>CM073509.1:7500-10007500 GCA_037074495.1 Acacia confusa
TTTTCATTAAAATGATAATGGTAAGTTAATAGTAGAAGGTTTATAATAAAAAAAATTAAATGTTAGGGAGGTTAAATTTAAACTTTAAAATGTAGGGGTTATTTGCAACCCACCCAAAGTACGAGGAGTTTTATATAATTTAGTTTTATAAATTATAAATACAGAAAATATATATTGAAAATGGAAATTATTGGTTGAAAATTATCCAAATATAATTTAAAGATGTAGTTACTTTTACTTAATATCAATACCAATCCAACCAATCGAAATTTTTGTGACAATTAATGTTTAAAATCATTATAATATACTAAATATTTCCTAAATAGTTTTAAATTGATTTTTTCATAATTTTCAACATTTATAGCTGTACATTTCAAAATTTTCAAGTGATCTCAGTTATTAATCATGTGAAAGCATTTTTGTCACCAACTTCCATGGAAAATACTCTAGAAATATCAAAAGGATATTAGACGAAGAAGACAAATGATGTTTCACAAGCCACATGAGGTTAAAATACTCCCTTCGGTCCTAATTATAGGACAACATTTGAGAGTTGGTTTTGGTCCTAATTATAGGGCAAAATTTATTTTTTTTTTTCAATTTCTTCCTAAAACACCCCTATTTTATTTCTCAAGTGTGTTTAGTTTTTGGTAAGTATATGCATTTAGGTGTATAGAATTTTCTAGTCAATAAAACTCTTAAATTGTTGGATTTTGATTTGTTTATCAATGAGTTAACACTAATTTACCTATATATATTTATACACACACACATATAAACATACACTCGCATTATATAAATGTGTGTGTACATACTCATACATTTATGTGTGTGTGTGTGGATGTGTGTATACATGTGTGTGGGAGGGGTGTGGGAGTTTTTATTTGTGTGTAGATATGTGTGTGTATGTGTTTCTATTTGGGGGGTTGTAGATATATATGTGTGCGCATACACACACACATAAATATGTGTGTACACACATATATGTACATATAATAAAACTATCATTTCAATTAAAAAGCATGGAAAAGAAGGTTCTAGGTTGGAGAGATATGTTAATATCATTGAAAATTTATATAAGGGCATTTTAGGAAAATGAGTGAAATTAACTAATTTAACTTCTCTCCTTAATCTCCCCAAAATCGGTTAAATATGTCTTATAATTAAGACAGGGAGTATATTTCATGGCTCAAAGGCAGCCAGATATGCAATTTTTCCTAGGAAACAAGTTTGTGCTTACGAACAGTGAAATGGGTCTATAGCTGTGAGCCGTTTTTCAACGGGTGGCATGGTGGAAGATATTTTAGATAGTAGGTAAAGGATAGAACGTATGATGTGATAATCATCCCATAAAATACCAAAAATTGAGGCATTTCCCTAAGCTCAATATGATGTGACTTTGCCAGTACCTATTCTGAGATCAATAACTAAATTAAATGATAACAGAGAATTGAGTATTTACAACATGAACAACGACGGCCAAATAAGTTCACCTATGCAAAAATTGCCTTCACAATTTTTTTTTTCAGTATGTTTTTCCCCTCTGATCGATGATATCTCCCATCTATATATGTTGCTTATCATCCATATATTAATGGATTTATAAAATTATACAGATGATCCATTACATGCAAACTGTATAAAAACCCTTATCTAGACATTCATCCTCGATGGTTTCTTCTTACACTGTTGGATTTTGAGTCAGTGCGAATTGTCATAGCAGATAGACATGAACGCACATGAATCCTCTGACTGTAAGTTTTCTTTGAGAAACTCCCTTGGACATGAACAACCAAGACCACTTCCTTATACCGGGTGTCTTCACTCAGCTTCTGTGGTATTCCATCTACAGATACTTCCAAGGAATGAAATTCCTCATTACGTACTGATACCTCCACATTTTGCTCTGGTTTAATTATGCCAGCAGCTGGAGTGACCTAATTCATATATTTACAAAATGACATTACTTTCAATATGTACATAAAAATAGAAAATCAAGCACACAGCTCTATTATGAATCCTACGTATTTAACATTGCACATAATAATTTGTTCGTATCCCATTAATTTTCTCTTCGCATGTTTCCACCGGGGAATAAAGAAATTTAGCCAACAACGGTGTTAACATCATGATGATCAATAAATGTGATAGAAGGCACTGCATGCTTCTCAAACTCTATGTACTATTAGAGAAATATTCTCTTAACAAATATTTTATTCCTATTTTTTAAAAGTTTTCATTAAAAATTAAAGAGGGTAACAATCGCTAGCTAGGCCGGATAATTATAATTATTTTGATGGAAAAATTTGGTGAGTACATAATTATAAATTGATTATATTGTGATAAAATGCATATTTTCTGAGTAATTATAATCAGACATACATTATTTATTGTGTGGAGAGAAATTCTACTCAGAAACTCATGCTCGTGTGCACGCGACGAGTGAAAAGCTGTATCTTTTGACAATTAGCTGCTATTATTTTATCACAATTTCTAATGGTAATAAATATCTCCATTAAGATAAATTTTTAGCCTGATTCATATATGTGCTAAAAATGTTCTTTAATTACGACGAGTCAACTAAACGGGCTATTCTCTCTCCAACGTACTGAGCCACCAAGTTGGCCGAGACTTTTCATATGCAATAAAGATCATATTGATTGTTTTTTGTTCCACTTTCAGAACCCAAATATAAACATGAATAATAAAGTGAAACATATATATAGTACGTACCTCAAGCCATCTAGGAAAGCCGAAGGCACCTCTTGGGTTGTAAGGTGCTTCTTCACTAGTTGCCACCGTATACTGGCGTTCACAAGTGATCCTATATATAGCCTTATCCTTCATACTTTTATTCGTTATATAGAGAAATGACATCTCCTGATTTTCGAGGACCATATTGTTGGGGCTCACAATGGTTTCTGGAACACAGTTTAAGCCTTCATGCATGGATTTGATTTTCTCATTTGATGTCATGATTTTCCCTAATTCCTTTCTCCTTGTTGATCTATCAACACGGGCAATTCTCAAATTAAATTTACATCGGACAGGTTTGTGATCACTATCAGTCACATCCATGCAAGCGTCATACCTGGCACAATTGATTGCTAATTAAGACGACAACAACTTGGAGTGGAAAATCAAAATTGATGATGATGATGATGATGATGATGATATATATATATATATATATATATATATATATATATATATATATATATATATATATAAATAAAGCAAAAGATGATCATAAATATACGACATACTGCACTATTGATGACATAACAGGACACTCTAAATTGCACTCAGATGTTGGAGGAGACCGCATGTCCCGATATATTACTCTGTCACACCATGCGGGAATTCTCTTTTTCTCTCCAGAATCATATCCTTTAAAAAATTAAGAAATCATGTTGTCAATTAAATACCACAGATCAAGGAAAACCTGTCACTTGATGACATTTCTATAATAAATCAATTCAATAATGACATTATTTTTCTTTTGTTTAAAGTTCAAACCCACATCAGACTCTCCAAGTTTGTACAATTAAATGTAGAGGTTTAATAAAAAAGGGGGCAGGTTTGGTATTAGTCAAATTTAGGTTATATATAACTTTAATTAGTCTACATATCTTGACGTTAATTAATTTCAATTTGGGCCCTCTTTCAACTAGTATTGTAGCTCTACAATTTACATAGAACTCTTATATATATATATATATATATATATATTTATTAGCCATAAGAGGCACATTGATATCGACACGTTTTGTACTATGAATCAAAGCTAGTAATAAACTATAAAAATTACTCCTAGCTTTCTGCATGATTAGACTAGAACTGTCACAAAAAATACAGGCAAATTACCGCGAGGTACCAAGGACTATCAAAAATTAGAATAGAGTCCCATACCAAATTCTCCTATCAAAAAATCCTTAAGGATTACATTGTGATTAATTAGAATGTGAAATTACTTTGTTGCCCCTATTATGAATTTTCATAACTTTTCTAGGTAATGAAATATAGTTGTCATACGTTCATATAGTTGTGAAAATATGTATAAATACTTGTTAAAATTCACAATGCGAATTGTGACAAGTTTTTATGTCTATTTTCATAATTAATTGTATGAGCCTACTTTAATAACTAGATTTTATTACTTGGAGAAGTTATTAAATTTCATAAGTTAATGTTTCTACTTTCATAAGTGCATAGACACCTTGGTTTTCTTATTTGAAGAAGTTATAAAATTTCAAATTGGAGACAACAAAGTAATTTCACATTCTGAATTAATCACAATGCAGTCTCTAGAGACCTTTTGGATAAGAGAATTTAGTATATGACTTTTTTGTAATTTTTTTAGGTCATTAGGACTTCACAGTGATTTTCCTAAAAATATATGCCACTTGCTAGTTATCATATATATGTTTAATTTTATGCCCTAGCGCTGCATTTTGTATGCTATTTTGTCATTTACTAATTAATGATTGTCATCTTCAAATTAATGATGTACATATTGCAAACAAAGCAAGCTATGGAAAATGTGGTTAATCATGACCGGAGTTTCTCCCCACACCCAAATTATTCCCCCAATATCCCTAGCTTTAAAAAAAAAAAAAAAAAAAAAAAAAAAAAAAAAACCCTTAAAAAACCCTTAAAAAACCTAGTCTATTATAATTGAGGCTCCGCCCTAATTAATTATAACTCCCACAAAAAACTAGTCTATAAGTCATGGTTAAAAGAAGTTTCAGTAGACCGCACTGGTGTGTGTGTCTATATATATATATATATAATGAAAACTAAACCATCTTTGAACTAGTTAGACAATATAACGAGGAATTAAACTAAATATAAGATCAAGCTATCGAAGCCGAAAGGAGTATTAATGTGTGAAACGTTTACCTGCAAGACCTTCTTTATGCTTCTCAAATTTATAAGTAGGAGGAAATTTGATGAGCGCCTCTCGCATTCCTTGGAAAACTTTTCCAGCACTCATCTCTTTCCTAAGTTGATCCTTTTCTCTAAGCCAGTCAAAGCATCTTTGTGAAACAAAATCCCTAGCTTCATCATAAGATATACCGAAGAGTCGATAGTTGAAATCACCGAAGAAGACCACCATATCGGCCTCAGATAATTCGGGCTTTGCTTCTTCGGTGTTGAAAACCAAAGCCTATATACATATATATATATATATATACAGGCATGCATGGCACAATGAAGCTTTTATAATTGTTATTAAAATGATATCGGTGCAATTAATTGCATATAAATTGACAACTTAACTAATCAATAAAGCAAAGATAATCTCACATTTGCACCACGAAGAATTTGAGTAGAAGTTGAGGCACCAGCTGTAATTAATAGCAAGGACGACATGGCAAGAGAATAAAAAGCCCAATACTTAATTTTTCCATATAAATTAATATAAGGCATGAAAGTAAGACGTATACAATAATAAACAAGAGTAGTAGTTCACCATACCAGATGTAGCGGTTGACGATCGACTAAAGACCATATTTCGATAAATGTGATCAAAATCAGCATTTCGCCTATTCACTGCTTCCAAATGTGCGGCAAAGTGACAATTCACGAAGCACATTATTCTATCATAGACTCTGATTCTCAAACCCACACCTCCCTGTGTGATCAATTTAACGACATGATGAGTAGTAATCTTGACAAAGAGAAAATAAAATTTTCTCTTTATAAAAAACATGGAATCCTTTCAATGCCATAAATTTTATCATGAAACTACTAAGACGCCTTTATAAAAAACATGCAACAATCCACTCTAACCCATGATTGACTTTCGGCCATTCAATTCCATTAATTAATTTTCCCTAGGAACCAAACAAATAATTAATTAATTTAAATATTTAAGTTACGGACTTCTGTTGTAACATAATACAAACAAATAGAATTTAGTTGGAATTGTGTACGTGTCCAAATTAAAAATAACGTTTCATAGCTCAAATGGACACTTTAATTCTCTTGAAATGACGTGAATACAAAATGAATATGATGTGGATTGTACTTTGCTAATACCAACATGAATTTTTTTGGCCATGAAAACACCAAAAAAGGAAACTAATTTCTCATATATATATATATATATATATATATATATATATATATATATATATATTACAAATTTTACATATCACTTTTAAAAAATTTGAATTCTAATATTTTTAATTTAAAGAATTAAAATACAAAATAAAAATAACACTGTAACAACAAATATTTAAAAATTCCAGTTTAAAAAAAATGCACTTGTCTAATTGAGATGGAATGCATATAGATTGTTGGTATTTTCTCAAATATGTAGAAAAACATTTCTATACAAGCTAGAGCTTTAATTTTTAAAATTATATCTATAACCGTGTAGCAAACATATTTTAATTTTATGTTCTAAACTATGATTTTATCAAGTAATTTAAATTTTATTTTTTGAATTATTTGAATAATTTAAATTTTATATTTTTTTATACACTCTAAGATTTAGAATTACTAATATGAATATAATATTTTTTGACAGTGAACTCTAACTTTTCTCTATTCTAGATATATATGATGTTGAAATGGATAACATAAACGTAGAATGATGAGAACGCAAGTCCATGATGACATTAGATGTCCGTATATATTGTACGAGATTTTAAAAAATAAGGGTTAAGTAGTAAATTTATTTCGAAAATATACACCTAAGAGTAATGTTGCCTTGAAAATTTTTTTGGGCTCAATGTTGTTTCAAAAATCTAAAGATATAACAATGGTGGTATCTTCTATTAAAAAGTTAATGATCAACATTAATTTTTTAACGGTTAACGTTTGTTTTTTAACGAAAAAGAGCAACATTACTACGTTTTTAGACTTTCAGGGAGAAATTGAGTATGAAAAAAAATTTTAGTGCAATATTACTCCTCGACGTATATTTCTAAAACAGATTTGCTACTTAACCCAAAAAATAAATTATGTTATTTATGGATTGTAAATAATTTCATTTGGCATAAATCTTATTTTACCTATTGATATGTTTGTTATCGGAAATTCTAATAATCACATGACAACAAAATAAACATGCACTTCTAGATCATGATAAAATACAAATAATACATAATATTAAGAGGCAATTACTTCTTTTCACTTAAGGATAACATAAATTGTCAAGATGAAACTATCGATATGATGACCATGACGATGAAATTGATACTAATATTTCAATGAAGGACCAAACATCATTAAGTATTTTGACATTGATAATTTAAAATGTGCCACTTATATTTTGAAATGTGTTGTTTCAAAATTTGATAGTAGCGCAACTCTAAAATAAAGGAAAATAAAGGTTATTAGGTCAAAATAACCAAATCTCATTGATTAAGTAATTTGATACTGATACTTTAAAATTTGACAACAACATTATGAAATTTAACACTCGTGAGCACATGTATTCTAAAATTTGACAGTAATGCAACAATTGTCAAATTTTGAAATATTAATGTCAGATTATATATTTAAGGAGCTTTGGTTTTTTATTATTGAAATTATTTCAGAATTTTTTTGATCATCAATCAAAATTAAATTAAAGTTTCGTTCTCAAATTTGTCACCCACCTTCTAAAATTAAGTAGTTAGAAAAATTACACAAACCTTGTTACCAATTGCTCGCCCAAAGCCACATGGAACTGCTGCAACATCAATGTCTCCGACATGTGTTCTAAGATTTTTTCTTACCCTACATGAGGAACTTTAACTAATAATTATATTAATTAACCTTAATATTCACGGAGACAAATTGCCAATCACCCACCAAAGAGATATAAGCAAGCCAGCAAGTTGTCTCGAACCCATGCGTTCAAAAGCTTTTCCTTCTTCTAAGGCCTTTCCAATTGTATCTAGCCACCATTGCCCCACTGAACTTCCTTCAAGTGATCCTACCTACAATTTGTACCCAACATTCATCATGATGGCTATAAAATGTCTCCGAAATGTCAAATTATACGAAATAATCTGAGTATGAAAATAAATTTGAAAGAAGATAAGTGTAGAGTAGTACGTTGCCTTTCCTTTCTATTATTGTATTTAAAAAAAAAAAAAGTATTGAAAGGCTAAAATGTGTGTATGTTTGTGAGTGTGTGACCATATATATATCACTTGGAAGATATAAATGTCTCCAATACGTCGAGTTATACATATAAATTTTGAAATGAAAATAAAATGGAGAAAAGAGAAAATTTATTTTGGGCGGATTGAATATATATGTCGGGTTAAGTAGCAAATCTACTCCGAAAGTATACGTCGAAGAGCAATGTTACCCTGAAAGTTTTTTCAGACTCAATTTCACCCCGGAAATCTAAAAATGTAGCAATGTTGCATTTTTCCATTAAAATTAATATTGATTTTTAAAAAATTAACGTTGTCCGTTAATTTTTTAACGAAAAAGGACAACATTGCTACTTTTTTAGACTTCTGGAGTAATATTGAGCCTAAAAAAACTTTCAAGGCAACATTGCTCTAAGTTGTATACTTCTATCACAGAGTTGCTACAACCTTATATATGTGTGACTAGATCACTTAGAATATATACGTGATATGTAGCCGTGCGAAATGCATATCTAAATATTAAAAAGAAAAACGAATAATAAGATGGTAAGGGCATTCTTTTTTGTTCAATATCTTAACGTACAAATCCGTTGGTTTAGATTAGTTATAGATTCATATTCATGTAGTTTTTTCTAAGGGTCAGATACACATCAACATATGGATAACGGCTTACGGTTTCTTTCGCGGCAGACATTGCAAGAAAACCTGCACCCATTTCTACTTCTTGCAAACCAACCACAACAATGCCAACATCTGATATAGTAGATCCCAACCATGCTGTAAGAGATTCCTGAGAAGTTCTACCTTGCCCGACATTCCATGTGCCAATCAAAATTCTGACATTGTGCCTCCTTGTGTAATCAAGCTCTTTTTCAGCCAACTCTGATCTTATAAGGTGGTCAATAGGACCTGGTGAGGCAATGTTCCATCCGCGTATGCCACCATGAGCGGCCAAGCTAAAAACATGTTGGTTGCCAACTGCTAATCCAATCACAGGACTATTATGTGCTACCCATCCGGCAATTAGATTGCCTTCAAGATCCAGCAATTGGATCATACCACTCACGTAGCCTACATATATCCGTGTTCCAATTGCGCACAAGCATTGGACTGCACAAGGATGGTGATTAAAATCTTTTACCCGACTCCCATTTGCATCCCACTGCACTAGCAAGCCAGTTGTACATCCACTCCAAATCGATCCATCGCTTGTTTGCACAATAGTTTCTATTCTTTTAGTCTCTTCTGCAAATGCCCCAGCTCCCTTTGTTGCAACTCGACGGACAGCATCTGCGGCTCCTATTATGGCATTACGTGATCGTTGTAGAAAGCTAGTCCCTTGATATTTCTCCTTTCTGGAGGAAGTAGAAGCAAACTTGACCTTCGTTTCATCTTCTGTTGCTTGATCTTGCTGCACAGGCGGCATGTCAACTCGATTCTCAATTTGACCATCAATGTTAAATACTTTTAGAAGATCTTTAGTACGAGCGTCCCTGCAATAGAAAATTGTCACCCATCAATTGTGTGACATGCAGGTGATATATATAATTAATAAGAAATAAATGATTACGAAGATTGTTATGGCGAAAACTTGGATTAGAAGTCACCACGAAATTTCCCCGATGCCCAACAAAGTGTTATTATCTTATTTTTCCACATCTACCTCACAAATACAATGTCACTGGAACATGCATGAAGTTTACCATAATGAAAAGGATTGAGGACTCGTGCACCAAACTCTAGCTTTAGCATTGTCTGATAGCAGACACTTGACCTCTTGAGAAGATAAACTGCAGACACCATTTACAGTGACTTGACTTCGAAGATCTATGTATGACCTCTCCACTAGTAAGGTTGCCATGTGCCTTTCTTCTGGAGACAGGGAAAGAGACTTTTCAATGGACTCCCACGGCCAAATCTTTATAACACCCCCATCTGAACCTGTCCAGATATCACCTACATACCCACCAAAGGAACGTAACATGGATTAGTTAGTTAAAATAAGCAAATCTGAAAAATGTTGTAAACAAAAGTTACAACTAGCTAGAAATTTCTTTTGTTTTGTTTAAACCATGCATGCATCCTCCATGATATGTGTGCGTTTTCAGATTGTCAAATCCAATGATATATATTGTAGGAGAAGAAATTAAAAATGAGAAAGTGAGCCTTAATTACCATAGGAACTTATGACCATGGCATGAACTGGACCCTTATGAGCTTGCCATGAAAGACCCTCCTTAAAGGCGTTACCAAAGGATTGATCCATTTTCCAAGACCTAATCTTTCCATCCTTATGCCCACTCCACACTAACCGATTCGCATGGTCAACTTCCAGACACATTATAGGAGAGGTGTCTGCTGATTCATAAAATGGCACCGCGTCCTCATCACCCCTTCTTACTCTTCCACCGAGACCACAGCCAGATTCAAAGGCATTATGAAACTCCCACACCCTTAAACCACTTTCTTGGCCCGCCCACAATTGTGATTCCGTACAAGAAATTTTCCTAAGGAACTTCCCTGCTTGCGTTTCCCTTAATGGATGGGGTCTTAACTCTAGGTAAGGCGGTCGACCTGGATGAACAGCTGATCGAATCGGTACCTTGAATATCCCTTTTCCGCTGCCGTCCGCAAGAAATTCCGGCAAAGGTTGACTTTGTAACAAGTCATCCACATTTCCACCCGGAATATGGCTAGTGGATGATTCGGGGGAAAAATCGTCATCATCATCGTACGAGTTGTAAAAGGAACCGGTGTCGATGGGTGTTCGTTTTTCATCTAAACTATGTTTACGAAATTGTTGATGGGAGTTTTGAGTGGAGGTGGGCCGCAATTGCTGGCTATAAGAATGGGCTTTCCGATGAGGAGGAAGAGAACTCAACCCAGCCAAGACCTCCCTATCTTCATCTTCAGTTCGCTCCTCCATGACTTTTGGATGATAACCATGAGTTGTTCATAATTAGAGAATAAAGAAGTGGCATCTAAACAAGAATTAGGGGAGAGAAAATGGAAATGAGATCTATACAAGAGAGCCAAAACAAACCAGGAAAAAAGTTTGTGAAGGGAGTTCCGAGAGATGGGGAAGTACATAAGGTAAATGAGCGGCCAGTAATTAGGCTTGGTATACTCGATCGAGGCTTACGGTTAGAAATAATTTCATACTCATGAAAACTAATGTTTGACTTCTGACATGCATTCAAAAACTCAACTCAAAAGAGATTATTAGCAATAATTAAAATTAAAATATTTACAATTTTAATCACTTCTATCTTCTAAGAGAATTAGATAAACAATATTCAAGTGTGCACAAGGCATACGTTTGGATTCGCCAATTTTTTTACAGAAGTATTGCAGCCAGTCATGCTTCTTGCCAAACCGAAACCATTAACGTCATCATTCAAACCTCATGAAACCTCATCACCTTAAAATGTGGCCCCAATGACTAATTTAAACACGTCATCTTCCCAGAAGTTCCTCAAAAAACCATCTGTGAAATATGAAACCGCCTCTAGAATTGAAGCCAATCGATAAAGGTCAGAAATGATAAGTAACATTAAAAAAAAATAAAGGATATTATAAATGCTTTATGTGCAAGAGTGCACGTAATAGACAAATATACATGAAACGTATAGCTGCGAACTATGTATATAAACCTAGTTATACATAAACATGTATATACAACATTGTTATGTAAAGAACAGTTTTGTTGGACTTTTACAACATTGTTCTGTTGCAAGCACAATTTGCTACAGACTTTTATGATGCAAATATTCATGATTTAAAACCTTCAGCCGTTTCGGGTTAATTAAATTAAGGGTTTTAGTTTTCTCATACTACATGAAAAAAAAAAAGTTTCCTACACACACATGAAATAATGGGACCCACATATACATATATGAATTAATATATGTATATGTGGGTCCCACCATTTCATGTGTGTGTAACATGAGAAAATGGTTTTCCTACAATATGAGAAAATGTTTTCCCTTAAATCAAAATAAACCAAATTATGTAATGAAGGGCACAACTTGAGTTATATTCTCTTAAGGAGCATTTTATTTAATTCCTAGACTAGACTAAGTGACAAAACCTTGAGATAGGGTTTTGAAATTGATTTTGTTCTTA
This sequence comes from Acacia confusa, assembly GCA_037074495.1. Classification (NCBI taxonomy): domain Eukaryota; kingdom Viridiplantae; phylum Streptophyta; class Magnoliopsida; order Fabales; family Fabaceae; genus Acacia; species Acacia confusa. The sequence continues at coordinate 19,728 of CM073509.1, forward strand.
ATAATGGAGAACAACCTAAACTACTATATTTTGCTTTTTTTGAAAAATAATGAATGAGGAAATTAAATTGGATTTAAAGAATGATACGAAGGAATGCTCTCAAAAAGTGAACCTATAATTATCCTAGCTTTCCTATGATATGTGAGTTAATTAATGCACAAAGTCTAATTAAAAACCCCATACACAGTTTGAATCAAGTGATTCTTGACAAATAGTTGTCCTAAATGCTAGATAATAAACCACACATCAAGGAACTCATAAAAACCACTTGGTATGCAATTTAAATTGAGTTAATAAAACTTGCTTCCCTAATGATAAATGGTCATAGAGATACTCAATAGCAACACAAATCAATTATCATACCTAATAATGTGCTAGATAAAACAATTTCAATGAGTGCAAATGGAAATATATAAATAAACCGAAATCTCAAGTCAAACAGCTCAATGCAAGCCACAATGATAAAAAAATGCGAAAAGCCCCCAAAATAAATGTTACAAGCATGAAGTGTGAACTCCTTCTCCCCCTCTCCCACCCAGAGCGCTGTTAACTCTTAGAAATTGGCAACATTCTAGCACATTTTCTGTCTCTTTTTACCTATTTTAGGTTCAAAATATGCATAGGAAATATTGGGTATAGAAGAAAATATGCATATCATAGTATCAAAGAAAATTCAAAGAAATCCTTCTTTTATTCTGTAGATTTTTCTAAGATTGCCAAGCCACTTTCTAGGTTATTGGAAAAAGATGTAGAATTCAAGTTTGATGATGAGTGTTTACAAGCTTATGAAGAGTTGAAATAGTGTCTTATTTCATCTCCTATCTTAGTAGCTCCGAATTGGGGTCTACCTTTCATTATTATGGCCGATGCTAGTGATTATGCAATTGGAGTTGTTCTTGGGCAAAAGGAGAAAAAGCTATTTCATCCCATTTACTATGCTAGCAAGACTATTGATTGTGTCCAACTTAATTATACCACCACCGAAAAGGAATTACTTGCCATAGTCTATGCTTGTGAGAAGTTCTAACCTAATATTATGGGTACTAAGGTCATCATCTACACCGATCATCCAGGTATAAAGTTCCTACTCACAAAGAAGGACTCTAAGGCAAGACTAATTCGATGGGTGCTTCTACTTTAAGAGTTTGACTTAAACATCATTGATAAAAAAGGCACAGAGAATCAAGTTGCCGACCATCTCTCATAGTTGAGTACTGAGACGCACCTTGATGATTCATATATTATTCATGCATCATTCCTTGATGAGCAGTTGTTCTTTGTTGATAGCTCATCCACGCCATGGTATGTTAATTTTGTCAACTACTTAGTTTGTGGAGTGTTACCTCCTTATTTCAATTTTCACCAAAAGCGTAAGTTTCTACATGAAGTGAAGAAATACTTTTGGGATGAACCATACCTATTCAAGAGGTGTGCCAATCAACTCATTCGAAGATGTGTACCATAAAATGGACAAGAGTGTATTCTACATTGTTGTCACTCTTCTAAATATGGTGGCCATTTTGGAGGAGAGAAGACTGCTACAAAGGTCTTCCAAAGTGGATTTTATTGGCCCTCTCTATTCAACGATGCATATGCTTTTGCTCTTCAATGTGATAGATGCCAAAGAGTAGGAAACATATCTAGGAGGAATGAGATGCCTTTGACTAGCATGCTTGAAGTTGAACTTTTTTTATGTTTGGGGAATTGACTACATGGGCCCTTTCCCTAAGTCATTTAACAATGGGTATATCTTAGTTGGAGTTGACTATATCTCTAAGTGGGTTGAAGCTACTGCATGTGTCACTAATGATGCAAAGACAGTGTTAAAATTCCTCAAGAAGAACATTTTCACTCGATTTGGAACACCTAGGGCAATTATAAGTGATGGTGGATCTCACTTTTGCAATCACCAATTCCAAGCCTTGATGAAAAAATATGGTGTTAAGCACAAGATGTCATTGCCATATCACCCTCAATCTAATAGGCAAGCGGAAATTTCCAATCGTGAGATCAAAAACATTCTTGAGAAGGTGGTGGGAACTAAGAGGAAGGATTGGTCTACCAAGTTGGATGATGCTCTATAGGCATACCGAACAGCTTTCAAAACACATATTGGTATGTTCCCTTTTCGCTGGGTGTTTGGGAAAGCATGCCACTTACCGATGGAATTGGCGTATGGAGCTTATTGGGCAATCAAAAAGCTAAATTTTGATCCTCAAGCTGTGGGGAATAAGAGGCTACTTCAACTCAACCTGAATGCCTATAAGAATGCAAGGATATACAAGGAGAAGACCAAGCGGGATCATGACAGCAAACTTATACCCAAGAGCTTTGAACCAAATCAAAGGGTCCTCCTTTATAATTCCAAGTTGAGGTTATTTCCGGGAAAGCTAAAATCTCAATGGTCTAGTCCATTCATGGTGGTTCAAGCATCTAAATTTGGTGATGTGGAGCTAGAAAATAAGAAAGGTGAAATATTCAAGGCTAATGGTCAACAATTGAAGCATTATTAGGCTGGAGATGTGGATAGGCTTGTATCCACTATCTACCTAGTTAATGAGGAGTAACCAACATGAAGAGTCAAGCTAAAAACTATAAACTAAGCGCTTCTTGGGAGGCAATGCAAGCTTTAAATTAAATCTTTTCATTTTTGTTATTGTGTGTGTTTTCTTTAGTAGATTTATGTTTGATCTTTTTTGTTTTGTAGGAATAAAAGGTACCCAATTTAGAATTTGATTGTGCAACTAGGAGGACTATCAATGAGGGAGGAAGAACTCATGAGTTAAAAAAGGGCATGCTTTTGAGGGAAGTTCATTTGACTCTAAGCTCATACATATATATATGATTTTGGGGTGAAATTATAATGACTAGTCAATTTGAGTAATATTGTGGTTATTGTGATTATTTGGTTGAGTTTTTATGTGAAATTCTCTTGTGGCCAATTATTTAAGTACTTCTGACCCAAAAAAAAAAATTATTTGAGTGCTCAAATTGATGTGTTGTGGTAAGCTCTATGAATATGTGTATATGTGTGCCTTATGTTCTTAGATAGTTTAAAGTGCTTGCTCTCGAGTATTGTGATTGATAATTATTGGTATAGAGCTTATTAGGTGGTCCTTGTGGTATTTGAGAATGTTTTCTGTGTATTGGAGTATTACTATGTTGTTTTGTTTTTGACAGAGAAACATGCCACAGCAAGTTGTAAAACTTGTCGTGGCCAGAGCTCAAAAATTGCTCTCTGTCTTAACGTGCCACAGCAAGAAACTTGCCGTGGCTAGTGTTCAAAAATTGCTCTTTGTCTTAATGTGCCACAACAAGTTGTGAAACTTGCCTTGGCCAGTTTTCTAGTTTTGCTCTTTTTACCAACTTACCTTAACAAGTGTCAAAACTTACTATGGTAAGTAATGCTTCTAAAAAAAATCAAAGAAACCCTAAATTAAAAAAAAATTAATTATTATTATTAAAAAAACTTATCTTCCAACTTAACCCTCTATTATTTCATCAAATTTCTCATTTTACCCTAATGAATATGGCCCACCTTTGGAACCACATTCATCTCCAATTTCAAAATTTTCCTCCCAGATGTAATTTGCCCCTTTCCCACCTGCCATGTTCATCGACTCACCTCTTCAATTTACCAATCCATTACTTATGCTTCACTCTCAGTTCTTCAGTTTACCACACAAACCCTAGAAATTTCCAAGTTCACTCTTGCATAAACAGCTCTCCCGATCTCATTTTGTGCCATCTGACCATCCTCCTCAGTCGCTCTACTCCTCCTCTCTGTCAGCAGCCAAGCTCGATTTTTCCCTTCACCTATTTCCTTACCCAACCAAAGTCGCCTCTTTCACGCCTTCCCTCCTTTTCCTTCCCTCCGTCCAGATCCACTATCGCACATCACCTCCGACCTCCCCCAATCTCAAACTCTCCATCGCCCTCTTCCATCCAGCCCACCTTTTCCGTCACCCTGCTCACACCCTCCGACGTTTTTCCACCCCCTTCATCGTCCCAAATTTTCACCGCCTCCGTCGTCCTTTCAGCTTTCCCCTATTCATCTTAAAAATTTCCCTCCATTCACCATCATTCTCCTCCTTCCCTCCATTCATAACCTCCGTCACACATCACAGCCAACACCTCTGTTTCCTCCATCGCCCGTCATCGTTCGTCTGAAGTTGTCAAAGCCAATGTTTGATGTGCGATGGTGGAGTTTGAGATCTGGACAGGTTATGCGAGAGTGATGAAACGGTTCGTGTCTTCATGTCTCTAGCCCACCTGAGTGGTCCGTTTGTGTGCTTCTTGTCTGAGGTAATGTCCGTGCCTTTCTCTGTTTTGGTTGTGTTTGGTTAGATTAGAGCTGAGTTTGATGCAACAGTAGTATTATGATGCCTCTGTGTTTTCATTCAGTGTTGAAGCATGGCGAATTTAAGCTTCAACTTCTCTGGTTGAATTGAGGATTAGCATATTATATTGCATGCTTTAATTGTCTCTGTAATGGAAGCATGAGATCTTAATTTCCTAGTTATTGAATACATGCTTGGTTTTCATGAGAGCTGAATTGTATTGTTTAATTAGAAAAAACTTGAGTTTGCTACATATACTCAGTTTCTAATTTTATAGCATCAATGAAATGGATATTTGCATCTGAATGTTTGGTAATTATGAGAATTGAAAAGGTTCTTCAATTCTGAAATTTGTGGGTGTTGTGGATGTATTTTCGTAACTGATATTATAAACTTAGAAATAAGTCTCTGCCCATTTTCATCTTAATCCCATATTCTTAGAACTTAAATTTGAATTCTCAAGATTTAAATAGGAACTTGGGAATTTGATGAATTGTGTGCCTTTGGGAATGTTCTCTTGATAGCCTGCTCATGCTGAGTGACTTTGGAACATCTGCTATGATATGTTATTAGAATTGTCAATCTTAGGCTTGAACTAATGTGTTGTGATTTGAGGATTGACTTATTATTAAATTGTGGTTCTAATTAAATGTGGAAATGTGGTTTAGGCAATTCATCTTTATTGGAATTTCAGAGGCATAAAACACTCTGTATCTGATGATTTATTTAGATGAATGTAGCTTACAATATATAGACTAAGAATGAGAGATTAGAGGAGGAAGTTCAGGGATTACAATTATGACTAATAACTAGAAAATCAAATCAGTTATAATCTAGGAGAGAATCAAGGGATCCTAACTTAATCTCCTTATTTATTTCCTAATATTCTAACACTCCCCCTCAAGCTGGAGAGTATATGTCGATCGTTCCCAGCTTGCCTCAAAATCCTTCAAAATTTGTTCTGCCTAGTGGTTTAGTCAATATATCTGCAATTTGGTCTGCAGATCTTATGTGAGACAATGTCATAATGCCTACTTCAATCTTTTCTTTAACGAAGTGTCTGTCTATCTCAACATGTTTGGTTCTATCATGATAGACTGGGTTCTTGACCATTTCAATGCCAGACTTGTTATCACACCAAAGTTGCATTGATCCCTCATGTTGAATTCCCAACTCTATCAATAATCTTATAATCCAGATTCCTTCACATACTTCTTTGTTGACAGCTCTTAGTTCTGCTTTGGCACTGCTTGTTGACACCACTGTCTATTTCTTGCTTCTCCAGGTAACTAGATTTCTCCACACATATATGCAGTACCCTGTGGTTGACTTCCTGGTCTCTCTATCTCTTGCATGGTTTGCATCAGTGTAGATTTCTATGTTTTTGATAGTACCTTTCTTAAAGAATATTCCCCTTCCAGGGTTAAGCTTCAAGTAGCTCAAAATTATGTATACTGCCTCCATATATTCTTCTTGGGGCTGATGCATAAACTGACTTACTATTCCAACTACATAGCTAATGTCAGGACATGTGTGGGTTAAATATATCAATTTTCCCACAAGTCTTCTTATCTTTCCATATTAGCTGGAACACCTTGTGGCTTGATCTCTAGGTGACATCCTTCTTCCATTGGTGTCCCTTCTGGCTGAGTGCCCAACATTCCTATCTCATGTAACAAGTCTAGTGTATACTTGCATTGAGAGACGTTGATGCCTTTCTTAGTTCTTGCTACTTCCATGCCTAAAAAGTACCTCATTTGTCCAAGATCTTTCACCTAGAATTCAGTCGACAAGTCCCATTTTAGTTGGGCAATGGATTCTTCATCATCTCCTGTAATGATTATGTCATCAACATAGACAATCAATATGGTGATTTTGCCATTAACACGTCTGGTGAACAACATATCATCTACTCGTCCCTGAGTATATCCAAGCTCTTTTACTGCTTTGGTGAATCTACCGAACCATGCCCTCGAAGATTGTTTCAGGCCATACAGTGACTTGTTTAGCTTACACACGAAATTATTAGGAGCTAAAACTCCATCTGGAATCTCCATATACACTTCCTCCTCCAGGTTGCCATTTAGGAATGCATTTTTCATGTCCAGTTGGTATAGTAACCAATCCAAGTTTGCTGCAAGGGATAATAATACTTGAATGGTATTGAACTTAACCACTGGAGCAAATGTCTCCTGATAGTCGATCCCGTATGTCTGAGTATATCCTTTTGCAACAAGTCTTGCCTTGTATTTGTTGATACTACTATCGGGATTGAATTTCAGAGTGAAAATCCACCTACATCCTACTGGTTTCTTTCCTTTAGGAAGAGTCGTGATCTCCCACGTTCTATTTTCCTTAAGTGCCCTCAATTCCTCTTCTGCAGCTTGCTTCCAATTTGGGTCAGCCATAGTTTGTTGAAATGTATTTGGAATGGTTATCTGTGCACTATTTACAACAAAAATTTGCATTTTTGCAGACAGATTACCATATGGAACAAATCGTTGAATTAGATGATGAGTACATGATCTTACCCCTTTTCTCAAGGCAATAGGCCAACCCGATTCTTCAGGATTTAATCCCGGATTGGATTCATGGTCGTTCCTTTGAATGGGAGAGACAGTTCTACCAATGTCTGGTTCAGCTTGAACTTGTGAGCTGGACTCTACCTCTTGTCATGTTTCAACATCCATCCTTAGATTGATCTCAACATGTGTTTCTAGTTCATTGAGTTCAGGTTAAGATGTACTAGGCTGATTTGTGGGAGCAAGTGAGTCAAGAGTGGCTATAAGGATAGGTGATGGTGTGTCAGGTGAGCTGGCGCTTTTGGGATTAGATGTATCCAAGATTAGCCATTCAATATCAGAATACTCCCCCTAAATGGGTAATTTAGGATAATATGTTTCATCTTCTAAGAACACAGTATCCCAGGAGACAATAAGTTTCTTGGAAGAGGGGCGGTAGCATTTATACCCTTTTTGAGTGGAGGAGTAGCCAAGGAATATACACTTGTCGGCTCGGGCTCCAAATTTTGGACCATCCTTTTTGTGTACAAATACAACACAGCCAAAAACCTTGGGAGGTAATGAATTGATTAGAGGGCAATTTGGGAAGAGTCTAAGGAGTGTTTGAATTGGAGTGTCATAATTGAGAATTTTGGAAGGCATGCAGTTAATGAGGTAAGTGGCTGTAAGGATGGCATCACCCCAGAATATGGTAGGTACATTCTGCTCCATCATTAAGGCTCGAGTTACTTCCAAAAGATGACAATTTTTTCGCTTGGCCACTCCATTTTGTTGAAGGGTGTAAGGACAAAAAGTTTGGTGATGAATTCCTTGATAATCAAGAAATTCTTTAAAGGCTTTACTCATGTTTTCCTTCGCATTATCACTTCGTAGTACCTTAATGGAAGTGTTAAATTGGGTGCTTACAAAGGTATAGAAGTTTTAAAACACTGTGGCTACTTCAGATTTGTCTTTTAGTAAATATACCTAGGTGATTCTAGTATGATCATCAATGAAAGTAACAAACCATCGAGTATGGGTGAGATTAGGTAGTTGGGCAAGACCCCAAATATCACTATGAATTAGTGTGAATGGTGAGGAAGGGATATAGGGCTGTTTGGGATATGAAGATCGTGTTTGTTTGGCAAATTGGTAAGTTTCACAATGAAAAGGAACAGAATTTTTGTTGAATAAACTTGGAAACACATGCTTCATATAATCAAAACTAGGGTGGCCTGACCGACAATGCCACAAAATTACATCATTATTGTGAGAATTTGAGCTAACCAACACTCGTCTATCCCTCAATGCAGCTTTATTCTTTGAGTTCGAACCTTCAAGGTAGAACAATCCATCCCATTCTCTAGAAGTCCCAATCGTCCTCCTCAATTTTAAATCCTGAAAAATAAATAAACTGTCATAAAAAATTACTTGACATATTTGACCTCTAGTCAACTTGCTCACAGATATTAGGTTACAAGTAAGTTCAGGTACAAATAGAACATTATGTATTGCCAACTGATCAGATAAGGTAACTGTGCCAATTCTGTCAACCCGTGTGAATACACCATTAGCTACTTTTACTTTGAGGTGTTCATGATAACCTTTAAGGTTGTGGAATAAAGTTTTGTTACCAGCCATATGATCTATAGCTCCTGAGTCAACAATCCAGGTATTGTCACTAGTCATCATAATGTTAAGGGCTACAATAGAATTACCTGATTCTATCAGATTGACACTAAGAACAGAGTTGGACTTATTTTGCTTGTCGAGTATCCTGTGAAGCATCTGTAATTCTTCTAAGCTCAGGCGATTGCCATTCTCAACCTTTGATTCCGCCGTGGTTAGGTGACTTTGGACATTTGATTTTCCACCAGAAGGTTTTCCATGGAGTTTCCAACATTCTTCCCTGATGTGGCCCTTCTTCTTGCAATAATTGCACCACTTATTAGTTTTCCATTCTCCGTGTGGTCCTTATATTGCTAGTGCTGAGCTTTCGATTTGACTTGGTCCACTTCTGGTCAAGAGTTTCCTACTTTCCTCGAATTGTATAAAGTTAACAACATCAAAGAGTTGTGGAAGAGGCTTAAACCCCATGATTCTTCCCTTATCTCTTCAAAAGTATCATTTAGGCCAAGTAGAAAATCATGTATCCTTCCTTCTTCCACGATCTTTTTGTACAATTGTGCATCGTCGAGGTTTTTCCAGGGATGAACTTCAAATAAATCCTGTTGCTGCCACAGCTTCAGTAAGGTATTATAGTAGTCAGTTACCGACATATTACCTTGTCTTAGATCACGAAGTTGTCTCTTTAGATGAATCAATGCAGCGGTGTTTTCAAGAGAAGAGTAGGTTCTCCGAGCGGTATCCCATATTTCCTTTGCTGTTTAGGCAAACAGATAACCTTCACTGATATCCAAAGTCATCTAATTACACAATCAAGTCATAACTTGATTGTTCTCAACAAACCATGTGTCAAAATTTGGGTCATTAAGGCTGGTTAAAGGGCTGCCCCATTAATATATTTCTCCTTTCTCTTACCACAAATATACCTTAGCACGCTTTGTGACCACTAGAGGTAGTTGTGACCATTAAACTTATGGTTAATAACTATAGTGTGATTTTCTAAGAAATCAGATGGTAGCTCCGTGGTTCTGGTTGGTACTATAGTACTGGTGGTGGAAGAAGACGAAGAATTTTGAGTTTAAGAAGTGGTTCCAGACATAAAGGCTATAGGAAATGTTTTGGTGAGTTGTTCAGGAACTAATCCAAATATAGGAGGAAATTGCGAGGGATTCATGTTTCTAGAAGAAAAATGGCGCCGAAAGTCACTGTTCACGGCAGCGCGTGGGCATCACGCGTGGAGTATGGTGGCGCGTGGAGGTCACACGTCGTTCAGATGACCGTCGTGTTGCAGGTTTCCACCGATCGGCGCCTGGCGGTTCCGTTTCTAGTGGCAGTGAGATGCAACGCGCCATCCGTTGGTCAAATCTGAAGTCGTTGTCCTCCTCTATTCTCTCTCTCTCTCTCTCTCTCTCACGCGTGTTTCGCTCTTTTTCTCTGTGATCTTGGTTCCTGGTCAAATTAGAGTAACCGACAATCTGGAAGAGAAGCACCACCGTCGAGGATCAATCGGAAAATCGTGACTATGACCATCGACTCTCTATTTCAGCTCTTACGGTGACCATCGACTCATGCCTTTGTTTCACCTCTGATACCATATTGGAATTTCAGAGGCATAAAACACTCTATATCTGATGATTTATTTAGATGAATGTAGCTTACAATATATAGACTAAGAATGAGAGATTAGAGGAGGAAGTTCAGGGATTACAGTTATGACTAATAATTAGAAAATCAAATCAGTTATAATCTGGGAGAGAATCAAGGGATCCTAACTTAATCTCCTTATTTATTTCCTAATATTCTAACAATCTTCCATGCCATGGTTCTTTCAACCCGTTAAGATGATATAATTGAGAGTTGCTGTGAAAGCTAGTTAGTTAAGAATTCAAGTGATCTTAGATATATATGGTAATAATGTAATCTTGTCTCATATTTTTTATGAATAAAGAGAGTAAGACCTTATTTTTACAGTTTGCAAATATCTTAAATCAAGTTTGCTATAGTCTCTCCCTGTGCTTACTCTCTGTTTAAGATATTTTGTTTAAATGTACTGCAATAGCAAGAGGCAAGAAGCGAAAGAGTGAATCTCTTGTTAAGGTACTCTCTGGCTTTAAATTTTAATAAATCACTCACTGTGCACCCTAGCATTTTTTAAGTGCCTTTGAATTGTAAGTTAATTTTAACTCATTTGAATTAGTCAAATGATTTTTTTTTATTCTTTTAAAATTGAGACCCATGTTGGAAGTATAGGATTTAGATGTGGGGCTTATAGGAACCCCGGGCTTTCCGGCCTATAGAGCTAGCTTGTAGAGTGTAGTCTTTCCAAAGTTTCTAATGGGCACTAGAGTGGGATGAGGACCATCTCCCAAAACCTAAATATTGATCTGGAAGAACCAACTTAAGTGTTCCGTAGAACATTTTATAATCTTCAATATGGGACATGGGTATCTCATACTATCTTAATTGCCATCAATTGGTCCTTCTTTGAGAGTCAACATCTTAATGACTACACTTTGCTAGACTCCACATGTCCATAGGATGACACTTGTCTTCCTCACTAGTTAGAACGCTTCTTTGATTAAAATCCCCTGCAAGTAGCCTCTTTTGGAATTCAATGGTGTTACTAAAAAAGGCCATCTGTATGCCTTACAATTAAATGATACTACTAAAAAAGTCATCTATATTCCATATATTTATGTATAAACATAAACAAACAGTCAATGAAACATTTAAATACAAGGCCTATTATTCACGCATGAGATGTGAAAATCATTCCACTAGTTGAAAATTTCTCTTTACACTGCATTTGAATTTGTGTCAGTTGGTCTGCCATAAGCATCATAGGTAGCATAAAGTTATGGACCTCATGGATGAAAAACAAATTGGGTTCCAATATTTCCCCATCTCTAAAGTAAGACATGTTGAGATTGGCAAGAATATTCTGATAGGCAAGATTAACTCATTGACAATGGATTTTAAAAAATCATCTTAAGCATATAATAGCATTTCCTTTGGAATTCTTGATATCCACCTCTTCATTGTTGGGCTGATGCATTTTGTCAATTGTTGAAATCATCCATTTTTGCATATTTCCTTATTTTTCTAGTCATATAAGTTGAATTTGTAGGAAATAGCCTCATTTTAATCAGCGTCAATATTTTGCAACCATTCCATATATATTTTTGACGGTTTTAGGGGTTTAGGGTTTATGGGTTTCGGGTTGGGGTTTGGGTTTTGGGGCTTAGGGCTAGGGGTTCGGACCTGGGGTTTGGGGCCTGGGTTTAGGGTTTAGGGCTTCGAGCTTCGGGCTTAGGGGTAGGGGCTTTGGGCTTAGGGGCTAGGGGTTTTGGGGTTAGGGTTTACAAGGTTTGGGGTTTAGGGCATCTCATTACATTATGACTCTTAAGATAATTAGTCTCATTGCAGAAAGCACATTTTGCCCCACCCCTATGGAAGTTGCACCCCTTTTGTGTGTTTATTTAATGTTTTTAAAGTTCATGCACCAATTGTGTAATCATTTAATGTTTTCTAATTGTTTTAGGCATCATCATTAGCAATCCAGCAAGGTTGTGTGGGTGGTTTTCAATCATCCAGGGAAGTTGGATCAGGTTCTATGGTCCAGGGCAATACAAACTGCATCCTCATGGAAGTGTAGCCTAATTACACAATTGGTGCATGAACTTTAAAAACATTAAATAAACACGCAAACGGGGCGCAACTTCCATAGGGGTGGGGCAAAATATGCTTTCTGCAATGAGACTGATTATCTTAAGAGTCATAATGTAATGAGATGAATGCAATTTCTCAATATTATTGCACATATATTTTGATATTGTGCTTACTTGTTGCCATTTATGATTAATCTAGGGTCAAATGACACACAATTTCAGTTTTTGTTGGCGATGAGAGTGGAATGATAAATCGGATTGCAGGGGTTGGCTTATTTCCTATTTAACTTTTTTAGAAGCCTATAGAAAAAAAGTGAGGTTATAAATATAATTTATGTTTAAATTAATGATAATAAAAGTGATGGGGCCTACATCAAAAAGTTGAGAAAAAGCTACCTCATCCTTTTTAAAAAAGTTTACTTCTAAAGCTCAATTCAAAAACTTTATATAAAACTTTTTCGCCTACTAAAATTTTACTTTATTTTATTTTTAAAAAAAGCTTTAAACTACTTAAAACTCTTCCATAACCAACCAAAAATTGACTTCTCGCCAACGCTCGCCAAAGCGGACAAGTCAGGTAACGCTTTCCCAGGATTTTTATGTCACTGGGCTTTTGTCTTCTCACTGGAGTTTTAACGCTTTTCCAAACAGGTTGGTTATTCAGGCTGCTTTCTCGCTTGGCTTTTCTACAATGGCGATTCCGTTAGCTCAAGTTCAAACCTTTCATTCCCATGCTAGACTTTCCAAGGGAAAAGCTCTCCCACTTGTATTGAAATCTGCTAGTTTGAAGCTAAAACCTCACGATCTCGGAGCCAAGAATATGATGGTCTCGGCTACAAGTACTGACAACAAAGTTAGTAGTGATGATACCTTCTCTTCGAACGGGCCCACCTCTTCGTCCTTTCGATCAGCGTATGTATGGAAATTATTCTTCTAGTAAAACTACAATGTTGTGTCCTCTCTATCCCCTCTCCTCGTTGCATTCGTTGTATTTTGAGAAGACATGTTTTCGTTGTAAATTTACTTTCTTAATTGGCTGTAAATTGGCTTTTTGATTGTGTTATTTCTTGATTGACAATCCCAACATTGTTTTTAGTAGAATCTTGCCCTTTTTTTCTTCTGGGGAAAAACATTTGTTCACTCACATTTCTAGTGAATACAGTGTCGTTCCCTGATTTAATTGCTACAATTTAAGTAAGCCATTTCATTAATAGCTTTCAGGACCTACTGAAGATGGGCCCATCTTCATTTTATTTATTTATTAAGCTTACAAGTCCAATGATACAGGCTTTGAATTTTGCTGCTTTTATTAGAGGTTCCCTGTTGGAACTTACATTTCAGGGTTATGAAGTGTGGCCTAATTACACAATTGGTGCATGAACTTTAAAAACATTAAATAAACACACAAACGGGGCGCAACTTCCATAGGGGTGGGGCAAAATGTGCTTTCTGCAATGAGACTGATTATCTTAAGAGTCATAATGTAATGAGGTGAATGCAATTTCTCAATATGATTGCACATATATTTTGATCTTGTGCTCACTTGTTGCCATTTATGATTAATCCAGGGTCAAACGACACACAATTTCAGTTTTTGTTGGCGATGAGAGTGGAATGATAAATCGGATTGCAGGGGTCTTTGCAAGAAGGGGATATAATATTGAGTCACTGGCTGTTGGTCTGAATGAAGACAGGGCGCTCTTCACCATAGTTGTATATGGAACTGAAAGGGTGCTTCAACAAGTTGTAGAACAGCTTAACAAGCTTGTCAATGTTTTAAAGGTTATGAGGCACCTCTAGCTTCTGTTTTGGTTTACAGGATTGTAGAGAATTACATATTAATAAATTATTTTCAGATTCATTCTATCAATAAAATTATATTTATTGAGACACAACTGTCAGTAATCAGTGTGCTTGATACTGAGGGGATTAGGTCTGTTTTGCTTAATCTCCGAAGACTAGTTTACTAATTTTAGATCTAACATCTAGTTCTCTTTTTAGGAAGGTAAAATATCCTCTTTTTTTTCCTTTTTCCTTTTATTTCAGTCCTTTCGAGTCTTAATGGTTCTGACCTTAACAGTGCTTTAATTAGTGTTTATTTATGTCCTTTTAGGAGTTTCTGTTCTTCGTTTGAAACCCCTTTTTATTTACTTTCAGTTTCTTGTCCTTAACAGAATATCTTGAATGCAATTTCTGGTTTATTCACGTATCTTTTTTAAATTTTAAACATTTAGCCCTGCTTCTAGTTTGGACTTCTCTAACTGGTTTGGTCGTTTGACCAGGTAGAAGATCTTTCCAAAGAACCCCAGGTAGAACGTGAGCTGATGCTCATAAAAGTGCATGCTGACCCAACACATCGCACTGAGGTAACTGCTTAGTGATTTATTGGTGTTTTATTTGTGCATGTATCTTGTGTCTGTGCGGCTGAGCGCCTTCTTTGCTTCTCTTTACTAATTCTTTGTTCTTGGAAATTCTCAACTTCAGATAAAGTGGCTGGTGGACATTTTCAGAGCTAACATTGTGGATATTTCGGAGCATTCTGTGACAATAGAGGTCATTATGGGACAATTCTTGGACTTGTTTATTTTTTATCATCCAGGGCCTGTCAATTATTTTCTAGATATGCGACATACACAAGAACTAATTGAGATAGATGGCTATGTACTTGGCTTGGCTCTTTATGCTTTTAATGCAATTTCATTGCATTTAAAGTCCATTTTCCCCACTTAATTGAACATGTATTTTTGTAATACCATTGCCATTGTCATTGTCATCTACAACCTCTGCCATTATCAGTGATGCTGTCAGTCCAGAATTGCGGTTCAGTTATATTGGCTATTGTTACAGGTTACTGGAGATCCAGGTAAGATGGTTGCAGTCCAAAGGAATCTGAGCAAGTTTGGAATTAAAGAAATAGCCAGAACTGGAAAGGTTTGAGATTTCAATTGAGTGGCTAAATTTTTTTCTTTTATATTGCTCTCTGTTGTCAAACATTGTATAGATAGGTTGTGGAATATGTACCAAGCCACTGTTATCTAATGTATTTTCTACTAGATTGCTTTGAGAAGAGAGAAAATGGGTGCATCTGCTCCATTTTGGAGATATTCGGCTGCTTCTTATCCTGATCTTGAAGGAAAAATGCCTATTGATGCTCTCGTGGGTGGGAAAAATAGAAACCCTATTGCCAAAAATGAAATAACCATGGGGGTAAGATTTCTGTTCTTGATCTTAAATTTTAATTCTTATTGGTAATAATTTTATTTACTCATGCCCTGTTTGGTTACAAGGGAAAGGTATTCCTTTTCTCTGGCCTGTTAATCCAGACATATGACGTTTATTATGTCTCTTATATTATTTCTCAACAATAATTATCATTTGTCAACAAGGGACATATCTCGTCCATAAAATCAGTAGTTTTAGGTCTATTCTCTTTTTTGTTCCATTCCATTTTGTATATTAATCAAACATTAGTTTTTGTCACCAGACATGATCTGTAGATAGCCTGTCGACCGTGCTACTCCAAAAAATGTATTGAGGTTTAAAGGCGTTTGGCCAAGCTTCTTGTGGGGAAAATGATGAAAACCGTGCTTTTGAGGGTGGCAAAGTGTTTTTAAACAATGAGATGGAAGTAGAAAACTGGTATTTTTTTCTTGGAAGCAGCAGCAGTAGAATTTTTTTTTAGGACAGTTATAACCTCACTGTTTAAAAAATATTTACTTTATCTTCCTCCAAATCATACTAGAAAGGCCAACCTGTACTTGCCCTTTGTTGTAATTACAAAAGGAACTTTTTTAGAAAGATTTACCAAACACAAATGTCTCAAATATTGACATAAGTTCTTACTTAGAGTCTTTTTGTCAAGCAAAGACTGCTTCTCTTTCACATCTCTTAATTTGAAACTCCAACAAGTCTGATCCTACTAAATGAGATTAACTACGTAGATCTCAAGATGCCATTGTGTTCTAATAGCCATCTTTTCATTATATCAGTCATCAAGATATTCTGTTTGATAACTTTCATGAATGTCCTTGAAATTCCATCTGTAAAAAATCCGTATCGAAATAAGCAAAGGTTCTAAACAATTTCAAGTGGCCCTAGGTAATTTTAGTAGTGTGGGACTTGAGAATAGAGCTTAGCCTTCTATTTACTCTTAATCATGACAAACCTGAACTAGTTGCCATTGTAATGGAGAAGAGTGATGGTAGCCATTACTTCTTTACTGCTACCAAATATGCTAGTGACAGAAACGCAGCATATGTTTTTCTTGGGCCCAAAATACTGCATATGATATTTATTAATAGAAGATTGGTGGCTGAGTATTACTGTAGTTATCTTCTTGACAAAATATCTGAGATCAAATTTTATTCTTATTGCTCTTTATTCTGACATCAGTTTGTAACTACCATATGGATTGAAGGGCTAACTGTGGCTCAAGTGCATTTCATCATCTGCTTGTGCAATGGTGTCCATTCTGTACTGTTTATTTGGATGCTTGTTAACCCCCCTTCTAGCTCCTTTCTTTTGTTTTTAAAAACACTTGATATGTATGCTTTTGTGAAGGGAGATGTTTATCCTATAGAGCCTTCTGGTAGCTTTACAGTCAATCAAGTCCTTGATGCTCACTGGGGTGTTCTCAATGAAGAAGATGTAAGATAGTTTATGTTACTTTTTCTTGTCTCCTTATAATGCATTACAGATGTAACACATAATTCCTTCTCTTAGGCAATTCTTGATTAATTTTATTAAAAAAGGTAATGAAGTTTATGTATGGTTTATTGGGTACGCATTGTAATATATTTGGGTTTTATATTTTTCTGTTTTGAAAAAGAAAATTATCTGAATTCCAGAATTGAAACTGAAACTAGACGATCTTGGGTACACCTGTCTTAATCTGATTAGTTCTGCTCCTAATTGCCTAAGTTTAAACCACTTCATACCCCTAAATGCCATTTGGATTATTCTTTTGATTAAAGCATATTTTTAATTTACTTTTAATTTTAATTCCATTATCTTTAGTCATGTTTTAACTGCTGAATCATCTTTTTTTTTTTTTTTTGGTTTTTTGGCCCAAACTGAATCTTCATATTTAACTTTTTTTGCTTGAGAAATTCATAGTTTATAAATGGTGTTAGAGAAGTAAGTACCATTAATTATGTCCACCGGTATTATCTAATATTTAGCATTTTTTAGAACGAACAAAATGTCTTTTATTCTAATTTTTAAGAAAAGCATTTTTAACAAAATGTCTTTTATTCTAATCAGTAAGTACCATAAAGATTGCTTTTGCCAAATCAGTATGCATTAGCTTGTAATGTTCGTGGGTAGCCGTGCTAAAACGTATGTTACTTTCTTACTGATTGGATGATGCCTTCAGACTACTGGGATTAGGTCGCACACTTTATCCATGCTTGTGAACGATGCTCCTGGCGTTCTTAACATTGTTACTGGGGTTTTTGCTCGAAGGGGCTATAATATTCAGGTTTGCTTCATCATTTTTTCCCTTTTTGGTTTGTGGATATAGTTATATGGATATATTTCTAACCTTTTGAGTTCCGTTGTATTCCTATCTGGTTGGATCTTTCCTTTTGTCATTCCCAGAGCTTAGCTGTAGGACATGCAGAAGCTGAGGGACTTTCTAGAATTACTACTGTGGTTCCTGGCACAGATGAATCAATTGCCAAGTTGGTGCAGCAACTCTACAAACTAGTGGATCTCCATGAGGTTTGAATTCTAAATTGTGAGAGTGAATACATCACATTTTATTATATAATTTGTAGGCTTTGAGCTTTGCATTTTTTAGCGTCACTGAATGTAGTAACCTATAGTTTTTTTTGTGAGAATTAGTCACCTCCATTGTCCTAGTAGACTTGATTTTCTTGCGGACTTTTGGCAGAATAATCAGAGGCAACTTTTCCTCTGATTCTTTGATCAACTTAAAAGAGTACAAAGGGGTTGGTGGGGACCAATCAATCTCCCTGCTCTAAAACCAAAAGAGTAGGACCATCTACTATGCTGAGAGTTGACACGCAAGAAAAGAGATGGAAAATAGTTTTGATTCACACACTTTCTTTCATTAGCCGTCATGTGCATTGAACAAACACTCCTCAATACAACACTATCCCTGATAAAATAGCAACATGGCGCATGAAATATGCAACACGGATAAAAACCACAATGAGCAGGTAATCAGTAACACAAATACAGTGAAACAGAAATAAGAATGACAGACTGGCATTTCAGAGTCTATTTCTCTCCCGATTTTCCACTACTGTTTTTCTGATAAGCCCCTCTCAAATACGTTGTAAGTTGCAACTCCCATGTTTTCCTCACTCACCGCACTCCTTGTTAGTTTCCCCCCTGAATTTCCCTCTTCCCTTCTTCCATCCTTATTTATTTCTATTCTTCAACAATAGACTTCATTCTTTTTGTCGTCTTCGTTCTTTTGTACTCTTAAGATTGAAGATATGGCAAGTAGCAATCTGGCGTTCTGGCCACTAATCTTAGAATTTCATACTTGAAGCTCATATATTTCTCTGCTTTTTTTTTTTTATTTTAATCTCCATGTTAGTATATTGGGCATTATCATGAATAAACATTTGGCATTCTGGCGATCCGTTTGTTGATTGTGAAATAATATCCATAGTAGGAATTGGTTTTCTGTGAACAGTCAATCTTCATCATAAAGGTTCAAATAAATGTTCAAGTGATTTATTTCCAGGTTCGTGATATCACCTACCTGCCATTTGCTGAACGAGAACTGATGTTAATAAAGATTGCTGTAAATGCTGCTGCCAGGCGTGATGTCCTTGATATTGCCAGCATTTTTAGGGCCAAAGCTGTTGATGTATCTGATCATACAATAACCCTTGAGGTGAGATGCGTAGACTGTTTAAAATGTTTCTTTATCATTATCAAGATTTGTTTTCCCTGATGATTTACTATGGTTGTACTCCAGAAACTAATTTTACCCCCCCCCCCCCCCGGCGGGGGAGCAATAAGCAATGTATTCTACTATCATTTCAACCTATCATATAGGTTTTTATCAGTTGATGGAAATTGGTGTTATCAATTTTCAGCTTTAGGAGATCAAATATAGCTTATTTTATAGGTTTTTACCTGGTGATAGAACTGAACTCCTAACTGTTTAGTCATAATCATGATGTGAAGCTCCTCCTCCCACCCCCACGTTCTTGTTCTTTATTTGATTTGTGGCACTGGTTAACAGTCTGAAATTGAATGATGTGTTGTTCCAATAATTATCTGCCTTAGACAAATATCTTTTTCTTTTTCATCTTCATGATTATGATTTTGTGGTTTAAATAGGCTTCGAATTCCTCCTTAACTTTGTATTCTCTTTACTGCGATCATTTTAAATTGGAATTGAGACAAAAGATTTTCGTATAGAGTTGGTTTACATAAAGGATCATCTTTGAGTTCTAATTTGTCTGTCCTAGTTTTTGACGTCTTGATAGAGTCGATTCAAGAGGGAATCCCCAAGTGCATGCTCTTGGAGGTTAACTCTATAGTGGAATTATGGAGGCGAACATTGGAACTTTAGGGCCTGTTTGGGAGTCTCATTTTGGAGGGAAAGGAAAGGAAAGGGAGGTTTTGGTTGTCCCTTCCCTTATTTGCAAGTTTTAAAAGTAAGAGGGGAGAAAATGAAGGATTTTTACAAATCCCCCAAAACCTTGCTTCTTTTAAAAAATAAAGTTCCCTCCAATATAGGGGTTTTAAGAGGGAAAATAAATTAATTACTTTTTTACCCTCGTTTAAATAAAACACTCTCGTTATTTCTGATTTCTTTTCTATTGTTGGAATGCACACGAAAATATTTTTTAGAGAGAAATACTTTTTTAGGGGGAAATATTTTTTAGAGAGAGAAAATACTTTTTTTGGGGAAAATATTTTTTAGAGAGAGAAAATACTTTTTTGAGAGAGGAAATATTTTTTTAGAGAGGTAAAATACTTTTTAGAGATAGAAAATATTTTTTTAGGGGAAAATATTTTGAGAGAGAAAATATTTTTTTAGAGAGAAATACTTTTTTAGGGGAAAATATTTTTTAGAGAGAGAAAATACTTTTTTAGGGGAAAATATTTTTAGAGAGAGAAAATATTTTAGGGAAAAATATTTTTTGAATATAAAAATTACATAAATAATTTTTTTAGAAAATGTAAATTTAAATTTATTTGTAAAGTATAATAATTATATTAATTTTTAAAGAAAGGGACAAAATGGTAAAATTAACTTATTAATCTTGCATCTTCCTCCCTTACTATTTTTTTGACTTTCAAACAAAGGGAGGAAATATCCTCCATTTCCCTTCCTTCTCCCCTCCAAACTCCGTGCATCCTTTTTCTATCCTTCTTCTCAAAACTCCCAAACAAAACCTAAGGGCTTCTACTTTTGTTAGAGCAAGACAAAGTACATGTATTGCAAATTTATTAAGAGGCAAGATAGAAATTATTTGGAGGTAATGATTGAAGTGCAAACGACACTGCAAGTCACAAAGTTTACAAAAAAAGGGCAGCAATATTTGTTTTATGTGATTGTAAGGTCCGTATGAAACTTTAAGGAACATTTTATAGAACTGATATAAGGGCAGCAATATTGGGGTTGTAGAGATGAGGAAGTTGAGATAGATGTGTTGCCATACAAGAAAGGATATGTAATGATCATATAAGAGGACAAATCGGTGTGGTATCTATTGAGGAGAAAATGCTAGAGAATTGTTTAAAATGGTTTAGTCATGTACAAAAAAGTCCAACGGAGGGACTAGTAAGGAGGGCTGAACGGATTAGTCTTTAGCCTTGTGAAGAGAGATAGAGGGAGACCAAGAAGGACTAACGAAGTCATTAGTTAAGATCTCTCAATTAATGACTTATCAGAAGAATTAGTCTCGCACAGAGCACAATAGCATTGATCCCACTTAGTGGGATAAGGTTGTGGTGGTTGTTGTTGCTGTCCCTCGTTCATTTTAAAACATAATGTTATCCAAAAAGAGGGTAGAAGCCTATAATTTCTGACATCACATTAATGCAAATTTGTTGAGATAACTATCAAGTTAATTATTATGCCCTCATGACAGGGCATGGTTATATTAACTAACAGCTTACTACTTTTTATCACAAAGGTTAGTCTGAATATAGAAGAAAATGGAACTTGATCTCATGTTTTTCTGCTGTATTTACTTCTCAGTATCTTTTCTTTTGCAACTTAGTGTTTATTGACTTAGTGCCAGTTTGGATTTAACTTTTAGAGAATAGTTTTTAGGATTTACTAAATAAGTTGTGAGAGGAGTTTTGTCTCGGTTTGCGATAAATATCTTTTGAAACCTAGGTTTGGGGTTTTCCCAATCAGGTTTTTAGTTCTTTCTTCTTATTGACCTCTAATTCTTTTACTTTCTCTTAATTTTTTTTGGGGTTGTAATGTCCGTGTTGTATTTTAAATATTGTAACTAATGGATTTGATCGCATTATCTTCAGCTTACTGGAGATTTGGACAAGATGGTTGCACTGCAGAGACTGTTAGAGCCATATGGCATCTGTGAGGTTTGTCCTGATAATCTTCATTTTACATGTTTGGTATGATTGCTGAGGCAGATGACTTGTTTAGGCTCCTTAAATTGACAATTTACATCTTAATATTTGATGCCCCCAAACGCCATATAACATGGCTCATGTGGTCACTGATTCTGTGCGGGGGTTTACAATTTCTTGAGTCAAAATATCTGCAATATAGAGAAGAAAACCTTCACATGATAATGAGATCGTGTCTCTTAGACACCCAACAATAAAAAGAAAAGAAGTGGGCATTGCTCTTCTTGCATTGCCCTGTTTATGCAAATGGATCTACAGACACATGGTTGCTTAGCCCCTTCGAGTTTAAATCTGGTTTTTATGATGTTCTTTCCTCTTGTTTGAAGGTGGCACGAACTGGGCGCATAGCACTTGTTCGTGAGTCAGGTGTGGATTCCAATTACCTGCGTGGATATTCTTTTCCATTATAAACCATGTCCCTGGTTGGAATTTTTAGGCAAGCTGACGGTCAATGTTTGGATGGTATATGTACGTCTCTTTTGCGCGAATGGTTTATTTATTTTTCCTCATTTTCCAATTTGAGCTTAAATCTCAGCCCGATTGGACAATGTTTTTGCATGTCTAGGCCTGTGATGGTGGCACTTGATATAAAAGATATTCCCATGGAACCATTTCGGTTGAGAATTCTTAATTAGTCGATAATACTTCTTAAGCTGTTGCGCAAAGGTGTATTCATAGCCAAAATTACCTCGCCTTGTTCTTGTATCAAATACTGTGAAGTATAAAGACGAAGCATGCCTAAAACTCTTGACATAACGGGAGCTCATCTTCCACTTGGAAGTCATGTTTGACGTAATGGTGGTTGCACTTGTGTTCCATGCTATTGAGAGTTAACATATTACAACACCAGAAAAATGTGTTACTTTTATATCTCTTTTATCTCATTTATTTTCTTAACGCCATCCATATAGATGTTGTCTGACAATAAAGTGACGCTACCATTCGCCCTTCTCCATCTCTGTCCATATTTTCTCAAATAGTCCAGAAGGCAGAGAAAAAGAAGAGTTTCATTGAAGTGCAAAAGAGAGTTACAAAAAATAAACGGGAAGTTGTCGCACTCACAATTCTGAAAGAAGTGAAATGGGGCAGTCTTGAACATGAGCAAGTAAAAACAAAATAAACAGCAAAGACATGAAAGCTAAAATGGGACAGCCTCAACCCGCAAACAACAGACGATTCTCAACACAGGAAAGCAACTGTAGCGAGTAAACAAGTGACAAAACCCAGCGAATAAAACTCCTGACAACTCAATTGTCATTGGCTATCAGCCTATTCTATAAAAAATGCAGTATAAGTAGAAGTTATTCATCGGAGAAGGCAATAGACGTTTAAACCTTCTCATTAAAACTTGGGCAAGGGGAATTACCAATGGATCAGGTAGATCTAATCAAAATGGTGGAGAATGAAAAAGAAATTACCATACTCTTCCCCAAATCACCTATTATAAAATGCAAATGTAATTTCAACTTCTCATCCGAAGATTTGTTTCCTCCCTAAACCACATTTGTAGTTATTCAATAAATTCCTTCGATGATTCAATGATTACAGTGAAAAATGGGTTTACTTGAAATTAACTATCTAAATGCTTATAGGTTATTGATAATGTCTAAAATCTTTCCTTTTGCATCTTGACGAAGACATCAACTATAGAAGTAAGAGAATATATGGAGTATAGAAGGTAGAGCTAGAAACCGGGCTGAACCCATCAGGTCGGCCCTTTTAGGCCTTAAAAATTAGAAGAATTAAATGAAATAAACTCTATAGGGCCGGCCCTGTAGGGCCATGGGCTTAAAAGAGCCAGCCCTTTAATGGATGTGTTCATGATATGAGAGAAAAAATTCATTATATTCTTACTCATGAAGCAGAGCCTACTACTTAAAGTGAAGTACAATTAATTGTCTTTGAAATTGATTATAGTGGCAAAGAAGATGATAATAATAGTTATCGTACTAATGTTGCTTAATAGTATGCTTCTTATGTTTTATGTGAGTTATTTATAGACAATAGTTTGGTTTTGATTACGAATTAGTGAATGTATTTATTTATTGAATGATTCGTGTTGTTTCACTATTAATGTTGACAACATTTTTTTTTGTTGACAAATTATAACTTGAATTGTTATAATTTACAAATTATATTTCTTTGAAAAACAAAAAGCGAAGAAAAAATAGTTAATTTTTGGAATAGGAACTTTCGGGCTTTATAGGGCGGCCCTCGCCCTAGTACTCCTGAGCCGGGCTTTGAAAAACAAATGTTTTTCTTACCTCAGGCCCTATAGGGCTGGTTCTGACCTTGGCCCTTCAAGGGCCAGCCCTTTAGGGCTGAGCCAACCCTGATTCCCAGCTTTAATGGTAGGCGTGCAAAGAAAAGATGGACAATGACGAGTAGGAAAGATCTTTTTCTTTTTTGGTAAAAAGAGAGGTGTAAGCTATATGTTAGAAGTAGCTAAAAAGGGATCAAGTCACATACAATTATTCGTAAGTACTGCCTATTTATCGGACAAACAATCAAGAAAGAGGATTGTGATAAACTGTCCTTAGCTAATGCATCAACCATGGCATTCCTAGCACGAGGTATATACTGAATAGTCACATCCCAATTCCGAATCATGTTTCTAATATGCAAAAATACATTGTTGCTATTAAGATCAGTTTGTCCAAGCATGAGTTTGTCAATTAGCAGCTTTGCATCAGATTCCACAATGACCCTTCTGTATCCTTCTCCCCAGACTAGTCTAATTCCAAGTAACACCGCCCAGTCTCCTATATCATACACCTCACAGTGGCCTAAGGATTGTGTGAAGCCCGAAAGTCACATTCCCCTATGATCTCTAACCACACCACAACACCCTGCTTTTCTGGTTCTGGATGAAACAGCTCCATCAGGCCTAAAGGACTGGAAAACAAGACATTAAAATTAAAAAAAAAAAAAGAAAGAAAAAACCTCTTAGTGCATAAAAACTGAGATCCAAAAGTTTGTCAATCATATTATTGAGTCTTCTAAGTCGAACAGTGCGAGGGTTTAGGATCTAGGGTCTAGGGATTTAGGGTTTAGTGTTTAGGGGTTGGGGTTTAGGGGTTTTGGTTCCAGGTTCCGGGTTCCTGGGTGCGGGGGTTTCGGGTTTAGGGTTTCGGGTTTGGGTTTTAGAGTTTTTTTCTCCTTAAATTGAACAAAATATTAGATTAAAACCTCTCCTTTCCCCTACAATTAACCTATACCCTTTCCCTTCATTTGTTAAACCAAGACCATAAATAGAACATCAGACAATTTCAAATGATTATCCTCCAACTTGCGATAGTCAACATCGCTCGGACATAATCCCAAGACAATGATCCTTCTAAAACATAAATATGGCATACAAAATTAAATTCCTGTGAAGAACGTATACATGGACTATACGAAACTAAGGCTGAGACAAAACAATAGAAGTAAAACTAGATCTTTGGAACACAGCCTGGCATATCATCACTATATTAGCTCTTGGTGTTCCCAAAGAATCTTGAAAGGGGAACTGGACCATCTACGTCTTCATTATCATCATCAGCAACCTTGCTTCTTGACTTGTGCTTCTTCTCCTTCTTCGATCTCTTAGACGTGGACTTGGATCTTCTTGATACTCTCTCATCATCACTGCTGGAAGAACATGAAGATGACTCAGAGGAGCTAGATTCAGAAGACCTTCTCGAATGCTGCAACAGCAGTGGAGGAAGTGAGCATGCATAAAACAGAATATGAATAACACATAAATGATTGCCCACCATTGCTTGGATCATCTGCATAAGTATTAGTTAAGTGATTCATCAAAAGGGCAATGATATTAGATTTGATTATTGATCCATTGGAGAAAAAAACAAAACAAAAGCAATATAATCTGATCACATTTGCTATGCCAATTATTTTGCAAAATTCTCAACTTACTAGGAAGTGGCAACATTTAAAATCCCATTTTTATTTTTTAAATACAACCGACTCAATAATTAAAACATGAAACTGTTGGGACTACTTTTGGAAACCTAGGAAAATACATGATGAGGGAAAGCACTTTTTGCTGGTCAGAACTTTGACTTGCTATTTTGGAGAAAGAAATAGAGAAGTAGGTTGCCAATGGGGCTGCTATAGTCAAAGTCTATGAGAAGGGGGCTATGAGAATCACTTTTTGGGATCTTTAAATCCTCATTCTGGTCCAGAGGGGGGTAGAGAAGACCTTAACTCAGGTTTAGTCATTGGAATAGAGAGAGCATTCCTCTGGAACGACTGGCAGCCCTGTTGTGTTCTTTGTCTAGAGTTTATGTAATGTTGAGATTGCTGTGTCATTGTGTGAGGGTTGTATCCTTTCACTTTGTTTTGTGTAATGTTTTTGTACCAGTGTAGCGTATTGCTTCCAAGTAATGTACTTTTTAGCTTAATTACCCATCACTTTTGCATAAGTTTGTTCTTTATACGTCTAAAAGTGTTCTATTGTGGAGGGTCATAACAGATCGCCTATTGGCAATGGAACGAAGGTATCAGTGGGGAGTTGCAAGATTTGGTAGAAAGCCAAATAACACTCCCATTCAAGTTAGAGAGGACATTTTAAAGGAAAGGGAAAAAAAGCATCAGATGCATTTTTTTATCTTTTCCTGGATCTAAACAACAAAATAATCAGAACCTCCAAAGCAGACCTAAATGACACCAGATATACGACAAATTCAAATCAATTCACAAGCAAAGTTCCAGAAAAAAATTTGAACACATTGGTAAACAATTCAACTACACTAGAATAAGTTCACATTACACCTACACATAATTAGTCCAATATATATCATGGTGATGAGAAGCTACAAGGAAATAAGGTCAGAAGTTACAATCTTCAAAGCACAAACAAATAAAGTAATAAGTTATATGATAAAATAAAGTGTCAAATTAGAATAGGACTTCCCAGTTCTTCTGTGGACAAGTAGAATTTAATAGGCATGTCTTAGGAATCAAAGTACCTTTCTCTTTTTGCTGCTGTGTTTCTTTGAAAATTTGTACCTTTTATCTGCCAAGTACATAACCAGTAATCATCACCATTAGAAGCTGAAGATAGAGCGAAGCACCAGTAAAACTGTTAGGATTCTTGTAGAGAAGAAGGTTAGGGAGAAGAGGGAGCTCTAATTACTAGTTTACTACTCTAATAGTATTCACACTCTATATAACAAAAACACACCAAAAGTTTGCGCCTTAAACATCCATACCTTTTCCATGTTTAGACTTACTAGCAGAGTGATTTCTTCCTTGGGAAAGCTTGCGTGCCCTTTCAGCATCTAGTTGAGCTCTGTACTCTCTCATCATCCTATCTGCATCTGCTTCCAACTCCCCTTTTCTCACTTCTTCTTCCTAATGAACCAAATTTGTATTAATTGAGTATGTAATTTATATTGAAGAAGAAGGAACAGCAGGATTGCCCAACAAAATTGATGAAGAAAACAACATGCCTCATGTTTGGGAAATAACTAGTAGCTAAAAATAAAGCAATCCACGTTATATATGACACATCAACGATGGCCTACGGATTGAGCACAATCCAAGCCTTTTACTAAATGAGAAATCAATTAGTTTATAAAAGAACAAGAGACAAAGTATGGACAAATACAGAAGCATGGGGACATGCCGCAATAGAATCCAACTACACTATGAGAATAAATGGATTTCGATCACATCTAAAAGAAAATAGATTATATTTAGGTAACCACCCAATTATGCTTAAAACAGAAATTGAATAAAGAAACTTCTTTTCGGGGGGAAAAGTATTAATGGAAAGAGGAAGACTAAAGTCTAGACACAAATAAGGCCTGATATGATATCTAAATGGGCACGTTGAATGAGAGAGTGAGCTACCATCCCCCAAATTTAAAGTAAGAACCAAGATGGTTTACCTAGCAGAGGATAAACAAAGAGATAGTATTAACAGAATCTAAGCAATCAAAAGTAGAATACATCAAAGCAGGCCAAAATCAAAAACCACAAATGACAGATGAAATAATGAAAAAGAAATCATCAAGGCAAAATAAAAATGAATGATTGAGGAATGTAGCTCAAATAATACTTCCTGACATATATTCACATTGTATGAGAAACAATCATTCCACTGGGCAAAACTAATGTACTTAAAATTGGAATGTTTTTCTCTAATCCGAATAGGGAGTAAAGGAATGAATCAAGTTAATTATGATGGTAAAATAATTTGAAGTCGAAAGATCACCTTCTTTTTCCTTTTGAACTCTTCCCAGGTAATTGTGTGGGAGGTATTAAGGCTAGCCAAACGAGCAGCATGCCACTCTGGTGAATGAAATGAACCATCCACCTGCGACAGTCCTCATCAATAAAGGTCCAGGAAAAAGAGAAGCACGCTAGTATAAAGCAATATAATGTACATCTATCAATGCACGGAAAAAACAAACCGACAAGCAGAATGAAGGAGAAGGGTGAAGCATTGCCTTCAACAAACTATAACGATCATAACGTTATCCATTTCCACTACTTCATTTGAAAATTTAAAAAATAAAGAGGTAGAGGAGAATAGTTCTGATTCTTGTAAAAGCAATACTACTTCAATAAATCAAACAAGTGCCCAAAACTTCAATTTGATTATGAAAAGGTCTGTGCGCATTGTCAATCCAAAAAAAATTGCTCAATTCTTGGCTGTGCAATGCAATCAAAACATTTGAGGGATAACAAGTAAATCCTACTTCTGACCCCAGGTAACTTTTTCCTTCCTTTCTTTCTGATCGAATTTTTCCACCAAATAGTCTCCTGATGTTTCAATTTCATTAAGAAGTGCGTTTACAATGTCAGACCAAGCTAAGTTGCTCATCTCTTGGCTGTACGGAGCAATCAGAACCTTTAGGCGATGACAAATAACCCTTACTTCTGAGACTAAAGATTAAGTTACTTCTGTAAAATGCATTATTTTTATCAGGCATTCCCCTGTGATCTTTCTTTACCAGAAAAATCCAGGGGCATTGCGTTATAGTTTAAAACCAACATTTATGATTTACAATCCCACATCTTACTAACCTTCCAAACCAGGAAAAAAGTGGCATCTTTTCAACCAAAAGATACCGGTAAGTTAAGTGTTTTTACTTCCCCATTTAGTTTGATCTGTGTTCCCCAATAACTATTTTGGGGTAAGCTAATATTACAATAAAATGCAATTCCTCCAACAGGTCAATTCTAGCCATGCTGATACCTTTGATAATCATATTCATTCAATTCATATCAACATTAGGATTTAGAAGCAAGCTGACGTTAAATAGTGGTACTTCTTGCTAATGTTAATTGCAAAGGCTCGAAACTAGAAATCTGTGTATTAGAATAGAATCTACCATCTACCATTATCATAATAACTTCAAGAAGATTTTGTATGCTAATGCTATTGGAGCAGCTTCATCAATAAGCTTGAACCCAATGCATGCCGATAGACTTGTTTTATGGTCTGAATATGATGCCATTTTTCAATATTGAAGAGTTCTTTCCTTGATGAAGCATTTGACCCTCTGATTTTTAAAGTCATCATTCTCCTTATTCACAAGTGCCAAACGTTCCTAACATATAACTAAAGTTTTCTGATGATTTGAGTCAGTTGTTAATAATTATGTGATTCCTCTTCCAAGGATCCCCCCCCCCCCCAAAAAAACAATAATACAAAAACAACAACAACAAGGATTACCCCCACGAGGTGAGGTCAGCTATAGGGATCGCATGTCATCATTCCCTTCTATCAACAACCAAATCTTTATATAGATTTTAAACTAAAAGGCCCCATCCCGTTCAATAACTTCATTAAGCATTCTCTTTAGTCTATCTATACTCCTTTCCAGATGACTCCATATTGTCTAATCTAACCAACCCATCGGCGCCTCCAACAATCTTCATTGTACATGTTTGAACCACCTCAAATAATTTTCTACCATTTTTTTCAATAGGCGCTGCCGCGCTACACCTATTCGTCTTCTTTAATGATCACTCCAAATCTTATATTTTCTTATATGACCACACATCCATCTCAATATCATCATCTCTACAACACGAACTTTATGATCTTGACCCTTTAAAGGCAAAGGTCTCACCTACTGTAGAGCCAGTTTACCACACCGGGGCAAGAATGAAAGAAGCAGTTCGAGCAAATGACCTTTTTTTCTTGAACCAATAGTAGGACCAGATGCTATTGTTGAGTGGTACTAAACCGCATCAAAAGAGGAGGTACTTAGTACTCCCTAACAGTCCGCTAGGCAGGTTTCTACGTCAACGCCCCTCAATTTGCCTTTTCTTGCTTGAGATCAATCCAATAAACAGAGTTTTTCTTCCTCGCTTCTTTGCTCAAGCTACCTTAACTTAGGTACTTTCTTGTTGGCAGCCTTTCTCTGCCTGGACCACCCAACTTGTATTCTATATATAACATCTCCATTAATTTCACCATCATTATGCATAATTGACCCCAAATATAAGAACTTAGTCACTTGTGAAATGATTTACTAACTTGCCCTTATCAAATTTGCAGTGCATATATTTTGTCTTTACTCTAACAACAAAAATAAACAGCCTTATCTCACTAGGTAGGGTTGGCTACATAGATCATCAAATGCTATTGTGCTCTATCAACAACCAAATCTTTTGGTATATTGTTAACCAAAATGTCTCATTAATAACTTCATTGAACTTTCTCTTTGATCTTTTTCGGCCTTTTTCAGAGGATTCCATATTTTCATATCTACCAACCTTATTGGCGCATCGAATAGCTTTCTTAATATATGTCCAAACCACCACAAATGATTTTTCAACTATTTTCTCTTCAATGGGCGCTACACCTACTCTTCCTCGAATATCATCATTTTAAATATTATCTTTTCTTGTATGACCACAAATCCATCTCACCTATTCTTCCTTTGATTTGCTTTACAATCCTATAAATATTTTTCCCCAGCCAATAACCCTAGCTCCTTGTAAAACTCCTAATATGCTTTAAAGCATGCTTCCATCATTGCTTTCTTAGCCTTCTTTTTAGCCCAATGATACCTTTGCAATTTTCACAAAGCCATCTGTCAGGGATCTTAAACGAAGATAAGTCAATCTACAATCTTAAGGCTCCACTCTTATATGTGATTAAATTCTCATTTCGCTTTTTAAAGTAAGTGTTGACAATCTTGAGATTGTATGCTTGAGAGAAGTCAAGAAAAAATTTTCCTCCTACATGTAATTAAATGTTCCTCCCACTTCTTTAAGCAAGTGTCAACAAACTTGAGATTGTATGCTTGGGAGAAGCTGAGAATAGATTGTCCTCCATTATTAAGCTCCCCAAAATCAAAACCATCCTAATGTCTTGCCTTCTTGATGACATGTCCATTGAGGTCCCCATATATGGTTTCATTACATGTGTCTTTCTAAAAGTTCAAAGTAGTATTTCTTAAAATTTTCCCTATCATACCACTATTTACTCCAATAACTTCAATGCAGCATTATTAAGTTTAGGGACAAATTTGGCAATGTAGTCAATATTCTTATGTATTAATTGCATCTCTTAACCTGCGTGATACCTTAAGGAGCTTTTGGTATGAGGTATTTTTTTAATTAATTTCTTATTCTTTGATCTTACATCTTCTCTTTTTTAAAATTTTATAACCCTGCTTCTCCAAAATTTTAAATCTAGGAATGGTATTTAAAGGGTGAGAGTCTTGCTTCTCTACTGGTAGTAGATTGCTGTGTAAAAAACTAATTACATTTTTATCTTAACTTTATCAGGGTTAATCATAACGATTTGGTTATTTCTTGAAGATTACTAATTAAAGGGTTATAAATGGTATTCTTCTCAAAGACTTGTTCCTTTAATAGAACAATTATAATTATAATTCCTTTCTTAAATATTTTGGCTTCTTGGTTATAAATTAATTATGTTGGTGTCACCTAGCGTTTTGCAATGGCAATACATATACAAAGTTGGTTTCTTCAAAGTACAATATGATAAGATAGCATATATAAGCTAGAAACATCCATAAAAAAAAAAAAACCCAATAATTGGTAGCTTGTTCAGGTTCTAACAAATCAAGACTTTTGACTAGAATTGCTGCAGACTCCAGTTTACTCTCTCTAAAAAATTATGAATGAATGATCAGTTAGAATTAATTGATAGTCCATATCAAAAAAAGAATTAACAGATAAAGGCACTGGATCACCAAATGTATAAGGAGAATCAACAGGTCCGCAAAACAATAATCTAACAAGATGAATCAGTGTTACACAATAATTACAGTTAAAATATTGTGTTGGCGAAATGGCATCCACCGCCCAGCTTCTACAGGTACGAGAAGACAGTGATCGTTATGTCAAGAGATTCAGAGGAAGAAAAGGTGCAAAAAAGATCATATTGACAGATAAGATCGTTTCCACTCTGAAGGGAGAGAACTACGGATACGAAAATGACCGAAGTAATCGGGCAAAGGTATCACACCTGCAATTTATCGTCCAAAAGTTTTGATCTTCTTGGACGAGTAGTGATAAGACACAGGGAATATTTTTTTGCAGCTCACAATGGGCACACTAGGTCCTCGAAAATGGCAGCCGCGAATGTAATAAACCCATCAGTGGTCAAAATCGAATCCATCAAAACGATGGAGCGACGTGAACAGCAAGTGAGACGTTAAAGCACATCTCATTACTAAGTAGAACGGATAATTAGAAAAAGAGTGCAGCGCCACAAAATTAATTAAAAAACCAATAATAAATAGGGGATCAGTAATCCAGATTAAATTATGAGGAGTAATTAATACCCGTAAAATTCAGATGGAAGAAATATAACAAGAATTTACTAGTAGTATGAAAGGGTACAGACCATGCCGTCTTCAACCTCCTCGGGCCCGGCAGAGCCAGCGCCCAGCCTGGCTCTCTGCATAGCTTTATAGGCTTGATTTTTGCCCATTAGGTTAGAAAAGATAAGAATTGAGAATGAAGGAATTGGAGAATAATGTAAACTGCTATGCTTGAATTATCAAGGGTAGATGCAGAACTAGAAGCCCCATGCCATGTGCATGCAGATTGCAGAGGAAGAAGAGAGGAAAGTCATGAACTTTGGCGTCGTGTATTGGCTCACCCCAATCGCTCAGAGCCAGATGAGGAGAGTTACCCCGGGTCGAACGAATCAAATGGAATCCATATTCTATGCAGTTGGGTATCGAGAACATTAATCGGGAGGGGGCTCAGACCCTGGACCTGAGGCCTGAAATCTTTCGAGCCGGTTTGTGATCCAATATGCGTCCAACAGACTTAGCTCAATTTATTAAAACCAACAAAATTAAAGAACACTATATCAAAAAAAAAAAATTAAAGAACAATGTGACTAAATCAAGCCACCCATAATATCAAAAAAAAAAAAATCAAGCGACCCACCATTTTATGCCCATTAAAGCAAAAAGAATAATTTTTAGAATAGCGGTGACAAAAATGACTTTTTTTTAAAACTTTTTTAGATGGGTTTTTTTCTCTCGAAAAGTTAGATTGTAGATGTGACAGTATTTGAAATAACAGTGGTAGAAGTAACTTTTTTTTTTTTAGACAAGCTCTTATTTAACATAATGTTTGAAAAGTAAGTTGAGATAAAAATGACTGAAAATGACATGAATGTTATTGAATATTACACATACATATGTATGTGTTGTATATTATGAGATAATTTAGAATAAAAATTAAATTTAAATGTAAATTTGCTAAAAATACAATATCTACTTGAGAGAGAGCAAATATAAATATGGTATTATATGATATCTTATTTAAATGTAAAGGCACCCAACATGTCTTTATCCCTTTTAATATATTAAATATAAATATATACGCAAATAAAAACTATACATATGATATGGTATCATATGATATCTAGATTTAAAATTTGTCATTTGAGAGAAAGCTAATATCCATGTTTGTTTTCAATTAGAGACGTTAGCCCTAGCTATGGCTTTGTGTGAAGAATTCTCATTCATGAGATGGCCAATCAGGTCCTTTTTTTATTCTGGAGAAGCTCATAAAAATTGCTTCACCCAAAAGCCATTTTTTTGAAAAAAGTCCATCACCTCATGATTCTTTTATCAAACAAATGGATTCAACATTTTCTTTTTCTTTTTTGATAATAAAGAGACACCTCATCTAACCATCTATTGGAATAATTCCCCCATTACAATCACTATTAATAAGCATTACTAGAGCCTCAGACAGTTGGTAGACTTCATGAGTACCCATCTATAGCTCCAAGCCATTCTTCGCTAAGAGGTTCGCTGCGGAATTGCAAGATCAAAGCACATATGTAACCCTAGTTTCCCAGTCCATAGCCAACATCAACACAACTTCATGTAGAATGCCAGAGTACATGTGGGCTTCCCCACAACCATGGAGAACAAGTTTAAGACATTCTTAAAACCCATAGCCCATGCCATTTTTAAACCATGAAGACAAGCTCAAATTTCTGCATTCAATTCATCTTCACCCTCAAGAGGATGTATGAATCCTTTAATGAATCTCTCAGCATTATCCCTAATCAAACCCCCACAAGCAGACTTCATAGTTATAGCAAAGAATGCACCATCAACATTGACCTTCACCTAGTCCCCTTCCAGAGGTCGCCAAGAGTCATGACTTGGGGCTAAAGTAGCATCCTAAATTTGCAAACCTGCTAGATGATCGTTAGTGCAAGTTAGGCTAGCGATCATCGTACCGGCACTAGCTAGGATAGTTTCAAAGGGTGTAAGTTTCTTTTCTAAGACATACAAATTCCTTTGACACCACACCACTAACATAGCAATATAAATTTAGAGGCCCACTGGCAACAAGTTTCAGACTTACCACAAAGATTCCACCACACCCAATCTATAAGGTCCATACTGTTGAACCTATACCACCGAGACATCCCCACCACTTTCTGCCAAAGAGCTTTCAAGTACATGCAATCTCAAAACACATGTAAAGGGTCCTATAAACCTACCCTATAAACTGGGCAACTCGCATCCAAAGTTAGTCCCCATCTCATCAAATAAGCGTTTATAAAGAGATTCTTCCTAGCTAGCAACCAAAGGAGTGTCTTGCATTATTGTGGTGCGTGGACTTTCCACAGTCGGCACCAATCTATTCCAGGATCATCTGCCTCCCCTCATAGGGCCCTATATACGGATATGACTAAGAACTCACCATTTCTATCTCCTTTCCATTTAATTGAGTGTTGAGCTTGATCAATCTCTAGACCCCCAAGGACTTTATCCCACATCTTCTTAATTCATGACTATACATTATAGCTTGGTCTTTTTGAGGAGAAGCGAGGGAGAAGGTCCTCCCCGCATTTATACTTGTCGCGAACTACTTTTACCTAGAGTGTATCCCTTTGTGTCACCAACTTCTACCACAGCTTCATTAAGAGTGCTTGTTTTTAAAACTTGGTATGTCTGAGACCTAGACTTCCCTACCTCTTCTCCTTACATACCTCATCCCATGCCACCAAATGCATCCGTCGTTTTTCCATTGTTCCACCCCACAAAAAGGATCTATTTTGTTTATCCAAAGTCTCACATACATTGTCAAGAAGGTGCGAGGTTTGCATTGAGTAAGTACGTATAGTTGATGATACCGCAGAAATAAGAGCGGATCTTCCAGTTAGTGAGAATGACGTTGGTTGCCACCCAGAAAGTCTTTCCTTAACCTTATCCACTACCACCTGAAAACTTTCCTTCCCGACCTTTATATGATGAAGTTGCACCCTAAGGTACTTCCCTAGATCCGAAGTTGGAGTAAATCTAAGGGTTGAGCTGAGCTCAAAACTCATAACATGATTAATGTTATTGGAGAAGAACACTTGGATCTTAGAGGAATTGACCTTAAGTCCTGAGCACTCACAAAACTAAGATAAACATTCACGCATCAGCTCAGCCTGTTAGATGGATGTGTCCATGAACAGAATAATATCATCTACAAAGAACAAGTGGGAGATAAGAGGGCCATTCTTCATAAGTCTAATAGGCTTCCAAGCTTCCCGACCAATCTTTCTTAAATCATACGTGCCAATTTTTCAATATAGATCACAAACAAATAAGGCGAAAAAGGATCACCCTATCTAGCACATCAAGAAGATTGGAACAACTCTGCCTTACTCCCATTCTAGAGAAGCTACAACTTAGCAGTACTAATGCAATACTCAGCCACTTGGATGAAAGTCCGAGGAAGTTAGAGCTCATGAAGATAGTTAATAAGAAATTTCCAATTTACCCTATCATACGCCTTCTCTAGGTCAATTTTAATAGACATATACCTTTCTTCCCTCCCATTATGCGCATAGAGAGAACTACCTCTTGGGCCACAATTATGTTATCTGAGCTGTGGCAGTCTAGCATAAAGCTACACTAATTAAGAGCAATCACATGTTCCATAAAGCAATTCATTCGATTTGCCACAATCCTAGAAATTAGCCTATAGATGACATTATATAAGCTAATTGGCTTGAGGCCTCAAAATAACTCGAGTGATCCTTTCTCAGAATTAGCACGATAAGCATTCCATTCACATCACCAATCAATTCTGGGAGTCAAAATACCTACTTCA
The DNA here is from genome assembly GCA_037074495.1 of Acacia confusa. Classification (NCBI taxonomy): domain Eukaryota; kingdom Viridiplantae; phylum Streptophyta; class Magnoliopsida; order Fabales; family Fabaceae; genus Acacia; species Acacia confusa. The sequence goes on from CM073509.1 coordinate 56,046, forward strand.
TAAACTGAACAACAGACTCTCTGACGGTGTTCCATTGGTGTTGATAAAAGATAGCGTTAAGCCCGTTAAGGCCAGGAGACTTGAGGGCCCCCATACTAAACAACACAGCTCTGATCTCAGCTTTATCCATATCCTTACCACATACATTAACATGTTCCTCTAACAATTTTGAAAAGGAGATACCATAAACTAGCAGCGGACGCTCCACCTCTTCCTTGGCGAACAACTCATCAAAGTACTTTGTTGCATGGGTTTTAATCTCCTCAACCTTGAAGCACCATTCCCCCTCGTTAGTACAAATAGCATCGATTTTGTTGGTCTTCCTTCTCTTATTTGCTTTATTATGAAACCATCTCGTATTACAATCCCTAACAACGACCTAATTCGCACAGGCTTTCTGAGCCTATAAAAGAGCTTCTTGTGTTAAAATGTCATTGAATTATATCCATAGTTCTTTCTGCAACTCTTCCAAGAACTTACAATGCCCACCTCTAGCCAATGCTCTAGACACACCATCTAATCTACAAAAGAGTTTACTTTTACGCTGTTGGATATGACTAAAGACCTCCTTATTCCATTTTCTGCAAGCATGGGTGAAGTTCTCAATATTCTCCCCCCAACCTTTCTCTAAGCTCTACTCTTCTTTGACTAAATTATCAAAAGTATCATGCAACACCTAAGAGGCAATAAACTGAAAAGGTCTTTGGCATGATTATTGAGACGAGGAACCATAAAGCCTCGAAAGCAGGGGACGATGATCCAATTTAAAATGGGGCAAATGAAGAACCTTAGCATCAATATATCGATCACCCTATTCTTCATTAGCAAAAATATGATCAAGATGAGCCTCTGTAGTTCCTCTCTTCCAAGTGAAACTCAGGCCTTCAAATCCCAAGTCTACTAGGTTCATGTCATCCACCCATCGAGAAAACTCAATGTCAGCTAATAACTTCAAGGGTGTACATGACCGCCTTTCTTGCAATTAAATGGTAGCATTAAATTCGCCCCCAATATACCATGGTCCTTGAGTAGCTTCCTGAATCTGGAACAACTCACTCCATAATGCCTGGCAGTAAACATGGTTGGGACTTGCGTATACCAATGTCAAAAACCATGTTTCCTTAGTTGTTGTTTCTATTTTTAGATGCATAAATTACTTGTGGTACTCCATAACACTCACATGAATCGCCTTTCATCCCAAAGACACCATATACCTCTACTATATCCCTCTGCAGTAGTATATTAATATGAAGAAAATCCCAGATGACTTAGTCTCCTCATAATCTATGCTCCACTAGACTGAGTTTCAAGAATTGCTAGAAAAACCAACTTATATTTCTTTTTAATTTCCCTTATAAGGTTAGGAAATGACTTCGGCCCTGTACCTCATGAATTCCAAATCATACAATTCATTAAAAAAAACAAATCAAATGTTTTTGGGGGCCAATCCATTGCCCCTCTTAGACTTTATTACCACATGCCCATCATCCAATTTCCCCAACTGGGATAGCAACAAATCCCCTCCTCTATGATCACCGGTTTTACCTTTATTTGTGTTAATAAATAAAGGATCTGAAAGTAGCTGCTGACTCTTCAACGAGTTTCTAGCATTGACTACATCCATTGGAATATTCACATGTAAAAACTCCTCCTTGATTTGCACAACGTCTTGCAAAGGAGTAAAGGAATTAAATTGCTCCCCCACGTGGGACCCATGATCCATCGTGATAGCTTGCTTTGTTTTGAGTTTTCCATGAGTTTTATAGTCATTCCCAAAAGTCTTTCTTTTCTTTGATTTTTTCCTTTTTGATCCTGCCATAACCTACTCCGTCTTTAATGCTTCTTTTTTTATTCAAATTCAACCTCCTTCTATTTATGCTAATTGACTGCTCATTCTTCGCCAACAGTTGTTCCCCAACTTTTGCAAGTCCCTTATTTCTAGCCTGCACCGTTTCAATGCACAAGAATCCTACCCCACATTCAAACCTCTCCACGTCCATTATACCATGATTCCCTTTACGAAAATCACCCGCAATAGCATTTGCGACCCTAAATGGTGCCCCTAACCAGAAGCTAGGTTGCTAACATCGAAGCTAGTCACTATTACTCCACTCTTGTTGCCACTCACAAAACTAGAACCCTCCACACTGATGCTCTGATTCCCTAGACCTTCTAATGCTGCTACCACTTGCACCACTGAGCGCTTCTTTCCTTCCCCACTGGCTTTAGGCACCTTCTCTCTTCTCCTTCCAGCCCTCCAATCCCTGGCCTCCACTCCTACTGCCATACCTTCTAGGAACGATACGTGACTACTCTATATACCTATCTCATATGCATCCCCCTCTATCACCGGTGTTGTATGCTCACCAACAACTGCCAACTGTTCCGGACATTTCTCCTTTACATGCCCATACTTCCCACACTTAAAGCATACTAGTTGGTACCCTTCATAAACTAGTTGTCTATCCTCACCAAAAATTGTGAATGTCGACAACAATGACTTCTAGAGGTCCACTTCCATACAAATGTGTGCAAACTCCCCTTTATCATATATTGATGTTGAGCAATCAATTTCAATTATTTTACCAATCATATTCCCTGTAATACCAAGTGATTCCACCGTTGAAAGCTCCATTGGTAAGTCTGGGATCTGTACCCATACTGCTATCCTTCATTGGCAATCTACTCTCTGAGGATTGAAATTCGGTTGCCAACATTGACTAACAGATAATGGCCATCAATCATCCATGTCCTTCATGATATGCATAATCCCTATCCTATTTACTAGAGAACAACACAATATAATACTCGTTACTTAATGGGATTACCTTCAGGGGCTGTTGTGGCTTCCACATACACCTAACACAATCAATAAGCACGTGTTTTGGGACTGACATACCCAATACCTTTATGATAAGAGAGTTCATCCAAGGTCTACACCATACCATATATTACTCCTACGTCAGAAAAAGCACCGGCTACTTACTTCGCTTCTCAACATCCACCTCGTCTTCCCTCCCCATCTTTTCACTCCGCACAATATTCTCTGTCACCGCATTTTACTTTGTAAAGAACCCCTTTTACCCATGGATGATGTCATCCACTTCTGTATGGCTAACCAAATAGCCCAGACCTCTCGGAGCCAGTAGTTTTTCTTTGTACTAAAATTGGACTAATGTGCGTTGAGACCTCTACACCTCGGTCACCTCTGCTGCTTGAGACTCCCTACCCCCTCTACTCCCAAATGAGAACGTCATTTCTATAGGCTTCTTGTCCCGTCCCCCCTCCGCCATCACCATCTCTTAGCCCTTTCCCATAACTACCGTGTTTCACGATTCTTTCCTCTGCACATGCACCATCACTATCTTCCATAATATTTTGAAGACAAGAGGTTTTAATGAGTCAGATTTCTAAAAACAAATTATAAAGATTCGACATTTTATTTCCAGATGGGCCTTTTTACCTTCTCACTGCCATGCCAAAACCCCCATAATTAACTAAAAAGAACGTTACCAACAAGTTGTTGGTTTATATGGTAAACGATCGCACCTCTAAAAAGAAGAAAACACTAGTTCAAATATTAGGAGATGTAATTTTTGGGAGAGATGAAGCACTTTGCCCTCTGAACCTTGAAAGGAAAAAAACTAAGACAACTGGGTTTGTGGCCACCACCCCTCCCAACACAAATATCTCCTCTAGGATTTCAACTCGAAACCCCAGAAGGATGTAACAGAGCCTTATATCGTCAGATCGACCAACTCTATATTGGTAACTAAGAAAACGTTTTTACTTGGTTGTTTTTAGCCCAAAGTTTTTACTTGGTTGTTTTTAGGCCAAAGTTTTTACTTGGTTCAAGCAACTAGCCAAATTACAAGAAATCGATGACAATGCAATTAAATACATTTTTTTGGATTAAGGTTTGGTATGAATATATTGTTAATTCCAGTTATAAGATTTCATTATGGCTTAGTAGTTGTTTTGGAAATTTTGATTAACATTCCTTATTATTGTATATTATATGAAAACTCTAAAACATGTTTTTTGCTATGATATTTCTTAGAAAAAAGACAGAAAAATACTATCAAAATTGATAAAAGACAAATAAGAATATTGAATTTTAATAATTCTAAAGGGATTGGATTTAAAGTTTGAAATGTTGGAAAATCTGATAAATTACCTAACCACCCTTAGTTTTTTAAAAAAAGAAAAAATCCTCAAGCCCTAGCCGGTCGCCGGTACCCAAAGGTTCAATAGTCATCGGAGCTCCGGTGACCTTGCTAGCTACTAGTGACTGGAGCTTTGGTGGCTTAATATATTTCTTAAATTTTCTCAAGAAAAAGTTATCGAGATACATGAGTTTTTAATAGCAATACTAAAGTTGTAAACATGGTACTTATTGAACATTTCTTAATAACTTTTATCGGAGCTCCGATAGCTAATTTTTTTATTTTGAATTTCTTAGCGCCATAGCTCCAGAGGCCAAAAGGGTAATTGGTAATTGGGTAATTTCTTAAATTTTACAATATTTTAAAATTCTATAGGCCCTTAAAATTATTGAAATTCAACATACTTATTTATCTTTTACCAATTTTGATGGTATTTTTCTATCTTTTTCTTGTATGTCTTCTTATTGCATGTCTTCTGTCTCTTCTTCAAGCCTGTCCATTATGTCTGTCAAACGTGATTTCTTTTCTCATCGACAAATTAAATACTATAAAGTCATATTTGGTTAGAGTTTATAATACTCAATAAAAAGGGAAGGGAATCATGCAACATCTCACAAGAATAGAACCTGTTTTAAAAGCTTGACACTCATCTAAACTTGCTTAATGAATGAATTTTAAAGTCATCGATAGATTTGGATTTTCTTTTCCTATAATGTCCTAGATCTGTTTGAGTAACTAGTATTATTTCATACATTTTGGCCAAAAACGATACCTTTTTTGTGATAGAAAAAATTAGACTTCTTACCCTGGAATTTTTTTTTCCATGAAAATATGGATATTATTGCTTGACAAAAACAGTTACAACCATACAGCTAATACATCAAGGGTTAAGATACATTTTGGCCAACAAAGTATTACGCTAGGAGTGTCTAGCACAAAAAAGTATTAAGAGTACCAAAACTACCAATGAACAATTGAAAATATGCAAAAATACCAATGAACAATTTAAAACTTCAGCGAATATACCAAAACAGAGATTGTGTTATTTTCACTAGAATTAGTTTCTTCATTGGTGTTTTTGCACATTTTCAATTGTTCATTGGTAGTTTTGGTATCCTCAATACTTTTTTGTGTCAAACGCTCCTAGCGTAATACTTTGTTGGCTAAAATGCACCTTAACCCATTCATCAAAATACTACATGCTGTAATCACTTGCAAAACAATAAAAATAACCTACAAAAGACAATAAAAAGGGATTAATGTGCAAAAATGCACATGTGCTTTATCCTAAAAAGCACCTAATGCCAAGTGTTTTTTAAGTGCAAAAGTGCACATATGGTTACAAATTAAGTGCAAAAATACTGTTTGACCGTTAAGTTTGACTTTTTTTTTTTGTTGACTGTGTGATGACGTTAGTAACCATCAATCTATCTCATCAGGCATATGAGTAATTGCTCGTGAGGTGTCAAGTGAGATATTATATAATCATCGCATATTAAAAATGTCATATGGCAACAAATATGTATACATCAATTTGCAATGTCATAAATCTCGTTTCCATATTTTGCACTTAAGTACACAAGAATTTATGCTTGATCCTCCCCTATTTCTTCCTTGCCTTATTTCCTTTGATTGAACCAATGGCCTAGTACTCACCCATGTGACTGGTAGTTTAACTTTACAAGCTCACCAATCAAGTTATATAGACTGGCCAACATCCACAGAGCACAAGATCGGACCATGGGTTTCCCTTTAATGTATTAGTAGGGTGTTAATACCCTAACACAAATGGGCCAAAGAACTAATTAGTGTACACCTGGAAGCCCACCACCTTATTTCCTCTTTTTGTACAAGAATCCACCCCCTTATTTCCTCTTTGAATAACCTCTTGTCAAATCCACATCCACCATCTCATTTCGTATCAATACTCAAAAGATAAAATGATAATGGATTATCATATATTATTATCAATTCACAAGTTATCAAGAGAATCTTTCTAAACTCATAAATCAATAATATAATATCACTAGTGATTTTCCAAAATAAATCCTGCAAGACAATTTCATTACCAACATAGCTTCATAGAGTTATAGTTAAAAATCACTCACAAATATCATACAAGCATGCACAATAAGAAAAAAGTGGTTACCTCTCGCCAAAGTCAATTTTATCACACTACTCATCATCTAAGAGTTCAAACACACACCAAAATCAATCTAACACAATCAATTTATTGCCCATCAATAACTCACTTCACATGATCAAAATTATAACTTATAATTTCATATTGAAAGTGGAAGAAATCACCAAGAGGGGGGTGAATTGGGGATTTTAAAATTTCTTTTCAACTCTTAAAAGTAAAGCTTAAGAAATGAATAATGAAAGAGTAGAAAGAGAAGAGCTCAGACACACAGGACTTATACTGGTTCGGTCTTAACCTTGACCTACGTCCAGTCCCCAGATACCTTCTGGGTGTTTCCACTAGTTCAATAGGTTTTTAACTACAACAATGAAGACAAGACACAATCATAATCACCTAGGACTTGCTCCCCCTTACACCTTGTAATTAAACAACCCAACTCACAGGTTCCACAACCTTGAGTTTACACAACTAAATACTTTAAAAGAATTTCGATCTCTCAAAAGAGTGAATATTGATAATCACTGAAGAACAGATAAAAGAATCACAACATAGACTCAAAAAGTTCAAGTGTAGCTTCGTGTGTCTCTTGCTCTGAGTCTTCATAGCCTTTTATAGCCTAACTAGATGAACTAGTCGTTGCAATATCTTCTCCAACATTCAGTTGCAGATCTAGAAAATGACAATTGCAAATTTTGCTCTGTTCTTTCAATTCTTTGCTGAGATCCTGGAATATGTTGTTGCAGAACGTTTTCCAGATTCTTTGTCATTCCATAATCTTAATTTTACTGTTTGAGGTGATCTTAATGTGTTCCAACGGTCTGAGCTAAACATCTGGGATAAGGGAGAAGAATCAGCCCTATTCTTGGTTCTTCATTAAATGCACTTATTCTGGATCTTTGATTCTCCCTGATCTTATGATGAACCTGTCTGATACTTATCAAAAACTTGATCAATAGCGTTAGGAATAATAATGCAACAAGATATGATAACTTCATATTAACCCATAATGATTTCGCAGATTGATTTGATCTGGTTTTCAAAAGTTACCGATGCAAACTCGAGTTGGTTGTTCTAGACTCGAGTTTGAGGTTCATCCAGAGAGCAAGATATGTTTGAAAGTTTCCTAAACTCGAGTTGACAAGTAACTGACTCGAGTTTGGTTCTTACAGAGAGGAAAGTCGCGAGTTGGTCCTGAATGAGATTTTGAACACATGGCTAAACTCGAGTCATTTAGTGACTGACTCAAGTTTGAAGCTTTTATGAAAATCTTAAGTTTAAATTCACAGCTTCAAAACTGGAGTTTAGAAATGCAGACTGGAGTTTACAAGACCTGAAATATTGCATAGCTCTCTGTATGATCCAGACTCGAGTTTTGATATTCAAAACTCGAGTTTTAGTGAAAACTGAGACCTTTGAAAAAATCTTTTTATATGTAAACTGGAGTTTCTATTTTTCAAACTGGAGTTTTTTTTTAAATCAGTCATTTACTCGAGTGTTTTTTGTTTGAGCTAAACTCGAGTCACCGAAACCATGAATCGAGTTTCAGTGTGAACTGAAACATTTGAAATATCTTTGAAGGCTCAAACTGGAGTTTCTATTTTCAAGACTGGAGTTTAGAAATCATGTAATAACTTGAGTGTTTTCAGATAGTCCTAAACTCGAGTCTCCAGAAATCTGACTCGAGTTTCAGTGTATATTGAAACTTTGAAAAACTTTACATTTAAGTACAAACTGGAGTTACTGAAATTTAAACTGGAGTTTAGAAAATAAGTATCAACTCGAGTATCTCTGTATATGCAAAACTCGAGTCTACATAATCCAGACTCTAGTTTCCAGTGAAAACTGAAAACATGAAGGCTATTGCATTTTGCAAACTGGAGTTTGTAAAACTGAAACTGGAGTTTGGAAAACTTGATAAAACGTTGAAGCTTCTGTTTGATCTCAAACTCGAGTTTCCAAATCATAGACTCGAGTTTACAAGTCTTTAAACTTTTAGCACATAAACTTTCTTGTAAACTGGAGTTCCTCAGAATCAAAGGTAGAGTTTGGAAATAAGTTGAAATTCGAGTGTCACTGCCTTTGATCTAGACTCGAGTTTATAAACACAGACTCGAGTTTACAACTCTTGTAAACTTTGATAGCTCTCTGTAACTCTGCAAACTCGAGTTTGCCTACACAAACTAGAGTTTGACCAACATTGTGAAATCTGAGCTTCTGTCTGTCAAGTCCAAACTCGAGTTTAGCAACCCAAACTTTGCCTTAAACAGAAAGTTTTACAACTTTCCAAGGACAAACTTCAAATTGAGTTTACAATTGTCGATTATCATCAAAACACACAGAGAACTAACACATATAATTCAAAATACACAAATTTTCATAATAATATATTATTATTATAATAATAAAAATTGAACATTGGAAGTTCGGGGTTTAAATTTTTAAAAATGACCGTTTACTCCTTTGAATTTTAGAAATAACAGTTTAGTCCTATAAATGTCAGAAATGACAGTTTAGATCTACAAATTTCAGAAATGATAGTTTAGTCATACAAATTTCATAAATGACAGTTTAGTCTTTCAAATTTCAAAATAAACCTATTAAAATTTCAATAATATCTCCATCAACTAAAACAAAATTCTTAACCCATAAAAATAATAGAAAAGGAGGAGGAGGAGGAGGAGAAATGTTGCGCTTTTCATGGTAATTTTTCCCATAAAAAGATTAAAATAATATGGTAGTAGCACGTGCTACCACTACTTCGTGAGGAAGAGGGAATCGGCGTTGGGAAGGGGAAATAATCATTTCCCCAATTGCCTCTCCCCTCCCTTGTGTGCGCACCCGCGTGTGTGCTATGAGCAAGAGAGTGTGCTGGGATGAGTGTGAGTGACGGTGAGAGAAGGGGAAAAAAGAGAAGAAGATGAGGTGATTTGAGTTTTTAAGATAAGTTATTTATTTTATAAGATCTTTTAGTTATTAAATTAATTTCTTTTCAACAAAATTTCTTCATGAAAGTTATTCTACTTATTTTTATCTTTCTAATAAGGGTAATATAATACTGATTAGTGAAAATTTTGGGGTTAGAATTTTGGTAAAGTATTGAGTTTTGACAATAGATTATTTTGTGTGTGTGTGTGTGTGTACAGCATGATGAATAGTTAATTTTATTCAGTTTAAATTTATTATTTGATTGTTATAGGAATTTAAATTTAATTTTATATTTAAAAGAATTTATGATTTATGTCCTATAAGATATTTCTACCGATTAAATGAGGTTAAAGGCATTTATTTATATTACTAGAGGTACTATTGTAAGTTTAATCGGTTTAGTTTTGCTAAATCTTGAACTATAGAAAATTATAAATTGATATTTGAAATATTTAGATGAAACTTTTATGGTAAAAATTGGGTATTTTGGTTAAATTAAGGATGGTGATATTTTGATAAGTAAGAAATAATTTATAAAAGAAGGAAATGAGATTGTAATAATGATTTAAGGAGTACATAAAATCATCATTGTACGGACACTAAAGTGAGCCGAGCATAATTTAATTAATTATTTGATTATTGTATTAGTTATTATTTTTGTTAATTCTATTAACGTATAATTATATTTATTTATTTTTGGAGTAGATTTGATCTCTCTCAGGTTTAGTTCTTGTGTCAAAAACTTGAGGTAACCACTTTTCACTTGTTATATGTGTTAGTATGTTGTTTATGAGTATTCTGTAAAATGATTATGAAAATGAAAATATATGGATATTGATTTAATATATTAACAAGTACTTTGAAATGGTTATTAAAACAACAAAGTATGATATTCTATGTTTTGAATAATGCACTTTTGTTATGATTTCTTTAGTTGAAATAGTATTATTAATAAGTGTTGAGACGATGTATTATTTTTATAAATATCGTTTGGAACTATATATATATATTATTTGTCGTTAATGCATATAGGTAGATGTGGAGCGATGATGGAAGTTATTGTGTATAAAAACCACGTGGTATGCCACCACTCGGTGCACAGTGAATGACTTTGACATTTTTAAGGTCCTTAGTATTACCCTTTTTCCTTCAGCATGGCTAAGGGTCAGCACGAAGGATAGTAACACCTTCTTGTTTTTATCAAAAGGAGGATAACTATAGCCCAATCATGACAAGTTAGGGACCCTAGCTAGCTCACAAGTGACGTCTCATGAAATGGAATCATATGCAATCTAGTTAAATGGATGAAACATTTGTTGGTTATGACTCTAGTCAACCATTATAAGAGTGGTTTAGGGTAATAAGGACAATCGGGGTATCAATCTTTTACTTTGCATGTTATAAATGTGATTTATGATATGAAATTGGATTTACAATTGTAATTTAGAAATTTATGAACTATATTAATTTGTTATATAAAATGTTTTACTTGGCACCTCATGAGCACATATTGATAAGGTTCTGAAACTTGGACCGGTCATTGAACCAGTGTAGGTATTGGGTTAAGGGTCAGTAGGTTAGATCGAAGTCAGATCAGGATCAAACCGGTATTAATTAAAATATATAAAAATATTCATAGTTAAAATAATTATGCATATTTCACTTCCCTATCAGCCCAAGCCTACTAGAAAAAAGTCTCACTTCTACAAGCCCAAGCCTTCCTTGCTTAATATCATTTTTCCTAATTTATTTTATTTAGATAATTGAGTTGATGATGCTTTGTCCTTTCCTAACAAGAAAGAAGGGGGAGGCTTCATCATGAAGGGTCTTCATTAGTCAAACAAGGACAAAAACCAATCAAATTACTACGTGGGACTCACCTTCACATACACACTTTGAAGGAAAAAGGGGGAGAGACAAGAAGGAAGAATGAGATTGCTAATATAATGGAGGTTCTTCAATCTTCATAACCAACATTTTTATTCTATCATTACCATCGACTCTCTCTTCCTTCATCTCCTCTTCCTCTTCTTCTTTGTCTTCAGTCCTTTTATTTTTCATCTTCCCTAGTCACCGTCATCAATATGCACTTATCATCATCAGTTTTAAACATCCACCGATTTCAAACCTCAAATCTCTCTCTCCTCCTTCTTGTTTTGTGTCTCGGCCACAACGAATAGATCTTTACTCCTCCTTCTGCTTTCACAGCATCATCGCCGGTGTCGACATTGAGAAGTACTTCCGATCTCTCTCCCCCTCTCCTTCTCGTTTTGCATTTTTGTGTCTCTCTCACTATGTGACTCGGCCAACTTGGCTGGTTCTGGCCGAGTTGATCGAGTTAACTCTAGATCAACTCGGGACCCTAGTTTTACCCATAACTTGGACCAGTTTTCCAGCCAATTTGATAGTTTCTGGTATGAACTTATCGGTCTTGTCTAGGTTTCAAAACCTTGCATATTAGCATTTGTAATAAGGTAGATTGATGGTTACAAATATTTTTCAGGTGATAGTTCTCTTGTGGGTCTATCTTCGGAAGCTTAAGTTACTTTTGCTAACAATAGTGCTTCCACTTTTTTAGTACATGTTGAATTATTGTGTATTGCCTCATTAGTGCTCATTCTGCATACTCTAATATATTTTGGCAAATCTTGAAGCAATATTTAGTTAAAAAGTATAAGCCTTGTAAAATTCAAAGCTCAACTGTGTACCTAAAACATTTTAATGAATGGCTTAATCAAATTATTAATTAATAGTTGTCTTTTAAAAAATAGAGGATGTTATCCTACTCGCTCCAATGGGTTTCTTCTTTAGTAGCTGCAGTTTGCTACTTTAAAATCTATTCCTCATTTGCCTTTTTTTGTTGTCATCAAGCTAGGTTGAGGAATCAGTACCCGTCAAATACAGTGGCTCTAATTCAGGTGTTACGGATGTATAAAAGCATGGGCTCGGCCCAACCAAAGAGCCTAAACACAAAAGTCTACCTACAATCTTAACAACCCCCTTGGATCAAGGAGTAATCTATCAATATCTTTATCAAAATCACAACTACCCACAAATCAGAGAGGTAGCATTAACCGAGATGAAGAAAGTAGAATGACCACGCCTACTGTATAACAGAGGCAAATTGGATTGATCTCAATTTTGCGAATTCCATGACAGACCCGAGCACACAACCGAAGAGTGCTGGGACCTCAGAGATGTTGTAGAAAAATTTGTCCGAGACGGAAAACTACGGCAGTATGTCATCAAGACCCAAGGGCAAAAAAGCAATAAGCGCAAGCAGACAAACAGCAGTAAGAGCCCGGCCCCTCAAAGGAAAAAGCAGGATGACGGCTAAAGGAATAGTGAAGATGATGATGAATTCCCAGAAGTCGAGTTTGATTGTAACGTAATTAGCAGAGGTTATGGCGGAGGAGGCGACACAGCCAGCCAAAGAAAGAAGTACCTTCGTGAAGTTTTGACAATTAGAGGACGACCGACTTTTAAGCCCGAACCTCTAAAGACGGAACCTCCTAAGTTATTCTTCACTCAAGATGACATAAGGGACGTTATCCCGAGACATCAAGATGGTTTGGTCATAACCGACCTCTTGGGTAAGTGCAGCGTGAAAAAGATTTTTATAGATCCGAGCAGCGCAGTTGATATCATCTTATGGGATGCCTTCAAGCGAATGGATCTCAATCCAGAAAATTTGAAACCCTGCAAAACAACCCTAATTGGGTTCAACGAAGAAGACACATACCCCAAGGGGTACATAGAGCTAAAAATGACATTGGGATCTAAAGAGGCCTTCAAGACTGGACGAGTTAAATTTATAGTGGCGGATTTCCCCTCATCTTATAATATCATCCTGGCCAGACCGACCATTCACAGTTGGGATATGTTAATATCAACCAAGCATCAAAAAATGAAGATGGTGAGAAGTAAGAATGAGCTCATTACTATAAATGGGGATCAAAAGGAATCTCGGTAATGCTATTTTACAACGGTAAAAAATAATGAGCCGAGAACATCCTCCTCCCAGCAAAAGCCAGCACAAGACCCAACATCGCCAAACACGAGGTCGATAAACATGGTTGAACTGGACGTTAGAGACGAGGCCAAGCTTATAAAAGCAGAGCCCAATGGAGAACTCATTGATTCCATCTTAGGAGATGAACCCGGACAAGTAACCAAGATTGGCAGTACATTCACGAAGGAAGAACGGGCCAACTTGGAGAAATTACTATTAAAAAATAAAGACATCTTCGCTTGGAAACCATCCTAGATACCAGGTGTCGACCTCGCTTTCTACTGCCATAAGTTGACGATAAACCCTAACTCCCCGCCTGTTGCACAAAAGAACAAGAAGATCGCCCCGGACAGGCAAACAGCTCTTGCCGAGCATATAAAGGAGTTACTAGATGTCGGATTCATCAGAGAGATTCATTACCCATGTGGCTATCCAATATGGTCATGGTTAAAAAACCCAACAACAAGTGGAGAGTTTGCACGAATTACATCGACCTCAACAAGGCCTGCCCAAAGGATGCTTATCCCATGTCAAACATAGATCAATTGGTGGACAATTCGTCCGGATTCCAATTACTCTCCTTTATGGATGCTTACTCCGGGTACAACTAGATAGCGATGCATCCTAATAATCAAGAAAAGACAGCTTTCATAACGGATAAAGCTAACTACTGCTACAACGTCATGCCCTTTGGGTTGAAGAACGCCGGGGCTACCTATCAAAGGATGATGAATCGGGTATTTGAGACTCAACTTGGCAAGAATGTAGAAGTCTACATTGACGACATGATTGTTAAATCAATCAACCTCTTGGACCATATTCGAGATCTTCAACAAACATTTGATAAACTTCGGGCACATCGTATTCGTTTGAATCCAGCCAAGTGTGCATTTGGGGTACCTGCAAGGAAATTTTTAGGATTCCTCCTAACAAATAGGGGAATCAAAGCAAACCCGGATAAATGCCAGGTCGTTCTCAACACGGCAGCACCACAAAATAAGAAAGAAATACAATAGTTAATAGGCAGACTGGCAGCGTTAACAAGATTCCTGCCAAAGTCCACAGAAAATGCGGTTCCACTCTTCCGGTTATTGAAAAAAGAAGCACAACACGATGAATGGAATGCAGAATGTAGAGCCGCGTTCGACAAAATTAAGAAGTGCTTATCATCACCCCCAGTATTGTTGAAACCCAAACCCGGAGAGGACCTAATCCTCTACTTGTCTGTGGGTGAAGAGGCTGTAAGTGTTGCACTAGTGAGGGAAGAATCAACAGAACAAAAGCCGGTCTACTTCATAAGTTGGGCCTTGCAAAGTTCTGAACTAAGATATCAGAAGCTTGAGAAAGTGGTATTCGCACTCCTGACTATTGCCAGAAGACTCCGCCCCTATTTCCAAGGACATCGAATAATTGTCTGAACAAGTCAACCAATACGCCAAGTTCTGCACAAGCCAGATTTGGCAGGCCGAATGATTAGCTGGGCCATAGAACTTTCCAATTTCAACATTATTTATGAGGCCCGACATGCGATTAAATCTCAGGCTTTACTTTATCACGGAGTTAGCTCCGACAACAACAACGGCAAAGGCCAATCTCGAAGTTTGGAAGGTGTTCATTGACGAATCCTCAAATGCCAAAGGAAGCGGGGCAGGGGTCATAATAGAAAGCCTGGAAGGAGTTTCCATGGAACACTCGCTACAGTTGCATTTCAAAACTTCCAAAAACCAGGCCGAGTACAAAGTGGTCTTGGTCAGGTTATCCCAGGCAAAAGAAAACGGAGCCAGAAGAATCCACCTATCTACCGACTCTCAGCTAGTCGTGGCTCAAATCAATGGACCGTATACTGCCAAGGGACCTCTATTGATTAAATACTTAGGCAAGGTAAAGGAAACCATAGCCGACTTTGACGAAGTTGTGGTGACCCATATTTCGAGAGGAGAAAACACTGGGCATATATTCTGTCCAAGTTAGCAAGTACGAAAAGCCCAGGAAACCATCAAACTATAATCCAACAAAACATGATCAAGCTCACTTGTGTCATGATCATTACAACAGCAAAAGACTGGTGCAGACCCATCCTGGATTACCTAGAAAAAGGGAGTATCCCGGAAGAAGCAACGAAGGCAAAGCGATTGGTAAGAACTGCAGCAATGTACAAAGTGGTTGATGACCAACTATACTAGAAAGGTCTCCACTCTCCAATGCTGAAGTGTTTAAACCCGGTAGAAGCCAAATACGTGTTGTCAGAAATACATGAAGGAATCAATGGGCAACACATGGGAACTAAGGCTCTGGCCAAAAAAGCTCTCCGAGCTTGATTTTACTGGCCGACAATGGTAGCCGATTCCGTGGAACATGTGAGGAGATATGAAAGTTGCCAGAAACGTGCTCGGATAATTTGGTCACCTCCGGCCGAATTAAAATCCATCACGGCCCAATAGCCATTCTACAAGTGGGGCATGGACCTCTTAGGACCTTTCAAATCAGCCCCAGGGCAACTGAAGTGGCTAATCGTAGCCATTGACTACTTCACCAAATGGATCGAGGTCGAGCCACTTGCAACCATCTCTGTTGGTTATGATTAGTTTTGATGATGTCTTATATAGATGCCATTAGTAAGAGCAAAAAGTTTATAGCACATATATTGACTAATTGCTACATTTAATGTAGATTTGTTTATATGGAGAAAGAATAAGAAAAGAAAAGAAAGAAATAGTTCAATCATGGATAATGATCAAGAAAAGAGAAGAAAGAAAGAAAAACTTGCCAATTGGAATGAGAAAATTATCATACAAGTTTTTAGATTGATTCTTGAAGTCTCCACGATTAAATGAAAGTTGGAACATCTCAATTCAGAGTTAAAACAAGCATATATCAGGTTCTGGATGAGCAAAATCGAGCCAGATACTCAAAAGTCAAGTTTACTACATTACTAGAAGTGATTTGCCTTTGGATTATGAGAAAACTCGAGTTTAGGACACAAAACTTGAGTTTGGAACTCTAAACTTGAGTTGAAACTCTAAACTCGAGTTGGTCACTTAATGACTCGAGTTAGTAGTGTCTTCAACAACTCTGACGTCTCTGGATCAGCCAAACTCGAGTTAGCCAATGTAAACTCGAGTTTGGAACTCTAAACTTGAGTTAGTCACTTAATGACTCGAGTTTAGCAAGCTTTCAGCAACTCTGTTCAACTCTGTTTCACGTTCAGCACGGGCGACCTCTGGTAATTCGATCATATCTTCCAAACCAGAGATCGGATTAAGATGAAATCAATTTTGTATGAAACTAGACTCCCAATGCGTCATCTTGACAAAGTTTCATGCCAAAAGAAGATCAGATGAGAGAGCTATGAATTTTTGAAGTTGCTCCATCTGTTACCGTCATACAACAGACCAAGGTTCGGTAATTTGAGCATAACTCACAATCTACACATCAGAATGAGGTGAAATTGGTGGCATATAAAAGTAGACTCATATACCTTTCCAGAAACATAAAGAACATGGAAAACAAAGATCAAATGAGTGAGGTATGAATCTTTGAAGTTGACAGTCAATTCAAGATGCCGAAAAAACGCTAGCCAAAGAACAACCTTCGTTCATCGGATCATAATTGTCAAATTACAATGAGTTTAGAGTTGATTCTTCTTGCATTGGAATGAAGACTTAAAGATTTTTATGGAGATAGGTACTGGATTCCAGGAATTGATCTTTATCAAGTCATAAAGCAAAGAACTTGTGAGAAGGATATTTGACTGAGCCATGGAGAAGAAAACTCGAGTTTGAGTTAGTAAACTCCAGTTTGTGGCAAGTAGAGAGCACTCAGAATTTTTACACCAAGACAAACTCAAGTCTAGGTATGTAAACTCGAGTTTAGACCAAACAAAAGGTATTCAGAAACTTTAGTATTTTCACATGACCTGTAAACTCCAGTTTACGTTTGAAGACTCCAGTTTTGAGTTTCATGGACTTAAGCTTATTTTCTCTCTAAAAGTCCTAAACTCGAGTCTGTCACTTAATGACTCGAGTTTGGCATTAAGTTCAAATGTGCTCCAAAACTCAAATCGCGACATTCCTCTCTGGAAGACCTAAACTCGAGTTTGGATTTCTAAACTCCAGTTTAGCCCGCTGCAAACTCCAATTTAGTTTTCCAAACTCCAGTTTGCGTGGCCGAAGTATAAGAACCAGATTGCGCCAATTTGTGAAATCTTCATGGGTTAATCTTAAAACATCATATCATATATTGCTATTGATTCTAACATTGTTTAATGAGTTTTTCAAGTAAGTTTTAGATGAATTCAGCAATGATCAAGGTGAAATTAGATCTGGGTCAAATGTAATTAATGAAGAACCAAGAACAAGCCTGAAATTTCTCCTCTATTCCAATGGACCAGCTCAGACCGTTATGAAACGTTCAGATCACTCTCCAATGGTCAAATTAAGTTTATGGAATGACAAGAATTCTGGAAGACCATCTACAACAACTAAATCTAAGATTCCAACCAAGAATTGAAGAAATAGAGAAAAATATGCAATGGTCATATTCCAAATTTACAACTAAACTTTGAAGAATCAAAGAGAAGAAAATGCAACGGCTAGTTCCTCTTCTTCATCTATATAAGAAGCCCAGAAACGAAGAACAAGTGACATAGATACAAGAAGGAGAGCAAGAATAGGGACGTGAGCTTGCACAGTGAAAATGCCAATATTCTAATGTCTACTTCATCTACTCTCTGAATATCTCAATGATCATATATTTAGCTTAGAGAGTGAGATTATATGTATTGTGCTTCAGTGTTTATTCACTTACTTCTGAGAAAGAAGATTCATTGCAATCATCCTATTATTCTGAGAGTTACTCAAAATTGGGTGATCTTGAGTGGGAAACACTTTGTTGTGATTACAGCTTGTAAGGAGAGTGAATCCGAGTGTGGGATTACTTCGAGTACAAAGTGTGTAATCAAGCAAGTGAATTGATTACGGTTTGTAAGGGTGAGTGAATCCTAGTGAGAGGATTACTTCAAGTACAAAACGTGTAATCAAGTTCAAAGCGAATAGTGGATTGAAAATCTCAAGTGAAGCTTGGGGACTGGACGTAGGTCAAAGATTGGACCGAACCAGGATAAATCACAGTTTGCATACTCTCTTCCCTTATCTTTTACATTTCCAGTATATGTTCATCTTTGAATATATAATTGTCAATTTATAAGTTGTGAAAAGTTTTTTTAAACTTTCTAAAGTTTATCAAACACCCAATTCACCCCCCTCTTGAGTGATAGCCAGGTCCAACAATCTCGATGCCTTGAATACAAAAGATCTTCGAACGAAGCATTGTTGCAAGATTTGGAATTCCAACCGAGATCATAACCAACAACGGAACGCGGTTCATTGACAAAGGTTTTCAAAGGTTAATGTCCAAACTCAAGATCAAGCATCATTTCGCCTCAGTAGAACATCCATAGTCGAACGGACAGGCTGAGGCAGCAAACAAGATTATTGTTGATGGACTCAAAAAATGGATGGCTAATGCAGAAAATAGTGGTTGAGCAGCTATATCCTGTACTATGGGGATACCGGACTAGCATTTAGACATCAACTCAGGAGACACCCTTTAGGTTGACCTATGGGTGTGAGGCTATGATCCCAGTCGAAATTGGGCAAACTTCATGAAGAAAAGCAAATGTCTCGCAA
This sequence comes from Acacia confusa, assembly GCA_037074495.1. Classification (NCBI taxonomy): domain Eukaryota; kingdom Viridiplantae; phylum Streptophyta; class Magnoliopsida; order Fabales; family Fabaceae; genus Acacia; species Acacia confusa. The sequence goes on from CM073509.1 coordinate 74,979, forward strand.
GAAGGAGAATCGAACAACAACAAACAGCTAGTCGTGGAGCTGGATCTCATCGATGAAATTAGAATCAAGCCACATTGCCGGGATCTGGCCACTAAACAACTAGTTGCGGCTAAATATAATCGCAAAGTCAAACTGCGAGCATTTAGTAAGGGCGATTTGGTACTCCATTGAGCTGATATCGGAAATAAGAACACCCGGGATGGAAAACTCGCAGCAAACTGGGAAGGACCTTACCGCATTCTAGACCAAATGAGACAAGGAACCTATATCCTTGAAGCTTTACATGGCAAGGCAATAAAACATACATAGAATGCGAACAAATTAAGAACCTACTACAGTTGAATGTCAAACTCCATTTGGAACCCGGTTACAGCGGAAGCCAGCATCAGCTGAAAGCCGCATTTCGTGCTAGGATTATTTTGCTTTCACGCATCATTTTCCTTTTTATTATTATTTAAATTTCATTTGTAATTGCACCTATTTCAATCAAGAAAGAAGACAATTCATTTTTCGAGCCGACCTCATGATTGTTTATTAAGTTTAGTGCAAAATTTAGCTTGCAAAAATAAAGGCAAAATATCTAAAAGCCAGGGTAACGTGAGCTCGGCTATCATAAGAATTGTTAACAAGTCTTATGAACGTTACAATGCATTGGAACAACCTTCTGGGATGGTGTTGTCATTATCATGATGATCCTGATCAAGTCGAAATGTTTAGGCTCTTATTTTAAATAACAAGTCTCAAACATATGATGATTGGCTACCATCTCGGATTATTACTTTACAAGTTAAAGTATTTAGATGACTATTTGAAGTCATTCGTTTATTGAAAATGCCCGACTAGTAATAAATATGCCCGTTTATCAAGGTTGGTGGAATATTTAGCGGATTCTACGCAATATATCTTGACTTTGGCCAAGTCATCAAATAAGAACCGAGCTATATGAAACAACCACCTTTAATTAACTAAATACATATATATATTTATCAGTGAATTAATCAGAGTTATCACATATTTGCTAGAGTTAATCTAATGTCAGAATTTAAGCGGAATTAACAATTTTTAAAATATACTAAAGTATGCATCATGAGCCCTAGTATATGGCAATATACAGTTTTCCATACATCAAAAGACAGACAGAAGTCCTACTTGTACTAAATACATTATGCATCTGTCGACTTCCCGAAAGGACTTGGACCGGACTGGTCACCTGGGGAAAAAGTTTGTAACCATCAGTCCAGCTCATTATGTAAACTAACATGTGCTAGTGAGGTCCCAAGTGGAATAAAAACAAATCAATTCAAATAAACAATTAATCAATATTCTCTTCATATAATATCACAATAATAATAAGTATCATAATGGGTGTCACAATTCTTTTCATTTTCAATACCCAAATACCTCCCATTAATCCAACCGAACCGCCTTATTTCCCCCTGACTAGACCCATGGACTAAGTTACATCCATGTTACTAGTTACTCCAAAAGCTCATTGGTCAAGTGATGAGGACTGGCCAAAATCCTCATAGCACCTGCCCCAAACCATAGGTCTTTTCCTTACTTAACCCCAGTGAGGCGTCGTAAGCCTATCACCCTGGTGGGATAATCAAAAGCCAACCATCGTGCACCAATGGAGGCATCACCACGTGGTGGAAATCACTTTTTCATCTTCTCCCAATTCTTCTCATCCCAAAATTATCATAATAATTTAATAGGGGAATTTCCAGAATTTTCACAATAACCATGACATCATATATCAGTTTCCAATTCATATAAATACATGTACTTCAACTCATAAAAATTCCACATAGCAAACTTTATTTAAGACGTGCAGTCAGTTCAAAAAAATACTCATAAGCGGCATATTAATACCATAACAAGTGGAAAGTGGTTACCTCTCATCCGAGCTAACTACTTTCACACTGCTCTCAAATCAGGGTTCAAATACACTCCACAATTTAATCTATACAAATAAATTTTCTAATAATTAATAACATCCTTAAAATTCTACATATCCAGAATTATAACTGATAATAAACAAAATATACTAATTTAAATAATAACCCCTTCATTATTTATTTCCTTTGTTATTTATTTCCTAATTCCTAATGATAATGACACATTATAATCATTGTTATATTCTATTATTTTATTAACTTGAATTCCCCAAAATGTTATATTGACACCTTAAATAGACACTATTTTCCATGTAATTTTTAACGTTTCTAATTGTTTCCTAAAATATATGTTATTGATTCCTTTTATAATCGACAAATTATTATTTATTTTTCCTTTAATAAATAATAATCTTCTCCATTTATTTATTAATTATTTCTTCTCGTAATATTATTTTTATTACACTTTGATAATAATAATATATTCATTATTATTATTTATCCCATTTATTATTCATTAATAACTTCCTTAAAAATTTATAACTCCACTACTATTTATTACCTATAATAATTAATAACATTAATCATTATTACATAATTACCTCATTTATTATTTATTAAAAGTATTTAAAAATTTTCCTTTATTATTTAATCTATTTTCTTAATTATAATTACTATCTTTTATTTATTTTCTTTAGTTTGTACAAAATATTATAATGAGATAATATAAGATTTAGTTAGTTAGTTTAGATCCTATTACTTAGGATCAACTTAAATCAAATCTTATCTCTTTGAAAATAACTTCTAATATGCATTTATTTATTTATGTCATTATCATTATTTTTATATGATAATAATATGATATATAAATATATTCCGTACTTGTTAGTTTTCACATCATAACATATCAATCCTTAGGTTTTTAGTCATATTTATTTAACAAACTTTCGGTATGTCAAGCTTTGACTTACCATTAAAATTTATGAACTTCCTTTTATATATATTCATTTGTATTATTTATTTGTATTTTTATTTTTAGCCTCATTCTCCTTAAACCAGGCAACCCCAATATCCCCCACGTGCTTTCTTCTTTCACTCCTTTCTCTTATGACGTTTTCGGTTCACACATACACACCAATCAGCGGCTTCTTCTTCTTCTTCCTAGGTCTATATTTGTTCATCTTTCACACAGAAAAATACTCATGCAACAAGAATATTAGATATCCAACAGTATGCATGAACTCCCACCCACACACGTATGCAGCAAACGATGAGATCCAGTACAACAACATATTTTCCTCTGCTCTTTCGACACACTTGTGACCATTCTCATGCATACACACACTTCTCTCTCTCCTCACAACCAGTCACGGCGTAGCAGAATAATAACAAACAAGTTTAAACTCAGCATCCTATATTTAAATACACACACACACACACACATGACCTTTCCCTTGCGTTTTCTTTCCTTTCCTCTTCTATCCCACGTACCAAACACACACACACATCCTCAGCAGGAACCGAAAATGCAGAATCTCTTGACAGCAAAAACAAGCAATATCCATAACAGCAAAAGAAGCGAGCATATGCATTACCTTCGTGGAAAGACGTTGAAATATGGAAGAAGGAAAAACGCTGAGCTTCCACTGCTTCTCGGTGGCTAAAACAGAGCCCCTCTCACGTTCTCTCTCTCTCTGTTTTCAACGACACAAAACAGGGGAATATGGTTTTGATTTCCCCTTACTCTTGCTCTCTCCGTCACTCTCTCTTTCCGACACCCTCTCTCTCGTCTCACCCCTCTTCTACAACTCTCAACTCTCTCTGTTTTCTGTTTCTATTTTACTTTTCAGTGTGGAGAAATGAAGTGAAGGGAGAATGAAAGACACGATGGCAGTCAATATATAGAAAGAGGGAGCAATGGTCCGAAAAAGAATGTCCAGCGGTTAAATGGTGAGGGGCTCGAGAATGCAGAGAAGTATGGCGTGTTGCAACTGGAGTATTAATTCTGAGTTGACGTGTTTTGCTTTGACTTTGCGTAATGGAGTGGATTGCATCAGCTCTGGTTAATGGAACCGGCTTTCCTCCAATCCATTAATCCTCCGCTGCCCTCCACTGCCGCTGCCCTCCACTGCAGCAAAGTGACGTCGTTTTAGCCAAAATCTGACCCTGTGCCCCCTTTAAAAAAAAAAATTCAGGATACTGATTGGTACTAAAAAATACTTCATTATGCTGAACAGTATTGGAAAAATACTTTATGATCTTGAAAAATTAATTTAGGATCTTAAAAAAATATTTAACGGCATTGAATGGTATTAAAAAGATATTTTATGATACTAACTAATATTAAAAAAATACTTCATAATTTTAAAAAATTATTTTAGGATTTTGAAAAAATATTTTAAGATGATGACAGACATTGAAAGGATATTTCATGATACTGGAAAAATATTTCCAAGATCTTGAAAAAATATTTTAGGGTATTGATTGGTACTAATTGGTATATTAGGGTACTGATTGATACTAAGAATATACTTCAGGATATTTTTTTAAGATCCTAAATTAATTTTTCAAGATCATAAAATATTTTTTTCAGTACTGTTCAGTATAATGAATTTCTTTTTTTAAAAAAAGGGGGCACATGTCAGATTTGGGCTAAAACGATGTCACTTTGCTGCAGCGGAGCGCAGCGAAGGATTAATGAATTGGAGGAAAGCCGGTTCCTAGTTAATGTCTTTCTGGTCTATCTTTGTGTGGCTGTGGTTTGAATTGGAAGGGTTTAAAGATGGGCCTAATGGATGCTGGGAAGTTTGGTTCTTTGCTGAAATGAAATGGTTCTTTAGGCCTCATTTTTTCTATTGGATTGAGCCCAAAGTGGTTAAGTAAAAGAATTGCCTAATAGTATAAATAATTAGAAATAGGTGTAGGTGGTCAACAAAATCTCAAATTTTAATTAATTAATTTATCATCATCATCATCATCATTTATTATTGTTATTATCATTAATTATTCCTTAATTCCCAAAAATAAAAAATTTGGTATGTTACACTATAAGCCTGGACTGTGTATATATGTTTTTATCCACAAATGAACGCAGTTAAATAAGTTCGACGAAAGCAAGATAAAAAGCAAACAACATAAATAGTCAAAGAACGTAAAATTGTTTATTAACAGATCGACAAAATGCCGGGATTAAAGTCATTACAAAAAGTGAGATTATACCCGAAGTACACCAAAAACTAAAAAACAAAACCTAAGGGTTATAAAAGGCTTCTAAAAAGAGCAAACTCAGAGCTGGGCATCGGCAGGAGCTAGAGTGGCGTCGGTAAGAGCTGAAGAATCTGGCACCTCGGCTGCTAGGGTCCCCTCTTCTTTGGCATGATGGTCTCGGTCCCCTTCCACTTGGGCTCCGGACTCTTCAGCTAGAAACAAAAGCGCTGAAATAAATTGCCCGTCAACCACCGAGGCTCTAAAATCCACTTGGTCAAGTTCCAAGTCTTTGTCAGGATTTAGAGCCCGGACTTGTTCCAGGCAGTCCTTAAAAGCATCAGCCGCCGTCTCCACCACCATGACATCAAGATTGGTAACCTCAGCAGCTTTCTCCTCTAGCTCGACCTTGGCGGCGTTTAGATTGGAAAAAGCGACATTCAGGTCCTTCACAAGGTCCCCATATTGAACTTACAGAGTAGCCAGGGAACGATTGAGGGTGCTTTCCCCAGCTTGAGCTACAATTAATTTCGCCTTGACCTTTGCCAGCTCAGCATAAGCCGAGTCCCTATCGGCCTCGGCTTTGGTCAAACCCTCTACGGCCTTCACTTGGGCCTCCTCTGCTGTCTCCTTCTGGCTGATGGCAGCATCTTTATCAGCATGAGCCTGTTTGAGCTCGGCAATAGCTTTGTTGTACTTATGCTTAACAACTGCATAAGCGTTAATCACGCTGACGACCTCCATCAGGTGATTTTGTAGGTCTTGCAGATCCTGCAGGTCAAAGTCAGCGAAGTCAGTGCATTGAAATAATTGGCTGGGGGCTTCACAGCAAATTTTAGCTCCTTCGAAACCCTGTCTATCCATACCTCCCCTCGTTTATGAAAATGGGGAGGAAGAGGAGGGGGAGGAGGAGCCCTCGTAGAAGTTGCTGCTTCAGTAGAGGAGACCGGGATGGCCTGCACAGCCGAGGTTGATAGGGTGGTAACTGACTTGGATCGTTTCCGAGCCATAAGCAGAAAAAACAAATTGAACATAAACAATCGCGTAAGTACAATAAGACAAAGGATAAAACCAAAGCAGGAAAAACCCTACTCGATGGAAATAGCTCGTCCACCGATTGTTTTATGAAAATCCGGGCGTCAGTAATGCCCTTCTCCTGCACATGAGCAACTAAATCTACAATGGTAGCGATGTCGGCCACCTTTAAGTCCTCATCCTCAGGCTGAAAGATCTTTGGATCTCGCTCATAATGAGCTTTTGTCCAGTAGAGAGGAAAGGTCAACTCCACCGACTTAAAATCTACATCTTGCAAAAACTATGGTCTATGACCGGGCTCAACAGTTACTTTAAAAAATGAGGTTTTAAAACCCTTCCAGGTGTCGGTGGCAACGTGCAGAAGTTTTCTTGTCGGCTTCCCTCGGAAAGAGACCCATCCCTTTTTCTTCGAAGGCTCACCGGGTTGGCGAGCCCTTTGGATATTAAAAAAATAAAAGAAAACTCTGGTAGAAGGGGCATGATTTAGAAATTTACAGAGTCGCTCAAAAGCGACAATAAAGCCCCAGGAGTTCGGATGAATTTGGGTTGGGGCTAGGTGTAGAATATTTAGAACTTTTGTCTGGAACTTGGAAAATGGGAAGTGTAAACCAAGTTTGGTAATGAAGTCTCGGTAAAAGAAAAAATATGAACGTTCGTTCCCTTCCCGGGTTGTACACACCAGCTCGTCGGGACTAGGAGGAGAGATGGAATAGTAATTCTGGTCCCCTAATGGGAGCTCAGAAATTTGGTTAGCAATAATTGCAGACAGTTTGGACAAAACCCCGTTTGCAACCCAGCCATATTTTTCCACTAGGTGCTGAGGAGGACACGCTGAGGCCGACTCCACGGACCCCGACTCCTCAGCAAGAATCTACATACTACCTAAAAAAGCAAAAACAAAAATAAATTAGAAGGAAAAACAAAAATACCTGAAAACAATAAAGCAGGATGGGTAGGCATGATTGAGATGTCCTGCGACGGAACATGCTGACATGATGAAGCTATTTGCTCAGCTTCCCACAGCCGCCCCACCATCATGGACTCAGAAACAAGCCAGGAACATTCCTCATAAAGGCCAATAGGACGAGAGGAAGTACTGGAAGGTGCAACCTTCGAAGTCAAGGGGGCAGCAGGCACAGAAAAGCCCCTTCCCCCATAACTCACAGAATTCGGCTTTAAGGAAGTAGCTCGGGCAGGAGTATCTTTCCGACCTCGGCTTATGGGCTCTACAGACCGAGACCGACCTCTAGAGCTACCCCTAGCTTGAACAAGTCGACCTGACCTTCCCCTACCTACACCACCATAACCTCGGAGCACACTTTCTAATTTTTGCTCCTCGGTTAGGGGCTTCCCATACAACTACTAGGCCGTCCTCGGAGGAGTACGCTGGAGAAGCTCTTCCTCCTCTGGGGGTAAGGTTACTGGGTTTAGAAGATGACGAAGAGCCCTTGAAGTTCATTTAAACAATGAAAGAAGAAGGATATGGAGAAACTTGTTTAAAACAAGGAACTAAGACCGAACAATCAAAAAGGAAAATCAAATTGACCAAAATGCAAGAACCCACTGATAAATACAACATAAATCTAAGAACAGCTGGCGGTTGCCCAGAAAATGGAAGATCAACTACAACAATCCACCCAAAAGACTCAGAAGAGGGAAAGAGGAAGGAATCAAAGAAAATCAAGAAAAGGACGCAGATAAGTACCTTGTGTAAAATTGTAAAGTGGAAAAGGAGATGCGTGAGCCAGCAAAAATGGAAATCAAGATACTGGAAGGTAGTAGTTAAACTTTCTAAAATCAGTGATGAAAACTCTAAATTTTCAAAAGTGTTAGAGGAGGGAAGGCGATAGCTATATATACTAAGAAAGAAGTCGGTTAGAGAGTAAGGAAATTGAAATGGAAAAAAGCCCAAAGGGCCTCATTACAATTGCTGACGTGGTAAGGAAAAGACGTGTGCATCAAATGCTTGTATTTAATGCGCACGGATACCGATGATAGTGGAGTAGACGTTTCCACTATCATGCCGGCTTGCAGATGCCAACTGACAGGGGATAATGATGATGCTCATTGTCTCGGAAATAAGCAAAACATCGAATCGACATTCAAACCAAATACACAATCCGGCTAAAACATGAAGTCGACCAAATACAAGTTGGACTTCAATCACAAAATCAATGCCGACATACCCATGCAATCTTAAATGGGGGCAATACCCTCAAGTCGAGGAAACCGAGATAGAAAATCCAAAGGGATGTGTTAAGATTGAACTCAGAGTTATCCGACCTCAAAGAAGGGAAGAAATTTAAAACATGCATGGGTAAGATGCGGCCAGAAGAAATACGACTAGGATAAAACATCCCGGTTCAACAACATTTCTCAACTTGTAAATTCATCCCGGCATATCAGAGTCGTGAGCTACCAGCTGGGGGAACTGTTACGGATGTATAAAAGCATGGGCTCAGCCCAACCAAAAAGCCCAAACACAAAAGTCTACCTACAATCTTAACAACCCCCTTGGATCAAGGAGTAATCCATCAATATCTCTATCAAGATCACAACTACCCACAAATCAGGGATATATCATTAAAAGATATATTAATATCTTTAAATGATAAGATAATAGAAGCACATCAATTTAGGGCCCAGGTAAACCTATAAATAGGGTAGAAACCCTAACAAGGTATACACGCTCTAACTCTAGCTTTTATGATTCAGCATACACAGAGCACACACCTCCACTCCCCTTTGGCTATAAGCCTATCCTTCACAAGTGAACTACGTGGACTTTAATCCCTCAAAGCAGTACGTAGGCCCCTAGGATTTCACTCTAGGTTAAGTCCAATCTGTGTTCTACACCATAACATCATGAATTAACGACGTTTTAATTTATTTTATCTTCGATTATGTTTCTTTATTATCAACTATGAATACGATTTTGATTTGAGGATTTTTTGGATTGTGGATTTGATTGTGTTGTTTTGACATGGAAGGCTTCTAAGATTTGAGGATTTTTTCCCTAGATCAATTTGACGTCGGAGCATACATCGAAGGGGTATGAAGTAGAGGATGAAGAAAGAAATTTTGTGCTCTCAATGAGGTTGAATTAAACATTTCATTTATTTTTATTTTTAATTCATTATTTTCCTTTTCTTTACTTGACATGCTAAATATCTGTATGATAAAATATTTTTCATTTTTTTTATCAAGAAAAATATTTTCCATTATCATATCCTTGTGATAAAATATTTTCATACTATTTCTTTCTTGGAAAAATAACACTTAAATACTATATGAATTTCTTAAACTTAGAAAAGCCCAATTGAACTCGTGAAATGACAAAGAAAGGATAAGGGACAATAAGGGATATATAAATTTTAGAGAAAAGTCCAAACTACCCCTCTCATAATGAAGAATGCCAACCTTATCCTAAAAAAGTCCTCCTCCGGTCACCACCTAGCTTCAACCTTAATCTTTTTTCTCTTGAACACCAAGAAGATCAAAAGCTTCGACCTTCACGATCTTCTTAGAGACTAATGGAATCATGTCAGAGCTTTGGTTGACTATGGTACAGGGCTCGTCGGAGGCTCGATTTCGTCGATTGTAGAGGAAGATCAGAAGAACCAAAAAGAGGAAGAGGAAGAAGAAAAGGCAAATAACGATGTAAAGTTGCAAAGAGAAATGTCAAGATTATTGAAATGAGCTCTAACTTCATCCTCTAACGGTCACACTGGCGTTGTCGTTCCCAAATTGGGTTGGGTAGCGTTAAGGTTTAAATTGATTTAATTTGATTTGATTTACTATCTACATAAACAAAAATTAAGAAAAGAAAAGGAAAATGCCATTTAAAATTCAAAATGAATAGATTCTAAGTTGAGTTTTGACAGAGAAAAAAGTGAACAATAAATGTGAGATTTAACAAAAGTTTCAATGGGAATAACAAATTTTTTAATGAGATTAACAAGTTCAAGTCAAGTGATATTCAAGTGTGATTTTCCCTTTTCCGTTTTTTATCCTTTATAAGTGTTATAGGCTTACGTGAGTTTAAGAAATTCAAATGGGATTTATGTGTCATTTGATCCCCACTGGCCATTTTTTTGTTTCTTTTTCTCGTGTTGACCGGGAAAAAGGCGTTTTTTTGTTTTTGATTCCTTGTTTTGTTCTTTTTGTTGGCCGAAAGAGAAATTCGTGGAATAAAATAGAGCTGACCCAGAAAAGAAGTTTTAGGGGAAATCGAGAAGGAGAATCGAAAAGCTGCGAAGAAGGAATGACTACAACTCTGCAATTGCCTCTCACTCCTACCACCGTTACTCCTTATCCCTATTTAGATTTCTCCTGGAAATCGTTTGAATTACTTTACCCTGGAAACCCTAATTTTCATGTCTGTAACTTGTTCTCTCCGTCTCAGCACGGACGTCTACGGAGGGCCAGACAATTTATGTCCAGACGAACGGTATCTCTCTTTATCTAACGTGCTTTCAAATGCCCCCCCCCCCTCCCCCCGGGGAATGCGACAGCACGTTTAAGCTGATATATCTGTCGCTCTGTCGGTTCTTACTATCCGTTACTGGGATGTCGTACGAAGGGTTACTGAAATAATTTATGTTTTCCTATAACAACGAGGTCTATTCTGCTTCAAATCTTCATCAAGTTTTGTAGCATATGGATTTGCTCGGAAAGGTTCACGACGCTTGTAGAATACTGTCTATAATAAGCAGCAACCAAAATGTACTTAAGGAACAACTACTATGGCTATTCAGATTTTCATAATTTCAAATGGAACTACTTGAATTGGAGACTTTAACTTTTTAGCCGCATTTTTTGGCTTTATAAATATTTCTTTTTTGGATCGGTAATTTCTTAAGTCAAGAATCTGACTTGGAATATTTATGTGGCGACACTTGAGTGTCGGCTAGATGGCGTTATACATTTATTTTTGTTGAGTTAAGTAGTATCCCCTCATTATATGGTTTTTGATTCACGGCATGGCTTAGCCCTTTTTATTAAGTTGATTTATCGCCTCATTGTTTCTTTTTATAGTTGCTAATTTGCTCTGTGCACGTGCGTGTACTTTAGTATGTGCATATGTATGTATATCCATTAAATGAGAACTCAAGCGATCTTATTCTTGTATGTTAAATTCTCCTTTTGGGCAGTTGTTTTTCACTAATTTTTACTACCAGGGGCTCTTTTTTATGTACTGGTATAGTGGCTTTTTGGAGATATGAGGAGACATCAAGACAAACCGAGCAGGAGAATGGAGAACGTGGTGTCTATGTTTGGTTCTGATGAAGTAGGTATACAAATTCCAACACAGGCCCAATCTGTAGTGGAAGGATCAGGGGCAGTTTTGTCATCAGAGTTCAAGCCTGCTCCTGATGTTGATTATCTACAGGTATGTAATCATTCTGCTGCACTAAATATTTAAAGTCTCTGGCCGAAGGCTCTACACTTTGGAAAATAAATCGTATTAATACAATCGTCCACTTATAACCAGGTTTCTTTCTTCTATGGGATACTGTATTTAAAATATTTAGATGGATTGGCATTGCCTTTTCTCCCCTTTAATTTTGAAATTGTTTTTTGAAGCAGCTAAAAAATATTCTCAATTATAAATTACTATTGCAGTTTGAAACCAACATAGAATTTTAAAAGTTTAGCTGCACAATATCTTGAATTGCATTATGATATTTGGCAGGAGTTATTGGCCATTCAACAGCAAGGGCCTAGAGCTATTGGATTTTTTGGGACACGGAACATGGGATTCATGCATCAGGAACTAATTGAGATCCTTAGCTATGCCATGGTTATAACTGTAAGATGACTTCATACTGGTGTTTCTTATAATAGTATAACATACTTGTAGTGCGCATGACATGGCTATGGAGTACATGTTCTAACCATATTTTGCTGACAATTTCCATGATTCTTTCTTACAACTACATATGCATTTGTTGCTCTTAAATTTTGTTATTAGAAAAACCACATATATACATCTGGAGCATCTGGGACTAATGCAGCTGTTATTCGAGGTGCTTTAAGGGCTGAGAAACCAGAGTTGCTCACAGTGATTTTGCCCCAAAGCTTAAAGAAACAGCCTCCTGAGAGTCAGGAGTTATTATCTAAAGTAAGTTTTAAATGTAAGTTTTAAATGTTAGTGTTTGCTCAGTTCGCACGTCAACTTCTTGTCATTATGAATTAAGATTGTGCAACTTTTGTACTCATGATTATTTCTTAGCCTCTTCATATTTTTATCTGCTGAACATTGGTTCCTCTATGTCTCTATTTATTTGTTTGTGAGTGCATATCTGTCTCTTAACATTTAATCCATAGTAGTGAAATGTTATAACTCATAAGATGGATGAAGGTTTGCTTTGAGAGGCTATGTTTGCAATGACAGCTTTTCTTAAGAATGAGTTTGATATGTAAAGATAATAATTAGTTAAAAGTTACTTAGAGCCAGTTAGTGAGTTAACTGTTAGAATTAGTTAGAAGGGTTGTTAGTTTAGTTAGAAGGGCTGTGAATAAGCCTATAAATAGATGTCCATACCTATTGTATCTCTGGTCTGGGATTGATATTGAAATAGTCCTGGAATGTTTCTCTCTTAGTCTCTCTCGATTCTCTCTTGAATCCTCTGTTTCTAGTTTCTCTTGATCTCTCTATCTCTATCTCTGTATACAGAATATTAATTCTGTAACAGAGTTTGAGGAGCTTTTAATTGAAGAATGAGATCCTAAATCAATATTTTCCCACTGGATGCCTCTGGTAGTAGGATTGATTTGGACCAAAAAAAAAAAGCTGTACAGCTAATTTGGTTAGAGACCAGAATTGGTGGCTAAAGAATCTAGGGGCCTCTATCTGATTCCTTTTACAGAAGAAATTTATTCTAATCATAAACAGTTTCTTTGGGGTTAGATTGGAATCCATTTACTGCAAGTCAACTTGTTTTGAGGAGGAAGAATTGAACTGCTATTCGGATTATGTATTCAATTCAAGTTCCAGGTCCCCAGTGGTTTATGAATAATTTCTTTCAGAGTTGTTGGAGCATCAGGACAAGGATATTGAGAAGGTTTTTCCTGAATTTCATTTTTCTTTTGTTGGGTTAAGACAGTGGATGGCATGAACTGTCTTCATTTTTATGGTTGATCCGTCAAGGTTAATGATTGCTTGCCCATTAGTCTAGTCTCAAATAATAACAATATTTTGACTAAGATCTTATATTTACACAATGTATCTTGTTATTTATCTTACTAATGCAGATAGATGCTTAATTTCTCAATTGAGTTATTTTCTGTTTATTCCCTCTAGTCCTTAATTTAAGACTTACTTACCCAATTTGATTATTTTAAGGTTAGTTAAGTTAGTTAATATGACATGTATTTTATAAAACACTCTAGTCATCTTCCTTAATTCTCTCCTTGATTATTGTTGAGGGAGCATCAATAGGGTAAATTAAAAAAATATTGACAAATATGATAAATAGGTCTTAAATTTAGTACTAGGATCAACTCCCCAATTAGGTCTTATATTAAACATTGGAGGGAATGCTTATTTTTTTGGGAATAAGTTGGTTCTCATAGCTCACTTTATTACTTGGTTAATGGCTATTTGAGAGTGGTTTCTTTGTCCTAATAGGAGCGTTAGGTACTTAAATTTGGGCTTTTAAAAATAAAAGTCTTTGTCATTCTGTTCTTAGTGCTAGGAAAAGTTTTCACAAGTTGGCTTTGACTGGATCTTGAGGATAAAAAATTATTCACTTGCACAAATATCCGCAACACTTTACATACTTGAGGGAAAGTTTCATGTGATTGAGAAGATCTCTTCCTGATCAAAATATTATTAACAGTTGGAATGGGCCTAACTATCACTTATGGGCCTTTCTCACTTTAAACCTAATTTCCCTGATCTGTTATGTGATCAAATCTGTTTAAATTTCAAATTATTGTTTCCTTGATTATAGGAGAGATTTAATGAGTAGATTAGGTTAACCACCTACGGATTTCTCCTATATATGTACACACATATCAGATTAATAATACATATGAGAAGCTGTGACTCTAAATTTTAGTGATAATCAATTATTTGGCTTTTTGTTAAATTTAAGGGAAAATTAATCTTTTGGTCCTTTAATTTTTAACTCGTAACTCAATTCCCCAACTATGATTTGGTGCAATTGAATCCCTGAATTTTTAACTCGACTATAACTCATACCTTTATCTTTTAATTTTTTTATATTATTATCTTGTGACCTATGTTAGAATTCTTGTAGAAGATTAGGGAAATTGGAGAGGAGAGGAGAGACAGACAATAGAGCAGAGGAAGAAAGACAGAGGAGGGAGAGAACAGATGCACAGATCTCACTGTGTAATTCATCATTCACATATTCAACACACTTTACATTAGCCTAGGCTTCCCTTTATATAGTATATAGGATTAGACTTTCTTAGCCATTAGGCCAATGGTCATACTAGCAATAGAATAACATATCATAGCTAACTAACTAACTAATCCCCACTATTTATACATGTCAATACTCCCTTCCCAAATACATCCTTGCCCTCAAGGATGATTGACAACAAAACACAAATCTAAACCTCAAAAAAATTACAAAACTGCTGCAACAAAAAATAGAATCTAGACTTCTTAGCATAGCAAAAATCCATGACTTGAAATCTTGTGCCCATAAGCTTTTCTTTTCCTTCAGATTGCTTTTAGCATTGGTGCACACTATTCCTCCTTTTCTGTCCCATTTAGCAAAACTTGTTGGTGTGATAGGAAAGACCCATTGCAGCAATGAACTTGGCCATTTTCTTGAAAGTTTAAGCCCATATTCTGATCTAATATGACCAAACCCAAGTGTCTCTCAAAATACTCTTCACACAGAAGAAATGCTATGCAGCTGTAACACATCAACACTCTTCTGTCCAAAAATAAATTGCAAGCCAGCTATACCCCCTTCAAAATACTTCTAACCCTGGAGAAAATGGAGGACAACTGGAAGTTTAACTTTTCCAACTAAAAATCCCTTAACCACGTAAAATTCAAGTCAGTTTCCGACAGTATCTTAGTTTGCCACTCACCCTTGCTCTCTTCTCTTTTTTTTCTCAAAAAAGTAAAAACAGAATCTCCACACAACATTGTGATTAACTCTCCCCTGAACCTAATCAGATTTATGCTCAGGGCAGGAATGAGCTTATCATTGACCAAAGTCAAATTCTTGCCAATTTTTCCCTTACGTGCTGCCATTTTGTGCTCAAGGCCAGCAATATATACACAACCCAATTTTTCTTTAGGGAGAGTAAGATCGCTAGTAATAAGATCAAATTCCAGATTGAACTCAGCAATAGACCCCTGTTGTTTGAGCAAGAGTGTTTCTTGACAGTTATAGCCTTCATGACTATGAGTTGCTCACTTGTCTTTTTGCTTATCGAAGGACTCTTCTTGGGAAGACCCCTAAGCTTCTTGATCTTCCAAAGCTTTTTCTTGAACTTCTTGTGTCGACAAAGATGACCCATCGGCTAAGTCTGCTTTTTCTTGGGAATAGCCACCTTCTTGACCCTCCAAGTCTTTCCTTGCCTTCTCCACTTGCCTCTCGATCGTGATTTCTAGTAGTAGGGTGTGACTCTTGGCTTGGTGCATGGTTCTTGGGCAAAAGAAATGAATGGAATCTGCTATCTCCTTCAGCCTAGCTATATATGTGACAATATGATACTCTTCTGGAAGCTCTAATTTACTCATGGAATCATCAAAGAAAGCATTATATTCTTTGATGCAGCCTTTTTGCCGTAGCCACCTCTATTTTCCATCTAAATCTTGGAAAGAAGGGAAAGTCAAGGTTTTGTTTGTTTTTTTTTCCTGCGTTGCCAAGAACACTTGGATTGCTGATGAAAGTTCTTGGCTGTTTCTTGGTGTCTATTTTTAAGTTTCTCGATGAGTTTTTGAATACATGTTTGAACCGTGAGGAAGAAGAATGGTTCGGAATTGAAGTCAAGAATTATTCAAAGTGATATGTAAACTGTGAATAAATAAACTCTGAATAAATTGATTAGTTAGGATTAGTTAGTTAGTTAGGAAATTAGTTAGTTAGTTGGTTGTTAATGAGTCTTGAGATTGGGTCTTGAGTTGTTGCCTATATAAGCCATACAACTCTACATTGTATTGGTGTGTGTTTTTTAGTGAATGTGAGAATGAATGAAATCCACAGTGATGTGATTCTGTGTTCCTCTCCTCTCCCCTCAATTTCTCTTCCCAATTCCTCTACTCTTCTACACTAAACCTAACAGTGGTATCAGAGGGAGTCATCCTCCGCTCCTCCGCTGCATAATCTCTAAAATTCTTGAGGCAAATTTTGGTCCATTCTTATTCTTCCATCCAGTTTTTTGTTTCAAGATTTACTAGAAAAGAAAAAAAATAGTCTTGCATCTCTTCCTCATTTGCATAGTGTCTGAAACCTTCTGTCATCGTCGGGAATCCTGATTGCGTCGCACAAGGCTGGGTTGTCACCTCTGAATCGTCGATTTCACCTGATTCGTCATTGCCGATTGTGTCGATTGGGTTGGTGAGTTACGAGACGGCGTCTAGGAATCACATCATTAATTCTGGAATCATTGTTGACGTCTGATTTCGTTTCTCATCTCCATATCTGTCTAAGTCGACTGAGCCTGAGACTTCCGATTCTTCATTCGCAACGCAGGAGTTGAATCTCGGTTCCTGGTTCTCGTCCGTTTTCATCGATTGGGTTCTGCGTTTCTGTCTCTATGACTGCATGACAAGGAAAATCAAGAACGGTTCTTGGCATAGAGTGATTCTGGGATTTGAGTAATCGTAATCTTTAGTTCTGCTTGCGTCGACTCGAATTGAGAATGCAACAGAAAAGAAGAGCGGTTCTGGATTTTGGGATTTTCTTTTGCGAAGCTGAATCATGTTGTCGATTTCGGAATTAGCTTCAGTTTAATCAGTATCTTGCGTCGTGGACAAGGTCTGACTCTGCGTTCGTCTTTTACTGATCTGGTTCTCTGTTTTTTGGTTTTTATTGGCAAGTGGTGAGTCTCTGTTTCTGACTTATCGAGGGACAATCATTGAGATAAGATTTTTACACCTTGTATGGTTAACACAAGAGCTCAGATTGCATCCATGGCTGAAGAAGGGGCAAAATCGCATTTATTGGTGAGATTCGCAATCTGATGTGAAAAGAAAAAAAAAGAGTGTTGGAAAAAAAAAAGTTTGAAAAAAAAATAAGAAAAAAAAATTCTACTGCTGAAGGAAAAAAAAATCCTCTTGTTGGTATGGTACAGCAGTTGAAGGAAACCAAGAAACTCTATCAATCATGGTATGTTCTTTGAGAAACGGCTAACCGGAGAGGGCTACCTACAAAGGGTTCTAACCGGAGGGGCTGACCGACAAGAAGTTGAATAAAGCGCCATGTAAAGAATCATGGAGTGAAGTCATCGAGAAGTGGGCTTTCGAAGGGGATATTTTTGATTGATTTAGAATTGTATTTTTGGTCTTTAGGATTGTGTTTTGTTGTTTCACATCCTTGAGGGCAAGGATGTTTTTGGGAATGGGGTATTGATATGTAAACTGTGAATAAATTGATTAGTTAGGATTAGTTAGTTAGTTAGGAAATTAGTTAGTTAGTTGTTAATGAGTCTTGAGATTGGGTCTTGAGTTGTTGCCTATATAAGCCATACAACTCTACATTGTTTTGGTGTGTTTTTTAGTGAATGTGATGAATGAATGAAATGCACAGTGATGTGATTCTATGTTCGTATTGATATGTAAACTGTGAATAAATTGATTAGTTAAGATCAGTTAGTTAGTTGTTAATGAATCTTGAGATTGGGTCTTGAGTTGTTGCCTATATAAGCCATACAACTCTACATTTTATTGGTGTGTGTTTTTTAGTGAATGTGATGAATGAATGAAATGCACAGTGATGTGATTCTGCGTTTCTCTCCTCTACACTAAACCTAACACAAAGATCATACAGAATCATGTCGAGGAATGACAGCTCTGATACCACTATTAGAATTCTTGTAGAATATTAGGGAAATTGGAGAGGAGAGAAGAGACAGAGAGACAGAGGAGGGAGAGAATAGATGCACATATCACTCACTATGTAATTCATCATTCACATATTCAACACACTTTACATTAGCCTAGGCTTCCCTTTATATAGGATATAGGATTAGACTTTCTTAGCGATTAGGCCAACGGTCATACTAGCAATAGAATAACAGATCATGGCACACTAACTAACTAATCCCCACTATTTACCCTAATTAATATCTTTACAGTTTACATATCAACCTATGACTCATTTTGAGTCACCCCACGTGGCATGAATGGACCAACATCTTACTTCCAACTTAGCTCTACTAAGAAAAGAAAAGAAGGAATATGGTCAGAGACAAAGAGGACATATCAGAGAGAAGGCCAAAAGAACAGAGAAAAAGCCAAAAGCTTTTTTAATATAAGATAAAGTTGAGATTTATGTTGTAATACCGGAGCTTTTGTCTAGGTACTAAGATGATTCAAAATGATTATAAGGCAGTAAATTATCTCGATTTTTTTCCCAAAAAAAGGCTTTTGTGACGGGAGAGTTTAAATTCAAAAAGAGGGGAGAGAGTGGGAATGAAGGAAGGGAACCTAGGGGAAAACTAAGACGCTAATGTTGTGGAGGTAGGTTTTAGTGTTGATCCTCATACAACACAGGTAGGTAGTGTTGTAAAGTGCTTTGTTCTTGCCATCTCACTCGATTAGATTCTTTTGCTTCTATGTCTTCTATGTCTCCAGCTATATTCCTTCTTTTCTTTTCTTAGGTGGAGCTGAGTTGGAAGCAAGGTGCCATCCCAACAAGAGTGTAGAAAGCAATTAACAAACAAGTGTGCACCATAAAGTTAAATGACATAAAACAAACATAAAAGCTGCCAAAATAGCCCTCACTTGAATTAATAAACCAAAGTTATACACTTAAATTGCAAAATAACACAGATGACTTAGTTCGAACAAAGTTGACAAGTTCGAACGTAACACTCATCTAAAAGAGTTTGAGTTCGAACGCATAAACTGACAGTAGCTGAAACTATGCTGCAATTAATTTCAGCATATTGAAGGAGAAGACTGGTCATGATGAATGGAAATAAGGAGCAGAAATTGAAAGTGGTGAAACTTAAGAAAGGTGGATTACTGCTTTTGCAACTTTTGCTTAAATCTTTTTTCACAGTTTCACTGTTCACATCGATCGCTCTCTGCTAGCTCTTTCTTTGTAATTTCTTCATTCCTCCAGACCATCGATGACCTTCTTGCATCTCTGACGAGCTAGCACTGCTGTCCTCCATGACTGTAATTGTTGGGAACAAGAAGGCTAGAGAGCTCTCTCGAAGTTTAGAGTCGTGATTGTGTCTTTGGAAGGAAAGTGATTTGGGGACGAAGAACAGAGCTTGGAGAAGCTAACCACCTTTTGAAGGGCTTTTTGGTCCCATTAATTCAAACTCCCAGGAAGATTTTGAGATCCCACCATTTTTTAAGGGATTTCAATTTCCCACATTTATGGGACCTTGGAGCTAGGCGGGAATCAACATTTGTCGGAACTCTGCGTACCAAATGTGTTTTGGCCCTGGGAACTCTATTAAGTTCTCATCCCCTCCCATCAGTTCCCCGTACCAAACGGGACCTTAGATTACTGTTGATAAATGTATTTCTTGGAAATTAATCTTGACTCCTCTTATTTGTATGTTTTAAGATTGAACGTCGTTTTCCCCTAAAACAATGAAACTATTTCCCCCTCTTCTAGGACCTTAGGATACTGCTCTAATCTAAGTTCAAAGTAACTCCTTGCCTTCAAATAAAAGGTATGTGGTTGTGATTCGAATGGTTCTGTTGATTGTGCAGGTTAAAAATGTGATAGAGAAGCCTCACAATGACCATCTTCCTCTAATAGAAGCCAGCAGGTTTACATTTTTCTTGCCTTTTCTTAATATTACATTGAAACAACTTATCATCCTTACGATTACACTATAAATCGATGATAAGTATTAATGTGAAAATTAGGTACGCTGAAAATCAAAGATATTATTTCAAGCACGCGGCTAATTTCGAATCAGTCTTGACTATATCACCTGGTTTTTTTATGGCAAAAATAAATAAAAAAAATGTATCCTGCTTGTAATTAATTTTTTACCGATCTATGATTTATTTAGAATGAATAGCGACACATTACCTTTCCTTTCCCGTTATTGGCGAGAGTAACACATTCTCTTGATGTTTCAACTTCAAATTCAGGTTATGCAATATGGACATCCTTATGCATGTGCAGCAAGTCATTTGCTTTGCTTTCCATGATAGTAGGCTGCTCATGGAAACTTGTCAGGAGGCCAAAAACATGCGCAAGATTGTAACTCTCTTCTACCTTGACTGAGACAATTTTCATGCGTGTCTATACATTAAATCTTCATAGGGG
Source organism: Acacia confusa (assembly GCA_037074495.1). Taxonomy (NCBI): domain Eukaryota; kingdom Viridiplantae; phylum Streptophyta; class Magnoliopsida; order Fabales; family Fabaceae; genus Acacia; species Acacia confusa. The sequence continues at coordinate 95,572 of CM073509.1, forward strand.
TTGGGGAGAGACCGGATTGCTTGTGATACTAAATCGGTGATTGCTTGGGCTTGATCATCCCTGAACCGTTTAGATTCAGAAGGATCCAGATCTCATTCTCGAGATCGGTTGTGCGCTGTGCCCCTTTATTTAAAAAATGGCATTGCTTCGCTGTAGTGCTGTACCATATCGGATGCCAGTCTTGATTAATCAAAGTCGATTTTTGTATTTGTTTATATTGATTATGCTTTTAAGAAATGAGATCCTAATTTCTCTGGAAGCTTGCGAAGGCAATCAAAACAGCACCCAATCAACTCTTAGCATGAGAAAGAGAGAGCAGAGTATGTTAAACGAAATTTGGATTAAATGAAAGTATTAAATTCGACAATATACTGTATAGATACAAAATTATGCAATATACAGAGAATTTTATCTTGACTTTGAAATGCAATACTAACTTTAATTAATATGAACACCTAATTGACTAATTTGTAAAGATTGAGACTCCATTTGGTACATGGGAAGGGAAAGGAAAATTAGTAAGTTTCCTCATTTGGTATGCATTTTGGACCAATCTTTTTGAGAACTTAAGTTCCTGAGCCCACCTTGAGCTTACCAATCTTCCCTCATGTGGGAAATCAGATCCCACAAAAATTGGTGTGATCTCAAGTTCCCATGTCATTGTTCATACTTTTTGACAAATTTACCCCTTAAATTCAAATTTTGCGAGAACATTTGAATTTCATAAAAGCATAATTTTTAAAAATATGTTTTAGTAAAAAAAATATTTTTCTTTTTTATTTTGAATTAATTACTTTTGAGGGTAAAATAGACATTTTTTAATTCTTTTCCAATTGCTACCCCTTCATTTTCTTTCTACCAAACAACTCCACCTCCCTCAAGTCTTCTTTCCTCATCTTTCATAATCTTCCTTTCCTTTCCTTCCTCTAATCTTCTCTGTACCAAACGGGGCCTAAGGAAGTTAAAAAAGGGAAAATTCTAATAAAATGTTATTTAAACTTGGGAAACCTTAAAAAGTCTTATAATAAATGGAAAAGACAAATAGGCCTCTAAGGACGAATCTAGAATTTTTAAATGTTATGTTTTTACCAAAATGCCCCTAAAGCTTTTTTTTAAAAAAAAAAAAGAAAGAAAGAAAGAGCCTTCCCTAATGCTAGAGCTTATTTGTGGTGACTATCGGAGCTTCAGCGGTTGGCACAATCCTGCCCACTAGACTTCGGTGACAACTTGAGTAATAAGATTAACTACTTGAGTTCCTTTAGCCTTATCAAGCATTGTTAACAATTTGAATAAAGGGAATAACAATTTTAGATTTTGGAAATAACATGATGAGTGTAGCCATTAACAACCTCGAGAACGAAAGTTGTTAATCGCTATTTTCAAGTTGTTATTGCCTTTATTGAACTTGTCAACGATGCTGGATAAGGCTTATGGAGCTCAAATAGTCAATCTCAATACTCAAATTGTTACTAGAGCTCCGGTAGCTAAAACTCTGGTAGTGGCAAAGCTCCGACGACGGTGATGGTTCTTTCTTTTTTCTAGAAAAAAAAAACTTACGGGGTATTTTAGTACAAGCACAATATTTCCAAAATAGTTGCTTGAGACCTATTTGTTATTTTCATATGTTAACAGACTTTTTAGGATTTTTGCAAATTCAAAAGGTATTTATTTGTAATTTTCTCTTAAAAAAATTATTTAATGCATATGTTACATGATTTTTCTAAAATGCTTATGTATATCGTTAGATTATTTATCACTATAAGTCATGCGTCAAGTGATAAATATAAATACTTATAATTTATTTAGAGTCTTTAGTTTTCCTAAATTAATTAACTAACTCTTATATTATAAATAGAAAATAGTATTCTATAAAATTTCAGCCCATAGGTACGGATACATATTGAATTTTATATGTTTTCACTTTTCAAATATGAGTGATTACCATCTCTCGACCGTGCTGTAATCTTACATGGCGTCATCTCATCAGCCATCAAGAGACGATGCTCATCATCAACACAAATATAGTTATGGAAGATCTAGGGACTTTTCACTTTTGTTTTTCCCCCCTTCAAAAAATGAATAATCGAAAGGACCAAACTACGAAACTATAGTTACTTATAGTCCAAAAAAAAACAAAAAGTTAGCATATGGCTCCTGGTTATCTAGGCCTGATGGTAGGCAAATTTGAATTTCAATTATGTATGAGAAGTTGCAGAACTTTTGTTACAATTGTGGTAAGATAGGACATGATAATCGTGGATGCACCTCTGAAAATTTGATGTCTAGTTTCAACTATAAGGAACTTAGATTTGGTGCTTGTTTATCGGCCACCGTTAGTCGTAGCTGGGAAGATTTGTTGGTGGTTGTAAAGGAGGAGGGCTTAGAGGCAATTTATGTGAAGAGAAAGAAGGAAGAACTGAGACAGAGGAGGGAGGCTGAAAAACATCAAAACGACGGTAGAAAGCAAAGAGAGAATGAGGATGACTTGTTCTCAATTAAGCTTAATCTCCCAAAGGAGTCCAGAAAGGATGGAAATTTGAAGGGTGAGGATGGCTCTCTAAGGACCTACCATAGAGTAGCTCAATGAGACGTGATTCGATCAGCTTGTGATTGAGTAACAAAGAATTCCCAAAGAATGATGTTTGATTGCAATTTCCTGAATTCCATTCGATAGCTCAAGATTCACCTGGTGTAATAACAGACCAAAGGCGCTCATAAGAGAAAGATTAGATTGGGTAGTGGGGAATGTAGAGTTTAGAGAGCTTTTTGATCATGCTATGGTTTTCCATGTGGAATCATTAGGCTCAGACCACCATGCTGTAATAGTGGATTGTTGCTATAGTGAGGCAAAGTCTCCTAGGATGTTTAAATTTGAAGCTAATTGGGTATTACATGAGGAGTTCCTGCTGACTGTCAAAAAAGGGTGGAATGATGTCAATGGCAAGATGGACGACAGAATCCTAGACCTGATACGAAGACTTGAGGCTTGTAGGAAGATGCTAGTAAGATGGAGTACGAAGGAGTTCCCCAACTTTATAAAAGTTGTGGCTCAGTTGAGACAACAACTAGCTGAATGTTGCGATAGTCACATGACAGAATCCAAATTGAAGCTGGCTAAAGAACTTGTGAAACAAATAGAGGGGACTTAGGCCAAGGAAGAGACCTATTGGTGGTAAAGGTTAAGGATAGTTTGGTTAAATAGTGGGGATAAAAACACTAGGTTTTTTCATACTAGTGTTATTCAAAGGAGACAAAGGAACAAAGTTACAAGGCTCAAAGATGCAAATGGGGTATGGTTGGAGGAAAGGGAAGACATTAATAAAACTTTGAGTGCTTTCTACCAGGATTTATTCAGTTTAGTAGGAAAGCGACCATTAGATCAAGTCTTATCTTATGTTAAGAAAGTGGTTTCTTTGGAGGACAATGCTACTCTTATGAGGCCGATAACTGATGCAAAAATTGAGGAGGCTGTGTTCCAAATTGGAAGCAACAAGGCTCCAGGGCCTAATGGATTCTCAGCATTATTTTATCAATCTGCCTGGAGTGCAATCAGCAAGGAGGTTTGTGAGAAGGTGCATGACTTCTTTGATGGTAATTCGGAGTTGAAAAAACTTAATGCTACAAACATTGTCCTAATTCCTAAGGTGGATAGACCAAAAGGAGCACATCATCTAAGAAATCGGTTTGTGCAATGTCTCCTACAAGATAATTGCCAAAATCTTGACAAGCAGAATGAAGGGCTTGATGAACAAAATTATATCGCCAAACCAAAGGCCTTCATCACAAGAAGAATGATCCAAGATAACATAATGTTGACCCATGAAGCCTTCCATTACCTCAAACGCAAGAAAAAGGGTAAGAAATGGGAATTAGCTTTAAAAATTGACATGAACAAGGCATATGATAGAGTAGAATGGGATTTCCTCGAGGAAGTAATGTTAAAAATGAACTTTTGCAAGGACTAGGTGTCTTGAATCATGAGGTGTGTAGCCACTACTGAATTTACTTTGCAAGTAAATGGCTGCAATGTGGACACATTTCGTCCAAGCAAAGGGGTTAGACAGGGAGACCTGTTGTCCCCCTATATGTTTATCATAGCTTCTGAAGTTTTGTCACTAATGATTCAGATGCATGTGGAACAAAAGGATCTGAAGGATGTGAAACTAGCTCGCAAGGCCCCAACCTTATCCCACTGTTTCGTCGCGGATGATGCCATCCTCTTTATGAATGCCGATGCCATAAATTGTAAGGTGCTAAAGAAGATACTAGATGTGTATTGTAAGGCCTATGGACAACTTGTGAATCTTGAGAAGTCCAGCATCTTTTTCTCTGGAAATACACCAGCACAAATTAGAAATGAAGTGTCAGCTTTTCTGGGAATAAAACATACGGATCAAGCAGGGAAATACCTTGGTCTTCCAATAATATGGGGGCGCTCCAAAGTGGCTGCTTTGGCCTATGTGAGGGATAGAATAGGCTTAAAGCTTCAAGGGTGGAAGCAAAAATTACTCTCCTTTGCTGGAAGGGAAGTGTTTATAAAAGCAGTGGCTAACGCTATCCCCATGTACCCTATGACTTGCTTCCTATTCCCAAAAAAATCTTGTATGGAGATGGACATGCTTATCTCTAATTTCTGGTGGGGGCATCAAGAAGATAGGGGAGCTATTCACTAGAAGAATTGGAGTCACATAACTAGGAGGAAGCTAGATGGAGGAATGGGATTTAGGGAGCTCCTTAATTTCAACAAAGCTTTGCTAGCAAAGACGACGTGGCGACTGTTAGAACAACCATCTAATTTGTGGTGCAGAGTCCTCAAAGGAATTTACTTTCCCAAGGATGATTTCATTCATGCTAAGAAGGGCAAACATGCCTCTTGGGGGTGGAATAGCTGTTGGAAATTATGCCCTAGAGGCTAATCATTACATAACTAAAACTAATTAAGATATTGTATCTTAAATCTGATTTATGAAAATAAATCAAAGATTTAATTTTCAGATAAATATATAGTATCTTAGATTTAATTAATTTGAGATATAGTATCTCATATTTAATTAAATAAAAAGATATCATATCTCAGATTTAATTTATAAAGATAAATTAAATCTGTAGGCTTTTAATTTGGATTAAATAAATAGATTAGATCTGTTGGACAGATTTAATTAATGCTATTTAAATCTAAAATTCGAATTCAAGATTAATTGAGATTAATCTTGAATATTTTAATACAACCCAATTAGGGTTTTAGAAACTCTAAGAGATATTGATCTAGTCGTATTAAAGTAAGAGAACAGCCGCAAAAAGAAAATCCTAGAGAAAAAACGTAAGACGCAAAGTAAGAAGGTTCTAGCACGCTGCCATCGGTGTTTGAGGTTATTTGTGTGGATACTAGTAGAGGAAGACAATTCGAAGAGTCGACTTCTGTTGATCGAGAAGGTAGCCCACCAGTTCAAATAGAACAAGACGCACACCAGTTCAGCATAGGTACAGTTTCTAACTAATGAACCTTGATTTAAATGCAGTTGAGCGATCCTCTTTGGGATTCGTAAAGGTTTTTAATTCTACTGCATGTACGGATCCCAACAATAGCATCCCTAGAAGGTCGTGACTTACTTATGAGGAATTTTTGTTGGAAAGTGGGTAATGGGAACTCAATCAATGTATGGAGAGACCCCTGGGTGCATGGATTAATGAATTATACTCTTCAGAATAGAGAGCTGGAGGTAGAGGAGGAGAAACTAAGAGTAGGGGAGTTAATCAGAGATGGCCGATGGGATCTAAGCTCCATTAGATCAAAACTAAACTCTGAGGAGGTCGCCTTGATTCAAAAAACGCCTATCTCTGGTATGAACAACAAGGATTAAGCTATTTGGACGGCGAATAGGGATGACATCTACTCTGTCGAATCAGGTTACATGGTGGCTAGAAATAATATTGAGGCTTCAAAGGCCAAAGATCCTAGTACGTTTCATTCTGTCTCCAAAGTGCTATGGAAGTGTATTTGGAGAATCATTTCAACTCCTAGAATACAACACTTCTTGTGGAGAGTTTGTGCTAGAGCACTTGCTACTCAAAACACCCTTTAAAAGTGTAAAAGTGCTATTATTCCTATCTGCCTTGTATATCTTGCTGAAAGGGAGACATTAGAGCATGTATTATTCTTATGCCCTTGGACTAAACATTGTTGGTTTGGTTGCCTTTTGGGCCTCAAATTCAACAAATGGACCATGAAAAGGTGTGAGGATTAGTTGTGTATGATGCTGAATGGTGAAGGTCTACTTGATGATTATGGTAAATCCTTAGTGGCAACCATGTGATGGTAGATATGGAAGGCGAGGTGTGATTGGGTGTTTAAAAAGGAAAAACTAGATGCTAGAAGAATAGTGAGTTTGGTGTGTGCTTAGGTTGAAGAAATCTAGGATGCAAGGTCCAGGTCAAGTACTCAGGCTGGGTGTGTCTCTAGGGGGTAAAGAAAGGACGAATTTTTGGTTGCCTCCAAGTCCAAGGACAATGAAGATAAATGCTGATGGTGCTTTCAAAGGCTCTGATGGCATGGCGGGTATAGGACTGGTAGGCAGATGTAGTAATGGAAAATTCCTAGGTGGCCTGGGAAAACCTGTGCAAGTTGAATTTGGGTTCATGGCAGAATGTATGGTAGTAAGGGAGGCCCTTTTACATAGGAATATTTTCGGACAACCCCAATGCATTATTGAAATAGATTGTGAAGCCTTGTTCAATTTGATTATAAATAGAAAGTTGATCGGTTGTGATTGGAGGTGCAGGTATATAGTGCAGGAGATTTTTCAGATTGCTGGAATCAACAGGAGGTGTGTTGATGTCCCTGGTTTCTAGAGGTGGGAATAGAGCTACTGATCATTTAGCAGTTGAAGCGGTAAGGAGGATGCATCAGCTTGGTTGGTTGAATTATGAACCATCTTCCTTATGCAATATTCTCTCCTATTACTCTAACAATTTAGTTAAATCCTGTGCTGATGGTGGTAACTTGACAGATAGAGTAAGAGTTGGCTAATAGAGAACTTTCTTTGTGCAATCCTGACAATAATACTGATATAGCATTTACTTTCTTTGTCTGCCATAGGTTTTCTTTTAGGGAAAGGTTTGTGTGTTAGGTTGTATTCATAGGTTTTCTTGAGGGATTCTCTTAGCTTCAGCTATTGGTGTTTGTAATATTTGTTTTGTTTGATAATAAAATTGACTTTTTTGGGCAAAAAAAAAACTATGAGGGTTGGAATCTCTCACATACCACTAGTATAAGCATAAACTATTGGATTTTTGTTAGATGATTTTGTCTTTATTTTTTATGCTCAAGTCTTATCTTATTTTTTGGGAATAAATTGATTAACCCTAAAATGTTAGTAAAATATTGGGAATGGCTTGAAAAATTTAAACCATATAAATCGAATTGAATATGAAAGCAAACTAAAAGTATTAAAAGGTTTTTTTGGCACATTAAAAGGCTAACTTTATATTCATTTTACTGTCTCCAAATTTATTTTATAAGAACCAAATAATAGTTTAAATGATAAGAATAGGATTGAACCCTTATTTTTTGGGAATAGACTTAAGGATTTACATCCGACTAGTTTAAATGATAAGAGCGTGGTGGGACGATTAAGTGAATCTCATCAACTAAAAATAAGGGTTCAAAGTACTTCAATTCATGTTAAGAATAAAAATTTATATATATATTTATAAATTTACAAATTATAAAGAAAATGTAAATTTATAAATGATTAAGGTGTATCTAGTGTTTTTATGGTGTGTTTGATTTGAAGGGAGTAGACGGGAAGGGGTCTAAAGTTAGAGGCTAATATTTAAGTTTTTTTATGTCTCCCCTCCCATTCCCTTCCCGTCAAACCAAACACACCTTAAGTATTATATAATGTGTTCATCATTTTAAAATATTTTTTGTGCCTTTGGTGTTTGAAGTACAAAAAAAATATTTTAAAGTGTTGAATGTACCTAAAAAAATGCTCTAGAGTAAAAAAAATACTTTAGAGTGTTGTACAATAAAAAAAAATATTTATTTTGCTATACTCAATGCACCACAAAATACTTTAGGATACTAGATATACTTTGAAAAATACTTCATGGTAATTGATGAAGGTGGAATATTACCCAGAGGGGGTGAATAGGTGATTATAAAAATCTTTTCGCTTAGCGCTCAAGAATACTAAAATAGAGTCAGAGAAGAGAAGTGAACACAAAGAGATAATACTAATTCGGTCTAACTCCTCAACTTACGTCAGTCCCCAATCACCTTGGGATTTTCACCTCTTAATCACTGATACCATTACGCACTTCGTGTTCAGGATGATCCTCTCACACTAGGACCCACTCCCCCTTACAAACGGTAATTGTACACTCACACTTAAGGTTCCATAACCTTAAGATTTTACAAATGATCAAATAATAGTTAATTCCTCACTAAGTATATAAATGATAATAATTGAAGTACAAGTTATATTCGAAGATATTAAATGAAACTAATGAAACAGTTGATCAATAATACAGAATTGAATGCGCAGAGTTTTGATAGTTGACAAAATTGAATGGTTGGGCTTTTATACCAATTTGCCATTAATGCCTTTGTGAGACTTTGAATATATTTGTTGAGTTTTTTTGAATTCCCGTTAGGCACATATGACTTCCGTTGAGTACAATTGAATGTTGCTTCATTAAATGTCTTTGCCGTCAATGTACTTGTGTGGAAGTTGGCTTAGAATAATAGCTGAAATGGGTATGCCTCGTAGGAATGTATTCATCTGCCAAGAACTTTTATTTCATTTGTGTCATCGGTTGCATTAATTGCTTCTAACACAACGAGCAACATTTTTGCTAATCTCAATTTAAACATGGTTAAACATCTGTAAATCACTCAAAAAGATGATTAGATATAATAAAAATAAGTTTGAGTGAGATTAAGAATTAATAGGAAGTAACCCAGTATGATTAAGATAGAGGTTAATGAGCCAGTGTAACGTCTGATTCTCGGACCAACATTACTCAAGTAATTTCTAGCTCTTACTCGAGTAACCAAGTAAGATTTGAAATAACTTACCTCTGAGACGTCATTACTTCTGTAGGGTATATGTATTACTTGAATAAGGTTTGAAAGTAATATCTTCTGGAATGATATTACTTGAGTAACACAACATGCTACTTAAGTAATAATAAAGGTTTTCACAGAGTATAGTTTTTGAATCATGGTTACTCGAGTAACATCTTTTGTTACTTGAGTAATATTCAAATATTACTTGAGTAATAACTTGTTACTTGAGTAATATCGAATGGCTTCTCAGAGTAATAGCGCCTGGAACCAAAATTTCTTGAGTAACAATTTTGTTAATTGAGTAATATGCAAATATTACTTGAGTAACATTTTGTTACTTGCGTAATTTTGTGTTAGATAAAATTAATGGTTCCAGCAACGATATTACATAAGTAATAAAATCATACTTACTCGAGTAACATGAGCAATGCCTCCGTCACTCTGTTTCAAACACGACATTACTTGAGTAACACCATTAATTACTTAAGTAATTTTGTTCAGTTTGCCCAAACGATATTTTTGCATTATGTGAATGCTTAACAACATTATTAGAGGGGATTACTCAAGTAACAATGATAACTTACTTGAGTAATTATATGTTTACTTTTCAAAAACACAATTTCTTTTCTATAAAAGGTTTTAATCCATTAAGTCTTGTTATCATCATAACTTCGAGAACCAATAATTGATTTATCTTAACCTTTTATAAAATAATATTAGTAATAAGGGTAAAGGTGCAAAATGCACATGTGCTTTACCATCAGGAGTGCCCAACACCAAATATTTTTTGTTGGTGCAAAAGTAACTAAATGCTTAAAAGAGTAGAGCAAAAATCCCATCTACCGGTAATAGACCAGACGTTGACTGTTAAACTTGAAATTTTGACTAATAGTGCTAACGTGTACACTAAAGTAGAGGATTTAGAACCCAAGTGGAAGCTAAATTGCTGACTGCGAAACATTGAGAAAGCCATGTCAAACATTCATAAACCCTACCAAAAGAAAGTAGGGCTTTCTTGTTCTGTGATTTCTAGCGGCCTCCCTTCTTTTTATGACTTGCAAAGGAAGATAGACCGATGGAGCTACAGGAGCCGACATTCAAATACCTTGATGACAAAATACCTTGATGACATTCAAATATTCCCACTAAAAAATAGATATTTCCCTATGTTTCCATGCTAAAAACAGAGTAATATTTTATTAACCCTACCCTACCATAATTAAAGACCAACTACAATAGTGATGATGATATCTTCATCAAAATCTTAGCATTTCTTGTCTATTTTATGGTCGATAGTAACATAAATGACCACAAGCTCTAATCTTTCAGCCACCCATCATTCAATGTGGAAAAAATGAGCATACACTACAAAGAAAAACATCTTAGTTGAGGCTCTCACATAGTTGATGAAAATGACATAACACACCCTTCAACATTGGACTTTCAACCTAGATCACTCCCTCCTCATGTGTGGCTCGTGTTTTTTTTTTTTTTTTTTTTCTTTCTTAGCGATATGAACTCAACGCACCAAAACATTCACCCTTCCTTTTCCTTTTTTAATCTTTTTCATTAATACCCATTAAGTTTTTTAAACTTTTCTGACTGGCTTTTTAAAAATTATATATGCTGGCCCAAGACTTAAAAGAGATACCCCTATTTTTTTTTGACCTTGCGTTTCCGGGTTCAAAGCCTAGCTCAGGGTTAAAAAAATACTCAAAAGCGAGGTGATTCGTTTCTTCCGGGGGGGTTATGAAAGCATCTTCCTTATTAGTAATTGAGTAGAGCCGAGAACCCTAACCTTTTTTCTTCGCCTGTGGTGCTCATTTCTCAGCGCCAGACCTTGACTTCGCATCTGTAATTCACCATGGATGAAGAATATGATGTTATAGTCCTAGGCACGGGTCTTAAAGAATGCATTCTCAGTGGTCTTCTCTCCGTCGATGGCCTCAAGGTTTTCCAATGCTTACCTCTTGCTTTCTCTCGTTCTTTAGACTCACGGTTTTTTGTGTTGTTATTATACACTCGTTAATTTGTTTATACTCGATTAGTGTACCTTTACCTTTTGATATAGTTAAAAATCTGAGATCAAAGCTGACAACTTCAATATATTTTCTAACTGTTCAGATCCATATGCTTAACAGCATCGTAGACCGAAATTTCTACCTACTTCGAAGATTCTTTGGTGATCGATTGTTTTTATTGCTTCTGAATATGTTATTAGCTAGTAAAATTTGACTTATCAGCTAAAATATGTTTCTTGTTATCTGATTGCATCCTCAAATTCTCAGCTGAAACTACTATCGGTCCTTTTCACTCCAGTGCGTGTTCTCATACATACTGATGTAATTAATTGGAAAATAATATTCGATATTTTTGTTCAGGTCCTTCATATGGACAGGAATGACTATTATGGAGGAGAATCCACATCGCTTAATCTTGTACAGGTCCATTAATCTTAACTATTCTATATGCCAAGGTCCATCTGCAGTTTTCTGTGATCTTGATTCTTGTCATTTAAACTTGATGATGTGTCTTCAGCTTTGGAAGAGGTTTAGGGGAAATGACAAGCCTCCTGCTCATTTGGGCTCTAGTAGAGACTATAACGTGGATATGATCCCTAAGGTTTTCATTCGATTGTTTATTTGCTTTTCAGTTTTGTTGATCAGTTTCATACTCAACTCAGACATAACATTGTGGTTCTTTCTTTCTTTTTTACTGGAAAACAGTTTATGATGGCAAACGGCACTTTAGTGCGTGTTCTCATACATACTGATGTCACAAAGTATCTCTATTTTAAAGCTGTGGATGGCAGCTATGTCTATAATAAAGGAAAGGTGTGCTTGCATTTTTATCTACCGGCTAAATTTTTGCTTTTGACTCCATACATATTAGTTTATATTCATTGCCTTACTGGTGGAAAACTTCACTTTCATAGATTCACAAGGTACCAGGGACTGACATGGAGGCCTTAAAATCTCCACTTATGGGTATATTTGAAAAACGTCGTGCACGGAAGTTTTTCATTTATGTTCAAGATTATGATGAGAACGATCCTAAAACTCATGAAGGGATGGACTTGACAAGAGTAACTACAAGAGAACTGATAGCGTATGTATATACTTATTTTCTTGTCAGCACATTGTCGGATACATTATTATTATTAGTTGATTTAAAACTGTAATTTCTGGACTTGATTCTTTGCATAATGATATATTAATTCAGTAATAATTCCTGTTTGCTTGAATATAATACTTTTAAATAGCACCTCATTGATTGGGATTAGAATCTAACATTTTAATTAATTAATTAATTAATATATATATATATATATATATATATATATATATATATATATATATATATATATATTTTAATGAGTTGCATTGTGGGAGACTTTTTGGACTTGAATAATATTGTTCAGTGATGTTTCTCTAAGCTCCCCTCTCACATCCTGCTGCGCCTCTCCCACCCTTCTTTCTCTTGGTTTCTCCCTCATCCCTTTCTGATTTTTCTGTTTTTACCTCTTCTCCTTTCATTCTTCCTCAGGTCCTTTATCCTTATAACGGGGGAGTAAAGCTTGTTATGGAATATTTTTTATACTGTTATGTTTTCCTTCTTGTCCATTTGCAGAAAATATGGCCTTGATGATAACACTGTGGACTTTATTGGTCATGCACTGGCGCTTCATAGAGATGATCGCTACTTGGAAGAGCCAGCATTAGACACTGTGAAGAGAATGAAGGTGAGTTTTTTGGATTATTCTTCACTTGGTCTTTTGTTGCTGTTGTAATTATTAATTCGTTTTGTTGACGGTTTTATTTGTTCCATGTGTTGTTTTTAAGGATTCTTTTTGGTATTCTCTATTTGTAGCTATATGCAGAGTCTTTAGCACGTTTTCAAGGAGGATCACCTTACATATACCCCTTGTATGGATTGGGGGAGCTTCCTCAGGTAACCTCTATCTAGCATCACGCATTTGTGTCTTTTGTGAGTTTATTGTGGAACTTATTTTTGCTTATGTTCATTTAGCCTCTTTTTTTATTTCCAGGCATTTGCGCGGCTTAGTGCAGTTTATGGTGGGACATATATGTTGAATAAACCGGAGTGCAAGGTGCACACTCTTTGATGATTCTTATAAAGATTGTGTGAATGTTCCAACTGGGTGCAACTAAATTATACTATTGGCTTTAGTTCATTAAACTTTTTTGTTTTTTGTTTTTGTAGAATAGGTTGTGAAGTGAGATAAATTTCCTTTTATCTTGTTGCATTGTTAGTTAGGTAGTTACGGAAGTTCATGGTTAAGTTGGTGAAGTTGTTACGTTGGGTTAGCTAACTGATTCCATTTGTACATATACATATTCATCTAATGAATCCAGTACACTATTCCTTGAATTCTTTCATGGTATTGGAGAAAGTGACCCATAGAGATTCTTCATAAACCAAAAAGTAGTTTGTCCATAATAATTGCTATGCAACTCACGTTTATCCTTCCAGGTTTTTTGAATCTTGATTCTGTTAAGCTTGATGAGGGAAAGTCCCTGATTTGGAACTAGCAAGCCCTTGTGAAAATAATGGGCTACAAATTGCAAAAACTTATTTTAGGCAAGCATTTTGTGCCATGAAAATTTACCTAAGAGGAAAACGAAGCAGTGGTGATGGATCTTAAATCCACTAGGTTGAACACACACATCCAAGGATCAGAATCTAATGCCTTGGCCAAGATACATAAACATTCATATATTCATTCTCAATGATTTGTCATTGTCTTACATAAGATATATAACCAGACATAGTAACTGATAATAACTTCCTAAACATAATAACTGATAATAACTTCCTAAACATAACTTCTTATGGATAAGATCAACAAACACTTCCTAAGGATACATAACTACCTAAAGAACAACTGCTATTTTTATTTAAACTGCTAAACTGCATCTCCATGTCTCTGTCTCTTCCTTGAGTAAACAAGGAGAGGTGGTCCACGTGGAGGTAGTGCACTTGTGCTCCTATCATTACCCTCCCCTTGAAAATGAGCCTTGTCCTCAAGGCGAAAATGACGGAATTGTGTAGCAATCAAGTTATAACTCTCCTAGCTAGCTTCTTCCGATGGTCTGTTTTTCCATTGAATCAGCAGCTGAATGTCTTTTGATGAACCTGTAGGCACCACCTTAGAGTCCAAAACCTGAGCAGGCTCTAGCAGAAATTCCCCATCATTAGAAATAGGTAGAGGAGGTGATGGTGCAGATTTATCATAGCCATGAGCAGGGCGTAAGAGTGAAATATGGAAGATTGGATGGACTTTAGAGTCAGGAGGTAAAGTGAGTTCATATGCAACTGAACCAATTTTGCGTTGAACAGGGTAGGGGCCAAAATACCTAGGTGACAACTTATGGTATTTGCTTTGAGATAGTGATTTGTGTTTGTACAAGCTGTAACTTTAGAAAAACCAAGTCTCCTACTGCGAAATTGACATCCCGACGATGAGAATCTGTAGAGATTTTCATTTGTTTCTGGGCAGTAACCAGGTTAGTTTTTATGATATCAAGAACAACATCAAGATGGTCAGCCTAATCTTGTATTCTGGTGCTATCAGCAACAGAAGGCAGCAAAGAAGGTGGTTCTCTCCCATATACTACCTTGAAAGGACTGTACCCAGTGGAAGAGTGAAATCCTGTGTTGTAGGAAAGTTCAGCCCAATGCAGAAAATGACTCCATTTCTTAGGAAAATCCTGACAAACACATCGTAAATAAGTTTCTAAGCACCGGTTAACCACTTCTGTTTGGCCATCGGTTTGAGGATGGTAGGAAGTGCTCATTTTCAGGGTAGTTCCACTTAAACAGAATGATTCTTGCCAAAAAGCACTCAGAAATATTGGTTCACGATATGATAAAATGGATTTTGGAAACCCATGCAGACGGACCACTTCCTTACAAAATACAAAAGCCACAGATTTTGCAGTAAAACTTTTAGGCAGTCCCAAGAAATGTGCGGCTTTACTAAAGCGATCCACAACCACAAGGATACATTCCCAACCGTGAGAGGGAGGTAAACCAGAAATGAAATCCATTGAAATATCCTCCCAAATATTTTCTGGAATAGGGAGTGGTTGTAAAAGACCACTTGGTGCTTGAGGAATGTATTTAGCACGTTGATATGCTGAGCAACACTGAATGAAATTGGTGACTTCTTTCATATTTTTCCAGAAATAATATTTTTGCAACCTTTTTAGTGTTTTGAGAACACCTCCATGACCACCTGTGGGGGTAGAATGAACTTCATGAATTAATGCAGAAGTTAAATTTGATGCAACAAGTATGACAAGACGGTCCTTGTAGTGCAATAAACCTTCATTAAGGGAATATTGAGGAATAGACTGTGGTGCAGATTGAAGAGAAGCAATGATAGCCGATGTATGTGGATCATTGTGTAATTGTGATGGCAAATCCTGAAATATTGAAGCATGTATTACCAGTGAGAAGAAGTCTCCTGAATGAGGGACACGTGATAAAGCATCTGCTGCCTGATTGGAAGACCCCTTCTTATAGATTATTTGGAAGTCAAATGGTAGAAGTTTCAATATTAAATGTTGTTGAGCTGGGGTAGTGATGCGCTATTCCAATAGGTATTTGAGGCTAAAATGATCAGTGTGGACCTCAAATTTGCGTCCTAAAAGATAGTGACGCCACTTTTGCAAAGAAGAAACCAATGCTAATAATTCCCTATTATACACAGAAGTATTTTGCTTTATAGGGGATAAACCTTTGCTGTAGAAAGCGATTGGGTGTCCTTCTTGGTGTAAAACAACACTTATTCTTGAAGAAGAGGCATCACACTCAACAACAAATTTCTTGGAGAAGTTTGGTAAGTGTAAGATCGGAGCATTAACTAACGCCTTCTGCAGATTTTGGAATGCTTCTAATGAGGTCATAGTCCATTGAAAGCCATCCTTTTTGGTCATATCAGTCAAAGGCTTTGCAATCAGACCATAATTCTTAATAAACCGACGGTAATACCCAAAAAGGCCTAAAAAACCGTGTAATTCAATGATATTTTTAGGTAAAGGCCATTTATCAATAGCAGAAATTTTATCATGGTCAACCTGCACACCTTTGGAAGAAATATGATGTCCCAAGAAGGAAATATCCCGCTATAGAAAGTCACATTTTTTCAGGATTTGCATAGAATTCATTTGAACGTAATATTTGGAAAATAGTATTCAAATGAGTGATGTGGTCCTGAAAATTCTTGCTGTAAACCAGGATATCATCGAAGAATACCAATATGAATTTCCGAAGGTAGGGTTGAAACAAATCATTCATGATGGCTTGAAAAGTGGATGGAGCATTGGTGAGACCAAAGGGCATAACGGTGAACTCGTAGTGGCCCGAATGGGTCTTGAAAGCTGTTTTGTGAATATCCAGAGGGTGAACTCTGATTTGGTGATAACCTGAACGAAGTTCAATTTTTGAAAAATAAGTAGTGCCATGAAGTTCATCAATCAAATCATCAACAGTAGGGATAGGATATTTGTCAGGTGTTTAGCTCCCTATAATCAACGCAAAGACGCCAAGTAGAGTTCTTTTTAGGAACTAAAAGAACAAGACTTGCAAATGGGCTTACACTTGGTTGAATAAATCCTTTTTGTAGTAAAGCAGCAATCTGGTTTTCAATTTCATCCTTTTGGGAGTGTGGGTATCTATAGGGTCGAATGTTGGGTGGTGTGGCCCCAAGATACAAGTGGATGTAATGACTCTTGTCACGGTTAAGAGGGAGGGAGTGGGGCTCAAGGAAAATGTCAGCAAATTGTTGTTGTAGATCCTGCAGAATCTCAAATCGCTTTATAATTGCCATTCCATCATAGCTACAAAGAGAAACTTGAGAAGAAGTTTGAGGGAGACCCTGAAGTTTGTACCGCTTTCCATCTACCCAAAAGATCATGAATAATTGCTGCCAATTAGCCTCAACTGTGTTAATAGAAGCCAGCCACTTAACTCCTAACACCATATCCACACTACCGAGATTAAAGGGAAGAAAGTCTTCTGTGATTGACAAGCTTTGTGCTGTAATTTTCAATTGTTTGCAAATAGAGTGGCAGGAAATCATAGAACCATCTCCAATCTGAACTACAAATGGTGGAAGAGTGTCGAGTTTCAGTCCTAATTCTGTCACCAATTTGTTAGAAATGAAATTGTGAGATGAACCTGAATCAATAAGGATCAGCACTGATTTGGATTGTAGGGTGCCTCTAACTTTCATAGTGGTCGTTGATTTCTTTCCCAAAAATGCGTGTAGAGAAATTTCAGCGAAGGTTTCTGGTTCAGTTTCGACTTCTCCCGCTGTTGTGTCTTTGGTATCATTGGGTAATTCCAGAAGTTTTAGAGAGTGGGAGTTGCAACGGTGACCCGGAGTGAAATTGGCTCCACATCGGTAGCATAATCCCTTGCTGCGGCGAATTTGGCGTTCAGAATCAGAATTACTCGAAGAAGTGTTCGGCAGGATTTGCAGAATCACGTTTTGCTGATTGTGCGAATTTCCCGACTTCAGTGAAGGCTTTTGAATATTGGAATATGCCGAATTGGGATAGTTATTAACTCCCCAATTATTATTTCCCCAATAATTCACTGGATTGGAGGAATTATTAATTCCCCAATTATTTCGTGGTGTTTGAGATTTGAAATTGGAATTAAATTCAGATCCCTTAGATTGCGTGCCCTTCAGATATGGCTGTTGCTGAGCGTATTTTGCCTCAAATTCCAGTGCAAGACTCGCGGCTTTGTAGACATCCTTGGTTTCTGAATTTTTACATCAGATTTCAAATTTCCTTTGAGCCCATTGATAAAAACCACTAGAAGACAATGTTCAGGCCAATTCTGTATAGCGGATGAGCGTCGCACAAATTCTTTACGGTATTCTTCTACAAATCCAGTTTGCTTCACGTCACATAAATAGATGTTAGGATTTTGAAATTCCGCTGGTCCAAATTGCTCCTGAAAAATCTGAATCAACTCCTCCCAATAGCGTATTGTTCGACTAGCAGAAACCCAGGTAAACACATCGAGTGCCTCTCCTTCTAAATACATGGCAGCAACATCAATTTTCAATTCCTCTGGAGTTTGATAATACCTAAAGTATTTCTCTGCTTTCATAATCCATCCTCTAGGATCACCACCCTCAAATTTTGGGAATTCAACTTTGGTGTGAGGGCAATTATTTGGCTTCTTACTCCACCAAGGTAATTCGCTTTCACCTTCTTCTTGATTATCCGGAATTTTACCCTATTCCTTCTCTTCTTTGTTGAACATGACAACCGTTGTCTTTTGCTTCTTTATTTCTTTCATTTCGGCATCCAGACTCAAAAGCTTAGATACAATGTAACTCAATTTTTGCGTTACATTTTCAGAAGCTGAAGGTGGTTCGTTTTCCGCTGCAAGTAAATCGATGTCAGGAGATTTGGATGATTCTGCTTCCTGATTGGGAACAACAGAATCAGAGGATTGTGGTTTTTTCCTATTATTTCCCATAACCCACAAGTCCAGGGAAGTTTGCTCTGATACCAAAATGATGGATCTTAAATCCACTCGGTTGAACAGACACATCCAAGGATCAGAATCTAATGCCTTGGCCAAGATACATAAACATTCATATATTCATTCTCAATGCTTTGTCATTGTCTTACATAAGATATATAACCAGACATAGTAACTGATAATAACTTCCTAAACATAATAACTGATAATAACTTCCTAAACATAACTTCTTATGGATAAGATCAACAAACACTTCCTAAGGATACATAACTACCTAAAGAACAACTGCTATTTTTATTTAAATTGCTAAACTGCATCTCCATGTCTCTGTCTCTTCCTTGAGTAGACAAGGAGAGGTGGTCCACGTGGAGGTAGTGCACTTGTGCTCCTATCAAGTGGGAAGCTTCTAAGAGTTTCTCAATTGGGACCAACAAGACTAGTTGCTTACGTCTTGTCTCCTAGCATCCATATGAAGGGATACAGGCTATAATGGTTGGGTATGAGAACACCCTCCAAAGATAGACCAACGTCGAGGTGTTCTTGATATCACAAACTGAAGCTAAAGCCAAATTGCTCTAGAAACAACTCACAAATCTCAAGAAAGATGAATTGAGCATATTCAACTACCTTTTGAAAGTCAAGAATTTGATCGGTGCATTGACTCTGATGAAAGCATGGTGGGGCCTAATACCAGCCTACCATTGGTTTGATCAAACATTTGAGTCCCTACAAGTAGGCTCGAAGCGAGCATGACAACATAATCAATGCTATGCATGCTTTTGTACCTGTAATGCATCAATTCGATATGTGGCATCTTTTGATTCAAGGTCCATGAACCATGTAACATCAAAAGAGTCTAGATTAGACATGAGGCTGGATTATTTATGGCACGGACAATTCTAAATTGGTGATGGTATATATTTAAATGTCAGTAGTGTGAATCAATAAAATATTACTTAACCTTCTTAGTATCTCCAAATTTGCCCAACATAATAATGTCCATTTCCAATTTCGTTATGATGAATGCCTTATCAAAGATATTCTCACTCACCAAATGCTTTTGCATGGGATTACTGGATAAGCTTTACACTTGAAAACCTCTGTTTGACACACCCTTGAGCCATGGTCAACCCACCGCATCCTCAAGTTCACTTGACAAAAACTAAACAGCTAGCCACATTCAAGTATACATCCAATCAATAAACATGGTCCCTATTTAGTTCTTATTGTCTAGCAAGGTCACACAATTTAACTCTTCAATCCTCTCAAACTAAATACACTTAACCACTATAACTTGAATGCTTTGATATCTGGGGGCAGTGTCCCTCTTAGTTGGAAGATTCAAATATTGCATTTTTTGTGTGCCTATTTGAAGTTCACGCGTCTTCATCCATTGACATCGAAATTAAAAGTTAAATCTTTTTTCCATAAATTTATATAATGAATACAGTATAATATTCCCTCAAGTCTTTCACTTGTCCATTTAGCTGCTTTTGTTTTTATTTAATAATTAAATTTTAATTTGTCATTCTGATTTTGATCTGTATGAGGACAACTTATGATACAATTACTGATTTGAGGAACTGATTTTCAATTTGGCTGAATGCCAGGTAGAATTTAATGAGGAGGGAAAGGTCATTGGTGTTGCATCTGAAGGAGAAACTGCAAAGTGCAAAAAAGTTGTCTGCGATCCATCATACTTGCCTAACAAGGTATGCCCAATCAAAGCCCTGTTAACTATATTCAAACAATTTAGGTGATGTTACTGGCTATTAAAACAAGTTGCACTTGCACCTATAACCCAAATTATAATTAAAGAAATGAACTGTACGTTTGTTTTAGAAGGAAACTGTGATTCTCTTGGTAAAGCAAAAGGTGAACCTCTTTATCTATAACAGAAATTTTTAACTGTGCCAACAGGTGAGAAAAGTTGGCAGGGTTGCAAGAGCAATTGCCATTATGAGCCACCCAATAGCTAGCACCAACGACTCTCATTCAGTACAAGTTATTCTGCCACAGAAGCAGTTGGGCCGAAAGTCAGACATGTAAGCTTTTAATATCTGCCCCCCCCCCCCCCCCCCCCCCCCGGAAAAAAAAAAAAAACAGAACATCGATATATATCCACCAATTGGCCTGACCTCAGGCTTCCATGAGCTAAACTTAGCCTGTCAATTTCAACTAAATTTGGGTTAGAGTAGCTGAGTTTTGAAATTCATAAAGAACTTTTTAGGAAAGTGCCAACAATCTGTTGGTTGAGGTGGTAGCAGCCTCAGCCCTTGTAAGGATGAAAAAACAAGTTTGAATCCTGGAAAACACATTTGTTGAGAGAGGCGGAAACCTCTTTGATGCGTTAGAAGCCTTGAAAAGAATGTCTCAAGCCCAAAGTGGTTTGGAGACACCCTTGGTAACTCACCCAAAAAAAAACAAGGAACTTACTAAGAATGTTTTATGGAGATAGTTAATATAGAGAGTAAGTAAAGCACCGGACCATCTTGAAGTAACACCATCTATATGTGTGTATTGCACTCAAATGTCATGTGTATGCCACATGAGAGTAGTCACGTTTCCTGTATATTTTCTACTTGAAAATGGTTTTTTAAAAAATTATAATTAAAAATATATATGAAGAAGAAGAAAATAAGTACAGAGAGGGGATAAGAAATACTCTTGGAAACAAAAGGGGTAAGCATTGCTGGACTAACTCAGGGATTTTCCCTGTAGAGACCAAAAGCAAGTGACAAGGATATTTGCTTGATTATCAGGCTGAGTGCCATATTGTCTATTTCCAAAACACCAAAGGGTAAATAACTTCATACTAACCTAAATACATCCAATAACTTGAGAACTATTTAGCTTACAGCTTACTGCTTTTGATTACCATAAATATCCCATTGAGCATCCCATACCACTTAATGTGAGACTTAGGCATATGCTACCTAAGTCTCCAACAATTACTAAGTATATGACCTCATGTTCTGGGCAGCAATCATTCTCAACATCAATGCTAAATCAAAATTCTTAATTGTCTGTCCTGGAATTTGAATCTCTTTATGCCCTTCCCCAGATTCATTGTCTATTTTATCAAAGCTAAACCTTGCAAATTTTGAGTTAATCTTAAATTCACTTGAGCTTTTGATGATTGATCACTCCCTAAATTCTAGTTTTGTTCTACTTTCTGCACTGACTTGTTTGTTTTATCTGCTGGGCAGGTACCTATTTTGTTGCTCATATTCTCACAATGTTGCCCCGAAGGGAAAATTTATTGCTTTTGTTTCAACAGAGGCAGAGACAGATCAGCCTGAGATTGAGCTGAAGCCAGGAATTGACCTTCTGGGGCCTGTTGATGAGATTTTTTTCGATATTTATGACAGATATGAACCGGTCAATGAACCTTCCTTGGATAACTGTTTTATATCAACGGTGAGTTTATTGTATATATTATGTTCGAAGATTGTAATAAAACATTGATGGGCCTAGCCTTTTTGATTGAATTGGCCATTGACATGTTATTAGAACATAGAGCAAGTGATCTAGGGTTCAATCTTTTTTGCCAAAACAAAACAACTATCAGTTGTTTCACACTCCAGGCCTAGACCTTTTTTTTGTGTTTGGTCTTTTTTATTTTTTATTTTTTTTGGGGGGGGGGGTAGTGTTGGAGATTACACTCCCTTTGGTCCTAAATATAAAAAACCAAGTTGGCTTTTTTAGAGAGATTAAAAAAGCTAAATAAATCACTTAATCATAGTATATGTTGTGTATTATTAGATTATATATCAATCTATAAGTCAAACAAATTAGGTTAGAGAAAAACAATAACTACAAATGCTTTAAGTAACTTATTTAGTTTTCTTAATCTTTTCGGAAAGGTCGTCTAAGTCTTATATTTAGGACTGTTGGCAGTAATATTCATTGGTCTTCAAGTTGAAGTATTCATTGACAATTATCAGTGTGTGTATGTTTGACACTTGGACATTGCATGGTAACTTCTTTTTTTGAATTGTTTGACAGAGTTATGATGCGACTACTCACTTTGAGTCAACTGTTGTGGATGTCCTCAACATGTACACAATGATAACCGGAAAGGTATGTCTCACACCATTGGTTCACTTGTTTTCTGCACTTGAATCGACCTGTTTTTGTCTGTGTATGTTTTATTATACGCCAATCAGATCACCAGAACTGGCATTATTCTAACACAGCAAATTGCTGTAGAAGTGAAAATTCTATTTAGCAGGTTCATTTCTGTATTGATTTTATAATTTTTTGAATTTTCAAATCATAACTTAAATAGTAGCCTAATATTGGTTGATAACAGAGATATACATTTTTTCGACTGTTTTTTAATGATGATGTTACAGAATCATAATTCTGTAATGAGAAAGAAAAGAGAAAGAGATGAGACACAGAACAGAGAGGGAGAAGAGAGAAATCCAGTGATGCTCATTAGTCATTCATCTTAACAAGCATATCATACAATGAAGAGTCATATGCCTTGTATAAGTAATACATCTAGACCCACTAATCCCAACTAACTACCATTAGTTACTAACAACTAACCAACTAACTAATCTCTTCCTAACTAACTAACCTAATTAGTTATTTATAGTTTACATATCAATACCCCCTTCCCCAAGACATCCTTGCCCTTAAGGATGTGAAACAACAAAACACAAACCTAAAGAACAAAAAATACAAACTCAAAAATACAAATCTGAATCAATCAAAAACATTCCCTTCAAGAGCCCACTTTACTTGGCCATTTCTCAAAGAACACACCATTGATTGATGGAAAGTTTCTTGGTTTTCCTTCAACAGTTGTTTCATACCAACAAGAAGAGGAATCTTTTTTATTTTTGTTTTTGTTTCCTTCAGCCATTGTCCCATACCAACAAGAAGAAAGAGTTTTTTTTTTCTTTCCCCCCCACAAGAAATCAGAATCACAGAAGAACCAGAAACAAAGATAAGAAATTTCTTGATGGTTTCTTGAAGTTCTTGATGAAGACAGTCAGCTTAGTAATCACAGTACTGGAATCAGTTCCCAAAAATTTGACAGTAGACAGAAATGAAGAGGCACAGAATATTAGGTGATATCTTGATGATTTTCTTGCTGCCCACAATTCTGAATCTAGAAGGAATGAAACATAACCGATGGAAGCCTCAGAAATGATGGCTTCTTGACAGTTCTTGATGGGTTCTTGCTGCCTAATACTTCAAAACTTGGGCAGGGATGGAACAGAGCTGATAGTAGCCTCAGAACTTATCAGAATAGAACCAATCTTCTTTCTTCTTTCATTTATATATTAGAACAGAAAGGGATGAGAACAGAATCACACAAGAGACAGCCAAGGAAGGACTGCTCTGATACCACTGTTACAGAATTATAATTCTGTAATGAGAAAGAAGAGAGAAAGAGATGAGACAGAACCGAGAGGGAGAAGAGAGAAATCCAGTGATGCTCATTAGTCATTCATCTTAACAAGCATATCATACAATGAAGAGTCATATGCCTTATATAGGCCATACATCTAGACCCACTAATCCCAACTAACTACCATTAGTTACTAACAACTAACCAACTAACTAATCTCTTCCTAACTAACTAACCTAATTAGTTATTTATAGTTTACATATCAGATGACATCTGCTTTTGTCGCCCTGGAACAAGATGAATCTACTTATACATAAAAAGGAAACATATGTCCAAATCTAATGAGAAGTAAGAATTAAAAAATCACCTAGAAAAAAAACACATTGTTTCCCCATTTACAAAGTTCTGATGCAAAGCCACCCAAAGCCAACGATTAACCCAATACTTCTGCATTGAGGATAGCACTTGAGGGAAATACTGAGGTTTTGATATTAAATGCTTTAGAACAAAATTGGTGTTTTCAAAAGGGAACTTCACTGATTATGGCTTGAACCCTATTCCCTGATACAAAATGGGGAACACAATGAACTGAACTCACGTAGCAAAACCAGGTCGCTCATTGGTGTTCGAGAGACCAGCACTCTCCTCACTTCCACCTGACTCTCAAAACATAGTCGAGTGCTCCCAAAAGCCAGATACAAAATATTCGTGGCTCTAAAAAGTGAGAAGTGACCCATGTGTCTAGCCTGAGTCTAGAGCCACTCGACAACATTATTTCTCTGATCCTTGCATCCCCCTGACTTTCATTTTATAGGTCTGTGAAACCAGCAGCTATATCACGTTTAGTGAATGGACGTGGTGCATTTAAAGAGATAGAAAAGGATGGACAAGTGTATTGATAAGATGTCTTTCTTATAGATTTGATGAATTTGCATGTTATAGATGTCATATTATAGAGGTTAATGAATTTGTATCTTATAGATTGATCTTTATGAATATTGTGATGTTTGATTGTTAGTTGCTTATTTATATCCAATGTTTTTTGGATGGGTATTGACTTGTTTGTGTTTGGACTTGAATGGATGAATTTTGAATCCGTAAATATTTCTACCGGACCATTTCAAGTTTGAAAAGAGTTTCTTAAATATTTAATTACGTGATGAAAATGTGAATATTCCATAGGCGCCATTTTATTGACTTGATTTCAGGTTGAATCTGATGATGGTGGGTAGTTTTCCTAAACTAGAGGTTGATGGATTGCATCTTATTGATTTGATCTTTAATAACTTTAGGATGATTGTTTGTTTCTTGTTTATAGTCAATTTGTTATGATGGATGGATATTACTTGTTTGGATAATTTATATTACTACTGGACTGGTTCAAGTTTGAAAGCACTGGTTAAATTCGGCTTGATTCTTTTGTAGGTAGTGGCAAGCTGGTTTTAATTTCTTGCTGTGGAGTCTGGAAACAAGTCCTTGAGATTAACAATAGTTCATTATATTTCCTTTGTAGTTTTCAGGTGATGGGCTTCTCTGATACTTAATTTTACTGTCTCAATTTTTACCAGGTTATTGACCTCAGCGTGGATTTAAGTGCTGCTAGTGCTGCGGAAGAGTAATGAGAAATTGTTTCCTTGCACAACCTTATTTCGTTGCTGATGGTGCCTGAAAATGTACGAAAATGTACGCTTGTTGTGGTTTATAATAAATTATGATATTTACGGTGTTCAACGTTTAAACTTGTGTTACAACAGATTTGTGGCTGGGAAACTTTATCTTCACGGGCAACATCGTCCGTTGGGCCTTTCATATTTTCTGTTAAGTTGTATGTTCTTTTATACTGTATATGATGTGTGGTTTCGAGATGAATGAAATTACTCAGAATTGTCCCCCAAAAAAAAAAAAAAAGTTATTCAGAATCACACGTGCATTTATGATAACCGTGAAAACGACTTCTGGCCATTGGCCATTGGCCATTGGGTTTGTGCACTCTGCGTTCAAAAAAAAAAAAAAAAAAAGAGGTGATTTTTTTTGGCTAAATGGTTTGAGGTGAATTAAGTCCATCAAAAATTTACTTTTCTTAGTAAAAAAAAAAATGATATGTAGGGCCTAGTTTACCGAAGGTATGGTAATTACAAAATGCTCGTATAGTCAGTTGCCAAAATATCTTGTAGAGAATGTATAGATGTAGGAGTATAAATTTGAGATTAGGATTCTTGCAAGCCTTGGCAGCCTCACCCTGCGCTTGGCACAATGATAAACTTATTTGTCTTGAAATTGAGATTCAAGCCTTCCTTAACCTTAGACGTGCTAGCCAACACCACTAGATTCATTCCCCCAACGTATGTTATGTTACTATTTCCACTAAATATAAACATTTCCCCTTATATAAAGGTAGTAGACTCTTCTCAGACCCCCAACATATGTTATATCACAATTTCCACATACTACAAACATTCCCCTTTTGACAAAGGAAGCATAATAGACTTTCCCAGACGTGCTAGCTATCTTCACTATCCATCTACGCAATATAATTGTCATTAACAAGTTTATCATCTACTCTATTTGATCTTTATTATAAGGCACCAATTGATAATTCACATAAACTAATAAAAATAGTTAGAGTTAATAAAGTTGTCCTAAAATTTAAGTAATTTTCAATATCACTCTTATTAGTTGTACTTAACTCTAATATTATATTATTATTATCTCATCCACTACCTCTATTAATTATAGACAAACATGAAAAAATATATATTTAATACTCCTTGAAAACAAACAAGTGCCTTATAAAAAAAAACTAAATGCACTTGTTAGTTTGATGCCTTATGATAAAGATAAGAGGGAGTATATTAACAACTATCGTTACCCCTATTAACAACACATTCTCACTTCATACATCAACATTTCCAACCACACAATTTTCACTCTATCTTGATTAATTCTCACTTTTAATGAGTAAAAAGAGCACAAAATACTCAAAAAAACATAGAGAAATATTTGAGACCCTTCCCAAACACCATTAAACCATAATTAAAACATTTAAATATGACCTACAATTGCTATTAACAAGTTTATCACACACATTAACAACTATTGTTGTACTCATTAATAACACATTTTTCCTTTTGCACACTAGGTGTTGTAAACCCAAAACTTTCACCCTATTCTTCATTCCTTAGCCCTTTGAAGGTAGAAACGTAGCATCTTAAACCAGAACCTTAGCCCTTTGAATGTAGAAACGTAGCATCTTAAACCAGAAAACAAGGCATCCTAAGCCATAAGATAGAGCATACTAAACCCTACCCTGACACATTGAAACCACAACCTAAAACCCACCCATAGCAGCAGCGTAGAGAGAGACAGATAAATTCTGGCGATGAATGATTAGAAGTTTGGAACTGTTTGGCACTAGAAAACAAATGATAGATTGAAGACATATATAGATGGAATAGAGGGGACTCCAAAGGAATAAACGAACTCAACTCACCTTGTCTCCCATGACACAAAAAACAAAAGACAAAGAAGAAGAGAATCTGGCGATTATGGCACGCATAGCAACGACTGACAGAGAAAGATGATCACACACGCACACCATTGGCGAATAAGCAGAAAGATTTTCTTCGGGAATTCAATGGGGATATTTTGGATTTTTGACATTTGGAATATATTACAAAAAAGTCTCACGAACTTTAATGCAAATTTGAGATTTTATGGGACCATTTTGTCCTATTTTCTTTGCTCGGACATAGGTGCAATTTTCTAATATATATATATATATATATATATATATATATATATATATATATATATATATATAACCTATAAGTTAAGAATTAGGAAAATTATGAAAAAAAATGTTGTATAAAATACTTTAAATTGAATTTTTCACAAGGGAAAAAATCTGTGTAATCAATATGCATAATCTGTAAACATATAATACTTCTACACAAGAAAGAAAAATTAATAAAACTCACAAGACTGTTGAAAATGGTAATGAACTATGCAGAAATCCGGGCCTAACTTTTGTTGTGTCCTTAAGACAATTATGCTCCCTCAATACGGATGTTGAAGGTTTCTGAGCAATTGCCTCCTAGGATAGAGCGGATTATTCATCTCCAAAAAGATGGCTTTGTCTATCTAAAGCCCAAGCAAATCCAACGAGTCTGCTTTCGGAATGCATAGAATATCATAGCAGAATGTAATATGCAGAGAGGAGTGTTTAAGAAAAAAAATATAATCATTATTCTATCACTAGGGTGCCCTATTTATAGACAAAGGAAACTGATCAGATGGACTTGACTCTTGTGGTGAACCAACACGACTGTGGCGAACCGACGCGACCGGCGGTGGCGAACTAGTGAAACTTTTTATTCATAACCCATGGGATTTAGACATAAAAATCCAACAATCCCCCACATGGATAAGAAGTTAATTCATCATGACCAAGTGCAAAGAATCATGTATGCAAAGTGCGATTCCTCTATGAGAAACAACTGCATCGAGAAAGGTAGGTGTTACCTTTAAACCTTCTTTAGTAAAAACCTATCGGATATACTGGTCAATCAGTGGACACGCTATCTTGAACTATCGGCCTTTTAGTGTATACTAAAACAATAAGAGTCACACAGTTGCTCCTCTAGCATTGTTGGTTCTCATGCTGTGTCCATTTTTGCCCTGGACATTGACTGGTTCTGCTAGTGTTGTAGAGAATCGGCCTTTTTAAATTCTCATAGAAGCAGCCCACACTTCACACTCACATAGGTGATTACTTGTGATGTAAGTCAACATACATCATCTGAACACATCAGATTAAGAAACCATTAAAAGCTTAAATGCTTACCCTTATATGCATTGTCTTGTCTAGGAATGAATATGAGTTTAAAACTCCACAGTGTTAACAGTTGATCATCACTTAGTTGTCTCTTTGAACGTAGTTCGTGGGATCTTCACTCTTCTAGGTAGAGTTACTGCAATAATCAACAACGAATTAACCTTAAACTCATTCCTTTGGCCAATTTTCTTACTAACTTTCAAGGAATCCCTTTAGTCAATGGATTCGTTATATTCTCTTTTAATTTTACATAATCAATTGAGATAATTCCATTTGAAAGTAGTTGTCTAACGGTATCATGTCTACAACGTATATGTCTAGACTTGCCGTTGTACATGACATTCTTGGCCCTACCAATAGCTGTTTGACTATCACGGTGTATACACACTGCTGGTACCGGCTTTGACCAACTAGGAATGTCTTCAAGAAAATTACGCAGCCACTCAGCTTCCTCACCAGCTTTATCTAATGCAATGAATTCTGCTCCATAGTTGATCTTACAATGCAAGTCTACTTAGATGACTTTCAAGACATAGCACCCCCACTAAGAGTAAATACATATCCACTTGTGGATCTTGTGTCATTAGAGCTGCTTATCCAATTTGCATCACAATACCCTTCTAATACTACAGGGTACTTCTAATAATGCAAAGCAGAGTTTTGAGTTTGCTTTAAGTAACCCAAAAATCTTGTCATAGCTCTCCAATGAAGCTCATTTGGATTACTTGTAGAGTGACTCAACTTGCTTACTGCATAGGCAATATCAGGTCTAGTGCAGTTCATAACATACATAAGACTGTCTAGCACTTGAGTATACTCTTTTTGTTTAATAGTTTCACCAGTATTTTTTAATAGTCGAAGACTAGTTTCTATAGGGGTCGACACAGGAGCTATGTTTAAACTCTTGAATTTCTCGAGAATTTTAGAAACATAGTGTGTTTGGATAGAGCTAACCCATCAGATGTTCTATGAATTTAAATTCCTAAAATGACATATGCTAGACCCATATCTTTCATGTCAAACTTACTAGTAAGCAATCGCTTTGTAGTTTTAATCATTTGATTATTACTACCTGTTATCAACATGTCATCTACATAAAGACAGACTATAGCAAATCCATTTTCAGTATTTCCAATGTTGACACACTTGTTACATTCATTAATACTAAAGCCATTTGATAACATAACTTCATCGAATTTTGCATGCCATTGTTTCGGTGTTTGTTTAAGTCCATAAAGAGACTTTATTAAGCGACGAACTTTATGTTCTTGTCCTGAGACAACAAATCCCTCAGGTTGTTCTAGATAAATTTCTTTCTCTAATTCACCATTCAAGAAAGCTATCTTTACATCCATTTGATGTAACTTTAATCCATTCAATGATGCTAATGCAATTAATATCTGATGGATGTAATTCTTGTAACAAGTGAATATGTATCAAAGTAGTCTAGGCCTTTACATTGTTTGTAGCCTTTTACTACTAGCCTAGCTTTGTACTTATCAATAGTGTCATCTGCTTTCATCTTCTTCTTGAAGACCTACTTAGTTCTTAGAGGTTTATTGCCAGGAGGAAGGTCAACCAATTCCCAAGTATGATTTGACATAATGGATTCAACTTCACTATTAATAGTCTCTTCCCAGAATGGTGCTTCAGGAGAACCCATAGCCTCTCCATAAGTTCGAGGCTCATTTTCCAACAGATAAGTCAGAAAATCAGGCCCAAAGGATGTTGAAGTCCTTCGCCTAATACTCCATCTTAGTTCCTCCTCTCCAGGATTATCATTAGTCACATTATCCTGAAATATCACTGTGTTGTTATTATCATTATTTTTATTATTCAGAAATACGTTTTCAAAGAATGTAGCATTCCTTGACTCAATAATTGTATTTACGTGGATATCTGATACATCAAACTTATGAACCAAAAAATTATATGCACTACTATTAAGAGCATAGCCAATAAACACACAGTCTACCATCTTAGTTCTAATTCTCAACCTTTTAGATATAGGAATCTCAACCTTTACCAAGCACCTCCACACTTGCAAATATTTCAAGGAAGGTTTCTTTCCTTTCCATATTTCATATGGTATGCTTTGTATCTTTCTGTGGTAATTAGCACATAATTAACATTTCATTCATCATTTCTTTCAATATATATATTTTTTTTACTAATATACAACATTAAACCATAATAATGCTATAAACATTTCACATAATTTGGTAATAATGCATACCCCAACTAGAAATATTTATTATCTTTAAATATCTAAATAAAACTATCGACATTTATGTTCAATATATAAAGACAAATAGTGAACCTTTGGATTGATCCATAAACACCGTATAATTACAAACTTCAATTTATAGCACCAAGACCGTAATATTTGGAATTTGAATATTTCATAAAGAATTGATCACTTTAGTGATTAATAAATCCACCATATTTAATTCCAAAACTTAAATATTTAGCATTCATACAATTACTATTTACAATATTTAAAAAACATAAAATCATAGCCACAAAATCATCCATAATAATAAAATTAAGGCTATAATCATATCAATGGTCTAGGTAAGTGCAAATCTAGTGGGAGTCTCTTTATGCTATTGCAACAATGACTAATTAAGTAACCACTAAATCAAGGCTTAGCCTTTAAATTATTTTCCTAGACACCAACCGTATGAATTAATTTTATTTGATTATATCACCAATAATCCACATTAAATTAAATATTTCATGATATCATGCATGCTTATACCAAGAAAACAATAATACTATGAAAGATTAAAACACATTTATCTCTACACTAGATAAATGATTAGATTTTCATATCATTGTCATATGCTTGTCACACAAAATATTTGATATATACAAAATTTTCTTTCAATAGTAAATAATAAATTAATTAAATTTTCATTTAATTAATCATAGCACATGACAATTTCATAATTTTTATTCATTGATCGTGATAACAAATCCTCTTAATGAATTAAATAGTGGCTAAGATATTTACAAATATCATCACATTTATTAAAACAAAATATTGTTTCAACTTCAAACTATTATCAATTAAATATAAAAAATCTCCACTTTTATTCAGCCATATTAATTTAAAAAAGATTCACAAGATTTTATGAGAGTTTATAGGAGATTATAAATTATCAAACAAATTAATATCTCCATTGATAATAAAGCTTTTAACGGGAATAAATTCCCCTTCCATCCTAAAATTTAGGATTTTTAATAAAGCTCATCATTTTACTATTAAATATATTTAATTTCTGCAGCTAAAAACCAAATAATTAAATAACAGGCATGAAAATCTCATCATCATATCAAAATTTCATCTACGCACAATAACTAATGTAATTCAAAATATTAATTAATAAAACCAATAATATCTCTCGATGAAACCAAGTCATAAGACATTCATTATCTTCACTTTATTAATTTAATCCTCTTAAATAAGGAGAGATAATAGGAGATTTATTAACTACCGGTATCAATCAAAACTAATATATTTATTAACTAAAGATAATCAAACTTTCAATGGAAGTAAATTCACCGTGCAAGTAATTAATAATTAGCATAAATAAAAACATATCTATTTCTATGGACACATCCATTCGACACATCAAAGATTGAAAAACTATAACGGCATTATTTTCATTTTTTAATAATATTTCATTTAAACAGCCCATACACATCTTGGAGGAGAAGACGTGACTTTACAATTTAAAAAAAAATTAAAAAAAAATGTGAAACACATCGTTTCACCAAATATATATATATATATATGTGTGTGTGTGTGTGTGTGTGTGTGTGTGTGTGTGTGTGTGTGTGTGTGTGTGTGTGTGTAGTACCGCTTTTAGGTTCTCGACCGAACACATTGTTTGGTCCTTCTTCAACCTCCAGAAGGGTCGTTTTGACCCAGTTGGATCATTGGGCCGGGTCCAATTGGGGCTTAAAAATATTACTTTCTTATGACTCATACTCAAATAATCTATTACGTCAATTTCATTATTTCCATACAAGAGAGTTGTCTATTGTTTGTTGATGATTTAAAGTTCCATATCACAAATCCTTTCTATTATATTTCACGAAAATAAAGTAAGGAAGCAAAATATCATAGTCATAAAAAATCTCCAGATTCACATATGCAATTCATAAACAAAACTGAACAATAAACTATTATTGAAACCATGTTACCCAAAGCATACATGTCCCAATTGTTACATAGTTAAATTTGTACAAGGATAGACTTGTAATTTCCTAGTCATTTACTTGGGTCTTTTGTCTTTTTGCACATAGGTAGTTTATTTCCAATGCATGTATTTGTAAGCACTCAGACACGATCTCAGCATTACGTGAATTATGTCAGTTTCTTCTCAATCTCCTCTATTCTTCTGTAACCTCTGTTTCTCTTCTTCTTCTCTGCTTATTCATGTCTTCTGATCTTTGGAACCTATCATTGGTATCAAAGCAAGCGTGACTCGGACATGGCAAACGCAACGCGAGTGCAGACACAGTTGAGGGAAGTGGAGGAACGGCTTCGTTCTAACATGGACCAACACTTTGCAGCACTAGAAAACAGATTGCACTCCATTCAGGAGATGCGTGAGCAGATGATAGAGTTGCAGAACTTTGTGCGCCAACTGTCGGTACGAGTGATGGATTTGCAAACACAGGGTCGCGGTGATCAATGTGGTGTCGAACGTGATGCCAACTACTGCACATCAACGAGATACACCAAACTGGACTTTCCAAGCTTTTCATCTAAGGATGTGGATGCATGGGTGGCTAAGTGTGAATGCTACTTCAATCTAGATGGAACACCAGAAGCAAGAAAAACTCTACTTGCAAGCATTACCCTCGACAACGATGCTTACAAGTGGTTTCAGCACTTTGAAAAAAAATCAGAATGGTGTCATACTGTGGCACACATTTGTAGAGGCGATAAGAATTTGTTTTGGACCATTATATGATGACCCTATGGAAGACTTGATGCACTTGCGACAAACTGGACCATTAGTGGACTACCAGTATGAATTTGACACCTTAATGTGCAAGATTGATATGCCTAATGCAAGGAGAGTGAGTTGCATCATCGGGGGCATGAAACCAGTGTTAGCATCAGGAG
This sequence comes from Acacia confusa, assembly GCA_037074495.1. Lineage (NCBI taxonomy): Eukaryota > Viridiplantae > Streptophyta > Magnoliopsida > Fabales > Fabaceae > Acacia > Acacia confusa. The sequence goes on from CM073509.1 coordinate 129,518, forward strand.
TTAAACTTCTACGTCCACAAAATCTATCAGAGGCAACAAAGTTGGCAAGACTTCAAGAATCTAATTTAGATTCTCTCCAACAATTTACTGTACAATCAAGCAGCCCTATTTTCACACCACATAAGGGTTTACTCCTCACTCCTAATGCATCCATGAATACAACTAAGGTCCTTACCTACCCATTAAAAGATAAACCCGTCGCATTGGAGTATAAGAAAACCACTTTTCCATTTAGTTCCAATCAGTGATCTACTAGATCAGTAAGGGGGGTACAGTGGCGCAACAACCCTACTTTTAATCGAAGGTTTACATCTGAAGAGCTGGAGGAGTGCAGAAACAAGAACTTGTGTTACTATTGTCGTGAAAGGTACTCACCAGGGCATGATTGCACTCACAAGAAGAAGATGCAGTTATATATGATGGAACTACCTAAAGAGGGCACATCAGTAGAATTGGCTGAACCATCAATCATAGAAGAAGTGGGCTTGGCTACTGAGGTAGGGGATGAAACTCCCATGATATCAATTAATGCCATGTTTGGAGTCTCTGATTGTCAAACCGTGTGTGTGTTGGGAACGATTGGTAAATGATCTGTGCATATACTTATTGATACTGGAAGTACTCATAATTTCTTGAACTCCAATATGGCCAAGGATGCTAATGTAAATATTTAGTACGTGGCTCCTTTTCATATATCAGTGGCTGGAGGTAGTAAATTGATAGGGACTAAATTTTGTTCAAGTATGGCATGGTCCTCTCATGGGATTAATTTTGAAACTGATGTCTTTTTATTACCCTTAGCAGGATGTGATATGGTTCTTGGTATGTAATGGTTACGTGAGATGGGGGTCATTAGACTTGATTGCAAAAACTTGTGGATGGAGTTTATGTAGAGAGAGAAACCAGTAACATTCACGGCTTCAAAGGTGGGCAAAAATAAAATTATTTCAGAAGTCAAAATGCTGAAGCTACTCAACAAACAACCGAAAATACTCGGGTTTCAGTTGCTGCCACTGGAACAGAATGGGGAACCTGATATGTTAAAAACCAACCTTACCACCAACACCCCTCACATCATTCATGAGTTGTTGCTTGCTTATGATGAGCTTTTCAAGGAACCTACTACCTTACCGCCATCAAGGGGGGTTTTGATCACCGTATCATTCTGAAAGAGGGTACAAACCCTATTAACTTGCAGCCTTATAGATATCCTGGTGCACAAAAAGATGCCATTGAGTCCATGGTCAAAGAGATGTTAGCTCAAGGGATCATCCAGCACAGTACATCCCCATTCGCTTCTCCTGTAGTTTTGGTTAAAAAGAAGGATGGTAGTTGGCGGATGTGTGTGGATTTTCGTGAACTTAATAAAGCCATAGTGCGTGATAGCTTCCCAATCCCATTGATTGAAGATTTATTGGATGAACTTGGGCATGCCAGGATTTTTACTAAGTTAGATCTACGGTCGGGGTATCACCAAATACGGATGAGGGAGGGCGATATTCACAAAACGGCACTTCAAACTCATGTAGGTCATTATGAGTATTTGGTAATGCCATTCGGTTTAACAAATGCCCCTTCTACATTCCAAGCTATTATGAATCGTATCTTTGAGAGTTTGCTTCGTAAGTATGTGCTGGTATGTTTTGATGATATATTAGTGTACAGCCCTGATCTTTGCTCTCATGTTGATCATCTCCGTTCTGTGTTCACTATTTTAAAGGATAATAATTTTTTTATCAAGAAATCTAAGTGTGCCTTTGCAGCTGGAAGTATTGAATATTTGGGGCATGTAATATTTGAGGGAAAGGTTGCAGCAGATGGCTCCAAGTTAGAAGCAGTTCAAAAGTGGCCAATACCAAGCACTGTTAAAGAAGTCCGAGCCTTCTTAGGATTGTCAGGGTATTATCGCCGCTTTATTCGATCTTATGGGTTGTTGGCCAAACCATTGACTGAGCTCTTGAAGAAAAATGGGTTTGAATGGAATGTTGCAGCTGAGCAGGCTTTCTTTAGTTTAAAAGATGCCTTGATCAATGCTCCAGTGTTAGCTCTTCCAAATATGAAGCAACCTTTCACGTTGGAAACAGATGCTTCAAATGATGGAATTGGAGTGGTGCTAACTTAAGATGGGCATCCTATTGCGTTTGTTAGCAAGGTGCTTTCCCCACGTAATCGATTACTATTTGTATATGACAAAGAGATGCTTGCCATTGTTCATGTTGTTTCTAAATGGCACCAATACTTAAGTATGCAATCTTTCACTATTTTGACAGACCAATGCAGCTTAAAGTTCCTATTGGAACAAAGGTTGTCCACTCTGTCACAATATACATGGCTTACTAAGCTCATGGGGTTGCAATATGACATTAAATACCGTAAAGGGAAGGAGAATGGAGCTGTTGATGCTATCTTACGTGCACTCATGGAGAACTATTACAGTTGTCTCTTTCCTCGGTCTCCACTGAGTTATGGGATAAATTAAAAGAACAATGGCATAATGATAATGATCTCCAAAAGATCATATCAGACTTGAAGAATGACCCTACTTCTCATGATAAATATTGCTGGAGAGATGGCATGTTACTGCGCAAGCAACGTTTGGTGGTAGGGCGAAACCAAGGTGAACTTCAGCAACTAATTATACAATGGTTGCATTCAGGACCTCACGGTGGACATTCGGGATCCAAAGCCACCTATCAGCGCATTCGGTCATTATTTTATTGGAAAAATATGATGCAAGGAATTAAAGCTTTCATTAATCAGTGTGATACTTGTTTGAGGTGCAAATATGAAACTGTGGCATATCCAAGATTATTACAACCTCTGCCTATACCTGAGGGGGTGTGGCAAAGTATAACCATAGATTTCATTGAAAAGCTACCGAAGTCAAAAGGGAAGGACACAATATGGGTTATAATTGACAGACTCAGCAAATATGCCCATTTTATTCCACTAGCTCACCCATTCACAGCATCAGACTTGGCCCAAGTTTTTCTTGATAATATATACAAGCTACATGGTGCCCCTGCCCACATCATCAGTGACCGTGACCCCTTGTTTACTTGCCAATTTTGGCGTGAGTTTTTATTGCGTTTGGGTGTGAACAGCGCATGTCAATGGCTTACCATCCACAAAGCGACGGCCAGAGTGAAGTGTTGAATCGTTGTCTTAAGCATTACCTCCGATGTTTTTCTTGGCAGCAACCTCATGATTGGGTGCAATGGCTTCCTTTAGCCAAATGGTGGTACAACACCACCTACCATTCTTCAACAAAGTTGTCACCTTTTGAAGTTATGTATGGACAACCACCACCATTACACCTTCCCTACTTGCCACAAGAATTTGCCATGGAATCCATTGATCGTTCCTTCTTGGCTTAGGAGACACTGTTACGTCAGTTGAAGGAAAACTTAGTGGTGGCCGTCAATCGGATGAAACAGATAGCTGATAAACACAGATTAGAACGTCATTTTCAGGTTGGAGATTGGGTTTTCTTAAAGCATCAGCCATATCGCCAAACTTCAGTGGCACCCCAATCCTCCAAGAAGCTGTCGCCTAGCTATTATGGATCCTTCTGTATAACTGCTAGAGTTGGTGAGGTAGCGTACACTTTGGAGTTGCCAGGATCTTCAAGAATTCATCCCACCTTCCATGTCTCTCAGCTGAAGCACAACCCTAATTCATCTGTTCCTATATTGTCTTTACCGGAATCCATGGAAAGAGATGCTATTCCGAGAGAACCTTATGCCATCTTGGATTGCCGCGTGGTGCCGAAACACAATAGAGCTATCACCCAAGTTCTTGTACATTGGAGCTTCGAGTTTCCTGAAGAATCTACTTGGGAGAATTGGAAAGAATTTTCATAGAGTTTTCCGTCATTTGCTTCTACTGTCAATCCTTGAGGACAAGGATTATGTTAAGGAGGAGGTATTGTTATGTAGTTAAATTTGTACAAGGATAGACTTGTAATTTCCTAGTCATTTACTTGGGTCTTTTGTCTTTTTTCACATAGGTAGTTTATTTCCAATGCATGTATTTGTAAGCACTCAGACACGATCTCAACATTACGTGAATTATGTCAGTTTCTTCTCAATCTCCTCTGTTCTTCTGTAACCTCTATTTCTCTTCTTCTTCTTCTCTGCTTATTTTGGAACCTTTCACTAATAAATTAAAGTTCATAAAAATATTTAGTGACAAAAGCAAAAAATCATATTCATGAACTCTAGAGGTAGAAACATATATCAAGTTATCAATCAGAAATATGTTTCAAGAATTACATAATAAAAAATCAAAAACACATACGCAAAGAAATCAACAAATGTTGGAAAAACTCAAACTATATATATCTCTGCACTAAAAATTACGTCCCAAAACTTCAACAAATCCAACAGATATATGCCCACATAAATAATCATAATTTTAGAAACTCTAAATTTTCAAAATCAAGAATTCTAAATTTAACTATTGAACATAGATTCAACAGAAAATTGTCTTAAGATTGTTGTATAAAATACTTTAAATTGAATTTTTCACAAGGGGAATAATTTGTGTAATCAATATGCATAAGTTGTAAACATATAATAGTTCTACACAAGAAGGAAAAATTAATAAAACTCACAAGACTGTCGAAAATGGTAATGAACTATGTAGAAATCCGGACTAAACTTTCGTTGTGTCCTTAAGACAATTTTGCTCCCTCAATATGGATGCCGAAGGTTTATGAGCAATTGTCTCTCAGGATAGATTCGTCTCCAGAAAGATGTCTTTGTTTATCTTAAGTCCAAGCAAATCCAACGAGTCTGCTTTCGGAACGCATAGAATATGATAGCAGAATGTAATATGTAGAGAGGAGTGTTTAAGAGATAAATCTAATCATTATTCTGTCACTAGGGCGCCCTATTTATAGACAAAGGAAACTGATCGGATGGACTTGACTCTTACTGGTGAACCAACATGACCTTGGCGAACTGCCACAACTGGCGGTGACAAACCAATGGGACTTCTTATTTATAACCCATAAGATTTAGACATAAAAATCCAACAAAAAGATTTATATAGACGATTTCATTAGGATAATTTAGCTTTCAATGGATGGGATGATATATTTTTGGGAAATTCAAATATAGGATCATTTTATTAAGTGTTAAAGTGCATATAGCAAAGTATTTTTTTAAATGCATCTAGTGTCGTCTTAAAGTAAAGTATTTTTTGATGCACTTAGCATCTGAAGTATTTTTTTGGTGCACCTAGTACTATGAAATATTTTTTTTAGATGCAATAAGTATTATAAACTATTTTTTGTATGTATCAAATACTTTAAAGTAATTTTTTACATGTATCTAATACCTTAAATTATTTAAATTTTTAAATGTAAAATTGGGTTTAGGGCAAAAAAATATTTTAGGGTGATTGACCCGAATGAAATAATGTTTCAGAGTGGTGGATCTACCTTAACCCACCGGAAATTGGGAATGCCGCGTTTCAGACGTCCAGACGTATTATTGGACAGAGAAAGAACGGCTTTACCGCAGAAGTGTGTGGAAACAAAAGCTTTTGACCGCCCCGTCATATCTGTCCCCTTCGCTGCGTAAGCACTAGTCTATATCTCTGGTCTTTGCGATGTCAACCACGCCTCCGGTTTGAAGGAGATCTATTCCTGTTTTCGTCTCTCCTTCACCGGGCCAGGTTCTCGGTCCCAAACAGACATACATATTCATGCGTACTGAGTTATACTATTATTGATATCAATCGATCCTTACGTGCAAAAATTACTCGCGGCACCAAATTTACTTTGATCCAATGATTGTCATGTAGAGCCCTGCATCTATCCATCCCTTTTCAGTTCGCACCTTTGTGCTCCTTATTTGATCCCAAGGAAAACCATGGAAAACATTGCCGCGCAATTGAAGCAAGGCATCTCTCGCCAATTTTCCACCGGCTCTCTGCGCCGGAATCTGAGCCGGCAGTTCTCGCGGCAGTCGTCCTTGGATCCTAGACGCAACAATCTTAGGTTCAGTTTCGGTCGCCAATCATCGCTCGATCCGATTCGCCGCAGTCCCAGTCATGACAATGACCTGACGGTGCCAGAAAATCTCGACTCCACGATGCAGTTGCTGTTCATGGCCTGCAGAGCGGACGTCAAGGGAGTGGATGATTTGCTGAATGAGGGCATTGATGTCAATAGCATTGATTTGGATGGCCGCACCGCGTTGCATATCGCTGCCTGTGAAGGACATGTGGAGGTTGTAAAGCTCTTGCTCAGTCGCAAGGCTAATATTGACGCTCGAGATCGTTGGGGCAGTACGGTACTTTTCATTATCGTTCCACTTCTTTTCCCATGCTTGCAAATGCTCCATCCTGTATGACTGAGAAATCTCTTCTATATATTCCTCCCATTTTCATTTGCGATAGTTTATTAATACATGAACAGGCTGCTGCTGACGCCAAATATTACGGAAATACTGAAGTTTACAACATATTGAAGACCCGTGGAGCCAAAGTGCCGGTATCATATTCTTTATTCACACTCATATCTATATCTACATTTATGCATTTGAAATTAAGCACTTATTAATTAATCTTTGACACCGTTAGAAAACCAGGAAGACTCCGATGTCTGTTGCAAATCCTCGTGAAGTTCCCGAATACGAACTTAACCCCTTAGAACTCCAGGTCCGGAAGAGTGATGGCATTTCTAAGGTGTGGGTTCTTTTCTTCCCGTTTCCTCTTTGTAGACTTTCGGTTACCTTCATGGTTCCAAAATCTACGGGGCTTTTCTTCCCGTCAGTACTGATAATGGGTGCCCAACTCACGGTAACACTTGTGAAACGCTTTTTCATATTGTTTGTGGAGTAAAGTTGCAAATGCACGTCAGGACTACTGAACATCCAGCTGCTTGCTTGGAACTGCTATAGCATACATGAGTTCACTGCATCTACATCCATCTAGCATGGAATTACTTGCTTATGTGGTTTTCCTCTCATGTTATATCTCTCTGTACGCAGGGGGCATATCAAGTAGCCAAATGGAATGGCACAAAGGTTTCAGTCAAGATCCTTGATAAGGACTGTTATTCAGATCCTGATAGCATGTATGAATATGCCTCAACTATGATGTTTGCGTGTGTCTGTATGACGTGCTTCTGGCCACCCTACCAAAAAATTTGATGTTTATCCTGCTTGGCTCAGCTTTTGGCTGGCTGCAAATTAATCAGCACTTTAAATCTCCATTTTGTCAATTGTTATCCCAAAAATCCATTTGTTTAGACAATTCATTACACAGCAGTGACACTTACCTTAGCGTTTTATATAATTCACCTAGAAATGCTTTCAAACATGAGCTCACCTTATTGGAGAAGGTACGGCATCCTAACGTGGTCCAGTTTGTTGGAGCTGTCACCCAAAATATACCCATGATGATAGTTTCAGAGTATCATCCTAAGGTAAGCTTATGTTCCCTTCCTCTATTAGTCTTTGCATTTGAGAGAGAGGGGTCTGTATATCAAATACAGAGGAGTGAGAGAATGTATTGATGCTGTTGCGTCTCAGTTAGATAAGAAATTTATTAGAAATGCCAGTGATTTGGCCCTATGTTGTCTCGTTGGACTAAGACTTGAAAAAGGAATCACTGAGATCAGTATTATTCTGCCAAAAGATTTGCAAAATTCCATTTTTGCCCCTCTCCCTCTATTTGAATTTGTAATGCTTTCAAAGTTGGCGTTCACTCTATTTTTCCTTAAATTAATGGAAATCAAACCTTTACTTTGTTTCTTCTTATGTTATATCTAACCTGATTTTGCTTGAGAAATATCTTTTAAATGATGCCTATGGATATCAATAATTTTATTTTCTGACTATGGATAATCTGTCTGAAAATACAATTTTTTGCTTAAATATTTACGTATCATCCCTGAAGTCCTTGACGTTTTGAGTGTCACCATTGTTATACCTGATGAGCTTTTCAAAAGTTCCCCCCACCAAAAACAAAAATAAAGAATAGGCTTATGTGTGATGCTGCATATGCTGCCTTAAAAACATAAAGTAGGTCAGAAAAAAAAAAACATGAAAAACAGAAACAGAGAGAAATCAAGTGTATTTTTATCCTTCCTGTTCGGAGAAGTCTATAGAGATGACTTTGAAATTCTTCTGGAGAGTTTGTTGTATCTGAATCACTTGCTAATGCTACAATCAAATTTTCAGGGTGATCTAGCTAGCTATCTTCAAAAGAAAGGTCGTCTATCCCCATCAAAAGCTCTACGCTTCACCCTTGATATTGCTAGGCAAGTTTTTTTCCCCCCTTTAATTACAAAATCAGTTTTAAAAAGCTTCATGGACATGGCTTTTGTATAATTTTCATGTCAGTCTTTATACTTTCCATTCTCTCTTATGTTTGCATGCTCATTGATTTCCTAGCTTCGCTTTTGGTCATTTCTCAGGTTGATACCATTACAATGGCCCAAATTATTATGCTTTTATTGGCTATTCTTGTTTGTGTGGGTCATTCTCTTTGGCTTTAAATTAGCAGGGGCATGAATTATCTCCATGAATGCAAGCCAGATCCTATGTATGTATTGTTTAATTTCTTAATTTCTTGTTAGCAGGGGCATGAATTATCTCCATGAATGCAAGCCAGATCCTATTATCCACTGTGATTTAAAGCCAAAGTAAGGCGACTTGATACAAATGTTAATTTGATATGCAATTCCATTACGGATTTTGTTTCTTTCATTGAAATCACTGTTCCTTTAATATATGAAATTTTGGTAAGGTGCCAGGAATATTTTGCTGGATAGTGGAGGACAGTTGAAGGTAGCTGGATTTGGTATGGTAAGATTGTCAAAGATTTCACCTGACAAAACAAGGCTGATGCAGCCTGGGGCTAACATTGACCTTTCAAGTAAGTTTTTAATATATGTAAAAAAGAATAATTTTTACTGAGATTCTGGTAGCGACCACACTGCACTCCAAAAATATTCCCTCCATCCCTTATTATAAGCTTCAAATTTGTGAATCTCCCAAAATATAAGCTTTATTTCAGGTTTGTCTAAACATTTATTGCTTTCTTTCCTATCGTACCCCTTGTTGATTGTATTTATTACTCACAAGGGAAGTTGGAAAAAAAATACTCCATCCAGTCCTAAATGTAAGACCCAATTGATTTTTATTGGAGAGATTAAGGAAGTTAAATAAGTTACTTAATCATATAATATGTTGTGTATCACTGTATCATTAGATTATAAATTAGTTTATAAGTTAAGCAAAATAATTTGAAGAAAAACCATAAAAATAAATATTTTAAAGTAACTTATTTGCATTTTTAGTATCTCTAAAAAAAGTCAACTATGTCTTATACTTAAAACTGGAGGTAGTACATATTTATTGTCTTTAATTAATTATAACTGTCTTTTTGATTAACTTAAATCGATTATTTGAAGCTTATAATAAGGGATGGAGGGAGTAGTATGAACATATACTGGAATTGATGGAATTAGCTTAACAAAACTGAGGCAATTCTCCACAGTGGCAGATATGCCTTTACACGGAAACTAAACGAATGCAGATATTATAACACAGTGCTAGGCCTTATTAGATGATAGCTATATCGCACATCCTTGCCACGATTTTTCCCCATGACTCTGCCCACTTTTCCTTCAGTCCTTAAAAGCCTTCCTCTTAACAGAATAGTGTAAACTCACCCACTTTAGTAAGGACATGTTTTCCCTCCTTGCTGTCAAGTTTTCACACCCTTCTCACAACCAAACCTATCAATATAAATCTGATTAGAAATGCAAAAGTATGTAGTTGCTGCAAAAATCTACTTTTAAATTAATGATTTGGCATTATTGATTGTAGGCTTGTACATGGCACCAGAGATTTACAAAGATGATACGTTTGATAGAAGTGTGGATGCATATTCCTTTGGTCTCATTGTATACGAGGTACTTATTTTCACAAAATATCAATATTATGATTCGTTCTTTAGGGTGTTATCAGATACATGTTTTCAAGAAAATTTCCTCTTTTTGATGTGTTGTGTCCCTCATACTCCCCATTAATTGATCTTGGGAGTTAGGAATAAATTTAAAATATTGCATTTTTTAAGTCTATACTCTTCAAGTTAGGAATAAATAATGAAGGTCAATCTGTTAAGGTATTAGAAGTCGAATAGAGAAGAACAGAGGAGAAGAGAGAGATGTTTTTGACTGAATAATTCTCTGAATCTTATTACTCATCACCTAATTTCACAACAATACAGGTCAGAAACTGTTATTAGGACTCAGGAGGTATATTTAGAGCCTTAGGTGACTAATTAACCTCTGCCCCAATGACTAACGGCTATAACCCAGCCCATTAACAATGATTAGGCCCAATAACACTAGTAACAGTAACTAATATTTCATAACAATGCCTCCCTCAAATACACCCTTGCCCTCATGGGTTTGCTTGGGAAAATTCTGGAAATTCTTTTTGAAGATTGTACGGTGGAATTCATGTGGCCTCTTCGTCCGGTAGACCTCTCCACTGCACAGGGACTTCAGTGATAGTCCTTCCCTTCTTTCTTCCTACTCTCTGCCATAATATTTTCTTAGGATAGAGTGTAGGAGGGACAACTGGCCATTCTATAGGAGGATGCCTCTGCATCACTATAGGATCTGGACATAACTTGAGCAATGAAACTGATATGTAAAGATAATAATCTGCATTTAGGGATCTAATTGTAAACTAGATAGTTAGTAGGGTAATTAGTTAGAAACATGGAATGTAGGATGTATCCTAGACTCTTCCGGTAGCTGCGACTTATAGGCAACTGGTCCAAATTTCTCCAATATCTTGTAGGGACCAAAGAATGTAGGCGCAAGCATCTGTGAGCTTCAAGTAGTAGCTGAAATCTGACGGTATGACTGCAATTTCAGAAACACCCATTGTCCTACCTCAAATGAGCGATCAGACCTCTTCAAATCAGCCCTTTGCTTCATTGTGTTTGCTGAACGATGAAGATGGTGCTTCAAAACAGCTAGTACGTGCTCTCTAGCTGCAAAACTCCTATCAACCACACTCTGTATCTTGTGTATTATTTAGATGAATATAACTTAAAATATATAGGCTAAGAATGAGAGATTAGAGGAGGAAGATTAGGGATTATAGTTATGACTAATAAATAGGAAATCAGATCTCCTATAATCAAGGAGAGCATTAGTGAAGGGATCCTAAACCTAATCTCCTTATTTATTTCCTTATATTCTAACACTCCCTCTCAAGCTGGAGAGTATATGTCGATCATTCCCAGCTTGCCTCGAAATCCTTCAAGCTTTGTTCTGTCTAGTGGTTTAGTTAAGATATCTGTAATCTGGTCTGCAGGTCTTATGTGAGACAAGTCATAATGCCTGCTTCAATTTTTTCTTTGATGAAGTGCCTGTCTATCTCAACATGTTTTGTTCCATTATGTTATATTGGATTCTTGACCATTTCAATGCTAGCCTTGTTGTCACACCAGAGTTGCATTGGTCCCTTATATTTAATCCCCAACTCCTTCAATAATCTTATAATCCAAATTCCTTCACATACTCCTTTGTTAATAGTTCTCAGTTATGCTTCTGCACTACTTGTTGACACCGTTGTCTGTTTCTTGCTTCTCCATGTAACCAGATTTCCCCACACATACGTGTAGTACCCTAAGGTTGACCTCCTAGTCTCTCTATCCCTTGCATGGTTTGTATTAGTGTAGATTTCGATGTTTTTGGTAGTACATTTCTTAAACATATTCTTCTTCCAGGATTAAGCTTTAGATAGCTCAAAATTCTCTATATAGCCTCCATGTTCTCTTCTTGTGGCTGATGGATAAACTGGCTTACTATTCCAATTGCATAGCTAATGTCAGGACGTGTGTGGGTTAAGTATATCAATTTTCCCACAAGTCTTCTGTATCTTTCTGAGTTAGCTGGAATACCTTGTTGCTTGATCTCTAAGTGGCATCCTTCTTCCATTGGTGTCCCTCTTGTTGGGTACCCAACATTCCTGTCTCATGTAACAAGTCGAGTATATACTTTCACTGAGATACATTGATACCCTGCTTGGTTCTTGCCACTTCCATGCCCAAGAAATACATCATTTGTCAAAGGTCTTTCACCTAGAATTCAGTTGACAAGTCATGTTTTAGTTTAGCAATGGATTCTTCATCATTTCTCGTTATGACCATGTCATCAACATAGACAATCAATATAGTGACTTTGCCATTAACACGTTTGTTGAATAACGTGCCACCTGCTCGTCCTTGAGTATACTCAAGCTCTTTTACTGCTTTGGTAAATCTACTAAACCATGCCCTGGGAGATTGCTTAAGACCATACAACGATTTGCTGAGTTTACACATAGAGTTGATAGGAGCTAAAACTCCATCCGGAATCTCCATGTATACTTCTTCCTCCAGATTTCCGTTCATAAATGCATTCTTCACGTCCAATTAGTGCAATGACCAATCCAAATTCGCTGCAATTGATAACAATTCTTAGATGGTATTAAACTTGGCTACTAGAGCAAATGTCTCCTGATAGTCAATCCCATATGTCTAGATATACCTTTTTGCAACAAGTCTTGCCTTGTATTTGTTGATACTGCCATCTGAATTGAATTCTGGGGTGAAGATCCACCTGCATCCTACTGGTTTCTTTCCTTTAGGAAGAGTTGTGATCTCCCATGTTCTATTTTCCTTTAGTGCCCTCAATTCTTCTTTTGTAGTTTGCTTCCAATTTGGATCAGCCATGGCTTGTTGAAATGTCTTTGGAATTGTTTTCTTTGCACTGTTTACAATAAAGTTTTGCATTTTTCCAGATAGATTACCATATGAGACAAATCGTTGAATTGGTTGTTGAGTACACGATCTTTCCCCTTTTCTTGACGCAACAGGCCAATCTAGTTCCTCAGAATTTAATCTCGGATAGGATTTACAGTCGTTCCTTTGGATAAGAGAGATAGTTCTACTAGTGTTTGGTAGAGCTTGAACTTGTGAGCTGGACTCTACCTCTTGTCGTGGTTCAACATCCATCCTTGAATTGATCTCAACATATGTTTCCAATTCATTAGGTTCAGATTCAGGTAGGCTAGGCTAATTTGTGGGAGCAAGTGAGTCAAGAGTGGCTATAAGGTTAGGTGATGGTGTGTCAAGTGAGCTGAAGCTTTTGGGATAATATGCTTCATCTTCCGGGAACACAATATCCCAGGAGACAATAAGTTTCTTGGAAGACGGACAGTAGCATTCGTACCTTTGAGTAGTGGAGTAGCCAAGGAATATAGATTTGTTAGCTCGGACTGTGAATTTGTTGCCATCCTTTTTGTGTACGAAGACAACAACTAAATACCTTGGGAGGTAATGAATTGATTAGAGGGCAATTTGGGAAGAGTCCAAGGAGATTTTGAATTGGAGTGTCAAAATTGAGAATTTTGGAAGGCATGTGGTGAATGAGGTAAGCTACTGTGAGGATGGCATTACCTTAGAATATGGTAGGGATATTCTGCTCCATGATTAAGGCTCAGGTTACTTCCAACGCGTGACAATTTTTTTTGCTTGGCCACTCCATTTAGTTGAGGGGTGTAAGGGCAAGAAGTTTGGTGATGAATTCCTTGATGATCAAGAAACTCTTTAAAGGTTTTATTCATGTATTCCTTGGCATTATCACTTCATAGTACCTTAATGTAAGTGTTGAATTGGGTTCACACAAAGGTATAGAAATTTTGAAACATTGTGGCTACTTCAGATTTGTCTTTTAGTAAATAAACCCATGTGGTTTTGCCGTCCTGGCGTGATCATCGATGAAAGTAATAAACTACCTAGTATGGGTGATGTTAGGTAGTCGGGCAGGACCTCAAATATCACAATGAATTAGTGTGAATGATCTGGAAGGGATATAGGGCTGTTTGGGAAATGAAGATCGTGTTTGTTTTGCAAATTGACAAGTTTCACAATGAAAAGGAGCAGAATTTTTATTGAATAAACTGGGAAATACATGCTACATATAATCAAAACTAGGGTGGTATGACTGACAATGCCGCAAAAATACATAATTATTGTGAGAATTTGAGCTAACTAGCACTCGTCCTGCCTTCCATGCATCTTTATTCTTCAAGTTCGAACCTTCAAGGTAGAACAATCCATCCCATTCTCTAGAATTCCTTACCGTCCTCGATTTTAAGTCTTGAAAAACACATAAACCGTCATAAAAAATCACTCGACATATTCGCCCTCTAGTCAACTTGCTCACATATATCAAATTACAAGTGAGTTCAGGTATAAACAGAACATAATGTATTGCCAACTGATCAAATAATGTAACTGTGCCAATTCCCTCAACCTGTGTGAATACACCATTAGCTACTTTTATTTTGAGATGTTCATAACAAAATTTAAGGTTGTGGAATAAAGTTTTGTTATCGGTCATATGATCCGTAGCTCCTGAGTCAACAATCTAGGTATCATCACTAGTCATGATAGCTTTGAGAGCTACAATAGAATTATCTGATTGTACCAGATTGACACTAGGAATAGAGTTTGACTTATTCTGCATATCAAGTATCCAACATCTGTAATTCTTCCTGGCTTAGGCGATCATCATTCTCAACCTTCGGTTCACTTGTGGTCAGGTGACTCTGGACACTTGATTTTCCACTGGAAGGTTTTCCATGGAGTTTCCAACATTCTTCTTTGTTATGGCCCTTCTTGCAATAATTGCACCATTTGTCAGTCTTCTGTTTCCTGTGTGGTCCCTGGATTGCTAGTGCTGAGTTTTCAATTTGACTTGGTCCACTTCTGTTCAAGAGTTTCCTACTTCCCTCGAATTGTACAAAGTTAACAACATTAAAGAGTTGTGGGAGTGGCTTCAACCTCATGATTCTGCCCCTTATCTCTTCGAAAGCATCATTTAGGCCGAGAAGAAAATCATGCATCCTTCCTTCTTCCATGATCTTTTTGTACAATTGTGCATCGTCGAGGTTTTTCCAGGGACGAACCTCAAATAAATCCTATTGCTGCCACAATTTCAGCAACGCATTATAATATTCAATCACCGACATATTACCTTATCTTAAATCACAAAGTTGTCTCTTTAGGTGAATCAAGGCAGTGATGTTTTCAAGGGAAGAGTAGGTTCTCCGAGCGGCGTCCCTTGTTTCCTTTGCCCTGTGGGCAAGTAGATATCCCTCACTGATCTCCAAAGTCATTGAGTTGCATAACTAGGTTATGACTTGGTTGTTTTCAGTAAACCATGTGTCGAAAAGTGGGTCATTAGAGGCTGGTTGAGGGGCTGCCCCATTAATATATTTTTCCTTTCTCTTACCACGAATATATCTCAACACGCTTTATGACCACAGGAGATAGTTTGTATCATTAAACTTATGGTTAAGAGCCATAACTTGGTGGTTTGAAAATTCTGAAGCCATCTCTGAGGTTTTGGTTGGTACTGAATTGCTGGTAGTAGAGGAAGAAGACGAAGAGTTTTGAGTTTGAGAATTGGTACTCGACATAATAGCTATGGGAAATATTCTGGTGGGTTTTTTTAGGAATTGATCTAAATACAAGAGGAAACTGAGAGGGATCTATGTTTCTAGAAGAAAAGGGATGCCGGAAGTCATTGTTCACAACGACATGTGGATGTCACACGCCGGGAGTGTGGTGGCGCATGTTAGTCATGCGCCAGTCAGGTGGCCATCATGTTGCAGGGTTCCGCCCAATGTTGTTAAGACGTAGTGTCTACGTAGAAACGGTAAGGGTGAGCAAAAACGTAAAACGTAAACGAAATGTAAGAGTTTATTACATACTACAAAAAAATAAAAACCAACATATAAAACCAAAACACACCAATACATTAAAGTTATCACAAATTTAAGGCTAAACACTCGAGGAAATAATTAAGTTCAGACTCAATCATCATAATACATATTAAAAATTTAAAATGATTAATTTGGATTTATGGCTCAAATTATAAAATTTTCACTTTAGTCCCTCTATGAAACTTTCTAAAGGTTTTAGTTAGGTCCCTGCATTAAACACTATGTTTTGACCAAATAGGGCAGCTGACCTTTCTCCATTCAGTATAGCAGACCCGACATTAATCATCATCGTTTTGCATCACCATCGCCGTGAATTTGAACAAGCCTTCCTTCTCCACTTCCATCGCCGGCGATTCTCACCTTCATCATCGTCGCCGGTGATGTTCCTTTCCTCCCTCACCGTACTCCACGCCACTACTGTTTTGCATCACCATTGCCGTGGATCTGAACAAGGGTGCGCCAGTGTCCAACGATCGCCGATTAGTGAAGAGGAAGAAAGAAGATACAACGTTGCATGGCACAAATGAGTCAAATAGGGTTTCAACGTTTTTTTATTTGGTAACCCGTAACTGAGCCAGCGTTGTCTAGCGTCAGGTTTTTGTTTCCCCCTAACTGAGTCAACTCGTAAACTCGTCGAGTTAACCAAGTTTACCGAGTTGACACAGTATTTCTACCATTTCTACTCCAATTTCATTCCTACCTCCGTGTTCGACTCATTTTTCATCCAAAAAACGTAGAAACGTTCGTTTCTACTCTACGTTTTACAACACTGGTTCTGCCGATTGGAACATGACGGTTTCATCTATGGTGGCGGTGTGATGACACGCACAATCCTCTAGTCAGATCGAAGGTCGTTGTTCTTATGTCTTCTCTCTCTCTCTCGTGTTTCGCTCGCTCTCTGTGATCATGGCTCCTGATCAGAGTAAGGTTGTCGATAGTCTGGATGAGGAACAACACCGGTGAGAATCAGGTAGAGTGGTGAAGGGAGTGATGCTGCCAGACAGATGCACAACTGTGACCTTTGTTACAGTGATTTCGGTCACTGTGACCGTCGACACTGGCCAGTGCAATTGATAATGCCTCTCTGCTTTTGAATAAAAGGCTACCGCTCTGATACCATATTGCAAAATTCAGTGGCATAAACACTCTGTATCTTCTGTATTATTTAGATGAATAGAACTTACAATATGTAGGCTAAGAATAAGAGATTAGAGGCAGAAGATCAGGGATTATAGTTATGACTAATAAATAGGAAATCAGATTTTCTATAATCAAGGAGAGCAATAGTCAAGGGATCCTAAACCTAATCTTCTTATTTGTTTCCTAATATTCTAACAACCACCATTCCGCAAGGGATAATCAATTCAAGTAAAAGTTTTAGTAGTGGTTTTAGTGGTCAGAAGTGCTCAACAAGTTTAGGATTGAGTGGTGTTAGTTAGGATAACCTAATCTTCTTATTTGTTTCCTAATATTCTAACAACCACCATTCCGCAAGGGATAATCAATTCAAGTAAAAGTTTTAGTAGTGGTTTTAGTGGTCAGAAGTGCTCAACTAGTTTAGGATTGAGTGGTGTTAGTTAGGATAACCTAATCTTCTTATTTGTTTCCTAATATTCTAACGACCACCATTCCGCAAGGGATAACCAATTCAAGTAAAAGTTTTAGTAGTGGTTTTAGTGGTCAGAAGTGCTCAGCAAGTTTAGGATTGAGTGGTGTTAGTTAGGATAATATGTTGAGTCAAAGTATTTTATATAAATATATTTAAGTTTATTATTTTCCTAAGTCGTGGTTAGTGGTACTAAATTTTAGGGAGTCATTGTTATTATTTTTATCTATAAATATTGAGTCTCATCATATGTAAAAGCATTTTGGAAAAATATGAAAATTATTAGAGAAATATTTCTTTAATTATGATTATGGGAGATCCTCCTTGAGCTTTATTAGTTGATGGGTTAATATCACGCCTTGAAGACATGGTGAATCTCAAGGGAGGACTATTGATACTATCATGAGATAATGGAAGTTATAAAAAGTTAGAGATTTTAAAAATAAATATTTATTAATATAATTTTAGATATTGTTTATTTTATTAGGATATTTTCTGATTTATTAGTAGTCCTTATGTTTAGGATTAGTGGGTTAGTTACTTTTAGATTAAATTAATATTTGTTTAGGTATTTGCTTCCATTATCTGCATTGTGAATTATTGGTTTAAATTTAGGAGTCTTTTTAGGGAGTCATTGTGATATAGAAATGATCATTTTATGTACTTAGGGACCTACTTGTAAAGATTCTACAGGGACTTAAGTATAAACTTACATAGTTAGTAGGATAAGTATTATAATATCCTACTAACCACTAGATGAACACTAGAGGGAGGCTATCTTATTATAAATAGTCCAATCCTCCTAATTGTACAATCATGTTCGTCACGGCATTGCAGAATATAGTTTTGTGAGAATCATTGGAGTTCTCTTCTCCATCTCTCTTCTTAATCTTTTGACTCTCTTCTTCATCTCTTTTCTAAACCTAAAGGCTATTTGCATATCAGTGGTATCAGAGGTCTCTTTCGCTGTTTCTGTCTCTGTATTCCCTCTGTTTTCTGGTTTTGAGGTATTCAAAGGTGTCTCTGTTTGGGGTTTCTTGTACTGTACGTCAACTGATTCCCAATTTTTGTCCATACCTGGTGCTGGTGTGGAGTTGTTGCTGTTGTGAGAATTTTCTTGATCAAGAACTAGCAAGAAATCATCAAGAGAAGAAAGAAAAAAAAAGTAAAACAAAAAAAAGAAAATAGGAATGGACAGCCACAAGTGGCTGCTGCTTATCTGAGAATCTGGTCCTGACCATTCAAGAATCATTAGATGAGTGGTGCATGGCCCAGACCCGATTAGGAAAATTGAAAGAAATGGAAGAACGCTTGACAACAATCGAAGAACAGTTTCATAAACTCAATAAAATTGATGAGTTTGATGAGAAATTAGAAAGACACAATCATGACTTACAAGATATGGTGTTGGCGTTGAGAAACGAATTGAGACCATTAGTGGTTGCCACCCAACAGCAAGCTCAAGCCGCGTAGCGTCAGGGTGAGCAGCAACGGCAACGTGGGAATGGTAATGGATTCCATAGGCCGACCCAGTTCACAAAGATGGATTTTCCAAAGTTTCAGGGTCAAGACATTGATAACTGGATTTTGAAGTGCGATTGTTTTTTCCATCTTGACGGGACGCTCGAAAATGAGGAGGTCATGATGGCGTCAATGGGACTTGATGAAGTTAGCTTTTCTTGCCATGTAGCGGTGGAACGACGCTGGCAGCAGACACCCACTTGGAATGAATACGTGGTGATGCTCCAAAACACGTTCAGCCTTGCAGTGGACAAGCTGATGGGCAACCTGACAAGGCTGGGGCAGAAGGGATCATTGGCGGATTTCAACGCCAAGTTTGATGCAATATCAGCTAAATTGGATCTCTCCGAAGCCTACCTGGTTGAGATTTACGTGTCGGGGTTGGAGGAGATTCAAGATTCAGTCTTGATGTTCGACCCACAGAATCTTGGTGAGGCACACCGACTTGCAAGAATTCAGGAAATCGTCGTGAATCGACGGGAGGCGAAGGCGGGTGGAGACTGCGTGTCTCGCTACGCTCAATCGTCATCATCAATATATACTGGAAATACTCCTTCGATGTCGTTGATTGCAACAGCCACGGCTCCTAATATTAAATTAGGGGGCCCGTGACCAAGACCCCACCAGAGGGACACGCATGGTATTTTAGCAATTCCAATCCAGCAAGCATCAGATGTCACCTGAAGCTCCAGTAATACAGAAAAATCCGGAATAAAATCCTGGAAAAATGCTAAAATCCTATCTGCAGAGGATGAAGCTGAACATGGAGCCAAAAATCTATGTTTTTATTGTCATGAACCATTTACGAGGAATCATAGTTGTCCACAAAGGCAGAGGATGAGGTTGCAATTTATGGAATTAATTGAAGACACTGAGATCAGCCCCGATAGTGCAGCTGAACCTGAACAAGAGGATGAATTTGCCCCTCTAATTTCCCTTCATACTATAAATGGGATTGATACTAATGACTCCATGAGCATACAAGGACATATAGGCAAATGAATAATTTAGGTGCTGATTGATAATGGTAGCACCCATGACTCCATGGACTATGACTTTGCTATTAAACTGGGGTGGAAGGCTACAATAGATCCTATTGCTGTTGTACAAGTTGCAGGGGGTAGGAAATTGGAAGTTTTTGGTGTTTGGCATGGGTTTAGATGGAAGATGCAAGGTCTGGATTTTGTTTGTGATCTTAGAATTATCAAGTTGCAAACATTTGATATTGTGTTGGGCTTAACATGGCTGAAAACCGTCAAGAGTGCTTTATGGGATTATGAGAAACTCTCCATGCAATTTTGGTATAGGGGAAAATTGTGTGAATTACGAGCAAGCCCCACAAGCTCCCTTAAGGTGGCGTCTTCTAAAAAACTAGGGGGTAACAAGCAACATAGTCCCCAAATGTATTTGGTACAACTCTTGCAACATTTACCTAAAATTTCATATTGTTATAGTATCAGTTGTACTAATGTTGCAGGAAGTGCAGATCTGCCCTCAGAAATTCAAGGGGTGCTTGGGAGATTTGAGGGTCTATTTGATGAGCCTAGGGGTCTTCCTCCACTAAGGGCAGGCCATAATCACCCAATTGTGCTCCAAGAGGGGACTAATCCTATAAGCCTCAAGCCATATCGTTATTTGGCAGCCCAAAAGCATGTCATTGAGAGGCAAGTGATTGATTTGCTTCAAACGGGTGTGATCCAAGAGAGTTCATCCCCTTTCTCATCCCCGATTGTATTGGTTAAGAAGAAAGATGGGTCATAAAGGATGTGTATTGATTTCCGAGAACTAAATAAGAAAGCAGTAAAGAATCAATACGCCATTTCTTTAGTTGAATGCCTTTTGGATGAGCTACATGTAGCTAGGTGTTTTACCAAACTTGATTTGACGGCTATTTACCATCAAATCATAATGCAGCCGGAAGATTGCTACAAAATAGCCTTTAAAACACACTCGGGATACTTCGAATGGCTAGTGATGCCGTTTGGTTTGACCAATGCCCCGGCTTCATTTCAATGTGCAATGAATGACATTTTTTGACCTCTATTAAGGAAGTTTGTTTTTGTTTTCTTTGATGATATTTTGGTTTATAGTGCTGATTTACAAGAACATGCTAAACATCTTGAAGAAGTGTTGCAAATATTGCAAAATCACCACTATTTTATTGAGAAGAGTAAATGTACTTTTGCTGCCAAGAGTGTGGAGTATTTGGGGCACATAATCAGTAAGGGTACAGTAGCTACGGATCCCAAGAAGATTCAGGCAGTTGCTGATTGGCCTGAACCAAAATCAGCAAAATAGTTAAGGGCTTTCCTAGGCTTGGCTAGGTACTACCGGAGGTTTATAAAAGAGTATGGTTCAATAGCTAAGCCTCTTACACTTTTATTATGAAAGGAAGGGTTCAAATGGGGTGAAGCAGCAGCTGCATCCTTCAAAGAATTGCAATCTGCCCTTATTTCAACACCTGTTTTAGCCTTACCAGACTTCTCCAAGGATTTTGTGGTTGAAGCTGATGCATGTGGAGGGGGGCTAGGTGCTGTACTAATGCAATAAGGTCAGCCCTTAGCTTATTTCAGCAAGGCTTTGGCTCCTAAACATGTAAGCCTTTCTATCTATGAAAAAGAATTACTAGTTGTTGTGCAAGCGGTGGAACATTGGTACCAATATCTAGAAAGAGGCAAATTTGTGATTAGGACTGATCAACAAAGCCTTAAATACCTCTTGGGACAGAAATTAAAAACCCCATTTCAGATGTATTGGATAGCAAAACTCTTAGGGTATGACTATGAGATTCAATACAAGAAGGGAAATGAGAATGTTGTGGCTGATGCATTGTCTAGATTGCATGATTCTCAAATTTTGCAGATCTCTTTGGACACTTCTTCACTAGAATTAATGGAAGAAATCAAGCAAAGTTGGGAACTAGATCAAGAAATAGTAACTGCCCTGGTTCAAGCAAAAGAAAACGATGGTATATTTCACTCCTATTCATGGGATGACACTTATTTGAGGAAGAATAACAGATTGAAAGTAGGCAATGTGGCTGAACTAAAGACAAAGTTGCTGGAATGGTTACATTCAAGCCCTCAAGGGGGCCATTCAGGAGTTCAAGCTACCTATTATAAGGTAAAGGGTCTATTTTGGTGGAAACATCTCCATAGGGATGTTGAGGAATTTGTCCGGGGATGTGATACTTGTGCCCGATGCAAGTATGAAACTATGGCTACACTTGGGTTACTTCAGCCTCTTCCTATTCCAAGCAAGGTTTGGGAAAGCATTTCTATGGGCTTCATTGAAGGTTTGCCTAAATCAGGTGGTAAAGAGGTAATATGGGTAATTGTGGATAGAATGACTAAATATGCCCATTTTATATCACTTTCTCACCCTTATTCAGCCTCTACTTTGGCACAAGTGTTTTTGGATCAAGTTTACAAATTACATGGTGCACCAGCTGAAATTATAAGTGATGGAGATCCTTTGTTCTTGAGTAATTTTTGGAAGGAATTTTTGAAGATCTTAAAGGTGCAGCAAAACCTATCTTCAGCTTACCATCCTCAAAGTGATGGTCAAACCGAAGTCCTTAATAGATGTCTAGAATCCTACTTGAGGTGTATGTGTTGGGAGGTTCCCAAAGAATGGAGTCAATGGTTAGCACTAGCTGAATGGTGGTACAATACAAGTTTTCATACAGCCACCAAAGCAACTCCACATGAGCTATTATGTGGGCAAAAACCAACTGTTTATACTCCATATGTGCCTAGGACAGCAATGGTAGAAGCAGTTGATAGGAGTTTTACAGCAAGAGAGAAGATGCTGGCTGTTTTAAAGCATTATCTCCACAGATCAGCAAATACAATGAAACAGAAAGCTGATGAAAAGTGGTCGGATAGGCATTTTGAGGTGGGGCAGTGGGTGTTTTTGAAGTTGCAGCCCTACTGACAAATTTCAGCAGCCACTAGAAGCAATCAAAAGCTAGCTTCTCCCTTCTTTGGTCCATACAAAGTATTGCGGAAAGTGGGACCAGTGGCATACAAGTTAGAATTACCTCCTGAGACATGGATTCATTCTACCTTTCATGTATCATTGTTGAAATTGTGCCCAAATCCGAGTGTCAAACAGCGGCACCCACCTACTGATTGGCCGGCTGTTCCAAATTCACTCTATCCCCAACAGATATTATCCCAAAGAGTTGGCAGGAAACAAAAGAGAATCATTACCGAAATGTTAGTTTAGTGGCAAGGATACCCGAAGGAGGAAGCTACATGGGTGTCCCTCTTCAACCTGAAGCACCAATTCCCAAAGTTTCCAGTGCCAAACCCTTGAGGACAAGGGTGATTTCAGGGGGGGGGGGCATTGATATAGAAATGATCATATTATGTACTTAGGGACCTACTTGTAAAGATTCTATAGGGACTTAAGTATAAACTTACATAGTTAGTAGGATAAGTATTATAATATCCTACTAACCACTAGATGAACACTTGAGGGAGGCTATCTTATTATAAATAGTCCAATCCTCCTAATTGTACAATCATGTTAGTCATGGCATTGCAGAATATAGTTTTGTGAGAACCATTGGCTATTTGCATATCACATTGTTATATTTTTTTATCTATAAATATGGAGTCTCAATTCATGTAAAAGTGAGTCTGGAATATATGAAAAATTATTAGAGAAATATTTCTCAGATTATGGGAGATCATCCTTGGGCTTTATTAGTCGATGAGTTAAGATTCTTACTTATCTTTTATGGAAGATTTACCCTATTCTACATTTTGATATGAAATTGGATGCTGATTTCATAATCTGAAAAAGACTATCCTTTTAATTTTTATCCTTCGGTCGCTACCATTTGGTATTAGAGCTGTTCGATTGATAATGGGATTCCTTCCACATACTTACGGCTTCCAAACCTCCATTCTCACCCACCATCTCAGCATTCATTCCCTTTCCAGCCTCACACCTTTCTGTTGCAGAGGCTCAATATCAGCGCCATCCTAAAGATCTTTGCTTTCAGTATGGAAATCCTGTTAAACTTGGGCAACACTGCACATCCTCATTTTCATTATTGGCAATTTCAAAAGAAGGTGAAGGACTTTTTTTTCTTCTTTGGAAGACGTCACAACTGTTGTGGTGAAGCTGGAAGGTGCAGAAATCTCTTTTAATACAGTTAGGGTAGACTGGTAGAGGCAAAGGCGACCATTATGAAGAGATAAACCAGAAGGCGGTCACTTTTGTCTCACCTTGAGGATAAGGAAAATATCAAGGGAGCGGTATTGATAGAGTACTGGATTACCATGAGATAATGGAAGTTGTGGAAAGTTGGATTACCATGAGATAATGGAAGTTGTGGAAAGTTGGAGATTTTAGGAATAAATATTTATTAATATAATTTTTGATAGTGTTTTATTAGGATATTTTTTGATCTATTAGTGGTTTTTAAGTTTAGGATAAGTTTGTTTAGTTACTCGCACATTAAGTTAATATTTATTTAGGTATTTACTTCCATTATCTATATGGTGGATTAATGGGATAAATTTAGGAGTATTTTTAGCGAGTCATTGTTATTCTTTTTATCTATAAATATTGAATTTGATCATATGTAAAAGCATTTGGGAAAAATATGAAAATTATTAGAAAATTATTTCTTTGATTATGGGAGATTCTCCTAGGTTTTAGTAGTCCGATGAGTTAAGATTATTGGCCATCAACTATTACAGATTTATCCTATTTTTTATTAGATTCGAAAATTATATTCTGATTTTTGTTAGAGATTTTTCCTTTTAATTTTTATCCTTTGGTCTCTATCACTTGCACTGCCCACCGGATTAAAACATTAGTGATCATCAACAGCCAACTTTGCCAATCAAGTTGGTGGCCTCAATGGAATAACTATACAATTTAATTCTCTTCAAATTTTCACTCCAGCTAATGTTGAGGCCCCAACAAACTGCCTATAGCTTTGGAGTCATGTCGGGTGACTTCCTGAGCTGCAACTAACCCCAATATCCAATTGCCAACTTCAGTACATAGAAACCCACCACAGGTAGCATAGCAAACCCATTACAAGGCCATCTACACTCTAATGGCTTGACGGTCAAGGGGTTTCCAAAATTTTCTATTTGACGAAATCTGTCACGCCAATCATTTTCCTTGCTCCCCAGAGTCTTGTATCAAGGATGAATATTTGTAGACCCGTGTTGATAATTTTATTTTCCGATCTCTCCTCTAAGGAGAATACCATGGTGCACCAAGCCTTTTATATCTCCCAACAAAGGTAGCTAAACACTCTCTTCCGGGCAGTTTATGAACTCTACCATTCCCTGGTTCCCTTCTAAAATTCCAAACTGGCCATAATCAGAACAGTTTAGACGGTGAAGAAACCAAAGTGAAGGAAGATTTGCTCCTTCTGACATCATTTGACAAAGCTGATCAAGATACCACGTTTCCTCTATTTCCGTTACCTTCCACGGTAATATATCTCAAACCCAATGATGGCTGACAAAATGGTGAAGGTTCCCCATTCGATATCATGGCTGATTTTGACAATCAGTGCCATCTGCTTCAAATAACAATACCACCCGTAGCACAGCACCTTTTACTCCACGTTTTGAACTCGAAAATCCCTTTACCAGGTGGGTTCTCTTGAATGCCCAATCCCAACTTATAGGTCATTCTTAATTCTTGCAGAGTCACCAAAACCACGCCATTTGGCTTCACTTCCGCATCTGCTCCTGGAGAGCACAACCAAACTATCTCACCGGTCAATAACCTTCAATGCCCACACACACGATAAAGCCCTATCTCATCATTTATTTAGGGTATGATCCTTGCCAAGAAATCCAATCCAAATCTCATCGTTTCACTGGTATTTAGCTGTGGTGTCTTGATTTGTCTCTTTTGTTTCTATTGATGAAAGACGAAATGCAGCTCAGATTTGGAGATTTGATAGATAAAAAGATGGAACCGGATGAGACCAAACATTCGGGACCAGGGCGATGAGTTTTTGGCCTTTGTAGAAGTTAGTTGGGCTAAACTTTGAGTGTAATTGATAAATTCTACTCCTTGGGTCTTTAATATAAGACATATTTAGGGAGTTGATATTAGTCATAAATATAAAACATATTTTTTATATTTGTCAATGTTTTCCTAATTTACCCCTATTGATACTCTCTCAATTATAATCAAGGAGAAGAAGGAATGAGGGAATTAAGGAAAATGACTAGGTTGTTTTGGAAAAAAATAGCATATTAATTAATTCAACCAACTTCTTTAATTTAATTAAATTAGGTAAATATGTCTTATATTAAGGGCCGGAGGAGTAATTACTAACGTGATTGTTTTTTTTTCTTTTTAATTTTAATTTTTTCAACTACCCCAGTCAGCACAATTTATCATGTGGTGGCAAAGTGGCCCTTTATGAATGGGCCATATGGATGATCCCCTAATCTTGCGGTGCAAGGATAATTTTTCTGATACATTGTTAGACCGTACCATCTATTTAATTTATAATATTTCTTTTGTGGGTACAGATGATAGAGGGTATACAGCCCTTACACCCGAAGCATCCCGAGGAGGCCTTGAAACTTATGTGCATAGAAGGAAAAAGGCCACCATTCAAAATCAAAACAAAAAGTTATCCTCCAGATTTGAGAGAGTGAGTCAGTTTTCTCAAAATATAAAAAATAGAGCTTCAAATTTCCAGTATAATGTGAAAGCTACCTGACTAATGTATGCAGGTTGATTGAGGAATGTTGGGACCCAGAACCTCTTGTCAGACCTACATTTTCAGAAATCATTGTGCGATTGGACAAAATTGTTGCAAACTGCTCAAAACAAGCGTGGTGGAAAGATACTTTCAAGCTTCCTTGGTATGTTTCTTGTACTGAGGAACTCTTACTTGTTGCATTACCTGTTTGATGGGAAAAAAATAATGAGGGTTAGAAAATTGAAGGTGTTTGCTAGATCTTAACATCATCCGTAGATTTTAAATGGATTGGTGTGTGTCTGGTGCATGGCTATGAAGTTTGTTGACAGAATTCAGTCTCTTGTGGCCTGTGACTATAAAGGCCTTACTGCAAGACTTGGCCTGGGAGGGGGCTTAAGATCTGGAGGATGGCCTAACGATGTTTTTTTGTTTTTATGTTGTTAGAAAAACAGAAGATGCTATTAACATTAACGAATAGATGAATCCTCAGCTTAAACAGTTTTTTCTGCAAGTGTTGTGATAGGATTAGTGTAGAAGATTAGAGGAATTGGGAAAAGAAGGTGAAGAACAGAAGAGAAGAGAGGGACAGAACTACTGCACTATTGCAGATTCTCATTCATCATTTTTCTTAACATTCAACACCTACATTAGTCTAGGCTCTCCCTTTATATAGGCTAGAGCCTTAGACTTATACCATAGCACTAACAGAAGGCCAACTGTACTACTAACAGAATATAACAACCTAACTACCCCAACAGAAATAACAGTAACAGCAGCAATAGTATACCATGGCAATACTAACTAACTCTAATAGTTTCTACACCTTACATATCATGTTGCGTCAGCGATAGGAGGCATATTTTCCTCAGTGAATTATAAATAGGTCCGAAATGAGAAAATTAATTATTTTTACATGCCAAAAGATGGCATGCAAATGCTAAATGTTAACATATACATGGGGTCACAAAAATAATTAATTTCCTTATTTGGATGATGGAATCTATTTGTAACTCTCCTTATTTTCTTTGACCCATCTTAGTTGGATAATCATAATCTTATGTTGCGGAGATGATATCACTTTAGTGATTCGTTAGTAAACTTAAATGATTTCTAACTGCATTCTTAACCCGCTATATGTGATTATCCCAATATGAGCAGGAAATAATTGCAAGTAACGGAAAAAGATATCCAGAGTCAGTTATTGAGCTTTATGTTGCGATTATTAAAGTTGGAGCTGCCACAAGATCACTTATATAGCTTCGACATGTTGAGAAATGAAGCTCCCATACTTAGTTATGTGCTATGTGCTCCCTTGATGGTTTGAAGCGGCACTTCTGTGTAAAACATTCTTCAGGCCAATAATGTAATTTAACTATTTATTCTTGGACTACACATTTGCAATTGATAATCGTATTTTATTGTCTGTTTGGACGATGCACGTCTTGTGTGGATTACCGATCCTATGCTTCGTTTTCCTAATCATTGGATCATGTTTAATGAGTAGAATTTATGCTATATAAAAAATAGTATTGCTACATTACATATAATAAAATTCTACAATTAAATCTCATCCGTTAAAACATAATCCAATGGTTGTGATATTAAGTAGAGAGGAAGTGAAGCGTTACTAGGGACACCCTCTCCCTTCCTAAATGGCCAGGTGCCTGTTGAATGACAACTCTTAATTCTGAGGTAAGATGTGGTAAAGGGATGTTATGGGTATCAAGGAAATAAACGTTTATTTTATTGTTAGCAACTTTTCAACCAAACCTTTTCTTAATACCTTTGTAATTTGTATTATAAGATATCAACTAATAATTATTATAAACCAATAAATACAGTCAAAGTTATTAAATTTATTCTAAAATTTAAATAATTTGTAATATTATTTATATTAATTACAATGAATTCTAATAGCATATTAATTATTATTCTTTGCCACTTCTTTTATTAAATATAAACATATATAGCAAAATATTTGATGTTTAGAGACAAGTAAGTATCTTATAAAAAAAATACTACAAACACTTATTAATTGGTGCCTTATAATGGAGATTAGGAGAGAATAAATTCAATATAAAATAAATGGAGGGTAAAACAGTACATTCATATGAATAGTTTTGCTCTCTACCCTATAAATATGACAAATTTTTTCTCTCTAACCTATAAATAGGACAAGATAAGTATTCTTTTATGTTAATATGAGGGAAAATTATTAATGAGACACTTATAGTTTCCTTTATTTTGTAATTTGATATTTATATGTTTTTCTTTTCTTACTAAACCCTTTAATTATTCATTTTATGATTTAAGAGTGGAGATGGATCATAGCGGAAAAAAATGTTAGCACAATTAATTTATGTACTCAAACTAACAATGTAGTAGAGTAAAGTTGGAGGGTCTAATGATGCTAG
The DNA here is from genome assembly GCA_037074495.1 of Acacia confusa. Taxonomy (NCBI): domain Eukaryota; kingdom Viridiplantae; phylum Streptophyta; class Magnoliopsida; order Fabales; family Fabaceae; genus Acacia; species Acacia confusa. The sequence goes on from CM073509.1 coordinate 158,579, forward strand.
AAGAATAAAAGTAGAAGATTTAATAACTAGAAAGTATACTAAATTAAAATTTGAAGAAAATTACAAATACCTTAAAGATCTTTTTTGTTAATATTCCCTTTGTTCCTTTTTATGAGATAAAACATTGAGTTATGCCAGGTTTCTTTTTATACTATGGATTTAGCTGTTGTCGAAGAAGTTTTTCTATAAACTCCTCATTTTACTATTACTTAATTACAAAAAATTACTTATGCCACAATTGTACTTTATTCTCATATCTGACTAAAGCACCCAGTAGAACAAATTCTCTTTTCCTTATAAATGAAGTATTTTATTTAAACTAATTTTATTTTTTTTACATATTTATTACACATAACTAACTTCAACTATCTTTTTAAACAACATAATTTGTTTAATTCTATCTTATCAAAAAGAAGAGAGGGATTTCATCCAAAAAAAAAGAGAGAGGGAGCTTAATATTTAATACTTGGTTTATTTTTATTTTGAATTTGGTCTTCATAGTTCAAACTTCAAACCATATATTTTCCTCTTTAAATTTCTTTGGGTAAAACATTAAGGGAGAATCTTAATTAAATCTATATGAAGTGCTACAATCCAGATTTATGCCTAGACTTTCATCAAATTTCTAATTAAGTCAAGATAATTTTTAGAAATTTATAAATCTAGAAAATTTACCCAGATGCACTTCAATATTAATTAGCCCTATTTTCTCTTCCTTTAATCAAGAATCGCTCTTTCTCCCTCATCCTTCTCACCCTCTCTCTCTCTCTCTCTCTCTCTCTCTCTCTCTCTCTAATCATCAATTAGGCCCCGTTTGGATCAAAGAAGAGGAAGGAAGGGGAAGGAATGGAATGGAAATAAAAAGAAAGGGATGGAAGGGAAAATATTTTACCTTTGATGCGTTTGGTTACCGTGGAAAAGAAAATTGTTAGATTGGAAAATTGTTGTTTGGTTAGAAGAAAATAAGTAGGAAAATAAGGAAAGATTACATTTTTTACCCTTAACATATTTTAAGGGCTATTATTAAGAAAAAAAAAAGTGCATGATGCGGGAACAAAACGCTGTTCGAGTAGCAGCAATGATTGTTGCTCGAGCAGCAATTATCAATTGCTACTCGATGCTGCTCGAGTAGCAATGAATTGCTTCTCGAGCAGCAATTCAATGCTGCTCGAGCAGTGTCCTATTTTATTTTATTTTTTTAAAGCCCTCAATTGTTTTATTTAATTGTTCTTTCAGTGTTCTAAGTTGCTAGACTTTGTTATACGTGGAAAAATTATTCATAAAAGAGACCTTTTGATTATCTTCTTATCTGATATTTTTCAACCAAAAAAAAAAAATTTGCACAGTGCACCCTATGTTTTTTCTCTATGCTCGCCTTTTCTTCTTTCTTCCTCGGTCGCCTTCTTCCTCATCAAAATCACTCAAATCAAACCTTAAAAAAAAAAAAAAAATCAGTCTTCTCCTTTCATTTTCTCAACACTGAAAAAATCTCATCCTCTTATATATGGAAAGATTTCTGGGCGTCTCTCCTCCTCGCATCCCCAATCCCAACAGTGTCTTTTTTTTCCTTGTCTCTCCACCATCTCGCCTATGGACAAGCGGGATCCATGTACAGACGGACTCAGCGCGGGGTAAGTTGGTCTTCTCCATCGGGCGGAAATGGTTCCCACCATTTTTTGTGGGAATTGATTTTCACCTGTTTAAGGGAAAATTCACCTGCCGCCGGAAAATATTTTCACGGGAAAATCTGAACCAAACGGACGCAGGTGACGGAAAATACCCATTTTTCTTTTCCTTCCTTCAATTTTCTTCGATCCAAACTGGCCCTTACTGCCTAGGCGTGGTTATGGTCCACCGTAGTGGACCATATACTACCCCTCTCTCCATGCGTTGCACCTCTTTTTTTTTTTGTTGCTTCTCCACTGCAAGTTTAGGGGTCGTACATGGTCCACCGCGGTGGACCATAACCACGCCCTTAGTTCCTACCATGAGAAAGGATAAAATTCCAAGCAAGAAGCTCGATATCATCCTCTTGCAATGTTTCTAGAAAGACAGCCTAATCCTATCAAATCTGCACTCTTTTTTTGGTGAAAATCTTGCACTCTTATTAGAATGGAACATTGTCTTGAATGGTCTCCAACAATTTGGATGAAGCTGGTATCCCAAACACAATGTGCATGGCTTCGTTGTCCTTCCTTTTAAATGACAGAGGGGGTGGTGATCTAACTTCAAGATTATTTTCTTTTGTTTCTTCTTGAGGCCCCTCTTTTTCTTGGTAGCTGAGAGTTAGCTAGATGAAGGCGTTCTGTGGAGACAACATCTAAATGGGGGGAACAATCTCAATGGTCGTTCTGAAAGAGTGTAATGTTGGAAGAGTAGAGGATGTATAACATGATCATCGCCTGAATGGCCCTCTCTAGATCATTTATTACCGGGAAGTAGGGTACATTTGGACCCAAGCTGACCTTTTCTCTTCCACGGTTTTTCATGTGGTGGAAGGTTGTTGAAACTCGGACTTTTATTCTTTTAGATGGTAGGAGGTGCTGGATAATTGGAGAGAGAGTGAGCAGGATGGGAGATGGGATTCGTTGGTTGGGGTATTGGGGGTAAATTTATAAGGTTCATAGATCCCAAATTAATCATCATGACCTGATTTGGATTTTATTGAAAGTATAAATTGAATTTAGATTTTGTATTTGAAATGGAGTTAATTTGGATTTTCCTAAACCTTGATTCTTATATTTTAGGGTGAAGGGTTAAAAATACACATGACTTTTGTCTCAAAGGTCAACCAGCACCACGACCTTTTTTCTGGATCAAAAATACACATGACGTTACGTTTTAGGGTCAAAAATATCACGGGCCGTTAGTTGACCAACATTAACCGTTAACTTGGACGAAAATGAACAGTAACTGGGGTGAAATTACCATTTTGCCCTTAGTTTAAAGCTGAAATTATTATTTTGCCTCTAGTTTTAAATTTTTTGTTTTTTTAAAAAAATATTAAAATAAACCCCTCCCCGCCGATGGGCCCCACCACCGCTGTTCGCCGCCATCCCCACCACCACTGTCCGCCGCCGTCCCCATCGGCGGCTTTTATTTTTTAAAATAATTTTTTTAAAAAAAACAAAAAACTAAATTAACCCTTCCCTCGCCGGTGGGCTACACCACTGCCCTCCCCACTGCCGGCAACCTCCTCCAACGGCCACCTCCTCCAGTGGTTTTTTTTAAATAATTTTTTTTAAAAAAACAAAAAACAGAAAATGCAGAGGGACATCGAGAGAAAGAAGGAAAGAGGGAGGCTGAGAAAGAGTCGAGGGTGTTGCTGAAAGAGAGAAAGAGGGAGAGTAAGAAGAAGAAGAAGAAGAAGAAGAGTGAGAGAGAGAGTTAAGCATACATCCTCTGCCTTGTTTTTAGTGTATCGGGACAGAGGATAACCAGCGCCAAAGTAAGTCTGCTAGCATCGTGTTTTTCCGTTTTTTGTTACTGTCATCATTTTCCCTACTTCGCTGACACTGCTTCCATTTGTTTTGTTAAACCATAACCGTGAATGTATGAGAATATATTAATCACTGCACATGTCGAAGGAGATGGAGGGTTAAAACTGATATAAGAACAATGAAGCTAAATTGATATCTGATCTGTGGGAGTATTATTCCATCGTTTCTTTCTTTCTTCCCTGCCGCCATGCTTCATCAGTGGAAAAAAAAAAAAAATATATATATATATATATATATATATATATATATATATATATTAACGTTGGCCCATTATAAAATAACTTACTGATATGATATTATAGTTGCATAAATATTTTATCATAAAAGTGGTTGTTAGAGGTAGGAGAAAAAGAAGGAAAAATGTTGAGCTATATATGAATATACTTACTGTTTCTTTTGTTTAGACGCATGGGAAGCATAAAGGAGAGGGAGGAATAAAATGAGCTCAGCATTTTATTTAAAAAACTAAAATACACGGTGGCAACGGTGTATTTTAGTTTTTTTAAAAAAAATTATTTAAAAAAAAAAACTGCTGGAGGAAGTCGTCGGAGGTGGTCGCTAGCGGTGGTGGGGCCCGCTAGCAGGGAGGGGTTATTTTTGTTTTTTTTAAAAAAATTATTTTAAAAAAAAACCATCGGAGAAGGTCACCGGAGGTGGCCATCAGAGGAGGTCGTCGGAGGTGGGGAAAGCGGTGGTGTGGCCCACCGGCGAAGGAGTTATTTTAGTTTTTTGTTTTTTTTTAAAAAAAGGCCCTCGGAGGAGGCCGCCAAAGGTGGCCGCCAGTCGCCAGCGACGGCTGGCGGCTGGCGGTGGTGGGGCCCACCGACGGGGGAGGGATTATTTTAGTGTTTTTTTTAAAAAAAGAAAAAATTTAAAACTAGGGGCAAAATGGTAATTTCACCCGAGTTACTGTTCATTTCCATCCAAGTTAACGGTCAACTAACAGCCCGTGGTATTTTTGACCCTAAAATGTAACGTCATGTGTATTTTTGATCCAGAAAAAAAGTCGTGGTGCTGGGTGATCCTTGGGGCAAATGTCATGTATATTTTTTTACCATTCACCCTATATTTTAATAAAAAGGGACCATTTTGCACTTATACCAGGAGAAAACCAAAATCAACACAAACTACAAATATCAAACATGTATTACGAGTTCATATGTAATCGCCGTTCCGAATTCCCTTGATTGGTGGTAAAGCAATTTCTCCGTTCTGTGTAATCGTCGTTCTTGGATTGATGCCGTTGCAATCTCCCAGAGTCAGAATGAGAAGGGAACTCCTCAGATCCCCGTTCTTCTTTTCTACTAGCAACGCACCTTCATGGAATCATTTGAAAACCTTTCTCATAAGCATTTCCTTCAATACTTCTCTTTTTAATGCAATTGCTGATCTCTCTTCTTCTAATTCCAAATCTTCTGATTCTGATTCCATAAACCCCAAAAGATCTCTGCCTCTTATTGATGCAAGCTCATTTAACAATAAACCCATTGGTTTATGGCCGGGTATGTACCATTCACTTGCCACACAAGCTCTGTGGGAAGCAAGATCCACTATCTTTGAAAAGCATGCTTATGTGCCTTCACAATCGCAACTCGTTGCCAAAACTTCTTCTCACAGCAGGACGAGTATTTTTTATAACTTCTCTTTTGACTACGTCCTCAGAGAGCAGTATAGGAACCCCTGGAATCAAATGAGGATGGGAAAGTTGGTCGAGGATCTTGATGCTCTTGCTGGAACCATTGCATTTAAGGTGTCTGTTCTGGTGTAGAACACAAGAGGGATTGGACTTGGCCTGGGGTAAGATCCCAGGGTCCTACGTACCACAGATAGGGATCAAAGTCCACGTAATTTGAAGGTAAACCTTAGGCTTGTTGTAGCCAAAGGGAGTGGGGGTGTATGCTCTGTGTGAATTGAAAAGCTAGGGTTCGAACCTATGTACCTTGTGAGAGCTTACTCCTATTTATAGACTTACTTGGGCCCTTCTAATAAGCTTTGTTATCTTGTTATTTAAGAGATATTAAGATATCCTTTTTAAATAATCTATCCTTATTTTGTGAGTAGTTGCAATCGTGATAGATATTCTTGATAAACTGCTCCTTAATCCAAGGGGGGTGGTTAGGATTATAACTGGAGCCATTTGATTGGAATCTTTAATCATTGGGCTGGGCCCATTTATAATATATCCATAACAGTTGCCCCCCAGCCCGGTAGCTCATGACTCTGAGCTGCCGGGATGTACTTGACAGGTCATGGTTTGTTCGTTAATCCGAACCGCCCAATCCTGAAGTTTTTTATTTTAGGCCGTACTCTACCCATGTTTGCTTTGAATTCTTTCCTCTGCCGAGGTCGAACATTTCCGGACTTGGGTTACCCTATCTGTGTGAGTTTTCATCCCGGTTTATCTGGGTGGGAGACAACTGCCCCCATTTGAAGAAGCATGGGGAGGTTGGCCTTGGTCTCCATGATCGGAGTTCGACCTGATTTTGACCGATCTCGTGTTTTAACCGAGATTCGCAACTGATTTGCTTATTGATCTGGCATATTGCGAGTTCCTGAGTTAGTAGGTGCTATCATTGCCTACTGCCAGCTGGCCTCTGCAAGCCGGCTTTGTAATCAAGGTGATTCTCTACTATCCTTGGTATCCGTGCGCAATAAATGTTCGCATTTAATGCGCACATCTTTTCTTGGTGACGTCAGCGATTCTATTGAGGCCCTTTGGGCTTTTTGAATTGCAACCGTCTCTTCGTGAACTATATATATATTCTTTGCTTTCGTCTTTCTCCCATTTTCGTGACTCAAGAGTCTACAGTAGCAAGTTTTCTGTTCTCTGTGTTTCAGTTCATTCTCAGAGTTCCCATTTCCTTCCTTGTGGCTCGTGCATTTCCTTTCTCCGTAACTTATTTTAGACCAGGTATTTTCATCGTTCTTTTCTTGACTTGCTTGACTATACATTCCTTCTTCTTGCTTTCTTGGGTAAGTGTTTGTTGTTCTCTTAAGTTTCTTCCCATTTTCTGGGTCAACTTCCATCGCATTACGCCTTAGGGTTGAGTTTTTGGTCATTTTAATCCTTCTTTTAAGACACTTCTTTTTGGGTCCTTGTTTGGAACAAAATTTTGCCATTCCTTCCCTTGCCTTTGTTCAAATGAACATCAAAGGCTCTCCATCGTCTTTCAAACCAAACGCTCTTTCCCCAGAGGAGGAAAAGCTTCTCCAACGCATGGCTCCCCAGACCGCTTAGTGGCTATACGGGAAACCCTTAATCGAAGAGCAAAAACTGCAAAGTGTGCTCCATGGTTATGGTAGAGTCGGTGAGAGAGGGTTAAATCAACCTACCCGATCTAGAGGTTTTTCTAGAGGTCGGTCTTGTTTGATAGAGTCTGGTGGCCGGGATCGGTCCCAATCGCTAGAACCTGTAGGCCGAGGTCGGGGGACTAGCCAAGTTAGAGCTTCTTTGTTAGAACTGCCCCTCAAAGATCATGGGAGGGGAAATCCTCCCTTGCCTACCGCTTCCTTGGCCTTGCGGGTTAGACCCTCTACTTCCTTTTTTCGACCTACTGGCCCATGCGAGGAGTGTTCCTGGCTCGATCCTGAATCCATGATGGTGGGCCAGTCATGGGAAGCTAACGAAATAGCTTCACGACGTCGGCATGTTCCATCGCAAGATGTCCCATTTGCACTCGTCCGTCCTGTTTTACTTCCTTCAGGTATCGTTTTCTTTCTTTCTAATGTATTTATGTTTTTGCTTTTCTAGGTAGTATGTTGGTTTCTCCCCATCCCGTTGAGGATTTCAGATCTGTGGAGTCAGTATCAGCCTGCGTTCCTCATTATCTCATGGAAAAATAAGACTGGGTTGTGACTGGGGTGCTATCCAAGCTTTCCTCTATAACCGCTGACCAAATTGCTCAGCTCCCATTAGGAGACTGGAATCATTGCTCATTTTCCCTTCCAAATCCCGATGAACCGGTGTGTACTACCTGGGAAGGGAATGAACGGTCTTACTTCTTCTTCTACCGAGATTTCGTCAGGAAACTTGGCTTACGTTTTCCATTACCGAATTTCAAGTAGATCTTTTGAACGTTCTACATCTGGCCCCCACCCAAATCCATCCAAATTCCTGGGGCTTTATTGTTGCCTTTGAGCGACTTTGTCAATTTTTAAATCATACCCCTACTACCGAGGTGTTCTTCTATTTTTTCAATATTCAAAGGGCTCGCCAACCTGGTGAGCCTGTGGAAAAAAAGGGCTGGGTTTCTTTTTGAGGGAGGCTGGATAAGAAACTTTTTCATGTGGCCACCGACACCTGGAAAGGCTTCAAGACTTCGTTTTTCAAAGTCACTGCCGAGCCCGGTCATAAACCGTGGTTCCTTCAAGATGTCGACTTCAAATCGGTGGAGTTGATGTTTCCTCTATATTGGTCTAAGGTCCATTATGACCAAGACCCAAAGATTTTTGTGTCGTCCAATGATAACTTGGAGCCGGCCGAGATTGTGACCGTGATAGCTTTGGTTGACCATGTGGCCGATAACGACGTCATTGATGCCCGGATTTTTATCCGGCAGTCGGTGGAGGAGTTATATCCACAGAGTATGATTTTTCCTTAGATGTTTGTTATTTGATTCTTTAGTTATGTTCTATAAGCCCTTCTGATGTTTCCTTCATTTCTTTTTCTTTAGTAGATCCTGAAATGGGGAAAGTCTCCTATCAAGAACTGGCCGAGAAGCTCCGCGCCAAGGCCAAGAAGAAGTCGGCCATCACTTCATCGATCTCGGCTATCGACACTGGTTTGACCTCCACTTCTGAAGTTGGTGCTCCAACATACATTCCTCCTCCTCCTCCACCTCCTCATAAATCACGTCTTCATGCGCGGGGTGAAGTATGGACTGATGGGGTCTCAGACGAGCTCAACACTCCTTGAAGCCCCCCAGCAAATATTTCAGCGCTGATGCTTTTGCCGACTCCGACCTTGACCATCTACAAGCTTTGTAGGATCACCTGATGGAGATGGCCGGCGTACTAGACGCTTATGCTGCCGTGAAGCATAAGTACTCCAAAGCTATTGTTGAGCTTGCCAAGGCTCAGGTTGATAGGAAAGATGCTACGGCTCGGCAGGCGGAGGCTGAGGAGGCGTAACTGAAGGCCGAGGAGGCGTGGATAAAGGCGGTGGAAGACCTATCAAAGGCCCTTGCTGATAAGGATCTGACTGCCACCAAACTTAGTGCTTGTCAGGCCCAGGAGGACATGCTTAACGCCTCTCTGCGCGCTCTGCAGGACCAATATGCGGGCATGGTGAAGGACCTGAACCTTGCTCACTCCGACCTCGATGCATCCAAGGCCGAGCTAGCGTCATCTACTGCTGAGGTGGAGAAGTTGGAAGTCATGGTCGTTGAGACGGCTGCCGCCGCTTTCAAAGACTGTTTGGCACAGGTCCGAGCTCTGAATCCGGATCTTACCATGAACCTGGATGCTGTGGATTTCAGAGCCTCGGTAGTAGACGAGCAGTTTGTTTCTGCGCCATTGTCTCTGGCCGAAGAATCTGGGGCTCCTGTTAGGGGTGAACAAGACGAGGGAGCTGAAGAGGAGACCCCAGTAGCCCAAGTACCAGATTCCACCGAGCCCATCATTGCCCAACCATGAAGCTTTGTTACAACACTTAGGCTTATTTTTGTTCATTTTTAAGTTTCTTTTGTAATTCGGGCTCGTGCCCCGATGTTTGTATAATGACAACCTAGTCCCGGTTTTTCCGAGGATTTAAGTGCAATATTGTGTTGAATCTCACCAATTCTTATTTTCATCCTCTAAACCAAATTCATGTTTAATTCGCTCATTTATGAATAAAGGGAAACGCAATCTGTGTATGAAACTTGGTTCTTATTGTATGACTTGGCCAAAGTCAAGATATATTGCGCAGAGTCTGCAAGATATTCTACCAACGTTCATAAACAGGCTCGTTTACTAGTAGTCGGGCATTTTACATAAACAAATGATTTCACATAATCACCTAAGTACTTTAACTTGTAAAGTATTCATTCGAGATGGAAGCCAATTGCCACATGTTCGGGTCTTAATTAGAAAGAAGAACATCAACATTTCAACCTGATCAGGATCTTTTATGACAATGTCAACATCATCCCAGAGCGCTGTTCTGATGCATCATAACATTCATAAGAATTTGTTAACAAATCTTATGGTAGCCGGGCTCGCGAAATCCTGGCTTTATTAATTTGCCTTTTACTTGGCCGCTTTTGTATTGAACTTAAGGTCAGCCCATGGAGTGAACCACCTTCTTTATTGATTGAAATAGTTGCAATTACAAAGAAATTTAAAATAAAATAAACGGAAAATAATGCGTAAAAGCAAAATAATCCTTAACATGAAAAACAGTTTTCAGCCACCACTGACATCCGTTAAAACTAAAAAAGCGGCTGTCAGCAATCGCTGACATTCGCTGCATCCGGGTTCTAAGTAGATCTCGGTCTTTAACTGTAGTAGATCTTTAATTTGTCCGCATTCCAAGTTCGTTTAATGGTTGTGCCATCTAATGCCTCGAGGACATAGGTTCCTGGCCCCACTTTGTCTGAAATACGGTAAGGACCTTCCCAATTTGCTGCAAGTTTTCCATCCCGAGCATTCTTGTTTCTGATATCCACTCTGCGAAGTATCAAATCACCTTTGCTAAACACTCGTGGCTCAACTTTGCAATTATACTTAGCTGCAACCAGCTACTTTGTTGCAAGATATCGACAATGTACCGTGATTCTGACTTCATCAATGAGGTCTAGTTCCACAGCTAATTGTTCACTGTTATTGTGTTCTCCTTCCTTCATGACCTTTGCCTTCCTCCATGATGTTTGCCCAATTTCGACCTAGATCATGGCCTCATAGCTGTAAGTTAATCTGAAAGGTGTTTCCTGGGTCGAGGTTTGAACACTAGTTTGGTATCCCTAGAGTACGGGATACAACTGCTCGACCCAGTTATTTTTTGCATCCGTCATCCGTTTCTTAAGCCTGTGACAATGATTTTGTTCGCTGCCTCGGCTTGCCTATTGGACTGTGGGTGTTCTACTGAGGCGAAATGGTGCTTGATTTTGAGTTTGAACATCAGCCTTTGGAAACCTCGGTTGATGAATTGAGTTCCGTTATTGGTGACGATTTCGGCTGGAATCCCGAATCTTGCAACAATGTTTCTTTCGAAAAAATTTTGTATGTAAGCCGCTAAGATAGTTGACAAGGGCTCAGCCTCGATCCACTTAGTGAAGTAGTCAACTGCTACAATCAACTACTTCACTTGTCCTGGAGCTGGTTTGAATGGTCCTAAGAGATCCATGCCCCATTTGAAGAATGGTCATGGGGGCCATGATGGATTTCAATTCAGCTGGAGGTGGCCAAATTATTCGAGCATGTTTCTGGCAGCTTTCGCATTTTCTTACGTGCTCTCTGGAGTCGGTGACCATCGTCGGCCAATAGAATCCAGCTCGGAGAGCTTTTCGAGCTAACGCCTTAGCTCTCATATGTTGCCCGTTGATGCCTTCGTGTACCTCTGATAACACATACTCGGCCTCTGTCGGGTTCAAACACCTCATCATTAGAGAATGAAGGCCTTTTTGATACAGCTGGTCATCAACCATTGTGTACATTAACACGGTTCTCGCCATTTGCTTTGCCTCCATCGGATCTTTCGGGATGATTCCTTTCTCCAGGTAATTTAGGATAGGCTTTCGTCAATCTTCTGCCACTGCAATGACCATAATACAAGTGGGCTCGGTCAGACTTTGTTGTATTACCGTTCGATGATTTCCCGGGTTCTTGGTGCTTGCTAGTTTTGATAGGATGTTTGCCCTCGCATTTTCTCCTCTAGGGATGTGGTTGACCATGACCTGGTCAAAATCGGCCATAGCCTCTTTGACTTTCCCGAGGTACTTAATTAGCAGAGGTCCCTTAGCCGTGTATGACCCGTTGATTTGGGCTGCGACCAACTGAGAGTCAGTTGACAAGTGAATCCTCCTGGCTCCATTATCTTTTGCCTGAGATAGCCCAATCAACACTGCTTCGTATTCGGCCTGGTTATTGGAGGTTTTGAAATGTAGTTGTAGGGAGTGTTCCATAGAAACTCCTTCCGGGCTTTCTATTATGACCCCTGCTCTACTTCCTTTGGCGTTTGAAGATCCCTCAACGAACACCTTCCAAATATTGAGATTGGCCTCCGGGATTATCTCAGTCGGTACCAATTCTGCAATGAAGTCGGCCAGGGCCTGAGATTTAATCGCATGTCGGGCTTCATACACAATGTCTAACTCAGACAGCTCGATAGCCCAACTAATCATTCGTCCTGCCAAATCGGGCTTATGCAATACTTGGCGTATCGGCTGATTTGTTCGGACAATTATTCGATGTCCTTGGAATAAGGGCGTAGCCTTCTTGCAGCAGTAAGGAGCGCGAATACCACCTTTTCCAACTTTTGATATCTCAGCTCTGAACTTTGCAAAGCCCGACTTGTGAAATAGACCGGCTTTTGTTCTGTCGATTCTTCCCTTACCAGCGCGGCACTTGCCTCTTCTGGAGCTACCGATAGGTATAATATTGAGTCTTCTCCGGGTTCGAGTTTTGACAGCATTGGAGGTGATGATAGACACTTTTTGATCTTATCAAATGCGGCTTCACATTCCGAGCTCCATTCTCCGTGTTGTGCTTCCTTCTTTAATAACTTGAATAACGGGAGTGTGTTTTCTGCTGATTTCGGCAAAAACCTTGTTAGTGCGGCCAATCTGCCTGTTAACTGCTGTACTTCTTTCTTGTTTCTTGGGGCAGCCATATTGAGGACGGCATGGCATTTATCCGGGTTGGCCTCAATTCCTCTATTAGTCAAAAGGAATCCGAGAAACTTACCCGCGGGTACCTCAAATCCACATTTTGTCGAGTTGAGTCGGATTCGGTGAGCCTGAAGTTTGTCAAATGTTTTCTGCAAATCTCAGATATGATCAGGCCGCTTGATTGATTTAACAATCATGTCGTCGATGTAAACCTCTACGTTTCTATCGAGCTGTGTTTCAAACACTCGATTCATCATCCTTTAATAAGTGGCTCCGGCGTTTTTTAGCCCAAAAGGCATGACGTTATAACAATAATTAGCTTTATCTGTGATAAAAGCTATTTTTCCTGGTCTTCGGGATGCATGGCTATTTGGTTGTAACCAGAATAGGCATCCATAAACGAGAGTAGCTAGAACTCGGAAGAGTTGCCCACCAATTGGTCTATGTTTGGCAAGAGATAAGCATCCTTGAGGCATGCCTTGTTGAGATCAGTATAATCCGTGCAGACCCTCCATTTGCCATTAGGTTTTTTGACCATTACCACATTGGATAGCCAAGTAGTGTACTAGATCTCCCTGATGAATCATGCATCTAGCAGCTCCCTGACATGCTCGGCGAGGGCTATTTGTCTGTCCAGAGCTATCTTCCTTTTCTTTTGTGTGACCGGCGTGCAATGTGGGTTTGTCGTCAGCTTATGGCAGCAAAAGGTGGGGTCGACGCCTGGTAGTTCGGAAGGCTTCCAGGCGAATACATCTTTATTTTTCAGTAGCAGTTTTTCCAGCTCGATTTTCTCTTGCTTGGTGAGTGTATTACCAATTTTGGTTATTTGCCCGAGCTCATCTCCCAGTTTGTAATCCATGAGCTCCCCATCGGGCTCTGTTTTCATCAGCTTCGCCCCCTCTCTTACATCTAACTCCACTACATTCACCAAGCTCGGAGTGGATAGCACTGAGTTTTGAGTTCCCTTTTGTCGCGATGAGGATGTCCCGGGTTCGTTATTTTTCACTGTTGAAAAATAGCATTGCCGAGATTCTCTCTGATCCCCTTTAATAGTGAAGACTTCATTCTTTTTGCTCATCATCTTCATCTTTTAATGCTTAATCGATATTAGCATATCCCAGCTATGAATGGTTGGTCTGCCTAAGATGATGTTATAAGACGAGGGAAAATCTGCTACAATGAATTTGACCCGTCCGGTCCTGAAAGCTTCCTTAGATCCCAGCATCATTTTCAGCTCTATATGCCCCTTAAGGCTTGTATCTTCCCCATTGAACCCGATTAGGGTTGTCCTGCATGGCTTCAGATTTTCCGGATCAAGGTCCATTCGCTTGAAAGCGTCCCACAGGATGATATCGACTGTACTGCCAAGGTCAATGAATATCTTCTTCACACGGCATTTACCCAGGAGGCCGGTTATAACCAAGCCGTCTTGATGACCTGGGATCACGTCCCTTAAGTCATCTTGGGTGAAGAATAACTTGGGGGGTTCTTCTTGCAGTGGTTCTGGCTTGAAGGTTGGTCGTCCCCTGATAGTTAGGACTTCACGAAGATATTTCTTCCGCTGACTTGCTGTATCGCCACTTCCTCCGTATCCTCCATTAATGACGTTGCAATCAAATTTGGCTTCTGGGAATTCCTCATCGTTGTCATTCTTTCTCCGATCCTTGTTTGGCTTCCTTCTTTGAAGGACCGGGCTCTAACTCCGATCTGTCTGCTTGCGTTTGCTCCCCTTTTGGCCTTGTGTTTTGATGACATACTATCGTATTTTCCATCTCGGACAAATTTTTTTACAGCATCTCTAAGGTCCCAACATTCATCTGTCGTGTGCCCGAGTCCATTATGGAAATCGCAAAACCGAGATCGGTCCAGTTTGCCTCTATTATACAGTGGACGTGGTCGTTCCACCTTTTTCATCTCGGTGAGTGCAACCTCTCTCCAAAGTTGAGCACGCGAGACATTCAAAGGAGTGTACTTTCATATTTTCCCTCGTGCCTTCCCCCTCATGTTTTTTTATCTGAGTTCCTGGGTCGGTCTTTCGATGCCTGATCCCTTCCTCTTGGGGGTGGACTTCTCTGTCTTTGTTTTCTCGGCGCGTTGCCTATCTGCATCTGTTCGATATACAGATATTTCTTAGCTCGTCGATGGAACTCCTCCAGTGTTTTGATTTCACCGGATATGACCGACCTTCCCATTCTGGATTCGTTGTCCAGACCGGAGATAAGCAAATGCACGTGGACGCTTTCCGTTAATCCTTGGATCTGCAAAGCGGCTGCTTTGAAGCGATCCAAATATTTCTGAAGAGTTTCACCGGGTTGTTGTTTGATTCTGTCCAGCTTGTAAACCGACCTAGGCTGCTTTTTGCTTGTTGCAAAGTTCAGCAGGAATTTTTCACTTAGGTCGTTGAAGTCGGTAATGGATTTTGGAGGCAGAGTCTGGAACCAGACTTGTGCAACCCCTCGCAATGTTGAGGTGAACAACAGAGATATTATTGGTCCTTTGAATCCTCGAACCAACATTTCAGTATCGAAGGTATTCAGGTGCGTTTGAGGATCCTGGCTTCCATCATACTTGGGGAGGTCGGAAGTGCTGAATTTCCTTGGGTATTCAGCTTCCGTAATCTCGTCCGAGAATGGGCTATTATCCTGCCCTTCGTTGCCATACCACATCTTATGCTTTCCGGACTCCTCTGGTCGAATTTCTTGATTATCCGAGGCGTGGCTGTTTTTCTGAGTTGCCCTGGTTTGATCATCTCAGTTCATATTCCGATGATTGTTTTGCTCAGAATTTTTAGTTGAGGCTGCTCGGCCTTGCTCGTGCTGGTTAAGCCTGGGTGGATCAGCGTTTTGTTGATTAGTGTCTCCATCCTCGTTATGTTGATCATCTCAGTGTTCTTCTTGAGGAGGGTCCTGTAACTGCTTGAAGATTTGGTTCATTACCTCGGTTATGCGATCAATCTTTTGACTCTGGAGACTGTCGCGTTCTTCTACGTTCTCAATCCGTTTCAGCATTGACCCGGCAATGTTGTGCAGCAGTCGTATATCCGAGTTGTCAATTTGGAATTTCGGTGTGGAGTTAGCCTGATTGGCGTTTTCCAGAGTTTTCTATGCTCATTCATCCTCAAGGGGAGGATTCATGTTCGCTGGTTCCTCTATTCGTTCCTGATTGTTTCCTCGGACCTCTTCCTGTCGTCGATTCTCATTAGTGCCTCGTTCTTGATTCTGCTCGTGTGTAAGCGTATGGCTTTTGCTTCTAGTCTTAGCCATCGTTGGTCACGGTAATAGGACTTTATAGTCCCTACGGTCGGCGCCAATGTTCTGGTGTAGAACACATGAGGGATTGGACTTGGCTTGGGGTAAGATCCCAGGGTTCTACGTACCACAAATAGGGATTAAAGTCCACGTAATTCAAAGGTAAACCGTAGGCTTGTTGTAGCCAGAGGGAGTGGGGGTGTGTGCTCTGTGTGAATTGAAAAGCTAAGGTTCGAACTTGTGTACCTTGTGAGAGCTTACTCCTATTTATAGACTTACTTGGGCCCTTCTAATAGGCTTCGTTATCTTGTTATTTAAGAGATCTTAAGATATCCTTTTCAAATAATCTATCCTTATTTTGTGGGTAGTTGCAATCGTGATAGATATTCTTGATAAACTACTCCTTAATCCAAGGGGATGGTTAGGATTATAACTGGAGCCATTTGATTGAGCTCTTTAATCATTGGGCTGGGCCCATTTATAATATATCCATAAGAGTGTCATTTCATATTACTGCAATTTTATGGCAAATTTGTCAGGTCCTTATTGTTTTCTTTTGGAACTTGTTTACTATCTTTTATCGCAAAAGACAAACAAATCCTTCGCGCGGTTATTCATCTCTCCAGTTGTTTGATTTGCATATCCTTCAAGTTAATGCAAGGACGCCTTTACCTCCTTTTCCTTCCTAATTCTCATGTCCAATTTCCCTTTTGGCCACTGCTGTCAAATCATCGATTTCTTCTCTGTTCTGAAGTTTAATGGACATTATTGTATAACAATTCAATATTATTTATTTTTAAGAAAAAGTTTATTCTCTTCGTTATTCCAACTTTGTATGAAAAAGCCATTTAAGTTTATCGCATCTCTTTTGAACAGCACCCATGCAATGAGGACGGCACAACGAGACCGCTTATATTGGTTACTGCTTCCGTTGACAAAATGGTTTTAAAGAAACCAATTCTTATTGACATTGATTTGACTATAGGCGGTGCTGTTACATGGGTTGGCCGGTCATCAATGGAGATACAACTGGAACTCATTCAGTCAACACAAGGTGCTATAGAATTATTAATTCAATGCAAAATTGATGCTGCTTCCTTTAGCCATTGTAAATATATTTAATTGGAATGTGATTTCCCCCTATGATGCTTTTTGATTTTTCAAGTCCTTAAGTGCGTACTATGAGACAGATGAGATGTTAATGCTAATATGCGTATGTAATTCATATCACGAATTTTCTTTAATACGCTTCTTACATATGCTGTACGTCCTAAATTTGCCAGGGACTCTTTTTTCGCCTTGCTTTGCTTTTTTTTTTATGAACTCACTATTAACTTTCTTTTAAAAATAATAAACAAATAAAGATGAACAGACTCGAAATAAAATTCTCTTGCGGTGTAGGAGAGGTTCTCAACTGTGACTGGATTGCTTTTCTGTGTCTTAAAATCTATTCCAGTTTTCAATATCATTAGTCATACACAATAGCACATTAAATTTTTATATTTTTACTGATAAATCCCAATTTTATATATTTTATCCCACCTTATTTCATTTATTTTGGGGATTATTTTAGGCTAATTTGGAATTATTAGATAATATTTAGATTGTTAGCTTATTTTAGGAAATAATATAAATATGAATTAATTATAAGATATTGAGCTTAAATTATTAAATTATTAATATTCTGATTAAATAATATCTCTTGATATATGATAGATAGTGATTTTATAAGATCCTATGGTGCAGGATTTTTCAGGATAGCTAAAAGAAATCCAATGGTGAAATTTTAGGGGACTGCTTGAATTTTATTGGGCTCAAGTTAATACCCTAAAAGCTCTCCCCCCTTCCCTTTTAATTAACCTAACTGCTAGGCTTTCAGAATCACGCCGCAAACTGAAGAGAAAAGAGCTTGAGACGTTGGAGAGCCATCACCACGCCGCAACAGATCACCATCACGCTGAAAGCTGGCCGCCACACGCTGAAAAAAAGACGAGACACACCCTGCAAGAATTGAAGCCGAAGACACAGCGCAGAGCGAGACTTGGCAATTGAATTAATCAATTGCATTATTCCCTTCCATTCATCAATTAAGCACGACCCCGCCATCAATTAATCAAATCCCTTACATTCCAATTCACGCAGAGGCTGAATCAATCTATATTAATTCAACTCTCCCATTCCATTCTCACGCACGGAATTCATAGAGCCACGTAGCCATTATCAAGTAATTCATTCACCAACTGCTTAGGACTATGGTCACGTCATCTCGTTTGAGTCTTTGTGAAGATAAATTCATGGCAGCTTAAATCATTGTGGGAGACGATTTGGGAGGAGCATGGAGGAGGCTAGAGCCTAGGGTTTATTCTTGAAGACCACAAGGGAGTTTTGTTCTTTTTATCTTTTTAATTCAAGACTTGAAATAATTTAGTTTTAAATGATTTTGAGTTGTGTTAATTGAGAACAATCTAGTTTTAGATTGTAAACTTATTTCTTTTGGATTAGACTGGTAATTCGAAGTTTTATGCTTATTGTTGGACTCTTGTTTGCAACCTTTGGATTGTCAATTAAATTAGTAATTGAGTTTTCGTTGTTAATTTAATTGTTAATTTGGTTTATCATCTTAATTGTTTAATTGGGTTGATAAATTATCTGGTTGTTCAATTAGATAATTGTAAACAAGATTTTCAAGATTATTTTATGATTGGTTTTTAACGGGTTTAATTAGCCACCGCTTATTTCATTATGAGTTTTCTAGTGAAATATGTGTTATTGAACTAGAGGGTTTCCCGTGTTCAATTGGGTAATTAAATTTATTAATTTCCCTTGGGTCTAATTAATTAATTTGGGCTAAGAAAGTTTACTCCTTGCAATTCCTAAGTTGTCCCTTTCGTCATCATAACTGAACTAGACCTTTATTATTTTATTTGCATTTAATCAATCTTTTTATTAGATTTTAATTATTTTCTCATAAGAAAACCCCCCAAAAATTGCATTCAACTCATATAGATTAGTCTCATTCTTATATAGGTTTAAGAGTCAATTGCATTATTACATTTAGTTAGTTAATTGCATATAGGTAGTAGTATTTTGCATTCTAGTTTAGGTCCGTTTACATTCTACTGCATCTTTTATCACTTGAAAATTAGTCCTAAAGAAAACCCACAGCTTGCTCCTTGGGAGAATGACCTAGGTTGACCCTAAACTGTATAATTAATTAGGTCCTAGTTTAATTGATCACTTTAACGACAAAAGTATCATCGATCATTTACCATGCTATGGTTTTGTATAAAATTATACTTGCGATGTTATCTTTTAAATCTGCAAGTGTTTCTGCATAACAACTGTGTGACTGTCGACTGTTCGTTGTGCCTTAAATTGAAATGTGGGCAGGGAAAGCGGATACCTCAGACTCACAAGCTCTTGTAGCAAACTTCACATTTGTGGCTCGTGACGCTGCCACCGGAAAGTCAGCCTTAATTAGCCAGATCTCACCTGAAACTGAGCAAGAAAGGTTTCTCTGGGAAGAAGCTGAACAGAGGAACAGACTAAGGAAACTAAAGAGAGCGGAATATAAACATGTTCAAAATGGAGACAATGCCCGGTTCAGTGTTCTACTGGCTGAAGGGCGTATTTTTAGTGACATGCCAGCATTGGCTAATAGGGATAGCATCCTGATGAAGGATACTTGCCTAGAAAACTCATTTATCTGCCAGCCACAACAAAGAAACATCCATGGTCGTATTTTTGGAGGATTTTTTATGAGAAGGGCGTTTGAACTTGCTTTTTCAACTGTTTATATCTTTGCTGGTGTGGCACCACATTTCTTAGAAGTTGACCATGTTGATTTCTTTAAACCTGTAAGTATATACCTTGTGAATGACCTAGATTAATGATGCTTTTTGTTCTAATTATTTTTTTGAACAGGGCTCTTGCCATGCTCTCTCTGAAAAGTGCATATGAAATACAATTTTTGTAAACCTTCTTAGTGTTCAGTGCATGGCTTTTACTTTGATTATGAAATGGGTGAAATAAAAATGCTTATATTGTCATATTTTATGCTGTATGTACTTGCTATCACAAATAAATATCCTTGATTATATATACACGTGGTTCTATGCTTTGTCTCCCCAATTATACAGTTTTGGAACATTTTCTGGGCAGCAAAATTGAAAATGTCTTTATGTCTTAAGTGGAAAATAACAAATGGATGACAACTTCGTGATGCAGGTGGACGTTGGGAATTTTCTTCGTCTCAAGTCATGTGTTCTATACACAGAACATGAAAACTTGGCTGAACCTCGGGTGAATGTTGAAGTTATTGCGCATGTTACAAAGCCTGAGCTCCGGTCCCGTGAGGTGAAATACTGGCATTAAATTTTTTATTTAACTCTTGATTAAGTATTTAACAAGGGAAAAAATATGAGTTATTAATATTAAAGGGGCACAAAAAAGTAGAAAATAAAAATAAAAAGAGGCAGAAAGCTACGAGCCTTGTTGCCTGTAAACTCCTGTCCTACCCAGTATTATTTAATAAAGAAAGATGGTTAAGATAAT
This sequence comes from Acacia confusa, assembly GCA_037074495.1. Classification (NCBI taxonomy): domain Eukaryota; kingdom Viridiplantae; phylum Streptophyta; class Magnoliopsida; order Fabales; family Fabaceae; genus Acacia; species Acacia confusa. The sequence continues at coordinate 178,688 of CM073509.1, forward strand.
ATAGGATATATATGTGTATGTTTATCAGAAATACAAAAATAAATACCTACCTGAGTTTGTTCTTCGATTCTCCCCTGCTTTTTTACAATATTGAGTTCAATACATTTCCCCTACATCGAGCTCACTTACTCAATGCCTTTATTCTGTTTCTTGTCAAACAGGTATCCAACAGATTCTACTTCACATTTGCTGTGAATCCGGAGGCCATAGAAGGGCGGTTGAGGATTCGGCATGTTGTTCCGGCCACAGAAGAGGAAGCAATGAAGGTTCTGGAACGCATGGATGCCGAAGACTCCTAGTTTAGTGCCTAATCAGGAGATTTTCACCGGCGTCAGAGCAGTAGTATTTTAGAGAACAAAAACTGTGATCCACTTATATGTTGGACTAGAGGACAAATAATCAGTCATGTCCTGCGCTGTGTTTGGATAGATCAAAGATCTATATATGTGTTCGAATTTCAATCAGCCTTTTGTTGGGCAGAGAAGATGCGGGAATTGCTGAGTAAAAGGTTACTCATCTGCTGCTGCTGGGAAGTTGAAGAAAAAGTACATGGGGCCGCTTGAGCGTGATCTAGTGGTCAAAGGCTAAAAAAAACATTATCGGTTGGTTTATCTCCTCATTCTTTTCTAATTATCCTCATAATTTCTAAATCACATCCATCTATCCAATCAATATAATATTACTTTTACTTTTTTCTCATTTTCTCAATCAACGGTCCAAATTTAGCGAATGAGAGAGAGATGTGAAGATCTCCTTCCGAGACTATGCTGCAATTGAGTGTTCAGTTGTGGCGTTTCATTTTCTGTCATTTATAGCCTCATGATGTCTGCTACAAATTGTCCATTTCATGATATTTAATGGAAATATAATTTCTGCCTTTAAGATAGAAAAAATTTTCCGCCTTAAGTCAAAACTAAGCCGTTTTGACTCTTTTTTTGTTTTTTATTTTTTCCCTTTTTTTTTCTTTTCATCTTTTCATCTCTTTATTCAAAAAAGAACTAAAACGACGTAGTTTTGACTTAAGGCATAAGAAATGATATTCCCATATTTAATATACCCTTACTTACTGATGACACAATAGAGTTGCACACTTGCACTGATTCTCTCACTTGGTGGTTGCCCTTGAGATATTATTTTATTTATAATTTGGGTCCTAAAAATGAGTTATTGGGGACAATTTTCCCATGAACATATTTCAGGACAAACTCAAAGCTGACTATCACTTCCAGACTTAACCCATGTTACAGTAGTGCTACTCAACCACGCAAGAAACTAGCTCTCGCCTCGCGTGTTTGCATTATACAACAGAACAAACTCCAAAGTCCAGATGGTGGGCATTCATAATTTTAATACAGCCAAGCAGACTAAATGAAGGGAAAATGTAATGAATAAGCTTATTATCCGAGGTGATAAAACAACAAATTGCTATGATGAGCGAGAGGAGTTTTCATCATCCAAGGAACCAACAGTCTCAGGGAAAATTGGTGGCAGGATGGGATTTGAAGGCTCCGAGTACTCAGAGAAGCCGACTAAGGCTTTGTTTGGGAGTTCCATTTTGGAGGGAAATGAAATGAAAGGAAGGGTTTTAGTAGTCCCTTCTTTTATTTGGGAGTTTTAAAAATAAAAGGGAAAGAAATTTGGGATTTTTATAAATCCCCCAAAACCCTCCTTCTTCAAAAAAATAAAGTTCCCCCAAATATGGGAAGTTTTAAGAGGAAGAATTGATTAATTATCTTTTTTACCCTCATTCAAATAAAACACTCTCATTATTTCTGATTTCTTTTTTCTTTTCTATTGTTGAATGCACATGAAATATTTTTTAGAGAGAGAAATACTTTTTTAGGGAAAACTAAATTTAGAGAGAAAATATTTTTTGTAGAGAAAAATATTTTTAGAGAGAGAAAATATTTTTTAAATTTATTTGTAAAATATAATAATTATATTAATTTTTTTAAAAAAGGACAAAATGGTAAAAATAACTCATTAATCCTTCATCTTCCTCCCTTATTATTTTTTTAACTCCCAAACAAGGGGAAAAATTATCTTCCATTTCTCTTCCTTCTCCTCCCCTCCAAACTCTTTGCATTTCTTTCCTTTCCATCTCCTCCAAACTCCCAATAAAGTTCTCTCGTTTACTTTGCCAACTTCCCTGCACACACGTTCAAGTATTGACAGGAAATCCCTCACGACCATAAAAGTCCTAAACGGATAAGCTTCTTCCTTAGAAGAATTTCCATGGAAATACTCCCTTAGCTTCTTCACTGAAGACAAAGCATTCTTCTCTTGGGCCTGAATCGAAACAATTTCCTCCTCTCCCTTCTTCAAGAAACCATCCATTGCCTCAGAAAATTTTTGGCTAGTTTCTCTCAGTGGCAACTCTCCGTTCAAATTTTTTACTCGTGCAACTTTTGCAATCCCTCTGGGAAGCTTAGAGACATCACTACTTAGCATATTTGAATCCATTGTAGCTGCTTTTTTTACATTGCAGAGCTCCCCACTCAAACCCGAAACAACTTGGACTCCAAGTTTCCTAAATTCAACTTCATCCTGGAGTGTTGACTGCAGGTTATTTTCAGCAGTTCGGTGATGATTGGTAGTACCAGATATTCGAGAACCTTCAGTTCTGACCATTTCCTGCACAACAAAATGCAACAGAGTTGTCTTTCCATCAGCCCCTTTAATATCAACTAGCTTCAGAAGCGTGTCCAGCTTGAATTCATGTGAATCACCAGAATTGGTGCCAACATTCACGCGATTTCCAGTTCTCAGCACTGCTTCAAGGAGCTTTAAAAACAATCTGCTATTCCTTAATTCCTCACAAGCCACCTATGGAAAAGGATGAAATAAGAGATCTACAGGAACCTTTATTACAGTGCAAAATGCATACACATGGAATTGGTTATCCTTTTTTTATAAAGGAGTTGGTTATCTTTATAATTAATTGGAACAGTTCGGCGCTCTGATATCAGCTTGAGTGTTGGAAATTTATACTAACTGAATGAGGCTGTTCGCCCATATCATGCACATATGTTGCAGATTACACCGAGATAGAAAGATATATTCAATGTCAAAACTTGGGCGTAATAAAAATCTAGATGCACGGCAAATGGAAGTGAAGCCTTATTCGCCAGAAAAAATATTTTCACAATTGAAGCTTCACTTATCTATAACCCCAACTGCTGCCACACGCTGAAAGGTTATGCTTACACCCTTTATTCCAAAATAACTGATTGCCGAACAATTTTCCTTCTCTGAACGAACTAAGCATAATTTGCTATTTTGTTTGAATATTTTCAGCTAGCTGCATACTTCTTCTTCTTCTTCTTCTTTAGGACCTGGACTAGTGAAAATATAGTAAGCTTAAGCCCATTCAGGCACCAAAATTATAAATAAATGACTATTCAATAGAAGCTCATCTTTGTATCAAAAAAAAATAGAAGCTCATCTTCTTCATCACAGCTGATCCCCCCGACAGAAAAAACAGAGTTTACAAACCTATCTATGCAGCAGTAACATCGATTTAAATCCATTCTACTTTGATTGAATATTTATCTAGTAACATAATTGTCATAAAATCTTGTGGGGCAGAAAAGACATGATAAGTTTTCTATGTGGAAATGCAGAAAGGGCACTGTTTCAACTTCATATTCACTGTTAGTCGAGAGAGAAATAAATGGGGAAATAATATATACCTCCAAAGTCTCAAAGGACTTCCTGAGGCATTCTGATTCTGAATCGAAGTTAGAAATGTAAAGCATTGCGTCAACTCTCTTAAATGCAAAAGGAATATCGAGCACGATTTTAAGAAATTTCTCAGCTGGACCAAGCTTGAAGGCCGATTCATCTTTGAAATCCTTCAGTTTACATACTTCATCTTTGGTTGGAGCCATCTTTAACAAACTTTCGAGAAGTTCTGTTCCCAGCATATCCCAATTGCCTATTATAAGGAGAAGGAAGTTGCAACGTATCACTGACATAGAAACCCAGTGTAAACCAATACACGCATCTGACAGATAGAAAGAAGTAGATACACATATAGGTTTACAAAGGCTATAAATTGCTGTACAAGACGGACATGAGATGAGATGATATGATATGAGCATGTTATGGAACCAAAAAAGGAGTCTGATATGGCAGTATGAAGATGAGATAAAACATAAACAGTAGAGGCAGTGGTTGGAGACCACAAGAGAAGTGCACAGTATAAAGTCAGTCATTGGAATGCAGCGTACAACGCGAGGGAAACAGCATTATGTGAACTTATGAGACAAAAAGGATTATCACCTTAAACGTGTTCCTCTTACTGGAAAGAACCCGGTTTTAAGTGATCCCAAACCATGGCCCGATCCGAGCTGGCCCTAGCTTTATCCAAGTGCAAAGGTTCCAACTTTGGCTTTCGAGCATCCTCATTGTTATTGGGAGATGTTTCCCAAAAGCGTGGAGGCGGAAGCGGCGGAGGTGATGGGGGCTTCTTCCTCTGTTTTGAGATTGGAAAATTCCAATCACTATCGGGTGAAGAGGGTGAGGAGGATGTCATGGGGCGCAGAGACTCCATAGAGTTCCTGAGGCTCAAATTCAAACAAAGGGAAGAAGTGAGCGATGCAGAATTTGTTGCTGAATAGGAACTTCTACTCCCAATACCAAGTCTATCCATTCCCCGCCGAAGAACTCTCACAGGACTGGGTCTGCGGCCTGAAGACCCTCTTGGAGAGTAGAATTCCTCTTCTTCTTCATCTTCGCCAGTGGCCCTGTTTCTGTGACGGGGCAATGGCGGGAGCGGTTTGAGTTCGGGCGAGCCCAGTTTTCGATATGGTGCGGCAGAGGTGCCCATACAAGCTTCTCGTGAATTGACCACGGTGCCCAGGTAGAGAAAATCGGAGCTGGAGGATGGTGAGGGAGGCATATGGCTGGCAATAGCATCGAAGGTGAGAGTGTTTGGAGGGTATAATCGTAGACTGTCAGATCTTGAAACCTGGTGCGGAGGAGTGGTATATTTATTACGATAGTAAATGAACAAGGCAAGAAGGGCGAGGAGAGCAACGGAGAGGAGGGAGACAGACGCAGCGATGGCAATGACAGGGTGGCGGTGGGGGGAAGAGGGTTGGGGGAAGAGTGGGGAGGAGATGTTGGCGGGAAAAGTGGAGAGAGTGGTGGGAGGAGTAGGGGTTGGTGGGGAATGGTAAGAAGGGAAGAAAGCCTTGTGGGTTGGAGTTGGAGTTGGAGTTGGACTAGAATCGGGAGGGATGGAGCCCTTGGGAAAAAATGGTTGATGGAGGATCCGGCCGGTGGCCGAGGAAGACACTGCCAGGGACAAGACAAGTGAGAGGAGACAGACAAGGTCGTGAGCCGCGGGCTTTGTCATATTACTGGATGCCATCACCTGAGTTACGTTTCTGCACAAACGTCTAACACTAATTAAGACAAGGGATGGACTCTCCAGAATGGAACAGTAGGAGCCTCAAGAATGGTGGTTCTGTTTTTCTTCTTCTTCTCTGCTGCTAAATGTTGTACTGATCGATTAGGAGGTCGTTAATATATATATATATATATAGTTGTAATATTCTTTTTTTACTTCAAAAAATTAGCAGTGTCAGCAATATCCTAATAAAAAAGTTCCACTTCCGCACGATTTAATTTTTTATTCTCAAAACGAGCCAAAATTCTGAAGGGCACGCAGGGAGAGAGGGTACAGGTTGGTGATAGAGGGGGCGATGTTTAAATTATGAAATTGATGGTGACAACGACAGTGGCCGGGAGTTATCAAGATGAGCTGGGCTGTTTACACTGTGTGCCCAGGGCCAATCGTCGTGGAGCTGAATATGAAAGCAATTGTCGCTACAGAATGGAACCTTACTCCCATCTAGAAAGATATATTACATTTTAATTAATTCATAAGAAATAACCTGGCTCAATCATACATTTTAATAAACATTGGCGGTTATGAATATACTTATTATGTGGATGTTCATTGACTCACGGTCTCTAAATATTACAAGATGATATGAGACCCATGTATAATACCATGCATATATCACGCATAGTAATTTACTATTTGGTGGAACCCACATACAATTATACATTCTCAGGGGAATGCATTCCGTAAATGAGCAGTTATATGTTTAAGGAAAAATTACACCAAATGACCATGAGGTGGAAATTACACTAAAGGCTCATTTTCCTTCTATAAATAAATAGAGGTATTCTGTAACTATTCATTATTATACGTGTGAAATGAGAATTTCTCTTTCTACTTTGTCTCAGCTTCTTCTACTTCGGCTGATAACTTCTTCGCTCTTACCGATCAGTGGGATTCAGATACATATTCCTCCTTCCATTTCTACGTTCCAGTTTCTTTTATTCCTCCGTGTTGCGTCTCGACCTCCGTGTTCCTTTAATTGCCGCCTCCTCTTTGTTTTGTTCAGATCCTTCTTCGGTCCCTAATCGTTTTACATCCTTCCTCCTCCTTCTACGTTGAGAAAGCTCTGTTTTCTTTTTCCTCTGCTGCTCTCTGAATTAATTACCGTCACCACCTCTTCTCTGTTTTTCCAATTAATTTCGCCTCGTGTAGCTCTCGGTTTTTCTCCAGGGTTATCCTCCACGACATCAGATTTCCTCTTTTTATTTGATGGAGAGGTTTCATTTCCTGATTTCAAGATATTGCATATCTTGAAATTTCTTCAATTTCTTCAGCTCCACATTATTGCCGACAGAAAGAGATAAAAGAAGGAGAGAGAGAAGAGAGAAAAAGAAAGAATTAAAAAACGGAAATGACAGGAGAGACCTAAGGAAAAGTGAAAAAAAAATAAATAAATAAAATAAAATAAAGAAGGATGGGATATGTCTTGTCTTTTGCAGAATTATATGAACTTGTTTACAATGACGTGATATGTATAAAATAAAAATATGCTAGTTCATAAAGGGATGACATCAAAATATATATATATATATATATATATATATATATATATCCATGGACCCTATATGTGTTATAAATATAATAATAACATATTATAATATTAAAAAAAATGAGAAGAAGAAGTTATCACCGTCGACAATCCAGGTTAGTCGGGTTTTTCAATTTTCTCATTTATATTTTACAAAATTTTTATTATTAATTTGAGTATTACATTTATTTTTATTTCACTAACATTTATTTTATTCATTTATTTCTATGTTTCCTAACATTTATTTATTTATTTATTTTATTAAGCATTTATTTATCTTTTGTAGCGGCAACATTATTTGTTAGTGGCTCCATTTATTTATTTTATTTTACATTTATTTATTCTTCATGGAAGCATGCTAGTATCTATTAGTGGGCTCTATTTATTTATTTTATTTAGCGTTTATTTATCTTTTATGGTAGTGACACTTTGTGGACCCTATTTATTTTATTTTAATTCTTTATTACTTTATTTATCTTTCATGATAGCAACACTAGTATAGTGGGCACCATTTATTTTATTATTTACTACTTTATTTTTCATGGTGGCAAGTGGCAACACTAGTATAGTGGGCACCATTTATTTATAATTCATTTACTGCTTCATATCCTCCTTCCCTTTTATCTTTTATCTTTTATTTTATTTATTGCTTTATATATATACCCCTCCCTTTTATTATTTATGGCAACGACACTAATATATACATATTAGTGGGTTCCATCTATTTATTTTATTATGCTTATATTATATTTATCCTGATGAAAAATTGTTAAAGGCCATATGTATCATGAGATCAAAATGCCATGGAAATATGAGGCATAAATTGGCCTGAGACTATAAGGAGGCATAAATTGGCTTGAGACCATAAGAGGTAAGTTAGCCTGAAGCCAAGAGATAAATTATGAAACAAGGCTTGATCCATAAATTTTGTATGTCATTAGTTGTATAAAGGCCTCAAAATTGTATATTTGGCATTAAATACTCCATCAAATAATGAGACAAGGGATTGTATGATCATGGTTGATTGTAAATAAATATATCCAATTTGCTATTGTAGTAGCAATATTGTGATTAAGTTAAGAAATATTGTGGATTAATTTATTGTCATGATCAAAAAAATCAGTGAATTATGGATCATGAATTTTATCCAACTTCATTCCCATAAGTGAATGAAGCAATAAATAAATTGTGATTATGGTTATTTTACTATTATTTTGTGTTGAGATAATTATAACAATTTTTGTGAATACGAGAGAGGAATATTTATAAACAAAATAATTAAACAAAAGGCAATATTATTTCAACAAAGTTTAATAGCGAGTGGTTCAACTCCATTACAAAGCTCAATCATCTCATTTTGAAGATATTTAATGTCACCTTCTTTTTCTTTTCTTGAGATGAGATCAAGATGAGGTAAAGCTCTTCGTAATATCGAGATCTACTTCATAAGTTTTTGAAGTTTTTTGTATGGCCACTTTTTTAACCCTCCTTTTTGATAAATCTTTTGGATGGTGTGAGTACTCATATTTAATTGTTTACTCGCATCATCGAGGGTTAAATGAAAATAATTTCTTAAATCATGAAGCGTAATTCTCTTTATTCTTTCTCGTTGCTCCATTGTTAATCTATATAATTCACCATGTTTAAGGAATGAAATATCATATAGAATATTAACCGCGGGTTGTTTTCCTTTATCTAATGGATTTTCAATGTTGGTTTGAAATGAACTCCCGCAGGGTTCATTTGGATTTTTCGTCCATTCCGAACCAATACAAAAGACCTCATAATAGGCCAATACAGGATCATGCATCAAGTTATATCCTGATGCTTGTAAATCTATACAATATTGTGTCAGAAAATGTTTGATTTCTCCAAAAATTTTATTACTAAAATCAAACATTGGAAGTCTATTAGTATTGTAAGATTTATCCTGTACATTTTCAAATAAAACAGCGTGGGAAATCATACATGTTCTCCTTTCGTGAACTTCAAGTTTATGACACTAAAATTCATTGGTATGTATGATCTCCCGTAAAATATCACAACAACTACATTCCAATAAGCTAGTAGTTGCTAAGTGCTAACTCGCTAGCTAGTAGTTGTTGGCTGGCTGATTGTTGTTGGCTGGCTAGTGATTGTTGGCTGGTTGATTGTTACTGGCTGGCTGGTGGTCATTTGCTGGATTATGAATGCTAGCTCATTGATTATTGTGACTATTGACTGAACTTGACTGGTAGACTCCATTAATTCGGCCATAGTTCTACACTTCTTAACAGGCCTCCTTGATGAACCTGCTTCAGTTGTACCTTCAATCCTTGTAGATTGAGGAAGAACGTTTGTCCTAGGGGGAGAAGTAGGTATATTTGATGCAGAAGGAGGAATAGTAGAAGGAGGAATAAACATGTCCAAAGGATCAGAAAATAGTAAAGAAGAAAATGACATGTTTGTGTGATCATCATACAACAAAGCATCAAGTAATGTTGTGTCGGATGTATCAGAAACCGAGATAAAATTGCTTGGTCCTACCATGACAATAGAATTTAGAAAAATATGTGTGAGTATCTGGTAGTTGATATTATCAGATGCTTGAGCATTTGTGAGGCATGTTCGTTTGCCTTTTTCTATTTATAGCCGAATTCAATACTATTGAATCTCTGCAGATATGCGCAGTCCTGTTGAATCTTTGCAGATTTGCTCTCTGTCAAGCACGAGCTTAGACATTTTTTGACTATATATGCATACGATAATTCCACAGTGATGCATGTTGCGCCTGTGATTCCACAGTAATGTATCTGTGATTCCACAGTGTTGTGCTCGTGAATCTGCAGTGATACATATCTGATGATTTTGTATTTTATAATTATATATATTTTGATTATCGATTCTGGAAAATGAACATTTTGTTACCAGAAGTAACAAAATTATGCATTGATAATGCATAAAGAAATCTGTGGAATTTTAATGATATCTGTAGAAATAGATATTATATATGCTATTATCATGGAATATTGTATGGAAGTTACATGTTTTGATTTTAATGGACTCACACTTGAGGGGGAGATTAATATATATATCAAGTGTGAGTGTTGTAACATCCCCATGAAAATCCCTTATTGGTCCATAATGAATTTAGGCTTATAAAATTCCCTAAAATTACTTAATAAATCCCTTAATACTTTCTAATAATTTTCTTAATTAAAACTCATCATTTCCTCATAAATATTTTATTGACACCAATAATCTAAGTTTTATGCAATTTATTAATAATTTTAGATTCTATTTTGATTTCTAGAATACCTTTTAAATTTTCCTTCTTTTATTTTCATAGGAAATATTTTATTAAATTGTTCTAAATTATGGATAATATGTTTTTTCTAAATTTCATAATTATTCCATCTCTTTTTGAATTTTCCATAATTTCCTTGGAATATTTTATGGCTTTAAATGTTATTTTTGACAATAAATTTCCTTTAATTTTTCATAATTCATTTCTTTGAACAAAATTAATACTATAACATGTTGAGACATAAATTTCCATAAATAGACATTTTTATTATTATAACATATTTTCCAGATAATAATTATTCGGGTATTACATTTCTCTCCCCCTTAAACAAAATTTCGCCCTCGAAATTTATTCTAGTGCAACTAAATTCTGGGCTGTAAATTCTGGGTATTTCTCCTCCATGTCTCTTACTGTTTCCCACGTCGCTTCACGAGGTGTCATCCCTTTCCAAACCACTTTTACCATAGGAATGCTCCTGTTCCTGAGATGTTTCTCACGTTGTTCAAGAATTTGCACCGGCTCGACCACAAAGGTATTGTCATGGCATGCCTCAATGTCTTCAAATTCGATGACGTGCTCAGGATCTGGTAGGTATTTCCTTAGTTGCGACACATGGAATACGTCATGGAGGTTGCTTAAGTTTGGGGGTAGAGCTAGTTGGTAGGCAACTGGTCCACGCTTGGCCAGAACCTCAAATGGTCCCACATACCGCGGACTTAGCTTTCGTCTCTTAAGCATTCTTCCAACACCTGTAACCGGGGACAACTTGAGGAACACATGATCTCCTACTTCAAACTCCAGCAGTCTTCTCCTCTTGTCAGCATAGCTTTTCTGCCTACTTTGAGCTGCTAACAATCTTTTCTTGATTAGGGCGATCTGTTCAGAGGTTTGTTCAACTATGTCTGGTCTGAGCAACTGCCTCTCAGACAATTCCGTCCAGCATAAAGGTGACTGACACTTCCGCCCGTACAAGGCTTCAAACGGTGCCATCTTTATGCTTGAATGATAGCTGTTGTTGTACGCAAACTCTGCCAATGGAAGGTGCCGATCCCAATGCCCTTTGAAATCTAATACACAAGCTCTGAGCATATCCTCCAATGTCTGAATGGTTCTTTCAGATTGCCCATCAGTTTCCGGATGATAAGCTGTACTTAACCTGAGCTTAGTGCCCATAGACTCTTGCAATGACCGCCAATACCGGGATGTGAATCGGGGGTCCCGATCCGAGACAATACTTTTGGGTATTCCGTGAAGTTGCACAATTTCTTTGATGTAGATTTCTGCTAATTGTTCGGATGAGTAATTGATGCTGATAGGAATAAAGTGTGCCGACTTCGTTAACCGGTCAGTAATGACCCAAATTGGGTCATGGTTCCTGATTTTGGGCAAACCTACCACCAAATCCATAGTTATATCTTCCCATTTCCATTCCGAAATTTGCAACCCTTGAAGAGGGCCAGCTGGACGTTGATGTTCAATCTTCACTTTTTGGCAGGTCAGACACTTGGCCACATATTGAGTGACATCTTTCTTCAGTCCAGGCCACCAGAATTCGGACTTCACGTTGTGATACATCTTGACTACCCCTGGATGTAGAGTATATTTACTCTTATGGGCTTCATCCAGTATTTTGCGTTTTAATTCATCAACTGGAGGTATATAAGGTCGTTTCTTATACCTAACCAGTCCACTTGGCGAGAGGTCATAATCCTGAGTTTCGCCTCGAGAGATCATCTCCCGTATAGCTTTGGCCCGCTCATCTTGTAATTGTGCTTTCTCCACTTCATCCTTCAGATCATACTCCCCATTACTGACAAGCAGGTTTGCAAGATAAGCGTTACTGGGGGTAGGGTGATTCAAGCAGATTTGTTTTGACAGGTTCAGATTCATAAAGTCTTCGAGCAATTTTTGTTCTCGAATCATCAAGTATGCCACCCGTACCGACTTTCTACTCAGAGCGTCTGCAACGACGTTTGCTTTACCCGGATGATATTTAATTCTAGGTCATAGTCCTTGAGCAACTCCATCCAGCGACGTTGCCTCATATTGAGCTCCCGTTGATCAAAGAGATATTTTAAGCTTTTATGGTCGCAGAACAGTTCCACGGTTGCACCGTACAAATAATGCCTCCATATTTTCAAGGCGAATACAATAGCTGCGAGTTCTAGATCATGAGTAGGATAATTCAACTCGTGAGGCTTCAGCTGACGAGAGGCATAAGCCACCACTCTGCCCTGCTGCATCAGGACGCATCCCAATCCATGCCCACTGGCATCACTATAGACCACATATGTCTCATCTGGATCTGGGATAATCAACACTGGTGCTTTAGTCAACCTCTCCCTCAGAGTCTGAAAGCTCTCCTCACAGTCTTTTCCCCACACAAAGGGTTGATTCTTCCTTGTAAGCTTGGTCAAGGGTAGAGCCAGACGTGAAAAATCTCGTATAAATCTGCGGTAATAACCCGCCAGACCCAGAAAACTAAGTATTTCTGTTATCGTCTCTGGCCTCTTCCAGTCTAGAACCGCTTCCACCTTGCTTGGATCAATTGCAACACCACCGCTGGATATGACGTGGCCCAGAAATTTGACTTCTGGCAGCCAAAACTCGCACTTGCTAAACTTAGCATAGAGTTGCTTTTCCCTGAGTATACTCAATACCAGTCGCAGGTGCTCCTCATGTTCTTCCTTGTTTTTAGAATAAACAAGTATGTCGTCGATAAACACCACCACAAATTGGTCTAGGTGTGGTCGGAAGATGCGATTCATGTAGTCCATAAAGACTGCAGGTGCATTAGTCAGTCCGAAGGGCATTACAAGGAATTCATAATGCCCGTACCTGGTTCTGAAGGCTGTCTTGGGAATATCACTATCCCTGACTCGCAACTGATGATATCCCGAGCGTAAATCAATTTTTGAAAAGACAATAGACCCAGATAACTGATCCAAAAGATCATCGATCCGGGGAAGTGGATACTTGTTCTTGATGGTCACCTTGTTGAGTTCGCGGTAGTCAATACAGAGTCGAAGACTGCCGTCTTTCTTCTTTACGAATAATACTGGGGCTCCCCACGGTGATACACTGGGTCGAATAAACCCCTTTTGCAGAAGTTCTTCCAGCTGCTTCTTTAACTCCTGCATCTCGTTTGGAGCCATACAATACGGCGCCTTTGATATTGACCCCGTGCCCGGCATCAACTCAATGGTGAACTCTACTTCTCTTGTAGGAGGTAGTTTAGTGAGATCCTCCGGGAAGATATCAGGAAACTCACATACTACAAGTAAGTCTTTGAAAGAAAGTTCGGGTTCTGCTTTAACCGAAAAGAATATCAGATACGCCTGGCATCCCTGCTTCATACACTTGTCAACTTCCGAAGCAGAGAGGAAATTTAGACTGGTCTCAATTTTGTCTCTGCTAGACGTACCGGGAAAAGATATCATTTTTCTGCCACAATCAATGGTTGCACCGTTTGCCGTGAGCCAGTTTAGACCGAGTATAGCATCAATGCCATGAAGTGGTAGTAGGATAAGATCTACCTTAGAAATTTGTCCATCCACATGAATAGTACAATTTACACAAGCATCTGAAGCTAAAGATTTAATACCAAGCGGTGTAGATACTATAAGATCATACGGTAATCTAGAGGCATGCATTCCTAAGCGACTTGCACAATCATGAGAGATAAATGAATGGCTAGCGCCTGAATCATACAATGCCTGTATCAGATTCCCGTTCAAAGATATCGTACCTTGCACCATGTCAGGAGATTCTCTGGCTTCAACGTCGGTCAGAGCGAAGACTCTTCCGGTATTCTGTGGCCTTGCTCCAGTAGTCCATTCAGGACAGTTTCGGCTCATGTGTCCCGGCTTCTGGCATTTATAGCAGACCTGCTGCCCATCACAGTTAGTACCCGGATGATTCTTTCTGCACTTTGGGCAGGGTTGGGGTCCCCTGTTGCCATAAGAATTTCGCTGCCTAGACTGGTTTGTCCTCTTATTTCCGCCTTGGAAATTATTCCAGGGTGCCCTTCTTTTCTGTGAAGAGTTTCCCCGGCTAGAGTTACCTCGACCTGAATTGCTGTTGTTGAACCTGCGAAGTTGCTTTAAGTTCCGCTCCACCAATCGGCAGGCTTTTGCTGCTTGTATAACTTTCGAGAATTGCTGGGACACTAGCCTTTCCCGAATCTCGAACCTTACTCCATAGATCAGGATATTGGCAAGACTGCTCTCATTGTCACATTGCCTCAGATGAGGGGAATAACGAGACAAGTTGATAAAACGGGCGTAATAGTCGTCAAAGGACTCTTCTTGCCCTTGCCTGATGTGCAAAAACTCTGATTCCTTGGTTATACGAACAGTGGGAGGGAAATACTGCTCGTTAAACTTACTCAGGAACAGCTCCCATATGATCGGTTGACCTCGTGTTTGAACTGTTGGTGCCACGTTCCTCCACCAGCGGTCAGCGTCTCCTTCTAGTTTGAAGATCGCCAACTGTGCCTTCCTGTCCTCCGGGCATTCCATAACTTCAAATATTTTATCTAGTCGCATCAACCAATCTTCAGCTGAGTCCATCTTTCCTCGGAAGATCGGTGGTTTCATTTTGCAGAACTGTGTCACCCAAAATTGCGTGTTTTCTGCCGCTTGATTTACTCGAAGGGGCCTCCTATTCCCTCTCTCTTGTCGAGGTGGAGATTGAGACTGGTCTGACCCTTCGGCTTCCTCATTACTCATATCCGGATCTTCCTCATTCAGCTCTTCTTCCTGCTCACCTTGTTGCTCCTGAAATTGATGTCTTTCGTTTTGTCTTTCCTGTCTTTCAGCCAGAAGAATATCAATTAGAGCTCTTTGCTCTTGCAGCTGTCTCCTCATTTCTAAAGCATCGTCCTGCTCCGGCTGATGGAGTTCTTGTCCCTGTATTGGGATTGCTCGGGCCTGTCTACCTCTTCTGCCTCTCCCTCTACCACGACCCCTAGGAGCTCCAGCTCCCCTCATGATTACCATCTTTAAATTTCAGTTTGTCCTTTAAAAGATCATGACAGAAGTAACTTTTAGATTTACTGCAACAAGAAGTAGATAAACACACATGTATATATTGCATCATAATTTTACATACAGTGGTCCTACTTTTGTACTTCTAGTCGCACATATATATACATCCCCATTATTTATCAAATATTTTACAACCTCCCAAGGCATTTAGGGAGATATTTCACACTTAGTCCTAACTAACTTCTACCAGGTACTGCCACAGCTTTCTTTAACTGTCCCTCGTCTTCTACATTTTCCGGCGAACCAGACATTTCAAGTAACGGAGATAGATGGGGACTTCCAGAATGGGTCCGTCCCTTATCAACTCGTTGATTATCCTGGCCCAGTAACGGGTTCGAGGGAAATAGAATAAGGTGGACTTGATTATGTCAGCCGGTGAGAAACGGCTGGTCAGGGTATAGTCATTCCCGATCCTATCAAGATAGGTCAAGTACCATTGCTTTACTGTGTGGGTGGTTTGTTCAGCCTGAGCTTGATAGGACTTGAAGAGTCGTATCAGCGTGATGTTGTTATCTAGAAGGTAGTAATAGTCCTCCGGGGCGGCTTCTTCGTTGTCTAAGTCACAGATATCAGGATAATCAAAGTTGTCGGCTATTGAAGAAGCATTTGACCCATCCGGACTTGGGGCTACGTGATCTTCAATCTCAGGGGCATATTCGTTGATAGGGTTGGGATCGTATAGGGAATCTGAATATTCAGGGCCTGGGTGATATTCGGGTTCCGACTCTTCTATGGGGTCTTCCGAAAAATTGGGATTGTCTAGAGGTTCAAAGTGGTACACAGGTTCCGGTGGTAGATAATGAGGTTCGGGATTCAATCTCCGTCCCACCATTGCAGGGTTTACTGACTTCCTAGCCGTGCGCATCACTCTCCCCAGATAGGTGGTATATGGATTCCCTCCTCCGTCCATCTCTCTACATTACATCAAGGTTATATCAGTACTCGTTTTTTTTAAAAAAAATATGCTTTTCAAAAGGCGTAGGATTTAGCTCCGTTGTTTAAACCGTTTGGCCAGGTAGGGATCTGTTATGGGGCCTCACCGACTCATACGGTGACTGATTGGCGTCCACACAGAGTAACCCAGCCTTAGACACCAAAAGGTTTTCATAACATAGCCAAATTCATGCCAGGAAAATTTTGCTCTGATACCATAAATGTAACATCCCCATGAAAATCCCTTATTGGTCCATAATGAATTTAGGCTTATAAAATTCCCTAAAATTACTTAATAAATCCCTTAATACTTTCTAATAATTTTCTTAATTAAAACTCATCATTTCCTCATAAATATTTTATTGACACCAATAATCTAAGTTTTATGCAATTTATTAATAATTTTAGATTCTATTTTGATTTCTAGAATACCTTTTAAATTTTCCTTCTTTTATTTTCATAGGAAATATTTTATTAAATTGTTCTAAATTATGGATAATATGTTTTTTCTAAATTTCATAATTATTCCATCTCTTTTTGAATTTTCCATAATTTCCTTGGAATATTTTATGGCTTTAAATGTTATTTTTGACAATAAATTTCCTTTAATTTTTCATAATTCATTTCTTTGAACAAAATTAATACTATAACATGTTGAGACATAAATTTCCATAAATAGACATTTTTATTATTATAACATATTTTCCAGATAATAATTATCCGGGTATTACAAGTGTTTGTGTTAATTATCTATGAAAGTTTGTTTGATAATTTGTGAATGTTTGTGTGTTGATTCCTCGGAATGGATATTAGATTTGATGATAAATCATATAGAAAGTTGGCATGACTCGTTTGATCATCCGAGTCGTACAGCTGCATGTTCTCAAATAAAAATGATTATGAAAATATTATTGGAAATGGATCTCTGGAAATATATCAAATTAAGAGATTATAAATCTGTAACGTTTGCAGTGATGTTTGCAACAAGAAGTTTGCAATATTTTATGCGGGCAATTTCCAGATTGAATGATCCAGAAATCATATATGAGTAGATCAATGATTATGAGAACATTGTTTATATATATTTGCAGCAATTATATAAGCCAACAAAATTCTCCCTGTAAAATTGGCTTTTGGTCAGGAGCCAGATAAATTCCATCTTAACAGTTTTGTATGTGCAATGATTCACTATAATGCACACAGATGGATATACACTGCATGATTAGATGAGGAGGAGGAAAAAAAATAAGCAGATTGGGTAAAGAGATAAAAGCGGAATGAATTATCATTGGCTCATATTGATCCTCGTACAAAGAAATGTGCACTAAAAGTTCAAAAGATAATTCATTTGCAGAGTTTAGCTAATCGAATGCTAAAAGCATTTACTGCCCTAAAGAAAGTGACAAAGTCACATGTCCCAACTGCAAATGCTTCTATATGAATTGTTATAAAGCATGCCTGAAGCGTTGCTGGTCCATCGGTTTTAAAGATAAAAAATCCTCAAATGAGAAAAAGGAGCAATAAAATATAGATGATCAAGTCGAGGATAATTAAGAAAAGCTCCAGAAGAGCCATCTCCTGAAGAGATGTTATCTCCATAAGAGATATTATAAGAAGAGTGTGTTGTGGTCCAAAAAGAGACCTAGGTACCTAATATATGTGAATATAATGAGATCTTAACAAATTATGAATGAAATCTGATGGGACCAAAAATAAAGTCAACGTTGACGACATTTATGTTGATATGATAGCATATGCTGTAATGAATGATAATGAGGATCATGAGCCACAATATATTAGTGTGTGCCAAAAGCACATGTTCCTGAAGGACGTAAGGCGCCAGAAGCATATGTCCCTGAAGGACTAAATATGCCAGAAGTATAAGTCCCAGAAGGACTCAAAATGCTAGAAGCATTAAATTCTCGAGAATAATCAATTAAATGAATTCATGGCATGAAGCATTTATAGTGCATGTGGCATCATTATCTGAATAAACATTTATTAAAGTTCTATATGCACATATATATTTATGAAAAGATTATTATGATTTTACTTGAAAGATTTAGATCTTGCAGGTATACAATGAACAATCAGATCGGGCGTTTCTATTATTCCACAGCGAATAACAGAATACTTGATGATAGAAAGGATGATATGCTCAGAATGCTATTGAAGCAATGAGGTCATCAGGGGGAGCAAGTCTGATGTAATCAAGAGGGGGAGACGATACATGCTGTACTCTTTTTCCCTTATTTAGGTTTTGTCCCACTGGGTTTTTTTAGAAAGGTTTTTAATGAAACAACACTGGATAGTGTATCAATGAATGATGTACTCTTTTCTTTGGCTAGGTTTTTATCTTACTGGGTTTTTCCTAGTTAAAGTTTTTAACGAGGCACATTCATAAATGGACATCCAAGGGGGAGTGTTATGAATATACTTATTATGTGGATGTTCATTGACTCACGGTCTCTAAATATTACAAGATGACATGAGACCCACGCATAGTACCATGCATAGCACCACGCATAGTGATTTACTATTTGGTGGGACCCACACACAATTATACATTCTCACGGGAATGCATTCTGTGAATGAGCGGTTGTATGTTTAAGGGAAAATTACACCAAATGACCCTGAAGTGGAAATTACACTAAAGGCCCATTTTCCTTCTATAAATAGAGGTATTCTGTAACTATTCATTATACAGTGAAATGAGAATTTCTCTCTCTACTTTCTCTCTCTATAATCTCTTTACTTATTCTCATCAATTTTATAACATTGGCTAAATTATACAAATTTTTCTGAATTTTAAGTCAGTTGTACAACTCTATGTTATAACTTTTTAAAGTTTAAATTTAACCACCTAATTTTTTTTGTTATAAACTCCTTATCATTAATAAAATGTTATTTTCATAACGAAAATTGCAAATCATATTAATAGATTATACATGGTATCTTTAGATAACATCCTATATAAGGGAGTAATTTTATAAAACTCTCATAAACTTTAATCTGTTGCTGATAAATAACCTCTCACATTTCAAAATTTCAATTAACTCCCTTAAAATCTTAAGTTTTAATATTAAATCCTTCTTTTACTTTTATCACTTAATATTAGTTAAATTATTATCATCATTTAAAATTGCTGATAAGAGAGTATTTGTAAATAATTATTTTGAGACCTAGATTAAAATTGTTCTTTTTAACCTAACTGAAATTGAAGTTAACCCCTTTAGTAATCATCCTAAATTGTAATTTAGGGTTGATATTTTGATTATCAATTATCTTACCGTTAAAATGATTGTAAAAATGAATATTTTTTCCAACATCAAAATTCTTATATTTTAATTATATTTAATATCGTTTAAAAAATAACAGTTGGCATTTGATATGCAATTTTAAATATTTTATTATTTTATTAAAAAATAAAAAAAATTTAAATTTAAATTATTTTTAATTATTTAAATATTTAAAGATATATGTCAAATTTTAAGTGTTATTTTTAAATGATATGACATATACTAACAAAATTAAGAATTTTGACATGGCAAATAAAAATAGTTAACTTTAACAGTAATTTAATAACATGATAATTTATACACACAAAAAATAAGGCAAATGTTTCAAAATAACACCCAAAAAAAAATTATCAGATTGGACCAATGTGCAAATATATTACCAAAATAACTCATTTTATGGCGCCACACCTAGCGCCACGTGACGTGGCGCCACTTCAACAAATATTTTTTTTATTTTAATTATTATAATTATATATTATTATATTTAATATATATTAAATATAATATATATTATTTTATATAATAGATATTATTTTAATTATTTTTTTATTTTTAATTATTATAATTATATATTTCGAAAATTTTATGAAATATTCCTTTTAAAATGATGTTCCATTTTCGAAAAAAATTTCTGGACGGGGTGCTGCCCCTTGACCCCGCCCGCTAAACGACTAGCGGGACCGCCGTGCTAGCTGTTCGTAACGTGATTAAATCGTAGCTGTTCGTAGCGCAATTTAATTATTACTTTTTAATTTTCATATTATATGAATTAAATCTTCATATATATTTAATATAAAATGACTGGTGATGAAAAAGATGGTGTTCCTTGTGGATCTTTTGAACTTGATCTTACTGGTTTACCTGTTAATCTTTTTGGAGTATATTATATTAAATATATGTGAAAATTTAATTCATATAATATGAAGATTAAAAAAGTAATAATTAAATTGCGCTACGATTTAATCGCGCGATACTATATCACTATGATTTAATCGCGCTACGAATAGCTAGCACGACGGTCCCACTAACCAGTTAGCGGGCGAAGTTAAGGGGCAACGCCCCGTCCAGAAATTTTTTTCGAAAATAAAACATCATTTTAAAAGGAATATTTCATAAGATTTTCGAAATATATAATTATAATAATTAAAAATAAAAAAATAATTAAAAAAATATATATTATATTTAATATATATTAAATATAATAATATATAATTATAATAATTAAAAATAAAAAAATGTTTATTAAAGTGGCGCCACTTATGTGGCGTGCCACGTTGACACGCCACAAGTGGCACTGTGTAATACCCCAGATTATTATTATTAATATTTATGATAATAATAATAATAATAATAATAATAATAATATAGTATTATTTAAATTTTAGTAGTTTAGATTGATTCGATTAGTTTAGATGAATTTGATTTTATTAATTTAGACTGATTGATTTGATCGAATTTAATAATTTTGGTAATATTTTATAATTCATTAATTGACAATAGGTAAAGAGCCAAACCCATAGCTAAACTCTAACTTTTACTACAAGTTTAGCTTTAACTTTAAATATTAGCTCTAGCTGCCTAACCCTAGTCATCCCCATATTTCTCTTCTCTCTATTTCTCTCTCTGTAAATTCTCTGTGACAAAATTTCTCTTCTAGGAGTTTAACAAATATGGAGACCAAGTAATTATAATTCCTTAAACAATAGAAACCTACCTTGAACAATAGAAACCTATTGTTACATGTTTCAATTCTTTTCTTTTATCCCCAAAATTGTTGTCTCGTTCTTTCTTGTGATTTCCACTTGGTATTGTAAATCTTGAATTGCTCTTCCTCTTTCACCTTTGCTATAGTTGGGTTCTCCTTAAATATATCATCTAGTTGTTCCTACTTGTTACCTCAACATTCCATAAGATTTTGCTTGCTTCCTAGATTTTTACCACCAAAAAAAAAAAAAGAAAACGAAAGGAAAAAAAAAATAGGTTACCAAGGCAATTCGGCTTGTTTGTTCTCATTGGCTTCCTTAAAAATCTCATTAAATCTGTAGCAATATTGTTCACTTAATCAAATGCTTCCATGACGTGATTTGATTGAAATCGTGGCCATTTATGCGTATTGTTCTACTGGTAACACACAATTTCGTTTTGGTCTCCTATTGGCTTAGGTTTGAGGCTCGCCGATAGCAAGTTAGACGGAGATAGCGTGAAAATAAAATAATAATAATAATAAATTATATATATAATCGTAGGGGTTAAACTTGCTTGCTTGAAGTAAAAGTTCCGTCCATTGCACAAATATTTTGGAAAATTGAAGAAAAATATCTTGGAAATATGAAAACCCAAAGTATATTTACTACGCTTCATTAGCAATTCATTATACTTGATGAGCAAATAACAAACAGCACATTTAAGCATGAATTCCTGATCTGGGATTTTCAATTTAATTCATGAACGAGGTGCTAGATTTGATCCACTGGAAATTTATCTTTATCTGCTTTGGCGTGTTCATGGGATTATGTGTGTATGGTTTAAATGATAGTGTTGGGAATTTCTTATGAACATTTTATAGGAACCATGGGTATTTACCTTATAGTTTAATTTGGGAAACCCCACGATAAAATATAGACAACGTGTTAATAATTATATTTGGAAAAACTCATGACTCTCATAATAGAGTTATGGTTCTTAGGTTGTAAAATTAAAATCCACCCTTTCTTGTAGGATTAAGGATTTTATTTTTATTATTATAAATATCTGATTTCACATAATAAAAATAATTTTAGGAATTTTATTATGAGTATAAATTATTTAAAATAAATTAGCAATGAGAGGATAACTTTGAGATGGTACCTCCTAAAGTGATGAACACACTTTTAAGGCTTTATGCCTTCGAAAATTTTTTATGTGAACCGATATATCTGTTCTTCCTAAAGTGGTGCCTGACAGGATATCCGGGGCACTAGTAGCAACTTTGGGAAGAGGTGTGCACACTAGGAAGAAATTATGATATGACCAATTTGATGATTTGTGACTGGTAGGGTTTCTCGGGTCATAGGGTAGACTGACAAGGTTTTCCGGGTTTACCATGGTTCTCTTCCCACTAGAAAGTTCTAAAAACAATGATACCTTTTAATTTATATATATACACATATGATGTCTTTATTTTATTTTGTAATTAATTAATTTTATTTTATTTTGGAATCAATTTAATTTATTTTACAATTATTTTATTTTATTTTGGAATTATTTTATTTTATTTTGGAATTAATTTATTTATTTTACAATTATTCAATTTTATTTTGTAATTAATTTATCTTATTTGATAATTATTTTATTTTGGAATTAATTTATTTTATCTTACAATTAATTTATTTTATTTTGTAATTTATTTATTTTATTTCAATTCATATCAAATTATTTATCTATTTTTGTTTTATTTTATTTCATTCTACCTTTATCTAGTTAGGATTACCAGCTGTTGCTAATGTTTGTGTTTCCGGGCTGCGATAATCCTCCGGGGAGCAGAATTTCAGTGAACAGGTGCCAAGGGTTGGGGTTAGCAGTGAGAGTGAGAAAGACGTCGAATTCTAATTATAATTTCATCTAGTTATTTATTTTCTTTTATTTTATTTTTCAATTATGTTTAAGTTTAGATTTATCTCTAGTAATAAGAAGCCTTGCAATTGTTCCATACAAGTGTGGCGGTGACACCTCGAAATTGATTATTTCAGATTTTTAATTATTATTTATGAAAACCATCGAGGTTTAGTGTTATTTTAACTCTAGAAATTCAGGGGTGTACACACTGCCACATGTGGCGCCACACGTGGCAGCGCCACATGCCCAGTGGTACCATCTGACGTGGCGCCACAAAATGAGTTATTTTGACAATTTGTTTGCATAGTGGTCCAATTTGACAATTTTTTTTTTGGGTGTTATTTTGGAAAATTTGCCCAAAAAATAATCTAAGAATTTATAATTAAAATATGAATATTAGAGTGTTTAATTGAAATTGTTAAAAATTAACACAGGCTCGCGCGATGCTTGAGTGAGAAACCTGATATTTATTAATTTATTATTATGTAAAAAATCACTTAGATTTAAAGATTAGAGAGGTGATGTTTAATTTGAAAATTGAGGGGTTTTTTGTTTTTGTGTACTTTAGCTATATTTTTTTATTGATTTTTTCATAAAGATTTCTTGCTCCGAAGTCCGAAACAAAATTTTAAAATAGAAAGTATAAATATTTTTAAATTGCATGGGTGCTGTCCATCACTCCCTTGTAGAACCTGTGGAGGCATTTCATTCTGTCATTGATTCCTCGCAGGAAGGGAGAAAGCTATACAAGATAAGAGTCAACCCTTACCGCTATCAATACCGCTTCCAGTAATGGCTTCAGCTTCACTAATCAATTCGTTGACCTATCCCTGCAAAACGTATTCTTTCCGAGCTTCTGCTACAACTCCCTATCGGTCGGGCAGCAGCACATCGCTCAGACTCGGATTCGGCAATCGTTATCAGAGTGCAAGACAAAGGATCACTTCACCTTTATTCGTTACCTGCAAAGCTGTCTCTGTGAAGCCGCAAGCGGAGATTGAGGCTCTCAACATTGCTGAGGATGTTACCCAGGTCACTTAATAAGTTAATAGGAGATGGGAATCTGGATTCGCGAAAGTTTCAATCTTAATTTATTTTCTTTCGCTTTAGCTTTTGCAGGTTTTCATTTTTGTTTGATGGCCAATTATGAAAATTTCAGCTAATTAGGATCTATTGCAGATTTTGATTATCAAACAGGCCTAACTAGTATGTTAGTAGAAAAGGGAAACCAAGAAAAATCAGTCCTTCGTTTGATGTTTATGTTTTGCTGCTGACACAGCTTATAGGAAAAACGCCAATGGTGTACCTGAATAATATCGCCAAGGGTTCATTGGCAAACATTGCTGCCAAGCTTGAGATCATGGAACCGTGTTGTAGTGTCAAGGACAGGTAAGAGGATGAATGCTTTCAATCCAAGCTTCTGATCATGGAGTCATGTTGTAGCTCGCATATTTACATAATCGGCAATCTTTTTTGTTTGGTTAATAATATCGGCAACCTTAGTGTAATATGATACTATAAAATTTCACTTCATTCTCTATCACATAAATGGGACTTTTTTCACAGTAAGTTTTATGTATTGAGATGTTAATGATAGCTTGAGGTTGTCAATATTCGAGTTCCATGTTGGTTGGTTGAGAGAAACCATACATGACCCCAGTTCGAATGACATTGGGAAATGATAGCTTTAGGTTAACTTTAAGGTAATGAAAGCTTATAAATCACATATGGGATTGACACTAATTTTTCTATGAGCCTCACATCTTTCTTATGACCACATGAATCATACATATTGGAGGGTGAATCAATCTCTAGGCTCTGTTTGATAATATCAAGGGTAATGCAATCCCTTTCCATCATACAAAAATTGATATAAGCAATATTTATTATTTCCACATTATCTTTGTAGAATATCCCTACCGAGATAATAGGGATTCCGAAATACTAGGGATTATCGATAATATCAAGGTACAAGACAAGATTGATGATGCTATGGCCATACCCGAATGGAGACAAGCTATTATGGAGAAAATGGAAGAACTAAAACAAAATGGCACGTGGGATGTAGTTGATCTCCCTCTTGGGAAGAAGCCAATAGGTTTGCAAATGCGTGTTCACTCCTAAGTATAAAGCAAATGGAAGCCTTGATAAGTACAAGGTGAGGTTGGTTGCAAAAGGTTTTTCACAGGCCTATAGGATGGATTACACAAAAATGTTTGCACTAGTAGCCAAACTCAATACAGTTAGAATTATGTTATCATTGGTTGCTAATTTAGATTGGCCCCTCCACCAGCTAAATGTGAAGAGTGCCTTCCTGAACAGAGAACTCAAGAAAGAAGTGTATATGAAGTTGCCTCTAGGGTTTGCTAGAAGAAAGCAAGTCAAGTGTGCTAGTTGAAAAAATCATTATATGGGTTAAAACATTCACCCCATGCATGGTTTGAAAGATTCACCTGAGTCCTAAAGGTGTAGGGGTACACCTAGGGGCAAAGTGATCATACCCTTTTCTTCAAACATTGAAAGGGTAAGATAACTTTCTTGGCTGTATATGTTGATGATATTATTATTATAGGAGATGACAGAAGAAATTGGTCAAATCAAGACTGCTATGGCTCAAGAATTTCAAATTAAAAATCTTGGAGAGATAAAATACTTCCTTGGAATGAAAGTTGCAAGATCAAAAAGTGGAATCTATATTTCTCAACGAAAATATATCCTAGACCTACTTAAAGAAACAGGGATGCTAGGATGCAAGCCAAGTGAAACACATATACAAGTTGACAAGATTAGTGATGAAGATCTGAGTAAGGCGGTAGATATTGGAAGGTATCAATGGATGGTTGGAAAATTGATATATCTCTCTCATACCCATCCTGACTTGCATTTGCAATAAGTGTGGTAAGCCAACACTCATGATCTAAAGCATAAACATCTAAATGAAGTTTACGGAATCCTATGGTATCTAAAGGGATCTCCAAGTCGTTGCTTGCTGTTCAAGAAATCAGACAAGCCTAACATAGAACTATTCACATATGCTACCAGGCAAGAGATCAAGATGAAAGGAAGTCAAGATCTAGCTATTGCACGTACATTTGGGGAAACCTTGTCAAATGGAGGAGTAAAAAGTAGAGGGTCGTTGCAAGAAGTACTGTTGAGGCTGAATTTCGAGCCATGGCACTTAGAATCTATGAAGGCATATGGCTCAAACAGGTACTCTAGGAATTGAAGCAAAACAAAAACCTTGCCAATCAAGCTCTATTGTGACAATATGGGAGCAATCAATATCTCACATAATCCGGTTCAACATGATCAAACCAAGCATGTGGAGATAGACAAGCACTTCATCAAAGAAAAAATAGTTGCAGGAACAGTCCATCTTAAATATATACCCTCAAGGGAGCAAACTGCATATATACTTACAAAAGGGCTGACCAGAGAAAAGTTTGTGCATTTCATTGGCAAGTTGGATATGATTGACATCTATGTCCCAACTTGAGGGAGAGTGTAGAATATCCTTACTGAGATAATAGGGATTCCAAAATACTAGGGATTATAGATTACCGAAATAACAGGAATTACATAGGATTTTATTTTGTTTTATTCTGATTGTAGTCATACCTCCATGTATCTCTCTCTTTCCCGTGTATATCTCGTTCTCTTCTGTGGATTCTGGCCTTCACCTTATCGGCCAATTCCCTTCACTTGTATATATCGGTGTAATCTTCAATCAGGAACGATAGGAAGAAATTTGCAGACCTCCGAATCCTTCAATATTTACTCAACCCTAATTATTTTTTCCATCTACTTGCATGATATCTTTCTCATACTTAAAATCACCTTTTCATTGCCTTCCCTTTTTTATTTCATTTTATTTTGCGTATAAAATGGGCCATAATTTTTTTTTTGAAAGTTTCTGAATTTTGTTTTCAGGATAGGGTACAGTATGATAAATGATGCTGAGCAGAGGGGAGCAATCACACCTGGGAAGGTAACTTATGACATAGAACACTTGTTTTTATTATTATACTTTACTTTATAGAGGATAAATCATTCATGTCCCTTTCAAGGAGATCATGCTTGCCTGTGGCTGGAGTATATTATGTTCTTAATTGCCACAGCAATTGTGCAATTTCTAATGGTGCCAGTAATTAGCCTTAATCTGAGCCTAATTTTCTGAGTTTATATATTAACAATAAATCGAGTGATCTCACGACACATGGCGGGTTGGTATATTTACTGATTCTGGAAGTTCTGAAATAAATCTCATTCTTGAAATGTTGGCTTGCTAAACTCTTAGCTTACGATGGAATAATGAAATCTATTTAGCTTGATTGTTTACTGTGTTAATATGTGAATGCGTGGTAATTTCTTTCGGTAAGGAGAAGTGTGGCATTTTAGTGAGACTCTTATTACTTTTCTTGTAGATGAGCTGTAAAATACTAAAATTGTTGTTTCAACAAGTTCTTTTGCTGAGGTTTTTGTCATTCTAATCTCCCTTGTTTCTCTTGTGCGTTCTAGAGTATTTTGGTGGAACCTACAAGTGGGAACACAGGAATTGGTCTTGCATTTATTGCAGCTTCAAAAGGATATAAGCTCATTCTAACCATGCCTGCATCGATGA
Source organism: Acacia confusa (assembly GCA_037074495.1). NCBI lineage: Eukaryota > Viridiplantae > Streptophyta > Magnoliopsida > Fabales > Fabaceae > Acacia > Acacia confusa. The sequence goes on from CM073509.1 coordinate 206,413, forward strand.
GTTTAGAAAGACGAGTTCTTTTAAAAGCATTTGGAGCTGAGCTTGTTTTAACAGATTCATCAAAGGGCATGAAAGGAGCAGTTCAGAAAGCTGAAGAAATTTTACAAAGGACACCCAATGCATACATGCTTCAACAATTTGATAATCCATCGAATCCTAAGGTCTCTGTAACTGCTCACTTTTTATCCCCCCAACATGAGGCCTATGTTGCTGGGAAGCTTTTGTGATAGCAGGACGTTCTATCTGCTGGAATGATGATAGTCAAACCATTGCTGTGCACTTTCTTGATATTTGGTTATACTTATACTCATACTTCCAACAATATTAAGAAGTCTAGAATAGTGAAGAGTCAAATTAAGTACAGGTGGAATATAAATTGAAATGTTTTGATGTAGTTTGATAGCACTATTAAGGAACCTTTTTACTTTGGTTTAGGTGGTGTTAGTCTCATAATCGGGAAAATGTGAACGATTTGTTGCTTTAATATTGTGGCCATGGGAGTTCTTTGATAATTATGTTTTGGACTTTTGACAAACATGATGCATGACATATGGGACTTGAATGGTGGCTCTGAGTTGATTACAGGGTTTTAGAAGTAGGAAATATGCATCTTTAGAATTAGAATTACATTTCTTGAAAGTTAGGTCATTAGCCACTAGTTTCTATAGAAATAGAGAAGGGCCTCAGGTCATGTTTGAACTGTTAGATGAAATTTGTTGATCTTCATTGTGTTTAGTCTAATTCATGACAAACTACATGCCACGACTGGAGAGTGTTAGCATGCTGAATGGTATATAATTTGTAATTAAGTCATTAGGGTATTGATATGTACTAATAATAAAATGACTCAGCTACCCTAATGACTTATTTACACATTATGTATCACTGAAATTCTGTGCGTTGTGATGTATGATGTTGGACTCAACCATGCAGATACACTATGAGACAACTGGCCCAGAAATATGGGAAGATACAAGAGGGAAAGTAGATATCTTGGTTGCAGGAATTGGAACTGGTGGAACCATTTCTGGAGCTGGTCAATTCCTAAAACAGCAAAATCCCCAAATACAGGTAACTATTTCTCATTGGCATTGTTAAAACTCATGAACTACCTCCGGTCTTAAATATAAGACCCAATTGATCTTTTTGGATATTTTAAAGAGGCAAAATAAGTTGCATTAAAGTATTTATAATTCTCTTTTTTTTTAAAAAAAAAATAAAATTATTTAACTTATAAATTGATATATAATCTAATGATACACAACATATGCTATGATTAAGTGATTCATTTAGCTTCCTTGGTCTCTCCAAAAAAGTCAATTGAGTCTTATATTTAGAACTAGAGGGCAATCAATGTATTGACCTGGAGTTATGGTTTGTTAAGTACTTGGTTTCGTGGCTCTCTCTTAACAAACAATGTCATGTATGTCATTAGTAGGAATAGTTTATTTGAGGAAGTTTCTTCCTATTGGGTTTCATTATGAATTTTCTTCCATGCGGACAGGTTATTGGTGTAGAGCCTTCAGAAAGCAACATACTTTCGGGTGGAAAACCAGGTTAGCTGATAAGAAATTTCTATACACTTGAAGTCCAGTATATTTCTTTTCAACTTTTTCTTAAATTGATTATATCTTATTTCTTTTCCCAACTAAACTGCAGGACCTCACAAGATTCAGGGAATTGGGGCTGGATTTGTGCCCAGGAATTTGAATCAAGATGTGCTTGATGAAGTTCTAGAGGTTTATTTTGATGCTTCCCGTTCAACGTTTCTCTGTTTGTGACTGACTAAATTATCAAGAGACAAATATTTGAGTTAGATGACTTGAGTAGAGTGGAGTTGAAAGCCTTCTGCTTGCTTTTGTTCTGCAAAATTTTTTATTAACACAACTTGAGTATAGTGGAGTTTAAAACACTATGCTTGCTTCTGTCTTGCAAAATTTTTTAGTAGCATCTGTGTTTATTACTGGTACAATCTGGTAGAGTCCTGATTTCGGTACCAATTTGAGTAAGCTAATGGGTAAGCTGATGGGAAGGTCATAAGAGAATCTAAGTTGAGAAAAACAAAAATGATATGGGAAAATAAGTTAAAAAGTCAATGAGGATATCTAAGATGAAGAGTAGACGATAGTCTAAATTACTCTGTTTTAAAGAGGAAGCAGGTATCTCACTAACTTTTTAAGAACAATCTCTTTGAGATAGAGAGTGGGCAAGAATCTCACCTCTTCTCTAAACCAACCCACGTCCTTAATAGAAAGATGAGTCAGAATCTATAACCCATCAAACTATTAAAGTCCAAGGAGAATCTCCCGTACCAATTTACTCTCTGAAATATTCCATTCTCTTATTGATGAGGCACTATGCCTATTTATAATAGTTTACAAAGAGAAAGACTCTATCCAAAATATAAATATGAAATTCAAAATATATCCAAATATAAAATTCAAATAACTCTTAATTCTAGATTTTAGCAACTAAAGCTATCTAGTGAGATATTCCACTTATTTCCTGATTTCCTAAAGATAATAATAAAAACTGACTCAACTAATTCCTAAATAAAATAAACAATATCTAAAATTATATTAATAAAAATTTATTCCTAAAATCTAACTTTCCCTAACTTCCATTATCTCCCACTAATCCAGTACTCTATCACAATCCTGGCTGACTTGTTTGGTCATTGACAAATTGGGTTGGAGATGATGATGGTCCTGGCATTGATTTACGTATGGGCAATGGCTAACTTCATCCTTGGCATTGAGTGAGAATGAAAATGTCATTATGTCATCTCACTACCAACGTTGAATGTGACAAGCAGTAGCTTAATTTTGTATATGCCTAACTGCATGCTTTTAGTTGAGTTGTATCGTGTGATCTAATGGTATTAGCCTTGTCAATGGTCCGTAGGTACTTACTCTGTAATCTTTTCTCGACTACACACTAGAGGGCTTAGATTTTACTGGGTTTGCACCGAGTTTAGTTCTTAATGGGTTGCATAAAAAGTGTATATTTCTAAGTGCAGAAAAGGGTAAATTTTTATCCAAATACAAAACCTCCACAGTGCATAAATAGTGGTTTAATGTATTGATGTTTTCAAGCATCTTCCATGATTCCTTTTGGTTATGTGTTAGCTTCAGGCATTCCTGTTGCTTCTGTTGACTTCAGATTTTTTGAATTACTCCTACTCACGCATTAATGAAAATTTATTCTTGGTTTTGATGAGTCTGATGTATCAACCTTTATTTTGGGAAAAAAACCAGTGAGTATGCTGCTAAGTGAAGAGAACAACCAGACTGAATTTTTTGGTATATTATTCACATTGGCAAATTGCATATATATACACATATAACAAAATCGGGCATTAATTAGGTCCCGATATGATACTACACAAATCAGGAAATAATCAAGATTAATTATCCTAATCACTCCCTATAATTTCGAATCTAAACTTGCTCCCTAAGTTTTTGATCTTACTCTTTTACACTCCCCTTCAAGTTGGATTGTAGATATCAATCAAGTTCAACTTGCCAATTAGATACTCAAACCTGTCCTTGGGGAGTCCTTTAGTGAGGATATCTGCAGTCTATTATTTAGAAGGTATATAGCTTAGATCAACGATACCCTTATCAACTTTTTCCCTTATAAAATGTCGGTCTATCTTGACATGCTTGGTTCTATCATGTTGAACCGGAGTATGAGCAATATTAATTGCAATAGTCCTTGATTGGCAAATTTATGCACTTCCTCAAGCCTTGAAGGACACGCTTTATCCATATGCGTTCACAGATCCCCAGTGCTTTATTCAACTTTAGCATTGCTTCTTACAACTACATTTTGCTTTTTACTTCTCCATGTGACCAAGTTACCCCATACATATGTATAATATCAAGATATGGACTTCCTGTCATCTTAATCACATGCCCAATCAACATCTGTAAGCAACTGAACATTGTGTTTGTCAGTTTTCTTAAATATCAAATGATGTCTTGGAGATCCCTTTAAATAACAAAGAATCTTGTAGACTTTATTTAATGTTTTTGTTTAGAATTATGGAAATGCTGGCTGACCGCACTCACTGCAAAGGCAATGTATGATCTGGTATGAGATAAATATATTAGTTTGCCTACCATCTATTGATAGTTCCCTATGTCCAAAGCTTTATCGAAATCTGCTTCATCATCTATTTTATTAACCTGTATAAGTGAGTCATTGGGTCTGCAACCTATCATCTCTGTTTCCTTTAAAAGATCTAGTATGTACTTCCTTTGGGAGATATAGATTCCTCCCTTTGATCTAGCAACTTCCATCCCAAGAAAATATTTTATTTCTCCAAGATCTTTGCTCTAGAATTCTCGTGCCAAGGTTGCCTTGATTTGATTGATATCTACGTTGTCATCTCTTGTAAGGATTATATCATAAACATACATGGCTAGGACAACCATCTTACCCTTATGATGTTTAACGAACAAAGTGTGGTTGCTCTGCCCTTAAGTATACCTGTGTCTTTTCAGGACCCGAGTGAATCTGTCAAACCAAACACGTGGAGATTGTTTCAACCCATATAATGACCTCTTTAGCTTGCAGACCTGGTTAGCCTTTTTCCCTGGAACCCTAGAGTTAACTTCATGTACACTTCTTTCTTGAGTTCCCTATTGAGGAAGGATTCTTTATATCAAGTTGGTGCAGATTGCAATCTAAATTTATTTCAATAGATAAGAGAATTCTGATAGTATTCAACTTGGCTACTGGAGCAAACGTTTCTGTGTAATCTTCCCCATATATGTGCGTGAAACCTTTTGCAACCAGTCTAGTTTTGTATTTCTTAAGTGTTCCATTTGCTCTACGCTTAGGGGTGAATACTTATTTGCATCCAACATGCTTCTTTCCTCAAGGTAGATCTACTACATCCCATGTCTTATTTCGTTTGAGAGCCTCCATCTCTTCCAAGACAACTTGCCTCCACTCAAGTATAGCCATGGCCTCATCAATCATGTCTGGTACCCTGATACTATCAAGATGAGAGATAAATGCCTTGTATTTAGATGAAAGGGCTTCATAGGAACAAACCTCTCAATGGGATGTCGAGTGCATGATCTAGGCTTCTTTCGTACTGCAATGGGAAGATCAAGGTCAAAACCCTTTGTTACCATTGTTTCTCTTGGACCTGCCTTCGATTCTGACCCCTGGTAGTGTTGATAATTTGTGGCTCGTTACCTTTTTATGTCGTCTTTCATAGGTATTACCCCACTTATTTGTGTCTCCCCTGGAATTAGCACATTATTAAGGGTATCAAGGTTATTAAGAGTATCAGAAGTATTAAGATTATCATATGTATCGGGTTCTGTTTAGATAGGGGTATAAACTGTAATTGTCCGGTTATCTTGTGGTGTCTTTTTTGTTTGGAATTCACCATCTCTCTCCCCCTGAATCACAGACAAGGAATAATAGGGAGTATTTTCATTGAAGGTGACATCACAGGTGATGAAAAGACGTTTGGAGACCGGGTCATAACACTTGTATCCCTTTTGGGAATTAGAATAGTCAAGAAAGATATAACGAAAGGCTTAGGGGTCAAGTTTGTTGGTGTGATGAATGTGAAAATAGGATGTACAACCAAACACCCTAAGTGGAGAGTGTTTTTGAGGTATAGGAGGTTATACTATTTGTGTAGGAGCTAAAGTAGTGTTTTGTACGAAAGTGGTTGGCTTGACATGTTTAATGAGGAATGTGGCAGTAAGGATAGCATCATCCCAATGATATTTAGAAACATTAAAGCTAAAATCATGGCTCTAGCAATTTCCAGAATATGGTGGTTCTTTCGTTCGGCAATGTCATTCTGTTGGGGTGTATTGGGGCAAGTACTTTTTGAACAATGCCATTTTTTGTTAGGAAGGTGGACAGGGACTAATTGAAGTATTCAGTCCTGTTATCGGTGTGTAGGATCTAGATGTGGATTTGGAACTGAGTTCAGATTATATTGTGGAAGTTAATGAAGGTTTGATACACCTCTGTTTTATTTTTCAACAAGTAAACCCAATTGACACGTGTATGGTCATCAATGAAAGTGATGAACGATTTGGATTTTGATTTGTTTGGTGTGCGTGATGGTCTCCATAAATCAATATGAATTGTGGAAAATGGTTTTGATGCTTGGTATGGATAGTGTGGAAATGAAGTACGATGATGTTTAGCCTTTTCACATGAATAACAATGAAAATCATATGCAATTTTATTATAAATGAGAAATAAACATTTGAGACATGTAATTGAAATTTGGATGACCTAAATGTTTGTGTCATAACTCCAAGTCACTAATCCTAGGAAGAGACACTTTATTGCAAGACTTAATCCTACGACTATCACTTTCATCAAGGTAATAGAGACCATCAAACTCTTTCGCACTCCTAATCATTGTCCTTGTCAGCAAATCCTGAAAAAGAAAGTAATATAGAGTGAAGATTTTGATAAAACCAATTACTTCACAATAGATTCAAAGTCATCAGCAATCCGCACAGTTACTCCATTAGTGATAAGAGTATAGATGAGAAGAGATTCTTATTGTCGTTCATATGATCCGAGACACTTGAGTCAATAATCCAACAATTTCCTGTACACAAACCTTTTATCACAGGCAAGGCTTGAAAGAAATTACCCTTCATGACTATTATGGCAATAGGTTGTTTCATAGTCTATAGTGTGGCTAGCATTTCCATGATTTTGCTTAGCCGGTCACTTTGGGATGATTTTTTGGAAGCTTTAGCCACATAACCTCTTCCTTTCCCTTCCTTCGGCTTTGAGTCAGCAAGTTTACCATGGAAATTCCAGCAAGTGTCTTTTATGTGCCCCTGTTTCTTACAATGATCGCAAAATAGTCGGCCTTTAGAATCTTCTGATTTTGTGGATCAAACAGCAAGTGTTGAGGCCTCAGGAGGTGCAGAAGTAGTAGCGGAATCATTCTGATTCTAAAGCATTGATTTGTGCATATCCTTTTCATTGCGCAAAATGGTGTAGACTTCATGCATAGAGGGCAAGGGCTCTTGACTAAGAATCCGAGCCCGAATATCATCATAAATCACATTAAGACCAGCTAGTAACTCGTATACTCCCTCCTCTTCTTTCTCTTTGCGATCTTCTTTAGCATTAGCCCCGTAATGATGAGTTTTATTCTTTAAGGCATCAAATTCTTGCCAAAGTGTTGATTTTTTAAGATAATAATTATCAAGTGGCATATGGTCCTATTTCAGTTGTCACAACTTTTTCTTAACATCAAATATGTAGGACCTATTCTCTACAAGACTATATGTCTCACAAAGGGCTTCCCAAATTTCTCGAGCTGAAGGAAGGTACATAAAACTCTTCTTAATTAAGGATGACATCACATTGATCAACTAAGAGGATACCGACGCATTCTCAGACTTCCATTTTTGAAACTCCTTGGTTTCCGATGTTGGGGGCCTTTTTGCTTCACTAGTTATATATTCAAGTTTATCCCGTCCATCGAAAGCAAGAATCATGGATTCAGATCATTCCCGGTAATTGTGACTAGTAAGTTTCTCAGAGACAAGAAGGATAGTGGAGATGTCATGAGAACCCAATCGTGGCATAGAAGAAGAGGTGTTGGAGATAGTAGACATAGTGACTTAAAAAAAATTAGAATTGAGTGACCTCGGCTTGAGTGTTTTGTGCTCTTGAGAGGAAAAATAAAAACACGAATGAGTGAGCCAACCAGTATAAACCAAGATCACGAACAGACCCTGAACTAAACCGGATGACAAGATAAACCAAGATCATAGACTGACCAGGAGACGAGATCACAAATTGAGCCAAAGGAGACTCGTTGATGATCACCGACGAGAAGATGACTAGAGTCGATCACAACTACCAAAAACTGTAGGAAACTTGCCAATGATCACGAACTAAGCACAACCTGAGACGCCTGAGAAACAAAATCGACCATCAAGACCATGTGCGGCCGTGAAGGAATCGTTGGGACTGATGATCTACTCTGACAAACATGTGTGATCGTGGAGAAAGCACTAAAATTGATGATTTTCAGTTGATAGGCTGAGACTGTGTGTGACTAAAGAGCGTTGTCGAGATTCTAAGACTGAGAACGAACTGCTTAGACCTGAGGAATAGTTCAAACTTCACCGAGAAGTGATGATAGGTGAACACCTTCTGATTCAATCTCTTCTTCACTCTTATACCATGAAGAGAACAATGACTAAATTTTTGGGTATATTATTCACCTTGGCAGATTACATATATATACACATATGACAAATTCAGGCATTGATTAGGTCCTTATATGATACTATACAAATCAGGAAATAATCAAGATTAATTATCCTAATCACTCCTTATAATTTCGGATATGAACTTGCTCTTTAAGTTTCTGATCTTGCTCTTTAAGTTTTGGGATTCTAAACTAAGCCTCCACTAGTGACGTATTATTGAGTGGTCCTATTGGCTTGTGATCACAAATCCTTATGAGATATCCTAATCCCAGCAAACCAAGGAAGGCAAGGACTAAAGCCTATCAAATCAAAATTAAGATAACAAAATCATTCAAATTAAAATAACGTAGCATTACATAGAAAAAGAATAAAAATAATAGCAAGAGTATATGGGGAAACATAGGGCCGGTCTGCAAAAATAAGCATGTGCTATGTCTAAAGCATGGTTACAGTTATCATCCAATAACCTTTTTCATACTTTGTCATATTGTTTTTTTTTTTTTTTTGGGGGGGGGGGGTTTCAAAAAATAAACATGTGCTATGTATAAAGATTTGGTTTTTGACCGAGCTTAATGGTGTTGTTTGATCCATATAGCTTATCCCACCTAGTGGGATAAGGCTTTGTTGTTGTTGTTGATTACTTGAAGGGAAGATTTAAATTAATACTCTCTCCAGTCTTTTTTATAAGGCACGAATAACCAAATTACACAATAAATATGTTAAAAATGCAATTTATTTTTCAAAAACACCCTTATTTATAGAGAGAGTGAGTGAGTAAGAGTTGTGTTGATAACTAATGTAGTGAGACTAACCAATAATTAATGGGGGGAAAAATGGATAATGCTACTAAAAATTTCAAACATGCTGTTAATGTCTCATAATAACAGGAGCATGGCATCCTTAAACAAAATCTCTTCTGTATAGCTCTTGTATATGGGGCTGGGGGGAGTATGTTTTATTTTATACCCCAATTCTCAACTGCTATGCCACATCTGAAGCTGCCTTTTTGGGCCAAATTTATATAATCTAGTATTAGGAGCACCAGGATAAATACTGCATGCTGATATTTTCTTGGTCTATACTCCAAAATTAACCGTCCAGTCTTGTGAACTTGGTAGATATCGAGTGATGAAGCTGTTGAATCTGCAAAGCAATTAGCGCTCCATGAAGGATTGTTGGTTAGTTCTCGTCTTTGCCTTTTCAAGTGTTTGTATAATTGAGTTTCTTTAAATTCTAATCTGAATTCATTGCATATATCCGTGCACTTGCATGAGACAGCTAGAGTTGCTTTTAAGGGTGAAAGATTTTATAGAAGAAAAAAAATTATGTTCAACCGGAATGGCCCGGGAATTAAATATTAGTCAATAAGTTAGTGTCTTGGTGTCTTTTTCAACACAATTTTTCTTCTGGCATTTTTTTCAAAAGTATGTCAAGCTGTCAAGTTCCACTAGATAGTGGCCTTTGGCGCACTCCTTGTATCAATTGTTAGCTGTGGCACTGAATCAAGTGATCCATTCATTCTCAATTAGAAAGGAAGCAATTTTTTCCCTTAGCTTGTATAACTTTCTCGTTTTAATCTTACCTCATTGCAATATCCGGCCCGAATTTAGAGTTTATCATATATTTACTGTATGCTTTGGCTCTTATATGCACCTTAATTGGATATCAGGTAGGAATTTCTTCTGGAGCTGCTGCAGCAGCAGCATTGAAGGTTGGAAAGAGACCTGAAAATGCTGGAAAGCTTATTGCGGTGTGCCCTATTCCTCCTTTAAAAGCTTTTAATTTTTTATTTCTGATCCAAGAAATTTAATCCACCTGCACCAGGACGTCTTTGCTTCATTTGCAAAAACTGCATTAGATTACTTAAGCCAACATGAAATCTAGTCACCGTGGCTCATTCTGAATTTCCTTCTTTCCTTGTAAGTTTAAGATGATGCAACTTTCCCTTTCCTAGTCCTTAACAAGCTGGCGTTATGTGAAAAGTCTAGGTACACCTATATTTCTGCTCTGATGTTATTTACTTATCCACTTGCTTCTTATACTCTGTCAAGTTCCAACATTTTAGATTTATATTTAGTGACTTAGATTTTTGGAAAAGGTACAGATTAAGAGGCGTTCAGATTTTAGGAAAGCCTGGGTGGTGAGAGTAAAGGCCACTTGGTTAATTGGGTGTCTTGTTGGTTGAAGGAGGATGGAAGGTTGGGCCCAGGTAACCTGGGGTCTAAACATGTCCCTAGTGGTTAAGAGGCTTTGGCGGTTTATTTTTTATCGTACTTCTATGTGGCATAGGGTGACCAGGGGCAAATATGGTACTGAGCAAAATGGATAGGATCCTTTAGTGCTACTCCTGCAAGCCCGTGGAACTCTTTAATATGTCCTTCCATTTTTTCTATGCTTTCTTCTCAGTTACAACCAATTCTTCAATCAAATCTCAACACTTAGTTTATTTTCTCACTTCACCATTTACTTAAATATAATGGGTTATAATTTTTTTTATAATAAAATTCAAATGTTAAGATTTGATTAAAGAATTGATTGTAATGGACATAAGCAAATGAACATAAGTTTTGCCTTGTTTTTTATTGTATTTCAAAGCACTCAAACTATCAATTATATGCAGGTTGTATTCCCAAGCTTTGGGGAAAGATATTTGTCTACTGTTCTTTTCCAATCAATTCGAGAAGAATGTGAGAAAATGGAGCCCGAGCCATGATACAGCTTAGAATTTTACACTTCTTATGCATTCTCCTTTGTCGTCCTAAAAAAGCTTAGGAAATAATAGGTGACGTGCGATTGTTCATATCATGACAGCTAAAATAAGTACAAAAACAGTACCCAGAAGCTAAGGCGTGTGTAATGCCCTGTTCTTGTAATTTGGTAGAGCATAGCATGCCTTTAATGTCTTGAGGAGACGAAGTGTCTTGAGCATTGAATAATTCTGTTGTGTTCCTTTCTTTGACCTCTACAGTCTGAACGTTAACTATAGATGCTGTTTATCAGTTATATATTCAGCCAGATTCAAGCTGGGCGTGCTCTTGAAGTTTATTTACTGGACAAGTTTCGCCTTATCAACTTCGTCCAACTTAATTAATGGAAATGTTGTTGTTTAATGTTTTCATTTTGGGTGAAAGGCGGTAAGCATTTAGCAGAGCTAATGGGTCAATACCATTTTGATTATTTATGGCCTCCATCAGGCTAAAGAAAAAGTCTTGTAGAAGACGAGGGTGGAGAACGTGAGCAGGCGGCTAAAGTCGAAGAGATAAAATAAAAGTTAACAATAGAACGAGTGAACCAACAAACAAGCTATTAGTTTAGTTGAGGTGGTAAGGGGTTTTATTCTGTAAGAAAGAAAATATAGGTTCAATTCATAAGAAGCGTGTTTATTGAGAGAGGTGATAATTGCTCTCTAAACTTGGAGGGAGAAACTCTTGATCTAATTAAAAAAAAAAAAAAAAAAAATCAAACAAGAGAAAAAAGTATAATAGTTCTAAAGTAAAAAATAAAATATGGAGGGAGGGTATTTATTCCTCATAAATTATATATTATACTAGTAGGTTTTTTTAAAACAAAAATCTCGTGCAGGCAGCTGATTCCATGACTAAACATTTCGTGTGCTTCCGCCCTTGCTTTCATGATTAATAAACTGTGGAACATGGATGAAGCATTTATCATCAATATTAATCAATCGTACTATTAATAATGCAATTTATTTTCCAAAATTCATGTGATGTATCGAAACCTGATTGGTTAGTGTTTAAAAGTTGGTTTTTTATTTTTCAGATTTTTATTTGAAAGTTTGCACCGCATTATGAGCGATGATTACATTACATGGTGGTGTCTACCGCAGAATGGGTGGAGGAAGTCGGAGGAAGGTCGTCTGAAAATCAGTTCTGGTGGTCACTGGAGGTGGGTTGAAGATGGAGATGGGGAAGGAAGGAGGGCGGTGTTGAGGAAGCGCAATATAGAGTGTAACCGATTATATTAGAAAATTACCCAACTAGAAAACAAAGTTTCTAGACGTAATTTAATAATATAATAAGCACCAACTACTATATTTAAATGCAACTAATAAATAATAAATCGGACAAATATAAGAGAAATATCAGATCCTAAATTCACTCCAAATAATTTACAAGTGAAATACTACAAAAGAGGAAGATATACAAATGCCTTGAGAGACAATTGTGGGGTGAGGAATAAGGGAGGGGGAGGCACTCTATTTATACTAAAACCTCCCCCCTTCAAACCCAAAACCCACCGATGTGGGACTTGCCAAAACTCACAAATCTCCACCTTGGCAAGATCTCACAGTCTCAATTTCTCCTATTTACAAATTCTAATTGTAACTTCTATTCAAAACACCATGTTCAACAATGTTGATCAAATCCAAACAATGTTGAAATTTAATAGAAGTCACCACCTTTGTCAACATATCAGCAGGATTGTCATCTGTTCGTATCTTCTGTATTGTGACTCCACCTTCTTCCAAAATTTCTCTTACAAAATGATATCGGACGTCAATATGCTTCGTTCTTGCATGGTAGACTTGGTTCTTTGCTAACTGAATAGCACTCTGGCTATCACAAAATACTGTGATGCTTTCCTGACCAACACCAAGCTCTCCAAGCAACCCCTGAAGCCAAATCGCCTCCTTTACAGCTTCTGTAATCGCCATATACTCTGCCTCTGTTGTAGACAAAGCTACCGTTGACTGTAAAGTTGACTTCCAACTAACTGGTGCACCTGCGAGAGTGAATACAAAACCAGTAGTTGACCTTCTTTTGTCCAAATCACCTGCAAAATCTGAGTCACAGTACCCAACTAGACATTGATCAACACCCTGCTGAAAGACCAATCCAACATCTACAGTATTACAAATATACCGTAGAATCCATTTCACAGCTTGCCAATGCTCCATTCCGGGATCATGCATATACCTACTCACCACTCCAACTGCCTGTGAAATGTCTGGTCTCGTACAAACCATAGCATACATCAAGCTACCAACAGCATTCGCATATGGCACCCTTGACATATATGCTCGTTCATCTTCATCCTTCGGCGACATGTCAGCATTAAGCTTAAAATGTGGGGCAAGTGGGATGCTAACCGTCCTGGTTTCTTCATTCATACCGAAACGATGTAGCACCTTCTTCAAATACTCCTTTTGAGATAAGAAGAGCTTCTTCGATTGTCTATCTCTTGTTATCTCCATGCCAAGTATCTTCCTTGCCTCACCTAAATCCTTCATCTCGAACTCCTTCTTCAGTTGATCCTTAAGCTTCTCAATCTCTGCTTGATTTCTTGAAGCAATCAACATATCATCAACATACAAAAGGAGATAGATAAAAGATCCATCTTCAAGCTTCCGCAAATACACACAATGATCGTATTTGCTTCTCCTGTACTTGTGCCGCAACATAAACTTGTCAAACCGTTTATACCATTGCCTCGAAGACTGCTTCAATCCGTATAACGATTTTTCAAGTTTACATACCATATTCTCCTTTCCAGCAACTTTGAATCCTTCAGGCTGAGTCATATAGATTTCCTCCTCCAAGTCTCCATTTAGAAATGCAGTTTTAACATCCATCTGAACTAGTTCCAAATCCAACTGTGCTACCAAAGCCAACAGAATTCTAATGGAGGAATGTTTTACAACTGGAGAAAATACCTCATTGTAATCAATTCCTTCCTTCTGAGCATAGCCTTTAGCTACCAGTCTTGCTTTGTAACGCACATCACCTTGGTTAGGAAATCCTTCTTTCTTCGCATACACCCATTTGCAACCAATTGCCTTCTTACCCTTTGGGAGTTTGGCCAATCTCCACGTTCCATTCTGATGAAGGGACTGCATTTCTTCATTCATAGCATTCATCCACTCTTCCTTTTCTAAGCTCCGGACAGCCCATTTATAAGTTGAAGGAATGCCATCAGTTGCAATTGAAGTTGCACAAGCCACCATATCCATAAAGCGAGTAGGTTTTCTTACTATTCGTCGTGGCCTGCCGGTTGCGATTGATTCTTGTTGTTGTTGAGGTTCCTGGGTTGAAACCTCCCTTTCAACTGGCTCATCTTCTACAGGAAAGTCTTCTCTCATTTCCCTATCCTTTCTCTGAACTGGGAAAATCAACTCTCCTTCAAACTCCACCTGCTTCGAAGCACCATCGGTCTGTGTGGTATCTCCAGATGTTACCGGCTTCATAATAGTAGTCTCATCAAAAGTAACATCCCTGCTAAACACAACCTTCTCCGTCTCTGGACACCATAAACGATATCCTTTGACTCCAGAAGTGATCCCCAAGAAAATAGCTTTCTTTGCTCTAGGATCCAATTTTGATTCTTTCACATGATAGTATGCAGTTGAGCCAAACACATGTAAAGAATCATAATCATTAGCAGGCTTACCATACCATTGTTCCAATGGTGTTTTACCATCAATAGCAGCAGATGGTAGACGATTAATGAGATGGCTCGCATACGTCACTGCCTCAGCCCAAAATTCTTTGCCCAAGCCAGCATTGGACAACATACACCGAACCTTCTCCAGCAAAGTCCGATTCATGCGTTCTGCCACCCCATTCTGCTGTGGTGTATTTCTTACGGTGAAGTGTCTGACGATGCCATTATCTTCACAAACCTTCTGGAAAGGATCATTCTTGTACTCTCCACCATTGTCTGTGCGAAGACATTTGATCTTCCTGCCTATTTGTGCTTCTATCATCGTCTTCCATTTGAGAAAAATTCCCAAAACTTCATCTTTGGTCTTCATCGTATACACCCAAACTCTTCGAGAAAAGTCATCAACAAAGGTTACAAAATAATGCTTACCTCCCAATGAAGCTGTTTTGGAAGGACCCCAAACATCAGAGTGTACATAATCCAAAATACCTTCAGTATTGTGAATAGCTGTACCGAACTTAACCCTTGTGTGTTTCCCCTTTACGCAATGCTCACAAAAGTCCATGACGCAATGTTTCAATCCTTTCAATAATCCTTGACTTGTTAAAGTGTTCAAGGATTTTCCTCCAGCATGTCCCAAGCGCATATGCCACAACCTGGTTGCTTCTGCATCCTTCTCACTACTGGATGTTACTGCTGCCGTCCCAATAACTGTACTCCCATGATAGTGGTACGTGTTATTGTTCTTCCGAATACCCTTCATCACCACCAGTGCACCAGAGAATATCTTCATTACTCCATTTTCTGCAGTGATCTTGAACCCTTTTGAGTCTAGAGTCCCCACAGAAATGAGATTTTTTTTCAAGTCTGGTACGTACCGAACATCTGTTAATGTTCTGATCAATCCATCATGGTTCCTTAATTTGATTGAACCAATACCATATGCGGTAAGAGAAGAGTTATCTGCTGTGTGAACAATTCCACACTCTGCTTCTTCAAAATCAGTGAACCAGTCTCTGTTAGGACACATATGATGGCTGCAGGCTGAGTCCAATAACCATTCATCTGATGGTTTTGATGACGTTGTTGTAGCCAGTGAGAAATCTGAATTCTCATCATCACAATCAGCTACATTTGAGTCCATATCGGCCTTCACATCTCCAGGTTTGGCTTTGTTCTTCAGCTTCGGACAGTCCTTCTTCCAGTGTCCCTTTTCTCGACAAAAGGCACACTCATCTTTGCTGGGTCTAGACCTTGACTTGGATCTCCCTTTCTTTGATCTCTTCTTCTCCTCAGTACGTCCTCTAACCACTAGAGCCTCTGCCTCTCCACCTTTTTGTTTCTCTTTCCTTCTTTGTTCATGGCTGTACAAAGAAGAACAAACTTCTTCCAGAGAAACTTTCTGCTTACCGTGAAGTAGCGTAGTTTCCAGGTGCTCGTACTCATCGGGAAGTGATCCCAACAACATCAGGGCCAGATCTTCATCTTCAAAAGTCACGTCCAAATTCTGCAAATCCGTCACCAACTTGTTGAAGCTAGTGATATGCTCATTCATTGTGGTACCAGGAACGTAAGTGAAGCGAAACAGCCTTTTCTTCATGTAGAGTTTATTCTGACAGTTTTTCTTCAAGAACTTGTCCTCCAGTGCCTTCCACAGTCCACATGCAGAAGTTTCCTTTGTGTATGGATACTTCTGGTCTCTTGAAAGGTACGATCTAATAGTACCACAAGCAACACGATTCACGACCCTCCATTCTTCTTCCTCCATTTTATCTGGTTTTTTCTCCTCAAGGGCAAAGTCTAGTCCTTGTTGAAAAAGGACATCCAGAACCTCGCCTTGCCACATGCCAAAATGCCCAGATCCGTCAAAAATTTCAACTGCAAACTTCGCATTTGACACTATTCTGGTCAAATACGATGATGAGAACGACGAACCGCTAACATCTGCTGTGGACACATCACTCCTTTTGTCCGCCATTTCTGCTCCAAAAAATTATTTAATAGTTGCCAAAACAAAAGCTCAAAAGTAATTCTTTTCTGATGTGGAAGCTCAGACTAAGCTGCAACCACAGAGCATACTCAGACAGAACCTCGGCTCTGATACCAATTGTTGAGGAAGCGCAATATAGAGTGTAACCGATTATATTAGAAAATTACCCAACTAGAAAACAAAGTTTCTAGACGTAATTTAATAATATAATAAGCACCAACTACTATATTTAAATGCAACTAATAAATAATAAATCGGACAAATATAAGAGAAATATCAGATCCTAAATTCACTCCAAATAATTTACAAGTGAAATACTACAAAAGAGGAAGATATACAAATGCCTTGAGAGACAATTGTGGGGTGAGGAATAAGGGAGGGGGAGGCACTCTATTTATACTAAAACCTCCCCCCTTCAAACCCAAAACCCACCGATGTGGGACTTGCCAAAACTCACAGGCGGAGGCTGGGATATTATTCTTAATAGAAAACAATATATAATTGAAATAAAAGGATACAATATTAATGAATCCTCGTACTCTAAAACAAGGATATCAGATATAGAAAATAAAAGGGAGAAATAACTACTCAGAGATATAAGATCTTCTGTCATGACAATAGAGTAAGAGACTTCATTTTGTTATGGCAATGGTAAGGAAGTTTCTGAAACCTATGATTTTCTCTAACTGAAAATGTTATAATTCCATATTCAAGTTAAGATCTTTTACAAGGATAGGAGGTAAAAATTGCTTGATGAGGAATAAGATTTTTAGCCAAACAAAACTTTGAATCAATTCCCCATAGTACCTAATTGTGAAGTAGAAGGGTGAAGAGTCCCTTTGCCTAATCTTCCTGATCCAAATAGTCCATCCATGCATAAACTTATATGAGAGGAAATTTATTTTTACCAAAGCAAATGAGTTGTTAAATGGAACCGGATCTAACTACTAGCAAAGAGAGCTAAGGTGATGAGATGTACCCATAAAATCCTTCATCAAAAAATGCGAATTTATATCAACCTTCGAATGCTCTAGTTTCTTTTCCTCTATATCAAATTTAGAATCAAAACTCATTAAAAATATAAATAAATAAATAATGCAACTGCCAACGAGATTGTGTTTAGCGGAAAGGCATATTTTCTCATAACATGACAAACTAAGATTTAAATTCCTACTCGGGAGATGTGCCCACATTTAGTGTCCGACAATGTCGCGAATAAAATTATCTCCAATAGGATAATACATGTACTCATAAAAAAAAAAAAAAAAAAACAACAACAACAACTTAAATGCGTGGTAGGGGACAAATAAATCGATCTTGATAGAAAAATCGATTTTCAACAATAAAACCTTATTTCCATATCTAATTTCATCAATTTGAAAAGGGTGCAATCATTTTCAAATAGTGCAACTCTTTTAGTTATGTGCAACATATTTTCAGTCATGTGCAAATGACTCCTGTATTGAAGACTTCCACATATAATTAAGGATAGGTTGGCATATAGCTGAAGAAGAATTGTGTCTGCTATGATAATTGCCCCAAGTCCTTCTGACAACAAAATTGCTAAATGGGGAGCATTTCCCCAATTTTCCCCGATGATTTTTTATTTTTTTGTTTTAGTCCCTATACTTTTAATCAGTTTTGGTTTCACAGTCAAATTATAAGAATCAACAATAATATTAAGCACATTTTTTTAATTAGAAGACAAACACCAACTATCAAAAATTGCTTGCGGACCAAGCCTATACCATCCTATAATAGAAGCTAGAAGGTAATTGGCTTACAATTAATTTTAAGCGGCCCATAGTTTCATCAAATTTAAAATGAATCAGGTTCTATGATTATTCTTTATTTTACTGGTCCAGTCAAAGGCGGCAGCCCTTCGGCTGATAAATCCTCCAAAATCCGTTAGTTTATGTTGATAGGAGATAGATATTGCCATGCAGATTATGTAGATCCATTGCTAGCAGAGACAAGGGTCACGAGTGGAATCAAGTGGGGTTGAGTTATAGATGATTGAAAGGTTTAGCGTCCATCGACGAGAATGGAGAAGCTGGAGAGGAAGCAAGTGGAAGAGGTAATTGCTTGAGCTCACAGTTAATGCTTCACACAGGTAAGAATATGGAAGATCGAGGTTGAGTGAGAGAGAATGCAGTGAAAGCCAAGCAGCGAGGCTGAATGTTGAAGATCCCAAAAATGCCTTATGAGAGTGGAATATGTCAAGACGAATATGAAATGAAAGGGATTGTAAGTTTCTTGATTTTCCTGGGCTTCCTTCTCACTTTTACCTGAACTGCGCAACATGTTCACCCTTTTTCCCAGCCATGAAACATTATAATTTCCAAAAAAAAAAAACGCCTAGAGATATATATACATATTGCCCCGTGCATTGAATCTAGTTTTTTTGCTTTATTTAAAATTGCATGTTGACGTTGACAAGGGGGAAAAAAGAGCTGGCAAGAAGAGTAATGGTGATTCTCCCATTAGGAGAATCGCCTTGGAAATTCAAGAGTTTTTTTTTTTTTTTTTGCTCGCAGGAAATTCAAGAGTTTGAAGAAACTATTTCTTCATCTTCAAAATTGGTAGAAAGAACGTTTGCTTCGATCACACTAACATAGGAAAGAAGGCATAAGCTAATATTACTAGAACCGGCCCTACCTTCTTAACAAGTGAACTACGTAAGCCACCAAATCCCAAATCGACCTTATACTGAAAGATAACATACAAAACAAAAAGAAACGGCAAACGGGTTGCTTCCACACGTTCCAGCATTTCTCAGAACAGGAGTGCAGGGGCCAGAGAATGAACATGACGCTCTTTAATGTACTCAAAGTTGTACTTCCCTATCAAATATCCAACTAAGTCGAATTCTTGGCATTTGCTTGGCTTTCCCTTGAGCTCTCTCCTCCAGCCTTCTGATTCTTGCTGGTAGCCCACAAACAAAATCCTGAGCCTTCCTCCCCTCACCTGATAGTCCAGTTAGGTTCTCCACCTTCCACCTGCCTACCAGAAACTCAAGTATATCGGCATAGTCCTTGGCGGTGTAGACCCCAATCCGCTGGGCAACAGCAGAATAGTGCTCAAACAGGTTGTCGTCACAGCCATCATACATCAAGTGCGCTGGCATTGTTATTTTCTTCCTCATCATGTCAGCAAATGCCAATACTGTTCCATCAGGATCTATCTCAAATAGCTTTTCCACTATCTTTGTATAGGCAGTCTCATGGCGCTTTTCATCTGATGCAATTGTACCACATATCTGAGCCAACTTGACATCACCATGCTCCTTAGCAAGCCTGGCGGTGTTTCCATGTGATATAAAAGTTGCTCTCTCTTGAAATGAAGTGTAAATGAACCCAAGGTAGGGGCTGTTCTCAGTCCGAGGATCCTATTCATGGACATCAATAGAAAAATAACAAAATTGAGCAGAAATATGGAAAGTGCAGCAATTACAAAAAAATCCTTAGTGGATCATGAATTTAAAATTCAACAATAGTCTGAACTCTGAACCATATAATGGATTTCGAAATGGTCCTGCTGAGGTCCATTTGAGTGGGGGACAACCCAAGTAGTGAGGAAGATGTCCTCAAGTCAATCTCTCATTCATAAACATGCAAGTATATGTGAATCAGCAAGCACATTAATATATCCAGATGCATGAGTATGTGGATGCAAGAGTTACTTTGACGTAGCACAGCTGTTTTATTGTCTAATAATAGTGAACTGGCTAAAAAAGGGTCAAGGTGGTGAACCACTATATGTAGCACATGATCTTACCATTCCAGATCCAATTAGATATTGGATTGTCTTTTCAATTTGCTTCATGTCAACTCGTCCAGACAGGTAAAGATACTTGTTGAGAAGGTCACCATGTCTATTTTCTTCAGCAGTCCATGCTCTTGTCCAAACTGCCCAGGAAGTAAGGCTGGCACCTGTTTCATCACGAACACCATCCAAGGTATTAAGCATTGTTTGGTAAGTTGGCAGAGCTTCTTCTGTGACCATATCTCCAACCAGAACAACAAAATAATCATCGGGAATCTCCTTTGCTCTCTCTCTCAGTTCCTTTACTTGCTCATCAAAACCATCTGATGAAGGTTCAGGAAGAAAATCTTGTGGTTGCCAACATTTCTCCACAGGCTTAAGGTGAACCAAGATGTTCTCTTCAGCCCAAGCCTCCAAAGATTTGAAAATCTCAATCTTCTGGGGTGGCATAGAATGGGTTACTTGCACATGCACTTCTCTGGGAGGCATGAAAGGCTTCTTGAGATTTTCAACCTCTCTACAAAATGAATTTAGATTATTTTTCAGAACAAGTATATGATGATGCCAGCAGCAACTGTAAGCTGACACGTTTTATAGCATATTCATAGCAACAACATGAAGACCACAATTCATTTAACTATTTTTTAAAAAACAAAAACAAGAATGATGTTATAATAAAAAAAGGGCAGGTTTTCAAAAACTGCAACCTCTGCTGCAAACCACTTCGTGTCTCACTCAGATTTTAAATTAAAGGCTCAACAAAATTCAACCACCAAATGACATTTCATCCAATCTTGTTATCTATAAACCTAAAATATTGGGTAACCTAACCTCAATGTCCTTGCTGACCAAATCCAGTACAATGAATTTTACTGGTGTTGCAACTGACAAACACTTCATATTCACATTTAACAAGGTTAGCATAATCTATCACAGCATTCATCAAAATCATATATACATAATTTACAGAACAAGATGCGTAAAATAGATACTAAATCAACTAGCAAATATATGTAAAATAAAGTTTCGAATAAGAAGGGAAATAATAGATACGGATAAGTTCTCGAAATGGCAACTAATCACATGCCAATGAAAAGAGACATTCCAGTAATATATATATATATATATATATATATATATATATATATATATTAACAATCAAAATAACAAAATGAAAAACTTAAAGAAAGCTCTCAAACAAGAACCATGAGCTAAACAATATCGAGGCCAATTTCACGGGGCTTGGAGAGGGGGCGTGAAATAAATCTACACAGGAATGAGAAGATTCCGAGGGGGAGAAAAATCTGCCCGCAAGAAGGGCAACTAATATTCCGAGGTCCAGTAGGTTTCGAAATGAAACCTATAGTTCCCTCCGGTGTTACCGACCAAGGGTCAAAAAGGGATAAATAAGTACACAAACAGTAAGAGTGCAAGAGATATTGAAGCTTATTATTATATGCGTCTAAGCTCCTCCTAATCCTCACCAACCCAAGAAAAGATAAACACCAAGACACGTATCAAGACTACTAATGGCAAGAAAACAGAAAAATGGGGGCCTGCGATCGAACCACCCCAACCATCCAATTACCAACCAAGAGATTAAAAAATTAACCAAGGAAGAAGGTGAATGATACTCCAGTGGTATCAGTGTAACGTTTCTATAGACCAAGGCAACTTAAACGGAAATATCAATCGTCCTAAGGGGCGACGGAGAATGAGCAGGCCTGTCATCAGAAGCCCGTGAAACAAGAAGCTTAGATTTGAAAGCTAAAAGGAAAGGGAAGTAATAATTAAAGAAAATAGAAAGGTGAAGGGATGCAAAAATAAGATGCATGTATGAAAGAATAGAAAAAGAAGAA
Source organism: Acacia confusa (assembly GCA_037074495.1). Classification (NCBI taxonomy): domain Eukaryota; kingdom Viridiplantae; phylum Streptophyta; class Magnoliopsida; order Fabales; family Fabaceae; genus Acacia; species Acacia confusa. Next base: position 228,663 of record CM073509.1, read on the forward strand.
GAGACGAAAGAGAGGAGAACTGACGTGGAACCAGAACGAAGGGTGGAGGCCATGATGAAGCGGGGAGATCTGAGCGTAGACATCTGAGGGGGGGCAAAGGAAGAGAGATTGAACTTGGGAGATCGGAAAGAGAGGGGGGTGGGCGTCAGAGCCATTGTTGCTGTCGCGCGATGCTCTCCTCTCCGCCTTCCTTTGCTTTTTATTTCCTTTCGCTGCCTCGCTCTTGTCACCCCACGCACCACGGACCGCCTTACATAGCATAGCATATTCGCGTCTTCATTCTTACAATGCTCTTCTGGGCTGGCCCAGCCCAACGAAACACTCCCGTATTCCCTCCATTGATCTCTTGATTAATTAATTAATTAATTAATACAAGGGAGAGTTCGTGTTTTTAAATTAAATGCTCCTTATATAATTTTTTGACTTAAATTATAATTCCTTAAATAAAATAAAACAAAACATTTAGAAAAGTCTGATCTTTGAAAATTGAGGTATATACATTCAATCAATGCCATAAGCCGACGAGATTTCGATAATATTAAAGACGAGGGAAAGTAACCGTGAGGGTCGTGACTCGTGATTCACGAACAGATGTAGACTCATGCAGCAAATCGATTGTGGTATGCCGACGCGGCTTTCCCCTAATTTCCTAACCATTCGTTGACTTCTTTCCTACCCGCCGTTTTCGTGAAAAAAAAAAAAACCATTGTTCACTCTTTTTTTTTTAAAAAAATATATATATCATTCACCATCCTTGTAAGTAGAGCTGGAAATTAGGGCAAGAGCCAAACAGAGCCGGCCCCTCAAGGCCCGGAGTAAGAAAAATACATGTTTTTCAAAGCTCAGTCCGAGGGCATCAGGGTCAGGCCAGCCCGTAGGGCCCATAAAGTACTATTCCAAATTATAACTATTTTTCCTCCACTTTTTTTTTAAAAAAATATAATTAGTAAATTACAAACGAATCATTCAATAACTAAACACAATCACTAATTCATAATCAAAAGCAAATTATGTTTACAAATAACTCACATAAAACATAAAAAGCATATCACTAGGTGACATTAATACGATGACTATTATTGTCGTCATCTTCGTCACTATAATCGATTTTAACGACATTTGATTGTTCTTTATTTTGAGTAGTAGCCTTTAGCTCATGAGTAAGAATATCTTGAAATTCTTCTCCCGCATCATGAACACATTTATAATCTTTATTTGCAACAAATAATAAATCAAATCATAAAATTAAAGTATAGTTATTATATATTTGTAGTTAAATGGATAAATAATTCTACAACAAATACAAAATATATATAAATTAATAAATTTAAAAAGAAAAAAAAGGAAAAGCTACAATGAAAAGACCCTGCAGGGCCGACCCGTTTAAGCTCGAGGCTCGTCAGGGTGGGCCCTCTAAGGTTGATGTCAAATAATTCCTCCATTTTTCAAACCCCGACCCTTAAAGGGTTAAAGCCTAAAAGGGCCGGGCCGATAGGCCTGGCCCGTTTTCCCAGCTCTACTTGTAAGTATTTTTTCAGTACTAATCACAAGAAATATATTTTTAGTATCGATCAGTAGTTTGAAATATTTTTTTTAAATCTTAAAATAATTTTTTAAGATCATAAATTATTTTTTCAATATAGAGTGTCTTTTTAGTATTCATCATATTTTTTTACTATCATTCAGTACCTGAAATATTTTTTTATTATCAATCAATACCTGAAATATTTTTTTAATATCATTCGGTACTTGAAATATTTTTTTAAAAAAATCCTATATTTAAGGGTACTAAATGGTACTAAAAAATACTTCAAACTTGAAAAAATATCTCAGGTACTTACTGGTATAAAAAAATATTTCAAGATACTGACTGGTACTAAAAAGATACTTCATAATCTTGATACTAAAAAGATACTTCATGATCTTGAAAAAATAGTCTAGGATACTACTAAAAAAATACTTCAAGATATTGAATGGTCTTAAAAAGATACTTCAAGGTATTGATTTATACTAAAAAAATATTTCATGATCTTGGCAAAAATTTTAAAATCCTAAAAAAATACTTCAAATATTGATTGATACTAAAAAAAAAAATACTCAAGATTATGAATGTTATTTTTCAAAAAAAAAATAAAAGAAAAGAAAGAAAGTGAACAATATTATTTTTTGCACAAAAACAGCGTTGTTTGTTTGGTAGAAAAGGAGGGTAGTGGATGGTTAGAGAATTGGAGGAAAGTCAGGTCCATGGTATGCAACGGGGGTGGGACAGTGGGATAGGGGCAAAAGTACGGAAAAACCCTAATTTAATTAATTATCAAAATGCCATTGCGGGAAAGCTATTAACCCATCTATCTCCTATAATCGATTACATGCCTTATATAATCGATTACAAATGGTCAGATTTCTTTTTTTCAATTTTTGCACTACGTAATCGATTACATAAAACTTTGTACTATATAATCGATTAAGCCCTGTGGCGTAATCGATTACGTAGTGCAAATTGTTATGTAATCGATTACACCAGCTCCAGAAGCACAATAAAGTCCTGATTTCGAATTGGTGCATGTAGAAACTGATGTCCAACTTCATTTTACTCATAAATGTGACTTGGGGAAGGTATTTTTGCCAATAATTAATGGTCTACCCTAAGTTTAGTCCATTAATGTCCTGATATTTGTTTTTTGTGCCTACGACATGTCATTTGCAAAATTCATCACCTTAAATCATATAAACTGAAAGCATAAACATTCATAACTAAATAATGCGCTATAGTCAGTGCAAATTCACCATGTCCATTAAAGAAAAAAAAATTACATAAAGCAAATGTCAAGCAATCAAGTCTAACAATGCATAAAATATCTAATCCTCCTCCTCCTCCTCGGAGACATCAGCAGGCACCTGGTCCTCCTCCTCGGCTTCCTGCCGGTCTTGTCCGACTTGTAACTGACGCAGTCCATCCCCCAGCCCTCGCATCCAGCTTTGCATCCACCGCCATCGCTCGTTCTCCTTGTCGACGTGGCTCTTCCACCGCTTCTTCTGTCTGAGCTCTATCTTCCTCATCTGCTTCATCACATCACGGAGGGAGAATCCACCATCCAGCTCAACCATGTCCTCCTCCTCAACATCGTCATCGTCCTGCACAGGGACCTCAGGATCATCCACGGGTGCAACAGCCAGTGCATCCTCCTCATCAGCAACAGTACATACCCAGACATTATATGCATTCTTCGAGATCTTGAACTGCTCTAATAGGCGCCTCTCGAAGACAGCATTCCAATGCGTCTGGTCCACCATCTCCTTAGTACCCATCGGAACACGAAAATGGACCAATATACGGTGGACTAGATAGGCGAATGGGAGTGCGGCGTTCTCCTTCTGCTTCGCCTTGTACATCATCCAACAAATATAATGTCTCCAATTCACTGGCCAAGCGTGAATGATGGCCCACATGATAGGTATATCAACCTCCAACACCCTAGAATGATTGTAGGTCCGAGGGAACAAAATATGCATTATCACGTAGAACAGGATACGTGCATCAATAGTCAATTGCCCTACAGTGAAAAGGGCTCTTTGACCCAATGGCCTCCTAATGTCATGCACAGCGGCGACTCAGTCAAATCCAGGTAGGGGCACTATGCTATCCCCATCATACTCAATAGTGTCCGCCCCATCAAAATTATATCCTAGTATGAGGGCCCATATAAGAGCAGTCATCTTAATATCAATCCCACAGACGCGCGACTTCAGCACCCCATGAATGTAACTGAGGTTATGGTAGAAAACTCTCACCATATCCTCTAAGTACGGACTAACGAACTTAGCCAAGCCACCCAGATGCAAAGCCTTCAGCAGTGGGACTATCTCAAATCCCTCCTCTGCAAATGCGTCATGTCCAGTGACTTGGGCTTGATCATGTTCTTGCTAGCAAAGTGTTGTACGAATGATCTATGTGCTGCTGCAGAATAGTCCAACAGATATCCGTAACAGAGATCTTCCGGCTGTGCTTGAGAGTCGGATGCATCACCCTCCCTCCGCTGCTTCTTCCGTCTCTCAGTCAAACTGTCAACTTCTCTGCGTGGAGGCATGATGACAACAAATACTTACAAAGAGACAATATAAACCATCAACAAACATGAAACAAACACCATAATCACAATGCAAATGTCAATATCCGTCAACGGTCACAATGTCATTATCCGTAAAATGCACAATCAACAATCAAAACAAACGTAATCAATAACCGTCAACATCCATACACACAATAACGTGTAATTCATGCTTCAACCCCACTGTTTGCTTCAGATTTACATGCAAGTAGCCACACATTGTTTTCAAAACGCACAAAAACATTAATTTAATCTCTCATTTGTTCAAAAACAACAACCAACAATTGTAATCAATGATCAAAATATTACATACCCAAAGAAAACAAACCCTAATCGATTAAATGTACCATATGTCTAGAAAAACAGAGAAAATAGGGACAAATTCGCAATGGGAACCAAAAACCTATTGAAATCAAGGCAAATAGAGCAAATCTTCGATTTTTCCTCAATCCACGGCTTGAATCCAACGCTCTCTGGACGAAAATGATGATGGAGGAGAGTGGGGAGCACTAATTGGTTATGAGAATGAAAAATGAAGGGTTTTGAATGGTTTCAGCCTTTTAAAAAACTGAAAATGCAATATGGCGTAATCGATTACATCGCATTGTAATTGTCAAATTTGTCTTCTGAGGTTATGTAATCGATTACGCACTGTAGCGTAATCGATTACATAATAATTTGCATTATGTAATCGATTATGCCACAGAGCTTAATTGATTACATAGTGCAAATTTTTATGTAATCGATTATGCTACAGTGGTGTAATTAAATACGTAGTGCAAAAATTGAAAAAAAAAAATCTGACCCTCTATAATCGATTACATAAGGCATGTAATCGATTACAGGGGGCAGATGAGTTAATAGTTTTCTCGTAGTGGCATTTTGGTCATTAATTAGGATTTTTTCTGTACTTTTGCTAGGATTATTTGCTAGGGTTATATTAACGTTTGAGGAATATTGTCATTTAATTCTGGAAATCATACTGATATTCATGATATTTGCACAATTAGTTACTTATAAAAATATATTAAAAATTGATTTCCAATATAAAAATAATAATTTTATTTTTAAAATGTGTATGAAGATAAGAAGAAGAAATATAATATAAATATTTAATATTTTATCATTTAAAGAATAAAAATGCAATAGTTATGAGATGTAGGATTCTATCATTTATATACTTATTTTATAACTTATAATTTTATAATATACACACATTATTTCTAGACCATTTGTCCACTATTCATTTGGCAATGTTGATCAGGTGTGTTACCATGAATAAATCATAACTTAGAGATATGATTTGAATTATTTATCAAAAAAATTAAGGGATGGTGACATCAAAGTCCTAATTAAAAAATAATAATATGAAAAAAGTCTCATAACTTATCAATGTAGAGGAAAGAGCAACTATTAAAAGTGAATCAGCCATCATTAACAGACCTTTATGATACTATTTCTCTTAATTGGGATATTGGTGTCATTTTCTCAAAAATCAACCAATTAAACCACCCATTCTTTTTTAGGGTAAATCATCCATTGTCTGAACCCATAACCATTTTATTTTGGATACCTCCCTATCCAGCGCATTTTAAAACCATAAGGGTGACATGATCCCTAAAACAGACAATATCGAAGATGGGGTACTACAATGGTATAAGAGACCGTGGGATGTCTTAATCAAACTTTTGGATAAGTCAAGTTAAAAATTCTTGATATAATTGATCAGGAATGTTCCAAGCCTGCTCTGATACCATATGTAATATCTCAGCCACCTCTGATACCATTTATTGGAAGTGTAATTTAATAGTGATGCTATTATTAAATATGACAAAAATTGCCCATAATTATTTTATTACTTTTTTTTAAAAGTATAATTGAGGTGTATATGGCATTAATGAGTTGCAAGCATTACTCGCTTTATAGAATATATAGGTGCTTTATTAAATTATTATTGTATTTAATTATTATTGAGAAAGTAACAATACATGTATTTTGGGAATAAATTAATAAAAATTAGAACTTTGTTCTAACTAAGATTAATTCCCAAATGTTGTACTATAATTAGGACCAGAGGGAATAGTTAATATTTTACAATTTAAGGAATAAAAAAGAATTAGTTATGAGATGTAAGATGATGTGATGACACATTATTTCTTGATCATTTGCCTACTAGTATAAAAAAATAACCAATTGAACCCCCAATTTTGATTCGTTACATAACCATTTCTCTTTTGGGGTGAGTCACCTAATATATGAATTTAGATCAATAACCAATTTATTGTAGTATGGTTGGTCTATTTCAATGCTTTATACTTTTGATGGACCACAACCATATTCCATTTAGTAATAATAATATAGGTCTTTGTTTGTGTTTTTATTGACAACAAATAAAAGAAAGCAAAAGTAAAGCATATATAATTGTTAAAATTTGTAGTAGAGGATGAGTTGGAGAGTATTACCTTATAGAAATATGCCTATACCATTGTTCTTTCTCTTTTGATGATTGGTTCTACCTTCCTCTACAACCTTACTTCTATTTCCTCTTTGGTAAGTAAACCATCATCTCAATTTTCATGGTTACTTGCCTCAAATTGAAACGAAATTCCAACAACAACGGTGATGCGAGTTGTAACATCTTAAAGCCTCGCTCCCAACATTACAAAGGTGGTTGGACAATATCGAGAGCAAAGCGTTGATATGTTATAAATGGTATTAGAGCTAAGTTAAAGTAGACGTTGGTTGATGTATTAACGAGGATGCTAGGCACAAAGATAAGTAGAGTGTATATCTCATATTGGTTGGGGAGGAGCTTTATAAGAGGTCTATATACCTCTATATCTTGATGCTTTTAAAACTGTGTAGGGTGACAAGATCCCTAAAACGAACAATATTGAAAGTGAAGCACTGGAGTGTTAAAAATGGTAGGCATTACAAATATGTTATCAAAGGCAATAGGATGTCCCAGTTGAGCTCTTTGATAAGTTTGATCACAATTCGCCCGGATCAGAATCATAGGAATTACAAATAAAGTAAGGGCAAACCAATTGGAATTTTGTATGTTGCACCCTTCAATAAAATCCAAATACTATATATATATCACAACGAGGCTATCATTTCCTACCATCTCTCTTTTATTAGTTTACAAATGTATCCTTTCTCTCAAACTATCATCATACTTTCAAATCATAATATAACTCATAACAACACCATCGACAAAGAAGGGCGAAAAACGGTCAAAAGAATACGCCACAAAATACAAATCACACAAATCTGTTAAACGGTTTCCTTCCAACCCCTGCGGGTAAAGACACCGTTGAATCCACACTCAAGTTTCCTAAAGATTGAAGTGACTGGTTCTTATCTAACATCCTTTGGGACCTATGATCCTTGCTTGAGAACAAGTTCCCTTTTGTCCATTTAAAGGATCCAATTCCTTGCGTAAGAGGAAATGAAAGTCGCCTCTTTGATTCAGAGTTTGGAGTCCCAGGAAAACTCTCTCTTACATTACTACTAGCACGTACTTTGGCCTTGGCAGATAGGGTTGGAGTCATGTAGTTCGGTACTGAAAATGGCGGACAGCTTGTGAGGCTATCATCATCCTTGAGTGGCACATCAAAAGGTGATTCAGTTCCCCCTACCCTTGATCTTGAATACTTTGGCAAGCTCGAGCTGTTTGCTTGCGGGGTTCTTACTGCTTTTGCGGATGTCACTACAGCTGATTTAGTGGATTTTGGTGTGGCTGCATCCATATTATCAAACCCACAGCGGTGCTGCTTATGGGTGTTTGAGGCAGGTTGTGGATTAGTCTTCTGTTCAGAATATGGTCTGGGAGGTGTAAGTTGAAAATTCTTCACGACTTGACCTCCTTGTGGATTTGCTGAGGGCAGCTGCCTTTCCAACCAGTTCCACCACCATGGAAACCCCCCAGACCCAGGTGTATGGGTTGATGTAGGAGTGGCTTTCCACAACTGTAGGCAAAGTAAAAAAATTATTTCTACACTCTGGAGATATCTTAAATCAACCCGGCTGTCCAACTTAACCTATTAGATTTTTTCTGATTAGTTTTCCAAGAATTTAACTCGTTCTAAATAGTTCACATACCACATAACAGAGAAAATCCATATGAATCTCGTGAACGTATTTGGAAAGATAAAATCACAAGATATAAGGTAATCATACTACTCTTGTTTGCACAATTAGTTCACTTGTAAAAATATATTAAAAATCGATTTCCAACATAAAACAACAATAATTTTTTAAAAAAAAGTGTATGAAGATAAGAAGAAAAATATAATTTAAATAGTTAATATTTTATAATTTAAAGAATAAAATGCAATAGTCATGAGATGTAGGATGCTAGAATGTATATACTTATTTTATAACTTACAGTTTTATGATATACACATATTATTTCTTCACCCTTTGCACACTAGTATACATTTCCTAATGCTGATTAGGTATTTTAGGATGAATAAATCCTAACTTAGAAATATAATTTAAATTATTTATTAAAAAGATGAACCAACTTAACCACAAATTTTGACCGTGACTTGTCCACGACCAAGTCTCTTTGGGGGTGAGTCATCCGGGGTCCGAATTTAGACCAATAACCAGTTTATTTTGGCCTGGCAATTTCATTTCAATACTTTACCTTGGATAGACCACAACCATATCCTATTTAGTAATAATAATAATAATATAAGCTGTGCCTTTTTTTGTCTTTATTGACGACAAATAAAAGAAAATGAAAGCAAAACATATAGAATTGTTTAAAATTTACTATGGAAGATGAGTTGGAGGGTAGTACCTGATGGGAATATGCATATGCCATTGCTCTCTCTCTCTTGATGATTGCTTCCACCTTCCTCTGCAACCTTGCCTCTATTTCCTCTTTTGCAAGTAGGCTGTCATCCCAATCTTCATGATTACCCGCCTCCTGAAACCAAATTCCAAGTAATAAAAAATGTTTGGCTTCATTTACATACACATTAGAGAACTAGAAATACAAGCCCGTGTGCATTAGTAACAGGATGATAAGCTACTGATTAGACGATATCGATCACAGGAATATTTTAATTAAGGGGAACTTAGCATAACTTATTTAGAGCCTTATATGCTAAATTGAAGACTAGCACGGTAGGCATCATAAGCAAGACTATAGTGGTCTATGGTTAACTCAATCAACCTGTTAACAGATATGACTGCATAATCTTATAATTGGGCAGTATCAAGCAACTAATGCAATATTACTAATGAAGGGATATTTAGCTCTGAAGAGAACACATTGAGTTTGCCAAGCTTTGGTTCTTGGCACAAGTAAGCTCTTGCCATGGATTAGTAGTTAAAATATCTGTTAAATACCAAATTTAATTATTGGATGCATGCTTGGGCAAAACAATTAGGCATTTCAGAGCCTGCAGGTTGGAGTAACATCGGTCTTAAAAGCTAAGAAACTTCATTAACTAAGTCAGAAGGCTTACTCCATGGCCTAAACTCAACTTGCCCAAGGTACTTGCCACTTCTTTATCATTCTTGTATTCAGCTTGATATCGTGCCTGGTTCTCCAACATCTGGATCCTCCTGGATTGAATCTGAGATTGAACCCGCACCAGCAACTGCATGTATTTCATGGCATTCATCGTCTGCCTCTTCACATTTTGTCCTCTTACCACTCCTTGAAGCCTCACCAGACCCTTCAGAGCTCTAAAACTCCTCCTAGCCTGTACAACAGCTACTAAATCACATCAGCCGGGTCCCTTGTGTCATATCAATGTAAAGCAGGTAAAATCAATATAAAATATAAAATTTAGAGCAAGTTTACCATTTAAAAGTTGTGAAAAATGCGACTAATCCATTAGATTATATGCAACACACAGAAAAAACATGTTTATATAATACTCCCCCGGTCTTATTTATAAGACCATTTTAAGTAAATCACACACATTAAGTATAGTAAAAATTAGCTATTTTTCTTGGTTTTATCGAACATTGTCAGGGAATTACAAAGATACCCTTGTCTTTAACCAATATCCCAAAGTCAATTACACTTCTTCCAAGCGAGAGAGAGAGAGTATGTTATAATCATGGAAGGCATATTCGGAAAGAATTAATAAATGCTTATTAGATTGTGTAAGAGGTCTTATATTAAGGACCATAAAAAGCTTCTAGATGGGATCTTTTAAATAGGATCAGAGACGCTATAAAGTTATAGCAAACCCCAATATTTACAAGCTGGACCAATGCAACTCATTCTTTATACTCATACAAGGAAAGGTGCCAATCTAACTGTTAATGAGGCGTCTTTGTGCATCAATTTCTTTCTACTCCAAATTAAGTTAGCACCATATATTTTCTCAAAATTAACACAATATTCAAAGACTGCTCACACCTAAAAACTCATTGGTTGCCAGAAATAGCGAACCACCTTGGTTTTCACCGCAAAACTTGCAAATGGCGTGCACTTACAAATCCATTCTTCAAAAGCTGGAGTGTGCTTTTAAATAAAACAAGAATGATCTACATAACTCTACTATAATTTCAACCATTTCCAAGATCGCGCAGCACTGAATGGGCTACTTGATAGCTTGAGAACTTACCATATAACCTCTATACGCAGCCTGGATCTTAGTTGCTGAGGCATGGTGGTTCCTTAGCGTTGGTTCTGGTCTGTGGTAATGAACAATCCTCCTAGGAGATGCTGCTCTCGGAGAAGCAACCCTTGGAGAGGGAGCACTTGGAGAAGCAGTCTTTGGTGAAGGAGCCCTGGGAGGCACAAAAGGTGGAGTTTTGGGTAGCTCAGGAGGCGTGTGAGGCCTGAAAGTTAGTAATTGTTGCTCTCTTTCGAAGTCCCCAAAGATTTTTTCAATGCTGCTTGGCTCCCTGAAGAGGGGAATGAACGAATTTGTCTCTCCATGCCTTAGTTTTCCGAGACCTTTCTTCTTCTTTTCTTTTGTGTTTTTATTTTCAGAATCCTGCTATAATATTCAAAATGGTGAGATAAATATATGTGCTAATCTACATAGTGGAAACCAGTTCATGCTGACACCCAAAGGTATGGCAACTTATGAAGATTAAGCATGCATATCCTCATACAAACTTTTGTTACCTGATTTGAGAAATATGGCATAGACTTAGAACTGATGCATCAATTGACGTAATGTCAAAATGATCAAGCAACCTGATCCTTGAGAATTATCGTTTTATTTTATTTTATTTTCTTTAGTGTTTTAGTTATGTTTCTGTCTAAGATTTCATCTATTATGTATATGATTCGTGTTGCATGCTTTGAACTGATTGGGATCTTTGTACTTTGTGGGATGCTGAGTTGGGTTAAAGGAGGGTATCAGGATGTACATGAGTCAGATAGTGGAGGTTCAACTGTGGCAGAGGAACAAACTCTGACTGTAATCTTTTGGAGTCCTTAATTCATCGTTTTGGGGCCTTTACAGTATTTTTGGTTTGAAGGAAGAGAGGATTTTTACCAAATTACTATTAATGAGAAGAATATCCCTTTTTGTTGAGAGTGGATTTTTTAAATATTAAAAAGTTTCCAAGAGCAATTTAATCTAAAAAAATTTCTTCCCCTCCACTCCCCTCAAACCAAACACACCTGGGGTTGTTTGATATGAGGGGAAGGCAGGAGAGAAATTTTTTTCTTTGGGTTGGATTTAAAAAAAAATAAAGTGGAGATAAAAGTTTAGTTTCCTTACCCTTTTGTCTTACCTCTTATCTTTGTTAAAATTTTATAATCCCACTTCTTACATTTTTTTTTTTTAAATCCAACTTACAAATTTTTCCCCCTCCCCTCCCTTCTAAATATCTGGTACCAAATACCCTTAGGGTTGTTTTGTATTCATTCTAGAAAAATACAGAAATTGGTTTTGGCCTATGCATCATAACACAACCTCATAGATGACTCAACAATTTTTCAAATGATCTGTTAATTTGCCCAGCTAAAATGTAGTTCAGGCGGTTGGGAGGATGATATTCGAAATAAAAGATGACGAGTTTCATTATCCTCTTGCAGGGAAAGATTAAAAGATGATGAGACTTTCCCAATATAGCTGTAGGTCTGTCCATTAATAGTACAAAGTTCAGGATTACTAAACTTGTTACATGTCTGAAGCATCCAATTCCAGCTTACGTTTTTTTTTTAAATTTTTTACGGGGATGCCAAAATAATAAATAAATACTACTCTGGTGCTATATATAGGATATACTTTGTTGGACGAGAGGAAGTAACAGGTAATTGGCATTTGCTCGTATAATTAAGGTCGGAGGGCACTTACATTGACTACCTTTTCCTTGGAGTGGTGACTGAAAACCCTCTTGATTGCGGAAAACCAACTTCCCTTCTTTCCCATGTCAGTGGCATTACTGTTACTTCCTGCCAAAGATAATGAAGATAAAATAGCACCTCATGTGGCCATGCGTATGGTTACAGCCCAGATTAATGACTTTTCAGCAAGCTTCGTATATAAGATATTCTCGGCCATAAAGCAATATTCCATTCTTGAATTTCAGGTAAAAAAAGAAAAAAAATCCTGGCATTTACACTTCAAGTGCACATAGATCTTTCATAACGATGCAGAGATGTATAGCCATAAAAAAAAAACTAAAGATGGCCTATAATTGGAGAAGAGAACACAGACGCGCTCTTGGATGATTCAAACAAAATCTAGCAATTAATTATAACATGTTGTTCTCCTTTATCCACATTAGGAATCGCTAAAACAATTAAGCTCAGCAAAGCGATCACAAGCAAGGACGCAGCATCTCCATATGAGGGTGCTGATGGGCACAAACAGCAAACAGTAAAATCATAATGGGAAATACTAGATTCAACTGAGAAAATAAGCCGCTTTATGTAAAAATAAGAAGAAGAAACCAGAATAATCATTCGTAAATGAAATCCGATGGTAGCTGGGATTATCAGAGATAGCTCTTGAGGATAGGCAGTAAGGAGTTGAGAGTTTATGAGAAGAAGGGGGAGGAAAAAGCACGCGAATGAAGGTAGAAAGGCCGAATTGTGAAATCAAAAGCCGGCAAAAAAGGATTTTGGGTTCTAGAAGAGAAATTCTAGTTGATCTAAGAGAGCCAGTAAGAGCAGAGAAGAAAAAGGGAGCTAGTATGAACGAGTGGGAGAGGAACCGAATTGAGTTAGTTTTCTGAGAGCATAAAAAAGTAAAAAGACAGCATAATCTGACATCTGAGAGGAGGGATCCCGAGGATGAGAGTAGTAAGAAACATAGTCTAGTCAGAATAATCCTCAAAAGAAGAGAGAGAGAGAGAGAGAGATACCTTGGGGGAAGGGGTGTAAGCGTTGGAAGGAGGAGGAGGAAGGGAGAGGGAAAACGTCTGGTGGTGTTGGGAAGCGGAATTGTTCAGCCGGCGTCTGCTTTCCAGCAGCACATGATTGGTTTGGAGTGGGGAAATATTAATATGGGAGGGGAGGGGCTGAGAATCGGGTTCCCTTGCTCCGATTAAATTACAGTACCTTTCAACTTTTGTGGCTTGCATTTATAATTTTCTTTCTTTTTGGTTCCACAATCATCATGAGGCTAAGAGAAAGCGAGGTTGCCCACTTTCTCACTCAATCTCGCCAACTTCAACTAACTTTACTTCAATGCCAAGACTATTTCTTCTCATCTCCCTGTTGACGCTTGTGTTTGGTGTTCATTAGATTATTATCGCTGTTGTTATTATTATTATTATTATTATTATTCTAGTCTTGTTGCTGCCGCTAATCTCATCACCCTAACAAATCTCCACTTTTTCACCTCCCACGCTCTTTCCATAGCCCGTAAAACTCACGACATGCTCTTGGTTTGGAATTTGACATTCTGAATTATCTCTTGACACGTTTAAGCTCCAGAGTTGGAGTCAAATTCAGAGATGGCAGGAATAATGAAATCCGAGCAGCGTGTCCGTGTGGAAAATGTTGGCACACCGCACTGTCGCCTTTATGCATCTCTCTCCAATCAGATTGTATATTTACGCACAGGCGTTGAATAATTCTGTGGATTGAGTCTTATAATAGCAAGACTCCATTAAGGACGAACGTAATGGAAGCCTTGAATCCACCATGATAATGAATTGGATGAGTGAGAGAGCGTGGGAGGGAATCTCTGGAAGGTGCATGTTGGTGAAGTATGAGACTGTGAGTGATGTGGGAATGGACGGGTGGGAATTGAAAGGCCCGAATAACCGTTCGATTGGGCTGCGATATTGGTCCACAAAAGTGCAATGTCCCCACTCTTGCCTGTACACAATTATACTTCCCTGTCTTGCCACGTGAGAGAGTCCTCAAAAGACTTTCCACCACATGAAACCGTGGTTTGGGATTGTTCTGTGCCAGGGCATATGAATTACGGGCCAATTCGTAAGATTCCTTCGCCGAGGTTTTCTTTTTGGCCACCTCGGTGCCGTAGCTTTTGGGTTTAAGTGTAAAAATATATCTTAACTTATACATATGATCTTTTTTGAAGTGTACTTAACATGTTTTTTTTTTGTTTGGGTAAAAGTGATTATATGGTTGTAAAAGTGAAACAAAAATATTAATTGACTGTTAGTTTAACTTTTTTGTATTTTTAAGGCTAACATAAACGACAACTGAACTAAATTTCATCTCAACTAGTAGTAAAAAACTGGAGAAAATTACAAAAAATGATATAGATATTTAAAAAATACAATTTATCCATTCTCTTTTCCAATTCCAATCTTATCCATTAGGCCGCTCATCTCCGCCTCTTTGTTGTCATTGCCATCTTTCTGTAATTTTCAAAACTATTTTAGCCTTTTTCTATAATTTTCTCCAGCTCTTCATTATCAACTGGGATAAGATTTAGCTAAGTTATTGTTTGAGTTTGTCTTACAAATACAAAAAAGTCAAACTAATGATTTGACTAACGGTCAATGGTCAATGACTATTTTTCTTTCATTTTTGTAATCATCGTTGCACCACCCAAAACAAGCACCTAATGTTCTAACCGATAGATTTTTGCACCTTGATCTTTTAATTTAATGCTTCCATTTGTCCCAATGCTGTCATCACAAGCATGGTTTTTTGGTAGGTGATCCAACATTATCGTTCAACCATATCCATGCTTTCTACTTAACTCGGGTGCTCCTTCATTATTTCCATCTCCTCCCATTCATATATTTCTCAGCTTCTGTGCCTTCCCCATAATTATGATAAGTTAGTTGATGGCCATTAAAATTACACACTATTTTCATGCTTGTAACCCCATATTACTCGTAACTCAATTTCTCATTTCATGCGTCAAAAACCAGACATGCGACTCTTAACTGATTTTCATAAATAAATGACAAATGACTTGCTCGGCTTATGATTGGTCATCAAACTTCCATGTCATTTTAACTGGTTGCCTCGGTAGAAAGTGTAATAATCTAACAACAATCAGGGGATTAATATATTTCAGAAATATATTAGGAATTTGAAACCATTATGAGACGGAAAGCAGAAAGAATATATTCTCAAGACGTTTGAGTATTGCTTAGCTTGAAAAATGTGAATAGGATGGCTGACAGAGATCCATAGAAATATAATTGGGCGGGGATCAATGCATGTTTGACAAAGCAAACGCGTCATGAAAGCATGGTTACTGGCGACTGAACAACCTAACATGGCCCTTTTCCAATGCAAATGATTGAGTGTCATATAAGCAAAATTAGTTGGGCAGGGTTGTCAAGGTGAGGAAAAGAGTCGTTGGATTGTAGGTAGTTTTGAAGAAGGGCGTCGTCCTCAATCCTCATCCGGAGCGATACAAGAACAGTGAAATTTAAAATGAAATGAAATATAATTAATTAGGTTTGGTGAGGGTCAGCCAAAACCATTGTGCGAAGAGGACTTGGGCCGAGCTTGCGTCTCCGCACCATGCTTCTCCTCCTAATAACATCCATTTGATTTCTTCTTCTGAATTGCATCATAGCTTCCTCTTCAATCACAAACCTCCTCATTAGGACGTCATCGGTCAATGATTTGCCCCTGAAAACGCGCCTGCCCTCGGTGCTGAGCCTGGCGCTGCCAACAGCTGAATGACTGGACTGTAACGGTTTTGGTCTGGGGAAACTGTTGCTCCTCCTGGGAGCCTCGTTGTAGGAAGAGATGGGCGCACAAAGGCATACCCTTGTGAAGGAAGTGGCCACCTTGAGAGATGTGCATTTTCTTAGCTTCTTATCGGAGCTGCAACTTGATCTGCCCGCTCCACCCCCGTCCAATGACTTGGAAATCCATTTCCACAGGCTCCCCACTCCTATTCCTCTCTGATACCATGTCTTCCTGCAATCCACAGGCATTACATTTCAACTGAGTTGCAGCACCCAAGATAAGAAAATGAGCCTAATTCAAGGACAAGTCTTGGAATTGCTTCTGAATTAGTCAAAGTAAAGCTCAGTCCCTCTCCCTCTCTCTCAAGACTGAATCGCTGATGTTGGTGAAGGATATTTATAATTGTGTACATTCTCTTGATGATGACAATAAGTCGTATATCGTTCCTACATTTCAAGCAATACATGTCCAAACCAAAATTGGTTGTCCCATGAAAGAGAAAGAGAAACAGACAGAGCGTACCTTGTGTCGGATTCGTGGTTCTTGGGATGTTGCATGAACAAAGACAGATGCAAGTATGACCAGGGTGGAGAAAGAGAGGAAAGGAGTTTCATCTGGGTTTTACGCACAAATGAAGAGCCTCCTGCTCCAATTTGTGATCCTAAGATGGGATTGGCAATGTACTTCTTTTCTTTTGCCCCCATTCTTTATTGTAACCCTCCTCCTTCTTTTGCTTTGGCTGCCATGATTCCTTCTGATTTAGAGAGAGACAGACAGGGATTTGAAATTTCAAAGCCAAAGTAAATCTGTCACTACAATGCTGCTTTTAATGTAATTACCAGGGCCCCCCCACCACCATGCCTTTATTGAATTCATTACTTTCTGGAGCATAAAAAAGCATGAGGAGTTAGCCTCAATCATATTTAGACTCTTAAACTTTATGATTGCCAGGTCTCTCAGGACATTAATCGGTTTGAGACATGCTCGGCCTGCCTTTATGACATAAATATCATAAGCACCCAAGCTCCCACTCTGCTCTTTTATCACTCTTAACTCTGCTTCCCAATACCAACAATTCTTATTTAATTTCTTCCTTTCATGTGGATGTCACTATTTGAACAACGCTCTTATGCACAAGGAATGATTTAACTCCCCTTACCATTAATGTGAACCCGTGCTGTGCAATTATTTCACAAGCTCCACCACCTTTTTCTGCGCATCATCACCCGGTCCCTCACACACAACCAAAAGTGGACCTCTTTTTTTTTTTTTAAGGAAAAAAAATCCCAAATGAAGGTATTATTAATTCTTCATTCAGATGCAATGATAACCTCTTACACGCAGCAGTTTCTTTTGAAATTAGCTTGGTATTGAACGTTGAGGGTGCCTTTGTCGATAACTCAGTTTTTCTTCCCTTGTTTGTTGCTGCCCCGAAGTTGTGGTGGGATTAATTTTACGAGTAGGACTTGTTCAAGGACTGACACAAGCTTGGTTATTATTATAATTGGTTTCACTAATCCCTAAATCAATCCTCTTTTCCCCAAAATGGGTGGCAGGGGCCAGAGAGGGTCAAAAAGAATATATCTCGAGTCATCATCTTTTTGCTTTTTGTACATTGTAGACCATAGAAATTATTCTAGTGACTTTGGATAGGAACGAAGAGCTTCCAATCAAAAGGAGAAAGAAATAGACAATGGTATGGCGTCTGTAACTTGGCTTCCTTAACGGAATTGAGTCAAAGCTACCTATCAGAGGACTTTTCACAAAGTATAATTGAAAAGGGTATGTTTTCTGATTTTAAATGATTGTTTAATGTTGACAGGAGCCACCCGAGAATATCGTGGGAGCAAGGTAATTAATAGCTTGATCTGCCATGCAAAATGTTATGATGATGCGTGCTTGCCAAATCAGATAATCACATGCAAATGTGGACTTCACACGTGCAATCTTTGATCCCATCACACTCTCAAGGACACCCCGCATTACGCCATTCATTGATATCACTTTTTTCATTTTAGTGACTCATCGAAAAGGCCTAATTCCAGCCCTTGCTAAATGCACTGGATTGAACAAATGAGCAGCAAATTAGATTTGTTTCCTTTTCTATTGTTCTTCCTTTGAGGTTCATCATAATTGACAAACAAGAGTATCATCAGGATAGAGACTGCTTGAGCACGCCTCGCACTTATACATACTTTCTTGTTTACAAGGACAAGTGCAGAAACTAAGTTGATTGAAAAGGCAGTTTGATCCTCGACAAGTAGTAATACAATCCACTGTTCTATCTCATTGGCTATCAGGTTCCCCTGAGCATTTCTTGCTCCAACCACCAGATCCAGCTTTGCGCTCCCCACGTTTTCTTTTATAATTCGGAAAATGTACGTCTTTACATAAACAAGATTTGAGTGTAGATTGCTCCTGAGAGTAAGGCAAAGCAGACCTCGCTGCTATATTGGATTCCGTCGCTGGGAGAGAAGCAGTGTTTGCACTTTCGTGATCACCTTTCCGTGCCTCCAGATGTTTCTCAGTGGGATTGTGATTTACACCTTTAAAGGCGTGCTCCTCTGCCTCAGCTGTTTCATTGTGTATCCACACATTGTCCACCATCTGCAACCAACAACGTCAAAATTAAACATTTTCAAATGTGATAGCAAACATTCAATCTTAGCAACTCCCATTATTTTAAGCAAACACATATTCTACATTTTATACATAACGCCAGGAAAAGCAGCTAACTGCATTATGGATATGCTTCATTATGTAAATGCTTCAATCAAGATCAAGAGCCATCACCCAGACATAAAGAAACAAAACAAATTCTGAGGACAACCAAACTAATCATTCATAAGTCACTGTTTGTTGGTCCTGAATTTTAGGGGCTTACCTATGTCCATACAAGGTAATTGCATTTAGGTCACATAAGCTTAAATAAATATCTAGTCTAAAGATAAAATGAGGAAACTATACAACATTTAGCGCACCCACACCCTACTTCCAATGTTGTATTTACCATAAGGAAACCGGAAAAGGGGGGGGGGGGTAAGTCCAGGGAGATTTCAATTTTCATGTGTTGATGGCCTTAGTTTTAGCTCATAATCAGCTTCTGGCCTAAATACCAAATAAATCAGAGATCTGTTTAGACGGACAGCTTTTGATGTAGATGAACATGTTACCATAAAAAGAAGTTGCTCTCTATCATTATTATATACCACTTTTTTCCATGTTAAAAAAGATCTCAAAGATCAACATAGATGCCATTTAGGCAAAGAAAGCAATTTTACAGCCATAATCTGCCCATGAATATACAATAAAAATAAAATAATCAAATTATCATTATCCATTGATTGAGACTTACATCTTCACATGAGTCCATGGTCTGGGGTTGAGGGAGGGTGACATCTGCAGCAGACAATAATCCCACTGTGCTCTCAATTATATCAGGAATAGTCGTGGCTTCTCCATAACTTGATACAGCACTATCAGGCATAACCAAATCTCCAAAGTCAAACTCAGGTGCATGCTGAGCTGAATTACAAATAGCCCCAGCCGACACTGTGTCTCCATTCCCAGCAGAGAATGCAGGACTATGAGCAGAGCTGGTCTGTACATCACCATGTGGTAGAAGGCTCAAATTCTCTGATGAAGAAAACTTCAAACCATTTTTGGACATAATTACATCAACTTGACTCTTCAGCTTGTGGACCCTAGAATGTACATTTTCAATTGTCCAAAGGAGCTGCTCCAAGGAACTATCACCATCGCTAAACTCAAAGAAAGATTGATCATCATTAATCCCAAATCTGTCAGTCAAATCAGTATGCGGGTCTGCAATCACTGCCCAAAGAATAGGAAGATAATTAGTCGTCTACCTAAGATATATGCAGCATTGATAATGTAAGGCACTTGGCAGATCATGATTGGCAGTGACGAATAACACAGACAATTTCTCTCTTTCTGCAACCAAAAAGTTCAGTTTATTTTTTCTTTTCCCGCTTAAAAAAGCAATGCCAAAGAAATTAATCTTACAAGGAAACTTAACATGTTAAGCATTAGAGAGGGATCAGAATGAAGTGGTATTTCTAACCTGAATTACCAAAGTCATCAGCCAAGCTACCATCTGGGTCACACTTCTTATTCTCTACAGTTTGAGAAAGAAAAGATGTCATACACTTTTCTAAAGTGACGACAAGTAGTTGGTTACCAACAAAGGAAGACAAGAAAATCAGGAAAGATGAGTATAAAGAAGTTCATACCAAGATAGGAGAAAAGGTAATGACGGAACATATAGGAGCCTATATCAGTTGTGTCTTCAATTTTCTTTCTTTTCCTTCTCTTTTTGGCCTTAATTCTGCACAAGGGACTTGAAAATGGAAGTGATTTTGAACCAAATTCTTCTAATGTTAATTGATCAGGTGCCATACATTTCCTGCGATCAAATTCTGCAAGCTCTTTGCTGTATTTTAATGCCTGCGACTCCATTTCTTTAATTCTTAGTTCTGTCCATTTACAGCGCCACATTAAAGGTCGTATAAAGTTCCTCCAATGATCTGTCAGCTTCTTCCTACTATGGCTGCACAGAAAGTTAATATGAAAAAACAATGATAACAATAATTACATTATCAAAATATGTCGGGAAAGAATATAAAATGTTTGTGATGATGGAAGCAAGTTACCAGAAATAAAAGGTCTATTCACCATAAATTGATAGGTATACCCTTCAAAATAAGCAAATGGAGCCAGAAGAAAATGACATCTATAGAAGGAATAAATGATGGCAAAGAACAAAAGTAACGATAATACTATAACCAAATATCAACATTTACAAGTTGCATTATCTAAGGGCTCGTTTGGTATGATGGAATTGGGTCTCAATTCCATGAGGAGGTCTGTTTGGAATGATGGAATTGGAAAAATTTTCAATTCCATATGGAAGCCAAATCTCCCCAATCTCATCAAATTGGCTTCCACCCAAAAAGTAAAGATTGGCAATTCCATGTAGCCAAATTCTTTTTTCCCTTCAAGCTTCATGGTCTCATCTCATCACCACCGACAATGATAGCAGCGGACTAGCCACACAACCTGTTAGCACTCTCAAAATTTGTTGAGAAAAAAAAAGAAGGGAAAAGAAAGGAAAGACAATCTAGAGCCAGGATCTGTAACCTCTAGCCAATACACAATAATTCTTGATAATATTCATCACACCTTCATAAAACATAGTTACACATATTTATAAGGGTCAGTCATCATAACTGCCTATAACTATCTACAATAACTATGGTATAAACTAACAAACAGATAAAATAACAATAACTACTCTAAAATAATAATGACTTCTCCTAACATGTGTCTTTCTTCAAAAGAGGACACATGGAACCCTAACAATACCCTCCCCCTGAAAATTAGCCTTGTCCTCAAGACAAGAAGAAGGAAATTGAGCTGCATAAAGAAGCCGCAGTTACTTGCTGAAGACCTTGTAGTTTGTAACACTTCCCATCAACCCAGAAGATCATAAACATTTTGCCAATTTGCTGCAACTATATTTAGGGATGACAACCATTTAATGCCAAGAACCATATCCATGTTTCCCAAGGTGAAGGGAAAGAAGTCATCCTTAATGGTTAGCTCTGGTATTTTAACCTCCAACTGAGTACATATTGATTTACAAGCAACCATGCGTCCATCACCAACTTGGACATTGAAAGGAGGAAAGGGAGTCGGTTTCAAGTTCAGGGCATCAACTATCTTGGTGGAGAGATTATGCGTAGAGCTGCTATCAATGAGAATCAGAATTGATTTTGTTCCCACGGTTCCTCTGATCTTCAAAGTAGAGGCCGATTGATTGCCCAAAATAGCGTGGAGGGAGATTTCAGCCATCATGGCGTTAGTACCTTGTTCATCGCCAAAGGATTTGGGTGCTTCTTTTGTCTCGTCGGAAATTTCCATTAGCCACAAAGTTGAATGCTTGCAACGATGACCCGATACAAAACGGTCGCTGCATCTGTAACAAAGGCCTTTCTTGCGCTGAAATTGATGTTGCTGATTGTTGAAAGCCAGAGATTGCGATATCTACGAATTATTCGGCAATTGACAGTACGAGTCGGTTGAGGAAGATGAGATCGTTGGGATATTATGGGAGTTTGACGGAAGTAACGGCTTAGCATAGGAACTTGACGGACTTGAATAAGTAGGTGGGCCCCAGGGCTGACGTGGCAAAATCTGTTTATTATCTCACCAATTATTATGAAAATCCGATCCTCTTGCATTATGGTTTTGCGGCTGATAACGGAAATTTTGTTGAGATTGGACTTTGGCTTCAAACTCCATAGCTAGGCTAACTGCTTTATAGGCTTCTTAATTTTAACATCAGCCTGTTATTCTTCCTTTAAACCATTGATAAACACGCCCAAAAGGCAGTGCTTAGACCACCCTTGAACTTGCGATTGGCGTTGAACAAATTCCTGTTTATATTCTCCAACTGGGCCTATCTGTTTAATTCCGCAGAGATGCACATCAGGGTTCTGGAATTCAGCAAGCCCAAATTGTTCTTGAAAGACTTGCACCAATTCTTCCCAATATCTTATTGTTCTTCCTGAAGAAACCCAGGTAAAAGTGTCTAACGTGTCTCCCTCTAAACTTATTGCTGCTACATCCACTTCTAAATCCGCAGGTGTTTGATAATATCTAAAATATTTTTCAGCCCTTAAAATCCAACCTCTTGGATCTCCCCCTTACTTTGGAAATTCTACTTTTGAATATGGATGTTTAGAAAAATTTCTGTTCCAAGGAGGATTCTCCATATCAACCTCATTGTGTTCACCACAAGGGTCATTATAATTATGACTTGTCTCTCCCATCAGTATTGTTGGACCCTTTGCTTTCTTTAAATTAATAATCTCTGCATTCATCAAATGCAATAGCACAAGAATAGCCTCCAATTGGGGTTGATTGGAATCTGGACGAGGTTGTGTTGGTTGTTGAACCAAAATCACAGTAGGATCATCCCGGGGGTTGGGTTGGGGAAGTTTTCTGGGTTGATTTTGGTGTATTGGTGACACATTTTCATAAGAAGAATTTCTTGTGTTCACCATGATGACAATCAGGCTCAAAGATTAACCGCTTTGATATCAAATTGTTAGCACTCTCAAAATTTGCTGAGGAAAAAAAAAAAGAAGGGAAAAGAAAGGAAAGACAATCTAGAGCCAGGATCTATAAACTCTAGCCAATACACAATAATTCTTGATAATATTCATCACACCTTCATAAAACATAGTTTCACATATTTATAAGGGTCAGTCATCATAACTACCTAAAACTATCTATAATAACTGTTGTATAGACTAACAAACAGATAAAATAACAATAACTACTCTAAAATAATAATAACTTTTCCTAACATGTGTCTTTCTTCAAAAGAGGACACATGGAACCCTGACACAACCAGCGCCAGAACGCTTTTTCCTGCCACAAACAATCTTCCCCCACTGTCGGCAATCTATTCACCTACCGCCAGTGAGCTTCTCACCCCAACAACAATGACAACCTCCATCATGGTTGACAAATCTGAATAACAACCTCCATAAGAACACTGACTTCACCCTGAATTGTGACCTCCACTCATCTAGCAACCAGAGAAATTGTGGCCTCCAGCTACTAGTGATGGCGGCCTCTCTTTAGATCTGGCCCTCCTCTCTCACAATTTGGGGAGAAGGAGGACATAGTGAGCTGGGTGTGCAACAAGAGAACAACGAGAAAATAATGGGAATGGTGGACTCAAGAATTGCAAAGATTTACAAAGAGGAGACCATGAAGGTGGTGAGGATAGCTATTAAGTGCATGCCCAGCATTCCCGCAGGATGACCCGCCATGAGAAGTGTGGTTCAGAAACTTGAGGATGCTAAGCCTTGTAAGTTGGTGGGAATCGTGGTCACTAAAGATGGTGGTTCTGCTAAGAAAGTGCAGGTTCATGAGGCTGCAAAGCTTCCATGACAATTTTGGTTTGGTCTGAAAAATATAATGTAGCTCTAGCCCTCCTCTCTCACAATTTGCAATCCCAAGCCAAGACATCGATGGTAACCTCCTGTGGTGGCGGGATGAAGGTGGTTGTAATCTTCGGTGGGTGGACAATGGGAGAAGGGGATGAATTTGGTTCCATGATTTTTTTTTTTTTAAAAAAAATTTAGAAGGGCATTTTGGTTTTGTCATATAAAAATTAGGCCTCATTTCCATGACATACCAAACATACTTTTAAACCCCATTTCAATTTCCATAAAAATCAATTCCGGGTACCAAGCCCTAAGGATTTCAAGAGAGGTAAAAGGCATTTGAAACTATTCTTCAAGCAAAGACACTGGCATGCCATCTAACCACAGCAGAAAGTTCCTATAAATTTCACATCACTCAACATCTTTTGAGGCTGCAACTGTAAATATGTCAAGTTTTCAATTGTTATAAATTCATTATAACCATCAACATTCTAATTTTAACATCTGAGTGCATAATATGGATTGATGAGTAACTTAAATCAGTGGCTAGAAGATGCATGTGAATTGGGTTCTTTGTTTAGATATTAGATACCGATTGCTAAATCTATGACCAAGCTAGGCATTTTATTACCTCATTGGAAAAGCTGAGCCAAAAGCATCAAAGGCGCATGACAGCCCGCTGTCACCTAAGAGCTCTGACTCCACTTCAGCGTCACTCAGTCTAGAACTAGTTTCAGGGTCAGACATGGAGTCAGCAAATGAACTTGAGTATTCAGTTGCATCAGGGTCATCATTTTTATTTGACGCAAAATCAACTTTATTTGTCCAGCTCACTATATCAACCTCCATGTCTTCAGGGACCTTAGCACTTATAATTGGTTCATCAAGAAAGGCCTCCACCTTAACAACGCGCTTCTCGGGGTGATAAGTGTAAATCATACCTTTTTCTTCCACCTTGCCCTTTACTGCTTCAACTTTCAAAGCAAAGTTTGGTTTACTCTCCTTGTTTTTGTCTGAAATTGGACGAGCAGGGCCCATGAGATTGTCTTTTACAAACCAAGCTCCGTTTTGCCAGAAAAATCTATGAGACACTCCTATAAATTTAACCTGATCAAATTCAGAATGTTCAGGGTCATGAATAAAAACAAACTAATCTTGTTAATAGCATGTTAACATTGGCTTCAAAGAAAATAGTTCAACGAAATTTGAGGCATTTAACTTATGCCAAGATGTGAATTTCTTTTTTTTTTCTCCCCATTTCCCCTGACAATAATTTACTAGTAAGTATCGGCTACAATTCAAAAGTGGAGTTGAACCAATAACAATAAAAAAGAACCAGATTTCAGAGCAAGTAAGGAATAAATGCTTTTGAACTGTTTCATAGTTTGAAGACCTGCTTCAACATCAAAATGCATACCCAAGTCAGATTGTCTCAAAACAATTAGCAACTAAGAATTACGGCAGTATCAAAATTGTACTTTGCAAGCAAGATGGAAGAGAAACTATCCTCGCGTCAAATGTTTATAAATATGACACATCAAAAATTTTTGTTAGTACATATAATTAATAATGCATTCACTATTGCATAACAATAATGAAAGCCTCAAAACAGCTAGCATCGCCGAACATACTTAGAAGCAAAACAAAAGGAAAAAACAAATTTAGTGGGCTAAGAACAGCATAGAAATTGAACATGACTGCATGTAGTTACACAGTTGAAACGTAAAGCAACAAAATTGAGTGAATGGAGACGAAATTAGAGGAAAGCAAGCAACGCACAATGAAATAGAGACATAGCAAGAGTTTCTTCTCTTTCCATTTTTTTTGGTGGCCAATGTGATACCGGAGAAAAAGAAAGAGAGCGTACGAATTGGCTTCATTTAAAAAAGCTGGTGCAGCGGGAATCGTTACTTGCATGCGTGCTCAAAAAAACAGCAGAGAGGAAGGAGAGAAACACCCAGGCGAAGGGTGTGGAGTGAGTGAGAACCGATAAGTGGCCATAGTTGAAGTTGGCGGCGTGAAGGACGAAATGAGAAGTTAACGTTATAAAGTATAAACCTAGGTGACTCGTGAGGCATCGCACCCCGCGGACTCGAGTAAGCAATTTAGCTTCCCGCAATATATTTTCAGTTTTCACACGCGCCGGCTCCTTACTTTTTTTCCCCAAAAAATTGTTTTTGTTACTAATGTTATTGTTGACTTGTTAAATTCAAATGCTCCACTATATCATCATGTAAGAAGAAAGTTCAATTATCAATTGCCCTTAAACAATGGTTTTTTTTTTTATTTTATGAATGAAAAATGTCATTTAAGAAGAGCAATTATTTATTAATATTGTATAAAAAAGAGATATTAATAATATTTTGCTAAAATCCAATCCAATAGTATTAGAAATCAAATGATTGTATTTTTTTTATAAAAATTGGAGTCAATACAATATAACAAGGTGGTGGTCTAGTTATCCTCACCAATCTCCACTTCATATTTATAAAATGACTGTATTGAAAAAAATTGAGGATATATTTCACTAAAAAAATGTTTTTTTGCCGGTGAGATAAATGCTACTATTTTTTTAAAGCTGAAGATAAATGCTATTAAAACATTATGTTTTTTTTTGGTACAGAAAACATTATGTTTATGTCAACGTTTATATGAGAAAACAAGAATCCAATCCATCATCTATTGGACACTAGCAATTAATATGACCGCTGAGAGTAATTTAGCAAATGCCGCCCTTTGACACACTTGCTCTCGCGCTTCAACGGTCCAACTTTGACTCTCCTCCTCGTTCGGTTTCTGGCCTTCTTCAAATTCAGCACTTAGGCATGGCTTTCCCAAATCCTTTAAACCCTAGAAGTGTATCGCTGATACTCTTAGGATCCTGCAATTCCTGATCAGTCATTTTCATTGTGAGATTATGAACCCCTGCTTGATGGATTTGGCCCTGGATTTCCTGGTTCCGTCTTTGTGGGAGATCAAAGTTACAGTGGCCACCTCCATGTTTGTGATAATCGCCTATTGGTTTTTCACGTACAGAACTGGAGACTTTGATGTTAGTCGAGTACTTGTTGACAATTCCGGGGATGCTTCTGACGACAAAGACAAGGTTATTCTCAGAATTCGAGCATAACTTTGCAAAGTTCACTGATCGATTGATCAATAGTGATAATCAAATATCAAGTTTTAAAGGACTATCTTACTGAAATTTTCTTCTTATCTTAGAACAACGCAAGATGTATTTTTTTTTTAATTCATCTCTTAGGGCCTTTGACCATATTTATAAGAGTTTTCCTCTGTTGCTATACTTTCTTTTATCATAAATTGTTTTTTTTTCAGAAATCATAAACTTAAAGGGACGACAGGGGTGAATTTATTATGATTGTGAATGATGGACGACTACCAATCATTTATCCATTCGTTTCTCTGAGAAAAATTAGTGATTGGAAGTTTTCACCCTAAGTGATAGTGGATAGTTCAATATCTGTTCTTACTAGTTCAGACTGAAAATTCAGCTTGGCTATATAGTTTGATTATTGAAAACGAGTGATATTTAACTCGTTGACATACATTTCTGCACTTATTTTGTAGATGGTCCTGATTAAAGGAGATTCTCAGACCAATTCGGCATATCTGATTAAGGTATTTCATTTTATTAGCCCTGCTTTAAGGCTTACGTAATATTGCAATGCAGTATATATTGATTTGTCTGTCTTATTAAATTCTGTTTGCAGTTGGAACTTTTGGCTGCTAAGAATCTTATTGGTGCAAATTTAAATGGCACGTCAGATCCTTATGCTATCATTACATGTGGCAATGAGAAGCGATTCAGGTGTAAATAACTATATGTAATATTTTAGCTAATGTACACGATATTGAACATGTTTAGGCTGCTTTTATGTTTGGTGAATTGAATTTAGATTTGCATTAGTATATGTTTGCTTTAGAAGAAGCAATGTTGCTAAACTTAGTTTCTACATTACGGCCTTTGGCATCTAATAAAGCAAACAAAGGCTATAAGGGAAGGTATTTTTAAATAGTTTTGCGATAGAGAATTTGTTTGAAAGATTTTTGGCTGCTGTGATCTGGGTTTTAGTTTGCAGATAATGCGTTTTTATTTGACCAGGCATATTTTTAACCAATTTGGATTTTGGATCTATGTGAAAAACTGGCCTGTGCAGAGAGTTTAAGATTTTTTTTTTCCACTTGCTTGTTCAATTTGAGGCTTATAATATGTTACCTTTGTCAACCGTGTTTTTTTTCTTTCTTTCCTTACAGTGAGCAATTGATAGGTTTCTTGCCCATTTTGTAATTGACTTTTGCAAATTGACAGTTGACCTTACTGGGTGAAACTGTTGGCCTTGCTTTAAGATTAATACAATGTATGTTTAAAATACATTACTGAATCCTAATGCAGGAGATATTGAAGTCAAATGCACACAGAAATCGTGTGAATCCATTGATGCATATGAAGATGCAGAAGGATGAATTAATAATTTGATATTTGTAGTATTAGAATCAAAAAATATTTGTATGCATAACAAGAGACTGATTGAAGCTTAACACGAAGGTTTTATGTTCTTTCCAAGCCAGTGGCTTGTCTTCATGTGCTTCTCTGAGGAAGAAAGATTATTGATCAAATTATGTATGAAATGAATCACATTGTTCATCTGTTCTTCTATTACTATGCAGTTCCATGGTTCCTGGTTCAAGAAATCCTATGTGGGGTGAGGAATTCAATTTCTCTGTTGATGAACTTCCTGTCCAGGTACCTTTGTAATCTAATTGATGTGCTTTTGTTATCTATTTGATATGGAATAGGAGTACTAAGTGTTTGCAGCTGCTACGGGGAGTTGCAGTAGTCTATGGGATTTATCTTCACCTGAGCAGATCTACTCCAAATTTTACTGCTAGGCACAAAATATTTTTCATAATTATAAAACTTTTCTTCTAAGTACTTGTTCAATATATATATCTTCCCCTTTCATTTTTCTTCTTGTAAACGTACAAGTTTCCTAAGTTCTTACACCATTTCGAAGAACTTTATCTGCCTCTTAATCATATACTCTTTACCTTCAATGGTACATATACTTAAGTCTTTTCATATTTGAATTGATTTGTATCTCACTGATAATGTGTTTCAATGGCTTATTGTTAGTTAAATTATTACAAACTCATTGGCTCATTGTGATTAATTATTTTTTGCCTTTAATATTTATTGGGTGAGAATATGATTTATCTGTTACTCTATGTAATTTGGGTTCCTGCTTCAATTACAAATAATATATATTCTGAGGCTAATCAAAGTTGTCATCAAATGTGTGCACGTGTGTGTGTGTGTTGGACCATTCATCCTAACTAATAATCAACAAAGGAGGTGTATTGCATGCTTTCTTCATGCCAATAAATGCTAATTAATTAACAGATTAAATATGTTATATTGGTTTTCTTGAAACTGACTTCTTCTCCTGCTGACATAGCAGATTAATGTTACGATATATGATTGGGATATTATTTGGAAAAGTGCTGTTCTAGGTTCAGTGACTGTTCCAGTTGAAAGCGAAGGTCAAACTGGTGCAGTATGGTATACATTAGATAGCTCATCAGGTCAGGTAATACTAAAATTTTGAATAACCTTGTTTCTTTTAATAGGTTTTGATTTATTGAATTTCACCTCCTCACACTTTTACTGCCCTCCATAGAGCATCACAAGTATGTTCATTGATTTTTAGGTTTGCCTTCACATAAAAACAAGAAAACTGCCTGCAAATTCTTCCAGGTAGGCCTCATTTTAAGACACACACACCTTAAGTTTGAAATTGATGACCAGACTGAATGTTAGTGCAGTGATCATTGTTGTATCATATGTTACTTTTGTAGTTGGTCTAGTTTTTGTAGAATCCGGTGATTATAGGAATCCCATGATTATAGGGATTGATTAAATCCAAGATTATAGTAGATAACTAGGATTATTATTTCAGATTCTTTCCTGATTATATAGTGATTGTATTGTATCAAATCCAGATCTCATTAAATGATCCAATTCTCTCTTCTCTCTGTGTATAAATGTAATCGTTCCCTCTCTGAGTAATTCACCCAAGAATTATTCTCATCTGATTATCTTCAGTTTTAATATTTATTAACGGACTAATAGGATCAATGGCTATGGCGGACCCAACACTCGAAGAAGGATGCCCACAGAAAAGCAAGGGCCAACTGTTGTTTATCAAAAGCCAGGGCCACTTCAGACAATATTTAATCTTCTTCCGGATGAGGTTACTGACATTATACTTTATTTTGTTTACTAAGGTTACTGATGTGAAATTTTTGCCTTTGTATTTTCATCCAAATACATGCACATGTATATGTGCACAGCAATGTTGTCTCTTCTTATTCATCACATGCAGTCATGTTTGTTAATCTAATGAGCAGGCTATCTATTTCAGGTTGTTGAACATAGTTACTCGTGTGCACTTGAGAGGTCATTTTTGTATCATGGTCGTATGTATGTCTCAGCATGGCATATTTGCTTCCATTCTAATGTGTTCTCAAAGCAAATGAAGGTCAGCTTATCCACCTGCTCTGTCTAAGATTAAGTTAAGATTATAATTATATGCCATTGCTTATAAAATAAGTAAAATGGGGGTAGCTAGATGAGTATGTTGAGATAGATGTGTGGTCACACAAGAAAAGATAAGATTCGCAATGATTACATACTCAAATGTGTTGGGGTGGTATCTAGTGAAGAAAAAATGGTAGAAAATTGTTTGAGGTAGTTTGAACATGTTCAAAGAAGGCTTTTGAGTATGCTAGTGATGAGGGTTGATCAAGTTGTATGGAGCCCTCTAAAAAGTGGTCAAGGAAGACCGAAGTGAACACTCAAAATGAGGTTATAGAGCGAGACCTTTTGGCTAATTATCTATTTGAAGATCTGGATTTTGACAAAGCACAATGGCGCCATGCAATTCATGTAACTAACCATACCTAGTGGGATAAGGCTTTGTTGTTGTGTTGTAGCAACTTACAAAATAAGTCTTTTTGGTTTATCACCAATACATTGTCAAATTCATTTTAAGACTTCGTTTCCAAAATTTTTTTGAATTAAAGTTACGGCGATAGAATTCATGTTTTAGGTATTGATTAGGATAGGAAGAGAAGTCCATTGACTAGTCAAATTAGAGGGGTAAAGCTCTCTGTAAAAAATATCTTTGATTGAAAATGAAGACAGAAAAATCCTGTGATTTCTCTGGCAATGTAATTTAGTTCTCATTTTGCTTTGTGCATCATATATTATGGGTATTGGGCATTGCTTGAATGTAGTTTAGGTGACTGGGAGAAGATATTGCCACATTAAAAAGCCCAAATCAAAGTGATTGGGTTGGGTTGCCTGGATCTATATTTTGTGTTGTTTGAACCTGAAATTTGATGTAAAAGTTTGTTATATGCAGCCTTTTTTCCTTTGTCAATCCAGTCAATCTATTGTCTGTTGTTAATTACTTGAAGCTGGTGTTATTGTTTCTTTTTTGGCTACTAGAAACCATTTATATTTTACTTAGTGTTTAAACATCTGCCAGGTGGTTATTCCTTTTGAGGATATAGATGAGGTACAATTTATTTTTCTATTCTTTTGTTATTTTTGCTTCCCCATACATGTCACACTTACATCCATTGGAATTATTTTGGTTATGGAAGATTCGAAGGAGTCAGCATGCATTTATTAATCCTTCAATAACAATTATTCTTCGCATGGGTGCGGGTGGACATGGTGTACCTCCTCTGGGAAGTCCTGATGGTTAGTGATTAGTTCAAATGGTTTTCCTTTAATATTTTTCTCGAATAGTGAAGGAATGTTAATCATTTTATTATGCAATATGTCTAAGTAAAATCCAGTCCAAATCTTTGGGCTTTGTGATAGACGTTTATAGTATCTGTAATATGCCATTTGTTTTAGTATGGGAATTTCTATCTTTTGTTGACTACTCTTGCTCTCACAATGATGGACATCTCGTTATATTATTGAGCATTTTATCTGAAAATCTTTATTTCACATAACACCAATGCGTATGTTTATTTAGAAGGGAACAGTTAACAAAATTCTTTTAGCAAATGGTTGCCTTTTTTGTTGATATGGTTAGTTCTGTCAATAATGAGTCCTCATTTCACTTCTTTGTTTCAGGTAGAGTAAGATATAAATTTGCGTCATTTTGGAATAGAAATCATACAATTAGAAATTTACAACGTGCAGCAAAGATTTTCCGTGAAATGCTGGAAGCTGAGAAGAAGGTTGCTCCTGCACCATTTGTTGTTCTTAATCTCTGCAATAAAATAACTATTTTGGAGTATGCACACTTCTTTATATTGCTGAATAAGGTGCAGTTTGTTTTAAAAAGGGGGAAAAACTTGGGTTCTTTAGTTTATATATTTAAGGTCCTCCTTTTACAATCAAATTTGAAGTTGTTTTTTTAAGCATTATCGATCCTATATCTAATTAAGACTGACTATCAACATTTTAAATTTATTTTTAAAGTTGAAATCCTCTTGTTCTTATTTGATTTAATGAAAGTACATTAAATATATAAGCTTTAAATACCTAAATTTTCTCTTTTTAGAATAGAAATGAGAAGAGAATTAAAAATAATAATTTACTCGTTTGCCATGTTACATGGTTTGATAATAAACATTCAGAAACTTGGCAACGGTATGCGCAAAGCCCAAAGCACTAATTTTGGTAAATTGTCCTCAATTATTGAAATTAGTGGAGCTACTTTAAAAAAAAAATTTAAAAAAAAAACTCCAGTTCTCCCTGATAAATAGTTTTGTCTGTGACAGTTGAAATGTATTAACTTTCCTTTTTATGATCTTACATATTGCAACGAATTATCTATTTTCTCCCACAACTAGTTGTTCTTTGAGCTTGAAGTGAGTAAAGGCACATCTATACGCATGAAACAGTCACATTTTTTATGATTACTATTCTTGTTAGGAAAGATGATTCAATATGTAAAATGAGAATAAAGGTAGACCTTTAAACGCATTGAAGTTGGAATATGGACAGAGTTTAGAACTGTTTAGCTAACTGCCTTTTTTCGTGCCTTCAATATTTCTCCTGGACATGCATGATTGAATTTGTGACTTTTTTACCCCGAAAAAATTGAGTCTGTGACTGATGAAGAAGCTTCTGCTACTGTGTTCAATGAAAATTGTTTTTTGTAATATTACATTTTTATTGTAAATGGCCATTAATTGCTGTCACTGATCGAGGTGGGCTAAAACAAAGAATACAAAAGATAGAGATGGACAGAGAATTTGAACTGGGTAGATTAAAACAAAATGTGTTTTGTATGGATTCTCAATTGACTGGATATTTCATGTGATTATTTTGCCACTGTATAGGAAAATGCAGAGTCAGAATTGCGTGCTCAGAGCAGTTCTGTCAGGGGAATTAAGATGCCAGATAAGGTTCCTGAAGAAAACATGGGAAAAACTGGAAAGTCTCAACCTTTTGTCAAAGAAGAGGCTTTAGTTGGTATATATAATGTAAGAAATTTTCCCTTTCATCTCCAGGAATTTTTTGGTCATTGTAAACATTAGTATATGATTGATATGCTTCTCCAGGATGTTTTCCCTTCCGAGCCTGAGCAGTTCTTTAATTTGTTATTTAACGATGATTCAAAATTTACAAGCGAGTATCGTTCAGTACGAAAGGATACTAATCTAGTGGTGAGTTTTTCTAGACTGCTTATTGTGGACTTTTTTGAACATTGTTGATTTTAGTTATGACAGATATCAAAGCTGAAGTAAATTACTTGTCAGAAACTTAGCTTCTATACATTGAATGACTGTTAATTGATTACATGCTTATCTAACTAGAGTTGGTGAGAATGCCAGAATCTGTAGGTTTTAGTATAAAAATGTTTTTTCCCGGTGGGCTGATTTGTTGAATTGATGCTGTTGGAACATGGAATTTTCTGATTACCGAGTTCTGGCCAAATTAATTGCCATATTATGCTTAAACATTATAAGTGTGTTTGGACTTTGGTTGTGAAATATTGACATGCAAGTAATCCTTAATTGAGGTTGTATTTCTCTCTGCATATACTGCATCCAGATGGGACAGTGGCATACAGCAGATGAATATGATGGTCAAGTCAGAGAGATAACCTTCAGAACTCTTTGTAACAGTCCTATGTGCCCTCCAGACACTGCCATGACAGAGTGGCAACATGTTGTTCTGTCGCCTGACAAGAAAAAATTGGTGCGATTGCTTTCATCTTGTTATGGTGGTGTCTGCAAAAAAGAAAAAAGATAATAATAACTGTTATCAATACCTTCTGCAGTCTAATTACTTTAACTATGAAATTCCTTTCCTACTTTTTCCTCCTAAATCTCCCATATCTATTTCTAGCCATTTCTAATTTATAAGGCAATGCTGCCTATTTGTATAGGTGTTTGAAACCGTCCAACAAGCACATGATGTGCCATTTGGGTCCTATTTTGAGGTATGGAATACGTTGGACATCTTGGGTTAAGGCTCAACTGTTATTGCTAATTTTAATGTCTGCCGACTAGCATTTTTCCCCTAAAAAGATTACTTTTCATATCTGACATCTGGTTCAGATTGGTCAATTTATATATGATTTTGTTAGTTATTTATTCTTTCTTTTATAAAGATATGTGGCTCTTGCATGTATATCTGGTCAAGAAAACTCTAGTGGCATAAGTGAAGGGATGCTAATATGATCCATTATGAATATGTTATTTTACAATCTTGGTGAGCAGTATAGTTTTGAAAATATGGAAGAGCAAAGGACAGGGAGAAAAGGAGGAGCCTAGGAAAAATTTGTTACTGATGAAAAACTCAAATTAGTGTTTGTGTAAATTTGGCCCGTAAACCTCTTTTTACTGATCAAATGCTATGAAAGCACTATTTGGCGCAGAAAATAATGTGTTGCTTTTTCTGTCTTTAAGGATTTTTCATTTTTGCAATGTCTTTTCGTTTTATAGATTTCTGGAAGTGTGAGTGCTCCTTTATCTCGACTTATTTTATTGTTTGATATACGATAATTTGCTTCAAAGAATAGGTGATATCAAGTTCTCTGTATCAACCAGGTGCATTGTAAATGGAGTTTGGAGACAATTAATGAAAGTTCAAGTAAATTGGACATAAGAGTGGGTAAGTTTGGAATGAAACTGCTGCCTGACTATTTCCTTACCCGTCCTTAAGTATGTCTTGGGCAGTGCAGTGCCCTGCTAATCATAAAGTTTAATTAAGTCAACGTGGCTTATAAAAAGAAGGAAAGAAATAAGCCCTTTTACTAATTTTCTCTTTGCTCTTTTTATTTATTGCACATTAGTTAGATTTTCATCAGATTTTTTTTTTTCTATAGTATGTTGTTCAATTAAAAAATGGTTCTAGATGGCCTTTCTATAACCCATTAGATACAGGGGACATTCATCATCAAAAGGTATGACATGCATGCAGCATTTACAGCGTTGAATGAGGTGTCACCCATCCCAATTCTATGGGAGAAAATAATCAGCTATAACTGTCGAGTTGCCAGACAACTAATTTTTCACTTGCCGTGGAAAGATTTGTCTAGCATCACAGAATAATCAAATTCAGTACAGATGATATGAAGAAGAAAAATGTTTACCCTAATAAAAGAAAATGACTTGGTTTATCTTTAACCAGAAGCCATTCACCAAATAATTGCAGAAATTGGTTATGTATCAGATGCGCCAACAAGTTATATATTTGTTTATCCGGACCTTCTGTTCAATGACTGGCTTGAAACTCAAATCCCAGGTCTAGAAGTTGAATCAAATTTGAGGATGAATATGCTTTCTTGTTATAAAGTTGGACACGCTGATATTCAAAAGTTCAGTCTTTGCTAGGTACTAGAAAAAAGGCACAAGGTTCTCTACAGAATTATAGTGGGGTATAACCGCAAGCAGTTGTGGGTTTGACGTAGTTATCCAGACGACTTTCTGCTTCCTGTGGAAATAACTTGTTTATATTTCGCACCGTGTTTAATCTATTTCAACTTTTTGAATCAGGCTAGAATTTCGAGCCTTGAAGGGAGCAAAATGAAATGCTTTGAATAAATCTGCCATCTCCCTACCCCTTATGCTACTATTTAACATATACTTCATTAAGTGAAGAATCAAGTTAGATCAATGTTCTCTGCAGGTGCGCATTTTAAGAAATGGTGTGTGATGCAATCTAAAATCAAGGCAGGGGCAGTCAATGAGGTTGGTCGATGAACTTGCTGCATCAAAATGTTTGTGTTGATTTTATCAGTTTTTAGTAAAACCTTTGTATATTCAAAATATTATGGTTACTCAATGCAGTACAAGAAAGAAGTTGATGTGATGTTAGAAGTTGCCCGATCTTATGTAAAGAACAACGCTTCTGGTGGTGAGATTGACATGGCGGTTTCACCCCCTGCAACCTCTGACAGCTCCTAAAGTTTCTTGCTACTTCAGATCAGGATTTCCTTTGTGCAATATTATAACTTCTTTTATTTTCCCCCTTTTTTATAATTCTTTTAACTTGCTAAGCCGCAAAAGCAAATATGGGGGCAATAGGTTTTTTGGTCTCGTGCATCTCCTTAACTGTGAACTTCTTTTCAAATTTTCTTATTTCATCTCATTTCTCTGTTTTTTTTTTGGTGAATATTTCATCTCATTTCTAATTGTTACAGAATGTCTAATTCCAATATATAGAAAAAAGACTTTATATCCAAAATATATGCTTTATATTGCTTTCTCCTTGGAGAAAATTGGGGGAAAATATCCCATTGGAAGTTAGTAAAAAGCACTTGATATATTTGTATATTGTAACAGTACTGCGAAAATTTTGTGGGCACAGAATATGAGTATTCTGATTTAGATCCTTCTTACCAATATACATTTTAATGGGGATCCCCAGTTTTCCCTTCTCCTTACCAGATCCTATAATTTGACATGGGCATTCGCTAAAATTAAGATGAAATATCAGCAGCGAGTATCACATTTCAGAATATGTGCATACAAATTTTCAAACTCAAGCAAACTGATAAATTGTTCTAGTTAAAATAGATTTGGCACTTTTTACCAAAAAAAATAAAATAAAATAGATTTGGCACATTCGATTTTCTTTTGACTTGGAGCAGTCTTGCTCATCTCCACTCGGATCATTGCAGAAGACCATTTGATCACTCAACGTCATGTTTTACCCAATTTTGATTATCCAAAATTTATAGTAATCAATGCGAAATCAGCCATTAAAATGCAAACGTAGAAAAAAGGGGGAAACCTTGCTACCTCTGTCACTCGATACCAGTTTGTCAGAGTACGCCCAAAAGATAACATAATATTTCTACTTTTTTTCCTTCACAACATAATATTTCTTATGGTTATTGATATTTATAATTTTCCCCCATAAAATTAATATTTATAATATCTTCTCCACATACAAAGATCTAGATACATAGTAGTTTTTATATTCCTTTAAACATTATTCGACATTGATTTTTCATTATTTTTTATTCAAAATAAAAGAATTTTGGTCTAAACATTTTGGGAAAGTTTTAGATAACCTCCACTATAGCATATTTATTTTAGTCAACCCCAAAAAATACTGAAATTTCACTACATCCATGAAACAAAGCAACATTAAGTTTTGTGGGTAAGAAAACAATGATGTCTTTACTTTTTTTAAAAAAAAAAAAAAAAAAGAACCCTCACCAAAGCTCTAAAGATTTGGCATTAGTAGCTGCCCGGTCGAAGAGACCTTTGGTAGACGGCCATCAAAGCTCCTATGCCATGTACTCAGTCAAAGCTAAAATTAATTTGTGTTGTTTATATATTTATTCCGCTTGTTTATAAAGAGTTACACACTTACAAATGAGATATGTTCAGTTTGTGTTATTCATACATCTATTTTACTTATTTATGAGAAGTAGTTATACACTTGCAAAAGGGATTTGGTTCACATTTACTATTGTCCAACTTCTCATAAACAAGTGGAATAAAGATATAAACAAGCCCCATATGTATATATTTTTTTGTTAATCAATTAATTTGTGTTGTTCATATGTTTATTCAACTTGTTCATTAATAGCTTGACACTTGAAAATGAAACTTTTTCATAATCATATGTTTTCCTCTTAACCAATTAATGAACAAGTCTCATTTGCAAATATTCAACTCCTTATGAACAAGTAAAATAGACATAACAATATAAATTGAACAAGTCATATTTACAAATGTATTACTTGAAAATAAGCAAATGAAAAGGACAAATTAATTTTCGGTGGCCGAGCTCCACCAGAGCTTCAATGACAATCCGCTAGAGGCCGATGTGGCTATTAGTGACCGGTCACTCAAGTTTTGGTGATAATTGAACCTTTTTTAAAAAATAAAGTAAAGGCATTATTGTCTTTTTATTCACAAAACTTAGTTTCATTTTAGTCCATACGTATAGTGAAATTTCAAAATTCGTGGGTGGTAGACTAAAATAAATATGCTACAATAACTTTTTTAGTAACTTTCTTAAGGCGGGACATTTCTATTTTTTTTTTATAGTAATAAGTTTTCTTTTTTTAAGACTTAGAGTGCAAATGATTTTCATCTCTCTTAACAAGTGCATTTTTCGAAATTTGAACTTGTAATATCTTTTTTATAAAGATAATATTACTTACCATTTTAATTAACAGCTTGTTTTTTTTTATAACAGCTTGTTATCAAAAAAAAAATTAACAGCTTGTCAGTAAGACATTTTAATTTTAGAAAACGAATGAAGAGGATGGTGTTTTTTTTTTTTTTTTATTCTCAACGGGGAAATTTTATATTGGACTTTTATAAGAGATAAAAATTTGACGGAGAACAAAAAAGAAGGAGCGTAAAGCCCAGATATTTCAGTGGGCTGGACCACATAGGAAGAGTAATTAAGAGTTAAAAATGTAATTTCGCTAAATCGGCGTCTGGTACTTGACGGAGTTGACGCCCTAAGGAGAGATACTCAGGTGTCAGGAAAGAAGATGAAGACGAAGACGTTGATCTACGGGGTTGCTACACTTGTGATATTGGCGGCAGTTCCCTTGGGCAGTGCATTAGAGCAACTGAGCTCAAGAGAATGTGAGAATCTGGGCTTTACTGGTCTTGCTTTGTGCTCTGACTGCAATACTTTCGCCGAGTATGTCAAGGACAAGGGTCGATCCCCAATACCTTTTTCTCTTTAACTCTCTCGATTCTGTTCTATTCTTTCTCAACACCGCAAAACTCTACAGATTCATCAGTTTTGTTGCTTGTTTCGTGGACATTTTGCTCTAGGTCCTTCTCTCCACATTTTTTAGACTTTGAAAACGATATCCTCTTCTATATCCTATTAGGTCTGGAATATAATGATCTTCTTCTTAATTCAACTGTGATGATATACATGGAACTTGTCGATTGGCAAGAACTTGGTCATTGCATGAGGGAATACTTTTTTTTTTTTTTGGGGGGGGGGGGGGGGGGGTTTGATGTTCTCACACTCAAATGCAGCTTGTAGCATCGACGTTCCTTCCTTTTCCTTGTTTTGGATTATGTTTCATTAATATTAACATGTATCAATCTATTAAATCAATTTAAATATCATAAACTTTTTCTGTACTTAAACATTGGCTGCAGTGTTGGTATCGGATTGTTTGAAGTGTTGCACGGAAGATTCCAATGATGCCACGACGAAGGTTCGTGTACAGGATTTCTGATATCCCTCTCCACGCTAACTAAATGTGCTTCAATATTGGGTACTTTATGAAAGAATTTTAGTCTCGCTGATGCAGTTATAAGTGCTTGACAATCTAGGCAAATACATATTTGGTTGGAAATTTATTTTGCTATTTACTAGTTTCGTATATGATGAAGGATGATTCTATTTCGCCCCTTCTACTCGCCATAGTTTGTTGAATGAATCTTGCACTGTGAAAGAAAATAATTTCTGTAGGAAGTGAAGCGATGTGTTGAATGAAATTTATGTTCAAGAGTGACGGTAAAATTAGATAATATTGTGGTAAACTCGTAATATTTCTCAAGCATCCCCTGGATTGGAGTATTTTCTTGAGCCAAATACTAAATGTTGGTTACCAAAGACAGGACCTTTGTTTGTGTGTGTTAGGACTTAAGGAAATTGGAAGAAGAAAAAGAGAATCTAGAGCCAGGATCTGAAAACTCTAGCCATTGACAATAATTCTGATAATATATTTCGTGTCCTTCTCCTTCATAATACAGATAGTTATATAGTCTTTCAATACAACTTCCTATAACTTCTATATAAAAAAACTACCAATAAGATAAAGATAACTGTAAAACTGCCTATCAGGAAGTAACTACTCAGAGTTATCCTCCACATGTCTCCTTTTCCTAGAATAAACTAAAAGGGGACGTGGGGTTGGACTCCTAACAGTGTGTGTGTGCAATCATTGCATTTACTTTAATTTTGATCTCAACGGTACTCGATTTATTGTTTCTTATTTTTAAATGCTTGTAATTAATTTATAGATTAGGTACTCTGGTGCTTTTATAGAAGTCTGCATGAGGAAGCTTGTTTTCTATCCTGAGATTGTGGGCTTCATTGAAGAGGAGAAAGACCAGTTCCCATCAGTTAAAGTTCAGTATGTTTTCAATTCCCCACCAAAGTTGATCATGCTGGATGATGCTGGTCAACATAAGGAAACAATCAGGTGAGAACTCGTGACGATATATAAAAAAGCTACCTTATGAGAATCTCATGATTTGTGCTTTTCTATCGGTTGTTCGTTGTTATCTTTTTGTTAAAACATCATAGTAAACAATTAAAAAATGATGTCCAACTGGCAAAGGTTTGGCTGCCCTATTAGAGCCCATAAGAGTAGCTCCAGCAGTTTTGAGAATAAATTATAAATATAAATGTACTTATTGAGAACCATTGCAAGTCATGTTGCAGCAAAAGAATATCTCATGTCTGAAGGGAAGAGTTTAGTTTTCTCTTGAAAACAAGGGGCTATGTGACAACCATGCTTTTTTTGTGCATTATGACCTAGGATTACTTAAAAAAAAGTAAAGAAATAGATTTTATTTTATTTTTTCCTGATGGGAAGTTTCTTTGGCCTGCTACAGAATCGATAATTGGAAACGGGAGCATATACTGCAGTTCCTGCGTGAGAAGGTTAAGCCGTTGGCAGCTGATTGAAGAGCTTCAGTCCCTTCTCAACGAAGCGCCAGCTTTGGACAAATCGGTTGGACTAAACTTGGCCTCGCTACAAGTGACCTAAATCACTAGAAATTATTGATACTAGTATCTGACAGTTGATTTCCGTGGGTTGATGTTTTCCCTTTATTTGTGTTTTTATGGCGGTACTGGAAAATATGTATTAGGATGATGGATGCCGGATTGCAGGTGAACAATTTGCGCTAGGGAGAAAAATCCTCTAAAATGTCAATGTATAATTGGGGTTAAGCCTTTGATTTATTTAGCTAGACTATTTACATATTCTTCTCCAAGTGATGGCCTTCACCATGGTTAAGGCATGCAGCCATTGTCCGCCTAATGCAATTGAACACACTTGCTTATAGCGCACCCGAATGAACATGGTTTATGCCTAATCCCGGTTTCATTTGTTACTTGTTAGTATTCAAATGCCAAACTGAAAAGGAATAATAGCAGTTAGCCGGGTGATTGCACAAGGTGCTGTAACAAAAGCGCATATCACTCGTGAGTTTTGCATGGTTCAACTGGGAAACAAAGATGGTAAACTACAGTAGCAGCGCAATCTGAGAACAAGCATCTATGAATATACAAGTTATCTTACAATCAGTATAAGAATACACATGACATGCCATAGTTGATAGCTTGGGCGTCGCCAGTTTAAAATGCTAAAAGGCGGGGGGTCGCTTTTCGGACCAGGTTTAGAATTCTACAGCTAGACTACCATGCCATTACGGGACGGCAGAACATTTCTTTCTTGCACGGTTGATACAAAGATAGTTAACCCTCTAGGCTGGGCAACTTCTAACTGCTCAGCCTCATCTAATAAATTGAGTCAAGTGAAATTGCGACATTGGCTCTAGTCAAATTGTGACGATGTGCTTTTGGTGGGGGCCCATATGTCTGCACCATTGCTCTGAGCTACTCCAATCGTATACGACACAGGAACCAGACATAATCCTCTACTCCTCAGGCTCCACTCCTCTATATCCTGCACCACAGACACACACACACACGTAAGAAGCCGCAGTATATCAATCTATGTAGGTCAACAGTGCCATATATGATCCATGCCTGTTGTTGAAAGAGAAGGAAAAATATATTATGTTGCATATCAATACATTATATAAAACTACACTCTTCAATTTCTAAACAAATACTATTTGAGTTTTACTGTCCTTTCTTCTTATTTTTCTTCCAATTTTTTAATCACAAAAACATTCAAATCCACTTGCAATTTGCAAGATTTTTCTTTGAACAAAAACAACTATCCAATCAGAGTCTAACATGGAATTTTTTTACATCACTCGGGAAGAATCCCCATCTGATGCTCGGCACCAGTCGGGTAGAATCAATTCCTATGAAAGTTCGAATTCTCTGCTTTATATAAGAAAATCAAATCTCTTCCACTTGACCAATCGCCATTGGTGCAAGGTGATTGTTCTCGTTATTAAGAAAACAAAAATAACTTTACCCCATCCATTTGAACATACCTAGTGTTTAGCATTTAGAATTTGGGGTCTTGACGTATCTATATCTACATAAATATATAATATAAATTTAGAGATAGTATTAGTTTTTGTTTGACTTATCTGTGTAAAGTATGAAACCCACATACTTTAGTTATTATTACTATTTCCCCTTCCAAGGCTTATTTGTATCATACAATAAAAAGAATCACAA
This sequence comes from Acacia confusa, assembly GCA_037074495.1. Taxonomy (NCBI): domain Eukaryota; kingdom Viridiplantae; phylum Streptophyta; class Magnoliopsida; order Fabales; family Fabaceae; genus Acacia; species Acacia confusa. The sequence goes on from CM073509.1 coordinate 271,716, forward strand.
AGTTAAATGTTATTAGTGGTCATCTTATGCTCACCTGCGTTTTGGTTGCTGGAGAGCATTGCAGATAAGGAGCACTAAGCACCTGAAATAACGGCCAGAATAATTAATGTGAATGACATCAAAGTCATGTTCAAAACAGCTTATTTATGCAGGCCTACGTTTGAGCATTTAGATATGATATTGATAGTTTACATTTCTAATTTAAGTCTCTATGGTGGTGGTGTTAGTGGCGGCGGCTCTCTTTTCACAGAGATTTAGCATTCTCTATTTCCCTTGTCAAACATCACTACGAAAAGTAGGAGGCTGAGTAGATTTGAACAATTAGCCAAAAAGAATTTGAGCAGGGATTGAAAATATCTAATTTGATACATTTTAAGTTCCAGTTCATGAATTTCCGGTTCATCAGTTGACAGATCTCCTTTCTCTTGCCGAACAAAGTTTGAAGAACATATCAACAAATAAAGTTTGTCTTTGTCTCACTAGTTAAGGTCAGCTAAATAGATGGCACAGTATTCAGAGAACATGTGTTTTAATTTCTTCAGAAAACAGGCTTGGTGTAAACTGGACCTGGGAAGGATCTGCAATGCTTTAGCTGGATTGTGATAAGTGCAAATATATTCCACCGACAGTTGCTATCAAAGAAATCCATATCAATACTAGAAATTTGCTGCAACTAAATCACTTGGGTCTAGCATAATCAAGTGCGTCAAAAGAGTGCTGTGTGAGATAGTTACTGGGGGTAGGTAATCAGTATTCATGAGAATATCATAACTAAAATATGGCAAGAAAGGCCAAACCTTAACTTGTTTATGAAGGAACCTTATATAGTGAGTTGCCTCTAAAAGGACCGATGCTGTATCTGACTGCAGTTTGAATTAGAGAGGAAAGAGTTGTTAGATTCAGCTTCTTCACTGAAGCCAATAATAAGCAAGCAAGTCAATACAATTAAACTTCTTTTTATCCCATTTTTCGTTTAGGCTTAGAATAATTTCCTGAAATTCCACCAGATATAAAACAAATAGAAGTAAATATTCTTAAGCATTGTGCAAGAACAAATTTTTTATACCTTGCCAAATGGAGAAACGAGCTGCTGCAAGGCAACAATTCGTTCCCCAATCTTCTCCTTTCTCTCCTATTAGCAGAAGAAGAATCCTTATTAGAGATGTTATATAAAAGAGGAACAAAAATGAAAGTAAGCCTTAAGAAAATAGATCAAGAATATGTTGCATATTTGAGCATCACGGAAAACAAATCACGGCAAAGGAAAACAAGAAACCTTTGTGGAGATGGATAAATCAGCCTTGTGTCTTTTAGACGCCATCGAGGAATAATTGCTTTGATCCACAGAGCAGAGGCTCCTCTTTGGTTCCATCATCTTTCTAATATCTACGCCTTCTTCTCTCTGATGGAATCAACAAACAGAACATTTTCTAATGAGAAAGTCAGAAGAAAATGGAGTAGAATAAAAAAATAAAAATATTAAAGGGAAGCTCAACAAAACAGTTACAAAAACGATTAAGCGCATTTTCCTTAAGAGTGGCAAGAATAGTTGACAGTAAGAATGGATTTGCCCCATACTGCCAAAATTACTGATTATAGCACTGTTACAGGATTATCTACACTTAAAGTCTAACAATTTCCAATTTCTAATACTCTAAAACAAAACTCAAATGAATTTTCATGAAATATAAGGAAGAAATTAGTATTTAGTAAAAACAAAAAGAAGATTCACTTACGGATTAAGAAAGGAAACCCTTTTCTGTTGTGTGTGGGGGGGTTTTTTTTTTGGGGGGGGTGTTTGGGGACAAACCAGATGGAATCCACAGTCAATTATACCCCCAGCACCTAACTCAGAAGAAAGCTTCACTACATTCCTAACCCGTAAGATCAATCCAGCTGAACCAAGACTAAGCAAAAGGGAAAACAACATCAAACTAAGGATCCAATGCAAAGAAATTGATTTCGACTGAAGAAGAATCCAAAACAAGCAAAACCATTTTGGTGGTTGCGACCTCTATATTTAAATAAAATTTTGTTATCTTAGCAGCGTGCAAAATAATGATGATGATGATCAGAGATATGCTTAGAAAGATCAAACAGCAACATGCGTAGTCTCGGTCAAAAGGATGCTCGCACTTAAACAAAGCAAAGCAAAGTCATCATCGTTAACTACCACCTCTTCAAATCATGATCACAATCATTGAAACAAAAATGTTAGAAATACAAAGTGACAACAGCTCCGCCTGAACCGAAAATCATAGTCGGATAACGACGCAAACAACTACCATAGAAACCAAAAACCACCTAGACACCAACATTGATCAGCTTATTCAATTTTGCTAGAGTTGATACGGTTTACCATGCGGTAAAAATAAGTATGGCAACCCGTGAAGACAGTGCGTTAGTAACATTCTCATCCAAATTAGTTTTTAATTGGGCGATGTTGGGAAGGAGCTCAAATATGTGAGACAAGACAAGTCCAGGTGGGCCCATTCATTACTTTGTATTAGTAGTCTTTAAAATAATCATAATACGGTGCATGAATGAATCTATCTAATTAATTTGCAAAACAAATCTTCCAACCCACCGTAGTTTAATGTGAAAAGACGCCTCCATTGGACCAAGCCTGAGAATATTGAATACGTGAAGAGAAAACGAAGATTGATCGGAAGAGAGTAGAGAAAAGAGCAGGATTTTGGGAATCATGTGATTCATAAGAATAAGAGAAGGAAGGAATCATGCAAATTTCAGAATATCCCTCCAGAAATGGGATTCAGCAGATTCAAGAGCTTACCGAGAACACAGAGTCAGCATTGCAGAAGGAGCTGGCCGTCATGGAAAATCAGCAGGCAAGCTAAGCTCCAAGTGATTGCAAATGTTGTGAGTAAATTTCAGCCAAACAAGTGTTGAAGCTTCAAGTATAATCACCGAGGAAACCAGAAAGTTATATATACATACCGTCACTCCCACAAAATGAACTTGGGCGGAGAGTATTGAGGGTTGTGGGGAAGAAGAGACTGATGTCAGCGACAGCGTTTTATAGAGTGAAAAATACATAAATATAATTTAGTGACTTGTCGATGTCAAAAAAAATTATATGACAGCTAATATCCACCCAAGAAAGAGAGAGATGTTTTTTCCCCCTTCGAGACACGAGCTGAATCGAAATTTTCAAACCCAAAAAAAAGCGTTGATTTTGATTTGCATTGGGTCCCTGTTCTGGTTGCGATTGTCATAATTGTCATGATATTATGAAATTACGGAGGCACGGTATATATCATTTGTCCACATCAGGAATCTCTCTGTTTTACGACAAGACAAATATTCATATAAATGCATGACAAAATAAACCCAAATATAATAGGAAAAATCTCTATGGAGGCCCAAATAAGCAAAAAACCTCAAAAAAGGCTCAAACAAAACTCTGTGATCAAAAAAGGCCCTAGGACCCTAATGAGTATTAACTTCAAACACTAAATTACAATTTTACCCATGTATTAAGAAAATAAAAAAGAAATCTGATTCTTCCCAAAAGTGACAATGGTTTGCGCGCCTAAAACGAAACACACGAGCAACAGCAACAGGGGAGAACGAAAGGCAGAGAATGCAAAGAACACACCATTTTCCTGAAGCTTAATGTCATTTGCTGTTGCGTTGATGTATTTGCTATGGAGCTGAACATATATATTCCAATCATTCACTGCTGCGTTAATGTATTTGCTGTTGGAGAAGGTTTTTTTCAATCAGAATGTTGGGGGGCTGAAAGGTTGGAGCTTGGCCAAAGTTACGTTATCATTGAGTAGAAAATAGGTAAAAAACACTAAGGATTTGATTAAGATATCATTATCATCATTCTAGTTAATGTTTACTCACTGGAGGGATAGGGTAGATGCTCTGTTTTTTGCCTTGAAAACAGAGGGAAATGTGTGTTTTTTAGTGGGATGATGCTGCATTTGCTTAAAAAACGCTGAAAATGGGATAGTTGTTAACACTTACTGTTTTTGTTGTTAACACCTACTGTTTTAGTTGTTAATTTCACTGATATTGTTGTAAATACAACCTGAATGTTAAAAGATTATAGGTTGCTCTAGTTTTGGGCATGGAAACAAAGAGAGGTTGTTAAAGTTGTTAATACTATCTTTATGTTGTTAATACCTACAATTTAAGTTGTTAATGTGATTGTTAAAGTTGTTAATACTATCTTTATGTTGTAGATCATAATTAAAGATGGCCTCTACTTCAGGGAAGAACCTATTATGTTTCTTCCACATGGGGGTAACTTTGCATACGGGGGAGGACAAGAAAGCGATTATATTGGTGGAAAAGTAAGAACAAGATGCATCAAGGAAGGAATAACATATGAGAAGTTGCAAAGAATCATAGCGTCTTTAATTGGGAAAGAGAATACGGAAATTTGCGTGAAATTCAAACTTAGCATGGATACATCTACATTTGTTGATCTTGTAGATGATGAAGGGGTAGAACATTTAATAAGGTATAATGAAGAATATTGTCATGTGTACATTGAAGAAAATGGGGATAATGACAATACACCACAACAAACAAATGTTCAAATGGGAGAGCAAGAAGTGTAAGTCTTGTTGTGTTAAGAAATGTAATTTGTTCGTATATAAAGTGTTAGTACTTTGTTCTCATTACTTGCACTAATAGTTGATGTTTGTTGCAGGACTGATACAGATTTTGGAGGTGCAGCTAGGTTGTCTTTGTCTCCCCCTCAAATGTTGTAATTACCTATTGATGTTGTTGTAATTACTTACTGATAATGTTGTAATTACCTACTGATATTGTTGTAAGCGCCAACTGATAATGTTGTAATTACCTACTGATATTATTGTAATTACTTACTGATAATGTTGTAATTACCTACTGATATTGTTGTAAGCGCCTACTGATAATGTTGTAATTACCTACTGATATTGTTGTAAGCGTCTACTGATATTGTTGTAAGCGCCTACTGATATTGTTGTAATTATTTATTGATATTGTTGTAAGCGCCTACTGATAATGTTGTCAGGGCCTACTGATATTGTTGTAATTACCTTATGATATTGTTGTAATTACCTACTGATATTATTGTAAGCGCCTACTGATAATGTTGTAATTACCTACTGATATTATTGTAATTCGCTACTGATAATGTTGTAATTACCTACTGATATTGTTGTAATTACCTACTGATATTGTTGTAAGCGCCTACTGATATTGGTGTTAGTGTCTACTGATATCGTTGTTATTGTCTACTGTTTTTGTTGTTAACAGACCTTGTTATTGTTGTTACTGTCTACTATTATTGTTGTAAACGAACCTTGTTATTGTTGTTAATAGACCCTGTTATTGTTGTAAATGGACCCTGTTATTGTTGTTGATGGACCCTGTTATTGGTGTGAATGGCCCTTGTTATTGTTGTTAATGGACCCTGTTACTGTTGTTAATGGACCCTGTTATTGGTGTTGATGGACCACGTTATTGGTGTGAATGGCCCTTGTTATTGTTGTTAATGGCCCCTGTTATTACGTGAAGAAAAATAACAACATAAGCAACAATCTCATATATTTGCAAAAAAATTAGCTCTTGTCATTGAACAAAAGCTGTGAAGTTACCATCAGTAGACAGTTTACACAAGAGCAAATGGTGAAGGTCATATTGTTATAAATACAAAGTAGTCATAATTACAAATTTGTCATCATCTACACTGTTTTCTAACAAGTATTCCCCCTAATGTGTCTTCTTTCGCTTGTGGTAGCCGTCAATCAAAGACAACACTTTTTGCTGATGGTTATTGCAAGGATGTGTGACCAGCCACCATAAGACGCCCACCTTCAATTCCCGATATTCGTCGTCAGTAAAGAATGGCATTGTGTACCCATCATCACCATGCACTGAACCATCCCACATTTGCAACCATGAAAGCACATAAACCCCACAAGGGTCCCTGAAATGTTAATAAATCAGACATTAGTTTTCTCTCATCAACATCTTGAAAATCAACACAACCATGCCAAGTAGTTTTGTCATTAACACCAAACCAAAAACAAAAATAATGATTCTTCACATTAGTCATTACAAGTTCATTTCTTCAAAGGACCCTAGTCATCATGACATCATGATATTTTGAAAAGAGAAAATAAAAGTAAAGAATATTTAAATAAGAAGAATAAGAATAGACCTTGCATTGATGGATTGCACTAACCATTGCAAATGGGATCTCTACATACTTGTATCTGCAGGGAGTATTTGATACATAATGGCAGCTATAACCTACATAAGGACAAAAATGATTAATAAAGAAACATATAGAGTTTCCTTAAGCCTACTGATGCATTCAGCTAGATCATTATAAAATGGTAAGAAACAAAGTTTTTCTATTAATTCTAAAATGGTAATTCTAGGTGGCCTTTAATAGGAAAAGGAAAGGAACTGCATGAGATCAACAAGGTCAATAGATAATGAACTAGTACTAATGAGATTAAACCATGCACCCTAGTTCACCTAGCAAACATAAGAATTTCCTGCAGAACCAGATTTTAGAAGCAGTGTGTGATATTTCTTGGAGGCATAAGCAACCAATAAATGAAAGTTTCTTGTTATTACCAAAAAAAAAATGAAAGTTTCTTGCACCTTTCAACTTACTTGCGACATGTATACTATCTTAAGGCATAAGGGTAAGAACTTTTCCCCTTATAAATTACAATCAGCATGATTAATGAACTGGCACTATAGGCATGGTCAAACAACTATATCCATTCAGGGGAAGAAAGTGGAATAAGAAGAACGAAATACCCATTGGTTACGCATCTTTCTAGAAATTTTGATTCTTTGCTAGTGTAGGCAGCATAATTCATTCCAGGGAGTTTTGTCATATACATCTGTAATACTTCTTGCCAACCCATTTACGGAAATAATTTATCTACAACTAATAATATACAACAACGAAGAAAAAAGATCTTGTAACCATTAAATTGAGAGAAATTGCATTGTTCTTGTTTAACTAACAGTTCGAAGCAATCAAATAAATTGGCAAGATGAGCATAGGAAGATTCTAACCTCTATAGCTACATTTCCTGAGAAGAGTAGCTATAATCTGCTGTGTACAATCATCAGCTTCAGCCAACAACACCCACAAGTTATCTACCTCCAATATTATACACATCCATGGGAATTCAATGAGAACTACAAGGCCTAAAAAAATATGCAATGGAAAATTCAGGTTGCTTATTTTTCACGAACAAGAGGGCTATATACAGGGTACCACATATTGTTTTTGATATACTCCACGGCCTCTTCCTGCAACAAATGCAACAGCCATGACTAAGAAGCAGAGGATTTTAAGTGAAACCAAGATGACATTATGTTGCATTTATGTGAGATAAATGAAAAATGATTTAAAAAAAGAACTAGACCTCAATAAAATTACTTAAAAGAAAGGACTCTCCGTGTCATAATTTGATAAGAACCTGATAGCATGAACCTAAAAAATGTATTTATGTTCCCCCAATCTTTGGATCGCCTTTAACGGCTTGGGTGATCCTAAACCCTCTTGAGTTTAGAACTAATCTAGTTTGGGATTTATAATTGTCCCTTCCCACAAGTACTTCACTGAGCAGACTATAACCCCTAATATTTCAAGGATCCTTCAATAGGTTCATGCATGTCTTACCAATTAAATCACTCGTTTTGCAGGTAATCTTACACATCTAATTCTACTGGAAGAATGCAACATATAGAGGCTTGATGTAACCAAAAAAATTGTACTATATCAAGTTTTATGAGATTTAAGTATTCCATACTATTGACATGAGCGAGAGTTCTTTGAACCCTATATCACCGCACCCTTTTGCAACTGCTTCTCGCAGAACAGCAGCTCCAACCTCTGCTGTAACATTTCTTCCACCGCATCAATCCATTATTCAATTCCTCATCCTTACTCTCTATTCCACTCTCTTCCTCCTCTGCTGCTGCCTTTTTGCCTATGGTTCTCGACATCTACCTTCGTCGAGATCCTTCTTAGTACTCAGCACGACCTCGCCCATTTTCGGTCCCCCTTTTCAACCTTATATATTGAGAATCGATTCCAGAAGCTAAGTCAGGGTGGTGAAGCAAAATCAGAGCAAAATATCTAATCCCTACAAAGATGAAAATTGAGAATGAGAGTCGAATTGCAGAGAGCGGAGATGAGATGAGAATCGAGAGAGGGAGAGAGATTTTGAAGTTGTTCGATGGTTTTTCAGTAATTTCCTTTTAGAATTGTATGGGCCTTTTTTAACATGCAATTTTTCTTAGGGCCCTTTTTGATAATAAGTTGATACCTTGGGCCCTGAGAGAAATTTTCCCAATATAATATGACGCTTGCTTTTGGATCCTCGGTGTGTAATACAGAAAATCATGTTTCCAGAATTAAAAGAAAATATAATTTATATTTACAAATACTCATCCCATGAGAATTGAAAGAAAGAAAATGGGAAGGGCCGTTGGCGGGAAATGGTGGTGAGTTTACAGGATCAGGTGAAGTGTTGGGGACAGAGGGTCCCACGTGGCTCCGCTATATTCCCGGGATCCTACCAAACCCACAGGTGTCAGAGAGTGAGTGAGGCGTGCATGGGTGCGCGAGTGGGATAAGGATGGGGGAGGTGTGGGACCCAGTAAGAGCCCTAAAAGTCCACGAGCCAAGGATTTTAGTCACGCATGGGCCCCACGCGGTTTTGGTCTCTTTTCGCCCATTTTTCAAAACTCGCCTTGGGGGTTTCAAACTTGGAGGCCCTGCCCCATTTGGATCTGCTATACTATTATTATACGTGTATTTCTGCCATTACTACGTACGTGTACCGTATGATCCTCTTTCCACTTGGAGTATGGGAATGAAAGGTAAAAAGTGGATTTGATTAGTCCAAATTAAAGTGGGAGCTCATTTTGGGAGGCTAGGTGGTTGGGCTTTCGTCTTCACATCCTAGGAGCTACAACGGGAATTATGGCACCAGACCTGGAATCTTAATTAAATCTAAACCACTTTAATATTAATTAGTATTATCCCATATCATATCCATGCTGCTTCTATCATATCAGTATATCCAATTACACTGCTGCTCTTCACCCCCAACCCACATTATTTCATACAAATATTAGGGGCTTTATTTTATTGATCCTTTTCATTACGTTACGGGCCTTGCGGCATATGCTCACCGCCCCTAACTAATATTTACTAATAACATTAGTCTTGTGGCTGGGGGCCGGGTCACAATATTTACTTACTGAGGTTGGCTAAAGAATATTACTAGTATAATTATTCGCACATCTCATGCAGCTCTTCTTTCATTTCTGCCCAAACCCAAATAACTAGCAACGGGTACACTGGATGGAGTCAGACAATAATTCAAAACCAACCCCAATGTTCATTACACTGCCGCCAAGTTCATTACACTTGGGGGTTCCAATTATTTATACAAGAGTTACCCAGGCCTAATACTACACTACCCTCTTTTGCAAAGGGTTGGGAAAAAATTATCTATATGGAGAAGCAAATTTCTTATAATTGCACTCACTAAATCTGTACCATCTTCCCTGTCAAGCCACTCCATGCAATCAACTCAACTCTTCTTCCCATGTGTACAATTAGCGATCTTCCTGACTTACTTTTATATATGCATAGACTCAATATTTATGGATGAAAAAAATATAACAATAACTCCTTAAAATTTAGGACCTCTAACTACGACTTAGAAAAATACCTGACTTGAATATATTTAATTTAAAAATAAAATACTTTGATTTAGCATATAACTCTAACCAACTCCACTTAACTCTAAACTTGTTCAGCACTTAACAAATCACTAAAACCACCTCCAAAATAAATATCAATAAAACAAAATCAGATTAAGTAAACCCCCTAAATTAACCGCACAGCCATAAGCAACAATCGGATATTAAGATTTGAATTGTCTTGATTTCATTTAGGTGTTTTTTGTATTCTGTGATGGAGAGATTAAGATGTATTGGTTAATCACTTAAGTTCTATAAATAGAAGGCTTAGGCCTCACCTAAAAGAGAGGAGGATTCCCATAAGTCCCTGCTAATTGCAGCGACAACAAAAGTACTTAAATTCGAACCCTCCGCAGGTTTCAGTTCTAATTATTTATTATCGTTGCCATACATGAAGAAATGAGAAAATTCATTAATCTTGTGTTTGAAGAGAACCAGAAAAATAGTATATATAAATAAAAACCCTAATGACATCTCCTAATTCCTATGAGCACCATTAACATGGCTGGGTTTGCAGCAACAATGTTTTCTAGAGTAGCATCCAAGCAAACGTTTGGCGCATCAATTACATGATTCTTGCCACCTGCATTTGAATCTGGCACTATTTTCTCGCACCTAGTAGATGTGCAATCCGCTTGCAATCGCACCCACTCTTGAATAACTCATTTTATGGGGCATATGATGAGATAGAATAATGTCATGGATTTTATGAACTCTGAGGCTCGATTATAACACTAAAGCCAAATTCATTTCCTGGCGTGAATGACTTTTTAAGTTCGTCTGCCGTCTCAATGGTTCTTACATTCTCGTCCTTCACATCTAGGTTTTCCTGGCATAGGATCAGATCATCGAAAGAGTAAGAGGTAAAACTAAATCAAACCTCCGATATGTGGAATAGTAACCACTTGCCTTTCTCACATAATCAGCCATTGTTGAATTGAGTATTTCTTGTATTACAAACTGTGTAACTCGTTCTTCGCCAAGCATCTGCAGAAGAAAGCTGGTTGGAACCTGCATGGATTGCCAAAATGAATCGTCTGCTACTAGAACACTACAGCACATATCAGATTGCTCTCTGATTGTATTGCATTAATTTTTTTTTAATTTACGAGACATTCATTGATATTATTGCTCAGAGATAGCCAAGTGGCAACTTGGGAGAAAGGGTCGATATAAAAAATGAATTATCCAACTGGTCGACCATTACACTTGTATGCATGCTATAAACTCTACACGCGAACGTAATTTCAATATCAAGAAGGACACAATAATAATTATTCTAATATAAAGTGGAAGGGAAGTGTAACGCACCTTGGAAGTTTTTCCTGAAGCAATTCCCACATCAGAGGCACAATGTAATTCAGTAAGCATTAGAGAGTAACAAGTTCTTAAACTGCTGAAACACTAAATTACGAACAAAAGGGGATTGGGTCACAAGTTCAAGGTGAAAAAATCACATCAATCAAAGCAAGTCCATAATAATTAGATTGAGAACCTATCCGAAATGCAAGCCTTAATGCTCATATACCGAGCATTTCTGCCAGTCAGTGAATGAGATCAAAAGAAAAACAAATGTCAAAAAGTAAATCTTAAAGTGGAGATGGAAGAGAAAAATGCGGCAACTGACAGAAACGCCCATTGCATATCATGTTAATCCATAATTCAGTAGTTACCTCCTTTCTGTCTTCGAAATCCTGGAATTGGAGGGGCAGTGCGAGCTAAATTTGTAAGGACCTGGTTAAATATCCTTTGTGTTTCATCCCCAGTCAAGTCCACTCTTAGCTGCCAGTTATATAAATTACTTGAGATACCATCACAATATCAATCCCAATAATAGGTTACAAGCAAATAGATACTTGAATGTCTTCATGGGTAAATAATATATTACAATGCATTTCACTTAGGTCAATTTGTGACAAAATAGGGGCAAAGGTTAAATATAGAATTATATTGCAGCCACATTGTGATATTTTCGCAGCAGGTTGCATAATTATTGGAGAGCAACAATAGATTCGATCTTGACCCCTTTGCATGAAAAACAAGGAGTAAATAATAACAGGAAGAACTTGGGTGAGCATCCAAGTACAAAGACTAGATGGGTATGATTCTTCATGGGTTATCAACCCCTTTTGATAAACTTAAAGGTAGTCAACGACCGAAAGGTCATAAAAGCTGAAGAAGTTTGATATTTGAGGCCAGCCATGGACCAAAATCAAGGAAACATTAACCAAAATTCGAGTTTACCAGATACCTGGACAATAGGGTCTACCAATTTTCCATTAGGAAATTTTAAACAGCCCAAGAATCACAATAACCCAATAATATGTTTTCTCTGCGGCAGAGATTGGATCATTTTATAAATCACATCCCACTTATAGTAAATGGAGAAAGCCTCGACAGTTCAGTAGGTGGAGGGAAAACAAAACAGACGAGAAAACTACATCAATTGGCTTATTATGAAAGTAGTGGAGCGTCGAAGTAAGCCAATAAACAATCTGGGAAAAAACACAGTGAATTTTTTTTAAAAAAAAATCCTGTACGTTTACGAGAAAGCAACATCATTTCCTGCAGGAGTGAAAACTGCAATTTTAAATCTAAACCAGTTTTTGCAGGCTCACTTGTAACTTATTTCCATCTTCAGATTCTACAACCATTTTGGCATTTTTTAAGATTGCCGAGTTTTCATTTGAGTCTGTCATTGATGCCTCTAAACCTACAAAAAAAGGGAAGAAATGCGGAATATCAATGGGATAAAAGCGAATATAGAAAACAAGAAAGAGCGTAATATTATAATAGAGCAAGATGCGTGATAGGCAGAGGCGTGATGTGGATGGTGTAGGTACCTGAATTAAGAGCCAAAATTGCAGTATTAAAGCTTTTGAGAGTTACCGAACAAGGATTAGGGAGATTGAAGCTGGACAGCAGGAAAAAAATTATAAAAAGCCAAGTTCTCTACTGAAATAAAAGGAGCTAATACTAGAGCTCCAGCGAGAATCAAATAACCTTCCCCACGGAGCATGCTGCACGTTGTGAAAATAGATGCCTCTGCCATTTGGACTCGCAATAACGTCTCTGCACCAGCTTCTTCTAAAGGGACAGAACTGTGGAATTGAAAGAGCATAAGCATATTAAGCGAAGAAGAAGAGGAAAAAAATTTGGTTGGAGGTAACTCAGAGAAATTGTTACACGGGAAGTTGTGTGGGAAGCAAGCGCAGTCATCATCGTCAGTTTCGCCAAGGAATTGGAGGCCACGACCCCTCTGGGGTTTATCCATATCCCAACGGCATGATTGATGACGATGCGCACAAGGGTAGAAAATCGGCTGCGGAAACTTTATGATATGAATGACCATCAACCATTTAAACAAAAAACAAAACAAAACAAAAAAGGTAGAATTTTTCTTTTGTGTCATGTATTAATTGAGTGATTGTATTTTAATTTACTGTGAATTTTAGATAAAGATGGTTGTAAAATTACTTATCATAAAGCACTAATAGCAGAATCCCAAGGGCATCAAGAATTTCAAATTGAAGTTGCAGAGAAGAATCAATTTTTCATGGTTAGTCAAACGTGGATGTTATTTTTACAAGGGAATATCTTTGTCATTGTGAGTGTTATGTTTCTGTTTTTATTATACACAATACTAAATATGAATGAATGTGTGGTGTAGATATAAAATGATTTTTAGCAGCTATATAATTTTTTTTGGCCCATGCGAGCTATTTAACATGTGAGCTTTTTGGCCCTAGCCCACGAGGTGGCTCGTTTTGACAACTCTAAAGGTAACTAGAATGGAAATAAAACACTTCATCCGCCTTATTACTCATTAGATAGGAGCTTCAAATAACCTTCTTTAAAAAAAAAAGGTAAAGGTGCAAAAATGCACATGTGCTTTGCCCTTAAGAGCGCCCAACACTATATGCTTTTTTTGTGCAAAAATACCTATGAACTCTTAAAACTGGTGTAAAAATACCATTGTTGTCAAATTAACCTAACAGACGTTACTTTTTCAGTGGGCCCCACAATATTAAAAAAAAAGTAAAAATATCTAACTTTTTTTAATTTACTTTACTGCCCCCATTCCCTCCTTCAAGCTTTCTGCGTCAAATTCCATGTCGATCCTCCTCCTTCGCTCATCACCATCCTTCCACCTACATCGATCCTCCTCCTCCGGCTGTTGCTCGTGCCGTTTGTGTGCAAGCTTTCTCTTTCCTTCAGATCCCAACACCAACTCAAAAAACTCATCTCTCTCACTCTGATTTTTTGCTCAAGTTCCTGCCCTAATCGTCACTCATGCCCTAATCGTCAATGTCGCTGACATTCTTCAGGTATTAATCGACTGATGAATTGAGGCAACAAGGATCCCAATCATGATTTCGTCTGGGTTCCTCACAGTTATGAGTTGCAATTGATTATGGGTATGTGGATGTTGGTGTTCGATTCTAGGAAGCAAGCTAGGCTTCACTGGTTTCTTGTTTTTTTGGATTTTGTTTGTTCTTCTTGTTCAATCCTTTTTGATCTGTTGGAAATCGATTGCGATTTTGATTTCTCTCTAGAACTAGGTTTGTGATTTCTATTTCGATTTTGATTTCTCGATTTTGATTCAGATTGCGATTTTGGATTTTGATTTCTCAATTTCGATTGCGATTTTGTTCTGTAATTTCTTTGTTTGTTCCTTTGTTTTTTCTGTGATTTCTATGTTTGCTTCAGATTTTTCTCTGTTTGTTCCTTCATTTTTTCTGTGATTGCCTTCGTTTTTGGTTCTTCCTATTTGCACAAGGAAGGTGGTCAGATGAAGATATGGGACGATGGTAAACTGGGATTTCTATGACGATGGTTCTTCCTATTTTCTGTGACGATGGTTCTTCCTATTTGCTTCAGATTTCTGGGATTTCTGTGACGATGGTTCTTCTTATTTTTTAGGATGATGGTTCTTCCTATTTGCTTTAGATTTCTGGGATTTCAGTGGCGATGGTTCTTCCTATTTTCTGGGATGATGGTTCTTCCAATTTGCTTCAGATTTCTGTGATTTCTGTCGGTGATGAATTTGGAAGGGAAGAAGATGAACATTGACGTTGGTGGAGGGTATTCTGGTATTTCCAAATAGTAATAAACGGACGTTAGTAGCTTTTAACTGAGATGACATTTTTGCACCAATTTTAAGAGTTCATGGGTATTTTTGCACCCAAAAAAAAACATATGGTGTTGGGCACTCCGGAAGGCAAAGCACATGTACATTTTTGTACCTTTACCCTAAAAAAAAATATAGTTAAAAGCACTAAATTTGTAAGTAATATTTTTTTTTATGCTTGTTTCTTTCAAACACAATGAGATAAAGTTGGGAAAAAGTTATGTGAGATAATTAAATAGGCTTTTCAAAATTCTTCTTCTATAAGTATCATTAATCAAACTAATATAGTATTTATATCGAAGACGGACATTCCGGTGAATTTAAAGACATAAGGCCTATTTCTCTATGTAATGTGAGTTTTAAGGTGATCACAAAAATATTGGCAAATAGATTTAGAGGTGTTATGACTTACTCCCTCTGGTCCTTATTATAAGGCACCAACTACCATTTCTCACAAATCAAGAAATGGAGGTTAAGTCGTTAAATTGGTTTAAAAATAATAAATATTTCCAACTTTACCCCTACTTTAATGATGTGAATTTAAAAAGTTAGTTTAAAATGAGGGTATAATTGGAAAATAGTAATAATGAGTTGGTTAAAGGTAGCCAGTGCCTTATAATAAGGACAAAAATATTTTGGTAGTTGGTGCCTTATAATTAGGACCAGAGGGAGTATCTTATAGGAACAGAACAATGTAGTTTTATTCCTTCCAAGTCAAGTTGTGACAACATCATTATTGCACAAGAAGTCATCTACTTCATGCGTACTAAACCTGGAATGAAGGGTTATGTAGCAGTGAAAGTAAATATGGAAAAAGCTCATGATAGATTGGATTGGAGATTTCTTGAAAATACACTGCAAGCTGTTGGTATTCGACATGATTTGATTCAAATTATAATGACATGTATCAACTCAGCTTCTATGAAAGTAATGAGGGTCAAATCTTCTCTCCTTCTAGAGGTGTAAGGCAAGGTGGTCCATTGAGTCCATATCTTTTGTATGTATGTGTGTGTGTGTGTGTAAGAGAGCATACAAAGGAACGTTGAAAGTCATTAAAGTTAGCAATGAATGGTCTTCCTTTATCTTATCTATTTTTTGCAGATGATCTTTTACTTTTTGCAGAGGCATCTTCAAGGTAGATGGAGGTTATCAGGAAAACTATGAGGAGATTCTGCATTGTATCTGAACTTAAAATCAATCTTAGCAATTCTAAGGCTTTCTTCTCTAGAAATGTTCATTTCATTGAGAAATTGATCTTAGTAACGACAAGTTAGGTATTGGGGTAACAATAGATCTGATGAAGTATTTAGGTGTTCCATGGATACATTCTAGAGTAATCAAGGAGACATTTGTGCACATTATTCAAAAGGTTAAATCTCGGTTGTCTTCCTAGAAGGGTAAATACCTAACTATGGCAGGTCGAGCTATGCTCGTCAAGGCTGTGATTTCAACATTATCCTCATATCAAACGCAATCCTCCCTTCTACCTAAGGGGGTGATTCAAGAAATAGAAAAACAAGCAAGAATTTCTTATGGTGCCAAAATGAAAATGCCAAGAAAATGTACTTAATAGTATGGCAAAAAATCTTGAAAAGTAAAAAGGTGGGTGGTTTTGGAATTAGAAACTTAGAACTTCATAATAGGGCATTTATCATGAAGTTGTGCTGGGGATTGATTATCGAACCAGATGCGTTATGGGAGCAGTGTTTAAGAGCACAATATGAGTGTGGTGGTGATTTTGTGCCGCGAGTGGATAAAAAGAAATATAATTCGCTTACTTGGCAAGCTATTAGTGAGGTATGGGAAAAATTTTTACAAGGCATCTGTAAACAGATAAATGATGATAAAACTAGATTTTGGTGGGATCTTTGGACGCCTCTTGACAAACCTTTAATTGAATATGTGATTTCAAATATTCACAACATTCATCTGAAGGAAATAGTGGGTAGTTTCACTACTCCGTGTGATGCTTGGGATATAATAAGATGGAAGGAACATTTACGAGACTAAGTTATTAGGAAGTTGGTTTTGGTACATTCATCTGCTGGATCCCAACTGGGTCCAGTCATCTGGCATAATTCGCCGAATAGAACTTCTTTAATAAAATCAGCATATAAATTCTTATATGGCCTTATGTTGTAAATCACATAGACATTAAAACAGTTAATGAAGAAGTGTAAGATCCCCAATTGCAGAAAATGCCAAAAAGGAAGACCGACAAAGCTTATGTATTGAACAAGAAGATAACATCTTTCCAGGTTGAGCGTAAATGAGGCAGGAAAAGTTCTCTTAAAACGGTATTGGTCATCATTTGACAAGTTTATGAACCTTTCGCATCACAAATTCTTTCCAAACCTTGTGAAGGCTAGATTTCTATTGTACTCATTTAAGAAATGTCAAGGTTAATTGGTGATTGCCTTTTATTAAATTTGAAATTGAAATTTCGATTTATTTTGTTTAAGTTGAGTGTCTAAAATTTATGAATGGGGACGGCAAGAATTTCCCAATTTTTAGGTCTATTAATAGTTTTAGTATAATCTCTCACAGTAATTAAGCAAACACAATCCCTATGTCTTGGTTTGTACTTGATGCTTTTCATTGCATGGCAATTGCATCAGCCATCGGCATTGTATCTAATTCTCTTTTTTTATACAAATTAAATATCCTTTGACTGTCTTGTACAAGTTTTGAGGAACTTGCTGCAGATATTCTGATATGCTCTGCCTTTCCTTTACAGTGGTGAAGGGAAACTGGAGAAACAATTTCGGATGAATTGTCTGGGTTGTGGCCTTTTTGTCTGCTATGGTGCAGAAGAAGATCTGGAGAGTGCATCTTTTGTTTATGTAGTTGATGTTGCAATCAGTACTGTTGCGGCTGAAACCAATCCACAAGTGATAGCTAGCTGTAAATCCATTCTGATGTCACTGGCCTTTTTATTTTGAAATTTTAACATAATATGTACAATGCTATCGAGCAGGCTCAAGGCATAGAATCTATTCAATACCTGTACATTTGCTTGCATCATTGCCTCATTTAGGTGTGATATTGTGGAAATTGTATATTCGCAGGGTGATTGCATTCAAACGATATGTTGTGAATTTGATGTTAACTTTAGTGGTTCTGCCTATAATATTTTTTGACATGATTTATCTATGATGCGCCCGTGCCACCATGCATATCCCAACTAGAAGGAGGGCTTGTGCAGATAGCAATAGAAGTTGAAGATCGTGCTTAACGTTCATCCCTCACAAGTAACCTTTTTTTGATCATTTGGTTCAATTTTCTCTTTACCATTTGAGGCCCCATGTGCATCTGTTTTTTAAGTTAGTTCCTAGTAAGACCATGACAATTCGTGCGAACTGCGAACTAAAATCATTCTACCATGTTTGTCAAGAGTAAATGCTGGTGACGTTCGAGAGTCACGGTAGCAGCACCTGCTGCACGTGGAGGAGCTAACAATGAACTTTTGGAATTCATGGGCAAAGTAAATTTATTGGTTTCCTTTGTTCTTGCTTTGGACTGAAGAATATACATTTTGTTTACAGGTGCTGGGCTTAAGGTTGAGTCAATTGACTCTTCGGAGAGGATGGAACAAGTCAAAGCTTCTTGTGGTGAGTTAAATAAGTGTCTTCATTCAAATGAACCTATCATGTAAGTTGCAGAAACGTTTTCTTTTTCGTTAATGCTAGCGCTCAAGTAATCATATTTAACAAGGGATCTGAATCCTATCTAGTTCACTTAGTATTTGTTTTGAACAAGGCTTTGTCATGTGAATCCCTTACACGAGGGATATGAATTCGTATGTTTTGAAAAAGTGGTAACTGAACTAAATTTATTACTGCTCTTCAGGTGGAGGATTTGACAGCAAGGCAGGTGTATGAGAAACTTTTGGAGGCTGTGCAACCTTGACGATGTGTTTTGGATCAAGGACATAGCCATTCTCATGCGTAAAAATAAAAAAAGAGTGAAATATTTTAACCTGCCCTCTCTTTTATTTTAATTAGATAGACATTCCCTTTATTTTAAAAACTCATAAATTTCTCTTAACATTAAAATGTATGTTGGGTAAATCTCTCTTATATCTTGAGATTATATTCTCATCCTATGTATGCGTTCCAAATATTAATTGTGATATTACAAGTATATTGTCTTCTTACTATGGGGTACAATTTCATGAGTGAATGAAGTGTTCAGTTTCTAGTAAATAAGGTAGATTAGACCAAGCAAACCTAAAACCTGGAATATTGTTATCAAGGAAGCATCTAAATAATATGACTCCATATATCAACAGGAAATTGTCTCCCTTGGGCATGAACATCTTTTGCACCACCAAAGTACTCAGAAAACGCCCGAGCATCAAGACTTGCAGACATGATGATTAGCTTCAGGCGATGATATACTTTTTGTTATTGTGCTTCCTAAGAAAACTGCCACACTGACCCCCATTTTCAAAATTATGTCTCTGACCATCAGATGTTGTACATTTTTAAGCAAGCCACAGTTCTCTCACGAGCTTCGTCAACAATTATAACAGAAAGAAATGGATCCAATAATGCTTCCCTGCAAGCGCTATGAAAGGCATGTCAGAATTCTTTAGTAAATTGTATTTTTAATACCACACTGCTTTTCAGGTTTGCTGAACGACATGCATGTCTTCAAAGGAAGGAAGCCTCAGCATCGTTTTTAATTTTTATCAACAATACTTTTAAAATGATTTATAACATTGTTATGGACTCATATATGAGGACTAACTGTCGAAAGGTCCAACAAGGACAAAAAATACTCGGATTTGCCTACAAGAAAGGAA
The DNA here is from genome assembly GCA_037074495.1 of Acacia confusa. NCBI lineage: Eukaryota > Viridiplantae > Streptophyta > Magnoliopsida > Fabales > Fabaceae > Acacia > Acacia confusa. The sequence goes on from CM073509.1 coordinate 291,428, forward strand.
GATGCTAATTAGTCTATAATCACAGCGAGGCAACACTAACACATAGGCTATGAGGTGCACAAAACCAAAAAGTCCAATCCTAAGGTAATTTCTATAAATAGAAGCTAAACCTAAAATGTATACACATTCTATTCATTCTATTTACTGTTCATCCTCACTATGCACACACTCTGCCCCTTTTGGCTAAACGTCATTCTCGTGCATAGCTTGCCTTATAAATATCTGAGAGAGCCATTTGATATTCCCTTTGATATATGCTTTATAGATATTTTAGGGAATCCTTTGATCCAATATAGATATTCAGTAGTCCGTTGAGACTGTACATCTGTGTTCTAAACAAAACAAATATACCAAGAAAAAGATCATTTCAATTTCAATTAGATATGAAATCTTGTATGATAAAATAAAGATCTTAAAAAATATATAAATTTAGTTTTCAACTTTAGGAGGAAAGATAAAGACGTAAATATACATACCTTCTACCTTCTGCTTTAAATGTTTGTATTTTGACTAGTTGGTATAATATAATATTACTATCTTAGCTATTTTAAAGGAAATACAAGAAATTGGACCAAATCCAAATCAAAATTAGGTCAAAAGTTAATAAAGAAACAAACAAAGTCAAAATTTTCAGGAAAATATCATCGTAGTCCTGCGATTGAGACAGGAAATTCCTAAAACCAGGATCGAGAGCAAGAAAGCAATGGTCTCTCTGGCTCTTCCTCATGACAGGACCAAGAGCAAGGATTTCGTTCTCATCCTATCTTGTGAACACCAATTCAAGTTTTTTATATAGGTTTATGGTTAAATGATAATATTTAAAAAGCATGGCACATGACTTCATGTGATGCAAGAACTTGAAGTAGTAATGGATATAAGAAAATTAAATATGTCATATTAACTATCTTAATTAATTAATTTTCTTGATTTAATTAGGCATATAGATAGTGTGGTTCATGAGTCTTTGAGAATATGTTCCATGAGTTCATGAATATGTTATTTAATAAATACTTATTTTTATTCGACAACAACAATCGTGTTTAAGAAATTTTAATCACTGTAGTGACGTTATGTGATGATAATGATAATTAAAAAAATTGGACTACTTGTTAAAGACTTGTCACAACAACTTCGTGTGCCAAAAAGAAGCTCCTTACAAAAGAGAAAGTGAAATATTCTTCATGTACAAAGTAATTTTGTCAAGAGCTTTATGCTGGGATTTTGATTCCTATGCCCTGTCTATTTATTAATAAACTTTAAGCTTGATCTTTTTCTTGCCTTTATAAGACTTTTTTTTAAAGACCCCTCCGCATGAGTTGAATTTATTGAGTATATATTTCTTTGATCTATTATTTTAAGGGATCATATTTGAATTATGATGACCTGCGTATTTGTAAAATTCCATTGATTTGATCCGGGTTGATAATTACGAGGGCATTCCATGTAAAACACCATTTTTAACTTATAAAATTGATATTTTAAAAATTTAACGAGCATAATGTTGTTAATTAAAAAGGATAAAGTCAAATTTCTTCTTTTTTTTTCATTAATTAATTTATTAATATCATCCTCGATGTGTAAAAATTGTTGAGTCTTTTAGTCCAAATGATATCAGACACTTCCCATTTAAAAAAAAAAAAAGAAAAAAGAAAAGATATCAGACACCTTCTATCAAACTTTCTGAAATATAAGATTATGAGCTCATGGTTAAAAAGAAAATCATACACACACATATATATAGTTTGTTAGTTGTTTGATGTGACCGGAGCTAATTGATTTATTTGATTGTTGGAGTTTAAGAGGTTTATTTAGAGTATTTAAGATCATAATTAATTATTTATGATGGTTGTTGATATTTGGAGGATACTCTCTGACTCTCTGTTCCAAAGAAAGCTAATCCATTTTCAAAGAAATTTAATTTGATTGAAATGTGAGCTTGGGGGATTTAAGTTTCAAAACTTGTTTAAACAAAGTCATTAAAAGGAACGGCTATGACATTTTAACAACTATAATTTTAGAAAATTAGACAATAAACATTAATAAATTTTCCCCTTTGTTATTTTGCGAGGGACGTTCCAATTGAAAAAACAAAACAAAACAATGGTAAAATACACAAAGTGGGTACAATATTATTAGTGAGACATATTACATTTTTTTTTAAAAAAAATTGAGTGAGAAGAAACAGATTTTTTTTCCTTACATGAAGAGAGAAGAAATACATTTAAATGGGGTAAATTTGATGGGAAAGAAAAAGTCAGACAAATTTAATAAATTAACTGCTCTTTTACTCTCAGGGAAGTAGTTGAAAGTGACCTAAATACCTTTATGCAGTAAAAAAATTTATATAAGTTAGATTTAAGGTCACAGCATGCCTCATGATTCAAAAAAACACATATCAAAAGTGTTTATAGATTGCATACAAATAAAGTTTTCCTATCAACAACAAGATTTGAATTCCTAACCCAATAAGTTGTAAGAGAATATTTTTCACCAGTTATACCAATATTTGCTGGTAAAGTGACTTGGATGTTATTTTATGATTTTTTTATTAGTATATGTTTGTGACTAGATATTGACACCTCTTACTTATATGGAGTCCAAACTTTGATCCTTTGGCTAGATTTACTTCATTTAAAAATTACTTTTATTCTATACAGAAAACAAACGTACGTGTAAACTAGGACAAATTTTGTATGACCCATCATTTTTTGTCGAAGACACAGGCTCCGTCTCCTCTGTTTGTCTCTCTGTGTGGGGAATATGCCCCACTCTTCCTATTGTGAAGTTCCTCAATGAACTGCTCCCAAGTCTGGGAGAGTTTTGATTTTATTTTAAACATAGAGTTCGGTTTTCTCTTATCTTCGCTATTAAAAAAAATATTTTAATAGGTAGAAAATTTAAAATAAAAATAATCTTTCAATTGACATGTTTTTAAAAAATAATTTTTTTATTTAAAAAATAATAATTAAAAAAAAATCGGAACGAAAGTGGTTTTCGGATGGCTGAGAGCCTGAGATCAACGGGTCCCAAACGTAGCCCCCTTGTCCAGGCAGTCCAACCCCACCTCGCTCAGATTCGCGACTGTTAAGAAAAGCCGCCAGTGTTCATCCACTCTATGCCCCCCGGGGACAAAATAAGCGTCAGCTTCACATACATGTACGCGCAGAAGCGAAAATTCGCAGTCCCTTCGTCGAAATTTCTCACATATTCCCCTTCGTCCATCGTTTTGCATCTTTCACTTTTCTCCCATTTCTCTCTCTCCTACTTTCCTATCCCTTTCGTTTTCGGCTTCAGGTTTTCATTCTCTCTCCTTTTTTTTTTTTATTTATTTATTTCGACGTTCCGAACGGGTAAAATTCGTCTGCTCTATTGCCCGTTTGGCTGCTGAGAAGACGAAGGAAAAGTCCAATACCTGAGATTTTCTTGGTGTTTTGTTCTTCGAATACTTGAGAGTTCGAGTCAAACTGAACTCTTGGGTCTTACGTGACTTCTCGGAAAGGTGCTTGGTTTCTGCCGCTACCGGTGCTCTTTTCTTCCACTTTCTCAGCAAACAAACAGGAAGGTGAGCGGTTGGAGGTGTTTGGACGGGGAAATGCAAACCAGATATTTGGGGAGATCGGGTAGTATGGCCAGAGAAAAGCGAGGCCTGGATTCGATTTCGGCTGAGGAAGATCAGCCTGATAGGAAGCGGCCGGCTTTAGCTAGGTGATTTGCTTTCTTCAATCTTTTTTCACTTTCCGTCTCGCTAAGCTGTGCGTGGTGTGAACATTTCTCGGGTTCTATGCGATTTCTTGTATTTTCTGTTCTTTTTATGAATTATGTGCTGTATTTGAACTTTATTGGTCAATGTGATGATTTTCTACGTAGTCATGGTCTTTGCTTTCATGCATGTGAAAGCATATAAAGTGAAATGTGTCACCAGTGGCTGTCCGTAGAGTACTACCTATTTAAATTATATGCTTTGGCAAAGTCTGATAAAATACATTGAGTTTCCTGATTATTTGTTGCTTAGTAGTTCTTTTAATGCTACTGGTCGTTGTTAGTTTGTGATGGATTTAATGTTCAAATCTTAGCTCAAATGTTAACATGAAAGAAGGGATTAGGAAATTAAGAGTTTACTTTTCGTCTCTAGCAAAAAACAGAGGAAGTAGAAAGGTTCCAATCTTGGCATGTGCATTCTAAGTCATTTTATTTTGTGAGGTTAAAAAGAGTAATTGACTGAATGTTCATTTGTTAATGTTTAAATTGATGTCTTGATTTTGTTGATGAATGCATTTATTGTTTTAATATTTAAATTTATATGCAGTGTAATTGTTGAAGCCCTCAAAGTGGACAGTCTGCAGAAACTTTGCTCATCGCTGGAGCCAATTCTACGGAGAGTTGTAAGAAAATTAAGTTCACTGTGGTATTGATCTTTAATATGGAAATCTGATGGGCATGATTTCATGTTTAATTTGTTTAATTATATGACCTGAAGTAATCACTTGCTTCTATTATTCACACAACATGTGCTAGAAATAGTCTTCTTGAAATCCACTAACAACTAAACAGAAAGTCTAACACTCCTCAGGATGGTAGGCCTTAAGTTGATGAAAAGATATATTTCTTGGGTAGAGCTCTCATTTCCAAAACCTTCTAGAACTGAAGCAGGGAAGAACAAAAACTTTTGTTATTAACTGCTCTTAATTGGGATTAAAGGACAATTAGATTTGCATGAAAATATATTTATTTGCTTCGCTCAGGTTTATTCGTGTCATTTCAAAATCATACCTGAAATGTCTTTATTTCGGTGTTATAAAAATAATGTATTGGAAAATCTTTGTTAATCATATGTACACTTGCCACTTAGCATGTATTGGCCTTGGACATAGCTCTTTTCTTACTCCTGTATGCTACTGAACAGGTTAGTGAAGAAGTGGAGCTTGCTTTAGCAAAATTAAGTCCTGCCAAGCTTACTGGAAGGTATTTTTAATTCCTTAATCTTATTATGTAGCAATAAATTTGTCAGGTGCATTTTCATAATAAATGACATTATTATGGTTGCTTACTGATTTGCATTCCCCCTAAAGACACATTTGAAGTGTATGGGTTTCACATGAATCCGATGTTACTTGAAATTGAAGCTTTTCCACTCACTCCATCATTGTTTGAATCTTTACTTCCATGGCATGATTCTCCCATCACAGTAACTTGTATTGCTAGAAGTTAAAGTTGGATGTATGGTTGAGCATTTGTTGCCCTTCAAATGCAAAATTGAATGGCCCATGTATATCTATGATGTTCTTCTAATGAACAAAGTATAATGCAGGACATCTCCTAAACGAATAGAAGGTCCTGATGGCAGAAATTTACAGTTGCAATTTAAGACCAGGCTATCCCTTCCCCTCTTTACTGGAGGGAAAGTGGAGGGGGAACGAGGTGCTGCCATTCATATTGTTTTGATCGATGGAACCACTGGCCATGTTGTCTCATGTGGCCCAGAGTCCTCTGTGAGACTAGATGTTATTGTGCTTGAGGGGGATTTCAACAATGAGGATGATGATAATTGGAGCGAAGAAGAATTTGAGAGCCATGTCGTGAAGGAGAGGGAAGGAAAAAGGCCTCTCCTAACTGGTGATTTGCAAGTCACTCTGAAAGAGGGTGTAGGAACACTAGGTGAGCTCACATTTACTGACAATTCTAGCTGGATAAGGAGTAGGAAATTCAGGCTGGGGCTTAGAGTTGCTTCGGGTTGCTGTGTGGGGATTTGCATTCGTGAAGCCAAAACTGAAGCCTTCACTGTTAAAGATCACCGTGGAGAACGTAAGTTCTGAACATTGTACTTATTTTCAACTATTTCTAGTATTTTCCCTAACAAAACTTATATTACATTATAGTATACAAGAAACACTATCCACCTGCCCTGAATGATGAGGTCTGGAGGCTTGAGAAGATTGGAAAGGACGGGTCTTTTCACAAGAGGCTAAACAAGGCAGGAATATTCACTGTTGAAGACTTCCTACGACTTGTGGTCAGAGATCCTCAAAGGTTGCGAAATGTAAGTGTACATTCTTGTTGATTGTTTGGGTTTCAAATATCAATTGTCTATGGGTAGGGATTTCTACCAAAGGATTGAATTTATGTCTGTGCTTGCGCTTGTGATTTGAGATGATTCCTTATATCAAGGATTTTCATGTCCATTATATTTTTATGCAGATTCTTGGGAGTGGCATGTCTAATAAAATGTGGGATGTCCTTGTTGAGCATGCAAAGACTTGTGTTCTTAGTGGAAAGCTTTATGTGTACTATCCCGAAGACGCAAGGGATGTTGGTGTTGTTTTCAACAACATATATGAGTTGAGTGGCTTAATTACTAGTGGACAGTATTATTCTGTCGATTATCTCAACGAAAGTCAAAAGGTACAGAGAGCTGCAGAGTTAATTTTGAATTTATGTTGTGTGTCAATTTTATTGATGGAAAGAATTCTGTTCTATAATGCAAAGAAGTGTAAATTTTGTATTGGGACTTCCCTTGAAATTTATGGAAATAAAGGTGAAAATGCACATGGTTACTGTTCTTGACTGCATGTAGGTTTATGTGGACGCATTGGTGAAGAAGGCATATGACAATTGGATGCATGTTGTAGAGTATGATGGACAGTCTCTGATAAATTACGATCAGAATAAGACTCTGGATAATTCTCGTCCTCAGGTACCGATGGGCTCCCATGATTATTCAAACTCACTTGATCAGCAGATCTCCATCCCAAGTTTGTCGGCAGGGCAGCCTGCAATGGGTTCAGGAGTAACAATCGGAGGTATGTATTTCCAAGCATCATTATAATGTACTCTCAGCAGAAGGCAATGCCTTTCCTAGTTGTCTTTAGTGCACTTAATTTCTGAACTTCTCATCCTTCTTCCCTTGCCCTTCTCTGCATGCACGCATTTGGTGTGGTGGGGTTGAGCACTCATGTGCGTTTGCGTTCATTTCATTTGGCGCCCACCACACTAGGTGTTTCTATTATGAGCCCTTGCAGATTCTACCTTTACATTTTCCTCAATGTCATTTTCACCCTCTTAAAAGAAAAAATAGAACTGAGCTAATTAGTATGAACTGATTATTCTCTATTGGCCATTTATGAATGCCTACAGGTTATAATGACGCTTCAGCTGCCAGATTTTCAATGCCACCACCGCATGCTAATCTTAATTCTTCAATTCAGTTTGATGGTACTGACGTGCAGCTACAAAACCAGTTGATGAGTTCTTCTGACCAACCTCAACTTCCAAGGAATGAACATGGGCTGACTCTTGGTCCTCCACAGTCTGCTACACCGGGATTTCAGAATATCAGCGTGTCAAATACTTCTTATGGGGGTGGCCTTGAAGAACTATTCCCTGAGGAGGAGATTCGTGTTAGAAGCCATGAAATGCTAGAAAATGAAGATATGCAGCATCTGCTCCGTATTTTTAACATGGGAGGAGGTCAAGCTCATACCCCCCTTAATGCTCTTGAATATGGGTACCCTTGTACATCTGCTTGCGCTCCAACTTCCCCCATGAACTATAACTTTGACGATGATCGAAACCGCTCCTCAGGAAAAGCTGTTGTGGGCTGGCTCAAGCTCAAGGCAGCTTTGAGATGGGGCATCTTTATTCGGAAGAAGGCGGCTGAAAGACGGGCCCAACTTGTTGAGTTGGACGATTCATAGATCACGATCTAGATGGCATAGCTAAAAATGATCTGAACTACTAGTCGGGTTAATATAGCGTCAAAGACTCCTCTTTCCTGTTATCCGGAATTGCTGGGGTGCTGAAGCTTAAGCAAGGGCAATAATCCAGGGTCGAATGGTGGGGATGCAGGATCTTAGCTTAGAGTTTCGACTATGCCTTAATTCTTTTAAACACGGGCTGATACAACTGGCTTTACAGGTGTAAACAACCTGCAACAACTCGCTTTTAGCCGTCTTATCCGCTAAGTTTCCCCCTCCACATTATGAGGCATGCACCTTCTTTCAAAGACTAGCAGGTTCCTGTCTGGATGGAAAATGCTTGCAGCTAATGGAAACTGAAAGTTCACTGTGGAGTTACGGAAAACTCAGGTCTTTCTCTTTGCGTTTGAAGGAACTATGGCCATATATATGACGGACTTGAATGGCCTTGACCGATGTAATTTTGTTCTGTAGGTTAGGTGATATATCCCACTAGTGTTTTTTTTGCAGCTTGCCGGCCTATAATAACAAATAATTGAATTGATGCGTGTAGAGATAAGAGATTATATCTGTCTGGTGCCTACTTTGTATCGAAGTCGCTTCCTAAATAGAGTTTATGTGCTCGAATGATTTCTTGAACGAATTGTTGATCGAGGGTTGCAACGTTGTGTATTTTAGTAAAATAAAATGAATTGACTTAAATTTTTTCAATTAAAGGATGCAACAGAAAAGTATTAATTTTCAATAGATAAGATATAATGAAATTAGTATAAGTTATAGTGGTTTACTTAAAAATTATGATTAGTGCAATTTATTTCTCAAATTTAGTATAGTAATTTTAATTATTTATATATAAAGACTCATCATTCAAGACGTCTTGCATTGTTTGGTTTCCTTTGAAGAGCAGTAAGGATGTAAAAAAAAATATTACATACAATTAAATGATAGGAATGTTTACTATCGAATAATTAATCCCTTTAACTACGTTCTTTTATTTGATATATTACAATAAACAAGCCATGTAGCAATGGATTCTGCATACAACCATGGTAGGTGAATTATCGGTGGCCAAAGGCACATATCCACTTTCTACATATTTTCTCCTTCAACCAAAGATCATACAAAATAAAATACGTGGGGCAATTATTCTGCATCTGAGGCTCCGTCTTCATCGTCATCCAGGATGTAAACCAAGGCACGTTTTCTTGCAGCAAATACACAGGCCACGCCTCATGATGAAGTAATAGCTAAATAAATACACAAATGCATAGATAATAATAACTTGACCCGTGCTTAGATTTTAGTTGCCACCATAGTGTTCGTTGGGCCTCACTATGTTACATATTGATTGGGTACGTTCAAGTGATCAAGCTTTTGGTTTATGAGAAAACGCATCCAATTTGAAAGGTTCGGAATTGCTGAAAGCAGACCACCACGAACCAGGACGCTACTGTGTGATTTGGCAAGGAACATAAAATCACTGCCAGAAAAACACAAACGACTAATCGAAAGCAGAGGAAAGAGAGTCGCGCATGAGACAAAAACGTTGGGATTGTAAACACAAGCCACGTCGCTTGCCATCTCTGCATTCATTAGTCTGAATTTTTCATCTTTGGCGAATACTTGAGCTTTAATCCTATCTTAAACACGCAGTCAGCCAGAGGAGATGGAGAATTGAAACAAAAACCAGAGAGTTGTAGAGAGGATAGTCATGGCACTCACGTCGCCAAAAATAAACAGGGGAGAAACAGAGAACGAACTCAGGATTGTAATAGAACAAATTCATATTCATAATAAAAAATAGGGGGGATTGAAGCAACACAAATAAATAAAAGAATATTATTTAAACGGGAAACATGAATGAATGTTTGTTGAAATGATCAGTGACCAGGGCCTTTGGGACTTGGTCCAGAAGCCAACCGCATGAACCAAAGGCGGAGGCTGGTGTTGGCCTCTGCGTATGTCCGGAGATGAGTGGCAGTGTCGAAATGTGGCCTCAGAACTCTGCTTCCCTCCACCTCACTCATACTCACACTCATTATGGCTATCCACAAAGCCACTGTCATCACCACAACCCAACCTCTTCTCAAACTCATCATCTTCAGCTGCTCTGGTAGAGACCATACAGACATGGGGTCCTATTTATAGCGGTGTTCGTTGAAGCCCTTACGTGTTGACCAAGCACTTTGAATTTGTCAACGCCTCCCACTTTTACCCTTCTGTCCTCCTCCAACTTCTGCAAATGCCTTGCGCTTGCTCACGTACGAGTCATCATCCTACAGCTATTTACTTTGCGCATATGGAATTTGACTCCCTTATTAATACTTTGAATACACTTTGCCGCACAGGTTTGAAGCACGAGCAACCGGCTTCGACCAACCACTATGGATTACCCTTTTTACTCTGTTCTAAGTTCTAACCACCCACTCCTTCACTTTTTATTATTCAATTCAATCCTCTGAATGCCTAGTCAGTTTGTGGAAAATAAGCACTTACCCCTAAACTAAAAACACCAAGGACGGTCAACACCTTCATATTCACGACTTGTCAAATTTTATACTTTGCTAAATATATTCTTTTCCGTGATCAACTGCACTATAGAATTCGTGATTAATGGATATCACGACTTGTTCTATATTTTAGTTTATATTAATGATATTGATATCCTTTTTTTTTTCTTTTGCAATTAAAATTGATATCGACTTAATTAGAGGGATAATGGATTAAGGGGTTGATAAACGAGTATAGATAATGTTTTTTTTCCCTCGAAAGTAATTGGTATAATTTTATTGACTTAGAATGCCATAATTAAATATTGTTGTTGGACTACAACTCTCTTGCTGACTATTTCCTTTTATTAATTGCTGCATAAAAAATGTTTAGAAAATAGAGACAAGTGTAGAAAGAGGTAATTGGTATTGACCGAAAGAGGTTTTGCAAAATTTGAACAAGGAATTTGATTATACTTGAGCTTGACCAACACCAGTATGCAAGGGATCGTGCTTTTTGGAGGTCCAGGGGAAGAAAAGTCAATTTGGATGCTTATTACTGACTTGGTCATTGAATAATCTCTATCCCCCTTCACGTTTTCTCTCTCTCTCTCTCTCTGTTTTTGTTTAAAAAAAAAAAAAATCAGAATCGTGTCAAAACGATGAGAAAGCATTCATCGTAAAATATATAAACTAATCGCAATTCAAAACCTAACGATTCATTCTATGATCAAGATTCAAGCAGTTATGTGTGGAGTGAAAAAACCACGAGTTGCATTCCTTAAGCAAAATTTAAATTCTAATTGTAAAAGTATTGTACATTTCTCAGTAGAAGTAACCGAAATCCTTGTGAATAATGCAATCAAGACTAGCTTGTGGGGCCATGATAGTAGCTACCACTTCAAACTAACCACACTAAAAAACCGATAAAAAAATTGGTTAAGATTGAAATATAACAATGAACTATTTTTTTATATATACCCAATACAATTGACTATTGTTGTATGTAAAAATAAACATAATGAATTTTTTTGGTAGTAAATGTATCAATAGCAAACTAGACTTGACTTCTAACCATAAGTGTTGTGGGACGTACAATTGTTTCATGTGGCATGTTCTTTGCAGGAATGGTGTTGAAACAATGAAACATGGCATATGGTTGTTCTTTTCTCTTTGAACCTCCTCACGCAATGGTTGCACTTATGTTTCTGTAGACATTCAATTAATCTTAGAACGATAGGAACATGTGGTTATTCGAAAGCTATGGCAGCTGCTAAGGTGCACTAGACACCTTTGAAGTCCATTTTTTGTTTCTCGGTTATGCTATCTTTTTAATTTTCGAATTTCTTGTGTGATTTTTGTAAGTTGCAGGGAAAATCTAAGGTGAGTTTAACCCGTGTCTTTGAAGATGGCCAAGCTCGAAAAAATGGTATCTGTTTATTCATCGTTTATATTTTGTTTCAAAGGTTTCTTGCCTTTCTGAGTTTGCAATGTTGCAAGACTGATTTTTTTTTTTTTTTTTTTGGCTTCTTTTCTAAATTTCTGGTTATATGTAAACAGTGGGTGGTAGAAATTTTAAAGCTCTATCTGTAAAAAAAAATGAGCATCTCAAAATGGGCAACGAAAAGCTCAAGTTAGTATTTATCTGTTAGTGATTGAAAATGCATAATTTATGGGCAAATAAGGCGAGGAATAAGAAAACCCACTGTCGATCGAAAGGCAAAAATTATGGCTGCTCCAAGTTAAATCCCCCCGGGGGGGTTCTAGACCAGCGGACGTTGAGGCGGCAGATGAAGGTTGGTGGCTGAGGGGAAAATATCAAAGCTTAAGGGAAGAAGATGAGACTTATAAATTATATTTTCTTTTTGGTCAAGCACTCACCACGTCACCCAACTTTGAAAGTCTGCTCTTCCACATCACCTTCCCAACTTTGCCACATCATCATTCAAATATTCACCACATCTCTCATTTTTCTCCATCCATGTAGATAACGGCTACTTACTTAACTGTGTTGCTATATTTGCCACTAAAAAAAAAAAATCATTATGTCTACTTTTACACCCAACAATAGTTATTTGCCTTGGGTGCTCATAGAAAAATAGTTCATCACTAAATTTTGCAAGTTAACCCCTGTAAGGTCGAAGAATATGCTACTCCGCCAATGTATTTCATCCAAAACCAAGGCTCCAGGTCGTTAGACAAACTAGAGTTACAATTATATCGCACTGAAGACGTTTCAATGTCACATGAGCTCCACAAGCACGCAGCTAATCTCATTAGCCCATTTAATTTTTAGCCACTTGTGATACAATATTGCTATGATTGGCCTTGAGCTGTACGGTGTTGATGTGTGACAAAAAAACAATAAATGCCTGCGCGAAATTTTAAGAAATGTGGTATTTCAAGCTTCAGAAATCCTTAGCCCTTCGCCTTAATTGATCAAGTTCCCTCTCAATCTCAGCATCTCGAAATGGTATTGCAGTGTTTGTGCTAGTGGCGGCACTTCTTCCAGGGGGAAGCTCTCCTTTCTGCCCAAAACAAACATGAAATAAGTAGAGGCAGCATCAAAAGGACACCTAGGACGTTGGACAATGAAACTCTAACAAACACCCCCCCCTCCCATAAAAAAAAAAAAAAGCACCGCCTCCTTTCATGTGTTACCCACTTTCATCATGTCATTCCAAAATTGAATCTTATATGTTCACCAATTGGGAGAGGATGATACCAAACACACACACACACACACACAGGACGCACATTCCATCTTTACTCCTTTCATATCTTGGTTTTCTCACTCTCTGAATGCACTAGCATTCATTTTTTTAGATACAGAGAATCCAGACTGTATTCCTTCACTAGGTTTACAAGCTAATGTTTGAAGTGTACCTTTGAGCTACCAGATAGTTCTTTCTTCAAATTTGCAAGATCGTCATCAACTGATGAGCTCTCTAGTAACGCAAACTGCGCAAAATCAACACTTGGTGAGCAAAAAGAAAAAAATCCATAGAGTCCACAAAGCATTTTCAGCCCTGGCAACTCTAAACAGACCTGTTGTCATCCATATAAAACATAATGACATGCTATACTCCAGGACAGACTGACTAAGGAAAAGATCCACCCAAGGATGAAGGATTCGCATAGCCACTAATATATAGTTTGGGAAAAGGTCTTATTCTTGTGACTTTTATTGTATTGAATCGTATGGATTCTTATTTCCTAAAGGAAAAGAGAATAGCAAAAAGATATTGCCTCCTAATCGCTTGAGTTCAGGCCTTCGTTGTCCTAAATAGCTCCTTAAGAAATGTATCTACATTTATCCGCTGATTGGTAAATAGTAAAGGAAAATGCATTCCTGTTGAATAGAAAATAAAGGCGTAGTAATCTTCAAAATTCCAATTCGAGTTTTCCATAACATTGATCACCTACCACCACCGCATTTCTATCCATCACCAATAGGCCTGTCACCATCACAATGGTCTGCTTGGGCCCCAGATGACATAAACTGAGTGCTTGCTGCGTTGGCTAGCAGAGTGCAACTACCATGGAAAGTTGCATTAGACATCTCACTTCGTTGCATTTTTACAGGATTCAAGATCCCGTGGACATATGCAGTGGTGGAGCATCACCCAAACAAATATTTGCAATGGTGGCGAATATCATGTCATAATATTTTAATTTTCCATCAACTTAGCATGTTATTTTCTCTCTATAGAAAAGAAGCACAAGTTTTCTTTTGTTTTATGCTATTTCTTTGTCAAGCTCAGCAGATCATTCTGATATAAAAAAGGAAGGTTGCATAATATACAGCATTCACTACCTTTCCTTCAAGATCATCACTTGTCAACTGGCCAAGAGCTTCAGCTTCTGATTCCATTGCCATCACTATCAAGATAACAGCAAATAATATATGTGAGAACCTAAAAAAAATTCAAACGCAATTACACAATGTTTGAGCCATCAAGTGAAGGTCCAGATTTGGGTTTTAAGAATTATTCTTTTTATTTGGGCATATACGTATTCTCCACACATTTTAGGCCAAGGTTTTCCTTGTCATTAAAGTTTTTTTATTTTGCATTTTTAGTAGAATTGTTATCAGAGTTTCACCTTTACTGCAATTACACCTGATTGCATATTAAATAATGTCCATGCATAATCATTATGTGAGATACAAAGTCAAGCCTCAGAATAGCTCTTGAATTTTTGTTTACACAAAGAATATCTCTTGAATATACTACATAGCCTTTGTCTAGAGTTTTTTCCCCTTTTCTTCCCTTTTCCCCTTTAAAATCTTAAAATATCTGAAATTTCTAGATGCCATCCCCTCCCACTCAATCAAGGTGCAAGGTTGGTTATAAGTATTATCCACGTATCCCAATTCCCAATAGCCAAAAAGTAATTCGGATTAAAATTTTCTTACCTTTTTCTTCCATCTTTTCAAAAGCTGATAAAGCACTACTTGTATTGACATTTCCCAGCATCTCATTCACTTTAGTTGCTGTCCTAAAGGAACATTAACCGACAGCCATAATAAGAGGAACCGGAGTGCAAAGAAATCAAGGGATGCAAGGATGTCAATGGGAAAATGGTGCAAAATACAAACTTTGCAGATTGAGCTCTGGCTTTCAGAGTATCCTTCTTAGACCTTGCCTCCTGAATCTTACTCTCCAAAAGCTTCAAAGTATAAAAATCATACAACAAAGCATCAATGCACAAATACGTATCAATAATTATAAATGTAAATAACAAGGTAGCATTCTAGTATTCAACTCAAATTGCATAGACAGATTGTCTAACCATCTCCAATCACTCCTAGAAAAATGTAAGCTTCCACTGGTTTTCTGAGTAAAAGGCAGACTACTTTGGATCTCCATTTTAGATGGCAATATTCAATTATACACACTGGCTTTACGAGTCCCCAAGTACAATGTAACTCACCCGTGTATTAGAGACAAGGTTGTCAACAACACTCTTTTGTTGATCAAGCTGAACTTTCAAAGCATTAGCATTATCCTGCAACAGGTTAAGGGAAGAGATCAAGTATCATATTATTTCATTTAGGTGGTCTATCATGTGATATGCATGATAAGGCATTGATATACCTTATAACTATTGCAGCTACAGTTTCCTGAATCGGTAAATTACATGGTCAAATTACAGAAAATTCCAATTTTTCAGCAGACAGTATAACACTATCAGCACTCATACATAAGCAACGTCTGAGATATATTGAACTGCCTATTTGAAGAAGTTTGCAGAAGCAAAGCATTGTGAGATTTATCATATCTAATGATCAACTGACTCCAGCTTCTTCAAACACACTAATGAACAAGGGAAATTCCTTGCCAAAGGCAACCAAAATGGTCGGATAAATCATAAATCTACATATATGGTTATGAAGACAAATCACATGGGAGTAGAGAGTAGAGTTTTCATTAAGTTTTTGAAGACTCATAGAAATAGGAGCAGTGACAGATGCATCGATCAAATATTTCGTTAATTATTAGCAAAGAAAGTAGAATAAAGAGTTTGTATCTGTAGCTATCAGGTGAAAGAGCAGGAAGTCAAGAACCAAGAAATACATCTGATTGAATAAAATACCAAATAAATAAGGTGGTCCACTTGATGACCTTAAGTTGGAAATTCAGAAGTACATTAGAGCAAGAGCATTCAAGAAAATAAGAACATACAGCATAAGATTTCCGCCTTTTCAAAGCTTCACGAGCAAGGTCTTCTTCGCCTTTCTGAAGTGCAAGTTGTGCTTTGCGGTACCTATAGCAATGCAAAGCATAAAACTGGTATCTGTACACTAGACAATGTAAGAAAACTAAAATAACCATTTTTTCATATATTACCACTCTTCAGAAGCTTGTTGTGCGGCTTTATATTTATTTTCCAACCGCTTCTGAGATGCCAACACCTTGTGGAGAAGAAGAGGATCTCAGAATAAAAGGTTAGAAGTAAAACATTTTTTTCTTTTTTTGGGGGTTGGGGGGGGGGGGGGTGTTAGAGATACATAATAGATTGAGAAATTTGCGAGCTTGTAGACTTTGAAGGCAACTCCTAGCAATCTATACCTCAGGGTCGACATACAGAACAAAGTAGCTTTCAATAACTCATGTATAACCATGGAAAGAAAACAACATGGATAAAAGTTTCATGAAGAAAAAGTCCCAACTCCCAAATCAAACAATAAAATAATTAACCTGTGCTGTAGCTTGACGCATTCTTGTCAAGTCATCATTCATTTCAAGAACTGCCTGCTCCAATATTTTCTCTGGATCTTCAAAAGTACTTATGATTGCATTTGCATATGACTGCAGTACTTAGATAAATCATAGTGAGAAACTGAGAATGACGACTTCAACTATATATATAAAGATATTCCAGTAATTTCACCTTCACAACTCTGGCAAATCTATCAAAAAGGTTCATTTGAGTGTCAAGAGCACCTCCACCTTGTCTAGAATAAGATTGGTTGGGGCCAGCGAGCCTTATCCCTTTATGTTTCAGATATTGAACTGCAAGCATCAACTGAATTTGAACTCTGGACAGAAGATGTATGTACAAAAGGAGAGACAGGGAGACATAATGCTTTTAGCTTCTCTATTACAACAACAGTAAAAAGCCTTATCTTACTATGAGAGCTTAGCTAGATGGATTGCATGACATCATTGAGCTTTATCAACAACTAACACTTTAGATATATTATTTACTAAGAGATCCTATGTATCAATTGGCTTCTCGATGTATTAAGAAAATCCAACAGTTTTTTCTTTTGGTCTTTTTTCTCTTCTCCTAGAGAGCAAGATCAATACTAATTTGTTCAACGGAACATACTTTCATCTGCAAGTCATGATATCCATTTGAAGAAAATTATAACCTAAACATAAGATCTTGTGACATCAGGAAACACGCAATTGCTTGAGACCCTTAGGTTTCACGAGTTTATGTGATCAATAGTGCACGAAAAAATTAATTTAAGCCTACATCTTCCCGACCCCATTCCCTCCAGAAAAAAAGTTTCATCAACTATGAAAATAATGTACTTACTACTGCATTATTGTCTCAAACAAGGGCGATCCATTCCTTACTGCTGGCCACGTATATATATTTCACACTCGTATTATTGATGCCCGCCATTTATATTTCATGATAGTGCTTCATGTTCTCACTCATGCATTGTTTAATATTCACAATTATGAAAGTATTTGAAGAGGGACAGTAATACATAATAAAACAATTCACAAGTAGAATTGCGCAATATTTTAAATTAAACTAAATAATCGATAATAAATCGGCTCGAACACAAGTAGCAAAAACGTTATAAACAATTCAAGTAAGTCAACAGAAGCCCATGGCGCTCACATTGCCGGGGAAGCTTTTGGGATCATATCAATGAACTATGAATATTAGTAAGAAAAAATTGGGAGTGCCATTATATATAGCGAGTTTAAGTTACTAAGCGAATACTGTAGCCCAGGAATGCACCTCCAAGACCAAAATTGCGGAGTAAAAGGATATCTAGGCCAGGTCATACCTCTGCTACCGAAGAACGACGAGCTCAGAGGTTTCCTGAGCATGTAAAGATTAACGGAGCTTGAAGAACAAACTTGAAATAACGACGTGGGAGGAGTTGATGCCAATGGTACCCCAGTAAAAATCTGCAGCTTCGTAGCCATTTCGAATAGAAATCAGCACAAAAAACGCAGAATTTGAAAATAAAAGGCAATTTTTACAGATAGGATTGGAAAATTTCGAAAATCCGGGATCAGTGCTTCTGCTCAATGGTTAGTCGCTCAGAGTGATATCTCCTTCCATAAGCTTGAAACGGGCCGGACCAAGCCTCTTTGGTGCTAAGAAATCCAACTCGGCCTTTTCAATTAAAAATTTATCACATTTTTTTTTTAGTGGAAAAATTATCAAACTTTAACGTCAGCGTAGCAAGTCTCTCATAATTTTTTTTTGATATATAAAAGTTTTAGAAGGGTTCGACACCAGTCCCCCACTAAAGTCGGGGCACAGTCCCGGGCTCTATGAACACTTACTGGGGACTTACGAGATCGCCTACCAAAGGAGTCCTAACAACGGGAGAGGGGATTGAACCCACGACCCAAGGGCCTAGTCCTGAATCCCTTACCATCTATGCTAACTCTTATTGGCGCAAGTCTCTCATATTAATAAGGGTAAGTTTTTTTTTCCAAGTCAAACTCAAAATGATACCACTACTACTACTCGAAAATGAGATAGTCTTCTGCCGGGAAGAGACATAAATTATGGTATCTCTCTCTCTCTAAATAGCCGAATTTATTATAAAAACAAAAAAATAAGTACATAAAAAAGCTTCCAGTCACTAACAAACTCAGGATCTAACTCATCATAACTTTCATGAAGGGGAAAAAAAGCCTTCGGTTATAATGTAACAAGCATAATACTTAATGTAACAAGCAGAATGTTGTCTTTTTTTCACATTCCATTCACCAAAAACTTTGGTTTTGACTAATCCAAATTCTCTCATGGTTGTAACTAATCCAAATTCGTCTTGAGTCGGGTCTTCAGTTATGGGAAGAGCTTCCAACACCATTTTCTTTATTTTTATGCCTCGAATTGAGGATAAAGTTAAGGGAGAGTAAGTCCCTTACCATTTATTTCCAATAGATAGATGTGAGACCTAGAAATAGTACATGTACAACTAACCCAAAGAAAGAATATTGAAAAACATCACAGCCAAGCCTAGAACGGATCACAGTAAAAGACCCACAAGAATGGCAGCCGGAAAAAATAAAGCCGAAGACCACTATAAGGAGGATAGTCCTCGTCATCGCTCCAAACTTGACAGGAAAACATTGAAGCAGGTAGAGCAGCAACTAACACCTGAACCAACATCTGGTGACCCATAAAAGCACGCCACCACGAATCACCAGAAAAATTTCAGTAATTCACGATGTCCACAACTTGTTCGATGTTTAAAGATGTCCCAGTAGCTAGCATCAACAACTTGGAAGCAGAGCTAGATGCAAAAGCTTCATGGGATGAGCACAAAAGCAGTTTATGAAAACTGAGTAATTTTTTATGTTGTATAAAAGTTTATAAGTAATTTTTTATTTGAAAGTCTAGGGAAAAATTAAACTATTTAATATGTTATTATTTATAATACGAGAGATACTTGTTTGGCAAAAAAAAAAGGGCAAAGGTGCAAAAATACCCATGGACTTTATCCTCAGGAGCGCCCAGCACCATTTGCTTTTTTTTGGGGCAAAAATACCAATGTGATTAACTTTTAGGAGCAAATGTCACACAGCCTTCCAGAAACCTGACGTTTTACCGTTAAAATTGGGATGTTGACTAACGGAGCTGAGGTGGCATGCCAAGTGGGATAAAATTGGTGACGGGACGCTGACGGGGCATGGAAAACAATTGGGAAAGATATAACTCTAAAAACAAAAAATCATTACGGGCTTGGCAAAAGCAAAATCGCGAGCTGAGGGAGAGCTAGGGTTGAAGTGGGGAAAGATAGAATCCCTAAGAACATACAATCATATCGGTGTGGGGAAAAACTTGAAATTGCGAGCTGATGGAAATCACGAACCTGAGGGAGAGCTAGGGTTCAAGCCTTCAATCGCGGGTTGAACGAGGATCGATTGAGGGAGCTAAGAGGGTTCAACTGGTCTTCGTCACGCCATACCCATATCTTTGTTTATTCTCAGTAGCTGCGACACAGAGGTTGGTTTTGCAAGGTTGAGTTGTTAAAAAAAATAGAGAGTACAATTTTTATTGAAACATTTTAAGTTTCTAAGTTCTTGGAAAATCAAATTCTACCGTTAATACACATAGCTAGCTGATGAGTGTCATTTCGATGTTGTAATATCAGTTATATACAGTCCTGATTTGCGAGTTCTGTGGACGGAAGTTGCATCGAAGTTGAAGAGGTTCGTTTTCTCTCTTGTTTTGTATTGTCACAATCCTGCAGCTAGCTAGTGCCTATGCTTCTTTCACTGTTGTTCTTGTTTTTCCTCTTTTGTTAAGAAATGGACATGCGTATAGTCTATCTAGCACTCCTTTTTCTTCTGTTGTATGGTTTCATGAGTTACTGTGATGATACAGCAAATATATATAATTCTCTTTATGATAAGAGGAATGAAACGAAGCACTAGAGTGCCATCTTCCATGTGCTTGACATTTGGTTGTGCTAGAGAAAAATTCTTTGATTTTAAAACTTCATGCCTATAATGTGTTTGTGTAAATTCTCCACTATTGAAAACGAAACCAATGACCTCTGTTTGGTAGAATATACTTTCAAGCTTCTAATCAAAATAGTCAAAAAGATAATATAACAGTCAAAACCTAATCATAAGCATGTGTAATGCATCATTCCTAATTATGAACATTCATAAATTCAGTTTCCCAAAAAAGATTTTATCATATCCAAAATGTGCCCTTTTACCAAATCCCAGGACCTAGCGCTTTGTTTTTTTGGCAAGAAGACCACTTGTTGAACATCTTATTATGAGAAAGGCTTTAGAAGGCTCTGCAAATGATCATCTAAAATAGTCAAATGGGCTTAAAGGAGTTGTTGACTGATAATTCCTCTAATGAACTATAAACTCCTTCAAAATCAGATCTAGCCATTCTATCAATTTCATCAAAGTTGCAACTCCATGAGTGATGCGACCTCTTCATGCTTTTGATTTGGTTTTTTATTTTCTTCTATGAATGTAGGCCTGAAAAAAAGTTAGTATTCCTTTCCCTTTCTGAAATCCATATAAGCTTTGCTGTGAGGAAGACCCAGTTGTGATCAAAGCGGTGCCATCTGATTCTGACTTAATGCCTAGATTAAATAGGCAATAGTTGCAGGCAAAAGAAAACCTAGAAATAAATATCCATCGTGGGAAATGTTTCTTTTTTAATTAAATAGATTATCAAAATTGATCACTTATATATTATTTTAGTCTTCTTATGAACAACTCCTACATGTAAACCTAATTTAATTTGTGTTTTGTGCTTTGTAGTGCCAATGGCATCAAAGGGGAAGGAGAAAATGGTCAATGACAAAACAGTCCATCAAAGAGAAAAGTACATAGTCACTGACGATTGCATTGTAAAGAAAAAAGTGGAAGGTGTCATTGAGGAAATGGGATCCAGTGGAGACTATGATGAAATTGAATGCCTAGGTTTTGATTATGATGTTCCATTGGATGAGGGTGAGAGTGATGATGATAGTGATGATTGCACCTATGTGGGGCGGAGTCATAGTTCAAACACAGAAGAAACCGTATATGATGACTCAGAAGTTGGGGAGGATGATGTGGACGACGAGAGTGATGACGACGACGACGGATTGCAATTGTGTGTGCTACTTGAGGCTGTAACCTCCTCTCCATAGCCGTATCTTGTTGTCGGCATGACATTTGAAGACAAGAAGGAGCTTAAGAGGGCGATAGATAAGTACGCTATCGCTAATGGTGTTAAGATAACAGTCGTGAAAAGTGATAAGAGGACATTCAGGGTGGTGTGTGCCGATGGATGCCCGTGGACATTGTATGCCTCTACATTTGGGCAAAGTGTAGGGTGGCAGGTGAAGACAATGGTTGATGAATACATGTGTGCGCGTGTGTATGACAATCCAAGAGCATCGACAGTGTGGTTGGCAGAGTATTTCAAGGAGAAGGTGCAAGAAAACCCTAAATTCAAGACGAAAGATATGAAGCAAGAGGTGCAGAGGGATCTCAAGTTGAATGTGAGTGTGCATAAATGCAAGAGGGCAAAGAAGAAGATAATGGAGGAAATGGAAAGGGGTTTCAGGGATAACTTTCGAAACCTAGAGGCATATTGCAATGAGTTGAAAGTGTCTAACCCCAGTTCAGATGTGTGTGTTGAGGTGAGCACTGAGGCATTGGAGCATGGAAGAAGAGTATTCAAGAGGATGTACCTATGCTTCAATGCTTCAAAGGTATAGCCACGAATAAAAGATTTGCTTTATTCTGGTCCTGTTTGTTGTTTAAGTTATTTTATGCTATTTTTTTTTTTTGTCTGAATGTTTTAGTGGTATCAATATTTGTTGAGGTACTGTTTCATAATTCACTGCTTGACATTGTGTTTTCCCATCGTCATAATAATAGTACAGCAGTAAAGTTGATTACAAAATAGCTAATTGTGTCATTTTTTTTTATATAACAGGTTGGTTGGAAAGAAGGGTGTAGACCCTTGATTGGTGTCGATGGCACCTTCTTGAAAGGAAAGTCAAGGGGAATTTTATTGACGGCTGTGGGTGTAGATGGTAATGATGGTTTGTACCCGTTGGCACTTGGATTGGTGGAGAAGGAAAATTCCCTTCATTGGTCGTGGTTCCTAGAATGGTTGCGTAAATCTCTAGACCTAGGCAATGGTGAGGCTGTGACACTGATGTCTGATATGCAATGGTCAGGCTGTAACAATATTGACACTGATGTCTTTAGCCCATTGGTCTTTTATACTTATAAATCTTACACCATAAGTCCAGTAAGTAGGCCGATGACTAATAATGAATATTGGGCTCCCAATATAGGGCCTAACTCCTTATTTAACAGTTTCATTCTTATTACACATGTAAATTGTATTAGGTATCAACAAAAAATAAAAAAAATACAGTGTTAACCACGTAGTCAGCCATTAAAATATCAACAAAAATCACTCTGTACATGGAAGTACCTACAATTAGTTCCTGTCAACACAACAAAATCCCACTTGTTGTCATGAAAATATAATTTTCCAACCATTTCACCGGATTGGAAAAGTAACTTTGATCTATTATTTCACATAACTTAGACTTGATCCATGACTCAAAATATTGCTTCAAAACTATAATTTCTTTTACTTGATCCATACAAAGTGAAATCCATACAATGATTGACTTCATTAAGAAGATGTTTTCTTTCTTCATAACTTTATTCACTTGGATTATAGCTGCCTCCTCGATCATTAATGTTGTTGCAGCCAGCTCACAGTTACTGTACTGTTATGCATGTTTGTCATCAAATTAATTTCTTGGTCTTTTCATCTAATGTTTATATGATACCTGATAGCAACTAATATTTATCTAGTGAATGCACAGACTGACACAGGTTATTTATTTTGCCCCCTCAACGTATATTGTCACTTTTTTCCAAAAACAATGGCAGGTTCCTTCTCACGATGAGCAGCAGACCCCCGACCCGACCCAAGCCCCCCAACAACAATCACCCCCCATGACTTCAGCTCTCAACAAGCCCCCTCAAACAACCCAAGAAGATCTCAGCCAAAGTCAAAGTTCCCATCCACCATCCACAAATTCCCAACCCTCTAATAGAACACACAGGACAGCAACAAGGTCCTCGATGAGTCAGCGAAAAGGTCCATGTGGTTTTGGGATCAGATATGAGGAGACCACAGGAAGGACAGTATACAATGTATGTGCAGCAATTTAACTTTATAGTTTAATGAACTGAATTTTATTCCATGAATGTCCTGAACTTCTTCATGTCTGTGCAGAAGTAGATTCCTCTGTTTTTTGTTAATTTTA
This sequence comes from Acacia confusa, assembly GCA_037074495.1. Taxonomy (NCBI): domain Eukaryota; kingdom Viridiplantae; phylum Streptophyta; class Magnoliopsida; order Fabales; family Fabaceae; genus Acacia; species Acacia confusa. Next base: position 315,142 of record CM073509.1, read on the forward strand.
TTCAATTACTAATTGTGGTTTGTGGTAAAAATATTCCGTTGCAGCCTGGTCTTAATTCTGAGTATGTAATTGAAGAGGGGACAACACTTGAGTATATGCACAAGATGCCGAGCCACAAACCAAATTTCCCATCCCAAATGAAACGGAAATGAGGATGTCTCGGGGATGTAGCTTTAGCGAGCCAACGCGTTCAAGGTGCATTCAATTTCAGCCCCAATCAGTGACTCTTGATCCACCCTCGGACCTTCCATTTCAGCCTCCAGGTCTACAGTGGAGAGGACAACCATGTGTGACCACTTCACAACTCTTAGAACGTGTTCATGCCAACAAAAACAAAGGAAAGAAAGCTACTTATTAGGGCTATATGTATATGTGTGTGGCCTTTGGTTCTTTTTATTATTTTGATGAAAAAAAATGTATAGGTTGAACACTTTTGTCTTAACCCTGCTTTTGGTTTACATGCATCTATTGTAGAACTGACATAGGATTCGTTGCCTACTCATATTGACATATGGTTGTAATTTTTTTTTTGTAAATGTGTCTAACATTGGTGTATGGGATTCATTCCCTTTTTTGGTGTCATTTTTTGGTTGAGGATGTACTTATGGGATACATTCCAATGTCATTTCTGTTCAGGATTGTATGGATTCATTCAAATCCATATGTAATATTAGTTTCAGTATTATATGGTGTTCATTCCCTATGCTGTCCAATTTTTATTTCTATGTAAATATGGTTTGTGATGTGAATTGGAAAGTGCTTCCTTACAAGATTATTGAGGTTCTTCCATAATAATTAGATTCCTTCCATTAATGCTCCCTTACGGATCTGTTGGAGATGTTGTGAATACTATGTTGTGTGTATATCATATAAGGCAGAATCAACCAATTTAATTCGCCAACACCAATTAATGCAGGGATTAAGCTTTATTACCATCGCAGGGTCATTGAAAGGATATCCATTCAAATAAATTGTTACCCAATTCCTTATATACGAGATTCTTTAGAAAGCAGTATGCACTCTCTGTATCTGTGCATTTCTCTTTTAATTTCCCACTTTGTTTCCTTTTACTACTCAAGAAAACAAGAACCATCACCTTTTCCTCCCATCGTCTGAAAGTAGGTACCACTGTTTTCGTTTAGCACATTACTTTAGCATAATGTCTCACATAATCATACTTAAAATAAACACATTGCATATGCTTAAACAAATACATTAAAAATCATCCCTAAAACATAACAATAACATTACATTTAATCCATTAACAAATACATTACTAAACTAACAATACACTTAATCCATTAACAAATACATTACACATCACTAAAACGTTACTAAAGTAACACAACCACAACAACATTAACACTCAACCCTTACAAATACATTATCACTAAGAACACCCAAGTTAGTAACAACGTTGCTAATGCAAGTCTGAATTTGCATTGCACCTTCTTCACTTGACTTTCTTTCGCTAAATGTTCAGATTTCATCCTCATCACCTCACCTTCAAGTGCAACAAGATCTTCATACCACTTTGCACAAGCATTCCCTTTTCGAAGATGCTTGTTCTCCTCATATAGCTTGTCAATGTCACTGAGTAGATCTTTGATAACTTCATTTTCCCTTTCCCCAAACCCACTATCGTGCCATTCGAAATATCCACACTCACCATCTTGTGAAAAAAATGCAGAAGTTGTAAATTTATATCCTGTAATTATATATATATTTATAAGGAGTTTCAATCTCAATATTTAAAATACATGCTATACCGCAAATCTAATAAATCTTACTTGGTAGTAATTTGGACACCCATAAAACCTCCTCCCCGGGTTTCCTTCCGACCACGACGTCTACCTAGGAGCCAACAATTTGTGATGACAATACCGCACTGGACCTTCATAATGTTCCTTGCGGCTGAGTCTTCTCACCAACACCACCTTCCTTCTCACTTTCTCATTTCTTCTCGTCGTCGATGTTGAAGACGAAGCCATCCAGCTGCTTCTCAATTTCAGATTCCTCTGACCTCGTATTATGCTTGTGCTTGAAGAAATTGTGCTTGTACAATGCACCAAAACCTTTACTTAAAAAAAACTAATTATTAATTTATTAAACAATACCATTTTAGCAAGATGTCACAATTTAGAAACTAGACGGCTAAAAAAAGTTACATAGAGAACCATGTAAGTAACAAATTTTGGATGATGTCAGGGAAGCCAAATTTTATTATTACATGATGACAACATAAATAAATAACACAACTCATCCATTCACATGATGACAATTTCCATGAAAGGCCTACGACAAAATTTATCCCAACCATACAATCATTCAAAGCATCTCTCCTATGTTGTTGTAGCCAATGAAATGTTGAACTAATATGCACAATAATAGGCAATTGTACAATACAATATAGGTTGAACGCTTATAATAAAAATTAGAAAGACCGACTCCTATGTGTAGGGACTCCTATGTGCAATACAATATAGGTTGAACGCAACTTTTTTTCATCCTGGAGCTTTGTGAAATAATGTCAATCCTATGTGCAGGGAACAAGAACTTAAGTAGGAGAAAGCAATGGCCACAACATTCAAAACCACATTCTATTTAAGGGCAAAAAAAGAGAGAACCATAACAGAAAATGAAGAAAGTTAAATAGAGAACCATGAAAGAAAATCGCTTGCTACCATGACAGAAAATCTCAGAAACCCATTTGCGTGTCTATGACAACCGAGAAATTAAATTCGAAAGACATAAATCAAAATGAAACTCAGATAAATCATCGTTATCGTCACTTTCAACCTCTGCTATCGTCTTATTTATACCGTTCTCGTCACCCTGAAGAACCCTGGCTCGACATTTTCTTCAGTTACACCGTGGGTCACAAATTCCTGCGGACTCCAACTGCTAGCTCACCTTTTTCTTCAACTGCTAGCTCACCTTTTTCTTCCTCTCTCACTCAGTTTCTTCATCGCTCGAATTGCTCCACAGACTTTGCTTCGTCCCTCGATCGATCTCAGGATTTCAGTGTGTTTAGGGTTCTCATTTTCTTGTTCAGTTCGACCACAATGTTTAAGTTGAATGAGAGTTGTTTTTTCCAGTTGCCTTTAGAATTTTCTGACGTGGCTTTATCAAATTTTCCTAGTCACCAATTTTATCCCACTTGGCATGCCACCTCAGCTCCGTTAGTCAACATCCCAATTTTAACGATCAAACGTCAGGTTTCTGGAAGGCTGTGTGACATTTGCTCCTAAAAGTTAACCACATTGGTATTTTTGCCCCAAAAAAAGCACATGGTGCTGGGCGTTCTTGAGGGTAAAGTCCATGGGTATTTTTGCACCTTTGCCCAAAAAAAAAGGCAGGAACACTAGTAGCATGCCATTCCAATTGGAAAAATGGACCACATGAGACGAGACACTAAACAGAAATGCGATGTCATGAATTTAACCGACCTGGCTTTGGTCCTTTACGTGCAATTGTCTGCTGCGCTCCAATACAGAAAACAACACCATTTTACGCCAAAATACTGAGCATCTATTTGTTTGTTTGTTTGTTTTTATTTTTACTATTTTAGAATACTGACCGTTAGTAAAAAGATATTTCAAGATATTGAAAAAATACTTCATGATTTTAAAAAATTAATTTAGGATCTTAAAAAAATATTTCAGGGTTCTCACAGGTATTAAAAAGATATTTCAGGATACTAAACGATACTTAAAAAATAACTCATGATCCTGAAAAATTATTTTAGAATCTTGAAAAAATTTCTTGAAGTATTTTTTTAGTAACATTCTGTATCTTGAAATATTTTTTTAAGATTCAAAAATAATTTTTTAGATTATGAGATATTTTTTAAGTATCGTTTAGTATCCTGAAATATCTTTTTAATACCTATGAAAACCCTAAAATATTTTTTTAAGATCCTAAATTAATTTTTTAAGATCATAAAGTATTTTTTCAGTACATTTCAGTATTTTGAAATATCTTTTTACTAACAGTCAGTATTCTGAAATAGTAAAAAAAAAAACAGATGCTCAGTATTTTAGCACAAAACAGCACCATTTTCTATATTGGAGCGCAACGGACGATTGCGCGCAAAGGACCAAAGCCAGGTCCGCAAACACACACCCAAAGAGGCTTGAGCCAGTGACCTCTCCCCAAAGGGAGAGGGGCTTGACTTTCTTTTTATATCCTTTATCATCTTTTTTGTATTGTTGGATTAAGATCTCAACAGCTCAGATTTATCATATGATTAAAATATTGTTATAAGGGAAAATGATGATAAAGAAATATGATAAATCTGGGTCGTTGAGATCTTAATCCAACGGTATAAAAAGGAAAAGGATGATAAGGGGTATTGGAGAAAAACCAAATCCGTGTGTTTGCTTGCCATTTGATCCTATAAAAAAAAAAAAGAAGAAGTAAGAAAACAGAGATGCAGCCACGGAGAGTCCATGAGGGCAAGGGAAGTGAATGCGCTTTCAATTTTTCATACATTTACTCTCTCCTGTTTAATTATAAGACTAGGTTGAACTTTTTTTTAAGAGATTAATGAAATTAAATAAGTTACTTAATCATATTATATATTGTGTATCCTTAGATTATATATTATTTTAGGGAAAACATTTTCTCATATTGTAGGAAAACCATTTTTTCATGTTACACACACATGAAATGGTGGGACCCACATATACATATATTAATTCATATATGTATATGTGGGTCCCACCATTTCATGTGTGTGCAGGAAACTTTTTTCCTCTCATGTAATATGAGAAAACCAAAGCCCATTATTTTATTAGTCAAACTAATTAATTTGAAGAAAAAATAAAAATATTTTAAAGTAATTTAATTAGTTTCCTTAATCTCTTCAAAAAGTCAATTGATCTTATAATATGGACCAGAAGGAGTATCAAAATAGGAAGTTACCAGATTTGATGTTTTTGTACAAAAATTCATTTGAATGCAAATATTGGATCCTTGCAAGCTATAGTCAAGAAAAAAGTGGCTGCATTTTGTTTTACAAGAAAAAAAAAACTAGTTCCATCATTGTAAAATTGGTGAGATTTAGTGAAACATATGAAGCCATACACACACACACACACACATATGTGTATACACACACATATATATGTCTCTTTGTTGCAATGCAGCATGTAAAAAACTTTTACTGTAGGGAAAACGTCATTGGAAAAATTAGAGATTAGATACCTTATTTTGTTTCCAACCCTCGACAATGAATCATATTAGGAGAAGATTTTCCTACCTCAAACCAAGACTATTTATCTAGCTAACATAGTAGCTGTGATTTGCTTTTCTCCCTTTACCCTTATAAAGTTACCTGGTTTAATGTTTTTGTGCAAAAATAAATTTAAATGTAATTTTTTTTTTTTTGTTTTGATAAAGTGAAAGTTTTGGAAAGATTCAACACTAATCTCCTACCAAGACCAGAGCACGGCCCCGGGCTGTATAAGCACTTATTGAGGACTTACGAGATTGCTTACCAAAGGAGTCCCAAGGACGGCAGAAGGGATCAAACCCACGATCTAAGAGACTAGTTCTGGATCCCTTACCATCTATACCAACTCTCATTGACAATGTAAATATTCAATCATCTGCAAGCCATGTAAAGAAAACAAAGTCATTTGGGTCTCATCATTTTCCAAGATAGGTTTTTTTGAACTTCAACAATATAATTTTTTTTTTTTTTAAAGACGGCCTTTGGACTTCAATAATAAATGTCAAATGATAACGATAATGAAGACGATTAAAAAAACTAAATGTTAAATAAAGTCAGACCTAATTTAACATGTTTGTAATGAAATATGTTAGAATAAACTGGACCGGTGATTGTATCCATTAAACAAAACCACCTGTTACTACACATTTTCAAAATATAGAATAGATAGATTTTATTTAGTTTTGTATATTTTTTAAATTCGAACTCGTCCTTTAATTTTATTTAGTTTTAATATATTATTCGAATCTGATCTAAACTAGAAAAAAAAGAGTCCTATGTTTGTAAATGGTATCTGAATTTATTTACATAGGCCGAAACAATATTTATGTAAGAAATTCTCTACCGTAAGTTGACGTAAATCCTGCAAAAAAAAAAAAAAAATGTTTACGTAAATGCAAAACGCCCTCGCAATGGCAAATATGAAATTAGAATTCAGCAGAAAAGCCAAGTCAGCAGCTTTTATTTCTAACCAACTAGATTTCGTTATCCGCACTCAGAAGCGTGAGCATGGCTTCCTGTCCTTCATCTTTGCTCCTTTCACTCGGTAAGTAGTGGCCCTGTTTCTCTGTTTCCTGTGATGTCGCTTCCCTTTTTACCTCAATCTCTAAATCTGTGCACTTTGGTAGTTTCTACTTCTGGTAGAAGTCCCCTGGTCATTCCTCGATGTCTGGCTGTGCATTGCTCAATCTTCGATCTTCAGTCCAAGTCCACGAGGGCGAGGGAATGCTTAGCCATTTCGCGGAGGGACATTCTCGGCTTAGCTTTCGGAGCCCCAAGCCTCTTCATTTCTTCATTTCCTGCCAGAGGAGCTGGGTTGCCCCCAGAAGAAAAGCCAAGGCTCTGTGATGATGCCTGTGAGAAAGAGCTTGAAAATGTATGGTGAGATTACATAGTATCCTTGCCTGCCATGCCTCCTTGTCTTTCACTATTAAAACATCACCTACGTTTCTAAGAATTCAGTCTTAAGGATGCAACCTTGTCCGAGGGAAAGACCTTGCGAGGACCAAAAAAAATTCAATAGGGTCTTCGGAATTTGAAAACGCTGTAATGAAAAAGGTATTTTGGGTTTATTGAATTTGGCCACATTGATAAATGGTTAGATAAATAGCTGGTCCTTCTCCTGTGGTTTGACAAATTGGTATCCATCAAATAGCCATCAAGTCCCCAAGCCTTTCCTTCTTATTGGCCTCCAATTTTAATATTTGTAAGAAACCTAAAATTAATGATCTGGTGTAGTGTGCAATCAATACTCATATTTCTCGAGGATAGAACATATAATTCTTATAGGAATTAGCAGCGGCTTTTATATCAGTAGCTTCTAAGTGATGTCGTAACTTGATTGGGTTTTTGGGCAAAGAAAAAAACTTGATTGCGTGAATGTAGAAACTCTATGCTTTGCTAGACATAAAATCAGCTGCAAGTTATTACATTTTCTGATACATGTGTGCCATAAAAAAGTAATATTTTGTTTTCTGAAACTATTAATCAATCCTATCAGGGTAAAGATGTAAGCTAGGTAATCTTAAGAGTTTCTAAGTGTGAAAGGGGGATGACTTTTACTAGCAGTTTAATTTCCATAGCTAACGACTGAAGCTATTTCGTATTTTGTATGCCATGAAGGTGCCTATGATAACTACTGAGTCAGGTTTGCAATACAAGGATATTAAAGTTGGCAAAGGCTCTACACCACCAGTCGGATTTCAGGTTTTGAAGTCATCTGACTTGTACAGGTTTTCTTGTATGCTTGCCTCTATTCTGCAAAGAACTACCCTAGGTCAATTGTGTAAAAATGAATGCTTAACCTGATTATGTATACCTTGGGACCAGATGAGTTTTCTTTCGTAGGCAGAGGCAAAATATACCATATTTATTTCACGTTCTAGGCTGAAATTCAATGCATACTAATTAATGACACTACCTGATAGCCACTTCCTCTGCCAATATAGTTAAGCTGTAGGTTCATATGTGTCTCCCTACGAACTTTCAAAATTCCTTATGTAACTGCACTGGTTTGACCAACCATAGAGTTACTGAAGCGCCATTATACCTATTGCTGTCTCAGTATTAAATCATCTTATCAGAAAATGAAGACCATCTTCTCTTTGTAACCTGGACTCAAGTTGAACATGACATTTTTGCCCGTGTCGTAATATGTATTTTTCCACCACCAATATATCAATGGATACCTTGTTTCCATGTGCCTCTGTCTACACTCTACACACTATTATTCCTACTTATGTAACTTAAACTACAGGTGGCTGCTAACTATGTTGCGATGGTTCCATCTGGGCAAATATTTGATAGGTAAACCTGTCAATTGCTGAATCCCATCATTCTTTCCTTGCGGTACTCTAGTTAAAAGATTCTCAGTGTTATTTGTTATATTGTAGACTCGAAAAGCTTCAAGTGAACTTATAGAATTACCAAATTAGATGTTGGACATCTAAGTGTGACATATAGGAAATCATCAATTAGATATTATACTTGGCAGACGGCAATGCTGTCAGAATGCTTTAGAGAATTTAGCTTGTTTGTTTTCATCCAATTTTGGTTTTAAATACCTGCCTTTTAAGTTCTTAGGACCTGCTCCATTGAGAGGCCTTTGATATAACAATCAATTCATACTAATGCTGAGAACTATTATAAAGTTTGTTAAGGGCATTTTGTTTTGCTCTTTTTCCTCCTTGTTGATTGTACAGTTCGTTGGAGAAAGGTCAGCCTTACATTTTTCGCGTTGGCTCTGGTCAGGTAAATTCAGATGTCGCTGCTGATGAATTGAGTTTAAGAATTTGACCTTATGTATCGGCTGTTTAAACTTGAAGAATAGTAGTACTGTCCTTTTTTTTTTTCCTTTTTGGCCATAGAAGTACTGTAGTTAAGGTGCTTATTGCTTTACTGATTTTCAACCCAATATGTGGAATAGGTAATAAAGGGACTTGATGAAGGAATTTTGAGCATGAAAATAGGAGGAAAACGCCGGCTGTACATACCTGGATCAGTAAGCTTCTGCCTTCATGCTAGATTTCCTTCCTCCTCTAACTTTTCCCAACAACTGTTAAGAAACTTACATTTAGGTATGTATGCTATAATAATGACCTGCACATTGTGGAGTTATTTTGACTTTGTTTCTACTACTGGATTGAGATTTGGAAGAGGTTCAGCATCTTCTCTGAATTCCCTTCCCTTTTTCTTCAGATAATTTCACATGTTCCTAGTTAGGCACTGGGGCAAGAGCATCTGAGCTTAAGATGAGCATTGGCCGCAAAATAGTTGAAATATGCATGATAATGAAGTTAAAGAATTAAGGCTCCAGATGAATTTTATTTTATTTTATTTTTAATCTGATTCGTCCACTTGACAGTGGTTCAATGAATGGGATAAGTTTTAACTCTTGGCTTTGCTGTCTGATGTATGGCGGTAGTTGGCGTTCCCAAAAGGTCTTACATCTGCTCCAGGAAGACCAAGGGTGGCTCCGAACAGTCCAGTCATATTTGATGTTAGTCTGGATTATATCCCAGGACTTGAACTGGATGAGGAATAAATCAACCTAGTGAGTTCTCCAGCACATCTTGGTTCCTGCTATTTACTTTTGTGCCAAAAACTGGATGATGTATCCTTCCTTAATTCATTGGTTCTAAGAGATCAAAAGTGTTGTGTGCAAGTGGTGTTATTAAGATTATGTGTATATATGCATCGCATGCTTATCTGTTGAGGGTGGCAAACAAGAGAATGGCTTGGGGAATGGGGATCCTTCACTGAGTTTCGGTTTATTAATTCCCTTGCGAGAATATACTACAAATCGAAACACAAAATTAACCCATCCACCTTCAAAAATGTTCCTAAACAATTATGCCGTTTGTTTTCCCGCTTTGAAGACTACACTCTCCTTATACCTAAAATGAAAATTTTTGTTGAACTTTTTTCTCACAATAGACGATAAGCGGGAAGAATATTTGTAAATTTGGATTAGCTTTTAAAAAATACTACTAAGTTTTAGTATAAATTGCACTACAAATTTAGTCCTATAATTAAAACTGGAGGTAGTAATTTTTATAATTTATGAGATAAATATGTGAGAGTAATTTTATCTTGGTTTACAAAAAAATGACTTTTAAAACCGTAGTTTTGCAGCTACCCAAACAGACACTTATATAATGTTGTTGACTCACATTTAAATTTATTGTTTGAATTGACTGAGAATTAGATCAAATTCTTCCTTTAGTTCTTAATATAACACAACACGACTTTTATTGGTGAAATTAAGGAAATTAAACAAATTGGATTTAAGTATTTATATTTATTATCTTTTTTTAAACTAATTTGTTTCATGTATAAATTGATATATAATCTAATAATGTAATAGATATTTTATAGTTAAGTATTTTTTTCGTAAGCTAAGAGTTGACTAATTCTTTAGGATCCCAAGTAGTATAATAATAAATTTTGATTATCTGTAATGTATAGATTTGGTTCGTTCTGAAAAACAAGAGGGGTAAATTATCTGATTTTGAGTATAGATATGATGTTAAACTGTTATTAAATTAGAAGGGTGAAAAGTATATTTTAAAACACAAATTTAAAAACTCATAAATAATAAAATTATTTGTAAATTATATATTCTAGCGGTGAAGAGTTAATTAGTTTAGCGAGGGATCTACCCCATCTGAATCTGAGGAAGCATATTGATAATATGGGCATGATGGCTTCTCCGATGAATTACCGGCCCACCGTGTTCAATTGTACAAGCGTTGTGAATGGGAAACCCTTGGTTGGGTCAAAGCGAAGGGGTGTCGTTGTATGCGGCGGCTTCCGGAGGAGCCACAGAAAAAGTCTATGGAGGTCGAGGGTATTATCCAAAGAAGCCATACAAGTGGTTCACTCCCTCAAGCTCGCCAAGTCTACCCCCAAAATTCAACATATTCTCCATTCCAGACTCTCCAGGCTTCTCAAAGTTGATGTCTTGGATGTCCTCTCTGAGCTCCACAGACAAAATGAACTGGACTTGTGTCTCCAGGTACTATTCCTCCGAACTCCTTTGAAATTTTGCTGCTTTTCTTGTTATAACCAGGCGAGTGACAAAAAAAAAAGGTTTTCGACTTCACAAGGAAGGAAGCAGGATACGAGACGGAGCTGTCGCTGTACTCAGACGTGATATTGTTGCTGGGAAGGAATAAACTGATTGGGAGGGCGGAGGAGGTGTTTTCTGAGGTGATGGAAAAGGTATTAAGACCTGACACGAGGATGTACACGGAGATGATTGGAGCTTATATACAAGCTGGCATGACGGAGAAGGCAATGGAGACGTACGAGCTGATGAAGGCATCAGGTTGTGCCCCGGATAAGTTGACTTTCACAATTTTGGTGAGAAACCTTGAAAGGGCTGGCCTCCAACACCAGGCTGCAACTTTGAAGGATGAGTGTGTTCACTACGTAGACTCTCCTGACAAATTCATTCGTCAACTCCAACACAAGCATGTAAATGCTAAGAGCCACTGAACCTACCTTTTATCACCAACTGTGTGCGCGTGTATGTAACTTTCACTCTCTCCAATACAATAACACCTACTTCATTCACTTTCAGGCCTGAGGGAGGTCGATTGTGTGAAAATTTTCTGACTTCTTGTAGGGGTGACTATTAGTTGCTGGTGCGGTTTCAACTGATCAATTCATTATGCTTGAAACAATGTCGGGTTGATTAAGGAATTGCCCTGTATTTTCTCACCGTTAAATTCGCATTATTTGTGTAAAAATCTTTTTAATAATAACAATACAAATGTGGACATTGCGTAAGTTGAAATAATCTCATTTTCCCACTTATTGTCTTGTATTATATCATCAATATAATAAAAGGATAGATGTGAAGACAGCCATAACAACTAAGTCTGTGGCCTTGTACATCTCTATCAGTATCTTTTATTAAATCATCATGGTCATAATGAATGGCATTGGCAAATAAACTGTCTGCGTAATAAGCTGCTGTGCATTTCCCGACTCATTTCATTCAGTCGCTTCCAGACATAGGTTGCCAGCAACTTTGCCTGATTGACTGATCAACGGTTCGAACCGATATGTGATATTAAAATCACTTCAAATTCTAAGTACGAGTTTATAACATATAATCTGAGATCTATGGACGCTCCATGAAATTGTCCAACAAAATGATGGCGGCTGACGACAAATCACAATAAAAAAAAAAAGCAACAAAAATGCCATTTCTCTTCCAACTGTTCATATTTGTCTCTCCTTTAGTCAATCTACACAATGAAATGTTGCCCCATACAAAATATTACAAGGGAAAAATGGTCAAAGGCAGTGTAAGTAGCAATCTGAGATAAACTGAACGAACGGTAACAGAACAATTACAAAGGAAACCAGACACAACCACAGGTGCCTGCTTAGCTAGCTAAATGGCTGGGAGAGTTGTTGAACATGCTGTGCCACATGAAGGCGCGAGAGAGCACCATCTCAAGCTCTTGGTGAGACCAGTTTTGAGTTGGAAGGTGTTGAAGGAACATTACCAGCTCTTGAAAATCAAGCTTCTGGAGATTATCTGACCACTGAAAAATCAATTTTTCAACCGAAAAAAATTCACTGTCTGCTCCATAAAATTTGCTAAAACATAATACATAAATCATCCGAGTAAACCATACACAAATACAGGAGTACACAAACAAGGGTGCAACTTAACGGGCTATAGTCAATTAGAAAAAAAAGTCAGAGACTAGAACAATGGGGAAAAACTGTCATACATGAACACAAGTCTATTTTTAGAATCTGCACCAACATGTAAGATTGCGGCCCTAGGTTGTTTGTAATGCACATGAACTTATGCGGAACTGAAGATAACATGTACCAAAACTATATGCTCAGTCGAAATATACAGAATGTAATGCAATATTGCAATTACACAGTATCTTTCTGAGTCTAACATTAGATGGGTCAAAGAATGGTTTCTACAAAGGAGTTCCGAGACAAAACACAATTTAAATTGATTATATCAGAGCGGAATCCCAAAAATGATGTCTCACCGTCAGAAGAAAACTGGCAAATATGTACACAAGGAAATCTGGTAAAGCATCTCCTTCAGCAAGATATGTGTCCCAAAGGCGAGTGATGAGATGGAAGGGTATCTAATTAAATAAAGCACATATTAGAATTGAAGAAAGAATAACACTCTCGCCAAATTTACTATAATCCATTATCACCAACATCTACACAACGATTAATGAACTCCTGCTACTTGCAATAAAGTCATTTTACAAATGTTTTTTCAGACATCGCAATCATAAGTAAAAAGAAAAATTTCACCAGTTAGAGCAAACCTCACGGATAAGAAGACAGTTGAACCAGCGAAAAGCAAATTGAAGAAATTCCAGTCCTTGTTCCTCCACATGTCTAGAAACAGGCTCTGGTGCAGCGCAACAGTTTCACTTGAGCACGTCAGATTCCATTTTAAGATATACAAACAATAATATAACAACAAAAATAATGAGATGATAAGGTCAGTTGTTTCATATGTTTTATTATTATTATTATGTAACATGGAAGATAATGATAAAATATTTACACTATTGTGTAAAAACAATCATTTAAGATGGTTTAGTTATGTGTAAAGAAGGCCAATAGAAGCGACAGTTAGGAGGGATGAGTAGATAGTCTTTGGCCCTGTAAAGAAGGGTAGAGGGAAATCAAGAAGGATCCTCAAGGAACTCATGAATCAAGACCTTTTAGTTAATGATACATTCAAAAAGTTGGTTGTAGATAGAACACAATGGTGGCCTGCAATCTTTGTAGCCGATCTTACTTAGTGGGATAAGATTTGTTGTTGTTGTGAGTAAAAGCAAATAAGATAATCAGGTTTTATTGCATCTTTTGGAATATTTCAAACAAATCATTTTATTAAAATGATTAAGCAAAAGTAAAGGACCTATTACCACACTACAGTTTTAAAATCTATCATATTTCAAGCCCTTTCAGTACCCAAGCAGATATGCTCTTCAATCTATAAAAACAGACCAAAATGGCCACATAAGAATAGCGCCAGTGTGTCAGTATTAAATGTCATCTACTACTTAACCATGCAAGTAGGTGAATTATGGATATGTTCAACACATGGGGTTTTAAAGTTTTTTATGGATACCAGAAGAGATCTCAACCTCAACTCAACTTCAAAAGTTAAATGCGCTTGAACCATAGTATCCATTAAAATATCTAGGGCTGCTTAAAATTTAAGTTCATGCAAAAGCATGAACCCTAAAAAAAACGCTTACCATCTATTCTTCTGACCAATTCCTTCAACTTAAAAACAAGCCTCTGAATTCCAGGTTGAGCGAATGTGTAATGGTCTTGCATACCATCAAGTAACTTTGACAAGCACCAATAACAGTCAGCCTCCACATTAGAAATTTTATCTGAGGATAAATCAGACATTGACCAATTGTCTATACTGCCTTCTAAGCATTCTGATAGGAAAACGACTAGAAACGGTGTAACAAGATCATTAATTCCCTGAACATATCCACTTGCAGGATGCCGAATGGCCCTGACAAGAAATTATTAAATCATATAAGTAAAAAGGTAGAAGAAAGAACAAGTTAAGAGCTAAAAATAATTCTACCAAGTATTAAGACTTCAGTTCAGTTAATGCTTGCTTGATGCACTCAAGACGGTACACTCAAAACCTTTTTAAACCACCCCTTGGACGGGCGCCTCCCAACAAAAAACAAAAAATTGAAAAAAACAAGAAAGAAAACTAGAGATCAAAAGAACAACCATGCACAAAGTCATTCACACCATCTTGCTACTTGCTAACAAAAACTGAAAACAACTCGACAATTGAACCAGAGACAATGTCAACAATATCCAAGGGGGAAACTACTAAAATCATCAAAAAATAGGCAATGATGCAAAAACAAGTGCTGACCAAAAGTGATAATACATCAGAAAATCATTTGAAATTAGATAGAGCACACTACCCAAAAGAAAGAAGACTACTTTCCAAAATAGGTATTACTTTCTCAGCCAAGCTAAGTGCCACCTTTCCCCTCACAGAACCATCCACATCCAAGAACAATAGGCTATGAACAACGTCAGGCCAACTAAAAGGGTGACAACAATATCTAACCATGTATAAAGAATGCGCTCCAATGATTTCTGAACTTGTGGTTGCTGGAAGAATGAAACATCAGGTACAGTTCTTGGACAATCAACAGCAATCTAACAAATTTTCAAAACCAACTGTCATGATTCATGAATTATAAACATTGCTTCCGTAACATCAATATGCTCATTCATTAAAACTGAGGATACCTGGCGAAGCATGTTAATCTCATCATCTGAACGCTGTGTATCAGGAATATCATAATACTGAGAAACACAGTCAAGATACTCCAGGCGCTTCCTTCTCAGAACACCCTCCCTTCTATCTGAATTAGGTGGTGCATATCCCTGTTGTCAGTTAGTCTTTAAATTTCAAAGAAGACAAGATACATTCAATAAGAAAATGTGGAAATTGGAGGTCAAAGTTCGATCTCAAAGAGACTAAACTATTATTTTACAATATACTTCATTTTTCTTCTCAATCCCCCTTACGGTCCTTTTGCAAAACATATCCATGTAAGCAGCATTAAAATCTCTTCTAAAATCCATCTTTCGTGAATTTTTTTATTTTATTTTTTTTATTTCAGTAATATCATCAAAATAAGACAGGAATAAAAATATCTTAATTGTGACAACTACTTCACACTTTTTGGTAATCACACTCCTGACAACATAAAGCCATCAGCAAATCATGAGCTATGAGGGAGAAAAGGAGCTGAAGATAGACCACAAAGCTTACCAAGAGAAGCCTCCACACTGTAGGGCGCATGTAATCTGGAACTCCACTCCAAGATAATTCACGCAACTTCTCTGCAAAATAAATTTCAAGTAAATACACCAGCCAAAAAGAGATCAGACTGTGTTCCATAGACTTGCTGAATGCTGACAAGCCATATCAATGGTAACAAAGACTGCACTAAGGATAACAAGAATCGCATTTCGATAACTATTCCTAATTTTTAGAATATGGTGAAGACTCGAACACTGAAGGGAAAACAATCAATTCAGGTTTTGCATAACAGCATAGTCTAATGAGTATTATTCTGTGATTTATTTTAAGACCCACTGCCCTACTCAAAAAAAGTTAGAATAAGAAACGACATCATGGGCTTGTTCATCTGAGGCTGAGCAGTAAGACTAAGCATACAATATATAACACAGATGCTACTTCCATAAATATAATGAGTCCCAAAAGGAGTAACAATTAAGTCAACAAGTGGCACCAAGAACTGTGATCATAAATTCAAATACCTAATATTACCGTCGACCCAGAAAGAACCTTAGTGAACTTCATAACTCTCGCAGAGTCAGTAGCTCTTGCACCCATGAAAGATTTCTGGACTTCTTCAGATGGGTTGCCCCTGTCAGAACTTGATTTTTTTAACTTATTCACATTGGCAGCACTAGCTGGTTTACTTGTACTCTGGACTTCTTCCTGTGTCAAGAATAAAAGCCCTAATTAAAGGAAGCTGCCTGCGGCCTTATAGAGGCTTATGAAAATAATTATTTGACGAATACTGAAGCACCTCTTTAGCCTTAGTCGGGTGATCACTTGTGCCAGCATCATTGAAGGAGGAGCTCCTTTCGTATCTTGGTGAATATTCCTTTGAGTTTGAGTTATCCAGCGGGTCAAGTCTTCGAGTCAATAATATTTTACCAGGGATGCTACGACCTTTCAGCAAGCTTGAAGATAAAAGAATATAAAATTGCCATCAATTATATTTTGAGTTGTTTACTTTCTATTGTGGGTGAAATCGAACATGAATTCAGAGGGAAAAAGAAAACTGTTCGACGATTGAAAGAAAAATTGTTCTATCAATGAATCCCTGAAATAGGAAAGGAAATAAAGTATGTAATACCAGCTATGTAGTCCCATCGCATATAGAAAGTGTGGTTATGAAGGATAATTACGTTTTTCAATGACAAAACTTCGTAAAGAATGTAATCCTATTAAAGACTCTTGGGCAAACATAAGCGCCAAACTTGATATATCATATTCAGTTCTAACTTAAACCAGATCGGAAGAAATAAAAAAAGTACAGATAGTAAAGGATCAAAACTTGAGTCCATAATCCTTGTGCTAGAACATTAATGAAGGCACGAGACCCATATCGATTTGAACAGAATCAAAGATCACGCTTATAACACTGCTATTCGCATTGAAGTCGTTCAGGTCCATATAAATCAAGCAATATAACCATGTAAAATTTCATCAATGAAGAACAGTGATTTCAACGTTAACATCAAATTATGAATTTGCTTCTCTAAATTCAAGAAATAAAGGGGGGGGGGATGAAGAAGGGTGTTCCGGCAGCTACATGATCCGATCAGTCGTCGGAATTATAGGGACGATAAAGTTTCCTCGAAATGCCTTCAGTATATGAGAAGCAAATAATTACACGCAGGAAATGAAGGATCTGGGAGCGCGAAATCAGTACCCTTGAACATTTCTGAGGGTCTGGTTGAATCTGGAGTCATGACTTGCGACGGTACTATCTGCGTTGCTTTGATCTTCTTCCTGCCTGCTGTGGATGCGGTCATTGTTATTCATGGTTGCTCTGCCAGCACTGCCAGAGTTGTTTGATACTATTTCCAGGGCCACTAGTGAGAGATGTTTGCTAGGACATGGATTCGCCAAAAATTCTTCCCCTTCCTCATCTCGCTAATTATTTCATCCTATTTCTTTTGCTGTATGTCTTGCGGATTCTTTTTCTGGCACCAACCTCTCTCAAGACAATCTTTTTCCAGTCAATCCTCTCAATCCAATTTGTTTTACCGACTTCCATTTTTTATTTTTTCATTGAAAACGTAATTTCATAATACTTCATTCATTACTAAATATAATACCTGTTAATTTTTTTTTAGAAGTTAAGGTGGCTAGATAAATTATTTTAATTAAAAAATTAATTTAGTTTTATTTATAAATTAATATATAATCTAATGATATATAATATATATTGTGATTAAAAAAATTATTTAACTTTATTAATATCTCTAAATAAGTCAATTGGGACTTATAATTAAGTCCCAATTGATGTAAGACTTGTCATTCCTTCCTCTTCATTTCTTATTAAGTCCCTCCCTTGTGGCTCATTGTAATTCCCCTTACACACACACATATATTTAAAGGGTTAATGTGCAAAATGTCCAGTAACCTTTAAAAAAAAAAATGCACCCAAACACCATAATCTTTTGTGTGTGTTAAAGTACTGATAAAGGCACAAAATTAGAGTAAAAATGGCATAACTATTAAAAATAAGGTAATGTCTATCACTTTCTATAATGGAATGCAAGCTATTTTTCTAAAAGTACTAAAATAGCCTCAACTCAAAAATGACAAAGATACCCAAAGTGTGCCAAACATTATGATTCTCAAAATGTAAAAATACTTATAGACATTCACAATAGAGATGAAAGTACTAAAACACCTTTGGAAAAAAACACACTTATGGGTACTTTAATCAAATTTGGAGTTGCATCTAGTTCTTTATTATTATTATTTTTTGATAAAAATATTCTAAATTCAATGTGTCTGCTTTGATAAACGGCATAAATTTCTTTTCCAATGTGATTTTTTAAGGTAGGTCTGTAAGAGGATCTAGTTCTTTATTATTATTATTTTTTGATAAAAAGATCCTAAATTCAATGCGTCTGCTTGGATAAATAGCAGAAATTTCTTTTCCAATATGATTTTTTAAGGTAGGTTTGTGAGAGGAGCTTTTTCTCGACTTACATGAATATGTTTTTCCAATGTCAACTCATACGGACCCTTAGCTTAATGATTTGATTCAATTTTAAATTAAATCAATTTTATATTTCTGCCATTTTATTTTTTTACAACCTATAATACGTTCCTCAATAATTAATTTCTTATGCTTTTATACTTTACTCCTGAAATTTAATTCTTTGAAAGTTAAAAAAACGGAATAGAAAATTTAAGTGGCTTAATTGAAAGCTAATTTCTTAAGAAACTTTAGGAAAAATGAAATAGAAAATTTGATAACATGTATTTATTGACATGATATATAATATCACGGCCAATTGCTAAATTATGATGTCATATTACTTGGGTCTGATTGTATATTAATTAGGTGTGAAATTGGAAAGTTATTAAGTTCAAAGACAAAATTAACAAAGTTTAAGGTTCTTTTAGTTCTAATAAAACATATTAGAAGTAACGAGTATGTAAGTAGATGATAATAATTTACTTGTTAATTTAAAGTTGATGTATAAAGTTCCATTGTTTTGAAACCAAACCAGAAAAAGGGTGAACCGATCAGTAAATTGTTTGGTTTGGACATCAACCCAATTTAATATTTAAGAAAAAAAAAATCAATCTTTTTCATAAATCTTCTTTAGAATTTCATATTAATTATCATAAAATCATCAATTTTTAGCTAGTTTGGCTTGGGGCTAGCTTCATTCGACTTTAGTCTAACCCATGACTTAGTACCTTGTCGATTTAGTGGCAGATTTGAATTTCATAACCTTGTAAAATTCAACGTTAGTATATAATTTGATTAGTTTGATAGATACTTTTTTTATATGTTGGGGTATGTGGGTACTTTTATGTCCATTTTCAATGTTATGGGTATTTTTGCATCTCTAAAAATATATATAGTGTCTGACGTACTTTATATAAGAGTTTATAAATATTTTTTGCATTTTTTTAATTTTGAGCCGGACCATTTTGGTACTTTCAGAGAAAAATAGTATAGACCCCATTGCAAATAATAACATACTTTAGTATACCTTGATGAATATATCATTTTTTTTTTCTTTGATTTTAATCTAAATATGGGTTAAGAAGCAAATTTACCAATAAACTATTAGCTTAGGAGCGTCCAGCACAATAAACTATTAAGTGGACCAAAACTACCAACAAACTTTTAAAAAGGTAAAGGTAGCACAATACCGTTAGGGAGAAGGTAACGCATCCGTTTAATGTCTGGCAAAATTATAGAATATAACCCATGTGTTTAAGAAACTATACTTAAGCCACAAAAACATTCCAAAATTTTTATTTTAGTCCCTCCATGTACTTTATATGGAGGAACTAAAGTGAAAATTATAAAAAAACTTTTGGGGTTGCAAGATAATTTTCTAAAACTTTGGGTTCTTTTCTGTAATTTTTGCGAGACATCCTTAGCCCTCAAAATCCGTCGCTAGTTATCGGCCTTTTTTTTTTGCTTTAGCCTAGCCTGTGACCTATTAATGAGGTTTGTAATTTTAAAAATTTTGTAAGCAGCATAACAAACCACAGGTCTCGACTCAAAACAAGTCTACTTCAAACAGGGTGAAAACAATCCTACTTTAAACAGGTTGAAAACAGACCTACATCTAACAGCTTGTTTAAAGTAGGTCTATTTTTGACCTGTGTTAAAGTAATTATGTTTTCGCCTTATTTGAAGTAGGCTTGTTTTGAGGTGAGGCCTGTGGTTTGTTAGGCTGCTTACAAAATTGTCAAAATTACAGGCTTCCTTAATAGGCCATAGGTCAAGCAGGTTAAGGTCTAAAAAAAGGTCTTTAACCAGGGGTAGATTTAGGCCCTGCAAAAATTACAGAAAAGAACTCAAAATTTTAGAAAATTATCTTCCAGACCCATAAAATTTTTATAATTTTCACTTCAATCCCTATATATAAAGTACGTGGAGGAACTAAAATATTGAAATTTTTTGGGGCTTAAATATAGTTTTATAAACATATGAGTACTATTCGATAATTTTTGCTGGACCTCAGAAAACGGACGTTACCTTCTCCCTAACGACGTTGTGCTGCTTTTACATTTTTAAAAGTTTGTTGGTAGTTTTGGTTCACTTAATGATTTATTGTGCTGGACGTTCTTGGGCCAATAGTTTATTGGTAAATTTATTTCTTAACTCTTTAAATATTTATGGATATTTTACACTCAAGAAAATTTTATGATATTAGATGCTCTTTAATATAAATTAGTAGTGACTTTTATATCTTAGCCTTTATATTGACACACATAAATTTATATGACTTAATTAAAGATTTATTAAATTTACCACCTTAATTTAAAATTTTCTTAATTATTAATGTGCATGTTTGGCACACTATTTGGAGAACCTAATTGAACTTATGAGAAAATTCATGTTTGGTTGAGAGGTTGTTACAATTGGACTTATGGACAAAAAGTAACTTATTTGAAAAGTTATTTTGGAGAGCTTTTGAGCTCATTTTCAAGATCCTAAAATAATTTTCAAATCCTGAGGTATTTTTTTAATATTATTCAGTATCCTGTAGTATATTTTTAGTACCATTCAGTACCTTAAAAAATATTTTCCCAACTAAATGGTACCAAAAATAATTTATTCAAGATCCTAAATTTTTTTTTAAGATTATGAGGTATTTTTTTTTAGTATCATTCAATATTTTGAAGCATAATTTTAATACCATTCAATATTCTGAAAAATATTTTAGGATACTAGCTAATACTAAAAATAAATTTTTAAAATTATGAAGTATTTTTTAGTACTGTTTAGTATTTTCAAAAATATTTCAGATCGACTATAAGTTTAAATATAAAAAAAAAAATACTTATGCTACTATTAATCCAAACATAAATTACATTTCACCATTTCATTTTTACCCTCTGACTTTTCAATCAGATTAACTACAAGTTATTTTTTCCCAACTTATCCCAATCAAGCTCAATGTCAATCACCAAATAGGCTGAATTTGGCTCACATCCATTTTCCTTCTCTCTCATTCATCTCAATAGTTGAATTGAAAAGATTTAATCTTTTATAAAAATATTTTAAGATAAAGAAGAAGATGAAAAGGGAAGTGAATGGGAGTCAACATCGGTTGTGCCACCCATAGTCTAATGAAACATTGTCCTCCTATCGGAACCCTGGTTTAGAAGGACGAGCTAGGGAGCCTCATGGTTTATGAAATAGGGAGAATTACAATCTGGTCCCAAGGACCAAAAATAATTACCAAAAGTTCTATGTCATAATTCCATTACAAAAAAGTCTTTGTGACTTTACAACTGAAAATGTTATATTTATAATTGAAAATGCTATATTAACAAAAATTCTCAATTCGCATTTACAACTGGAAATGTTATATTAACAACTCAAAAGTTTTGAGTTGTTAATATAACATTTCCAGTTGTAAATACGGATTGAGAACTTTTATTGTTAATATAGTATTTTCAGTTGTAAATATAGTATTTTTAATTACAAAAAGGGACTTTTTTGTAATGGAATTCTCACATGGGATCTTTTGGAATTTTTCTGTTCTTTAGGACCAGATTGCAATTCTCTCCATTCTCCCCATGAAATAAGAAAGTGTTCGCGCCGCCATTCACAAGCAGCTCGAGTGCATTCCCGCCCCGGCCGTTAAGCCGCCCATAAACCCTAGCAACAGACAGGGCTGCTGTGTTGGGGACTGATTGAGCTGAATCATGGCAGTGAATGATGCTGACCAGGCGCACAAGCTTCACAGGTCTCGTCAGTCT
This sequence comes from Acacia confusa, assembly GCA_037074495.1. Lineage (NCBI taxonomy): Eukaryota > Viridiplantae > Streptophyta > Magnoliopsida > Fabales > Fabaceae > Acacia > Acacia confusa. The sequence goes on from CM073509.1 coordinate 337,464, forward strand.
GGTGCAAAGAAGGCCAAATCGGATAAGAAGAAGAAGAAGCAAGAAGTTGACGATGATAATCACAAACAAAATCCTAAGGTACACCTCCTTGTTTCTGTTCTGGGTTTTGTTCGTACAAGAAGAAACTGTAGTCTTTCTTATATTCAATGGCGGAGCTTTATGTATTAGGCGTTTGCTTTTGCGTCGTCCGCGAAAGCCAAAAGATTACAATCCCGTGCTGTCGAAAAAGAGCAGCGTCGTCTTCATGTTCCTATTATTGACCGGTCTTATGGTGAGCCAGCACCTTATGTCGTCGTGGTGCAGGGCCCTCCGAAGGTATGTATTATCCACGTGTTACTTTCCCTATGAGTGATCATGCATTAATTTGCCACCGTCTTCCTTTTATTTTGTTTCTTGTTGCCTCAAACTGGTTTGCTTTTAGGTTGGGAAGTCGCTCTTAATAAAGTCCTTGGTAAAACATTATACGAAGCAAAATTTGCCTGATGTTCGAGGTCCCATAACCATTGTATCAGGTTTGTGCATTTTTACTTTACCAAGGTCCGTGCTTCTTTACTTGGCCATATTACTGGCATACGGTATTTTTAGACTGTTTGTGTAATTTTGGTAGAAAATCTATTGGTGCTGATAACTAATTGTTTGATCAGGAAAGCAGAGGCGCCTGCAGTTTGTAGAATGCCCAAATGATATCAATGGCATGATAGATGCCGCAAAATTTGCAGATCTAGCATTGCTTCTCATAGATGGTAGTTATGGTTTTGAAGTGGTGAGTTATTGGAGGGTTAAGAGTTGTATACTGAAACATATTGTATCAATCTCGCTAGTCATTATATGTCACTACTGTATGAAAATGCTGTTTTGGTAAATTTGGTCTGTCATGTACATTTTGTTTCTAACTCTCCTGACCCTTTCCCACCTTCATCTGCAGGAAACCTTTGAATTCCTTAATATTTTACAAGTTCATGGGTTCCCCAAGGTCATGGGTGTTCTGACCCATCTTGATAAATTCAAGGATGCTAAAAAGTTGAAGAAAACAAAGCAACGCCTTAAACACCGTTTCTGGACTGAAATATATGACGGAGCTAAATTGTTTTATTTATCTGGTCTTATTCATGGGAAGTAAGCATCTTAGCAATGTTCTCCTTTATTGATCATACAGTCTCTATTTTTTCTCAGATATGAATGATGATTACAAATGTTAGGTACAAGTCCAATATTTAAAATCAATCTCTCTCTCTCTCTCTCTCTCTCTCTCTCTCTCTCTTTTTAAAAAAATTGAGCAGGTATCTTAAGCGCGAAGTGCACAATCTTGCCCGCTTTATCTCTGTTATGAAGTTTCATCCTCTATCTTGGCGAACTTCCCACCCTTATGTTTTGGTGGATAGGCTTGAAGATATTACTTCTCCTGAAAGAGTTGAAGAAAACAAGAAATGTGACAGAAAAGTCACACTTTATGGTTATTTAAGAGGGTGTAATTTAAAAAGGATAAATAAGGTATGTTTTTGTTCTGGAAAATTATCTAATGTTTTAAAACCGGTAGCATCATGTTTCTCATCAAAACAATACTCTACGTATTGTTAATTTGTTTTCCTCCTCCTCCTTTTTTGCCTTTTTTACCATTGATTGCGCATTAGTTTGCTCACATCGTTGATTGTGCCTTGCATGCTTCATGTTTTACTATGAATGTATCTCTTCATTTGCCCTGTTGCAGCATACTTGCATATGGCTCTAATTAGGGGGAAATTTGCCTGAAGTGATCTTTTACGAATGTGCCATGCCTATTTTTCTTGAAATGATTAACTTTAATGTTAAAAATACCAAGTTTTGGCATCTGATTATATATGGGGTTGTCACCTTATAATACACTAAAAAATTTATGCTTTTCAGTAATCTGCTTTTTGGAAAACTTCATTATTCTCGGAAAAATGTAAAGCATATAGGCTAAGGGAACTTGGTTGTGGTGTTTGGCTTAAAGATATTGAAGCATGTAATGAACTTTTACTGTGGCACTTGCTGTCACTCCTGTTTATGTTCCCCATTGTTGGCTCTCAACGTATATACTTTTGAAATCAGGTGCACATAGCAGGAGTGGGTGATCATAGTTTAGCTGCTATTGCTCTGTTACCTGATCCTTGTCCTCTACCATCTGCTGCGAAGAAGAAGGGACTGCGGGATAAGGAAAAGTTATTCTATGCTCCCATGTCTGGCCTTGGGGATCTTCTATATGACAAAGATGCTGTGTACATAAATATCAATGATCACTTTGTCCAGTTTTCAAAAGTTGATGATGAAAACTCATCCATGGCAGGCAAAGGTTTTTACATTTTGTTTTCCCTCAGTGTTCATTTGTTCTTGTTGATGAGAATATATTAGTCATTTTATGGTTCTTTTAATTTAGTTTCCTGTATATTCTGTTGTCCTGGCCTGGGACTATTATTTATTGACCCGGTGTCCTCATTGAATATGATCTATACCTGCAACATGTGCTGAACTGATTAGATAATATAACTTTATATTATACTTTTTTTTTGTCCCATTTCTTCCTGATTCTAGTATTTTTGTGATGAAATATTATATTTTTCACTATTTTAACAGGGAAGGGCAGAGATGTAGGGGAGGCTTTGGTGAGATCACTTCAGAATACCAAATACTCAATCAATGAAAAACTAGAGAACAGCACTATCAATCTTTTTAGCCAAAAGTCAAATGTGTCATCAGAAGCACTACACAATGCACAAAGTAGAAATGTGGAAAACAATGAAATGGATATGGATGGTTCAGAATCTGATCAAGATGAAGCCGTTCCACCCAATGCCATAACCGACGGTGAAACTAATGGCTCTGAAGAAGATAGTGACACGAGAGATGATACAGTTGCAATTGGAGATCACTTAAAAGAATGTGTTGAGTTTCATGGTGGAAGACTTAGGAGAAGAGCAGTGTTTGGAAATGATGCTGATCAAAATGATTTGAAGGTAGGCTGAAAGTTGTTATTTTTGTTGATCAGAACCCCCCCTTCTGTGAACCCTAGCATATTCTTAATGGTAGCAGTGCAGCATGCTGGCTGGCCATTGCAATCTTTACTTAAATCCACTGAATTATTATATGCAAAATCATAATTTTTTGTTTTCATATGCTACATATTTCAGTTTGGATATTTCATAAGAATGCTCACCAGCACAAAATGACGTCATTTATAGGGTTCAAATGAAGAGGATGGGGCTGTCAGTGATGATGCAGCATCATCTGACTCAGAATTTTCAGAAGAGAGCGATGATGATGGTGGTGGCGATGATGATGATGATGGTAGTACAATTCTTCATCGTATTGTTAAGATTTGCATCAATTTGGTCTTTTTGGTTGCACAAGTATGGGGTTGTTCTAATAGGAAGTAGATTGGGTGGACTAAAATTCAGTTTGTAAGGATATTGGGAGGATCTTACCCGACATATAGTTTTTTCCCCAATATCTTGGTAGTCATAAATTTTGATTAGTCTTCAGTTGTGACTTTACCTTGTTCCTGATTTTTTTCCTTTCAATATCCTTCATAGAAGACAACGTGGGAGATGTTTCAAAGTGGAAGGAATTGTTGGCTGAAAGAACTATCTTACGGCATACTCCTAGCTTGATGCAAATTGTGTATGGGAAGTCTACTGTTAATTCAACCACTGTGAAGAAAGAGGATGGCAGTAGTGAGGACGAAGAAAGTGAAGATGAATTTTTTAAGCCTAAAGAGGAAGTTAGAAAGGTTGGTCATTTGCTACCTCCCCCTACTTGTACTTCCAAGTGTTCATTTCTTTCAGTGAGAGATCTAATGCCTATTCAACTGCATAAAATAAATGTTGGCTTGATTAATAGTTATCGCTTCACAACATTTATTTCCCTTGCCTGTGAGGATTTTAAGCAATTTTTCACTGCCCATGTCAAAGTCTCAAAAGATCCTTTTTCTTGAGTTGAACTGGCCATTGTTGCCCTTCAGAATATATGCGTTTTTCCTTTATTTTTCGTCAAATTATTGATATAAACTAAGAAGTTTTCTATGCTTGCTTTTATACTGTTTTAAATTTTATAGCAAAAAATGAGAGGGGGATTAGATGGTGAAAATGTCAACACTGAGGACTGTTCCAAGACTGCTAAGTTTGTGGATGTTAAACGCTGGGAAGACAAAGATTTTGAGCAAATTCGTGATCGTTTTGTCACTGGTGACTGGTCAAAGGCTGCACTGAGAAACCAAGTTTCTGAGGCTACTACTGGAGATAAATTTGATGCTGTCTATGGTGACTTTGAAGATTTAGAAGCTGGAGAGAAGTATGAGAGTCATCAGATAGATAGTGAAGTTGCTAAGATGGCACAGAAGGGTGAGGACTTGGAAGCTGAAGAGCGGAGGCTCAAGAAACTTGCTCTCCGTGCAAAATTTGATGCTCAATATCCTTTCCCCCCCTTTGTTTACGTTTTCATAGCAAGAGTTATTATCTTAGCTCCCTCAAAAAAGTAAAAGCAGAGAGAAAGATTTCAGTTCCATCATATAATCAGGTCTACAAAGAGTTGAACTTGAATTTATCTGTGTGTCTTATTTCACAGTTCAGTTCTTTTGTTTTAAAAATTATCATTAAGAGTAGATAAAAGGATGCACTCCCTGAGAGCAATTAATAGTGGTTGGTGAATCATTAATTTATTGCTTAGTACTTAGTTAAAGAAAATTGTGGGTTTATGGTGTGTTTGGTATGAGGTATTTGGAGGGGAGGGGAGGTAAAATTTTTGAGTTGGATTTAAGAAAATTGGAGAAGTGAGGTTACACAATTTTAATAAAACAAAGATGTAACATAATAGAGTAAGAAAAATTAATTAAAAACTTTTAACCCCACTTCTCTCTCTCTCTCTCTCTCTCTCTCTCTTTTTAAAAATCCAACTCAGATTTTTTTTTCTTCCTCTGTTCACTTTCCCTCCCCTCCCCTCATATGAAACAAGCCCTTAGGGTTATGGCCCCCCATGCCTTTTATTTTAGTGATGCAAAAACAAATGCATTATGGATTCGAGTTGTGACCTTGATTTTGATCTACATATGATAGCTCTGCATCATCTGATGAAGAAGCAGGTAATATAAAAGGGGCCAAGCTCCATCGCGGTCAAACTAATGAAAGTAGCTATTTTGATAAGGTAAATTCCTTTGCTTTGATTAAAGTTCATATACTGATATACTTAAAGAACAGACACTCATTTTTGTTTTTCCAGCTGAAGGAGGAAATTGAACTTCGGAAACAGATGAATATAGCTGAACTCAATGATCTTGATGAGGCTACCCGATTAGAGATTGAAGGCTTTCAAACAGGAAGTTACCTAAGGTTGGAGGTTCATGATGTCCCTTATGAGATGGTTGAATACTTTGATCCTTACCACCCAATATTAGTGGGAGGGATTGGTCTTGCGGAGGAAAATGTTGGATACATGCAGGTCATTGGAATTTGTTTTTTGCAGTTCCATACTTAAGTTGGTTTTCTAGGACTCGTCAAATAGTTTAAGGCTAACACAGTAGCTCACTGGAAACTGAAATATTACTAAATTTTGTTAAACTTCTTTGATCAATTTGTTCTATCTCTTCTGTACAGGCTAGGTTCAAGCGGCATAGATGGCACAAGAAAGTTCTCAAGACTAGAGATCCTATAATTGTTTCTGTTGGATGGAGGCGTTATCAGACAACCCCGGTTTATGCTATTGAAGATCATAATGGGAGGCATCGCATGCTTAAATACACCCCAGAACATATGCATTGCTTGGCTATGTTTTGGGGCCCTCTTGCCCCTCCCAACACTGGGATAGTTGCTGTCCAGAATTTATCGAACAATCAGGTCAAATTTGGTACCCTTATTGAGTCTTTGGATTTTGCATTTGACTTTCATTGGAATTCACTTTTATCTGATGATATCAACAGAATATACCTGAATTTCTTCATTTTCGTTTGCTTTTCTACCATAGAGATGTTAGTCTTGTACTTTATTTTTTTTAAAAAAATTGGGTTGATTCATGTAATAATTTTTGCTCAATGAGACTTCATTGGATTTATCAGGAATCATTTAGGATTACAGCAACCGCTGTTGTACTTGAGTTTAATCATGCAGCAGGGATAGTGAAGAAAATAAAGTTGGTTGGTCACCCTTGTAAGATATTCAAGAAGACAGCACTTATCAAGGATATGTTCACTTCAGATCTTGAAGTAGCCCGGTTTGAAGGTGCAGCTATTCGAACAGTCAGTGGGATCAGGGGGCAGGTCAAGAAGGTTCGTACTTTGTAACTCTTACAGCTTTATCTCTTGTCTAATATTTTGTCCAGTGTCCGTTTAGTTTTGGTTGGATTTTTTTTTTTCATTGTTTGTTAGGATGCAATTGTTTATGAGGATGAGAATATTAAGAAGACACAAGGATTATATAAATTATTTTCCATCTGTTTACCCTGAGATTTTGATCTGGCAGGCTGCAAAAGAAGATATCCTTAAGCAGTCGAAGAATGGAGGTCTTCCCAAAGAAGGAATTGCGCGTTGCACTTTTGAGGACAAAATTTTGATGAGTGACATTGTTTTCTTGCGTGCATGGACTCAAGTTGAAGTTCCTCAGTTTTTTAATCCCTTAACAACAGCATTGCAGCCTCGTCAGCAGACCTGGCAAGGAATGAAAACAGTTGCTGAATTGAGAAAGGATTACAACCTCCCTGTACCTGTAAATAAAGATTCACTTTACAAGGTATGATCTGAGCAAAAAATATGGCAAGCCCACAGATTTTCCTTCTTTCTTTCCTGTTAGATCTGTTTACTTATGATTGGCTCTCTGCTTTTTTCTCTTTTTTCTTGGCCAGAAAATTGAAAGAATGCCACGGAAGTTCAATCCATTGGTGATTCCCAAGTCTCTACAGGAAGCACTTCCTTTTGCGTCAAAGCCTAAAGATACACCTAGTCGAAAGTGGCGGTCATTCGCTGAGAGAAGGGCTGTTGTTAGGGATACTCATGAGCGTAAAGTTCATGCTCTTGTGCAGCAGCTCCAATTAATTAGAAATGAGAAGGTTAGTGTGTTGACTATTTTGCCATTCTCTTGACTGTGGTCACTTGCATCTCTTTACAAGAAGATCTAGAGTTGTCAGCAGCTCTGTAGCACGGACATGCAATTTTTTACAAGTTTTGCATGTCAGACGAGTCCGACACTTTGACACGCCCGGACATGGACGGACACGCAAAACTTGGAGAAAATTGCTGATTAGCCGATAGGTACGAGACGAACCTCTGTTAGGTTAGTGCTCTTTTTGGTTTTTCTTAGCGCTAGTGTTATGATGTGGTTCTCGAAAGTAGTGCGGCTTTATTTGTTAGAGGTTGGTCTAGCAAGCAAGTAAAAAGCAAAAAAGATATATGCTTTTCGTTAGTGTTTTTGGGTGCCACCTCGGTTGTCTTTTTTTTTTTAATCAAATTTGTAGTGTGTCTTTTACTATGTAGCAATTAGTTTCTAGGTATAATATCAAAAAAAAAAAAATTAGTTTCTAGGTACGACACAATTAGTTAGTAGGTACGAACTTGAGCTTAGTGTGTATTTTAGTATTTAGTAATTAGTAATGTATGCTATGTTTGTAATTAAAAAATATCCCACTATTTGCTCTCATTCTTCATCAAATCATATTAATTTTTTATTTTATTTTATTGAATCACATGAAATTTTACCTATCTACATTCTATATATTAAAAATATATATTTAACGTATCGTGTCCCGTGTCACTTGTCAGTGTCGGTGCAACATAGGTCAGCAGAGATCTGTGCTCTCTATTTACCTCAATCATTACACTATATTGTAATGGTTTAATGACTCTTTGTATTTAAGAGGACATTTCTCATGTCTTGATTCTACATCTCATGTGGGCCTTTTGCAGTTGAAAAAGCGAAAGCTTAAGGAGGAGGAGAAGAGGAAAGAACATGAAGCTGAGAGAGCAAAGGATGAGCAGCTGCTAAGAAAACGCCAAAGAGAGGAAAGGCGAGAGAGATATCGTGAGCAAGAAAAATTGAAGAAAATCCGGAGAGCAGAGGTCTGAGTTTATGACTTCACGATGTTGCACAAGTGATTTGTCTTGTGCATGCAAAAAAGGTTTTGATGAGGTGGAGTCATCCTACCAAGAAAGGGGAGAAAAGGAAACAGAGAGCTTCAAATATATGGAAAACAGGCACGTTTGGGGCATTCAGACGGCTCTGATAAGCGAATTAGGAGCAGCAATTGATCGATGGACAAAGCTTGTGAGGGTTAGATGGGCTTTGAATCCCTCTGAGTGGTATATATTTTTGGTGGCTGCTGCTTGGTGCATCCTAAATACTACCTTCGGTCCCTTAATATTAGATCTTGCATTAACAACATGAGGTAGTATTTTATATTCTGAGCAACTTGCGGACATCCGTTCAATTTATTCGCCGAGAAATATTATTGGACCTTAGCATAATCGTGGGGATGGCATAATGATGACCAAATATTCGATTTATTTATTTTGGTTTTAAGTTATTAAATTTTGAGACATTTTTACTACAGAATGCTTGATTTATTTAATTAGAAGAATTCCCAGAATGACCCAGTTAAACTTAGTGACCAGTGGCATGAGTTTCTGGATTCCCTTTTACCTGGAGTCTCATTCGTTCATTCATTTTAGTCATCTGGAATTTGATGGGTTCAAGGTACCATGATATCAAATATTCCGCTCAACATCACTCATAAAGAATGTCCTTGAAGACGCAAGGAGAATAGAATAAATAATTTAACTCATGTTTGAATGGAATTTGTTGATTAATAGTGCATCTAAAAATTTAGTTGTTGATAACCTAGTGATATGACACTAGTCAAATACAAGTTTTTTTTTTTTTTTTTGTGTAACAAAATAGTATTTCCCAATATATAAAATTATTCACAGAATTTGTGTGAAAAATCATAGATAAATTCTTTGTATTTTTCTTTCAATATTATAACTTGGTAAGAATCGTGATAAAAAAAAAAAAAGTTATGCCAGTGATATCACATTGAATAAAATTTATCCACACACGCACACCCATAATTTTTATGCATTAGCTTTTGTTATCAAGCATTAAATAAAATCGAGAATAAGCTGAAATAGATGGAGGATTAAGAATGATTTCACAATAGTGTCGCCTTTTCTAACACTTGAGGAACAAATACGATTAGAATGTCTTGTAATGGCTTCAAGAAATTCAATTTCGTTTTTAAAAAATTCTCTCGAAAAACCTGCCCACTACATTGGGGGGAAAAATACCTTTTTTTTTATGGTGAGGTACTGAGAATGCTAAAAGAATGTGAAATAATAGAGTGGGTAGAACAAAGGCAGGTCCGTACAACAAGAATGCCTCCAACACTACTTAACTCCCCAGTTGCATTACCCACAAAAGGCCTCCTTTGCAAATGTAAGGACTCGCAAGATGGCACTGCCTGGTCTACAAAGGCAGACAGACAAGATAACAAAATGTTTTAAGCGAGACAATGCATACATTACTAGGGAACTTGTATTCTTAACATCTAATCATCAATAGTTGGGAACATAAATCATCAAGCGGTTAAGGAAGTATCCTCCGTCGCCGGCGTGGAGTTTCTCGTTTCACATACATTTTCTCCATCTCATCCAGCGGTCGAGTGGATCCATCTGGTAAGCTAGCAAATTTCCAGCCTCCACCACCCCCACGCTTCCCTCGAGGTCCTAATTTCTCTACTGTAAATGTCCATCCATTTGAAGACCGACGCCGGCTATATTTGTGGCATTTCACCTCCCCAGCCATCTACATGAAATTAAAACCACATTATTCAATGAATTCAGCAACCAAAAGGGGGGAAAAAACTTACTAGCAGAATACAAGTCAAGTTTAATAAACTAACGATATGGCCAAACTAATTTTTGCCCCAACCACATCTATAATGCATGCCCAAAATAATTGAACCATGAAGAATCAAAAGGCCAGACCAATAATTCATAAATCTTTTAGAACGGAAAAATTTTAACCTTATTGGACTAATCAAACTAATAATAACTCAAAAATGCAATGTTTCTTCCAAATATACCCCTATTTATGAAAAGAGCATAGGAGAGAGAGAATGAGTAACAAATATGAGAGAGCATGAGTATCAAATATGAGAGAGAATGTATAATAAATGAGTAAATGGAAGAGAATTAGTGGTGAGTGGGGGATATAATTAATATAAGGATGTGTATTTAATAGGGGTAGAAAAGGAAAAAATAGTTTAAATTTTGAGATACAAGGAGATAATTGCTTATAAAAAAGGCCAATCCCAAGAGAGAGAAAGTTTCTCATAAAAGGGACTGAAGGGAGTAGAAATTAACCTAATCCTCCAACCCACAATTTTCCCTTTCAATGAATAAAATTTACTGAAAATAAATGATAATCGGGCAATGTGGTGTACCATGACATCCAAACAGCCACATGTTGTTCATTAAACTACTATACTTTATGCTCGAGTTTTGTCAGAGTACCAAAATTGAGTCCTTGAAAGGAAACTCTCCTTTCACAATAATTCTCCAATGATGATGCCTTTCAATTTAATTTCCCTAACATTTTCCTCTGATCATAGTGGCCCCATCAAGCAATGCCAGAGTCACTAAACACACTCACATATGACAAGAATGGAAGTCCAAATGAACAAGAAACTAATCTTTAAGAAAGTAAACCATTAATTCTATTATATCTTACAATAAGACATGAGCAGACAAGACATTCATAGACAGTTTGACAGAATAACAAATTATATGCACTAGTCTCAAATGATATTAGAGGCTTTGAATTAAAGTAATCTATCAGGCAACTGATCAGTGATTAGCATCAACACTCATCACTTGAGGGGTATCTGCAGTCATAGACAATACAAGTCTTCCCAGCAAATCCTATCCTCATTTAATTTCTATTATGTATATGCCAAATTACATCTCTCATTTCACAAGAACTAGGACAAGACAATGTTGGCTCCTCTCTGTTACGGAAATTTAAGACCAACAAAAAGGCAAATAATAAATTATCAGCAAAAGAGTACGTTTTAACATTAGCATCTCTCCATTGAGAAACATAAGGTTATGGCCCGAGGAACTTACTTTCTTTTTGTTGAAATTCATCCTTTGAACAAATTCTTGATAAAGCATCTCATCTTCTTTTTGGGAGATTTCATAATGAACTTCATCCAAATCTTTGGTCATACCATCCCAACCCTCAGGCATAACCTTAAAGTCAGGTTTGTAAGGAAGCGATGCAACATGAAACTCTCTGTCATGTGAGTTAAAAAATCTGCCAAGAAAAATATCAAGACAAAAAATAAATAAATATTCTAGCTAAAAATAAATAAGCTCTTCTCCATATCCCTAAAACAATTGAATTGTCGGTGCATAGCTTGCACCAAGTCCAAATTCACAATTTATACAGATGTCTAAACGTTTAACCCAACTAAGTAACATCACACATGAATCAATTAGGATGAAAGCAACGATATCAATTTTGGCAACCTTTTAACGCATGGTCAATAAAATCTAAATAACCCATCAACAATAACCGTAGTACATAAATGGCTTTTAAAGGAAACCCCAACCCAGCTAACAAAATAGCAAACTGCTACTAACTGCTACTACATTTTTTAATATAATAGAAGAGAAGGACGAGGAAGGTGATCACAATTTACAAGTTCACTTCTTCTATCTTTTTTCCATAATTCATAAGCCTATTCTACGCTCCAACAAACAGGAAATAACACCTTCGTTGACAATATATTATAAACTAGATGAAGCAAAAGACACATTGATCAATATAAACACATAAGAAACGGAAGCCATTATATGGCAGATAATCTAGTTGAATGACTTCGTATAGGGGGGGCATAACCCTCAAGGACGTAATTTCGAGTTGGTCAGGGAGATAACTAGCAAAGAAAACTCGTAAAATCATCTTGTTTATAGTTTCCTCTCTATACAATTTCACGAGCAACAACCAGGAACAAAAAATTGAAAAAATGACTATAAATAAAGAAGATAACAACGCAACGCGAAAAGACATTGGGACAGGGAGGCTTCCTTTCATCACAATTGAAGAAGATTCATATAAATTTGAAAGCTTAGTTGTAACTAAGATGGTCTACCCAACAATATAGAATGTGAACAATCCTAAAAAGCAGAAACTTATGCGGTTCTCTTCCAAAGGAAGATTTTCCAAACTAAGATTGATCAGCGTTCATAGAACAGGGAAGAAAATGAGAGGAAGAATGCTCCGAACGAAAATCCAAAATAAAGGTCAAATTGCTATAAAATCTGCTTAACAGTTAACAATGGCAATCAATGGAACAAATAGATAATACAAAAACTTACTCAGGACAAGTGTCGAGTAAAACCTCAACAGAATCGTCGAGGGGATGGCCAAGTTTTTTCTCCTCTTCTTCCTCAAGCTCTTTCAGCCATAGAATGGCGTGCACTCTCTGCCTCATAATTCTGTAATCTTTGGCAAGTTTCTCAATAGTGTAAACCTCAGGGTTTTGCTTGTGCAAGCGATACATCTCAGCTTTCTCGGAGTCCTTTAGATAAGATCCTCTAGCACCGGGCTCCTGCACTTGCTTCAGCAATACACTTATTTCACGCATCCTTTCATCCCATCCGTCCACAAAAGTCCGACTCTTTTTATTTTCAGCTTCCAGTTCTTTCAACTTATCCTCCATCTCTTGCAAATTGGACAGCACTGAAGCTTGCCCATTAACTTGGCCATTGAAATGCCGCTGTGTCAACCCAGTGGACCAAGACGACACGGAGTCCCATTCCATACCATCGATGCCACTCGAGGATGATCCTAATCCCTTTTCTTTTTGGTCATCACCGACTCCGGAATCGGTTGAGAAGCTTCTGGACATCATGAATGGACAAGCTTCATATCGATTGTGAGATCGTAATCCTCTTGGGGTTGATATAGAAAGACGGGATATTAAACGCTGAATATTATGCATAGTACCGCTAACAGAGTAGCTCAAGAGACGCAGAGATGGCTGTGGACAAAGTTTAAGCTTCCATCCCAACCACCAAGTTTACGGTGCTCACCCTAGCTCCGAGGTCCGAGCTGATGAAAATTGCTTCACATCATGGGCTCACTTCGGCCCATCAAGAATTTCAGCCCAAACCCGAAGTGTTGTCTTTTGCTGTTGGAAAATCTCTCATCAGATTGTCAACGTGGCATAATCGAATTGATATATCTCCTTTCATTTGACGGTGGAGATAAGTTCTTCATTTACCGCACAATGACTCACTCTCCCCCCCTCTCTGAACAACTGAGCACCTTTTCAGCCTCCTCTTCATCTCTCTTCCCCCTTCCCTCCCTCCGCTCCCGCTCCCGCCCCCGCATCGTCAGTCGCCTTGCAGCTCTTTTGTCCTTGAAACTCTCTTAAGTAAGTTACTCGTTGCCATATCTTCTCCAAACTGAGTTGTCTTTCTTGTACTCATTTCTGGACTGCTTTAAAAATTGCATCGCCACAATTAGGAGCTGGTTCATTCGTTTGCTTTTGTTCTCCTTTATCTTAAGCTTGACAGTTACAAGCAAGTGAAGTTTTTGCGCTCCTTTGATCTTGCATTTTTTTTATGTGGAAGATCCCGTGCTCCCCATTAATGGTAAATTTCTGGGCTTTTTAAGAGTTAAGATGGGAAAGCCCTCTAAAAGAGCGGAGGAAGTTAAAAAATGACTTGGTGGTGTTTTAATTATTTCGTGGATTTGACGCGGATGATCTTCATTTTGCTCTCTTCCCTCTGTATTTAAGATCTTTTTGTTTTTAAAAAAATTGTGTTTTGTAAGTTTTTTATGACAACCTTGAGCGGCGATAATTTTCGTTCAAGTTTTGCTCAAGCGTTTATCTTCGTTCTGCTATCTGAGAAATATAGCCTATGGTCTACAAATCAAGAATTTCCCTTTACTTTCCCCATAATTGTTTTGGTCACCGGTTTCACGTGAGTCCGTGACAGGTAATCTCGATACCAGTTCGAGGACAACTTTGCATTCTTGTTTTTAATTCGACATATGGCGTTATAATGCCTCTCTGTATAGCCCTTGTTAAATTGCATAAATGTAGAATAAGTCATGACATGGAACCAAATCTCCAAAAAAGTTGTTGTATCTTCTAGGGTTTGATGTTTGGCGGAGAATTATTCCCAAGGGAATGCCTGGGTTGAATTTGAACATTTTTGTGTGGACTATTACTTGAGTTACTAGGCTCAACTCTCTGACAACAGCTGGGTGAAGTTTGTGGGAGAGGAGTTATGACTGACGACAAAAGAGCAATACATTTCTACTCGAACTGATTCTGTTTATTTGTGTCGTTCATATTGATTGAACTTTTAGAATCCTAGTATCATGTTAAAGGAAATCAAATGACAAATTGGTAGGCTCAGAAAATAATTCTGCCCTTTGCCTTTAATTTTTTTTTTTTTTTCCATTTATTTTGCTTCCTCAATACTTAGTTGAGATAAGCATTCTCCCCTCTGAAACTGCCATTCTAGTCTAACGCCTCACCAAGACAAAAGCCCAGAAAACGTTTTTGTATAATTTATTTCAAACATTAAAAATGGTGAACTTGTTCAATCTGATTCAGTTAAAGGTAGCTGCCAAATCTAGTTTAACGCCACACCAAGACAAAAGCCCAGAAAACGTTATTGTATAATTTATTTCAGACATTAAAAATGGTGAACTTGTTCAATCTGCTTCAGTTAAAGGTAGCTGCCATATCTTTGTTGATTGAAAATCAAGAGGTGATTAGAAACCTGCTTGATTATGGCCTTACTCCTTCAGGTATCAATAGACTGATCTATTACCCATATTGCATTTTGCAGGTATTACTGAGTTTTCTGCATTGCTATCTGCCTCTTTTTAGGGTATAACTAGCAACCCCAAGGCTGTCCTCTTTAAAACTCAATGGTACCTGAGGGATAGTGGAGTTATGGGCTTATTTCAGGATGCTAAATGTTTTAAAGGTAAGATTTAGGATAATTGATGGATGCTGCCTTGCCAGCACATGATTTATCTCACATTTTAAGTCTTCTCAAGCTCTGTCCTGAAAAAAAGGTTTTCTCTAGTTACACACAATGTATAATTGTCTAATTTTATCTTCTGTTAAAATTATTCAAGTTAATATGAGTTATTGCTGGAGTGTTCGTACATATTAACTTTGTTTCTATTCATGTTTTAAATATTAGTTTGATCGAGATGCACCGATAGGCATTTAAAGTACATAGCTGGTTCTGTCTTTGCTGTGTTTGGTCTGTAACTTTTTTATGCCAAATGCTGATGATATTGCATTTGTTGCAGGTTCTTTGTGCTGTCAACTACTGTTTCTTATCTTCTGGCTACCTTCTTACCAGGATGTGATGGCAGAACAAAAACAAATTGCCTCTAGTCGTATTTCTTCAACTGTAGAGCTAGCCAAGGCACCTACTGTTGGACTATTTGATCCCATAGAAATATCACCTGCTGTCATGCCACAGTACCCTAATCCCACAGAGCCTTTATCACCATTGTATCCTACTTTTCCAGCCAGATATGAACCAATATTAACTGGGAAATGCCCAGTAAATTTTTCAGATATATCAAATATCTTAGATAAAACAGCATCTGATTGTGCTGGACCTTTGGCAGCCCTTGTAGGAAATGTGATATGTTGCCCACAGTTTACTAGTTTAATCCGCATCTTCCAGGGTTTCTTCAGCATGAGCTCTGATAAGTTGGTTCTTTCAAGTACAGTTGCTGATCATTGTTTTTCTGATATCATTAGCATCTTAGCCAGTAGAGGGGCAAACAATACAATCCCTACACTTTGCTCCATAAAATCGTCTAATCTTACAGGTGGGTCTTGTCCTGTGAAGGATCTTTCCACTTTTGAGAAAACAGTTAACACAAGTAAGTTATTTGAGGCTTGTAGCACTGTTGATCCACTGAAAGAGTGTTGTAGGCCTATTTGTCAGCCTGCAATAATGGATGCAGCACTTCAGATTTCAGGAAGAGAATTGATGATCAACAATAACAAAAATTTGGGTGGGGAAGTGAATCACATGGATTATCTTAATGATTGTAAAGATGTGGTTTATTCTTATGTTTCAAGAAAACTCTTGTCAGAGGCTGCAAACACTGCGTTTCGAATACTATCTTCATGTAAAGTAAACAAAGGTATGAGATTATATGGTTTTGACAATAGCATTTTTGTACTTTAGCAAATTTGTCCATATATCTTGTTTTGAAAACATTATTAGGGTTCATGGTTTTCTGTCTAATGTAGGGCAGAATGCAACAACTTTCTTTTCATTGACTTAATTTTTCTCATCATTGAATTATTTCTAGAGGCTTTAGTTTTTTGCCCCAGATTTTTTTTCTTTTTCCTTTTCTATATTATTTCACTTTGGAGCTAGATTTAAGTATATTTCCTGGAAGAAGAAAACGTGGATTATACCATAATGGGAAGCAAATTAAATCCCTGCTTCTTCACTATGGACAAACAAGAATCCTTTTGCTGTAGAAATGCATGTCTTATGAACAGCTTCAAATAAGAACACCAAAAAATTTGAGTTAATGCACACCAAAAAATAATCACGACATCTACCTAAAATTGGCATCTTCGTGAACAAATGAAATTACTATTTTGTGTTTCTATTCTTCCTCCTCTTGCTGCTGCTGCTTCTTCCCGTTTTTCTTGTCTTTACTTAAGAAATGAATATTTTGCTTGTGCAGTTTGCCCTTTGACTTTCAAGGAGCCTTCAGAAGTAATTAATGCTTGTCAGAATGTTGCTGCACCTAGCCCTTCCTGCTGTAGTTCATTAAACATTTATATTGCTGGTATACAAAGGCAAATGTTAATTACAAATAAACAAGCTATCATCTGTGCTACACTCTTTGGATCTATGTTGCGCAGAGGTGGCATAATGGCGAATATTTATGAACTATGTGATGTAGACTTGAAAGATTTCAGCATACAACGTACATAACATACTGTATCTGTTTTGCTTTTTTTTTTTTGGGCCTTTTACTATCATTAGTTTATCTGATTTAGTTCTTTTCTGTTGTGCATCTGCTCGGCGCTGGAACAGCATATGGACAACAAGGTTTGCTACTTCTTTTCCTGCGATCAATTAAATGATGTTATAATTATTGCCTCACTCATTGCATGGTGATTCAAGGAATTTGGGGTGTAATCTGTTGCCTGAATTGGGTCAAAGATATCATGGCTAATGGGTTTTGGGGCATGGCATTTGGAATCTTTCTCTTTTTTTTTTTTTGGCGTGATTGATGGAAGAGCTATCCAAGTTGATATGGAACACCTTCCTGGGATGATTAGATTATACGGATGGATTTTATTTTCTTTATTTTAATGGACAGCAGTGAAAGTGCTCCTTTAATCATCATAATTGAAAAGGAAATGATATTATCGTTTGGATGATTGATAATATTGGTTTGTGCAGCAGGGTGCCTGCTTCGGAGCCTGCCTGCAGATGTGGTGTTCGACAACTCATCAGGCTTTAGCTTTACTTGTGACTTGAGTGACAACATTGTCGCGCCCTGGCCTTCATCATCTTCAGTCACATCCGTGTCCCTTTGTGCACCTGGTACATGAATGGACTGAATCAGTCTAAATCTGGTTATTTTTATGTCCTGGATATTTAGATTCCATATTATTAGGTCTCATGTTACTTACACTTGGTTTGTTTTGAGTTTTTCAGAGATGTCATTACCTGCACTACCAACTTCGCAGACTTTAAAAAATATTGGTGAGTGGCATTTTCCTCGTGTGCTTCATTTATGTTTTAATAAAGAAATGCAATTCAGGATCGTGTTGATAATTGATATGTATATCCACAAACTAATTTAATTATTAGCTTTTGCTTTGTCTACCCTAGTTTACTTACAAGTGTCTCTCAATATTGTTGCTCAGCAAAACTAACGTTGTAACTATGATGCGTTTTGCAGGCAGTAATTCTAGAGGATTGGATTATGCGGTGCTTATTTTTTCATTTTTGATTTTGAGTGCGTCACTGCGCTAGAGAGATTTTAGGACTGAGCTGGTTGTGTGAGTGTGAGGAGGGGTTCATTAAATTTTCCGGTGTGTGTAATTTGCATGTATATGTTAAATGGCCTCTGTATGTATAGCATGCCCCAACCCCGTTTTGTCTTGTGCGTTTGCCCCTGATATGTGTGTAGCTGTAGGTTGTAGCCTCTTTTCTAAAAAAGCGCATTGTTTGATTGCCAAGTGTTTTCATCAGCATATTCCAACCTCCCTCCACGATTGGATACGTTACTGCAAATCGGTACCGATTATTGTGTATTGCTTATTAAAAGCTACATGATTAAAAATTACCAAGATTTTTTTTTTTTTTTTAGCCTATTTCCCCGAAGATGATGTCATGATTTTTCTTGTGGGCTTTTTAATATCTCTTAAATAAAATTTATAATAAAATCGTTAAGAAAAACTGAATTTGTTTTTAGAATAAAAGAATGAGAGAGATACCGACATCTAGGCAAAAGTATAACCAGATTAAAAGTGAAAAATATGAAATTTGTCAAAAAAAAAAAAACTCAACTCGTTTTTTTAGAAAAATGAGGGAGATAACAAAATTTATCGTAATCTGTCAACAGAAATAATACATCTCCTAATATCGATGACTAATAATCAAAGTAAATTGAAAGGAGTGATAAAATATGCCAACAAAAACTGACTGTTAAAAAAAAAAAAAAAAGTCTGTCAAAAGAAATAATATATACATTGCCGCCCCATCGAGTTCAGTTCAAGTCTCTCAATTGTGTTGGTCAGCCAGCCTTTCAATCACACTGGTCATGTCGTCGGCTCCTTCTTTGCCTGCATCCCTTCCCATTTATCGTACTCAAAAATCATCTAATTATGTTTCTTCTGTATAAGTTGAGATACGAGAGAAATAAAATATGGATTGTTATTTTGGAGATTCTGACTCTCCTATTTTGGCTACTAAACTTCATTGAAGTGAGATTCTTACTTGAGTGTTGGTTAGCAGATTTATCCCTTGGGTAGTAGTAAATCCAAGAGTGAGATGCTTGCTCTCGATTTTCTCTGTTAGATTCGTCTTTTCAGATTTTATCCTTTTATTCTCTTATCTTCCCTAAAAATTGGTCTCTATCAGGTCCATAATAAGCATTCTAGAAAAACTCATCACTAGATTAGTATATCCTTTCGTACTGAACGATACTCGCTGGTAAATTTTGAATCATCGTTAAATATCAGGTTAAAGAACTGCTCTGGCTTGGAAGGGAAGACCTCAAGCACATCAATTATATACCAATTCTTACAATGACAAACAAATTACAAGCTTCTAACAACATAAATAATTACACATCAATAAATCAATAAAAATTACAAGCGTCTAACATAAAATACCACCCTCCAATAAGAAAGTGCACTAAAAAATTGATGATAAAAGCTTCCTTAAATGAGTAAATGTTGGTTAAAATCCTCTAATGACAAGTAAATCAGTCAAACAAGTAATAAAGTAGTGAGTAGAATATCGTTCCACAGAAACTGACATACCAATTATGTAGCCAGTTAATGATTTGGAAGTCGTGCCATGGTACAAAATGAGTGGTTGTTTAGAACTATTAATTCTAATAAAGTAAAGAAAACAAACAATCAAGAACACAGTTGAGAAATATCAAAGTTAAAACAAAAAAAGCTCAGATTTCATCTTAAGTCGCATTAATCCCTTAGATTGTATATGTCGCATTGCTATAACAATCTACTACACAGCTTCCGCAATACTACAGCAAACCACTTATCTCAATGTTTCCAGTTATCCTATCACTAATGTAAATACACTCCTTACTCTACTTCTCTCATATTCCTATGTGAATTTTTGGGCTTAGAACGTTTGCTTAACCTAAATATATTGGCTATGTGAGGTAAATCCATTCCTATAGCTAGCAATTTAAATCGAGCCATGCACAAGTTCTCCTAGCACGCACTGGTTAACATAAAGATTAGACTCCTTTCCAGTAAGCTAAGGCCACTACTCTTGTTTATTAGCGACCAACTAACAAACAAAACCCTAATATCACAATTAAGCAAATTGAATGTATTGAATTAAAACTAATAATTTGGGTTCATACTATAACTTAAGAATCTATCATCGCTCAGCCAACAAAATTTAGTTCATATCTGACGAGGGAAACACAATTGAAACAAAAGAAAGATTCGCTATGGGAGGTAGAAAAGAAAAACCAAAACAAAAAGATCATTGTAGAGTTCAACGGCACAGGGAACGTTTGTCACACAATGCCATTGTGTCTTCTTTGATTTCACCTCTCTCTTGTCACAACTAGTCTCTCTACAACTCTTTGCAGAATTATGATATGTTTTCAATGATTCTAATTCTCCAACTTGAGTTATATTGTGCTATCATATTGACTATTGATTCTTCACTCTCCTTTTAGATTTAGTCGCCTTTTCCTTTTGTAATTAGGACCTTTGCGTCGTATGTCCAATGAGTTGGACATCCCAATTCTATTAGGCCCAACTCTCTAGGTTCAGTTGATTTATTTTTTCTTTAATTCTACGAGATTTTATAGATCTTCTATTCAATTCTGCTCCCTCTTTATTTCCTTCTCTGTCAAGTTAACCGTCATCTAAATGTTAGGCTCAATTACCTGCATTTATTTCCTAAAATATTCTCGAGAAAATATCAGTGTAATACAGTAAATAATAGACGATTACTTATGATGTTATAGTTTGAGGTAGCATTGTGATGCCAATTCAAAATACACACCCACGATGCTGTAGTATTATGTTAGCATTGTCATTTTATTTCATAATGCATAAATTTGAAGCATTTTCTTGTGCATATATGTGGGATAATATTTAAAATGTAACAATTCATTTCATCTGCCCCTATTTCCATATGTTCATGAATTCTAACGTATTTAATCAAATAAACCACATTCAATCTCATAATTACCATATAAAACAATTATAACAAATAGGAAATATATGACAGAAATATGTATCAACAAGCAATCTCTCTACGTTAACATCTATCACCATAACCCATTAAACAGTGCAGCATCATTGATTCAACAACAACGTAGTGTTTAACACAGCAAAATGGAAACAAAATTCACAGAAACAACTATGCTTCTAGGTGATATATTAAAATGACGTCGATGCAGGATGTTGTGGACATTGATGATAAGCAATACATTTGTAATTATATACAAATCTTAAGCCACACCCCCAAAAGTATAGCGCCAGCCGTATATTCCCTGTTTTTTTTTTTTTTTTTAATTCTATTTGAAACGAGAGACGAGGGAGAGGTAGTCATGTGGGTAGTTCTCTTCGTTTCACCTTCCTCTGCGACTCAAAGGTAAACAATATGCAAAAAAGATCGAGATATATTTTAGGAAAGATAAGAGAATAAAAGGATAAAATCTGAAAATATAAATCTAACGGAGAAAATTAAGAGTCAGTATCTCACTCTAAGATTTACTACTATCCAAAGGATCAATCTGCTAAAGTAAGGACATATATTTACGCATCCAAGCAAATTTGGAGACGGGCTTGGGAATGGAAGAACATTAATGAGAGTCCAGGGATTGAGCTAAAACAACGGGGATTGCAAAGATCGAATAAGGGAAACACGCACTCAGGGTGGGTTCGGGCTTCATTCCACTTTCCATGTGATGATGGTTTAACTTTGACCCTTGCCGCTTACGGTCTAGATGTTATCATGGTCTAACTTCGATTCCTGTTTCATTCTGCTTTATTGTTACTGCAAAGAGTAAGAAAAACAAAACCTATACATCTTTTCTTTCCCCCATTTAGTTTTTCTTCAATTATATCATATTTACACACAAAAAGAGATTAAGGCACCGTAGTGACATATACCTCAATCCTGCCTACAACTTCTAATTTCTATTCTGCTTCTAACATATACAAATCTATAAATGAAGTAACCAAGCTGATTGCTTCCGTTTGACTTGAATTCTATCATTCAACCTTCCAAACAGCCACTAAGGAAGCAGCAAATTCGGTTGCACTTGAAGGACTTGGTAGATAGGAAGCTCTGCCTCTGGCACAGGAGTCTAAGCCGTACGTAACATCTTCGAATCAGCTTGCATGCAGCTCTTCTACTGAAATCTGTAAAATCGTATACCTAAATATTTGTTGAAGCAAGGACTTCAACGGTCACATTGAAGTCATGCATGATCATATATGCTAGGAGCCTTCCAAGAAGCAACTGCTGCTACCGGAGCTGCTCAAGAAGCAAGGTATCACAAACAAGAAACTTCACACTACTTGTGCCCATATCTTCCAATACTCTTACGCACTCTTGCAAATCTGAGTTATTTACCAACATTACCCACTCCTCGTCATCATCAAGATATTTAAGCTGGAATGACCCATTTTGTAATTTGAATCTTGTTGCCACTTCTTCGTATAGTTGGAAACAACCTGCAGATGGATCAAACTTGATGCGTATAGTATCGTCTTTATAGGTGGCTTTCACAATAATTTTTGATCCACTGTCAGCAAGCGTTAATTTGACTTTGGAATGCTTCTTATTCTCAAAGCTTTGAGCACAAGACGAACTGCCATGGACCGTTGAACCAGAGCCATTGGATGAGTCTGTCACGTTTGAAGATGTAGGTTGGCTGTGTTCAGCGATCCCATTGTCCCCATCCACAATATTTTCCATCTCATCAGCAACCAGAGAGCTTGAACTCCAAGAGACAATATCAGGACCAGAATCTTTCGCTCCCTGACAATACTTGTTCAGACCCCATGCGTTTCCATCTTTTGTAGCAACTGGGCCAAGACATGCTTGCTCAGGACATCCCAGAGCCTTGACCACCCGGCATGATCTATCATCTAAGGCCATTGATTTTGAATCTTGACTACAATCAACAAAAGAAGCTTTGGCTTTCTTCAATTCTCCCTCACAAGAGTTTGGGGTAACTACACCTTGTGAGCACACAAGCTGGTTATCAGCCAAATATACATCATTATCTTCCAACTTGATAGCTGAATTCTCTCCTTCACTACAAGGTACAGTAGGCACTGAGACTGTATATTTTGCAACACACTCAGGATCTTCTATGGGCATACTCTTCTCAGAGAACAAAAGATGACCATGCGCGTCAAATTCTTGAATGATTGAACCTCCTGCCACAAAGCCCCCAGAAGAAGGGTCGAACTCTAGCCCTCCTTCCACTCCCTGAACAGAATCAAGCACAGTCTGGATTTTCTTTAATGAACGATTCACTTTATTTATTTTACGGGATGGCCATCTTAAAATGCCATGTTGTCTGCATATACGTTTCAGAGTTGTAGGACAAACTGCACAAAGAAGCAAATTTGTCAATGAATTTATCTTAATATATTAACAGCAGGTTCCATTCCGAAATATTAAACATCTGCAGACAAAAAAAACAAAAGGATATGTTACAAATTTAAATGTTCAGACATCTGCAGGGATGCTGATGAGCGCACTTAAGTCAGACACTCGTCTTCTGCATATCTCACTATATAGAATGCATCTTTCTCCTAAATTTGACCACTGAATATAGTTTAATACAGAGGTGTAACATACAATCAGTTTTATATAAACAATTCCACAATAAAAATTGCATTTATTACTCTACCTAGTAGCATTAAGGGGGGAAAATCCAGGATGGCTTCCAAAACACAAAAATATGCATTCTCAATTATGGTTAAGATCAAGCCATATAAATATAGCCTTAGCATCCACAGATCAGACTACAAATACAAATTCATCATTATAACCCAAATAAATAAGCCAGGTCACAGACAATTGACAAATTGCAAAAATCACATCATAAATAAGTCTCACCACCAATGCTCTTTGCGGCATCCTTTAGACTACCAGAAAAGTGTTGCTGGAGAACACTCAAGCTGACATTCTTCTCACCCGTGCTTCTCTTTTTTTCAACCTGCCTTTTTGACACATTCATTTTCTACAAGACAAGATACTGCCATTGGTTAAAGTTCAATCTCCAAGGACAATAAGAATCAAAAGTTCATAAAACCAATTACAAGCAAAGTTTAATATTAAGTATATATAGCCAACGGATCCTTAGATAGAACAGAAGGGTCAGGGATCTGTTGCAATGCTTTTTTAGCTATCATTGAGGTAAAGGATCTAATAGTTTCCAGAATCCTCATCAAGCAACACGTCTTAGCCCACAAGTATTAATTTGAAGTACATGGAGAACTAGCAAAATGCTTATAAGTTTAACATAAATTTGGCAATTATTCATTTCTCAAAAGTTATTCACAAACTGATAGGATTAGAAGAATTTAGGATAAGAAAGGGGAAAAAAAGAGATAATCTAGAGTCAGAATCGAACTCTAGCCAACACAATGATTCTCAAATATTATCTTCTTCATCCATAAAGATATCTGAACAGAAATACAAAATATTTATAGTCTTCCTAAGTAACTGCTAATAACTTACATACAGATAGCAAACTATAACTTCTCTTAACTGAATGGATAATAAGCAATAACTTCCTTAAACTAACAATAACCTTCCTAACTTCTAATAACTGCCTAAACTGGTGCCTTTCTTCTGGAATAAACCAGAAGAGGATGATGATGATTCCTATCACAAACTTACACATAAACATAAGCAAGCTGTCTGGAATATTGCTCGATAACAGAGCTTAATAGTTAGGATCAGAGAATGACGGATGCAACCAAATCATACCTGGTTACAAGCAGCTTCAATTCCATTGTTTCTCAAGTTGCAAGCCTTAAATGAAATCTTACTGACTGAGTCCTTCCCACCATCCATCAATTCTGTTTGAGAGTTTTTCCTGGATATAGGCGAAAAATCCTGTACTTTTTCATTTTGGTTTACCAGTGAACCTGATAATTCGGCATCAGTAACCGTCCTTAAACTCTTACAAATTCTCTGCATGGTACCTGAGAGGTTGTCCAATAAAAGTTGCTGCTCTGAACTCCCTCTCATATGGACAGGTAGAAAAAATTCTAAAATGTAATCATCATCATTGGTGAAGTTACTCCGTAGCCTGATAGCAACCGCAGTGTTCAAGTTGTATTTTCGTGCATGCTGAACAAGTGGATATTCACCAACATCATATGCCTTGACATCAGGATAGAAGAATGGCTGATTTGACTGAATAGCTTTGCCAGCTGTACCTTGTCCTTCCTCAAGATGATGTTCAACACATGCATGAACAAACCCTTCCATCTTTCTATCATTAACATAGCAAGCTGATTCTTCGATGCATAATACATATTTACCACTACAACTAGAATGACCCTCCTTAATGAGTGCTCTCATACTTTCATCGTCGATTCCCTTCAAGTAATGACAGGGAATCCATGTCAATGCCAGAGGCAAACTATGTGCATGACACACAGCCCGTAACACATTTACTATCTCCATTAAAGCAGCTCTTTTCTTATTTGAGAGACTCTGCGGTAAAAGAAACCATCTTGTAAGACATGCATAAATCCAGAACAACCTTACAATAACACCAAACTTGTAGTTCTTAAAATTTTTCATGTTTCTTTTTCCTTTTCTCAATAATGCAGGGGAAAATCAACACATCCTATTTTTCAGATGTCAATAAATACCTGCGGAAGAAGTCGGGGAGTCTCAGTAGTCCTTAAATTCACAACCTGCAGAAAGTAAAATTAGAATGCCTTTATTCTTATCACCTTCAATTAAAACCGATAGTGAATAAGAGAAGAGCATCAATGATGGAAAATTACAGAAAACTTGTTCTCAGAAAAGGAAACTGTAGCCTAGAAATTAGAAATATTTCAATTTCATGAATTTTCTGGACTTTATGAATTTTCTAACTTTTTATCTATTTGCGTTTCTACTATTTTGAGGAAATTATGAGTACTATCAGTCTGCTAAGAAGACAAATCATAGGCAAAAACTTTGAATATTTGAATGGAGTTCAAGGTAAGAATAAATTAAATGTCTTCAAGATTATGACATGATAGAGGAATCCATCAGAGAAAAGAACCTTGTGATATCATAGTGGAACCCTACAATTGACCATCACACATTAATGATGATAGTAACATCATAGATTTTGAAAAACAGAAGAAAGTACATCTACAATGCGTGGTTCATGACAATTCTCAATGATACTCAGTCAAACCTCAAGTTGCAGGTCACTTTAATATTCAATCAACTAAACTGGTATATCCAATCAGATAGAAATCAGGCTCAACAAAGGAATTGGGTATGTGCCAAAATATCAAAGCAAAACCAACCTGGAGTGCCTGGCAAAGAATTTCCAGTTCCCTATCAAAATCAGTCTTTTCCTTTGTAGTGGCTAGTTCCAGTACAGCACAGCATGGCATTTCAGAATAAAGATCAAACACTGGAACTGCAATTAATCCACAAACTTTGTGATTAATTGCATGCTCAATCCTCAAATATTCAGCCTTAGTGTAGTAACCAACATTGGACGTCCACTCAGGAACTTTAGAGATAAAGACACGACCAGGAAGTCCTAAGATAGAGCCCGGCCTTCCTTCTGCTGAGAAAGTAAATGTCCTTGACACTTCACGGTAACCTGCAAGCACTTGGTCCAGCAAATAGGGTTGCTCACTTGTGGTTAAGATGAATTCATCCCCATGCTTTATTGGTACCCAAACTTGTGCCAAGATTCCACCACCAACAGATTCCTTGAAAAGGGACAAAGCCCACAGCATTCTCTCATCTAGTGACCAGCCAGGTGGCCTAGACACTATATGATTGCCCATTGCTAAGTTACCAAGTTCTTCAAAAGATTCATTACGATGACATTTATAGTTTAAGTTCCCGGCATCATTTCTATCGTCTGACAACTCAAGTTGGGCCTCCATTTGATGAAATGCAACTTTCTCTCCAGAGTTGGGGAAACTTCTTATCACATTGTAATTCTTATTAACATCACTTGCCAAGAATGACCCACAGCTCTCCTCCATTAAATTGAATCCTTCAAGTGACGCATATGGCACTGAGGCAGATGATGAAAGCCCATTAGATAAAACCCGGTCAGTGGTTGATGGACTATTGCAGCAACCAGCATAAGCATCAAAATTTATGAGCTCAGAGAAGGTGCCAAGCATATCCTCTGAAATTAAATTTTTTGTGCCACCATCTAATGGTGCCAGTCCCTCCAACTGGGCTCGAGGAGAATTCCAGCATTCACTGTCTTTTCCCTTATGAGAAGAAGGGTGTTCCATGATTAGGTTGAAGCTCAAAAATTGAAATCAAAATTCAGCTAATGCTAGCTATCCTTGAAATAAAAAGTTGCACAAGACATTCTTTCCCCGTTTACCAGCTCGCAAGAAGTTGTTCACAGATCTATCATCATCTCCGTACACACAAACCAAAAACCTTCATTGTCCAACAAGTTCAACATCAACATAAGCAAAAAATAAAAGAAATAACAACAATTAAGCAGTACAAAGTACAAACCTACAATATCACCTCCCACTCCCACCAAAAAAGAAAAGGATCAAAGAAAATTGATTCCTTAATGGCAGACACGAAAGATCAAAAGCAAGTACGGCATGCAGTGTGACTGACACTAAAAGGGATCCACTATTAAGTATTAACAGAATATATTCCAGCACGGTACATCCTGAATTGGGAAAAAATCCGAAAACCGACAGACTAGAAAGTCGACAATCTAATCACAGCAGCTACCAAATCTTAATGTTACAGACAAAGACCCAAAAAAACAAAATCTCCGAAGTGGAAAATACAAGAAAACCTGCGGACAGATATGTTTAAAACATATAGCAGGTGACGGGAGGAGAAATTAATCCAGGAGGGTGAAAGTAGGGTTATAAGTTAGAAATACCAGATAGGGGGTTGGAACTTCGCAGGAACATCCGGGAAACACCGCGAGATAAAAAGAAGCAAACGATGGAGAATTAGTAGAGGGTGAGTAATGGATATGGAAGGGGCGCCCCCCAAAAGATGAGCGTTCTTTGTGGCTGAAGAGAAGGCTGGAATTGTAGAGAATGAAATTGAGAGTCCCCAATTAGACGAACCCTAGAGGCAATGATGTGAGGATGCTGCTGATGACAGCAAACAAAGCACCGATTTCAAAAATCTGAAGATATGACGAAATCTTTGTTTACAAAAGTCACTCAAAATGGGGCAGCTTTGAAGTAAGTGGAGCGAGAGAATATGGTCATACTCGCACGAGCGCGCGCACAACTAGTCAAAACATACCTCGTAAACAGAGGTCTGAGATTACAAGCAGAACGAGGCTTTCTATGAAGAAGAAAAGCGGAGAAGTGAATGGCGTTTTGTCTGAAAGCCTTGGACGGAATTACCACTGCTCAAGCATTTTACTTACTAAAAATAGCAAGACGGCGTTCCAGGCCAGACCCACCCACAGAACCAAGGATTCTTTTCTTTTCTTTTTTAAAAAAAACGGGGCCTCAGCCCTTCTCATTCATGATAAGGATTCTTTTCTATTCTTCATCGCATTCCCCCCACAAAATAATGTCAACGACTATTTTTTTTTTTTAAAGATTATTTTGTTTTTGTGCAATTTGTGGTTTGCTGTTGCTGGTTCCTAGTTGCCATTTATTTGGGCTCCAGTTATTACATTTTTTTTTTTGCGATTAAATAAATAATTTAATCATAATATACCTTGTATATCTGATCATATATTAATTTATAAGTCACACAAATCAGTTTAAAACAAAAATGATAAATATAAATATTTTAAATTTTTTTATTTAGTTTCTTTAATTTTTATAAAAAAAACAATTATATCTTATATTTAAGATGAAAGATAATGGCTTGTTTGGGATACTGGTGGGCAAAATGATTTATGAAAAAATTCGATTGGGTAAAAGTCAAATTAGATAAAAGTCAGATTGTGATATGTGATTTATGTTTAGATTGATGATTGCATAAGAAGCTTTTGGGTATAAGTCAAATTATGAAACTTGTTTGAAATGACTTATGAATAAGTGACTTTTGAGATAATTATAAGAGAAAACTTAAAATAAAATTACAAAAAATATGAAAAATGCTTAATTACAAAATTTGCATAGTATTTTATATAAATTACAAAATTTTTATATAAGTTTGCATAAGCTAGGATAAATCACAAAAACTAGCTTATATATCTACTTCAGTTTATATATACTTAAATATTTATAAGCTTGATTGCAGTGTTTTTTTATCCAAACAAGAAAAAATCATATACCCGATCGTAAATAAGTTTGATTGGGTCTCTCATAAGCTATATATACCAAACAAGTTCGTTATGAGTGCAAAGTAGCAGCTAATTAATCACTGGATCCAATCAGAAGCTAACTAATTATTACTCTCGGATTCTTGAGATAAGATATTGGTAGTAGTGTATACTTTTTTTTTTTTTTTTTGCTGCTCAAAATAGTAGTGCATACCACATCTTTTTATATATATATATATATATATCAAAGACTGAAGGTAATTTTTTTTTATTTTTTTTGCTCGAGAAAGACTGAAGGTAATACTAATTAATCAACTAATTACTACGATTGGGAAAACAAATTGTGGTAAAATCCTTTGCACCATGGGCTCGGCTTCTTTTCGTTCACTATGTATTAGAATCCGAAACTAAGACGATTTATAGTGAACGAAAAATCAAGTTTTATTTTGGATGCATGTAACAGGAGATATTACAAGCTACAACTTGACTGATATACAGCAAGACACCGTACCCGTAGAAATGAAACTCCATACATACCAGATCTTTAAGATGATAATACTGAATGAAATATTGACACGTACGTAACGTAGCTTGTATGTATAATTCAAGTTTAATCTTCCATAAATCTGCTCTCGATGCCCTGGTTATCATAACAAGCTCTGACACTTGACCTTTTGCGATAATATAATACATGATTAATTAAATATTTAATACGAAAAACTAGCGTATATGTATTGCATATATAGATTCCGAAGTGAGCAAGCACGCGCGTCCACCAAGTAAAAAGATCACAATTTTAAGTTTCCTCTCTTTAACCCACTTTTCAGTTTGTCGTATACATATAATAATTCTTTCCATATATGAATAAACATCAAATATTCATATATATGCTCCAAAGTCAAATTACCATAATTAATTAATAAAATACCATCGAAGCATATAAAATCTCATCAGGCACGTACCGTTAAGCAAATACGGGGCTTCATCACTCAAATGGACGCTTGAACAGATTCTTAGTTTTGTTCATAAAAGACAATGAGTCTCAAATTAAAGTGTTATAATGAGCTACTATATATATAAAGAGTATTGATCGATGCAGAACGGGTTATTTCCATTAAGTATCGTCTGTATACGGTCTTTAATAGTAGCTAGGATTTTTATTTTCTTATTACTATCTTATAATGTTACAATCAGACTTGGAGATTTCAATTCGCATAATTAAGATATTAAACATTCCTGCTCTGTATGTTCAACCCAGTGCAGTGTAATTAACCAGTCAAACAAAGAAACTATATAATCAATAATGAACCACGTTTGAATGCATGGCAATGTCTACTTCATACACACACTCCCTCCAATTCTTAATATAACACTTAATTGTGAAGTTGATTTTTATCTTATTAAATATAAGATTTATTTATCATATTTGTTATTATTTTTTTAATTTATCCTATTGATATGATACCATCTCAACAATAATAATAATCAAGTGAGAAATGAAGGGAATTAAAAAAGATTATTAAAGGATTTTAAAAAAACACATCTCATATTAATTAATTTTAAATTCTTGTAAATAGCTAGGTCTCTTCTTCTTAAGGACAGGAAGGAGTATATAGCTCACTAATTCACGCGTACACCTTGATTAAACTAAAGATATTCTCTCACCTGCTGCTAAAAGTTCTTCTCTGATCTCAACTAATAATTATTCACAGGCATTTTTATTAATAAGGTTCTTAGAGTTTCTACGAAGACAACAAAGCAATCTATTCCTTTTTTTGCTCCCTCCAAATACTTAATATAAGACATATTTATTTAATTTAAAAAAATTAAAAAAATTAATTGATATAACGTGTATTCTTTAAAACATTTCCACTTGTCTTCCTTAATTCCCTCATTCCTTTCTATTTTTAATTATTATTAAGAGAGCATCAATATAAGTAAATTAGGAAAATATTAACAAATATGAAAAATATATCTTATATTTAATACTAAGATCAATTCCAAAATATGTCTTATATAGTAAGGATGATAGAAAGTAATTATTAAGTGTTTATGCATAATTCTTTATAATCTTGAACATGTTCAGTCACATGAAAATCTTTTCAGCTTGATGGTCCAAATACATACATGTCCGTTATATTTTACATGAACACTTGATTTTGCTGAAGAAAATAAAAATTGAAGTATAAAAAAATTTAACACTTGGTGTAACTTTGATATATGCAAGCAAAAAAAAAAAAAAATATCATGATAAAAATACAAATAGTTTTATTATGCTAATTAAAGTAATACGTATACGTTAAGAGTCAGTTTGTGCCGAACGCATTGATTCCCGTTCTGATTATATATAGCCTGCAGGACGAATTCCATGCGAGATTACACATTGTGTGTTTGTGTGTGAGTGAAGCTGATCCCTTTATTTTACAACTGTTGGAAATAGGGTGGCTAATTTCTTAAAATTTTTGTATATACATAGGAAAACGTAATTGTACGTTGTCATTTAAATTGGATGCTTGACAGTCAAATATAATGAAGTAAAAATGATCATCTCGAGCTGCTCATAATTTATTCTGGCAGTTAAATTGGCAATCTTTGCTGAACACGAGCTTTTGGATTGTTTGCGAGTGTGTACGTGAAGAGAAGCAAGGTTAAGTACATATATAATGCGATCTCTAATAAACTTCTGAAGGATCAAATATCGAAGTTCAACTTCAAGGATCAAACATATGACATCATTTGATGCCCCGTTGTTTAACATTTCCATTCAAAATTCTCTTCAAGTCCTGTATGTAATATATATGTATTTGTGTATGTGTGATTGTTGACGCCACTGCCCCGTGACACGTTAGACAGTCTGACGCCATTGCCCAGTGGTATTAGGTGACGCCACCAACTGCTCTATATTGGTAAAATGTTTGGACAGTACTCTATTCAAGTAATTTTTTTTTTTAAAAAAAAAAAATCTTATTTTGGTATTTTTCCCAAAAATACACACTTATACTTTTCATCTTATTTTATTCTGATATATTCTTCGGAAGCCATGAAAATTATACCATCTTTTTCTTCATTGGAGAATAATGTTATTGAGCTTGTTTGGAGAGAACAATAAGAGGTTTAAGTCATCAAAAGTCAGAAAAAATTAGCAATATAAAAGGAAAAAAAAAAGCTTAAGTGGAGTGGTCAGATAGAGCTTTAAGTTTATTGGTTTTTTTTTTTTTAAAAAAAAAACTCCTAAAAATCAGTTTAAGAAAAAAAACTCCATGAGATAGCTTTTAGAAAAAAAAAACTCTCAATTTTTTGACGTGAGCCTCACCACTTCTAGCACCATAAATCTAAACATAAATTATATTTACAACCTCATTTTTTTTAGGGTAAATGTGCAAAAATGCACATGAACTTTGCTCTCAGGAGTGCCTACCACCATGTGTTTTTTTTAGGGTAAAAATACCAATATGGTTAACTTTTAGGAACAAATGTCACACCTGCTGTTAAAAGAGAAAACATCCTTTAGTTTGCCATTCACTGCGTCTTCTTCTTTGACCAAAAAGAGCCTGTGTCTTCTTCAACACAAGCAAGCCCAGTCAAACACAGCAGGGATGGTGGCTGAGAGAGCTATGAACCTTTCTGTGAGTTCTTGTCTCCTTCTCTCAGCCATTATGTGATTCATCGCATCAACACTGCATCTAGTCTTCTTTGTTCCTCTGACAACGTCCACTGGCGGTGGATCATCGTTAACTGCTTCAATGCGTCGTTCAAGCTTCGAAGAATAACTGCTAGGATCAGCGATGTCTGATATGACAATGGATTTATCGAAAGACAGAATGCAAGCAGTTAGTGGTGGTTTTTGAGAAGGACGACACTGCAGAGAGTTCACGACAGAGTTGGTGAGATGCAAACTAACGACACACCCTTGTTTTGGTTTCGTTTTTAGTCAATTGATAATCCTATATTGATGCTCATAATGGTGAAACCGATTACAGCCCTTGTTTTGGTTTTCACTTTCAGTTTCAGTTTCAATGACTAAACTTGGTTTTCCTTTTTGTTAAACCTTCACACCCATCGACAAAAATAATGATGAAACTAGAGGGAGAGAGGTTTGAAACTCACCTTCGCAGATCAAGCTTGCTCATCTTTCCTCTATTTCACCGATGCTAAAACAGGGAAAATGAGTTTCAGTTTTCTCCCACTCTCTACCTCGTCTCACTCTCGGTTTCTCTCTCTCACTGCATTTTTTTTCTGGCCAAATGCTGAATGAAAAAAAAACGTAGAACTAAGATGAAGGATCATTTAAATAGAGGCTTAGCATTCAAACAAAACCAACAGTTCAGAAGCATATCCGTTGGGTTATTAATCACTGGGCTCGAAAAGAATGGCTTAAGGATTTCTCACAGATCTTCTGCTGCACCAAGATCTGCTTTCGGCGTTTCTTGAGTCTAGCCTTCATCTTACGTGACAGTGAGGATTAAACCAAAAAGTGACATGTTCTGCTTCATATCGGACTGGAGGTGGAGCTGAAGTAAGTCTGATGCATACCCTTCAAAAATTCTATAAAACAGTTCAGAGGCTCTTTTTGGTCAAAGAAGAAGACGCGGTGAATGGCAAACTAATGAACGTTTTCTTTTTTAACGGCAGGTGTGACATTTGCTCTTAAAAGTTAACCACATTGGTATTTTTACCCTAAAAAAAACATATGATGCTGAACGCTCCTGAGCGCAAAATAATGTACATTTTTGCACCTTTACCTTTTTTTTTTATCAAGCTTTTGCAAAAATCTGATAGAAAATAAACCATTTTTCTCATTGTTAACCCAAACAGGCCTATTGTCAAGTTATCTTGTGCTTTTAATTGTATTCCATAAAATAAATCAAACGATGCAAAAAGGGTTAATATGCAAAAATACACATATGATTTTTTCCAAAAGTGACCCAACACCAAGTATTTTTTTTAAGTACAAAAGTAACTATATAGTTACAAAAGTGCAACAAAAATATTCATTTATCATTAATTAGTTTGACACTTTTTGTATTTTTAAGGTTGATGTGGATGATGATTCATTTATTCCAGTTGGCATTAAAAAATTAGAAAAAAATTACAGAAAATGACATAGTTATTTTGAAAATTACAGTTTAATCATTCTCTCTCCAACCCTCTTCTCTCTCCTAATCCCAATTTTACCCACCGAGCAGCCCAGCCCATCTTCGCCTCTTCATCGCTGTTGTCGCCTTTCTGTAATTTTCAAAACTAATGAGACAGTTTTCTATAATTTTCTCCAATCTCTTTTGTTAACTGGGATGAAATTTAATTAAGTCATCATTCATGTCAATACAAAAGAGTCAAACTAACGGTCAATGAGTATTTTTGCTTCATTTTTATAACCACATAGTCACGTATAAAAAAAAAACTTGGTGTTTAGTGCACTTTTAATATATATATATATATATATCACCTTAACCCTATAATATAAACCCATCACATGCCAAGGTTTTTCATGAAACAATTCTTATATTTATATAATATCTCAGTTGAACAAACATATTTGTTACCATACAATATATATACAAATTTACATAATTTTATATCTATAAATAGTACATTTTTTAAAAATATATATATATTGTACATATAGATATATTCTTATATTCATATAGTATCTTTTTTGGACCAAAAAAATTATGGTGATCATATAGAATATACATAATAATTTCATTTCTCATAAATATTATTTTTTTAATTTATATTGTGTGTGTGTGTGTGTATAATTATTTTTTGTTTCATGAAAAAACAAATTATAAAACAAACAAACTAAAAATAAAGAGAAAATATTACCAGTTGAAATAATAAAAAAATGGGTTACATCTACCTTCAATTTTCCTTTTTAATTATAGGAGGGCTTTCAAGTCTTTTAATTACATTCCAAAATTCTTAATCAGGCCTATTAGCTTCATCAATAATTTATTACAAATGTAGGCCTGAATTTATATTTTGATATTTTAATTGAAGTTATACAGGATTCTCCCTTTTATTATTTAAAAATAAATAAATTAAATACAAGAAAAAAAACGGTATTCTGATCTGCGTACAAATGGCAACGGAGGCACGGACGAGCTCCTCCACAATCCGTCGGTCTCCCGGTTTCAAAGATCTTACGTCATCCATCGCACTATTGAGGCATTGCGACCCTCCATTTCATTCTCCTCTCTCGCGCACTTTGATATTTACTCGACTAAACTAGCTTGCTGATATGTTCGTATATATTTGAATGCTTGCATTTATGTCAATGCTCATATTCGACTAAACTATCTTGCTGATATGCTCATTGACGATCGTTAAATTATCGGTTCATTTTCTCCGTTTCCATTAGATTAGAAATTAGGAATTCATATCTCCAATATCCTGCATTTTTTCCTTATTTTGTTAACTTAAGAAACTCCGTGCATATTCACATTCTGGATTCTGTGCGTTTCTGGACAAAATTTGACTAATAGTGTACGTGCTCCTCTTGTTCAGTCGATACAAAGAAAGAAATATGCATGCTGACCCTGCAAAATAAAGCTATGAGATTCTAGCTATTCTTATCCGTTTATCAAAATCAAGCATTTTCTTTTGGCTATTAATACCGAATTCAGGTGCCTGTATTTCTGACTTGGCACATTGCGGTGATGTAATAGAGCTTAGTGAGAAGGTGAGAGGGAGATGGGGGTTCTGTGGATTGTGATGTACTGTATCGGGGAGAACAAACAATGGAGTTGTGGAAGAGCTGGGACAATGAATTTGCAAAAAGTGAGTTCCATCTTGCGCGACATTGGGGATCCTTGCCTCTCTCAGTCGCCTGCAAAGGTTGTTTTAATTGTAAGATTATCAAACCATGGACGTTTCTGGGTTCATATGTTATTTTTTACTTTCACTTCCATTTTAATTTGTGAATATTCGGGACTTGGTAGAGTCAATTCTCAAATCTCAACCACTGTTATTTGACTGCAATTTGTTATTTTCCGCACAATTGGTTATCCATGTTGAATCAACTCAAGGACATTCCAGGATTTGTAGTCAGGTTCTTTTGGATTTTGTAGTAGGAGATTTTTGGGTAACATTAACTATGGAGAATGTGCTTAAAGAATCGTCTATTGATTGGCGTTATCATGCAGGGTAGATTCATCAATTAATCAAGCGCTGGAACTGTAGTGCCAATTGGCATTACTATGGTCTTTGAAGAGGAATGATGAGTGCTGCTTAGCTTCTTTTTTGTACCCTGTTTCATTCATTCATGCTATTGCGGATTGCATGTTCCTCCTGGTTTTATATTCAGGCATTGATCATCTGGGGGAGAGTTCATTTTCCTCTGGTCATACATCCTTCGATTCAGACATAGAGGATTCTTTTTTCTCATAGACACTAATAATCTGTTTATCTATTATCATTAGTACTGCACTTTTCATCTGATACATAAAATCACTTGTTTAATCCTTGGGGAGCAGGTAAACAGAATGCTTAAGCCAGATAAGTGGCGGTCTACACTTGATAGTGAAGGAAAGGTGTCTGGTTTTCACAAGGCACTCAAGTTGATAGTTTTA
This sequence comes from Acacia confusa, assembly GCA_037074495.1. Classification (NCBI taxonomy): domain Eukaryota; kingdom Viridiplantae; phylum Streptophyta; class Magnoliopsida; order Fabales; family Fabaceae; genus Acacia; species Acacia confusa. The sequence continues at coordinate 374,287 of CM073509.1, forward strand.
GGGGTATGTTGTTCACACTGCTATTTTTCTTTTCCTGTGACTAATTAAGGTATGAGTATTTTAGGCTTTTAGCCATGCCTAGCAAGAGGTATCAGTAGACTTTGAGCATATCATACACAAAATTAGCCTGATGAATCTTAGGCTGTCATTGATGTTCTCGTATTGTTTATGCATTGTGTTATGAATATGCAGAGTCTTTATCCACATATCCTTTTTAGACATTTTAATAATATACTTTCATTGTGTATAAAATCTGCACTTAAGTCACCAAACGTGTGGATCTTTGCTATTCTAAAGACATCCTTGTGAAATTTTATCAAATGTAGGAAATAACGACACCTTCCTGATTGAGTTTAGTTGTTTTTCCCTGTTCTAGGGCATAGATCCATCGATAAGGCCTGAGGTTTGGGAGTTTCTACTTGGTTGCTATGCTCTGGGTAGTACTGCTGAGTACCGAAGAAGGTTGGGGGAAGCTAGGAGGTTTGTGTGATCCCACTCTCTTTGCAGGATCTTAATCATGTCTGTTTTACTTTTTCTCCCAGTGCATTCAACACATGTTCTTGAGCCAGAAAAATTACAAGTTTCTGATGTAGTAAAAAACTTGTGGCTTTTTTATGTTTCAGGAGCTACCACTATGACTTGCTGAATCAAATATTTCTCTCATACTAATTTATACTTATAGCCCAATATCATGCATGTGGTTGTATATCAATCCCTGTATGAATTGCAGTTTTAAAAAAAACACCTATTGTATCCATGAATTGCTTGAGTACCACAGCTAGATTTTTCTGGTTTTAGTGGTTATTTGTGTCCATAATTGTAAGTATGATTTTTAAATGGATCTGGCATTTAATGGAGACAGACACAAAATGTTTCTTCTGGTTCACTATCATACCCGGGTTCTGGAATATATTATCTATGTAACTATAAACATCCATGTGAAAATTTTTGTGCAGGGACCGTTATAGGGACCTGGTTAAACTGTGCCAAACAATGCATTCAAGGGTCGGAACTGGCTCACTGGCCTATATAGTTGGATCCAAAATCATGGATATGAGGACATCATCCAGAGATGATTGGAAAATGAAAGCTCAAGCAGAAAGATCAACTGCCAATGGTAATAATTTTGAAGGACAAAACTGGTATGATATGGGCGATAAATATACAGATGCAAAAGATGCAAGTCAACAGGAAACCTCCAGTGATTGGGTTGATCTAGTCAGTTTGAGAGCTAGCGTAGATGGTGCAGCACATGATTCGTCCAGTCCACAGAACTGCAATTCTGTGAATTTAGGTGAAGAAGCACATGAGTCATTTTTCATGAAGGACAACTATTTTGATTTTCCTCCTTTACCAGTCACTAATCTGTTCGAGAAGAGTGGGGAAGATGACCTATCATGCATGGGACTTGATGCTAATTTTTCTGTACAACATAATTCAAAATTTGAAGACGACAGAATGCATAGCTTTGAAATTAGTAATAATGTAGATCTAGTTATTGAGTCAAAGGATCAACAACTCTTTCCAGCCTTTCATCCAGTTGACTCTGAAACTGGAATTGTTTCTCCAGATGAGCATGAACCACAAATACTGGTTAATAATTCAGCTAATGAAACAAAAATGGTAAATCAACGAAGAATAGTGGATGTTCCTCAACCAGCAACGATAAGAACTTCAATATCTCAAGAGAGGCCTGCCAATGAAGATAGAGTCTCAGAATGGCTTTGGACCTTGCATAGGATAGGTATCTTAGTTAATAAGCATCTTCTCTTCCCCCATAGCATGACAGAGAGTGTTTTCTTCTCTCTTTCTCATGACTATATATATATATTCTGTTGTTAATCTTATAGTTGTAAACATTGTTTTATTTCAGTTGTTGATGTTGTGAGGACGGATAGTCATCTTGAATTCTACGAGGACACAAGAAATTTAGCTAGAATGTCTGATATTCTTGCTGTCTATGCATGGGCTGATCCTGCAACTGGCTATTGTCAAGGTCATGTTTTTCCTGGGTGTTTCCTGATTTATTTCAGATTTTTTTTTTTTTAAAAAATCATTTTAAAGTCTCTCTTATGCCTACCTTAGACACCAAATTTCTCATTCCTTTTTCTATGGACTTTAGGTATGAGTGATTTGCTATCTCCTTTTGTTGTTCTCTTTGAGGACGATGCTGATGCATTTTGGTGCTTTGAGATGCTCATAAGGAGAATGGTATCTGCAAATTTGGCTATTAAATCGTAAAAATGCAGTTTCGTTTATAGTGATTGACTTATTTTCTTTGAAACTTACAGCGAGAAAATTTTCAAATGGAAGGGCCAACTGGGGTGATGAGGCAGTTGCAAGCACTGTGGCATGTTCTTGAACTGACAGATAGGGAAATATTTGCCCATCTGTCAAGAATTGGTGCTGAGAGCCTGCATTTTGCATTTCCTATGCTGCTAGTTCTCTTTCGACGAGAGTTGTCTTTTAATGAGGCTCTTTCAATGTGGGAGGTTTGTGCTCCATGCTCCCAATATTCCCTCCCTTGAGTATCATTTTTGTTTTCTTTGAGAACATCAATTAAATTCTAAATTTTAACATTTAATCTTACAATAGGGAACTTCGCTCCTAGTTTAGTACAATATGTCAAGTGAAGGGGAAGTTCACCCATATCTTAGTAAATTATAAGTTTATCGTCTTAAAAAACAAATCTATGATTTTCCAGTGTAATCAATGAGGCAGTACTTGTTTAGGAAGATTTATACTCTTGGCTTTGAAGTTTTATGGTATAAAATCTAACAAGAATGTTTATGGTAATTCAGAGATGGATATAACTTGTGCCATACGCCCACTTACTAATCAACTCCAATGATCCATGTTGGTTTGTTTTGTCAATACTCAATACATGGTCACGGTGTGTTTGATGCAGATGATTTGGGCAACTGATTTTGATGAATCCTTGGTGCATGATTTAGAAGGGAAATGTCTGGAAGCTTTAGTGATAAAACTTCCTGAGGACTTGGGACTTGAAATAAAAGGAGAAATTGCTAATACCAATGATGGTGTGAGGAGTGGTTCACAATCAAATAATAGTGAAAATGATAGCAGCGCAAAGTCTGGCTTGCAATCAAATCATGGAAACATTGACCATTCTGCCTGTGATTCCAAACTAAAATCACTGTCACCCCATACTTTTTGTGGTTTTACAAGGAATTTTTGGTCAAGAAATGCTCAAATTGAAATGAGCATTATATCCTCCTTATCAAGGAAAGAAAATGAGGAGCTCCCCATATTTTGTGTTGCAGCAATTCTTGTTATAAACAGGCAGAAGATTATTCGAGAAACTCACTCCTTCGATGATATGATTAAGGCAGGTGCACTCTGTTGCATTTTAGATTTTAAATTCAACACTTGTTGATTTGATAATTATAATAATTTCACCATGAGATTATTTTTGCACTCGATATTTATAGTTTCTGGTGATTGAGCCCCTAGCCTAGATTATGATTTGATCTGGAATTCTGAAGTGGGTAGTATAATGACGGATTTGCTGGAAAATTCTTGTATGATTTATATGCAAAAGCAGACATTTCCTCCTCTCTAAACAGAGAAGGGGAGATAGAAAAAGGGAAGACTCTGCTGATTTACAGTGTAAAGAAGATAAAAAATAAGGAAATTGCATAAAGGTAACAAAAGTCCTCCAATAGGCTAGAGATTCTCCACCCAAGTCAAAGCTTTCCTGGCTTCCCCTGCAGCCTCGTGCCCCTAATATACTCACAGCAATGACCCTGCCCGCTCTTCCAGCTCATCATATGTGTCCATGTGTCTCGCTAGTTAGTTATGCTACATATTTCCTCCCATGCCCCCTTGCCTCTTCAATGTTAATTACTAGATTTTTTTGTTACTGCTTCCCTTATTCCTTCTCTTACAAACCCAAGCTCTCACGGGCCTAGCATTCTCAGGCCCCTCGTTTCCCTCCCAAGCTGATAGCATCTACCTGAATTTTTTCATCTCCTACTCCATCATTAGTAAAATACTTCCCACCTCAAAAAACCATCCTATGGGGTCTCCTCTAAGAGAAAAACATAAACCGCCTTCTTGCCTTTGCCCATGATAATGTTTCCCCTCTCAACTCCTCTGACATCATGCACTGAACCTCTATCACAGCTTTTCTTTGCGGGTCTTTGGTCTCACTTGGAGTCTTAATCTTTAATGTTACATGTCATGTGGAGATTTCATCAACTTAACCTTTATTGGGGTTTTTTCCACTCGTCTAATCTCTCACTTACCACAATTTTCTTAATACTTTATTAGAAGAATACACATGAATAGCTGAGGGGTTATTGGGCATTTTCTATAACATTACTAGTTCACATATTTCAGATGTTCAATGACAAGATGTTGAAGATCAATGTCAAAAGTGCTATACGGATGGCAATCAAACTTCGAAAGAAATATCTATACAAGGTAGATGTTAAATTAGCTACCTTCCGTTATCTGCCTGTTATTAGATATTTAGATAGAGCATCATTAGCTTTAGAAATGTTTGTTTCCTGCGCCCTTTTTCACGGGTGGTATGCTTGTGATGTGTTATGTTTTTTTCATGATGTCTGATAATTACAACATATTGGTCCAGATCATCTGGCTCTGTTAAATTGTGATGCTTGTTTTCTTTAACATTCATCCATACTGATGATAAAGAAGTTTAAACATTCAAATATATTTAATATAGATCTACTTTGTGTGTGCTGTAGCAATTACACATTCGAATCACTTGCTTTCTACTCTTCTCTATAAATTAGTAGAAGAACAGCACAAGTTTTCTGACAATATTTGACCATACTGGGTAGCCTCTATGGCTACTCAATTAAGATTCCATGAATAGTAAATACAGATATGGGTACAGGGTTCCTTTCTGTTTCTGTATTTCATGACAAATACAGATACAGGGTTCCTGTCTCATTGGGGGACTCTCTTGTATTAACGCCTTTTGGATTTTGGTGGTGAAACTGAAGTTCTATCTCTGGACAGGTAATCAGGAGAAAGAGGCATCTCGCACAGGAGGGCTGTGTAGCCATAGCCAAGAAGGGGACTAGCTTTGGCTAAAAAAAGAAGGGAGACTAGCATACTACCACTTCCAAGCGTATTATTGTATAACAGGCACTGAAAGCCTCTGAGTATTTCTTGTTGGCATTGTGTTGCCAATTTGGAGTATACTGTTATAACATTGTTGTTATTCAACCTCTTGAGACTGGAAAATTTTGTAGCAGAAGTGCCCTTTTCTTTTAGAGGTTCAAGCAGTTGGGCCTCCATGTTCATGATCTTGATTATGTCTTTCACGAGGTAATTGCACTTTATCTGCTTTACATTTTGTTTTGAAGCAGGAGCATAATTAACTGATGCATGAGAAATATGAATTATACGTCAGTAATTTGGTATCTCAGCTTTAACACAATATGTATGGGGGTGATTTTCCGCTCTATGATTTTGTGCGCATTACATGGCATGTGAAATTAAGGCTGAGACAATAATGGGTGGGAGCAATTACCGAGTCTGTGTTCTTTGTGATATAGACTGTATTATATAGATGAAACAAATATATTTGGTAAAATCTTAAATTTTTTCCGCTCAATGACCACAGATAGATTTCTCAAGATCTCTTCAGTTGTTGGTTGTGCTCAAAATTCATCTTCAAGATATAGGAATATCATGTGAGGCTTATTCGTTGTGGAAGTTATGTACTATGCGGCGCTTAACACCCTGAGGTGGGTGGGGCTGTTGGAATGAACACTAGTTACTTGTCTTGTTTCCAACATTTTGTTGTGACATTCTGGGATATACTTATTCACCAATTTTATACCTTATAAGGGATTCATCTTTTCTCCCTTATTTTTCGTTGGAGTGGCATGGCTCCTTGCCCTTGCTTCTTTACGCTAGGCTGTAACTTTTGGGTACAATTTTTATGTAATTGCTCAACCCTGTGCACAATCTATCTATGTGAGCTTCAGCAACAGTGTTAATGACATTTTGGATTTTTTCCCCTTCAATTTTGGTTCTTGAAGATTATTCCTTCATATGCTCAAATAATTCTAATTAATACCATATCTTGTTTGCGATCAATTTAGTCAGGACTCAGAGAAGTGTTATCTCTTTCATTACAATTTTCCCCTTAAGATTTTCTTGTTTATTATGTGAGGATATCGGTCTTGTGAGCATTGCATCCATTTTCCAGTGGGAGAGATCATGATAAAGTTTTTGTTTCCTTTTTCAATTTTCTGGTTTAAGCCACTGCTTATGATGTATTCTTTCTCGTTTCCTTTTGAATCCAGTGGAAATATTGACGAGAGGAGATTTCATTGCTCTGGTTTCACCCAGGTCCATTTAATTTGCGGTCTCGGATGCTTGGCAGAGGTCATGCAAAACGCTGAGTTTTTTCCTTGGATCAACTTTTTTGGCGTGCCCATGTTTGAGGAGAAAATCATACACCAAATCTAATTATTGCTTTGAAGATTCGGAGTTTAGTAAAAACATAGATACACAGGAAGAAATAGGGGGTGGGGATATTTTAGCTTGAGGAAATATGTACTTGAGTTCTGAGGTTTGCGGCTATAGTGGTTGGTCAGAAGAGAGAATTAAAATGATTTATACATGCTGAAAGGAAAGCTTTATGAGTAGGCAATTTCTTGTACTGACAGAGGACAAGAGACTTATTGATGTGATTCATGTATTATTCTTTTCCCTGTAAACGAAAACAATTCCATTTTAGATGGCTGGGCCTGTCTACATATCAAGAATTATAGTTTTCAATTCTGGTAGCCCTTGTTTGTATATCGACAGTGCCGGCGGATCTCTCCGTGGTTTCCTGTCAAAACATTGATATTTCCCATTCGATAGGCGGAGAGAGCAAAAGATCTCCGGAACTCCTCAAAGTCGGCAGCAAATTCCTTAGTGATTTGTGGAGACTCGTCACCATACAGCAGTTGTTGATCAACCCCAAGGACAGCTTCGTGGGTTAGGATTCTTTTGTAGTAAGATTCCGTGAAAGTGAAGTGAGAGCCGGATTGTGGGTTTAGGAAGACCAGAGGGTCGTGCTGTCCCTTCTTTGGGGGCGGGCATTGCTTTCTGAGAGCGTCCACTAAAGTAGCATTCATGGTGGGGTCTGGCTTTCCGGTGCCGCCGTAGTTGTACAGCCGATCCACGATGAAGCTACAGTGGGTTCTGCCCATGGAGTGGGCTCCTACATTGATGATAGGAGAGTGAGTGAGAAAATATTAGCAGAGGAAGATGAAGATAGAGAGGGAGGCGTTACCTAAGAGAGTGGTCATATCAAGTTCAGTTAAGCCCTTGGATTTGAAGTATGATAAAGCGTCGTGGTAAGAGATGGAAGGGGAGGGCAAGTCTACGGAGTCAGCATCAGATTTGAAGCCGTCCCTTCGTCCAGTGAAAACAGGATAAGCAGGCGCACCTGCCTGTTCATGTTCATGTTCATGTTCATGTTGGTGCCAACAAGTTACAAAACCTGAGGTTATGAGATAGACGGATAATAGGGGGATAGATAAATATATACCAGTTTAAGAGCATCCCTGGTGGCGAGGTGGAGTATATCGGCGCACGACACAACTCCGGGGCATCGATCTTCTAGAACAGTTTTGATCTTGTCAATGATCACAAATGCCCCCAGCCCTATGTTTTGTGGGGCCTTCTTCTCCGAGTTTGGTCCGTCTAGCAGAACTGAAGCGTCACAGCCCTGCAGGAATATAATGCACTCGTGTGAGTTATAATTAATTAAGTTGAGTTGGAGGAGGAGGAGCATGCGCATACAGTGACAAAGCAGTCGGCATAGAGCAAGCGGAGGAGCTTAGGGGTAATGCCGTTGTCGGAGTCCCAATGAATCTTGACCTCGTGTCTCACGTACTCCTCCGCGTACCGGCACGTATTGTGAACCTTGTAGTAATGCCACTCCAGCTTGGGGGCCGTCCCTGCTTCCGCCGCCTCCATCCTCATCATTGCCACCGCAACAGCCACCAGCAGCATTCCAAGTCCCCTCATGCTTCTCCCCATCCTCACCACCTCACTTGCTTAATTACATTGCTCCTGCTCCATATATATATAACAACCTCTAAGCTACTTCAATTAATAATGGAGTGCCACCTCATGTTTTACTGGGAGTCCTTGCATTACGGCACCCATGCAGCTAGCCGTTCACGTGCCTACGGAACTCCCATGTGCCTGCACTTCTTAATTACTCAAACTCTTTTGGGCGATCCGATAAATTCATGCAAATCGAACAAGTGTGCTCCCATCTCCCATGCAATCTTGAGATCTGCTTACCGACACCGTCACTGAGCAATTAATGGGATGAGGCTAATTTTTACTTGGGACGAGCAGAGCATAGATATATAAGTTGACATTCTCCCGAGGCCGGCCGGGGAGCCAACGGCCAAGTCAGTCGTCGGCATTTGAATAATAAGCAAGCAAGCTAGCTAGCTGTGGCTTATTTGTTGGTGAGGAAAGCAAAAGTTGAAGAATTAATGCCATGCCTTTCAATGGAGCTCTTATTCCTTGAAGGTCAACAACTTTCACTGGAAGAAGCAACGCGTGTTTGCGGCCTCAAGTTTCAGTCCTCTCCTACAACTCCGCATGGAATTCATCAATCTTTTCCAACTTTAAATTATACTAACATTCACCCATCTTAACTCCCTCTCAATTAACCACCAACTCTAATTCAATTATTTTTCTACTCATAATTTATTGGCTAAACAGGATGCAAGGCTAACTAGAAAAGTGGTCTTCTGGAGATTGGAATCATCCTTTTTTACAACAAACTCGTTTGTGTCTTCTTTCTATATACCACGTTTTATGCTCTCAGCTCTATATTTTTTTCCTGGTTTTCATGTGAGTATGTAATACCTTCAATCTTAAATATAAAATCCAATCTTTTATTTTTTGGAGATGCTAAGGGTTCTAAATAAATTAAGTTAAAGTATTAATTTTTATTGCTTTTTCTCCAAAAGAATTAGTTTGACTTATAAACTGATATATAATCTAATAATATATAACATATATTATGATTAAGTAATAAATTTAGCTTTTTTAACCTTTCTAGAAAAAAAATAATTGGGGCTTATATTTTGAAACAAGGAGTACAATTTATCACTTGGTTATTATTTATTGAATCATGGCTACAAATCATACTTTGTAAGGAAGAGAAGTTGTCATTTCGAGAAGCTCCTGCTTTTATCATCTTTATTCTCTGAACTTGTCCGAATTATGAATTTTCACCGTTATAATTCCTCACACACCCAAGCCAAACATATTTTAGGATTCTGCACAGAAGCCTCGCTAGCAAAATATTACGAATTAGTTTCCAAACAAACAGCTTGAGAAGTGGATGCAGTTTGGGAATCTCCCCACGTCGTAATAACGCGTTGAAATTGCCACTGAAACTGACATTCGTCAAAAGCTATACATGCTCAATAATTATACTCCGGTGTCAAATAATATTAAGTTAGAAAAATCAATTTATTTATTTTTTATATGAGATTAAAAGATTGGAAATTTGGAATCCTGAGAAAAAATCTTCACCACACTTGTAAAATTAAATATTGCATCAGACAATGTTGAGAAAAACCTTTTTTTTTTTTTTTGCTATTATAAAATGGTGGCAAGTGTACGACCACTCCAAGTTCTGCAGTAGTAAGGACGACCTTCCCAACAGTAGTAGCTTCATACAAGGCGGATTACAAGTGGTTTTACCAAACTCTAGATTAATATTGATAAAAATAAAAAATGTGTAATATATTTAATGGGCCCAATGTCTAGCCCAATTCAGTTTTTCTTTTTTTTTTTAACACATTTAACCAAACCCATTACAATGGGTAGAGTCGAACTGGGTCGCCATGCACAAGAGGCACCCAGACATAAGCCTACATAATACATACTATGCGTATAATTATATAAAAAATTAAAAAAAAAAATCCTTTGACTCATAAGAGAAAAAAATGTAGAGTTTTAATGCGCCGCCATCCCAGGAAGCAGCCGGTGGCAATCCCATATAAGCCCGTAACTGAAATTTTGTTTTATTTTGTTAGAAGCAGAAACACAAACACCCAAACCATGACTCAAGTCAGATGACTCAAAGTCACGAAGAACCTTGAACAAAATCAATCCTGAGAAGAGTCTCTTTTTGACCCCCACCAACCATTGCACCCTACTTTGCTTTGCATTGTTATAACAAATTTGAATGAAATTAAATGGAAAATCATGATCTTCACTGGTCTTATGTCTCTTCCTTTCCCCGTCCAATACGCCTAGGAATGGCCTCGGTTAACCTAGACTTTATACACACACGTCTTTGTCATGCTTTGACTTGCTTTACAATATTGTGGCTCAGGCCAAACCCAATGCATTTCAGACCAACAACGCAGACTTTGAATTCAACTCCTTTAAGTATTCGTGGGTTCAGTTCAATTCAAACTACAGCACTGCCGAAACGTTATATTTTATTCCTCTAGCCTTTCTTGAAATTTTGATATTTAGGTGCTGACAAGTGACAAGTGTTTCAGTTGGGTTGGAATTTGGCTTCTTGAATTCTGTTTTCCTTAATATGCTCCTGTGGATATGGAGAATGTGATGGCTCAGTTGCACTAAAATCAGGACATAGAACAGGGATGACGACAGCTTATATATATGGAAGTTGCGATCACCTTACGTATGATATTCTGCGTCTAAAAATATTTGGGTCTTAACAGGAAATACATCAGTAAGTTCAGCTGAATTCTTTGTTGTTTGTTCTCTTTCAACTTCTTTCACTGATCTCTGCTCAGACAACTATCAGTAATATTCATGTTGGTGTGACAGATTCAAAGATGGCCACAAGCAACCCATTCGTATCTGCTTTCGTGATTATCCTCATTATTTTGCCACAAATGGCTGCTCTGGTAATCTCACCTGCACCGGGTATACTTTTGTTTCTCTAACGTCTCTCCAATCTTAATGCTTCGTGTTTACCGTTTCTGATTCTTCTTCACAGTATTCAAGATTATGATCTCTAAAAATTTACATAGTTAGCATTAACAGATTTTTTGCCCTTTTTGGAAAGAAAGGAATCTTCAGTGTTCACGCTTCTCTTAAAAATGGATATCTTTCATAAACGTGCGCTTATAGTAGTCTGGAATACATGCAGCAAAAATGCACCGAGGATACGTTTTAATGAAAATCATACGTATGCGTGCCGCTATTAAATACGAGTACATAATTAATAATAATCCTAAACTGTCCCACTACCCTTTTGACAAAAAAAGAATAGGTAGAATACAGATAGTAAAAATTTAATTTGATAATCTACTACAATAAATCCCGGGAGGATTGTTCATGAACAATTATTTATTTGATGTTTTTCTGAACTATTTATTTGATGTTCAAATAATCAAAATAAATTAAACTAGAAAGAATCAGAAAATTAATGCGCTCTGATCTGAAGTTTTGTGTGGGTATTCACCACAATAAGCTTTCCAACTTTCCTGGTTTGTCAGGTGCCACAGGAGACGTTGAATGGGAGCCAGATAACACGGCAAGAGCAGATCCTTTAAATAATTTGAAAAGATACAGAGGAGGATTTAACGTCACAAACAAGCATTATTGGAGTGTAAGTCTGTGTGTCTCTACGAACAATATGTACACGAAAATAACATTATTGACGAGGCCTTCTCATTATGCTTTATAACAGTCAGTGATATTCACAGGAGCATGTGGCTATGCGACTGGGTTGCTCTGCCTTTTGTGTGGATTGCTTTACGCAAGTTTTTTGGGAACAGCCAAATTCTGCTGCAAAACTAATGCAAGAAGGAAGATGAAGAGCAGAGACGCTTGTAATGACAAGAGTTGTGATATGTGGCTTATTCTCATGGCTATATTGCTCACAATATTAGCTATGTATGTAAGTTACGCTATGTAATGCTGTTCCCTCCCTACGATGATGATATAATAATAGTTACGTTTGTAGGGCTGCCGCTGGGATTGTTCTGGGTGGGAGTGCCAAGTTCTATTCAGAAGCAAGAGCTTCAGTTAATATAATAATAAGGACAGCGAATGAGGCTTCACAAACTCTCCACAACACGACGGCAGCTTTGAAAGACATTGAGAGTAAATTGGAGGGATCCATTGTGGGTGAGGAGGCTTCTCATATTCTTACATTTACATCTCACAAACTCGATGATGAGTCTGCCGTTATTGAAATGCAAGCCACCAAGAATAGGCACCGTATTCACAGGGGTTTGAACATAGTGTAAACATCTGCTTCCCTTTCATCACCAACTGTCTCTTTTGTTCTTAATAATAATGTGATGCAGAATTATTTACGTGTCAATCGGGGAATGCTTTGAATTGTAGGTTTATAATAACCACCATAACTATAAGCTTCAACTCGGTAGCTGCAGCTTCTCTTGCAGGTATACCGGATCAAGTAGCCCTTTATACTAAGGCGGAGACTTCTTGTACTATTGAATCATCATCTTAAATTCCCATTCTTGCTGTTTGTTTATTTCAGTCCATTTTGTTCATATAAAATGACGTTACTTTTTGATGCAGTTTGTGGAGTTCTGAGATTACGCCGTGCACTTTGCTTGTAAGTGAGAGTGAATTAACTAAAGCATTAGATTAACGCCGAATATCAACACTTAATAACCCTGTTTTGCACAGCCTGATCGTGTTGTGCTGGCTGATGACAGTGATGTGCTGGCTACTGTTTGGAGTATATTTCTGTTTAGATAGGTCAGTAAAATTCAAGTCCTTGATGTGTTTAGAGTGAGTGAAAGATTAAGTTGCAGTTGAAATAGAGTGAGTGATAAGAGGAAGGGTGCAATGTTGCAGATTTTCAAATGATGCATGCAGGGCTCTTACCAAGTTCGAAGAAGATCCCCACAACAACAGCCTGAGCTCCATCCTGCCCTGCGACCAATTGGGGTCAGCCAAAACAATCATGTCCGGTGTGAGTGCAGGCATCTACAACCTTGTGAATGAGGTACCTGCCAATCTTCCATAAGCTGCCTTTTCGGGATTATTATTAATGTACATCTCAGTCCTTCTGGATCAGTAACCTTCCTCTTCTCTTCAGGTGAATGCAAACATATCAGCCCTTGAGGGAAGCAGTGTGCATGTGTGCAACCCTTTCTCAGCACCGCCCCTGTATTCATACCAGCCTCACAACTGTCCCGCCAATACTGTCCGAATAGCTGATGTCCCAAAGGTGTTGAGCATGTTTGTGTGTCCTGATTCTGGCGAAATGTGCAACACAGGCGTGTATGAGACTGTAGAGGCTTACACAAGTTCAATTAAGGACCTACTAGATGTGTATCCCAGCATGCAGAACTTGGTAGAGTGCCAATCCCTGAAACAAGCATTCTCCCACATTCTCCTCCGACACTGCAAGCCTCTTAAGAATTTTGCCAGGATCACATGGGCAGGATTGGTGTTTCTTGCAGTCCTCATGGTTTTTCTGCTTCTCTTGCGCTCCATCAACCCTCAATTCCCTTCTACAACTGCTGCCACTGGGACTGCCTCGACACACTCTCCCTGAATCTCAACTTTTGTTGTCTGTATTGGGACGCCAATCTCCCCTGCTTGTTCATTAAGCTCCGTCTGACTTCTTATGCTAAATACGCTGTATAGATACGACAAAATCATCATATTGTAACATCATAGCTTTAAGTTTTCCTAGTTCGGCATTTTTTTTTAAAACTATCCTGTCATGCCTAGGTGTTTACTCGCATGGTTAGCCTGTAATCGTCTGTTTTCTCATTTCTTTGCATAATTCCTTTTTCCCGTCAAACTACGCTCCCCAAATAATTAAATCTGATGTTACTCTAAGATTTGTAAACTTATAGGTGTTCAATAACTTCGTTTTATGCACACGCTCAATCTCCCTTCAAACTTCATAACTACCCTACAAGAAAACGAACAAAAAGATTTCTTTATTTCTCCTTTTTCCATGGTATTGATATCGTGTCAGTTTCCTATTGGAAGTGTGCAATCTGTTACCGAACCCTGAATTCTATATGACCAAGCGCCGATGAATCGACGGGGATTAGAAACATGGAGCAGCCAAATTCTCCAGGGACAGGGCAGGTTGACCTCAGAGATTGCATCGATCAGCTCTTGAAGTTCGTTCTCGAATCTCACATCGACGAATCCTTGGAATTGGATCTCGGGCTTTCCCGGGACTACTGCCGCAATCTTCTCAGAGAGGATTCTCGAGGTTTTATCTCTCTCGTGCTCACATACCGACTTGAATGGAAATGCTTGATGCGAGTTTTATATGACTGCTTTTCTTGCAGATCAAGGAGAAGGAGTTCATCCCTCTCCCTCGTACAAGCGCCTTGCCTTACTTCTACACGAGTTAATAATAACTTGTACGAATGGGGCAGCATGGAGGAAAATGCTTGCGGACAAGGGATCTGAACTTCTAGATGTATGCTTTTCAATTTCAAGTTGCCTGGCACGTTTGTTTGTTTGTTTGAGTGACCGAAGTCTTGCTAGTTTTGATCAAACTAGGCCGTTATTCCAGGTTTTCAAGGCTATCAACTTCGAACTGCATGTTCAAGAGCCTTTTTTTACACAATTAAAAGGTATTGTTATTACAGTGTTTTGCCCCTCATTGTGCAACTTCAGTTGCCTTTCATTTGAGTGCTGACAATTGATCAACAGAAAGAAAGAGAGTGTTAAGAAACTGAATAAAACCTAATATGTTATACTAAGCGATACCAAAACTTGTCTTGAGCACATAAGATTTGAAGTTGACAATGACAGCTTCTTCATTCTAATGATTTTTTTTTGGTATGTTCTAATGATTTCTTTTTATTACCTATTAATATGGCATTTTAATGAAAGATTATTCTGAAACATCAAAAATTTGTTGAAAGTTGAAACGGTGTATTTGTTAAATTTACTTTTAATTTTCATTGAAATGATAATATCTTTCATCTGATCTCATCCAATTTGATTTAGCACTTAACATTGCATGTTCTTTTACTGATGTTGCTCGTAGATGGGTTGAAAACAATTGAAGGAAGGTGTGCTACTGGAAATTACAAACGGTATCTTCTTTTGTTTACTTTTTTTGTTTTTGGGTGCTGATAAGATCATAACTGATCTCAGTTTTTATATTTTAAAAAAAAAAAAAAAATCATCAAAACTAAGCATTGCTGCCCAAAAATGATATTTAGAAAGCAGAAAATGGAAAATTTGCGCAGATACATCTCATTAATTATTGAGCTCTGTTGCGGTCAAAATAGTAAGCCTACATCAAATTCACCCCCTAAAACAGTGGCGGCAGCATCTTCTAAGATTCACCTCGGTTTTGAGAATATATTTTGATTTTTAATATGGACCTTCCTTTCTTGTTTAGCCCCCTCAGGCCGTCACTAACATGGAACCGTTCTCATTTCTTGCATGGATTCCTTCCTATGAACCACAGGATTGCAGTAGGAGCTTTAGTTCTTTTCAATAAATGTTTGGTGCTTGAGGTTGAGGTGGGATAGAAATCTAACATTTGAAGTTTGCAGAAAATTAATCATAATATAATTTTTTTGTGGTAATTTTCTTTTTCATTGTTAACATTTTGAACGAATAGCAGGATGTTCGCTATTATAACTCATTTTCTGAGATGCTGGTAGCAGAGGATCTCCAGAATGTCCTTCCTGGGGTCAAAACAACTGAAGAAGGTAGAAAGCTCGGTCTTATGATTGGAGTATATATACTTATAACCGGCATTTCTTCATATCATCTCACCAAAGGCAGTACTGTTTGAGATTAATGCATATGGAACCATGCAATCATGCATACAGTTGCCTAATTGTGTGGGGGACTGGGTTTTCAGGTGTAAGTGTTTACAGGAACTTTTACACAGAAGAGAAGGAGAGATCCAATGGCGTGGTAGCCATTTGTGTGACAAGACCTGCTTCCCAGCCGTACAACATATTGGCTTCAATAATATCTGTAAGCGTTCTTACTAGCTAATTGCCATTAGTTTTCTGCTCATGTCGTGGCAATGATGCTAATAGTGCAATATTAATCAGTAACGTGCGTGCGTGCGTGTGTCTGCTGATGAAACAGAAACTAAGTTACAGCGGCATTGAAAGCATCTTAAGTAACACCTCTCGTGCCGCCCTTGAATGATAGACCAGGCTGGTTTCAGTTTTAATCCTCAATTTGGCAAAGTCAGAGATTTGTGTCCCCTTCCTCATTATTCCCGGAAAATACATACAGCAGGTACGCATCCAAATCAAATCCATACAATAAATTATAAATAATAGTGTACTTGTATTGAGCTGAAACTATTGAATATAAGTTCAGCTCTCTGGTTCCTTCTTTTCGACCTGCAAAGCCATCTTTTTCTAAACAAAAATGACGGATGCTTATTCGGGAGAGCCTATCTTATCTGCTCCAGATTTAATTTTTTTACTTTTTATTTTTTTTAAAAAAAATATTTTAATGGATAGATGATTTAAAATAAAAATAATTTCTTAACTAATATTTTTTCAAAAATTTCTTTTTTTATTTAAAAATAACTAAATAAAAAAATTAATCCGAACCATTCAAATCTTATCTGAACGATTTAGATGGAATAGGCTCTCACTGCCAGTGCATATCTGAGAAATAGAATCCAAGAATGACAAGGTGATAGCTGATAAGATACGTACAAATGGCTTTTTCTCTCGCCTTGGACCCTTTTTCATATCCTTTAAAGAAAAGGGATAAAAAGAGAAGATAAAGAACCATCAACGATATTAACGTCCGCCGCGAAGGAAGTAATGGGAAAGACGGTGGTATTTTAAATAGGGTCAGAAATTAGAGGTTTTTCTTTTCCGCTCAGTTATCAGAACTTTCGGTTTTAATTAATTTGGGTTCAAGTCAGACTCACTATTGTGGCGAAAAGTTTTTAATATCATTTTTTCCATTCTCACGCCTTAAAACGATGATATAGTTAAGGGAAAGTAAATCCTTTACTATTTGCTGTCAATTAATGTTAGTAGTAATTAGAGTTAGAAGTTAGAGTGGTTATGAAAATTGAACAAGCACAAACATTGGGTTTACAAACACCCGGTTAGAAATAGAGCCTAAACAACTCTTATGACTGCTTTTTTTAAGGGAAAATATCACTAAGATCTCAAGAAAAGGAAAAAATATCAAAAAAAGTCTCACCCCCAATTAATTACAGAATTCTAATGTTAAAAAAATCTCGTTATCAAAATGACTTTTCTTTTATTAAAATTTCCCTATGAATTGTTCTTAAAATGGCTTTTTATGTTAAAATGACTTTTCTTGTTATAAAAAATTTTACCGAGTTTTTCCTCCAGTGTCTAGAATCTTAGAAACCTGAAAAAATTTTAATAACAGGAAAAATCATTTTGATAACATAAAAAGTCATTTTGACAATAATATTTTCATAGGAAGATTTTAACAATAAGAAAAATCATTTTGACAAAAAAAAAATATTTTGACAATGAGACTTTTTTTATATTAGAATTCCATAATTAATATCAAAAAATATTTTTTTTATAGGGAATTTGGAGTTAGGACTTTTTTTATATTTTTTTCTCTTTCTTGAGACTTAAGTAATATTTTCCTTTTTTTAGACAAAAAAATTGCTTTTAAAAAGGAAACAAACATGCCCTACTAATCTAATGTGTATAAAGGCAGTGTTTCAGCATAGTAAAATGATATAACGAATCCGATGTATGTGGCGCCAACTCTACGCATATTTATATTGCACTTGCACCCACTTTTCTATTGATGATTAATCAAATTGATTAATTAAAGACTACTACTATGTTTTGGTAATCAATCACTAACACCCCACCAAATCCCCCCCACAAAAGGAAAAGGAAACATTTTGCTATGCTGAAACTGTGAAACACTGCCTTTATGGTCCTCTCAAACAAATTACAGTAATATTAATTAGAAGAGGAGGAGAGGGTAAGAACACATAACCATACTATTTTCTTTATAAGGTGTTCCTTCGATCTTAAGTATAAGACATGGTTGACTTTTTTAAAGATATTAAGGAAGTTAAGTAAATTTCTTTGAAATATTCTTATAAGAAAACATTTTCTCATGTTAAGTATATGAGAAATAGTGGGACCTACATATACATATAATAATTCATATATGTATATGTGGGTCTCACCATTTTATGTGTATGTAAGAAATTTTTTTTTCCTCATGTAACATGAGAAAACCAAAGCTCTATTCTTATTTATCATTTTCTTCTCAAAACTATTTTGTCTAACTTATAGACTAATATATAATTTTAAAATACACAACATATAATATACTTAAGTACCCTATTAAATCTCTTTAATATCTCTAAAAAAAATTAAATTTGTCTTATATTTAAAACAAACCTTAGAGAGTATTTATGTTTGACATTAGCAGCTAGCTAGATGCACGGACTATCATTGATGTATGCAAGGGAATATGGTCATATGGCCCATAAAGGAATAAATGATATGTACAGACAATAGCATTAGCTGAACCATTATTATTTGTCATTTATCATCGACTCCAATATGTTACTGTATGATTCATGATAATTCCTTTAAAACCCTGCCAAAATAAATAATAATTCCTTTCAAACCACAAACCGCCAAGCCTTGTAATTATATCCTTTTTATTATTACTACCACGACTACGAAATGAGAGAAGCGGATCAAAATAAATACCGTATGCAAATTAGAATCTGTCACAATTCACATGTGCCATATGTTATTTTCAGTTATAAATACACGATTAAATTGTTTTTTTAGAGATATTAAAAAATAATTAAATTACTTTAAAATATTTATATTCATCATTTTTTTCTTTGAACTATTTTGTCCAACTTAAAAATTGTTTTGTAATCTAATAATATGTAATATATAATATGATTAAATAACTTATTTAGCTTCATTAATATTTAAAAAATCAACCAAATCTTATATTTAAAACGGGATGAGTTGTTAAGCAAGAAGCCGCCAAAGAGAATTGAGTGGCTTCATAGCACATGCTTGAAGCATCCAATATGGTGGGGGTGTCAATTAGTGGTTGAACCACCTTTCTCTAAATTAATCCATTTATTTTGAACTAATGCACTTCATTAATTGATTTACTGTGCAATTCATGCACTGCTAAAAAGCTGCACGCAGTAAAAAAAAAATAATAATAAATAAATTGTCTCACAAATACTTAAATGCACGCCCACACGAATCTGCTGCGTGTTATTTTGAATGCTGGACCATGTGGTCTGGCTTTGTAAGGTATAATCATCAATATAATATAATGAACTGATGATTAACATAAGATCTAATTTGTAGTGCAATGGAAGAAAACAATACTCCTATAATATTAGCATGGAAGCGAATAATGACAAGTGGCCAAGTTCATAATATGAATATGGCCGGAAGTTATTTTTATGATGAAAAAATATTTAATTTATCAAATATGCTGAGAGAGATATAGGTTGATTTGGCTATAAGGTTTCGATAGTTAGAATTGTAGATGGATGGATTTTCTTTTCTTTTCTTTTCTTTTTTCAAGTAACACCCTAAAGAAATTTCTCTCATTTATTAATAGGAGAGAACATTTGTTCTCACATTTTGATAAGAACATGCATGTTTCAGAAGAAAAGGAGCCATTTGTTATGTGTAGGAATGAAATTACGTACATATACAGTTGAATTTGTTGGTATGATAGAAAAGAAGAGGGAGAGAGTACGTATGTAGTTATAGTAGCAAGTTAAAGAAATAATGAAGGAATGGAAGCAGTGGCTTTTACCAGTATGCATGCATGCATGCAAGCAAGCGAGAAGTAGTATATATGAGATTATATATTAATTAGATTCAAACACAGTGAGGTAGCTGTACGTGTACGTGGAAGTCGAAGTGGAGGTGGTGGATTGTGTTCGAGAGGTGTGGGCACCTGACATGAACCATACCCTCCATTTGATTCCACCCAATTCCCTCGTGATCATATGGATAGCCCTGTGAAGAGTGAGAGGGAGAGACATCAAAAGCTGTTACATTACATCAGTGGTGGAGCTTCTTATAAACAAAGCGGGGCTGTGGCCCGCAAAAAAAAAATCTGTGAAAAAAATTTAATGAAAGTAGGATTTTTTTTTTATATATTTGGTCAAAAAATGTACATATTTATTCTAAAAATTTATACATTTGGCCCTCTCAATTTTTTTTTTCTTAATTAGTCAATGAGTATACATTTAGCCCCCCAAATCTTTATCTCAAGATCCGCCACTGCATTACATTGTTCATTTCATTGAATGTAAGGGCTGAATTGCAAATTCAATATATATATACAATGTTGTGAAAACAGCGTTCTGGAACATAGAAACGTCCGTTTCTACATTTTTCCGCTGGAAAACGAGTCAGAATGAAGGTGTGGACGGGTTTAGGGTCGAAACGGTTTGAATGACGAGTTAACTCGGTAAAAACAACGAGTTTACCAAGTTAACTCGGTTAGTTTAGGAAAAAAAAAGCTGGCGGATTTAGGCGAAATGAAAAAAACCTGAATCCTATTCGACTATTTGACGGTGAAGAACCAGAGGTTGTGAGTTGTGACAGAGGTCCGATGGTGCCCTTTGTTCTCTTCTCCGCCTTGCTATCTGTTTCTCTAGTTCCCACCGGCGGTGAGAACGATGGTGGTTGAGGGAGGATGCGTGGTCGTCGGCGACGAGGAATGTAGAGTAGGAAGTTGCCGACGATGTCTCGAAGGTTGTGATGGTCTGCTCTCGCCTCTCACTCTTCGCAGCACTGTGAATTTTCTGTTCATTCCGCGACCCAGTGAATGAAGAAGAGAAACCTAATTATTCCCTTGGTCAAAACGTGCGTTTTGACCAAGGGACTAAAATACAAAAATTTAAAGTTTTGAGGAGGGACTAAACTGAAATAGTTTGAAATATTTTTGGGGCATAACTATACTTTCTAAAATATATGGGTCATTTTATGTAATTTTTCTCTGGCCCTTTTCTTCATTGATTTTTTATTTTCAGAAATTGTTAGGGCTTTTCTTATAATTTTCCCCAGTCCTCAAAACATTAATTCTGACCCTCAAAAATTTCAATTTTTTTCCTTAAACACCTACAATACAAAATTAAAACACAATGTAGTAAATTCTTACATTTTACGTTTTACGATTTTACGTTTTTACTCACCCTTACCGTTTCTATGTAAACTCTACGTTTTAACAACACTGTGTGTATATATATATATGAACACAATGGGCGAAAGTGATTGAGATTGTACGTTGGCAAACAAAAAGTGATTGAGAACCCTAATATAGTAGCTAACAATTATATGTAAACTTCTTCTTCTTTTGTCTTTTTGCCATAATTTTCCTCTATAATTGGGGGTTTACCATGACCCTCACAATTTTAAAATGTGTCGATGAGGAGGCATTCAAACATTTATAAGATATCTTTTTTTCATCTCTCCCATCGATGTAGGACATGATACTGCAACCACTTTCGAAACCAACGCCCTTACTGGCACATTGACCCACTTTGATGCAAATTGCAACATCACATTGTTTTACTCTCAATATTGTCCTCTTTTGATGGGAGCATCAAAATGGACAATATAAAAAACGAGAAGTTGAGATGTTATCCTTTAGAATGATTAACTCACTCTAATCAAGTTAGGGGATAAAATTCTTTTTTCTTTGCGAATCGTTATGTCCATTCCGAATGGTCCTGTTGTCTTCTAAGAGTATATAATGAAACTTTCTTTTATTTGTCAAAAGTGATCCTATAAATTGTAGACGATCTTGTCTTTCTCAAAGTAGATGTTGAATTCACTCTTACCATGAATTGCTGGCTTCTTTTATGGAAACTTCATTTTGAAGTTATAATGAACAATATTGATTTTCATTCTTCAGACAGAGAGTCAATCAATGTGATATATGCGCAATGACATCTAATTTCTCGAGGTAGACTATGGATGTTTTTGCTTAGATGATCTTATTTCTTCTTAGAGTAGATATTGAATTCACTCTTGCTCTAAATTGCACTCTGAGTTCTTTTCTTGAAACTTCATATTGAAATTGTAATTAACAGTATTAAAAGTTGTCTATTAATTTTACATTTAAAATGTCCATGTAATTTTTAATTAGCAATTGATCATCGTGACGTTCATCCTTCTCTAGAAACACTATTATTATGAATAGGAACTGATAATATGAGTATTTTATTAATAATGTTACCGGCCATGTAATTTTTCTGCTAATCTTTATTAATTATTATTTGAATAATGCGAAAGTATATAGAACTTGGAGATTATACAACTTTAGATGTTATTATGGATATTAAAACAAGTTGTTTATCACTGAAGGCTTCAATCTTTTTTATATTCCAACGCCCAGCTTCGTAATTCGAGCAAATCCCATCCAATTTTTCTTTAGAAATTGGAACTCCCTGCAAAGCAAAACAACACTTGTTGTGTATCTCTGGACTGTTCTCAGCAATTATTTTATTTTTAAACACATACAGCATTAGAGTTGATGGGTCCATTCTTAGCGTTTGGTATAATGTCATGTAACCGCAGAATAGCAAAGTCAACCCCTCAAAATTGCACTAATTTTGCCCCCATCCCCGTCTGTAATTATGTATAAAAAATAAAGAGTCAAATATTTCACTCTTAATTTTAGATTATTTGTAAACCTCTTCTTATTTTTCAAGTCGCTAAAATGCCTTGCCTTCCGGAATATAGTTTCTCTCGTTCGTCACACTCACATGTTCCCACGTCTACATACGTTGATGTCAAACATGGATTATAGTTTTTTTTTTTAATGACAAATGGAATCTATTAATAACTCAAAAGAGTATTTTCAATATGGAATACTGTAAGCTACTATCCTTCACAACTACCCCCTTTTGGTACGAAGGTGGTGGATGATTAAAAAGGCAAAAGTTTATTATGATATTATAAACTAGTTTAGTTAAATAATCTGCTAAATATTCTATTCTATAATAATATGACTAATTAAAACTTGTCAGTTTTTTGATAGCTACAACCTAGCATAAATTATAATGTCTCTAAAGGGGTGAGAATGATTACAACACCTAGGTAAAACATTAATAGCTTAAACACAAACATATATGAAAAGAACTTGGGTGGCTGCTATGATTTCTATTATTTGGGGAACTATTGTGAGTTTATACATGAATTCACATATTTATCATCTATCGTCTCCACTAATTACGTCTCCACAACCGCTTCTCCATGATTCCATAAATGAAGCATCCACCTCGAGAGTAATAAATCCTTGTTGAGGTTCCTGACTAACCCGTCCTTCAATATTTTTATTAGAGTAAAATTAACATTTTACTATTAAATTTTTATCCCAGCTTACTCTAAAAAAGCTAGTTTATGCATTTTTGCTATCTTTGGTGAGGTCCTCGCCAAAAAATTTCTTACAACCATCCACCCAAATGTGCCAGGATTATAGTTTTTCAAAGTGGTAGAATAAAATTGGTTAATTAATTTATTCAAATCAAAGTAATAGCTAGTTATGAATAGAAGAACAAATACTGCTGGTAGGAAAAATGAGAAGTGTGAAATTAATATATGTTGTTTTTAGCCAACCGAAAAGCGTGAGGATCAGGTGTTTGGAACATCTCCGTTGCCCTCCCACATGCACCCATTTGCACCAAAATATATAAATAAAATAAAATAGATAAATCACCTACAAGCATCATACCAACCAACTACTCTATAAAACACCAAATTATGGATAATAATCTCCACCTTACGGATTATTGAAAAATCCCCATAAAAAAAAAAGCAGCCCAGATTCTGAGGTTGCAACCAAAGCAGCAGTGGGTCAGACTCCTCATTCGGCATTGAGGTCAAGTGCATGTGTTCCTCAGACACTGACAGCTCTTTCCTTCCCAATCATGCAATATCCTTTTCCTCTCCTTCCTTCCCAATTTCGTCGCTTTCCCTTTTTCTGGGCTTAACTTCGCCCTTCTCATACCTCCGCCCATCCTTGAATATAATAAATTTGTTTGCTGCCAAAACTAGCCTCCCAAATCTGAGGTTTCTCCAACTGTAAATTTCATCATTTAATTCTCCTTCGTCAGAAATCAAAACTTTTGCGTCCGAGATTCCTTCTCAGCGACGGTGCGCCCTTCCGTATTTTGCCCATTCGTCTGGCAAATAAAACTAGAAGGGCCTGCTTCCTGCCCCATACCTCCCCTTTGGTATTAGTAGAGTGATGCATTTTGAATCTCCGAAAAAATGGCAAATCTCGTTCCTGGGGTTCTTCTCAAGCTTCTGCAGCACATGAACACCGACGTCAAAGTTTCCGGTGAGCACAGGTCTTCTCTCTTGCAAGTTGTTAGCATTGTTCCGGCTCTTGCCGGCGGCGAACTCTTCCCAAATCAAGGTTTTTATCTCAAGGTCTCAGATTCCTCTCATGCCACCTACGTCTCTCTCCCCGACGAACACGACGATCTCATTCTCAGCGACAAGATTCAGTTAGGTCAGTTCATTTTCGTTGATCGTCTGGAGGCTGCTTCACCCGTTCCGATCCTTCGTGGAGTTAGGCCTGTTCCTGGGAGACACGCTTGCGTAGGGAGCCCTGAAGACATTGTCGCGACTCATTCTCCTGGGTTCCTAAGTAATAATAACAGTAATTCGACGGAGAGATCGAAATCTCCAAAAAGGGAGAAAGTAAGATCGAATGATAATGTAAGGGAAGAACAGTTGGACAAAAAAACTGCGCTGTTTAGCAGAGGCAAAACACAGCCAACAAAAGCAGGGCTAAAAGTAGATGTGAAGAAAGAGACTTTAACAAGATTGAAGTCCTTGAATTCACGGTCTATTCCTTCCTCGCCGACAAGCTGCTATTCTCTGCCTTCCTCTTTTGAGAAATTTGCCAACGGGGTGAAACAGCAGGCTAAGATCAAGGGGGTGGAGAAGCTGGCCGCTAAAGTGGGAGTGGTTGAGACCGGGAAGGCCATCCGTGGGGGTAGTCCCACTCCAACAGGGAAGAAAATTGGAGTGGGAAACCCAATCAAAAGTTTGGTTCAGGGCATGGAGTTCGGGGCAAAGGCTCTGCGTAAGAGCTGGGAAGGGAATCTGGAAGTCAAGAATAGAGATAATTCAAAATTGAGAGCCGCCAAGTGTGATCGTAAGCATGAAGCTCGTAGTTCAGTAAGTTGATTCACAATTTGTCTTTATGATCAATCAAACTGTTTTGTTGGATTTCATTGCATATCAAAAAATCCGCTATGTAGGTGCTGTCAATCTGACATATCTAGCCTTTACCTCTTAAGTTTTCGAGCCAATTTTCTGAATCCTTTGCTTTTATGTCCTACCAGGCTCCGAGGAAAAGCACATCAAGTGAAAAATTGCCATCGAAAGAGGATAGCAAGGCCCAAGCGACTTCAAAGCTTTCTAAGGAGGAACATAAGGTTCAAACGTCCGTGAAGAAGGTTATTGCTAATGGAACCCCGGAGAGCCAAGAAAAGTTAAGTAAACCAAGAACTTCCCTAGGAAAGAAATCATCAGAATTGTCTGGCACCGAGCTCCCGGGAAACTTGGTTAAAGTTTCTCTGAATAGTAAAAAAGTGACAGATGCAAGTATTCAATGGGCTTCGCTCCCATCGTCCCTTGCAAAGCTTGGGAAGGTATATTCCTTAAGAACTCCTTGTCTTTTTAGTTTTTAGCTTCTCGGTCTCGGCTGTCCAAGTACATGCTGCCAAATGCTGAAGACAGTTGTATACTATCTTCGACTGAAATTGTCTGTTGGCATGTGTTACTTTGCTTCTATAATGAAGAATTTTCTGAAGAAGCCTTTGTTATTAATTGTGTTACTTTGCTTTTACCATTTGGTCCATTGGCACCCCTTTTAAGGGCAAGTTGGGAGTGTAAGTTAATGCTAATGGGTCAAATTCAATCGTGTGCTTATTTATGATATGCCAATGTATAATTATTACGTCAGCTCAATGTTTTGAATCTACATAGTGTATAGTAAATTTAAATTATTTCCCTGTCACTGTCTCTAATGCCACACTTGTATATGCTGGGTGCGCAGTCATAGGAATGTCTGGCTTATTGGATCTTTATTTCCTGACGATTCTGTGTACTTATTTCCCGTATTTATTGCAGGAAGTTACGAGGCAAAGAGATGCAGCACAGATGGCGGCAATTGAGGCCATGCAGGAGGCTTCTGCTGCTGAGAGTTTGCTTCAATGTCTTAGGTATGAGTGGTTAAATACGTTATTAAGAAATTAATTGCTTAATAACTCCCTTTGGCTGCTAAATTGCTTCGATTGGATGTCCGTGATAATTGAATAAAAATTGGATCATAACTGCTTAGACATAAATGTTGTATTTTTTTTTTTTTTGAAACCAACTAAAATATATTGATCATATATAGCTGTGATTTGGAAGTGCATTCTTCTTCTTGATCAGCAAAGCAATCCAGACTGCATGCTGGATTATCAATATGCACTATGCCTGCATATTTGAGCAGTATCAATATGTTTTCATTTTCACGAACTTGTGTTTGACATTATTACTGCCATATGTGTCATCTATGCATACATCTTTTAAACCCTGCAGGGACATTTAATCCCTAGAATTCAGGTTACATGTGACGCAAATGCTGAACCTTACTGTGAAAAATGTGATATTTGGCTCTTTTTGAGCTACATTTCCCTCATCCTTTTGATCATACAGTTGTTATGATTTTTTTAATATCATTTCTCCTATGACTTGGAGATCATGACTTCATGGGTTCCAACCCTAGAAACAACCTCTCTGCTTGCAGGGAAAGGTTGCATACACATGGTGGGAGTTATGTGTACTGGGCTGCCCTTTTTTATCATTTCTCCTATGCCTCTTGATATAGAGTTGAACGTTTCTCTTGAAATCATTTAAGATATAGTAGAAACAATTTGGTATTTTTTAAGACATGTAGAGGGAGTTTTGTGTGGGGGGCACTATTATATGCTGGTTCGAAGCCTATCTGTCGTCTGTCATCTTTGTTTTTGTGCATTTTGATTGTAGAGAAAAAGTATATAATAATGGTAACACACTCAGTTCCCAAAAGTGGTAGATTTGTACTTTTTTGTGTATTGCGGCAGTCCTTTCCCTTATGATTAATGGCATTGTGGAACAAGACACACATAAGATGAGAGCAATAGAGGGGCGGTTTATAATGGAAATAACATTGGGGAAAAGTGAAGGGTGATGAAATCTTGTATTTGTTTGAAAAAGATATGAAGGTTAGCTATTGGATTCATGGAGGAGAACGGAAGATAAATTGAATAAGATTTGGGTGGGAAAAAGATGCTTGGTGTGGTCAAGCCCATGTCTCAGTTTGAAGCTCAGCTTAGGTATATTTAGTGAAGAATAATTTTCTTGCAGATGAATGGATAGATTCACATTATGAATCCATTCTTTTATATTTCTTCAGGATTTCACTATCCCATTTCTGTTTTACACTTTGTTTACATTTGATTAAATATATGTTATACCATTTAGCATTTCAAAGTCCATTGACACTTAACTGTTATTGAGTACCGGTAACTCGTACTTCACAGGCTTGTAATAGCAGCAATCAATAGACCCTGGAACTCTGTGTTTATCTCAATCCAAATATTTCTCCTTAATAGGCTTTATTTTTTGGCGGCATTTTTTTGGACATTTGATTAATCTTGAATCTGCATATTTTCATTCAATGATGAAGACATAAACTACGCGTCCATGCTTCATAACTTTCTTGCTATGTAGCATCCCGATGTCCAATGGATTGAAACCTTTTGTTCATTCAAGATCATTTTACATCAGTTTGAGTGCTGCAAACCTGCCTTCCATTTGTTCTATTCTTCTTCACCATCATGTTCATTTTAGCTATAGATCAATTTCTTGGGCAGAGATAGGGTATTGTTTGCACCTTTTAAGTTTTTTACCGCATCCATTTATCATAGGCTGAAGTTGTTTATGGTCCAGACATGCAATGTTTAAGGGAAAGGAACAAAAAAGGTTATTAGATCCCAAACCGAGCACGGCATTGAAGAGTGTGTGTTGTGCTGGCCATCCAGTGAATTCCAAATAGGCTGAATGTGAAAATAGAAAAGGAAACAGAAACTTAAAATTCAAATTGAAGTGTAATTACTGCAAACAAGTGATTCATCCTTCAATGTGATTTAACAAGCCTAAGGGGGAGTTAGATCTAACATGCAGAACAGCAGATAGGCTCCTTCAATGTGATTCATCCTCATCTGAGTTCAGAGGAGACTTATGAAATAATTCCATAATGCTAAGCTCCACTTTGAAGTTAAGCCCTCATTTGTATTATTATCACCTACTCCATTCCTTCCCCCACCCACCTAAACTCCCACTAAGAAATTCTTGGCATGATAACACCTGACAGCAACTAATAATTGGCATTTGTAGTCATGGCAGAAATTTCTTGGATGTTTGCTTCAGATATCTGTAGAAAGCCTTATTATGTATATTTTTCAAGTTTTCCGAGTTTGATCAGAATTGGGCTCTACTCGAGTTTTCCGACTTCAACTTGAAAGCCTTATTATGTATATTTTTCAAGTCTGCTGGAGATTTTGTAATTTTTTATTTAGGTGCGGTGCTGAATCATACAGATAGTTTGAGGTTCAACCACTTTTTTACATTAGCACGCACAATGCTATATATGAAGTTTTCGTTGATATCTTTGCGCTGTTTCTGGCAGTACATTCTCTGAGCTAAGTAATTCTGCAAAGGAACACAACCCACAGCCTGCAGTAGAGCAGTTTTTGAGTCTTCGTGCAAGCCTAAATGGTGCTCGTGTAGTTGCTGACTCCCTATCGAAAACCATTCCTGATGGTTCATCTGCAGATTATGAAAAGAATACGCACGAAGAAGCGCTAAAAGTAACATTAGACAGACAAAAACATGCAGCTTCCTGGGTTCAGGCTGCCTTAGCCACCAATTTATCATCCTTTGCAGTCTTCACCAGAGAACCTCAATCGTCCAAGCTTCCAGCTTCAAGTAATGGTCAACATCAGAAGACTGTCCTGGGAAGTCAGCCCATGTTAATTCTAGAGAAGGCCAAAGAAGATGCTTCTTCAAAACTTCAGGTAAAAACCCGTTCGGTGGCCAATTCTAAACAAGCCTCGCAAGGAACTCCTCGTCGAACAAGTGATGGGTTAGCAAATGGTCAAAAGCAGCTAGTTCAACCACCTCAACCTTGGGTTAAGGGAAATGGGCTTGACGAAGTGGTAAATTTGGCCGAAATGCTACAATCTCGGTCCCGAGACTGGTTTTTGGGATTTATTGAGAGATTCTTGGATACTGAAGGGGAGACAACTCTGTCAGATAATGGCCAAATAGCCGGTATGTTATCTCAGCTAAAGAGTGTAAATGATTGGTTAGATGAGATAGGGTCGGACAAGAGTGAGGGAGAATCATGCCAGATATCAGCAGAGACAATTGATCGATTGAGGAAGAAGATATATGAATATCTTCTAACACATGTTGAATCTGCCGCGGCTGCACTCAGCGGCGGATCACAATCATCACCTCGGATCCAAGCAACAGAAACTAAATCAAAAAGGTAAAAAGTAGGTAGATACCTTAGCTGAAAGATGGATTGGATTGTTAGGGTGGAGGGGGCTGTGTCCACCTCGCTCACTGAAATTGAGCTAGTCCCTCTCGCCCCCAAAAACTTTTTTTTCCTTCTCTTTTTGAGTTTCTGTACATAGATCCTTCATTTGTTTGAGGTATAGGTGGAGTGGTAAATTATTTATCAGAGGAAGGAGTTACTGTAAACTGCGAATAATCTGACCCCATTTGTCTAAGAATTGTTCGAGTGAAGTTATACGAATGAAGATATAAGCAAAGCTGATGTTTCTTCGATTATGGTGTCTGCCCAACCCTGTTACAGGCGTAACATAACAGGAAACAAGATATTGTAACTTAGGCATACGTGCTGTTGCTAAGCGCGGTTAAAGGTCTGAACAAGTTGTACGACTATATATATAGGTATGTAAAACTGTGCATGCTTTCATATAGATCTCTAAATGTTCGTTTAAATGTAGAAATTGTTTTTTCAATGTAATTTATGGTTTGTGAGATAAATTTTTTACTTCCGTGAACATGATTCTCTAACGCCAACCCAAACAAATACTAACCCAAACAAATACTAACTTGCATGATGAAAGAAGGTCAAGTTTTCTATGAAATTCAAACACATGCTAAGTGAATTTTATATGAACATGTTCTGTTCTAGTAGAGATGACGACTGTGCTGGACATGATCACCAACAGGAAATTAATTACTCCCGAGTTCCCAAGTTCTAAGCGTAACAAAGGATGAGTTTACTTTATGTTGGTTATGAGACTTAAATTAACTTAATTTCTTAAATTTATAATTTTTCCTTAATTCTCTGCATAAGGGAGTAGTTTCTAGTGCAAAATATTAAAATGAGTACTTTAGAAAATTCAAAATTTTCTTAAAATTCTTACAAATTATTTATCTAATACTTACATCTTGCAAGGGAGTTAAGAGAATAAAGGTAAGATTGAAGATAAAGAAGGTGTGATGGCATGTGGAGTGGTGGTGGGTTTATATCGAGTGGCGGCCCACAGATTGAGTGATGAAAATAACATAAACAATGAGTAATAATTTTTTTTTACCAAAAAAAAAGGAGTAGTAATTTTTGCTCCTCGAAGATCACCGCCACTCCCTTTCTTCCATTTTCATCCACAGAAACAGAATACAACCTCCCTTAAAAAATTTTCTTGCCTCTTAATTGCCATATTTTCAAAATAAATTATAGATCATATCATATATTTAATGAAAATATACAAAGTCCGTATTTCATGGATAATTCACAAACCTCTCATTTTTTTTTTCATTTCCTTTATCTACAAAATATGAGAGAATCCATAAGCAATTCTAATTCTTAACATCACACCAAAATGTCCGGTTAAGAAACATCACACCTAAACATCATAAAATCCAAAACATTGATATGAGAACAGAAACACAAGTTCACAATTAGCCCGTGAGATTTTGTTCCTATTATGTATCATGACACTGACGTATAAATTTGTCCATGTGGTATGTGCCCGAATATACGTGTGAAGCACGAAAGCCATTAACGCCAAATATAATTTCTTTTGGCACTAAGGAAACACACCGCCACACACACATTATTCAAAAATAATTTATTTATCCTTACACTCGACATCAATTTACTATTAGGTTCTCATAGCTAAAAATGGATGGAAAGTATAGAGTTTAATAGATTAATCTTTCTTAATGTTATTAATATATTTACGTCAAATACTTTAAATGCATTCCGATTTATAATTTTATGGGAAAATCCTCCCAGGGCCCAATTAAACAAAAAAATGTTAAAAAAGGTCCCAACAACTTTCACATGTTATGTGAATATGTAAACAAAAGACAAAAACGCCCATTGATAAATGAGAGAAGGGGTAGTGTGAGGGTTTTTTTTTTTGTCTTTTCATCACACATTCACATGTCAGAAAAGGCCCTAGGGTTTTTTCTGACATGTGAAAGTTATTGGGGTTTTTTTTGACATTTTTTTATTTAATTGGGCCTTGGGGAGGATTTTCCCTAATTTTATTGGTTAATTCTATAAATTTGCAATTAGCTGACAAGATTTAGGTAAAAAAGCAAAAATACATATGTGTTTTACTTTCGGGAGCGTTCAACACCATATGCTTTTTTTAGAAGTAAAAATACACATGTGGTTATTATTTTGAAGTAAAAGTCACATTTGACCGTTATGTTACTGTTCACTTCATTGCTTTCTCTCTTATCACGGTAAATATTAACAATACGGTGAGATGTGACTTTTGCTTTAAAATAGTAACACGTGTGTATTTTTTTTTCTAAAAAAAATATATAATGCTGGACGTTTCAAAAAATAAAACACATGTGTATTTTTAGTCAACACGGATGAGATTTTATTCGCGGCATGAATAATAATACATGTGCGAAGCACGAATGCCATTAACTTAGAATTAAAATATTTAATAAATAAATTGTGCCAGATAGGAAAGCGATTTATTTATTTATGTTTTTCTGATTAATGATTTTGTGAGGAGCAAAAAGCGCAAAGGGAGGAGACGGTGGCAAATGGCTTTTGAGGGGAACAAGGGAGGGTGGCTAGCCTACCAACTGCATCGGTGCCAACTCACATCCCACGTTCCTTCTTTTTAATCTCTCTTTGCTTTTCTTCAAGCCATGCTGCCCCGGATCCTCCCCAAGGCTTCCTCTGCCATGACCACCTTCCCTTGCTCTAGGGTTTGTCACTCTCTTTTTCTCTTCTATTTCCTTTCTCCCTTTCCTGAAATTCGATTGCTCTTCTCGATGTCTGGCATTTCTGCTGAACTATCACTGAGAACGGTTGTTTTCCTCGATTTTAACCCTGGATGCCGTACTTCCATATGTATATCTACATTTTAAACTTTTTTAGCTTCCATTCTCTCCTCTCTCTCCTCCTTGTCCTCATCACTCTTGTCTTTTTTCCTCTCTGGCACTTTTGGCTGTTATTTTACTTCTGTGCCTCTAATCATGGAAACATATTTTTATATTCCTTGTTCCTCATTGTTGCTTTTTGAGAAATTGGCCTGCCTGCTTTACTCGAGACTATGTGATAAACTGTATTTTTCATTTCTTCATTTGATAACTTCTCTCTTGCTTCTTGTTTTTTTTTTTTCATAACGTTTCTGCACGCATGGTGAAACGCGGACATTATACTTGTAACAAAGGTTACTAGTGTTCTAACTAGCGCGCGCGCGCGCGTGTTTTTTTTTTTTTTTTGAAAAAATATATCTCCGTGTCCATAGCTTTCTATGTTGTAATATGGTGATAGCCCGTTGATGCTTAATTCTGCATTAGGAGGTCGTTATATACTTCGTTTCACAGCAAATGGATTTGAATATCTCTGACTTGTAGTTGAAAAGTGGGATTTGCGTGTGGCCGGATGTCAGGCAACTTGGCTTCAGAAAAAGTCTTTTATATGGTTTTATGCGACTCTTTTCTACACCGTTGAAGACGTTACGTGGGGCTAGTCGATCACTGAGAGTTAATCAGTTCTGCAGTGTGGTGAATATGTCGTCCTCATTGCAAATTGAATTGGTGAGCAGTTCTCTGTTATTTGGGTTGTCAATACTTTCTTTAAAATATTCTATCATTGGAGAGTGTAAGATTTCGGAACCAATTTCATTAAAGAGTTAACATAACATGTGCGGCCTTATCTCACCGTTATTTTCAAAAATCATTTTCAGGTGCCGTGCCTCCGGGACAATTATGCGTATCTCTTACATGATGTGGATACTGGGACAGTGGGTGTCGTTGATCCTTCTGAAGCTGTTCCTGTTATTGATGCTTTGAGCAAGAAAAATCGTAATTTGACATACATACTGAACACTCATCATCATCATGACCACACTGATGGGAATGTAGAGCTGAAAGCAAGGTATGGAGCGAAGGTATGGTCTTTTCATATTGTTGCAAAGCTTTAGTCATTTTTATTTCTAAATGTTTTACTGTCAGATGAACATCATCGAATAAAAATATAATTGGTTTGCGTCTGAAGTTCAATTTCTCATGCAAAGAACATATTTGAAGTTAGGATTTTGCATTGCTGTGTCAGTCTTACTGCTGCTTTTATCAGTTTGTGTTATGGGAGTGTTTTCCTTTCCCATCTTGCCCTCCCCAACTTTTCCTTTCCTTCTTATCCCCTGACTCTCCCTCTGCGGTGGAGGCTGCCTTTACCTGTGTAAAAATAAATTTCCTTTCTACCTTGCCCAGCTCTACACCACGATGCATTTAGAAATTTATGTCCACTTAATAAATGATAATCATAATTGTATAAAAGTAAATTGTTGTAAATTTGGCTGTACCAGTCATTCTTACTGTAGAAGCTTTTATGACGGATTAAGCATTGGAATTACTGAATTCTCTTGTTAGTGTTATTTTTTAGATCGTAAGATGTGATTGGGTTTGAGTTTACATTTTCTGTACGATGCCTATTTAAGCCAAACTTAAGATTTGCTGAAACATTGCCACGAGTTTTTTAACCCTTACTTCTTCACACATACTCTTCCATTGTTGCATTTTAGGTGATTGGTGCAGGAGTAGACAAGGAAAGGATTCCTGGTATTGACATTTATTTGAATGATGGAGATAAGTGGATGTTTGCAGGCCATGAGGTGCTTATAATGGAGACACCTGGTCATACCCGAGGTCACATTCTTTGCCTATTTGCATTAGCATTATTTACCTTAAGGTTGATTTATGTTAGCTTTAATTCAGAATCAACTGATGAAAATCAGCTCAATTGGTGCTTCTCTGGCTTTTTTAGTTTCTGGCATTTGGGAATTGAATGGTATCATACATTCTCCAAGTATTGTCTTGTCAGTTATGAATTAAAAGATATCTAGTATATTTCTTCCATCACATGGCGTTCTCTAATGGACCTTGCGTTTACTGACCAACTATATAATTTGAGTAAAAGGGTCGTATATTACAAAGCCGTAATAATTATTTTGAGCAATGCAACCATAGCTATTCAAAACAAAGTTCATGATAGGCTGATACCACCATGTTACTTCAGTTTGCAACTTTTTGACCCCATGCAACCATAGCGTCAAGTCACATTAGTTCTTCATAATTAAACAATTTCTTAAATTATTTAAGTTCAGAATCCCAGGTATTAGCTTCCTTTGAATTGGTTGGACCTCACTCCAGTACTTATTATACTATGGTTTGAGTGGGGCCTTTTAATGAAGGTGTCTAGCATATTGGTTAGCATTATGTTAGGCTATTTCTTCAGCGTGCCCAAATGTCATTTCCCTTGTATGATTCTTCTACGTGCTGATCCCCATTTTATAAATTTATCATATGTTTATACTGAATGCAGGTCACATAAGCTTCTATTTTCCTGGATCTAGTGTAATTTTTACTGGGGACACTTTGTTCAGCTTATCATGTGGCAAGCTCTTTGAAGGAACCCCTGAGCAGGTTGATGTGAATTGCATTTATCTTTCCATCTTTTGATATTTGGGAAATATATCTTAAGATGTGAGTGGTTTTATCTCCGAAATGTCTTTATTGCATGTGCTTGTTCTTTTACCCCTTGGCTAAAAGTCCTTACCTGCTAAGGAATGAATTACTTGAATCATAGTTATGTACTTTATGCAAATGGCAGAGTAAGGACTTTATTACTCTGATTAGAACATTAAAACAATAACTCATAATATTTGATTAAAAATATGTTGAAGTAATTTTTTAAGATTTTATTTAATACGAGATTAGAGCTGCTTTTCTGTTATCTATACGTTGGTTATTCTTAAGTTGTAGATATGAAAACTGAGTCTGTAGCTAGTATAGGAACATATGCAACGAATCCATAAATAATCTGTTTTCTATTTTCTGTTCTGTGATTTTCAGGAGTTACTGTGTTGTTGTTACCTTTGGAGTGATTATACTATCATCACTCATATTTTCAATGCAAACATGTGTTTTGAGTACGTATAAGTTGAAAAGTTAACATGCGTTATTAGATAGGGTGTTGCTGTGTGAAGTTGTATGGTTATTAACAGGAGTTTTGTTTTTGTTTTTTGTGTTGTCAAGTGCTTAACCTTGTAATATTGATTTTTGTTTTCAATTGTGGAGGATTTTAATTTTCATTATCTATGCCTCAGATGCTCTCTTCTCTAAGAAAGATCATGTCATTGCCAGACAATACAAGTATTTACTGTGGTCATGAATACACGTTGGTTAGTTACTTTAATTATACACCCTCAATCTTCCCTGTCTAACTTTTTAGTCTCAAGCATGATCACCTTGACGTTTTGAATTTTTACAGAGTAATTCAAAGTTTGCACTATCTATAGAACCATCAAACAAAGAACTTAATTCCTATGCTGCCCATGTAGCCCATCTTCGGAGTAAAGGCTTGCCCACGGTAATTTTCAGAGCTTTGCTTCTTTAGCATGGGAACGTCCTTTCCTCACCCCGTCCCCCTGGTTTTCTCCTTTTCTCTTTGGTTAATTAATAATGAAATTCCTGGCAGTTTAATAGTTAATGAACAATGAACAGGACAAGTGAAATCAATCATTGGTCAACCTCAAGGCAATTTTGTTTAACCCTGAAATAATTTGACAGGAAATCCTGAATTTTCCTTTATTTTCTTTGGCCTTCACTGAAACTTAATTTTGAGGGTTAATTAATTGTAATGATTTTTACATGTGAAATCTGTCAGTTTTTTTGTCTATGGAGTTGATTTGATGAAAAGCTGACCTCAGTATAGGTTTAAACAAAAGAAAGAAATTTACAAAGAAAAAGGGCCATACTAGAAGCTTGATATTTTGCCTTTCCCGAGCTTTTGGAGCTTAAGAAGTGTAGGTTAAACTTTGAAAACGTCAATGTGCTTAGTGAAGAATTGCTGATACTGTGTAGTTGGATCAAGTCATGTTTCTGGGTTTAGTGGAGGCACTAGGCAGCTGTTGGTTCAAGGTCTTTGTAGGTTTTTCCTGTCTTAAGTTAATAGATGATCAGGAAAGTGAAGAGAATATATTGAAGAAGTTATTTGTTGATATGTTGCTACCCTATTATTGTGTCTTGCATTCTTGCGGCTATCTTTATGGGTTTCGCATATTTTGCTTTTGTTTCCTAAAGAAAAATTTAGTAAAGAACTCTTTACCAGATTCCAACTACCCTGAAGATGGAAAAGGCTTGCAATCCATTCCTTCGTACGATGAGCGCAGAAATTCGGCAGTCTTTAAACATTGCAGCCATAGCAGATGATGCACACGCCTTAGGGGTCATCCGCCAAGCAAAAGATAATTTTTAGACTTTACTTTTTTCAGTTTGAAATTATAAAATTCTAAATCTATATATATACACTTATTATGTATAGATTAAGTTAATGAATCCATCTCGACTAATAATTTCTTGATGCCATGTCTCCGTAGAAATTTTGGAGCCTTAAATGCGTAATTTGAGTCCAAATGAGAGTGATGGTACTAAATTAGATTTGGGTCTGTTAGCATGGTGGGCATCAGATTATCAGAATGATTCAGTGGGTGTAGTACACATGAATCTGTAAGTAATGTATCACTATTTTATCCATATTGGTGGCAGAGATGGAATGTTGTCTTTCTGTTCGGCACCTGGGGTGGCGCACACGAAAAAGAAAGTGATTTTAATGTTGGGGGAAAAACTATTTTATTTTTTATATAAAAGTATTAAACAGGTTTGGGTTAAGATGCAAAATTCCCTTGGGCTTCTGTAAAAAGTGCGTTCATAATCATATAATTTTTAGAAGTATAAAAATGCTCATAAACATTTAAAATGGGCCATACAAATATCGGTATAGTTGAATTTAATATAACATCATTACTTTTTATAATAGGACCATACTCTTACAAGTTGTTCACTTGTATTGTCAAAGCCTTAAACTAATTTTTAAGGGCATTCAATGACCTAAATTATCTTACAAGGGTGGGAAGGGAAGCAGTTCTGTGGCTAGAGGTGTTGCTGTGTAGTCCAAGATTTTCTTCCCACTTCAGAACTTGAGTCCCAGTGGCAAATCACTGAGCGAATGCTCCTCTAATCAGATCGGCCTTGATGTGGCAGATAACCAATTTAGGTGTATGCTGGTTTGCAGAAAACCAACTTTATAAAGCAGTCAGAACCAGCTTTTCTTTTTCTTTTTTTTTTTTGGTGACGGAGTAGACCACTGATTTTACATGAAGCACAAATGTTGACAAAGGAATCCATGAGACGCGTTGATGTATAAAGTTTTTACTATTGTTATTTATTTAGAAGGGGGAGGGATTGAATGCGAGAATGAACTTGTGACCTTTCATCTATAAGGTCGTTACTTTAAGTATGGAGAGTTTAAAAGTATAAAATTTGTACCAATCGAAATGAAAATGGAATAAGGAGAGGAAATCAAAAGTAGCTTCTGCCTTGAAATTGCAAAGCAGATCCATGATGAATAAAAATTGAGTATATATGGATGTGTGTTGAGTTTGATAGAATGAGCACTTGATAAGTACTTTTGGGACACAAGTTATTTTATAAGTACTTATTTAGGCAATTCATTTGAAGTGATTTTGTGTAGGGGTGAGCAAAACCGAACCGAGACCTAAAACCAAACCGAACTGAAGACTATTTGGTTTTTCGGTTTCGGTCTATTCGATTTTCGGTTTGTAAAAGAGATGTATTTTGGTTTTCGATTCGGTTTTTTTACAATTAACCGAAATATAGAGGTTTTTGTCAAATTAATTCGGTGTTATCGGTTTTCGGTTCGGTTCTTTTATTGGTAGACAAAATATGAAGGCCCACGATAAAAAAAATATTTTGGTTAATTGCAAAAAAAATTAGTTACT
This sequence comes from Acacia confusa, assembly GCA_037074495.1. NCBI lineage: Eukaryota > Viridiplantae > Streptophyta > Magnoliopsida > Fabales > Fabaceae > Acacia > Acacia confusa. Next base: position 412,697 of record CM073509.1, read on the forward strand.
AGACCTATTTTAACCAAAAAAAAAACAAAAAGACGTGAAGGCCCACAATAAGGCCCAACTGAAGCCCAAAAACCGAATTAATTGCAAAACCGAACTGAAATATGTCGATTTTTTTGGTTTCGGTTCGGTTGTGAAAATGTACATATTTCGGTTTTTACCGAAAAACCGAATGCTCAACCCTAATTTTGTATTCTAGAAGATATATATGCAACTAACATTTTATCTTAGAAAATGCAAAACTATTTATTTTAAGTGCTCTCAAACTCACATTACCAGCTACATATATTTGAAGTTTGAACGCAGGTTAGAAATGGTTATTACAAATGTTCACCTTAAGAAATCAAAATCATTTTTTTACATTTAGACAAAGACTACGTACTGGCTTTTCATACAACATACTACAACGGCAACGCCAGAAGTCTACGTTAACTCAGAAATGTTGCAAACCTTGTGTCTGAAATCTTAGATGTGTGTTGTCTCGTGGTTTTGAATCCACGGTTGGGTTGTAATTGCATCACCCTGAGCCACATGTCGTCTGCTGCTTTCTTCACCCTCCACTGTTTGATATGCCTCCACTAATCCTTCGTTTCACTTACTGTCCATTTAATATCATAATTATTGGATTATTTTTTAATAGGTGAGATTTAATGTTACGTAATAATATTATATTATATATTTGTATTATATGTAATATAATAATAATAATTTTCCATTATGACATAATTTAATAGTTGATATATTAAGTTGAGAAAAAACTTCGTCAACACAGCATTTTCCTTTCTGCTATTGTGTGGTCAAACTTCAATGAACTGCTTTCAAAATTCTTAAATTCTGAACATTAAATTTCCGTCACCCCAATCAAATCATCCTTCCTTATCCTTTTTGGGACCTTCACTCCCAATTTAATTTAATTTTGAATTTAAATAAATGAAAGATGTGGGCCAATACAGAGTCCCGAATATTTGGTTTTGCAAATTCTGTTCCTTCCGACATACTCCATTGCTCCTTCAATCTCTTACCTTCCAAGCTTCTCTTTCTTTCCTGTCACAGATCTCATTTTCTTCATTCCAAAACCCTCCTCCTCGATTGCTATTTCCTCTTCCCTTCTCAATTTCATTTCGCTTTCTTTGAGAACTTCACCCATTTTATCGCCTGTACAACTCCCTGTTTTGATCTGTTCGATCGAATCTCCCTGATTTCAATTCCATTTCCGAATACAGGAAAACAAAAACAAAAAAAAAGTTGTTTCGCGGCGCATATATTTATATATACTGCTCACAGGCCATAACCCAGAGCTCGCCGTGGTTTATGGGTTCTAGGGTTTTGGTTTTGTTGACTTTTGAACGCGGAATCTGAGTTTGTGAGTCGTGTCTTTCAAACGCGCTTTCTGCTTCGATCTTCCAATTTCGAGTTGCTGCGATCTAGGCAAATTCAACTCTGACCGTGGTTGTTTTACTTCCTGTACATTTGTCTTACCGACGACCGTTCGTAGGGTTCCTGCTTCGAGCTTCAAGGTGAAAGTTTCTGTTCCTGGTGACGTATCTTGAATTCTGAAGTGCTCATAGATAAAATCCGTTGTGATTTTCCACTTCTTGGAGTTTTCTTTTGATGAAATTTTTTTGCCTGAGTAATTAAATAGTGTTGCTTTACCTCTAGCCTTTAGGGATTTTCTTTCGTTTTTGAGCTATTGGACTTTCGGCTTTTCCATGGATAACGACAAATCCTCAAGTTACGGTGGAGGTCTTCCGCCTTCGGGACGTTATTCTGGCTTCTCACCTCCGGGAAGCTCTTTCAACGTGAAACCAGAAGCATCGTCATCATCTTTTCCTCCACTGGTACCCGGTACTAGCTCGGACTCTAGCGGCTTCAGTCATGATATTAGCAGAATGCCTGATAATCCTCCTAGAAACAGGGGTCATAGGCGGGCCCATTCTGAGATTCTCACGCTGCCAGATGATCTTAGCTTTGACAGTGACCTTGGTGTAGTTGGAGGTGCTGATGGGCCTTCCTTTTCTGATGAGACTGAGGAAGACTTATTGTCGATGTACCTTGATATGGATAAATTCAACTCTTCATCTGCGACATCTGCATTTCAAGTGGGTGAGGCTGCAGCATCAGCTCCAGCGCCAAAATTAGAACCTACTGCCTCTTCTGTAGACAATGCTGCTATGGATACTAATGAAAGGCCCAGAGTTAGGCACCAACATAGCCAGTCCATGGATGGGTCAACAACCATTAAACCTGAGATGCTAGTATCGGGTACTGAAGAACTTTCTGCAGCTGATTCCAAGAAATCGATGTCAGCTGCCAAGCTTGCGGAACTTGCCTTAGTTGACCCAAAGCGTGCAAAAAGGTATTGTTGTTATTTTGTTTTTGTTCTTATGTTGCCAATTTAGCTTGCTTTGGGGAACTGATGCAGGTTTTGTATTATAGTGCTTGAGTGTATTTTATACTCTCTTAAATCCTTAATATAAGAGTTAGTTGACTAATTTGGATAGATTAAGGAAATTAGTCATGTTAATTATTTGTAATAAATGTAGGCCTGTTTCCCAAAACACCATCTTTCATCATGATTATCATTGGATAGAAATCCCTTAATGTGTCCAATCAATAGGGATACCTTGGGAAGAAAAATATTAGTTTAGGAAACAAAGGAGATTGAGATCTTATATTTAGGACCGATCCAACCCTCAGCTAGCTTTTATATTAAGGACTGCTGTAGTATATAATTATGCAAACATCCCTCCATTGCATGATATTGGTGCGCCTTTCCCTTTTTTGTGCTGCCTTTTAATCTTGTTTTATGTTTTTCTGTTCTGCTGAATTATTTTTGTATAGGTTGTTCAGAGTTATGTGGGCCTGTATTTGGGTGTATTCTTGAACCTGATTCATAGACAATTACGCATTGATGGACCTCTGACTAACCTTGTTAGAAACAGAGAATTTGACATGAATGGATTGTATGCCTAGCATTATCATGACGTGATTTTATTATTTTGCACCTCAATCGTGTTACTGGGTTTTGAAATTCTCTTTGATTTGATATTTACGTGATTTTAGTTATGTTATGACTCCCGTTCCATTAAAACACACTGAAAGTAATCAAGGCGGGAAGAAGCATGCTTGGTACAGTAGAGGAACATAAGTCATGAGAAATTAGAAATTTTTGAGAAGGGGGCCTTCCCAAAAAAAAAAAATCAGTCAGAGTTATTGGTACTTTGAGCAACAAGGCTATTGTGCTATGATAATTTACCGTTGCCTAATGGAACCTCACTTTTGCTTCAGTTCCATCGGAGTAACATCATGCTATTGCCATTGTAGTCTTACATTGTTCTTGAATTTAGTGATGTCTAATATATCTTCCTGGAAGTTCTGTTGTTGTGTTGGAGCCATGTAAAGAAAGGAAGGTGTACTGCCTTTTTGTTGTGCTGGATACCATGACTAAAATGGGCAAATGTGCTACAGGATATGGGCAAACAGGCAGTCTGCTGCGAGGTCAAAAGAGAGGAAGATGCGCTATATTGCTGAGCTTGAAAGGAAGGTGCAAACCCTTCAAACAGAAGCAACATCTTTGTCTGCACAATTAACTCTCCTGCAGGTATTGCTCTCTGGATGATCTGTATCTTGGTCTTTTTGACCTTTAGTACTATGGTGGTTGGCTATTACAGTGTTCCCCTTTTGATTCAAAAGCTGGCAGGAGAATGTTAATCAAAATTGTCTCCATTTTTCTTTTTTTATTGAGCAGAGAGATACGAATGGGCTAAATGCTGAGAACAGTGAGCTGAAGCTGCGGTTGCAAACCATGGAACAACAAGTTCACTTGCAAGATGGTAAGCACATGCATGCATGTTTCTAGAGGCGTGTGGTCTACACCTTTGCATTGTTATAAAATTAGTGTTATTAACTGGCTACTTGCGCGGTTAAGCCAATCACTTTATGCTTCTGATAATTTTCATTGGATTTGATTATCATAATTTTCAAGTATGTTAGTGAAATCCATAAAAATCAAAATTTGGATTTATGTCGGTTCATTGATCGCCAAAAGTCTTTACTCTGCCTCAAGGGAGGTTAATAAAACTAATTATCATTGTTCCGCTGTAGCTTTAAATGATGCATTGAAAGAGGAGATTCAGCATTTGAAACTAGTAACGGGGCAGGCTATGATGAATGGGGGACCTGTCATGAACTTTGCTCCCTTTGGAGGAGGGCAGCAGTTTTATCCCAACAATCACACCATGCACACTCTATTGGCAACACAACAGTTTCAACAGCTCCAGATTCATTCTCAGAAGCAGCAGCAGCAACAGCTTCAGCAACACCAACTGCATCAGCTTCAGCAGCAACAAACCGGGGACTTGAAAATGAGAACAACAACTCGTTCTCCAAGCCCCAAAGATCGAAACCCACCAGCAGCCAATGATTGTTGAGGAATTCCCCATCACTCCTTTAATTCCTTTTTCCCTCGTGCCTGTAGGCTGATTAGGCTATAGCCATGTTTTATTGATTTATTCCTAACTCTGCTCATGGTCTGTCTTAGAGTATTATATTTATTGATTTGTTTGCTCTTTTACCATGTAAGATCTGTAAGGTTGATGACTTCTGTCCGCTAAGACTACCTTGTGGTTCTTTCGGTTACCTCGATGGCTCTTTTGATATGGTGGTCGAATGTTTATTTTGCTGATCAACACAATGGTTATAGAACTTCGTTCTTCTGGGCCCTTAGGGGACAAGAATTCTTAGAAGATGCTAATGTATTATTCAAAGATCAAATGTACTGACAGTGGTAGTATTCTGTTTTCTAAAAAAAAAAAATTGAGGCAACAAGTAATGTTTCTTGAGGTACCGAGAGCAGTTGGTGAATTCTTCCCCCATGAGGTTGTTACATGGTCTGGTAACTATGTGAAGGGTATAATCAGTGATTTTTACCACAGTAATGATAAATCCAATATAGAATATAATTTTCAATGCTACGAGATATATTGATTAGCTCCGAGCAAAAAAAGAAAAAAAGATATATTGATTAGCTCATGCTTCAAAGCCAATATTGATCAACTATATGACGGGTATAATTAGTGATTTGTAACTGAACATGATGTTTTACTCGTGGGAACCTGGCTTGGAATCTGGGGGCAACCTTTCATTGGAAAGCAATTTGTAATCAAGTGTCAATCAATACAAATTAATCTGGCAGATATTATATTAGCTTTCAAAGCCCCGATTATTTTATCAAGTTTAAACTTGTGAAACTCATGGTCATGGGATAAAAGAAAAACACACAAGTTTTATTCCGGGGGCATGTCCATCTTCCAACCATATTCTGAGGGGTATTGTACGGCTGATCTCTGTCTATATCTACATGATCGAGTAGCCCGGTCCCCCGCCGCCTTCAGGCACCGTCCACTCTACATTTTGCTTTGGATCTTTAACATCACATGCCTGCGTGTGGGAAAAAAAATTATTGAATCATTTTTTATGCCCATCAATTTATTAAATCATATAACATGCACAATTCAATTCCTTGCCAACTGACATTGTTATTTTCCCCCCTTGATGGTCCCTATTGTGTCCACATTTTTATATTAATATACTAAATTTCATGTGCAGTTAACGAACCTAATAAGTTTGGCATAAATAACTAAACAAACATATTTGTAATCTCTTGAACTATCTACATGTTCACAGAAACGTCCAGCACATATTAAACTACAACCCTGGAACTTGATGTGGAATGCTTACCTTGCAATGTAAGCAATTTTGAGCATTAATCTGCAATTTGGGTTGATTCTGCTCATCTGGTACGTACCTGTATTAGAGACAGGTTAAGTCAAAATCCAAAACCTGAAAGTCCTTCAGAATCAAGCAGTTGTAGAAAGACATTACTCATATACTCGTGCAGGACAATAGCGCGACTCAGGACCAGCATACACTGGTAAATTTATAAGTTCAGGAATCTTAGGATCTCTCAAACGAAGGTGAGGAGGTTGATCATGCTCATGATTTGTGTTGCTCCTACAATGAAAGCAATTAATCACATAAATGCAAAAAAGCAAGGTTTTAAAAAACTGCAAATGATGTATTTGATGACTAAATGTCCGCCATTACTTTTTTGAACCCCAAAAACATTAACTTCAAGAAGGAGGGAGTCTGGGAACCTGGGACACCATTACATGGTGTAAAAGGCATAAACACCCCCCCCCCAAAAAAAAAAAAAAAAAATCACAATAAAGTGAAGTTGGCTATGTGCATTTATCCTCTAAATTAAATTGCAAGACATAACTTTAATTTGTGTTTTCCAACTGCTTCTTCACAAGAGAGACCTTTTACCAACTTTAATTTTAGGAGGAAGGAGATTGACCCTATAACCATCGCATAGTTCCAACAAGCTACCACTTTCTTCTCCTTTTTCAAAATGGGTTCGAAGTAGAAAAAGGCAACCTTATATAGGATTATATGGGAAAAGGCAACGACTTGGTCTTTGGACTTTGACTACAAGTCTACAAAGTACAACCTTAATAATATCCAGAAATTTGGCAAAAGGCGATGTACTTGCCTCCAAAAGCAGAAGTTTATCTTTGATTAAGAAATGAAAGGAGATTATTAGGATTTTAATTAGCTAGTAAAGAAATCATAATAGGACCCCTGCCACGACATGGAAATTACTTTTAGGATCCGGATCCTCTCATGCCTATGACGATTGACTTTTGCATATTGGTGCCTCTACTTTCGTCTTTTCTCAACCCTTCTTTCTCTCTCCAGACCATTTACACACTTAAGGGCATAACTTCCCTCTCATTACCATCACCTGGTTTACTTCCTGTTGCCACTTATCAATTTGTTCAGCACTAAGCAATAGAGAAGAATTAATGATCGCAAACCTGTGCAATGAGGTGGGTACATCAAATGAGAAAACACCATCAGGCTTCGGGTAATGAATAGGAGAATATAACTTTGCAGCCTGCAACAAATGTCAAGGGACATAAATTATCACCTCTTATCAGGCCTTCTGTCTGTTATGAATATGCACTACTAGTAAAATCTGAATCAGAGTTAGTTGCTTTTATGAACTTATAGTGCTTCTGACAACCAAAATTGAATTACTGAGATCCTTCAATGAAAATACTTCTACCGCAGCCAATCTGCAACGATAATACAACTTACATTGGCACTAGTGAAAGTTCACAAATTAAGAAAGACACATTTATTTGATTTGCCAACAACCCTGCCTCCCTCACGTCCTTTGTAACAGTGCCCACAATTTGTACTACAACACCAACAAAAACCTAATCCCACAAGTGAGATTGGCTAAATGATCGCACAATGCCCTTTTGCTCTTCCCAACAACCGATTCTTGCAATAAGCCATTAAACGAAAGGTCTCGCTTAATGACTTCTCTAAATGTCCTTCTTGCCCTCCCTCTACCTCTCCTCTTTAAGTGCTCACAATTTGTACAATAACATTTTTTTAGTTGAAAAGGAAACATTTATTAGGTAAAAAGAAAGAAAATAGTATAAGAAATTCTCCTACATAAAAATTAGAAGGCTAGAAAAAGAAGTTTGTATTGAGCATTAAGCTTCTCGATCCCTAACATAACTGTCAGTCACTAAAAATTCATAAGCAAAGAGCCAAAAGACAGAAACAACATCCTAACCCAAACCCTTGAAAATAGAGGAATTTCATTATAAGAAAATTCAGCAAAGCATGTATAGAGTAACAACAAGTTTTATTCTACTAAGAGGAGCTGGCTACATGGATTGCACAATGTTATTGTGCTCTATTCACAACCAACTCTTCTTGCATACTGTTAGGAAATAATAGTATTAGGAAATAATCAATGTAATTAGTATCCCTAACAATCAGGGATTTAAGGATAATTAGAGATTTGAGGAAATAGGGATCAATCCTCATTAAGAGCCATTAAAATTGAGGCTCTCCTATTCTGTATATATATGTGATTTGTACATGAATTATAGTAAGGAATTCAGACTATTCTTCTACACATACCAAAGCATATATATCAAAAGAAAAAAGAGGGAGAGAGAATTGGGGGAAAGCCCCCCATTGGAAATTTAATTGGTGAGAAGGATCAAATTAATTTTTATACACACAGGGTACTAGTACTCTGCGAATTTCGTGCACACAGAGTAGTACTCTGATTTAGGTTCTTCACACCAATTAATTTTCTAATGAGGGACTCTCCCCAATTTTCCCAACAAATATTGATAAAACTGCAAGCTGCTAGATATCTCATCCATCCAAAACCTCTATAAAGAAAAATATTTTGAGGGCATATCTAAGTCTCAATGAGGATACAAAGTAAATTGCATCTTCATAGACATTTCTCCATAAAGAAAATTTTTATAAATACATATATCACATACGCTTGATTAACTATGTAGTTTTCTTACATGTGTAGCTTCATGATCAGGTTTCCCATGCTTCAAGGTAATCGGGTGCCTCCCCCTGAGAACGTAACTGCAGGGCAGAGCATTGGTGAGAAAAGTTTGAGTATTGAAAAGGGAAGTACACGAAAATGAATCCAGGTTAATCAAGTGGTGAAGATAAAATAAGAAAAGTTATATCTTACTGTTCCAAAGCACTTATGGCAAGTCCTGGAATAAGTCCATAATCAAAGGCCTATAATAATAATAATAATAAAATAGCCATTTAAATTCACGATCTCAAACAGATAGCAACAATCTTCAGGGGGAAAAAAATTCAACGTCAAGTTTCAAACAGGAAGAGAGGCCACAATAACAGAAAATAAGCCAATGGTTTGCTTCACTAACTGGTCTGTAGTTCCTAGCTCTGAATAGTTCTTCCCAAATCCATGAGTTCCTCAAAGCATCCCAGTACTTATCCATCTCTAGACCTTCATTAAGCACACTGAATGTAGCTTCAGCTGCAAGCATTCCTTCAAAAGAAGCATCCGATTTATGAGACTAGACACATTAACACCATAAGTCCTGAGAGCTCAATATTACATTGAAACATTGAGCTATCTGTTTTAGAGTTAAATCATAAAGCCAATATGCAGATAAAAATAAAAAGCCATCAGAAGCATGGGCAAGCTATTAACCTGATTTCATAGCTGTGTGAGTTCCTTTTATCTTGGGCACGTTTAAGAAGCCAGCAGAACATCCAATAACTGCTCCTCCAGGGAAAACTGGATATGGGATAGACTGAAATTCAACTAGAATCATATTTGTATATGTACGACAAATTACAAAATAGTTTAGAGCAATTCAAACTACAAGTAGGAGAACAAATATTATTGCAGTTTTCCTACTCTTGCCCATCATGGACATGAATATAGAATATCTCTGGGAAATTAATAATCAAACATTGATCCTTTCAACCTTAGCCAACTCCTAACTACCATAAAATTTTACGATAGAACTCATTAAAGCAGTTGCTGTTTAGAACATGGCTTGCAGATAAATTGGATTCACAATTTAATAAAAATAAAGAGATATAGTTTCCATGAATCTGTAAGAGTTACAGCTAGCCCACCTGCAAACCACCCTCATTTAAAGTTCGAGCTCCATATTGGATGACTGTTCCGCCTTCCAGAAATGTTTTGATAGCAGGATGATGCTTAAGTTTCTGGTCAACCATGTCAGATAGAAAAGCATTGGGGATTCATAAAGTGCAATGCCACTTAAAAGTTTCAAGGATAAACTATATTTTATATAAAAAACCAAGAAAAGTAACGGAAGAGGTGTGGGTGGGGGTGTAGTAGTTATATTTTCCAAGCTAAGTCCTACATCTACATCGGTTGGGGAAGGGAATAAAAGGCGCCTTATAAGGGTCTAGAATCATCCCTCTCTCGACGCATTTTAAAACAATGAGGAGGTGATGAAACTCAAAGCGGACAATATCGAAAGTGAGACACTAGGATGTTACAAAGGCTATCATAGCCAGGCTAAGGTCGATATGGGTTGATATGCCAGTAAGGATGCTGAGCTCAAAGGTAGGTGGAGTGTTATGTCTAATATCAGCTGGAGAGGGAAACAAAAGACGCCTTATAAAGGTCTGAATACCTCCCCTCTTAACACATTTTAAAGGGGTAACGGACCTCAAAGCAGACAATATCAAAAGTAAAGTGCTAGGATATTACACAAGTCATGCCTTGGTTGTTTATATCAAGTATTTTCATACATACATATCTTCAAAAAGTCCATCAACTATGCCATCAAATGGTGAAAAAATCACCTCAGAAGTGTCAAAATGGCTAACCAGGTTAAATGCCATGAACTTATGTATTTCTTAGAAAAATACGTAACTAGAAAACTTAGACACCACAGAAATAAAGATGGCCAAAAATGCGGTATTAGAAGGAATGTCCAAAAGACTTGCCATATGACATGAACTTCCAGATGTTTCTGCTTACTGGAGGGAAAAAAACGGAAGACAGAATAATTCTTCCCATGAAACAGTTTTTGCAACATGTTATTTTCCTTTATTTTCCCAATTTTTGCGACATTTGTTATTTTACCCAGAATTCCACAAAAGTATTCATATAGGTTGTTATTTTCCCAATTATTCAAAAATTATGAAGTGGGAACTAAAACATATACTTGAAAATAGAAATCTGATAACTTCTCAAACTAATAAAATCAAAATATGTATTTTACCTGGAATTCTTCATAAGGATTCATATATGGGTTCTGATAGTTCAAAGCAATCACAAGGCCTATGGATATCTGCCATGGTGAAGATTGATACAGTTGAAATGAAAAATACATCATTAGCAAAAGTGAGCTATACCATTAGTTGAAATAAAAATATTCCATTAATAAAGGAAAGTTATGGAGTAACAAAGCATTCCATATCCATCAACAAAGCCACATGAAACTCGTGAACATCTCATCAAATGTTGATTTCTAGTCAGAACAGGAAACCAGGAACAAGGGAGATAGGTGGCTCCATCAAATTGAAACATGCAGTACTTTCATGTTTTCGGCACAAAATGGTACCAAGGAATTTCAGGGAACGATCAAGCATTTATCAAAAAACAATCGAGTAATGCAATCCATAGTCTAAACCTATGAAGCACCGATACATTGGAAAATTTGTTTCCAATGTATTAGACACGCGTATCAAGAATGTATAAAAAACGTCATGTCAGAATCAAGCCAATATTTTTTGAAGCGATGTATGATGTCCAACGCCATATCAGAATCAATGCTTCATAATTCATATGTCTAAACAACAAAGATTCATGTTGCAATGAAAATTTGTAATTTTGCATATACATGCAAAACCAAATTAATATAAACTACTATTACTATGATTATTAAATAAAAAGGCACTTCCTTAATCAATTGAATGTAAGTTCCGAACTAATGAATTTCTTTTAGAGATGCAAATGTCCAGAATGTAGGAAAAATGTGAATGTATATGGCAGTTGGAAACTCATCTTACTTGTCTATCATTCATGTGATACAGAAATGATCCCCCATAAGTCTTATGATCCAAGGGCCAGCCCAGTGTGTGAAGTACTGCCCCAGGTTGGTGCTTGTCTGCATCAATTTCCCAAACCTAAGGTATAAAGTTATATATTGTAAACCCAGGTGACATAAATATTTAAGCCTGAAGGTTAACACTTCTATTTTTGTAATAACAGGCATAAAGATTTCCATTTCATGGATATACAGAACAAAAGAACACTAACAAGGAAGATTCCACTTTTTCACTAAAAAGAAAGTGAGAACAAAATTATCATAAAAGAATCACTTCAAACAAAGGAAATTGTGAAGTAACCATACCTCTTTAATTCCCAAGGCATATGTCTGATGTTGTGCACTGCCCTTCTCTCTTAGGTTGTACTTCTTTACAATTTTCTGGAGGGTACATTGGGAACGGGTTAAGAGATTTTGGTAATAAAACATCAATTGACAAAAAAACTAGTGCAATAATTGTTAAATTCAATTTTAAAACCTCTGATAATGATCCTCGGCATCCCTCAGCCAGAAGTGTTATGCGACCTGAATGATTGCTTATTTATATAAGTTTTTTGGTTATCACATATTTATATAATTAACACAATAGCAAAATTGATCTAAAAAAAGCTCAAATAATTAAATGCACAGAATACCAACGAATTTAATCACAGGTCACACTTTCATTAAAAAAAAAAAGCTTGATAATTAATTGCTTTCGCAAGGGTTTAACTGAGTTTCGTTTGGTAGAACACGTTAAGACAATATATTCATATGTTTTACCAAGATTCTTAAATCAGAGGTTAGGAAAGTAAACCAATCACTGATTAAATCACACAAAGCAATATTCTTCATTTTGGGCCTCAGAGCAATGCTCACTAGGCCTCTTTTAACATATTATATGTCTTAGCAACAACAAAAGGTTGACACTTTTCTATCACATACCAAACAAATTTTATGCTACGACACCATGCTTGAAAATGTTCATTCCCCAAGTCTCCAAACTGAAGGTGAGAAAAATTCACCAATGCTTGAAAAACCAACCATTGGTCAAATCATAGACAAATTGATGGACAAGCTACAGAGTCTAAACAAGGAACAGCATGAACGTTTACATGTCCCCACCACATGCAGAAGATGACTCAAACATCTTTCCCAAAAAACTGTGGTAAAGCAATTAAAGATGTGTGTGAGAGAAAGAGATGTGGGCTAAGAAGAAACCTTTAATCTCAACGCCTCGTTGAAAATTTTCCTTCTTTGAACCATCTTTTGAAATTCCCATATCATTAGTTCCAATGCCAATGACTTTGTTGTTTGCATCAAACAATATCTGACCAACACAAAAATAATGAACACACAAAAATTGCTGGAAACAGCAAGACAAAACCAGAAGTACCTCACTGGCAGCAAATCCTGGATATATTTCTACTCCCAGCTCTTCAGCTTTCACTCCCATCCAACGTACTAACTGACTAAGACTGTATTAGAGGGCCCAAAATAAGAAGCTTCTATTTTATAACACACACACACACATAAACGTACACAGAAAAACACAAACACAAGCATATATTGCAAATCTAGATAAGCAGAACAGAGCAAGAATTTGAACAAAAATTTATAGTAAATGCAGTTTTTTACATGGGAAAAGGAATCATCATCAATGATAAACTGTATCTAATGAGTGAAATGTCAGATATCCATAGCAGTCTTCTTTTTAGAATTTCAAATTTCATATTTGCACCAAGTATTAGCAACAAATATTTTCAGTTCTACCCAGAAAACGAATCATTGAATATAAATTTATGTTGTTCAGCTAATTTTTTCTGTTTTTAATTGTCCAAATGCTGTTCAACTAATTAAGAATGACTAAAATACAAAAGGATCATAAATCAACAAGCGAGAAACCGTTTTAATGGACGAGGAGTTCTTGCAGAGACATCCTGCTCAAAATGACATGTCGGAACTTGAGGTCCAATGAACAGCAAAGCACAAACAAAATAGTTCAATAGATAGCATGAGAGATACAAATAGAATTATAACCTTATTACATAATTTCCCTCATTGCTGAAAGGACATGGAAGTGATAATGCGCGGTCCTTGGTCAGAAACCAAAACTGATCAGAAGTGACAGGGACACTGATTGGAGCCTGCAGAAAAGGGAAAAGGATTATATGATGAAATCAGATAGAAAAGGGAAATCAGTAATCTTCTGCGTCCTTAAAGCATCATAGTTATCTTCCAATCAAAGAAGCATAGCAATGCATCCAATATGGAAATTGCAACAGGGAAAATAGTTAAAATCTACAGTGTTTAGGCATACTTTTAGTTTTATGTGGTGTGTGACACATATTGGACGCAGAAGTAACACATGTTATGAAGTGTTCACAAAAGCATAACTTCTCTGTTTGTCTACTCTCCACACACACACCTCCCCCGCGCAAACCACCCCACCCCCCCCCCCCCAAAAAAAAAAAAAAAGCAGGTTCAACAGGCATGTGCAATAGCAATACAATTTGAGAAAACTGCATACAGCATGGTTAACACTGAGAGCAATATAATTGAATATATGAAAGAGAATAATGCACCTCTTCTTGCTTCCACCTCGGGAGAAGCTCGTTCAGCGCTCGCGGCTCAAAAACGTTTCCCGAAAGAATATGAGCACCTAACATCAAAAAAATGGAAAACAAGAAGAAATAAAATTAAAGCAAGATAATTTACAGGAAAACTAAAAGGCGTGACCAGAATTTTAAAACGCGCAGAAATAAAGCGAGAAGCATCAATTTACTAACGTAATCAAAAGCTTGATGACCAGCCATATGATATATGCTACCGCCAAAAACTTGTAATGAGTGCTCGGGCAGTAGAACATCGTTTTAAAATGAAAGAGTGGAAGCCAAAGCTTCAAGAACTATTCATCACACGATTAACTTGATTAAAATTCTATTTACAGTGCAAAATCTATAGTCATAGATTGGCTAGTACAAGCGGTGCATGGGCGAGTTCAAGGCTTGACAGAATAATCTTATATGAAGCTGTGAAACATACCGACTTCAGCACCTTTCTCGACGACACATACTGACAAATCGACATCCTTTTCACGGCACATTTGCTTAAACCGAATCGCCGCAGATAACCCGGCAGGTCCAGCTCCGACGATTACGACATCATATTCTATGGACTCCCGGTCAGGTTCGGTACTGAAACTCCTAAAATTTCCACTTCCCATTTTGCACAAACTCTTCCGAATTAAGAAACCGCGACACAAAACATCATTGGAACTAGAGGCGCAAGAATATTGAAGCAGACGACGAAAATACGAAAAGCCATTCGAAACCGGGCGGTCGAGAAGGTCAGAAGGAGGAGAAAAGGGAGCGAAGTGAGAACGGAAAACTGAGGAAGTGGCCGGAGTGAAGGAACTAGAGCGCGAATTGAAGCGATTGGACTTGAACAAGAAGGATCGAAACTGGGGCATGATTCGGATTTAGGATTCCCGCGCTGATACTTAGAAATGCTACTGAAGGAGGAGGAGATCTTCTATGTCATCACTGTGACCTTGTAGTCATCATTATCATTTTGACCCGCAGCTGACGTGGCAGCTCGTGATTATCCTTAACGAACAACAATTTTTTCCGTGCCATGCACCGCTACATAAAAAATTTGTCAGAATAGAACATGGACAAAGGCATTAAACAACATCAGAACTTTTTGCACTAATTATGCAGGTATGCTTTGACCTCATGTCTATTTGTTTATTCCATCCTTTGCCCATCAGCACAATTTTCTCTGATAAATAAATCCTGCGGATTGATATTATTATTAGGTACTCCGTCAATTTAATTAATTTAAAGGATTAATCCGACTTTGCGTTATGAAGTGACAGCAAATCACGCGAGCTTAAACTGGAGTGAACGCAGAACCCAGAAGACGCAAGTGAA
Organism: Acacia confusa; assembly: GCA_037074495.1. Classification (NCBI taxonomy): domain Eukaryota; kingdom Viridiplantae; phylum Streptophyta; class Magnoliopsida; order Fabales; family Fabaceae; genus Acacia; species Acacia confusa. The sequence goes on from CM073509.1 coordinate 428,073, forward strand.
CCAGGATGGATAAAAAGATGCACAAAATGAAGCAGGAAAATTCACCGGTGGGTGTGAAGGCAATTTTAGAACTCGTTAACATGATCAAAAGCTTGATGTTCAACCTAGCTATACGGAATAAGCTCCCTCCCAAAAGGCCATTTTTAAGAACATGGTTTTAAAATAAATGAGTACGTGCGAAAACTTATTGAACTATTAATCAACACCGATGAACTTGGAAGAAATTCCAGTCACGAGCTCAAAATCTATTTTCTGTAGTCACAGACTGAAAGGTATGAGCAGTGTGCATGCGCGAGCTCAATTATGATCATGTTGGTTATTTAATTATCGTGTCACTGTTCTTGAGTACGCGCAGATGACACTTCAAAGTCAAAAACCGCAAGACTTTCACCACGTACGTTACGAAGAAATCAATGTTTCTTCCCAAAAATACAATAGAACGCGAAAAACATGCCTCAACAATAAGAGACCTACTCCCAACCGCCATGCTTTCACGAGCAACGCATGCTTTCAACTACGAAACTTTACCAAGCTAAGTACTTACTTGTACCAGGTCAGATAATCGGCACAGCGTTGAATGCTCTCCGGTTTTCTCATCAACATCAAATCAAAACCTTGTGCCCCCTATCACATGCATGGGGAAGAGACGGCCACTACAAGATGAAACCTTTCTGCAACACCCTCTTGTCCTCGCTCTTGTTTTGGCTGTGGGATTTGTTGTGATGGACCCATTTCATTTGGGTCCATTGGGAGATCGTGAATTCGTACCCGTGAAGCATGACATTGCACCCTATCACCAAGTCATGAAGAGTTGGCCCAGGGACAACATAAGCAGACTGGGGCTCCAAGGCAAATTGGAGTTCAAGGACCAAGTCTTCGGACCAGAGTCCCTGGAGTTCGATCCTATGGGTCGTGGCCCTTATGCAGGATTAGCTGATGGACGCATCGTGAGATGGATGGGAGAGAAAATGGGTTGGGAAACATTTGCATTAGTTACAGCCAACTGGTGATTCTCACCCCTAGAAAGTTTCCTATTACTTGTTCATGCACATTCCTACTTAAATGTTATAAATTGCTGGTGCTAAATTGCTAATACTAGTTGGTATTTTGGGGACTTGAAAGGACGGAGAAGCTTTGCCACAGGGGCAATGACTCGACGACGCCCAAGCAATGGAAGTATGAGAAAACGTGCGGGCGTCCCTTGGGTTTAAGGTTTGACAGAGAGAGTGGGGACTTGTACATTGCTGATGCCTACTTTGGCCTTTTGGTGGTTGGACCTGATGGAGGAATTGCTACTCCTCTGGCAACTCATGTTGAAGGAAAGCCCATTCTCTTTGCCAATGACCTTGACATCCACAACAATGGATCCATCTTTTTCACAGATACCAGCAGAAGACACAACAGAGTGTAAGCATGTGTGATTTTCTCGTGTATATGTTATAAATGGTAGGATTTGGTTCATATTAATATGTATCTATCTGCATTATGCATGCAGAGAGCATTTTTTAATATTACTGGAAGGCGAGGCCACTGGTAGGCTTCTCAGATACGATCCTCCCACCAAAACGACCCATGTTGTGTTGGATGGACTTGCTTTTCCTAATGGAGTTCAGTTTTCTAAGGATCAATCCTTTATTTTCTTCACTGAAACTACCAATTGCCGGTGAGTAAATTATGCTATACCCTCATCACCTGAATGATGATGTAATTTGACGACAGTTAAACTAATTAACATGTATGTGGGACCTTTCTCGTATGACAGGCTAATGAAGTATTGGTTACAAGGTCCAAAAATGGGAACCGTGGAACACGTAGCTGATCTTCCTGGATTTCCAGACAACGTGAGGATAAATGATAAAGGACAGTTCTGGGTAGCAATAGACTGTTGTCGCACTGAAGCACAAGAGGTTCTGACTCACAATCCATGGTTAAGGAGTATATTCTTCAGGTTGCCCATGAGATTGAGCATGTTGGCTAGAATAATGGGGATGAAGATGTACACAGTGATTTCACTTTTTGACGAGAACGGACAGATATTGGATGTTCTTGAAGATAGCCAAGGGAAGGTGATGAAGCTGGTGAGTGAGGTGAGAGAGATGGACGGCAAGCTTTGGATTGGGACTGTGGCTCACAACCACATTGCCACTCTCCCTTACCCATAATTCTTCCCAGGCTTAGCCGCGCCATTTAATTATGCTTCTAGCTTATTCTCACGCTGTGATGGATTTTATTTCTGTGTGTAACAGTATTTGATAGTTAAATGAATCTTTAAGGCCTTCCAATCTTCTATTATTTCTAGTTCGCCTCCATCTAGCTGTGCCCCTCCCTTATAGCTACATTTTTCTCTACTGAAGATTTGAATCATCAGAAGATGAGGAGGAGATTTGGATCGTGCAATTCGTAATTAATGGCTTGGATTAATTTTTAAAAAAACTGATAATTAAATTAAAATCATTCCCTAACATAACCAATGGCACAAATCCGTTGTTGATGGGTAAAATGAGCAGATAGTGTAGTGGAGGAACCACACTTGGCCCGGGCTTCCCCGACCATATATAATGAGAAAATTATACGATATTGTAACGTAATGAAAAATTAATATTGAGAATCTTAATAAAATTCATTTGAAATATCTAAATTTTTGATTCGGGCCTACACTTTTAACAAACATTTAATCAGGTCAAAAGGCCTTATTAAGGATTTCTAAATCTTGTTAAGAGACTATAATACCCTTTTAATTAAAATAATGACTAAAATATTTACAGTGCCACCTCATCTATATTTTTCTATTAATCAAAATACAATAACTCATCTGATTTTAATCTTAAATGGAAACCTTTACATTTTTTTTTTTTTTTGCAATCCCCCCCCCCCCCAAAATTTTTAACAGATTTGAGATACATTTGGAAAGTTATCAATACTAAATTAAAAGAATTTTTTTAGAGATTTAATGAGATATTAATTGGGTACATCATTTATAGGATTTCAATTAAAATAGAAGTTTTTAAATTTATGAAAGAATAATGAACAAATAATAATTGAAAGTTTTCAAAAGAAAAAAAAATTATTATTATTATTATAATATAATATTTCTTTGGTTTTATTTTGACAGCCACATACTCAACATATTAAGAAGAATTGGAGAAGACATTAATGAAACGAAAGAACCTACAGGAAATGTTTTAAAACTCAGATCCCACGTTAAGCCGGAAAGATCAACTGATCATGGTTTAAACAGTTATATCGGTCAAATAATATATATATATATATATATATATATAATATTACTCATTAATCTGATTTTGTTTTTAATAATAAAGCAAGGGGATATAATAATAAAATGGAAACGTTACAAAATACTGGTTATACCATAGCAAAAAAAAAAAAAAAGCACATCATTAAGCAGACATGGGACTTGATCCCAAGTAATAAAAAAGTTAACCAAATCACAAAATATTCCCAATGAGATGAAATAAAATATATATTTTAATTATATATCATTTATTATTAATAAAATTTAAATACCAAAGATACATTTTGAATTATATTAGCTGACACTGTTGAAATTAAAAAAAAATTGTTAAAATTATAAGTATATTATGACATAGCAATATAAAAAACAGAAAATACTAGCTGAAATATCAAAATCTTGACTTAGTCCTGCACTTTAAACCAATTCCTGATCAGGCCAAATTAGGACTTTCTTACTTTGGTGATTTTACCTTTTCTCCTTCACTCTATCTTCCCTTTACTATGTCATCCTTATCTATGGACGCCGGCTTTGGTCCCCTTTGTTTGGGAGTTTAGAGGAGAAGGAAAGAAAAGAGATGCAGGAAGTTTGGAGGGGAGGAAAAGAAAAGAAAATGAAGGATATTTCCTCCCCTTATTTGGGAGTTAAAAAAATAGTAAGAGAAAGTGATAGAGGATTAATGAATTAATTTTATCATTTTGTCATTTTCTTTAAAAATTAATATAGTTATTATACTTTAAAAATAAATTTAAATTTATCTAAAAAAATATTTATGTAATTTTTATATTAAAAAATTATTTTCTCCTAAAAAAATATTTTCTCTCTCTAAAAATATTTTCCCATAAAAAAGTATTTTCTCTCTCTAAAAAATTTTCGCGTGCATTTCAACAATAGAAAAAGAAATAAGAAATAACAAGAGTATTTTATTTAAATGATGGTAAAAAAATAATTAATCTACTTTCCCTCTTAAAACCCCCCATAATGGGAGAACTCTATTTTTATGAAGAAGGAGGGTTTTGGGGATTTGTAAAAATCCCTAATTCCCTCCCCTCTTATTTTTAAAACTCCCAAACAAGGGAATGGACTACCAAAACCCTTCTTTTCCTTTCCTTTTTCTTCAAAATGGAACTCACAAATAAAGCCTTACAGAGTATCGTTTGCCGCCTTCCTTTACCTAAAACGGTATCATTTTCTTGCAAGTCTGATTTGGTTCCCTATTTTTTTAAAAAAAGAAAATAATTTAGGGCAATGTTTAAAAGATACTTTAAGATATTGACCAATATTGAAAAAACAAATACATCTTGAAAAATTATGTTAAGATCTTAAAAATATATTCCAGGGTATTGAATAGTATTAAAAAAATATTTTCAAGATCATGAAATATTTTTTTCAATAATGTTCAATATTCTAAAATATCTTTTTAATACCAATTAGTACCATGAAATATTTTTTCAAAATTATAAAATATTTCTTACTACCAGTCACTGTACTGAAATATAATTTTAGTATTTTTTTTAAATACTGCCCTAAACTATTTAAAAAAAAAAAGAAAAAAAGAGGGAACCAACATAGTCTTATGTTAAAACGATGTCGTTTTAAGTACAGGAAGACAATTACCTGCAACTGACCAAAGTTGCGTCCCATCTCCAACCTACCCCTTTAAATTCCATCCTTACACCATGTTTGGTTTAAGGGAGTGGGAAGGAAAGTTGAGAGAGATTTTTTTTTTCTCATCTTTACAAAATTGCCCATAGAAAATTTTTAATATTACTAAAATATACTCTCAACAAAAAAGAATATTCTTTTTATTTATGACAATTTAATCAATGTACTCCTAAAATATTTTTTCCCTCCAACTCCCTCCCCTACCCTTCCCTCAAATAAATTCACCATTTGCCGTAGCTATGACACCCCTGATGAGGAGGGGAGTATGATCCTTTTTTGACTATTAGTAATCCCAAGCGAAACGCTTGCCTATTGTTAAAAAATAGGAAGGACAGAGGAATCTCTAGTTTCTTCACGGCAAGAATCCCAAAAATACTACTGTCGAATAAAAGTATTTAAATTCATCAATCACTTCTATTCATTACGGCTGCAAATATGACTACTGTCGAATGCACGACCTTAGTACCTTGCCATGGATTTCTCTATTGGAGCTCGTCCACTTCGTTACTTGAAGATTAGATTTCATGGAGAGGGGGGACTCAAAGATGAAACTAAGAACTTAGAGTCAACGGCAAGCACAACATGGTTTTGTATTTTTCATGTATGATTATGAAGTAACAACATACCCTATGTATTTTCTTTGAAAATTTGTCAGAAAACGTAAGATTACATGGTTCCATCGCCTTAAAATATTAAATTGTGTATCTTATTTTATGTAAAAGGTAATCATTAAAACAAAAAATCTAAAAACAATTAAGAGGTTAGAACATTATAAAAGGACTGAGATTGAAGACTCCAAACCCAATAAAAAAATATCAAAGCAAAGCAAATCCATTTTGACTATGTTTTGACGGAGCTTTAAGTAGCATAAAGTGAGAAAAAAACTTTAATAGGGGGGAAAAAACTTTAAATGGAATGTTTGGGTTGAGTTTTGAATTTATTAGGTTTTTTTAAAAAAAAAGTTGTTAAAAGTCAGTTAAAGAAAAAGTGTTATAGGGTAACCTTTTTAAAAAATCTCTCAATTTTTTGATGTGAGTCCCGCCACTTTTACCACAATCAATTCAAAAATAAATTATATTTATAACTTGATTTTTTTCCTACTAAACTTCTAAAAAGTCAAATAAAAAATAAGTCACCACTCTTACCGCTAATCCAAATATGTTATTTAATTTCTCCCAAACTTTTTTAGACCTGGCTACAACATGTTATACACTTATACTAAGGTTTGTTGCTTTTATGGTAATTATTCTGTTTTAGTTTGATTTTTATTTTCTTTTCACTAATTTGAATTCAATTTGCTTTGTTCGAATTAAATAAAAATGTAAATTCAATGTTCAACCATATTTAAATATCAAGTCCATGTGAGAATGATACTTTATTTACTATTTATTATTTGATATAGCTTGTACACTTGCAAAGTCTTAAGTTGTAAACACTATCACTTGTTCCCTCAAGGAAGAGAGACCTTCAATTTTTGTTTTTGGCTTTACTGATATATCAATTCTCAATTCATTTTAAGCCGCAAGGGGTGATGTGTCTCCAAAGTGGATAACAACCCGAGCGAAACACTAAAATATTACAATTTTTACCAAAGCCAGGATCATGTTGATGTAGCATTCCCATAATGTATGTAAAGTGTAAAGTCCCATATCAATTGAGAATGAGAACGAAAGACACCTTATAAAAGTTTAGATAATCTTCTCTTGACATGGTTTAAAATCACTAAGCATACCCCTTCCTAATGCTTACTAACACCTCGTCCTTGGAAGGAGATGCAATACAATCAATTGAATAGTCTAGATTTTAAATTTTTAGTTCTAAATTCTTTCAAATGAAAACATAAAGCCTCATAATTCATCTAATCTTTATTATAAGATACTAACTCATAAGTGTATTTGATTATTTTTATAAGGCATTTACTTGTTTCCAAAAAACATTAATTTTTTTTTTATGTATGTCCATAATTAACACGGTAGTCAATGAGAATAATAATAATATGATATTAGGGTTTTGTAAAATTAATTAGGATAATATTGAAAATTACTTATTTTTTTAGGATAATTGTATTGACTTTAAAAAAAAATATTGGTGTATAAGAATTGTTAGGTTTTTTTTTTTTTTTGCTCGGAAGATATTTATATTAATAATGTAAACAATACACTAACAGAGACAAACCACTACATGGAAATAAACGGAAATACAACACTAACAGAGACAAAACAAATACAAATGAGACAGAACAAACCAAATACAAACTGAACCCATCATCATCCATGGAATGGTTGGAAAAAGAAGTAGAATCAATGATTACACCAGGATATCCAAGGTTAGAAGAAACAAGCAAGGAGGTGTTGGTTGTAAAACCCACCCTATAAGGCATACCTTCTTATCAGCATTAGCTGCAATTAAATTAGCTACACAAATACCCTATTTTGGAGTAAAGATCATAGAAAACTCAACCTCAGCAAGAAGACACATCACATCTTGAAAAACCCTTCTACTCCACCAATCAAGCATGATAGGTGACGACAAGCACACATCTTCATAATCAGATCTCCAAGATCTGACTGTTTCTTGACAAAATGGGAACGTTACTACTAAAACCCTACACCACAAACAAAAGAAGAACAGCCAGCCATCCCATTCTCCGACAAAGACCTTCAAGAAGGCAAACCCCGAAACAAAAGCTCGTACAGAGACAAGGAAAAAAGATCTTACCATCTCGAGATAGATTTGGAGAGAAAGATGGAAATCTCGCCCTAGAGACGAGAGATGACCACGGCTAACAAAAATCAGAAGAAGGAAACCACGTCTAGACGATTTGAGCCCCGATCTACCTTTCTAACACCACCGTGGTTGGAGATAATGCTCGACGGCGGCATGTAATAAGAAACATGCTACCGGCGAGGAAGGGAGGAAGATGGGTCGTGAGGCCGAGAGAAAGAAGAGTTGTTGAGAGAGAGAGAAAAATCAGGGTGGTCTTTAGAAACGCGATTATTAGTTGATATCTTATAATAAAAATCGATAGGAATATTATTTTAATATGTTAATTTGCGGATCACTCCACACTATACAGTAAACTAGAAACGTTTTCATTGGACATAACTGAGATTACGCGGGACTCCATATTTACGAAAGCATTTCTCGATATAAAATGCGAGAAGTGAATTGCCGTTATAAATAACGTGATTTTCGCGAATGGATTGATTTATTGAAAATTTGGTCCTCTTCCGTGCACCCGGGATCGAATTCTGTCTTTCCTTCCCTAACAGGAAATTTGATTCTTTGGAGAGATCAATTCAAGGATAAGAAAAGTTTAAAAGGAAGCACTCCTTTGTCCCCTCGGGCCTCGGCCTCATACCATCTAGCTTCTGTTAAATTTCTTGACAAATCCCTTATTTCAAGTCTCGTTGCTTGTCTAATTGATCGTTGACTCGTTGCAGAGGCTCATCGCTTTTCCCAAATATCTTGGTTGGCTTTTTTGCGTTACTCAGGTAATTCGCAATGAATATCTTCCTGTCATTATACTGAGGTGTTTCCCCTAGCTTAATAGTCCACGCGGGTCTGGGTTTCACAATTTATCTGTTACTTTTGTTTCGTTGCCCGAATGTATTATTTTCTTACTTCAATAAGTATATGCTTTTCTCTTCCTTTCGAAGACTCCGATCGTTGTTATCGCCATTGTTAATATATGCTGAGCTTGACGCTGGAATTTTTCTGTATGCTGAAGGAGGGGGGCTATTCTATTTCTACCTACAGATGATTGGAAACATTGCCATTACTCTATCTTTCGATAGGGCTTAGATGCTGTCAGAAATAAATTTCTTTACATATTTTATTCAAGACTATTTGTTTTTCATGGAATAGGCTAATTTTTGTGTTCAATTTCCTTTTTTGTGACAATATTAAGAGCCCAAACTAGTATATTAAGTTGCTGTGTTTGATGATGTCAGAATTAATTTTGTAATGCTTTTCTTTGGAATGGTGTTCATGTAGAGCAAAAATATTCGAACCCGGCAAGCAATAAGGGCAGAAGCTCATTATGGTTCAATCAGTTATCCGTAAATCCTATGGAAACAAGATTGTGAAAAGGGAAGGCATAACTGTGAATTAACTCCAGTCAGTAAATTTTAAGACCCGTTGGAAGTTCCCCCAATCAACCTAATGACAGTTAAACTTTGGTTTGATTTCTTTTGGTGGTCATATTTGTCTATCGGTGCTTAACTTTTTGAGACTGACATATTTTATAGTTCCTGTTCCACACACACACATATTTTGTAATGAATGTTTATTTTCTCTCCATCTACACATATTCATGGGCAATTAATATTTATCTTGCAATCAAATTTCTAAAATCATATACATTTTAGACAGCCGGGAAACAGGAGCTTCAATGGCCTGCCCTTGTGATACAAAAGAACCTGAATGGATAGATAGAATAAGATCTGAAGGAGCCGTTCCACTTCTTGAACCTGATAACTGTAGTAATGGTTGGGCTTCCCCACCTGGAGATTCATTCATGGTTAGAGGTCCTGAGTACTTTACAACCAGGGTCAAGATTCCTGCTGGTGAATATCTGCTCAAGCCTCTTGGATTTGATTGGATTAAAAGCTCAGTGAAGATTGGGGAGATAATGAGCAATCCAAATTGTCGAGTTAGGAAGGTCATTGATGATGAGTTTTCAGCTGGTGATAAGCCTTTTGTGTGGGCATTCAATCTTCAACTCCCAAACAAGGACAACTATAGTGCCGTGGCGTATTTTACAACCAAAGAGCCTATCCCAGAGGGGTCTTTAATGGACAAGTTCTTGAAAGGTGATGATGCATTCAAAAATTCAAGGCTTAAGCTGATTGCTAACATTGTGAAAGGTCCATGGATTGTTAGAAAAGCTGTTGGAGAACAAGCCATATGCATAATTGGGCGTGCCCTTGCCTGCAAATACTGTACTGGTGAAAATTTCTTAGAAGTAGATATTGATATTGGGTCTTCCATGGTTGCAAGTGCAATAGTTCATTTGGCATTTGGTTACATTTCAACTCTGACTGTCGATTTGGCTTTTCTTATTGAGAGCCAAGCAGAATATGAGCTTCCAGAAAAACTCTTGGGTGCTTTCAGATTTTCTGACCTGGATCCTGCATCTGCTAGGACATTTGAGCCCACATCTTTGATCAGTGCAAATAATTTACAATCGTCTTTACCAACAAGATTGTGGATGTCAATTGGGCAGGGGTTTACTCATATTCTCAATTCGGGTTCTCAAGAAAGTGGCTCTACTACCCCTGGCTCATAACATTCTAAACTGTAGAAAATCATGAGGACAATTGAACTGACCTCAAGTAAAGGTGAGTTGGTAGAGTTGCAATAGTCTTGTTACAATAACATGATTATTTGATGATTGCAAAATAGCACTGATCCATGGTATATACTCTATATCTAAATGTTTATATCGTGAGTTTATCAACTGTTTATAAACCCTTAAATTGTCTGCCATCTTGCCCTTTATATGGAAGAGGGGGATGGAGAAGTGGTTGTTTTGATCAATATTTTGTATGTCTTAATAAATATTTATTGCAACGTTAAATAAAAGGACCAGTTTGTTAGACGTGCCTTCAATTATTCCAGTTTTTCTTAGTTAAACAATGCCCTTCCTGCAGGAGAGATGAGAAGGGAAAATTAATTGTTTCTGGTTATCATCTGTACTAATGTGATAATACCGCAGTTACAAGTAGCAGTACAGTTATCAACGCAGTCATCATTGGTTTAGTCATTCATGATGGAAGATGGATATAATTTCCGGATGTTTTACTTGTGTTTTCTGTAGGTTTGCTGGATGAAGAAGAATGAAGTTTCATTTGAGTTGGTTGTTCTTGAAATTTTTTATGGTGGCCTCCTGGTTATTCGTCCGGTGACTTTGTTCCTACCTATCCCGGAGCTTTCTATGGCCGCAGAGTTTGAATTTCCATGCATGTATCTTTTATTGTTACTTCTACATATGCATTTGACCATTTAAACCATGACTTTGTTCCTTGTATGTTATATGGCCACAAATTCAGAGCGCCTCATTCTTTTTATTTACATTATGTAAACTTTTAGTAATTAATTCCAGCTATCAATATAGTAGTAAATATAGGTAGGATGAATATTGTTAATTTACTAGATATTTTAAATGGAGCCAGAGTAAATATAAGCACGTCTATAGGGAAGCCCAATCCTGTACAGACTGTTTTGCTCATAGCGTCCGTAGTTTTGAAGAATTGTCCTCAAAACTTTACAAAACTTGCTGTCTTAGACCCTGTTGATCTTTCTTATGGTTAAGGCCTTTTCCTATTGTAACAACAAATAAATAAGGCTGCTTCGAAGATACCTTCAACGAAGAAACAGATAGAGCTTATCGAGGGAGAAAAACAATGCCAAAGGGTCATCGCTTGAGTGGGGAACTGCTCGTTGCGTCTATCCTTTATTTTTTTACGACCTTTAAAACTCGCGTTGTTCATAGCCTTTTCTCTCTCACCTTTTGAATCACTTTCATTTACAAAGCAACTGGAAATTAACAATTGTTTTTTTAAGAAATTCATTCCATAGCTCAACTGATTTTGCAGAATCATCGAGCTTCTGGGCCTTCCATTTAACTTAAGCTACAGAAAAGAGAAACAATAATGAAGGGCGTTGTAGCAAAAAAAAAAAAAGAATGAAGGGCGTTTGATCATACTAGTTTCAGTTTGAAGAGACAGAGCACGCGAATTTCAGGAGTTCATCTCGAGAAACGACTGCAAAGTGTGTGTGTGTGTGTGTTTTTTTTTTGGTTGGCTATAAGTATGAAGTTTGGTGGCTTAAAACGTAAAATTCCATTCCCTGAAGTTCACTAGCGATTTTTCCACACCGCTCGAGTCTGGAATGGCCCCTAGCAAAAAGACATAGAAGCAGGTTCTCTGTCTATTAATCTTGCACAAACTCAAAATGATAGAGTACTCCAAAATTATTATGCAGAAATCAAGAATGGGATTTTACTGTCAACAGCGAGGCATTAGACCGTCGGTTTGGTTATTTATCTCGCGCGAATGCCAAGTTGCAGAGTCAAATTCATATGCCATTGCAATGACTTTCTATTGCCTTAGCAACCAAATAGGAAATAATAAGGCGATATAGCTGAACAAAACCGTAAGCATAAAGATACATCAAATATAGAAAAACAAACTCTTCGTCTAAGGAAAGAAAACATGCATATTAAAATCAATGGCACCATATTTCCATCGGCTGTGTCAGTACAACAATTTGAAACAAAGAGTATGAGACTATTCATTATCACGATAGCAAAGAAGCAAGATCCGCAAACGGACACTGAGGTGACTATGAACAATTTGGCTGATAGAAAAATAGAAGATCATATTACTATCAGTCTTGAGCATGTCTTGGCAGCATCTAATTCTATCAGATTAGACGAGTTCAACACTCCCCAATGGTAACGCACTCATCTGCAATGTTCTGCCATTTCCTGATCCCAAAAATCGTACGGATGGTAATGATGGATCTGTGACAGATTCAATCTCAAGAAAGTTGAGGTCAATTGCACCAGATTTCTTCAAACTCAAAACAAACACAAGTAAAATCCAACCTAATAAGGAAAGTGCCCAGTAATTGTTCATCCCATGAATCAATCCCCAAGCAATAGCATATCCAACAATAATTCCTGATAAATGGCCAAGGAAACTCGCTTGTGGAACAATGATTGAAGTGAAAACAAGTGATTCAAACGGTGCAAAACTGATGGGAAGTGAAAGAAACCCAAATAGATCCAGCTTGGAAGAAGGTTGCTTCACTGAAAGGATTGTCATCCACCCAAAAACAACACAGGAATACCCAACAGCTGTCACTCTACGAAAGTGCTCCAGCTTAAATCTTTGGATTAATATGTGGTACATACCCAGAACTAGCACTCCCGATAATACAACCATGACAAGTGTGTACTGTAAATAATACTCAACACCCAGGCCCAAGTGCCCCAGCTGCTCTACTAGCCCAAGACTCCAAAGCGCGCTCATATTGAAAACAAGATGAAGAACACTTATATGGGAAAATGCCGAAGTGATTATCCTCCAATAATGCCCTTCCATAGCAGTCTCATAACTAAGTCCCACATGAGAATAGCCGATATTCTTCTTCTGTATGTAGAACCAGATCGCACTGCATATTCCTATGATACAACTTGTGGCGGGTTTTTCTAAGATCTCATAAAACAAAGGCTTCCCCATTTCCCAAAATCCCTCTCAATTGCTCAGCCTTTGAGCGGCCAACTCTTGTGCAAACTCCAAGACTATAAGTGCAGTTTAACAAACAATATCCATGGAAGTTTAAATGCTCCCCGATTCAAGAGTCTACGGGAAATCTCAGGAACTATCCAGCACCCCTAAATCAGGAAGGCCCCACTAAATGAAAAATTTACGAACCCGAAGCGTAGAAACAACTGAAAAAAATTAAATTTCTTGAGAAACAACCAGGAAGTTTCTTTCTTCGTGTTCCGAGCGGGGGAGGAAGTTCATGTCCGACACTGACGAAGTTGGATTCTATGAATGACAAGGGCTTCAATCCAAATCCAATCGACACGAATAGATAAGAATATATGGGGATTAGAGCTTCCGAAAAATCAGGGATCACGGATTCAATATTGTCAGAAAGAAGGCTCACCTTCGGTTTCAAGTCGATTCGAACTCTTCGTTGTGATAGGCTTCTGGGGCTTTCTAAGGCAAAATAAACGAGTCCGCCTGTTTGGCTTGGTACTGAAGAAGTGAAATCTGTAATCTGTATGGTTCTTTATAAATAGTATTATTTTGGAATCGGCATTTTTGCTTTTAAATATCACCCTCAGGTAAAAAAAAAAACTATCAACGTTGTTGTTTTTGTTATGTTCTGTAAATCCCCAACCATGTTAAATGAAAATGTAAAAAATAATTAATAAGTTTTATAATTTATAAAATAAAAAATCAATTATTTAATGCATTTAGATTTGATTAAGATACAATTTGATCACTGATTTAACTTGAGGGGATATGATATTTTTAGTACCATTTTTTATTACTATCAATGTTACTACCACTTTTTCACCGTTGGATCATAATTTCAATAGGAAAGAGAAATGATAAAAATAGATAAAATTATGATCTAACAGTGGAAAAATGGTAGTAACATTGCAGTAACAAAAAATAATAGTAAGAATATTCTATCCCTAACTTGAGATGACTTAGATTTTGAAAAAAAAAACATTAGTATTTTAATTTATTAGTCTTTAAGTATTTTTTTTACCATGATATTAGTCTTTAAAATTTAGGCCATTTATTTCGATCACATTGCACCCTTGTGGTGCAATGCGATGCGATGCAATAGTAGTGCAATACAATATTAATTATAGGACAAGTGTTTGGTTTGATTTTTAAACAAGGTGCAATAGGTTATTCTTTTAATAAGTATTTAAAATTAATATATCAAACAGATTCAATGTTATTTTTTTAATAAGTATTTAAAATTAATATATCAAACAGATTCAATGTTATTTTTTTAATAAGTATTTAAAATTAATATATCAAACAAATTCAATGTTGGACTTAATATAATCTTTACATAAAAAATGTTATGAGTCATGTGCCCCTCATCTTAACCGTCACACTACTTTGTCGAGAATCGTCTGATGGCGGTGATTGTGGTAGTGGAGGCGATGTAATGAAGATGTGGTGGTGGTAGAGGAGGAGGTAATAGTTACAATGGCTATACTAACATTGTCATAGTAAAGGTGACATATTCAACAAGAAAATGGAGAAATCTGTCAATCTTTAAATTAATCAGGGCTAGATGTTACAAGAGGAGCATATTCTTCTGGTACATATGCTTTAAGACAAGCCGAGCCAAGTAGATTAGAAGAGATGCGAGGTCAAACGCAAATAAGCAACTATCACATTGTGCACAAACCCAGGAAAGGATGTGAAGTCCCATGTTACTAGGAGGGTTAATAAAAGATGCTTTATAAGGTTTAGTTAGATACTCCTCACACTCTATGCATTTTAAAACCAAGAGGGGTAATAGACCTCACAATATTAAAGGCGAGGCTCTGAAATGTTACATATTTGAGATTTATTTATCAAGAAAAATAAATCAATAAAATCTTAACAAGATTTAAGAAAACGAATTTTGTTTGATAACAAATAGAAAATAAATTACCTTCATTCAAAATTAATATTATGATAAAAATAATGACATTTTAAATCAAGAATATTCAATAATTATATATTATTCTTAGGGTCTCAGAAATCAATTTAAAATTTTAATTAAATATTGGGATCTCATGATAATCATAAACATTTCATGTAATAAAAAAATACTGGGCCGAACAATACTTTGGCCCAAACTCTGGCCTGGGATGTTAGGCCTAACTTATCAGGTTGATGTGTTATTTTCCTTCATTTGGGCCTATATGAGCGTCCCTATCAAAAAGTACGTATGCCCAACAAAGGTTAGTCCCACTGGGAAGCAAATTGTCTTATAACTAAAAGGTTGTGAATTTGAATCCCACGGATATGAGAACATTGTTGATAAGCAAATTGTAAGTACCTATATAAACGATCGAATACGAAGACATGCTCTATCCTTCGTGAGCCCAAGACTCAACTCAGTCTGCGCCTTTCCCATGCCTTGCAATTTTATTAGTTATTTAATATTAATAAAAGGTTATGGTGTAAAAATGCACATGTGTTTTATTCCAAGAAGTGCCCAACAACAAATGTTTTTTTGAGATGCAAAAGGGACTACGTGATTACAAATTAAGTACAAAAATATTGTTTGACCATTAAATTATACTTTTTTTTTTACTGACTGGACGATGAAGTGACTTTCAAAAATGTAAAAATACACATGTGGTTTGGTCAAAAGAGCATTCAACACCAATTGGTTTTTTAAGTGCAAAAATATCGTTTGACCATTAGTTTAACTTTTTTTTATTGTCTAGACGATGATGTGGCTTTCAAAGCAACTGTGTGGGGAAAAACATGTCGACTAGTCGCAAGTCTAAGTTGGGAATAATTATTATCACCATTCCTACCGTCTATTTGCCTCTATAATGACACTGTACTTGAAAATCATAACCTGTCCAATGCGGATATAATTTTCATCCATACGCCACTTTAGTTTTATGTGTTTCATAAGGCTATTTCTAAGGCAACGATGGGTACTTGTCATTTGATGCATACTCGCTTCAGCCGACGCCGTGACAATTCAGTTTTAATGAATTGTAGGTATAGTGTTGTTACAAGGGCAAACAAAGGGATATAAATGATGGAATTAATTCTTCCCAACTTAGATTTGCGACCACTCAACATGTTTTTTTTTCCTTTGTATAGTTGCTTTGAAAAGCCATACTATCGTTAAGTCAATAAAAAAATTCAAACTAATTGTCGAACGATATTTTTGCACATACAAAAATCACTTGGCGTTGGATGCTCTTTTTGCCAAACCATATAAGTATTTTTACACTAAATTTATAACCACATGGTTACTTTTACACATAAAAAAACACTTGTCGTTGGGTGCTCCTCTGACTACAACACATGTGTATTTTTATGCCTTAACTCATTAATTAATCCAATCGGATGATTTAGTGATTTTAGAAATAATAAATTATATAGTATTTTTATATTTTAGAATTAAAACAAAATAAATATATATTTAATGTAACTAAACATATTTAAAAAAAAACAGAAGATGAATGATGAAGATAAAAATGTGGCTTCATTTCATTTTTAGGTAACTATTTTCCTAAGGCTATTAACGGATTCATATTCAAGTATTGTTGGATTGAGATGTGATTATTCTTTCTGTACGAGCTTTTTTTTTTAATTTAAAAAAAAGAAAAGAAATGACATACTTACTTAAGAAGCATGGACCAATATAGGTAATTTTGTAATTTGAGTCTTGTAATTATATTAGATATTTGAACTTGCCCTAAACGACAACTATGTCAGGAAAAATTAGACTGTGTGAGGGTTGGTTTAGTTTTGAACCTAAATTTGAAAAGGCAGGCATGGAAAGAAAGGGGAAAGGGGGGCAGATTGCAGTTGGAAGCCCCATGTTTGAGAGAGCCTTGCACAAAGTATATTAGAAATGAAAATGAGATGGAGAAGAAAGTTTTGACAAAGTATGTATGCGTTGAAGGAGAAAGCAAAAATGAGGAAGAGCAAAGAGTGTTGATCAAAAAGTGGGAAATTCGGAGTACCAAATGTGAGTGGGTACAACTAACAAAACTACTAGCGTGAGGCGTCAGGTGGAATCATTTCATTTCCATTATGGGTCTAACCAACAGCAACTAAATCAACTTTAAAAAAAGGTGATAATGGTTGTCCATAAATGGAGGAGGGGGTGTGTTGGTGCTGTCATAATAATGAACCAGGAAGTGGGAGAACGAAGGCATGGTCCTGAGTTTTGGTATGCCAGAAGAGCATTTCTCAACAGTTACCACTTCACTTTTGATGATGATAATGCCAACAACGACGACGACGCTACTTTAAGTTGGAAGCAGAAGCTGCGAGTTCGTGTGAAGCGCCTCCATCACAAGGCCATGTCTCTTGTTCATTTTAAGCCTTTCAGGCTTTCGTATCTTGTTCCACTTTCATGTTTCAGGCCCAGCTTCAACTCCAACACTACCACTCGCCACCCGCCTCTTGTAATCTAATCACTTCCTATAATGTGACTATGGATCTCTATCCAAAAATACTACTGTTGTTTTGCTTTACTGAGATTAATTTCTCTTGCATCTGTTGTGCAGTATAGGATCACTTAATCCGAATAGATACACAGCCTTTTATCTAGTCATCTCATGTCATGCCTAGTGATGAAATATTGCTTTAGTGGATAATCCACACTAGTGTTGGGTCATTCATCATTTTTACTATTTAGATCTGATATCTTGTATAAATTATAAATTACAGTAATATGTAAGGTTATTATTCAATTGGAATGATTCAAAACTATAACCAACCAACATGTAAACAAAACGAAACATGATCACAAGAATATAGATTGGCTTCATGAATTAGCACCCTACACTCGCGTCCCATCTGCTTTCCAATGACATATCATTTCTCACATATCAACCAGTGTTGGCAAAAAGTTAGTGGAAGGATTAAGACGTACATTTGTCCCGAAAATTTTTGGTGAGCAGCAACGCAACACTAAAAGAGTTTTTAGATTCAATGTTACATCGGAAGTGTGTTAAGATAGAGCAATATTATCATTTTTCATTAAAAAATTAATTGTCAACATTTTTTTTTTAATAATATAAGATAATATTGTTATGATTTGAAAATTTTAAAATGAAATTGAATTTAAAAAAACTTATAAATCAACATGTAAAAAATTTCGGAACAAATTTACACATTAACTATGAGTAGAATAAAGATGATTGATGTTAAAAACGATTAAAAATTTGAGAATGGGGGTGAGAGATCGTAACAAGATAGTACCAGACTCTTTGGGAAGGAGGGCCCTTTTAACTTTTGTTGACCGGAAGATGCAAATGAGGTCTGGACGCTACACTGTGCCAGGGCAGAAAAGAGATCAGATCGTTTTTCTTACGGATTTATCATACAATCGTGTTGCACAATAGCAGTTCATATGATTTTGATGCATTTTCCTCGGCATTAAAAAATATCCAAGAAAGATCATGAGAGGCCACTCAGACTTGGTCAGCTCTAGCGACTCCACAGTCACACAACAGATGGCATCTTGGCCCGCAATGGGATTCATTACCTCCATTAATGTTACCGATATTGATACGGGAGCTCCAAAATCCTTATCGCTTCTCCTCCACTCATTTCATTTTCTCTGTCCCTACTGTTCCTTTCTTCATTTATTGATTGTATTTGGACTTCCCATTCACCTCTCCTTTTTTTCCTTCTCCGCTTCATTTTCAATCTATCCTAATCCATTTATCGCCATTTTCGACCTAACAATTGGCTTCAATAGCGTTTGTTCGGTTTAAGCGTTGTGTTTTCAAATCAGGCAGCTCACACTAGTCCCGACACTTCCTAGTGGGTCTGTGTTTGGGGGAGTTTTGTCGGCACAGGTGCTTATTGCCTCTTCTTCGATTTCTGCACATATTGATCTCTCTCTGAAACCAACGAGAAGGGAGCGTTTCAGAAGGCGAGGTGAAGACCAAGATATTAAGAGATGAAAATCCAGTGCGATGTGTGTGAGAAAGCTCCGGCAACGGTGATTTGTTGCGCCGACGAGGCTGCTTTATGTGCTAAATGCGATATTGAAGTTCATGCTGCCAACAAGCTAGCCAGCAAGCACCAGAGGCTTCTCCTTCAGTGCCTCTCTACCAAGCTTCCCACTTGTGACATCTGCCAAGTAACTCTTTTATTTTCCCTTACTTTCTATGTGCATCTCCAGATTTATAAACTTCATTACGTTTGCTAGGATGATTTGTTCTTGTCCATTTTTCCTCTTAGAATATGTTTAACTTGACGTGAGATGTGGAAAAACCTAGGAATCTAGCGCGCTTAAAGTGAAGAGGAAATAAATAACACCGATTTAAACAAATGGTTCAGTTCAGCTTTTACTTTGTAAGACCTAACGTGTTCGAGCTGTTGGGTGGTAGCCACTTCGCAAATGGAGGATTAAGGTCCCGTTTTAGCTTTGTATAGAGTAAGGATTCTGGTACCTCTTGGAGGCATATCAATATCCATGTCGTTTTTGTTTACATATCAAATCGCACTAGTCTTTACGAGTACAAGTTTCCTATTATGTGAAATCTGATGAATATGGAATATGCGTATGAAAGAGCAAAGTCATCAGCATCTCTCATGTGACTTGCTGCTGCAAGATATGCTTTGGGATACTCTTCGATTACTTTATCAAGCATCAATTAAAAGAAGCATTTATCGTTTTCAAGTAGGAAGTCTTGAAGCAAAAATAGAGAAATGTTGTTCTTTTCTTCTTCTGCTTTGGTTGTGTAAGACTTGGATGGGATTAGTCCAAACTGGTGCATGACTTGTATTGTTCAGTGAATGTGATCTATAATTGCTAATATCTGTTTCGTGATTTGCACATATTGTAAACACAGGACAAGCCAGCTTTTATATTTTGTGTTGAAGACAGAGCACTGTTCTGTGAAGCATGTGATGAACCGATTCATTCAGCTGGCAGCCTTTCTGCAAACCACCAGCGCTTCCTTGCAACTGGTATCCGGGTGGCTCTGAGTTCTAACTGCTCCAAGGACAATGAAGAACGCCGCTTGGAGCCACCAAATCGAAGTGCTCAACAAGCTCCTGCAAAAGTCCCTCCTCAGCAAGTCCCTACCTTCCCATCCTCTTGGGCAGTGGATGACTTGTTGGAATTTACTGACTTCGAATCACCTGACAAGGTATGTAACACAACACAGCTATAAATATGATATGCAGAGTGTTGTCTTGTATCAGTACCTCGATCACGTGTGATGTGCTATGATACGGAGATCTTAATCCTCTGCTTTATGTGGGTTCAGAAGGAATCGCTGGGGTTTGGAGAGCTAGAGTGGTTATCGGACGTGGGCCTTTTTGGAGAACAATTCGCTGAGGAGGCATTGGCTGCAGCCGAAGTTCCACAGCTTCCAGTAACACAAACTAGCAATGTTGCCTCGTACAGACCCTCCAAGTCCTTCACGTCTCTCAAAAAGCCCAGGATTGAATTTGAAGACGATGATGAGCACTTTACTGTGCCTGACCTTGGTTGATACTAAAGTTAATCCATACCCGTGCTCTATATATACACATTACTCTCTTGCTGCGTTGTTTAATTACAATGCATAGTCCTCTAAGCACAATATTTTGGGAATTGAAGTGCGTATAATGCGAGTTATGTGTAAGTTCATATCACTTGTAAGGAGTTTTAGTGCTTTAGATAGTACTACTACTTTATAGCTTTCTTGCTTAAATTATCCACGAACATGTGGCTGGTATTTTCATTTTTCTAAACATCTTGAAAAGCGTTGTCATTTTGACTCGTTACTTCACAGTCTGATAAATGTCAAACGAAGCAAGATTATTTCGCTAGTTAAGTATGCTCCGGAGGGTAAGAATGACATTCCCATGACATCTGCCTCCCAAACTTCATGATCTTTGTCTTAGGTGGTTCAAGTTCTTGGCGTGTCCGTAGTCGTTCATTATATGGTGCCACCTATACTCTCTGGTTCATATAAAAACCACTTGAATTCATTCAGGCCACCATCTGAAACGAACCCACTTCTCTCCTTAAAATGGCCAAATTTTCCAAGACTTCCTACTTTCCTCTCTATCCCATCCTAACCATAACTTTATGTTTTGTAGCTTCACCAGCCCTCGCAAGAACCCTTGAATCTGATATTAGTGCTCTTCGTGAGATAAAAGGGGCCATCGATCCTAATTCAATCTCCTCATCTTCGTATTTGAGAAGTTGGAACTTCTCGGTGGACCCGTGCGAAAGCTCTGGCTCAAATTTTCTGGGAATCCTGTGCAGTTTTCCTCTAGACAACTCCCCTAGCAGAATAACAACCATTGATCTTGATGTGGCTGGATATGATGCGTTCATATCTCAAGCCATTGGGAACCTATCAGAGACAACCGTCCTGAATCTGAGGAAGAACAAGTTCAGAGGGCCAATACCAGATACCATTGGCAACATGAAAAAACTTACCAGGCTTGACATGTCAAACAATTTCTTCACTGGCTCTATTCCGGCACAAATTTGGAACATTAAGAGTCTTAATTATCTTGACCTTTCGGGGAATGAGCTCTCGGGGGTAATCCCCGCCGGAGTTTCTGGATTACGAAGTTTGACCTATTTGAGCCTGTCAAACAATGCATTTGCAAGCACAATCCCTTCCCTCACAGGGCTTTGGCAGCTCAACACAGCAGATCTCAGTAAAAACCAGTTCTTCGGAGAATTTCCACGTCTTCCAGTGAGTTTAAGAACACTTCGTCTCAGCCAAAATATACTCTCCGGCCATATTACTCTCCTCAAGAGGCTCAAACTCATCAGATGGATAGATCTGAGCGACAACAGGCTCTCAGGTTCCATCACAACGGATATTTTTTCTTTGCCTAGGCTTGTTCATCTCAATATCTCTTTCAATCGCTTCACAGCATTAGAGGTTGCGAATAATGCTCTGGAAGACACACATCTTCAAGTGCTTGATGCCAAAGGGAACTATATCCGTGGGCATTTACCAGTAAATTTGGCCACATTTAAATATCTATCATCAATTAATTTAGCAAGGAATCAATTCTCGGGTTCCATCCCCAATGAATACGGAGCTAAAGTGCAGAGATCATGGAAGAGACTCTATTTAGATAACAACTTTCTTGCTGGCAATCTTCCCAAAGAGTTCAATCGCATGCAGATCAGAGGCAGTCTTGCAAACAACTGCCTCAATTGTCCACCAAATGTTGTTCTTTGTCGTGGAGGGCAAAGACCAGCTACTGAATGCGTCGGACAAAACAATTACCAGCTTCATGAATAACGAATAGCTCGACCGCACAGAGAAGCAAAGAGGTAGAAACATAGGAGAAATGGTGTTAAGGTTCTTATTAATAATAAATTGTACTTACAATATATATTTAAATGTTTTAATGATACAGGAGAAGTGGTGTTAGGGATCTTAATGACGATGGCTTCATGCCACGTGGAAGAGCATATAATAGTACAAAGACGCTAAATAATATCTTTAACGATCAGCTAGCATCAAGAAATTTACAAACGAATTGGTTAACTAACCGTTAAATTTAATTTATATGTAATTTAGCATATAACATAAAGATTTGCGAGCTAGGAGCATTCAATTGAAAACTTCCAAACCAACGTGTTCCTTAATCCTATTATTAATGTGTGCTAGCAGGAAAACATCAAATAAAATACCAAGTCATCCTTAATCCTATTATTAATGTGTTCTAGTAGGAAAAGGTCAATTAAAAGACTAAGTCAAGTTACCGTTACCGAATGCCTCAATATTATTATTATATACTTTTTTTCGTGTTTTAAAATAAGATACATTTATTTAATTTAATTAGATTAAAAATGTTAGTTAAATTAGTTAATATAACATATATTTTCTATAACACTATAATCATATTTTCTTATTCTCCTAAATTTTTGTTAAAAAACATCAATAAAAATAAAATTAACAAATACAAAAAAGTATACCTTATATTTAAATCAAACTCACTCAATATATCCTGCAGGAAGGATGAAATTATCTTTAAAAATCATATTCATCTAACAAATTTAAAAAGTTACGATATTTATTTGGACTTTTTTTATCTTCCTAATCTATAATCTATCCAAATGAGGTTACTGAGGGGATCTGCTGCTTCCGGGGAGTAACGTGTCTAAAACAGAACATAGGCCTGGCGGCACCGGGGTATATGGCTCATCTTCAAGATCAACAATACACGTCGTCGGGATCGTTTTTGTTTTCAAAGTTGTCATTTTTTGAGTGCCGATTGCTGTTGGTGCGAGTGTGAGGGAAGGGAAGGTCTTGGAAATGGAAGGGGGCCGCATGGAATCCTCGAACAAACAAACATGCTTTCCGGGCGATGTTGCAGAATTGGACGAAGCTATGAAAGTGTTAGATTCATCTTTAGCTCAGATCAACTGGCGCCTCAAGCCTTCTACCAAGCGCCGACTAGAATTAGGTTCTTTTTATTAGCCAATTCAAGCTTTTATGTGTATCATTCGATACATATTTCAGACTAAATAATTCAGTCTGCCATTTGCTTTTACATTTGAACTTCGATGAAATCTTACTCTGTTTTGCTTTGGAAAAGAAAAGAAAGAAGGAAATCTTACTCTGTCAAGTGATATGGTGACCCTTATTTTGTGGCAGATATTCTGGCCCTAACCACAGGAATGAGACCTGTTGTCATGGTGGACTATGGTGGAAAGATGCCTGAGCTACAACACCACCTTTGCTCACTCCTCAAACTTTGTCAAAAGGTTTGAATTGCCTTTTTATTTTCACTTCTATACCTACCTCAACTTAATGCCGTTGTGCATTAGATTCTCGTGGTGTCTGTGAGATCCGCAATTCTTCATCCTTGTGATATTTTTTATTCATTTTTCTCAATATGGACCTCCTCATTCATGAAATCAATTGCTTAGTAGTTACGATTTTTTCAGCTGTCGCCCATTTTTGAGCATCTAAGGGTGATGACTATACAAGATATGATTTACTTGATCCACATAAGAGGGTTAGCTGAGCATGTTAGATCAACTTTGAACTCGGAAGTAAAATTGCTCTTTGTGGATCTTGAAAAGGAACCTCCACAGGTATTTTCCTGCTTTGGAAGATTTCCCTCCAATATATACGCCTTCCTCTTTTTATAATTTCATTTTTCCTTTTTCTACCGTAAACATACATTCAGATGATAACAGGGATAGATAAAAGCCCATTAGCATTGCAACTCATATCAATTCAGATGTTGTTCTCATCAATATTTACTCATGAGGGAGTATGCAATCTATCGTCATCCCAAGCCACAGAGCTTATGGATAATTCCCAATCATCCTGCAGTCAGATTTTTTATTCTCAGTTTACTGAGTGCATTGATCTCAGTAATTGCATGGAGGACTCTGAATTGACAGTACCAACCTTGAATGGGTAATTCATTTATACACACCCCCGCTCAAATCCCTTGCCTATTTTCCCTTGTCCTTCCCAGAGAGGGATAGTCCAAATGAAGGGGTTGGCTACAATATGTTAATACTTTCACTTGTTGCAGCCTGCCTGCCATTAGTATGCTATGTTCTAATTTCAGAATAGAATATACAACTAGCCTGTGTGAAGACAATCACATTCTTAATATTTACACTTCTTAAGATCTCATTTTGAATTGTATCACCTATAGGCAATGCCATTGAATAGTGCATTCATTTGCTTGCCACACCAAACATGCAATATGTATTAGTCGTATCTCATTATAACTCATTTACATCGTATTTATGTGCTTCAGATGGCTTCTAGGCTATCCTGTGGTGTATCTGTTCAGCAAGGAGCATATTGCTGATGCTATATATAATCTTTCCGCCAAATATCTTCACATTTTCCAATTATCTATCTGCAGGTAGGGGGTTCTAAGTGAGTGTCTATGATTTCTCTTTTGAAACTGCCATTATCTGTCTGACACTGAAATTGGATGAAATTTTTGTGGAGATGTGTGTGTGTGTGTTGGATATTTGTGGATGTTAACCACAAAAGACTAATAGGTTAAAGAAGAATAACTGTTTTACCCTATACTGGGGTTGGACTGGACTTCTAAGATTGGGTATTTTAGTTTCCTATTTCAACTTGCTGCTATATAATTTTTAAGCTGAACTTATAAGTCAACTTTTGCCCTTTTGCTTTAGAGCATGTAGAGGTGGCTAAGGTACTAGCTTGAAAAGCAAAGGGACCCAAAGGCCTCACTCACCTGGTAGTACCTAGTCGGAGGCAGTCCCTCTCATGAGTTTGAGAGGTCAATAGCGCCTTACCTCAGTGACTTTGACCATCATATTTCAGAAAAATTGAAACAGAGATAAATAAATGACAGAAGGGATATTCATTTTTAGTTGGTTTGTGTGTAGAATCGAAGGAATGTAACATAGCGCTTGGCATCTTGTCAACAACTTGAGGATATTTAATATTGGGGATAACATTTCTGCCTTTAAGGTAGAAATGTTATCTGCCTTTGGTTATAAAACGACGCAGTCCGCCCTTTTTTTTTTACTCCCTCCGTAACCCTAAACCCAAACTGCACAGGAGAGGAAAACAAAACAGAGGCAAAAGAACTA
Source organism: Acacia confusa (assembly GCA_037074495.1). Classification (NCBI taxonomy): domain Eukaryota; kingdom Viridiplantae; phylum Streptophyta; class Magnoliopsida; order Fabales; family Fabaceae; genus Acacia; species Acacia confusa. The sequence goes on from CM073509.1 coordinate 453,808, forward strand.
TATGTTGAGATCAACTCTCATTCATTCCATCAGACATAGCCCTAACCTTTTTAAAAAAAAAACGTGCCAAAAAGCAACCCATGAACCTCACCAGACCAATTTAGAATTCACTTTTGTTTTTTAGATATAGAGAAGAAACAAGAAAACATAAAGAAAACAGAGGTGGTTCGTGCAAAATGCTTCTGGCTTTTTACAACACAAGCTAAGATTACATTATATAAAATTAAAAAAAAAAAACAGCATCGCCACAGCTTGCTTCGCCCACTCTGTTATAAATGGCATGATGGAACGGGATCACGCACAATATTGAGATGCCGCCATCGCCTTCAGATTGCCTCTGTTTTGTTTTCCTCTCCTGTGCAGTTTGGGTTTAGGGTTACGGAGGGAGTTAAAAAAAAAAGGGCGGACTGCGTCGTTTCATAACCAGAGGCAGATAACATTTCTACCTTAAAGGCAGAAATGTTATCCCCTTTAATATCACCCATTGACTAACAAAAATTAAATTTACTAATGGTAGCAATGTTGGTGTTATTTTTCCCCCTTCATACAAAACATTCTTAGTGATGTGAAATTTGTGATCTTGCAGGAATACTACTCTCAAGAAAGGGTCTCAAGCAGAAGAACTGTTAAGGTAAACCTGTGGCTGAATTTGTGAATAAGATTTAGCACAATATTAGAACTGGATCTTTGGAAATTGTGCAAAACTAACTAAGCTATTGGAATTTAGGATCCACAAATTACTTAGTCTTAGGATTATAAAGCAGTGCATGCCTGGAACCGAGGGAGACTAATCATAGCAATGAGTGTTGAGATACTTGTGATTCGTGCAGCTTAGTTGTACGTTTCTCAGTGCAGCAGAGAGGGGAAATAATTTTTCCTCCCATTGGTTGTAATACTGAAAGAGGAAGGGCATGCAGCCATGCATGCCGTGGCTTTACTATTGATTTAAACTGTAACATGTAAAAACTAGTTTAGTGAAGTAGATTTATACGATGCTCTGATTAGTATTTATGGATGGCGCAATTGAGAGGAGCTTGTTAAGTAAATTTCATACTAAGCAACATTATCAATAAGTAAATCTTTTGGTCGTGCTTCTGACTTTGCTAGAAAAGGTGATGTTAAAGCTCCACTCTGCAGCACATTGACAATGCAGAGCGGCTCTTGCCATAGGTTTTTAACATGGAGAGCTCATTTCAGGAAGTGCATTCATCAGTTGTTTGGAAATAGTCGTGTTGAAATTGCATTCTTAATTTTGACTGAGCCACAAATGAACAGACTTTGAAACTCTGATGTTATTATATCAAGTATTGACAATCTCATCATGTCTGAATAGCTTTTCAGTGCCTTACGATCTAAGCACCAGAGGGAGCAGCGAACAATGGGCAGAGTCTTTTATGGCTCACATGCGAGCAAAGTGGGGGAGATGTACATATGCTTGGAAATTCTTGAAGATGGAGGTTGATGAATGCCATCCTCAGGCTATTCTGCTTTAGTTATGTTGTTAATTGTAGAATGAACCTTAGTTTGAGGACCGAATTTTCATTTTCAATTGGCGACAATACGAATGGCTCGTGCAGCATTATAACTCACCGCTCAGGTTATTATGAAACAGGTTACTTTTGAGTTTGAGAAGCAGGAATTTCACAAAATACGAGTCACCATTGAAGTTTATGATTTACTCATGCTGAACATTTGGATAATCAGTTATCTGAATCTGCATTATTTGGTTTGCCAGGCGTGTAATGTAAACAGTGCCAGGAGCTACTCTGGCTGCGTTGTAGCATTCATTACATGCTCAGGAAATTTGCCAAAATAATGCCAAAAAAAAAGAAAAGAAATTGTCAAAAACGAGTACTGTTTAAACATATTGTCAAAATAAAAATAATTTGTAGCGCCACGTTTGCCTTATTTTGACAATATATTTAAACAGTACCTACTTTTGACCTTTTTTTTTTTGGTATTATTTTGGCAAACTTCCCTTACATGCTCTGTGCAGGACAAGTTGAACATTCTTTTTCGCCATTATTTAAATTCATATTTAATGTGCTAAATAGCGTGAGTCGACAATTTTTAAACAGTAAGAATATTAAGTGGAACAGGAAGGTGCACGTAATGTTGGCATTATGATTCAAATTTTCATTAAAGCCTAGTCCCAAAATTTGCAGAGAACATTATTTCGCAAACCAGAAAGCATGGGGGGCACCCCAAGAAAACAGAAAGGGTGAAAAAAAACCTAAATATAAAACCGAGACAATCTCCCTCTTAATTAGATAACAAGCCACTCTGAACGAAAGTTTAAGACAAGGAGGGGACAAAAAAGGAGGCTAAAAATGAAGATGTGGTTGGTCAATCGTGATGACACTCTAGGCCCCGTTGATGAGTTTGAGCGCATCAGCATCTGTGGGGATGGCGGGGATTGCTCCCTTTTTAGTGGTTGTGATCGCTCCACATGCATTTGCATACTTAAGTACTTCTCTCAACCTTGCTTCATCCTGTAATTTGGAAAAAAATAAATCAAAACAATTAGAAAACATTAAACAATACTTTAAATTAATGACATTTCAAAATAAATAGCATATCCTTAATTAAAAAAGGATTGTAATTTTACAACAGGAAAAAGCTAAGGCAGATGTTTATTGATTTATGGGTGAGGTTTAAAACCGCTTATCTAAGCACTTACTTCAAGTATGGATTGATCGTCCACAATCTTGCACAAGAGGGCGCCAACAAAAGAATCACCAGCGCCAGTTGTATCAACCGTGTTGACGTGAAAAGCATCCACTGATCCATGGAAATTCTGGTTTTTTTGCATCACAGGATAAAAATTCATTATTCATGAGGCACGTAAAATCAAAGCTTTTGAAAGGAAACATGCACTACATATCAAAGCAACAAACGTAACGGCAAGTCCCACAGTCGGTCTCCAACACACCTGATGAGAAAGGCATTTAAACGAACACCCACCCACAATAGCCAATTAAACTAACATCCACCTAATTTGGGAAAAGTACCCAATCTTAAGGAACTTAAAGTTTCAAAATGCTCAAAGAATCAAACATTTCAAGACAGATTTTCACATCTTTTATCATACAGGAGCTAAGAGTCAAATTTGCTCCACCGATCAAAACAGAATGTAAAATACTGCTAGCACATAAGATTTGACAAGAACATTAGCCAGAAAATAAGTAGATTAAACTGAACAGAAGGTAATTAAAAAAAGTAAGTCATCTGATTTTACCTTGGTGTAGTATCTAGAACCATGCTCACCAAGAGTGACGAGCAGCAACTTCAAATTGGGGTGCCACAATGACATGGCTGAGGCATCATCAATTTCCTTACTCCCGGTAAGGAACTCCAACTCCACATCACTCACCTTGATTAGATCTGCCTTATCCCATATGCTCAATATTTGCTTGCGGGCCTCCTCAGCTGAAGGCCACAAAGGCAGCCTCAGGTTTGGATCATAAGAGAGCAGGCACCCTGCTTCCTTGGCAACTTCCATTGCCCTTAGGTGGGCTGATCTGCACGGCTCCACAATCAAGCTTATCGATCCATAATGGAATACTTTAGCCTGCGAAATTGTAATCAAGAGTAAACCCGTCAGCAATTTTAACTATGGCTACACTTTTTTTCTTTCAAAAATTGTTCAATAATTCCTTTGTTTTTCCGAATACATGTATCGTACGACTATTGTCCATATTCTAATCTGTAAAGTTCAATTGCATAATACAGTTATGCTGTCGTCACGTGAATACATTATTGTACCACGCATGGCAGAGGCCGCCAGTAAATTCAATATTAAATTTGCACGTGCCTGCCGCAAGGCTGTAAATTGTGGGCCTTGATAGATAAGCTAACATATCGAGTAGTCAACAACCACATGGCTCATTGCCCCCAACCTCTCAACAACAGATGTGGCCAACAAATCTAAAAAATAAGATGCAAAAAAATACAGAGACTTTTATTCAAAGTATTTTGGCACCTTAACCAGACAATAAATTGAGAAAATAATAATTATTATTTTTTTTAAAAAAAGGCCTATTCGACGAGAATGTATTTCTCCATTTAGACACAAAGCGCCGTATCTGACGAAAAGAAAACAAAAGCTACGATACGACCAGATATACGGGTCGACCTCGGAAAATAATTTTATAATTAATTAATGATTGCGGAAAATCAGGTAAAGCAGCGCGTGAGAATGCACGCCAAAAACAAAAAGACACTACGGGTTCGAAGAATCGCATCGTGACAAGTTTGTCCGCCCTCAAGGACTCAAGCGCTTAGTGTCCTGGCGCGGGAGATTCATGGGCGCCAAAGAGAACGATTGCTAAAACTAATCAATATCAATAATCCTAAGAAAATAGAAAATTAAAAGAGTTTTCAAAATAAATAGTAGTAGGGAAGAAAGCAGTGAGATGCTGAGATCCAATAGGTGGGACCCAGCCACTATGTCAACTTCCAGTAATTGCTGCGAAGGTTGAGACCCGGCGATCAAAGATTCAACTGGAAGAGGGAGAAGTAGGTGAGCGCACGTGACATGTCACCGACTCTCCCACCTTCGCGGTCTGATCTGATTAATCAGATTCGGAGGGATTGGGTTTGGGAGCGCCCTGCCCCGCCAATTCCCAGATCCCCGTTCGGCAGTATCCTTGTCTCCTAGATCTATCCACGGGCCCCACTAGAATGAAATTCACGCCGATTCAGAAAAAGCGCGTGACCTATAGCTAGCCTCCCCTCCCAAGTTCGTGAAGCGCAAACATTTTACCGGAAAATTTGTAAATTGTCCGAAAAACTTTGATCTTTGGCGAGAGACAAAAGACTGAAGCAAAAGATAAAGGAAAAACGGAGAGAGATCCGTACCGATCTGATGAGTTCGAGGTTGAGTTCTTCTGGCTTGAGGAGCATATCAGCGCTGGGGTTTCTGTAGAACATGAACTCGCGCTCGCCGTCAGCGCGCAGAGTGACGAAGGCCAAGGCAGTACGTGCGCCCTGGTCAAAGGTGATGCCATCAGATCTGACGCCGTATTTCTTCAAGATCCCGGCAAGCATGTGACCGAACTCGTCGTCGCCGAGCTTGCCGACGAAGGCTGCTTGGCCACCGAGTCTGGAGACGGCGATGGCTACGTTGGCAGGAGCACCGCCGGGCGCTTTGAGGAATCCCGGAGCCTCGGCCAAGGAGACACCGGATACGGTGGGAACGAAATCAATAAGCATCTCGCCAAAGCTGAGGATGAGGCCCTGGCCGGTGGAGGGAGTGCCATTGTTCAACGCCATTGGTTGGTTAGAGACGAGGAAAGAAAAGACTTTAAAGACTATCAAACGACTAAACAAGCATCCTTCTGCACGCTCTCTATCTGAGTTTATATAGAATAATGAACCCCAAGGACTTGTTGTAGGGAACGGCAAGGAGCACGATTAGATTATAAATCCACTGGATTATTGTTAATAATTATTATTTTATTTACCTAGTACTATCTTTTAATCTTTTTAACATTATCGTGTATTTAATACTTTTTTATAATTAATATTTACGGTTTGATAGGGTTGAAATCATGGTTTTTTATATTTAGATTAATAATCCAATATATATTTAGATTATTAAATTAAATTTTTTTAATACAATTGAGATTCTGATATTGATTGTTTTATTATGTTTTAAAATATTTTTTAATTTACGAGTGTTTTAAATTAAGACCGATAATATTTAATTACACAATCATCGCTTAAATTTAAAATATTATCATTTAAATTTGTTGTGTAAGAATTTTTGATTAGAATAATAGGACAAAAAGATATAATTTATAAGTTTAAGAAAATAAAGGTATATCTAATGACGAAAATCATAGTTTAACCTAAATTTTTTAAAAGGCACAATTATTTTTTTGACATCTTTAAGATCTAAATGTGAATAGGAACCTCGTGAATCAACTCCGTTAGCTATGGCCCTTCCTTTTTATAATTTGGTGACTCGTTTACGTCTGGAATCAGGGGCCCCACCCTTGGTGTTTGACAGTTTGTGACGAATACCCCCTATTGATAAGTTCCTTTTTTCTAATATATACTAGTAGTTAAAACTTTTACTAAATATTTAATATTAGTCATGTTATAGTTTTACATAGTTCCAAGACTAATTCCCCTAGTTAAGTTACAATCAATGTATAATTTTTCTGCATCAATACATTGCCCCACGAATGAATTATATATAATTAATATACTGCTGTGGTTAAGAATGATGGGATCTAATATATTATTAGATGCTGCATTTAATTTTTGATAGATAACCTCTCGTTGAACCTTTCACTTTTCTTCCCTTTTGGTCATGAACTAAAATGGCAAAAGCAAGCGTGACAACTCATACAGACAGTTTTGTTTACCCACACAAAAACCATTAAAACGTAAGAAAATTAGGGGAAAAAAAATACAATTGCGTAATTTGACGTCATAAAAAGGGGGAATACGTATACGTTGATGACAAATGGAGATATTTTCAGCAAACAATTTTTTTAAAACATTATTTATTTACGAACCTAACTCATTTAAATCGTACGTGTGTTAAAAGAGTTGGCCCGTGAGTTAGATGGTATTGCCGGTTTCACTCACCACAAATGTTAAAATAAAAAATCAAATTTAAAACATTATTTCCAGATCTAAATTAAAATCAATGTATTATAGTTCTGAAAAAATTATTTAATACGTATATTTGTTCTTAATTTATCTTAGCATCCTGATCACTGCTGGTGTTCAAGTAGACAATGAGAGTGTTCGTAATAAGTATATTTGAACTTTTTTTAAAAGTCGGTGATAAAACATTAGAAAGTTAAGTGAGGTTTAGATTACACACACACACACACAGAAGTGCCTAATTTACCAACAAGCTAAGCTATTGATTTCAGTGATAAGGGCGTTACTCTTATAAAAAAAAAAAAAAAAAAACACAATTTTAGAAAGTGTATTAATTGAGATAAATAAAAACATTTTACCCCTATGCTTTGAGGTAACTGTTGACCTTATTAAAATAAAAAGAATAAAATGAGTAATAAAATATGAAATGCCACGTAAGCAAAAGGTGGCAGGGACAGTGGCCCGAAAGCCATGAGGTCCAACTTTTGGCGCTGCCCCCCATATTGTATTATATAATTATTAAATATTAAATTAGCAATACTGGCGTAGTGGTAGTGGATGCTTTTCTTTCACCTATTGGTCTCGATTTGACATTCACACTATAACTCTATTTCCATGGAAATATGATTATCCGTCTTGAATAAAAAAAGGTTTAAATCAGGGAAAAGAAAAAAGGCTCAACGCGAAAGATCATGTACCATTACCATTACTTCCCCCTTTGAATAATTAATAATCAGGCCAAGTTAATGGCTACAAATGGAAGATGATAAAAAGGTACAAAATCAATGGTAAACAATTTACGAACAGTAAAAAGATTTTTATTTAACTTGATCCAATTACATTGACTTGGTGGGTCTTGTGGAGTCAAAATCAGACGGTGGGACTTTATTGCTGTTTTCTGGGGGACCCAAAAAACTAATCAAAGTTTATCGTCATCATGGTCAATTAAATCCATGCCGTTTATTTCGTGCCGCCCGAAATATATCTGATCCGGTGTAGATCACAAGTTGGGTTGGACTTGGCCCGGGGTGAAATCCCGGGGTCCTACGTACCACAGTGTGGATCAAAGTCCACGTAGTTCGAGGGTATACGACAGGCTAATGATAGCCAGAGGGGGTGGTGTGTGTGCTCTGTGTGAATAGAAAAGCTAGGGTTTCCGAAGTGTGTACCTTGTAAGGGGTTCACCCTATTTATAGGCGTACCTGTGCCTTATCTTACTCAGTTGGATTCATCCTTTATTTTAGGGATATCAAGATATGTGTTTTTGATAGATATTCTTGATACATAGGCAGTTATCATAACGATAGATATTTTGATAAAACCACTCCTATTTTCAAGGAAGCGGTTATGAGCATAACTGAAGTCATTTTGACTGGGCTCTTTAGTTATTGGGCTGGGCCCATTTATGAGATATCCGTAACAGTTGCCCCCCAGCCCGGTTGTTCAGGGCTCCGAGCAGCCGGGATGCACTTGTCAGGTTACGTCTTTTGTTCTAGTTCATCTCGTTGTTCTGAGGTTTTTGATTTCTAGTTCTTTTTCCGAGGTCGGACATTTTTGGTCCCCGGGTTACCCCCTCTGTCACCAATTTGCATTCCGGTTTATTTGAGTGGGACACGGGTGCCCCCCCATCCCGGTTAACGCGGGTTGCATTCGTTTGCTATCCCGAGAGAACATTAATGTTTGGTCTTAACGTTCTATAATTTTGATTCTAGGCCGAACTCCTCCCATGCTTTCTCGAACTTCCCCTCTTTATTCGTGTCGGGTAGTGTTAATATTTCTATATCGTCTTACTCCCCGTTTACAGGTACCTTGTCCAGTTTTTCGTGGATCGGGATTTGTTGCCCCCAAGTTCGAGATTGCACGGGGAGTTAGGTCGGGCAACCGGGGTGTATTCATGTGGTCGGCCACGTGAACATTTCGATCCGGGATCATTGTCCGCTTCATCTGTTGATCCAACACTCGTCTTATCTCGAGGCCAGGAGTGTCATCATTGCCTTCTGCTGATTTGATGTTTACTGGCCGGCCTCTGAGTAGAGCAACTGCCCCATTATCTTGGTTTTCGTGTTTGCCCACCATCAGCATTAAATGTGCACGCCTTTTAACGTCCACGTCATTATTTATGTATGGGCCCTTTGGGCTTTTGACGGTTGAGTTTCTTGCCTCTCACCCGTCTGCTTGTTTTGTTTATAAAAGCCATCGACTTTCTGCTTCTTGCATTTTGAAAACTGCCAAACCTTGAATTTTCCTTCTTGAGAGAAACTTGCAACCAGTCACCCGTTCATCTTCCTCAGATTCCCATTTCTGCTCTTCGTGGCTCGCGCGTTTCCTCTTCCCTTAACTTATATCAAACCAGGTACTTTCCTTGTTTCCTTCTCTGGTTATTTGGCTGTGTTTTCTTCTCTCTTTCTCTATTTCTTGGTCTTTCTTTTTTCTGGGTAGGTTATTGTGAGTTCTTTCGAGTTTCTTCCCCTTTGGGTTCTGGCTTCTGCTTTGTTCTTGAACTTCTCTGAACTTCTGGTCTATTCAATCCTTTTTCTCCGTCTTTGGTTTTCGGTTTCCTGTTTAAATTCTATCCTCTCGGGATGAGCCATCAAGGTTCTCCTCCGTCTTTTAATCCAAATGCTTTTTCCCCGGAAGAGGCCGAGCTTATTCAGCGTATGCCTCCCCGGACAGCTTGGTGGCTGTACGGGAAGCCTCTGACCGAAGAACAAAAGAGGGAAAACGTTCTCCGTGGTTATGGCGGAGAAGGTGGTAGTCAACCAGGTCGTTCTGGTCGGGTTAGGGGAAGGGCTCGAGGTCGGTCTGAGTCTGTAGAGCCCGAAAGTCTAGACCGGGGGATTACTGCCACTAGGGTTTTTTCTTCAGAGCCGCCCTTAGGAAAGGGTAGGGGGGAAAGTCTTCCTCTACCCGCCTCTTCCTTTCCTTCACGCGCGGAGCCCCTCATCTCCCTTACCCGGCCTATCGGCCCGTGCGAGGAGTGTTCCTGGCTGATATCTGAGGCCACGATGGTTGGCCGGTCATGGGAAGCTGACGAAATAGCTTCACGATGCCGGCATATCCAACCGCGGGTTGTTGGAGCCGTTTCTACCCGTCCCGTTGTACTATCTTCAGGTATCATTTTCGTTTCTAATTTATTTTTGTTTTGCCTTTTCTAGGTAGTATGTCAACTTCTCCGCGTCCTATCGAAGATTCCGGATCCGTGGAGTCAGCGGCCGTCAGTATTCCACGTCATATTGCTGAGAAGTATGACTGGGTTGCGACCGGGGTGCTGTCCAGGCTATCAAAAGCCACGACCAGTCAGATCGCCGAGCTCCCATTAGGGGACCGGGATCATTGTTCTTTATCTCTCCCCGGCCCTTCTGAACCGGTGTGCGTTGCCCGGGAAGGGAACGAGCGCTCCTTTTTCTTCTTCTATCTAGACTTCGTCAAAAAACTCGGCCTTCGCTTTCCATTTTCTAGGTTTCAAGTAGATCTCTTAAACATTCTTCAGCTGGCCCCCACTCAGATTCATCCCAACTCTTGGGGCTTTATTATTGCATTCGAGCGGCTTTGCCGATTTTTAAATCGTACTCCCACCACCGGGACATTCTTTTATTTTTTTAACATCCAACGGGCTCGTCAACCCGGGGAGCCCGAAGAAAAGAGGGGTTGGGTTTCTTTCCGGGGGAAACCGGACAAGAAGCTTTTCCATGTGGCAACTGACACCTGGAAAGGCTTCAAGGCCTCTTTTTTTAAAATCAACGCTGAACCCGGTCATAAACCGTGGTTTCTTAAGGACGTCGACTCCAGCTCGGTGGAGCTGCTATTTCCTCTGTATTGGTCGAAAGCTCATTATGACCAAGACCAAAGCATATTTGCATCCTCCGATGATAGCCTAGAGCCAGCCGAGGTTGAAACCGTGATAGCTCTGGTTGACCACGTGGCCGAGAAGGATGTTATTGATTCCCGGATTTTTATCCGACAGTCGGTGGAGGAATTGTATTCACCGAGTATGAATTTTTTTTTTTTTTTATTTTTTTATTTTTTTGGTATGCCCCTTGTCATTTCTGATGTTTGTTATGTTTTTTGTAGTGCCTGACATGGGGAAGGCTTCTTTCCAAGAACTGGCCGAGAAGCTCCGGGCTAAGGCCAAAAAGAAAGGGGAGTCCTCTTCCCAGAGCAAAGCTGTGGCGGCTCCTTCGCCTGCCGAGACTACTGCTGAAAAGAGGGCTGCGTCCTCTCCGGCCTCTACGGATCTTATTCCGCGCAAGCGATCGAAGTCCGTGGCGTCGTCGATCTCGGTAGCAGAAGAGAATCCGGCCTCTGTCCCGGACGCCGGTGCTGCCACAAGCGTCCCCCCTCCCCCATTTCTTGCTAAGTCTCGCCTTCACTCGCGGGGTGAGGTATGGACTGATGGGGTCTCGGAGGAGCTGAAATACGTGGTGAAGCCCCCAAGCAAGTATTTTAGTGGTGAGGCCTTTGCCGACTCCGACCTCGACCACCTGCAGGTCCTGCAGGACCACCTAATGGAGACGGCCGGCGTGTTGGACGCTTATGCTTCTGTTAAGCATAAGTACGCCAGGGCTGCAGCCGAGATTGCCAAAGCTCGGGTTGAAAAGAAGGAGGCCGAGATCAGGCAGCGGGAGGCTGAGGAGGCGCGCCTGAAAGCGGAAGAGGCGCAGATAAGGGCGGTGGAGGAGCTATCAAAGGCCCTTGCTGAGAGGGATCATTTCTCCACCGAGCTTGACGCCAGTCATGCCCGAGAAGACACCCTCAAAGCCTCGCTGCACACCCTGCAGGGTCAGTATGCGGGGCTGGTGAAGGACCTCCATCTTGCCCAATCCGACCTCGACGCTTCCAAGGCCGAGCTCGTGGCGTCCGCTGCCGAGGTGGAAAAGCTGGAAGTCCTGGTCGTGGAGACGGCTGCTGAAGCTTTCAACGTATGCCTGGCCCAAGTCCGAGCTCTGAATCCGGACATTTCGATGAACTTAGATGCTGTGGATTTCAGAGCTTCGGTAGAGGACGGGCTATTTGTACCAGCGCCGCTTTCTCCGGTCGAAGGGTCCGAGCATCTCGCGGAGGATGACCGTGTTCAATTAGCTGAGGAAGATGCTCCGACGACCGACGCCCCTGGCCCTCCTGTGCCCGGCCAAGCCCAATCTTGATGCCGTCTTTCTAGGATCTTTTTTTTTTTTTTTTTTTTTTTTTTTTTTATGTAGTATTTTCATTTTCATTTTTGTTTCTTCTGTAATCTGGGGCCTTTTGCCCTCAAAATTAATAATATGACAAGCCGGTATTCCCGGATTTTCTAGCATCCTCAGCTCGTCCATCTTACATGTATTTATTTTCATCCTTTAAACCAAACTCGTGTTTGAATTCACCAGTTGATGAGTAAAGGGGAACGTAATCCGTGCACGAAGCTCGGTTCTTTATTTTATGACTTGGCCAAAGTCAAGATATATTGCGCAGAATCTGCTGGTTATTCAACCGACGTTTTAACAAACGGGCCACGTTTATTAATGGTCGGGCATTCTAAACAACAGACGATTTTCAAAAATCATCTAAATACTTTATAAAGTACCGTACCGAGATGGTAGCCAACTGCCATATGTTCGGGCCCTAATATCCTTTTTGAATAGGAGCCTAAACATTTCGACCTGATCAGGATCTTTTATGGCCATCTCACACCACCCCAGGGGACAGTTCCGATGCATCGTAAGCTTTACAAGACTTGTTGACAAATCTTATCATGACCGGGATCGCGAAACCCAAGTCTTTGTTTAATTATCTTGCTTTTGTCGCAGCCTATCTTTGCATTGATTTCTCAAGCAATAACTAGGTTGGCCCATGAATTGAACCACCTTTTTTTATTGATTGAAATAATTAGAATTACACAATTTTTAATCAATGGAAAATACTGCTAAAAGCAAGACAGTGCGTAATAAAAAACGGTTCTCGGTCACCACCGACATCCGTTGAAGCTAAAAAGCGGTTCACAGTCACCACTGACATCCGCTGTGGGTTTATTCCGAGTGCCTCCCGGTCTTTAGCTGTAGTAAGTCCTTAGTTTGTCCGCGTTCCATGTTCGTTTAATGGGCGTGCCATCTAACATCTCAAGGGCATAAGTCCCGGGCCCCATTTTGTCCGAAACACGGTAAGGACCCTCCCAGTTTGCTGCAAGTTTTCCATCCCGGGCATTCTTATTTCCGATATCCGCTCTGCGTAATACCAAGTCACCTTTATCGAACGCTCGCGGTCTAACTTTGCGGTTATACTTAGCCGCCACCAGCTGCTTCGTTGCCAGATCTCGGCAGTGTGCCATTGTTCTCACTTCATCGATGAGGTCTAGCTCGGCTGCTAACTGCTCGTTGTTAGCGTGTTCTCCCTCTTCCATGACTTTGGCTTTCCTCCATGATGTTTGCCCAATTTCAACCGGGATCATGGCCTCGCATCCATATGTCATTCGGAAGGGTGTTTCCTGGGTCGAGGTTTGGACACTAGTTCGGTATCCCCAGAGTACCGGGTATAGTTCCTCGACCCAGTTACTTTCTGCATTACTCATCCTTTTCTTGAGCCCGTCAACAATGATTTTGTTGGCTGCCTCGGCTTGCCCGTTAGATTGCGGATGCTCTACCGAGGCGAAATGGTGCTTGATTTCGAGATCGGACATCAACCTCTGGAAACCTTGGTCGACGAATTGAGTACCGTTGTCAGTTACGATCTCGGCAGGAATCCCGAACCTTGCAACAATATTTCTTTCGAAGAATTTTTGTATTCGAGCAGCCGAGATGGTCGACAGTGGTTCGGCCTCGATCCACTTAGTGAAATAATCCACAGCCACCACAAGCCATTTCAGTTGCCCTGCGGCCGGTTTGAACGGTCCAAGGAGGTCCATACCCCACTTAAAGAATGGCCAAGGAGCCGTGATGGTTCTCAACTCGGTCGGAGGTGGCCAGAGGATCCGAGCATGTTTTTGGCAGCTTTCGCAAGTCCGTACGTGCTGTCCGGAGTCCGCAACCATTGTCGGCCAGTAGTATCCAGCCCTTAAGGCTTTCCGGGCTAACGCCTTTGCCCCCATGTGTTGTCCGTTTATCCCTTCGTGTATCTCCGACAGCACGTACTCGGCCTCTGCCTGGTTTAAACATCTCATCATTGGGGATTGAAGGCCTTTTCGGTAGAGCTGGTCATCGACCACCGTGTACATTAACGCGGTCCGTGCTATTTGCCTTGCTTCCCCGGGATCGTCCGGGCTAACTCCCTTTTCCAGGTAATTTAAGATTGGCTTTCGCCAGTCTTCTGCTGCCGCGATGACCATGATACACGTGGGTTCCTTGAGACTTTGTTGTATTACAGTCCGATTATTTCCCGGGTTCCTGGTGCTTGCTAATTTGGAGAGGATATCTGCCCTCGCATTTTCTCCCCTGGGTATGTGGGTGACTAGGACATCATCGAAGTCGGCCACTGCCTCTCTGACTTTCCCCAGATACTTAATTAGCAAGGGTCCCTTGGCCGTGTATGAACCGTTGATTTGGGCCGCGACTAGTTGAGAGTCGGTAGAGAGATGAACCCTCCTGGCCCCATTGTCTTTTGCCTGTGATAGCCCGGCTAATACAGCCTCATACTCGGCCTGATTATTGGACGTTCTGAAGTGTAATTGCAGGGAGTGTTCCATGGCGACTCCTTCCGGGCTTTCGACTATGATCCCGGCTCCACTTCCTTTGGCGTTTGAAGAGCCGTCTACAAATACTTTCCAAACGTCAAGGTCTGCTTTCGGGACTACCTCTGTTGGCACCAGTTCTGCAATGAAGTCGGCTAAAGCCTGGGACTTAATAGCACGCCGAGCTTCATATACTATGTCGAATTCGGATAGTTCGATTGCCCAACTCATCATTCTACCTGCTAAGTCAGGTTTGTGGAGTATTTGACGTATGGGCTGACTGGTTCGGACAATTATTTTATGCCCCTGGAAGTAAAGGGCGTAATCTCCTCGCGGCAGTTAGGAGCGCAAAGGCCACCTTTTCCAACCTTTGATATCTTAGCTCCGAACTCTGCAAAGCCCGGCTTGTAAAGTAAATCGGTTTCTGTTCCCTCGAATCTTCTCTCACCAGGGCGGCACTTACCGCTTCTGGGGCCACGGATAGATATAATATCAAATCTTCCCCGGGCTCGGGTTTTGTCAGCACGGGTGGTGATGACAGGCATTTTTTGATCTTGTCAAACGCGGCTTCACACTCTGAGTTCCATTCTCCATGCCGTGCTTCCTTCTTCAATAACTTGAAGAAAGGAAGAGCATTTTCTGCCGATTTCGGTAAGAACCTTGTCAGCGCGGCCAGTCTGCCGGTCAACTGCTGTACTTCTTTTTTGTTTTTTGGGGCAGCCATATTGAGGACGGCCTGACATTTGTCCGGATTGACCTCAATCCCCCGGTTTGTCAACAGGAATCCGAGAAATTTACCCGCTGGTACCCCGAATGCACATTTAGCTGGGTTAAGTCGGATTCTGTGGGCCCGGAGCTTATCAAATGTTTCTTGCAAATCTTGGATGTGGTGGGATCGCTTAACTGACTTTACGATCATATCGTCAATGTAAACTTCGACGTTCCTGCCGAGTTGTGCCTCAAACACTTGATTCATCATCCTCTGGTAAGTAGCTCCTGCGTTCTTCAGCCCGAAAGGCATGACATTATAGCAGTAGTTTGCTTTTTCCGTGATAAAAGCTGTTTTCTCCTGGTCTTCAGGATGCATAGCTATTTGGTTGTAGCCGGAATACGCATCCATGAATGAGAGCAACTGGAAACCCGAGGAATTGTCCACCAGTTGGTCAATATTTGGCATGGGGTAAGCATCCTTGGGGCATGCTTTGTTGAGATCGGTGTAGTCGGTGCATACCCTCCATTTGCCATTTGGTTTCTTGACCATTACCACATTTGACAACCACGTGGTATACTGGATTTCCCTGATGAATCCCGCATCCAGCAGTTCTCTTACATGCTCGGTTAGGGCTTCCTGACGGTCCGGTGCAATCTTTCTTTTCTTCTGCGAGACTGGCGTATATCGTGGATTTATGGTCAATTTGTGACAGCAGAACGCCGGGTCGACTCCTGGTAACTCCGAAGGTTTCCAAGCGAATATGTCCTTGTTTCTCCATAACAGCTTTTTGAGCTCGCTTTTTTCTTGCTCGGCAAGTGCACTCCCGATCTGTGTTATTTGTCCGGGATCCTCTCCTAGTTGGTAGCCTGTGAGCTCTCCATCAGGCTCTGTTTTCATCATCTTTGCTTCTTCTCTTACATCCAGCTCTACCATGTTGACCGAGCTCGGCGCAATTGGCGCTGACTTTCGAGTTCCTTTCTGCTGCGAGCTCGATGTTCCGGGTTCGTTGTTTTTAACTGTCGAGAAATAACATTGCCGGGATTCCTTCTGATCACCTCTGACGGTGACGACTTTATTGTTCCGACTTACCATTTTCAGCTTCTGATGCTTAGTTGATATGAGCATGTCCCAATTATGAATGGTTGGTCTGCCTAAGATTATATTGTAGGACGAAGGGAAATCTGCTACAATAAACTTGACTCGCTCAGTCTTGAAGGCTTCTTTAGAGCCCAAGGTCATTTTAAGTTCGATACACCCTTTGGGGTTTGTATCCTGTCCGTTGAACCCGATTAAGGTTGTCCTGCACGGCCTTAGATTCTCTGGGTCGAGGTCCATGCGCTTAAAGGCATCCCACAGGATGATATCCACCGCGCTGCCAGGATCGATGAATATCTTCTTTACACGGCATTTTCCCAAGAGGCCGGTTATGACCAGTCCGTCTTGATGACCCGGGATTACGTCCCTCAGATCTTCCTGAGTAAAGAACAGCTTAGGAGGCTCTTCTGTTTGTGATGGCTCCGGCTTGAAGGTCGGTCGTCCCCTGATGGTTAAGACTTCCCGAAGGTATTTCTTCCTCTGATTGGCCGTATCGCCGCCACCTCCGTAACCTCCACTAATGACATTGCAGTCAAACTCTGCTTCCGGGAACTCGTCCTCATTGTCGTGCTTTCTCCGGCCTTCGTCCGGCTTTCTCCTCTGGGAGACCGGGCTTGTACTCCGATCCGTCTGCTTGCGCTTGGCTTTCTGCCCTTGTGTTTTGATAACGTACTGACGTAATTTTCCATCTCGGATAAACTTTTCCACCGCATCTCTAAGGTCCCAGCACTCATCTGTTGTGTGCCCGGGTCCATTGTGGAATTCACAAAACCGTGTGTGGTCCAACTTTCCCTTATTATAAAGTGGTCGGGGTCGCTCCACCTTCCTCATCTCGGTCAGGGCTACCTCTCTCCATAACTGTGAACGAGGGACATTTATTGGAGTATATCTCTCATACTTCCCCTCATGCCTTTGTCCTCGTGTTTTCTGGTCCGAGTTACGGGGTCGGTCTCTTGATGCCCGGTCCTTCCCTTTCGGGGGTGGGCTTTTCTGTCTCTCTTTTCCCGGTGCGTTGGCTATTTGCATCTGTTCTATGTCCAGATACTTTTTGGCTCGTTTATGGAATTCTTCCAGCGTCTTGATCTCGCCAGATATGACCGATCTCCCCATTCTGGATTCGCTATCTAAGCCCGAGATGAGCAAGTGTACGTGGACGCTTTCCGTTAATCCCTGGATTTGTAATGCGGCAGCCTTGAAACGATCCAAATACTTCTGAAGGGTTTCACCGGGTTGCTGCTTGATTCTGTCCAGCGTGTAGACCGACCTGGGTTGCTTTTTGCTTGTCGCGAAATTCAGCAGGAACTTCTCGCTCAGGTTGTTGAAGTCGGTGATGGACTTGGGAGATAGAGTCCGGAACCAAATTTGGGCGGCTCCTCGTAACGTTGAGGTGAACAGCCTGGAAATGATTGGCCCCTTGAATCCTCGGACCAGCATCTCAGTGTCGAAAGTGTTCAAGTGTGTCTGGGGATCCTGACTTCCGTCGTACTTAGGGAGGTCGGATGTATTAAATTTCCTTGGGTACTCAGCTTCTGTAATTTCATCTGAGAACGGGCTGTTGTTTTGTCCTCCCTCCCCATACCACGTCTTGTACCTGTCGGAGTCTTGCGGAATTCCCTGATTGTCCGAGGTACGGCTGTCCTTCCTATGTGCCCGGGCTTGATCCTCCTGACTCGCGTCCTGGTGATTATTTTGCTGAGAATTTTTTGTTGAAGCTATTCGGCCTTGACCGGGATGATCCTCCTGTAGGGGATCAATAGTTTGGTGATTGGTTTCTTCGTCCTCATTCTGCTGACCGTCCCGGCGTTCCTCCTGAAGAGGGTCTTGTAAGTGTTTAAGAATTTGATTCATCACCTCGGTCATATGGTCAATCTTCTGGCTCTGAAGATTGTCGCGTTCTTCCACATTCTCGATCCGTTTCATCATTGACTCAGCAATGTTATGTAGGAGCCGTATGTCTGGGCTTCCAATCTGAAACTTTGAGGGACCAGCGTAGTTAGTATTTTCCAGCGTTTGGCCTGCTCGTCCATCCAGGTTTGAGTCCGGGGACTCCTCCATTTGTTCCTGATTAACGCCTTGAACGTCCTGCTGTTGGGTCTCGCTAAAATTTTGTTCCTGACCTTGCTCGTGTGCATGCGGGTGGCTTTTGCTTCTGGTATTAGCCATCACGGGTCACAGGAATAGGACTTTACAGTCCCCACAGACGGCGCCAATGATCCG
The DNA here is from genome assembly GCA_037074495.1 of Acacia confusa. NCBI lineage: Eukaryota > Viridiplantae > Streptophyta > Magnoliopsida > Fabales > Fabaceae > Acacia > Acacia confusa. The sequence continues at coordinate 472,089 of CM073509.1, forward strand.
GTGTAGATCACAAGTTGGGTTGGACTTGGCCCGGGGTGAAATCCCGGGGTCCTACGTACCACAGTGTGGATCAAAGTCCACGTAGTTCGAGGGTATACGACAGGCTAATGATAGCCAGAGGGGGTGGTGTGTGTGCTCTGTGTGAATAGAAAAGCTAGGGTTTCCGAAGTGTGTACCTTGTAAGGGGTTCACCCTATTTATAGGCGTACCTGTGCCTTATCTTACTCAGTTGGATTCATCCTTTATTTTAGGGATATCAAGATATGCGTTTTTGATAGATATTCTTGATACATAGGCAGTTATCATAACGATAGATATTTTGATAAAACCACTCCTATTTTCAAGGAAGCGGTTATGAGCATAACTGAAGTCATTTTGACTGGGCTCTTTAGTTATTGGGCTGGGCCCATTTATGAGATATCCGTAACAATATCCACGCAAGCTTCTTCTTTTTTTTAAGGGGGGAAAAGGAAATTACGAAACTAAAATATTGATACCCCGCGGTAATAAAACCCATTAAGATGGCAGAAGAATTGAGAGAAGGAGGGGTGGATAAAAAGGTTAATTGATTAATATACATTAAATTCAATAGCTTTTGGTTTGTGTTTGGTGTAGGTAGAAAAGAGAGAGACGGAGAGACCAGGATCTGAAAATGTCAAAGATATTTTGGAATGTGGTAGCGTGCCTTTGAAGAGAAGGTGGGCTGCCCCAATCTGGCCGCATTTCCCTCATCCCATCTCTCCTTTTCTTTTTGTTGAAATTTATGTATTAAGTTTTTTTTTTATAAGAAAAAAGTTTTGGAAGGGTTTGACACCAGTCCCCTACTAAGGCCAAGATACAGCCTCAGACTCTATGAGAGCTTAGAGGGGACTTACGAGATCGCTTACCAAAGGAGTTCCAGCGACAGCAGTGGGGATTGAACCCACGACCTTAGAACTTAGTCCTGGACCCTTTACCATCTATGCCAACTCACATTGGCAAATTTATGTATTAAGTTAAAACCAAATAATTAATATATTTCCCCCTTTTCTAAAATCTTGATCGGGCAAGTCTTTTTCTGACGGTTTCCATGGCGTCATCAAAGATGAAATACTCTCCTTATCTTTTTTCCTATTTTTCCATATCTGCCCATCTGTTAATTAGGAAAATGAGAAAAAAGTTGAAGTAATATTATATTGATTGGAGAGACATGATTTATAGATTATAATGGATAATGAAAGAAGTCCAACTCTATGTTTATCTTGCTAAATGCGTGGGGCCAGAAACATGAGATAAGAAAAAGGTGAAATTTCAATATCAACATTTCATATTTGGACCGTCCAGCTACTTCTTTTTTTGGTTGAAGAAAATGTTTGACATTGACACTGAAAGATTCATTAAACCATGCAGGTTTTGCAATTTAAAAGAAGAGGCTTACAAAAACATTCCCAGATCTATTAATTGTTTAGCATGAAGGTATTGGCAAAATTTGAATCCACGTTCTCCCTGTGCCAAGTTCCAACGCATTGCATTGTGGCTGTGGGTCAACAAGATTCGAAAGTATGTATAAGATAATAATCATAAGTAAGAATGCTGCCTAAAATTTCAAAAGCAGCCTTTCCAGTGATGCTGTGATTCTAGTCGTTGACAGCATTTAAGAGGCAAGAGCAAAGAAGGTTTACAGGGAAACGCAAGAGAGGAAGCTGATAACGAATGTGGTGTTGCTGTCTTTCTAAAGACACACGACACAGCATTCATGTGTGCCATGCATCGCACTTTCCATTTTATTCTATTGCAGCCCACACACGGCACGAATAGTTATCAGTGCAACCTCATTTCACTACGTCACCCCCAATCTGCCTTCCAATATTCCTCCTTTTCTCCCTTCCCCTCCAAATGCAGCCAACTTAAAACTAAACCAACTTCACTTTGTTCCTTACCATATATAACTAAAATGAGACATTCCCATGTTGGATTCTCCTACACAAATGCATGGCCAACTTTTCTAATACTTTTATCAAACTGAGGCACCAACAAAGCATACCTTGAATGCTATATTGTTAAAGCCGCTGCCCTCCACATTAATTAATGGAATTATAAAAATAAAAATACAAGATATAATCAATCTCTCGTGGTTAGAATCTCTCTGGATAATAAACAAGGATTACTGTAATGGTTGCTGTGTTTGGACATTGATTATGAACCTGAGGAGGTGACTACCCTGTCATCTTCGATTCTAGTATAATATGCCTCTCTTTCTGCACCTTTCAAATCCAATAAGCTGTCTTCTTCAGAATCTGATTCACTAGCTGATAAATGTCCTCCTTCGAAATTATCTTCAGTTTCGCATAATTTTGTATCCATGAAATCAGCTTCCATGTCTGACACGTCTGTTGAAAAGCTATCGCTTCTTGAATCAAAATTTTTCTTTTCATTCAGTCCATGATTCCTTTCTATCCCGGAGTTCAAGCTTGGACGTTCCAATATTGACAAGGGATCACGATCATTTGGATCACCATATAGCGCAACGTGCCTATAATATAGTTCTAATTCCTTCTCGGCAATAGCAATGAAGCGTCTCACTGACTCAAGTGATTGCTCATACTTGGATTTTTCAAGCGCCTGTAAACCATTGAAGCACTTACGTTAGACAAGTCACACAACTAGACAAATCAAACTACACAGCACATCTGCCCATCGGATCCTGCATCAGCAAAAGACTATGACAAGACAACCTCGTCTTATATACAAGCTACAACACGAAGAACTAACGACTAAAAGTACTAAATTTCTCCTATTTACATGTCCTAATACCATTTCACTAGTGTCAGAATTTCCAACAAACGATTGCCTCAAAAGGTAAACCAGTTATCTTCACATTTATGTCTTTCTTCTCTCTTCGTATCACTCCTCAACAGGAACGATGTATCTGCAACACCTACTTCCAACACATAGGGATGGCAAAGTTCCCCAAGTTGGAGGATCCCCACTGGGACTAACTCTAGACTCGCATTGATAGAATTTTTACTCAAGGGGCAGCAACAAGAAGACATTCTCCTTAAGGATACTTCGGGGTTGGGACAAAAGTTATATCCTCTGTCCTGAAGGTAACAAGTGTATGAATGTCTCCTCTAGTCATTAATCTGTATTAATACATATTTTAATTTAATCATTTAGACAACCCTCAAAACCTTCTCCCACATTTGTTTTGTTGCTTTCCCAGCCTCCCTACTATAATCATACTACACGATCCCAGGATTTTAAACTTTCGTTAATCATTGGAAGTTATCTCACTTGTACAAGAACATGCTAAAGACAGTGCAGAAGGGACTCCAGTCAGGAGATTTATTCTGAGACCCGATACAGTGGGAAAAGGACTAGATCAAGACTCTACAGTTTCATGGATACAAAAAACAAAAAAAGAAAAAGAAAAATGTCCCAAGTACAAAAGTCTATTCACATAAAAAACAATCACGAAAACCTCTTCTAATCAGAAAATGACGCAAGCAGACCTAAATCAGTTGTATGCAATTGAAAATTAATCTGCCATGACAGAAAATGAAATAAATAGCAGTTCAACAGACTCTAAAATGGGGCAACTCTCTGGGGGGCCACAAAGAGTCAAAGACTATCCTGAGTTAGGTTGCAAAAACATGCTAAATAATTAATTGATGTTTGCCTATCAAGTTCAATACCTAGATCTTTATCTGTGGGCAAGTGCAAATGTGAGCCAATAGAAGACACTCAAACAGACAGATGTATTACATTCATTAAATGGTTCACTATAAGAAATGTTTTGAGTACAGAAACTCATTATGAAATTCACTGTGATGCATTTAATAAATACAGTTAAAAGCAAGGAGAAAGATAAATTTAGTACTATAATTTAACACAGTAGCGGTGTTGTAAAGAGAAGTATTTTGGACATTGACAGCGTGAAAAGAGCCGAACTAGAATAAAAAATGCAGGTGATTTTTGACGAGTAATTCAAATGGCAGTATTTATAAGATCAACTAAAGTAAGTGGTTACGCATTTGAGTAAATAAAATAGAACGTCACCTTTTTCTTGGATAATGTATCTACTGGTGACATAACTTCAGGCTGTACATAGTTCTTTCCTCGATAAAATATGATAGTGTCATCTCCAATTATATGAATTAGAATACCACCACTCAATCTGGCAATTTCCTGTGCATATTCATGAACTTGGCCAGGTTTGCAAGGCTTGCATATGACTTTAACAGTCTCATGTCTCTTCCAATGCATGTGCATATTAAGAACAACACCTCCAAACAATCCTCTTCTTCCAACTTGTAGATAATTAGTGCTTTTCTGTGCCATTTTTTTCAAATAAAATCGTTCTTCCCCAGTCAAGCCATCAGGTTTTGCCATAGGACCCTGAACTCTGGGAATTTCATATCGCTTAAGTCTTTCAATAAGCATTGCCTCCTTAATCTTGGCCTGGGATCAAACCAGGTAATTAGACATCGTAGTTGGAATACCTAGGGAAATAAGAATTCCGTGAAATATATGATTATCGGTTATCAATTATCAATTTGCAGCATTAGAATATGGAGGCCAAGAATGTGTTTAGATCAGTAAAGGAATGCATGACTGGGGCGGGGATCATATCTCTATACTAAGGAAAATATAATCATGCATGTCTTAGGTTCAGTAAGGAACTTTCCAGTCCATGGCAGCAAAGATTAACAAACACAATAGAGCCAAAGAAAAGCATATAATGAAGAGAAAATATCAAGCTAATTATCCGCTCTTGGGCATGTCATAGCAAGTTTAACTTTCAAGTAGATATCAAGCTAATTATCAGTCCTTCAGCATGTCATAGTAAGTTGAACTTTCGAGTAGACGCCAGGGACCAAAAATAAGAAATCTTCTTCCAGTAGAGACTAAGTCACATGCCGTCTTCAGTGCAAGCAAATAAACTATTGTTATTAAGAAAAGTGAGCAAATTAGAAAGTTCTACGTTGAAAAAGGATCCGTATTTATTAGGAAAAAGAAAATCTTCGCGCATACCTTTTCAATCTTGTACTTGATTCTCTCTTCTGCATTGGCAAACTTCTGCTTCTTCTTCCCCTTGACCCCAAGTCGACGAGGATCTTTCTTATTTGCCGCTTTTCTCTTCTGCTTCTCTCTCTTCCTCTGTTGCTTCAACCTCTTTTTGGTCTTCCATTTCTCTTTCTTCGGCGGGTCAACCTCGTGAGTTTCGAACTTAGTTTTCTCCCCCGATATCACAAGATTAACAGAACCATGGCTGAAGTTTCTGTAAACCCAAGAAGGGATTCGCTGCTCGAGCGGGATAAATTGTCTGAATGGAGAGAAAATTGGTGTTTGAGTTCTGACAACTGACCTAGAACATGGAGAAATTAGTAGGAAAGTTGTGAATCGTTGCAGAAGAAAACGAAATGCTCATAAATATATTCTCCGCCAAAGTTCACAATTATCTACTACCATCATTCCGTAACGCTGGCTCAATAACGAGAAAATAAGCTGAGTCAAGCTAGAAGCTCGAAAAAATATAAAATACAGTTTCCTGGAGTAGAAAAGTCAACTACTTGAAAACGTAGAAAAGATCAAGCAGAAAGAGAGAACCTGAGAGATTTTGAAGCAGAATATGAAGTTTTGAGAACAGAAGAAGCTCTTCGAAGGCTGCGAAACAGAGAATTCGCCATGGTTGTGTTGAAGCGCCAACAAGAGATTCGGGCGACGCGGGAGAGGAGGATCTGTGCCCGTCAGATATGGACCGGGTGGCCTGGTATGGCCCAGATCCGGCTGATATAAACAAGATAGTCTGATAAGTGATCGGCCCAAAAATATTAGAACTCATCTATACATCTATAGACTACGATCTTATATCTATATCCTCTTCTAATTTGTATCCCAAAAAAAAAAATATCCTCTTCTTTGCAGGCAACAATTGGCCACACGATAGAGTTGACTTTTACTAAAGATCTCACCAATAGTCTTTTGACATGTAAGAGGAGACTTGAGCCTCCATATTTCTTCCCTGAAGCTCCCTCCCCTGTATCTGCCCTTCTCGACACGGGAGTTTTTTTTTTTTCTTTTTTTTTTTTAAAAAAATAAAAATAAAGCAGAACCAGAGAAGTTTTCTAAGACAATCGAAGAATTTTCAGTGAGTTTTTGTTTTACATGTTTCTCAATTTTCATTATTGCTATGAGAATTCTGTTTTGGGATTTCATGTCAATGGAATTTCTAGGGTTTTCTTTTGCTGTGCTGCATGAATGAATTAAATGCTTGAATGGCGTGGTATGTTGTCACGTAAGAAGCGAATTAATCCTGCTTCTTTTTCTTATTTGCAAAGAGTTTCGTAGGGAAGTGGTGAACACCTCGAACTGGAGATTATGTTATCCCTCTAACTTCTGTTAGTCTCTCTTCTGATCTTCTTTCTCTTTTGTGCATGTCGTATACTCTCTCTGCTTTAGCTGAAATGGTTTCATTTCATTTGTACTCTTATAAATTTCTCTGGGTAGGCTAGGGAACTCCTGTTCACGCTATGAGTCGTATCTGAGAATTTTATTTTTTTTTTTTTTTTGGGGGGGGGGGGGGGATGGAATTCCGGAATTCCTTCATTTGGGACCTTCTAGTTTGAGGTTTTGACTGAACCTTTATCTCATGGATGGTAGTAAGTTTAAGTTGATCTCGCTCATTTGACTCCAATGTCGTGCAATTTATCCATGGATTGATTGCGACTTCAGACGAGAAGCGGGTTAGTACATTGTACCTAGATGTAGTGTGAATTAAAGGCTCCCCTACTGGTGTCATCAACTTTTTTAGGTTTCTTTATTAATGTGTGTTTTGATTCGTTTCACTGTTAGTAACTTTCAGTAAAGAGTATTTCCTCAACTGTATATACTGTTTTCTACAATATTGCTCTGGCCTTGATAATCATATATCAGATCCTTGTTGCTGCAGTGGAGTTTGGAATTGATGGCTCTATTCATGGTGAGACAGTAGGAAATGCGATTGTGGGGGATGTTGGCTGTATAGAGGATGAAAGCAAAACAGGTGGTAGTTCAGTCGAACCAGCTTATAAACAAGATCAAGGTGATGATACATTGGCTGAAGATTCTTCTGGAGGGGATACAATTCCATCAGCGGTTCCTGCAGTATCAGTTGCTTCAGCTGAGGAGCCCTATGTGGGTCAAGAGTTTGAGTCAGAAGCCGCAGCACATGCTTTTTATAATGCATATGCCACAAATGTTGGATTTGTCATACGTGTAAGTAAACTCTCTCGATCAAGACGTGATGGGACTGCTATTGGAAGGGCACTTGTTTGCAATAAAGAGGGTTACAGAATGCCTGACAAGCGTGAAAAGATTGTGAGGCAAAGGGCAGAAACAAGGGTTGGTTGTAGGGCGATGATTTTGGTCAGGAAAGTAAGCTCTGGTAAATGGGTAGTCACAAAGTTTGTTAAAGACCACACACATCCTTTGACGCCAGGAAAAGGTAGAAGGGATTGCATTTATGAACAATATCCGGTCAGTACTCATTCTTGAATTCTTAAAACTATTATATCACTTAGCTCAAGTTTGTTGATTATCGGGAAAAGGTTGAAAAAAAGGAAGAGAGAGATTGAAGCTGCTTATTTTCCATAATCAGAAGGCATTACTATATAGTTGCTTGAGCTTTCATTTCATTTTAGCGGTTTGCTCAATATCACACACCCCAATTGTTGTGTCTCTGCCTTTTTCTATTTTGAAAATCCTTACATGCACAATTTTCTAGAACATTAATCATATGTCATGCTGATAGAATATGCCGTCATTGCTTGCTATCTTCCATGAAATCCATGTTTGACCATGATCTTGGAAGTTAAACTATAACATGCGTAAATCTCACATTTAGTTGGTTCTTCCAGTTGAACCACTTGCTTTTGGTGAAGGTTTCCCATTTCACTTCGGTGCCCATGGTTGATTAGTATTTTGCAGGTTTTAATAATTGGCATTTTGACCCTAGGCTATGCAATTGGTGATTCATTGTCTTTGCTTTTTTTCTTTGTTTTTTTTTTGGGGGGTGGTGGGGGAGGGGGTTTATTTGCTAGACACATTCCCAGCGCATAATAGTAGTATTTATACCTCCTATTCTCACATATTGACTCTTGATGATTCTACAGCTAGTTAGTCTAGTTTTTACTCCCCCGGGGGTTCTGGACATCATTATCTTCCATTCCTTTACTATCACTAAGTCCGTATAACACCTACATCCCCCTAAAAAATCCTCAACCACAAGGATGGTCTGAGAAGGCGGAGCAAAGAAAAGTATGGGAATTGTTGGATAAAAACCAGATCTGGTCTGAGAAGGTGGAGCAAAGAGAAGTATGTGAGTGACTCCTCTCGTCAATCTTACAGTTTCTTAGGGCCCGAAAGCAAACTGACCATTTTCATCTACCATAGGCAGAGTAGTGCTGACTGTTGCCCCTGAAATCATACACTTGATGAGAACAGAAACTTGGAAAATCGGGTAAACCTGGGCCTCTTGTATTGTGTTAACTCAAGCTCATGAGCTACCTTAGCAGTCCTCTTAAAATTTTGATAGGATCAAAACATCATGCTGCATGATTAGAAAAGCTCAAAATGGATTAAATTTTTCTACTCGTTAGTAACAACAACATGGAGTCAAAGGCATTAAAATTTGGAGCAACTCAGCAAACAATTTTGTTTTGTTATATTAATGATTTCATCCATCATAATTTAACACTATAGACGAGGTAAGGAATTCATTAGAAGCAAATGTTGGAAGAGAATCCAATATCAATGTTCAATATCTACAAACATTGATAAAAATTATTATAAATGTTATAATGCCTAATTGATATGCTCTGCTCTATGTGCATGCTAGTTTCTTCATGTGTAGCAAAGCATAAATCATTTGATTATTATTAATAGAGCCATAGCATGTTATGACAATATTGATATGCTCTGCTTTATATGCATGCTAGTTTCTTCATGTTTAGCAACGCATAAATCATTGATTCTGTACTTTTTTTCTGGAGAAATTCAGTACTGCTTTTTAGCTGTTTTTATGCTTACCTTGTTTTTCTGATCTCCTTGCAGAATGAACATGATAAAATTCGGGAACTCTCCCAGCAGTTGGCGATAGAGAAGAAGCGAGCTGCAACCTATAAAAGGCATCTTGAATTGATATTTGAGCATATTGAGGAGCACAATGAAAGTCTTTCAAAGAAAATACAGCACATAGTAGACAGTGTGAAGGAGATGGAAAGCAAAGAACCAGAGAGTCATAGATAGGGTCAACTTTCAACAAGTTAGTCTTTGATTGATTTATTTGTTCACTGGATGAAAAATGAAATCAACCGCTGGTGTCAAAATGTCGCAGGACAAAGTATGCAATAATATTTGACAGTTGCTGACTTACAGTATCTGCTGCGGTCCTGTCCAGTTCTAGTTGTCAGGTGGTTCTGTTCTAGTGTTCTTCAGTTTGTTTGGTCTTTATAGAATTTATTGAGTTTTTCCCCTTTTAATTCTATGGTAATTTTCGCTGGTAGAAGAATCTAGTTGAGTCCATGTACAGGTCCCGTGAGTCCCTTCTCATGAAGTTTGTGTAACAATGTAATGAGAGCCATAACGGGTTCAAATGCCCTCATAGAGTTGAATCATTCCATTGTTGATTTCGTGAAATTTGATCCAAGGCTCCCTTATATGTATAGCATTCGAATAATCTGACTTTGTCCCGTTTCAGATATCGGATAACGGTATTTGACTGAGAGCCGGAATGATTATATTTCTTTCATTGGCGCTATTTTGACAGCGTTATTGCCTCTAGTTATCACGGTTACTTCATGCTTGCTGCTGTCGACATGCAATGCAACAGTTTTTGACGAAGATTTATTGTAAATAAAATCAAGTGATAAAGTGATATCTACATTGAAATTCCAAGAATTCAAGAATAACCATATTGATGGCAAGATTTAATCTCAAGGTCTGATAAATTATGAGTCACATCCTTATTAACAAGACACATTTTAGTTGGTATAATAGATCATAGGTTTATAAAAGAAGTATATTTTCTAGTATTCACATCTACCAAAACATTCAAATCAGGTAGCAACGTCTGCATAGAAGATCTATGGGTAAAGGGAAAAGGTAAGAAAGGAAAAGTAGCTATGTTTATTAGTATTTGAATTTAATTCAATGCCAATTTTGTACAAATTTGTTTTGCCAGGTGTTTTTGACTCACCAATCTTTTTAAATTGGTATCTCATAACATAGCACAGGCGACAACGTTCAGCAATTTTATTTTTATTTTTATTTTTTATCGGTTTTGCACATCTTTTTGACTCATTCTTGGGCGCTACCAAGTCCATTCTTAGTATTCACTGTATCGTACCGATCAACTTCAGACATTTCGAAGGGTGGTTTTTTTCCGTTAAACCCAAAAACTTGCACAATACGCTCTGCACTAAGAACGAACATTTTTACCTGCCAAATTTTCCATATGTTCAAAAACGTAAAGAAAGTATAGGGAAGTAGAATAATAGATATCATAATCTTCTTACCAGCTAAAGATAGCATACTTAATTAATTACGAATGAGTCTATTATACAATTATAAATATATATTTTGTTTTCTTGTTCTTGTTTTAAATGAATGTATTTTGTATATCCATTTTATAAAGAAAAACGCCACAACGGGAAATTTTTATCGAAAGACTTTCGCACTGTGAATGATCCAAATCGTCAAAATCCATGAAAATACATCGAGTGGGGAAACAAGAAAGCAAAACCAAACGAATGAAAATGGCGGCGATATGCAAAATCCAGCACCAGCAGTAATAAACTAAAACGGTTGTACAAACCGAAAACAGAACCTGTCAAAAAACTATCTTTTAAAAAAAAAAAAAAAAAAAAAGACATCACAGGGTTACGGAAAGCGTTCATTCCCATTCATTGCCCTTCTACCATTTCCAGGATTCATGGATTCGCACGAACCATCTAACGGCTAATAAGATGCAGTCCTGGCGTGGACAACGCATGCTTCTTTGCGTTTGATTGGATGCACGAACATGAATCGGTGATGATGTTCATTGCGACGATCGAGCGAGCGAGTCAATTTTGTGAGTATGTACAGCAAGCTGGGAAACACGTTAGCCGAGAGCGCCGAAGCCACCTCCCTTCATCATTTGCTTAAACTCGCTGTAATTGACTCTCCCGTCTCCATCCACATCCACCTTCATGATCATCTTCCTGCAATCTTCCACCGCTCTTCCTTGTTTCAACCCAAGCGACGACAACACGGATCTCAATTCGTCGACGGTGATGAAGCCGTCGCTGTTTTGGTCGAACACGGCGAATGCCTCTCTCATGTCCTCCTCCTCGTTCCGTTCCTCCATGATCGCCTTGTATAACTCACCAAACTCCTCCATGTCGACGCATCCGTCTCCGTTGACGTCGATCTTGTCGATCATCTGGCTTAAATCCGTGTGAGGGATGAAGATGCTGAGGCTCTCGAGCGAGTCGTTGAGCTCCTTCTGAGTGATTCGGCCGTCCCCGTTGCGATCGAACATCTGGAAAACGCGCTTCAGCTCAACGGGGTCCATAGTGTTAAGGGCCCCCCGAGAACGCGAGGAAGCTGTTGAGGGAGGACGAAGGAAGATGAACAAATTTGTAAAGAAGGAAGATTGTGACGCAAATAGTTGGATGAAAAGAAGCGTGGATGAGAAAAACTGGGAGACAGATCTGGGGCTCTGAATAAATGGGGAGATGGAAAAACCAGAGGTGTCAGGTTGGGTTTGAATGAAGTCACACGCCACTCTGCTCCTGAGTTCTCTTGCTACTAATAGGAAAAGAGAGTACTCTAGAAAAGAGAAGCAGGTGGGGGCAGTTGGACGCGCAATCAGGAAAGGGCTCTGTCAAAAACGCGTTCACAATCGTTGGCTGGGCTGCATGTCCCTTGTCATTAATTATTCGTTGAACTTGAAAACGACAACATAGAAAGCGTGGTGTGACCTGCGACCGTTGATGCCGGATCTTAACGTCCTCTTAAACTAGTAGTACAATTTTACATTCGTCCATTCTTTATATACTCACTATTTACGACAACTGTCACAATCCCCCTTGATTGCTTCTATTGGATTCCATTTTAATATCTCAGGAATATATATACTCACTCCCTTCTCAGCTCGTTAGTTTTGACTTTATCATCCGGCACTAGATGTATAACATAATTTATACAATAAGTCATACCTTATATCAATCAATTCACAATAATCCGATTACCTGAGACGAATATATAGCTACAGCCTATACATTGGAATCAGTTCCCATTTAATTTCTGAACTTTGGGCCAAGTTATTAAAACAAACTTATTATTCAAATATTTATATTGTTCCCCTAACTTCTTGAGCCGTCAAATCCATTTACAATTAAGTACTAATTTTTTTAACATACGCGCAGTTGATAATATGCATGCATGCCTAGCTGTTACAGGTAAGCGTCTTCACTTTCTTTCTTTTTTGAAAACAAAAAATTACTCCTTACGCGGTGAGTTGTTATGTAAAGAAGGGACACAAACGATTGTTGCGATGTGGTAATTAAAACGCAACCACGCATATTTACCTAACCCATCATGATCTGTTTCCACCTTGCAGCCTCCATTACTGATGCTTTAAGAATAAGTCATCGTTTCATTTTTTTAGTCGAAAATTTCATTTAAATATTACATGAAATTTCAAAATCATTAATTTTTTATTAAATTTTATAAAGGACTTAAAGGTGGCAGATCAAATCAATATTTTAAGATATTGATTAATTTATTCTTTTGTTATCAGTTTTTAAATACATTAAAAAGAAACAAGAAAAATGACACTAACTAGAGGACCATTGCATTCACCCTCAGAGATTTGACCGTTGGACAGTCTACAACCATTGGCGGCCTAGGCTCCAACTGTCGGTAGCCTGAGTTTTAATGGGGGTTTTTTTTTTTTGTGCCATTGATTTTCTTAAAAACAAATAATATATTGAATGAAGGTGTGTGAGGACGAGGTTCGAACCCACCCTTCCTTCACTGAAACTAAGTGGCTTAGTGATTGGGCCACTTAGCTCCTTTAATACGCGCGTGTGTGTTAATAAATGTATATATTCTTCCTAATAATTTTTCCATCAAGAAATACTCTTATAGATTTCATTATAAGTATCGTAGATATCATTAATAAACTTGTTAAACTTATTTCTAAACTTGTTATTCCCATTACAGATTTTTTTCAAAGTGTTTATATTTTGTTCACTCTTATAAATTCCACACACACACACACATTAATTAACTGGTAAATCTTATTACAAATTTTATTCATAGTACTCAGATTTTGTTTAATCTTATAAATCTCATTATATATATACATGCATTAACACACACACACATATCATATATCTATAAATATAATATATTATATATAATATCTAAATATATAACATATATTCACACACACACATTAATTAACTGGTAAATCTTATTACAAATTTTATTCATAGTACTTAGATTTTGTTCAATCTTATAAATCTCATTATATATATACATGCATTAACCCACACACACATATCATATATCTATAAATATAATATATTAATATATTATATATAATATCTAAATATATAACATATATTCACACACACACGTGTATTACATAATATATAAATATAAATATGACATATTATATGGATACACACACATATATAATGGGATTAACATGGGTGAACAAAATTTGAGCACTTAAAATTAAACAAAATTTATAATAGGAAGAACAAGTTCAATAATAAGTTTTATAAGTTTATTCGTTAGGGTCAAAACATGTTAGTAAGCTTGTAAATCTTATTAATGAACTTGTTATTCTTATTACAAACTTTGTTCAAAGTGTTCAGATTTTATTCAATACTGTGAATCTCATTATATATATATATATATATATATATATATATATATATATATATATATTCAATCTCAAGTTCCCGGCGGTTATATGTTATCCAGCGGCGGGATCTCCGGTGAGTCATTTTTCTTCTTTTAAATATATTTAAAAACTGAGGGTAAAAGGATAAATTTGTTGACACTTTAAAATGACAATTTGATCTCTGTTACCTTTAAATTCTTTACAAAGTTTAACAGATATTTAAGGTTTTGAAATTTTATTTAGTATTTAAATGAATTTTCCTTTTTTTCCTGAGAGCTTTTAAAAAGGGAAAAAAAAATTCATCATATCAATTAATTTTCGAATTCTTGCGGAAACCCATGCACTTAGTAGGCCCACGCTTACCCACTCGGCTGAAGCGACTAACTTGGGGTGTGTATGACAATCATTCTATTCCCCAACACTGTTTCAAAAATGAAACAGTGCTTTCTGATTATGTGTTAGAATTCTAAGAATTATATTATGTTTGTTAACTCATTTTAATTTTACTCCCATGATCAGAATTATGTTTGTTAATACAATTTTTTTTCCCATTCCTCTTCTTCAACTTTCTCCTATTTCTCGGTCAAAGGAGAAAAATATTTTCCCCTTCTAATCGGCCTAATCCCCCCTATCTCATCTTTCATCCAAGGAGAAAAACCATTAAATACTTCGTCTTCTTCCCTCCTTTCTCCGCTACAACAATGAAATCTCAGTACCAAACCCCTTTGTTTCAGTCTTTGGTCACTATTGCATGTTCTGCGGTTCTTGATTCATATCAATTTTGATATACTGAGTGTAATTGTCTCGCAATAGTAGGGTTTATTATCGGTTTGATTCTTTCATGAAAACCCATACCCATGTTTCAGAATCAGTTTATGCACTTCCTAAAATCGATTCACACATTCCTGGGGGAAATTATGTTTGATAGTTGATTCGTTGTGGTGAACACAACTTCAGTTCGATTTGATTCAAGGGTAAGTTGTTGTTCTTCAAGCATTGAAGACCTTTTCATTCAATGGGGGGTTCTTGCTTCTACACGCTTCACCAACGAAGCTCAATTTGATTCAAGGGTAAGTTCGTTGTTCTTCACCTATCGCGGAACTGTCTTCTTCGATAAGGACTAGGCTGAATTCTACAGAATGAAGACTTGTGGATGATGGATCGAGAGGCACAAGACATAAAAAAAAATGATTATGATTTTGTGCCTTGGAAGAGAGAAGCAGAATTTTTTAACTTCTTTTTTTTTTATTCCCCAGCACAAAAAAAAACTGGTTCATCTTGGGAACAAGGGAAAAAAAAAAACCGAATTTACTAAACACAATTTTCATCTACATAATTTTTTTTTTTTTTAAAAAAAATCATTTCTGAAGCATTACCATGCACACCTTGATGCTTCAATGAATGCTTATAAATTTAACAAAAAGACATATAAGAGGGAGGTTGAAAGTTCTTTTTGGTAAAAAAAATAATTATAGGGGTATTTTAGTCTTTTGATATAAAAATTGTATAATTTTCATTACTTACAACACTTACTTTGAAAATTCATTTCCATATTTATTTTTATCAAAATCAATTCCAACTATTAGTTGCTTTGGATTGAGCCAGCCCAAGCATGGCTGAGGCAGCTCAAGGAGAATGTACGCCGAGTGGATCCATTGGTCCAATATCTGTCTCTTCATCTCTATAACACTAATCTAACTGTGTTTATTATTATTATTATTATTTCGCCACATAACTTGAGTCTTGACTATTTCATGATTTAAGGGCGTTTGAAAACCATTAAAATCTTAAGTTTTACAAGCTATTTTCTGTTTTCTGTAAGTTGAGATAAAACTCCTCCTATATATTTATCTTAAATCGTAAAAGTTATTTTTAAAAACTAATTCATACGGAACACACTATTCTTTGTCATAACCTATTTCCCCTATCAAATTTTGATAAGCATATCCATGATTCATGCTCATTTCTGATGACCTATTTTGTTCCTCCTCTAGGCTAGAGCAAGCCGTCATGGTTATCATAATGTTGGTTGGCACACGTTAACCTTACTCAAGAGTCATGGAGAACTGGGTTTTAAGAAGCTATCCTCAATGAACCAAGCTTTCAGATGCAAAATAGCTTGGAAACTAACAGAAGGGTCCAAAGGATTGTGGGGGGATACCTTATTGCACAAGTATATGATCAGAGATGAATGTGACTTATTTAAGTATAGACCTGGAGACTCTCCCTTATGGCATTTTATAAGCAACCAGAAAAATCTTATTGAGGAGGGAACTAGTTGGAGAGTTCGAAATGGGCAGATAGTTGAATTTTTTAATGACAGGTGGCTGCTACCAGCTGGTGGAGAATTCGTGCTTTATGCTTGCGTGAACTAACAAAGGAAGAAAAGTGCAGCAAAGTATCAGGTTGGAGTATTAATGGTTCTTGGAATTTCACTCAGCTTAGCTCTATTGTTTCAAGAGAGGTTTTTCAAAGACTTATTGCCGTTCCTCCACCCTTGGTTCTTGCTGGCAATGATGTAATATTATGGAGTGGATCCAAAAATTGAATTTTTACTGTCAAATCAGCTTATTACCTTATTGAAGAGCCAATGGATAATTTATTCCATCCATGTTTTAAACTTGTATGGAAATGGCAGGGGATCGAAAGGATACTTGTTTTCTTATGGTTGGCTTTTTTAAACAGACTTCCCACTTTTAATTGGAGGAATAAATGGTTTGGCTCATTGGTTCCTTGCTCGGACTGCAATGCACATGCAGAGTGTCATGCATATCCTAAGAGACTGTCAATATGCAAAGAATATGTGGCTGCATCTAGTTCACTAAGACAACCACACCTGTTTCTTTACTGCTCCTCTAAGGGATTGGTTTAACTTTAAGGAAGGAATTAGGGAGGAGTCAACTCTCCAATTGGAACCTGATTTTTAGTGTTAGTGTATGGAAGCTATGGAAGTGGAGAATTGATCTGGTTTTTCAAGATGACTTTGTTAAACCAAGTTATCCAGCATTTGTTATTCTGAATTCTTGGCATATGTTTGTACATCACAGTCACTCACCTGTATATTCAAGTCAAAATATGTGGTAGGCTCCTCCTTACAAATGGACAAAAGTTAATGTGGATGGGGCAGTGACTCATTCAGGTAGTTTTGCAGGATGCGGTGGAGTGTTAAGGGACACTTGTGGTTCATGGATTGGTGGATTCGCATCACAGATAGGAATATGTGGACCTCATGAAGCCGAAGAGTGGGCTTTTCTAAAAGGCCTACAGTTGGCATGGAACAAGGGATTCAGAAAAATCCTCATGGAATCTAACTCTAAAAACCTCGAGTCCTTACTTGTGAAGGAACAAGGCAACAATCAGAGTTTAGTGTCATATCAGATTCATACCTTATTGAAGAGGGGTTGGGAGGTGTAGATCGATCATATTCCTAGTAGCCAAAATCAAGTTGTTGACAAGCTCGCAAAGGAAACCTTATCTGGCTCTAGTTTTTTCGATGAGTGTCCTTTTCTTAGGACCCTAGTTTCTAAAGATTGTATGAGATTTAATCCCCAAACCTTCTCTTTTTAATGAAAGGCTTTAGCCTCCGTTTCATATACAAGAAATAAAAATAAAAATAAAAATTCATCACTTTACTGAGGGGGTCGGCATCTTGTTCAAAATTCCATCTCTGAATATGAGAATCCAAAATCAGACCCAAAAAAGAATATGAGAATCCAAATTCGTACCTAGAATAGTATGAAAAAAAAAATCGTACCTAATCCACATGTTTGGCTCGAAATCCCATACTTTGGGTTCCGCGTTTATGCCACCACCTCCAACCATACATATGGCGCCACGTGGTCCTCTGCCCTCTTTTCTACCGCTCTTATCTACTTTTTTTTTTTTTTTTTCTTGGGAAAACGCTCTTATCTACTTTTTTTTTTTTTTTTTTTTTTTTTTTTATATAAAAAAAGTTTTGGAAGGGTTCGACACCAGTCTCTTACTAAAGAGCACAGTCCCGGGCTCTATGAGCACTTACTAGGGACTTACGAGATCACCTACCAAAGAAGTTCCAGCGACGACAGAGGGGATCGAACCCACGACTCAAGGGTCTAGTCCTGAATCCCTTACCAACTGTTGCCCTTAAACCCATCTGTACGTGAACCCGACCCGGATGCTTCGCCAATAAAATAACCAAAAGTGCACTCTTATTAACCAAAAGTGCACTCTCCTCAGTGGCTGGCGGACCTGACTCTACTCTTTTGGCCCCAACCCCAAGTCTGCTCGACACTCTGGGGCCGTCTCTTTGTTCATAGCTAATTTCTTACAGCTACACGTCCTTCCTTTTGTCTCGCATTCTCGGCAGCTTCGGTTTCCCACTCAGATCTATGATCAGGTGTTCTTCTCGTTTATTTGCTTTGTTCTCTGTTATTTTCAAATTCATCGATTGGATTTGGACAACTTTCTCTGTTCTCAGAACTAAGCTGTGAGGTAAGAACCATGAATTATGTTTTAGATTTTTGGTTAACACTTATTTTCTTACTTAAAAGGGCTCAGAGATACAACCCATGAGCTTGCAACTATTTTGGGGTTTTGTGGGTCATTGGATGTGTGTGTATGTTTTGCTGGTTCCGGGGTTTTGGTCAGGTGGTATGCATCCACGCATGTTCTACAATGCAGGTCGTCAATGCTTTGACTTGGTGATCCTAAAGAAATTTTTTGTTTTCTTTTTGGCGCAGCGTAGTCCCAAAAAATTACAGTAAGGTGGCTTGAAACTTGCGATAATGTAGCTTCGCTCACCACATTTTGCTTCCACAACTAGGAAAATTTATTGGGATATTAAATTTAGGTTTTGGCTTAAATTGACTTGAATACGTAAAATGATGACGATGAGCTTGTAATAATAAAATGTTATACCCCCTAGTTACAAAATCTATGGTAGCGTGCCAATGAACCATTTGTGGTAAATGCATCCGTGCCCAATCATTTGATTCTGATTCACATCTTTAATACAATCACTTTGTATGTTATCCTCTCTAAGCTTCTCGTGAAAATCTTCCTCGCGGACTGTCATGGCAGAACTGATGTAAATTTATCTGTAATAGCTTCTTACTTCAACATAAATAGAGGACGGCAAGTTGTAGATTCCAGGAAAGTGACCATTCTAGCTTGTAGAAAAGACTAAAATGTTTGAATACTTTATGTGCTGTTGGGACTATGGTATGGATGAGATAGAAGAGTTGACAACAAAGATAGTGGTCGCAAAGCTTCAAGAAATCTGTCATGTTTGGAGTGTGGAAACTGTGTTTCTGTTAATATTCACCAGTTACTTTAAACTGTCTCAACGCTTCTGTTATATGGCACTTGGAAATTTTTTAAGAGATTATAGAGTTTACAATCTAGAATGTAGATATGCTTCACTTGATTATGGGGTTTTCACTGCCTAGGCATCTGATTTCTAAAGTGGAAATCTATCCAGAATCAAAGAAGTTAAAAACCGTCTGATTGAAATATTGTTCACTACTTACTAATCAGATTTCATTGTATAAATGCTCATCCACGTTAAACTTATGAATTCTTTAATCAAACTATTTTGTTGTATATTAAAAAGATTATGGAACAATTATCATTAAGTGTTGGAATGCTTCTTTAGCAGATGTCAATTGCTTCATCTTTTGTTCTTGAGAGGAAGATACAAAAAGGATTAGTATTATATTGAATTGAATGGTTCAAGTAAGTGTTCAAATTATAAAAGCTATGTTAGAGATAAACGTGAATTATACATCATATATCTTGGAGAGTACATGGCTCTCCTATCACCAAGCAGACACACACACACACAAATGGAAATTGTTGAAGATATGGATACTTTGTGATGTAGAACTGCTTTATTAATAAATGCACTTTCGTTATCTTTCTGCAATAATATGTGCTCAAGTTATCATGTTCTGCACGTGCAGGAAGGCTTTGGCCACACAATGAAACAAAAAGCTTTGAAGAAGTTGCCTAGAAGAAGAAGAAGCGCTGATGATCATCCTGATATAACTAAAGACAGCACAGTGCAAAATTGTCGCGAAAATAATTACCAAGCTGCAGAAGTAGGTGCACCATTGGTGCAGAAAGATTTAGTTTCATTAAAAACATCTACAGAGATTCCTCCCTCTTCTTTTGAGTTCTATGTCTGGTCAGATGAAGGAATTAATCTTCATGTTAATTTAAATTCATCCCCTTCTGACTGGACCAACAAGTTTAAAAAAGAGGTTTGCATCACTGAGAATTCACAACAAAATGAATCCGGGAGTTTTTGGCAGGAAATTAGTTGCTTAGGAGAGAGTTCTACAGAAAGAAGAAGTTCCTTTTTGAGAAATATGAAGTCTAACCCAATAGAAGTCCACAGAAATCAGACAAAAACTCGACCAAGCTTGAAACTGGTAGATGGTGTTACTGGATCTGATCAGCAGGATATAGGTGACAGTTCTTTGATTTCTGATACATTAAAACCATTCAGCATTACTGGAAACAATGAAGATAAATTAAAGCATAATGAAACAGTTGTCACTGCAGCTGTGACTGCAAACATGGCAGACAACATAAAAGAATGCCAATCAACAGTCTCTACTGAACTAGGTTATGGTGCACACAACAATTTTATGTCTGGGGCTGAATCTTGTGCTAAAGATGCATCCAAAGATTCTGGTACTGCATTTATCAAGTCAAAGTGTGGTTCTTTTGGGAACTCACTGTCAGATCTCGACAAAATGGAGTGTCGTAATTCAAAACCTGGTAACAAAATTTTTGAAGACTTTACTCAGTTAAATGGTTCTTGCTCTGTGATCCCTGGTGTTGTACGTCCTGGAGTTTCGGTAAGTAGTTCAGCAGAGCTTCAAATTTCAGAAGTTGCGAGTTGTCATAAACATGCTTCAGCTTCGCAATGTGAAAATGATGGAACTATGGATTTAATAAATCAAAAGAAGATGCCATACACAGAACCGGTTGAACCAGTCAATTCAAGCAAGTTTAATCTGGATACCAATGGGAACAATTTTCTACTTACTGAAGAATGGGTATGGTGCTTTCTCTAGCTTTCCAGTTGTATGTATTCTTTTTTCTCCTTACCCCTCTCTTTCTGTTGTCTTGAAGAATTGAGGGAAGGGGCAAGTTTCTTACAAAACTACACAAGAATGTGATTGAGATTTTTAAAAGAATTAAGAAGTTTTTGCTACTGATCTTTACACTTAGAATGGTACGTTTTGTCTGCAGAAGATCGTGCCATACTGTTAACTTTAAGCTATAGGGCGCTGTAAACTTTCTTTTTATACTACTGAGGCTAACTCATATTTTATATACAATCAACCAATGAAGAATGTGAAGTGCGCCTGTATGGAAAAGAAATGTGAAATGAATCTCATCATCTCATGATTGATACTATCAAATAATAACTTCCGTAGCCTAAATCATTCTACCTCTTGGAGTCAGATTTAAAGATTTGTCAAATCCAATAAGGGTTTTATTTAAGCCAGTTCAGTTTTCATAACATGGCTTGTAATGATTTCGGTTATCTTATAGTTTGACATCTTGCATGATTTCTTTATCTTGATAGTTGAATATCAATGCCTTGTTCTTCATTTCTTTGAGTGGTCCACCGTCTGGATCCACTCCAACAGATGTGAAAAGAACTTTTGACTTCGCATGCTTGTGTATGTTGTGTTGGAGGAGGTGATCGGATGTGTGATTTGGGAAGAAAAAGAACAGAATTATTTAAATATTTGGAAACCAAACATTTCTTGTCTGGTGATTACCAGCAAGCTTGTTGGCTTGTTGCTCACAAAGTGCCTGATATTTGTCTTATTTCTTGTGAATTTACTTGTGTGATATTTGAAATAACTGTCGTTTACAGGAGTTGGGCAAGACTGTTAATGGATGGGAGAGTTCAGAGTAATCCCTCTTCTCAACAACATTTTCTAATGATAAATTTTGGCATTTATGAAATCATTGGAGCTTATGCTTGTGTAATTCTTTCAGATGCTCACAGTTTGATGACCCTCTTAAGTCTGGTCCAGTATCTGACGATCAGGATTCTAAATTGGAGCTTCAGAGAAAGAGGAAACGAAAAGATTCCAAGGTTCTAGGTCACAGTGCTGAACCTTTTACAAGGATATTAAGAAGCATGAAGACACCTAGAAGATCCGTACGGCTAATCAGCAAGTGCAAAGGGCCTTAGCTCCTTTTGATGTATGGTTCCCTCATTAAAATAAATTCTTTTAGAAAATGAAAGCAGAACCTGAAAATGAAGAAAAATTTCAATGTTTTTTGGCTAACAAGAGTACATTCTGTGTAGCTCTAGTGTTCAATAAAAAAAAACCATCAAATTCTAGTAACTTGATCGTGGCTCCCAAGTTGTTACCGTTTTTTGCTTAAAATTCCGAATGCTGATTTGCCTTCAAGGGATGTTGTGGTTCTTTATTGGTAACTGTTCTGATATCACTAACTGGGAAAAGCTATCATGTTCACTTGTACTGTTACCCACACAAGCGTGTCCGTGTTATTTATATTTATGGACAAGATAATGCTTTGCTTGATGACTTTTTTATGTTAAGGTTTGTTTTTCTTTTCCAGCGAGTTCATAAGGAGCCTGCAACCGCATTTTTGGGTAATGTTGATGAAGTGGGAAAATGACTTGCAAGCAGGTACCACTGACACTCTATCCCAGTTTGGAGAAGCATGTGAACAAAGTGAGCACGCGCGTAAGGGAGATAAATAATTCATGGAATTAAACTTCTATTTGTATTCAGGTTCTAAGACGGAGTTGAGATATTTGTCTCTCATTCTAGTGTTGCTCCTTCTGAATCAGCCACTAATCTTTTTGCTTAGATGAGTCATAATCACTTTAGAACTTTAACTCATGTCTGAAGCATGCATAGATCAGAAATTTGTACAAACAGGTCATATTCCAATCACACTTTTGATCTTGTTGTGTCCTCTTGGCTTCCTTCTGCAGCCTTGAACTATCAAGTCACTAAATTTCTTCTTGCGTGTTCATGTAGATTTTGGGCAAAATTCTACAAAGCGCTGCTAAGTTGGACCAAGATCATGCAATAATCTCTGTTATTTTGAAAATATACAGAGATCTCTTGTGAGACGAATAGTCTTATCAGACTTGCAGTGCTTTGATTGAAGACACGGGAGTGAGAATAGCAAAGGCTTGTTAACGCTGAGATTGTTGCAAGTGATCCACAATTCTCAGTAATGCTGCTCTGCTTGGGCATATATCCACACTGGAAACCAAACAGGATAACTTTTAGTTGTAGCTTATTCATATTTCACAAACCTGAATCTCCTTTCTTTTTATTTTGGGGTCAAATCTCTCCTTTCTTCTTACTATAAACAAATCCCAATCATTCAACTGAATTTACGACTTGAACGACCTTCCTCTTCTGTTCTTTTATTTTTTTTATGCAACCCCTCTCTTTAACGTGGTCCGTGCGTTGCCCTCTTTCGTCTCTCCTCTTTGTTTTTGTTTTCTCCTTTTTGTTGATTTATGAACCCGGCCCATTATTCATTGCCCGCGGTTTTAACTATTCAAACTTAGCTGGCTCAGAAATAAAAACCTCCCCTGGCCAACCGACGTTCAATTCTGAGTGTTCAAGATAAAATTATCAATTCAATCATTTTAAAAATGTATTGTCAATGGTTTTCTTTTTTCTTTTTTGGACAAAATTGTCAATGTTTGGCTTTCGAATTTAAGTCTCAGATATTTTTTAGTCCTGGCAGAGCTCTTATTTATCAAATAATTTTTCAATTACAGTTAAAATGGTCTCATTGAAAAAGTACTTGTGAACTCAGAAGGAAACAATTTAAACGGGAAATAATGTTTTGAGGCAAAAAATGTAGAGATAATTAAAAAACATGCATTTTCCTCGAATGAAATTATATCCCGATTAAAAAAATTATCAGAAAAGCCCATTGGCTCCACCAAAAACAAAATTGACCTTTTCTTGGGTTGGGACAAACGAGGACAAAATTGACGGAGGAGTGACAATTGACAGAATGGTGCGTCGACCAACACATGAGGAATAAAAAAGGAGAAGCAGCGTTGACATGGTTGAGTACCGGAGAATACGATAAGGAAACAAATCCTGGAAACATGCCACAAACAATGCAATGAAGCATTAAGGAACAAACAGAGAATGAGTGTAATTGGACAAAACTTCACCAAGCACGTGCATTTCTAGATTATCGCGCGCAACTCATGTGCCTCAACCATGTAACAAAATACAAACACACCTCTGTATATACATAGAAAATCAGTAAAAAGTTCTCACTTTCTACAATACGAATACCCAGCTGCTAGATTTCAAACACTATCAACAGAATTTTAAAACATGGATATTTAACACCTACATCCAAATCCAACCTCCTCAACGCAGAGGAGGAAGAAGCCACTTTTCCAGTTCCATGGGGCAAGTTGGCAACCTTCGTGATGGTCTCTATTAACTGTTACGTTCCATGGTTATTCAACCATCCATATCAATAGTAAACCAATATCTAATATTAAGCTTGCGTATTCAGTGGAGCATCACTCCAAATAAGTAACTTTGTGACTCAGATTCCGAGTATTGAGGTTTGAATGGCCGGTTTGCGAGAATTCGAGGCCACAATTAACCCATTCTGTCAACATTAATCAGAGCTTTTTCTTCTTCAGATGATGGAGAAGGGTGGGTTTCTTCGCTCTCGGTTTCATTCTGAATGAGGAAACTACGGCCTTGTGTAAAACTAATGAAGCAAGAGCAGCTTCTTTCACTCTCTCTAGTGGGAGACCCGATGCCAACCATATCGTGAAGGCAATACTATTTATATACACAGGCAATTCATTTTCGTTTAATACTATTTCTTCCTGTTTTCTCTCTGCCACTAAAGTGTCATCAGTTTATGAATCAACATTTTGGACATTAAAAAAAATGGGGCATTTATTTTAAAGAAAGTGTAGCTAAAATCCGTAAACAACAACAAAATAAACATTGTATTTAAGAACGCAGGTAATAGAACAAGGAAAGGTAAAATCACTCAATAAGAGACAACCTAGATTTCTTAATTGGTTTCAACGTGCATCTAACATCATGAAATATTTTTTTAAGTGTATAAAGTGTCTTAAAATATTTTATGATGCATTCAACACCTTCAAGTATTTTTGCAAGGGCGTTTATCACCCTAAAATAACTTTTTGTGCAATTTTCTAGTTAACAATTTAGATAATTTAAAGTGTTGGATGTATTAAAAAAATAGTTCATGGTATTAGATATATCTAAAAGAAGTACTTCAACGTATTGTATGTCTTAAAAAAAATACTTTAAAGCACGAGATGCATTACAAAATATTTTAGAATATTATATATGTCTAAAAAAATATATTGGACGCTCCTTAAACCATTTTTAATATCTCAAGATGGAGAGATGATGATGCTATTTATAGATAATAAATTGATGCCTTGATTCAAGTGCCTTTTCAAGTATCATACCTCTTCAATTAGGAAGTGGTAATCATACGGTGGATTGATGAACATCACGTTTTCATGAATGATAAGAATATGACTTTTGAAAACACATTTTTTGTTTATTTTAAAGCATTATAATAATAGTAGAGAAACTCTTTTTTGACACAAAGTATACGACAGGAAGAGCAGCGTTTTTACATGGCGTTGAATAAATAATTAAATATAACCGAAAAAACGTCAATACACGCACCAACTTCGGAAAACAGAAATGAAATACGAGTGTTATTAGGTATGCGGTCCGTGGTCAAGGGAGCGAGGAAGAATTTAAAATGAAGTGAGAAGCGAGAAAGCAGAACAAGGTAGGGGCGTGCCACTTTGGCTGTATAAAGTAATAAAATGAGGGAGTGGTCGCTTGCTCAATGTGCAGTAATCCGGCATGATACCATCAAACTGCATTAACGTCTCATTTAATGCCTACACCTACGCTCTGTCCAAACTTAGAAACACCAGTTTCTGCCATTTAATGCTCTCTCTCTCTCTCTCCCTTTTCTTGCCTGCAACAGCAATGGCCTGCAACTACAACTACCTTCTCTCACCCATTTTTCTCTTTGAGTTCCTTTCAATCAATTCACCTCTCCCCCATCACACCATGCAACTTAATGAACATTTCACAATATCTGAATGTTTATAGAGAGATCTAATTTATGATATCCAGATAGTAATGTCCATTTCTTCGTTCTTTTCAGAATCTTTGAAATTACTGGAGTTTTTTTTCCTGGTACGTTTTCTTTTGACACTCGAGTGGGAAGCATAGTTTTCTTTATCTTGATTGCATTCTATACCGTCGGTGAAGATTCCACCTTTTCTGCACAGAGGAGTGGCTCTATAGCATGGGATTCTCAGTAAGACATTTCTTGATCTCCTTCTTGAATGTGAACCGATGGCAACCTCGGATTTTCTTTGCTCTTTCTGTTTTTTTGTCGTGTTCATACTGGTCTGTTTCTGGTCTGGGTTCCATGTCTTCCATTGCCATCTCTTACGGGGAAAAAGGTTCTGTCTTTTGTGGTCTGAGATCAGATGGGTCTCATACTGTGAACTGTTACGGATCAAACTCAGCCATAGTCTATGGAATACCAACCCATTTCCCACTTCTGGGTCTAACCGCGGGTGATGGCTTTGTCTGTGGACTCCTAATGGATACTTTCCAACCTTATTGTTGGGGTAGCAGTGGCTATATCGAAATGGGTGTTCCTCAACCTATGACGGAAGGAGCAGAGTATCTAGAAATCAGTGCTGGGGATTACCATGTTTGTGGATTGAGGAAGCCCTTGTCAGGAAGACACAGAAATATTTCTCTTGTCGATTGTTGGGGTTACAACATGACCCAGAACTATGTTTTTGATGGCCAGATTCAATCTATCTCTGCGGGTTCTGAATTCAACTGTGGATTATTTTCCCAGAACAGAACAGTCTTCTGCTGGGGCGACGATACTAGTAGCAGAGTAATCGGTTTAGTTCCAAAAGACAAGAAGTTCCAGAAGATTTCTGCAGGTGGGTTTCATGTGTGTGGGATTTTAGAAGGGGTGAATTCCAGAACTATTTGTTGGGGAAGGAGTTTGGGAATTGAGGAAGAAATTGCAGTGAAAAGTTCTGGGCAAGGCAACGTTGATCTAGCACCAAATGAACCTATGCTCTCTGTTGTGGGAGGAAGATTCCATGCTTGTGGCATCAAAACTTATGATCATGGTGTGATTTGCTGGGGTTTTACTATCAAGGGAAGTTCCCCACTTCCTAGTGGGATTAAGGCATTCGAGATTGCTGCTGGAAATTATTTTACTTGTGGAATATTTGCTCAGAAATCTCTTCTTCCTTCTTGCTGGGGTGTTGGATTCCCTACTTCTCTACCATTAGCTGCCTCTCCTGGAATATGCCAGCTCAATCCATGTCCTCCTGGTTTCTATGAAGTTGAACAGCAAAAGGGTCTTTGCAAGTCCTCGGATTCTCGCTTTTGCATGCCATGTAGTGGAGCTTGTCCTGATGACATGTATCAGAAAAGTGAGTGCAATTATACATATGACAGACAATGTGAATACAATTGTTCTAGTTGTTCCTCCCCTGAATGCTTCTCCAATTGCTCCTTTTCAGATTCCAATGCTAACACGGGAAAGAAAGATGAGAAATTTTGGTCCTTGCAGTTGCCAGTGATGATTGCTGAGATTGCTTTTGTGGTCTTCTTTCTTAGTCTTGCGACCTTAACTTCTGTTTTATATGTTCGCTACAAGCTACGAGGTTGTAGGTGTTCCATGGAAGGATCAAACGTGAAGAAACTTCATGGCAGCAACTCTTCCCTCCAGAAAGAGAACAGCAAGATCAGTCCAGACTTAGAGGAGCTCAAGATCAGGAGGGCTCAAACTTTTACCTATGAGGAACTTGAAAGAGCAACAGGTGGGTTCAAAGAAGAATCCATAGTTGGCAAAGGAAGCTTTTCGTGTGTATTCAAAGGAGTATTGAAAGATGGGATTGTCGTAGCAGTGAAAAGGGCCATAATGTCTCCCAACATGCAAAAGAATTCCAAAGAGTTTCATACAGAACTTGACCTACTTTCCAGGCTGAACCATGCCCATTTACTCAACCTGCTAGGGTACTGTGAAGAAGGTGGAGAGAGGCTTCTTGTTTATGAGTTCATGGCACATGGCTCCTTGCACCAACATCTCCATGGCAAAAACAAGGCCTCCAAAGAACAGTTGGATTGGGTTAGAAGGGTAACAATTGCAGTTCAAGCAGCCAGAGGAATTGAATATTTACATGGCTATGCCTGCCCACCCGTGATTCACAGAGACATCAAATCTTCAAACATCCTCATTGATGAAGAACACAATGCTAGAGTTTCTGATTTTGGCCTCTCATTACTGGGTCCTGCTGATAGTAGCTCCCCACTGGCTGAACTACCTGCCGGGACGCTTGGCTATCTTGATCCTGAATATTACAGACTTCATTACCTTACCACAAAATCTGATGTATATAGCTTTGGTGTTCTGCTCTTGGAAATTCTGAGTGGTAGAAAAGCCATTGACATGCAATACGAAGAAGGCAACATAGTTGAATGGGCCGTGCCTTTGATTAAGGCAGGAGATATCACTGCAATTTTAGACCCAGTTCTGAAACCTCCTTCTGATCTTGAAGCCTTGAAGAGGATTGCGAACGTGGCCTGTAAATGTGTGAGGATGAGAGGGAAAGAGAGGCCATCAATGGACAAAGTGACAACTGCTTTGGAACGAGCTCTTGCACAACTAATGGGTAGCCCAAGCAACGAGCAGCCAATTTTGCCGACAGAGGTGGTGTTGGGAAGTAACAGATTACACAAGAAATCGTCTCAGAGATCTTCAAACAAGTCAACTTCAGAAACAGACGTGGGAGAAGCTGAGGATCAAGGATTCGAGTTTAGAGCACCGTCGTGGATAACATTTCCGAGCGTTACTTCTTCTCAAAGAAGGAAGTCGTCGGTTTCAGAGGGGGACGTGGAGGGGAAAAATCCAGAAGCCAAGAACTTGGGAAACATGGGTGGTGGTGACGTTTTGAGGAGTCTAGAGGAAGAAATTGGACCTGCTTCTCCTCAAGAAAGATTGTTTTTGCAGCACAACTTCTGAGATTGATTCATGTTTAGTGGAACGTGAAGGTGAAGTTTCAATTCTCAGTTATCTGGTTTCTGTATCAGGGTCAGTGTTAATGCTCATTCTCAATCACTTTTTTTGATTTATACGTCATTGGATTTGGACGAGACGACCGTGGTGGTGAAGTAAAGCCATGGATGGTTCCCCTGGGTCGCTACGCCACGTTAAATTAGTTAAAACTAGTTAAAATATGAAATACTCGATCATATGAAATACTCCCAACCTTGATTTTTTACGGTTAAAATTGGTTAACATAATACTTCTTCTAAACTTTATTATAAGACATTAATTAATAATTCTCACAAATCAATAAAAATAGTTAAAGTTAGTAAATTTGTCATAAAATTTAAGTAATTTATAATATTACTTATACTAATTGTATTATATTCAAATATCATATTAATTATTGTTCTTACCTATAATCCTTATTAATTAAATGCATATATAAAAAAAAATATTTAATGTTCTTTATAAATAAATAACTGTCTTATAAAAAAAAATTAAAAACACTAATCGGTTGATGTTTTAAAATAAAGATAAGAGGAAATAAATACCTTTAAAATGCACTTTGTTTTCATGGGATTCCCTTATTTATGAGTTGATAAGAGGGAGAAATTAAGTAAATATAAGTATTATCGACTTTTTAATTAATGTAATGTATATAATACATTATGGGCAAAAATACAAAAAACTTAGTTAAATATTCAAACAGTTTTTCTCAAACTCATATAAAAAAGACTAAAAAATGTGAACATGTGGTCTTTAATATAAATAATCAATCTCTTTTATTTGAAATTTTAAACTAACCTTTCTATTTTTACCTCTATTAATATATTTCATGTATTATTTTTCTGCAGTGAATTCTCACTTATTCTACCTCTCATGTAATATCTTTATGAAAATGTGCATAATAGGGGAAAAAAATACATATATCTTGCACATTTGGTACATCTAACTAATAATTTAAAATGTGTAATTTTAATGTTATTCATTGTTTAAAAAAAAAAGGTTGGAGGGAGTATTATTTTTCCATATTGTCCTTATCACATTGATTTATATTGCTCTTCGGCTTCTACTATGATATAGGAGAGAGAGTGGGGGTTGCGATCAAACCTCACCCCGAGGGAGCCAATGAAAAACTCGTATTATATTGCTTTTGATGAGCCTCCTTTGTTTCTCTCTCTTCACAAGTTCCTTATCTATCAAAACTTGCCTCCTTTCTCCTCCACCTCTCTTCCATGGCTTCCACTAATTCCCTCCACTCCATCCACCACCACCGCCACCGCCACCACCATTCTCTCCCCACCCGCCACCATTCCTCTTCCATTCCCTCCTCCCCACTCTTCCTCAAAACCGTCACCTTCAACTCCTATGCCTCTCCTCCTCCGCCACCACACCCACCCCCTTCTCTGTCTCTCCCATCACCTCCTCCACTTCCACCTCTCAAACTGTCTCCTTCGACCAACTCCGTGTCCACCTCGCCGTCGGTGACTTCCGGCATGCCGACGAAGAGACTCGCCGCCTCCTCATCGTTCTGGCAGGCGATGCTGCTCAGAAGCGCGGCTACGTCTTCTTCTCCGAGGTCCAATTCATCTCCGAAACTGACCTCAAAACCATAGATTCACTCTGGAGGCAATACAGCGATAACAAGTTCGGGTACAGCGTGCAGAAGAAGATATTCGAGAAAGCAGAGAGGGACTTCACCAAGTTCTTCGTCAAGGTTGGTTGGATGAAGAAGCTTGACACGGAGGTGGAACAATACAATTATAGGTCTTTTCCAACTGAGTTCATTTGGGAACTCAACGACGAAACCCCAGAGGGTCACTTGCCTCTCACCAATGCCTTAAGAGGGACACAGTTGCTTGGCAGCATTCTCAGCCACCCAGCTTTCAGTACAGAGGAAGAAGACGACGCTGAGGACAGATCAAGTGATAATGGGTCAGCTAGTGGAGTGAAGGATAAGGAGGCTGTGTCAAAGCCATTCACCAAGAGAATCTTCAAACCAGACTATAGCTTCTGATAAGTTCTGGAGGAAAGCTACGCTATATACACAGATTAAATTAATACAACCTGGGTATTAATATTAATAATTAATTTATTAATGAAAGCTGTTGCTTGATTGTACCTCTTTTGTCTTTACTTTTCAAAAATGTCTTTCTTCGTCCTCTATCGAAAGGCATCGATATCTAGTAATGGAAACAAGGCGTGAAGCTATATAATGAGACGAGGTATTATTCAATGTACAAATGAACGGACGAGGGTGAAACCTGCCTTCTTGTTTTTTTAACTTTTTCTTGTGACTTATGCTAATTAAGTAATTAGAGCCGCAACAAGTGGGATTTTATTTTAGCTCTCGAATCCTAATTTAGCTCCGACCTTTATTTAACCAAAACTCGCGATTTATGAACACTAGCCTATTTAAGAGCAACACTGACATGCTCTAGAGAACACGAGCCTTCCGCTTCCTGTCTCAACCTTATAGACAAAAGGACATAACCAATGGTCTGAGTATAATATATATATCCTACCCATTAAAGTGCTTTGCCATGTTGAAAGATTTGCGAATGGGTCAGATACAAGAATAAGCCAGATGATGCTTTACTAAACAGACTAATTATAGATACATTAATCTCCTTCTACCCTGCTGCAGTATTTCTTGCCCACCCGTTGAAAACCTTGAATAAAAGCCCCAGAACTATGGCTGAAGAGAAGATAAAAATAATTCTTCATGGCTGACCGCATGGGCAATTTTGTGATCAATGTAGATGTAGTTTACAAGACACATGGCAGGAACCGGATGACAACTCCTCTAGCCCAGAAATATACACAGCAAAGAGCTAAATTTTATTGCAAAACATTAGAGTTGGAAATTTTTCTTCTCTTTGAAATGTATAGCATCAATGACTTACCAGGTGTTCACACTACGCACATGGGCACAGTCTCCTTGTATGCTGATGCGCACCATCACAAGAAAGTGTAGATTGTGCTTGAGTGTACAAACATGATCCTGGATTCTGAAAATAACAGGAAACAAATATTGGTTAGTATTGTTCGTCTCACTTGATATTATAGATTAGACCGAGCTCAAATTTAACTTCAAAAGTGTTTTGAGATCATAAATTAGAGCATTGCCGGTCTCTCTCTCTAATGGTGAGGAAAAAACACGACATGCCAGAATAATTATGCTCACAGCGCCATTCAACTTTAACCGGACGCCACCAATCAATGGTGAAGTTTCAAGATTAATCAAAGCAAGCAGGGCATTATAAATTTCACAGCGCAGCCAATTACTAGTCCATGTCAGTAAATGGCTCAGGAAGAAAGACGAGGAAGACACGTACATCACCAAATAAACTACTCCTATAATGTTCTTCAGCTGCAAACAAATTAGAAAGGGAAGACAGAAAGAAACCATTGCACTGATCTAAGGCAGCACATGGGATGCACCAAACACAAAAATTACTATTGAAGAAGCTCTTCACATCTCGGTTTCAAATAATCCATCAATAACCTCTTTTAGTAAAATGTAACATAAACATTTTATGACAAACAGGCAGGACCATACCACTTTAACCCATGTTATACACACATAATTGTCTGAGTGAACCATTCCTGTCTGTTTTCTGCAACCTAACTAGTTTTTATTCAAATTCAAAACACTAAATTCTGGAGCATAATCCAATTATTACCAAATGCTTTGGAGCATCATGAACGACTTCAGCAGGTTGATCTGTTCCTACACTTGCTAAGCAAGCTCCCTTGCAAGTCATATATTTCTGCATGCTGCCAAAAAAAAAGAGAGACTGGTCTATAACAGCATTATCAAAAAGAACAGAAACAAATATCTCCAATCTCAATGCTTGTATGTCGTTACTTCTTTGCTCAATGAATCATCCATGGCATGGTGGTACTATCAACAGAAGGGATTGGAGATTATTTGTCCAACTTAAAATTGAAAATTGACAATTCTTAAGAATGCAAATACAGTCTCATAAAACAACAGAATCCACATATAATTACATTTGACCTCTCAAGTACAGTGCAGATAAAATACAGAGTAAACAATACCATCAAAATATATCCACGACACAGTTTGAAATTTAAAGCTCCAGCTCCACTTACACATCACATTGGTTAAGCACTGCAAGCTTATTTGTGACACACGATTGCCCTCTTAACTTGCAAACTGAATCACACGATTCACCCTGCCTGTCAAACAAACCAAATGAAGTTACATCAAGAAGCAGCAAGAGTGAAACTGAATGGCTCCCAAAATTCTCTCTCTCTCTTTAAAAAAGTTACCTTCCAACAACAACATTAATGCCATTCAATCTGGTCTCTTGGAGAATGCTATCTATCCCAGCTTTAAAACATGACGAAAGAACATTACACACACACACACACACACACACACACACACACACACATAGATAGCTGCAAAATGCACATAATTATATATTTGTAGCAAGACAATAGAAGCCTTTCATCACAAAAATAGGATGTAGATTGAATCTTACAAAAATAAATAAAAAATCCAAAAAAAGATTTCTTCAAAATTCTGAAAGTTTTGCAAATATGTATATTTTTTCTCATATCTCCAAAAGGTGCGACAAACAAGTTCCACATAACAAACCCCACTTTCAAAGTGCTTGTGCCTTGTAGAACTGGAAATGAGAGGGTCGGATGACATGGAAAATAAGCAATATATCAGATGTGGTCATGTGGACCATTTCTTGTTATCTATTCCAATTCCCGCCCCCCCCCCCCCACCACCACCAAATGCACCTTTAAAGTCATTTCCGTTTTACAACTTAGCTTTGGAACCCATTTTTCTCCAAGTTATTAACTACATCAGTTAAGCAATAATCTAACAATGGCACAGGTGATGTATTCATAAATTCAATGTATTTGAATGTAAATTGCAAAAAACAATCCAACTAAAAAGTTTAAGGATAGAAAACTTTTACTTCTCTGAGAATTTATTAACCACCTAATTCAATTTTTAACCATATTGTAGTGGTGGATACAAAAGATTTCTAATGTTAATCGTAGGTGAAAAATTATATATGCAACTTTGCAGGTCATGATATAAGCAACCTGACACAACAACAAGGCACTGGGAAATATTACAGATTCTTTGGTAGACTTACCAGAGGAATTGGATGGCAAAAGAAAACAATGATGAAAGTCACTAAGATAGGCATTTTCATGAACCTGAAACATAAGAACTCTCTTTTGTTATTAAACAGCCAGAAACTATCTCCTTAAAAAAAGAAAAAGCCAGAAACCATCAAAACATTCAGTATCAAATTATTTCCATTTTTCCTTATTACATCTAAGTTACAAGGTAAGCAAAAGAAGCAGACAGAATGTTTATCAAAAGGACATTTGCCATTCTTCAATCACTTCAGAATTGTATATTCATAAATTCCTATTATTCCTACACATGCCTGGAACACTAATAAAGGTTATCTGACTTCTTTAGGCATGTATGTCCAAAAGTATGTTCACACACCCTGGTAATTACAATTTGTGAGAATATCAAACAACACAATTTAATGAAATCTAAATAATAAACAGCTAAAACTGCTTGTGAAATAAACATGCATGTAACACAGTAGATCTTTCACTATGAATGCCCAGAACTAGACCTAATTGTGGGGCCTTCACACACTTTTGTCAAAAGGAGAAGTCACCCAAAAGAGGTTTTTGTCCATATCATAGCAAACTTGCAAAAGAGGCACCATACACTTCTTACAACATCTAAGAAGGTTAAAAGAAATCAACATACAACTTCAAGATTTGAATACATCAACAGCTTAACAGCAGGATCACAGAAGCATACTCACCACACTCTCAGAACTATGACGGCATCTTCCAGCACAGTAGTCAAAAACACTTGCATACATCCCTGCCAATTATCAAATGGGAGTAAATGTATTGCGTGCACACAATTTAGAAGAATCATAGCCATCTAAAAATCTTGAGAATTGCCAAACAGCCAAGTAAAAACTGAAGGAAAAAGCATCTCATTGCTTATCCTATCAAGGACTGTATGCAGTATTATCAAAACAAATATATCACTGGTCAAAACACAAATCCAAGTGAGATAATAACCCCAATGCTCTTTCAAGAAAAAGGTTATAGAAACTTTACTTGCAGAGGCTGGCTTTGCAATCTTCACCTTTAATGCATCTTCCTTATTTGTCTGTTCAACAAAGCCTACCCAGGATTACCCCTTTCTTCAATCGCAATAAGGGAATGGAAGCCAAAAACAAAAAACCAAAAAAGAAAAACAAAAGAAACCAAGACAGAAAGAGATCAACAAGTAAGGAATTACCCGTGCAGGATTCAAGCAGCATGAAACACAATATTCATAAGAGTTGCAACATCGTGAAAGAAGATTGCATCCACTGCAAATAATATCAATGGCACGCTACAGTTGCTACTAATAGGCAATTCTCATGAAAGTAAGCAGTTTACAAAATTTAGAGAAGAACTCACTGACAAGAGAATTTCTCCCCAATTTCAGGGCAGCAGTGAGACTGTGAATCAACAGATAGAGCATTACACACATAACCTACAAAATGCAAGAAATCAGTTATGTCAGGATAACAGGACATGGCCATGCCATGCTTGACATAATCAACCAGATGATTCAAAGACTGGAGGCGTTTGTGTGAATTGATACAAAAGTGAAAAGTTTTATCACTTTTATGTTGTTGTTGAACACAGAATTATGTAAAGAAGCCCAAGTTGAGCTACACAGATGATGACACAACGCACATCAACCATTTGATTCCATGTCTAGTAGCATGTAGTATCAGTACATTATGAAAAAAGTTGGTGCATAATGTAAAAGGATCCGTCATGGCTCATAAGCAACCATACACATCATCATGCATTAAATTTAATGAACTGGCTTTATATATTGATGATGCTTGTCGCATCAACAAATTAATATCATACAGAGATAGCTGTGATCACAGAAAGAAAAGCTCACCCTTGTCATCAGAAAGAAAGTATCGTCCTTGAACAGTAGTTTTGCATTGACGTCCGACTTGAAACCCAATATCCTTCCTACAGCATTAAGTTGCGACAAGACCATTAGAAAAGGTCTATATCAGCATGGAAGGAACTTGCCTCCGTTAAATAAGAGGGATGGGGGCAAAGCTATTCAACTTAGGCATGAAAATCAACTCATGGCAAATGTTTATGAAGCAATCTCCCCCGATTATTTCATATGCAGTGCAGGTAAAGAAAGAAAACGGTAAGGTTAAGATAAAAATATTTCCCCATAACTAATTCATCAAATTCATTTCTCAAGAGATTAAAAAGTAGCTCCAATATATCTCAAAGTTGAGAAGCATTTAAAATAATTAGAAAGAAAACTATGCGATTAGATTTCCGCTAGCACTAAGACATTGCAATCATTTCTAAAGTCATGAGTTTTTTTGGCCGAAACGTTCTTGAGTTTTGATTTGACCAAGAATACCGATGTCAAATCGGATATAAAAGACTTTCAAATTGAAATTTTATACATAGATCTCAGGAAATGCCCATTTGAAAATTGAGGGCAACTTATCATCTCATGTTCTGGATTCTCAATATCGTAAAAAGAACCTTTTTCTCTTTCAAGAATGAAAGAAACGCTTAACAAGACCATGCCAATTCGGTTACCTGATTGCAGTAGTTCTTAATGAGAACTGAAAGATCAACATATGCACCAGCATCAAGGGCAAGTGCAGCCAAGATGTACAGATTGCCATTCGGAACAATCCGAAATCGGAAATAAAAATCGGAACTGTAATATAGAAGAGTTTTGGAGTGACCCAGCCTCCTTAAGCAAGCTTCGTTCACACACACCCAGGCCCTCCGTGGTTCCCTTTTGTGATTACTACTTCGAGCAGGATCATGCTCATGTCCGGCGCGCGCACTTGCCTTTGGTCCTAAGATGAAAATAACTGAAGACGGAGGGATGAAATTGTAAGAGAACATTTTGCTTTTCCGTTTCCCTCCGTTTTCCCGAGCACAGTTGACTATGGAAGTAATAATTACATTAATGTTGGAGGAAGGGGTATTATAATTGGTAATAATTACATATTACTACAACTTAACCTTAATTGGTTTAAACTTTAAACTGTGTAGTTATCCTCCTGCCACAATAATATTATCTTTTTGTCGCAGCAATATTATCAATATCAAAGATAAATTTGGCCCAAAAATCTACGTAAAATATGTGAAAAAAGATGCTAATAAAATATGTGAAAGAATTTTTACAAATGAAAAAAGAAACCAAAAGGTTAAGTATTGTAAATTATTCATAAATAATGATAATGATAATGAAAAGATTAAAGTTTGTTTTTTTATTCTTGTGTTCGGAGGTCGGAGCCGAAATCCATAACGCGAATATGCGCTTGATGGCCTTGAGTAGATGCCGGAACGATACAAGCCTATGTCCCAACTCCCAACTATCTCATCAAAGATGGCTGCCACCTGCTATCACCCCAACCACTTTCTGCGGCTAGTTTTATCTTGCCGGAAAATCACAGCCCAGGTCACTAATAATTCCACATCATCCATCATAGCTATGGCTTCATCTTCCGAGCAAGAATTCCTTGCCCATAATCGTGCCAAGCTCAACCGCTTTCCCAGATCCCATCACTTTTGGGATGCAAAGATCGCCTCTCGGGTCGGCGAGAAGCTGGGGTTCCGCCTCAGAGAAATTGGGGTCAACGCGGTTGAAATTGACGTTCTTGAAGAGCAATCCCGGCCGCTTCACTATCGAATGATGGTCTTACCGCTGTTCGACTCCGTCAAACGCATCGGCGTGGAAGTCACCGGAGTCGATAGATTGTCGGATGGCTTACATCCCTGAGTAAGTTTCAATTTTTTTGGTTGGAAAATTTGGGGCATTGTTTTTGGTCTCTACACTGGAAACCGTCGCTCTAGAAACTAGAAGGGGTGAGATTTATTTTCTGTCCGAAAATTTAAAAAGTAAGATCTTGTAAACAGTTTTTTAAAAAATTAATTTTGATAGATTAGAAGGCAACATGTTTCTTTTGGATATTTTGTTCAACGGTTCTGAAATTTCAAATAACAAAAGGAAAAAGTGCGGTTGGATTATTTGTTTTTAGTTGAAGTACATGATCATAGCAGCATAAAATCAGAGTTGAGTCTCTCGGACCAATTTTTCACACTGAACGTAGAATAGATTTTGGATTGTACTGAGAGTCTATCGGAATCCTTAAGGCATTGAATGCAGCAGAAAAGAATTATCCTGTTGATGCATTAGAGATCAACTTTCAGTCAGAAAGTGTTGTTCTCAAACTAATCATAATTACATCTGGGGCAAGCTTCCTTCTTACCACATCTATCCTGATTACTCAAATATGCTCAATATATGAGACACCAATGGTATGAATGTAAAATGTGAATTGAACATGATACAGTTCTGTGTTTGAACTTTGAAGTGTCAGACTTGCTATCGACAATTTTTTTTTTTTTTTGGGTGACAAGAGGGGGATTAGAATCCCCAAGACAAATGAGATTTCTCATTTCGAAGCTTTGTTTCCGGGACAATTTTCAGTTATCTTAAATGACAGTTGTTATTTTGTTCATCATTGGCCCAAAGAAGGACATCATTCTATTCTGTTCATCTGTCCTTCCTTTCTTCCCTTCAAGTAAGGGACACAAAGCTATAGACCATTTGACAAACGACGATGCAGATGTAAAAGTATTAACAATTTTTATACGTCGAAATGAACTTGAATAGTAAGCTCCTATCTACATCCTGAAACTGAGGAGAAAGATGGTTGACTTTGGTGTTGGTGAAGGTCGTAAAGACGTGAATTTCCTAGTGCTCTGGTATTAATGTCGATTGTCGTAGGTTTTGGT
The DNA here is from genome assembly GCA_037074495.1 of Acacia confusa. Taxonomy (NCBI): domain Eukaryota; kingdom Viridiplantae; phylum Streptophyta; class Magnoliopsida; order Fabales; family Fabaceae; genus Acacia; species Acacia confusa. Next base: position 511,048 of record CM073509.1, read on the forward strand.
TTGTTTTCTATTACTGCAGTAACGAGGGGAATACAAGTTAAAGCAGGCTCTCAAGTTCAATACTAATACTCCTTTTGTATTCTTACCATTGCAAACCTCTGACCCTTGAACAAAGTTGCATCCATTATGTGGATTTGATAGTGTTTATTTGGATTTCCGTTAGAGGACCCAAACTTAAGTTGACAAAACGCAGTTCCCTTCAACGCAACTTGAACATGCTTTTGCTGATGGAGCTATGGCGAGGGAAGCCACTTTTTATTTTTATTGGTAAAGAGTTTTCCCTTCAAGGCTTTGAGACAAAGGTTCTCACCTTTCACAACAAGTGCCTTTCTTGTTATTTGAATTTGTATTCTCTTTCTTTCTTATGGAGTTGACCAACAACTAGTTGGTGAAGCCACATTTGTAACAATCCATCAGTGGATTGGGTACAAAATAAAGAACAGTATCACCAAATTTAGCTCGCTAATATTCACACGCTGAGACAAAAAAAAAAAAAAAAATCAATATTCCCTATCAATTAGAAAATGGAAACATGAATGGCATTACACTAAACTTGCTTTTAACCAAATCTGAGTTTGTTCAAATAAAATTCTGCAAACTTTATACGTACTAAATTCAATAGTAAGGTGAAAACCTTTTGCATATTCTATCATGTATTATCTAAAATACTACTCTCTGGTCCTAATTATAGGACAACATTTAAAAGTTAGTTTTGGTCCTAATTATAGGACAAAATTTAAATTTTTGTCAATTTTTTTCCTAAAACGCCCTTATTTTATTCTCTCAAGTGTGTTTGATTTTTTGTAAGTATATGCATTTAGGTATATAGAATTTTCCAATCAATAAAACTCTTAAATTGTTGAATTTTAACTTGTTTATTGATGAATTGACATTAATTTACCAATATATATATGTGTGCGCATATTTAAATATGCACACACACACATATAGACATACACATGCATTATATAAATATGTGTGTGTGTGTTTTTAATTTATGTATATACGTGTGTGTCTATATGTGTGTGTACATATTCACACGCTTATATGTACATACATACATATATATATTTCTGTGTGTATGTGTGTATTTATGTATGTAGATGTGTCTACATTGTGTGTGTGTTGGGGGGGTTTGTATTTGTGTGTGTGTATTGAGGGGGGGGTGTGTGTTTTTTTTTTTTTTGGGTGTGTCTGTGTGCATACACATATATGTACACACACATACATGTATATATAGCAAGATTATCATTTCAATTAGAAAGCATGGAAAAGAAGATTTTAGGTTATGGAGGTATGTTAATGTCATTGAAAATTTATATAAGAGTATTTTAGGAAAATGAGTAAAATTAACTAATTTAACTTTCCTCTTTAATCTGTCCAAAATCAGTTAAATATGTCTTATAATTAGAACCGGAGGGAGTACTTTTTATTTTAGTATTCCTAACCGACTGTAAATTTTTTTTTGACCAATTAACCAAACTCTTCTAACTAATAACTTTTTTGTATAACCAATCTAACTAATAGATTTCATTAACAGAGTTTTGAGATTTCTTACCATAAGTATTTAATGTATCTAATTTTCTTAATTTGTATAAAGTAGCTAGTTTGAGCTTATTAAAAAAAAAAAAAAAAAGAGCCAACGGAGTAAACACAATAATAATAAGGGGAAATTGGGGAAATATCTCCCATGTATTTTTTAGTGTAAAAAAATTTATCAAGCTTTTTTCACCAATAAAATATTTAATGATGAATTGTTTTCCTATTTTCCCAAATAATAATTGTTCGGAAAAGGTTGGCACACAAAAAATGTTCAGAAAAGACCGTCTATGTTTCTTTGCTTTTTTTTTTTTTTGTTACTCCAACTTAAGTTCAAGACTAATCCAAAGTTTTTATCTATTTTGGAAATTTAAGCATGATTGTTTTAATATTTAAAATAAAACATGTGTCTCACATATTTTAAATTTTTAACCTTCAGCATTCGTTTTTTAGTTGTAAAATAATGAGAAATATATGAAGGAATTTGTATAAATATATTCTTAAATTTGAATCATAAGATAAAAGTAACGCTAATAATTTTTTTTTTTTAAAAAAAAGATTTACCAAATGAACTAGATAACGAGTTGATGATGGGAAGGAGGGAAAGTAAAAAGTCAAAATGGGAAAGGAAAACCTTCATTAAAGTCCAAAGAGCAAGGAGGTTTTTTTTTTTTTTTGGCCAAACAAAGAGCAAGGAATTGAAAAACTCTATTATCCGCTAAATTAAGCTATAAAATTGGAAGTTATATTTAAAAAAAAAAAAAAAACACCCATATATACAGATGTCGGCCAAACATATGAAAAAAAATTCTTTAGACTAACTGAGACTTTGTATGCATGGCTCAAATTGTATTATATTCTTTTTCTTTTTAATTCGAACCAGCTCAGAACAATCAAATGACCAGGAGAGAGTCGTTGAAGCCAAAACTCCAAACCCCATTTATCTTGTCTGGTGGTGGTGTTATTATTTCATCGTTCAATTTCTTGGAATTCCGATACAATTTGGTATTGACGGAGTTTTTATGGTATGGTTTTTGTATTTAGAAACATGGCTCTTTCTCTAATTTGTTTGACGGGCTGGGCGTGTAAGCTGATAATATCATGAACGTCACGTTTGGTATCAAAGTTGGACTCGGCCTTTAAAAATGGTATTAAAGTCGGTTTGGGTTTTACAATTGATGTTAGAGCCGGAGTCCAATTGTCTAACTTATTCTCGCTTCTGCAATTAATTATCACCTTTTGAACTCCAGGAGACAATTCCCATCTTCTGTTTTCCTCTTTGATCAAGCACTTGGATCATGAGAATGTGTGACGAGCACAAGCCTAGAGATAGAGCCCAATCCCAAAAAACTAGCTTATGAGGAGGGAGAACCAATGGACTTATAAACCTTACTCCAAGAACTTAATTTCCCGATGTGGGCGTGAGTCACCCACTCAAGAGCCGACATCCTCGGCGGCTCCACACCACGGCACTTCACTCGACCTTCAGCCGGTCAGAACCCTCCGTGGGTAGCCCTCTCCGAAACATGACTCTCAATGAAAACACCAATGTGATAAGCACAAGCCAAAAGGGAGAGTCCAATCCCAAAAAACTAGCTTATGAAAAGGAAGAACCAATGGACTTATAGACCTCACTCCAAGAGCTTAATTCCCTAATATGGGACTCATTACAGAATGTCGCCAAGCAACCTATTCTGCATATTGATATAGTTAATGTCACCACTCAACTTGCGCAAAATGTGCAGCAGCCGGCTTCAATTGCAATAATTGGCACAATATCTGACCTCATTAAACATTTAAGGAAGTGCCAGAGAAGTTTAATTCAGTCATCTAGCACTGCAAATGATGCATATAAGCAGAATGCTAATCTACGGCATGCTTTAGAAATGTGCATATTACAACTCTCAATTAAGGTATGTATCAATGACCGTACGTTTTCTTATTGATAATTATTAGGAAGAAGAGAGGTGTCCAAAAGAAAGAGTGGAAAATGAGATATTCTCACTTGATAGGTGCCAGAAAAAATAAACTTGCTCATGAATCCAGTAATGCCACAAGCAAAAAGAGGTATAACAGGTTGGTGATATAGGACCCATTCTTGATTTGATGGCTGTGGTGCTGGAGAATATATCAACTAGCTCCATTTTAGCAAAAACAACAATGTCAGCTGTTCACCAAACAGCGAGGTTGATAAGTTCCATCCCTAATTTATCATATCAGAAAAAGGCCGGTGCTGTTCCTGAGAATTGAAAACGTTTTTTTTCTGCAATCTCAGCTTTTGCAGAACTGTCCAAACTTTTTGGCAATATTTTACTTTTCCAGGCTTTCCCCGATACTTTATTTCATCAGTTGCTCCGATCAATGACCCATCCAGACCATGACACATGAGCTGGGGCACATAGTATCTTCTCTGTAGTGCTTCTGCCATCCCTCTTTCCTACCCAGTTAAACTAGAAAAGAATGACGCCTCATGTACAATGGGAAACCTTCTCCATTGAGAATGCAAGCCTTATTGGAGCAGAACCTGAAAGAAAGGCAATGGAAGGAGACGACAGGAAACATTCAGTTTATCTGTATCCTGGTCACTGTGCTCTGACTAATGGAAAAGTAAGTTTATTTTTAATCATCTACATTTGAACTTTTTTTAACTGTTTCTGTTTTCCCTTCTTCCTTTTTGTGTTTTTTTTTTTTTTTGGGGGGGGGGGGCGGCCGTGTTGGGGCTGCTGGGTGTATTCACGCTGCTAAAATATCTGTTTGTTATGCTTTGATTTCAATTATGCTTGACATGTGGTTCATATAATTTTGTAGCTTCTTTTTCTGAGTTCTTTTAATAAAAAATTGTTCACCAAAAGTTCAGGAGCTCGGTTCTTTTCGGTTGAGCAGTCACCAAGTGAGTCTCTTGCTTTCTTCGATCTGGATTCAGGCAACATCCATGGAAAATGGCCCTGAAAATTTTGAGGCTATGGCCCATACTTGTAGCATTGCTCTATTGTTTGCTTGTTCAAAGGTGAGATTGTGTTTTATAAAAATGCATTATCACTTGCTCAATTTCTCCCATTATTTATCGCACATCTGAGTTTTTATTACTGTTGGTTCATTTAGACATCCAATTATATAGCTTTAGTGAGATGCTTCCAACTAGCGTTTTCCACCAAAAGCTTCTCTTTGGATCAAGGTAAGTTGGAGATATACGTGGAGAATCGTTTTGACAATTTTATCGTTTAAAATATGAATTTCATCAATGTTAAGTATGGCTGATATTTTCATTTTGATATAGCGGTTCTGTTTCAGAGGGTCTTACCTTTCGACCAGTCTGATGGAAAACTTATCAACTGAAATATTTTTTCCTGGTGTGTTTATCTGTATGCTTGTTTAAGGAGGTTTACAACCATCTCAGAGGAGGTCTTTGTTTACCTTGGGAACATACATGCTGATTATTTCTGCCTGGGCTGGCAATTTTCCTGATCTCGTTCCAATAGCTAAAGCATCAATGACAGAGACTACTGTTAGTTTCTTCAACCAACCTCTTAAGCTTTCTTTTCAAATTGTCTCTTTGTTTTCTTTCATTTATTTATTTATTTGGGGGAAGAGGCTATGATTTGTCAACTTATTAAACTCATAAATCAACAGCAAGATCCCTTTCTTGAGTTAGTTGATTATATCCGGCTGTAGGCTGTTTATTTAGGGTCAGAGAAGATAGTTTATGGATCTCTGGAAGATCAAGTTGCTGCCATGGAATCACTTTCTGCAGTTGAATTGGATGACAAGAAGTTCAAAGAGATTGTGACATCAAACTTAATGACTAAATTTGCAAATTTGTCGGAGGTAATATGAAAAATTATGTTTGCTTGGCTTCCCAAATGGGACTGGCTATTGTCCCAAAAAAAGGACTGGCACGTGTCAGATGCAAATACTATAAAGCAGACAACGTGGCCTTTTTCCGGGACGCGGCTTTGGTCCGCTGCAGGTTATCCTCTGCTGCCCTCCAATGCATGAAACGGCAGGGGGATATAGCTCGGTTGGTTGAGCTTTGCTCTTGCAATTGAGTCATTGCGATTACGGGTTGGATGTCTAATTGTCGAGGCGGACGTTTTAGGTGCCAAACAATGGACAATTGCAGTTTTTTTTTCTTTTTTAAAAAATTGTTTTAGGATACTGAATAGTATTAAAAAGATGCTTGATGATACTGATTAGTACTAAAAAAAAATAAGTCATCATCTTAAAAATTTATTTTAGGATCTTGAAAAAATATTTCAGAGTATTGACTGCTACTAAAAAACTACTTCAGAATCCTAAAAAAATATCTCATGATCTTAAAAAATTATTTTAGAATCTTGAAAAAATTTCCTAAAAACTATATTTTTAATATTAGTCAGTATCTGAACTATCTTTTTAGTACCAGACAGTACCTAAAATATTTTTTCAGTATGAGTCAATATCCCAAACTATCTTTTAAATACCAGACAGTATCTGAAATATTTTTTCTAAGATCATAAAATATTTTTTCAAAATCATGAAGTATTTTTTTAGTACCAATCAGTAGTATCAAATATCTTTTTAGTACCATTCACTAGCCTAAAACATTTTTTCCAAAAAAAAAAACCCTGCAATTGTCCATTGTTTGGCATCTTAAACGGCGTCGTTTCATGCATTGGAGGGCAGCGGAGGATAACGTTTAGCGGACCAAAGTCGCATCCCTTTTTCCAATACTGATTTCTTCTGCTAGGTTTCTTTTCACTCGAAACGGCACCGTTTTATGCTATATCACATTGTTCCTTTTTTTTTTTTTTTTTTCTTTAAATATATTTTAGAATCTTGAAAAATATTTTAGGTACTGACTGTATTTAAAAAATACTACAAGATATTGATTGTCATCGAAAAAATATTTCAAGGTACTGAATAGTACTTAAAAAATATTACAAGATGGTAAATGCTAGTTTTGAAAATTGTAAAATAATTTTTAAAGATCATGAAGTATTTTTTAGTACCAGTTAGTATTATGAAATATTTTTTAAAATACTAAAATGTTCTTGAAAAAATATTTCAGAGTACTGACTGATACTAAAAAAAATACTTCAGGATACTATTTGGTATTAAAAAGAACATTTCAGAGTAATGACTGATACTTAAAAAATACAGTATGATGGTGAATACTATTTAAAAAAAAAAACGAAAAGAAGAAGAAACATGTGATTTTTCACAAAACAGTGCCATTTTGGGTGAAAAGGAGCGCAACGGATAAAATTAGTATCTGACACTAGCTAGGTCCAAAGCATACAAATGCGGCTTTCGTTCGATACTATTTCATCCACTACACTCTTTTTCACTCAAAATGACGCTGTTTTGTGCAAAATCACACTTTCTCCTTTTCTTTTTTCTTTTTGAAAAATAGTATTCACCATTCTATAATATTTTTTATGTAACAGTTAGTACCTTGAAATATTTTTTTTAAAAAAATCTTGAAAAAATATTTTAGGGTGACTGGTACTTTAAAAATACTACAAGATGTTGACTGATATTGAAAAAATATTTCAGAATACTAATTATACTAATTGGTACTTAAAAAATACTATAAGATGGTGAATGGTTCAAAATTGTAAAGCAGACACCATATTTTTGTAGCTTTTCATTGAATGGGGATTGAGCATACGAACGAATCATGATCTCGTTGAATCAGTCCATTGATGAATGTAACATTCAACAAAGTTTTTAATGGTTTCGATCAAAAAAAAAAAAACAAAGTTTTTAATGGTTGACTCGTTGGGCTTCTTCTCTAAGAAGTGGATGTGTTATTTTATTTTGATTTGAGGATTAGGAACTGTCTCATCACGCAATACATGTTCCAGTGTTTCATGCCCATATTTGTTCTTAAAATTCTCTCTTGAACCAGTCTTTTCCCTTGCGGACAGGATGAGGTATTTTGCTTTAAAGAAGCAACTCGCAGAGATTTTTTTACCTGATGAGGCATAATATCCACGGGGAGCTCGTCTGTTTATGGAGACACCAGGGCCATGCTTTCCTGTTGCTGAGGTTGAGTTTCAAGATTTTGATGCGGCAATATCCTTATAATTGCATCTTTGTTAAATGGTTCCTGAAAACTTCTTTGTTTGACAAGTTCGATTATTGGTCTCAGATGATGATGACTCCAGTTGCTTCAACAGATGAAGAGTCTGGGCCTGAATCAAGTCGAATTCATTCAGATCATATAGCCTTAGTCTCTAGCAATTACCTGATGTTAAAAGCGTTACTCAACTCTTAGAATCGGTAAAATGTGATTTTGTTTTGCTTAATTGAAATGTTATCGGCTTTGAATCATTGTTTCACACGTCTCCTGGAGACTATTTTTCCGTCTTATGCATATAGGTTTTGGAAACAGCCAAGCAAATCGCAGATTTACTCATTTCCTCAACACCTGTACCTTATGACCAAATAAAGAACCAATGCGAAGCACTCGCAATGGGCACAAATAAGAAAATGTCACTTCTCCACAGTTTCAAGCACAAGATGGAAACATAAGCGATAAACTTGGATAAATTTGAGCAAGTTTCACAGTTAATGTTGCATCCTTTACTGTTTTTCACTCCAATGTCGCAATTTTGTTCAAGAAACCTCTCTAATATTGTTTTGTCCGCCTCATAAGCTGGTAGTCTATGAAGTAAAATCTCAAGATCAGACACTCAGCTCAGAATGTTTTCTGTTCAGTCGATTGTGAGGAAGAATATGGAAATGGTTGTTAGGTATGTTCATTGGAGATGAGTAAGATTAAAAACACCATAGAACAAGTAACAACTTTAACATACTGCTGCCAGGATATACTCCATAAGCAAACCGTATGTACTACATCAAATATTCTGTTTATGATTTGCTTGCAGGCTTGATGCTAATTAAAGTAGCACATCGTATTTATTTATTTTTCCAGTCTCTCTTATCATAAATCCAAAGTACAGTACTTGTTTATCTATAAACATAGTAAGGTGGGCAGTTCTTCCATCTTGATAAAGATAGTAAGAAATACAATTATTTATCAACAGAGTATCGTACATCCATATTCCATCAGTTCTAGAACTGAAGGCAGTGCTTATACAGCATCCATTATTGCTTCAGCCAATTGTTTATACAGTAGTAACAGGGTGATTACAGCTTCAAGAAATACCTCGGGACGCAGATACGTGCTTTCAAGCAGTGGTTTGTTCTGTTACTCTTTTAAGTTCAAGCGTCTTTTCATATTCTTCGATGGACTTGAACAGCTCAGAGAAGTTTCCTTTCCCAAAGCCACCACATCCACCCTTTTGATATACCCTCCCTTCCTCGTCCTTGAGCATGCACCCAACTCTCTGAATTATCTCTACAAACATGGTTGGCCTGCCAATTCAACACAGCAAAAACTTTTTTAACTCATGCTGCTATCTTACATTATCTTCTACCAATGGAGAAGCTCAGAAGCTTAAATGATGAATCATGAATAGATAAAAGCGGTTAGATTATTAAAACGTGCTTCGAATAGCAGACATTATCAAGAGAGAATATGCAAAATTGCATACATCTCCTCCTCTATACTCCTTCGACACTACTCTATGCAGGACAAGCACATCCCAAGACTCCTTTGAAGCACTCAATTTGGTGTAGTCATGTACTCGTACATTCAAAGAGATTGATCCAAAAAGAATGAATGTAGCCGGGACTTCTCTCTCTTTACATTCATCTTCTTTTCTCTTTTATCTCTGTAAAGCCTAAATTATACACAGACGCTTCAAATTTCAGTACTCATAAACCTTATCCTAAATTTCTAATAGTACATACTTAATCGCGTCATATGTTAATATAATGTTGGTATCAGTGCTTTTTAGGAGAATTTTGAACTCCAAATATTGAACTTCTAACACCAATGATAAAATTTGGGTGATCAGATAATTCTGCTAATGCAAGTTTCCATCTTTCAATGAAGTGTTGCATAAATGGCCAAAATCAAGGTAAATCATTCCCCAGAAAAAGCACAGCTATGATATTCTCAAATAGGAAGAGTGATAAGACTAAATACCTATCTCCAACAGGCTTAGTGAAAATCTGAAGCAAAGTTCCTTGATCATCTCTATCTACCAGAATCCCCAGCTCCTCACACTGCTTAATCTGCTCATCCGTCAACACATCCCCGGCTCGATTCTTCAAGTTCTTGTAATACGTTGGAGGTGGGGAAGGCATGAACTCGAAGCCACCAACGAAACTTCTCTGCCTCATTTCCCTCAAAGTCCTGAATATGTCTTCACTCACAAGCGCAAGATGCTGTAGCCCTGCTCCTTCGTTGTGCTCCAAATATGTCTGTATTTGACTCTTCCGCTTAGTCCCAAACACAGGTTCGTTCAGGGGCAGCAAAACCATTTCGTCATTGTTAGCTAAAACCATTGAGTTCAAGCCACTCTCACTCGTACCCACGTCCTCTGCCGTGAACTCAGCAAACTCGTGAAACCCAGTAAATGCTTTCACATAATTCACAGCTGGAGCGAGCTCCGGCACGTTACCCACCGCATGATCCAGGCGCCTAATCCCGTAATCCAACAGCGGATAGGACGAGCACTCCTCCACGGGTTCAAATTTGGGCAAGAACCAATAATTAGGGTCCGGGTCGGATACTTGAGACGGGTCGTTGTAGCTGATGTATCGCAACACGACGTCGCCGTAGAGAAAAACTTCGGCGATAATGACTCGGTCATCGAGGAGAACCGGGGAGGCCGATGGCTTGGCGCCATGGGCGACGCTTGTGTGAAATGCAATTTCTGCATTCTCGACTTCAACTGCAATGGCCCGAACTGCTAGACCATGGGAGGCGACAAACGCGAGGCAGGATTCACGGTCAAACGCGGGGATAGAGGCCGTGGAGTTGGGTTCCAGGTGCTCGGAGGCGGCAATGGACGGAGAGTACGGAGCAGAGAAGAGGAAGGAGAGGTCGCCAGAACGGATGAGATAGGAAGCGTGAGTAAGGTTGCCGGTGGAAAGGTCGGATTTAGCTACAAGGGGCATGCCGAGACCCCACGAGAAGCGGCGTGCCGTGTTGGTGGCGTCGGAGCACCAGAACTCGACGTGGTGAAAACGCTTTACTTTGAATCGATCGGATTTTGGGTTGGTTCGGACGAAGTTCCTGAACCCAACAAGCTTGAAGCCAGCAGCAGTATTACTACCTAGAGTCCCCGCCATCGACGTCACCGTCACCGGAGCTCCACTTTCGCTTTCCTTTCCCATTCCTGTTTTTTGTTGTCGTTGGTGTTACTCTGGTGACCTCTGCAACTATATATGTTGGCAGAGGCGGGGATTTGGAGTGGATTTTCGGCGCCAGGACACGCGGCTATTAATTGTGTGGCAATAAAATTTATTAAAACTACAACGATATCCCCTACATTTTCAGATTCTACACTTTAATCTAATTTTTAAGCCGAATATTAGTTAAAGAATCTACAGGCTACAATACTTAATTTGCGTTATTCGTAATTATGATAAAAATTTTAAAATTATTATTTTACCCCATAATCTAATTGTATACTCCCTCCATCCAAAATTTTTTAAATACTTATTATAATACTTAAATAAATAATTTAAACAATATAGAACTAAAAATATTAAAATTTATATAAAAATGAACACAACTTAGATTTATTTATTTTTAATTCATCCCTTATTATATTAAATTATTATCTCATTGATTTTTTTTATATATATGCTTAAAATATTTATTTACACACTTATGTATTTTTCCCCCGAACAGACTTATGTATTAAAACCTTAAAAAATGAACTAAATCAATAAGTTTCTATGCTTAAGAAAACTTAAAATATAATTAAAAAATTCGATGCTTTTTACGTAATTTGTAATTTTTAAATAACATCCCAATTTAAATAGGGATATTTTAATTTAAAATATGTGACTTTTAAATGGTTATTTTATTTCATGTTTGTTATAGTTTTTTTTAAAAGTGTTTTTATGGTATTTGAGATGATTTAGTTTTATTTCAATTTAAATAAAGTTTAAAAAACACTTTTTAGTTCTCAAATGAACACTTAGTTCAAAATACATGGCTTAACGATTAACTGAATGTTAATAGCTTGTAAATAAAATCATAAAGGCATGGGTAGACTTGTGCATGGGAAAAGTTGTTAAAAACGATATTTTACGTAAAATCAGAAGAGATATAAAAAATCATGAAATGTAAAATCGTAATATAATAAAATCTTAAAAAAAATTGTAAAGACTTAAAAACATTTAAAAAATTAATAAAATCGATTTAATAAAAAAAATCATAAAAATATGAAATCGTAATGATAAAATGTAATTTTAACTACCAACACATAAAAAGTTTGTATAGATTTTAAAGATAAAGACACATATGTAATTAAGGAAAAGTAAGGGAGAGGGGATGTATCTTCTCTAAAATTTTAAATTTTAAATGGGAAAGAAGGCAAGAAAATAAAATAAAATTGGAAAGCGTGCCGTATCTGCGCTGCCAAGATGGATAAGCCAAAAAAGAAGATGAAGACGTACATTCAGCATGGCGTGGCCATTTATTATTACCCAGGTAAGATAGATCCAAATTATCCTCCAATCATTCAGAAGATCTTTTTTTAAAAAAAAAATTTAAATAATTAAATGTTTTTTTAATTTAAAATAAATTAAATAAATTATAACATGCGTTTTGTATTATTAAATTATAAAATATCAATTTATAAGTTACACAAATTAGTTTTTTTTTAAAAAGAGGTAATATAAATATTTTAAAAAAATTTATTTAACTTATTTAATTTTTTCAAACCAGTCACAACGAAAGTATATTTTTATACATGTGTTATGATTAAAAAAAAAAAGTATGTTTGAACACAAAAAATAATTTCTCCAATTCTAACAATAAGATATAGTTGATTTTTTTAGAAATATTAAATAAGTTAATTAAATTATTTTAAAATATTTATATTTATCATTTTTTTCCTCCAACCTGTTTTACCTAATTTATATATTGAAATATAATCTAAGGATACGTAAAATATGATATAATTAAATAATTTATTTAACTTTTTTAATCTCTCTAAAAAAAGTCAACTATATCTTATATTTAGAATTGGAATGAGTCATATATTGAATATCGAAAATTGGTCCCAACATGCCTCCAACCATTATCTTTCTAAACCTTACCATTTTACTTGTGCGGAAAAGAGAGTGAACAATTAGGGGATTCTTTGCCTATGTTAACATTTGTAAATTGTGTGAGTTATCGGGTTAACAAATGATGAGAATTTAAGTTGCCATGAGTTAAATTTGAAAGACTAAGTCACAAAGGACTGAAATGAGTTAAAAGTTGGATGATCAAATGATTATTTTTTTCTATAAAAATATTATAAAATTCCATTCCAGCGAGCATAAATGTTGATCCTAAATTGATCAAATCATAAATGTTGCTCACTCGAATTCTCAGCATAGCAACGAGCAGATAACTTTATTGATTTTTTTTTTTTGAAAAAAGTTTTGGAAGGGTTCGTCACCAGTCCCCTACCAAGGACAGGGTACGGCCCCAGGCTCTATGAGTACTTACTGGAGACTTACGAGATCGCCTACTAAAGAAGTTCCAGCAAGGGCCTAGTCCTGAAGCCCTTCCCATCTGTACCAACTCTTATTGGCAGATAACTTGATTGATGATTACCTAGGGTTTTTGGACAAAGTGCCATTATGTTTGGACATAGATTATGGGTCTCTCTCATGATGAGCTTACCCAAAATGGGAGAACGAGATTTTCGGCCCAATAAGTTCAATTAAATTGAAACTTAACTTTTTCTATTTTCTTGGCGGAAATTAATATCAAAAAAATACTTTCTTGGCCGAATACACAGATTCGAGCGTTTGCATCAGCGACTTTGGGAGCGATTGTGTTGGTTGGTTCTACTCGGTGATCGGCAGAAATGACGGTAGCGGCAGGAATCGGGTACGCTCTACTAGCGTTAGGCCCGTCTCTCTCCCTATTCGTCTCTGTAATTTCCAAAAAGCCGTTCTTGATCCTCACTGTTCTCTCCAGGTACACCCTTTCTGCTGATTTTTCTATCACATTTTCCTTGTGCCTTTTCTTTCTTCTGATCTTCACATTATGCTAAACTTTGGCATGAAAAATTTGAGACTAAATAGAAGTGAATACTTGAAACAAATCTGAAGTTTAATGTTACAGTTCATGAGAGCTCACTATCATACTTCCTGTTTTTCTCCTCGTTTTCACCTGAAATTCACAAGGTACAAAATGATTTTCTTATTACCGCAATTTTATTAACAATTTTCTTGGTCAGAAAGCCAAGCATTTAAAGGGATATCTGAATTTCTATCCGGTGAACATGTTTTGAGCGTTTAAATTGCTTATATGATGTTTAAACTTCTGAAATAGCGTCAACCTGAAAATTTACGTCTTTTTATCTTTTGGACCTCCGAACTTGTTTAACAAGAAAAGAAAGATTATTCTGTCAGAAGTTGTTATTTTCTTCACTATAATGATTCTAAATGAGCTTCTTTGGCGGGGATGAACCGCGAGACTTATTGTTTTATAATATCTCAAGTACATCAGGTACTTAATACTGATGTAGTGTTTCATGTTTCTGTGTATAGTACGTTGGTATGGCTTATAAGTTTGATCGTGCTGTCTGGAGTATGGAGGGGTTTCCTTCCTCTGAAAACAACGACATGGTGGCCTTTTGGAATACTTATATTGACGTCTGTTGCTTTCCAAGAAGGGCTTCGTGTTTTATTCTGGAAAGTCTACAAGTAAGTTAATATTTGTATGAAGTATTCTTATACATTCATGCAATCAAGGTCCAGTCTTGTAGCAGATAATTCTCTCTCTTATTTGGGAAATCCTAGCGTTGGTTCAGAAGTCCCTCTTAGTTACTCCTCTATTCTGTTTGTTTTTTTTTACTGGAGTCTGTGAAAGTGGCTGATGGATCATGTTTACTTTGTTAATGTTTGGTTCGACTTGTTGCGTGATGGATTTAGACAACTTCAAGTGTGAAAATTCCAATATAGCTGATCGAATATATAAATGTTATCCTTTCTATTATCGTGTTTCTTGACTTATTTTATTATTTATTCATGCTGATGGTTTCTACCCTCTAGCCACAGCCATATGATGTAGCCATGACAACCTCATGTTGAATGATCTTGTATATTTTTGTTGCCTTTCCTAGTTGACGCTGAACTTTTTGTTTGAATTTTTGAAATGACTAATCTTCCTACTGTATGCTATAAGGTGAGCATAACTCGTGTTCCATTTTCTAAATGAAAAGGATGTGACGATATTTTTATGGGACAATGTAAAGAGTGATAATCCTCTACTTTATTATATGGTAATATCGAAGTGTTCCATTAATGCTTTTGTATCTCGCCTTAACACACACACACACACACACACACACACACACACATTTTAATTTGTTCTATTGATCTATGCTCAGGAGGCTGGAAGATATTTTAGATGCTTTTGCTGACAGAGTATCAAAACCACATCTTTCACTGACAGATAAGATGCAAATTGCTCTGGGTAAGAATATGGAGGTCTTTTGATCTTGTGTCAATCCTTATTTAACAATCCTCAGAACCTAGCTGTTCATAGGTTATTTTGCAATTGACTAATTGCTTTCATGAATTTAATTGGATATCATCCGAAAGAGAATTTGGAATCACTTGTTGAAATGCTATCTCGATGGCTTCTTGGAGTATGATCTTCTTGGAATAATTGGTTATTTTATCATGATTTATACATGTCCTTCACAGCCGGTGGTTTGGGTCATGGTGTGGCACATGCTGTGTTCTTCTGCCTCAGCCTGTTGACTCCTGCATTTGGTCCGGCTACATATTTTTCTGACAGATGCTCACAGATACCATTTTTCCTTCTTTCTGGTCAGGTTTCTCCTCAGTAGATTCTTATATGCATCTTTATGGCATGGGATTCCACATCTTTACAATTTTTAAAACTTTTAAAACTTCTGTTTATGAAGCTTGAATGTGTCTTTATTTCATTAAATGCAGTAGTCAGTGGGATGAGGGATCTGAGTATACTTTAAAATAGGGGGAAAAAAACGAAAATATCTTTTCCTTTCATAAACAATATTTTCTTGTAAATTTGGATTTATCTAGAAAATCTCATTTCTTTCCCTCATTTAGCTCACTGCTTTTTTGTTTCATTGATTTTTTGCAGCAATTATCGCTCTTGCATTTGTCACAATTCATACTTTCTCAATGGTAATTGCATTTAATGGATACGCAGAGGGGAACAAAGTGGACCAATATTCTGTTCCCGTTGTCCACCTTGCTGCAGGGATGGTGGTAAACTCCTGCTCTTTAAATCAGCTTGCAACTGTAGCTTTTATCTAGTCATCTCCTTTCTCTTTTGTGTGTTTCAAATAAGTCTTTTACACAGGACCTGATAAACAAACTTTAACACAGGCGTAACTATAGCCTCTCATCTAGTTATCAAACCTAGACGAACAAGCTATTGCTCGTTTGACAGGAATTCAATCAGTTAAATCAAGCTTTACAAGAATTTTTGACATTAAAGTAAATAGCATAAGATCATTTCTAAAGCAAACATACTTACGGAATAATAACAGCTGAGATCATCCTTATTCAGTTGCCCCCCTCCGGAAATAAAGGTTTTATTGAGCCTAGCCTATTTTGTTTGCACGTCACTTGATTTGCTTGAGCCCCCATTCTTTGTTGATACTGGAACTTTCAATCGGTATATTTCTATTTATATGTGGGGAACAGATTTAGAATTATCACACTTCCTATTCCAAATCTCATTATCATTCGTTTATGATAGTTTTTTTGGTTTCTCAATTAACATTGACGACACTGTTTGCTTGCCGTTTATATCACAGACACTATTAAATTTGTTGCTGCACTATTTGAATAAAACCCGAGTTGTTGAAGCAAATCTGGAATTACATAATCATTTCCTTTCTATAGTTTCCAATCAGTTTTGAAAATCATATTTATGACACCAGCTTCTTGCTATTGGCTTATCAGACTCTCATAAACCTGGCACCTGGGGGTTGCATTGTTGGAATTCCTCTTCTATATTTCATTGCAATGCTGACCTTATTCCACTGTGCAAAAATGGCATGGAGAAGGCTGACAGAAAACCCGAGCAGATAGGGTTAGTCATGACAGTAACGTTTGTAAAATGTATTCTCAATGTATAGTTGATTTTCTTCACCATATTGGTTGGAACTTGGAAGTCGAACATTTAAGATCCATGTTGGTGCTTAAATTTTTTGGGTAATGGAAAGTGTCTACTCGGTTTTAAGACCCCATTTTCATAATGGGTTAGTGTGTCGGACCTCCATTCAACTTAATATTGTTTTTTAAGCTTAAAAATATTAAATATTAAAAGTTAACAATTAATAAATAAATATAAGAAGCTCATGGATTGGTAAATAAATAAATATTTTTTAATATTGTAAATCACTATCAAGATAAAAATTAGGGAATATATATATTAAAAAACATGTTATCAAACATTACTTGGTATATGGTAAATAATCTAAGTCAATATAAATAGAAACATATATGGGGGAATTTTGAACTGTAGAAAACTAATTTGTTTGTTGAACATCTAAGTAAAGAAGTTTTATAATAGATAAAAGTTGGGAAATGAATCATCGAATATGGGGTCCTGTGGAATCTTTTTTCTCATTTTCTTTTCAGAATTTCACCTCCATCGTTAGATTTAAAAAAGTAGATGATTTAGATTTAATATTTTATAAAACTATTATTTTGAATATGAATAAATAAACTTAAACAGTTAAATCGTGATCTACACAAATTATAATTGTAATACAAACAAAATTAATAAAAAACTAATTTAAAAAAACTATCATTATAATTTTAGAAAATATTAAATTTGAACAATTAGTTTTTTCATTTAAGGGTGGAAATAGGATTTTGAGAAGAAAATGAAAAAAAATAAAAAATTCTAAAGATATCTCCTCCATCGAATATGGTCAATAAAAGTATATAATTCATAAGCACGTCATAAAACTAGCATGCCCAATCTTATAGGAGCATTAGTTATTACCCTTGATAATCTTGTACGTACTCAACATCATTATTTGGCAGGAAAAGGATAACTAATATCATTATTGAGAGGATACCCACGTATAGAAGTATCTAACGGATTGTTGAATTGGAAAATAGAATTTAAATAATAGTGTAAAGAAATAAAATTAAAATATTATAAAAAATGGAAATGGATAGAATTAATGCACCAGTGCCCCCCACAAAGAAAAAAAATATTTAAATTATTAATATATAAACATATTTACAAAGTAAAAAATAAAAGCAGAGAATAATGCCCGCTATTTTATTCCCTTCAAGATTTATAAGGTTTCCAACGAACGGTTATTAGTTAAGTTAGTTGTATCAGAGGGAAAACGCACGCTAGTTTTTGCATCCTTAAAACGGTACTTAAATAAAAGTAATACTGAATTCATAGTTGCAAACAGTTTAAAATGCTAGAAATATAGAATACGATAAATGACGTCGATGTAAACTATGCCATTCAATTCAATTATCAATTAATATATAATAACAATATGTTCTGTTTTATAATAGGTAAGACAATTGTATGTACAATAAACTAACCGTGCATTGCACGTGCTAAAATCAACAGGCGCGTGAAAGAATTACAAGCAGCAATCCACTATAATGAGCGTAGAGCAATGCTACCTAGCCTTTGAATTTCTGATCTGCATTGTAACTTGCTAAGAAAATAGAAGCATTTATATGTGGGACGAAAAAAACAAAAGAATGCTCGTGAACCAGAACACTAACGTGAAAGAAAAATTTGGCTTCAGTTGGCCAAATGTAGTCTATTTGATTTCAGTATCTTTGATCACTTGTGAAAGAATTTCCAAATATATCTGTCAGACAAATCCTTGATTAAGTGAGCTCCAAAAATGCCCTCTTCATCTACCAGGCTCCTCAGATGCCTTGCTCCATAGTTGAAGCCCACGTAATTCTTCTTTGTTGCAAGATAAACCACACCATATGGAGGCCTCAAGCACTAACATCAAAAGGACAAATAGATGAATTAACAAAAACCAGCTGTTTAACAATCTGCATTTGAAAATTGAAACAACCAAAAGGATGCACTTCTTCAATAGAGACCGGAGAGATGGCCATGTGTATCTACTCTGATCGTGCATTTGTCTTAAAAGTATATAACAGATTGTGACTCCATATGTAGTGTCATATTGCACAGCATAACCAAATTTCTCAATACTTTTTCTTCATTTTAAGGATTGACAAGGATTTCAAACACAGTAAATAGAGGTCAAATTTGTACACTTTGTCAGATATTATAAAGGTATTAGCAAGCCCAATGTAGAGGAGAATGAAATGAATGTATATCTGCATTAAACTCGTAGTGAAACCATGCGCATGACTTTATGGGAAAATAGGAAACCAAGTACGAGGAACCAAACCTTTTTTATAAGCGCATACAGCTTCTTTGTGGAGGAAACAGAATATGGTACCTCCGTCATTAAAATAATATCATAACCACTCTCTCTCTGGTCTGCCTCATTAGCTCTTTCCCAAGCACGGCTTCCAGAGAGCTTCCTAGATCTTCGCGAGGAAGTTTCATGTCCCAAGATGCTACCGTCTTGACTACTACATGCATCCATGAAATCCTCTTCAGAAAAGCTCAAACTCATTGCTGGTGTCACCTCATACCCATCATTTTTCACAACAGACAACACAGCGGGCAGTTCTTCCCAGTCTCCAGCATAAAAGTGAACTGATGGTGCCAGTGTCTGTCTTGACGGAGTCAGAGGAGACTCTGGCTGCCGATACTGCCGGTCACGAGCCTGCTCAAGATTTGCAAGGACATTTGGTATAGTCATGCATCTGATAGTTTCTGCATTATGATCTTGGAAGTGCACCAAGGACGCTCCCTGTGTAGTAAACCACATGGAGAACAAAGCACGTTTAGACTAATGTTAACTCATTTTAAGCATGCACCCTCAGCATGAAGGAAAAAGAAATTTTAGTTTGTCTCATAAGGAAGACGTGTATGTTACAATTCAAGCACTCAAATTAACATCAGCCCAACAGCTACTCAGCTCAACAACATAAATGCTCATATCTACCACTTAGAAGTACATTTCATTTAGACATATATACCTAAAACCAATGCTCAAATTAATGAAGATATTATTGTTTCTAGCCAACAAATATAGGTTACAAGTGCACAAGAAACAGCATGGTGTTCAGGCTAGATTTACCTTCAAGCATGCAAAGATCCCGGGAAGTCCATTGTGGCAACTAAGCTGCATGAAATAGACAATAGGAGATAATCATAATTCGCAAATAAAAAACAAAAGAAAAATCCACAGAGGAGAGGAGGTAATTTCATTAACATATGTCAAGGATGCCAGCTTTAGTGACAAGAGGAGGAGGAACACTACAAAGAGAATCGAGAATAATCAAATCAAAGCATTAAGGAGTGGGAAAAAATTATGTAGACTAGTTACCTCGAGTACCCTTTTGCCCCTGAAGCTCAGTTGACCATCACGAATCTCATGCTTAAGAACACTCACAAGATCAATGGAACTATCCCAGGATTTCAGATGCCCTGCCAAGTCAATTAAATTAAGTAACATCGTCATACCTTGTATGCTTGTGTATGTGAATATAAGCAAAAGACACTTCCCTTTACTAGACTCTTAGATCATTGGTTTTCCTATTTTTCCCTTTCCTTTGTCTAGATATCAAAAAGGTCTTCTTGCTTGATAGAATTGTTACCCTCTTGGGAAGAGTTGAAAATTTTTGTTAAGTCTTGTAAGCTAGGAAAATTTATCTGCAGTGAGCCTAAAATAATGGCTGCAAGTGTCCGTGTTTAGATTAATAGAGGTAGAGGAGTCAGTGTTATGAAAACACTAATAAAGTGTTCTAATAATTTTTTGTTAGGTCTCCCTTCCTCTCTTTCCTACACTTGCTCTCCATATTTTTTCAACATCATAAATGCCAACTAGCTTTTGTTCTAGACTTCTAGGTAAACCTTTACAAATTAACATGGCTGCTTCATTATTCAATTACCCAGATACTTGTGCAAGGGGAGCTCATGTAAATCATAAGAACGAACACATGAGTTCACCGAAGAAAAATAATCAAGTGTTTGACACCAATCTGAACACTCTAATATCACTTACATACATACCATCATGCTTTGAGGATACTGTCTCTGAACCACTGACCCCAATGATATCAGCAATGCTGACTCTGCCCTGTACGAGGTTGAATAAAGCATCAGCCGTACTATCAAACAAACAGCTATAAATAAACTTGATTATACATGAGGAGAAATTGTTATCGTTTAAAAAATATAAATAAACCCATTGGAGGTAAATACAGTTTAAATTCACACGTCAGATGCCATATGATACCTAGCAATTATCAAACTAAAAGAGAGATGCTTCGTCAAATTGACACTTGAAGAGATGAAACTTTATGGATATAAAATGAACAAATAGAGAACCCAATCCAACAGCATCCTTTCACTAAAAATGGTTCCAAGAAAAAAATTATCATCCATAAAGAACTCAATTGGAGAAAGATGTAATCCAATCATACCATCTCGCAAAAAGGACTACCTAAAGAATGAAATAGATTAAGATGTACCTTAAAATGGACACCATGAAAGTCTGCATTCTCCCCAATGTCCTTGTATGGGTGAACTGCCTGTACAACATTAGAAATATGAAATTTCAGCAACAATGTTATCCACATTGACCCCATCAACCGATTGAAATTAACCAGATAATGAGAATAGAAGTATACCCTTGACGGGACAATCTCTACTGCTGGTGATGGCAGATGTATGTCTTTCTCTGGAATGAAGGTTATGCTGTGACCGCCGCGATCATGTGCCACCAAGCCAGACAAGCACTGTGTAAGCAATGATGGTGCACGCATTGCAGCAGATAGTAGAAAGGAACTTTCTCTGAGAAGATAAACTTCATATTATTGTGTAATCACAACATATAAAAACATCGGCAAATATTTTCCAAACCTTAAGAGCATTTTGACAGAAAAAATAATAGAAAATTATGACAAGCATACTATACGATATACAGTGGAATATGCATGTATTAAGGAGCAGACCCAGAAACAAGACATTGAACTTTAATCAGAAAAAGTGAAAGACTCCTCTAGCAAATTTCAGAAGATAAACGTGAAGTTAGAGAAATAAATTCTTCAAAACGCTACTGGAAATGGTAATCTAGAAGCAGCTCAAATCTTCAACTGCTTACTGGGACAATACTTTTCGTATTGTGGTATAAAGAAGAAATACATGCCCGAAATTTACAGTTAGCCCATGCTTTGTAAATTTATTGGAAGCTGCAGTTAGATACACGCGAAATTAGAGACAACGGCGAAATAAAATCCACATGTATGATTGTGAGGAAACTAACCAATTAAAACAAAAGGAGAAGGCGGGTTATTCACTTGTTAGGAATAAGATAAACAAATTACTCAAGAAACACAAATCAATGATTCATCCGCATCACCTCGGCTGAAAATACAAAGTAGATGAAAATCTAGAAATCGCAGAGATTAGGAAATCAAATATGAGACCTACCAGAGAAGAGAATGGCGGTGATCGGCAAGAATTTCAACACGAAATCTGAGAGAAGGAAGACCGAGAAACACTCGAATCTATCTAGCAACTAAAGAAAAGAAAAAGGCTCCGAGAAGCAGAGAAAACGGGACGTTCAAACTGCCAAGCCCAAGTCAAACAAGAGGCTGGAGGAGGCATGGAATTGGGAACAGAAGAAGCTTCGACTGAGAGACGTGCTCGAATTCCAAAACGACCATTTTGTTGGTGGGTAGGATCTCGAGAATACCCATGCGCCGGGAGGGTCTCGAGGTAAATAAGCGAAAAAGACTGGCGTGTTTGGAGGTGGAAAGAGGCGGCTTGGTCGGCTGTCGTTTCATCATCCCACGTGTTCTTCAACCGGGCCCAAAACGACGCCACGTGCATCTTTCATGAGTTGGTCATCATTGAGCTGCTGCTCACCTATGATTCAATTTCCACCATTTTTCGTAGAAGCCACGCCGGCTTGAACCGTTCTTTTGGAGTTTTTCAACGATTGTTGCTTCCACCCTATTTCCCTGTCCCTCCTTTTTTGTTCTTTTTGTCAAATTTTCATCAAATATTAAATACTACTACTACAACCTGTAAACCTAAAGTAATAGGTCCAACTAATCATCCTATTATAGCTAATTATCATTAGTATAATGTCCACGTGATATTTAATGGAAAATAATTATCAACAATTCGGGGTTGGTTTCAGAATTTGGATTTGGATTTCAAATTTTAAACTTATTTCATCTTCATTGATCTCTCTCTTATTCAAAAGTCCGTGTCATCTTGCTCCTTCCTTAGACTTTTCCCCACGCATGCTAAATTTTAGTTTTTAGAAGTTTCACCCCATTTATTTGCATTTTTCCCCATATTTTTATTTCTTTTTTTCTCAAGTCTTTCTTTTTCTCATTTCCACTCGTCCATTTCAACTCGCAGTGACTACTCTTCCATCAAACACCAGCATTAATCTCTGCCGTTAGTACGAACCGGGAGAGGAGTGAAGAACAAGAAGAAGGGACGAAGATAAAACGAGGATAGCCGGAGGAGCTTGAAAGCTTGGACCCTCTCCTGTAAGAGTTTAATTTATACGCCATTTGTCTATTTCTATAAGAGCTTAGAGCTTAATCAGTGTGTAAAGCCTTCATTTTTCCCTTTCCACTTGCAAGTTGCAAGCTTTGAACTTTTACTCTTCATTCTCCTTCGAACCTGTGCGATTTTTGGTCCATCGCTTTATTGTTTGTCTGCCCTGACTCATTTGGGTGTAACTTATTAATCTCAACCCTTTGACTTTAAATTTCGCATTTTGAAGTTCAAAGTGTTTTTTTCTCGTCTTTGGATTTGTTTGCAGCTATGTGCGGCGACTTTTCCTCTTCCCCCGGCATCCCTTTCCTTTTCCGGACCCTCTTTGTGTTCCTCTGTTGTGGTCCTTTTCCTCCTTTCTCTCTTTTTCAGCTTTTATAAAAGATTTGTTCTTTGCTCATAGTGGTGATTTTGCCATTAGAGCTCCAGTTCTGGAAGCTTGGCTGAGAGAAAAAGGGGAAAAGATTTAACCGAAGAAGCATTTACAGAGATCTGTGTCGGCAGAAGTGCAAATAACCGAAGATTGATGATAATAAGAGAGAAGCACATGCATCAAACATTTTCTCTTCTAATGAATAGTTTACTTATTGTATCATTGATTGCTGCAATGTTGTACTGATGAAGTGCTCAAATGCTGCATTTAC
Source organism: Acacia confusa (assembly GCA_037074495.1). NCBI lineage: Eukaryota > Viridiplantae > Streptophyta > Magnoliopsida > Fabales > Fabaceae > Acacia > Acacia confusa. The sequence continues at coordinate 534,970 of CM073509.1, forward strand.
TCGCCCTATCATGCAAAGTACTTATGGTCACTTTCTCTTTGCAGTTAATACAGATCTTGAGAGGATAATATCAATGTGAAAAAACTGGCAAGTAATTGTTGCAGAACTTTTTTGGGCCAATGATACTTTACCCTATCCATTTTTCTTTAATCTATGCTTGCTTGATGGTGCCACAGATAATAAGTTTATTCAGGAAAAAGAAATTTCATAGAGGAAGGTGGAGAATGATTTATACGTGAAAATGCAATCTGCTTTTTTAATTGATTTTTGGTAGCTCTGATTTGGAGTTTCATTTCTGATTCTGGCCTCCATCAATATGATATTTTCACTTTCCAATTGCCACTTCCATTATCTGTGTTTCAATCAGTGCTACATTTGTCGTGAATCATTTAATTATATTTTATACGTGGCTCACACATGCCTTCTACTTTCTTGGTAATGATTGCTGGTTTTAGAAAGATCAATGCCTTCTCTGCTTGCTCTTCTACTGGTTTAATTTTTATTGAGATTTGTTTCTTTTCTTACTAAAAATCTATTTTGTGAATCGTTTGAACAGAAATCCAGAACAGTCGTTGGTAACGGGAAGGAAACACATAAAAGAGGGGGGGTGCGATAGTCAAACACCAACATTCATATGGTAAGAACCTCTGTTTTTGAAATTTTCTTTTCATCCTTCAACGTTGAAGATGCTGCCGATTTTTTTTTTTTAATTTGTTAGTTGTTAATATTAATATGTAAACTTGCACAATGAGGCATGTCAATAATTTTTTTTATCTATTTTAAATGGAAGGTATTTTAATAATTCTCAATTTTCAAATTAAGTCTTTATCCACTACCTTTCATTAAGAAGATTCATTGGAGGGAGGGACAGTGATGATTTTCTGCAATCTTGCCTCAGAATATAGTCTGAATCCATCCTTCCTCTATTTTTCCACTCTTCAACACCATATGGTCGTCATTCTTATATCCAAAAGTGTAGTTTTGGCTACTGCTTTCGCCAATATTTACTTATAGTTGTGGGTTGAGTGGTCTATCACTTTCCCTTCATAATTTGTCTGAAAGGAAGTGTTCAAGATGCCCCATTTAATCTGGTAGTGTTCTGTTGCATTTTTAGTTAAAGTCATTTTGTTTGTTTCAAGTCATCTTATTCAAGATGAAAACTGGAGGTTTATGTCACAATTCACATAGGAAAGCTGGCTTGTAGAGAAGGGGGCATATTATAAACATGCATATCCTATGCTTTTGTCCCTTCTGTTTAGTTATAAATTGTATAGTTATTCTGCCAAGTATATGGTGGTTTTCTTTTTGTTGTGAATTGGTCTTTTGTGACCATTGATAAAACAATTCATAACTCTTTCGATCTTTGGATATGTGAATTCTCTATCTTTGAAGTATTTAATAGAAACCAATTACTATATGGAATGCTACATTTTAATCATGCAAGTCTTCAAATTTTTGTTCAGGTGACTGGATTTCTTTTATCTGAATGTTGATTTTGTTTTTATCAATGAATCATGCTCAGTCTTTATGTACTTCCTTTGAGTAGATATCAAGAGTTATATACCTATGATACTCTACTATAAGTGTCTGTGGTCCCATAATTTTTGTGAGTTTAAGTTTTAAGAAAATAATTATGAAGTAAAGTAAATTTATGTAAAAAAACGAAGTGAAGTACATCTATTTTGTTCAGTGATGAAATATTGATTAAATAGGGCTGGAATTTTGTTTTTGTTTTTTTTTTAAAAAAATACACATGTGATTACCATTTTAGAGCAGAACAGTGACTTAACGGTGGAATGAGACTTTTACTCTAAAATGGTAACCACATGTGTATTTTTTCTCCTAAAAAAACATATGTGTATTTTTACTTCTGGAAAAAAAGCTTATGTGTATTTTTACACCTTAACCCAATTTTAAAACACCCCAGAGTTATATACAAACAACCCAAAGTTTAAGGAAGTTTTTTGAATTTTAGCCTTTATTGTGGGAGTTTTAATATTAACAATGTTAGAATTTTCATTTAAAAAAAAAAGTGTTACGATTGAAAAATTAAAATTTATGCGAGTCCATTTTTCTTTATATTGTAGGTATTGATATGATTATAAACATTTGAGATTCATTTATCTTTGTTTTTAAATGTGTAGTTAATGCACTATAGGAAGTAATGTTTATGACAAAAAATTGTAAGAGGAGGGGATAGAAAATTTGATCCTATTATTATGGACTTGCTTAACGAAATATTTGAAGTGGTTGAGGAAGTTTTAATAATCTATTATAAAAAAAGTTTATTTTTAAATATACACACTTTTAAATTCTTTATAACAAACAAAGTTTTAGGAAATCAAATGAAATACTACATCATCATACACTATCTACAAGCCAGTTTTGAAACACTTCTCTTTAAAATTACTTACCTTGTGGAAGCCATTGTTGATTCTATATATATATGAACTTATTGCACTGTATTTTAGAAGAAAGTCATGTAACTAGCATGGCGGTATTAACACCAGCGACAAAAAGTGTTGAATGACTACATCTATTCACTGTTACTGGGTGAAGCAATAGAACATTTTAGTTCGAATTTGTGCAGCAGCGCAAACAATGCAAGTAGTAGTGTTGAAAATTTGTATGATACAAAATTCCTAAATTCAATTTCATGTTCTGGAATACCTCATTATTAGCTTATCCTTAAAGTTGGAATACGAATTATACTAATAAAGAATATTGAGGTTTGTGCAATGGAACAAAGTTGTAAATAACATATCTAGGCATGAACTTCATCAAGGCAAAGATGTTAAATAACATAAGTGTAGGTAAAGAGATTTTGATTCACCATATGGATATGAATCCACCAGAATTAAAACTTCTTTTCAATTTCATGAGGAGACAATTCCTAATAATTATTTCTTTTTCCATGGCAATAAACAAAAGTTAAGATCAGTAAATGTCCATCGTCAGTCTCTACCTACCAAGTTCATAAATCTTCCCGTATGGTCGATTGCATATGGTGCTATCAAGAGTGAAGAATTATAATGGGTTAAAGATGCTTATACTAGATGAGCACAAACAATACATTAGCTGGACAACTAACGAATATAATGGATAGAGAGATTTTTGAAAACCTTATATCTTTATGAGTCATTCGATTGTAACTTTAGCTTGTCGATATCTCAAATCATAGTTAAACTATCTTTTAATATACTCCCTCCAGTCCTAATTATAAGACATAGTTGACTTTTTTAGAGAAATTAAGGAAGTTAATTAAATTACTTTAGAGTATTTTTATTTTTATTTTTTTCTTCGAATTAATTAGTTTGACTAATAAACTAATATATAATCTAAAAATATACAACATATAAAATATAAAATGATTAAGTAACTTATTTAATATCCTTAATCCCTAAAAATAAGTCAAGTTTAGGACCGGAGGTAATATTCAATAAACTTTACCAATTAGTTTGACTTTTACATAAATTAATTAATCCGTGCAGCGCACGGTTTATTTTACTTTATACCAACTCGTTTGACTTTTTGCGTCAGGTCAAGGTGCACGCACGACGCAGGAAAAACTGGTTGGTACAATTTTGATGAAGGCCTTCCAAAGTCTTCAACCCTCACTTGCCGGCCATGGATAAACAGTGAGGTATCGTGGATCACTTAGGTCTCTTGGGTTTCACTTTTGTCTACCCGCAAGAGTTGGCACTTTTGATCCTTCCCAAATCAACGCTGCTCTCAAAAACCGCATTCAAGCTGAGATTCACGTTTCAAAAATAAGTTAATATCGACTTACTAAATAGAGTGTAAAGTTTAAAATTTGGGTGAAGGTGCAATTTTACATATAACCTTTACCTAGAGGAGTGCTCAGCACTATAACCTTTTTTTGGGAGCAAAAGTACACATAACGTTACGTTTTGAGAGCGTCCAGTACTACGGGCTGTTAGTCAACCAACGTTGACCGTTAAGTCTGACGGAAATGAACAATAACTTCGCTAAAATTATAATTTTGCCCCAAGTTTTAAGCTGAAATTACCATTACGCCCCTAGTTTTAAATATTTTTTTAAAAAAAAAAACACTAAAATAACTCCTTCCCGCCGGTGGGCCCCACCACCGGCCACACCGCCGGCGGCGGCCGCCTTCCCCTAACGCCGGCCGCCGTCAGTGGCGACCTCTGACGGTTTTTTTTAAAAAAATAATTTTTTTTTAAAAAAAGTAAAATAATCCCTCCCCGCCGGTGGACCCCATCGCCGGAGGTGCTACTCTTTCCTTTCCACTGCTTACAGACCCACGGCTTCTTCTTTCTTTTTGCTGCCAAAACACACCTATACATATATAATCATTTAACACACCACCCTTACAGCAACCACGACATGAATATATCTTCCTTTATTCTTCATTGAGTTTCAGCGACACACACACACACATATTTATATTGATGCTATTGACAGCATGACTGATGACAGTAAGGAAAAGAAAAACTTTAGCGTGTTTCCTTCTTTCAATATATATGTATTCTCACGTGCGAAACAAAACAAAAGCAGTATATATACCTATAAATGACAGTCCGGAAAACGAAACGAGGTTTAGAGACACAAAATAAGATGCTAACCTTCCTCTGCACTTAGTTTTCAGTTTCAGCAACTACTAAGACTCAAAGGAAGGGAGGCCAATGGATTTACCTTCAAAGTTCAAGTTGAATAAAGAGGATGGTGAGACTGCTTTTTAGCTCTTTTTTCCGACGGTGATACAGGGGAGGATGAAGCTTCAGTTTTCACTCTCAACTCTCACTCTCTCCTTCGTCTCACTCTGTGTTTTTCTTTCTGACTAAGTGCCAAATGAAATGAGTAGAACTGGAACGAATAAAACCATTTAAATAAGGACCAACGAGACTCACAGTCCAAACGCAGGATCCTTCGGTTACAGAATATTAGTTTTTTTTAAAAAAACAATTATTTAAAAGTAGGGGCAAAATTGTAATTTCAGCTTAAAACTTGAGACAAAATTGTAATTTTAGCGGAGTTACTGTTCATTTCCGTCAGACTTAATGGTTAACGTTGGTTGACTAACGGCCCATGGTACTGGACACTCCCAAAATGTAACGTTATGTGTATTTTTGCTCCCAAAAAAATGTTATAGTACTGGGCACTCCTCTAAATAAAGGTTATGTGTAAAATTGCACCTTTACCCTTAAAGTTTTAATCTTCTGTTTTGTTATTTTTCATTTGAAGGGAACACACATATCGGCTATCATATTCTTGCAGAACGTCTATTATAGAAAACAATAATCTTAGTTAACAGTGCTAATCTTAGTTAACAGAAAAATAAAAGAATGTCACCTAACCTTCTTGGGGAAACTAGCACATAGATTCATTCATCCAAAATAAGAACATCTCCGTTAAATTCTGAATCAAGGCCCTCATGCCCGTCAAATTCCTCAAGCCCAACCAGCTTCTCTATTGGAAGTTGTCGATAAAGTGCAAAATACCCCCTTTCCCATGCAACAACTCTGTTTAACACAATATCTTTCCTTGTTGAATTCTTGCCAGCTCTGGGTACTCTTTTTGCTGAACTACTTGTAAACAATGTAGTACGCCTTGAAGTTTCAGATCTTGATCTGCATTCAGGCTCGTCATTGTTTTGTTTGCCCAACACAAGCCCTTTTGAACACCCTTTCCTGGGTTTTAACTTCGAGGCAGAGGACTTAGCCGGCGTACCAAGAAGATTTATATGCTTCCTGGGTGAGATGCAGAATGAATTCCAGCATTCCTCAGAATCGCATTTAAAGTCCTCTTGGAATGGCCAGAATAGTGGTTCATCGGCTATGAATTGTTCCGTGTGGGTTTGTAATAGAAGTTCCGGATCCCCTTGGCTATTACAACCTAAGTTTGGAGAATCAAAATACTCCAATTCTGCCTTTGAACCTGAAATCCATTCAAGGTCTTCTTTCTCTTCAAGACTGAGCAAAGAATCGAAGAAAGTTACTCCCTCTAAATCGGAAGAATCGGTGGAAGTATTAGACTTGGTGCTAAAAGGACTTGAAGCCTTAAAATCTGAAATCCATTCACCATCTTCACTCTGGAGATCAAACAAAGAATGCCAATAACTAGCTTTGTCTAAATCTGAAACCTCAGGAGAAGAACCACTCTTATTGCAGAGAGGATTCGGAGGATTCTCAGACGAACATGCATAAGAATGCCCTGAATTACCAGAGAAGCTAAGCGGAGAACCAATCTGAGCACAAACAGCAGCCTTTTCGTTCTTCAAAACTTTCTGAGCTTTTGGGATGGTTATCTCAGGAAAAAGAATATGTTTAGTAGCATCTAATCTAAAGATTGAAAAAAGATTGGCGTTTATGCTCCAGGAAATAGACGAGTCTGCCATCATCAAAAACCACGAGACCAGTGACCCATTGGCACACAGGTAAAATGAAACAGAGTAAGGTTTGTTCTTAACCGGTGACAAAGAACATATTCTGTCCGGAGGCGTATCTGGCCTAGAACATCGATCAAGGTCGCCACTTTCCTCTACTAATACCAGGGGACATGTAAAATAATTCACATTCTTCGTAAGATCACAAAGCGGGCATTTCTGTTTGTGTCGGGATCTTGAGTAGTGATTCCAAGTACCGGTCAAACTTATTGCAGTGGCTCGCATTATCGATGATCACAGACACACTGTTACATTGGTTTAACCGGAAAGATAATATGACATCATTCTGACAGAAAGAGCAAGAGAAAAGACAAACACCAACTATAACGAAATCTCATACCAGGACACCCAATATTATCCGTCGTTGAAGAAAATTCCACCTGAATAGATGTCGTGCAGATGCAGATGGGGGAAGGGGAAAAAAGAATCATAAACATTGTTGACTAAAAATGTTCATATCAGTGTTACAAAAGGTTTAAAATTATGTGAAACGACCAGTCGTGGGCTGGCCGTTGTTGTACCAGGTCAAGCACGTCATGTTTTATGAGTATTAAAAAGAAAAAGTCAAGCAGGACGGAGTGTTTGGAAAATGAAACAGCATATGAATTGGTGAAAGTGAGGGGGAAAGGAAAGAAAGAAAGCAAAAAGGATTGAGAAGAGATTATTTTGATAGCAGAAAGAGAGCATAAATTAGTAAAGCTAGAAAGAAGAAGAGGGTGTGAAGAGGGAGAAAGAGTGGGGGATTCGGCTTGGGTGTGAACCAACGCGTTCTTATAAGCTCTAGCACAGATTTCATTCATTTTCAGCAATTTCGTGTCTACTTCTCTCATTCAATGGATTACAAGAATTGTTTTCCCAAATATAAATGTTACATGAAAAATCTTTTTTTTTAAAAAAAAACCTATTTTAATATCAAAATTTCAAATGGATGATTTCTTTAAAAAACGAGTTATTAATTGTTTTACCGTTTTTCTTAAGCCTATTATTATTGTTGTCAATCAGATTTTATAATTTAAATGATGTTTTTCTATCAATTTTTCTAAACGTGGTTTTTTGGTAGGTAATTATTTATTTTCTAAAATTTCCAAGCTGGCCGTTGATCATATATTTTCATTTGAGATTCTCCGCCTTCTAATTGTTTTGTAGATTCCATGTACATTATTAACTAACTTTTTTTTTCGAGCAAAAAAATTAACTAACTTTTTTTAAGTGAAAATTTCACTAAAAGACCACTAGCCAATTAATAGCATATAGCTCTAAAAAGATTCGAAACTTCGCCGCAGGACCTCAGAGCAAAATGAAATTAAAATTTATATTGGGACCTTGGAGCAAAATGAAAATATAATTTATGTTGAAAAGACATTTATACCCCCTCCTTATTTATTCATTTTAAAAAATTAACATTTTATAGACGGAGTTGGGGCCAAAAAATTTATTTTCTAGTAAAGGAGACCAAGTGGAGGTTTGAACCCACCCCAGCAATGAAACTCTTTAACTAATATGTGCAACAAAACATTATATGTAATATTCTTATATTACTAGCTATCTACTTGACATCATTAGCTAATAATTAATAAGTGTCTTCCATGAATAAGTGGAATAGTTTTATTGACAAAATAAATTAATTTCTTAATTATTACTCATTTGCAATTGTCTTACATTTCATAACCAAGTGGAATAGTTTTATTAACAATATAAATTAATTTCTATCATATTTGCAAGTGTCTTATACATTATTAAAAATATTAAAAAAAAGTAGAATGGTCATATAAAAAAATAAATTTATTTATTGATAATTACTCATTTGTAAGCGTATTAAACAATTAATTTCTTTTGGTAAAAAAAAATTAAGTATAATAAACAATTACTCACCAAGAACATGACTATATCACTTGTTTATAAGACTATTTAATTTGTTGATAATGTATAAGACTCTTACAAGCCTGATCTTGTTAAGAAATTAATTTATCCGGTTTATAAAAAATTTCACTTATTTAAAAGACTATCTCACATATTTATGAAGTGCAAGATACTTGCAAATGAGTAGTTGTTAAGAAATTAATTTATTTTGTTCATAATACTACTTCATTTGCTTATGAAATATAAAACACTGGCAAATGAGTAATAAAAAATCAATTTATCTTTTCAATAAAAACATTCCACTTATTCACGATGTGGAAAACATTGTTAATTATGACGTGAAGTAGGGATGTCTATAGATCGGACCGGATCGGGCCAGACTATACCAAGTTAGGGGGTCAACCGGAGGTCTGGTCCAGGAGGGACCTTAGGTTGGATAAATCAACCTGAGATCTAGTCTAATCTAACACCAGCTTGAGCTCAGGTTGGACCAAACCAGTCCAGGACTTGTTTTATTTTTTAAAAAAATAAAAAATTTGCCACTTCTTTAGACTGAATTGGACCATCAATAAGACTTTCCTGGTCCCAAAACTGAATATGAAATGATTTCTACTAGTTAAAAAGCACAACTTAGGAGAGAGTTATACATAGTTAAAAAGGCAAGTGTTGAAATTTATAGCTCAGGAGAATACTATTATGTTGTTGAAGAATACTATTATGGCTCAGGAGAAACCAGAAAACTTTAACAATAATGGTCCCAAATTCCCATTCCCAATAGAGTAGGAATAAAAGCTCTACGCAAATGTGCCCCAACAAAACATAATTTCCAACTCCAAGAGAATCATTCCTAAGGGGAAAGAATAAAAACCGGCCAACCAGAAATCTCATGTCCATTTCTTCTTCTCATCAACTAATCTACTTACAAAATATAATTGGGAAAATTGATTACAGGGCCCAAGGAAGCAAAATAATTACAAAAAAGGCCCAAGAAACATTCACATGCCTCTGGCATTTTTTCAAAAAAAAGTGTACGGACATAGTTGCTAATTGCTACAGATGTAATTGTTAATTGCTACAGATATAGTTGTTAATTAGACTGATTTAGTTGTTAATGGGGACTGATATAGTTGTTAACCGTTACTGATGTAGTTGCTAACGTTTTTTGAAAAAATGCCAGAAAAGGCCCTGACATGTGAATGTTTCTTGGGCATTTTTTGTAATTATTTTACTTCCTTGGGCCCTGTAATCAATTTTCCCAATATAATTATTTTAGGGAGAAAACCAAACAGATACTAGAATAATGTTTGTCATCTCTCTCAGATCATTGAATATGAAATATCATAATGTTTGGTGATATGAATGATTCAAAACTTAAAGTGAACCTGGAAGGAATCAAAGCTCTAAAATTTTGCACACTTCAGTCAAGTAAGGAAGAACAGAACCTTACCAAAGGTCTAAGTTAAAATTCGTGTTGCCGCCATCGAATTGAGGATTGACCCAGCTTTGCCGGAGGTATAAGGTCAATTCGCGGAGGTATGGTCGTGTCTTTGAATTCAAGGTTGAGGACTGAGACAAGCTAACATAGGACGACTAACTTAGGGTTTCTAAGATTCAAATCAAAGCAAGAAGGAAACTATGAAGGACTGAGGTTGAGTTCAAGTCTTCAAGAGACGATCAAACAAGAGGGAAAAGCGTGGTGGAGAGACGAGAGGTAGAGAGTGAGAGATAGAGGTCGAAGTTGAACAAGGGGTCCAGAGGCTCAAACAGAGTGGGAATATGTTTTGGAGGGATGTCGAACAATAGACGTAGGAATTAGGGATTTACAAACATAAAAAATTTTAAAAAAAATTCGAACCAGACTAAACGAGTCCAAAGGGTCTAAGCCCTTAGACCGAGGTCTGGTATAACCCAATCAGATCGGTCTGGTCTAGTCTGGATATTATTGTCTTGGACCAATTTTTTCTTCAAAGGATAGGGTCAGGCCACCTAGGTTACTGGATTTTTTGGACGTCCCCAATGTGAAGTAAGTAGGGACATAGGATTATTATATATATTTGTTGTTGCATACAGAGTATCAAAAAATAAGCTTCATTCATCGCTCTTTTGGTGTGCTAAGAGGGGGCAGGTTCAAACTCCCACTTGGCCCCCTTTATTGGAATTGTTTTTTTTTTTGGTCAATGGTTGAAAAATGTTGGCTTTTTAAATTAAATAAATAAGGAGGGGCATTGATGTCTTTTCAATATTAATTTTAATTTTATTTTATCTCAATGTTGTTTAATGTGGTTTCAGAATTTTTGGAGGACTATATTGTTATGAATATACTGATTATGTGGATGTCCATTGACTCCCGGTCTCCAAATATTACAAGATGACATGGGACCCACGCATAGTACCATGCATAGTAGTTTACTATTTGGTGGGACCCACACACAAAATAATACAACTCACGGGAATGCATTCCCGTGAGTGTACAGTTATGTAATTAGGGGAATATTACATCAAATGACCCAAAGTGGAAATTACACTAAAGGCCCATTTTCCTTCTATAAATAGAGGCCTTCTGTAAACATTCAAAACACACTGAAATGAGAACTTCTCTCTACTCTCTCTCTCTCTAAAATCTCTTGTTCTTGTATTTACTTTTCATCAGTTTTATATTACGTTATCAGCACGAAGACTCTACCAAGGTAAGATTTTATTACCATCTCCTTTACTATTTGTTTATTTTTTCTATCTGGGATAATCTTAACCATGATATGGAATTAAAGTTCTACTTTTACCGATTATTTTGAACATCAGGTTCCATGGTTAAGATTTGAGATTATTTACTATTTACTATTCACAGTAAATAGTAATTTTTACTATTCATGTTAATTTTACCTTTTTCAGTAATTTTATATTTCTATTTATTTTGACTCCTTTATGGAAGTCTAGATTTAATATTTCAGTAATTTATTTTTATTCACTATTCATTGTGAATAGTAACTTTACTATTCACGGTAAATTTATATTTTACTATTTACAGTAATTTATTTATGTTTATATATTCTTCCCACTCCCTATTTATTAATTCATGGTGGCAACATTAAGCTCCATTTGTAATTTAATTTTACTGTTTTATTTATTTAATTCATGGTGGCGATATTAAGCTCCATACTGACTTTATTAATATTTACATTATGCCACTAACATTTAAATTTATTTATGCATTTATTTACCTTTTATGGTGGCAACACTAATATTAGTGGGCTCCATTTATTTATGCATTTATTTACCTTTTATGGTGGTGGCACTAGTAGGGCTCCATTTGTTTATCTTAATTCTTTACTGTTGTCTATATATTATATAATATATGCATCATCTTTCTTACCTTCGGATGAGATAGGTCTCGCTGTGAGTTTACTCCCATTCCTATCTCATCTTATTTTTATTTTCTTAGCATGTTTATTTACCGTTCTTTAAATTATGTTTTAATTTATAATAAGATTTTATAATATGATTCTAATTATTTTTATTATTTTTAGTTTGAATCATGTCTTCCAACCTTTCAAATCTTGAATTTAATGCTCTTGACATCACCGGGAAGAATTATCTATCATGGGTTTTAGATGCTGAAATCCATCTTCAAGCAAAGGACTTTGGAAAGGCTATATTGCCAGGAAATGATGCGTCCCCTCAAGTAAAGGCTAAAGCTATGATTTTTCTCCGACACCACATTCATGAAAGTTTGAAAACTGAATATTTAACGGTGAAAGATCCATTTGAATTGTGGACTAGTTTGAAAGATAGGTATGATCATCAGAAAACGGTGATTTTGCCTAGAGCTCGTTATGAATGGATTCATCTCAGGTTACAAGATTTTAAAACTGTAAGTGAGTATAACTCAGCTGTTTTCAAAATAAGTTCTCAGTTAAAATTATGTGGTGAAAAAATAACTGATGAGGACTTATTAGAGAAAACTTTTTCTACCTTTCATGCTTCGAATTTGCTTTTACAACAGCAATATCGTGAGAAAGGTTTTAAAAAATATTCTGAGTTAATCTCATGTTTACTAGTAGCCGAGCAAAATAACGAGTTATTATTGAAAAATCATGAAAATCGTCCCACTGGATCTTCTCCATTTCCTGAAGCGAATGTGAGTGTACGGAATGATCATGGTCGTGGCCATGGTCGCGGTCGTGGTCGTGGCCGTGGTCGTGGACGAGGACGTGGAAATCGTGGAGGTAGAAATAATCATGGTCCTTATCATGGTGGAAGAGGTTATTATAGTCCTTATACCCACCAGAAAAAGATGAACAATGAAGGACAAAAGAATGATAAAGAAGGTCCTTCAAAAGTTGTTGAACATAAATGTTATCGGTGTGGTATGAAGGGACACTGGGTACGTAATTGTCGTACACCAGAACATTTAGCGAAACTTTACCAAGCCTCTATAAAAAAGAGTGTTAATAATGTGGAATGTGATGATAAGGCTCATAAAGATAATGATGTCAATGAGCCAAATGATGATGTTATGTCTCACTTGGAGGTGGAAGATTTTTATGATTAAATAAGTTTTGCAAAAATTGTAATAATTATTTTGTTTCGTTCTGACTTGTTGCCAATTATGTATAATAAATATGTTTTTAATGCATCTTCTATATTGAATATGTTTTGATGCATTTCTTTTCTTTTAATGAAGCTCATGGACATTTCAAATATTGCACACAAGAATGAAGATATATGTCTCATTGATAGTGCAACGACACATACAATTCTTAAAGATAAGAAATATTTTTCACATCTAACAAATTGTAGTACAAGCATCAATACCATAGTGGGTAATACAAGATTGATTGAAGGCTCTGGAAGAGCAATAATAATATTATCCAATGGTACGAAATTTGTTATTAATGATGCTTTGTATTCCTCTAAGTCTCATAGAAATTTGTTGAGTTTTAAAGATATCCGTCGAAATGGATATCATATTGAGACTATAAATGAGAACAATAAAGAATATCTACAAATTGTTACTGTTAGATATGGTGAAAAATATGTTCTGGAGAAATTACCTATGTTATCTTCTGGTTTGTACTATTCAAGTATTAGTACAATTGAAATAAATGTTATGGAAAACCAGAAGCATGTTGATAAAGACATATTTATTGTTTGGCATGACCGGTTAGGCCATCCCGGGTCAATTATGATGCGACGTATAATAGAGAATTCATGTGGACATAACTTGAAACAGAAACAAATACCAAAATCCCATGATTTCTCATGTGATGCATGTTCCAAGGGAAAATTAATTATTCGGCCATCACCAACCAAAGTAGAAAGTGAGTCTCTCACATTTCTAGAACGGATACAGGGAGATATTTGTGGGCCAATACACCCACCATGCGGACCATTTAGGTATTATATGGTTTTAATTGATGCATCAACTAAATGGTCGCATGTGTGCTTATTATCTTCTCGAAACCTGGCGTTTGCGAGATTACTTGCTCAATTGACAAGATTAAGAGCACATTACCCGGATTATCCTATCAAGAAAATACGTCTTGATAATGCTGGTGAATTTACTTCACAGACTTTTAATGAATATTGTATGTCCCTTGGAATTGATGTTGAACATCCTGTAGCACATGTTCATACGCAAAATGGACTTGCAGAATCATTGGTAAAACGATTGCAACTTATTGCAAGACCTTTACTTTTGAAATCTAATTTACCAATTTCTGCTTGGGGCCATGCCATTTTGCATGCAGCAATGTTAATTCGCATCAGGCCAACTAGTTATTTAAAATTTTCCCCCTTACAAATGGTTTTTGGTGAAGAACCTAATATTTCTCATATACGGACCTTTGGATGTGCAGTATATGTGCCTATAGCACCTCCACAACGTACTAAAATGGGTCCTCAAAGAAGAATGGGAATTTATGTTGGGTATAAATCTCCTTCAATTATAAAATATTTAGAACCATCTACAGGAGATTTATTTACTGCACGATTTGAAGATTGTCATTTTAATGAATCAGTTTACCCAACATTAGGGGGAGAAAATAAGCAGTTGAATAAAGAGATTAGCTGGAATGAATTATCATTGGCTCATTTTGATCCTCGTACAAAACAATGTGAACTAGAAGTTCAAAAGATAATTCATTTACAGAATTCAGTTAATCGAATGCCAGAAGCATTCACTGACCCAAAGAAAGTGACAAAGTCACATATTCCAGCTGCTAATGCTCCTATTCGAATTGATGTCCCTGTAGGACAACCGATTACAAATGAATCAAAAGCACGCCTTAAGCGTGGTAGGCCTATCGGTTCCAAAGATAAAAATCCTCGAAAAAGAAAAGAAGCTAAAATTATAGATGGCCAAGTCGAGGATAATCAAGAAAAAAGCGTAGCTCTGGATGAGCCACTTCATAAAGAGAAATTATCTTCAGAGGAGAATATTGAGGCCCCAGAAGAGATCCAGGTATCTGAAATGTATGAAAATAATGAGATCTCAATAAATTATGTCACAAATAATATCAAATGGAACCGTAATGAAGTCAACATTGATGACATTTTTGCTAATCATATGGCATATGATGTGATGAATGAAGAAGAGGATCATGAGCCAAAATCCATGAGAGAGTGCCAACAACGAAAAGATTGGCTCCTATGGAAAGATGCCATTAATGCAGAATTAAAATCATTGGCAAAACGAAAAGTATTTGGACCTATAGTCCATACACCTAAAGATGTAAAGCCAGTTGGATATAAATGGGTTTTTGTACGGAAAAGAAATGAAAAGGGTGAAATTACAAGGTATAAAGCACGCCTTGTAGCCCAAGGCTTTACACAAAGACCTGGCATAGATTTTGAAGAAACATATTCACCAGTAGTGGATGCAACTACTTTTCGTTATTTAATTAGCCTAGCAGCAAATGAAAGGCTTGATTTGCATCTAATGGATGTTGTGACTGCCTATTTATATGGTTCACTTGATAGTGATATCTATATGAAAGTTCCTGAAGGACTCAAGATGCCTGAAGCATTTAATTCAAATTCACGAGAACAATACTCGATCAAATTAAATAAGTCCCTGTATGGCTTGAAACAATCAGGGCGCATGTGGTATAATTGCCTTAAAGAATATTTGTTGAAAGAAGGGTATAAAAATGACCCGATATGCCCATGCAGTTTTATAAAAAGATCGAGAAATGAATTTGCTATAATTGTTGTTTATGTTGATGATATCAACATTATTGGAACTCCTGAAGAGATTACAAAAGCCATTCATTGTTTGAAGAAAGAATTTGAAATGAAAGATTTAGGTAGGACAAAATTTTGTCTTGGATTACAAATTGAGTACCTGAAGGACGGGATCTTTGTACATCAAGAAACTTATACAAAGAAGGTCTTGAAACGATTTTATATGGATAAGTCACATCCATTCTGTACTCCAATGGTTGTAAGATCTTTGATAAAAGAAAAAGATCCATTCCAACCCCAAGTAATTAACAAAAAAGGTGTAGAACAATTACTTGGTCCAGAAGTGCCATATCTTAATGCTATTGGGGCACTAATGTATCTTGCTAATCACACAAGACCTGATATAACATTTGCTGTTAATTTATTAGCAAGATATAGTTCTGCACCAACACAAATGCATTGGAATGGTGTAAAGCGTATTTTTCGTTACCTCAGAGGTACTATGGATATGGGGTTATATTATTCAAATGTATCTAAACATGAGCTGATTGGTTATTCAGATGCTGGATTTATGTCTGATCCACATGATGGAAAATCACAAACAGGTTATGTATTTACATGTGGAGGTACAGCAATTTCATGGCGATCTATGAAACAAACTATATCAGCCACTTCATCTAATAATGCAGAAATCCTAGCAATGCATGAAACAAGTCGAGAATGTGTGTGGTTGAGGTCAGTAATTCATCATATACGAACTACTTGTCATTTATCTTCTGGTAAAATGGTTCCAACAGTTCTATATGAGGATAATACTGCATGTATTGCCCAACTTAAAGAAGGATACATCAAGGGCGATAGAACGAAGCATATTTCACCAAAATTTTTCTTTACTCGTGATCTTCAACAGAATGGTGAAATAGATATCCAGCAAATCAGTTCAAGAGAAAATTTGGCAGATTTATTTACCAAGTCACTTCCAGAAGCAATCTTTGAGAAGCTTGTCTATGGTATTGGTCTTCGAAGACTTAAAGATCTCAACTGATGTTATCGGAGGGAGTAATACTGATGTTGTCAACAGGGGGAGTTGATACACGTTGTACTCTTTTTCCCTTATCTAGGTTTTGTCCCACTGGGTTTTTCCTAGAAAGGTTTTTAATGAGGCAGCACTGAATAGTGTATCAATGAGTGATGTACTCTTTTCTTTGGCTAGGTTTTTATCCCACTGGGTTTTTCCTAGTTAAAGTTTTTAATGAGGCACATTCATAAATGGACATCCAAGGGGGAGTGTTATGAATATACTGATTATGTGGATGTCCATTGACTCCCGGTCTCCAAATATTACAAGATGACATGGGACCCACGCATAGTACCATGCATAGTAGTTTACTATTTGGTGGGACCCACACACAAAATAATACAACTCACGGGAATGCATTCCCGTGAGTGTACAGTTATGTAATTAGGGGAATATTACATCAAATGACCCAAAGTGGAAATTACACTAAAGGCCCATTTTCCTTCTATAAATAGAGGCCTTCTGTAAACATTCAAAACACATTGAAATGAGAACTTCTCTCTACTCTCTCTCTCTCTAAAATCTCTTGCTCTTGTATTTACTTTTCATCAGTTTTATATTATATATAACATTAATTGGCTACCGTGGTCCTTTAGTGAAACTTTCTCTTCTTCTTCTTCTTCTTTTATTTATTTTTTATTTTTTTTAGCGCCTTGTTCTTCCGCGGGGTGTGTTAATATTTTCTGAAAAAATAACAGGTCATTTGCAAGTACTACTCCACTATTTAATTTTCATGTCCGCGTATTTTTCCTTCTTTAAAAATTGAAATAATTCTATCTTCCTCACGTTTTTACATAAATTATAAATAATTATTTTCTAAGAAAACTTGGAGCGAGCTAGATTTATATTGTCATCATATATAAGATTTTTTTTTAATCAGCCTGTTATTTTTATAAAATCTTATTTGATATTGTCTTAATAATAAATGTATTTTACTCATTTTATCATTATTCTTTCACTTTATTTATTGGGTTTAATATTTCTACTTTTACTGCGCAAACATTTTTTCTATCTTACTCGCATAAAAGTGGGTAGATCCCATAATATTTTTTCTCTATTCTCTTTAGAATAGAGCTCATTAACTTTTATATGAGTGAGATAGAAAGAATGTTTCTACAGGCAGAAACATTAAATCTTTATTTTTTACCATACATTCTCTTTCTTCCTTTTTTCATCATTACTCTTCTCTCTTACTCATTCATAAATATAAACATCTTTTTTTTAAAAAAAAATCTATATATTTATTACTTTTAACTAATTTTAATTGTTTTTTAAAAAATCTCACAATTCTGTTGAAATAACCATATACTCCCTCTAACTCTAAATGTAAACTTAATTTAATTTTACAATAACTATGAAAGTAATTTTTTTTTCAATTATATCTTTATATACATAAAGAGAATAAGTGAGATGGAGAATAAATAAGAAAAAAATATAAGAGTGGAAAAGATAATGACCAAGAGAGTGTTACATGACCATTTGGTTTTTTTTTTTGGGGGGGGGGGGGAAGGGGTTGGGGAACCATTCTTTCTCCCTCCCGCGTTAATAGCAGTACCTAATTAATACAATTCATTCACTAGTAAAAAAAATGCAACAAAGTTAGGGTAAATATATACCGCAAGTGTAAAAATAAAAAATATTAAATATTGAGACAAAACTAAAATGAAACCTATATTTTAGAACCGATTTCTTCCCTCTTTGGAGATCAAATTTACATCTGAGGACGAACGAAGGGAGCATTAAACAAACAGAGATTAAAATACCAGGAAAAAGAAGGGAAAATTCCACTCAAGGCCCGAATTATAAAAATATTTTAAAAAAAGACCCTAAAAAAGTCAAATATAAAAAAAAATCAGGGCCTTTTCTGGTATTCTTTTAAAAAAAATTATCTGGATATAGTTGTTAACGTTTTTTTTAAATAATATCAGAAAAGGCCGTAGAGCTTTTTTGAACATGTGACTTTTCTTTGGGTCTTTTTTTATAATATTTTGATTAATTGGGCCCTAAGTAAAATTTTCCCGAAAAAGAATTGACTAGAAAAATCCATTTTAAATATCAAGGCCGGTAATGATTGTGTCACCATATACGAGGCAAGTTGGTCCACATGACCCACTTGCACTCTCACATTCACTGAATTGTTTGCCTTTCTTAGTGTCTCGCCCACATTCTTCCCCCTGAGCATCTCCCCTGTTTCCCCTCAATCACGCTTCCTCTCCTCTGTTTCTCATCTTTCTCCCTTCTTTTAACATCCATATATCTATCCCTTACCTTCCTTACGTTTTCAGCAATCTCATCTGTTTCATCTCCTCACCACTCTTCTTCTATGATGATGAGCTTCTCTTGTTTCACGCCCGACATGTATCTCTCCCTTGCGATTTCAGTTCTGTTGGTTCTCTATCTGTTTCTGCTCGCTCTGGATTCTTCATGGAGCAACAGAGGAGTTGCATGGTTGCCCCAAGATTGCAGCTTCCCCTGTTCCTACACAAGGCATGATGACGATGCTAGGTACTCAATGATCCTAGAAACTAATTCCAAGTTGGGATATTCATCTGTTTCTTGATCATGCCCACTAGTTACTAGGGAACGTAAAGTTCAGATTTTAATTTGAGGTCTTCCCTCATATCGATACATGTATCTTATTCACTTGTAAGATCCAAGAATCTGTCTTCTTTAATGAATTCGTGTTCTCTCAGTTCATACCTGCGCTCGCTTCTTTCATGTCATGACTATAAAAGAAATTCTCAAACCACCTATTTGTTACTCACATTGGAGTGATTCGGATCTTCGAATATCTGGAATTTGGATCTCCATCCTTCAGGATAAAAGATCTTATTTTGAGAATCACAGAATCCCATAATGTCGAGGCACATGCATGCGAATATCTGATCAATTTTAGCGGTAAGAATAACAGATACGGCTAATAAAGGCGAGTGTCGTGAACGTGATAATAAAATGGACATTTATTTATTTAGAGTCCAACCACATACATTAGTCTTGAAAAGGAATAGAAGCTCAACGGTCCTAAGAAAATGGCGGGACAAACTGTACGAAACCAAAAGTGCTCCAAGCATTAAAGTTCCATCGCATAATCTCCCCAAATATAGTACGCAAAAAACCATCTCTCTCTTTGTGTCTGTCTCAATGCCTGGTCTCTCGTTTTAGAACTCCCATTTTCCTTCTGCTAGGAACGATGTTGCTCCTCCCATGGTTGTTATCCAAGTAATCCCCACCTCCGTCAAGATCATCGTCATCATAAAATTTCTCAAACCGCCAATAACAATCTAGTTGCGTCCATGGGAGTTTGCATATCCACGCCGGCCAAGGCATTCCTTCGCAGGAGGACCAAGGACGGCGCTAAGTCATGCACAACCAAATCTGACTTCCACGCGCAGCTGCCACCGCCGCCGCAAAAAGCCCTCAACGTCCGCCCTATCAACGTCATCGAGGACCCGGTCCCCGGCAACATCTTTGAAAAGTACGAGTTCGGCAAAGAACTGGGACGCGGTGAGTTCGGCGTGACGCACAGATGCGTGGAGATTGAGAACGGGAAGGCGTTCGCGTGCAAGAAGATCGCCAAGACGAAGCTTCGGACGGAGATAGATATCCAAGATGTGAGGAGAGAGGTGCAGATCATGAGGCATTTGCCAAAGCATCCTAATATTGTGAGCTTTAAGGAAGCTTACGAGGACAAGGATGCTGTCTACCTCGTCATGGAGCTTTGTGAAGGAGGCGAGCTTTTTGACAGAATCGTCGCTAAAGGACATTACACAGAACGTGCAGCCGCTAATGTTATTAAGACAATTATTGAGATTTGCAAGGTTAGTTTGCCTTTTCTGTTTAGCTTGGATATATGTACATAGCAGTTTATTCTTTGTTTAGTCACACGTTTGTGTAATGAACATTTTTACAGGTATGCCATGAGCATGGGGTGATACACAGGGATTTGAAGCCAGAAAATTTCTTATTTGGGGATGCAAATGAGTCTGCTCCGGTGAAGGCAATTGATTTTGGGCTATCCACCTTCTATGAATCAGGTACAGTTGTATTTATTATAGTCTATAACCAATAAGCTTTCCATCTTTTTGGGAGGAAATTAGCCATAACGTGTGTTTTGGGTAATACATCACAGGGCAGAGGTTTAATGAAATTGTTGGAAGTCCATATTACATGGCTCCAGAAGTCTTGAGACGTAACTATGGACCAGAAATTGATGTGTGGAGCGCTGGCGTCATCCTTTATATTTTACTTTGTGGAGTTCCACCCTTTTGGGCAGGTGGGCTCATTGATTTCCTCTCACTTTTTACATATTATTCTCAAAAGCAACAAAATGAAGCAGGAAATTATTAAGTTTTGTTGAGGAAAATTGAGTTTTGAATAATGGGATTTAACGAACAGAGTCTGAGGAAGGGATAGCACAGGCGATCATCCGGGGGAACATTGATTTTGAGAGAGATCCTTGGCCTAAGGTTTCAGAAGAAGCAAAAAGCCTTGTTAAGAACATGCTTGATCCAAATCCATACAGCCGATTAACTAGTCAAGAAGTTCTTGGTATGTACATACGTAATTAAGGTTGTAAGCGAATTGAAAATTTTGGTCACATGAAAATTTGCTGATTGCTATTTTTGTTGGGCGAAGAACATCCGTGGATACAGAAGAGAGACCAGGGTCCAGATGTTTATCTAGGAGACCATGTACGAATGAGAATCAAGCAATTTTCCTTGATGAACAAGTTCAAGAAGAAAGTTCTTAGAGTATGATTCTTTTAAATGCCTCTGGATAAATGATATCCTCGTATATCTTAAAACCAGACCAAACTGTAATATCTGGTTTGTGAACAGGTGGTGGCAGACAGCCTTCCAATTGAGCAAATAGATCGTATCAAGCAGATGTTCCATATGATGGACAAAGATAAAAATGGAAACTTGTCGTATGAAGAGCTCAAAGACGGTCTTTCTAGAATTGGACACCCTCTTCCTGATGCTGATGTGCACATGTTATTGGACGCAGTAAGTTAATTTTGCCTATTTTTGAGGTTGTGTGGCAATATGAAATAGAACGAGTCTTAATCTGACAACTTATGCCCATTTGGATAAGAAAGTGAAATGTGATTTTTGTTGATGACAAAAGGCAGATACGGATGGAAATGGCACACTGAATTGTGAAGAGTTCATCACGATGAATGTCCATCTGGGGAAGATAGGAAGTGACGAGCATCTCTCTGAAGCTTTTTGTCACTTTGACAAGAATAAGAGTGGATTTGTGGAATTTGATGAATTGAGAGATGTCCTGTTGGATGATGTCTCAGGTCCCTGTAACGACAAGGTGGTCCATGACATCCTATTTGAAGTCGACTTGGATAAGGTAACTAAAAAAAGGGGCTCCTTGCTTATGCTCCGATTAAATATAAGTTTAACTAGCTGGGATTTATGAATGGTTGTTTTGTTTTTTATAAAGGACGGTCGAATCAGTTTTGAGGAGTTCAAGGCGATGATGAAGACAGGACCAGATTGGAAAATGGCTTCTCGCCAATATTCAAGAGCAATGCTAAATGCGCTGAGCTTCAAAATGTTCAATAACAAATCTGTGAAATGCGCCTTGGTTTCATGAGGAGGCATGGCTCGTGATCGAGATCTTTTCCTTGGTTCATACCTCTCTCGGAAACTAGGAAGGTTCGAACATGAAGACACAATGTGTACAGTTGCTTGGTACAGGCAGAAGAAAATGGGGCGCACAGACCTTTTGGGGGAGAAAGTAACGGAGGAGACCAGCGTCAAATTATTTGTCTCAGAATGTAATTTCACCATTGACTCTGGTCCTGAGAATGGGATATTCTTCAAACTCAATGCAGAAATTGAATTGGTGACAGGTTACAAAAGAAGTGATATCTAGGAATGTTTTTGTCTTGCTTGTGCCGATTTTATTTTATTCTTTATCTGCAGAAAAACTAGAGCAAATCAAACAGAAAGTTCCCTTCAAATGCAATTATGATAAAAGCCCAAATTAATACAAATCTAACCAATTTATCAAAGAGAGAAAACGCAAGTTGATAATTTAATACCAATTCGTATTCAGTTCACAAACGACTCAAAATAATAGTTTCGCCATAGCTTCATTGGACATGAATGCATTCCGTGGGTCATACAAAGAGATCGCAACAAGACACAGGTCCCCTCCTTAATGGATTTAACAAAATTTAAAGATAGTATCGAATATCAGATTTTTTATTTTCAAAAAAGGCTAACCCCCATTTCAGTGTGATCGATTTGCTTCACAGATTTACAATTCCTAATCTCACTTGAGAAGATATCCGGAGAAACGCTTGAACAAAGGCTTACACCTTACCATAGGAATCCTCAATAACGTTCATGGCGTATATGTTTCCGCGTATAGAAAGCCTCACTTGTTTGCCTTGCTTTAAATAAATGATAATGGAGTATATGTTTCCGCGTCATTCATGGCGATAGAGTAAAGAAACCAATACTCTTATAGCTCACACAACACCTGAATGGGGAAGACTTTATCTTACAGATGCGGCAAATGGATTTTCAGCAAGAAATGAGGACACAAACAAGCACATTTGTGTTCATCTCCAGCCTTTGTTGGACAAGAAACTCGGCCATAAAGGCTGTTGCAGAAACGCCATACCTTACATAGATTGCTATATACACCAAATGGGATCGTGTTCAATGAAAGAGCAAGGAGGGTAACATGCTTTGGTGAGTCAACACCCTTCTTTCATTCATCCTGCTCACATGTAATTAGCCTTGTGCTTGCGAGAGGCATTACCCCATGGAAGATCTAAATTTCTATCGACGCTGTAGATGGCACATTTGACATGTATTAAAAGACATAGTATTTGCATAGGTACAGTGCTCACAATGCCAATTACTATCATCACTCATTTTGTTGGAACTGCTTGTTCGGGTGGTTCCTTTTCCTCTTCCACCTCTGCCCTTGCTGCTGCTGGCCGCATTTTTTGAGCTCATTGCTTTGCTGGAAGCAGCTCCATTACTGTCCACATCGGACAAACCATTCTCTAAAGCCCTAACCAAATTCTCAAAGTAGTTCCTAGTCACACTGCCAAAATTAGAAATCAAATAAGGTATATACCCTTCAATATCGACATATATTTACACTTCAAATGATTTTTAAAATATGGAAATAAAATATCTTTGAGGATGTCCTATTCAATAAATTGCCTACTCAAACCATGCTATGAGAACAGAGAATCCGATGACAGAGTCTTTCTAATTAATAAAATGGAAATAAATAACTGATAACAAGATGATTTCCATAAACACAAACTGCATAATTCTCAACAGGAAAATTACACTTGTTGGACAAGTGTGACTAGTTTTACAGTTTCAAATAGTTGTTCAATAGTGTGTCTTTATATTTCCAGGGAAGGTTTAAGGGTATGCTTTTTATGGATGTTGCAAAATAGGGGCATAAGGTATATTCAACAAATCCCTGAAAACCTCCAACTTTCATGTTCCTGTGTTCGTCCTATTTTATGGGTTTAGGAGGAGAAAGCTAACTAATTCCCCATCAATTTCCACTACTGGGAAATTTCAATGTTAGTAAACTAACCCGCTAAAATTAATCACCTCAATAAGTGTAAGATTGTGAAACTGAGAAAGAAAAATATTTTCCACCTTCCATTTCCTATTCCTCATCATAACATTCAATCAAGGAGAATGAAAATCATTGCTTAATTTCAACCTCCAGCCCAAAAAACAAAAATACTTCTCTTTTTCCATCGACTATCTCCCTTCACTTTTCCTTCCCAACTCCAATATATACCCTCAATCTGGACACAACCACTAGCAGCAGATAAAAAAAAAAAGTTAAACTTTAATCATGAGAATAAATAAATATAGAGAAAAGAGAAAAGCAAATGGCAGCGGTTAACAAAATTCCAATCAACATATACCTGGTCAGTCCAGCTAGCTTGGTTCGGAAGTCATTGAACTCTTTAGATGGGCCATCAGCATTGAGAAACTGCTGCAATTCCTTTTCAGCACACTGATGAAGTCTCTCCAAACCAGATTCTGCCTCACCTGGGAGCAAGAAGATAGAAGTATTATAAGTGGGGGAACTTAGAGCAAATAGAGGACGGTTATTTTCACTCCAGAAGAGGTTGCAATAAAGTTGAAGTTCACATATTTGACCTTGTAAGTACTCAAAAAACTGTTTTTTAGCATGGTCATGCTCTTGTAAATAGTACCCATAAGCATATGTCCATTTCAGCACTCGCCTACATTCAACTATCTGCAAACATGAAACAGGGATTAGGAAGTGATAGAACCAACCACCCAACACAAGCAAACAGCCAGAACACAGATACAAAACAGGAGTTTTATATTGGTGAATATTATACTGCAAGTACAAGAGCTAATAACAGCACGTGCACAATAGAAATCACAACTTAGCACTGATTCACACCAACGCAGGCTCACAGCACTTACAGGTCTACTAACACATCCTGATCAAAGCACAGCACATAACTTTCACCAGTACTAGAACAAAACTAACAATCGAGGTTCACACAGAAGCACCAAACAAGAAGATGAAAAGAAACACAAAGGATCAACACGCAAACACATTGTAACACGAGTATTGACTTTTAAGAGGCCACATCTCTCCTAAGACTTCCTTCCCCAAAAGTTCACCCCTCCCACAGATAGTCTACTTTTGCTACATACCCACTTTTACCTACTCTCCAACTGCCACACCTGATTTTCCATCATTGCTCATCTTTTTTGGCCCAAGCTTCTGTTTCTTTTCACTATAAACTTTGGCATCTTTGTCATGTCCTGCAATCCCTTTCTTTTATTCAATGTTTCCCCTTTCTCCTCCTTTTTCATCTTTTTCTGTATGTTTGCAATGTCTTTATGGATTGGATCCTATCAAGAAGATTTCAAACACCCCTAAACAAAATTGTAGTTGCGGTAACAACCATCACCCAGTAAATATGAAATGAAATCGACTAATAAAATTAGTATCAGCCAAAACAGCTTCATCAAATGATTTGCTTCAATAAAAATTTTAAACAATCGGGAACTTCATAAAGAGAAGGGGTCTGAGAAATGTGAACAGCTTGCTATCCTTAAAAGTAAGAAATAGAAAATAACTCGTGACAAAAAAAAACAAGGAAAAATTTCATAGTTCATAATTGAAAGTGGAAAATTTTACAATATCTGATGAAACCATATTTACCTGTAGCCAGGCCTCAGTTATGAACTTTAGCTGTGACTCAGGTTGGCACTGTGAGTCGCTAAGCTTCTCAAGCTGCCAAAAACACAAGAAGTAACAAGCAATAATAAAGTTTCAGGCTTCCAGCAGCCCTTACTGAGCTATAAATCAATTACAAAGTAAGAAGATACTTGAGGAAACCAGAAAAAGGCATGTCTGCTTATCGTTTGTAAAACGGTTCAAACTAGCTGGCAGACAAATAATTATGAGAAAGGAATATACTGCAACCGAAGTAAGCAAAGGAGCATGCACAAAAAGGTGGAAGAAAACAAAATTTGATGATTTATCAAGAGAACTAAATATTTCCAATTATTAATTTCTGAACAAAACAGATATTGTTGTAACTTACCTGGACTGTTTGCATTTGATGTAGATCAGCAAGAGCTTTCTGCCTTGACTGCCAGACCATAAAAAATAGATTGCACATGATGATACTAATAGAGAATATCCCCAGATGTAAATATCTTAAAAAACTTAACATAGAAAACACCAAGATAAATACTGCATCCAATAATTTAATAAAGTTACAACAGAATCAAGAACAACTAATACTGAATTGAGAACCAATTTAACATCGAGCTTCTGTTCAATTAAAGAAAAAAAAAACATCCATTAATAATGACTCAAAACAACAAATCACTAGGATCAGCTCTTTCAAGATATTTTAAGTAAAATATGTTGATTCTAGCATTAAATTAAACAGTAAGTAAAACGGGGGAAATGAAGAACACAGATATTAGAAAGATATCACCAAAATGTCAATTGACTATTGACATGAAAGAAGCCACAAACAAAAATATTGAAGACTGAATATTCAGAAATTGTCATTGATCAGAATAAGTTTGGTGTTGCATACAGATTGATTGCTGGCCCACCGCTCATAATAATGTGTGTATTTTTCCAATGAATTCTTTGCCATTTCTCTTCTTCTTTCAGCTTCATCATGCTGCATGCAGGAAAGTAATTTATTCTTATAAAAGCAGTAAGAGTCCAAATTTATAGAAGAAAGCCATGAGCAAGGTATCATGAAAACTAAATCAAAATGAGTCAAGTAACTCCATCTCATACCACTCCCTCTTGTTTAGCTGCCTCGTAACGATTGCAAGCATAGAAGCCACCAGTCCTTTCACCATGCTCTGACCATGCACCAAGGCATAGCCTATTTAAATAAATACATAGCACTAAGTTAACAATAAGTTTGTACAATTTGAAAACAAATTACAACCATGTTAAGGGCACCAAGAAAAATAAGTCATTATTAATAAAGTAACACAAAATAGATGATAAACAACTAGAAACTGGTAACTTTTATCAAGGAAGAAAATAAAAGTAAGAAACAAAGGGCAGAAGCATGCTGCATTATTTTGTTGTAAAGGGCAGAGGTAGATACATACCAGCAAAATTCAAATTTACATGGAGGTGTACAGGTCATGTGCATGCACCCTTGGTTTTTCTCAATCGGTCTCTTGCACTTGGGACAGGGCTTTGAGTTGGCAAGTATCCTGAAAGCCATCAAATCAACAGTTAGCAAAGGCTCCTCAAATTTTAAGAAAGCCACACTCTATCAGCATATACAATTACAAATAAGACAAGACGCTTCCTTTCACTGTTTAGTGAAGTGCAATATAAAAACAATAACTTGAGGATCACGCACAAGATAAAAGAGAAAGAAGTTCAGGTGGTCCACTGACTAAAGATGATATGGTGAAATGTAGAGAAAGTCAAAACACAACATTAACGGTGTCTTATGCAACTTCCATTCCATCAAAACAGATGATGGATTCACACCCTTTCAACTAATATTACTAATTTTTTATCATTATATCCCCCATTTGCATCAATTTGAGATTTTATATCCCAGCACCCACATTGAATGCTAAATTACTCGACTATGAACAAAAACTTGTGACCAAAAAATAAGTAAATAAATAAGCAAGAAAATAGTTTAAAAAGGCGTTAAAAATAGTTTCTTGACACATCACAGGCACCATAAATCCCAAATCTAGGCCATGCAAAGATTCCCCACAAGCAAATCGAGTCAGAAATCCAACACCTCAACCACCTTTCATGCCATCCTCCTCTTATCATAAAGATCATGGACAATTACCATCTCTGCTAACTTACAATTTAGAAAACAATACATGCATATATAGTTATATACAATTAACAATACACTAACATACATATTTGAACAAATGAGTGAGGTAAAATAGACATGGCCACTGAACAAACAATCCCCCCACCAAACACATGGGACAATGTACTTTTCCATTCTTTTCAATCATTATAACAGATGAGATCTTTAAGAGTTATAGATCTTGAATAAATGCCCAATACCTGCCATTTTTTTCATCTTTTGATTATATAGAGGAAATAATGGAGTCATAAATTGACAAATAAGTACACACTACCAAAGATTTTCCATTTTAAGGCTGAGATTAACATGCTCAAGAATCCTTACACATTAAAATAGGCAAAGTAGACAAGGAATTAGACAGGGCATACTCAAGACAAGAAACACAAGCAACAGAATATTCAGATGAAATTCAAACAAGAGTTAACACACCTACAAGCTACAAATGTCAAAACATATTCCCTACCAGTTCATGTTCTCAGACTCCGCACTATTCTTCAAAATCCACTTTGCCACAGTGGCACAATCCACAGCACGGTGAGCCTCCTCAGTGCACTGTAGTTTCAATTATATTATCAGTCAGCATACCGACAATGATCAATACTACTTGATCACCCAAAGATAACTTACATTCCAGCAGAAGCAATAAGAACAGAGGCAAGTAACATCATAATTTCCACCACCAGCATCAAATGTAACTGCATATTCACATCCTGGAGCAGGACACCACTTGGTCTAAACATTGTAAAGGAAGCAGTGTATAAGATTGATGGGGCAGGGAGAAGAAGGTTGAAGGCATAATTGTATCATCCATAAAATGGTAGAACGATTAAAAAATGTTGAGCAAGTTATTATAACATCAATCATGCAAATTAGGGATTCCTATTCTGGATTAACCAAGAAATCATCAATGCAGTTCCCACTCAAATACACTCAGTGCATTGAAACACATGAAACAATCTACTTTTTCATTCTCTTTAATCTTTTATAACAGATGAGAACATTACAAATTAAAAATGTTCATATTCCTTTTGTTATCATTATTCAGATTCAATGCCAAGTACAGTATATACCTTCTTGTTGTCTTCAACATAGGACCTACAAAGGTAACGAGAGTACTTCTGCTTATCCTCATGAGATGCTAATCGATCAATCATATCTTGACCAACAGCTGCACCACAGGAGGGATCAGGACACCGCAGCATCAAACATCCAGGACCATCATTAATAGCTGTGCCAATGAATCCTAGCATGTAACATGATAAGGTCAGAAAAGAAGAACTCTAGGAAAGGATATCAAGTTATTAACAGGAGGGATCAGGACACCGCAGCATCAAACATCCAGGACCATCATTAATAGCTGTGCCAATGAATCCTAGCATGTAACATGATAAGGTCAGAAAAGAAGAACTCTAGGAAAGGATATCAAGTTATTAACTGATACTTACAACACCTGAATAATTTGATTGGACATATTGAGAAAACAAAATAATCTAAGCCATTGCTACATATAAAAGATAGAGAAGAATACTGGAAAGTGAGAACTGAGAAGGATACTACAAGCAAAATCCAAATAAATGGTTTCAAAAACTTTTCTGAAGATCCATGATTATAAAAGTAATAACACTACAACAAAAGTAAAGAGGCAAACCTTCCCAACATGAGATGCAATAGGGATGACCACAAGCAACAGACTTCATCCGGGAACAAGGATAAGTTTCAAAACAGATGCCACAGGTAAGCTGACCGCACAAGAAAAATCAGACACATGAAACCATCGCACAAGTTTGTGAGGGATAAAAAATATAAAGCCCAAGTTATTCACCAAATTTTAAATTATACCTCCCTAGCATTAGGAAACTGGACAACTGGCTTTTCCAATAACCCAACTGTTCTTCGGACATGTTCTTCATTAGCAAACCATGCTTCATGCACTTCGCTTACATTCCTGCAATTCCAAGTCTCATTCATACATCAGTGTACAAACAACATCAAGCAGCAAAAATATCATACAAGAAATGAGAGCACCAAAATGATAAAATTTCAACAACTCAGATGCTGATATCAAAAAAAGACAAAGGATATGAGAAGGCATATAAATTAGTAAAAGAATACAAAAGCTATAACTGTACCAATTATAGTGACGAAGTAAGATGGAGGCATCAACTCTTGAGATAAAAAGAACGGTCGCTACTCTTGTGATGTCATTCTCCTGTCTTTGCTGAATATCTGAATCCTTCAAGATGGTGAAATTTTGCTAAAAGATAGAAATGAGTCCATAAATCAGAAGGGAACAAAAGATATCAGAAAACAATGACGAACAAGCAACGGCATAGGTCTTGAACTGGAAATCATCATCGTAAAACTCATGTGAGTCATGTGCATGCCACGTGGAGTGAAAAAAAAAAAAACAGAATTATCAACAAGAGGGGAAGATCATAGAAACTATCTTTCCCGCTTAAAAGTTTAAACCTATTTCCTCCCATGATATCAATTTTTTAACAAATCAGTACTGCTTTCAAGTTTAGTTGATCATAAGTATTCTTCCCTGCCACGGCTCAAACTATTAAGAAAAAGACCACTGCGTCACCATCTCAGCAATTCAAGAAAAAACTTGGGGCTTCAAAATAACCTGTTTTTATACCTCCACAATTTATTCCAGTGAAATCCTCCAACATTGAAGTCAATAACAATTTATAAGCCAATAGGCAGGCTAGAAACCAAATTGAGAAGGCAAATGACCTCGGAGCGAGTCATGTCAGATTCATCACCATCGTCAACGTAATCATCAGCACCATCATCGTAGTCGCTGTAGTAATCCAAAGGAACATCCCCTGTCTCACCGCTGTAGAAATCATCATCAAGGGATTCGACATCCTTGGCATCATGCATATCATCCTCAGAGTCCATGGCACGAACCCTAGAAATCGGAAGTCAGGCACAGTTGACAGGACCCAAGAGATTGCAAGGAAAGGGTCGCCCCCGGGCCCGGAGGTACGAAAATCTAGAATAAATGGCTTAGAAATTGGAAGAAAAAAGGGCAAAGTATGTTGCTTTACGGTCAAGGATTGGAATTTGGAAGCCCAACAGCGTTTCGAAAGACGGAAAGTGAAAAGAGGAGGAGGATGCAGTGTTTCGCTTCGCAGCAGAATGACCAAGAATAACGGGAAGAAGTATACTTGTGAAGAAAGAAGTGCCTAACAAGGAACGCGTAAAGGCATTAACCAACATAGAGAGTTTTGGTTCCAGAAAACTAGAAATAACATTCTAAAATCTAAACGATGCAGGAAAAAATTAGAATCAATCAATAAAATAATGGAAAATGTTGGAATATGTATAGTAAAAAGCAATATGCCCTTCTGTGTTTTGCTGTTTCTGCTTGGCACTCCCCTTCACACAGCTACAGCTAAAGATCTGGTCATAAGTGAAGCGGGTACCGGTAATCGAATTTGGGTCCTTTAGGACCTGAAAACTCAAATCATGAGGAGCATGAATCCATGATTACATGTTAAAGGTATGGTTTGATCTATGACCAATTGTTGACCAAAAAAAAATCTATGACCAATTTGGTAGCGTCATGCAAATTGTTTGTATATAATTAGTAATGCAATCCTCTCATCACTTAAAAAAAAAAAAAAAAAAAAAAAACCCAAAGAAACTCCCCACTCAGCCGGTCCACAAACATCTAGTCACTGGAGGTTCAGTTCCCTAATGGTATGTATGGAAAGGATCAAATAGTCAGAAACAAAGTTTCTTTAGGCTATGTTTAGTTTGAGGGAAGGGCGTGGGAAGGAGTGGGAAGAAAAAATTTTTTTGGAAGTACATGACCAAATTGCTATTAATAAAAAGAATATTTTTTTTTGGTTAAGAGTATATTTTAGGAATATTGAAAATTTGTTATGGGCAATTTTATAAAGATAAGAAAAAAAAATTTCTCTCTCAACTTTCTCTCTCATTTCCTTCCCTCAAACCAAACACAGTGTTAGAAAGTTTACAATGCGAGGGATCTGTCAAGATATATACCCCAAGCCAACAAAAAAAAGAATTCATTGCCTATGAACAAGCATTCTTTTTCTTTCCTTTTTATATAAAAAAATTTAGGTGGGGGTAGGCACCAATAACAAACCAAAGTCGATGCACGTTTTCAGATTCAAAGAATGTTTACATATATATTTATAGATCACCCACTAACAAGACCCACATATCGACCAACGGGTATTAAACCTCATCCCTTTTAAAATGAACGTCAGTGCCTTAATTTATGTGACACTCTTCATTCGGTTTGAACAAGCATTCTTCACATATATATAACAGTTTTTACCTGTAGTTTATATCAACGATGGATAATGACGCAATAAGTGATAGAAAAATAAACATTTTCACCAATATATATATATATGCTCATATAAAAACAGAACCTAGGCACAAAACCAACTCAACTGAACCGTTAACCCCTAAGGAATAGATCCTCACCTCCTTCCCAACATTCATACTTACCCCCATCCCACAGGTTGAAGTGTTGAAATCAGAAAAGCTTGAATTGCATGCAGTTATGTTTTATTCCCAAGATATTACTCAGATCTAAATATAAGATATTACTCTGATTTAAATATAAGATAAAAGTGGCCTTTTTAAAGAAATTAATGAAATTTACACAATTACTTTAAAGTATTTTTATTTCTATTTTTTTTCTCCAAACTAATTAGTTTGATTAATAAATTAATATACAATCTAAAATGAAATGAAACATCTGGGTTTGGGACTTCGAGTTGTAAAGTTACAGGAAACCAACGAGTTCACCCCTAAGCATTCGCAAATGACTTTGATGAGTTGCAAGTCAATCATCATGAGGATATTGAGAAAAAACACACACGACACACCCAACTTGTACACCGAAGACATTAATCTTACAGGTGCTGCAAATGGCTTTAATGAAAGGAATGAAGACACAAACAAGCACATTTGCATTCATCTCCAGCATGTATTGTACAAGAATCTCAGTTATTATAAAACCTGTTGTTGAAAGGCCATAACTAAATTATAAAGTAGATCTCTATATACATTAAATTGGGTAGTGCAAGGAGGAGATAACATTGCTTCCGAGACTAACCCCTTCTTTCATTCGCCGTATTAAGTAGCCCAAAATAGGAGCCACCATATACTTCAACAGGAAGACAAACCATTTCAACTGTGTTAGA
Organism: Acacia confusa; assembly: GCA_037074495.1. NCBI lineage: Eukaryota > Viridiplantae > Streptophyta > Magnoliopsida > Fabales > Fabaceae > Acacia > Acacia confusa. Next base: position 568,104 of record CM073509.1, read on the forward strand.
CTTGGGTCTTGGAGACAGGCGTTCCCCACGAGAAACCCAAATTTTCATCGACGCTGTTGATAGCAGATCTGGCATGTGTTAATTGCATAGGTACAGTGCTCACTATACATTATCATCCGTCATTTTATTGGAACCACCGGTTCGTGTAGATCCTTTTCCTCTTCCACCTCTCCCCTTGCTGCTGCCTGCAGCATTTTTTGAGCTCGTTGCTTTGCTCGAAGTAGCTCCATTACTATCTACATCAGATAAACCATTCTCTAAAGCCCTAACCAAATTCTCGAAGTAGTTTTTAGTCACACTGCCAAAACAAATGGATTAGAAATTAAACAGCGTCCATGCCCTTCAAATTCAATACATGACACTTCAAACTACCTTTCAAATTCAATAATACAGAAACCATGCTAATAGAAAAGAGATCGTGATGACAAGCATATTAGTATTTAAAAGGAAACAATGACCTGAAAACAAGATGAGACCCAACAACACACAGCTTTTTTTATTTTAAAACACAACGTGTGTAGTAACCATGCTACCAGTTAGATGCCCACTCCAAATATGACAGCATGACTTCTGTTTCAAAGATTTTCAATAGCATGTCTATGTTTCTGTTAGGACTACTTCTGAAAACAATGAATAATTGAATATATATGATAAAGGAAAGGCTCTTTATGTGGGTCAGAAGTTTGACTCTCTATATTGGAGAAATAAATAGAGTAGGTTGGTTATAGGACTGCCATAGTCAAAGTCTATGAGAAGGGAAGTGGGAGAGTCACTTTTTGTGGCCTTTAAATATTCATACTGATCCAGAGAGTGAAGGGAGAAGAATTTGAAACTGGCCAAGCCCTTTGGGTGGAGAGTGCCAACCTCTCAAAAGATTGGCAAGGTTGTTCTGGTTTAGAGTTGTAGTGTCTGTGTGTGACTTATACCCCGTTGTGTTCGTTTATGTTATGTGTTAAGCTGAGGTTGTATTTCCACTTGTTCTGTATATGTATCAAATAGTGTTTTATTTCAGGTTGTATGTGTTCAGTTCTTATTTTCATCTTCAAGTGTATTTTTTGTTCTTGATCGAATAAGAGTTCGGTAGTTCCTATCTTGTGTCTTAACAGTTTCCAAGGGAAAATGAGGGGTTTTTTTAGTTGGATATAACCAAAGAAGTCATGACTTTTAACGTATCCCCAAAAAACCATCAAGCCTTCGTGCTCCTATGTTTGCCCAGTTTCAAGGGTATTGGAGGAGAAAGATAACTTGCTACTCTCTGAAACTAATATATATCAATTCAACATGGGTTTTTTTTTTTTGTTGGGGGGGGGGGGGGGGGGGGGACCCTCCATATTCTAGTATGACACATAAAGATACTAAAAAGTTAGTTAGGAGTTGTTAGGAAATATATCCGTTAGAAAGGTAGTTAGTTTAAGATTAGCTTGGTCTTTTAGTCACTCTAACCTATAAAAAAAGAGTTTAATCCCTACTGTAATCCAGGAACCATGTTTTCTGAATTCTCTCTGATTCTTCCGGTAGGTTCCTTTTGTTTCTCTGCTTTCCTCTTTCTCTAAACCCTTTGCTTCTTCTCTACTCTCTCTTCTATTCTCTCTTTCCCTCTTTCTCCTTCATACAGAATACCAAAGCCTTCAATCCTTGGCCCTGGTAGGGTACGGATTATGGGAAGGTTAAATGTGAATGGGAATATAAAGAGAACTTGGGAAATAAAAGGAAAATAGATTTACTTTGTTTCTAAAGAGAAGCAAGGATCTCTCTAACTCTTTAAGAACAGTCTCTCTGCGATAAAAAGTAGGCAAGAATCTCACCTCTTCTCTAAATCAGCCCACATCCTTAATAGTAGATGAACCAGAATCTGCAACTCATTGGACTATTAACATCCAAAGAGAATCTCCCGTACTGATTTACTCTCTGAATATTCGACACTTTATTGATGATTACAGAGGTAGACTCTATTCAAAATATAAATACAAAATATATCTAAATCTAAGATTTAGATAACTAACAATCATAAATCCTAACAACTAAATTTTAACTAATAGGATATTCATCTTATTTCCTAATTCCTAAAGATAATAATAAAAGATAATATCTAACAAAATATTCCTTTTATTTCCTAATTCCTAAAAATAATAATAAAAACAGACTCAATTAATTAAATATTAATTCCTAAAATCTCTAAACTTTCCGCAACTTCCATTATCTTCCGGTACTCTATCAGGCCCCCATTGCAAATCCAAAAAGAAAATAGAAGGAAAAAAAAGGTTCCTACCAGAAAATGGACGCATATTCTTCTTGCTTCCTCTCAAGACCAGTGGAAGAACATCTTCAACAAACAAAAGACATGCTTCGACTTTGGCACCTTCAACAACAAGGTTCTGTAGTCGAGTTAATTATTCGTTTGATTCCCTTTCAGCCAACCTAGACATGCCAGAGGATTATCTGGTCGATGCCTATGTTTATTGCTTGAAGAAGGAGATTGCAGAGACTGTCAAGCTATTCAACCCATGTACCCTACCTTGAAGCTGATCGCTTGGCAAGACTGCATGAGATAATTGTGCAGATGCAAGCCAAAAAAGCAAGCAAAGTCTCTTAAATACAAGAATCAGCAAGCAATCACAGATGAATCATCAAGATGTTCCAAGGGACAAGCACACAAAGCTCCTAGATATTCACAAACAAAAGAAATTCAACAGTCACTATGATAGACTCGTAGTTGATTCTTGCTGACTAGACACGTAGGTAATTGCAAAACGAGACAACTCGTGGAGATGTGGGGAATGCAGCGGAAAGAACCAGAGAAGCAAAGACAAGCTTGAGCAACTTGAAGTTGTCAACACAGATGTTCTCACAGACACCACCAATGGACAAAAATGCAAATAAGGCAGATGGAGTTAGGGGTCTTTGAATCTCGGATCTCTTGAGAAATTTCTAGGTAAGTTGAACGAGGCGTCTTCATGTTGGGCATCTTCACTACCTCCTCTTCCTCTCTTGTCATCAAGAGCTATTGTTTGCTCTCTGCCCTCAAGTCACCTCCCTTTGTCGCTAACTGTTCATGCTATATCGAAGGCCGTTGTTCCTGTTAGCATCATGCTGTAGGGTTCCTTCCCTTCATTGCTGTCTCTTTCAGTCACTGGGCCCAAGGAGTTTGCAAAGCATCAATTAAGCACTTGCTTTAGGAAGTATAAACCAGAGTATGTGGCAGGTACAGAAGGTTGCGTGGCTGCAAGGGGTGAGTTTGAAAAGCCAAATCCACAGCTGGTTCCCATCTCTAATAGTCAGAAATCCTTTCATGACCCATAGAATTTTCTAATATCGGATGAGTACATGGGCTTTCTCTTTCAAGAAAATGACCCAAAGTTCTGCTGCCTTTGGCCACTATTAGAAGGCCAACAAATGTATTTCTGAACAGGGCTTTATTCACTCTATTTCTCCTTGCTTACTTTTTCATTCTCATGTGGTACAAATGACGATTAATTAAAATGCTTCTTCGCTCTGGTTTCCTATACTGTGATATGGACAATAATTTGGGTTTATGCAGCGTATGGAAAAGACAATAATCGGACCAAGATGTGAACTGTGTAGCGGCATTCAAGACAAAGGATTCAAGGCTGTTTAGCTTAAGATTTTCCAGAAATTAGAAGCTTATGTTTTCAATTTGGTTTCACTCTATCAGATTGTACTTTTTAGGTTCAGTTTAGTATTTGATTTCACATCCTTGAGGGCAAGGATTTTATGGGAGGGGCATATTGATATGTAAAGATAATAAAAAGTTAAAAGTTAGTTAGGAGTTGTTAGGAAATATATCCATTAGAAAGTTAGTTAGTTAGTTAGTTTAAGATTAGCTTGGTCAATAAGTCACTCTAATCTATAAATAACAGCCTAATCCCTATTGTAATCCAGGTTGTGAGTGATATGAAATAACTGTGTTTTCTGAATTCTCTCTGTTTCTTCCTCTAGGTTCCTTCTGTTTCTCTGCCTTCCTCTTTCCCTAAACCCTCTGCTTCTTCCCTACTCTATCGTCTATTCTCTCTTTCCCTCTCTCTTTCATACAGAATATCCAGTGTCATAATACCCCACCAAGGGGCAGGAAAATAGTCATTTAGTTTTGCCATGCCACAATTTACTTTCTGACTCCAAAATACCATAAAGCAAAACATAACTACTTGGGGCCATGTTAAAAAACAAGTAAAGCCTCAAGCAGAAGAAGTATATAAATATAGGTAAACGGTATAGCAAATAGCAGTGGTTGTCAACAACATTCAGGTCAACATATACCTGGTCAGTCCAGCTAGCTTGGTCCGGAAGTCATTGAACTCTTTAGATGGGCCATCAGCATTGAGATACTGTTGTAATTCCTTTTCAGCACATTGATGAAGCCTCTCCAAACCAGATTCAGCCTCACCTGAAAAAGGCCAAAAAAAAAAAAGTATTATTTTGTGGTGGAACTACAACAAATACAAAACATTCTAACAAAATTAAAATTGACATGTTTGACCTTGTAAATACTCAAAAAATTGTTTTTTAGCACGCTCATGCTCTGGTAAATAGAATCCATATGCATACGTCCACTTCAGCACTCGCCTACATTCAACTATCTGTGAACATGAAAACAGGATTAGCAAGTGATAGGAACCAACCAGCAAATACACAAACAGCAAGAACACAGCCACAAAAACAGATTAACTTATATTGATGAATATTATCCTGCAATTAAAAAGCCATAACAGCAATATAAAATGGAAGTCCCACCATTACATTATTTCACACTAGCACATGCATACAGCAGTTGCATATTCAGATACACACTTTCCATCTAATCCACAATGCAGAACCCTCACCAGTACTCAAAGACATAACTAATAGTCAAGTTACCAGACACAAAATAACATACGAGTTGGCTTTTGAGTGGCCAAATCTAACCATTGTCATTTTTCCCAAAAGTTCCCCTCCCTCTAATTCTGTTATATAGTCACTTCCACCTACTCTCCAGCCACTACACCTATCATTGCTTCTCTTTTCAGCCCAAATTTGCATTATTCCGCGACAAGTCCCGGGATCTCAGTTTTGTCGTTCAGCCCCCTTATCTTCTCCAATGGTATCCCTTTCCCCTCCCTCTTTCAGTAATTAATGAAAGCCGCTAAGAAAATTACTGTCAGCCAAAATGAGTCTCATTAACCGAATAACTTCAAGAAAACATTCACAGAAACTAAATAAAGGGAATGGGGGTGTTGGACAAAAAATAAAAATTAAAGGGAATGGGATCATGAACAAATTTCTACAATCAAAAGTCAATGATAAAAAAACTTATTCACAATTGAAAGCTGAAGTTTTACAGTCTCTGCTGAAACCATTATTTACCTGTAGCCAGGCGTCAGTAATGAATTTAAGCTGTGACTCAGGTTGGCACTGCGTGTCACTAAGCTTCTCAAGCTGGAAAATACAAGAAATCAATAAGCAATTACATTAGGAAACCAGCCATCCAGCAGCACTTATTGAACTACAAATTAATTAGAAAATGAGAAAATTCAACAAAAAACAAGAAAAACGGATCTCTAGTCTAATGTTTGCCTCAAAAGCTTCAAAGTAGCTCACAGATGACAATGATTAAAAAAACAAAAGCATTACTCAGAACCGTCAAAACGATGCAACTTACATGGACAGTTTGCATCTGATGAAGATCTGAAAGAGCTTTTTGCCTCGACTGCCAGACAACAAAAAAGACATTGCAAATGATGATACCAATAGAGAATATCCCCAAATATAAATCTATAGAAAATACCTAGATATTTACTGACATCAAATGATATATATTATATAACATTTCAAAATAATGAAATAAGAAATATTTAATATATAATTTCTATTTAAAAAACATCATATCCCCCAACAATTGTTTCACAAAAACTAACCACTTAGATTCCCTCTTCTTAGGGATTAAAAGGGAGGAGGAGGAGGAGATGACTATATGAAATATGAATATGAACTACATGAAATTTATTATGAAATATGAATATGAACTGTAAAATTAAGATTCTAGCATTCAACAAGAAGCAAATAAAGAAGAAAATTAAGATCAGAAAAGAAAGTAATTTACATTAACAATAGTCAATTAACTATTGATATGGTAGAAAAACAAGCCAAATCCAAAATTTTTAAAGAATGAATATGTTGGCTAACTAAATAAGGTTGGAGTTGCATACTAATTGATTGCTAGCCCACCGCTCATAATAATGTGTATATCTCTCCAATGAGTTCTTTGCCATCTCTCTTCTTCTTTCAGCTTCATCATACTTCATGCCATATAATGCAATTAGATCATACGCCAGGACATAAGCAAATGAACTAGCCAAATCAATGGGAAAAGGCAGTAAATTCATTAAAACAGAACCAAAATAAATAAGTTGGCGTCCTCACCACTCCTTCTTGTTTAGCGGCCTCATAACGATTGCAAGCATAGAAACCCCCAGTTCTTTCACCATGATCTGACCATGCACCAAGGCATAGCCTATTTAAACAGATACAAGAAACTCAGTTAACAAACCAAGTTACAAACATGTCAAGGACACTAAGAACATTATTCATAAACAAATACAAATTCAACCCTGCAGTTTATCAAATTTCCAGAAACCAAATAACTTTTATCAATCAAAAAACAGAAGTGCCAAAAAAATGGAAAAGCCTGCTGTATTATTTTTTAAAAGGGTAAGGGCACGTACCAGCAAAATTCAAATTTACAAGGAGGTGTGCATGTCATATGCATGCACCCTTGGTTTTTCTCAATCGGTCGCTTGCACTTGGGACAAGGCTTGGAGTTGGCAAGAATCCTGATAGCAATCAAATAAACAGCTCAATTTTTTAGAAATCCACACTATATCAGGCATCATTGTATATAATAGTCAATAAGTGTACAAGTTATCTTTCACTGTTCAGTGAAGTGCTGCAATATGTGACAACAATGTAAGAATCATGCACAATACAAGAGAACCTAGAATACCAGAATACCACATCCATAAATCCATAAAATAAATATGCCTGACGTGGAAAAACATTAGAGAAAGTCAACATAAAATCTGAACAATTTTAATATCACAATATCCCCCATCCGTGTCCATTTTAAATATTAGATCTCATAATTAGGTGTGAGCATGTAACTCAAATTATAGACTAGAATTCAGACACAAAAGAAAAGAATAATAAACCAAACCCCACTGCATGCTTCACAAACCCCACTGCCCATGTCTAGGACCACCCGAAAAGTTCCTCATCAGAAAACCAGGTCAAAAGTCCAATGAAACAATCACCTCTCTTGCAATCCACATGTATACACGAACAAAAGCAACAATGATAGAGGAGCAATAGAATATTCCGATAAAATGCTGGCAAGAGATAACATCTGTAACTGTCATAATCTATTCTCTACCAGTTCATATTCTCAGACTCTGCACTATTCTTCAAAATCCACTTTGCCACAGTGCCACAATCCACAGGACGGTGAGCCTCCTCAGTGCACTGTATTTTCAAGTTAAAATATCAGTAAGCATATCCAACAATGAAATCAGAAATGTAATGCTATTTGACAACCCAAAGACAACTCACATTCCAGCAGAAGCAATAAGAACAAAGACAAGAAACATCATAGTTTCCACTGCCAGCATCAAATGTAACCGCATATTCACAACCAGGAGCAGGACACCACTTGGTCTGCACAGAACAAAGGAAGCACTGTGTGAGATTAATTTGACAATGGGAATGAGTGAAGAAAAGTTGAAGGTATAATTCCATCTTCCCTCAAAAACTAGAATGGCCAAAGAATTTAGAGCAGGTATGCAACAGTCACACGCAACAGGAATTTATATTCCTGATTATCCCTAGAATTATTATTGTGGCTCACTTTACTGGCAGTATCAAGTGAGAAGAGATATCCATTTTCCTTTTGTTAATATTATTCATATTGAATATCAAACACAGTACATACCTTCTTGTTGTCTTCTATATAAGACCTAAGAAGATAGCGAGAATACTTATGCCTATCCTCAACAGATGCTAATTGATCAATCATATCTTGACCAACAGCAGCAGCACAAGAGGGCTCAGGACACCGCAGCATCAAACATCCAGGACCATCATTAATAGCCGTGCCAATATACCCTAACATATGAAAAGTAGAGAAAAACATGATAACGTAAAAAAGAAAAACTGTACAAAGGGATAGTATGTGGCATTTATAACATCTGAATGATTTGATTGTGCAGATTGAGAAAACAAAATCAACTAAGCGGTAAAGGCTCTAAATGTAGAGATGAATACCAGAAAATGAAAATGCTACAAGCAAGATTAACATGAATGGTTTCAAAATCTAGTCCAAAGATCTCGTATTAACAAAGTAGTAGCCCCATAGAAAAAGATTCATACCTTCCCAGCATGAGATGCAGAAGGGATGACCACAAGCAGCAGATTTAATCCGTGAACAGGGATAAGTTTCAAAGCAGATGCCACAAGTAAGCTGATCGAGCAAGAAAAATCAGTGATGGGAAGAAAAAACAAAATTCAAACCATTCACCAAATTTTGAATCTCACCTCCCTAGCGTTAGGAAACTGAACAACTGGCTCCTCCGGTAAGCCAACTGTTCTTCGGACATTTTCTTCGTTAGCAAACCATGCCTCATGCACTTCACTGACATTCCTGCATTACCAACTCTCATACATGCATAAGTGTGCCAAAAACAGCTAGCAGCAAAAATGTCATCAAATACAGCCCTAAGAAGAAAAATGCTTAATAACATTCTAATAATCTCAAAAAGACAAGCATATGAGAACGCCCATTGATAACTACAAAGATATAAAGATGTAAATCTACCAATTATAGTGACGAAGTAAGATGCTTGCAGCCTCTGGCGAGATAAAAAGAACAGTCGCTACTTTTGATATGTCCTCCCCTTGTCTTTGCCGAATATCTGATTCCCTCAAGATGGAAAAATTTTGCTAAAAACAGACAGGAATCCATAAATTAGGGGCGAACATATATCAGAAGACATCGAGGAACAAGGAAAGGCACAAGTCTTGAACTGGAAAAAATAAGCCCGTATCCAGGCCACATGAAAAACAGAAACCGAATTGCTAACAAGGGGGAAGGGATCACGGAAATGATGTTTATCCTTTATATTTTAAACCTGCCTACTCCGCAATATTAATTAATTTTTACAATTTATTAAGTTTATCATAAATATTTTGTCCTGCCACCGCTCAAGCCATGGGAAAATAAACAATTTCTGCCTCACCATCTCAGTGATTCCTAAGATCATTCGAAGCTTCAAACTAACCTATATTTAACTCCAAAGTGGGTTCCAGCGAAATCCTCCAACATTGAAGTCAATAACAACCGATAACCGGATAGGCAAACAAGAAACGAAATTGAAAAGGGAACTGACCTCGGAGCGGCGAGACTCAGGCTTGTCAGATTCGTTGCCGTCATCAAAGTAATCATCAGCATCATCATCATAGTCGCTGTAGTAATCCATAGGAACATCCTCGGTCTCACCGCTGTAGAAATCATCATCAAGCGACTCGACATCGTTGGCATCATGCATATCATCATCGGAGTCCATAGGGTGAACCCTAGAAGTCGGAATTAAGGTAAGATTGAGATTGTAAAGAGGCGAAGGGGAGGATGAACAGCTGAAGAAAGACTTAGAGCAAAGGAATTAGGAATCGGAAGCAAAAAAGCGCAAAGTCTGTTGCTTTAATGGCGTGGATTTTCGTCGTCCGGACGAAAGGTTTAGAATATGGAGGCACAGGGTTATTTCTAGTGATAGAGAGAGGAAGAGAGAGGGGATAGAGGAGAGTTTCGCTTTGCAGCAGAATGAGTAGAAACAATGGAAAAGGTTATAATTGAGAGATGAGAAGAAACTCAGAAAGTGGCCAAACTGCGAAATGTGTTTAAGAAATCGGTCGAGGTAGTTTCGTGTTACGACAGGAAGAACTTATGTTCGCTATAAATTAGCCGCATTTTTTTAATTATTCTCCGCCAGTTAAATTTTTTGTTCCTGTCTCTATTAGTTTTTTTTTTTTTTACCTGAACTCTCACTTGTTTCCTATGGAGTTATCATTCACTTTTAAAAATATTTAAGAAAATCAACAGTTTAAAAATTAATTTATTTTACATACTTTTTATATGAAGATGGAAGATATCTCATAAAAAAAGGATGACAAGATATTGAACCGGTTGGATTGTCATATAAATAGTCCAAGATAAATTGGATATAGTGCACGTGGTCAAAAATATTGTACAGTATATTTTGAAATAAAACTATGTACAGTGTGTCATGCATAGGGCCTTTTCTGATTTTTGAATATTTCTTGTGTTTACTACTCCAAAAATCTTCATTCTAATTAATCTAAATTCACCCTAAGTCAGGTCATTGGTTATTGAAGAAAAACTCTCAACATTATTTTCTTTATTTTTATGCATTGAAACAAAAAAACGATTAAAGGAGAATATGTCTCTTACCACTTGCTATATCGGTTTGTGTGTTCACTGTTTTTTTTTATAGATTGTGTGTTCACTGTTTTTTTGTTTTTGTGTTCGCTGTTTTTTTTTTTTATCAAAAAAAGTTTTGGAAAGATTCGACACCAGTCCCCTACCAAGGTCAAGGCACGGCCCCGGGCTCTATGAGTACTTACTGGGAACTTACGAGATCGCCTACCAAAAGAGTCCCAGTAACGACAGAGGAGATCGAACCCACGACCCAAGGATCTAGTCCTAAATCCCTTACCATCTGTGCCAACTCTAATTGGCGCTTTTGTGTTCGCTGTTGATTGGGAGGTGTCAAGCATTTTGTTTGCAGGGGAGTTTGGGCTTAGTAATATACAGTGATGGGCAAATCCAAAAGCAATTTTGGGGAGATGGAGGAGCAAGCCTGTGATCACTTTCTTCCTCCATCTCTATGATGCAAGTCTCATTAAATGGCGCCCCTAATTCTGACGCGTATTTGGAAAATGTTTGGCACTTTGACCTTGGTGTGGCGAGGCATGTTGAATAATTTTTGAAGGATATAACTTTTACTTTGGGACCAAGAACAGAGATTATTTTGGATATTAAGTACTGTAGTAAATTATGAGCAAGAAATAAGTAGATGATCTGAGTCGTGTCAAAAAACACTATCATATAGAATTATTCCGCAACCACCAGTAAAGAAGAAGCGGTACTCCCCAAGATTAAACAGACCCTTCTTAATTAAATTAAGGCGGTAGAACTGGTGGAAGATAAAATGACTCAATAAGAGATTACTGATGTTTTCTCATTCTCTTTCACAAATAGTATCACAATTTGAGTATTTATAAATAATGAATCAATGCCTTTAAAAGGTGTTTTTTTGAACACTGCACCTCTTCAATTCGAGAGTTATAACTTACATTCATGAATCATGTTGGTTCATGAACCAATATAAATCTCTTAACTTATAAGAACATGACTTCTCAAACACATCCATTCATTTAAACATATTCTATAATATTTAAAAAGACTCTTTCTTTGCAATATTTACAACAAGTACTACGTGGACAGTACTAAAACAATAGTATTGCCATTCGGGATTTGTTTATCTCTTGATGTGGCCGTTCGAGGGAGATCTGAAGCTAATGGGGAGTCGTCTAGGCATGAAAAAGACAAAAAAGAAAACGAATGGAAAAATCGCTGGTCGTTGTAACCTTATTCATAATGTTGAATTCATTACATCCGATTTTGTAAGCTTATTATTATTAGTCTCTAAATGGTGAGGTTGGGCTGATGTACGATCATTTACTCTTCTCAATGATGGCAACCTCTCTTGTAGTTTTAAAAAGGATTAGTGTACAAATAAGATGTTAGTTCATGGGATAGGGCTACTGATCACATAAGAAGGAGTGTGAAATTATTTGCATAAAGTTAGAGATTTAAAATATTTATTATAACCGTTTTAGATGTAATGTGTGGTGTCTATGAACACCCTATTTTGTCTGGGTCCAACAAAGAAAAGAAAAAAAAAACTGAGAAATAAAGTAAATGGTTGAAAAAAGCTCTCACTAATCATTACATTGTTAATCTCAAAAAAATCTCATTTTAAACCAAATGAATGTCATTTAAAATAACTGGCTTGTGATTGAAATTTGACAATAGAATGGTGACTGAGTTAAGTCTTCCTTGCACTAAATGACCATAGAAGCAAATTTCTAGATCATACACTCATAGAAAGAGGATGAGTTTTGGCACGATGATAGAATTACCTCCGGGTCACAAGTTTAAACCTTAAAAATAACAACTTTAAATGTGTGATAAGACTATGTACATCTATTATTCTCTAGCCCTACATGGGGAAAAAATATTAAGAAAAAATCAAACAACGAAAATACAAAAAATCTTTCATTTATGGATATAGGGTTAAATTAGGAAATCTTATTGGGAAACATATAAAAAAAATTTTAAAAAAAATCTCTTCTTGACCGTGATTGGGTAAATCTCTTTTTGACTGTGATTGGGTTTCAAATTAGGAAATTTTATTAAACAAATTTTTTTTTTTTAAAAAAAGGGTGCATCTGTGAGAAAGAAAAACTACTTTGAGACTGTAAATAAAGGAGTAAGAGTTGAAAGAACATTTATAGTGAGAGAGCTAATTAATCTTATTTCTCATTTCATTGCTCAAACATAATTCTTATAGGGAAGGGTAGTTCACATAAGTGGCCATCTTATATTTGCTTTGTCCAAACAAGGTCTTAATATTCTTGCCCAGGCCAATGAACACTTCTAGTTAGAGATGGAGACACACCCATTTGAATAGTGGGCAAATCTTTATATGTAAAGCTTGCCATGGTTTTGTTTGTTTTTCATTTGAGTTCGCATGCTCTCTCTTTCTTATTTATGATTTATAAAAAATGTTCTGCAAATTTTTTCAAATTACATGTGTGTATCTTAGGTACAAAGACGTCATTTTCCCCTTCTTCTGCGATTCTCACGTTTTATGGTTTGAAATTTTTTTATCCTAGGCATTTTTATAGCGTTTATTCCCGCAATATTTCAATTACAAGTTCAATGTCCAGCCTAAATTGACAGTTTTAGCTTGTATTCTGTCAATAGTTGTTTTCCATTGTTGGCCAGTTGACGAATCGATTTTCTAAGTTTTACCAATTTTATATTTCAGCTAAATAATGTCAACTTGCCTCTTGAACTTTTGTTAATGGTAAATTCAGTTCAACACATTAAATTTATTGTTTTTATATTTATAGTTTATGAAATCGTGTTAATTAGTTTTTAAACTCGTGCTAATTTTTTTTGGATTTGATCAGTTGCTTCTTCTAATTGAATATAGATTATGAATGTGATGGATTAAATTTTAATTATTTGGATTCGAAAGATATTTAAATTAAGTTGTTAAGTTGTTGTCATTTTTTGTACTTTTATTATTTGATGTCATATACTTTTAATACCCTTTTTATTTATATAAGTAAATTAATTGAAATTCACTATTTCATTCAACATTTCTCTTGAATTTATTTAAATTATCAAAACTTTGACAATCATACTCTCTCAATTCTTAATATGAGAGCTAGTTAATTGTTTATTGTGTGTAATTAGATTACACACACAAACTTTTAAGTCAAACAAAGTAATTTATAGAAAACGATAAATATAAAAATAATTATATAGCTTTCTTAGCTTCCTTAATTATTCTTTAAAAAAAAAACAGATGATTCTTACATTATAAATCCGAGGTATAGTCGTTCGCTATTAAATCAAGTCAAAGCTGTTTATATATAATGGTCATTTGTTACCATTTTTTTTTTTCAAATTATTATGTATATGTTTAAGTTGGTGGTGGAAACTGTTTTTTCAACTTAAATTATAAAATACACAGTAAATATGTAAAAAGAGTTTCGTCTCAACTTGTATAAACATGTTTCTTGAACTATAATTTAAACTGGCATTGTATTTTTTATCTTGACCAATTTTTTGACCGATTTCAAATTATAGAGAGAATGCCGACGCCCTAATTAATGATCGATTAGACTGAGTCTCTCCGATCCATTTATATAACGTCCAATACATTATTTTAGAAAGGTGGAGGCTATTATATATATATCATCATCGATCACGGTCTTCTTCGTTTAGGGATCATTGTCTTCTTTAAAAAAATGACCATAAAGGGAGGCTATTTAATTTGGGAAGAGAGAGACATTCTGATTCCATTCTTCTTCTGATCTTTACGGGAGGACGAAAGGACTGTGAGGAAGAGAATATATAGACCATAGTAGCTGATTAAACCAGAGGAGTAGATGGAGCTTAAAGATGAGACTTTGATCACTGCTCTGTTCCTTTTTCTTTTATCCTTCCCTTGAAATTTTAGGTCATAAACTTGTTGCTATCTTGCTAAGATTTTGTTCCTAGCTTGAGTTTGTTTTGCAACCTACATAAACTATAAACCTATGGGTGGATTATATTTTGGTTTCACTTATTAGTTATATTTTAATGCTACTTTTGGTTATTTAATCTTGTCTATTGCATATCTACTCAGTGCTTGATCACTATCAAGCATCAATTTGGAGAATTTATATTAGCCATTGGAGAGGGATCTTAATTGGAATATAGGATTTGAGTAATGTGGGATTAGAATTTACTCTAATTTGCCAATAGGATAAGAATATACCTATTAGATTATGTAATCATATTAGGGTGAATTTGATTTACTATGGCCTCTTGGGTGTTAGTAATAACAATTTTAATTTAAAAAAGGGTGTGAGTGATTAGTACTACTTTAGATTAACAAAATTGACTTTGAAACCAATTAATTAGTAAAAACAGGGTTTATGAAGCTAATAAGGGATTTATGACTTGGGTTGATTGTCTAATTATTATGATAGTTTCTTTATTCTAATTTTAATTTTTATTTCTTTTCACTCAATTGAATTTCATTTGGGTTGCTTAACTAAAACGAAAGAGTAAAATTAATACTTAACTAAAGTTTATATATCAATTTATCCACTATTTATTACTTGATACAGTCAATGAATTTGCAAAATTTTAAATCATTATTTTTAATTTCTCCTATCAATTATTATAATGAGGAGACTAGTGAGATCAAATTCCTTATATCGAAATGAAAAAATTTATATTCATTATGTAAAGCTATTCAATTATCTATAATCACATGTTTTACTTTTGAAATATGGTCGTTTAGTGTAACCATAAACCTATAAAAAAATTTAACACAGGATTATATGTAATTGAAGAATTTGATATAATAGATATAAATAAATTAACTAAGTTTCGTGTTCTTGTGATAATTATTTTCTTGAAGTTTATGCAATGTGAATAGATGAAACAAACACCTCTACAAATTTTTAAACAGTTAAGAAGATCCACACGGGCACACAAGAATCTATACTTTGCCAACGTTAAAGATAGTAGTTAAAATTAGTTATTTATTGTAAAATTTTCAAAATTAACCCCACTAGAGTTATTAAGTACTTACTAGTTATATGAGTTTTGTTACTTAATTAGTTAGAAAGTTTTATAATTAATCAGGAATACTAAATAAGAAAATTAATGATTTAGACAAGACGCGTTTTATCACGAAACATGCAGGATACCATCAATATATTATATACTACTCATTTTGATCTTCCGCCAAAAAATATATATATATATTTTGATCTTAAATTCATTGGTTAGTTGATAATTATGTTTTAGTCATGAGATATGGTACATGTTTATTTTTTTTATATGTGCAGTCAATGAAGTGATTTCCCCTCACTCCTCACACATATTAAAACAAAGAGTATTAACAAAATAAATAAACATTTTTATAAATAATTAACTTAACTAATTTCTTTAATTGAGTTAGTTATCTATATATAATTCTCATATATAAAACCGGATAAGATATTTTTAACATTTCACATGATTCGTGACTTATTAAATTACATATAGAATTTCCCATCCCTCCTGCTAAACAAAAGCAGTTCAGATATGAAATCATGAATAATGTGGCTTTTAGTGGTTATGTTTTATAGATTTTTTTCTTTATTACTAGTGCTATTATCCCTTTTTTTTCACCGAGAGATAAAAGAGATGCATGTTTAATTTTCTATCCAAGGTCATTGCCTCGTGTTTCTATTATTCCGCTTTATTGTGTATATATAATCAGGCTTATTATTATTAGAATAATATAATCAATTAATAATATTAGTATTAAATATGCGAATAATAAGAAAATATACCATAAGCGTGTTGTTCATAATTATATCATAGGAGAGTGTGTGTTGAATATTAAGGGCAGACTGATGGAGTGGTGGGCACGTCGTTATCACTTAGATGCATCCCGGTAATTTAGGGATTCACTTTTCCTACCCATTTCAAGGATGGGTATTGATGCTTGTCCCATCTGGATGGTCTGGACGGTCCAGATTCATTTTTTTAAATGTTATTTTTTAAATAAAAAAATTATATTTTAAAAATATGTTAGTTGAGAGATTATATTTATTTTAGATTTTCTACCCATTAAAATAATTTTTTTAAAGAAAATAAAAAGTAAAAAAAATAAAATCTAGACAATTCAGATGAGACAAGCTTCCTCTACCCAAGTATCCAAGAATGGGTAGGGAAAGTGGATCCGCTAATTCAGGGGCATAAAATGAAGGAACAGTCAAAGTTGAAACCCCTCACAAAATTATATTAAAGTCACAGCGTGAAGGGATTTTATTAGCGGGAAGACACAGGCACGCATGTTGTGACAGGTTTCATCGTACCAAACACCCGGCCATGAAGACAAGGACAAACCCAGGACAAGGCTAGCATTCATTGTTATTGTTAATGTACGTTCCGTGGTAAATTAAAGAAAAGAGAAGGCTCAAAAAGTCTCTCACGGCCAATGTACGTTCTCGTCCACCTCTCTTATATATCATCGTCTATATGTCACTTTGTCTGTGATGGATCGATCAATCACGACGCCATTATTGATCTCACACGTACATTCTCATTCTTCATGAGATGTGAAGGGATCGCATTCATTAATTAGCTTCGCATATTGTTAATGTATGGGTTATTTTAGTTAAGCCGCTGCATGTAGTGGTTGCAACATTGGTTATGATCTTAATTATGTGGATGCAGATTGGACAAGCTGGGTGAAAAAAAAAAAAAACATTTAAACATATTTTTAAAAGCTGTTGTAAAAAAAGAGGTTGAAGAACCATCAGCGCGGACGTCGTCTTCTTCGTTCGCGAAACAACCCTTCACGTTCTTGTGGCTTGCCCTGCGCCTTCTCTCAGTGCCTGCCGTGAACTGAACACCTTCTTGCAGCTCAAGCTCTGAGTTCGCCAGCAGCAAAAGACCCGCCGCAATTTGGGCTTGAAAGACACCTTGTGGTTGATGACGCTGAGTCGTTTCTTCTCTGTTTGCTTTGGAAATGCTGTTCTGGGCGCCGGTGCAGCTTGGAGTTGTGCACGGAGCAGGAACGGCACCAGTGTCGGAGTGTGGGACGTTGCAGCGATTAGAGATTGTGTTCACTATTGGAAAGACACCAAACAAGTTTTCACGATGGAGGAGGAGGGGCTCAAAAACATCAACATGGATCGAGCCAAGTGATTATCATAACGTCTCAGTTGTGATATTTTCATAATTGCTGAAGGGAATGGATAATCGTCATATAATCAATGTGAATCTGTTATTCGGTCAAAGAAAGGTGTAGCTGTTATATGACCTCTGGTTTTATATTTTCTTTTTTTAATTATATAACAGCATTTGAAAATGTAAGTTTAGAATTTATTTTGCCACATTAACTTGTCCTGTCAGCATCTACATAAACATATTTATCAGTGTTAATGCTGTTAGTGCCACATAAACTTAATTAACGGTGTTAATTTTAGCTCTTAGTCTTTCTAAGACTTTAGGGACTAACAGCTTGAAACATGCTAAATTTCAGGGATCAAAATCACTTATTTAAAATCGAGAGCAGAATCAAAATGACTCTAAACTATAAGAACTACATGTAATATTAACATTTTAAAGAAGTTTATTGGTGTTTGCATTTTATTCCATCGCTGAGCATTATTTTTTTGTGGCCAGAAAACGGAGATAACTTTTTCTAGGCCTGAACGGTGAGTTTTCATCGCACCACGCTGCTATGTAAATAGATTCAAAAGCTTTGAAAATCACATAATTATTACTAATTGCTGTTCAAAGCACTGCGCAACTATGCGTAATTGATGGGTTTTCTGATAATCGATCACGATGAAGATTTCGTGATGTGAACCTCGCTTACAGATTTGTTCCGTAATATCTATAAATTTTTTTAAGGAATAAAATGTTATATCTATCTCTATTAAAACACGCAATGTCCGTATGACTGGTCCTGGACCAAAATCTAAAGGTTCTTAAACCCAGCTATTATTCAGACTGACTCCAGGGTTAGTGAGTTAAGTCAGAATTAAATCGGAGCCAAACCAATGATAAATTAAAGATTTCAAGATTAATGTGAAATAAAAAAATAAAAATTAGTGAACCCAATTGATATCTGGACCCAACCAGTTCGCCAATTGTTTGGTCGGTCTAGTCCTGATTTCAAACCCCTTTGAAATTCTTTTCTTTTCCTGAAAAAAAGATTCAAGAGAATCGTAGTTAAAATCTTCATTTATTATTAGTGTATATAAAATGTATATAGTTTGCTTTAGTTAGTGGTTTATGGTTGTAACAAATTTGTTAGAATTAGTTACATGTAAAAGAGTTAGTTTTAGATATTTTCTAAGCTAGTTATAACTCTATACATTTGGCTTATGATGTCTATATATATGACACTTGTATCTAAGATTATTCTGTGAAATAAGATCTCAAGTTTCATTTTCCTCTTCTTCCTAAATCATATCATGGTATCAGAGGGATAGTATTAGACATCCCCTTGATTTTCTTCACAAATTTTTCTTTTTTTTTTTGCTTCCGCATTTACGTCTCTTTCTCTGACAAATTGACTTCTCTTTGAAATTAGACCGCCACTTCACGAGAACTTGCTAGAGTCTTCTATTTCGCCTAGCTCTTCACCGTTCACATTATCTCTCCTTCTTCGATGGCAGCTTCGACGGATTCATTAGCTACGACAGATTCATCATTTATTCAGGATATTTCTAATCCTTTTTACCTTCATCCTAATGAGAATCCCTCATTAGTTCTCGTTTCCCTAATTCTTACCGGTGGAAATTATCATTCATGGGCAAGGGCCATGAAGATGGCTTTACTTTCGAAGAACCAGGTGCATTTCATAGATCGATCGATTCCTGTTCCACGTCCCACGGATCCAATGTACCAAGCTTGGGAACGCTGCAATATGATGGTCCTGTCTTGGATCACGCGTTCAATCTCGCCATCTCTTGCTCAAAGTGTTCTCTGGATCGATCGAGCAAGTGAAGTTTGGGATGATCTTCAGGCTCGTTTTCTCTCATAACGATGTGTTTCGCCTTGCAAATCTACAAGAGGATATCCAGAATTTGCAACAAGGAGATCTAACTGTGAGTGACTATTTCACAAAGCTCAAGATCTTGTGGGATGAGTATTTGATCTATCGGCCTGTTCTCTCTTGTTCATGTGCGACTTAGTGTGCTTGTGGTGTTTTGGATGTGTATAAAAGGAATCAAGAACAAGATTATGTTATTTGTTTCCTCAAAGGATTGAGCGATAGATTTTCTTCGGTAAAATCTCAAATCATGTTCATAGATCCATTGCTAACAATTAATCATGTGTTTGCCTTAGTACAACAACAAGAACGTGAGTTAGGATTTCCCATTACTGATGCAGCAACTCTATTTACTAAGACAGCTAATTTGCGTCCCCCTGTCTTTGGTACATCAAAATCAAATGCCTCAGCTACTAATAAGCAATGTACCTACTGTGGTAAATACAAGCACACTGAAGCAACCTATTACAAAAAACATGGATTTCCACCAGGATTCAAGTTCATAAATGCTTCGGTTAATGCAGTCCAGTCTGAGAATATGATTAGCACTCACACCACTGAACCAGTGAGACTTGCAAATTCCTTTTATGGTTTCACGCCTGAGTAATTCCAAAAACTACTGGCTCTTGTTAAGACTGATTCCACTTCTATTCAGCCCTTAGTCACACCATCTTTGGCTTCAGTCAATAATGTGTCTACCAATGGTATGGCTTCTATCTGTTCCATTCAATCACTTTCTTGTTCTTGGATTATTGATTCAGGAGCTTCTGATTATGTTTGTGCTAATCTATCTCTTTTTGCTTCATATAAGCGCATTTCATCAATTTCAATCAATCTACTTGATGGTACAAGAGTTTTAGCTAACTACAGAGGCATTGTCCGTTTTTCAAATTTCTTTGTGATTTAGGATGTTTTGTATGTCCTGAATTTCCAATTCAATTTAATATTTGTTTCTAAACTCACTCAATTTCTTCCATGTGTTGTTTCCTTTCAAAAATTACAATGCCACATCAGAATCGTTCCTTCAGAGAGGATGATTGGTTAAGCTAGTGTTGTTGAAGGGTTATACATCATGAATCAAGCAGATATGATCCCTTCTTCCTTAGTTTGATCCCTTCTTCCTTAGTTAATAATGTTTCTGCAACTGTTACTCCTAGTTCCTTTGATTTATGGCACTTTAGATTAGGCCATTTATCTGCAAATACTTTACATACCATACAAAAACAATATCCAGATGTATCTGTTTCTTCTTCACTTCAGTGTTGTGATACATGTCATTTTGCTAAACAAAGAAAATTACTTTTCCCTGTTAGTGCCAATGTTTCTAATAAAATGTTTGGATTGATTCATATGGACATTTGGGGACCATATCATTTATCATCTATCCATAGTCATAAATACTTTTTAACAATTGTAGATGATTTTTCGAGGTATACATAGATTTACTTGCTTAAGAATAAATATGAAGTTTGGCCTTACATTCAGTCATTTATTTCCTTGGTTTCTACTCAATTTAATGCCACTGTTCAGATTATTAGATCAGATAATGGTCTTGAGTTTCAAATGACAAATTATTTTTCTAAAAATGGAATTATTCACCAAACTTCTTGTCCTGAAACTCCTAAACAAAATGGTCGAGTGGAACGAAAACATCAACATATACTGAATGTTACTAGAGCTCTTTTATTTCAAGTTCATATACCTAAATCTTTTTGGTCTTATGCTCTTAAACATGCCATTTACCTTATAAATCGTTTGCCTACCCCATTGTTAGGCAACAAAAGTCCTTATGAAATTCTTTACAATAAGCTTCCTGATTTTAGCTTATTAAAAGTTTTTGGGTGTCTCTGTTTTTCTTCTACCATTTCCCAAAACTGCCACAAACTTGATTCACGAGCTTATAAGTGCATATTCCTTGGATATCAGGCTGATACTAAAGGATTTATTACTTTGAACATACTGACTCGTCAAATCCATATCTCACGTAATGACTATTTTTATGAATCAATCTTTCCTTTCTCTGAAAATCCTACTATCTCATTGCCTGAAACTTTACCTTTACCACAAGAGGTTCCACCACTGGATTATCCCGAAACATCACCTTCCTCTATTCCTATTGACTTACCTGTATCTAGTCCTATTTCTTCTATTCATCCTTCTAACCCTTTACCAAGAAGATCCACTCGCATTCACCGAACACCTACATATCTTCAAGATTACCATTTTACTCTTCAATGTACATCTGTTGTACCTGATTCTTTGGAGGAAGGTATCTATCACCCTTTATCTCATGTACTTTCTTATCATCGGCTTTCCCCTGTATGTCATCGTTTTATTTGCTCTATTTCTACTGATGATATACCAAAATCTTACTCTAAAGCTATTAAGCATGAGGGTTGGAAAAATGCTATTCAGTCTGAACTTGAAGCTTTGCAGTTAAATCAAACATGAGCGATAACTGATTTACCTCTTGGTAAGCGTCCCATTGGTTGTAAGTGGGTATTTGCTAAGAAATATAACTCAGATGGCACTCTAAATCGATATAAGGGTAGACTTGTTGCTCAAGGGTATACGCAAATTGAGGGAATAGACTATAATGATACTTTTTCTCCTATTGCTAAATTGACAACTGTTAGATTATTACTTGCTTTAGCAGCTGCTCATAATTGGCATCTTAAGCAACTTGATGTTAATAATGCATTTTTGCATAGGGATCTTGATGAAGAAGTTTATATTTTGCCTCCCCCTGGTTTATTTGTTTCTTCCCCTCAAAAAGTTTGCAAATTATAGAGATCTCTCTATGGCCTTAAACAGGCCAGCCGTCAGTGGTTTTGTAACACCCCCGAATTTCTAGAATTAAAATAACATAAAATGTCGATAGTTTTCGTAAATAATAATAAAATCCAAAATAAACTACTTCGGGAAGGTGTCACCGCCGCACTTGTATGGAACAGGTGCAAGGCTTCTTATTACAGGAAATAAATCTATACTTAATCAGATTGTTCATAAAAATATAAAATAAAAGAAAAGAAAAGAAAGTAAGTAATTAGAGTTTATTATCCATCATCCTCACTTCTCACTGCTAGCCCCAATCTTTGAAACCTGTTCACTGAAATTCTGCTCCCCTGAAGGATCATCGTAGCCCATAAACACAAACATCAGCAACAGCTGGTAATCCTAATTAAGAACAGATAATATAACATAAACTAAAATAATTAAGTAAATAAATAAATAATTTTAAAATAAATTGAAATAAAATAAAATAATTAAAAAATTAAAATAAAATATTTACAAGATAAAATATCGTATATTTGTATAATCATAAGGTGCTTGGAACAAATTTGTTAATCAAAGCAAATGTATATATATATATCATCTGATATTTGCATCAAACTTTAATCATTATCATTTTAAATTTTGTTTAGACCCGGAAATCCTGCCAGTCTATTTAGTAGGAAGAGAATCATGGTAGACCTGGATATCCTGCCAGTCTATCATGTGACTCGAAAACCTGCCAGTCACAAATCATCATCAAATTGGCCATAGATCGTTTTCTTCCTAATGTGCATACCTCTTCCCAAAGTTGCTACTAGTGCCCCGGATATCCTGCCAGGCACCACTTTGGGAAGAACGGATATATCGGTTCACATCAAATAACATATCGAAGGCTTAAAGCCTAAAGGTGTGTTCATCACTTTGTGAGGTACCTTCCCAAAGCTATCCTCCCACAGCTAATAAATTTTAAATCATAATAAAATTCCTCAATTATTTTGTTTTGTTATGTATAATCAGATATTTATATTAATAATAATAATAATAAAACCCTTAACCCTACAAGGAAGTGTGGATCTTAACTTCCACACTTAAATAACTATAGACCTCGAGAAATATTAGATTGAACTTATTAATATCTTATATTTATTTAATTATATTTTATATATTTTTCTATCATTTAGATTAATTATAGGATATAAGGAAAGTTTAACACAAAATCTATCAATATCCTATTTTTATTTTGTAGGAGAGATTATGAGATCTCAAAGTTTGGTCAAAAGATCAAAGTAAGAAGAGAAAGAAGTGGACCCCACGTAAATAAGCATATTTCTATCAAAATCTACAAGCATTTCGTTGAGCAATTTGTGTGTGGTCCCCGCAAAAATTCAAAAAGCAAAGATGTTGGACCCAAAAATGTGTGGTCCCCACACAAAATCCCAACCAAAGCAAGCCGAAGGAACAAATTGAAGAAAAGAAAAATATATATGTATTTGAATCAAGAGTGGCATTGAATAATCCATTCGTGGGCCCCGCGACAATTTGAGAATAAGATAGATGTTTTCATACTGATTCATTACGTGCAGACGGAATCAAATATAATGACGCATATAAGACAAAACAACAAATTAATAACACACATGCGGACAGAAATCAAAAGTAAGGAGAGAATAGGATTTCTGCGGCAACAGAACAACAGTTTAAATATACGGTTGATAATAAAACAACGTCCTGTGTCGACGTATATGAAAATTTATTTAACAAAAAGGGGCCCTAAGGTATTTACATGTGAAAGGCAGCATACACGGAAGGATTAATGATTCATGCAGAACGAGGGAAATAGATATGAATACAAGAGATCATCAGATGAGGATTAATTAATAGCAGGGTTCAGTCAAAAAGGAAAAGGAGTTTCTAAGATTAGGATTACCTGGTCTCCGTGGTTGCTAAACTCCTAGAAGAGAAGCTCTGCCGCAAAGGATTTTTTTCAAAGAGGAAGCTAATGAACGATGACTAAAGTTAGGCGGCTAAACCTAATTTATAATTAGGCTCTTAGGGTTTAGTTATGAGCTGGGCTTTGTGGGTTGGACCTTTTTGTTTTTGTTTTTCTTTTCTTTTGTTTTTTTACTATTACTAATCTGATGAAGAAAAATAATAAGTCACTTATTAAATTCTAATTTAAATTTATTAATTTTTATTTATAAATTTATTTTTAATTATTACTATATTATTACTATAATAAACCAGGTGGGAACACTATATATAACAATCAGTGAATTATATAAAACCAACACCTAGGATTTTAAAGATATATATATAATAAATATTATACTCTTAATTATCGCTTTAATAGTAATTTAGATATAAAACTATGAAATAATTTTCAAATTTCAAAGGAATATAATTAATATCAAACAATTAATAATGACATTTATTTTCCTGCATTTTATCACCAAATGAAACAAGCTCTCTATACCGGATGATTTACGGTGGTAATAACATAATCTAATGAAAGCAATCTTTTTATTTTTCTATTTTTTTTTCCAAAAGTGTTTTATGGTACATTCACACAAATATAAATTTAAAACCTTATGGTTAAATGATTAAAGTGCAACAACCTATTTAATTTTAATATCTTTATTATTATTAACAACAACAACAATAATAATAATCTAGGGTATTACAAGTTTTCTAAACTCTCTACTACACTTCTTACTTGTGGCTATCGGCAATCTCAAGCTGACCATTCTCTGTTTATTAAGAATTCTTCTACTACTCTTATTGCCCTTCTGGTTTATGTGGATGATATCATTATTAGTGGGATTGATTTGACTGAGATTGATCATATTAAAGCATATCTTGATAATCGTTTTAAGATTAAAGATCTTGGAGATGCAAAATATTTTCTGGGATTTGAAATTGCAAGGTCTTCTACTGGTATTTCTCTATGTCAACACAAGTTTGCTTTAGATTTATTGTCTGATGCTGGTCTTTTAGATTGCAAACCTGCTAAAACTCCTATGTCTCGCAATATGAAATTATCAATTGATTCTGGTACCCCTTTGACTGATGGTTCTTCATATAGAACACTAGTTGGCCGACTTTTATATCTGTCTAACACACAACCAGACCTGTCCTTTGCTGTACAGCAACTTAGTCAGTTTGTTCAACATCCCACTGATTTACATTTAAGGGCTCTTCATCGTGTACTGAGATATCTTAAGGGTGCTCCTGGACGTGGTCTTTTCTTTCCTAATAATTCTACTGTTAAGCTTAATGTCTTTAGTGATTCTGATTGGGCTGGTTGTGTAGATACAAGGAGGTCTATTACTGGTTTTTGTGGATTCCTTGATCAGGCTTTAATTACTTGGCATTCTAAGAAACAACCTATTGTTTCCACATCTTCTTCCAAAGCAGAATATAGAGCTTTGGCTGCTACCACATGTGAATTACAATGGCGCTGTTATTTGCTGCGTGATTTTGGACTTCCTGTTTCAGGTCCTGTTACTTTATTCTGTGATAACCAGTCAGCTAGGCATATTGCAGCCAACCCCACTTTTCATGAAAGAACTAAGCATCTGGACATTGATTGTCATATAGTTTATGAGAAGCTTCAACAGGGCATCATTGATCTTCTTCCCATCAAATCTGAAGACCAGCTGGCCGACATATTCACCAAAGCTTTACCACTTTCTTCATTTTGTACACTTCTTGCCAAACTAGGCATGATAGACATACATGCTCCAACTTAAGGGGGGTATTAGTGTATATAAAATGTATATAGTTTGCTTTAGTTAGTAGTTTGTGGTTGTAACAGATTTGTTAGAATTAGTTACATGTAAAAGAGTTAGTTTTAGATATTTTCTAAGCTAGTTATAACTCTGTACATTTGGCTTATGGTGTCTATATATATGACACTTGTATCTAAGATTATTCTGTGAAATAAGATCTCAAGTTTCATTTTCCTCTTCTTCCTAAATCATATCATTTATCACCATAATTTTATGTTTTTATGATTTTTTTCCC
The DNA here is from genome assembly GCA_037074495.1 of Acacia confusa. Classification (NCBI taxonomy): domain Eukaryota; kingdom Viridiplantae; phylum Streptophyta; class Magnoliopsida; order Fabales; family Fabaceae; genus Acacia; species Acacia confusa. The sequence goes on from CM073509.1 coordinate 594,371, forward strand.
ATTAAAACGATTTTACTAATTTTCTAAATGATTTTATGTTTTTACAATTTTTTTACATTATGATTTTACGTTCTACTATTTTTTTATCCCTCATCTGATTTTACGTAAAATCTCGATTTTAACTAGTTAGTTTTCTCAAAGAGAACAATTATATGATTCTATATTTATTTGAACTAATAAGGGACATGTGACTGCTCCAATTTCTTCAGAATCAGTGCTTGATGAGTTTTAGAAAGCAGAGTACATAAAATAAAAGCCCATCATTTGTTATTTTCTATTTACTCTATTTTCCAACGAACGAGTTGAAGAAAAGCGAAAACACATCTGTAAGCCGCCTAGGAGCCAAAGAGCATATATGCATATAGTAATATAATTGCCCTCTAAATATGAATATTAGTGCAATAATCTTATGTCCCAAATGAAATGGCTCTCAAAGCTATTGAACATGAGAATGTCCCTCTTTTTCAACGATTTGAAGCTTTATAGGTCTCGTTCATGGGAGACAGATTCCTTGCCTTCTTGATTTTGGAGTTGACATTTATTCAGCTTTGCTAGATCCAGCCGCTGTGTGAATTTAGCTCAGAGACTCTAACACGCCAAATTACCAATTTGACCCTGCTCTTTTGATTCTACCTCTCCTAGGTTCACCCACAGTCACGTATCACACTACACTTTTAACAGGGTGTCACAAGCCGAAGACTAGAAGAGCCAATCCACAAATATCTATCTATTTTTTGCTTCTTCTTGCTTTTCTCTCTCTATCCCTACTTCGCCTCTGTTTCATTTGGCCAGCTGTTTCTTTGAACCCACCCTGTTCATACTCGTTTTCTAATCTGTAATCCATTGATTCTCAGCGTTTCATTTTATGTTTGTCTCGGCATTTCGTAGTCAGATCAAAGTTCCGCCTTTTATGTTTTCTATGCCTTGAGGTTTTACTGTACAAATCTGCTTTGAATAACTTCTGGGTCTTGTTTGATTGGAGCTCTCAGAGCTTCAGTCGATTCCTTTTTACTGAGTGCTGTGCTAGTGATGCCAATCAAGTTGTTCTCATTCCCGGTCAGTATTTTCTATCTCTCTTCTTTTGATCGAATTCTGATTAGAATTTGCCTTCCACTTGTCTTGCGTTGCTTTATCTTTTCAATCTGTGGTTTTTGAAATTTGAAAGTAGTATTATTGATTCGGAATTATGATTTCTTTCAATTACAGGCCTATTTCTTTTGTTTTTTTATTTTAGATCTCTTAAGGTACTGTATAGTTTGAAGCTTATCCTGCTCATGTTTCCTCGATTCTTTTGCTTCCGTCTATAATTTTTCATGTTTCCCCCTTTTTATTTAACCTAATATTCTTTTTGCATGTACCGGATTATAGATTTTGGCAAGGTGCCTGTGAGGTTTCAGCTACTAATCTATAGTTCAATACTCTCTTCTCCCGTGGGTAGTATTAGTGTTCTTTTTGTCATATGACTGGAAAATTGAAGCGTGAACTTAATGGTCCGTCAGATTTGAGACTATGAAGAAAAGGCGAGAGCCACTGAGTTAGAAAAGCTCTTGTCTTGCTAATTGCTGTATGAACATTTTCCCTGCCAGTAATTTTATGTACGATTTTTAACTTTTGGCCAGGTAATATTGGCATAGATATTATTTCGGACAAGATTTTTCACTTTCGTAGTACTCCTTATGGATCTTATAAGTTTCTTTTTAGGCATAGATATCTTATAAGTTTCTTTATTATAAAATGAGTTTTCGTTTTCTTCATCTTGAATCCAATACGATGATCTTAATGAATTTTAAAAATCCTTCAGATTTGTATGTGCATACCTGGTGTATATGGTAGACGAACATGTCTACTATGTGATTGTTTATGTCAGTGACGTTGTTGATGTCTATCGTTGCTTTTCCATGTTACATGTGAAAATTTACTCAATTATTTATGTTTCTGGCGTGCTTGTGATCTTGTTAGTTTCTTCTTACATTTGGGTATCTGCCAGTCTTTGTTGTCAAACCTTTTTCATTCCTTTTGTTCATACGTGTTGGTTATTTTTTAATTTAATCTCCCCATTTTGCTTTGTCTGGCTAAACTGAAAGCTGTAAGGTTCATTGTGTGCATTTTAATGGCAGAGATCCTTATTCGCACATTCACATCGTTACTAGGGGTTTTAAGATCATGGGTAGAGGTAGAGGAAAGGGTAAAAAGTTTACTGTTACCAGTCATGAGGATCCCGGAAGTGGCGAGGATGAGAAAATTTCCACACAGAAGAGAAGGGGACGACCACAAAAACCACTGAAGGATGACTTAGATGAAGAAGATGTCGAAAAAATAGAAGAAGTCGAAGCAGATAATATTGAGAATGGAGTTGCTAACAAGGAGATGAAAAGTCCTACTGCAACAGAACAAGGAAAGAAGAGGAAGCGAAATTCACTGGTGAAAGAGAATTTAAAGTCAGTTGAGGAGGAAAAGAGTAATGGGAATCGATCAAGCACTGATAATTTGACAAAGGTTGATGGACTTAGGCAGAATGGAAGCAGGCGTAAGAGCACGCCTCGTCGAGCTGCTGAAGCAGGTGTGCAATGCAAGTAATCAAATGGCAGGCTGAGCAGTGTATTCCATCCTTCTCATTTTACCAGATAAATTAAGGATAGAAATTGAGAACTAGTAATCTTATTTCTTCATTTTATTCTGTGCCATGTCTTCACTTTATAGCAACAACGGGTTTCCTTTTGGTTGCCTATCATTAATTCCCTTTTGAGTTTGAGGATTTGAATTTAAATTCCAAGTTGTTTTTCTCTTGAATCTTTCATTACAATCAGGTTCCGAGCTTTATTTTTTGTTTATGATCATGGCTCTTATCAGAAAAGTAACAATGCCTACACTTATTTCTGATGAGAAGTTGTCTGGTGACAGTGACTCAGTAGAAATCATCTTCTCCTTGCAGTGTTTAGTCAGACTCAAAGCCTGTGTTTGGTTGTTGAAATGAGTCTTTGCCATCCTTTGTTCTTTTTCTCATTCCTACCAGACATTTGTTTGAGTTTTTCCATTAATCAGTTTCAGGAAGGCTCCAGAAGTTTGCTTTGTCGATTATGCATTTGCTGTAACCTATGCTTCATGTCTACAAAAACAGGGATGTAGACATGATAATCTACCAATCAATGGCGTATAAAGAACTTCTTCACAGGTGAGGAAATATGGTTGTTTCATAGATAATCTCGATACGGCTATTTGGTTAGGATTGCCTTATCTTCAGACACGTTAATTTATTTGCGAGGGCGGTGTCCCTTGCCAGGCAAGAAAAGAACAGACACAAAAGTTTTATGTTTCCATCTCAATGAAGCCTTCAAGCTGCAGTATTTGTTGATTTTTGACTCTGCTTCAGCATGTTCTGTTCTCCTCTTTTTGTTTTTTGTTTTTTTTTTTCAAAAAGCTTCTGCTTCAATTTCTCTTGTTTTCTAAATCCTATTTCAAAAAATAAACATACGGTTTGTCTCCCAAAAAAATAAAATAATTTGTTGAGGGGCCTTCTTTGCAGCTAGCGTTGATTTTAACTAGACAGTTACCAAATAAAAGGTGCACCAAATCTAAATCCTCTCTTCACTCAAGGGTCAGACTGTGCGTTTTGGAATGCATTTTAAAAAATGGGCTGAATGCTGAAATTACCCAAAAGTTCTCCTACCGCTTAATCCTTAACTCCATGTGCCCAACTGCCCATCAATGTCAAATGACAAAGACGTCCATGGCCCTCCTTGGTTAACTAATCCTACTTGATTAATCCTTGCTTCCTTCCTCAGTTCCTCGTCGTTGATTTCGCACTAGGATTGTATAGGACCATGATTTTTTTTTAAAGTATAATCATTTGATATTTGGCACTATGTTGTAGTGAGATATTTAGCTAAACAGCTGTTTGAAAATGATCTACCGCACAGGTTATGGCAAGCTTGAGTGGTGATGGCTTATGAGGTAGCCTTAATTGGTAGGTTCCCATTATCAGCATCATGCGATCAAGTGCTCAAATTTCCTAGTTCTTGGTTTCTCTCGTTGCTACAGTATCTGCTTAACGGCTAATGATTCGTCTTAATTAACCTAATGAATTGAAATACCCATCCAAAACCATCTTCCTCTGGTTCAAAAACATCCTCTTGAAAATTTAGCCACCTTCCCCATCCTTTTTTGGCCCTCCCTATTTCAGTCTACGATATGTTATGTGTGACGTAATGCAGCTCATGCAGAGATTAAGAGATGGACAAGAAAATGGGCACAAGAGTGTGGCGTGTGTTTATTTGGAATCAGATAGATATGCTACAAGGAACACCCATGGAAGTAACCCCAGGCTTGGAGAAAGGCTTGAGCAGCTCGTATGGGAGGATGCCTGCTCCATTCCTATTCTTTAGTTTACTATTTCGGTTCCTCTCATCAATAATTCCTTCAAGTTTCTTCAGTTTCTCTCTGAATCGTTCAAAGGCCGCCTTTACCACTGGATCTTCGCCCCATGATGGCTCCATCTTCTCCCCTATGTATTCCTCATCTGGCGAATGAGTTGACAGGATATCCAACACAGCCATTACTCTAGTTGCTTGAAGTTGCGAAGGAAAGCACTTTAAGAGTTCACTTTCGGGTTTTTTTATGAATTTTTCCCATTTTTCTGGTGAAGGGTCCTCCATGGGCATTTCTGTCCTTGCAATCGTTGGTCGATTTGGGAAGTAACCCCCATATGCGTATTGGCCAAAGTTCACAGCAGCATGGTGTCCAGAAGTTATCCATATGATTGTGCTGAGGATTCCGATGAGGTCTTTCGGGGTTTGAAGACGTGGCCACCACGGTTCATCCTTTTTGTCTGCATGGCCTACCGTCCGAATCTCTGTCCACCATGATTGGAGCTCTTGATCCGTTGCCACCAAAACCGGATCTGGGTAATAATGGTTAACATAATCGGTGACCCATTGCTTGATAGCATCCCATAAAAGAAGGCCATCATTGGCAAATGGGTAGTCTTGAATCGTCAACCTCAGCCCGTGTGGTTGAAATGGATCTTCCACGGCCATTCCCCTGCGAAATAGCAAAACATCATATATAAAACCAAAACCGATTCAAAAATGAAAAGATAACAGACTTCTGTAAAGATAAAAATGAAAAGATAAAAGACTTCTGTAAACGACCACTGTCTGCTGAAGAGGAAGAAAGTGCTGTTGCTGAATGGGTTGTCTCGGGTACCTGGGATGTATCTAGACGAGTCAATATGGTGACTAGTGAGGTAATGCAGAGGCTCATTACTATCCTACCTCCTATGGAACATGCTGGGGAGGATATTATGGTTTGGAATGAAACTCCTCATGGCAATTTCTCCGTTAAAAGCGCTTACTATATTCTTGAGAAGCCTCCTGAGCAATACTACAGTAGAACTTTTAAGAGTATTTGGGCATGGAAAGGGGCTGAGAGGATTAGAGTTTTTTTATGGTTAGCCTATAACAACCGTTTGCCTACAAATGGATGGAGAAGTAGGTGGTCTAGGGAATTCAGCCATATGTCAATTCTGTGAGGCAGGAATAGAAGATGAACTGCATATTTTCCGGGATTGCTGTTATGCCAATCAGGTTTGGCTTGAATTAGTACACCCAAGATTTATGTCAGAATTCTTTTCCTACCCTCTTAAGGAGTGGTTTAATTTTAATCTTAATCAAGAGTTGGGCCAAGATAGTACGGTAAGGTGGAGGCTGGTGTGGGGTGTGGGGATTTGGCTTTTATGGTTGTGGAGGAATAATCAAATATTCCAGGAAGATTATCACAAAACTCCTTTTCCAGTTGGGGTTATAAGCAGAACATGGAGGCTCTATTGTGAGGCGTCGGATTCAACCTATAAGCATCAGGGCAGTCAGACTGCTGATGTTATTACATGGGCACCTCCGCCCTTAGGCTGGGTCAAGCTGAATATCGATGGTGCTGTGTCTGTTGTTCTAGGAGAGCAGATTGTGGAGGTGTGGTGAGAGATAGTAGGGGCAGCTGGATATCGGGTTTCTCACAGTATTTAGGCATCTGTGAAATTTATGCAGCAGAAGAATGGGCATTGTTGTATGGGCTAAATCAAGTATGGGAAGAAGGCTACAGGAAAGTTATTGTTGTATCGGATGCGAAACTTCCAGTGGACAAGGTTTTGCATGGGCAAGCTGAGCCTAATAGCAGCAACGTGTTACTACAGATCAGAAACAGATTATGTCAGGATTGGGAGGTGGTTATCCAGCACATACCACGGAATGCCAATATCATGGCAGATGCATTGGCCAAGGAGGGTTTATCTAAGTCCTCTTTTTTTAATGTTTGCCCAGCAAATCTGAGGGCGGTGCTTTCAAACGATTGTATGGGACTTGATCCCCTTTTAGTTTTATCTAATATATAAAGGCTGAGGCCTCCCTTTTACCAACAAAAAAAAAACCAAAACCGATTCCTTAGCCTTGTAAAACTCAGTTTCGTGATAATTAGATTACCTTCTAATGAGGTCTGCAGGGAGGGACTCCATATCAAAACGCCACTGAAGATCATAGGCAGCAGAGCTGAGCTCTATGGAGTATTTTCCCGGGGAGAAGGAGCTTTCAATGGTGCCCCCAGCATTAATAAGAGCCTCGCGAGCCAGAGCATTGATCTCCAAAGTGTACCGAAAATGAGGATGAAGCAGTCTATATATTGGATGCATTTCACTAAGTTGTCGGTTGGTGGATATGACATAGGGCTCTGTCACACAGTGAGTTCTTAACCTGTATATAAAACAAAAGCAGTACATTAATGGAAGCCTTCAGGTAGATCATAAGAATGGATGAAATGGGATTAGGAATGGGATGCTCTTAACCCAACTCTAGAGGGGTCGGGAAAAGAAAGGCAAAGGAGAAAATCAGATAGAAATGTTGTTTAGATGACAGACCAGTGACTAACAAGCTGATGATAACCAGAGTCGTGAGCAAGAACATGGGCTTTGGCAAGCCTCCAGAGCCATACATCGGTGGAGTGCCAGTCAGGTGTAAATACTTGCTTCCATTGACCTTTTCCATCCATGGGTGGTCTTGTCAACTCAATTGCTAGAGGTCTGAGTGTCCCTGCTGGAGTCAGGAAGAATAAGGTTCGCGATCCATATAATGTTGTCCCTTTGAGTTTTCGTACTTTGCTCACGTACGGCAACAATAAATCATGGTAGTCCAAAATGAACAATTTCTTTTGTTTTACGGCCTGCACACGCATGCATGCATTAGTAATTCAAATTTTTGGAACCAGTTTATTTCAATTTAATTACTTGGAGATTTACATGCCCAGACAGACCTGTTCCGCAGTAAGCAATGCTCCAATTTCTTTGTTGATTATTTCTGTAGTAATTGCTGATTCTTGTGGACCATAGATATCCGGATCAAGTTTGCTCCTCAATGGCCATTCCTGCATTCCCAAGCAAGTTAAATCTAAAAGGTAAAAGAACAAGAATATGTGAAAAATAAATATTTGCATTCTCTCAAGTCTCACCATCACAGTCAAGAATAAAATTATAAGTTGCATAGGTTGTTGAAGAAGATTCTATAACTTCTTGAGTGATTTCTTAAAAAAAGTGCGAGGAATGGATCCTTAAGCGTATTTTAGCCCTCAACCTTTCAAATGTAAATGATAGTGAGAGATGGCTTTTAGAAATGTATAAGTGTGTGAGTTGATGTGTATATTACTATTATACGTATCTTTTACTGTTTTTCTAGTATAGTTAGATATTGTGATAGAAAATCGCTAACCACAAAATGGGCGGTAAGTTGCAAGCATTTGTTATTGGATATTTTTGAGTGATGATTGATTACCGTGACCAATTTGATGCTATATGGGTTGAGACCGGCGACAGTCTGTCTAGCAAACTCCTCATCCCTGAACCAGAAAAATCGATCCCCTGCAAAGCAAAAGGATGATAAGGTAGTGATAAAGGGGGCATAGATGGTTGTAATAAAAAAAAAAGAAGGAATGATGATCTGACTGTTAATAGTCTCGGGGCACTGGAAGCGAAGAACATCGCGCGGAGAAGTGGGAGAGGAGTCATTATCGACGGGCCTGACGAGCCTGGGCATAACAGCTGAAAGGAGGCCTTTTTCTTGGTCGAGATTTTCAGAGTGAGGCAAGTCGAGGCCAATGCTGAAAAGTGAATCAATGTCGTGGAAGTATGAGAATGGCCGATCCTTGTCTCTGATCACCCTGCCCAGAGCTGGAAGCAATATGAGCAACACCGAGTGGAGCGCCTTGGTTGAAAATGTCAGCTCCTTCACCTCCGAGAAGCATTCATCCCTCGGAACGTAAAATCTCCCCACTCTCTTCTCAGACAATGGATCTGCATTATACTCCCAAATTCATCAATTCGTAACATTCTATTTTAATTACCCAGTCTTCATATGCCATGCCAAACTTAAAGGCCTGTTTGAACTACGTTGGAAAAGTAATTTTTACCAGTTGACCTGTTTCAATTTTAAATGCAAAGCATAACATGAATCGATTATCGGATCTGCTTATAATGTAATAGTAACTGTTTTTGTTCATTGCATTAAAGTATATGTGATGTAAAAAGCGCACAAATTTATACATCTCTATATAAAACAGTAAATAATATAATATCAAACGGATGGAACATTCATGAATAATATTGTCCAAAAAAAAAAAGAACATTCATGAATAATAAATAGAGGAAGACCTGCATCAGAAGGAGGACGACCAGTACGGCAACGTCGGGGATAAGGATGTTCACGGCCACCAAGAGGAGGTCTTTGGAGACGGAGGTTCTTATCAGGATCTCCGATGTCATTGTATACGTCAAAATCGTATATTCTCTCGAAAATCTTCCTTTCTCCTTCTCCGTTCCCTCTCAAATTCTTCAGCTCGTCTTCTCTGTACTTTTTCAGGCCACTCGGCGTCTCCAACGGTATGTAACTCTGCACCGTCACGGGTAACATGGAAACAAAATTAGGGCATGGCGTATATTTTCAAAGTCAAGAGATGAGGGACCACATGACAATGACGTCCTGTTTGATGGACACTGAAGAACCACGTGGGAAAGCTCATCCTTTTTATCGTATTCTGTAGCGGCCAAAACGCCATTTTCCTGGGTACAATCACACTTGTAAAGCCAATTCTCATAAAATAAATCAATAAAGATAGTTAAAAGTATTAAAGTTGTCATAAAATTTAAGTAATTTTTAATATTACCCCTATTAATTACCCTAAATTCAAATCTAGTACTCCCTCATACTACCTTTATTAAATATAAGCAGACATAGAAAAATGAATTAATTACACTTCAAAAACTTGCAAGTACCTTATAAAAAAGACAAAAAATACTTACTAGTTAATAAGCATAAGACGATTCACGCCCCAAGAGAATCTTGTAGCGTGCCGGGATCGGGTCAGTTCACTTTAACACGCTATCAGTACCAAGACAAGAACTCAACTATTGTTTTGTGGGCCTCTCTCCATAGAACCAGTTACATACTAGAACTACAGAGAAAACTCAATAGATAATGTGCATGAATGAATTGAGTAAGATGAGGAGACGTAACCTTGTTGGTGAAGAAGACTCGTTTTGTAGGATTGTGAAACTTGGTGTGAACCCAAGATGCGCAGTGAATAGGAATGGGATGTTGATGAGAGAAGCCGTGAAGGAGAATAGTGTCCACATACATCTCATGGTGATGCTCATTCTCCACCAGAACTGCACCAATCTCCCCAAAGTCCTTTGGCACTTCAAAATCTGCAACGTACTCAACCCATTCCTCTCGTCGTTTTCCTTTGTGGGCATATGCCTGCATCGTCTCTTTCTCCTCTCCCGTCTCTGACACAACACGTTCCCACCTTCCATTAATCAATCAGTTTCTCTTTCTCCTCTCTAAAATGTGTGATATCATTTAGCTTTTTAAATTTGCCTGGCCACACATTTTTCATTTTCGCTTTCCCAGTTTTAACCATGGCCGGGGCAGAATTAAGAGTGGTAGGGGAATTACAATTAAATCCGATCCTAAGTAAGAAACTTAATTATCCATAAGTATCCACAACAAATGAGGTGTTATAATCTCTTATTTTTGCTAGAACTTGTTATTATGAGAATTTCTATTTGATTTGAAAGGAGAGAAGGGAGAAAATATTTACCTTGTTTTTAACAAATTACCAATATTTTTTTTAATATTCTATAACTATACTCAATAATTTTTTTTTCATCAATAATAATTGGGTTAAGGTGTAAAAATACACATAAGCTTTTTCAAGGAGCGTCCACCACCACATGCTTTTTTTTGAAGTAAAAATATACACGTGGTTATCATTTTAGAGCAAAAGTCGCATCTCACCGTTATGTTACTGTTCACCATAATGAAAGAGAAAGAGATGAAGTGAACAGTAACATAACAGCGATGAACAGTAACATAACGGTGGAATATGACTTTTACTCTAAAATGATAACCACGTATGTATTTTTACTCCAAAAAAAGGCACGTGGTGTTGAACACTCCTAGAGAAAAAGCTCATGTGTATTTTTACATTATAACCCATAACAATTTAATAAAAGTTTTTCCTCCCCACAATCCAAATATAGCCTTATGGCAATTGAGTGATCAATTCCTTGCGACCTTACCTCATTGTATCTCTGTGAGAATGAGTAGATAGATAAACACACACAAAAAATCATTATCATCAATGATTAATGTGTCTATTTAAAACCGTCCAAAATTTAAGTTTTAGAATTTACGAAATAAGTATATAAGAAGAGTTTGATATTAACTTAAGCAAAACCTATATTTGAAGTGCTTTACACACAGACATTATACCCATCCAGATGTCCATAGATAAAATCTGTAAAAGAATGTAATTACTCATGAATCATATCCAACATAACTGACTTTTAGATTCCACTTATCATATGAAGCTCAGTCTTAGACCGCTGAACTGATATGAGGTCCCCAGGGCAGTGTGTATAAAGAGGAATGGGCGTTCTGTATTTATTATAGTGTACGTCTGTGTCAAAAAATGAAGACCATACATCAGGGTTTGCCTGACGACACACGTTAGCTGTGCTTGCCAATGGTACCATGCACATGGACCGTATTAACTGTTCCCTTTCTCCATCATCCCTGTCGTTAAGTTGGCCCACTCTTTCCCTCTCCTTTTCATTTTTATCACTCATACGTAAGCAAATCTTATAGAATTGAATTCAATTTTATATTATAAAATATACTCTCCAATCCTAATTATAAGATATAGTTGATTTTTTTTAAAGAAATTAAGGAAGCTAACTAAATTATTTTATAGTATTTTTATTTTTATTCAAACTAATTAGTTTGACTAATAAGCTAATATATAATTTAAGAATACACGACATATAAAATGATTAAATAACTTATTTAGCTTCTTTAATCCCTCCAAAAAAATCAACTTTATCTTATAATTAAGACCAGAGGTAGTACTATATTCACCCAAAAACTAAATCTTATATAGGATTAGAGGTACTACAATATATACATGAATTGAAATTCACCAATTACAATACCATAAAAATTATATCACACAGAAAAATCGGCTCCTATTTCTCAAATTCAATTTATGTCCAATTAACTTTCACTTGACCACTACTCATACAGACTCAGTAAATTTTGAAGTTTGACAAAAAAAAAAAACATTTTGTAATTTTAAAATTTTAGTGCATTTTTAAATATAGACTCATTTATTCAGTAAATCTTGAAGTTTGACAATGATTTCCATGAAGCAGAGTGACTCATTTCATTCTACTTCTTTCCTTGCAGATGCAGATAATTAATCTAGGTAATCCCGTTCATGCACCCATTACAAACTTCCATTCAGTTCTTAACTCCTTTCTTTCCTTGGATTATATTCCGATTTATTTAACAAAACATTTCAAGATATTAAAAATATCAAAATTTATAGACGAGCTTTTTTTTTTTTTAAGTGAAGGTTTCTTTTACATAGTTTCTCCCTCCAACACACAACCATACTTGTCTTGGTCTACTCGTAGAGTGAAGTCTAAAGAACAATAAAATTCCAGAATAGCGGGATCTTCTTTTTAACAAAGAGAACTGCTACTTCTAAAAAAATACTGCTGTTATTGAAACTTGAAAGAATTAGAAAAACCCAAATGTTTACTAAACGCTAAACGCAGGTTGAAATATACTTCCTCGCCTTGCCAATAATGACTAGTTTTTCAGTTTTCTCTCCAAACCTCATGTGATAACAAGCTGTGTCCAGCGGCAACATATATATGAAAGAATAATAGACTCCATATTCAAAAAGCAAAATTAAGCAAAAAAATCATCACAAATATGTTATAATATCCGAAGAAGGAAGAATAAATTAAATACGTACCAGAATCAAGTTGGGAGCTAACAAGTTCCAAGAGGAGAGATTTTCCCAGCAGGTCGATGATGTCATCAATTCGTCTATCTAAGCTCAAGCTGGAGAGAAAACCAGCCTTGGCCAGCTTGACGTTTACTGTGGCCTTAACCTTGAAGCTACCGTCCGACTCAGTGGTCTCATGAGTAACTACAGGAGAGCTCACTTGAGCACTGCGAGGAACAAAGACAAGACGATTCTTGGCCTTCATCTTTTGGCTCCCAAGTTGCCTCCTCACGGACATCTCAGACCATATTGGAAGCGATAGGGCTAAAGTTCTCTCCAGAAAGCTGAGCCTCCGGTTGGCTTGGTGCGATTGGTACAGTGGTCGCGGCTTTATCATCATCTTTGTAATCTGCTTCTTGCTGGGGCGTAATAACTGGAAGCAGCTACTCTAGTTATATACTATATCTGACGACGACGATGACCAATTTCAAGTGTTGCGAGTACAGTAGCATCAGTTATTTAGGTTTCACCAGTTCATTATTGAAGCGCCAGTGAAGAAAGAGCAAGAATCAGCGAGAGACAAAATAAAATCATACCAGTAGTTTAGCTTTAATTTACTGATGTCACTTTCTTTTTTCTTTTTCCATTGTGTCATGCCTCCTTATCCAGTGGTTCAATATGGTCCATTTAATTTAGGTTTGCCTGGCCGAAAAAAATAAGGTGTCCGCTTTTATGTACGGAGTTATAATGATAAGTTGTGTATTTCATATGTATTATTATGAAATAAATTTCAGTTTCAATTAAATTAAGATCAACAGTCACGTTACTTGCAGTATATCAATAACACAATGTTAGTGGCTTGTTTCGAATGGTAATTTCGAAAGCAGCATTTTCATTGTGATCTAGTATGTAAGAGGTAATTAGGTCAATATGAGAAAGGTTTTGTCATCGAACTGGGTATCACTTTTGAGGTTTCAAAAGTTCTTAATTATTTAAATCCAAACATAACTTATCTCATATATTTATTTTAAACAGTAAATGTCATTCTAAATTAAATAAGCTTCAAGATGAGCTATTTCAAATGAACACATAACTTAACTCCATGTCCAAATAGTAAAAAGATGTGGTGATATGAGTAGTTGGGATCATGATAGTTAAAATCTTGTTTTATCACTGCGATTCCACGTTTTTACAATTTTTTTTCCATTAAAACAATTTTATTAATTTTCTAAACGCTTTTATATTTTTACGATTTTTCTACGCTATGATTTTACATTTTATGATTTTTCTACACTATGATTTTTTATCCCTCTTTCGATTTTTCGTAAAATCTCGATTTTAACTTGGTTGGGGTTGGAGACTTCTTTTAACTATTTAATTAGCTAGAAATTAAATTTAGTTTATTCATGTGTAACAGATTTTGATTAGTATGAAATGCAAGGACAAAACATGTGTATGTCTAACGTCACCATGCTTACGAAGAAAATAAATTTTATTCCATGGAAGCTACTGGATGAAACTGGCAAACATTGAACAGACTCATATGTTGTTGTTTTAGTGTTTTGTCTGGGCATGAAATCTTCATGAATGAGAGTGACTCGAGCTCTCTAGCCTTCTGTTTTCTTTTGATCATTTGTTAGGGATGGAGAGCCAAAACCCAAAGACACAGTGGAGGAGTGTGTGTTTGTGTGTAATATAATCCATGAGTTTCATTAGAATATAATAGGCATATTTTTTATTTATTATAAAATGCTTGCGGAGTTCATCACAGCATTGTACCCGGAGAATTTACAAGAAAAATAATTAAATCACACATTTCATTTTCTAATTATGTTTTGGTTTATACAACTTAAATAATGAAGTTCCTGACTCAATAATCTATTCGACGACTGATAATAAAAATTTCAAAATGAGCAGTATATAATTAGACTGTTGACAAAAAAAATATAAATATTCAATCGGGAATGTTTGTGATATGTAAGCAAAATATGATAAATATGATCATAGTTGAACAAACTATGAGACATATATAGTTGATTTTTTTATTTTTTATTTTTTAGAGATGAAGGGAGTAAAATAAGTTATTTAATTATATCATATATTGTGTATTCTTATTTTATATGTTATATATCAGTTTATATGAAGTAATTTAATTAGTTTCTTAATCTCTCTAAAAAAAAATAGCTTTGTTTTATATATTTAGAACTGGAAGGAGTAACTAATTAAGGAAGTGCAGTAAGTTTCAAATTTCGAAAATTTAAGCAATGAATATGGACACAGGTGCTTTTTCTTAATTAATCCATATTACCTTTTTCTGCTGTGGTAATATTCGGGCAAACTTGTCTTAATTTAGGAAATAAGATATGATAGTTTGGTAATGCTAAAAAATGAAGTATGTTTCTTACGTGAATTGAAAATAAAATTAACTGCAACCAAAAAAATCTTATGCCTTTGAAATTTTTTCCCAGAGACAGGATTAATCTCAATCGTCACGTGGCTCACGCCTGATCTTTTCATTGGACCTTTGGGTCATATATATCGTTTATCACATGGAGGCCGAATAAACACGATTTGTACGTTTTATAATAATTCACTGCAGTTGATTTTTATTTTGAGAAAATGGTAATAATGTCTGATAATAAAAAAAATATTAAGAAAGTCTCATAATTTGTTAGTGGCGACTCCTTCATATATCAATAATCATTCCTTTATTTATTATTGATAAATTATGATATTTTTCTAATATTATTTCTTAATAGAAAGTTTATTATGATTTTTTCTTTTAATTTTCAGCCGATTGGGATGTTGGCCGAATTATACTAGTGGTGGTGAACGTAGATGACATCATCCATATAACTTAAGAGGAGGACTGCCAGATATTTAAGAAAGTCATTTAAATTGGAAGCCAGATATGGACAATAGATGAGATGAAATAGGGAAAATCTCATTGAGCTCCCAGCAACTAGAAGAAATATTAAAAAAAATTCAATATACATTCCTCTATTTAAAAGGCTTCAGCATAAATTTCTCTATAAAAATATTTTCAATATAAATTCTTCTATTAAAAAAACCCCTAAGGAGATTAGTAATGTAAATTCTAAATGTGAACATACCTTGCTAACAAGTGTATTTCGGGAGAAATTTTTTTCCAAAATAGAACATCATTTTAAAAGGAATATTTCATAAAATTTTTAAAATTACGAACATTTGGTTGACCTGGCTTTGAATGTGATATATATCACATCATTTTAAAATATGATATATATATTATATATAAAATATAATATATATTATATTTAATATATATTAAATATAATAATATATCATTATAATAATTAAAAAATTTAAAAAAAATTGTTAAAATGACGCCATTTATGAGGCGTGCCACGTGGTAGCGCCACATGCGCAGTGACGCCATCTGACGTGGTGCCACAAAATAAGTTACTTTAACAAAATGTTTAAACAGTGACCTATTTTGATTTTGATAATTTTTTTTTTTTAGGTATTATTTTGGCAAATTTCCCCAATGCAGTTTGAAAGAAAAGGCGGACAAAAGCCGTATGATCACATGAGCGTAAGGTGGCCTGCTTTTCAGTTTTATTGATAAGTGTTGTAACCCGAATCCCTCTCTTAAGATCTTGTCTACATTTTTCCCGAATCTACTTGTGAATGCTACATTTGAAATTACTTTTTTAGATATGAGGGAAGAGTGGGGCATGATTTTTCGAGAAGTTAAGTCTTTTTCAGAGAATCAAATATAATGTATTTCAGTAGCTTCTGAAGAGTTCAAATTCTCTTCCACTGGTATCCTCAACATGAAGACCTGCATGATTAACCTGGCCATATATCTTTGTGAGTTTCTGGTATAATTCTGTTTAGAATGTTGATAAAATATTCTAACAGAAAAATGGAAAAAAAAAGGGTGGGGTGTTGATTTTAATTATCAACAACCATAAAAAACATATTTCAAAAGTTTAATTCTTTATTAAAACTTTAAAACGTGGTTTTAATCTGAGGCTTCTCGAATACACTGTACCTGCTATTAATGAAATACCAAAGGTTATATGCTTTCTCCACTATTTTTTTTTTTGTTTTTTTGGTGACAACTTTCCTTGCGTGATGTTGTTGTCCTCCTCTTTCGTTTCCCCATTATTGTCCGCGCGTCCTTCCCAATACTTCCAGAGTGGTCCTACGTTTTGGGAAGATGTCAACACCAGAACAACCATCCTCTTGGTGCTAGTTCAAATTAAAGTCATTAATCTGCTTCTTTGTTTTAGTTTAAGAGGCCGGCGCTAGCAGCCAGAAGTTATAAACAATAACCAGCTACCTCCTATTTACAAATAAAGTATTCATATCATTGGAAACAAACCCATTGGAAAGTCACGAATCTTCTTCATTTTATATGCCATCAGTCCAAGGCAGGAGACTTCTTATTTCTGCAAGTTTTCTCGGTAAATATATGGTTAATTTATTAGATTATACACTTTATTATAGGGGACTAATTTTTCTCACGTTTAATTTTTGTGTCAATAACTTGAAGTTATCGCTTTCTACTTGTTATATACTAGTATATCAATATGTTGTTTGTGAGTATTTTGTAAAATGATTATGAGAATGAAAATATATGGATATTGATTTAGTATCAATAAGTACTTTGAAATGATTATTGAAACAACAAATTATGATATTATATATTTTAGATAAAGCACTTTTATTATGATTTCGTAATTTGAAATAGTATTGTTATTTTAGTAATTATTGAAACCATGCATTATTTTTATAAATATTGTATATACATGCCAATAATATGATTGTTCACATGGACGGCTGTGAAGTGGTGATAAGAGTTATTGACTATAAAATACCACGTGGTATGCACCACTTAGAACATAGTGCATGGCTTTGACATTTTCAAAACTCTTGATATCACTTTTTTCCTTTAGCCAAGATAAGCATCAGCCTTTAGAACAGTGATACCTTTCTTTGTTTGAAAGAAATAGAACCCATGGTTCAATATGAGTTTTGTAGTATTTTGTTGGGCTACACCTCATCATTAGTGAGTTTGGTGCAATCTTGTTAAAAAGATTAAACCTATTATGTTATAGCCTATGGGTTTAGTCCACGATAATAAAGAGGTTATAAGGATAGTTGAAAGAGTTACATCATATTGATTAATTTTGAACTATTAAAATAAATGGTGTGGAAAACTACTCAAACTTATTATTACATGAAGGTGTATTGGCCCACTTAACTATCTTGCAATCACTATCTGTATATTTGTTAAATTCGATATGTGGTTATTGAGTCCTTATCACTACCTTGTCATTATTATTATTTTTCTTTTTTTCAGGCAAGAATTCAAACCGTGATATTAAGGGGAAGGCATGAGACTTGATCTAAGTAATAAAATCTTATATATCTCATTTTGTTATATGCTAATGTATATTGCCGAGAGCTTTTTCATGCATTGCATATTTTAATTATTTCGTTGCATGCTAGAATTTATACCATAGTCGGAGCCCTTTAATATAAAATTTATTGTGGGATAATTTATCTCATTTTGAGATAATTTATTTTGACCGCACTTAAATATATTTGGGTATAGAATAATTAATTAAACAGTAATTATGGAAGCAAGTTAATCAGGCAGTTCCAATAAAAATATCGAGTAGCATTATTCACATTAAACTCTCCTCCCTGAGTCAGATCTTATTATTGAAGCATTCAACGAGCACAGTGACGTCAAAACCACGTGTACAGTTTGGCAGCTTCAAATGGAGATACTGTACGGAACTCCCTTCCCGGTGACTCCAGGCTCCTCAGAGAAGGGCTTCAAAAGCTCATACGGCACAACACCAGCGCCGGTTCGGTTCTTCAGATTTTGATCCGCGTTCCTCAAATCGACCAACCCCTCCAGCTCTTTCAACCGCCCTTGAAACTGCTCGAACGCTGCTTTCACCACCGGATCCTCCTGCCACGACGGCTCTATATGGCTCCCCAGATACTCTTCGTCCGGCGAGTGACTCGAAAGAATGTCCAGCACCGCCATCACCGTTGTCGCCTGAACCTGCGAAGGGAAGCACCTCAACAGTGCAAGTTCCGGTTTGTTCATGAAAAGTTCCCATTCCGTCGCGGACGAGTCCTCCGTGGGCACATTAGTTCTCGCAGTGGTGGGCCGGTTCGGGAAATACCCGGCATATGTGTACTGCCCGAAATTAACCGCCGCGTGGTGACCCGACGTTATCCAAACAATAGTGGTCACGATCTCCACGAGATCCTTAGGCGTTTTTAGAACCGGCCACCAGTGCTCGTCCTTTTTATCCGCATGCCCTTTGGTTCGTATCTCTTCCCACCAGGCCTGGAGCTCTGGATCCGACTCCACCAAACTCGGGTCCGGGTAGTAACGATTAACATAGTCGGTGACCCACTGTTTGATGGCGTCCCAAAGAACGAGACCGTCGGTGGCATAAGGGTAATCCTCGATGGTGAGCTTTAAGCCGTGGGGAGCAGTGGGGTCCTCCACCGCCAATCCCCTGTTGATGAGATCGGCGGGTAGGGCCTGTAAATTGAACTGCCACTGCTTGTCGTAGGCGACGGAGCTGAGTTCGATGGAGTATTTGCCAGGCGAGAAGTTACTCTCTATTACTCCACCTGCGTTAATGAGTGCCTGACGAGCCAGAGCGTTTATCTCCATTGTGTATCTGAAGTGGGGATGCAGAAGCCTATAGATCGGGTGCATAACACTGAGCTGCCTGTTTGTTGCAATGATATATGGTTCCGTACAACAATGGGTGCGGAGCCTGAAGAAATCATGGTTGCATGGAATTGATTAATCACTATCTCCAAGATTTGGAATGCCGTGGAAGTAATACAAATGACTTCTTTAATACAAGACATATCTGTGAAAAATTGATCTTATTCTAAAATATAAGACTTTTTTTTTCAAATTTAATTAACTCTCAATTAATACTCCTTAAACAATAATAAAAAAATAGTAAAAATTAAAATGACTAAGATGTTTTAGAAAATATATATTTTATTAATAAAATTAACTAATTTCATTAATATAACCAAATTAGATAAATACTCCTTAAGTTCTAAATATAAGATATATTTGGGGAGCTGATATTGTCTTAAATATAAGACATGATATCATGTTTGTCATTCTTCTCTTAATTTACCTCTATTAACACTCCATTAACAATAATTAAGGAGGAGAAAGAATGTGAGATTATGGAAAATAACTAAGGTTTTTTAAAGAAATATATGTTATATTAATTAACTCAACTAGTCTTCTAAATTTAAATAAATTAGGTAACTATATCTTTTATCAATGAGCGGAATAGTAATTAGTTGGAGTGAAATGGGACGTACCAATGGCTGACGAGTTGGTGGTAGCCGGAGTCATGGGCAAGGACATGGGCTTTGGCCAGCCTCCAGAGCCAAATACCGGTTGAGTGCCAGGTGGGTGTGAAAACTTGTCTCCAATGGGGCTTGTCCCCTATAGTAGGCCGAGTCAGCTCGATGGCCAGAGGCCTTAACGTGTCATCTGGGGTGAGGAAGAACAACGTCCTTGAGCCATATAGAGTTGTCCCTCCAAGCCCCCTAACCTTCTCCACATAGGGTAGCAACAGATCATGGTAGTCCAGGATGAACAACTTCTTCTGTTTTATGGCCTGATAAGTTTTTCAACTTGATTAATTGTTAAGCATGCATGTGTATATCCCGCTCTATTCTTATGTCTATATAAATATTATTTTAGGTTAAACGAGTGTTTACCTCCTGAATGGTGACAAAACCTCTGATTTCTCTCTCAATGATTTCGGTGGTTATGGCTGATTCTTGAGGGCCATAGATCTTGGGATCTAATGAACTTTTCAATGGCCACTCCTACAGAGACGCGCCGGGAGGGTTTAAAATATTGGAAATGTTAAGTTTGCTAATAGGAAACGGAGAGGTGTGACCATATATACGTACCGTAACCAATTGGATGCTGCAAGGGTTGAGACCTGCAAGAGTTTGCCTAGCGAATTCCTCGTCCCTAAACCAAAAGAACCTGTCTCCTGCCATTGTATACGTATATATGTCCAAGTAGGTAGTTTAAAAATGAAAGGATTATATTTATGAGTGAAAATAATGAAGGAGTAAATGAAATACGTACGGTCCATAGTAGCGGGAGTCTCAAAACGGAGAATGTCTTGCTCGGCGTCATTGATGAACTTGACGAGGCGAGGCAAAAGGGTCCTGAGGAAGCTCTTGCTTTTAAGAGGAGGCAAGTTAACTCCTTCGTTGAAGAGAGAGTCAATGGAAGAGAACAAGGGGAAGCCAAGAGAGCTGTCAACGAGGGAGGTCTGGAGGGCAGGGACGAGGGCATGCAACACAGAAGACACAGCATTGGTAGAAAATGTCAGCTGCTTCACATCTGAGAAGGCTTCATCTCTCGGCACATACACACTGCTGCTTCTTTCCTCTGATAATGGATCTGTCCATCTCCCATTTCATAATCAGTTATTTTCGATACACAAACAATTGATCAGAGGCCTCATTGCTCGTCTTCAGAATTTGTCCATTCATTAATTCTCAATTTATGACCAATTATCCTTTATTACTAAACTCCATGATATTAAGAGCTTACTGCTCTGTTTACTGTATAACGAACAGAACAAATTTTGATTTAATGCCCTCGCAAGCAGGTTTTATATGTAATATTTTACATATTTATTATGTGTTGAGATTGGCTTTTATAAATTATTTAAAGCAATAATACTTTTTATCGTACTTATTTCACAGTAAAGAAATAATGTAATTTACTGGGAATTAATAAAACATATACAGTATAAAAACGCAATTCATCATGTGGCACATATGAATGAGGATAGTACCATAACCTTGCAGGCTGTAGCCCACAGAGCACAGAGAGTAGCTGTTACCTACAGGACTTGGAGGGGTCCATCTGACCCTCTTGGGCTTTTATTTTGTCAGAGTAATAAACATGAGATGGGCACGAAAATTGATTTTTTGATGAAGAAAAATGAGAAATAAATATGATTGAATAATATAAAAATAAACAGGAATAAGAGATGGATGCGAGTGAACGGGAAAGGAGAGGGAGGCACCTTTCTTACAGCGGGGACGGCCGGTTCGACACCGCCTGGGGTAAGGACGGTCTTGGCCGCCGAGAACTGGCCTCTTGAGGTTCTCGTCGCTGTCGGGATTTCCAAGGTCATTGTACACGTCGTAGTCGTACACTCTCTCATAGGTCTTCCTCTCTCCGACGCCGTTCCCCCTCACCAACTTCAACTCCTCCTCCCTGATCCTCTTTATCCCCGCCGGCGTCTCCGACGGCAAGTACGCCTGCTCCGCTCACCACCACAGTCCACACATTAATTATTAGCGCCAAATCCCATTCCCTAAGTAATAATCATATATAGGTTAAAGAGTGCTTGTTACCTTGTTAGGGAAGAAGACTCTGTTGATGGGGTTGTCGTTCTTGGAGTGAACCCAGGAGTTGCAGGAAAAGCGTAGGGGACCGCCATCAAAGCCATGCAGGACCACGTCCTTGACGAACAACTCCTTGTGGTGCTCATTCTCCACCGACAACGCCCCTATCTCTCCGAACTCACTTCCCACCTCTACCTCCGCCTCGTACTTCACCTCTTGATCCTCTTCTCCGGTTCTGTGCACGAATCCTTGTATCGCCTCCTTCTCCGCTCCCGTCTCTGTTTCCACCGTCGTTCATTATTAGTCATTCTCTCTCTCTCTCTCTTTTTTTTTTTTTTTGTGCTCAGAGTCATTCTCTCATTTCAATTAATTCACAAATAAATAAATGAATATAACACGCGAGGGACCCACAGTGACTTGTCATATGGGAACTCGACAAACTTCCTGCTTTCCAAGTCATGGGTTTAATTGCGTGACACTTTGCAACTCTTGGCTCGTCCTTTTCATTTCACTTTGGCTTTTTCGGTGCTTACCTATATCTAGTGTGTCTCTACTCTCCTTCCCCAATGAAGGCACTCCCCCACAAAACAAGTCTATGTAATATGTTTAATAAAATCTAGTCATACTGATAAAAAACCACATGACTCTTTGCATTGGGTATTTATTAAGACTTTTTATTTTAGGATCAAAGTATTTATTTAAATAAATTGAAATAAAATTCCTCTTATATACTTAATTATCTCATATATTATAAATCATGATTAAAAAAATTTTGTAGTTCTGAAAGTTTTCATCGCTTAATCTTAATCTTTGTCAAGCATTTTTGGGTTCTTAGATGTTTAATGATTGTTCTGCATGAAACAAAAAAAAACGTCATGATTGTGGTAATTAATTATTTTCAGTAAGGGGATTGGTTGTCATAGACACAAGCCCCCCCCCCCCCCAAAAAAAAAAAAAAGAAGCCACTTTTATATTTTTTATTGGATAAAAGAAGCAAGCGCGAGGCTTGAAGAGTTACAAAATAAAGATGGAGAGACCAAGCAGCATAAGCAATTATCAGCGAACACTTTTAAAAAAATCCATCTCTAATATTTATCTTATGCGCGGACGTAGAACTATTTCCAAAAACTGATCCGTACTTGTAATTAATTTTCACCCAAAACTTTGACTCACTGTCAACCGAATTTAGTTGCGGGGGAATCTAGATCCTGCAAGGGCAAGATCTACTTATCTAGCCGTTAATGTCTCAGTATATTTAATAATTTTGTTTTTCGAAAGACTAGGGTTCATATATATGGTCCAGATCTACTCATCTACCACCATATTAAGCACTATTCGGGTGTGCGTACGTACGTGTCATACATACCAGAATGTGTCCAAAAGATTGAAGTGCAAGTATGTGAGAAAGAGTTTATGGAGTTTGCAGTTGAAACACTGAATACTTAACTGGGTTCAAGCTGGGCACTAAGTAGCTCCACTTTAAGAGATTTACCGAACAGCTCCTTGATATCATCGAGCCCTCGCTGGATACTGATATCTGAGAAATAGCCTTCAACAGTTTTCAGAACTGTTAGAGTGACTTTAACCTTGGTCGTCGTCTTTTCTCTTCCTGCTTCGCTCACGGCGGCGGCGGTCCCCGCTTTGGCGTCGTTGCCGCCAGTGCTGCACCTAACCCCAACCCTCTTGTGCTTCTTTTGGTTTGGGATTGAGCGTCCCACAGCCAGAAGTAGTGGACTCCTGCCACTCTGCAGATTTATCCATGGCTTCTGAAACACCAGATGGCCACAACTTGACTGTGTGCTCGTCTGAAGCTTCAGCAACATCTAACCAAAGGAAGAAGAGATCAAATTCTTAATTCGGAGGATTATTCTGATAGATCTCTGGAGGAAAAATATTGAGTATTTATTTGGGAGAGTGTGTGATGCTCCTGTGGTCTCGTGAACTATGTATTTATAGAAAACCTACCTGACTTGTTCTTGTTTTTTTTCAGAATGATAGCTTCAAACAGAGATATGAAATTGATGTTAATTAGCTTCACCCGCTAATCAAAGATTCCAAGGCCGGTTAACATTAATAATGGTAGGAGCGATTTTTTTTTTTTTTTAACATAACTTTTGAACATTTAGGATAGGATAAAAATTAAATTGTATAATTTATATTTGAATTGACAGTAGTAAAAACTTGTCAACATTATAAAAATGAGGTCTTAATCTCTTGTTAAAAATAGTTTTAGGTCTAAAAACCCGTTTGGAAAAACAAAAACCCAAACATCTCATTTTACCTTGTCGTTATACTTTTTCCTATCCTACATTGCTCACCATCTTCCCAAACAGCCCCTAACATTTTAGTTAAAAAAACAAAAGTTCACGCTGATATTTTAAAATTTGACAACGATGTTATTAGATTTAATAGCAGTATTTCACCACTATGTTATTGTCAAGCTTTAAAACGTTTATCAGTGTTAAATTTGATAATATTGATGTCAGATTTCAGATATATCAGTATCCATGGTAATTAAACTACTTAAAGACTTTTAATCATTCATAAAAAAATATTAATGTCAGATCTTAACGAAGTTTTACGACACGTATCAAATTTTAGAATAACACTAGCTGGGAGCCAGGGACTATTTTTTGGGCCAACCAGCCGGGACTAAATTAACCTTTATTTTAAATAAGATATTTAGAATCTATCATAGTATTAATTGAATTTAAATTCAAGTTTTTGTGTCCATTTTTTTTGAACAAAAAGATCGAGACTTGAGTTGGGTGGGGCCCTTTCCAGTTTCCATTCACGACCTGCTCCGTCTCCACACTCCACTGCGTCTCATTGCCTGTTCTTTTTTAATTATTTTGCCATGTCAATATAATTATTGCCCGTTCATTTAGAGAAATGAGGTCCAGGTTTCAAATTTTGATCATTATTTAAATTCACCTATGGAAAAACTGGCACACATATTATGGCCAGTAACTCGTACTATTATTTTTCTTCATGAATCGTACCTATCGTCGGCCACTACCGTTTATATTTATCAATCTTTTTTGAAAACACAGTGGTTGCTGATCCGCACCGCTACAACATATAACATTGATTTTCGGTAAAATAGATGTTGTATGTTTCAAACTTACTATGATTGTTTCCAGAACAGGCGTTGTAAGCCTTTTATGACACTTGTTTTAAAGAAAACAGATATTCAAAATCAAATTTTTTTTAACATTTAATTCATATTTTATACTCAGCCTTTAAAAACAACCAATTCTCAGAAAATATGCATCTATATACTGGGAAAAAACAAAAACACTACTGAGCGAGTATACATACATCCAACAATTCATAAATATAATCAATTGCTCTAAAATTATACATTGATCGACTTAAACAAATACAATTCAGTGTCCAAAGTTTTCTAAACTACTATATCTATATCATGTAAAAGAAACATTTTATCTTTACACATCATCTATATGTTGTAGAAGATATCCTGTCAAAAAGTCTCAGATCAAATTAATATCTTTGACTATACCTTATTACCAAAAGTCCGCGTGCAAATTGGATAATAAATTAGTATAAATTAATCAATTGAATGAAATAACTAACAATTTAATCACAATAAAAATAATAAAAATCATTTGAGAATCGAAAAATGATCACTTGTTAAAAATTTGTAATAAGTCTATTGACAATGATGTTAGACATATAAAATAAAATATAGAAGCCATGCTCAATTTTCATTGGTTGTCTAGGGTATTGTACATCAAAAGTAAATGATAAAAGTAAATAGAGGTATATATAAAGTAATTGTCAATTAAAGAAACTTGAATTTAAATAACATGGTTAAAGCCACTTCATCAAACTCCTTTTACCTTTTCAATTTCCACCCATTACATAATATGTTTTAAGTGCACTATCATTAAAATGAAAATCAAAAGATATTAAAACAATTTAT
This sequence comes from Acacia confusa, assembly GCA_037074495.1. Lineage (NCBI taxonomy): Eukaryota > Viridiplantae > Streptophyta > Magnoliopsida > Fabales > Fabaceae > Acacia > Acacia confusa. The sequence goes on from CM073509.1 coordinate 620,085, forward strand.
ACAAGTCAAAAACCAATGATTCACAAATAAATTAACTTATGTGTTGAAAATGATTTTCATCTCTTTACCTGGCTTATCACGCAAGGAATTAAAACCACTTGAAAATATTACAGTTAAATGGTTTTCCACCATGTAACCACAAGGCAAAAATAAAAAGACTAGAGTCTGTAAAGTTCTTACCTCGAAGCCAACTATGACGGAGAGGAGGATTGAAGGATAAGGCCGTGACAACTCTAGCGAAGAGGAGGGCGAAGGTCAGACAAGAGGTCGAAGGTCGCGTTTGTGGTCAGAGAAGGGGCTAGATGATGTGATTGCAGGTTAGAAAGGGAGAAGAAGTCGGAGGTGCGAGAGAGGACAAGAGGTGATAGCTGGGGCCTGATAACTCTGGAGAAGATGACGGCAAAAGTCAGAGAAGAGTTTAGAGGTTTGTCTAGGGTTAGAAAGGGGGTCAAATGATGTGCTTGCATGTCAAAGAATGAGAAAGAGGCAAAGGCACAGGATAGTTCAAATGAGAAATTACACTTCCAAATATCTAAAGATATCAGAAATTATTATTCTCACCTACTACCTCTTTATTAATTATAGATAAATATAAAAAAAAAATAATGATCCTTAAAAACAAACAAATTCCTTTTAAAAAAACTAAATGCATTTACTAATTTACTGGTTAGTTCATTATAATAAAAATCAAAAGGAATAATGATTCTGTTTGTACTACATAAGACGATGCGCGTACTTAATAATATTCTCTATTATTTTGATAATGACTTGATTCCCACTTCCCTAAGACGATGCGACTGCTTTTGATAATTTGACACAGTATCTCCGTGCATGTATACGGGTATTATTTACCTTTTTTAAAAGAAAATTAGAGTTAGCACGTGTGTATTGAGCTTAAAATAGGTTTTATATATTGTCTGTAACTTATGAATAAAACGTCCCTCCCTGCTTTTTTTGGGTATCGTAAATTTATCTGGTTTTTTTTTTTTTTTTTGAAACAAAAGTAATGGTTTTGAAGTATTATAGATTCTAGTTTATGTTGGCCAGCGGTGTAAAGCTTTGTGTAGATATGACCCAATTCATGGAGAGATAGAGTAGAGGGAATGAGGACGTGGCGAGCGTTTATGGGGGAGCTGGGGCCCGTAGTTTACCGTATGCTGGGCCCACCTCTTACACTTGAGTAACTATTTACCACGAAAATGATTGATTGAAGGGGGCATCGGATCGAGGGGTCCCACTTCGACCGCATCCGACCTTCGGCCGGTCTTGCGCCCATGCTATTAACGTGATGGCCTAATCCAATGATAGATACAGAGTCCCAATACATTTTGGGCACCGCCATACCTCTACAATGGACTTATTTGGTACGCTCTTTTGTTTTGTTTTGAGGGTCTAACCACACTTATAAACTATTCGAATCAAATTTATATGAAGATATATGTTTGATCGAGAAGTTATTTCATCTAAACTCTTAGATCAAGAGTTACTTATTTTAAAAAATATTTTGAGCGAGCTCCTTTCAAGTTTTTGGGTTCTTTTTTAAAATACTAAAATAATTTTTTAAGATTATAGGAGTGTTTTTTTTTAATACCGTTCAATATCTTTAAATATGTTTTCAGCATAAGTCAGTATCTTAAAAAATATTTTTGATTAACTATAAGTCAATTTTTTCAACTTGACTTTTGCTAAATTTAAAGATAAATAACATTTCATAATCTGATTTTTTTTATAAATTATATTGACTATAAGTCATTTTTCCCATTCCAAACGCAGTCGTTTTCACAGTTCCCTCGCATTCATTCACGCGCGAGGAACATGTGCGTAGATGTGATCCATATAACAGAGACGTACTACATTTCAGGTCACGCGTCCATATATAACAAGCCAAAAATGCACAGCTTAATGCTGCCACCAACCCTCACTCCAATCACGAAACGAAGGTCCCCATTCATTTTTCTCTTCATTATTAAATCTTAACCATTAAAATTTGATTTAATAATAGATATATTCGATGAAGATAAAAATTAACAGAGACATTCCTCTTGCACTGAAATCTTGGTGCCATCCAATCTGATGAACAATTTAAGTTGGTTTTCATGTCTTGCGACATTAACATATATACCCCCTCATTTCCTAATTATAAATTTCAAATAACTGATTTGCATTTATAAAAAACAGTTAAAATTAGTTAAGCGTTTAAATATGTTTTTCCCCCCCCCCTCCTTCAATTCTATGCCCTTACTTATATAAAGAATAAGTGAGAAGGACAATAAATACCGCTGAATAACTTAAAATGAAACTTATAATTAGGAACATACCTATTCAGTATTCACCTTATATCTTGAGACGGATGAATGATTTTTATAGTAACATATAGGGCTAAATGACTGTATGCTGAGTTCTTGATGCAGCTTATCAAAAGCCCTTTTATTTTATTTTTTTAAAAAAACTATTTTTATAGGCCACTCACGTATCTTTCAATTTTTATAGACCAAATTTTTTTTTTGTCAGACTGAACTTATAAATAAGATTAAGGCTTTTTTTTCAAAGTATTCTTTTTTAGGAAGCTATTTACCAAAATGCCCCGACTTTGAAACTATTTCCCATTATGCCATTCTCTGGAAATATATTCCCTCTCTACCTCCATTTAGCCGACTAAAACAGAGCTTTAGTCGACTAAATGTCGAGCCTCTTTTTTTTTTTTTTTAATTCCCCCGACATTTAGTCGACTAAATCCCAAGATTTAGTCGACTAAATGTCGACAATAGGGTTTTTTAATCTATCACAACCAATTTTCCTTTATTCTTTAATCCCTTTTCTCAATATTATCTTTTTATTTATCTTCTTTATTTTGTATTATGAGTTAGATAATATAAGAATTAGTTAGTTAGTTTAGATCCTATTATTTAGGAACAATATAATTCAAATCCTATCTTTCTGATTTTCCCGATGTTATATTAGAAGAATAACTTCTTATATATTTATGTAGTTATACCGATATATAGGTAATTTATCCTTACAATCTCTCAATATCTTTTTTGTTCGTATATTTGAATTTGAATGCACTAATTTGTGAAACTTTGGGAAAAAAGCTGGGATTGTTATCTTCAACACAAAATTCAAAAAACTGGTAATTGTTTATTATTATTATTATTTTGTATTTTCTGTTGAAGTTAACAATCCCAGTTTTTTTCCCAAAGTTTGACAAATTAGTGCATTCAAATTCAAATATACGAACAAAAAAGATATTGAGAGATTGTAGGGATAAATTACCTATATATCGGTATAACTAGATAAATATATAAGAAGTTATTCTTCTAATATAACATCGGGAAAATCAGAAAGATAGGATTTGAATTAAATTGTTCCTAAATAATAGGATCTAAACTAACTAACTAATTCTTATATTATCTAACTCATAATACAAAATAAAGAAGATAAATAAAAAGATAATATTGAGAAAAGGGATTAAAGAATAAAGGAAAATTGGTTGTGATAGATTAAAAAAGCCTACTGTCGACATTTAGTCGACTAAATCTTGGAATTTAGTCGACTAAATGTCGGGGGAATTTAAAAAATTTGAACCCCACGACATTTAGTCAACTAAATCCTGAGATTTAGTTGACTAAATGTCGACAAAATTAAAAAAAAAAAAAGAGGCTCGACATTTAGTCGACTAAAATTCTGTTTTAGTCGACTAAATGGGGGCAGAGAAGGAATATGTTTTCAGAGAAGGGCATAATGGAAAATAGTTTTAAAGTTGAGGCATTTTGGTAAATAATTTCCTAAAAAAAGATATTTTGGGAAAAAAACCGATTTATTGCTACATTACATGTCACGTGCATATATGACAAGCCATAAATGCGCAGCTTAATGCTGCCACCAATGCTCACGTACTACAATCAGGAAATGAAGGTGCCCATTATTATTATTATTTTTCCTTCAGTTCCTCTACAGTGATTACATCAAATTTTAATATTAAGATTTAATAATATCTTTACATAATAATGGACTTGTTTGAGATATCAGTAAGAAAAATGATTTATGAAAATATCAGATCAAGTAAAAATCGGATTGAGTAAAAATTAAATTATGAAATATGATTTATGTTTAGATTTGTGATTTCATAAGTAGTTTTTATTCCATAAATCAGATTCAAATAAAGAGTTTTTATTCTATAAGTTAGAAAAACTGGCTTTTTAAATAAACTATTTTTACTTCATAAGGCAATCTTGGAAAAATTTTCATCTGAACAAGAAAAATTAGAAAAACCGATGAACTTGATTGAAATAGTAAGTAAGCTTGATTGTCTCTCCTTAAGTTATATCCAACGTGCTCAGTAAATATTAACCATTAACATTTGATTTAATAGTAGTGGATATATTCAATGACGATAAAAATTAACGGAGAAATTCCTCCTACACTGAATTCTTGGTGTCATCCAATCTGATGGACAATTTAAATTGTTTTTCGACATTAACATATACGCCCTCATTCCCTAATTATTAATTTTAAATAACCGACCCGCGTTGATAAAAAACAGTTAAAATTAGTTAAACATTAAAAAAAAAAAGTTTTTTTCCTCTCCTATGTCCTTACTTGTAAAGAGAATAAGTGAGGATGACAGTAAATACAGCGGATATTAAATATTTTGAAAAAATTAAAATGAAACGTCGTATAATTAAGAACACGTGTATTCAGAGATGGGTGAAGGGTTTTTATAGTAACACATATAGGGCTAAATGAGTGTATACGGAGACCTATTTCAGTTTCAATGAATCTGGAAAGAATCACTTTCTGTGGTTGGAAATTATGTTATCCAGAGTATTGAAAACTCCTTTGTAATTTCACCCGTGAGAGTCATTTTACTCCTTTATAAACAAGAGTTTCCAATTTCTACGTACGAATTGACGTAAAGACAAGACGTGGGGCCCGCGGTCAGATATTTGCATCATGTTTCATGCCAGAGGCGGACCCACCAATTTATTTTTTCTTTTTTTTTCTTTGCTTTTTTTGATCTAATTGTTAGAAAGAATTAAAAAAGAAGGGGAATTTGTATCCAATGCCCCCACTTTGAATTTCAATTTCCCCCCCTTTCTCCTGGAGGAGAAGACTTTTAAAATTTTTATATAAAACATGGTATATAAATATCTATGGAAAGTTTACTTGCATTACATTACAAGGGAGAATAAAATGTAAAGGACTAGTTACTCATCTGTATCACTTTAAGGTTTATATATTATACTCAACTTAAAGAGTTGAATGATTGTTTTAGTGAAGCTAGTTTGAATTTGTTGGAATGTATAGCATGTTTAAATCTGTGTAACCCTTTCTCGGCATTTGACAAAAATTAGTTGTGTGAATTTACTGGCTTTTATCCTTCAAATTTTGATTTGAATGATCTTGTCATGCTTGAATATTAGGTCGACGTGGATATTGTTAATATGCAAAGTGATCCTAATCTTCTGTATTTACGAGGCCTAGCTGATCTTGCAAAGAGGATGGTTGAAAAAAAAATATTTTGAATATCCTTTGGTTTATATTTACTTATAAAGTTAGTATTGACTTTGCCTGTAGCAACTATATCTGTTAAAAGAGCATTTTCAGCTATGAAATACTTTAAGACTACATTTCGTAATCGGATAGAAGATGAATGATTTTTTAGTACCTTATATTGAAAAAAATGTATTTGATAACATTAATAATAAGACAATTATGACTAAATACCAAAAAATAGGGTATAAAAAGATGATATTGTAATTATTTTTATTGTAATATATTTTTATTATTAAAAAAAATTTTGGGAAGAGCGAGCCCCCGACCCTAAATCCCCCCAATGGTGCCCCTTTAATAAAAATCCTAGATCCACTTCTGTTTCATGCTTAATTATCATGTACTTGCAAACTAAAACTCAGTGTAAGAAATCATATTTTTAAACCTCAGTAGTAGAACAAAATGTTTGTGCTAAAAAATGTCTTGTAACATATTTAACTTGTAGATTATAAATCAAATTGAAAAACAGTTTCTACCACCAATTCAAATAAACACCATAGGAAAAAAAAAAAACCAGACACACCCATGGAAACCTTTTGTAATTAATCAAGTATATGTAATGCAAGGACACGCAGCCTGCAAATTGTTGGGTCATTGGTTGAGAAGCATCTTGTGACTAGATGGTCTAGCTATGAATGAATGGCCAAGGAAAACGCCCCAGGAGTTTTAGCAAAAATAATTTAAAGGGCATTCTTTATAATATTTACATATTTTCCGTGTCTGCGCAAGCATATAATAATTATATAGATGGATGTAATGCCAGGGTGGGCATATCTTTATATATATATATATATATATATATATATATATATATAAAGTTTAAGTGGATTCAGCATTGGTCCTTCATTAAGGTCAGGGTATGGCTCCAGAGCTCTTTGAGCACTTACAAAAGACTTATGAAATTGCTTATCAAATGATCACTCATAACGGTAGAAAAAATCGAACTCTTATCTTTTTAAGACTTAATCCCGTTCCTTATTATCTGTGCTAACTCTTATTGACCAGTGCAGCAGAGATATCTTGCAGACTGTGGAAGTTCGACCCGATTGGAGAAAAATTCAAAGAAGAGAAAAGGAAGTAGGGGACCATATAGATGATTTTTTTTTGGATACTGGGACCATATAGATGATGGAAACAGGCACGCTGGACTAAGTGGTCGCGGATTCCGTGGTCCACGCCCCGCATCACACCCTAACCAAATTTACTGTCCACCAACCACACCATCTTCACTTCTTCTTTAACTCCTCAGCCCAAGCCCAAGCCCAAGCCCAAGCCCAAGCAATCAGCAACTCCTAAGTCCCAACTACTTAATGAGCTTCAGGGCCTTGGTCAACCCTTGAAAAACCTGTCTTTTGGGTCATTCCAGGCTCCCACGCGACAATTCCTTATTTCTCATTAAAATGCACCGTGTCATTGCAATGAGATGCAATTAATACCCTCTTGGACATTAGGTTTAACTGGCAAAAGATTTAGATACTCTCACTAAAGGGAGAGGTTTAATATGGAATTGGTCAAGACACTGAAGGACCTTTTAATTCTTGAATGGTTAAGTATTTGGCTGAGGGTAATAGAGCTCAACATTAATATCAATTAAAAAGAAAGGAGACCTTGCTCTTTTCTTGGATCGTAAGTGAGCAGTAAGCTCAACCCATTTTCCAAAAATTGTTTATAAAAAAAAAGATGCAATTCAATTGAATAGTCTAGATTAAGTTTTAAATTTGTAATCTTCTTAATAAAATATTTCCTAACGTTATTGAAAAAAAAAACTAAACATACATACATTAGAATAAGATTTACCCTGGGTCCAAGGGACATGAATGAATGAGATGGGCGCAATCTATCATCTATATTTTCATTTTATATATAATGGCTTTCTTTATTTATGATATACGAGTATTCCATATTGATTGAATTAACTATTAATGCGTTTATTTCTTAAGAATGCCGCGCGAGGCAAACAAAATTCGAGCTGCTAAAAGCTCGAAAGGTGACACATGAACTTGAAGGAGGGTGGGCGGAAGCGCGGGGCAAAGAAAGGTTGGGCGGGAAAAGCTAGAACCGTCAACTGCTAGCTTATTCCAATTTCAACTTCACTGCTCTGAGTTGTGAATCTTCTCTTCTCCTTAAGATCTAGTTGATTTAGATTTCTCGGCTGCAATTTTTGGGCACTTGAAATGGATAGTGAAAGCCCAGGCGACGCCAGCAAAACCAAGTCCAAGACGCCCCGAAAAACAAAGGAAAGCCTTCTGAAGCAGAGTCTGTCTCTCTTTCTCTCTCACTGTTTTCTATCACTGCATGCTTAAACTCCTATCTTTCATTTGACCTTTTATTTTGATTCTCTCTTTCCCAGAATCTCCGGCCGAGTTCTTCGCTGAGAACAAAAACATAGCTGGATTTGACAATGTAAGTATGATTTGTATTTCCCTCTTTTCTCTTGTTAGGTTTTTCTCTGGATTATTTGTTGCGTCGGCGATTTCTCTGGATAAATTAATTTGTTGGACAATTCCCAATAACCTTGCAATAAAAAATAATAAAAAGACAAAGATAAAAAAAAGCAGCAGCGAAGATGATAATGCATTCTATGTCACTGGACACCGACACACAACAGCACAAGTGATTGCGCTCTTTTATCTATATTTTCGTGACGTTTTCGCGCGCTCGCGCTTGTATATGTATTCTTTTTGCTCATTGAAACTCTTCGGATTTCAGCCTGGAAAATGCCTGTATACCACTGTCAGAGAGCTGGTTGAGAATTCCCTTGACTCTGCAGAATCTATATCTGAGCTTCCCGTCGTCGAAATAATTATGTAAGTATGCATGTCTGTGCAAGCAGATAAAAGTGTTATGAACAAGTAGATAAGTTGAGCAGGCTGACATACATGTACTGAGCACCTCCGTTCATATGGGCATCAGTAAAATATGCATTTATAACACTGCCCCTTAGTTTTAAGTTATCTTCTTTATGCATTCATGAAACTTGTCACTTGGGCTCGGCTCTTGCAGTGAGGAGATGGGAAAAAGCAAATTTAATTCTTTGATCGGACTTGTTGACCGTGAACGGATTGATGCGGAATTGTATGATGATTATGAAACAGACAAGGCTCGTGAGGTGTGTTTCCTTTGGTTGTAAATTTCTTGTTACTTCATTGTGTTAGATTCATACATTAGTAAAAGTCGGAATTGTACTCTATTTTCAGGCATAGTTTAATTTTTGTATAGATTTCCAGATTTTTTATTGTATAACTGTGTTTTGCTCCCAGTATGTTGTTTTGCATACATTATTTGTATCAACGAGGTAGACTCACAAGCTGTTAATTTGTCTATGGGTGTTGATTTTACCTTGAAGGCTCTTTGTATTGGTTCAGTTTTACATTACACTTTTCCATGCAGAAACGGTTGGCAAAAGAGGCTCGTGCTCAAGATATGCAAGCAAAGAATGCTGCTCTTGGAAAGAAAGTGAAAGAGCCTGCAGCTTCCAAGGGAGGCAAGGGTCGAGGTGAGGCTTCTTTTTACAGGGTCACTTGCAAGGTATGTATGTTTTCTACCCTTAAGGTTTCTTTTGCATTACTGTATTAATGTCATGATTTATTAGCTTTATGCTAGTTAATAAAAATATTTAATCTCGTTTTGAATCCCAATATGATATTCTTAATGGTTATTTCCTCATTAATCTCTTTCCTGCAATCAAGCTAAAGACAGACTCATGCCAGAAACTTATTGCAGGATAATGGGAAAGGAATGCCACATGATGACATCCCAAATATGTTTGGCCGAGGTCTGTCGGTTGCTTCCTGCCTCAATTGCTGTGAAAATAGCTTGTCTAGACACTAGATTTATTTTTTTTTTATACTATGAGAATGCCTTCAACATACCTATTCCTGCAGTTCTTTCTGGGACAAAATATGGCTTAAAGCAGACGCGAGGAAAATTTGGTCTTGGCGCAAAGATGGTAAGTGCAACATGCAATATTTTAATTTGTTTGGGTAGTTGACATGCCCTGGTTGCCTTTACTGATCTGTGTTACTGTATTATTCATATTTGCAGGCTCTAATATGGTCTAAAATGAGCACCGGGCTTCCTATTGATATCTTGTCATCAATGAGAAACCAAAGTTATACTTCATTTTGCAGGCTGGACATAGACATTCATCAGTACGATTTTAAGTTTTTGCAATCTATCTATCATTAAAGAGGAAAAAGTTATTGCAAATCACTTTATATCTCAACTCCCTCCCCATATGATAGAAAATGCCTTAATTTTCAGGAACATTCCACATGTGCATTTACATGAAAAACGGGAGAACAAAGATCATTGGCATGGAGCTGAAATTCAAGTGGTCATAGAGGGAAACTGGACAACTTATCGTGTGTGTAATACTTAGTTGGGAAAAAAAATTAGTTATTTAAATGCAGATTTCAGATATTAGTTAGCATTTCAGACTCCCAAATTATATTTAGTCATGCTGATGTATTTTTCTTGGGGTTGGGGGGACCCATAATAGTATTGACTTGTCCATATAAACTCCTTCCTTTTCATTTGCAGTCAAAAATATTGCATTACATGAGACAAATGGCCGTTATCACTCCTTATGCGCAATTTCTATTTAAATTTGTGTCTGATGCACCTGAGTATGTATCTGTCTCTGGTAAGATTTTACTCTCCTGGTACAACTATGCGCTATTATCTCATTCTAGGTCTTCTCTTTGGCAGCAAGAATGTCACTATAAGGTTTGCTCGGAGAACAGATGTTATGCCACCAGTTCCTTTGGAGACAAAGCATCATCCATCATCTGTTGATTTGCTGCTAATTAAACGACTCATTGCTGAAACTTCAAAGCAGAACCTTTTGCAGTTTCTGCAGCACGAATTTGTAAACATCAGCAAATCCTTCGCTGAAAGATTGATAGGTAAAAAAAATTGGGGGCTTAACTATAATTTCATAGATCAACTTTGTGTTTCTTATGGAATGCCTGTTTTTAGTGCTTGTTCCTTCCCTTAATTTGGTAAGGTGAGGTTTGAATGTCTGCTTTCTTACAATGTGATGATCTCAGGTGGTTACTGAATATCCTGGAATATTAGGATCTAGGGAATAAATGAAAATAAGTAATGCACTCTATCTTACTAAGCAGAACCCCAGTTTATCCACCGATGCATATTGTACCATCTTTTATATTTTCTCACTTCCTAGCATCTTTTGTGAACGTTGCCATTTGATTTTTACATGTTTTAAAGATAGATTAACTCTCATTCAGTATTGTATTCTCAGACTTTTTTGTGCCTCTGGTCTCTTTAATTTTACAACATCCATATATCTATGAAACTGCGATATCTCTTTTGTTTAATTTAGTTTGATCATATTGATCTGTGGGAGTGACTAAAGCATGTTTATTAACATGAATTGCCTTTACTTGTAATTGATTGATGCAGCAAGTTGCATGCTTTACGGCCAATTTGTATGTCCTTTTTTTTCCCGGTAACTGAGGCTAATAAAAGATGCTTTTATATTTTGGGTTTTTGACAATAGTTCATTGTAATTGAGATCAGGCAGAGCATAGGTTCATTTAGTCACTAGATTTTTTTATTGTGAGTAATATAGATGCTCATTACTTGAGCTATTTTCTACTGTCTCTATTTCTATACCAGGTGAAATGGGTCCTGATTTCAGTTCAAAAATGGCTGTGAAGTCTTTGACTTCTCAGCAGATAGTACGCATTCATCAGTTGCTTCGTCAAGCCAAGTTTGATGATCCTAGCGGTGATGTAAGTTTTTTAGTCTGTAATGCAAATCATTTGTTGTGCTATGCCTTTTCCATTAACTTTTTCATCTTATATTCCTTACTGGTGTGATTTGACAAGACATTGTACTTGATATATATTTTCAGTGTCTTAGTCCTGCTGGTGAATACAATCTTCGCCTGGGAATCATAAAAGAGCTTCACCCAGACATGGTTGCAACCTATTCTGGCAGGTTGTATTTCGGTGTCAAAGTTTTGCTAGATCTACCTTTTCTTTCTTTCTATAAATTCTATATCTGTAATTGACATAATTTTGAGCCTTGTGGATGAATGGATGCTGTTGGGCCAGATGTCCACTTGGGATTTTCTTAATCTTTGTTTTGTGCTTTCCTTTTCTAGCCGTGAATGATTCCTATTCCTTGAAACTCAAAAGCTAATATTTCTGTTCTTGCTCCTTACGCAGTGCCCAAGTATTCGAAGGCCACCCATTCATTGTTGAAGCTGGGGTTAGCGTAGGCGGAAAAAATGTCAAGCAAGTAATTTTCCCTCCTACAAATATTTATATCTTGAAAGTAAATTTGAAATTATTTGTCTTAACAATTCTTTTTCTGAAGTACAAATAGTATTACCATAAGCAAAGATAACAAGAGTCAAGGTCAATAATTACCTTAATACCTGTTATCAAGGTTTCTTTTCTGGTGGATTGGTAAAGGGTTCATTTTATTCCTCTAAGTGTTACTGCTCGGATTGCTTGTGGTTAATATATCGGGGAGTGACTAACCCCAAATTCAATGGTTGCTCTTGTCGTAAATGTGCTATGCTACTTGTATAAGATGATTGAAGATGAACCAACTAGGTAAGGACCCTTGTATTACATGGAGTTTGAAGAGTGATCGTGGCTTATGAATAATATTGCTTCCTATATATATATATATATATATATATATATTAAGGAAGTATCAAGTGCTTGTTAGATAGTGATGTTTTATTCTCTTCTCATATGATAGATCATCAGTCATGAAATTAATACTCTGTGTTTCTAGGGTCTGAATGTATTTCGATTTGCAAATAGAATTCCCTTGCTTTTTGAGCAAGGCGCTGATGTCGTCACCAGGACTGCAATGAAGAGAATCAAGTAAGTGTACACAATAGCAAATTGTCTACTTTTGTTAATTAATTTTCTTATGTTAAGAGGGAACGAACAACAACTTCAAAAAGCCTTTTCCTACTTTGTTAGGTTAACTATAGAGATCACACGAAAACATTGTGCTCTATGAACAACAAATCCTTATATTATTCACCCAAAGATTTTGATTGATAACTTGTGCCCTTGGTTCAGGAGTTCAACTCCTGCTGCCTCCTCTCTTAATTAAAATTTTATTTGTGTTTCGTCTACCATACTTTGAGCTCAAAGGGTTTACATTTGACAGGGTTATTCGAGATATTCATCAAATTGATAATGGGCTTTCACTTTAATAGTTTAAACTTAGTTTAAGTTATTTTTGTCAATCACTTGATATATAAAATCTTGTCAAATACCTTTTCAGTTGGAACAGTTACAAAATCAACCAGATGCAAGATAAGATTGGAGTGTTCGTAAGCGTTGTGAGCACAAAAATTCCCTTCAAAGGAACTGGAAAGGAATACATTGGAGATGACATAACTGAGATTGCTTCTGCTGTTAAGGTTGGAAGTTTCTGAATCAGGATATCAGTTTATAACCGTATTAGTGATATGTAAGCTGTAAGCTAACTATACCGCTTATTTAGTATGCTATTCAGCAGTGTTGCGTCCAATTAAAGTCCAAGATAGTGAAAAAGATGCAGGCCCGAGAGCAGCAGGAGAGGAAACGAAATCTAAGCAAGTATGCTAAAGTCCTTTTCGTCTCTCTGAATTGCTGAAATCAATTGATTGACGCTTTGCTTTATTTTTGTTTGAAATGAAAAGTAAATTCTTGAAATTGTCAGGTACATTCCAGATGCTACTGGTGCGGTCTACAATGTTCTGAAAGAAATGACCCATGTACATGCATCGAAGAAAAGTCGTTACAGTGATGACAACGAGGAACTTCTGAGGAAAGTATCTGCTGGTTTAATTACTAAAGAAACACTGAGTGAAATGCTTGCTAAACATGTTGAACAGGTACGTCACTTAGTGAAACTTATGCAGAAAAGGAAGAGCTTTATTACAAGTTACAAACCAAAGGGTATCTTGGGTCTTGGGTAGATGAAAATTTTCTGTGTGGAAGTCATGATCCAAAGATTCCCGCCGAAAATTTATGTCCTAAGAAATATGGTTATTTTACAAGCTATAAAAGTGGCCTACCATACGCATCTTCAAGTAGTACTGTTATTTTTGAGCAAAAAAAGGGTAGTACTGCTATAGCATAGTTTTAATTTTTTTTTTTTGTCTTTTTCTTAACTTGGAATGAAAAAGAAGGGGAATGGGGTGAATCCGGGGGAGTCTGCTTGAATTTTAAATTTATTACCGGAACTTAGTGTATATGGTGTATGCAGGTGGACTTTGAAATGGCATTGGAGTATGCCACACAGAGTGGAGTTAGCGAGGAACCCAGGGAAACAATATATATTCAGTCACTTGAAGCTGAAAACAAGGCGATTGACTTATGTGCTCCATTCTTTGTCTTAAGAGTCTTCCAATAGTAGATGTGAAAGAAAATTTGATTTGCCAAATTTTAAGTTCAAACTTGTATCATAGTATTATAGTACAAGGAGGAATAATTTTTGTATTTACTCTTCGTTTTTAAAACCAAAGCAATGAACTTCATAGTGTTACTCGAGACGTTTGTGCCAAAAAAATTGTTACTCTGTACTCCACATGTGTACTAGCCATTAAGCAGGGATGGTATATAACGTTACATCAATCCTTCGAACCTCTCGTGTCATCATTTCCTTGTTATTTTATTTTTGTGAAAAATTGTTTATTGGCATTCGCAAGAGGCTCATACGCTACAGTCTACACTTCAAGATGGACTATATTTGTTTATCAAATGGACAAATTTGATGATTATACATTATCTTGTTTAATTAGACGGCCAGGTTTGAATTTACTACCCAACTGATTTTATTTGTAAATAGTTCATCCATAAAAGTTTACAGTTAAAGTTCAATTAATTTAAATTCGATTAGATAAACAGCTTTTTTCCCCTTACCTTCGTATTAGACACAATTTTATTTAAGACACTATTTTGGCGTGGAGTTGCCAAGCTAAAAAAGCCCAATAGAGGAGGTTAAACGCCTAATGGGAGTGTGGTTGGGATCCCATTTTTTTGACTGGGTTTTTCTTTTAAAAGTGGCTTCTGAGAAGCGAAAAACTTAGCTTCAAACTTATAACAGTGGCTTCTTCTTTTTTTTTTTTTTTTTTGCCTGTATTTAACATTGAGTTTTAGTATCATTAATCTTGATTTTTCATCTGGGTGACCATTGTTATATTAAGATTAATGAGAAAATTATATTCAAATGAATTATACAACTAATAATAATTTAGATTTTCTTATCAAATTTAAATTTTTATTTTCAATTATCACAATATATACATACATGTGTGTATGTAAGTATATATATATACACACATATATATGTTTTTATTCAATAAGATTCATCTCCTTCTCATTTATTTTCTATTTCAACTGATTTTTTCAAATACTATTCTAAACAAAAGTTTTAGAAAAAAGTTACTTTTATCACTGTTATTTTAAATCACATTTATAATTTAATTTTTATCCTATTTGATTTTTATTAAAGTTAGATTAAAAATTAATCACTACTACCACTACTATCTAAATATAGGCATCTCCAACTGGACTTTTTACTTGTTAGTAGGCGGATGAGTTCTTGGGAAGTTAGGAGGTTGGGCTCCGACTAGTGACACATTGTTCAGGCTCGAACAAATTCATGACTGATGGCTCAAGTTTCGCAAATTCATGACTGATGGCTCAAGTTTCGCAAATTCATGACTGATGGCTCAAGTTTCGCTTTCTTGTCCAGATAATTAAATTAATAAGTCTTGACACAAATGGTAAGGAATCCAAAACTAGACCCTTGGGTCGTGAATTCGATCCCGTCTGCCATCGCTGAAATTTTTTTGGTAGGCGATTTCGTAAGTCCCCAATAAATACTCATACCCGGGGCCGTACCTTAATGGGAGATTGGTGTCGAAACCTTTCAAAACTTTTATATATATATATATATAAAATTAAATTAATAAAAAGCCACGTGACCCGGCACGATGGGCACCTTCCGTCAGACGTCAAAATCAAAGCTCGGCGAACTAGGATGGAACACGGCGAGATTTAAAACTTTATTAACAGACTTGCTGGATCATTTCATATCTTCCAATCGGAAATGGCGGCAAAGCCACTGCAGATCGCCATTTTGGGCGCTGGTATATTTGTGAGGACCCAGTACATTCCCAGGCTCTCCGAGATCTCTGATCTCGTTCTAGTAAAAGCCATCTGGAGCCGTACCGAGGTACTGCTTTTCTTAATAACAGAAATGCTCCTTTCTCACTTTTTTTTTTTTTGCTCGAAGTTCTCACTAAAACTTATACTAACTGAAACAAGAATTAAAGTACTAGCTGTGCTTTTTTTCTTGCATAACTAACATTTCTGAAGAATATTGACTCGGAGCGAAACGTTGTTCAGCTATCATACCAGTAAAACATATTTCTTTTCTTTGTCTTAAATATTCGTATAAAGATTACTAGGAAATTCTTGAGAGAAAAACCAGTCAGAGAAGGAGGTTACTGGTAAAATAATCTTCTTATCATGGTGCTCCTTTCTTCGTAGGAATCGGCAAGAGCTGCTGTGGAAATAGCTCAGAAACATTTTCCTGGGTTGGAATGTAAGTGGGGAGATTGGGGTCTTGATGAGATCATCCAAGATGCATCAATAACTGCAGTTGCTGTGGTATTGGCTGGGCAAACTCAGGTGTTTTTCCCCTTCCCTCTCTTTCTCTCATCTATCTATTTATGTAAATTCACGTACAGATAATAAAAAGAATTGGTATTCGTGAATGGCTACTGGACAGATGGATTCTAGATCTAGATGTCTGATCTGCTAATCCTTCTTGTGTTCAGGAACATGGCTCATATTTGTGGATTAAGTGTCTTGATAATTTAACTGTTGGAAGCACTTATTGAGATTCTAGATGCAAGTCCCTGAAAATTTATGAATTGCGGAAAATATTACATTATTATTCTTGCAAACCATACAACATTTTATGAAAAGATTTAAAATTCCTGCCATAGATGTCCAACAATGTTTAAACTAAGAAAGTTGACGTGAATAATTTGGGGTCAACAACTGAAATTAGCAATATGGACCATGAATGACTCTAATCTTGTGCAACTTAATTCCTCTTTCCCCCAAAAAATTGCGTCATTAAAATTTTTGAACATCGAGCACCTGAGGCAAGTTTAGTTGGTATGGGCAGGGTGAGATCAGGGTTGCGAGTTGAGGTCAGGGGGGAGAACCTATATCTAAAAGAAGTTTCTGAATATCTAACAGCGCTAAAGCATTTTCATTTTTCTTTGGCATGTGAGTGTTCATTACTGGCATTATAATCTTTCAACCTTCCTCCCTATGTTCTCTTTAGCATGAGATGTAAACATGAAAAGAAACTGTGGTTCATCATGTGCTGCAAGTTCTATGAAATATTATCTACGCTTAAATACCAATTGTTCATTTTCGCAATAGATCCAAATTTGATGGAGATGAGCTACAAATAACCGTGTCCAAACTTATTGATGGCTAGGTATGGATCAATTAATTGAATATAGATTATTGGATAATTGGTCCTGAATGAAACACCCCCCCCCCCGGGGCGGGGGGAAAACTTGAATTCTTAAGTCACAATTTGTATCCAGTTGTTTTCTTACAAAATATGCTCATGTGTCTTAGTGACTTTACAAAATATGCTTATGTGCTTCAAGATCCAAAGCTGAGGATGCTACGTGAGAAAAAACCACGCCAAAACTTATTGTTGGATATTGAACCAAGAACTCAAATTTAGAGCAGTTTGACTTGATAGCTTGAATTTGTTTTACTTAAATTCTGCTGGGTTTACAATTTTTTTGAAGTTATTTCTTACACAGTCAATTTACGTAGGTTGACATCTCTCTAAGGATGCTAAGGGCTGGAAAACATGTGCTACAAGGTAATGGTTTTTTCAAAAGTAAAGTATTTTTACATGGTTGGTTTGCCAGTTTCTTTCATTGAGAAAAGGTTAGTTGACTGTGCGAAGCACTTGCTTAGCCACTTCACTGTTTTCTAATTCACTGAAATCTGATGGTAATTTTATTTAATTTTTTTTATCTGTTGACTACAATTTAATGTTTCTTTGTAAATGTTATTTGCATGGGACTAATCTGGTGGATTGAAGAGAAACCAGCAGCAGCTTGTAAGTAGTATTTCGTGATAGCTTTTGTACAGTTCTTTATAATGGAACGTTATGTTTATCCTTAGCTAAATCTACTTTTATTTCCTTTGAATTATCTTCCTAATCTAAATGTAGATCATATATATACCATTACTTTTTATTGAAAAGTAATATAATTTACTGGTAATTGGAAAAGGAATAATTCAAAAGTGAGATAGAAATATTGTGGTGCTTTGTTGAATGCCTTGTTGTGCCTATCTGTAACATTTAGTGTTCAGATAGTTAGTTGAAAATCAAACTGGAGAACAAAATTTCACGATTGTAAAATTCAATTTTGGCGGATGCTCACTTCCATCCCTTGCTGTAGAGTGGTAATTGCCAACTATTTTGTTTCATTAGTCTGATAAAATTTGTTAATACATATTATTTTCATCTCCAGTAAAAAGTATCAACATGATGTCAATATTTTTATGTGCTTTGCCATAAAAATAAATGTGCTTTATGAAATTCATAAATTTTAGCAGTTATATATGAATCTGATTTTGTAGGTACAAGCGAGTTGGAAACTGCAATACACAACTACAAGTCTATTTCTGTTGATGTTCCTAGCAATTTAATTTGGGCTGTGGCTGAAAATTACCGGTTTGAGCCTGTATTTGTGGAGGTATTTGTTCTTGGAAAATTTAAGATCTTCACCTATGAATCCGGTGCCCCAATCACCTATTTTTTTCTTCTCATTAATTTAGAGCAAGAAACTAGTTGGTGAAATTGGGAAAATGATGAGCGTCCAAGTTATCATTGAAGGATCGATGAACAGTTCAAATCCTTACTTCTCAAGCTCTTGGAGACGAAATTTCAATGTATGTGCTGTTACAAAGTTGCATATACTCTGTTTACTTTCAATTCAGGAGAGTCCTTGTCATGCAACAGTACTCTGGGATCTTGATCACTTCAATAAACTCTACTTTTGAATGCTATTATGTGTTACATAACAGTCACATAATTAACATTATGATAGTAATGGTTAAGATTGAGAATCTTTTCCTTCATCTCAAGTATCAATTTAGTATATGGCATGACTCACTAGGTTGGGAGAAATACTCCTACTTAAACTTTTTGAGGCTGTAGGAGATTATGAAAAATTATGGGAATTTATTGTTACCTGCTCTTGTTATTAAAGCATCAGATTATTCCAATGTAATCTTTTGTAATGGATACCAAGGTGCTCTTAGGCTTTGGACTTATCCTTAAGTCCAAGGTTCGAGCCCTTGGGGAGGCACCCTTGGGTATTTACTCGAGGGACAAATCTCTCCTAGAGGAGGAGGACAATTCCTGCCCTATTGGGCCGGCCAACCACGGGTATAAGCGGTGCGCCGTGAGGGGGACGAACCAGGTCCTTACCTGTGAGGGGTCGTTACATCTTCTTAAACTAATATCGTATTCCTGAAGTGAAGTGATACTCTATCTCTCTCTCTCTCTCTTTTTTGGGTATATTGGTAGACTCATTATGTAGTGGTATCGACATGATGTAAATACTCTTTGAGTGGCTGTCCCAGATTAGAGAAAATTATGGAAATATGTTGCTGCCTTCCTATTTTATTAGCATATCAGATTATTCTTGAAGTAAATTGGTGTTATTATTTTTTTTCTGGCAGGGAGGTTTCATTCTCGATATGGGTGTTCATTTTGTAGCTGGGTTGAGAATGGTAAGTACAAAAATTCTATTATAAGATGTTCTGCATGACTAATTAACTTTGACTATTATGGTCTGCCATTTTGTCTGCAGCTTGTTGGCTGTGAGGTACTTTCAGTTTCAGCTATGACATCTCATGTGGATATGACCTTACCTCCACCAGACAATATATCATGTGTCTTGTAAGTCTCTATTTCATGTGGTTAGCTTTATCTGATACAACTGAAACTCTAACGCCTAGCATGTTTGGCTAGTCATCTGGAGAATGGATGTTCAGGAGTATTTGTTATGGTCGTCTCCTCAAGATCGCCCAAGGCATGTGGTAAATGATAATTCATCTCGCATGCACATAAGTGAGACACTAGATATGCCCGTTATTTATTTCGTGCACTCTTCTAACAAAACGCAGTTTATTGAATTAATGCCTTTAGATATTGTGGAGAGTTGTTGGCATCAACGGAACTGTGCAAATTGAGCGTGGATTTCAAGGACAACATGGTTACCTGGTATGTATACTGACTTACCTTTTGTTTCGGTAACTGGATTGCATGAGAAATTAAAATCTTTGAATATGATACGGTCTCTTCATCTTAAATGAAGTTGCAAATTATTTTTGTCTAGGGTGTCTGCTATCTTCTTTTATTTCATTTCATGATGCTATGACAGAGTACCTTTTATGGTGCTGATGGACAAAGCAAAAGCTCATTCTTCCCATTCAGTGGAGTGACTGAAGAATTTAAAGCTTTTATCAATGATGTTTCTCACAGCACTCTTAAGGTAGTTGAGGTTCTTACTAATGCTTATGCTTGCACCTGCCCAAATTCATACCCGAGTTTCATTCTGCGTTTCCTGATCTTACTTCTAGTGTTTTGTTTTCTCTAATAATGATAATGTAAGCGATTTGAGATTCTATTGAATTATATTCTCCGTTTGATGTTCTTGGCTAAGAAGGATGGGTTGATGTTCTTGGCTTACTAGATAACCACCTTAAGTTTCATAACGATCCTAGAACCTAGGATTAAACTTTCTGCCTTCATTCTTGGTTACCATGTTAGTTTCTTTTCCTTAGTGATGCCAACATTCTTGGGACGGTATATTTAGCCGACTTCGTTGTTTATGATTCCTTGCACGTTTATAATCAAGAAATTTAAGGAGCAAATAGGTTTTAGTCTGATTTGCTTCGTTTTCTGCAGAAGGAAAGTCAGTTTGAAGCTGAGCCTCGCCTCTCTTTCATCGAAGGCGCCAGAGATGTTGCTGTCTTAGAGGCTATGCTCGAATCTGGAGCCAGACAGGGGGCACTGGTTCATGTGAACAAGTTCTGAGATTATCACAAGGAATTCTTTAGATTGGTGAAGTGATACGATTTCTGCCATTTATTTTCTATGTCGGTTTTGAACGTTGGAGCTTTGAAAATGAATAAGCTGGGGTAAATGAATTATTAGGGTCACTGTCATTGGATGAAAATTTCGATTATACTATTTATATTCTCAAATAAAATATATAATTTGTTGCTGAATCGTGTTTAAGATTGAAATTTGAGTGGTTCGATTTTAACGGTTTCTAGAGATATTATAAAATATCAGATTATTAAACAATAAATAAATTTAAACGTGAAAAATGCTGAATTTTAATTATGATAGTTTAAAACTGCAATAATAAATATTTTTTAAAAAATATTTTTATAAAACATTAAATTTAAGTCGATCAAATTTCAATTTTAAGGGCTTTGATAAATAGTTGAGGGAAAGAGGACAAAAGGAGTAGAGGATGGTAGCCTAGCCAATTCCTAATTTTTGGGTGTAATTCTTAAAATTTGAATACTTCATCCGTCCTTTATTAGAGTTTTAAATTTATGAATGAATGTATTTTTAAGTATAAGGTTCATTTTAAATTTTTCTGAACATTTATTGTCTTACTCTTGTTGATTGTATTATTGTATTTATTCTCTTTCTTATTTATCGGTATAGTTAACAAAGTACGTTTATTACATATTTATTATTTTTAACATAAATCAAATTATTTGAATCTTACAACAAACGGGAGCTGTATTTAACCACAAAATTTTTAACAGAAATGACATGCAACATTTTTTTTTTTTGGGGTGAAATGACATGCAACGATTTCCCCCAAAAAAACAAAAAGCATGAACCGTTTCAATGATCAAAATGGATATCTGGTTTTAGGTGAAAAGTTGGATATTTGGTTACCTGACTTTCTGGACAGCTTACACCATTTATTTTATAGAGTCATTAAACAAACATGTGACATAGTCACTGCTGGTAAAACATGATTCGCTGACGAGTCTGCATAATACTTCTCCTCTCATTCTGTGGTAAATGTAAAATATCATTGATTTTTTTTATGGTTAAAGAAATTAATTAAATTATTTTAAAATATTTATATTTATTATTATTTTTTAAACTAGTTTACTTAAAATATAATCTGAGATATAATTTAATGATATACAATATATGATATAATTAAATGATTTATTTTATTTCTTTAAACTCTTAAAAAAAATTAATCATAACTTATATATTTAAAAAAACAGAACGAATAATATCTTACTTTTATTTCCTTTGTTTCTATATCATAGTCAAGATCAATTCTTTCTTTACGTGTACGGGTATTTTAAATATACTTGTGGTTTTTAAATATAAAAGGGTTAAAGTGTAAAAGTACACACGAGTTTTTTTTTCAAGAGTGCCTAACACCACGTGTTTTTTTTTTTTAGTATATATACACACGTGTTATCCATTTTAGAGTAAAAGTCATATCTCACCATTATGTTACTGTTCATTGTGATGAACAAAAAAGAGATGAAATGAATAGTAACATAACGGTGAGATATGAATTTTGTTCCAAAATAATAACCACGTGTGTATTTTTACTCAAAAAAAAACACGTGGTGCTGAACGCTCTTGGAAAAAAAACTCATATGCATTTTTGCACCTTAACCCAATATAAAATAAAATTGATCTTTTCAGATATAAAGAAAATAAAATAAATTACCTAATTATATCATAATATGCATTTTTAAATTATATATTAGTTTATAAATTAAATATAATGATTTAAAAAAAATATATATAAATATTTTAAAAAAATTTAATCAACTTTCTTAATATTTAAAAATATCAATTTTATCTAATATTCTAAAGCGAGGTAGTAGTTGGTTTCTTTCTCAATCACGATTTTGCCCTCGTGGTCTGTGCTAGTTAGATACTAGGATTACAGTCCAGCTGGACATTACAGAGTGACAGAACCATGCCCCACCCGCACAAGGTTTTAGTTTTGTTACACTGATGCCTACCTCGGCTGTCGCCTCCATCTTTTCCTCAAAAATAAACGAGCAAATATTAAACAACTTTTCATGCTCAACTTCGATGTGCATGCATAAACAAATGGTGCAAACGTTGTCACCCAGTCACCACCGGGCAGTGTGCTCGCCCCGTCTGTCTGGCGTTTATGTCTTTGAAAATTGTGCAAACGCCTTATAATGTCGATTTTGCCCACATCGCCACTCCCATCACACTCTCACATACACACACTCACTCTTCCACGTTTACAAGCTCGCTCCTTCTTCCTACTTGGTGATCGGGTTTGGGCCAGCATCTCGGAGCGTGAGCCTTCGAGAAGAAACACACCCTGGACTACATCTTCTGAGGTTAGTGCTACATCTCTGTTTCGTGTTCGCTGCATTTCTCCCCTTTTTTACTCATATCTCTTACATTAATTCTTTTATTAGGTGAGTAGTTGCTGAGGGTTGAAAACTTTGCCTCATCCCTCTGGTGATTCATGATTGGTAGTTGAGGTTGATGGGATTGGTTTACTTCTTGTCTTGGGTTTTTGATTTGACGGGACCCTTTTCTTCCCAATGCCTTTTTATTTATAATCGTCAAGTACAAGCTTGTCTAATTACGTTCTACACTTCACTACAGTAAATGCATTTTGTGTTAAGGGTACCTTGCTGTCTTCTTCGTCTTTGTCTCTGTTTGGTGGCCCAGAAGAAACAGACGTACATAAAATAAAACCTGTTCTATGTTTACACGAAAGCTGTTTCCCCCCACTTTCTACTATCTCGTTTGCTTCCATTTTTTATTACCGGTTGGCAAATAATATGCAAGTTTTTGTTCTTCCTTCCACCATTTATTCATTTGGATGAAATATTTTTCTTTCCCCTATACGGGTTCTGATATTTCCTCTACAAAGATTAATTTTACTTTTCCTTCAAGGATTCGGCGGAGGCAATCAGTATTGGGGTCTAAGATCACTGGCAAGTGGCGAGTTCCTTCTATCGTTGTTTCTTCTTGGTTGCTTCTTCACGTCCTCACCATTGCTTCGGATTATATTCCGTGAGTACTTCATTTGCTTTATATACTTACGCCGAGATCCTTTGAAATGGCAAAATTGAAAGAGTATCTATTGTTTCTTAATACATGGCATTGTCATACTTGCAGGTTTGGTTATTATAGTGTACTCTAGAAACGATGCAGAAGTCACCACAGCCTCAAGACTTTACTCTGAAAGAGACCTCTCCCAAAATTGGGGCAGGGTCCTTCACAGGGGACAAGCTGTCATGCACCTATGACCTTGTGGAACAAATGTTGCATCTGTATGTTCGTGTGGTGAAAGCCAAGGATTTACCTGGGAAGGATGTCACTAGTAGTTTGGACCCCTATGTGGAAGTGAAACTTGGGAACTACAAGGGCCTTACCAAGCATTTTGAGAAGAAGTCAAATCCTCAGTGGAACCAGGTTTTCGCTTTCTCACAAGATCGAATTCAAGCTTCAGTATTGGAAGTGGTTGTGAAGGATAAGGATGTTGTTGTGGATGACTTTGTAGGGAGGGTCTTGTTCGACTTGAACGAGATCCCAAAGCGTGTTCCCCCTGACAGTCCATTGGCTCCACAATGGTATAGGCTCGAAGACCGGAAGGGTGTTAAGGCTAAGGGAGAGATAATGCTGGCTGTATGGATAGGAACACAAGCAGATGAGGCATTTCCTGATTCGTGGCACTCTGATGCAGCATCAATTGGTCCTGAGGCAGTTGTAAACATAAGATCCAAGGTTTATCTTTCTCCCAAGCTTTGGTATGTGAGGGTCAATGTTATTGAAGCTCAAGACTTGGTACCAAATGATAAAAGCCGGTATCCTGAAGTGTTTGTGAAGGTGAAACTTGGAAACCAGCTTCTGAGAACTAGGATATCTCCGAGTAAGAGTATAAATCCTATGTGGAATGAGGACTTGATGTTTGTTGCAGCTGAACCATTTGAGGAACCTTTGATGCTGACTGTGGAAGACAGAGTTGGATCAAACAAAGATGAAATCTTGGGAAAGTGTGTGATTCCTCTACAGATTGTGCAAAGAAGGTTAGACCATAAGCCCGTGAACACTAGGTGGTTCAATCTTGAGAAGCACGTGGTTGGTGAAGGGGAACAAAAGAAAGAGACCAAATTTGCAAGTAGGGTGCATTTGAGGGTGTGCTTGGATGGTGGGTATCATGTGCTGGATGAATCAACTCATTACAGCAGTGATCTTAGGCCAACTGCAAAACAGCTTTGGAAGTCCAGCATTGGAATTTTGGAAGTTGGTATTATTAGCGCGCATGGGCTGATACCAATGAAGACAACAGATGGTCGAGGAACAACAGATGCGTATTGTGTAGCTAAATATGGGCAGAAATGGATCCGTACGAGGACAATTGTTGATAGCTTTGCTCCAAGGTGGAATGAACAGTATACCTGGGAAGTTTTTGATCTATGCACTGTTATTACAATAGGGGTTTTTGACAATGGTCACATACACGGAGGGGACAAGTCTGGAGGTTCAAAGGATTTAAAGATAGGGAAGGTGAGGATTCGCCTGTCCACCCTTGAATCAGATAGGGTTTATACACACTCATACCCTCTTCTAGTGCTGGATACTTCAGGTGTGAAGAAAATGGGCGAATTGCAATTGGCTGTGAGGTTCACAGGCTCATCTTTATTTAATATGTTATATAGGTATTCACAGCCATTGTTGCCCAAGATGCACTACATCCATCCTTTATCTGTGATTCAGCTGGACAATTTGAGGCATCAGGCCACGCAGATTGTGTCCATGAGGCTGAGCCGAGCCGAGCCACCTCTAAGGAAAGAGGTAGTGGAATACATGTTAGATGTAGATTCACATATGTGGAGCATGAGAAGAAGCAAAGCTAATTTCTTTAGAATCATGAAAGTTCTAAGTGGGTTGATCGCCATTGGGAGGTGGTTTGATCAAATATGCAATTGGAGAAACCCTCTCACAACCATTCTGATTCATATCCTTTTCATAATACTGGTTCTCTACCCAGAGCTAATACTTCCCACAATATTCTTGTACTTGTTCTTGATTGGAATCTGGAACTTCCGGTGGAGGCCGAGGCACCCTCCCCACATGGACACCAGATTGTCTCATGCCGATGTTGCTTATCCTGATGAACTGAATGAAGAGTTTGATACATTCCCAACTTCTCGCCCTTCAGATATCGTTAGGATGAGGTACGATCGTTTGAGGAGCATAGCAGGTAGGGTTCAGACCGTGGTAGGCGACTTAGCCACTCAAGGAGAGAGGTTTCAGAGTTTGTTAAGTTGGAGAGATCCAAGGGCCACAGCTCTGTTTTTGACATTCTGTTTCATTGCAGCTATAGTTCTCTATGTTACTCCCTTCCAAGTGGTGTGCCTTCTCATGGGCTTCTATGTGCTGAGGCATCCCCGGTTCCGTCATAAACTTCCATCAGTTTCCCTCAACTTCTTTAGGAGGTTGCCTGCTAGATCAGATTGCTTGTTGTAAACACTTTCACTGACATTTTAGCTGCTTCAACTCTGGGGAGAAACAATTATGCAGATGCAACAGTGCTGTTTCACAATATGTTCATTTAATTTTTAGGTATTCATGTTCCTTCATGACATATTTCTTCACTTCCCTGCCTGCTTTATCAGATAAATAGCTGCTTCTCAACGTGATCAATTCATAACGTAAACCAACATGATGCCAAATTCAAAACTACAGTCCATCATGTTCATGACCCTGTTACTTAACTGCATGGCATTTGCTTGATGATGTTTTACCCAGTATATGATCTACTGTAAATGAATGAACTTTTTTTTTTTTTAAATATATGTAATTCCTCTCTGAAACTATACATGAATCATTGCTGGTGTGTTGCTTGGTACAAACATAATCCAATAATCAGAGTAATCACTATTCACATGCATCTTATGGCAAATTCTTGGCAAAACAGGTTTTTTTTTTTTTTGAAAGGAACAATTCATTTTTGCTGCTTCTTTAACGACAAGCGTAATCACACAGTCACCTTATTCATCATCATTCTCATTTTAGCTAGGAGCAACAGTTACGCTTACCTCCTGCGATGCCACGTGGCAAAACCCTCCACATTTGAATCATTCATGGCTTACATCGACTAGAAACAATATATAAATATATATATATAGGTCAGCCAAAATGAAGTTGCCGGCCGATTGCCCACATGTTATTTGATAGTTGGGGAATTAATTATGGCCACAAAGAGCTCCACCACCTTCCTAGCCTGCCTTATTAGCTCATCCGACCCGTTAATAAGCTCTGCTACGTCAGTGTTTTGCGAAGTCGTCTTAATTAAAGATGGCAATGTTTAGTTTTAATCAAAGCCAAAGTAAAATAAAAAGTAAGACATAAAATAAAAGTGAAGGTCTGTCCCATGTCGTCCCTACATATCCCACACGAAGGAGCATCCATTACCTAGTCAATGCCTCGTGCTGTTCAGTGTTCACCATATTATCAACAACATTACTTAATTGATTTGCTTTGTATTTTGGATTTAGATTTGGTCACTGGTTACCGTTTTATTTTATTCTGTTTTAAACTACTGCTCCAGTCCTTTTAACCACTTTATCAGAAATACTGGGAAGAGTTTAAATCTTTAACTTTTTCTGAAAAAAAAATCGATTTTGCTCATAATTAAATAAGAAATTTCATATCTGTACAACATTCTTTCTCATAGTTAACAATTTTGTAAAGATTTAATTAAGTCAGTCACTTATAATGGAACTGTTTGGAAAGAGTTTTAAATAGTTTAAAACCAGGGGGAAAAAAAACTCTAATCAGAAAAAAGCTCTAAGTAGAATATTTGAGTTAAGCATTAAGTAGAGTATTTGAGTTGAGCTTTAAATTTACGGGGTTCTTTTGGAAAAGTCAGTTAAGGAAAAAACTCAATACGGTAGCCTTTTCCAAAAAACTTTTAACTTTTTGACGTGACCCTCATCATTTTTAACACCATCAATTCAAATACAAATTATATTTTATAATCTAACTTTTTTTCTAGTGACTTTTTTTACTTTTTTTCTATTAAGCTTCTAAAAAAGTTAGATAGAATGTAAGTTACTACTCTCACCGTTAACCAAAGAGGACCAATAAAAGCAGTTTATATGATGCCACGGCTTTTTCTTACTTTTACCCGTGCCAAGTGGCATCTCCTAAACGCATGTAGGTCTTCTATTCCAAACTTTTTTAATAATTCAATTCAATGTATTTTTCCAATTTACAAAAAGAAAAGTCATTTTCATCAAAAAGGCTTCCTTTGCATCTTATTTATCGTCATCATTTATTTGATTTTATAATAAGCTCTCGTATGTGTTCTATATATATTAAGTCATTTTCATTCATCATTACCCACTCGCAATAATGATAAAAACAAATAACACCGCTTTTCTTATGTACATCACTATAATGATACCAATTATCTTATTTCTTAAACTTGTAATTATCTTAAATTAGTCTTTTGGCACCATATAACCTCGTTCAGTGGAACGAACATTTATGGACAATGCATTATAACAAAAATGTATTATCATAAAAGTAAGTTTATCTAATATTTAAACATTTTTTATAAAAAGATGTATATTTAATTATAGAACAAATCAGTACTAAAATTCCAAGTAAGAACTCTCGAGTTAGTTAAAGAATATGACAAGAGGAAATGATACAAATGAAAGGGAATATATCATTGATCCCTCGGTTCCACTTGTTAATTAATTTGAGGGACGTGTTTGCATCATTATTTTTGTTTATTGGTTTAAACATTAATTGACTAATTAACTAATTCTGTATTTGTATATTCAACAGGCGGGTTGTATATACTTAATGTAACTTTGTTGATGACTAGTATATATACTCTCTCTCTTTTTCTAAAAAAAAAAAAAAAAGAAAAAGAAAAAGGTAAAATGCAAGCATATACCGCATGATTCTTAAATGTATCCTGTACTTAATATTGATTTATCCTAGTCCCAACAAGGATTTAGGATCTTCCAAATTTAGTTATTTTTAAGAGCTGAGGTTACGTGGGACAGGCTAATCTTGGGGGCATCAACTCCTGAACCCAATCTCGAGATCTCCATCTACTAAAAATATGACAAGATCGAGCATATTCTTCGTTTAAACTTTTAATCCAGTTAGTTATTTTCGTATTTGAAATATATTAGTGAAGAGATGCTCATTCAATGTATATAACTTGTCAGGGAAAAATCGATTGTATGACATAAGTCGTGAGATAAGAATCTGTTTATTTATTTATATTTGCATAGTTTCAAATCATGAAAAAGTAATCGTAACGACTAATTATGGGGGTTGTTAGTTAGTAGTTAACTCCCTCACTACTGTTCCCGCGCAATTTCTGAGTTTCTCACATGAACTCGGGAAATACAAAAGGAAAAACGTAAGCTTTGGAACATACGCCGATGAAACCTGGATTCCTATTCGCACCCTGAAAAAAGCATAATCGATGTGCTGCGTCCGGATTCTGATACGAGAAATGCTCAAATTATCATGTGTCACTGTTGGGGCGGATTCTTCGAACAGGAAGGGATCGGGGGCGAATATCTTTTCGCATGTACTTAGACGGTCAGATTCTCGTAGTCCCCGAAGAAGGAAAGAGACCCCCTCTCAATTTGAACGTTGCTGGGATTCGTCTCTACCTTTTGTTGACGCCATGCAACCTTGGACCCTGTCTCTTTGTACATATAATAACAATGGGTTCTGTGCCTTTCAATTCCATGAGCTCAGTAACGGCGCTTTATTACTTTTTCATGCTTGTTATCTCACATCCACTTGGAGCCACTCTGGTTAGTTCTCTCTCCTGTGGATGGATGTCTTTTTCATACTTATTAATATATATCCGTTTATATTTCCCTCATCATCCTACACGAGTTTGACCAATCATTTGATCCCTAAGAGAGATCATTAATTAAGTAGTAGCCTTGAAAAGGTAAAAGAAACAGAGGAACAACTGATGCTGATGATTGCCAGTTTGATTTTTCTCATTGCTTAAATGTCTTCACACAAGTTTGTTGCATGTTTCACTGCGCCTTCAATGTTAAGGTTTACCACTTTAAGGTTACGGTGGCTCTGTAATTGCAGGAATGCGCAATGTGACAAGTTGACTAAAAAATCTTAAAGAAGGAGACACTCCTAAAGGTAACATCTCTTTTAAGTCCTCTCCTTTTTTCAGTATTTCTGGAAAATAAGCTCTGCATCGTTTGGGGTTCAGCAACTTCCTATGACGTAAGGAAGCCGCATGTTTGGACTAGAATACAGTTTCCTTTCTTAAACTTCACAATTCTTATAGTAACTTCGGTGGGACAGAGCATGTTTTTCTATCGATGGATTCTGTACCTTAGCTAACAGCTAAATGTGTTTTATTCACATTACAAATCTACCACTTACATTAGCTTCAGCTTTTAGTGAATAAATTTGAGTTTCATCTTAAATTTTTCACAAGTCGTTTTGGAATCAGCTTCTCATTTTCTTGTTATTTCTCTCCGATTCCCACAATGTGAATTCCATGTTCTTTTGCACCATTGGACCTTTGTAAAACAAACGGGTTCGATGACATATTATGCACATAGCTCCAGTGGCTGGGACTGAGTTTCTCAAGTGATCCCAATAGGTTCCAGGGGCAAGAAGTTTTGGAATCCAGAGAAGATGGATCCAGCAAGATCAATAGAAGACCAGTTCTCCAAGTTGCATCCATCCCTGCCAGTAAACACTCGTATTGGAATAGTTGGGGGTGGTCCAAGTGGCTTGTCAGCTGCTTATGCATTATGCAGGCTTGGTTATAAAGACGTCACCTTGTTGGAGAAGCATCGCACAGTTGGTGGCATGTGTGAATCAGTCGAAATTGAAGGTAAAGCTTCATATATATATAGCAATAATGTCTAGTTGATCCATTT
Source organism: Acacia confusa (assembly GCA_037074495.1). Lineage (NCBI taxonomy): Eukaryota > Viridiplantae > Streptophyta > Magnoliopsida > Fabales > Fabaceae > Acacia > Acacia confusa. The sequence continues at coordinate 650,711 of CM073509.1, forward strand.
CACTAATACTTGAATCTTGAGTTCTTGACTTGTACGTTAAATTAATCTCTATTTATATAGGGAAAGTTTATGACTTGGGGGGGCAAGTTCTCGCTGCAAGTAGTGCTCCTGTCATTTTTCACTTGGCCAAAGAGACAGGCTCTGAATTAGAAGAAATGGATTCCCACAAGCTAGCTGTAATTGAGTGTTCCTCAGGAAAATATCAAGATATTAACGTTGCAGATGATTACGTTTCTGTGATGTCACTTACATTGGATATCCAAGTAAGTCTACACTACTATTATTAGCCTATATATACCCCACATAATGACTTGAAAGTTGACACCTATTTTATTCCTTTTGCTCTTCTGACAGGAAAAGGTAAAGAATTCTGATCGTATTGGGGTCCACGCTGTTAGTGAACTCGCCTCGGACATGAGTTCAGAATATATTGAGAGACATGGACTCAAATTTGTTCCTAAATCCGTAGCCTATGGTTACACTGCTTCAGGATATGGGTTTGTTCAAGATATGCCATACGCGTATCTTCATGAATTTACAAGAACGTCAATGGCCGGAAAAATTAGACGTTTTAAAGGTGGATACACAAGTCTTTGGCAGAAGATTGCTGAATCACTTCCACTGAAACTTCACTGCAACACTGAAGTGTTGGCCCTCAGACGCAACTCTGAAGGTGTCACTGTTAATGTCAAGAATTCTGATGAAGTTCAAGCAATGGAGTTTGACAAGATCATAATCTCAGGCAACTTTCCATTAAAATATGGAAGAACTTATAGGTCCCTACCTTCAGCTTGCATAGGTATGTACATTTATTGCTAAAGAGTATTTTTACACAAGGTTTTTTGTGGCTTTGTCCCAACAGATGCCTAATGATCAAGTGTTGTGAACAGAGCACGAAAGGGAAGTGATGGATGTGAGTGATCTTGAAAGGGAATTGTTCAGCAAAGTAGAGACAAATGATTACTACACTACTGTTTTGAAGGCTAAAGGGCTGGAGGATATGCCAGTTGGGTTTTATTATTTTACTGAGTTTATGGAAGATCCAAGCACAATTGGGAATCCAGTGGCGTTGCAGAAATTTTATGCTGACACTGACATATTCTTGCTGTGGTCATATGGCAACTCTGGTGACATTAAAGGACCAACTGTCACTAAGCTTGCGATCAAGGCACTAGAAGCCGTAGGAGGAAAAGTTCAGAATGTTATTCTTCAACGTCGTTTCAAGTATTTTCCTCATGTTAGCAGTCAAGGTATTTCAATTTTCACTGGTTTCTCTATTTTGTTTTCCTTCACCAAGTAAGTGTCTATTTAGATTAATTAGCACCAGAAAGAATAGATTTTGGATTAAGTTGACATATAAAATAGTTTTTTTAATTATCATTTATAAAGTTGATTTTCAAACTTCCATGACAATTAATTATCATAAACTCCATTGAATATCACAAAAAATATATTTTGGCATTGAGAAGGATATTTGGATCATTTTTAACAAAACAAAGTTTTTGCCATATATATAATTGATTGTAAAGTCAACATTATAAGAGTCAAAACTAAGTGTTTTTTTTTTTAAAAAAAAAAACATTTCAATGCCCTTATACACGCCAAAATCAATTATGAATTAAAAAAAAAAAAAAAAAACTTCTATACATGTCAAAATCACTTATAAACTCAAAACCATGGTTATCTCATGAGTTACCAAACACCTCTACACTATACATGTCAAAATCAATTATGTACCCGAAATCATAATCATCTCATAAGTTACTATTATCAGCTTTTCATTTTCATAGTTGATTTTATTGTGTAAGTGAATGATAACATTTGAGATAGCCATAATTTTAGGTTTTATAATTGATTTTGGCATGTATTGATGTGTTTAGTTTTAAATTCATAATCAGATGTTTAATTTCCAGTTCATAATTGATTTTGACATGTTCAGGGTGTTTAGATATTTTTAAGAAAACTACGATTTTGGCTCTCATAATTGACTATCATATGAATCCAAACGGGCCTACGTTACTAACTTGTGATGTTTGAATGCAGATATGAAAAATGGCTTCTATGCCAAAATTGAATTAGAACTTCAAGGTTCGAGGAATACTTACTTTGTTGGTGGACTTATGGCATTTGAGCTTACAGAGAGAAATTCATCTTACGCTATGGCTTTAGTCTGCAAGAACTTTGGGACTAACAATGATCTGCCAACGTCTCCTTACACAAAGGTAATTTGGCATTATGCACATGTAAACGAATCAATATTTGGAAATGTGTAGCTTTTTTGAATTTTGATTATTCATGCTATTTTATCAGAGACCAGTACTCACTAAGGCATGCATTTTGCAGAGTTTGTTTCCCTTACAAATGGAAGGCATGAGAAATTATCCAAAAGAATTAGGCGAATTGCCAGGAATTCAATTTCCTGACTTGCCTAATTTGAGTAGCTATTTGAAGTACTGGGGAACTCATTCCATCACTCAAGACAAAACTCTCTACACTTGGATTAATGAAGAAGGGGCTGTGATGGGCCAAAGGACCTATGGAGAGCTTTACTCAAATGCCAACTGTATTGCTCAAAAGCTCTTGACAAGTCAAAAACCAGTTATCAAACCTGGAGACAGGGTTTTAATGATCTACGTCCCTGGTTTGGATTTCATTGATGCCTTCGTTGGATGTCTAAGAGCAAAAGTCATTCCAGTCCCTGTTCTTCCCCCAGACCCAATGCAAAGAAGTGGGCAAGCACTTATGAAGATTGAAACTATTGCCAACTCATGTGGCATAGTAGCAATTTTGTCAACAACAGCTTATCATTCAGCAGTCCGTGCAGGGTCAGTGAAAAATTTAATCTCACTAAGTGGAAAAGGTGGGAAGGCTTCAGCTCGATGGCCTAATCTTCCATGGATGCACACTGATTCTTGGGTTAAGAACTTCAAGAACCTACGTATGGAAAGTCTAGCTGATCAATCTGAACCCCAACCTAATGATATCTGCTTTTTGCAATTCACATCAGGATCAACTGGTGATGCTAAAGGAGTAATGATAACTCAGGGAGGGCTGATTCATAACGTGAAGTTAATGCGAAGGCTATATAAAAGCACCTCAAGAACAGTACTAGTAAGCTGGCTTCCTCAGTATCATGACATGGGGCTTATTGGCGGGCTCTTTACATCTCTTGTTAGTGGTGGTACAGCTATTCTCTTCTCTCCACTGACATTTATCAAGAAGCCACTTTTATGGCTTGAAACTATGAGCAAGTATCAAGCAACTCATAGCGCTGGCCCTAACTTTGCCTTTGAGTTATTGATTCGAAGGCTAGAGTCTGACAAAGATAAGCTTCACAATTTAGACCTTTCGTCTATGATTTTTCTCATGGTCGCAGCTGAGCCAGTGAGACATAAGACTTTGAAAAGATTCATTGAGCTAACTAGTACTCTCGGCTTATCTCAGAAGGTGATGGCTCCCGGATATGGCTTAGCAGAAAACTGTGTATTCGTTTGCTGTGCATTTGGAGAAGGTCACCCTATTATTGTTGATTGGCAAGCAAGAGTTTGCTGTGGGTACGTTCACCCAGGGGATGCAGATGTAGACATTAGAATAGTTGATCCAGAGACTGGTGAAGAGCTTCAAGAAGATGGGAAGGAGGGAGAAATATGGATTAGTAGTCCAAGTGCAGGAATAGGATATTGGGGAAAGGAAGAATTGAGTCAAAAGACTTTCAGGAATGAGCTTCAAAATCATCCTGGACGTAACTACACAAGAACTGGGGATTTGGGACGAATAATAGAGCACAAGTTGTTCATCACAGGAAGAATCAAGGATCTCATCATTGTAGCTGGAAGAAATATTTACTCAGCAGATGTTGAAAAAACAGTAGAAAGCTCATCTGAGCTTCTTCGTCCAGGGTGTTGTGCTGCCATTGGAGTCCCTGAGGAAATTCTATCAGCAAAAGGAATTTCCATTCCAGATGGTTCTGACCAGGTAGGCCTTGTTGTGATTGCAGAAGTTAGAGATGGTAAACCAGTTGGCAAAGAAGTGATCCAGCAAATTCAGACTCGTGTGGCAGAAGAACATGGAGTCACTGTCGCTTCAGTCAAGTTGGTCAGGCCAAGAACCATTAGCAAAACAACCTCAGGAAAGATCAAGAGATTTGAATGCTTAAAGCAATTTACAGATGAAACATTGAACTTGGCACCACAGCCACTTTTGACAAAGAAAAAATTAGCAAGATCATTCACTACAGGAACATGTAAAGCAGGATATACACCTAGACCTCAACTAGGATCAAATAAAGATCCAAGTGGTCCAAGAATCAGCAACCAACAAATTGTGGAATCCTTGAAGGGGCTTATTTCTGAGCAGACGGGTATTCCAGTTGACAACATCTCTATTACAGACAACCTGACATCATATGGAATTGACTCAATAGGTGTGGTCAAAGTAACTCAAAAGCTATCTGATTTCTTGGGAGTGCAAGTGGCAGCCATTGACGTCTTCACAGCTTCCTGTATTCAAGAGTTGGCTAATTTCTCAGAAAATCTTCTGTTGAAGTCTCAACCTCAACTAATGAACAACCCATCCCATGTTGAAGAAGTCGAGATTGATTCTTCTGAATTGATTGTGGAAGTTACCAAGTCTCGCCAATTTGCTATTCGTTTGCTCCAACTACTAGCACTCATTTATATGGCCATCATTCTAGTTTTTCCTGCATATCTGTCGATCACAACCTTTTTTGGCTTCATCCAAAATATTAGTCGATTGGTGGATGGGATATCTTGGCTGAATTATTTAGTTCCCTTGACTTTTGCACCTCTTGCATGGATCCTTTGCATTGTTTCCACTTGTGTTTGCATTTCACTGTTCGGAACTTCTTTCCTGAGGCCAAATTATGCCCTTTCCCCTGAATTTTCCATGTATTCTGTGGGTTTCATCAAGTGGTGGGCACTTTATAAAATGCAAGAAATTTCTTCTAAAGTTCTGGCAGCACATCTTAGAGGGACAATATTCCTGAAATATTGGTTTGAGATGCTTGGTGCAAGAATTGGATCTGCAGTTTTGTTGGATACAGTTGACATCACAGACCCATCTCTAGTTTCAATTGGAGACAAAGCTGTTATTGCAGAAGGAGCTTTGCTGCAAAGCCACGAGGTAAAGAATGGACTTGTAAGTTTCTTCCCTATTAGGATTGGCAGAGGTTCTTCCGTTGGGCCTTATGCTATTTTACAAAAAGGAAGTGTCGTTGGAGAAGGCAGTGAGGTGCAACCTTTGCAAAAGGTTGAAGCAGGCCAACATGTGCCCAAAATGACAAAGCTCAACAATGTTAAGGTATGTTCTAATCTTTAATAATATTACACGAAGATTTTAAGTTCAACACCCCGCAAATTTTAACTAAGATTCTTCTTTTTAAACCAAATTGTTACTTTTTGGGAGTTGAATTTTATTTTATTTTAACTTTTATTTTGGAAGTTTATAATTACTAAAATTCATAGTCATGTCTACATACATTTTTAGCATAAACAAAACACTTGTAACATTTATGAAATAACTTTATTGGGTAGTATGTTACTAACCATTTAACTACATTAATTAAATAATGCCTCTTTTAATCATATTTCAGAATGCAGCACTGACCATTGAAGCTGTTGAAGCTGAATCTGCTGTTATTAACCATTTCATTGGAATCTATCTGATTGGCTTTCTGAGTTCCCTTGCCGCTGCTATTGTCTACTTCCTATACATAAGGTTCTTCTCAAAACCTCCATCTTTTCAACACTTCTCATTCATTTGCCTATCTGGGGCCTTCCATTGGATTCCATTTACCCTCATAGCATATGCTACCATGTTTTCTCATGTCCCATCAAGTCCAATCATCTTTGCCATTTCATTTTCTTGTGCCTACTTGCTTCATGGTATTATTCTCAGCTCTCTCACTTGCCTTTTAACTCGATTCCTGGAATCTAGTCAAAAGCAGACCCATTTTAAAATCTGGCTTCGACACAGGATCACCATTGCTTGCCACCTTAGATTTGCAAGGCTTCTAACAGGAACAGAAGCCTTTTGCATATATTTGCGTCTTTTAGGAGCCAAAATTGGCAAGCATTGTTCTATTAGAGCCATCAACCCAGTTTCAAACCCAAAATTAATGTCGATTGGTGCTGGGGTCCATCTTGGTGATTTTAGTCGGATAATTACTGGGTTCCATTCTTCTCATGGGTATGTTAGTGAAAAAGTCAAGATTCAGGATAATTCAGTTGTTGGGAGTCAAAGCCTAATCCTACCTGGTTCAACTATTGAAAAGAATGTCATTCTAGGTGCACTTTCAATTGCTCCAATGAATTCTACGCTCCAAGAAGGCGGCGTGTACATTGGATCCCAAACAAAAGTGGGTAACAGAAACTCTATAATTGCTTTGGATGAAAGAATAGAGGAGATGGACATGGAATACAAGAAGTTGGTGTCCAATTTGGCTGCAAATTTGGCTGCTACAACTTTGAATGCTAAAGCAAGATATTTTCACCGCATTGGGGTTAGCGGGAAGGGATACCTAAAACTGTACAACAAGATAGAAGGCTTTCCACCACACAAGATTTTTCACCCTGGAATAAGTTACCCTATCATTGTTAGGCACAGCAATAGTTTGAGTTCTGATGACGATGCAAGGATTGATGCTCGTGGGGCAGCTTTGAAGATACTCTCTGAAGGACCTTCTTCTGATTCTGAGAGTCCTCTCTATGACTTAACACTTAAGACAGGACCTGCATTCTATGCTCGCACCATTGCTGATTTCGCAAGGTGGCTTGTTTGTGGTCTTGAGGCAAGAAAGGAGTTTGTCAAACGAGTCCCACATGTTCGTGACGCGGTGTGGAATTCTCTTCGACATGCTGACTCTTACGCCGAATTGCATTACTACTCAAACTTTTGTCGGCTAATCCGCTTTACTAATGGCCAAGAAATGTATGTGAGGTTCAAGTTGCGACCTTTTGACAAAAGTATCAGTGAAGATTCAGGTAAGGTTGAGCCAAAAGGGATCCTTCCGCCAGAAACAGGTGCTATTCCCAGGGATGAAAATGATATACGCCCCTTACTTTTTCTTGCTGATGATTTTAAAAAACGTGTGAATTCTCCTGGTGGGGTTCAATACATTCTTCAAGTACAACTCCAACCAATACCAGATGATGAAGCCTCTCGTGACATTGGACTAGACTGCACTAAACCATGGGATGAGAATGAGTTCCCATACATTGATGTTGGAGAGATAAGCTTAAACCAAATACTTCCTGATGAAGAATCAGAGAGACTGGATTTTAGTCCATATCTTCGAAGCCAAGAACTTGATGTCATCCATGCTACTTCGAGCTCCCAAAGTGCTTCAATTGATCACGGTCGGTCCTTGGTCTATGAGATCAGTCAGAAGATAAGAAATAAAGAGCCGCTTCCAGAGGCCTTAAAGAACTTCATTGAGCAATCTGATGTGAAGATAGATCTATCAAATTGTCCCATGGCAGCACCGGCGGCACAAAAAACAGAGCATCAAGAAGTGAGCTTGACCAGAACATGGTATCAAACCCTGTCAGCAACGTTCATTCAACCGTTACTACAAACCATCTTGCCTTATTTAGTGGTGGGCTTAGCAATTTTCGGTCCTTTGAACTGGGTTGTCCAAGAAAAGAACGCGAAGAAACTCCCAGTTCATTGGTTGCTTCCTTTGTGTTGGGTTTTCTCAGGTACTGTGGCGGCATTGTCATGCGTTGTTGCCAAATACGTGCTTGTGGGAAGGAAGAAAGAAGGGGAAACAGTGGCCATATGGAGTCAAAGGGTAACAATGGATAGCACGTGGCAGGCGATTAGAACGGTGGTCGGAGATTATTTCACGGACATGACGAGTGGTTCGTTTTGGTTTGTAGCGTGGATGAAGTTGATGGGGGCAGAGGTAGATACAGATCGTGATGCCTACGTGGACAGCGCAGGCGTGTTATTGAACCCAGAAATGGTGAAGATTGGGAATGGAGGAAGTGTGGGAAGAGAAGCATTGTTGTTTGGGCACATATATGAAGGAGAAGGAGGGATGTTGAAGTTCGGAGAGATTAACATCGGAGAAGACGCATTTGTCGGAAGTAGAGCTGTGGTGATGCCCGGCGTGCAAGTGGAACATGAGGGTAGCCTCAGCCCCCTGTCTCTTGCCATGAAAGGAGAAATCATCAGGTCTAAGTAATTACTAATTATGGCAATAATAATAAAATCATAATAATAGGACGTCGTCGGCTCATTTCATTGACAGATGTTCCTAGTGCCCTGTTTCTTTGTTTGGTTTCTTGACTTTCTCAATGAAGCAATAATACAAGTTTACTTGAACAAGACCCACTTCAGTTTTATTTAATCATTCGAAAATATAGAAGCAGCAAAAATATTTTCGTTATCAATATAAAATCAACCCTACATATATAATTAAGATACAACATTTGTAGATAATAAAAAATGGAAACAGTCCCACATATATAAAATAAAAATTTAAAGAACGTCAATGCAAGTACGAAGTGTATATAAAAAATTGTAATGACTCAAATGTTTAATATCATGCAATCTTTTACTAAAATTTAAATTGAATTTTCTGATAAAATCATAAAACTCTCTTGGTTTATTTTTGCCAGATATGGATTTACATAAATAGCAAATTGCTGAAGCAGCCTTATTATAAATTTATAATTACAGCCAGCGGTTTGCGAAGATTAGCACAAAGCAAAGGTTATCGTGTGTTCAGACTTCAGAGTTCAAACTTTTCAGGCCACCAAAGCTCATTCAACAAAATAATTAAGCTTCCATACACAATAAATTAAACTGTAATATTATGAAATGAAAATATTGGAAGGTAAATTGACCCACATATATAGGGCAGAAGGCTGATTATAATAGCTGGTCAAAAAAAAAAGAAGGAAGGCAGACAATGATATGCAGTAACAGAGACGTACGATTAATAAGAAAACTTTAACGTGTCGTTGGGGAAAAAAGTGAAGGTACGAATATGTATGACGGCGCTAATCACCAAGGAGCATCCATGTCTGTCCGTCCGCACTATAATGCCTCCTTCTTCTTCTCGAACCCCATTCTGCCCTCTCTCTTTTTCTTCTTTCTTTTGTATGTTGCTGCAATTGTGGATCATCCTCCTGGTTAAATTGGAAACTCAACATTTCGTTGAAGCGCCAATTCTCATCGCTCTGTCAAATATCAATTTCTTCATATCATTACGAGCCTCCTCTTACGTTGGTTCTCACAACGTAATAAAAAGCCCTCATTCTTTATGCTCTCTCCTCTCTCTCTCTAGTCTCCAGAGTTTGGAGGTTCTTATTCTGTCTTCTTGTAGCTTCATCAATTTAATATGGCCCTCCACAAAGCCTTCTCTTGGATGTTGAGCATTCTGATCCTAACTCTGGCGATTTCACTATTGTCTGCTGAATCCCCTAGTTCTTGTGAGTTCATGGTTATTCTCTTCTCTGCGTCCCTTGATGCTGAATCTTATTTATTTCCTGGACTTGTGTTTATTAAACCAAAGCTAGTTTCACTTGCGCAGGTCTCCCTTGTGCGACAGCCACGGTAGGGAACAGAGCCCCTTCGACAGCTTCAGGCACAAAGGTATGCAACTATATATATTGTATGTTTTCTTATTCACGTATTAAAACTTGAAAACCAAGAAAAGGAAACCACTTTGATCTGCTTCTTCAGTCTCCTAGTTGCTATCTATTTTACCAAGGATTTATACATTTTGTAGGTTCGAAAGTTTGGGGAAACTTCTGCTGGCACAGTGGTAGAGTCGGCAAGGAAAGTCCCAACCGGACCCGACCCTCTTCATCATCACAACAAGAATCCCACTGGCCATTGAGCTAATATCTCCTCCATTGGCGTGTAGGGTTTTTTTTTTAAACTTTGATGCTTTCTAACCCATGTTACAATCCCCTGCTTCCGCATGATCCCCTGTATACACTTTCCATTCACCGTATTATATTAGGGACTCCAAGATCCTGAGAGCCATCTATATCAAATATGTTTCTAATATTAAATGCTTAGCTAGTTTGGTTTGTGGGTGATTTGGAATTTTGTGTTGGGTTTTATCTTCTTGTGTAACATTGGGGGGACAAGAACAGAGTGCTTACTGCGCCTCCTCCTTTTTCTTTCTGGATTTGGGACTGAAATTTCAATTGGTTGGGGTTGAGAGGCGTTATTGATCTCCGCTGGCTCGTCAATAGTGGCAGGAACTTATGCATTTTCGTACAATCTCAGTTGGCAGACTGGCAGAATGTGTGCGAGAGAGGGGGATTTTGAATGTGCCCAAATGAAGCCTCGTATTCTGGAAGACAAATACGATTTTTTTAAAGGTTTTAACACAACCATCCCCTAATCATAGGTGTAGGTATCTTTCCATTTGAGGTAATAATATTTGAGTCATCGGACATTAAATGTAAACATTTCTTTTAACTGGATTTAAAATTTAATTCGTCATGTTTTAAAGAATTATCTCCTTCTCCTATATCCAATATACATGACACTACTATACCGAATATACATGACAGATAGATGTAAATTAGACATTACAAATATTGCTTCTTGTTAGGGATGGTTCCCAAAATCCATTTCTTGGATCCTTGTGAAGGGCCACGGCCCATCATAAAACAAGTTTTTTTTTTTTTTTTGTGAACGCCCATTATAATTCTAGTAGCTATGACTAATAGATAAGGATAATAATACTGTAACCTGATATACTATTGTCCTATTATATATATTGATTGGTGTGGCAACGGGGTAGTCTCCAAATTGTGGGGAGAAACTAGGCTTGTTTTATAAATTGCTCGAAGATTTTGTGGAATTCTTTTAGAATGATTGTTCAACCGGGACAGCCCATCCCGTGGAAAGGACCCAAAAACACCTGGTCATCTTCAACCTGTGTGGCTGTGTCCCATCTCGTCTCCAAGAACATGCCGGGATTGGAACATCCCGTTCTATTCAAAACATATATATATATATATATATATATATATATATATATATATATATATATATTACGAAAATATTATATGTTTTTATTTTATTTTAAGGATTTTAAAAATGAATATAATAAATCACACGGTAAAAGCTAAGATGTTTGATACAAGTCTTGTATGCTATGTAGAGTGGGGGAAAAAATTGAAGAATGTACAACTTATAAGAAGTACTCCCTCCTCTCCTTCACATAAAATCTAATTGGGAGTTGGATTTATTTCAAAATATAAGATTCCAATCCATTTTTGCTCTTATATTTATCACTTTTTTTCAAATTATTTTACATGATAAATGAATTAAAATATGATCTAATAATGCTCATGATACTTTAAGGTAATCATGTTACATTTGTTTAAATCAACTACTTTATTTTTTAATCTATCTAAGTTACTTAAATAGCTTTTACATTACAGATAAGAGGCATGTTCTAAAAGGTGTTTCTAGTCATTTTTATAAGGCACTCACTAAGTCTTGGGAATATTAAATTTTGGGTGGTGAGAGAATAAAAATCAATATGATGTTAAAGTTTAAGATACTTAATAAGAATAATATTAAAAATACTTGAATTTTACCACAAATTTAATGTTTTTAGTTGTTTTTATTTATATGTGTGAATTAGTTAAAAGTGAGGCTACTTATAATAAGGACTAAATGCTACTACATATCTCATACCTGATGCAATACATAATTAATTAATTTTATTAGATTAAGGAAGTTTGTTAAATTAGTTCATATATGTATTTTTTTTCTTCTAAAACATTATTATTATCATCTTTAATTTCTTAATTCCTTCCCTCTTTCTCATACTTGATTATTATTGAGAAAATACTAGTAGCATTAATTTAGGGGGAAAAAAGATAAATATATAAAATAGATATTATATATAGAATCAATATCAACTCTCTAAATATATCACACATTAAGAAATGGGGGAATATATTGAAACCACTAGTTGACGCAAACTCACTTAACATTTGCAATTAGTAGGATAATTTTAAAAGCAAAAGATAGATATGGGGACAAAGTGAATTGAGGTTTTATATCTATGACAATAGCAAACCCTTAAAACTCTTATGTTCAAATTAAATATAAAGTCGGGAAATCATGTTGAGCTTGTCAGGCTAGCCTAGACTTGATTAATTTGAGGTCAACCTTACAATTTAGAGTCTACAATGGAGTTGAACCAAAAAAGACCAGCCTCATAGGATCATGGGCTTAAAATAGTGGCCAGGGTCATGGGCCAACCTGTTTTTAATTTTTTTAAAATAAAAAATATCATTGATGATATTGATGGTGATGATGGCCCTAACAAAGAGAATGATAATGTTATATATATTTTTCAGTGTTTAGTAAATGATTTGTGACTTTATGTAGTTATTTATTTAATTGTGGACATTAGTATTTAGACTTAGTGTTTGTGTTTTGTTAAATATGAACAATGTATGATGGTTTAACTTAGTTTTATAATATTTATGTTTTAAATTAAGTATTTTAGTGTCCAAATATATAATAAGTGAAAACCTGACAAACAAGTTTAAAACTCGTGAACTGTACCATGCCCCTTAATCAAATGGGGTCGGGCCTAAAAAATGTGACTTTTTGAGACTTGGCCTACACAAGCCGGCCCATTCAAGCACGAGTTATACTCTAATATATATGTATGTATGTATGTATGTATGTATGTATGTATGTATATATATATGTATGTATATATATATATATATATATATCACTTCAATTAATTTATCAAAATCAAAAAATGGTGGTTAGTTTATTAAATTCAGCATTTTTCTTTAGCTTCATTCATATTAAATAAGGTTTTGAAATATATATATGTATCACGGAGTTACACTTAAGCATCAGTTACATATTCAAAATTAAAAAAATTAATTATTGTCATGGTTACTTATATAATGCACCAGATAATTCTTCTATTGACTTGGATAATGGGAGGGAGTACATATAAATGGATCAAGTGAACTCGCTGGCACGGGATGTGCGGCCCAGACACACGACCCCAAAAAAAATACTACCAGCATAATATTTAACTAACTTTTTAAATTTAATTAAATTAGATAATTATACGTTATATCAAGGAGAAGGAAGTGAGAGGATTAGGTGGGTGTTTAGTAACCCTCAAATCACCGTTTCAGAGTATAAACTAATCTAAAGATACACTTATTACTCAAAAAAAAAAAAAAAGAGTACACGGTGATTTTTTATTTTTTATTTTTTATTTTTTTGGCCCTATTGTCTGGATGCTTTGTTTATTGTGTGATGACTTAGTTGAATACGTGGCCTTCTAAATTTGCTCGCCTGGTCAGTGGTGTGAGTAGGAAAACGATTCGTGTAAAGTAATAAAGACAGTATCTGTCCAACGATAAACTAACAACCGCCCCCCCCCCCCCCCCCCCCCCCCCCAAAAAAATATCTCCACAAACTCTAGAATCTTCTCCACGCTTTTTCCCCCAGTTCTTTAAATAAAATATCTCTTCTCCTTCCCTCCTATAAATATCTATGCACTTTTCCACTTCGGCGCACTCTCAGCGTGATCGATCACATGTCTTCTTCAACCGCCTCTGCCACCACTGGCTCCTCCCCTGACCACCTTCAAACGCCCACATTAGACCGCGAATCTTCCGCTCTCCTCCACTCCATTTCCGAGCATGGAGGCTATGCTTACGTCAGCATGGCCGCCCTCAGCGACTTCCGAGCTGCCCGTGAGATGGCCTGGGAGCAGCTTCATTCGGGCCCTCCGCACTCTGTCTTCCCAGTTTGGCGCGACGCTTACTCTATGGCGTGCCTTCACGTTGCCAAGCACCATTACACCAACGGTGAGTTCAAGGAGGCTCTCAGGGCTTTGGATATGGGACTGATCATGGGGGGATCGCTTCTAAAGAAAGACTTGAGCTCTGCTGCTGACAAAGTATCGGAGAGGCTCAGGAACATTATGGCTTCCAATGAAAGCCACGAAGGCTTTGGGATGTCCGAGCATCGACTTGTCAGTCACCAACTTAACCAGGCAGAGGTGAGGCCCATCACTCAACGTTTGCGTAAAATTTATTAATGGGTACTTTTATTCAGTGCATGAGTCCTTTGCAGTTCTTGATACTGAAGTTCTTGTATACTTCAGGGAGGGAATGAGTCAAGGGGCACTAGAGAAGTGTTTCTGGGGCTCACCTCCTCTTTTTTATTCCAATCAAACTATTCTCTCTTATCTCGCCGAACTCTATAAGAATTTTACCATCAAGAACTCTAGGAAATCCTGGCTCGGCAGTCAGCGCCGTCATAGCCAAGGATTTGGGTAGTTTGCAGAGCAACTCTTGTTCTGTCACCGCATATACGAAAATGATCATGCTATTTTGCAACCGTCGAATTTTATTCTGTCCTATGGATATTGAAATTGCAAGTTCTTCTGTTTGCTTTACTGTGCTTATGAAGCTAGATCTGATTGATATCTTTATTTCCAAATGGTTTTCACCCTTCTGATGTTTATATTATAGCTTTTACACTTGTAGGTGCACAAACTTCTACCCTTCAACTCCTTTTCTCATAAAATCGTGGAGAAAAGGTCTGCTCTGTCATTGGAAAGGTTCCTAGAAGATTATTACCGGGCTGGCTCCCCGGTTGTCATCAGTGACTGTATAGCTCACTGGCCAGCCAAGACAAAATGGAATGACATAGATTATTTGAAGAAAGTTGCTGGTGATCGCACGATTCCAGTAGAGGTAATTTCTCTGATTATATGGTTGAGTAAGCTGCTTAAGGGAAATTCTGTTTTGAAAGATATGCTTTGCAGCGAATTGATCTTCCGATAAATTTTTATATTGATTGCATGAATCTGGAAGTTCGACTTATCTTAGAGGGAAATTTCATCGTCCATTTATTTGGTTCACACTTGATTAGAACTTAATAAACTTGGAATTCGAGATTACTTTTTGGATATGCGCCATGCTCATTAAATCTGCACTAACGGGATGTCATGCGTGTTAAGATCATATTGGCAGTTTATTATAACCATAATACGCAATGGCTATAACAAAAATCCACTCACACACAGAGGAAAGGGGAGAGAACCTAATTTATTTATATTATATTTGTTGCTATTACTGTATTGATAAAATGTAGCATGCTTTGTAGGTTGGGAAGGGCTATTTATGTGCAGAGGGGAAGCAAGAGTTAATTACATTTTCAGAGTTTCTTCAGCGTATAGAGTCCCATGCCTGCTCTTCTGCCGGTCCTACATATCTTGCTCACCATCCACTATTTGATCAGGTATTAATTTTTGAATTTTGGTACACAATATTGGAAGTCAATCTGCTCATTACACTCACCAATGTTAATGACATTGCAGATAAATGGGCTCCGGAAAGATATTCGTATTCCTGACTACTGTTTTGTTGGTGGAGGGGAGCTAAGATCTCTCGATGCTTGGCTTGGTCCTGCGGGGATGGTAATACCATTACACCATGATCCACACCATAATATACTAGCTCAGGTGAGTCAACTGCAGTACTCTGGACTGAACAATTATAACACAAAGCTGTATTTGATATTCTTTCACTTTTCATTTTACACATACTGGTTTTTATGGCCTTAGTTGTTTCTGTTTTTAGCATATATACTCAGCTTATTATTACTGGGACGTCTCCAACATTTAGGAATACTATTGCAGTATTAATGTGCTTCTTTCTAATCCTTCTTAGCTTGAGTACCCCTGGATTATACTCCTAATTATAAGCCTCTTGAGTATTCCGCACAGCATGGATAAGCCACTGCGAGTTTGGCAAAATACTAACTACTAAGTTCTGATTTACTGTAGTATGGTCTTAAATGAGGCACTTCAATATATTTGGACAGCATTGTGGTGTCCATATTTCCTTGTAACCAAAGGTACATTATTATAGCACATCCTTAAGAATATGTAAAGTGTAACAATTTTTTAGCCTCATATGCAGATGATAATCAGAAAATGTTATTGTGCATCCTTATCTTTTTTGATACTTTTTTTTTTTATCACAGGACGTCACATTGGATGCATGTCTATTTGACCTTTTCTTCCTGGATAATGCCAAATTCACATACTTAATCACCCAGAGACCTATTTAAATTAAACATTTAACAGTATATTTGGCTGAAAGTTTTTAGTCGTATTGTACTTTCAGGTTGTTGGGAAGAAATATGTAAGGCTCTACCCCCCGTCTGTGTCTAAGGAACCTTACCCTTGCACTGAAACAATCCTTATGAATTCCAGTCAGGTATTTACTTTTTTTGCCCTTTTTTCTTTGGTTAATAACCTCTGCAGGGTGCTTATCCCTTTGCATACCATGTTACCGTTATTATATAGCTATCTGATTGGCCATGAAACCCTAGAATTTTCTTCTCTTTTCTGAATCACTTTACTCGTGCGTTGCTCAAAGTGTTTCTATCTCACCATCTATATCTAGGATTGCATGTTTCCACAGCTTTTCTTGCTATCATTGCAGCCAAGTCCATCCCCAACTCACTCAGTACTTTTTATTTAAAAACGAGTGGTTCCCTTATTTGGTGTTTTGTGAGAATGAATCGGTTGAAAAGGATGTTTTTTCCTGCTTAATCTAGAACTTATTGTTGACCGCAAAATAAGATGAGAATTCTTCAGAATAGAGTTTCAGGTTTTGATCTGTTATACTTCATAAGGGGTATGGAACAAAATGAGATAAAGCCTAGGAGACTACCAATTTGCGACAGATATATACGAAGTTTTAGATTCGGGAAGGTAATGAAATTTGGTGAATCAGGCAGAGTGGTTGGACGTGGTATGCTTCCCAAGTTTCCTAAAACTGCAAGTTCTATTTGACATACATTATACGTATACCCTTGGCTTTGTGAATATTCGTATTCTTGAGAGTTGAGATGAGGTGTTTGTCTACTTTTAATCTATTTCTTTGAAATCTTTGCATCCATTTTGACTGGAGGACTCTTATATGTAGATTGATCTAGATAACATAGATGAAATGATGCTTCCTGGGGTGGAAGACTTGGAATTCGTAGACTGTATATTAGAGGAGGGTGAATTGCTATATATCCCGCAAAAATGGTGGCACTATGTCCGCTCTCTGACTACAAGTTTCTCCGTTAGTTTCTTGTGGAGTAAGGCCGAAGTTTCAGCTACATCCTGATGTTTTATGGCCCACGTCAAGTCTACCATTTTTTGTTTTTTAAACAGAAGGAAATATCTAAATGGAGGAGGGAGCAGATGCTTCAAGTGCCCTGCTAACATAACGTATCTATGCCCATTGCTCATTTTGTATCAGAATGAAGCAGTAAGAAACGTTGTTAAATGGATAGATCATCACATTCACTGTTTGAAGGCAAGGTTTTTTTTAATATGTGTGTGTGTGTGTGTGTAGCTTTTTTTTATTTGAAGATATATATATATATATATATATATATATATATATATATATATATATATATATATATATATATATAACTTGGCTGTGGATCAGGCGTAGTATACAAAACCTTGTATGAAATCAAATGTGAACTGAGTTGCAAAACTAGCGAAGGCACATTTCTCATTATAAATTGATAATCCAGTCTAAGCAAAATTCTCTGCGCCGCCTCGTCTTAATCTTGTTCATGCCCTGCATATAGATACTTATGACCAATACTAAAAGGGGAAAAGACTTCAATAAATGTAACACCAAAGATAATTGCAACTGAAACCAGAAGATCAATTAAACTGCCTCTATAGCAAGACTCGTTGCGAAGCAACATCTCCCTAAGGCATTTGCTTAACTGTCGTAATCATATACAAAATGGAGCATGTTTCCTTGTGCTCACATGCCTCCATACGATTTCAATTAGATTGAGATAACCTGTTAATCTGTTTTATTACCACCTCTTTTTTTAATATCTAGTTGGAAATTAGATTAAGTTCAAAATAAAAGATTTCATCTCATTTTATTTCTTGTGTGTATCATTTTTTTCTTAAACTAATTTATTTCTATAAGTTGATATATAATCTAATGTTAAATAAGAATATTTTTTTGAAAGGATCATGTATGTATTACAATTAACTAGTTGATTTTATTTTTTAATATACCTCAATTAATTAAGTCTCGCTGGTGTACTAAATTTGAACGTGTGCGCCTCCAACAAGTAATAAACCCGAGTATCCCTCTGCAATTATCTGCCTAGGACGGTGCCGAGGGTGCGAAGAAACATGGTAACGGATACGTGATCTTGATATGAACGTTGTAGATATGACGTGCGCTATTATGACCTGCTCAATCTTAAGCATCATTGAGTTGACCAAACTACACCAGTATGATCTCATACAATTTATGCCGTTACTAGTTACAGACCTTATGCGGCGAAACACCAAGAATGCTATCCAAAAAGAGAGACTAGGAAAAGCAAAGGAAAATGAACTGTGACACTAGCTAGGCTGCAGATTTATACCTGCAAAGAACTTTACACTTCAACACCCTATCCTGAACATAAAACCCTGGCATCACCATCAGCTTAACCCTGCTTGGACACTGTGACCTGTGCCTATTATTATTATCCATCAACATATCTTCCATGTAATGAGGATCAAAGCTTGTATTCTCCTGAACCCTTAAAATTCCCAAAGGTGGGTCGAAGGAAAACGCCAGCAAATGGAGCAACCATACGCATTTTGCTGCCACAAAGAAAGCTTGAAGTAGCTGTTCAGGCCAAGCTCTCGTCCAATTCAAAGTGGTTATAATGCTGCTCATTTTCTGGTCGCAGAACTTGCCAAAGTCTTCGCTGTAATATCTGGTCCCCTTTCTCAACACCTCATTCCAGCTCAAATTCCTCAGAGCTGCAAAAGATGAGAATTGTGCTTGCCGATCCTGTTGTGGGTCCAGCAATCGTGGAGCCCCGTTCTTTTCAAACACGCAATTCTCAAAGTCTTGGAAAAGACACTGATTTATGAGAGCTTCGAAATGGTATAATACAGCCTTCGAATACTTGGAATTCAGAGACAGCTTATATGGTTGAAGAAGCATATTTAAGTTGTTCATCAGGAACTGATCGTTTTCATCGATCTGGCTTACTAGAGCCTTGCAAAATTGCCTCACTGATAATCTTGATTCTGACACAATATGCAAGAAGCCCTCCACCAAATCTTCTCCATTTGCGTCAAATGATTTTCCTCTCTTGGGAAGATTACTAAGCTTTTCGTGAACCTGAGAATCCTTTGCCTGCGTTGCTTGTCTCAGAGCTTTCTTCAGCTCTTCACAGTAGCTCTCCAGATACTCAAGCTTTCCCCTGAGCTCCCCCAATGAAGATTTCATCTCAGACACTTCAATTAATGCTGCGTCTCTGTTCTCATTTGCTTCAGTGAGCTCCTTCTTCAGTGTCTCGATGGACATTATTCTCAAATCTTTAAGAACCTGAGAAACTTCCTCAGACTCCGTTCTGTTTGAGGAATTCTCATTCTTATTCTTCTTCTTTATCCGAGGAAATAGCCATGACATCACCCCCTTACCTTTGGGCTGTGATTGAACAGATGTGTGAGAATCGGTGAGGGGAACAACAATATTGGAACTCTTCCTATTCCTTGTATTGTCATATTCGCTAGTTACGGTCGCTGGCTTACATTTATTGCACGAAGACTCAGACCTGATGTCCTCCAAACTGTTTCTTCTTCTGGACCTGAAGTAGTCATTAGCGGGTGATGTTCGAAGAACATTGATGTTGTTTGCACTAGAACCAGTTACAGATTTGGCATCATCAGCGGGACATATATGAGATTCCACTTCCCAATTCAGAAATCCAGAAGTTTGTCCTTTTCCTGATTTTGATTTCTGCTTGTAATCTGACAGAACAGTTTCTGTGAAGTTTCTTCCTTCTAATACATTTTCATCCCAGCTCTCTGATATTATTTGGTTTTTCACCGAGTTTTGGTGGTACCCTGGTGGTGCGTCGTCTTCATAGCTCTGTCAATGATTCTCAAGTTTAGAAACTAACCCTCAATCAAAAGAAAAATAGAATCTTGAAAGAAAAGAAAGAAAACACTGTAATAGATAATAAACATCACAATTGTAAGCCTGGCCTACTTTGTTCATCTTATAAGCACCATGACGTAACATATCAAATTAAAGCAAGAATTATAGAAAAGATGGAAGTCAAAAGTCAATTGTTACTTCGCGTTTCAAGGAGGTGAACCCCAGGAGAAAGAAATAGAGCAATAATTTAGGATAAAAGAAAGACAACGATGCTTTGTATGCATACAGCTTATTCAAGTTTCAAGTTCAAGGACAAGTGTTAGAAGCATTTGTTAGAAAAGGATAACAATGATAAGGCTTGAAAGAAGTCCTAGAGTGGAAACAAACAGAAGAACGATGTCAAATGTCAAACAAAACAATAGTGTTGACATGAACTCACAGTTAAAATTGAGGAATAAAGGAAGATGAATGCTTACAGGAGTGAAAACGGGGTAATCCTGAGCAGAAAACTGAGAAGCAGAGCGTGAAGGAGGGGCAGATGGAGATGGGAGTCTAGGATTGGCAGGGCTGCTTCCTTGTAATAAAGCAGCATGAAGAGCTCTTAGCTCCACAGCTTTGGATATGGCGTTCTGAATTTCGTGCCTGCTTATTTTAGAGGTGTCATTGTCTCTGTCGTGCAAAATCTGGGAAGAAGGAGCAGCCGCAGCCATGAAACACAGAAGAGGAAATGAGATTTGGATATGTTGAATTGCAGAGAAGATGATAGCTATGGAAGAATGGGGACAACCAGAGAATGGAACGAGAGACAGATAGGGGCGTCTCAAATGCAAAGAGTTTTGTCTTTGTTCTCATGAGAAAATGAATGGAATGGGAGAGGGTGTGTGAAGAAGAGAAAGACAAAGACAGGGGAAGAGGGAAGAGGGAAGAGGGAAGAGAGAGAGTGTGTAAATTTCTGGTGGTATATATGAGGGCATGAGCTGTGTTGAGTGTGAGGGCAGTTTGGGAATATGCCCACAAATTTGATAATTTACCGGAAAGCAACTTTAGAGTGGTGGTACCACTGTGCACATGATTGCTTGTAGTACCATGGTCACTAGGTTCCACCACCAAATCTGTCTACGGCCATGTTTCACCCAATCCCCATTATTGCTTTAACCCGCAAATTCTCACGTCATTTGAGAACCAGCTCCCGTCATCAGCTATTCAATAATCATCCTCTTCCTCGTTCCTAAAAGTTAAAACAATCAACACTTACTGAAACTTTATCCTCATCTTAAATACCTATTCCATATGTTAGTCAATTTATTTTTAAATTAACTCTATTAATATATTCTCTCAATGATAATTAAATATTAGATTAACTGAGAGAATTAAGAAATATGATTATAATATGAGATAAGATATTTTTACAACTATTTTTTGTTGTTATCACTTTTCCACCGTTAAATCAGAATTTTATCTATTTTTATCATTTCTCTCCTGTTGAGATTCTGATCTAACGGTGAAAAAGTGGTAGTAACATTGATAGTAATAAAAAATGGTAGTAAGAATATTCTATCTCTTATAATATATAGGATGAAAGAGCAAAAATACACATGTATTTTATCTCCGAGAGCGTTTGGCACCATATGCTTTTTTTGGAAGCAAAAATATACACGTGGTTACCATTTTGGAGCAAAAGTCACATGATCACATCCTACCGTTATGTTAGTGTTCACTTCATTTCTTTATCTCTCATAATGGCAAAATGTCACTTTTGTTTCAAAATGGTAACCACGGTTGTATTTTTGCTTCCAAAAAAAGCATATGGTGCTGGGCGCTCCGGGGATAAAACACATGTGTATTTTTACTCATTTACCCTAATATATATATAAACACACACACTTTTATGATCTTTAATATAAAACATATTCATTTAATTTGATTAGATTAATGAAGTTAGATAATATAACATATAACTTCCTAAATATATCTTATATTAAAAACAAGAAAAACAAGTATCATATTAACTAACTTAATTAACATAATTAAATTATTCAAATTAATTAATTAAGCCCTACATTTAAGTGAAGCACAAGAGAAGAACATCGTATTTAATTGTGTTGCATTCACCAAGGCATCATCCTAGACGTGCCTTTGAAACTTTGTGGTTGAGGAAGGAAAACATGGTCCCTGTTCATGCTCAATTCCCTTCAAGTACCGCCCCTGCATTTCGATCACTTCCCCTGTTTCTCATTTTGTTGGCATCTGAATATTAGATCACGGAAGCTTTATCTTCCTTTGAAAGGACACATCTCAATATTTCAAATTCATATGGTCGACCTCATATTTGGATAATTTTAAGGCGTTTGGCTCCTACATTCTCACAATGTACCGCGAATTCAGCGTCTTCACTTCATTGTTTTTCGCTCCACAGAACAAAAAAATATTGATAATTTTCTCAACGCTCTCCACACCATTAATCTTACAAGACAGTGACACAGTGGGGGACCAAGTGGGCATTTCCAACCAACTTGATATCAGCAATAGAAAACGTAACTTCTACTTATAATAAGTTTAGCATATTAAGTTATTCCAGACGATGTCAAATATTTTTTGCTTGCAGGCCTGCACTCTTTCCCTCTCTTAATTGATAAATGGGTGGTGGAATGCCAAGTAGGACAAGGGAACTGTTTGGAAAGGTGATTTTTGAGGGCCAAACGCGTTCAAAAGTTAGTAAGATTTGTCAACCACCACATGGAAAAAAAAGCCCCTTTTCTTGCTCAATTAACAACATTAGCGCACTGTGCCGGAAGAAAAGTGTGATATTATCTATTCTTAAAGGTATGAAACCTCAAACATGTCACCGATTAGATGGTAAAAAATATTTCTTAATAAAAAAGGTCCCAAAGTATAGAGGGTAGGTAGTTTAGCAATATGACACAGCACAGACGCATTTGGTGGATGAAGTGGTTGGGATTTTGGCATGTTTTTAGTCTTCTTCTAACTAACCGAGGATTTTCTGTTCGTACCTAAAGCAAAACAGGCTTGACTTCATTTGGTAATAAAGGTTTGTATTGGTTTGTCTGTGTTTTGTGTGCGTTAATGGCCATCCAATGGAAGCCATTAATTATGAGTGGAAGGTTTAGGCGGGGAAGGTAGGTTTTGTTGTTTAATAATTGACTTCATCAGACAAGTTTGTTTCTTTTAAAGGATGCTTCGTGATAACATAAAGGAGGGCAAGTCTGTCATCCACCTTGTAGTATTCAAAGCTGAGAGCCTGAGACAATACTAATTCCCTCGGCTTCTCTTAATAATTAAAGTTAGAGAGACAACTTTATCTCAATCATAGCTTTTTTCATGCCTTGTATTATAAGGAAAATCTGCTTCACCAAAGACACCGAGAGAGACACAAATATGGGACCTTTCATGTCATGCTGTCAGTTTCAGCCATTAAACAAATGCCACTCTATAAATCTTACAGCAACTGCTTCCTTAGAAATCTTATTTGCTGCTTAGCCCAAAAACAATTTCAAATCCAACATAGAACCGTGCCCTGGTTCGTGAGGCTCTTTCGTTTTCATTGCCAGGCCAAGAGATTAGGCTATGCCTATGGTGTCTCTTTCTGAACATCCAGAGGAATAAGAATAAAACAGGAAAAAGTGAAGAAAGAAACCAAGGAAGCCAAAAGTACAATCAACTCCTCGGCAAAAGCAGATTCTCTTTATTTTCTACAGCAGGATGAGTAATGTAACCTTTCATGGGACCCCCACAAACATACAGCAAACTTTACGGGGTTTTTATTTACGTTATACTTACGAGGACTCCTCCTTGTATCATGTTTTGGGTTTTGTCCTGTTTTGCTTGTTTGTGTTCTCATCAGACCAGATTCCCTCGTTTATATTATAGCGTGATTAATTTATGCTTACTCCACAGTTTCCTCTATTTTAATTTTAAATGATTATGTGCCATTCGATTCTATGGTTTTACTTAACTCCGCCTTTTGATGATTTTTTTTGTTTTGTTTTGTTTTTATTGTGGTTTCTGGGTGGCAAACAATAGTGTAATGAAACAGAGCACGGAAGAGAGGGGATGCCTCTTGTTTTCTTCTTGAAGTTCCCATGAACCTTCTGTGCCTCTCAAGCAACCAATGAGGATACAATTAACGACATCTAAAATGAGCCGCTAAAATTAGTTTCTGTTTGATATAAACCTGACATAAATAGTAATGTAATTGCTGCCTAATTTGCATACTTCTTAGATGGAATTGGTTAAAAGTTTGGATTAGGAACAAGATGAATTATGAGAGTTTGATCATGAAGTTGTACTCTTGTAGTATAAATGAGACACTTTTACCTAATTGATTTTATTAAGTTAGCTTTAGTTAATTAATATAACATATATTTTTTTCCCTAAACCATAGAATATATGCACTGTACATTGCATTTTTTATAAGAGGGAGTAAGAAGTGATTTGGAGATGAAAATGAGAGATTAGATCATTCCATAAATGATAGAGTTTAGATATTTGAGTTTAATTTTACAAAAAGGTTGTGATATTAATGGAGATGTTCATCATAAAATTCAAGCTCTGTGGTTTAAATGAAAAAAACTACTAAAATTATTTATGATCGAAAAATACCTGATAAAGTGAAAGAAATTTTTTATTGTAGTGCTACCAGCAATGCTTATGGTAGTTAATGTTGGGTTAGGAAGGGGTTTCATGGGCAGAAAGTGAGGTTAGTTGAAAAGAGAATGTTGAAATGGATGCGTGATTATATAACAAAAAATAAGATTCATAATGAAATTACCAGTTAAGAAGGGGTAGAGGAAGATTAAAAAGAATGATTAGTGAGATTATTGAGCAAAATTTCTTAGTTAACAATTTATCTCGATATTTGGTTTTCGATCGAATTCAATGGTGTCGTTTAATCTATATAGCCGACCTCAAATAATGGGATTAAAAATTGTTGTTATTGTTACTGTTGTTGTTTTCCTCAAACACCATAATGATTGAGATGACGAGGCAACCCTAACATCTGTCTATTCTTTTTAGCCCAAACAAAAAAACTCGAAAGTGACTTTTTTTTATTTCGACCCCGCAACATTAAGGGCCGGCTTGCTGTTTGTTTTTTAGTTATTACAAAGTAACATGAATGTTTATCAATGAATCATCTGTTATGTAAAAAAATAAAAAAATAAAATAAAATAAAACAATGAATCATCTAAGTTAACAGTATAGTTTATAAGTTGGCTAAGGTTGACCCCTTCATCCTAAAAATAAAAAGGTTTGAAATACGTCAGCCAATATGAAGATTTCATTAGTGGGCGATTCGTAAATACCTCTATAAGCGCTTTTTGAATTTGGAGACATGTCCTGATCCTCATGAGTTACCGATCTTCCCCACCTAAACTTTATTGTATTAAAAAAAAAAACGTTGCAATGTGTTTGTGCATAAACCATTTAGCATTTAACTGTGTTTTCCCCAATCTCTAATTTAGTGCTTATGTTTTTTTTTTCTTCATATTTATAAATAATTTAACGTTATCTTGCGAGCACAGTTAGTGTCTCCACCAAGGTCAACAGTGCTAATAGTGTAAAGGAAGAGATTAAACAAATAGAGAAGAATGGATAAGTGCCAAATTAAAAATTGAGAAAAAAAATATAGATACATGCAAAATAGTTTTCCCTGAAATTATATCCTTTGAAGATGCCTGTGACAAAAACTTGCCGCCTTGTAAGACCACACACTCTCGTCTTCCAAAATCACCCCTTAGTTTTATTCCCCCGAAAAAAACAAAACAAGGAAAACGAAATATATCAACCGACGCCAGTTCTTATTAAACTGGATAGCTTCTCATTCTTATGGATGGATGGATGGCAGGTGACAAATAAAACAGCTTTCAATTTTTTGGTCTGTTAGAAATATAATGATATAAGGAATTAGTTGATGAGTTTAGTTAGTTAGACCTAGGTTATAAAAGAGTCTTAGGCTAATGAGATAAAAGTGTATAGTATGGAGCCTTCATCATTACTTTTTTTATAAGAGTATTATTGCTCCTCTTGTTAATAATACATCATTCCTCTTCATCTTCTTTCTCCAAATTATCTTCTCTAATTTATACTTATCAATTCTCTTGAAAGGAGTGGAAGCAGTGGCTATTCATGGAGGCAAAGATCAGGAAGAAAGAGAGTATGCAATTTCAGCCTTTAAGTTCGGAAAGAAAGATGTGTTTGTTGCAACTGATGTTGCATCCAAGGGATTGGGTTTTCCTGATATTTAGCATGTTATTAACTATGACATGCCTGCTGAAATTGAAAACTATGTTCATAGGATTGGAAGAACGATGGGCATCATCATTGAAGGAAATTATTGTGACTGTGAAAAGATTATTCTGCAATGAAGAGAACAGCTCGGTTTTGCAGACAGTAGCAGATCTGCTTCTGTTTCTTGGATTTTCATATGTTTCGTGTCCTGTATTAGGAATGGATTGGAAATGGTCAAATTTAAGATGATGATGTTAGAAGAGCAAAGTAGAGAGCGGAGAAATGAGAAATGACGCCTCTTAGCTTCTGTCAATTTAAAGGAAAGCAGAGTAGAGAGCAGTGAAGAATCGTCTCCTTGCTCCTGTCGATTTAAGGAAAAGCAGAGTAGAGAGTAGTGAAGAATCACCTCCTCGCTCCTATCATTTGTGACCATTGAATGGCAGAGGGTTTCTTTATGTTATTACAACATTGGAAGGGGACCAAGTATATTTCTCATGGTTCTGTAGAAGTTACTGATAGTAGTTCACTGAGGCTTTAGCACCAAACTCGTGTTTTCCTATGGTGACATAAAGTAAATGGGTTTGTGGACCTTGACATGTACTTCATGATGGCTTTATGCGAGAGAAAGTTATGAATGAAGTTGCATATGGGCAAGTGTTACACTATGTGTGAGTGGAGAGGGATCCAGTCATTATAAGGTAGGGAGAAGCAAGTCTACTGTGAAACCAAGTTACTCAGATTCAGTAAAGCTGGTAGGAAGAAGAGCTTCCTAATTTTGATAAGTTGTTCTGCATAGTCTTCATTATGGAAGAAAGTGTACTGATGCAAATTGAAGAAAAGAAGCACGGGGGAAGAATGTTATGAAGGGATTTTGTATTGTTTTGTGATTAAAAAAAACTATTCAAATTAATTCTCCTTACCCCCTTATTTTTTTTAATACAATAGGCAAGCCGAATCTTGATTAAAATTAGAAACCAGACTATATAAATCTAGCCCTAAGTACAACACAGAAAGCAAACTATATGACCGACTAGCCAATTGGTCTTTCAACATCATATCTCTACATCCCACAGGAGTTGTCGGAATAAGAATTACATCCTCATTAACAGGCGCATTATGCCCTTCCTTGGTCAAATAATCAGCAAATGCAATGTTGTCTCTTGGGGTATGGCACAACTTTACATCCCAATCTCCGAACAAGAGGTCTCTAATGTCTCTGATAATTTCTCTCAAAGGGTGATCCTCATAACAACAATCTCTCATAAAGATATTAGTCGCATCCATAAAGTCCAAGTAGATTAAGATTTGTTGAAGGCCCAACTGCTTTGCCGTTCTCGGTCCTCGTAGGATGGCATGCAATTCTGCCTCAACGACCGTCTTCAGACCTAGACACTTATAAAACCCCATCAGCCACTGCCCTTGGGAATTTCTAATCACTCCTTCGCATGCTGCTTGGAACTGCTGTCGCACTGGTCCATCAACGTCGATGTGAACCACATTACCAGTAGGTGGGGTCCACGCGTTCGCCTCACTCCTATCAAGATGACAAATCTGGTGAGATAAATAGCATTCAACTTGAGGGGGTGTGTTAGAAATATAATGATATAAAGAATTAGTTGATGAGTTTAATTAGTTAGACCTAGGCTATAAAAATGTCTTAGGCTAATGAGATAACAGTGTAGAGTGTGGAGTGTAACATCCTAAATTCCATGTTCGAAAATCGTGTCAATCGACACTTAGTTTTAGGAAAATCAACGGAGTTTGAGGTGCTACAGCTTAGAGTACTGCGAAAATGGATAACGTGCGCTAAGATTCGGATAATGAGTATCTAATATAGAATGCCCAGACATATGGTGATGCCCCGACATAAGCTGATATATAAAATATCCCAAAGGAATATTCAAGTGATACAAATTACAGAGATTAAATACAATTTTCTGATAAAGCAAGTCTTAAACTAGACCTATGGCTTGGAACCTAACATCAGTTAATCAGACAATTTGGCCAGGTCGGTGTTCAATCTAATGAGAGTCTCATCAACTTTATGGCGACTTGTGACAACCCACCGATGAAACCTTCCTTAGTTTAAGCACCAAATGGTCCGAAATAACTTTATTAAATCCGTGCCAGAATACTCTACCAGAAACTAAGTCCTAATAACTTCTACCAACCTTCGTCTTCGACCGCTGCCTCTTCACGGCTCTTTCCACCGGCACCTTCTCTATCCTGGTTTCTTCCCTGTACTATTCTTTAAGACTGAGGTCCAATACCCATTGGACCTCAGGTAACGGTTAACCTTATGCTTAAGTATAACAGTATGCATGATAGATATTCATTTACAATTCAGCATATAACTATACATAACACATAACACATGTCATAGTTCATATCACAACAATACCTCTACATAGCACACAGCCCATGTAAGGTCCACATAGTTTGCACATAAACCAGTGCCACACCCCGGAGCATGTCCTCAGCGCTAGGAAAACATCCATACGGCATTACCAAGACTGTAACCCGTTTTCACATAATAGTTGAATGTATAAACAATGACTTAAGACTGAGTTTTAATCACGGTGCATGACCCAAGACCCAGTCTTGTCCACGACTATATGAATCATCACATCACATATAAAGTATACAAGCAGTATAAGAGTTAAAGTTACAGTACGCGTCCATACCTTCATTGACGATATCGGGTACTTTCGTCGAAATATGTACGTTTGACAGCGGTACGACAGCGGAAACAACGGTTCGTGTTTTCAGATATCCTATAAAAATTATATCACAGATATGAATATTTAATATCATAACAGGCATTTTAGGTACAAATTACCATTTTGCCATCAGTTTGATTAGTTGGTGGAATTTTGCCAGAGCTTCGCTACTTTGACTCTAATCTTCCAAAATTTTGCCGTATCTCTTTCTCCATCATATTTTCGAAATAAATATCATATTTAAACTTAAGCATGATATCAACAACATATTGAAAGACTAAAAGATCAAACTAATATTTCTACCATAACTACCGAACGAAGCTAGAATCTTAAAACTAGGGAACGAAGAACTTACCCAGAACCTTGCTACTCCTTCCTCCGAGCTCCTCCCTCTCTCTAACATCTCTCTAGATTTCGAACTAGGCAAGTGAATTGGTGAGAAAATGAAGGAGAATGGAAGGGCTATTTATAGAAAAAGGCAATGGCATTTTGGTAATTCCTTTGAACTTTGTCTGATCAGTTTCTGACCGTCAGATCACACTTCTTTAAGGTGGCAAGATCTTGGCCATACACCTTACTATGCTGACCTCATCCTATGTCACCAAGGTGATGTTACCAACTTGCTCAAGAAGCTTTCTACTGATAAAGTTCCTGTTCGGTGTTCTAATCGCGTAATTTTGATAACTCTCAAAATTCCAGGAACATAGCCCCGAAGATCTTTTCTTTCTCTTTTAAGATACCTAGGTTATCTAAATTTTTGATCTCATCAAGGACATTCCGTTGCCTGTCGAACATTTTCGGACAACCGCTGTCGGATACGGAAATAACTTCGGAGATAGCCTACTTTGAGATAGAAATTCACTTGTATATAATAAGTTCTTATGTTAGATACTTAGTTCATATATTTTGAGATAGGATTTATTTTCTATCAGTTCTCCTCTATCCTATTTGCTTTTTCTCAAAATATCTCACTTTATATTATTATTATAATCATAAATATGTAGATATTATTATTTTGCTACTACACACACACATGCACAACACTTAGACACACACACACACTCACAACTCTCCACATCTCATAACACTCACACACCACACATCTCACACACACACACAAATTTTGGTTTTTCTTCTTTATTCATGTCTAAACAATTAGTCATTAATTATTTAACTAATCACTTACTAATTGTTGACAATTTTCTTAATTAGTAATGATTATTATCTCACAAATATTTTACTTACATTGTTATTTTATATCCCATGTAATATATCAAAAATCACGGAGTCAATTTTGGTTTCAGAATACTTTTTAATTTTTCTTCTTTTTATTTTCAAAGGAAATAATTTATTAAATTGTCTAAATTAAGGACAATATTCTTTCTAATTTTTAATAATTATTTTACTGCCCTTTAGAATTTATCACAATTCTTTTTAGGATGTTTTATGACCCTAAAATGCATTTTTAAGCCTTTTTGACATTTAATTTTCTTTATCCCTCATAATTTCATGAGAAATCACCTTAGAAAATAAGATAATTATTATATTAATTTTGAGACCACAAATTCACCTATTTCCAATAGGTATTATTTGTCAATATAATTATCCGGGTATTACATGGAGCCTTCATCATTACTCTTTTTGTAAGAGTATTATTGCTCCTCTTGTTAATAATACATCATTCTTCTTCATCTTCTTTCTCCAAATTGTCTTCTCTAATTTATACTTATCAATAGGGTCCATGTGAAAAGTATTCCCTCCAATTCCATTAATAAAATCACTTTTTGTTTTAGAGATTAACGAAGTTAATTAAATCATTTCAGAGAATTTTTATTTTTATTTTTTCTCTCAATTAATTAGCTTGACTAATAGACTAATATATAATCTAAATATACATAACATATTATATAATTAACTAGTTTATTTAACTTTTTTAATCTCTCTGAAAAAGTTAACTTTATCTTATATTTAGGTTGACAGAGAGTATTCAATAAGATTCATGTTATTTTTAGTCATTTCACATCTCAATTGATTTTTCAAATACTAATTCAAACAGGTCTCTATTTGAAGAAAAATCATGTTTGTCACCATGAATCCAAACATAAATTACATTTACAACATAACATTTTTCCTATCTTATTTTTACAAAAGTCCAATAAAAAATAAGTTATTTATCCCACCGTTAATTCAAAGAGTATGTAAAATTAATGGCTACTTGATGCTTATTAAGACTAAGGCATCAATGTTTTCGGCCATTGGAAGGCATCCTCTAATCCTCTATATTGGAATGAGTCTAGGAGTTTTCAATCAGAAAATTTTATTGATAGTTAATTACAGCCTGTTTAGGTTAATGATAATAGAAACGACTTATTTTCTATATGACTTTTGTAAAAGTAAAATAATATAAGAATTAGATTATAAATATGATTTGTGTTTGGAAGCTTTTTGAAATATCAATACTATTTTGAATATATTACGTTTAAAATAATTTTTTCATAATAATTATCTTTCTTATTCTTGTTTTATTGTTTTAAATTTAAACTTGGTTTGAAAATAAATTTTTTGGTCGCTAAGTTTTGTTTGAATTAATAGCTACTGTTAGAAAGTTTGATTTTTGTTTTTAGTAATTTTTTTTATTGCTCATAGTTCTTCTTAATTTTAAAAATACGCTCTTATTATTTTGTACTTGATTTATTTTGAAACCTTTTGAAATATCACAACCATTTTGAATATATACTATATTTACAATTCATTTTTTAATAGTAAATTATCTTTCCTTATTCTTGTTCTACTGTTTTTAATTCGGTTTAAAAAAACTTTCTTGGCCTCTTACAAAATATTTGAATTGATGGCTTTTTTTTTTTAATCAAAATTAATAGCTACTGTTTGAAACTTTGATTTTTATTTTTAGTAATTTCTTTGTTTTTTCTCTTGTTCATAGTTCTTCTTCGAGTATGTTTAAATTAACTTTTGAAAAATACATTTTATGATTTATGAGTTAAGTATGTGAGAGGTGTTTTGTGACACGTTTGTGAAAAGAAGACTTCTAGAACAACAGTTATGTGATTTCCAAACAATCATTTAATTTTAAAAGTATACTCTCAATATTTTATACTTGATTTGTTTGTAAACTTTTTGAAACATCACAACTATTCTCAATATATTATTGTTACAAATAATCTGTTAATATTAAATTATCTTTCCTTAATTTTGTTATGTTGTTTTAAATTTAGTTTGAAAATAAATTTCTAGGTTGCTAACCTTGTTTTTAAATTTGATTTGATTTGAAAACATTTTTTTAGATTGTATTTTGAATTCAGGTGGAAAAAAAAAGTATTTTGAATCAATGGTTACTATTTGTATGTTTGATTTTAAATTTAGCAGTTGTCAAATATTTTAGATTATTTATCAAACCCACCGTCAGAGGTAATCTCAGACAACGAGGTGCGCCTGAAATGAAGTGGCGAAGAAGCATAGATGAATCAAATCTAGTTGTTATCAAGCCTAATGGTGTGTTTCGTGAGAGAATCATAGGAGGAGAACGACAAAATGCTATGGATGGTCCACCGTGTACAAGCTTTTAACGGCTGTTACATTTCAAACTAACGCCATTGTGATTGGTTTCAATTTTTAATTGTTTTTTTGTATTTAAGATCTCTCTCGAACATTTTTGTTTATGTAACATTTTGTTGGTTAATCTGCACTTTAACTTTAAATTATAATAGAAAAAAATCTAACCACACTAAATAATGTATTCATAATTTAAAAATATAATAATGTTAACATGTTTCATGTGAATGATGAGGGGTAGTATTTTTTATTTTAATTATTTTTAAATCATCAATGCAATAGATAACGGAGAAGTTTATTTAGAGTCAGTCTAGTGATTTTAAATTTATATTATGATATTTGACATTATTATGTAGTTACCATTTTTATCGTGCTCATAATAAATATAATTTTCTATGAATCCTTTATTTTAATTTTCCCTATAGAGTATAATACTTCCCCTAATTTTTTTTATAAGACATTAACTAATAAATATTTTTTATTCTTTTCATAGGGCACTTACAAGTTTTTAATGAGCATTTGATTTAGTTTTTCTTGGAGAGTATAACAATTAATATGATATTTGAGTTTAGTATAGATACTAAATGTAATATCGAGAATCAATTAAATTTTATGATAAATTTAATACTTTTAATTGCTTGTATTGATTTATGACAATTAGCGGAAAAATTATATAATTAGAGGATGTAACCACATAAATTTCAGAAAAAGGTAAAATGTCGGGAATCGTTAAGTGAGCTTCTTCTTCTTTTTTTTTTTTGGTAATACGTTAGCTTTTAATCTGTAGCGCCCATGCTCCAAAAAGAAAAGCAAGTTATAGCGCCAAACCCAAAAAGATTAAGAGAGGCCGACCTCAAATGGAAGTTAATTTAATTTTTCGGTGCCGCTCTTGGAGGTCAAATTTTATTGGTCGCTTATCTCACGCCACGGATTACTATCCCATTTTCCTCGCTTCACATAATCTCTACCGTCCCTTAAGAAAAGCATCAACGAACCATATGCACCCTAAAAACCCGCGAACCCAACAAAAATTCCAGCCCCGCTTATAAAACAATCGCCCAAGCATAAGCCCCCGTCGTATCTCGCCGGCAGTAGAAGAACGCCTTAGTTTTCGTTTCTCTCTATAATCAAAGTATCCATCTCCTCATTGAAATGGCACGAACCAAGCAAACCGCTCGCAAGTCAACCGGAGGGAAGGCGCCCAGGAAGCAGCTGGCCACCAAAGCAGCCAGGAAATCGGCTCCTGCGACCGGAGGAGTGAAGAAGCCCCATAGGTTCAGACCTGGAACGGTGGCTCTGCGAGAGATCAGAAAGTATCAGAAGAGCACGGAGCTGCTGATCCGAAAGCTTCCGTTTCAGAGGCTGGTGAGGGAGATTGCTCAAGACTTCAAGACCGACCTTCGATTCCAGAGCAGCGCGGTGGCTGCATTGCAGGAGGCTGCCGAAGCCTACTTGGTTGGTCTTTTTGAGGATACCAATCTGTGTGCCATTCATGCCAAGAGAGTTACCATCATGCCTAAGGATATTCAACTCGCTCGCAGAATTAGGGGCGAGAGGGCTTAGTCTTTCTGAGATTCATGTCACCACACCATGTACTAATTTTAGTCCTGCTCTATCTACGCATCTTAATTTTGAGTAGGTTCCATCCTTTGTAATCGAAATTCAATCTTCCATTGAAAAGATCATCTCGTCTTTTCTTTGGTTGTCTTTCAGTAGTATTTGATACTAAACGCGCCCATTGTTTATGCTTCTTTATCACGTGGCTGTTTACAAACAAGTAATTTATGACCAAGAGCAAACTGCGTCTAGACCCATATCATTTGTCTTTACTAGTTGCATGAACTGGATTGGCTTCTGAGTGTTAACATATAGTTGCTGAAGGTGTTTTTTCATATACTTTTATATTTTATTGGGGCTTGTCTGGTTTAGGTAAAATGAGAAGAGGGAAAGGGAAAACTGGATATTCGCTAGCAGCTGTTTGGTTTGCCATTTTAGTGGGAAAATGATTTTTGGGTCCACCACTAATTTTTGGCCATTTAATTGAAAATGTGTCTGATCAGAATTAGTGGGTATTAATTTTCAAGTGAGGGGGAAATATAACTAAAGACACAAGGCTATTGAGGTGACTTTGGATAAAATATAAGTCGATCTAATAAATATCTATCTTTTCTTTCATCCAAACATGCGCTTGTATTAATATTGTTTTGAAATTAATGTCAATTTGTTGAGGGTTGTGTTGATGGTAGATTAGGGGGAAATAAGGTAGAAGAAGGCATCAAATTTCACACTAAGTATAAGCAATCATATTAAGTATTAACACTACACTGTTATGTTTTCTTCCTGATATAACGTATCAAGAATGACACATTTTCCCAAGAAGTTTGCAGAACAAGATGGGAAGAGGTGTTGTAAATCATAGAAGAAATTTCAGACCCAATTGCTAGAGATGGAGAACTCATGGAATCTGAAGGAGAGATCGCCTGCAGTGTCTCTCTGGATCGTGGACTCTAATCCAGCACTGCTACTAACTTCACCTGCTGCTGAT
Organism: Acacia confusa; assembly: GCA_037074495.1. NCBI lineage: Eukaryota > Viridiplantae > Streptophyta > Magnoliopsida > Fabales > Fabaceae > Acacia > Acacia confusa. Next base: position 685,777 of record CM073509.1, read on the forward strand.
GGTTGTGGAGTCCCAATATCATCAGAATCATTGAATGGGAATTGAGCTTCATCTGGTAACGGAGACGGATCTCTAAATCTGGTGCTCCTTCCCCTTGTAGAAGCCAAAGCTGGGTCCCACAAGAAGACGTGCATTACAATGGGAGCCCTGGCGTGTCTGTGCAATGACAGCTTCTGGCTCAGTGAAATTGTATCAAAGCACCGAATGGCTCCTGTAGATGAAACCAACCAAGGAAGCACTTTGTGATTCGAAACTCTTGAAACTACCAGTAACCTTGAAGTATCTGATGCTTCCTTGTACAAATTGCTAAGCCCAGACCGGGTCGAAGGAAGATTTTCTTGACCATTAATCACAGACGAGATGAAAATAAATCCCTGTTGATGACACATATACTTGTTAGCAGATGCTAATCCAATATCAGTGGCATTAATGCTTCAAAAGTCAGGAGTTAACACCTCTTCTGTGCGACTAATGGCAAAGCCAAGCTTTGTGTCGGTCTCTTTTAGTTTGATCTCAATTGAGAACTCTTCTACAATGGGAGCGTACCACAGTCGAACTGCTCGAACAACGCCTATATCCACCCCGTGGTAATCCTCAAAGCCGTAAAGGCTTGCGCTTGCGAGGTTTGCCAAGTCGGATAATGACCCTGCATTCACAGTCGACGACGCTGTCTCCCCAGAGATCTGTCTCCCAAAAACGAAAATTAAATTTGATTTGACTGTGTCCTATAATGAACGAAGAAGGCATAAACAGGTATCTTTATATATGAGAATGGGGAAATGACCTTGGTAAGGAGGGACTCGGTTTGGATGTTGATGAAGACGATGGGAACCCCTGAAGACTGAGCAGCTTGAAGCCATGCATTTGCCCTGGCCAACGTGTCTTCTACATCATTATAGCGAGAAGCTGCACGATCCGAAGCTTTTGGAAGGAACAGTATGGAAAGGAAGTTGCTGGAATAGGGAACTGGTAGCAACTCCTGCATCCTCTTCTCCCACGGATACGACACATATCCATCTTGAGGTCGAGCCCTATTTAGTTCATTCACCATCCTTGCGGTCCTTGAACCTGCTCATAAACAATTCATTCGTCAAGACACAAGAACAAAAAGTTAACCAAGTCCATTGCTGGCCGAAAACAAAAACTTATGGCTTGACTTCCAAGTTCCAACTCTGAATGATGTTCGGGTTTAGTGCTCCTTGAGCTAATGTGAGTTACGCATGACAAGCATTGAGAGTAATTTTTTTTTTTAATACAAAAAAGTTTTGGAGGGGTTCGACATCAGTCTCTCATCAAAGCTAGAACACAGCCTCTGGCTCTTTGAGCACTTAATAGGGATACGACACGTAAAATTTTTACTTTCTATTACTTAAGGTCAGAACTCAAAATTATATATATATATATCTGTCTGTGTGGGGGGGGAATCATAAATCACTATTCAATGGAAAACTTCATATTTAAAAGATATAATATAAGTCCTAAACATATAAAATATAAATCCAAAAACATCAAAATAAGAAAGTTTAACAACTCCTAAATCATAGTAATTCATTCAAATTAAATACAACATCTTGAATATCATTAATGTTTTTTTCTCTTACTCTTGTAAGTTCATTTACAAAGTTAGGAATGTCAAAATCATCACTGTCCATAGGTTCCCTTTCAACCAAATTGTCCTCATTATAAGCATCAACACTTAATTCATCTTCCTTAACTTTTGGTTCTGGACTTAGCACTTGAGTTTTAGGGTTTAGATTTGGACTTAGCCATGCCGCGAGTGGTGAAGGACGGCCGTGAGTGGTGGAGGACGGCGATGATTTTGTTTTAGGGTTCAGTCTTCGAATGAGGCAAGGTTGCAGGAGGCTGGACTGCTGGAGTATGAAATACCCAATTGATTTCGAACAGATTGCCTGATTTCACTCAAAAGCTCCATTTTTTTTGCCTTTTTTTTGGGGGGTTAAGTAAAAACTATAAAGACTATAAAAACGTAAGTGTCTACCAGTTTCTATATTTTTACATTAGTTTCTACCAATTTTTACCTCAAACAGTGTTTACCTACGTTTTAACACTAAAGATCCGATAAAAACGTAAAAACTTAAGTTTTTACACTAGTTTTTAACAACATAGTCGCCTACCGAATAAGTCCCAACGACGGCAGCGGTGATCGAACACATATCCCTTTGGGATTTGACTAAATCCTTTACCATCTATGCCAACTTCTTTTGACAATATTAGGAGTAGTTGACCCATCTACTATTCTATCTAGACTTGGGCGGAGACGAACTGCCGTTTTCCCTTCTCTAAAGCTTATTCCCATACATGTGTAAAGGATTCGTTTCCTCCTCCTCCGTTAATTAAGAGCTTTTCCGTTTAATAGCCCGAAACTACAACTCAGGCGCCACGTGTGTCGTCATGACTAAGGTCAACTTCCCACAAGTAATTAGGATCACGCCCCTCTCGGTGTCGGAACGCGTCATGGGCACCACACAGCCATTGTATTGGACAGTTTAGATATGATTTGGATGGTTCAGATTTTATTTTTTAAAATTTTTATGTTTTAAAATAATTGATTTTAATAGGTAAAAAATTTAAAATAAAAATAATATTTTAACTAATATTTTTAAAATATGATTTTTTTATTAAAAAAATCAGCAATTAAGAAAGATAAAATTTAGATTGTTCACATGGCATCTGGACAGTCCGGATGTGATGGGTGCGTGGTGGCATTGTTCACTTGGTGCCCGAATGGGACCCAACCAAAAAAAAAATCGGCTTTCACGTTCCCATGTCAAATTAATGCTTCCAATAAATATCATGAAAAAAAGGATTTAATGCACTCAAAATGTACATGCCAGAGTCATACGGGGAAGTTCAATAAGAGCTTATTTTCTTGATTGCAGCCGGAGATTTTAATTTCATCTTCAATTATACTACGTGAATATATGCCTATACAAAAATAATCGTCCATTAAAAATTTGTCCATTTTTTATTAGTTACCGTCAGAGATTAATATGACAAGGCGCATGTATGAAAATTCAAAACAAAGGGGCACACAACTTGCTAACGTAGAAGGAATTGAAAAGGTGATTAACTACGTATTTGTTTGAAATAATGATTAGAGTATTCAAAAATAATTTTTTAATAATGATTTATAGTATACAGAGTAAATATGTAAAAATATTTTTATCTCAATTTACATAAATAAATATTTTTTTATTGAAACATAAATAAATACTTTTGAGAACCCTTAAAGTGATACCAAACAATCACTATAAAGTCAAAAGAACGCCATAAATATTTTTTTTGAGGCTGACAATGCTAAAAGGTGAAAGCTAATTTTTATTCCTTAAATTTTTATAATTTTTCATATGTATGTTAATTAATATTATATACATACTCCCTCCAATCCTAATTATAGGATCAAATTTCTAATGTACTACAAACTTAATCTTATAATTAAAAGTAGTACAAATTATATTACAAAATTAATTTCATGATTAGGATCAGAGGTGGTATTTATTAAAATTAATTTTCAGAGAAGAAAAAAATTTGGTGGCCCGCCAATCACACCCAGGCCCATCTCTAGAAAAACTGGGAGCTGACGGGTAGCTAAAAGATAGGTGGAAACAAGAAAGTGGTACCTCCTGTACTAAACATATAATAAAGTTTATGGAGCAAAGGACAAGAGGAGGAGTATGAAAATATCTTCTTCGGAGTTTTTTATTTTAAGTATTTTTTACATACAAATATTAATGTACGGGCAGTTTCCTCTATAATTCTACATTTTATTATTTTAAAAATAGTTTCAAAATATAGCGATTGCCATATTATATGCGGGAAGCCGCCAAATAAGAATATGCATAGGAGTCAACAATGCATAGATGATTAGATGCCATTATCTCCGGCTGAACGGAAACTATCGGGTTCCAGACGCAGAACTCTAGCTATGAGAAAATTCCATCTAAGGAAGTTTGACAGATGACATAACAAGAGTGCGTAGTACGTACCTTGAAGCTGGAAACACTCGGACTCGGTTCGGTCCAAGAAGCCGACTACGTAATTGGGATCAGTGATGGACCTGAGGACGTACTGCTTCTTGTCATTAGGGACGATACAGGCCTGCAATTCGGCGAACTCATGAGGCCCACGGCGGACCCGAACCGCGATGGAGGTGTCCTTCTTCTTATACGAATCCTGGAGGATCTTGTTGACGCCGCTCTTGCCGTTCTTGAAGGGCGCCATGAATCGGATCTTGGAGTTGGGCGAGGATCCGATTCGGAGCTCCTCCACTATGTCGCCGGACTGAAGCATGTCCCCCGACCATTCCTCCGATTTGGCGCTTCCCCTGAGGCATTCGATGGATACCACTTTGAGGTCTCGAGTGGGTGAGTCGGAGCTGCTCTGACTTGCTCGATCCATGGTCATGTCTTAGACTTCTTCTGCGTGTTTCCCCAAAAAGCCCCAATCAACCCATCACATGGATGTTTACTCGCTATTAATTGTGATGGAAAGGGAAAGAAAGAACCTGTTTCTTTATACTCACGAGTTTTTATGAAGAGGAGGCGGAGAGCCCCAAGATGTGAACACAGACCTAACAGGGTGTCTAGCTGTTTAATTAGTTCTCCATATACAGAGAATGATTTAACAATATAAAGTCAATGCAACAGTGGCAGCTGTGAGAGGTTAATCCATGTGAACTCAAGTTCCTACAATTTTCATTGGACGTCATTAAACCAATAGAATATTGTGTAACGCATTGACAAGCCAGGTTTTCTAAATGGTGATCACCGTGGAAAACTGTATGCTGTCTACCGTCATCAACCCAATCATCTTCTTCGTGGTGCACTTGTAATAATTTTAATTAGTTCATTTCATTTTCATCTCGACGATATATATAATATATGAAATTATATGAGTATACTCTATTAAGGAACGAGTCCGGTCTTGTCTCTTGTTGGGTCTTGCACATGACTCGTTCTCTGATACGTACCATACCAATTAAAAATAAGGAAAAATCTATATAAGGGCCCAAGTAACCAAAAAAAAATTAAAAAAAGACCTTAAGATTCTGAAAATATCAAAAAAGGCCCCAATGTCTTTTCTAGTATAAATCCATTAAAACTTTAGTTGTTAACGGGGCTGATATAGTTGTTAACATTTTAATGAATTTATACCAGAAAAGGCTTTGGGACCTTTTTTGATATTTTCATAATCTTGGGGTCTTTTTTAAAAAAATTTTTTTGCTACTTGGGCCCCAATATAGACTTTCTCATTAAATAATCCCCTTTGTGCAAATGTGTAGCGTATCGTCTTCACCTAGATAATGTAAAGTAATAGATTCACACACCTTAAAGTTGAAATGAATATTCAGTCCAATAATAAATTTGAATGGATTCTACTGCCTCTGCTCCCACCTTCCCCTTGTGGCCACTCTCTGAGTCTATTTGTGCTTTTATTATCTATTTAAAGCGACGGATTCATTTTCATTTGGGTGCCTCCCATTAATGTTTCTTGTATGAAATTATTTGGAAATGTCTGAATATTATATTAGATTTTTGGTACAGACTCCGTAGATGCAAGGGAATATTAAAAACGACACGTCCATATGTTTATTTTTAACGGTCCAGTTCAGATACATTATCGGTAAGGGATTTAGAGGGTTTAAGTTAAAATAGGAAAGGAAATAATAGAGACCGTGTGCTTTGTTGTAAATAATTGTCTTGGTACAAAGATGCATATAGATCAGATTCTCTTGTTATCATTTTCTCATCACCTTTTATAATTTTTAAATCGAGAGGATCTGTTTCTGATACGTACCATGACTTAATGGGTCGTAGGTTAGCATGGATGCTAGTCGAGGAGGATGAGGATGAGGATGAGGATGAGGATTGGAGTTGGTCAAAGGCCGTTGACTGCAGCCACCTAAAACTGACCGTGTTCTTACGCTGTTATGAATGTAATGTCACTCGCGTCAATCAACATTCAAAGTTCAACCCACGTGTTCGCACCATGTTTTTATTCATTTTATTAGCGCTTTGCATTTGCTCTGACTCTTCCTTGGATAGCACTCAGTATTCTTCTATGATATTTTAAATATTTTTTCTTTTGGAAAGTGTAGTATTTTATATGATTTTTCTTCGTTTATGCAGGAAAAGTTAATCCTTGTCCTCATAGTTGAATTCCCCCACTAAACCTCTACTTTTCTAGATGATCAAGTATTGCTCCTCTCTATTTTTTAACTGTTGAAATCTGGCGAAGATGGTTGCAGGCACTATCCACCCGGGTGCACATTAGGTGCCAAGCACCTTATGTGCCCCTTAGGTGCCCATCTCTCTATTAGAGGTAGAGGGATGGGCATATTTTTTTTTAATTTTATTATATATTGTATTTATTTATATTTAAATTATATGTTGCTTTCTGGAAAAAAAATTTCACCCAGTATCTCAAATTAATTAGTTTTCATTATACTGGTATTACAGATAAATATTACTGAATGCAGGATTGAAAATTAATTAATTTGAGATACTGGATGAAATTTTTTTTTTCAGAAAGCAGCATATAATTTAAATATAAATAAATACAATATATAAAAAAATTAAAAAAAATATGCCCATCCCTCTACCTCTAATAGAGGGATGGGCACATAAGGTGCTTGGCACCTAATGTGCACACCTATCGACACATGATAACATAGGCTACACTTTAGGATTGTGTGATGAGAGAGAGTAGGACTGCCGACTAAACGTTTGATTGGTCCAACTTCCAACTGTTAGCCTTATCCAATAAATATATGCTAGAGAAGATGTGGCCTTGATTGAGGCAAGGAGAGAATCTAGAGGTTCCCTTAATAGAAGATTGATGTCAAACCTCTTCAAAACAACATTTTAGTATAAAAAAAAAAAAAAGAGATTCCATTCTCCATTTTAAAAATAGAAACTTGTACAGAGCATAACCCCCTATTTGGGAGGGAAGACGACAGTAAGGAATAAAATATTATGGAACACCCTTGACCGAAAAGTTGAATAGTCTGGTATGACCTATTTCATGCCACAAAACAAATCCAATAACTTAGCTTGAAAGAACTGTTCAAAGTTCAAACTCGGCTTAATTTAATTGACAAGCCCCACAATGATATTGATGGCAGAGGAGTCGTGTAACGATGCTCAAAGCCTCAAACAAAACTACTTGGTATACGCAGGGATGCGATCCCCTGCTATGCAAGAGACGCAACTCAGAACAAGATTTTCAATCATTCTGGCTATAATTGGCACGATCACATGGTAATGAGTATTTTATAAATATAAATTTGTGACATCCACTGTTTGATAACTTATGAATCTATGACATTGTCAGTGTCAAAATCCAATGTCATGGCCATTGAATAATGACCAGGAATGTCTATGTGAATATCTCCCAAACTACATTCTTTAAGATCGTCTTCTGCTCTTCAAGTCTGCATGAACTGAGGATCGATTCGGTTTTGATGAAGCTGCGGAAAATTTTCTATTTCCTGAAACTTTTTGAGAATTCACAGGACGAGAGTCCAAATGCTGTTCGAGTGCTCGCCCTGAAGAACAGATGGATTTTGCAGACTTAAATTTCTGATTACCCACGGAAGTGCAACTTTTGTTCAGTACATGAGCACCATCAACCTTGGCAACAGCATTTTTTGAGCTGTTTCGAGGCGCACTATCTGAATCAGAAGATGAAGGCCCAGTGCTACTTTCCATATTATATAATAAGTTATCTCTCACGTGCGCAACCTGGTCATCACGTGAGTCACAGCTAGAAGAGGATGGTCTACGAAGTCTAGAAAGTTGCATAACCTGCAATAAATCGTCAAATTACTCTAAGAAGCATGTTGAATTAGCAGGGTGCACAATCTACTAATATGCACAATGCGTTCAAAGTTTAATCAATGTAAAGCCTCCATGCTTGAATTTCTTGTTTGTTAATTGTCATGCTAATACTAGACATGTTGATGTTGCTCCATCAAAATTTTGGCGTGTTCTCACCTTTTGTTCCAAAACCACCAACTCCTTCTTTAGTTTTGTAATTGTAGAATTCTTCCTTCGTATAATGTCTTCTAATTCAGCAACACGCTGTTTCAAAAAGTAGTGGGTTGGGTCGAAGAAAGGAAACAAAAGTGGCAAATTGCAAGAATGAAAAGAGAATGAATACAAGTGAAGTTTGCAATACCTTAGATCCAGCAACTTCAGAAACGTTGAGAAGGTCAGTCAACTCCTTTATTTTGGCATCCTTCTCTTTACAATCTCTCTTTATACTAAAGAAATCTTGCTCCAAAGCCCGGCTGCTTAACTGTGAATAGCACAACACATGACAAAAAAAGCCACCAAGTAATTTCTATCCGTTGGAACATATAAAAGGTTTAGAGGAGCTCTGCCGGCCAGATTTTTGATGACTCAATCACAAAAATTTTTTAAAAGTTTTGGCGGTACCCATGTGACATAATACATATGAATATATGATTAACTTATGATGTATGAAAAATTGAATATTGCTACTGATCCATGTGACATAATACAGGAATGTCAGAACAAATGATAAGGTTATGTAACCTGGATATTAGAAGCAGATGTCACACTTGAAGACCAAGATAAGTCAGACATTCGCCGCTCTTCTTGTTCTTCATTAAATATGGGTTTTTTATACATCACTTCATTCCCACAAGAACCTTTTGCGACACAGTTTTCCTGCTAACGAATTAAACGAGTCAAGTTTTTCAGCTGCGACATTCAGTAAATGCATAGTTATTACCTAAAACTACAAAATTAATGCAAACATTTAGTGGCTACTGCGCAAGTGCCAACGAAATTCAAAGTGTAACCAACCGCAAACAAGTCAGAGTGTTGATCATTAAGCCAATAATCGCAATCAGCAACAAATTGAGCTTTATCAGAGCCACAGATTTCATTCAACACCATTTCTCCATCATTTTGTAATGTTTTCTTCATCGCCCCAATGGAGTGTTCCTTAGTATGGTTCAACAGCTCGCAGAGACTGTCAAGCTTCTCCTGCATGCTCGATAACACCTGATCCTGATAGATAGTCACAAAAATGATGAAATCAGAGAAGAAGCAATTCATTCATTGTTTAAAAGATATGAGGGTATGAGGTTAGCAAAATATGAAAGGTCAAGAGCGAGTATGCAGGTCCTACCGGGAGAACAACAAAAGTTTGACATATTATATTTACTTTTTTATACTCTAACTGTGCATCATAAGCCACAATATTTTAGACAAGATCGGAAAGAATCAGTCCCCACATATCTCACTCAACTCAAAATAAAATGAAAAGGTGTGTCAAAACAGAACGTATATTTTCTCTCTGCTTCTTTAATAAAAAGACACATAATAATTAAAGGGGGCATTGCTGAGACCCAATAGACCAATCAAATGAAGAAGACAATTCCTGGTTAAATCAAAAGTACGAAGCAAAGCAAACAAATAGCAAACCCTGAGTTCGACGGACTTCTTCAGGTGCCATATCTGGTGGCTTTTCTTGGATTCGGCGGCAGCAACGCCGATGACGGCGACGATGAGGAACCTGTGGATGGGATTAAAGAGCTCCCAAGCGAGGGCCTCCTCTGGGGTCAAAGCACCCCCAATGGTTTGAACTGAACTAGCTTCGTCGGAGTTAACCAGTCTTCCCTGGAGCGAGACCCAAGCAAGATTGATAGGCGATGAGAGTGGCGGAAAAGGGTGGAGGAAGGTGGCGGAGAGGCGGCGGCCGGAGGGGTGGAGGATGGGAGGAAGAGAGACAAGTGGAGGAGGAGGAGCGTCTTCGCCCATGGGATGAGCACTACAGGTCTACAGCAGCTCAATCGAATTCGAATATGGATTATAGACAGTGAATAATGATTGGCAACATTGCAGCATTCAAATTTTTGGATTTGAGAGGGAAAATTACAGTGTCCTCATCATTCAAATGCGGCCCCGACGTTACTATTGTCATTTGCGTTTTTTAAGGAAGATATATATATTTTTCCAAATAATTCCTTTTCGTGCTTTGTCTCTTGTCAAAGTTTCATCCTCTGTATTTTTTCCTTTTCCAGATTCTAAATTTAAATAGGGAATATTATTTCTGTCTTAAATCAAACTACGTCGTTTTGGCTCTTTTTTTATTTTTTTTCTTTCATTTCTTTTCTTTTTATCTCTTTATTTTTAAAAAAAAATGTCAAAACGACGTAGTGATGGCTTAAGGCAAAAAATTTTTCTACCTTAAAGGCAAAAATGATATTCTCATTTAAATATTTTTTAAAAAATGTCTTTAAATTTATTGCACTTTAAAAGTTATGATGTAAAGAGTGACTACCAGTATGGAATATAGTAATAACATCGAGCATCAATTTTTGAGATTTGTATCTCTTTTCTCAGAGACTATTTGAGTTTTCTCTTGACTTTTTTGTGAAACTCATTTTGAGTATCATTTCATATGCAATAATTTTCAAATCAGTAGGATATGTATTTTGTGAGGTACATCTATATATCCATATTACCGAGTATATTTTGAAATATTAAGAGAAATTCAATTATCAACTTTCAAAACTCATTTCTCTTTCATCTCAAATCCGTTGATCTTGATCTTAGTGTCTAATGTCTATGTGTCTAATTTGAAACCTAATTTCATATGAAATAAGTTTTATCTCAATTACATATGTGGTATGAGAGATATGTCCAAAATACCAAACCAATGTCATACAAAACAAAAATATAGCACAACAAAGTGATTTTCGCTACGAAATCACTCGAGTGATATTGCCAGTGATGCAAAAAATCACTCTAGTAATCACTCAAGTGAAATTATTATAACTTTCATTTAAATCATTTTAGCTTCAAATTTTTTCATTCCAACCTTCATTTTACTATAGAGACCTCTAATATCTCATCTAAGAGCTTGAATCTTTGACATTCCCATTAAATCTTAGAAGTTGTTCTTTCTTCAATCTGTTCTCCTCTTTCTTAATTAATTTTCACAACCCTTTTTGAAAACTCTCTCTATTATTTTTTTTTAACCATTATCTCCCATCTCTGTCTTCTTCTTCCTTTTAGGCCCCGTTTGGATTGAAGAAAATTGAGGGAGGGAAAAGAAAAATTGGAATTTTCCAATGACAACGGCTGTTTGGATCGAATTTTCCTTGCGGCGCGTCATTCTCCCATGTTTAAATGAAAATGAGTTCCCACCAAAAATGGTGGGAAGCCATTTTTCAGCGGCACCAAAGTCTTTCTTGCCCTGATCAAAGATAGAGAGAGAAGAGTGATGACGGGGAGAGGAAGAGAGAGGATATATAGACCACAAGGAGAGGAAGAGAGACAAGAGTGAGTTTAATCAACTGAAATCAATTCTAAAATATGTTTAGATATGATAAAAATAAGTTTGAGAGTGAAGGGAAGGGAAAAGGAAAATATGTTTTGGACTCTGCCACTATTGTTGTCTGTTTCAAGCTCCGCCCCTCAACAAATTAATTGAACACTAGATTGATTAAATTAATCATCGTAAGAATAAAGCTGGCTGGATAATTTAAATTTATTGCTAACCAATGAGGGTGTAAAGAGAAAAAAAAAAGTTGTAGAGTTGATGAACACACACGAGTTACTACTCGAGCAGTAGTAAAAAGCTCGAGCAGCATTTAGTTGCTGCTCGAGCAGCAATTTGTGAACATGCGGGCCATAATTTTTTAAGGGAAAAAATGTAATATTTCCTTATTTTCCTACTTATTTTCTTCCAACCAAATAACAATTTTCCAATCCAACTATTTTCTTTTCCACCATAACCAAACGCATCAAAAGTAAAATATTTTTTCTTCCATCCCTTTCTTTTTATTTCTATTTCTTCCTCTTCTTTGACCCATACGGGGCCTTAGTCATTCTCTATAGTCCAATTAGATAGCTTCTTTCTTTTCTTTGACTTTCTTTCCTCATAACTGATAACTTCAATATTCAATATTTTCTTAATCTTTTTTCCTGATCATTCACCGTAATCCAACTTAATATCTTCTTTCTTTGCTTGACTAATATTTGAAAACTTCAATCTTCAACATCTTTTCTTTTTGATCAATCTTCATATTCTAACTTGATATTTTTATTCTTTGCTTGACTAATTATGAGATATCTAATGATTAAACATAGTAGTTATTTAATATAGGAGATAAATACATAATGGAAACTTTTTACTTCTAATATTTGATATCATCAAAACTAATCATATATAACAAAGTTAACATATATAATTTGTTTGCATATAATATATTTAGAGTCACTGATGGCTTAATGACTATTAACCTTTCGGACAAACCAAGTAGTGGGGGGTTGAAAGCCACCCCCACCACTTTGGGAATATTAGTTCTGTTAGGAGCTTTAATGGCTTGCAGTAGGTGGTTGTTGGCCACATGAGCTACGATAGCCAACGGGAATAATGTCTTTTGAAGAAAAATTGTACAGGCAATTTGGTCATTTCTTTTTAATTTTTTTTTAAAAAAAGATAAATTGAGTCTAACATCTTTTATGAGATTATAAATATTTAAAACACTTTTTTGTCTTTTAAATTTTTTAAAATTCTTTATTAGAGATTTTCCCTACATAGTATTACCAGATTATTTTGAATTTATTTATATTTTTATATAAAAAATGACTAATAATTTTATACAATATTAAATTTGAGTTATTAAAATTGTGAACAATAATGATCAGAAAGGAAACAAATAACAGAGATGGAAAGGCCGTATTTTGTTCCTGTATTGGAGAGTGTAGACGTGTCGTAATCGATGTTTTTTCTTTCCTGCGAACGAGAGATGTAATGTAATGTTTGTCTCTTGGACAAATAGAGAGGTAGTATTTGAAAACAACGTTATATTTCAATTTTCAAAGACATTAATTACACTCGACCGCTTTGCAATGAACGATACGGGGCATATCTCCCCTACCCTACCCGGAGAAGATCCTCTACCCATTCTCTTTCTTCTCATCCCTCCTTTTCTAAATGATAAGACTTTTTTTTTTGTTTTTTAACATTTTAAATATTTATGAGGTATAAGAAGGGATGAGGAGAAATAGGATGAGTAGAGGATCTTTTCCCATATTTCATGTTGACACGTCAATATATCGATATATCCGTTGTGATTCATGCATATTTATGTCAGCTAGTCAGAGAAGAATAAGAAATTAAGTTTGGTTTTCGCTTTAGCATAGCTAGATATATAAACTAACCATAGAGGGAAAAACAAAAACTTTACAGATTTTAGTTGGGATATGTTACAGGAGTAGTTGTAATATATAAATAAATATATCTCATTAATTAATGTTGATAATTAACAGTAGTAAAAAATATAATTAAGGGTTCACTTGCTTGGTTAGAACTTCGAAGGGAGAGTGTAACTTCCTCCAATGGAACAAGATTTTATTGAGTACGTACAGAAAATGTCAAAATGGGGTCAGCTATATCCTCAAGTGAAGAGCGTTGTGTTATTATTTCTTCTTTCTTTCAATCGATATGATGTGCCACTCAAGCGTCCTACATATACATGAAGACTTTAATGCCAAGATCTTCCATGTTCTACTCACAGGGTGTGCAAATCTCTTGATTCATCACCTCACCTAATACTTAATACGACTTCTGCTGTTTTTGCACGATTTTTTTGGGTCCTGGCACTGTATTAAATAAATGAGGAGAAAAACATACATGAAGAACACTACACGGAAAGGAAACTTGTACTCAAGGCCCCTCAACTTCAATAAATGACACTCAAGTCCTTGGAACTTGGCAGGAAATTTTTTTTCTTCAATTAAAATTTCCGTCTGAGGAAATAGGAACAAAAATAAAATCCTCCAAATTATGGACAATACATTTGTAGATTAGGAAGCCTTGTTATAAATTACACATCGATGCAATTAGAAATTATGAAAGCTAAATTGTAAATGATCCCGAAATCAATTTTCACATATAGTTGAATGGTGCTTAGGATTAGTAGTTGTAAATAACGAGCACTTAAGTTATATATAATGGAAGATAGTAAGATGTAATGGGTAACTTCAACAAGGCATGTGAAGAGGAAAACACACACACACACACACACGAAACTGTATTAGAGCGACACAGTTTTAGTATAGGAATTGGGATATTTATGTTTAGGGAAGCTAAATAGTATACCTATTTATTTGCTTGATCCTTAGATAGTGATGCTATTAAGTCTGTAATTTTTTATTAGCTACAGTGGCGGACCTAGGATCATGAACCAGTGGGAGCAAACTAATTATATTTTTATATAAAAAAAAAAATGGACCCAATTAAATATGTCTAAGTTCAAGTATAGTGGAGTCAAAATATGATAATCGGTGTACTTAAAAACACAAATTTGACATAAATAACAAGTGGTTTTAGCAAATTCAAGGGAGCAAGTGCCCCCAATCACCAATGCATAGGTGAAGGTTGTAGATGATGAGGGGAAGCTGGGTAACATAGGAGTTAACTGTTTTCATTCAAAAACTAAATTGCCATTTTCCCTAACTTGTATATATAATGAACAATATATGGAACTAAAAGGAAAATGAGATGGGAGAGGGAAGATAAATGGAAGATACTCCCTATCCTAAATATAAAACTAAATTGATTTTTTTAAGGTATTAATTAAATTATTTTTATTATTTTTCTCCAAACTAATTAATTTGACTAAGAAACTAATATGTAATTTAAATATACATAATATATGATATGATTAAATAATTTATTTAACTTCTATAACCTTTTAAAAAAATCAACTCAACTCAATCTTATAATTAGGATTGAAACTGGATTAGGGAGTGGCCTCACCACTCACGGGAGCAAACAATAAATGGTAATGGATGGACCAAGACGTCCACTCCCACCAGGGAACGTCCACTCCCAAGATGTCAAATCTCTTCCCTTTTCTCCTCCCTTCTATTCTTGGCTTTCTCCCCCCCCCCCCCCCCCCCCCCAAAACACTTTCCCCCCTTAAATTGAGTAAATCTTTCTTTGTTTTGGCTCATAGAACCCTTTTGTTTATTACTAATTAGGTACTGAGACTAGAATTCCCAATTACACCCTCATTGCTTTCCTAGTTGTCGTGCTTATTTAGGATCAGTCTAAAAGTGATTACTGACATAAATCAGTAAATAAAACTAACCTCACATACTTACTTTACTTTAAATTCCGTAGATGATAATTGAAAAACTATTTTTGAAAAGTCTAATCCCTATTCCACACAATCACTAATCACCAACAGCTGTCTCAACTTTTGCTCCCCACTTAACCCAACTTTTTTCCTGCCGACATCACTTCTTATGTGGTCCACATCTCAACCTTTGCTCTTTCCCTGACTTGCCTTACTCATACTGCACCTTAATAACTCATATAACCAGCGCCTTTTCACCCCCATCACATTTATATCCTAGACATCACATGCTCTTGCTTTTATCGCATTCAACATTACAGAAAGGTGAACTTCTTGTAAAACTTCGCATGTAAGATATCATATTCAGTCGGTCAAGAAAGTAACATGAACCAAAACTAGAGTAAAGACATGATAATAACCTCAAGCACTGGAATCCAAATTGGCAATAATGGACCAAAAAGAACTAAAAGGGCGAGAGGCAATAGCCACCACTCAAATGGATTAGGATAATGAGTTTCGAAAATGGAATAGCCACCACCGAAACGGACATTATATTATTGGAGACACCCAAATGGGAAAAAGCAGAACCCAAATATGGCCTCGTCGGACCCTCCAAGATGTTTCTCTCTGCCATTTGCCATTTAATGCGAAAGCGAGCCCCACACAACACCACAGCACATCTCCTCTTTACTACTCCATCAGGAAACAAAGCAAAGGAAACACCTCATTAACTCCTATTTTACCCACCCTAACACAACTTACTACTCTATCTTACAACATCAATTATGTACACCCATGCCTCTTACCTGTTGCATCTTACGGTTAGTTGTTATGAGCAAACACTCTTTATATTGCTCGCTCTTTCAATCCTCCGAACCATATTATTACAAATCTGTACAATGATGCAAATGCATGTATGCTCCCCCTCATCTCTTCCATTACTGACACTGCTTGTGTGGACACGTGCACTTTGCGTGACTGTCTGAAAGCGTCTGTACAAATATGTAGTAGCAAGCAAGTGAGTGAGAGTGAGTACTCAATATATCGTCAACAAGCAGTTTCTTCGTGCTGAAAAATATGGACGTTCTTGTGATGATCGGGTGTTTTACTTAACATACCTCAACTTGCTTTTGAAGGTCTTTAATGTAGTCTACAGCCAGCTCCAACATGTCTGCCGTGTTTGTTTGCTGCAATGCGGAGAGCGGGAAAAAATCATCATTCAACTTCCTTTGTTTTCACATGCTGGCTTACTGTTATGGAAACAACTTACCTTGTCCATGTTGGGAACCAGATCTTGTAGCTTCCTCATACGCTCACTGATCTTAGTTCTTCTAACCTGATCCCAATTCACATCCACATAACCATAATGAGTTAGAATCAACGTAGTTTAAATATACTACCATTTGCCCCATTATAGCTTTCAATTGAAACACCCCCCCCCCCAAAAAAAAAAACAGTCAAAATGTAATTTAGAATCAAGATGCTAGATAGTAGGTACAAGCGAGACGACACTGGTGGGAAATGTATAACCGAGAAAATGCATTAGTTCCTGAAGGTTACATATTCAATCAGTGAATTTTAGCCGGACATACATACATACATATTTCCTTTATCGTAAGACGTACCCTCTCTGCAATGCTTCTTGGGTGAGTAGCACAGCCTCTCTTGGCACGAATTTTACAGGGAACAGAATCTGAGGACTGCAGAAACTTTTCAATGACTGCCATTTCTGCTGAAGTTTTTGGCAAACTGAAGTGATGAGCCAAAGGAGCAGGACGAGGCTGGCTGCCTGACTCGTTCTGTTCAAGGACAACTAAATCGGGTCAATGGTTTACCACCTGCAAAATATACATCAGAACAATGTTGAATCACTTTGTACCTGAGTCTCAGAAAATGTTTTTGCATCCTCGTCTCTAAATCTTTCTAGTCCAGCAGTATTGTCAGACATGAGTGCAGAATCGTCCCAAGGACCTGAGGGGAAACCTGTGATAAACTCATTACCTTGGCTTTCGGCAAAAGATTCAGTGTCTTGATCTTGCTCGGTGTCGCCTTTGTCCCCAAATTCAGCGATGGATGACATTAGGCCTGTTGAGTATTTTGGCGGATTTTTCATCCCCACCGCAGAAGAGAAGTTTGCTTCTTCGCTCGCGCTATTACCAACGCCCAATATGCCTTTGCCCCTCGTAGAAGCATAGCCTGCCAATTAAGCTTGCATAGCGTCATTATGACAACCTATTCAGGAAGTAAGAAAATGAAGATTGGGATAAATGTAAGGCCCTCAACAACAAAAAATCGAATATTGTACCCATGATAAGCTCATCCAACCTTGTCCCTAATTCAATACCATATCTTTTTTCTTTTTTTAAAAAAAAAGGCAACCCGGAAAGGATCATCCTTTCTCATCTTTCACCTTTAATAGTTAATGCATGATTGGTTGTGTACATAAGTTTGCAACCATAAGAGTGTGACCTTAAGTTCAAGCATCTCCTTGGCCATGGACAGAAAAGAAATATGGCTAACAAGAAGCAAATTTTTCAAAGCAAAAAATATTCCAAGAACAGTTAATCTAGAGATATATATTTTCCAAGAATAAAATAAAAAATAGTAAAAGGACAAGGAAAATTGAAGGTGAAGAGGGAACATATTACTTTCAATGTTTAAGGTGGAAAAGAATCCTGCAGGTGAGCTATTGTGCCTGATAAGATTGGAATTATTTGCATCAGGAGTCTTCACATGTGGCAATCGATGACCTCCCGTCGAATAGACTCCGTCCATAGCTGATGAAGTCAGGCTCTGATTCGGCAAAGGTGGACGTCCTGAGCTTTGGAAAAGATTCTGTGGAGCAGAAACAAAATTACTGATATTGCTATGCTGCAGCTGCGGCGGTGGCGGTGGTGGGTGGAGAGCCACCGGTTCATCATTCACGGAAGGCATAACCTGAGGCTGTTGATCCATCTCTTCCTTCACTGCAGAAATTTGTTGAGCAGATGTAAGATATTGAGCTGGTGCATCTTCTGACTCGTTAGCCAGGCTATTCATAAACCGTGAAAAGATTCGGTCCGTTTCGGGGCTGGAAGGCCGACTAAACATGTCCTCGTATAATTCCTTGTCTATGATATTCGTGAAATACGAGCTTGGCGCCGATCGAAACCGTGTCAAACCAGAATTCATCTGCTGCTGCTGATGACCACGTAACATTGAAGAGTGGTGCTCAAGATCTGACTCCATTGCTCCCCGGGCTCGCTTTAAAATTCTATTCAGGTGTATCAGATTTTGAAGACGGAAAAGGCTTTATTCTTTTCTGAGTTTTGTGGCAGCTTCCGTTTTCAGATCTACCCACGTTTGTTAGTACCCGGAAGAAGTTTGCAGGCAAAGCCGAAGACTCCTTCGTATTTTGAGCTTAAATAATCGCTGAAACCAACAACTGTAGAAAGTTGAAGCAGATCTAAAACTAAAAAAAAAAAAAAAGAATCTAAGAGCAGATAATTAGGTGGGATACTAAACTATGAGGTGTGGTCCTGCTCAAGTAGATGAAAGAAGGCAATAGAAAAGAGAGGAGAAGAACAGGTTGTTGCCAGTTATTTGTTGGCCCTCGGAAATAAGGACCAAAAGTGAGAGTGATGAGTGAAAAGAGGTGGGAGTACTCTGTCGCGGAGAATGAATCACTTAGCTCATCAAAATCCAAATATGAGATTCGCAACAAAAGCAACAGTGGAGGGAGAGAAAGCATAGGCAAGGACGGACAAGAGACACTCAGCAGAATCTATGAAAATAAGGAAGAGGGAGAGAAGAAGCGAGAGGAGAAGGATGAGGAAGGAAGAAAGGGAATTTTTGGTAAGACAGTGGTGGGTGTGGGGATGCGTACGTGCGAATAGCCAATAAGAAGTGAACACATTCCATGAATCCGGGGGCTCAGATATTGCTATGTTTCCAGGTCCCTTTTACGAGAATACCCCCAAAAATATTTGTATATTGTGGGAGTGACCTGGAGGGGACCACAAGGCCACGCAACATAGTACAAACCAGAGAAGAGGAAGATGCGCTTTGTGATTCGATCTCCCATCGTGAAAGAGATAACCCTTTTTTAAGGCAAAGGTATCCGCACATGAGAAATGATAATGTTTGAGACACTTAAATAAATATTAGATGTGAATACATCTTCTTAAAGATATTTAAAATAGGTTTAAATAGTAAATCCGTCTCAAAAATAATACCGTTTGAGACACTTAAATAAATAAGAGATGTGAATACATCTTCTTATAGATATTCAAAATAGGTTGAAATATACGTTTGAAAGTAATGTTATCCTGTAAGTTTTTTAAGGCTTAATGTTGCCTCAAAAATCTAAGGATCCGGCTCCCATCAACCGTTGAATTAAAATATGAAGGGTTCATATTTTTTTTAATAAAAATATATTTTTTTAATTTTTTAGTATTTTATTAATATTTTTCAAAAGATAAAATCTGAAATGTTTATATTTCAATCCAACGGTTGAGATGAAGAAGAGGATGAGAACCAAATCTGAAGCAATATTGCTATTTTTTATTAAAAAAATTAACAGTCAATGTCAATTTTTTAAAAGTCAACATCAGTTGTTTAACGGAAAAAGACAACATTGCTATAATTTTAAACTCCGGGGAGAAATTGGGCTTGAAAAAACTTCTATGGCAACATTACTCCTCACTATATACTTTCAGGATGGATTTACTACTTAATTCTTCAAAATACATATAATCTTCTGATATCACTCTTTTTTTTCTCCTTTTTTTATTGTAAGTTCAGTTAGCTGATCTATTTTATCTTAAATATAAGTCTGAGAATTATTCATGATTGCTTTTCAATTTTAACCCTATTAAAAGTGTAGATGAATGAAAATATATATCGGATTTTTACCATACATATTAAATAAGGATAAATTTTTTTAAAAAATCAATTAATTTAAGAAATGTTAACTATCTTAACTTCCATTTTTTACGTAAATTTGGTTAAATAGGATTTAAAATAAAGCTTATAATGGTGAATGTGAAGAAATAAACACACTAAGGTGCATGATGTGAAGGGTAAACCTGAGCTGTTAACAAGTGTCATAAATATGGCGTTTGGTGCAGGTCATATATAAGGCTACAAGCAGCACACTTGGGGAGAGGGGTGCGATTAATGACTTCCCCAATGGCAAAAAAAGATCTCCTAATAAAAAATATGTGAGCTCAAGCTCAACCTGGAATAGAAATACCCCACAGTCCGCAGGTGCTTTCATATTTGTTGCTTGTAATTAGAGAATTGAATTAAAGGTTGATTTCATTTACAAAAACAAGAGATGCATGAAAACAAAAATAGTTGGAAACATATCTTATATTGTTTTCTGGAGGGAAATTTGTCAAAATATTATTTTTAAAAAAAAATTGTCAAACAACACACTGTACAAACATATTGTCAAAATAGGATAGTTTGTGGCGCCACATAAAAAAAAATACTCCTTGATTTTTTTAATTGTTATATCACTATATAATATATAATATTACTTAACATATGTTAATATATTATTTTATATAATTTATATTACATTATATATAATCACATTTTAAAATGATGTGATATATATCACATTTTAAGTTAAGTCAACTAAGTGTTCACGATTTCGAAAATTTTATGAAATAGTCATTTTAAAATGATGTTCTATTTTCGAAAAAAATTTCTGGACGGGGCACTGCCTCTTGACCCCGCCTACTAACCGGCTAGCGAGACCGTCATGCCTAGCTGTTCGTAGCGCAATTAAATTGCTATGAACAGCTACATGTGCACATGTAGCGATTTAGCTGTTTATGAACACTTGGTTGACCTGGCTTGAAATGTGATATATATCACATCATTTTAAAATGTGATTATATATAATATATATTATATAAAATAATATATTAATATATATTAAATAATAATATATATTATATAATGATATAAAAATTTTAAAAAAATCAAGGAGTATTTTTTTTTTTATGTGGCGCCAGCAGTGCTGGCATCACACAAGTGGCGTGACACATGCGACGCCACGTGTGCGGTGACGCTATGCCACTTGGCGCCATCTGACGTGACACCACAAACTACCCTATTTTAACAATATGTTTGTATAGTGTGCTAATTTGACAAACTTGTTTTTTAAAAAAAAATAATATTTTGACAAATTTCCTGTTTTCTAAAATGCATTTAAAGCTTAGCTGCGGGTATGTACTTACCTGCACAGTACCCGAGGAGTAGTAGAGATCAAACCTCAAACCTAATGTAACAAAGGCCACATCTTGTGTTAGTAGACCCACGGGGTTTTTGCATATGCTTACCACTTCATTCTATCTATGTATTATGTGTGTCTTTTTAGAATGAAGTTTTAGTCTTTTTTATGGAGGGTAGCTGCGGTCTACTGTAGTGGACGGTTCATCGCCCATATATACAATGTATTAAAAGAAAATTGTCTCTCTCTCTATATATATATGTTTTAAGGGTAGTTAATCGTCTACTATAGTGGACTGTAACTGTCCCCTTTTCTATTAGACCTTTTGATGATTTCAACAATCATTAAAAGTTTGTTTTTCCCTAAATATGCTCATATTGATTAATGTTAGTGAAAAAGAGTACAAATGAATAGAAACATGAGGGTAGAGTTTAGTGTGATTGATAAAATGATTGGGTTGGAGTCTGTAACATAGACGTGCATTAATTAAAAATCTCTAATCATTTGAGTAGGAGAATGTATATTGTTCTGGCTGGGCTTCTCTTGGCGTACAGAGATGCGTACTTGAATGAGAAGCGTTAATTATATGTTATTATCCATCAATATATCCATAAAATCCCATATAAACTATATTTATAAAAGATATATTAATAAATCGCCTAGGAAGGACCTCGATCTGCAAAATGAGGTGAAAATGCTTGCCACTTGTCATTCCCGATAAATTAAGATAGAGAATTGATTTTATTTACATGCTCCTCCTTTTCTATTATTCTTGGCCTACTTCTCCTCCAATAGAAATGGAAATAATAATAAACTAAAAGAAAGAAACTTAGAAAATAGCCCATAATAGTAGTTGCATAAAATTAAAGGTGGTCCCTGGACAAGAACAAATTACACAATGTTCCCTTCCAAGGAGGGGACATGCTGAAAGAAAGAATGTAAGCTGCCTTCCTGTTTTTTACCCTTTTAATTTATAACTAACTATTTATTACCTTTTTTTGGTTTTTTGATGTGGATCTGTTTGGATTGATTGTGCTTATTTTTATAGTATATTAAATGAATTTGTCACAGTAATGCAGACGCCTATATATAATAAGGATTTAATATTTCTGTCTCTATCGCATTCATATATAAGTATATAGGGTTTATTTATTTTTTCTCTCTCTTCTTTTAATAATGGCCCCCACTCACTTATATGTAAATGCAGGAGAAAAAATGTTTCTGCCTTCAGAAGTAAAAATAGTAAACCCATATAATAAAATCCAAGTATTCAAATTTAACTGGTCCTGAAATCATCCAAGTTCTGTTTTTCATTAAATCCTCTCCCGAAATTCACAATAGAACTGTTACTTTATTTTTGTTCCCGACATGTTATTTCGTTTTAGTTTGTTTTCTGATTACGTTCGCCATACATAATCTTCAATTCTGTTTAATATTGGACTATTAAGATGTGGTTTATACTGGCCTGAAATATCACGAATGGCCAAATTAATTTTTTCAAAAAAAAAAAAAAACGAGCAACAGCTGAAAGCTCCCAGAATCTGTACATATGTGAATTCGGTAAAAATTGTAGAAACGTATTTTTCAAGCTCGTTTTCTTTAACACCCTTCCCATTATATTCCTCCAAAATTAAAAAAAAAAAATGAAATAAATATATAAAAAATATCAAACTATTAATGGGGCATATTGTTACTCGTGGTCCTTTGATAGTTACTGGGAGACCTTAATATGCCATTATGTGATGCTGTACGTACGTGTTAAAAACTTCAAATTTAAAAATGAATTCTATCACACTTTTGTTCTTCTTAATGGGTCGATTGCACATTTAAACATCCAATAATGAAAAAATCATAATAGATCGGTATCTTAATATCAAGTTTATAGGTCAGGAGCATTGACCATAAATGATTGACACTAGGACCCAAGGAAATGCATGTGAGTTGATTTAAATGAAAAGCGAGTAAAACAGAGGGGTGGGCCCACATTTTGGGGGATGATGACTCCAAGCTAACATCAGCTGACAGCAAATTAGAGGAATATAAAATGGATTAATTAAGTATAATGAAGATTAGCAAATCCCGTAAGGGCAGTTTTGTATATAGTTGAAACTGTTACCGAGACGAGTACGTGGCGCGGCGTAAGGCGATGTTTTGGAGTTGAAAAGGCACGTAGTTGAGGCCAGCCTGGTAAAGTACGCACACAACATTGTAAAATACTATTGTGCCCACACACCCTATAATTTCTCAACCAATTGCATTGTGAGCGCGTGCCTTCAACATCTCTTATTCATTTCATTATTTCTTGACAATTACATTATCACCCTCGTCCTCGTTCGTCGCTACGAGACAAGTCCTGCTTCAGGGGACTCCCATATTTTATACGATCGAGAACTTGTGCATAACGCACTCACCACGTAAAATTAGTACGAGTACTCTCCACTTCATTATTTGTATGCCTCACCTCACGCTCTCTGTTTTTCATTACAATCATTTGAACAAAAAGACTCCATTATTGTGGCTTCAAAGTCTGAAGTCCCTCGTTTCTTGTACGCTTCCGGTGCCTTCATTTATATATGCACTGATTAATTAACGTGATTTCGAGCAAAAAAAAAAAATAATAATAATAATTAACATGATCACTGATCAGGCGCGCAGTGCCACAGAGGCGGGGTTTCAAAGAATGGTAGATCTGCGCCTTCGTTATAAGAATTTTGGAGCAGCGGTTGAAAAGTAACTCAGCTTGTTGTTGTTGTTTTTATCTCACATGATTTACCAAAAATATTACTTCTCCCTTTTGTCCTAGATATAAAATCCAGTTAACTTTTTTTTTTTCTAGAAAGATTGAGTTATCTAATTAAATTACTTTAAAGTATTTTTATTTTTTTTTCTAAAATAATTTTTCTCATTTATAAACAAATATATAATCCGATGAAATACAACATATTTTACAATTAAATAACTTATTTGATTTCCTTAATCTCTTTAAAAAAATTCAACTGGAGTTGGAAGAAATAATAATAATAGTGATTGTGTGGGGTACTTATGTAATCTTGCCTTTAAGTGTTTGTTTGGAATTGCGATAGGAACCCTTAAAAATAGTTTTCTAGTCATAATTTATATCATGCAAGGTAAATATATGAAAGAAGTATGTAAAAAGAGTTTTATTTCGATTTACATATATAAACACTTTTGAGACTTCAAAAGTGATGAGCTTCTGACTTAACATAATAACATATTATTATATCCTAACAAAACATTTATAATTGAGAGATTAATGGCACACATATATATATTTTGGGGAAATGTGGCCAGATATACAATAGTTTCACTTTCAGTAACAGTGAGGAAAATGAGTGAGTCTATTGTCAAAAATCATAGTCCATGGGACGTGAAAGCCGCATCTCACAGTGAGATGGAGGGTCAAATATAATGGTTTATCTTGAGAATGACGAGGTCAAAAAATAATGAATGAAAAGATCCTAACTTTTATTAATAATTGAATGATTTGAAATTGAGTGCGCACATGGAGCGAGCAGCTCATGTGTGGTCAACTCAATTACTTTAATGACAGTGAAGGGAGGGGTGATGAAAGGGTGGTCCCACTGAAATTGAAACCTAAGAAATGAAGCTGCGTACGGTGAGCGCCTACTCGTGATTTAAAGGAGGTGACTCAAATTGCTTGACCAAATGAAATGTTAATTGGGGGCAATCAATGCGACCAAATGGTCATGTGAACCTATGAATATGGTTTGGGCGGTGCGTAGGTTTGGTCGGTGAAAAGAGAAAACTGAAGGAATCTACAGAGAAGTGTGCTTGAGAGGCCGTGCATTCACACTTGATAGACTTGGATCGCTCCCATTTTGGGCAAACACAGAGTTTGAAGATGAAGGAAAACTGTGTTTGGCGTATACATAAATAGATGCATGAGAATGAGGTGTGAACAAAATCAAGGCTTTGTCATGATCGCCCAAACACATCTCTGTCTTCCCTTTCTGCTTCTTTCCTTACCTTTTTTCATTTAATGTCGTGCCTCCTCGCTCATATCTTTCCCCATTCGAAACTAGTCTAACACCTTACAAATCAGAAACACTTTTAAAATGGGGACAAAACATAACGTCCAGTTTAATAGGATGGCGCTCCGAATGGAGAACCCCTGTCAACTGGATGGGCCTAACATAAGAGGCCCCTCAACATGTATGGATGAATATTGGCGAATGAGCCCAACTGAGTTGGGCATAGGAATCAAAGGCCCAAATGTTAATCGGAACCTCTCAACATAGCTGTTCATGTCCATTACAAATAACGATCCAAGAGGATACGATCGCCCGTTTTAACTTCAACTCATAACAACACAAAAGTTAAAAAAGAAAAGGAAAAAGAGTGGGATTTGCCAGCTGAGGCGTGGCCTCATAAGCTAAGTATCAAAAGACTCTCCTGTCTTCATGTTTCACGCTGCCTGCTTTCCTCCATCTAATAACTTTTCATCCCAATACTATTGCATTCAATCTGCATTCGGCCAACTATATATACTGCTGATGCCATCAAGGAATTGCTGTGTCCATCTCAAATATACTTTCATGCAGTGTCTATAAGCACTACATTGGGTGGCTTAATTAATAATACAGAGAATCACACAGGCATGTGAAATAACCATCAACGTGCATGTCAAGCTCAAGTAAAACCACTTTAATTTGCTGCATATCAGGAACCCGTTTCCGTTTCCCTGCCTATCCATCGGATAGGCAGGGAAATGAGTTCCCTAGAAAAGTGGAATCCTTGATCTCTTCTTTTGGTTGCAGTAAGCAACACTTGTACTTGGTTTTTCCATCTCACACACGTCAAAAGATATTTCACCCACTATCTACTTCCATATGCTTGATCGATCATGACAATGAAAGTGAACAGTCACAAAATTCCATGCAGCTCCTTTAGTTCTTTAGTTTCAGGTTCTTTCCTTGCTTGCTGCATCCTTATCTAAATCGATCTGCACCACTCACAAGCTTCCAATTCCTGCTTATAAATTAAGTGGCCTCACTCCCACTACTTCCATGCATCCCCATTCCACCCTATAGATTTATATGGTTTATTACGCAACCATGACTTCATCAGTTTCTCTGCTTCTTATAGTGACTGCACTGATCGTTAGCTCAGTGGTGGAGTCCTGCCCTCCCTCTGATTGGGCAGCTCTCATGGCCTTGAAGGCTTCTTTGAATGAGCCCCACGTCGGAATATTCCGTTCCTGGAGGGGCACCAACTGTTGCTACCACTGGTACGGCGTCTACTGCGACCCCACCACTCGCCGCGTCGTCGACATCACCCTCCGCGGCCTCCTCGACGACCCCGCCTTCAAGCACCTCAACCGCACCGGCTACATGTCCGGTTCCATCTCCCCTTCCATCTGCCACCTCACCCAACTCTCCACCCTCTCCATCTCCGACTGGAAAGCCATCTCCGGCCCTATCCCTCGCTGCCTCCCTTCCTCCTTGCCTTTTCTCCAAATCCTCGATCTCTCCGGCAACGTCTTATCCGGTAGCATCCCCCACGACATTGGGCGGCTCCGCCAGCTTACCATACTCAACCTCGCTGACAATCATCTCTCCGGGAGGATCCCAAGCACTCTGGTGAATCTCTCCCGCTTAACGCACCTTGACCTCCGAAACAACGCGCTGGAGGGTCCCATTCCGCGTGACATCGACAGGCTCCGAATGCTGAACCGGGCATTGTTGAGCCACAATCGGATCAAGGGTCCCATCCCCTGGACCATATCCAGAATATATCGGCTGGCGGATTTGGACCTGTCTCTGAATCGAATATCGGGTCGGATTCCGAAGGCGCTGGGTACAATGCCCGTTCTGGACTCGCTGAAGTTGAAGTATAATAAGTTAAGAGGGGGCGTCCCAGCGAGTTTGCTGAGTTCAAGAATGAGCCATCTAGATTTGAGCAGGAACAAGCTAGTGGGGCGTGTAGCGGACGTATTTCACCAAGGAACGTATTTTATAAATCTGGATTTATCCTACAACAAATTGAGGGGTGGTATACCCAAGTCGATGAAGTTGGTCAAGTATATTGGTCACTTGGATTTGAGTCACAACCGTCTTTGTGGCCACATTCCAAGGGGTTCACCTTTTAATCACCTCCATGCGTCTTCCTTCCATAACAATCTATGTCTACGCTGAAGCCCCTCAAACTGCTTGTTGATCCATTTTTCACTCCCTTTGTTATTTTGTGTGCTTGCTTTGGGTTAAATTTTTAACATGATTGTTGAAGTTTGTCTGTGTGGAAGCCCCTTAAACTTTTGCTTCACTATATACATTGCAATATAATATGAGTATCACTTATTTTATGCTTTGCAATTTCTTTTTCTACTTTTACTTCTAATACATTTCGTAATTCCTAAAACGGGATCGTCAAAATTTTCCTTATTTCCTAACAGTTGGGCTCTGTAATTTGAAGTTTCATTTTGGGATATATAGCTTTTTATTTTCGGCCAATTCATTTTGGCATCTTTATTCTTTTGCAAACTGTTTGGACCGTTACACTTATTTTCTTCGTTCAAAGTCAAGCAGAACCCATTAATTGCATTATGCAACAAGATCAAATTCCAAACAAAATTTTGTCATTTGCTTAGTTTTACATGTTGATTTCACTAGATCTCTGCGTTTTTCCTTGAGACAGTAAATATTTGACGTCTTCAAAAATGAAGAAATGAAAGATAGTCATAGTTAACCTGCTGCCAAGAAGAAATGAAACTTATTGAGGACTTATGAGATCGCCTACCAAAGGAGTCCCAGCGACGGTAGAGAGGATCGAACCCACGATTTAAGGGTCTAGTCCTGAATCCCTTACTATCTGTGTCAACTCTCATTAGCGACCTTTATTATAATTGACGCCACTATACAAGTAGCATCCCTTGTTGTTGACGGACTCTATGGATACACCGCCACTTCGTCCGTCTAATCCAGGAACCACTCTAAACACTGAAGATTCCTCACCATCATTACTAGAGGAGTACCCAATCACTAAAGTGTTTTCTGGTCCTTTTTTTTTTTTTGGTCCTTGATGCATCAGGCGCTGCCCAGGAAGATGAATCCGTTCGATCACGACCCGTTTGTTCATTACATGGGCCAGACTTGTAAATGGGCCTTTGTCAAGCAACTCCAGTCTATTGGTCGAATGGGTTGCATTAATGGTGCCTGCTTCTGCCATTTTCTCTATTGTAATTGACACGTTTGCGCCCAGGTTCAGGTTTTCTCTATCAGTGCTGGGAGGATCAAGTTTTCTATAAATATTCCTTCATGTTTTTTTTTTTTAATATAAGGCTTAATTGACCCTTTTGTAAACAGATTAAGGAAGCTTAATAAGTTTGTAAACAGATTAAGAAAACTAAATAAATTAGCTAATCGTAACATATTTTTTGTATCATTTTATTATACATCAATTCGCAAATGTAACAAATTTATTTAATATAAAAAAGACATAAATATTTAACTTCCTTGATTTCTAAAAAAATGATCACTTGTATGTAGATCGGAAGGTAGTATTGATCAGCACATAATAACTGCCTTCCACGTGTTCGGATCTTTGAGTGATGGGCAAGCTAAGAGTGAGAGTGTCACTAGCACTCTACTGTTTTCTCACTAGGGGTGGAAACAAGTCAAGCCATCAGGTTTCATCCTTAACAGTTAACAGGTCAGACTTGTTCTATAACATACTGGCCTGAGTCTGGCCCGTGGTCTGCTACAGGCCTATTTTTTTGCCTGAGCTTGGCATGTGGCCTATTCAGGCCTTTTTTTTTAATTTTTTTAATTTAATTAAGTTAACAGGCCACCGGCTGAAAACAAGCTTACTTTAAACAGGCTAAAAACATACCAAAATTACATAAATTAATACTAATAATATAAACAGGCCAAACCACAGACCCCTTACAGGCCTCTGGCCTTTTTCCATCCCTACTTCTCACCGACAAATATGACTCTACAGTAATATCCATGTAAACATTAGATATCAATCTTAAATTTCCATAGATAATTATTTTTGTAGGACCAAACTGTATTTACCTCCGGGTCAGGTTTATCTTATTATCCCTCATCATTTCTAAATCATATCCGTTCAATCAATTTGAAATGTCACAATACTCTTCTCTCCCCCCCCCCCCAATCAATGGCCCAGATGGGCATATGAGAGATAATGAGAAATAAGGATATGAGAGGATCTCATTCCATTCACTTCCACTGACTTGTTGGTTTAAAGGCTAGCTATTAAGTAAGGCATTAGAGTCATTCACGTTCGTCCATGTTGGGATGACAAGGCTTGTCCACAACACCTGACTCTACCAATTCCATTTTAATGTAATGTATAAATTTGAGAATATTGTAATATGTTCATTTTCTCCATCTCTACTCTACTATAAGAAAAAACAATCATCTTTCATTAAAATTTAGAATGGATTTAACCTTGAACTATAGTAAGCAGGAGCACCCCATAATAATAAAAAGAACACAGATTTAAATATTGATAAAACATATTTATTGGGAGAATTCAAAAGTGCAGGGAATTGATGAGGGGGGAAAACCATTATTATCTTTCATTATTCAAGTAGGGAAAAAATTTTCTCATGTTGTAGGAAAATCATTTTCTTATGTTACACACACATGAAATGGTGGGTCCCACCATTTTATGTGTGTGTAGGAAACTTTTTTTTCCTCATATAACATGAGAAAACCAAAGTCCATTCAAGTAATAAATAAATCAAATCATAAAATTAGAGTATAGTTATTATGTATTTGTAGTTAAATGAATAAATAACTTTATAATAAATACAATATATATATATATATATATATATATATATATATATATATATATAAATTAATAAATATACAAAGGAAAAAAAAGAAAAACTACAGTAAAAAAAGCCTGTAAAGCCGGCCCTCCAGGGCTAATTTCAAATAAGTCGTCTATTTTTCAAACCCGACCCTTAAAGGGTCAGGGCTTAAACGTATTAGCTCGATGGACTTGACCCGTTTTCCTGGCTTTAGTCTCCACTCTCAAGGTATCAGCTATTGCTATTCTAGCTTGACTTGGGAATCCAAAACGCAGTCCGGTCTCCAAGTACATGTTATTGTTAGTAAGTGAAGCCTAGCTAGTATATACTCCATCTGGTCTTTATTATAAGACACCAACCATCAACATTTTTTTGTCTTTATTATAAAGCACCAACTGTTTTTAACCAACTCATTTATTACTCTTTTCCAATTATGCCCTCATTTTTAACTAACTTTTTAAATTCACATTATTAAAGTATGGGTAAAGTTGGAAATATTTATTACTTTTGGACCAATTTAATAACTTAACTTCCATTCTTTGGTTTGTGAGAAATAATGGTTAATGTCTTAAAATAAGAATCGGAGGGAGTAATATATTTTGGAGTGTGTGTGTGAAGGGACAGAGGTAAATATATGAGTACTTTTGACCAAAAGAGGATTAAAGGCAGACACGGTCAATATTATTGTGAGACAGGGAATCTCAATAAGAGAACACAAAACCAATTAGAACCAACGCCCAAGTATATAAAAAACTCTTAATCAAGAAAAAAAAAAACAACAAAGCAACGCGTGCATGAATAAAATCAGACACAGTAGATAGAATATTTTTGAATAAAATACTCTAACTACCCTCCTTTTTTACTTTAATTATACAGTTCTCCCCTCTATTTTGAAAACTCATATAAACCTCCCTTAAAAAAATGTATGTTACACAAACTTCTTTTATATTTTAATATTATGTTTTCATTCACTTACACTACTATAAAAAACGTCAAAAACGTTCTAAATTAGAGGCAATAAACATCATTTTTGAGAAGGACTTCTGAAGAGGGGTAGTAAAAAAAAAAGGGATAAGGCGTCCTATGTTTAATATAGGACGCCTTAAAAAAGGCGTCCTATACTTAATTGATAAGACGTTCTATGCTTAATATAAGACGCCTTAAAAAAGGCTTTCTTATTTTCATATAGGACGCCAAAAATGAAAAAAATTATTCATTAACCACCAAAAAAATCTCCAAATGTTCCATGGCGCCAAAAATTTAATCCTTTTAGGCGTCTTATAGTAGTTCTAGGACACCAAAAAAGTCCATAAGACTTCCTTATTTTCATATAGGACGCTAAAAATGGAAAATATATAATTTAACACCAGAAAATATTCTCCCTCACCCAATGGTGTCAAACAATTTCTTTTTGGGACCAAAAGGAGCACATGTTAGGTGCCCTAAAATATTTTCAGGACGCTTTAAGTTAATTTAGGCTTCCTAAATTATTGTTTAGGACGACAAATACATTAAGAAGGCCATTGCTTTTACTTGTAACTTTCTTTTATATAAAAATGACGTCTTTTAGGGTAATAGTAACCCTTTTATGTAGTAGTGTTAAACCGTTAATTGGTCGTTAAATTTGACTTTTAAATTTTTTTTAATACCAAAATGACCCTCTTTAGTATTATATATATAACTTTCTATTTTTTTAAAAAATTATTAGTTTTGATATTATAAATTAATTTTGACTTCAAATATATATTAAACACATATATTTTTATCAAATATAATAAACTATATAGGTTTGAGTTTGTATGTATCATTTAAATTTATAATTTAATATTTTTTTCACAAATATTTATAAACACATTTGATCAAGCACATGTTTATTTAAAAACTTATTTGAATATTCAAAGTTTGTGATATTTACATTAACGAATGCTAAAATCATCAAACAAATAACTGTTTGTAAAGATAAAAATAGAAATTAATGAACAAATAAAAAAAATATTAAATTATTTAAAATATTTTTAATCAAAATGTGAAAGATAAAATAAATACACACAAGCACAAGATAAAAGTAAGAAACTAGAGATTTAATATTAAGA
Organism: Acacia confusa; assembly: GCA_037074495.1. Classification (NCBI taxonomy): domain Eukaryota; kingdom Viridiplantae; phylum Streptophyta; class Magnoliopsida; order Fabales; family Fabaceae; genus Acacia; species Acacia confusa. The sequence goes on from CM073509.1 coordinate 718,065, forward strand.
GTAAAATAGTAAATAAATTTTATTTTTTTATATAAAATTTAATTAAAAAATAAATTTTTGGAATCTTTTAGGAATATTTTAATGAAATTAATTATTTAGACTTAAATGTATGTTTTCAAAATAGAGGAAAGGTCTGTGTAATTAAGGCAAACTATGAGGGATGTCAGAATATTTTACTCATATATATAATTCTAAAGATGGACATTTTGGTAAAAAAAAAAGTTCAAAAGTCAAATTTAACGGCCAACTAATGGTTTGAGCGGATGGAAATATAATCTTAAAATATAAGGGAAGTTTGTGTAACATACATTTGTTTTTAAGGGAGGTTTATATAGGTTTTCAAAATAGAAGAGAGGTCTATATAATTAAGGTAAAATGAGGGTGGTCAGAGTATTTTACTTAATATTTTTTAAAAAATAAAAGTAGAATAAAGGAGAATGGAAGTGCTATGGGGCTTGGTAAAATAGAAAAGGCCAAGAACGTTGGAACGAAGCATGGCCCGGTAAGTGGATGCTTCATCGTTGAAGAAAGATTCGTTATGAATTCAGAGGCAGGTGTGTCTCGATTATGGTCAATATTGGTCGTGGTCAAGCTCACAAAACTCACTCATTGGCGTTGGTTCTCATGAAAAGTTGTCACTTCCATGCCACGAATGGCCTTCAACCACATGTTCATCAAGGTCGTTTTGCGTTTTGACTTGAATTCAACTTCCTCGCTTTATTCTCTCCTTTATAATTCGTTGATCCCCTTTTCACAAATCCAATGCTAAACCCATGCTGCATTTTTTGTTTGGCCTTGAAATATATGCTCTTCGCCACATCGATGTGATGAAGGTTTGACTGAATTCTCACAAACTAATAATTATAACCAAGCTCAAATGACAACTAGACATTAATATATACGAGTATGAGATAATAAACGATGGTGTCTTTTATCTAATGCTATCCAATATTATCTCTGCTTCTTAATATAAAAACTAATTAACTTTTTTTTTAAGAGTAAAAGGTTAATTATATTACATTAAAGTATATTTATATTTATTATTTTTAATATATATTGTGATTAAGTACTAAAAGTCAATTGACTTTTATATTAAAACCACCACGGGGAGTATTATTGTTCAGACAATTAAGAAATAGGATTCATTCGGTGGTTTATTCATGGACACTAGAATTGGAGTCCGAGCTTATCTAAGTGCTCTTGATTAAATTAAAACTTGAATTGGCTGCTTCTTCATGGCTGGAACCTGCTGCTTCTTGCTACTGCTCCGATCCCTCTATTGATTAATGAGTCCGGATTATACTTATTGGTGATAAAACAACAGTCTTGCAATTATATACATACATCAATTATTGATCTCGTAACGTAGTTTGAGAGGCAAAATGTAACAATAATGTTAGACCTACGCTGATGCATTAATTCTCATATTTGTTGGCATGACAGAAATCAAGGGGACAGAGGTAAACACAAGTCATGAACCACACAACGCATTGTCGGCCAAACTCAACATATGCAGACTCCGCTCAGCTGCTTACTAATTCAATACATAAATACACACACACATATATACTTACAAGTTACAACATGGCCTCAATCACCTCCACCACCTTCCCTAGCTCCCAGTGATTCCAAAATCCCCAAGAACTCTAATCATTTCTCACAAATCTTATATGTATCAAGTATAGCTAGGAAATAAAGAAACTTCTCAATGAAGGAAGTGCAGAAATCAAGTAACTGCTTCGGCCTTGTTGACCGTATATAAACCAAACTATCCCTTCTCATCATCAATCCTATATACTCTCTGTCAAGTGTACGTTTGGGTGTGTTTCCGTGTAAAAGCCCGGATTATTAAATCACCATTCACGGAATAAGTATAGTCATTGATCAAATATTTTGAAGAATAAATATGAACCGTTGGGAAGAGAAGATCGAGCAGGGATGAACCTCTAATTAATTGCATTCGGAGCCCTTTTTTCTTTTTAATTTGGTGTATAGAGCTCTTTTAATTTTATAACCAAACTCTTCTTCCCTGATGATCGATGGCTCTGTTAGCTCCGATCCAGCCCAGCACAGTTTCAGTTTCAGATCGTTTACCCAATTCGAAACAAATATTTCACTCCTCTTTATACAATAAACATTTGAAGCACGTCAAAAGGCCGACTTCAAAGTATAATAATCAACCCTTTCATGCAACCCCCCTCACCCCTCCATTATTTATACCTCATGCCTACCATTTAACTTCTACAACTCCTTTTTTCGTTGTTTTTTTTAATGCCGTACAACTGTAATTCTATGTACACAAATATATTACTCGAATGCCAAAAAAGAATAACTAACTAATTCCTCCGCGCCAGCCTCAAAATTCTTCGTATGAGATATTCCTCTGATACTCAGAAGACGGCGATGCAGGCAACGACGGCGGCGATTTCAGGTTGCGGAAGTAATCAGTTATGTCCATACCGTTGGCCGTCAAGTCGACGCTGTCCTCTCTGGGCGGAATGAACGGCGGTCTCACTACCTCCGTCAGTAGGTCCCATTGTACCCCTCTGAAGAATTCGTGCTCCCTAATCTCGCACGCGCCTCGCACGTAGCCCAACCGCTTTGTGGGATCCTTCTCCAGCAACCGCTCAATCAAATCCGTTAGTACCGACCGCTTTCCTATGAATTCTGGTGTTTTGAACAGAACGTTCCGAAAAGTTTCCTTCCGGTTACTCCCCCTGAACGGCGTCGTACCGTATAACAACTCGTAAGCTAATATTCCCAGGGCCCACCAATCAACGGCAAACTCGTGACCGTCGCCGCGCACTACCTCCGGTGATACGTACTCTTCCGTGCCCACAAACGAGTTAGACTTCTCACCACTTGAGAAACTCAGCTTCCGTCGACTCACCGGGCTGACTCGGGCCGACTTCGCCTTCTTCAGCCCCTTCTTGTTCTCCGGTGCGGCGGGGAACCATCGCCTCATGTTCCGGCGATTTTTCCGGCGGATTTCGGGGAAATTGTCTTGAGCTTGCGTTGAAGAAATGACCGTTTTGATGGATTTGGGGTTGAGCTTATGAGAGAGATCGAAGTCGGTGAGAGTGACGTGGCCGGACTGCTGAATGAGGACGTTCTCGGGCTTCAAATCGCGGTAGGCGACACCAATGCTGTGAAGATGGTCGAGGGCGCAGAGGATCTCTGCCAAATAGAAGCGGATGACCGCGGGGGAGAAAACCCGATCAACTTGGCGGTGGAGGAGAAGGTGAAGATCACCACCAGGGCAATAAGGAACGGCCCAACCGAGAAGCTGGTCGGACTCGACAGTTCCGAGGAGGGAAGGGAGGAAGGGGTGGGACAAACGAGTGAGGACCTGGATTTCCCAGCGGGCACGGCGATCGGCATCGAGGGTGGTGTGGTGGGAATTAATGGAAGATTTGTCGAGGACCTTGAGAGCGAAGGGGGAGCGGGCGGAGGGATCGGTTGAGGTGTCATGGACAAGGAAGACGGTGCCCATGCCACCCTTACCGAGGACTTTGAGCGCCCTGAGATTGTTGAGGTGGAGCTCCGGCGAGGGTGGAGTTAAAGATTCCATGTGTGTGGTCTACTGACGAAAGACCGGCGTTATAAGCTTACACAGATGGTTTCGATTTGGCCTTTATAGGACTTTCGCTTTCGTTTTCTTCCCATTTTATTACTTTTCTTCTCTTTCTGTTACTGTTAGTGACGGTCGTCCCTATTTTTTCCCTCCTCCTTTTTCTTTTTCCCTTTCTTTCTTTCACCTTTATTACCCTTGCCTCGCTCCCTTCTTTTTATTTTTTCTTCGAACTGGCCATGTAAGCTTGAAATCGTTTCTAATTGACCCCATACCATATATGGAGTTTTTATTTTGGAATCTGAAAATACGCTGGAGCCATCCACAACAACAAACCTCTTAAATTTTTTATTATTAAATTAAATTTTAATGATTAATATTTTTTCTATAATTTAATATTACAATATATAGTATATAAATATCTATCATTAAAAGTCAAAATAGAAAGGAAGTTGGGAGAATGGTTAGGGAAAACACCCCTAATTCATTCAGTTCCTAGTTAAGGTTTTTTTATTTCTACCTAGTCATTCTTTCTTTAACGTAAGCTATTTATTTTGTCACGAGTCGTTCTGTGAATGAGAATTTGAAATTGAATTAAGAGTTTAATATTTCATATATATATCCTGTTTCATAGGATGGGAGGTCAACAATTTAATAGCCTACTAATAAAAAGGCATGTTGTTAAATTAAAAAGACTAGTTAATTAAATTGAAGAAGTAATGGAAGGTTTAGAGAGTATGGACAAGGAAAATTAAGATTTCGAGAGAACAATAGTTATATTGATTATGTTTTTTGGGCTTAAAAAAAGAGGGAAGAATATATGAATAATAAAGGTGGGGGCCAGGTTTGACTAAGATGCATGGGGAGAGAATGAACGAATGAAGTGGGAGCAAGAGACGGATGGATGAACATACTGTGAGAGTTGGAGTGATGATGAAGTGAGAAGGTGTGGGACGCACGTGCGACACGTACAAGTTAAAGAGAAAAAAATCAGAAGGAATATAATTTGGAAAATTTTATTTAATTCTCAGAAGAAATTTAAAAATGTTGGCTTGGCATGGGCATCATAGAGAGGAGACTCGTACGTGTCTCGAAGCTGTCAGGATTTAGATTCCCTCAATATCTTTCTCTCCTCTTTTCTCAGTATCCTTCCATTCAGTCGTTCATTCTCCCTTCCTCTTCCATTTCAGATTAACTTAATGGCGTAGATGAAAAATACTGAGGGATGAAGAGAGAAGGATACTGAGAAAATCTACTGTTGAAGCTGTCACTGTAGCGCCTCTGGTCTGTTCTCATACTTCAACAAGTAGGAGTAGGCAATTAATGAATGTCGTTATTTTCAAATGTGAGGACAAAACATGTAGGATCCCCTCCTGGATGGGCTTCGATATATCATGCTCCTTGTTCCTTAACCCTACTTCCCCTATCCTCTCCTTTGTCCCTCCAAATTAAACATCTATACTTGGTTTACCAACCCACCTCGCTTCATTATTAACTCACGTAATAAACTGCTATACATACATTATTAACCCATTATATTAGAATTTAGAGCACAATTAAGAATTATTTATTTTAAATTTATCCCTCATTCTTTCTCCCTTTTCTTCTTCATTCGTTCTCTCACCACAAACTAGACCCCGCATGCTCCGTCGTCAACCTTCAATCAAACCCACCCGGCCCCTATCTATACGTACAAGGTCATCCCTTTCTCTGTTCCTAAAGCTACATCAGGTAAAATTTAATCGACGCAGCAAGTGTCTTTTTAACATTATTAATTAGCCAACACAAATTTTGGACATAAACCTTATTGCTAACTTTTTCAACCATCTATGACTTCTCTCTTCAATACTTCCTCTAGTCATTTTTATAACGACTTGATAACTGAATCATACAATTTAAGAAAACAGTTAAAATTAATTAATAATAATAAATATGTACAAAATGAACAATTTTTTAGTATGCCCTAATTTATATAGGGCGTTGAAGATAGAGAAATAGAGTCGTAACTAGAGAAAATTTAGTTAGAAAAAAAAATGAGGAGAGAGAATTGAATTAATTAGGGTAAAAAAAAGACAAAAATACATTAAAATGTTCAGATAATCAAAAATAGAATTTTATAAGTAGAAATAAGATAATTCAAATTTCATATCCTTATGAAAAAGGCATGAGGGAGTACAAGAGGCCTCTTTATGCATTAATAATGTCTCGATCAACCAAACACTATCTACCTATATGTGTAACAATCTTAAAATTTGTAAAACTAGAAACATGTATAAAAAAAAATTGAAATTGCAGAGAAGAGAGGTGAGCGATGGATGCTAATGAAGTTGTGGAATTGGTAAAAAGGGTGATTAGTGAAGGTGGTGGTGGCCGTAGTGATGATCGATTAGGTAGACGGTATACCTTAATCAATGGGTGGTGGGTTACGTTGATGGGAAAAGCTTTGGGCTTAAAGCCAACATAAAAGATATCCACGGAATATATAAATAACGAGTCATACAAGTGTGAGGTAGGTTCAAATAGAACTTGAGCTCTTGCTGTTGGGGGACACTAAGTGGTGACACAATCATTATGCTTCCTTTACCTCCGGAATTGACATTTCAGAGCTTAATCTTCCCCTTGAAAAATAATCGACTTTTAGGATAAAGGTTTTGCCTAAAGATAATAAATCCTGATGAATTCGAAAATAGATATATATGATGTGGAAAAATATGTGGTCATTTGGTTGATGATGATCAAATCCTTTCATTTTGTTAACTGTACGTAGAAAGGAACACACGGCTGCCTCTCTTAACATCAATTATTGTATTATATGTGAATATGACGTGCGGGATTATGTATAATCAATTATATAATTCTCAATATTAATGTATATATTAATTAAGTGCTCTATATATGCGCTCTCTAAAGCCCCTCCCTTACTATATTAATTGTCATCGTAAGATTTTTCATAGGCTACTATAACTGATAACAGGATATGAGCCATACCAAAAATACAACAATAATAAACTGCTAGAAGAATATTTGTTTTTTTTATATATTTTGAAAATATTTGAAGTGGAGATATAATGCTGTGGGATTTTGTAAGGTAAAGGCATAATAATAAGGAATAAAAGACGTCAATGAGAGTTGACACAGATGGTAAGGGGTCTAGGATTAGGCCATTGGGTCGTGGGTTCGATTCCCTCTGCCGTCGCTGGGACTCCTTTGGTAGGCGATCTCGTAAGTCCCCAATAAGTGCTCGGGGCCATGCCCTGACCTTGGTAGGGGACTGGTGTCGAACCCTTCCAAAACTTTCCGATTACCAAAAAAAAAAAAAGGAATAAAAGACAAAAAGAGAGGAAAGAAAAGCAAGATAAAGCTGGGAATAATCAGGAAAGAATAAAAATAAGAGAGGAATATAATAATGAAGATGATAGATGGTCCATCGACACACACAAAGACAGATATATGGAGCATCACATGAAGCATTTCAAGTGTTTGATAGCAACAACTCAGAAACATGTTGTGGGTCCTTCTTCCTATGCTGCCCCGCTCCCTTACCTCTGTGTGTGTGTGTGTCTGCTTTTTTCCCCTTTGTTATTTTCTACTCTCATATTCATTAACAACAGATCAATGTAATATAGAACTATAATTTTCTACAGTAATCATTGATCATCTCTCATCCAGGATCATAAGCCTATTTTACTGTTTACCCGTTTATGGTCACCACCACACTAGCTTGTATATATATCCTACCAATTTTGTTCCATCATGCAGTATATATAACTTGATTCGATCTCTAAAAATTGATCAAACTCCTTTTGACATTATTCTCTCCCTTGATTTCTTTTTTCTTTTTGGTTGCTTGACGATATGATACGATACAATCTCTCATTATTTATACATATAGAAAAATATCTCGAAAATAAAGTAGGCATAATGAATGAATTGAATAAATAAGAAGATTAATGCATGCTTTGTTGTTAGAAGTGGCACTCACGTGTGAGTCTTGGAGGATTGATCAATCTATTATTGTAATGCCGAGTGAGTGATCATATCCTTCCGAATCTTTGATGATGTAGAGAGTCAATCATGATTTAGGATACAATTATCAGCTGGTGCCCCATTAATTACTATACACACACGCATATATATTATAGCCCCATGAAATGAAACCATTAATTATGTGATCCTCCCCACTTTAATTTCACAGCCTAGCTATAAAACGCCAACTTATAATCAATCACCCATCTTTTCCTCCTACCTAGCTACAATTCATTCAATTCACCGCTAGCTCAATAGGTAATTCCTTCATTAATTTACCATAAAGTAAAAGCATGATACATTAAATACATACTACTTTTAGATATTTTGAATATAATTATAATTATCAATAAGTCTATGCTAATATGCTGAGATAAAATAACAATTTCCTGAATGGTTGTGATAGGGGCGACTTCGGCAAGTGCACCAGTCGTTTCAAGTAATAAAGTAGTGAGAAAGTATCGTCCCATGAGGAATAGTATTTCAACCACTAATTCGCTATTGTGGCCTTAGTTGGATAATTTTGAGTAACAAATGATGAGTTGTAGTTAAACAAGAATTTCAAAAATTGAGGAAAGAAAAGAATTCAAGATGAACATTCACAAGAGAATGTTTAGAAAAGATAATCAGTCGAGAAAAATGTAGCTAGGGATTAGAATCCCCCTATGCTCCTTCAAGTATTTGAATTAAAGATCTAATTGATTATAATTCCCAAATTGACGATCGATTCTCTAAGGTTAGACTAAGTCCCAATGTCTTGATGCTACCTTAATCTATTTTATCTTTAAAAATAACCTAATGTCTTAGTATTGTCTAGAAAGATCAGATCTTGAACCAGAATCCTATGATCGCATAAATTCGTAAACCTAATGTCTAGGTCATACAATTTTATGATGAATTAACAAGTTCTAGTTAGATGCACCAACATCTCTATTGTCATACATCAACCTAAGGTCAATATTAAAGTTGATCAATCTTCAAGAAAACATTAAACAAAGGAAATTCATTCAATCAAAGAAATCAAGATTCATACAAGAATTCAACCAAATACTCAAATTTGCATAGGGTTCATCCTAGCCCCAACTACAAAAAGGAAATTAGCCAAGCATGGCTAGATTAACAAAATAAAGAAGAAAAAATGAAGGTAGAATGGTTCTTCAGAGGTTGGGGAAGGTGGATCTCCACAATTGCTTTGATCTCCTCTCCAATGCCGTAGAGTTGTTTCTTGTGCCAAAAGTTCTTCGTTTTTTTGCTAGGGTTGCCTCCTTTTATGTTTTAGGTTTCATAGGGTTTCCAAATCTCAAAAATCCTTAATTTTCCTTCTTTTTTCGGGCCCTAAAAACTTTTCAAAAATTAAAAATAGGAGTTTTCGCATTTCTGACACCCTGGGCACCACTTTCTAGAGGAAGGCAGAAAGTTGGCGCCCTGCCAACTTTCTGGACCATACAGAAAGTTGGTGCCCTGGGCGCCAACTCCTCCTGGTCAGCCAAAAAATTGGTTTCTCTTCTTGACTTTCTCCCGAGCTCTTATAATTAGCTTTTCCTTGTGGATAAAAACTTGCAAAACAACCGAGAATACTCGTGAGAGTATGTTTGACATTAAATCCATGTTTTTAATTTATTATTCTTAACCATTTTAATCATATTAGATCAATTTCATATTAATCCTGTGCCTTAAAACATGGTAAATTTACGGCTCATCAGGTTGTCTGAGAATATCGCGTCACATCCATTATTGTTATCGGCTTCTGTGCTGTGCATGAATTGCTTTTGAAGTAAAATTAAAATGAATATATATCATACTGTAGTACGTGGTGGTAAATCTCTCACGAGATCGCTTAACAAGCTTTTTTAAATTAAAGTGTGATGGAGGATACATAGCCAAAAAACATATAGTTTCTTCTTTGTTTTATTTAGAGAAAGCCAAGCTGCCATGTGCTGTAGGCAAGCACGCAAAAGCATGGCTCTTACTGTAAATAATATAAATAAATATCAGCCACTACGTACATGTGAGTAATATCTGTGAGTGAGGCTTAGTTAGCGATTGATTGAGAAAACAAATAGAAAGTATTTCATGCGTTGTGAATAATATTGGTACCACAGACAGCCAGAGTATCATAGGCGACAGAGGGAAGCGACCTGTTGCCCTTGGGAAAAAGGATGCACATATCCTAAATGGTCGAGTGTATGTAAAATTAAATATTCTTTGAGTCCTAAACATAAGATATAATTGACTCTTTTTGAATAGATTAAGGAAGTTAAATAAGTTATTTAATCATATTATATTTTATGTATCTTTCAGTTTGTAAGTTAGGCAAAATGATTTGAAGAAAAAATTATAACTATAAATATTTTAAAGTAACTTAATTAGTTTCTTTAATATCTTCAAAAAACATTAATACTCCCTCTGGTCCTTATTATAAGACACCAACCATCATTTCTCACAAACCAAGAAATGAAAGTTGAGTCATTAAATTGGTTCAGAAATAATAGATATTTCCAAATTTACCCCTATTTTAATGATGTGAATTTAAAAAGTTAGTTAAAAATGAGGTATAATTGGAAAATAGTAATAAATAAGTTGATTAAAGGTAGTTGGTACCTTATATTAAGGATCAAAATATTTTGGTAGTTGATGTCTTATAATAAGAATCAGAGGGAGTAATATCTTATATTTAGGATCAGATGGAGGAGGGAGTACAAGTTAAGTTGAGGGGTTAGATGCTTGTTTAATAATTTGTTTTGGGGTTATATGGTGGGTGGACTTGGAAACATGGGAACCCCACTTCTACAATTTTAAGAAAAAGGCTTCTCATTACCTTTGAAGTTTCACCCTTTGTGTTCTGGTCGGTCATCATTTGGTAGGAGAAAATGTGAGCCTTCCGCCTATCCGCCTAAGCCTTCTCTGTAAGATATTGAAACTTTGCTGATTATATTCCTCCACCCATGTCAAAGTTTGCAACCTATTTGTACTTTAAAGAAAAACAGACCACTTTATACTTTTCTTGATGCCCTTGTCGGCCATCTTCCCCACGCTATTCCAATCTTCACCAATTTTAAATTCGGTTTGAGTGAAATGTACATTAATTAAGGGCGCATTGCTATATATTCTAATCGCACAATATTATCCATCTATTTTTGGGAGGCTTTTTCCTTGCGCGTATAACATTAATTCATGCATATATATAAGTGCGCGCGTGCGCAAACACAAGTACGTGTTTAGCGAGAAGCAAGAAATATAATATAATATAATATATATATTCATGGAGGATGAATTGAAGAGGTTAATTTATTTTTTGGGAAGTTTTTATACTGTTCTACACACACAGACACAGTGCGTGTATATCTACATTGCTTTGTTGTATATGGTGCTTAAAATTTCAGTTTCAAAGACCCCACACGAATGCACCCGATTGATATCATAGGTTATATTATTACTACCTGTTGTTTTCAAATATATAGCAGTTGCGCACGGAGTATTATCATTAACCTTTACTCCAACGAAGGTTTTTGATTTTCTTTCAACCCCCTTAGCTAGCCTGGTTTCTCTCACAAACCCTATAATTATTAGGTTTGGATGCATATACTGAATAGTATCATTTTTAGTGGGCCTTTACTTTTTCTCCGAAAAGAAAGAGAGGGAAAAAAGAAAGAAGAATATATATAATAGAATGGAATTCAGTTATTTTAACATCATAGCATATATGCGCGCAGTTTGCTTTTGGGGAGGCTAATGGTTGCATCCACCTGGATCCCTAGCATATATACGCTTTCAAGAGACTTCATGATGAGTAGTAGAAGATAAACCACTCCATTATAGCTCTACCACAAAAAAAGTAACAAGTTTTGCTTTCTCGTTCCTGTAATTCAGCTTTCTTTTTCTTACTTTTAAGGCTTTTGGGGGTGTTGGGCTCTTCATTATCATCATTATTATTGTGGTTATTGATCACAGTAAACGAAATTCAAGTATAGCATCATTACCAAGTGGGTGAGGAGATTGCAGATACTTGGTTATGTCACAATGATGTAAAACGTATGAATATTATAGGACAGTATAAGTAAAATGTCATCTTGCTTTTGCTATAATCAAAAGTTACTAGCAAGCTGAGTGTACTGGTACTTTCATATTAGGATGCTTATTTGATAATAATGTGTACATGATTAATAAGAAGGGTATATACATATGTTTTTTGTTGGAATGATGGAGTGAAAGTAAAGTCGGGGAAGTTGAGATATAACATGTTTGTGCTCATAATCTAATAATGAATAAATGTTTCTTTGAGTCCAAGGGACACAATTTTTTTCCGTAAGAAATGGTTCGCCTTCCCAGTCTAGTTCATGTGATGAAGAAGAAATATAGGTATTTATCTACGAAAAGAATTACTAGATAAACACGTTAACTCGATGTTCCCTTGTATTTTAAATTTAGCATTTATCTATTTATGATTAGGGAATATTTCTTTTCATCAGGTCGTTCTGGTCGATTTCTCTTTTGTTTTGTTGTTGATACAGGCCCATAGTTATCCTCTACGTACTCTGATGCTTCTGGGCTTAATTGGGCTTCTCAGAATCATGCTTTCTTTCTATTTCTCTAGAGACGAATGAGAGGGGTCTGTAACCAAAAAAATGAGAAGGCTCGAATTTTATAATGGGGCCTTTCATCTTTCTATTTCCCTCTAGCCTCATGTGTTCCTAGATCAACCACGCAGTCCTATTGTCTTTTTGATCGGAACGATATTGAAATGTACTGATATTATTTTTTTATGTGTTGATATTTTTATTCAAACAACAATAGTAACAAAGATATTTAGGAGGGTTTGCACAATTTGGCCACCACCCGGCATCCACCACAGTCCACCAGCCTAAGTCAAAATTTGCCTCCATTCGACACAGTGCATGCATCTTCCAACTCAATAATACAACAAAAACTTCATTTCTTTGATATTATGACATGTTGGTCTGGCCTTTTGACACCATTGTTAGATCTTTCTTAAGTGTGAGGTTGCAGGTTTGACTTTCTACGATATGATAGGTGCATGAGTCCCTTCTTGGTTGAATGATGATAACAAAACACATATTATTGATTGCCTTTTATTTATTTTAGAATCATTAAATTTATAAGTATAATTTAAAAACTCAAGAACAAGCCAGTCACTTATAAGCATATGATTCCATTTTTAGGCTCTGTGCAAGTGCAATAGAATGTATCCACACTACTCCTTCCAAATTTGTCAAGGCGAGGCTTTTTAAAACTCATTTACGTACTCTATCTAAAATTTAGCGAAGTTTCCAACTTCATTACTCTTGCTAAAGCTATCATAGGAACCGAAAAGCCAAGTTTAAATAACAGAAATAAACAGTACTAAATAACATGCAATATGAAAAAGACATAATAAATATTTTATATGATCCGATACCCATGTCTTTATAAAATCGGGGGAAAATCTCCTCCTAGTGTGATAAAAAATGATAGGAAGGAGTACTTTTATTTTAGTTTTAGTTAAAATAAAGGAGAAACAAGATACTCCATTTGGTTCAAAGTATGCCACTCTGGTCCAATTTATAAATCTCTTTTGATTAAAAAATTTAGTCCTATTTATAAATTCTTTTTCAAGTAATAAATGAAATTGTGACAATTTTACCCATACAAATTGTACCAATAAAAACAAAGAGAGAAGAAAAAGTTGAAAGATATACATTCGTAAATAGAGACAAAGTTGAAAATTTACTCAATAATCATTGAGCTGACTACCTCTCTCTTAAGTATGTGTAATTTAGTTAAAAGAGACTTATAAATAGGATTAAAGTAGTAGTAAAAGTTACATTTATACTTTACATTTATCAATAAGTTAGTTAAAAACAATGAATATGTAAGATATCTACTTTTTTGCTCCAATATATCCTTATTTACTAAATGAATAAGTAAGAGATAATAAATATGAGAGAAGAATGATGAGGAAGAGTGTAGCAAATTTGGAAAAAAAAAAAACTTTAAATGCATGGACAAAAGTAAAGTGGGGCTTATAAAAAAAAAAGCCACAACCCTCACAAGTTTAACCCTTAAATTTTGATTATACAACGTACATAGAGATGAGTAGAATGGTACAAGAATTGAGTATATATATAAGGAAGACAGGAAGAAATATACGGTAGTAACAAAAAAGAGAGGGGAGAAGGAGAAGGGCAGTGTGTAGAGGAGAGGAGAGGAATTCTAAGAATGCGCACTCCAAGCGAGAGGAAGCCCAATTACGAAATGCTAAAAAACTCAAACTTCTATGTATTGCAAATCCCACTACGAAGGAACACATGCACGAGATAAGAGCCCACAAAAAGAGGATTGTTTGTTTGTTTGTTTGTTTGTTTGCTTGTTTGTTTTTGAGAGATGTAGGTAAGATTGAACGAATAAGCTGACCCTGAGGACGAAGGAACAAGCCTAATGGTAGGCTAACCAAAACTAGGGTTAGGGTTAGGGTTCAAATGAAGTTGATAAGATGAACACGCTTTGCCCTTTTTCCCTGTGCCCCGTTTCGAGGCGACACGAGCACTTTCCCGGCGTTTCCTCCCACCTCTTTCCATTTCTCTGGATTCGAACTAAACCTCTTTCCCTCTCTGCCCACCCTCTTTCCCTCTATTTACCCTTGTATCAATCCCACTCCTATTATCATGACGATTAGTAATAGTAATTGCAGTGATACGAAATGAGTGGAGACAAGGAGGGGCAGTGAGGTAATTGCGGGGGTCACAGGGCGGTCAAAGCTCTTTTGGTGAGAGAAATGTTTCATAGCGCAGGCAGGCATGCACACCGGATAATTGGCCCCTCTGGCACCAACTTTAAAAGCAAAAACCCAAGGAGCATGACACGACAACCGACACGTGTCAGTCACATTCCTCTGAAACGGCGTGACCACCTCATTCGTCTGGTTGACCGAATAAGGCCGTCTCCCACTCCTCTTCCTCTTCTCTCTGCCTCACTTCCACATTTTCCAAAGATTAGAGAGAGAAATAGATTCTTCCTGTTCTTTTCAATGATCTCCTTTTAAGTTCTCACTTCTTTTTTTAATCTTCTTCCTTCTTTTCACATGCCATTTTCCCTTCTTCCTCCAACTCTATAATACAACAAAAGGGTTTTGCCCTTTTGCTTCCCCCCACTCTTCTCTGTGTTTTTTTCTCTTATATTTGTTTATGATCAGTAGCCATGCGCCCCTGCGTTTCAGGGGTTTTGATTCAGGGACTTTCACTGTGTTTGTGAAGGTTTTCATTGCACATAAAACTGAATAAACTAATGAGCCAAAATAATAATAATAATAATAATAAATAAAGCAAGTTTGGAATCGAAGACAGCGAGAGACGTGGGGTTTTGCTCCCTTATGGTGGTGCACTTTGGTCAACATAGCCTTTTCTTCAAGTGCAAGAATTTGGCTGCAACAGTGTGCGTCATCAATAATGTCAGGTACTGTCCATTTTTTTTAATATAACTAACCCCCACTCTTATATATACTATCATCATTAATTAATTTTATGGTGCAGTCCAAATATGCGATAGTTAATCAGTTTAGATTCTTGGTGCCTTGGTTCCAACGTTGGTGATGGCTTTCCACTACTCTCTGAGATCTGAACTGCTCAGCCATCTGTATCAGTTTATAAATCATAGAAACATGGATTCACTGGCCCCTCTTCTGAAACTGTATACCGGCCAGAAAATATTGACAAGCTAGGAATCCTTCATTCACTTCTTCACACACATTCGCACTCACACTCACACACGCATGAGTATATAAATAGCAGCGCTTTCACGATCTTCTCTCTCCCTCCACCCTCTCAAGTTACATTTTTTTTAAAAAGAAAATAAAGGTGACATGCATGCATGACATAAATGTGACCCATTCTAGCAGGCACTAGATCACATATCCTTAATGTGGATATTATATATTTATATCCACTTTTGCTTCACGTACGTAATATATGGATTATTTGGCAACTAGATATAATATGAAACAGTCTGTATAATTAAAAGAATAATATATAAATAAGTTTAGTTTACAGGTCAGTTGCTGACAGCAACTAAGTAACACACACACACCATATATATAAATATACATTTGGTAGATCAGCTCTTTCTGCTGTATAATAAAGCATTGTGTGTATAACATAAAGCCAAGTCTGAAATTCTCAATCATTGGGAGGGCCCTCAGATTTGGTTTTCTTGTTTTAAAGTTTAAACAATCTCGCATCACTACAGTACAGGATATATGTTTCTATTCATAACAAGAAGAAAGTAACAAACTATTCAACTTTTAAAACCTTACATATATATTTTATTTATTTATTTATTACCAAGCTTAATGAAATAGGGAAACATTAACGATTCCATCTGGTAAGGAAATAGGAAAATATGCCGCAAGTTAACACACCAGGGGACACGGTTATATTAAGGTAGAGATAGGTTTTAATTGAGACATATGTATATGTACCTTTGTGGTTATTTGGCTGTCATTTAATTGTTGAGCGCAAACGAGACTTTCAAATGTGGTAGCGATTAACTTTTGGCCACTATATATTATTATTAAATTAATGAGAGAAACAAATATGACTAATAAGTTGCAATTTAATTCAATAACCCGAGATGTGCGCGCGCGCTTAATACTAATACTTGCGAAGTTTAAATTTCTGCACTGTTAGTGTAAGGGCGGGTAACGCATATTAAAAAAAAAAAAGATCACACATTCCGTAAAAGAGTTTCCTGCTGCCATGTTCTGTAATCATTTCATTTGGATATGAAGATGCAGTAGGTCAAAAATGCTAGGAGGGACTCTGCATAGAGAATGGCTAAAAAGATCTTATGTTTGCGAATCCCAGATTTTGGCCTAACATCAGGATGAACCAGAACGAACCACCGAGGAATACAAGGTTCTAGTGTGGTGTAACAACCCCACAGGTAAGGACTTGGTTCGTCCTCCTCACGACGCATCGCTTACACCCGTGGTTGGCCGGCCTACTAGTGTAATAGGTACCAAGGTGCTTTTAGCCTTTGGACTTATCCTCAAGTCCAAGGTTCGAGTCCTTGGGGAGACGTTCTTGGGTATTTACTCGAGAAACAAATCTCTTATAGAGGAGGAGGACAATTCCTGCCCTATTAGGCCGGCCAATCATGGGTGTAAGCGGTGCGCTGTGAGGGGGATGAACCAGGTCCTTACCTGTGAGGGTGGTTATATGTGGATAGGAATTGGATGTGAATTACCTGAGCTTCTCTTTTTAAAATTTTTAACCTATTAATTTCCACGGGCCTCCTTTTGACGGGTGCGAAAACCGATTAGGCGGTCAACAGGTTTCTACTTGGGGCCATAACCAAAGGAAATCCTTAGAATTATATATTATATTTATTAATTGCCATTTAATAGAATCACGTTAATAAATTAACATTGTTATATCAACAGGGGTTGGTCTTATTTTGAACAAGAGTAATTCTTACTCCTTCTTTCAGTACTTTTATTATTTAATATGTCATTATTTTCTCATAAAATACTGCATGTCCGTACACAATCATCTTTAACACATGCATCACTCGGGGATCCACAACTTGGGGGGGGGGTTCTTTGGTAAAAACCTTATTTCCTCATCTTCTCTATCAATGCATGGACTGGATCGGAATTATATTCCTTCTTTTTTATTGTTCATCAGTCTTAGATTTTTATCATTATTTCTTTTTTAAGGTTGATTTCTCTGTCTTCGTAATTAATTATCTGAACTTAAGTAATGTAGTCTATATGAACTTTATCTGATGATGATATATAGATAGATTTCATGGTGATTGGAAATGATATAATTGTGACACGTAGCAAAAGTTAAAATATAGCTAGATATGATATAAAACAAACAAAAAGGAGGTCTTTTTTAATTAATCAAAGGAAGACTTAGTTTAATATTGCAGCTGGAATAAATATGATATACTATACTATATACTAGTGTGTGTGTGGGGGGGGGAGGGGTTTGAGAGAGAGAGAGAGAGAGAGGTCGGTAGTGTAACTTTACGTATAGAGTGGATTCTAAGAGTGGGAGATGTGATTCGCAGAGTGTGGGAATGCTGGGCCTTCGGGAGTCATTTATTTCACGGAACGAGGACGTGAGTTCCAATACACCCAAGTGGGGCAAGAGAGAGAGAGAGAGAGAGATTGGATTTTTCCAGTTGGAATGGTGGGTTTGTCTCTGTACAAAGACTGAAGGAGTTTGAGTGACACTCGTGTCCTCCTCCTTTTATAAATATCCTCCACGTAAATATTATTTAATAATCATTGTAGGCAGATTATAACTCTGTTTTTGAATCTCGGGAACTGGTGTCCAAAAATGACCATTGAAAAAAGGTTGGCACAGTAGCCTGACCATTTTAATTTAATTAGTATTTATTATTAATTAAGAGCTCGATAGGATGGATAGAGGTAGTATAGGAGAGAGGGGTGCCCTTTAAATATTATGTGCCTCTCTTCTTAATGTTTTCTTTTCTTTTGAGCCCCCTCCCTCTATCTCCTCCTTTATCTTAACCTTCAAACTTGAAAAGTTTCAAACACAGAAGAAACTAACAACCCCTCTTCGCTTTCACTTGCTTTAAATCCTTCTCCCCTCCACCATCCCTGGGTAATCTTATTAACTCTCATCTATCCACTCTCTCATCATATATATTCCTTTGCTGTTATTACTTCCATATCTATCTGATCTCAATATTTCAAATTTTTTTTAGATGCAGGTGATTATTCTTGATTTTTGCTGAAGCTATGGGCTCAATGAACTCAAACAACTGGCTTTCTTTCCCTCTTTCCCCTACTCAGTCTTCCTTGCCACCACAACTCCAAGCCACTCAGTCCCATCAGTTTTCTCTTGGCTTAGTCAATGATTCCATAGAAAGCCCATTCCAAAATCACGGTACCATTCTCTCGCTCTCTTCTTTTGAGTTGAATAGATAATTAAGAGGTCACATAATGACTTGCTATTTCAACTATTAGGGCGCACTGTAATCAGTGTGGAAGTCGACCAATATATCTGTCTTTATTTTTAATTAAGTTGGATTTTATTTTTCCCATATATGTGTGTGTGTGTGTGTATTAATCGAATGAGCAGATTGGAATCTGATGAACACACATACACACGGGGGGAACAACGTGAATGAAGTGCCGAAGGTAGCAGATTTTCTAGGAGTGGGCAAGTCTGAGAATCAGTCAGATCTTGCAGCCTTTAATGAAATTCATCACTCGAATGATTCGGGTTACCTATTCACAAACGCCAGTTTGGTACCACCGATGCAAACCTCAGTGGTGGCCACATCTGCCAACTTCGAGTATCAAGAAAACAACAATGCTAACAATAACCTCCAGTCTTTGACATTATCCATGGGTAGTGGTGGTAAGGATTCTACCTGTGAAACTAGCGGTGACAATAGTACCAATACTGCTGTGGAAACTGCTGCCCCTCGAAGAACTTTAGATACATTCGGTCAGAGAACTTCAATCTATCGAGGTGTAACCAGGTAGGTAGCTTCTTGTTTGTGTCGTTCACTCAATTCATTGCTGCACAGTAGGAATAAGCTACAAATTTAAATGCACTTGCTGAAATACTTTTGTTGCAACAATGGTGGGTGTAACTATATACAAAAACTTTATCTAGACATAGATGGACTGGAAGGTATGAAGCTCATCTTTGGGACAATAGTTGTAGACGGGAAGGACAATCACGAAAGGGACGACAAGGTAAGATATACAAAAAGCTTCTAGCGTTTATTTTCTTGCTTTCTTTAATTCCTTCACATTAATTTGAAATTTATAGCTAACTATTTCCATTTTAAGCTAACATTTTGATTATTCTTTTTCTTCTCTTTGGTCGCCTTGCTTCTCTTTCGGACGAGTTCTTGCAGTCTATTTGGGTAAGCGTCTCTCCCTTTCCAATTATTTCCAACCATTTTTATGTACCTTGTCATCATATAAGTGTTGGCCCCTTTTCGGCAGGTGGATATGACAAAGAAGAGAAAGCAGCTAGGGCCTACGATTTAGCGGCACTAAAGTACTGGGGAACATCCACAACTACCAACTTTCCAGTAAGTTATCAATGTCCCTAGCTATTATTTTGTAGAGCGGTACCAACATATATTCTCGATCAGGTTAATTTGGGAGAGGCTTTTTTGTCAATGTTGCAGATCAGCAACTATGAGAAGGAACTGGAGGAGATGAAGCACATGACAAGACAAGAATTTGTGGCCGCCATACGGAGGTGAAGTCCAGCAATTAGCATGCACTAATTAATTATATTAATCACAGATCACCAATCATTTAATAATATGCTTTGCAATAATTTTTTTCTTCTGTCGTGGTACCCATATCAGTGTGATGGTTGTTCGACGTTGCTAACTGTATTCATTTTGTGCTGGTTATATATTGTAGGAAAAGCAGTGGGTTCTCTAGGGGTGCATCAATGTATCGCGGAGTCACAAGGTACGATAATGCTTGTGATTGTGCGTTCGAGCTTTCTGTGTCATTTCTTCCTATATAACTTTTGCTTTTTTTTTTTGTTTGGGGGGGGGGGGGGGTTCCTTCTGTTTGCTTTGTCACTTTAATTTGTAGTTTGTAGTAACATGTGTAACATATTTTATTGCAGGCACCATCAACATGGTAGATGGCAGGCAAGGATCGGTAGAGTTGCGGGAAACAAAGATCTTTACTTGGGAACTTTCAGTAAGCCATTTACGAAAGTTGCATGCAAATAATAAACATTGAAAAACAAGAACTAAATTAAATTGAGTGATGTGAATCAATAATTAATTGCAGGTACTGAGGAAGAAGCTGCAGAAGCATATGACATAGCGGCGATCAAGTTCAGAGGACTAAACGCAGTGACAAACTTCGACATGAGCCGTTACGACGTGAAAGCCATACTTGAGAGTAACACTCTTCCAATCGGAGGAGGGGCTGCTAAACGACTGAAGGAAGCTCAAGCTCTGGAATGTTCCAGAAAAAGAGAAGAAATGATAGCTCTCGGGTCGACCTTCCAATACGGCAGCGGGAGCGGCGGCGGCAGCGGCTCGAGCCGGCTTCAACTACAAGCCTACCCTCTGATGCAGTTGGATCAGACGCAGCCATTGTTAAGCCTACAAAACCAGGCGGAGATATCTCAGTACTCGTCACTTCATCATCCCAGTTATATCCAAACTCAGCTCCAGTTGCACCACCAAACTGCTTCTTCGTCTAACTATAACTTCCACCAATCGCCGAGTAATAATTCTCAGCTTTATAATAGCTATCTTCAGAACCACCCGGCTCTGCTTCAGGGTTTTATGAACATGGGTTCTTGTTCTTCTTCTGTGATGGACAATGATGGTGGAGGGTCTGGTGGGAGTTACAGTGGTGGTGGTGGAGGGTTTATGGGGATGGCTTCTAATACGACGTCAGGTGGATCCGCGGAGGAGCTGGCGCTGGTCAAGGTAGAAAACTACAACATGCCGTCCGGTGGTTATGGCGGCGGCTGGCCGTCCGAGTCCATGCAGGGATCCAATGCTGCTCTCTTTACAATGTGGAATGACTGATTCATGAAGAAGGAGGAGGAGGAGGAAGGCTCCAACCTAACTACCAGACAGTTTTCTTCTTTTGTCTTTTTTTCCCGCCTTTTCTTTTGTTTGTTATCATTCTCGCAGCCAGAAAAAAATTATGAAAAATTGGAGTTTATTTTGATGGCAATGACGACTGAGGAGGAAGCAATGTTACGTTGTCCATTCTGGTGTGCTAGCTGTGTAAGAAGAAGTTGTGTTTCACTTTGATTTAGGCCTCTTTGGTAGAGAAGAAGCACTGACTGATATACGACATGCAATATTTGCGATATGGGATGGGTCAGTCTTGCAATATATGGGTACGAATGAATGTTTACCCAAATTTTGTATGCAGACGGCTCACATTTTATAACTGTTTTTAAGTTACTATAATCTTGGTTATATTTCTGTTGTTGCCGAGCCTCTACACGTGCTCTTGTTATATATATATATATATATAGAGAGAGAGAGAGAGAGAGAGAGAATTAAGTAAACAAGAAATGTTGTCAGAATATATTATAGGAGAAACCCAGCATTATATTATTGATTGACCTCGGAGATCAAATCTATACTCTTGAGATACATGCCTGTGAGCTTATCAAGATCAAATTAAATATCAAATGTTAATTATATTGTTCGTTTTTAGGTTGTAGTGAATTATTTTTCCTCGTGGATATATATAATGATCGTGTACTAGTGATTGACCTCGGTTATTTCTATTTGTTTTAATTTTATTCTTCTTCTCGTTTTAAATTTTAGTTTAGCCTTCGATGAGCCCATATTATTTATTCTTTCTGGCACATATAGCCTTTCGACCCTAATTAACTGTCATGTAATGTCTTTCATCTTGAATTCCGATCATCCCGTGCACAAATAGAATCAGCTAAAGAAATATAATATATACACGAAGTGTGGGAGTAGTCACTGGGATTTTATAAGAAAATATATCAAAATATACGAGTTTGTGTTTATATTAATCTATATTGTTGGTAGTTTTCATGTATATATCAAAGGATTTCATCAGTATATATGTAAGAATATGAATATAGCATGTGAAGTCTGAATTTATGTGGTTTAAGCTATATTCATTTTTTAGAACAGTGGAAATAAAAAGAAAAAATTTCAAAAGCTGGAATATGCATGGAATGTGTTGGTGCGTACTGCATGCAAAGTCCATTTCAATACCTGATCACTTGTACGTGTTTATTGCTTAAAGATGGTAGCCAGCCACAGGAAATGAATTTTCGGGCAATGGTTTAACAACAAAGACAAATAAACGTTGAGGCAAACCTTGTCGTGGAATGAAAACATTTGTTTGATGGATTCAATGCTTGAAACACATATAGGTCGTTTGTCAATAAATTTGTAATGCGACGCCTATGTCACACGCACACCTTGCATTCCTTTTTGTTGTGAGTCATGTAATAGCGTAAAGATTAAGATTTTTATTCTTTTGAATTTAGTTTTTAAATGACCCGAGCAAAAAAAGATCCTGAAAAATGATGACAAAGTTTTAAAAATCAAAGTGTTGTCTTGTCATCTTGTACAATAAAAAAGCAGAAGTCATTAAATTGAGTATTTGTCTGAGGCTGCTCTGCATAATTTGGTTGATGTTTATGTAAATGAACAAGTTAGCTAGTTAGATGATGCTATATATTTTTTTTGGGCATTGATGCTGCATATATGTATCTTAGGAACTTTCCAGGATTTAAACGGGTCGATTTATATGTTTATACCAAATTTTAAGTGAATTACATCATTCGCAACTTACATGTATGATATAAGATTACAAGTACGTTATCATAAATTTTATTACACACACGAATATATGAATATTTGATAGAACAAGCCTTTTTAAATATTATTGGATCCTTCAATGAATGAAAGTATAAGTAAGAGAATTTATATAGAAAAGCCATCATAACTTAAACTAATCTTAGAATTTTAATCTAATATAATCTAAATAAATCCAATGAAATATTATACTTATTATATACTAAATATCAACAAACGACATATAATATACCAACACGAAAATTTTAACAGATAGAATAGGTTTATAAGAAAGCATAGGGTGCTAGAGTGAAGAAAATTTTTTATAGAAAAGAAAAATTTGTATGTGTCTGTAATTCTTTTTTTTTTTGGTTGCCCATCCGGTATCTAGGGTTCTGTCTTGACTAATCTAGATTCGGCTCGCGTCGCGGACCTAACTATGTCGGGAGACTCTCCCAATAGAGTTTTTTTACATTCACAAGATTCGAACTCGAAACCTTACTTAAGGGATATCAGCCGCTTATCACTTGTGTCAACCTCCATCGATTATGTGTTTGTAATTCTGTTTGACATGGTTGGTGGTCAAAATATATATATATATATTTTTGGATACGTTAGTATGCAAGTAAAGCAAATAGAGAGAGGAGAAGCAAGGCCGGGACTTATATTCCGATCTTTGGGGGGAGAAAAGGCCTAATCTTTCTACGGTTTCAGCCCAATGTTATCAATGGGCCGAGACCCAAACAAACAAATATGGCCTTCTTGTTCTTCCGACACACACTTTTGCTCTAACACCTTTCCTCCTGTAGTGGTCGCCTATCGGATCGGATCTTTGGTTCTCAGCACCTTTCTCGCCCTCCCTCTGGGATCTTCCAGCCTCCATTGATTCTGTGCCAAGGTATTGCCTTCTCCTCCCTGACTCTTTTCCTCCTCCAATGGCGTTTTTCTTCTTATCTCCGTTGTCCCCTGCTCCCCGCTCAAATTCCTTTTATCCATTTCTATCCAATCGTGAAGAAAATTTTTGCAAAAATTCTATCATTTCTGTTACCCAGCTCCGACCTTGCTACTTAAAGTCTATTTCTCTCGATACCTAGTTATCTATCAAATCAACACTTTGTTATTTGTGTTTATTATTATTATTATTGCTCCTTCCTTCATAGTTTCTGGGGAGACAACTTTGATGTTTATTTCTTGAACATGCAAACCAAACTCTCAGGATGCTAAGTAATCGTAAACAGCATGAATCAATGGAATTTATTTTTTTAGTGAACCCTGTGTAGGTTGTATTGGATGAAGTACATGATGATCTATTAAGTTTCTCTTAGATTTTAGCTTTGGTTAATTGAATTATTTTTATTTAGGGCATGGAAGTCTTTTTGATATTTGCTTCTGAACTAGATATTTCCTTCAACTATAGCATGCATTTCAATTACGTTACTGCTTTATTTGGTGTCTATAATGTTAGGGACCATTTAAAATATGATTCTGTGTGGTTTAAGCAATGATCAGCATTTCTGGAATGCATGAGCTAAATCAAAATTTCACGATCCCACTAATTTTCTGTTGCTTTTTTATGATGAAGGAGAGTTATGGTGAAAGCATACACACAGGAACACACTTACAGGCACCCATGGGAACGAGTAACAAGTGCATCTTGGCGCAAGTTTGCTGACCCAGAGAACAAGCGTATATTATCCCATATTTTAGAAGTGGACACATTGAACCGCTTGCTTGACCCCCCATCCGGGAAGCTTTACACCACTCGAGCCATCACTATCCACTGTCCTGGACCATGGTTTGTCCGCAAAATTGTTGGTCATGATATTTGCCACTGTGTTGAATCAACAGTTGTTGATGCACAGTCACGGTCAATGCAGTTAACCACACGCAACATCAGCCTCCAGAAGTTTGTAGAAGTGGAGGAGAAGATACGATACGATCCTCATCCTGACAATCCCAATGGGTGGACAATTTGCCAACAGGAGACTCGCATCCGTATTAAACCCTTGTCAGCTTTGGCATCCATGGCTGAAAAGGTGGAGCAGCGATGTGCTGAGAAGTTCCTTCAGAATAGTGCCAAGGGAAGAGAGGTTATGGAGAGGATATGTAAATATCTTGAAGCAGAGTCTAGTGGCCTTGCTCTGTAACTGTGTCTTGATGAGTTCGCTTCAGGTTTGTAGTTTAGCTTAGAGATACAAATAAACGGTAAAATTGTGTAAAAGTTATGCGGAGAAGATGGACCTTGGGTCTCTAAATCTGCGTTTTGATGCGGCAAAAGAAACAATTTAGAGACAAGTGACGTCATGAAAATTTGTGATGTTAGGATTGCTGCCCGTTTAGGTTTATAAGTGTTATCTGAACCTTGGTCAGGGCTTTAGAGAACTTGAGACTCGTCTCTTGAATCTTGATGTTCTTGTCTGTCACCAATGCATACACACAACAATAACAACAAAGGAGCATAGGACCGGTGGAGGGAAAGTGTGTCTGTCACCAATGCTTGACTTGGGTTTTCGTAGGATCTATTATTTTCAATGATTTATAGCCTCCACAATTTCGTTCTATGCTAGAGGACTCTTCAAACTCATGAAAAGTTGTTTGCCTTGCGCCTTGTACGATTAAAACACGGATTTCGGAGTCCATGCTTTGGTGAGAGCATCATTATACCGTGGGAATCATCATTTTTTTTTTTACACAAGTTTTGGTTTTTGTAGTTCTAGTCAACTTTGATCAACCTTTTCTAAATGATGTATTGTTAATGTGGTAATAATGTGTTACTGATGTGGTTATTATAATGTGTGATGATGAAGATTGAGGAAAGTTGACCGTATATTCAGCTGATTTTCTTAATAAAAAATCTACATTTGAATTGGCCATAATTTAAAAGACTACGAATAATGCATTAATTTCTTTGATCCGGCACATTAAGATTACTGTTCGGTGAATATGGTGGTAATGTTTGGTTTTAGTTTAAAGGAACTCAGAAAATGCTGTCTCAGCAAGAACCATCATTCATTCATGCGCATGGGCTCAAATTCTCAACAATGATTCCCGTGCAGGCCGAGATTTATTTGAAGCACATCAACTTATATAGGGCGAGATTGAGATGGTGATTTATGATTAGGCTAATATTTAATGTGTTTTGATTTTCTCATGTTACATGAGAAAAAAAAGTTTCTTACACACATATGAAATAATGAGACCCACATATACATATATTAATTCAATATACATATATGTGGGTCCCACTATTTCATGTGTGTGTAACATAAAAATAAAAAAATGGTTTTCCTACAATATGAGAAAATGTTTTTCCATATTTAATTTGGTGTTTCAAGTTACATAATTTGAGATTTAATCATTGCTTCTTGATCAAGAATAACACCATTAAGCAATCCCGATTACCCCACAGGTGGCAACCTCGCTTGGTAAGCTTTTACAAGTTTGAAACTTTATTTTTGTTCGTGACCTCTCTTTATAATTTGGTTTTTGGTAGAAAGATGCAAACATAGTGAGTTGTCGTGGGAGCAAGAATCATGTGTGAAAGTGGTAATGGCCAACTGTGTGTTTTGTCTGAGTGGCGTTGCAGACAAAAAGAATGAGAAGAGAATATAATGATGCGTCTGAGGCCTTCACTTGGCTTGCACGCCATGCTTTTTGTTTCATTCTCGTGCCTCCTCAATTATACATGTTATTCACCTCTCTCTCTCTCTCACATGCCACGCTTCACAGCCTTTCCTCTCTTCTTCTCTCACTACATCTGATTCAGAATGTGCTTTCTTCCACGTAGATGCCATAATCCTACATTCACATCTTAATTTAAAATTCACCTGGGCTTATCTAAATCATATCGAAGTCTATTCACATATTTGCATTATTCAACACTGATGAATTTAAAGCTGCAGGAATGATTGGGCTGCTAGGCTATATTTTTGTAGTTATGCCCTCGCACTTTCAGAATGCTTTTTCCATTTCTGAAGAAACGAAACGAGTAGACCTCTTGTTGGACTTAAGGCTTGGGAGAAAAAGAGAAACAAATCAGCATTAAATGCAGTGATAGAATTGAGAAACAAGAGACCTGCTAAATATGAAATTAATCGGCATTTAATTTTCTGATTGTTATAAAAGGGGCAAAATAAAAGAATCATCCGACAATGAATGGGACAAATCACACCTTCCCATCCTGATCCCATAAATAAAGGTGCCTCCCTCACTTTGTGAGAATAGGTGATTTGACTCGCCGCTTTGGAGTTTTTACACGCCCAGTATAATTTTTACCCTCCGCCTTTATTTCCTGATGGTCAAGAATAAGAGCTATAGGGATTGCTGGATTAAAAACAGTTTTTTGTGTGTTTTAAAAAATAATTGGTTGAATCTGTAAAGGAAGCTTGGCTCATAACAAATTCGTTGGGGTGGTTTTGTTTGGTCACCACCTTTTAACCACATTTATCTCTCTGAATTCAATTTCTTGAACGCTGGCCAACCACTAAGATTGTCTCCAATGGGAATCTACTCAGAGAGAGAGAGAGAGAGAGCGCATTCACGGTAAGAACCCCATTTATTTAGAAGAGAATTCTCTCCTCATTCTTTTTCTCATATTCTCTTATCATCCAATTTGGATCCTTGATTGGGGAAGTGAGAGAAATGTTAAAGTAGTATTGTGATTGATTAGACGGATATGATTTAAAGATTATAAGGGATAATGAGAAAAAGATTATGAGAGAAACCCTAAACTAATTGATGGGGTCTACTTGCTGCCATCTTAATAATAGAAATACAATTGCTAACTTCAATTTTTATTTCTTTTGTAGCATTCATTCATAATTTACTAGAAATCAAATAATTACGCAAAAGCAGTTTTACTCCTGCCCCTATATTCCCCAGAGGTATCCCACATAATTTTCATAAAAGAGAAAGCTTTCTTTTTTGGTCTCTCTCTGCCTCACTAACAAAAAAAGAAAACATTAATGGTTGAAGAAGAGGTGCGATGCAGCTGATCATGGTCTATCTAACGAAGTTGGCGTGTTACTGAAACCACTGAGAAAAGCCACAGAGAGAGAGAGAGAGAGAGGGAGGAGCTGCAAAACAAAGCCATTCTTTAAGAAAGCCGCTCTCATTCTCTATTCTCATGCGCTGTTGTGTGTGAGAGAGAAGGTATCTGCCAAAGTGGTCGTTGTCGGCACTTTAATACCAAACCATATACCTTTGGTATCAAATCGAACTTTCCTGCTCTTCATCTCATCCGAATTTTTAGATGCTCATCATTGTTGGTCTTTCCACTTTCCTGATTACGATCCATTAACTCTCAGAACCATCCTCGCTGTTTCCTTGCAAAAGAATCGTGGAAGCTCCGAGATTTTTCTGCCCGGATAGTCCATTTGGGGCAATCCTTGACGTTCAAGAGTGATAGGGCCTAATCAGGTACTCTTGTGGTTTCTGTGTCCCAGTTTGTTTCTTTGGAAAATGGAAAGTGAACTGCACTGAATAGCGATTGATGAGTCACACATGTAACAATGTCGCTTGATTTTTTCTATACCTCATCTAAATTTATTTTGTCTTGAAAGATTAAATTTTTTACTTTATTTGATATCGTACTGTATTTTCTGAACAGTAAAACAAAACACGTTTCGTGTGGATTTGTTGAATTGATTGGGATGAATTTGGGTCTAAAATACGCAATATTACCAATGTTTTCCTTACTTTATTCGGAAGTTCTTGATGTCGAATGATTAATTAAGCATGCTTGATTATGGGATGTGATGCTTGAGATTGCAGAAACAGCTTTGGTTTCTCATTATATACGCTATGCGCTGAATACCACTTTGATTTAAGAAAATACGCAGTCTGGAAGGTGTAGGCCTTTAACCATCAAAACGGCTTTGGCTCCTCATTGTAAACGCTATGCACTAAACGTTGTATAAGTGAATGGCAAGAAATTTGTTCATAAATCTGTGGATCAGGCTCCCATATTTGATGCAAATATATGATTGAACAGAAGCCTTTATGTATTTTTGCTTGTGCGCCCCATTGCCTTTGCACTAACTCGTATATGCTGGTACTTAGACTGTAAATTTCATGCTGCAGAGCAATTGTCTGACCGAAAGAATTCAAAATGAGTTGGAACACACACATGGAGGTCCACTACAACAATATCAGCTACCCATACAATACAGCAGGAAGTTTTATTGAATATTTTGAAGGTCTAACCTACGAACACGTCAATTTCATTTTTTCTGGTGCTTCACATGCTCAGGTGCCTACAAAGACATAACCTAGATTCTACTTGAGAAATTATCTGTTCTGGTTTATGGAAACTATTGTACTCTTTTCTTTCTCATTTTTTCTATGTTGATTCGTTGGGAAGACTTTGCTTAGTTTGATAAGTACTGCATCACTTGCCAAATTTACCATATTAAACCGACTACATTTCATTATTTATACACAATAGGACAGTGCTCTGCATACTTATCTATATTAATTTGTATTAATGTTCTTCTGTTGTGAATGGAATGCAACCGGAAATGCTAAAAGTCTACTCTAATATTCCAGGAGAGCTTGTACCCATCAACTACAAGCCTATACAAGTTTGGCCCATCTGAGCCTGAGAATGCTTCTTTCTATCGTTACAGTGATGGGTATGAGGTGAATAATCATTACCCACGGATGGATGAGCGCAGAAGGCCTTTAGAGAACACAGCAATATTTAATGAACATGCTGCAGCAGCAAGTACAGAATGGGGTGAAGGTGTAAACACCACTGCACGAGACAATTCTGTTGAATGTAAGTTCTTAATTTTCATCTGGAGATGATTTTCTTGATATGCAGAAGGCCAATGCACTAGCAGAATTATTAAAACAACAAAATGACCTGTTTAGCATGTTGTAATTACAATTATTGTCATGTTTGGGGGGACCAAATGTAATCTAGTTTTGTCCAACCACTGTGTTTTGACCACATATGCATTCCTCTGAATGTGCATAGCACTTGCAGTTTATACTCACACTGCTGTACTCTGGGGTAAGCTAATTTCTTTTCTTTTCGTTTGTGCATGAGAATCACAATGTCTTGAAAACTGCTCTTGGAGAAACAACCGTCATTCACCAATATTAATCCACATTAATATTTTAAAGAGTACAGCTTCCTGCACATGGAAGTATCTACTTGAACCTACTAGCTGAACTACAGAGTCTTTATTCATATTGAGGAAGTGAACTTACTTCAATTAGTCTACTATCTCTGCTTTTATGTTTTGCAGCATTTTTGTATGATTGAAACTTCTTCTGTCTAATAAATTGGCTGATCTTTCTGCTACACTATACTGGTCATTTCTTTAAAAGTAGACAACTTAACCTTGTAGGACCCTTAACCTTTTTGAGTTTTTCCCTCCTTTGTAGACAAAAGGCAATAGATTTTCTTGTCACCTTGCTATTTGCCACTTAAATTTGACTCTACATAGAGTCTAAGTGCTTTTGGTTTAAATGAATAACTTATTTTCTTTCATTCCAGGCCCAAGAAGACATCATAATTCCCATGACTTTCAGGTATTTCACCCGAAAGTTGTGGTGCATAAAATTATTAATGGCATTGAATATTTAAGTATTTTGTTCCAGTTACCATAGCTCATCCGTCAATGAGAAGCAAAATACAAGATGATCTGAGCCATTTTTCAACACTTTGCAGGTCACTTGGCAAGACAATATCAATCCCGACAACATGTCCTATGAGGTTGGAATGGGTGGCTCAAAATTATTGTGTCACAAGTCTTTATATTTCTCTTTCTCAAATTAGCGCTGTTATATGCCTGATTTTCTTGGAGTATAAAGTTATTGTTCCAGAAATACACGCAGTTAGTTTTGCAAGATAAACAATTTAATTGTATGAGCCTACATATGTGGCTACTTAATTACTATTACCTTTGTTGTTATGTAATAATTCACTACAATAGAAAACCTTACCCTCTTGTGTTTATCATTGTGACACATGGAAATAATTACTCTCGAGGACAACATGGTTCGGCCAAATCACTACACAAATAACCTGATATTCTTATTATATCTCCTTACTAGCTAAATAGCAACTGTAAAATTCATGATGCTTCATCTAACGGTTATCTCTTGATTACATTAAGTAGAACGGTTAATAAGGAAACATTTGCATTAGAAAGTTTCCTGACAGGACTTTTGACTCTCTAAACATTGCTTAATTCTTTAACTTTCTTCTCACATGTTGAAAAATATTACCTTTTCAGGAATTACTCGAGTTAGGTGAGGCTGTTGGAACTCAAAGCCGTGGTCTCTCACAAGAACAGATCTCTTTGCTTCCAGTTTCAAAGTACAAGTGTGGGTTCTTTTTACGCAAGAAATCACGGGATGAGAGGTAATATTAGGTTTGCAATTTTCCTTCTCTAGTGCCTTTTTTGTTTTGGATTCATTTTTGTTTAATTTTATTTCAAGCATTTTGTATCAATCTTTTCTTCCTGGATCTACCAATTTCTTGCTTCTAATCTTTGAAGTTCATTAATACTATGCTGCATGCTAAATGTTTTTAAGATTTGTCTTTAGTCGCTAAATTTACATCTTGTTAGCTTTGCTGAAATGCTTGGTTTCATAGCGTGTGTGGAAATTATTGCAAGTTGAAGAATACGGTGGGGTAGAAAGAAAATCTGCTGGATAAATTCCTCTAATTAGCTAGAAATATGGATAGCAACTTTTGCATCTTTGATAACCTCACATCTAACTGGAGATGTTGGATGATGAAAGATCTGCCTGTTCTACTGATTAAATTGTGTACTGATCTGTTTGCTGTAATGTAAGTTCTGCAGATTTTTAGGTAATACATGAGCAATTTTTACTATTGATTACAGTACTAATCTGGTCTAAAGTAGTCTTTTGATTGGCGGGGGTGTAACTTTTCTTTAAGATAAGCTATAAATAAGAACAAACTTTTTACTTTTAACTAGATAAGTTGGATTGATAACTTTTTATGATGATACAGTCGTTGGTTCTTTTGTGTCGGGATCATCTCCCTTTCCCTATTTTTTTGCTTATCTTCTTTGTTATTTTAATTTTTTTTTGGACCAACACAAAATGGAAATTTGAAACCAACACCAAATAGAAAAACCATAGAAAACGTGAGTGGTACCTAAACGGTGAAAAGTTCTATTCATCTATACTCATACATGTCCAATTCTCTCATCAATGTGGGGAATGAACCCCACGCTTAATGAAGGAGGGGCCTGGGCCATGCAATAGCCACTCACACAGCAATTTAACTTAAAAGTATGCATGTCTTATCAATGTGTTTTTTTAACCAACATCAAATGGAAGAACCGCCTAGGTAGTCACACACACACACACGCATCTCACTGATGTTATCAACGAAAAGATCAAGTATGACACTTGAAACCTTTGGGATATATATGCTTATGGTTTGATTTAGAGAAGTTCTACTGTTCCTTCTCACGTCTATTATATATGTGGTCGAGGATCAGCTCAAGTATCTAGACTTGTCTTTGCTCTATTAGATTTAGTTCGTTGATCTGATTTGTCTTCTGGTTTAGATGTGTGATTTGCCAGATGGAATACAGGAGAGGAGAAAAACGGATCACCTTACCTTGCAAACATGTCTATCATGCTGGGTGTGCTACACAATGGCTTAGCATCAACAAGGTAAGACAAGGAGTTCATACTTGTCAAGAACTCACCCCGTTCTGGCTGTGCTCAATTTCTGTCTGCTGAAATAGCTGACCCGTTATCTTGTTGCTTGTTTTTGCTCCTTTTTGTACTCAAGGCTTGCCCTATATGTTACACGGAGGTTTTTGCTGATATGTCAAAACGCAAATGATCACCAGCCAGTGAATACAAGAGGCCTTCTCTCTGAGTCTGGGTATCTAGATAGATACAACATTATCTGGTTTCTTTCTTTTCTAGGCAGGTATTATCTGGTGGGGTTTCTCGAATTTACTTCACATGAGAGCTGTAACGTGGGTTGGGGGAGGGAGAAATAAGAATTTCCATGAACGTACGTCATAGTTGTGTTTGGAGAGGGTGGATTTGTTTTCATATTTTTATAGTGTGCCTTCATTTAACCTGCATATGGCAAGTCGGCATGTTGCCACAATTGTAGGCTATTTTAACGGAAACCTTCATTAACCTGTTTCTGTTGTGTGCTCAAATGGGGTCTGAAGCTTCCTTAAAGGCTAATTGATCGTAGTTTATACTAAAGGAGATGGATTGAATGAACATGGTGATAATGAAAAGGGGAAAAAACCTCAATCATCCTATGTGGTAGGCGTGTATAAGGTTATCATTGCTTAACACACAAATAAGTTCAATATTGTGTAAAAAGCAGTGTTCTTACATTCAGATCAGACTGGCCGGTTCGGCCTGGAAACTGATCCAGGCTTAAACTTAGTTCAATTTTTTTTAATTGTTTTTTTTATATATAATTTTATATTAATAACCTTAAAATCTTTATTTTTTCACCGTTTTGGCTCCGGTATGATCCATTGACCTTGGACTGAATATCTTAGTCAGTTGAGTAACCCGTATGGGCTTTATAGAATTATAGCCTTGGTAAAAAGTCATTTAATTAAGGAAGGATGACCACAAATTGGTTTATGCTAGGGGGATCACGCTGAAAGATCAAAATTAATGCAGAACTAGAGATGGACCGTGCACACTAAAATGTATCATCCTCTGACAGAAGGATGCGTGTAAAGATACGAATAATATCATAATGCAAGACACTATCTGACTCAAGAAGCAACTTCCATTCAAGATTTGCTCACGGATCATGTTTAGGCTTCCAACTATTGATCTCAGATGCCAAAAATACTCTCGTTATGTCTCTTTTTCAATAATTTAAAAACACAGATAAATCAACGAATGAATAGTTACCTTCTGTGACAATTTTATTTCTTGAATTTAGATATAACAAATCGGGTCGGGTTTCTTTCATTATTTTTTTTTTCATCATCCTTCATAATTTATAAATTATGTTCATCTAATTAAATCTAAAAAGTAAAAAATGAGTCAGCTCATCAAGTTATTACTCTTTAGATTTTTTTTTCCCATCTTCTCAATTAATGGTTCAGATCTCTTCTTCCTAATCAACGATTCATATGGGATAATGAGGAATTATGAGAAATTGAAATAATGAGAGGATCTTCTCTCTAACAAATCAAACCAGTATGTAGGTTTCTATAGTAAGTTAGGTTGTCAAATAGACAAATTCAAATTTAAGCAAACTCATAACAACAACATAAATTTGTATCGTGAACTCGAATAGTAAACTCATAAAAATTTATTTTTGTCAATAAATATGTATTAATAGTATATAATTTAATAATTAAAATATAAAAATGATAAAAAAATTGATTTAAATATATTTTAAATCAAAATAATTAAAATTAAATATATCAACGTTTATAATATATTATACCTAACAACGAAATTTCTACAAAACTAGATATGCCTCTCATGCGTTGCACTGGGGAGTGTTATTACTGAAAATATTAATTGTGATAGCAATATCATGATGCTGCCTCTTTGATTTTTTTTTTTTTTGGGGGGTCAAACTGCTACCTCTATGATTTGAACCCATAGAAACAAAAACAAAATTAATATGGGGTGAAAAGGAATTGTAATGACATATATGTTGTACCACGAGTAATAAAAATGTGTTAGAGATGGTAATAAACATATTGCCTGGACACTAAAATAATATAGTCATGTGAATTTTTTTAGTAAGAACAATATCATTTAAGTTCTAAAATTAGTTGTGGCCTTTTTTAATTTTAAATGTAGGAGAAAATATAGGAGGCCTAATTAGGGGCATATTAGCATTTTTAAATTTATAATTTAATATTTTGCCATTATGGGTAATTACAATTCTTTTGATCCTCTTCAATAAATATTATTTTTCTTAGATCCTTCATTCCACACGTGCGATGTGTGGGATGTGCATGTGTATGTGGGGGGCGGTGATATTCTAATTATTCAAATGCAAATGACATTACTTCACACATATAAGGTTCATTTGAAAGTGGTTTTTTTTTTAATAAATGTTTTGTTATATTTTTTGCCCATTTATTCTTAGAAAATTTCATTTCTTTCCCACCACTAAAAATTCTTCTTTTGGATTTACGAGCTTCACTACTCATGAATAATAATATGATAATGACAACGAATTGAGTAGGCAACAGATGTTAGTCATTTAATGGGTTAGTGTTAAATGTATAAAGTACGTTACTTATGATCGGAAAATTGTGAAAACCAATTTCTTCTTTGTGTCGCAGTCTCTTTTTAGATCGACCAAGCTCCCAAATGCTTGTAGGAAGTGTATCACATCTGAATGAAATTGATGTCCCTGTTAGAATAAAACGGTTTGGATACGAACCATGTTAGGAAGGTATACTAAGCATTCAACTCTTCGTTTTTGGCTTCTCCACTGGCGATGTCATTGATTGGAACTAGGTTGAATGCATGTAGAGAGATCGGGAAGTCACGTTTCTGAAAAGATGTATTTAAATGGAATATGATCTTCCAATAATGTGCACATGTTTTGTATCCGTCATTGTTGTTCAAGGCTTCGAAGTTCTCAAACTGGTAACCTCACCTTCTAAATCATTAATTAATATATCGTCAGATCTGTCCCCTCTGAATAATAGAAGCCTATATTCAAGTACTCCATTTTTCATCAAGCAAGATGAATTAAGAATCACGCATAAATTTCCTTCATTGAATGTGGAAACTAAAATGCTTAGCTTACTTGTTTGTCGGCTAAAATAATACCAACTTTCTTGACCTTAAATGGTGGGGTCTTCTTCACCATCATCCACTTCTTAAGCTCCCTAACAATAATGCACCCAGTTTCTTTTTTATCGTCGACATCTTTGAGCAATTCATGACTAGTGTTTGCAATTGCCTTTGTTGCAGCTACTAGGTTTTGCAACAATAATATTCCGTACGTAAATATACATTGTTTTTATTGTCTCCAATTGCACAATTACATTTACATGATAATGACTTATGATTCATGAATTAATGTGTGATTTCATTTTGAATTTATTTTATTATCTATCTTAAAAATCGAAATCTATGTAAAAGTCTTGCATGTGGTTTATTTTTAGTTGGACGGAATATTAATCAGCTAATACAAAATTTCAAATGTAAATTTTTAATATAATTTGTTGCACCAATGACCTAGCTGGTTATGGAGATCCCTGTAATCATGGAAGATGAAGCTCCTGGTTATGCTTGGACTGATAACCTAATATTAATATAATTTGTTGATATCCTTACAATCATGGGAAGTGAAGTTACTAGGCATGCTAGGATTACAATTATATAATTTTTAGGAAAAATATTTCTATCAAGTTCCTTATATATCCATTTCATCAAGTTCCAATCATATGTGACCATGTATCCAATTTTTGAATTATTATCATTTTACTATAAACCAAAATGAAGGAAATAAGTTACATGGTTATGTGTGATTGGAAAACTCAATGTAAGTATAGTTATAATCTTTAATATAATTTTGATTATTGATTTAGCGTCTAATTTCAAAATCAATCTACTTCCTTCCTATGGATGGACAATTTTGATGGTGTAATTATCCACCCTATCAATCAACTATGAAGTAAACCGCTTTATCCAAATGTGATCACATTAATTTTTAGTATAATTTATTGTACTAATAACTTAGTTATGGAGATCCTAAATATAATCATGGAAGATTCTGCTCTTGGCTACGGTTAGACCACATTAATATAATCATGATTCATGATTTAAGTTTAATTTCAAATTCAATTTACGTTATTCCTTATATTCAAACCCATATATGCATGGACAATTTTGGTGGGGTGGTTATCTGTACTTGAGTTGAACGAGTTAGTAATCGGGTATTACAAGATTTCTAGTATAAAGTTAATGATTTCTATATAAAGCAATTAAGTATATGGGAGTTGTTTTTCTCATGTTGCATGAGAAAAACAAGATTCCTACACACACATGAAATGGTGGGACCCACACAAATACATATGAATGTGTGTGTGTGATATGAGAAAACACTTCTCCTATAACATGAGATGTGTTTTTCCCTAAGTATATATGATCAAATCTAAAAAGTTCACATAAAATTAAGAGTAAATTGACATAATTTTGTGAGGTAGAAATATAAAAATAGTAAACTTGGTATGTAAACTCGTGACTTTAACCAAATTTACAACTAATATGATGAGTTTATCAACGCTTCAACACGATTGTATAAACTAGAAACGTAAAAATGATAAATTCAGAAAACTAATTCGTGAATTTAACAACAATGATTATAAGAATATATTAATTGACGCCATAATCCAATATCAATGAACACATGCGATGATTATTGGGAAATTAATTATTTTAATGAAACGATTGTAACTTTGCCATACTGCAAAGATATCAATTTATATAGAGCAT
This sequence comes from Acacia confusa, assembly GCA_037074495.1. Classification (NCBI taxonomy): domain Eukaryota; kingdom Viridiplantae; phylum Streptophyta; class Magnoliopsida; order Fabales; family Fabaceae; genus Acacia; species Acacia confusa. The sequence goes on from CM073509.1 coordinate 755,458, forward strand.
TGGGATCGCATAATTTCATAAAGAGATCGAAGAAGGGAGTCATGTATTATAGAGTTTAATTTAATTAGGACCAATAAGCTATTGGTTGATGCAGGGACGGAATTAGGGAGGGCTAGGGGTGGCCCTTGTCTCCCATAAAATTACAGAATACAACCTGATGTTTAGGAAATTACATTTGAGTCTCATAAAAATTTCAATATTTTCACTTAGTCCCCATCAAAAGTTTCATGAAGGGACTAAATGAAAAAATTGAAATATTTATAGAGCTGAAATGTAGTTTCATGAAAATCTGGATTATAGTCCATAATTCACACCCCTATAATTATCATTACAAGCTCTGCCTCTAAGTTGAGGTGATACGTGACTCCGCTCTATAAGAAAGATAAAACAAGTTTAAATTATGGGAAGTACATTTGTTGAAAGAGGTGTAAACCTTTTCACCCTAAACTTAAAAAAGAGAAATCCTTCATATTGTAAAAAAAAAAAAAAAAAAAATGCATTGTTTATTGTTTATAAACATTACAATTTATTAATATTTTTTGTATCATATATGAATATACGAATTAGTTTATCTAATTTTTTGGTGTTAGAAATAAGAAAAGAATAAAACAACTACTCTAATTCTCTTTATAAGACATTTACAATATATTTCACCGAAAATAAAAATCTTAAATCTCATTAATTTTGTTCAAAATTAAATCATTTAGCTTTACTCTTATATATTTTTTAATAATCTATTCTACAAAATGCTATTCTAAAAAAGCTTTTTTTATCTCATAAATTTTAAAAAATATTTTCCAAAAACTAAATCCAAACTGCTCTTAATGCTATATATTTCAATTAAATGTCCAGGCAACTATCACCCTACAACAATAAATTAAGGATAGAATTGTATTGCTTAAGGAAAATGAAAAGTGCTCTCTCCCTCCCCTAAGGCCGGACTAGAGGAGTATATGGCGTGGAATGCAGCTGACTTTGAGGCCAAGTTTTGGGAATTTTAATTAAATAATGCATTATTGTTTTGTATTGGTAGTGGAGAAGGCGATTCATTCTGGAACCGTGTGTATGAAGAGATCCCCGAAGAAAGGTTAATCACAAGTCATTAAGTTGTCGACTGCAAAACTCTCCGACAGATTGAAAGCAAAAATGCCACTTTAATCCCCTTTCAGTTACGTTCTTCTAGTTTTCGGCTTCCATTTCAATTGACCATTATCATCGGATGCTGTGTGTGTGTGGGCTGTCTTTTCTCCAAATCTTTGAACTTTCCTTCTTTCCTCTCCAGCAAATTTTCCTTTCTGAGGGAATGTGCAAAGAAACAACTCTCATCTAAAGATATTAATCTAACCATATTATTCTGTGCAGGGATGCTTCTAATGCAATAAACATCACAAAATCCATTTTGATTTTCTTATCAAATACTGTAACCTACTAATTTTTTTTTTTTTTGACTGAATTATAATAGAAAGGCAGATGTTTCTGCAATATAGAAGCTGCTATAACAAAAGCACTAAAAAACTCATTTTTTTTCACAGAATATTAATCTGCAGATCTCTTGCCTTGATCTGGTATTAATTACTGCGATCTGTTGTCTGCACCAATATAATGGCACTTCCTCGTCAATTATCTTATAAAGCGATCCCAGATGTAGCCGATAAAGTAGACCACGTACATGTGGCAGTACGACTTCATTTTCTTTCCTTTTAATTTGTTTTTTTGGGGTCCGGGATCTAATTGAAGGATGGTCAGCGAGGGTAACATGTAAGAACATTATAACGGTAAGCTCCACGAGCTTCAACTATGCAGGGGCACCGACTCTCCCATGCATAATTAAACAATTAATTCATTACTACCTTTCTGATCAGATCCAATTAACTTTTTACAAAAATTAAAGAAGCTAAATAAATTATTTTAAAGTATTTCTATTCAACGTTTTTCTTCAAATTAATTTGTTTGAATTATAAATTAATATATAATATAATAACACAATATACAATATATGATTAAGTAACTTATTTAGTTTTTTTAATTTTTTTAAAAAATCAATTGAGTAACATGAGGGAGCATATACTCTATTATATATGCATGTGGAAAGATATTACTATAGATGAATTGACGCTACTATCATAAGAACAGTGAATTACAATGTAGGAGACAATTTTGAGCACAAAGTTTAAGACTAGTGGGGTTTAATCTTAGAGGTTTATCTGAATGTAGTGGAATGGTCTTTTAATGGGCGGTATGTATTCCTCAATAAAGCTGAATCTTCGTATATGTAGGCCTTTTAATTTATAGTTTTCCCAATCATTTGTATTGACAGAGACGTCTGGTAAGCTGAAGAAGTAATTCATTCGCTTGATATTTAGTGATGCTATTCAAAAACTATGTGCCATTAAAAAACAAAGAAAAACTTGCGTATAACTTGACGTGGTACATCTGTATATCACCCTTCTAAAAATTTTTCTCATAGTCACCTGGGTTGTCTCTAACGCAACGGAAAAATATGAAATCTAACTTCTCAGACAAGCTTCTGGAATAATTTAACATGTCCATCAGGTTCTCATCCAGCCACTCCTTTGCAACTCTCCCCTTTGACTTAGATCTTAGCACATATTGTGGGAATTATCATATGAATGCGAGACTTGGATCTCAAGAGTTCAAGTATGCCATGTCCTGCATCCCAGGGGGGAAAAAAAGGAAACCATAAATAAATTATTGCATTAATTGATGAAGATTCCAGGCTGTCAATGCATTAAATTGAGAAATCTAATCAGATATGGTGGAGGGCTTCACCTATATAAAGGGTTGGAATCCACATTGTGAGAAGCAAGTAGAGAAAATTGGAAAGAGACAAAAAGATGATGGGAACATGGAAGGGGCCAAGGCAGTGGCCTTTACTCATATTGGCAGCCTCCATTTGCTTAGCTGCTATCAGTGCTGCTGCTGAAGACAAATCCTATAATTCATATCCACCACCACCCTACTACCACAGCCCTCGTCACCCAAAGCATGACCAACATCATCACAAACAACACCCGCACCCGCACCCGCACCCGCATCCAAAGCCCCACCCACACCCTCACCATCATCCTCACCCTCATTCACATTCGCCACCACCTCCAGTATTCCATAAATCTCCCCCTCCACCATATCATTTGCCTCCACCATCACATCCTCCACCACCCCTATATGTTCACAAGTCTCCCCCTCCACCGGCTTATTCACCTCCCCCATCCCATCCCCCACCACCTCCAGTAGTCTATAAATCTCCCCCACCACCATCTCATTCTCCTCCCCCTTCACATCCCCCACCACCCCTATATGTCCACAAGTCTCCACCTCCGCCAGCTCATTCACCTCCCCCTTCCCATCCCCCACCGCCTCCGGTAGTCTATAAGTCTCCCCCACCACCATCTCATTCCCCTCCCCCTTCACATCCCCCACCACCCCCTTATGTCCACAAATCACCCCCTCCTCCAGCTCATTCTCCTCCACCTTCACATCCCCCACCACCCCCTTATGCCCACAAGTCACCCCCTCCTCCAGCTCATTCTCCTCCACCACCACCTTATGTCCACAAGTCTCCACCTCCACTAGCTCATTCACCTCCCCCTTCCCATCCCCCACCACCTCCGGTAGTCTATAAGTCTCCCCCACCACCATCTCATTCTCCTCCCCCTTCACATCCCCCACCACCCCCATATGTCCACAAGTCTCCACCTCCGCCAGCTCATTCACCTCCCCCTTCCCATCCCCCACCGCCTCCGGTAGTCTATAAGTCTCCCCCACCACCATCTCATCCCCCTCCCCCTTCACATCCCCCACCACCCCCTTATGTCCACAAATCACCCCCTCCACCATCTCATTCCCCTCCCCCTTCACATCCCCCACCACCCCCTTATGTCCACAAATCACCCCCTCCTCCAGCTCATTCTCCTCCACCTTCACATCCCCCACCACCCCCTTATGCCCACAAGTCACCCCCTCCTCCAGCTCATTCTCCTCCACCACCACCTTATGTCCACAAGTCTCCACCTCCACCAGCTCATTCACCTCCCCCTTCCCATCCCCCACCACCTCCAGTAGTCTATAAATCTCCCCCACCACCATCTCATTCTCCTCCCCCTTCACATCCCCCACCACCCCTATATGTCCACAAGTCTCCACCTCCGCCAGCTCATTCACCTCCCCCTTCCCATCCCCCACCGCCTCCGGTAGTCTATAAGTCTCCCCCACCACCATCTCATTCCCCTCCCCCTTCACATCCCCCACCACCCCCTTATGTCCACAAGTCTCCACCTCCACCAGCTCATTCACCTCCCCCTTCCCATCCCCCACCGCCTCCGGTAGTCTATAATTCTCCCCCACCACCATCTCATTCCCCTCCACCTTCACATCCCCCACCACCCCCATATGTCCAAAAGTCTACACCTCCACCAGCTCATTCACCTCCCCCTTCCCATCCCCCACCGCCTCCAGTAGTCTATAAGTCTCCCACACCACCATCTCATTCCTCTCCCCCATCACATCCCCCACCACCCCCTTATGTCCACAAATCACCCCCTCCTCCACCTTCACATCCCCCACCACCCCCTTATGTCCACAAGTCACCCCCTCCTCCAGCTCATTCTCCTCCACCACCACCTTATGTCCACAAGTCTCCACCTCCACCAGCTCATTCACCTCCCCCTTCCCATCCCCCACCGCCTCCAGTAGTCTATAAGTCTCCCTCACCACCATCTCATTCTCCTCCCCCTTCACATCCCCCACCACCCCCTTATGTTCACAAGTCTCCACCTCCACCAGCTCATTCACCTCCCCCTTCCCATCCCCCACCGCCTCCAGTAGTCTATAAATCTCCCCCACCACCATCTCATTCTCCTCCCCCCTCACATCCCCCACCACCCCCTTATGTCCACAAGTCACCCCCTCCTCTAGCTCATTCTCCTCCCCCATCACATCCCCCACCGCCTCCAGTAGTCTATAAATCTCCCCCACCACCATCTCATTCCTCTCCCCCCTCACATCCCCCACCACCCCCTTATGTCCACAAGTCTCCCCCTCCACCAGCTTAATCGCCTCCCCCTTCCTATCCGCCACCACCTCCAGTAGTCTACAAGTCTCCCCCTCCACCATCTTATTCTCCTCCCCCTTCCTATCCTCCACCACCTCCTGTAGTCCATGAATCTCCCCCTCCACCATATCATTCCCCTGCCCCTTCACATCCTCCACGGCCCCCTTATCTTCATATGGCACCACCTCCTCCATACGTCTACTAGTCTTCACTTCCTCTTAGGCACTCACCATTCTCTCCTTACATTAATAACTGTTCACCTCATTATTCTATTGTCTTCATGTCGCGGTCGCCTCGAAAACTCTATTAATCTTTCTTTGATCATGTCGGTTTGAATTGTCTCAATAAAGTTATGAGATTTGTTGTTTCTACCTATTTGTATGATGTTCATGATGAATAATATTGTTTACGATTTGGTTGGCGGCTATCTTTAATCATAATGTGACCCCTTTTATATTTTGCATTGCTTCGTAATGAAATTTATAGTTGTGGCTTCAAGAATCAAATTAATATATATCCTTGTAAACCTTGTAACTAAACAATAATCAGTCCTGCTAAGCATCCAACATGGCGTAATCAACTAACAGTAATTGGTTCATACGTGGATAGTGTTTGTTGAAGAGGCATCATGCATTTATAGCCTTATATATATTCCAATGAAATACATGTCTTCAGTATATGGAATCTCATTGGCCTACAAATTCCATTTCATACCACTAATTCATGCTTGCTTATATCATTCCCAATGCTTCGTCTACCATTCAAGTAAGAAGAAATTTAAAAAACTAACTCCTATTGGTTGGTGCATTCGGTTGTTCTTTAATTAACTCATACTAGTGGTGGTCATTGTCAGTATAGTCTGCTTCTATATGTTTTCTGCTATAGAATTAATTAATAGAATTGGCTACTAATTGAGGCCATGCTATATGAAACGCGTTTCCCAGCTTGTCTTTTTTGGAGGAGAGATTTAGCCGTCTCATCTCTTTTTTTTTTAATAATTTTTTTAACGGTATTAGTTTGTATCTTAAAATATCTTTTAGTATTAGCTAGTATTCTAAAATAATTTTTTGAGATCGTACAAATTATTTTTAAAATCATGAAGTATAGTTCAATACCATCAATACCTTAAAATATCTTTTTAATCTTAGTCAGTACCTAAAAAACAATTTTATCCTAAATTTTTTTAGAGTACTGAAAAAAAAATTTAGAAATATTTCAGAATACTGACTGGTATTAAAATGATACTTTAAGATACTGATTGGTATTGAAAATATATCACTAAAAAAAAAGACCTAGAAGGGATGAGCGCAGGGTAGACAGCCGTCTTTTTACTACGCGTCTATTAGTTCCCATTTGTTTTTATATTCTACAATTTGTTGCTTTAGAAAATTTCCCACGTCCACCTTCCTTTCCCCATGCAGTTCCATCGAAACCATTTGACCAAAAAAAAAAAAATCAGACGGAGCTGCCAATTTGCCTTGGTCATTGACCTTCAACCCAAATTCTCTTTTCGAAGCCCGAAGTAAACCCTAAAGTAATTTAATTTTTTAACTTTTAATTTTCAGATATTCATCAAATAAAAATTCTCATTTGAAGCATAATCGATTGAAGCAAATATATTTATTAATTTATTGATTATTAATAATCCATTTCACTTTTCAAAGTAAACTAATGAGTCTTTAATTTGATTTTCATACCTTTCCTCCACTCATTCTCTAGATTTCAAATTTTAAATTTAAATCATTCCAATATTATTTTAATATAACAAAATACTTTCTCTCTTTTAAAATCACAAAAACATTGCCCTTAACCCTAACCAACATCATCTCACCTTAACCCATTATCACCGATTACTTCTTCATTCACGATCAAAATCCAGATCCCAACATTATTTTCCTCTTGAATCTTTACCTCACTTCAGCTCCTCTCAGCCAACCTCGCTGGTCACCTTCGACGAAAATTAATTATAGTATCTTCTTTATTCAGTGCCTCTTTGTTTCAGCCATTCCGTACTCGCAGACTTCTCCAACTCTCTAGTCTTTTCTTCGCCGTCTTCTTCTGTCTGCAACAAACCCCGTTTTCATCTCGTCCTCACTGAATCTCTCTCTCTCTCTCTCTCCCTCTCTTCCCCATCTCAACCTTTTGCTTCTGCTTCATCTTCTTGCCCTTCCTGTCATTTTTTTTATATGGATAAGATATGGAGATGATGGCAAGGGAACATGTTATTTCTCTTTGCCTCCTCAGATTTTTACGTTCCCTTCACTATTTTTTCATCCTCTTCTTTGAAGTTGTGTTTTCTCTCTTTTTCCCAACACAAATACAGGTTCTTGAAAACTTCTTAAAGGACAATTCCAACATAAAGGTTACTTTATTTGTTTATTTGATGTTCTTATTAAAATGGATGGTAACATGTCATTTTTGTGACTATGCAATGGGTTTCAGTTCTTATTCTTTCCTCCTTTTTGTAGGTTTATGGTACTGAACCGAAAGAAATTACCTTGCTCTTTGGTGGACAACCTAGTGAGTTATAACATTTGTGATGTTCCTATATATATATATATATATTGATATTTGACTTTAATATCACATATGATAAATCATAGTTTTTCCTTGCAAGTTGATTTAGAATAAAAGGAACGTTAGTAAATCCATGTTACTTGCCTGATAAATATTCTCTAAAATTTTTACAATTAATTTTTTTTTGAGAAAATGTTAATTGTTTATAGTTAGAGTATTTATTTACTTTCTTGCTGATAGATATCCTAGAAAAAAAAAGTGATGTTTTCCTTTAATAATGTGTTTTCCTTGAGGTGTTTAAACGTAGCTATTTTAAAAGTAGTAATCTACATATTGAAAATTTTAACTCCACAAAATCTTGCAACGCACAGGGTATTTCATTTGATAACTTCAATGGCAGTTTATTAGTTAAGAGTGGTTCTTAAGTTTTGAAAAAAATTAGGAAATATATTATGTCTAATTTGAGGTGTTTAACTAAATATCTTCTAACATCAATTATGTATCCTTACCCTTTATCGTGCAATGCATGGGGTTATCACATGAATATAAAGGTAGGATGCTCAACTTTTGTAATTAAATATAATCCTCGAAACGTGCTTGGATAATATTTTAGTGAATTGACTTTAAAATGATAAAATACAATGTATTTTTGTGATATCTAATATTTGTAGAATATGTGGGTTCAACGGAATTGCTTTCATCCCCACAACTCACTGAATAAATATGTTTAGACATTTTTAAACCTGGCCTAGGATTGATAGAATCAAGGATGATCCAACTTTTTAGACATTTTTAGAGGTTCTCACATATAACATTGTAGGTCTTAGTTGTTTCAAACATATTGCTCCAACATTAATTATGTATGTTTTCATTTTTTATAAGATCGTACAAGTTTTCTCAATTTAGTTTCCATGCTGTGCATCAGACGAGGTTTTAACAGATTCCTTAACCCATACAATTCAGTTATTTGGATCTTATGAAATGAACCGTAGGAAGTATGACATAACATTACTAACTCTATCACAAGGTAAAACAAAATCAAAACTGCAAGTATTTTAAGAAGTGGTATTGTGTAACTTGAAATGATTTGAATGATGAGCCGTAGATGTATAAATGTAAATAGGGTAATTGGTCTTGACGTTATTTGAATTTTTAAATTTGGGAGTAAAAAATACCCAAAATATTCAATGTGACCAAATAAATTGTCATGTTACAATATGATTGTAATATTACTTATGTGGATATTGTGTCATTTTAAATCCGCGCCTCCGTTCAATTTCTGGTTATCATTTTGTTTTCCATGATAAGAAACAAAAGTCAAGGTCAGTATATGTCCAACGTGGGCCCCTGTTACACACCTATCGGCCTCGCCCTTTCGGGTGACGGGTAGTGTAATCCTTTACTTATATTCAATTCTAGCTTACTTTTCCCAAATTAATTTATGTTACACATCAAAGTATAAGCAGCAAAGCATACATTAGTTTAGACAATAATGTACTGATAAAAATACGTAAAGATAAACTTGTCCCCAAAATGAGCCAAATATGCAGTCATCCTGATAATGGTGCATAATAGATCAAAATAAAATACTACAGTCATCCGACATTCACAATAAATATCCAAAAGAAAAAAATCACCAACATTCATCATCTCATCAGTCCTGCTCCGGGGTCTTACCTTTGTCACCCTGCTCCACTCTAGAAATGCTGCCAGAGGACTTAAAAGGGGCTGAGATTCATAAGCGAATCCCAGAGTAACCGTTAATTTCATATAAAATGTATAACCATGCATGTAAGAAAAACCAAGGATAAAAACACAAACCACATAACATTCAGTATTATACATACAACAAGACACACAGCTAAATCCGGAACTAACAGTCCTAGTAGCACACGGCACAGACTGCAGTGGTCCTAATAGCACATAGCACAGACCACCGGGCACAGCACACAGCAAAGCCCTTATCGCACATAGCATGTTCCGGTTCCAAAGCGCTCGGAAATAAATGATAACCAAATGTATGTAATATACAAGGTAAAATATACTCCCTCTGGTCCTTATTATAAGGCATCAACTAACAATTCTCACATACCAATAAAAGTAATTAAAGTCAATAAAGTTGTCATAGAATTTAAGTAATTTCCAATATTACCCCTACTAATTACACTAAATTCTAATATTCTATTAATTATTACTCTCACCTACTGCCTATATTAATTAGGGGCATACATGGAAAAAGATAATTAATACTCATTGAGAACAAACAAGTGCCTTATAAAAAGGACCAAATAAACTTGCTAGTTGGTGCCTTATAATAAGGACCAGAGGGAGTACATACACAAGTCACACAGAGTATATAAGGATTAAGGTTACTACCTGATAGTCGACCACGAATAAAAAATGAATTTCCTCGATACACAATATCACAAATAGCCCTAAAATAACCAAACAAAAATATAATTAATTCTTCCTCAGTAAATATTTCCTTTTGATAACTTAAAATAAGTCCAATTCACGTGTCCACATTTACTAAATTCCTTTTCTTATTAAGGAATTTAATATGAGCTTATATTCCCTCTATTTCATCATTTTTTTAGGATTTCCCAACAAGCAATGACCGATTTTTAAAAATTCACAATTAAATTTAGGAACCTTATTTTGAGTTGATTTCAAAGCCTAAAAGACCCTTAATATGTCTATTTTCAACCAAAAATACTATCTTAGACCAGCCTTAAATGAAAATCCATTTATAGCTTAAAATGTCTCTGTTGTCCGAAATCAAGTCAAAAATCAGAGGGTCATTTTCAAAAATTCATTTCTCTTAACACATAATTCAGAAAAATACATGTTACCTATCAAATTAAATCTTATTATGTCTACTTTAATCCTGTAAAATTTCATGGCAATCCAACATCATTTACTACCCCAAAAATGTGACACAATTATGCTACCCATACAGGATTTTCAAGCCAGATTTCAAGATTTCGGCATAATTCAATCCCAGAGCTTCCAAAATTTCTACCGAACCTCTACCCTACACAATTTTTTATTTTGAACACAATGGAACCATTAAAATCATCAAAATCAAACTCCCCAGCTCTCCCCTGTACCAACCGAAATCAGGGTTTAAAGTACCAAGAATTCTTTTGTCAATTCTACTTCACGATGCAAACACAAGAAACAACCATGTAGGGTATTCTATTGATTAAGCCTCTTTTTAGACCTTATTCTTCCTCCGATTCTGGACATGGAGATCCCATTTCTGATTCACCGGTTGGAGGAAGAGATCTAGTATTTGATTCAAGGGTGAAGAAGTAAAAATACACATGGGCTTTTCCCCTAGAAGTGTCCAGCACCACGTATTTTTTTTTGGAACAAAAATACACATGTGATTACCTTATAGGAGCAAAAGTCACACACTTCCTTCAGAAAATGGATGTTGACCATTAACTAGGCTTTGTTGACCATTAATGCTGACATGGATGGTGAATTGGAGTGAGAATAAGCCAAATGGAAGGGGAACATGCTGACTAGGATGTTGTTAAATAAATTAGGGCAAAAAAATTAAAAAAATAAATTGGGGGCAAAAAAAAAAAAGAAGCTGACGATGTACTTGGGGCATTAAAACAATTGAATTGAACAAATCAAGCTACGATTCGAATCGAAGGAAATCGAGCTAGGGTTCATGGGGTTCTGAAGCTTCGTAATCCTATCTACCAGCCACTGATTTCTTTTCTGTTACATACAGAGTTTCGATCATTTGTTGCATACAGAGTTGTCTTTGTTCAACTACTCGTTTGTGTAAATCATTAAACCAAACCATCAAAAACTCATTAAGATAAACTAATCCAACGAACAACAATCACATTACAGTAGACGAAAAAGGATCAAAAAGAGAGAAGAGAAAGAGAAAACGTTGAAGCCATCGTAAAATATATAATAACTCTATATGACGACGACTCAAAACCCTGAATAAGGAAATTTACATAAAAAGAAAAAAAGAGGGATGAATCGTAAACATTGAGATAATCTTTCCACGGGAGTTACAGCGGAGGTGAAATTCAATTATTGACAAAGTCATTGCCGTCTTCATCAATGAAAACCACCAAAGAGAGAGGGTTAATTGTGTATCTAGATTGCTTCTTCTTGCGATTACAAAACAGAGCATGTTTAGAAGGTTGTTGTTGCAGTGCCTTCGTTTTCTTCTGGTTCTCCAGCTGACGAAGATCTTGAGAGATTTCAAGATCATGGTTCTTGAATGGAACAGTCGAGGGTTTAACAGAAGAAGTAGATTCGACGGACGAAGGAGAAGGCTGAGGACGAGGATGAGGATAAAAGAAATCAGCGGGAAAGAAGTTGAATTGTTGAAGACCAGCCTAAGAACCCCATGAACCCTAGCTCGATTTCGATTCAAACCATTAGCTTTTTTTATTTTTATTTTTTCCCCAATTTATTTAACAGCATCCTAGTCAACATTTTTCCCTCTCATTTGGCTTATTCTCACTCCAATTCATCATCCACGTCAACACTATCGGTCAACAAAGCTCAGTTACTGAAAGAAGTGTGTGATTTTTGCTCCTATAAGGTAACCACGTGTGTATTTTTGCTCTAGAAACAAAGCACGTGATGCTAGACGCTCCTGAGAGAAAAGCCTATGTGTATTTTTACTTCTTAACCCTTGATTCAATTAGCATATCAGATGCGGCATTAGTTCAAAAATCCCCAATAATGTTTCGATGCATGAATCCCATTTCGCTGCCCCTCCTGGGGAAAGTAGCCCAGTCAATTACTATTATAGGATAGGGATGTGACTTCCGGTAATAAATAGCTAGTTCTGATTCGCTCGTTTTCCTCTTCTTCCTTTCTTGAACTTGGTTAATAGCTATGAGAATCAAGAAGATGTGAAAGTAAAGATTTTCACAAAATGATGAATATGATAAGAGATCTTATTTTGTGGTGGATACAATAATATTTGTATATATTATTTGTCTAATAGTATATGAAAATAAAATATGCATCTATTAGATATTTTATAGTATATGCATATAGCTCAATATATAGTGAAATTTATACAATAATCATTGAAGGAACTAAAATGTCAGAAACATATCCAAGAAAATTACTATATATATAAAATGTCATGGGGATTTTAATATCATTCGTCTATATAATTTATTCAGATAAATGTGTTGAAAAGCGAATAATTTTGCATGTTACTTGACTTGTGTTGATCGAGTTATTAAATGCCTTAATAATTTTAAAACTAAAAATATTTGCTATGATAATTTTGTCTACAAAATATATATTGAATGTAATTTAATAGTCTAAAAGTACTATATATTGTATGAGAATATTTATGTTTCATGTTGATATTTCATTTATTATGTTCTTACTGATAAAATTAAGTTTATACAGGTACGCAATGGATAATGAAACTTATATTTATGATATTTGGTGTGATAGTTTTATAAAACTATTATATGAAATCTTTGTATTCACAACAAATTTAAACATGTAGATACAAGATATATCCCGAAGATATTATAGATGGATACATTTCAACATATAATTTGATTGATGACAATGCATCCTACATATTTCAGGTGAAAAAATCATTGATGACAGGCGCACTAGAGAAATCAGTATACTCTCATGATATATAATAATTTCACAACAATTTGTGATATTGTCGTCAGGGAGAGCAAAAGTATTGTCATCAGGGGCAATAAATATCAAGTTGTTCTCTTTTCCTTAACCCATTTTTTTGTCTAATGGAGTTTTCCTGATAAGGTTTTTAATGAGGTAACTAGGATTTGCATAATATCCTCTTTTCCCTTCACTAGGTTTTTGTCTTATTGAGTTTTTTTTAGTAAGGTTTTAATAAAGCACAATATTTATTCTTGGGTTAAAGTCCAAATTTGCCACGGAAGTTTTGCGAATGGAGCGTCCAGCACCTGGAAGTATTCGAGGTACCAAATTTACCTCGGAAGTATTAAAATGGTACCAAATATACCCAAAACCGACGTGGCACCGACGTGGCAAACGAATGTTTGACGTTCCGTTAGTTTTGGGTATATTTGGTCCCTTTTTAATACTTCCGGGGTAATTTTGGTACCATTAACAGACCCAGCAAACCGATGCCAAAAACATAGCTCACAAACAACCCTCTGTTTTAGTTTCAGATTTCAGCTTTGCTTTCAGATTCATTTTCAACGCCTAACAAATGGAACAGAGACGAGAGAGAGAGAGAGACCCCTTTAAATAGAAGTTCATCGGCCAGATAAAACACAAGAGTCCAGACGCATGAACTTTCAAATAAAGAGCACAGGGCTCGAGAGGTATGTCTCATCGCAGATCAACTGCTCTTGCGTGTTTGGTTGGTTTGTGTTTCACCGTGATCTCCGTTGATTTGGTTGCTGATATGCGATTTATTCTGCTTCACATAATGGCGCTGGATCTGCTTCACATAATGGCGCTGGATCTGCTTCACGTAATGGCGCTGGATCTGTTTACGTAAAGCTGCTGGGTCAAAACGAGAGGAAGTGAGGATGACAAAAGATCAGTAAGTATAAGGATTGAATATATGGGCCGAGAAGAATGGTGTTGGGATCCAGAGAAAATGAAGCTTGCTAACAACAAAAAAAAACAAAAATCTAACGTGTCTATATGATGTGGCAAAAATCCGAGGTAAATTTGGTACCCAAAAAAAACTTCCGAGTGCTTGACACTCCATTCGCAAAACTTTCGTGGTAAATTTGGACTTTAACAAAAAAAAAAAATATTTCCGACGTGGCCAACGGACGTTTGACGTTCCGTTAATCTTGAGTATATTTGGTCACTTTTGAAAACTTTCGGGGTAATTTTGGTACCATTTTAATACTTTCGGAGTAAATTTGGTACCTCAAATACTTCCGGGTGCTGAACACTCTATTTGCACAACTTCCGTAGCAAATTTGATATTTAACCCTTTATTCTTGAATATACAAGGAGGACTGTTGTAAAAATATTAGATAATGTGGATGTTCATAAACTCCTAACTCTTGATTTTTCATATCTTACTCCATAACCTCTCACTCTTAGAATTCCATATATGTTTAATGCGCTAAACCTATAACTTCCCTAATGAATTGTTTGTGGGAGTTTTTATGATTAAAAATCAATACGCTCATTTTTATTTCCTTGTAACCATAGATATAGAGTTCAATGGTTAGAGACATAAATAGAGGCCATGTGCAACGTATGGGTATCAACAATGACGTGAATTAGAGTTTCTCCATATCTCTCCTCTAACTTTCTCTCAATCATCTCTATCTCCTTCATGTCAATCTCTTGTACTATTCTTATTTTCATAACACTATGCACGTTATTACAATATTTCAAAGTCATCCAAACGTTCATTAATGGATTAACTTTTACAATATTCAACACTTAAAACACAGAAAGAAAAGGGTAAATTAGTAGCTCATGGGCACAACTCAGAAGTGATGAAACAAAGGGATGGGGGATGGGGGGATAAGGTTAAAGACGTTTTGGAGATGTTTTTAAGCCGAGGAAGACAAGAAGCAATCCCAGATAGTCATAATTGTAAGACGTCTCAAGTTCCTGAAATTTAGTAGTTGTCCATGGAGGATACCTAAACCAAAAATCTGTGAGGAAGCTTCTCCTCACAATGCCCTTCTGGTGGCTGAACGTATCAAATGAGAACTTCCCATGGTAGTTCCCAAACCCACTCTCCCCAACTCCTCCAAATGGCAAGCTATCCGCCGCATACTGCAACCCCACACGAAATCAAAATATTACTTTTCTATATGAAAATTTGACGAGTTATAAAGATAATACAAATACATACTTGAAGAATCGCATCGTTGAACGTTACACTTCCAGACGATGTTTCCGACACCATTCTTCCCTGAAGGTTTTGGTTTTTGGTGAACACGTAGATGGCAAGAGGCTTAGGCCTTGAGTTTATGAATTTGATGCTATCTTCTATCTTCTCCAGCTGCAAATTTTCATGATGAGGAAGAAACGATATATCAACTGACATATTCTTGGCCGCCGGTAATTAATGTCACTGTATGGAAATATAACTTTATGTCATTATCTCATCTTACTGTAATAATTGGAAGCAATGGACCAAAAATTTCTTCTGACATGATCGCCGCTTCAAGTGGGGGGTCCACCAAGATTGTTGGTTCAATAAATCTGCAAATTATTTGTGCATCCGGTGAAAACAATTCAATTTGTTTAGCAGACAGTAAGTGAGAGAGTAGAGAGGATCAATTACAAGTGTTCTTCATCCATTGAGCCGCCATAAATAACGGATTCCTTGACCTTTGGATCCGAAAGAAGATTCTTCAGTCTGAAGAAGTGTTGTTTATTAATTATCCTGGCAATGGTGTTGGATTCTGACGGCTTTTCTCCGAACATCTTTTTGATCCAAACCTTCATCAGTTCCACCTAAGGAAGAACAGAGTAAATATACAGAGAGCAGCGAAATTAGCTGTTGAATTGTAGAATATTGCTGAGGAAACGTACCAATGTTGTAGCGAATTCTTTTTCAACAAGAATATAATCGATAGCAATGCATGCCTGACCAGCACAAGTCCCAAATTTCCCCACAATAATTCGTTTAGCAGCCGCCTTGGTAGTTTAATTAACAGAGAGCAACAATAAGTGTATTGTTCAGGAAGAGAATAAGCAGTTGTTAGCATACTCAAATAAATTGAATATGTGAGGTAGTACTTCTCTGTCCCAAGAAGAGGATAGGGAATCAACAACAGCAGGGCATTTTCCACCCAACTCCAGAGTCACTGGAGTCAAATGTTTGGCCGCTGCCGACATCACAATTCGTCCGACACGTGGACTTCCTGCATATAGTGTCAGAATAAGAAGAAAGAGAAGAGAAAAAGATGATGATGATGACGAGGTTGTCAATTATGGGTACCAGTGAAGAATATTTTGTCCCATTTTTGGAACAGTAATTGCTCAGCCACTTCTGGGCCTCCTTGCATGACCTTAATGGCTTTGTTGTCCAAGTAATTTGGGAGGGCAGAGGCCAGCAGAGAAGCACTTGCACAGGATAGCTCTGAAGGCTTCAGGACTACTGTGTTCCCGGCAGCTACTGCTCCTATCAGAGGCTCCAAGGACAGTCCTTTTTTTTTTTAATTATTAGTGAAATAAAGACATTAGACATACATATATATATTTCGAGAATGGCTGCTTTAAATATAATTTTGGTTCTGAGGAAGTAGCTCATGCTCACCAAATGGGAAATTCCAAGAGGATATAATGAGCACCAAACCCAAAGGCTCCGCAACAATTTCAGCACTTGTAAGGAGTGCTATTCTTGGCAGTTCAGCCTACCAAACGCCACAGAAATAATAAACAGAGTCAGTTTAGTTGAACAGATTTCTCATGTGTGTGAACACACTAGATCGTTACCTTTCTGGGAGATATCCATTGTTTCAAATGCTTTAAAGCGAAGTTCAAGGACTTGATCAGAGTTCCTATCTGCATAATCTATAAAATGAGATAGCAGCTAGTAGAAATATGGCTGAAACAGAATGAGAAGGAAGTGACAACCTCGTCCCGAAAAGACTCAAGATGATGTTTTCCAAGATCTTGCATGAGAGCGTGGAAGATGTCATGTTGTTTGTGGGTGAGAAAAGCATGCAAGCCTTCAAGCTGTGATGCTCTCCAAGAAGCTTCTTTGGTCTTGCCACTGTCATAATACTCCCTCATGCTTTCCACTTCTCTCTCCATTTTTCTCCTGCATCCCCTTCCTTCTCTTCCTTTCCCCTGCCTCCATTTATTTCTGTACCGGGCTGACATTTCTGTAATCTACGCCAATAACAAGTGGATGATAGGCCCACTTCATCATTCCCCTTTCAACTTGATTTGTTTAATATTTCATTCACACAAATGACTTGTGTCACTCTGGCCTGAGTTTTTTTTTTGGTATAACTCGCCTGAGTTTTAAATATCTTTGAAGTTGAAACTCAAGTATTTAAATATAACGCCGTATTTTTAAGTTTGATTTATTCCCTCACAACTCTTATCTTTGTCGTTTTTTTTAAATATCGTCCCCACTCATTCTACCAGCATCGCTTATTTAAGAGATTCACAACCACCTCACTGCATATACTGTAGCAAACATTGATTACTTTCACTCAAGTATTGTCCACTTGTCCTACCGTTCATATTGCTCTCAGCGTTTAAAGATGGAACCAGCTTCCCTACAGGTAGGAGAGTTTTTCTGTGCCGTACGTACGGATTTAATTTGGACGGTTTAGATTTATTTTTTTTGTAAATGTCATTTTTTAATTAAAAAAATTATTTTTAAAAAATATATTAGTTAGAATATTATTTTTATTTTAGATTTTCTACTTATTAAAATAATTTTTTAAAAAAATAAATAAATAAATCTAAACCGCCCTATCCCAAAGATAAGTAAGAAAACTGATTCCGTATAAAGATATGGATGACAATTCTATATGATTCAAAATACTGCTCCTACTTTAAGTATTGAATGCATTCCATTTTTTCTCCAATCGTTCCACTCCATCTATCTTAGTTGCCATTAGTGAAATATCTTATATCTCCCATCAGGTTTTTTATGACAAAATTGTTAGGATGTTATTAGGATGTTTTTTTTTTTTTAAAAAAAAGAAAGAAATAAGAACATGCTAACTTAACTAACATTTTTAATTTAATTAAATTAATTAAATAGGCTTTACTTTAAGAAGTAGCATATTCTTCACCGAATGTTATTGGTGTTTAAATCAACATTCCAACCTTGAATTCTTCTCTATAATTCTTTTTTATTTTTTATCTTAATTTTAATATGGTTGCAATGAGTTATCAGGGGCAGCTGATGATTCACAGAAAGGACATAAGATGCAAATATAAGTAAATGCCCCTGTCATATCCATCCACGTGGGCTCCAGCTCGTGGTCAGAATAAAGGGCATTAATTCTTGTTTTAAATGAGGGGGACTATCATAGATTGAAGGGGACCAACCTATATTATTCATGGAGTACCTGTTAGCTTCTTGTTTAAAAATTAGAATTAGTTTTCTTAAAATTATCTTTTAATTGGAAAAATTATCACATTCTTTTTCAATCAGGCCCTTTAAATAATTAATTAGCATTTTCATGGGATTCTATAATAATATTTTGGCACTTCAAGATAAGTTTCACCGTACCACAAACACCATGGAAATAGATGACGATGTTGAATGCTCATTATTATTATTATTATTACTATTGTTTTGCATCGGAATCATCTCAAAGTCTTTTTTTCTCTCATAATCCCTTGTCCACTCTTAGATGAGTAAGATCAAGAAATAATGATTTATATCTAATATCTTATAAGATATTACTGAGATATAAATAAACAAATTTAAATTACTAAAATTTATACCAGATTGTTTACGCTTGTATTATAAAGCATTGCCTCTGGACCATCTATTATTCTTGATCCAATGGTATACGGAGTATAAGAGATTCTTGAGGAAGAGAAGGCAGAAGATTATGAGAGAATCCAAATCCTAAATATTCTCTTGTAAAATTGAAAGTGGAAATAATCATGTTATATATATATATATATATATATATATATATATATATATATATATAATATATATTTTAGGAGAGGTATTGGGTTCACCTACAATCTAAGGGTATGACGTTATGACTTTGCTTCTTAAAGTATACAAGATTGGGAGTAGACATGTCTACACCTCAACCTGCATTTTTATAAGTTACATTGTCTAGGATGCCTCCATGTCTATACCTTAACCTATGTTTCCACAAGTTTACATTATCTAGAATGTCCCCCAAGCGTCTTAGCCAACTCCAGGATCGAACCCCTTCCTTTGATGAAAGTGTTTGACTCTTTTACTAGTTGAACCCAAGAACAAGTCATTGCAAATAATCATGTTCTTTTTTTTTTATATAAAAAAGTTTTGGAAGAGTTCGACACCAATCCTCTACCAAGCCCAGGCCCCGCCCCGGGTTCTATGAGCACTTACTGGGGACTTACGAAATCGCCTACCAAAGAAGTCATAGCGACAGCAGAGGGGATTGAACCCACGACCCAAGGTCCTAATCCTAAATTCCTTACCATCTGTAACAACTCTCATTGGCGCCGGAAATAATGATGTTGAGACAATGTGAGACATCAGACATAATAATCTCTCGAAATTAAAACCCAACATTACGGGGTAATCACCGTATTGGGTCGAAAGGAAAGAGACGAATTGAAGGCCCTAACCAAAGTAGAGTTTGCCTACCGGGCTCAACCTCTTTTGCTGGGCCCAAAATAATTTTGATAGCCCAACGAAGATTTAGTTACGATTGAATAAACCCATCAGAGACTCTGAGAAAATTGGGCTGGTGGCTGGGAATAAAAATCATATACATAAACCCTTGTTAATTCCTTCCCCTCCCAAGTCGGTTTGGAGAGGTGTGCCGCCTCCAAACCCTGTCTCCTTCGCTGCAGCTGACTCTGTAACCTCCAAATTTTGGCTGCCATCAGCCCATCACAAGCGTCTTGCAAAGATCTCAGTTTGCAGAGCCTTGCGCATAGTAACAGGTGACGCTGCTGTCTTCATATCTCCGAATATCTTTGGGATGACTTCTTTTTGTAAATAATATTTGTGATTTTTATCTGTTGCCTCCTTTCAATCAGGATCTTACTTAGATTTAATTCATGCATATCTTTCCTTTTTTCTATATGTGCTCTGCCTCCATCGTTAGAGGATGATGCTTGAGATATCTGTCCTGCATATTTTTTCCTCAATGCTTTTCCCATGAAAAGAAAGAACTTGATTTTTGTTTCCCATACAGGCTGCTGCGTAAAGATGGTGCAATATAACTTCAAGAAAATAACTGTGGTACCCAACGGGAAGGACTTCATTGACATAATCCTTTCTCGCACTCAGCGTCAAACGCCAACAGTTGTGCATAAAGGATATAAGATATCCCGCCTCCGTCAATTCTACATGCGCAAAGTGAAGTATACACAACAAAATTTTCATGAAAAACTCTCCACTATCATTGATGAATTCCCTCGGCTTGATGGTATTCATCCATTCTATGGCGATCTCCTTCATGTTCTCTACAACAAGGACCATTACAAGCTTGCACTTGGACAAGTCAATACTGCTAGAAACCTTATTGGGAAGATTTGTAGGGACTATGTGAAATTATTGAAGTATGGTGATTCACTATACAGATGCAAATGTCTGAAGGTTGCTGCTCTTGGCCGAATGTGCACTGTGATTAAGAGGATTGGCCCAAGTTTGGCTTATCTAGAGCAGGTTAGACAGCACATGGCAAGGCTCCCATCAATAGATCCGAACACGAGGACTGTCTTGATCTGTGGTTACCCTAATGTTGGCAAGAGCTCATTCATTAACAAAATTACCAGAGCTGATGTGGATGTGCAGCCCTATGCTTTCACTACTAAGTCACTCTTTGTCGGTCATACAGACTACAAATACCTAAGGTACCAAGTAATTGATACACCAGGTATTCTGGACCGGCCTTTTGAAGATCGAAACATTATTGAGATGTGCAGCATTACTGCCCTTGCTCATTTGCGAGCTGCTATATTGTTTTTCTTAGACATATCTGGATCTTGTGGTTATAGTATCACACAGCAGGCAGCTCTATTTCACAGCATTAAGTCTCTGTTTATGAACAAGCCATTAATAGTAGTCTGCAATAAAACTGATTTGCAACCCCTGGAAGGGGTATCTGAGGAAGACAAGAAGTTGATCATGGAGATGAAAGCTGAGGCCTTGAAGACTTTGGTTGGTCAAGGAGGTGAGCCTGCAAATGATGAAAGTGTGTTGTTGACCATGAGCACTTTGACAGAAGACGGGGTAATTGCTGTAAAAAGTGCAGCATGTGAAAGATTGCTAAATCAAAGGGTGGAGATAAAGATGAAGTCGAAAAAGATAAATGACTGCTTGAATAGATTTCATGTTGCAGTGCCAAAACAACGTGACCAGAAGGAAAGGCAACCTTTTATTCCCCAAGCGGTCTTAGAAGCTAAGGCCAAGCAAGCAGCAGAAAAGGAAAAGAGAAAAACTGAAAAGGATCTGGAAGATGAGAATGGTGGTGCAGGTGTATACTCAGCAAACTTGCGGAAGAACTATATTTTGGCTAATGATGAATGGAAAGAAGATGTGCTGCCAGAAATTTTGGATGGGCACAATGTATATGATTTCATTGATCCTGATATCCTGCATAGGCTCGAAGAACTGGAAAGGGAAGATGGGCTAAGACAGGCTGAGGAGTTAGATGACGATTTTGAGATGGACGGAAATGAGTTGAGTCCGGAAGAACAGGAAGCTTTAGCTGCAATAAGAAAAAAGAAAAGCTTGCTCATCCAAGAGCATAGGAAGAAAAAGAGTACTGCAGAGAGTAGGCCTATTGTTCCAAGAAAATATGACAAGGACAGGAAGTTTACCACAGAAAGAATGGGAAGGCAGCTTTCAACTTTGGGGCTTGATCCCTCTTTGGCAATTGACAGGGCACGCAGCAGATCTGTTTCTAGGAGAGGTAGGAAGAGGGAAAGATCTCCTGAAAACAGAGGTGCTGATGTGATGGATATAGATGGTGACTCATCCAGCAAGAAGCAGCGTACTAGATCTAGGTCAAGGTCCAGGTCAGTTTCACGCCCACCAACTGAATTTGTGCCTGGTGAGGGCTTGAAGGATTCTGCTCAAAAGGTTAAGGCAGTAAAACTTGCTAAGAAATCTGTCAAGAAGAGGAACAAGGATGCTCGTCGTGGAGAAGCTGATAGAGTTATTCCTACTTTGAAGCCCAAGCACTTGTATTCTGGGAAGCGTTCGATTGGAAAAACTCAAAGACGGTGAAAGAGATTGTAAGTGCAGTGACTTGTTATGTTTTTACTTTTCATTATTGCTTGCTTGCTTAATTTTAATGTACCAAGTTCCCTCCCAATAGTAATTCTGGGACATTGATAAACCGACTTTCCTGAGCATGTGTTTGGTTACATTCTCATGTAGCCCTTGACAACCAATTTTCCGAGGATCAGACATTGGCTTGAGATGAAATTTATCACTAGTTGATTTTCCTCTGTTTCTTTAAAGGCAGTTGCATTAATAGTTTTCTACTTTTCTTGCCTTTAGCCAGATTTTAGCATTAACTAGTTTTCTGTGAGTAAGTTTTGTTTTCAATTTTCTGCAGCGATGGTTGATTTAGGCTTTGTGGAGACAATATCCCGATTCTGGGGATGGCTTGTGACTGGTGCCAAGTTTGTTTTTGAATTGAGTTGCTGAAGATCGAGTTATTTATTGCAATAGCATCAAATTATGTTATGTAAGCTTCTTGGGGGATGTCTTTTAACCCCGTGCGATTTTACTCCGTTTTGTTATTTCCTTGTTTGCTTGGTACAGTTTGTGATCATGTAATGACTGTAGTCCAGCTGCTGGTAAAATTTTGTGATGACAAATTTATTAAGTTAATTAAAATATCGCCTAGATTATTACCTAGCATACACCCATATTTTAGTAGTTTCGATAGTTTAGACTTTAATTTTCTTTTTTTTTTTGGGTCCTTATTCATTGGATGAGCAAGGGATCGGACTAATGAAGCAAGGGGAAGTAATTTCAACATACTTAGAATGAATTTACATTTAGTATTGAAAAGTACTCGTTGAAATAAAAAGTATAAAAAAAAATTATCTTCATTATTTACATTTAGCTATTTTAGATGGTAAATTTATCTTCTTAAAAAGTACTCGTTGAAATAAAAAGTATAAAAAAAATAAAAAGGAAATCCTTTTAAAAACAAAAAGTTTTAGAGAAAATTCTGCCATAAAAAAAAAGTCTTAAAAAGTTGTTAAAACATGTTGATGAAGTTGTTAATTTCCTATTTAATATAATAAGTTGCTAGTGAGAATTTTTTTATATTAGAATTTTCTCTGAATTTTTTTTAACATTTTGTTCATTTTTGGAATTTTAAAGAGATTTTCCAGGGAAAATAAATAAATGTAACGGTAACGTGTTTGTGTTTTTGCCCCCATTCTAACGGGCCACTGAGTGAGCCAACTTGTCTTAAGGCCTAATTTTTGTCGGGGTAGGTAAGGCCGTAGACCGTATCTCTTTTGTTCTGAGCTTTTCGTTGGGAGGTGTTTGGTAGAAGACTTAGAAGTAGTGCCAAAGAATTCCCATTTCATTGTGCCACATTGTATTCAAATTATTTATGTCTTTTTTCATTATTACTATTTTTTATTTAAGGGTATAAAAAAACATTTCCAAAATGATAAAATCTTTATTTTAATTTCCTTCCTCACCTCATTTCCATTTCCATATATCAATGCCCCACACAGAACATCACCTATATATATATAAGATGATCCAGATTCACCATATTCTCAGCAAGGGATGAGATCAATTCACTTCCCTCACACACAGGCTGTGATAACAGAATTCCATGGTTGTTGCATTGTGAGTGGTAAAAATGAAACTGTATTTTAAAGTTGCAGCTGAATAAGCTGTAAGAATCATTTTTCCATTTGCCTGTTACTTTTTATACATAATTATTAGGAGTATATATCACTTCCTTTTTCCTTCACAGCTATTATTTGAGGCTTCCCTGTTGCTTTCGTACGGCGAGGAGAGCCTACCTTTCCTCAGATAATTCAATAACGCCAAAAACACAGCTTCCTATTCACTGCCACCATCAACCTTTTTTTTTTTTTTTTTTTCTGTTTTTTGCCATTTATGTGGGGAAGTTTCTGTCTGTATGTGAATGATGTATAAAATGAAAATGTTTCTCATATACCTCCCACCATTAAAATAAAGGATTGGCCGTTACTATGGTGGTTGCACTTTCTTTTACTTAGGTTTGGAACCACAGTTGTTCTTGGTAGGACCCATCTCATCTAACTAAAGTCATGCTTGCTTATTTCTGAGGTAATCAAAACTAACCCCACCAAAAAAAAGTGCTACAGCTTTGCTGAGGGAACAAAACAAGGGAAATGGCTCAAGCTTCGAGCTCCTGAATAGTCTAAATTCTTATGACTAATTGTGTGTGTGTTTTTTTTTTTAACAGATGCGTTTGGAAAAACGTTCATATACGTTTTAGGAAAAACATGGTTCTTATTCTCTAGAGTTGTGACCAACTCAGATTAGAAGTCCCTGTAAGTTTTCCATTAAGGAATTATTAAACTGATGAACAACTTTGATAAAATTTCCTACTTTTATCAAATACAATTATTATATGAACCACACTAACGGTATATCATCTTCAAAGATCTTGACTAAAGTTGACTATAATTTTAAAGATTAACTTCTTGAATAAAAAAAGTAGAAGAAACTCAGACTCAACTTAAACATAATTTTATAATCCCACCACACATCAGTGATACATTATTGTTACATCAGTGACATGTCGTAGACTCAGCTAGCGTCTGCTACCCTTAACGTTCACTGCCATCTTCTTCGCCAAAACTAAGCCAGTTTTTGCGCAAAACATTCCCTGCTATATTCTTTAAGCCAGTTTTTGCGACAAAACAATAAAGCTGATGCATTTTTTTTTCTTTTTCCAATATTTCAGAATACTAAAAAGATATTTTATGACCGATTTTGAAAATTTATTTCATGATTTTTAAAAATCATTTTAGGATCTTGAAAAATATCTAACGTATATTCTTAGTACCAATCAATATCCTGAAATATTTTTTCAAGATCCTAAAATAATTTTTTAAAATCATGAAATATTTTTCAATATTTCTAAAGTATCATTTTAGTACCAGTCATTACGCTGAAACACTTTTTTAAGATTCTAAAATAATTTTTTAAGGTTAAAAAGTATTTTTTCAATATTCTAAAGTATCTTTTTAATATCAGTCAATACATTGAAATATTTTTTCAAAATCCTTAGGATATTTTTTCAAAATCCTAAAATATCTTTTTAATACCAATCAGTATCTCAATTATAGGATAACTTTTGCAGTGCAATTGCACTGTAAAATTGTCCTATAATTATAGTATAGTGTAAGGGCTACTTTTTTAATAAGTAAAACATACAAGAACCTTGACCCAGGCTAACAAAAAATCTAAAGATTAAAAATTATAATTCCTCTCATTTATAATGATATTACCTGAGAAAATGTTATCATCTTGTTTTGAAAAATGGACGTCTACGGTTTTGTTAGAAAATGAAACTATACGCTTGGCTATATTCTGAGTGCTCCGCAAATATGTTTGATTAATTTGTTTTTAATTGAGGATGCATTAGCAAACTTCAAAAAGGGTTTTAATTGTGTGAGTGAAATAGTGCAAATTAAAGCTTATTGGGATGCTTTGAAATGTCATTGTGGACACGAAGGCTTTCACTTTATTTATTAGCAGAACCTATAATATCTGCTAAGACTGTGATTAATGATTATATAATTTGAAGTCAAGGCAATATGATGCATCGCTTAACGACATGAATTGGAACTCTGAGGTGGCCAAACCGCTGTATTTCCTTCTTGCTTTTAACTTAACCTCTCTTTAACTTTTTCCTGTTCCACCTACACCTAAGCAAATCGTCAATTGACATGTTGATACCCTCAAGCAAATCCTTTACTGCCACGTTATTTAGTTCCATAACTACATGATTTGATGCCTGAAATGAATCTTCCACCTCTCCCTCTTACCCACTTGGTCCTTCTGGGGGCACTTCAATTTTCTCTTCATTTTACATTATTATTTTCTCTTTTTTCCTTTCTTTTCACTTTTCTACTGTACTTTGCAACTTTTTTGACGACCCGTTTAACCTTTTGGAGTCTCTCTGTAGATTTGATGAGGCTTCAATGAAACCACAGATATGTATAAATATCCCCATAATAACTAAGAAAAGGAGCATGTTTCCCGCGTGTAATAAAGACTCTTTTCTTTTTAATGTTTCTGGGCAGCCATCATTATACTCCAAACTAGTGCTTTTACACCAATTCTGAAGCAGTGGAGTGTTATCTTATAGTTATTCCAATGATCGATCCAATGAGCTTTTGGAAAGTGCCATAGCTCTTTCATTCGCCACTTTAACTACCACTGAGCCTATATGTAGTAGATTGCCCCCAGGCCTCAAGGCTGATCGAACCTGATTTACAAACGAGGAGAAGTAGCTAGCCACATTAATTCTAGAACCAAAATACGTCAGCAATATGAATTAGATAACCACCAAAATTATTACTCCCTCTGCTACTAATTATAGGATAATATTTGGGAGTTAGTTTTGATCCTAATTATAGGATAAAATTTAAATTTTTGTCAATTTTTTCCTAAAACACCATTATTTTATTCTCTCAAGTGTATTTGGTTTTTAGTAAGTATATGCATTTAGGTGTATAGAATTTTCCAGTCAATAAAACTCTTAAATTGTTGAATTTTAATTTGTTTATCGATAAGTTGACGTTAATTTACCCACACACATATTTATATATGTATACACACACATATCAACATATACACACATTATATATATATATATATATATATATATATATATATATATATATATATATTTGTGTGTGTGTGTTTGTTTGTTTATGTACATATGTGTGTGTCTATGTATGTGTGCGTACATACTCACACACTTATATGTATGTATGTATATATATTTATATATGCACACACACATATCGACATATACACACATTATTTATATGTGTGTGTGTCGTGTTTGTTTGTTTGTTTATGTATATATGTGTGCGTACATACTCACAATTACATGTGTGTGTGTGTGTGTATTTATTTGTTTGTGTGTGTGGATGTGTATACATGTGTGTGTGTTGGGGGGTTAGATGTGGGGGTTTGTATTTATGTGTAGATATGTGTTGTATCTATGGGGTGTGTGTGTGTGTATTTTTTTTTTTTTGGAAGAGGGGTGGGATGAGTGTAGATATATGTGTGTGCATACACATACATACATATGTGTGTACACATATACACATACATATATGTATATATAGCAAGACCATTATCTCAATTAGAAAGCATGAAAATAAAGATTCTAAGTCGGGGAGGTATGTTAATGTCATTGAAAATTTATATAAGGGCATTTTAGGAAAATAAGCAAAATTAACTAATTTAACTCTTCTCCTTAATCTCCTCAAAATCGGTTAAATATGTCTTATAATTAAGACAGGAGGAGGGAGTACTATTTTAAAAGAGAGACGCGCGGCTTTGGAATCTCCAATTCAAACCATGTTTTAATTTGCAGGTTGTATTCTTCTGTTGCTTATGTGACAAAACTTTACAATTTACAAACTTATATATGCAACTGTCGTAATTGGCTCTAAAAAGATGTGTGAGCAAAGTCAATGATCAGGTGCACCATTTCTTTCTTCTTTTTATCCAATGATTCACCTTTGTTTGGAAAAGAACAATAGTATGACAAAACTGAGAAGGTTAAAGTCCAATCACTTCCTTCAATCGCAATTCATCGGACTCTTCGATAAGCCATTTCAAGTTTTCAACTTCATACATATCTGATCTTACTGGGTTAAACTAACACACTTGTTTCATGAAAAACCAATAATACAAATGGTAAAAGGAACAGCTTATATATGTGATTTACTAGTCACTCTCACATATCATCCAATGGTCGTGATTGCTTTCATAATCGGGATACCTTGAACTCTCAAAATTTCCGTTGTTTAGATGAGCATGATGATATACGGAATTAATTGGTGCGGTTATATTATTTTCTCTCCATTCATTGAGTTATATAACGGCACGGCGAAGACAGAGAAAGCTCCAAAGGTGTTATTTTATCATTTTTTGAGGGTTGAAATATGTGAATTTGAGTCAGTTTTATTTAATCTTGGTTAAGATGAAGGTTAAGCTTAAAGCATGTGGATCTTATGGCCAAAAGTAGTTAAATTAAGAAAAGGAAAAGGAAAAAAGGAAAGGTGGTGATGTACATTATTGATGAGAAGCATATGCCGTCATATGTAGCTTTTCATGTATCCTTCATTATGGAGATGTTCTATGTCTTCAACTACACGTGTGGGATAGGAGAGATGGGGAGGGAGATTATGTGAAATGGAAGCAAAAATAGCTTGGCTGGGTTATAAAACAAGGCAACAAGCAGCTCCGGCAAAAATATATAAATAAATAAATAAATAAAAATATTAATATATTAAAGGTTTTATTTAGTATGGTTTAGTTATGTTGTGGCAAGGCTATAATTCAAGAGAGATAATTACCTTGCGAGTGAAGGAAAAAAAGTGAGGAAAAAGACAAAGGGCATGTATGGAGTCAAAGACAAGACGAGCAGCTATCCCTCTCCAAACCGTTGTCTACTGGACTCATCAACCAACCCTTTCTCTCTCACTCTTCCCTATTTTGTAAGCAAACCCCACAACAATCACCATCATCATCATTCCCACCCCATCAAGCTTCTTTCTTCTCTTCTCTCTCTATAAATCCTTCCCTTATCTACATACATCACACTAGTTGGATTACTTATAACGGGAAAGTAGTATTGTCTGTGTGTTGTGTAGCTAGTACGACAACATGAGGAAGCCCGAATCTGGGAAAAACAACAACAATAACAAGCTGAGGAAGGGGCTGTGGTCACCGGAAGAAGATGACAAGCTAATGAACTACATGCTAAACAATGGACAAGGTTGTTGGAGTGATGTGGCCAGGAATGCTGGCTTGCAACGATGTGGCAAAAGTTGTCGCCTTCGTTGGATCAATTACTTGAGGCCTGATCTTAAGCGTGGCGCTTTCTGTCCCCAGGAAGAAGAACTTATCATCCATCTTCATTCCCTTCTCGGCAACAGGTCCGATCCTTCTCTTTTTCATAAGTTCTCTACATATTTATTTACTGTCAGGTTTCTTAATTCCTCATCAGATCCTATCATATCTAATGTTTATTAATAAAAGAATAGTCTAATGATAAAGTCTTAAAAATACCTTAATTATTTTATCTTAATTAATATGTTTTATGTCTGATTGATATATATCTATCCATCCATGAAGAAGAATTCTTAAGATAAAGTATTGTTGTTAATTGAATACTTAACACGGGTATTTATAGTGCGCGCGCGTGCGCTTTGTTTGCTTGTGTATATTGCAATGGTCATCTCTGTCTGAAAAAGTCTGTGATGTTAAGGTGATAAATGTTAATCTTCGTAAAAAAAGAAGGAAGTGACTTTTAAACAATTTTGAACGGGTAGTTTTTTATAAAAGTTGTCCGACAGAGAAAAGAAGTGACCTTTATGTTTTAAATACAAATACACAGAGAATATTTATATTTATATTTAATTTAAACAAGTCATCACATTCACGCTTTCCTTTTGCTCACCTAACAATATGCCCATGTAGCTATATAAACACACACACACACACACACACGTACACACCGCTCACTAACTATATAGACAATATGGCATTGAAAATGACAGAGATCTTTTGATGTCGAAGTATAGCTAGCTACCTCCTCAGTCCAGATATACATCCCACATGCATTGAACATAAAGGGTTATAATAAGGCGGCTCCTTGTAGCTGAAAACTATGGCCTTATATGAGTTTTCTTCGATCTTATTGAAAGATACTCCTTATATTTGCATGTTTAATCTAAGAATTTTTCCTTAGCGTCCATGCAAAGCATTCCTTGAATACGTTCATATATTGAAACAAATTAAACATATTAATTTCAACATCACCACCTAACTAGATTAACTTAATTTTTACTATCAACGAAGCCGACTTGTTTCTAAATGTTTTTTCCCCTCTAAAGATGGTCACAAATAGCGGCGCGCTTGCCCGGGCGAACCGACAACGAAATCAAGAATTTCTGGAACTCCACAATAAAGAAAAGGCTCAAGCTCATGTCATCATCCACCACCCCAACCTCACAAAATGCAAGCGAGTCTTCTTCTTTATTATCTGAGCATAATATTAAAGACCTCAACAATGTCATGGGAGGTTTCATGCCTATGTTCCACAACAACCTAATTGAGAGATTGCCTTTGCTTGAGCACGGACCAAACGCGCAAGCATCTTCAGATGGATCATTCTTCAACACTAATAATGGAGGGCCTTGCTTCACACAAAATGTTATTCACCACAATAATATTCATAATGGTTTTTATGTAGAAAATGGAGTTTTTGGGATTGGGAGTGTAAATATTGGAGCAGAAGGGGAGTTGTTTGTGCCTCCTCTAGAGAGTGTTAACACTATAACTGATAACCTGGAGAATAGGGACACTAACGTTAATAGTAACTTGGACAACATAAACAGCATCGTTAATAACTGCAACAATATTAGCAGCAACAAGAATAATAATAGAGCTGAGAATAGAGGTGGCATGATGGAGAATCTTTTTGAGGAAGAGTTAACTTTGGGAGACTGGGACTTAGAGGACTTGATGAAAGATGTTTCATCCTTTCCCTTTCTTGATTTCTCAAGCTGATGATCATTGCAACTTCTTCAAAAATACGTACGTACCAGACTCTTCATTAGTATCCTAGAAGTGGCACGTGAACAGATCTCTTCTTAAACCTTGTAATGTTTTTGTTTCTTGTTTTTTTGCCAATGTCATCATCAGGCTCAGATCACATTCAAAGATTACTAGTCAATAGCTATAGGTCCGAAATAAAGGTCATGTATGTTATCATACCTGGGTATATATACTCGGTGATCATGTATTTGTGTATAATCATAGAGCATTTAATCCCAGGTAACTCTGTGTCTCGGAGTCCAATGTAGTCACAATAATCTGTCATATACACTTGTGAATACAAATAGTTATACATTATTTTTGTTGGGTCAAATTCTGTGATATAAAGTTGTACAAAACAATGTTGGGATATATGTTATACATTATTGTTGGATGTAAGATTCTTCTCTCATCATCTGATCGATCTACGGCGCAAATTCAATTCTCATTTAGCTCGTAGAGATTGTTAATTAATGTTGGGTCTTTGAAGTCAGAAAGGCAATTAATAATAATGTAGGGTTAGTGCCGATAATCATCAAGTGATTACGTATACTATGAGGGGTTAATCATTCGAGTTTGTCCACTTGGGAGAAGAATTCAGTGAATCACGGTAAACGAATATACTCATCAGTTGGGTTGCTTTTGATGGAGTTGGGAATTTGCGTTTCATATTATATATATCTGTTAGTTAGTGGTTGGATCTTGTAGGAGTAATTATAACTTGAGCTTTGATTTCAAAACCAGATAGCTGAATATAATTATCATATTGACGGATTGATCAGTGCAGCAAGAAATATGCCATAGTGTATGGAATATTTATAAGAAGTGAATATAAAGCAACTTAATATGAAATGACAAGTTGGCCAACTGATATAATTAACGTGCAGGACTAATTAATTGATGATACTAAGAAAGGAAAGTGCTTTATGTGAAATGACATGGTGGCCAACTTGATACCATTTTTTCAAAGCAATTTTAAACGACCCATGCATGCCATAAGTAACACATACACGCATGAGTTTGTTAATTGTTTTAAGGTAAATAAATAATTTAATTTCTAAGTGATCCATAGTCAATGAATTTTTTTAATTTAAATTAAAAAATGGGTAGACAAATATTAGAATATAAAATGAGCAAGATGCATTTGCACTTGCAGGACTAGATAGTAGAGATTGTAGTTTTCTTGGAGGGTCAAACGTCGACTGAGAGGAGGGGCAAAGAAAAACGTTTATATAGAAAAGTCAAACGTTGCCTGAGAGGAGGGGCAAAGAAAAACGTTATAAGAAAAAACCAAACGTCGCCTGAGAGATTCGAACTCTCGCGGGGAAACCCCATGTACTTAGCAGGCACACGCCTTAACCACTCGGCCAAAGCGACTTGACGTTAACGCTATGGTTACCAAATCTAAATAACAATTATTCACTACATTTCTGCCTCCAACCTTCTTTTTTTTTCAAATTTAATTTATTAACTCATCACATATTTGTTTGCGCATGGATATCATCTTATATGTGACAGTGATATTTAAAAGGTTAGTTTCTTCAGTAGTAGCTTGTCCCATGCACATATATGTGACTATATATGTTTTTTCACAGGCAAGCATCATTTGACCAAAAAAACATACGTCTTGAAAATAAAAAATAAAACCTCACGTGAATTTTATGCGGGCCTGGTCCCTGTTCAAAGGAGCTGGGCTCAAATGTTAATTCATATACGGGACGATGTTTCAATGTTTGCATTAATCCTTACTCCTTGGGCCCCAGGGCCCGCAACAACCAAAAGCAAAAATCACATGCAGGTTTAATTGGGAGCTTGGTTTTCACTGTCCACACAAACAAGCAAGGTGGCAAAGGGGGACTTAAGATTTTGTTTAATGGTCATTGACTTGGTGTCTCGTAGGATAAAAAATGTCCACTCTTTTG
This sequence comes from Acacia confusa, assembly GCA_037074495.1. Classification (NCBI taxonomy): domain Eukaryota; kingdom Viridiplantae; phylum Streptophyta; class Magnoliopsida; order Fabales; family Fabaceae; genus Acacia; species Acacia confusa. The sequence continues at coordinate 788,447 of CM073509.1, forward strand.
TAAACCGGGTTCTGCTTTTGGTATTCTGATAGTAGAGCTGATTTAGCCGCTGGGTTATTTCTTATGCAAATCAAGTGTTGCTCTTGCCTGTAATTCTTGTGGTCCTGTGATTCTGTTAAAAATCTTAAGGGTCCAAACATACAAATGGATTTGAAGATATGTATTTGTGGATGATGTTAGAGCTGAAAGGATTGGCGTAATTCTACCTTTGGACTTGGTGTTTGGATGCCGCCATTTATACTTGTTGCGGAGTTTTTTCTTTTAGCAGCTGATATCTATGCATCTCTTGTTCCACTCTTTCTGTAAAAGAAAACTGGTTATTATGGTGGGAATATGCTTTATTAATTAGGTCTTCGTTTTTTCCCATGGCCTTTAACTTTCACTTCTGATAGAGGCGACTGATGTATATAATTGCGTTGGACTCTTACTCAGTCGTTTCTTTCATGAAAGTTTACCATAAACAAATAACACTCTAGTCCTTATTTAATATGTCTATTTGTAGAGAAAAAATTTTATCCTAAAAATAAGTCTGGTTAGAATTTAATAATGGTTGGTTTTCAATTTTATCCTTATTGAATTATTGTGAAAATAGAAAAGAGAAAGAGAGAGAGAGAATTTTAATAAAGATAATCTTCAAAAAATCAATTTAAAAATTTAAAGCATATGTGTTGTTTAATAACTTAATATCCATTCTTTAATATATAAGAATTATTTAAAATGAACTAATAATAAGGTTGTTTTATAGACAGTAGACTTGGAGTTTAAGACGTTTAATTGTCGGATGTAAAACAATAGGATATCATGCTCAACACGTTTAGACTTATTGCGCAGGATTAAAGTATTTTTGAAAAAACAAAAACAAAGAGAGGGAGAAATGCATTCAAAGAAATTCAGCACTAAATCAAAGAAAACTTTATAATTACATTTAGAAATTCTTCAAAACGTTGACTTTATCACGGGTAAGTGTTCAATTACATGTCTCGTGAACGTGTCAATCATCAGACTTTTTTTTCTTAAAAAAAAAAAGATTAATCTTGTTCCCACAAAATAATTTCAAAATTTAAGATCATTATCTATGGATAAATAAAATTAAAATCAGTGCGGAGAAGTTAACAGAACAGAACGCTCATGCAATGTTGTACGGAGGAATGGTTATGTGGCACCACAGCCCCCCAGTCGCAGTTGAGGCAGTTTTGACTTTTGACTTTTGTGTTTGACTAATGTCGAGTTGATCTGCCTAACCGGTAACCGCAACCTCAAGCCCTCAACACGAGCGAGGGAAATCCGCTGCCACAGGGCACCGATCCTCCGGAGAGAACCTCCACTCATAGGTCGCCACGTGATCAGTATCCAACTGGGACCCAGGCTCCCCCACAACGTCTATTCTCCTCTGTCTGTCTCTCTCTTCCTTTTTGGACGGACATCTCAACCCTGGAGACGACATTCCCAAGGCCAAAAGGCGACGATCCACACCCTCCACCATCCAACGGTCCATGATCTCCCCTGCCTTTCTTACAAATTTCCCACTCTATTCCTTTCCTTTCCTTTCCTTTACCCCTACCGCCACCTGGCGCTGCTTTCTTTCCCGCCGCACCAGATCCGATCCCTCCAACTCATGGCCTCCGTAGCCCTCACCGCCACCACTATCTCCTTCCCCGCCCTTCCATCTCTCCGATCGCGATCCTCTAACCTCATTCATTCCAAACCTTCGCGGTTATGCTGTTCGGCCTCAGGTTCTCTTCACTCTTCTAATTTCAAAGGAGTCAAATTGAACCCTTTCTCGTCTGTTCCACCCCTTAGACTCTCTAAGTCTGGTTTCAATGTCAAACCCCATTGGAAATACCCTTCTGTTAAAGCCTCCGCTTCCGGTGCTTCTCTCACTTCAGCTCCACCTCCTGCTCCGGCGCCTCAGCCATGGCGCGGCGCAGCCATCAAGCCTTTAGTAGCCTCCATCGCGATTGGGGTTCTTCTCTGGTTCGCTCCCGTGCCCGCCGGAGTCTCAAAAAATGCGTGGCAATTGTTGGCTATATTCTTGGGCACCATCGTTGGCATTATTTCCCAGCCATTGCCCCTTGGAGCTGTGGCTATACTGGGTTTGGGCGTTTCTGTGCTAACCAAAACCCTGACATTTGCTGCAGCATTTTCAGGGTTTGGCGATCCCATCCCGTGGCTCATTTGCCTGGCCTTCTTCTTTGCCAGAGGATTCATTAAGACAGGACTGGGCAACCGGATCGCTTATCAATTTGTATCTCTTTTTGGTAGCTCATCCTTAGGGCTAGGATATAGTTTAGTTTTTAGCGAGGCCTTGTTGGCGCCGGCGATCCCTTCGGTTTCGGCTAGGGCAGGTGGAATATTTCTCCCGTTGGTGAAGTCCCTATGTGTTGCTTGTGGTAGTAACGTGGGCGATGGGACTGAGAATAAACTTGGGTCTTGGCTAATGTTGACTTGCTTTCAAACTTCGGTGATTTCATCGGCAATGTTTTTGACAGCAATGGCAGCGAATCCCCTGTGCGCCACTCTGACTGCCAATTCTATTAACCAGACAATTGGGTGGTTGGACTGGGCGAAAGCTGCCATTGTCCCCGGTCTGGTTTCATTGGTATTGGTACCATTGATTTTGTATGTAATATACCCGCCAACAGTCAAGGCCAGCCCAGATGCGCCCAAGCTTGCTCGTGAGAAGTTGCAGCAGATGGGACCAATGACAACTGCTGAGAAGACAATGGCTATCACTCTATTTCTTACGGTACAAAGATTTCGATTTTATTCTTTTTTAACGGCCAAAGACTTTTACTATATGCCATGTTCTTACTTTTTACCTAGAAGCTATTAATGTCATTTTGATGGATAACCAACACAACATAGCTTTAGTTTATTTTGAATTAGCGTTTGGAAAATAGTTTTTGCGATTTAAGAATAAGAATGTGTGAGAAGAGTTTTGTCTCAACTCTGCAAAAAATAAAAATGGCTCCTGAAACCTCAGAGAGTGACTCGCAAAAAATAAAAATGGCTCCTGAAACCTCAGAGAGTGACCACCACTCACTTAAATTACTATGATACCTATTTAAAGCAACAAGTCAAGTCACTATTTCCCTTCTGAATTATGAACCGTGGTTATGCGTAAATCTGATCAGAACTCATTATATAAGACGCTATTATTCTCAGACGTCTTGTAAAACGATGTCAGAGGTTTGGGTGTAAATTGAAGATTGTAAATGTAGTCTGTTTGCGGGCTTAATGCATGTATGAGTGTACAATTTGTTATGCGAGGCTTACAATAAGCATGATGTGCCTTTGTGGGTGTGTATCCTCTTATTATTTGGAATGTTTGGTTGTTGTGCGAAAACAAATCACTCAGTAGCTGTATTACTCTATAGTTCATTCCCTGCCTCGAGTTATAAATCTGTGGTATTTTACATTCCTAAGAATCTTCTATTTGTCTTAGTGACTTATTTCTTCGCTTAATCTGTTGTATCAGGTGGGGCTTTGGATTTTTGGAGGGGCTCTGAAAGTTGATGCTGTATCTGCTGCCATTCTTGGATTATCCGTACTTCTTGTTACAGGGGTTGTTACATGGAAAGAGTGTTTGGCTGAGGGGGTTGCTTGGGATACCCTCACTTGGTTTGCTGCCCTCATAGCAATGGCTGGGTATCTGAACAAATATGGTCTTATTTCCTGGTTCAGTCAAACTGTAGTCAAGGTTTTCTTCTGTCTCCTCTCTTGCATATTAACTTTGGATGATGAACATTTGTCAATTCTAGAGAACATGGTGCCTGTCCTAGTCGTTCTTTTTTTCTTAAAAAGAATTAGGACATCTGTTAGACAATTGGTAAAATACTTCATAGCTTAGTCTTTTGAGATTTACATTAGATCCTTTTATGGCTGTGCTGGGTCTATGTCTTGTCTATGGCTCCATGCTTTCATATGAGGCTGTGTGTTGGAGATATTAGTTATCACCTCATAGCTCAAGTTCTTAGCATTAAATGTTCCTTGGCAATCTTCTTTGCCTTGAGTCTGGTTTGTGTTATATTTTTCTGATTACGTCAATATGTCATTCAAATCAGATATAGTAACCCTTTCCATGTTCAGCAGAAGCTTATTTAACCTTTAGCGAGTGCATTATCTGATATGAATTGTTCCATCCGCTCTTGTTAATGTAATTCTTGGAATAGAAACTCCATAATGCATCTTATTTTTATTTCCCTGCGGCAGAAATGAGAATTCTTTTCCTGTTTATGCAGTTTGTGGGTGGATTGGGTCTCTCTTGGCAGCTATCATTTGGCATTCTGGTTCTTTTGTACTTCTACTCTCATTACTTCTTTGCAAGTGGAGCGGCCCATATTGGTGCCATGTTTACCGCCTTCTTGTCAGTTGCTTCTGCACTGGGCACTCCACCTTTCTTCGGAGCCATAGTGTTGTCTTTCCTATCCAACCTCATGGGTGGCCTCACCCACTACGGGATTGGGTCAGCACCTGTATTTTTTGGAGCCAACTATGTTCCCCTTGCCAAATGGTGGGGTTATGGTTTCCTTATTAGTATTGTAAACATTATTATCTGGCTTGGAGTTGGAGGAGTTTGGTGGAAAGCCATTGGTTTGTGGTGAAAAGGTCAGTTTGATGACCCGAGTTTTCTAGTTTACAGTTTCTGTACACATTGAGGTGCATTCTCTTGTTACCGTTAGCAGTTGAAACAAGCTGTTAGCCCTTCACGATTCTTTTTAGAAATAATCTTCAGGTGATTCTGATGGAGATTTAGGTTGGGAACTAGAATACAATTACTCAATTTAGATCTGAAAGTATAAATTTTGATATGTATGAAGTTTATTTTGGGACGCAAGAGGAACCTGCCATTCAGTCAGTATTCATGAAAGAGTTGTGCTCTTGATTACATTCATGTTCTCTTGAAAATTTCTTGACAATAGTTTGCCTGAAATAAGCATCTCCTACCGTTACGCGACTTCATTTTTGTTTCAACTCCTGAAGAGTTTTCATGAACGTATGTTCTCGTTTTGATAGTAGTTTTACTCTTATCATCGATGATGTTGGGATCAAAATTAATCATTTTAAAAATTTTACTGTATATATCTAGCGCTTATTTACTAAGAGAAATGAAATTCCACTCAAAATTACATCAAGAGGACTAACATTGACACGAAAGAATAAATGATCTGTGAGATACACCAATACGAGAGACCGGGTTGAGCCTGGCTCAAAACCTACCCCCCTTGTGTGACCTGAATGGCTCAGTTATGACCTAGTCGATGCAGCCATCGAACGGCATATGGCTTTGTGTGAATGTTTATGTACCTTTGTGGAGATCTAATTAGTTATTGTTAAAGAGTTAGTTAGTGTACTGTATCCATGGAACTAGGCCTTGGAATAGTTGACATACTGGGTGGCATCAAGTACACGAGTTTACCTGTAAGTGACCCATATAAGCCATTTTAGGCTGAGGCGTTCTTGGCCTGCAAGAATTAAGCATGCTTGAATCTGAACATAATAAAGTAGAAAGCAAAGACCTTTGTAATTGGTCGTCTAGTTTGTTCTTTTATTCAATTAACGAATTCAGCTCTAGCTCGCACATGAGTTATATATCCAGAGAAAGAGGCAAATTTGTAATAAAGGCTGGATACGATCTGCGAATCCAACATTCACTGACGGAGCTAACACTGCTTTGCTTTGTTTATAATTGAACACTACGCCCAACTTGTGTTGTTGGTGGATTGCTTATCATCAAACCACTACCCTCATCCCCAAACTTCTATCTTTTCCCACCTTTAGCTTTACGCCTTAAATTAATTTAAGACCACTTTTTATCCTCAATATTTAATTAACAATAACTTGACAGATTCGTGTGTGCTTTTTTTGTTGTTTTTTTTTTTTCAATTAATCATCTAAACTTAAAGAAACTCAATATTAAAAAACATTATTTGAATTTAATCACGACCTACTGGCGAAAAAAAAAATACATCTGAATTAGATCCATACCTTTCAATCTGCATAGCCCTACTGAGTTAAAGAGACTGTTTCAAGTCCTGCCCACAACTTTTTTGTATAAGAATCAGTGATATTGGCCAGTCATTGCTTTTTCCCTGCCCACCACGCAATAAGATCTTGTTGCTATCTATAGTATATATAAAACTGGAGCAGTAAGAATATCTCTGACTGACTCATCATAATAGTAGACCTAAAATACTAAAAAAAACATTAAAGTATATTTTTAGTTATTTAAGTGTCAAGTTCCTTGTTTTACGCAGACAAAATTTCCCTCACATACTTATTTCATACTAAGCAAAACTTAGGTTTTTGAAGGTTTCCAAACACTACCTAAATCTCACATAAGATATAGTTTTCATCTTTTAGCTTCATAAAGTATACCTTGGGTCTTATATTTCTAACACTATTAATATTGCTAACGGAAAATGTTAGCACTGTAAACTCAATTGATGACTGTACAGCTGGCAAGACATATTTAAGTTTCAATTTTTTTTAATATAATATATTTATATTATTAAACTAAAATAAACTGACCAATCGTTGCAAATGAAATCGATATTTTGATATTTAGATTATTAAATTAATATATTTGATTAATAAACTAAAATTTTTATATTAGATCATTAAACTAAATTTTTTTAATATAGTTGGAGTTATGATAATGACTGCTTCATTAGGGATTTGGAAATTTTTCAATTTATGCATATTTTAAATTTAAAATTAATATATTTTAATTACACAGTCAATACTTAAACTTACATAGTTATTAGTTAAGTTTGTTATGTCAGTATTTTCTATTAGTAAAATTAACAGTGTTAAAATTATAAGATTAAAAGCATACTTTATAAAGTTATGGGACTAAAAGTATACCTAATGTAAATTTAAAAAAACTAAAATTAATATATTTTAGTCACATCAATAAAATAGTAGACTCAAAATACTCTAAAAGGGGGGAGGGGGAGCTAAGCGATTACAAAATATAGATAATAGAAAATGTAGTTACACACTTACACAATATTTTGTAAATTAATAATGAGGAGGTAGGTACAAAATATGGAGTAAATATTTAATTTAATATTTTGATTACTCTCTTACAATCTAAGTGATCTCTTACATAACAACATATTAATAAATAACTGGTCTCTTACCCTCGCAATATAAGGGGGGAAAATAGTTATATCATACTTTAAAATTTAATAATGGTGGAGGTAGGTACAATATATGTGGTAAATATTTAATTTATTATTTTAATTATTCCCTTGGAGATCTAAGTGATTCTTACATAATAACACATCAATAAATATTTGACCTCCCACCTATGCGATATAATAGGGAAAGTAGTGTCACAATAAAATTGTAAATTAATAATAGGGAATTAAGTAGATACAAAATATTAAATAAATGATTAATTTAGTGTTTTGATTATTCCTTTAAAAATTTTAAAAAAAATTTATATAACAACATATTAATAAATACTTAATCTCTCACCACATATTAGGTTGGCCTAGACTAGTTAATATTACGAGTGGGGGCAACTGGGCTCAGAGTATCCGCTGCCCTCCCCCAGTCCACACGACTCGGTGCATGTCTAGCAAGGTGCTCCTTAAAAAATCTGTAATGGAAAATATTCAATTTAAATAATTCAACTAATACAAAAACAATCTTCCATTTGCGTTAAGAAAACCGAGGTTTAATAAACCAAAAAAAAAAAAAAAAAGGTTAGGGAAAGCAGCCAAACAGGCATTATTAAAATGAGGCTTGCATATATCTATACTATACTGTATGTAGATTTTAGAGCGAGGTGGCCGTCAATGTCAGCTTTACAACTTTTTTTTTTATATAAATTTTTGCATAAAAGGAGGGTCACATGGTGTGCTATATTACGTGTGTCTAACCAAAGGATTTATATAAATGCAAATAATATAATTGTGTCAATTATTAAAAATGATCATCGTATAAATACAATTCCTCTGGCTTCTGGTCGATCGCATGTTGTCTTGTATAAGTTGTCAGCCTTCAACCGAATAAGAATCTGCTCTTTGCTAATAATTGCAAATATTTCAACCAGTTAAGTTTCTTCGCCATAAAGTGGTGTTTGTTTCATTACTCAACTGACGCCAAAAATGGGTGGGCGAGGTTCCTTGACAAGAATGGTTAGCTACCATGCATGCATTAATTTTCACTCTCTAATTTTTCTGGCCACCCAACAAAACGAGGCGTGATGCTTTTTGCTTGACCTTGGACTTTATAGTACGCAACTTTTAGCGTCGCACAGTCAGATTCACGTCATATATATTCTATACAATTAACAAGCTAATAATTGATATTTAATTACCACGATAATTAAGATAACCAGAATATGAGGGTGACGACACTTCGAATATTTAAGACTAATTCAATTTTACGTTAGGTTCTTTTGCAACAGAATCGATTTAACGCCCGCAGTGCAATAAATAAATAGATTGAAGTTCGAACGAAAAAGGAAGTGAGATCAATTATCCATGCAAGAAAGAAGTACGTAGAGTTTTATGATTAGAGTACGGTATATATATGAACGTTTTTTGTGACACGGGAAAAATATCGTGTTATTAAGGAAAAGTATTTTTCCCGTCTGTTATATTTTTATCACTCAATTGTTTTTAAATGCGTATATATAGCTAAAATAAACATTTATCTTCAAATATTTAAACTCCATTTTAACCCCCCCCAACTATGAAACTTAGTTTATAATGACTGCGTTACACACTAAATTGTAAATTTAACAGTAAGGGCAGGATGGGGCATTATATTGGGATTTTTGTGAAGCTTTTCGAAATTCTTCAACAATAATGTCTCTGGTATACTCTTGTCCTATTAAATTGTACACATTCAATATTTTCCACGTAGATAAAAAAAAAAAGCTTTAAATTTTATTAGTTCTATCATGAAATTCAACAATTTTCTAACTCTAATTTTATTTATTATGCATAATATCAAATGAAGACAAAATTAACTAAGGTTATTAAATCTGGACCGACCATTGAACTGGTTTAAGTAATGAATTAAGGATTAATGGGTTAGAATGAAGTCAAATAAGAACTAACCCAATGCTAGATTGATGAGGAATTGAACTTGAACACTAACATTTTTTGGAATAATTTTGAAATTTGACAATTTGTTAAGATCAAATGATAACATTTTTTTAGTGATTCTTTTAGCAACAGATAATAGACATCTTAAACTTTTTACAGAGTCTTAATTTGTAATTTTTGAAAATATGTAGAGTTAGATATGAATTTTTAAAATTAGAAAATTTTAAATATTGAATCGGTTAAAAACAAGTCAGATCGAACACCATCGGTTAGATGACTGGTTCAACGGTTTTGTTGTTGAACCGGCCGGCTCAATTCACTTTTAATTATATGGAAATTAAGATAATAATAAGTAAATGATTAAATTATACATTTACTTTAAAATTTTAATAAGATGTCTTTTTTTGTTGCTCTGAATATAAGATGTCTTCTAAATAGGTTAAAAAAAAAAACACTTCTCCAAAATCTTGTTCATATAGAACTAGAGGAGTATTGGCGACATTAAACCCGCCGTGCAAGCCCATCACTGCTGGCTGAGTAAAACAGAGCAGAAAACCGTGGCATGAAAGAGGGAAAGAAAGAACGGAAATCTCTCTCTATTAGAAAATGACTGACATATTTTTCGAGACACCTCCGAGTACGGACAAGATTAGCTTGATGCTTTCCTACCTTCATTGGGGACTGAACGTAATCATGAGGCCGTATGGACACACCGCTATCGTAATCAAGCCATGTTCACTCCTCGTGCTTTTGAATCCCGGACTGCCACATATCTTTGCGTTTCGCTCCAAATAAATAAGTGCAGCCGCTTTTCATTTCCACAAGTCCAGAAAACTGAAATCATGAATCCCCCCTCGTGTATTTCGTGACCCTATCTCCCACATGGACACCTCTTTCGCCCAAAAAAAAAACTCTGCTTTTTGCTTATTTCCTGGTTCTCACCTCCAAGCGTTTCTAGCCCAGCGTATTTCCAGTCACGCATGGTTTGTGTGACGGCCATGTCCTGATCTCGTTTGGTACTCTGCCTCTGTGAGAGAAACTTGCTTTTCATCTGCTTTTTCCAGAATTAAATGTTCGGAGACGCATGCATTATTTCAAGGGCGTCTCTGGTTTTGAGAGTTGAAAAGTCCCACCCTGATATTAATCATGTCCTCATTGCGAAGTTCCACAAGTGACCTTCAAAGCTACTGAGCAGAATTTCGCGTGAGCTTCCTTTGAAAGCGATATAGGGAACCTTTTTTCTCCCTCCCTCCCCACTGTTTGACTCCGAATCAGATTCTAATATTCTGTGCCAAGCATCGGTAAATACATGTGCCTTCTCCTTTTTCCCAACTCCCCCTGTCACTGTTCATAATTATTCTTTGACATATTCGATCATGCTTTGATTTTATTTATTTATTATTTTTTTTTCTGGCGGTTGTTTCACGACACAAATATGGAGAATATAATCAGCGTTTTAACTCTTATTCAAGCGTTTGATATTCATCATGTGGTCATTGCATTGGCAGGAGTTCTTTCACTTGCTAGTGGCGATCCAATAACTCTGCCTCTGCGTGTTATCAGCTTCTCCCAATAATAGCAAAGCAGCGAACATCGCCTCCTGGACATGGCTGAGAAGGCTAATTTATATTCTTATCCGGGAGACGAGAGGAGAATATTAATTTTCAATTTCTTCAAGGATGCTAGGTACGATGTAATAGTATTTTTTTGAATAAAAAAAAAATCTGTCTTGTTTGAAAGTTCCATGCTTGAGAACCATGACCAGTTGGTTTTGACCATCAAACTGGAATTACTTAGTACTAACACTTACTCTGTTTAAGACATCTTTTGGCTGAAAATTTTCATCTAATATAGTTGATAACACCATTCATATTTCCTCTCACCCTCGAATTTAAGAAGTGATGCTGACTGCTGAGTGCCTGAGTAGTTATTAACTGGGGCTAAATTTAGGTGAAGTCACTCAAGTTTATGCATTAAGTGCCTGAGTGTGCATGATAGCCCTATAAATAGGACAGAGGGCATCAGTGTATACCTTGTTCTTTTCGAGTTCAATTATATTCTCAGCACGTGTTGATATCAAATGTGTTTTTCTTTCCATGATATGCCTACATGTTATTGGTTTAACTTTGACTGCAGACTAGTTTTCAAATCTGACAATCTTGGTCGGGAAATATTGTCAATTGCATTGCCTGCAGCAATGGCTTTGACAGCCGACCCTATTGCCTCTCTGGTTGACACTGCATTCATTGGCCAAATTGGTATTTTTCACGTCCTTGCTTTTTTTTACTTCGAGCAAATCTTACTATGGTGAGGATAGTTCTTTGGAAAAAGTAACATAGACAAACAAAAGATAAAGCATTTTTAATCCACTTGAAAAATGGAGAGGGAATAACCAAAATAATAAACAGTTAAACACTATCTTGTGAGTATGAAGTTGAAGTTAATTCATTCTAAAGTTGCTCAAAGACATAGGGTTGGTCGTCATACCAAGTATCCTATGTTTGTAAACTGTCTTGTAATGCTCTTGGGACGAAATCATTTTGCCCATACAGGTCCTGTAGAGCTCGCTGCTGTAGGTGTTTCCATAGCACTATTCAATCAAGTGTCAAGGGTTGCGATATTCCCACTTGTCAGTGTCACAACTTCTTTTGTTGCTGAGGAAGATACTCTCGGCGGAGTGAGTTCTCAAGCAGAGGAGAATGATAACTTGGAAGAAGGTGCACCTGTGAATGCTGAAACCAAAGAGTTTATACCTCAAAAAGGTACCCTTCTCCCAATTAAATAGATTGAGCTGGTTGAGATTGTCCCGGTTTTCTTGGGTTCCACTTTATATTTAGAGCAAAAATCTATTGCTCCATTGGGCTATGAATATTCATACCCTTTCCCTTTTCTTGGGCAGATACTTGTGCAGATGTTCACGACTCAGATTCGGATGGTGGAAGCTTGAATATAGTTAAAGTGGAGCGTAAGAGAAGGAAGATCCCATCAGCTTCATCAGCTCTTGTTATTGGTGGCATTCTTGGCATCATCCAGGCAATATTCCTCATATCTGCTGCAAGACCTTTGTTGAACTTCATGGGAGTAAAATCTGTAAGTACTTTTAGGATACTAATTTAGAGTATGTTTAATGTAACTTTTGGGATACTTCGAGTAAATAATACAGATTATTATTTGTACAGGGTTCCCCTATGCTAAACCCGGCTCAGCAGTACCTGACATTGAGGTCCCTCGGTGCGCCTGCCGTGCTTCTTTCATTAGCTATGCAAGGAGTCTTCCGAGGATTTAAAGACACCAGAACTCCTTTATATGCTACAGGTTTGCCTTAGTAGACTTGCGTAATCACAATGACAGTGTCACAATCTCTCGCTATCATCCGATGTTAATTATTTTCTTTCTGATGTAATCCAGTGGCTGGAGACGTTACCAACATAGCACTAGATCCTCTGTTCATGTTTGTATTCCGCCTGGGTGTCAGTGGTGCTGCCATTGCCCATGTTATATCTCAGTATGTTTAACGTCTTATTTAATTTCTATTTAACTCCACAAACTGCACATATTTAACAAATGGATTACTCTGCAAGCTTCATTATGCGACACTATCTTACTAGTCATCCTTTTCTTTTGGTCTTCATTCTTATTGTTTAAATGTCTGGGAATGTAGGTACCTAATTTTAGTTATACTCCTGTGGAAATTGATTGAACAAGTTGACCTTATCCCCCCTTCCATGAAGCATCTACAATTTGATCGATTTCTCAAAAATGGTAAGGGTTTATCTTGGTTGAACGAGCGATCTTTAAAAAGAACAGAAATTATAGTTTCATTCATCAATCCTTTTATCCCCCGAATTATTCCTAAGCTTGTAGTAGACTAGTAGTGATATGGTGCTCGAGACTATTATAGAAATAAACCGAAGTTGAATAAAATACTTTCCTTGGAGGTTTGGGTGTTAACTGTTAAGTTAATTAGCAATTGATTGATGACACACATTTGTTTTTGTAATTCAGGTTTTCTATTATTGATGAGGGTCATTGCCGTAACATTCTGTGTGACACTTTCTGCATCACTAGCTGCACGGCAAGGATCTACATATATGGCTGCATTTCAAGTCTGCTTGCAGGTTTGGTTGGCAACATCTCTTCTTGCTGATGGGCTGGCCGTTGCTGGGCAGGTTTGATACTATTAGCTCCACTGTTAAACTCCATTATCTCAAAACAATCCTTAAATAATCTGTTTCTTCTTGTTTTACAACATCTGTGCTAACATGTTTTTTTTTTCCCATTTGGAGCACAGGTTTTTCTAGGTCAAGTATATCTTATTTTTACCACGAATTTTTTTTCCTTGGTTAACAATAGTGTTAGTTTTCCCAATATCAGCATAAAGAGCAGGGGGAACAAGCTTGGACATGGAACACTAAGAACTAACTTCAGTCCCCTTATTTTTTTCAAAAGCATTAGAATATTGAAATAATCTGTGCAGTTGAATTAGATGATCCAGCTCAGCTTAAGAAACTCCTAGTGAATATATTTTGAATTCAATCAGTGGTCAAATAAGTAATGTGAATTAATGCGTTTCAACATGATTAGTATCTGTTGGTTCATTTTCCTAGATTGAAAGTAATTTTACTTGGATTTCCTACATCCTGACCTGTAATCCTCCCTTTTTTCTTTTTCTTATCATGGGATGCATAATGCATTCACCCCTCAGTTATTTGGCATTATGTCCTTCCTTATCAGCTCCACAGTAGGTCCAGACATTTTGAAGTGCCACTATTAATTACAAATGCTTGAAAGTTTAATTGATTATGATTACCTATCTCACTTAAGAAACAGCAATAAAGAAGGAAATAACAAAAATACAAGTAAAAACTAAAGAGGATATTATATCTGTTATAGAAAGATGCATTTTTTCACCTTGTTAGCTCTTCTTGTTTACAAAAACTGTAATTTTATTTGGGTTTCAGGCAATCCTTGCTGGTGCATTTGCTAATAAGGATCATGACAGGGCTAGAGCAACCGCGTCTCGAGTACTACAGGTGATATGCAATAACATGAAAATATCCGCCGACATAGAATAATCTAGGCCTATATTTTTTCTCTCATGTTTCCTCCAATCAAAAGTTGGTTGATGTAATGAACGATTACTCTGCAGATGAGCTTGGTTCTGGGATCGGGGCTAGCGATTTTCCTCGGGACAGGGCTGCATTTTGGGGCTAGACTATTCACAAAAGATATTAATGTCATCCACCTTATCAGTATTGGAACTCCGGTACTTTATTTATGTTTAAATTGAAAAGTACACGGATCTGTATCTCTATGAAAATGAAGGAACTTATAAATATATGAATTTGTTATCAGTTCGTTGCAGCCACTCAGCCCATCAATTCTCTGGCATTTGTATTTGATGGCGTTAACTTTGGGGCATCTGATTTTGCATATTCAGCCTTCTCAATGGTGGGCATTTTCTTCCATCCTTTCCTTTTCATGCCATAAAAATGATGGACGCACATCTATATGATTTACTCAACACAACCAAAAAAAGCTTCTGAGCAATCTAACAAGGAAGAAAACTGCTGTCACTAAGCAACAAGAGAAGTATCCATGAAAATTGAAGTAGATTCATTACGTTAGAATCTTGTTTCTCTCTCTCAGGTTGCGGTGGCAGTTGTCAGCATCATTTGTCTACTTGTGTTGTCCTCTGCTGGTGGCTTCATTGGTATCTGGGTTGCTTTGACCCTTTATATGAGTCTCAGGGCATTTGCTGGCTTCTTGAGGTAGTTATGATTCTCTTTTTCTTCTCATCTTTTGGTCGGCTCCAAGTTCGATATATTCAAGAACTAATATTGGTGCAGGATTGGAACGGGATCAGGGCCTTGGGGCTTCCTTAGGAGCTGATGGTTCCCATGACCATCATCATTTATAGCTTGATATACGACCCCACTTAGGCGGCAAGAAAAGTCTTGTGGGTTTGATAATTTATTAGGTATATAGGTTCTTTTGAAGGAATGGTGCTATGTATGTATATGGGAATAATCTGCTCACCCTCGAGAATATGTACAGAAATATATGATCCGGCTCTCTCATTTGTCGTTTGTAACTGGTAAAGATTCGTGAGGTTCAGGCTCGTAGATATCATCGTCGCTCTTTCCCTTCTGTTTCTGTCCGCGCCTGGGTTTTCACTCTCATAAACTTTATAAACTTGTTTACGAGCTTACTTTTTTTATTATTAGATAGATAGTACTAGTGTATAATTAAATAATTAAAATATGAAAAAGACAATAATAATTTCATTTAAATATATTTTAAATCAAAATAATTGAAATTAAATTCATCACTATTTATCATTTATCATATTCAACAAAGAAATTTCAATAAAATTTATATATAAAGTTGTTGAGTATGATCAAATAAAAATAATTAATATAAGTTTAAAGGTAAATTAAAATGATTTTATAAATTAGAAACGTAAAAATGGATAAATTTGGTGTATAAACTCGTGAGTTTAACCGAGTTTATAATTAGCACGAGTTTAATAGTAACTCAACTTACTTATGTAAGTTAGAAACGTAAAAATAGTAAACTCGGAGAGTTAACTCGTGAGTTTGACAACAATGCTCGAAAGTATTGAATGTTTTTCCTTGTGAGACAACAAGTCAAAACGTGTCTAGAACATCTTTAACTATAAGTACTTTGAGGTGCATTTAATACCTTAGAAATTTTTAATCAGTTGCTCCCATCACTATGGAATATTTTTTTTCTGCAATTTTATAATTAATAATTTAGGTAATTTAAGGTGGGCTAACATTTGCTTAATTTCTGTCCAATCCTCGAAAGATTTTCAAATATCACTGTACCCTTGAATTAGAATGAAATTAAGTTTTGCAAGTAAAAAGAGAATAATGTCATTATTTTTATTTTTAGAAGGGTATTTATAAGGTAAATATCAATAAATGGATTCAAAAGAAACTAGAGAGTTAATAAGAATATTTAGATCATTTATAAGAAAAAGAAATGCATTTACAAGATAGATAATAACATTTACAAGATAAATAAATATATTAACAAAACAAATGAAAAGATTTGAAAGAACATAGATAACTAAAAACATTATGGTCATTCACGAGTCAAAAAAGACAATTCTCAAGATAAATAAAGTAATGACATGTTTATCTTTTTACTTACAAAACTTAATCAGATATAATGAAGATTTCAGAATCTTTTGGAAATTGACTGAAATTAACTTACAACCTTGGGAGCTAACTCAAATTCTCTGTAAAAAATATTATATTTTAGGTCATAAAAATAATTTAAGGTGTTATCCTTAAAAAAAAAAAAAAAAAATTGGATGATGTCATGGCTGCACCTTAAAAAGATTTTACTATTTTAGGGTAATGGAATGCATTACAAAATGTTTTGGCCACTTTAATTTGTTTAAATATTGAATATGGATATGAGACTCAAATAATTTTTAACAAGCCAAGGGCTTATAACCGCTACTCATTCAAATATATGCAAAATTATACACTAATAAAACAAATTATCAAATAAATCATTTTCTTAAAACACACATTATTTACATGCTTAAATAAAACAAACTATAATATAATTATTTAATAACTAGATAGGCCTTGAGCAAATAAATAAATAAAACCAGATAGGCAACAATAATACTTACGTCAAGATCCTTATATCATAGGCCACGATCATACTTACATCAAGATCCTTTGTGTTAAGTTCTCGGATCCCATAATAATATTCGTTTTATTTTTTCATTTAGGTTTATAACTAAATGTTAGTATTCAAAAAATAGAAGACATGACCATATATGATTAAAAAACTTGATATAATGGTTATAAAGAACTGGACCTAAATATGTTATATTAATACTATTTTTTTAAGTAAAGGTAATATTTTGAGTTATAAGTGAAAAATCTCCGAGCAAAAAAAAAGTTATAAGTGAAAAATCACATGCCAACACCTGTTATTAGTTTAATTTTACAAGATTAAATTATAAAAATAGTTACAATTATAAGAATTAAGTTGTATTAAGTTAAAGTTTAAGAATAGAATTACAATTGAGTCACTGTAATTTATTGAAGTGTGGATGTGGAATTATAACTAAATCAAAATTATAAAAATGTCGTGGTCAATTTTACTTAAATAATTTTATTAACCGAAAAACAAGTAAGGGAGGAAAACGGAAAAGAAAAACAGCTCAGTGACCTCGCGTGGACGCCGAAAAACGTTGTCGTTTCATATGCGTGAGCTCCTTGTTTAGTTCAGTTGCCTTGCCGTCTCTCGTATAAAATGTGTCACGCTCTCTGTGCCCCATCTTCATAACCCCTCCGGCCATCGTCCGCTCGCTCAACGTGGTCTTTGCAGCTGCGAACGTCCCGTTGAACCCTTGGATCCTGAGTTCAAGGTACATTTCCTCAACTCAGGTTTTCTGCTTCCCAATAACAAGCTACATGATCTTCAATAACTCGGGAAATTCTCTTCCTTTTCAGCTGGTTATTTCTTGGTTGGGGTTTAAGTTGTCGAACCGAATCGACCGCCGTTTTCGTTAATATTCAGGTACTCGATCTTTAGGCCAAGTCTAAAGATTACATCTTTTCGCCATGTTGTGCTTTTTGGTCGCCAAGACGTCAGAGGAATAAGAAATCAATCGGCGCAGTACTCTTCATTTCTTGCCCGCTCGGACTGAATCCCCATTCCGCTTTTCTTCATCCCTAAGTTATTTAGAATTCTTTGGGCTGATCTTTTCCTTTTTATTTCTGTGAAAACCGATGCTGTACCGTCTTTCGGGCTATTTCTGATTACTTTTTTGGCTTTTGCGTGTCTTGTTGAAATTGAAAGTGGCTCATTCCTGCGTCAGAAATAGTAGTTGTTGTTCTTGCTTTCACGCCTTCACGTGGGCGTGATTAACGGTGTGATGGGGCGGTAGTTAGTTCATTGTACGGAAGACTAGTATTTTGCTGATCATTCCTCTTCCAATATTTTTAAGAGCCCGTCTATCGCGTTATATAACGTCGAATAGAATACTTTCAGTTTGTTTCGTACATTGGTGCTCTGATACTCGCTCTAATGTGTTCAGGTTTACGCATGCTTGGAGCTGAATCCACACTTATAGGTCAAAATGGGATTTGATAACGAGTGCATAGTAAACATTCAATCCCTTGCTGGAGAATACTTCTGTCCTGTCTGTCGTCTTCTTGTTTATCCAAACGAAGCATTGCAAGCTCAATGCACTCATTTATACTGCAAGCCATGCTTGACCTACACAGTGAGCACTACAAGGGCTTGCCCCTATGACGGATACCTAGTGACTGAAGCTGATGCCAAGGTTGTTTTCCTTCTATTCTCTATAAAGTGTTCCTGTGCGAACTAACTCGTTTTCAATTCTGGTGCTTATGTATAACTTCTCATTGCAGCCTCTCACAGAGTCAGATAAAACCCTAGCTGAAACTATTGGAAAGGTAGCAGTGCAGTGTCTGTATCACAGGAGTGGATGCACATGGCAAGGGTCTTTGTCTGAGTGCACATCTCACTGTTCTGGATGTGCTTTTGGCAATTCCCCTGTGGTTTGCAACAGGTGTGGGATCCAAATAGTGCATCGTCAAGTACAGGAACATGCACAAAACTGTCCTGTGAGTGCTGTTAGTCTTACTTACTGATAGTTGATTATAAAAATTTTTGTAATGTATTCAATTTTAGTAGCGTTGATTGTGGTGCATGTTGATTGCCAGGGGGTTCAAGCTCAGGTTCAACAGTCAGAGGCTGCACAGAACCCTTCACTTAGTGGTGCAGATGCTTCTACTGATCCAAACCAGGCTGCTGCTCGGGTTGGAGCAACAGCCTCTCAAGCTCTTACTTCTCAGACTGTGGCTGCAACTACGGCACCTGGGCAGGATTTGAATATGCTAGCCAACACAACTCCTCAGACTCAACCTTCAGTTCCGACTGCTGTGCAGCCAAATGCTGAGCAATGGTATCAACAGCAGCAATATCAACAATACTACCAGCAATACTCTGGATATGACCCATATCAACAGCAGTATCAACATCAGTATCCCTATCAATCGACTGTGGCTCCACAGTACCATCAGTACACGCAGGCTTATGGCCAGCCCCAGCCTCAATCTCAATCGCAGCCCCAACCTCAGGCTCTAACTCAAGCTCAGCCACAGCTTCAACCACAGACTCAAGCACAGGGACACTCACAACCAATAACTCATGCACCCGTGGCCCTGCAATCTCAGAATCAGATGCAAGTTAGCCAACAAAAGCAAGTTCAACCTACTGTACAGCAGCATAGTCAGATTCAGTCACTGGGGAACCCATCTGTCCACGGCCCCCCTCAGCCTCAGCATTATCCGTATCTTCAAAGTCAACCTAACCCTTCTCAACCTCAATCCCAGCAACCTATGCAAATGCCTCAATATCAGCAGCCTCATCCTCAGATGCAACAATCACAGCCTCAGGCTCAACAGCCAGCTCAGAATTTTCCAATTTCTCAACCTCAATCACAACATTTGCAGCCTCATGCTCCAGTTCAACATATTCCCCAGTCGCAGATGCATCTGCAACAGCCCAACCTCCCTGGAAATCTTCAGCCTCAAATGCAAAATGCATCAGCACATGGATTGACGGGTCATCACTCTTATCCTCAACCTCAGGCTCAGCAGAATATGCAGATGGGAGCCCCTCAACGTCCTATGAACATGCAACCTTCTCAAGGTGGGCCTCTACCCCATTCTCAGCAGCATGTCCAGATGCCGAATCAGTTCTCTCAGCAATTTCCAATGGTGCGTCCCCATCAAACTCATGCTATGTTTCCAAACCAGCAACAGCCCGCATTGTTTCCTGCACCTGTTCAGGGCCAACAGCAACAACTTTATGTTCCTGGTCAACAACCTCCTGCCCAAGCCAACCACCATCCAGTTATGCATGCAATTCAACAGCCGATGCCTCCACAGTCTTCTGTACAGCAGTTACCTATGCCATCTCATCTACGTCCCCAAGGTCCAGCTACTTCATTTCCTGAACATGCTCAAACTCATCCACAATGGCCTACAAACGTTGCATTATCACATAACCCTCAATCCAATCAGCCTCAAAATGCTGTGGGAAGGCCTGTGATGCCCAATCATACAATGTTATCACAACCATTTGCACAAACTGCCAATGCCTCCCTAGTTAGGCCAATGAATGCTGGTGCTGGCCACTTGCATGGAAATCAAAATATGATGGTTGGGCTCAATAATCAAGTACAAGTGTCTTCAGAGCTGCTGTCTGGAGCATCTGATCCATACAGCAAACATGTTACTCTCACTGAGAAAAAATCTGATTCTGCTTCTGGAATACCTGGTAAAAGTGTTAAGGATATGGATAAAATGCCTTCATCAGAATCAGAAGTAAAGATTGAAAAAGATATGAAGCAAGATGAAATTGGGAATGAGCAAAAAGGTGAAGATGTGCAACCTGTGCAGAAAACAGGCATGAATACCGGTGCATTAGAAAATGGTAATGTGTTGAATAAAAATGTTGTGAAAGAAGAGGCTGCTGGAAGTACTTGGCAGCCTGTTATTGGAGATAAATCAGGTGATACAGCACCAGGGGTTCAAAATAATACTGTCAATGACCATTCTGGTTTGAAAGACAAGGAAATTCAGCAGAATGATGATATGTCTACTTCAAAACTAACTTTGGATGCAGATAATACTGCCTCAGCTGTAGCCAAAACCCTTGGTACTCCTCAAGGTCTTGGTGTTAATGAACACGGAAATATAACTCCACTTGGTCATGGGCAGTCTGGTGGGTCTCAGCTTTCTTGCCCAGCTCCCTTTGCTGATCAGGGCAAGTATGGTAGCTCTGCAGGGCAAAGTTTTCCGGCTCATTCTAGTGGAATCCCAAGTCGATACAATCAAGGTCAAGCACCTTTTCATCCTGGTGCATCCAATTTGCCAAGTGTTGGATCTCATGTAAGGCCGCAGTTTGGCACTGGAGATATGCATGGCGGAACAACAACAAATTTACCACCACATGCCTCTGAACCCTACCCGCATCACAGGCCTGGTTACTTGAACGGTCCCCATGGTCTTGGTTCAAATGAAGAAAGGTTCAAGGCTTTCCCTGCACCTCATGCAGATGCTGAGCCCATTTCAAAATATGGGGGCCATTCAATAGGTCCACATAATAGAGGTTCCTATGGGTTAAATAACAGTAGTGGTAATCTTGCAGGTGCTGCTACCTCAAGATATTTTCCTCCCCCCTATTCTTTAAATGATGTCAGAGATAGACCAGTTGCTTTTCATGATGATGCCATGGTTAAATTAGATACAGCTCATCACGCTGATTATCTTGGAATAGGTTCAAGACATGGGCTGCATCACATGGATGGGCTAACTTCAAGAAGTCCCGTTGGTGAACATGTTGAAATGTATTTGGGGAGAGCTGGGGTTCATTCTGTTGGTATTGCTAGCAAGTCAAGTGTATATGACTTTGATGGAAGGGATCCGCGTCATTTTGGTGACTCATTTGGCCCTGCATCCCGTGATGGTAGATTTTCTCATTTGCCAAGCCATTTTCACAGGGGTGAGTTTGAGGGTCCTGGTAGTTTGCGAATTGGTGAACATCCAAGGGGTGAATTCATTGGTCAAGATGACTTTACTGGCCATTTCCGGAGAGGTGATCATTTGGGTCCTCATAAGATGCCAAGACATTTGCCATTGGGGGAGCCTCTTGGTTTTGGTGCCCATGCTGGTCATGTGCGATCTGCTGAACTTGGTGGTCCTCAAAGTTTTGAATCTTTCATTAGAGGTAATAGGTCAGGTCATCCACGGCTTGGTGAACCTGGGTTTAGGAGCAGCTTTTCCCTTCCAGGGTTTCCTAATGATGGTGGACTTTTAACAGTTAAGTTTTGATTCATTATATATTTTTTCTGCCCATTATACTTGATGAATAGTTAAGACTCTTGAGCTATGAAGTTGAGTCAATTTAACTTTTAATATTCTTGGAATTTTACGATTTTCCCCTTACCATATATTTATACATGTTCTTTTGTGTTTTTCAGGGAGATATTGAGTCCTTTGATAATCTGAAGAGAAGGAAGTCAAGCATGGGGTGGTGTCGGATATGTAAAGTTGACTGTGAAACTGTTGAAGGCTTGGACTTGCATTCTCAAACAATGGAGCACCAGAGGGTGGCCATGGATATGGTTAAAAGCATAAAAAAGAATGCTAAAAAACATAAATTGTAAGTTTATTTTTTCCGGCTGCTAGAGAGTAGTAATTACAATAATTTCTAACACTTGTCATTTTGGGGACAATGATTTCTTTGATTCTCCTGGAAAACTTCAATTTTCCCTTGATAAGATAAACCCCTTTATTGCTTTGTAATGTGATTTATTCATTAATTTTGTAGAGCACGCAGTGAACAATCCTCAATTGAAGATGGGAACAAGTCAAGAAATACTAGCTTTGAGGGCCGTGGAAATAAGCACTGAGCAGTAGTGGTTTGCTGCAACTCTAGTCTTGTGTCTCACTCGTGCACTTTTCATCAAAAGATGTTCCTGTGGCATTATTGCATTTTGCAATACTTATCTTTCTATGGCATTTTTCTAGTTGAGGTGGTTTATGTTACTTTTGTCATTTCAGGTTGCTGCCATGTTAATGGGATGGTTTTTGGATCTGAAGTACTGTGGCAGTTAAGTTTAATGGCTTTTGAATTTGAAATCCATTATTTGAAACTAGGATAGTTTTCTCAATTTGTTATAGCAAAGAGTTTCTATCTTCTCATTATGCTTATAATGAGGTACAATTTATCTGGATAGCAATTTTGCCCTATCTTTAAAGCTGCCCCATGATAATTTCACGTTCATTGTAACTAAATATTCTAGTCTAGGTTGTCTTGTTCCTTGATACAAAGTTTGAACCTCCTGATCTTCTATGGTTATGTATGTAGAGTAACTGGATATCTAATAATAGAATATTACCCTGTTGTAGACTGCGGTACACTCAATCATAATGGGTAAATCAATTACATTATAATTGTCAAATTTAATTGTGGAAACGTACAATGTAATCTGAATTCATCCACCGGATCATGTGGAGAATAAATTTAATGATGCAAATTTGCATCGAAATTCTGATTAACAGAGTTTCCATTACGAGCTACATATTTACAAAATTAGAATCGGTTTCATACTAAGTTTAGTTAAACTCAACTATTGGCTATAGATAAAACAACTGATATTTAGCTGAAGATTAATTAAACTCAACTGTTGGCTATAGATTAAACATCTGATATTTAGCTGAAGATTAAAGGAGGAATCCAAAATCTTAAAATTTATTTGTCCTTTATGATGAGGGATTTCCTTGGTGACTTGAAAGGAACATTATTTGACCATTCAAATCCTATAGCAACACGGTGATTGACAAGATTTCTATCTAAAATCTTCCTAAATTTCAACCTATGTACACAGGAAACCTGATAAACTTGCTTAGGTGGGGATAAACTGAGACCTGGATCACAATTTCAGAAGAATCAATCTTTGGCCTCCTTTTCATAGAAAAGGCACTTATACTGTAATTAGATAATATGATCACACTATTCTTTAATGCCCCTCCTAATCGTTGGGGCTAAAGATGGATTTTTTAGTTTCTTTTAAAACCCATAATTAATTTTTCTACACCAAACTGAAGAGCAGAAGTTTATGATTAATATTTTTTAAATTTTGAACCTACCCTTCGATTTCTTTCCGATTAGCCATCCAACAAGAAGTTTGCCCTTATCCATTCCTTATTATTTGCTACCTTTTTCATTTCATGCCTTCCCATTGAAAGTTTTTATACCTTGCTAGGCTTGAATTTCCTTTTTTTAGGTTAGACCTTATGAGCCTGTTTAGGTCTTCAATTGGACTCTTATATTTAAATGAAGGTTAAGAATTGTTAGACAATCCATATTTTAATCATTTTGGGCTCTTGTTACTAGAGCCTTGACATTGTTGTTCTAGTGCCAACAATTTTAATATTTTTATTGATGACAAGACTAATCTTAGTATTCTTGCTGGCAAGGAGACTTAAAGTGCCATTAAGTGGTACTTCCATATGCCATGTGAGGGTTTGGAGTACTCATTGGCCAATTTGAAGTAAAACCTTAAGAAAGATGTCTGTGATTGATTGTTTAAAGCATGGAGTAGGAAAATTGTGCACCTTAAGTTTTGGATTATTTGTTGTATTTGAGCGATATGAATTATTTTCCTTGTACGTAGTACGATATATTGCTGTAGTAATGTTGTAGAACATGAGTTCTGATGCTTAATTTAAAGAGGAGTTTAAATAGAATAGTATCTTGTAAATCAATTGGTTTTAACGTCTGCTTGTTAGCTAGGAAACTTAGACCGCATCAATCTTCAATGTGATGTGAGTTCAGTTGTTAGCTTTTGACGGTTCTTCAAGTATAGTTCTGAATGACATTACAAATTACATTCATTTAGGTTAAGCTTGGGGGAGTCGATTTTTTTAAGTAATATTGGAAGACAGTGAAACATTGATACCGTCAATATAGAATGCTTTCCCCTAGTAAAATTCACCTTCAGTGCATTTCTGTCCTATCTTTTATTTAAATCGCATTCCAAAATTTCAAAGTTAGCTAAGCTTTTTGATGTGACGTATTTTGTTTATTTGTGGTAAAATTTCTTTTCTATAATAGATTTTGAATTCGTCATGTCTTTATTCGGGGAAGCAGACGGCAAAAGGCTGAAACTTCAGTGGAACAATTTACCTGGTCGTCTTTGTCTGTGATGTGGTAAGACTTTGCGGGTAGCCAACTTACAACCCAGTGTTGAATTCTATGATTGGTGATATTTTTTGGCACCACCTTTTGTCTTTTTCAACAAATTATTGCATAATTTGTTCTAAGGTTTAATTGCTTCAGTTGAGAGCCTGATATTTGTATTATTTATGAATTAGCTGAGGTGAATACATTTGTCTAAGCCAAATCTGAAGTCTGGCAGAAACAATTGGTTTTAATGATTGTAAGTGGGCTAATTAACAATCTCCTGGAAGAGTCATGAGTGAGCTGTTAATGATTGTAAGTGGGCTAATATCTCTGGTTTAAACTTGATTGGGTTATTAATCAAACAAAGATGAGTAGGGATTTATCAAGATTTTTTTTTCCTTTTTGGGTTGTTGGGGGGGGGGGGGAGTTGAGTGAATTAGTGTATTCTCTATGAATTGGGAGTAGTACAGGGCCCTTTATATAGAATGGTAAAACATACTAACAGACAGACTACTCATTATGACAGAACACAAGATCCTAATAGACTTGAATTCCCCCAACACCTGTCAATTCGATGCGCTCTTCTCTGACTCATGCACATAGATGAATTCTGAAATCATCAAGAACAGTGCTTGGAATTCCCTTTGTGATTGTTGCATATTGTGATGCTGCCATGGGAGATCTGTACGGATGTTCCATCAAATCAGAACCTTCCTTTCTTGACTTCAACCTAGAAGCCGTAGGGATGGAAATCTCCTTCTCATTTTCCTTGTTAGCTCTTTCAGAAGATCTCTCACATACTTGGTTTGGAACAACTTAATTGAGCCACCCTTTTGAGGATTTTTATTTCAATGCCTTGAAAATAACTAAGAGAGCCAAGATATTTGATGAAAATCCCCCGCCCAGCTTTTCAATCACATCTTTAATTCACTGATCTGAGGAACCTGTGATGAAAAGCCAGAGCTGTTGCTTTTTAGGTTCTGATTCTGAATATTTGGAGCCTGAAAAATTAGGACCATTTGAAACAGGAAACTAGCTGTTGTACCAGGCTCTTGTTCATTAACTGTTCAACAATTGCTTCTATAATCCATAACTAAATTCAGCTACATACCATTATCAGGTTTCTATTTTTGCCTTTTAGAACTGATGTTTCAACAACCAATTGAGTTTGTGGGGTGGGGGTGAGTGATATGATTAATTTATTTGATAGCTGTAAAAATAACACTTTGGGTTTCATTTAGTTTTTTTGATTCATAATGGAGAGAATTTGTATCCTGATCGTATAATGGTATTAGATAAAATGCAATCACTAGAGTTTGTCTCCCGTTATTCTTATCTTGTTGAATTTCATGAACTATTTCCTAAAATCTCATTTTGCTATTTAAGATTTTTTATCATCTTTCAATCTTTTGATCACTGTCTTTTGGGCTCTAATTGAATCTGAGGTATGCTTATTTGCAATTCTGGGCTTCAATCTCTGCCTCGCCATGTATTTTTTATTCAGGTTTGTGGTTTTTAATACTTAATATTTTGTTAATAGACTCCATTTGAACTTGAAAAAGATCCTGTTGCGATTGGGAAATATATGTTCTTGGGTGGGATTCTCTCCTAGGCCCATTGGTTCAAGTGTTTATTGTGTATAATATTTGTTGAGTTTTATTTTTCACTGTACTATTGTACAATATATACTCCTTCTGGTCTTTTTTATAAGAACAATTAGCAAAATCACGCAGTTCAAAATATTAGTTAGATGCAATAAATGTATAAGATATGTATCATTCTTTCCAATTATACACTTATTTAGAAAGAAAATACATGAGAGATAATGAGTGTCATATAATTAATGGGGGTAAAATTTGAAAAAATAATTTAAAATTTCAGACAAAGGATTTGTTCCTTGTATTAAGAACCACTCCTATGAGAGAGAATAATCCTTAAGAGAAGGACAGGAGGAGTAGTAAACAGATTACTGGGTCAAAGTTCTTTTCCTTGCTAGTTTACCATGATTCACTAACTCAGAGCAAAGGTTAGATTTTAAAATTAAGGATGCATATAGTTAAACTTGCCTTTAGATTAAATTGCCTGGAAATATGGAAATAGTCCCATTAAGAGATCAATATAGGCTAGCTATAAGAGTTCCTCATCTTGTTGCATTCCTCCTCAAAGTAGAGACTTGAGAGAGACCGTAGCATTGAATCCTTTTGACAGCCTTGTGGTAATGATTGAAAACTTTTGAAATAGCTGGAATTCTGGATAATTGGAAGCAATCAACCAGAGAAATGATTGCACCATTCGTTGCTTGGGGGATGTGTTAGGGTTTTAGATGTTAGACAAATAGTTGCAGGGAAATATGTATTTTAGTTCAGCATGCATGTAAATTTGTATGTACTTGCTACCATTATCTGTGAGCAAGAAACGAGTTTATGAACATCCAATTCAAAATTCTTACATAATCCCTTGATATGTATGGAAATCGGTAGTGTCATGAAGGTATATATCTGGTCCTTGGCGATGGGAAAGCCATTTTAACAAGATTATATCAAATTTTACACTAAAATGAATGGCATGTAAAGTTGAAATTGGTAATAGATTGGATTTTGTCAGCCGTACAAGTGTACCTAATATCTGGTCGGAACATCAGTTTTGAGGAGATTAGCAAGGCATGGCCCAAACAAAGTTTTGCATAACCCAAAAAAAAGGTGCTCAGCTGATTGCATGGCCCCTCATGTGTGATGTAGTATTCCCTTATATTCAGAGCTAACGTTATTTTGAAGTTGAGAAGCAATTTTTTGCAAGGGGCGTGTGAATGAAGAACTTGCTTGTTTGGATATTCTGGGTGCAAACTTATCATTGTTTTAATGATATTATTATTGATGTAAGTATGCTAAACGTTTAGTGATGTAACGTTTATTGAGAGCAATGGAAGATGGGCTATTTTAAATTGCTGATTCCCTGTCTCCTCTAACAGTCATTAGCATACCAGTGGATAGAAGAAGGGATGTGTGAAGGAAACAAGAGAGTATTTTAGCTATTTTTGGGTAATAAGTTGAGGTGTTAAGCAACATGCTGCCCAAGGAGTCGCCATTGCGGGATGCGGGAGGCTCAGTTATCATCATATAATGCTCCGTCGCCTGAACTTCGCTGGAATCCCACAATTTTTTCTTTACCAAAATTAATACTGTCAGTTGTGCAGATTTGAATCAAGATAAAGGGACAAAAGAGAGGACTTGAAAGCAGCCCGGGTTGTAATTGTATTCAGTTACTGAGAACATTTGAAGTTTAGCTTCACGCCCTTGTTTAATGTTATTATTCCATTTACATTGTTAATATTTACTTTAAGGAGCATGAGTATTTAACCACATAATCTTGAAAAGTAATAAGTTATACACTCCGTACTATGTTTTTTTTGGTTAGAGATTAAGGAAATTAATTAAAGTATTTTTGTTTTCCAGATTAATTAGTTTGACTAATAAATTAAATTATAGTCTAAAGATATACGACATATGATATGATTAAGTAACTTATCTAACTTTTTTAAATTTTTTTAAAAAAGTTTGCCCATCTTATAATTAGGACTAGGTAGTAGTTTTTTTTTTTTAAAAAAAATTAATATTAAAATGCTGTAAAAAGATAAGCACTAACCATTTTGTCGGCCCATAAATATCTTAATAAAGGAAGAAAACTATTCACAAATCCAATTATTATTAATGGCCCAAGTAAATTCCATATTTTCCCTTAAAGCCTGTAAATGATTTTTAATGTTATTATAAGCTGAAAATTTTCATTTAGTTATAGTAATAGTCATAAAAAATATTAAAAGTACTAACATGGAGACATGGAGTTATTGGTAGCTTTTGTTAGACTTTGGTTATCAAGTTTGAATTCCATGTGAGTCATTTGAGTTAGAAGAGCTGGACTTTGAACAGATACTAGATAATAATATCAAAAGATAAATTAACAATATTAAAAGTAGAATGAAATGAATATTGAAACTAAATAGCTATATAGTTTGATTTTTATTGAAATTTAAGCGTAAAAATGCTCCAAAAAAATAAATAGTGTCTAAACGAAAAGTGGCCCATGAATATCTTAACAAATACCGAAAATGTTATGAATATACTTATTATGTGGATGTCCATTGACCCATAATCACCAAATACAGGATGACATGGGGTATACGCATAATAATTTACTATTTACATCCTTCTATAAATAGAGGTCTCCTGTAACTATTCATGATACTTAAATGAAAAACCATTTCATCTCTCTAGAATTCTCTCTGACTTCTCTCTAAAATTTCTTCAGTTTTATAACACCTTAGCACGAAGCTCTACTTAGCTCAGCCTGCATGCTTCGTTCATCTTCGATTTCTTCGTACCAATACTAGCTTCCTTCTTTTTCTCACTTTCTTTATCCTAACAATCTTCTTCTCTCAAAAATCTCTAGGGTCGTCCTTGTATCATACTTCCCCCAGTCCTATCACCGCTAGTGTTTTTCCTTTTTTCTCATACCACCATCACTTTTCTCATCCTTACATGAATTTCGTCTCTACAGACTATAATCACTTCTTTATTATCATCACTTGGATTCAAAGCAATTGTGCAATTTTGCAGTTCGAACATTTGACCTGTTCTTCTTCTTCTTCTTTTCCTTCTGGTCTTGGATCTATCTTTCTGTGTTCTGAGTTAATATGCTTCGTCTGTTTTGCTTTCACTCTCAGTTTCTCGGTCACTGCGGAATCTCCGAAAAGCCATGGCTGATGAGTTTTTTCTTTCTGTGGAGCAGGTGGAGCAGTACATACATCTCTCCTTGTCAATTATCTTGGCCGACATGTATGTCCTACGCTCTTATATTATAATTATTATATACTTTATAATTTTTATTGATGTAGAAGTAGTCACGGGTAAAGTTCCATTTTCTCCAACTTCCTCCACACGCCTAGATCTCTTTCTCTTTCTTATCTTTGTCTTTTTCTATCAAATGAGATCCTCTTTTTACATGGTTGCTTTTTCTTTCCCTTTTTTTTTGCTTACTTTAAGACAGATGGGAAAGGAGAGGGTGGCATAATTAAGCAAAAGGTTTTATCAAGAATTAAACTTAAAAGTGATTAAGGCTGCCGACATAGTTTCCCAAAATAAAAAAATTTAATAATAATAATAATAATAAAAGGGGCTAGAAGGTGAGTAAATTTTTCAACTTTATCTTTATTATTATTGTTATTAATTTGACTCCACATTGAAAGTCTAGATTTAATTCTTTCTTTTAAGTGTTTTAATTTGAGATTTTATTATTGTGACTAACATTTACTTGTGTGTATTTATTTTCATTGTTACTAACATTTATTTTTATGTAACTAACATTTACTTTTATGTTATTTAATTTTATTTATCTTTTATGGTTGCAAACCTAATATTAGTGGCCACCATTTATTTATTTTACATTTATTTATTTTTCATGGTTGAACACTAGTATGTATATATTAGTGGGCTCCATTTATTTAATTTTATTATCATTCTTTACTGCTTTATTTATTTTTCATGGTAGCAACACTATTATAGTGGGCTCCATTTATTTATAATTTATTATTTACCGCCTTGTTTATTTTTTCATGGTGGTGACACTAGTATAGTGGATTCCATTTATTTATTATTTATTTACTGCTTTATATCCCCTTCCCTTTTATTTTCATTTATTTATTTACTGCTTTATATATCCCCTTCCCATTTTTATTATTTATGGCAACGGCACTAATATTATTACTGGGTTCCATCTATTTATTTTATTACATTTTATTATGCTTATATTTTATTTATCCTGAAGATAAATTGTTAAAAGGCCATATGTATCATGAGATCAAAATGCCATTGAGATATGAGACATCAATTGGCTAGAAGCCAAGAGATAAATTAGCCTGAAGCTAAAAAGAAAGTTGGCCTGAAGCTAAAGAGACAAATTATGAAACAATGTTTGATCCATAAATTTTGTATGTCATCAATTGTATAAAGGTCTTAAAATTGTATGATTATGGTTGATTGTAAATAAATATATCCAATTTGCTCTTGTAGTAGCAATATTGTGATTAAGTCAAGAAATATTGTGGATTAATTTCTTGCCATGATCAAATAGATCATTGAGTTATGGATCATGAATTTTATCCAACTTCATTTCCAGAAGTAAATGAAGTAAGAAATAAATTTGTCATTATTGTTGTTTTACTATTGTTTTATGTTTCCTAAAATTATAACAATTTTTGTGAATACGAGAGAGGAATATTCATAAACAAAATAATTAAACAAAAAGGAAATATTATTTCAACAAAGTTTAATAGCAAGTGGCTCAACTCCATTACAAAGCTTAATCATCTCATTCTGAAGATATTTAATGTCATCTTCTTTTGCTTTTCTTGAGATGGGATCAAGATGAGGTAAAGCTCTTCATAATATCGAGATCTGCCTCATAAGTTTTTGAAGCTTTTTGTAAGGCCACTCTGTTAACCCTCCTTCTTTATAAATTTTTTGAATGGTGTGAGTACTCATATTTAATTGTTTACTCGTATCATCGAGGGTTAAGTAAAAATAATTTCTTAAATCATGGAGCGTTGTCCTTTTTATTTTTTCTCGTTGCTCCATTGTTAATCTATATAATTCACCCTGATTAAGGGATGAAGTATCATATGGAATATTAACCGCGGGTTGTTTTCCTTTATCTAATGGATTTTCAATGTTGGTTTGAAATGAACTCCCGCGGGGTTCATTTGGATTATTTGTCCATTCCGAACCAACACAAAGAACCTCATAATAGGCTAATACAGGATCACGCATCAAGTTATATCCTGATGCTTGTAAATCTATACAATACTGTGTCAAAAAATGTTTGATTTCTCCAAAATTTTTATTACTAAAATCAAACATTGGAAGTCTGTCAGTATTGTAAGATTTATCCTGTACATTTTCAAATAAAACAGCGTGGGAAATCATACCTGTTCTCCTTCCGTGAACTTCAAGTTTATGACACTGAAGTCCGTTGGTATGTATGATCTCCCGTAAAACATCACAACAACTACATTCCAATAAGCTAGTAGTTGTTAACTGGCTAGCAGTTGCTGGCTGACTAGTGGTTATAACTGGCTGGCTGGTTATTGTTGCTTGCTCGCTGGTGGTTATTGCCAGGCTAGTGGTTGTTTGTTGGCTAGTGAATGCTGGCTGATTGATTGTTGTCACTATTGGTTGAATTGGATTGGTAGACTCCATCAGTTATGTCATAGTTCTACACCTCTTAACAGGTCTCGTTGATGAACCTGCTTCAGTTGTACCTTCAATCTTTGTCGATTGAGGAAGAACACTTGTTCTTAGGGGAGAAATAGGTACATTTGAAGCAGAAGGAAGAATAACAGAATGAGGAATAAACATGTCTAAAAGATCAGAAAATAGTAAAGAAGAAAATGACATGTTTGACTGATCATCATACAACAAAGCATCAAGTAATGTTGTGTCTGATGTATCAGAAACTGGGATAAAATTGCTTGGACCTGCCATTGCAATAATATGCGATTGGAAGGAAAAATGATAAGTGGGTATCTGCTAGTTGATGTTATCAGATGCTTGAATGTTTGTAAGGCACATTTGTTTGCCTTCCTCATTTTATAGTCGAATGTTGTCCTGTTGAATCTTTGCAGATCTGCGCAGTCCTGTTGAATATCTGCAGATCTACTCCCTATAAAACACGAGCTTAGATACTTTTTGACTATATATGCATACGACAATTCCACAGTGATGCATGTTGCACCTATGATTCCACAGTAATGTATCTGTGATTCCACAGTGTTGTGCTCGTGAATTTGCAATGATACATATCTGATGATTTTGTATCGATTCTGGAAAATGAAAATTTTGTTACCAGAAGTAACAAAATTATGCATTGATAATGCATTAAGAAATCTGTGGAATTTTAATGATATCTGTAGAAATAAATATCATATATGCTATTATTATGGAATATTGTATGAAAATTCCATGAATTAATTTTTAAAGACTCACATTTGAGGGGGAGAATGATATTGATCAAGTGTGAGTGTTTGTGTATTAATTCTCTATGAATATTTGTGTTAATTCCCCCGGAATTTGATATTAGATTTGATGATAAATCATATGGAAAGTTGACTTGACTTGTTTGATCATCCGAGTCATATATTATGAGCTGTTTATTCTCAAATAAAAATGATTATGAGAATATTATTGATTATGACTGGAAATGAATCTCTGGAAATGTATCAAATTGAATGATATAGGATACATGTGATATTATAAATCTGCAAATTTTGAAGTGATGTTTGCAACCAGAAGTTTGCAATAGATTATACGCACAATTTCCAGATTGAATGATCCAGAAAGTATATGAGATTATAAGAACAGTGTTTATTATATAAGCCAACAAAATTTTCCCCGTATAGTTAGTGTTTGGTCAAGAGCTAGATTAATTTCATCTTGAAATGTTTTAAATGTGCAATGATTATTAATCCACTATAATGCACACAGATGGATATACACTGCATGATTGGATGAGGGGGAGAAAATAAGCAGATTGGGTAAAAGAGATAAAATGTAATGAATTATCATTGGCTCATATTGATCCTTGTACAAAGAAATGTGCACTAAGAGTTCAAAATGATAATTCAGTTGCAGGATTTAGTTAATCGAATGTCAGAAGCATTTACTGACCTAAAGAAAGTGACAAAGTCACATGTCCTAACTGCAAATGCTCCTATATAAATTGTTATAAAGCACGCCTGAAGTGTTGCAGGTCCATCGGTTTTAAAGATAAAAATCATCGAATGAGAAAATGAGCTATAAGAATATAGATGATCAAGTCGAGGATAATTAAGAAAAGGTCCAGAAGAGCCATCTCCTGAAGAGATGTTATCTCTAGAAGAGATATCTCTAGAAGAGACCCTGGTACATTAAATGTGTGATAATAATGAGATCTCAATAAATTATGAATGAAATCCGATAGGACCGAAAATAATGTCAATTTTGATGATATCTATGTTTATGTGATAGCATGATAATGAGGATCATGAACCACAATATATTAGTGTGTGCTAGAAGCACATGTTCTTGAAGAACGTAAGGCGCCAAAAACATATGTCCCTGAAGGATTAAATATGCCAGAAGCATAAGTCTCTGAAGGACTCAAGATGCTAGAAGCATCAAATTTTCGAGAATAATGATAAGTTCATATATTGCTAGAAGCAATTAGAGTGTGCATCTTAATGAATATTTATTAAAATTCTATATGCACGTGTATATTTATGAAATGATTATTGTGATTTTACTTGAAAGATTTAGATCTTGCAGGTATACAATGAATAATCAGACCGAACGTTTCTATTATTCTATAGTGAATAACAGAATACTTGATGATAGAAAGAATGATATGTTCAGAAAGTCATTGAAGCAATGCGGTCATCAGGGGGAGCAAGTCTGATGTAATCAAGAGGGGGAGACGATACACGTTGTACTCTTTTTCCCTTATCTAGGTTTTGTCCCATTGGATTTTCCTAGAAAGGTTTTTAATGAGACAGCACTCAACAGTGTATCAATGAATGATGTACTCTTTTCTTTGACTAGGTTTTTATCCCACTAGGTTTTTCCTAGTTAAAGTTTTTAACGAGGCATATTCATAAATGGACATCCAAGGGGGAGTGTTATGAATATACCTATTATGTGGATGTCCATTGACCCATAATCACCAAATACAGGATGACATGGGGTATACTGGGGTATATGCATAGTAATTTACTATTTACATCCTTCTATAAATAGAGGTCTCCTGTAACTATTCATGATACTTAACTAAAAAATCATTTCATCTCTCTAGAATTCTCTCTAACTTCTCTCTAAAATTTCTTCAGTTATATAACAGAAAAGTATTTATCAAACCCAATTATTCCATTTTTGTATTTAACAATTTGCCTGCGAATAATTTGTTCCTATTTTGTCCGTGTTTCTGTTGTGAACGCCGGCGTTTGATTACTCACAGTTGATGCGCGGACGTAGAATCCAAATTCGGTGAAGTGTGGAGTGAATTTGGCGGCAGCAGCCGAAGGGAGGGGGTGATCTGAGTTTGACATTGAAGGTGAAACACCGGAATGGGGACTGCTCTCGCTAGCACACCCCAACTTCTTCGAAGCTCTCATTTTCTCACATTCTCATTCAACCTCTTCAGAAACTTGACTTCTGCTTCGTCTTCGGCTTCTTCTGCTACCCAGAACCCCGCCTCCTCTAAGAAATCCAAGACAAAAAAGAAGAAGAATTTGTTCGAAGTCGCTCAGTTCTTGCCTAACTGGGGAATCGGATACCGCCTGGCCAAGACTCTCTGGACCGACGTCTCTTACGAAATCACCAAAATCTATCTCTACAAGGTCTTTTTCTCCCTTTGAATTTTTCCCTTCTCCACCAAAGGCACTTTTGCATTGGTTTGTTTAATGACTTGCATTTTGTATCTCTACTGCTTTTGCAGGATGCAAGGCATGGGGCATAGTTCATAAAAATGGTCAGTCCTAACTCTTCTACCACCTCTTTTTTCAAACATTTTTTGGTACCCAACCCCCTCTTGCCCTATTGTCATGTTGGTTTTGCCTATCATACTGGTAAAGCGATTACCTTTGCGGGTATAGAAGTGGATCAGGACTATCGTTGAAGGCAGTGGTTATATGCTGCAGTAGTATCCTTCAATGAGACTATAGGTCAAGATTGCCTTACTGATGGATGATTTTGCCCATCGTCAGTGATTATGACTCTACGACTGCTTTTTCTCTGGCTATTCAAGAATTTGGTCTCATTTGTATTATGTGTCTCATAACTTTTGTTCCTAGTGTAATTTTTCCTTGTCTTTACAATCCGTACAGTTTGCAATATTTCCTCTAAATCTCTTTAGTGGAATATATAAACCACACAGAAACAACTAAATGGATTGTCAAAATTTAACTTTTGAACTCCTTTTGGCTAATAGTCGTTGCTAATGCTGTTTCATCCTCACATGAGAAACTTTTTATGAATTATTCATCCGGACTTAATCCATTGAAATTGATGGTTATTTGAGATTATTCCTGTTGCTTATGGGTTTGAATACGGTGTTAGTTCAAGTTAGTTTTCTCCTCCAAATTATATTTGGTGAATGTTGTAGAAGATAGCAAGAGTAATGTCTGGTTATTCTATCTTAAAAAGGACAATATCTGGTAGTTATTCAATATGGGAAGACGAAAGTGATGCACTTAGTTATTCAATGATCGCATTGCATCGAAGCAGGCTTGTTTTTGTACAAGTAGTGTGTGTGACATTAGTATTCAATTTATGACAGAATAAGGTAGTGGGAAGTGCAAAGACATTATGATTGTGATGTGCTTCTTGCTATATACTATCACCTTGTTTGAGAAAACTCCCCAGGTGTGTTTTCATGTTAATTTGTTACTCTCTCTTTTATTTTTAAGGGGGGAAAAATCTTAAACTAGATCAAGTGCATCTTATCCTAGGTCTTGCTATCTAGGTTAAAGGAAAAGATGCTAAATTTTTTGCAGGCAAAGTTTGTGTTATTTTTATTGATAAAAAGTTTAGAACTGAAGTTATCTGAAGACGTAACTTTGTAATGGAAACATTCGTTGGTGCTAAAATAGTTGATTGTCCGTGTATTGCAGGCTTGCCTGCGGCGGACGCTCCAAAGAAGATTAGTGGAGTTCACAAACGATGCTGGAGATACATTAAAAATGCAGTAAAATCACCAGAATTCTCACCAAACTCAACAACAGGTTCAGCAGACAGTGGCCTAGCAAAGCAAGCTGATATATTCTTTTTGCTCTACAGACTACAGTTGGGGGCATCCTTTGAATCTTCGACAATGCCGATACTATGCATAACATGTTTAGGCTTTCTATAGTCTCTTAGCATTTCATATTTTCATTTGCTCAGTGGCGTCTTGTAATGAACAGAACACAATGCCGAAAT
Organism: Acacia confusa; assembly: GCA_037074495.1. NCBI lineage: Eukaryota > Viridiplantae > Streptophyta > Magnoliopsida > Fabales > Fabaceae > Acacia > Acacia confusa. The sequence continues at coordinate 825,291 of CM073509.1, forward strand.
ATGAAATTGAACTTGTTCTTATCAATTTCATTTCGGTCCAGTGAGTTTGATTTATTTCCCCAAATATGGAGTCTCTGTGCTCGAACATGATAATTCTCGCTGATATCCAGAAAACAAGTATGGTATCCTGGTAGAAGGGAATGCGGACAAGTCAGCTTAAAAACGAGATTGAAAACTAATGTGAAATTTTATACATAATCTAAAATTATAAGGAAAAAAATCCCAGAGGCAAAAACTCTTATTTGTGGTTAATAAATAAGATTTTTATAGCCTTAATCAAATAAAAAATAAAATAAAAGAATAAGCATTTGTAACTAATAAATAGTCTGTATAAATTAGTATAGCGAGCCTTTAAAAATAATTTTTTTATTGAAATATATAAAGTAAATTTGTGTTTGGAGTTTTGTTTCAAATTTAATTTACGTGGAAAAGCGGATCCAATATGGTTTATTCGTTTTAACATCGAACCTCACTCGTTTACTGGTCACGTTACTATCTTCACTGTAATTTATTCATTAATCCCTTTGTGAATCCTCTAGGGTTTTGTGACACTTCATTTTAACATCTGCGATCAAATTTGCAGACCCTGGACACTGGTTCCCTCTCTGATTAATCTAACTCGTTCCCGGATTTCAGGCCTTTTTTTCTCATTTCGGGTGCAATGGCTGCCAACAACAATATGCCTCCGGCGTTGGATAAAGAACAGGCAGGTTTTTTTATTATTATTATTAATTTTGTTGGTTTTTCGGATATTGAGCTGTGAGGAAGGAATTCCACTGCTCCGTCCGGCTCTGCTTAGCATTTTTTGTTTCCCTCATTCACAATTTCAATTCATTTCTACAATGTCATCGTTAACTATTATTTTCCTCTCTTAAGGGAATTAACAGATGTTTACGGTATCTTCTCTCTGCCTGTGTTGTATATGATTTTGGTGCAGATATTTGGAATGGCCGAAAAGGAGATGGAGTATAGGGTTGAATTATTCAATAAGTAGGTTTCCGGCCTCTGAAACTCGGTCTTCCGCAAATTTCTATCGCATTTTTTTCCTTTAGATCATACAAATTATCCTTCAAGGGTTTTTGGAAACCAGATTAATCATTTGTTAGATTGCGAAATTTTTCCTCCGGTTAATCATGTGCTGTTTGTCTTGATCAGGTTGACCCATACTTGTTTCAATAAGTGTGTTGAAAACAAGTAAGATAACTCGTTTTTGAAATATCATAATTTGTTTCCTTAAAAGGATTTGTCATCTGCATTCTGCAGTAGCATTCTAAGGATAATGGTCTAATGATCTGTAATGGTTTGTCACTTTATCTTTCTAGGTACAAGGAGTCTGAGCTAAATATGGGTGAGAATAGTTGCATTGATCGCTGTGTGTCGAAATACTGGCATGTAAGATGCTGCCTATGTCTCCTTTTGGATTAATTGCCTAGCCATTTTTAGGTTGCTTTACCTATCAGTTGTTCATTCCCCCCCAATCTTCTAAATTCTAATGCGGCTGAGGTTTGTTGGATGCAAGGAGCAAGCCTTGTCTGTTGCAATTGAAATTTCTCATATAGTCCAAATTCTATGGGCATTGCATTTTATCTGATACACGTACATAAATCTGTTGCTGGTTAGGTGACTAATCTGGTTGGTCAGCTGCTTGGTTCTGGACCTTCCGGTAGGCCTCCGATGTGATCAAAGCCTTGACTGCTTTATTCTGGGATTTATTACGCCTGAGCTGCATTGATCGACTGCAAAATTTAGAAATGCTCTGGATGGACTTTATTTTTTGCATCAGTCTAATTTATTTTGAAAGGGATCGAGTCTATAATGAATAGGAGCCGGTTTAGCTTTGCCAACCATTCACGAGGTTGTTTTCTTTAGTTCCTACGATGGATTTTTGCCTTGATATCATTTTTTCATACATCTTTCTACCAAGCTTTAGGGTGACAACAATATCATAGAAATCAAAAGTCATGTCTGCGGAGGCAGGGCATAATTGACCGTTGATTGCTTCAAACGACTGTTCCAATTGAAAATTGAAATTTGCAGTATTCAGGCAAGAAAATTAACACGCGTGCAACATACAAGCGCATGCTATCTATTATGAACTTGAGCTCAGCTGGAACTTAAGCTAAATAACTTTGCTATCGACAAATTGACTTGATCTGAAAACGGTATAGCTTCTGAAGAACATGAGCAATTTGAAATTCAAAGCATTCAAAGGGGCAAAAATGCTCCAATGAAATGATAATCAGCAGAATCATGGGGATGTTGCTAATTGCAGAAGCTACCAGAAAGAAGCATACATACAATTAAATACTTGTAAATAAGGGGAACATGAAGAAAGGAAAACAACTATACACTTTCAATTTCTGGGCTTTCTAGTTTCCAGCATTGTGCCATCTTTAAGACTTTCCTGTGCATCATTGTCCATTCCAAGGCTGAAGAGGGCAGCTGCTTGAAGATAGAAAGCAGTGTGCCACGTGGGTGACACTGATTGGGCTTGCATGGCATCTCCAAGAGCTTCTTGAGCCATATCGTTCATCAAGTAACATAAGCAGCGCCTCGCATACACAGTTGGCGACACCATAGTCCCTACATCGATGAACTACACACAAAACAAAAACATGCATCAACATTTTCTATTTTAGGACAAGGCCAAGTAAAACGTGATCACATCTCAATTCATTAACTCTGCTAACTAAATCTAATCTACCACTCATAAAACGCATTTTAGTAAATGATGAAATCAGTTTTACATTTCATGAGCATTTCACCAAACTTCATAAACGTTAATCATGTCACGTTATTCTTTTTTCATCTTTTTAGTCCAGTGTCAACAAAATTAAAATCCTAGTGTTTCGATCATTTGTGGGCACTGAAAATTTAACTTCCTTGCATTTCTAGCTATCTTACTTGTGTATAGTAGTCAATAGCCGTAGAAAAGTCTTTGGCACGAAAAGCAGAATCTCCTTGCTTCTTAGAATTCAGAGTTTCTTGTATTTGATTCGTCCACATTTGGAATGAAAGCTGTGATACAGGGACAAAGAAGGATAGAAAACCACAGGTGTCACGTAGAAATTGAATGTTAACGAAAATCAAGCTTACGGCAACAAATTTGGGCAAGCACACAGACTTGAATGAAAAAATGGCAAGTCCACATAACTTGATGAAGAAAGTTGAATGGCATTCAAGTTGTCATGAATAAGATAGAGGCACCATTTCTTCAGTAATTCTTATTCTCTTAACGCACATGTCATGGCTATAGCCATAGGAAGATGATGTTGAACAAATAAGTAAAGTACAGAAATCTCAAAAATCTGAGTCAAAAAATAGGACATTTGGCGCCAAGGACATTTTTTTCTTAGTGTAGCCAAAGAAATAATCATATACAAGGGAAAAGAAAAGAAAAGCCACTCTTAGCATTCTCGTGATAAAATTATGCCAAAGGGTTCAAAAATTATTGATTACCTCATTTGCAACGTCTTCGTCATCCTTGTACCCAACCCTTTCCAAAATTTCATGTATTGCCGTGAAATCTCTTCTAGAACAAGCTTCGCCAAAAGGTGTCAAGGAAACTGTTTCTCTTGTTGATGTAATCCCATCTGGTATGCCCATCAAAACTTTTGATAGTACCTAGTAAATAGCACTCAATGTAAATCACATGCATTTCCCATACTCCCATTGGCGTCATTATCATGTACAAATCTATAGAGTAAACCTAAAACTTGAATCATTTGCAATAGAAGAACTTGAGACTACAAAACAAGGGAGGGAAGAAGGAAAATCTTACAGAAGTTTCTTTCTGAAGAGGAGCTAGAGCAGTCACGAGTGACTTGGCATTAGGCCTCTCACGAGGTTCATACTGTAAACAACGTGAAGCTAATCTCACAAGTTCTGTTCCATCATCACTTGAAAAATGGCCTTCCAGACATGAATCAATGAGCATCAAAAAGTTTTTCCCTCGTATAAGATCAAGTGCCTGCATGTAAAGGGATTACATCTCCTAGTTTAGATATCAACATTTTAACGGTAAGCTAAGATCTTTTGTAAAATCCATCATCATATGTTGAATCATCCACATCCATATAATTGCAAATCCACTAAAATCCAACCTCAAGTACGTCAAAACAAAGCAAAGAACCACATTGTATCACAAAGAAAAGAAAATAGAAGATGATAGCATACATGACTCGGTGGAATATGTTTGCCACTGAGAAGATCAAGCAAAAGGGTACCAAAACTGTATATAACACTTTCTGGGGTAATCCTTCCTGCCAAATTCAAACACATGTTTGGCTCAGTTAAATAATTATAGTCAGAATGCCTACAAAAAATTTCAATGGCCATGCCCATCATCCTCAACTTGGGATCACAAGCCAAAATGCATACACATCTCAAGATAACCTAGCACACGATCATACATAAGTTGTAGCTTGTCAGTTATTACCAGTCCTCAAGTACTCTGGAGGGGTGAAGGCTAAGTTTGTACTATAACTCTTGCCATCCCTGCTGTTCTTCATGAGCCCAAAACAGGAGAGTCTGGGATTGCCATCCTGTCCACCAATGATCCCAGGTAAGAAATAGTTGACAAGACATAATGATTCAAACGATCATGGTTAAAAAAAGCTTAAGTACCTCATCAAACAGAATTCTATAAGCATTAAGATCGTGGTACAATGCCCGTCCTCTGCTACTGCAGTATTCCAAAGCCTGTGCTAAGTAAAAGGCCACTCTCAGCCTCATTGCCCATTTCATAGGCTGGGTCTCCCCTATCACAGTAGTTCATTCAAATTACAAAGTAGGGATTTTCGCCAACAAGAATACTTAATAAACTAAGTCAACTAAAAAGGGGTCAAATTAGGACGAAGATTACTTAAATTGGTTTCCCCCTTTGCTTCTTAAAGAAAATGCCTGATATTAGTCGACCATTATATCAAAATGCATAATGATCTTCCCGATAACTTACGTGGCCTAGTTAATTATTGTTAGATTGGATTTTCCCCTTACAATTGGTTTCTGATGAGCAATAATAGCGACCAATAAAACTAAACCTGCAAACCATCCTTGCATTTTAAACAACTAAAAGAGAAAGAGCAACTTAAGTGAAGAATATGAAATAAATAATTAAAAATTACAATGAAAAAGATGTTTGGAGAGAGTCTCATTGGGCATAAACTCAGCAACAAGCAGTCTCTCTTCCCCTTCGCAGCAACACCCTATTAAGTTGGCCAATCGCTCATTCCGCAGCTGCCCCACTTCTCGTGCTTCCTCCTACAAGTTAAACCAGTCACAACAAACATGAACTTCCACTCGCAAAGATAGCAAATGCCATCCATATAAATGCATGGTTCAACATAAAAGAAGTTAAAAACCATAAAAACATGGGTGAAAGAAAGAGGCACGAACCAGGAATTGTCGAGGATCAGGCCAAGCCGACCTGTTGAAGCGCTTCACAGCAACCCAGCTGTCATCTTCAAGCTTTCCTTTATAGACAACATTGGGAGCTTTCTCACCGTGCTCTGACACAACGTTATCGGGTGAAAATCCAGAAGTGGCACTTCTTAGTTGATCCAAGCTATATTCTATGATTCCAGGTTTCTCATTCTTGTTCCCATCATCTGCACCCCAGTTCAAAATTTCAGAGAAAGGAAAACAGGCAAAAAACCAGTCAGCATTTTTTTGTTTTTCCCCAGAAAATAAACAGTGAGAAAACCTCACCATTGTCAGACAAGTCATGAAGATTTGATTTGATATTAGAGGACCACCAGCATAGTGAGAATTTCGAGCAACGACCTCCCATTGGTGAATATGCAATTCCTCACAAAGCCTTCTGGAGGAGACTAGAGTGTAAAGACGAATAGCGATAAGGTGGAAATAGTGAATAGGAGGGAAATTCGTGTATGCTTGGGGTAAGAGAAAGTAGAAGGGAAAGAATCCTCTTTTGTGATCCAAGGGTGTGTGCCTGATCCTAAGAATCAACCCCAACACACCGGCTCTTCATCATTCATTCCCTCTTCTTTTCCAGCTTTCCTTTTCCCCTGCGGCGTGTAGCCTGCACTCTGAGCTCTTTACTCCTCTGCTACTATATCTGTTTTAAGAGAATATATATATATATATATTCATTAATTATTGTTTGCCGTTTTTTTTTTTTAATTCCTTCTTTTTTTGTTCCGCCTGATAATGGTTCCACAAGACATCCCATCCCATTCCCACGCTTGCCTCTGAGCCCACCACTGACAATATATGCCACGAGGTGGTGGTGTTGACAATCTGGCTCTCCCTGGCTTTTGTTGCTATTTCTCCCTTCTAATTCTCCGTTCTGTGTATCAATATAATCGCCCAACAAACATAGCATGTGAAGAGTTCAAATTGTCAAGATATTTTTTTTTTGTTTTTAAAATTATATGTAAGAATTCGAGGGAAAATATAAATCAAATACAGTACTACATAGTAAGTATTCAACTCCCTTCGTTCTTCTATTTTATGACATTCTTCACAAAATTTATAAAGTAATTACTACGTCTGTTTGACTTTTTTAAAAGTTGTCTTTTTCATATTTTTACAGATAATTTTAAAAAGTTACTATCTTTTAAAATTAAAGTATCTTTAAAATAGATCATATTTACCTTATAGGCTAGTGGCATTGATGCTCCCTGTAAGTGATAAGAGAAAGATGGTGAATTAACAACGAAAAGCCTAGGCAGTAAACATGATTTTCCCTATATTAAGGAGTCAAAGTCAAAATACACGAAGATGCTAATGAACCAGGCAAAAACATTGTATGCAATTACATCACATGTGATACCTGTATTTTATGAATAGGATAATAAATGTGCTGTCCTTTCATTGAGATGCCATGACAGGAGTGAAAATTAAGAAAACCTTAGAATGTTTACTTAAGCATAATTAGTATGAATTTAAAATTAATACTGATACCAAAAAATATATAATAATATTATACAGTAATTTCTAAATAAGAAACCACGTATACATAAAATTTATTCCAATTTCCTTATATTCATTATGTCATGATTAATAGATGAATTTAGTAAAAGTACTTTTTTAAGCTAATCTAAAAATTCACATGAAATTAGGAGTGAGGGTGGAACATGTAACACGAAGATGAACATGAGACATTGGGAGGAGCAATTATGAGTGGGGAAAGGTGGAACAAAGAATGCACATCTTTTTGAGGTGTCACAACCATCCCTTTCTTCATCACAACCTTTTTTTCAAGCCTCCTCACCTGGTGGTCCTATTTTCTTTAATCATGCACACACAAGCCTCTTCTTATTCCGCGCTTTCTAGTTTACAACACAAAACCCATCCCTTTTTTTTCTGTATTTATCACTGTATCCAACCAAAAATAATAATAGAGACAACGTACAGTGTGTACATTTCTTATATTAATTAAAATCGGCCAAGATTTGAGCAGACAACCCGGATACTCGCTGGGATCTGCCACCCAAATCTCCAACATGAACCAATGACCCATCTCAGTATGTACCTCTGATTCTTCAACTTTACACATTCCCAGTTTAGTCTCTGCAAATACACTTGTTTATTGCGTGAAAGATTGAACAACGCCTCATTCAGTGAGTGAACTGTGGAAGACAAGAGATAGTATGAATGTCTATAAATTTATATTTAATAATTAAAAGAGTTTCATGAAAGGAGAAAAATAGTAGCTCATGAGGTGACAGTGACAAAGAGGAGAGTGGAAAAAGGGAACAACTTTATGAGCAGCAAATGCAGAGGAATCAGAGGGGGCAGATCAGCTTTGAGTGTTGGGGTGGAGGGGAAATTTATGGTATCAGTGAAAAAAGGGTTAAAAATGAATTCACCTTTTTCATAGGAAAGCAACCTTTGAAAACTCCTTTATGTTTACAACTACTCATCCTACTGAATCCCTACACACTTTCAGAGAATGTTAATGAAACTAACTTTAAACAGGAACAATTCGTAAAAAAAGGTAATGTCACATCAAAGTTTCTCAATTTTAAAAAATAAAAAATATAATTTTTTTTTTTTTTTTTTATCTAGGAGTGTTAGAAACAACAGTATGCTTAAGAAGTGTAAAAATATTATTGAGAGAATTGAGGAAAAGTTGACGAGCAACTTTGCCGGTTTACCCTAAATTTTTGTGTGACAATCAAAATCTTAATCGACACTATTAAAAAGAAGAGGGAGAATCTTGTTGGTGGGAATAGTGTGTATATTGACCTAGAATCCTATACTTTTTTTAATTAATTTATTTTTTTAAACGCAACAATAAGTTCAACACTCTCTCTCACTCATGACGTTTTCTCTCAACTTTCCCAATACTAGGGTTTCTAGCTCGTCGAGTGTCCTTGCCGCTGGTGAGCCTCCTCCTAAACCACACCCGCAATATAGAAGTAGATCGGAGCTTGAAGAGCCAGCAGCAGACAAGTTTTAGTTCAAAACAAGGACATACAATGGCAACCTCGTCTCTTCACTGGCGCCAGCTCTCCTCTAGTCTTCGTGTCACTCCAGCTATGGCGTCCCTTTGCTTTCTTTGTGTGGTTGTGGTCCTCTCTTACCTTTAGGGCAAGCTTTTCCTCTCCTTCTCAAAATTTGTCTTGAGACAATGGGAGCTACTGTTACAATGTTTTCCTCATTGGCGGTCTTTTCCAGAGGGGACATCCAATCTCTTCTTCTACTTTTATGGTTGATATTGATGTGTTTCTACTATTTTTGTGGTTTTTGTGTATTATTGGTGATGTTTTTTGTTATGGCTTGGATTCGTGAATTTGGGGGAAGGGTTTTATCAATGGTCGCTATTGCCATATGCTTTACCTATGAGAAGACCGTTATATGGTTTGTTCGATGGTGGTGAATCCAAAACGCTAGTATTAGCCAAAATTTGTTCGACGGGTGGTTGGTTGTGGTTGACGTCACCAGATTCGCTTCAATGGAGGAACAAAAATATTTTTCAAGACATCATTTGTTTTCTTTCTTCTGAGGTTGAGTTCTCTCTGTCTTTTACCCCAAGATAGGCAATTATGTAGCTGATCAATTTGCAGCTTATGTTTATAAAGAGGTGTGCTTTATAAGGTAGGTTTTACAATCAACACTTTCTTTCATATCACTTCTAACCTTAGATGTCCAAGAAACCGGTGTTGTCTCTAAAGTTACTTTTATTCCCTCTTTTTTAGTGGTGATTAGCTTTTCTTTGGTTTGTTTTTATGTTGTTGTATTTGTTAGTCTTATTGTCAAGTTTGTTTGTTTTCGTTCAGTGTAACTGTTATATTTGATGTAACTTTTAATATAAGTATTAATATAAATACCTTTTGACAAAAAAAAAAAGGAATGATGTACATATTTGGTATTCGACAATACTTTGAATATGACTATCTCTAACAAAAAGACACTTGCGCCTAAGGGGGAAAAAAGAAGAGAGAGAGAGGTGGGGGGGAGAAAAGGCACATTTGTGCATGTTTGGACTAACTTTTCAAAACTAATTTTTATAATTTACGAAATGAATATAAGAGAGGAGTCTTATCTTAATTTGCAGAAAATGAATTTTGAAAATTGATTTGCATGCCCTCCTCATTGCATCTATGAGTAGAGCATGCTTATCCTCCAATTTTTGGGTGAGGGAACCCATTTTTTTATTTTCTTGTATTCTTATTTATTTAGATTAAATGGTATGTTGCACCCTGAAATATTTTTGACATTTGGGATCTCATATTGAATTTTCAGTATATCCAATATCCAAAAATATTTTTTTTATTCCACTCATATTCTAAAATATTTTTCTAGTAGCACCAAACATTCTGAAATAATTTTTCAATAGCATCCAATATCTCAAATTATTAATGCGTCAAGTACCATAGAATATTTTGCGGGAAAAATATATTTCATGCACTAAGAATTAATTAATTTTAAAAAAAATGCTTCATGATAATGGATACACCAAAAAATAATTAATTTAAGATATTGAATGCTACTAAAAAAATTCTCCAAACCGTCAAATACAGCTTAACTCAAACAAATAAAAATAAAAATCATATATTTTTTTTAATAAAGAAAACTCTTGATTTAGGGATGAGAATGTGTATTCTTCTAAAATCATGATTTTGTTGTTTCTCAAAAATTGCATGATTAAATAATCAGCCTCGTGGTAATATCAATTGTCTCGGGGGGCATCACGTGCGTTCATCCCCCAATGTCTTGTTTTCTGCTTTCTTTTGAAAATAATATTGCACGTATAATATTAGACATGTAATTTAGGCTGTTCATACCTGCTCCTATACACTAATTACAAAAGATTATAAATCTTCATCATAGATATTCTGCCTAAGAAGATTTCAGTTATACTTATAGCCAGCTAATGCACGCTTTACGTGACATTTTATTCTAAAAAAATTACGCATCCCCAATGTTGTTTAGTTGTGTTATGTCATAGCTCATTGGATCCAGTTAAAAAAATTTAAGATATTGAATGCTCCTAAAAAAAAAATACTCCAAACCGTCAAATACACATGTTGGATTTTTCTTTTCTTTTTTCCTTACTGTGTTATTCTCCTTTTGGATCTTTTGTTAGCTTTTGCTCAAACAATGTTAATCTGATAATTATGCATAGGTATAGGGGTTGTATGGAATATATGAGAAACCTGATTTTTCACACCAAGAGATTTGTAAGCACTGTTGTTAAAAGCTAGTATAAAAACGTATGTTTTTACTGAGGTGTTCAGTGTTAAACTGTAGGTAAACACTGTTCGAAGTAAAATCAAGTAAAAACTAGTACAAACACGTAGAAACTTACGTTCTTAAAGTCATTACCACTTTTACTTAAAACCAAAAAAAAAAAAAAAAAGAAAACCGACTAACCATTAGGCATTTATTCGTGCTCCATTTGAAAACTTCCTCGTGCTTCCTAATTCCTAATAACCCAAACCCTAAAACCCATTAATTTATAAGTTGTTAAACTTTATTATTTTAATATTTTTAAACTTATGTTTTATATGTTTATGACTTATATTATATCTTTTAAATATGAAGTTTTTCATTTAGTAGTGATTCATGATTTTTTTTCATTGAATTTTAAATATATATATATATATATATATATATATATATATATATATATAAAATTTTAAGCTATAATTTTAATTAGTAGAAAGTAGAAACTTTATTAGTCGTGTCTTTTTTAGGATTTACATTTCTATTACTCTTTTCTGTGTCTACGTAGAAATTAATTTTTGACAACATTATTTGTGAGGACGTATCAATGATAATGAGCGCGAAAACGTCAGGAAATATTTATTTACTTATTTATTGTCCCATAACAAACAAATCAGAAACATACGGGAAGCCAATCCACAACAAAACCATACTATTCACACTTCACTTAATTGATAATCACAGTATATCTCATGTTACACTTGAATACACAACATTTCTTCTGCTGTAAAAACAACCAAAAAATATAGGTAGGAAAAGTAAGGAGGAGCACATCGATCTCGCAGCCCCCATGTCATATTTCTACCTTTTTTGAGGGCGCCTGTAATGGACTTCTCAAAAGCTTAACTCTATGCAGCAGACATGAACAAAATATACTGCGCACATGCCTAATTACAGATACTGCATCAAATTGCAAGGAGACATGTCTTTACTTCTATATGCTTATAGTTAATTTAGACTCTGCCAACTGGGGAAAGCGGGGGATACGAGAAATAACTTGCAGGAATATCCTCCAACTTTCGCAAAACCTTTATCCCATCATTTTGCATTGATGGGGTTTCTCTTGGGGTTTTTCCTTCAATGGAATCTCTTGATCCAGAAAGCTCGTATGGCATCTTACTGTCCATTAACGCGATGCAGATGGAGAATGCTTGCAAGGGTGAGAGGGACGAGTCAAAAGCAACTGAATATATTTCATGCGTGAAGGGGGTCAAACTGAAAGCAGGTACTTGATCTTGTCCATTCACCTATTGGTTAGCAATGGAAGTTAAAAGACCATTAAGAAAAATTATTACAGGACTATGCGAGAGAATCACATTAACCTAAGCACAAGGAGTACCTGGAGGAATAGCTCAAACTGTTCTGCAAAATAAGCTTTGGAGGATTTTGAACCTTTACAAATTCTATTTTTATTTTCAAGGATTTTCAGTTTGCAACCCAAGTCCCACCCACCACAGTCACATGATCCACCTGATTTCCAGCGTTCAATCAGGGACGAAGGTCCGCCTCTACTTGGAAGACTGTGAACCCCACTTGGAAGCACAACTGTTGCATGGACAAGTTGACTATCATTGCAGCAACTCCCCTGACGCAAATTGCTGATGAAACTGATAGCTTTGGGTATTTTGAGAACAATGGCCGCAAGTTCATCATTTGGTTGATAATCAGAGGCCTCCCCATTCCCCTGCTTTGGTTCAACAGAAAACAATACGAACTCTTTCACAGTGGAGAAGTCCACACAATTCGGGCCAGTTAAATCATACGAGTGAGAATTGGAAACCTTCATTTGGGCAACAACTTGGGGAATATAATTTGGGCTTTTGCCTTTGCCTGTTTGATTCATCCAATTGTCATTCTTCTTCTTAACTTCCCTGAAGGAGAAAAAAGTATAGATACAGCAGCAGTCATCTTTCCCCGAGGTACTTAGAGTCTTGAATTTAGCTACAACATTGTTGTCATTGTCAACTGCAAATGTGAACAGGGGATGGCCGTTTTTTACCGCAATTCTTAGAAGAGCTCGAAATGTTGAAGATACATGCTTCTTTCCACTATAAAAATCACAGGTATTCATAGAGCTACAACTGACCCTACGGTCCCTGTGCAATTCTTTCCCTGACTGCAGATGGGAATAGGCAACATCAGCATTATTTACCAATCCTGGATCTTCCTGACATAACTCCACTGAGTGACGGCAGTTTGCTTCTTTTGGTTTCAATAGCGGATCTAGTAGCCTCCTCAAAGGGCTTGTCCTGCTTCTCCCAGCATCAATGGAGGTATTTCTGGCTGAAATGCCTGAGCCAGCAGAAACTCTCACAGTTTCTGAACTAGATCTAACATCTGGCATGGAGTTCATATGTGGTACATGTAAACTCTCTTTGCAGCTGGAACCTTTGCTTGTATAACCAATGCTGATGCCAAATCGACCAAATGGGGAAGAGCTTCTTGACTTTTCAAACTTACCTTTCTGGCCTAGTCCCTGTGAAGGTCCATTTGCAGATGAAATTGCAGCTCCTGTATGTTTCCTTTCTTCACCTCTAGTAGATCTTGACGGGCTTGTTCCCATTTTAGATGATAGGAGAACTGAGGAGGTGGCTGTGGGAATTCTGATATTCCCAGCATCCAAGGAACTGGACCCTTCAGCCTGAGAATGGTTAGCCTCACTATCGTCTGGTAGTGGGCGTGAGGGTAAAATATCGCAGTCTTTAGGGAAAGGTTCTTTAGATTTTTCTGAAAAGCCCGTTCTCTTAGTAGTCCCTGACTTTTGACCCAAAGAAGTTCTCGTATCAGCTACACCAAAATGATTATTCTGGGGAATCTTGTTTGGCAAAGGAGGATCAATAGGCTTGCTTTTCCTAATTATACCTTGTTCCACAATTTTTATATCTGGTTCTTGCAAAGTCTCCATTCCTTTCTCCAACAAACTGTCTTGAGTGCCCTTTTCTAACTTTCTAGTACGACTGTCACATTTTTTGTCACTTGGCAAGATTTTACTCTTCGTACTGATGTTTGGATATAAATCTTTCTTGCTGCCGGCTTTCAGTCTCCTAACATCAAGGTTTTGGGAAAGATACTCATCTGATCTAACTAATTTGCTCTGGGCATTAATGTTACCAAGGCCACCCCTAAGATTATGACGATTCCCATCATTTTCTCCGGAGGTTTTGCCACTGAGGGAGAGGTCTTGCGTGGTAGATGCCTTAAAGTAAGATTGCAGTGATGGACGACTTGACCTTTGACAAGAAGCAGACGGACTACGACCATTGAAAGAATGACCAGAGGTTCCTTCTGCTGAGACAGAAGAGGATGTATTACTGTCACTAGCGGACGTTGAAGTCCTCTTACCCTTATGGGGTATATGTTTCTGCCTATGTTGCCATTGTTCAAGTCGGGACCAATCAAGGACCCCAACATTTAAAACTTTCTCATGAATATTTTTTCCCCTCTCCAAATAACCTGGCAAATTAGACATGTACTTAACAAGCTCATCGTCGTCACTTACCCCACTGAAATTTGCTTGCTTTCGCTGATTCCTGGAAGATTTTAAAGTGCAGTTTTCCACACCTTGGAGATCAGCATAAGACAATGCAGTTTTTTCTGGTTTTGACTTTTCGTACAGATTTCTGCTCATGCTGATTGTTGGTTTCCTCAAGCTCCTTTTGAGATCTGACAACTATTCCATGGGCTGCATAGATATTACAGGCCCCAGCTCTGAAACAGTCTACCGCCTCAGTTTTGAAAGAGGTTGCAATCAGGAAAATTCCTGCTGTTTGTTTTTCAGCTGCACGCAGGACTGAATCACATTTTGAAACTCAAACTAAATGAAAAATTGCTTGCGTAGAAAGAACAATAACAGTTCGGAAAACCTTTCAAAACTATACGAATTAGTGTCCTGTACCTTCTGCCAATCATCGCGTAAGCCAAATGCAAAATCAACAAATAATGCTAACAATTCATGATAAAAGACATTTTTCTGCCAACAGCCCCTGCCCCAATCCCTGGCCTGATTAAATGATAACCGTTAAGGTTGTACGTAAAATGTTGTTACATACGGCACTACATTATCATTTGAATTTCATTGACTCCTAATTGTATAGCATGTGAATGAGATGACTCACATAGCTCAAGAGTACAAAAGGCCGGGATGCTGTACGGCAGATTGAAGAAACTGAAATACGTTGAGCCCGAGTGAATGAGATCTCTAAAGCAACGAAGATGACCGACTTCAAATTTTAAATCTAATGCGCGGAAACAATTATGTCACGAAGGTTGGATGAGGAAGTTAGCAGTGACACACAACTGGAAGTGGTGGTCCATGCAAAACTATTTCGAAAATGTCAAAGATAAGGCGCAATGAACAGTCTCGATCCGAATCAAAATCTTTTGCAGCAACTAGCGAAAGAGACAAAAATGCCCAGCTATTCAAAATCAATAGCTCCCTCGTCAGTTGTCATTCAAGTTACTGAACAAGAGGACCTTACTTGTTTCCGACTTGGAAAAGAAACGATAAAATTAATTTACCGAGAGGAAGGACTTTTACGAACATTGCAATTCTAAAGAAAAGCGAATCCCAGTCCCTCCCTCCAGCCGTGATGCCAAATCAGGTCAAACATATAAGCACTGGCAAGGGAAATTTTGTAGAGCCTAGGAGTAAAAGCTAAAACAACGATTTTCAACATATTCTTAAAAGCAGAAATGTAGAAAGAAAACAGAAAATACATACCAGTTTGCGAAGAAGAAATGCAGGAGCGGTGGAAGCAATAACTGAGGAAGGTCTGGCTTGGATGCGAAGCAAAACGAGTGTCGGTGCCCCGCCAGTAATAGAAAAAGGGAGATCGAGGGGGAAGAATATAGCTAATGGCGTCGAAAACCAATGCTCTGAATTTAGTACTCCAAGGCCTGACAGAATATCTGGGAGGAAAAGAGGACGCGCACTAACTCCAAAGAGAGATGATCGTAGATGGAGAAGCCGCGGGTGTTTCTGGGGTGAAGTGGAAGTGGGGGAGAGCTGATATGCTCGTTAGGAGGGGGAGAGAGGGAGAGAGAAAGAGGGAAAATGGGAGATCGTCTTCATCAGACGGCCATGGAAAAAGGAGTAAAAAATGATAAAAGTGGAGACGGGATGGTGACATCATAATGTGGAGGCCCACACGAATCGCTAATATATTGGCTTTTCTTATTTTTTCATTCTACTGATCTCGCAAGAGACTATTGATGAAATGGTGGGCCCCTGGGGTTGATGACTCGACCGATTTTCTTGTCGTTTTCTGCTCTGCGTGGCCCCCTTCCTATTTTGCAGCTTCATCTGCATCTTTGGACCACGGCCATATCTTGCAAACACGTTCAGAGCAAGCAACAGAAAAATAATACTCCTCCATAGCCAAATATAGCACATAATACAGTACAAATCACACTACAAAATATAGAACCCGAGGTGATATATAATACAACTTTCGATTTGGGAATATAAATTGATGTAATGAAGTCAAATATATAAATGCCCCTTGTGTGTTGTGATTTGAGGGTGAAACAAGCAAAAAGATATATAAAAGAAGCGGTGGAAAAGTGAGGGACCTGGCTTAGGTCCTTTGCAGATTATATCCGCTGGCGTCCGCTCCATCAAAATGACGCCATTTTGATGCAGTGCAACACACATCTGGTCCATCTATAAAAAAAAAAAAAGAAATTAGGCACCACTAGATAGTAAAAAAGATAATTCAGAATACTGAATGGTACTAAAAAAATTTCCTTGATCTTGAAAAATGATATTAGGTCTTGAAAAAATATTTTAGGGTACTGACTGCTACTAAAAAGATACTTTAAAATACTGACTTATACAAAAAAAATAGTTTATTATCTTAAAAAAATTATTTTAAGAGCTTGAAAAAATATTCTGAAGTATATTTTTAGTAATAGTCAATACATGAATTACTTTTTCAAGATCCTAAAATAATTTTTAAAGATCATGAGTTATTTTTTCAGTATAAATCAGTATCCTGAAGTATCTTTTTAGTAGTAGTTAGTACCTAAGTCAGTATTCTGAAGTATCCTTTTAATAGCAGTTTGTACCCTAAAATAATTCAGTATTCTAAATTATGTTTTTTACTATCCAGTGGTGCCTAAAATTTTTTATTTTTTATTTTTATAGATGGACCTGCACTGCATCAAAATGACGTCATTTTGATACAGCAGACGCCAGCGGATATAATCCCGCAAAGCACCTAAGCCAGGTCCAAAAGTGAGATATCCTTTTGAGGAGGGCGCGCTGGTTGTCAAGTGGTTACTTTAGAGCACGATCTCAAAAAGGGTAATCAGAAAATAGGGAGATAAAAGATGAGAGAAATGGAGTGATAAGACGGAGGCATCATACGAGGAAGAAGAAATGGGGGATAAAAGCTGAACATAATTATTACAACTGATATCCTAATCTAACCTCTGTACTGTAGTCGTGTATGCATGCTTCCCTATTTTCGCTTTAATCAATCACTTTTCTAAAAGATAATGCTAACGCCACTGCCACTCGCCAGCACCACAATCTTGCAACATCATACTCTGTTGATTTTTGAACAGATTATACACTCATTGTGATCCTGACTCTATCCGAAAGCCCAAACCTTAATGCGGCGCTCATAAAGAACAGTAGCAGTATATTTGTGGACTCTTGCTGATATATCGAACGTACGGTACATTTACCAACAGAGTTGTTTGGTACAAGTGGTAGGCGGCATGTGTCCCTTACGCAAGGTCTCAAATTCGAGTCTTGTGAATGCAAAAATATCCTGTTGGGAAACTCTTCCACCATAGCCGGGTGTGAGACGCGGGTCAGATCTAGACTAGTTAAGACAAAGCTCTGGATACCGAATCGGGGCAAAAAAAAAAAAAACGTACTTACCTTCCGATAGTTTTATCGGAGTCAGGCATGTAATTACAACATGCTGCTTTTGCTTTGACATTTAATTTCTTTTTTATAATTATGAATTTGTGGAATATTTAAGCCGGCCACATGCTAAGCATGCAAGAAATACGGTCCACAACGTTGACCAATCTGAACTGACACAGTGTCGAATACCCAAATTGGAGGTGTCATTAATTTTTAGTGAGTTGGGAACTCCAGCTTCCACGTAATCATGATTCTCCTCCACCTAGAATACAAGTCATATTTAACTTTTTTTTTTAAGTTTAAAAAAACTAAATAATTTACTTAATCATATTATATATATTATGTATTTTTATATTATAATATTAGTTTATATGTTAAGCAAAATAATTTAAAGAAAAACGATAAATAAAATAATTTAATTAAGTTTCTAAATCTTTTAAAAAAATCAATTTTATCTTTTATATTTAGAGAGATAACGTTATGACTTTTTTTTTCACGGATAAACGAGTAAACATATACTATATCATGTATTACCTTCAATCATGAACAGAGCATTATAGCAGAATGATTACAACGTAGATTACTACCTGAAGTGGGTTCATAATTTCTATAATTCATAATATCATATCAAGTTTTGATTATGGCCATGGGGGGACAAGTCGGACAACTGTCAGATTTTGTTGTTCGGCTTATGGTTATGGGTCCTGGGTCTGTAGCCAAAACTACTTATAACTGTTTTCGGTTTTAAGTGTAACATAAAATTTATAATTTAAATTGCACTATAAATTTTATCACATATTAAAGACAGACATGAGGGAGTGGTACCTGCATAGAACTTGATAATAATAAGTCGAACATAAAAAAAATACAGAAAACGTTACTGACGTGTCTCGTTTTAGTGTGTAATTATATTATTCTAATTTTTAAGTAAAACCATAACCAGTGATAAAAAAATAATAATAAAAAATGATTGGAGAGTTTTACAAGACATGTGTACGTTGGGTGTGTGATATATATGTTTGAGACAATCGAATAATCCAATTTGGCACCAAGCTTTATAACTCCAGTTTAGCATTAAAGTCGAGCTGATCAGAGATCTCAGTTAAAGCCGGAGCTCATTATGTGACACCAAGCGATCGAGACCTAGTAACCACCGGCCTAACTGATAAAGATGTTTCAAGTTAGATGGAATGGTTATTTCATTATCTAGTCCATGCGCATTTATTTATTTTGTCCTCATTAAGCAGTTATCTTTTTATGCACTCCCCACACTGGGACTGCCTAAACAGAGAACATAGTTGAATCACACAGCATACCCTTTTTTTGCCAGGAGATTACACCAAAGTTTAGGAAATCAGCCTATATAAATAATGTGATTTGTTGTCCAAGCCAAATCAAAAGCTATATAGAATGGGAAATGATTAATTAGCATCTAATAAATTACAGTTCTCTACGTAACATCCAGACATCCTGGTCCAGCAAGGCTGCAATCAAAGGTACAGACCATACCCCGTAAACTACATATATACCGTATAATATATAGCAAACTGATCTAACTATATGGGATTCATGCATGACGTGGGCAATGCGAGAAAGGAATCCAAGGGACTCGCCGGCCGCCGGTAGACGACATGCAGCCGGGGCTGCATCTTGGCAACTGTGACGGTAAGAACCCCCTGTTCCAATGAGGACTTTACTTGGCCTGCGTCCGCCTCCTCCGGGAGTTTGAACCTCCGCACAAACTTACTGGAGCTCCGCTCCGCTGATCTGTCAGCCGTTGACAACGGCATTACCGGTTCATAGAAGTGGGCCAGCAAGCTCTGTTCTCACTTTTCTTTCCTGTTCTGACCACATTCCGGCTAGACCAGACTTTGAAAGTGACAGGGTGGTATGTTGAACCGATTCTAGAATAAACACTTGTGACACAGATACGAGTATACGACTACTTCCTCTTCTTCTAACGTCCTGTTTATTTGTTCGTCTCCCATAAAATAGCAAATTTTCGAGTGATATAACCTTACTGTTACGTAAAATTATTCAAAATTAAACAGCTATACTAAATTCAACAAGCTAATTTACCTAATATTTATTCCAGAAAGTAAATATACAAAGAGAACAGGGCCTATGGCAGTTTTTGTGGAAGAGAGTGATACAGAGGTAATGGAGTACATCCGAAACGAAATATAAAACAAAACAAAGATATAGGAGTATGTATCTCATGAGATTGACAATATATGGTCCACCAAGTGAAGTAATGCCTTATGGGAAGAGCCACCTTGTGTCACAGCTTGCCTAAGCTGATGCTTCAGTTCTTGCACTCTCTCCCACATTTGCTGATCCGCCATGAGAGCTGTCACAGCTTTTTCTACTTCTCTCCTGTCCATGACGACGTCGTCGCAGGACCATTCTACACCCACCTTCCACACATGGCTCACTAGCCTCGAATTCACCCTCTGATCTCCAAAACAGGCTTGGCATATCATTGGCTTTCCTTCGTACAAACTCTCCAGCGTGGAGTTCCAACCACAGTGACTCCAAAACCCTCCCACTGCCACGTGTGCCAGAACCTCCTTTTGTGGGGCCCATCTCACCACGCACCCCCTTTTTTCTATCGCTTCTCTCACTTCCTCAGCCAATGATTTTACCCACTCTTTGACATTTATGCCCCTCCCTCCTCGAACCACCCACAGGAATCTATGCTTGCTATTGGCTAGCCCGTGAGCCATCTCAGTTAGCTCTTTTTCTTCCCATGTTACTATGCTTCCCAGACTCACGTACACCACTGATCTCGGGGCTTGCTCGTTCAGCCACGTCATACAGCTATAATCCTGTTCCAGAAAGCTAGAGCATGAATCTGGAGCCATGCTGTGAAACGGGCCTATGGGGAATATGGGGACGTGGTGTATTTGCCTGAGCTCATCCACCCTTCGGCTTTCGAGGCAGTCCGCTGTGTTGAATATAACTCCTACAGATGACTTTATACCACGTTGCACTATATTCAGCCGATTTTGCAACTCATCAGAATTCGTCGAATTGAAAGTAGGTAGATCTTTAAATCGCAGCGGTTCCAGCCCCGGCACCACACTTTTACCTACGTATAGGCAAAGTTAGGAGCTGAAGATATCGGCGACTTTTAAGCGGAATGATTTCAAGTGTAGTATTTTAGTAAATTTTTTTTTTAGTGTTTGTAGCTTATAGGTAAATTTGCGGAAGATATATATCTGACTGTGTATGACTAAGAATTGAAGAAATGGCTTATTAGGAGGATAATACGTACCTTGGAGAGGAAGGCAACCTTGGACTAGAATACGATGAATATAATGGTAGGCCAGTACATTGGTGAGATTAGTGGTTCGAAGGTGTAAAGTAGGGAGGCAGAGTTGTTGAGCCACAGATTCAACGAAATACATGAAACCATCATAGATGATGCAGGCGATGTTATTTTCAGCGGTAAAGTGGAGCAATAACTGCCTAAAAGGAGAAACGCAGTTAGCGGCAATGGTAGAAGCGAGAGACGAAACATTATGGGAGGAGATGGAATCTGTAGTTTGATGCGATAAGCCATCAGAGAAAGGGAGAAACTGGAAGTTGGGGTGATTAGAAGGATCTGGAGAATTGAAGAGGGTGTGAGCTATGGTGATGGAGAAGCCATTAGAATGAAGGATGGAAGCCAACTGAAGCATTGGGGTTAAGTGTCCTTGAAGAGGAGCTGGAACCACCACCAAGTGCCGTTTCTTCCCTTCTCTCTGCTTTTCCATCTTCACTACTTCATGTGCAGCTGCAAGGCTTTGGGGTTTTCTATTGTGACGACCCTATTTATAATCTGGAAAGTATGATGCTTATTGCCAAACCATTAGAAAACACATTTCTCTCCCAAATGCATGCATCCTTAATTTATGCATGTGTTACTGTATTCCTTTCCCCTTTCTTTTTCATCAAGTAATCATTTTTTTCCAAAACTGCAGGCGGAAAATATTTGCGTCGATTGTCAGCTTTTGACCCGATCACTTTTAAATTGTGTCGAGTTAGAAGGTATATATATAAATTCTTACAAAGTCTCTTTTCGTTCTTCTCCCAAACCGATGTAGTGTATAATATTTTATAAAAATTACCGCCAAAAAAATAAATTATGCCTTACTTAGGATGGCATACATGACAATATGCTTTACTTGCCCATCAGTACTCTCTGACTCAATCACATGCATATATAATAAATTATACAATTATATGAATTAGATAGGTACATTACAAACATATCTGACTCAATACAATCACGTCTTAGGGTGGTATAATTGTAGTCCAGCGGCCGACCCAAAAAATAATTGAAGGGGGCCCAATTTTTTTTAAAAAAGCAAAGTTTTAAATACATTAACAAACAAAAAATATAAAGGAAAAAAATAAGGCTAGATTCTATTAAAAGTAATAAAGCTGAACACTAAATAAATTCAAGTACATACATTCTAATAATAAAAGTATATTACAATAATTACAATATGTCATCTCTTTAGGTTTTATTTTTTGGAATTATATCATAATTGTCTTATTATTAATGTTATCAAATACATCAAGGGGGCACTTCCCTCTCTTATTAGGTCATAAAAGATCAAAGAACAGAGCTAGGCATGCGTATTGAGGAAGGCAAAGAAGAGAATTTTTTTTTTTTATAAAAAAAACATAGAAGTCTAAAATGCCCCCCTTCTCTTCTCTAATAGGTGGGTCTGCCTATGATTGTAGTAACCGCTACTCTTTAAAACATTATTGCAGAAATAGAACTTAATCTGAAACCCATTCTATACACAGTGTATTTTTCTGGAGCATGCATGCTCCTCAGCTCTTACAACTCCTAGTAAATGGGCATTGTTGTAATTAAACAAACAGGAATTTAGTTATGGTTTCAGCGTGGTTGAAAGGTCGTACATGACCTAAAAAGTAGCTGAGTGACCATGCTACTTTTTTTTTTTGGTCAAAAGTGACCATGCTACTGAGTCCTCCCCTCCCTAAATAAAATGCTGACTTTTACCAATTAAATGAGCGCGGCCAGCTCAGTTGATGTTGACATTGTCCAAATCACTTTTCCTGTGACTGAGAGAGGCTGCTTAGTGCTTACTACTGATATTCAATCACATTTACTTAATTATTCGAATTACAAGGGAAGAGAATCATCAGTTTTTGATTAAATAATTTTGTCTCTTTGAAGCGGTAAGCACTTCACTCGTCTGACGTGTGTGACTAACGCTGTGTAATGTAGATTTTGAACAAAACGCATGGACGACTTCATTTCATAATTAACACTATTAAACTAGAAGCATTTGCCCCTCGGAACGTGATGTTTCTTTTTTAAATATTATTATTTCCATAGTTTCATAGAATATATTGACTTTTTGGATCGCTTTAAAAATGCTATACACTCGAGGGAATTGCGTGTTTTGATTCCCTTTCGGTGATGGCCAGACGATTCTTTGAAGCTAATCTTGATGCTTCACTGAGTGCCACAGAAATCGGCACCATTATTGCGCCCTCCTTATCCTAAACTCCTCAATAATGTTTTCTCTCGTCAACTTTTTAGTGCATGCCCTTTTCACTTAATAATTAATGTTGAGTAGTTTGACGATCAATTTAATGAAATATAATTATAGTACAAGATCTATGAACAGTTTATTGCTTAGATTTGGTATCTCGTGGCGTTAGCCCGTAATTAATGTGCATATTAATATGCCAGTGTGGGAGTCTTGGGCTATTTTGAGACTCATAATGGTTGGGTAGACTGTAGCACAGTGGCGGAACCATGACCTGGCCAGTTGGAGCCTTGGCCCCAGCTAATCCTAATTGATTACTTTCAAAAATTTGTTAGTATATATTTATTATATGATATTTTATTTTGGCCAATAATTTGATTTCAGCTAATCTTTTATATTCTCTATAAGAATAATATTTGGTTCAATACTTATTAGGTTGTAAGAGGAAAGAAAAATTCTTGCTTGAGATACCTAGCTACTGAAAAGATTAATATCATCTTATGTCTAGTTTTGATTTATAATTGTTAATTAGTTATTATTTATTTGTATTTTTAATATTATGTGATACTATTTTGTAAATAGTTCGGTATATTTATTTTTTTAGCTCGGGTTAAAAAAAAAAAAATGGTTCCGCTACTACTATAGCATGCAGCTAAATTAATGTTTTTAGGAATGATTTTTCTAGTAACTCGTAAGGATTCTAGCTATGAAGTTATTAATGTTTTGATATCCGACGTATGGTCCTCTGTGTTTTTGTTTTGTTGATAGGAGAAGAATGGAATCAAAAGTAGGGTAAATGTGCAAAAATGCATATATGCTTTGCCCTCAGGAGCATCTAACACTAAATATATTTTTTTGGTGCAAAAGTTCCTATCCGTAACTCTTAAAATTGGTGCAAAAGTATCAATAAACTCTCAAAATTAGTGTAAAAATACTATCGCCGTTAATATCCATTAGTTTTGTGCTGGGGCCCACCATACTATCGCCCTCCGTCTTCATCTGTCAATCTTCCCCTCCCTCCACCTCCACCATTTCCTTCTCAATGGTGGTAACCTCTACTAGAGGCGACGATGACGCACTAAACTATGGCTGAGAAGAGATCTCTATCTCCGTCCCTTGTCGCTTCTTCGATGCTCTGTGTTTTGATTTTGGTTCTTATCGATAAAGAGATTTCCAATGCTCTTTGAAGCCTTAGTTTTGTCAATGAGTTTCGCAAAAGAAGTGGCCAAGCCAAGGAGAATTTCTATTTCTAAATTCTGAATTCTTGTTGTGATGTTTTTGGGTCACAGACAAGTGGAAATTCTAAAGCTTTTGTGAGATTAGGTGTTGACTTAGAATGCCAACACATAGATTGAGATTGGAGAAGCATGATGCTGCGAAGCAGCCTCGTCGAGATCCCTCATCCTCCAATTACGATTCCTTCTCTTAACCACCTCATGCTTTCACTTTGGAAGTTTTCAACAACAAGCTAAGCAAATCAAGAGCACAAAACTTTGGCACAATATGACCCTTTTGATTTTCCCAAAGACCCAGAGAATTGGTTCCGTATCTACATAGTTAGTTACAGATCTTATTCGCTGTCCTTTTTGTTTCTATTTTTGTTGATAAACTTTTCTAGTTAACTTTAGCCTGTGTTTGTTCTCAAAATAATGATTTTTGTTCTAGATTTTGAAAGTGATTTGAGCAAGTTTTCTTTTACACTTGTGATCCATGGATTGTGATTAATCAGTGCATGTCGTTGCTTGCCGTTGAGGAAATATTGAAGATGATGAATTTGGTAGGGAAAAGGATGAGTATTGAGGTTGAGCGGATCAGGGTATTTTGGAAATTTTAAATGGTAATAAACGGAAATTAGCAACTTTTAACCGAGATAGTATTTTTGCACCAATTTTGAGAGTTTGTAAGTACATTTGTACCAAAAAAAAAATATTTGGTATTGGGTGCTCTTGAGAGTAAACCATATATACATTTTTACACCTTTGCTCTAAAAAGTACTTAGTTGAGCTTCATTATCAATGAATTGATCATATCTAATTGATTGTCTCAGTCATAAATATAAAACTTAACTGACTTATTTTTAGAAGTTAAATAAGTTATTTAAAATCATATGTTGTGTATAATTAAATTATACATTAGTTTATAAGTCAAACAAATTAGTTTTGAGAAAAAGCAATAAATATAAACACTTTAAAGTAATTTAATTAATTTTCTTAATATTCTAAAAAAAAAAGTCAATTGATTATATTCTTACATTTAAGCCCAGAAATAGTGTATGTGTGGAGGTTTTAACTTGGTGCCTCGGCTTTGCTCGGAGAAATTCCTACACAGTTCTCATTTCTTGACCTTCTCGGTCTAGTTTATGGTTTTATCCCTGGCAATTCTGCTTTTCTACTTGTTTAAAGAGGAATCTGTTTTCCTCTTAATTAGTTGTATATATAGGTGAAATAATTTTAAAGGAGAGTATTTTGTGACAGTGACTTAGACTATCCATAACTTCTTTGTTCTGCCCGCATAAACTTCAAACCCCTTTGGGCAAATCTGAATCTTCGGAAGAGTGTTGTGCATGGCATACCAGTATTTGACTTTGAGGTCGAAAAAATAAAGAGTGGGAATAAATTTTGGGACTTGGGTAATGAAGTTTAATTTTCGCGTGAAAAACATACCCTGGCTCCATGATTTCAATTTCATTTATCACACAGACACACATACACATCCTATATATCATCTTTTGAATTCAACATACAAATTGATCTTTTTAATTTCTTCAGGACGAATTGATCGTTTTTATCTTGGAACTTGGAAGTAATTAAATGGTACAACGATTCCATCAATACGCATCTTCCTTTATTTATTTATAATTAGTAAAGGACAAAATGATATTAAAAAGAAATTAGAGAGTCTTACAAGTAAAAGCACTGTACGGGCAAGGGGAAGAAATCTCTAAAAAAAAAAAAAGAAAACCGTGAAATTCTTGCATCTGAATCACCTTGCAAGAGAAAGAGGAAAAATTGTTAAGGTAGCGGTTTAGTTATATCATCATGAAGCACGTACATGCTGTGAGATGAGAAGTGCAGCCTTATTTATTTGCCTCTTGACACATGAAATTGAGAGGGTCTCTTGAGCAACTCTTAATCCTGAATTAGTGATCAAACATTTTCCACAGTGAAAGCTTGCAGAGGCAGACCATAGAAGAAGATGAGGCTGGGACATTGAATTACACCATCAGTTATATATGCTTAACTGTCATATATATATGATTATGATTTAGTTTAGTTATAAAAGCTTGTTTAAGCATTTGCTTGCTGTACACGTGAGACTAGGATGCCTACGGGTTATATATAATACTTTGTATTAATTTTCACATTACCTGAATAATAATATCCAACCCCTCCACCGTGTCGGACGTCCTTTTATTGGGGCAAGCTTGTTATTCCCTTCATCCGTTCTTGTGGGGACAACAACGTTCCACTAATGGTCATCGGCTTCTTTTTTTCTGTGTTTTTTTATGGATATTCTGCTGCAAAATCTCTCTCATTTCTGCCTTAACGCGAGGAGTAATGAGCCTAAAAGCGACGTATTTTAAAATCGTGGCTAATAAAAAAGAATTGTTTTCCATTTTTAAAATGGCGAGTGCTAATGAAAAAGAAAAGTAAGTATGTATATGAATATTTTTGGTTTTTATCCCTTGGAATTGAGTGGCAGTGCTAATGACAAAGAATTGTTAGTGTATCTTGTTAAAGTGCATGTTTGTTGAATTAATTAAGAGAAATTGAAAAAGCAACGAACCGATCATTTTTACTTCTGTCATATGATGAATATTGTTCGTTTTTATACCTTGGAAATTGAGTGGCACAAGGATTCCATGTGTTACAGATCTAAAATATGAGCCCATTATGGAGATGACCCAATAAGTAAGAACTTACCTATAATTTTAACACCCTCCTCAAATTCAGGAGATTAGAACAGATATATCATTATTTCTATCAGGATTCTAGCTACCTATAGATCAAGGGTATTATCACTAAAGATATCTTATATCTTGAAATGATAAGATAACAGAAACCCACAAATTTAGGGTCCAGGTAAACCTATAAATAGAGTAGAAACCCTAATAAGGTTCACATGTTCTGACTCTATTTTTTATGATTCAGTAGTACAAACAAACTACGTGAACTTTGATCCTTCTCAACACTACATAGACCCTTAGGATTTAATCCTAGGTCAACTTCAATCTTTATTTTTTCTACAACAGAACATCATCCACACCCATGAGTAAAACGGGAATATTCATTTATCTTTTACTGCGTTTCCCCTTTCAATTCGATCATGATCTGCGCCGTGTTATAATCATAATTAAGGAATTTCTCATCGTACGATTGCCCAGGTGGCAGAATTTGAGAATCATAGGGACGTACTTTGTCGTACAAATAGAGATAGTGTTATAAATTCTAAAATCTGAACCCTAAAATTCACAAACGACAATTACTCATAGAGTGGGAGTGGGACTTTGGAGTGAACGGGCGCTTCTGCTTCCTCCGAGGAGTTCTCCAAAATGGAAGACATGCCAATGACACCGCCTCCCCCTCCTTTAGGGGCGTCCTCCATGAATGGCACCGCCGGCATTCGACACAGGAAGATGATGATGCACATGACGTTTTATTGGGGCAACAGGGCTGAAATTCTCTTCACCAGTTGGCCTGGTGACAACGCTGCCATGTTCGTCTTTGCCCTGCTCTGTGTGTTTCTCATGGCACTTGTTGTGGAGTGCCTCTCCCATGGTCGCCTCCTCAAGCCCGGTTCGAACAGCCTGGCCTCCCGCTTGGTTCAGACCGTTGTCCTTACTCTCAGAGTCGCCCTCGCTTATCTGGTGATGTTGGCCCTCATGTCTTTCAACGTCCCTGTGTTTTTGGTTGCTGTTGCAGGCCACGCCGTCGGCTTGTTCTTCTTTGCCGGTAGGGCATTTCATGAATTTGACCCTCCTCCCACCACTTGTTAATTCCTATATATGTTCCGTGTATTAGAAATGTTGTTCGGTTCCTAGTATTGACATGGAGCAAGTTTACCTTTCAAGTATGAATCTAATTATTTATGTGCAATTTTCGGGAATCTTGATTATTATTAATGATTATATACATATATTTTGTGCCTCTGGGACTCAATTTGGTTTATGCGCGCTTAACTGGGAAAGAGGTGATATAATGAAAAGAAACTGTCAAGATCATAGATACAATAATACAGGCAGCGGGATTGGCAAGGTGATAGGTGAGAAGAGAAACATGGCGAAAATTGAGAAGATCAAATACTACAACAAAAATTACTTTTAACTTCTGTTTTTAGTCATTTTCAAGCGAAGTCAATGTGAGCGATGTTATAAAGTCTGAGAACAACATTCCTAAAAAAAAGGAACTACGACAGAAAGGACGCCATAAGTCTTTTTTTGGAGGAAATGAGAACGAATGAAGAAGGGCAAGTGTGGAAGTGAGAAACACAACGTAGTGAATTTCTGTTTAAAAGTGGGTCCGCTCTTTAGACCCCAATTTTAAAAGGGATGTTATAGTGTAAAAGTCCACTTTTGACGTCCTTTTTATAATTTGAGATGACAAAAGTAAACTTTTGGTGTCTCCGTTAGAATCGCAACACTAAAATCTCTTTTTTTTGGCGTCTCTTTTATAATTAAAAGAAAAAAGATATATTTTTGGTGTCTGTTTTTATTAAAAGGATGCCTAATAATTCAAAATTCTTCTATTAAATTACCAAAATGACATCGATTTTTTTTTCTTATGTCTCTTTTTTTAAAATAGATGTTTTTTAAAAAAGTAAAATCGATAATAGTAATAAAAAAGATAAAGGAAAACAATATGAGCCTTTGAGTATGCCCATTTATCGAGTTCCAAATTTGGACAATTACATTGCCACTCATTTGTAAAGAAATGTTTGTTTAAGGTTAATTATTTACGTGCCTACTAAGAAAGCTATTGAATGGTTTAGATTTTAATGCTAGCTTTTTTATTAAAATACTCTTAATTGTTTTGTTTTTCCCGGAAAAAATGCATGGGCTCCATTTTGGTTTTGGATGTTCCGTGAAAATGTATAAAAAGCTGTGTCAGACCTCCATTTATAGGATTTTTTTGGGGCCTGACTCCATTTATACGTTTTGAATCATTCAATAATAGCTTATTTGGTTCAATGTATATATGCATGATCGATGTATACTAATAATAATAGCTACTGGTAAAAAAAAAACTAATAATAATAGATTAGTGCGTGACAAGGCTTTTTAAATTTGTCCATCACACCCTGACTCAATCATGTGTATAAATTAAATTACCCAACATATAACTTAGATACTTACATTGCATTCCAGACTCAATCACATGTCTGAGTAATTATAGTACGTACTATAATCTTCTTCTCTTTTAATTAAAGCTTTATTTCGGAAATATAAATTAATCTGCAATCCATGCTATATAATATATACTCTAATTTAATTTATAGAGCATGCTCCTCTTACAACTTATAGCAAATGGGCATTTTGGTGTCTCAAATTTTAAGCCGTTTAAAACACCGACCCCCTATCATTTGATAAAAATTTAGACCATTTTGTCTATTGAAGGATCAAAATTAAAATGAGGATAAATTTAATAAAATAAATATTATATTAACCTTTTTTGTAATCATAATAAGCAGTTTTTAATTGTGTCCCTGTTTGAAGTGGCAGGCACGCGGGGTATTGTAGTGTAGATTCAGAACAAAACGCGTCAGTGACAAGTAAGGCTTTGTTTGGGAGTTTAGAGGAGAAGAAAAGGAAAGAGATGTAAGGAGTTTAGAGGGGAGGAGAAGGAAGGGAAATGAAAGATATTTCCCCCCTTGTTTGGGAGTTAAAAAAATAGTAAGGGAGGAAGATAGAGGATTAATGAGTTATTTTTACTATTTTGTCATTTTCTTTAAACATTAATATAATTATTATACTTTACAAATAAATTGAATGTAATTTTTATATTCAAAAAATATTTTCCCATAAAAAATTATTTTCTCTATCTAAAAAAAATTTCCCAAAAAAATATTTTCTCTCTTTAAAAAGTATTTTTTTCTCTCTAAAAAATATTTCCGTGTGTATTCCAACAATAGAAAAGAAAAAAGAGATAAAAAATAACTAGAGTGTTTTATTTGAACAAGGGTAAAAAATAATTAATTTATTTTCCGTCTTAAAACCCCTCATTAGGGGTGGGAATAGGTCAGACCTCTATCAGGGGCCTACGGCCTAGCCTACTTTAAGCCTAGCCTAGCCTATTTAGTAAATAGACCAGGCTTAGGCTTAGGCCTATTGTTAGGCCTATTTAGGTAAACAAGCCAGGGCTATTTTCATAAGGCCTAGCCTTCAGGCCTACAGGCTAGGCCTAGCCTATTTAGTTTTTTTTTAAATGTTTCATTATGCATAGTTATATATGATTTAATTTAAATTAATTTTGTAGATTATTTACATAATTAATAATTTATTCTTAACGTTAAATTTCACATTTCTCCATTTATCAATGAGCTTAACACTTTCACTTATCAATTGGTCACAACTACTTTTCTTTCTTTCTTTTTTTTTTAATCACTCAAGGTGACAATGCTAGCTCACTACTCCTCTCTTGGTTTATGTCATTTGATGTAACATAAAAATTGCAATAAGTTTATTCTAGTGATGCGCAAATGAAAATGATCCAAATAGAAGGAGTTTGTCTCATTTTTTGCAAGAAAAATAAGAGGTAAAATCTAGTTTTACATGCCACTTGTCGTGATTGGTTGATTTTAAGAAATATATCTCATTAATCAATAAATGATTGATTTTGCTTATTCCTTTTTGCTCAAACAATTATTGTCATTAGGTGTTCTTTTCTTTCACCTACTAACTCTTTTACTTCATATGAGAATGAATCCTTAAACTTTTTAAACATAACGTAAGCATTTAAATAGGTTTGATGAATTATATATGAACTTAGATGCATATATTTTAAGATTATATAAAGACCTACATTTTAAGTAAGCCTTTAAATAGGCTTCAGGCCTTACCAGGCCTTTTGAAGGCCCAGGCTTAGGCTTAAAATAAAGCCTACAGACAGGCTCAGGCTCAGGCTCAGGCCTAGGCTTTAGATTTTTGTTACAAGCCAGGCCTGTTTAGCTAAAGCCTAGCCTAGCCTAGCTTATTTCCACCCCTACCCCTCATATTGGAGGAACTTCATTTTTTTGAAAAATGAAGGTTTTGAGGGATTTGTAAAAATCCCTAATTCCCTCCCCTCTGATTTTTAAAACTTTTAAATAAGGGAAAGGACTATCAAAATCCTTCTTTTCCTTTCTTTTTCCTCCAAAATGAAACTCCTAAACAAAGCGTAAGGAAATTGTGCATTTTGATCCCCTTAGGTGGACCATTCTTTGAAGCTAATCTTCTCACACACAAGTCGCACCATTATAAATTGTGCCCTCCTTACCCTTAACTCCTCAATAATGTTTTCTCCCACCAAATTTTTGTTGCCCTTTTCACTTAATAATTAATGTTAAATAGTCTGACGATTATTTATTCAATGAAATACAATTGAAGTTGTTTTGTATAAGAACAAAACATCATATGGTTAGTCTTAATCGACCAGCGTGTTTATATTAGATCAAAAGAATTCTCTAACATATCTATAAAGTAAATATTGAAGAGAATATCATATGATTCTTCAAGATATATTTATAAGGTAGATATCAAAGAGAGCAATGGATTATTGTGTACATAAATGACGTTTAGTTAAAAGGGTTGGGTTGTATGCACAATGAGACTTAATAGTAAATGGAAATAAATAAAATCTGTGTACCTTTTAGGTTTACTTTCTATTTATAAAAGTTACCTTAGGGTTTGGACTCTTAGGTTTTATGCACCTCCTAACCTATGTATTTTTGTTGTCACATCTTGATTATAGCCTTGATTATAAGATGATTATAATCTTCCTTCATTATAACTAGGCAAGTCCTGGTACCAATTGTCCTTGTTGGGCCACTCAACAATTAGACCTCATGTATGAGGACATAACAAAAGAATATACGTAGGACCTATAATTTGTTGTTTAGTAACGTTGTCGATGTCACCCAATGTGGATATTTCAAAATATGGAAAAACTAGCGAGCAGCGTGACTCATTTAACTGCAAAGTAGGTAAGTTGTGAAATGTGGGCTCCTAATATATATAATAGAACTAGCCATTTCTGGTATACCCCTCTAATCTAATGTATCAATGCATCCGTGGCTTGCGTCGTTGTTGATTGAATATGTTTAATCATAATAATATTTTTAATTTTAGACTCTTTGACTCTTTGATAGGGCAAAACTTTAAAGCCTATAACTCCGCAAGTGCACGGGCCGTATCAAGTAATAAAGAGTAAGTAAAGTATCGTTCCCATGAGGACTTAGTATCCACAACTTTGATCAGGCATTGATTTTACACTTTCGTTTAAGTTGAGTTAAAATAAAGCTTTGATGAAAAATGAGAATTTTTAAAGACTATTTCTAAAAATAAAAATTAATAAAAGAAAATGATTTTTGGATTTTCAAGGATTTAATAAAAGCTTATGATTCTTTTTCCCCTTGTTGCATTTCATAATATTAAATTAATTTCCTCTCTCTTAGTATTTTCATACATATATGTGTTAGTCTAAGGTTCACAAATACTTGACAAGCTCTCTCAAGTCAATATCAAGTTTCTCTTCTCATTAAAATGCACAATCTCTTGCTACAATTAATGAGAATCAATATTAAACAACAAACTTAATGTGATAATGCAAGATTGATAAATATATCTCTATTTTACCAACAAACTATCCATTTATCAAGTAAACTTCAAGACAAACATGATTTCAATCAAATTCTACACCTAGATTAGCTTTCTCAAGTCAAATCTAAGTGAATCAATCATCTAAATGGTAAATGGTAGTCAATCAATTAGAAACATTAAGCCTAGATTAAAATCAACACATATAGATATTTATCTACTAAAAGAGAGGATTATCCAAATATTAATCCATATGAAAGGGTCAACAGAATTCTGAATGAATCCTAGAATAAAAAGTTTAGCTACTCATGTCTAAAAACAAAGAGAGTCTAATCATAACTAAATTCATGGCTTAAGCAAAATCCAAGACCAGAACAGCAGCAAATTAATATTCAGAGACAGGAAAATTGAAAAGAAGTTTGAACTAGACAGACCCAAGAACAAGAACAAGAAAGCTGAACTTTAGCACCTCTGCTCTCCATCTTTCTTCTCTCAATTAACCTCCAGCCACCAGCTCCTCTCCTCTCCTCTCCTCTCTCTTTTTTTTTATTCACTTAATTCCACACTTTTTGCCCAGCTGCCTCTCTCTTGCGTGATGCTCCCCTGGTCCTTTTGATCATTCCATTCCAATTCATTCAATGTGGGCCAGCTTCTTCGATTCATTCCATCACCTTCAGCCCAATTTTGTGTCCAGACTTCCCTCAGCTCTTTAGGTCTTCATGCACACACATTGGTTCATTCGTGGGCCCAGCTTCTTTAACACTCAATCAGCCCAATTGAATGAAACAAGGCCAATGAAATAATAGTCTCCCTCTGGTACTTTGATTTGTAAAAATAAAAATAAAAGAAACTAAATAAATAATAGTAATAAAATAATAAAAAAAATTATTTTAAATTGAAATCCCACAAATGATGTAGCAACTTGATTTCTCTTAAAATCTTAAGAAAATTTCTTTAATTTAGTGTTAATGACTTCCTAAATATATCAAAATATACCCCAAATCTATTAAAATTAAGAAGTCATCACTCTTATAATTTATGTGGTGTTTCAGTAGCGCCCGTAGTGAAAAATATTTCAATAAATAAAAATATTATTTATTGTTAATATATTTGGATGGGAGCCAAAATAGGTGTTTTGGAGGGGGAAGGGATTGTTTGGGGTCCTTTTCCTTCCAAAATTTTAATTTAATTTATTTTTATTGTTCTTAAACATGAGAGGGGAAGAAATTAAAATATTTTTTTTATATAAAATAGATTTAATTTTATGTTTGTTACTTTTTTTTTTCTTTTTACTATGGTCATCCCACTGATCAGTGGGATTCCTGCATTGTCGTATGTTCGTTAATTTGAGTGATAAAATGAAATTAAATTGGATTATTTTTTGTAATTAAATAAAAATATGTGTATATATTTTAATCAAATTGTATCACATTAATTATGGCTGTGTGACTTGGTGTATGTAGGGACCGACAAGGAAGCTCCTGCTTCCACCGTGCCATTCTCCAATCAAGACCCTCTTTATATTTATGCTCCCAACGCACACTATCTTCTATATTCATCGCCAAAATGGAAGGCATGTCAATGACACCTCCTCCTCCGTCGTGGGCGGCAGTGGCCTCCATGAATGGCACCGCCGGCATGCAACACAAGATGATGATGCATATGAGCCTTTATTGGGGAAAGAAAGCTGAAATTCTCTTCCCTCGCTGGCCTGACGACAACACTGCCATGTTCGTGTTGGCCCTCCTCTTTGTGTTTTGCATGGCCCTTCTGGTGCAGTGCCTCTCCCACCGCCGCCTCCTTAAACCCGGTTCAAGAAGTCTCTCCTCCGGCTTGGTTCAGACCCTCGTCCTTGCCCTCAGGGTTGCCCTCTCCTTTTTGGTCATGTTGGCCCTCATGTCTTTCAATTTGCCTGTGTTTTTGGTTGCTGTTGCTGGCCATGCCGTTGGCTTCTTCTTCTTCACTAGCCGGGCTTTCCATGAATCCGACCCGCAAAAACAGTTGGATCTTCCTCCCTCCACTTGTTGATTAGAAATGTTGTTTTGCTTATCAGGTATCAATGGAATCATTCCTCTGGAATTAATTAAAATAGAACATTATGTGACGTTGTAGCTCAATCTGGTTTAGGTATGTTTAGCCATGAACTCGTGTTGCAAGAGAATCATTTCAAAATCTGACCTATTCTACATTTTTACAGACTCAAATTCGTGTGCTCTTTCTTATCTCTTTAAGAAATGTTTACTTAATGCTAATGGTAGTGCTAAACGTATCATTCTCAAGTGACGGGGAAGTAGATTAATAAAACGATTCCATATAGAATGTTTTAACTCTTGATCAGTTAGAATATTTTCAAGTCAAGATTTTCTAGTCAATTAGGTATATATGATTTTATATTTTGAAGTTCTAGATATATAGATCTTAACTTACTATATCTATTATTTGAAATTCAAAATTTTAAAAGGCAATTAACCTCCAAGTATATCTAAAAAATTAAAGTTAGAAACTATCTTATGTATTCATCCGTGCATGTACTTTTTTTTTAAATAAGAAAAACGACATAAACCCGCTCCATTCAATTCATTTTGAATTGGGTGTGCGCCATGTATATATATATGTAAAGCTTTGTGAGCAAGGCCTTCATTTATAGGCTTTGAATCACTCAATAATGGCTCAACTGGTTCAACGTATTTGCATGATCTGCACTAACTAATACTCCCTTTTATTTAAAATCGAAGCTTTAGATTTTACCAAAAAAATATAAGCTTTGAATCACTGATTTGTGTTTATACAAAAATCAGTTAAAAGAAATAAATAAATATGTAATACATGCATTACTTTTTTTTTTTTTAAAAAAAAGATGACCTTATTTATAGAGAAAATAAACGAGAGGCACAATAATTAAAAATAAGATGAAAAATGATGTAGGGAAACAAGGGTGAGAGAATGTGACAAAATTGGGAACAAAATGCATATTAAATTATCAAGCAAATCCAAGTCATAGCTTTTTTTAGTTGTCCATGGATTCATCAAGACTTTTAGTTTCGACTAGTGCGGGTTTACCCCAAGTCGGGCTTATATTGGTGGGGGAAATTATAGCTCCCAACATCATTTTTTTCATTCTTATGCATCGAACCGATGACGTTATTAAGAGAGAGTAAGTCATTTCCTACTTATTTTCAAAAATTGTTGGTGAGTAGCATTTTTGGTAGGCAACCATTGTGAATGTTTGCCAAGTTGAACCCATAATAAGTTTGGGCTTTCTATCATGGACGGGTCATATTGTTACAAGCCACATCCATCCCCATTCATATGCATAATTTCTTCCAGCTTCATCCATCAATATCCTCCGTATTACTAACATAGTGTCACTTTAATCCTCATCTTTGGGCTCAAGTAGTAAAGGGGTTGGACACTTTTAATAAAGAGAGGGGGTTCGATCTTGGAGTTAATCAAAGCACTGGGGGAGACATCTTAACTCTTGGGTTCCTAAATAAACATCTTAGGATAATAGACGGTTCGTCCTGCTTAACATTGGTATCACCTAAGAGAAAAGGAAATTTTGCTTTACCTTTGAGTTATAGGTAAACTCAACCACTTTCCTAAAATTTTATTATATATAAAAAAAAACATATTGCCACTTTCGATCCAACATATTCTCTTGCCTTTATCATTGCATGAGTCGAATTCCAAATGAAATGGGATCAACCAAACAGCAGGCCTTCATATTTTCATTTGTAGTAGGCTTGATATTTTCATTCCAATGGTATCATGAGATTCCTAAAAGTTTTTTGTTTTTTTTGAAAAGATTCCAACAAGTTTGATAATGCAAAGCAAGTATCCGGCCCTGCCACGTTGTAATAATTGCGCGCCTTTCATTTTCTCGCAGTACACGATGACCCCTTATTGTGACAGTCAGCGTACTTGGCACGCAATATTGCAGTTTTATAGGACTATGAATCCCAGGCTTCCATTTATTTCTGATTCAATTCAGATTAATTCAGAAATCAAATCAGTCCCTTTCTCATTGGGGGATCATCATCCACCAACCATTGTGACATGAGAAAATAATTTTTGAGAAAATATTTTTCCTTTTATAATATTGGTGGAATCTCTCCCAAAAGATACTCCTCCAGCTCACCAGACTTGCAGGTATCTCTATCGTCCTGTCAAGTGGTGCCGATTCATTCAATTATTACACACTCATTTTTTAAATTTTATTTTTTGGAAAAAATGGTGGTTAACATTTACACGGAACGATGAATTAATCAGCATTAGATTGGAGGTTTTTTATCATTAAGTGAGGTCCATGACATAACGATGTGAACTTGATCCAGCATCGAATACGAGTGTTGACGTGGCAAATGAATTTCAGACTCATTCTATTCAATTCTTCATATGTAAAATGAAAGAAGGATCAACGCTCAACTTTCATGAGACCAAATCAACACGCATGCATGTTTTTACTGACAGAGACTAATCTCTCTCAGACAAAAGAGAGGCAAGTGGTGTATTTTAAGTTCGCTCTATATACAAGGCAGAGAATCAAACTTTGAAAAGTAGTTTTCACTCCCACAAACATGAAAAAGTTAAAGATATAAGGGTTAAAGTGCAAACTTAACAAGAAGCGATCACTGATAAATGATGATGTTGTTTTGAAAATTTTTCTCAGTTTAAAGTCAGCTTTAAAATGTTAAAATAAAGTAATATTTTTGCTGTTGTTAAAAATATTAATTTTTTTAACCTTCAATATGTTTGAATGGGATGAAATAATATTGTTATCTTCTTAAATTCTATTAGTGATCTGAACTTAAAAATTGCTGAGACAAATTAAATTTGCAACTTACGCTTAAAAAATAAATAAACATATCATAGGATATGTTTCTGCAGCGCCGCCGCCTGAAATTTTTGACCCTCTGACCAGCCTTTTGATTACTTTTGGTTCAACTCATGATCCATTCACTCAAGTTTCTTTGTTTCTGCGTCATCTCACCAGTTTTCTTCATGTCGTCTTCTTCTTTTCTTAGTGACTTGTATATGTACTGTATTCTTTTAGAAATTCTCACACAATACTAATCATAATGTCTCTCTGCACCTCAAAAGAACAAACAAATCAAAGTCTTCCATATGTAATTCCAGGTTGGTCCTCCGATCTTAACTCATGGCATAAAAATGCACGTGTCCCCGACATAAGAACTTTTGATCCTCTAATTTCAATTCATTCGTCCAAAGTCAACCCCTCCTCGAGCAAAAGTTTATTCAGCACGACTATTTTGTTGCTGATGAATGAGTTCATTTAATGGGTGAAAAGTCACTTATTGATAGCCTTGAAAAAAAATAATAGCATTACTATTCATTTGCGTTTTCCATAAGAAGGGAATAGCATCTTCCATGGATATTTTAGACTCTGGGAACATGCATGGTACCGAGTTTTGTCAATCGCTAATGCCCACCAGCCTATTATTAATTAATAATAATGTACCATTTGATGTGTCGGGGCAATTTTTGTTGGCCTAAATTACGGTGAAAGCTAGCTAGCTATAAGTTACTGTCACTTAATTAAGTACTCCTAATTACGATTGTTAGTGAAAGAATAGGCCACATCAACAAAAGGATTGGGATTAATTAACTTTTTGGAGTGAAAGCTAAGTTTAACAGAAGATTTATTAGGTAATATTTAGTTGGCAAAATGAAGGCCAAGCGATAAAGTTAGTTAATGTTTTCGTGATTTACTTAAACTCTTTGTTGACTTTGAGGTAAATCGAATCTGAATAGAATGTGATTCTTGTTACAATTTTTTTCCTACTTCTAATGATTAATTTGATTTTTCTCCTAAATATGGGATTTAAATCTTATTTTTCTCCCCCTTCCGTTAATTTGATGATTTAAATCTTTTTTTTTGACATCACCCTTCCGTTAATTTTCTATCTTTTTCCAATCTCACCTTCCACATTCAATATCCTCATTAAACGAGGGGTATTGGCGAACAATTTGTATATAAAAATAACCAATGCCCTTAATCTTCATGAATTAATTAATTCAGTCTTATATTTAGAATGGAATAGCCACATCAACAAATAATTGAATATCAGAAACAACTCTTTCCGATTTTGCAACTATATATTTTAGTGATAAACAATATATAAAAGGTTATAATTATTTTATTAATTGGTATAGTTAAAATTTCAATTTATGATATTCATCATTAAACGAATTCTTAAAGGTTATGAACTAATTACAACTGTTTTGTTCAAGTGGTTATGTATTTAGTCGTATTATTTGGGCAAATCAAGAAAGTGCTGTGTAGGTTGCGTTTTGACAAAAAAATAAATAAATTATATTTTATTATTTAAACACTTCTCATTCTTCAAAGAATTATAAAGATGTGACATATAAATAATGATCTTTCTAAAAAATTATTGGAACATATATATACTCAGAATCATTTCAATATATAAATATGAACATTTTAAATGAACTTTTTATTTATTATTCAGAGGACAGTCCTAAAACGACAGATAGGGAAAGATTCAGAGAAAGTAGATTCAGTTGGGCTTTATGAACGGTCACGATTGGCACACCTCTCGTCTTGCCACTCGTCAGTCGTCACCCCCCACTTCCCTCACCCTATGATTGACTTCAGCCCACCTTCTGCTTATTATATTCTTTAATTTTCCCCTTATAATATGAAATGATACAAATTACAACATGAAGACTGTTTTTTTTAAGCAGTAATAAAGTTAGAGGACAGAGTTGTAGGACTCGAATATAAATTAGAGTAATTAAAGAAGCACTCTTTTTATAGGACATAGTTTCTACATCAAGATTGGAACTAAACTGAATTGAGGACAAACCACCAACTGAAACACACACACTTGTATTTTAAAGAAACTGTACCTTTACTCTGCATGCTACATAAGTTTGTAGTCTTTTAGCTAAATCAACATTGAAGTAACACACGAGAACAGCCAGAGTCAATACTGCTAGGCTCAGCATATTTATTTATTTATTTCAATACAAAGGATTTATTAAAATGTATCCTTAATAGTAAAGTCACTATCTTTACCCCAGTCTCCCTCAGCTAAGCTTTAGCACTGGCCTCTTCTTTTGTTTCATTTTTACACAGAAGGCTTTATTATCACCCTGTAACTGTAAAATTCACTCCATCCCCTAATCTTATTGTGTCTGACTCTGACCCAACCAAACGGAAAAAAAGAACAGAACAAGACAGCCAAATCTAGAAAATATTCTCGAGCCGGCACTATTCACCTTTGATTCCTCCTAACGGTCCATCTAAAAAGATTGCCCTCTCAATTCCTCACAGTAATGAATATTGATTTGATTTTAAATCTTTAATAATCAACCTGGCAGACGCTGATTCCTCTGTCTGCTTCCGTTTTAAAACTGCCTACACAGCATTATCATGAAAAGCTTCAATAAGTCCATTCTTGAGGCAACCTTGTCTCGTTCTGCATATTGGCTGGCTCCTCCTTCCGTGATTGTCGTTTCTGCAGCGAATACATGCCATCCTTGTTATTCACCAGAACTTCTGCAAAAAGCAAAAAAATCACACTATTCTTAGTCAAAATGGACAGTCACATCTTCGGTGTATTCATGCATTAGTATCACCATTCACCAACTGCGCTACCCCTATTTTTCTATTCTTAGGTGGCTTTTCCCTCAAGTTTCAATCTATGTGGTTGAATAATAAATATCAGAAATTGGGTGTACCTTGCAGAGGAGGAAAGCCATTGGCTTTGGGTCCAGACGTGGCAGCCATTTGGTCAAAGTGGAGCTGTAGTGCCTGCACTACTCTGGCTGGTATCAGTACAGTGGAGCGACCTGACATGCACCCATCAACCTTTTTTAGATGCAAATATCTAAACCAGATCTCATGTTTCTGCCATCAAATAAGAATCTTTTCATGTCACCAAAAAAATCTAAACTTCTTTGATCAAACTTGCATGTGCTTCGTTTATTAGAATATGCGATCGCCCGCAGAGGCTCATGGGATTCCAGGTTAATACGCATCTTTCAAGGGGCAAAGACAACAAATTCGGACACAAAACTCGCATTAAATCGTTAAATTATGATTTTAAATATGGTTGATATTCCCATTTCAGAGCCAACTACTTCAACGACTCCTGAACTAGAAGAATAGACAACCAAATCTTGAAGCAACTTCACGAACCGAATTCATATCTTCCCAATTACCTGACTTCTTGCGTGATTCAGACGGAGCTGTGTTCACGCGAGGCAGGAACACCCCGGTCCCACTTGACCCGCTTCTCGAGCCCGACCCTCCAAGGAAAACTGCTCGCGTGCCGGACCCGGATGCTTGCTGCTGGTTTTGTGGCTGCTGCAGCGGAGCAGCTCCGGTGCTCGAAGTAAACAGTGGTGGCACGCTATTCCTGCAAGCATTACCCGACCTGACGCTGCTGCGTTTGCCTTTCTTCTGAACTTGCTGAATCTGTTCACCGGCCTCGGCAGGATCCGAAATCTGGACTTGGCTTTCCGGATATGCAGCGAGCTTTTGCTTCATAGTCTGCTTTTGATTTAGGCGAGATAACTGCTTCATGTAAATAACCGTTCAACGAAGTGAGTAATTAATCATCATAACGCTGAGAAATTTTCATTTTTCCCCAGCAAGAAGAGGATGTTATGGTTTATGTCACCTGAACAGCTCGGATTTGTTGGTCAATGAGAGCTTGGTTGAAGCTGTGATGATTCCCATAACCGTGGAGGTATTTTGAATGCCCTCTTTCGTCGATGTTCATCTTGTCAAACATCCCAACGACGTCGTAAGCATTCTCTGGACAAGAGTCTTTGCCGTCACTGGGCGTCGCCGGCGGCGTTGGTTCCAGAGAAGGGCCTTCTGGACTGCCTTGGTTTGAGCCAAACGGCGACCAGAGAGTGGATTGGGATGAATCAGTTGAATCCCACGACTTTACGGAAAAAGGAAGAATAAGAAGGGACAGAACAGGGAAAAAGATTAAGTTCTAGAGATTACGGAAAAGAACGTACATAGAAGCAACCAAAAAAAGAATTGATTATTTTTCCAATTGAATTGATGACTAATGAGCAGAGGAGATGAATTAAAAAAAAAAAAGCAGAAACATTACCATCTCCAAATCGCTAGAGCCAATGCCTGACAAGTGGGATTGGTCGTCATCCTGAAACATGAAGTGAGTCATCTCGCGAGTAAGCTCAGAGATGAAGTCGTCGTCCTTATCACTGTTGCTCGGTGCCTCGGCGGTGGCGGGAACGAGAGAAGCTATATGGGATCCAAACTCGTTGGGGTCCAAAGCAGAGGATTTTTGTTCGGAGAAGTTGTGGTATTCAGAGAGAAAATTATCATCGTCCCTGTCAGGAACTAACTGAGAAGGAAGCGTGGATTCACGAGTGTGGAGGTCAACAGCCATCATAAAAAGGGAAGCAGGGTTAAGGCAGAAGCCAGATGGGGTAGATGATTGGCAATAATGGTTATAACTGGTGGTAGAAGCTTCAATAATTAGTTGATACCAGAGAGAACAAACAAAGACAAGGTTGAATTTTGATCAAGCAGAAACAGAGAGGAACATTAATGAAGGAGGAGTCGGTGATGAAGGGGTTGAGGGGTTGGGGTGGGGCCAGCGGGAATGTCAGAGAGAGTGAGTCAGTTAGAGAGAGATGCAAAGGTAGGCCGGCTTTAGTAGTTGGGCCGTACGGTTCACACAGCTGGCCGGCTCACCTCATCTGCCATTTGTTGAAGACTCAGCAGCAGAAGTTGCATCCTCGGAAAG
The DNA here is from genome assembly GCA_037074495.1 of Acacia confusa. NCBI lineage: Eukaryota > Viridiplantae > Streptophyta > Magnoliopsida > Fabales > Fabaceae > Acacia > Acacia confusa. The sequence goes on from CM073509.1 coordinate 867,951, forward strand.
AAACCAATTTTCCTGATACATTTCCTTCAGAAATACCCAACCAACTCAAATATACAAATATGAGGACCAAGTCATTCTGATTGTAATCGAAAATAGTACTCCTATTTAAACCTCCTAGTGGGTTTATAATATATATATACCTCTATGTATGTATGTATGTATTTAGGTGCATTCAATTTAATACGTGAGGTAGATGGGCGACAATAATGCTTAGTTGAAATCAAGACGTTTGTTGGCCAAAATAAAAGAAAGAAGTTTATGTTCCAAGTTATTTTTTAATGGGATAAGAGGAAGGGAAGTTCTCTTGCGGACGCTAATGAGCCAGAGTCGTTCCTTTAAATTAAGTTCAACTAAATGTTTTTCTAAAAGAAAGATTAGGTCTCTCAATTTCCAAGGAGTCACATGGGATTTAAATATATGTTTGCCTTGCATGAGGTTGAATTATGGAAACATTGGAGCTAATCACAGGGAAAGGTGGTTCCAACGACAAGGGACATGAGGGTGTGCGCTATTTGTACAACCAAAAAATAGGTGTTTGTCTCCAGTTTTAATGGTTTAGCTGCTAAATTAAATTTGGCGTTTGATGTGAGTCCGTTAAAGTCAATAGAGTTAGCTGATTGTTGTTTAGGTGTGCCTCACTGAATGCATATTGCCTGCCAACCACTTTAATCCGGAGCTGGTAATAGGACACAGCTTCATATAATAGTGTTATTATGGATAATGGTTGCATAACACCACCCAAAGCTGTCACTGATTAACTGAATCTTCCAAAGCAAAGATGGGTACATGCATAGGATGAGCTTTCTGCACATACTTAATCAATTTCAAAGTTTCAAAAGTGAGATTCGTGGCCTTAGTACATGGTTTGGTAGCTGATAGAATGATTAACGCTGTAACAAAAGCAAAAAAAAAAAAAAACAAACAAACAAAAAAGGAGTTCAGACAAGACTGGTGAAGCCCCATCTAACATTCAACCAAACCGCACTTCAATTATTATTCAACTTTTTTGTATATCGTCTTCCCCTTGTTAGTTAACATCTCCTGCTTTCTATTTTATTGCTACAACTACAAGTTTACCACACACTCTCACAAACTATACGTGTGATTCATTTTATTTTAAATGATTTGTCATGTTCGTCAACCCGATGAAAAAGTTAAGCGACTTGTCATAGATAAATGCCAAAACCAAAGTCAAAGTAAAACACTCAAAGTTGGTGTTGACGGAAGAGCATGATGGTATCCATAATGGGTGGACTGAGTGGATAAAGTTAGACTGAAGTTTCAATATTTTTCTTCATTAAAAACCGAATACACTGACTGAATTTCGTTTCTTGGGTGATAGAGTCAATAAGAAATTACCACCACGGCCAGTGCTCAAAATCACTGTTTGGACGCAGGTTTGGAGGCTTGAATATGTGCCTTTGGAGGAAGATAGTGCTCAGCTTTGCAGCTCATTTGCAAAGAAGGGGAGCAGTACAACGATGTCCAAATGACCAGTACAAGTAGCATCATATCCGATAGACCCATTTCCCAGAAGTTCATTGTTCCATGTAGGGGTTTGGCTCAGAAGGGGACCTGGCTTCGTCCGGAGCATCTTGGGCCGAAAGGAGAGTGTTTTCCCTTGTACCAGAAAATTAGAAGTATCTTTTAAAAGCCTTATTTACCAACAAGTCGTTGTAGTATAGTGGTGAGTATTCCCGCCTGTCACGCGGGTGACCCGGGTTCGATCCCCGGCAACGGCGTATTCTTCTTTTTATTTTTTATTAATTGGCTTTTTGTTATGAATATACTGATTATGTGGATGTCCATTGACTCCCGGTCTCCAAATATTACAAGATGACATGGGACCCACGCATAGTACCATGCATAGTAGTTTACTATTTGGTGGGACCCACACACAAAATAATACAACTCACGGGAATGCATTCCCGTGAGTGTACAGTTATGTAATTAGGGGAATATTACATCAAATGACCCAAAGTGGAAATTACACTAAAGGCCCATTTTCCTTCTATAAATAGAGGCCTTCTGTAAACATTCAGATTACACTGAAATGAGAACTTCTCTCTACTCTCTCTCTCTCTAAAATCTCTTGTTCTTGTATTTACTTTTCATCAGTTTTATATTACGTTATCAGCACCAAGACTCTACCAAGGTAAGATTTTATTACCATCTCCTTTACTATTTGTTTATTTTTTCTATCTGGTATAATCTTAACCATGATATGGAATTAAAGTTCTACTTTTACCGATTATTTTGAACATCAGGTTCCATGGTTAAGATTTGAGATTATTTACTATTTACTATTCACAGTAAATAGTAATTTTTACTATTCATGTTAATTTTACCTTTTTCAGTAATTTTATATTTCTATTTATTTTGACTCCTTTATGGAAGTCTAGATTTAATATTTCAGTAATTTATTTTTCACTATTCATTGTGAATAGTAACTTTACTATTCACGGTAAATTTATATTTTACTATTTACAGTAATTTATTTATGTTTATATATTCTTCCCACTCCCTATTTATTAATTCATGGTGGCAACATTAAGCTCCATTGGTAATTTAATTTTACTGTTTTATTTATTTAATTCATGGTGGCGATACTAAGCTCCATTTGTTTAATTTAAATTCTTTACTTACTGCTTTATTTATTTCATGGTGGCGATATTAAGCTCCATACTGACTTTATTAATATTTACATTATGCCACTAACATTTAAATTTATGTTACTAACATTTATTTATGCATTTATTTACCTTTTATGGTGGCAACACTAATATTAGTGGGCTCCATTTATTTATGCATTTATTTACCTTTTATGGTGGCAACACTAATATTAGTGGGCTCCATTTATTTATGCATTTATTTACCTTTTATGGTGGTGGCACTAATAGGGCTCCATTTGTTTATCTTAATTCTTTACTGTTGTCTATATATTATATAATATATGCATCATCTTTCTTACCTTCGGATGAGATAGGTCTCGCTGTGAGTTTACTCCCATTCCTATCTCATCTTATTTTTATTTTCTTAGCATGTTTATTTACCGTTCTTTAAATTATGTTTTAATTTATAATAAGATTTTATAATATGATTCTAATTATTTTTATTATTTTTAGTTTGAATCATGTCTTCCAACCTTTCAAATCTTGAATTTAATGCTCTTGACATCACCGGGAAGAATTATCTATCATGGGTTTTAGATGCTGAAATCCATCTTCAAGCAAAGGACTTTGGAAAGGCTATATTGCCAGGAAATGATGCGTCCCCTCAAGTAAAGGCTAAAGCTATGATTTTTCTCCGACACCACATTCATGAAAGTTTGAAAACTGAATATTTAACGGTGAAAGATCCATTTGAATTGTGGACTAGTTTGAAAGATAGGTATGATCATCAGAAAACGGTGATTTTGCCTAGAGCTCGTTATAAATGGATTCATCTCAGGTTACAAGATTTTAAAACTGTAAGTGAGTATAACTCAGCTGTTTTCAAAATAAGTTCTCAGTTAAAATTATGTGGTGAAAAAATAACTGATGAGGACTTATTAGAGAAAACTTTTTCTACCTTTCATGCTTCGAATTTGCTTTTACAACAGCAATATCGTGAGAAAGGTTTTAAAAAATATTCTGAGTTAATCTCATGTTTACTAGTAGCCGAGCAAAATAACGAGTTATTATTGAAAAATCATGAAAATCGTCCCACTGGATCTTCTCCATTTCCTGAAGCGAATGTGAGTGTACGGAATGATCATGGTCGTGGCCATGGTCGCGGTCGTGGTCGTGGCCGTGGTCGTGGACGAGGACGTGGAAATCGTGGAGGTAGAAATAATCATGGTCCTTATCATGGTGGAAGAGGATATTATAGTCCTTATACCCACCAGAAAAAGATGAACAATGAAGGACAAAAGAATGATAAAGAAGGTCCTTCAAAAGTTGTTGAACATAAATGTTATCGGTGTGGTATGAAGGGACACTGGGTACGTAATTGTCGTACACCAGAACATTTAGCGAAACTTTACCAAGCCTCTATAAAAAAGAGTGTTAATAATGTGGAATGTGATGATAAGGCTCATAAAGATAATGATGTCAATGAGCTAAATGATGATGTTATGTCTCACTTGGAGGTGGAAGATTTTTATGATTAAATAAGTTTTGCAAAAATTGTAATAATTATTTTGTTTCGTTCTGACTTGTTGCCAATTATGTATAATAAATATGTTTTTAATGCATCTTCTATATTGAATATGTTTTGATGCATTTCTTTTCTTTTAATGAAGCTCATGGACATTTCAAATATTGCACACAAGAATGAAGATATATGTCTCATTGATAGTGCAACGACACATACAATTCTTAAAGATAAGAAATATTTTTCACATCTAACAAATTGTAGTACAAGCATCAATACCATAGTGGGTAATACAAGATTGATTGAAGGCTCTGGAAGAGCAATAATAATATTATCCAATGGTACGAAATTTGTTATTAATGATGCTTTGTATTCCTCTAAGTCTCATAGAAATTTGTTGAGTTTTAAAGATATCCGTCGAAATGGATATCATATTGAGACTATAAATGAGGACAATAAAGAATATCTACAAATTGTTACTGTTAGATATGGTGAAAAATATGTTCTGGAGAAATTACCTATGTTATCTTCTGGTTTGTACTATTCAAGTATTAGTACAATTGAAATAAATGTTATGGAAAACCAGAAGCATGTTGATAAAGACATATTTATTGTTTGGCATGACCGGTTAGGCCATCCCGGGTCAATTATGATGCGACGTATAATAGAGAATTCATGTGGACATAACTTGAAACTGAAACAAATACCAAAATCCCATGATTTCTCATGTGATGCATGTTCCAAGGGAAAATTAATTATTCGGCCATCACCAACCAAAGTAGAAAGTGAGTCTCTCACATTTCTAGAACGGATACAGGGAGATATTTGTGGGCCAATACACCCACCATGCGGACCATTTAGGTATTATATGGTTTTAATTGATGCATCAACTAAATGGTCGCATGTGTGCTTATTATCTTCTCGAAACCTGGCGTTTGCGAGATTACTTGCTTAATTGACAAGATTAAGAGCACATTACCCGGATTATCCTATCAAGAAAATACGTCTTGATAATGCTGGTGAATTTACTTCACAGACTTTTAATGAATATTGTATGTCCCTTGGAATTGATGTTGAACATCCTGTAGCACATGTTCATACGCAAAATGGACTTGCAGAATCATTGGTAAAACGATTGCAACTTATTGCAAGACCTTTACTTTTGAAATCTAATTTACCAATTTCTGCTTGGGGCCATGCCATTTTGCATGCAGCAATGTTAATTCGCATCAGGCCAACTAGTTATTTAAAATTTTCCCCCTTACAAATGGTTTTTGGTGAAGAACCTAATATTTCTCATATACGGACCTTTGGATGTGCAGTATATGTGCCTATAGCACCTCCACAACGTACTAAAATGGGTCCTCAAAGAAGAATGGGAATTTATGTTGGGTATAAATCTCCTTCAATTATAAAATATTTAGAACCATCTACAGGAGATTTATTTACTGCACGATTTGAAGATTGTCATTTTAATGAATCAGTTTACCCAACATTAGGGGGAGAAAATAAGCAGTTGAATAAAGAGATTAGCTGGAATGAATTATCATTGGCTCATTTTGATCCTCGTACAAAACAATGTGAACTAGAAGTTCAAAAGATAATTCATTTACAGAATTCAGCTAATCGAATGCCAGAAGCATTCACTGACCCAAAGAAAGTGACAAAGTCACATATTCCAGCTGCTAATGCTCCTATTCGAATTGATGTCCCTGTAGGACAACCGATTACAAATGAATCAAAAGCACGCCTTAAGCGTGGTAGGCCTATCGGTTCCAAAGATAAAAATCCTCGAAAAAGAAAAGAAGCTAAAATTATAGATGGCCAAGTCGAGGATAATCAAGAAAAAAGCGTAGCTCTGGATGAGCCACTTCATAAAGAGAAATTATCTCCAGAGGAGAATATTGAGGCCCCAGAAGAGATCCAGGTATCTGAAATGTATGAAAATAATGAGATCTCAATAAATTATGTCACAAATAATATCAAATGGAACCGTAATGAAGTCAACATTGATGACATTTTTGCTAATCATATGGCATATGATGTGATGAATGAAGAAGAGGATCATGAGCCAAAATCCATGAGAGAGTGCGAACAACGAAAAGATTGGCTCCTATGGAAAGATGCCATTAATGCAGAATTAAAATCATTGGCAAAACGAAAAGTATTTGGACCTATAGTCCATACACCTAAAGATGTAAAGCCAGTTGGATATAAATGGGTTTTTGTACGGAAAAGAAATGAAAAGGGTGAAATTACAAGGTATAAAGCACGCCTTGTAGCCCAAGGCTTTACACAAAGACCTGGCATAGATTTTGAAGAAACATATTCACCAGTAGTGGATGCAACTACTTTTCGTTATTTAATTAGCCTAGCAGCAAATGAAAGGCTTGATTTGCATCTAATGGATGTTGTGACTGCCTATTTATATGGTTCACTTGATAGTGATATCTATATGAAAGTTCCTGAAGGACTCAAGATGCCTGAAGCATTTAATTCAAATTCACGAGAACAATACTCGATCAAATTAAATAAGTCCCTGTATGGCTTGAAACAATCAGGGCGCATGTGGTATAATTGCCTTAAAGAATATTTGTTGAAAGAAGGGTATAAAAATGACCCGATATGCCCATGCAGTTTTATAAAAAGATCGAGAAATGAATTTGCTATAATTGTTGTTTATGTTGATGATATCAACATTATTGGAACTCCTGAAGAGATTACAAAAGCCATTCATTGTTTGAAGAAAGAATTTGAAATGAAAGATTTAGGTAGGACAAAATTTTGTCTTGGATTACAAATTGAGTACCTGAAGGACGGGATCTTTGTACATCAAAAAACTTATACAAAGAAGGTCTTGAAACGATTTTATATGGATAAGTCACATCCATTCTGTACTCCAATGGTTGTAAGATCTTTGATAAAAGAAAAAGATCCATTCCAACCCCAAGTAATTAACAAAAAAGGTGTAGAACAATTACTTGGTCCAGAAGTGCCATATCTTAATGCTATTGGGGCACTAATGTATCTTGCTAATCACACAAGACCTGATATAACATTTGCTGTTAATTTATTAGCAAGATATAGTTCTGCACCAACACAAAGGCATTGGAATGGTGTAAAGCGTATTTTTCGTTACCTCAGAGGTACTATGGATATGGGGTTATATTATTCAAATGTATCTAAACATGAACTGATTGATTATTCAGATGCTGGATTTATGTCTGATCCACATGATGGAAAATCACAAACAGGTTATGTATTTACATGTGGAGGTACAGCAATTTCATGGCGATCTATGAAACAAACTATATCAGCCACTTCATCTAATAATGCAGAAATCCTAGCAATGCATGAAACAAGTCGAGAATGTGTGTGGTTGAGGTCAGTAATTCATCATATACGAACTATTTGTCATTTATCTTCTGGTAAAATGGTTCCAACAGTTCTATATGAGGATAATACTGCATGTATTGCCCAACTTAAAGAAGGATACATCAAGGGCGATAGAACGAAGCATATTTCACCAAAATTTTTCTTTACTCGTGATCTTCAACAGAATGGTGAAATAGATATCCAGCAAATCAGTTCAAGAGAAAATTTGGCAGATTTATTTACCAAGTCACTTCCAGAAGCAATCTTTGAGAAGCTTGTCTATGGTATTGGTCTTCGAAGACTTAAAGATCTCAACTGATGTTATCAGAGGGAGTAATACTGATGTTGTCAACAGGGGGAGTTGATACACGTTGTACTCTTTTTCCCTTTTCTAGGTTTTGTCCCACTGGGTTTTTCCTAGAAAGGTTTTTAATGAGGCAGCACTGGATAGTGTATCAATGAGTGATGTACTCTTTTCTTTGGCTAGGTTTTTATCCCACTGGGTTTTTCCTAGTTAAAGTTTTTAATGAGGCACATTCATAAATGGACATCCAAGGGGGAGTGTTATGAATATACTGATTATGTGGATGTCCATTGACTCCCGGTCTCCAAATATTACAAGATGACATGGGACCCACGCATAGTACCATGCATAGTAGTTTACTATTTGGTGGGACCCACACACAAAATAATACAACTCACGGGAATGCATTCCCGTGAGTGTACAGTTATGTAATTAGGGGAATATTACATCAAATGACCCAAAGTGGAAATTACACTAAAGGCCCATTTTCCTTCTATAAATAGAGGCCTTCTGTAAACATTTAGATTACACTGAAATGAGAACTTCTCTCTACTCTCTCTCTCTCTAAAATCTCTTGTTCTTGTATTTACTTTTCATCAGTTTTATATTACTTTTCACTTTTTATTTTTCCCCAACCTTTCCCTTTCCCCTTCGAGCGCACCCTTTCCCGAGCAAGCAAGTTATTGATCCTAAATTCAATCTTCTACGCCACCATCACACTTCTTACAAGCAAACAATCATCAAAAAGTAAAATCCCTTTGGAAAGCAAACAAAATGATTATCCTCCTCCTGCCTCCACCACTTCCTCCACCGGTTCACAAGAAATGTCCGCCGTGTCACGCCGCAGAATTACCACGACGAGCATCCACATAATGGCCTTAGATGGCATCGTCAACGTAAACTCACTCTTCACCTTAGCTCTCTTTCTCGGCATCACTTCTACCAACACCTATTCCACCCTCGTTGACGCCGGCACTGCCTGCGCCGCCGGGCCCTCCGTCGCCGAAGGCCTCATCACCTACCACGTCTACTCCTTCAGCTCCTTCCTCTTCTCCAGCCTCATTGCCTTGGCTCTCAAGCAAGCCATCATCACCAGTAAGGGTGTGGAGGAAGCCGATACTCTGGGTGTTGCCGGAGTGCGCAATGACGCCTTGAGCTTCGTTGTGAAAGTCGACATTTTGGCTCTCAGGATAGGTATTCTCGTTTCGGCGATTGGATCGGTTTTTGGATGTGGGTTCTTGGTCATGGCTCTGGTGAATCTTGTGCAGATCAAGCTGGGAACTTTGGCTTGTGGGAGTCACTACACTTATGCAGCCGTTGGTCCCATGCTTTTTCTCGTTCCCTTGGCTCTAATAATCTACATTGTTCTGGTGCTCTACTCCTTTTCTCGCTGAGGCTTTACATAAATTCCTTCGGTGTTTATGGTGCCCCTGTGCGATGTTCTGATGCAGCTTTGCAAACTCAAAGGCAAGAACAAGTGGCGCCAGATGAATCATGTGGATTATGTAAATAAATTTGAACTGGTAATTATAAGGGTTCAAAAATAGAGACTGGGTTTAAATTGGTATTGGATTTTGGGGTGGTTCTGGGGTTCAGTATTTTTAAGTACACACGGTGGCTCTGAATTTTGATATCTCTGCTGCACTATCTTGTTCCAGTTCATCGCTATCTTGTTCGTCAGCCGGTGCCGCTGTTGTGGTCAATGATGTTCACTATTGAAATCAGGAGATCAAACTGAATTCAACCAAATAACCGCCTCATACATTGAAATGAATTTAGTTTTGTCATATATGTCTATAAATACTTTGAGAATCAGTACAAATTTAATTATTTTAAGGAGCAAAATATTCCAGTTCGTGTACATCATATATTTCTGCTGCTGGATCAGATATGTTGTTATCTGGAAGGAGGTCTTGGAAAATCTTGTTTTCCTTTCGCTACTAAGAAGAGGATATGCTATTGGTCCTTTCAAGTTTCAACAAAATTCTGAAAGCCAGTTCATCTGGAGGAAGTCCTGATAACTTGATATGGGGAAGGCACTCTCTTTATTCTACTCGTTCCCATAAATGCATTACTTCGTCCATAAGTTTAGATCTTACCTTTGTAATAATCAAGTCCTTGTATGGATAGACATGGTGCTTGAACCAATCGTTGCTACTGCATCAACTGAAACATCCGAGATGGATTACTTCCGAGCCCTCAAGTATAGTCTTTGTAACACACAAGAAATCCAAGCATCATGAGAGAATGGAAAATGAATCAATTCATTGAAATTATAGCCTAATAATAATAAAAGGTTACATATAAAACATGGTTTAATACAACTTTTGGTCTCTAAAGTTTGACCCAATTTTAGTTTTGGTTCATCAAGTTTAAAATTGTTAGTTTTAGTCTCTCAAATTTACTCTGTTTATAACCATTAATCCTTAAGTTTAAAAAGGACTGGGTCCTACCTTTGACAATAGTGAAGTTCAAGGGAGCTGAAATCAAAGGTTTGTGATTGAAGTTTAAGGGAAGGTGATCTTATAATTTGGATACCTAACAAACCTCCTACCATAATTTTTCTGTGTCCATGAAGTGAGAACTACAACTTCATCCCCATAATTTTTCTCTGTCCGTGAAGTGAGAACTACAACTTCATCCCCACATCTACATTTTTCACCGACCATTCATGCCACCGTGTATGAAGATGAGCTCCGACTAGAAGCCATGGCATATCACTACAAGAAAAAGATAGACAAGGACCAAGCAAACCATAAGAGATAACAACCACGACGATATATGATGAAATTGTAACATATATCACTCTTCTACAACAACTTCTTTCTTGCGAGATTCAACAATGCATTACACTAATAAGTTTTTTTAAGAAAATAATGAACCTTAGATCAGATAAGACGATCGCCCTCCCTTGAACTTCAATCGCACCTCTTTTGACTTTCGATCGCACCTCCCCTGAACTTCACCACAGTCAAAGGCAGGACCAAGTCCTTTTCACGCTTGAGGGACTAGTGGTTATAAAATGACTAAACTTAAGGAACCAAAACTATTCAAACTTGATGGACCAAAAGTTGTATTAACCCTGAAAACTCTCTCTCCCTCTCTCTCTCTTTTAAACTTGGCAGGAGAACTACTTACGCAATATGAATTAACTGCTGGCCGAGTCCATCGATAGTGACTGCCATGGAAACGAATGGGATTTCTCTGCTAAGTTCCCCCACAGGATGGTGACATGGGTGCACAACAATTTATAGAAGCAAACTTCTCTGAGAAATTGTTGTCAATAGTAGGAGAACTTAGACCAAGCTTTAGTTACAGAAAGCAGCTAAGAAGAAATGGGAGGGAAAGTACATTGAAGGAAAATAATAAATTTGATCACATGATGCTGGTAACTTCGTGAGTGTGTTGAGCACGCTAATTCAATTTACAATTGCTTTCACAAACCAAGATTTTAAGGAGGTCACACTGTTAGGCAAGAATCCGTTCTAGCTAACAAACGTATCTGACGTTTCTATCTATAGCTGCTCAGAGGTTAGGTTTATATTGATTACTGATAAAAGCATTGCGAAGCCTGGTATGGATATTAAGGGACCATTCTGCATTTTTAATTTTGTGAAACCTAACGGGTACGTGACAGTAAAAAGGACCAGAAACTGATGTCTGATGTACCATATTAGTATTAAAGACCAAACAAATTGTGGAATTAAGTGGAAAGAGAGAGAAAAAAAAATGAAAGGAAAACAAAAGCGAGACACCAAGCCATGAGGTACAATGCAATGCACCTCCCTGTTGCTGCTCTCAGGGTCGTTGAAAACAGAAATCGTTTCCATCTTCAAGAGTCTCTCTCAATTAAGACCAACGCTTTTTAAATATGGTTCAAGCTTCTTATGCCCATTCCAGCATCTCGTCATCTCACCAACGTAGCCTCAAAGAGGAACTTAAAGATATATTTGGAATCAAATACTTGCATCTTGCAGGGCAGGACTGTCTTGTCCAAAGAAGTTTTTGTAAGTCATAGAAATATTTTTCTTGGAATAAAAAAGCGCTCGAAACGTGCAAGGATTATCTAGTTCATGGAAGCACATGCCTGAAATATTTAAAGAGAGTAGCTATAATCAATAAAGACCTGACTCTACATCATCCCCTCATCGCCTATACCAGACAAATTCACTACATCTTGATGCAAGGCTGAATCTTTTGATGTCATTAGAGAAATATTTTAAAAGGCTTTCTGCTGGAGTTTTGCTAAACCCCAATTATTTTTTGCTCATTGCCTAGAGGCTGATGTGTTTGGTGTCATGCCTGACTGTTTGTCTTTTCCTTTCTATATGCTGTCATATAATCAATATTAGTTATTGGTAAGATGCCACATTATTGAGAAGGAAAGAGTATCTCTCATTTTCCAAATTTCATGGAAAACATGGCCTACGTCAAGTTTTCTGTTAAGATGGAAGGTGAATAATTGTAGTTGTAAAGAGCCACTAACAATTGTGAGCATTATTTGTTGACCAAAAAAACATTTGCCTAAATTCAAAACACATAAGAGGAAAGTGCAAATCTCTGAAAATGAATCTTTGATGCTGCGGGGGTGTCGTTAATTCTCACCATGTCTGGTTTAGATTTTTAGATTTTTTTTTAATAAAAAATTTAGAATAGTTAATTGTCACTGCTTGAGAATTCACAGTTCCAATGTCATGTTTTATTTTTTTATAAAAAAATAATTGAATGTGTCATTTAAAATTTAAAAATGGAATTAGAATATATGCTTGGAGATTGCAAAATGGCAATTGAGTGTTAAGAAAGAAACTGCCCTTCCGAAATATGGAAATACAATCGTATATATCTTTCTTTTTTTTTTTTATTCATAAATTTTAGGAAAGGGGTCGGGCTCACCCACAGGCTAAGGACGGGGCGTTTGGAGCCCAGTCCACAGGAGATACTGGCCAGAGAGTACATATGTTTCCACCTCTACCAGTGTTACCACTGTTTCCTATACCTCTAAGATACCTCCCCCAACGACTTAACCAACGCAGGGATCGAACCCCTCCTTAAAGGTGAAAAAGACCGACCCCTACACCTACATCAGTTGAACCGAATGACGAGGGGTCAATCATATATACCCTAACAATGCGTGCTCCTGAATCTTTTAACGAAAAATGAAGGGCACCATTATCCACCAACCTTAATTGATTGCAGGCAGAAATAGAACAACATCATCGCAATCAATCAGCACACTTTGCAATATGGAGCAGTATCAGACAGTGAGTAGAAGCAATTTATTCACAAAATATATAATATAATGTTTTGAAATGGTACAAGCCATGTTGACTTTCCATCCACCATATAGCCCTGCTCATATCTCCAACCTTTTAGCTTTTTGGCAAAGGATATGACATCTATCTAAGTTTATTTGTTGGCACAATAATTATATTGTGTACTTGTTTTTCTGAAATGTTATTACATTTTGTCGTATCATTGTTATCATTAACAGAATAAAAATTCTAACTTTGTCTGAGAGATTACAACATATTCAATTATTCACGTTGAAATTTGAGTTAACATTTTCTAATAAGAAAGGCAAACAAAATAGATGAAATACAAAGTCATACCCTATTATATTATAATCAGAATAAAACTAAAAGGAAAAGTATGCACATGGGAATATGCAATTTGAATTTGAACTTTTCAAATATTTAAAACTAGAGTGCATAATATTATCCACGATCAATTTTATATAACCATTTAGTAAAGTCTTAATAATAGTTTCCAACCGTAGTATCTCTGAATAGTGTAATAAGAATATAAAATACACTCACCAATTAGCATGACAGCTTAGAAGAGCCTGTATTATTCCCTAGGTCATGTAATTAAGAATAATACTTGTATTTGTTTGGTACGAGTAGTAAATAATAAGAAATATATTCTGTTTCAATGATTTAATTTAATTATATACATTATTGAATTTAGAAAGCAAGGCCAGTCCACCACGACGAGGCTGCTGGTGTGGGAACAGTAAGAGCCAGCTCAAAGCCTGAAAAGAGGTCTTGTCCCGTTCTCCAACGCGACCGTGTTCTTCTTCCCCAAAAAATAATCAATATAAAGAATGAATCCTTCTTATTATTCCTTTTTTTATCTGTTACTGGTATTTCTGTCTTCTCTCTGACCCCCTTTCTCCCCAAGTCGCCTGATCTTTTTCTCCGGATACTCCGCGCGGTTCGTTCGGTGACCCAAACTTTCTACAATTCGTCTTCCCTCAAGACTAACGACTTGTCCGTACACGCCGTCAATCTTCTCGATCAATCCGTCTCCGGGTAAGTTGTTTCGTCCCAATCGTGTTTCACTCTTTCTGGTTTGATGCTCGATTTGTGTTCGAGATTGATCCAGGTTCGATCTGATGTGTTTGAGACGCTAGGGACGACAGTAAGATTATGGCGCATAGGGTGGACCAGGAGTATGACTATCTGTTCAAGATCGTTTTGATCGGCGATTCTGGTGTGGGTAAGTCCAACATTCTTTCCAGGTTTACCCGAAATGAATTTTGCTTGGACTCCAAATCTACGATTGGGGTTGAATTCGCCACCCGTACTCTTCAGGTGCTCCCTCTATCCCGATTTTCAACTTTGAAGTCTCTAATACTGTAACACACGGGGTTGTACTCGGATATATATCCGGTGCTGTTTATTAACCAGGATCTTGTGATGAGTTGTTTGTGGCGTATGCTTTAGAACAAATAAATCATACATGCTTTGCTGTAGCTGGATGAGGTTTCATTTAAATGATCTCAACGACCTAGGTCTTTATGGCTTATGCTAATATCCAGTTGACGAGCGTCAATTGAAGTGGAAGCAACAATATAGGATCTCGGGTCTTGTTTACCTTTAACGTTATGTGATTATAGAATAAACGGGAAGAGCTCTGTTGCAAATTGCGAAAATAGTAGAAATAGCTTTAATGCGGCCCTATCCCCGGGCGTAAATTTTCAGTGCGTGCGTTTTCCTCGTTTGTGGAATTTAATGAAAAAGGACTATGTATCATGTATGGTTTAATTGTATCAGGTGAATAATTTTACAGGTAAAAAATTTGGATTCTATACCTAACCACTTTTTTGATTGGTTAGAAATATTTATGGAACGATACGTTATGGGTTGTTGGAACATATCTCAAATTTATCTCGGTATATTATTGTGAGTGTGCGGGGGTATAAGTGACCACAGAGAAAGCCTGTAGGTGTAGTCCAGCAACGACAGATTTTAGAACTTTGGTGGATATCTCAGGCTACTTTGTATTTTTTAACTGTATTATACATTGATGAAGAGGGTTAAAAGAAGATAAATTGGTCTTAAACTAGTATTAGTTGAAATTGATAGTCAATTGTTATGTTATATGTTGAATAATTGATCATTCGAACACCATAATGAGATATTATTTTGGGACTCCTTTTGATATACTGATCCTATCGCATTATTTTATTCCATCCTGTTTCCTCAACAGGTGGAAGGAAAGACTGTCAAGGCACAAATTTGGGACACAGCAGGTCAGGAGCGGTACCGTGCCATCACCAGTGCTTATTATAGAGGGGCTGTTGGTGCACTCCTCGTATATGACATAACTAAGAGGCAAACATTCGATAATGTTCAAAGGTGGCTCCGTGAATTGAGGGACCATGCAGATTCTAATATAATAATCATGATGGCTGGAAACAAATCTGATTTGAGCAACCTTAGAGCTGTTTCTGAGGATGATGGTCAAGCATTGGCAGAGAAGGAAGGTCTTTCATTTCTTGAGACATCTGCTCTGGACGCAACCAACGTTGAAAAGGCATTCCAAACCATTTTGACAGAGATCTATCATATTGTGAGCAAAAAAGCACTGGCCTCTCAGGAAGCAGCAGCGAGTGCTACCCTTCCTGGACAAGGAACCTCGATCAATGTTGCAGATGCATCGGGGACTACTAAAAGAAGTTGCTGTTCCACCTAATGCGTCATTCAAGGAATGAAAGAAGCTGTTAGTATATATTTTCTTTTTCAAGTTTCAGTTCTATTTTCACCTCTTCTTTCTCATTTATTTTTCCTTCTAAATAGGCGAGAAAGATGAGGAGTACATTTGTTACTATTTTGAGTTGCCTTGCCCTTGAGGAAAGTCAGTGATTTTCCCCCCTTTTAAACGTTAGCTTTTCTAGTTTTTGGATGTTTGCTTCAAGTTTAAGTTAGCTTCCCATGTATTCATAGGAAATGGGAACCAGCTGATATAAATGATATAGTGTGGTTGATGGGAATCGCGAAAATGTTAGATCGTGTTTGCTTCTTGCGTTTGGCTGTGAATTCTCGTGGTATTTCTGCTTTGAAACTATTTGATGTACCATATTATTATAATCTCTGTTCCCGAATTTAGCGGCCGCTTCTGGAGGGAGCATCAGGCAACTTAAGATTGTGTTTGACATGAGAAAATTGAATTGTGGAAACGGCAAAGGTAAAAGAAGTTATGTTTTAGACTCGGGAAATGACTAAGTGATTTCTTTTAAGGGTTTCTACTGTTTTTCAATGTGAGAGTCTTCTCATTGTCTTTCTCTTTTTCATTCTCATGGTGGGACTATTATCATATAATAATCTAGAAATTACAAAAGAAAAGAAAAAGAAATTTATAAAAAATGTAAACAATTAGAAGTCTTTTTCGGTTTTACCAACATAGAAATTTTCCTATGCTTATATATTCCTATTGCTTTTTCGTTACTGATCTCAATGAATCAAATCAGATCCCACTAATAGGATAATTTGAAATCTGAAAGTATTCAAGAGCTGAGTTTGGGAAAATGAAGGTGAAGAAGTGTTGAGTCCAATACATGTTCAAGATAACATGCAGATTCTTGATGGCCATAAAAAAAAAAAAAAAAAAAAGTCATCTTGTTTTTTTTTAAATGAAAACCGACATCCATTAATAACTTAAAAGAGCATCTACAACATGGAAAATTATAACATACTATCCTTTACTAATTACTGTCTCCTGGTATGAAGGTGGTGGGTGATGAAAGAGACAAAAGTTTCCTATAATATTCATCAGCTAATATATTTCCAAAAAGTTGAAAACTAAGTGATAAGAGTTTTGTGAAATCTTCTAAGATGTTAATCGGTAAAAGGATTGGGGTTGGTTGGATGATCTAGCTTAGCTAAATGAGTTGTTAAAGTTATTTGTTCCCTAGAAATAAGACTAATTAAAACTTGCTAGTTTTTTAATAATCACAACCTAACATCAACTATAGTGTTCCTAAAGGGGTGAGAATGATCATAACTCATAGTCAAAATATTAACAATTTCAACACAATCTAATAGTACAACAACATTTTTGTATCCTTTATTCCAACATATTTAAAGACCTTGGGTGATTGCAATGATTTCTGCTATTGCTTGGGAACTATCGTGAGTTTACACATGAATCCCGTGTATCCATTGTTTATCTTCACTGATTGCGCCTCCACAACTACTTCTCCCTAACTTCAGAACTAGAGCATCCACCTCGAGAGTGATAAATCCTTATTGACGTTCTCAGATGACTCGTTCTACAATATTCTGGTAAGAGTAAAATTGACATTTTGTCTTCAAAAGGTTAGCATGAGCATGTGTGTTGTCTCTAGTGAGGTCCTCGCCAAATAATTTCCTATAATAATCCACCCAAATGCCCCAACAGATATAACTAAACAGTGTAGCCCATGAGATTTTCTTGGTGAAATCCCTTCCTGCTTCATGTTTAAGATTCCACTGCAACCACTCTATGCCTTGGAGTGATGTGAACTTCTCCCATAAGGCTAGGGTAACTATTGAAATCCATCTTTCCTTCGTGTTGCTACAATCTCCCACTAAGTCCTCCTCCTAGTTGCATCCAAATGAGCATCTTGATGGGAAGGAGATTCTCTCCTTGGCCTTTTTTCTCCTCTTCCCTCTTTAGCTCATTGGAGTCGTTAATTGCGAAGATGAAAGA
The DNA here is from genome assembly GCA_037074495.1 of Acacia confusa. NCBI lineage: Eukaryota > Viridiplantae > Streptophyta > Magnoliopsida > Fabales > Fabaceae > Acacia > Acacia confusa. Next base: position 885,736 of record CM073509.1, read on the forward strand.
AAAATTAAAGTAATATTATATTAATTGAATGGACATAATTTAGAGATTATAAGGGATGATAAGAAAATGATGATGAGAGAAACTCAACCCATCTTGATGACTCCTCAATTCCTCTTCAAACTCTTAGACGCACTATATGTACTCTCCAATGTGCAAAGGTCCGCATAAAAGACTTAATTTTCTCTAGGACAACCTATCTTCATAGCATCTTCCAAATATAATCTCTATCTCAATGTGTACTTGCAAAAAGAAAATGATATGCAAACTTCATAGAAAAACAATCATCAGATGAAGGTTTCCAATAGTATTTACCCTCCATTCTCTCCTCCCGGGAAAGGCTTGCACACATGCTCTGATCAACAACTTGCGGTGGAAACCACCTGATCAACTTGTTTGGATCCCACCCTCCCAAAGAGTTAACAAAATGAACCACTTTCTCATTCCTATCTGTGAAAACTTCATAATTGGGAATAAGATCAATAAGGGGTCTATTGATTTTAGACCAATTGTCGAATAAAAAGGATGCCGATTTATCATTTCTAATTTTAACCCTAACACCTTTTTGAAACTCATTCCAAACAACACATCAATCTCTCCATGTAAAGGAAACCCCTTCCTTCCTCTAAATTTCAGATTTGAACCCTTATCCACCCTTATACTTATTACAAAGCAACTTAACCCAAAGTGCTTCCTTATTACACAAAAGCTTCCAACACAATTTCATCAACAAAATGTCATCTTTCTTTTCCGTGTTTTACTTTCTTTTGGCCGAGTTGATGAAAATAATATTGTGCTTAAATCATCCTCCCCTTGGGGTTCTAAGTTGTGCAGACGGGAAATTGATCGACTTCAAAAGACGGTGTGTTTCTGTTAGCTGGGGTGAGATGCTATGTAGACATGGACTTGCTAATTTCGAAGGAGTAAAGAGTGAGGGAGGGTTTGAATCATACAAAATCCATAGCTTGGGAGGTCAGAGATCAGCTTTTGAATGGACATGCTGCTGAGTGAGAAAATTCTGTATGTCTTAATAACCACAGTTGTAATAAATATAGAAAGGGGAAATGCCGCATTCTTATTCAATTTGTAGGGTTACATGATGAATTTTGTGTGCTTTTTCACAGTAATGCCTAATCCTGTTGAGCAAATCAGGGGAACTGACCCCAGGCTCGGCTATTACATGACAAGAAAGAACATTTTTCCCTACGGTTATGGCCCAAATGTGCAAGTCGTGGATATCTCGCACTCCCTTCATACCCTTAAGACCATTTTCCAGCTTCACGATATCGATCTCACTCGGTGTCTTCTCCATCAAAATGCCATAAATATTATTGAGCGTTGACACTGTAGTCCCCAGAGATATAACACAGAATATTAGAGTACACAACAGGTCAACCACTAACCAATCTGGTTTAGCCCATATCACAGCTCCGGCAATCATCACCCCAACAGATTGAATCAGATCAGCCATGACATGCAGATAGGCACCCTGCAAATTTATGTTCAGTACATTTCTTTTTCTAGGACTACTTGAAACTAGACTAAGCTCCTCATCATCTGTTGTGTTATTATGCTCCTCCTCCTTTCCATGATCATGATTAGAGTGTCCACAGCCATGATGATGGTGGTGATGATGACTGTGATCGTGGCCAAGCCATAAGACCATAATTAAGTTAAGAACAAACCCAAAAGCTGCAATTGAAAGCATGAGAATGCCATTCACCTTGGCCTTTCTGTAAAGAAGTCTCCCAAGTGCTTCATATATTAAAAAGCCAGATATTAGCCAAATTAATTGCACAGAAAAAAGAGCACCCAGAACCTCAAGCCTGTTGTATCCAAAAGACTGATCTGGAGTTGCCTCCCAGCCTGATGCCCATACTGCACAGAGAGAGATAGCGAATCCGGCAATATCAGAAAGCAAATGCGCAGCATCACTCATAACAGCCAGGCTGTTGGCTTTCAAACCACCAACAACCTCCACAAGCATAACCATTGCATAGAAAACTATGAGTCCACAAAGTTTCTTTGCCGACTTTGAAGACTCCTCTGATGCCAGAAGACTGTGTTCTTGTCTGGAAAAAGGGCAAACAGAAAGGCAAGATGACTCTGTTGCCCCAGGAAGAATATCGATTCTTTCGGAGGCAACTAGCATCTCTATTTCCTGAACGGAACTTGCTTCTAGGACAGGAGTTTTTTCATGTTCCATTTGCTTCAACATATTGGCCATTCACTCTGGAAAATGAATACAAGAAAAATCAATAGAACCAAGCATTTATATAACAGCATCATCTATAAAAGCACTGAGAATCAATTTTCAAAGATTAGACTGAGTTTATTAAACTATTGGTAGGTGGCGGAATGTGGCCAACTTTTTGACCGTGTCAACTTGACGAAGCAATGTAAAATGTTTAAATTATGGTGGGAAAATTACCGACGGGGCTGACAATTTCAGATTGAACGAACGAGAAGTTAACAGAAAGACGACAACAAAAAATGTCGTTGGATCATGGCTATGTAGTTCGAAGCAACATGGTGATCAGCTAAAATCATTTGAGCAAGGAAAAAAGGAAGCAATCAGAAGTGACAAAATTAAAAATTGTGAAATTTTTATCTGGTTTTGGTTACATTTGGTAAACATTCGTAGGTCATAAACTGATATCAGAGACTAATGTGATCAACCTAATAAGAACCGATAAAGGTCACTAAAGTTTTGTCCTTAACTAACCAACGGGGAAAAAAAAGAAGAAACTTCTAGGTTAATATAGGAATGCAGCCAAGAAAAAGGAAAAATGTTCCAAGATCCTAATAAAGTGAATACCACAGAGGACGAAGGAGAAGAAGAAATGGAACAAAATAGTCGGCACGGAAGAAAATGTACCTCGGGATGAGAGCAAGAGAGAGAATTGGAAAGAATGGCGGGGATAGTGAAACCTAGCTGATTGCAGTGATTAGGAAAAGTGGGATTAGGGTTTGAGAAAGCAGGAGTGTGGATCTCGCCAGACGGCCAGAGTAAAAGGTTGATTACCCCATGATCGCGGACGTAAATAGCTGATACCATCTCGGCTGCCAGAAGGGAGATCGGCCGGCGACAGAAAAAACGTTGCTAAAAATTGTAATTTTAAAAAAAAATTTTACTACGAAATGACAAAAAGAAGGCCTTCGCAAATATTCACCTAGTGATCGTGGCGTGCTCGAAATTCCTTTGGCAGAGGCAACCGTTATGATATCACTACTTGGTTTGGCGTGGCCATGTGACTTCAAATAAAGGGTATTGTATTTATGGGCATGACCTGCAAATTATTAAAAAAAAAAAGGGAAGGGGGGGGCCTTAAGAGGATAGGCTTATGGTCATTATGAGAAAGTTATAATAGACATTAAATTACTTAACAACAAAGCAGTGACAATGGATCTCGGGATATGCAGAAAGTGTACTTGTTTAGGATGGTCAAAAACATTTTGTATGAACTCAACCCTTTCCTTAAATTTTTTATATTAAAAAAAAAACATTTTGTGTGGTAACTTTTAAAAAGAAAAACCCCGACTGAATAAAAAAAGCAATAAATCCTCTCTTCTCTTGTAAAATCTCCATATTGTGTTAAACAACTAATTATTTAAATATAACACGAAATAATGAATTCTTTTCAATAACTTAAAGCGTGTTTTCATTTCATTTTTTTTAATGGATTTTATCTTTTTCAACAAGTGTACCTCTCGAAATTTGAAAATGTATTCTTCTCTTTAAAGGGATGAGATCCCTTATTATCTTAACCAAGAGCTTGTTTGTAATTTAAACCTTTTTTATCATAATTTTTTGTTAATAAATGCTAGCCCAACTTTTTTATGTGTAAGCTTGTTTAAAGTGACGATTAAAACCTTTAAATATCAATATTTTAATCATATGATTTATGATATACTATGAGATAAGCATGCAAAAATTGTTTTTATTATCTCAACTAATGTAGACATTCCAATGATAAATACCTCCAAATAAACACATACCAATTCAACTTCATGATCTCTACCATATTTTTGCTACTATATAAAATAGTTGTTCGAATAGAAATTTCATAAATTTTCCTTCATTGTTTTGCACCGGAATTCTAAATAGATGATGCTGCGACTATAGGCATAGAGCCGGGAAATCGAGCCGAGCCTGTTTAGGCCTTGACTCTTCAAGGGCCGGGTCTAAAAATTTAAAGAGATAAACGAAATTGGCCCTGGAGGGCCTCGGGCCAGCCCTGCAGGCCCTTTTCACTGTAGCTTTTTCTTTTTTTTCTTTTTAAATTTATTAATTTATATATTTTTTGTATTTGTTATAGAGTTATTTATCTTTTTAACTACAAATACATAATTATTATACTCTAGTTTTATGATTTGATTTATTATTTGTTACAAATAAAGATTATGGATGTGTTCATGATGCGGGAAAAGAATTTTATGATATTCTTACTTATGAGCTAAAGGTTACTACTCAAAGTGAAAAACAATCAAATGTCGTTAAAATCAATGATAGTGACGAAGATGACGAAAATAATAATCATCGTACTAATGTCGTTTAGTGATATGCTTTTTATGTTTTATGTGAGTTATTTGTGAATATAGTTTGCTTTTGATTATGAATTAGTGACTGTGCTTATTTATTGGATGATTCGTGTTGTAATTTACTAATTATATTTTTTTAAAAAAAGTGAAGGAAAAATAGTTAAAATTTGGAATAGTAATTACCGGGCCCTGACCCTGGTGCTATCGGACCGGGCTTTGAAAAACAGGTGTTTTTCTTACTCCAGGCCCTGGAGGGCCGGCCCTGTTAGGCTCTAACCCTTCACGGGCCGGCCCTGATTCCTAGCTCTACATAGGCATTAAATCCCACCATTAATCACTGTCTTTGCTCGTTTGGCATAGAGATATCAAAAGGGGAGAGAATAAGAAAAAGAATCTTGATATGCTGCTGTTAATAATGGACAGAATCATGTTAGAATGAAATCCCAACGTAACACCCTTTGTCCTTGCTTGTTTAGTATAGATCGAGATATCAAAATGGGAAGAGAACGAGAAAAGAATCTTGATATGGTGATGATGATGATGATATATATATATATATATGAGTCGTGTTCCAGATGGAATCAAATTGTAGGGAATAAAAAGGCCTCAAGCTTTCCCGTGAGAGCAGGCAAGGAACCGTTTTAGGCTTGGAACTTTGGATAATTTTTCAAACATTCTGTCTTTCTCAAATTATATATTGGCATTGCACCTAAAAATAAGTTATGCCGAGAATTTAGAAGTTCTGCCTTGGATAATCAAGCATTCTGTTTTAGGCTTAGAATTTTTGAATCAACAAAAATTTATGAGCGAAAATGAATTTCACTTAACATAATTTTAATACCTCTTACCTATTAAATGTAGGATATAGTTTGAGAGTAAATGTTAGTGTAAAATGTAATACTTTTTTTCATATATTATATATTTTTTTCATTTCTCTTCAAAGTAATTTCACTTACTAATAAAATGATATATAATATAACATTACATAATAAATATTTTAGAGAGATCATATCACATATGTTAGAATTAGGTACTCATCTAATCCTTAATGTAATACCTAATTAACTATTTTTAGGTTAAGTTAATCAATACAATATGTATTTTTTAAAACACTTTTATTATTTTGTTTAATTTGCTGGCTCGATCCTTCACTTAATTATTGTTGAAGCAATATCAATTGGATTAACTTAAAAGAAAATTGATAAACATTTAAAATATGTTTTACAGGTATATAAGAACAATGTTAACTCCTTAATTATATTTTATTTTAATGTTTTAGTATTATAAACAAGGGCGGAAACAGAGAGGGGGTGAGGGGTGGACCCCGCCCCCCTAATTTTTTTTTTAAGAAAAAAAAAGTATATACACCATCCATTGGATCCATTGGTTTGCTTTCACGCACACATATTATTTGAGATCAATTACCCTGACGCATCCCAACGTTTGTTTTCTATCATATATATATATATATATATATATATATATATATATATATATATATATATATATATATATATATATATTTAAAAAACTAATAAAGAGATGGGGCCCACCTTTGATATATTCCTAATCGGCTAACATCTAACATCTGTCCATTGATCTTTTACAAAAACAAATTGACTCTTCCCTCTTTCAATAGCGGCTGGTTCGCCTTTCTTTTATAAGCTTATTGTAAATTTTGAGGATCAATAACATACTCAAAAATTACTTTTTTTCATTAAATTTCCTTCATGAAATTTATTATCTCTCTAATGATACTACTTTTATACTAATTAGAGAATATTTTAGAGTTAGAATTTTGGGTAAGTTTTGAGTTTTGTTAAAAGCTGGTCATGCATGAAAATATAGATGATGTTATGAATATACTTATTATGTGGATGTCCATTGACTCCCGGTTTCCAAATATTAAAAGATGATATGGGACCCACGCATAGTGATTTACTATTTGCATAGTACCACGCATAGTAGTTTACTATTTGGTGGGACCCGCACACAATTATACAATCACTCACGGGAAGGAAATCCGTGAGTGAATAGTTTAGGTTTTTGGGGAAAACTACACCAAATGACCCAGAGGTAGAAATTACACTAAAGTCCCATTTTTCTTCTATAAATAGAGGTTTTCTGTAACTGTTCATCAATTGAATGAAATGAGAATCTATCTCTCTACTTTATCTCTCTAGAACCTCTGCTCTTCTTCTTATTATTTTTATCAGTTTTATAACACGTTATCAGCACGAAGACTCTACCAAGGTAAGATTTTCTCACCATCTATTTCATATTTCCATTTTATTTATCTGGGATGATCTTAACCATTATATGGAATTAAATATCTATTCTTACCGATTATTTTAACATCGGGTTCCATGGTTAAGATTTGAGATTATTTACTATTTTACTACGGTAAATAGTAATTTACTATTCACAGTAAATTTACCCCTTTTTCAGTAATTTTTACATTTTATTCATTTGACTCCTACATGGAAGTCTAGATTAATCTTTCTGTAATTTTACTTTATTCACTATTTATAGTGAATAGTAATTTTACTATTCACGGTAAATTTATATTTTATTATTTACAGTAATTTATTTATGTTTATATATTCTTCCCACTTCCTATTCATTTATTTCATGGTGGCGTCATTAAGCTCCATTTGTAATTCTTTACTTACTGCTTTATTTATTTATCTCATGGTGGCTATACTAAGCTCCATACTGACTTTACTAATATTTAGTTTTATGTCACTAACATTTATTTTATTGTTACTAACATTTATTTATCTTTTATGATAGCACATTAGTATATTTACTAGTGGGTTCTATTTATTTATTTTAACATTTATTTATTTTTTTATGGCGGCAACATTATTTATTAGTGGGCTCCATTTATTTATTTTATTTTACATTTATTTATTCTTCATGGAGGCACACTAGTATCTATTAGTGGGCTCTATTTATTTATTTTATTTAGAGTTTATTTATCTTTTATGGTGGTGACATTTTGTGGGCCCCATTTATTTTATTTTAATTCTTTACTGCTTTATTCATCTTTCATGGTAGCAACACTAGTATAGTGGGCACCATTTATTATTTACTGCTTTATTTTTCATGGTGGTAACACTTGTATAGTGGACTCCATTTATTTATTATTTATTTACTGCTTTAAATCCCCTTCCCTTTTTATTTTACCGTTTTCTATATATTATATATATATATATATATATATATATATATATATATATATATATATATATATATATATATATATATATATATTTACATTTGCATATGCATCTTCTTTCTTATCTTTGGATGAGATAGGTCTCGCTGTGAGTTTACTACCATTCCTATCTCATCTTCTTTTTATTAATCTAGCATGTTTATTTCCAGTCATTTATTTTATTTTATTTATTTATTGCTATATATATATATATCCCTCTCCCTTCTTATTATTTATGGCAACCACACTATTAGTGGGTTCCATCTATTTATTTTATTATGCTTATATTTTATTTATCTTGAAGATAAACTGTTAAAAGATCATATATATTATTATAAGATCAAAATGCCATAGAGATATGAGGCATAGATTGGCTTGAGAGATGAGGCATAAATTGGCTTGAGCCTAAGAGGCAAGATAGCCTTAATTTCATAGGCAAGATTGCCTGAAGCCAAGAGGCAAGTTAGCCTGATAACAAGAGACAAATTATGAAACAATATTTGATCCATAAATTTTGTATGTTATCAGTTGTATAAAGGCCTCAAAATTGTATATTTGGCATTAAATATTCCCTTAAATTATGAGACAAGGGATTGTATGATCATGATTGATATTATAAATAAATATATTCAATTTGCTATTGTAGTAGTAATATTGTGGATTAATTTCTTGCCATGATCAAACAAATCAGTGAGTTATGGATCATGAATTTTTATCCAACTTCATTCCCAGAAGTGAATGAAGCAAATATATTATTATAGTTGTTATGTGATTTCTATGATTATAACAATTTTTATAAATACGAGAAAAGAATATTCATAAACAAAATAATTAAGCAAAAGGAAATATTATTTCAACAAAGTTTAATTGCGAGTGGCTCAACTTCATTACAAACTTTAATCATCTCATTCTGAAGATATTTAATGTCTTCTTCTTTTGCTTCTCTTGAGATGGGATCCAGATGAGGCAAAGCTCTTCGTAATATCGAGATTTGCGTCATAAGTTTCTTGAGCTTCTTGTGTGGCCACTCAGTTAACCCTCCTTTTTGATAGATTTTTTGTATGGTGTGAGTAGACATATTTAATTGTTTACTCGCTTCATCAAGGGTTAAGTGAAAATAATTTCTTAAATCATGGAGCGTTGTTTTCTTTATTCTTTCTCTTTGCTCCATAGATAACCTATATAATTCACCCTGGTTAAGGGATGAAGTATCATAGGGTATACTTACTGCAGGTTGTTTTCCTTTGCCTAATGAGTGTTCAATATTGGTTTGAAATGAACTTCCATGGAGGTCATTTGGATTTATAGCCCATTCTGAACCAACACAGAGAACCTCATGATAGGCTAATACAGGATCACGCATCAAGATATATCCTGATACTTGTAAATCTATACAATACTGTGTCAGAAATTGTTTGATTTCTTCAAAATTTTTCTTTGTGAAATCAAACATTGGAAGCCTGTCAGTATTATAAGATTTATCCTGTACTTTTTCAAATAAAACAGCATGGGTAATCATACCTGTTCTTCTTCCGTGAACTTCAAGTTTATGGTACTGAAGTCCGTTGGTATGAATAATTTCCCGTAAAACATGACAGCAACTACATTCCAATAAGCTAGTAGTTGCTAATTGGCTTGTAGCTGTTGGCTGGCTAATTGTTGCTGGCTGGCTAGTGGTTGTTGGTTGGCTGATTGTTGTTGTCGGGCTGGTTGTTGCTGGCAAACTGATGATAGTTTGCTGGCTAGTGAATGCTGGTTGATTAACTGCCGACACTATTGGCTGAACTGGATTGGTAGACTCCATTAGTTCTGCCATAGTTCTACACCTCTTAACAGGCCTCCTTGATGAACCTGCTTCAGTTGTACCTTCAATCCTTGTAGATTGAGGAAGAACACTTGTTCTAGGGGGAGAAGTAGGTACATTTGAAGCAGAAGGAGGAATAGTAGAAGGAGGAATAAACATTTCAAAGGGATTAGGAGATAACAAAGAAGTAAATGACATGTTATGCTGATCATCATACAACAAAGCATCAAGTAATGCTGTTTCGGATGTATCAGAAACTGGGATAAAACTGCTTGGTCCTGCCATGGCAATAGAATTTAGAGAAATATGTGTGAGTATCTGGTAGTTGATATTATCAGATGCTTGAGTGTTTGTGAGGCATGTTCGTTTGCCTTCCTCTATTTATAGTTGAATTAAATCCTATTGAATCTTTGCAGATTTGCGTAGTCCTGTTAAATCTCTACAGATTTGCTCCCTATAAAGCACGAGCCTGGAATCTTTTTGACTTTATATGTATACGACAATCTGAGTTGTCGCGCCTGTGATTCCACAGTGATGCGCCTGTGATTACATAGTATTGCGCTCGTGAATCTGCAATTATACACCTGATGATTTTGTATTTAATATATATTTGTTTGTTGATTCTGGAAAATGGAAATTTTGTTACCAGAAGTAACAAAATTATGCATTGATAATGCATTTAGAAATCTGTGGAATTTTAATGAAATAGATATCATATATGCTATTATCATGGAATATTGTATGGAAATTCCATAAATTAATTTTTAAGGTCTCACACTTGAGGGGGAGAATGATAATGATATATATCAAGTGTGAATATTTATGTGATAATTCTTTGTGAATGTTTCTATGTTGATTCCCCCAAAATGAATATTAGATTTGATGATAAATCATATGAAATGTTGGCATGACTTGTTTGATCATCCGAGTCATATTATGTGCTGCTTGTTCTCAAATAGATATGATTATGAAAATATTATTGGAAATGGATCTCTGGAAATATATTAAATTGAAAGAGTACATATGAAATTATTGATCTGCAAAGTTTGCAGTGATGATTGCAACCAGATGTTTGCAATATATTATGCGCGCAATTTCCAGATTGAATGATCCATAAATCATGTATTAAAGTATCTATGAATGGATAGATCAATGATTATGAGAACATTGTTCATACGTGTATATTTGCAGCTTATAATCCAACAAAATTCTCCCCGTAAAATTTAGCTTTTGTTCAGGAGCCAGAATAATTCCATCTTAAAATGTTTTAAATGTGCAATGATTATTAATCCACTTCAATGCACATAGATGGATATACAAAGATGGATATACAAAGAAAATTGATGATTTGATGAGGGGGAGAAAAATAAGCAGATTGGGTAAAGATAAAGTGAAATGAATTATCATTGGCTCTTATTGATCCTCGTACAAAGAAATGTGCACTAAAAATTCAAAATGATAATTCAGTTGCTGAGTTTAGTTAATCGAATGCCAGAAGCATTTACTGACCTAAAGAAAGTGACAAAGTCACATGTGCCAACTGCAAATGCTCCTATATGAATTGTTATAAAGCACACCAGAAGTGTTGCAAGTCCATTGATTTTAAAGATAAAAATCCTCAAAAGAGAAAAGGAGCTATAAGAATATAGATGATCATGTTGAGGATAATTAAGAAAAGCTCTAGAAGAGCCATCTCCTGAAGAGATGTTATCTCTAGAAGAGATATTACAAGTAAAGTGTATTGTGGTCCAAGAAGAGACCCAGGTATTTACATTATGAGATCTCAATAAATTATGAATGAAATCCAATGGGATTGAAAATGAAGTCGACGTTAATAATATCTATGATAGCATATGCTACAATGAATGATAATGAGGATCATGAGCCACAATATATTTGTATGTGCTAGAAGCACATAAGGCGCCAAAAACACATATGTCCCAAAAGGACTCAAGATGATAGTGCATATAGCATCATTATCTGAATAAACATTTATTGAATTTCTATATGCATATATATATTTATGAAAAGATTATTATGACTTTACTTGACAGATTTAGATCTTGCAGGTATATAATGAACAATCAGATTGGGTGTTTCTAACAGAATATTTGATGACAGAAAGTATAATATGCTCAGAAAGACATTGAAGCAATATAGTCATCAGGGGGAGCAACACTGATGTAATCAAGAGGGGGAGACGATACACGCTGTACTCTTTTTCCCTTATCTGGGTTTTATCCCACTGGGTTTTTCCTAGAAAGGTTTTTAATGAGGCAACACTAGAAAGTGTATCAATGGATGTTGTACTCTTTTCTTTGGCTAGGTTTTTATCCCACCGGGTTTTTCCTAGTTAAAGTTTTTAACGAGGCACATTCATAAATGGACATCCAAGGGGGAGTGTTATGAATATACTTATTATGTGGATGTCCATTGACTCCCGGTTTCCAAATATTAAAAGATGATATGGGACCCACGCATAGTGATTTACTATTTGCATAGTACCACGCATAGTAGTTTACTATTTGGTGGGACCCGCACACAATTATACAATCACTCACGGGAAGGAAATCCGTGAGTGAATAGTTTAGGTTTTTGGGGAAAACTACACCAAATGACCCAGAGGTAGAAATTACACTAAAGTCCCATTTTTCTTCTATAAATAGAGGTTTTCTGTAACTGTTCATCAATTGAATGAAATGAGAATCTATCTCTCTACTTTATCTCTCTAGAACCTCTGCTCTTCTTCTTATTATTTTTATCAGTTTTATAACAGATGATAACTAATAGTTAATTTTAATTGTTTTCTTTTGTTATTAATAATTTTTTTAAAAAGAAATTGTTTTGAGTTTTAGCACGAATTCAATTATAAATAAGTTTGATAATATAAAAATACATAGAGTAAAAATTAAGTGAAATTATCTTAATTTCTGTAAGACTTCTTTCAATATTTTGTGTATTAAGTTTGCATCGTATTTCAAATACATTTATTTATGGTGTAACATTTTTTAATTTCGCCTCCTCTTAGTAAAATTCCTGAAGCAAGCCATACCTATCAAATTTTAGAATTCATAAATTAATAATTTCTTGCAATAAATATACAATGACCTAGGATTGATTAACTTAAATAATTTGCATTGTAGGTAGGAATTATATTTATCGTAATATGCCTAATAAATCATAGCCTTCAAGAAATATTGATGAGTTGGAAAACGGAAAAAAATAAAAATGTCTGAGCCCGGGTTCGAACCGGGGACCTCTAGTGTGTGAGACTAGCGTGATAACCAACTACACCACCCAGACGCTTTTGATTCAAAATTCTCAATGTATATTTCATTCTTAACTAGTGTGCTTCGTCTTTCCCTCCATACCGTTCGAAAGAAAACCGCGGGGACTGAGAACCTGGACGAAGATCAACATCTGAAGCTCTCAGGCAATGGAAGCACGTCATGCGTCCCTTGGTCGACGGACGGTAAAGACTTCATCTTTGTCTTTCTTGATATTCTAGCAGCTCTTTTACGCATCGCCTTCGGCATGTTCAAAACTGATCCTCTGTCTTTTTCAATTAATTCAATTTGTATTTTCCACATTGTCAATTTCAGCGTCGTGATTCCTATCAGTTTATGCATATTGTTCAATTTTAATTGAATTTCATATCAACCCTACAGTTGGAAGAGATTCGTCAAAAAAGGGCCGCCGATAGATTAAGCAAAACTTCATCTGGACCAGATCTGAGCAAAATCCCGGACCCCACCGGTCTGTGTTGTTGGGCACAAGAATCTATTTCATCTATCATTCGATGTGTATCTGTTACCATTTCCATTTACAATTTCTGGAATGAAAACGTTTTCTTTTTCCTTTTTTGTCCTTAGAAATTGCGGGAATGAAGAAGTCGGAGAGCGCGAATAAACTGCCTGACGTAATAAACATTTCTATCAGCATGTCTTCATCTCAACGTCTTTATTTCTTATTCTTTAATTGTCAATATTGAAAATTGCTTACAGACGGATATTAGTTCTTTACTGTCACAAATAAAAGACCTGCAGAAGAAGAACATAGATTTGGAGGAGGAAAACAAGAAAATAACTTTAAAGGTAAACTTTTTGATATACAGCTATAATTGATCCAAAAGACAAGCGCTTTTGCTTGATATATTCGTCTCATTTTGCAGCTACAAACAATGGAAATTGACCACAGTGCTATGCAAAAGCAGCTGAACGACTTTGTAAGTCAAAATGGTTGAATGATATTTTACTTGATTTGCGTGTTTGGTACTGCAGATTACCTATTAAATCCAAAACTATTATGTGTTAGTTAGTTCAATTGATAGCATTGCAAGGTCCACAGTCTGGAGATCTGGAAAATTGCTCAGCCACATTGTATCACCTTATTAATATTATCAGAAACCATGCATTATACTTTATTTGTCATGATGCCTGTCTTTGGTTGCTGGTACTTTGAACTTTTGTGCTGTGTGTTTTAGTTACATAGATATTCTGCCAGTCACTGATTCTATATTTTAGTCCTAAAGAGTAAAGCGAATATTTGTTCATCAGGAGCAAAGCACTGTGCCATCTCTAAGGAAAGCTCTTAAGGATGTAGCAATGGAGAAAGATGCTGCAGTTGTTGCGCGGGTAGTTCTGTCTACGTATTTTGTTGCCTCTCCCTGCTTTTTTGTTGATCTTTAAATATGTTCATGTTATCATGTGTTGCAGGAGGACCTTTCAGCCCAGCTTCGTACACTGAAGAAACGCTTGAAGGAAGCAGAAGATGAACAATATCGTGTATGGGAACCTAACTTTCCTAAAGAACTATGAAATGCGGGACATTTCTTCTTAATATCTTATTGCTTATCTTGTTACAGGCAGAGGAAGATGCGGCTGCTCTGAGAGCAGAATTAAACTTGGTTCAGCAACAAGCAATGACTAGTACTGTTGGTACAATGTCACTACCTGGAATCCCACCGGAACAAATTAAAATATTAGAAAACGAGCTAGCAATTTTAAGATCAGAGCTGCAGGTTACTTTATGTTATCAACATCTTCTCACCTTTTTCTTAAGTTTCTTTTTGGTTTTCTAATGATGTTTACAATCTACAGCGAGAATCACTGTTGAGGCAGCAGGAACAGCAGCAACTAACCATGGACCAAGCCCGCATTGCAGCACTGATCTCTGAAAAGCAGGAGTTGGAGGAAAAATTGGACTCCATGTCGAGAAAGGCCACAGGTTCTTTCCTTCAAACTTCAGATAAAATCTATGCTGTTCCATTTATGTAACTGTGTAGCATGTGGCTGCTCTTGGGTATTTTGTGCCATTGCTTCATTTTTATTTCCTCAGAAGCTACAGAAGAGATCGATCAAAGCATTATGTTCTTTTGCTCATGAATTTTTTAGTACTGCCACTGTGTTAGTTCTGTGAATGGGGGGAGGGGGGGTGTTGGAGGCGCTAGATTGTTGACTTGTTCTTGTCATGAAATCCTTTAGCAATATTTGCGCAGCCGAGTCTCCTCTTTTCTTTTCTTATTTCCCACTCTAAATTATGTAGATTCATGTTATCCTCATATAAATCCCATAATTTCTTCATCAGCATAATCGCAAGTTCCTTAAAGAATTCTTTACTGCCGGAATCTCTTCTTTTTCAGTCTGATTTTTTCTTATTGAATTGCCACACCGTAAGATGATGTTGATTCTAGTTTGCTTTGATGCAGAAGTCCCAGAGAAAGTGGGGGAGAAGAAATTTTCTGTGGTGAGTGAACTTCTCTGGTCCTTGGTGGTGACTAGCTAGTGAATTTATTCTGAGACTTACTCTTGAAGTGATAATGTACGGCCAATATTTTGTATATGTTTTTATGGGAAATCTCATAGGGTTAACCTAAGGAACTTATCTAAATCCTGTCCTTCTCATAATTATTGTGTATTGCTCATCTAATCTCTTTCTGATATTGATCAAGTGATGAGTGAATTGGGAATTTTCATTGTTCTGTTCTTAATCTTTCTTTGTTTGAATATTCTAATTTCAGGAAGACAGGCTGAAACTAGAGAATCAGCTGCATGATATGGCTTTAGCTGTTGAGAGGTTGGAAAGTAGCAGGCAGAAGCTCTTAATGGAGGTAAATTCTATCTGGACATAGATTAGCTGCTTCATCTATTATATTTTATCCCATGAAGTAGTTTCAATTTTATCAATAATCTTATGAGGTAGTTGGTTTGTCATGTTGGCAGATTGATTCACAATCTGCTGAAATCGAGAGGCTTTTTGAGGAAAACTCTATCATCTCAAGTTCTTATGAAGAAGCCGTTGGATCCGCAATGAGATGGGAAAATCAGGTAATAATCAGCGGTGAGGCATATGATAAGATTTGATGCGTGGTTACTGGTTTAGGGTATTCATCTACGCTAACTTTGTTTTGTCGCAAGTTTTTTTTTTAAAAAAAATTATTGCAGACCATAGGCTCTAAGCCTGTTGTTCTCTTCACTATCTTAAGTTGATGAACAAATTTGATTCTAAACTGGAGACCATCTCCTACACATTTGTTTTTCATCTGGAGAGAACTAAATAGTTATCAGATAATAATCAGCGACAAGATTCGTGCCAAGTATTTTGTTTCTTATACTGGAATATATTCTGTGTTTAGTCCGTGATGACCTGTATTTTAAGGTATTGATGGTGCCAGACCACAAGGGTTTTTTTTTTTAAAATAAGAAAATGATTGTGAGTTCTCATGCAATCCCTTAGGTGAAGGATTGTCTTAAGCAAAATGAAGAGCTCCGTGGGATTCTAGATAAATTGAGAAAGGAACAGTCTAGGGGCTTACTCGGCTCGTCCAACGATGGAGCAAATGTGATTGTTTCCTCAGCATCTACAGCAGAAACGGTGTCTTTAAAGGTTGGTAGCTTAAGCTGCGCGTGGTACATTTGTTCCTCCACGTGGTCATGTTGTCTAGTACAACAATGGGACTAAATAAACTATTGGGATTACAAGAGAAATCTACTCTTTTTTCCCTTTTTACAGGAGTAATCTAATTTTACCCTTTTTTGTCCCTTTGAAAGGGTGAACTTGTGAAAGAGCAGAGCAGAGCAGAGGCACTATCCGCACAAGTCATGCAGCTTTCTGTACAACTTGAACAAGTCAAACAGGCATATGATGGTCTGTCACGCTTGTAAGTTCTTTTCTCCCCAGATATTAGATTGAGGCCTGCTCTTTGTTATATGTTTTTTAAATATGATCTTTGAATATTGCAGCTATAAGCCAGTGCTGCGCAACATTGAAAGTAGTCTTATAAAAATGAAGCAGGATGGCTCTTTAGCTGTGCGGTGATGGCAGTGAGCCTTTTTTGTGATGATACTTTACTCAATGGCAGAGTCGAACGTGAGAACCATCCCTCACACAGAGCCCTAGACGTGTATTTATAAGGCGTGTAACATTTTTTGTGTGTACCATCATTAAGAGCAAGTATCAAAGCATTGAGGTTTATTGAAGATGATATCGATGATAGATTTTTATTAACCGCATTGTTGGCAAAAGATTCCTTTTATAGAGCATTACTCTAGGCATCCAAGTAAAAAAAAAAAAAAAAAATTCCCTTTCAATTTTTAAAATAAGACATATTTGATAAGTCAATTTTGTTTCTAAATATAAGACTTTTTTTTTAAAAAAATATATTTAGGGTGTTTTAGAGAATATATATTATATTAACTAACTACCTGAATTTTTTTAAATTAGGTAAATATGTCTTATATTAAGACTGAAAGAGTAATGAGGTGGGCTATGATACTGATTTAAACCAACTGTCAGTGAGAATATAATGCGATGGAAATCATCTGTCACAGACCATATGTCGCCTATGATTAACATCCACCTGTTTCTCCACAATACATGCCTCTGTTAATGCTAATGGATTTGATTTACAATAATTATATGCGCCATTTCAATATTTTAAAGCATCGTCCCCGGTGCTTTATTCCTGCCTTTACTGGTTCAACCTTAAAAAACTCAAACCAAAGTTATCCTCGACTATAGGTTGTGGACCAACCTCGGTGAAGCTCAAGTTAAAGTTCCATAATTAACGATGAGAATACTTATCAACTAAGCAATTATGAGCTTAGCGCTTTCCACCTTGGAAAGATTGTAGAACAGAAATGAACAGAATAAAACATGATAGGACTTCATCAACCATACCTCCTTTTGCCCCTCTCTTTGATAGTGTATATTAGAGAGAAATTAAGCTCATCAATGTGCATAATTTCGTGACCTTTCGATTTTGAATCATGAAAGTCAAAAACATCTGTTTCTGTATCCGGATTGGAAACCAGAAGAGAAAGGAAAACGAGCTGGGAGATGCAGAGAAACTTTCCGAGCAAAAAACGTCCGATCATCATCACAAATCTCAGAAGAATGGAAAAAGTAGATGGCGTGCCTCTGCTACATCTGTTGATGATGCTGATCATGGCGTTCCCGGATCCGCCACTACCGGTGGCGCTGCCGACGCCGGAGTCACTGCTGCTGTCGTGAGTGCTGTACACATGTCAGCAATTATTGCGAACGAAGGTGGCAGTTCTCATGGTCACGAGGGTGACTCTGGTGGTGGTGATGGTGGTGGGTGATCGGTCAATTATGTAATTTACTTATTTTCCTGTTATTGTTCTGACCTTCTGCTATTCTGTTGTGTTACTATCAAAATAGGCATGTTGTTAAATGTTTCCGTTAATCCCCTTACTCTGCCCAAGACTAAGAGTTTATAGGAACTCACAAGCTATTGAAGCTTAAAGCCATCCCATGGTTTTGTGAGTGACGAACAGAATATCATAAAGCGGCTGAGTTTTGCATCATGTTGCTTCAGCTCTGTGATTTTATTCCATTAAGTGGAGGCAGAGATATTTGTCTGTGTGCTGTATATTCATACTCTGTCTTGGTGCTGTTATTATCACTTTTCTTCTCACTGAATCCAATTTGGTCGTCTTTCCCTGTTTGAAGCAGTTTCCAATCTGGAACCTATGGATCAAAAATCAAAACAACAAAGCCGACAGCTTTAAAACCCGCACACAGTTAAGGCCCATACATTTCGATATGTTGCGAGTCCTAGTCCTAGTAAGCTTGTTCAAAAACCAATATGCTTTTCATAAATCCCATCAATCTTGACTTTAAGATAACCGTTTCTCAGTCCAAATACTGAACATGCAAGCACTCAACTAGTTCGAATTTTTTAATTTTATATTCATTTTTCAATAAAATCTGATTCAGTGGTTAACTTTGTTTAGCTAGTTGGTTATACAGTTATTCATAGAACTCCAATTATCATCTTCATTTGCCATTGTCGTTCCTTCCCCTCAGAATCTGGAAATACAACCAGAACGGTTTGATCAGTTGTAGGGAATTCAATTAACTTCATTTTCTTTAGTCAGGAGATACCAATGAGTGGAAAGCTTTTGCCCCAATATTTGCATATCACACAGTCTAATTTTAGATTACATCATTCATTATGCATAGACAACAATTTTACGTTATCATATAAATTTTTTTATTTTACTTTAATAGATATTTTTTTAATATTTTATGACTTTAGATACGAAGGAGTTAGGGTCAGGGTTTGTTTAGTGCTGGATTATAACACCTACTTAGGATTGCATTTTCTCAAGGTTAATTCTTTTTTTTTTTTTGGGCCAACTTTTCAAGGTCAAATAAATATTCACATGTTGGCCCCATAAAAGATAATCTATGTTAATTTATCTGTGTTAAAGCAGGCTTGAGTTGAAAATTATATAATCGTGTTTATAGTTCAAATTTCACTATAAATCAAATCTTTTATTATTTTTAGTTCTTAATATAAAATCCATTTATAATACAGTTTGCATTATAGATCAGAGACAGTACTAAGGATGTCAGATGGTAATTAACCTATGTTTTTTGTTTTTATATATTATGTGCCTTGTGTTAATTGTGTTAATTGTTGTAATAATATATTTACTTGGTACTACCTCGGTCCTAATTATAAGATAAGGTTGGCTTTTTTTTGGAGAGATTAAGGAAGCTAAATAAGTTATTTAATCATTTTATATATTGTGTATTTTTAGATTATATATTAATTTATTAGTCAAATTAATTAGTTTGAAGAAAAAAATAAAAATACTATAAAGTAATTTAATTAGCTTCCTTAATTTCTCTAAAAAAGTCAACTATATCTTATAATTAGAACTGGAGGGAGTATCAATTTATGTGGAAGGAGAATAGGAGATGGGGGAAAAATTATGTGGAAGAAAGAATTGAACGGCTTAGATCAAGCCAAGGGAATAAGCTTTTCTTTTTTCTTTCCTCTTCTTTCTTCTTTATTACTACTACCCATTTGTCACTTAATTTTTTTTTTAATAATCTCAATCTCACTTTTCATTGTTATTGATTATAACTTTAATGAGCCAGATTTTTTTTTTTTGGGAAAAAGATCCATACCATTAAATAAAAAGACTACCCATCATGTTTCTACAATCATGACTGGGTATGATTGCAGGGAATTGAAAACATTACAGTGGATTTTTACAGCCCATAGGAAATTCTTCAAAGAAAAATGAGTAAGAATAGTACAGATATAAAAAATATTAGAAGAATGCTACTTTGTGCCTTCCTTCAGTAGTAATTGTTTCTTAACGAAAATCTCACCTGAAGACTCTTGCTGTCTGTTGAAGAGAATAATGCACATTTAAGTATCAATGAAGAGACTCCCCAAAACAAGTCAGAGAAAATAATATTTGTCTCCCCAAAACAAGTCAGAGAAAATAATATTTGTCTGTGATTTTTCTTCCATGGGAGGGATTTGACTGATACACAATAGATACAATAGATACAGGTTAAAGTATATTTTTAGTTTTTTTAAGTTTATATAAGATATATTTTTGGTCCTCTAACTTTATAAAATATATTTTTAGTCCTATAATTTTAACACCGTTAATTTTACATATAGAAAATATAAACTCAAGTGATGATGGTGTAAACTTAAGTGATGATTGTATAATTAAATAGTATTAAATTTAAATTTAAAATAGGAAAAACACTTCTCATGTTGTAGGAGAAGTGTTTTCTCATATCACACACACATGAAATGGTGGGACTCACATATATATATGAATTAATTCATACATATATATATATGAATTAATTCATATATATATGTGGGTCTCACCATTTCATGTGTGTGTTGGAATCTTCTTCTTCTTATGCAACATGAGAAATGTAAACCCCATTTAAAATATGGGTAAATTAAAGAATATATAAAATTTATTTAATTAAATGATATTAGTCATCACTTGAGTTCGCCACATCAACATTTTCTATTAGCAATATTAACGGTATTAGTGTCTTAGGACCAAATGTATACTTTATAAAGTTAAAGGATCAAAAATATGTCTTATATAAAATTCAAAGGACTAAAAATATACTTTAGCTTAAGAAAAATGATTACTCTTATATTTTTTTCGTCTTAACATCGTTATGAATATCATCAATAACCTGAATTCATTATGATGCCGAAGAATGAGATGGTGCAAATTTGACATAAATTAATAAAAGATACTCCCTCCACTTCTAAATATGAAATAAAATGAGATATTAAGAAAGCTGATTCAACTACTTTAGAATTGGAGGGAGTACTATCAAATCTCAATCATTAATTTTTATAAAATTTTAAAGGGAAAATGATAATAAGGTCCCAATGAAGGGAAATTATATCAAAAATTTTTCGTAACTTGTCAATAATAAGTTATGAATTTTTTTTGATATTATGTCTTAGTCGGAACCTTAATGTCATTTTTCCAATTTTATAAGATACTATCTTATGATTTTATTGGTTATAATTTTAAATTATATTGTTATATAAGAATATATAAGAGAGAATTCTAAGAAAATATCACTTAAAATTTAAAATTTCAAATATGTAATTTTGTAATAAAATGAGTTGTCAATTATTTTATTTTTTTTGTTAATTCATTAGTGTTATTGTCAACAGGATTTTAAAATTGAAGTAGTATTTTTCTGTTACTCTCTCAATATATAAATTCATGTGAAATTTGATTTAAATAATTCATAACTGTAAACTATTATTCACAATTTTATTATTAGATCACGTGAAATTTTAATAATTTCAATTTATTTATATTTTTTTTCATATATCATTATAATAATAATTTTATTACCTATTGAATTTAAATTATTAAAATTATAAATACTAAGGAGAAGGAAAAAGGAGGATAAAGAAAACTTGAGAAGCCAACTTCAGGATCTATACGCATTCGTCAATTTGTTTTCCAAACTGTAAGCCCTAGCCCCCAACACTCGCGTACCTGTTCTGCTGTAGAGTCATGGCGTCCCAAAATCCTTCTCAACCGGCGAAACTACGGTGGGGCGAACTGGATGAGGATGACGGCGAGGATCTTGATTTTTTGCTTCCGCCGCGACAGGTCATAGGCCCCGATGAGAACGGCATAAAAAAGGTGATCGAGTACAAATTCAACGAAGATGGCAATAAGGTGAAGATCACTACCACCACTCGTACTCGCAAGCTTGCTAACGCTCGCCTCAGTAAGCGGGCCATTGAGAGGCGATCCTGGGCTAAGTTCGGCGATGCTGTTCATGAGGATGTTGGCAGCAGGCTCACCATGGTCTCCACAGAGGAGATCCTCCTTGAGCGACCTAGGGCTCCGGGTTTGTTTCCGCCTTCATATGCTTGGTTTTTGTTCGGTTAATAAATCTCTCTTCTTTTCTTCTACGGTCGAGTTCTGTTTGATAAGGATTACGATTGGGGTGTGGCTCTTTTGAGCGAGTTTTCTCTTTCTCGTTTTATCTCCTTATCTTTTATAATGGTAAGATCGATTGCAGTTTTTGCGATTGTTATATTAGATGAATGGATAAAGAAACTGGTCGAGTTCTGTTGTATATTAGATGAATGGATTTAGTTCCTCTAAATGTTCTTATTGGTAACAATACATAGAGAAGATCGGTTTTGTGCTTTCCCCTTACCGGCTTATAATGTTGAAGTTCGACTTTAGCGTCGGATTTCGAAACATTGATAGACCCCACAACATGCGCCCTCCCGCTGATTTTTTCTTTGCCCTCTAATTTTTTTGAAGTTTTTTCTGTGAGTGCACCAGAGGCACAGTAGATAAAAGTGCAACATACTACATAGTTAGCTTGTTTTTAAAGACTTGGCTTTTTCTGTGAGCGTGCTCTCCCATGGGTTTGCTTCTAATTATGTGTTGAAACTTGAGCTGGGCTTACATATTATATATTTACCATTAGTTCTTAACGAGATTTGGATGAATTATCCTGGATAATAGGAAAATACAGTGCTGATTATGAGTCTTCTTGATATGTAGGTCTGTAGGATATGCTTATAAAACGTTAAATGCACAGGTTTTTACATCCTTTATTTTAAGTTGCTTTTGAAATGTAAATTTTAATGAGTTGGAGGAAGAGCATAAAAATACATTTGCATTTTAGTAGTTTGCCTCGTTCAGTTGTCTTTGGGAAAAACTGAAGAAAGTTGAAGGATATGTATATTGTCCTTGCAACGTTATTTTCTCTTGTCTAGTGGTCGAAGAAATATTTACTTCGTTTTGACTGCTCGCAGGGCATCAACTGCTTAACTTTAGCCTTAAATAACGCGTGTGCTTGATTCAATTCACAGTTTAATATAAGTTGAATTGGGGAATCCCTTACAATTCCCTAGGTCTCCTGCGATCTCCTATAGTCATTAGCTCCTGCCTCCCTTGGCATTGATATTATTTTGCAGTGTAAGCAAAATGGTGCCTGTGAGCCTGTAATGTGCTTTGATGTATCATCTCTCTGACATTTCCATTGTTAACAGGTAGCAAACAAGAAGAACCGAAGGCTTCTGGAGACCCATTGGCTCAATTCCAAAAAGGTGCTGTTCTCATGGTTTGTAGAACTTGTGGGAAGAAGGGAGACCATTGGACTTCAAGGTGTCCATACAAGGATCTTGCCCAGCCGATGGAAGGATTCACTGATAAGCCTGCTGCATCAGAAGCTGCCACTATAGCTTCTGGTCCAACCAAGGGAGCATATGTTCCTCCTAGTATGAGAGCAGGCGCAGAGAGAACTAGTGGATCAGATATGAGGCGAAGGAATGATGAAAATTCTGTCCGGGTCACTAATCTCTCTGAGGATACAAGAGAGGCTGACTTGCATGAACTGTTCCGTCCTTTTGGTGCTGTGAGCAGAGTCTATGTAGCTCTTGATCAAAGGACTCAAGTGAGCAGAGGCTTTGGCTTCGTTAACTTTGTGAACAGGGACGACGCCCAGAAAGCAATTAACAAATTAAATGGCTATGGTTATGACAGTCTCATCCTTAGAGTTGAGTGGGCCACTCCAAGAGCGAACTAAATTTTGTGGTACTGCCCCTCGTTTGAAAACTGATAGGCCTATCGAATTTTGCTGCCGGCATTGTATTGTCTGCAATTTTTGAGATTGTGTTATTTATTTTAAGTAAATGTTACTAAATTTGCGTGATTAATTACTAGTATGTTAGTTGATTTCTTGCTTCTGAAGTACTATTTCGGCCAACTCTGCTACGGTTTGGTTAGCTCTTTAATGAGGTTTTTTATTTTGGCCAGATTGATGATGAGGTTTTCGGTACTATATACATTGGGTAATAATCTAACGGGGAATTAACTAATTGCATAACTAATTAACTTAACAAATGGAAAATTAAACGTTTTCATTTTTGTACTCTAATACGCAGTTTCAAGTTTCAACGGAGTGGAGAAGTAAAACCGAAGAAGCTTTTCTCAAGGGAAAAACCAAAAAGCAAATTGCGATCTTCCCCTAATTTAATTTCATAATAGTAATTTTATAAAATAATAAATTTGAAGCACTTAGATTTTACCTAATGATGAACAAAGAGAAAATTAAGGAAAAAGTCAATGGAGAGAATTCACTTTCAAAATGTCACCTTTTTTTTTGGGGGGTCACTTGACTTCATTGCCCCAAGAAAGTTTTGCTAGCTAGAAGCAGCGTCGGTGATATCGATGTTGAAGGGAATGCATTTAGATTTGCATGCACGAGGTGAAATATCACTCCTGCTTCTTTCTTTCTTATTGTGATGTGTTATGCACAAGATTATATGCACATAACTTTCAAAAAAGAGGGTCTACTATTTCTATTCAAATTACAGACAATGAGACATCTTATATCTCTCTGGTTTTTTCTCTTTTGCCAACGAGATATCTTATATCACTGCCACCTTGATAATATCAAATTATATTATATGACGCTTCATCTAATTATTAAAAATATGCTAAATACTAGTCATGAATGTATGAATATAAAAAGGGAACAGTACAGCATAGCATCTCAGAATAAAATTTATGTAAGATATATTGATGGAATAAATGGTTTGAAGTTTAGTGGAAACTTGAATTAAATGAGAAGGACCTTGTGTTGATGAAATAGTGCATAGGTAGGTAGCTAGGCGGATGTAATATGTGAAGTGTGACTTAGAAAGGCAAAGAGCCTAGGCTAGTCTAGTCTAGCAATAGCATCCATAGTGAATGAAGTGGATTCATTAACTAATAAAGAACTGGTTGGGTGATGCATGCAAGGTCATTACAATTGCAAAAGCGACAAGTGATGTGATGTGATATTCACCTTGTTCTTTTTCATTCCTCATTCAATCCACCCGTGATATTATTCTCATCACCTTCATTTTTTACTTTATATTTTATTCTATCAATGATCTTTCTACTTACTTATATAATATGTGCCTTATTTTCGCTTTTTTTTTAAGGGAAAATCTATATAAGGGTTCAAGTAACAAAAAAATAATAATAAAAAAAGCTCCAAGATTTTGAAAATATCAGAATAGGTCCCAGGGCTTTTTTTGGTATAAATTCATTAAAACCTTTAGTTGTTAACAGAGTTGATATAGTTGTTAACGTTTTAATAAACTTATACTAGAAAATGCCGTGAGACTTTTTCTAGTATTTTTAGAATTTTGAGGTCTTTTTTTAAAAAAATTTTATTACTTAGGCCCCTATACAGATTTTTCCTTTTTTTATCAGGATGCTATGAACGGTAAAAAGTATTACCGAAATCCTATAACAAAGAACATATTTACCACAATGTTGCACATATAATCATTCTTTGGTCCACGATTTCTACATGATATGACTTTTTTTTAAATAATTAAGAATGGGTCTATTAGAAATATTCTTATGTGCAAAATTCTTTACTTGTTTGCATGTCACTCCTCCTTCCCAATACATGATTATCGAGATGGAGTTGCTTGAGACCAACGAATCATTTTATTTGCGTTTAGAGAACAACGATTTAACATGAATCCTCAACATACTCCACCAGCAATTGAGTTGCCTCGGCCACAAATTCCTCATGACAGATTAAGTAAGTGATGTGGCAGTTACTTGTCTACCTAACCACATATTAAAAATGAAAATGTTAAGGAACAAAAGCTTCCAAATTTTAGTCAGCCTCACTACATGTTAGCATTATCATCATCTCATGTCACCTCTTTTAACCCAACACAACATGAACCTCATTACATGTCAACCTTATTATCTCCCCTTGCAGCTCACTCAATTCTGCTCAATTTCAATCATGCACATCTTTATTAGATAACCATACATTATTTTTGAATGAATACAATACTCATATACTTTTTAAGGCTTGTCAAATGAAACATTTGTCACTCCTAAACAGTCCATTTCTTTAAATTAATTAACGTGATTTGATTCAAATATGTCAACCACACAAGTAAATGAAAGGCTTGAATTTCAAGAAGTTGATTTATAACAACAACAACCACAACATATACGGAGGAGAATTAGATGTGGTATATGAAGTCACTATTTATAAGGTTGATTCATTTTTATTTTTCATTGACATAGACTTCATTATTATTTATTATAAATTTTTTTAATACTTTATTTGATTAATGTACTACTCCTTATCCCATTTTTGTAATAATTATTTGTACAATGATATAGTCATAACTTTTAGGAAATGATAATCATTCAACAATCATTGTGTTTCTGGGGAAAAAAAAAATCATTGTATAAATGATATCAACCTATCCAAAAGAGAGAGGGTGTCATTTATTATGAGAGAGAAATGTTAAGAAACCATTTTTCAGGTGATGAGGTTTAGACATTTTTACCCGAAGAACGATTTTCATTTGGTTCAATCGGACAATGTTGAGTCTGATATTGAAAAAATCGTTGTTCAGGTGAACGAGTTTTAAACTTCATCATATGAAGAACGATTTTGCTATAGCATTTTGGTAGATTCTTCAACATTTTAGTATATATCATTTACTGTTGATAACCTTTTGGTAAAAAATCCCTCTTATTTCTTAAACTATGTGGAATACACCAAACAGAGTAGTAGAATCTTATAAAAAGTTAATTTTTTTCATAAAAATTAAATTTTCAAAAGTTGAGTTTACTTTAATTTTTTTTTAAAAAAAAGGAAAAAGCATCATACTTTTTTGAGAAAATTATGTTTAGATCCTAACTAAGAAAAATAATATCAGAAAAGTTTTATGACTTATTAATGTTGACTGATCCAATTATTAATGGTTGATGTTTTTTTGTTATTAACAAATTCATGAGAGTTTTTTGATATTATTTCCGGATCTAAACGTAATTTTCCCTACTTTCTTCTCTGTTATCAGTTTTCACCATCTTCTGTTCTAGAGAGAAGAAAGGGCAGGGGAGGCCCACGAAGAGCCCAGATTCCCCTCGTTGCAGTCTGTATATCTGGTGATGAGAGCTCGGGATTGACCCTTGCCTTGGCTTTTTCTCTATATTCATCACTTTGCTCTCTCCCTGTCGTCTTACGTACACATATCTCATTCTCTTCATTTCCTCTGTGGCCGAGACTTCTGCCAGCTATGGTTTCTCTCTTCGAATCTGGTTGGCAGGTAACACTTCTTTGTTATGAACTGTATCCCATTTCTCCTCACTTCTGTTCTAATCGTTGCCTTCATGGAATGAAATCTTGATTTCTAATTACTGCTTTCAAGTTTGTTTTCTGCTATCGTCTTGAGAATTTTCTCTAGCTTTCTAGTTTCTCACTATGGTAAAGATTGTAACTTGTAAGTATGATGTTAATATTCGATTCATGCTCGCGTTGTATAAGTAACAGATTTCAAGGTTGCCAACCGATGCTAGTCAGCATTTTTTGTTATTCTTGACTGGAGCCGACTCTCTGATTTTTGTTTTCAAGAAAAATGTATTTGCTATTATGTATATGCGTTGTCTCGGGTGGACTGATGAGAACAGGAATGGAACACAAGTGCTGGATCATAGACCATTTGAACCGTGACTTGCTTCAATTAATAATTATAAACTTCATTGCTTTGGATCCATGTCAGGCAAACACTTCGAACCAAATCTGGTGCTTCTTTAGTTTTCCGTTTTCTACCTTCCTGAAGTGATGAAATACTCTGGAGTATGAACTCTGTCGGCGACTTGAGTTACTAAGTATTGAACAACTTATCGATGTTAACAAAAGGCCAAAAAAAAAATATATATATATATTGAACATCGACTAAACTAGACAGGTTGCACCTGTATACATATTTTGTGAATAACATGGTTACTGTAGGACGTATATATTGAATTATTGCATGCACTGAATATTGATTCTGAACGAGCTAAGTCAAACAATTTGGCAAGATCACCGAGTATTTGTTTTAACTTCTTCTTCCTCCTGAGGGGAGTTCCCGTAATTCATCCTTTATAATGACAGTACAACTGAGTTCCAGTGAAGCCTGGTCACATAGTTAGAATGACAAAGCCAATATTTAATTGGTGTCTTTGTGCTGGAATGTCAAGCTTATCTTGTCACATGTAAGATATTGCTGGTTGGCAAGTTGCGGTTTTGTGTTTATTATATTTTCAATTGCTAAAAATTGAAAAAAAATTATAATTGATGCTCTGAATTTGATCCGTTTAGTAGTTTGACTTATACAAGAGGTAAAATAATTGTCTCGTTTTGGTGATGCAGTATTTGATCACACATTTCAGTGACTTTCAACTGGCATGTCTGGGAGGTTTTTTTCTTCATGAGAGCGTCTTCTTCTTATCTGGACTCCCTTTCATATGGCTTGAGAGGGCGGGATGGCTGAGCAAGTACAAGATCCAGGTTTTCCTTTCTGTCATATTAAGTGGATTAAATAGTTATCTTTAACATGGTGGGAATATATACATATACCTGTGGAAGGAAAATGTCTTGATATCTAATTACCTTTCTCATCTTTCATGGTCCCAAATTTTGTCGATGTTTGACATTTTTGCTTCCAAACATATAATCTACCTAAAGGAAGTTAAAATTTAACCTTGTTTTCTGCAGTTATGTAGTTAAATTATCCATTACTTGCACTGTATGACACATGCATGGTGCTTATCATTTTTCTCTCTATAACCTCATTTTATTTCCTTCTTGGAAAGTTCTATTTTGCTTATTTGCTTAGTCTCAGCCTTTGTGATTGACTGATTGATAATGCTTACTTCTCTATAGGCAAAAATTAACAGCCGTTCAGCTCAGGAAAAATGTATCAGTCGCTTAGTGCTGTATCATTTCGGTGTCAACCTTCCTGTTGTGATATTTTCTTACCCTGTCTTCAAATACATGGGCATGCGAAGCAGTCTTCCCCTGCCTTCCTGGTACTTTCAGGTTTTTTAAGAGTACTGTCATTAGTCTGGACATATGAGCTCCATGATTAGAGATTTACCTTTATCTTCTTATTACTCTTGGCAAAAATGAAATTTGTTTTTAAATTTTTTCAGGAGAATAGTTTTATTTCAAATAATCTTCTACTTCATTTTGGAGGACTTTGTATTCTACTGGGGTCACAGGATATTGCACACAAAATGGCTGTACAAGCATGTACACAGTGTTCATCATGAGTAAGCGTTACTTAAGTGTGTTGTTGGGCTTTGGTTTTAGGCAAATTTAATATGATTATCTATAAAGTAATTAACAGTTAACATATAATGATTTGTTTCACTATATGTTTTAGGTACGCTACACCGTTTGGACTTACCTCTGAATATGCCCATCCTGCTGAGATACTTTTCCTTGGATTTGCTACCATTATTGGTCCTGCTATCACAGGGCCCCACTTGCTGACTCTGTGGTTGTGGATGGTTCTGAGAGTCCTGGAAACAGTTGAGGCGCATTGCGGGTACCATTTCCCCTGGAGTCCCTCAAACTTCTTACCGTTATACGGGGGGTGAGTATTGAGTTCCTCCTCCTTGACAACAGACACGTGGTTTATCCTGCTCTTCTTTGTTCTTAAAATTTGTATCCCAACTTGCAGAGCTGATTTTCATGACTATCATCACCGTTTGCTGTACACCAAGTCTGGAAATTACTCATCAACCTTTACTTACTTGGACTGGTAGGTATATTGGATACATTCTGCCAACAACTTCAACGATTTAAGTCAATGTGAAATCTAGGATGATCGAACTCACATATTACATAGGTTTCCCCTGTAGTAACAATAACCTTTTCTATATGGTTTTGGTGCTTATTCCATGTGCCCATATAGTAGTTCTCCCCCAATGGTTAATACTAACAGTGGTGCAATTCTCTTGTTGCCTATCATGTTAGGATATTCGGAACTGATGTTGGTTACAGAAAGTTGAAGGCATTGAAGAACACAGTCGTTGAAGACAATAGCGAGCTAAAGAAACAATGATAGAGAAATTGATTGGGGGTATATCCGGAAGTTCAGGATATATATTCTCATTTTAAGGGCATATTGGAAATCATGTGTCCCATCTTTGCCTTGTGTGCTTTTGTGTTTAGTAGTAATTTTTGTCCTACAGCATGCAGAAGGCTTTATTTGGACAACTATGTCCTGTTATTTAGACAAAAGAGTAGAAGTGTTTTCCTAGGATGATTTCAGCCTTTTCTCATCTAATAGTAAAGTAATGCACCATCCATCTCTCTTTCTCACCAATTACATATTTATCTAATTTAATTATATTAAAAAAATTAATTAATATAACGCATTTTTTCTAAAATACTCTAAACATATTTCTTAACTCCTTTCGTCTCTCTTAATTATTTGATTAGTGTTGAAAGATTATCAATAGAGATAAATTAGGAAAGTATTAACAAATATGGAAAATAAGTCTTACACTTACTATTAATATCAACTTTCTTAATTCACATCGTTTTTTACTTTAAGCGCATACTACCTTGTTTAAGGGGTACTAATTAAGATTTTTCTTCTCGATTGAACTATACTTCTCTCTTTGCTATTCAGCACTATCAGGCTAAAGCAAAAGTAATTCTTTTATTTTTAATTTTTCTTAATCACACCACCTTGATTAAGGGGCATTAGGGTTTCTCTTCTCAGCTCAACTACCATTTATAATGTACCAATTCTTTCTTTCTGCGCGTGCAACTATATTTTCTTACTAGGTTTCTTTTTTTGTTTTTATTTTTTTTGGCCAGTCTTGCTAGGTTTCACGCCACAGAACTTTGCACGGAACTGGTTACCACAATATAATTAATATCAATATAAAAGCGCACACACACTCACAAATCATATTTTCTTAAAAAAATATCATGAACAATGTTCATTTTGGATATATATCGTCTGGCATATAATATTTGTAAAACAAAATATATCAAGCCGTGTGAGTGTAAGTCATTTTTGTTATAAATTATGAACAATGTTCATTTTAGATCCCGTATGATATAATATCTTTCTTTTACTTCCTTATTTCTGTGTGCATACACATAGAAATTAAGTGCATATTGTGAATAATTATCGCCCAAACGGGGACAAACTAAAATATTTTAATAGCTGACATTTCCTTCGAATCCGTGTGATGAAACAGGCTTGTTGCCAAAGCGTACATTTCGACTTGCCTTCCATATAATTGTAAAGTTACGTGCATTGCCTGCCACAAACTGTGCAGTCAATATATACAAAAGACAATAGTCTTTATTCTGTCATGAAATTTATCAGAACTCAATTGTAGAACAGTTGCTATATGAGTTATTTGTTTCCAAAAGACTGCTCAGAGCTTACAAACCAAACACTGTAAATCCTCCGTCGATGCAAATGATCTGCCCCGTTATGTATGAGGCTGTTGGTAAGCAGAGGAATGCCACCATGGAAGACACCTCGTCTGGCTCCCCAATCCGTTGCAAAGGGATTCTCTTCATGAAAGTCTCTCGTGCCTTTTCATCTTTGAGAAACTAGAGGAAAATAATTCATAAATTAATAAGCCCCATATAGAAATTACACAACATCAAGAACAACAACATGAGAAGAGTATCAAAGATGGAATAGAATTATTACATCTTTAGTGACGCGTGTCTTAATGGGGCCTGGTGCAATGCAATTGGTCCTTATATTGTCTTTCGCCCACTCACATGCCAGGTTCTTGGTTAGCTGGTTCATTGCTCCTGCATTTCCGCATCTCATCTTCTTGTTCTTACACCATGAATAGAATAATTAAAGTGATTAATTATTACCTTTTGTTGCACCATATATTGATGTTCCGTTTATAGCTGACACCCCAGCAACGGAGGATATAAAAACAATGCTTGCAGCTTTTGAAGCTTTTAGAAGAGGATGTGCAAGTTGGCTTATATGGTATGCTGATTCCAAATTTGTACTCATCAGAAATGAGAAATCTTCTGCTGTATAGTCTAGGGTTGGTTTTGGCCTGTATGCTCCCGCGTTGTTCACCTAATTCAAAACATGACGAAATATAACACACCGTTTTACCAGAAAAGACTCGTTAACATTTCCGACCCAAAATGTTTCGAACTTAAATCTACAAAAAGATAGATAGATAAACTAAGTAATGGTGTATGTATCAGTCATGTTCCATGTTTTATGGTAGTACTAAATTTTTTGAGTTAGTTACATTACTGACAAGGATATTAAGTTTGCCGTGAAACAGAGAGGAGACTTTAGTTATAAGGTCTTGTCTTTGAGCAGAGGACACCATATCGCAAACAGAACCAGTAACTTGAAACCCCTTAGCGTTCCATCGTTGTAAGCATTCATTAAGATCAGATTCATTCCTGGAGCAAGTGTGTACCGCAGCTCCTAATTGTGCCAACTCCTCCACAATAGCATACCTAGTAAGAGCATATGCACAACTGTACTGATTCACTATCTATATAAATAAAAATTTAATAATTAAACAGAATCATATATACACATAGGCAAGACAACTTTGGCGGAGAGTTTTCCTATGTATGTATAAGGGCTTAACTGGCCTAGCTGTATGTGATTGTGTGTGTGAGAGAGAGAGAGAGGAGAGAGAGACCCGATTCCTTTGGTTCCACCGGTAACAAGAGCCGTCATGCCCAGAAGAGACCACCTGTTGTTACAGCCAGTAAGGATTGCCTCCGCCATTATTTTCTGCTCTATTCTTTCTCTCTCCTCCTCCCACCCGACTTTCACTAATACCATCTGCGATAGTTTGCCCTTATATAATACTCCTTAGGACAAAGTTTTACACCATAAATTTTATCCAATATTATAAATTTTTATGGACGGAGATAATAATATGAACATCCACTCACTTAAGAAAGGGTGGATTGAGGCCTCAAAATGGGAAGGAGATCTTATCCTTATCTTATTTCTCTTTTTTTTTTCTTATTGGCTAAATCTTGACCGTTGATTGAGCAAGTAAGAGAAAAGTAAAAGTAGTATTGTATTGATTAAATGGATGTGATTTAAAGATTATAAAAGATAATAAGAAAAAGATAGGAAGACAAACCCAACCCCTAAAATGACCTTCATGTTCCAGAGATATCTTATCCGTTCGTTTCATACCTGTAATTTGACGGGTATGCGCAGGCATTATGGTCATTTTAGAAAAGTCAATTCCCAAAAATTAAAGAGAAAATCTCATTTAAATACCGGCTAAAATTTCAAAATCCAAAAAAGTCTTTTAATATCTGAAAAGTACATAAAGGTGAGTAGGTGATAGAGATTAAATTTGGATTTTAAAATGTGGATGGATTTACCATTATGCCCTCAATTTTTAAATTTTTTTAAAAAAAGATGACAGGGTTCAAAACCCCATATTTTTTTCAAAATCATTACGATTTTTGTCAAAATTATTACTCAATTAGTCACAACAAAAAACTTTTTGATTAATCGTTTTACACTTATTGTTTGTACTTACTGATTTTGTCAAAACTATTACAGATTTTGTGAAAACCATTACCATTTTAGTAAATCTCATTAGTCAATCCTTTTATGCATATTGTTTGTACTTATTGATTTTGTCAAAACTATTGTGAGTTTTGTCAATATCATTATTCAATTGATCATAATCCAAAACTTTTTATCAATCATTTTAAACTTATAGGTTTTTTCAAAACCATTACTCTCTTAGTAAATTGAAAAAGCTTGATTGCTAGAAAATTCATAAGCTCACTGGAAAATTCATGAGTTCTCCGGAAAATGGTTTCTAGATGTTGTGATAGTGAAAGTGAAGAGAAAGAACAGAGTTGAATGAAGAAGAAGAAGATAATGGTGAAGAGAAGAAGAAGCTCTACCTGGTTGATTAGATTGACACAAGTAAGAGTAGCTAGGGAGGAGCTTTGATGAAGAAATTAAGGCTCAGATTCACATATAGTGAGAGGACGGAGGAGCTTCATTGACCTAGGTGAAAGAAAGGCGAGGGGCTTCGGGGCAAGTCAAAGGAAGGGAAAGCACTGGCACAAGGCGGGGGGTGGGAAGAGATGGAGAGAGGGAGAGAAAAGAGAAAAAGAGCACGAGAAGAGGATGAGATGAGAAGAAGGAGAGGAGGGAGAAAAAGGAATGTGATTTTATATAATGTGGGGGCATTTAAGTAAAAATATTTAAATTTCAAAATCTCATATTCTTCTAAAACACTTTTGTGTTTTTTTAATTTCTTCATAGACATTTTACAATTTTAAAATTTAGATGGTATTTAAATGTGATTTTCTCAAAATTAAATTGTTGGTCGGACCGCAGAATGAAAAATCAAGTCACTTGCGTGTTGGAAAATTAAATTGGAAAATCGCTGAGCTGTGACGATTTTGAATGGTTGATTATATATATCCGAAATGGTGTAATTGGACGGCAGAAAATATCATTTTTGTTTTCTTCGAGCTCTTTCTTCTTCTCGTCCTTTTCAGTCATTACTGTTAGAGATGCTAATATAATCAATAAAATTTCCACCCGGCATCCCTTGATCCTTTCCATTAAGCCATTTATATATCAATTTTGGAATCTTGCCGTTTGTTCCAATTTCAGCTTGTCTCATATGCCAAAATTTCCACATTCTTAAGATTTACGCAAGAATTGAAATCACAAAGAATATAGACTTGTTTGGGATATCAGTAGGTAATCAGATTTATAGAAAAGTCTGATCGGATAAAAGTCCAATTGTAAAACGTGATTTACGTTTGGATGGGTGGTTGCATAAATAGCTTATAGAAAAGTCTGATTGAGAACAAATTTGTTTGGAATGACTTATAGATAAATGAATTTTGAAATAATTATAAAAAAAATTAAAATCAAAATTACCAAAAATTTGAAAAATATTAAATTACAAAATTTGGCAATATTAAAAAACATAATTTGATCAAATAAAAATATTACATAAGTAACTAGGAAATTATTATAAGTTCTTATTATAAGTTACCATAAGTTAAGAGTTAAAGCTTTTGAAATAAGCTTAGATTCAGCCATAAGCTTGTTTGCCAACTTTTTTCACCCAAACAAAAATTTTGAAAAAAAATTCATAAACACTTATGATAAGCTCCTCATATAAACTCTCCTAAACCAGCACAAATGATGTGATTCATGAAGCTCTCCTGATTTTGCTGTTGGGACTTTTTAGAAATCCATAGTCAATTTTTAATGATTTTGATTTGACTATTCTTTATATATTCGATATCAAATATGCAGTATCTTTCTGCAAGTCAACTTTTCATGAAGAAGTATAAAAAAATGTATTCGTATTTAGTACGTAGAACTGGCATATATCTTCCTCGTTGTTTACTCACAGTTTTCAAAATAACTCACAAATTTAATTTGTATCGTACCATGTTTCTAGCTTGAAAGACATAGGAAATCGAGTGGACAAACTCTTAAACACACTATATATCACCTCTAAAAACCAAATTTTGTTAAAGCTATAGGTAGAGTCTACGTCTCTACGATGATATATTTCTGATCTACGCATCTGAGGGTTTTTTCTTTGGCCAAACACAATCTTATTAGGTATTAATCTACATACATATAAATATATATAGACACACACACATATGTATGTTGTATTCATTCTCTGAAAGCAAATAGGCACTTAAAATTTTCCCACCTAAGCTATGTTGGTGGGGTCAGATCTATGAGGAGTATATATAAGAATAAAAAATGAAGAAGAAATAAGTACCCAATGTTCTTAAGACGTAGACAACACTTTTCTTTAAGTTCAATCCACCCCTACCTATCTCTATCAAATAGAGTGTAATTTGAATTGACAAGCAAATTTCCTATAGAATACAATAAAGATCTTTGAGTATGAATTGCACTTTCGACTTTCAAATTAAGGTAACAATAACTTTTACAAAGTGATAATTTAACTTTATATTTGTGTGCATTCAATAACAAAGATAATGAGTTTAATCTCTTATGTAAGTAATTTTTTATGTGTATTGTGATCTATCACAAATGAAATGATGGTATGGGGTTTTTTAAACTGTAAAGTGATGCCTTGAAGTCATACATTTTGAAGCAACACATCTTCAATAAAAATTTATAACCTTATATTAGATTCATGAACCCTCAAAAATCAACATAATTTTAATAATCAATGGTTGTCTAAAATAACTCTCTCATAAAGAATCACACATTTATAGTACGTAGGATTTTCTTAAAAACTAACATAATCTTCCACCAAGTAATAGTTATTACATTTTTTTCATAGGTGTCTTTAATTACAAATTAAAAGGACGTGATCTTGACAATCTTTAGTGTTATAACTCCCTACAGAACCCTTTATATAAAGGGTTAAGGTGCAATTATATCAACAAAATTTTTTCCAATAAGTTTGATACAAATAAGTTTTTGAAGGAGAAAAAAATATCAATAAACAATTTAACATGGTGCAAATTCACCAAAACAGTTAAATTTCACCAAATACCGTCAGAGTTTTCTTGTTTTATAATTTAATAGTGCACCGTTTGGTCAAATTTAATGGTTTTGGTGAATTTGCACTATTTTAAATTCTTTATTTATATTATTGCCTATTCCAAAACTTAGTTGTGTCAAAGGCTTCTCATAAAAGTTTTGTTAGTAAAATTACGCCTTAATCCTCATATAAATTTCTTAATTTATAAGAACGTGACTTTTTAAGAAATATATCATTGAATTTAAAATATTTCAACATGCTAGGCTAAAAGAAGACAAGATTTATTGAAGCAAGAAAAGGGATTTGTGCCTAATGATGTTGTTTGATTTGTTTTAAAAAAGATGTATGATTGCCATATTCCCATGCATGCACGTGGATAAATATAGGACCATCATATCATATCATATGATTTATAATTTCTTGTAATAATCTTGATACTTCAGTACCATTCCTTATGTACCAGTGGCTTCCAGGGTGGCACATGATCAAGGTCTACTTCCTTTTCCAGCTGCAAACTCTTTCTTTAATTATAAGCTTGGTTCCTTTTTTTGTATATAATATTTATTTTCGATCAATATCATTATATACCCAGCCAACTCCTATAGCTAGTTCCTTGTTGAGGACGGCTTGACGCGATTGATTATTTTATTTTTCCTTCTTGAGATTTACTAAGAAATAGCTCCACAATCTTCTCTTTTCTTTATTCTTTTTTCCCTATCCACGTGATTAAAGGAAGATACATACATACATACATACATACATATAGGATAATAGGAACTGAAATACATATATACGTGTGTGTGTGATAGTGGACGTATAATGCAGGAGCAGAACTCTAGTTTTGATCTTGTTTATGCTTGGTTTAGTACGTAGTCAAAACATAAAATGATTCATAATTTCGTGTATAATTAACAACTAACTACGAACTGCCGTCTTATTTTAAACCAACCTTTAGCTTCCCTTTATAGTCATTTACAGCGGATATATATATATATATAGACACACACATACACACACAGCCAAGAATTTATAATTTATATAACTTCAAGTATGCGGTCATTGGAAAATTATTTTTAAAATTTGTGGCTATTTTATATATTTTCTAATTCCATGGTTTATTTTCAATTTTTCATAGCGGCCAAATGTGGTCGTATAAAGAATTTCGTGATTCTGAAGATGACCTTTTCTGTCTTCGTACGAACCAATACATCTGAACGCCCAACAAATCAAAATTATTTGTGCTTATTTTTTTTCCCATCAATATTGCATTTTAATTCCAAGCTGGACTTTGTTTTCAATTGGTCATTTGTTCTCGACAAGTATCAAATTTTGAGTCTTCTGTATGTTTCTCTATAGACTATACAGAGACACGCCCCAATAAAACTCTTGATAGTGATGTGTTATGAGATGAGATGATTAGACAAGAGGAGAGATCTCTAAAACGGACAAGCTGTGTAGATAAACAAACTATATATCTTAACTAACAAGGTCAAAGCATA
Organism: Acacia confusa; assembly: GCA_037074495.1. Lineage (NCBI taxonomy): Eukaryota > Viridiplantae > Streptophyta > Magnoliopsida > Fabales > Fabaceae > Acacia > Acacia confusa. The sequence goes on from CM073509.1 coordinate 923,971, forward strand.
ACATAGGTAATATTAAACTGCAACATCCTCTTGATAATATAAGAGCTACTTGATTTTCTTAGAGAAATTAAGGGAGTTAAATTAGTTATACATTAAAGTATTTATATTTATTGTTTTTGTCCAAATTAATTTATCTTACTTATAAACTATTATATAACCTAATAATATACAACATAAACTACAATTAAATAACTTCTTTAATATGTAAAAATAGTCTAGCTCTTATATTAATATTGATGATGAGAGGGAATAATTAATATATTAAAAGCATGACCAACCAGGTCTCATCACTATTTATCGCTGGATACAACTGAAGCCAACGTATTGCGCAAGTTACATGCCAGAAGAAGGCAGGCCTTGCTCCCGCGTTATACTTGGTATATATATTGACATCTACTAAGTTTCCAGTTGATCATCTCTTTTGGCATTATCATCATCATCATCTCAAAATTATTAAGATCTTGAGAGGTTAATAATGGAGTCTGAAGATAAGGCAACATCCTCGTCAGAAACAAAGCAAAGTGATGAGCAAGGAGCAAGTCATCAAGTGACAAGGTCGTACGAGTGTAGCTTCTGTAAAAGGGGGTTCTCTAATGCACAAGCATTGGGAGGACACATGAACATTCACAGGAAAGACAAAGCCAAACTGAAGCAATCTTCCAACGACGCCCATCGTCTTCGTCGTCGTCGTCATCAGCCTGAATCTTTGGATGTTCACAGTAAGGTCGAAGCAGACAGAACCAGAGACAACGAAACCTCCGAACTTCACATAAAGCAGCTTCCTTTATTTGCAGAAACACCTAGTGGCGAAACACAAAAGCCAGAAGAATTAGGTCATGTTCATGATAGAGAAATTGCTGAAGAAATCAAGGGTTCATCGTCATCGGATTTAGACCTTGAACTCAGACTAGGGCCTGACCCACCCTCTCCCACTATTGGTACCAGAAATTTTTTTTGATCTCAATGCACAAATCATTCTTCCTCCCGATTTTTTTCATCATCAATAAGTCTCCTCCCTTTTGTTATTGATCATTATTGTTTTGTACTGGAAAATATTTTTGTAACTTTTTCCTGCACAATCAATTTTATTGCATCTTTGCTTTTAACAATATTTTTTTTTAGTATCACCTATATGGTAAGTCCTGTGTATATGCATGGCTTGGAGTTTGAGCAATGAATTGGATAATTTATATATATACAATTTATTATATAGTTTATGTTTTACATTAATTGTTGTACTTACTAGTTCTTTGTCTGAATTTGCAATTTTGCGTGTTATTTGTCTTCTTTTTTTAAGTGGTTAAGGGGGCGGGATCAAATTAAAGTTGCACATAATTTACTCGATGGAGTGTGAGCTGAGTCATGAGTGCCATTAAGTTACAAGTACTTCGTTATTTGTCTTATGAAAAGTTCTCTCCGGCCATTTTTTGTACTATAAAATTAAATCTATATTTTCTATACTTAGGTTTGTTACATGCATGCCGTATTCCAAATGAAATACTCAATATTAATGTAAATTGAAAAAAAGAATACAATTCTTTCTGTAAAATTCTCGTAGAATTTAAGGGGGATGCAAAGGGTTAAAACATATATAAAGATTTTTTTTATGTTCATTCATTTTTCTCTATTCTCTGTTATAATTCTATAAAAACTTGTAACCAAAAAAAAAAATTCAAACATCCAGATTAGCTCTGTAGGCTCATTAATAGAAGAATTACATATCTTCAAGAAAAAGAGAGACTAGATCGAAAAATTTCAGCTCAACTTCCGTGGAGACCTTGAGAAGTGATTTTCAGACATCAAATTAATTAGGAGCAGCACTACGGCCTTCAGAATTAACAAATGCATGCATGATGCTGAATCCAATCCTCCACTAAACTCCATATATATGGAATTAGAGGATATCGATAAAATCGATCGAGAACTGCACACACACATATACTCCTCCAATTGTTAATATAAGATATGTTTAAGAAATTAATCTTGGTGTTAGATATAAAATAAAGTTTTTATATTTATTAATCTTTTCATAATTTACTTTTATTAATGCCTATCAAAAGTAATCAAGAAGGAATGGGAACAAAGGAATTAAAAAATGTGACTATAATACTTTAGAAAATAAATATCATATTAGTTAATTTAACCAACTTTCTTGATCAAATAAGATTATATAAATATGTTTTATATTAATTACAAGATTTGTGTGTGAATGCATAACTTCTTTGGTCGTTAAAAGCTAAAGAATGTTCCCTCGATAAGAACTAGCTATATGATTGGCAACAACAAGGTAACTTGCTTTTCGCGACTTGTAATAACCAAACCATCTGATTTTTAGCTCGGCCTGATATGCTGCAGGATGTCGTCAAACAGTAAGGAATTACGTATATACAGCAGCTTGAACCAAACTTGTTTCTCGCTTTTATCTGTTAAATAAGTTTCCAAGGATTGTACGTTTAGCTGCCAGATCAGTGACGTCGACGTGACCAGAGGCCAGAAGATACGTACAAGGGAAAATATTCTTTCTTTTTTAATTATTTAATTATAGAGCCATATATAGAATCTTTATCAATCACATTCGCAGAACTCTACAAGACGTTACGTACACAAGAGATTTACAATATGAAAGGTTATTTGATTCTAAAGTTGGTAAATAATATATACCCTCTTATGCCTTGGGGTGTGACACAGCCACACATACATATTTCCCAGCAAGTTTGTTTTCAATTTTCAACTAGAGGTTTTATCATTTAAAGCTGAATCAGCCTGGGCTTTTTATTCTCTTCTTAAAGCGTCCTTTCTGCACCAGAAGTCACCACCTTCTGCTTTAGCTTTCACGTAGGCTTCTCTTCTGCCATCAGTGGCTTCAAGCAAATTCATTTAAGATATTAACAAAGATAACAAAAACAAGAAGCCATCGCTGACGATAGCTGTCACAACAATCAGTTTCTGCAAGAACTTGCGAGTTCAAGGGCTAAGACTGTAAGAAAGTACGGATGTGTGGAGCCTATTGATTCTACGTTTCGTGAAACGCGATGCTAGAGATACTCTAATGATTCTGCATTGCGAGATCGCTGGTATGGTACAGACAAATTGGAAGTAACTCCCTGTGAGCTTCGTACCAAAGCAGGCAGACTCTTCATCGTGTCCTTTCTTCTGCTTGCGTCTAGTTTATTTGTATCTTTATTTTTACTCCGCATGGGACATATCGTGTTCAATCAGTGGAATGATCGGAGACCGTGGTTAATACCAAAAGAGTCCAAAACAAATCCTGCCTGCCTTTCCAACAACACTAGTGAGCACAGTGCTTGCCTTGCTTGATTCTTTAGTCCATTTGGAAATTGGGTAAACCTTTGCTTATTTTGAAGTGTGTGGTTTGAAGGAAGTGGAGAGGAGGGGAAGAGAGAGAAAATTTGTGGTATAAAAAGTCAAATATAACAATGACATGAAATGCTTACCATTGATGTATGGAAAATGATGTAAAAAGCTACTTCCTCTAGTACTTATTACTCCCTCTGATCCTTATTATAAGGCACTAACTATCCATAAATTTTGGTTTTTTTTATAAGGCACCAACTACATTTAACTAACTTATTTATTACTATTTTCCTATTATGCCCTTACTTTAACAAACTCCTTTAAATCTATCTCATTAAAGTAGGGATAAAGTTGGAAACTTTTATCAATTTTAGGCTTATTTAATGTCTTAACTTTTATTTCTTGGTTTGTGAGAAAAGATAGTTGGTGCCTTATAATAAGGACCAGAGGGAGTATAAGGCACCAACTAACAAATCACACAAACCAATAAAAACAGTTAAAGTCAATAAAGTTGTCATATAATTTAAGTAATTTCTAATACTACTCCTACTATTTACACTAAACTCTAATATTATATTATTACTACTCTCACCTACTACCCCTATTAATTATGGGGGTATATGGAAAAAAATAATCAATGCTCCTTGGAAAAAAACAAGTGTCTTATAAAAAAGACCAAATACATTTGGTAGTTGGTGCCTTATAATAAGGACCAGAGGGAGTACTCCATCTAGTTTTTTACTATAAGGTACCAACTATAATTTCTCTTAGACCAAGGAAGAGAAGGGCAGTTAAGTCATAAATTAATATTTAGTTGATAAATATTTTCACATTTACCCCTACTTTATTGGGGCGAGAAACATACTAAATGGATTGAAAATAAAATAGTTAATGAAAAAATATTGGCCCAATAAATGAGGGCATAATGGGAAACACTAATAAATCAATTAGTTAGAAGTAGTTGGTGCCTTATAATAAAGACAAAAAATTATTGATATTGGTACCTTGCAATAAGGATAAGAGAAAGTATGTAATTTTGAAAAAAATCCATAGACAATTTGATCAAATTTTCTCTCCCCTCCCGTACATCCTCTCCTCAAGTAAACACATTAAAGTTCATTTGATCCCGTGTCATATCAATGAGAATCTGCGTTTTTGTGGAGTATAAGCAACGCATTCGTCCTCTTGAATGCTCCATGTACGTGGTAGTTTTCTTAATTGAACTTGTATATTACTAAAAAAAAAAAAAAATTGCATGCAAAGCTTTGAGCTTTCTTTAAAAACTACTTGAGCGTTGCTAGGCGCCACGTACTCCCGAAGGTTGAATTTAGTCTTTATATTAATGAAATACTATTTTGAAATTTCACCGTGCTGATGCACTTTTCCTGTGAGGACTTTTAAGTAAGATTACTTAAATTTTTCCGGTGGCTCATGAAGTTATGAGGGGGAAGTGGAGCCTAAATGAGTAAACGACACCGATACTTTATTACAGTTTGATCAAGATATCAGTTTTCTGCGCTTATTCCCAGATGAATTAAGTTATCACGCCACCAATGAAAGTTGGCACAGATGGTAAGGGATTCAAGACTAGACCTTTGGGTCGTGGGTTCGATCCCCTCCGCTGTCGCTGAGACTTCTTTGGTAAGTGATTTCGTAAGTCCCCAGTAAGTGCTTATAGAGCCCGGGACCGTGCCCTAACCTTAGTAGGGGACTGGTGTCGAACCCCTCCAAAACTTTTATCTTACCAAAAAAAAAAAAAAAGTTATCACGCCACCCAAAAATCACAAGACAAATGTGAAACGCTGACGCCTTTTTGGTCGTTTTGGGTTTAAATGTAAACGTTCTCCCACACACTAATCGTCAAATTTTTCCAACTAAACACGAAAGAACATTTCCTTCAAGAGAAAGGAAAGGAAGTTCACACCGTCTTGGTAAGCATGGAAGCTGAACCATTTCGCAGTCAAATGAATTTGAAAAAAACAAACAAAAAAAATATGGACCGGAAAGTAAGTTCACAATTTCATAAGTAAATTATTATTCATTTTGGCTACCATGCAACCTTCTTATAAATGGAGAAAAAGCGATGATGACCCATAAAAATAAACATTATAGTCAACTTAGAGTTGAAATGAGAAATCCCATTCGCCCATGTAGGCATATACAAGGTCTAAAAGAACGGAATCCTAATGTTCCTACACATGGTCAACAAAAATTCAACGATATTTGGAAAGAATATATGCTTGTTTGCATTCTTTAAATACTAGTAGATCTCAATTCTATATAGTAACTGTAGAGAGCTGCACTGTTCACTATCCAAATGACCATACGTGTGCATTGGACCCACTCTAGTTACTTTATCAGAGTGATTTGCAGCATAAATGATGAGTAAACCCCACTCACTGGCATGAAAAGAGCTGAATGGATTTAACAGACTTAACACAAGGAAGCAAGGGACTGAAAACAAAAAACCAGAGAGCACAAAGGGGAGAGAGTAGGGTATTTGGGTGGGAACTGGGAACAAGGCAGGGAAGTCAAATCAAGTACTTAATATGAAGCAAAAAGAACCGCCAATGTTCTACAAAGATGTAAACATATTTTTACACAACAAAATTGAGTATATGCATGACAATGTCTAGGTAAATGTTACAAATATATCAACCCCAAGAATCATAGCACCATGCAGAATTCCAGAAAACAGTCCAGGGCACTGTCAACCTCACATGGAGCTTTGAACAATATACATGGAGAAAGGACTGCCTATATAAATACAGCAGATAACTGATCTAAAGACGAATTATATTTAAAATAGCCTGTAAAAGTTGTAAAAGAACGAAGCACTTCACCTGAATGGAAGTTCAAAATGAAAATCCGCACATGATCTGCTCACCAAATCATCTAGAGTTGACATTAAATTCATCTACCAATTGACCAGAAAGCCAATTCAGTCCCAATCTTGTTAATAATATTCACAAGGCCTTAGAATATATTGTCTCAATAACAAAATCAATCAACACTAATAACATTATATATAACCATAAAATACAAAACAAAAATCAGCAGGAAGCAACCAGAAACCCCTACATAGACTACCCGCAAAAGCAATACATAAAATTCCCAACTATGGGAAAACATTACCAGTAAAAATCGGGCAATATTGCACTCAACAGATTTGCTCAGAAATCCTCATTTATCCATTTCCGCTGCCAGCAGTAAAGGTAGACTACATCAAACAGTTACCAATTAATAAGAGAACAGATACATTTGAAAAGCCACAAGTTTCCTAAAGAAGGTAAACAGAAAATTTGCAACAAGGTCTTAAAGGATATAACAAAGTCAAAACGGAAAGCAACATAATTAGTGATTCAAGCCCTTCTTTGCTTTAAGTGATTCAAGAGCCTTATTTCGTAATTCAATCTCAAGCTTCTTCTGGTCAGATGGGGACTCTTCATTATCATTTCGATGAAGATCCATTCTTTCAGCTACATCCTCTTCTGAAGTATAATCATCTGTTTTGCTTTTCATTTTCAGCTTCTCTGCACGCCGCTCTTCCTTTCTACGCCGTCTCTCCTCACGTCTTCGACGTTTCTCCTCCTTCCGCAGTTTCCTCTCCTCTTTTTTCCTTCTCTTAGCCTCTTTCCTGTTCTCCAACTCAGAATCATAGCTGGATTCTTCATCTGAAGAAACCTTTCTCTCAGACCTCTTGTGCTTTCTCTTATCCCTTCCTTCTCTTCTATGCCTACCACTTTCTTCAGAATCAGAATCACATGAAGCACTCTGTTTAACCTGAGCAACTTCTGATTTGCCATGCTTAACACTACCCTTGGAAAAACTTGAATTTGAGTGGTTCTTATCACCAGACTTCTTGCTATCCACATCATATGATTCAATAAGCTTCTCACCAGACAGAGAATCCTTGCACATTGGTGACTTTAGTTTAGGAGTTTCAGCACCCTTTCCAGAAGATTTGTCACTGCCAAGAAATTTTTTACACTATATAAGACAAATTTGTGCCAGGTAGACAAATTAGTAAGAATAACTGCACTATGCCAACCAAACTACCTCTTTATTTCCCGGCCTTTCTTGCTCAAATCAATATTATCATTACGTCGCTGAGATTCAGAACCCAGATGCCCTGCTGCCCTTTCAGGAGAGAATCTATCCTCAGTACGAGCCTTTGCAGGTGAAACTTTTTGCTTACTGTCAGGGGACAAATATTTCATTTTCCTCTGTGAAGACTTTGATTTGTGATCACTGGTCTCCCTACAAACGCAGAGAAAATAATGAAGTAATAAAAATAAGAAGGCAATTGGACAAAGGAATTCAAGTACTATGGATAAACAAGACAAGCAGAAGATATCCAATTAATACTAAAACCTAGAATAATATGTTTCTTCTGCTCCTTCACTTTTTTCTGGGCTATCATTTGTGGGCTTCCGGATTCTTGATTTCTGAGGATGACTCAAACTTCCCTCTTGGGTCAACATCTCCCCTCTTCGCTTAAGAGGGCTCTCATGTGGACTAAATGACCAAAACAAAGTACATATAAACACCCCAATTTTACAAATGATTGAATTGATCAGAACATTGGTTGAGGAGACAAGAAATTACCTACTGTCTTCTTCACTGACAGTCTTATTCCTTGCTTGCGGAGATACTGGCCTGGTTGGAGACTTCTCAGGTGTGGATAATGAACCTTGTGATTTATAACGCAGTAAGTTATGATCCTTATCTCTCTGAACATTCCTAACAGGACTTAATGATTGTCGAGCGGCAGGTGACACTCTGTCTTGTGTTCTGTAAGACAGGTATATTCTTCGTCAAGTATACTTTTTAAATGTATAAATGGTTATATAACATTCCAACTTAACAGCTTTACGCATTAAATGAAATCATGCATATCCTATACAAAACAAAATTATCCAAGAATTATGCTAGACATCATTATACCTGACTCTTCCTTCAGAAGACTGCACAGGACTTCTTGCTCGCCTTGGAGCATTTCTCCTCACTGGTGATGGAGACACATGTCGTGTAGGAGACTTGGAACTCCATTCACCTGAAGAAAGAGACCCCCTTGGGGAAGGACTTGGAGACCATTTACGATCAGAAAAGGGAGATCTACGCATCACAGGTGATGGAGGCCTGCGTTGAGGGGTTCTACTTCTATACCTTCTTCTTACAGGGGAGGGGGATGGCAGGGGAGGGGGAGATCTCCGACGTATAGGTCTTGGTGACCTTCGTCGTTGTATCGGTGATGGTGATCTGCGATGACGTGATGGAGAGGGTGACTTGTGTCTTCTCACCAGAGAAGGTGATCTGCGTCGTCTCATGGGAGAGGGTGATCTACGTCTTCTTATCGGAGAGGGTGATCTGCGTCTTCTCACAGGAGAGGGTGATCTCAAAGGGGAGGGTGATCTACGTCTTCTCACAGGAGATGGCGATCGGCGTCTTCTTGCAGGAGAGGGTGATCTGCGTCTTCTCACAGGAGAGGGTGACCTATGACGATATGGAGAACGCATTCTTCGTCGCAAAGATGGTGACCTGTAATGTGAGCGAGACCTAGATCTTCGCCTAGAATAAGATGACCTTCTCCGAGGAGACCGCCATGGTGAATGCCTTTGAGGAGGAGAAATAGATTGTCTTCGTGGTGAATGGCGAATCCTTTCAGAAGAAATGGATCGTCCATGTGCTTCTGGCAACCTGGATGTACTTCTTGACCTTTGGCTGGCACCAAATAACAAACTTGTTAACACAATTTGAACCCCAAAAAAGGAAGACAAAAGTACTTGGAACCAAAAGAGTGTGCTTGTTAATGTGATCGAGGACTGTCTACATGAAAGGAATAGGTGGGGAAAGAAACAAGCACCGACCAGCTGGTCAAGTTGTATATAATAATAGGACTTCTAACGACTAAAAGTAACATGTACAAATCAAGCCTAAGCAAGCAAATTTTAAAGCATACCCTGAATAACTTCGGGAATTTGAAAACGATCTACTCATTGACCTAGAAGGTGAGTCTCTGCCAGCATGAAACATCAATTTATGAGCTTCAAATATAGAACACATAAATAGATTATAACAACAATTTAGTAGAACATTACCGGTTAGGTGAAGCAGAAATTGCTGGGGAATGAGGAGATCTAGAATACCTATTACAAAGTAACTAGTTAGTAATCCATAACCCAATGAGAAGCTTTGAGATGCTAAGTCGAATTCACCAGGATTCTCCACACCAAAATACCCATTTTTCAGTTAAAGGCAATCCTGATATTCAACTTAAATTTAAGCCTGACGAATCCAGATATCTACAAATGGTTTTAATCAAGAAACTCCACGAAAAGGCACGACATGTGAGAAATGACTTTGCATGACAACTTAATACTGACACAATTCTACCATGAGTGAGATCAAAACGCCATCCCAGCCCATACTTTGAAATTTGACTGAATATCAATCTATCATCATAATAGTGCTTATAGAGGACATATCATCCCATTTACCTTTTCCTTGACCTCACACCATTCCTTTTCTCAGTTTCTTTTCCATCTTGAACATAATCTACAGAATCCCTGGGCTTCAAGAGTTGGTCTGATGCAGTATCAGTATCCCTGGCATCAAATCCACCGTCCTACAGCAGTTTGAGGTAAAGGACATGAACCCAAATAATTGCAGAAGCTAGCTGAATACCATGAAAACATAGACAGAAGTTAAAACCAAAAATGCAGCTCTATGAAGTGCAACTACAGCATGAATAAAGTAGTATTACCATCTTCTTCACCCTCTCTTGCAAGAATTCTCTACCTTCTTTATCTCTTTTCTTCTGAAGCTCACTTGTTATTTTATCATTTTCAACCTAAAACATTCATGGGAAGCAGGTTTGTCAGAGGAAATAAAAATTGCCGAAAACAAATATACAACGAGAGAGCTAAGTGTTTGGCAAGATTAAAATGCACCTTCTTCTTCCTGAGTTCTTCTTCTTTGGCATCCAAGAACTGCTGTGGAACACCACTGGCATTTTTCTGTGCACTGAGAAGAAGTGACCAAAGCTCTTTCATAAACTTCCCTGTGTTCTTCTCCATAAATCCAGTAATTTGTACTTGGACCTCCTTCCCGTTAACTTCCTGCATCACAATAATAGACATGACAAACACATAAGTAACCGGACATATTTCCCAACCTCATCGAATATCAACAGGAAAGGGAAAGGGCAAAAGGTGAATGCACATCGATGATGGCCAATTTTAATTAGAGAGCAGTAATAATCTGATGCAAATCTAATAAGTAAAGCAACATACCTTAACATCCAGAAGACCATGAATGAAGTTGATGAGCACCTCATCCTCGAACCCAAGAAGTTCAGTCACCCTTATAGTGATCCAAGGCTTTATTACGTCCATATTCACTTTAGTCATGTCGACCTTAAACCAATTTTCCAATCAAAATTCAACAAATGATAAAGCAAGGAAGGAAAGACATGTACTATAATTTATCAGGATCTTGCGTATCCCAATTCATTTTATTAAAAAGTTCAGAGGCAGTTTACAATTGCAAATATTTGACCAACAAATACAAACAGCTTAGTCACGGGAACATACCAGGTGATCCAGCTCAGGCGCGAACTTCTGAGATTTCAGCAGTTTCGCCTGCTTGTTAGAAAACCGAGTGTCTTGATCCGCAGACGTGCCCTGAATACGAAATTCAGCAGATGTAATTAAACAAAGTGATCAGCGCCCATAATACACATCCTTGCCGAGTAAATTCAGTAGAAGGCTTAAAGTTAATGTTTTAAACGGCAAAAATTGGGGTCCCCTTTACGCAAATTATCCCAATCCCAAATCTAAATATTTAAAGGTTCAAACATTGGATATAAACTCACTCTAAAGAACCCGCCCGACATTTTCTGATATCTAGAGCTTCTGAACGGAGAGAAAAATGAGCAGCTGAGATTATGAAAACAAATCAATATGCGAAGAAAGTGGAAAACCGAAGCAGCACTCTGGTTCTACGCCATGTGCATGAACAGGCGGAGATGCAGAGATAAATAATGGGAGGAATAGACGGTATAAGGACGCTGAAACCAACTCCTAAATGGCAGGAGCAAAAGGGTGATTCCCTGCGGAGCCGTGGTTTTGTTCAGTCTTCGGGGTCTGCTGCTCTGCACTATGCGAACTCGCGAGGAGTGCCCTAATTCAGCAGATTCATCATCGGCAGATGTAAGTTCCACTTTTGCCCTAGGAACTTGGAAGCAAATTGTACTCCCTTGGGCATCATATTGCTTATAATTATCATCATCGATTTCAATATATAAACGGATCATATCGGTATAAAATATTGGCAAAAAAAATATCGGGATAAAAGATAAGATGGAAAAAAAAAAAAAACCCTCTTTCATTTAAAATAGGGAAAATCCTTGTAAAGAACTATAAAACTGTGAATAAATAAATAGATGCTATGAATATGTATAATCCTAAATAAGTGTTAGTACCTGATAAATCTTTAAAAAAAAATGAAATAACACAATTGACCCTCTGATATAAATTGAAAAGTATAAATTGAGAAAGACAATGGTGTCGTGAAGAGAGTAAGGACAAAGGAAAAATCAAAGCTAAAGTTGTCCAAAGGAAAGGACATATGTAATTTGTTACTCCACAATACAATACGCTTCCCTTGACAAGTCAATCATAAGCATGAGCTTTTTGCTCCTCGTTTGGGTGGGAAACATTACTTTGTAGTTGGGTATTTTGGTTGGAGGGAGGTGAACGTGGATGATTGGTGAAGGTGGTTGGAGATTGTGACGGTGCATGTTGTGAGTTTGTGGTTTGAGGTTAAAGAGAAAAGAGACGGTGGATTTTGTAGGAAATTGGTTATCTGAAGTTGAGAAACCCAAATACGAATTTGCAAAACATTGAAGTGGTGTTTTGCTTTTGCTTTTCTGAACTGATGAAACAGAAAAGTTGGTGAGCTAATATTTTATTGATTTATTTGTTGCAGGAATTTAACAAAATGGATGGAAATATTGAGTCGAGTTGGGCAAATGAGTTGTTTTATTATTTTTATGAATATACCATCATGTCCTTAGTGTCAATAAGTAATTGCATCCCCTAATATTTTGTAAGTAACATATAAAGTGGAAGAACTATGATATCCTATCCACTTGACATTGAATGTGATAATACAATTCCATTATCATAGCCTTGTTGTTGTTTAGATAAGAAAGTTGTGAAAAGTACTAAAACAACTTATGAAATTCTTATAGAAATTGCAAAAATCTAATCCTAAATTGATAAATGCATATTTAGATTTAAGAAAAATAGTTTGATCTATAGGGAATTTGGATTGCAAGTTGCAAAAAGTACTAAAGCAACTTGTAAAATTCTTATGAAAGTTTACAAAAACAAAATCATAAATTCACGAATACTGATTTGAATTTAGGAAAGCCATTTTAATTTATGGGGAATTTGGATTGCAAGTTGCAAAAGCATCGAAGCAACTTGCAAAAATTCTTATGAGAGCTTGCCAAAAGCTAATCCGAAATTGACAAACGATTATTTAAATTTAGAAAAACCAATTTAATCTCTAAAGAATTTAGGATTGCAAAATGCGAAAGTATTGAATTAACTTGTAAAATTATGAGAACTAGCGAAAACCGAATCCTAAATTGACAAACAGTTATTTGAATTTGGGAAAACCAGTTTGACCTCTAGGGAATTTAAATTGCAATTTGTGAAATTACTCAAACAACTTGTGAAATTTTTATGAGAACTTGCGAAAACCAAATCCTACCTTGATAAACATTTATCATAACTTGTGAAACACATTTAAGTTGTTCATAAATTACGAGTGTTTACAACCACAAGTGTCCATAAATCTAAAAAGGTTAAAAAATATGACACTTCCAACATCAAGACACACATAAACATAAGAAGTGTTTATATAATAAAAGATACTTCGCCTTTCGCACTGCCTCCAGTATCAATTAAGACAAATTAACAACACCTTCACACATTCTCTCTCTCTCTCTCATATGCCACTCTCCCCTCTCTCTTCCCCATCCCCACCATACCATTCTCTTTGTTATGTCCTTTTGAACTTGTACATATGGATAGTGAGTCGACTTACCAACAACTCAACACTAATCACAGTAAAAAAAAAATGGAGCAAGATCGAGTTATGACCTCTTCCACGATGGGGATGGTGACAAATGTCAGTGAAAGATCAAACCCATCAAGGAGTCCTCTCACCGCTGATAGGTGACCATGGCATAATTAGTAAGAACATGCATAACGATTTTCTAGAATGATTGGTCACCGCCTTTGACAACCACATAGCCAAAGCAATAGTCATTGGTGGCTGAAAAAGTGAGAAAATCATAAAGATCAGAAAAACCTCCCACATTCATCCTCTTTGACAACCTTTGATTCACTACCATATAAATTTTGAAACAACAACTTAGAAAAAAGCTCAAGACCTAAGCAAATATAAGTAGAAAAAGTAAAAAGAGAAAAAATGGAAAGAGAATTTTCATTGAGACGAAGACGACGAAGGTTGTTCCTTTGCCCTTTTGTCATAACTCAAAACTTCCATCACAACCGCCCCACAACCATGGTCCTTCACTAGGATGTGCATGTGCCCACACAGTGCCTTCACCATCTTCATGATTTGGGACACAAGCCACCAAAAAAAAAAAGTTGGATCGGAGATAATATAAGAAATCAAAGAGGAGGGAGAAGATTTTGTGATGGATAAGAATATATATATAAAATGTTTTGCTTTTAATTTTTTAAAAAAATAGAAGACAAATCAAGCACTCACACCTTTTTTGTATTATAAATATTGGGAGCATATTTCTATCTTTTAGTATTTTTAAAGTTCTTTACAAGGGATTTTCCTTTTAAAATATCCATGGTAAAAAATTTTATATAGTCTATAGACATACATTACATATATAAAAATTTGTTCTATTTTTATGAATGATGTTTCAAAAAATAAGGTGTGTGCCCGTGAATTTTGTACGTTATATGATTTGAGCCGAGAAAACAAGTCAGACTCATTGGGCCGGTCCGTTTAAGCCCTGACCCTTTAAGGGTCGGGCTTGAAAAATAGACGAGTTATTTGAAATTAGCTCTGGAGGGCCGGCCTTGCAAGCCATTTTCATTGTAGCTTTTTCTTTTTTTTTCTTTTTAAATTTATTAATTTATATATATATATATATATATATATATATATATATATTATTTGTTATAGAGTTATTTATCCATTTAACTACAAAATACATAATAACTATACTCTAATTTTATGATTTAATTTATTATTTGTTGCAAATAAAGATTATGGATGCATTCATGATGCAGAATAAGAATTTCATGATATTCTTACTCATGAGTTAGAGGCTACTACTCAAAGTGAAAAACAATCAAATAAAATCGATGATAGTGACGAAGATGACGACAATAATTGTCATTGTACTAATGTCACTTAGTGATATGCTTTTTTATGTTTTATGTGAGTTATTTGTGAACATAGTTTGCTTTTGATTATGAATTAGTGAGTGTGCTTATTTATTGAATGATCCGTGTTATAATTTACTGATTATATTTTTTAAAAAAAAAGTGGAGAAAAAATAGTTAAGATTTAAAATAATAAATTTCGGGCCCTCTCGGGCCTGACTTTGAAAAACAAGTGTTTTTTCTACTCCGGATTTTGGAGGGCGGCCCTATTAGGCCCTGGCTTTTCACGGGCCGACCCTGATTTCTAGCTCTATATATGATGTCTACTAAATAAGCCGTATTGTCCGTGATTTTTCCCCATATTTCTCTTATCTTTCCCTTTTTAAAAAGGTAAAATAATATACACTGGCTAGTAGCTTGAGGTTGCATATGGAATCAAATCAAAACCCTCCCACCAATTGGGGAACTTTTATGTCACCAAGTGACGAGTTTATTTGTCTTTTATGTCCTGTGAACGAGGACAACAAACATAAAGAAGGTTCAAACTATTGACCAGATTAAACATCTAAGAAAATTTAGTTCGTAATTGGAACAACAACTACAAGCACAAGGAAGTGCAAATTT
Organism: Acacia confusa; assembly: GCA_037074495.1. Classification (NCBI taxonomy): domain Eukaryota; kingdom Viridiplantae; phylum Streptophyta; class Magnoliopsida; order Fabales; family Fabaceae; genus Acacia; species Acacia confusa. The sequence goes on from CM073509.1 coordinate 939,357, forward strand.
CCAAAACCAACCTTTATCCTAATATATTGTTTGTGATAACTACAAACTAAAAACATATGTTTTAAAATATTGATGCATTTTCCACTATTGTTATATATATGCGAAAAGAAGACGAAATGAGAAAATGAGAATAATCACATTATAAATAAAAGTTTTTCACTACAAAGTGAATTTTGATCATGTTTAATGATAAAGGACATATTGTCACAGGGAGAAAACAATGCAACATCCGGAGATCACTCATGGCATCAAGATTTATTTGAAGAAAACATCTGATTTCCAAACCCCTAACAGCTAAAAGGACATACATTTCTCATAAAATGTCGATGCACATTTTGTTTCACCGCCATGGGAGACTATGCCTTTTACTAGAAAGAAAGAAAACCTCCAATCCTATACGATTGATGAGCTTCTTTTTGAACAGAAGATAAAGGTTGACTAGCTTCTTGCCAAAGATATGTCATTACTGCGACAAACTACATATACCATCATTCCTTGGGAGTAAGTAGTAAGGTACTCACTCTCCCTAAACAGTTTTTTCAGTTTGAGGCATGGGAAATGGAAAACATGGTGTTTCAAGTTCTCCCTCATAACTGTGGGTTCGACAGGGGACAAATCCAAACTGGTTAGAATCAAAGATTCCGGTGAATCAGGTGAGAAACCAAATTATTAAAAAAAAAAACACATACCTATACATAAAATTTGCTCTTAAAAGTATATCTAGTACTAGAAGCCTAATGAGAGCATAGGAAATAAGGGCAATCACTAATGCCTACCTTTTTTCTAAAATCAGTCCTCGCCATCTATCGTGACCAAGAGTCCGTAGTAGCCAGCGACCAAAAAACGAGGCAACAAGTAAAATCGCAGCCATGATCACCACCACACAATCTTCGCCTGACAATGGTGATCTATAGAAGGGTGAGTTTTCTTGGATGTCTGTATTTGTAGACAATGGAGACGTCATATTGCTAAAGAAGGATAGTTATACCCACATTGATGTAAAAAGGAAGATGCAACAAGGATAATGACTCTCTACTAATTAGCACAAGCCTCAAGAGCAGGGGGTGTTATTGGGGTGGGACAGGATCAGAAAACCCCATTACCATTCTTGATTCTAAAGAAATTTTGACCCCACTGAGATCACGAATTCCCCAAAAAATCTCAAAGCATATAATGCTTTGGAATCTATATGAAATCCAATATTTATCTAGCATCAATTCAAAAATTGTAACAACTTCTCACTTGATATGCAACATAAATATAATAATTTTGGTTTGAAATCTTGTTTACTCACTCAATGACAGATCCCATTCAATACATTACATATTAAAAAATCAAATAGTCCAATATATTACATAGTAAAAAAGAGTCTAGCCATATGCTTATAGCTTAAGAGACAAATCAAGCTCTAGGCACTTAATCTTTTTGTAATTTTTTTAATATATATATATATGGGATTGGGAAGTCCTATGCCTGATCCCAAATTTTCCTTTCCTGAAAATTCAACCCTATCCCAATTGGTCAGGATTGAGAGAGGAAGACTGATACAGGAAAACTCTCTGAACATCCTTGCTTAGGAGCTATATGGTCAATTTTTCGAATTTCAAGCTTAACATTTGTTGGCTCGCTTGATTGTTTGGTTTGAGATCTTTTGCCCTTTTAATGTTTTTATTTTTATTGACTCGTGATGGTGATTTAGAATGTCCTTGTTCTTAAGATATTTCAATAGTGTATTTGTGTGCTTAGGGTTGATGTCTCCTCAATAAAAATGCATGGGTTAAGTAACAACGATCGCCCTAGAAGAAAATGTTCAAGAGCAATAAGTGACAGAAGAAGAAAAAAACTACTCCCTCCGATTCTAATTATAAGATATAGTTGACTTTTTTAAAAAGATTAAGGAAGCTAATTAAATTATTTTAGAGTATTTTTATTTTTTTCTTCAAACTAATTAGTTTGATTAATAAACTAATACATAATTTAAAAATATACAACATATGAAATGATTAAGTAACTTATTTATTTTCCTTAACCCCTATAAAAAAGTTAACTTTATTTTATAATTAGGAATTCTACATGGGAGAAAGTGTGCCCTCAAATGCTGCACTAAAAATGATTTTGACCCGGAGCTGAAAGTAACAAACAAATCATTCGCTATGAGTTGGAATTTTATGCAGAGTTTTAGCTTTTTCAACTTGCATAAACATATATATATTCTTCAACTTAACTCTGAATATTTTTAAATTTAAAAAATGAATGAGAGAATTGCTTAAATAAAAATGATCACAAGTAGAACTTATAAAAATTCCAATTTAATTTCGAGGATTTCCCGGCCTTTTACATTTAAAATTTTTAAATATTAATAAATAAATTTAGTGATTAATTGACATTTTAAAATGTGAAAAGTATCATTATTCCCATTCGTTTTTTTCCCTATTATTTGACCGAACCTGGCTGGCTGGCTTCAAGGAGAAAGCGCTAGAAGGAAAAAGCGGGTGCGGTCGGGGCGAGGGGTACAGGGCCCATCGGATCCATTGCCCGGTAACGGACGGCGGAGACAGAGATAGAGAGCGGATCACGGGTAAAGGCGGTGACCCGGTTGCATAGCAAACCAATGGCATCCATTTGTATCTGTAGACTGTAGCCTTTGTCCAAAACAGGAATAAAGCGGGAGAGCATCGGCGTTATGGTCTAGCCAAATCAGAAAGATCAGGATTAAGCAGATTTCGACACGTGGACCCATGCGTATAATCGGATGCAAACCTATTTATATTCCACTCTTTATTCTGTGTTTCTGGTCCGCCTCTTACCCTCTTCTTCTCTCTCCTTCTGTCTCTCTTCCCCCCGCCGTTTTCCTCAGCTCTCACTGCACACCCTCGCAAACCCTAGACATCTTCTCCGCAACCTCAAAATTTTCCATGCTCCTTCTGGATCTCGCTTACTGAAGTATCTATTTTCTTTTCCTCGGTAAAACCTTTTGTATCGGTGTTCGTTGAGGATATTTGGAGATACACCGCGCTTCGGAATTGTCGGCGATGGCCGCTTCCACCACCAGCCATGTCTATATTCAGGTAATCGAAGATGTTATGAACAAGGTTCGCGATGAGTTTATCAACAACGGCGGTCCTGGCGAGGAAGTCCTCAAGGAGCTTCAAGCTGTAATTTCTCTTCGCGCCTCAATTTTATTCATCTCCTCCTGCTATTCTTCATGTATTGATTGATTGATAGTATTTTATTAACATATATACCTTGAAATCTGCGTGGATTTGTTGGGCAATGTATTTTCCTTATTGGCTGATTGACTTAGGGCTTGGATCTGATCTAAACATTAATTTGATTTGTATTCTTACCAAAGCTCCATTGTTTTGTGCTTACTCTCCTTCGTTTTGCCTTTGTTGATCATTTAGACGTGGGAAGCAAAAATGATCCAAGCTGGTGCTATACTCGGGCCAATAGATAGGTCCGCTGCAGCTAAGCCCACGCCCGGTGGTCCAATAACTCCGGTTCACGATCTAAACGTCCCATATGAGGGAACCGAAGAATATGAAACTCCTACCGCTGAAATACTTTTCCCTCCTGTGAGATTTATCCCATATTTAAAAATCTGCGTTTAATGATTCTCTTTAATTCATTTTTTACGTTTTTACTTTCAATTATTGTATTGTTTGTTGATACGGGATTTTGTTTGCACAGACGCCTTTGCAAACTCCAATTCAGACACCTTTACCAGGAACTGCTGACAACTCCATGTATAACATTCCTACTGGGCATAGTGACTACTCAACTCCTGGGAATGATTCTAGCGGAAATACTGACGTGAAAGTTGGAAGACCTGGCCCATACATGGTAAGCTCATTTTGTTGGCCGACTCGATGATGATTCATCCCTGAATTATGCTAGTGTAAGAAAGGTGGTTCATATTTTATTTTTCCTTTATATCAAACATGTGCGCTTACCATCTTCTCTGTTAAAATCGTGGCTGCTGGAGCATGTTCCTTTGAATGTGACAAACGATCTAATTCACATAGTCTTCTTGTAGCAACCTTCTTCTCCATGGATGAACCAGCGGCCTCCACTTGATGTCAATGTTGGTGAGTCCTTGTTTATTTTGAAACCGTGTTTAGTAAAAATGACTCTACATTGATATTAATAATGGTATATATTTCTGTAGCTTATGTTGAAGGGCGGGACGAAGTAGACAGAGGAACTTCTAATCAACCTCTGACACAGGTAAGCCAGTCTTTTGAGATATTTTATTTTAGAAGAATGTCTGTTGCATAAGTTGAAAGTGTCTCATGATGTTCCTGTTATGAATTATTTTATAACCAGCCATTGATAATCAATCAAATATGTATTGATTTATACTACCTCCGCTACTAAATATGACTCAGTTGGCTTTTTTTAAAGAGATTTAAGAAGTTAAGTAAATTACTTTAAAATATTTATATTTGTCGTTTTTTTCTCCAAAATAATTTGTTTCTCTTACAAATTGATATATTATTTAATCATATACAATATGAATACGATTAAGTAACTCAATTAGCTTTCTTAATCTCTCTTTAAAAAAAAAAAGAGTCAAATATGGTTTATATTTAAGACTGCTATGTTAACTTAATATAGGGAAAATGATAAAAAATATCACTTGAATTACAAAAACCCCAAAATGTCTATTAAATTAGAAAATGAACAAATAAGTAATCGGGTAGGAATTTGAGATTTTGAAGTTTGAGGGGTGACGGCTTCAGTATAGGCGATGACAACTTAAGAATATCAATTAGCAATTTGGGGTATACACAGTGACAACTTAGAGAGCTCAAGTTATATACTCAAGTTGTTAATTCTTGTACTCCAGTTATCAACCCCAAACTTCAAAATCCCAGATTTTTAGATTGCCTATTTGTCTTTTTACTAATTTAGTAGACATTTTTTAGTTTTTTTAATTCAAATGGTATTTTTTTGTGCCAATATCAATAGTTAATTTTTAAAAATACTTTACAACTGATTAATTATTAAAACCAAGGCAACCGTCACATAATATCTAGTTTTGAAATTTAAACAATTTATCCACCTGTAACTATAACCAACAAGTATTCTTTTATCAAAGTACAAGAATGCTAAGGTTATATGAGAATCAATCCTTTAATTTTCTATAAAAAACCGTTTAATGGATAAGAAAAATTAATTGATCTTTAAGGTAATAGTGCTTGATAGATGCACACTGCAGGATAGGCAATGTAAGGTTGTTACTCTAAGTTTATAGATATAATTATGCCTACTCATGAAAAAGAACAAATTATGGTTGTTTGGATGAGGCACTGGACATATGTGATCCAGTTTGCTTCAATTAGCATTGCTCGTTATTAAGTCATCAAATAGATTTCCTTTCTTGTTGCAACAACATTTTATATATGCTTTTGCCTGGAACAATCACTCCCATCCAATAAAATGAGCAATATAGGACCACCTTCACATTTAGAATTTTACTTGTTATTGACCTTTGAGAAACATCCAGGACTTCTTCACGGCATCTTCAGGAAAGCGAAAGCGTGATGATTTTCCTTCACAGTATAACTCTGGTGGATATATACCTCAGCAAGATGGGGCTGGAGATGCTACATCTGGAGTTTTCCAAATTGAGGTATGATTTTTCATCCAATTAGCCAATAACAAATGTATATCAAATAGTTTAGTGATCTCTAATGAATTTGCTACTTGGGTGTTGTATCACCTTAAATGTTCATTGTTGTTATTTTCATTTGTCATCATTATTGTAAAGTGGCATGTCATGCGTGAGTTGATGCTGATCATTGATTCAAATTTCAGTTGCATAACACTCAGTGGTATTTATTGGATACACTGTCATTCTTCCTTCAAGGCGGCTCTGTCTTCTCTCTCTTCAAAATGACCTTGACTGCTAGGTTATTGCTATTAATGAACATTAGTGTAAATCATGCAGGTTTTCTGTCAACCAAACTGAGCTTTCCAATAAACTACTACTTGTGGTGTAATATAAATCAAATGAAGTAACAACTCTGTTGGGCATTATCGAGACCAATATATCTATAGTATTGGCCGATTGTTTATGAAGTCTTGCTGTCATACCATTTAAAGCTAGACAGATCTCCTTTGTCTTATGCAAGCGTCCATGTTGTTCCTTTTGCCACTATTGCAGGGCTTATGAAGTTTAGAAAGCAAAATTTGTTTTAAAACTAACTATACTGAATCATCTTATCTATATAAGTAGTGAACCTTGTAGATGCAAATAAATGCATACAGATTTGATTTGCCTATTTTTTATGAGACCAGATTTACTCGCTGTTTGTTTTTAACTTGTTCATGTAATCTTTTGAAGTTGCCTATTGTTGGTTGAGTGATGGCAAGATCAACTCTGTATTTCCTTTTGGTTTAGAAATTGTCTAATGAGCACTGTGTAAAGCAATTTAGTATAAATTGCAGTTGCAGATTCTGTGTTGAGCTAGTCCTTTTTTCTTGGGTTAGAATTTTGGGTGAGGAAAAGATTACGTATTGAACTTATTTTATTTTCTTTTAATTCGGGTGAAATTAGTTACTTAGAGCTTTATCAAATAAGTTTAGAATTTTTTATGCTGGAGAAATCGATTTATGCCTGTCCTTCATACTTCAAGGTTATTAGCAGTGGAGGATGGGATCTTTTTTTTCTTTCAGGGATTTTATTACAAGTTCATAATTTGCTTTACCTAAAAGAAGTGTTCTATTTAGATTTTATGGAATATCTTCAGTTACTGGAGGAAAATTTGAACATCTGAGCTTTTAGACCTTCCCAAGTTAGTTCTGGCCCCTAGCCTGGATATTGTTTAATATAATGTTGCCTTGTTACCATTCTTCCATAATAGATATTTTCTGATTGGAAAGTCTCTTCCCTTTCTTTTCCTCTGTTTCTCCGGTGGGTTGGGACAAGGCAGGGGATGGTGCAATCTTGGTGTCTGTCCCTACAATGCATTAGACATTAGTTAGAAAGTAAGATTAGGTGATGGAGAAATCTGTGAACAAACTTGGATAACGATTTCTTCTTTAAACTGTGTTGCCCAGCCATTCTGCAACTTTTGATCTGTAGTTGGTTTGATACTGTTGTTCTGGGGCTTATGAGTTGATTTATGTCATTTGTCTTTGGTTCTATTTTTGTTATGAGAGTATGATCCAAACTAATCATATGCCACCACTGCAAATACGTTTAACTGTATTAAGAATGGTTTATTCTATAATGGATCAATCTGATTGTGCATCGCAAGTCGCAACACATAGAAGCCTGATCTCAATTATCTTCATTGTGAATATGACGAACATTATAGAATGCAACCTTCCCAGCTTCACTCTTTTAAGTTGCTCTCTAGGTTTTTAAAGTACATGATACATGCATTTCTGTTTGTTGGCCCACTGACTTGCTTGAATTGGAAGAATGGTTTAGCTTTGAAACTGTTTGATATTATATTTTTTTAGGTATCTGGAGGGAGCATCTCTGTTGGTGCATGTCAGAGTTCTTCTAAAGGAAAATCAGCAGCATGTTTGGTGAGGCCAGCTTCAAGGATTCCTCAACTTGATGGACCAATTCCTTATGAAGATGATGTGCTTTCTACTCCAAATGTGGGTACCAATACTGATATCACCCCCCCCCCCCAAAAAAAAAAAAAAGCATGTAATCGGACACCTTTATATTTACTATTCCCCCCTGCATAGAATATTCATTAATCTTACATTATTTTCATCGACTTGTTCATATAACTATTTGTGCGTAGTTATCTTTTCAATTCCATGTTGGTTCATGTGAAGACTAGCGTTTTCAATTTTTATATGATTTGGTGTCTGAACTAGTATATTTAATAATGGAAGGTTTATATATCTTGATTTGCCCATTACCCTTTGCTCAATTATTTTATTCTTGGTAGTCATTGAGGGTTTAGCAGTTGGGAGGGAAAAGGAAGGGAAAGAGTTAGAATGAAGAGAAAGATAGCGGGTGGAAGATAATAATGATTTAAGCGATGACTTTCCTTGGGAAAATTAACAAGGAAAATGAATGGGATGTTGAATGATTATTTATTTTTACTGATTTTTTTGTCAAAGTAATAAATAATATTTGCTTGTATTCTAAACACAAATTCCATTAATAAGGTAGTAACATTTTCAATTGACTCTCTCGACTCCATGCCTACCTTCTTTCCGTAAGAAATGTAACTGGAATAGTGCCTTATAGGACTTTTTCAAGTATATGATATTTCTGCCCTAAAAAAATTTCAGGGAACATAACTGTCTTCTCACGTCTTGCATTCCTCGATCTTCCGGGTTTTATTTTTCAGATATACAATTATGGAGGAGTGTTCAGTGAAGACTACAACATTGCAAATACACCAGCTCCTCCTGGTAAAAAATGGGCGTGTTACTATATTTTGGTGATGTTTATTCCTCATCATATGGGAATCTATATCTGCTGTTAGTGATGCATCATTTCTTCCCAATTTTTAGAAGTTCCAGCCAGTACCCCTGCTCTTGTTGCTCAAAATGAGGCTGGAGATGACGACGACGACGACGAACCCCCGTTGAATGAAAATGATGATGATGAGTTGGATGATTTGGATCAAGGAGAGGATCAGGAAACCCAGAATCTTGTTCTGGCCCAGTTTGACAAGGTGACAACTTGAACTTTCCACTTTCTGACATGGATGTTGAGTGCACTGTAGTGTGATTGCTTTCTGAATATCTCAACTTTTTGAGAACTAATGATTGTCTTGCTACTAATGCAGGTGACGCGTACCAAGAGCAGGTGGAAATGCACATTAAAGGATGGGATCATGCATATAAACAACAAGGACATTCTCTTCAATAAGGTGTGTTGCTCACAACCGTGAAGAATACTTATCTTACCTCATTATTTCAGTCATCCGTTTGTCATATTTATTTGATTTGATAGTTATTTTGCATATTTTTTGCAGGCGACAGGAGAATTTGACTTCTGATTTTTGTCATTTTATCGTGATTTGGTGGATGTATGTGAAAGCATAAGGCAGGGGTGTCATGGAGTGTTTCAAATCTTTTCTTTGATTATAAAAATATTAACTGAAAGCTTAAGGAAGAGAGATATCCTTAATACTTTCGACTTTCGAGACCGTTAATGATGTTGGGCCTTTACATGAATAGGTGGTATTCTGAGGCATTTCCTGAAGTCTTTCATTTGTCAAGTGCAATGTACCTAGTTCCCTTAGCGCTGTATACTCTGACATTTTGGTTAATTGAGAATCGCTTTGTGTGATAACGGTATATGATGTCATCTCGGTCATCTCTCATGTAGTTCTACGTAATAATGTTAATCTTTGAAAAAAGCAGGAAAGGAGTTTTATCCCCTTCGGAGCCAGCTTTTTATTTTGTAGGCTTTGGAGAGCGATTATGAGAGGGCATCAAATTTGGGGCATGCTTTGTATAGAGGGTTTGTCTTGGCTTCTGTCGTACGTTTTTGGAATGGAAAACTGAAGATGTTTAGTACTCGTTGAGAATCTATACAACAGAATACAAGAATCAAACCACTCATCATCCACTTCCTTCAAACTAAGAGATAGTGGTTGATCGAAGGCCCCCAAATCATCAATACTATTCATACCTATTCTAGTAATAGCTTGAGGCATTTTATTGTTACATGTGATAAAATAACAGACACAGACCAATGATTAAAAAACGATCTGACGTCGTCAATAAAATTAATATCTTGATGGCTCTGAGAATGAAAATCAGATAAGTCCCTAAGGTATGGTAACTTAGAGCATTGCTTGGTAAAACTGTTAAGACTCTGCATTCCCTTTTCCCGTAGAAGCCATGTTTCCATTCGCCTCTTTCATCCCAGATTGCTCCTCCACTGACCTTGTTTGGTTGAGGTGTTTTGAGGGGAGGGGAGGGAATGAAAACACCATTCTGCGTAAGCGATGCCACAACCTCCAACTTTGAGGCTCAGGATAAAACTTTTCTCCAACCTTTTCTGAAAGACAAACTGTCGCCTTGAGCTGCCGTTTTCATTAATGATTTGATGTTAGCCTCACAAACTTTCCCAATTCAGCATAACTTGTAAAATAACAAACCATGGGATATCATATCCTTGTTCTCTCCCCTTTGTTTACCTTACATGCCTGTTTGCTACTAATACCTGATGGTCGAAGCATCTATCAAGTCATTTAATAAAAAATGGCAGTAATGAAGAAAATCCACAAGCACATGTCCAAGGTCGAAGTACATTTGATATCTATTTCTCAGATATCAATTAACCCTTGTAATCTATAAAAGCTCTAAAGTTGTTTTAATATCCTTGGTTTCAAATTCTGAAAGTAGTATTAATATAGAACTCTGTTTAGGAGAGGAAGGAGATTGGTTTACATCTATGTTGGATTTCCACAAACCTTAAACACAACACGCGTATCGAAAAGATTGCAATTGATGTGAAAGCCGATACTAAAGACGATAGTCATAACTTCAAAAGAAAAAATAAATAAATGAAGGAAACAGAAGGAAGGGGGAAAGAGGCATCCCTCCAATCCAACCCAGTCAAAACAGATAAGAAAAATATTAGATTTCTCATTTCACCTAACTGGAATGCATATTCCATAGATAGGCCATCAAAAGCAAGGGTTAGATTGCGATTCTCACTTCACTGGGATTGGTTAACAATGGTACATTGTTTCTGGAAAAAACTAGACAAAGATGAAGGCTCCGGAAATGGAGCCATAGCTGGGTGCTGCCAGCCGGAGGCTGAAGGTAGACCACCTTGGACACTACTACATCGTTGGTTGTCATTTCCATTGTCTGGAGTCACCATCAATGACGGCTGTGGAGCTATGATGATTGGGGATAGTAATGGGATTGCATTGGAAGATTCATTAGAAGCTCCAGAACCAGAAGGGAAGCCATTTCTGATCTTGTCAAGCTCAAGTGACGGTGGAGCACGCTTTTGTAACCTGGTAGTGTTTCCCCCTGCTTTGTTTTCTTCCATTTCCTCAATCACATCGAATCCTGGGACACCAACCTTATCTGGACTCTAAAAATGTTTAACGTTCCTCTGCTATGCCACGGATCGTATCGTATCTAGATGGTGTTGCGGAAAACAGGGGCAGGAGTTACGGATGGCGCTCAATTACAGAGAGATCAAGGGGGTCCTACAGAAATGATCATACGTTTGGATGATTAATAGAGTTCGTAGGAGGGCTTTTCATTTGATGTTATGTTTAGTACAACTCAGAATATGCTAATAATAAGAGATTGTCTTTTATTTGAATCCATTTTTCTCCGCCATGATAGGAACAAAGTAACGACATTAGCCTTTCATTTCATGCTATTGTTATCATATGTTGTTATTGTATGGCCCTAGTTTCTAACTAATTGATTGATCCTTTGAGTTGATGTGTAAAAATGATGCATGCGATGTGTGTTTATTTTAAGCTTCAATTAAAAAGAAAGATTTATAATTTATTTATCACAACCCTATGCCCAAAATAATTTATTATTCATTACAATCAAGCTTGAACTTATAATTTTTTTTTTAAAAAATGTATATAATATACTTTTTTATATAATAGAGAAAATTCTGAATAAATATTATTTCAATTTGAAAAATCCCAAAAAATCTGGTAACATATGAAAATAATAAATAGGTTTTAGGGGACTAATATGAGGTTTTGAAATATTAAGATTTTATATATATAAAAAAAAAGCCCCTTAATTTTTTTTTTTGAAAAAAAGAAAAAACTCTTGCCGGTGCTAGAACTTTGGTAGCTAGCACCACCTCGCTAGCGGGTCTTCGACGCCGACGACCAAACCTGTGGCAACAACTTGAGAAATAAAATTGACTACTTGAGCTCCCTAAACTCTATTAAGCATTGTTGATAAGTTTAATAAAGACAATGATAACTTAAGTGTAATCATTAATATCTTTAGGAGTACAATTTGTCAATAGTTATATTTAAGTTGTCATTAACTTTGTTCAACTTGTTAACGATACTAGATAGGGTTTATAAAGTTCAAATAGTCAATCTTTATACTTAAGTAGTCGATCTAGTTACTCAAGTTATTACCGGAGCTCCAGCTATTGAAGTCCCATTGGTAGAGTGGTACCAACGGTAGAGATATGATGTTGGTAAGGATTCTTTCTTTTCTTTTTCTTTTTCTTTTTTTAAGAAAAAATTAAAAGATATTTTGGTAAAAGCATAATTTCAAAATTTTATAATAGTCACTTGATACCTATTTATTATTTTCACTCATCAACAAACTTTTCTAAGTTTTTTCTAATTCATGGTATTTATTTGGATTTTTTATATATATAATATATTTTACTCTTTAAGGAAAAAATTGCGAAATGAATTGACTAACATGGCCAGTGACCCCGAACAAAGCGGACAAAGAGATAACGAAACCATATCGATCAAGCAACTGATTCCACTCACTGATTCTTTTTGCCTTCTTTCGGGATCGTATGGCTTGCTCTTCCTCCACTCCTCCCCCACTCAATTTGATCAACCTCTCTCGCCATCACCGGACAACAAAGCGATCGAAAGCGACATGTTCCTACAGTCATATCACTCCTCGTCTGGCTTCATCGTATAAAGATCATTTCGCGCCCAGCTGCGCCCATTACCCGATTCCTCCTCCCTACTCTGGTCGAAGACTCAGATTCTATGTGAGAACCCCAAAGCTGAGAATCTGATCAGAGTTTCATGCTTTTTTTTTTAATATAGCTATGCACTTTTGTCTTCTGGGCAGGTTGGAGCGCAGAGGGACTTTTCTTCGGGGGAACCACCTGAGTCGCTTGCATCTGACGCAACATCACGAGAAGAATTTTCTTCGTTCTCTGTAATTCTTCCGTACGTTTTTGTCACTCCTCCTTCATTCTGATTATGCCACTCTCATGTTAAACTCAAGACAGATATGAAACTTGGCCACGTCTGAAGGCTTTTTCACAGCTACTTCATTGGGAAACTGATTTCACTCGCTCATTGCTCCTTCAGAACTGAAACTTAGCTTATAAAGCAAGACTTACTCATTTGTGCGAAATTATGCCTCTATTATTTGGACAATATCAACTATTTTCAGCCGAAAAACGTCAATCATGCAAAGTGTCAAGTGACGCCAGTAAACAAAAATTAGAGCCAAGAGTCCTAATGTAACTAACTAGGTTCAATCCTGCCTTTTTCCTTTTCCCATTCCCAAATCCCAAGTTTTGTGCTTCCTCTGTTATTGAAAGTTTAAAAACGTCAATCCTAGTTCTAGGTGATCAAACATGGCAAATGTTGTGACGTATAAACCCCTTATCGTTTTGATTTCAATTAATTACTGCCTCATTTCCAAATTTTAGGTTTTTGTTTCCTGCATTGGGTGGCTTATTATTTGGGTATGACATTGGAGCCACATCTGGTGCTACGATTTCACTCCAGGTGAATCTGTCAATGGCTGTATTTTTGTTGCATTTGGTTTTGTCTTTTTGTATAAAGTAAGTAATCTATTCTTGCTGCCTTGTTGCTTGAATTCACAGTCACCTGAACTCAGCGGCATAACATGGTTCAACCTCTCTGCCATTCAGCTTGGACTTGTGGTATAATTCAGTTTCATGGCTGGGAAACTTCTTGTACAGTCCTGAAAAGCTTATTGTTTCTATACTGATTACAATGTTACCTCTAACATCTACCATAGGTAAGTGGTTCCCTGTACGGAGCTCTTCTAGGCTCCCTTCTTGCATTTGCTGTTGCTGATTTCCTTGGTAAATTCCTTTGCTCATTCCTTTTATACTGAAATTGAAGTTTATTTTTGGGGTTATATTTTTTTCATCCCTTCTGTTGAATTGGTTGACATTAGGGAGGAAGCGAGAACTCATCACTGCAGCATTTTTATATGTGCTTGGTGGTTCGATCACCGCCTATGCACCAGAACTTGGTGTCCTCTTAGTAGGAAGGTTGCTATATGGCCTAGGCATAGGTTTGGTGAGCTCATTTGATGTGTTTGTGTTTTCTGTAATATTGCTGATAACTTTGTGATCTTACAAATAGATTGCATTACAGGCCATGCATGGTGCTCCTTTGTATATTGCAGAAACTTGCCCATCTCAAATCCGTGGAACTCTAGTATCATTGAAAGAACTCTTCATTGTCCTGGGGATTCTGGTATCGTATGAATATCTTATCTTTACTTTATTCATTACAGACTTGACTTAGTGGGAGACTATACTTCTCTGCAGCTGGGTTATTTTGTGGGAAGCTTTCAGATTAACACGGTTGGGGGATGGCGGTTCATGTATGGAATAAGTGCTCCTATTGCTGTGCTTATGGGGCTTGGAATTTGGACTCTTCCCTCATCTCCACGGTGGTTGCTTCTGAGGGCAGTTCAAGGGAAAGGTTCATTTCAAGAGTTGAAGGAACAAGCAATATTTTCCCTCAGCAAATTAAGGGGCCGACCGCCAGGTGACAAAGTTTCTGAGAGGCAAGTAGAGGAGACCCTTGTCTCATTAAAGTCTGCATATCAAGAAGAGAAATCGGAGGAGGGGAGTTTCTTGGAGGTGTTTCAGGGGCCCAGTCTAAAAGCCTTCATAATTGGTGGGGGTTTGGTCTTATTCCAACAGGTAGTTCCACTTGGTGCACATGAGCACACTACATTATTATTTTGATTGTCTTTTTTAGTCATGAGAAATTTAAGGGAAAGTGGAGAAATCTTTTTGGGGTTTATCTGACTAGATTATTAAAACAGATAACAGGCCAACCAAGTGTTCTATATTATGCAGGTCCAATTCTTCAGGTACCTTTATCTCTAACTTCATTTCCCCAGTCTTATGAAATTAAAGTTTTTCATTTAGCATCTTGTTGACTTATAATTATCTTCTGTTATTAATATATAGAATGCTGGATTTTCGGCTGCATCTGATGCTGCAAAAGTTTCAGTTGTTATTGGCTTCTTCAAGGTATACCATTTCAGTTTTCATTTAAAATTGGAAATGGTGCTTCCTATGTGACACTGATCATTGTTTCTTATTTATCAACACCTGTAGTTATTGATGACTTGGATTGCTGTCTTGAAAGTCGATGATTTGGGCAGAAGACCTCTCCTGATTGGAGGCGTCAGTGGCATTGTAGGCATCCTATTTTCTCACTTAAGATAACAGATTCTCAGATTCCCCCCCCCCCCCCCAAAAAAAAAAAAGAGAAAAGATTCTTCCAGTATTCCAGTGCAATTTTTATTCAACTTGTCCTTGGTTTTGTAGGCCCTTTCTTTGGTTCTTCTATCAGTATATTACAAATTTCTTGGGGGGCTCCCAGTTATTGCTGTAGCTGCTTTACTTCTATATGTTGGTTGCTACCAGGTAGCCTTCTGGCCGTTGGCCCTGCTGCTATCCTCTTATAAAACAAAGCAAATAGAAAAAGAATCTTCACTTTCATAACATTTTTTTTTTTGATATGACACTTTCATAACATTTGCGCACGCTTGTTTTGCAGATATCCTTTGGGCCAATAAGTTGGCTTATGGTTTCAGAAATTTTCCCACTTCGGACAAGAGGAAGAGGGATTAGTCTTGCAGTTCTGGCCAACTTTGCTTCAAATGCTGTTGTGACCTTTGCATTCTATCCATTAAAAGTATTTTTATTCTTTATTTTTCCTTTGTACTTAGCTGTCAATCATTTTTAATATTGTCCTGGCCACTTTTGGGATTTAGTTCATCATTTTCTTGTATTGCCTTGTGTTAATTCTGCAGGAGATTCTAGGAGCAGACAACCTTTTTCTCCTTTTTGCTGCTATTGCTTTATTATCACTCCTGTTCGTCGTATTTTTTATTCCTGAGACAAAAGGTTTGAGCCTAGAAGATATAGAATCCAAAATCTTGAAGTGACAGCTTAAACTAGCACTGGTGATCACAACGCAGCAGTATCATTTGGTGAGTGTCACAAACAGTGAGCATGTAAAGATATACTCGAATTGCACGTAGGCGTTGACTCATGGTTTTAGCATTCATGATGCTGGAGGGTCTCCATGCTTGTTAATAATATTTCACACTCACTACTGTATGTAAAAATAGATACATAATACATCAATGAATGATCTTTAGGAGCTAAGTATTTGATACATTCTCAAAAATGCCAATAAAGAATACTGAATATACATACAAAAAATACGGAAAAGATATCTTAGGGGAACCTTCAGTTGGCTTGAAGAATTCTGCCATGGGCCTCCTCCTGACCAACTGCAATTATTCCATAAAATAATATCATGATATTGCAAGAAAACATTCTATACATGTCTAAGGATTCTAAAGATAGAAATTAGAGAAGGATGGAGAATCAGAGGAACAAGTCCAATACCTTCATAAGCGTTGGTAGATACTGGGATTTCAGGTGAAGTTTGTACGACAAGAGATTGTGAGGGTTCATCATTTTGGAGCAAAGTAGTGATGGCATCTCTGAACTTCTCCACCACACCTTTATCTCCAGGAGCTTTTCTAGGACTCATTGCTTCAGATATCACCTGAGACAAAGCTTTGTCATCCTCCCCTGGCTCAAACTTATTCATCAAATACTCTTTCACTGAAATACCCTTGTCCCATATTTGGTCTCTGTAGCCATTAGGCCCAGAACCTTGTGGAGTCACCGGAGCCGATGAAGCATGCGGAGGCATATTTGAGGCGTCATGAAATGTTTTAGAGGCAGTCTTGGCTTTGGGAGTTTTCGGAGAAGAAACTCTCTGTGGCGTTGTTGGGGCCGACGAAGATGCTCGCTCCGGGGGTTCAACTGAAAGGCCAGAAAACTTGGAGGGGAAGGAATGGGTTAATGTGGAATCAGGAGTAGTGTTGCTTGGACCAGCAGTATTATGAGCTGCTATTTTCTTGGACTTGGATGGACTAGGAGACGCTTCTTTATCTCCTTCAATTCTGAATTTGACACAACTTGGCTGTACATGCTTCTCAGACATTGCATTTGCTCTTGGACGCTGTCTTGCTTTCTCCTTGTAATGTTCAGGAGCCAGCTCCGACTCATACACTGGAAGGGTTGGGAAATCCACGTTAAGAAGGAAACAATGATGATATTAATGCGTTTCAAAACTTTTTTTTTTTAAATGTTACTCCATCTTTTTCTCTAGGCCAATGGGATATATGACATAAAGAGGCAATGATTGAATGACATTACTGGGAGCTCCGAGGTATTCGGTATCTTGGTCGACATCGTCATCTTCAACGGGGAAGGGAACGGCGTTATCGTCGTGCTTCTTCTTGCTGAGAGTGTGGCGCAATTTCTTGGCCTTCTCTTTGACTTTAGTGACGACTGATTCCCAGCGCTTGGACCTGTCGGAGGATGAGCCATTGTACCTAGAGGCTTCTGCTCCTATGTACGTGACATAAGGCTGTCGTGAGCTATGGTTCTAACTAAATTAACTAACATTGTTGTGGGCTGAGAATATTACCTCGGAGGAGTTGGTGGACGTTGGAAACGTGAGATTTGGAAGTATCAGCAGGATCATGTCTGTGGAGTTGAGCCATTTTTGCGATGAGAATGAGAAAAGAAGAGAAGCTTTAATTTGGTGAGAGAAGGCAATAAAATATAAATGTTAAGATTCGAGACATGGATGGAAGAGGATGGATCCGGAGTTAATGCAGTGATGATGAATGATGAAGAGATCAACTCGTGGGGCTTTACCCATTTTGTTTCCTTCCTCTCTCACGTTTATGGGTTTCATAAAATAGTAATTTGACCTGATCTCCCCTCTCACGCTTCCACATTATTTATCTTTAGTTATTACTCCTATTTGTGAAGAATAACGTTCTTATCGTTGAAATGCTACCAAAAATAAAATGGTTAAATGGGTAGTGGACTTCAAGGTGACTGCCAAAATTTCATTCAGATCAGATAACCTAATTTAGTTTCGTATATCAAATTGATCGGTAGTGCATGTTCATTATGGATTCCAATTTAGTTATATTTCTTAATTTAAAATAAATGATGACGCAAGAATATTTTGTGCATGGGCCTCCCTACGTAGAATAGTCTATGAACCTTAATATTATTTTCGGTCCTAATTATAAGATAAAGTTAACTTTTTTTTAGGAATTAAAGAAGCTAAATAAGTTATTTAATCATTTCATATGTTGTGTATTCTTAGATTATATATTAGTTTATTAGTCAAACTAATTAGTTGGAAGAAAAAAATAAAAATAAAAATACTCTAAAGTAATTTAATTAGCTTCCTTAATCTCTCCAAAGAAATCAACTTTGTCTTATAATTAGAACCGGAGAGAGTAGAAGACTCAATTAATTTTTTTAGAAAAGTTACAAAAGCTAAATATATTAGTAAATCATAACATATTTTATATATTATTTAATTATCTGTTTATACGTCAGACAAATTAATTTGATATTAAAAAAGATAAATATAAATACTTTAATACTCCTTTAAATCTTAAATATAAGAGATAGGGTTAACTTTTTTTGAAGAAATTAAAAAAACTAAATAAATTATTTAGCTTCCTTAATATCACCAAAACAATTAATCGGGTCTTATATTAAGTACTAGAGGTAATATGTATTATACCAAAAAATTATGGGCTAAGATGATAAGTGTTTTCACTCTTATAAGAAGGAAAAGACAAATTCAAATCTCAAAAATATATAAATATATATTGAAAGAGAGACAAAAACCTTTTACATTTTAAACTTAAAAGGATTATACCTTCACTAAAAATTTAAGAAGAAGAATATGTATCATGTGAAATTGCCTGTATTTCCGACTATGCCATTAGGTGGGGATGTGTTGGTGTTCAACAAAATGAGACGGGGCATATGAGGATGTCGGTATATAAAAAGAGTACATTTGATATGAGATAAGGTGTTGAAATTAAATAAGAACAAAGATTCGCCTCACAACATAGGAATATGTTGAGAAGTGGGATCTCGCAAGGTGAAGATAGAAAAATGACAGCAAAACGATCATGGATGATGATTCTGTTCAACCCAGAAATGCATTTCACTTCTTTTTTCTCCTCATCTCAATCATACTACATACATCCGTTGCTGATTACAGATATGGATCTAATTCTAATGCTTGCAGATTTAAGAATAGTAATATTAAATTGTTCATATCTGTTCTCATATAATTCAAATTAAATACATATTTTACACATCTCATCTGATGCCTTATTTCCAACTTGCATATTTTTTAATTACCCGTTTGCCATTAATTAATCAGCATCCTCCAGAGATTGGTTTCTTGACTGCATATATTCCCCTCAGGAAAAAGCCAGCGGTTGTCTATTTTTAATAAACTATCATTTGGGTGCCTATCTTTTCTTATCGCCATGACTGACTATGTGATTATTATTATTATCATAATGGATTTCTTCGTTTGTGACCAAACTTTTTCTAATTCCCAAAGAAAAGAAAAAGATTTATGGTTCGGTCACTATACTCCATAATTTATTGCCAGAACCTAGAAGCTTCTCTCCATATTTTAACCCACAAACCTAATCCCTTAAATTATAATAATGCTGGCCATTTGCTTGCACCTTATCTTCAAACCCTACATCATTCTTTAATATACACCTCTGTCATTGAGTGCTTTTTCGTTTTCATCCGTTCATCAATCCCCTTTGATTTCCCTCCAACCACCCAGCTTCGCTCCTCATGCTTTGGGTTTTTCTTTCTGCTACTTCCTACCAACACCGCTAACGTTAAGACTTATGCAAAGCATTTGAAAACGTAGATGAAGATGGTTCAGTATGATATATAATGGTCTGCATTTATTCCGTAGCGTGAAAGTTAACATTCGTGTCACTAGAACTCGTCTCAAAATGCGGAGGATATAAAATTAATCCTCGCCACCTAACTGAATTATCCCAAGAGCAAATGTAAGTATGTAACACGTATTTCAAATGGCATATTAATATGAGCAGCTACGAGTTAGCGTTGCTAACTTTTGCTCAGGCCCTCTCTTATTCAATTTTGCATTGGTGCTGAAAAAGAGAGTCAACAAATTCAGGCAACACAAACCATAGTAACACTAATGAATCGGAGAACCAGTTAAGATTTAAGAATATACTTCAGAAGCTGCAGTAACCTGGGAAGACCAGAAGCATAATTCCAGATACCTCCTACAATTACGAGATATGTTTGTTAAGAAAAGGTCCGTGAATTTGCTGAAATAGTACATAAATAACTCAAACTCATATTTGACTCCAGAGCCTGCAATTTTACTTCTTTAAGAATGCATCTGAATGAAATCCAGGGCCGCCAATAGAGCTGCATTCCATACTTCCAAATGTTGGACATTTGTTAAACTTTTGAATCTACAAAACAATAAGCATAACAGGCATCATCTTTCAGCAGCCAACAAACCTGAAAGTCTAACGGCAAAATCAACTTTATTAATTGAAAAGGCAATCATCTTGCAAAATCAAGCAAGTGTTGGCATAAATGAAGAAGAAGATATCAGTACCTATATCTGTAACAAAAGATAAATAAATAAATGTGTCACATGAAGCTCCATAGAACCATTAACCATATGTCCTATACATTGAACAGCAAAAGATCCCATCGTGCATCATAGAAATAGTCAATCACAAAAAGGAAGTCTTGGAACTGATGGCAACATCAAATTAGTTCATCATTCATCATTCATCATTCCAGCGAGATCGAATAGTTGATTAAAGTAGAGAACGAAATGAAGCCGTGGAAAAAGACCCACAGTGACCCAATAATAATTTCCTCTAAGTTCATCCCTTAATCGTGCACTCTCTTTCCAGATTGTAATGAACAACTATGTACTATAACCTGCTCATTGCACATCCTGCTTTATAATTATAAGCCGGCTACATCGATATAAAAATAAGAAACACAATATAATGGACGCTCTGCTTCGACATTTCGCATACAGAGTTTCTCATAGCCATCTATTAAGTTTATGACACTGAATTGTTGTAACCGTAGTGTACGGTATTACTTTAGGCCATATGACCAATGACCCTTTATATAGTTCTCAGTTCTGAACATTTGTTGAGGAAGTCAGATTTTCTACAAGCCATTTCGATTAATCACATGCAAATTATTTTCAACTGATATGTCATTTAAGGAAAGCAAAGCTGAACATATTATTAGATTACAATTGAAAAGTACCAACTTCATCATTGTTCCAAGTGAATTAGACAATCGTTACGAAATTCCTGATCAGTTCCATTTATAGCGTCCCATACCACAAGATCAGATAGACGGACAAGGACAAGATTGATGAGAAAAAAATGAAGAAAAATCAATGATGCTCACCGTTATTGAGTTGTTGACAAATTTCTGAATGAAAGCTCATTTATCGTTAGTAGTAACGTGAGGGTCTGATACAACCGAAGCAAATTTATTGCCAGACCAATCCCTTTGCTGCATCATATTATATGGATGTGAGTCGAACCCATGATTGGCCATCGGCATTCCCATGTGAGCATGCGGATGACCCTGACCATGGGGCATTCCAATAATCTGCATCGGCATCATTTGCGGTGGATATATCATCGGAATCGGGACCGGAAGATGCCCGTTTCCATGAGAGTGCCCACTCCCACCAGAATCGTGTAAACTTTGAGGTACCGGAGTGGAAGCGAAGAGCTGGTCCGACGATGAAGGACCCTCGTTGGATAAACCTTGCATCCTCTTCAAGTAAAGCCGATACTTCTGAAGATGGCTGGCGACATTTTCTCGGGTCAGTCCTTCGACGTTCATCAATTGCATAATCGACTTCGGCACCGCACTCTTGATTCCCAGGTGAGCCACCACATCCACAAAGCGCCTGTGTAACTGCGGAGTCCATACAAGCCGGGGCCGCTTTAAGGTCCGGGCGGACGGATCATCCGTCGAATTCTCAATCCGCAGAGCCGAATCAGCTTCTTCGGTGCAGTCGATCTTTCTGAGTTTCCGAGAATCGGACCCCGACCCGTGGCGATCGGCCTCTTCGTCGGCCTCCACCACGATGGGGTCCCGACAGCCATCATCGTTGAGCGACTTGTAATTATTGGAGGAAAAGGCCTGAGAGCCTCCGCCACGAAGAGAGGTCAGAGTATTCTGGGAGGCACGATTAACGTCAAGGGGAGAGCGGCCGGGCTCCGGCATGATGCGGAAGGCAGAGGCGAGCTCCGGCGGGATCAAGGGCTGAGAGAGGGGAGTAAGATCATCGAGAGCAGGAAGGCCCAGCTCCCACTCGAGGACTCTCTCATCATCATCGGGGGCAGCGCCATCGTAATCGGTCATCCTGACCTCCTCCCCCATTAATAGGAAGACAAGTTTTTGTGAGTAAATCAAGATTGGGCGTCGGAGATACGGATTCGTGAGGACGAAGTCATGAGATTCATGGAAAAGATGGAAAATTTGTTAGATATGAGATCGAAAGAAGCAAAATGAAATTGAGGGAAGATATCTGTGAGGATCCGGCGAGAGTGACTGTTTGGAAAACGGGAAAGTAGAAACCAGAGAGAGGATAGTAATGAAATAATTTATAATATAAATTGCGCACTTTTACACTTTTGATTAGAGTGGAAAAGGTTATATATCTTCATGTTAATGGTCGCCGAGGTGGAGGGCTTAGCCAGATATTTTAGATCTTCTAAATATCTATTTCGTCCTTCATTCATTGCACCTTTTTTAATTTGTTTGTGAGTCCCTCCATTCCTGCCAAATCAACTTCTCCCGCGTCACCCAAATCAAAAGGGCCAACCCGATTTCATTCCAAGCCCAAGCCCAAACCCAGAGTGTGAGTGTTACTTCTAAGCCCCTTCTCCATTTCATTCCACTTTTTAGCGATATAATTAAGACATAAAAATATGGAGGGGTCAAAAAAGGAAGGAAAAAGAAATGTACACGAAAAAGGCGTGCGATGCAGACTTTGGAGCTCAAAGCGAAGGGGCAATGCACGGGCCAAGACTCATGCAGGTGAAAGGAACCAGTTCCCACATGTTTGGATTTTTGACCATGCAAAATCTTTCTTTCTTTCTTATTTTAATTTTCTTGTCAAATTTACTGATAGTGCGCAGTTGTGCCCCTCACAAGGGATAAGCCTAAACCGTGGATTTGTCTATTGAATGTATACCAGTACACGGTATGTAATAAACTTGACTGGTAAAAAGATAGCATTATTTATAAGTGACTTGCATTACAACTAATTTTTAAGTTTCAAACGAGTATACAATAATACAGAGTATGTAGTCTCAAACTGACATGAATCAAATAGTACAATGAAGTTTTTTTCGTACAAGGGACCGGGCTAAGCCCTGGAAGTCAAGGGAATAGTAGCCAAAAAGGGAATTCAATCTCAAACTGCGGTTCCTCATATCAACAAGATGCATATTCAAAAGTACGATGACAATGGTTGAGTGATCAGCCACTTTGTTTTGGTCTCTAGCTAGAAACATAAACCATTTGTAAATCTCAATTGAACTTCATCATGTTCTATATCTCAATGGACACCAAACTACAAATCTTATCGATAAAATCATCCTTGAAAAATCAAATTCTAGAATTACCTTATTGAAACCAAAATCCCAAGCCAGCTTTAAGCCCTTCAGTATTGTCCATTCCTCAACTTCAAGGGCACTAAAACACCCCAAGTCATGAGTAAATCCAGGAACTTTGATAATGAAGTTTCTTGTTAAAATTCAGGCGTTAATCCTCAGGTAATAGGTATAACCTAATCCTCTCGAAGCATAGAGATCATCAAAGTGGATTTTGTCTCTCTCAACAAAACTTTTTTAATATACACAACTTAGTTCAAAATCAGAATATCATATTTAAGGGACTTAGTCATCTAACAGCTCTTTCAGGTTTTTGTTGGTAACCTGATAATGAAGTTTTTTTCCTCATCGGGTTCTCTAGCACTTTTAGTTCCGACTAATTTGGATTCGCTCTGAGTCTGACCCACGATCGTGGGAGAAGAGTTCGCAATACCATTATTTCTATTCTCATGCCACGAATTGAGGACGTGGTTAAAGAAGAGCAAACTTCTTACCACTTGATCATAAATGAATATTGGTACTTGACAATGAAGTTTTTTTCTCTGGATATTGGTGAAGATAAATAAACTAGAATAGGGACATTAAAAGGTGAATTAAATCCCAATATCTATTGTGAAACTGAAGTCCTTAATAAATCAAGACAAACATCTAAAAAGTATGATGATGATATGCCTTCCTTAGCAAGTGAGCCTGCCACACTGTTCTGTGCTCTTGGTAATGATTTTTTTTTTTTTTTTTTGATAAGAGGGGTGGTTAAAAGCCTACTTTACAAGGAAGAAAAATTACATAAAAGAGAATTAAATCCCAAACACTCTTTGTAAACCAGTTTCTTAAGTCACTAGGACCCTCATCTAGAATAGTAGAATAAGATATGCCAAACCTGGCTAATCCATCTGCTAACATGTTACAATCTCTAGGAATAACTCTAATATCAACCTGACAGTTCAAAGCTATCAACTTCCTAACCTTCAAAACTAGATTACTATAAGTATCTAAGATCAAATTAATAACGCTATCAGCATCAAACTCTAGGATAATTTTCTTAAACCCAAATCCCAAGCCACTTGCAATCCTTCCACCGTTGCCCATTCTTCCGCAGTATCAGACTGGCAGCCCCTAATCCATTTAGAAAATCAATGAAGTTTTTTTAGTTGCTCATTCGGTATCCAGAGCTTCGCTTTAACTAATCCAAATCCAATCCATATCACACACATGACTATGGTGGGAAAGTCTCTCAATTATTGATAAACAGAGTCAATTAGAACATGGACATGATACAAGTGAGGCCAGATGGAACAAAAGGCCCAACCCATAATAAAGGTGGCAAAAGTCCAACCCATAATAAGGGCCGCACAAGTCCAAGAAAAGGTGAGCCACAGGGGAATGGGGGAGGACTGCGAGCAGATGAGCCATGGCTCCCACGTTAGCATCCTTCTCTCCCCCAATTCCCACCTCTCTCCCTTCCTTCCCTCTCTCTGCAACTTTCCTCTCTTGCCCACCCTTCGTTCTCACTCACCCTTCCCTTTCAATTTCTCTTCCCAACAACAAATTCCGGACAATTCGTGTCGCCCCTCCACGTGCTGCGCCCTCTGAAACCACTGTCGTTCAAACGGCCCAGGACATTGTCTCGGCCGCCGATTCTGATGATGGCGTCTCCTCCGTCATATCCGCTCTTCTCTTCGCAGCCTTCGTTGGTCTCTCCATTCTCACTCTCGGGGTAAACACTTCATTCTCTTCTCTCCTATCAATTCCCGATTCTCATCCTGGGACGGCCATTTCTTGTGCAGGTGATCTATTTAGGAGTCACGGATTTCCTACAGAAGAGGGAGAAAGATAAATTCGAGAAGGAAGAAGCTGCCAATAGTGGCAAGGAAAAGAAGAAGAAGAAGCTCAGAGTTAGGGCTGGACCTAAAGGATTTGGCCAAAAGATTATTGACGCCGACGACGAAGAAGACGATTAAGCCCCTATCATCATCCCCATCTAAACCTTCCCATGAACTTGAATTCTGGTTTCCTTAGCCTTCCCATTTACCTTCATTGCCTGATTGCACGTCTCTACTTTCATATCGCAAGCAGATTCATTTTGTCATTTTGGTCAATGAAAGTCGTGTATTACGTTAAAATGCGGCCACACTTCCAGAGTAGATTCTTTCTTTCCCTGTTTCTTTTTATTCTTATAGTAGAGTCATTTTTAACTACACTTTGAGTGTTCAGTACTTCAGAATTCAGATGAAGTAAAACTATAATTAGTACTACGACCCGTCCGGTGCTAATTATAATACATAGATACCTTTTTTCTTGGAGGGATTAAGGAAGCTAAATAAATTACTTAATCTGTTGTGTATTTTTATATTATATATTAGTTTATTAGTCAAACTAGTTAATTTAAAGAAAAAAGTAAAAATAAAAACACTCTAAAGTAATTTAATTAGATTCCTTAATTTTTTTAAAAAAGTCAACTATGTCTTATAGTTAGGATTCGGGAGTAATTTTTTTCTTAATAATAAAACAGATTATAACTTAAAATAAAAATGAAATATAAGAAAATGAGTGTAATGTGCACTTAACCGCTCTTCTTTTCGATTATTTGTTCAAGATTCAAGATTAGAAGTCAAAGCAACGATTTCATAGGATAGAAAGTAATAGAGGATTTTTTTTTTTTTCCTTTTTAATAAAAGGTCATGAAACAACGAAGACGACTCTCCCTTGCCACATGGCAACATTTGGTGCGGTTGCCTCTCCATTTGACACAGTCAATTACTCTCCACTGTGAATGCCTCAGGGGCATTCAATTTAAATAAAGACTTGGTCAGCTAAATGCTTGTACTAAATCGGGTTTCATTGTCAGGATCACTGTACAACGCCATGATCAAAGGCCCATCTTGAAAAAGAACACAGATTTGCGTGTGCCTTCATTCAATGTTACTTCTAAAGAGCCATTCATGTTTGTACTATTGCTTTTAGTAAATTATTGCTTTGTTGGCAAAATCTGCTAATAAAGGATCCAAGTTCTACTAATGAGAATGAGACTTACCATAAATAGTAAAAAACGAGACATTGATTCCCTTTGCCATTATGAAGGTTTTTTTAGCAGACGATCTCATCAATTTTTTGTAAGTGTTCAAAGAACCCTGGGACCGTATTTTGACCTTAGTGGGGGACTGATGTTGAACCCACCTAAATTTTTATTCCACCAACAAAAAAAAAAAAGTATCAAGTTCCAATATAAGGACCTTAATTTCTAACGCAAGAAGCCGAGAAATGTGGAGGAAATCAACACAAGACGTTCAACTCTGATTTGAAAAGCTCACCTATACGAATTCTTCTCCAGCATCTCAAGAGACGGTGGACACCTCATTCGAGATCATAATGGAGTAAATGAACCATTTTTCCCTCTTTGGTTTTTGTCCTCGCAGATCGAGGATAATACGGGACAGGACCTCTCTTTCTTTCTTTTTATTTTTTTCACGGTCTTTGGTCCTTATAATTTTATTTTATTTTAATTTTAATCCATATGATTTCAAATCATTAGTTTTACTCTCATGATATTTACTCTATTTATTACGTTAGTCCTTATAATCAATAAAGACCGAGACACAAAATTAATGGTGTTAAATTTGCTTTTGTGTAATACCACTTGTTTTACTAACTTTCCATCTGACCGAATAATGGCGAATTTTCTCATAGACAATGAGGCATTGACCCCCAAAAAAAAAGTTTGTCTAAAAATTTAATGTAAAATGATTTTTTTTTTATACATTTAGTCCCAAAATTTATACATTTAACCCTCCTAAATATTTATTTCAAGGTCTACCATTGGACACACCATTGGAATAAAAAAAAAAAGAGAGAGAGAAGAAGAAGAAGAAGCAGCCTCCATCTTCTTCACTGGCTCCGGCACTCTCTTCTTCCTCCTCCTTCAACTTTCATAAAATTTCTTTTCATGTCTTCCCAATGGAAAGGAAACTGCGAAACCGGACTAGAATTCACAAAGCACGACTTGCAAAGACTGTATTTGTCTCTTGACAGAAACAAATAGTGTGAATGCACCATAAAAAAACTACTAATGGGGGAAAGGATAAAGAAGATGATATTGACTTTGACTCCAATAACTTAACTTAGAAATGTAAATCTTTTTTATAATTTTATTGTCTCGGTGTTTTGATTTTAATATATATTATGAAGGCCGAGTATGAACTTAATTATTTCCTCAAATATTTGGACTTAACTTAAATTTATAATGATTTTAATGTAGTGGTGTGTTTTGATTTTATATATGTTAGATTTTTTTTTTTGTAATACGTAATAAACCCTTAGGTTTAGTTTACATTTTTATAATTTTACGTTTTTATTTATCGTTACTGTTTTCATGTGGACTTTAGACCTTAACAACACTGCCTTCATCTTCTTCACTCTCTTCCTCCTCCTCCTTCAACTTTCATATAAATAATTTCTTTTCATATCTTCCCACTGGAAAGGAAACTGCGAAACCGGGCTAGAATTCACAAAGCAGCACTTACAGAGACCGTACTTGCCTCTTGACAGAAACAAATAGTGTGAATATGCCATAAAAAACTCTTTTTTTAAAAAAACAAAAAAGAGGTATAGGAAAAGGTGCTTTGTAGATTGTAGTGTGTATGGGAGGGATGATGAGTAGACAAGGAATAGTTGTTGCGTTTTTGGTAGCCGCGGATTTGACAGCAATACACACACATCGTCGAAAAGTGGCTTGAAGAGAAAGTCAGACGAGGGAAGGCAGAGTTTGTTCTGTGGACGCCTCCACTAAACTAGCTTCGGCTTCGGCTGGTTCTGGTTGGGCATCATGCTCACATCATGTAATCACATTCTCTGTTCTCTCTGTTTATTTAATTTCATTCCAACTCTCATTATTCTAATGAAGCTAGATAACGATATAGAACAACCCCCGTTTGAAATCATCAAAACTCGTGCATTCTTCCAATTGTTCTGCTTCATTCTTCACACAATATATATTGTCATTCTCTACAAGTCTTTCCTGTAAAAAAAAATCGCATGACAAACACCTTTAAAAGTTCGACATTTTTAAGAAATCAAACACGATCATCTGAAGTAAAGTGGTGCAAGGAATTTTATTAAAAAAAAAAAAAAGTACCCAGTAACCTTTACGTTTTGAAAATGCTGATAAGATTATACAAATTTTTGGTATATTTAGAAGTTAGAATGAATTTTGTTCACTATTTAAAAATGGTACTCCCTATCTTAAATATAAATATAGAACAAAGTCTATAGTGTGGAGATAGTAATTGACACGATTGATAAAGGAGATAAGATATGAGATTATGAGTAGATGTTAAGGTGTATTTGGTATGAAGGATTTGGAAGAAAAGATGAAACAGGGAAAATTTTTATAAGTTGGATTTAAAACAATGGCAGAGAGCATGATAAAAGAGTAAGAAAAGCTAATTTAAAACTTTTAATCACACTTTTCTATATTTTTTTTAAGATCCAACTCAATATCCCCCCCAAAACCAAACAAGCCCCTAAAGGGTTTACTTGGTATAAAAAGGAGGCAAAGGAAAATTTTTATTAATTTAATTTAAAAAAGTTGGGGTTGTAGGTTTACCAAATTTTAATAACAAGAAGATGTAACGTTAAATAAAAAGAAAATAATTAAAAAATTTTAACCCCACTTCTCTAATTCTTATAAATATATAAAATAAATTCCTCCACTCGCTTTCCTTCCCATCCTCTCATACCAAATAAGCTTTAAGGCATTTCACACATTATTAGGTGTTACCAATTTTATTTTTCAAATAGCAAATTTACACTTTGAAAAAAAAAATTTTTGGTCACACCTAATGAAATGTTGTTAATGCTTATACAAATTTTGTGAATAACCTGAACTGAAAATGTGAATTTATTATTTAGTAAATTAAAGTTGATAATATCTAAGAAATATGGGGAATGTTTTAACAAAATCTATGAATGCCATGAAATTGTGGATTTACATTTACTACTTAATAAACAAAAGCTATTAACATCTAATGAAATGTGGTGGATGTTGTAACAAAACTTATGAATCAACTGCAATTGAAATTAGCCACCAATTTAGGCCATCAATGTTTTTTGGCATTCAGGTGAGCTTGGGATCAAATCCTACCTCCATCACTTATCAAAATAATTATTCTCATAGTAAGGAAGTTCAAAACATTATTTTAATAGTTAAGGGGCATTCCTGTCTTTTCCCTCCAGTTATAAAATCCTATTTTAAGATTTGGCACATTCTCTAACATTGTTACTATTGAGAGCACCTCATTAACATTTTATCATTTCCAAGTTTTATGAGGGGTTTTTCTCTTTAATATATATTACTCTGATTCTATTTATAAGTCTATTTTGACTAAAAAAAATTTGGTCCTATTTATAAGTTCAGTTAGTTTCATGTAATAAATGAGATTTTAACAATTTTATCCATATAATTATACCCATAAAGATAGAGAGTGAGATTTGATCAAAGTGAACTTATAAATAAGATCAAAGTGATACGTATCTAGTGATTTTATGAGAATTGACTCGAATTCTTTTTTTTTAAAAAAAGATAAAGTCACTCAAAGAAAAAATTGAAATGAAGGAAGGAGCTGTGAACACGACAGAGCACAACCCAGCAATTGGCCGCGTTCACAAAATCATCCCTCTTCTGTATCTCTCACTGTCCTTTACCAAACCAAGTAGTTTAGCTTGTTTGGCTTATCTTAATTATTATTATTATTTTCTCTAAAATAACACGCACTTTCAATTAATACTGACACTGACCGCATTAATATATTGATTATATTATTTTAATTTAATCCATAACTTGGTCAATGAATAATCCCAGCATTAAAAAGAACAGCTCTAAATGGAGTCAGCAAACAATTCATAAATTCTATGATTATTGATTTCGAAATTTCAGAACAGTATCATCAACTATGACCCATTGAATTTATGGAACCTGTTATTGACAGCTCTGTCCCTACTGTGACCATTATTTGGGTCCTGCCATTCCATTTTTTTTAGGGGGTAAAAAGGAGAATGTAGATATTTTTGGGGAGCAATGGAACGATGGCTGGACTGGGTACCTCGTTTGAGGAATCTTCTGTCTCTCTCTCTCTCAGGGCACTATTTGAATTTCAAACTCGGCGTCTCTCTCTTTGAACCACGCGGTCAACAATTCCCTTTCTTCTTATATTTATTTATTTTTTTAATTTCATTAACTTTTCAGTCCTGGTCTCCCTCAATTATGATTTACGGCTACCTCAGCTACGGCCCACTGCTCGCTGGGGATCAATGTATTTCACTATCTCTATTTGCATTTTTTAATTAGGATTCTTTATTTATTATTCGCTTAATACTTGTACAATGCAATATTTTATAATTTGATTATTACTTTTGAATTTAAAAGGAAAAATATTTCCAGTCATGTTTTTATTTTAGAGGACGCTTAATAGTAATTATCAACAACGATAAAACTTGCTATTTATCATGCTAAAAATTAAAACAGTACTCATTTTGATATTAATCATGCTAGAGTTAATTTTTTCTAGAGATATTAAAAAAATTAATTTAACATATTTATATTTACCTTTTTTTTCAAACTATTTTACTTAACCTAGAAATTGATATGTAATTTTATAATATACTATATATATTATAATCAATAATTTATTTAACTTCATTATATTTAAGACAGTAGGAGGGAGTATATTTTGCTGAGAATGGCTTTTAGGCCCTAAACCCCAATAAAAGAAAATAATATCATAAAACTTTCCATTAACAAATGAACATGAGATTAATAAATGAATAATTTTTCATTAACAATTTATAAAATTTGTATGTATTATTTATTTTAATTGGGACTTAAAAGTGATTCATTCTCCTTTTATCCCAATCCGAATGGCCAAGAAGGTTCTCCTATTCTCATCTGTTAATCGTGCAATTAATTAATTAATCACTTAATCCCTCCTCACCAATTGCCGTCATCCCCAGCCCATTACTCTAATCTAATTCCCCGTGGCCAGAAATTTCCAAGTCTTTTCCATTATAACCGCGTGGGTTACACGCAAACGTTTCTTTCTTCAATTCCTCGTTCACGTCTTTCCCTTATAAACCACGCTCTTTCCTCCGGTTTCTCCTAGCTCGTTCATATTATTCTCTCTTCCTCTCTCCTCAGTCAACTCTGGATCTCCTCCATAATCACCGATTATGAACTCCGACGCGGCTCCTCCTCCATCCTCCTACTGGTGCTACAGCTGCACCCGCTTTGTTCGCCTCTTAGATCGGGAAGATGTCGCCTGTCCTCACTGCCAAAGCGGTTTCGTTGAAGAGATCCACAACCACCCTTCCTCCGATCATCACCACCTCAGCCCCTTTCCTCCGTCCGTCTTCCCCGATTCAGCTCCTACTTCCCATGATTTCAGCAGACAAGGGTTCCGCCGAAGACGCCGCAACGCCGGCAACAGATCTCCCTTTAACCCTGTTATTGTTCTCCGTGGGCCCCTCGACGGAGCCGCTGTAGGTGGTGACCAGGACGAAAGCAGCTTCGAGTTGTACTACGATGACGGTGACGGCTCCGGTCTCCGCCCCTTGCCACCGGCTATGTCTGAATTCTTGCTAGGGTCAGGGTTTGAACGGCTTCTGGAGCAGTTTGCCCAGATCGAAATGAATGGGTTCGGGCGTCCCGAGAACCCGCCTGCTTCCAAAGCAGCCATAGAATCGATGCCTACGGTTGTTATTGAGGAGACCCATGTGGGTTCCGATGCTCACTGTGCCGTGTGCAAGGAGGCGTTCGAACTCGGGACGGAGGCGCGTGAAATGCCCTGCAAGCACATATACCACTCGGAATGCATCCTCCCGTGGCTTTCAATGCGCAATTCATGCCCTGTCTGCCGCCACGAGCTGCCGTCAGATCGAAACACTGTAGACGGTAGAATGTCGGGGCAAATCGATGACGAGACAGTAGGATTGACGATTTGGAGGCTGCCTGGTGGGGGCTTCGCGGTCGGAAGGTTTTCCGGGGGTCGCAGAGCCGGCGAGAGTCATTTCCCTGTTGTATACACAGAAATGGACGGTGGACTGAATACAAATGGAGCTCCGAGAACAGTTTCCCGAGCAGCAAGAAGCACCAGGGTCAGAGAAAGTCGTGGCTTTGGCAGAGTTGTTCGCAATTTATTGTCATTCTTTCGGAGGCGTCGGTCAAGGTCAGGCTCATCTTCGTCAACTGGTTCTGATCGCGAGTCCGTGAGTTTTAGTCGTAGCCATTCGATCTCACTATTCGGTAGGAACTCAAGTAGGCGCAGCCGAACTTGGGTTATGGAAGACTGAATTTGGAAAATAGCAATTTTGGGAAGAAACTCATTAATTTGGGCCTACATTTTCAGTGAGGAGATTCATTCTGTATATAGCATAGAACTATCCGAGCATAAAATTTGTAATTTTGCATCAATTAGTGGATCTGTCGACGATTGTGAACTGGGTATGGCGAATTGATTGTGCAGATTGCAATTTTTGTGGTTAAGAAACGTGTGCTACTTTACATTACTAGCTGGCAGTGACGGTAGCAGAGAGAACCGGCGGAGCATAAAGAAGGAGCGAAAGCGATGCTCATAACCATAGGCCGGGCTCTAAATTATTGATTCGCCCATGCCAAGTTTATCTTGTCGCACATTCATTGTAATCATTCTTTCAAGATTATGTCTCTTTTTTCCTTTCTTATTATAAGGTGCCCCTCCCAGTTTGCAGTATAGAAAGAAAAGCTGTGACAAGTTGCGGAGAATGAATAAAATAACTCCAATTGTTGCTTTGGACGGTGTTAGGTTAGGTAATGGATGGGTAAGGGTTGGGGGCAACAACATGAGGCAGTAGAAGATGCTTGTATTTCAGGGTGGCTGTACTTTCATTTCAGGGTTGTGTTGACCGAGTAAACCTTCGTGTTCTTGAATCATGAAAGGGTTGGGCTGGGTTGGGTATTGGCTGCTCTAGAAACGTTCCACACGCCAGTTTGTGTCCCTTTGTTCGCTACTTCAGTTCACACCCTCCTCTTGCTCTTTCTGGTAAATTACCTACATAGCCTCCTTCTTTCTTCAGCACTTCCATTCTTTCTCTTTTTATTTTATATTCCTTTCCATCCACATCCACTTACGCCCCCCCGCCAAAACTCTTATCTCTTGCACACTCTTCCCATCATACATTCTGATTTCTTCCCTTCGCACCTAAACAAAGCATTTTGAAATTAACATGAGGCCAACCTCATCATAATCCATTACTTCACCTTCAGGTCCACAATATCAACGGATCATTTGCATACCAAAATATTCTTTTATTTACAGAATTTGTCTAGTTTTCCTGGAGTTTCAGGTACATCAATCCAGCAAGGTGCCAAAGATGATCTGAATATGCAAAATTCAGAAGACATTTGAAGAAAACATGGCATTCTTTTTATCTTTTTCTTAAATGATAATGTCATCGAATCAAACTGAGTTTCAAAAACTGAACAGAAACTTTACAACATCTACAATAGGGATTAATGTTTCTCATAGAAAAAAAAAATATCTCATGTCACACACATATGATATGAGATATGATATGAGATGGTGAGACTCATATATACATATATTAATTTATATATGTATACGTGGGTCCCACCATTTCATGTGTGGGTAGGAAGTTAAGTTTTCTCATGCAACATGAGAAAACTAAAACCCTATACAATAATACAACAATCAAGTGTCAAATTTTATGGGGTGTTTGGAAAACACCAAAAATCTAGGTTTTACGCAAGTCGAGACAAAACTCCTCTCACATACTTACCTCGTACTACGTAAAATCTAGATTTTGGAAGGTTTCCAAACGGGCCCTAGATTGAGAAACTATTTCAATTTTGATTAAAACCATTTTTCAAAACTCTAATTTGAATATTAATAAAATCAAAGCTTTATTTTGTATTCGCTGCAGCGAAAGAAATTAAATCTAATGTAGTGATTGTCTAATGCATCCCTCGATTATCTTGTAAAATAAAAATGTTAATTAACTTGAAAAACTGTTGCCAATGCCCTGTCAAATACCAAACCGCCTAATCTTAACATTTTAACAAGAAGTTAAATCTAAGTACTCGAGTATTAGCAACAACCACAGTCAGTGAAGGAGCAACTCATCTGAATGCTGACGTACAATCTATTCCCCAAAAATATGACAAGCCGGGTCATAGAAATTTGGACCAGATTGGCCCTATTAGGCATTAGCCCACCTCTCTCTCTATATTCATTGTTGCCTAAACAGGAATTGAGGATGCAACAGCAACATTGTTTGTAAGGAAGCTAAAACAGACAAACGGCACCGTCCCCTGGCCAAAAAAACAGGAAAACGGCGTCATCCCCCGTTTAATGCAATATGGCAGTGTATGAGTGTATCTTTTGGGCGCAATATGAGACATATCATATGGGGAGCTTCAATCAAACGACGTCGGCTTAACCTTGTTGCATGCCAATAAGATGGCGTGGCAGCGGTTTCATGGAGATGACACCAATGTGTCACCTCCTGGAGTCTAGAGTTCTCTTGTAGTTACTATCCAAAATAAATTCTCGCTACTGTTTCTTTTCAAAAAAGCAAAATAGGTGAATAAGTAATCGCATCTATAAGGAAGTGAAGTAAATCACCGCCAGCAACACTGAAAGGAACAGAGCAGCCTCGCATTTGAAGATCTAGTCTCTTAATTCACCTCGAACGAATACCACCACCATCAGTAAGCTTTGTTCTTTCATATAGTTTCTTTTTGAAAATTATTTTCTGTATTGAAATCTCGTTGGTTGATGACAAAGAATTGCCTGGAAACCAAGAGGGAAGGGAAGCACTATTATGCTTTTTTTTATATTAAACGTTATGTCAGAGAGCATTCTGAATAATCCTGTAAACATCTCTGATTCTCTATCATTTTACTCTCTCTCCAAGCTGGGATCGCATTAGATCTCGCAGGTGTCATTTTTCCTCTCGATGATTAATCCCTGTGCATTCTTAAATTCCGCCAGTTTTATTAGGTTTCTCGAAAATAGGACAAGTGAGGTATCCTTGGTTTTGCGGTGATCGCATTTCTAATCTATTATCCCTCAGAATGCATTAGTAGTATCTCACTCAATTTCAGTGCATTGCATACGCTATTCGTTTTAGAGATTATTATTTGCACTATATCACCTGGTTTCCCCGATTTAGCATTAGGGGGGGATAAAGGTGCATTAAGTCATTGAAATAATTAAGAATGGGACTGTTATGATTGTAGACTTTACAAGTCACAATTATATAAGTATGTGATGAATCATACATAGTAGCTTAAGCCATTTTGATGTGAGTGATAAGGTGTGAATGTGATTAATGATAAAGTCTAATAGTATTAAACTCAATTTTTATTTGTAGAAAAATTAGTGATCCTGATAAGGAATTTATGAGTGTGATCGTTCATTGTGTCTCTTGCTTTGATCTCTGTTTATGTGCTCCTGCTGATGGTTGATTGCAGAATTACTTGTAACTTGGTCATTCTTCACAGTCAGTTCAAAGACTCGGGACTGGCATTATTTGCCGTGTCAGATAACTAAAAGCAAGCTCATTGATAAAATTTTCTCTTGTATTATATATACTGGCAGGTATAGTTTCTTTGTCACTTGTTGGTTGAAAGAGTAACTATAATGAGTTTCGTCTTCCGAGGGAGTAGAGGAGACGTGGAAAGTGGATTTTCAGAATATGTTCCCGAAAGAACCACGATGGTATATATTGTTCCTTTGAACATTAGTCTTCGTGCTAGTTTTCTTCCAGCAAGCTCAGATTTTATTGATGTATTATTTATTTGACCATAGTTCTTCTGATTTTCTCCTTCTTCTCATCAGCGTGTCCATCCAGCCCGGCCAGTAAACAGCAATACTCTTGCTTTTCTCATTACAGGTAATTCAGTAACCTCTATATATGATGCTTTTCTACTCCTTAAGAATATATCCCTAGTTGATATCTGACGTGATTATTCTTCAGTTATCTTGCTGTTTATGATATTGAACTCTCCCCAGATGTCACATTTTTTGGTAAGAAATCATTAAGCATTTTATGAGAAAATTTTGACTTTTGAGCAGCATATATCGTTAACAATGTGATGAACGTGGATGCACATTGATTGTAGATGTGGCTTATGCTGGTTGTGTTTGTAATGGCCACAAGCCTGAGGATGTATATAACTTGGCAACAGCTTCAAGCGCAAGCAAGGGCTCATGCCACAGCAGCTGAATTACAGCTTCACGTGCCACCATCAATAGCAATTGCAACTAGAGGACGCTTGCAAGGACTCAGACTTCAGCTTGCACTTCTTGACCGTGAATTCGATGAGCTTGGTAATGCCTTAGACTTCTATTTTAACTTATGTGTGATTTAGCATTCTTTTTAAGATCAAGGTGTGCTTCTAAAGATTTCACACTAATGGGTGAAGGTTCACCTAATTCTATCTTTTGTCCTTGATACTGAGGCAGATAATGAAACTTTGTGGGCTCTGGAATCTGACACTGCTCCTGGTACCACTTCAATGACTGATGAAGAGATAAATGCCTTACCTGTTCACACATATAAAGTTCCTGTCCCAACAAAGTAAGTTGTGATAGTCTTGTCAAGAAAATAATTGTGAATTCCGCAGAGGAAGGCGTCCCTTTTTTCTTGTGTTTGGGTAGGTTTTTTTTGGTTCTGTACAGGTTGGTGACCACCAACCTATCCAAATTCATTACTCTTTTGGGGTATGGTTGTATTCAGAAAACTGGAGCAGTGAGGCAGGTTCAATTTAGATTCAAATCAAGTGGGAGGTCTAAAATAAAAGCTTATTAGGTCAAGGAAGTGATGGATAATTAATTATTCTTCAGGCAAAACAGATATGCTAGAAGAACGAGATCTGGTGTTAATCCCTAGTGTAATTTCAATTTAAAATTAAATAATATGCTGGAGCAACAAAATTGGTAGGTGATAAGTTGGTTTTGAGGTACCAGCTGATCGGTTACTGGAGGACCTGTCAGAAAAGGAGTATAAAAGAAGAGGTTCTAAAGATAATAGTATGTTCATTTGTATGTAAAAGGGATAATATATTCAGATTGTCATAGCAAGTACAATCTTCCCTCATCGTTTATGCCATGTTTATATAAAGAAGTGCTGACTCATGAAAATGACATGGCCCAAACTGCGTGTTTTTCTGTCAACAGAAATGGCTCAGCTGGGTTGGCATCCTCTTCGCACGCAACTGAGGTCATACCTCTATCTCCTGTCTTTCTTTTCGTTAACTTATTGATTCTTACGATTTCTTTGGCGCTAAAAAGGTGGTTATTATAGGCAATGATGACGTAATTACTCACTTTTACTCCTGGCTGCAAGTTTTATTCACTCTGGCGATATTATTGCTTAATCGACTTTTCAGTAAGACAGGACAAACAGTTCTTCTTACTGTGAAAGTCTCAAAACTGGACCTATGACATTTTTCAATTATAATGTCATATATATATGCAGCTTGCTTTTCCAATACTAAAGCTAGTTTTGATATCATTTTTTTTCTTATTTTGTTTTGGATCTTTACAAATTATGCTTGTTTGTAATGTTGAGTAGAGCCTTGGCTGAAATTTATCTCATAGGAGAAATGGTAGAAAATAAAATGTGTATGCTTGTTTAATCATGCTTCGTTGTTGGGACTATATTATAAGCCAAGATCGGACCAGACTTAATGGAATAAGATATACTGAAACAGGACGGAATCTCTTATTTAATGAATGATGTGAGAGCACAGGTAAAGCAAGATAATGGAGGGAGAGAGGGAAATGTGAAGGGTCCAGAAGAGGAGCTAACATGTAGTATATGTTTGGAACAAGTCAAGAGAGGAGAACTAGTCCGTAGCTTGCCATGTCTGCATCAGGTATCTGAAGTTTTCATGCTCTTTCTTTATTCTGAATTTGTTTTGCTTCTCTTATTGCTGTCAAGTGCCAACTCGTTTGATTTGAAAGAGGATCTCAGCACTCTTTCAAATGTTGATTATATAAATCCTTCTGTGATTTGCATTTAAGTGATTTGTTATTCACAGTGCTTTGTTTCTTTGCCTTGGGCTTAGTTTCATATGAACTGCATCGATCCATGGCTGCGACAGCAGGCAAAATGCCCTGTGTGTAAATTCAGGATGGGGTCTGGATGGCAGGGAAATTCGGGGGACACTGATGGTGTAGATATTGTGTAGTATTCTTCAAATGCATCAATATTGACTGTGGCTATGTACGTACGACTGTGTGTTGCGCATGGTAATTTTTTTTTAAAAAAATATATGATGGTTGTCTTTGTTATGTCTCTGTAAATTTTATCCAACTATGGACATGAAAATTAATTTCAATTGTGAAAAAAAATAGTTTAATTTTTCATTCTTTTTTTAAAACCTTTCTGGGTACTGAATAAACCCCCTTTAGTTTGGGCCTTCCTTCACCACAAAAGGAGGATATTTGCAACACATGATGAAGAGGGAAAAAATGATTTTTTAAACGAAGAACTTGAACGGTGGATCATGTAAGGGGAATGCAATTTTCGTTTAAAATTAAATGGACATAAATTCTGAAGTATGATAGTAAAATTATAGTTCAACTAATTTTAATCTTATAATATATATTGATTGGAGCGCTACGTTGTGTCTTTGTTTGGACAAAAAAAAAAAGATACAAAATTTATATATTCAAATAATAGTTTATTTGTGTTTGGATAGAAGAATATTCAACCAGATAGAGTACAAAACATCAGATTTAAAAAGTGGGGATTAAGAATAATACAAGAAGGGGCTGATGTTTGGGAGGGATTGGTTGTCTTGTTTGGGTCGTCATCATATTCTCCTAGTTTTTTGTATAATGATCAATTGATTATGCTATATACCCTTGTAAATTAGTTTAAATATAGGGTTAGATGTCATTTTTTCTATGAAAGTTTACCCAAAGGAGCACTGGTCACCTGATTTTTTTTTGTCTCATATATGCATCGGAAGTTTAAAAACAGAGCAAATATGAAGTTTTTTTTTTTTATAAGCAAAGATGCCCTGAAAGTTTTTTTTATAAGCAAATTTTCCCCGGGAAGTTTACAAAGAAAGACAACAATTCAACGGTCAAGATCAACTGATAGACAAGATTGGTATGTTTTTAAACTTTTGGAGAAAAAATGAGATCAAAAAAACTTCTGAGTAACCAATGCTCTTCAAAGTAAATTTTTATGGCCAAAATAGTATTTAACCCATGATACTTTCGATAACTGAGATAGGTTTATTTCCTCATTATACAGAAGAACATCAGTTGGGTGTCTTTTGCATAATCCTTGTTTTTTTTTAAAAAAAAAAATCTGTATAGGGTATATTTACCAACATGTCAAATTTATCTCGTAACCATCTAAGAATCAGGTTGGATTTCTCTCATTATTCCTTATAGAATAATCATATCCATTCCATCAATCTAAAAATTTATAATATTTTTTTAACTTTTTTTTTAATTAATAGTTCAGATGGGTTTATAAAAAATAGTAAGAAACAAAATGATGAGAAGAGCTGGTTCCCAAGAAACTAGAAGTCCCCTTCGGGCCTGCACTACATGCACGCATGTCGTCATAATCTTCCAAAAGGAAAAGGACGTGGAGAACGGACGGGTATGATTACAGAAATAATTATTGAATGCAAAAGTCAAAAACCCCAAAGAAAAATTTTCTATCAATATCCTGAACTAATTTTTTAGCCGTACAAGTTATCGTTAATGGCAAGAGCACTATATATATATATATATATATATATATATATATATTTTTTTTTTTTTTGGTCAAATGGCAAGAGTATTACACAAGACTACAATGTTTTATAATCCCTATAAGCTTAATATGTTACCCCCGTTTTGCTTTTTATAAGTATTTTTTTCTTTCTAAGGGCTAATTTTTCTTATAAGCAACTTTTTTTATGTCTGAAAATTTAAATTATCTTTTTCTTTCTACCTTATTAAATATATATATTTATATTAATTATTCTCGACTTAGAACTAATTCTCTTTTATTTAATTATTTATTACACATTTTCTCTCATCTTTTTTATTTATAATCTCATCTTTTTTTTAATTAATTCTCTCCTATGCTCATTTAATAAATATGAACATGATATTTTTTATATATTTATTATTTTTAACTAATATTAATTGAGGGTTGATTTTGTACAATAAATATTGAAAGTTGCTCATAAAAAATAGCACCCCTAAGTTTTAAATATATGGATTTATATTATAAACTATGTTTTATATTTAAAACCGGAGAAGTATTAAATTTTGGCTAAATATTCTTCCCAGTATGGTATGATGCAGTACAAGTGATCCGATACATAACCTAGAAAAGTCAAATTGCAGTACAATCTACATAAAGTACGTGCCAAACCATTCATGTGATATTGTGATATCCAAAGCAAAACAGGTATACAACATTGGTAGGCTTCCATGGCTGGCCTAAGGTCAACGCTTCTATTTCTGTGCCTCATTGGCTGGCACCTAAGTCCGATCCAAGCTCACGGAGGCAGTGACGATCACGGCGACGAAGACACGGTCGTAGGTTTGCGTTCAAGGGGACTGATCTTAGTAAAAATATGGTGTCTGATAATTTTACTAGTTAGCACCTTCGCCGGCGGCATCTCGCCGTACTTTTTCCGGTGGAACGAGACGTTTCTTCTTCTGGGAACTCAATTCGCGGGCGGGGTTTTCTTGGCAACGTCCCTGATACATTTCTTGAGCGATTCCAATGACACCTTCGGTAGTCTCACCACCAAAACTTACCCTTTCGCTTTCATGCTGGCTTGTGCGGGCTATCTCTTCACCATGCTTGGTGATTGTATAGTAATTTATGTGACGAGAAATAAGGAGAGGGAAGGCAAAGTGTTGGAACTGGAAGGAGGAAGAACACCCCAAGAACAAGACCAAGAGATTGCACTGGAGGCTAATCCCATTTTCGTGAAGACTTCTAATGTTGGAGACACCATCCTTCTCATCCTTGCCTTGTGTTTTCATTCGGTTTTTGAGGGTATTGCCATCGGAGTTTCAGGTATTTCAATAATCAATATATATCTCTCGCTCTGTTATGGACACCTTATAGGTAATCATAGTAGTTACCTTCACAATGAGATTTTCAATTTTCTACATAAGAGCATCCTGAGAATATAAGTTCTCTGGCTTCGATTTAGCATTGGGTCTTTCACAAGTAGCCAAAGAATTCCTAGTCCAGCCAGCAATGTAAGCTTCAACAGTTAAGTGTCTACTTAAATTTGTAGAAGATAGTTTTTTCAATTTGATTTATGGCCTATTCGAGTTAATATTCAAGAAGCACATTTCATATAAGCCAAAATAATATTCTCCTCACATACTTATCTCATTTACTATAAATCATATTAGAAAAACAGCTTTTAATCCATACACACTGCTTTTCAAAAAGGCCTTTGGTTAGCTAGCTAGCTACAATAACTGAAACTTTTAGGGCTCAAAATGAGAACAGTAATGTTGAAAAGAAGAATATATATATCCTAAACAAAAATAAAACACGAGTAATAATCAGTTGATTCGACTCAGCCCGCTAGCAAGCTAGCAGGGGTATGTAGCGTACTAGGAAATATATGAGACAAGGGTGCACCAAAAACACAATATATATATATAGATCTTTAATTAGTGTATGTGAAATATTATAGGGAGCAAGGGGGAAGCATGGAGGAACTTATGGACGATATCATTGCACAAGATATTTGCAGCGATAGCAATGGGGATCGCTCTGCTGAGGATGCTACCAAAGAGGCCATTTTTTACGACGGGGGAGTATTCCTTGGCGTTCGCAGTGTCAAGCCCAATCGGAGTTGGAATCGGAATCGCCATCGACG
The DNA here is from genome assembly GCA_037074495.1 of Acacia confusa. Classification (NCBI taxonomy): domain Eukaryota; kingdom Viridiplantae; phylum Streptophyta; class Magnoliopsida; order Fabales; family Fabaceae; genus Acacia; species Acacia confusa. Next base: position 981,790 of record CM073509.1, read on the forward strand.
CCACAACAGAGGGACCCACAGCTGATTGGATATACGCAATCTCAATGGGCCTTGCCTGTGGGATATTTATATATGTAGCAATCAATCACTTGATATCAAAAGGCTTCAAGCCCTCCACAATTTCCCCTTTCCACTCTCCTTGGTTTAAGTTTCTTGCTGTCCTCTCTGGCGTCACTGTTCTAGCTATTGTTATGATATGGGACTGAGCCCTATACATGTGTGTGTGTTTGGCCTTTGCAATTCGATCTGTGGTTGATGTTCTGTATTACATGTATCACTTCCTTGTCATCACATATGTTGTTTCATATGAACATAATGTTGTACGTTATTTATTTATTTATTTTTTGTGTTTGGAGGGAACCTCGTACGTAATAATTTGATCTCCTCATTTTTGTTTCTGCTGCCGGCTGCTTATATATATATATATCATATAGTGTTATTTGTACTGCATCAATTTGCTTCAGTCATTTCATTCCACGGGTTGGACAATGAGAATTGCCATATGTTGATCATCATGTGGGTAGGGACAAACATATTCAATATTAATCCTTCTTTCCATTTTCTCTCAATTTTTAATGGTTAGAATTTAATAATACATATAAATATTATTATAACATTAAATATAATAAAAATCCCTATGATAAATAGTAATATAAATCTTAACCATTAAAATTTGATCTAATGTTAGATACATTCAATGGAGAGGAAATAAAGAGGTATATCAATTGAGACATTCTTCTTCCGGTCAAGTATCCGAGAACACTAGAATATTTCCATTTTTGTTCCTACGGTCTTAATATTAATTAATTATAATTTCTTGTTGAATTATTTCTTTGTGTAGTGTGGTCTAATTTAAGGACACTCATGCACACACATGGTATATATGGTATTATATATATACATGCATTCATTTTCAATTAAAAAAAAATTGTTTTTGTTGGGAAATATAAACACCAGATAAATGAACACACACACAACATGCCAGCGATCCATATGAAACCTATACATATGTATGTCTTAGGCTATCCGATATATATTTATTTCATATGTTAATTGGTATCATCTTACACCCACACGCCCCATATATTATTATTATTATTATATCAACTGAGACATGAAATTTATGTCTTGTCTCAAAGGTTCTTAAGTATTTCATCTGATTCAACTTGTTTGTCACTTTGACGTATCAAGATGATTATTACATTAATAGAGTTTCAATCAAATCACTATCATACATATTTTATGTTATCCTTTAATGATATTCTTAGAAAAATTACTATTACATTTTACCATAATCTTGCTACTTTATCTAATTATTGAACGTATTTTTTTGGGTTCGGAAAAGAACGAAGTGATATATGATGCATATCTCTTTTATTACGCTATTTCAAATAAAAGTGTCCAGTTGTTGTGCTTAGAATCAGAATCGATTCTTTCTTCTTCATTCAATAAGGATCAAACTCTCTCTTAAACTATCCGTTGACCGGCTTAGGCTTTGATTTCAGTTCCCAGCCAAGGTAAATAGAAAGGAGGAGATCCCACCACTCTTTCTGGGCCAAAAATATTTTGAAATGGAAGAGTACCACCATTTTACTGCAGCACAAAGTTACTAAATGTTGTCATCATCAAATTAAATATTAAATATTATGAGATTTAAAGTTATTTATTACCAGGGCTTTAGGTGGCTCGGCCAAATTCATGTTACTTGTGTGTGTTTGTGTGTGTGTGTGTGTTTTTTTTAAAGTACGGAATCATTTTAACTATACATTTGTATATATAACTAATAGTAGTAATATTATTAATGCTCCTTCAGTCACGATAACATTCAATATTAGTCACAACAAAAGGATCATGCATATATATAATTGTCTATGTCTATCATATATGGGTTTAATGTTTTTGTTTTTGCTGCAGAAATATTTTTTCTACTTCACTCACATAAAAGTGAATGGGTCCCATTAATATTTTTTCTCTCTTCTCTTTATAATGAGACCCACTCATTTTTATGTGAATGAGGCCAAAAAAAAAAAAAGTTTCTACAACAAAGGCAGAAGTATTACACTCATAATATATAACATTATACTAACATACTAACCGCAGGCTCATATATAATTTTAGTTTGTTTTTACAAACTAAAACGTACATGTAGACCAATCGCATTAAACTTTTTCTCGCAGTAATTAAATTGATTATTGATATGGAATTTTTTTTTGGAAAATAAGAGAAAAATACCATTTGAACTTCAAAATTCTGAGTTCGTTTGAGATAGCGGCGGTAGAATTGGCTTTTGCATCTAATAGACTTTTCTTGATGAATTTTTTTCTTTCTTGGAATTTTCTTGATGCGATTTGTGTTTGTGATAGCTGTGGTAGAAGTAACTTTTTTTCCTTGAAAGACACTGCATAGCTATTGAAAATATAGTTGAGATGAAAAATGACTACAAATGACATGAATCACACACACACACGTACATAAAATGTGATTATTTAGGATAAAAAAAAAATAAAAGGTCCAAACTACTATGATAGGATTAGAAGTTTAATTCAGTTGCTTCAGCCCTTGAAGCCTATCATATAGTGAAGCTTTTCTAAATACAAAAAAAAAAAAAAAAACAAACAAACAAACTCATCAAACGTGAAATTTAACGGAGGGAGAAATGTAATACCCGGATAATTATTTATCTAGAATATTATATTGATAAATATACCTATTGAAAATAGGTGAATATGAGGTCTCAAATATCTTGTATTGAGTTTATCTTATTATTAGGACAATTTCTCCTGAGATTAGATAATGTGCGAAAATGTCCCTAAAACATTAGATAATTTGCAAATAGGTCCCTGAAATATTTATGGGTTATAAAGTACCCTGAAAATATTATAAAGAGGCAAATAAATATTTATTTGAAATAGGGAAGAATATTGTCCCTAATTTAGGTAATTTATTAAATTATTACCTTTGAAAAATTAAAGAAGAAAAATCAAAAAGTATTGGGGGACCATATTGGATCCCATAATTTTTAATATTATACATGGTGCATAAATCACCAATGTCAGTAAAATGGTTGTGAGATAATAATTATTACTAATTAAGAAAATTGTCAACAATTAGTAAGTGGTTAAATAAGTAATTAATTACTGATTATTTAAACATGAATAAAGGGGGAAAGATGTGTAAAAAGGTTGTGAATATGTGTGTGTGAGAGTTTTGAGTGTGTGTGTCTAAGTGTTGTGCATGTGTGTGTGTAGTAAAGAAAAAAATATCTAAGATATTTAGTAAGTAAATAATTCACAATTATAATATTATTTACTTACTAAATCTAAGATATTTAGTAAGTAAATAATATTATAATTGTGACATTTTATATAGGATAAACGAGAACGGATGGAAATAAAATCCTAACTAGAAAACCATGAACTAGGTTTCTAAAGTCAGAGTATATTATAGACAAGTGAAATTTTATCTCAAAGTGGCCTATCTCCAAAGTCATTTTCGTAACCGATAGAATGATCATGAGATAAGACCAAGAAGATATTTTGTGGAATTAGGGCAGATAGTAGATTTGAGAACCTATAGAAATAAAATCATAACTTGAAATCTGACGATGAGTTGGTAAAAACCAGTACATATTACGAATCAGTGAATTATTATCCAGAAGTTGGTGTTACCAGAAGTCATTTCCGTATCCGACGGCGTATGTCCGGAAATGTTCAGCAGGTAACGGAATGCGCTGAATGGGATCAAAAATTTAGTTAACCCAAGTATCTTGAAAGAGGAAGAAGAGATCTTCGGGGCTATGTTCCTGGAATTTTGAAATTTCTCAAGAATACGCGATTATGACACCGAACAGGAAGCTTTATCGGTACAAGACCAAAAAGCAAAGAATGATGTCATAAGGATGACATCATCTTTGTGAGGTGTATGGCCAGGATTGTGCCACCTCAAAGAAGTGCGATCTAACGGTCAGAAACTGATCAGACAAAGTTTAAAGGAATTACCTAATTGCCATCCACTTTTTCTATAAATAGCCTTCACCTTTCTCTTCATTCTTCACAAATCCTAGAGATTTCTAGAGAGAAATTTTAGAGAGAAGGAGGAGTCTGTGGAAATAGCAAAGTGCCGGGTAAGTTCTTCGGTCTCTAGTCTTTAGTCTTAAGTTCTTTCGGTAGTTATAGTAGAAATGTTAGATAGATCTTTAGTTTTTCAAGTATGATCTAGATATCATGTTTTAGGGACAAATATGATATTTATTTCATAAATATGTTGGAAGAAGAGATATGTTAAAATCTTGGAGAAATAGAGTTAAAGTAGCGAAACTCTGGCGAAATTCCACCGATTGGTAAGGGTAGGGGTAAAGTGGTAATTTGTACCTAAAAATGCCTATTATGATATCAAATATTGATAAATGTGATATTATCATTATAGGATATCAGTAATCTTGTTCCGCTGTCATTTCGCTGTCATTCCGCTGTTTTCCGTCAAAAGTACAGTTTTTCGTCAACGTACTAAACGCTCGTCAACGAAGGTACGTTCGCATACTGTAACACTAACTCTGATGTTTATAATATACATGTCTGTGGTATGCGTGTTGTATGTATAGAGTGTTTATATTGTGCAATGCATATAAAGGTTAGAGGGTATCTGTAATGCTGGGAGCGATATGTCCATATGTTGGGAGCAATATGTCTGTATGCTGGGAGCGATATGGTTGCATGCTGGGAGCGATACATTTGCATTGGTTGTGATAGATCGTTTGTATATGTTGTTGATGTTGTGGTATATGTCGTCCGTATATTGTGTATGTAAACATAAGGTTAACCGCTACCTGAGGTCCGGTGCGCTAGATCTCAGCTCTCCATATAGCTTCAGGGTCGGGAGGACCAAGGACCCTGGATAGCGGCAAGTAGCCCGCATAGAAGACTCGGTCGAAGACTTCCTTTTGAAGTTCCGGCGGAAGCCTTCCTTTTGTTATTGTACATCATTTTTGAAATACTTGGTTATTGTACCGCTATTGTAACTAGCCAGACACACTACGGTTGGCACTTTGAATATATATCAGTTATTCTTCCGCTCAAATGTTCTACTCTGATGATTTGAAATGAAAAAAAAAAATTATTCCGCTTTTGAAAATTGGGGTGTTACATTTTGAGTAGAGCATTTGAGCGGAAGAGTAACTGATATATATTCAAAGTGCCAATCGTAGTGTGTCTGGTTGGTTACAATAGCGTTACAGTAACCGAGTATTTCAAAAGTGATGTATAATAACAAAAGGAAGGCTTCCGCCGGAACGTCAAAAGGAAGTCTTCGACCGGGTCTTCTATGCGGGCTACTTGCTGCTATCCATGGTCCTTGGTCCTCCCGACCCTGAAGCTATATGGAGAGCTGAGATCCAGCGCACCGGACCTCAGGTAACGGTTAACCTCATGTTTACATACACAATATACGGACGACATATACCACAACATCAATAGCATATACAAACGAACTATCACAACCAATGCATATGTATCGCTCCCAGCATGCAACTATATCGCTCCCAGCATACAGACATATTGCTCCCAACATATGGACATATCGCTCCCAGCATTACAGATACCCTCTAACCTTTATATGCACTCCACAGTATAAACACTCTATACATACAACACGCATACCACAGACATGCATATCATAAACATCAGAGTTAGTGTTACAGTACACAAACGTACCTTCGTTGACGAGCGTTTAGTACGGTGACGGAAAACTGTACTTTTGACGGAAAACAGCGGAACGACAGCGAAATGACAGCAGAACAAGATTACTGATATCCTATAATGATAATATCACATTTATCAATATTTGATATCATAACAGGAATTTTTAGGTACAAATTACCACTTTACCCCCACTCTTACCAATCGGTGGAATTTCGACAGAGCTTTGCTACTTTAACTCTATTTCTATTTCTCAAATTTTTAACACATCTTTTCTTCCAACATATTTATGAACTAAATATCATATTTGTCCCTAAAACATGATATCTAGATCATACTTGAAAAACTAAAGATTTATGTAACATTCCTGCTATAACTACCGAAAGAACTTAAGACTAAAGACTAGGGACTGAAGAACTTACCCGGCACTTTGCTATTTCCACAGACTCCTCCTTCTCTCTAAAATCTCTCTCTAGAAAGCTCTAGGATTTGTGAAGAATGAAGAGAAAGGTAAAGGCTATTTATAGAAAAAGTGGATGACATTTTGGTAGTTTCTTTGAACTTTGTCTGGTTAGTTTCTGACCGTTGGATCGCACTTCTTTGAGGTGGCACGATCCTGGCTTTACACCTCCCTATGATGACCTCATCCCGAGTCATCAAAGTGATATCATGCTTGCATCATCTCTTGCTTTCTGTGCCTTTATCTGATAAAGTTCCCTGTTCGGTGTCCTAATTGCGTAATCTTAGGAAATCTCAAAATTCCGGGAGCAAGGTCCTGAAGATCTTTTCTTTCTCTTTCAAGATGCTTGGGTTATCTAAATTTTTTATCTCATTAAGGACATTCCGTTGCCTGCCGAACATTTTCAGACAACCGCTGTCAGTTACGGAAATAACGTTGGACAACGTTATCTTCTGGATAAAAATCCACTTATTCATAATATACTCTGGTTTTTACCAACTTATCCTTGGATTTCAGTTTATGAGTTATTTTCTATAGGTTCTCATTTATACTATCTGTTCTAATTCCACAAAATATCTTCTTGGCCTTATCTCATGATCACTCTGTCAGTTACGGAAATGACTTTGGAGATAGCCTACTTGAGATAAAAATTCACTTGTCTATAATATACTCTAACTTTAGAACCCTAGTTCATGGTTTTCTAGTTAGGATTTTATTTTTATCTGTTCTCGTTTATCCTATATAAAATGTCACAATTATAATATTATTTAATTACTAAATATCTTAGATATTTTTTTCTTTACTACACACACACACATGCACAACACTTAGGCACACACACACTCACAACTCACACACACACATATTCACAACCTTTTTACACATCTTTTCCCCCTTTATTCATGTTTAAATAATCAACAATTAATTACTTATTTAACTACTTACTAATTGTTGACAATTTTCTTAATTAGTAATAATTATTATCTCATAACTATTTTACTGACATTGGTAATTTATGCACCATGCATAATATTAAAAATCATGGGGTCCAATATGGTCCCCCAATACTTTTGGATTTTTCTCCTTTAATTTTTCAAAGGTAATAATTTAATAAATTACCTAAATTAGGGAAAATATTCTTCCCTATTTCAAATAAATATTTATTTGCCTCTTTATAATATTTTCAGGGCATTTTATAACCCATAAATATTTCAGGGACCTATTTACAAATTATCTAATGTTTTAGGGATCTTTTCGCACATTATCTAATCTCAGGAGAAATTGTCCTAATAATAAAATAAACTCAATATAAGGTGTTTGAGATCTCATATTCACCTATTCTCAATAGATATATTTATCAATATAATATTCCAGATAAATAATTATTCAGGTATTACATTTCTCCCCCCGTTAAATTTCACTTTTGATGAGTTTGTTTGTTTGTTTTTTTTTTTTTTTTTGTGTTTATAAAAGCTTCACTATATGATAGGCTTCAAGGGCTGAATCACCTATTTAAAATTTTAAAATTCAAATAACATTTTTTGAGATTTTCCAAAAAAAAAAAAGAAACCAGATAATTTTGTTAAGGTAAAGAATGTACCATATTCCAATACTGAATAATAAGGAATGAGATAAAATGAGAAATGGGAAAGAAATGAGATATGAATGGGACTTGGTTACAAAGCTAAGCACGGTTTTGAGTTCTCCCAACTCATCAATCATGGACCGTCATATCTAATTTACATGGTCTAGATGTTAAATTTTAAAAATTTATATTTTTTAATATAAATTATTTTAATGGGTATAAAATCTAAAAAAACTTAAATCTAAGCTTTTAGAATCAGAACTGAATGACATCGATCTGATGAGTTGGGAGAATTAAGCATAATGCTTAACATTGAAGCCCACTCAATATGAATGATAGTATGATGATGAAGCTAAGATGGTCAGATAGGATCCATTGAGACTGACTGTTGGCCTCACCACTTTTTCCCCACTGGATTTCTAGAGAAATCAACGGATCACCGTACCAATAGATAAGGATTTTTGGTCAATAAGTGGCTCACACGATGGCTTCCTTTTATTACAATTAATGCTCAAAGCCAAATGCACTAAATAAGGAAGGAGCTTTGTTTTAAAGAAATAAATGCAGTTTGCCTAAAAATTTCGTTGCGAGAGATTAGTCACTGAGATCCTTAATTTGCAGATCACTGGCCACAGATTTCCCCGTAGCTAGCTAGCATGTGTTTGTTTACGAAGGTTAATAGGGTTGGGTAGTACTCCTTCTAATTCTTAATATCTTGATATTAACTATTAATTTTCACAAACCAATAAAATTAGTTAAAAGTAGTAAAATAGTTCTAAGATCCAATTGATTTTCAATATTACCCTTACTAACTATTCTAAACTCAAATATCATATATATAAATTAATACTATTTTCCAGTACCTTTATTAATTATGAGCAAACATAGAAAAATAAATTAAATACATCTTAAAAACTTGTAAGTGTCTTATAAAAAAATCAAAAATACTTGTTAATTATATTAGTGCCTTGTAATAACAATTAGAGGGAGTATTAATTAATGAATATAATCCTTCCGGTCCATAATAAAGACATTTTAACTAATTAATATAAAAAGTGACAATTAATTTATTTAATATGTCATAAATTATATTTTTTTTCACTATTACCCTCGTTAGAATATGTGCTTGAAAATGTGATCAGTAGGCAAAATTGGAAATGGGCATGAATTATAAAGAAAAAATGGGAAAATGAGCATTAATTATCTTATGACTTATATTTTAAACCAAATTATTTTTCTATAAGCGCCTTAATATTACTTACGAATATATATATTGTGTGGGGTACCAAAAGAGAGACGATTCAGAAGTCCCTTGATCACAATATATCATAGTCAATAGATAGTTTGTGGATGCAGGTTCTTTAATTGGCCGGTTGATCATGGTGAGAGACTAATTGAGACCAATCCCTAGAGATTGAAGTGGAAGCTCTGAGAGTGAAAGTTGAGGGAATGGCTGAAGACATGAAGAAGTTTTTTGTCGCCTGAAGAAAAGGTGGGAGAAGTGTCCTTATTCTCCTTTCTGCTTCTTTTTACCCCTGAATTAAGCGCTTCCTTAGGACTGGTTGAGAGTGTGCCATCACCAATCAGTCTCCCACCCAATTTCAGTCCTTCTTGACAACGACATTTCATTAATTCACGACTCTATCTCAACCCCATATGATCTCTCAAAGTCTATGTATCTGCCTTGCTTAACAAGTCTAAATGGTTGATATGGAATTTTCCTGTTGTTCCCTTCTATTTTGTTGCTGTTGTTGTTATTATATTGTTGTTTTTCTTTTTTCTTTCTTAATAATCTCCCTGGGCAAGGAATTTAAGTGTAGTTAGACAATGGATATATGCAGGTGATGACGGATTCTGTACACTAGCTAGCCCTTAAGAAAACCCATGAAAATGACTAAATTAGCTCTTCATTTTCTACGTTTAGTAGTTCCGATTGGAATTATCTAATTGTCGTTAGCTTGTAATATCCTTGTTTTAATCCTCAGATTGATTATATACTCATTTCATGATCATGCATCATCCTTAAACTGATTACGTTATATATTAATTTTCATTCCTTTTTCTTTCCGGAACAAATCAAGTGTAGATATATACTTTAATTTGACTTATGTTGCATGGTACGTACTTACAAAGTCTTGCTAGAAAATAACATTTCACCTGAAGTTTCGTAAACTCTTGATCCTTTTCGTTCCTTTTCTCTTCTTTTTTAACCCCTCAAACACCGGCTTACATTTCAAAACGATGTATCATAATTAACAATAAAAATCAGAAAATATCCAGCTACCCCAAACACATAATAAACACATCAATAACCATAAAATAAGATCAAGTAAATTAATTAGTCTATATCGATCAGCAGGTACTCAAACTTTAACCTTCCACTCTCCAAACAAATCCTTCAAAAATTTCTCCATTATAATCTTTTCGAAACCCAAAAACAGATATAGACTTTTGGGTGTTTCGCAGCAGCATCCTGTAAGGCAGATACTTTTATGCATATAGTTAGCAGTTTCAGTCCAGGTATGGTATTATTTCAGCTTCTAGCTATAGCTACTTTCAAACACTTCTTTCTCGCGATCGTGTACTCCTTAGATTGATTAATTTTGAGTTTTAGTTTGATCTATGGACACTTGGTAGTAGCATGCACCTTTCCCAAACGTAAAGTTAGCTGAAATATGACGGTACAATTAATCCAGCATCTACGCTAAACATACAATATAAGAGAAATATACAGCATATACAATCAGAGATTTTATAAATTAAGCCACAAAACAGATAAGAAAAAAGGGCTGAGCCTTGATGCTTGCTTTGCCTAAAGAAGTGAAGGAAAAAAATTATCTTTCACAAAATAAAAGGTTTAATGATGTCAGCATTAAGTGAAATACTTTTGAATTTCAGTGGTTCTGATGATATGGATGGTACAACCGTTATTTTAAACACGTGTCAATGGCTTCAGCTTCGGTTTTCACATTAAAATATTCTAGAGAAACAAAATATTCAAAGGTAAATGAAAGGGGTGAAATTAAAGAATGAAGGACAAAAAAAGATAAAAATAAACTAACGTTAACGACACTCCAAAACTATAATATACAGTGGGACCATGCAGAGAGTCGTAGTAGGTAAAAATCTCTTCATGGAGGCTACGAGTCCAGATCTTTTGGAATGCTTCGTTCCTAAACCTGGAAATTCACGAGATACCTAACCGACCAAACGCCACTCGGTAATTTCACTATATATAACCCCAGTCTCATCACTTTCTTGCAACAATCATATCAAACTTAATAATCACCACCGCTTGTGGCGGCAGAGGAAGAAACACCTGACGATGTTCAACAACATGAGCCCTACCTCAATTCATGCAGCATTAAGTTTTTTGGTCTTGGCCACCACCGGCTTCCTCTGGACCTGCTCTGAGGTTTCTCTCGCTGCTTCAAGCCATTCAAGCATCACAAGGCACTACAAGTTCGATGTACGAATGAATCACTCTACATATATATACTATATATAACTAACTTCAACTCAATTCTCTAGTGGAATATGGCTATTATATTGAATTTGATTCGACGTTTTCCCCTACAGGTGAAGTTGATAAATGTTACAAGGCTATGCCACACAAAGAGCATGGTGACGGTGAATGGAAAGTTTCCGGGGCCTCGTGTTGTTGCCAGAGAAGGGGACAGGTTATTGGTCAGAGTAGTCAATCACGTTCCAAACAATATCACCATTCACTGGTAATGTAATTAATATTGGACATGATCTTCCATATTCTTGATTCATGTTACGTAAGTAGATAAGAAACTGTACTAGAATGAATGAATGAATAATTACAGGCACGGAGTGAGACAGGTGAGGAGCGGATGGTCGGACGGGCCATCGTACATAACTCAATGTCCGATTCAAACAGGGGCAAGCTATGTGTATAACTTCACCATTGTTGGCCAAAGAGGAACACTGTTCTGGCATGCTCACATATCATGGTTAAGGGCATCCCTATATGGGCCCCTCGTTATTCTGCCCCGGAGAAATGAATCTTATCCATTTCCCAAACCCTACAAGGAACTCACCATCCTCTTGGGAGAGTGGTGGAATACAGATCCAGAGGCTGTTATCTCACAAGCCCTTCAGACTGGTGCGGGCCCCAATGTCTCCGATGCCTACACCTTTAACGGACTTCCCGGGCCCCTCTACAATTGCTCTGCTAATGGTACGTACTTTCCTTATCCCTTAATTAAGGAGATGAAATTCGGAGGATTATATTGATGCAGAGATAAAATGATAACCGCTGAAATACTATTATTCATCATTGAATAAACACAGTACAAATAAATTTTTATACAGACAAACCTAAAGCTAAGATATAATTAAAAATAATAATAATAAACTAAATAATCTGAAATATCTTGAAGCATTACACAATATAAACATATTTAGTCCGCAACAAAATTCTCAGTTTCCTTCTTCTTCTTGCCTAAGTATTTGATTTGATGGTTGTGATGATGGACAGACACGTTAAGGATAAAGGTGAGAGCAGCAAAGACGTACCTGCTCCGACTGATCAACGCTGCACTCAACGACGAGCTTTTCTTCCGAATAGCGAACCACAGCCTCACAGTGGTGGAAGCCGATGCGTCGTACGTTAAGCCCTTCACTTCGGACACCATCCTCGTAGCACCCGGACAAACGACAAACGTTCTTCTCCGAACAAAATGTTTTTACCCTAACGCCACTTTCTTCATTCTAGCCCGACCCTACTTCACTGGCAGGGGCACTTTCGACAATTCCACTGTCGCTGGCATTCTTGAATATCAAAACCCCTCCAACATCAACCATGTTGGTTTGAATAGTCTTCCCCTCTTGAAACCAGCCCTTCCGGCTATCAATGACACTTCTTTGGTGGCCAATTTGAGCAGCAAATTTCGTAGTTTGAATAGTGCCAAGTACCCAGGCAACGTGCCCAAAAAAGTGGACAGGCACTTTTTCTTCACAGTGGGCCTTGGGAGCAGCCCATGCCCGAAGAACCAAGCCTGTCAAGGGCCCACTAATACCTCCAAATTTCAGGCTTCGATGAATAACATATCATTTCCTTTGCCTTCCGTGGCCATCCTGCAACAGCATTTCTTCGGGCAGGCTAAAACTTACACCTCTGATTTCCCGGCTTTCCCACTTGCACCATTTAACTATACGGGTACTCCTCCCAATAACACTGGAGTGGGCAACGGAACCAAGGCTTTGGTCTTACCCTTTAATACCAGCGTGGAGGTAGTATTGCAGGACACAAGCATTTTGGGAGCTGAGAGCCATCCCTTACATCTTCATGGATACAATTTTTTCCTTGTGGGTCAAGGTTTTGGGAACTTCAATCCTATGAAAGACCCACAAAAGTTTAATCTTGTGGACCCTGTGGAGAGGAACACTGTGTCTGTGCCTTCTGGGGGTTGGGTTGCAATACGCTTCTTGGCAGACAACCCAGGTGAGTATATATATTATTCTATCTCTGTTCATCGTTAACGTAATTTAGTTAATTCAAGTTTGGAATTTGAAGTAATGGGAATGAGTATTATTTAATTTGATACGTGGGGAATGAATGAATGAAACAGGCGTGTGGCTGATGCACTGCCACTTCGATGTACACCTGAGTTGGGGGCTGAGGATGGCTTGGATCGTGGAAGATGGGAAGCTCCCTGATCAGAAGCTGCCTCCTCCGCCGTCCGATCTCCCCAAGTGCTGATTTCTGTTGTTTCTTCATCCCTTGCTCTTCTTTTCTTTCCCATTTTAGTTATTCAAGTTATGGGATTTTTGCCGTGACTTGTGTTTCACTTATTACTTCCCGGCCATTCCAATAAGAGTGAAGGAAAAACGAGGATTATATTGGTCTTCGACTTGTGTTTTTGCGTGGTGGCAGTTTCATGTTCTATGACACTTTTTCATTGCACCTAATTCTTGAAGGAAATTTCGGGAACATATTGTATTGGTTCTCCCAAGTTTAATAAATGAGATTTATTTAATATGGTATTTCTTCTTCTTTCCATGGTTCTCGTCAATGTTCCCACCTTTTCGGCTTTTCCCCTGCAAGTTTCACGTGAACATATCAATAGTTTTGGCGAGAGAGGATTTGTAAAATCAAATATTACTCCGCAGTTCAAACGCAGTGCCAGTACATATTCTCGCAGACCCGCCTCATTATAAATCACATAGTTAACCTTCTGATTTTTCACTCTAATTCTAATTCTAATAAATACTTTTCAGAAGAGTTAGAATTGTTTTTAGATATTAAGAAATCTAATTAAACTATTTTAGAATATTTATACTGTCTTTTCTTCAAACTATTTTTTTTACTTAAAAACTGATATGTAAGTAAATGATACACAAATTATAAAATGATTAAGTAATTTATTTATATTCTTTAATCTTTTTAAATAAAAATTCAACTATGTATTGTATTTTGGACTAATATTATCTCTCGTCCTTAATATAAAAACTAGTTCAGAATTAAATTAGTCCCAAAACATATTACAAATCCATTATGTTTCCTAAATTTATAATATTTTCTCAAAATATCTCTATTAATTAGTTAGGAAAACTAATATAAATTTGTTATAAATAATTAATATAACTAATTTTGTTAATCTATCTAAATTAGTTAACCAGCTATTATGTTAAAAAGTTATATTAAAAACAGAAGATAATTATGTTGGAGCTGCGAAAACCCAGTTGTATAGGGGAAGAGTTTCATATATTTTTCGTCATGGTTTCCATGTAAATGTGAGAGACGAAGCTAGGAAGGGCTACTTCGCAAATGTAAACGTAAAGGAACGCAGATAATAAGCAAAATTAAGCATCTGGCAAGAAAAAAGAAACAAAAGCTGATGGGTCAGATATTTAAAAGCCTCTCTTTGTTCTTCCTTTCTTGGTCAAGGAGCTTCTCTGTGACCAAAAGATCAACTTCATAAGTGGCCTTGAACATTTTTTAGAGCCTAGCAGTAGTAACACTGTAACGTCTGATCAAAGCCATTTTGCGAAAAAAAGATAGACGGCGTGGTATGGTGGTTAGTAGAAGGAAATCAAGATTTCAAATCGATGATCATGTATTGCCACCAACTTCCAAAATTGAACGGCAACAAAGTGTGTAGCTTCAAATTGCAAAATTCCCCCTTGAGGGTGTCATTGAAGTCAGGGGAAAGAACAAAAATATAAACCAAGTCATGTAATTCGACGTCATCACATTTTGGATCGAACACGTCGCCGTTTGGATGTGTGGGGAAAAGAAGGAATGTGGCTTGCATTTCCTAGTCAGATCTAAATACCTTTTTTTTTTTTTTTATTTGGTGTCTCCAAAAGAAAAATGAGAATCTATCTCTCCTCCACCAAAAAGAAAAACCCTCCCTTCTGAACCAAAACACACAGAGAGACTGAGAGAATAATGTGCAAGCAAAACAGAGTCATTACAGACAACGACGGGATATTGACACATGATGAGATAGAATAATTAAGAAGCATACGATGCGATAAATCAATGTTCATGTGTAGTAGCGTAAGTAAATTTAAACCTTCAACTCAACTTAATAGTGGTCATTACAATGGAATCTATATTGAAAAATGAGGAAGAAAAAGGGTGGATCTATATGAGTTAAACCCAGAAAATTTGAAGCTATATATACTTGCTAGAAGAATTAATCTTTATGCTTGTGCCAGCAAACTAACATGGCAACACAGCGCCTCATAATGTAAAACCTGGCTTTATGTTCCTTGGCTATATCGGTGCATTTTTTACCTATAGAGGATGAGTTCTTTTGGGAGAAGCTCCTTTGAAGATTGGACTTTGAGTTGGAGGAAGAAGAAGAAGCAGACGAAGGAGTCTTTTGAGAGAAGCTTCTAAGCAGAGGAGAATGAGAAGTGGAGGAGCTTCTTGTTGAGGCACTCCTCGCAAATAATGACTTGCTCTCATTAGAACTTGAACCTCTTTCCTTCTTTGATACCTTCCACTTTTCGCCCATCACCCACTCAGCAACTTATGGCGATGATCACCCTCTTTGTGCCTCTTACCCTTACTTTCTCTGTGGCCTATTTACTCTTCTTTTCTTTTTGAGGGGGGAAAAAAGGAAAACTTGTACTGTTTTTGTGAATTTAAAGGAGCTTATATCCCAAGGTTGCTTTTGTTTTGAGGGGTTGTGATGGTTAGGATGAAGATGCCTCTCGCAATAGCAGAAAATGTGCACACATGGATGAATGAGCCCCCCTGACATCACTCCGCATCTATCCTCGATAGTCAAAAAGAGTGCTTCAATTAATTACATAATTAATGATTTGATTATGTTCATGAATCCCTCTCGCATTCCTAGGAACATGACTCTTGTTCGTCAATTCCCACTTTAAGTAATCCGGCTTAATTCTGAGTTTTAAAATATGGCATGTGTTGGTTTAATAATCATGGGAAAACATTATTCCGAGGGTGAAACAGAGAAGTGGAAGATACGGTCAATCTCGTGATCGCTCCAACAATATTCCATCTTCATATGCATAGAGTCGGTGCTGTTTGTTGGGTTCTGCATCTACATTTGCTTCGCCTATAAAACTTAGAGACCATTCCTATGCTTATTAATTATATATAACATTGTTGGCAACGGTACATATATATATTACTATTCATTGATACTGTTTCCTTATAGATTAATCTAGAGGGGCTTGGATTCACATGCACATGGCACTGGTGTAAGTAGATGTAGAGCATCAGTAGTTAGAAGCATTGCACAGTGATGAAGCTGTACATTATTTTGATTTAAATATTCTCAACTAAGCTGAACTTGGCATGTGAAGGATTTGATCTGAAATGTTTTTTTTTTTCTTTTTAGGCTTAATTAGTAGTGAAGAAACCTTCGTGATCGATGAAGAGTATAATTTGACCGGTCAAAATTTTTTGCCGGGCATGCATGTGCTGATGTGCATGTTATGCTGATTAATTAATTTCCTCTGGTGATCAAAAGGAGAGTAAAATGGAGATTTTGTTTTCCTTTTTAATTTCGTCTGATGATGGCTTTTTGAGAGGAGTGTGTTGCAATAAGAAGAGCAAAGAATTCAAAAAGAACGTACGGGAGAGTGAATAATATTAATGAGACGAGGAACAATCAATGAATGGAAAGCAAGAGGAGTGGTCAAAATCAAGTAACGTGGTATGTTGCGGTTGGTGGAAATTGCTCAACATTTTTCAGAATATTCTGTTAGGAGCTGGGGGAAGAGTGGCACGTGCAGGCATGTGAGGGGCACGTGGGATGGTCATGGTGGGGACGGACGCCTCTATATATGGTAAATAGGACATGGCCCTTAAACTCTCCAAATCGAACACACCTATGAAACAAACACTATGATGGCAAAGGTGCATATCGCATCAAATCTGTCTGTGTTTTACTTTTATTCTGAACTTTGCATTTTGACAGTGATATTATTGGAAGGGTTACTATTTACGTACTACTTTTTTTTTTAAATCTTAGAAGGGACAGATTCTGCTGCACAGTTTTTATATATATAATGTCCGAAGGCCACTACGTATGCTACTGGCCTCCCAGCTTCTTATTATTATTTCTGGCCACAAAATAAAATACTCAAAATTTCACCAATCATCCAGATCTTACATGTCCGTCGCAATCTATATCTAAGGCATTGGCCTCCAGCTTTCATTATGAGGATTTGCTATAAATCAAACAGAATTAAACATCCTCAGCTCTTTCTAATTCTTCTTCAAGTCTTAATCCGCGTCTCTCTCGCCCACCGAAAAATTACAGAACATTACACTAATAAAAGAAAATTTGTGTCAGGATCAGACTTGATATAAGTTCAATCACACATTTATATATATATATATATATATATATATATATATATATATATATATATATATATATATGACAGTATTCAAATTAGATTTCAACTCATAGATGATCTTGATATTTTAATTTGTTTTGCTGTCAACTATATATATTCATGCTAGCTAGTGTGGCCGCATAAAGCAGCAAAAGAAACAGAGACGGAAAAAAGAAAGTATAAAGTCACTCCTCCATGGTGTGTGTGTGTGTGTGTGTTGGTACAATGGAGGGCTGTTGCCCTATAACAAGAAAATTTAATCTAAGTGGGGAATGAATTCCAGCTTCTCATCAACATCAAGCTGCACCTGACCAGGACAACACTTAAAGGTCAAGTTTTTAGTGAGACTTTCCTTAGTAAGTCTATCAAAGACAATTTTGTTATCGAGAGATAAATTGAATCACCAATTCTCAAGGGTGTTCCTCATAAGTTTTAGTATCTGCAGAAATGCATGATTAGCTGCTCATTTCATATTGATTGCTGTGGTGTGGGCTCCGAGTATCTGCTTTATTTATGCAAAAGTGATCCTCCGATCATGTCATCAAGACTCAATGTCAACTATTTTTTTTAAAGATAGTTTTACCTTTTAAGCTCAAATGCTTATAAGTTAATCTTTCTCCATCCATAGCATCATGAGGAATATATAAAATGCATGCATGTGAAAGTAGGTGATAAGGGGTCAAACTTCAGTCTACACAAAAAGAAACAATCACAACAAGACAAATCCAGGGTTCTAAAGTTTCTCACCATCATGTTAATTAAGCAAAGCGGTCCACAAATCTTCAACATGGATATCTGTCAATGATTTGGCTTCATCAAATCTCGGACCATCATTCAGGACAGGAATTTCCAAGCGCCCAAGTTTTATAAATTAATTAAAGTATATCTGTGTGTGTGTGTGTGTTCCTTTTTTTGATAAAGGTGTGTGTGTGTGTTCGTATGCAGTAAATTATTGTTCCTTATGTTTCATTCTCAATATAAAATATTCTGAATGGGCACCGCGGCCCATAGCTATGCAGTAGAGCCTCAACTTTATAAAGATTTTGATTCTTGAAAAATACATCGCACTAGAACACACACACACACACGTATATATATATGTAGAGAGAGAGAGTCATATTATTCATAAATCAAAGTAAATTACCTCATACTTCTAGGTAGAGCATATGGAGTCGAATATATTGGTTTTCTCTTCATTAATTTCCAATAAGTCGTCATGAATAATGAATATATTTATGTATGTATGTATTTCTAATAAGATTCAGAGACATCTTGAGGGAAAAATCTTTCTGCATCAGGGTCAGTCTATGAGTTTGATTCTGCGGAGGTGAATGAATGAGAGAATATAGAGAGGGGTAGAGCGAAGACCTAATATGAAAACTACATATACATAGTGAAACAGATTATAGCTATCTTTTTTCGGTCATATCGAATATTCCAAAAGAGTTCAATTGGGTACAAGTATTCAATTCTTATTGAAGAGAGAAATCGTTTCTTTAAACCGTGTTTCTGACGAGGATCTGCCAATTTGAAATATCCACAATCAGTAGCCAAGCACCTTCGTCACCATATATATGGATCTTTTACAATCAACAAAAGCTTCAGCTAGCCTCATACATATAAATCAAAGAGATACTGAGTTCGTCGTTAACTCTTAAATTATACGCAATAAGTCTACTAATTAACATACCGTGCTTCAATTTTTATTCGAAGAAGAGTTTGTTAAGCATATGGTCCTCTATCCGTCTATACAACCTCAGCCCAAAGGATAAAACTTTCCAAATGCTCTCCATATAGTTCCTCCTTTGATGAATTAATTAACAACGGATATGGCGCTATCAAAAGTATATATGACATTGGATTATATAAGTGAGGCGCCTCGATCAGTAGTCAAAGGCCCTTATCAGAGACAGCTTTTTCTCTCCGATAAGCTAAACTAAGTAGAATGAATTTCCCAATTGACATCTTGTGATTCTTGTTCATCCATTATGCAAGAGATTTTAAAAATTCAAACATGTCTATATGTTTGAGCATTTGTTTATATACATGGAGAATCTTGTACTTGTTGTCCAGATATATAGATGAACATTTGTTTCATGAAACACGTAATTTCGTTAGAATCCCACCAGAGAGGTCAGTGATCTCATGAGAAAATATACCTTACAAGCTATGGCTTGTATCGGACTCAGACATTGATTTTCTGAACAATGTTGATTACTATACTTAACCTCCTTGTGATGCACTTGGACAGGAGAAGGTCTTGATGAAAATACAATATATATTAAAAGAGAATGCCTCAGTAAATCAAACAGTAGAGATATTAATGCTTTTTAATTAAATCTCTGAAATCTTAATGCAATAAGGGCTTGGTATATAAACCTTGCGTTCTTCGTGTATCTGATCCTATATATAACTCTTGTCGAATTTTTTTACTTTTCATGCCTCCAGCTAGTTAACAAACAAAAAGATGACAGAGAGAAGCATGCATGACAAGCAAGTATATGTAGGTGTTGACCTATGATTATATATAGACAGAAAACCTTACCTGGATTTCATGAAATTAAGAATTCCGATTGAGATATTGGTCGGATCCTAAATTTTGCGAGAAGAATAGTCACAGATTTGCTGGTGCAGCATCATCAAGATTCCCACTACCATAAGAACTGCCATATTATAATGGAGAAGTGTGAATCTTAATGATGCCGCACCCGCAGATCAGACTGTGGTCTTGTGAGATGAGTGATCTTCTCCATCGTGAACAATTGGTGATGATACCAAGCTATATATATATATATACATCTGCGTGTGTAGAAGATTATAAATTACTACAAGTGAAGGAAAATAAAGAAAGGCATAACACATTATCAAAAAAAAGAAAAGAAAGGCATAACATAATTAATTAATAAATATAAACAATAAAGGTAGTTAATGAACCCAGCCTGATAGATATTGATGCAGAGATGAAAGACCTCCCATCCCGGGTGTCAAGGCTTTTCTTAAACTTTGAGATTGGACTTGCCGGGTGAGAATCAGATGAAGAAAAAGGGTTTTGTATGAGGGAAATAGCAGCCAGGAGCAAGTCAGTTAGAGTTATTAATTCTGGGGTGTGTGTGTGTAAAAATGAGCGATCTTATTAGTAGCAATCCCCAGAAAAGGAAAACACAAGCCCAAATAATCAAGTATATACCTAACTTTATCAGGAAATTAAAACACAGAGCCATATAAAAAACTGCTAATTATAACCGTTCTTACCTTGTTCAACCGCGGTCTGGCTAGTTATAAATACGTAATCTAAAAATCACAGAGGCCTAGCTGGCGGCTTTTGTGTTCTTGGTAGACTTCAGATAGATGATGGATGCATCCTTATATACACCAGTGATCTCAAGGTCGCTCTTTATCATCTTTACACGTGTGTTTTTCTTCCATAGGCCTGATTCTGCAATATATATCAAATCGCTTACTAAATGTTTGGTGGCAACACATGTAATTAAAAGAAGAATAAGAATGTGTTAGGCTGTTCCATGTTAGCAAGGTTTACTATGGTATATACCCGTTTTGTTTTATAGTGACAGACTTAAGATAAATATTTACGAATAAAATATATTAATTTTTAGATTAACAAAAAAAAATAGGGGGGTCAAAATTAAATTTTATATTATATTAATTTTTTAAAAAAAAATTCTGAACAAATTTTTTTGGGGGGTCATGGCCCCCTTATCTCTTTAAAGGTCCATCGTTGCCCATTTTTATTAAACTTTAAACACAAATAAGCTAACAAGGAGTTCGCTCATCACTCACAAAGTCTTAAAAGTTCAAATCATGTTGGGACGACGACTCATAATTCGTGAGGTAATGATCTTGAAGAATTTTCTTGCAAAAATTGCATTCAGATTCCAAGTTAAATAAATTATTATTGTAAGGTTTTTTGAAATCCCAAATGACTAACAAGTCCAAAGGATCTAAGGCAAAATTTCCAATTGTCAAAAAGATGCTCTCGCCCTCATTTAATTGTCATTATTACATGTTGCCTCACAATTGAAACCTCATCTCTGCTATTTCAAGGATCGTAAGTAGTAATTTGTCTTAATTACTTAATTACAACTTGGGTGCAATTTTCCCAATTTTCTTTTGTAAAAAATTGCTGGGCCTTCTAATTAATTAGATCCTGTTTCAAGTCAGCAACTGGCATAATAATGTGCTTATATGAATGCAAATAATTAACATTTTCCTTAGACTAGAAGACGTTACTTATTTTATTTTGTTCTTTAAGTGTGCGTGTGTGTGAGCGCGCCCTTGTTACAACAAAGAATCAATGTTATCGAAGTCATGAGTTTTAAACGGTGAAAAATAGCTTCTTTACTTAGTTAACCATTTCCTTCATAACTTCGAAGAGAGAGTTTAACTACCTGAACTATAAACATCCTGCACATTCAGGAAAGAAAGAGGGTTACGTTAATTAGATACTTAATTAACTAAGGTTAGTTTATGAGAGTAGGATCCAACAAAGATTTCGTTACTTTTTACTAATGATATATAATATGAAATTACTGATCCTTCCGTACAATGATTTATATTTATAATTCAATAAAAAGAAGTTGCGTTTTTTTTAATTGCAAAAAAAAAAAGATAGCATCAGAATCACAGACTCACCGTCATCATTTTGACACACACATATATGAAATGAAAATTGATATACAGGCACCCACACATACAATAGTGAGCATATTCAATAGTACCATTAATTTAATGATGCTTTATCTTTCTTTAGAGACAATATCTATGATGAGCCGACTAGAAAAGGGAAAAGTCCCTTGTGTTTATCCGAAACACTGAAAGTCACCGTTAAAGATTATATTTATAGGCCATTACGTACTTTTTTTTATTTATTTATTTTGCTTCCTTTAGCCTAAAGTTTATACTATGGGGTACTATAATAGTCATATGTAGTGAGTGGCTTATTGGTTTAGAATATGTAAGCAAAGTTGGAGCTAGTGGTGCATAAGTTGCAATAGAATGATTACAGCATGCGGGCTTACGTGTAAAGTAGCAGAAAGGTCTGAAGCGATTGCTTTTTGGCTCTTGGCCACTATTTTCTGAAATAAAGGGAATCCAACCGCCCCTATATATGATCATATATAATCCATAATCTCGTAAAGATTTGGCACTGTTTTAAATCCATGTCAGCATTGACATTTTTAACATATTTTGGATAATGTAGCACAAACCAATTCGTAGTTCAGTCTAAGTTTTACTTAATAAATGAAATATAATAAAGTGAAAATACAATAAATTAGAAAAAATAAATCTATAAATGACAATTTTTTCCTATATTCTTAGAATTAAGAAATTATCAAACAGTAAATAATATTAAGAAAAAGTCATAAAATATATAGAGAGAGCGTGGAGCCTTCTCTTATTGATTTCAAATTGGGCACGTAGAAATTAATGGTGGACCCGTCCAAGGAAACAATGTGAGCTATTTGCCCATTTTGAAAAGGCCGAGTCGTAAATGGGCAAGGTGGAGGCCCAACTCGTGGCCCATATAGGTTCCTTTTCCCATCCAAGCGTATTAAACAGCACGACCGCTGCATGGGACCTCAATGTATAAAACATATACAATAAGAATAAGAGAGTATTTATTATTGGAAGTTATGCCCTTTCAAGAGTAAGAGAGGCCTGTTCAACCTCTTTCCTAAAATTTTTATAACAAAGATGGATATCTTCAAGTTTTCTATACTTTAACTCTTGTCCTATGTGTTTGAGAGCATGAGTTGATCAAGAATGTTTAAGATTAATTTCCCCCTTGTAATCATTGTGTTAACTTTTCTAGCTTTTTAGCCTTCTTATTTATAATAATAATAAAAAAAAAAAAAAGAGTAAGAGAGGCCTGAGACAAATAGGACGATTGAAGTTTTCCCTTGGCTCGGAAGGATGGATCCTTCATTTTAAAAGAGAATTTGAAAAGGTTAACAACTTAAGAATGTTCATTTTGGTGAGCGGAAAACAATGAGGGGGGAAGTTAAAGAAGAAAGTTTGAAAGGAAGGTGAAGTTGAGGTGAGGAGAGCAAACTGGAAACGACCAAAATGTCCAACAGATACTGTATATATAAAGTTGAGGATGAAGCCGTAAAATGAAGCTCAGCATGAGCGGGGCACGTGACTGCTCAAGCTGCTGCATGGCCTTGAATAGAGCTGTTTGCATTTCTGAAATAATTATGGTTAATAATTCACGAAAATGGTGCTCAAATCATACGGTAAGTTGTCTCTCTCAGTGTGAAGAGGACAGCTGGTGGCAAAGCCACATGAAGCTATATTATGGACTATCAGCTGAATCAGCTTCCACAAAGCAATGCATTGAAGTGTGAGAAGGCTAATTACTTAATGGTGCCATATGTTAGCAGTAGGAGAAAGACAGTGCAGTCCTGTTGCATGGTTAGTGGGAGAAAGCAAAAGAATTCTCACGTGGGGCCATCTTCGAAGGAATGGAACACGTGTCATGCAGAGCTAACCCATTATATAGAGGAGGATATAGCGGTGGCATTACATATATGTACATATATATGAATGTTGGATGTAGAGACCTGAGAGATTAATTGATATTCCGAGAAAGGCAAGTAAGGGGTGAGAGTAGCCAGTAGAAAGCAGAGTTTGAGGGATGAAGAAGGGAAGGGAGGGACACGTGGAGGAGAGAGGACTGAGAAGGAGACAGAAGAGGAAGATTGTGATATGATTCATGTACGTAGGGTAGAGAATGTCACAATCCATTACGTACGTACCCAATATGATATGGCGAGCTGGGCTTGTGTTTCGTGGCACCCCTCTTCCCTCACCTCACCTCCCTCTATCCCCATCCCCAGCACTTTCCATTACATTCCCCTCATTTGAAATACATTGTTTCACAACATGCTTACACGTGTCACCTCCTCTACCATTTTCCAAGTACCACCACCTTCTCTCTCATTATCGCATTATATTGCCTGCTTCTTACTAGTTCCCTACTTGGTCTCTCTCACTTTTACTCTTGTTTCCCCTTCACTATTGTGTCACTTTCACAATTACTTTCTCCATTCTTGTTTCAATACTCAAATTACAAAAACAAATACAATTCATCAGTATGCTTTCTTATTTTTAGTTGAGCAAATACCATGCTATCATTACAAAATAAATCAGCATTCATATTGCTCAGCTCTAAAAGTTTGACATGTAAAATTTTAATGCATGTTTTGTTGCACGGTGCTTAACGTTTTGGACTTTTGCTCATTATTTTGATCATATCGTCAAAAATATTTTTATTGTTGAAAGGGTCTTATGTATTAGCTAAGAACTGGATTAAGAAAGCTTTCCAATGATTTGCCTAATTTAGATTTTAAATCAAGAAAGTTTTGACTCCTCGAAGTTAATCTTCAAACTGTCTCCTATATAAGAAAAATGATTTTGCCCCACAAAATCAATTTCAACTAACCATGACTAAATTAATTGTGTTAACATAACATTAGCAAAGTTGACTCCGGCAAAGAAAAAAGAAGAAGCAAAGTTAACACTGTTAGGCTGAGGTGGAAGTATTTATGAAGTACTCCACCAGAATGTTTTGGACGGTAAAATTATATATATAGATGGAGGATAAAAAAACAATGAAAAGAAAATATAAGGATTAAAATTAAAACTTGGTAAAAGTGGAAGGACTTGGATGGATTTAATCCAATTCATGTGGTTAACCACCAGAGTGCTTCAATTTCGACTTTTGCAGTTAAACATGGCCGCTTCACTAGTTTAATCGCTGTACAATCATTTTATGTGCAATGAACATTAATACAAGGTATAAATTAATATTAGGGGGAAAGTTTAACACTAAACTTACGAGTGGTGTGGCAGTGCGTGGTATGAAGATTCTCTAACAAGTGATAGGTCCTGAGGTCTCACTAACCTCAATCATTGGGCTAGGGCTAGGGCTATGACTATGGTATTGATGAGCAAAAACAAATTCCAATTTGTCAATGGATCTCTGTCGATTCCTGATAAGTCTGATTCTCTGTTTCCAAATTGGCAGAGATGCAATACTATGGTCCTTACTTGGATGAATCAAACTCTGTCTCCTTCAATTGCTTAAGATGTTATCTGGATCAATAAAGCTGTCGACGTGGGAGCGATCTCAAGGAGCATTTCAGTCATGGTGACATTTTCCGAGTTGCAAAGCTTCATGAGGAGCTTTATCAGTATAAGCAAGGTGATCTTTCTGTTTCTAATTACTTTACTAAGATGACTATAATTTGGGATGAAATTCTCAATTTTAGATATATTTGATTGCTCTTGTTGCAATTTGCGACGGATTTTCTTTTCCATTGTAAGTTGCAATGGATTTTTTTCCTTCCTAAATCCTCTCACCATTTTAGTATTTTCTAGTAGTGTCTCACACTTTTTATGCTCTTGAATTGTTACATGTTGATACATGGAGTCCATTAGTTGTTTCATCAATAAATAGATACCAAAATTTTCTTATTATTGTTAATGATTTCATACGTCACACATGGATTTGTTTTCTCAAACTTAAATTAGATGCTTGATCTTTCCTTTCAGTATCTAATTAAATTCCTTGAAAATCAGTAGCATACATTAGTCAAAGTTGTTCGAATTGATAATGGTCTTGAATTTCTAATGAATTATTTTTACCTTATTAAAGGCATCTTACATCAAACATAAAGTGTTGAAACCCCAGAATAAAATAGTGTCGTTGAAAGAAAACATCAACACGTTTTAAAATACTGCTCGTGCTCTTATGTTTCAGTCTCACCTTACATTTGGAATATTATAGACTTATGTTGTTCACTTGATAAACAGGTTGCCAACTCCAATTTTGAAAGATAAATCACCTTTTCAATTGCTTAATGGTTATACGTAAGGTTGTAAAAACATAGTTTTTACGTAAAGGCGGAAGGGGAATGAAAAATCATAAAACGTAAAATCATAATACAAAACGTAGTTTTTACCTGTATATATAAATAAAAAAATTTAAAAAAAGTAAGGCACCTGTCATCATCCATACACATACTGATCAATGCAATATCAATCAAAATATTCAACATTGTCATCAAATATCATTCAAATAAAGACACTTGTCATTATCTATAGTTTCATACATATACTAATCAATGCATTTTCAGTTGTAAATACGGATTGAGAATTTTTGTTGTAAGTATAATATTTTTCAGTTGTTAATATAACATTTCTAATTGTAAATACGGATTGAGAATTTTTTAATTAATTACAAAAAAGTCCAAGGGACTTTTTAATGGGATTTTGGTGGGAGACTTTTTTGTAATTAATTTAGGTCCTTGGGGTTCAAATGTAATTTTCCCTTAAAAATATCCAACATTGGGTCTGACTTCCGTTTTTTCCAAAAAACCCACGTTTTTACGTTTTATAGATGTGTTTTTTACGTTTTTACACCTTATGCGTTTTTTTCCCAAACGAAACTCGTTTTGCTTAATTTAAAACGTAAAAACGAGTTTTTAACGTTTTAAAACATGTTTTTAATAACCATAGTCATACGCCTAATTACACTATTCTAAAGGTATTTGGATCCCTTTGTTATGCATGTACTTCTTCACATCATTGTTCAAAATTTGATGTAAGGGCTAGAAAGTGTCTTTAATTTCTTGGTTTCAAAATTTGTGCGAAAGGTTACACTCTCCTTGATTTGCATAATAACCAAATTTTCACTTCATGGCTTGTTATCTTTTATGAATCCATATTTTCTCTCCTTTCCCATCTTTCCTCCCCCTCTTCTTCTTACATAGATACCTTTCCTATGCCCCATTCTTTTTCTTCTTCAAATTATCTTGACCCTCCTCTTCCTTCACCACTTGTATTCTATTTCCCCTTCTTCCAACTTTTCTACATCTACCGATTTACCTTCCACTACTTCATTGTCTTCCAACCCTCTTCCTGCTTCTTCTCCTTCAATTCTCATCTTGATCATCCTCCTTCTCATTCATCTCAGCCAGTTGAGCGTTCCACCAAAGAGCACAAGCAACCATCATACTTAATTATGTGACTATCACTACTTCTTACTTACTTCATATCCAAATCTCAAACACAAAGATCATAGCGTCGCCACAAAATCAAAGATCTAGGGTGGTTTGAAGAGGGACGATCGTGAGAGAGACATGTGAATTAAGGATCTGGGGTGGATCAGAAAAGGAGACATGTGAATTAGGGATCTAGGGTGGTTTGAAGAGTGACAGCCATGAGGGAAGAGGAGAAGGCGACGACACAGATGTATGTGAGGAGTTGGGTGAAAAATGAGAAGCTCGGTTGTTTCCACGCTTTATTTTGTTTTTTTGTTGTTTTTTTTTACGTCCTAAAAGTATTTCAGGACGGTAAAAATATTTTTTTTGCATTTTAAATCTAATTCAGAATGCCAAAAATAACATTTCTGGCGTCCTAGGTATATTTTAGGAAGCCAAAATCAGTATTTTTGGCACGATTTAGAAAATTTAGAAAATGTTTTAGCTCCAAATTTTTTTTTTGGCATCCTAAAGTAGATGTAGGATGCCAAAAATAACATTTTTTGTGTCCTTAATATATTTTAGGAAGCCAAAAATAACATATTTAGCATCCTACATCTACTTAAGGACGCAAAAAAAAAAAAAAAAAAAACTTTGGCGCTAAAACATTTTCCAAATTTTCTAAATTGCACCAAAAATATTGATTTTGGCTTCCTTAAATATATTTAAGACGTCAAAAAAAAAATTAGGCATCCTAAATTAACATTTAGAACGTCTAAAATCTCAAAATCAAGTAAATAATTACGACAATGTCACCTCCTTCTCTTTTTTAAAAAAAGACGTCTTTTAGGGTAGTAATATCAATATTTTATAATAGTTCTTCACCTGCTATGATTTATTGTGATAATCAATTCGCCTTTCACATTGATGCTAATCTAACTTTTCACAAGAGAACTAAGCATCTTGAGTTAGATTGTTATTTACACTACTACAAAAAATAAATACTACTTCTTTAAATGATATCCTCTTTTAAAAAAGAAAAATAAAAAGTGAAGGCGGTGGTATTCTTATAATTATTTGGTTAAAGTTTAACACTTTAGGCGTCCTAAAAATATTTTAAAAAGCCTAATGTAATAAATTTTGTGAATTTGGCAGATTTTGGGCATAATTTTAACCTTAGGAAAATGTTTTTGGTATCTTAAAATTACTTAAGGCGTCAAAAGTGCACACTTTGGCGTCTTAAAATTGGGTAAGACGCCAAACGTGCCCTAATTTTCCTTGGCAAACGCTTGCTAACTCATTCTAGTGCATCATTTAGCTAAAGTAAATTTTTAGTTCTTTAAGTTTACATGAAGTATATTTTTGGTCCCTTAACTTTATAAAGTGTACTTTTAGTTCTATAATTCTAACACCATTAATTTTGCTAACGGAAAATGCAAACTCAAGAAATAACGATGTAAATTTAAGTGATGATTATATAATTAAATGTTATGAAGAATATGGGTAAATTGAAGAATATGTAAAATATGTGTAATTAAATGTTATTAGTTATCACTTGAGTTTGTTGCATCAGCGTTTTCCGTTGGTAACATTAACGGTGTTAGAATTTTAGAACCAAAAGCATACTTTATAAAGTTAAAGGACTAAAAATATACCTTATGTAAAACTTGAAGGACTAAAAATATATCATTTTTCCTTGGCATTTAATCGCAAGCGAGCATATTTCTCCACCTCTCCTTCGTGAAATCTCTCCAGCATTTCCCCATGCAAGTTACAAACCGTGTCATATGCTTATGTGAATATATTAGCTAGCTACGTTTTGAATATATGGCATTTGCTATGAAATATTTATGTTCTCAATTTTCATTTGTTTTTATCGTATTATAGTGAAAATTGTCTATTGATATATGTAAAAAGATTTTTGTAAGGGACTGTGGGCAGTTAAAAATATGTAACAGTTTCAAAAAAAAATAATAATAACTAACGGCATCCTAAACTTATTTTAATACGTCATACCTTCACCTTATGGCATCTTAAAATAATTCTTGGATGCCGTATGTGGATTTTTTTTTTTAAAAAAAATATTTATAATGTCTTAAATTTTTTTTAAGATGTTGTAACTTTACGGCATCCTAAATAAATTTTAAGACACCGTGAGGTTATGGCATCCTAAAAAATTTTTAGATATTGTAAGGTTTTTACTTACTACACCTCTTAGATGGACATTCTATATTAAATGTTAAAAAGGGGGGAGGGGGGGGGGGGGGGGGGTTGGACACTGTAACCTTTTTTTATAGTAGGGTTAGCTCGTGACAAGGTTGAAGCTGGCGTTATTCATCTCTTACCCATATGAATTGAAGCTCCAATAAACTCTCTGACATTCTAACAAAGCCACTGAGTCCACAACCTTTTTATCCTTTGTTGTCTAAATTTGGCATAATTGATATATATTCGTCAGTTTGCGAGAGGGAAGAGAGTCTTAGTTGAATTGATTAATAGTTAGTTATATTATCGTTGAATATTGTTACATCACATCTGTACAAGTTGGACACGTGTTTATGAAAATGAAACCATGTGTGCGTATGAAAGATAATTATCGAATAATATTAAGCTTTTCTTCCTCACCTTCTCGTGTTATCAAGGCCCTCAATTTAAATGGATGGACTCACGGGTTGGACTCATTTTTCAAACTCTGGTTGAGAGACATGAAAGGAGGTATTTTTGGAGCGCATATATATTTTCAACACACATTCTGACTCACGAAGGGCAATACGGGAATGAGACAGAGTAATTGAAAGCAAAGGACGGCTGTCCCAGAATTAAACCACAGAGACAGCCACAGCCATATGCGGCGTCGTGTCGAGGAGGCCGGAGTTCTATAAAACAACCCCCTGCCATTTTCACATACACACCACCCTCTTCCCATTATTATTCTTCCACACTCTTTTCACTGTTTCTTTCTTACTTTATACCCAAGCCATGCAACTCTTCTTCTTGTTCTTCTCTTCTCACCTTCTTACCTCCTTCTTCCTCGTTCTGTTTTCCTTCTTCCTTGTTCCACTCTTCATCCAATGGCGTCGCTCCATACACAAACGCCTGCCCCCCGGTTCGGTTGGCTGGCCCTACATAGGCGAGACCCTCAAGCTCTACACTGAGAACCCCAATTACTTCTTTTCCAACCGCCAAAAACGGTACCCCTTTTATCTATTATTATATGCTAGTCTTCTCCTACCTTGATATGATATGGCGCTGTCTCTGTATACTGTATTTTAATATTTGTACTTGATATAATTTATCTATCAGGTACGGGGACATATTCAAGACCCACATATTGGGATGTCCCTGCGTTATGATATCAAGCCCTGAAGCGGCCAGGACTGTGCTCGTAACTCACGCTCATCTGTTTAAGCCCACCTTCCCTCCCAGCAAAGAGAAATTGATTGGCCCTGAGGCCGTCTTCTTCCAGCAAGGTGCTTATCACTCCATGCTTAAGAAGCTCCTTCAGGCCTCTTTTTTACCCTCTGCTCTTAAGAACTCTGTCTCTGAGATTGAGCAAATTGTTCTCAAATTGCTCCCCGCTTGGAATCACACCACCATCAACACCCTCCACCAAATGAAAAAGGTGAGTCGTCCCTTTCACGTTTCCGTTGGTATTTATATGTCGGTTACAAACATCGTGTGCTTTAGGAGTTTCAGCGGATATGTCCTGTTTGTTCTTGTGTGTTTGTTTTAGTATGCTTTTGAGGTTGCGGTGATTTCGGCCTTTGGCGAAACTAAGGAGCTTGAAATGGAAGAAATCAAAGACTTGTATCGATACTTGGAGAAAGGTTACAATTCCTTGCCTTTGGATCTTCCTGGAACTTCCTACAGAAAAGCAATGAAGGTAATAATATCAAGTTTTGGACTCGAGCCCTATTTCTTACTGTCACACCCGCACTGCAATGCACATTCGTCTAATGGAGCTTCTGGAGAACATGCCAAGTATTTAAACTATTTCTATTTTATAAAGGCGAGGAAGCTTCTGAATGAGACTATAAGGAGGTTGATACGTAGGAGAAAGGAGAGTGTGAAGCATGAAGGAGGGTTATTGGAAGTTCTATTGCGAGCGAGAGATCAAAAGATGCATCAAATCACTGATTCTCAGATTGCTGATAATCTCATAGGCGTCATATTTGCAGCCCACGACACCACCGCTAGTGCTATAACATGGGTTCTCAAGTATCTGCACGATAATGTCAATCTTCTAGAATCTGTCACGGTATAATCATCCTAATTCTCCTCGACATAAATTTTTTAACTTCAAATATGCTCCGCATTCACTTGTTAGCATACTTTCAAATGTTGTAGAAAGAACAGGAAGAGATTAGGAGCAAACTTGTTGAAGAAAATCGGGGGCTTACGTGGGATGATACCAGGCGCATGCCATTCACTAGCCGGGTAATTTTATTAATGAAGTGAAACATATGAGCAAGGTTGTGATCTGATTAATTGGCTAAAATCAGAATGAGAAATTCTCAGGTAATTCAAGAAACACTGAGAAGTGCAAGCATACTGTCATTCACATTCAGGGAAGCTGTAAGAGATGTTGAGCTGGAAGGGTATTCAATTCCTAAGGGTTGGAAGGTGCTTCCCCTCTTCAGAAGCATTCATCACTCTGCTGATTTCTTTCCTCATCCCGACAAATTCGACCCTTCCAGATTTGAGGTAATTAAATATGAAGTTACATGCATACCACAATAAGAGTGACGATAATCATAATTTCCAAACCAAATTAAAAACCTTGTTTCTACATATATACCAAAGAGTCATAGAGCTGGGGAGTGCTTGTGTGTTATCTGATAATGTCAGAAACATAAGGTCATCAGTGGTTTAGATTATCCTGTGGCCTGTGGATGAGGTCCTTTTCATGTCCTCTGAATCTTCTCCCCTGTTTTGGTGATTCTTTCAGAGCACGTGATCTAGTTGTGTAGGCTAGTACAAATGATTTCAGCAAATGGCTTTCTCTGTTCATTTAAATAGCTAGAGAAATTGTGTACACTGTAAGAGAAAATGGGCTTGACCTTTATGTGATGATGAAGGTGCCACCGAGACCAAACACGTACATGCCATTCGGAAATGGAGTCCACTCTTGTCCAGGCAGTGAACTCGCTAAGCTCGAGATCCTCGTCCTCCTCCACCACCTCACCATTTCTTACAGGTATTTTTCTGAACCCAGCATATTGATTTCACAAGCCAAAACACGACGATATATGCCGCGTGAAAGCACCACCAAGTACACACATCTCTGATCTCTCTGCTTAAGCGTGACTGAGCGATGACTGCAACCGTAGCGATAATATCGATCAGTTCATAAATTTCAGATGGGTCCATAGTCCACTGCCAGGAAATAGATCTTTTACCAACCTTTACAAAAGTAGTTTGTCTGCTACCCTAGATCTTAGTTGACTATGTCGAGGTGTGATTGTTAATGGTGGTCCTTTTGTAAATGGTGTTCCTTAGGCTGTGGAAGTGGTCCTTAATTGGCGTTAAAGTGTAACAAACAATATAGGGTTTCCAACTTTTCATTGCAATTTGAACACCACCACCACCTCACCGGCCAAAGGTTGTTTAAAACACTTTAATGTTTCTGTATTCCAACACGTATACGTGGCTAACATGCATGATATTACTGAAGCTAAACTTGGAATAAATATATACAGTTTTATATAATTGGGCAAGTTGCCATCTCCAAAAAACGTATTGTAAGTAGGCACCAATCATTACCAAATACCAGATTCACATATTTTCATGTCTGTAAATAATTAATTTGATACATCCACATCATGCAGCCTGAGCTAGATGCTTAAAATAGAACGAGACATGTCACTGTGTATGCCACTTGATCAACGTGTGGCGTTTGACGATGTCTGTATTATGTACTGTCCTGGTGAATCAAAATATTGTCCTTAAAATTTACAAACAATTTTATTTGGGGAAGTATCTATACATATTAATTAAAAAAATTTCGAATGGATCAGAAATAACAGTAAAACGAGTCCACGCAAATTGGCAGCTGCCAAGTCTTGATCAAATGACAGAAACACATTTTGAGAGCTAGCTGTGAAAATTGAAAACAAAGACAAAGTCCCATGTTGCTAGCAGTCATATTGAAACAACCAAGTTTTACTTGACACCACACGTACCTCTGCACAATTCCGCACCACATCATCTTTTTCACTCTGTCGTCTGTCTCGGATATTCATTCTGAAACCTGACCCCACCTCCTCAATTTTTAAATTTTAATTTGCTTCAGAGGATCCTAGGTCGTTACCTTAAAAAAATAAGTAGACCTGGTGCCTGCAGTAGTCCCAAATTGACGAGACGCACATACAAATTTGGTGTCCTGATAATCAAGTGATATATCTATAAGGGGGAAAAACCAGGAGCTTGGATGTTTAAAGTTGCCAAAAATGTGAACTTTTTTTTTTTCCGAGACAGATTTGGTCAATTTTGTACTGATGCTATTTTGATGGTGGCTTTAGGTGGCAAGTTGTGGGAAATGAAGATGGTATACAGTATGGTCCTTTTCCAGTGCCCAAACATGGATTACCAGTAAGGATAACCCGGAGGAGGAACAAGACACTTATTAACTGAGATGTTTCAGATTTCATTTCAGGCTTGGGAATTAAGATCACGACTCAACAAACACGTCCAAACCAGTGGGTCCTAATTATTGTATTTCACCCCAATCTATCTTCTTCCCAACCTTCTTTTCACTTTTCTTTTGTCCTCCCAACACTGAAAGCCTCTAGGGTGGATTTAGCACTGATTACAGTGCATACCCATCTATGTAAAATTGTAAACTGTTTCTGCAGGAAAAAAATATAAAATTTTTTATAAAGAATTTCCCAAATGGAAACATGCATATGTAAATTTGGAATGAACTTCGTGAATATATCTTGAAGATCAAAGTGTAGTTTTTACTATACTAAAAACGAAATGTTATATTAAAGACATCAGGAGATAGGAGATAGCATAAGACAAGTGTGTGTGAAACATTTTTACTGAGACAAGACATTGCTTGAAGATTTTTACTTCTTTAACGATGATTAACTGGGAGATTAAGTTCTAAGAAAGGAATAATATGGTGGACACTCAATTTTGTGAGGCTCAAGTCTAGTTTATCTATTTATCTTCTCTCACAGTGAACTCAATCCATAGTTTCTTATAGATTGGCTCAATGAGACGTGGAAATAGCCGCATAACGTTGACAACCAGGAAAACCGTTGCACAGCACGTGGCATGAGTGGGTTGTTGATGATAAATCTCCACGTGGGCAGTGTTTCAACACCCAAATGAACCCTACGTGGCCAACTGACCATGTTGTATTGGATTTGTTGTAGGCAGAGGTCCAAGACAAAAACTTAACATGTTTGTCAATCCTTGAAACATAAAAGACAAAACCAGAAATCTCAATACACACACACACACGTTTATACTAACTTGCCCATCGAAGGTGAGAAAAGTCAATATATCTCAACTAATTAAAATCAATTCCCAAAAACATATTGTATGGTCACAAATCATTGTCCAATTATTTTTCTGAAGAGATGGAGTGCTCTGTCTCGTGCAAACATTTATGATAAGCAATGAAAGATCCATGCTTTTCACACAAGCTTGCTTCTTTTCCTCAATAATCATCTGACTAAATCCGATATTTAATATGTATATTTCGCTCTTACATCGATGAGCACCATGGGAGTGCCTTATCGTATCGTTGTTTGTTTGTCCCCATTTGTCTTTCACAAATGATTAATCCTGCCTTTAATCTGGATTGGAGATCATATGATAACTATTCTTGTGTATCTGACAGTTTATCACCATAATATTCTTCTGTTCTTAGGTTATACTGAGAAAGCCTCTCAATCGTTGGGTGTGGTAATAATTTCGGGTTTCTTGGGGCAATAAACATAAGACGTATTGTGTTAACGAGAACTTCTTTGCTGTAAAAGCTTGAAAATTTGACTCTTCATGCTTCAGGTCTGACTCTTGACAAGAGCCAGATGATGAGAAGTAAAGGAATTAGGTTAGATGGCCTTACAAACAGACAGACAAGCATGCCCCAGAAATCATGTCATTGATCCATTGCTACAGGTTTTTTGCTTCAACTGAAAGACAAAGAACATATGGATAACTTCTTAGAGAACTTTGCATTAGAGTAAACCAATCTGGGGAAACTCTCACAACTTCCGTTTCCTGTCAAACAGAGCAGATGATGCTTGTTTCTCAGGTTCTTCGTAATTAATATAAAGGTTGAGAAAAATCAACTCACACTCTGTTTTTAAACTTTGAATTATACTTATTGCAGGAGAGGGTGGGAAAACTGTGAGCAACATTTAAATGATAAACATTATCAAGTTGGTAAGTGATAGATGTTAGTCAGACTGGTTGTTTGGGGAGTACAACTGATAAAGAAAAAAGTAGTGCAATATTTTTAAGAGGCATGGGCGGCATTTTCCAGTTTAATTCACCTCCATTTATTCCTATCTAATAGAGTCTAATTAAGTTGCACCGACGAATTTTTTACATGATATAATAATGATTTTTAGTATGAATTATATTCTCAACACTCAAGTTAAGTTAATAATAACTTTTATAAAGTGATAATTTGTTTTTATCTTAGTGTGTAGATACAAGTAATGAATTTGATCTCATATTTTGTGTGTTTTACAAATGAATTGATGGTACTACCTCCGGTTTTAATTATAGGACATAGTTGGCTCTTTTTTGAAAGGATTAAGGAAACTAAATAAGTTATTTAATCATTTCATATGTTATGTATTATTAGATTATATATTAGTTTATGGGAATATTATTTCTGTCTTTAAGGCGAAAAAAGTTTTCTGCCTTAAGTCAAAACTACGTCGTTTTGACTCTTTTTTAAATGAAGAGATGAAAGGCAAAGAAGAGAAAGAAAAAAAAAGCAAAAAAGAGCCAAAACGACGTAGTTTTGACTTAAGGCAGAAATGATATTCCCTTAGTTTTTAATCAAACTAATTAGTTTGAAGAAAAAAATAAAAATAAAAACACTCTAAAGTAATTTAATTAGCTTCTTTAATCTCTTCAAAAAAGTTAACTATGTCTTATAATTAAGACTAGAGAGAGTATAATGTATTTATAAACCACGAAGTCATGTCTTGAAATGATATCCCTTAAAGTAACACTTCTTCAATTGTAAATTTAGAAGTCCTCGTGAATTAATATAACTTAAATAACCGTTAATTATTTAAAGTGCATATTCCATTGAGAGTTAATCCTTTATAATATGTAGGGTTTTATTTTATTTTATTTTATTTTGAAACACTAACACACAATATTTCATTAAGTAAGAGTTATCATACATTTTTATAGACGTTTTAGAAACTGAAGACACATGACCATCTTGGTAATCTTTAGTATTATAACTTCTTGCTCAACTCTTCGAAAAAAACTTCTTTAATTTATAAGACAAACAAGTATTTTCATTTTAAAATATTCCATCTTGACGGGGTTTACTGGAAGCATCCACAGGCTCGAGGGTTAACAATAATAGTCTGCGGGATCAAAGCGAAAGAGAAATAAACGGACACCATGGCAGTGGTGTCCGTTTTAAATAAACCGAGTTTTATACTGCCACCTTTCTGGGCTTTTAAATTAAAATCTGTTCATGGTCAGATACCCGACCCAAATCCGATATGAGGACATAATAGTCATTTGAAGAAATTTGAAGAATGGGGTCATGCCGTCATGGACAGCTCTCTTATAAGAATTTTTTTAAAAAAAAAAAATAAAGGGGCAATTGGTTGGAAGTACGAAAAGAAATATTTATTAATAAAGAGTTTAAGAACTATAATTATTTTAAAGGATAAAGAATTAAAATATAAATATTTAATTACAAAATTAATCCGGACTAAATTCCCTATTTTTCATTTTTTTATAAGAATTTCCTACATTTTCTGCAATTATATATCAACTATTTGAGGGCTAGCTATTCGGTGATATTCCCACCTTATGAGCATTTTAAAATTGGATTGGCTTTTATTCAAGAATTGAGACTCTCTATATACCAAAAAATAAAAACAAAGAATTGGGACTCTCGTGATATTTAGAATTGGGACTCTCGTGATATTGACAGTTTATTAGAAATTTCTTATTTTAAAATTTTAAAATAGTTTAGTATTTTTCATTTCTATACCATTCTTGTGTTAAAGTGTAAAAATACAGATAAGTTTTTTCTTCAGGAACGTCCAACATCATATTTTTTCTTTTTTTAGCAAAAACACACATGTGATTATCATTTTGAAGCAAAAGTCACATCTCAGTCACTGTTCGCCACCGTTAAGCTACTTTTTACTTCATCTCTTTCTCTCTCATCACGGTGAACAATGACTTAACGGTGGGATGCGACTTTTGCTCCAAAATGGTAACCACGTGTGTATTTTTGCTAAAAAAAAAAGCACGTGGTGCTGGGCGCTGCTGGGAAAAAGCTCATATGTATTTTTGTACCTTAACCCGTCATTCTTTTTAGGGTTTATTTATTTGTTTAAGGTTTTTTTCATTAAAAATAATATATTTTTTAAAGAAATATATCATAATATTTTTCATTTCTAAGCTTTTAAAAATAATCCAAACATAGATTTCTTAATATTTATAGATTTTAGAGGCTGTTTTAATTTAGATTGCTTTTAAGTTTAGCTGATATATACAGGACAAAATATTATAAAACTATAAAGTTTCATATAGATATTTTTTTAATAAAAAATATATAGAAATATCATTAAATTTGATAATTTTCAGTTAAATAGTAGAGATGGGTTAGAAAATGTTAATTTCATAATTTAAAATTTTAATTTTAATTTTTAGTTCTTGAAAATGATTATTGGGTTAATTCTATCTTTGGTTTCTCAAGTTACCCTAATTTTGGTTTTAATCATTGACATTGCAAACCATAGATTTTGGTCTTTGTCCGGCTAAAGTGGTCTAAGTTTTTATTAAGTCGCCGAGATTAATATTTTAAACAAAATGAAAGTTAGTGGCCAAAATTTAAAGAAAATGCAAACTTGAGTGATCAAAGAATATATTAACCATAATTATTTTTAAGATCTTATTAATAAATATTTCTTTGGGACCTAAATATAAAAATCAATTGATTTTTCACACGAATGTTAAGGAAATTAAATATATTATTTAATCACAACATATATTATATAACATGAGATTATATATCATTTTATATTAATAAATGATTAAGTGTGACCAATTAATTTTAAAAAAAATAGATATGAATTATTTTTAAAGAATTTACTTAACTTCTTTTTTTTAAAAAAAATAATTAAATGTTAGATTTAGATAAAAGCTATTACCTCTTACCAGTTACCAGGACACCAATGTAAATATTATGTTTAGGACTGAGTAATATTTCATTGTTGGGGTCCTTAGCCCCAATGCGTCCACCAATAAAATCCCTCAAAAACCCTAATTTCCGGCCCGGGACAAAGAGATCTCGGTTTCCGCTGGGAAGATACAATTTCGAGTAGAGGTGAAGCTTCGATCTTGGCGGGGAAGTTGGGAAAGAAATCATAATGGCAAAACGAGAGCTTTCTAGCACGCTCAAGAACTTGAAGGTAAAAAACTAGAAATTTGACGCGCTCCTCCTGTTTGTTCATGTATAATGGTTCAAATTAGACTTTAATGAATTTTAAATGTTTCTTCGGTTTTTCCTGATTTTTTTTTTGTTTAAGGTTTCGTATCCCTTTGTTCTTTTTTGACTTAAT
Source organism: Acacia confusa (assembly GCA_037074495.1). Taxonomy (NCBI): domain Eukaryota; kingdom Viridiplantae; phylum Streptophyta; class Magnoliopsida; order Fabales; family Fabaceae; genus Acacia; species Acacia confusa. The sequence continues at coordinate 1,021,179 of CM073509.1, forward strand.
CCGGGTGTAATATTTCTGTTTCGACAGTTCATGCAAAGGGCGGCTCTGAGGGAGGAGAAATCCAAGAAAGAGGATGAAGTGAAACCTAATGGCAATGTTTTCGAAGCTGCCGCAATAAGTAGAAAATGGTAATTTTCATTTTCTTTCATCCCTCAAAATGCTAATTCGGACTCCAATCCTGCAAAAAACTTGTTGAGTGTGCTGGCATGGTACCAAAATTTTCTAAATCAATTCTCACCTGGCTAATTAGCGTAATGGCTACTTGATTGATGGTTTGCTGGGTTTTTTTACACTTTGCTATTTACTCCTCATTCCTTATTTTGTTTTTATATGTCTTAAATCTGCTCTTCCTTTTTAACAATAAATATCTCTCCTGTCGAGAGATACTTCTGATCATATGACCCTAAATAATTCAAACTGATCAAGGATTGACAGAGTGAACATTATAGGCTTTACTAACTGCTGTACTGATTCCAGTCTCCTGTTTCTAGGTCGTCCAAATCTTATCTATGGCTGTTTCCTATTGGCAATATTTTCTTTCTGTTTTTATATTACCAGCTGTGATACTTCTGTTTTACATTGTATCTTATTATGTTTGGCTAATGAGCGGCCTCAAAAAAATTCTTCCTGAAATTTGAGATCCTGTTGAGCTATCATTAGTTAAATGGCATTATTTTAAAGAGGGCACCAATACAAGCACTTTGTATGCTGAGCTTATTTTTGTTACTCAATTACATAATTGCCTCCGGTCTGATACTAACTTCTGCATATTCTCATATTCTAATTTATTTTTTTAGTTTCTTAACGAGCCATTTCTCTCTTAAAAATATATGCAGCATCGTCATAATGGAAGGTGATCCCCATCCGGGAGCAATTAAAGGTCGGATGTCGTTTCAAAGTTTTAATCCACGTATTGATGTGAGTAGGAAGATCTAGAATTCTGAAGCTTCCCTATTTAATTTATATGTCTTGTTCGTTCATTTCATTCTCTAACCTGGAATTATCTCCCATATAGAGATTGAATGAAGAAGAATCAGGGCTCCGTCAGACAGCAGCTGAAACATCTATTTCTAGGAATCAAAGTGTAAATATTTCTGCTAGGTAGGTTCTCTTTTCCAATAATTCTGGGTGGATATATGATCTTTTATCGTATTTAACTTGCGTTGGGGTGATTTACCCCATCCCTAGTGGAAATTAGTCAGATGGCTCTCCATCAGTGGTTTGAATTTTGTTCCGAAATCCAGATGAACTTGGCATCTTACATCTCTAGATTTTGACTCTGGTTAACTAACAAATTCTTTCACGTTTGATGCAGAGAAAATGGAGCCCCAGTTGATGGTCCAGGTTGTGCAAAGCCGACCAGTAATGAGGTTAATGCGGATCTCAAAAGAAAACAGCCTGAAGTAATGTCTGAGGCACAATGTCCAAATAAATCACCCAGGGATGATAAAGGCGATTGCCATTCGTCACCTAACAACAGTTTGGGGTCTTTCAAAAAACCGAAGGGAGGCAAGTTAGACTGGAATGTTCTTAGACCACCCAAGTCTTAAAACCGGAATAATACGACTGTATTCATGCTTAATTTAGTTCTCTTTACACCATGTAATTTGTTCAGGACCAAGTATAGATGAGATACTTTTAGATCGTATGGCGGGTGTTTGATATTCTTTATCATCATTGTAACCGTGATCTATGGGCTCTTTCTAAATGTTTGCTGTTCTGGGTAGTGGCGTGGGTGGCTTTGGTCGGCTCGTTATCTATTACTCCCTCTGGTTGCATTTAAAACTTTTGTCCCATGTTTAGAATTGAAAAAGTAGTAAGATGCTGGTAGGCTAGCTACGTCCTACCAGTTGCAGGGCCACGTGCCCCATGGCAGCAGCGCCTTGTGTCAGATAAATTAACTATTTAATTATTATTATTATTATTATTATTTAGAGTCTTAAATTTTAAGATATAACTTTCTAATATATGTGACTATTTTCCGGTAAAAGTACGGAAAAAATCTTAATTAATTAATCAATTATCAAAATGTCTTATTTGAAAAGTATTAACCCATCTGCCCCTATTTAATCGATTACATGTTATTTTTAATCGATTATATAGTTTAATCGATTACATGACAGGCATGTAATCGATTAAATCGGGCGGATTTGTTTGTTTTTTTTTGTGTATGTGATCGATTAAGCTATATAGTTTAATCGATTACATCACGCCAGATCAGTTTTTTAATCCTCAAAAGTTTAAATATTAAATTTAGATTTTGAAAAATAAAAAATATATATAATAAAATAATTTCAAAATAAGTACATGAAAAATAAGGAAGGATTATAGGAAAGTGGTTAAGGAAGGGTTATAGGAAAGTGGTTACGAAGAATTTGAAACTATGCTATTAGTACGTCAAGATATCAGGAAGAAATTTAGAATTAAATATTCTGTAATATTAAATTCTTTCAAAATATAATATATATATATATATATATATATATAATAAAATAAAATAAAACTTTATTGTGAGGATTACAATGCGTCTGCGTATATGAAATATTTTCAAAATAAGTATATGAAAAAACAAAGGGGTCTCAAAAAATTTCAAAGTATATGAAATATTTTCAAAATAAGTATATGAAAAAACAAAGGGGTCTCAAAAAATTTCAAAATATGCTATTAGTACAGCTAGCTATAAAGAAGTTGAAATATTAAATTAAAATTTTGAAAAATAAAACAAATATATAAAATAAAATATTTTCAAAATAGGTATATGAAAAATAAGGAGAGATTATAGAAAAGTGGTTATGAAGAATTTCAAACTATGCTATTAATACAAGATATCAGAAAGAAATTCTTTGCGACCCCTTTGCTTTTTCATATACTTATTTTGAAAATACTTCATATACCTGGATGCATTGTAATCCTCACAATAAAGTTTTATTTTATTTTTTATAAAAATATTATATATATATATATATATATATATATATATATATATATATATATATATATATATATTAGATTTCCAAAGAATTTAATATTACGGAATATTTAATTCTAGATTTTTTCCTGATATCTTGACGTACTAATAGCATAGTTTGAAATTCTTTGTAACAACTTTCCTATAATCCCTCCTTATTTTTCATTTACTTATTTTGAAAATATTTTATTTTATATATTTTTTATTTTTCAAAATTTAAATTTAATATTTAAACTTTTGATGATTAAAAAACTGATCTGGCGTGATATAATCGATTAAACTATGTAGCTTAATCGATTACATACGCAAAAACAAAAACAAAAAAAACAAATCCGCCCGATTTAATTGATTACATGCCTGTCATATAATCGATTAAACGGTGTAATCGAATAAAAATGACATGTAATCGATTAAAGAGGGGCAGATGGGTTAATAGTTTCTAGATAGGACATTTTGGTAATTGATTAATAAATTAGGATTTTTTCCATACTTTTGCCCCATTTTCCTGCCATTACATCATCATACACACACCAAGCTATCTTAAAATATTGAAGGAAAAATTATATTTACAGATGCACAAAAAGATTAGCCTTTTTAGCAACAAATTGAATAACATATCATATACGGTATATTAAAGATTAGCCTTTTTAGCAACAAATTGAATAACATATCATATACGGTATATTTGTTATGTATTTTGTTTTTTTAATTTGCCTAATTTTTAAACAATGTTTCAAAAACAAATTATATGTATGATTATCTAATCTCCAATTATTCTCTTTATGATAGTCGTAACTTCCCAAATATTTCTCTCTTTTTTCGGTTTCAAATGGAAAAAGGTCTAAAAAATCATTTTCGTCAAGGTTTGGTTTTACTGTCGCAATCGTGCATGATCTGGATTTGTTTGTAACTCATGTCTATCCTATGTAATTACTGACTATAATAAGATCATACTTTTCAGACCTCACATTTTTACGCGGGTTTCTAAACTCTTGTATTAAATAGCAGAGTAACTATATGCTTGAGAGACGGTAGAAATGAAGAGTTATTTGACAAAATACTACATCGTTCCGTACAAACAAGGCATATCTTTGTACAGAGTACGTCTACTGATGACCAAGCGTTTCAATAATATTACTCTATACATTGGAAATCTTCCATCAGGAAAGTAATGACAGATAATGTATGCATACTAACTACTAAGCTTCCCGAGAAATCGTTGCATGAAAAGAGAATGGCATGTTACACTAGCTAGAAACCAATAAAACAGTATCTATGATCCTATTAAGCAGCTTTCCAGATAGAAAGAGCATGAATGATACGCCCTTTCCATCCCATCAAAACCCACCTGCCATCTTCATCCACGTCAAAGTCCTTGTGATATTCGGTCTTCACCATCTCTCGAGCTTTATTAAAGATTTGTGCATCAATGCGGAGTTGCTTGAAGCCAGCTCTACGATTCCTAACCTGCCACTGCTTGTAAGTCTCAGGCCTTTCAACCCTTTCTGCCCCCTCGCACGCTATAACATTCATGGCGTCCCTTCCAAAGATCCCCTTCTCAAACCACAACCTCTCTGGATCTTCCCGGGGCACGTTGACTTCAAACATGTCAAACAAAGATGAGTAGTGGAACAGTGCCTCCCTGAACCGAGTGGCGAAAAATGGTGCATTGTAGGTGCCATTGACAACACCATGAATGAACATGTTGGGGTTGATCTTCCTCACCAGCTTCAAAACAGCATCCCTTGGACAGTTCACAGATACAGTTTCATCAGGCACATTCTTCAATCTGTACAAACAATTGACCACCGTTACTTCGTTTCTGTTGATCTTGAGATCCTCCAGCCTGATGGTTTCCCAATTCTGTGCGAAGCAATTGTATTCGAAAGGGACGTTGAACCTCCTGCAGTAGTTTGCTAACCTTCTTCCTGTCTCCTCAATCCTCTCGGCAGGGCGAAACCCTGATTGAGGAAACTCAATTCCTGTGATACGAAGCTTGGGAGGACCACCTTGTCTCTCTGAAAGACGATGGATAAGGCAAGGCCACTGAAAACCATAGCAAATGCCAACATCAATAATATGAAGGTTACTTTCATCTCCTACCAGCTTCAGAATTGTTCTGTTAGCCAAGAAATTTGAGATCCTGAGGAAAGGAGAAGCTGTGATGTATAGTTTGTAAGCTTTTAACATCTCAGCAGCAGTTGCTCCATTGTCATTGGGGTTATATGATGGAGTCCCAGCAGCCAAACGCGTCTCAAGACCCTTGGCAAAGTAATAAGCTAAACGTTCAAGCCCATCGCCAAAAGGGGAACAATGCTGCCTAATCTGCTTGAGAAGCTCATTGGCATTCCTTTGGTCAAAGCTTGCAACAGCTTGGGCACATTGGGTTAGTAGAGTCCATAAATCCACTGATGTCCCTTTGTTAGACCCTTTCTTTGAACGTGTTGCCTTCCCATTTGATCCTCCTGAGTCAATATTTAGATGGAATGTGCCATTTTGAGATGGTTCGGGGCCACCTGAAGGGGATTGATCTGTTCTGTGATTACAGAGAAGTACTTCATCAAACATTTCCGTTGGCTCTGAATCATTTAAACTGACCGCAGAAAGTTTGCTACCTCTTCCCTCTTCTTCGTTTATAGAATCATCCATCCAATGGGTTCTCTTTTCCCTTGTTCCTCTGGATCCTGAGTTTCGCACGGAATCCCCGAGATTCAGCTGCCGGTTACTCCGATCAACGGTTCCTCCATATAGATCGGGAGGCAGATCTGAAAAATTGAGGATGTCTTCTGGGGAATTAACAACACTGTTCAACCAATCGGAGTCAGATGTATTATCAGTGGTATGGCTGCTGCAGCTCTCGAAACTATGGGTAGGAAAGGAGTTTGGATCATCTGGGCTATCAGCGTTTTCACCATCGATGCAATTAGAGAATTGACGAGGAGAAGAGGGGTAACTACGACCGAGGGCATCGTAGAAAGATTTTTCAGCAGCCCGGAGTGCTAAGCAATCTTGCAACATACAAGGCTTGCGCTCCAGGTCATCTTCTTCATCCAAGAGGATATCACTTATGAATCTGAGAGCCGGATTAGAATATTTGTTACTGTCTGACGATTCTTCTTTCTTGCTCGTGCTAGAAGAATGACCCGTCTCGCCTTGAAATTCTGAATTGGTTGGAAAGGACGAAGTGTCGGCTTGATCATCACCTGTAAAACCGTTCGTGGGGTTCTGGTTTGGAAATTCTGAAATATGACCATTTTCAAATCTAAATCCATTTAGGCTACCAGGAAAGTTTTCCAGAAGAGTGTCCATAGATACCAGTTGAACCAGAACCGGACCAACAAGTCTGACTTCTAAATAATCAAGGCTAAAAATTGTAAATGAAGAAGAATTAATATCAAATGTGAAAATTGAAACTCAATCAGCCAAGGGAACTAAAGATTCACCGAGACAGCAGATGAACAAAATATACACGGAACTTGCAGAGAAATCAAATAGCAATAGTATATGAAGATGAGAAAACTAAATACCGAGACTAATTCAACCACATGAGATAGATCAAAACGAAACGAAGAAAGAGGAAGAATCACTGAATCAGGAAGAGAAAAAAGAAACAGAGACAAGAACAATACCTGGAAGATAAGGTGAGAGAGTGAGGAGTAACCGGCAGATTGTGTTCGACGCGGAGATGTGATTCATATAAAGCTAACTAAAAGAGCCATCTCTGTAGCAAAGAACTTTCTAGGAAGATGCTCTGCTAAGGAAAAAGACAAAGACAGCCGCCATATGACCATACAGTAAACGAATTTTACTAATTACTAATTTCCAGTAATAATTAGAAATTTTGTACGTGATTATTGGATCATCCTCATAAATACTCCGAAGAAAAGCGAGGGCACGAGCGGCGCATTAATCATATCATCTTAGCTGATGAATATGAAGTCCCAGGCAGGCCCAGAAATTTGTCAATGTCCCCTCACACAAACAGTTAATTAATACTCCTTCCTTTTGGTTCTTATTATAAGGCATCAACCAACATTTCTTACAAACTAAGAAATGGAAGTTAAGGCATTAAATTGGTTCAGAAATAATAAATATTTTCAACTTTACCCCTACTTTAATGATGTAAATTTAAAGAATTAGTTAAAAATGAGAGTATAATTGGAAGATAGTAATACATGAGTTGGTTAAAGGTAATACATGAGTCTTATAGTAGGGACCAAAATATTTTGGTAGTTGGTGCCTTATAATAAAGACTAGAGAGAGTAGTAAGGAGTACTATTTTATAAAATAATGAATTTTTTGTAAATTTATATTTAGACAATATTATTTTTTAAGAAAATTTATCTTTTAAAATTTGAATCTGTGTCACGGCAGGATTCTACGTCAAGAGATGTGTTTTGAGTTTTGAGGGGTTGCCTCCTTTATCGGGGGGCAAAAAAAAAAAAAAAATCTTTTTAAGATAATGGATAGAGTAAAAAGAAGAGATATAATTAAGATGGGTTCATCATTTGATGAGATAAATTTAAAAGATTGTTACTGTTTTTAAGACGTAAAAAACTTTAACTAATTTTAACAAGCTTATTATTTCTTAACAAAAAAAATCTTTGATAAGTACTGTACCTTTTTTATGAATACATGGTACTTCTGAAATGAAATTAATAAATCAGATATTCTTGGAAATTTTTTTGGTCAAAGATGTTCTTGGAAATTGACTGACATCTTAAACTACAAAAAAAAAGATTCACAAAAAAAAAAATCAGAGAAAGTGTAAAATACTTAAAAATAAAATAAGGGATAGAATTTAAGAATGAGCTGCTGGAGTGGTGTAGGACTCAAGGAGTAGGTAGTACTTTCAATTATTAACATAGGATTTAATTTATTTTTTTATTTAAATATTAATAAAATTAAATAATCATATCTATGTTTTGTATATGATTAAATTATGAGAGTTTCTTTAATAGGCGATCTCGTAAGTCTTTTATAAGTGTTTAAAGAGCCCTGGGGCCGTGCTATAGCCTTAAGGGGACCGGTACTGAACCCATCTAAATTTTTTATTACAAAATATATATATATATATATATATGTGTGTGTGTGTGTGTGGGGATTTATAAGTTTAATAAATTAATTTAAAAAATAAAAATGTTTTTAAATAATTTAATTTCTTAAAAGAAACAAATGCAGTTGTCTGAATGGTATTGGTGGGGTCAGAAACTTGACCCCCAAGGCAGTGGCACCATCTCATATTCTATTGGTTTAATCCTCGTCTTAGTGTGAACGCATCTTCATAAAAGGGACAGATAATATGATTCCCCTGTGCCTGGCATAATTCCATCCAAGTGGGACTATTTACTATTCACACGTCAAGATGTGGCTTCTACAAGACTCGAATGTTGAGCATTGATTATATTATTGTAATTATATATATTTGTTAAATTGGGAGTAGTTATTTATTAAGAATCATTAAAGCAAGCTGAAAGTTGGTTTGAGGATCAACCCAGTTCACTATTTTTTTAAGAAAAAAATTGTTCTCTTTTTTATTTTCTCTAAAATTTTATATTAATAGCCATGTAATCTTCATATTTTTACTAAGCTAGCTTCAGGTTTTTAGTTTCTGTTTGACTTCAGTCTGACCCATCGCCCTTTATTTTAGTATCCTAACTAGTTTGAGTTTAAGAACCTTAAGAAAATTCAATTCGTATCATGCTTAAGAAAATGACAGATTTTTTTTTTCTTTTAAAACTATATGTAATTTCTTATTGCAGACAATCTTATCAAGATCATACATTACATGTGAACATCTCTAATAGTGAAGATTTTAATTTTAATTGGTCATCGTTCTTAATTTTAATGAGATGGTTATTTTTGCGTGAATGATGATTATTTGTTTTTCATATTCAATACTGTATAGATATATGGTTGGGAAAAAAACAATAAAGATATATGAAAACTTCATAACGGGAGTGGGTATTAGATTGAGTTTCTCTTATTTTTATTTTCTTATCATCCCTTATAATCTCAAAATTATATTCGTTCAATTAATCTGAAGAGTCACAATACTACTTTAAATTTTCTCCCCAATTCTCAATTAAGAGTTCAAACAAATTGATGAGGGGATAAGGAGAACAAATAATAAGGAGATGATTTGCTTCCGTGGCAAAAAGAGAGAGTAGGTGAGAAGTCAGGTTTCTTTTCCTTGAAAAAAATGTCATAATATTAACAACTTATTCCTTAATAATTAGCAAAAGAAACAAGAACATAAACAAACTTGCACATAACATTAACATGCCACAAAGCCTAACCCAAAATTAGCAATATATACATTAGGGCACCAGTCATTGACTTCCTTCCTCTACTCTTATCATTGACTTCCCCTCCTCTTGTCCCTCACTACTCACATAAACTTTCAAATTGAAATCTAAGAACTTCATATTTAATATCTTGCAAAAATGTTTTTTTTTTATTGCAGTTTTAAATTATCAAATTAAAATCTAACAGTTTTTGAACTTATTTATCTATTAATAAATTCATTAGTAATTTTATTAGATTTTGCCACTTATAAGCCCTTTCACAATTTTCACATACATTTATTTTGTCTTTGTTGCCCTGCAGCAATTTGAACAGCGCGCTGGATGAATAATATACTTTGATATAACTGCAAGTTTTGTACTTTAACATAGAACCGGATTCATACTCTCGTAATAGAGTACAATAAAAAACAAAAAAAAAAAACATCAAAGGCTACCTAGGTTCCAACATTAACAATCACCCCTTGATTAGGAAGTGGCTGATCGAGGAAACAAAAATTTCCCTCTAGGTACAAAATAAACTAAAACTGTCCAAATTCTAGACAAGAACAACCTGATATGTCCCCGCAGATGTATCTGAGTAAAGTAGACCAATTCACCTGCTCAGTAAAACCTTTCCCTGCTTCTTTCTGCAGGTTCAAATGCACCCAAGTAGCAATAAAAAATTGAAAATCCTATTAATATTTAATAAAATGGGAGCAAAAGAGGTCAGCAGCCCCGTCAAAAAGGGAAATGATAAACAAAAGGAAAGACATGGGGACAATATAAAGACAGGAACTGTAGGACACGATTTGGTCTGCTTTTGATTAGTATAATGATGACTCATTCCTCCTAATAATGTTGCAGCAGCCACTCAACATTTTTCATTCACGGGTCGATGTGAAAGGGAAATTTTCCAAGCAACAGAGCACCCAGACAGGGCATATGCTTCTGTGTGAACTAGCCCTACCCACTGAAACAAATAAAAAACAAATTTAATCCCTCTTTCTCTGGATTGGCGAGGGCCAAGCAGATCATGTCAGCTTCGTTTTTATGAAGGGACGACAAGCTCCCACTTGCATCTTCCCACAAGAGACACCATCACATCATAAATTGTGGAGTACTAGTCATTCATCTTTCTAAGTGCATCCCAAATCTAAAATATTTTATGTTGCATCTAATATTTTAAAGTATTTTTTTAAGTGTGTTCATCATGTTGAAGTGACTTTTCAGTGCATTCAACATCTTGAAAAAATAGTGCATCCAGATATAAAAAATGTCTTAGGATATCAGATGCTTATGAAAAAATACCTCAGATAACCCTATAAAAATTAATAGCCAGCTAAGGTTTCCTTGTCATAATTGGTAAAATCAAAGTCTACATAGTTGTCCACCGCAGATTACTGCACGTGAATGAGAGTTTAATTTAAGTGAAATATTGACATACTCCATTTAATATTTATATTGGTTGTTTTTTCAAAGGCACGCAGAAGCTGAGTGGCGTTTGGGGAGAGGAAAAGACAAAAAAGGAGATGGCAGCACGGGGATTGGGGAGAGGGGCCCACACTACAAGCGAAAGATAGTCCCCAGAACGCAACTTGGACCAAAAGACCTATGTCTACACGTCCCTGCCTCTTTTGACCCTCCACCCATTGTACTCCCTATTCCAAATTTCCAATTGTGTGGACCCTACAATACTTTATCTATAAAAATAGAAACTTATCTCCTCCCCGGATATTTTTGAGAAAATTGGAGAAAAGTACCCTACTACAACTCTTAAACTTTTCATTAGTTGAATTACAATTGAGGACTCTTCTTCTCCCACGTACTACTTCTTGTCCTTATTATAAGGCACCAACTATCTTTTCTCACAAACCAAGAAATAGAAGTTAAGTCATTAAATGAGTCTAAAATTGATAAAAATTTCCAACTTCATCCCTATTTTAGTGAGATAGATTTAAAGGAGTTTGATAAAGTAATGACATCATAAGAAATAGTAATAAATAAGTTAGTTAAATGTAGTTAGTGTCTTATAAAAAAGACCAAAAATTGTGGGTAGTTGGTGCTTTATAATAAGGACTAGAGGGAGTACTATAATAATTAAAAAACGAAATCTGTTACTTAAAAATATGTTAAGTAACAAATCTACCCCGAAAGTATACGTCGAGGAGCAATATTGCCCTGAAAGTTTTTCTAGGTTTAATTTTGCCGCGAAAGTCTAAAAACATAGCAATGTTACCTTTTTCCGTTAAAAAACTAATGTTGACCGTTAAAAAATTAACGTTAACCGTTAACTTTTTAATGGAAATATGCAACATTATTACTTCTTTAAACTTTCGGGGCAACATTGAGCCCAAAATAACTCTTAGGGCAACATTACTCTCGGGTATATACTTCCAAGACGGATTTGCTACTTTAAAAATAGAATGAATAATTTTTTTTTTAACAAAAAAAAAACTCTCACATTGAGTAAATGAGTCCCTAGTTGGCTAGAAAATGTTTCCAAATTCGCAATCCAAGATTCGCAAATGAATATAATTTGTTTTGGACGTAACAAATAATGCTTTGAACACATGGATTATTATAGTTATACCATAATTGTGGGGTGTCAGGTCATTTACACCATCAGCAACGAGACTAGTTGAAATGGGTGTCGTCAAACACTAGAATGAATGAATGAATCTGTGATGGATTGAAGGAAAGCGACACCATTGAACAAGGAGGGAAGAAAATACAAGTAATCATATACTAAAATAAAAGGGTTGAAGAGTGGATCATGCCCATTCCGTGCACTCTCCATTAAATTACAGTAAATCCCGCCAACAACCACCCACCCACCCTTGTTTTTATGCTTTTGCCTTACTCTCCTTCACTTTAGTCATTGGCTTCTCCACTTGGGGCATCATTAATTAGTTAATACTGTATATATCAATTTAACTTACTGATTTTGCAAGTAATCCTATGCTCCTCCCCAAAAGCTACCTTTCTGTTCCCGCCTAACCATCTCCACTTCACTTCTTTCCTTCCTTTTTTTCAAACTAAACTGTAATATATACATATGTATAAGCATAACAACATTGCTTGTAGCTTGATTACATTGATGATCAAATAGTAAATGTCAGTCAGAGAGCAGAGACCTCTAAGACCATTTCACTTGCCCTTCCATTTGCCTTGCACAACAAACTTTCTATCTCACTGGAAAAGCTACTGCCAAAAGCCAGGTTTCATAAATCATGTAAACATCAGGAAAAAAATTGGCGAAACTTCAGAATATCTAGCGGATGAACCAAAGTTGGTCAGAAGTTGAGAAGTAAATTGGTAACACCTGAGTTATCCTGACCTGAAATCGTCAAAAGTGCTAAACTAAGTCTCTCCTCACACAATCCACGCTGAATTAAGAGAAATAGCCGCCAATTATGAACAGAGGAAAATAATTAAGCAGCCACATATAAGTACTGGGAAGAACATGGATTTATAAATGATCCTTGGGAACAAACCTAAAAATACAGAATGAGAGATCAGAAAAAGTCAAGACTTCATCAGCTAGCATCTATCCTTATGATGGCACCCAACATGTGGAAGCAAAAATGATGCGGCCCTTCCAGCCCTGAAGCATCCAGTTATTGTCTTCATCCATTACAAAATCCCTGTGATACCATTCCTTCAACTTTTCACTGAATTTGACCATTATCTCCCGTGGCAGTGGCAGCTGCTTGAAACCAGCCCTCGTCCCCCTCACTTGCCAGTGTTTGTATGACTCAGGCCTCTCAACCCTCTCGATCCCTTCACACGCAACCACATTCATGATCTCCCGACCCAAAAACTCTCTCTCGAGCATCAGCCTCCATTCATTATCACGAGGTATGACAGTGTCAAACATATCATACATTGCAGAATAATGGAACATTGCCTCTTTGAACCGTGACGCAAAGAAAGGCGCATTGTAGGATCCGTTCACAATGGATTGAACAAATATATCAGGGTTCATCTTTCTGATCAAGTTGAAAACTGCATCTCTAGGACTCTTCGCTTCAATTGTCTCGTCCGGTAAATTCTTAAATCTCTGCAGACAGTTCACAGCAAGCAGTTCGTTTCTCTCGATCTTAAAGTCCTTTAACGGGATGGTTTCCCAGTTTTGTGATGCTATGGCTGTGTATTCAAACGGAACATTAAAACGTTTGCAATAATTAGATAGACGTCGACCGGTCTCCTCAATTAATTCTGAGGGACGAAACCCAGCTTGAGGCACTTCTATCCCTGTAATGCGTAGCTTCGGAGGCCCACCAGCTCTTTGCGAAAGGAACTTGATAAGTATTGGCCACTGGAAACCATATTGAATGCCAAAATCGACAATATGAAGAGTTTCTGTCTTTTCAGCAGCGTGAAAAATCATCTTATTTGCAAAAAAATATTGAAACCTCCTGAAGGGGCAGACAGATATTAGAACTTTGTAAGCTCTCAAGATTTGAGAAGCAGATATCCTCTTGGAGCTTAGAGAGGCATAGAATATTTGGGTTCCAGTACCGCAGCCAGACAAGCGTGCCTCAAGGCCATTGGTAAAGTAATGAGCCAGCCTCTGTGATGCATCACCCATTGGGGAAGAATGCTGCCTTATCTGCTTTAGTAGTTCATTGGCACTTCTGCTGTCACATGCAGACACAGCTTGCGCACATAGAGACATAAGAGTCCTCAAATCCACGGTTTCCTTCTTCCTGCCTTGTCTCCTACCGCGGGTCTTCGCCCCATTTGATGAATTTGGCTGTTCACTTGGCTCATTTGCCTTGTCTGTTCCATTCTGCAACCATATGTGGTGTTCCTCACTTAATGGAACACTCTCAACACTAAGCAACACGTTATCAAACATATCAGATAGCTCGCTCTCGTCCACATACACTGCCGACTGCTTGTTACTTCTCCCTTCTTCAGTGTCACTACCTTCACGTTCATGATTCTTCCTACCCTTTAATCCATGTGAATTCTCCCGAAAATTTCCCACTGCCTTTTCAGCCGCTCCCATTAACTCTGGAAACATATTGTTGCTTTCCGGATCAGTGACAAGTTGAAGTCCTCTGGGAAGAAACTTGCTAGCTTCTTCCAATCCCCTTTTAAATTGTGAAACAGATTCTGCATCAGTGAAGATATTTTGAGCCAAGATCCTAGTAAAAGAGGAATCCGCATCTGACAATCCGTTGCTGATGTAAGTATAAGCACTCGGAGGTTGAGAGGGCTTCTCAGAGATAGGTTGAAAATTTAACTGGGACGCATAATCACCAGCAAATGGAGCATCAGAGAAAGAGGGCGTATTAGCGCCACGAGACTTGTTGGTGCTGCTACTGTCAATACTAGTACCACAACAGTTATCATCTGTGCCATCAAGATTCTGATGAATGTCTAGGGGATGCTGATTGGGGGAAAGAGGATGATCTTTTCTGAGAGCGTCATAGAATGATTTCTCCGTGACTTGTAGACTCAGAGGATCATAAAACATGCTTGGTTTCTGTTCAAAGTTCTCTTCCATAAGCATTTGGCTTATGTACCTGATAGTTTCTGAAAAGTCAGCGTCCTCCAGCGAAGGATCTGGGGGCGAAGTTTTAGACACAGCTGCCACATCTGACATGCCTCCTTCAGGGTTTATAGTCGAGGATGAAACTAACCGCTCTGATTCTTCGTATTTCACGCTACCAAGCAAGGAAAAATTGAACGGAGCGGCATAAGATTGATACAACGGATCGGTTGTGAGATTAAGAAGTTTCCAATAGTTTTCGTTGATATCCCAATCATTGGCTGGATGCGGGAAATAATTGGAATCGGAGCTGGCGGCGCCATCATCAAGTTTATAACCATTTATAGAACCTTGACTTCCATCAAAGTGAAGATCCATGTTCAAGGGCAAGCAGAAAAGCTAGACCCTGAAGCACTAATACACGAAAAGCTTGGTAGATCTAAATCTTACGAATAAAGGAATCAGAATATGAATAAAAACTGAGAAAGAAGGTAGGCATCAGAGTTAGACGAAAGAACGATCGTCAAAAAGAAAAAAAACGAAGATGAATCCAAATTAATGAAACAGCAAAAGATGGGACGAACCAGAAAAAGACTGATCGTGGTGGTAAGTCGGATGATAGTCCAGAAAGAAAGAGAGAGAAGAAAGGATGAGGATTAAGAGAGACCCTGGAGATGCAGGATCGAGGCAGCTCAGGCGAGAATACGATAATTAAATAGTACGTGAATTATTTTTTGTCCATAGTGGGAGCTAATAACATAGAGAGGCCCCCAAAAGAGGAAGAATAATAAACGAGCGACAAGTTTTATTTTTATTTATTTTTATTGTTTCCTTACTCAGTATTAATTCATATCTTCATAATGTATTAATTAGAATTTTTGTTCAGGTAAAAAATTAGAATTTATGCAAATGCTTATTAAACTGCATGTAATTTGTCACAAACCACAACTCACCAGAAACAAAATAATAGATAGTTTTTTCAAGAAATAAGATTATGAAATAAATTTATTTATTAAACACTTAAACTAAATGTAATTTGTCACAACTCACCAGAAACAATATTATACTTATAATCACTTTGTGTGTGTCTCTCTCTCTATATATAACTTGGCTAATATAATGTGGATTAAAGCTTTTAAAACAAACTTTTGATTTAACTTTATGATATATGAGTTAAATATACGAATAAAAGAAGCTTTGCTTCCATTTGCCTTATAATAAATAGCTTCAAACAAATATGTAATTTATAATATAATTGATTTTGATTTCATTTAAATCCATGTAACAAAATTAATCCAAGCATATGCTCAGTGAAAGCTTCATAATCAACTAACTAATGTCTTTCATCCGACAAATTAATGAATTATGGGTCTAAGAACCAATACTGTAACTAATTTTGTTGGCGAAAAATCTATAATTTGTTATGGAAACTATATTGACGCAATAAAATTATAAAAAGAAAAAAAAAATACAGATCAATTGAAAATGATGAGATGAAAATATAAGGACTTGCCTATACTTTTTTCCTCTTAGTTTTGATTGTTTGAACTTTTGACTCATATACAGTCTTAGCTATCACCTGCCACTTATTTTAATTATCATCTTTATCATTCAACCATGATCCCTCTTATATTGAAAATTAAATATGTTTGCTTATATCACTCTCGACTTAATTGATCATCAATCACGTTTAATTTTTTTTAGTGTACGCAATTTTGGATTTAAAATTTTTCAAACTTATCATGATTTTTTCCCCCACTCATAAAGTTTGGCTTATAATATTATTGAGAGCGATTGGTATACATATAGATCTGAATTTGATTAAAAGTCTATAGCTTTGAACATATTTTTGGTGCAAAAGATTTGTATAATTTTGACCCCATACAAAGCTAAGATATCTTAGGAATAGTCATACAATAATGAAATATAATATTTGCATTCATCTCAATCGAGTAATCAGTAAATTAATGAAATATAATCGATGAATCTCATTTAATTTTAAAACTTTATCCAAAAATGAAAAGGAAACAGAAGACAATTGACACCGTGAAGAATACGTCTATGAAGAGTCATGTCCTGTGTCATAGTGCACTAGTGATATAAGAATCGTGTTCATCTCAAATTCTCAATCGTGCAATTAATAATTTAATCAATCTCATTGAATTTTCAAAGGTAAAAAAAAAAAAAAAAGAACTTTCATGCACCCAAAAGTGAAGAATAAGTCAAATATTGTTATAAAACTGATAAAAATAATAAGAAGAAGAGCAGAGGTTCTAGAGAGATAAAGTAGAGAGATAGATTCTCATTTCATTCAATTCATGAACAGTTACAGAAAACCTCTATTTATAGAAGAAAAATGGGACTTTAGTGTAATTTCCACCTCTGGGTCATTTGGTGTAGTTTTCCCCAAAAACCTAAACTGTTCACTCACGGATTTCCTTCCCGTGAGTGATTGTATAATTGTGTGCGGGTCCCACCAAATAGTAAACTACTATGCGTGGTACTATGCAAATAGTAAATCACTATGCGTGGGTCCCATATCATCTTTTAATATTTGGAAACCGGGAGTCAATGGACATCCACATAATAAGTATATTCATAACACTCCCCCTTGGATGTCCATTTATGAATGTGCCTCGTTAAAAACTTTAACTAGGAAAAACCCAGTGGGATAAAAACCTAGCCAAAGAAAAGAGTACATTATCCATTGATACACTTTCTAGTGCTGCCTCATTAAAAACCTTTCTAGGAAAAACCCAGTGGGATAAAACCCAGATAAGGGAAAAAGAGTACAGCGTGTATCGTCTCCCCCTCTTGATTACATCAGTGTTGCTCCCCCTGATGACTATATTGCTTCAATGTCTTTCTGAGCATATTATACTTTCTGTCATCAAATATTCTGTTAGAAACACCCAATCTGATTGTTCATTATATACCTGCAAGATCTAAATCTGTCAAGTAAAGTCATAATAATCTTTTCATAAATATATATATGCATATAGAAATTCAATAAATTTTTATTCAGATAATGATGCTATATGCACTATCATCTTGAGTCCTTTTGGGACATATGTGTTTTTGGCGCCTTATGTGCTTCTAGCACATACAAATATATTGTGGCTCATGATCCTCATTATCATTCATTGTAGCATATGCTATCATAGATATTATTAACGTCGACTTCATTTTCAATCCCATTGGATTTCATTCATAATTTATTGAGATCTCATAATGTAAATACCTGGGTCTCTTCTTGGACCACAATACACTTTACTTGTAATATCTCTTCTAGAGATAACATCTCTTCAGGAGATGGCTCTTCTAGAGCTTTTCTTAATTATCCTCAACATGATCATCTATATTCTTATAGCTCCTTTTCTCTTTTGAGGATTTTTATCTTTAAAATCAATGGACTTGCAACACTTCTGGTGTGCTTTATAACAATTCATATAGGAGCATTTGCAGTTGGCACATGTGACTTTGTCACTTTCTTAAGGTCAGTAAATGCTTCTGGCATTCGATTAACTAAACTCAGCAACTGAATTATCATTTTGAATTTTTAGTGCACATTTCTTTGTACGAGGATCAATAAGAGCCAATGATAATTCATTTCACTTTATCTTTACCCAATCTGCTTATTTTTCTCCCCCTCATCAAATCATCAATTTTCTTTGTATATCCATCTATGTGCATTGTAATAGATTAATAATCATTACACATTTAAAACATTTCAAGATGGAATTAATCTGGCTCCTGACCAAAAACCAATTATACGGGGAGAATTCTGTTGGCTTATATAATTGCTGCAAATATACACAACATATAAATTTTGTTCTCATAATCATTGATCTATCCATTCATGGATACTTTAATACATTATTTCTGGATCATTCAATCTGGAAATTGCGCGCATAATATATTGCAAACATCTGGTTGCAATCATCACTGCAAACTTTGCAGATTTATAATCTCATATGTAAACTTTCAATTTGATATATTTCCAGAGATCCATTTCCAATAATTATGTCTATCTGAGAACAAACAGCACATAATATATGACTCGGATGATCAAACAAGTCATGCCATATGATTTATCATCAAATCTAATATTCATTTTGGGGGAATCAACATAGAAACATTCACAAAGAATTATCACATAAATATTCACACTTGATATATATCATTATCATTCTCCCCCTCAAGTGTGAGACCTTAAAAATTAATTTATGGAATTTCCATACAATATTCCATGATAATAGCATATATGATATCTATTTCATTAAAATTCCACAGATTTCTAAATGCATTATCAATGCATAATTTTGTTACTTCTGGTAACAAAATTTCCATTTTCCAGAATCAACAAACAAATATATATTAAATACAAAATCATCAGGTGTATAATTGCAGATTCACGAGCGCAATACTATGTAATCACAGGCGCATCACTGTGGAATCACAGGCGCGACAACTCAGATTGTCGTATACATATAAAGTCAAAAAGATTCCAGGCTCGTGCTTTATAGGGAGCAAATCTGTAGAGATTTAACAGGACTACGCAAATCTGCAGAGATTCAATAGGATTTAATTCAACTATAAATAAAGGAAGGCAAACGAACATGCCTCACAAACACTCAAGCATCTGATAATATCAACTACCAGATACTCACACATATTTCTCTAAATTCTATTGCCATGGCAGGACCAAGCAGTTTTATCCCAGTTTCTGATACATCCGAAACAGCATTACTTGATGCTTTGTTGTATGATGATCAGCATAACATGTCATTTACTTCTTTGTTATCTCCTAATCCCTTTGAAATGTTTATTCCTCCTTCTACTATTCCTCCTTCTGCTTCAAATGTACCTACTTCTCCCCCTAGAACAAGTGTTCTTCCTCAATCTACAAGGATTGAAGGTACAACTGAAGCAGGTTCATCAAGGAGGCCTGTTAAGAGGTGTAGAACTATGGCAGAACTAATGGAGTCTACCAATCCAGTTCAGCCAATAGTGTCGGCAGTAAATCAACCAGCATTCACTAGCCAGCAAACTATCATCAGTTTGCCAGCAACAACCAGCCCGACAACAACAATCAGCCAACCAACAACCACTAGCCAGCCAGCAACAATTAGCCAGCCAACAGCTACAAGCCAATTAGCAACTACTCGCTTATTGGAATGTAGTTGCTGTCATGTTTTACGGGAAATTATTCATACCAACGGACTTCAGTACCATAAACTTGAAGTTCACGGAAGAAGAACAGGTATGATTACCCATGCTGTTTTATTTGAAAAAGTACAGGATAAATCTTATAATACTGACAGGCTTCCAATGTTTGATTTCACAAAGAAAAATTTTGAAGAAATCAAACAATTTCTGACACAGTATTGTATAGATTTACAAGCATCAGGATATATCTTGATGCGTGATCCTGTATTAGCCTATCATGAGGTTCTCTGTGTTGGTTCGGAATGGGCTATAAATCCAAATGACCTCCATGGAAGTTCATTTCAAACCAATATTGAACACTCATTAGGCAAAGGAAAACAACCTGCAGTAAGTATACCCTATGATACTTCATCCCTTAACCAGGGTGAATTATATAGGTTATCTATGGAGCAAAGAGAAAGAATAAAGAAAACAACGCTCCATGATTTAAGAAATTATTTTCACTTAACCCTTGATGAAGCGAGTAAACAATTAAATATGTCTACTCACACCATACAAAAAATCTATCAAAAAGGAGGGTTAACTGAGTGGCCACACAAGAAGCTCAAGAAACTTATGACTCAAATCTCGATATTACGAAGAGCTTTGCCTCATCTGGATCCCATCTCAAGAGAAGCAAAAGAAGAAGACATTAAATATCTTCAGAATGAGATGATTAAAGTTTGTAATGATGTTGAGCCACTCGCAATTAAACTTTGTTGAAATAATATTTCCTTTTGCTTAATTATTTTGTTTATGAATATTCTTTTCTCGTATTTATAAAAATTGTTATAATCATAGAAATCACATAACAACTATAATAATATATTTGCTTCATTCACTTCTGGGAATGAAGTTGGATAAAAATTCATGATCCATAACTCACTGATTTGTTTGATCATGGCAAGAAATTAATCCACAATATTGCTACTACAATAGCAAATTGAATATATTTATTTATAATATCAATCATGATCATACAATCCCTTGTCTCATAATTTAAGGGAATATTTAATGCCAAATATACAATTTTGAGGCCTTTATACAACTGATAACATACAAAATTTATGGATCAAATATTGTTTCATAATTTGTCTCTTGTTATCAGGCTAACTTGCCTCTTGGCTTCAGGCAATCTTGCCTATGAAATTAAGGCTATCTTGCCTCTTAGGCTCAAGCCAATTTATGCCTCATCTCTCAAGCCAATCTATGCCTCATATCTCTATGGCATTTTGATCTCATAATAATATATATGATCTTTTAACAGTTTATCTTCAAGATAAATAAAATATAAGCATAATAAAATAAATAGATGGAACCCACTAATAGTGTGGTTGCCATAAATAATAAGAAGGGAGAGGGATATATATATATATATATATAGCAATAAATAAATAAAATAAAATAAATGACTGGAAATAAACATGCTAGATTAATAAAAAGAAGATGAGATAGGAATGGTAGTAAACTCACAGCGAGACCTATCTCATCCAAAGATAAGAAAGAAGATGCATATGCAAATGTAAATATATATATATATATATATATATATATATATATATATATAATATAGAAAACGGTAAAATAAAAAGGGAAGGGGATTTAAAGCAGTAAATAAATAATAAATAAATGGAGTCCACTATACAAGTGTTACCACCATGAAAAATAAAGTAGTAAAGAATTAAAATAAAATAAATGGGGCCCACAAAATGTCACCACCATAAAAGATAAATAAACTCTAAATAAAATAAATAAATAGAGCCCACTAATAGAGACTAGTGTGCCTCCATGAAGAATAAATAAATGTAAAATAAAATAAATAAATGGAGCTCACTAATAAATAATGTTGCCGCCATAAAAAATAAATAAATGTTAAAATAAATAAATAGAACCCACTAGTAAATATACTAATGTGCTATCATAAAAGATAAATAAATGTTAGTAACAATAAAATAAATGTTAGTGACATAAAACTAAATATTAGTAAAGTCAGTATGGAGCTTAGTATAGCCACCATGAGATAAATAAATAAAGCAGTAAGTAAAGAATTACAAATGGAGCTTAATGACGCCACCATGAAATAAATGAATAGGAAGTGGGAAGAATATATAAACATAAATAAATTACTGTAAATAATAAAATATAAATTTACCGTGAATAGTAAAATTACTATTCACTATAAATAGTGAATAAAGTAAAATTACAGAAAGATTAATCTAGACTTCCATGTAGGAGTCAAATGAATAAAATGTAAAAATTACTGAAAAAGGGGTAAATTTACTGTGAATAGTAAATTACTATTTACCGTAGTAAAATAGTAAATAATCTCAAATCTTAACCATGGAACCCGATGTTAAAATAATCGGTAAGAATAGATATTTAATTCCATATAATGGTTAAGATCATCCCAGATAAATAAAATGGAAATATGAAATAGATGGTGAGAAAATCTTACCTTGGTAGAGTCTTCGTGCTGATAACGTGTTATAAAACTGATAAAAATAATAAGAAGAAGAGCAGAGGTTCTAGAGAGATAAAGTAGAGAGATAGATTCTCATTTCATTCAATTCATGAACAGTTACAGAAAACCTCTATTTATAGAAGAAAAATGGGACTTTAGTGTAATTTCCACCTCTGGGTCATTTGGTGTAGTTTTCCCCAAAAACCTAAACTGTTCACTCACGGATTTCCTTCCCGTGAGTGATTGTATAATTGTGTGCGGGTCCCACCAAATAGTAAACTACTATGCGTGGTACTATGCAAATAGTAAATCACTATGCGTGGGTCCCATATCATCTTTTAATATTTGGAAACCGGGAGTCAATGGACATCCACATAATAAGTATATTCATAACAAATATAGAGTTTTGACCCCATTTTTTTGAAAAAAAACATATTCAGGCAGAGTCATGCCTTACGGCATATAACAATGATAGAGGGGTAAGAATTGTATTTAATGTCAATCATGGAAATTAAATAACGATTTGATGGAGAAATACATAATTGGCTTGCTCGCCAAGGCTTATAGAATGATTCTTGGTGAGCAAGCACACAAATGCTAGATGAGATGTTGCGACTGCATATTTTTCCATGTGCCTCTTTACAAAAACAAATAAAAGGAAAGCAAGGCGAAGTCAGCCATCTTCATGTTTATTTTATTTTCTGTTGACCTATAACCTGAACGTCCAAGACCCAAGTTCGTTTTATGGTAAAGGATGATGCAACGAGGCCATTAATGGAGGAGAAAGCTTGCTGTGGCATGCATTCACAATGTTGGGGCCATATAAAGATCTAAGGAAGGTTGGAAATATTCTTGAATAATGCATATCCAACAGAGGACTCGAACTATTCACCCATATGGATAGCTAAACAGAGTAGAGTAACAGGTGCCTTGGCCACTTAATCAGCTGGTATCAAATTTGATCTTGGAGAATGGAGAAAACTCCCACTGGAACACCTCAAACCCTCAAGTGGATCTTTGTTGGCTAGGAAATAAAAAAGTACAGGATCCTCCTGTTTTAAAGAGCATGTCATCTACATACACCTCCGTTTCTTTATGCATCATAAGCATGTTGGTGAAATTTTTGTGGTCAATGTACATTACTAAACTTAATTGTATGTGTCAAGTCCTCAAACCTTTAACAATCCTCACATGTTAATAAAGATCAGTAAGGCCATATCTCATAAGCTAACGAGTCAAAATTCTGTTGCTGAAGAACTTGTTGGCAGCAATTTATATGAACTTATATATGCGTTTCTTGAGAAGGTACCTTGACTCTAGAAAATTCTTGGAACCAAACTCAAATAAACACTTTTTTATAAAAATAAATATAATATACATGCATATATAATGAATAAGTTTATTAACACTGAATTTAATTAGTCCCTGTTTGGAATAGTGTGACAAAAGTGATTTTTTTTTTTTCAATTTGGTTTTTGAAAATTTAAGATAAAATAAAAGTCATATTGTATATGTGATTTATGTTTAGATTTGCGATGTTAGAAGCTCATATGTATTGTAAAAAATAGGCCTTAATGGCTTCTTCTTAAAAGTAATTTTTAAATTATAAGTTCATTTAAAAAAATGTCAACTCAAACAACTTGTACTTTTCCCCTTCTTACCTTGTTTTTTCAGCCTCCACCACCTTCCCATCAAGCCCTAAAATGTCGGATTAAAACTTTGATGGTGTCCCTTAATTTTGTGCAAGTGTAGCCTCCTAATGTTATATATATGTGTGTGTAAGGAGATATATTTCTTTGGTCTGCTGCTTATTTTAATATTTCGACTATATACAAACAAACCTACATGCAAGAGAAACTTATTATGTAAAATTTGTATATCTTTAATCTTAATATATATAGTTTTATATAATCTTGGCTTGCGTTTGGTCTTTATCTTTTAAATTTGAAATTGTCATATGTTAACAAAATATAAGGAGATATCTATGTCTATATACAAGCTTAATAAGATAATCTTGTTTGATTCTATTGTTTTTCATCATTTGTATTTTAAAAATCTAGTTAATACTCCTTCGATATTAAATATAAGACATATTTATCTAATTTAGATAGATTAAGGAAGTTGATTAAGTAAGTCAATTTGACATGTGTTTTCTAAAACACTATAGGGATAATCTTCTCTAATTTTTTCATTTATTATTTTCCTTGATTATTATTAACGAATATGAAAACTATGTTTAATATTTAGAACAAAATTCAACTCTCTAAATATGTCTTATATTATGAATTTGAGGGAGTAATTTGTTGGAATATATATAGTTTATTATTGGTGGATAAAGGTCGTCAAGCCTGATGCAAATGGGGTTATTATGTTATAAGTTTTTTTTTGGTATATTGGGTCTGTATTGTATTTTAAGTATTTTTATTTATAAAATAATATTTTTATTTTTGCTCTATCATTAAAATTTCTAGTTTTGCCACGGATTTTGACTCATTATTCTTTATACAGACGATACATTTTTTTAGGGTCAGGTTTCTCTCATTATCTCTAAATCATATCCGTCTAATCAATTTAAAATGTTACAATACTTTTCTCTCTCATTCCCAATCAATGGCCTAGATAGACCGATGAGAGATAATAAAAAATAAGATAATGAGAGGATCCATTTTTTTTAACATACATCATTTAATTTTTTTTTTTTGTCAGCATAAGTCACTTTAAAATATATTTTTATTTGCAGCATTTGGCTTCTTTTGTCAATATAACGACAAAAAATCAGCCAAAAGAAGCTGATTGGCAAAAAAATATACTGTTGATGTCATTAAGTTTCGAAATCTTTTAAATATCTATCAATGGCAAAGAAAAACCTGTATAATGAATTTTTCTATAAAAATTGATAATATCGTACTAAATTATAAAAATATCCGGTGGAGTCTAAAGAAATAAAACTGAATTATGTACTAGTATAATATTTTCTTGGCCTGAAAATTAGTATATATTTGTATTGTTTTATAATAAGCCCCATATCCTTTTTTTTTTGCTCGCAGCCCCATATCCACAACAAACACTCAATAGTCAATATTAGGGTAAAGGTGCAATTTTACACATAGCTTTTACCCAGAGGAGCGCTCAGCACCATAACCTTTTTTTGGGAGCAAAAGTACACATAACGTTACGTTTTGGGAGCGTCCAGTACTACGGGCCGTTAGTCAACCAACGTTGACTGTTAAGTCTGACGGAAATGAATAGTAACTCCGCTAAAATTACAATTTTACCATAAGTTTTAAGCTAAAATTACCATTTTGCCCCTATTTTTAAATAATTTTTTTTAAAAAAAAACACTAAAATAACTCTTCTCCACCGACGACGGCCGCCCTCCCCCCACTACTGGACGCCTTCGGCGATCGGCGGCCACCTCCGGCAAATTCCTCCGGTGGTTTTTTTTTTAAAAAGTAAAATAATCCCTCCCTTGCCAGTGGGCCCCACCACCGGCAGCGGTCGACCTCCCCCAACGCCGGCCGCCGCTGGGGGCCACCTTCAGCGACCTCCTCCGGCGGCTTTTTTTTTTAAAAAAGTAAAATAACCCCTCTCCCGTCGGTGGGCCTTGCCACCGGAGGCGGTCGCCCTCCCCCCAACGCCGGCAGCCACCTCCGGCGGTGGGGTTCACCAGCGGGGAGGGGCTATTTTACTTTTTTTAAAAAAAAAATACTTTTTTTTAAAAAGCTGTCGAAGGAGGTCGCCGAAGGTGGCCACCGATCGTCGGCAGCGGCCGGTATTGGGGGAGGGATACTGCCGCCAACGGTGTGGCCGGTGGTGGGGCCCACCGACGAGGGAGGGGTTATTTTACTTTTTTTAAAAAAAATTACTTTTTTTAAGAAAAAAAGCCACTGGAGGAGGTCGCCGGCGGCGGCAGGCGGTGGGGGGAGGGCAGCCGCTACCGGCGGTGTGGCTAGTGATGTGGCCCACCGGCGGGGAGGAGTTATTTTAGTTTTTTTTTTAAAAAAAATTATTTAAAACTAGGGGTAAAATGGTAATTTCAGCTTAAAACTTGGGCCAAAATTATAATTTTATCGGAGTTACTGTTCATTTCCGTTAGACTTAACGGTCAACGTTGGTTGACTAACGGCCCGTGGTACTGGACGCTCCCAAAACGTAACGTTATGTGTAATTTTACTCCAAAAAAAGATTATGGTGCTAGGCGTTTCTCTAGGTAAAGGTTATGTGTACCGTGAATACTATGCTACTATACACGTCTATATCAATCAATATCCATATATCTTATGCATGTATAATTAGGTACGTTAATTCAAAAACCCAAACAAGTCTAAATTGTCCCTGAATCTCATCATTTGCGTTCCGCATTCCGCACCATTTTGTTTTTCTAATAATACTATAATTATAAATTTATAATAATTAAATTTCGCCTTAAATATGAAGTTATCATTCTTGTTCATTTGCGGGCGAGTCTAGCAGAGTTGCTGCTCCATAGCGTGGGAGAGTAGGTAGAAAGCAGCTCGGCGACCTGATTGAACCGCGCTAACGATTCAGATCTGATTCCAGATCTCAATTTTATATTCTCACTCCTCACTGTCTTTTGCAAATTTGTTTAATCTTTATTTTCAATCCAAACACTTTCTCCAAAACCCTAGCCTGCTCCTCCTCTCCGCTATTGCTCCTGCTTCGTCAATTAACTACCTTCTCGTTTTGATTCTCAGTTGCCTATAAAATTTCGAATCTTTTTGTTATTTTGTTTACCCTTCCTGTTTGCGGAATTATTGGTTTCTCACAATGAAAGAAGGAAAATCGATTAAAGTCAATCATCAGCAACAGCATCAGAATGGGCACCTCTCGCCTTCCAAATTCGCTAAATTGCTTGATCCTGAAGCTTCGTGGGATAAGGTTCGCACTTTTATATATCCACTGAGAGTTTCTTTTATCTATGCCTGTCTTTTTCGATCTATTCTGTGTTCCGGTTGTTTTTCCGGGCAGCTTACCGGATTTTGGATAACCAAAATCATTATATTCAGGAATTGAGAATGATAAATCTAAAGTACCAACCCTTTTCTTCTTCGGTACTTGGGTCGAAGAAGGATTACGTATTCAAATCTTCAATTTTGGTCAATATAAATAAATGAAGTATCGTATTAATATATCCTTAAATTCATCTGAAGTGTAGGTTGAGAAACATATATTATATGTCTGCAATTTAGCTATTACATATCTCCTTTTAGCTATTGGTAGTACTATTCTATTCTATGTAATTGAATTGACGCTAACAACCATTTATGTCTTTTCCCCCTATAATAGGATCAATTGGGAGATGTTTTACATTGGATTCGACAAGCCCTCGGCCTTGTGTTTGGATTATTATGGGGTGCTCTACCTTTGGTTGGGGGAATATGGTTTATCCTGTAAGTATATTTGCCTTTTAAATTAATCATGTTTATGTGGAGTTGTTTTATACTTTTATTAGGATGATAGACGACATTGCCAAATACTGAGCTTTTATCTAAATTTACTCATCCGCTGATGTTGATTGCCTTGTGCCTATGATTTGTGAGTGTACATATAGACTGGAAACATTTTGTACTCCCTACTCTTTTCTTTCCCGTTAAATGGATCCAGACTCAATGGTGCCTGTTTATTGGGAGTCAGGAAGATGTTTGTTTTACCAATAATTGTGACAAGACAACATTGAAAAAGAAGTGGTGATAGTGGAATGCAAGTATATGAACTGAATGTAGAGCATCTCAATTTCTCCTTAAGGATAAGAAATACAAGTTATACAACTGATGATTTATCTCATCTAGTTTTAATCAGATTTTGGACACCTGGCTCAGAGATCTGACATGAATTAAGTTCAAATATTAGATACTTTTGCATAATAAAAAAGGCTGCTCTGGTTTTGAAATTTAGAAGATTGCCTATATGCTCACCAATGTTATGTATCATGCTGCAAATTTTCCCCAATTATTTGTGGTGGCCTATTGGGCACCAGCGTGGCAGTGACCAACCCATCTTTTGAAGTTCTTGTTACATTTTGTTTAGGTTCCCCCCATAAATCCAATGCATTCTTGTGAAGAATTCAAATTGTTGTATGTCCATTGTAAGAAAAACCCTTGTAAGTCTTGGATTTGTTTTTTTTAATCGTTGAGTTGTAAGCGTAAGGCACATACTTGAGAGATTTGTTGACCTTGTGGTGCAAAAATCAGATCATTTTGGTACCTCCATGTATTGTATGAGATTCAGTGAATTCAGTTACTATGTATCACCATTGAGATAATGTGTTCAGGCTTAAATTATCGTATCTCAAGGGGCATGCTTGGTTTTATAACTTTAGGAGAATGCTTCACCTCCAGATGCTATCATCTAGTGCTATTTTATAGGTCGCATTGCGCTTGTATAAAAACCCACATCTTTGACATGACCTACACAATAGTATTTTCATTTGAATTTATTATTTTATCATTTTGTAATTTTTTTTGTCTTTGTTGCAGTTTTTTGGTGATATCCTCTGGGATCATATATGGTTATTATGCAGTAATATTAAAGGTTGACGAGGAAGAGTTTGGCGGTCATGGCGCACTCCTTCAAGAGGGTCTTTTTGCTTCCATTACTCTTTTCCTGGTAATTTGTTGTTGTGATGTGGTCCTTATTCTCTTCCTGCTCTCCTCCTAGAAAGGGTCTCTCATTTTTTCCCCCAAGAATCTGACTCCTTTTTTTTTAACATCTGTGCAGCTTTCGTGGATTCTAGTTTACAGTTTAGCACACTTCTGATTGGCAGGGCATTGGAGGTTTTGTAAATATCTCCAACTGTCAGTGGCATTCACCAGATGTTACTTGATTTTATGAGGATTGCCTTGAAAACAGTGAGAAGATCACTCGAAGGAAATCATTTGTTTTACTTTTTGATTGTAAAACGTTTTGATTTTGCAGAGCATGAACAAACCGGCTTCTGGTTTCCGTGGTAAATACTGTATTCTTCATGCATTGCTAATGACACCACGTGTTGTAGCAAATTATGGGCTGCCTGCGGAAATCATGGCAATTAACATTATGTTTTAGTTTATCACTGAAATAAAGTTTGCTTGCTGGCATAATTCTGAATTTCTGAAGCACCTTGTTGAAGGCATTAACATTTTCTCTTTCAAATTTTTGATATTTCCTAACTTACATAAGTTGAGACAAACCCTATTCACAAACTTACATCATACATCATATACTATAAATCATGTAGAAAAAATAATATTTAATCCAAAAAGGTACTAAGAAGGTTGGACATAAGTAAATTTCCACAAGACTTGCATGAAGATGGAAGGAATTTTCCATCCATCTCCATTAAATGACTATAAGCTAATAATTAGTACAAGTTGGCTAAAATCAAAACTTCAATAACAATAAGAATAGGATAGAAACTAAGGATGTAGATCTCCCTCATCCTTTTTCTTCTTGTTATCTTTCATGAGCCCACCTCCTCTTAGCCATTGATTAAAAAGATGAGAGAAAAGTCAAAAGTAATATTATTTTTTAGATTGACATTGTAAGTGATAATGAGAAAAAAATAATGAGAGAAACCGAACCCGAACCAGAAACTAATGGTATTCCCATCGTTACAATACACAACTAGTAACTACTAACCACAATGATTTAATACCCTTTTCCTTTTCTTTCTTTCTTTCGGTTCTTTTTTTTTTTTCTTGGGGGGGGGGGGTGTTGTGTTGCGGGATTGCGAGTTCAAAACCGTTTTTGGCGCTGGGATCTGCCTGCGAGTGAAACCAGGTAAATACGCCCGTAAACCCATTTTCTTCCCAGTCTTGAAACCGATGGCTGCAAAATGAAAGCATCACTCAATGCCAAACGCTTAATATAATTATAAGATTGTCTTGCTCAAATTACAATACTCTAACCAATATGATTTCATGACACCCCGGGCTTTACAGAACAATTCAAACGGAATTACCTCAACTTGGGTGTGAAATTCTAGTAAGCACCCGCACACGTGACAATCCGCTCTGTGGGGAGAATCACTAGCCCTGTCCATCCTCACAAATGCGAATACCTGAAGGAAAAATGAAAATTTGAGCGTCTCCAGCTGGACAGGTTGGAAGAAAGTTTGAGGGACATATACTGAACAGAAATCACATATGCAATAGATTATTCGTACAATTCACTGACCTCTTCTCCACAATTTGGACATGCGCCTTTTAGTGCCACCAAGTCATTGCTCCACAGACCTTGAAGCACCTTAACTGAAGAAATGGGTAGTTGAGTCACATAAACAAGGTTCGTGACAATGTCATGAACAAGTATATTACGAGTATTTTTACGATACGGGAAGCTTTGCTGAGGATTCAGCCCTAGGAATTTGAAAATTCAAGACTTCAGATGAAAATGCAAGATGAAGAATATCAAGTAAAATATTTTCACCTGAAGCTGATGCAACTGGATAACCAATGACACACCCCAATGTCATGAAAACAATGCTATTCACCGTTACCAGAAATCCTAGTCCGGATGCTTGGTTAACATAGGATGATCCTGAATTGAAGGCAGTATAATAAGCCATGCTGACAGTGTACAAAATAGGTCCAAGGCATATTGCGCAGCCAAATGCAAGGAAGACGATCCATGTGCTGGCTAATGCAAAAATCATCGACAGATCTGCCTGCCCTACAACCACACCATTCAATATTCAGGTGGACGACAAAGACTCAAAGGACTAGAAGCCTGATCATTATATATATGTTGACATATCACTTAATACGCATCGGATACAGATATTCAATAGCATTGCATCATATAACACACAAAAATTACTTCCTCAGGCAATGACAAGATGTGGAAGTCAATTCTCACTCATTCACTCAATCAGTAAAGTCGGCAAATCATTCAAGATATTTGGGTCACCACGCAACCCAAACACACGAACTCACTGACCATAAGCAATAGATTTCCCCGAGTTTGGATAATAGCAGACAAGTGCGCGCGCACAGTTTTTCTGGGTTTCAGGAGAAAATTACCTCAGCATCAGCATATGTTGATTGCCTCCTGATACTGCAACGAGGATATTTAACTACAGATTTTGAACCATACCATCGCAGCTTCAACTGTTTCAATAATTAATCTTACATTAATAAGGTCTATACAAAAAGTATCTGGATGAAGTGAATGCTATTTGAAAAGGTTAGACATCGAATACCTCTACTCTATCAAACATGTCATCAACTATCAAAGGCTTTCCACTGTAATACGCATCCCGCGCCTATTCAAGGGAAACAAATAGTCAGCATATGAAAATTCTAATTATCGCAATACAAAAAATAGGAACTCACACGAAACAGAAGGAAAATTACACAAAAGAGTTCATAAATATACAAACTTAGGGTAACACCTCTCTTTCAAAATCTCAATTTCACATTTTTCCCTGTTCTTTTCCCCATACTATATCCACTTAATCTCAAGTAGCTTTTAACTAGAGCTTAAATTGAATTCAGGGGTAAGATAGGATGTTAAGTTACTTGGAGATAAAGAGCTTCGAGAGTTTCTTGGCTGGCCGACTCGATGGGGCCAACGTAGATGCAGTGAGGTCCCTGGGCGAGGTCGTCGCAGGTGGGGGAGACGGAGGCTCCATTACTCTTGGCAGAGAAACGAACGGAGAAGGAGGGAAGAGGGCGATTAATTCTGGGGAATTCTAAAAGAGTGGATCGGTTAGGAGGGAAGGAGGGGCTTGTGGCCGCCATGAAACACCGTGGCACACCGCTTTGTTTCGGTGACAGTTTGAGATACAAGACATGATATGACAAGCGGGTCCAGTAGTTGCGTTTTGGGAAAGAGTTTAGATTTAGATTAGTGGGGATTCACCATGAGCAAGGGCAAGCTAAACGAATGGACGAGATTGCCCCTCGTCCCCTTCTTATGGTGGCTATTTGGCGCCGTTGGGGGATATTTCTGTTAAGGCGATTGGTCCATATATTGCAAAGACAGAAATTGGGGAAATTCGCAGAAATAACTTTGGAAAAAAAAAATTGTGAAAATGGACGACCGTACAAAGTATTTATGGAAGTAACACAGTTGGTGGCGCCACGTCAGCGGGCGCCACACGTGGCGCCACTTTGTGTGTGGCGTGCCACGTGGGCACGCCACAAAGTGGCGCCGCCACGTGGGGCGCCACTTGTGGCGCGCCCACGTGGCGCGCCACACAAGAGGCGCCAGCTGTTTGAAAAAAATAAAATAAAATAAAATAATGTAGGGCGCGTCAGCGCCCTGTAAAAACTGCCTCGGGGGCAGCTTTTCGCTGCCCCCGAGGCAGCAGAAATGCTGTGGGGGGTTCACGCCCCCCACAGTAATTTACAAAAAGAAAAAAAAAATTTGGTTATTTAAAGCAGACGCATTGCATTCGAGAGAGTTGAGAGAGGGAGCTGAAGAAGAGAGGGAGTTGAAGATTATTTAAGGTATGTTATTTATTGTATAAGATTATTTACGTAGCTAAATTAGGATCTTTTAACAAATGTTCTTCATAAAATGTGTTGTATCTCTACTTGTCTCTACAATGATGGTAATATTCTGTGGGGTAGAACAAATGTTAGAGTTAGAATTTTTTAGAGGTTCTAAGTTAGAATTTCTCTTAGAACCTGAGATGACTAGGGGTAATCCGCTGAATTGATGGGTCAGCCTAGTTACAATTTTATTAGTTTGGATCTCTTGAAAAAAAGGACAAAAAAAAAAAAAGAAAAAGAGGAAAGCCAAGGCTTCTAAGTCTGTCATTGAAAACTTGCTTGGGTTTGTCATCACCAAGTTCAATCTTCACACCAGCGGAAGTTGGCTCAAGTGAAAGGGACTTGGGTCGTTTAAGCAAGGGTTTTGAGTTCGAGTCCTTGTGGATGCCGAAAACTTTTCTGGGAAAGGTTCCCGTATATGCGCCTGAAAGAACCTCGATTCGGACTACTCAAGGCAAAGATCTGGTGAACCGGGTGCAATAGCCAACAAAAAAAAGGTTCAATCTTCACGATCAAACTTCATTGGTGCTCCTGTTGTTGGTATAGGTGTTGCTTCACTCTTCCCTTCTTGCTCTGTCATCGTTGTCAACACTCCATGGCTGCCACCACTTTCTTTATCAATCATGAGTGTATTGGCTTTCATGTTTTCAGGAGTCATTTTCTACAAACCAAAATAAAACTTTTTTCACATACTTTTCTCATAAATTTTAAAAGTTATTCCCAAAAACTAATTCAAATGGGAAGCATTACTTGTGGAAGAGAGACGAAGAATGGGGGAAAGAGAGGAGAAAAGAAAAAAAGATAGACCCTATGTGTGCTGCTACTGTACTACCTTTTTAGTTTGGTTTTTTGTTATAGGATAATGCGTATTCAAATTTTAAAGAGATAAATCAACAAGGCATTCAAGTGCTAGTGCTACTATGTTAGCTTAGATACTATTAGCAGGGATCGGAGAAAAAATAAAAATAAATAATAAGAGAGAGATATTTAGTATGTTGGGTGGGTCTCCGTTAAAAAACGCATATTAGCTATTAATTGAGATGTGTAAGAATATTTTAAAAGGAGAAATTCCATATACATAGCGATTCATTATATTATTTTTTGTAATTAAAATATGAATACAGTTACATATTTTAATTAAATATTATGATTTTTAAATATCACCAGTTGACTACTGGTTGACCCCGATTTACTCTTCTAACTTTTTTTTTTATACTGAAAAGTTTTAGAGGGGTTCGACACCAGTCCCCCACCAAGGTCAGGGCATGGCCCTAGGCTCTATGAGCACTTACTGGGGACTTACGATATCGCCTACCAAAGGAGTTCCAGCGACGGCAGAGGGGATCAAATCCACGACCCAAGGGCCTTGTCCTGAATCCCTTACCATCTATACCAACTATAATTGGCACTATTCTAACCTTTGAACTACTGTCTTAACCAATTCAGGAGTGGTCAGTTTTTAATACTTGGGGCTTGGGCTGCACACATCCATGTAGT
Organism: Acacia confusa; assembly: GCA_037074495.1. Lineage (NCBI taxonomy): Eukaryota > Viridiplantae > Streptophyta > Magnoliopsida > Fabales > Fabaceae > Acacia > Acacia confusa. Next base: position 1,055,596 of record CM073509.1, read on the forward strand.
TTTTAACACGCTGGATATTTGATCTTATGGAATTTCAGGTAGTGCATGAAATCCAAATGTATGGATATGTGGCATTTGTTTACCAATTAACTCTAATAGCATGTTTGGTTTGAGGGGAGGGTGAGGAAAGAAGGGAATTGACCAAATTGCCATTAATAAAGGGAATATTTTTTTTTTTTGTTGAGAGTATATTTTAGGAATATTACAAAGTTTCCATTGGTTTTTTTGTAAAGAATGGGGTAAAAGTTTTCCGCCTCCTCCCCCTCCCCCCAAACCAAACACAGGCTCTTTTGTCTTTCTACTCTGCAATATAGTCAACAAAAATACCAATGGGCCTTAGGGGGACATCAGGATGTTGGGACGATAATTAGGTAGAGAAGAGCCCAACAACTTCGAGCAACAGCTAGTAAAGGATTTCAAAACATAAGCTTTATACCAAAAAAAAAACATAAGCTTCGTTATCCCTTTACAACTCACGCCCTCACTTAATCGGTGAGGAAGATTTCTTTTCTTCTTTTCTTAAAAAAAGTTATAAAACCAGGTCTAACTTGAACAAACTAAAAATTTTCCCTTTCACTGAAATTGTTGCCATCAGCTCTGTATTCAGTAGCTGGCCCTGTTTATACTGTCTGCATGAAAACGTGGGTAAACGAAGTTAATAGGGTAGGCTTGGAATCAACATATATACAGAACCTGTAATTAGTTTCTCTTTCACATCTTCATTGAAACATAAATGATATCGGTTGGTAGTTCACCACTATTGTCAGCATAATCCCAAAAGTGCATCAATTTGAGGAAACTGAGTTGAATGCTCCTAACGTAGGCATGAATTTCGGTGGTTCTCATACTATTTCAGGAATCTAATTCCACAACTCTGTCCTTTCCTGCCCTTTTAATTTTTCTGTATGCAAAGCTAGATGCAGGGACCCCACTGTGGTAATGGTAGTTAATTCGGTTGTTGCAGCTGTTGGCACACATATATATGCTTGAGTATAGGAATACTTAAAGAAGCAAAATGCTCTGCTTTAGAATCCGGGGCCAGTGAGGCAAATGAAGAATAAGGCAGAGACACTGTGATGGGACTCTATCGTATCAGGACAAGGTAGCTTTGAAGATATGCACGATGCTTCTTCATGAAACTTTGCTTCCTTATCAAGAATAATTGTTTGTGGGTTTGTAGGCAATAGGCATAAAGAATCCCACTGATTTCGGATCCCAAGCTATTAAGAGAGCAACCAATTGGCACCACAAATGATTGCATTTGCATGCATGCCCACTTCTGCTCACGCTATCATGATCATAGTCGATGAATCTGGAGCCTTTGAAGCTTGAATTTGGCAATGTAAAATTCAAATGATCAGTAAATTTAACATTAACTTGTAGGTTAAAAAATTGGCTTTTGGAATATTTTTTCAAGTGCTAAAGGCAGAGACACCTATCCTACCTCTAATCATTAACGTAACTGACCCTTTTTTAAAAGCCTCTGTAGTGTATCTGAACTAACGATGCTTGTGACTAGACATTATGATTGGCTCCAAACAACTCTCGACCAATAATCCTTCTTTTCCCATTAATATAACAAGTAATAATGAATTAATCCCAAATTCACTTATTTTTCAATTGCAGGTCTACGTTTGAAGAATGCAAAGTGAGCCCTTTTTTGTTGCTCAAAGCTTGAGCAATCCCCATGATGTGGTCTCTTGATGATGTTACCTATTCTATACGCCGAAACATATCTTTCTTTCCTTCTAACCTTATTCTTGAGGCAGAAGTATGAGGCATTGATTGGCTTTAATTAATAGATAGTGAAGCATGAAGAGTAAAGGCAGGAAATTCATTGAAGGGATATTTGACTTGGTGGGGATGCAATTATGCAGAGACTAATGTTGGAGGCGAAGTCAGAGATGAGGGGCTCTGTGTTCTAAACAAGCATGTGGCTTGTCTTGCAAAGGGTATGACTTACTTGAGATCTGGGTTACACATTCCATATGTGAAATTAATGCAGCCATATCTTCAATCACGCCAGGAATGGTGGAGGAACGCATTCAAACACACTCACCAAACTAAACAAATCGATCAACAAATTAAAACGTATTCAATGGTCAGCAAAAGAGACAAGTTATGTTAGTTAAAGCTTCTTTCGTTGTGTTTAACTAATCCTGTCAAGTTTATCACACGGGTCAATGCTTTATCAGTAAATTATATGTCTGCTGTTTCCAATTCCAATAGTTGCTCCGACTTCCCATATTGACGTACGTACTCTTGTTGTTATGTATGCGTTGGTTTGTACATGGCTTATTAGTTAACCCAAACACAAACTTAAAGCTCTTGCTGTACAAAATTCTTCAGCTGTACAACATCCAATTGGGAACATTCCAAAAGCATAAGGAAATAGCCACGTCAAACACTTTCAGGCTCTTAGTTTAATACAAGGGATCGTTTATTTGTTGACCCAGTGATTACGGAGTATTAGTCCGGGTTTAGGAGAGAGAAAAGTGACCCAGAAATTTAAAAAAAAAAAAAGTAGAGAGCGGGAAAGGGAGATTATACAAGTTTTGACGTGAGGGTGGAAAGTAAGTACTAGTCTCTCTAGTCTACGCATTTGAATAAAAGATAAAGTTGTTTAGAAAGATTAAGAAACTTAATTAAATTATTTTAGAGTATTTGTATTATTTTTAAAATAAATTGGTTTGATTAATAAACTGATATATAATATAAGAATTCACAATATATGATATATTTAAGTAATTTATTCAACTTTATTAACCTCTTTAAAAAAAAGTTAATTATATCTTATATTTAAAAGAAAGAAAGTACTATAAGAAGAGATGATTTGGAGAGGAACACAAATTGACATTAGGTTAAGTTTATTCCATCATCCTTTATAATTGTTAAATCATATTTATCCAATCAATACCATAAATAAGAGAAAATGAAAAAAAAAAAGGAAAAGATCTCCTTCCAATTGACTTATGCATTACGGATCAGGCTTATGTCCGCTACCTATATGCTCTGCTGCCCTCCTTTTCCTTGATGCTACGTCGTTTTGGCGCAAATATGGTCCTTCTTCTTCTTCTTTTTTTTTAAAAAAAGTATTTTATGGTACTGACAAATAATAAAAAGATACTTTAAGATACTGACCTGTACCTTAAAATTACTCCATGATCTTAAAAAATTATTTCATGATCTTAAAAAAATATTTTATAGTCTTAAAAAAATATTTTAGAGTACTAATTGATACTAAAAAGATATTTTAGGATATTGATTGTTACTGAAAAAATATTTCATGATTTTCAAAAATTATATTAGGATCTTAAAAAAAATATTTTTGGTACTAATTGGTACTAAAAATATACTTCAAGATATTTTTTTAAGATCTAAAAATAATTTTTCAAGATCATGAAATATTTTTTTAATATTTTTTTATGTATTAGTCAATACTCTAAAATAATTTTTTAAGGTCATGGAGTAATTTTTAGGTATAGGTCAGCATCTTAAAGTACCTTCTTATTATTTGTTAATACCATGAAATACTTAAGAAAGAAGAAGAAGAAGGACCAGATTTGCGTCAAAACGACGCAGCATCAAGAAAAGGAGGGCAGCGGAGCATACAGGCAGCGGACGTAAGCTTGATCCCTGCATTACTACACCAACCACTTCCAACAAAATCTTGTAACAATCAACACTCTTATAATTAAATATATAAACAAATAATTCTAATGCAAAAGAGAAAAAATATAAGTAGCTTAGAATGTCCGCTAATAAAGAATTTTAAAATGCGGAATTGTGAATCTAACGTTCAAAATAAAAAATAAGTGCAGAAAATGTACAAATGGTATTTGATGAAATGAAACAAGAAAAAGTGAGTCTTTTTTTTGTGAGGGAAAATTGTAGAGGCGTATATCAACCAAGGTTTTGACCCACCCGCAGCATTATGTCTGGGAGTCGTTGGTTGATTGACGACTTGACGGGAAAAAAGAGAGGGCGGGTATAACTATTATTTTAACTTTTTCAAGCCATCTATTATTTTAATGTTCATTATACTGTGTATTGTCACTTTTATTAGTTGGAGAATTTTAAAATTATTTTTTAATCAGGATTTATAACATATAAGGTAAACATATAAAATAAGTTTCCTCTAAATTTACCAAAATAAACACTTTTAGTGATTCCAAAAAAGCTATATTAGGATGAATACCATCTGCACTTTTACACATATTTTAATTTTGGGTTAAGGTGTAATTTTTTCAATAACCAATTAGTCCAAGAGTGTCCAGCAAAAAAAACAATTAAGGGTATCTTAAATATCAAAAAACAATTACAGAGGAGCATTCAGAACAACGCCGTTAGGGGGAGGCTAACGCCGTTTTCTGAATTCGCGCAAAAATTACAGAATAGGGCTCAGATGTTTATGAAACTACATTTAAGCACCAAAAAATTTCAAAAATTTTATTTTAGTCCCTCCAGGTACTTTATATGGAGGGACTAAAGTGAAAATTATAAAAATTTTATAGGCCTAGAAGATAATTTTATAAGATTTTGGGTTATTTTCTGTAATTTTTGCATGACCTAAATCCAACCCTGGTTAAAGGCCTTTTTTTGAACCTTAGCCTGCCCTAACTATGGCCTATTAAGGAGGCTTGTAATTTTAAAAATTTTGTAACCAGCCTAACAAACCACACGCCTCACCTCAAAACAAGCCTACTTTAAACAGGCAAAAACATAATTACTTTAAACAGGTAAAAAACAGACCTACTTTAAACAGGCTGTTAGATGTAGGTCTGTTTTCACCGTGTTTGAAGTAGACTTGTTTTGAGATGAGGCCTGTGGTTTGTTAGGCTGCTTACAAAGTTTTTAAAATTATAGGCCTCCTTAATAGGCCACAGGTAAGCCAGGCTAAAGCCGGAAAAAAAGGCCTGTAACCAGCGGTGGATTTTTGGGGGTAAGGATGGCCCCGCAAAAATTATAGAAAAGAACCCAAAGTTTTTTAAAATTATCTTTCAGCCCAAAATTTTTATAATTTTCACTTTAGTCCCTGTAGGTGGAGGAACTAAAATAAAAAATTTCAAATTTTTGGGGCTTAAATATAGTTTTATAAACATCTGGACCCTATTCTATAATTTTTGCGCGAATTCAGAAAACAACGTTAGCCCTAAGTTAATGGCGTTGTGGTGGACGCTTCTCTGTAATTGTTTTTTGGTATTCAAGATACCCTTAATTATTTTTTGTGTTGGACGCTCCTGAGTTAATTATTTGTTGGCAAAATTACACTTAACCCTTTAACTTTTGTACCTTAAATTTTAAGTCTTTGATTTTGATTTTTAGGCTAATAAAAAGGTTTAGATCGTTACAAAGTTGTAGATATCAATATTTTAAATGAAATGAAATTTAAAAGATAAATATTATTTTAATATTTTATATTGTAATGACAAAAAAATAAATTCATATATGCAAAGCATTAGTATTCTGATTAAAATTACTCCCAAGTCACATCAATAAAATTAGGGACATTTGCTCGATTTTCTCAAATATATATTTCTTATGAACGGACCCTATTTTGGCGGGTAATGGGACTGCCCATATCAGACAGAGAATGAGACGTGGAGGGTTACGATTGGGCCACGCGTACCATATTCGTTTTGGGGAGTCGGATGCACATGGGTTTGTGGCTATATTTACCTTTTTGGAGAAAGAGAAAACGCAGGCAAATGAGATTCTTGGTTTGGATGTGACGTCACAGACCTCAATATCCAAATTTTATTTTCACTCACATTTAAGAAATGTAGTACAACACATTCGGATCTTATTTATAGGTTTTATTTATAGGTTTACTTTAACTAAAAAAATTTAGTCCTATTAATAAGTTCACTTTTAAGTAATAAATGAGATTGTGAAAAATTTTATTTATATTAATTATACTCATAAAAATAGAGAAAGAAGAAAGAATTAGAAAATAATTAATCATAATTGAGGGTAAAGTTGAAAACTTACCTTCATAATCGTTGAGTTAACCACCTCTTTTTAATATGTGAAATTTAGCTAAAATTGACTTATAAATAGGATCAAAGTGGTATACTGCTGTCATAATACAAATCACTGAATCCACAATCAAAATATCACCGTTACTACTGTAGATGAATATATTATTTGTGTGTCACATAAAAAAATCCAAACAAGTTTGCAGGCAAAAAATGCAAAAATCGCACTAATTCAATATATATAACTATATTATTAAGGGATTATGGATCAGAAACCATCTCTCTCACACACACACACAGAAACACAATCCCCCACCCCCACATGACAACTTCTCGATTGGTAATCATCATATTTCGAAATGACTAAACCTAATTATTACAATTACACAAGTTGAACGATTGCGTCCCCATTTCAAATACAAACAGTGACATAAACCCTTATCTCAATGTAGCAGGACTCACAAAGGCTCAAAGTAATGTGGTTCCGTAAATATAACCGAACATGATGGACATAATTCACAATTTCCCTCCTTTTCATGAAGTGTGTTGACTAAATGAGCTGAGAAGGTTCCAGAACAGATAAATGCATTCATCATAATCTTTTATTAGTTATTTGGGGTATCCGATGTGGCTAACCTCATCATTTTTGTAATGTGTATCATACAATTGTACTGTCAAAAGAGTAAGGAGAGAGTATTGTGCATTTAAGGATTTTTGGTTAGGCCACGAGGGAGGCAAGTGAGTGTGAGTGAGAGGTTTGTGTTTGAAGCATTTGAAGGGAAAGCAAGGCCCACTCACATTGAAAGCGGACTCCAAGGACCGATGATCACGGGAACTCATGTGGGACCCACCATCCCTCCACCAAAGATTCAAAAGAACCTTTGATTGGATCCTCTTCACACCCCATCAAACCCCAAACCGCTCATCACGCCCCTCCCCTATACGTACCCACTTTTTACCACCCCCCACTCTGTTTTTTTCCTGCTTAATCTCTATACTTAATACGAGTATCTTCCCGCTTTTGACCCTTCCCTTTTCCCTATTCCCAAAAGCTTCATGGCCTCGTTTCGTCCTTCCCCATATAAGGTTTGCACACATTAGGTTTGGTTGACTTATTTGTCCCTTGTCTTAAAAAAAAGGGATTTTCATGAGTGGCTGGCTCATTAGTCATTAGAGCTTACGAAGTAGTAGTACAAGCAGTCTCCCACAAATCAAGTGTTAACAGTTTACAACTAAGATGGCATTGAATAATGATCAATAAAGTTTTGGAAAATTTCCATTGCTACCCCTCCCCCTCCTTCCTCCATAAGTACCTCTACCCACTGCCCTCTCCCTCCTCACCTTCTCCCCTCTGCCCTCTTCTCTAGAGCGTTAGATTCTCACTCACTAACACTATGGCTCTCCCCATTCTGCTCTGCATTGCCTCCCTCTTCTCATTCCTCTGCCAAATGGAAGCTAGACTCCCTGGAGTTTACACTGGTGGTGCTTGGCAGTCTGCTCATGCTACTTTCTATGGAGGATCCGATGCTTCCGGCACTATGGGTTTGTGCTCTCTAACTCCATTCCACATAATGTGACTTCCAATTATGTCACTCTCTTTGAATCGAGAAAAAAAAAACCTTTCCCCTGCATCTACTCTCTTCAAAACAGAGCAAAACTCTGTTCTTCCTCTTTTTCCGGTCAGATAGCGAGATGCGAGCTGAAATTGAGGTTTTTTTAGTTGTTTTAGGTGTACTGACGGTACATTACTAATAATCATCGCAATGTACCTTACAAACCCATTTCCCCACCGCGATTTCTCTGCTCATAGCAGAGCAGCACTTTGTTTTTCCTGTTTCCGGTAAGATGTCCGCTGATGAAGTTAATGTAAGCTCTTTTGGCTGAACAGGTGGAGCTTGTGGGTATGGTAATCTCTACAGCCAAGGGTACGGAGTAAACACGGCGGCGTTGAGCACCGCACTGTTCAACAGTGGCTTCAGCTGCGGTTCCTGCTTTGAGATCAAGTGTGCAAACGAAAAACAGTGGTGCCACTCCGGCAGCCCATCCATCTTCATCACGGCCACAAACTTCTGTCCACCAAACTACGCTCTTCCAAACGACAATGGCGGTTGGTGCAACCCTCCTCGTCCTCACTTCGACCTCGCCATGCCTATGTTCCTCAAGATCGCCGAGTACCGCGCCGGCATTGTGCCCGTCGCCTACCGCCGGTAACCCCACTTTCTACTTCTGACTTTTACCTCTAAAGTTTTAACCTTTTTACACAAATGCTTCCGACAGTGAGTTACTTTTGTGTTCGGATTTGTGTTTTTGCAGTGTGTCATGCAGGAAGCAAGGAGGGATTAGGTTCACGATCAATGGGTTCAGATACTTCAATTTGGTGCTGATCAGCAACGTTGCGGGTGCAGGGGATATCGTGAGGGCGTACGTGAAGGGGACGAGAACGGCGTGGATTCCAATGAGCAGAAACTGGGGCCAGAACTGGCAGTCAAACGCGGTGTTGGTCGGTCAAGCGCTGTCGTTTAGGGTGTCTGCCAGCGACAGGCGCAGTTCCACTTCATGGAACATTGCTCCTCCTCACTGGCAATTTGGTCAAACTTTCACCGGAAAGAATTTTCGGGTCTGATGAAAAAAGCCCCATTAAAAATAATATTATTTTAAGGAAAAGGGCCCAAATTTTTATGTGTTACTATATTTCTCCAGTTTGACTGCCAATTTTCATAGGGAATGGTTTTTTTGACTGGCTGTTTTGGAAGACCGTGGGGGAATTATTAAAAAAAAACAAGAAAAAGAAAGGAGCGAGAAAGTGGTTCACGGCTTGTTGACTTTTTATTTTTTGGTGGGTAGGTGCGTGGGGCTCTACTTTGTGCGGTGAGAGTAACTATACATGAAAGGGGGGAAAATTTGTAGGGAATGCTGAAGCGGCTAATTAAGCAAAGTGGTAGCCCGCAGCTAATTGATATGATTTATATATTATATATGTAATGTAAGCATGTGTCTTGTGGTTAGTTAACTTACAGTTCAATGGGAATGTTCAATCATATGGTTTGTTTGATTCACTGTTGTTACATTGTTGATTTGATGATTTCCCTTGTTTATGCGTGACTAGAAGGACAGACCTGTCGTTTGCCATCAAGATCCTAACTACTCCATCATAAAAACAGATGGAATATTAAAAACAGAGCAATGCGGATTAAATGCAAACATTATTGAAGTACTCGTGTCCCTTATCTATCAAATTGGTTACTTGATTTAAAGGGAACCTGGAGAGCAAAAAGGCCTCGAGGCCATTTAATAACAGATCCACTAAGAAGAAGAGTGGGGGGAGAAAGCAGGGCACGTTCTGCTCATTAGAGAGAAAAATCCCAGGATTATACTCTCTGCAAGAATCTTGATATGACTTTTCAAAACTGTGAAAGCTGTGAGCATTTATTTGTCGTGTTCCTATCATTTTGCATTATTGGGAAGTAGAAAGGAAAGAGCATTATGTTGGGCAATTATATCATGGGGAGAGGCCAGGCAGTGAAAAAGAATCAGGGAACAGTGAGGAAAATGGAAGACAGCATGTAAGAGACAAAAGCATATTTATAAAGATGATGGTGCTCCAGTGAGTGCAAATAAAAGTCACATCAAAGTGTGAAGAAGGAGAATGCTGTTTGTTGGTTAATGAATTGCAAGTAGTTAGGGGGTGGGTGGTGTTACTGTTGCATGCTAACTTAGGATACCTACCTACCTCTACAAAAGTTTAAAAAGCAAAAGTGAAGTGTGGTTTTGGAAAACTTCCCTCTTTTTTCATTTCGCTGCTTCTGAGAGATTCTTTTGATTTCATGAGCATTTTAGATTGATTTGTATATAAACTAATTTAGTAAAAAAATCATTTATTGAAAGAACACTTCGAGTCTATGTTATAAGTTATAACCTTTGTTAACTCTCTCTCTTTTTTTTTTTAAAATATATTTTGTTTTCTGACAATCCATCTATTCTTAGATCCCAATTGAGAAGCTCAGCGTCGTTTCTGTTTTTTTCTCTCTTTTTGGACATCGTTAAAATTTTGAACTCAAGATTTTGCTATCACTGAATTACTCTAAGCTGCGGTTTTCTTTGAAATTCATGAATGAGGGAGACACAGTTAAGAGTTCATTTTGCAAGATGCGGTTACTGCCAAAAAAACATTCAGGTGACTTGTACCCTTTATCGCTTGACTGTAGAATAATCATTCATAATAATGGGAAAATGTTCAATAAGACTTCAAGGTGGATCTGGATGCAAATTGAGATTGGCAACCGCAAAGAGGCTCTGGTTGTTGATAAGATAGATAATATGCATAACGATCTGTATTATTATTTGGGTCAAAATTACCTGAACATTTGAAGTTCTGAAAACCTCTTGGCCAAGAAAAATATGAAGCCCTTAGCCTCAAACGAGTCATTAGCTGGAGGCATCCCAGTTGAATAAAGATGACAAAATTGACGCAATGCATCTGCTATGAAACAAAAATGATAGATTGGTTTTAAATGAAATTTACTGGATACCAAAACTGAGAACAAAGTTTGGCATGAGAGAATTAATGTTTAGTATGCCATTCTTTGAGCATTCCAAGCATGGGCGCTGTGAAATTACTGACCAACTCTTGTTCCGTAGGATATACATTACAAACACTGCAAATCAGTTCTAATTCCAAAGGTTCATAAAAAAAAGGGGTGTTGGGCCCTCTTCCGCTTAAGATTCTGTTTCTGATTTTTCCATTGAGTCAGTAAATATTTAAATCCCTCCTTCAATGAGGCCTTCCTCCCTTCCTTTGAATTCCAGAGCTCGCGGATTATGTACCTTCCACTAGGATTGTACTCGTTCAACTCCAACAGGGCATTAGTCACTGCTTTAAATACCTCATCCCCAAGCTCATCCTTCAAGGCTTTCAGTTTCTTATCTTCTTCATCGATAACTTCCTGCATAATACATCCAAAGTAAATTAAATAATGTTACATGCAAATAGACTTCGGAACGATTAATCAGCAATCAGTAGCTACACATATTAAACAATGCATACCGTCTTGCACCTATACAGCAAATATTGTACCGCCAAAATACAAGGCTTACTTTTTGTCTGCAATATCATCCTGAATGTCCTTGAAAGCAATTATGATGATTATCTAAGGATAGAGATTCATTTAATGGAATATCTGGAAGAGATTCCTCAGCCATATTGCACATGATTTGAAAGGTAAAAGCAAAACAAGCGCAGAATTGCTGGAATGGGTTTCTCGTTCTCTAAGTCCACAAGTTTGATATATTCCAGATCTAGAAGAGCACGAAGAAGATTAAAAGCATAAAATAGAGTTATGGTTGTGGTGACATAGGTCCTGTCCGTTATGGTGAGGACCTCCAGTGTACCGCAAGACCATGTTATTACAGCAAAACACTCCAAAATCAATCTTCAGATGTTGATATGAAGAAAATATTAATCTAAGAAGCCAAGGGATGATGGCATTGATCAACAAGGCCTGCAGGAGGTTGAATCTGTAATGGTTTAGATGAGGGCTTACACAGAGGAAGTGGTTATTGACTTAGTGTGGAGCGCTCAAGAGGAAAACGTGCGTGTTGTAAAAGCACATTAATGTAAATCAAGACAAAACTTATCTCATATACTTATCCCTTACACGGTAAATCATATTGGAAAAGCAGCTTCTAACACTAATCCAAACATGCACTTGTATTCCAGGGTTTATTCTTTGGCTGCAGGAGTTCAGACATCAATCCAAGCCTCGTGACAGCATAAACTAAAGAAGGCCATAATTGGGTTCATTTGCCAGATTTACTACTACTATACTATGATGAATGGATACTACATAGCATTGGTAACCATAGCGGGGGAAATATCGCAGATTTTGCAATTTCACACCAAACCAAGGAAGGTTTACAAGGTTTAGTGTGCAGATCAACTTTATTAACTCCCTGCTACCAGCCTTCATATCAAAGAATAGGAAGTCTGCGATTGACCATGATATGACTGCTCTAAACTGCTGGACATACTAGTAGTGTTCTGAAAAATTAGGGAGGAAAATTCTATGGGCTATGATATGAACTGTCCTAAACTGCTGTCATCAGCCACGAGAAGCCTCTATGAGTGAGGTAAGTGATCACGCTAGCAACGGCGTCAATGAAGAATGCAACCATGGTATTTCTGAGCTCATTTCTTAGCTAAAATAGAATGGGAATTTTCCTTTTCCATGTTGGTTTTCTTGTTTCTTCTTTGGCTTGTTTCAAGGGGAAAAAAATCAATGCTTAACAAGAACGATATCATGAAAGGATGCTGGATATGAATACGGCCTAAATTCTCATTTCACGGTAAACATGTTCCCAGGGCTTGAAATTTCAGTGAACATGGCATGATAAACATAAAAAGAATTTTCATATCACAAGATATATTATTTTGAGTTTTTGAAAGTTAAGATCATCGTACCTTCAGATTCCCACGTTCATCCTCTACATTTTTGTAAGGGTGCCAGCTTGGATCTCCTAGTTCTGCCTCCCACTGCGAACACAACTGTAGTGCTAACACCTCATCATCTGGACCTTTTCCCTTAGCTGAAGTTACAAATGGCTTTTGGTCCAGCTCTCCCATTTTTTTCACAATAATATTACTATTACCAGGGCGAGTACTCAAATGTTCTATCCCCTGTAAGCAAGGAAGTTAGACTACTTCAGATAAATTACAAAAGAAAAGGCCATGGCAACAACAACAAAGAGTAGTCAATGAAAGGGGATTTCAAGGCATCATTTTCTAGACTAAAGTAAGAATCATTCAAGTGAAGAAAAATAACAAAACAAGCAGATCGAAATCCACCCCACTGCAAAAATGCACACATACATACAAAAAAGAGATAAATATAGTCCTTGATAGCACCCTACCCTAGATGTCATGCTTCATTACAAATGAAATGTTTTCAACAAAACAAGCAAGCTGGAAATTCAAAAGTATATTGTTCTGAGATAGTCCAAATATTCCACACAAAGTTAAATCATTTGTTGCTTGTTGGGCAAATAATTAGTAAAACGGAATTTCCATGTTGAGTATCACTGTCTGACGGGAGTAGAAGGCCTCTAATGTAATAACGCCAGCAAGGCCATTCACACTTCCTTGCGTAAGAAAAATTATACCTACATTTATTAACTCCTTGCGAGCATCCTGCAATTCGTCATTGGTTTTACGCTCCTTTACTATAAGGGCCTGTTGCAGTTCTTCCACTGCTTCCAATTCCTCCTCTTTATCCTTCAGATCCTCTTTAATTTTATCCATTTCTTTCTTCACCTTAATATCCTCATCCTCGCCCATGTGATTCATTTCTTGCAGAACACCCAGAGCTCCTCTCATCTGCTGGATGTTTAATTCCAATTCTTGTTTGTCATCAAGTTTTCTTTGCAGATCAAGAATTCTTTTATGCAGTTCTTCCTTTTGTTTCTGCAATGTAAGACCACTGAATATGAAATTGATGGATTGGTGGAAACCATAAGGGGGAAAAACTAAAACGCTTCTGTATAATTGAACAAACAAAAAAGAGAAAATCCAATCACATTCAAAGGAATGGGTAGGTGAAGAAAATGGAATGCATGCCTTTTGTTTGTCAGCCAAGCGCATCATTCTCTGATCAGCCAACTTCTGCTCCATTGTTGCCCTCTCATTCTGCAGGATGGATGGAAAATTAAGCGCATCACATCTTGAATTATTAATGTAAGGCAGCAGGTGGGATCTTGGCATCAATATTATACCAGCTTATCCACAAATTTAAATGGGAAAAGCATACCATTTTTTTCTGGTGAAGTAGTTTTTGTCTCTCGGTATCATTTTGGGCTTGACGGTGTCGCAAATCCTTCTCAAGGTTCTCCAAATTTATCCTCTGAGCTTCCAAACGCAGTCTATCTTCCTCATGATCCCTAAGGATCTTCTCAGCATGATCACGGGCCCTCTTCTGCATGTTGGTTATCTCTGCATGGGCCAGTAAAATAAAAGGCAAACTAACGTCAAAAAATAAATCATTAAAACTAGAAAAATAAGCTTCAAAGTTTCAACATACCATTATTAAAATGTTTAATCAGGTCCGCCTTTTCACCCATCAGTTTACTCAGGGAATCATTAGTCTCATGGTATTTGCTTTGGACCTCCTTCAATTGTTTAGTCTTCTTCTCCAAAGTTTGAGTCAAACCTTGGACAAGCTTGGACTCCTTCCTCTTGTCCTCTGATTGTTTATCAGTAACAGATTTTAGATCCCCATTTCTACGAAGGTGATCACCAATTATAGTCTTTGCATGGTAGTCATCATCACGAGCCACCCATCCATACAACCTGACTCCTCGGTTTCTTGTCTTGTTATAATCCGTCTTACCACACTGATCCACTTCGAAGCTCTTCTCAAAATCCATAGCATTATTGAAACCATCAAATTCTTTGCTAAACTCTACAATAGCAAAACTTGAGTGACCCCAACGATTCCACAATGGATGAACTCTCACTGGATTGAATCCTTTTCTAGAAAATTCTTCCTTCAATTTGGTACCACTTTCAGCAACATGCCGTCCATCTTTCAATTGAGTTTTAATGTTAGCCACAATACCCATCCAAGGCCATACAAACAACTGTTCTCTCTCAGGCTTTGGACAATCAATTTTGGGAACAGGTTCAGGCTTTGGACGATGAATTTTAGGAACAGGTTCAGGCTTTGGACAATCATTTTTGGGAACAGGTTTAAGATATCTTTCGATGTAATTCTCAAGAGCCGAGTGCCGAGCTATGCTTCTTAAACTCGAGCTCTTTGATTTGCAAACACTTGACGCATGTTTCAAAAGCTCCTTCAGGTGGTAATCGTTCTTACTACTCGAATGGCAGAAGGGGCAACTATATTTTGAATCAGAGACTTTGAGTCGAAACTCACCAGCCTTCAATCCTTCATAATATTTATACTCATAATCCTTCAACTCAGATTTACTCATATGATCTGACATACCGGACAATTGCAACTGAAATTCATAAAAACGCCCCAGGCAAACCGTATTAAAGTAATGAGAGAAGAGACACAATATGAAAAAAAAGAATAACATCTTCATTCGGTTTAAATATTAGATCAAGTGTACTACGACCAGAGCAAGAACAATACCAAGAGATAAGCAAAAGAACGGCCCGCTAAAACCAGCGCACACTTCTAGCGCGAATGTCAGGCAAAGCTTGTTGGCTAAGAAATGCCCGAAAAATGAGAAAGACAGAGTAAGGGAAGAGATAGAAAAGTTGAACCGAGCAATATACCTGACGGTGTGAAAATGTGAACCTGGAAAGTCTTCTTGGCGGTACACAGGCTTCCGGAGCTCTTCAAAATAAACTCAAGACTCTGCAAAATCAAAATGCATAACCTAAAACATCTCAACGAGTAGCAGAGAAACAGAGGGAAGAGTGGGGTGTAAAGGGGCTCGAACAGACGCCAGCAAAGTCGAAATGGCGTTACAGAGAGAGGGTTTTGCTTGAAACTTGGAGAGGAAGGTCCAAACGAGTCGCCTCGTCTTCCCTCTGGCCTGTGCTCATAAGTAGCAAAGCAGAGTGTGTGGAGTGGCCAGGCCTCTGACCACGCCGTACTAACGTCACGACTCGTTTCCAGTTATGCCCTTTTATTTGTTTTTTAATTTATAGATTAAATCATGCAACTGACTAATTTGTTATCTGATAATGTGAGAGTTTTTCTTACCTTCAGTGTGATTTATTTAAAAACCACAAGCAAAATATTGAGCTATTCCTTCCACCTTGAGCACAAGCAATCCAACTAACTCTGCTATAAGTTTTGCCGCCACCCTGCGCATCCCATGCATTAACGTCTTTGTGTTCATTATTATGATAATTCTGGCCACTCCACTCTTTATCTCCACTAACTAACCAGATATATAGCATCAAATTTTCTACCGAGAAGCGTTTTAATACCAAGGAGTATTTTCTATGTGATTTTTGTAAAAACTGATAAAAAAAATGGTTAAATTATAAATATAATTTATGTTTTGCGGGACCCACGTCAGAAAAGCTGAAAGCTTTTTCTTAAAAGCCACCTCATAAAGTTTTTTTTTAACTGATTTTTAAGAGTTTCACTTAAAAAAAAACCAGTAGACTTTAAACTCTACACAAACACTCTACTTAATGTTTTTTTTTTTTCTACTGCTACTTTTTTCTGACTTAAAGCTATTAAAGATCTCCCTAAACAGACTCAATGGCTAGATGAACTCCAAATTCCAACCACAGCATGATAATAGGAAGGACAAGAAGCCCTGACGTAATTGCCGGCAAAGTGGAAGCTCGCTGTTGTTGACAAGAACGACGGATATTGGACACCGCAGGAATTGCAAGGGGTTTCAGACTCGGACTTGAGAACGAGTAACTAAATGATAAAAGGGAAAGTAACTCTTAAAGCGTAAATAATCAAAATATTATCAAAAAAAAAGGCTTAAAAAAAGACGTGTTAAAAAAGACTCTAGGACTTTTTTCAATATTATTTTAGGAAATGTTAACAGTACATCATTAACAATTAAATTAGTATATGTTAACAATTATATTTCAACGACTAAATCAATATCTGTTAACAATTATAACAGTATCTATTAACAATTATATTAGTATCTGTTAACAACTATGTTTTCTGAAATAATACTAGAAAATGTTCTAGAGCCTTTTTTGACACGTGACTTCTTTTGGGGCTTTTTTTAACAACATTTTGGTAACTTAGGCCTGAGAGGAATTTTCCCATGATAAAATTGCAAGTTAAATGCCAACGGGGAAAAAAAAAACTAAATCATAAAAATACCCCTATGGATTAGGGACTGTCCTTGATGCTATTTTTGGGATTAGGCCGTTTTCAAATTTATTCATCTTTGCTTCGATCCCCATTCACCAGTGAAAGATAATGGCATCACGCCAAAAGAAAAACAAAAAATGAGGGGCTGTTGCATTTTAGGAAAAAGGAATATTCAACTAAAAAAGGAAAAAAAAAAATAAAAACAATCAATTAATAAACTATCCGTTACTGCCACGAACCCATGACCTTTAGCCCAGTATTAAAGGAACCGGGGATTGAGCCCATTTCGGCCTCAGTCACATTTGCATATAAAAAATAAGGGAAAATTTTTCATGTTGTAGGAAAACCATTTTCTTATGTTACACACATATGAAATGGTGTAGGAAAACCATTTTCTTATGTTACACACATATAAAATGGTGGGACCCACATATACATATATGAATTAATATATGTATATGTAAGTCCCACCATTTCATATGTGTGTAGGAAACTTTTTTCTCTCATATAACATGAGAAAACCAAAGCCCAAAAAATAATTATTCCACTCCTTCCTTTTGTCATCACTTCATTCACTTGTCATTTGAACAGCAGTATATCCTGCAATCTGCGATCAGATACCCCCGTTATCATTTCACCATTATGTATTCCTTTTCTAGTGCCCACTTCAATGACACAGAGATAGAATGCCTTCAAGAGTTAAGCTTCAAGTCCGTTTAGATTACTAGACAGTGTGCCCTTTGCAAAGTAGTTGTTTGTTTTTAACAAGTTACTGTGATCAAATCAATCACAGAAAAACTATTGCCAAATGTTCTGATATATGCTAGCAGCTATCTTCAGTAACCCCCGATTACAGCGTTTGCATTGGACCTATTCCTGCATAAGAATGTTATTTCAACCTAAAAAATATAACCCAGCCATATCTTAAAGAAACCTTTTTTTTTTTGGTAAAAAGAAGGGCGTAGCTTTGTTGCTAATACATAATTACATCAACGGTGGGGAAATTAATCCCAATCTCTCTTTGTCAAACAAATTCAGCAGAAAACTCGGGCAAGACTCAAATAATCAGGAAGTAGTCAAACCCTTTTTGCAAGTTGATTTCTTCCTCATGGAATATAAGTAATGTCAATTTCCCATGAGAAATCCATAAATCTCTGAACTTGAACCACCAGCAAACTGCACACCATTTTGTTGTTTCTATCTCGCAGCATTGTAATTAAGTTTCTTGCATCTGATTCCAATATAACCTTCCGAAACCCCCTATCCCAGGCCACTTGCAAACCTTTGAACACAGCCTACTGTTCAGCTTCAACAACAGAGCAGGGTCCCAAAGTATGGGCAAAGCCAGCCAACAAACTATAAATGATACCAAGCCCTAAATGCATATCCCCACCTTCCAGAGAGTAATGCAATAGCAGAAGCCTGGGATAGCATTGTATAAGCCCAAGTAACGGTAGGTTTAAATTACTTTAAAATTTCCATATAATTATAAACTATTTTTACACAAATATTATCTATAAATTCAACAGGGGAATTGCGAATTATGATAAATTATCACATTTTAAACAAGGAGGAAGGGCAAGGCGTGGCAGGGAAGAGATTCGAAGCTTGAAAGTAACATTTAAATCCTATGAAACTAATTACCTGTGTGAGGGATGGGGGTTTGGGATTTGAGATCTATCATATAATGATTACACGGCATGCCGATCACACTATAGATGTCTCAATTATTAGCCGTCGTCTTCAGGATGGTTGATTATGTAGCAGGAAAAGATCAGAGATAAACCAAACACAAGTATAAAGCTTCTCACTGGAACTGATTTAAGAACGTCATGATGAGCCAAGAGTGACAACGAAAGCCCAGTGGCTTGGGTTGGATGGGAATAATAATGGACATTGGACAACACCCCCATTCTTTACACCTACTTGTCCAACCCAGTCCCCCCACCAATGCTCCCTATCAAATTCATTACTCGTTGTGAGAAATTTGCTTCCCCCAAGTATTTATTTCATGTCCGCATTTAACTTAAGATCGTTTCGTGGTACAAAAGGATAGAAACAGGCCCCATCTCCCCTTAAAAGAGAGAAAAAAAAAAAAAAAAAAAAAGGTAAAAACTTCCTCTTAAATTGACCATCAAAATGGGGATAGAAAAATCACCCACATCCATTTTCAAAGAATGAATGCATCTCACAGAAAAATTGTACATTCATTAAATTTTAAGAAAAGTAGCATATTACCGTACACCGCCCACTACAGTACAGGGCGAAAAAGCCAACTGTACTCCATGGTCTCTGCATTACATCCTGCTTTCACAGCTATTTCTATTTCTATGATGCCACCCAGAAATACTCCAGAGATGCTCTTGATTTTTTGCGTATATTAACTGAAATATATGATCCCTCTTCCGGGGATCTAGTTTATAATGTTGCACTACGAACTAGGTCCTGCGTTTAGAACTAAAAGTAGCATCAGATATGTACAAGCTGGATAACTAAGAACATACACAACATCGTCACCCAAGTTTCAAGCATAGAGAGCGGAAGCAGATGGACGGGGATAAGCTGTGGTGGTCTTCTCATTCTTAACGCCACCTTCACTTTTTCTGCGACTGGATCTATTTACAGAGGGCTTTGGTTTGCCTCCATTTACATTAGGAACTTGAAGCTGCTCCAATGTAGAAACAACCTCGTCCATGGTCGGCCTCAACTTGGGTTCGATCGAAATGCATCGCAATGCCAGTGTAGCTGTCTTGTGAGCCTCCTCCATTGTATACTGACCTTCAACACGAGTATCCAGCACAACAGAGAGTTTACGTTTGTTTGCTAGATATGGCTTAGCCCACTTTACCAAATTGCGTTGTCCTGATGGTCGACCCTTGTCCATAGCTCGCCGGCCTGATAAGATTTCTACTAGTACCACTCCGAAACTATATACATCACTCTTTGCAGTCAGGTGACCTGCCATAAGAATAAGCAATTATTACCAAAATGGTAACAAACGAAAATTAACATAATTTGATCACTAACATGACCAAACATTACCGGTGGCTACATATTCGGGAGCTGCATATCCATAGGTTCCTAATACTCTAGTGGAGACATGACTTTTGTCCTCTGCTGGTCCATGCTTGGCCAGCCCAAAATCAGAAAGTTTTGGATTGTAATTCTGTGGCCAAATTAACAAAGGTTTTGTTTTCAGATATCATATTAGTATTGTTCTTTATAAAGAGAGATTTTAGGGGGATCCATATGCCACATACTGAGTCAAGCAAGATATTTGAGGTCTTCAAGTCCCTATATATCACTTTCGTTTCAGCACTGTGAAGAAATGCAAGCCCTCTGGCAGCACCAAGAGCGACCTTCAGACGGTGCCTCCAAGAGAGAGGTTGGAAATAAGAGCCCCCTGTTACGACATTATTATGAATGTTAAACACGATTCTCTAGTTAAACCAATTGAAAAGTTGGTTAAGGCATGAAGGACTCACTCCTGAATAAATGATTCTCCAGGCTGCCTCGAGGCATAAATTCATACACCAGAAGACGATGTTCGTTTTCAAGGCAATACCCGATCAACTTTACAAGATGGGGATGACAAAATTGTCCCAGAAAATTCACTTCTGCCTAAAACAGAAAAAAAGGAAAAACAGGGCAAACCAACTCCTCTGAGTTTAGCTTACAAGAGGACCTATGATGGAAAGTGCCTAATAGAGGCAAAAACTGCACTTACCAACCACTCACTGTGACCTTGCAAGCTATTCTGCTTAAGTTTTTTCACAGCAATAACAATGCCAGTGCCTGGCTTGGCAGCAGTAAGGGATTGCTCATCAATCCGTCCTTTGAAAACTGAACCAAAACCACCTTCTCCTAAAACACTATCGTGTCGGAAATTTCGTGTGGCCGCTTTTAGTTCTGCATAAGAAAATCTCTTCAAATTGGATGACTGCAAGATTTCACCCTCACTCCGGCGAGTATGAGTCGCTAAGGCCTTTGAGGCATCACTTACTGTGCTGCTCAGATCACATCCATCTGTGCTCACGTGTTTGGAATTCGGCGCTACAGAAATTAACAACATTAGCACAGTCAAACGCACCCATAAAATACAAATTCCATTTATTTTTCCCATATCTTTGGACGAGATATGTAAGCATCAAAGGAACGCAAAACGAATGCTTGAAGATGACAAGTTGAGATGTTAGAGCCACTCAAAGAACTCAATTTCATCTCATCAGCAGAAACAGGGTTGGGTTCACCAATTAGAGAGAATAAGAGGGGAAAAGCAAGAGTAAAGCCAGGCAAAATATAAATCTGAGAAGTCGATCATAGAATGAAACGATCAACATACATACAAGCGTACAAGGGCAAGAATCGAGAAATCAATAGCATGGACACCATACACTAGAGTTATGCCAGAAAGAATGAAAAATCCGAGATACCTGCGTGACACTGGCTCTCAGCTTTAATTTGGGTTCCCAAACAACTTCCCATGTCAGAAATAAACTAAAACCTGGGAACACGGATACCAATAAGTTCCAGAAATCAATAAAAACGAATTGAATAGAGAAGTAAAGAAAGATCAGAGGTCGACAACAAAATAAAATGAATTAAGAATTCAGGGGACGCACCTGTTTGGAGTGACGTTGAAGGAAGAGGCTGGATTCATAAGAGGGATAAAGAAGAGAAGAAAGAGGAGGCCGAAGTGTGGAGAAAGTGAAGGGTTTATAGGAATACTTGTTGTGGTGCCTGTGGCGACACTTTCAAAGTTAAAAGGAGGTTGAACAATCAACTCGAGAAGTTTGGATGGATTTTGAATAGTAAAGACACAGACGTTGGAAGGAGACGAACAACGAAGGTGAGGGGGTCGTTGTCGTCTTCGTCTTCGTCTTCGTCTTCGGAGGGACCCACTTTTACTTGGATTTGAAGGGCCCCAGCCTCTCTCGTCCAATGTATACAAAGCTCAAACCTTTATAACTAGTCTCTCCAAGATGGAAAGAGGGATTAGCCAGAAGAGTTCCCAGCAGTGGGAGCCGTTGGATTTCATGGATCTGGGTAGCCGGCTTGAGTTTCCCGCGATTTCTTGTCCGTGATGCACGAGACTGAACTTTCTTGCTTCGGCCACTTGGACAGAGCTTGGACCCCACTATTGACCTCTACCTCTCGGAAGCACAAATGAGGAATCGATATTCTTCTTTTTAACTAACGATAGTATTTTCTTCTACATGCCCAGTCGCAGACTCCTTCAAAGTCACAAGCACACTTGTAGTCCTTGTATTAATTACTGCAGTTTTTATATAAGGGTGGGAGGAAACGATAATGCTTTCTTTCGGATTAGCTCTCAGAGATTTTTTTTTTCCCCTTTTGAAAGATACAGAAAGGAAACAATCAACCTATTCATATTGGAAGGCTCAAAAGGTGATGCTCCTGAATGAGTCAAATAACATCGCGAGCAAAGTGAACATGTCTTAAATCCACATGACGTGTCTTCTTGTAAGCAAAGATAACGTCTCAATCTTTATCTTAACCTTGTAAATTTCGGATGCTTTCTGGAGTGAGTATTTTCGCGGGGCTGTTTTTTTTTTTGGGGGGCCAAATTCGCGGGGCTAATTGAGAAAAGAATAATTACATGTTTTTTATTTCCTTGATTGGAAAGGCGCGCATTTATTTTTATGATTAAAAATTTGTAAATGTTATTTCGGGGCACTTTATGAGTAGTTATTATTTATGTAGCACAGACACTCCTATTTTTTAAAAATATGCGTGTCGGACACTTCAACACCGTTTGACACTCCGACATCATCTGATACTCCTATTTTTTAAAAAATATGTGTGGTTTTGAATATTGCTGAATTGATAATGAATTTTTCTTTTGTATTTTTTTAAAAAAGGAGGCATGACTTTTATAATGAGGCCAAATCTATGATGAATAAAGACTCGAAATCAGGATTTTACTAAATATTGAACTTGAATGTAAATATATATATAATATCAAAACGTGTCGAAATTTAGATTTTTTTAGAATTAACGTGTTGAGAGTCGAGTCGTGTCGTATCTCGTGTTGAGTGTCAGTGTCGGTGCAACATACTTATTATAATAACACATTCTTTTTTACATTTATATGCAAAGTAATAAGTGCACCGGTAGGACTATGCACGTTAGCAAAGGATCTGGATTCCCTGCCTATCCTTAGGACAGGCAGGAGGAGCTCGTCCGTACGGACGAGCTTCTGGCCGTCCAGATCTAGATCTGGCCTATATTTTTTTTTTTGTTTTTCATTTTTTATTTTTTTTCTATATAAAAAAATTATCTTTTGGGAAAATGTTAGTTTAAAAACTAGCTTTACTTTAGATTCTCTACCCATTAATTTTTTTTTAAAAAAAATTAAAATGTTTTGAAAACAAATTTGGGCCAGGAGTTCGTCCGTATGGACGAGCTCCCCCTGTTTATCCTTAAGATAGGGAGAAAAATGGGATCCGTTACCAAATGGATGAATGGAAGATTGGGAATACATACAGCAAGCCAATCAAGTGTTGTCCAGATAAGGGCAGCTGCAGCCAAACAAGGGAAACCATGCCTTGCCCATCTCCATTTATTGGATTGGATTCCACCGTTCACACGCATGTATGTGTGGATTGAAACATTTAAAAATATCTTCCCAATTATAGTTTATATTGTACAAGGAAAATATATAAAGTGAATTTTACCTCGACTTATATAAACATATTTTATGGTAAGTAGCTTCAAATAAGCATTACAAAAAAATAAGGGAAAATTCTACTCATGGCCCAATTAATCAAAATATTGTTAAAAAATGTCTTAAGAAAAGTTATATGTCAAAAAAGATCCTAGGGCTTTTTCTAATATTATTTCAAGAAGCGTTAACAACTACATTAGTAGCTATTATCAGTTTCTGTTAACAACTAAATCAGTATAATTAACAACTATATATTGACAATTAAATCAACCCGATTAACAACTATATCCATACAATTTTTTTTCAGAAAAAACCATAGGGCCTTTTCTAACATATGACTTTTCTTAGGACCTTTTTTGACAATATTTTGATAATTTAGACCTTGAGTGGAATTTTCCCAAAAAAATATTTATGAAGAAAAGAAATTAAATGTGTCAATGTAACCATGACAATAAACTAATAATACTTTCATCCATTAATATAATATATAATTTGGAGTGCAAATATCTGGTGTCATTGATCTAGCATATAGTACAATTGTGTAGATTTATTGTACTACAAATTAAATTTTATATTGAAAACACGAGATAATATTTAGAGTACCTGTTAATGAAAGTCATGCATTTGTACGAATCATGTGTATACAAATGATTCATTGGATCGTGTAAGTAATCTTATATTTTAACAAAGGCCTTATAGTAGAGTGCTAGGTATACTCTCTTATTAGTTAGAACTTAGAAGGTTACGAGTTTAATGTGAAATATTATAGGAAAAATTTTAAATAAATACCATTTTAATTTGTAAAACCCCAGAAGCCCATTGAATTTGTAAAACACTCAAAAGTGACAAGAACCTATGAGGGAATGTGCAAATTCAGGTGAAATTACTTTTTTATTCTTAGTTTTAAAATAAATAAATAATATACCCCCCATGCCGGAGGGCTACCAGCTGACTGCCGGCCGACGGCCGTGCCTTTTTTGATTTTTTATATATAAAGGCAGGGCGTCAGACTGACATCACAAAGTGGCATCAAGTGACATGACGCTATTAGTAGTGTCGTGTCAGATGATGCCACCAACTACATTAGATCGGTATTTAGTTTGCACAGTGTCTCATTTTGATAATTTTTAAAAAAATTATTTTTATATAGGTAAATTTCCCCTTTAAGATGTGAAGAGGGAGTAGCCAGAAGAGTTCCCAGCACTTAGAACCGTTGGATTTCATGGATCTCGGTGGCTGGCTTGAGTTACCCGCGATTTCTTGCCCGTTTTGCACGAGACTGAACTTTCTTGCTTAGGCCACTTGGACAGATCTTGGACCCCACTATTGACCTCCTGGAAGCACTAATCAGAAATCGAAATTATTCTTCTTTTCGACCAGCGATATTTTCTTCTTCTAAATGCCCTATCGAAGACTCCTTCAAAGTCTCACACGCACTCATGTAGGAGTATTAGTTACTGCAGTTTTTATATAAGGATAATGGAGTAAATGATGATGCCTTGATGCTTTTGAACGAGTCAAATATATAACATCATGAGCAAAATGACAATGTCTTAAATGTTAGCCTCAGCGCCTTACAAATTGTTGTTAGCAGAATAGCAGTACATGCATGCAGAAACACAATAATAAACATATAGTTAATTTGAGTTGTATCTAAAGGTACTGCCCCTATGAGATATTCCACACCTTCCAAAATAAAACAAAACCTTCTTGCAGAAGGTAGGGTCATAGAACTGCAAAAAATATCAATATAATGTAACTCAAATGAAGAAAGAGGGAGAGTGCTCAAGGATAGAACTCATCAGTGTCACATATATAGACCTCGGTGCTTATAGTACTCAGTCCTACTAACCTTACTCCTTACATTGTCTTTTATAGATATTAATCATGTGATCGTGGAGCAGCAACAATGGCCAATAAAGACGATTTTAATAACAATTAAAATGAAAGTTACAAAACAAATGTTAATGACGATTTAAATATTATTAAAATTGATCAATTAAAACTCCAGTTCGAAGACTTCTCTTTTTAGCATTTTTATTAACTCAAGCTCACATTTAATGTGTATCTGATCTTGAGTCATATGAGACTTTTTTCTTTCATACACTCCTACACAATATTTACAACATAAAAACGCCCACACAATTTCAAACTTAAGAAGTCCTATTTTTATTCTCTTTTTTCTCAAAAAACTTTACTGACAAAATATTCTACCTTTCCGATTCCAAGAATATATCTTATTCTTCTTTAATTTGGTGATAGCATGGCAGTACTGGAGGTCGCATATACAGAGGATATATTAAATCACACGCACACATTAATTTTTCTTCTTCGAAACAAAATTCAAACTGTTTGAAAATTTAAGGAGAAATTAAAAAAAAAAAACAAAGAAAACAGACATCTTTGGAGATAATTTTTATATATACTTGGTATAAGATGAACTCAAAAATTTTCATGAAGTGATTTCTTCTCGGAATGAATCTTTTTGGAAAGAAGCGATAAAAGCTAAATTTAATTCTTCGAAGCAAGTAAAGCCAATTGGTTGTAAATGGATTTTTTAGAACAAATTATTTTCCTAATGAAAACTATATTGATAAATACAAGGCTAGGTTAAGTCACTCATTATTAAAATAAATTTAATTTGTCCATTAACTAAATCCTCCAATGGAAATAGATCCACAACGGTCGGATACATTTTATACGAGCAATAAGAAATAAAATCAATTTAATAACATCCTTTAGACGTTGCACCTGTAAATAAAATTAAATATTGCATGTGATAGTGTAATCTCACGAAAAAACCTCCAGATGTATACTGAAATCCATAAAACCATTTTCAGAGGAAACCAAGGAAACAATTGGCGGCATATTGTACATGCGTAGCAATACCCTTGTTTAATAAACATGTGCCTACCTTGAGATGACTAGACCGCATGAAGATGTAACAATCTCGACAAAACCTGTTAGGCATGTCTACTATTTCTGAGGAATCTTAAAAATCACTTTCATCTCCAAGCTGCTCTGCCACACTATCATGGTATTAATGCTTGAACTTTCCATTTGAAACATGGTGTCTATGAGGTCTTAAGTGTATCCGATTAAAGAGAGAGGCAAACTCAGACATGATGGTGCAACAGGGTGGAGATCACTGCTTCTTCTATACGATCCTGATTGGCCTGAGTTACGTTGCAGAGTAGAAGAAGAAGGCACTCGGTCACATAATTCTTCTGTTTGATTAAATCGCAATTGAGTTAAACTCTTAAACAACATTGACGCGTGCATGTCTTCGACATTTCAGAGATAAGTGCCCTTTTTCACATCTTAGTCAAATGAAATCCTGGTTCTTCAACGGAGGACCAGTAGCATTAACCATATCACATTGCTTTCTAAGGATTAACTAACCAGATCTTTGAGGAGGAAAAAAAAACTTATTGTTCATAATAGGCAAAACAAAGATGGCTAACTATATGCCTCAGAAAAGCGGGAAGAAGACGAAGAACGAGCCGCATATATATTTTTTTATCTTGTTCAAATCGCAATAAGATACAGGTATACGCGTGGTTTAATTTCATGACACTCACCAGAATATTGGTAGTGAATTTATTTCTGTTGGAGGCCTTATTGTTAAGAAATATATTAATTCGATTAACAGAGTAATTAGTAAATCTCCTATTATCTCTTCTTGAATTTTGTTAATCTCCCATTATACCTCATTGACTATATCTCCAAAGATTGTTGGCGTGAGCTCCGTACACTGCACAAATTATTAGTAGTATTACCTACCAAGCAAATTACACAGTACCTATACAAATATAACAAACATATAGATCAAGTTGCGCCCAAAGACTGTGTCCTTAGATGATATTCCACAACCCTTCTAGTAAATTAGAAAGCAGCATTCACCAAGATAAACCGAACCATTCCTACAAAAAGTAGAGTGACTTAGAAGAAGAGGGGGGATAGAGCTTAGTACCACCCAAGACGGACCTGACTTCTCTCAGTATCTTTCTCTCCTCTTCCCTCAGTATCACTTATCCCAGCCGTTCATCTCCTCTCCTTTTCCATCTCAGATTAATTTTTAGTTGAGATAAACGGCTGAGATGAAGGAAGAGAAGGGAAGAGGAGAGAAGGAAAGGGAGAAAATCTGCTTCCCACCCAAGACCTTGGTGTTTAGTCCTACTAGCATTATTCTGTACATTGCCTTTTATAGGCATAAATCATGTGACTGTTGAGCAGCAATAATGATCAATAAAGACAATTTTAATGACAAATAAAATGATTAGACTAAATTATAAAATTCCAACGATCAGTTCAAAAATTCCAATGATTTAATAATGTTTAGACTAAATTATAAAATGGTAGAACTATAAAGACTGAGTTGTAATGAATTAAAATTTAGAGACTAAATTACGACCGAATCAAAACTATAAGGATTGAGTTACATCAAGTCAAAGTGTATGAACTGATCGAGTTATAACTTAGTCAAAACTATAGGGATAAAAAAATTAGTTTTCCGTTGGAATGTGGTGCATTTATTTGTATGAATACAAATTTGTAAATGTTATTTCGGGGCAGTCGAATGAGTATGTAGTTATTATAATAACATATGATATTTAGATCTATATGCAAACTAATAAGGGCACCAGCAGGACTATGCATGTTAGCAAATGGATGAATGGAAGATTGGGAATATACAGCAAGCCAATCAAGTGTTGTCCAAATAAGTGCATGCAGCTGCAGCCAAACGAGGGAAACCACGCCTTGCCCATATTCATTTCTTTGATTGGATGCCACGTCATACGTATACGAGTAATAAATATTTGTTTGGAACGCCCATTCTACCATGAAAAAAACAATCAAAATCTTAATTTATGATGTATAAGATAAATATGTGAGATAAATATTTTCTCATTACCCTACATGAGCATGTTACGATATATAAACAACTTCAAACAAATATAAATGCAAACTTTGTTTTTTAAGAAAAGAAATCAAATGCGTCAATGTAAAGACCAAATTTTATCTGTCTCAAGATCTAAACATAAGATCTAGTTGGATTTTTTTTTCAGAAATTAAAAAGTTATTTAATTATATCATATATTGTTTATTATTATATTACATATCATTTTATAAGTTAGACAAACTAATTTCGAGAAAAATAATAAATATAAAAATATAATTTAATTAATTTTTAATATTTAAA
This sequence comes from Acacia confusa, assembly GCA_037074495.1. Lineage (NCBI taxonomy): Eukaryota > Viridiplantae > Streptophyta > Magnoliopsida > Fabales > Fabaceae > Acacia > Acacia confusa. The sequence continues at coordinate 1,084,282 of CM073509.1, forward strand.
AAAGAATCCATTAAGTTTTGTATTTTTTACTTAGGACAACAACCAACCATAATATATTATTATTTTAGGATAACTATTACAGTTAGTCACGCATTTACATGATGTGCCACTATGGCCCAATCATTGGAGTTCATCACTTTATCCTCCAAAAAATAGAATCCCAGGTCGTACGGTTGGTTTGCGTGCTTGCCCATGAGTGAAATATATTTTTCTTATCCTAAAGTATACTTTTAGTTCTCTAAATTTTATATAAAACATACTTTTTTAAAAAAAATAAATAAAGGCAAGCTGGGCTTGAAAGTTTGAGATAGGAGTTAGACTATGAAAATCTAATCCTTAGTACATCAATCTAGGAATTAGCTAAAAAATGATAAGCAAACTGGTCCTGTAAAGCCATATGAATCCATATAATACATATTTTTGGTCCCTTAACTTTATAAAATATACATTTAGTCCTAAAACACTAACACCGTTAGTATAACTAACGGAAAATGCTGATGTGGTGATGATTAATATCATTTAATTAAACAAATTTTATATATTCTTCAATTTACCTATATTTTAAATTTAAATTTAATAGTATTTAATTACACAATCATCATTTAAGTTTACACCGTCATGAGTTTACATTTTCCGTTAGTAAAATTAACGGTGTTAAAATTATAGAACTAAAAACATACTTTATAAAGTTAAGGGAACAAAAGTATATCTCATATAAACTTAAACGAATAAAAGTATACTTTATTCTTTTTCTTAACAGATGCACTTTTAAAACTACATTATGTGCCTTTTCGTAACTGCTCGGATGATGTGAACGGATAAGATCGAGACACTGAGGGCGACGGATATTGAGAGAAAGCTCCGCTGAGAGAGACAAATGGGAAAACTTGATCGTTCTCCGAAGGCGGCTCACTCCAACTGCGCCCCATTATTCTCTCACCCCTGGAAGCTCCATTCGGAGAGGATCAAATCAAGCAAGGTTGGTCGGTTTTCTCAAACCCAAGTCCCTAACAATTTTCTTAGTGTAGTCCGTTCGGTCCATACTGAACATGATCTTTGATTCGTGGGTTTTCTTATTTTACGCCACAGATTCCATGGCTTTAACACGCATTGCTATTGAATCGAGGATGCTGGCCTTAACACGCATTGCTAATGAATTGAGGATGCTGCGGATGGAGCCTTCCTTTCCCTTTACAGCTGGTACGCTTCAAAATCATCTCTTAATTTTTGTTTCCTTTCGTTTCACTCATAGCTTACAACTAACCTACCAGCCATGTTGTGTTGTACATAGTATGATTATAATCGATCAGGACCAAAACATATATCTGTGATGATACATGTGATTACTGAATGAGTATCCTGGGTAATATATGTTTTCTTTCTCCCTAGGCTTACCTGTTAATTGGGAAAGGGAGGGTTTTAGGGGTAGTCATGAGTAATGTGTTGTGCATGTACGTACATGCAGGCCCTGTTGGTGAAGATCTGTTTCATTGGCAAGCTAAAATTTTGGGTCCATCAGACAGTCTTGGGTGTATTCCTGGTGAACATCCGCTTCCCCCAGGACTATCCAATAATGCCACCCGCGGTAATTAACTCACAACTCTTATTCCGAGCACGTACGATTGCTGATATCTATTCCTTTGGACTTATCATTTTGCAACTCCTCACTGGTAGGACTATTCCAGTAGGGTTAGCAGGTGAGGTACGCAAGGCAGTATCTTGTGGAAAATTGTCATCAATTTTGGATTCTTCAGCTGGAGAATGGCCTCCAGCTGTGGCTACATGATTGGTTGAACTGGGACTGCAATGCTGTCAGCAACAAGGCAGAGAAAGACCAGAGCTAACACCCACTTTGGTGAGGGAATTGGAGCAATTGCATGTTTCAGAAGACCGGCCAGTGCCATCATTTTTCTTGTGTCCTATCCTTCAGGTGACCGATGCCTTTGGGTATTCCAAAACTAAGCTTAATTGTAGAACCCCATTTAGTTTGTTGAACAAGATGCGTTTATTTGTGGTATTTAACATGGCTGAACTTCTTTGGGTTCCTTTTTCAGGAAATAATGCATGATCCCTTGGTTGCAGCAGACGGATTCACTTACGAAGGGGAAGCCATACGTGATGGCTAGAAAATGGTCATGAGACTTCTCCCATGACTAATTTAAAATTGAATCACCTGCATCTGACGCCCAATCATGCACTTCGTCTTGCAATTCAAGACTGGCATTGCAAGTCCTGAAGTTCGTATTGATTCATTTATATATGTGGCAAATATTTGCAAATGTCAGTTTTGCATTCCTTTGCTTTATTGCGACCCCAGCTTTATCATTGGAGCTCATTTAATGGTAGAGTTAGTTCTTTACTGGTCTTTCTGTTTTACAGAATCAGTCATATACGATCATCTGACATATTGTACATACAGAGTTGCCATTAAAGACTTCTCTAGGTTGGTGAACTATTTACGGAACTGGATTTACACTTTTGCTACGTTAAGCGTATTGATTATAATCAAGTCTCTTAACCTTAAGCACATCGTAGTAACTAAGCTGTCATCATCTAAAGCAAGAAATGAATAAGCTTCGCTACAAGAGCAGGATCGTTTTACTGTGCTTCTCTAACGTTACTGGACAATGGGCAGTGAAGTTGAGATCGAATCTCTGCTTCAATTAAAAAGTAGATACATGGCTATATTAACTGTTCTGTAGATGATGGTTAAGTTCAAATACGAACGGAGTAATTTAGCACTCGGCGTACCCACATACACTAATAGCGTTGTCGACCTTCGTTTGGTTTTCTAGTGGGAACGATCAAAATTATAAAGCGCCTTGTAGCTCCATACAAATGTTTATGTTGCTTCAACAGCCCTGTAGTATTCCATCTCTGCCAGAGAGCAGAGAAACAGAGGCATGCTTCTCTGTTGCATGGAACGGGTGATCATCTTCGCCTTTGAAGATAACAAGCCTGGAATCTTCGTTGCCACGACCCATAAGTGGATTTGATTCTCCTTCCAAGTTTCATAGATGCAACTCGTCCCTGTTAGGAACCACGTTTTCGTTTATACTTGTTTCAGACCTCTGTTCCATAGAACTTCTGTTAATATTGCCTTAGGGATGCTCTAATAATCGATGTGGGTCTAGTGAACCTGACTCTGGTATCATTTTTCAAATTTATTCTTATTGACATAATAATTTGAACTTAAGTCTGATACAAATTCCCACATTTATCTAGCCCTCCTTGCACAGCGGCCTAAATCTGGATGTGAAACTAATTCCCATATCAACTTTGAGGGACTCCCTTAAGGGTCCTCTGATAGCCGATGTGGCCCAACAAACCTAGTTTTGATACCATTTCCTACATTTACTATTGCTGCAAGGCGACTTGAACCTAACTCGGATACCAATTCTCATATCACCTCTGCTGACATAGCGACTTGAACCTAATTTTAATACTAAATTCCACATTCACCTTTAGGGGTCCTTTGATAGTTGATGTGGGCCTAACGTCGTTGTTGACACAACAATAATCTAGGTTTGATGTTTTTCATAATTGCCACTCTCCTAATTTTCTCAACCCTTCTCCCTTTCTCCTCACTTTTTTTTTTCAAATGTCACCGCCATCCCTCACCAACAAACTCTTTTTCTACCTGAATCAATCAAGGCAATTTGTTAAGGCTTTTGAATGAGGATAGTGTAAAACAAATATTAAGAAGGGACGTAGAAAGGACAATACAAACCAATCCAATAAAATAAAACTCTATAATTTAAAAACACCCGAAAAAAGTTTATGTTATCACGTTGAGTAATATTGAAAAATACTATAAGTTACTAATGCAATGTAACACTTTATAGGAAAAATTTAATGGGAAACTTTTTGCTTAATTTTATATCAATTTTATTATTTTATATTGCTATTTAATGTAATGTTAGATTTTAATTTTAAAATTATATTATAATTTGAGATTGTTGTATAAGAAATTAAATATAAATTAAGATTGAAATTAAAATTATATTTAGTAATATATCATTGAAATTGTATGAAAAATTGAATAATAAATTATTTTTTTTGTTAGGCTAAGGGTATCGGTAACAATGATTAATCCCCTTACATCGTAAACTTCTCAAATGAGCTTTAGCACTGTCATAAGACCTTTCCCGTAAACATCATCAGAAACCAGATCCTGACCAGATGTTTAAGGAACGTAGCTAGGTGCCAACTATAATTATAAGCTTGATTACATCTAAATAACTTAACCAAAAAAAAATGCCTAAACAAAATTGACCACTAAACCTTCATAGGCCCTTCGGCCGGAAAACCTTCAGAGGCCGAATATAATGTGGGGCTTTGGATTGACTGCTCAACTTTTCACAATACGGTGTAGGACGGGTATTTGAATAACGGGCTGGGCCTATAAACCCACTTTGTGTTTCCTAGAAGGGTGGATATTAGGTGCCGAGTCATATTCCATTTCAAGGGAAAAAACAAAGGTAACAGAAGTAGTAATGATATGATAAAACAAATCGAGAATTGTATCCAAAAAAAACGAGAAGGATTTATATCTATAAACTGAAATTAGTGGGCGGTTGATTTGATGTTCATCCTACAAGATAATCAATATTAAGAAAATAATTCAAAAGATGGCAAAGCAAAGCAAGTCAATTCAAGACAATTTTCTAAATTAAGAGAAGAAAAGGAAATTTGACAATAACCTCCAAGTGTCGCATGATGCTATCGTTGAAGCAGTCATAGCTCAACTAGGCGGATTTTCCAATTTGTGTGATTGAATGAATTGATTGTTTATGAGGTATGACTTATAGCCCTACACATATAAAATTAAATTAAGGGTTAGGTAGCCAATCCACCTTAAAAATACACGTTTAAGAGTAGTAATATCTTGAAAGTTTTTTTTTTTTTGTCTTAATGTCACCCTAAAAATTTAAAAACTTAATAATGTTATAACTGTCTTAACGATCACACGTTAGTTTGTCCTATTTTGCTAATGTAGCATGTTTACATGACATTTTAGTCACTTTTTTTGTTTCCTTTTATGTTGAATCTGCACGTCCTCTTTTTCCATATCAAAGTTTAACAACAAAAAAACGTCAAATCCTTCTCTTTGATTCAGTTTTTCCCTCACCTAACATCCAAACTCGACCAAAAACACCAGTGATCTTATCAACCAACAATCTCCATCGCCCTCAGCCTTCATCATCAGCGACCTCTCTATCTCCCTGGCCGACAACCTGTCCTCGACAAATCTGGAGAGAGAAGTGAGGTCGCGATCTTGAAGATTTGCCGGCGGCGGTGAGTGAGCTCCGTCTCATTGATCTTCCGCAGGCAAGTGAGTTGTGTCGTCGGAGATGATGGTTGAGGCAAGAAGGATTGACGGTGGAGAAGGGAAAGATTCCAGTGACAGAGACTTGATAGAGGTGATAGCGAGTAAAGCTCGGTCTCCCTCCTCCCTTTCACTGTTTGAAATTGCCTACCCAGTCCCAAGTTGCAAATCTGTTTGAAATCACCTTCACTGTTCAAAATCAAATTCCCCACTTCTGTTTGGATAAATCTGTTGATTTAGCACCCTTAGAGTGCTCTTCGAAGTCCAGGTTCATCGTTAAGCTTCCACAAGCCACGATCTATATTCAGCCACCAAATGTTGAACTTAAAAATTTTCTTTTTTCATTGCTGCTTTAAATTTCTAGTTTGCTGTGAATCCGATCGTTATCTGGGTTGGTCCCTGCTGGTTGATTCTTTTTTTTTTTTTTTTTTTGGATTAATGTGACGTTAAAATGATTTGTTAAGATGACAATTAGATGGATGGGCAATGAGGTGGGGGAAGAACAAGGACTTGGGGCAGACTGGGGAAGATGAGCGATGACTAACTCGAGAAGACGAAGTTGACAGGGGCCAATTCGATGAACAGAATCGAAGTTGATGGATGATGCTCTGTTTTAGTTTCAGAACATGGGAGAAAGGAGGTGGGGATGTGGATGTGGATGTGAGGTGGAGATGGTAGAAAAGGTAGGTGGCGATGATGTGGCAATTTAAGTGCCATGTAAGATTTTTTAATGGTGAAAATTAACTATGTTAACGGGTAGGTCAACATTACTATGTTTTTAGACTTTTAGGGCGATATTGAAACAAAAAAACTTACAAAGTAACATTGCTCTTAAACATGTAATTTCGGCGATATAGACAAGGGCGGAGCCATGATTTAGAGTTAATGGGTGCACAATTAGTATAGGGGTTTGGGGGTTCGGGGTAGTGCCGTCGATTTTTTTTTTTTTAAGAAAAGTTTTAAATACATTAAGATTGTATCATTGACATTTTCTGGAAGGAAAAAAATTTAACAAAATTAAAGAACATGTTGGAACTTGGAACCTATAAGAAATCAAAGAATGAAGAATTATAATAACTAGAAGGTGGGCAAGCAAACCAAAATGTTGGCTTCGACTTCAATTCATCATAAACAAAAATCACAAGATGGAATATTACCTTTAGATATTCATTTACATCAGCATTCATCTGGTTAGCTTTGAATGTTGCATCAACCTCCAAAAAGATTCGAGAGAATACAGTTATTTCTTAAAACAAGTCAATCTGTAAAAGAAAATAGAAAATGAAGTTGTGTCATGCCAATATTCAATACAAAAAAGACTTATTATCATGCTTTCACCATAAAGCAAAGAAATAAGAGAAGGATAGTTACAAACCGACACTTCAACTTTAGCATGCCTCAAAAAAGGCTATATCCATTAGAGAGCACAACACTTTCAATAGGTTTAACACCAAACACTTACATAAAGAGGAAAGGGAAAAAAAAAAGGTAAAAGAGAAGATGGAGGTTCGAACCGACGACCTTAAGCTAAAGATATAAAGTCTTAACCAACTATAGTATCCATATATATTGTTATTAAATTCTCTCTCTCTCTCTCTCTCTCTCTCTCTCTCTCTCTCTCTCTATATATATATATATATATATATATATATATATATATATATATTTTATGGGTTCACTTGCCCCCATTAAAACCAATGTAGCTCCGCCCCTGGATATAGATGTGGATGTAGATATGAGATGGAGATGGGAGAAAAGATAGGTGGCAATGATGTGGCAATTTAAGTGCCATGTAAGATTTTTTAATGGTGAAAATTAATTATGTTAATGGAAAGAACAACATTACTACGTTTTTAAATTTTTAAGGTGACATTGAGACAAAAAGAACTTACAAAGTAACATTGTTATAGGCGTATAATTTCAAGATAGACTTACTATTTAACCCTAAAATTTAATCATCTAAATCCCAAGTCGCTTTGTGCCCTAGTTTCTACGTTCCATTTGAGCTTGCCTCTCTCTTGCAAAGTAAACTCCTTTTGTAAAACGGCAATTAAACTGCTTCACAATTCAAACCCCACCGTCCCCACTCATTCTTCAGTTAGATTTTCTTGACAGTTTTAAACACTAAAAATAATTTTAAAACGAAATCACATTTGGACAAGACGTCCTTTGAAAATATCAAACTTCTATTAATATAAAATTCTCCTTTGATTTCTTCCCCTCCCGATTTTTATAAGGGATGACGCCCCACCTCATTTTGATTCATAAAAACTTGGTTGCTGGATCAAAGTTTAGATGTGTACCCCCTGTTAGAAATTAACTGCAATAGCAAAATGGGCACGCCCATATTCCATGAATTCAAGAAACAAGCTTCCTTCTTCCTCAAGGAGAAAATCAAGACTGCTAGATTAGCTCTCACTGATGTTACCCCTGCTCAACTGTATGATTATTCCTCCTCCTTCCTCCAATTAATTTTTCTATTATTGACCACTTTTTATAGTTCTGGTCATGGTCTTATAGATCGCTGGTTTTGTTTCTGTTTGATGTTCTTTTTACACTCGCAGGATGACAGAGGAGGCTACAAATGGGAATCCGTGGGCTCCAGATTCCCCCACACTCAGATCAATTTCAAAGGCTGCTTTTGAAGTTGATGATTATTGGAGGATTGTGGAGATTCTGCACAGAAGGTTTCTCGCCCTTTCTCTCTGTTTTTTCCCCTTTTTTCTCGGCATGTTCTCTTTCTATATGGGAATTATTTACATTGAAAAGTGATCATGGATGATTGAGTGGGATAATTTTGAATCAGACTTGTTAGATTTGAAAAGAAGAACTGGAGGGCCTCTTATAATTCTCTGATCTTGATCGAGCACCTGTTGACCCATGGACCCGAAAGTGTTGCGCAAGAATTCCAGGATGATAAAGATGTCATCAGTCAGATGATCGGCTTTCAGTATGTCGATGAATCAGGGTACGTTTCTTGATCTTTCGGTTTGTTTCATTAGTATACCAAAAAAGATTCAACCAAAATTTCAAAAGTTCTCTATGAATTTTGCCTAAAATCGGAATGAGGCTATCGGAATTCCAAGTTCCTCGCTCATGAATTGTGTTGTGCAGATTCAATTGGGGTCTAAACGTCAGAAAGAAAGCAGATAGAATATTGAAACTGCTAGAAGAAGGACATGTTCTTAAAGAAGAAAGAGATCGAGCTCGAAAGCTATCTAGAGGCATTCAAGGGTTTGGAAGTTTCTGCCAACGCTCATCCGAACAATCAACAGCATCATTTCTCAGAAGTATCTCCGATTTCAGCAGCCATGAAGACCAAAACTCTAACTCAAACAGAGGCCAGGACGATGCGGCTCAAAATCAGATGCGACAAAAGTCTGAAACAAGTAAAAACGAAAACGTGGCTTCTAACAGGGACGAGTTGCATCTATGGGAATTGAAAGGGGAATCAAATCCTCTTTTGGATCGTGGCAACGAAGATTCCAGGCTTGGTATCTTCAAAGGCGAAGATGATCACCCGTTCCATGCAACAGAGAAGCATGCCTCTGTTTCTCTGCTTTCTGGCAAAGATGGAATACTACAGGGCTGTTGAAGCAAACGTAAACAATTGTATGGAGCTACAAGGCGCTTTATAATTTTGATCGTTACCAGTAGAAAACCAAACGAAGGTCCACGACACTATTAGTGTGTGTTGGTACGCCGAATGCTCAATTACTCCGTTCGTATTTGAATTTGGTCATCATCTACAGAGCAATTAATATAGCCATGTATCTATCTACTTAATATTTGAAGCAGAGATTCGATCTTCATTTCACTGGCCACTGTCCAGTAACGTTAGAGAAGCATAGTAAAACGATCCCGCTCTTTTAGCGAGGCTTGTTCATTTCCTGTTTCAGATGATGACAGCTTAGTTACTACTATGTCCTTAAGGTTTGGACTTGATTATAATCAATACGCTTAAAGTAGCAAAAGTGTCAATCCAGTTCCGTAAATAGTTCACCCACCAAGAGAAATCTTTAATGGCAACTCTGTATGTACAATATGTCAGATTGATCGTATATGACTGGTTCTGTAAATCAGAAAGACCGGTAAAGAACTAACTCCACAGCTCCAATGATAAAGCTGGGGTCGCAATAAAGCAAGGGAATACAAAACTGACATTTACAAATATTTGCAACATTTTTAAATGAATCAATACGAACTTCAGGATTTGCAAAGCCAGTCTTGAATTGCAAGACGAAGTGCATGATTGGGCGTCAGATGCAGGTGATTCAATTTTAAATTAGTCATGGGAGAAGTCTCAGGACCATTTTCTAGCCATTCACGTATGGCTTCCCCTTCGTAAGTGAATCCGTCTGCTGCAACCTGGGGATCATGCATTATTTCCTGAAAAAGGAACCCAAAGAAGTTGAGCCATGTTAAATACCACAAATAAATGCATCTTGTTCAACAAACTAAATGAGGTTCTACAATTAAGCTTAGTTTTGGAATACCCAAAGGCATCAATCACCTGAAGGATAGGACACAAGAAAAATGATGGCACTGGCCGGTCTTCTGAAACATGCAATTGCTCCAATTCCCTCACCAAAGTGGGTGTTAGCTCTGGTCTTTCTCTGCCTTGTTGCTGACAACATTGCAGTCCCAGTTCAATCAATCGTGTAGCCACAGCTGGAGGCCATTCTCCAGCTGAAGAATCCAAAATTGATGACAATTTTCCACAAGATACTGCCTTGCGTACCTCACCTGCTAACCCTACTGGAATAGTCCTACCAGTGAGGAGTTGCAAAATGATAAGTCCAAAGGAATAGATATCAGACTTTGCTGTTAGTATTCCAGTCCTCTCAAGCTCGGGATCTGTATATGTAGAAGATCTTTTCAGCTCAGCACTGAATCTGAAACTAGGACGATAGAGTGACTCCTCAGTCAACAGTCTGCAGGACCCAAATTCGCATATCTTGCAACTAAGCGCAGAGTCAAGAAATATCGTTTCAGGCTTTAGATCACCATGGACAATAGTTTTAGGTTTGGAAGTGTGTAAAAAGCAAAGAGCGCTGGCAATTTCAGCAATCATACGTGCTCGGCTATTCCATGTCACAGGGGAATTTTTGTTTTTACGAAATAGGAGATCTTGAAGACTTCCATTGGGTAGGTACTCATACACCAGTGACCAGGCTTCAGGGCAAACACCAAGCAAAGTCAATAGATGAGGATGCTGGAGACTACCAAGAACTTGAACCTGGAAAACACGGGAAGACGTTAGTTGGACCAAAGAAACAAAACACATGCTAAGCGTCCCAGGAAATGGAAAGGCGATAAACATCTTAAACTAACAACATCAGCAAGTGATAAAAGACCAATTAACACAAATTTTAGGAAGATATATCGTAAGAACTGGGAAGAGTCTTGTGGCCCAAAAGAAAATGTGGGGGAGATCATCACAGAGAATGGGAAAGCAGAATGGAAACAGCAGCAACACATGGCAAATACAGGGAAGAATTTAGTAGATATGATGGATTGGCATCTGTAGCAGCGCCTAACACATGATGCAGGACGGGGAGGCAACACATCTTAGTACTTTAACTTCTATTTAAAGGACTCATTCATTCTAAAGTGTTTCAGAACATTTTAAAACCAGCTGAAGGAATTCAAGGCTTTAAGGTCTAAAAGCATCCAAAGTTACTCTATGAAAATAAATTTGTAAATTGCATCTAACAGTGCTTTAAGCACTTTTAAGACAAGATAACATGTCGTCTAGCCTGATTAGCTTCAAAAGGTTCCGTGGGCTGAGTAGCAGCTGTCCCCGTTTAGTAAACCATTTATTGACAGTAGTAAATACCTTGAGATCTCTGCATTTATGCCTCTGGTCCTCTCTAGGACTCAAGCATCCAAGATAAATAATTTCAAAACCAAAAAAAAAAAAAATGTTATGGGCAATTGACCTCTTGATGAAACTCAGTCGGTCCTTGCGTGTTATGTGGATGGAACTTCCTTATAGCAACTGTTCTCCCAAGCATTTCCCCCTTATAAATACAACCATATCCTCCCTGTGCAATTTTGAAGCTCTCAGAAAAATTGCAAGTAGCATTTTGAAGATCTGAAAGTGAAAATTCTGCTAACTCTGGTAATTCTTCAGCAAATCCAATGACCCCATGGCAGTGTGCAGCTCCAATATGTCCCCGACTTTTCCATCGCTCCAGCCAGCGGAGGGCTTCCATTTTTTGTCTCCTGATCTGCTGTTTTTCTTGCCACAGGGTTGAGATGGATGCTTGAATTAATAATAACTCATCCGCAGCTTCATCATGCCTGCGGTTTGCTTCCTGTGCACGACTATCCAGAAGGGCAATATTTCTCATGGTCCTCTGTAGCACAGTTGCAAGTTCTTCACTCTCATCCAAGAGCTTTTGTTGCTCCTCTACTGTGGCTTGCAATGCACTCTCTGCCTCCTTTCTTAGCTTTACTTCATATGTATAAGCCAATTCAAGCATATTGACCTGGATGAAAGCGAGTGTCACAGACAAATTCAACTCAAAAGTTTAAACTGTCGTGAAGAATCAAACATTTTTATCATAATCTCAAATAGAAATACTTCATCAGGTTGGAACAAAAGTCACGAGGCTCAGAATATAATCATACTGAAAAATCAATACCGTCATTTATCACTAATTATACTTTGTTTTCCAGGCCCGTTCTAATATTTCCACCAAAACAAGTTTACTAAACAGCCCAAAGGAACCCAATATTATTTTGATAGCTTCTCTCTTTTCATTGAATTACTTTGTCAGAGTTTCTTTAAGACATAAAAAAAGGAAAAGGGTTAAGCTTGATGCTTCCCGGTAAGGCAAAAATTCAATTGTCCAGTTTCCCTTTAGCAAAAAGAAAGAGCATGGGCTTCTGTGATAATGGTTATACTTACCTTCTTTATGGCCTCCATAGCTTCTGCTTCAAGTCTTTTGCATTTCAAAGGCTCCACTAAACCCTTATCTTTTGCAGCCTCAACTTCTATTTTGGTTTCAGCAAGTAGAGTAAGAAGTTTATCTTCCTCAACATCAGAAGAAGTCTCTAAATAGCCCCCAGTAGATGATTTGGATGATGAAGTTGCATCTGTTTCTGAGATTTCACCCTGAGACCAATTACCAGTTCCAGTACAGATTGCAGTTCTTGCAGAATTTGATCTATGGAATAATTCACTCTCACCATATGGTAATGATCTAGTTATCAATCTATCTGAGGCAGCAACCTCAGGTTGAGATTGTGAAGATAAGGAACAAGGATTTTCAGAAGCTTCCCTTGTCCATAAGAGTTTACCTTTGTGGATAAACCATATCTCACAGAATGGGGGAGCATTCTTGGCAGCATAATTTGCTTTCTTGGAATTCCTTTTCACCTTCATGCGACTACATTTTATCCAATCGTTTTTTATGATAATCAGAAGTCTTGATTGATTTTTGCATACTTAGCAATGTAATTTTCAGTGAAGAATCAGTAGACAATCAAAGCATTACTTACTTCTCGGGCACCGCTCCTATAACAAGCTTCCTAATACCATGCTTGATAATTAAATCAACAATTCCTTTGTGCACTTGCTCAGCTTCACCTATCACACTGGTTGCCTTAACCTGAAAGAAGTTACTTTTAAAGAAATCCATTAATAGCAGATTTATTACCCATATTGTATTTTCTCTAAAAAGGAAATATAAACAAATTTCAATTATACTGTTGTCAATATTTTGAAAGCACGAGGCCTTAAAACAAAGTGAATAGTTAATAAAGAACTGGATTTAAAAATGTCTGGCAAAATGCAAAGTTTGGTTCTTTTCCCTCACAAAATAAACTTTCAAAGGTGGCTGGGGATGCACTTAGTGCTCTTCCCACGAATCAAATTTGTTCCCTCCAAGATGCTCTCGGCAACGTCAGAAAATATTTTTTTAAGAAAAAAAAACGAACTATGAATCTGATTGCATGTGATTCCCTAACACACAATTGGTGGATAAGAATATACTCCTAAAAGATTATATTCAAATGGCATTCTTTGCATTAAGATTCACTAACTAATTTTTCTACATAAATAACAGGCGCACAAATTTTTAAGGGAAAATGACAGAAAAATACCACTTGAACTTCAAATTTCAAATTCCTGTTAAGAGTAATAATAAAGAGATTAACAAGAACCACAGTAAAACAATTGAAAATTTGTTACAATTTTTAATATAGAAACAAAGACTTAATTTTCACGATAAGTAAACAGCTGAGATAGCACTCGGTTATACACATTAACAAAAAGAGATTACCTTGGGGATTGCTTATTATTTTACACCAAAAAGATCCGATGTACTAGATCAAGGAAAATTAAACTCTAAAATTCCAACCCAATATGGTAAAAATTTATAAACCAAGAATAAAGCAAGGAGGAAAAAAATATTAACTTTCTTAATCAGTGAATATAGATAGGCGAAGATATGGATACCTTAGCTGCACGGCAAATGCTCAGATAATTTTCCAAAAGCCTCATGGTCTGCTCTCTTTCCTCTCTTCTAAAAGCAGAAACGACTTCAGGATTTGCTTGGGTTGCAGGCAATTTTCCCACTGATCAATAAATCGAAGTTAATTCACAGTTTAGGGTTGAAATTTGGCTAGAACGAAAGACTAAACCTAAGAATTTCCAAAACAGAATTGAGCAGACATGAGCTAAATTGCTATAGATAACACTTGGCGGTTCCCAAATTACAGGCTACAAGTCAATACAGTTCCAAAGGGAGACGAAATCACACAAAAGGGTGGATGCTCAGACTTACAAAGAGTGGGGATCATAGAGGAAGGTTGATGAACATGAAGAATGCAAATTTCTGAGTTGCTAAAGCGGTCAAAAGTCCATTGAAGCAAATGGGCAGCTTTGTCCACCGACTTTCCGACAGCAACGTAGACGGATTCAGTACAGTCTGCCATGGGATGGGGTGGCTGAGAGGTGGCGGCTCCGTGGAAGGCGAAGGGCGAAGTCAGAGTAAGGGGCGGCGAGAGGCCATAGAAGGGGTCTCCGGTAATCACAGGCGGCTGATAGTGAGGAGGATTAGAAGGGTTCAAGAGCTCCATGAGAGGAGAGGAGAAGTGAGGTGAGGAAGGGAAGAGAAAGCATTGTGGGAAGATGCTTCTTTGATTGCCTTCCTTCCAAACTGGAAAACGAAGCTTGACTTTTGCGCTGACTCCAAAGCGTGTCCGTGTGCCGGTGTTGCGTTACCGTGTGACGCGGCGGAATTGAAAATCACTTCATTGGTTCTTACCATTTTTTCCTTTGCCAGTTGCCAACAATCCTTTAGAAAAGTTTGTATCAGTCTATCATGCATAAATATAATACTGTACCTCCCTCATGAAATTTATTTAACTAAGTTAAGAGTGTTTAAATTAGTTACTTATACAAAATGTTTATTGATTTTTTTAGATTATCTTTTTAAAACACTTGTATTATAAATTAACCATGCATGCAAACTTTCTTAATATCTATAGTCATTACCAACTAGCTCTGACAAGAAATATCAATGGATAAAAAATCATCTTATTCCTAGCTACATGAAATCATGTAATTGTACAATTTAAAATTAAGTAACCAATTTGTATGTATGTATATAGTAAACGAAGCTGAATGAAATATGTTTACCCAAAAAAAAAAAAAAAAGATTCCAGTTATTCAATGAATTAGGACATGATATTTTAACTTTCTTAACAGAAGTGACGTTGGTGATGTGTGTATAGGATGACTAGAATAACTCGCATTCACAAGGGATGACAATGTTTTCAGTAACAAAAAATTATAAAGTTTTGTTGGCCAGAGAATGAAAAATTATAAAGTAAGGCAGTAGACATATTTTTGTAATTTTCTGAAAAGGTAGAAGTTGTGCTGCCGATCACATCACAGCATTTTAATTATGCTCACACGGTTTTTTTTTTTAATCTTATTCGTTTTTTAATAATATCGTATTAATGATCTTTCAGTTTGTTGGGTTTTTGTCTTGTTTTTCCTTAGCAAGGTCTTGTCTGACATTTTCCTTTTTATAATTGCTTTTAGGGGTGTTTTCTGGATGAACTCAATCAGGAAATTCTATTCCTGATCCCAATCCTAAAGAAGGTTTGGGAAGAAAAATCATTCTTGAACACAAAAAATTCTCGTTCTGATTGGAATCTTTGAAAAATCTCAATGTATACAATATACCAGAATCTATATAAAACTCATAATTAATCCAGTATCAATTCAAAAACTGTAACAATTTCCAAAATCTTATTTACTCACTCAAAAGTCATCCAATGACATATCTTATCCAATACATTATATAATAAAAAATTCAAGAATTCAATACAATACATAATAAAAAAGAGTCTAGCTACATGCTTAAAGCTCAAGTCTAATCAAGGTGTTTCATTCATTCAAGATTAGTCCAATACATTGACATAATCAAATAAACTAATCATTATTGTTATTAATTTATGAAATCAAAACAACATAATTTGATTAGGTGGTTAGTGCTAGTTATTTATCTGAAATGTTATAAGACGTTGATATATATATATATGTGTGTGTGGGACGGTTAATCTCATTCCCAATTCTAATCCTGATCCCAAAACTTTTTTCTCTTATCCCGAGTTTTCTTAGAAATTTTGGAAACCTGATTTTCCTAATCCCAATTGCAGTATAGAAAACTTGAAACGCCCCTACCAACTCCCCTCCAACACATCAGCATCACACCAAACCAAACGATGCAGCCCAACCATTTTGACTGAGAGGGTATGACAGTAATTTTATAATAATATTCATGGTGGGCTGGGCCCAGTCACCCACAATCCCCCTAAACCAAAACCGGGGATAATACGGTACGTACGTCTTGTCTCTCTTCCTTTCTATCTGGTAATTACTAATTACCGTATTGCTGGAGCAGGCGTCGTCTAAACAAGCCCCCAACTCGTCTACGGTGTGAGCAGAGTGTTTTTTATCTTCCTCTAATTATTTTTGTCTGGTTTTAAAAGTATATTTCTTTTCAATATTTTTAAAATTATATTATCTCCTCTTAATATTAATTTCATCCTCTATTTCATTTTAAATTCAATTTGAAAAACATTTTTGGTTCATATCTCATTTGTATTTTCTTAACTCAACGAGCATCACAAAAAAATTAATTTATCTCCAAAAACAATTGATCAAACTAAAAAAATTAAAAAAAGAATGGGTATGCAATTAAAGAAAAAAACTTACAAAATAGAATAAATTAAATAAAAAAATATACATGTCAAAGAAAATGAAAAGGAAAAAACATTCGAATTAACATAATTCAACATAAAGAAAAATTGCCGAAGTTGCTGTTTTTGTTTTTTGTTTGTCTTTTTACCCGAACAAAGTTACTGGTGAGAAATGCGTAATGCGCATAGCATTATTTATTTAGTTGGCCTTTGAGTGAAAAAAAAAAAGAAGAAGAAGAAAAAGAAGAATTTATTTAGTTGGCCATTGATTGAAACTAATGGGCTTGGATGCCGCTAAGAATTAAATGTAAATAGAAAATGAGCCGGATGGGCAAAAGGTTGTCAAAGAATGGCATCAATTTGTTGGTATTGCATATCAAGTGTTTAATGAATGAATTGCAACGATAAAAATAAAAGAAATAGGAAATAATTATTTTGATACAAGAAATAATTCAATCCGACCTCAAACAAACCCCACCTTCTCTTGAATAACACACGGTGAAAAGAAGAAAATTGAAGAGAAATTGTCAATCCCTGGAAGGTGCAATTGCATTGACTGCCAAATAGGAAAAGGCCATATATATTTGCAGCAAGCTCCAGGGGTACCACTTAAAAGCATTTCCTGTGAACAATTGAAGGCCCAGACTCGTCGTAATCTGCCTTGGCAATCCACATCTGCATTCATTTCACACACAATTAGTTCCCTATATTTGATACTTCCAATGCTTAATATAATATTTCGTTGCGAGGTGTATATCTTATCATAAAGCCACCACAGTGAATGGTACACATATATACAGTTAGAAGAAGAGAAACCTGTTGCAAAGTGCTGAGAGAAGCCAAGGAGCCTAAAACCAGTGACAAATTGGGATTTGGCTCTCATCCTCTTCCCTTTCCATCCACCCCATCTTTTTCTTCATCTCAACTGTTGGATTGAAATCTGAATGGTTAGATTTCATCTTTTTTTAAAAAAATATTTTTTAAAAAATATTTTTTAATCATTTAATATTTTATTAATATTTTTATAAAAGATGAAATCTAGACCGTTCATATTTCAATCCAACGGATAAGATAAAGAAGAAGATGGAAGAGGATGGGAACCAAATCCCGACGAATTGCGGGTGCTCGCAAGGAGTTAATATATGCAGTATAATTTTTCTTACTCAAGGAAGTGTGAATGGCCTCGCTAGCGTTATTACATTATAGGCCTTCTAGTCCCGTCAAATAGTCTGATACTCAACATGGAAATTCCGTTTTACTAATTATTTGTCCAACGAGCAATAAAGGATTTAAATTTGTTTGGAATATTTGGATAATCTCAGAACAATATACTTTTGAATTTCCAGCTCGCATCTTGAATTAATTGTGTTAACAAAATGCAAAGAATTAAAGTTCAAAGCAAATGCAAAGAATTAAATTCAAATGGTAAATCTATGAAACTCTTAGATGTATAAAGTCAAGAAATCTAACTGAAGAATGAGTGGTAACGCTTGAATAGTGAAGCGATGGGAACGCTTGAATAGTGAAGCGGTTTTCTAAAAGGAGTTTTACTTTCCAAGAAGAGTCTAACTACATATAATACTCTTTGCAGAATAAAGGACACTCAATGTGGTGACGCAGGGCAATCCTAAGGCAGCGATCATGGAATATATGACCACAATTGATAATTGTTGCAGGCCCATTGGCGGTCAGTAACAACTCCAAGCATATGGAGCATTTATCCTTATAACAAATGAGCTCTTCCACCAAGGCTGGTTGCGTCGCCAACTTTCTAGTTGGTCCACGAGGAGGAGGTGGAGGGAGTGGAGGATGTGACATCTGAAAAATAAAAATAGAGGGAAGAAAGCATAGGAATGAATGATTGAACCATATAGGTATCAGTGGGCTTTCGTCTATATAAGGACCATGTACAAATCATTTTCATTAATGAGAATATCATTCAATATTTTACTTCCTCTTCTTGCTAATTCACAATATGGTATCAGAGTGGGATAGTCTTTAACATCCTCTTTTCTTCTAAACTTTTTTCAAAGATTTTATTGCTTTCTTTGATTCTTCACATGATCTCTGTAGGCAATTTCTAAGCCAATGAATGGAGTAGAGAATATGTTGGAATGGAGTTGGAGACACAAGCATGTGGTTACGCTTCTTGAATAAGGAGAAGAGGAACAAGAAGAAACTAACTAATTATTGTTAATTACCTTACACTTCTAACCGTTATAAAAAAGAAAAGAAGAAAAGAAAGAAAGAAAAGATAAGTTTAGCGCACAGACCTTTGCAGCCTTTTCACAAGAGGTTTTGAGAAGCAGAACGCATACAAA
The DNA here is from genome assembly GCA_037074495.1 of Acacia confusa. Taxonomy (NCBI): domain Eukaryota; kingdom Viridiplantae; phylum Streptophyta; class Magnoliopsida; order Fabales; family Fabaceae; genus Acacia; species Acacia confusa. The sequence goes on from CM073509.1 coordinate 1,103,155, forward strand.
CCCACATGGGAAGAAAATGAAGAGATAACTGTGAACATAATTAACTGTGGTTCGTTCTTGTTATCAAAAAGAAAACTAGAAGAGAAGAGAGAGGACCTTTGAAGAATGATATTGCAGGTCTTCCGATATTGATTTCAGAAACAAAATACATTAGTGTATATAATTAGTTAATTCTGTGTAACTGAAATTTTGGTTATTCTTTATTAGTATGTATATGTATTATTGTTTTGTCCATGTAGGTATCAGTGGACTTTAGTCTATATAAGTATGGTGTACAGATCATTTTCATTAATGAGAATATCATTCCATATTTCATCTCCTCTTCTTGCTAATTCACAATATGGTATCAGAGCGGGATAGTCTTTGACATCCTCTTTTTTTCTAAACTTTTTTTCAGAGATTTTATTGCTTTCTTTGAGTCTTCACGTGATCTCTGTAGGTCATTGTTGAGCCAATGAACGGAGCAAAGAATATGTTGGAATGGGGTTGGAGACACAAGCATAGGGTTACGCTTCTTGAATAAGGAGAAGAGGAACCAGAAGAAAGGAAAGAAGAAACTAGCTCATTATTATTAATTACCTTACACTTCTAACCGTTATAAAAAAAAAAAAGAAAAGAAAGAAAGAAAAGATAAGTTTAGTGCATAGACCTTTGCCGCCTTTTCACAAGAGGATTTGAGAAGCAGAATATACAGAAACCCACAAATGTACATGGGAAGAAAATGAAGAGATAACTGTGAACGTAACTGTGGTTTGTTCTCGTTGTCAAGAAGAAAACAAGAAGAGAAGAGAGGATCTTTGAAGAATGATATTGCAGGTTTTCCGATATTGATTTCAGAAACAAAATACAAAACCTAGTTACATTGTTATATAGTATTAGTGTATATAATTAGTTAATTATGTGTAACTGAAATTAGTTAGGAAGAATTTAATTAGTTATTCTTTATTAGTCTGTATATGTATTATTGTTTTGTCCATGTAGATATCAGTGGACTTTAGTCTATATAAGGACGATGTACAGATCATTTTCATTAATGAGAATATCATTCAATATTTTATTTTCTCTACTCGCTAATTCACAATATGGTATCAGAGTGGGATAGTTTTTAACATTCTCTTTTCTTCTAAACTTTTTTTCAGAGATTTTATTGCTTTTTTTTATTCTTCACGTGATCTCTATATATATAGAATGGAATTAAAGAACAAAACTTACAAAATAGAATGAAATGAAATAAAAAAATATACATGTCAAATAAAATGAAAAGGAAAAAACATTCGCGTTAGCATAATTCAACATAAAGAATAATTCCCGAAGTTGCTGTTTTTTGTCCCGAAGTTGCTGTTTTTTGTTTTTACCCGAACCAAGTTGATGTTGAAAAATGCGTAAAGCGCATAGTATTATTTATTTAATTGGCTATTGATTGAAACTAATGGGCTTGGATGCCGCTAAGAATTAAATATAGATTGTAAATGGGCTGGATGGGCAAAAGGTTGTCAAAGAATGGCATCGATTTGTTGGCATTGCATATCAAGTGTTTAATGAATGAATTGCAAGGGTAAAAATAAAAGAATTAGGAAATAATTCTTTTGATACAAGAATTCGGAAATAATTTAATCCGACCTCAAACAAACTCCACCTTCTCCTGAATAAGACACTGTGAAAAGAAGAAAATTGAAGAGAAATTGGCAATCCCTGGAAGGTGCAATTGCATTAACTGCCAAATAGGAGAAGGCCATATATATATTTGCCGCAAGCTCCAGTGGTACAACTTAAAAGCATTTTCTGTGCACAATTGAAGGCCCAGACTCATCGTACTCTGCCTTGGCAATCCACATCTGCATTCATTTCACACACAATTAGTTCCCTATATTTAATACCACCCGTCTTTAATATCAGATTTCTGTTAATAGGACGAGGCAGTATATCTTATCATAAAGCCAACACAGTGAATAGTACACATATATAGTTAAAAGATGAGGCACCTGTTGGAAAGTGCTGAGAGAAGCCAAGATGGAGCCACCAATCCAGACACTGTACTTTCTCTCCGGGGGAGCAACCACCTTGATCTTCATGCTGCTGGGGGCCAAAGCAGTGATTTCCTTGCTCATTCTGTCAGCAATTCCGGGGAACATGGTGGATCCACCGCTGAGCACAATGTTGCCGTACAAGTCCTTCCTGATATCAACATCGCACTTCATGATAGAATTATACGTGGTCTCATGAATGCCGGCAGCTTCCATTCCGATCATGGACGGCTGGAAGAGGACTTCAGGGCATCGGAAACGCTCAGCCCCGATGGTGATGACCTGTCCGTCTGGCAACTCATAGCTCTTCTCAACACTAGAGCTGGTCTTGGAAGTTTCAAGCTCTTGTTCATAGTCAAGGGCAATATAAGCCATCTTTTCCTTCACATCCCTCACAATTTCACGCTCAGCAGTGGTGGTGAACGAATAGCCACGCTCCGTCAGAATCTTCATTAAGGCATCAGTCAGGTCACGCCCTGCCAAGTCAAGACGCAGAATTGCATGTGGCAGAGCATAACCTTCGTATATGGGCACAGTATGGCTCACACCGTCACCAGAGTCCAAAACAATACCTTCACAAATCAACCAAAAACAAAACCAACCCAGTCAGATAAATGTGAAATCTGGACTTTGCCGATGGGATGAAGTGATATGCAGCATAAGGGGTTGTTAGGGAAATGAGAATGGAGAACGATGACTAACCAGTGGTACGGCCACTGGCGTACAAGGAGAGAACGGCCTGGATGGCGACGTACATGGCGGGGGTGTTGAAGGTCTCGAACATGATTTGGGTCATTTTTTCTCTGTTGGCCTTGGGGTTTAGGGGTGCCTCTGTGAGCAAAACTGGGTGCTCCTCTGGTGCCACACGGAGTTCGTTGTAGAAGGTGTGATGCCATATCTTCTCCATGTCGTCCCAGTTACTCACAATACCATGCTCGATGGGATATTTCAGAGTCAATATACCTCTCTTGGACTGAGCTTCATCCCCAACGTATGCGTCTTTCTGGCCCATTCCGACCATCACTCCGGTGTGACGTGGACGGCCCACGATACTGGGGAACACCGCCCTTGGAGCATCATCTCCGGCGAATCCAGCCTGACACAGACAGTTGACACATCATTCACTGATATTTAGTAATCACTAACGAATTTCGAATATCTATCGTACCTTGACCATTCCCGTCCCATTATCACAGACGAGTGGTTGAATATCCTCAGCGTCCGCCATTTAATATCTTCTGCTGGACCACGTATGCGATTTCAATTAGAAAATTGTGGCCACTCACACAAGAAAAAATATAGACACATTATCTAAGAGAAAATAGAATCGAAACGTATAGTTGGACAGTTTGAAATCGGCTTACACCATTCATGAGTAAGACTTAGCTTGCTCCATTTCGGGGATTTTATGGCATGTGTGTCGTAAATTTTACGTTAGAAACTGCCCTGGTAGCATCCAATTATCTTAATATTTCTACACGCGTTATGAAATAAAGCATATATATATCCTTGTACTATTGTATTACGGCTTGTCTTGCTCTGTTCAATGGGTATAGCAATATCAAGAACACTCCTGGGCATTTGAAAAATCGATTCTCGGTCCTTCCGAGTTTTATACAAGGAAAAAGGAAAACAAAAAGGATTTGTTGGAAAGGAGGAAACAAGCGTCGATCAATTGGCTCTACCGATAGAAAAATCCTTGCCATTGACATCGTAAACCAGAGTATCATTGTTGTCTTCTGATTTATCTATATCAGAACGCGTCATTTGCATTATGATTAATGGACAACAATAATAATATATAATATAATTTTCGGGATTGTAATGCAGCGATGAATAGTAGTAATGAATTGACATTGAGTGTGACGTCGGAGATTCAAGTTTAGGAAGGTAAAAAGAACGATGAATGTCGTTGTGGGAGAGAAATTCACCTGAAGATTGGATCCCGTAGAGAGAGATAGGGTAATCAAGGTGGGTTGAAAATGAGACGCAAAAAAGCGTTTGGGCTTATAAATCAAAGAGTTGGAACGTTCACGTCCACCACATTGTTGAACCGTGTCAGCGAGGCACGATCATTAAACCGATATCCACGTTCCTCCTGACACGTGTCTTTTCCATCTGTAAGGTCAAACTTCTATTTCAGTCACTTCTTCCACCCTTGCCCCCCAAACGAGCGTCTCAAATTTAGGGGGAAAAAACAAAAGCCACCGTTTGTCCGTTTAAGGAAGTTTATGTGTTTCCTAATTTTGGGTGCCAGGGGAACAATTACCAAATTTAAAGTCTGAATTTTGCGGGGGGAGACAATAATGGGCGTGGTTCCTAATACTTTTGGTTCTGGCAGCGTATGTTGATCTTTTTATAATAAATAAATGAAGCTCTTACAAACAAAGTTCATTAACGTCATTTTACTGTATCTGTATGTATGTATATAAAATAAATTCCAAATGAATTGAGGACGAAATAGGCTGGTCAGGTGGGGTGTAATATACTAATGAGTTTGTTTAGACGGAGCATTAATAAACTTTAAGTCACAAAAAACAAGAAAAAAGTAGCAACAGAAAAAAACTGAGTTGGATGTTTGGGTAGAGTTTTAAGTTGACTGGGTTTTTTTTTTTAAAAAAAAAAAAAACTTCTAAAACTCATTTAGGAAAAAGTTCAATGAGATAGCTTTTAAGAAAAAAATAAATAAATTTTTGACGTGAGTTCTAATATTTCTACCACCATCAATCTAAACACAAATTATATTTACAACCTAATTTTTTTTCTATCGAATTTTTGCAAAAATTAGATAGAAGATAGGTCATTGTTCCCACGCTAATCTAAATAGGCCCAAGATGTAGAGAGATCATTGGGGGATCCAAGTGAATGAGCCCAATAAAAACCTGGGCCTTGATGTGATTATGGAGCAGCAAAAAAATGAAATGGGGAGGGAGGGATGAGTGATGGATAGAGAAGAAGGGAGACACGATGATGAGGGAGTAGAGGAAGCAGAATGATGAGGCATGAGCATGCATTGCGGGGGGCAATTATGTCCCATCGCACTCAGTGTTCCTTTTATATTATTATACTATGCTTCTAGATATAAAATCTATTTTTTAAAAAAATTAAGGAAGTTAATTAAATTATTTATTTTTTTCTAAATTAATTTATTTAACTTATAAATTAATTTATATAATTTAATAATATGCAACATATGATATAATTAAATTACTTATTTAGCAATTTTAATCTCAAAAAAAAAAATCTATTGTCCATCCTCTCCCTCCTTTTTTTTTAAGGATAGAATTAGTGAAAGTGGTCCAAAAAAGAACCAAGTTTACTTTGTGGGGGTGAAAACCAAGCAATCCAGAGATAGTTCCGCTTTCCGCAAATTCAACCTGTCCCTTTCAATTCATACACATCTCCGGACGCCTTAAAATGATTACTTCCGCAGCTGCAAATCCAACTAACCTCATCCCAATCTTCAATGGATCCTAAGCAACCAAACATAACTAATCTCTTGACTTCCCTCTCCCCTTCATACTATTTTGTTCAACTTCAACTCCCTAGTTACGTTTTCTAAGTCCTCCAAAAAACAAAAAGAATCACTACACACTCCAGTCTTTTGAGTTGTCAATTTATATATCTGTCATTTTCTACCCGGCCTGCATCTTACCACTATATATATGCATGCCTTGCTCACTTGCTATGAGATTTTTTAATGGTTAGATTGTTTACGTGGGATTGACAGTAATTATCCTGAAAACACCTTTAACAAGCAGCGTCATATCCGTTTCTGCTAGTTTCTTTCCAGCGACTACTGTTTTGTTTACACACACAAATTATGTATAAACTCATCAATCATACCACTTGCATCGTCAGAAATGAAATAATCAGCGTTGAGGTGTAATTTTCAAGGTTCAAATAAAAATAGCCACGACGCTACTGTATTGCAAAGCAGGTATATATTAGTTTCGAACGCTGCCGAGATTCCACTTGCGTGACACTTTACTATTTGGTTTTGTTATTATACTTAAAGATAAGAGGATAAAATATAGGAAGGGATTATAAAGACGTAACACTGTTTTTATCATATGTAAAGTGGATTTTTTTATGTATTATCTATATGCCCCTTGGCCCTTGTCAACTTCTTAATTAAACACGTCTTGGACGTTTCCATCTGTCCAAACGCCAGACACACGGGCATATATGTCTTCAAATGAACCAAATGCAAATATATTATCATTATTGAAGGAATCTGGATTTACGTACGGAGCTAATATTAGTCAGGAACACAGTATTATGTGTAATGATGTTGTTGGGAAAAAAGGATTCCGTTTCTATGGTAAGAGGGTTAAAGCAGCCACACCTGGATTAATGTAAATTTGGATGACGCACAAATGAAATCCATGTGAATATAAAGGGAAAAATTTGGATTTGGATATCAGGAAACCTATGAGTGCCTTTTAGAGACGGATCATTCAAAGGTATTAACAAGGTTTCCATGTTCTCGCCGTTGAAAAGGAAAGCATCGTCGTACCTGTATATATGTTTTTACCGTCAGAAACAAAACGATTGTGAGTGATGTTTATGAGTACGTACTGTGACCACTAATTAACCTGGACGTATCGAAATCATTTGAAAAATCGATTCCTCCCATGTCATTTTCCTTTCCTTAACATGGTTCCACCTGTTTCCCTCTTGCAGATGTAGGCTGGGGCGAAAAACTTAAGGGAAATAACTGATGAAGATCTACACCATTTATGTTATAGCTCTCTGTCTGATGTTGTTCTTTTGATAATAACTATTATATACATAGACTTCATGATTCACGATTGAATTTTGTGTGTAAATTAGAGCATATCCATTTGAATATTATTAATCATTAAAAAAATGAGAGTGTACAAATAAGTCTTTTTATGGGCAAATCATAACCCAATAGGCTAACCATAGAATATGATTCAATCTGAGATATATACGATATGAGAAAATACTAGTGTCAACAATGATACATTTTAAATTTAAAACAAAATTAATTTATTTTTTCAAGTAAAATTAACACACAAACTAAAATAAAAAAGAAAGACACGATTTGTTATCTCAACAAGTTGTTTGTTAGGATGGTAAGCAATTTCACCCAAAAATTTAATAATATGTTAAAAATATCAATAAATCAGAAAATTTATAAGATTGAAATACCGAATTTTTGTGTTCAAAAGAATTAAATAATAGACGAAAATGAATAGTGGGCACGTTAATTGTGTTGTGAAGTGTAGTGAAGCACGTGCATAGCTGCATGAGAAATTGAGAATTTCAAGAAACCCAAAGAAAATAATTACTCGTAAAAGTTTTTTTTTTTAAAAAAAAAAACAGATCAGAGGGAAAAAGAATAAAGAAACTAAGAAAGAAGGAGGACACATATTTAATAAAGTATTAGTTTAATTTAATGGACCGAAGGAGAGAGAGAGAGTGTGTGTGTGTGGAGTGTTTGAGAATATTTGAGACTGGGTTGCCTCGGATCCTTCGCCGAATGTGGGGGTTTCAAAATAAAAAAAAAAAAAAAAAAAAAGGCATGAGTCATGAACTTGGCTTGCCTCTCTTGCTAAATTCCAAATACCCCAATTCAATTCCTTCCCAATATCGATCTCTTCATCAAATATGGCAACACCCTCTTCTGTCTCTCTCTCTCTCTCTCTTCTCCCTCCTTCCCTTTCTATCTTTCATTCTTGATTAATTAATTCCATATACTGAGCTTTCCTAAATTTCTATGTCAACTCAATTCCCATCTTCCTATCTCATCATGGCCGTCCCCAATTCCCGAGCTTTTCTCTCCCACAACGTCCTGGTAACGCCCAAAGATCAACAAGACCGTGGGGATGAACGATGCCGCCGTCCGACTTCTCCGCCTTTGAAGATCACAATTCCGACGTCGTTTGAGGACAAACACGATGGTGATGAGGAGGGCCTGAAGACTCCAACGTCTGCGGTTCACAGAATATCGGAGATGCTGCATTGTCCGCCCGCACCGAGAAAGCCCAAATCTTTGCCGTCCAAGAAACGAAGAGCTTCTCGTCCGCTGCTTCTTCTGGATCTGTCCGCAGAGGTCGACTCTTGGTTCCCCACACCCTTTGTGGTTGATGTTGGTGGCCAGATAAAGAAGTTCAAGAAATGATGAATGTTATGGATAATCTTCCAGATTATATATGATATACACTGGTGCGCAGTGCAGTGCAGGTGGTAGTTGTCCTAGGTGGACGATTTGTAGAAAGCCCCATTTTTAATTTAGATTTCCATATTCTCATGCAGCTGAGAAATTCATCAAGCTCGACATGGTTATATATATAATCATAATATATATACTTTTTCCCCTTGTTATTATCAGTTCTTGTTAATTCATGTATTTTCTACTTGAATAGACGACATATAGTGAGATCTGAAACATCAGAAGCTAGCATGGATGGATATATTTTGGAAATTAAAGTACAATGATGTGATGTAGTGTTAGATGAGAGTGAAGAAAACGAGATGCATTGGATTCTGAGGAGAGATGTTGTGTTTGGCATTGACTTTGAGGGAAGAAATGATGTGCAATCCAGGAACATTTGAATAAGGCACCAACCACTTAGAATTTTTTATCCTTTTTATAAGGCACCAATTATATTTAACTAACTTATTTATTACTATTTCCTATTATGCCCTTACTTTAACAAATTTTTTTAAATCTATCTCATTAAAGTGGGGATAAAGTTGGAAACTTTTATTAATTTTAGGCTCATTAATGACTTAACTTCCATTTTCTTGGTTTGTGAGAAAATATAGTTGGTGTCTTATAATAAGGATCAGAGGGAGGCACCAACTACCAAATGTATTTGGTCCTTTTTCTAAGGCACTTACTTATTTCTAATGAGCATTGATTATTTGTTTCCATATATGCCCATAATTAATAAGGGTAGCATGTGAGAGTAATAATAATATAATATTAGAGTTTAGTGTAAATAGTAGAGGTAATATTAGAAATTACTTAAATTATAGGACAACTTTATTGACTTTAACTGTTTTTATTGGTTTGTGTGATTTATTAGTTGGTGCCTTATAATAAGGATTTGAGGAAGTATTCCCTTTGCATGATTGACACTCACTAGGCACTACAAACACTCTCGCCTCTTTATAAGATATTCCTTAATTATAGCATCACAGCCTTAAATACAAGATATAATTAGGTTTTTTTAGAGAGATTAAAAAAATTAATTAAACTACATTAAAAAATTTATATTTATTTTTTTCGCTAAACTATTTTTACATAACATATAAACTGATATATAATATAATGATACACAACATGTAATATGATTAAATAATTTATTTAGTTTCATTAACATTTCAAAAAAAAAAAACTATGTCTTATATCTATGACAAAAGATAGTACTATATTTAAATATACATGTCACCCTCACTTTTAGGCTGTCCTTACTTGGATCTGGCTCCCATTCTCTTCCCTTTCCATCCTTTTTTTATCTCGGCCATTGGATTAAAATATAAATGGTTCAAATTTCATCTTTTATAAAAATATTAATAAAATATTAAATTATTAAAAAATATTTAAAAATAATATTTTTATAAAAAATGAAATCTGAACTGTTAGTTCGTATTTCAATCCAACAGCTAAGATAAAGAAGAGGATGAGAGCTAAATTCTACTTACTCACCTTCCTCATATTCTTTACTTCCTCGTCATTCAAAAATATTACCATATATGCATATTATATTTCCCTCCTATTTTGTCCATGTTCCCCACCATGTTTCCTTACTAATTTGGACCCCTTGTGGTTTTGGGCATATATATGGAATATACTCTCACATGTATTCCTAGCTAAATACATGCCTTGCTTCATACAAATACCATCAATGTTTTAGATATCAGTGTCAGTAGTTAGTATGGTAACATCATAATAATTTAAGATTTTGTAAATTGTTCTGTTCTAAAAACTCAGATGTCTAACCCAGAGGGTTAGTGAATGTTTCTATAGGATCTTTATAATCTTATCCACTGCCATGTTCAGATAATCAACAGTGAATATGGTCACGGCAATACCTATGGATTCAGATATCACCGGACAGTGGATCACCGTGCAGACACTGGGTGGCTGGAGCCACAAAGGGGGTGGGGTGTGTGCACAGTGTGACTGAAATAAAATAGAGAGTGAGAGCCTGTGTACCTAGAGGGCAACCTCTGTATTTATATGGGTTGCCTTTTAGGTTTATCCATTGCCTTGGCACTGCCTCCCAGCTCCTCGTACGGATCTGTGCTTTGTCTTTGGTCCCCCACAAACGGTTATTGTTGTTCTACTACCTGCCTACTCCACTACCTATACGAACCAAGATTAATGGAGGGATATGAGGTAGTTAACACTTTACCCGTGTGCGCTAGTTTGCCTCCATACTAGACTTTGGTATTGGGCCATTTATCTCCTTTAGCCCAATATACGAGTCCGGAACATAAACATTGCTGAATCATGCACACTTCAACATAAACATTGCTGAATCATGCACACCTGAAGTTTGAAAACAAGGTAAACCCTGGTAATTTCACAAGTCAAAAACTAAATAAATTTAATATTAACAATTTTTTGAGACTTTTTTGAAATTCGAATCCTTATGGACTTTTTTTAAATTTTGTTAGTTCCTTAGAACCTGAGGGCATTTTCCCTATTATCTGTACTTTATTTTATTTTCTCTTGGCAAACAACCATACTTATATTAACACTACGTATATTTTATATGATGTAATAAATTAAATAGAGAAATACCTCAATGCGTTCACTTTTTTTACAAGTTTATACTTGTAAATGTATATTTGACTGCTTGTAAGTGTGAGTTTTGTAGAATTTCTCTGTATTTAATTTTGTTACATGCAAATTATGGGTAATTTTTTCTATTTATTATCGGTTTCTAAATAAATTATTTAGACAGCTTTCCTTTTAATAAGACTTGGTAAGTAACTACGTCAAATTAACGACCAGCTCGCCAGCTGACAGTCAGTTTCTTGGACTCATATATTGCCTACCGAAAGAGATTGACCCAGCTCCATATATATGAGCATATAAAAATTGATCGGAGCTTCAAATTAGAAGCCCATTGAAGCTGGGCCCGATGACCGATCCTACTGTGGTAGGCCCAGGTATATGATTTTATTCATTAAGCCCATCATGGTGACCAATGCCCCTTCTTCTTATTAGTTTTCTGTGGGCCTTTTCTTGGCTTCTCTGGCTCAATGATGTCCATGTGACCAGAATAGCGGGACTAGCGCATTGGCATGTGCTCAGGAATAACTTTCTGCTTGGTTTGGATGAGAACCCAAAACTAGTCTCAAGTCCGAGAGACTAAACATGCCATGGAAGGTGAGCATCAGCGAAGCTACTTTTGGAAGAGAATCTGATCTTGGATCTCTTAAACACCTGTGCTTCTTGCAAGCCCACATCTATTTCCGTTTTTGGGACTTCTCTTAGGATCCTCCTTCCTCCTTATACATGCCTCATCCATATATGCACCGTCCACTGTTGATAACAACAAATAATAGCTGTAACAAACATGTCTGACATGTCTTTCAGTGCCCATCTATGAATGTTTAGTATAATTAAAGACGCCGTAATTAACTCAGCGCAGGCGAATCTGTGAGAAGCAAGTTGCCATTATATTCAGAGAAAGATAAGACTTGTTTTCTTAAAGAGGCAACCACTAACCGCTTAAGCTTATTATGGAAAATAAACCCACAAGTTCCCAGTTATTATGTATGTCTCTGAGCTACAAGGTCATTGGCAAGACAAAGACAGTAATCAACAAGTTATAAAGATATATTTTGTGCAAATTTAAGAAATGGGCAAACAGTAAAAGGATGGAAGCAGCTGATGGCTAAAGTCACCGCCCAGGCCAATGAATAATGATCCATCAAACTTTAAATTACCAGTGCACAGAGTTACGTCGAAGGAAATGACCCTTCCTTGAGTGGTATCTGACACCCTGAGGGGGCCTCTTGCCCTAAACGTCCCAACCATTGCAACCCCCATTGTCCTTCCACAGTTATCCTCTTGACTTTACCCTTTCCTTCATTTTTTTTATTTTTAATTCCTCCACTCTCTTTGCCAAGTTCTACATTTGAATCCACATTTAAAGATACAGTTATCTAATTTAATTAGATTAAATAAGTTAGTTTAATTAGTTAATACTGTATATATTTTTTAAACCATATCATAATCATCTTCTTTAGCTCTCTCTTTTTATTAATTTTTATTAAGAAATCATCAATAAAGATAAATTAGAAAAATATTTAAAAATATAAAACATATAACCTAAATCAACTCCTTAAATATATATGTTATATTAGATCCAAAAGTATTTCTTATTTCCTCTCGATTCCTCTCTGTCTTCTACGACCTTGGATCTTTCACAAGTAATGGAACCATTTTACTCTATGCCATTGATTTGACCAGATAGGCTCAAGGCCAGCCTCTGGTGGTTTTTAATACAGTTTACAGTCATCATCACCCACTGAATTCTAGGACTGGGTTTGGAAAAGATCCCAATTATTGGAGGGTCAACATCAACGGCTTTACTCAAACCAGTGCTTCTCCAACATCGTCAGATACAGACTCAGAAGTCCGTAAACATATATATAGAGTACCAACAAATACTGATGAACAAGCGATTGAGGTAAAAAAAATAAAATTAACCCCTTCTGGCACTGAAAATTCCCGTACCCTCCCTCCATCAAAGGCCTCAATTATTTGCCTGTTATTGTTGACTCAGTGAAGCAATTTGCAGAGAAGGTCATGTGAAATTCTGACGCCTCTACAGAATATACCGCCATTTTCGTCAGTTGGAGCTTGTCTTTTTTAGCTAATGCCATATGGTTATGTTACATAAATCGGCACTTAATAATATATCAGTATCAGTTCCAAGAAAATCATTTCATTTTGCTGGCCAAAAAAACACCATTTAATTTTCCCAAGTTGTTTGGGAGCCGAAATGTCATAATGAATTACTGGGTGGTTCATGGACGAGCCTGACCATAAATATATATTTGATGCATGGCCATCACGTGGTATATTGGTGAAGATGAAATAATAAATTAATAACGCTGCCAAATGAAATTATATAACAGAAGAGACCAATTAATTAATTAAGGAAAAAGGTTTGCTGCTGTGGTGATGGGACTTAGCGTATGAGTGAGACTGATTATCAGTGAAGGGCTCCATCAGTACATTTTATGAGTGTATCAGTGAAAGAGAAGAGAGGAGTTGAAGTTGAAGAAGCCTATGTGCATGCATGTGTCATATTTTTGGTATGTAATATCTATAAGTAAGGTAGTGTTTAGGAACCTTCTAAAGAAAAATTTAGATTTTAAGATTTATGAGATAAGTATGTGAGAGAGGTTTTATCTTAAATTGCGCAAAACCTAGATTTTGCTGCTTTCCCAAACACTACCTAAATGTCCTTTGAATCTCACTTTCACACTGTAGATGCCATATCACTTGTCACTCTCTCATCTATTTCTTTTTCTTCTCTCATCCAAACACTCTCCCCAACCACCTGTATAATAATTTAATCCATAAAGTTGATTTCACACTCTCCAATTATTTTTTAATATAATCCCTATTCCTAATCCATGAAATTCTTAATATAATCCATGAACTAAATATACTTAAAGCGCCTACTTTATGAAGAAAAAAGAAACTATATTAAAACTGTGTATGTTTTACATGACGTAATAATGCCTCAATGCGTTCACTTTTTTTACAAGCTTGACTTGTAAATGTGCATTTGAATGCTTGTAAATATGAATTTTGTAGAACTTCTCTGTATTTACTTTTCTTACATGTGATTTATCGGTAATTTTTCTTATTATTATCCGTTGCTAAAATAATTATTTAGACAGCTTTCCTTTTAATAAGACTTGGTAAGTAACTACGTCAAATTAACGACCAGCTGACAGCCAGTTTCTTGGACACATATATTACCTCCCGAAAGAGATTGCACCAGCTCCATATATATGAGCATATAAAAATTCATCAGAGCTTCAAATTCGCTGGCACGATGACGCATCCCATCGCGGCAGGCCCGGGTATATGATTTTGTTCATTAACCCCATCATGTTGACTAATTGTACTTCTTGTTATTAGTTTTCTACGGGCTTTTTCCTGGCCTCTGTGGCTCAATAATGATGTCCTTGTGACCAGAATAGCGGGCCTAGCCAATGACTTCTCTGCTTGTTTTGGATGAGAAACTGACTCTATTAAAGGAAAAAAAAACAGGAACGTAACCCAAAACACGTCTGAAGTGAAGTCCTAATTAGATAAACATGCCATGGAAGGTGAGCATCATCAGCGAAGCTACTTTTGGAAGTGAAACTGATTTTGGATCTCTTAAACACATGTGCTTCTTGTAAGGCCACATCTATTTCCGTTTTTGGGACTTCTCTTAGGATCCTCCTTCCTCCTTATACATGCCTCATCCATATATGTACCGTCCACTGTTGATAACAATAAATAATAGCTGTAACAAACTTGTCTGACATGTCTTTCGTATATTAACTTCAGATGTATATATGCTGTCTTCTAATTTATTGAATAATAATTAATGAACTGTATCGTCCTCACTCGAAAATGCTCCATTTTGGAACAAGGGCATTCCAGTGCCCATCTATGAATGTTTAGTTTAAAAGACACCATAATTAACTCAGTGCAGGCGAATCTGTGAGAAGCAAGTTACCATTATATTCAGAGAAAGATAGACTTATTTTCTTAAATTAAAGAGGCAACCACTAACCGCTTAAGCTTATTATGGAAACTAAACCTACGAGTTCCCTGTTATCATGTATGTCTCTGAGCTACAAGGTTTATATATTGGCAGGACAGAGACAGTAATTAACAAGTGATAGAGATGTATTTTTGCAAATTTAAGAAATGGGCAAACAGTAAAAGGATGGAAGCAGCTGATGGCTAAAGTCACTGCCCAGGCCAATGAATAATGATCCATCAAACTTTAAAATATCAGTGCAGAGAGTTACGTCGAAGGAAATGACCCTTCCTTCACTGGTATCTGACACATGAGGGGGCCTTCTGCCCTAAACGTTTCCACCACTGCACCGCCCATCATTGTCCTTCCATAGTTATTCTTTTGACTTTACCCTTTCCTTCATTTCTTTTATTTTTAATTCTTTCACTCTCTTTGCCTGGGTCTACATTTGATCCCATCTTTAACCTCTTACTCCCTCCTCCCCCATTTTAAATATAAGACATTTTTATTTAATTTAAATGGAATAAAGAAGTTAGTTTAATTTATTAATACAACATTGATTTTCTAAAACATATTATAATCATCTTCTTTATAATTTCCTCTTTTCATTGATTATTATCCTTATGGAAGCATAGAAAAATATTTAAAAAATATCAAATCTATATCTTATACGTAGAATCTAAATCATCTTTCTAAATATGTGAGGGGCCAGAGTATTTCTTATTTCCTCTCTATCTTCTACCACCTTGGATATTTCCCAAGTAATTGAACCATTTTTCTCTCTGCCATTGATTTGACCAGATAGGCCTCTGGTGGTTTTTAATACAGTTTACAGTCATCCCCCACTGAATTCAAGGACTGGGTTTGCAAAAGACCCCACTTATTGGAGGGTCAACATCAACACCTTTACTCACACCAGAGCTTCTCCAGCAGCATCATCATCGTCAAATACAGACTCAGAAGTCCGTAAACATATATATAGAGGTATAACAACTACTGATGAACAAGCGATTGAGGGGAAAAAAAAAATTGACCCGCCCGGGCTCAGAAAATTCCCGTACCCTCCATCAAAGGCCTCAATTATTTGCCTGTTATTGTTGGCTCTGTGAAGCAATTTGCAGGCACTGAGGAAGGTCATGTGAAATTCTGACGCCTTTACCACCATTTTCGTCAGTTGGAGTTTGTCTTTTTTAGCTAAAGCCATATGGTTATGTTACATATAACGGCACTTAATAATATATCAGTATCATTTCCAAGAAAATCATTTCATTTTGCTGGCCAAAAACACACCATTATTTAATTTTCCAAGATGTTTTGGAGCAGAAATGTCATAATGAATTACTGGGTGCTGCATGGACGAACCTGACCATATGTATATATATATTTGATGCATGGCCATCTCGTGGTATTTTGGTGATGAGGATGAAATAATAAATTGATAATGCTGCTAAATGAAATTATATAACAGAAGAGACCAATTAATTAATTAAGAAAAAAGGGTTGCTGCTGTGTTGATGGGACTTAGCGTATGAGTGAGACTGATTATCAGCGAAGGGCTCCATCAGTACATTATCAGAGAAAGAGAAGAGAGGGGTTGAAGTTGCAGAAGCCTATGTGCATGCATGTGTCATTTTTTTGGATGTAATGTCCGTAGCTAAGTGTCCTTGGAATCTCCCTTTCATACTGTAGAAGCCACATCGCTTGTCACACTCACTTCTCATCTAAACACTCTCCCCGACCACCTGTATAATAATTTAATCCATAAAGTTGATCACACACTCTTCAATTATTTTTTAATATATATAATCCCTAATATTTTTTTTAAAAAAAATTCAAAACTTTTACAGTACTTTATACAGCAGGTTACTTAAACTAAGGTTACATTGAATCTGTCATCCGAGACAACAAGCCGAGGTTTTTTGGTTTCTTATTTTATTGAAATAAACATGACAAAAACCCCTCCTTTCATTATTTGTTTATACAAATAAAGCTACGATATTTTGAACGAAAACGTCAACTGATGCAAATTAAAACTATACATTTGAGAAGGGGTTTTTGAATTTTTTACATTGATGAGAAGCTTGTTATATGGATTTCGAAGAAGAAGAAGAAAGAAAATCATGAACAAGAGATCAATTTTTAACAGCGGGGGGCGGGGCAATTTTTTGAGGGAAAATGATAGACAGATAACTGGAGCTTTTTCTAATATGATGTCCGATCACAAAACTTTCGCCGAGACATGTCTTTTTTCTTAAGGAAATTAAAAAACTGGAGACATAATCGGGAAGGGAGAAAAAAAGTGGGTTTTGCTTTATCCAATTGATAACTCTCCATATTTTATATATTTAAAGTACATTTTAAAGATATTTGGGGAGTTATCTAAACAATTTTAAAAGATTTTTATGAGATAATATTATTTTAGGCTTAAATCAAAGTTGACATATAATTTGTGGGGTTTCAATTTAAAATAAAAGTTTGTAAGTTTAGAAAATAAATGAAAATAAATAAAAATCTAATCACAAATTAAATTATAATTTAATCTCATATTGCTTAAAACTTAATTAGCAATGTACTGTATGTATTGAAGGGATCGAGAGATATAATTAAGGTGATTGTTCCCCGAATCAGAGGTGACATGATTCCCTTTTTCGTCCTCAAAGAAACTGACACATTTCCTCAACTGACACTGACCCTGATGGATTAGTTTATGCTGTCCGCTTTGCAAAACAGTAACTTGATAATGGGAAATATATATTTATATATGAACTACTGTTATGAATATACTGATTATGTGGATGTTCATTGACTCCCGGTCTCCAAATATTACAAGATGACATGGGACCCACGCATAGTACCATGCATAGTAGTTTACTATTTGGTGGGACCCACACACAAAATAATACAACTCACGGGAATGCATTCCCGTGAGTGTACAGTTATGTAATTAGGGGAATATTACATCAAATGACCCAAAGTGGAAATTACACTAAAGGCCCATTTTCCTTCTATAAATAGAGGCCTTCTGTAAACATTCAAATTACACTGAAATGAGAACTTCTCTCTACTCTCTCTCTCTCTAAAATCTCTTGTTCTTGTATTTACTTTTCATCAGTTTTATATTACGTTATCAGCACGAAGACTCTACCAAGGTAAGATTTTATTACCATCTCCTTTACTATTTGTTTATTTTTTCTATCTGGGATAATCTTAACCATGATATGGAATTAAAGTTCTACTTTTACCGATTATTTTGAACATCAGGTTCCATGGTTAAGATTTGAGATTATTTACTATTTACTATTCACAGTAAATAGTAATTTTTACTATTCATGTTAATTTTACCTTTTCCAGTAATTTTATATTTCTATTTATTTTGACTCCTTTATGGAAGTCTAGATTTAATATTTCAGTAATTTATTTTTATTCACTATTCATTGTGAATAGTAACTTTACTATTCACGGTAAATTTATATTTTACTATTTACAGTAATTTATTTATGTTTATATATTCTTCCCACTCCCTATTTATTAATTCATGGTGGCAACATTAAGCTTCATTTGTAATTTAATTTTACTGTTTTATTTATTTAATTCATGGTGGCGATACTAAGCTCCATTTGTTTAATTTAAATTCTTTACTTACTGCTTTATTTATTTCATGGTGGCGATATTAAGCTCCATACTGACTTTATTAATATTTACATTATGCCACTAACATTTAAATTTATGTTACTAACATTTATTTATGCATTTATTTACCTTTTATGGTGGCAACACTAATATTAGTGGGCTCCATTTATTTATGCATTTATTTACCTTTTATGGTGGTGGCACTAATAGGGCTCCATTTGTTTATCTTAATTCTTTACTGTTGTCTATATATTATATAATATATGCATCATCTTTCTTACCTTCGGATGAGATAGGTCTCGCTGTGAGTTTACTCCCATTCCTATCTCATCTTATTTTTATTTTCTTAGCATGTTTATTTACCGTTCTTTAAATTATGTTTTAATTTATAATAAGATTTTATAATATGATTCTAATTATTTTTATTATTTTTAGTTTGAATCATGTCTTCCAACCTTTCAAATCTTGAATTTAATGCTCTTGACATCACCGGGAAGAATTATCTATCATGGGTTTTAGATGCTGAAATTCATCTTCAAGCAAAGGACTTTGGAAAGGCTATATTGCCTGGAAATGATGCGTCCCCTCAAGTAAAGGCTAAAGCTATGATTTTTCTCCGACACCACATTCATGAAAGTTTGAAAACTGAATATTTAACGGTGAAAGATCCATTTGAATTGTGGACTAGTTTGAAAGATAGGTATGATCATCAGAAAACGGTGATTTTGCCTAGAGCTCGTTATGAATGGATTCATCTCAGGTTACAAGATTTTAAAACTGTAAGTGAGTATAACTCAGCTGTTTTCAAAATAAGTTCTCAGTTAAAATTATGTGGTGAAAAAATAACTGATGAGGACTTATTAGAGAAAACTTTTTCTACCTTTCATGCTTCGAATTTGCTTTTACAACAGCAATATCGTGAGAAAGGTTTTAAAAAATATTCTGAGTTAATCTCATGTTTACTAGTAGCCGAGCAAAATAACGAGTTATTATTGAAAAATCATGAAAATCGTCCCACTGGATCTTCTCCATTTCCTGAAGCGAATGTGAGTGTACGGAATGATCATGGTCGCGGTCGTGGTCGTGGCCGTGGTCGTGGACGAGGACGTGGAAATCGTGGAGGTAGAAATAATCATGGTCCTTATCATGGTGGAAGAGGATATTATAGTCCTTATACCCACCAGAAAAAGATGAACAATGAAGGACAAAAGAATGATAAAGAAGGTCCTTCAAAAGTTGTTGAACATAAATGTTATCGGTGTGGTATGAAGGGACACTGGGTACGTAATTGTCGTACACCAGAACATTTAGCGAAACTTTACCAAGCCTCTATAAAAAAGAGTGTTAATAATGTGGAATGTGATGATAAGGCTCATAAAGATAATGATGTCAATGAGCTAAATGATGATGTTATGTCTCACTTGGAGGTGGAAGATTTTTATGATTAAATAAGTTTTGCAAAAATTGTAATAATTATTTTGTTTCGTTCTGACTTGTTGCCAATTATGTATAATAAATATGTTTTTAATGCATCTTCTATATTGAATATGTTTTGATGCATTTCTTTTCTTTTAATGAAGCTCATGGACATTTCAAATATTGCACACAAGAATGAAGATATATGTCTCATTGATAGTGCAACGACACATACAATTCTTAAAGATAAGAAATATTTTTCACATCTAACAAATTGTAGTACAAGCATCAATACCATAGTGGGTAATACAAGATTGATTGAAGGCTCTGGAAGAGCAATAATAATATTATCCAATGGTACGAAATTTGTTATTAATGATGCTTTGTATTCCTCTAAGTCTCATAGAAATTTGTTGAGTTTTAAAGATATCCGTCGAAATGGATATCATATTGAGACTATAAATGAGGACAATAAAGAATATCTACAAATTGTTACTGTTAGATATGGTGAAAAATATGTTCTGGAGAAATTACCTATGTTATCTTCTGGTTTGTACTATTCAAGTATTAGTACAATTGAAATAAATGTTATTGAAAACCAGAAGCATGTTGATAAAGACATATTTATTGTTTGGCATGACCGGTTAGGCCATCCCGGGTCAATTATGATGCGACGTATAATAGAGAATTCATGTGGACATAACTTGAAACAGAAACAAATACCAAAATCCCATGATTTCTCATGTGATGCATGTTCCAAGGGAAAATTAATTATTCGGCCATCACCAACCAAAGTAGAAAGTGAGTCTCTCACATTTCTAGAACGGATACAGGGAGATATTTGTGGGCCAATACACCCACCATGCGGACCATTTAGGTATTATATGGTTTTAATTGATGCATCAACATACGCAAAATGGACTTGCAGAATCATTGGTAAAACGATTGCAACTTATTGCAAGACCTTTACTTTTGAAATCTAATTTACCAATTTCTGCTTGGGGCCATGCCATTTTGCATGCAGCAATGTTAATTTGCATCAGGCCAACTAGTTATTTAAAAGTTTCCCCCTTACAAATGGTTTTTGGTGAAGAACCTAATATTTCTCATATACGGACCTTTGGATGTGCAGTATATGTGCCTATAGCACCTCCACAACGTACTAAAATGGGTCCTCAAAGAAGAATGGGAATTTATGTTGGGTATAAATCTCCTTCAATTATAAAATATTTAGAACCATCTACAGGAGATTTATTTACTGCACGATTTGAAGATTGTCATTTTAATGAATCAGTTTACCCAACATTAGGGGGAGAAAATAAGCAGTTGAATAAAGAGATTAGCTGGAATGAATTATCATTGGCTCATTTTGATCCTCGTACAAAACAATGTGAACTAGAAGTTCAAAAGATAATTCATTTACAGAATTCAGCTAATCGAATGCCAGAAGCATTCACTGACCCAAAGAAAGTGACAAAGTCACATATTCCAGCTGCTAATGCTCCTATTCGAATTGATGTCCCTGTAGGACAACCGATTACAAATGAATCAAAAGCACGCCTTAAGCGTGGTAGGCCTATCGGTTCCAAAGATAAAAATCCTCGAAAAAGAAAAGAAGCTAAGATTATAGATGGCCAAGTCGAGGATAATCAAGAAAAAAGCGTAGCTGTGGATGAGCCACTTCATAAAGAGAAATTATCTCCAGAGGAGAATATTGAGGCCCCAGAAGAGATCCAGGTATCTGAAATGTATGAAAATAATGAGATCTCAATAAATTATGTCACAAATAATATCAAATGGAACCGTAATGAAGTCAACATTGATGACATTTTTGCTAATCATATGGCATATGATGTGATGAATGAAGAAGAGGATCATGAGCCAAAATCCATGAGAGAGTGCCAACAACGAAAAGATTGGCTCCTATGGAAAGATGCCATTAATGCAGAATTAAAATCATTGGCAAAACGAAAAGTATTTGGACCTATAGTCCATACACCTAAAGATGTAAAGCCAGTTGGATATAAATGGGTTTTTGTACGGAAAAGAAATGAAAAGGGTGAAATTACAAGGTATAAAGCACGCCTTGTAGCCCAAGGCTTTACACAAAGACCTGGCATAGATTTTGAAGAAACATATTCACCAGTAGTGGATGCAACTACTTTTCGTTATTTAATTAGCCTAGCAGCAAATGAAAGGCTTGATTTGCATCTAATGGATGTTGTGACTGCCTATTTATATGGTTCACTTGATAGTGATATCTATATGAAAGTTCCTGAAGGACTCAAGATGCCTGAAGCATTTAATTCAAATTCACGAGAACAATACTCGATCAAATTAAATAAGTCCCTGTATGGCTTGAAACAATCAGGGCGCATGTGGTATAATTGCCTTAAAGAATATTTGTTGAAAGAAGGGTATAAAAATGACCCGATATGCCCATGCAGTTTTATAAAAAGATCGAGAAATGAATTTGCTATAATTGTTGTTTATGTTGATGATATCAACATTATTGGAACTCCTGAAGAGATTACAAAAGCCATTCATTGTTTGAAGAAAGAATTTGAAATGAAAGATTTAGGTAGGACAAAATTTTGTCTTGGATTACAAATTGAGTACCTGAAGGACGGGATCTTTGTACATCAAGAAACTTATACAAAGAAGGTCTTGAAACGATTTTATATGGATAAGTCACATCCATTCTGTACTCCAATGGTTGTAAGATCTTTGATAAAAGAAAAAGATCCATTCCAACCCCAAGTAATTAACAAAAAAGGTGTAGAACAATTACTTGGTTCAGAAGTGCCATATCTTAATGCTATTGGGGCACTAATGTATCTTGCTAATCACACAAGACCTGATATAACATTTGCTGTTAATTTATTAGCAAGATATAGTTCTGCACCAACACAAAGGCATTGGAATGGTGTAAAGCGTATTTTTCGTTACCTCAGAGGTACTATGGATATGGGGTTATATTATTCAAATGTATCTAAACATGAACTGATTGGTTATTCAGATGCTGGATTTATGTCTGATCCACATGATGGAAAATCACAAACAGGTTATGTATTTACATGTGGAGGTACAGCAATTTCATGGCGATCTATGAAACAAACTATATCAGCCACTTCATCTAATAATGCAGAAATCCTAGCAATGCATGAAACAAGTCGAGAATGTGTGTGGTTGAGGTCAGTAATTCATCATATACGAACTACTTGTCATTTATCTTCTGGTAAAATGGTTCCAACAGTTCTATATGAGGATAATACTGCATGTATTGCCCAACTTAAAGAAGGATACATCAAGGGCGATAGAACGAAGCATATTTCACCAAAATTTTTCTTTACTCGTGATCTTCAACAGAATGGTGAAATAGATATCCAGCAAATCAGTTCAAGAGAAAATTTGGCAGATTTATTTACCAAGTCACTTCCAGAAGCAATCTTTGAGAAGCTTGTCTATGGTATTGGTCTTCGAAGACTTAAAGATCTCAACTGATGTTATCAGAGGGAGTAATACTGATGTTGTCAACAGGGGGAGTTGATACACGTTGTACTCTTTTTCCCTTATCTAGGTTTTGTCCCACTGGGTTTTTCCTAGAAAGGTTTTTAATGAGGCAGCACTGGATAGTGTATCAATGAGTGATGTACTCTTTTCTTTGGCTAGGTTTTTATCCCACTGGGTTTTTCCTAGTTAAAGTTTTTAATGAGGCACATTCATAAATGGACATCCAAGGGGGAGTGTTATGAATATACTGATTATGTGGATGTCCATTGACTCCCGGTCTCCAAATATTACAAGATGACATGGGACCCACGCATAGTACCATGCATAGTAGTTTACTATTTGGTGGGACCCACACACAAAATAATACAACTCACGGGAATGCATTCCCGTGAGTGTACAGTTATGTAATTAGGGGAATATTACATCAAATGACCCAAAGTGGAAATTACACTAAAGGCCCATTTTCCTTCTATAAATAGAGGCCTTCTGTAAACATTTAAATTACACTGAAATGAGAACTTCTCTCTACTCTCTCTCTCTCTCTAAAATCTCTTGTTCTTGTATTT
This sequence comes from Acacia confusa, assembly GCA_037074495.1. Taxonomy (NCBI): domain Eukaryota; kingdom Viridiplantae; phylum Streptophyta; class Magnoliopsida; order Fabales; family Fabaceae; genus Acacia; species Acacia confusa. The sequence goes on from CM073509.1 coordinate 1,127,074, forward strand.
ACTTTTCATCAGTTTTATATTAACTACAAGAATTTTAAAAGATATTTAGTGTTTGTTGATTTTATCGATTTCAAATAGATGCCATCTTTTCATGCATTTCCTTTTCATGATACAAGCAGTTGCATCGACCTTATTATTCTGACTTTGAGTCTCCATAATCACCATCTTTGTAACAGCAAAGGTGGCGTGTGATTAAATCAAAGGACAAAAATTTTATGGACATGGTTATTGTGATTGAAAAGATCCCATTGAAACATTTAAAAAATATTAATATATTATTGATACTTTAAAATAAGAGAAACTACAAAAATGCCTTTATAAAGACAACCTAGTTGATTAACCGATAAACCAAAAAATTAATTTAATCAAATCAAAATATAATGATAAAACATTCATATCAAATCTTAATATATATTAAGTAATCAATATCAATCATAATAATTTTAATTTTCTATTCTTAACAACGCCCAAGCTGACGTAACCAAAATATCAGCACATACAGGTACAGGTACCTTGCTTTTGGAATATTAATAATTCATGAAAGATAACGATGGGCAGTTTATGCGTTATGCAAAGTTAGAAATAAGTTATACTAATTTATTTTAACTTTATGAATAAAGTGTGATTCTTTTCTACGGCCATTAAATTACAATACATAAAAAGGTTGAAACGGTAAGAATAGCTAATTACTGCTAAGTGAAAAAAGGATTCAAGCTATGGAGAAATTGCTGGTTGATTTAGTTATAATATTATCCCCTAAATAGAAGAACATAATTTCACATATTGGAAATACGCTCTAACCACTAAAAGGAATTAATCTCAAATCCACAATAATTTGAAGATATCCCAAATAATTCATTCCTAAAAATAAATTGAGGCTTTATATTTAGTACTAAATTCAATTCAAGATTTCAACTAATTTGATGGGAGATAGATTGTTGAATGAAAAAAAGGGATATGATATGATTGAGATAGAAGGACTTTGATTGGAAGGGTTACAGAGAATACCAATAATGTTGGACTTCGCGTATTATACACAGCAACCACCCTCCCCAGTCCCATCCCTCTGACTCACTCTTCTCTCTTCTTTCTACATACCCCAAACAGATGTTTTTCAACCCAACTTGTCGGCAGGCACCTTCATTCCAATTCACTCCATTTCCCAATTAACATTTCTAAATTTATTTTACTCTCATACCTACATAATCCTATATATATTCAACAGTCCTTTCTTCTTTCAAAATTTCCCTTTAAAAAAATTACTATGTTAATTTTCATAAATTGCTTGCCTTTTATGTTTAAAAATTGTTTTAATATGTAATTTATAAACAAATAATAAATGAAATGGGAAATAGACGTGATCGATGATTGTTGATTGATGAGTAACGAGAGCCTTAAAAGATCAGAGTGATAAGGTCATGATGACTACTGATAAGGGCACCCGTGACTGTGAGTGAACGAAAATGGGAAACTTTTACAGAGACTTCCAAAATGTAAATGAATAGATAATGGTTGAGACACAGCCCTCAGTGAACAAGTCAAACACTACCTCATCGATCTCTACTCGTCTTCCACTTGTCCTTCCATTTTTAATACGCCCATAAGCCTATCACTCTCATCATCATATGCTTACAAATACATTTATTTCTTCTTTCTCCTTTCACATTAACGATATTTCGAAAACGTACTTCTTCGCTTACGTGTCCCTTTCAGGCTCTTGCACCTATTTAAAAAACCCTCCCACCCAACCCTGGTTGGTACAGATTGTTACATCAAACACGAGACTTGAGTTTTAGCCATTAGCACACTGAGGCCACCATACATCTCTCGATCTTTTGATATTTCAATTACGTGTCAACATTCATCAGATCCCCTGACTTTGTCTGGATCCCTGTGACTCAGTCTGATTTTTTGTTACAAAAATCTTCTGGGAAAGATCAAAGACTATTCAACCAAGGGGGACAAGATCACATGCCCAGCAACAGCAAGTCAGGACCTTTCTCTACCGTATTTTATTCCATATTCTGGTACAAATGATAAATTAAAAAAAGCAACTTAATTGTACATTTCAGAAGGGTAATTATTCCATCCTTCATGCATACATATATATAAAAATATTCGGTGGGGAAAGAAGATCATACTATGCCCTATTTACCCAGGTGACCCTGACTCTTCCCCGAGAAGACTGCTCTAACATCCTCAAAATGAAACCGGACACCAAAATAATCTTCATTTTCTACTCTCGAGAAAAAGAATTTCTCACTCTACACAATTTACGTATATTATAGACGCCCTGAATCATCCGGGGCAGACGATGCTTCTTCATTCTGAAGTAAGAATGTTACATGACACGGCCCCCACAACCACACTTAATACCTAACTTGCTGGTGCAACTTTAACTCACTTTGCTTATTCCCCAAAACTACTTAATAGATGGATTTTAGATGCGCATTATATTGCTTCTCCATTAATTCTCCTTAAACCATCTTTTTTAGGCTTGCCTCTTAAGCAGGTTACTTTACCTTGTCCATATGAAATTACTAACCACCGGCCGCAGGAGGCATCGCTCACTCTTTATCAACCCACTCATTGTCCGCAGCAATCCTTCCAGAGCTGCGTCCACTCATCTTTCCGAATGATAGTCCCTTGAAGCTGTTGCTGCTGCCTTCATTCAAGTTTCGGGCTTTCTTGGATTTGCTTAGCATTGAAGAACTGACATCCCCTGATTCTACATCTGTGTCCTCGTGACTCTCTATCTTTACAACCACCAGTCTAGCTATGGTGCTTCGGCAAAACGGACAAACTGGAGGAGTAAGGCAAGCAGTAGCGGGATTAGGCTTGTTGTGGCAACAGAGGGCTAAAGTGCATTGTGCACACATCTGGTGGCCACAGTTCTGGACTTCAATTGTGCACACCTGCTCAAAGCAGATGCAGCACTGTTCTGTCTCACTGGCCTGCATTAACACAATGAATGAATAACAATTCAAGCCAAAATCCTGATTTATTATTCAATCCTTAAGATATGGACATGCCCCTTCTTTCACTGGATTTGAATAAACATCCTCCTGAAGATGAATATGTACAAGTACAAAGGCCATCGCTAAGGATAAGTTCTAATAGATTGCTCGCAATCCAGAACATCAGCCAATATAAAAGAAAAAGGAAAATTAACTACGCGTTCAAGCATTCATGGCCACATTAAGAAATATATTTTTTATCAGAGGCATATTCTGATAAAGTTCAATAGCATACATAAGAAATATCTGGAAGTTTGTCTAAATGGAGAGGGTGTTAAATTACCTCGGAGATATTGTCATCTACCCCATTATCAGAATGTGATGGAGATGGAAGAGAGTAAGCGCTTCCTTTCAATATATTTTTCTCCCTTTCCCTGTTTGCGTCCATCAAGGCCCGTTCTAATAATGCTTTGGCCTCTGGATTGAGTTCACTGATGAACTTCAAAGGTGAAGGCCAGACAAGAGGTTCAGCAGATGTAGGATTTAACAATGCTGCACATGCTCCATGCTTGTGCTTCAGAGCAACTACATATGGTATCCGCCTGCATAAATACACCATTCAACATGAAGGCAGGTCCAGGGATCTAAGAACTAAAGTTGGAAGTAGATGACTAGTTGAATGATGATATAAATCTATTCTACTTATGGATGGTAGTTCGATAAATAATGGTAGTTACTCCTCAACTTCTAAATTGGGAAAACGTGAAATAAAACCACCAGAGGACTCAGAGGGTCCATCAAAATAAGAAATGAAATTACCTTTACTAGATTTCCCTAAAAAGACTTGCGATTCAATCATTACCATCGTCATGACAATCAATGATCCAACAAACCACATAAAATTAGTGGACACGAGTATGAAGTATGAACATGCCAATAAGTCTCACGCACAGAGATCCACTTCTCTAAACAATGAAAATTAGTATTAAGAAGCTATACTATACCCTGAAGCATCCCGTTGAAGACGATCTGCACCCCATGCCAACAGTTCACGGATGCAATCCAGAGATCCCCCTCTGGCAGCTAAATGAAGAGGAGTGCTCCCAGGACAGCTGCAAGTGGTGACTCATTAATTTACAAACCTTATCAAATTGAAATTGAAATTCAAAATTGTGCTAAAAAAATTTGTGGATCGTTACCCATATCCGCCAGTTGAAGCACAGACAAGAGCTCCATTATCTAACAGAATATGCACACATTGAGGTCGTCTCTGACGGGCAGCCAGGTGCAACGGCGTCGCTCCTTTACCATCCCTAATATTCACAAACCGAGCAAATCCCCTGCAATCGATGCGATATAAGACACAATTAGAAACTAACAACCAGAACGAATGCAGGGACATGTTGATACTTAAACCGAAATCACCGACCAAGAAGCAGCCACCGGACTAGACTGTGCCGCAGAAAGAATTGCTTCAAGGCAAGAAGAATGACCATAGTAGGCGGCATAGTGCAGGCAGGTTCTACCGTAAAGCGAATCAAACATCAATACCTGAGAAATTAACGAGTGAGAAAATACAAGCAAACGAGACTGATTCATAGAATCATGCTTAATAAATCAGGGGATGGAATAAATCATGGGCAAATTCACCTACATTAGCTCCAAACTCAAGGAGCATTTTCACGCAGGCGATCTTTCCGTTCATTGCAGCCAACATAAGCGGAGTCTGGAGAGTTTAAGATGAAATCAAGGATAAGCGCGGCAAAATTTGAATGAAAAGGAATCACATACATTTTGAGAAGATGAGGTAACATGGGAGCAATCGGCGCGGAATTACCTGCTTTTGACGATTCAAGACGTCTGGATTAACAGATCCATCTAACAGCAGAGACAGAATCTGCAACTCACCCAAAAGGCACAAAGCCCAACAAATCAACACCAAGAAAATGTTAATGATTATCACCTGTAATAGGCCTATAAACGAGAATCCCAGAATGACCTCCACTTAATGACCAAATGCCTCCAAAAATTGAATTGGTTAGCAAGTAAGAAGAGGAAAACCCACCTCGATCTGGCCATTAGCGGCGGCAATATGAAGAGCAGAATGGCGATCGTAGACGGTAGTGTGATGCACAATATCTGGGTCTCTCTGTAAGAGATTTCTGACAGTGGAGTTATCTCCATGCTGTACCGCAGTGAAGAGGCCATGTTCATGGCTCCCTGCGCAGCTCAGACCCTGACCCATCCCTTTCCCTCTTTGGTATATCTTCCCCTGCAGAGAGGTGCCACACCTCAAGCCAGTGCCACCTCCCCCAGAGAAGGTGGCCTCGATTGCTCAAAGTTATAAATAAAGTTTCCACATTTAAGTTGGAGATGTGAGGCAATGGGAAGTAGAGAGAGAGAAAGGACAAGCCCCCTGGACCTGCACGAGAATGAGAGAGAGTGCTAGCTGACCGTGTCAGTGATTTGCGACTACGAAGACTGACGTCGGGCAGCGGTCAGATTCCTCGCCAAGCTGCGATCCAGGATCCACTGCCCAAAAAACTAGCTAGTGCTTATTCTGAGTTACTGGACCCATCTACCTTGCCGCGGCATTCAACGGTTGAGATTGTCTCGTTTTTCTAAGAATAATTGTGTTTACGTATGGCCCCATCCCCGACGTCTTTCATTTATATCCATTTTCGTTTTTCTCATCACTGAAGAACAAATTAAATTATATCAGACAGATGCATGAGATGTGAAGACGTGATTGTGTGTTAATGAAATGAGTCGTGATCTGATGGAAGACGAAAATATAATAATAGTGATGCACTCGAATAAGATATTTTTGTTAGAAGGGATATTTTTATATGCAGTGTACGTTTGAGAGATCGATGTGAAAACTGTGTGTCACTTATCTATTTCTTGTAGAAAAACAGTGGCACACGCTAAATCATGTGTCATCCACTTATTTAGTTGAAAGGTCAAAGTTAAACAATGAAACGGGATCGGATTAATAAATTAAGTAAGTGTGAAAAGGGCAATAATTGGTATTATAATGAAGCGTAGTACGTATTATTTATGGAAGAGTAAGCAAGTCAAAAAGGATCAAGTGTCCCCCTAAAGTTGGGACTTCAAAGTAGGCCTTACGCGTCCCCCCCAAGAATTTAAAATGAATGGAGCTCATTGGCTCGATCTTGTTGTTATCTTTATTCCTTTCAATATTCAAAATTACATGCAGATCAACGCAACCTTAATATATTCCGGTCAAACTAAACAATCTTTCCAAGACTTCTCTTATTCTACTGTTCCTAAAACTTAATATTGAAAATGGCATTTGTAGACTATAAATCCTCTTGTACTAATTAATTATATATATAGGACAAATGCTTAGTCCTAAATACTGCTCTGGTCCTTGTTGCGGGACACATACGGGAGAAAAGTTTGGTATTAATTAAATATGACCCACTTATAGGTTTATTAATGATGATTTCCTAATTTCTCCCCTATTTAATCTTGGTTATGAAAAAAAAAGGACAAGAGCGGGGCAAGAATGATTCGTAAAGGTAAATAAATTTTTTTAATTAAGGTAGATTTAAAAATTTTAATCAATTTAAGACATATTCAATGCATTTATTGATTTATAATACTCCTTCTGGTCCTTATTATAAAGCACCAACTAGCAAGTTCATTTAGTCCTTTTTATAAGGCACTTGTTTGTTTCCAATGAGCATTAATTATCTTTTTCCATGTATGCCCTTAATTAATGAGAGTAGTGGGTGAGAGTAATATTTAATAGAATGTTAGAATTTAGTGTAATTAGTAGGGGTAATATTAGAAATTACTTAAATTCTAAGACAATTTTATTGACTTTAACTGGTTTTATTGGTATATGAGAATTGTTAGTTGGTGCCTTATAATAAGGACCAGAGGGAGGGAGAAGGGTTAAGGATTTACCCTATGTGTTGAATTAGTTAACTTTACTATGTAATTAGAACTAGATCACGTAAAGTTTTATTTTTGGGTTCCTTTTGCTGATGCAAATTTGCTTTGCTTCATTTTTCCTTCTTCAAGAGGTGTCTTAATTTTCTAAAATTTCAAAATTCTCACCACAAATTATTTGAGTTTTTGCCCGCGCGCACATAATTATATTTGTATAATCACTTATAACATATGCGTGCGTGGGTGTTTTCCCATTTTGCAGGGGTGAGACAGTAGTATCAAAAAAGTTTTGTTTTTTTTTACTGGGGGCAACAAATCAACTAGGGATGACATTTTTCGTATGACTTCCTCCAGTCTAGCTAAGCCGCCATGATTTGTTTGAAGCTGGCGATTTTTAAAATTTAACTGAATATCCAGGGCAAGTGGTGACAAGATTTCAAGGAGAATGTTTGGACTTTGAATGAATCCGTAGCATTTACGCCTCCACAAGCTTCTAACCTAAACCCACCCAATCACACGCACGCACGTCTCATGTCGTTAGTAGTTTCGATTTGAACATAGATGACCCATTGATTGGGCAGGTGGGTATGTAGCTAGGTCTTGAAACCAAATAAATTTCACCATTATTATATATATTGTACCTACTGTTAGCGTCATTTCACGTAATCTGCTTTTCCTACGTATGTATTCATGAATTCATATATATATATATATATCTTTGTGTGTAAAAGGATGCATTACACGTATCTTTTTGTTGATCTTCCTTGCATGGTCAGACTTACCAAATTAGCATGCCCCTGACGCCAACATGCCTTGCTTGTTACCTTTCCCAATTTGATGATGATTTGGTGGGGAAGCGTAAAGAAGATCCTGAAGTTTCACTCATTTCTGATTAACATGGTTCAAATACTTAATAATTACGGGAAAGCAGTAGTCATGAGAGATTTGCAACTTTATATTTATTCGTTGAGTGTTTTCTTCTATAAAGAGAAAGCCATTGCTTCAAGAAATTACAATATGCTTCATTCCTGTCGTTTTGCGTAAATGCATTATGCTTTTCAGTTATTGGTGGCGGAGGATCAACAGAAGAAGAAGGCTGGCATATATATATGTCGTTTCATTGTTTCCCAGCCGTCGTTTTCTCTTCTGATTTAATAAACGAGGCGTCAGGTGGTGGTGTTCTTTATTACGTAGACACAATAATTTAATTATGGATTGCCACCTGTCTCTGCCCATATCATCTATAACATTATAATATAATGCTCCCATCCCTATCTTCAATATTACTACAATATCTTATTTCTCCCCCTTCATTTCTACATTCTCCGTAGCATAATTCCGTATCACGCTTTTACGACTTCGTCACTTTATTAATTTAGTAGTACTACTCACCCATGGTAGGAGATTCTCTCCTTAATGTTTTTCTCATTTTTCCTGGTCGATTGAAAAAATGAGAAAAAAATTAAAATAGTATTATATTGATTGAACGGATATGATTTAGAGATTATGAGAGATGATATAAAAATAATGACGAGAGAAACCCATCACTTATATATTGATCAGTATACATCCACGTGGAACGTCACAATGCTCATCAAACTAGCTATTTCTCTCATTTCTATTCTACTTCGCCATTCAATTTACTACTTTTTATAACAATTAATTCGTCTACATCCATAACATTTCAAATGTGATCTGTTTTTTAATTTAAAATATCAAAATTTGAAATTTGAAAAACAATAACACCTCTTGGTGATGCTTCTTAATGCGGAGCTTCAAATTGCGTGTGTTGAATATGCAAGTAGATATACTAGCAAATAACTCGTCATTTGAAAACAAAAATTGACAATGATCGAATATACTCTAACTCGCACAAGACTTGGTTTTTTTCAAATCCAATCACAACATTATGTTTCGGTAGAATTGAGAAAGCCCCTTGATGTTTATGAAACATAGAATCTGGTGTGAGACTCGCAAATCACATATATACCAATCAACAAAAAATTATTTTGTTTGCATAATTATGGACGTAGTGTAGGTATGGTTGGTGCAGCACTGCAGCTACCTATCTATCATCTGACACTGCACCAAAGTATTGCCAAATCATTCTTAATTCGAAACCCCTCTCCATTTATGCGGGTTGTTGAATTGACAAGCAAATAATTTTTTTTTTTTTTGTAGGAGAAAGTTTTGGAAGGATTCGACACCAGTCCTCTACCAAGGCCAGGGCACGGCCCTGGGCTCTATGAGCACTTACTGGGGACTTACGAGATCACCTACCAAAGAAGTCCCAGCGACAGCAGAGGGGATTGAATCCACGACTCAAAGGTCTAGTCCTAAACCCCTTACCATCTATGCTAACTCTCATTGGCTACAAGCAAATAAAATTAAACCACTGGCTGGAATGACCAAGAAGCGGGACCTGCCAAAGACCAGTTTAGAAGGAAGTATGGATGAAGATCTGGGAAGGCAAGCTTTTTTAACTTCTTATGAGGTATGAAGGCCTGCATTGTAGAGCCCGTGGGTGAATAGAAGTTCTCATTTTCACAACTAGACCACCATGAAGCCAGCCCTGATTCTTATGATGTATCAAGGCCTGCGTTGAAGAGCCCATGGGCCAGGTCGTGCCATTCCAGTATCAGACCTTGTTCTCGTTCTACGCCCACAACCAAACAAGTGCCTCACCCTCATCCACATCACCATCATGTTCCCTCTAAATTCTAAATTGAGTAAATTCTAAAGACTTTAACCTCTCTGTCCATCTCCACAAAAGTCCATCAGTACTATTGTACCAAACATCCACAGTTTGACCCATTTCCCCCTTCAAGATATTATCAATTCCAATGGGATTTTTTTCCCCCTGTTGCAGATATTTTCCCCTCCATTTGCCTCATATTATCTTCCTCTTACTATAATAATTTTGTAGTGTCTCGTTTGTGTTTAGTGCCTGGTAGTATTTTATTTTTTTGAGAAAAAAGGGACCGAAGGAATCAAGAGAGAAGTTAAACTGAGCAAATCAACATAAATTAACTGGTGGGATGTTATTATGAAATTAAGTAATGCGTAAAAATCAATTTTAAAATAATGCTTATTTTTGTTGGATAACATAGAAAGGCCAGCTAAACTCAAATTGTTAGAATACAGTACAAGTTACACCAAGGAAGAAGAGACTGAGCTGCCAAGCGAGGCAATTCACCCGAAAGTGGGGTTTGGAGGGAGATATGACTATGAGCTGTCCTTGTAGGGGAATGAAGATCACATGCACCCGCGCCGCCTCGCCGGGGATATCCAATGGCGGGGCCCCACGTGGTGGTGACCCTCAGATCCTACATGGACGGCTTTGATTCCCCCCAGTGGAGAGCGCATGGAGCCTTTGTGACAGGGGACGCCAACATCATTGCCTCCACCTTCCGCCATGTGCGGCAGATTCTATGTGGGTCCCTTCTCTTCATTTTTTTCCCCTTTCTTATCAGTGCCATATAATCCTGGCAACGAGTCCGTGTCCTTCATCTTGTAGGTATTTATATTAGTTTTTAGAAAATAATAATTTTTCTATTTTAAAGAAAAGCTGTGATGAAAAATTTTGTTTCCAAAAACTTTCAGAATTACGCAGTACTTTCCTTGATACTTTCAACGACGAGACAGTCAATCAATATACACATGAATTTGGCTCATTTAACCTAACAAATTATTTCAATATTGCATTCAACAGCGCTTCTTCTTCTTGTTTTTTTTTTTAAAAAAAATAAATTATGTAAGCTCTCGAACAAGTCTTACGCATAGATAAAACTGTCAAAAAATAAAAATAAAAAAGTTCTATATAACCTGCCTGAATCAACCCAAACTGATTTCATTAATTAATAACCACCATTTGGTGATATAGAAAATATAATGCGTACGCTCAACCTGGAATGAATGATCTCAAACAACTATAAAATTTTAAAAAATATAAAATCGAACAGTTTTTTTGTAATTCTACCAAATATAAAAAAATAGTTAAAAGATAATCAAAGATCACCTCTGCTGATGTGATATGGGAAACAAGTTTGTTCAGCGATCACATGTGTTCCAGTAATGACGTAAATCTAATATTTACAACTTTGAACGTGCTCGCTTCAAGCCTCGAAGCCGAGTGGAGCTGAGCCGAAGCTAAGCGGCGGAGAGCCGGAGACCACTTCTGGGCCTATCGCTTAACCGCCTCCAGGCAGGCCCATCGTGCTGGTCGAAGAAGCCAGGCTGGTTTCTATCTGACGGTGTGGAAAACGAGTAACTTGATTACGTGCGGTGAGGATTCCACTAAAGCTTGGAAAGGTCTCGCCATTCTGTTTGACTTTTTGGTGCTCAATACGCAAGGGACACGCCGACCTTGGCCCCACACACACGTTGGTCGTTCGGCAATTACGTGTCTCAGCCCAATAATATATTGACACGTGGAAGTATTTGAAGTCTTCCTTGAGCTTCGCTTGGCGTACGGTTTTGCTCACGCTCTTTTTTCAGTCAATCGAAACCATTTATCTCTACAATTTGTTTTTAATTCACTATTTAATAAGTATGGATTAATTAACATTAACAATACAGAAAGAATACGTATATTTGTATATTAAAAAAAGAACGTGTGAGTTGTTGCAGTGATCTGTGCGGATATCTTTGACAGAGTTATTTTCCGATAACATTTTATGTTTTAGTTTCACGCGCTCAAAATTAGAGCAGCGAAAGAATTAAAATACCTCTCATAATATAATATAATGGTGTGCCCCACTTAACTACCATCTATCAAAAAATTAAAGACACGTTAAATAATGCAAGAGATTAGATGAAAGTAGAACATGAAAAGTCTTCTTCACGTACTCATGGTGGAGCTTAATATATAATATAGTGGCTTAGGAAGAATTTGTCACTGGTTAGGAAATTTAAGACAGCAAAATATGTTAGTGGTCAAAATCAATTACCTATTCACCATCATCAATAATAGATTTAATTATAAATAAAAAATTTGCGATTAGTTAAAAGCCTTCGTATTTATTTATCTCAGTCAAATGACGCACCATTTGGGAAGATAAAACTCCTGAAATTAATTAAAAAAGTGTTCCATTTAAGTGAATGATGGCCTATATATATATATATATATATATACTCCCTCTGGTCCTTATTATAAGGCACCAACTACCAATATTTTTTTGCCCTTATTATAAAATACCAACTTATTTTAACTAACTCATTCATTACTTTTTTCCTATTATGTCCTCATTTTTAACTAACTCATTTAAAGTTACATCATTAAAGTAGGGGTAAAGTTGAAAACATTTATTAATTTTGGACCTAATTAATGAGTTAACTTCTATTCATTGGTTTGTGAAAAAAAGTAGTTGGTGCCTTATAATAAAGACCATAGGGAGTACCGGTCCTATTTATAAGTCCCTTTTAACTAAATCACACATACCAAGGAAAAATAGTTAACTCAATGATTATGAGGTAAATTTTCAATTTTGCCCTCATTTATGAATAGGTATCTTTCAATTTTTTCTTCTCTCTCTATTTTCATTAGTACAATTAATATGAGCAAAATTGTCACAATCTCATTAATTACTTGAAAAATGAATTATAAATAGGATCGAATTTTTTGGTCAAAAAGGACTTATAAATAAGACTAGAGTGGTATATATTTATGTTTTTTATATATATATATATGCCTTCAATGCCAAATATGCGTGTCGAAATTGTGAAAAATAATTACGGCCTGGAATATCTTTTGATAATGTGGGACCGGATAAGTTACCACACCCGCAAAATGAATTTGATGTATTGATTTCGGAAAAAACCAAATAGTACGAGAAAATTACCTTGAAGATCACGAGATTATCGCAATTGCTAATTGTTTGGTGTTATATGCGTGACAATATTAATGGTAGGCGCATCGGGTTGTTTGATTAATGAGAAGCAAGCAACGTAGAGGGACTTATCACTGACAAGACAGGTGCCCCACATGCACAGGGCACTTGTTCTTACCCACAATTTTTTATGGATCGTATATTTTGACCTATAATTTCTCTTTCTTTTTTCTTGTGTCGTTGATTTCCCCTTGGCACTTCCCTCTGCCTCATGCATGCATGCACCTCCACATCCAAATTAACGCTAGCCCACTCTTTAATAATTCACACCACTTACCCAATAATGGGTTTGTTTGGTATATCGGTGATGAAAATGATTTTTATGGTCATTCTAACTTGTGTAAAAGTTAGGTTAAGTGAAAGTCAGATTGTGAAATGTGATTTATATTTAAACTGATAGTATAAGTAGTTTTTTATATTTAAACTTATAGTCAATATGAAATATTTTTAGGGTACTAACTAACACAAAAAATATATGAACGGTACTTAAAAAAACCTTATGATTTTTAAAAAATTATTTTCAGTAGTAATGAATACCCTGAAAAATATACTGAATGATACTAAATGGTACTTAAAAATTACTTTATGATCTTGAAAGCTTATTTTAGGATCTTGAAAAGAAGCTCAAAAGCTCCACAAAATAATTTTTGAAATAAGTTACTTTTTGCCGATATAAAGGCTTGAAAATTTTCAAATAGAACATTTTGGAAAAAGGAATTCGCTGAGGTTTCTTTCATTTAAACATACTCTTTCAATAAATGAGATGATGCGTTTTGATGTTTGATTGTGTTGCACACATCAATCAGTTATATGAGAAATATGGTTTGGAAAGAATTATGTTATAAAGTACTTATTTTATGTACTTTGTTTGTATGATGAAATCTGAGACAAAAGGCATATATATGTCATTTATAAGGGAGGTAGTGTTCAATCTAATGAGGATGAACTTAGTTTGTAATTAGAGGTTACTAGTGGTAAGAACGAGAAAGGTCGCATCAATAAAGGCTTGGATTTGAAAATCAACATATTATTTCTTCTCTCTCACCTTCTTCCCTCAACTAAATAGGGGATTCCAACGTTCAAAAATTGCACAAGAGGATAACACACCTCACACAAGATATTGAACACCTTAAACAAGCAACCAACATGATTATGTCAGTGTTGCAGGGAATGGGGATTCAATTACCTAATTAATCTCTCTAACCTTTACCTATGATGAAGCTCCATTGGCTATCAATGCAAATGAAGAAGTTGAAAATGAGAGTTGACAACTTGTGCCTTCCTTATTTTATTTTCACTGTTTTCATACACTTGTGACTTGTTACATATAACTGACATTTTTTTAGTGTATTAGTAACTTTGAATTTGTAACATTTTTTGTTTTTGTGCAGCTCTTATGCCCAAACCTCCTTATTGTAATCTCTTGTTATCCTAGCCAAAGATTTTTTTTTTTAATGGAGAAAATATGATTTTTTTTTATTTAATCAAAGGTTAAGATGCAAAAATACACATGATTTTTTTCCAGAAGCACCCAGCACCAAGAATTTTTTTTTAAAGTAAAAATACACATGCAGTTATCATTTTGGACCAAAAGTCACATTTCATATTTAAGTCATTGTTCACCGTGATAAGAAAGAAAGAGACAGTAACATAACGGAGGTGAATAGTGACTTAACGGTGAGGTGTGACTTTTGCTCTAAAATGGTAACCACGTATGTATTTTTGTTCCAAAAAAAAGCTAGCTATTGGTGCTGGGTACTCATAGGGAAAAAGCTTATGTGTATGTTTGCACCTTAACCCTTTAATCAATTAAAATTGATTACATTGAAAACACCCTAACTTTATTTATAGCATTTTAGGAGTAAAAAAAAAGAGTAAAATATTTTAACCTCCCTCACGTTTTGCCTTGATTACATGAACTTCCCATATATTTTAAAAACACACCACTTTGGTCCAAATCCTTAACTACGTTAAGGATTTTGATTTTTTTAATTAAAATTTATATTAAAATAAAGTTTATTTGCAAATTTAAACTTTATCATTACTAATTTCCTAATTTTGGCAAAAATTATTTAAGTAATCTAAGATTTTATTTTTACTAGTGCAGAAAAAAGCTTTAAGACCACCTCATTTAGATTGGATTATAGAGAACCAGGTCTTAAAAGTATGACCAGTGGCAATTTTGTGAATATAAAGAACTTTTTGGACCGGATTATAAAGAATTCGGTCTTAAAATTATGACCGGTGACATTTTCGTAAATATATAGAATACTTTTAAGACCGGATTAAAAAGGATCCGATCTTAAAAGTATGACCAATGGCAATTTCATAAATATTTTGAGAAGACGCAGATCAGAGATGAGTCTGAGAATGTGATTCTTTATTCCTTCGCTATATTGGAATTATATACTGATGCTAATAAGTAAATAATCTTTTGGCCTAGGAAGTTCCTACAATCTAGGGATTACAAACAGGAATATAATTACGAAATTAAAAAAACCATAATCTGCTAACTTAATTCATAAAATCTCTCTAACAACTTAATTTAGATAATTGCATAATATAATCTAGGGATTACAATCAGGAATATAATTACGAAATTAAAAAAACCATAATCTGCTAACTTAATTACAAAAATCTCTTTAACAACTTAATTAAAATAATTGCATAATATAATTGTATATGCTAACTATTTAAAACTGAACTTCCAACAAATTTATAGAACACTTTTAAGACCAGATTTTTAAAAAGTCCGATCTCAAAAGTCTGAAAGGTGAATTTTTTATCTTCCCGCTCTGAAAATTGAATTTCGCTCTCTTAGACTTTTAAGACCGGATGTTTAAAAAGTCCGGTCTAAAAAGTTTAAAAGATGAATTTTTTAATTCCTAACCCCCCGGAAAACCTTATTGATTGATTCAAATAGGTTGGTTGTCATGTGACCATATCTCCGTCTTTCCTCATCATAACTCCGACACCATTGTTCTTTTGGGATTCTCTCGATCCATTCAGCCACTTCAGTGCTATGACCGCAGAATTGCGCATACGATTCATCAAAGTGTATTTTGCTTGGCATATATGCTGTAAAGAAGACAGAAAACATAATGTTATTCGTGACATACAGTAAAGTGGAAAAAAGTCAATCAATATCACTATGAGTATATTACCTAGATGCTTTAAGGTTTTCTGCAACTGCTTGTCCTTAAAGCGGGTAGCAAAATTGCTCGCAACATATCTTATGCAAAACACATGGTACGCGTAAGGAGGCTGCCATCCAAGTGCGGGATTCCTGACCACTGATATTATGCTTTTGTGTCGATCAGAAATGAGGCACAGACCGGCCTTGTTGGTAACATACTGTCGTATATTATACAAAAAATACTCCTATGCATCTTTTGTTTCACCTTCGAAAATAGCAAAAGCAATGGACAGGATCTCATTATTTCCATCTTGGATAGTGGCTATCAGTAATGTCCCCTTATACTTACCGTATAGATGTGTACCGTCCACCTGTATGACCGGTTTGCACCAGTCGAATGCCGCACGACATTGACCGAAGGTATAAAAGGTTCGTTGAAAAACAACAACCCCATTAACAACCCGCCGTCAACAATATACGGTCCATGTTGAATATGGTAAGAGGCTCCCGGGGAAAATAAGCACATGTACGCAAACCAACTTGGCAAGAATGCATATGACTCTTCCCAATCACCGTAAATCTTAGCCACTGCCTTTTGTTTTGCCCTCCATGCCTTTATGTAAGAAACATTATAACCAAACATTCCGGTTACCCTTTCTTGTATCAGTGACACAGGTACCGAAGGAGATTGCATGACCATGTCTGCAAAACCAATCAGAAGAATATCAAAGCATGATTGTTATTTATGCCCACTAAAAAACAATAATAAATTCACTTGAGGATAAATGAATTTGTGCATCGTACCGGTTATAGCCTCAGATATTACTGTAGAATCAAGCTGTGTGTGATCCTAAGAGAGAGTTGTGCTCACACAAGTGTGGTTTGGACCCTATTTAGTCACCATCCAAGTGTTGTCATTCTTCGGCTTCACTGCTCTAACTCTCCAAGGGCAACCTTGTTTGTGATTCCGACATTTCATTGAGAATAGCGTTGTAGTACTCTTATCCACGGTTTCTTCATGATAAACCTTCATACAATAATGTTTTATTGTGGCCTGGACATCACCCTTGGACTCGAATTCTTATTTCACATATAGTGCGTCCCCTCTCGCCCACGATCACCGGCCCAAGCCTTCGACATCCAGTATATCCTCATGCGAGTACTCATCATGAATAGCATCATAATGCAGAATCTGGCTCCAAAATAGTGTAATTTTTGCAAATTCACAAATAATACTGTTTATGTGAAAACATGTTAACTAATAAAACATTATAATATAAATTAATACAGCTTCATAACTAACCTGGTGATGGTAACATGCTAGTATGTTGTGGCATGACAATATTTGCAGGCTCTTCATCATCTATATTACTATCATCTCCATCAGCGTCATTTGCCAATAATGTATCTTCGTCTTCTTCTTCTTCCTCGTCCTCGTTGTTAGATTCATCTACCAGATAGTCGTTATCTTCTCCGTGCGCATTGGTAGGATGTGTTGGATGACGTGTATTAGAATAAGTCATGTCATATGACTCGTTACCGAGGTGGAGTCTATCAAACGGTATTGGCACATCTCGATCCTCTGACGTTTTGATATCTACATAGAACTCAGTAAATTTATTTGTAGGACTTTCCTTAAATGTTTCACAAAACATGTCCAAGTCCTTATCATCGCCAATCTCAACACCGGTAAATTTTCCGTCCTCAATGGCAACTCTAACCGTCACACAAGATATTACCTGCTCTTGTTGCAGCTGTAACTTCTGCAGGAACTTTTCAATTAATTGTTCAAATGACATACCTCGAACAATATTTATTGCTCGTTTTTTACCTTCAAAGGTCAACTCGTTTGCGCCATTATTTTGTGAACCATTATAATATACAATTGCACGGATCTTATTAATTTTTTTCTTATATTCTAGAATGAAAAAGAAGAAAAATTACAGATAAATCAAAACACACCACGAATTGCAACTAATCAGAAGAAGAAGAAACTTAATGTATATAAGCAATGAGACAGAAATAAAGAAACGTCATGTGATTAAAAAGACCAAATGAAAGTGCAAGAAATGGATGGAGATGAAAATTATAAAAATTGATTTCCTCTCGTTTCTCCATCTGCTTCAACTGATGAATAATTATGTATTCTCTACAAAATACATGAATAAGAACAAATCAAAATTGTGTAATAATAACGGAAATTAATGGAAAGTGCAAATTCATAATATATAATAATGATAATAATAAATACAGAAATTAATCAAAAAATTAAAATTCATAATAAATACTAATAATAAAAATAACATATATCATATAATGTGAAAAAAATTAATGACAAAATCAAAATTTGTAATCTTTAGTAATAATAATTATATTAACGAAATTTATATAATAACAATGCAAAATAGATTAAAAAATTTCAAAATTATTCATAAGTTCAATTATTCAGAATTTTATAATAGTAAAGAAAATTAATAAAAAAAATTGAAAACTCATAATATGAAAAAATAATAAGCAAAATATATTATATATAATGTAATGTATATAATATTCCAAAAAATAATCTAAAAATTAAAATATATAATATATTATACTCATCAAATTTAACGAAATGTATATAATAATAAATAAAATTAAAAAAAAACTCAAAATTCATAATATGTAAAGAAAAAATTTCAATGAAAATTATTTAATATAAACGAAAATTAAAGAAAACATTTGAAAACTCATAATATATAATAATTTTTATCAAAATAACATATATAATATAATGTAACAAAAATTAATATAAACATTACAATTCATAGTATATTTTAGTAATCAAAATAACAAAGTTTATATAATAATAATAAAAAAATGAAATTTATTTAATAATAATTAAAATTAATAAAATAAATCAAATTTCATAATTAGTAAAATTTTTCAAAATTATTTATTAATAACTAAAATAATATAATACTAACAACAATAATTAATTAATATATTAAAATTCATAACATAAAATGATAACGAAAATAATAAAAATTCTATTATGGTAATGACAATTGTTCAACAAATACAAATTCAACTAAGTAGAATAAATCAAAATTAACCAATAAGAAGGATAATTAAAAGACAAATTAGAATTCATAATAAATATATATATATATATATATATATATATATATATATATATATATATATATATATATATATATGTATTGAATTATCATTTGTAATTTAATTTTCTCATCCTTCTTTGGTTTTTTCCTCTAATGTTTGAAAACTAAACCGCTTAAAATTTCCATAATATCTCTATGAACTTCATTATACTATTTGCACAGCATTTAATCAGGCAAAATATCCTATAATACAACAATCTTGCATTACTTAAATTTAAGAATTGGTTTTAAATTTGTAAAACAAACAAAAAATACATATAAATCAACTTAAATTTATTATTACTCATTTACTACATAAATACAGTCTTCTATTGTTAGAACTTACAATTTCTAAAAAATTTTAACTCTAACATTTTTTCTAACCGACGAAATACTACCATCATTGCAGAGACAAAAATATACACAAATTATGTAATGCAGAATACCTGTTAAAGATATTCTAGTTTAGCTACCTAAATAATCTTATAAAATACATAGCATACCTTAAAGTAGCTACCAAGATGTTTCTTCTCCTTTCGTTCCTTTTTCACATGCTGCTCCCAACCTCTCCCGAATGAATGAAAGAAGAAATGTGGGTATGTTTTTGAAGTGTGAAGTGTGTGTGTGTTAGGTGTTAAATAGGGGAAGAATTTTTTTTTTAT
Source organism: Acacia confusa (assembly GCA_037074495.1). Taxonomy (NCBI): domain Eukaryota; kingdom Viridiplantae; phylum Streptophyta; class Magnoliopsida; order Fabales; family Fabaceae; genus Acacia; species Acacia confusa. Next base: position 1,146,778 of record CM073509.1, read on the forward strand.
TTTTTTTTTTAAAATAGGCAGGCCTCATGCTGCAATTTGTATCATGTGACTTAAAAATTTAAATTTTAAACTTTTTTTTTAAATTACTGTGGGGGGCATGACTTATTCACGCCCCCACCCAAATTTACGCTGCCTCGGGGCAGCTGAAAAGCTGCCCCTGAGGCCTGCTCTTATTTTATTTTATTTTTTTATTTTTGTAAAGAGAGCTGGCGCCTCTACTGTGGCATGCCACGTGGGCACGCCACAAGTGGTGCCCCACGTGGCGGCGCCACTTTGTGGCGTGCCCACGTGGCATGCCACACACAAGGTGGCGCCACGTGTGGCGCCCGCTGACGTGGCGCCACCAATTAGGTTAGATCTGAAATTTTTTTCCCACTAATCTATTTTGATAATTTTTTTTTTGGTTTATATGTGTGAATTTCCCAACACTGAAAACTTAATTAAAAATGTGATTAATTCTTTTAATAGATGTATACTTAAATAAATGTGTTTATAAATGATTATGAAAAAAAATTATTTGAAAAATTAAAATTAATATAAGTTATATAATGTCTCAATTTTACATTATTAATAACATATGGGGAACTAATCATGGTGTTGTGGCTAAAAAACAAAAGAGATATGTTTGTTGTTATTTAAAAGAATACAAAATAAATAAATTTTAATAACTGTGATTAAATTTTTAATATAATAGAAATTTAAAAAATTATAATACACTGAAAATTGCTTACATCTATATTAGAACGATTTTTGTTAGTATAAAAAGTATTTTTAGAAAAATATAAATGTTCATTCATTGAAAGAGTTGTGTTTTGGTGAAAACAAATATTTAATTGTTAAACTTAACAATCAACTAATAGTTGAAAGATGAAAATGGAATCTTAAATATGTAAAAGAGATTTCTGTAGTATGCATTCTAATTTTAAAATAGATTTATATACATTTTTAAAATAGAGGGGAGATTGGTATAATTTAGGAAAAACAAAGGGGTAGTCAATGTATTTTATTATTAAAAAAAAATATTATTTTAAATTTAAATTTAAATATAAATTCTAAACCAAATCATAACCCTAAAATTAAAAATAAAATTATAAACAAATATTAAAAGATAAATATTCCGTTATTTATCTTATCTTCAAGATTATAAATTACCACCTGTTTTTTATTTGCTAGTCAGGCGTCAATAGGTAGCGTAGGGTCCAGCAAGCAGTGATTTTGATTGAAGCACAGGGATTCAGTACCGTGGTAAGAAAAGATAAAGAATTGGCAGTCGCTCAGATGAACGCCCCTTGATCAGTCGCTCAGGGTTGAGGCGCATTAATAGCCGTTTTTCACCAACGTTTTAAACCGTCCGCCGCCGCATTAGCCGAAGCCGCCTTACCCAAGCCCAATTTCCTTTAGGGCAAGTCGACAATTCAGCATTCAGCTCAACAGTTACTATGTTTTAAGTAGTGTTTGGAAATTTTTTAAAACCTAAATTTTATCTGTGAGAGAAATTTTGTTGCAATTTATGTAAAACCTAAATTTAAATTTAAAGTGTCATCCAAACAAAATCATGTGATATTTGATCTTATACAGTTATACTAACCCCGGTTTACTCCCTAACCCAAACTAGGTTAGCTCACTCGGCGTCAGCCGCGCCACGGCAGGGAAAAGAAAGGCAAGTCTTTGCGCGTGTCCTTCACATTCCCTCTTTTGCAATATCCCTGAAAATCCCCTCTCATTGACGACGGGTATGACCAATCATTCCGATTTCCGCGAATTTTAGCGGCAAAGTTCAGAGATTTTAGAGCAGCGTTATCTGTTTGTCGCCGCTGATTACTTGGTTTCGTGAAGCTGAAACGCTCCGTACAGGGAGATCTGATGCTTGAAGCTGCCATGGAGGAAGACAAAGCATCTATAGTGCAGAGCTCGATTGACTCGATAAATGAGATAGCTGCGATCTCGGACTACAGGACCACAGTCAAGAAGCACTACTGCAATTTGGCAAGAAGGTTGAAATTGTTGATTCCAATGTTCGAAGAGATTAGGTACAGCAAAGAGGCGTCACCTGAAGAGACCTTGAAAGCTTTGATTTCCTTCAAGGGAGCTTTAGAATCGGCCAAACAACTTCTCAGATTCGGTAGCGAAGGCAGCAGGATTTATATGGTGTGTGAGTATTATTTGATTCGTCTTAATGGTCTCTGCGTTTTTTTCTTCCCCTTTTTAATTCCTTGCTGGGTATATTGTTCTTCCATGCGATTTCATTATAAGTGGTTTGATTTTTGGATATATTGTTCTTTTGGTGATGCTATTTGTAAGCACTATTGAGAAAGCAACTGCGGGCTCACTTGCTCTATTAATTTATACGCCACCCTGAATTGATTTTGTTTTAAGCTTTTCCGTAAAATTTCAAAACGCAATAAATTGAGCACAAACTAATTTCTTGCTCATTCAAATATGTGAGGGAGGAGTGATGTTCTTGTGCGTTCGTTCCTGTGTTGCGATCAATAATGCTGACACAGAAGCCAAAACCTGATTTGCTTTCTATCGCATATATTCAGATAGAATAGGGCTGAAAATTGATGGATTAGAAGTGGTTTTCTTTTCCAAAGCAGTGTTTTTTAACCGTAGTAAAATTTTGTTGGCTGAGTATAAGGATTAATTTTCGGAAAGAATTGACACAAACTTTCAATTTTGAGATCCATATGACTTTTCGGAAGAAATCTTCTGCTCTTCAATTTTCTTTTTCTAGTATCTCATCCGTAATCATATTATCATATACAGTTTATAGTTAAGACCTCAAATTTCAGTGTTTGTCCGCTACCCATAAATTTGCTGCAATTCGATGTGGAATGTTATGCCATGTTTTGCTTCCTATATGTGTGTGTGTGTGTAATTTGCTGTGTCAATAGAATAAATTCGTTTTCATATTTGTTAGGGAGGCCTCTTTCTCTTGCAGTTTGTTTAGGACATCTGTATCCTTCCTTGCGATTTATTTTGTCTACACTAGTTCCGTGTTCCCATATAAGCGGGTTAACTATAACCTTTGCAGTTAAATAGTTTATGGAGTCTTTCATTTAACAGTAAAGAATGTGAAAACTTAAAAAGGAACAAATCTATCCGTCTGTTATGTTGTCCCAAGTATTTCGAAGATTCCAGACCTATATTCTCTCAATCAATGATTCTAGCAGGATGGGAAAGTTCCAGACGAGAGGTTGGCAGTAATTCAGCCCACCGCTGGTTCTCAACCTTTACTTTGGAATTTTGGAGCATATTCTATTCCCATTTTTGGACATTAAAACCGAATCATGTTCCATTCCTCAGATATATTCTGGGGAAGACTATAATACGTGAACTTCTTAAGAATTTTAACCGTCATAGCTCTTTTACTATTATCAAACTATTTTAGGTCCCAGGTGAATCAAGTAGGTCTTTTTGTATAAGTACAATTTGAAATCCAAATAATGTCATTTAATTAATGTGTCATTTTAATTTGTATTAGTGGCATCATCTGATCCATGTAGCTAACTCCCTTTAGTGGGACAAATCTTGTTGTGGTAATGTGCATAGCATGGTTGAAGATAATTTTGAAAACAATGCTTTCTGTAGCATTACTTTAGATGTCTTAGATGTTACATTGCCTGCTAAAACTTCTAGCTAATTCATTCTGTCATCAAAACAAAATGACTCTTATTATGTCCTCATCATCTTCTTCTCTGTCTTTTAACCTTTACAATTTTGATTACAGGTCTTAGAGAGGGAGCAAATTACAAAACAATACCTCGAGGTGACAACTCAATTAGAACAAGCCTTGAGTGGAATTTCATATGATAAATTTGACATATCAGATGAAGTTAAAGAGCAGGTAATGTTTTCCTGTTTCGTGCCTATGATGTCTATTTTTAAAACTCTGTTTCATTCACTTTAAAAAAAGTGTGTTTCTAGGTTGAGCTTGTTCTGGCACAATTCAGAAGAGCCAAAGGAAGGGTTGATGCACCTGATGATGAATTGTACGAGGATATCTTGTCACTTTATGATAAGAGCAGTGATGCAGCAACAGATCCAGCTGTTCTAAGGAGATTAGCTGAAAAATTGCACTTGATGGGAATATCTGATCTTACACAAGAGTCACTAGCTTTGCATGAGATGGTGTCAGCAAGTGGTGGAGACCCGGGGGCAAGTATTGAGAAGATGTCTATGTTATTGAAAAAAATAAAGGATTATGTACAAACAGAGAATCTAGTCATGGATGATACTGAAGGTGGAAAAGGCCTTTCTTCTTTCAGTAGCAGCCATGGGATGAGTGAAAAAGGTCATCAAACCCCTGTTATTCCTGACGATTTTCGATGTCCAATTTCCCTGGAATTGATGAAGGATCCTGTTATTGTTTCAACAGGACAGGTATGTGAACTCCGATACACTCAGACAGAAAAGTTCAGATGCTGTATACTTAGCCACCCTCCTTTTTGTCTCTTACAGACTAAAGTTCAGAACCTTACTTAATCCTCTTGAATGTAAAGTTTCAGCAAAATGAATCATGCTGTTAAGCAAAAATTTTTATGAATCTAATTCATGAGAAGCTTTGATACGTGCAGTTGCCCTTTATATTGATAAGTCTCAGTGAAGCTTTCTTGGAATTGGAATATTGAAGGCTTTCACTACTGTGATACTGATATATATGTAGTATATACAACTGCAAATGTTTCTGGTTTATACTTGGAAGATTCTTAACCTCACTGAAGAATCAGCATGCATTTGTGTCAAATAGCCACTGAAATGTATTGTGTTCTCTTGACTGCAGACTTATGAGCGTTCTTGTATTGAGAAGTGGTTGGAAGCAGGGCATGGCACCTGTCCGAAAACACAGCAGACACTTACTAGCACTGTTCTCACACCCAATTATGTCTTGAGAAGCCTCATAGCACAATGGTGTGAAGCTAATGGCATGGAGCCTCCAAAACGACCCAGCAGTTCCCGGCCCAGTAAGTCAGCATCTTCCTGCTCACCAGCTGAGCATAGTAAGATCGAAAATCTTCTTCGTAAGCTTACATCTGGTAATGCTGAAGACCAGAGATCAGCGGCAGGTGAGATCCGTCTGTTAGCGAAACGAAATGCAGATAACCGTGTAGCCATTGCTGAAGCTGGTGCAATACCACTCCTTGTTGACCTCCTCTCTATACCTGACTCCCGAACTCAAGAGCACGCCGTTACAGCTCTTTTAAATCTTTCCATTTGTGAGAACAACAAAGGCGGTATCATATCTTCTGGGGCAGTTCCTGGCATAGTTCATGTGCTCAGGAAGGGAAGCATGGAAGCTCGGGAAAATGCAGCAGCCACACTTTTCAGCCTCTCAGTCGTAGATGAAAATAAGGTTACTATTGGATCCTCAGGAGCCATCCCTCCACTAGTAACACTGCTGAGTGAGGGCACCCAAAGGGGTAAAAAAGATGCTGCAACAGCACTCTTCAATTTGTGCATATACCAGGGCAATAAGGGAAAAGCAGTGAGGGCAGGTATTGTTCCTACACTAATGCGACTGCTGACAGAACCCGGTGGGGCAATGGTTGATGAAGCATTGGCCATATTGGCAATATTGTCTAGTCATCCAGAAGGGAAGATTGCAATTGGTGCTGCGGAGGCTGTACCAGTTTTGGTAGGGGTCATTGGGAACGGATCCCCAAGAAACAAAGAGAATGCAGCTGCCGTTTTAGTACACCTTTGTTCCGGAGATCAGCAATATCTCGCGCAAGCTCAAGATCTCGGGGTGATGGCTCCATTGGCGGATCTTGCTCAAAATGGTACAGAGAGAGGCAAAAGAAAGGCTGCACAATTGATCGAGCGAATGAGCAGATTCCTTGGGGAGCAGCAGCAGGAAGTTCAAACGCAGACTGAAGTGCAATTTCAGAATGATGATATACATCCCCCTTCTATTGCTAACCTTATTGATAGTTGAGTTTTTTGTTCACTTTGTTTCTTTGCTTCTATTATAAGTACTGAAAGAGGCCTTCTTTGGAGCGAAGGGTGGAAGATCACCTGTCCACTCCATTAAGTTATTCATTTGTTTGTGTGGGATACAGGGATAGAATACAAAGACATAAAAATGAGGGAGAGAAATCAAAGAAAATGGTGGGATGTATCTTATCTGAAAATGTATAATTGTAACGTGTATGACCGCAATCATCCTCAAATTTTATTGAAGAGATGTTTCAAGTACTTGAACGGAAACATGGGATGTACTCCCTCCATCTCCATTTGTAAGAGAATTGTTAGACTCTGTTTTTTGTCCTGAAATATAAGAGAATTGAAGGAAGTTAGTGGTGTAATTAATGCACCCCTCCTGTTGACCCTTTATGTTATTATCACGAATTAAGGTTATCAGTGGCGTTTCATCTTTGATAAAAAAAAAAAACGTAACATATTTAAAGCATTTAACCAATATAACCAATTTTTCTTTGGTACTGAAAAAAATGGGTTTTCCTATATTTGGATATGGAGGAAGTATGATTTTGCGATGCAGATTATTAACTGCAAGGAGGAAAAGGACAAAATTTACATGTACTGGTTATTGATTGGTTATTGCATGAGCACGTTTTCTAATCTGGCTACTTATCAATGCTTCTTATTGAACATTACCTTACAGTTTCCCTATCATAATTCAATGGAAGAATCAAATAAAAAAATAGTTAACAAAGAGTGTGTTCAAGTTATTTAATAAAAACAACCACTCAACCGATGGCCATAACACACATTCACAACCAGTCAAGTGGATTAAACTTTAGTCGAGGAGATAGTCAATGGGGTTGGTGCAGCAGAGTTTCCGGCTGAAATTCCTGTTTAATTTTTCTTGGTCAAGTACATCTATTTTCGTAATAAAGATGATCATATTCAAAATGTGTCTCTACTGAGCCTTCTCTCCACCATTGGATTGGCTTTTTCCCCTCACACACGTTCACCTGTTTATGGTTTCATCTTGACTTTGTGGGCCCCAGCTTATGATTTTTTTATTAACAAAAAAAGAAGAAGAAAAAGAAAGAAGGCTGATTGGTTGAGCCGCCTCAATTGAAGGGCCTTTCTTTTATGCCCCGTGCATTTTGATGGTGTCATGCCTTTGTTTTAACCGTTGAAGTTTCTTTTGGGCCTCCCTTTCAGTGTTTTAATTGGATCTCAGCTCAACAACTTGCCCTGTGTCATTAACCATGGCGGCCTTTTGAACCTTGTGATTCTCTCAGCCATATTCCCAAAATTAAATAGTATGGTCAACATTGCTCGTTTTCAAGTGGCCTACACCACATGTTACAGGGATTGAGAAATAAGGTTATTAATACCGAATCAATCACTCAACCGAATGGGGTACTTTAGGGTTAGGGGATTAGTCCGAAGTCAAATTAGAGCTAATTCGAAGCCAAATCAATGAGAAAGTAAAGATTTTAGGATTGTTAATATGAAATTATAAATAAATAAAAAAGGCCATTGGAAAAAAGAAAAAAGTATCCTGAATTACTGCCCAGATCGGACCAGTTTATTGAGTGGTTCTACAGATTCCGGGCTAAATTAATTACACAGTTAAGAAGTACTGCGAGTCAATGATATAATTTTTTCCCTTTTTATATTTGGAAATTTTTTTGTATCAACATATTTCGCAACTACAATTTCTTTTTCCCCTTTTTTTTTTTTCTAATGTTTCTCTGTCGTGGATGTGTCCACATCGGCCAGCGTCTCTGGTCTACAAGATTACAACCTAAATGAACAAGAGAGAATTTGAATTCCTTAAAAATTTTAAATGTCAAATGTAAAAGGATAAACGAATAATAATGTCGAAATTCATCCTTGACAATATAAATAAAGATTAGTAATTAAATTATTGGCCCCTGATTAAATACTGGAAAATTGATAACTTGAATTTCTAGTTGTCCTTCTTTGTTTTTTTTGGGATAATGACTTTTAAATCCCAACTAACAGAAATAATATAAGAAAAGTCTCCACTAACAAGTGAACATAGGGAATAAATTAATAAGTGAATCAGTTATTATTGACAACTTATAAGACTTGTTAATGAATTATTTCCTTTACTTGAGACCTACATGTCACTTTCCCTTATTTTTTTGGGCCAAATAGCTTGCTGCCTTTCTTTCTTTTTTTATATTATTATTCAGTATTCCATTCACGGTTTGTTGTTGGCCCTCCTATCATAGTCCCCTTTGAAACTCAAAATCGAGACTCAGAAAGATTTTTAATAGAATCTTACTCAGCGTGTTAGTCAAACAGCCGTCTTTCTTCCGATTAACTAGCTGGTAGAGTGGAATGAGATCCTCTTATTGGCCTACTTTCTCATTATCTCTCCTCATCTAATCTAGGTCATTGATTGGGAAAGTGAGAGAAAAGTTAAAGTAATAATGTATTAATTGGACAGATATGATTAAGAGATTATGAAGAACAATGAAAAAATGATAATAAGAGAAACCTAATCCGATACAAGTGACTTGCATGTCTTTTTTGTTGCACTAGGAGCATTATTCATGCAATTGTTTTCCCATTGGAGGCATTAAAAGCTGGTATACTAGTATAAATCAATTTGGAAAATGGTAGTCGAGGATAATTACTACATGTTGACTTTAATCATCACTATTTCAAGAAATTCGAAATCACCCGGCACTAATAGTATTTAATGAAATCCATAAGATAATATTCCTTTTTCTTCATACTCCTCTTAAAATAGATTTTATATTAGAATCTGACATATAACATACTTCTGAAAAGAAAAGTCCAATAAAAAGAATATGTCTTCCAAAACTCCTCCATTAGAAATTTTTCACTTGAGAGTGTACTTTTGAAAAAACTGTTATTACATTCATTCTCTCTGATTAGAATAAGATGGACTACATCTGATGGTGCAAATTTTCACACACACGCACACGCACAAAGGTATCAGTATCGTGGTTCTCTAGTAGCAACCATCGTCTTCAACCTCTCCTATATATATATCACCCGTAAGATAATTTTGAGGTGATATAATTAACGGCAATGGCTTGCTCTCAATGTCGAAGATATGCTAGCTCTCACCAGCGTCTTTGATTGGCAATATTAGCATGGAGAGAAGGCACTGTGCAAGACGATCTGTGCTTTTCCACCAGGATATGCGATTGTTGATTTTGTAAATTTCATTCCTTTTTCCTTTTTTTTGGTAACTGATTTAAAATTTGCTCACAGCTTAAAAATTCTAGGTATCTAGTTCTCCTAATTGTTTCTTTATACTGTGTATTCTCTCATTGGAAATAATACGTTGGAGATTAGAGTTTAAAGTTTAAAAGCGTCTTCGCTAAGAACTAACAAGAGAAGGAAAGATAGAAAACACTACTGACAAAGAAGTGTTATATCCTGACTTTCATTCACACAGACAGCCTAGAAGGCAGGATTCCAATAATGCAAGAGCGTTGGTTTAATTTAATTTATTAGGAGGGGATTATAGTACGTGCAAGATACAATATTTGGTTACAGAGTGTCGCCGTGTAGCCTCCACCACTGATAACTGGAAAGGTATGACTGAGTTGAGAAAACCAGATAGAAATGCAGTAATGAAGGTCTGGTAGTAGTTTACAATATATGATTATGAAATGGAAAGGAAAGGAATTAAGTAAAATTTTAGGTAATTCTGCTGTGGAAAATGTTTGGGAAAATACTCTTTTTTATTTATTGATATTCATGCATCGAGCATCGTATACGCAATCTTGGCAGTAATTCATTTCATGTGTCCGTTTAGTCCCTGTTTATGTTTGGAAGATGCCTTGAGACTCAGAATCGTGGGCTTATTTTGTAAGAACCACAAGGACCACGCTGCCAATTAACCAATACTACAAAAAATATTGCCTGGGCCCCTTTGCCAAGGGCATCTCAAAAAGCACCGTTGTCACTTCTCTAGCTAGCAACATCTGTATTTCCTTCTTCATCATCTTCTTCCTTCCCCTTTCATTTTTTAATTATAACATCAATATTTTAATGATTCAGATTTAGTTTGGTACAAAATATTTTTTAAAATTGTAGAATTAAATTATTCATATTAAAATTTAGCCATTTACATTTAATCAATGATTTTTTAATTTAATATTTTGATGATAATTTTATAAGAGATCAAATTTCAATAATTCAAATATTGATTTGATAGTTATAAAAAAAGGATAAGAAGGAAAAAGGAGAGGTTCCATTATCAACTAACAACTTTATATATCCGCATGAAATTTTTCATGAGTGAGAGGTTACAGTGTCGATCCTGCTTGCTTTAGGCCATCATTGCATATTTGCATGTCCAGTTTTGAAAAAAAAATAGAGTATATATCACATCTCTTAAGTAATTTTTCCTACTATTCAGATCAAATTTAAATATTAAATTTAAATTTAAATATAATATGTTACTTTGATCTATTTATAAATTCAATTTAGATTTTTTTTGTTCTTATTTTAAGTCTACTTTCAAAATAATAGATGAGATTGTTATAATTTTAGATTAACTATAATAAATTCTAGTAGAAAGATATGAAAAAACTCATTTATAAATGAGACAAAAATTAGAAAAATATATCAATTTAATCAATATTTATTGATAATTAGGGAATTTAGATTTATAAATAGAAATACTGTAACGAAGAGAGTGTGAAGGAGAGGAGAGAGACAGTATGTTTGAGGGAGACGAAGCGTGCATGAGTTTCCGAATCGTACCCTATAATTGCAGAAACCCTGCAGGTTTAGCCCACACCTCTCTGCTTCCCTTTTCCTTTATCTCTGTCTCTCTGCCTCCACATACATACGACACCTTCATCCATATTCACCGACATTTTTGCTATTAGGGTTTCCCATTTATTGCCTCCGTTCCTTTCACAGACACCCCCAGAGTTACGTAGCTTTTGTCTGTCTTCGTTTTTTCCCTTTATTCGTTCTTCCCTCTCAGCATTGGCCTTCTCAAAAGTTACACTGTGCCCTCTATCTCTCTCTCATATTGATGCCTTAGCTTTTTCAGGCTCTTTCATTAATTTCCGGTGAGGTTGCAATAAAGGTTGTCATTATTAGCATCAAGGTTTTGAAATCCGTACTAAATCAAGGGGTTAATAGGTCATATCAAAGTTAACTTGGACCAAATCAGTGACAAATTAAAATTTTAGAGTAATTAATATAAAATTGTAAAGAAAAATTTTAAGAATTTAAATTTTTGTTTTAAGAAAAATATCGAACCGGTTTAATATCCAAACCAGATAGATTTACTGACCGGGTCAACCAGTCCAATTTTTGAATAATGATTAGCATACGAGATCATCCCCTCTTAATTTGAATACCATTTATTATCACTATCATAGCAGAGTACTTTTGTTGGAAAGCTCAGTCTCTCTCTTATTTTTTTGACCGTAACCCCTACTTTTTCTTTTACGTACCTTTGAAATTTGAAATGCATGCATACATACATATAACCCCAAAAGTAATTTCATGATTATTATATAGTGTTTAGAATCTTTCATCATTGTAGAGAAAGGAGTTCTAGAATGCTCCTTTGCTTCAGTTTGGTAGAATATGGAATTGCATGGTTTTGAGTGGCATTTTGGCGTCTTCTTCTCCTCTCACATAGATACCACTTTAGTGCTTCAGCTTTCAAACCTCAAGTGAATCCAACAACCACGTACGTACGTCACATTATTTCATGGATCTATCACACCAAGTATTATTACATCATAACAACTCTTGACACTTGACTGATAAAAAAAAAAGTACGAGGCTGCCGCGGCTTCCTAGGAGTTTAAAATCTGCCACTTATGATTCCGAGAATTTCACTACCATGCATGGAAGAGTACTCCTCAATCAGTTTGCAGAAATTGCCACTTATATTATTATAAGTTATAACAACTTCTGCCAAACCCTGACTGAACCACCCATACCATAAAATCAGAGAGCTGCATATATAGTTTGATTGATCGAGCAAGAGATAGAATTTAAAAGCGACTACGTGTGAAGTAAGTGTAATAAAGTCTTCTGCCTTATAATTACTATATACCTATATATAGATGCTAACTTTTCTAATGCCACTGATCATAAAAACATGAAAAGAATAACAACATGCCTTTTCTTTTAATGTTTTTCAAATCTCACATTTAATTTAATAAAAATTTCCTTGAGGAATTAAAGCCTTGGCAGTTTGTTTAATTCCAGAAAACTATAGATATACGCTCCATTACCATGACAAAGAATATCTATATCCACACCAAGCCAATGTTGGCTTTGCACTAGATGAGTTTTTCCCAAGATGTGATAAGCTTGTCAAGAGGCAGCGAAAGAGGAAAAAGTGTTCAACTTGAAATTCTAACTAAAGAGAAAACACAGCATCCAGCAAAAGCTAACGTGGAGTGGCACATTGTTCAGTACTTCGCTTTTCTTCTTTGCGCTTTTTCGTGCTCATATGTGGGGGAAGACTGGCGCTCTCTCTAGTGTGACCTAGCTAGCTTAGATCGAAGCAGGACATATATATAAAGAGAAAACACAAGATCTGATTATAGAAAAATCCCATAGGAGAGATACACCATTACACGAACGCAGTTATACAAACAAACCCATATAGTACAAAAGAGACTCCCATGAAAAAAAAGAAAAGAAAAACTAAAGAAATATCAGTTACAAGCAGCAACATAAAAGTATTTAATTAAACAAGGACAACACGAAGATAATAAGATCCAAATTCTACCATTGTCTGCGTTAACATTTTTTCTGAAATACTAATTTTGAACTGAGGTCGATCGAGTGCTTCAATTGCCATCATGGCTTTTGTTTTTGACCATAATGTAATGGTCAAGATCATGTTAAACTCATAAGATATGGCCAGTGGAAGAAGATGCAAGACCCGATAAATCAGTCCATGAATAGTACTGATTATTACCTATTGGTGGTCTTGACAAATTTAGGGCTCCATTCTCTTCCAATTTAACAGGTGGCTGCTGATGAGTTGTGACCCTAGAACTTGAATCTCCGATCACTCCATTTTGTACTAGTGCCATGCCCTCACTTTGAAACTGGTGGTGGTAAGAAGAGTCAACTAAATTATTTGATTCGAACCCACTCAAGAAATTAGGGAATTGCTGTGGGCGCCACTGGTTGTGATCTACTCCGGCGACTTGAAAGCCCATGGCCTCATTCTGGGCAAAAATGTCGCGCAAGCTCAGGCCCATATTCCCTAAGCAGTGACGGCCGCCCAGGTTTTGTAAAGAAGCCATGAATTGCAAGTTGGAAGGCTGCTGCAACTGACCGACCAGCTCGGTGGCGGAGGCGGCGCCAGAGGGGATTGCACTGGTGGCAGCGTTGGGGAGAAGGGTCTGCTTGTTATCAGCGGCGGTGGGTGTGGCGGCGGCCGGAGACTTGGAGCGGCTCCTTTTGCTTTTCTTGTTTCTCCGGCATCCGCCTCCAACTGGAACGTTCCTGAGAGCGCCGCCTCTTGTCCAGTATCGCCGACATGTCTTGCAGAAGTGACGAGGTTGAGTCAGGCTGTAATTGTTGAAGTAGCAAAATTTGGTGTTGGAAGATTCGCAACGGGGACACTTTAGGGCTGCCTCCGGCTGTGGTACCTTTGCTAGCCGGGCCCGGTCAGCCATTGAACCGGGCCGGACTGAACCTGCACCGCAACCTCCTCCAGTATGAGGAAGCAGCTGAGTGCTTTCAGTTCCATTCGATTGCTGATGATTTTGTTGCTGCAAATCAAAACAGAGAAAACCACAAAACACAAAAATAAAATAAAAGAAAAGATTGAGGATGAAGTAGCATGATATGAAAACACAAAATCTGGTATATTCAAGAAGATATTACAAGGAATAGGAATAATAATCTTTGGGGAAATAAATTAGCTTTTTAGGGTTCGGAGGATGTATGTGGCTGAAAGAAATTAGAGGGAAATTGGAAAACCTTACCGGCTGCCAATTGGGAGGATCTAAATAGACTGGAATAGAAGAGAAAACCATGGTGTGTGTATGTGGTGTGATGATCTTTTTATGGTTTTTTTCTTTTTCTAAAGTTTGATGGGTCTTTAGAGAGATGGTGGAGAATCAAACTGAGGGAATACCAGAGCAAAGAAAGAAGGAAAGAGAAAAGAGGAGAATTAAAGAAGAGAGGGAGGAGAGGGAGGGAGAGACCTAGAAATTAAAGCAAAGCAAAGGGGCAGAGAGAGAGAGAGTGCTTTGCTTTTGTTTGCTTTAATTTAATCTTATATTATTATTCTCTCCTATATTCTCAATCTCTTTTTGTTCTATTATATTTTTTTAGGGTTTTAAGTGGAGGAAGTTTCTTAACCTATAAGCCTTCTTTATCAATGGGGGTGTTCAGTAGCAGTAAATATATATGTTCATGAAAGAGGACAGTGGCTCCCATGCAGCGTGGACAGAAAAGACCATGACGACACCGTATAAAGAAAAGTTAATTATCACTGTCTATTCTATACTAGTAATATGGTGGGATCACCTCACGTAATCAAACAATCTTAGCTTATCCATGGGCCTGACACATGCACGACTTGCTGCATATATTTATACATATAGCTACTAATTTTATTCATTATCCATTAATTAATTAATTCAACGTGCAAAATGGGGGCTTTAAAAGAAAGAAAGAAAGAAATCTGTTGAGCTTAAAACCCTCTGTAAAGTGTTCAAGATGGAAATATATATATATTGTGTGTGTACATGAAATTAACTACCCGGTTCTACCCACCACAAAGGCAGTGTCTTAATTTGTAAGCGGGTGAAAAAAAATAAATAAATAACTGACTCTGGTGTATAATGCAGGTAAGCAAAATGGAATTTAATTAGCTCTCCAACTGATTTGATGATGCTGTCAGTACTAAGCGTCAGCGACAGAGTTTGTGATGAATATTTAAGGGGACCAAATGTATACTCATGAACTAAAAAAAATATTTAGAAGAGCCTAATATATACTCATGAACTAAAAAAATATTTGAGGAGCTAAATGTAAAACATAAAATACGTTTTTACATTATATTAAATTTTTAAAAAAAAATTTCTAAATAAATTTTTGGAACACCAAAAATTTTGGAGGGCCATGTATATACCAAGGAAGCTCCGTCTCAGCGTAGCGTAGCGTTCTTCCAGTCTTTATCGTACAATATTTATAATATATAAGCGCTATATATATGTAAGTGTTTTTTTTTTCATGAGATTTAGGCGTTTGAACTTGCATGCAGCAAATTAATTACGGAAGCATATCCTTTCATCATTAGCTTTTTTTTTTTTTTTTTTATCATTCCTCATAAGTTTGTCTGGCATGTTGATTGGAAAGATAAGAGAAAAATTAAAATTGTATTGTAACTTTTTAGATTGATTAGACGGACATGATCTAAAAATTATATAGAATAGATGATGAGAGAGATTGAACCTTAATGTTTGTGATGATGATGTTCTGTCAACAATGATCATATATTGAATCATATTTAGTGTAAGTATTGCCAAATTCATACTCCAAAAAAAGTATTAATTGATAATTTAGTCTTTGGAAATTTGTGTTTTTGATTTGACCAAAAAAAGAAAAGAAAAAAAAGGAGTCAAGAAACTAAAGCTGCTAAACTTAATTATCTAGCGCACCCATAATTAAAATACATACACGTGATATTTTGTTTATACCTAAGCTCACATTTACCATTGATCACCCTACCAACCAAATTAATAAATATGTGATCAAATAATTTTGAGGTACACACACACACACACACACATAGCTTCACACACACGTTTCCCCTCTAGCCGGTTCTGGATTGGTAATACGACATATTGTAACAACACAATAATATGCAAATTAAAAGACGCAGCGAGTGGACTAATTAATGAAACGTGGACAGTAAAATTCAGAAAGAAAACATGAACATAAAAGGGGAAAAAGTTTTTGCAACATGATTAATTAAAGCTGTATATATATTCATCGGAATAATGGCTTTACTTTTTGTATGCATACCTAACACGGTTAAATTCAGAGCTTAATAAAAGTTGTAGAGATCCTCCTTTTGTGCACAGAACAAACAATAATGACATCAAATGCTTAAATAGAATGTAAAGTTTATCCTATTGTTTATATCATCAATATCTTTTTCTTTTTCCGCTTTAAGTGGCTCTTTGTAGACACTCTATCCATGCATAGTTGCCCTTTAACTTTAGAATTACTTCAATTATTATAATACATTCGAAATTTGAGGACGTTTAATTCATTAGTTCGTGTCTTTTGTCTATTTATGCTTTGCTTTTTGCTGTTAAGCCCCCTTTTTTTCCGGTGCAGAGCCTCCTGATGTGGTGGGAAAAAAAATAACATTCTTTTTGTGAGTGGCCAGAGTCACTCTCAGATTCGGACCCTTATTGGTGTGTGCATGAGTAAGGGACAAAGCAAAGTGATGAAGGAGAAACGTATCATCCTCCATATATGTCGTTTCTTCGGCCATAAGAAATTTTGATGTCTCTCATAATGATAAGTTTTATTAATTCTTGTTGCTCTTTTGGCACGACATGGCAGTGTGTTATGGTGCATTTGTTCGTCAAAAATGTTAAATTTCATATGGAAAGGTTTTTGTTCAATTTGACTGAAATAATAAAAAGTGGCTAGTTGATCTCTACGTCGTGTGCTAATATTTTAATTTATGTTAAAAGTAATTTTGGTGCACAAATCGTCATCACCTACAGCGTCTGGTAGACTATCTATCTTTTATTATTGATGTGCTAAAAAAGAAGGATAATCTTTTATTACTGCAAGAATTCCAAATAAAAAAATTAGCCATCGCAACAATAAGGCTTAACAAATATAATATTGGCCATATTGTAAAAAGTATGCCATCTTAATTCTTAAGTATGCATTAAAAAGTTATCTAAAAAAGTATGTATTAAAAATTAATTAACCATTTAATTATCAACTTAGATTAGTGTGAATGCAAAATCCATAGTCGGTTGAGCAAATATGGTTTATGTCTCAACTGCACATACAAAGAAACTTAGTCTAACTAAACACAGTTAATATAATATTTGATCCTTATAGTTTGTATTCATTTTGATTTTGATCATTATAGTTTCAAATCACAGGTTTTATTCCCTAAATTTCTTTTTGGCTAAAACATCAGTCTTTATATTTTAATAAAAATCTGAACCATTTTAATCTTTTCGGGATGAAAACCTATAACTTGAAAGTATAGAAATTAAAATCAAAATGAAGTAAAACTATAAGAAATAAACATTATAATCACCCAAAGAAATATATTGACATGTGCTTTTCTGGGAGCACTTATAAAATAAGTGTTTTTGTACTGACAAAACTTTTATCATATATTTATTTCCTATGATGCAAAATCAATATTTAGTAGAAATAAGAGACTTGTATACATCTCTCCATTGCTTTGGACGGTGCAATATTTAATTTATTTCCTGCTGTTCACTCGATCAACTTAAACTTTCATATAGGATCATGAGCAAATGTGATCCAACTGCTCACTTTTCTTTTGAATAGAATTTTCTGGCTCACAACGTGCATCAACCACGAATTTAATGTACCGATTTCTCCTTTCCTTTTCATAACGACCATCACTTGTAAGGTCACAACCATTTTCATCCCCCATTACTTCCAATTTCCGATATGCTCGATCGCTCTTAGGGAAAAAAACAAACGAAATATGATAGCCAACTTTTGTTTTTCTTTACCATGCAGATTCATCAAGGTATACATGCGATTAAGATGGAAGCAAAGATTAAAATAAAAGTAAAATATAGTCTATTATAAAAAAAGAAAAAAACGACGGTTGTACAAGTATATACGTGTGGAGATTATAAAGAGACGTAGAAAGAGAGGAAGGGGAATATAATGGTGGGGCCAAAGGTTTTCCGTGTGATATTCCATAATATATGTAATTATAGAGCAATCTATCTGTTAAGACACCCCCCCCCCCAAAAAAAAAAGTGGCAATCATCAATTTTTGTTTGCAATGGTGTGGTCGGCAATCCTTTCTTCCACGCCCTCTTGCCGGCCGCTTCCTTGAACTTTCCTCAAACTTATGTATTCTCTTGATTCACCTCCATGTTCACTGTTTCTCAAAACGGGCAAACCCTTACACACACACACACACCGCCTCCACAGCTTCTTTAATTAATTACTTATTAACATTCATGCATCTTCCTAATCTTCTCTACTTGATCTTCTTATCAACTCTCGTATCATTTAATTCGTAGCAAGCAGATACGAAGTTTGTTCTTTCATTTTTTGTGTACTGATGTCAAACCTCAAACAAAATTTTGAGAAAAAAAAGGTTGAATGTTACTTGATTAGCATATAGGACCGACGGCCGTTCTCGATCAGAAGTATAGCTATAGCTAGGGAGATCGAGAAGTATTTTTTAAAAAAAACCAAAAAAAGAATAATTCAACCAATATATACATATCTGGATGAGACGTAATTTAATTGTAATCTAGTTAAATGAGAGTGGTTGTCCGTTTCTGGAAAGAAAGGAAAATTTAGAGGACAAGTCCCTTGTATCCGTGTTTGTTTAGGTAATTGTGGTAGACTGGTACCAAATGGATCATTAATTGGGCACACACAACAACCTTTTATTAATTAATTACCTAGTTTCCGTGATTATATTTTGAATTTTAATTGGATTGTTGCCTGAGAATCTAGCGCGTCAACTACTTCCTCTCTAAATGAAGTTTGGCTATTTGAAGTGTAGAAGATACGATGTGCCCCCAAAGAAGAAGAAATCCTTTCTCCTCACGGAAGAAAATGAACAATTCTGATATAATGAAACTCGATCGTTGCTTGGTCGTGTGAGGAATAAATTATTTCCAGTAAGAGATAACGGTTATTTTTTTGGAGTTCCCACACACACACACACACACACACACACACACACACACACACACACACATATATATATATATATATCTGACCAGTGATAAAATTTCTGAAACTATGATTAATTAATCAGTTCATATAAGTTAGGCCGGTGTGTAACATTTTGTTTCTTTGACCGGAATATATATATATGTGATGTATTAATATTTAGAAATATAACACAAAGGACGTGTATAAAGAATTTTGAGGCAGGTACATCAACTCATTGTGAAAATACTAAACTAATCTCAACCATGTATCTAAATATATTTCTCGTACGTACTCAACGATTCGATAATCATAATTAAATTCAACATAGATTGCAAAATATCTAGATTCTGACAGTATTTCATTGAAAAAAACAGAAATATAGGAACATAATAATTAATTAGGCACAAGGAATAATATGATTATGATTATAAGCTTGCAATAATCCAACTCGAATGAAAGTATTGTAGATGATGAGTATTGAGGAGTGGAAATAGTGAAATGTCAAGTAGACGTAAAGCATTAAACAAGTGACTTTAGTAAAGATGGGCGGGGATGATATCCCTTTGAAGTGACAGCAATTTGTCATTCCATTATGAAAAGCAGTGACAAGGGATACGTTGACCGTCCATATATAATGAGGAGTGTACGTGATATTGATCAAGATTCGTCGCCATCCCAGTTTGTTACCAAGCACCAAAACCCAAGACATCATCAGTAATATCCTCAATTCATAGAATTAGCCGCTTTCTATTAATTACAGGCCAGGATCAAAAAACAAAAGAAGAAAGAAAGGAAGAGATAATTGAGTTTAATCTAAGCGCACTTGGAAGTGTACATGGTATCTGAATCTGATGAGTATGTATGCATGTGGACATTTGTAAGGAAGAAGAATACAGAACATATATATGTTGAGAGTGATGGTGTATAGATATATATAGATAAATGTATGAGAGTGGGGGGATGATTCCAACTTTTAGGAACTGTTAAAAGGACCAAATTAAAGATTGGGAAGTTAAAGAGAAGAAGGTGATGGTGGTGCTGGAATCTGATTCCCTTTCCCCTATCACTGTTCTGGACAGCTAGCACCACCACTATCCAGTATCTTACCTTTTTTTTTCTCCCTCTCAAATAAAGCTCTCTCTTCTCTCATATATATCTCCCACCACTTCGATCTCTTCCTTATTTCTCATTATCATTGTTTTTTAGTCTCGCAAAAGGCATCCAATATTTGCAGTTGCAGCCTTCTCTCTCTCTCTCACACACACACACACACACACACAGATACACGTACACACTGAGCGAGATAGCCATGCACGTGCATGAGAATTACAGATGGAGGGCGGGGCCCACTCAAAAAAGCATGAGACTCAATGATTCCCAACGCACACCAAACCAGGCCGGCCGATCTATATATGCTAACTAAAGCAATTCATCAAAGCCTCATTTATCCACTTACTGCTCTTATTTACTTGTCTTTATTGATTTTATCTGCTAAAAAACAACATATTTCACGCATTTATGTAAAGTTTATCTGTGTCCATCAATGCTCTTCCAGGGGAACTTGTGTCAACCACAGTACTGCACATTCATGCATCTGACGTGGTCACTATATATATATATCGCTGGTTATTGCCTCGCTCCTTTCTCATCTCTTTCTCTGCAGCTTCGGCCAAAGCATATTCGGTTCTAAAGTTTCACTCACGTTATTTCTAGTTTTTTATATGTATATAAAACTAATAATCCATGAAAAGATCAAAAGCTGCACCAACTTTGCCTCCTAAATCTTTTATATAAATGTGTGTGGGCACCATATATTCGATCTCAGCGACCCACTTGCCCCCAGACCTTCCTCCCTCATCGATTACTTACCTTATCATTCATGCAGCACTGATATTTATTCTCTAACTATTTAAGTTCTACGTGGAAAACGAGTTCTTCCAACAACTTTCTCGAAAAATTTATTCTCGCATTGCTTTGCTTTGATGGTGTTCACTGTTGACCAAGACCCACAGATTTTCAACCATGTTCAACAACCTAAAACTTATCACTAACATGCATTGAAAAAATATGAAAATTATGAAGCTTCTATAAATAAGGTTAGATCATAAAAGGCTAATGATTTTTTTTATTAAAAAAAAATAATCCCACAATTTTTGTACACCCTATGCACCCAACATTCTTTGGTTTTATTCTGACATGTTTCAGGAGGGCTAGGGCCTAAGAACAATAACCTGTCGTTGGTTTGAAGTCCTAAATGAAAGATAGCGTATGAAGAAGCTCTGGGCCAAATCTATATGGACTTGGCCCATCTTGATTAGGTCCGAATAGATAAAGCTCTTTCTTTAACAAAAAAAACAAGCTCTTCTTGTTGAAATGACTCATGGGCTTTTACAGTCCATTGAAATTAAAGCCTCGTACAGGAATGGCCTCTAGTAAATAAAGCAGAAACAACCATGGAACGAACAGAAGAGTGATATGATTAAAGGACTAGAAAATTTTGCTTTAGATTCAAACTCAATAAAAATGGTACGAAATATTTTGTTTCAAGTTTATTTTTTTAAAAAAATCATGAATGGTATTCTGTAAATCTAAAACGATTTTTTTTTTTTAATGTTACGGGAAAAAAAATATGATGCGCACTTTTATGGTGCACGAGCAAGAATTTTGAAAGGCATGAGCATAATTTTTTTTTTGATATATAAATTTTAGGAAAGGGGTCGGGCTCACCCACAGTCTAAAGGTAAGGGTAAGGCGCTTGAAGCCCAGTCCATATGGGATACTAGCTAGAGAGTACACATGTCTCCACCTCTACTAGCGTTACCATTGCTTCCTAAATCTAAAGTATGAGCATATTAATTTTAAATAATTAGAAAAATTTTAACCGCATGATTTAACCTATTTTTTACATAGCAGATTGGGTATTTCATAGAAAATTTCCCAATAGGATTAGGATTCGGTGAAGGAGAAAAATTCATGATCCGACAAAGAAACGAAATTAATTGCTTTCCAGTTTTACCCGATTAGTTAAACAGAAAAGGAAGCAGACAAACGAAAAACAAAAACTTTCTCGACCTTAATTGTGTTGACAGTATCCGTTTTTTGGGGTCATTTTCTCTGAACCACGGTGGGACCCAACTCCAAACTGATGTGTTTATGGAGATAAGATCGAAACAGATGAGAAATTAAATCAAAGAATTCACAATCAATGGAGCTCCCTACTAACACATGCATGTAAATGTTTAGCTGTGCTCAATTTTAAATCAATGTCCTTGAACTTGAAGATAACACAGTGCAAGTATGGTTTCATCTCAAATCAAAGCAAGAGAAAGAGACTGAGACAGAGAGAGTGAGCTGGCCAGCCTTTGTCAATTTCAATAGCATATTCTCACTTTCCCTTCAATTATTCAAATCAAACCTCATGTATTGTTCGATTCTACGTTTGATGACATGAAAACCATTAAACAACACTCCGAATAATAGCCTAAAGAAGCATCGATCCCTCTTCGATTTAAAAATAAAAACTGACTTAAGACTTCACCAATAAGAAAACAGTTTTAATAGATGGACCTGAAGCCATCAGGAAATAACGCTACTGTCAATAAAATATTCTTGTGTATGTGAGGGTCTTTAATTTAGTGGCCGATCTTTCTGGCACTTCAATGGGTCATCGTCCGAATGTTAAATCAACATCTTCCAACTTACAAGTGGCCGGAGAAGAGGTGGCGAAATGATTTATTAAAACACGAACAATAAATGCCTTACATTTCTTAAATTCTGATGGTTTTTTTGTTTCTGATTCAAACCAAGTGAACAATTTGAATTCTAGACAGGTTAGAGTCGAGTGGGACCGACAGATAGACTCTTAATATCAGGACCATTTCTGAGCCTGCCCTGATTTCACATGCAAGAAACAATCCTGCTCGGTTCCCAATTTTCCAGATATTACGCAACCATTCATATTCCAGAATTCAACGTCATCTTGTTTCTAACCGTTCAAAATTTGAACATATATGAAGTATAAACTAAGAACCCTCTGTGGATGGTAGATTGTTGGGTTTGGTATTTTTCACTTAAAAAGTTTAAATTTGAAAAGCAGGAGAGCCTATACTTTGTGGGTTGGATTGGGGGGCACTTTCGGCCGAGTCGCGTGATAAAAGCGACATTTCTTGTTGTTTAGGTAATTTAGTCTCCATTTTCGATTTGAGTTCAACACACCGTTTTCAACGTTGTCGTTTTCACCCCTGGAGCCTCCCATTGAATCAATCAAGTTTTAGTTTAGATTAGGTCATAATTCACTGCCTAATTAATGGAGGCTACTTGCTTCTCCATCTACTAAATTTCGAACCTTTGATTTTGAAAGGCCACTTTACTGCACTAAAGTATTTGGAAATGGATCGATAAGGACAAAAAGCTTCATCGTTACGAACAAGAGGGTAAAGATTTTTCTTTTTCTTTTTTCTTTTTTTTAAAAAAAAGGTTCAATTCTTTTCAAGAAAGTCTAGGAATAAATACGATTTTTCAATACCCCCAGCAATTCTTACCTGGACACCACTCTGATCTTGCGTTTTCATTGCAGATTCAACATTACACTTTCCACCAAGTCAAAACAATAGCATGCTCTCATGTTTACATTTGACCTTTTAGATCTTGGTACAATTACGAACTTGTCAGAGTTCATCTGAAATTAAATCTCTAGTTCAAGCTCTACTTTTTTTTTTTTTTGCTCGAAAGTTCAAGCTCTACTCATTTTATAAGAACACCTCAAATGAGGGTTGCACGTTTCGTCTAAGAGAAACAACAAAAGCAAAGGCAGAGAGGCACATAGGACCAGGCTATGCATATGCTAACTAATGAAATGGTCTTGGATAATTTTTTTTTAAAAAAAAACGAGTGAATGATTGAGTCTATTAAAGAAAGAAATTTGGTAGCAAACAGCCATCATTCATATGAATGATTAACTGGTTAAGGTCACAGCAAACATGGGAGGATTAGACAAAGAACGTAATGCCCCCACCAAGTTCTTCACTTGCCGGTTCACTAAACATGCGCTAATCAGCCATCATGATCATTCCAAGGCACACACAGAAAACAACACAGACTAGAAAAATCATCATACTGCTATGTAAATTGTGGTAAAACATGAAATTAGTACACAAGTCATTTAGATGAATTAATCTGCATATCGAGGAAGAAAAAATGGACAGAGGCGTGATATGTTTTTACTCTTGGAATTGGGAAATCTAGCGGACTATCGATTCCTTCTCTAGTGGTCTGAATGTTGTAGGAGACGTTGCCAAAGGAAGAACCTGATGTTGCTGAACCTCTCTCTGATCCTTCTCTCTGTTCTTGATAAGTCTAAGAAAGGACCCATCTCTCTCATCAATCGCCGTTGTTGGATTTGGAGAATCTTTAACCCCAGATTCTGAAACAGACCCTTGATTGCTCTGTGCCCTTCTGTGAGCTTCTTCAATCATTCTTCGGTACAATTTCTCCTCCGCATCTCTCAGGAACTTAAACTTAGGAGGAGGCGAAGATCTAAATCTGTTAATTTCTGGTTCTGACAATGATTCAAAGAGAGGGTTGAATCCTTGGTGCTTGTAAGAATCAAGAGGGTGGTCCAAAGGGGATTTCAACGGCGAAGAAGGCAGAGGAGTGAGAAATGGAGCATCAATTACAGCCATAAGATCACTCAAGCTCCTAGTTCTTGACCCTTTTCGTGATTTCCCATCCTCAGATTCCAAATCCTCCCTAGTCTCCTCCTTAATTGTGAAGAGAAACCTGGGTGGGCCAGCGAGATTGTGCAGCCTCATAAGCTCTGATTCTACACTATCTTCTCCTAAGTTCTTCAATACTACATCCTTGTTAGTTGCAGCAGCAACACCCAACTCAACGTCAGTTTCTAGAATCTTCGTTTCTGGGCCTCTGGTGGCAATTTTCAATGAAGATAGCGTCTTCCACTTCCAGCACGCCCCGTCAAGCATTCGCTTCTTATAACTGCTCTCATCGTTGCCAATCTCTGCGAGTGTTCTTCTTCTTTTCCGCCATAACAAATAGTAAACCTGAGCAATAAGAGCCAAGAGAAGAAAGCTAAACACCACACTCAGACCAATACCTATCCCACCGAACGACATCGTCCTGGGTTTCCAGATACTTCACATCTTCATAACAACACCAAAAAAGAAGGCGACCTAGTTTAGACGAAAACTATGTTCTCCCAGGGATTTGCAGAACAGAGAAGTCCTAGAATTGGCGAGGGGATACCAGAACTTCTCTGGGGATTTCAAGGAAAGTGTGGGGTGAGACAGTGAAGTGATGAAGAGAGACCCTCCATTAATGGCAAATCTTTTGCATTTATGGGAGTCACGTTGTGAAAGACAGAAATATATTGCCAGAAAGACACGCCTGGGAGTGGGGTATTAGTGGGAAGGGGAATTTCTCGGGGACGAGAGGAAAGAGGAAATTAAAGGACAACATACATACCTTGTACGCTAAAGATACGAACAACGCGGAAACCCAGAAGCATAGAAAGATTGTGGAGAGCCAATGAAGGCTAAAAGCTTAGCTTATAAAGGATGGCACTACGGAAGTGAAACAGAGTCAGATTTTTTACTTTTTGGGTGAGAAAACTTGTGAATTGGAGCTAAAAAGATGGGGTTTGGGACGTGGGGAGGAGGGGTTCACATTAGGTGCCAAACATGTGCCCTTAAGAGCCCATCCCTCTCGATAACCATCCCTCGTGATAAGGGCTATAGGCTTGGGGGTGTGGGGACACCGCGTGGGGCAGCCAAGTCTTTGGAGGATTGCGGCTAACAAGTCTATTTGGATGTTTACAGGGCATCTTCCCTCACATGGGCCCTATTCTGCCTTAATCATCCTACTTGCCAAAGATCATCATTTCAAATACACTCTCTTGATTTTTTAACTTAATTCATATGGAACTATCTTATTAATGATATACTTCCTCTTATCATTATTATAAGACGCTAACTTATAATTTTCACAAATCAATCAAAACAATTAAAATAAATAAAGTTGTCCTAAAATTTAAAATAACTTCCAATATTAACTCTACTAATTGTACTAAATTCTAATATTATATTATTATTACTCTTACCTACTACCCCTATCAATTATGAGCATACATGGAAAAAAAGATAATTAATGTTCTTTGAAAACAAGTAAGTTCCTTATAAAAATGATCAAATACATATGCTAGTTGGTGTCTTATAATAAGGATAAGAAAGAATAAGTATTAAGCTGGTCTTGTGTTAAACTATTTTAAAATTATCTTTATATAATATAAATGTAAAGCTAACGAGAATCTTTATTTTTTCTTTCCAAGCACAGTTATTTTTTTAATTGGAAACAATTGGTTCAAACCATTTTATGGCATTAAATGTGCACTATCTTCCCATAAGGATTTAAATATTGATTCATCAAACTATGAAAAGGGACTAACACCTTCCATAAACCCAAGCACTATTGGTGATATATTTATTAATTATCTCAATAAATCATAACGACTAGCATCTATGAAGCACGGATACTTGGATTTTTTTATAATTTACGTATCAGATACGCTTATCAGATGAATACTCTACAGATACCTAAATACGCGTATCAGAAAAAGTCAAAATTCTGGAATACAATCAAGTGACAGTTCGGTGATTTATTTCAAAATGAAAGACATTTTTTAATTGAGAATTTAGCTATTAATTGAATCAGTCACTGTGAGTGTTTTTTTTTTTTTTGCTATTCTCCTAATATATTTATGGTTTTAATATAAGTTACCTTTAATGATATTGGAGTTTTAGAAGTTGTTGTCCTTTCCCAATATGAGCCAAAGTTGGAGGCAAATGTTATTAGTGGAGATGCAACTGATATGTGCTAATGATTTTCCGTTTATTATATTTTGTTAATGTAAATGTACTATTTATATTAAAAATATTATTTAATACTAAGACGTATCAGAACGTATCCAAATATTAGTATTTTTGAAGTAACGTATCAAATACGCGTATCAGGAACATATTGGAAACACCATATCAAAATCGGTGCATCCAGTTTGTTGTGCATTCTGTGGCATAAATTATTTTTTCAATGGTGCACCCAGTTTTTTTGGCTAGTAGTGCCTTAAAATATTTTTTTAATGACAATCAATATTCTAAACTAATTTTTAGTACATCCAACAAGATAAAAATATTTTTCTAATTTCAACTGGCAGCATGAATTTAGGATACTAAATGCTAATAAAAAATATTTTGAGATATCATACACACTAAAAATTGTTTTAGGATACTAGTTGTTATTGAAAAA
Organism: Acacia confusa; assembly: GCA_037074495.1. Classification (NCBI taxonomy): domain Eukaryota; kingdom Viridiplantae; phylum Streptophyta; class Magnoliopsida; order Fabales; family Fabaceae; genus Acacia; species Acacia confusa. The sequence goes on from CM073509.1 coordinate 1,173,949, forward strand.
ATAATTTAAGGCAGTGAACGTGCTAAAAAGTAATTCAAGATAATAAGTATTTCTAAAAAAGTTATTCAAGATGTAAGTTTGACAAATATTATCTTATTTATAAGTCCACTTTCACTCTCTGTAAAAAGTGTACTTATAAATAAGACCAGAATGATACTAAATATAACTGAAAATGTTGTAATTTTGGGTAAATGGAGAGATAAAGGATGGAAATGCCAATAAAGATTGTGATGATAATTGTTATAGGAATGATAGTTAAGGTGTTGGGGTTAAAAAGGAACGATAATTAAGATAATTGCATACCGGCCACGCGGAGGATGGCAAGTAATAATGACGCGGTTCCAGAACAGAAAAAAAATACACAACCGTGAGACAGCCATGAAAATTTTGGCTGCGCTTTATATCATTAGCCTGTGCCGGAATAATCATCATTATCATTATATAAAAAGCTTCTCTTCGAAAATGACATTCTTCATCTTCTTCTGCAGAACCAAATCTTCTGACTTGCTCTTCCTTTTTTGTCTGAGATTTTTTGATGCAGACTGCCAAAATCAGAGAGAATAATATGGAATATAAATAGGAATCTTTATTATATTTGATATTGTGGTTTACAACTCACATTTATAGTTCTCATATTATCTGACTCGTATAGTAATCGTAATAAAACTAACAACTTGACAAAACTGTTTAATGCTGTTTAGCTGATACACTCAAGTCGTTTTCCACCTTCTTTTTGGGTGCACGAACAGATCGATTAGGTTCTTGCCAACTCCACGGCACTTTCCGGTGACCCTCTTTCAACCATTTATATGAGTTGTCTAACTTATTTCTTGACACAAATACATTTAATACTAATTAGGTGGTGAGATGATATGACAGCTCCATATATTTTTATAATGGGCTAAGTAGCAAATTCACTGCAGAAGTTACCTTAGAAGTTTTTTCATGCTTAATTTCGCCCTAGAAGTCTCGCCCTAGAAGTCTTAAAAGTGAAATAATGTTATCTTTTTTTTGTTAAAAATTTAATGGTTAACGTCAATTTTTTAATAGTCAATGTTAGTTTTTAATAAAAAATTGCAACATTTTTTCACTTTTAGACTTCTGGGTCGAAATTGAGCCTGAAAAATTTTTAGGACAACATTACTCTCAAATATGTACTTTCGAGGCAAAATTGTTACTTAACCCTTCTATAATTATAAAAGAGTAATTTTCATAATCCAGCTTAACACACAACACTAGATTTTTTTATCACAAAACTTTTATGTATAAAAAGATTATTAAACTCGTGAGTTTAAATAAACTCATGATATAATAATATAAACTTGGGTTATAAACTTAAATTCTAAATTAACAAAAGTTTACTTTAATTGATAAATAGGTGTTAAAAATATACAATAAAATAATAAAAATATAAAAAATGATAATAATTTAATCTATATACATTTTAAATATAAATAATTAAAATTAAATCCATCAACATTTACAAGTTATCATGTCCAACAAAAAAATTTATACCAAGTTCATGTATAAAACTATTGATCATGATCAATGGGCAAATCAATACGAGTTTTAGAGTGTGTTGACATAATTTTATAAGGTAAAAATATAAAAACGATAAACTTATAAGTTTAGTTGAGTTTGTGGCTAGCAAGGGTTTGAGTATAAACAAACACGATTTTATAAGTTAAACATGTAAAATTGGTAAAATCGGAGAGTCAACTCATAAATTTAATAACAATACATCAAGATGCAAAAGCCTAGAGAGTCCTCATCAATACATCAATACCGGAATACCCTCGTCAATACATCGATGTTAATATAACTCATTATTACGCCCTACTATTTATAAAGTTGTAAGCTCCTTTGAGAGTTTGAGCAGGCTATATATATATATATATATATATATATATATATATATATATATTTACAACATTATATTTGTATTTATAATGTACTTCCTGATCTGATATAGCAATCATCTTTCGGAATAAATTGAGAAGTGGAATATTAATTGATTTTAATGAAGAATTGTCCTTATAAAAAATTTCTATAATAAAAAACAGCCATATTATTTTTATATCATTCTATTATTTTTCAACCATATCTTCTTATCTTGACAAGATGATTAGAATGAACGGTGTTGAAAATCTCGTCAAAGAGAACAGGTGTAACCAACGTACGCGTGGATTATGTGGACAGCTTGGATCTCTTTTTTTTTTTTAATACAAAAAAGTTTTGGAGGGATTTGACACCAGTCCCCCATCAAGGCCAAGGCACAGCTCCGGGCTTTATGAGCACTTACGAGATTGCCTACCAAAGGAGTCTCAGCAACGACAGAGGGAATTGAACCCATATCCCAAAGAACTAATCCTGAATCCCTTATTATCTGTGTCAACTCTTTTTGGCGACAGCTTGGATCTGATTAAGTAAGCAATTAACAAGCTAGATAATCAAAACTATAAAAAGCCACATTTGAAAACGCGAAGCTACGATAACAAACGTCCGGCACATAAAGGTCCCATGACTCCATGAGCTTTTCATGATCTGTCCAGAGATTGTTGAAGAACTTACTTAAAAAAAAAAAAATTAGAATATTTTTTCTGGGTCAACCGATAAATACTGATGGGCTAAGAAGAATAAGCCCATCTGTTAGAGGTATTGGGCCCACTTCACGGCATGTAACCACACCCCGGTCCACCCACAACGGAGAAAGAGAAAGTATAGCATAGCCCTGATACCTCAAACTGGAGCTGCATGAATGATTCAGAGAGCAAACGATAAACTTGATATTTAATAAAAGCAAAGCAGGTAAAATTATTTTTTGAGACAATTTCATTTCTCAAATTTATAAAATCCAGCCACCTTCTGTTCAAAAACTAAATAAAATTAGGTGAATCTCAAATTATTACCTATAGCTGTGCAAGACATGAGTCGAATTATTGTCAATTAAACTCTATAAAAAATTCAACATTTTTAAAATTTAGAAACCTCCATTGATTGAAAAAAGGCAATCTATTTTTCTTCTATTTTTATATAACTTTGAACACTTGCATCCTCCGAGAAAAATGCACCAGCTGAAGTAAAGGGGGATGTCTTGAAGACTTGAAATTTCTCCAAGGGCCAATGGTTCGAATAGATTGTGAATAACCGACTGTATAGTAAAAATACTGCTTTTTCAATATTTTATCACATAAATCCTACCAAACAAATATTTTATCTCGTAAAATGTTACTACCTTCAACTATTAATATAAGATAAAGTTTATAGAGCAAAATTGAACTACACTTTGTCATTAGAACCGGGGGAGTATTTGATTGAGATCTTTCTAAATAATAGCAAAATAATTAAGAGTTTTGCCCAAAAAATGCCAGTCTGCTTTTGACTTGTCAATCCTTTTAATTGCTTGCCAAAATAATATGAATGTTATTCAATTTCTTTCTTTTTTTGAACTTTATTCAATTTTTTCCTGGGAGTATGAGACTGCGCTTTGAAAGCATTTTAAGAAATAAACAGTAAAAATCAAGATGTTTATACATGTTAATAATATGTAAGGACAGACTTTATTGAGGCTCAAATGATACTTACAAAACTACCTACAATTTATTCATCAATGAAATCCTCTTCGTTTCATCACAACGATGGAATATCTTGTTTATATGTGGGAGACTTACAGTTTTCTTGTGATTATGCATAAACAAACCATAAAGATATAAAAAAAAGAAATCCTCAAGCCCCTTGTAATTCTTTTCTTTTATATAATATAAAGAGACGCGCCATTCCAACAATAATCTAATCAAGCATTCCACAGACATAAATAGATAGTGAAAATAATACGAGGGTTTTGATTAACAGTCTGAAATAATACGAGCAGACAGTGATCCAACATCAACATCAAAAACCACCCATCGCATTATGATCTCTCAATAACCTAGCTAAAAATAGGTGGGAGCACATATTAAATGTGTCTTATTCATTTTATCGCTGTTCTTTTCCAACAAGGCAAGAGAGTTAGCACGAAATGTTATGATCAATATTGCTTCCGTTTTGAAGGGGTGCAAAAGGAATAACATTTTAAATGGCTACATGCATCATTGTATATTATCACGGCAAAACGGAACGCCTATATATGGCATTGGCACTGGCAATTCACAGAATGACATGAAAACGCCCCACTAAATTAGAGTATATATTTCCAACATAAACGCTTCCAAGTTGTACAAATTACCAGTGATAACCTCGCAGAATCTGAAACAATCAAGACCCACTCCAAAAAAGATGCATGCGAATATGTTTTTGGCACTGGCCTTCAATTACTTTCTATGCAGAAAATCTCGGCCTGAAGAAGAAAGGAAATCAAAGAAGGGCTGGTTTCCTTGTGGCCCATTATCTTCTTGATCATTGTGATGATGAGCTGGAGTATCATCAGCAGAAAATGAATTGGCTTTGTCCTCCAGAAAACCAGTTGGCTGAAGAGGGAAAAGCGGAAGCGTTTCTTTGTTCTTCAAGTGCCCATGGATATGATCATCCGGCATTACTACTGTGTCCTGACGCATTTGTGGGTACGCCTCACAGTTTCTGGGCATCATCCTAATGCCTGTCCCTGCTGGCAGAAGCACTTTGGGATGTTGATGATGAGCAACATACCCCATTTCACTATGTGGCACATAATATGGCCTACATATCACTGAAATCAACAAAACTCAAAAGAATCAATCAAAGAAAAACTGGCATATAAACAGTTGGAAGGAATCACATTATTTCAGATAATTCCTCTGACAGTATTTCTAATGACCACAATTATGCTCGGGACAGTATGATAAGAAAAGTAATAATTTAAAACACACACACACGATGCAGTCTCTAAATATGTTTATCATGAATTGGCCAAGCAAAAGAGAAAGGCGCTACAGTGTTGTTTTTTTTTCCCAAAAAAAAAAACTTATTATGAATTTGCATGGAGAAAATAAAAGACATAGGAATACGTAATGGGTTAGTGAAGAATGAAAAAGAAAGAGAGGGAACCATTAGGGCAGAGCGGTGGGGGAGAGAAGATAGGAGGAGGGGAATGAAGGAAGCGATTAAAATAAGCCAAGGATTCTTGCTTCTGCTTCTGACGCTGCCTGGCTTTGTGATTCTGAAACCAATAGAACACATTTTTGCCTTCTATGTGCCCAAAAGCCCTTAGCCTGGCTGTTATTTGCTGTATCTCCTCAGTATTGGGCGTCCTTACCCCTTGCGTATACAGATTCTCCAACAAACTTACTTGCTCCTTTGTTGGGTTCCATCTTGATCCCCCTACTCCATTATTATTATTCCTCCCACCACTCGATCCATTACTCTCACTTGCCTCCATATCGCTTTACCCTCCTCACAATTTCCTTCAATCAATCGATTATCTTGCTTTATAGTAGTAGCAGTAATGACGTATGGCTCTTGGGTTTTGGAATGTGAGTAGGAGTAGTATTTTATAGAGTGATAAAAAGGAGAGGAGGAGTCAAATGAAATCGCCAGAGGGAGGATTAACATGCGTATTGTTTTTGGCGCACAACATCTCTGAAAACATGGCGCTTAGCGGCTGGGGAGATATGAATGGGTCAGAGAGAGGGGGAAGGGGGGGTTTCGTCGTCTTGGTTTGAAGAATATTTACGAGAAGACAATAATTGCTGAAATGGCCAGTGAGTAACGAAGGTGAATGAGAGTGTGGGAGTCGCTCTCTCTCTTGGTTGTCAGCTCATAATGTGTTGTGTGTCTCGGGAATGACAGAGGCAGATAGAGAGAGGGACGAAGGTTACGACGCCAGTGAGGGAAAGAGAGGGCAAAAGAGTAAGAGAGAGAGGGAGGGAGGGAGGGTTGAATGGTGTAGGAGTAGGGTTTTGGGAATTGAGGTGGGGGCAGATAGCCTCAGAGAGGAGAGAGACTCGTTTTGAAGCGTAATAGCTAGGCTGGCTCATACAAACGTTACCTCTACGCATTTGATTGTGCTCTTGACTTTTCACTCTTCACACTTTTCATCCTCATTGGCCCGTTATAACATAACCACATTTAAGTATATACTCTCTCTCATCTTTATCATAAACTAGCAACTAACAATTCAAATAAAATAATAAAAATAGATATCTTAAAATTTAAATAATTTTTAATATTACCTCTTTTAGTTACACTAAACTCTAATATTATATTATTATTACTCTCACTCATTACCCCTATTAATTTTAGGCATACATGAGGAAAAAACAATTAATGATCTTTGCAAACAAACAAGTGCCTTATAAAAAAGATCAAATGCACTTACTAGTTGGTGTATTATAATAAAGACCAAAAGAAGTATCCAAGTGACACCCTCTCTTTTTGATGATGTTTTTAAATCAGACTGGAATGGCCTATTCGGCCCGAAAATCCATTAGTAAACTAATTAATTCGATTATGGCATTTCACTATTTTTTTAAAAAATTGATTTTATCTTTTAGAATTTTATATTCATAACCCTAAAATTTCCAATTTCTCATTGGTTTGACCCAAAGTAACTTTAGTTTGACTTCGGTCCCTTAACCTAGTACTAGTACTCTAACCAGTGTAGCAGCCAATCTGGATTTAATAACCTTACTTTTTAGTTCCAACATGTCATGCATAGAGTACTTTATGTTATTAAAATAATCTTAACTAAGAGCATAATTGGACAAAAATTACATGCATGTTTTAATAAGATGAGAAAATATATCGTTCATGCCTTCAAAACAACAAATGTTATTATTATTGATTAGTATTTGGAATATTGAATTGGAAAAGTATACAAGTTTTTCTATGGAAATTAAGTGGTTCAATATCTTTTAGAAAAAATGCATTTGAATTTTGTATATTAAATAAATTATATTAAGAGAGTTTTATGTATGTATTTTTTTGCCGACAAAAGAGTTTAATTACTCCTTCTCGTTTTTATTATAAGGCATAAACTAACAATTTTCATAAATTAATAAAAACAATTAAAGTCAATAAAGTTGTTCTGAAATTTAAGTAATTTTTAATATTATTTCTACTAATTGCACTAAACTCTAATATCATATTAATTATTATTTTTATCCACTACCTTTATTAATAATGGGCATATATGGAAAAAAAAAAAATTAATGCTTCGTGAGAACAAGCAAGTACTTTATAAAAATGATCAAATATACTTGCTAGTTGATGTCTTATAATTAAGACTAGAGGGAGTACCACTTTAGTCCTATTTATAAGTTCCTTTTGATCAAAAAATTTGATCCTATTTATAAGTCTTTTTTGACCAAATAAATGAGATATAACAATTTTACATATATTAATTATACCGATGAAAATATAAAGAAAAGAAAGAGTTAAAAGATATTCATTTATAAATGAAGGTAAACTTAAAATTTTTCCTTATAATCATTCAGCTAACTATCTATCTTTAATATATGTGATTTGGTCAAAAAGAAAAAGAGGTACTCCCTCTGGTCCTTATTATAAGGCACCAACTAACAATTCTCACATACCAATAAAAACAGTTAAAGTCAATAAAATTGTCCTAGAATTTAAGCAATTTTCAATATTACCCCTACTGATTACACTAAATTCTAATATTCTATTAATTATTACTATCACCCACTACCTTTATTAACTAAGGGCATACATGAAAAAAGACAATTAATGTTCAATGGAAACAAGCAAGTGCCTTATAAAAAGGACCAAATAAAATTACTAGTTAGTGCCTTATAATAAGACCAGAGGGAGGGAGTATAACTCTAGCTACTGTTTGAGCATAAATTAATCGAATATAATGCTGAATGTCACATCCTTATGAATTGATTGAAATTAAGGTTCTTTTTTATTCACATCACTCTTATCTTTGTTATAGTCTTCATAATATGGCTACTGACAGCCGAACATGACTTGCGTGAGATTTGATTTTACATATTTGGCGACAGTCTTTTTTATACGAAATAAACAAAAAAAATTCAAAAGCGAATCCATCCTCAAAAGAAGGAAAGCAAAACGGACAAGAAGCAAGGGTGCAGCAGAAGCCTCACAGCGTGAGTCGGTGAAAATGGTAGCTAAAGATACGGCAAATCAATCCAAGGCACACAAAAAGTTGAGGAGAAGCCTGGAAATACCCAGGCAAAGCTTCAAGCTTTAAGCTAAAGAGTCCAGACCATGCAAAAATACATGGGTCAAGGCTCAGGAAGAAGCAACACCAAACAGAAGAGAGAAATTACCAAAGCAATATATCCCGTGCATGTGATGTAGAAAGATGCGTGGTCAGAATCCAGGGGAAAACGCAAATATGAAACAGCCAGTTGGAGTTGGAGTTATGGGCCATAAATGGGATATCATATAAAGTAAGTGCATGCCAGACAAAGTGACAGAAATAGAGAAACTAAGAAAAAAGCATGCAGTGATAGGTGTGAGTGATGAGTGATATATACGGGTTGTATTATATTCATGCGAGATCATGGGACTTTTTCTGGAGGTGAATGATGATCAGAAGATCGATGTGAATAATAATAATGAGAGCAATATATGGGGAAGCTGATTATTGCAGGGCTACGACGTCGTCGTGTTGCGGAATTGGACAAAAAAGGACGATTGAGGTGCCAACATCTCGTGAAACGGAGGAGTGAAAAAATGCACCAATCCCTTCGCCCTCTTCTGCCACTTTTTCCATCTCAGAATTCGATGCAGATTGGTGAATGAAACCATGCATGCTCCTTCTCTCTCCTTCGTTTTCAACCAAAGTCCCACAGAGAGAGAGAGAGAACCAAAAAATACTCCATTTATTGTTTACGATACGACAGAAGATCTATCATCTCATGCATGCTCATCCATCTGTATGTCTCGACGAACCCTCCTCCGACTTGGATTTTGCTTTTTACCACTGCTTGTTCCAATACGACAATGCCTTGCTTGCACATACACCTTTACCTGGATCAATCCTCCTTATTTAGCCAGACAATCTCAGCAATTAAATTCAAATTTTAATACAGTTTTATTCATTTTATTGTATTAAGACGTACGTCAGGAGAGTATTGAGGCGTCGATCAGTATGACTAAAATAAATTAAGAAATCTGTAGAAACTACTATAAAAAGGAAACATTATTTACGCTAGATCTGGATCTACAGGATTAGGATTGTGCGTGAATCCTCGCCTACTGTCAATTCAAGGTTGGATAAGGCAATAAATCAATCTGGCAACAATAGGATAACAAAATTAGAATTTTACCATAGATGTTTCAAAGTTGTGTCAATTAATGATTATGTTTTCCACGCAACTTTTTTTTTTCCACGGCTCATATAGGAACGAGTTATTCTCCGCTTGTCCAAGGAGTGCTCCTTTAATTTGGAGATAAGTGTGGCCTTTAAAATCTCATTTTTTTAATATGGTTTTTTTTAGTATGAATCAATATCTTAAAATCTTAAAGTATCTTTTTAGTACTGGCAGACGACAGTATCCTAAAATAACTTTTTAAGATCTTAAAATAATTTTTTAAGATCATGAAGTATTTTTTAGTACTAATCTGTATCTTCAAGTATTTTTTTAATCCCAGTCAGTGTCATTAAAGTTTTTTCTTATTATCTTAAAGAAATAATTCAAGTATTGATTGATACTAAAATAATATTTTAGATACTCATTAGAACTGAAAAATACTTCATGACCTTGAAAAAAAAATAGAAATATTTCAAGGTACTGGTTGATACTAAAAAAATAATTCAGGATACTAATAGATACTAAAAAAAAATTCTTTAAAAAAAAAAAGAGATCTGGATGGCTAGGGGAAACTCCTTGCTTGTCCAAAAGATGAGTAGGGGAAACTCGTTCTGGTTTATATATGGCCAGATGTACACATTTTCCGCCTATGATGAACTTTTTATAAATGGATAATTAATATGAAAATCCTTATGCTTTTAATGCCTATGATGAACTTTTTATAAAGGGATAATAAATATGCAAAGCTTATAGTTTTAATTAATTTTTAATTATTAGGTCCCTATAGTTTTTCTCCTTTTTATTAGGTCCTTACACTTTCATAAATAGGTCCCTTTAATTTTTTTATTTATCAATTTAAAATTAAAATAACATTAAAATATAAATATTAGTAATAAATTTAGTTAATAATTAGATAATTATTAAAAATAATTAATATAATAAATTCGTGTATATATAATTAATAAAATCAGAATAAGTAATTAAAATATATTTTCATAAAATTAAATTATTATGTTTCCAACTTTATAATTATAAAAATAAATAAAAATAAGAAATATAAAATAAATAATACAAATATATACTTTATTACAAATTTTAAATATTATTAGAAAATCACTATAATGACTTACTATTTATAGAGTATTACTCCATCCGGTCTTAATTATAAGATAACATTAATGAGTTGATCTTGGTCTTAATTATAATACAAATTTCTAATTTTTGTCAATATCTTTCTAAAATACCCCTATTGATAATTTTTTAATAATAATTAAACACAATAATAATTTATAATACATCTATATATTCTATAAAGTAAATAATGCTTGTAACTCATTAATGCCATATACACCTTAATTATACTATGTTTTATTTTTCATAAAATAATTTTCAATAATTTTTGTCATATTGAATAATTGCATCATTATTAAATTACACTTCCAACCTCTCAAAGTAGATCAGAAATTGTTGAGGGACATCGATGACATTGGACTGTCTGAAAGCTCTAAGAAGTCATGTGTGAGGTAGGAGAGGTCTGACGAAGAATGGAAAATTAGAGTAAATAGATGCCATTTTAAATTTTAAATAAGGACATTTTGGGAAAATTAATATTATTAACAAATTTAACCATTATATTAATCTCTCAAAAATTAGGTAAATATATCATATAATTAGGACGGGAGCAAGTATCATTTGTACAACAATATTAAAAAAATATTATACTTAATACTATATTTTTGCCCACTATAATTAATTATATTATATTATATATTTATATAATAATATTATTGGAATTGATAGATTAAATAATGAAATGTTATAGGAACCTAATTAGAAATAGATGAAGTATAAGGACTAGATAAAACAAAAAAAAAAAAGAAAATTATGAGGACTTGATTAAAAATAAATGAAATTATAAGAATCTGATAAAAAATATAAAAAAATAATTTTATTTTTTTTTCGAAATTATAAAGACCTACATATTAATTATCCATTTTATAAACTATGCTCATATTTCTAACGTTTATATCGAGAAATATTAAAAAAAAAATAAAAATAAGGTTCACAGGTATGTTAGTATGTTTCTTTTTTTGCTCAGAGTATGTTAGTATGTTTCTCGAAGTTTGTTAAAATAAACTTTTTTTTAAAAAAAAAAAAAAGTTACACAAAAGTGACAAAACCCGTGTGACGAAGAATTTTGCCAAAAAAAAAAAAAGGAAAGATAGAAAACAGGATAGACTCGATTTATAAAAAAATGCAGCGTCGGTGAGTAACAATGCTATTCCTCACCCACACACCTACATTTTCGTGATGTTCCCTCTATATATTACTTCTTAAATTAAGTTGTTTAAATTAACCAATATAATATATATTTTTTAAAAACGCTCTATTCACCTTATTTAAATTTTAGTGTATGAAAAAAGATAAATTAAAAAAATTAATAAATATTAAAAAATTTCTTATATTAAGGCTCAAATCAACTCTCTAAATATAAGTAGGAGTATTAGGTAGTGTTTGGAAACATGCTAAAACTTAGATTTAACACAAACCTAGACAAAATTCCTTTCATATATTTATTTCGTAAATCTCAAAACTAAGTTAGGTTTTAAAAAATTTCCAAATATTACTACCTTAGTATAAATGTCTAATGGAGATGAGTGATGGATGTGACTAGGGAGCAACAGGCTTGATTGTAAGCCTCGACTAGAGGCGCTGGAGCCTTCCACCCCGCTGGAACCCAAACAACATGTTCACTTACCCAAAAAATTTTGCGACGTATCCACGAAACATGAGACAAACAGCCCATAAAAAGGAATAGAGCGTGATGGGCCCAACTGTCCAAGCTTAAGCGCTCAGCGATCCTCTCGGATGCATCATGCACGCATATAAATTTGTGCGCAGGCAATTAGATAAAGCATTGAATCGTATTATTCGTAATCCTATTTAGATAGGTTCCCTTGGGGGATGTCTTAGTCCAAAAATAGGGACCTTCGCACATCCTTCATGAGGGGCAATCGGGCCTGAAACCCACATGCGTGCGAGGTTTCTTCTTTTGGGGACGACACTTTTAAGTATCATGTTTATATAGTGGAAAAGAGACTAAAACCGCTAAACCCATTATTTTGATCGTTAGTTTTTAATCCAGCAACCAATTGATTCGAAGAAACCAGATTCGGCTGACATTTGATCACATTGGATACATATTACTGATCACGAACCTTGAAAACTCGAGACTGAAATCCAGAAACATACTTTAGGACATGATATTTTTGAAGTTTACAAAGAAAATGCAAACAGCCAAAAGGACGCAAGGGAAACAATTGTTGGCTTAGTCGACTTCCTCGATCTTGGGGCCAGCAGCAGAAGGAGCATCCTCATCCATGGTTCCCCCGGCGTCGCCCCCAGCGCCTTGATATATCTTGGCAATTCTGGGGTTGCAAATACCCTCCAACTCCTTCAGCTTGTCCTCTAATTCGTCTACCTCAGCAAGCTGGTTCGCGTCAAGCCATCTGATCGTCTCCTCAATCGCGTCTTCAATCTTTTTCTTATCATCTTCAGGCAGTTTGGAAGCTATCTTCTCATCCTTTATGGTGTTCCTCATGTTGTATGCGTAGTTCTCAAGCGCATTTTTAGCCTCCACTTTCTTCTTGTGCTCCTCGTCCTCCGCCTTGTACTTCTCAGCCTCCTGCACCATCTTCTCAATCTCCTCCTTTGAAAGCCTTCCTTTGTCGTTAGTGATCGTAATCTTATTCTTCTGCCCTGTCGTCTTGTCCTCCGCAGATACATTCAATATCCCATTGGCGTCGATGTCGAAGCAAACATTGATTTGTGGGACTCCCCTTGGAGCAGGGGGAATGCCCGACAACTCAAACTTTCCAAGCAAGTTGTTGTCACGGGTCCTAGTACGTTCACCCTCAAACACCTGAATCAACACGCCGGGCTGATTATCAGAGTAGGTGGAGAACACTTGCTCCTTCTTGGTGGGAATTGTGGTGTTCCTGGGAATTAACACAGTCATGACTCCTCCGGCAGTTTCCAAACCGAGGGATAAAGGTGTGACGTCCAGCAACAGAAGGTCCTGCACTTTTTGATTGCCTTCCCCACTGAGAATTGCAGCCTGAACGGCAGCACCATAGGCGACAGCCTCATCGGGGTTAATGCTCTTGCAGAGCTCCTTTCCATTGAAAAAGTCTTGCAACAGCTGTTGAACCTTCGGAATTCTAGTGGATCCACCCACAAGAACGACATCGTGGACGCTGTTTTTATCCATCTTTGCATCCCTCAAACACTTCTCCACGGGCTCCATACACTTTCTGAAGAGATCCATGTTGAGCTCTTCGAACCTGGCACGAGTAATGGTTGTGTAAAAGTCAATGCCTTCGTATAATGAGTCAATCTCGATGGTTGTTTGCGCGGTGGATGAGAGAGTCCTTTTCGCTCTCTCGCACGCTGTTCTCAACCTCCTCAAAGCTCTGGGGTTCCCACTAATATCTTTTTTGTTCTTTCTCTTAAACTCCTGAACAAAATGGTTCACCATTCTGTTATCAAAATCCTCACCACCCAAGTGGGTATCACCAGCAGTAGCCTTCACTTCAAAAATACCTTCTTCAATGGTGAGAAGGGAAACATCAAAAGTCCCACCACCAAGATCGAAAATAAGAACATTCTTCTCACCAGTACTGCTAGCTTTTTTGTCAAGTCCATAAGCGATGGCGGCAGCAGTAGGTTCATTAATAATACGCATCACATTTAGCCCAGAGATAACACCAGCATCCTTTGTAGCTTGACGCTGGGAATCATTGAAGTATGCGGGCACAGTAACAACAGCGTTCTTCACCTCAGAACCAAGATAGGCCTCGGCGATCTCCTTCATCTTCATGAGAACCATTGAAGAAATCTCTTCGGCCGAAAATTGCTTCTCCTCTCCCTTGTAAGTGACCACAATCATAGGTTTGTCACCAGCACCAGGAATCACCTTAAACGGCCATAATTTCATGTCACTTTGCACCGAAGAATCGCTGAAACGCCTACCAATCAAACGCTTGGCGTCTGCAAGAATGACACATCAAACGTATAAAATCAGAAATAAGAATTATTATCCCCTGACATCCCAAAAAAGGAGCAAAGCAAGCCTCGCTCGCCATCCTTCATAACTACATAGTGTGTGACTGTATTGGCTAAATAATGGGGGAAAAAGTCACATTCTGACTTTAGATTGCATCATTGAGAAACACACAAAAAACAAAAAAAAGAGAGCCATAATTCCTCTGTCTCTATATGAAATATCTCATCTCTACGGAGTGATTGGCAATAAATACAAGAACCAGAAAGATCAGAGTACCAAAAACAATTAAGCAATTATGAGAACAGGAAATAGGGAAAATATGAACCACTGCTGGGCAATCTGGAGAGCTATTGACTACCAGAGCACAATACGAATACTAGACCAGAACAATATCTATAGTTTCAGATTAGCCAAGCTCCTCTGTTTTGAGGAAAATAAAAAATCCCCAGAGACTAAAATGCCGCCACTTAATGAACCATTGCAAATCGAAATAATTCAGGCAAAATCACAGGCTACTACATGAAGAATCCCAGTAGACAGAGGTCAGTAGTCAACAAAATTAAAACCTCAGTGAAGTAATTTCTTCGCAATTCTAACACCAACAAAGCAAAGCAAAATCAACGGGAGAAATTAAAACAGGCAACAATTCCTATGTTAACTATCCAAGGAAAAAATAAAATAAAATAAAATGATCAGAGGTTCGTACCGAAAACAGTGTTGGTTGGATTCATTGCGACCTGGTTCTTAGCGGCGTCTCCAATCAACCGTTCGGTATCCGTGAAAGCGACATAAGATGGCGTCGTCCTGTTACCCTGATCATTGGCTATGATTTCGACACGGTCATGCTGCCAAACGCCAACACAAGAATATGTCGTCCCCAAATCGATTCCAATCGCCGGACCTTCGCCTTTCCCAGCCATATCTTTCTTGTTTTGAACGAAACGAGTATAAGCAAAGCAGTTTTTTCTCAAGGTGAATTGTGTAGCTGGGAGAGAAGGCGGGAGTTATAAAGGAATAAACTTGGTATTCTGGAAGGTTCAGTCAGAGAGATGTGAGCCGTCGGATGAAGAATTACAACGTCTTAAGATGTTTGCCGAAAAGAAATCGGAAAAGCAGAGGACTACAAATTCTCTGAATAAACTCAGTTGGTTTGTTACTCGAAGTCTGTAGCTGATTCGAGAAATTTCATATTGCGTGTGCGTGGGGACAATGGCACGCACGGGGGAAAAATCGCGACCGTCGATGAGAGGTTGTGCCCTTGTAGGATTCACTTTCACCAGTGGCATAAAAATGTAAAGATTATATTGTTTATTGGTCATGAACCACATTAATTATTTTTAATTTTGGATCTCTATTTTTATGACCCACTTTTGTTATTTAAAAATATAAAAGTAGTATAATACATATTGTATATCTTATTATTTGGTATTATTCTGAATTCCCAATGCTTTAGAGCCAAATAAATCTTAATATTACCTGTCAGGAAATCTTGACCCTGCTTTTTAAATTTTCTATTCATAGTTCTAGATGACCCCTTATATGCATTTAAAATAGCCCTTGATAACAAAATGATGATACAAATGTTGTGTACAATGACTTCTTGACTTGTGGGAGAACACTAAATTTGTTGAGAATTGATGAAATTTTTCTCAAATTTGTCGAAATCTTAACTTTTTGTGAAGGTAGTAGAACTTAAGTTTTAAAATTTACATTACAAAGTTGATCATATACATTTAAAATTAGAAAAAAAAAATATAAATTTCTGGAAGCTCAAAAGATGGTGGGCTAAATTTCTTCTTAATTAGGATGTCGGCTGAATTCTATTTTCCATGAAAACAATTAGGTATTTTTTGAAAAAAAAAATATAAAATTTCTAAAGAAAATTTATAGAAATTAAAAAAAAATTATAGAGTTGGAATTTATTCGTGTCATCTAATTAAAATTTCAAATATTATTTTCTAAACTAATCTAACTGAATGTTGCTGCTTCTTCCTTTTTTTCCCCCAAATGATTCGATTAATAAAATAATTTTTGTGGGGTTTGTAAGTAATGATTCCAGAACATTCTGTGTTCGCGTGGCAGATGTCCAAATTTGTCCTTTGTCCACCCTTTATCTCACGTAGGTGGAGCAGCAGTTTGCCACGTATCCCGGTCCTCTTACTCAAGCTTATGATACAACAAAATGATCTGGTGATTAATCAAGAACGTATACTGTGTGAGAGGGACATCAGATGTTACAATCTATAATTCGTCAGTGTACTGATTTAAACGCGTAGCATGTAAAATGATTTGGAAGTCACTGTTTCCATTGAGACTCAGGCTATTGATGTGGAAGATTGTCCAACATATCCTTCCCACTTATTGAATGCTAAAGCTTAGACACCATACAACTTTAGGGCATGTTCTTTCTGTGTTATAAATAGGATTAAGGTGTAAAAATACATATTAGTTTTTTTTTTCAGGAGCGTCTAACGCCACGTGTAACATCCCAAAATATGGATCTGAGAATTAAATTATAATATGGGATAAATTATGGCACAATAAGAAGAATATGGAATTAGTATATTATGTGTTGAATTATACATATTCCTTATTTTCCATTATTTCCATGTACCATGTGCAAGTCACATGAACTTGTATAATTTTCATTTATGATCCACTTTGGGGCCCAACCCAATTCAGAAAACCCAAAACCTTATGCTCCCTCCTCCTTATATATCATCCTTTCATTTCCTCTTTCATTTCCTTGGTCCTTTCTCAGAACAGACACGCAGTGAGAATGGGAAAAAAGAAGTGAAACCAAGAGTTGGAGATGGCTGGAGATGAGAAAGGAGAAGACTAAACACACATGCAATCTGATTTCTGGGTTTAGGTAAGCCCTCTAAGTCTCCTCCTATATGCAGATTTTCAATTAAAGCTTATGTCACCATATTCTTTCATAGTGTGCCATTGCATGTGGGATTTGAGGTTGATTTTGAAGTTCTTTGGCTCTAAAGACATGTTTTCTAACCATGCATGTAAGATATATGAGTGTGGGGTCTGATTTCTGAAAGATCTAAACCATAAAATGAGGTTGCATATCATTGTTTTCAGCTCTGCACATGGATCCGAAAATAGAGCATCTTGTGGATGTTGTTTTCGTGGGCTATAAGCTGATTTTTTCTCTGAGAATTTTACATGAGATAGTACACTCTTTAAGCTTGAATTTGAGCTTTGAAACACCCAAAACGGAGATATGTAGCTCTAATTATGAATTTTAAAAGTTGGGGTATGAACTGGAAAACGTTTTGGTGTCAGTCTGAAGGAACACTGATGACGGTGCGTTTTTGAGTAAGTAAAAGAGTTTCAAAAATTATGAAAATTTTACTGATGATAGCTGACTCACATAGCTTTAAAATGGTATAAATTTCGGATCATTCTGAGCTACAGTCAGTGAGAAATAAATCTTACAAATTGACCCTGCGTCTGCGAACCGAAACTGGACAGTCTCTACATTTTTCAAAACTGGGAATGAATGGAGTAATATTAAATTATGAAAATTTCCAGTTAATTAGAGGACTTTCAGAGCTTTAATTTTGCGTATAATATGTATTTTTCTAAGCTCTGTACGTTGAGTTATGGACTTTTAAAGATAAGCCAAAATTTCTGAAGAATTCTGGACAGAGCTTAAGTTTTTGAAATTTGGTAATTTTTCTCGGTTATAAACCAACTTTGTGACTTTAATTTATGAAAATAGACTTATCAAGGAGTAGATAGAAATTGGAATCACTCCGTTTTGAGTTGTATAGGTCAAGTTATAAATTTTTCAAATACCCATGGAAATCAGAGGTCAATTTCTAACAAATCTCAGAATAGTCACATAAGTTGTTTATTGTGCCTAACCTTTAAAGTAAAGGTTTCTTTGGATAAATGTAAGGTAAAATGACTGAGATGATAATTATTCATAATGAATAGTATCTAATTAAATAAGTCTTAATAAGTATGCATCCTTAGTCATAAGGATATTAAAAGACAAGTATCTTTGGGGTGGGTCTAGAGAAGTTGAATTTATAATTATGATTGATTTGATTAGTGACCCATCGCCATATGTAAATGTTAATTATAGGAGTTGAGAACCGTCGTGCCTGAAGGACAAGTAAAGTAATAAGAACCTGGTTGAAGGGTGAAGTCGGTAAGACCAACAGATAGTAACTATAATCTCACGTTTTTTGCATAGCTATATATATATATATATATATATATATATATATATATATATATATATATATATATATATATTAGTAAACCATATTGTATGTCCCGTCTGTATGGGGCCAACACTACTCGTGGCTCGATTGAGCAGAAGGGCCGACCATGGGGCCTACTTCCCGATGGCTAGGCAAGGCCTAATGCATTCAGTAAATTTTGGTATTGATTTACCTGAAATGAATTTCCTAGTGCTAAGGTGAAACATCTACCTTTTAATTAACTAGATAATCATATATTGTGAACATAGTTATCACAAAATAATCAGAGTTAACCAAATGTTGGAATTTACGCGGAATTTAAAATTTTAAAATATGCTTAAGTATGCATCATGAGCCCTAATATGTGGCAATATACATTCATCCAAAGCATACAAAAGTACAAAAGTCCTACTCTTAGCGGCAAAGTAGACTAAACTTTTGCTTGCTTCCCAGAAGGACCTGGACCTGACTGGTCACCTGGGAAAAATTGTGTAACCATCAGTCCAGCTCATTACGAATATCGATAAGTGTTAGTGAGGTGTCAAGTGGATTAAAACAGTTCAACTCAAATAAACAATTCATCAACGTCCTCATTATATAATATCACAATAATAATAAGTATCATAATGGGTGTCACAAAGTATCATGATCGGTTGTAATATATGTAATACCCAAATACCTCTCTTTACGCCAGCCGAACCGCCTTATTTCTTCCGACTAGACCCATGGGCTAAGTTACATCCATGTTACTGGTTATTCAAAATGCTCACTGGTTAAGTGATGAAGACCAACCAAAATCCCCAGAGCACCTGCCGCAGACCATGGGTCTTTCCTCCACTTTAATCTAGTGAGGTGTTGTAAGCCCTATAAACTGTCGGCTGGTCCTAATAAACCAGTGGGACAATAAGAAGCCAACCAATGTGCACCAATGGAGACCTCACCACGTGGTGGAAAATAAATATCACATTTCCTCCCAATCATTCCCTTTCCCATGATTATCATGATATTTCAATGCAAATAATTTCAGTTCATAAAATAATCCACATGGCAAAATTTATTTAAAACATTCATAATCAGTCAGAAAAATACTCAAAAGCAGTATATCGATAACGTAATAAGTGGAAAGTGGTTACCTCTCGCCCAAGCTACTACTAGCACACGGCTCCTTAAATGAGAGATCAACACACCACAATTCAATCTACCAAAATCAATTTACTAACAATTAATAACATCTTAAATTCTTCATATTAAAAATTATAATTTATCATCTCATAACATTAAAAATATACCAATAATAATACTTTCATTATTTATTCCCATTATTATTTATTCGGTTACTTTACCATTTATATTATCTCTCTATAAATAATTCTTTTTATTTATTTATTCCATTTAGTATTATTTTTACTACTATCTTTATCATTAATAATATTTTTAATATATCATTAAAATTTTCCAAGCTATTGCGTATATATGAATATTGTATAGCAATATTTCTTAACCCTGCTCCCTATTTTTATTTTGATAGATTCATCATCTTTTATATTATTTCATAGTCAGTTATTATCGTCATTAGTTTTCTCCTTCTTCTGCAACATTTTTGAATCCACACCACCATAGTATATGTTTATATATATATATATCCTATCATACCAGGAAAACGCACAACAAAATGATCATTCATGCACTAACGCCAAACCACTAACAGCCACGAAAAAAGATGACGCCAAACAGGTCCGAGATTCAGCAGCATTACGGCTTAGCAGGACACATATATAAAGCTTCCTTCTTTGGTTAAAAGCATGCACACACACACATAGCAAAATACCTTCCTAAATATATTTATATGTGTACCCACGCTCAGCATGCATTCAAACTCCTCTTTCTATTTTCAATCATATATAAAATAGCTAAATCTCTTCCTTTTAATATATGACAGACATGCTTGATGACAGCAAAAATGAATGGGAAACAATGACAACCTCTGTTTTTATTTCATTTTTCAGCAAGCTTCAGTGTATAGCCCACACACTTTATATATATTTATCCACTGATCTCCTTCCTTCTTCCAACGGCATACACACACACTCACAACAACATACATGCAGAAATAAGAATGGAAAAACGATGACAGTAAACAGATCCCAAACTCAGCTAATCACGCGACAACCACCAGGAAAACTGAACAGAAGCTTCATTCTTTTAAACGCGCACACACACGCACCTACAACGTTAAACACAAACATATACACATACTCATGCAGCCAAAATACCCCCAACACCAAACCAAAAGAAAACACCCGATGACCCTTCACATGACAGCAAAAAGGAATAGAAGCAAGTGATGATGGGAGACTTACAAAGATGCTGAAACTTCCCCTGCTTCACGGCATGCAAACAGAGCAAGGATCTATGCTTAACTCTCTCTCTCTCTAACTCTTCGTCTCTCCTTCTCTCAACTCTCACTCTGTTTCCGACGAGGTAAAACAGAGCAAAGAGACAATGCTCTCTCTTTCTCCCTCTCACTCTCTTTCTCACTCTCGGTTTCTCTTCTCTGCTTCTTGCCTCTGTTTTTTGTTTTGGTGTGAAGAAAGAAAATGAAGGGAGAATGAAAGAGGCGAAGGCAGTCAATATATAGAAAGGAGGAGAAGGCTAATCGATAGGCAAGAACCAGAGGGTTACATGGTGCAAGGCTCGAGACTGATCATAGGTATGGAAGGTTCTGATTACTTGCTTCTCCTTTCTGTGTTTTCGTGCATGAGAGGGAGGTCAATGGTCTTGCGTGAACAGTAGGAGAAGGCTGAAATTCTGCTCTGAATGGTGGCGGGTTGCAGGCTTGTGTGAAGGTTAGGAGGATTGATCTGTTTCTGCGTTTTTCTTTTCTTTTGACTGGTCTGAGAGAGGAACCGATAAGGAGAAAGAATGAGTTGGGTTTGGTGGGTATGAATTTGGGCCAAGATTTGGAATGAGTATTGGGCTCCATTTGGTTTCTATTTCTTTGTCTTTCACGGCTTGATGAGATGATGAAGAGTTGGTAATCTTTGCTTCTGCTTTTGACAGCCGACGAGGGAAGATAGGAATGGTTTGGTGAAACAGGTGGGTTGGGCTTGGAGGAGATTATTGGGTTATAATTTAAAGGGCTATGGGTGTTTGGTTTCGGTTTGGACCCAAAGAAGAAACAATTCTTGCGCATGCATATTTAATTGAGATTAAATAAGATTAAAGTTTCTTGATTTCCTTTTTAATCATTATAATATTTCCTGGATTGTATTCACTTTAAAATATATTCTTATTTCTCCAATAATAATTATTAAAGGTTTATGCCAAATATTGTACCTTAATTTTCCATAGATTTTAGGCAATATTTGTTTCTTATTTGAATCATTCTTCCCAGATTAGTTTAAGGGAGATAAGCCTTTATTATATATATATTTATAATTTAATTTGTAATTATGGACACCCATTTAATTAGTTATTAGTTAAATTTCTTATAGTATTCAAACTTAAATCCCCAAATTTTTTTGGGATGTTACATAAGGTATTTGAAATCATTGTATGATTTACTTGTATTACAAGCTGCATTTGGATGTAATACTTGTCGTTTGAAATTGAATTGAAATCTGTTTGCTTTATATGCTGTGTGGACTACTCTGTTTGGTTGATTTATATATATTGCATATGTTAGAATTTGAGATTAACCTGTTACTCTGGGATTCATTCATTTGAATCTCAAGGCCTTCCAATAATCCAGGACGAGGACATAATAGTTAGTAAGGTTCAAGAGGCAAGGGCATAATTATCACTTGAGGCCAAGAAGGTGGTAGAGCTGATAGTGCAGCTTTGTTTTGTTTCACTTTCTGTTTATCTTACACTTTGGTTTAGTTATTATTTTGAGATAGCTACATGTGGCTACTGGGATGTATATGTATAAAGATACTATGGCCGAATAATAGTAGAATGCGTATGTATTGTATTGCTGTAAGGATGAGCACGTATATCACGAGCCCATAAATGAAATGGATGTATGAGTAAATGGTAGAGCACTATATTAGATATAATACATAAGTAATATTCTGATAAAATCTAACCAGGTATAAAAGTATATGTATTTGTAAATAAGAGTTTGAACCACTTATTTAGTGTTTTCTAAAGTTCTAAATTTTTAGTAAAGCTCATTTGAATAATAGTTTTGAAATCTATGAATGTGTTGAGTTTTTTTATATATTTTTGAAAGGAAAATTTTTTTACTTTATGGAATCAAACCTAAACCTAGTGGTTTAAATTCTTTATTAAATAATACATTGAATTGAATTAGGAAGATGCCACTCTGTTCTGGGTACAGAATAGTGGGGTGTTACACCACGTGCTTTTTTTTTAGCAAAAATACACACATAGTAACCATTTTAGAACAAAAGTCACATCCCAATGTTAAATCACTGTTCACCTTGATGAAAGAGAAATAGATGAAGTGAACAGTAACATAACGGCGATAAACAGTGATTTAACGGTGAGATATGACTTTTGCTCCAAAATGGTAACCATGTGTGTGTTTTTTCTAAAAAAAAGCACATGGTGCTGGGCGCTTCTAGAAAAAAAAACTCATGTGTATTTCTACACCTTAACCCTTATAAATAAGGAATAAATAACTGGTCTTTAGAGCATCTGTATTTTTATTGCCCATTTTTTAAAGCTAATCTAATAGTAATTTGTGAACTAAGATTGATGTTTGGGACAATCCCCTTCAGGTTTAAGGTACCAAAATATTCTTTAAAAAAATCTAAAAAAAGTCACATATCAAAAAAAAGTCCTAAAGCCTTTTTTAATATTTTGTTAGAAAACGAAATAACAATATTGTACTAACATAGTTGTTAATATGTATTAATATAGTTGTTAATATATACTGATTTAGTTATTAAAATGTAGTTGTTAACGTATACCGATTTAGTTGTTAATGTTGTACTGATATAATTGTTAACGTTTTCTAACACAATACCAAAAAAGATCTAAGAGCTTTTTTTTACTATCACTTTTCTTTAGATATTTTTTTGAGAATTTTTTCGTACCTCAAATTCTGAGGGGGATTTTCAGATAGATGGAAGATCATGTTATTTTACATACTTACCGTCTCAAATGCTAGAGTCTTTGTGCCTTGCACCCACTATTGTTGAGGTCCTATGCCAAGCAATCCTTTTACTAATGCCACATGTATTACGAAGAAAATCTTCTTTCTCACTTTCTCTCATTGGCTAAATCTAGGCTGTTGATTGGAAAAATGAGAGAAAAATAAAAATAGTATTATATTGATTGGAAGGATGTGATTTAGAGATAATGAGGGATAATGAGGAAATGATAGATGAAAAAACACTCAACCTCATGTATCATTGGAATTTGTTCTTCAATGTTGAAAAGGCCCATCTTGAAAGGCGCAGCATCTGCACCAGAACACGCTTCGATTAGACTAATTCTCATGAATAAGCCATTGCTCCTCCAATCAAATTGGAAACTCCACAATTACAGCTGATGTCTCAAAGAAATGCAATGATTTTCATCCTCTGATGACTCTAAGCTAATTGCAAAGAAATCACATTAAGATGATAACTTAAACTATAATAGTTCTTGTTCTGTATAAATAACACAAGTGTGTAGTCTCATAAAGCTGTCATATTGATATAGGATCGGGCAGCTTCCTCTTAGGTATCCATGGAATAGATATCTAAGAGCAAGAAGATTACAGAGCACAAACATGAGGGCTTTCGCCCAATGGAGTGGGGTATATGCTCTGTGTATACAGAATAATAAGGAGGTAAAATGTAAAATCTGTGTATCTCAGAGTTTTAGATCCTATTTATATAGGTACCTTAGGGTTAAGGTTTGGGCAATTGGGCCTCATGTGCCTCTAAACCCAAATGCTTTGCTTCCATATTTGGGCTATATTTTGATTCCTAATAGTTCCGTTAAATCCTTCCTATAATATGTGTAAAATATTACTCGCACAAACCATTGTAAGTTTTACCTTTATTTCGTAAATGAACAATTGCTATTTTATCCCCATAAAAAATTGGGAGAATTATATTTGGGTCCCCAAAAAAAGAAAAAATTACAAATAATCTTAAAATTCCAATATAAAAAAAGTCATAGTTATAAATATAGAATTTTCAGTTGTTAAAATGACATTTTCTGTTATTAAAATTTCTATAATTCCTATTAAAAAAAGGGCCGCGGCTACGGTCCTTGTTAAGAACTGTCCGCTGCGCCCTTTTACGGTCACTTGCGCCCTTTTTTTTTAATTTAAGAAAAAAATAGAATGTAAAGGGGCGCAGCGGACGATCCTTGACAAGGACCAAAGCTGCGCTTTAAAAAAAAGTCTCTAAATACTTTTTTGAAATTAATTATGGTTTTTGGGACATAAATGTAATTCTCTCTCAAAAATCCTGACAACTAGTTTAATGTTTTTTCAATGGCGAGGTCGTGTGTTGGATTTTCTCTGTGTTTTTTTAATTGATTAAAAGCTTTTCTAAATTATTTCAAGTTTCAGAGTTAATTAATTTTTATATCTTTCAATAATTGCATTTTGAAGAACTTAAACTTGCCTCATTCTTATCGGGGGGATTCTCTATATGAGTTGGATGTCACGTAATAAAATCGTTCCTTTATCTTTATTTAAACCATGTACTAAAATTTAAATCAATTGTTTCTTTTTTCTTTTGCCCAGAACTAATTTATTTGTTTCTTTCAATATATTATTTTAATTAATATTATTAATACTAGTTAATAATATTTATAATTCCATACAATGACGATAAAACCCCGATTATATGACGCGTCACGGATGGATTGGCTGAGAAAGGTCGGCATCATCATTCATTTGGCTCGCAAAATATACGGATAAATGAAGAATATCAATTTCCATCGTCTTCCACTGCCAAAGCTTCCTCATCCCCCTTCCTCCACTTCCTGTCAATGAGAAGCTGAACTGTATTTGTCTCATCCTCCGTAAGCTTCTCTTCCATGGCGAGGACATTAATTTCCTCTCCTTCGTTTATTGGCACGCCTCTTCCTTCTGTCTCTCGCCTTGGTCTACACTCCTTCTCTCTCCCTCATCGCAAGCTAGTCAGCACCAGAGTTAGATTCAGCCTCAACGAAATTCCCACTGATTCATTTGAATTTAGTCAAATCGTTACTAGAGCTGAAGCGCTTCTTTATACGCTTGCTGATGCCGCAGTTACCGCTGATTCAGGTGCTGGTGTTGCGGCATCGACCTCCACAGATGTTGCTGCACAGAAGAACGGAGGCTGGTTCGGTTTTATTTCTGAAGCCATGGAATTTGTTCTTAAGGTAACCGTTTTAGATTATGGAAAACTCTGAGATATTCCGCGGCAACATATATATCTGACGAAGATGCATAATTGTTAGGAAATAGGAATTAGGATTATATATATTGACATATATATTGTGCTAACTATGCAGTTTTAATACTAACTAGGCGACTAATTGTCCTAGTTAAGTGACTGCACTAAATGTTGAGGCGGTAAAAAATAACGAAATTTGTTATCCAGGTTATGCAATCAGCTTATGACTGAAAACGATTTTTATATCTAAATTGTGCTGGGAGGACACTGATTCTGAAAGAAGCGAAACGTTAGATTTTCTAATGTGTTTACTGGATGTATATCGAAAGCAATCATGCATACGGGGTTGACTAGACACTTTGTATTTAAATTATGAAAAACTTGGCAATTGCTGAGTTGCTATTTGTTCGAGAAATCATAAATTGCCCGATTTGACACAGGATGTATACCAAAATATTAGTCAATGTCAGTTATGACATGTATGTTATATGCAAATCAATAACTGGACATGTATTTTCCCCCGTATAATTGTGTCTTAAGCGATGTTTCTTGTTTTCAGGTGTTAAAAGATGGCCTGAGTGCTGTGCATGTTCCTTACGCATATGGATTTGCTATAATATTGCTCACTGTTATTGTTAAAGTTGCTACACTTCCCTTGACAAAGCAACAGGTTAGTACAAATTCAGCAGCTTCAAAGAGCCAGTTTTAAGGTGCAAAATTTTGCATTTTCACCGAATTGTTCAATTCAAATTATTAGATGCTTCCCCCAGCAGAAGTTACTGGAATTTTCCCCCATAAGCCTGAGATACTTCTTATCCAAACCACTATGATTATAGCACAAATGCCGTACACAACTGAAATCACATGGCAATTATATGATTTGCTTGATAACATTATGTTTAAGTGCTGATTGTAGTAAATATGTAGGTTGAATCAACACTTGCTATGCAAAATCTTCAACCAAAAATTAAGGCCATCCAAGAAAGATACGCTGGCAATCAGGTGAGTGATGTTGGTGGTTGTGTAGCACAAATAAGTCGTTCATTCTGATTTTAGTCAATTTTGTTCTATTTATTGAAACTGTAGCATGGTTCTCTCTAAACTAGTCATTGGGTTGTCTTCTTTTAAGGAAAGAATACAACTCGAGACGTCAAGGCTATACAAGCAAGCTGGTGTCAATCCATTGGCTGGTACGTTCTATCCCACCACTGCGTTTCTCTTGATCTTTGTCCTGTTCATGTTCTCTTCTTATTCTTCTTCGTGCCACTTTTTTCAATAAATTTTTTGTCATATGAGGTTGACCTCTCATAGAATCAGAAATTGGTGGCGGACATTTGTTAATAACGTATAAGATGGTCTGCAAGCAGTAATTGTTATATCAACCCCCCTCAGTTAGAACTGGTGTATTTGACTATTTTATTTTCTTCATATGTATTTCCTCAGTTATCTTTTGTTTTGTTTGCATGTACAGGTTGTTTGCCGACTTTGGCTACAATTCCTGTCTGGATAGGTCTCTACCAAGCCTTATCAAATGTGGCAAATGAAGTAATTGATACTATAAGATCTTTATCAATTAAGTGCATATTTTTAGGGATAAATTATCCTCAGATATTATATCTGATTTTTTCTCATTCTGGAAAACCTGTTTCTTGAAGGGACTTTTGACTGAAGGATTTTTTTGGATCCCCTCTTTGGGTGGTCCTACTACCATTGCCGCTAGACAAAGTGGATCTGGAATTTCTTGGCTTTTTCCATTTGTGGTAAGAGGAATATCCTCCCCCTTCATTGGTGAAACTGTAATTTATTCCTGATACTTTTTGCTTGTATGGCTCTTGTTATGATTTTTGTTTGATGGAAAAAAGAACGAAGAAGGAAAGTTGTGGTTTTCTCACATTACACCTTTTAACCTTTATGAATCCTATGGTCAATTTTTTTAATGTGGTTTGTAAAATCATATAACTTCAAGTTGGATATGGCATCCTGCAAATTTGGTGGCTGACATTTTCATTGAAAGCTTGCAAAGAGTTTTGCATATAATTGGTCTGATCTGCGGCTTCTTCCGAATACTTGCTATTTTCCATTGTCAATTTATCTATCTGTTGTCATTCTCAGTGTTTATTCAGTTTTTTCCTTAACATCCCACAGCAACCTGTATCGGAAAATTACTGGCTTCCAGAGGTTGGGAGATTAAATTTTCTTTTTCCACACACATAGCCTTACTTGTCCCATATGAAGTATTGCTTTTATGAGATTGATCTGTATTTCATTTGTTCACTTGTTGCAGTCATCTTTTGAGTGGGAATAAATGCCCTATTCTCTGTCTATAGCTTTCACTGATATATAGCGTCTTAACAAACTCTCTCATGTAGGATGGTCATCCACCATTGGGCTGGAACGACACTGCAGCATATCTTGTTTTACCCGTCCTTCTTGTTGTTTCTCAATATGTTTCTATGGAAATAATGAAACCCCCCCAGGTAAACTACGACTTGTCCTTCTATTCAATCCTTTTAGATGAGAGTCCTGAGTCCTCGATGACTTATCTTAACAGACTGATGATCCAGCTCAAAAAAATACACTTCTTGTTTTCAAGTTTCTTCCACTCATGATTGGTTACTTCTCGCTGTCTGTTCCTTCAGGGCTATCAATTTACTGGTTAGTGTTTCAGAACTATGTTTTTCAATATTAGCCACTTTTTGAATCTATTGCCTCAACTTCCTGCATTTTTTATTAACCCTTTCGGGATAGCAGTACTCTAATTATAGATCTCTTGTACCATAATCTCTATTTCCACCCGTTTTCAAACGCTTTTTGTTTTATCCCCAAACATGCGTGCTCAATGCAGAAAGAAATATGTATGAGAACTTCAGTACTTGTTTGGATAAAGGGTACCATGTTTCTCAAGCAAATAATGTCATGTTGTCAGCTATCCAAAATTATCTTATTTTGTCGTCCTAGGTTTACGAACAATGTTTTAAGCACAGCACAACAAGTATGGTTGCGCAAATTAGGAGGTGCAAAGCCTGTTGTGAATGACAATGCAAGTGGAATTATTACAGCAGGACGTGCTAAACGATCAGTTTCTCAGCCAGAAAGAACCGGTGAGAGGTCAGTGTTGTATGGTAGATAATGAAGACTTACCTTTTCAGGTCCTCCTGGAGTTTTCTTATTAAGAATTGGTATTCTATAGGTTTAAACAATTAAAGGAAAAAGAGAAAAAGAAGTTGAACAAGGCACTGCCTCAAGAAGAGGCTCAACCTCTGGCTTCTGTTTCTGAGTCTGATGGCGGTTCAGATGAAGAGAGTGATGACAAGGTAGATAGTTAAAACTTGTATAGTGTTGGTTGAAGTATTATGCCATTTGGCTGTCATCTGAACTCCCAGTTTATCATGAATTCAGTTTTTTGTTTTTATTTAAAGAATGAAGAAAATGAGAAACCCTGCATTTGAATCAGTGGACTTGGCAAGAAAACCCTCCATCGAATCATAGATATTATTTGGACTAGTGATTCCAACTTCATTTTTTTATATTTTTGATTAATTAGTTGATAATATCAAAGAACGTGCTGGGTCTAACTAAGCTCATCTCGCCTGCATTTATAGGGTGACGAAGTTGCAGAGGAAGCATATGCTTCGACAGTGACCAAAGAGGTTCCAAACTTGAAGGAAAGAAGAAGCAAGCGCTCAAAGCGGAAGCGGGCTGTATAAAGATGCGGTTGTTTGTAGTTTGCAGGAGACTCGCATATCAGCAATAGATTGTATCTTAGCCTCCTGTGTCATTTTTGCACTGGCTTATTCAAATTGAATATGTAATTTAATCATGCAAATATCAGTTCTCGATAAGTAATATTATACATAGTAGCTAGGTAAATTTCCCGTCTTTCAACGATTAATTCTCTGCCAGAAACAGGGAATCATAACAAATTATTAACTCAGAATATGCTCCCTCCTCTTCTTAATAATAGGTTATATTTAGAGAGTTAATTTTGTTCCTAAGTAGAAGACATGTTTTTAATATTTGTTACTATTTTCTCATGTACTTCGTTAATATTCCCTAAACAACACTCAAGAAGAAGAGAAAATGACAGAATTGATGATTAGGATTTTTTAAAAAATATATGTTATATTTACTAATTTAAATATTTCTTTAATCTAAATAAAATAGATAAATATATCTTATATTAAAAATTGAAGCATAAAGAAATGTGGCCAGCTTCAGAAATAAGAGAAGCCTTGACTGCGCATATTGGACGTTGTGACTTGTGACTTGGTAAAGGAAAGGATGGCCAAGATAAAGTGTGAAGGTTTAAGAATTCGAATCAATGCGAAAAATCAAGGTGACTTAATAGGAGGTAGAAAAATAAATAGGAACGATATTGAGATTCTACTGAATGCAGAAAATACTTGATGATAACTAATATAACAACTTATAAAGTACAAATATTCAGTTAAGTCTAAACCCCCATTTTGTACAACCACAACGAAACCGGGATCTCCCAAGATTCCTGAGAAACTGTGACTCATGTCTCCGTTGACGTCGAATGGCTGAGTTCATCTTATCGTGGCTTTATGTTTTAGATGGCGGTCGGTGATTTCCTACCGGATTCGGCCCTGACGGGCTTTTATGGGTCCTTTTGTCTTCATCCTGTAATTCCCAATCAATACAACATGCATCAGATTTATGTCGTATAAATGTATAAACAAGTGTCATGAATGGGTGATTTTTTACACAGCTTCATGTGCTTACAGAGGAAAACGGTGAAAAATATAGAAGATGGCGATTTCAGCTATCATACTCCAACGTATTAGTGACATTATAAATTTTGAAATAAGTACATAAAACTTGAAAAATAGTCGAATAGCTGAGAAGAAAACTTCTTCCGTGACAAACTCTTCACTACTAAATTATTGAGAGATTTTTACTTGAACTTCTTAATGAGGAGAAAATCTTGAATTAAAATCATATAATGAATATGATAAAACCCTGTCTTGATACTAACCCATGAAAGTATGACATGCCCAGAATGTGGCATTGAGCTGGCTCGTATGGTTCTGAGCTTGACATGAACTGGTGAGAAGGAACAGAAAAATGAGTGGGAGTTAGCCATAGCAGAAACAATGCTAACAAAAAACCGTCAGTATTTTTTTGCATAAGCAAAAATAATCAGAAGTAATATACCTGATGGAATGGCCTGAACATTAGCAGTGAAATGATTGAGCGGAGAAGCTGCAAGTAGAAAACACAGTAGGAGAAGACGGAGGAAGACTTGTGTTGTCATTTTTGGCATCGCTTGAAATGGAGAGTAGTAGAATTTTTGTGTTAAGAGTGAAAGATGGAGCAGTTTTTATGTGCTGCGTCTTTTGGTATATATAATGATAACCAAACTTGAATTTTAATGGGAGAATGTTTGTTAAAAGATGCCCGGGAATCCAATGCCAATGTTTTCACTTTGCATCCTGATTTGATATTTTGATAAGATTGAGAATCTGGAGTCATCCTCATTGTGGATTGACTTCTTACCTGCTATCATTTCTCAGTAATCATTGCTTCCATGATAACCACAGAATAAAAACAAGACTTTACTAGTAAGTACCTTGCTATCATTTTTCTCTCGAGTGCTTAGCCTTGCTGTCCTCACACCCTCCCAATTCCTTATTCTTTAAACTAATTTTCCAAATCAAGTTTTGAGCATCACATTTCAGTCCAGTCATTGCCTATAAATTTGAGATTTTAATTACTTAAAGGTGAAATTTTTTTTACCATGTTGTTCTGCTCGTTCTCAAACATGAGATATGCGTCTAACAGCATTGTACTGGTTTCTATGGCAGAATATTTCACCAGAGATGCCTCTAAATATGTAGACATTTCGAGTTGGAGTGCAAGTATGGCATCCTGATCCATCGCACTTTGGCGTAAAGTAAAATAGTCTTGTAGTTGAAGGCATAATACACTAGTTTTGCTTTTTGTACATTTTAAAATTTTTAAAAGAGCCGACGAAGAGTGCTCTTGCTATAGGATGATAGACAATATGGACTTTTATGAGAGACATGATGAAGGTTTTTAGTTATGAAGTCAAATGTTGTCATGATTGCCTAAGTTAAGATTGAATCAGGACAATCACCGAAACTGAATAGTATATGCACAGGTCTCCAAAATGTTCCGCGGCAGAGAAGAGAACCAAAAAATTGCGAATCCCCATGAAATTAGGAGCACCATGATTAGCCTAATTAACTTGATTTGCTTCATAATTTAAACTTTATCCTCCATGAACCAATCATTGCTTCCGAAGTTCAGCCGAATAAGGGGTGGTGCGAGATTGTGACTCTTTTTGTCTTATTTTTTGATAATAAAAAAGTTTTGGAGGGGTTGGACATCAGTCTCCCACTAAGGTTCGGGCATGGCCCCAGGCTCTATGAGCACTTACTGAGGATTTACGAGATTGCCTATCAAAGGAGTCCCAGCAACGGGGAGGGGATCGAACCCACGTCCCAAGGGACTAATCCTGGATCCCTTACCATCTATGTCAACTTTAGAGAATAATGATAACTTATAAAATGCTTTGATATTAACGGGCTAGACCAGGCCCACTAGTTATGGTCGAAAAAGACCAGGCCCATCAGTATTGGTCCAGAACTAAATGCCATCCGGGCTTATTTATAATTTAGTGGGCTTTGGCTTACAGACCTTGATGTTCCAAGTGGGGTTTTTCCATGGACGGACTTTTCACTACAAGTCTCCAATTCTAAAGATTTGTTTCGGGATGGCATACAGAACATGTAATTCTTAAGGGGAGGATTCGATCCCTACGTTGATCAAGGCGCTGGGGTAAGCATTCTAGGAGTCTAGGAGGTAGTGATAACGCATGTAGAAATGGAGGCATGTATACTCTCTGGCTAATATTTCATGTGGACTGGGCTCCAAGCGCTCTGCCCTTGGACTGTGAGTGAGCCCGACCCTTTTCCTATAATTTATATATATATATATATATATATATATATATATAAAACATGTAATTCTTAGGCATATTTGTGTACACCTATGTATGGTGAAAACCAATTTTAAACAAACCGAGGTTATGTTAATGAAAGAGGTTATAATCACTTAAATATGAAGTCTCGAATCTTAAGCATATTTGTGTTGTTTCTCACGTTTTCTTTTTAACCGAGACGATTGTTTTTCATGTTTTCAACCTTTTTTTTTTTTAATTAAATGGGCAGGTAGGAGATCAAACCTACGATTGGGGTGTTTTGGGTGAACATAATTTCGGCAATGGTTTGCAGCGCAAAGTTTCTGTGAGTTCTGGGTTGTGCCGAAGAAAAGGAGAAAAGTGATAGGCCGACAACTGTATCGGTAGCCGAGCTTCTTATCCATTTGCTCCCTCTTTTTTTCGCCACCACCTGAAAAGGATGTCCATACACGAATTTTAATGCATAATTAATAATTACCCAACGCTCACCTATAATACTTAATCTGGCTAATTTCTTAGTAACATTCCCACTAAATTTATTATTACCATGAAATAATTAAAGAATTAAAATATGTTTTACTTTATTTTCTTATTTGAAAGTTGGCTCATGATGCAGCCGTATGGTATGAGGCTCAAGCCAGGAGATAATTTAAATTTGCATGCCTAATTGGTTTTTGCTCAATAGTAGCAGTCTGTATTATTATATAACAGCGTGGAAGCCTCGAGATCCTTGTTTGTGTATATTTCCTGGTCACAAAACCCCAATGATTCTAAAAGGCCCCACTGTTTGTTTGCTGTGCAATCTCAGAGCTACAGTGGTTTCGCAGGTTTCTGACCACTTTTCTAAAATTGAACCAGCGAGGGCAATTTCGTCATATGATATCTGGCCCTCGCGAAATCCCCAAAACAAGCCTCTGCCTACGCAGCAGTACAGCACCAACCAGCAAACACTGTAATCAAATATGGCTCTTCTCTCTATAAAATGGACCAAACCCTCCTCTCTGAGTTTCGATAGACCACAAACTCCAACCATGGCTTCTTCTTCCTCAACACTCTCCTTCCCATTTGCCGTGGCTTCCTTCCTCTTCCTTGCCACTCTCACTGACGCCACCATCCTTACCCTTGTCAACAACTGCAAGTTCACCGTCTGGCCAGCCATCCAACCCAACGCCGGTCATCCCGTCCTCGCTCGCGGAGGCTTTGTTCTCAATTCCCTCACTCACATGTCCATTCCCATACCGGATCATCACTGGTCGGGTCGGGCCTGGGCCAGAACAGGCTGCGGCTACTCCGGCAACCAGTTCCTCTGTGCCACCGGAGACTGCGGTGGCCGCCTGGAGTGCAACGGAGCTGGCGGCGCGGCTCCGGCGTCTCTGGCTCAGTTCAGCGTCCACCATGGCGCGAACGATTATTCCTCCTACGGCGTGAGCCTTGTGGACGGCTTCAACATCCCCATGACGGTGACCCCACACGAGGGTAAAGGCGTGTGTCCGGTGGTGGGTTGTCGTGTGGATCTGCTTGCAACATGTCCTCCGGCGTTGCAGCACCGTGTACCGCAGGGTCACGGTCCGGTGATGGCGTGTAAGAGTGGGTGCGAGGCTTTTAGGACGGACGAGCTGTGCTGCAGGAACCATTTCAATAGCCGACAAACGTGTAAGCCTTCGCTCTACTCAGATTTCTTCAAGCATGCGTGTCCTGCGACCTTCACTTATGCTCATGATAACCCTTCGCTAACGCACGAGTGTTCTTCCCCAAGGGAGCTCAAGGTCATATTCTGCCATTAGAGTGCGAAAATGGTTGTACTTGTAACATCCTCGTCATTCGGGTTCATTTGAATAAGAAATGTAAGCGTGTTTCTAACCTTGGGTTAGAATTAATTAATGCTGTAATGAATGTAATCCTTGTCTTTGAACAGCTGCGTTCAAGTTCTCTGTGTTCCTGTTACTGTGTTGCCTTGTTTTGTTCTCACATTAGCACTTGGCTAAGGAATTTTGCTTTAGGAGGCGATTTTAATTAACATTGATGTTGACGAGTCATCCATGCGAATGCTGGGTGTAAAAATTCATTAATAATTAATTAATCAATTAATTAGTAATGTGAGTGGAATTATGACTCCCTCAAATGAGGTGGACAGATAGCTAAGGAAGAAATTGTTTCTGTACAAAGAAAAAGTGAAGAAATTAAGAAGGGGAAAAAGGCGGGAAAATCTGTAGGGTTGCCTTCAGCTGCAGGATAGACTGGTAATAGAGGTGACGATGGCAGAGAGTGGGGTATGTCAATGGATTTTAATTTAGAGTTTATGAATTTAATTCTATTTACAGTTAAATTTAGGAAAAATTTATATAGAGCCCAAGTAACAAAAAAAAATTTAAAAAAGATCCTAAAATTCTAAAAATACTAGAAAATGTCTTAGAACTTTTTTAGTATAAATTAATTAAAACCTTTAGTTATTAATGAGGTTGATATAGTTATCAATATTTTAATAAATTTATACTAAAAAATGTTCTGAAGTTTTTTTAAAATTATTCTGTTATGTGGACTCTATAAAGATTTTCCCTAAAATTTAGCTTATTTTAATATATTGATGGCAAGAGTTGTAAATACTATATAGTTTGGAGATGATCATTTTTCAAGAAGGTACTGAGCCGTTCCAATATGTCAGAACAAAAACCAAGTCAGCTTCGTTAGCTCTTATCTCGAGATTTCCAATCTCTGATTGGTCATCACGTGGGTTTTTATGCATG
This sequence comes from Acacia confusa, assembly GCA_037074495.1. NCBI lineage: Eukaryota > Viridiplantae > Streptophyta > Magnoliopsida > Fabales > Fabaceae > Acacia > Acacia confusa. Next base: position 1,209,518 of record CM073509.1, read on the forward strand.
TCACGTGCTTGCATTCCTTTGTTACTTTTTTTTCGTGGTTCTTTTCAAACCTTTATTTACGAGGACAGGAAAAAGCTCTGCTATGCAGTACTACGGAGTAGCTTTTATTTTTGGGTTAAAGTGGAAAAATACACATATGTTTTTCTTTCAAGAGCGTCTAGCACCATATGTTTTTTTGTGTAAAAATACATATGTTGTTAGGTTTTAGGAGCAAAAATATCACTTCCGTTAGCTGACCGTTAACTGACTGTTAGTTGACCGTTAACCATGGTGAAATTACCTTTTTACCCTTAAGCCCTTAACCTTTTTCTTTTTAATTATTTTAAACTAAGGGCAAAAAGATAATTTCACCATGGTTAACGGTCAGTTAACGTTGTCAACAAACGGTCAACTAACGGAAGTTGTATTTTTGCTTCTAAAACCTAACGACGTGTGTATTTTTACACAAAAAAAACACATATGGTGCTGGGCGCTCCTGGAGGAAAAACATATGTGTATTTTCACACCTTAACCATTTATTTTTATTACTTTCTTGATGACTTCGTCAGTGAAAATAAAGTTGGCAATGTATAATTATGTTGCAAGTTGCTAGAAACCGGAAATTTGTTGGGGAGAAAGCAAATGAATAATACTCCCTCTCCCTGGATATAATAACCTTTTTTAATGGGTTTGTTTTTAAAGATAAGGTCCATTTAAGTTTATCTTCAAATTAAATACATTTTTTAATTGTTTTACTCTCAATTGAATATTATACTTACATACATTTTCTTTCTTTTTTTTTTTTAAAAAAAGTTATTACTCTCTCTTACCCATTCACAAGGTCTAATCTACAAGCCTACAAGCTTAGGCTGTCTAAACTTTTAATTTATGCCATTATATAAGTATATATGATATTATATAAATAATTTTATAAATTATTTATAATTTTACTAACTTAGCTTTAAGCTTAAGTTTCATATTATATCGTAGCTTACACACATACTCAAACTTTGCAATCACATCAATCATTCACTCCTACAACTCTACCTCTTCCTTGATTCCTGGAGATGACAATGTGAATTTACTCTCTCCCTTTACATGCATAAAGTAAAAGGTAAAATTCAGCTTTACTTGTTGCTTGTTTTGCTAAGTTGATTCCGGAGAATATCTCATTAGTTAATAGAATATTGGTTTTTCTTATTCATACTTACTTGCATAACTATTGTCATTAGTTTTTTTTTTTTTTGGCTTTTCCTTACCAAACCCTTGTATTCAAAGTTGTTAAAACGTAGTTTTTACATAAAAGCGAAAGGGGAATGAAAAATCATAAAACGTAAAATCGTAATACAAAACGTAGTTTTTACCTGTATATATAAATAAAAAAAATTAAGAAAAGTAAGATACATATCATCATTCATACACATACTGATTAATGCAATATCAATCAAAATATCCAACATTGTCATCAAATATCATTCAAATAAAAGCACTTATCATCATCCATAATTCCATACATATATTAATCAATGAATTCGTTTTTTTTAGTGTATCCGAACTAGTTAAGCATGTATTAAAAAATACAGGTTGCTTATTTTGAAATGTCGGCAAATTTCTTGACCAAAAAAAAATGTTGGCAAATTTTAATGACAGAGTAGGATGAGACTCCAAGGCTAAATAATTTGTATGTAATAGAAAACAAGCCTTCCGTGTATATGTTTAATAAATTAAACAAAGAAGTGCGTGAAGGCATTATTATAATATATAATCCCATAATTGTCGCCTGGTGAAGTATGAGACCTGAGTGATGAGTTCCGTTTTTAAATTGATAATATAATTGAGAGGACACGGGGTCAATTAAATAAGCGTAAAAGGCTAAAAGCTGACACACAAAAATATCTATCACAAGCTGACACACAAATACTGGGCATTTTGGGCTTGGGCCGACTGAGGTGTGTTTTTTTGAAAAAACGCACGTTTTTACGTTTTTGCGTTTTTTGGTTGCGTATTTTACATCTTATACGTTTTTACCCTAAACGAAACTCGTTTTTCTCCATATAAAACATAAAAACGCGTTTTTTACGTTTTTTCATGCGTTTTTTACAACCATGCTTGTATTACTATAAGAATAGATGTTATGCTTTTAAGATATAATGTAAGATTGTATATAAGCTTAAATGATTATATATAAATTTGAAAGCATAGTTATTTAAAGTCTTACATTTTAAGTAGGCCTTTAAATAGATATAAGCCTTGTCAAGCTTTTTGAAAGCCTATACTTAGGCTTAAAAAAGAGTTTACATACAGATTCAAGCCCAGTTTCAGGCCCATTTATGATAAATACAAAGGGTAAAAGCATGTTTATTCATTCCTTGCCATTCATTTTCCCTCAATTTTACACACTCCTTCTATTTAATAATACAAGTAACTTTTAGAAGAATGTTTTGATCAATCAATGCTTCCTTATCAATTTTGCCCATATAGTTAATACTTAAATGTGATTTTCTGTATATTCTCTCACATTTGAAACCTAATTATCATTTATTTTTTTATATTATCATTTAGTATTCGGTTCGAAATTTATGATTGTCACTCCTAAAATAAACATCTCTTCTAATATTCGAATGCAAAACCTAAAATATATAGTGGGGTCTTCCACCGTTAACTCTGAAATTAGTAAACCGAAATACTCACATCCATTAAAATATTCAAAAGGCACTAGATAGTTTAATTGTTAAATAGGCCCACACAAATTATCTCATACTTGAAGTCATAAATCTAACCTATAAGAACACTTGGTCCCGGAGTTTCAGACGGCCCAGACAGGTATTCCAAGCTCGATCCAATTAAGTCACAGAATCCAAGACTGACAAAATTCAAAACTTCTGAAATCACATTCTGCATTTACTTGGTCAAAGTGGGGTGAATTCATCAATGGTTGGGGTCATTGGAACTGCATCAGATCACAGCAAGTAGGAGTTGATTACCTGAACATCACCCTATAAGATTTTTATATATGAAGAGGATGAAAAGTGCTCTTTTAGAGTTCAAAGCTGCTCGAGTGAGTTCCCAGCAAGAAGTGAGCTTACAAGAGATTCTGGGCTGCAACCCAATTAGATTTGGATCTACACATGGGCTCATTAGTGTCCTATACTTAAACAATGTGTTTTCGGGCTCAGAGGGTTAAGTAGACATGCCTTCAATTCAAAGAGTACTTGTAATTTGTAAACATACTTAAAAATTGTCTACGTGACAGATTTTTAAATTCTATACTTTATGTGTTATAACCAAACATACTTAAGATACACATTGATTGAAGTGAAAAGATTGGAGAGTAAAGTAAGAACATCATATTACCTTGATAGTCTGGGCTAAAAAATGAGGATGTAAACCAAGTACAGTAATGAATTTTTATTTTTATTTTTTTTGATAAAGAGTACAGTAATGAATTTGATTTCTTCTCTCTAAAAACTTAACCTTCTCATTTCAAATGGCACCTGGCTTAGTTGTCTGAATTTAAAAATTTTGACTGGTCCCATGTCACAACTCACAACTGCTCGTCGTAGTGGTGCCAATATGTATTAAAATGACCTTCATGAATCATGATCATGACACCGCCCTCTCCACCGTATTGCTGTTGAATCACTGGAGACTTGTAAAAGTTTCTTGTTTCCTTCTTGATTCCCAAACCTTTTCGTTAATAGGGTTAAAGGACAATTTTATTTTATAAGTTATCACCAAAGGCAATTTTACTTTGGAAGTGTCAAAAAGAGAGTATTTATGCCCTAGTTGTTATTTTAATAAAATTTGATCGTTAGTTGATCAAATATGTTAAACTAACACATAGAATTCTTAAACAAATTTGCACTTCAACAAGAATGATGTAGATGATATGTTGACTATCAACTCACCGTATTTGGTTAATTGATGATCAAAATTAATTAGAATAATGATTAAAATAAAATCACTCTTTTTTGGACACTTCAAAATAAAAAGGCCCCTCATTAAAAACTTCTGTAATAAATTTACCCTTAATTATTTTTTATATGAAAACTCACCGAGGCCATAACATGCTCTTAAAACCATGCAGCGTTTACTATCCACCATGGATGATGAGCTAATCATCACTGCAAACGATCTATAAATGATTAAATGATTTGAATGGTTAGATTGAAATTTTTTTACTTTAGTTTTTTTTAGAAAAGTATTTTAATGTATATAGGATCTAATATAAAAATAATATTTTAACAATCAATTTTTTTAAAAGTGTTTGTTTTATTTAAAAATCATTATTTAAAAATATTAAATCTAAACAATTAAAATTTTGTTTAAACTATGTAGATCTCACCACGTTGGTTAGTTAACTATGAGCACTTAAATTAGTTCCCAATATTTTCATATCAACAGTGATATTTAAACTCACAATTCTATGAATAGGTTCTTTATGAATTAGACTTGCTTTTATTAATTGGTTGGCCAACTTTTAGAGCTCATTTGGATGGGCTTTTTTTAAAAAAAGTCTTTTTTTTACATTGCTTTTTTAAAATATTTTAATTACAAGTCAAAGTTATTTTATGTTTGGATATACTATTTAAAAGCACTTTCAAAATTTAAAAACTGTTTAGTTGTTACATTAGAGAGTCATTTTTTTATTGGTAAAATTAGTGAAATTGACATAAAAAAAGGCTTAGAGATATGAGTTGTCATTTTATTAAAAATCAAGGGTAATTAGTGTCAAAATAAATTACTAAAAAATATTCAATCATTTTTTTATTCTCTCTCTTCTTTTCGAACTTGTTTTTTTTTTAAACTACAAATTTAGTTTTTCTTTGCTGCTTTTTTATTTTTTTTTAAAAAAAAACTCTCATCCAAACATATAAATTAAGAAAATAAATACTTTATTTTTGAAAAAAAATAATTTTTTTATATATATTATATAAAAAAAAAATCATCCAAATAGGCTCTTAATATCTCTGACAATAATCATAAATGAATCATTTTACATATACCGCACCAAGCTTTAATAAACTCGTCTAAAATCCCCTATGGAAATTAGGTGATACGTTGCCAGCGCTCACATCAAAAGTTTACACTCAATCTCTATATTAGGCCACTATTCAAATTTCAAAGCCTACATTTTAGACTATAATTTCAAGATTAAATCATTGGTGTTTTGAATGTAACCATAGCCGCCTTGCCTATCATTCATTATTGTTTTGATCTTTTGCTTATAAGATTTAGGAAAAATGTATGGTACTTTTCTTAAAAAATAATTAGGAAAAATGTTAAATGAGAGAGAAAAAGAATATCAATGTTCTATGTTTATAATTAAAATAAATGGCAAACGACTGAATTAATCTTATATTTAAAAACGGATGGAGTGTGTCATTTTAATAAACCAAGGTGTTTGCTTATATTAGTATATTTTTTTAATATTAATCTAAATGTATAGCTTAGTTATGGTCACAGGAATGATTTGTTTAAAATCAGCTCTCTCAATTATGGATTAAAAGAATCAAGTGCATCAATCATGGCGTCAGAGTTAGTTTCTTGGCCTACAATACAATACAATGTTCATGACAGAAAGTAATTTCTCTATGTTATGAATATACTGATTATGTGGATGTCTATTAACTCCCGGTCTCCAAATATTACAAGATGACATGGGACCCACGCATAGTACCATTGCATAGTAGTTTACTATTTGGTGGGACCCACGCACAAAATTATACAACTCACGGGAATGCATTCCCGTGAGTATACAGTTATGTAATTATGGGAATATTGCATCAAATGACCCAAAGTGGAAATTACACTAAAGTCCCATTTTTCTTCTATAAATAGAGGCCTTCTGTAAACATTCAAATTACACTTAAATGAGAACTTCTCTCTACTCTCTCTCTCTCTAAAATCTCTTGTTCTTGTATTTACTTTTCATTAGTTTTATATTACGTTATCAGCACGAAGACTCTACCAAGGTAAGATTTTATTACCATCTCCTTTACTATTTGTTTATTTTTTCTATCTGGGATAATCTTAACCATGATATGGAATTAAAGTTCTACTTTTACCGATTATTTTGAACATCAGGTTCCATGGTTAAGATTTGAGATTATTTACTATTTACTATTCACAGTAAATAGTAATTTTTACTATTCATGTTAATTTTACCTTTTTCAGTAATTTTATATTTCTATTTATTTTGACTCCTTTATGGAAGTCTAGATTTAATATTTCAGTAATTTATTTTTCACTATTCATTGTGAATAGTAACTTTACTATTCACGGTAAATTTATATTTTACTATTTACAGTAATTTATTTATGTTTATATATTCTTCTCACTCCCTATTTATTAATTCATGGTGGCAACATTAAGCTCCATTTGTAATTTAATTTTACTGTTTTATTTATTTAATTCATGGTGGCGATACTAAGCTCCATTTGTTTAATTTAAATTCTTTACTTACTGCTTTATTTATTTCATGGTGGCGATATTAAGCTCCATACTGACTTTATTAATATTTACATTATGCCACTAACATTTAAATTTATGTTACTAACATTTATTTATGCATTTATTTACCTTTTATGGTGGCAACACTAATATTAGTGGGCTCCATTTATTTATGCATTTATTTACCTTTTATGGTGGCAACACTAATATTAGTGGGCTCCATTTATTTATGCATTTATTTACCTTTTATGGTGGTGGCACTAATAGGGCTCCATTTGTTTATCTTAATTCTTTACTGTTGTCTATATATTATATAATATATGCATCATCTTTCTTACCTTCGGATGAGATAGGTCTCGCTGTGAGTTTACTCTCATTCCTATCTCATCTTATTTTTATTTTCTTAGCATGTTTATTTACCGTTCTTTAAATTATGTTTTAATTTATAATAAGATTTTATAATATGATTCTAATTATTTTTATTATTTTTAGTTTGAATCATGTCTTCCAACCTTTCAAATCTTGAATTTAATGCTCTTGACATCACCGGGAAGAATTATCTATCATGGGTTTTAGATGCTGAAATCCATCTTCAAGCAAAGGACTTTGGAAAGGCTATATTGCCAGGAAATGATGCGTCCCCTCAAGTAAAGGCTAAAGCTATGATTTTTCTCCGACACCACATTCATGAAAGTTTGAAAACTGAATATTTAACGGTGAAAGATCCATTTGAATTGTGGACTAGTTTGAAAGATAGGTATGATCATCAGAAAACGGTGATTTTGCCTAGAGCTCGTTATGAATGGATTCATCTCAGGTTACAAGATTTTAAAACTGTAAGTGAGTATAACTCAGCTGTTTTCAAAATAAGTTCTCAGTTAAAATTATGTGGTGAAAAAATAACTGATGAGGACTTATTAGAGAAAACTTTTTCTACCTTTCATGCTTCGAATTTGCTTTTACAACAGCAATATCGTGAGAAAGGTTTTAAAAAATATTCTGAGTTAATCTCATGTTTACTAGTAGCCGAGCAAAATAACGAGTTATTATTGAAAAATCATGAAAATCGTCCCACTGGATCTTCTCCATTTCCTGAAGCGAATGTGAGTGTACGGAATGATCATGGTCGTGGCCATGGTCGCGGTCGTGGTCGTGGCCGTGGTCGTGGACGAGGACGTGGAAATCGTGGAGGTAGAAATAATCATGGTCCTTATCATGGTGGAAGAGGTTATTATAGTCCTTATACCCACCAGAAAAAGATGAACAATGAAGGACAAAAGAATGATAAAGAAGGTCCTTCAAAAGTTGTTGAACATAAATGTTATCGGTGTGGTATGAAGGGACACTGGGTACGTAATTGTCGTACACCAGAACATTTAGCGAAACTTTACCAAGCCTCTATAAAAAAGAGTGTTAATAATGTGGAATGTGATGATAAGGCTCATAAAGATAATGATGTCAATGAGCCAAATGATGATGTTATGTCTCACTTGGAGGTGGAAGATTTTTATGATTAAATAAGTTTTGCAAAAATTGTAATAATTATTTTGTTTCGTTCTGACTTGTTGCCAATTATGTATAATAAATATGTTTTTAATGCATCTTCTATATTGAATATGTTTTGATGCATTTCTTTTCTTTTAATGAAGCTCATGGACATTTCAAATATTGCACACAAGAATGAAGATATATGTCTCATTGATAGTGCAACGACACATACAATTCTTAAAGATAAGAAATATTTTTCACATCTAACAAATTGTAGTACAAGCATCAATACCATAGTGGGTAATACAAGATTGATTGAAGGCTCTGGAAGAGCAATAATAATATTATCCAATGGTACGAAATTTGTTATTAATGATGCTTTGTATTCCTCTAAGTCTCATAGAAATTTGTTGAGTTTTAAAGATATCCGTCGAAATGGATATCATATTGAGACTATAAATGAGGACAATAAAGAATATCTACAAATTGTTACTGTTAGATATGGTGAAAAATATGTTCTGGAGAAATTATCTATGTTATCTTCTGGTTTGTACTATTCAAGTATTAGTACAATTGAAATAAATGTTATGGAAAACCAGAAGCATGTTGATAAAGACATATTTATTGTTTGGCATGACCGGTTAGGCCATCCCGGGTCAATTATGATGCGACGTATAATAGAGAATTCATGTGGACATAACTTGAAACAGAAACAAATACCAAAATCCCATGATTTCTCATGTGATGCATGTTCCAAGGGAAAATTAATAATTCGGCCATCACCAACCAAAGTAGAAAGTGAGTCTCTCACATTTCTAGAACGGATACAGGGAGATATTTGTGGGCCAATACACCCACCATGCGGACCATTTAGGTATTATATGGTTTTAATTGATGCATCAACTAAATGGTCGCATGTGTGCTTATTATCTTCTCGAAACCTGGCGTTTGCGAGATTACTTGCTCAATTGACAAGATTAAGAGCACATTACCCGGATTATCCTATCAAGAAAATACGTCTTGATAATGCTGGTGAATTTACTTCACAGACTTTTAATGAATATTGTATGTCCCTTGGAATTGATGTTGAACATCCTGTAGCACATGTTCATACGCAAAATGGACTTGCAGAATCATTGGTAAAACGATTGCAACTTATTGCAAGACCTTTACTTTTGAAATCTAATTTACCAATTTCTGCTTGGGGCCATGCCATTTTGCATGCAGCAATGTTAATTCGCATCAGGCCAACTAGTTATTTAAAATTTTCCCCCTTACAAATGGTTTTTGGTGAAGAACCTAATATTTCTCATATACGGACCTTTGGATGTGCAGTATATGTGCCTATAGCACCTCCACAACGTACTAAAATGGGTCCTCAAAGAAGAATGGGAATTTATGTTGGGTATAAATCTCCTTCAATTATAAAATATTTAGAACCATCTACAGGAGATTTATTTACTGCACGATTTGAAGATTGTCATTTTAATGAATCAGTTTACCCAACATTAGGGGGAGAAAATAAGCAGTTGAATAAAGAGATTAGCTGGAATGAATTATCATTGGCTCATTTTGATCCTCGTACAAAACAATGTGAACTAGAAGTTCAAAAGATAATTCATTTACAGAATTCAGCTAATCGAATGCCAGAAGCATTCACTGACCCAAAGAAAGTGACAAAGTCACATATTCCAGCTGCTAATGCTCCAATTCGAATTGATGTCCCTGTAGGACAACCGATTACAAATGAATCAAAAGCACGCCTTAAGCGTGGTAGGCCTATCGGTTCCAAAGATAAAAATCCTCGAAAAAGAAAAGAAGCTAAAATTATAGATGGCCAAGTCGAGGATAATCAAGAAAAAAGCGTAGCTCTGGATGAGACACTTCATAAAGTGAAATTATCTCCAGAGGAGAATATTGAGGCCCCAGAAGAGATCCAGGTATCTGAAATGTATGAAAATAATGAGATCTCAATAAATTATGTCACAAATAATATCAAATGGAACCGTAATGAAGTCAACATTGATGACATTTTTGCTAATCATATGGCATATGATGTGATGAATGAAGAAGAGGATCATGAGCCAAAATCCATGAGAGAGTGCCAACAACGAAAAGATTGGCTCCTATGGAAAGATGCCATTAATGCAGAATTAAAATCATTGGCAAAACGAAAAGTATTTGGACCTATAGTCCATACACCTAAAGATGTAAAGCCAGTTGGATATAAATGGGTTTTTGTACGGAAAAGAAATGAAAAGGGTGAAATTACAAGGTATAAAGCACGCCTTGTAGCCCAAGGCTTTACACAAAGACCTGGCATAGATTTTGAAGAAACATATTCACCAGTAGTGGATGCAACTACTTTTCGTTATTTAATTAGCCTAGCAGCAAATGAAAGGCTTGATTTGCATCTAATGGATGTTGTGACTGCCTATTTATATGGCTCACTTGATAGTGATATCTATATGAAAGTTCCTGAAGGACTCAAGATGCCTGAAGCATTTAATTCAAATTCACGAGAACAATACTCGATCAAATTAAATAAGTCCCTGTATGGCTTGAAACAATCAGGGCGCATGTGGTATAATTGCCTTAAAGAATATTTGTTGAAAGAAGGGTATAAAAATGACCCGATATGCCCATGCAGTTTTATAAAAAGATCGAGAAATGAATTTGCTATAATTGTTGTTTATGTTGATGATATCAACATTATTGGAACTTCTGAAGAGATTACAAAAGCAATTCATTGTTTGAAGAAAGAATTTGAAATGAAAGATTTAGGTAGGACAAAATTTTGTCTTGGATTACAAATTGAGTACCTGAAGGACGGGATCTTTGTACATCAAGAAACTTATACAAAGAAGGTCTTAAAACGATTTTATATGGATAAGTCACATCCATTTTGTACTCCAATGGTTGTAAGGTCTTTGATAAAAGAAAAAGATCCATTCCAACCCCAAGTAATTAACGAAAAAGGTGTAGAACAATTACTTGGTCCAGAAGTACCATATCTTAGTGCTATTGGGGCACTAATGTATCTTGCTAATCACACAAGACCTGATATAACATTTGCTATTAATTTATTAGCAAGATATAGTTCTGCACCAACACAAAGGCATTGGAATGGTGTAAAGCGTATTTTTCGTTACCTCAGAGGTACTATTGATATGGGGTTATATTATTCAAATGTATCTAAACATGAACTGATTGGTTATTCAGATGCTGGATTTATGTCTGATCCACATGATGGAAAATCACAAACAGGTTATGTATTTACATGTGGAGGTACAGCAATTTCATGGCGATCTATGAAACAAACTATATCAGCCACTTCATCTAATAATGCAGAAATCCTAGCAATGCATGAAACAAGTCGAGAATGTGTGTGGTTGAGGTCAGTAATTCATCATATACGAACTACTTGTCATTTATCTTCTGGTAAAATGGTTCCAACAGTTCTATATGAGGATAATACTGCATGTATTGCCCAACTTAAAGAAGGATACATCAAGGGCGATAGAACGAAGCATATTTCACCAAAATTTTTCTTTACTCGTGATCTTCAACAGAATGGTGAAATAGATATCCAGCAAATCAGTTCAAGTGAAAATTTGGCAGATTTATTTACCAAGTCACTTCCAGAAGCAATCTTTGAGAAGCTTGTCTATGGTATTGGTCTTCGAAGACTCAAAGATCTCAACTGATGTTGTCAATAGGGGGAGTCGATACACGCTGTACTCTTTTTCCCTTATCTAGGTTTTGTCCCACTGGGTTTTTCCTAGAAAGGTTTTTAATGAGGCAGCACTGGATAGTGTATCAATGAGTGATGTACTCTTTTCTTTGGCTAGGTTTTTATCCCACTGGGTTTTTCCTAGTTAAAGTTTTTAATGAGGCACATTCATAAATGGACATCCAAGGGGGAGTGTTATGAATATACTGATTATGTGGATGTCCATTGACTCCCGGTCTCCAAATATTACAAGATGACATGGGACCCACGCATAGTACCATTGCATAGTAGTTTACTATTTGGTGGGACCCACGCACAAAATTATACAACTCACGGGAATGCATTCCCGTGAGTATACAGTTATGTAATTATGGGAATATTGCATCAAATGACCCAAAGTGGAAATTACACTAAAGTCCCATTTTTCTTCTATAAATAGAGGCCTTCTGTAAACATTCAAATTACACTTAAATGAGAACTTCTCTCTACTCTCTCTCTCTCTAAAATCTCTTGTTCTTGTATTTACTTTTCATTAGTTTTATATTACTCTACTCATTAATTATTATTTTTGTTTGTTGCAATCCTTCATTTTCACCTCTCCTTGAATCCAGCCAATTGTCTTTTGTTTGGTAGCCTTCTCTTTTCAATGGCATTTAGTTTTTTCTTTTTAAAAAAATTGACTGAAAAATATCATTTGGTTGATCAAAACCCAATATGTCTATTAAATTAGCAAAATATATAACAAATAGGTAATCTGGTATGAATATAAGGTTTTGAAGTGTTGAGAGAGTGAGAATTAGTAATATGGGAATAGAAATTGATAACTTGAGGTTCCTATGTTTTTATTTTACTATGTATGCTCAAGTCGTTAATTGTTATTCTTAAGTTGTCATTGTTCATACTCACTCTATTAGCACTTAAATTTCAAAATCTCATATTCTTACCGGATCATTTTTTTTTTTGTAATTTAGTAGACATTTTGATATTTTTGTACTTAAAATGACATTTTTCTATCATTCTTTTCTTTTTTTTCCCAGCGACTAGAGACGCTAAATTTTCCCTTATGGCAACATCTAAATATGACTCTTAAAATCATTCAACGGGCATACTAGCAAGTATGAGTATAACTTTTGTTTCGGTTGTTATCTATTGCAATCCACTTCAATACACACATATCAACCAACGATAACGAATGATAAATAGAGGATATATTTAATTTAATTGCTATCTGGCAATTAGGATGCATTTATTGATATAAAACAAGAGATGCTCGAATCTGGCAAACTGAAAGTTCTATAGGAGACATCAGAAGCAGAATAAATAAAAAATTGAAGAGATAATTTGAGGGAAAAAACATTTTAAAAAATTCCATGTGTGAATGACCAGATTAATTTTGACAAAAAAAAAAAGATTAATTAAAAGGTTAAGGTGTAAAAATACAAATAAGTTTTTTCCCCAGAAGCGTCCAGCTTTTTTTGAAGTAAAAATACACATGTGGTTACCATTTTGAAGTAAAAGTCACATCTTACCATTATGTCACTATTCACCGTAATAAAAGAAAAAGAGATGAAGCGAGCAGTAACATAAGGGCGGTGAACAGTAACTTAACAATGGAATGTGACTTTTGTTTCAAAATGACAACCATGTATGTATTTTTATTCAAAAAAAATACATGGTACTAAGCGCTCATGGGAAAAAGCTCATGTATATTTTTACACCTTAACTTTTAATTAAACAAATTTTGAAGGACTTAATTTCTTTAAAAATAAAAATTTCTATAAAAATCACGACTGATGAATTTCTTTCTTTCCTTTTTTTAGCAAAAAAACACGATAGGCAATTTAATGGAAAAATTCCATTCAGGGCCCAAAGTAGGAAAATATTGTCAAAAAAGGCCCTAGAGCCTTTTCTATTATTATTTTAGAAAGCGTTAACAACTATATCAGTAGCGGTTAACAACTATATCAATCCTCGTTAACAACTAAATCAGTATAATTAACAATTACATATTAACAACTAAATCAGTCTCATTAACAACTATATCAGTAGCCATTAACAACTATATCTGTACAATTTTTTCTGAAATAATACCAAAAAAGGTCCTAGGGTTTTTTTTGACATTTGACTTTTCTTAGGGCATTTTTTGATAATATTTTCTTACCTTGGGCCCTGAATAGAATTTTCCCTAATTTAATCGTGATGAGAAACCAGACAATGCAACAATAATGATTAATCAATGAGATAAAATTGCCCGAAAGGATACGCCACAGGATAAAATCAAACGGTGGATAATATGCATGTTTTTATTTGATTTCGGGTTTAAAAAATATGTTTGCGTAAATCGAAGTAAAACTGGTCGTAGTTATTTATCTAGTAAACAGAAATCGGATGAAAAAACAGCTTCTAACAAATATACTCCAAAACGCACTGGAATCTTTTTAGGGGTCTACGATCTCAGTAACTCCTTACGTGGCAGCCTTTGTTTTGGCGTTATAGTATACAGACAACAAGGAGGCCGCATAGGATCGAAGCTCCCAATGGCACCACCCGGGCGCACAGGCAACAGTTGCGGAAGAGCCCGCATTGAGGAAGCATCTCTCTATCTATAAATAATCGAAGTGTCGGCTATCGAGTTTCCCTGTTTCTTCACAATCTTGGAGCTCCCTCTCAATTCCCTCTCGTCGGAGATATTTCTGTTTTCCTCCGTCGGTTGATGGCATCGCAAGCTAGTCTTCTCCTTCAGAAGCAGCTAAAAGGTTAGCGATGACAGAATTCCTGTCTTTGCTTGTGTGCTCCTATTATTAATCTGTCGATTGGCGCGAAGGGTTTCGCGTTGATTTTCCGCGGTGTTCTAATTCAACTTCTGCTGGTTTCAGATCTTTGCAAAAACCCTGTTGACGGCTTCTCCGCTGGTTTAGTAGATGAAACCAACGTATTCGAATGGAGTGTCACGATAATTGGACCTCCCGATACTCTTTAGTAAGCGCTCATTACATTTTTCTTTCGTCTCCTAACTAAAATAAATTTGATTTCCTATCGTGAATTGGAGTTTTATGTTTCCCTTGTATATCTAGTCACTATTTTTATTGGTTCCGAAAGATAATACTTTCAAGATTGGGTTGGAGTGCTTTAGTCTTGGTGATTCTTTATGGCTTTTAAATTTTGAAGATTCCTTCTTGTTTACCCTTGTCATCGTGGGTTCATCAAGAGAGTAATTGACGAATCCCTTGTTCTTGCTGGTCTTTTTAATTTAAGAGATTGTAGGGAAGAGCAAAAACGGCCGGGGGTAGCGGTTGGAGTACCGGAGTTTCAATGTCCTGTTGACCCGTAATAGATGATTAGATGAAAGGGATAATTTCGAGAATGATAAGGGGAAACGTGATGAAAGTAATTTAGACGAAATTGCTTAACTGTATCTCCTGTGGTGCAAAAGTGTTACACTTCATCAAACTGCTTGCTATCTTTCAAACTCTCAAGATTGATATTTAGATTCATTTGCACCCACCAGATTGTCTTAATGTGTATGTTTTATCTTTTCTTCGTGCATGTTAGAGAATGCTTCTAATTCATCACTTCGCTTGCCTCTTGTTGGTTGAGTTCTGCTGATCGTTATTTGTGCACTTTCCATTTTCCTTTTGTCATTTGCTGACTCTTGCTTCATTGTTTTGCAGTGAGGGAGGATTCTTCAATGCTATAATGAGTTTTCCATCAAATTACCCGAACAGCCCACCAACTGTGAAATTCACTTCAGAGATATGGCATCCAAATGGTTGGTTTGTGGGATATTTTTTTGGGGGACTCAATTCTCCTGGTCTGGTTTAAACGACACATAACATAAGTAACTTATATTGCTGTTCCATTTGTAGTATATCCTGATGGACGGGTTTGCATATCAATTCTTCATCCTCCTGGTGAGGATCCAAATGGATATGAACTTGCAAGTGAGCGCTGGACACCTGTTCATACAGTAAGTGATAATATAAAACCTAAAAAAAGGAATGAGAATTTGCTTTTCATTATTAATCTCTTGGCCTAGCTTTGTTTTTGCTGACTAAATCAAACTGGCACTAGGTAGTGGATTTGAGACCGGCATAACTACAGTTGAACATATGTATGCTCTTGTAAAATAATTAAGCGTCAACAATGTAATTTCTGGATATGCAGTAGAAACTCACTATATGTTGTAAATATTTTACTGGTATCAATTGTCTGGTTGTCATGCAAATCAGATATGATGTGTGGATGAGGTTTGCTTGCCAAAGTTCTCATGCAGTACTAGCATTGCATATGATTCCAAGTCAGAGAGTTGTGAGCCTGTTCTTAATATGCATATTTCCTTTACTTGATATGCCAATCCCAAGTGACAGATGATTCCAGTGCTTTAAATTAATTACCCAAAAACACTTGATCATTGGAGATAGTGCATGGAAGTACTATAGTACCAGTTAATGTGGTGTTGTATTTTAACATTCAAAGTTTTGTGCCTTGTATTTTATTTATAATATAGAAGAAGTTTTCATGAAAGTTTTCTTGTATGATTGACATCACATCTGATTGTAGGTCAGGTTGGAGCTCTTTAGAGAAGTATGTATGGCACTATTAGTAGAATAGATATTATGAGCTGTATTTGTCATCACTCATCTGGCTGGAAATTTTTGCACTTTTCTTCTTAGCTAGTCTCTTAATTATATTCAGACTGAATGTCCTATGAGTTGTATGAGTAATACACGTGTATATTTTGTGATTGTTTAAAACTTCTACCCCAAAAAAGAAAAGAAAAAAGACCTTCAAGATAAAAATTCTAAAGTCGAAGTGCGATCTTTTCCACACTATTTACTGAATAGATATAGCTAAAATGCTAATGAAGACTATAAAAGTTTAATGCCTCAAAACTAATTGAGTGTTAAATTTCAAACTTGATTTGCTATTTCCTAACTTTGCTGGATATCTGTGGAAATGGTATGTCTCTTCATATCCAGTTCTGGTGTTAATTCTATAGTATATGTTGCTTGTAGAGCTATTTACAACCTTGGCCTTTTTTTCCAAACACAAGTTAACTGGTAATGTTGTGCATATTTTCTTGCAGGTAGAGAGTATAGTTTTGAGTATCATTTCTATGCTTTCCAGTCCAAATGATGAATCTCCAGCAAATGTTGAAGCTGCTGTAAGTTTTTTACATGCATTTGTCTTGTATTTTGTTCTTACATGGTTGTGTTTCACTGACTTTCTACTCCCACGTTTTGCATCCTAGATATATTTTGCCTTGTTTTGTTCTCTATGTATCCTAGAGCAACATGAACAAACTAAAATTTTTCCTGTGAAGCTGTAAAGTCTATGCAACTTAACAATAAAGTGGATTGCCTATTGCTATCTTGCATGGACTTTACAATTCTATTCCCCGGATAGGTTTGGTTGTGCATATTCAATTTATTTCTGTAGTTATTTCTTCAAGCTCAGGCACCTAATTCATAAGCAAGCTTTTATTTACAACGAGTCCTCAGGAATATGGCAACACCATAGTCAATGGTGCGCACGGGGGGTTAAGATTCATTATTTCAAAACATGAGGGAGACAGTGGTCCTAGGTACACGCACAAAGATATCAACAGAGGCGCTAATACACTCAGGCTTGTCCTTTAAACACACAACATTATGACAAAGACTAGATCCTAACTTAGCCATAATATCTGCCAAGCGATTGAGAGCTTTCTGAATATATGAGAAACACACATTCCAATTAAATTATTATGGACATATTCTGCAAATCACATGTAATGAGTGCCATGTCCTTTCCTAATTTTGCATAAATTGCCCTAGTGACAGGTAATAATGCCATGATATCCATCACTTGACTTGTCCCGCTCTTAGTGAAGCTCAGTGCTATGCTGATCTGATTTTATGTACCATGTCTGGGATAGTCTGATGAAATATCAAACCCTCTTGGAAAAATTTATCAGATAGTAATTCCACTTGAAAAAAATGTCTATTTCTACTTTCTTATGATGTGGTTGGCTCTCTCAATATATTGTCTATAATAATGTGATATATATGCCAATACCTTGTCATTTCTTGTTGCTTTAATTTGGAGTGTCAAAATGTTCTTGTGGTTGCTCTAAGACCCATATTGCATTTTATTGTTGCAGAAGGAGTGGAGAGACAGGAGAGACGATTTCAAGAAGAAGGTTGGCCGCTGTGTGAGGAAATCACAAGAAATGCTGTGATTCATTACTGGCGTCTGATCCTGCCTGTTGTGAACAAACTGGAGGACATATGACTTAATGTGTAATGGATTGGTTCACCTGTTATTGCGGTTGATCCGTGTGGAATGCCATTGGAAGTTGTCAACACGCATCTTTCTTCAGTTCCGTTTTGTTTTTTCTCTACACGGCCACTTGTCATGACTTGGAAAAAAAAACAGATGTATTGAAAGTGTTTTGGCTGCTGTTTGGGGTATTGCAAGATTACTTTGTTCATTTCCATAACCTTATTCTTAAATTGAGTTTAGGTGCCACCAAGTTTTGTCTTTTGCTGGACATTGTGATTCTGTGACTTGCCACCTTCTTCCCGTGTTCCATCTCAAACTGTGGTGTGGCGATTGAAACACTGTAAATCTTCCTCACTTGTTTTCTTATTTTCTTTACAGTAAAGTGGTATAGTGGGGATGGCCTCACCGCGCAGTAACATAGGACGGTGAAGTCTCGAGATGTTATCGTTTCTGTTCTTTTAGTGCTTCTTTAATAACCTTGCAAGCATTGCTATTTGCGAAATTCCACTTTAACCACGTTAGACGTATCAAGCAAGGGAACGTAACCAGCTGGTAAACCATGATGATAAATTTTTATTTTAATTTATATATATATATATATATATATATATATATATATATATATATATATATATATGGACATAACCTGCGAAGAGAAACCTAGAAGAACTAGAAGGTTACATGTCTCACGGAACTCAGACCTGCTCTGTCGTCATCAGCCACCTCGTGGCAGTAGGGGTCGTTTGAGGACTTGGTCAAAATTTCCTTATAAACAAAATAAATGAAAAACATCCAAATCTCAACTGGAGTTTCTTTACCTAAAAACAAATTCTTTAAGACATGGAGCTGGATAGATAGATCAGATGAAGCCATAGCAGAAAACTGGTATTCTTACTGGGCGCAAATAAGAAAAATTTAGAATTTTCAAATAACGGACATGCTAACAAATAACTAAACCGTGGTATTTTGTACGGGAGATTTGGGGTAATCTCATAAAGTCATGGAGTTGAATATCGATTTGGTTGATGGCTATGAGTGTTGGCATATCAAAGCCACCTGGATAGGTCAGCATGCACTTCATGTTGCCATTGAAAATCAGTTCGTGCGCGTGCGACGTGGTAAACGTCAGACGCAGTGGACGAATAGGTTATAGGCCACGTACAATATATCCATACCAAAAATCATAACACATGATTGAAACCTCCTTTTTAGAATAACTTCTCATGTAGCTTAGGACATGAAATCTCCTCTCTAAAATGGGAGGTCGTATAACCTCAAGTCATTAGCGCATGATCCTTTTAAATAAAAATTTTTTAAGAAAAAAAGATGCTTCTCCTGCACCATTCGTATGAACTCTTAACTAACACTGGTGGACAAAGGATTATGGGCTAGTGAGGAAATCAATTATATAAAAGGTAAAAATCGTAAAAATAATTTGGAATGGGTTAAGGGATTCAAACTTCACTTATAAGCTCAGTGGGGGAATACCAAATATTCAAAACTTGCAATGCTGGGGGCATTTATCCACTCCCAAATGCATACAGGTCTGCCATCGATCGACCATAAATCTTTGACAGTACTCTTTTAATCTTAAATATATGATATAGTTTATAATGTAAATTACACTATAAACTATTTTCTATATTTATCACCGAAGGTAATAATATTTTGTATGCCTAAACAGTGGATTTAGATACTATCTTGAGTGTGTTGAGACCGTAAGAAAGCACGTGTTCATCATGCTTCTTCCTTTGCTTCCATAGCTTAATAATACGTTGCGTTACCATGTCCCATTGGAAACTATTGAAAAGAGAAGGCGACCAAAAATTCCTTACACATAAGAGTTATATAATTAATCTATAGAGACTAGAAAAAATAGTTTTGTTAATAATTTATAACAAACTTTTCAACTATATAGCTCTTAGAAATTTAGGACTGAAATAAGTATTATATATATATATATATATATTTATTTATTTATTTATTTATTTATGAGAAAATACAATAAAATATCATAAATATTACAGCTTTGGGAATGGTGATTTCTTAGCTTTACACACACACACATATACAGTCCTTATACTATTGGATGCATAAAAGGACGACCTAAAGTTTTGGGGAAATTCATAGATTTAACCAAAAAAAAAAAATTATCAAAATAGACCAATAAGAAAAAAAATTTCGCATCTAACCTAATTGGTGGTGCCACGTCAGTGGGCGCCACACGTGGCGTGCCACGTGGGCACGCCACAAAGTGGCGTCTCCACATGGGACGCCACTTGTGGCGTGCCCACGTGGCACACCACACAAGAGGCGCCACTGGCACCTCTTTAAAAAAACATAATAATAAATAAAAAGTGACGCGCCTTACAATAAAGCTGCCTCAGTGGCAGCTTTTACTAAGACAACTTTTCTAAAAGCTGCCACCGAGCAGTTGTAAAATTTGGGGGGGGGGGGGGCGTGAATAATTCACGCCCCCCACAGTGTTTTTTTTTTTTTAAAGAAATAAATTCTTCTTCTCTTCTATTTAAACAACCACACAGACATATATTCACACACATTCACACATTGCGGAGAGGGAGAGACGTTGGGAGCTTGCTTGAAGAAAGAAGAAGAGGAGAATACATCAGTTGAAAGTTATTTTAAGGTATGTTATTAATTGTATAAGATTATTTAGGTAGTTAAATTAGAATCTTTTGATAAATGTTCTTCATAAAATGTTTTGTATCTCTATTTGTCTCTGCAATGATGGTAGTCTTGTGTCGGTTAGAAAAAATGTTAGAGTTAGAATTTTTTAGAAGTTATAAGTTTTGACAATAGAAGACTGTATTTGTGTAGTGATTGATTAGTAATAAATTTTAATCGGTTTAGATACATTTTTTGTTCAACAATAAATTAGTTTTACATCTCTGAAACAACAAAAAATGTATCTAAACCGATTAAAATTTATTATTAATCAATCACTACACAAATATAGCTTTCTATTGTCAAAACTTACAACTTCTAAAAAATTCTAACTCTAACATTTTTTCTAACCGACATAAGACTACCATCATTGCAAAGACAAATAGAGATACAAAACATTTTATGAAGAACATTTATCAAAAAATTATAATTTAGCTACTTAAATAATCTTATACAATAAATAACATACCTTAAAATAACTTTCAACTGATGTATTCTCCTCTTCTTCTTTCTCCAAGCAAGCTCCCAACGTCTCTAACTTTCAACTGATGTATTCTCCTCTTCTTCTTTCTCCAAGCAAGCTCCCAACGTCTCTCCCTCTCCACAATGTGTGAATATGTGTGAATATATGTGTGTGTGGTTGTTTAAATAGAAGAGAAGAAGAATTTAATTTTTTTTTTTAAAAAAAAACACTGTGCCCCCCCCCCCCCCCAAAATTTTACAGCTGCTCGGTGGTAGCTTTGTTCGCGCCCTGCAACACTTTTTATATTTTATTTTTAAAGAGGCGCCAGCATGTGTGGCGTGCCACGTGGGCACGCCACACATAAGGTCGTGGCGCCACCAATTAGGTTAGATGCGAAATTCTTTTTCTTATTGGTCTATTTTGATAATTTTTTTTTTTTGGGTTAAATGTGTGAATTTCCCAAAGTTTTGTGGAATTAAGGAAATAAAAAACAGAAAGTAGAGAGGTCAATGTGTAAAGATGTGAACGCACTAGGTTGTTGAGAAGTGATTTTTGGAGGTACTGTATATGACAAACTTCACCTGCATTTCTTTCATAGGATTCCACCATGAATGGCCACAGCAAGAACTTGCCTCGTACTTTATTTAACACTATACACCTTTCTCCGATTAAATAAATTATCGTCGACGTCAGCCACCTCCGCCAAGCCTAAAAGGAGATTGGCGGTGCTTGTGTGGGAAAGTGGGTGGCTGTAGTTTTCTCTCCCCGCCAGACCCTTTAAACTCGTTTCTTGGCCCCTTCCTTTCGTCACCATGTATTCCTAGTGTTTTTTGGTATAAGAGTTAAACGATTAATTTATAGAAATTGAAAATATTGGTTAGGTCAATTATTTATAACCATTGTAGAGTATATTGTTTTGCTTAAAATAATTTCTTTAATCACGTGTATTATTGGAACTAGCATTAATGAAAACCTCTTTAACATACATATGTGAGGAATAATGATACTATAAAAAAATGATAAATTTTAAAGAGGGAGTGTAGTGAACCTTATATTTAGGTGTCATATACGTGCCTTTTTTATTCAATCAATGTTGTTTGCAATACTGTCCTTGTTGCTTGTGTTGTTATCTTTTCGGCCAGCATTCTTCCTCTTTCACAGTTCATTTTTTAGTTTTTACTTCATCAAAGCTTCATATCTCAAGTTTGTGAGGTTGCCTCTCACTTCATCAACCTCCATCGTAATGGGATCACATTCTTTTTTCCCCCGTCAACCTCCACTATCTCTGTCAAATCTTCCTGCAGCCAATTAAATCATTTTTAGGTTTCTCTTTTGTTTTTTCAGTCATAGCTTTGCTTCTTCTTTCTTCTTCAATCGCCCTCATCATCTACACCTCTGATCTCAACTGATTCAAAATCACGCCCTGACATTTTTTCAGCTGTCACTTTCTTCTCTTTTTCATTTTTCTAGTTGTTTTATCACCATAAAAAAATGTTTCTGAAATATGGTAACTTGCTCAACTTGGCTAAATCAGGTCAAGTTGCCTTGTTGTCATCTTTAAACTTGGGTTTTCCCTAACCTAGACCAATTTTTCAGCCGGTTCACTCTTTTCAGTTTAAATCAGCCGATGTGATATAGGTTCCTAAACCATGGAAAATAGTCCTTCTGATCTATAATGTGTGACACTTTAATTAATTCACGGAAAACAAGAAGTGACAATTAACTTATTAAATATATTCTAAATTAATTTTTTAAAAACTTTTACCCTTATTGGAAAATGTGTATGAAAATTTAATGAGTGGACAAATTAGAAATGAACATTAATTAAATTGATACAATTAAAAAATGAATATTAATTAAGTGAATTATATTTTAAACCAAAATGTTTTTCTAGAGCGCAGCAGAGGGAGTTGTATTCATAAATTGGTAGCTCTAAGAATTGGAAAGAGGATATAATATATAAAGATTATGTATAAATAGTATAATTGATCATTCCTTTAGGAAAAAATCTCACAAGAACGAATCGAAAGTGGGAATTATCAGGGTGAAAATGAAATGAGCATAGGTCAAGCCACTTACTTTAAGGGTTTAGATTAAGCAGGGAACATATAAAATTGGGGTAAGATATGGAAAACGCAGGGCCTCTGCTTTAACGAACTCGAGCGACTATAAATAAATGGGGTTGGCGGAGAGCAGAGAGCACTGAGTAAGCAAGGCACAGGGGTGGTCCCACTTGACCCTTTCTCCTTCTCAAGGGCTCTGTCAGTACGATTCTGAACGGAAATTAGTAAGTGGAAATCTAAGACAATTCCCACTTTAATCCTCACATTCTCTCTCCATAATTTATTATTATTGCTTTATTCGTCATTCCATTCACCCACTTCTCACCAATCACCCTTCCATTTACATGTATGCCAGGGTAGAAGTTATATTGATGTTTTTATTTTAATTTGTGCGAGCTATCTAAGTATTGCATGATTTAATTAAGAAAATTAGTATGTGAAAAAATTAATGAGGTGTCTTATAAAAAATATAATAAAAACACACCATTTCTTTGCCTTACTAGAGGATAGAGCTAGGAATCATGACCGATTCTTGAAGGATCAGGGTCTAACAAGGCTGGTCCTATAAGGTCGGGGTTAAGAAAAAAGATATGTTTTTCAAAACCTGGCCTGAGAGTATTAAGGTTAGGGTAGGCCTATAGGGCCCAGAAATTACTATTCTAAATTCTAACTATTTTTTTCGTTTTTTTAAATTATAATTAACAAATTACAACAATTAAAGTTCAAATTTCTCAAATAAATGTTGTCGACATTAATAACCAAATAACACGAATCATCCAACAAATAAATATTCACTAATTTGTAATCAAAAGCAAACTATTATTTATAAATAACTCACATAAAACATAGGAAGCATACCACTAAGCAACAATATTAGTATAATGACTATCATTTTCATTTTATTTGCCACTATCATTAATTTCAAAGATATTTGATTGTGCTTCACTTTGAGCAGTAGCCTAATAGTAGGAGTGGAAAAAGGCCAGGGGCCTGTGGCCTGACATGTCAGGATAAAAAGCCAAGCCAAGGCCTCTTATGAGGCTTGTTTTCTCTTAACAGGTCAGGCCCAAGCTTAATAAGAGGCTTTTTAGGCCTGTCAGACCGGACTGTTTATATTATTAGTATTAATTTATGTAATTTTGACATGTTTTTAGCCTGTTTAAAGTAGGCTTATTTTCGGCATGTGGCCTGTTATTTATATTATTAGTATTAATTTATGTAATTTTAATCTGTGTTTTGACTTGTTTATAGTTGGTCTGTTTTTGACATGTGACTTGTTAACTTAAAAAATTTAAAAAAATTTAAAAAAAAAACAAAAAAGGGCCTTGACAGACCAGGCCAGACCTATATACAGGCTAGACTCATAACAAAAAATAGGCTTGTAACAGGCCACAGGCTAAACTCAGACCAGTTTGTTACAAAACAAGCCTAGCCTATTAAGGGTGAAGTCTGACCTGTTTCCACCCCTACCTAGTAGACTCTAAAGGCTCTGTAAGGCTAGCCCTTTTAAGCCTGAGGCCCTACAGTGTCAGTCTTGCAGGACTTATTTTATTTAGTTCCTATAATTTTCAAGCCTAGCCCGTTGAAGGGTTAAGGCGTAAACGGGCCGGCCCGATTTCCCGGCTCTACTAGAGGAGTATCTCATTCTAAATTTCATTGCTGAGAGGTACTTGAAATGTGTTTATGTATTTAATCACAACTTATTTTTAACAGGCGTAATTTCTCTTCCACCATGCTTAACATATTTTAAACTATATATAAAATGAAAGAAAATTGTATAATGTGATGAATGCGTGAGTTAAGGTAATCAAGAATAAATATTTAAAATTAGTAAACCAAAAAACATGAATTATAATAGAATTGTTTTGTTTTTTATAGAAAAAAAGAAAAGAAAAGATTATTGGCAATTATAATTAACCCTCTCCTTTCCCTTCTTCCATAAATTTGAAATAAGAAAATCATGAAAATCTCTTAAGAAAAGAATGGTAGAATCTAGAATCCTCTCATTTTCCATGAGTAGACCCTATCAATTAATTAGGTCAGACTTAACAGTAAGGCTATCCTAAACCATATCACTTCTCCAATCTTTAATTATATAGTTTATTTTGTATCCTTAGATTATCAATTTATTAGTTATAAAAATAAAAGAAAAATTACTCTAAAATAATTTAACTAGTTTCTTTAATTTTTCTAAGAAAATTAATTATGTCTTATATTTAAGATCAGAATGTGTATTAAACTTAAAATAAGAAGAAAAGATAGAATAAAACACGGATATGTCATCCACTCTTCCTTCTTTTTCAAAAAATAAAAGAAAAATTACTCTCAAATAGTTTAACTAATTTTATTAATTTCTCTAAAAAATTAACTATATCTTACATTTATGATTAGAATATGTATTAAACTTAAAATAACAAAAAAAGATAGAATAAAACACGGATATGTCATCCACTCTTCCTTCTTTTTCAAAAATAGTAAAAAAAATTGCAACTTGAGTACGACTCAATTGAACACGGATATGTCATCCACTCTTCCTTCTTTTTCAAAAATAGTAAAAAAATTGCAACTTGAGTACGACTCAATTGAAGTCTAGATTAGGACAAAAGAAAATGGTCGTCTTATGCAGACAGTTGAAGGCAGTGGAACTATGTTGTTAATATTATTATACACACGCGCGCTTTGATGTCCTGTCCGAGATAAGGTATTTAATGTATCACATGCCCTACAAAATAAAGCAAAACATGGCCATTTATTCACCGTTCGTTCTAAGAAAAGCAATGCTATTATTTGTTCTTATTAATTATAAGGCATGGATTAGAAAACACACAGATGTTTCTTATTACAAGTTCTTAAGTAGAGTATTAATTATATTCTTTTCAAAATTATCTCAATCTAAAAATTTTACTCCCACTGGTTGTAATTATAAAACCGAGTTGATTTTTTTTTTAGAGATTAAAGAAGTTAAATAAGTGACTTAATTATATTATATGTTGTGTATCTTTAGATTATCTATTAATTTATTAGTTAAAATAATTAGTTTTTAAAAAATACAAATAAAACTATTCAAAAAAATTTAATTAATCTTCTTAATCTTTCTAAAAAAGTCAAACTTTATCTTATAATTAGAACTAATGGAGTATTAACCAAATGCAATTTATAGTATTAATCATGTTTTGTTGATTTGACATACCTAACAAGGACAGTAATGAAAATTAGCATTACTGTTTGCTATAAGATTTTTATTTTTTTGGTGTTCAGAAATAAAAGGCTACAAGAACATAAGAGTCGGTTAGATAGGGGATTGGGCAAGCAGCAAATCTTATCACTGTGTCGAGACTCACCTTCTTTCTCTTTCCATATGTAATACGTAAAACACTTTTACTTAATACAATTTTCTCAGGCATTAAAAAAAATGAATTTCGATGAAATTGAGAGCTTAATGATATTATTATTATTATTATTATTTTTTGATACCTTAATGATATCATTATTTTTAACATGCCAAAATATTCAAAGTAAGTCAGTAAGCACTGGTTGCTGTGAATACATTAATGGCACGCACTGTCTGGCGGTCCCAATAATCACTTGTCTTCTCAACCTTCTCTATAAAACCCAACCTCGCTTCCAATTTTGAGCACTCTTAACTCTTAACTCAATAACATTAACCATTAACAGACCCATCACCACCGTACGTACGGCTAGTTAATTAGTTCATTAAGCTTCTTGTTCTTGATTTAACCATGCCTGCCATTGGTGGTTCCAAAGCTTTATGGCAGCGCTGCCTGACGTCGGCGTCTCGAACCGCCTTAGCCTGCACCATCGTCGGTTGCATTACCCTGTTCGGTCCTTCCACTGTTCAGCGCATGATCACCTTCCCTGCATTTTCCTACGTCACCGTTATTCTCATCGTGAACGACGCCGTATTAGGTGACACCTTACGTGGCTGTTGGCTCGCGCTTTACGCCACTGCCCAAAGCTTAGGTCCGGCTATATTGAGCTTGTGGCTTATAGGGCCGAGCCGGCTGACGACCGGAACTACTTCTTTGGCGGTGGCGCTGGCCGCATTCGTGGTGGTGGCTCTGCCGGCTGAGTGGACTCATCTGATTGCTACACGCATAGCACTGGGTGAGGTAGTGATCGTGTACGTCGTGGCTTATGTTAATGGCGCCCACACCGATCCTATCATGCACCCTCTACGCCTTGCAGCTAGTTGTGCCATTGGAGTCTTGGCCTGTGTTCTTGCATTGCTCATACCCTTCCCACGTCTTGCATGTCGTGAGGTAACTAATCAGCTTTCTTCTGTTTGTTTTAATTTAGTGTTTTTTCATATTTAGAAGATTGAATGTGTAACTCTGCAAGTTGGGACGCATAAAAGAGAACTGTAGCTTCTTGCACCATCAAATTTTTGTGTGTTTGCCAAAAGCACCATGGTCATAATTCGCGCGCACCATCACCACTTTGGAGAATATATGCTATAGCTCCATATACATATATTCCATAGAATAAATGCTACGTGTGCTTTATTTGTCCACTAGCCTTAGTCGAGTATACAGTGTGGCTAAACAACAAAAGTTGGTTCGTTTTCATTCCTTACATCATAATTCACATTCTGACCTTAATGAACTTGCATATCGTATTTGGTGGCAGATTAAGCAGAACAACAAGCAGCTGGCTCAGAATACCATTGAGAGACTGAAACTTCTTGTCAAGGCAATATGTGAAGAGGACAAGACTGCTGCTGTTGCGTCATTGTCTCGTGCCAAGGCTCTGGCAACTGGCCGTACAGAGCTCCTTCATAATATTGCGCGTTACCAGGTGCACTTCTCTCTTGGCTACACCTACAAACTATAAATCTTATGTTAAGGAGCGAAGGTAATATTAAAGATTTATTTATTATTCCAATTTTCTAATTGTTATTTCTCTTTAATTAATAGGAGGGTGTGAAATGGGAGAGGCCTCCCTTTTTGAGATCCCTTGACATGAGCTCGTCGAGAGAGAGGCTAGAAGAGGTGAATACAACCTTGAGAGGGATGGAAATGGCTTTAAGAACCATTAATTCATTCCCCGTTACAATTCTTGATAAGGATCTTCAACACAACCTTAACAGACTCCAGGATCATGTTGGCTTAACAATAAAAAATGCTCAACACAACATGAATGGGTGTTCACTGACGGTTCCTGAACCCAGCACAAAAAGCACAACACACTTTCTTCAATCTCTTCAAACCATCCCAATAGCCCACCAAGACTTGCCCAGCTTTTTCTTCTTATTTTGCGCCAAACTCCTTCACAAAAAATCAATGGCCAAATCTCCAACTTCAATTGAAGAAAAACAGAAAGATGAAAATCCCTCCGAGTCTAAAAGCCAGTGGGCTAATTGGTCCATGACGTCAACAGTCCCAAAGCTTATCCCCGCATTTAAATGTTCTCTCTCTTTGGGCCTAGCAGTGTTATTGGGCCTAATATATAGCAAAGAGAATGGGATATGGGCTGGGCTCCCAGTGGCCATAAGCTTCGTATCATCCAGAGAACCAACACTAGCAGTAGCAAATGTTAAAGCCCAAGGGACTGTGATGGGAACCGTGTACGGAGTATTAGGCTGCTTCGTGTTCGAGAGATTCTTGCCAATTAGATTCCTCTCTCTTCTCCCTTGGTTCATTTTCACGAGCTTCCTGCAAGGAAGCCGAATGTACGGAAAAGCCGGTGGGATTTCCGCAGTCATTGGGGCTGTACTTATACTGGGCCGGAAAAATTATGGGCCTCCAAGTGAATTTGCTTCGGCCCGAATCGTGGAAACCTTCATCGGCCTGTCTTGTTCTATTCTGGTGGATCTTGTCTTCGTCCCCAAACGAGCTTCTTCGTGCGCGAAAATTGAACTCGCTCGAAGTCTAGCCTCTCTTCATGATTCCTTTGGATCGCTGAGTCTTGTGGTGGCGAAAACAAGCTTGGAGGATAACGTAAAGAAGTTGAGAAAGCATGTTAACGAATTGAAGAAATTCGTTGCAGAAGCTAACCAAGAGCCTAACTTATGGTTCAGGCCTTTTCACAGTTCTTGCTACATCAAGCTTGTGAAGTTGCTATCAGAATTGACGGATCTCTTGCATTTCGAAGCTCACGCGTTGAAGATCCTTCGGCGTGAATTCCAGAGAAATGAAACTTGTTGGAAAGAGGCTGTAGAGGCGACGCTAGAACGCAACATTGGAAACATAAGGGAAGTGATTTGTTCATCAGTGAAAAGTTTTGAGGAAATCTGTGAGATTAAATCGCTCAAATTTCTTGAGGAAGAGCTTGAGAAGAATAACATAAACTGTGATCTCGAGTCGGGGAAGTCACCAAAATCTCAAATCCGATTGGTTTCTGGTTTGAGCGAAGATGACATGGAAAGAGCCATAGGGTCATATCTCCAGAGCTCGAGGAATGTTTTTGACACTTTATATGGGAGTGAAGAAGGCGAGAAGGAGTTGAAGAGTGAAGTTGGTCTGAGTTTGAGTGCTTTGGGGTTCTGTTTAAGTGCATATAGGCGAAAGACGATGGAGATTGAAGAGGCCATAAAAGAGTTAGTCCAGTGGGAGAATCCTTCAAGGGAGATCAATTTGCATCACATATCTTGCAAAATTCATGCTGTACCCAAATGACAAGTTCAGGAAAATGATTGCAAAATCATTGGGTACTCTCGATTTTAGGAAAGTGTTTCTTACTGGCTTTGGATGCCATAAAACTTACCGTTACTGACCACTGAGCAAAAACTTGTCATCAAGCAGTGTAACTATTTTTATGCATTAAATTAACTTATAATCCAAATTTAAATGTGAGAATATCATTTTCGCCTTTAAGACAGAAAACTTTTTCTGCCTTAATCAAAACTACCACGTTTTGGTTTTTTTTTTTTCTCTTTTTTTGTTTTCTTTTCCTTTCATCTCTTTATTTAAAAAATATATTTGCTAGATGGTGAAACCGTGAAAGTGTTCTGCTTTCATTTCTCAAAACACAAGGTCGAACCAGCCACATAATCAACAAAACGCTACATGAAATGCCTGCGAACAAGACTTTCTTACCGAAGATAGGGGCTGCGGGCTCTCTTCCATTTAACCAAAAAAGGTGTGAGACGTTAAAATTTTAAATATTAACAGAATATTTTTAAATATTGTCATATTAAATCTAACTTCAAAAGTAATCTTTATATTTATAAAAATTAATATTTAATAATAACGTTCTTCTTTGATATTTGATATGTTTTGTTGGTATGATTTGATATCTTCATAGATATAATTTGATTTATGCTCCTTTCAGTATTTATTATTCGTCCATTAGCATTAGGTCACTGTTTTTTACTTTTTTATGCACTTAGCTCATTTTCAATGTAATATAGTATTTCTCTCTCTCTCTCTCTCTCTCTCTCTTCTTAAGGTTAAAAAATGAAAAATTATTTTTATAAAATCAAGAGTAAATTAAAACTCAATATAAAGTTAGATATTTTTGCGTTCCAAGGACTATCCAAATGACGTGGCAACCGCCAATAAGAAATTTTTGCGTTCCAAGTACTATCCAAATGACGTGGCAACCGCCAGCAAGACATCGTTCCCTAGGCGATGCAGCACTGGTACAATAGTGTAATAAACTCGAACTCAAGCAACCTTCGTCCCTACCACAGAAACATCTTTTCTTTTCTCTGTCATCCTTGAATTTAGTGAGTTATTGAGCGTGTTATTGCTTCTCAATCTGCCCTTCTCCAGATCTCAATCCTCGATATTGTTTCTTCTTAAATTATTGTTCCGAAACCCTGCACATATCTCCTGGATCCATCCCATAGGCAATAAACTATTCCAGAGGAGATCAAAGACTTATCGCAAGTATGGTTGAATGATGGTTTGAAGTTTCTTCTGCTTGTTGCTTAAGTTGTTCTTCATTTTCCCCACCCATTATTGACTCTGCATCTAGTTGTTTGAAGTCACTTGATTTAACTTAGAATTCTAATACTTAATTTACCGTTTATAGGTAGAAGTAGAATCACTAGATTAACCGCCGTCTCATTCCTGTTTTTGCTGTATGTCCTTGCCGTGAATTTGAAGCCTCCGAAATTGAATCAAGTTAATTCTTTATTCTAAAGGGTCGCTTTTTCAAATTAATCTAGCATTTGTTGGGTGACATTTATTTTTCTGGATATCTCTTATTCTATAGAATGGATCTCTGATCATGGATGGTTTGGATCAGAGCCGTGGTTGGTGGATTTGGTTGGCCTTTGCTTAAATCTCAGATCAGGTCGATCACTGGCTCTTATTCTGCTTTTCGCCGAAGTGGCTCTTCACTATCCCTTAGCCATTGACTCTGCGTCGAACTGTTTTGACTTTTAAGTCGGTTGACTGACTTATAAAATTTTCATGATCCATTTAATGCTTATGTGTCGAAGTACTCAGATAAAAAGACGGTAAGGAATTGACTGTTAGCTAACTCGTGCAGGAATTTAATTTCAGAAGTTTGGACAATGGCAGCGAACTCTTCAAATGGAGACCAACAAAAAACAATAAAGTCACCTCCCCCGCCATCCCCCTTGCGTTTTTCAAAGTTCTTTCAGGTGAAGTATCACATGTCATTTTGTGTTATGAGGATTTCAAATCAATTCGATCCGGTTGTGGACACGCTTTTCTTTTCTAGTAGCTCTCAACTTTCATTATAGATGCTTGCGCTTTTCAAAATACTTGATTAATACCTCTCAAGAATTGGACTTTTCTAGGCCTTAATGACACCATATTCCTGACATTATATGCATTGAATTTTTTTGTCTATTATAAACTAAACTAGGCACTCTCTTCTCAACATTTAAGTTTTCAGCCTGCTATTTGTTCTGCTGATTGAGGCGGGGGCATCAGGAATAGGTCTGCTGGACTTTGCTGTGTGTGGGGACTTTAGATTTGTACTGATCTGCTATGTTGATAAATTAAAGAATCTTCCGTTGCCATAACTATATTTCCCTTTTCCTATTGTCTTGCAAAACTACGCTTTGATGTATGCATTTTGTGCACATGATATCATATCCCATCTGGTAAGTGTTAACTGAAAATATGACTGTGATTGTCAGAAAGGTGCTTTTGCTAGGACTATTTGTTTTATATGATTGGCTTTTCTACGTTGTCATGATTTCTTGTTTAACCAATATTTCTTTTGTTATTGACAATAGTCCAACATGAGAATCCTAGTCACTGGAGGAGCTGGATTTATTGGCTCTCACCTAGTTGATAGATTGATGGAAAATGAAAAAAATGAGGTTAGCATGTCCAATACCTTTCTGGGCACAGTCATCAAGTTTGTTGATGATCTGATAAATGTTCAAGCAAATTGACATGCTAAGTTTTCCGGGTGAAATAAAATCTTGGTTTCTTATTTTTGGCTTATCAGGTAATTGTTGTTGATAACTTCTTCACTGGATCAAAGGACAACCTTAGAAAATGGATTGGCCACCCAAGATTTGAGCTAATCCGTCATGGTATGTTGTCATCTTTATTCTCTATACCAATCTCTACCAGTTGACATTGTTGAAGATCAAATTCTAGTCCGTCCACTTTGTAATCTGTGCTAGCCTCTTGGATCTAGCCTGTGATGGGCCATGCAACAGAAATTTGTTGGGTATTAGACTCGATGTTAAAATGATTTGAGTCTCTCTAAGTCAATTGTTATAAATTAGCTGGCTCTATCATACCATACATAAACAAAGATGATAACACTGTTATATGTGCTGAGTTTTCTGTACTTGCCATTGTCTTGAAATATTATGAATTGTGGATGTTAACATGCGTTTCTTATTTTGCCTCCTGTGTAGATGTGACTGAGCAATTGTTGATTGAGGTTGATCAGATCTACCATCTTGCCTGTCCTGCTTCTCCAATTTTCTACAAATACAATCCTGTGAAGGCGAGTCTTTAGAGTTTTATTTAGTATATCTTATCAATTACCATGAGCTTATTGTAAAAAGAATTTCTTGTCGATTGTATCTATTATGCATTTTCTCCTCGGCACTTTCGTTTATACCAATATCATCGATTTGAAAGTTCTATCTGTCTAGTTACCTTGAGAAAATCTAACAGTTAAGAAAACGTTACAGACAATAAAGACAAATGTTATTGGAACATTGAACATGCTTGGCCTTGCTAAGCGGGTGGGAGCACGGTAGGGAGATCTGATTCTCTATTAGTCATTTGAGCGTCTTAATTGATGCCATTTGTTAGTCTCAACAAGTTTGTTATTTTATTGGGCAGTATTTTGCTTACCTCTACTTCAGAAGTATATGGGGATCCTCTCGTGCACCCACAACCA
Organism: Acacia confusa; assembly: GCA_037074495.1. NCBI lineage: Eukaryota > Viridiplantae > Streptophyta > Magnoliopsida > Fabales > Fabaceae > Acacia > Acacia confusa. The sequence goes on from CM073509.1 coordinate 1,242,954, forward strand.
GAAAGCTATTGGGGTAACGTTAACCCTATTGGTAAGTGCTTATATCAATACAAACTTGTATCTATTTACATGAAAGTGGTTAAGCATCAAAACTGAAATTCAAACGGACAAACATGGAATTCACTAATCAATGTATGATTAAATCATTTGAATACATGTTCTCTGCATGTTTTGGCCTTTCCCAAGGTACCAAAATAAAAATGCTAGAAAAACCTTTTTCCCCAATTAGATTTCAGTTTTATGGTGTGAGGTGAACCTGAGTTACTAGCTTAGCATGATAATGTATCAAATATTGTTTGAGGGTAAGGGAATGTTTTGTCAAACTCGCAAGGTTATTGTCTAACTCAAAAGTATTTCCCCAATAGGAGTTCGGAGTTGCTATGATGAGGGGAAGCGTGTTGCAGAAACTTTGATGTTTGATTATCATAGGCAGCATGGAATAGGTATGTCTTGTCCTTTTTCTTAACCTTTTTACCTTAAATATCTTTTCTATATTCAGGGTGATTCCGCTTCAAGTTTTCCTTTGTTCCCAACTTCTTGATATGTTAACTTCCATCATATCACAGAAATACGCATTGCTAGAATCTTTAACACATATGGACCACGCATGAATATTGATGATGGTCGCGTTGTCAGCAACTTTATTGCCCAAGCACTTCGGTAAGTGCTTTTATGATGTTTCAGTGAGGTTGGATCCACTGTCGATGTTGTTGCATGGTTTGCTTATATTTCAAAAAAACATCAATGTGCTGCTACACAGTCAATAATTTTTTTTCTGACAGTAACGGTTGATAATTTAAGGCTTTACAAAAGTATGAATAATGTGTCTAATAGGCATGTTGTTTCTTTGCTTTCACGTCTGTATGATCTTGTATATCTTCTTATAGTGGAGAACCATTGACGGTCCAACATCCAGGGACACAAACTCGCAGTTTCTGCTATGTTTCTGATATGGTATGTATGAAATATGACATGTATTTTTTGTTATCTTGGATTGATTGTGATGATCTGACTATAGTAAAATGTTTGAAATCTGCAAGGTTGATGGTCTCATCCGTCTCATGGAAGGGGAAGACACTGGTCCAATCAACCTTGGAAACCCAGGTTAATTTTTTATGACAAGACCTTTGTTATCTTTTGCCCACCTCTTTTACTTGAGAGTCTTTTGTTTACTTTTCAGGTGAATTTACAATGATTGAGCTTGCTGAGACGGTGAAAGAGGTGAGTTATAGACCATTTTACTTATGTGGTAGTCTGCTTAAAGTTCTACAGATACGAGATTGTGTTTCTTCAATATCAGTCAACAAAATACCAATAATGGAGTTGCTGTTGAAATACTTGTGGCTAAAATGTTTTGTGGGCGGTTTTGCAGCTTATAAATCCAGCAGTGGAAATAAAGATAGTGGAGAACACTCCTGATGACCCTCGACAGAGAAAACCAGACATAACAAAAGCAAAAGAATTGTTGGGTTGGGAACCAAAGGTCAAGTTGCGAGATGGGCTTCCTCTCATGGAAGAAGATTTCCGTCTCAGGCTTGGGGTTGAAAAGAAGAATTAAACCCAAATATTCCATGAGTATTGGATAATTTTTACTAAGACAAGTAGGTCACTTTCCAAAATTGAAACAGCAAAATTACAACAGGTTTAATTTGGTAGTTGCCTCAATTTTATCTTTCACTTCTCTTTCCGGGGACATGCGCTTGCCAGCTACATTGTAATTGCATACAAAGTTCAAAAGAATAAATTGCCAGCTACAATGAAAATTTTTAATCGGAAATTTATTGGGGTCAACTTTCTTGCTAGACAGGCGCCTTTAAGCGCTGAGTTTATTGTCTATATGAGATAATGAGTACTTATCTCTACGTTATTTTCTTTTTATTTGATAAAGATAACAAGCACTCACTCCTCTTCTTAATATAATATCTATTTGGAAGGTGATCTTCATCTCTGGAATAAGATATATTATTAATGCTCTCTTGACAATAATTAAATAGGGGAGATAATGAGAGAATTTAGAGAGATAACTGGGGTGTTTTTTAAAATATATTATATTAACTAACTTAATTAATATTAATAATATAATCAAATTAAATAAATATATTGTATATTGAGGATGAGAGAGAAAAAGAGAATAGTATCCTTACATGCCATGTTCACTGTTGACTAGATAAATGCGCTCCCAAAGAAAGAATACTACTTGAAATAAAAACGAGAGGTAAGTAAAGCCAAAGTTTAAAGCCTTAGAAGAAACATTTGAGCTGGGAGGGGCAATCATAAACCCTAGACCAGATAACAAATGATAATAGAGAGAGAGAGAGAGAGAGAGTTAAACCCATTGCTACAGAAATTTATACCCTTTTCATATACGAATATTCAGCTAATCAGGTGGGACTTCTTGCAAATGGGAGCAATAGCTTATTGTATTATCATGAATATTTATGACATTTTTTTTCTGAAAACTTAAAAATTTTGTATGCTTATATATGCTGAGTATATATTTCAGCTACTCAAATTGTGAATATATCATCATTCATTTTGATACGTCTTTCAAGACTCAACAAATAAAAAACTATGAAAATGGGTTCAACAAAAAGATAGACATAAAATCGAAAATCGAAAAATAGTAACTTTCAAGTCTCACAATTCAAACTTAAAATTAAGTATTCTGTTGAGATTTAAAAAAAAAAAAATACTTAAATCAAGTTTTTTGTGGCCATAAGTAAATGGAGAATTTCACGTAAAAAATATAAAATAATAAAAAAATTATTGTTATGACAATAAAGAAGATTTGAACCATCAACTGATTATTTTAATTTTTAATTTAAAAATACATATATATTTTTTCTATTTAGATTTTATCATCAATACCAAAAGATGATATTTTTTTCATATTCTAAATATAAGACTTGATTGACTCTATATGGTAGGTTAGGACAGAGGTGTAAAAAAATGCATACAAATTTTATTTTGAATTATAAAACTAGATTATAGTCACGTTATTCTAATGGGTTAAAGTGCAAAAATACACATAATCTTTTCTCCCAGGAGCGTCCAGCACCATAACCTTTTTTTTGGTGCAAAAGTACCCATGACGTTACGTTTTGGGTGCCAAAATACCACAGGACGTTAGTTGACCGACGTTGACCGTTAACTTAGACGGAAATGAATAGCAACTCGGGTGAAATTACCATTTTGCCCTTAATTTTAAGTTGAAATTACCATTTTGCCCCTAGTTTAATTTTTTATTAAAAAAACACTAAAATAAACCCTCCTCCACCGGCCACACCACCGCCGGCGACTGGTGGCAGCAATCCTTTTTTTTTTAAACTAAGGTTTTTTCTACAAAAAAAAAACCTTAGTAACCTTAGTTAAAAAAAAAAAAGGGTTGTCGCCGCCGGTCGCTGGAGGTGGCCACCGGTGGTGGGGAGGGCGGCCGCCGGCGGTGGTGTGGCCGGTGTGGGGCCCACCAGTGAAGGAGGGTTTATTTTAGTGTTTTTTTTTTTAAAAAAATTAAACTAGGGGCAAAATGGTAATTTCAACTTAAAACTAAGGGCAAAATGGTAATTTCACCTGAGTTACTGTTCATTTCCGTCCAAGTTAACAGTCAACGTCGGTCAACTAACAGCCCATGGTATTTTGGCACCTAAAACGTAACGTCATGGGTACTTTTGCACCAAAGAAAAGGTTATGGTGCTGGGCGCTCCTTGGGGAAAAGGTTATGTGTATTTTTGCACCTTAACCCTTTTTTTAAAAAAAAAAGTTTTCGCCGCCGGTGGCGGGGAGGGCATCCGCTGCCGGTGGTGGGGCCCACCAGCCTCCCCATAGTTTTTTGTAGAAAAAACCTTAGTTTTTTTTTTAAAAAAAAGGTTGCCACCGCCAGTCATCGGAGGTGGCCAGCGGTGGTGGGGCCCACCGGTGGAAGAGGGTTTTATTTTAGTGTTAAAAAAAATAAAATAGGGGCAAAATGGTAATTTCACCCGAGTTACTGTTCATTTCTGTCCAAGTTAACGGTCACTGTCAGTCAACTAATGGCTTGTGGTATTTTTGCATTCCAAACGTAACGTCATGGATATTTTTGCACACAAAAAAAAAGGTTATGGTGCTGGGCGCTCTTGGGGGAAAAGGTTATGCGTATTTTTGCACTTTAACCGTATTCTAATTATAATTCTATTCTGATCTAATACTCTTTTTGGACCTTTTTATAAGGCATCAACTAGTAAGTATATTTGATTTTTTTTATAAGGTTTTTGCTTATTTCTAAGAAGCATTAATTGTTTTTTTTTCATGTATGTCTACAATTTATAAGGATAGTAGATAAAAGTAATAATAATAGAATATTAGAGTTTATTGTAATTAATAGGGAAATATTGAAAATTACTTAAATTACAACTTTATTGATTTTAACTGCTTTTATTGATTTTTAAGAATGGTTAGTAGATGCCTTGTATTCTCTCTGATCCTTATTATAAAATATCAACTAACAATTTTCACAAATTAATAAAAACAGTTAGAGTCATTAAAGTTATCTTAAAATTTAAGTAATTTCCAATATTACCCCTACTAATTACACTAAATTTTAATATTATATTAATTATTATTCTCAGTCTCTCACCTACTAACCTTATTAATTATAGGCTTATATGGAAAAATAATTAATGATTCTTAAAAACGCCTTATCAAAAAAGACTTAATACATTTACTAATTAGTATTTTATAATAATTAATATTTTATAATAAAGAGGAGAGACAATATACACAGCAATCGAAATAATTAATTTTTGGCCTATTTTTTATTGAACGAAAAGATAGCCTCGGACAAACTGGCCAGCTGCCAGCGTGTTGCTCTGATGGATGGGAGATCGGTCGGTCTTTGTCCCCATTTACCTATTTCTCCCAAGTCCAAACAATGCGGGCCATCATACGTGGCAGGTCAACACACGTAGTCATCTTTCGCTGACAACTAATGCTCTCTCACCGGCACAGCATATTCGCTTTCTTAATTTGATAGCTTAATTTTTATTTTTTGTGATTTTGTTGGGCCATAACAACTTTCTTAATTAATATTCCCTCTCAATTTTAAATATAAAATAAATTTGATTTTTTATGATATGAAGTTAATTAAATTATTTTAAAATATTTATATTTATTATTACATAATATTCAAACTGATGTAATAATATAGAATTTATCAACTAATTTAACTTTTTTTAATCTCAGAAGTTAAACTCTGGCATAAATGCTTATATTTAGTGGAGAAGTAATTGTCAATCACTGATCTCCTCCTCAACCTCGAATCGCATCCTCTGATTATAACATCTGCCGCTGATTCTATTTCCAAATTTCTTAATAAACGCTTTTTGTTTGGACCCCATTCAGATTTCAGAGTTCTCTTGATCAAGGTAATAAGTCATTCCGTCCAGATAAAAACTTTAATGCTTGATTTTCGCTTCTCTACTTCATCGTGACGAGAACAGTTTGGTATGATTTCGATAACTGTCGTTGGCCAGGAGCTTTCATGATTGCCTTCAACTTTCCGTGTGTTTGAAGGCTTTGAAATTGATTTGGTTCGTTATGAGTTTTTATTTTATTTTAGCATTTCTGAAAAAATATTCTTGGCATTTACTGATTTCTTCAAATGTGCATCACTTCGTCTATATAAATGGTATCTCGTTAAAGAGTCTTCAAATCAGAAATCAGAAGGGAAATTTAGGGTTTTGGTTTGGTTCTCCCTGAAGCTCGCGATCAGGTCCTCTCTTTACCCCCTCGATTTCTTAATCTGCTTTCTACTGAGCCTGTTCTTTTGTCTGTTTCTCCTTTTTCAATAAGCGCGCCAATTGGCCTTCTAGTTAATAATCTAAATGTAGCCCAATGGTCTTGTTAATTATAAATTTTGATAAACCCATCTAATATATGTGTATAGGAGTGAAATATATATACCTGATAGAAATTTGTGCAGGAAATTTGAAGGATCCGAACAATGGCAGCCAATTCTTCCAATGGGGATCACCAAACACCGACGAAGTCACCGCCTTTGCCATCTCCACTGCGTTTTTCCAAATTCTTTCAGGTTGACCTCTCGCATCTGTTAAAATAATTAGCCTTTTTCTTGCCACATTGTCATTCTCATTAGTGGTAATTTGTTCTTTGGATCACGTTTTGCAAATTTATGTTTAATAAGTTGGTTATTGTCCTATTTTTGCCTTTCGGTTGATACAAATTTTTATTATTGATAAGTCACATTTGATCATGACTTGAGAGTAGGGAAAATTGTTCTCTTCCTGGTGGCCAAAACGCCTGGATTATTTCATATGCTTATCCATATAAAGCGTTGCATATTTGTCTTTAGTTTTAGACTTGCTCACGTTTTTAACATGATCATAATTATACAACGAATAACTGATTGTTTTGTACGAGTTTGATTTGAAATCACACAGCAAATATGGATCACGTATATGTAAATTAAATATTTTTTCTTGGAAGTACAAACAACAGAAACTTCAGAGAATGGAGAATCCTCACTTCAGAGAATACAAATCTCATTTGCCTTCGCTTATGCATACCTAGTATTCAAAAGTATTCTCTCCCTGTTTTTTTTTCCCGCGTAAATTGCATCTTATATCACTTTTCTGTCTTGATGTTTTGTTTCACCAATATTTTTCTCATTCTTGTCAACAGTCAAATATGAGAATTTTGGTTACTGGAGGAGCTGGATTTATTGGCTCTCACCTGGTGGACAGATTGATGGAAAATGAAAAAAATGAGGTAAGCACGTGTGATCTTTCTCCTTATATAGTCACTATATTTATTTGTGATTTCACTGATCCTATTAGAGTAATTTTCTATTATCATCTTCTAAGTGATGAAATATGAACAGCATATAGAGTTAGTTATGGTTTTTGTGCCTTGATCAGGTAATAGTTGTTGATAACTACTTCACTGGATCCAAAGACAATCTCAAAAAATGGATTGGCCATCCAAGATTTGAGCTCAAGCGTCATGGTATTGCCCCATTTTTTATCTCTATACAAGTCACGCCCTCAAATTTGTCACATACTAGATGATACACTGGAGATGATTTCCCCTTTTCTTCTGATTTGATGGTCTGTGTTTGAACTTTTAAGTTTTAACTCTTCAATCAAGGTGAAATTGATTTCTTTTAAATAAAATGCTGTGAAGGTTCATGCAACTAGCTGAAGCTTCACAGTTATTACACTGCAAAATAAAAACAATCAATGGTTAACTGTTACTTGATCAAACACTATTTTGATCAACGCAAGATATTGGCTCAGAGAAAATGAACAGCATGGCTCAGAGAAAATGAACAGCAATGCTGCTTTGTTGGCTTGGTAGACTGTCATCCATTTTACCTTTAAATCCATCTGTAAATTAATGATACTGATCTGCTTTTACATTTCTCTACCCCTTTGTAGATGTCACAGAGCCTTTGTTGGTTGAAGTTGATCAGATTTACCATCTTGCTTGTCCTGCTTCTCCAATCTTCTACAAATACAATCCTGTGAAGGTATGCCTGATTCTTTTTCTTTTTCTTTTTGGAGGTGATCAGGTTGAGTCTTCTCTATTTCTCTATCATTTTCCCTGACCATGCCAAGTGGATAAATTCAAGTCTGCAAGCATACTGCCAATCCCTTCCCTCCCCTCTACTTAGGCCAGGGACCCTTTATTAATGTTGTAATTGTCTGGGAACTAACCCTGCCCCCTCATGAGAACTATCCTGCTATCTCCCCCACTATACTCTGCTATATTATCCTGCTAATTCCTATCATACCCCTTGACTCACTTTTCAGATAAAAGGCTTAACATAGTTTGATCTCGATTTCTATGCATGTCATGTAGAGATGTACTGTCAGTATATTTTGGTATAGCTTGTGCCATGCGTGACTGGTTGGCATTTTGCTGTCTGATGATACTTAGAGACTATCTGAAGTGTGGAGAAATTATATTTTTACAGACAATAAAGACAAATGTGATTGGTACGCTGAACATGCTAGGGCTTGCAAAACGACTTGGTGCAAGGTTGGGACAAATATTATTTATTTTTCTTAAAAGGAAAAAGAATTAATGTTTTCAACTGTTACCATCAATTGGTCTCAATTATCTGTTTATTTGTTGACAGGATTTTGCTTACATCAACATCAGAAGTATATGGAGACCCTCTTGTGCACCCACAGCCTGAAACTTACTGGGGCAATGTTAATCCCATAGGTACAAGTTTATCTCTTACTCATCTTTCATGATAAAGAGGACTCTTTGTTGTGAACCTGAGAAGCTAAACGATTGATTCTACATGCAAGCATTAGCTTCATGATGTGAGATGAACTTCTTGAGCCAAAGCTGTGTCATCAAAACTATTTCTTGTTAGGCTTAATTGGTCAAAGTGGCTAAGCAAGAATATAAGTCTAAGCCTAAGCCTAAGCACTAAAAAATATATTGTACATAACAGGGGTTCGGAGCTGCTATGATGAGGGAAAGCGTGTGGCCGAAACTTTGATGTTTGATTATCATAGACAGCATGGAATAGGTAAACTCTTGAACTCTTTTTCTTACATTGCCTCATTTTTAGAGGGGTGTAGCTCTATCAAATACTTCTGAGTCATTCATGTGTTTATTCCTTTTTACCATAGAAATACGTGTTGCAAGAATCTTTAACACATATGGACCACGCATGAATATTGATGATGGGCGTGTTGTCAGCAACTTCATTGCACAGGCGCTTCGGTAAATACCTGACCTTTTTATGGTATATTATACGGTGTTATTTCTGCATGGATTACTTGTATCTTCTTCCTCATCCGCTTTTTTTCTGGCCTACTATATATACATCCCACCATTTTTTATGGTGAAATTTTCCATTTTTTATCAGTATGCTTGATGAGTCGTTTTATGACCATGCTCTTCACTTGCTAAACCAAGTATTGATTCAACTATCTCCATATTTAAAATTTGGTTGACTAGCAATAAAATTTTCCCCCCTTAGGATGTGTTTTGGTATGAGGGATTTGGAGGGGAGGGGAAATTTTTATGAGTTGGATTTAAGAAAATTGGTGAAGTGGGCTTACAAAGTTTTAACAAAAGGAGGAACTAAGATAAAAGTGTAAGAAAAATTAATTAAAAACTTTTAACCACACTTTTTTCATTTTCTTAAATCCAACTCAAAAAATTTTACCTCTACTGGCTTTCCCTCCCCTCACACCAAACAAGCCCTTTAATTTTTTGTTTCCCATTCCCAAATTATTGTCTCGCTTTGGCTTCTCTCTTAAATCATCTGCGTTTTGTAGGGGTGAACCGTTGACGGTCCAATCTCCAGGAACACAAACTCGCAGTTTCTGTTATGTGTCTGACCTGGTAAATATCTTTTATGTACCATTTGTTTTTTTATTGAATTATTACTAGCTTTTAATAAGACCATATTTTTTTGAAATCTGTCAGGTTGACGGCCTTATCCGTCTCATGGAAGGGGAACACACTGGTCCAATCAATCTTGGAAACCCAGGTTACATTTCTACTGCAAGACTTGCATTTAACTTTCGCCCATGTCGGATACTTATTTGAGCATGTTTGCTTTTTCAGGTGAATTTACAATGACTGAACTCGCAGAGACGGTGAAAGAGGTCAGTTAAAAGCTCTTGGTTATTTTCAAATATATATGATGATGGAGCTCTCAGTGCAATATTTGGTAATTAATGCTCCGTGGTGGCTTTTGCAGCTTATCAATCCACAGGTAGAAATAAAGATGGTAGAGAATACTCCCGATGACCCTCGACAGAGAAAACCTGATATAACGAAGGCAAAGGAATTGCTTGGTTGGGAACCCAAGGTCAAGTTGTGGGATGGCCTTCCCCTTATGGAAGAGGATTTTCGTCTCAGGCTTGGAGTTGATAAGAACTAAACTTTTTATTTACCCCTCTTTGTCTGGTCCGTGTGCAAGTAGAGAATAAGTCTGTGTTGACTCTGAAATTCTGGGTCCAAAGTAATCCCATTTGTCCAAGTTTTTTTTCTCTCTACATTTTTCATTTAATTTCTGGTTAAATCTAAATCCATGTTGCTCCAAATTTTGTCTTTGAAACGATTATTTTGGTTTGAGTTACATTTCACATCAAGGCACCCTTGAGGTCTGTTCAATGTAAAAGCATGATCCTTTTAGCGCTTTAAGCTGCGTTTATTGGTAGCCGAATCTCTGTCAGTTCAACCTTGGGTAAATTGGCTATCAGTGTTCCTCAATATCACACCTGCATGGCTACATCAGAATAAATTTAGATATTAATGTTAAATTACATTAACAGTACAGGTACGACAGATTTGCACCTGAACTTTTTTGTCAAAGGCTTCAATTAAATAAAGAAGGGCGACTGAGAGGAAGGAATAGTAGATATAGTCAACATTGATTTCCCCCATTTTTGTGTCGGCGGATCAAGAACCCAGTAAAGAAATGGCGCAAGTCATAAAGTTGACTATAGCAAAACGTTACTTAATACTACTACTTGTGTGAAATTAAAATCCAAAATGACGGCGAGACAATGATTTTCTGAAATTTGTTTTTATGGGAGTTTTGAGAACTGGAGTTCATTAATTTTATCGCATCTAATTTATTCGACGCGGTGTCGTTTACCTCAACAACCTTCTTTTTATGCAGCTCCTGCTAATCTTTTTATCATTTTTTTTTTGTTGGGCAATTGGCTTTATAGTTTCCCGGGTTTCCTTTCGTCTTGGGGTCACGATAATATAATAAATTAAATCCAATTGAAGAATAAATGATCAGTCAGTTTTGTAAGAGGAGTTTTATCTCAATTTAATATATATGAACGTGTTTTTAAAATGCTAATCCAAATGAGCTCTTAATCCCTCCTGTGTTTAATATAAGACATCGTTAATGTTTTTTTAACAATTAATGAAGTTAAATAAATGACTTAATTATAATATGTTTTATATCATTTGATTATAATCAAATTAATTTATAAGTTACATGAAATAATTTAAAATTTAAAATATAAATGATAAATATAAATTATCTTTATAAAAATGTCAAAGTAATCGGGTAAGTGACATCTTTTGAATTGAAACGTGCGTTTTGAGCTGTGATTTGGACCCTTCCCTAAAAAGATTTCTTTCCCACTTTGAGATGCGTGACTTCAAAGGCAATATCAGTTCCGTGGTTAAATGATTAATTAACTTGGTATCACTTTTTAAAATTGGCTCCCCTCATATATTTAATATAAGATATATTTAACTAATTTAATAAGATTAAAGAAATTAATTAATATAACATATATTTTTTAAAATATTTTAATTATCTTCCCCAATCTTATCAACAGGGAAAAATTGATAAAAACTTAACAAATATAAGAAATAAATATAGTATTTTAGATTGAGATCAACTCTAGATTTTTTTTTTTGTCCAAACACACTTATTTAATATTTAAATCAAAGGTACATGAGAACATAACAATTACACTGGAATAAACCAGAACAGTACTGGAATACAAACAAATAAAACACAACAAACCAAATAAAAAGGGAAACTAACCGCCAAAACAACTAAAAAGGCAGGAAAAAAAGTAGCTCCGGCGATTACACCGATCTCCTGAACATCCAAGATTAGAAGTGACAAGAAAGAAGGTGTTGATTGTAAAACTCACCCCATAGGGCGCACCTTCTTATAAGAATAAGTTGCACAATGATCAGCTACACAATTACCTAATCGGATAAAAATCATAAAAAAACCCAACTTCAAAAGAAAGAAGACAAATGATATGTTGAATAATGCTTCTCCTCCTCCAAATAAGTAACTCTGGCAAACACCTACAGAACAAACTAGCACTAAAAAGAAAAAAGGATAACACCACCATAACAGAAAACACAGCCACACACCGAAAACATAAAAAACACAGAAATAAACATTACCCCCTACCGACGGAGACCACTAGAAAGAAAGATGCCAATACAAAAGCTCTCACCATGAGGAAAGAGACTCCCACCACCTCAAGAAGGATCTGGAGAGGGAGAGGAAAGGCTCCCACCAGAGGTGAGAGATAGCCACCGACGCATACCGAGATCCAGCGGAAAACATAGGATGGCCGGCATCGAAAAAGATGGAGGCTCGCCGCAGAGCGTCCCAAGACCGATTTGAGAAAAGCAACTCCAAAATACTCCAATGCTATCTTTTTCTGATTCTCCGAGCCTAATCTACAAATCTACACCATTGTGGCTCAAAAAAGAGCCCGCCGGCGGCAAGGCCGCCGGCGAGCGAGAGGGAAAACCAAATGTTGCAGATGCGGAAGGACGAGTACTCGAGAGAGAGAAAAGAGAGCACAGATCAACTCTAGATCAAGAAAGGACAGAGTACTAAAGATGACCATATCATTGTAATCCTTGTCAAATAAATAAAGTGTTATCTTTTCTCCTCCTTCCTCCACTGTTTGCTACTAACTGACCACCATTCTCAACATCCGCTAGTCATTCTCCTCCTCTAAATCCACGTCAATTCAATCTTTTTAATCTTATTTTTATTTATTTTAAAAATAATCAATAAATTTTGTTGCCAACAAACAAACAATAAGTTTGACTATCAATTTATCATCTTTTTTTTTTTTTTACATCTTTGTCTTGCAAGCAAAGCAACCCTATTGATTTCTGGTCCAAGCTCATTTTCCTATTATTTATTACTCATTCACATGAACTTATTTAATTTGATTAGGTAAAAGAAATTATTAAGTTAGTTAATATGAAGTGTCTAAAATACACTAGTCAATTAGTCATATTCTCCTATTTGATTATTGTTGATGGAATATCAATAATAATAATTAGGAAAATATTGAAAAATAAGAAAACTATGTCTTATATTTAAAATTAAGACCAATTTTCTAAATACTCCATCTGATTATAAATATAAAACAAAGTTAATTTTTTTAAGATTTTAAGGAAGCTAATTTAGTTACTTAATCATAACATATATTGTATATACTTATATTATATATCAGTTTATAATATAAGTTAGACAAAATAGTTTAAAGAAAAAATCATATATTTAAATATTTTAAAGTAATTTAATTAGGCACGTTAATATTTTAAAAAAATTAACTTTTAAGATATGTGGGAGTATGCTTTATATTATTGAGGATTGGGAGAGTAATATAAAAAAATGAAAAATGAAAGGTTCCAGGTAATTCGAAGGCGCCGGAGGCCGGAGTCTGTCCCTTTTCGCCCGCAAAAGGTGGCTTGAATTCGTTATCCGGAGGCGGTCGTTATTTTCAGGGACAGCAGAAGCAAGCAGTCGATTTCATTTTTAAGAGGCGGTTCGAACTTCGAATTGCTATTTCCCGATCGTTGCTTCCGAACTCATCCAAACGTATATCCATATCCAATCAAATCACACACGTGTCTGAAAATGTTAATCCGCGTTGTACTCCACCCGTCCACCGTGTCCCCGCGCGCCCCGGACCCACCATTAAAGCAAAAAAATAGTGGCTAGTCTCCGCATCTCTCCATCACTGCACTGTGCTCCTCCGTGGCCAGCTTCTCTTGCCGCCACGCTCTCTTTCCCGCCACAGTTGCCACCGTTCACGAAACCAGTAAAATATTAAAAAAAATAAACAACACTGTGAGATTACGCCGTTACCAATATTATATATTGGCGTGTCAACGTGGGATGTAGTTGAGGAAACACCAGCTCTAGAGTCGGAGGGAGTTGTTGATGATTATGTCGGTGTAATCGGTTAATTTCAAACTGTGGATTGCAATTGATAACTTCTTCCCTGTTACTGTTGAGTCGATTGGATTTGATTTCTCGCAGTGCTTTCTCGCCAACATCTTTGTAGATGTGAAGGACATGACCGTATCGGAATTAGGACTAGGGTTTTGTGGTGCGTGAGGTTCCGATTACTCCGGCTTTCTAGTTGTTTTTTCTCGGATATGACTTCCGGAGCTCCATCTGCCCCTCGACGCGCTGGATATCTCGATGCTCTCTCTCAAGCTATACACAAGAAGCTCCAGCGGGTTTGTTATCTACTTATCTCGCACTCCCTTCGAATTTCCTTCAGTCTTTGTGTTTGGATGTTAAGAAACTGAAATGGATCTAAGAACAGTTACCCGTCATGGTATGGCTTGTAGCATTTGCTGATTGCGTATTGGCTCTTGCTCCAACCGTTTGGATGATATAAAATTAGTGCTCTATGTGTTCCCCTCTGGATTGTTGATTTGAGATTAAATGTTTATTTCTTAAAATCTCGGTGAATGCCTTTGTATATCTTTCAGCCAATATTTGATTTGAATGTTCGTCGATTTTTCCATTGTTACGTTCTAATAAAGAATTAATGAGAATTCATACCTGCGTGAGCATGCTTTTGCGAAGGCCAAATTTGGAATGGGGCGGTCTGTTTGGCTAAACAAAATTATGTGTGATAAATTGTTGCAGGCGATGGCTAATTCGTCACAGAGGCGCAATTTGCTGCAGGAGCTATTTGCAGACTTGGCTTTAGAAGTTGATGACCGAGCTAAGGGTGAGTTCTAAACGGTGGATGAGAGATACACGATTACCACTGTGTCTTTCCGCTTAACTAGTTTACTTTCTAGGCTTACTTCACATTGATGCATATGGAGATGCTTTCTTCAAGTCATGTCTGTCGTATGGATTGTGGTTCAAGTTAGCATGGGACCCCATTTTTTATGGTCTGCACTACTCTTGAGTCTTAACATGCTTGGAATGTTTATATTTTAGAAGATTGCTGCTTTGCTTGAAAATGTGATTGCATTGTCGATCATATATTTCTTTTTGATAACATATTCTCAGCTATATTATGTTTGTATAAGAATATGTTGTTGGAAAGTGTTTTCCAGATAATATATTTTGCTTAATGTAACTGGTCTAATGAGGTGCTCACTGAGTGTTTGACCTCAGCAACGAAGGATCATTTGCATTCAAATGAGCTGGATTTAGCTATGGTTGTATTCACAACTAAATCATTGATTATTGGGATCAAAGTTACATGTTTTCCTGGAGTCAAAAAAACCTGTTTTTTTGGGCACATTTATTTTCAATTTAGAAAACAGGTTACCGATTGCAAATATTAATCTTTTGGCATGAATAGATATAATTTTCAGGAAGGATGAAGATGTAATTTCTCCCTCAAACAATGATGATGGCCTGTTATGTTTCTATGATGTGCTTGCTGATTATTTTGTGCGGATGCCTGAAAGTAGCAAGCCTATCCTTGACTTGATTGTCCAACTGTGGAGCCAGTCATTTGCCTCCCATATTTTTGCTCTCCTGTTCCACAAATGGGTATGTAAGTAGATGCTCGACTGTATCATATTGTTGTTTACTCGACAGTATCTTTCATTAATCCCTTGTTTAAGTATTAAAAGGTATGATCTATCACCTGGATGCTTGCCTCCATAAGAAATGAATGAGTTGTTGAAGCTTCGGGAAACAGAATATTTATAAAAAAAAAAGAAGGGCAGCCCAGTGCAAGCGAAGAGTTACCAGCATATAATTAAAAAAAAATAATGTTTAATTTTTAATACCACCCCCTAACTCCTTTTCCCTGGCTTCCTGTTGTATTACAAAATGACGACTGCCTCAGTACCTTTTACCTTTATGCAGTTATTTGAAGTTCAACTCGATAATCCAGAAGTGCTTCTTCGCTATTCATCTGCTTTGGTTGAAGGCGCCACAAATGTTTTCTGGTATGAATTCAAGTTGTTTTGAGTCGCATTACTAAGTTGTTGATAATTTGCAATTGCCTATCAGGGGGCCTGATCTAATCTTGTAATTATAGATCTCCCAATAGCTCACCTTTTTTTTAATCTGGGTACAAAGATGACCCTTTGAGCCCATGAGCCCTTTTAAGTCTGAAACAAAACACCACTATTTCAATAACAGATGCCGTACATGTTTACCCATATCCAAAGCCTAACCATGTTTAGCTAAATTATCTACGCAAGCGTTAGCAATTTTAGGTATGTATTTCATTTAAACCTCTTACTATCTAGCCAGTGACTCTTTTAACTGTTTTGTACCGGAGATCCAATGCAATCATTTCCCTCTGTAGACTAACTAAAACGAGAGCATCAGATTCTCCCTCAACTCTTTTAGAAAAACAGTTCCCATGCTAACTCCTTCCCCATAATCAAACCCCATCCTTCTGCAGTTAAAGGCATTTCCAGTTTTCCACCCCCAAATTAGTGGAGAATCCCAAAATCCAGCTTCCGTCTTGAATCCTGATCATGGATAACTGCTCCCTTAGTCACCCACACTTGCTCCATCAGTGTTTAATTTCACCCACCCTTCATCTAGTGCCCTCCATCCTCTCTTTGATAGCACTGCCTATCATAACTTACTTTCTCTATTCACGTATCATCTGCCTTCACGATATAATCAATCCAACAAAAAACCATATTTCTTGACTCCTCGATTCTTACACTATTGACTATTAGCACTACCAAACACCCTATCATTTCTATCCTCCCACAATTTCAGCAGCTCCCCTATAATGGGGGACAATCTAACCCTTTCTTCTCCTCTCTTAAATTCACATCTAACCATTACACAAGTAAATATCTAAAGAAGCCACTCCAAGTCCTCCTAACCAAAACCCTCCAGAAATTCAGAGTATTATGAGAGTCTCTAAGTACATGGATTGTGGGAATCTTTATGAATCATCCTTGGACAATGATATAACGCTATAAATCATGTTCGACATCTAAATTCTTCCATAATTTTCAGCTTCTAAATGGAAAAGGTTGAGGTTTTTTCAACTTTCCGGATCAATTTTGAGATCATGTGAATTTATTATTTACCTCAACCTTCAGGTCTATTTCTGTGTCCTTTTTCATTGTCAATTCAAGAAGAATCTAATCCAAACATCAGAACTACAAATAATGGAAAATGTTAGAAACTCAGATTCAATTTGCACGAGGTATAACCTCTTAGAATGGACCTAGTCATGTACTGATAAATTTAATCCTGAAACATAGTTGCAATGAAATGTTGGTCTTGCACAGGATTGACATTCAATCAAACACGAGGCGTTTCCAGTCCCTATTTCATGTAAGAGCAATACTGATAATCTTATGTTCATAGGCCATTGTGTGATTGTGAGCAATGTTATAATTCATTTTGATGCTTACCAATTTATTTGTGTATTTCCCCTTGTCTTATTTGCATGTTTTCGATTGAATTCAGTACCTTCTGGAGGATGTTGCATTGGACAACTCACGATTGAATAAAATCCCTGTACAGGTCAGTTAACCCTTTGAACGAAAAATAAAATTCGCTTTTGTTTGTTCTTGCTTGCAATTGCATTCTGAAATTCACTACTCTTCGCTAAATTCTCAGGCTCAGCGAGATATGTTTCTTTTGCTTTCAAGATTTATTCTATTTTATAACTCAGGTAAACATCATCAGGAATGGTTATTGAGCTATCAGTAGGAATTGCAGTATTCTCATATAATACATTATTCTGCTTGCAGCTGACAAAATGGAAAGCTTCTTGAAACAATGCCCGGATTTCCCAAACGCAATATTGGTTGGTGGTCCAGCAGACATATTCATTACCGAACTGACTGATCAGGTAAATTGAATATTCGTGGTCATTTATACTATTAAGAAATGAAGATCTGATCCTGTCTGAAGCTGTTGAAATTCTTTTGTTGGTCAGCTTCAGAAGTTAAAAGTGGAACCAGTGCTGCTACATTACCTTAAAGAAATTAAAGTACTTCAAGGTACATTATTTACCCTCCAGATGATTTAGGCTGGCGCTCTTATCTCAACCTTACCAGTTTTTCCTGTATTCCTCGGGTCATATTATCACAGGGATGGAACTGAGACTGGCTACAATTACCAGATTGAAAACATGCCTGTATAGTTTCACTTCTCCGGGAGGTCCACTATATCCCACTAGAACTGTCCGTCATGCCGCCTGGGAAGCATTAGATTTGCTTTTTCCTGTGAGTATGTTTACATTTCACTAGTTTTCTCTTTTTTCACGCCCAAATTAAATTTATAAACTTGAGCTCCATTACCGTTATCTTTTGCCCAAATTAACGCCCTGTAAATTTTCTTTAGCCATCATTTCTTGGGTAAACCACCCAAGTTTTTGGACCAGTCAATTGATTTGTTGTTGCTGATGTAAATTTGTGATGATTTGATACAGGTTGGGCAATATTTAAGGCATCTCATAAGTCTTTTCTTCAGATTGCTATATCCATGGTATTGGCCCTCCTCATGTTGGAACTTCGTGGTTTCTTGTGTGAAGGCAGTATTTATGTACTTGTGGATGTTCATCCTTTCTTTCTGGGAGAAGTTCGCCAAGCCGAAAGCTTCATAGTTTGCCTCATTTCTCAATCTTAGATCTTGTAATCAGGGTAGTTCACAATTGCCTTCCTTCCTTTCTTTTCTTTTTTTTTTTTTGGTGGGGGCGGGGAAGTGGCCATGAGCAAATTAGAGCTGTACCCACCTTATTTCATAGTTACTAAAATCAATTCGAGCTATGGGACATTCCTCTGGTGGAGCTTCATCAAATTCAATTTCAAATAATTAGGAACGGAAGAGAATAGAGTGTACATAGGTTGCAATTTTCCTTTCTAATTGTTACTCTCAACGAACTTTAGCACAATTTTCAAGCAGTTTAACCATCGTACATTACAGATGAACCACATTTCAATGAAATAAAAAAAGACGCGCCAGTCTCCACATTAACAGCAAAAGTGTAGCATTCTTCTCAAAATGACATCGGACAAAGACGGATCACAATGAACTGAATTACTGAAATAATCACGCGCTGAATTGTTGAAGAAATGCCAGGAAAGGCATTGCACAATCTTGGACCACTTAACCGCAACATCTGACGGGATACATGAACAGAGATTTGCTGCAGCAGCCGATAGCTTCATAACCCGAACAATGTATGAACTATTTAACTAGGTATAATTATTAATCAGATAACTCAGAAATCTAACCATGCCGTGCCGCATCCTTGACAGGGCACATGTGGATGGAGAATTATTAGGCCATTAGGGTAATGGCCTCTCCCACAATCAACTTAACTACAAAAATGCAAAGTTTGATGAAGCTCTCATAACGATAGTCTATGCACTAGTTTTACTGTAATCTGCCAGCAAGTATATCCTTCCACAACAAAGCAGCAGTGAGGCGTACACAGCATGAACGAAGAGTATGAGGTTGGACACAACCACCAAATCCAAACTGCCAATGACTAAACTAAATGTGAAGCTCCTCACACCTTTCTCAATTTAACGTTCGAACAGTACAAATAAATTCTGAATATTTACTAGCACGTAATGCAGATCACAAGACAGTTTGAAAACTGCAGGTTTTCCAAAAACATTTCAGAGGTCTCAAACAGGAATATGAATGCCGCAGAAATCATCTGCATGGCACCAAAGCCTACTCCTGTAATAATCCAACAGAGAAGGATTTCTAAATCTTCATTTGCTGACCAGTCCTACCCTGACCCATGCACTCAACAGGATTTGTAAAGTTGAACAGATGATAGGTTCCATTTCACTTAATAAATATGCCAAAATTACCAAAATAGTCAACGAAAATGTCCTCTAGTGACATATAAGAAACTTCCTCAGATGAAAAAGCCAATCAGTTATTAATACCTACCAATCATGCAGTTACAACAGGCCAAAGTTAAGATAACGATATCACAAGATTTTCTTTCTCGGGGGTGGGGGTTATGCAGGAGTAAGGAGCAGGGAATCTACCTCATTTGAAGATTCCACTGTCTAACCAACTCACAAAGCAGCTGTGGGTGAATTCTGCAGCCTCACATCTTGCAGCCAGTGCTTTGCTTGGATGAACAGAAGAAATCATAGTTTCCCCTCCATGACCCACTTGTTGCATAAAACACGATTAAAGCCAATGAAAGCAAGCATGGGTGCAGATAACACGCTGACCTCTGATTGTCAACCCAGATTTAAAACCCAAGGATAAAAGAATATTAGACAACAGAAGCCCAAACTCCATACATCAAGTCTAATAGTTTCCACTCAAGAAGCATCTCTCCCTTCCCCTAAAAAGTAGGATTGTGATAAAGATACATAAACAGGTGCTGTTCTGTCACCGTGCACCTGACAACCAGAGTCATAATAGCAAAAAACTAGAACATATGAAGCCCTTCAGTTTGTTTCCATTGCCTCTGAATGATACTTCTCCAGATCAGCATCAAGATCTTCTGCAGAAACCTTCTCTCCACGACCTCTTCCACGTCCTCGACCACTCTGAAAGCCACGTCCTCTGCCACCACCACGTGGCCTCCCGAAAGCCCCACCTCTACCTTGTCCACTGCTCAATAGTCAGATTAAGGACACATAAGCTTACAAACAAGAAAGAAAACTCGACAAACACAAGAATACCTTCTTCATTTAGACTTAAACAAATCTTAGGTATAAGTAAAAAGAACTCAGTTTCAATGCCCAATTCAAAATCCAGAGCTCAAAGTAGCCCAAAGCCCCAAAGTTAACAAGTCTGGAGCAGAAAAATAAATGAATTTCAATGCCCAATTCAAATTCCTTAGGTATAAAAGTAAGAGGAGCTCTGTTTCAATGCCCAATTAAAATTCTGGACCTCTAGCCCAATGTTTACAAGTGTGGAGCAGAAAAATACATGATTTACAAAAGATGCAAAACATCACATGAATTATCAGAGTTTCCTTCCAATCCAGTTATCTACCAGATATTACTACAGACAATCAAAGACCAACACGTTGAAAATCACCTCTGCTGGGTGCTGACTGTAAACAAGTATAAAAGGGCTATAATTAGGTTATAGGCAGCACAAATGTCAGACCACACAGCTATTTCTATTTTAAAACATAATCCCTCTTTCTACAGTGAAAGGATTGAAGATGGTTCAACCATTGTTTGCAGCAAGCTCAGAAAAAATTCCAAACACACTCAAAATCAGAAACAAACAATTAAAAAAAAAAAAAATTCCCTCAAACATTAAAACAAACACACACACACACACAAAATGAACTGCAAGATGATAATAATATGCAAAGAAACACTAACATTCAAGAATCAGATAATTCAAGAGTCAATTAATTAATCCATGAATGAAATACTCGTTAGTGAAGGGCATACATTCTAGGAAGTATGTTTAAATTTCCAACAGCTCCATTTACAGCAGGAGCTGCAGCAGGTGTAGCAATGTTTGTCCCCACAATCTCTATCTTCATCGGTTTACCATCAAGTTGAACATCATTGTATCTCTTCACAGCAGCTACAGCATCAACTCGTCGTGAAAAGACTACTTCTGCTGTACCCTGGAAAAGAGATTTAAAAAATACATCAGTACACTAAAGATTTGATCAGTAGGGCTGAATATGGCAACTTGACAAAATACCTTTGATCTGCCACTCCTGTCGTAATGAATTGCATAACGTTTTAGATCACCAACTTCAGAAAACAACTCCTGCAAAAATGCAACAAAAACTTTAAACATGACACATGAATTTGCTTCAAGTATCTCTACCTTAAAATTTTAAAATAATAATAATAGTAAGGTAAAAAATCAGAACACCAGTGAAGCATTTCTAAATACAAAACAAGATACCAAAAAATCAGCCAAACATTTATACAGCTGAAAAAATCATAATTATTGGATTAGTTTCAACAAAGTAAAGAGATTTTAAAAAGAAATTAAAAAAATCCCATCTAATCTTCTCTATGTTGCTTCAAGCCTATGAGGTTCGAATACTAATCCCAGCCTAGTGTATGAAGTCGCATCTGGAACGCATTCATAGATGCATTAAAATTGACACAAATTCAATTGAAGTTAAAATGCATATATATACACAATCTATTGAATAACAAGACAAGAATGTATACCGTAGTTCGTGGGTAAAGTCATATGAAACAAAGTCAAATAAAAGACGATGTATAACTATAACAAGAACCACCTGTAGCCTCTTGACTCACACTGATCTAAAATTCAGAACAATCTCATATAATGTTAAAGTTCGGGGGGGGAAGCTAAACAAAGACCACCTAAAGCCTCTTCACCTACACTGATCTAAAATTCAAAGGTATGGGTTATACCAAATCAAAAACCAAAAGCATTAAGATCCAAACTTATAAAGCGAGTTTGTAGGGAACATAAAACTAATATCTCCAGGAGATAGATGCATGTTCGAACCGTTATTATTAAATAAACAGTACCTTAATATCCTCATTAGAAACACCGTAATCCAAATTAGATATGTAGAGTTTAGTCCCCGTTTCTATGGCAGACGCTCGACCACCTTGAGCTGGGTGCGGTGCCATAGGCTGATCCGCAAACATATCATGCTGCCACGTCGCCTCCGGTGCCTAAATCGCAAAAAAAAAAAAAAGAAATCCAACCAGGTGTTAGAATACCATCGTTTCACTAAAACATCAAATCGAGAGCGCATGGATTTTAAAGTTCAACGAAAAAAAATGGTTAGCGTACCTTTGCAGTTGTATAAGGTGCTGCACGATTGGCGGCACGATTGGGGAAGCGGCGAGCAGGACCAGGACCAGATCCTCGGCCACGACCTCTGGAGTTACCAGATCCAGATTTCTTGTTCTTCTTGATGATATCATCAAGGGTCATGTCCAGAGCTGCAGACATTGCTGTTAAATTTTACCTCTCAACACACCGAAAGGGATAGGGATGGTTGGAGCTCGAACAGAGAATGAACGGAGGAAGGTTAGGGTTCCCCGAAAGAGACTGTTTGCGAGAGGATGGCAATAAAACATGAAGCAGGGTCTTATTGGCCGTAACAAAAAGAGCCGACTCACGAGTCACGACCCGAAACATGCACTTAATATTTTATTATTAAAATATTATATGAGCCCAACCCTATCACGATGGTGTCGTGGTGTAGTTGGTTATCACGTCAGTCTAACACACTGAAGGTCTCCGGTTCGAGTCCGGGCGACGCCATTTTTTCGTATTTTGGTTATTTCTTGGCCTAATTTTTAATTGAAAAAATTAAAATAAAGGACTAAAATAAAATAATATTTAATTAGAAAAACTATAAAAATTGTAATTATCAAGAAAGATCGAATAAGCCAAAAAAATACTAAATTACCCTTTTATTTCCCTAACACAAAAAACAAAGAATAAAGTATCTTCTCTCATCTTTCTCTAAATATTAAGGTAGGACCATTTGGAAATCCAGTATTAGAAGTTAAAAACAACGATTTTTTGTAATCCCATGAAAACAAGAAGTTAATTAAAACAAAGTTGCTCTTAAACTTCATTACTATGCATACATTTTTATCAAATATCGTTATTTTTAATTTTCAATATTAGATTCTCAAATGGCCTCACCTTGATATTCACGAAAGAATAGAAGAAGGCGTTTTGCTCTTTGTTTTCTACATTGGGAAAACTAAAGGGTAATTTAATACTTTTAGGCTTATTCGGTCCTTCTTAATAATTACAATTTTTATAGTTCTTCTAATTAAATATTATTTTATTTTAGTCCTTTATTTTAATTTTCCCTTTTTAATTCTCTTGGAAAATTTTTGGGGGAACGGTGCTAAAATTTGGCATTCTCCTAATTTTGGTTCCCTCCAAAAATTGAGGTTTTTTTTTGGGGAGGGGAGGCAAAATTTGTGACCAATCCCCCCCCCCCCCCCGGTATTTTATTATATTCCATCTCTACCCATGTCAAAAGAAACCCCACTTCTTCACTTTGCAGTTGCAGACTCACCATGGATAAAGTAGAATATCGACGGGTTCCCCAACTCTTTCCCGTTGTTCGTTCCCGCGATTATTGTGTGTGCATTTCTCCATGTTTAGGGTTTAGTGTTTTAAGCGTCCAGCTTAACATTTGATATGCATTAGGTGGCGTTCTCACTTCGATGATTGCGAAAGTTTGATTGAGTACACCATATTTCTGGCTTTTGCGGTTAGCATACGATTTCTATCTCGTACAGTGATACCGATTTGCTTCTAGTCCGGTTAAGGGTGTTTATTTAGCCCGCTTGTTCCTTAAGAATTGTGTTGCATACAGTGGGAATATCCGAATATGAGATAAGTTAAGAACATTACATTGTTGTCTTTGCACATTTGTATCATTTGGTAATCCATTGGTGAAGGGTGGTGATGACACAGAGGGGAGTTAGGCTTCAAAATGACAGTATTTAATGATGGTACCTGAATTCAATCCGTTCTTTGCTCCACTTCCCTTATAGGTATTGAACCAGAAAAGATGATAGAGTAGGAAACAACAGTGAAGAAGGAGACAGAGGAAGGGATGACCGGGGGAGAGTGAAATGTGAAAATTTTAATTGGGTATAATCACCTCACTCATTGTGATTCTGTAACACCCGCCTTAACTACACCCTTTTTATTATGTAAACGGAAGCGTCCATCTTAAATACCGAAGTTACTATTCACGAGTACAATACTATTCACTTATACTATAACTAAAATATGTCATTGATGTACAATTAATGCATACTCTAAAAAAATATATATATAACAGACGGAAATAAAATTCTTCTTCCGTCTTGATCCTTACGTCCATGATCACCTTCTTCACTCTTGTATTTCTTGTACGAACTGCAAAATTTGCTATATCAAAAATAATATTACCGTCATCTAAGCTTAAATATACACCAACAGTCACCACCATAAACCTCAGTCCTACTCTGCAACATTATTGTGATCACCTGTTGCTGCTCTAGTAGTACTACCTGAAGCTTCACAAATGCTTGGGATTCATATTTGAATCCCAGAGTAACCATTAATCTCATATGAAAAGTGTATGCAATGCATGTATGTCACCATAATCATGAAAATAATTAAACACAAAGCATTCAGTAACAACGCGCAGTATAATAAAGACATACCACACATATGCAATATTTACTGCAGAAGGACCAAGTCCTAGTAAACGCAGGGCTGCTCAGATAGCAAACCCCGGATCCATAGCGCTAGGAAAGACATGGTAGTCGAGCGCCAAACCCAGACCACCCTGAATGCACAAATAAACGCATGTCTCTCACGAGACACGGATCCACAACCATGAAAAATCAAACATACAAAGTAACACAAGGCATTTCAAGATTAAGATTACTACCTGACAGTCGACCACAAATATTTATAATTTCTCCAGCGCAAAGGATCACAATAAACCTAAAATAATAATAAAATATAAATATAGTTAATTCTATCTCAATAAATATTTTCTTCAATTTATTTCTCTCTGATTAGAGCTTAGAAAAATACGAAATACCCACCATATTAAAGCTATGCATGTCTTCTATCTCCTGGAATATTTTCATAATTTTATCTTATACAGATCATTCCCAGATTTTCCGTTTATCATGACTGTTCCAAAAAACATTCCAAATCTAAGCTTAACTTCAAAAATTCATATCTCCCTGATTATAAATCTGAATTAAGCTTGTGACCTATCAAATTAAAGCTCTATAAGTCTACTATACCGCTGAAAAATCTAACAATTTTTAGAATTTGTTTACTAGGTCAAAAAGTCAACGTCATTTTGACTATTCCAGAAACTTTCAAAAATATTCACAGTTTTATAACCCAACTTTCAAAAATCATAACTAGAGTTATAGACATCCATTTAAGGTGAACCAAAGCTTATTTTGAAAATTAAGGAGATAACTATCTCCCATAAAAATTTCACAGAAAAACTCAACCATGAACCCATAAAAATGAAATATATGATGAGCTTTGTTTCAAAGTTTTTGTTGTAGTGATGTAAAATAACTAATACAACCTTAAATCTTAAGCCTTAGCTTTTGGAAATCTAATGAGAAAAACGTTTGTAACTCACCTTACTCAATAAAGGAATAAAGTTTTACATGAGAAATCTCAAACGTCCTCTTCCTTCCTCCAACAACCTTCTCTTCGTTTAAGCTCACGCTCACTCTTTCTTATTTTATGTAAACCGAAAATGAAGAATAGAAAATCATGTAATGTATATATAATTGGCATAAGGGGGGGTGAGTGCATCCGTTGAGCCACCCGTGAGTAAATAGGGGAAAGTGAGAGCTAATCAAATAAACTTGTGCTAAACTTTTTTTTAAAAAATTCGGTGGAGTGTGTGCTTTCATGCTTTGTCCATATCCTTGTATGATAATATCTCTTTTCACATGTGATCATTAAATAAAGGCATGCTCCTAATAAAATAATAGGGAGTGTTTTTGAAAAGAGTCGGACGATTAAAATCTTGTCAGCATAAGCATCCAAATTAGGCCATGTACAGATGAAGACATCTTGAATGCTAGTTGTGAGAACCCCGCGTCCTTCAAAATCATGGAATCTAATTGGTTTTTCTTTTAATTCCAATATTGTAACTTTGCCATTATCATATAATCATGCTCTTCTTTTCATGAATCAGATAGGTCCATCACACCTAATATATTACTTTACAACTTTTGACTTCTTGTGTTTTTTTTTTCTTTTGCTTCCCGTGAATCCACATAAACATAATCCATGAATATATATATACTCAATACAAAATAATAGGCCACAAACAAGTATATTGCCCCACTTTCAAAAAGAATGAAATGATTAACCTTATAAAGATTTTTCTTACTCAAAAATTTTGAGATGTTACAGATTCCGAGTAAATCATTTGTACATAAATCATATTTGTTCTACTACTTTATAGAAAAATTAAAAATTGTGTCTGCATAAAGGGGTTAATGATTTGGAATGCTAGGATGTTGTTTGAGAATTGGTTACTTATTTCTGTATGGTCATGCAATTTGACTGAGTTTGAGCTTTTCTGGGTCTATCTAATCGAGTATTAGATGTGTTCCTGTTTAGATGCAAGTCTTTTTTCTTTCGGTTCTTTTATTGTACTGCGCTGCAAGATTTGTACCCTTTCAGATAATCATGTTCAATGGGAGCCCTATAAAGTCTACTAGGTTTTGTTCAAACTTGTGGGTGTGTAACCTTTTCACTGATTACCAAGCCAATTAAGATTCCTGAATCAGAAGTGCATTGGATTTCTTCAGATATCAGTGGTAGTTGAATGCTTGGGGTGAACTTGCTTCTGATGCCTTTTGTTTAATGTTCATATTTCATTTTAGTTAGTTTGACTGCTTTTCTAATGATGATAGAGATCCTGTAGCTGAACAGCATTTAGCTAAGTTTGCAATATAATTGGTTTTATTCACTTTTCAAGTTTTTGGTTTCTTAAACTTACTGATGTAACAAAGCAATCGCGTACATGCTATGACAATCAAATAGCGCAAACATCAATATATTTGTCACAATATAATTATTCCACTAATTTATTGCCTTGTCTGAATTATGCATCCATTTACCTTATCAACAATTGTAAAATAGCAGGCAGAATCAGGATCCAGACAATCAACTTCTAGATCTGCACAGGATGAGGTAGTTGTACTGACACTACTCGTATTGTTTCGCCCACATTTGCATATAATGCAATCTAACAAATATGTTGCTGCTCAGTGGATAGGGGTGTAAACAGGTCAGGCCAGGCTTCATCCTTAACAGGTTAGGCCTGTTCTGTAACATACTAGCCTGAGTCTGGTCTGTGGCCTGTTACAGGCCTGTACATAGGCCTGGCCTGGCATGTGGCCTATTAAGGCCTATCTTTTTTTTTAAAAAAAAATAATAATAGTTTTTTTTTTTATTTAATTAAGCCAACAAACCACAGGGCGAAAACATGTCAACTTTAAATAGGCCAAAAAAAGGCCAAAATTACATAAATTAATACTAATAATATAAATAACAGGCCACAGGCCGAAAACATCACTACTTTAAACAGGCTAAAAACAGGCTAAAATTACATAAATTAATATTAATAATATAAACAGGCTAGCCTGATAGGCCTAAAAGGCCTCTTATCAGGCCTGAGTCTGGCTTGTTAAGGGAAAACAGGCCTCATAAGAGGCCTTAACCTGACCTTTTAGCCTGATAGGCCAGGCCTAACTAAGCTTTTAACAGGTCAGGCCACAGGTCCCTGGCCTTTTTACATCCCTATCACTAAAGCACCCAAGTTTCTCAACTCATATAAGCTTTTATGAAAATTGTATTGTTCTTTTATTCATTAATGGTCTAACCAGGCTTTTAACAGGCCAGGCCACAGGTCTCTAGCCTTTTTACATCCCTATCACTAAAGCACCCAAGTTTCTCAACTCATATAAGCTTTTATGAAAATTGTATTGTTCTTTTATTCATTAATGTTTTTTCACACACGTACAGATCTATGACTCTGAAGAATTGACTGAAGATGCCGCACGAAAGTTTAAACTTGTCCACGAGTTTGCATATAAATCAGGGATGGAGGATTTTTTTTATTTGTGGGGGCCTTTTGGACCTTTTATAATTCTCAAAAAAAATTTAAAATTTTTTTTAAAATAATCTCCCCATCATATTTATAAAAAACCAAATATAATAATGACAATCATTTTTGTACTTCTTTTATATAATGATTGTAACCTTTAAAAACAATTTTCCATCGTGATATATAGTTTTTAAATACCCAAAATGATTCCTCTGTTGATAATCATTAAGTACTTTGAATTAATATTCTACTGAACGCCTTAAGAGGTATAAAGTTTGAGTTGCGGTAAAACTATTCGTAATCTATCTTGTATAGAGCTATTACTGTTGGGAGGGTCGTTCTTGTCACTGCAAAACTGAGAGTGGTTGTACACTTGCCACCATTTTATTATCCAAAAAAAAAAAATCTACTGAACGCCTTGTATAGTAAATGAAATTTTAGCTTCTACGGAGGGGCAAAAACGTCACTACAACAATAGCAACAAAATATATCAAAATCAACGAACTTCAGTTTAACCACGTCATGAGTTCAAGAGCAATGAGCGTTCAAGGTGGGGAAAAAGTATACTTAAGCAAATACTCAGTAGCAATTTGGGCATAATCGTCCGAGAAATACAGAGATTACAGAGGATATGCAATAGAAGAAATTAATTAAACGTCAAGCAGACGTATATTTTTTCCGATGATTTACATAGTACAAAATTTCAGCTGGTCAAGCTAAATCAACCCAAAAGATATAAGCCAAGGCTGAATCACGAGCCTTCCTACAAGGCGAGTGAACGAAGCAGGCAAGTCGAAACACCGACGAACAAAGCAGCGAACAAGGTTGGCAAGAAAAAATCGAAGTGGGACCTAGTGATCACAGTGTGTTCTGGCAAACACACCGTGTCTCCATGAAATTGCAAAGGAATAGTAACGCCGGCATCGCCGGCACAGGGTGATAAGGACAAAGTAAATGCAATTACGGGAGCCAGAGACGCCAGAACTACCGTAGTGAACAAGAGAAGGGTCCAGACAGCGGCGTTGAGCAAGGGCGGCGAGGGTCGCCGGAAAACCAAATGAAAGGGAAAGAAGTACATGAGGATGGAGCGATGGTGAAGATCGAATTGCGAAGGAAGGAGGGGAACATGAGATATCTGTGAGTGGGGTGGGGGAAAACGGAGAAGGTGGGGGCACGTTGGTCAACTCCTATAAAATGCATATATTTGAAAAGGGCATGGAAATATAACTGTAATGCACGCTTACTACGTGCCAAATGCCCAACATCAAGTGCCGCAAATTTCGCAACTTTGATAGTTGCTTACCCAGTCAACCGTCTAAACTCCAAAGCCTTGTTGCCTAGAATAGCCGCAACTTTTTTAGGGCTAATACTATTTTTAGCCCCTAAAGTTTACTGCCGTTTTTGTTTTAGTCCCTAAAATTTTAAACAAGTGATTTTGGCGTTTCAAAAGTTAATCCCTTTAGTTTGAAGATGACCTTAACGGTATTAAGTTTAATGATTGGGCATAAACACCATTAAAGTTGCTGATGTAGGTGGTTGACTAGGCAAGGTGACTGGGAAATATGACAAAAAAAGCATAGAAACATAGGAAAATACAACCAAAAGTGTGAGATGACCCGTAAAAGCATTTCGCCCTTTGATATTTTTGCTGACCAGTGGCGCAATGGAAGGAGCAAGAGCATTGCCGTCTTGCCTTGCTCTAGCTCTGAAATCATATCCATGACATGCGGGTGGTTTATGTTGTTCAACTCCCTCCATGTATTTTGTTTTTTTCTTCTCTCTCCTTTCTTGAGTTTAACCCTGGTTTTCCTCATCAAAATTCAGGTGAACAGAGCATTGAAAATCTTGGGCCTCAGACAATGTTCAAGTTGCTTGGATCGTTTTCATTTTCATTTTTTATCATCCCCCGACACACCCAACAAAATAGAAGCAAACTATATAAAAGAACACACGCCTCTTGCGTTTATATGTGTGTGTGTGGGGCTTATTAAGGTCTCAAAAATGAACCAACCTATGTTCAGTACAAAACCCAAAACGAGTGAGAAGGCAGATTCAAGGGTAAAGCCAGAAGAAGCAGCGAAGGAGAATCAAATGAGTGACGTGAAATCTGCAGAAACAAGAGTGAAGAAGAGGAAGGAGAAAGCTGTAGAGAAATAACCACCATCAACAAAAGTCAATATGCGATTGTGGAGTCCTTTGTACGAAACAAAAAAACAATGGGAGCCGTCTTTGTATATGATCCGGTGTAGATCACAAGTTGGGTTGGACTTGGCCCGGGGTGAAATCCCGGGGTCCTACGTACCACAGTGTGGATCAAAGTCCACGTAGTTCGAGGGTATACGACAGGCTAATGATAGCCAGAGGGGGTGGTGTGTGTGCTCTGTGTGAATAGAAAAGCTAGGGTTTCAGGAGTGTGTACCTTGTAAGGGGTTCACCCTATTTATAGGCGTACCTGTGCCTTATCTTACTCAGTTGGATTCATCCTTTATTTTAGGGATATCAAGATATGCGTTTTTGATAGATATTCTTGATACATAGGCAGTTATCACAACGATAGATATTTTGATAAAACCACTCCTATTTTCAAGGAAGCGGTTATGAGCATAACTGAAGTCATTTTGACTGGGCTCTTTAGTTATTGGGCTGGGCCCATTTATGAGATATCCGTAACAGTTGCCCCCCAGCCCGGTTGTTCAGGGCTCCGAGCAGCCGGGATGCACTTGTCAGGTTACGTCTTTTGTTCTAGTTCATCTCGTTGTTCTGAGGTTTTTGATTTCTAGTTCTTTTTCCGAGGTCGGACATTTTTGGTCCCCGGGTTACCCCCTCTGTCACCAATTTGCATTCCGGTTTATTTGAGTGGGACACGGGTCCCCCCCCCCATCCCGGTTAACGCGGGTTGCATTCGTTTGCTATCCCGAGAGAACATTAATGTTTGGTCTTAATGTTCTATAATTTTGATTCTAGGCCGAACTCCTCCCATGCTTTCTCGAACTTCCCCTCTTTATTCGTGTCGGGTAGTGTTAATATTTCTATATCGTCTTACTCCCCGTTTACAGGTACCTTGTCCAGTTTTTCGTGGATCGGGATTTGTTGCCCCCAAGTTCGAGATTGCACGGGGAGTTAGGTCGGGCTACCGGGGTGTATTCATGTGGTCGGCCACGTGAACATTTCGATCCGGGATCATTGTCCGCTTCATCTGTTGATCCAACACTCGTCTTATCTCGAGGCCATGAGTGTCATCATTGCCTTCTGCTGATTTGATGTTTACTGGCCGGCCTCTGAGTAGAGCAACTGCCCCATTATCTTGGTTTTCGTGTTTGCCCACCATCAGCATTAAATGTGCACGCCTTTTAACGTCCACGTCATTATTTGTGTATGGGCCCTTTGGGCTTTTGACGGTTGAGTTTCTTGCCTCTCACCCGTCTGCTTCTTTTGTTTATAAAAGCCATCGACTTTCTGCTTCTTGCATTTTGAAAACTGCCAAACCTTGAATTTTCCTTCTTGAGAGAAACTTGCAACCAGTCACCCGTTCATCTTCCTCAGATTCCCATTTCTGCTCTTCGTGGCTCGCGCGTTTCCTCTTCCCTTAACTTATATCAAACCAGGTACTTTCCTTGTTTCATTCTCTGGTTATTTGGCTGTGTTTTCTTCTCTCTTTCTCTATTTCTTGGTCTTTCTTTTTTCTGGGTAGGTTATTGTGAGTTTTTTCGAGTTTCTTCCCTTTTGGGTTCTGGCTTCTGCTTTGTTCTTGAACTTCTCTGAACTTCTGGTCTATTCAATCCTTTTTCTCCGTCTTTGGTTTTCGGTTTCCTGTTTAAATTCTATCCTCTCGGGATGAGCCATCAAGGTTCTCCTCCGTCTTTTAATCCAAATGCTTTTTCCCCGGAAGAGGCCGAGCTTATTCAGCGTATGCCTCCCCGGACAGCTTGGTGGCTGTACGGGAAGCCTCTGACCGAAGAACAAAAAAGGGAGAACGTTCTCCGTGGTTATGGCGGAGAAGGTGGTAGTCAACCAGGTCGTTCTGTTCGGGTTAGGGGAAGGGCTCGAGGTCGGTCTGAGTCTGTAGAGCCCGAAAGTCTAGACCGGGGGATTACTGCCACTAGGGTTTTTTCTTCAGAGCCGCCCTTAGGAAAGGGTAGGGGGGAAAGTCTTCCTCTACCCGCCTCTTCCTTTCCTTCACGCGCGGAGCCCCTCATCTCCCTTACCCGGCCTATCGGCCCGTGCGAGGAGTGTTCCTGGCTGATATCTGAGGCCACGATGGTTGGCCGGTCATGGGAAGCTGACGAAATAGCTTCACGATGCCGGCATATCCAACCGCGGGTTGTTGGAGCCGTTTCTACCCGTCCCGTTGTACTATCTTCAGGTATCATTTTCGTTTCTAATTTATTTTTGTTTTGCCTTTTCTAGGTAGTATGTCAACTTCTCCGCGTCCTATCGAAGATTCCGGATCCGTGGAGTCAGCGGCCGTCAGTATTCCACGTCATATTGCTGAGAAGTATGACTGGGTTGCGACCGGGGTGCTGTCCAGGCTATCAAAAGCCACGACCAGTCAGATCGCCGAGCTCCCATTAGGGGACCGGGATCATTGTTCTTTATCTCTCCCCGGCCCTTCTGAACCGGTGTGCGTTGCCCGGGAAGGGAACGAGCGCTCCTTTTTCTTCTTCTATCTAGACTTCGTCAAAAAACTCGGCCTTCGCTTTCCATTTTCTAGGTTTCAAGTAGATCTCTTAAACATTCTTCAGCTGGCCCCCACTCAGATTCATCCCAACTCTTGGGGCTTTATTATTGCATTCGAGCGGCTTTGCCGATTTTTAAATCGTACTCCCACCACCGGGACATTCTTTTATTTTTTTAACATCCAACGGGCTCGTCAACCCGGGGAGCCCGAAGAAAAGAGGGGTTGGGTTTCTTTCCGGGGGAAACCGGACAAGAAGCTTTTCCATGTGGCAACTGACACCTGGAAAGGCTTCAAGGCCTCTTTTTTTAAAATCAACGCTGAACCCGGTCATAAACCGTGGTTTCTTAAGGACGTCGACTCCAGCTCGGTGGAGCTGCTATTTCCTCTGTATTGGTCGAAAGCTCATTATGACCAAGACCAAAGCATATTTGCATCCTCCGATGATAGCCTAGAGCCAGCCGAGGTTGAAACCGTGATAGCTCTGGTTGACCACGTGGCCGAGAAGGATGTTATTGATTCCCGGATTTTTATCCGACAGTCGGTGGAGGAATTGTATTCACCGAGTATGAATTTTTTTTTTTTTTTTTTTTTTTTTTTTTTTAAATTTTTTGGTATGCCCCTTGTCATTTCTGATGTTTGTTATGTTTTTTGTAGTGCCTGACATGGGGAAGGCTTCTTTCCAAGAACTGGCCGAGAAGCTCCGGGCTAAGGCCAAAAAGAAAGGGGAGTCCTCTTCCCAGAGCAAAGCTGTGGCGGCTCCTTCGCCTGCCGCGACTACTGCTGAAAAGAGGGCTGCGTCCTCCCCGGCCTCTACGGATCTTATTCCGCGCAAGCGATCGAAGTCCGTGGCGTCGTCGATCTCGGTAGCAGAAGAGAATCCGGCCTCTGTCCCGGACGCCGGTGCTGCCACAAGCGTCCCCCCTCCCCCATTTCCTGCTAAGTCTCGCCTTCACTCGCGGGGTGAGGTATGGACTGATGGGGTCTCGGAGGAGCTGAAATACGTGGTGAAGCCCCCAAGCAAGTATTTTAGTGGTGAGGCCTTTGCCGACTCCGACCTCGACCACCTGCAGGTCCTGCAGGACCACCTAATGGAGACGGCCGGCGTGTTGGACGCTTATGCTTCTGTTAAGCATAAGTACGCCAGGGCTGCAGCCGAGATTGCCAAAGCTCGGGTTGAAAAGAAGGAAACCGAGATCAGGCAGCGGGAGGCTGAGGAGGCGCGCCTGAAAGCGGAAGAGGCGCAGATAAGGGCGGTGGAGGAGCTATCAAAGGCCCTTGCTGAGAGGGATCATTTCTCCACCGAGCTTGACGCCAGTCATGCCCGAGAAGACACCCTCAATGCCTCGCTGCACACCCTGCAGGGTCAGTATGCGGGGCTGGTGAAGGACCTCCATCTTGCCCAATCCGACCTCGACGCTTCCAAGGCCGAGCTCGTGGCGTCCGCTGCCGAGGTGGAAAAGCTGGAAGTCCTGGTCGTGGAGACGGCTGCTGAAGCTTTCAACGTATGCCTGGCCCAAGTCCGAGCTCTGAATCCGGACATTTCGATGAACTTAGATGCTGTGGATTTCAGAGCTTCGGTAGAGGACGGGCTATTTGTACCAGCGCCGCTTTCTCCGGTCGAAGGGTCCGAGCATCTCGCGGAGGATGACCGTGTTCAATTAGCTGAGGAAGATGCTCCGACGACCGACGCCCCTGGCCCTCCTTTGCCCGGCCAAGCCCAATCTTGATGCCGTCTTTCTAGGATCTTTTTTTTTTTTTTTTTTTTTTTTTATGTAGTATTTTCATTTTCATTTTTGTTTCTTCTGTAATCTGGGGCCTTTTGCCCTCAAAATTAATAATATGACAAGCCGGTATTCCCGGATTTTCTAGCATCCTCAGCTCGTCCATCTTACATGTATTTATTTTCATCCTTTAAACCAAACTCGTGTTTGAATTCACCAGTTGATGAGTAAAGGGGAACGTAATCCGTGCACGAAGCTCGGTTCTTTATTTTATGACTTGGCCAAAGTCAAGATATATTGCGCAGAATCTGCTGGTTATTCAACCGACGTTTTAACAAACGGGCCACGTTTATTAATGGTCGGGCATTCTAAACAACAGACGATTTTCAAAAATCATCTAAGTACTTTATAAAGTACCGTACCGAGATGGTAGCCAACTGCCACATGTTCGGGCCCTAATATCCTTTTTGAATAGGAGCCTAAACATTTCGACCTGATCAGGATCTTTTATGGCAATCTCACACCACCCCAGGGGATAGTTCCGATGCATCGTAAGCTTTACAAGACTTGTTGACAAATCTTATCATGACCGGGATCGCGAAACCCAAGTCTTTGTTTAATTATCTTGCTTTTGTCGCAGCCTATCTTTGCATTGATTTCACAAGCAATAACTAGGTTGGCCCATGAATTGAACCACCTTTTTTTTTTATTGATTGAAATAATTAGAATTACACAATTTTTAATCAATGGAAAATACTGCTAAAAGCAAGACAGTGCGTAATAAAAAACGGTTCTCGGTCACCACCGACATCCGTTGAAGCTAAAAAGCGGTTCACAGTCACCACTGACATCCGCTGTGGGTTTATTCCGAGTGCCTCCCGGTCTTTAGCTGTAGTAAGTCCTTAGTTTGTCCGCGTTCCATGTTCGTTTAATGGGCGTGCCATCTAACGTCTCAAGGGCATAAGTCCCGGGCCCCATTTTGTCCGAAACACGGTAAGGACCCTCCCAGTTTGCTGCAAGTTTTCCATCCCGGGCATTCTTATTTCCGATATCCGCTCTGCGTAATACCAAGTCACCTTTATCGAACGCTCGCGGTCTAACTTTGCGGTTATACTTAGCCGCCACCAGCTGCTTCGTTGCCAGATCTCGGCAGTGTGCCATCGTTCTCACTTCATCGATGAGGTCTAGCTCGGCTGCTATCTGCTCGTTGTTAGCGTGTTCTCCCTCTTCCATGACTTTGGCTTTCCTCCATGATGTTTGCCCAATTTCAACCGGGATCATGGCCTCGCATCCATATGTCATTCGGAAGGGTGTTTCCTGGGTCGAGGTTTGGACACTAGTTCGGTATCCCCAGAGTACCGGGTATAGTTCCTCGACCCAGTTACTTTCTGCATTACTCATCCTTTTCTTGAGCCCGTCAACAATGATTTTGTTGGCTGCCTCGGCTTGCCCGTTAGATTGCGGATGCTCTACCGAGGCGAAATGGTGCTTGATTTCGAGATCGGACATCAACCTCTGGAAACCTTGGTCGACGAATTGAGTACCGTTGTCAGTTACGATCTCGGCAGGAATCCCGAACCTTGCAACAATATTTCTTTCGAAGAATTTTTGTATTCGAGCAGCCGAGATGGTCGACAGTGGTTCGGCCTCGATCCACTTAGTGAAATAATCCACAGCCACCACAAGCCATTTTAGTTGCCCTGCGGCCGGTTTGAACGGTCCAAGGAGGTCCATACCCCACTTAAAGAATGGCCAAGGAGCCGTGATGGTTCTCAACTCGGTCGGAGGTGGCCAGAGGATCCGAGCATGTTTTTGGCAGCTTTCGCAAGTCCGTACGTGCTGTCCGGAGTCCGCAACCATTGTCGGCCAGTAGTATCCAGCCCTTAAGGCTTTCCGGGCTAACGCCTTTGCCCCCATGTGTTGTCCGTTTATCCCTTCGTGTATCTCCGACAGCACGTACTCGGCCTCTGCCTGGTTTAAACATCTCATCATTGGGGATTGCAGGCCTTTTCGGTAGAGCTGGTCATCGACCACCGTGTACATTAACGCGGTCCGTGCTATCTGCCTTGCTTCCCCGGGATCTTCCGGGCTAACTCCCTTTTCCAGGTAATTTAAGATTGGCTTTCGCCAGTCTTCTGCTGCCGCGATGACCATGATACACGTGGGTTCCTTGAGACTTTGTTGTATTACAGTCCGATTAATTCCCGGGTTCCTGGTGCTTGCTAATTTGGAGAGGATATCTGCCCTCGCATTTTCTCCCCTGGGTATGTGGGTGACTAGGACATCATCGAAGTCGGCCACTGCCTCTCTGACTTTCCCCAGATACTTAATTAGCAAGGGTCCCTTGGCCGTGTATGAACCGTTGATTTGGGCCGCGACTAGTTGAGAGTCGGTAGAGAGATGAACCCTCCTGGCCCCATTGTCTTTTGCCTGTGATAGCCCGGCTAATACAGCCTCATACTCGGCCTGATTATTGGACGTTCTGAAGTGTAATTGCAGGGAGTGTTCCATGGCGACTCCTTCCGGGCTTTCGACTATTATCCCGGCTCCACTTCCTTTGGCGTTTGAAGAGCCGTCTACAAATACTTTCCAAACGTCAAGGTCTGCTTTCGGGACTACCTCTGTTGGCACCAGTTCTGCAATGAAGTCGGCTAAAGCCTGGGACTTAATAGCACGCCGAGCTTCATATACTATGTCGAATTCGGATAGTTCGATTGCCCAACTCATCATTCTACCTGCTAAGTCAGGTTTGTGGAGTATTTGACGTATGGGCTGACTGGTTCGGACAATTATTTTATGCCCCTGGAAGTAAGGGCGTAATCTCCTCGCGGCAGTTAGGAGCGCAAAGGCCACCTTTTCCAACCTTTGATATCTTAGCTCCGAACTCTGCAAAGCCCGGCTTGTAAAGTAGATCGGTTTCTGTTCCCTCGAATCTTCTCTCACCAGGGCGGCACTTACCGCTTCTGGGGCCACGGATAGATATAATATCAAATCTTCCCCGGGCTCGGGTTTTGTCAGCACGGGTGGTGATGACAGGCATTTTTTGATCTTGTCAAACGCGGCTTCACACTCTGAGTTCCATTCTCCATGCCGTGCTTCCTTCTTCAATAACTTGAAGAAAGGAAGAGCATTTTCTGCCGATTTCGGTAAGAACCTTGTCAGCGCGGCCAGTCTGCCGGTCAACTGTTGTACTTCTTTTTTGTTTTTTGGGGCAGCCATATTGAGGACGGCCTGACATTTGTCCGGATTGACCTCAATCCCCCGGTTTGTCAACAGGAATCCGAGAAATTTACCCGCTGGTACCCCGAATGCACATTTAGCTGGGTTAAGTCGGATTCTGTGGGCCCGGAGCTTATCAAATGTTTCTTGCAAATCTTGGATGTGGTGGGATCGCTTAACTGACTTCACGATCATATCGTCAATGTAAACTTCGACATTCCTGCCGAGTTGTGCCTCAAACACTTGATTCATCATCCTCTGGTAAGTAGCTCCTGCGTTCTTCAGCCCGAAAGGCATGACATTATAGCAGTAGTTTGCTTTTTCCGTGATAAAAGCTGTTTTCTCCTGGTCTTCAGGATGCATAGCTATTTGGTTGTAGCCGGAATACGCATCCATGAATGAGAGCAACTGGAAACCCGAGGAATTGTCCACCAGTTGGTCAATATTTGGCATGGGGTAAGCATCCTTGGGGCATGCTTTGTTGAGATCGGTGTAGTCGGTGCATACCCTCCATTTGCCATTTGGTTTCTTGACCATTACCACATTTGACAACCACGTGGTATACTGGATTTCCCTGATGAATCCCGCATCCAGCAGTTCTCTTACATGCTCGGTTAGGGCTTCCTGACGGTCCGGTGCAATCTTTCTTTTCTTCTGCGAGACCGGCGTATATCGTGGATTTATGGTCAATTTGTGACAGCAGAACGCCGGGTCGACTCCTGGTAACTCCGAAGGTTTCCAAGCGAATACGTCCTTGTTTCTCCATAACAGCTTTTTGAGCTCGCTTTTTTCTTGCTCGGCAAGTGCACTCCCGATCTGTGTTATTTGTCCGGGATCCTCTCCTAGTTGGTAGCCTGTGAGCTCTCCATCAGGCTCTGTTTTCATCATCTTTGCTTCTTCTCTTACATCCAGCTCTACCATGTTGACCGAGCTCGGCGCAATTGGCGCTGACTTTCGAGTTCCTTTCTGCTGCGAGCTCGATGTTCCGGGTTCGTTGTTTTTAACTGTCGAGAAATAACATTGCCGGGATTCCTTCTGATCACCTCTGACGGTGACGACTTTATTGTTCCGACTTACCATTTTCAGCTTCTGATGCTTAGTTGATATGAGCATGTCCCAATTATGAATGGTTGGTCTGCCTAAGATTATATTGTAGGACGAAGGGAAATCTGCTACAATAAACTTGACTCGCTCAGTCTTGAAGGCTTCTTTAGAGCCCAAGGTCATTTTAAGTTCGATACACCCTTTGGGGTTTGTATCCTGTCCGTTGAACCCGATTAAGGTTGTCCTGCACGGCCTTAGATTCTCTGGGTCGAGGTCCATGCGCTTAAAGGCGTCCCACAGGATGATATCCACCGCGCTGCCAGGATCGATGAATATCTTCTTTACACGGCATTTTCCCAGGAGGCCGGTTATGACCAGTCCGTCTTGATGACCCGGGATTACGTCCCTCAGATCTTCCTGAGTAAAGAACAGCTTAGGAGGCTCTTCTGTTTGTGATGGCTTCGGCTTGAAGGTCGGTCGTCCCCTGATGGTTAAGACTTCCCGAAGGTATTTCTTCCGCTGATTGGCCGTATCGCCGCCACCTCCGTAACCTCCACTAATGACATTGCAGTCAAACTCTGCTTCCGGGAACTCGTCCTCATTGTCGTGCTTTCTCCGGCCTTCGTCCGGCTTTCTCCTCTGGGAGACCGGGCTTGTACTCCGATCCGTCTGCTTGCGCTTGGCTTTCTGCCCTTGTGTTTTGATAACGTACTGACGTAATTTTCCATCTCGGATAAACTTTTCCACCGCATCTCTAAGGTCCCAGCACTCATCTGTTGTGTGCCCGGGTCCATTGTGGAATTCACAAAACCGTGTGCGGTCCAACTTTCCCTTATTATAAAGTGGTCGGGGTCGCTCCACCTTCCTCATCTCGGTCAGGGCTACCTCTCTCCATAACTGTGAACGAGGGACATTTATTGGAGTATATCTCTCATACTTCCCCTCATGCCTTTGTCCTCGTGTTTTCTGGTCCGAGTTACGGGGTCGGTCTCTTGATGCCCGGTCCTTCCCTTTCGGGGGTGGGCTTTTCTGTCTCTCTTTTCCCGGCGCGTTGGCTATCTGCATCTGTTCTATGTCCAGATACTTTTTGGCTCGTTTATGGAATTCTTCCAGCGTCTTGATCTCGCCAGATATGACCGATCTCCCCATTCTGGATTCGCTATCTAAGCCCGAGATGAGCAAGTGTACGTGGACGCTTTCCGTTAATCCCTGGATTTGTAATGCGGCAGCCTTGAAACGATCCAAATACTTCTGAAGGGTTTCACCGGGTTGCTGCTTGATTCTGTCCAGCGTGTAGACCGACCTGGGTTGCTTTTTGCTTGTCGCGAAATTCAGCAGGAACTTCTCGCTCAGGTTGTTGAAGTCGGTGATGGACTTGGGAGATAGAGTCCGGAACCAAATTTGGGCGGCTCCTCGTAACGTTGAGGTGAACAGCCTGGAAATGATTGGCCCCTTGAATCCTCGGACCAGCATCTCAGTGTCGAAAGTGTTCAAGTGTGTCTGGGGATCCTGACTTCCGTCGTACTTAGGGAGGTCGGATGTATTAAATTTCCTTGGGTACTCAGCTTCTGTAATTTCATCTGAGAACGGGCTGTTGTTTTGTCCTCCCTCCCCATACCACGTCTTGTACCTGTCGGAGTCTTGCGGAATTCCCTGATTGTCCGAGGTACGGCTGTCCTTCCTTTGTGCCCGGGCTTGATCCTCCTGACTCGCGTCCTGGTGATTATTTTGCTGAGAATTTTTTGTTGAAGCTATTCGGCCTTGACCGGGATGATCCTCCTGTAGGGGATCAATAGTTTGGTGATTGGTTTCTTCGTCCTCATTCTGCTGACCGTCCCGGCGTTCCTCCTGAAGAGGGTCTTGTAAGTGTTTAAGAATTTGATTCATCACCTCGGTCATATGGTCAATCTTCTGGCTCTGAAGATTGTCGCGTTCTTCCACATTCTCGATCCGTTTCATCATTGACTCAGCAATGTTATGTAGGAGCCGTATGTCTGGGCTTCCAATCTGAAACTTTGAGGGACCAGCGTGGTTAGTATTTTCCAGCGTTTGGCCTGCTCGTCCATCCAGGTTTGAGTCCGGGAACTCCTCCATTTGTTCCTGATTAACGCCTTGAACGTCCTGCTGTTGGGTCTCGCTAAAATTTTGTTCCTGACCTTGCTCGTGTGCATGCGGGTGGCTTTTGCTTCTGGTATTAGCCATCACGGGTCACAGGAATAGGACTTTACAGTCCCCACAGACGGCGCCAATGATCCGGTGTAGATCACAAGTTGGGTTGGACTTGGCCCGGGGTGAAATCCCGGGGTCCTACGTACCACAGTGTGGATCAAAGTCCACGTAGTTCGAGGGTATACGACAGGCTAATGATAGCCAGAGGGGGTGGTGTGTGTGCTCTGTGTGAATAGAAAAGCTAGGGTTTCAGGAGTGTGTACCTTGTAAGGGGTTCACCCTATTTATAGGCGTACCTGTGCCTTATCTTACTCAGTTGGATTCATCCTTTATTTTAGGGATATCAAGATATGCGTTTTTGATAGATATTCTTGATACATAGGCAGTTATCACAACGATAGATATTTTGATAAAACCACTCCTATTTTCAAGGAAGCGGTTATGAGCATAACTGAAGTCATTTTGACTGGGCTCTTTAGTTATTGGGCTGGGCCCATTTATGAGATATCCGTAACAGTATATATTCTGGTATAGAACACAGATGTCTAGTCTCAATGAATTAATGTATAGTTATATTGGATCAAAGGATATCCCAAAATATAGGTAGATATCGAAAGGAATATCAAATGGCTCTCTCTTTTGTGTCTATAAAATAGATATTGAGAATAGTGATGGATCATTGTGTACGATAATGGCATTTAGCTAAAATGGAGTGTGTGCACAATAAGGCTGAATAATAAAAGGAATTAATAGAAATGTGTACCTTTTAGGTTTAGCTCCTATTTATAGAAGTTACTTTGGGATTTGGGCTCTTGGGCTTAGTGTGCCTCATTGTTTGTTTGTTATGCTGCCTCACCTCCACATCCTGAGATTTTAGAGCCACCATTATCAGGCAATTAACATTTTCCTCCATCATGGGCGGATTTTGGTGATAACTGCTCCTTGTTGGGCCACATCATAAATAGGCCTTACCCAAGTCCATAACAGTATATGATGACAAAAAATTAGAAAGATACCAACTTTGGCCAATTGAATGAGATTTTAGTCGTCTTGTTGAAGGTTGAACTTAGAATTCGTGCAAAGTTAGTTGATGTTGCCTTTACAAGGGATAATAGTTGACGTGCATTCTAGGGGTAAAATTTCTTTTCCCCTTTTTTGCATGCGTCCACCTCATTACCTAGTCAACAAAATTACCCAATCATTTTGCCTAGTCAGTCACCCACACTAGCAATTTAACAATGTTTATACCATGTCATCAAACTCAATACCATAAACGTCCTTTTGAAACCATAGGAACTAACTATTTGAAACGAAATTAACTTGAGGAACCAAAATATATGTTTGAAATTTCAGGAATCAAAACCAAAATAACAATAAACTATAAGAATTTAAAATGATATTGATTATTATTATATATAAACAAAACTTTTTTTTCTCCTTGTTGATCCATCACTGAATTAAGAAAGAATACCTATTATGCAACCAACGAGAGTTGGGTCTAGCAAAGAAACTAGTATCTCATAACGTGGCGAACAAGATTTCAATTCACGTGTGGGAGAAGTGTCCATATCTAATGTTTGACATTGCCTCAAATGAAAGGATTGGATACTTGGCATGTACCCCTTTTCCAAGTCCATCATCACAGTGGAAATGCAAACCAATATTTGCTTCATCGGGTATCAATCGTGAGTTATGATAGACCACTTTTTAGGCGTATTAATACTATGTTATATGAATCTTAAATACATGAATATTATGATTAAAAAATTCACAATTCCTAATTGAATAGGCAACAAAGCAACTTTGTCATCCACTGTCACTAAATCACTGTGTCAAATTGTTGCTTAACATTAAGCAACTTGAAAAAAAAACATTATACATGACATTTGATTTTTAATACAAGTCTTTGTTTGTAATGTAATTTATTTATTAAAGTATGTCTTTTAA
Organism: Acacia confusa; assembly: GCA_037074495.1. Classification (NCBI taxonomy): domain Eukaryota; kingdom Viridiplantae; phylum Streptophyta; class Magnoliopsida; order Fabales; family Fabaceae; genus Acacia; species Acacia confusa. The sequence continues at coordinate 1,286,045 of CM073509.1, forward strand.
TAAGGATAGGAGAGTAATAGTTATGTATTTCATGCGCAAGATTTAAATGGGGTAGAAAAAATTTTATGGCCTAGAATTTTTTTTTTTAAAAAAAAATCAAGAAATGAGGTTAGCTTTTAATTAAGGGTTAAGGTGCAAAAATACACACGTGGTTATCATTTTGGAACAAAAGTTACATCCCACCGTTATGTTACAGTTCACTTCATCTCTCTCTCATCACGGTGAACAGTGACTTAACGGTAGGATGTGACTTTTGCTCCAAAATGGTAACCACATATGTATTTTTGCTCCAAAAAAAGTTTATGTGTATTTTTGCTCTTGAGGAAAAAGCTTATGTATATTTTTGCACCTTAACCCTTTAATTAATTCGTCTTACTCTTTTTACCTATCACCATTTTTTCATTAAAAATTTATAAACTCATTTCTCCAACTTTTAAATTAAACTCATAATGATTTTTCATCACATGCCCTTCCCACCAAATCTATCACACTAAACAACCCCTAAATATGGGATTTAATTTGTGGCGAATCATGATAGTGAGGTCACAAAAACCCATAGCTCCTTTACTCTTACTCATACTTATAATTTCACACACTTTCTAGTGAGTTTTCCATCAAAATGCATTACCATACCACCAAAAATTGGCAATGAAACTATTCAACTCCTTGCAGGTCTTTAGAGAGAAATTGAAACAATTCATTGGGACATCCAAGCAAAGAAGATCTTAGACCCTAATAAGGCTTCAACTTTTTTCCTTTCACCATTGGTTTTTCATACATCACAGTCTCACCCCACTGCATCTCCTAGGATTTTCACATTAAGGCCCTCAAAAGTCTCTAGAGGGAGGCCATGGAATTGTAACTAGAAGGGCGCGTGGCTGAAGTCTACATCATTTAGCACCATGTATTAGATATGAAGGTTTAACAAGTGACCTTGTATAGCAAGGTCTACCTTTAAGTGTTCTAGCATGATCTTCACTCTTATTAAAGCGAAAGAGAAAAATAAGCTGATTTAAATGAAGTTCGTGCACTTCCATATCTTTATCTAACTATTATCCTTTCTTAATCATAGAGACAACTGTTGGAACATTTATGTTTTTTCCAATCAAAATCTTTCCCACCAAAGCATCCCTTGCTCCTCATGCCTATTACCCAAAATCTTAACCATATCACCTGTATCGATTAAAAAAAACGCTAAATTAAAGCTTGATTACCTAAGTACCTTAAATAATATTAAATAATATGTGCTTATTTAGGATCATATTTGACATTTAAAAAATGTTTATTTACGTATATTAAGATAGAAGTGATATATATATATATATATATATATATATATATATTTTGGATATTAAATTTTTAGGAAAAGAGTCGGATTCACCTATAGTCCAAGGACAGGGGCGCTTGGAGCTCAATCCATAGGGGATACTGGTCAGAGAGTACACATACTTCCACCTTTACTAGTGTTACCACAGCTTCCTAGACTCTCAGGATGCCTCTCCTAGCATCTTGACCAACGCAGGAATCGAACCCCCTCACTAAAGGTGAGGAAGATCGACTCCCACGCCAGTTGAACCCAAGAACATGGGCTGATAGAAGTGATATTTTAAATAAGCACTAAATTGGATTCCCTTACATAGTCATGGGTTCAGTTGGGTTTATGAAATTGGGGTGGTACTTCATCAATAACGAACTAATATCCCCTTTCTAACGCACTCAAGCCCCCACCACTTTCCAGCCCAAGAAAAAAAAAAAAAGTCTTCAATCATTTATTGTTCGGCCTGATTTTTTTTTTTTTTGGGTTAAAAATAAATAGACCTATTGGAAATTATTAATACAATACATGGAATAAAATAACTATTTTTGTGATAACTCGTGTATTGCTCTCAAAGATTCGAACTCATCACATCTTCTAACCAATAGTAGTTGAATGATTGAATAATGATTCAACTACCGTTTATTGAATTGATGTCTTTATAAGTATAAGAAATAAGAAATTGAATCTTTTTAAACCAATTTTTTAAATTTTTCTGTATAAGAAATTGAATATTTTTCAAACTTTTCTAACACAAACTTTTCAAAATATTAATCATCAATGGCAAATATATTTTTATATACTGTGTAAATTATTCACATTAAACAAGGAATAAAGTGATTAGCCAGCCTCAGACAATGCATGATCTATTTAAAACAGTAACAGTTAATGCCATGGCAAATTGACCCAAAAAAAAAAAGCCAAGGGAAAAAGAAATCGGAAGGGAATAAAACCGCTTCCCATTGGCTGAATTTAAATCACGCGGATAGCTATGCAAAACATCTAGACCGTCAATAATTCTTAATCCAACGTTCATGTTGCGCCCGCTAGGACATCCTTCCGAATCACCCTTTAGGCGTTCGGAGCTCTATAAATCAGCGGCACCGCGCCTGCCGCTTTTCATCTGACATTGCTTCAGTCCTACAAATCTAGCGTCCCAAAAATCTTTCTTTTCTCTAATCGGCGAACGAAGTAGCATTCAATGGATTCAACAGCGAAGGTGAAGAAGGGCGCCGGAGGAAGGAAAGGTGGTGGTCCGAAGAAGAAGCCAGTGTCCCGTTCTGTGAAAGCCGGTCTTCAATTTCCCGTTGGAAGAATCGGTCGGTATCTCAAGAAAGGAAGGTACTCACAGCGTGTTGGAACTGGTGCTCCTGTCTACATGGCTGCCGTTCTTGAGTACTTGGCTGCTGAGGTAATAATCATATTCTTTAATTTCCTAATCGGTTGGCGCCATTTCTTCTTCCGCTACCGGTAGGTCTCAGATTGGTGACATTGGCAATGTGTGATATCTGAATGCGCAACATCTGGTTTTTGTTATTTCAGAGCTATCCTGATTTCAATTTCTGAAAATTTGTAACTATGTTTTGGATTGAATCATAATTCCTCTGGCAAGGATGGACAATTTCGTTGAGATTAAATCATTATTTATGTCTGGGTGTGCAGGTTTTGGAGCTTGCTGGAAATGCAGCTCGTGATAACAAGAAGAACAGGATTATCCCTAGGCATGTTCTTCTCGCGGTGAGGAACGATGAAGAACTTGGGAAGCTCCTTGCCGGTGTCACTATTGCTCATGGAGGTGTCCTGCCCAACATTAACCCAGTGCTTTTGCCCAAGAAGACCGATAAGGCCACCAAAGACCCCAAGTCTCCATCGAAAGCCACCAAGTCCCCGAAGAAAGCATAATTCTATTTTCATACAATTCGTCTTTTTGGTTTTTTGTGTGATGTAAATTAGCGATTAGGCTTATGCTCTAGCAACATTTCATATGCTGTTGCCCTGGGATGTACTCGTGACATTGACTCATTGAATGAAATCACCTCGATTTTAGTTCATTTTTTGTTGGCGTGATATCGCAGCTGTTGGGAATAATTCGACACTGTACCTTAGTCTTAAAGATCGTACTGGTTTTTCAGATACCTTCGCACTAGAGCCCATTTGTTAAAGAGGCACTATCATTCACCGTCTATTTTGTTTTACAGTACTTATTGTTCAGAAGCTCTATATCTGGCATTCCGCGAGGAATAACCTTGAGTCAAGAAGATTTCTTTAATTTGTGTTCGCTTATGCCTGCTAATAGATCTGGATCTCTTGGGACAAAGATGTGTCTTCCAAAGCATAGGAAGTTTGTTCAGAGAAAAATTGGTCATGCTACTGATTCGTGTTTAGGTTTAGGGGAGAAGATGAGAGGGTCCAGATTCCTTAGTTTGAATTTTTGAATGGGCGGAAAAGTTAAAATTTTGATTCTCATTTCCTGGGTGTGCATTGGCACAGTCACTTTTTTTCCATGGTCACCTTTGCCTTTAATGGAAATCATTACAATCAAACTTAATAAAAACCCTCTGATATGAAAAAATTTCTAGCAAGCGTTTCTTCTCGCATCCCAAATCTAATCTGTCTGTCTACATCTGTGTCTTTTTTTTCTTTCATCTCCATCTTCTCTCTCTGCCATCATCAACATTGCCTTCTTCAAAACAAGCGGGACACGTACATGGCCATGGCATTATCGACTTCATCATCGTCAATGTTGCTCAAGATGCTACTCATAAAGACGACTCGGCGTTGAAAAAGGTAGGTTGGTCTTTTTCATCGGCTAGAAAATAAGTTCCTACTATTTTTGGTTGGAACTAATTTTCCTATGTTTAAAGGAAAATGATCCGCTGATGGAAAACATTTTCTTGTGAAAATATAAACCAAACAATTGTAACCGCCAGAAAATTTGCATTTTCCTTTTTTTTCTCCCAATTTTTCTTAAACCAAACAGGGCCTAATGGTCCTTAAATATTACTATAGCTAAGATGTTAGGCGCTAATTTGTTAAGAATCCACACCCCATTAATAAGACATTATAAGATCTCATACAAGACATAAAAACTTGCTTAAAGCAAGAGACTTATTTGTTAATTACTCTATCATATTATATTTAAAGAGTCGATTTTCATCTTATGTTGAATACGCAACTTTCATATTTTTGTTTTCTAATTTAATTCTATTAATGTTCTATTAAAAGTAATTAAGGGGGAGAAAGAAGAAAATTATAGAGGTTGAGTACTCTAAAAGATAAATGTCTAACTTACTTAACATACTCTTTTTTAATCTAATTAAATTAGTTAAATATATTAAATGCCTAAATTTACTCGTCTCTTGCTTGGGCAATTTTTTTTTTTTTTTTTTTTGCTCAGAACATGGGCCATTTCACTTAAAGCATTATTGAGTGCCGAATCTAATAATAAATTGGTCAAGCTACGGATTTCACAAAAAGCCTGAGCGTCCTTTTACCTTCTCTCAAAATGATCCAACTAGCTTAATGTTTTAACTTTAAAATACTGCATTCAATTCAAAATACAAGTTTATCAAGAAAAAAAATTGTCAATACAAGTCGATTTGTTTTTCAAGTTCTGTAGTGCTCCAAATTATATCTTGATATATGTGAAGCAAATTTGTGATTTATATTTGAACTCCTGATTACTTGAAACATTTAATGTTTCAATAAGATATCATAATTCACCGTTGAGCTTCAGCAACACAGTCTCTTGTAGTTGCTCCCTTGTAAAATTGTATGAAATTGAATCTGAATTCAATCGCAGGGTGTTTTTTTCCTTTGAAATATGTTACAAGAGCCGTGTACTTTCATAGAATTTGATAATTGGAATTACTATATCAGTAAATCTGGCAAGAGCAGGTGAAATGTTGAAGAGAGTAGGAGAGCTTGATAAGAGCGGGAGAGAGGACGTCGCAGGTGAAGATTAAGAGTAGAAATGCTGAGAAGGGTGCGTTGGAAGAAGGAAGACAAGAGGAAAGAATAAAACTGATGATATTATGGATGAAGTGTGTAAATCGTTCTTAGAGTGAATAACTTTTTTACAAATTTAAATCAGTTTAGCAATGGAAGTATGGAACGATTAATTATAGCTTTTGCATAAATACTTTACTGAACAATTTCACGTATTGCCTTTGGATAATAATTTTTGCAATGTTAAAAGGCTCAATATTTAGGAAGTTAAATGGGGATAGGATAGGTACATTTTCAGTTAACCGGATTACGTGAACTGAGAGGATGTGCAAACACAGCCGGCTTGTTTCATTAGACGAGAATTGAAAATGGGTAGAAATAAAATTCTATTTTAATTTAGATTAAATTTAATAAATTCCAGTTTTATTTTTCTTGAACTATGTTGGAAGGTCACAAAAGTAGAACAAAGAATATTTTCCCCATAGGAAGATTAAAAAATCAAATAAAATGCGCCTTGAAGCTTGAAGTTTAAGCAGAGCTTAAAAGTTTCTTCATAATGCACCCAAAAAAAAGCTCTAAAAGTGATGACAAAAGATATCTTTAAAACTTTTAAAGCTGGTATAAAAATAATGATAAAACTTGAGTTGCCCCTTCGGGTACGCCGAGAACTAACCAAGTTAAAATGTCCTCATCAAACCGGCAAGGGGCCCAACTAACTCATCGGGGACATCAAAATCAAAAGAAAAACCAAACCCATTTTCATTTAGAAAAAAGAGTAAAACATTTCCCAAAGAATCAAAGAGAGTACTGTTATTCAAGACTGACAGATCCCAGTTAGTAAGTTTAAAAAATGAACCAAGAACGAGTGGATAAAAAATAGACAAACAGACAATAGTATGATCGTTGAAAATATCTAACATTCAAGAAAAACTGTTTCCAGTTAATCCATATACCATTGAGGCCAAGCCAACATCATAAAAATCTATACGCCTAAATCTACCATACACAAAAAGCAGCAATTACAGGCCGTTAACCCAAAAGAAGAAGAAAAGCAACATCTAAACTTAATCTAAAATTGCAGGGAATCGATATCTAAGACCTGATTTAAAATTCAACATACAATCCAATCAGTCACAATATCTAAGAACTGGTGAATTTGGTCACCGCCTTGGTGCCTTCTGAAACAGCGTGCTTGGCGAGTTCCCCGGGCAGCACCAGCCTCACCGCCGTCTGGATTTCCCGGGAGGTGATTGTGGGCTTCTTGTTGTAACGAGCGAGCCTAGACGACTCTTGAGCGAGTTTCTCAAAGATGTCATTGATGAAGCTGTTCATGATCCCCATTGCTTTGCTGGAGATCCCAATGTCTGGGTGGACTTGCTTGAGGACCTTGAAGATGTAGATCTTGTAGGTCTCGACGCTCTTCTTGTTCCTCTTCTTCTTCTTGTCTCCGGCAGCGGCCCCACCCTCCTTCGGAAGCTTCTTTCCGGCCTTAGGCTTCTTCTCTGCCGGAGGAGCTTTCTCAGCCACCGTCGACTTCTTCTCTTCGGCGGGCTTCTTCTCCGCGGGCTTCTTCTCGGCCTTGGGTGCCATTATAGGAATTGTGAATTCGACGAGCTAGGGTTTGAAATCAGGCAAGAAAAGCGAGATCGAAGGAAATGGAGTATTGGTGAAGAGTTGGGCCGTGCGGTGATAGATATATAAAAGAATGTGAGATTCTGATTGGCTGCGAATATATCACGCGGATCGGTGTTTTGGGTCTTCTCAATCGGTCAAGTAGTTTCCTATCAGAATGAGTGAGTAGACGGCCACGATGACTCGATGGCGGATATTGAAAGTGCGGATCGATGATAAAGCTTGTGCCATGGCCGTCGATGGGCCATTCGCATGAGTTCCGCCTTTCTTTCGCCTTCAATTATTATTTTTTTATATTTTTTTTTAATGACGTCTTTCATACTCCATAGTATTCTTTTTTTTGGGCCAACCAATGACTTTAGTAATTTTATTACTCCTTTAGTGATTAGATATAGTTGATTTTTTGAGAAATTTTGAAGTTAATTAGATTAATTTAGAATATTTTTATTTTTATTTTTTTCTTTAAACTAATTAGTTTGACTAATAAATTAATATATAATATAATAATACACAACATATGAAATGATTAAGTAACTTATTTAATTTTCTTAATCCCTTAAAAAAAATTAATTATATCTTATAATTAGTCATTTACGGTATGGCTGTCCCGTGGTCCAAAGATGCTTTTCTAATTTTGTTATCTACGTCTACCCCCGGGAAAGCCTAATTCGTGTGGGTGTGGCGCGGCTGGCAAAAACAAAAAAGAAAAAGTGTGGCGCTGTATGAAGATCTCATTGGAAAGCGGTGGCGGGAATAGAAGGAAAATTGAATATTTACAAGTTACTGTTTGTGTGCGGGAGGATAAAATATATAATAGAAACCATCAACTAATAGTTGTTGTTTTTTAAAAATCTGGGTATGATTTTCTTTTTTCAAGTATATGACTGAAAGGAAATATTATGTGTTAGATCTTATGGAGATAGTCTGTTTAAGACTTTCATGTGGTTAACTGTTTATAGAAGAGCTCATACGTCAAAGTTGAGAATACATAGAGGATTGGAAACATCTATGTCACCTCTTTGCCCTTGGAATGGAAAAAGACTTCACGCACATGTGCAAGACTACTCAAATGTTTTTTACCCAAAAAAAAAGACTACTCAAATGTCATGCATTGCTAGAAATTTGTGGTCAAACTAGAAAAATGGGATATCTTTCTTTCCTTGCAATGTTTAGATGGGATCATGTGGAATTTGGCTCATGACGTTGAAAGGAACTAGACTAAAAATGAAGGTTCCCTGTTCAACTTTGTTGGGTTATCTATGTAGGGATGTATGGCTCTCACGTTGTAATAAGCTTTTTAATAGCGCGAATTCTAACATGCGGCTAAATACAAATCATATATTTTTTTTAGAGCCTATTTGAATGAGGATATTCTCATAATATGTACTATTAATAAGAGAGAGTTATTCTTATATTAATCTGAACTAGCAAAACAAGGGAAGTTGATGACTCAATCTTGGAGTATGGAAGAAGTGAGTGAGGAGGATATATTAGGGATCAAAATGACAGACGACTTTAGCTGCAAATTAGTGAATATTCCTCCTATTTTTGTGGAATTAATTGGTTGTATTCATGGCCTATAGTTGAGTTGGTCTTTGTTCACTAATTTTATAGAGGCTACCAATTATACTTCTAGAGGTGTGATAGGGGCCAGCTTTTTAAGGATACCATGGATGATGTTGGAATGTTACTTCATGGGATTGTCAAAATACTTTGACAGCTTAGATGGAAATTTCTGCTTCCTTAATCAACTTCCTCTTTTTATTGAGGAGGCCGTCATTGATTAAAGTTATTTTGGGCTTCATACCCAATGCTGTGATGTCCAAATATTACAGCCCATTAGTGTAGACATGATGGCCAGTGGCGGAACTAGAAAATTTTTTTAGCCCGGGTCAAAAAACAAACATATTGAACTACTCCATTTAGTTTTTATTATAAGGTGTCAACTAATAAGTATATTTGGTCATTTTCATAAGGCACTAGCTTATTTCCAAAAAGAATTAAATATTTTTTCATGTATACCCATAATTAAAAAGGCTAATGAATGAAAGTAATAATTAATATGATATTAGAGCTTAGTGGAATTAGTATGAATAATATTGAAAATTACTTCAATTTTAGGACAGATTTAATGACTTTAACTATTTTTATTAGCTTGTAAGAATTGTTAGTCTGTGCCTTGTAATAAGGATTAGAGGGAGTATTTACTAAATAATATCACATAACATTGAAAATAAAAATAAATCATAATCGACAATTATAAATCAAAATAAAATATAAGATTATACTAACTTTTTTAGTAGGTATCTCAAATAAGAATTTAACTTTCCTCTTATAGCCCAATGAGTAATGAACCAAACATTATCTTTATAGAGAAGATAAAAATTAGCTAGGGCCAAATTATTGGTCAAATAAAATATCATATAATAAATACATACACATATTTAAAAATTTTAGAAGATCAACTCGGACCAGCTAGGGCCAAGGCCCCAGTTGGCCAGTGGCTAGATCCGCCCCTAGACATGGTCGTTCCTCAATATGTGATTGATAGGGGGCGACTTCGGCAAGTGCACCGGTCGTTACAAGTAATAAAATAATGAGAAAGTATCGTCCCACGAGGAATAGTATCCAATCACTAATTCACTATTTACGCTTTAGTTGGATGGATGAGTAAAAGAGAATAGTTGTAACTAAATAAGAATTTCAAGAATTAAAGAAAGAAAAGAACTCAAGATCAAGAATCTCAAGAAGATGTTTAGATAGGACAATTAATCAAGAAAAGCGTAGCTAGGGCTTAGAATCCCCCTATGCTCATTTAAGTATTTGAATTGAAATCTGAATTGATTATGATTCCCAAATTGACGATCGATTCTCTAAGGTTAGACTAAGTCTCAATGTCTTGATGCTACCTTAATCTATTTTATCTTTAAAAACAACCTAATGTCTTAGTATTATCTAGAAAGATCAGATCTTGAACTAGAATCCTATGATCGCATAAATTTGTAAGCCTATATCTAGGTCATGCAATTTTATGATGAATTAACAAGTTCTAGTTAAATGCACCAACATCTCTATTGTCATACATCAACCTATGAACAATCTTAAAGGTGATCAATTTTCAAGAAAGCATTAAGCAAAGGAAATTCATTCAATAAGGGAAATCAAGATTTAATCAAAAATTCAAGCAAATACAATAAACTTGCATAGGGTTCATCCTAACCCTAATTACAAAAAGAAACTTAGCCAAGCATGGCTAGATTAAGAAAACAAAGAAGAAAAGATGAAAATAGAATGGGTCTTCGATTATTGGGGAAGGTTGATCTCTACGGTGAAGCTTTGATCTTCTTTCTCCAATGCCGTAGGGTTGTTTCTTCCGCTCCAGGTTCAAGAAGGTGTGTTTCTTTGCTAGGGTTTCTTCTTTTTATATTTTAGGGCCCCTTGGACTTCAAAAACATTAAGGAATATAAATTTTCTTTCCTTTTTCGGGCCCTAAAATAAGAAAAATTAGATTTTCGCAATTTAACTCTTTTAACAGGACAGAGAGTTGGCGCCCTGGGCGCCAACTTTGCACTATTTGGCGCCCCGGGCACCAACTTTAAAAGTGGCCCAAATAGTTGGCGCTTTGGGCGCCAACTTTACTTCCTTCGTGACTTTTCTTTTCGCATTTCTTTAACTCTTCAATTTAGCTTCTCTTGTGAATAAAAACCTGCAAAACACATAAGCATACTAGTGAGGGCACATCTAACATCGAATCAATGTTTCTTTACTTATTATTCTTAAGCTTTTTAATTATGTTAAATCAAGTTTAGCTCAATTTATACCTTAAAAATATGGTAAATTTACCACTTATAAGTGATTGTTCCATTTCCTGCTCTATAAATTTTTCCCCGCAAAGTTATTGTAGAATTTGTGAACTGAACTTCTTATTTTTCTGCAAGAAAAACAAATTTAAAGTAAATGAAACATTGATAAGTGTAACACGATGTGCCTAATCAACCTAACAAAAATGAGGACCCTTTCACTTATCAACTTCAATTAACTGAACGATCATGGAAGGAAAGACTTGCGACCACGAGATGAGAGAATCGCTTTGGTTTGTTGAAGAACTATTCACCAGCGTCTTAATTATGAAGGAGTGATTCAGTGCTTGTATAGTCTTCAGCGACAACTTAAATTTCAGTGCTTCAAGATACTACTAGCATTCATGCTCAGGTTGCTCAGAGGGAAACCAGAGCATTGCAGCTGCGGACCAAATTTGTTAATTCAGATCTAATAATTTTTAAAAATACAAATTCACCATGGTTAAAATCTCATTTGGAACTATTCAAGGAAAGTACCAACAAAGATTGATTTTATTAAGGGAAAATTGATTTCAGGGCCCAAGCTAGGAAAATAATTACAAAAAAGGCCCAAGAAACATTCACATACCAGAAAGGGCCTTTTCTGGAATTTTTTCAAAAAAAAGTGTACGGATATAGTTGCTAATTGCTACTGATGTAGTTGTTAATTGCTACAGATGTAGTTGTTAAAATGTAGTTGTTAATTAGACTGATTTAGTTGTTAACGGGGACTGATATAGTTGTTAAACGCTACTGATATAGTTGCTAACGATTTTTGAAAAAATGCCAGAAAAGGCCATAGGGCCTTTTTTGGCATGTGAATGTTTCTTGGGCCTTTTTTGTAATTATTTTACTAACTTGGGCCCTGAAATCAATTTTCCCTTTTATTAATAAGAAGTTGACTCATAATACATGGGTTAAGGTGCAAAAATATATATGAGTTTTTTCCCAGAAGCAAAAATACTCATATGTTTTTTTTAGAAGCAAAAATACACATGTGATTACCATTTTTGTGCAAAAGTCACATCCCACTGTTAAGTCATTGTTCACCACTGCCGTTAAGCTACTATTCACCTCATCTCTTTCTCTCTCATCACGGTGAACAGTGACTTAACGGTGAGATGTGACTTTTGCACTAAAATGGTAATCACATGTGTATTTTTGCTCCTAAAAAAAACATATGTGTATTTTTGCTCCTGGGGAAAAAGCTTATATGTATTTTTGCACATTAACTCTACATAAATTAATGAATTCAAATCCTGTAACAAATGCCAAAACCTTATTAGTGGGCAGTATATAAATTCATTATAAGCATTCTTCCTTGATGAAGTCCCGCTAATTAAGTATTTCCACTAGTTTTTATTATAAGACACTAATTAGCAAGTGTATTTAATATATTTTATAAGGTATCTGCTCGTTTCGAGGCACAGTAATTGTTCTTTTTTCCCCATATATGCCCATACTTAATATAAATAGTGGGTGAGAGTAAAAATAATATAATATTAGAATTTAATATAATTAGTATAGATAATATTAGAAATTACTTAAATTTTAGGAAAATTTCATCGACTTCAATTGTTTTTATTGGTTTATAAAAATTAGTAGTTGATATCTTATAATAAAGATAAGATATTTTAAATTAAGCAGAGTAAAAATAAAAAAACATGTCAATAAACAATGTAATTTCTGTTTTCATATCGTTACTATGTATTTTCCAAACTTGATAAACCTGAGTTAATTAAATCCAGAGCTTTAAAACAAAGCATACATGAAGAATCAGTCTGGTAAGTGGTAACCTAAATGAAAAAGACAAAAACAAAAAAAAGATATTGTCATCACATCACCAGACGTTGTCACCGAAGAAGCAGAGTATATGGAAACATCGGTACATGCCAAACCTTTCACCTTTCTTTATTCACACGGTTCTGGGCAGCTTTTGAAACCTTGACAGTATAAAACATGAAAATGCCAGAAAACTGGGCGACAAAAATTGCAAAACAAAGGACATATTCTGCAAGACAAGAACTATGAATCTAAAACAAGCAACGGTAAAATTAACTGCCTATAATATAGCAATCGATTCTGGAACTGCATACATAACATAGGCTAGAAGTCGAAACCTATAATTTATCTTGCAGCAATAATACAGAGATATAGATAAGGTAGGATCATGTGTTATCTCAAATGTGCTGTCCCTGGAGGAAGAGAATGCCAAAGGATGTTAAGTTGCCCAAATGATCAAACAAGCCCTGAGACTTGCAATTACCATTTGTTGAACATAATCAAATTCTCTGTTTCTTCTTCTTCTTCTTCTTCTTGGCTTTCGCCATCGCTGATCTCGCAGCTGCAAGCTCTAGCCGCCATCACTTTCTTCGTATATGGAACTGAAACTGAACACACCAGACGACCAGATTTTGAAGATGGAGAGTGGATAAAGGAATCAGAGTTTTGTGAGATATAAAGAAGAAAGCATTATTCGGTTTTCCCCTTTTGGGGGCTGAGGATCTTCCTCAGCATATACTCGGAGCATTATTTCGCTGGCCCATTCTTTTTTCCTTTATATTCCCTTATTATGCTTGTCCCATCTTTTTCCATGATTTCTTATTATTATATTCTTGAACGTCGATTTACACACACACACACCCCTTAACAACAAAGTGGTCTTGTTTATTGATTTATTCTTCTCCAGTGTTAACTCGAAACCTGTAACAGGAACCATCAATATTTTCACACCAGCACGACAGGATAAGGACAAATTGAGCAGCATAAAATGGGCGTTTTCTCGTCAGATCAATCATCCTGCTCGGTAAATTGGTAGGTTCTTTCTTATATTGTACTCCCTCTTTCTTTATTATGAAGCACAAATTAATAAGGATAGCAAAAGAGATGATAATTAATATAATATTAGAGTTAAATACATGTTTGTATTAGTTTTTAAAGAATAACTTTTATAATTTACTGTAGATATGTAAGAAGAGTTTTGTTTTAATTTGCGCAAAAAAAACTTTTAAAACCACAGTTTTGTGGTTTGCCCCATGTACTAAAAATTTAATCAATAGAAACAATATTGAAAATCACTTTAGAACAAATTTAATATTTTTAACTATTTTTATTGACTTGTGATAATTATTAGTTAGTGTCTTATAATAAGAATAAAAATAGAAAAATATATGTGTTTTTAATTATTTTATTCCTAATGAAGCCAGTATTGTTATAATTGAATTGCTCTAAAACCATTATATAAAAAAAAAAGACATAAATATCATCTCAACATTCAAAATCTAGAAAAGTTCATTAACACATGTAAATGACAGAGATGAGATAGAGTGAGAATCTAAGTTTTTCATGTTCGAGAGAAAATACCAACTAGCCTCATTACTTAATTATTTTACAATATTGTTAGTATTTATTAATTTTATCAAAATCATTACTCTTTTAATTAATTTCACTATTTATTAGTCACAACCCAAAACTTTTTAATCATTTTACATATTTTGTTAGTAGTTATTGATTTTGTCAAAACCATTACAAATTTTGTCAACATCACCATTCATTTCATCAAACCCATTACTCGATTGCTTATAACTCAAAATTCTTTTCCAATCCTTTTACACATATTACCATTGTAACCAACCCAACAAATAATAAATTATAATGAAGCAAACTCAGTTTCAAGCTTTACCATTTCCCTCTATAGCAGTCCAAATGAAAAAAAGGCAAAAACAACAGAAATAGAAAGAATGAAAGCTGGGGAGGGATTTCTGCAAAATTGTTGATTTCTGCAAAGTAGGAAGGTATTTAACATATATTAAGAGTTTCGTAAGTCCAAATGATATTTAAGTATCTTTTTCCCTATATTTATATCTGTATTAAATTAAATTTATTTATAATCGTACATTTATATAGAGCATATTCCAAAAAATATTCATCTTTTTTTTTTTGACAAAAAAAGGCCACTAATCAACTTTATTAATAGTTTGATACTGTCTGGCCAATAAAAGAAAGGAAAAAACTTCATTAATACTCAGTTTTCCTATCTTGAAGTTGAGGTCCTGAATAACTAGAACACGACTTTGCTGTTTATGAAGGGGAATCACAAGCATGTTAAAAACTATTTAAATTTGAAGCATCATTCGAAATTGAACAAGCCTTTAGCAACAGTCGAATCAATGTTGAAGTAACCTGTTAGGATGAGATAATTAGCTCCTATGTTTTTTCTGTACAAAGGAAAACTAAAAACTATCCCTTATACGCTATTCGCATCATGCAAATTAGGTAGCACATCTGGCCTAAATAAGATTAATTCCGGGCAATCATTGAGAGCCTTTTTAGCCAACAGGCTTGCCATTATATTACACTCTCTTACTATAAATTGCTGAGTTCACCGACTCAACATATTTTGAACTTCCATCATGGGAGTGGCTAGCATCCTCTGCCCTTAAAAATCACTGCCGTCCTCTTCTATGAAACTGTGCCGTTTTGGCACAAATTTGGGAAGAATTGATACTTTTAAAAAAAAAAAAATTAGGGTACTGATAGATACTTAAAAAAGATACTTCAGGGTACTGAACAATACCGAAAAAATAGTTCATAGTCTTAAAAATGTATTTTAGGATCTTAAAAAATATTTTAGGGTACTTACAGATATTACAAATATACTTTTTAGGATACTGACTGGTACAAAAAAAAAAAATACTTCATGATCTTGAAAAATTATTTTAGGATCTTAAAAAAATTATAAAGTATATTTTTAATACCAGTTAGTACCCTGCAATATTTTTTTATGATTTTTTCAGTACCAGTCAGTATCCTTTTAGTATCAGTCACTAGCCTAAAATATTTTGTAAGATCCTAAAATACATTTTTAAGACTATGAACTATTTTTTCAGTATTGTTCAATATCCTGAAGTATCTTTTTTAAATATTTGTCAGTACCCTAATTTTTTTTTTTTTAAGCATCATTCTTCCCAAATTTGTGCCAAAACGGCACAGTTTCATAGAAGAGGACGACAGTGATTTTTAAGGGCAGAGGATGCTAGCCACTCCCTTCTATCATAACTGAATTGTCCTGATAATTTAGCTCCTATGTTTGTCTTTCTGTCTTTAAAATAATTTCGAATGATTAAGTCACCTTGGGGCCATCAGGTCTGTGGATCGAACTCCTTTATTCTTCACCCTTTATTAATAATTCAATTGCTAATAATCATGCAAGCAACATCTGTATACCACTAACTCATTAACAACATTATTAACATTATTGATCAAAAGTTTCAAATGCCCAACCACAAATAGAGTGTGAAATATCATTAGTTATTTTTTTTTTAAAAAAAAAAATGTAACACTGTTCGTTTTTCGCTAATAAAATAGAGGTGCATAAAAAGGAGAAAGTTGGTAACCAACGTGACGATGGGCTAGTGCTGATTTTGAGATCAATAACTAATGGCTGTCAGTGGGAAAATACGTGGCTTTCAATTTTAAATAAACTGCTTTTCTCTTCAGATCATCAACAACATCAAATCAGAACAAAATTTCAGATACATTATTATTATTTTACTGGCGTGCCATTTGTATTATATCTCGGCTTAACGGTGGAACAATCAAGCTGCGGTTCAAGGGAATTTTATTTGGGAATTTTTTGCTCTATTTTATTGAATTATGGTTGCTACTTGTTCTGATTAATGAATATCTATCTTTGGCAAAAGAAAAGAAAGGGGAAAAGGTCTGTGCTATACACGTTGGAGGACAAATTCTGAGATCAATATTAACTTGCCTAGATACAACACTGTCCACCAAATAACATTTTCAAATTTTTAATTGAGTAGCAAACCAGGATTTTTATGAGAAGGCTGGTTGATTGATCTCTCAGTGTAGTTGTAAATTCTGAACTTGATTGTCGTGCTCTCTTCCAGTCGAGAATCTGCATCAAAAGTCTGAATGTATGAAAGAAAGACGAACTTGGTGTTTAACTGAACGCCGTCTCTCTGGTTTCGTCTTCTCTGTGAACTGGTCAAAATATTGACCCAGTCTTCATGTGAGTGTGCCTCCAAATCTATCAAGGAACTTGTCTCCTTGCTGTTAATGTTTGAACACTTCTGGAGAAGTCACAAATTCGATCACATTGTGACTGAGACCTCTTTAATCGTATCGCCCTGATTTCCACATTTATTAATGGCAACAGATAAACTAATTCTCTTTTGCTGGATCTTACGGAGGAAGAACGGAAAATACATTTTTAATACGAAGACAATAAAGTTGTGAATCTTATATTTTAACTGAACATGCGCGTCTAAAGTGAAGCAAATTAAAGTTAAAGTTGAGCACGACAATTCTTATGGATAGGCGTATCCTTATTATTATAGCTAAGTTAAAAGCAACTACACGAGTTACGTGAATCTCAAAATAAAAGTATGTCTAAAAATTGGATAAAAAGGGATGGTTTTGAAAATCACGGGGAAAGGATCCTTAAACTTAGTTGCTAAGGAATATATTTTAACTACAATGCAAAATTAATTTTTTTACCACCCGTTTACTCTCAATTTCGACCGTCCAAAATTAATATAAACTCCATTACTAAGGAATATATACTTATTGCAGAATTAATTTCTTGCTTAATTACTTTTTACGAGTTTGGGTAAACAGATGAATAAGAGAGAGGAAGTGCTGAACCCAGGTGGCTAAGAGTGGATGCCAAGTCATTCAAAAAACTCCCGTTCTCTAACGCCACCTGTCCCCAGGTTTTATATTCGGTTTCGAACAATGACAAATGGTGAGGTTAATGACCTAACAACTATTTGCATGGTATATAAATGTGGTTCATAACATTCCCAATAAAGGAGAAACAGGTAGTTTAAGTGGGGTGAAAAGGAGATATGAAAAGAAGAAACAGAGATTAAAAAAAGATAGTTGAGAACAATAGAGAGAATACAGGGTAGAGACACTCTTCCACGTAAGGCACCTATAGACTATAATATTGGGGGGGTCATGTGATACACTTCAAGATAGATCGCAGTCCTGGATGATGCGAACGCTGGATACTGTTTCATTAGAATTCTTTCTTCTTCGTACTGTTTTTGTCAGGTAGGTGGTTTTGTGTTAACCAAAATTGTTTTCCCCTTTTTTTTAGTTTACTTTCACAGGGCCATGGGAATATTGCTACTCTAAGATATTATGACGAATCATTAACTTAGTGTTTGGCAAAACACTGAAACTGTAATTTTACAAACCCTTTTCTGCAAATTACGACAAAATTATTTCATATATTTACCTCGTAAATCATAAAAATTATTCTTCAAAAGCTAATCCAAACTATTATATTTAGATGTTGTACCTTTTTGTGAAACATTTTTCTTCTGTAGTGTCCACTCAGCATCCGCTTTATACAGATATTAGGAATTGGATTCGCAGCATGCGGCACCTTGCTTCAGATGATGTTAACACAATATTGGTGGGGAACAAAGCTGACATGGACGAAAGCAAAAGGGTATACATGCACACTCTGCTAACATATTTATCAACTTCTTTGGCTTTCCCTACTCCCCACCTTCTTCTCTCATGCTCACTGTTTGCATTACAACCTTTTATTTATATAAGGCTGTGCCAACGTCCAAAGGCCAAGCACTGGCTGAAGAGTATGGGATTCAGTTCTTTGAAACAATGAGTGATGTGTACTTGAGAATGTGGTAGCTCCCTTAAGTAAAGGGTGGTTTCATGAATTTGCCATGATGCCGTTGGTATCCTTGAAAGCCGAGAGCAACATGTGCGCCAAGATTTGTATGTTACCTGTGTACGATAAAACGCGAACCCGAAGGCAACAACATGTCCACCGCTGAAGTCCAAACCTTAAGTTTAGTACGCTAAACTTCCTAAATAAAGACAACTTGTTCCTTAATCCCTTTCTATTTATGACGGATACGAACTTTCTACATTATGTTCCTGATACGCCCCCCTCTCATGTCACCTAATCTCATTGATATGTACAAAATCTACCAACGGGCATCCATTGCCATAAAACGTTAAAAACTACACAATTCCAGGAAGATAGCGAGGTTAGAAAGAAGATAATGTTAGAGATTCATACGTCTTACTATGTAGTATGTACAACTTCTAACCTCGACAACATTGACAGATGCTAGTGACTTATATATTTAGTACTTCCTTTCCGTAAATCCGCTGAAGCTCACGGGTTGCTGCTCGAAATGATTCTACAGGGAGTTGGAAGGAGTAAGAGAATTGAATACTTGATGTACCCAAAAAAAAAACTTTAATGCATATATTCATACCTTTCCAACTGTGAAATGCTTTCTGATTAATTTGTGAACCAAAAACTGTTTGAATTGTATCAACCAGCAAACTTTCAGGGGTACTCTTCAACTCCTGAACTATTTGATAAATGGTCTTCCCGTTCTCAAAGTAAATGTGCTTGTTTGGGTGTTTTGTTTTGCAACCAGCATGTGTCTCAAACTCGTGAGCATTTAGAACCTGAAAATATGAAAAGCCACCCTAAGTCATATGAATTATCAATACAATACTGCAATGACTAAGCTATTTCGACAGGTTCTTAAATCAGTATATGACTAACCTTGGTATAATCGCATGACTCACAGCCACAAAGATAGCCAAAACCTTTAATAACTCCAGGGAGTTCCTTCAAATGACAGAATGTAACCACAACTTATTATACAGGACTTCATATTGAAACAAATTGACAGAAGGATCTGAATTTACCTCCCGTGCTACTGAGATATACTTTACAGGAACTCCATCTAGCATACCAGTAGAAATCAAGTTTCTGACGTTGGAAGGGAAACTATTTGGGACTTCTTTTCTTGTTACTTTGACCTCTGGACTATTTTTCAACAGAGATTCGGGCTTAAGTTTAGCCAACTGAGGAGAATTTACAACTGCATTGGAATTTGAAACATCCATCTCTGTTTTGTGAGCTGCTAATGACACTTCAACTGAATATTGATTGTATGACGGATCATAGTCTCCGGCTGGCTTGTTCACAGGGATGACATCCTGTTCATCTAGGAACCCACCAAAAGAAATTACATTTGTGACATCCTGCCCCATTGATACAGATCGTGCATCAGGTTCTCTGTTATAAGCCTGATGTAGACTGCCAACATTCTGTGTGTTAAGATTACAATCTTCAACACCATCGATTTTAACTCTTTTAATTCCACTGAAACCCAGACATGTATCAGAATCTTGAACAGAATGTGATATAGACAAGTCAAAAGAGGCATCTTCCCCGTATATCATTTTTGTTCGTGCATTGAGATCATCAGCCACAACAAAAGTTTTCTTTTCACCGAAGTTGCAAGGCCTAGTTTCAGATCTAAAAGATCGGCCAATAAATTGGATTGGAATGGAATGAAAAGAAGAATTGCTCTCCCAAGATGTAAACGCATTTGACAATCCTGAACTTGATTTTCCATTAGCATCTTCTGTAGCTTGTTTCTTGTTTGGTAAAGAATCTATTTCAGCAGAATCAACAAACCAGTGACGAGACCGCTTTGGTTCAATTTTAGAAGGATGATCAAATGCTGTCTTTTCGTCACCCATTAGTTACCATCCAAAGTCCCCTGTTTTCAAAAGAATGCGGCAAATATAACTCAAATTTGCTTCACATTAGAAAGGGGCGCAAGACTTATACCGTTATACGGTACATATAAGAAGTACAACAGCTAAATCTATACGCCCAAACAAACAAAGATTCAATTTAATGTGCCAGAGAAAAATTTACCATTGCATGAGCCATGGCATTTCTTTCTTTCTTCCTTCCAATAAACTGAATTCTGTTATATGATTTTCAATTTCGAACTACATGTGTTATATTACAGTTGTGTTAATACTCCTGTAAATATATATGCTGCATGCATGTAGATATTTTATATTTTGCGGTGTTTACTGTCCAGTGTTTATATGCACTTCACAACACTTCATAAACTCCCTCCCAGATTTTTTTTTTTTTTTTAAAAAACAAGAATTAGAAGCTAATCGCCTCACAGCCCTGTATCAGAAACGGTGTTAACGCCAGATTCTGTCCTGTTTCCTGTATCGAAAGAAGAATAAAGCTCCTCGATTTTAAAATTTATGAGAAACATACAGCAGAAACACCAGGCAACGTTTGTAAATTACAATCACGCCTTTGTGTGCTAGCTCCTTATAGAAGAAGACAGTCATAAAATATTTAAAAAAAAACGTAAATGACAAGAAAAATATGAACATAAGCAGGGCTTAGTAAGTGCCATATATTTCTATTTTTGCAGGTGAGAAACTATCCCGAGTCCACTGTGACTTTCTGGTCGGCTCCTTGGGACACTTCTCTTAGTTCCCAGAGCAGTGTACACGGACTCTGAAAATCTCCCAATAACCGTATCATTCAAAGTCAATAGCGAAGAAAAAGAATAGCAACTAGCAAGCAACAGGACGAAATTGTTCAGATTATAAAAGCTAAGAACACATGATTCTTCCATTTCAACGGAATACTACGGCACCAACTAGGTAAAAAATCTAAATTTACCAAATAAAACTTCACAAATGGGGGTAAAATCATCTAAAATAAATACATTCAATATCAGTAACAGCGAGCCAGCGACTACCTGAGGTAATCGCAGCTCGATATGAAGATTCCACGATCCGTTAGCTCAGCGGTGCCAGCGATATGATCGCAGGTTTTTCTGGTGCGAGTTAATGATGAACTTCCGGTGAATCAGCAGCAGCGATGAACGAATACAGATTCCGGAGACAAATGGACGGCAGAATTTTGATGCGGGAACAAAAGAAAGGAGCACTCGATCTTTTCTCGGCTATTGGATGCAAAGATCGAGTGAGCTGAAGTATAAGTGGGGGCCACGGCTCCGCTTGCTGAAGACCGTACACGTGTGGGCTAGGAAATAAATCTAGACGGTTGACATGTTGTCATAGCTTCTCACTTCAATTGTAGCCAATCCTCTGAAATATTTTATGGTGTATCAAATTATTTTATCTACATAGCATCTTAAAATATTTCTCAAGTGCATTTAGTAATATAATTTTTTTTTTATATCTAACATTTTAAAGTATCTTTTTAGATTTGTCCGACACCTAAATTATCTAATTTGTAAAGTACAAAATTATATAAGAATATGGTAAAAGAATAACTGTAGAGTGATAGATATACCTAAATTTTTTTTTAATATATTAGATGTACCAATACTATAAAATACTTTAAGAAATTGAATGTACTTAAAAAAATACTTCAAACTATTGTGATTTCAATAATCATTTTTTAACCTTATTCATCTATCTAAAAGATTAACTATTGAGATTTACTAATGAGTTCAGATGTATTCTATCCCTTAAAGTATTTTGTGGTATGTCAGTTACTCTAAAGCATTTTTTTTATACTTTCAACATTTAAAATATTTTTTGTTCTTGACACTAGATTGAAAATATATATATATTAAAGTTATAAATGCATCTAAAAAATATTTTAAGATACTAAATACATCCTAAAACACACCGTAGTTTGATGTACCTTAACATATTATTAAGGTAAATTTGACGTCCAATATATTTTAGTCAGAGCTTCGTTACCATCACAAGTTCATCATCATGAGTCTAACGCTAACGAAGTACTGAGACGATGAATCACTAAAGTGTTGGACGGAAAAAAAAAAAAAGATGAATCACTAAAATGAATTAGAAAACTAAGTCTCATAAAGAAAAGGTCACAACTCACAACAATATAACTAAAATTATCTTTGGCTACCTTGATTTAATTATTGAGAGAAGGATTTATTCGAATTCTCTTGTAGTTTTCGGACATGGAATACTCTTTTTGGTTGAGATTTACAGACAAGACTCGCATAAGAAAATTAGTTACCCACAGATCTCAATTACTTGTAAATACTCTAGTAATTGTAAAATCAATGTTTATAATAATAATTAGGTTGGATTCCAATAGCACGAAAGTCTAGTAATCTTTATATTATTACCTCCGGTCTTAATTATAAAACATAGTTGATTTTTTTTTAGAGATTAAGGAAGTTAAATGAATTACTTAATCATTCCATATATTGTGTATCTTTATATTATATATTAATTTATTAGTCAAACTAATTAGTTTAAAGAAAAAAATAAAAATAAAAATACGCTAAAATAATTTAATTAACATATTTAATCTCTCAAAAAAATTATCTATATCTTATAATTAGGACTGGAGTCAGTATTTAATATCAGCACGAATATTAAATGATTGACGACAATGTTCGGACTAATCATTGTTTATTATGGGCCAAAAGTATTAATCATTGTTAGTGACTCCGTACACGATGATTGCAATTTTGTTTTTGTTTTTTTTTTTCTGGACAAGGTGTACATCGATCTGTGTTTGTATGCGATTCACATTAGTTAATGTGGATAATGGGCCAAGCATTCGAGTGGGCTATGGATTAATAAACAAATAGAAGCACTACTACACTGAACAGGCTGCGAATCATTTCCAGTTGAACTGGTGTTGGTGAAATCCACGGCAATTTCCCCACACCATGAGCGGCAAATCCTTGCCGTTAGCGGTAATTCCTGTCGGGGTTCGAAGGCATGAATCCGATGAAGAAGAAGGAGGAGAGCTCAGTCTAATGCAGACCCCAGCGAACTTGCAGACGAGCCGTGCCCCCTTCATTCTTCCCGACGGCTGGATCGTCGAGGAAAAGCCCCGTCCCCTCTCCTCTCGCGGCTACCGGCATATTGACAGGGTGAATGAGCCTCTTCTGTACCTTCATTTGATTTATCTGTTGCCTTATACTTAAAATGTACCTTCAATTATGCGTAAGTAGCTTTGCATGCGGGCATTGCTCATGGATTATCGTCCTCCATAGACTCTCTTTCCGTGAGTGTATTGAGAGGTTTAAGCTGTTAAACGTGTATCATTTGCCAGTTACCATTTCGTGTTGAAACCTATGAATTGAAGAACAAGTCCCGTACGGATTTCAAATTAATGATGTTTATGCATGAATGTTTATACGACCAAGTGTGACGATATTAGCAAATATCCGAAACTATTTTCGGCATCGATGCGGTGACTGCTGGGACTCCACTTTGGACCTTCTTTAACCAGGGTCATGATTTATTGAAATTCTTTTTGCACTCAGTTGATGATTTTATTTTGTCGCGCAGTATTTCTATGAGCCTGGCACTGGGAGGAAGTTTCGTTCGCTGTTATCTGTACAGAGACATCTAATGGAAGGGACGAGAGAACCTAAGAGATTGAAATCTGAAAATAAAAATACAGTGAGTGGCTGACTTTTACTGTTTAATTTACTGACAGAAAATGCAGAAAGGAGGCTCTAAGTAGCTCCATGTTGGTATTAAGTACAGGCGTCCTCTTATCAATGGCATGCAGAATCTAGCTAAAATTTTATATGAGTAGGAAAGATAAAGAACTGTCGAAGTCATACCAAAACTAAGAAAGCATAAAAGAAAAACAATGTCATGTTGATTCACAACAATTGTAATTCTCATAACCCGAGGATCATTTCTCCACTCACATATAACTAATATTGCTTCAGATGCAGGCTGACACTCAAACCAAGGGAAGCACCATATCCTATGGATTACCTGATAATTGGATAGTTGAGGAGAAGCCACGTGAAGATGTTGGAATCATAGATAGGGTAATTTTGTTTTGCCTAATCCCTTTTAATATGGGATATTTTTTTTTTATAGCTGGTCCTTCAACCTTCCCACTTGTATGAACTGGGTTTTATGATCGTATCTGTTCAGTTATTGCCTGTGTCTTTCTTACAGAAATCACATTAGTTCTTGGATAGATGGACAACTTCAAAAGCACTTGGTTTGACATTTGGAACATGAAAAAGTTTTGGCTCTTTAGAAGCCGGATAGAATAGTGTGCTGCCATTTTGCATACGGTGTCCTTTAATCTAGCTGTGTTTTGTTCTAACCTACTCATTGTATTAGTTGTGATCATGGAATAGCTTTACTCTTATTTATATTCTATCTGACAACGGTTTTCAATGTACTGTCTGCCACTATTTTTAAGTGAACAGTCACAGAACCTAAGTTGCCTCTATAAGGATGCATTTTGAGAGATCCAATCTCCTGAAAATTGAAAAATTGTAAACTTGAAAGCAAGAACACACGGTTCGACTTTTTCTCTTCCCTCAGGTTCTCTGTCTTCTCCCCTGCTTCCCTCTCTTAGCTCTCTGGCCTTCGCTCGCCGGCGGCATGTGTCTCCTTCACATGCTGCCGGCGACCATTCTTTTGCTCCCCAACTGCGTCAGGAAGGTAGATCGAAGTTTGGATCTTCCAGCTGCGGCCTCTTTCTCCTGATTTACGTCGGTTTTGGGGTGTTTTCGTCCCAGTGGCGAGTTTTTCCTCTTCCTCTCCAGATCTATCTTGAGGTGGTGAGAGCTCTCTTCTTCGCCTATGCGCGAGCTCCTCGGCGTTTCTTCCTTTCTTTGTGGTGCTGGGTTTTCGAGGTGGTGTGCTTATTTTCGCAAGTAATAGATAGATTTGTGTATAACTCCTCTTGGTTGGTTGGTTATTGGAACGGTATTAGATCTTATCTTCATCTAGTGGATCGGATTCACATTCTTGGGGAAAGGCTACAAGAGGTGTTGTTCGATCAGTGGTCTTCATCACCACTTTTGCTTGAATGGAGGAGTATAAATGTTCTTCATGATTCTATGGATCTGCTTTATTCTAAGGTTGGGTTTTTTATGATCTTTACCCCAAGACGAGGTTATTGTGTAGCTGATCTGATTGCAGCTATTGCTTATAAGAAGTTGTGCCCGATAGGGTCGGTTTTACAACCAACACCTTCTTCTATATCTCTTCTAACCTTGGGTGTCCAGGCTCTTGTAGTCCATGATTCTATTTTTATTCCTATCGCTTTATCAGGTGGTGATAAGTTTTCCTTGTATTTGGTTTGTATTGTTGTATTTGCACTATTTGGTTTGGCTTCGTTTGTGTTTGTTGTGTTTGCTTTTCTGTGTTGTACCCAGTTTGCAGTTATGTTTTGTATCCAGTATTAATATAAGTATCTTTTGACCAAAAAAAAAAGCAAGAACACACACACACACGCACAAAGACACGTGCAGACAGAGGTTATCAGAAACTTGTTCACTAGAGTTATTTCATGAACTTGAATAGTGCTTTGTTTTATGCAGACATATATTGAGCCTGGGACAGGGCGGCGGTTCCGTTCATTGTTAGCTGCTCAGAGACATCTAGGCGAAGACAATGGATTCACAGCCGCAGCAAAGGTATCACATACAAACAAATTTCTGTCAGTTGGCAAAGTAATGAGGTGGCATCTATGTATGTTTGCATGTTTTCTCACAGTGAACTTATACTTCGTTTTCTGCCATTGTTGAAGAATGGAAGTGAAAAGCAAAGGGCTTCTGGTGAGAACTGTTCTGCCGGGGTTGCTGGAGAAGATGAAATCTATGTGCAATCTTTGAAACTTATAGTTAAATCTAAGGTGAGTTTTAAAACTATAGAATTTGTCATATAAATAACCTGATTGCAATTTCAGCATTACTAATTGGATGTCTTTTGAAGAATTATAAGAAGTCTGGTTCACCGAAGAAAATTGGTTTGGATAAGGACAGCAAGGCTTCCATGGTTGACATATCCTGTCCAACAGAAAGGGTAAAGTGGGTTCTATCTGGTAATGGGTGCTTCTGGACTCCTTTCATGAATGGTTCCAAAGTTCCAGAATCAGTAAAGCAGAAATGGTCTGATGCATTCGTGTCATACATCCAAGATGGAGGTGCTAATGAACCGATATGTCGAGGTAATACTGTGCTGAAAAATCTGAAGTAATTTGAAACTTCAGTGTCTTTTAAATCCTCACTTTCCAATCCGAAATGCAGGATTCACTAACGGGCATCACACATGGTAAACTTGGCAGCGGAAAGGGGAAAACGGGAGACTGAAAGGCTTATTGGAGAATATAGTTTGACATAATGTGGCTTTAAGTTGCAATCGCTTTTTGCATGTTATATATGTCTCGTATCCCAACTGCTGCTTGGATTCATGAATGGTGAGCTTGATCGCTGACCAAAACTATGTAATTTTATCACATTGGAGGTAAATGAAATTCATAGAAACTGCCCACAGGTCATAAATAGAATGATTTTTTTTTTCCTCAGGCCTCGTGTGTAGAGAAATGTGTCTTTTTCCTGCCCTTTAAAAAGAAGATTGAAGCTCTGTACAAATTGAATGTTATAAGAGAGACACCAATGTATGAGTTCTTTTGGGATGCAATGGAGGGTCAGAAGAGATATGATGTGTCTATTCTTTCAATCCATACAAGAGGGAAAAAATTAATTCGGACAAAAGGCATAAAACATTTTAAACTAGACATCAGGTTATATTTGCGAAGCTTGAAACAAATGCTGAACAATGCAGCCTTTGGTCATGGATTTCACTTGCTCAGGAAACAAAATTGAAGTTTACTTTTGTCTTATTAAAGCTTCCTTTCATCCCACTAAGTGTTTAGATCAACCGGTTATGTGTTGTTTTAACTGAATCATATGTTCAAGTCCTAATTATGTAGCTCACAGTGGGCCGGTTATGTGTTGTTTTAACTTAATTAGTGGTCTTGTGTTCGAATCCTGATTATGCAACCCATAGTGAGCCTACATTCCTATGAACCGGACTAGTTGGTTATTGGTAGCTAGCCTCTGAATTAATCCCGAAAAAGAAAGCCTCCTTTCATTGGAATACAAATCAATGGTCTTATGTTCGAGTCCTGATTATGTAGCTCATAGTGGGCTAGTTATGTGTTGTTTTAACTTAATCAGTGGTCTTGTGTTCAAATCTTGATTATGCAGCCCATAGTGAGCCCACATTCCCATGAACTAGACTAGTTGGTTATTGGTAGCTAGCCTCTGGATTAATCCTGAAAAAGAAAGCCTCCTTTCATTGGAATACAAATTTCTTTTCCCGAGTATTTGTATTCATAAAGGAGACATGCAATTTTGACTCTCAGAAGAATTGGCCCAAAAACAAAATTCTGTTGAACGTTTTAAGTCAGAACTACATTATATAATTGCAAAAAAATTGGGATGAAATCCTAAAAGAACTTAATAAAGGGAGGAGGCGCAGTATCTCAAACAGAGGGAGAAGCCCTAAAGAATATTGGTGGGGGATGGAGATGGAGGAACCAACTTTGCAAATACTCAATAACAAATGTTTTCACGGTCACTCGTTCAAATAAATGATTATAACAACGGAATCACAACTTTTAGATCCCAAGCAAACATCGTTCAATTTTGATGCCTTCAAAAATGTTCTTAATACATAGTTTGGCAAACTTGCAATACTCACTCAGAATGCAAACTATTGTCTGTGGGACTGTTGAGTGGTTCGGCCCTTGGGAGTCATCAATTGGGATTAAAGATTCACCAGATTCTAGTCTTCTCAATGCCCCGGCTACTTTATCTTATGAAGACCAATTCTAAACACTAAGTGTGCAAATCTTGCCATCATATATATCTTCCTTCACAAGTGAACATATGTACCCAAAGGCCTTTCTGGAGATCCTGAAAACGGCTTCAAAGTCATCCAAACCCTTTAATGGAGAGACTGTTGAAGACCTGCCCACTAACACAAATTAACGGTTGAGATTATCCTTCAAATATTTTGGATAATTCAGATTTAACTTTCAGATGTTAATTATCAGAATGATCCTTAATTAGCAGGATTGAAACACCAAAGCACACAGCAAACGTTCTTCATGTGTAGACATATTCTTATTAGGAGATTGGTTCATGTCACAAAACATTAGAATTCTCCATCACAAAATCCAAGAAATTTAATCACGAGGGAAACTGAATAAGATTCATAGCAGCAGATTCACACATGAACGTGCAGAAAGTATAGGTAAGAAAGAATAATAATAGCAACTAAAGTATTATTCGTTATTAAAGTTTGATTTGGCGTTAAAAAAATATCTTCATGCAAATCAAAATAAAACTACTTTAAAAAACTTACATAGTATAGTATAACGTAAATTACGTTAAAAAAGTAGCTTCTATCGCTAATCTAAATAGGTTTGATAATGAAACTGAAAGAATACCCATCCTGAATAAAACTTGCTTGGAGACAGACTTCTATAGGAAGTCCTAGGCCTAAGCCAGTAACCTAATATATAATATGATCTCTCATCCCTACTTTGCATCGTGAAACAAACCTGAACTTCTTTAATGACGTCCTGGTTTTAACTTTTTTGATATATTTTTTTTATATAAAACTTTTTTGATATTCTATTAGAGTCACTGTTGCAATATGAGACGAAGAGAACCCAGTTAGCCCACAACTTTCATATTGGGCTTCGAAGCCCGTGACGAAGGCATCGCCTTTCCCGCGGTCACAGAACAGTGCTCAAAAGTCAAAACCAACGGAATTTGAGAGATTTGTACTTCTAACAAACCAATGTTTGAATACTCACTTTCAGTGGGAGTGGGAAGCACGTGCTTCTCTTTTACGTGCTTTTTACATATTTGTCTTTCTAATTAGAGAGATGAGATATTTTCTTAATTTTTTTTTCATTTTTTATATATTCTATTTATTTAGATTTAAATTATATGTTGGTTTCTGAAATATTTTTTGTACTCAGTATCTTAAAATAATTAGTTTCCAGGATATTGGTGTTACAGGACAAATATTTTCGAATGTAGTTTTTAAAATTAATTAATTTGAGATACTAGATGCAAAAAAACATTTCAGAAAGGAGCATATAATTTAATTTTAAATAAATAGAATATATAAAAAAATTTTAAAAAATGTCTAATCTCTCTAATTAGAGAGACAAGCATGTAAGAAGCATATAAGAAAAAAGCACCTAATGTGAACCCCTTTCAGCGCCCCTACCTAAAACAAGATTACTCCAAAATCAGCACTTTTGTCTAGAAAAAAAAAGATTAAGTAGCAAATCCGTTCTAAAAGTATACACCTATGAGCAATATTGCCTTCTAAGTTTTTAAAAGTTCAATGTCATCCTGGAAATTTTAAAATTTAGCAATGTTGTCATTTTCCATCAACAAAATTAAAGGCCAACATTAATTTTTTTACTAGTCAATATGAGTTTTTTTAATGGTATAAAGCAATACTGTTTAGTTTAAAAATTTATAGGGTAATATTGAACCTAAAAAAACTTTCATGACAATATTACTTTGGGTAAAAGAGCAAAAAAACACATTTGCTTTACCCTTGGCAGCGCCAAACACCATATGGTTTTTTAGGAGCAAAAATACACACATAGTTACATTTTGAAGCAAAAGTCACATCTCACCATTATGTCACTATTCACTTCATCTCTTTCTCTTACATCACGGTGAACAGTAACATAATAGTGAGTTGTGACTTTTGTTCCAAAATAGTAACCACATGTGTATTTTTGTTCTAAAAAAATGCATATGATATTGGGTGTTCCCGAAAATAAAGTATATGTATATTTTTGATCATTTATCCTATTACTTTTAGGCATATAATTTCGGAATAGATCTAGTATTTAACTTGAGGGGAAAAAAAGAAAGAAAGAAAGAAGGAGAACATGTTCTCAACACAAAGGTTAGGTTTGGAGAGATACGGTCGTACATACAAAATCTTTCATTTGTTATAACTTATAAGGCGCGTTGTCCCACTTTTTGACAGATCTCTCACAAGACTCAAGTCTTAACAACTCAGTGACCCACTCACATTCCCACACGAAAGTTTAGTTTGGATGGAGAAGAACGGTGAAGGCCGAGTAAGGTTGGTTTTAATTTTTAATTTAGAATGTCATTTTAAGCATATATTAAGTCAACATAAAAATAGATCTACATATATAGAAATGCACTGTTTTTGGTCAACTTGAGATTTTTTAATTCAAAAGCTGAAAGGGAGTAGAGTACAATTCTCGAAGTGTCACTTTAATTTTTTTATAAAAAATGGGCGTAATGCCAATTTTCAAAACGAGGCAACCCTAAAGATGGTTGAGACACAGAAACTCTAATTACGAAGTCTGCTAATACCAATGACGATAGAAATAATAAAAGTCAAACCCCCACCAGTCACCACTGAATAGTACAGTAAAATGAGTCACAGGTGCGTGAGGGACCATAAAAGGTACACTAACCAAGTAACCGACCCAATGCTTCAACTTGGAGGCTATATATATCCTCATGTTGTAGGAAGATGTTGATGACAAATTGTGATGCTTTAGAGAATCTGACGTGACGTTTAAGTAATCTTGTCATATTGTGGCGAAGTCTTTATAACTATGCACTCACAAGATATGATCTTTGATATGATTTTTGCCTCAATCTCCGGAAATACTCAATAGCTTGATATGTGTAAATCATATTTTTGGATAAACAAGAAACGCAGCACTTCCACGTCACCCCTCTCCCCACTCCAACTACAAGGACCGAGAAAAAATACACATGGGAGTGGGACCTACCTGTAGGGTGCCCTCTACCTTAAAAGTTTAAATAGTACCAGTCCTAAATGGAAATCTCATTTATGAAGTGTAAAACTCAGAGCATTTACTTAACAGTCAAAGGCTATATAAAAATCCATTAAAGGCTCTCAGCAATCACCGACACAGAAAAGTGCAAGAATCCAAGCCACCAGCCGGCACAAGCAGCCAAAATGACATAGCATATGGTCAACAAATAAGCTATATATAGTTCCTAACTTAGCATATCTCATCATCTAATAATATTATTTATGACAATCTTAGTTAGTAGTTACAAGTGCCTTGCTTTTGTGTGCAGCTCTAGCCTCCCTTCTCACGAGCAATTCTGTTTCATTTCATTGCTTTGCTTTGCTTCACTTCATACTGACTGTTGCGCTTCAATTCTTTTGCTGCCATTACTCTCTTTCTTCGCCGTCAACGTCTTGGACCTCCTGGGCATGCACTTGGCCCTCACGGCGTCTCCGCCCTCCGTTATCTGTAACTGGGATCCACTGCACCCCACCATACACCCGGCATTTTACACCATGTCAATATCCAGCAAGCAAACAGATGGATGAACATATATATATATATATATATATAGTTATACACACACATTAACATATATATATAGACAGATCTGCATCTTACTGTTCCGAGTTCAGAGTTCCCTATGAATTTGTACTATTGTTAGATAATGGTTGATGGCAGAGGTTGTGTCAGTTTAGAATTTATGAAATCAACTTTTCAAATGTTTTCAACAGTGACCCCACATGCTGGAGCTGACAGCTTAATTAGGGTAAAAAACAACATACTCTGCAGAGTTAATTAAATTGGAAGGCCTAATTTATTGGAAACAGATCATAGACCCGGGTCAGGGATTGGATAAGTTTTAGTCCTGTGACGCTACAAAACGAACCGCGACTAGCTGGCTTCTTGTGAGAATTGTACGAACCTATAACTCTAAAAATGCAGCCTAGGGGATCAAGTATGTATAGCAGAGAATCAAATTTTAAACTCTGGGCTTTTAGTTAAAAAGAAATCTCAACGTACTTTCCATAGAGAAACAGCCACTATGAGATGGTTTTTTCCTGATGCGCATAGTACTTCTCATAAAGCAAACAATGTTCAATTATGAGCCATTTTCTTGTCTCCTTCTTGCCTCAGATGAATAGGAACTGATCACATTATGGTCCCAAAGGGGGAAAAAAGCAAAGAAGCTAAGTGACCACATGATCATGCAACATTGGACAACATCCGTAGACACAGGCACGTTCCCTTGCAACATTGATACATGAAACATATATGCCAATAAATTCCCTCTGATAAATCCTCATTTCAATTCCTAAAACAATTTATGTCGCTTTTAATTAGCACTACCAACATTCTCTGGCGTCTAATTAAAAATTATACTGCAAATCAATATAACTATTCTTTATAATATTTCAGACTTCAGATTCAAATTTTCAAGGGCCTGTTTGGAATGCCATGAGGGTTGAAAAAGCACAGTAGGAAGGATAAAAGCACAGTAGAAATAAAATGAAGTGTTTGGGTAGACATTTTTTGAAGGGTTTAATATTTCTATCTCAGAAGCAGAAAAATTAAATATTTTTTTAAATGGGATTTTAAGCCAAAAACTAGTGTTAAAAGAAAGCCACTGAGACCCACTTTTTACCGTGTAGATGAGTTTCTACTATTGTCAATTCACATATACATATCATATTTACAATATCACTTTTATCCTATCTTAAATTTCTAAAAGTCATATTAAATAAAAAGCCGGTGGGATTGCAAATCCTTTTTCCCCAGTTTAAATCAGGGTGTCACCTGATCAACAAAATAGCATATTCCATTGAGTTGATATAAAACTGGACAATCTAAACGGGCCCTAAGTTTAGGTTGCTCATTATCAATTTCATATGCAATTATGTCTTCATTCTCGACGAGGTTTTCCGTTTTTAAGTTTGTTTTCTCAGGGAAGTTATATCCCGGTCCATACCCACATTTATTTTATAGAACCTATGCAGCTCAAACTGTATGAACGTCAAAGTCTACAGTCTACAATATAATATCACTCATTACTAGGCAATCCAAAGTTGAAAACTTTATTTTTTTTTACCAAAAAAGTTGAAAACTTTATGGAAATAGTGAAAAAGCAAAAAGTTGCACAAAAATTATCTATAACTAGTTAGTTAACTAAAGAGAAATTAATAACAAGAAGGAACATACCTATCAGCATTGTAAGAAGATGACCTCTTCAACGCAGGAAAATCGGTTTTCTTGGTCTCGATCAAACTTCCACTAAAATACTCCATATCTTCTAATCTAACCCCGTTCAAATCTGGTATTTCAATTGAAGTTCCCGTCTCCTTCGTTGTTTGATTCCCTGCTTTGCGGGTCAACCTGGACTTGTCATTCCCGGTCAAGCATGACCCTTGATCTTTCATGGAAGTGGGCTCGTTGTCCTTAAAAGTGATTGAACCGCAAGATAACAATTGTATCAGAACCGAGGATGCTTTCAGCCTTCCGCTTGGGTAATTATAAGCCGACAGATTTGCACATTCTTTATTGACTCTAGCAGACGACAATGCTAGCCGTCCATCTGCATTCATCAACGTCTCCAGTGTTTCGGGGCTTGAATCCGACGGTGGAGGTGAAATTTCCTCCCTGCTCAGCTCCGTACTTTGATTATGACCTATCATACGCGTCTCCGGGAGCCTCTCACCCTCCGCTTCGATTTCCTTCTCCTCTCTGACCACCCTCCTTCGCCGACGCTTATCCTCCGTCTGAGTCGACGCGTCGGCGGCGAGTTTCCCGGAAGAGTCACCGGACGACTCAGACTTGTAGACCCTGTACTCATTGAGGTCAATGGAGCTCCAAGACTGGTTCCGCCTCCTCGTGATCACCGGAAAATCAGAATCATCGTCCGACTTGCGAATATCCTCAGGCGGCCTGAGAGACCGAGACGATGCCGTTTCAAAAGGCCTTTGAACAGAAGAGTGCTCTAGAATCTCCGATCCTTTAAGAATATACTCTTGCCCCTGCGTCGGGTAGATGAAATCGTTCTCCGATAAGTCATGCCAAACGAAACCGTTCTTGTAACTCCTGCATCGACAGCCCCCCCAAAAAAAATTAAGAAACAGAACTCTAATTGAAGCTGTAAGTGAGAGTTCCGATAGGTCAAAGAACAGAGACGGTACCGTTTCGCAGACCAGGAGTACATGCTGGCCATACCTTTCCCACGAAGGAGGTTCAGGCGATTGATTACGTCTGAAAGCAGAATGAGAAATTATTACTATAACGTGCCCTCTTTGGTTATAAATTTGAAATGAGAAGTTTGAAATTCTGAATACCTCTGAGGTAGAGTGCCTGAGGAGTGGACAGAGGAACCTCCATGAAATGTGGGTGCTCAAGCTGGCCATTTCTGGAAAGGTAATAAACGACAGAGACCTTCCTATCGGATTTGGGCTTAGGTTCAGTCCAGACTTTAGTTCTTTCAGGGCTGGTGTCTCTGTCCTTCCATTTGTTGGGGATTTGGAGTTCTGAAATTCTTGATTTGGAAGTGACCTCTGTTTCTCTCTGCATGACGGCCACAAGGAAATGAACAAAATTGATTGAGCAGAGAGGATGGGAAGAAGAGAGACGAAAGAGAAGGGACAGGGAGAGATGTACTGAGGCGGGAAAACTGTGGAGGAGAGTGAAATGTCAAATGTGTTGAGATTTTTGAAAGAGTTAAAAAGAAGAAGGGAAGGTGTGAAATGGGAAGAGAGATTCAAATTGGGGATGCGGCAGACAACAGCTACCCAACAAAATATGGCTGTTTGGGATTTAGTACAGGCAGTTCTGTATGTGTACAGTAGTAGAATTTCATGCATTAATTTATTTATGTAGTACTTCTTTTGAGAGATAGATGGAAACTTAAGAAATAGCTTTTTAATATTGGTTTATGGTATATAAGTTAAGTATGTAAGATAAATTATATCTTAATTTATGTAGATAAGCACTTTTAAAGAACCCTAACCTAATTTCAAACAAACTTAGACATTGACATTTATAATGTGTTTAGTTTGAGGGAAGAGAAAACTAATATTTAGGGTATTATTAACCCCAAACATTATTCTTCCCTCCTTTCTCTCACATCTCCTTCTCTAAATCAAACACACTTAAGGGCATTTTTTCTTTTTTATTTATTTATTTATTTACATCTAATGATGCTAGGGGTATCCACAAGTTTTTTTTTTAAAGAAAACTGTCATGTCTAGTTATATGAAATATAAGTTCAATAATTTTATTTTAAATTTTTTTAGTTCTTAATATAAAATATATTTACCTAATTTGATTTTATTAAAGAAATTAATTAAATTAGTTAATACGACATGTATTTTCTATATTACCCTAATTACCTTCCTTAATTCCTTACCATCCTTCATTATTATTGAATGAGTCTCAACATGGGTAAATTAAGAAATAATTGATACATATAAAAACTGTATCTTTTATTTAGGCCCAAGAATAACTCTTCAAGTATAACTTTTATTAAGGATAGGAGGAGTAATTAATAAAACATGTTTATATTGTGTTTAAATGATACATTTGTAAATAATAAAATTTCAACTGTAGGGGTTCAACTTAAATCATTGGAAAAGTACATACCTGGCCTCTTTAAAAATTTGCATGATAATCGAGCTTCTCATTGACATGTTGGGCATCAGGGTCAGAGTAATTCAATTTAGGTCCAAAAGTCATACGATTAAGATCAACAAATCCAATTAAAAATTCCATGTTCACTTTCATAGTAACATCATGTGAATGTGGCACAGATGCAGCACTATTAGCTGGGCAAATCCACTTAATTAAGCATGACATTGCATCAATATATTATTTTGAGGGGGAATGAAAGATGCACAGTGACTTAAAAAAACGTTTTCATACTACCCGACTATAATTTTTTTTATATACAGATGCAAGCATAGGTGGAGTTAAATACCTTCTTGAGCCCTAATTATAATACTAAGTTAATTTTTTTAGAGAAATTAAGAAAACTAATTAAATTACTTTAGAGTATTTTATTTTTATTTTTTTCCTTTAAATTAATATATAATCTAAAGATACACAGTATAGTATATGAAATGATTAAATAAATTATTTAAGTTTTTTTAGTATCTTTGAAAAAGAAAGTCAACCTTACACAATTATGACCGGAGCTAGTATCTAACACAATAGGCTATATAACACACTGAATCCAGGAGACAAGCTAGTGGTCTTCTAGGAACATTCTTTAGAGACCCATTCAATTTGGGCTATGAAGTGATTGGCTTGCAACAAAATTATTCAAAGTCATAGTAGTACTCCATCGTATTTTTCAAGTGCAGAAGCATCAATATTCAATAATTGAAAGTGAAGTGTGAGTTTTCTCTCTTCGGTGTGAGAGTTTGTAAGGTTCTTGTGACCTATTCCGGCTGGCGTTCTCAAAATGGCGTCTTATCTTTCTTCTCCCCCTTCCCTTCTGTGTGTCCTTCTCTGTTTTGTTGTGGTCACCGTTTTAAAGTTTACTTCCTTTCCCTCTGTTTTTCTCTATAGTCTTGCTTTGTTTTCCTTTTTGTCTCCTGCTATCTTTCTTAGGTCTGTTGGTCCTTTATTTCTTTGGGTGTGTGTATTTCATCTGATTGAGTTAATTTGGAACCCAGTGCGAGTCAGGTTTCAAAGGGTCCAAAGAAAGTTATTCTGAAGTTAGAAGGCGAGGGGGCAAAAGTAGGTGGTACGCTGGTGGGGAAGATATTATCTGGGAAAAATCTAAATGTTCCAACTGTTATTGCTATGATTAAGAAAGGGTGGCAGTTGAACGAGGAAATGGAGGTTCATGAACTAGATCGCAGCCAACTTACTTTTCTCTTTCGGTTCCAGAGGGCAAATGACGCTGCGAGAATCCTTAAAGGCCGTCCATGGTCGATTCAAGGGTGCCTCTTGAATTTGAAAATTTGGGAGGATTATATGGTTCTAAAGGATATTGATTTTGGCAAGGCTCCGTTTTGGGTTGAATTTCATGGTCTACCATTAGAAGCCTTTGAGGACGATAATGCCCGAACGCTAGGTGATTTGGTAGGAGAAGTTGTGATGTTTGAAAAGCCTAAGGTTAATGGAAGACTGAACCGAGGTTTCATTAGAACAAGATCATTAATCTAGTTAAGTGAGCCTTTAACTTCGGGATTCTGGGTACCGAGAAGGGACAAGGAACCAGCGTGGATATCTGTAAAATACGAACGCCTTCAAAACTTCTGCTATTGGTGTGGTCGAATAGGTCATGATGGACGTGTATGTAAGGTGCCTTCGGCTCATAAAGATGATGATGAGGATAATCAGGAGTTTGGTAGCTGGTTGGGGACCACTGGCTTGCGGACGAATGAGGAGGCGTTGGTGGTATGGCGGGAGAATTGGTGTGAGGTGAAACCCCGAGTTCAGGAGGTTGAAGACGAAGCAGTAAAGCATAAGCAGCATGATTCTTACCGGAGTTGGTCATCGGAGCAGGTATCGGGGTCTGGAGACAAGTCGTGTCCTAGGGAGTTAGAGTATCAACAAATAGGACGATTTGGGGGGATTTCGGATTGCTTTCATTTAGACTCGTATCAGGGGAATTCGGCGCTTGTTCCAGTTACCAAAAGTCAATCTGACACAATTAACCAAACCCCCTTACCTGGTGGGGCCCCCAGCTCCTCACGTGAGGAATTTTCTCCCTTTGATATTCATAATGGCACAAGTATTGGGCTTAAAGTGTCTGAGGCCCAGTGCATTAGTCCTGATAGTATGACAAATGAAAGCCTAAGTGTGCTTGACGTGGAGCAAGTTTACAGAGTTGAATTTCCTAGTGATCAGGATCCCAAGCCCTCTCTCTCGAACCAGATTATTTTGTCTCCCATTTCCTCCATAGAGTTATCTCTAAGGAGTTGCCATCTCAAGAGGCCTCTTGAGGAGAATCCAGATGAGGGGGTGTGTAAGAGACAAAGAAGACTTAATTTTGAGGAACCTCAAATTTCCTCAATTCCCCCCTCGGGTGCGTCTCCATCCCATGAAGGTCACCGTATCCAGAGAGGGCGAAGAAGGAATTATAGAACTCTGAAATCCCTGATCCGAAACAGGAAGGCTGAGACTCAATCAAATAATCATAGGGATTATGCGATTCAAGGGGAGATCGAATTTCCCGAAAGCTGGCTTGAAGGGATTAACTCTGTATCTTCTTCTACTCCTACTGATCAGAACGCCGGTGGTTGGATGGGACCAACCACCGGTTCACCATGAATATCCTAGCTTGGAACTGTTAAGGTTTGGGGGTTGCCTTGACAGTGAGGAATCTTAAGGCTGAATGTTTAAGAAAAAACCCTCAGGTGGTGTTTGTGATGGAAACAAAACAGAAGGCGAGGTATGTTAGGAAAATTCGTAGAAGGTGTGGTTTTCAGGAGGAGTGGATTGTTGACCTGGTAGGCAAAAGTGGGGGGCTTGCTCTCTGGTGGCTGGATTCAATTAAGGTGAATATTCTCTTCTCGTCTTCCAATATAATTCATACGTGTATTGAATCCGGTGGTTTGGATGCTCCAGAATTTATAACATTTACATATGGGCCTCCGTATGAAGAAGAGAGAAGACTGTGTTGGCAGGAAATAAGTAGAATCAACAGGAATATTCAGGGGCCTTGGTTATGCCTGGGTGATTTTAATGATATTTTGGATCAAGCTGAGAAGAGTGGAGGGAGGCCTAGAGCATGGAGAAAAATTCTGAACTTTAGATGCTTTATTGCAAATTGCGAACTGGATGACCTTGGCTTTAATGGGGCTAGGTTTACCTGGAGTAATAGGAGGGAAGATTATGATCTTATCCATGAACGCATAGACCATGCTCTGGGCAATTGGCAATTGAGGGAACGGTTTCCCAATTTACAAGTCTATAATGTTGAACCTGTTGGCTCTGACCACCACTTACTTTTTGTTTAATGCCAGCCTGCGGTTAAGAGGAGGAATCGTATTTTCAGAATGGAAGCTTCATGGATCTCTCATCCTGGCTTTCGCCAAGTTGTAAGTAACAATTGGCAAGTCCCTGGAGCTTATTATTCCTCGGCAATAGAGAAGTTTGTTCATCAGCTTGGGAGGTGCAAGACCGGGCTTCTACATTGGAGCAAGAAAGAATTTCCAAATAATGCACTGCGCATAGAACATCTGAAATTGCAGCTTACTAAGTTCTCTAATGGTGAGTTGAATTTGGTTCTACAAGGGTCTCTTCGGATATCCAGATGGAAATTGAGAGGCTGTTGGACTTAGAGGAGACATTCTGGCTGCAGAGATCCCGCGTGAATTGGCTCGCTGCTGGTGACAAAAATTCATGATTTTTCCATCAATCTACTATCAGGCAGAGGCAGCGGAATGGTATTCTTCGGATAAAAAATGATTCAGGGGAATGGTTAATGGATAAAAAAGCAATAGCTGGTAATATTTCTAATTATTTCCAGAACCTCTTCGCCTCAGCTGGCTTGTCGGGTTCTGCCTCGGTGTTAAATGTTGTTGAAGGTAAAATCACCCCTGAAATAAATCAAAGACTAATGATGCCACCTTCAAGGGAGGAAATCAGAAGGGCAGCTTTTAGTTTAGGAAGTTCAAAAGCTCCCGGTCCGGATGGGTTCTCTGGTATGTTTTGCCAT
This sequence comes from Acacia confusa, assembly GCA_037074495.1. Lineage (NCBI taxonomy): Eukaryota > Viridiplantae > Streptophyta > Magnoliopsida > Fabales > Fabaceae > Acacia > Acacia confusa. The sequence continues at coordinate 1,325,917 of CM073509.1, forward strand.
ACTGCCTGGCCTGAGGTAGGTAGCTCTATATGCTCTTTTGTGGAGGAATTTTTTTCAGGAAGCTCTATGCTAAATGTGATAAATGAGACTAACATTACTCTGATTCCTAAAGTAGAGAAGCCTGATCATGTGTCTCAATTCCATCCAATTGGGTTATGCAATTTTTCTTATAAAGTAATTTCTAAGCTGTTGGCTAATAGAATGAGACCTATTCTTGATTGCTGTATTTCTCAATCTCAAAGTGCTTTTGTGTCGGGTAGATGCATTCAGGATAACATTATTATTGCCCACGAGGTTTATCATTATCTAAGAAGAAAGAAGAACGGGGGGAAATATGAATTTGCTCTGAAAATCGACATGAGTAAAGCGTATGACAGAATTGAGTGGGTTTTTTTTGGAATCAGTACTGTTGCGTTTTGGCTTTTCGGTTGATTGGGTTACTCTTATTATGAAGTGTGTTCGGACAGTGCAGATGAATATTTTTCTTTCAGGTGAGATTGCTAGCTCATTTACTCCTAGCAGAGGCCTGCGTCAAGGCGATCCTCTGTCACCATATCTCTTTATTCTGGTAGTTGAGGTTCTATCCTGTATGATCAGGAAAAATCAGGAAGCAAAGCTGATTACTGGAGTTAAATTGAGTCGCAGTTGCCCTATTCTCAATCACAGTTTCTTTGCAAATGATGCATTGTTATATATGAATACAAGCAGGAGAGAGTGTAGGAAGCTAGCCGACATTTTACATCAGTACTGTGATGCTTCTGGACAAGCAATTAATTTGGATAAGTCCAGTGTCTTTTTCTCGGCTAATACTCCAGAAGAAGTCCGATCCGAAGTCGAGACTATTCTTGGGATTGCAACTACAGAGGATCCTGGGAAATATCTTGGGATACCGAGCCTATGGGGTAAGACCAAACATCAAGCAATGGGCTACATAAGGGAACGGGTGATTAGTAAATTACAGAGTTGGGGCCACTCACTCCTTTCTTTTGTCGGGAGAGAAGTTATGATTAAAGCAGTGATCCAAGCCATCCCAATATATCCCATGAACTGCTTTAAATTCCCCCTCAAAACTTGCAAGAAGCTCCATAGTCTTATAGCTAATTTTTGGTGGAATGGAAATGCACTTGGGAACCGTACTCATTGGAGGGATTGGGACTGTTTGACAAACGAGAAGAAACAAGGAGGTATGGGCTTCTGAGACTTGATTACTATGAATGAGGCCCTTTTAGCTAAGACAGCCTAGAGACTACTGGTGAGACCTAATGATTTATGGGCCCAAGTATTGAAGAGTGTGTATTTTCCCAATAGTGAGTTTCTTGAAGTTGGGAAAGGCCATAAAGCCTCTTGGTGCTGGTCTAGCATTATTGATGGGAGGGACTTCTTGAGGGCTGATCTTCGATGGGATGTAGGGTCTGGGCAATCTATAAGGATTTGGGGTGATAAATGGGTTTCGGGAGTGCATTTCCTGAAAAGCCTATTAATTCTGATGATCCTTATGTTAATCATGGAAGAGTGTGTGATCTTATTATTGATGGTGCTTGGGATTTATCCCCTATTTCTCAATATCTCACGGCTGAGGTCATGGAGGCCATCTATGCGATTCCAATTTCTACTAATGGCTTGGAGGATAAACTAATCTGGACCAGTGCTAAAAATGGAGCTTATGTGGTCAAGTTGGGATATGCTAATAGTAAAAACCGATCCTGTGCTGGTATAAATAAGGCTGGTTCTTCAATTGTTGTCCCCTCAACTACCTGGAAATCTATTTGGGAGATCAAGACAATCCCTAGAGTCCAACAATTTATTTGGCGCTTGCTCAATAATGTTGTGGCTACAAATGCTACCCTAGTGAGAAGGAGGAAAGCTCAGGTGAGTACATGTTCAATATGTGAGAAGGAGGATGAAAGTGTTGAACACTTGTTTTTTCATTGCCCGTGGTCCCGGTGCGTATGGTTTGGCAGTAGTTTGGGAGCCTGCTTTACCCCTCAAAATGTGACAAATTTTAAGGCTTGGTGGTTGCTCATATCAGGTATTAAATCTCTGACTCAACATGACATTTCCTTAATTTGTTGGACTCTTTGGTTTATGTGGAAACAAAGAAATGAATTTGTCTTCAACCATTTTACTCCAAACCCGTATGCTGTTGTGGAATTAGCAAAGAAGAGTAACGTTGATTATTGGGGCCAGATTAATTGTGTTAATCCTGATCTGATCAGTCCGGATAGTACCGACCCCCTTCAGGCTCGCTGGATGCCTCCCCCAGTGGACTACTTGAAGATTAATTCGGATGGCGCCTTCACGGTTAGTAAGAACTCTGCTGCAATTGGAGTTGTATGTCGAGGCTCGTATGGAGATTTTAAGTGGGGCTATGTAGACAAGGTAAAATCCATATTTGCCTTTATGACGGAGGCTCTTGCTCTCAAATGAGCCCTATTATTAGCAATGGATTTGTGCCTGGACAAGGTAATTTTTGAATCTGATTGTCTTCAGCTGTATAATTGTGTTGAGGCTAAGTCTCCTGACTTATATGAATGGCAAAGTAGAAGGATTGTTCATGATATTATTTGCATACTCTCTGACAAGGTTGGGTACTCTTGTTGCGTTTATCCCTAGGCGGGGTAATAGGATTGCTCACCTTTTGGCAGCAAATGTTTATAAGGGGGTGTACCTGATTGGGTGGGTCTCTCAACCATCACCCTCTTTACTATCTCTTCTAACCTTGGATGAACGAGAGGCTAATATTTCTGTGGACGAGGCTTCTTCTTCGAGTTCTGTTCTGGAGGGAGATTAAGCTAATATTTTGCGAGACTTTTGTTCCCCTGTTGAGGGTCTCGATTTCCATTTATTTCTGTTTCGGCTTGTGTTGATGTGTATTGCTTTTCTGTATTGACGCTGATGATGTATTTGCTTTGATTTGTGGAAATGCTAAGTATCTTTCAGACCAAAAAAATATTAATATAATTAATATAATGTATCAATACATGGACTTTTGTTTTGTGTGGCGCGAAAACACAATGGCGTTGGCAAGAACCAGGCAATAGGGAAGAGGGTACGTTCCAACCACTTCGTGAGAAAATTCAAACGAGGCAAAGCTAAGGGGTTGACTGCTCAGACTTCAGGATCGGGTCATCTCCACCTAACTTTGACTACGCTTGTTGCAATGATTGCGTCTCGACACTTCTCCTCAATCCTGCGGGTTTCAAACTCTGAGAAAGACCGACAATGAGCTCTCCAATGAAAATCATCCACGTGGATCCCACGCCTCTTGCCTCCATCCATCCCTCCAACTCCAACAATCGCCATCATCGACGGTGCCCGGAAGCCCACGAGATCCCGATGAGAGATATAATAAAAAAACATAGGCGCAGACTCTCATGATCGGACGGTGGCTGTTCTGTGAAAGATAAGATCTAGTGGTTAGAAAAGAACAAAAAGTGGGAGGTGTGGTTGGATTTCCGACGAGGGACGGAGTGTGAGAAAAAGGTTATAAAAATGAGGAGAGATGGTCGGTTGGCTGGTCCAAGGGAAGCGCACGTGGAGGGCACATGCATTGGTCACAAGAGCAGGCCCACGAGGCGCTGGGCCCAACATATATTGAATCAAGGCCCTCCCATCCTCCCAGAGTCCCCACCCTCTCGCCAACAATGCCTCGTGTACCCTTTTTCTCATGTTCCCACCGATTGCCCCGTTGTTTGTTATAGTTTCAATCGCCAACAAAGCACGTGTTTGTGCGAGCGTTTCGTTCTTTTTTCCCTAAACTGGTTGCTTTGGAATTCACATCGTTGAGTAGAACGGTAAGAAGAGGAAAAAGAATGTCTCAGATTGATCTCTTTCCATTGGATTAAGTTTTAATGGTCGAGATTTAATGTTATATTAATAGTTTTATATGGTATTAAATCTCAACATTCAATGGAGACCGAGGAATACAAGAGTACATGAGCTGGGAACTTTTTTATTCAAACGGTTTTTTAAGGGGGCAAAACAGAACAACATTTCAGGGCTAAAACAAGAGATAAATCCATGATGAGGATCCTAGATCGCAAATACCTGTTAATCGTGTATCTGACACTTCATGCCCAAAAACGCTTTGTTCGTTTCTTTGTCCTCGAAATGGTTTGTTTTCTGAACGTCCAATTTATTATGTCACGTGAAAATAAATTGAACATGTCGGGGCTTAATTCTAAGCCTTCCAAAAGATTCCCATTGTCTGGCAGAGAATTGCTTTATGATGCGGCTTTTACTCATACATGTAGCTACTAAACTTGGTCTAGTTTTTTTTCCCCTTGTAGTTACTTTTACAATAACTAGATGATAATCTCATACTGTACATTACACAGTCGGGGTCAGTCTAAGAAATTGAGGGGCACATTCTGCCTCATTTTGTAAATTTCTGAATCATTAATATAATCCCTTTCCATTCAAATTGAGGGGCACAGTATTCAGAGGTTATGATTAAAAAAACTTCCATACTCATCCTTTGGATGAGTGGGAAAGTGGATCCTTATATTCATGCATGTAAATCAACTCCCTACACACTCACTAGGCAAGGGAGTACATGTTCTCCTTTATTAAAAAAAAAAAAAAGAGGAATATTACCTTCTCGAACGTACACTTTTACTTGATTGGTTAATAAGCTTCGCCTATATAGGGGGCCCAAAATCTAGGTTTTACGTAAGCCGAGACAAAACTCATCTCACATACTTACCTCGTATTACGCAAAATCTAGGTTTTGGAAGGTTTCCAAACACCCTCATAATCTCCATTGAAAGCAAATGTTTTGGCGGAAGGGATATATAATCTCCACCATAGGAGTGGAGGCCGTAGCCACTGGTCAACTTGGAAATAAAGAATCTTCAAACATGTCAATGGCCAAAAACAAAGACCTTATCACAAGCGAGTCTTGTTCTTTTTTTCTGTAAGCACCGAATAATTAAAGTGCATATATAATCACCACCATTCCCACCTCCTAAAGTTCCAAGTGACCAAAGTTTAATTGAGAACTAAGGAATACTTAATCAATCCATCAGCGTGATAATAGAAGAGTTTAAACCAGTTGGGGTTGGTTACTTACAAAATCAACGTTCCTATATCCCAACCAGAATCGTCTTCAAAATAAAGCCTATAATTAGGAAATTAAATAAAGGTTTTGCAGAATCTTTCTCCTTGCAGAAGGTAGTGCCACCAACACAAGAGCATATATATCATTCAACCTCACTATTGGTGGTGGTGGTGGTGGTGGAGAAGGGGTTTATACCTGATGAATATTCTTCACTAACACCAGTATCTGTAATTAAAAAGGACTATATACCATGTATGATATTTTCCCATTTAACGTACATAAAGTACAGGGCGTGTTTATGCTAAATGGTTTTCTTTTTTGAGGACTGTTTTGGTGATTAATTAATTAAGCGACCACTTCAAATTAACTCGTGGACATGATACGTTGCGTGGGTTATCCACTAACCAATGGAAGCCATACCTATTTGAATTGATCATGATCTCCATTTTATCTCAAACTATAATTGCAATTTCAGGTATATGTTTCCTTTTGCGTTGATGAGAAAGTGGTATTCTTCGTCACTCAGTGGAATCCTCAAACATGCTTTAAAGAGAGGTTGCTTCTGGAACCGTGGGATATGACAGAGCAAGAATATAAGCCAAGATTTTCCACAGAACAATTAACACAAGTTTTTAGGTTGAGTATACACGTAAACATGTCATTGGATTAAAACACTCTTGATGTATAAAAAAAAATTAAAAAAATTATTGGAGCTGACAGCTTATTCAAATTCAACTAGATTTCAAGAAAATAGAAAGGTGAACACACAGATTTAATAATTTCGGTCAATAATTAAATCCGACATGCAGTGGGAAAGGGCTAAATGCATGCAACAATTTGATTATGATCACTTGACCATCTATCAGGAGCACTGATTTGGGACTCTTCTACTTATAGTGTAGCACTGTAGGCTTGCTATTTCAGTTAGGTCGATAGAAACAAGTAACAACAGATTAAGAACGGTGGGGGAAAACCCAAATACTCCCTCCAATTTTTGATAAAGACGTATTTGATGAGAAGCTAATGTTGACGTTGGTTCTAAATGTAAAATATATTTTTTAAATTTATCAAAAAAATTTTAATTTACTTTTATTGATGTTCCTTCAACAACAATTAATAAGAAAAAATGATAGAATTAAACAAAAATGACTAGCTAAGATGTTTTAGAAAAATACATGTGATATTGAACAACTTAATTAACTTTCTTAATTTAATTTAATTAAGTAAATATATATTATATTAATGACCATAGAGTATAAGAACTCATTAAAAAATGTATACTAAAAAATAACGCAGCACCAGCCTGCTCAAGTGCAAAGTGACCAGATTGACGACGTTTTTTAACAATGAACTCCAGTGGGGTTTTTAATTACGCTTGTCGAAGCCAGCAGGCATGAAATAAAAGGATATGGAAAACAAATAAAGACCAAACTTTGCATGGCTTTAGTGTTTTTCTTCTTCAATATATATATATATATATATATATATATATATATATATAATACGAACCATAAGTTGATCTGCATTACCATTTATCACTAGCGGAAGCATCTCAATTTCTTTCATTCTTTTTCTCCCTTTATAAAGATGAGAGTGGAAGACAATGTTAATTTTTATTGTCAGCTTCTTTAATTTTTTTTTCGTTGAAGCCATTCAATTATTCAGTAGGTCTGAAATGAAGTAAAATATTGCCTTGGTGAACTCCAAAAAGATATGTTCTCCCAGTTAGGTAAAAATTAATTATTAATTATACATATAGCAAACCAATCAGTCATGGAAAAGGCACGTCCAAATCCTCCGGATCTAGTTTAATTAATTCATATGTGTTTTCCACATGATCAAATACCATTTAGCTCTGCCTCTTTATATAATATTCAAGCTGGAACTTGTCAACTCTGCACCAACGTTATTAAGAGAAAAAAAACTGGAGCCAATTCATGAAACTGATGGAGTAATCATTATAATAAATATTTGAAAGTACTGCTAAGAGAGGATTAGTTTTTGAGATTTAAAAGGCCCTGCTTAAATAAATCTTACTATACTGCGATTTTTTTTTTTTTTGAAAAAAATAGAATAATGCGATATTAGATAGAGATATGAAAATATATCTTATTGTTTTTTTAAGCAGAAAAATATTGATCTGATTGAAAGCATACTGTGTATATTAGGAGAACTGCAAAGAAGGAAGGAGGAGAGTGGATCTGAGAAAGAAAATAAGAGCTGATAGAGACAGTGGGTTTATAAAATTTCGGTGTGAAATGTCGCTACTCAATCTTCATATGGAATAAAATGCACAGATATATTAAGGGACCACCTTCCACTACTTTTAATATTATCTATAATCCTTAATGGAAAATACCGCGATATGATATAAAGTTAAGTGATCAGCCTCAAAATAAGTTAATGGTGCCATCCACGTACGTCATTGAGGCCTCTCTCTCTCTCTCTCTCTCTGTGCTTTTGAATTCTTGTATCCACTAGATGATAACAGCAGCCACAAACAAAATGTGATCTCAATATTCACAAGAATCCCTTTGACAATGTAGTGTTGTTTGTAAAGAAAGAGGCTAATGACGCAATATTCCACTCTGTGCCATTCTACTACCTTATCACGCTAGCTCTTGTGCTCCAAGATATATATTACCCTATATTTCACATCTGCACCTCTCAACCATATACTCCCTTTTATTATTTATTTCTTTATAATTTGAGTCCAACGGATCTATCTAGAGAACTAAGTGCGCACTGGGCAGCCATACTTATTGATCACTGATCCACTGTTACATCTAGAGATTGTACATTCCTAGCTTTCTACTCCCCTCCATCTGTAATATAAAACATACATCTGATTTGATTAAATTATGAAATTAAGTTAGTTAATATAATCGATATATATTTTCTAAAATAAATACCCTAGTCTTTTTCTTTAATTCTCTCTTTCTATCTCCTTCTCAAGTACTGTTGAGGGATGTTAATTCATAGAAATTGATAATATTTTAGCATAGTCTATTCTCTTTTCACTTGTTTTTGGGTTTAAATTATGCACACAAAGAGATTATGAAATGTAATGTGACAGAAGCAAACTCAAGCTTTTGTTAAACCATGAGTTAAATGTATATAGTTGTGATTGAACCAATAATAGGGTAATATTTTCAGTTTTGTCATTTTAATAATTATGGTACTTCCTCTTATCATCAACAAACTGATGGATAATCTGAAGTTTTAAATATATAGGTGTCTTGAGACCTATTTATGTTGTATGTGTTGGGAACTTCTTAAGGATTGGTTTAATCGGTTGCCTATGGTCGAATGGTGGTATAAGACCACTTATCACTCTTCTACAAAGGCCACTCCAAATGAATTGTTATATGGGCAATAACCTGATGTTTATGTGTCTTATCTGCCTAGATCACTAGTAGTGGAGGTTATGGATAGGTCTTTTGTGGCACGGGGAAGAGGCCTTATTGATGGCTAAGCATAATCTCTCACATGCAATCAACATGATGAAACAAAGGGTATATTGTCATAGAATAGATAGAGAATTTCAGGAAGGATATATTGTGGGTATTTTTGAAGTCTCAACCTTATAGGCAAGTTTCCACCGCATCTAGGAGCAACTAGAAATTAGCTCTTAGGTTCTTTGGGCCCTATCAAATTAAACAATGTGTAGGATCTATTGCTTATAAATTAGAACTACCTATTAAGACTTGTATTAATTCATGATACTTTCCATATATCCTTGCTGAAGCTATACCCACATCCATCTGTCAAGGTTCAACATCATCCTGAAAATTGGCCAGAACTTCCTAATTTCAAGGAACCAGAATAGATTCTATAGAAGAGGATGGGTCGCAAAAAAGGCAGGATTGTGACATAAGTATTAGTGAAATGGAAACAATTACTAGAAGAGAAAGCAGCATGGGTTCTGCTGTATCATTTCCAGCAGCAATTTTCAAGTTTTATAATTGTTGACCCTTGAGGACAAGGGTTTTTAAGGGGGGAGTATTGTTATGTAAGTTGTAAATAATAATTAATTAGGTAATTAGGGTTAGTAATTACCTAATTAGGTTAATAAATTGGGGAATTAGTGATGGCACAAGATTAATTCCATGAGGCCTCACTTAGGGGATTAGTTAGTTAGGCATAAGGAATTAGTTAGTTAGTTAGTAATAATTAAGGACCTATATATATAGCCATTGGGAACTACTTGAATTGTCTAAGTTGTCTATCCTATATAAAGGGGAGACTTAGACTATTATAGGTTGTTAAATATCTTATGATGAATGAATAAATGAATCAGGATTTTGTTCTTCCCTCTCTGTCTCTCGTCTCCCTCCTCTACTTTGTTCTTCTCTCATCCCTTCTCTTCGTCTTTCACTCTTCTTTCCCTTAATCTTTCTGAGTTCTGCACCAAACCTATCAAAAACATTTAGAAAGCCCTTCATTTTTTCGGGGCATCATAGAGGGGTCACATTAGGTGCCCCAGCCTGAGATTATAGTCCGGCTATGCCGTGGTAACATTCTAGAATCTGCTAGCTAGCTATGCATGTATAGTATACGAATGTTGATTGGCTTGTAAATTAACAATGTCTCTATCATCTCCATTTTCAATATTATTATACAAGAGGAAGAATTATCTTCTTAAATAAATCTTAATGACTTCTTCCTCTTCTCCACTTATAAAAGTTTTGTTCCCCCTTCCACTTTTGCTCGGCCTATCAGCCAAGTCCGGGAATGCACAGAAGAATGATAATCTATTGTTGGAAATTCTAGAAAAATGGAAAGAAGATCCATTTACTCGTCTTCTTATTCGCTTCCCTAGTCCAATATTTTATTTTTCATCCAGTACATATTTTAAGGGATTAATGTTTCTCATGTTCTAGGAAAAAAATTATCTCATGTCACAAACACATGAAATAGTGGAACCCACATATACATATATTAATTTATATATGTATATGTGGGTTCCACCATTTCATGTGTGTATAGGAAGTTTAGTTTTCTCATGCAACATGAGAAAACTAAAACCCATATTTTAAATCATGTACTGAACGAACACGCAAAATTTTCTTGGACACAGTCTTCACAAAAGTTTTTTTTTTTTTTTTAAACAAAACAATAAGTGTTAGGCTGATGCTTGTGATGAGAAGACTTTGTGGTAGCCCTATCCATGAACATTGACCTCTAAACGAAAGCATTTTTATTATGATCACAAGTGTAAAGGATCTAAATTTAGAGTGCATCCTAACTACTAGCATGTTGGGTGAAAGAAACCTTTGGACTTAAATTACTATATTTCACTTGTAAGGCTCTCAACATAGGACTGATCTTACCTATGAGAAAGTACTATCTCCTTTAATTTGTAAGTCGTAGCTATATATATGTGTGTGTAAATATATGTGTATATATCACTGATTAGTTAGGAAATCTGTCAGCTCACCTAATAAAATATTGACCCTATATCCTATTTTGGTGGTCGGGCCACTGAACAATTATTAGAATCAAGCAGTCCTTGGAAAATGATGATGAAGCATATAATATAAATTAACAGATAAATTGGTCCAATAAATTCCTCGTGATAATGACAGAATGAGCAGGCATGCACCACAACCACATGAGCCGTGGATTTGCAAACTTGCTCATTAAAATAATAACAAAGTTTGTGGTATAAATATTGGCCAGGGTGCTTGTACGCAAGGCATCAATCAAGTGGCAAAATTAAAGCTGGGTTGTCCCGAGAGAGAGAGAGAGAGAGAATATTAGAGGAGAAGAAAAAAATGGTTGAGCAAGAAATGAGAAAAGGTCCATGGACGGAACAGGAGGACATAAAACTGATGTCGTTTGTGGGATTTTTTGGAGATCGAAGATGGGATTTTATTGCCAAGATTTCAGGTTTGAAGGTGGCGGGAGATAGATCACAAAAGTGATAGGAAAAAAAATGGTTACTAGGGCTTGCTGGATCATGGAAAAAAGATAAGCAGCCTTTAACCACTTCATTTTATTGTAGGTTTGCATAGAACAGGTAAAAGTTGCCGTTTACGTTGGGTTAATTACCTTCATCCTGGTCTCAAACGGGGCAAGATGACCCCCCAAGAAGAGCGTCTCGTCCTCGACCTTCACTCTAAATGGGGAAATAGGTCTGATTACTTATATACACACACACATGCATAAACACATACTCATTTACTGCATCTTTTTCTTCTTCTCTCTTCATATCTTTTTGTGCCTTCTCAGTTGCAGGGCCCTTTCTAAATATTTTTTGTGTGGTTCTTTTAATTATTGCCTACCCACATTTTGATATATTATAAGTAAAGAAACGAAGTTATTTTCAATTTTGTTATGTTTTTTTAAGGATTCAAGACTCCAAAATTGTACTGCTTTTTTTTTTTTTTTTTAATTTAGAGTCTTAAATCTTTAAATAATTGAAAACAACTCCGTTTTTCCTTCATAAAATATCAAAATATCTCCCCTTTCATATAAAATTAATGATCAAAAGAAAAAAAAAACATTTGAGAATGACACAAATTTGAGGTGAAGCAGGCGACGCAGCAGCAGACACTCTAATCCTATCTTTTTAAGTTCCCCTTATAATTTGAATTCACGAGCAATTTAATCTCTGACAGGTGGTCAAGAATCGCTCGCAAATTGCCAGGACGCACTGATAATGAGATTAAGAATTACTGGAAGACTCACATGAGGAAGATGGCTCAAGAGAAAAAGCGAGCAGCCGCTGCTAATAATTTATCACCTTCATCATCATCAGCATCATTCTCCAAGAACAGTACTACTGGAGAAGAAAGCTTTTATGACACAGGAGGTCCTGGTAATAACATGACATCTTCCACAGAGATACCAATGATAGGTCAAGATCAAGAAGAAGGGTACTCTATGGATGATATATGGAAAGATATTGAAGTGTCAGAAGAGAATAATAACAGTGAAGAGGGCTGCAACTTCTCTTGTCCTTCATGGGAGTACTCTGCTACTTCAGACTCGTTATGGGTTATGGACGAAGAGGAAAGTAAGATTTTTGACCCATTTTTTCCCTGTTACGAACAAGCAGGGACCTCACTACTTCTCTAACAGTAGGCTAATTCCAATTCTTTTTAGACACGTACTGATTTGTTAATATGTATGTATGAAAGTGTTTCATCAATCTGTGTGGGCCATCTCCTAAGCAAGTCTAACCAGCACATGGAGTGTTAATTAGATGGGTCTCTTTTAGCTTTTGGTGTGATTATCCCAAGTGTGAGTGTGACAGTTGTAATCTTGTTGCCCTTTTATTTTCCCCCAAAATGATGAAATCTCCACAACTCCGTATGTAAAATATCAAGCATCTTGGTGTTCTTTTGTGTTTTAATCTGATCCACATATTAATAAAGTTCTTCTTCTTCTTCTTTTTCATTTTTTTAGAGTTTATTAGGCCATATCAGTAGATAAATGTACACATATAGTATGAAAACAGTTCACCTGATCGACTTTCCAATCTGTGAACTTATAGTGCAGTTTAAATAAAGGGGCTGCATTTGCATATCACCTAGGGTGAAGGTGTGACATAATTATTGAAATATCCTTGCCGTAACGAATCTTGGTCGGAACCACTCTTTTGTGTGGATTCCTAAGAAAGAGAATTAATTAAATAGCGGACTGGGTTGCCAAAACTTCTTTATTAAGTGGGTCAGGCCCGGTGGATTGGCGTACTAAACCCTGTTGGCACTACAAGCCGTTGTTGAGAAGGATATGTTGTAGGAATAGTGTACAAATCCAGGCTGATAGTTTCAAAATGGCGAATCAATGATTTTGTTATCTAATATATGATGCATTTGAATCTGGTGTTGATATATTAAAGACTTTATTGTTGGCCAAGAAAAAACTTATAGTGCGAAAAGAAAACTGTTTTACTTCGTCGATCAGTTCTATATATTTAAGAAAATGGAGATCAGTAAAAGTCACTTCAACGTGACGTGAATAATGCTTTCCTCAGAGGACTGCTGCAAGAGGAAGATTGTATGCAACAAAGCCGAGGCTCTGAAAGCAGCAACAATCAATTTGTGTGTAGACTCAAGGAGGCCATATATGGCCTGAAACATGCCAACGAGGCAATATACGGCCTGCTGGTTTGAAAGATTGAGTGCTGCCTTGATTAAATACAAGTTTCAGCTGACCAAACGCGGCCTTATTAATTTTTCATTAGTGTTACAATTACACCTACAGATGCAACTTATGTTTTGGTTTAAGTGGATGACATAATCATCACGGGTTTCTCATATGAGTGAATTAAGGATGTGATTGAAAAGCTGGGTGGGGCATTTTCATTGAATTTCTTGGTTCTTTTAGTTATTTTCAAGGCATTGAAATGGCTTAATTAAGTTGTTACAGACCAAGTATATAAATCTTCTGAAAAAGCTAGGAAAATGCAAAGGTTCACTCAACACCCCAAATCTTTGATAAAATCCTAATTATCTTTGTTTGATTAATAACCAAAGCAAATTCAAACCAAAGATATGAGCCCACTTACAATCATTAACAGCTCATTCATGACACTTTATGCAGTAATTATACATTTAAACTATCAAAGTATGACAAAAGTGCAGGAAATAAAAAGTAAGAAAAATTATAAAACATTCTAATAAAAGTCTACAAGGTTGAAGTATTTATATATATAATTTTAATAACTTAAATTTATTTATATGTATTTTTTTTATTCATATTTAATTTTCATTATTTAAATCTATTTATCTTTCCCGGCGTTTCGCTCCACTCCTTTGGGTTCACTAGGAGATCGCAGGCGCATGTATGTTTATATGGCTATTTCTCCATTTTCATATTGTCGGCGATTCTTGTTTTATATTGCCATCATTAAATACTCACTATTATGGGAGCAACTACGATTCACTGTAGTGAACCATCTAGTATCATATGGATGATACTACATATGATACTGTACTGAGCATTCTACGTACTCGTCCGTATCATACTTCGTAATTTGTATGATCTGATACTGAGCATTCAACTCAACCATATGATACTTCGTATGATACTGCTCATTCTACTCAATTCAACCATATGATACTTCGTATGATACGGCTCATTCTACTCATCCATCTTATACTTTACTCAACAATCGTTCATTCAATCATGAAAATGCTGACTACAATCGAGAACTTTACCTAGCTCAGAAAATAACAAAATAATATTAAGATAACAATTCAAAATTTAAATCTAAATTCCAAATCATAGGATATAAGATATCCTATATATATATTTTATCCGGATATCGCAGATATTAAATAAATCCTAACCCTGATGGATAAATATCCTTATAAAATATCACTAATGGATCCTATTGTGATCCGTGAGTAAGCAACCAATTACGTACTTACTGGATAGTAGTGATTCCTGATATGTTTTGTAATTGTCATGTAGCTGTGAAAATCTTTATCCAAAAATTGTACCTGCTCGTAAGCCTAATGAAAAGATTGAAATTGTTCATCATTATGCATTTTAAATTCAAAAGCCATTAAACTTAATGACCACAGTACTTCATCGCATGTATCTGGAGATGAACTGCGATTATGCAAAAGCCGAGTCACGCACATATTCGATCGGGTCGGATCCTGCGCAATCTGACTTTTTAATAAGATCCCTTTTATATCCCATTAAGTTGGGAGAGTCACGCATATATTTTAAGCCTAAAAACTTTCGTTTATCTTTCTCCTCCGCAACATATATATTCTGTGCCGCATGTTTTTTTTTTTAATTCTGTGTATTGGATTATTGGAAAACGCCGTTTGTTTTCAACTCTTCAACGGACTCCAAGTCCACACTAGTACATATTGGAAATCTCTGGTTGTTTTCAATTTTGCTGGTATTTTCCCCCCCTCACTATTCGTATCTCAACTATACTCCCATCTCTTCTGGTCACAACAATGAAAGAAAAGATTTAGTAACAGGCAAAATCCGTTACTAAGTTGCCAATTTTATGTGGGAAGGAGATATTCTCCTTATCTTTCTTCTTTTTTTCTCTCATTGACTAAATCTGGGTCGTTGATTGAGAAAATGAGAAAAAAAATAAAAGTATTATGATATTGATTGTGCAAATGTAATTTAGAGATTATGAGGCATAATGAAAAAAAGATGATGAGAGAAACTCAACAATCAATACAATATAATCCTTCTTCCCCTTTTCTGTGAATGGGTCTATTCCTTATAATGGATTAATGATCTTTTTGCATGAAGCGAAAACCCAACCCAATCAGAACCCCAAAAAAAAAATAACTCGGGTCGAAAAACCGGGTTACCCACAATCCCCAACTAGGCAAATTATAACGAACCAGTGGCGCGCAACTTGCAACAACCACTGGCCACACAATGCCTCGTCTGTCCACTCTCTATCTTCTCGCTTACAACACTCTTCAGGCCATCGTATGGTATGTATCTCTCTCTTTCATGATTATTTCTCTTTTTTACACTTCTGATTCACTTACTATGTTCATTATTTTGCTGCAGGACCTTTTCCCTCCTTGTAATTTTGACCAATCTTTTGTCCACTCGCTCTATTGCTGGAACCTATGCTTCTTCCGGCAAGCTAATAAGTATGTATCTTCTTTTACTTTTCTCAAGCTTCAACCAATCAACCGCGCAGTTGAAATTAAAAAGCGAATTTGGTTATTGAAGTGACATTTAGAGAGAGTTGCAGTTAGTTCTTGAGTTATTTTATAAACAAATTATTTGCATTTACTTATTGAAATAAGTATTACAGGGTCCGTGATGAAAAAAATTCCCTCCCACGGTCTTGCCTCACAACTCCCACTGTTTCATTGCGTGCATAATAAGCTAAACATTGTTGGGTGACAACGGGTCTGAGTTTTTATTTGTCCGTGCTAGCTAGGTAGAGAACGTGAAAAATATGTCTGCTTCTCTTGTTTGGTTTCTATGAAAATTGAGAAGAATTTGTATAGGATGGGATGCAAATGGAGGCCACTCCGTTTTTATTTATTCTCACCTCTAGTTTGTGAACCCACACACAATGGAGACCACTTTATTTTTCCGCCTCTTTATTCTCTTGTAAATCAAGCATGTAACGAGTCACACAACACAATTTCTACCTTAAGAATCGAAGGTGGAAGAATGAAAGTTTGAGAGTAGTCTTTAATTTCCTTTTGTATGGAATTTCTCAACATGTAAAAGATGTATTGTTTTCTCACGTACAAGATGTGATTGTTCTACTTCCCTGTCCTGTTGAAGGTTTGCTGCAATGCAGTGCATTCTTAGAAGTCATACACGGAGCCATTGGTAGGTCTGCTGTTGATGAATGGCTTCTAATTAGAATAAAAATCATTATGATTTATAAGTAATCATAAGACTTAATGTTTCAAAATTATAGGCATCGTGCCAAGTGGGGTATTACTCACTCTAATGCAATGGGGAGGAAGGGTCCACTTTCTGTTGGCGGTTGTTGATAAAGTTGATGAGGTTTGTGTATTGCACTTTAATTTTTGTGTTATGACATAGTTCAAACAAAATAACTTCATTCCTGCCGTTTTAATGTAACCATGCTTTATGTTATTTTTAGGTTCAGGAATCACCATCAGTTTTTATCACTTTCCTTGCATGGAGCATAAGTGAGGTAAATTGCTTTCAGGTTGAATTCACAATGACAATGCAGTTAATATCTTGTGTTAGCATTTCCTCCATTCACAAAGCCTAAAATATTCAAAACTTCTCTGAGATATCACTGTGATCATCAGCTGTAGCATTTTAAACATTTGATGTCCACTTACAAATGGAACCGTATAAAAGCTGACACTCGACAAACTCTTACCTTCTCTGAGTTTTCCCACTCTCATAAAGCTTCAAAACTTTCTTTGACCTGGTAATATTTGATTTCTTGAGAAAAATTGATGGGAGTTTCTCAGAGTGCAGGTAATTAGATATTCACATTATTCTTTCAACTGCATCGGAAGTTGTCCTTCTTGGATCACCTATCTGAGGTCCTTTTTTTCCTTCAAAACCTTCTTGTTTTCTTGATTGTTGTGTATGACATAAGAATAGTACTAGGTTACAATTTTCTGTTGTGTTTACCGAGAATGCACTATTGAAGTATGAGCTTGATTCTTTATTTTATGGATTAGGTACACCGCATTTATTGTGCTGTATCCCTTTGGGGTTGGTCCCGGTGAAAGTGAGTCCTTATCTACATTTCCCTGTTTTCATTTTTTTGTTTCCCTATGAATTTGCAAGTTACAGCTCATATTGGTATTGCTGTTGATCCTTTCCTTTATTATCCGTTGTCATCATTTAACGTGTTTTGTATAAACTAGTGCAACTGATCAAATCTAAAATGCAGTGTGGCTCATGTATCAAGCACTTCCTATTATTAAGAAGAAGAACCTCTATGCAGATGCCTTTTCAGGACTCCCATTCAGTTATTATGATTTCCTCAGGGTAAGGTTGCACATCTTGTTTATAATTCTGTTCAGCAAATTCTGTTAACTGCTTAAAGGATGACGATTTTCTGATCTCAACCCAACATACCATTCTTCTGGCAGCTATGATAGTCATTACGTGTGGGCATATTGCTCTTGTATCTATGGATTTACTGTAGATCGGATTTTAATTATATTTGCTGGAGTAGACCTGAAACCAAAAATAACAAAAAAGAAAAGGCTTAGAAATAGCTATAACATAGCCCACGGAACCTGGTCCTTACTCTATAACATATGACCTTATTTACTACCGGGCTAGGAAGTTTGCAAAATTGATGAGGTGCACAACTGCACATGAACCAGATGGATTTCAGTTGACCTTGAGATCGAATAAAAATGTGTTATGACTCCTTTCCTTTTTTAATTTCTATTTAACCCTTGTTAATTTCTTATTCGTTTATTTTCTTTGTTAAATTCAATGAATCAGGTTGTACTTGCATTTTATCCATTCCTCTGGTTGAAGCTTTATCTGCATTTATTCAAGCAAAGGAAAGCAAAACTCAGGAAAAACCATGAGAAGAAACAAACATGAAGAAAAGAGCTCTTGGTTTTATAATTTGTTAACAACCCCATGAACTATTGAGCTATTGCACTTTTTCTTGGATGATATGAGCTTCTGTGTTTAGTTCCCAGCACAGCTTTGATGAAGTGGTTTGTTTGAAAGTTGAGAGAGCGTCTCCGTGTGTGGCACTTGTAAAATGATCATTCGACCGGATTTTGATGCAAACTAATGGAATAGTCACTTAATCAGAATTTCGGATTGCCATCACGGTTACTATTTAATAAAATTATTGCCTGTATCGTTGTTTAGTGCAAATTATTAGTGTAACTTGTATGGGATGGTCTCTTCTACATTATTTCCTTCGTAATCTGATATGA
Source organism: Acacia confusa (assembly GCA_037074495.1). Classification (NCBI taxonomy): domain Eukaryota; kingdom Viridiplantae; phylum Streptophyta; class Magnoliopsida; order Fabales; family Fabaceae; genus Acacia; species Acacia confusa. The sequence continues at coordinate 1,344,343 of CM073509.1, forward strand.
GCTTAGCTCGTAGATTGATACCTTCATTTTCTCCTTCAAAATATATTGATCTAGGAGTTTCTGAAATAATATCGTAATATTAGGCAGGGTTGAAACTTGGTTTTTATATATATTTATACCAAGTCCAAACCTATTTCCCCTAAAAATCCTTAGAATTACCACTACTTAGCTTTCAATTCGTCGTTGACCGTCAAGGGGAATGTAAATAACCCGTTGTCCCATCCCTTAAAACAAGGGACGCTTTTAATTCTGTTGGTGCTAAAATAATTTTATCTTCTCCATATTACTATGTATCTCTAGAGTCAATAACTTTATATAAAAAACTACTGAACTCAATCACTTGTTAATTTTGTTTATAGTGTAATTTATATTACAAACAAGATCTTATATTAATAAGTACTAAATATAATATACATAAGAGATGCTAAAATTTGAAGACAGGCAGAAAATAACACAATCATGGTAAAGTAATCCTAGTGAACAAGACCGACAAAGGAAAAAGTTCAAGGGAATGAAACAAGAATGCAACAACAAGGGAGATTCCTTAAACAAGAGAAGCAGAAGCAATAAAGGAAGCCCACATTAAACTTAAACAAGGTAGGGTAAAGACTTAATATTCTGTGTTGGGAAGTTGTTGATGAGTTTGGGTCATGAATGCCAACTCATAAACAACAGCAGCTATAGCTGCCCCGATGAGGGGGCCCACCCAGTAAACCCACTGATTGGTCCACGTCCAGCTCACGACAGCTGGCCCGAAAGAGACAGCCGGGTTCATGGATGCTCCGTCAAAGGCCCCACCCGCCAATATGTTCGCTCCGACGATGAACCCAATCGCGATCGGAGCGATTGTCCCAATGTTACCCTTCTTTGGGTCTAAAGCCGTCGCATACACCGTGTACACGAGACCGAAGGTCATCACTATCTCAAACACCACCGCGTTCCATACACCCACTCCGGTTGATAACGAGAAAGCAGATGTTTCCTGCCACACAACACAAACCCAGATCTCAAATTTCCACGTGTTTTAGAGTGATAAAGAAGAATATGTGTCAAAAGATCAATTTATCTGGTTGGATTGAGCTACAAGTTCAGGGTCCTAACTATATACCTCCTTTTCTAAATAAAAGCTTTAAATAACCGCTTTTTGTTTTTTAAGAAAGTAGTTAAAAATAATTAAAATCAATAAACATGGAAGTAATATGTCAAAAAGATGAATTTATCTGGTTAATTACACTAAAATAGTTACCAGTCCGCCGGTGGAGAATTTAAGGAGCAAGCAAGCAACAACAGAGCCAAGCAATTGGGCGATCCAGTACAAAATGGTTCTAACGAGAGAGATGTGACCCCCGACGAAGGCGCCAAAAGTAACGGCGGGATTCACATGGCCTCCTGAAATGTTGGCGCCAACTGCAACTCCCACGAACAATGCGAAGCCATGAGCTAACGAGGCTTGCACTAACCCCGCCGGCGTCGACGATCCATTGTCCGTCAACTTGTCTGCAAAAACATGCATCTTATACAGTTAAAGAAGAATATTACATATACACGACATTGACGAGCGAAAAAACACGAGACTGAAGAGGCTTACTGAAAGCCATGCCGGAGCCTTCTCCGGCGAACACAAAGATGAGCACTGAAATGAACTCTGCCAGAGCAGCCTTAAGAGCACCAGCTTGGCCAAACTCCGATGGATGTCCGACAGCAATTCTAGAAATCGCCATTGTTTGGAGAACAGAGAATGCTCTTTACTCTTTATTCTGCGACTCAACTTCTGGCTCAGGCCGTTTTATATGGAGATTATGTAACAGTTCACGGAGTGCGGAGAACCACGAACGACGAGGGGATGTGATTTTTTCAAAAATTGAAGCTTGGTCCGACTGCCTGTCTGCTGGACGGTCTGATGTGATTGCCACAATACAATCACCGACTTCTCTTTATTGTGGGGTCCTCTATCATCGTCCTATCTGGTGGACCGAACCGACTTTAGGGTTGCTTTTCGGTGTGATGTGCGGTGTGGACCATTGTCGTCTACGATTTTTTTTGTTTTTACGGTCGTGATGCGTTAAAACACACCAAAAAAATAAAAAACGATACTATGTAAAAACTGGCAAATACGTCGTATGAAAATGATAAAAATGTTTACTTTTTTCTCTTTAATTTTTTCTTGAAAAAAATTAAAAGAAAAACCCTATTTTCATTTTTCTCAAATTAAATGCACAATATCTTGATATCTTTTTCTGGTTGAAAGAAAAAACTATCGTGCTGTTTTTGAGAAAGAAGAAAATTATTTCAGGTGAAACCGTGAAGGAGCTGGAAAGTGTACATGATTATTGGGTTAGTGGAAGTGGCGGATCTTTTTAATAAATATTCGGGAGGTTAAATGTATACTTATTAACTATTTAAAAAAAAAATATTTAAGGGGGCCAAATATATAATAAAATTATTTTAATTATAAGATAACATATTTTTTACACTATATTAAATTTTTTCTCAACAAATTTTTTTCAATGTTTTTTTGTTTTGAGGGGGCCATGGCCCCCCTGTATGTAGGAAGTTCCGCCACTGGTGGAACATAATTACTCTCTCTGATCTTTATTATAAAATATCAACTAACAATTCTCACATACCAATAAAAACAGTTAAAGTCAATAAAGTTGTTCTAGAATTTAAGTAATTTCCAATATTACTCCTACTAATTATACTAAATCTAATATTCTATTAATTATTACTCTCACACCCACTAGTACTACCCTCATTAATTAAGGGTATACATGAAAAAAGATAATTAATGTTTGGGAACAAACAAATGTCTTATAAAAAAAACTAAATAAAACTTATTAGTTGGTATTTTATAATAAAAATCAGAAGGACTATATGTATGTTTTTTGTCCCTCTTATACTGCTCATTACCTGATGAAAGATTCCCTGCATTGCCATAAAACCAAGTCGTTCCTCCAGAGTAATATTTTTGTTAAATGGGAAATTTGTTTCTCATGCTTCAGCTTTGTGGGATTCATATTGGTAACATATATTAAACGTCATTCACACATACAAACATCATTCAGTTCAAAAACATGTTTTGGATGACAGAATTTACAAGATACACGAAATTTCGGTTTTTAGATAATACTTTTTAATAGGAAGATATACATAATTCGTATAACCAGAAAACAATTAATTCAACTACAATGTAAAGATCTCAATAAAAACAATACCTTGCATGGAGGTTCCCCAACTCGTTCTGGGTTTGTTTATTTGAATAGCTTTAGCATTTTGCATCATTGTTCATGTGAACCGTAATTTATTTGTTTGGATGGCAATCAAACATATTCTCATTAAGTGATATTATTCTTTGTTTGTGGGTTTTTGTGGTTCATAGTGAAACAATATCTAACTCCCTCCTAAGTATTGTTTTTTCCCCTATTTAGTATCGCTTCAGGGTGGTGGTGGTTGTCCTACTCCTTCTCCTAAGGGTGGTAGTAGTAGGGGCTGAAGCTGAAGCTTTATTATAAGAAAAATATTATCAAGGATTCCCCAGAAAATACATCAGATATCGGGTGAAAACATGGACTTTTTTTTTTCTAAAGTGCCCTTTTTTAGGAAACTATTTACCAAAATGCCCCGACTTTGAAACTATTTTTCATTGTGCCCCTCTTTGGAAACATATTCCCTCTCTGCCCCCATTTAGTCGACTAAAACAGGGCTTTAGTCAACTAAATGTCGAGTCTTTTTTTTTTTGAATTTTGTCGACATTTAGTCGCGGGTTCAAATTTTTTTAAATTCCTCCAACATTTAGTCGACTAAATATGGACAGTGGACTTTTTTAATCTATCACAACCAATTTTCCTTTATTCTTTAATCCCTTATCTCAATATTATCTTTTTATTTTTTTTCTTTATTTTGTATTATGAGTTAGATAATATAGGAATTAGTTAGTTAGTTTAGATCCTATTATTTAGGAACAATTTAATTCAAATCCTATCTTTCTGATTTTCCCGATATTATATTAGAAGAATAACTTCTTATATATTTATTTAGTTATACCGATATATAGATAATTTATCCCTACAATCTCTCAATATTTTTTTGTTCGTATATTTGAATTTGAATGCACTAATTTGTTAAACTTTGGGAAAAAAGCTATGATTGTTATCTTCAACACAAAATACAAAAAACTGGTAATTGTTTATTATTATTATTAATTTTTTTTTTTTGCATTTTGTGTTGAAGATAACAATCTCAGCTTTTTTCCCAAAGTTTAACAAATTAGTGCATTCAAATTCAAATATACAAACAAAAAAGATATTGAGAGATTGTAGGGATAAATTACCTATATATCGGTATAACTAAATAAATATATAAGAAGTTATTCTTCTAATATAATATCGGGAAAATGAGAAAGATAAGATTTGAATTAAATTGTTCCTAAATAATAGGATCTAAACTAACTAACTAATTCCTATATTATCTAACTCATAATACAAAATAAAGAAGATAAATAAAAAGATAATATTAAGAAAAGGGATTAAAGAATAAAGGAAAATTGGTTGTGATAGATTAAAAAAACCCACTGTCGACATTTAGTCGACTAAATCCTGGGATTTAGTCGACTAAATGTCGACAAAATTCAAAAAAAAAGAGGCTCGACATTTAGTCAACTAAAACCCTGTTTTAGTTGACTAAATGAGAACAGAGAGGGAATATGTTTCCAGATAAGGGTACAATGGGAAATAGTTTCAAAGTCGGAGCATTTTGGTAAATAGTCTTCTAGGGCACTTTAGAAAAAAAAAGCCTGAAAATATGGCACTCCAAGTGAGAAATATCCAAAAAAAATTATATGTAATTTTTGTAAGAGTGAAATCTCATGGGGTTATCGGTTGAAGGATCAGTTGGCATGTACACAAATGGATTGCACACCATGTGTAAATTGTATACAGTTTGCAAGAAGAATTAATGAAGAAGTATAGGTTTTCTTTATAAAAAGAAGATTTTAATTAAGCGGAAAATTAAAATTGTTGATTGAATTTTGAGCAATGATTTATTTGTTTTTCACAACATAAATGTATATTTGTATCATAACTTTAAATACTATAAATTTTATATTTCGTGTCGTTACTACGCACGTTTATATCATTTCTTACCCTTTTCCGTACAAATTCGATTCTGACAAATAAATGTGGGCAGCCGTACTGTTCTTGGTCCTCCTTCTTTATTTTATGCATCATGTCATTAATATATACCATTTCGTTGAGGTAATACAGTTTAAACAGGTTTCCACAAATACGTAGATGCTAAGCTCGAAGTTAAGATAGGTTTCATTCAGCGTGGCTGATGGTGCATGTGATCACTGGGGCAACTTGTCTGCTCACTCCTGAATTCATCCGCATTTTCAATTGTTCCTTTCCAAGAGGGTATATTAGACATTACACCGTTGTTATTTGATGAAAAAATATATTTATTTAATTTGATCAGATCAATTAAAAGACTTAGTCAAATTAGTTAATATAATATGTGTTTTTTAAAATACCTTAATTATCTTCCTTGATTTCCTTTTTTTCTTTTCTTCTCGATTATTGTTTATTGAGTATTAATAGGGATAAATTATTAAAAATTGACCAATATAAAAATTATTTTGTATATTTAAAACAAAAATTAACTCTCAAAATATGTCTTATATTAAGGATAAGTGGGAGTATTTGTTGTTATGTTTTTTTTCTTATAAGTTTATCAACTACTTTTAATTATTATGCACACTTGAAGTTTTTATTTTTCAGAAGGAACAAATTTATATTTTCTCAAGCGATAAAGTTATTGCTATAACCTATAATGCCGTGAACCTTTTTGGTTCCCCCTCTTGAGCTGATCAATATAATGTCGTGAATTGAAACATGTTATCTTTGATAAGTTGTGCCATGTGCTGATTGCTGATTATGAAATGTGACAATCCCACATGTTGCCACGTAGCAGAACCGCCACGATGGTGGCTTTTTTCATGTCAAACCCTATATTGCCAAACCTCAGCCCTAAAGATTCTCATTATTGGGGTTCTAACACACTGTGTGTCATGTGAATCATATATATGTTTGTAACCTCTGCATTATTGTGATCATTTTTTTTTTTCCAATTGCAATGTAACATATAGTTGTGCATTCGGAGTCTAGATTGTATTTTAAAATTTACTACTTAATTTGTTGAGTAATTACTTGGAGATAGATTTATCAGAGTATATGCTAGTAACTAAGTATAAAATTATAAGAAATTATTATATTATTTGTAAGTTATGAATAATAACGAACAATATTAGTAGAATTTTATGCAATACGTGATATCTATTCATTTGTTTGGTAAAAGTGTCTAGTCAAGTCATAATTATATTTAGGGTTAAATATCAAATTTCCCACGAAAGTTATGCGAATGGAGCATCTAGCACTCGGAAGTTTTTTGAGTACCAAACTTACCCCAGAAATATTAAAGAGAGATCAAATATACTTAAAACTGACGGAACGTCAAAATTTGGTTAAAGTCTAAATTTGCTACAGAAATGTTTTTTTTTTTGTTAAAGTCCAAATTTGCTACAGAAGTTTTGCGAATGGAGCATCTGCACCCGGAAGTTTTTTGGATACCAAATTTACCCAAGAAGTATTAAAATGGTACCAAATATACCCAAAACTGACGAAACTAAAACAACAAGTTGATAAATATAGCAAATCGGCATTGTAGTCCAGAAGCTCATTACAAAGCTTCCCTATAGCTCTCGCAAGAGGAGGCTCGCCATTTTTCTCCTTCTTCAAACTCAGCGATGAGAGGCGATAAGGCAGGCAACATGGGAAGGTCATAGATGAAGAACCAAAGTGAGACGTGAGTGATGGTAACCGAATGTTCGGGATCTAGGGAGAGAAGACACAAAGCATGCCTTGAACTCTCCAAACCCCACAAGTGCGCATTAAATAGGCATCAAAATCAATATGAAAATGTAACAGCAATTGATTATGGGCTTATTCAATAATGGAAACAGGTTGCTTGAGTTGCCAATGAATGGGGATGAGAGATTGGAGTTTTGAAACCACATGGATAGAGTTACAGTGCGAGTCTACGAACGCAAAGGAGATGTTATACTCCCGTCCTAAACATACAGACTTAACTTACCCTTTTTTTTAACGAGATATAAGAAGCATAATTTAATTATATGATGTGGCAAATGTTTACCCTCCACCCTGTTTTTTCCCTGCCATGTGGCATTTTAACCAGCAATGTGGACCCCGTCAATTTTGGGTATATTTAGTACCATTTTAATACTTCCAGGGTAAATTTAGTACCCAAAAACTTCCGGATGTTGGATGCTCTATCCGCAAAACTTCCGTGACAACTTTGGACTTTAACAAAAAAAAAAAAGCATTTCCAACGTGGCCAACGGACATTTGACGTTCCGTCAATTTTTGGTATATTTGGTATCATTTTAATACTTCCGGGGTAAATTTGGTACCCAAAAAACTTCCAGGTGCTGGATGCTCCATTTGTAAAACTTCCGTGGTAAATTTGGACTTTAACCCTTATATTTAATTAAACCATATATTTGATTGTGTTATAAATATATTTTTTTCTTTTTTCTTTTTGCTCTAAATTAAAGATTCTATTTAAGGCATCCATGTATTAACTCTCTTCCAAAAGATTTGGCCATTCATCCCTTCCCACGTTCATGAATTCAAGACATAAGCTAGGGAACTTTCATTTGTGTATATACAACATGAATTTTGGATAATATAAATGTAGTTACTTTATTTAATTTAAATACACTGTACTCCTTCAATTAGTCTTTAATGTTTTAAAGAGAAGTTTAATAAGGTAAAACATTGTACAAATCGAGCAAGAAGAAGAATCCTCTCACTCTGATGAAGAATTCATGTATCTCATTTCTAAATTTTTTGGAGTTAGTTTCTCACAAATCACAATTACATGTTTTAAAATCGTCTGCATCAAATTTTAACTGAACCCATTCATTTATATTTTTAAATATATTAAATTTGAACAATCAAATTTAATCCAGCAATTCATAATTGTATTGGTATAGAGGAGCAGTTTCCCATTTTTCTATATTGACCTTATCAAATGCTTCTATTTCCATTAGTTTCATAACACCAAATAAAATAGGCATTACAAAAAGTATATTAGGATGTGCTTGGATTAATTTTTGGAGACCAGTTTATGGAGGAAAAGTGATTTCAATTAAAACTGTGGTTTTGCAGAATTTGAACCCTCAAACCGTGATTTTCAATCTAACCCATAGTTCTGCAGAATTTGGCAAAACGAGACTTTAGAGAATTATCCCTTTTTTTCAAGTGTTTAAGTATTTCTTTTTTCAAATTATGGTTTTAACTCTAAAAATGTTTTTTTTTAATTGTTTTCCAAACACACACCTAAATGTAAGAGATGGTTACAATATTCACTGCTAATATCAACCATAACAACAATAAATATTTGAACTAACAAATGCGGCCATAATCAACGAAGAATGTGCATAGGCTAAATATACATACACATGTACACATATTTTTACATATGCATTAATATTATTCTTTAAAAAGAAAAACCTTGGCAGTCTTTTAACGCGCGGATGAAGCTTTGTCTTGTGAACAAAAGGGAATAGAAAAACAAGTAGGTATCGCTGAAAGTGACAGTGACACCTAATCATGTGATAATCTCCTCTTCGCCTGCAATTTGCATTTGACAGCACTACCTAAGCCTCTTATTAATATAATCTCAAATATCTGTTCACTTGTTATTTGTCTCTCAGTACTGTGGATTGACAGCCACAAGCTTTTTTCCCCCCCCAAATAATTCTGACAGAGACCCACAATAATTGTGCCTCATTCGGGCTTCTCTCAATTTTGACTGTTCAGATTTGTCCAGATTTATTTTTTTTAACTTTTATTTTTTAAATAAAAAATTTATGTTTTAAGAATATGTTAGCTGAGAGATTATCTTTATTTTAGACTCTTTACCCATTAAAATAATCTTTTTAAAAAATAAAAAGTGAAAAAAAATTAAATATGAATCGTCCAAATCTCATCTAGACGGTACAGATAGAAAAGCTCTCCCTACCTATCCCAAAGATAGGTAGGGAAACAGATTCCCACTTTCTTTTTTTTTTAAAAGGGACCAATGATCCGGGTAAGATTCGAATCCTAATACAAAAGCTGGATAACCCAATATCATACCACTACCACTGTACTGTTAGAGCTTGGTCTGATTTCCACTTTCTACTGCTACTGATAGTACCTTTGCTATTACTGTTACTATTACTATTATTTTTTTGAGTGTCTGTTAATGAGAAGATAAACATTGTAGACCAGAGCTACTGATACTACCGTTGCCTCTTTCCTCTTGTTCTCATCCACGTAATGAGAATATACCAGATCACCTTTGCGGCAGTAGGCTACTCTACTACATTATTCCACAACTACTAAATTATTTAATTAGATTGTTTGAATATTGAGGCCGACCACTGGGGCTAGATGGCCGCAACTGGATATTTTTTTTATCTTGTTAACTTGACTTGATTCTGCTAATCAGTCAGGTTTTATTTGATTTTGTTAGTTTTTTCTATGAATTTATTGTTATAAATATTGTCTATGGGTGTGTAAAAAAAAAAAGTATTTCTAATATAATAGAGTAGGTTTAAATGAAGAGATGTATTTTGAGAAATCGCATTCTTATAAATTAAGTTATTTATATTGGTTTGTGAATCAACATGATTTATGAATTTAAAAGATAGTTATGACTTTCTAATCAAAGAGGTGTAATGTTTAAGAGTCACCACTTTAAGGGAAACTAGAAAACATCGACAATCTTTTGTTGAGTTATTTTATTTTCCGTTAGTTTTGCCGTATTGATTTAATCAAGAAGAGTTTGTTTAATCCTGAGAAATTCCGCTTCTTTTTTACTGGTAGTTGCAAAATAACCCTATGGAACAGTATTTTCGGATACGACTTAGATCATTCTCTTCATTGTTCTTCCATATTGCTCGCGATCTTCACCAATAATCTATAGAGTTAATGACAAGGTGTGCATTGTGCTTGGAAAGAAAAGCAAAGAGAGCGCACAGTAACACGTCCACACTTGACAGCGCACAGAAAAGGCACGTTCGGATACATATGGATGGGTGTTTTTGATCTGATGCATTATGGCCATGCTAATACCCTCAGACAAGCAAAATCTTTTGGGGAGAAATTAATTGTAGGCCTTGTTAGCACGAGGAGATTTTGGCCAATAAAGGTTTTGTCTATGGAGGCGAGTGGTTCATGGTTGTTTTCCATGTTACCGATCAAAACAAAAGCAAGTTACCGGACGAGACTAATAGACGAAGACGCATATGTATGTGGGCCAAAAGATCCTCCATCAAGGGCAAACATTGCTCTGCCGATTAATCATGTTAAGAACGAGGAACCAGCGATTGGATGTCTTGATCCAATGGGAGCCTTTGTTGTCAGATGCTGCCGTAAATGGCAAATATGAATCTACCAGAGTCGTGAAAAATGATGGCCATGCCTTGGTTTCTGAACGAAGCTACCGAGCATGTCAAAATAGAGGCAATTACTAAAGAGTCAGAAGGTAGAAGAAATACTAATTCTGACAATGGTCTGGCATCAATCTTGCAAATTCACTGTCCTTCTTGCAAACATAGGCAAGAGGCAGAAAAGAAGACGCTTTAATGGATGCGGTACAATTGTATAGAAGAAGTTTGTTGCTCTTCCCATGTACACGTCCAATTTAATATTAATTAGAATATTGGTGGAAATATATTAAAAATTTTAATTATACGGTTATAGCTGTCAATATCTGATGTGCCGATTTTTCAAAATGAATGTGCCTATAAAAATCAATATGTTATTTAATTAGTTATGCTAATTATTGATTACTTGCACTGTAAAGTTAACTAAACAATTCAAGCATTTGTTCAAGTATTTACAATGCAATCACACCAGCACACGTTTTTTGTATGGAACTTAAAGTTCTATTTTTGCAGGAGAGGCACACTTGTACTGACATGCAGTTGCATGAAATTTACTACCCTTAATAATTAATATAAGATATCATTTAGAATATTAATTGCATTACGAAGAAGACCTTATTAACATCATAAGGCAACGCATACTTAATTTGAGCATAATGAGGAAGTAACAGCCACGTAAACCTGTGTTTCTGAACTGTGCGTGAACCTTAGCATCTTCGTGGACACAAGTTTAGGCCACAGAAAAACCAAAAAAAAAAAAAAAAAAACAGGATTTTTGCACAGAGACCGATTTGGCAGTGCTGTTTAGACTTTAGAGCCGAGAATGATGAAATTGTGAGTACAGTGTGTGCCACTAGGCTTCATACAAGAACAAGATTATCTTCACGGGCCTATCTCTTTTGGTTTGGTCCAGCCCATGCTGTGGCTATAAATTTGGGCTTTTGATTGGGCCTGAATAAAAACTCATCAACGAACCCCTCAGAAAAGTGATCGAAAAGACTGGACATAAACAGAGTTTGAACTTCATGAAGATGAAAATAAAAAAACAGAAAGTAGGCAACGTAATAAGGCTATTATTCAGAATAAGAGTTTGAACTTCGAAGTGGGACAATAACCTTTGTACTTTCTTAGTTTCTCTTTTCCTTAAACTCAAAAAGCTCACTTCTTATTGGTGCATGCTTCCACAGTTGGTTCCAATATAATCTTATTATGCGCTCCAAGCAATAATGTTATATCTCCTTTTTTTGGCCAACCAGCAATAATGTGATATCGGCTAAAGATTAAGATGCATTTTTCTATACCTTACAAATTCCCTTATTAGAATATAATAAATATAAAGTTTTGTAAGAGAACTATAAAAAAAGCCATTTAATTCAAGAATTCAAAACTAATATATATTTGTGCGGAAATTATTCTTTTTTCTTAAAGGGGGGATTACAAACGAGATCTCAAAAAAAGAACTTAATTACTTACAAGTCCAATAACAACTTAGGAGTATATAATAACAAGTTCTGGTATAAAAAAATGACAATATATTTATACTTTTTCTTATCATTATCATTGGGACTTCTTAGTAATTAAACCCTTTTGGGATCTCATAGTAATTTTTCTATTTTTAATTGATAACGGTCTTTATTAAATTCCCTTGGTTCGTCAAAGCTATTGATTCAAAGTTGGATGGTTGACATTTTATAGCTTGCAAAACTATATATAATAGATTCTAGAACTTAAAATTAAATTGAATTAATTCAAAAATCATTTCTTTTTTTTCTAAAAAAAAAAGACTGTTTCATGATATAATTTTGGGTTAATACAAGGCCCTCGTAGTCTCATCGCATGCTACTTGTTCTGACAGTTCAATGCTCTGAATTTACCCCCCTGACAAGCAGTATCCGAAGAGAAGAGAATAATAGCACAATGATTCAAGGGGAATAAAAGTACAAGCAAAGAAGCTGGAGTCAAATTATTTGACTGTCTTGTCAACTTGTGTAACTTTTGTTTATTGTTCAAACTGAAAAAAAGTCAAATGATTATGTGAATGATCGGAGCTGTTTAGTTTAGACAGCATCACGAGGCCTAATCATTTTTCCCATTTGGTCCATCCCCTCTCATCATTCCTTTACGCGGTTCCGTTAGCAGCAGAGCAGCAATATCACTTGATTCACCGCGTTGTTTAACTATCATCCAGTATAATCAGCGTTATTCATAACCACGCAAAATAAATTAGAAATTTATGTTTGATTAAAAATAATAAATGTGTCAAGAATACCATATTTCTTTTAAGAAAAAACATTTTCTCATGTTATAGGAAACAAATTTTCTCATGTCACACACATTTATATATATTAATTCATATATGTATATGTGGGTCACACCATTTCATGTCATATATGTATACGTATATATATATGTAATAAATACTTAAATAAATCTTAAAAATAACTTATATTTTAAGACAGAACTATTTACAAATTTAAAATACAATTAGAGGCAAAGGAGTACATCATCACATGGCACCTCGACCATTTTAGTATAGACAACTCTGCTTTTAAATGATTGTGCACCAATAGCTTCTAAATCACATGCAACCTCACACCTCGTTTCAATTTGAAGCTTAAAAGAATGCCTGCTATAACCGGACCACCAATTACCAACCACTTGAGGCTTCATCAAACTAAATTTTGGTTTTAATTTTGATACACGGGGAACTAAGCTAGTTTTAGATTAATAATTTACCTGTGAATACTACACATACCCCCCTAAAAACTAAAAAAGTCGGTGGATTGAGTAACATTGTTTAGGGCATTATCTAACTAATAACATAGGGCAAAATTAAGCTTTCAATCCTTAAATTGTAACTTAATCCTTGAACTTTGACTCACTACAACTCATTTTTTGTAGTTTTAATCATTTTATAATATAATTTCCCACATTAATATATAAAATAGTTAAAGCTATAGGGATTAAGTTGCAGTAAGTTAAAGTTCAAAGACCGAATTGCACCAAGTTCAAGCTAGCTTAATGACTGAGTTACAACTTAGCTAAAATTATAAGAACCAAAAGATTAATTCTCTTGAAATAACAAATTAGTAACATCCTTGCATGGTGGAAGTAGCGGGTCTTCTAACCTCACATGTTTTTTATTTAGTTTCCTTCTAATTTTTTTTTAAAAAAAACTCATCAAATAATTAAAAATAAGCACGTTTTTAAACACACATTTACTTACCAATTTAACCCTTCAATTAGTTAAGAAAAAATGAAGTACCAAAAAAAAAAAAGAGTTAAGAAAAAATGAAGGAATTTTCAAGAAAAGACGAACTTAAAGTAAAATGAGAAAGGAGTCATTACCTACACATCCATCAATATATAAACTATTATGTCTCCCCTGTTAGTACAGCGGAGCCTTCTGTGTGTTGTGTTCCTTTCCTACAAACAATAGAAACCCTCACTTCTTCATCATTCTTCTATCTGTCATCATATATCATGTCTTCAACTTTTAGATTCACTTTTTCTTTTTTTCTTTCTAGAAAATCCTCTTATATCCCTAATTAAATTAAAAGCAAAGATTGGATATTTTTCCACCCTTGTTGGTTTTCTTTTATATATTTTCTCAGTCAAACCAAACTCCAACAACCACATCCTTTTTGCATAATTGGTCAAATGACCATTGAAATGGACGCTTGCTTTTTTGCGAGACCATTAATTATCCCTACGCTTCATTAGCATCCAATGAAATAAACCTTCTTTGTGGAACATTCCATCACGTTCCCTAATCTCACCACTTGAATTCAAACCCCGTACGCATATGCATTTGTCTGGATTTAATTGAATTCCATTGCCAATCGATGTGAGACTCCAAGATATATATAAAAATTACCACAGTATTCTACAAGGTCTTTAATTATTCTTGAATTTATAACTATTACTAACTCAACTCGAAGAATTAACCTTTGACAAAAAAGAAGCTTGAAGAATTGACGGTGATGGGAAATTAAGGAGCTTAATTATGATAACTTCATAAGAAAAATTGGATCGATTTCATGATTATACGTTCATTGGCCGGCCTTACGCATAATCGGTATGTATGAGGAGTGGCTTGAGTGTGTATAAATACATATACCACCTCTGTCTGTAAGTTATAAATAGTGCGTAGATTAAAAAGTTTATTAAAATTTGTCAAAAGCAATGAATGTGTAATAAATGTAATTTTTCTTAAAAGACAGCCTTATTTATGACGATAGTGATTGGGAAGAAGTGAGAAAATAAGACAAGAGAGACATATATACAATTAACCAGAGATAAAAATTAAGAACAAAAGTGAATTAAATTTTTAAATAAGTATAAAAGTGTACAACTTATAAAAAGCATCCGCTCTATTTCATAAATTGTAACTTATAGTATGGTGTTTCGCGTGTTATAGTATTAATTATTTGTAAGGGTAAAGTATTTATATAATAAGCTTGGTCTATTTAATTTTTTGGAGATTACATATGCAAAAATTGTTATATGAGAATGTTGTTAAAAACAAGAGAAGAGAAGAGAAAGAAGGAAGAAGCTGGCCTACTTGGAAAGAAGTAAATTCAATGCAGAACTGACGTCTATGCGCTTATTAAGTATAGTGAAAGTCCAACTAATCATATCTATTATCACACAAAACACAAGCGTGGGGGTCACTGTTTGAGGGGTTTAGTAAAGACGAAGCGAGGGAGGAGAATCACGAAAAGAATAAGAAAATGAAAGAAAAAGTGCATATTCATGCATGGGTTGAATTTAAACATGCACTCTGGTAACAGTCATGATCCAATTTCATCACATTCACTCGCACATGGTTTTGGATAATATAGCTTACTATTTAATTTGTAGCTCGGTGAAGATTGAATAATATAACTTACAGTAGACATTACAACTCAACTTTAATTTGTGTTTGGTTTTAGATAATATATAGCTACGCATGGCTACTGAGTAGGCAACTAAGTTTTTAAGATTATCACACATTTACTTATCTTAATTATATAAAAGTAAAGTAGTATGTATCTCTCATTTTGACTAACACATCAATAAAATAACAGTTTCAACACTACAAAAAAATTCGGTTTTTGCGACGGAAAAATTCCGTCACAAAATTGAAATTTTCCATCGCAAAATGGCTTTTCGACGGAATTTGAGACGGAATTTGTCCGTCGCAAAAATCACGTCGCAATTGCGATGGAAAGTAGTCCATCACAACTGCGATGGAATGTGTTCCGTTGCAAAACCTCCGTTGCAAATTGCAACGGAACACTTTCCGTCGCAACTGCGACAGAATATGTTCTGTCCCACTTGCGACGAAACATATTCCGTCGTAAAGAATAAAAATAAAAAAAAAAATAAAAAAATATATTTAAAAAAAACGTAAAACATATTTATAAAAAAATGAAATTATTAAAAATTTGTAGAAAATTGCATAAAAATTTTAAAAAACCTTAAAAAGTAAGCAAATTTCATGATAATTTTTGCATATAATAAAAATTATATATATTCAATCTCTCTTTTTATGAAGATCACTTACACATTTTTTTTTGTTGGTATAATTGTGTGTGTTATAATAATAATAACTTCAACCTTTTTTTTTTTAAATATCACTTCTCATAAATTTACTTCATTATCTTTAATTATTTTGATCATAGTCTTTTTCTTTTTTTAATAACTCTTATATGGGAAGGAATTGACAATTGGATTTGGGTAGAACAAATGATTTTCACTTGCCCGAGTGAATGTTTTAGGGGTCCTACTCTTGAGAATTTTCCTGGTACTTTCCTTATATTAAATTAAATTGTTTATACTACTTGATAAAATAAATCGGTAACAACCTATTAATCAGCTAATTATTTGAAATGCCTAAGAAATCTGAAAACTAACAATAATTCAAAAATCAAAATAACAAACAGTAATTCAAATTTCAAAATGACAATAATTGATATATAAATTTATTGATTTAGCCTTTTGACCAATATAAATAAATATGAAAATTCAATGATTTAGCCTAATCAACTATGAAGAATCCTTTAAAACAAGTATAATTTTTCTTGAAAAACAAAATTATTCAAAAGCAAAAGTTCAATTTTTTTTTAATTTAGATTACAAAAACAATATATAAACCCCATAAAATAAGAATAAGCAAAATGTATTGGAATTTTCTCACAAAATTTGAATCTCAACAAACTAAATATTGAACATAAAAAAATAATCTTTTTATAAAATTAAATCACACAATCCGATGGCAGAAAAAAATAAAATTAAATCAAAAAAATCATACAAACAGACACATATATATTTCATTTTATAAGATAATATAGCAGGAAAAAAAAAAGAAACATACATCTGCGATTTGATATAAAGAGCAGTTTAACATCAATATAATACATACTACCAAAAAATAAAATTAACCACATACTTAAAAAAAAAAACCAAACATACCTCAGTGAAGGAGACCCAATGGCAGAAGGATTTAAGGCCTGGAGGAGCTGAAACGAGGAAAGTTGCTGGTGGGGTGAGCCACGGAAGATGAAAATCGTTGGAGAGGGTGGAGAAGTTTTCTGCGCCGCCAAGGGGGGTCGTGAAGGCAAGCCTCCCTTTGAAGGGAGGCTTACAGTTGGCGGCAAATATGCCGCCAACTACCGACGGATTTCCATCCGTCGCAGGCCCCGTTGGGGCTTGCGACTGATTAAATTTCCGTCGCAGGCGCCAAATGGGGTCTGCGACGGAAATAACAATCTGTCGCAGGCCCCATGGGGCCTGCAATGGATTTGTATATCTGTCGCACGTTTCTGCGACAGACTGTGTATCCGTCGCAGGAGACATGCGACGATTTCTCTTTTCCATCGCTATATTTCTTTGAGATAATTTTTTTAAAAAATTTCTACATTTTTTTGCGACGGACTGTGTATTCCGTCGCAAAATTTCAGATTTTTTCGACGGAAAATATTCCGTCGCAAATTTCATTTTTTTCTAGTAGTGCAAAACAATTAAAAATATATATATATATAGAGGTAGAGCAGTAAGCATCTCCCTGATAAACATATAAATATAATGACAGACTTAAAACACTAAAAAAAAAAAATAAAAAACAAGGTGGTTATGAAAAATGAAGGTAGTTATACACAATGTTTTATAAATTAATAAGTGGAAAAGTATGTAAAAAATACTTAGTAAATATTTAATTTAATATTTTAATTATTCCCTTAAAAATTTAAGTAAGTTTTCACGTAACAATACATTAATAAATATCCGACTTTTTACTGGCACATCGAGCGAGTATAATGTGGGCCTGGCCTAGCATACTATAACGACATCATAGTCTTAGTGCCTCTGGCTAGTAAGGGTGAGCATGGGCAGGGCGAGACCCCTGCCCGATGCCTTGCCCAAAGAATCATTGGGCAGTAAAATGCAGCTCGATGCCCGACCCTACTCTATAGAAGCCCTAACATTTTTTGGCTGGTCAATAATGAGCTGGTCAGGGCGGGCTTCTCATGCTCAAGTGATGATATCCTGCTAGCTACACCTTATATGAAAAAAAAATCAATCATACCTAATAAATAATATTATAAGTTTCAAATGTAATCGATAATTATATACCTTAATTAGAATATTCCAAAATAAATCTACAACTTGATTCTTGAAATTAAAAAAATTACCATATGTCTTAACAAATAATCAAATACACATAACCTGAAGAATTAAATAACATCCATAATCCATTAAATACAAGGCACCATTAGTAATATAATCAACTAATGGTCAGATACTTAATGGATATATTAGAGTATTAAGTCTATTAACTATTATATAAATAAATATTCATATCAACTAATATATATATATATATATATATATATATATATATATATATACTGGGCAGGGCCAAACGGGCAGGGCGGCATACCTTGCCCAATGCCCGGCCCTGACCTTAAAAATGCCCAGCCCGATCATGCCCATTTTTTCTGGGCTGTGCAGGACCATTTTTTGCTGGGCGCACAGGGCGCCTGGGCTTTGTGCATAGCCCTACTGGCTAGTGAAAAGCGTGGGATCTATTAAATAATTGATATAATTAAATTGCTTTACACTATTTTTATTTTTTCTTTTAACTAATTTATCTGATTTGTAAACTAATATATAATCTAATAATGTATAACACATAATAAGATAAATTAACTTATTCAGATTTTTTAATCTCTCCACTAAAAAAAATCCACTAAGTCTTGTATTTAGTATTAAATGAAGTTCATATGTCACTTAAAAGGTTATCAGTTATTACTGTTTTACAATTTTATCTCGTGGTGCACCTTGAATAACAAGAAAGAAATTAAAAGAGAGATGAGATAGATTTAAATAGAGGTAAAGTTGGATTTTTTTTTAACTCAGGACAATAAATATTAAAGCAACTTTTTCTTTCTTGAATTTTGATAAGATAAACGCAAAGTGAAAACATATTTCATATATTTTGGATAGGAGATGTGTGTGGTGGCATGATGGAAAGAGATGAGGCAGTGATTGGAGGAGGGAGGATGTTGGTAGGGCACGTGCGACGTGAGAGTGAAGCACACCAGCATGACGTGAGCATGAGCATTAGCATGTGCGTTCTCACAAGTGGAAGGGGCCACGTGTCCTGCAAGGATTGGCCATGTAAGGTTAGTGGGGGGAGACTTTAGCCACACGTGTCTTATCCTCCACGGTCCCCACATGACTTCCCACCTGCTCCCCCATGTGCTCCCTCCCTCATGCCTCCGCTTCTTTTAATTATCTTCCCCACTTACCTCCAACTATTACTGGATTGCTCTTTTAACCTCCTAGCCTTTTATATAAGAAAGTTAGCTTTCTTAAGAAAATTAATAAACCTAAATAAATTATTATAAAATAATTATATTTATGTTTTTAATATCAAATTTGATTTATAAAATGATATATAATTAAATTATACTATCTCTAGTTCTAATTATAAGACAAAGTTTATTTTTTTTTAGAGATTAAGGAAGCTGATGAATAATTATATTATCTGTTATATATCATTAGATTATATATTATTTTATTATTCAAATTAATTATTTTGACAAAAAAATAAAAATACTCTAAAATAATTTAATTAGCTTTCTTAATCTCTAAAAAAAAGTCAACTTTATCTTATAATTAGAACCGGAGAGCTAACTTATTTAATTTGTTTAGTCTATAAAAAAATCAATTGGGTTTTATATTAAATACCATGTAGGTATAATTTTAATTACCATGCTTGCTTGATTCCTTTAAAATTTTTACTGAATATACATTTAATTACATGCCAAGTTGTGACAGAGCTTTGAGATGGGATGATGGTAGTGGTAGTTACTATCTATTATCCTTTGTATACGACCTAGTGTAGGGTTGGGTTCATTCTACATACAATATTCTAATTATATTCATTTTGTTTTCGTATGTATTATTTTTCTTAAATTATTTCTATTGGTTGCTTATGCTTGCTAAGAGAATTTGTATCAAGAGGTAGGTTTAACACAAATGATTTAAGGGGTTATTTTAAATATTATAGAACATATTTTTAATAAATAATTAATATAACTAATTTCTTTAATTTACTTAAATTTGCTAAATAAACCTTGTATTAAGCGACATTATATATTTTTGCACCAAAAAGGAATTACAATACAGAGTAATAGAGTAATGAACTAAAGACAAGACAAAACAAAACAAAACAAAACAAACATATTGTCCCTCATCAAGCACCATACCTCTTAATAGGGAGGTGGTGGTAGATCAAATATGAGCAAGTTTAACTAAACTATCCACTATATATACCAACTTGCCAATCCCTATGAATGAGGAATCTAACCTCTTTGATGTTATTTTCTCTTATCTTTATTATAAGACACCAACTAGTAAATGTATTTGATTTTTTTTATAAGGCACTTGTTTGTTTTTAAGGAGTATTATTTTTTTTTTCATGTATGCCCATAATTAATAAGGGTAGTGGGTGAAAGTAATAAAAATATAATATTAGAACTTAGTACAATTAGTAAAGGTAATGTTAAAAATCATTTAAATTTTAGGACAATTTTATTAACTTTAACTGTTGTTATTAGTTTGTGTTAATTGTTAGTTGGTGTCTTATAATAATGATTGGAGAAGTATCTTTGAAAGGATGGTGTGTGGAATGTCCTCAAAATGACTAAGGGCCTGTTTGAGTTAACATTTAAAATGTGCATTTAGAGAAAAAACTCTTTATCACATGATTATTTTATATACTGTCGATCGTATATTGAAAAAACAAGTTCTACCATTGATTCAAACAACCCCTAAATTGACTGCTTCACTACAATCCTATCTTACAAGCACCTTACCGTCTCTGCAAGCCCAGCATAGTTGTCGGCCATGGATTATGGCTAATATTTCTGCTATGGCCACCGAAGGAACCGACGTGAGCTTTCACATGAATCCGCTCAACCATACTCCTTAGCCACCTCTAATCACTCCTCCACATCCGTTGCTTTCTGTAATATTCCGCCTATCTCATACAATGGAAAAAGTTAAACATTTTTTTTAAAAAAAACAACTTTATTATTGATTTATTAAAATTTAATACTTCCCCTAGTTCTAAATACCAAAAAAGTTTATTTTTATTTGGAGATATTAAAAAAGTTAATTAAATTATTTTAAAATATTTATATTAGTTATTTTTTATCTAAACTATTTTGCTTAACTTATAAACTGATATATAATTTAATAATATTCTACACATGATATGATTATGTAACTTATTTAACTTCCTTAATCTGTTATAAAAAGGTCAATTTTATTCTGTACTTCTTTCAATCCTAATTATAAGATAACATTTGAGAGTTGGTTTTGATCCTAATTATAGGACAAGATTATAATTTTTATCAATTTCTCTTAAAATACCCCTATTGATACTCTCTCAATAATAATTAAACACAACAATAATTTAATAATATACTTAGATGTTCTATAAAGTAAATAATGCTTGCAACTCATTAATTCAATATACACCTCAATTCTACAGCTTTTTTTGTTTTTTGTTTTTTTTATGAAATTAAAATATGACTGAAATGAGAAAAAAGTAATTTTAGAAATGATTTTTTTTATCTATTAAACCTAAGAATTGTGGTGGAATGATGATGATCAAAGTCAATCTCCTAGACTTGACCATCGCACCTTGTCCAAGGGTTGCAGATTTGCTGGGAAGCTTTTTACGTTGTTTCCTCAACTTGTAAAACCATAAAGCTTAGTTAAACAAGGGTACTTTAATTTTAAAAATATATAATTAACTAATTTAACTACTATCCTTAAAAATGTTTTATAAAATTAGGATCGGGGAGAGAGTATAAACAGAGATATAAATTCTAATAAAACTCTAGCATCTTACATATCTATCACCGCCAAATTAAACGCGTATAAAGTGACCAGCACCGCCATTCATTCACGGGGATGTTGTTTCTTTCTTCTCTTTTCGGCACAGCGTGGAGTCGCTATTTCAACACATCGCCTCTCTCTCTCTCTCTCTCTCTCACTCACAGAGTGAACACACATCCTTAATCTCTTCTTGCTTGAGTGACGAATATATACCACCCAATAATTGAATCCGAATGGCCATGCTTTGATATACGAAATCAACTAAATTCATGTATACCTATTTTAATCTGGGATACAAAACAATTAATTAAAAAAACAAATAATGAAAAAATAAAATCAGCAAGATGATAACGAAAAGTTGAGTATATTCTACACAATTTTGACTTATTTTGAAGATTTTGAGTTTTATATTTTTGTAATCATTTTCTTATATGGCTGCTTGTTTTGATATGCCTTCGCAAGATATCAATGGAAACGAAAAAAAAAAAGTGTTCATGCAGCGAGCAGATAAATGCGTGCGTGCATGCATGCATGTTGAACTTTCAAATTCAATGTCTTGTATTTGCAGCTTGCTCCTTAATTCTAGCTATTTTTTAAAGCACATTATGCAATGCCAAAGGCCAACCAACACTGCGCACTTAATATTACAACAACAATAACAAGAAGTTTTATTTTATTATGAGAGATCCGCTATATAGATGGTATAATATGTCACTGTGCACTATCAATTACTAAATTCATTGGCAAAGTGTTAACAAAAATGTCTACAATATAATTGAGACTAATTCAAAAACTATCCGTAATCCTTGTATTTTGTTTGCATTGTATACAAATGTCAGCATATATACACATTAAAAAAAATTAATTGTTATCTATTTATTTATATTTAATGAATGAATATTAATTTAACATACACCATCAATTTAAGGATCTAATTTGATCTTAGAAATTAACTGTTAGAATTCATACATGCAATATGGAAAAAAAAAAAAAAACAGGTTTTGAGATGAGGGGAATTGAATTGCAATGAGGATCTAAAGAATGAATTTCATTCTTAAAAAGTTCTAATAATAAAGTGAGGAGTATAAATTTATTGTCATTTTTTATTACCACTTGAATGATCATAAAGTAGAACTCTCTTTTTTTATTTTTAAAAAGTAGAAACTATATTTCATTAACTTAAACTGAGAAGATGCAACTGTACAAAATCATTCAAGGGCATGTTTGAATTACTGGTGTAAAAGCACATTTGCATAAGTCGATACAAAGTTGTTATCTATATTTATCGTAAATTACATTGAAAAAGCAATTAATCCCACCATTAACCCAAACATATAGTAAGAATATCTACTTTCATTATCCTCCATCTTCATAACATTATGTAGAAGGTAGGAGATCAGAGAAACAATCATTCCAGTAAGAAAGGAATTACCCTTCTGAAATACTGTACTAGTGAAATATGACCGAG
The DNA here is from genome assembly GCA_037074495.1 of Acacia confusa. NCBI lineage: Eukaryota > Viridiplantae > Streptophyta > Magnoliopsida > Fabales > Fabaceae > Acacia > Acacia confusa. Next base: position 1,367,715 of record CM073509.1, read on the forward strand.
TTGACAGTTAAAGTCGTTACCCGCTGGGCAACCTAACGTGGCAAGAGCCTATTCGGTCTCCACTTTTATGGACCACCCTTGTGACTCAATTAACCGAAATTTACAAGAATGCCCCTGAAGCAGAGGCACGCTGTTTCGATAGCCCTTAGGTTCTGTATCCTTTTTCACAAACATTTAACTGCAAATCCCTTTTTTACCGGGAGCCTAATTAATGAAGCTAGTGGGTTCCACTCGCCATACTGAATGTTAAAAAAAAATATTAATAAATTAATGAACAATACAATTTGCCAAAAGCTTTATGGTATAGAAATTAATAAAATAATTTGTAATCGGGAACGTTAATCTCATTTGGACTGGAATTTGTTGCTATCGATCACCACTGCATATTTATAAATGTTCGTTTATGGAGAGTCAAAGATAAAAAAATTTTCATTTGTATTTTATAAGTATTAGAGGGAAAAAAAATTCCAAAAATATTTAAAATAAAGAAAATTAAGTTAAACTAAAGGCAATTGTACAGAAAAAACCCTTATTAATTAAATAATTACCAAAATGCCACGCTGACAAAAGTATTAACCCATCTGTCCCTGTAATCGATTACATGCCTAATATAATCGATTACAGAGATTTGTCTATTTTTTTTTTTCAATTTTTATACTATGTAATCGATTACGCACTATAGCGTAATCGATTACATAAAACGTTACACTGTGTAATCGATTACACACTGATGTGTAATCGATTACACAGTGTAACGTTTTATGTAATCGATTACGCTATAGTGCGTAATCAATTACATTTCGACGATAGATGCGTTTTTTAAAAGTCAATTTGAGCTCATTCGGGACCATTTCTCCATTTCTGCCCTAAAACTCTGTAGTTGCTCGTGTTTTGGTCTGTTTTTATGCGACCCATCAAAGTGTAAGGCCATTCTTCTCTTTGAATGTTGTATTGTTGTGTAATCTTTATAGTTCAACTTTATCAACCTTTGTTTTTGTGTGTAATCTGAACCCCACCCTCTTGCAACTGTCATTTTCTTGTTGTAGAGGATGACTTCAAGTTCTAACACCTACGTTGCCGTAATATACCATAGTAGGAGGCATTTTGAAGGGCCCGATGGCGTGCAATTCGAAGGAAAAACAAAAATGCTTAAAATCAATTGGGGCACTACGTACAACCAGCTGAAAGAAAGGATTTCCCGGAAATTGGGGCTACATGGCAGCCATTCCATCCATCGGTTGATTGCCAAAGTGGAGACTATAGTCGATTTTGATAGTGTATATTACATTAGTAACGATGTGTGTGATGATGAAGACGTAGAGTGCATTATAGATGCCTTTGACAATCTGAAATCACAAAACTTTATTGAGATTTACGCTGAGCTTGAATCCGGTGAAGCATCGTCTGTTCCCATGCACACAAGATCTCCACAATATTATGGTCAAGAAGACAGAGCAATCAGTTTATCTGCACCATTACAATTATTTAGTTAGTTGAGATTGACGGGGGAAAAGGAGGATCAGGAAGACAAGGGTGAGGAAGAGGAGGATATTTACAGCGAGGAGGGAGAACCTGATAGTGTGGTTCCATTGGGCGAATCATCAGATACTGATGTCGAGGGTGATTTTGATGATGACACGAACACTGTGTAGCTGAGTACTTTGGGAATGTCTCCGTCACCGCTTCGTGTTGACCCAGTTAGCAGTGGTAAGTTAGTAAATATGTATTTGTTGATGTATGGGATGAACAGCCGGTGCATCGTCCTCGTCAGCAGCAGTGCATATTCAGGCACCCTGTGCATTCTGCTGTATCTTGCACTGCTCCAGGAGGCGCCTCCTGAATATCGCGTTCCAATGTCCTTGGTCCACCATGTCCCCATTCTCCATTGGGACAGCAAAATGGGTCAAAATACGGTGCACAAGATATGCAAATGAGAGTGTGGCGTTGTCCTTATGCTTCACTTTAGACATCATCCAACAAATATAGTGCCTCCAATTCACCGACCGGGCGTGACAGATGGCCCACATGACCGGTATATCAACCTCCAATACCCTGGAATGGTTGTAGGCCCGAGGGAATAAAACATGGGTCAGCACGTAGAAGAGGATCCGTGCATTCACAGTCAACTGCCCCACAGTGAAAAGGGGTCTCTGACCCAATGGTCTCCTGATGTCATGGATGGCGGTTGCTCGGTCATATCCAGGCAGGTTGACGTTGGTATCCCCATCATACATAATGGCGCCCGCCCCATCGAAATCATACCCCAGTATGTGGGCCCATATGGGCGCTATTATCACTATGTCAATGCCACATACGCTCGACTTCAGGTCTCCGTGAATGTAGTTGAGGTTGTGGTAGAAGGCCCTAACCATATCCTCTGAGTACGGACTGACGAACTCCGCCAATACATGCAGGTGTGATGCCTCCAACAGTGGGACTATATCAAATCCCTCATCAATGAAAAATGGGATGTCCAGTGACTTGGGTTTGATCACGGTTTTGTAGGCAAACTTCTCCACGAATACTCTGTGGGATGCTGCATGATGTTCTAGCAGATATCCATAACGGAGTTCTTCCGGCTGTGCCTGAGAACCGGAGGTATCACCCTCTCTCCGCTGCTTTGAACGCCTCTCATTCTCAACTTGACTGTGAACTCGTCTGCGTGGAGGCATAATGAATACAAATACCTACAAAGAGACAACATAATTCATCAACAAACATGAAACACAGACACAAACATGGAACACAGACAATTCATGGTATAATCACAATGCAAATGTCATTATCTGTTAATGGAGCTAATGTCATTGTCCGTAAAATGCATAATCAACAATCAAAACAAAGGTAATCAATAACCGTAAACATCCATACACACAATAACATGTAACTCATGCTTCAATCCCATTAATCGCTTCAGTTTCGCATGAAAATAGTCATTGCCCATTTCCAAAACACACCTAAACATATATTTAATCTCTCATTTAATAAAAAAAACAACCAACAAGTCAAATCAATGATTAAAACACTACATATCCAAAGAAAACAAACCCTAATCGATTACACGCACCATATGTTTAGCAAAACGGAGAAAATACAGTCAAAATCGTAATGGGTTTCGAAAACCTACCGAAATCAACGTAAATGTGAGCAAATCTTCAATTTTTCCAAAACCCATGCCTTGGATCCGATGGCTTCTGGCCGAAATTGAAGATGGAGGAGAGTGGGGGCCCTAATTGGTTACAAGAAGTTAAATGAGGGAAAATGAGGGGTTTCGGCATTTAAAAAACAGAAAACGCGATATGTAATCGATTACGGCCCGTGTCGTAATCGATTACATCTCGTTGTGACTGCCATTTTGCATTCTGGGTTTATGTAATCGATTACACACTGTAGCGTAATCAATTACATAAAACGTTACACTGTATAATCGATTACGCTACAGTATGTAATCGATTACATAATGTAAAAATTGAAAAAAAAAAATGGCCAAACCTCTGTAATCGATTACATTGGGCATGTAATCGATTACAGGGGGCAGATGGGTTAATACTTTTGTCAACGTGGTATTTTGGTAATTATTTAATTAATAAGGGTTTTTTCCCGTACAATTGCCTAAACTAAATATATGCCGTTTAACTTTATTAGTCTGGGTCCGTGGTCATGTAATGTAATCCAGTTTGGATGTCAATTTGCTCCACGATACAAATATCACAAAGGGGGAAAAAGGCTTACGTGTTTTTTAAATTTTCTAACATATTTCTACCGGACCTATTTACTTTTTTTTTTTTTAATTTACCTATTTACTTATTTCTAACATATTACAAGCGTGGATATGGAGCTCACACTATTTACTTAATTTACTGGTATTAATACAGTTGGTTAGTTGTTTATTTTGTCGTTATTATAAACAAATTGTGTGTTTCTTTTTCGAAAGTGTCTCCATTTAAACGAGGATATTAAGTGATTCAAAAGAGAATAAGAAAAGACGTAAAACTAATAAAGGAAGACTGTAAAACAAAGCAAACCAGCTTATATGTTATAATAAAAGGGGCATTGATATTTCAATATGACTCAGTCAGTCATATAAGAAGATTAATTAAATAGTGGAAAATTTTGTTATTATAGTACAAAAATTGTAACAATATAATTATCCGTTTCTAAATATACGATTTAGTTTATATAGTTTATAGTACAAATTTTACTGCATATTATATCATATATTTAGTTTATAATACAAGTTGCGCAGCGGTTTTGGTCGTTGCTCTCATCTGAAGTCTGAACACACACAAAAGACATGTTTTTTTTTTTTTTTTAATTAAATACTCTTTTATAAACAAGGGAAAAGGTCAACTTTTTGGAGGTGCACAAGTGACAAAGCTGAAGATTAAAGATTTGCTTACACATAATCAAATAACACTAATGCATGTTCCGTCCCCACCAGATACATTGCATTGTGGAGAAAATGTGACTTTTAATTAATTAATTTAAGCTGCGGCTTTGTCGTATACACGCAAGCTACGTATGCATGTTACAAATGTTAGCTATTTTGTACTCTTCCTCTTTCCAAAACTCAACCAAGACTTGAACTTTATTAAAACATTAATATTTAATTAAGGTACGACGATAGGAGCACTACTGCCATTTGTTTAATTTCTCTGCCTTGTTGTGTATACGCTACATTCACACCATTCTACAATTAGAACAAGGAATCTTATAGCAAAATCTAATGTTAGTAACGTCACAACAAAAAATAATTTATATAATCATTATTGTGAGGGAAGTGGCTTTGCTGCTTCTTTTGTTGTATTTGCAAACAAATCAACAATTTCATCATCACTGGTTTTCTCTATAGAATATATGCTCAGACGGCGAAAATGTGACTGTGTGTCGGGAATAAATAATTGAAGAATTTTTGGCCTTCTTCGTCGAAAAATAACTTATGTATACAAATATTATTAATTAAAAATTAACTGGACACCTATCTATTCATAATTAATTTGATATATTTGTATTTTTTTATGTGAAAATTTAGTGAAATTATAAATTAAAAACAAGTATTGTCACTTTGTGCGTCTACCTGAATATCCCCTTAACCACCCATTTAGTATATAGGAACTTTTTACCTGCTTTTACGCGCGTGCAATAAACTCAATATTTATGCGTGACCAAGTAACAAAATAGTACGTTGAAGAACACACAAAAACCTTTAATACCTATATTTATAACAAATATGCATAAGCCAATTAATCTTGATGCTCCCAACACATATACAGAAAACGGTATTTAAGTGATCACGGGAAAGAAGAGATAAATTATCACAATAATATATATATATATATATATATATATATATATATATATATATATATATTATGATATAGTTCATATCAAATAGTATTAAATATTGAACTCATTTTAGTCACATATAGCTCTTTCTTTTCTATTAGCACGTCTAGCTACCTTACTGAAACAAATAAGGAATAATTAAGTCATTCATTTTGTTTGAAAATGAAATAAATTTATAAAAAAACTATAATACTCACAAAATAAGAGAGTATTAATTGCAAATCAAGTATTTAAGTCTATAAGATGTCTACCTGCAGTGTTGATTTATACCACTAAAATTCTGACACTTACAATTATTTAACTAGCATTTGCGGCTTATTTCTAGCAATTTTTTGTTGGAGTGGTTGAATATTTAAGAAGTATAAGAAGAAGAGATGAAGAATAAAGTAGTGCGCGTACAATATCTTTAAAGTGTGGATAATATTTTTTTTAAAACTTAATTCCCCTACATATTGCTGTTTAATAAGGTGTAATTTGGATCGACATGTGAATTTTTTGTAAGATATAATAAAGATCTTTAAATATGGATTCTACTTTCAATACTCAAGTAAAGACAACAATAACCTTTACAAAGTGATAATTTAACTTTATCTTCGTATGTACTCAAAGATAAAGTCAATTAGTTTTATTTATTATTATTGTGTGATTGCTAATGTGAAATGTTATAGATGAAGTGCTAGTGCAAGTTATTTATTGACCATTAAGCGATGTCTTGAAATGATGTATTTTGAATCAATACATCTTCAATTAAAAGCTAGTCATGATATATACTATATTAGATACATAAATCAACATAACTTAAATAGCAATGATTATTTAAAATAACTCTTTCATAAGAGTTACATCTTATAGCATATATGTAAGGTTTTCTTAAAAACAACGCAACCTTCATAAGTATATGACTTTTCAGTAAATACATTTCTTCATTTTAAAATATTTCAACATTTTTTAGATTCTAATTATCATTTTTCTTCTTCATAAATTAAAAAATAATGTAATTTACGCATATTTTAAAGAAAAAAAATCTTTTATTACTTGTAACCAATAATTAGAAAAAATTAAAGAAGGATATGATCATTGAATAGAGTTGGGTAAATAATAATTAAGCTATAATAATATAAATTAATATATATCACAATCACTTCTCGCAAAATTTGACCTTAAAAAATGCGGCGATCACATGGGTTGTTCCTTGGATCTTCATATTCTGCTGTAGTTTTCATCTTATGTTGATTGGTTCACGATCACAGCAGAGATGAAAAAGTCAGATGGTAATAAAAGGATAATTTTGGTATTTAGAGAAAAATATAATATACTGTTGAATTCAGTTTTCTTGGGCAGTTCCCAGTACCCAGAACTCAATCTAGTATATATAGCCTTGCCTATCATAGTCAGATAATGTAATTAATTCAATCCATGCATCCAACAATTTTTTTTAATTATAAAAATAAATCACATCGACACACATTTTTTATTATTGTTATAAGAAAATCAAAGAATATATTCCTGCATATGTTTTGGCAGCTAGTAAGCAAAACATAACGCCCACCCATGTGGATTTGCCTTGCATTCAACAAGGATGTTCAAAAAAAAAAGAAAAAGAAAAAAGAAAGTCCTCGAAATAAAACTAATAATCACCAATATTTGCTATTTCAGATGACGACCACATCATTGCCCAGGATACACTCCATAATTTTTATTATAAGGTATAAATTAATAATTTATATAAATTAATTAAAATAGTTAAAGTTAATAAAGTTATTATAAAATTTAAATAATTTTTAATATTACCCTTATTAGTTACCCTAAAATTTAATATTATATTATCATTACTCTCATCCACAATTCCTATTAATTATTGGCATACATAGAAAAAAAATAATACTCATTGAAAATAAGTAAGTGTCTTATAAAAATGATCAAAAACAATTATTAATTGATGCTTTATAATAAGGATCAAAATGAATAATTACCAAGTTTTGACACACACATATACCACCTTCAAATTAAAATTCACTACAAAACGAGAATTTATATTAAAGATTTGAGGCAAGTATTTCATAGTTTATTGTTGCGATTAAAATTCCACCCATAAGTATATTTAAATAGATGTGGGGATAAGGTTGTTAAATTAACAAGTTTAAGCAAACTCGTGACAGTACATAAATTTGTATTGTGAACTTATAAGAGTTTATTTTTATTATTAAATATGTATTAAATTAAAATATAAAAATGATAACAATTTGATTTAAATATATTTTAAATTCAAATAATTGAAACTAAATCCATCAACATTCATCATTTATCATATTTAACAAATTTTTTAAATAAAATTTATATATAAAGCCACTGAATATGATAAAATTAAAAAAAGTTAACAAGAGTTTAAAAATAAGTTAACAGGGTTTTGTAAACTAGAAATAAATGACGAAAATTTGATTTAAATATATTTTAAATTTAAATAATTGAAATTAAATCCATCAACACTCATCATTTATCATATTTAACAATTTTTTTAATAAAATTTATATATAAAACTGCTGAATATGATAAAATTAAAAAAGTTAACAGGAGTTTAAAAATAAGTTAATATGGTTTTGTAAACTAGAAATGTAAAAATGGTAAGCTTGATGTATAAACTCATGAGTTTTAATTGAGTTTATAACTAGCACGAGTTTATCATTGACTCGACTTGTTTTTGTATCTTGGAATCGTAAAAATAGTAAATTCAGAGAGTTAACTCATGAATTTGACAACAATATCAAATTAGATGAAAAACTGAATTTAATAATATATGATAAAGTGAAAACCCATAAATTATTGAAACCTTATGACATTGAGTTAACATGAGCCATCTCTTTTGTTATTTCGGCCTATAAATTTTCTTGAGTCAATACAATATTTGATATTTATAGCTTGTCTTCGTTTAATTTTCTTTGCCTTAGTTTTAAACCAAATGTTTTAGTCTCCTAAATTTATTTCCGTTTAAGACGTTGAAAAAAGGGACTAATAATACTCCCACCGTCCCTATATATTGGAGTTTTTCCCCCTCTAAATGGGCACACACTTAAATGTAAGATTCATTTTGAGTTTGTCTCAATATAGATGCACTTTTTCTCATTTTACTCTCAATTAATCATTTTAGGCTAAAGTATACTTTTGGTCCTTTAAGTTTATATGAGATATACTTTTGGTCCTTTAACTTTATAAAGTATACTTTTAGTCCTATAATTTTAACACCGTTAATTTTACTAACGGAAAATACAAACTCAAGTGATGACGGTATAAACTTAAGTGATGATTGTGTAATTAAATGCTATTAAATTTAAATTTAAAATATGGGTAAATTTAAGAATATATAAAATTTGTTTAATTAAATGATATTAGTCATCACTTAAGTTTGTCACGTCAACATTTTCCGTTAGCAATATTAACGGTGTTAGCGTTTTAGGATCAAATGTATACTTTATACAGTTAAGGGACCAAAAGTATGCCTTATATAAAACTTAGAGGATTAAAAGTATACTTTAGCCATTATTTTACTATATACATTCTCTTTCATCATTCTATCATTACTACATTCTCTCTCACATATTCATAAATAGGGGCATTTTAAAAAAAAATAAATTATAATTATTACATTTTATTTACTTTTAATTTTTTTAAAAAAATCTCCCGATTCGGAAGAAAGACTTTTATTTATAAAGACGAAGGGAGTAATAAATACTTCTATGGTTCTTAATATAAAATATATTTAAAAATTTGATTTTATATTTAATATAAGCTGAAATTTTCATATTTGTTAATCTTTTTTAATTTACCCCATTGATACCCCCTTAACAATAATCAAGAAGTTAAGGGAAGGAGATAATTGAGGAATATGATTAGAGTGTTTTAGAAAAGACATGTCTTATTAACTAATTTAACCAATTTTTTTATTTAATCAAATTTCATATTAATGACTAAATGGGTATTTGATAAAATAAAGTGACTCATAAATCTAACCTTTTACTCCTTTCAATCCTTTTCATAAGAAAAAACTGTAAAAATCACTTGATTCATAATATTACTACTATGTTCATTTTTATTTGTCACTTGTACCTAAAAAAATTGTTTCGAAATATGAATCACTTATAGAGTAATAAATGAGTTTTTGAAAATTTTACCATTCATTAATAATAAGGGGAGAGATATGTAAATGCATAGAGATAAAAAAAAAAAAAAAAAGTGATAGAAGATATGCAATTGCATAAGTAAGGGCAAATATGAAAAAGATTATCTTTTTAAAGCTTTTCTTGTTTTACAAAAATGAAATATAGACTTGTACAAATGAATAAAGTGATAGTTAAAAGCAACCAATGTGTAATTTATATGCCTTACTTTCTAATGACAACTTTGTTTTGAAAGAGTGTGCATGAGAGACAGTGGGTGACAATTTATTACAGAGAGATAATAAGAAATATATATTTAATGAGGATAAAAATAAAAATACCAATGTAAAATTTCAGATAAGTCATATTTATTCCTTATATTAAATATCTCTATGGAGAATGTCCATTTTTTATTAAAAAAGTATTGGAGGATATCTTTTCAATTAAAATGTGACATCCTCTGCGATTTATTGTCCCTTTGTTTTTCCCCTCTCCTTTCCTATTTCCCTCTCGCTTAACAGTTACTCTGGTGATTAATAATAATAGTAGTATTAGTTTTTTATTATCATTGTCGACCCGTGACTATCGTTGTCATTGCCTAGAATCCGCTTAATTACCATTATTGCCATTTGCGTGTTACTACTAATGCTGACATTTTTCAAGACTTGAAAATTGGTGTCTTTAATTATGTCATACCGAAAAATTTGGCTAAATGGTAGTATAAAAGAAAATAATTTTTTAAAATAATCGAAGTAAGATATTTAATTCTAAATAAGTTTAACAAAAAAAAGTCACAAGTTGAGAACTAATATATCTTTTAATTAATTAAGCAAACCAAAAGAAAACTATCACAAGTTCACAAACCATATGTTCTGCAATTAATCAACCGTTTACTAACTGTTTATTAACTACACTTAAATTTTTTCTTGTTTTCCATCCTTTGAGGTAATTTTAGGTGTTATGACTTATGAGCATTGTTTTTGTTTATATATTTATACGTGTGTGAGTGAGAAATTGAGAATCTTAAACTACTCGAATTCTTTAACAGACCTGCTGATAACTATGTAACGGCTCAAATTGATTTAAATTTTAAATGTCTTAATAAAATCGTGTGAGGAGCTAGACTCGATCGGACGAAGAAGAATAATAATCCAACGAAAGAAGTAATTCATCTAGAAATTATGGCTTATTATGTAGAGTTGTCCAAAGCGCGTAAACTGATCATCAGCTATAGTTTGTTTCTTTTCGTTTGAACATTATATTTATTAAAAAAAAAAAAAAAAGAGGGGGGAATTTGGCGTTTAAAGTTGAAACGAGTTTAAAGGTAGATTTTATGAGGGGGATTTATAAAAAAGGAAATGAAGTGATTGACCAAAAGGAGGAGAGACAGAAAGAAAGCGATTTTATTTTGGGGAGAGAGACACAAGCCCTGAAAGAGTGGGAGAGTTTTAAGTCATTTCCCCGGAGCAGAACTTGGAAATTTCCATTTTTTTTTAACACAAGTAATACTGTTTTGTCAATTCATAATTTATTTTCTAAGTCCCAAAATTAAAAAAACAAATCCTGATTTAATTTTTCACTCGTTCACAGGATTCATTACACACTTAACTCTCTCTCTCTCTCTCCCCTAAACCACCTCCTTCCATTTTGTCCTATTCGCAATTTTTCTTCTTTCTTTTTCCTATAAATTAGAGGTTTTTCCCACTCCATCTCCCTCCGATTCCTTTCTTTTTCCATTATTATTCCCTTCTTCTTCTTCTTCTTCTCTCTGACAGCATCACGGTAACAACAATGGAAGAGCTAGGGACGTTGTGGGCCTATGAATCGGAGGTGGGTCTTTGTTCTTTGCCTGTTTTTTTCTCTTCATCTACCTCCTTTTACTTTAGTTCTCTGTTTTTCGATGTCTCTAATGTCACATCTTTCATTCGCTTCTTATAGAATTCAGTTTTGAGACTGTCATTTTCTTTCAAGGTTCAAACCTTCTGCCTGTTTTGTTAATTTTTCAGTTCCAGTTTTCTAATACTGGACTGCGAAATGATTTTGGAGTGTATTCTTTCTGCTTCGCTCAAAATTCGGAAAGATTTCATTATTAAAGAATAAACTTATTCTGCTATTAATACTATAAAATTCTGTGTTTGTGTGTGTTTTGGGGACAGAGCAATGAAAGATCTTTTTTGGTGAATTAGGTGCTATTGTCAATCTTTTTTCTGCAGCTTTTAGAATTTTGGCTTTGCGTTCAAACTTTGTGAACGTGACAGAGCAGGCAGAAAAAGCCAAATATTTTTCCCCAATTTATTTCTTTGACTCTATGGAAATCTTCGTTTTTGAGAAGATAGGTTTGATATTGCCGACTCTCTCTTGAAATTTCCTGGTTTGTATTTATTTCTACTATACTAATTCTATATTGACCCCCTTTTCTCCGTAACTTTTTCCCTTTTATTTAAATAGCTTCCTATTTTAAAAAATCTTTCTTAATTCGCAATTCTGGGAGGTTACTGACATTTTATGGTTCTACCGGGACTAAACTCAAATTAGATAGAAATCCATTACCATACAAAACGCAAAAGCCCAAGTCTAACATCGATCCCTGGGTCCAAGCACCAAACGTTGTCGTTTCCCTTGTTCATTTTATGCCGTATTTTTTATTTATTTTTTTTTAAAATGTCATTCCTGCTCAAAATTCTCTCCGCAACTTGCTCTAAAAGTCAGTCACAGTCGGAGGCTTGGTGTGAAACACTGCAAGAACTTTCCATTTAATTTCATCAATGAATCCACCTTGAAACTTTAGTCATGATAATGACATTTTTCAGTTTCTGAATATGCAGAGCATTGAGGAATTGAAGCAGAAGCTCCTGCATGCGACGCTGGAACTTGAATCAGCAAACAAACTCAAGATGGAACTTTTCGATCTCCTCAAGATTGTGTACCATGAAAGAGACGAACTTCGAGAAGCACTCACAAAAGTTCTTCACAAGCTCGCAACCACATCGTCACCTAACGTTCCCAACAATAGTGTTATTCCTCAACTTATTCCCGAAACTCTTGTTATGGTTCCAAACACAAAAACCAACTCAAGCATCACTGAGTCCAACAGTCTTTCTCACGGTTCTTCCGCTGTTGATTCCTTCCTGGACGCTGTTTCTTCTCCTGATTTCTCAAACATTAACGTTGTTGATTCCCGAAACGGGGGTTTTCTCAATTCTGAAAAGACAGCACATCGTGATCCTGCGAGTGTGATAATTGAGAATATGATCAAAGGAAAAACTTTGCCTCAAAAAGGGAAGCTTCTTCAGTCTGTGATGGAAGCTGGACCATTGCTTCAGACTCTTCTTGTTGCTGGTCCTCTTCCTTGTTGGAGAAACCCACCTCCTATTCAACCCATAAAGCTTCCACCTTTCAGCCTTAAAGACTTCGAATCCCCAGCTCTATGCTCTTCAGCTTCTATGTTGAACTTTGCTATTAACAACCCTCTTTCTTGGCAATCGAGTTCGACTCCGAGTTTTAACTATTATCAAGTTCCTGCAAGCAAGCGTCAGAGGCTCTGACAACCAGTGATTTTGATGCAAGTTTCAATTTAGTGCCTTTTGAACCCCCGTTTGTAAATGGAGTTCGGTGATTGGTGTAAATGGCATTCCCTGGTTTTGATTGATGTTTGAGGGACTTAGGCCTTGTCGGTTTTCTCTGATGTTTTTTAGAGACAAAAAGGCAAATTTAGTTCTAATATGCTAATTTTTGGTCTCTCTTTTTTATCAATCTTCTGAAAATACTATGCTAAATTTAGCTTAGAGAGACATACATACATAACATACTTGGACAAAGAAGATCTAGACTAAGTTAATAATAGTCAAGTTTGTCCGGCATAAATGTCAGGATTTAAGCAAAAACTGAAAAAAAAAAATAATTTTTTTTTTGGGTGACTTAGATATTATCTAATCTAATACAAGAAACGTTAGCATCTGTGAATCTTTTAATTTACCTCCAACTACTGTGTCGCTATATGGATATATATATATATACTTAGGTATGAACGCCTCGTTCTTTTCATTAATGCTCTTGTTGACCGCAATTTAGTAGATTGAAATGGTTGGCAAGGCCTCATTTGCTTGAGCCGATAATGATGTCTTCCAATTCAGGCACGTCTTTGTGGGAAGGACACAAGGCATATTCAATTATCGTATTTGCTGCCGTCGTCACCATAGTAACATTCTACGGCTTGTGTCAGTGCTACTTGAATGGAGGCCCTCGCGCTAGGTCCTCTAGAAACCAGCCTTCAAGAGGGGATTTGAACGAGCCTGATACTGATAATCGTCATCATTCTATACAGATTCAAAGTCTTGGTTTAGAGTTGTGGGTCGTATCATCTCTTCCGTCGTCTCAGTTTAAGAAGAATGAGGGAAGTAACAAAGAGTGTGCGATATGCTTGGCAGAGTTTGAAGAAGAAGAATGGGTTAAGAGACTACCTAGCTGCGCTCATGTCTTTCATGTTTCTTGCATAGCCACCTGGTTTCGGTCTCGCTCAAATTGTCCTATCTGCAGATCTAATGTCAATCATCAAGATCATCTCGCTCTTAGCTTGGAGTCATCTGTTTCTAACTACGCGTCGCCTGACGAGACGTTGAGCAAAGAAGAGCTTTCGCCAGAAAGGCCTTCACAATTAGGCAGTCACACTACAACACTACAATCCACCTCACGTTCCAATTGATTCGTTCACTTTCGTTTTTAACTATGTCTTTCCTTTGTTTTCCTGTTTTTTTGGTTCCTGGGTTCGGATGGTTTTTTCTTGTCTGGATTTTCATCTTTATGATTACTTGCACCAATAGGTAACCGCGCGAAGAAAGTATAGAAACGCCTAACTATTGCACTTCGGTACGTTCGATCAAGCAAGGAGATAGGAACTAGAAACTCGCTAATCAAAACTTCATTACTATAACAAACCAAAAAGTTAAAACAGAAGTTTTAGTGCCTATTTATTTTATCTTATTTTAAGTAATTATTTTAAATAATTCTGCTTTGTATGAAATGAAAATATGAAAAAATATAAAATCAACCTCCAAACCTTAAACAACGGATTCGACCCTTGCTACATTATAAGTCCTCCCCTTTCGTGGTAATTTTTTAATCCCATTGACAGGTTACAACCCAACCCTGGTTTAGTTCTGTAAAAATTTTGCATGGATTAAAAAGGCAACTTCGAAATATTACAAATACAAACAAAGTACAAGGGATAACCATCTGGTGCCCGTAGAGACCACGAATTTTTCATTTCTCACAAAACGCCACAAACATTTTAAGCAAAAAAAGGGCGATCACGTTCTGCTCAGAGCTCACATTGAATGAAAAGATAGTAGACTCTTTGAACCCACCAACTTAAAAGTAAAATTCATGTCAAAATTGTAACCCAAAGTCTGCTTAATGACGATTGAACAGGAATAAACCAAATAGTAAAACAACATAAAGAACTCAACCATGTTTCCAAAGTCTCCTAAGAATGATCTCTCCATAAACTGACTAGCAACTATTACAAGAATAATAACGCAGGCGATGTAGGATTCACACTTAGACTTAGATAATCCCAATTTTGTTTGCTACGTCCAATGCATCATAATCAGGTGTCAGCCTAACATATGCCTTCTTGGTGCCATCGGGCCTGTAATAGTATAAAGCAAATTTAGGGGGGAAATGCAGGAAAATAAAGCAAGTATAGAAGAAAATTCAGCAAAATTGCTCCATCAATCGATACAGCTTAAACCGGTTCTCCAGATATGCAATTCCATACATACCACAGTCAACCAAAAGAACACAAATCCTAAGATTACAAATGCAAGTTGTCAACACTATTCCAAGCACTCCAAATTCTTTCCGCATAAATATTAATACCCAACCAAAAACCTAGAAATGCCAACACCGCATAAATATTAATACCCAACTAAAAACCTAGAAATGCCAACACATATATAACTTGAACCCAAAAAAAAGAAAAAAAGAAAGCAGAAGAGCATAGATGGCAAGGGGGAATTTGGATCATAATTAGAAATGCTCCAGAGTTAACTGATTATCGTTAAAGGCTTAAAGCCTCAGTAAGTAAAGGCTCACCTGATCAAGGTATTTACTTTCTTGGCCTGAATGTCATACATTTTCTTCACCGCATCCTTTATCTTCTTCTTGTCAGCACGTAGGTCAACAATGAAAACCAAAGTGTTGTTGTCTTCAATCTTTTTCATTGCAGACTCAGTAGTGAGAGGGTACTTCAAAATTTGATAATGATCAAGTTTATTCCTTGGTGGAGCACTAGTGCGAGGGTATTTGGGATTCCTAGCCTTTTTCAAAGTCTTTGGCCGATGGAATGTAACAGAGGTTCTGATTTTCTTGGCTTTCTTCTTGAAGGTAGGGCCTGATTTAACTGCTTTAGCAGTTTTCAAGGCCTGCGCCTTCGGATCAGTTTTCTTCGAACTATCAACTGATAAAATGGCTTGATTCAGTCACTCACAAGATCTCCAGCACCAATTAAATTTTTTTCGAAAAATTAAAAATTCTAGAGCAGCCGTGTTATAGGGAAAAATCAACTCCAACAGTATTTCACGCAACAGCCTTACAACGAATAAGAATAACATCAACTGCACGACAATACTTCTCCGAATCCTTATGGAAATGATTTAGAGAAACTTCACGTTGTTTTTTACTTTTCTTTATCACTCAGAGTTTAAAATCAATCGTGGACGAAAATAAAAGCATGCCATCTTAACTGGCAAAAAAGCTGCGCAGATAGAGATCGAGAGGGTTAACAATGTCAACAAAGGTGCTGAAGCTGATTGATCATTGATAAATAATACTCGCTTATTAACTTCTACGAAGATGGGCTTTTCATTAACAATTAATAATTAATTACATAGCAAGTCTATCAAAGACAATAAAGTGTGAAGCTAAGCTATAAAATCTTGCAAAAGCAATGCTGTCAAAAATATCATTTTTCAATAAGAATTGCTAAAGCAACCTGATATTTACTAGTAAAGATTAAATATCCATGCATTTGCCGTAAAGAGAATTGACGTGAAATACTGGGACAACTAAGGACAAGTACATTACTTTTATCGTTAAATGGGTAAATTCAACCACTATATCATCATGTTCGTCCGAATTCAAACATTGTTGATGCAAATCGAATGTTGACACCAAAAGGGAGGAAAGTACTCGATAGCCACGAGGGAAATACCTTTAGCTGGAGCCATGGGTTGCTGGAATTGATACTCGAGCTATGTAATGCTATAACGAGAGAAGAATTAACCGTCGGAAACTCGAAAACAGAAAATAATTTGTAGTTAAAGCATTCAAATCGATTGTCACACCTGCGCAAGAAGAGCAGCCGTCTAGGGTTTTGGACTGGAGATGCGTGGGTTACATCTACCCAGGAACTAAATTTTCCATGGCCTGGCTCAATGTAAAGAGGAGACATGGGCTTTAAAATCTACTTTGGGTCTGTAATAGTCAATAAGCCCGTCCAATTATTTGGTAGAGCTGGATTAAAAAATTTCTTCTACCAAGCACTCTCTAATACTAAAAAAATATCTCATTTTTAAACATAAGTATTATATATTGTATAATGTCAATTTTAAAATAAATTTTTTAAAGGAATCATGAGATATATCTCAAGTATGTGAGCTGGATTAATAAGCAATCTCTTATACTAAAAAATATATAAATATGGATATACTTCTTTTATTCTATTTATAAAAAATTTGTCATATTTATAAGGCATGTCATTAAATTTTGTGTCTAAATGCATACTCTTCATTTATTATATTTTGGACTTTGTTGGATAAGGCTTAACATTTTGTTTAGCCTGTGTTTGAACATGTTGAAAATACTTTATAAATTAAATTAAGGGAGTATATATTAGCTTAGCAAGTACATAAAGTGGGTCAAACATATTTTTTTTACCTCTAAAAATAATTGAGCAACAAAACATAGTGGCTTTAGTAAAATAAATATAAACTCTATGTCTTTGGATTCAACTAGCAAAGGGGTCAGATACTCTTATCAAAGGAAGGGGGAATGATCTTGAAGTTGGTCAAGGCGTTGGATGAGACATCTTAAACGATGTGAATTTGTGGAAATGTAAGCTGAGGTAAAGGCAGTGGCGGACCTAGAATTTTAGATTTGTGGATGCACAATTAGTGGTGAGATTCGATGATTTTTTTTTTAAAGGAAGGTTTTAAATGCATTAAAAAATAAAAAAATATAAACAATAAATTATATATTAGGTTATACTTCATAATTAGGGAATTATGAAATATAACCTTATATATAATTTTGGGATTATCATATACTCTTATAAAAATTAGGGATTATCATATACTCTTCATAATTAGGGAATTATCATATACTCTTGTAAAAAGTATAAAAAGACCTAGACAATTTAAATTTTGGGATAATAATAAAGGCACGCAAATTTTATCGTTCTCGAATTTTATACTGACGCGATTAAGAACCGTATAGAACACGGTAAAAGATTAAAAATAAAGAAATGATTGACTACTAATCAATTTTATGATTGCATATGTTCATTATAGTTATATTTAGGGTCGGTGCAATGCTCGGAATTAGTTTTTTGTTTTGATTGGATATATGAGGGGAAATTAGAGTATTTGATTGGTCTAATTTTTTTTACAATGGGCATTTAATATTTATCTGGCAAGGGGAAAAAAAACTCTACTTAGCTTTCGTTATGGTCAGTCCACATCAGTGTGTAATTTTTTTGAAACAATATTATGTATTTTTCTAAGTAGAAAACTTATGTAATTCAAGCAACTATGCACACACATTCATTTTTCTTAATCCCCACTCTTCATACTTCCTGCGTCCACACACATGTCCTCAAGTTTATGTCTGTAACTGTAGACATAGGACCCATTGTGGGTCTGCCACTGGATAAAGGTATGTGTACTCTTAGTCTTGTATGTTTTGGGGAGCAAGGGTGCTTATATTACCTTACCTTTAGATTATGCGTGAATATATATATATATATATATATATATATATATATATATATAATAAAGCAGGATCATGCTAATTTTATCGGAGTTTCATAAAAAAGACATTTATATAAAAGTATATGCGTGTGTATCAATTTTTATATATAACCTCACGATTGGCATACATGTGACCTTAATAATGTGTTTCAGGGGGAAAAAAGAAAAGAAGAACTCAATAGTGTATACATTTATTTGATGTTTCAACTGTGGAAAGTTTTTTTTTTAAGGGAGTCATTATTAAATATGTTGATGCAGAATATCAAATATACGTGTGCGCACCCGCAACGTCAATTTTTCCTTAAAGTATAAAAAGTTACAGCATAAAATACAGTAGTCAATAATAAAGGTCCAATTTACTCTACTCGTATATATTAATATATACTTATATAGATCTCAATGGCTCTCTTTCTGATTTTATTTTTCACAAATAAATCATCACTCATGATGATAATGCTAGATTTCAAGCTCATTAGATATAAATATTTGGTTTCTAAAATAATAAATCTAAAACTTCATTTATCTATTGAATTTTTGTCCTAGACTCGTTGTGATATTGATATTACCCCTTGCGGTAATTTTTGTTCCATCAGGTAAGATGTTCATGGTAGTGCCCATTTGCATATAACTTCTCAAAAATAGTTTTTAGAATTTATAAGATAAGTTGTAAGAGAAATTTTATTTGGATCTGTGAAAAATAACTTTTGAAACCTAAGTTTAGGTTTCCAAACAGGCTTAAGAAAGCAAAGCGAAAATCCAATAAAACTCACCAAAGGGAAAAAAGAATCTTTTGATTGGAAACGTTCCAGTATCAAAACGATTACAATTTTAAAGAAATGCACATTAAATGCTTCACACACTTCTTTGACTTCAATGAGAAAATATCAGCTCTTTGTTTTGACTATATGTTAGGTTGAAGCTTCCTTGTCCGATAAGTCATTGTTATTTACAATAGGATTGATGAATCCTGATAATGGAGATTGTATATCAGAACCATAAACATGACCCATTTTGGTTCTTTTTGTTTGCAGGTACCTCTTGTTTTCTTCGGTGATCAGTGTCAACACGGGAACACGCCCAATCACTGCCAAACCATAACCCCTCAATCCAACAAACTTTGCTGGGTTATTTGTCATTAACCTCATTGTTCGAACTCCTAAATCCCTCAAAATCTGCTCTTAATTAACATCATAATTCTAACATTAGAATCAAAACATGCAAATACTGATGTATATCTCGAAGGAGTAGAGAACAAACCTGGGCACCAATGCCATATTCACGAGCATCAACGGCTAAGCCAAGGTCCAAGTTTGCTTGAACAGTGTCACGACCTTGATCCTGCAAGTTATATGCCTTTAGTTTGTGACCAAGTCCAATGCCTCTTCCTTCAT
This sequence comes from Acacia confusa, assembly GCA_037074495.1. NCBI lineage: Eukaryota > Viridiplantae > Streptophyta > Magnoliopsida > Fabales > Fabaceae > Acacia > Acacia confusa. The sequence continues at coordinate 1,387,629 of CM073509.1, forward strand.
GACCTCGAAGATACGCAATTACGCCTCTCCCAGCTTCCTCTATTAACTTCATAGCCAACTCCAACTGGTTCCCACAGTCACATCTAGCTGATCCAAATATATCCCCTGTTATGCACTCTGAATGTACTCTCACTAACACATCTTGCCCATCTCCTATCTCTCCCTGTTCATTTATGTCTCAGAAACTTACATGAAATTTACACGAAACAACTAATAAAAGCCAATATGTATAATATATATGGAGTTATATATACCTTCACAATAGCCACATGTTCAGTTCCATCCAATTTAGACTGATAGCAATATGCTTGAAATACGCCCCATTTAGTTGGGAGGCGTGAGAAGCTAGTTCTTTCAACCAGTTTTTCTCGCTTTCTCCGGTACCTTTACCATAAATATAATGATAAGTTTGTGATACTTCATCCAGCTTTGGGAGTGGCCAAGTGTAGTATAGTATAATAGAACAATCACAAAACTTACCTTATCAAATCAGTTATTGAAACAATTGGTATGTTGTGTTGTAATGCCAAGTTTTTAAGAATGGGTAAGGGAGCCATAGAACCATCCTTTGAATCAACTAGAGCTGAAAGAAGAGAGACAGGCCTCAAGCCAGCTATGGTGACCAAATCTACAGAAGCTTCGGTGTGAGCTGCTCTTCTAAGAACACCACCATTTCTGTATTTAAGGGGAAACACATGACCTGGCTTTCTGAAATCTTCTGGCTTTGAGTCTGGAGATGACAAAGCAATAACCGTCTTTGCTCTATCTGCAGCTGATACACCCGTGGAAGTGTCAACTTTTGCATCCTAAACACACACAAAGGACAAAACTATAAACAGTTCTATTTGTTGCTGCAAGCTCACGAGCAGGATTGTAGACTATGAAACATACCACAGTGATAGTAAAAGCTGGGGCAGAAGAATCCTCAAATTCAGAATCAGGAGACATAAGAGGAAGCTTCAATCTTTGAAGATCCTCATCCTTCATGCCCACAGAAATAATTCCTGATCCGTGCTTTATCATGAAGGCCACATGTTCTGGACTAGTCTTCGACGCAGCCATTACAAGATTCCCTTCGATTTCTCCATTTTCATCATCTATCACAATCACAAACTAGCACAAACCAATGCATTTTATTATTAGAGATTCATCATAAATTTATTTATCTGTTAACAGTTTTGTAGACAGAAGGTGTGCATATAGAATCTTTGAGAGGCAAATGAGCAAAAATTATAATAATGAGACCAACCTTCCCTTGGCGTAGTGCATTAATAGCGTGCTCAATGGACGAGTAACCTTTGGTGGGGCAATCTGGATCACCTTCTACATCACTCACAAAGAAATCTGCAGTTTCTGGTGTGATTTCTGCGTCTAATGTTCCAAATGGTGCTGAAGATGACTCGTCCATGGCACCAAACATTGATCCATTCTCGTTCTTCTTCATGCTGCTTTCACCATATGAGTTTCCCACTCCAACTTCACACAGTCTTTTCTTCCACAAGCCATTTCTTGTCTGAGCTGTCAAGGAAGAGCGATTCAAGCTGCCACAAAGTATTCATGCTATTCTTAAATTCAACGCTCACATCAATGGTTTCAACTTTCATATCAGAAAAGGAAAAAGATCAAAATACTACCTTGAGCTGAAGATGACGTGGGAGATTAAGAAGCGAGGGAATGAAGCAGAATCCATCAACTTAGGCTTGAGAGTTTTCGTTTTTATGGTTTCATCAAATCCTATAACTTCATTTTTCTTAACGGTAGTTAAAAAGGGGAAAAAATGAAAGAAGAACCACCACTAGCTGGGGTCTTGTGAACTCCTTTTCGCAGACGGAAACGTTATCCTATATTTATAACTGGGAATGCAGTTAGGCTCTGAGCCACAACTACAGGCTAACACAAGTTGCGTGGGGTTGTCGTATAACTCACACCTGCACGATTCTGATGAACACCAGTAGGAAGCAAGATAAACTGAAAATTTCCCACCGTACGTGCTTTGTCCTTTTGGTAAGATGCTGATCATTATCAATTCGTTTAAATTAACACAAAATCTAAAATCGGAATAATATTCTCACTGACAATTTAAAAACAATGAGTGGATAAGTAGATCTGACATAGAAATGAGGTAAGGTTTGAATATGGGGCCCCTTAGTTTAATCAATTAAAAATTATTTATAAGAGAGTAAAAATCAAGTTATAAATATTTTATTTTATTTTTTGTCATTATTACTCAATAGTACCTTTTTCATACAAATATTTAATATATGATATTATTGGGGTAAATTCAAATGTTGTCAAATCTAATTTAAAAAAATTTCTTGACTTGATTTTTATTATGATGTTTAAAGTTTAAACCCTCAGTTACACTTGTTTTTCGTATTACCTTTTTAGGGGATTGAAAGACATTTCACATATAAAATCAATTTTTATTATTTTATTCCATTTTTTTTCCCTGTAAATTCATTTTGGGTCCAGGAGATTTAATCTGAATCCATGAATCACTAACTGGTATGAGCTGTCATTTGGGCCCATCAGTCAAAGGAAGAACCGTCCCAATCCGAGGGTCCTTGACCCTTTAAGTGAAGGCGGAGGCTGACGTGGCAGCCCAAGGTGTTAGAAAGGACCGCCGGAGAAAGCGGGACGCCTGAGGCTGAGAGGGCCAATCCGTTTCCGTTCTGTTTTTCGAACTCTCTCAGTCTAACGTCTACACTCTCGAGGGAAAAATCAGAGCACGCTGTTTCCTTTGTCCGGTCTCTCCAAGCCTAGTCTGCCGCGCTCTCCACTTCTCTTTCGCGCCACTTTTCCTGGCTGTGTTCTTATTTCCAGGTTTTCGTATGTTATATGTGCGTGTCATTCCTGGGCTATGGCGGGATTAGCCTCTTCTCTTTCAGATGATTGGAGGGAAAACAAGTTGTGTAAAGGAATATTTGCGGTTTCGGGAATCATGGTCACACTCGTCACATATGGTGTTTTGCAGGTTTGTTCTATCGACGTCTTCTCATTTCTGCTTGCTTTTTCTCTCATTCTGCAGGTTTGAATCTGAATCCTTTCACAGAAATGCTGATTCTGCTTATTTCATTGGATTCGAACCGTAGTATCGTGTACTCGATTACCAATTCGATTGGCTGATTTTAACGAATTTCGCATTGAATTTGAGAGTATTTTAGTACGTTTTGTCTGAATCCAATAATTTAATGAATCGTATTGATTATCCATTTATTTCTGGTACCAACACAAGTGTAGTCTTCTAGTGTGATACATGTAATTAATTCGCATGTTCATTTATTCTTTGTTGTTTAGGCCTAAAAAGGAAGTTTCCGAAATACCACTGGCGGTTCTATTTGAATAAATGTCTCATGAAGTCATTACCTGTAGAGTTTTTTAATTCTTTTTTCGAGTGAATGCAGAATGTTTACTTTGTCGGAAAAAACAAGCTTGATTAGCCATCATTAACAAGTCAGTAACAAATTATATTCACCTCTTGATTAGCCATCCTTAAATCTTTACACCTCTTGATGGTTGTTTGGTTGTATAATGTAAATACCTGTCCTAATTGGTTCCAATTAATTAGATTCAGCTCTTCTTCAATCATTTGTTTCTTCTTTAATCTTTACTTTCAGTTAACTTGCAGCTTCTTTTTGTTTTGTTTGCCGGATAATAACAGCTCTTTGGTTTTCCATAGTTTAACATATAAAAATACCGTGTACTCTTATATATATATATATATATATATATATATATATATATATATATTGTTCTTGCAGGAAAAGATCATGAGAGTTCCTTATGGGGTAGAAAAGGAGTACTTCAAATACTCATTGTTTCTTGTTTTCTGCAACCGCATCACAACAACTGCTGTTTCTGCTGGTTCCTTACTGGTAAGCTGGTTTTATAGGAAGTGGCTACCCTCCTTGACAAGGAGGGTCTGCTGCAGAAAACCTACACTGAGATTTTTTTTTTTGGTAATGTTAAAAAAAAAAGCTTTGGTTTTCTGCAGCGGACCCTCCTTGTCAAGGAGGGTAGCCGCTTCCGGTTTTATATGGAATAATATTGTCATGTACATACATTGTTTAATTTTCTGGTTTAGCTGCATAAACGCAGTTGGTTGTGTCACATGCGTTGTAGTGCGTTAAATTACAACCTGCATTTGTAGAGTTTGAATCATCTGTGACTCTAATTTTCAAATTTTATTGCAGGCAAGTAAAAAAAAATTAACTCCAGCAGCTCCTATTTACAAGTATTGTGTTGTGTCAGTAACAAACATTCTGACCACAACTTGTCAGTATGAGGTAAGCTTCATTCCTTCTGCATATCAATTCATTTTGAAGTTCATATAAACTTGCTATCCTTATCAGTTAAAAGTTGATGATCATATTGTTTTATCCAGGCCCTTAAATATGTCAGTTTCCCAGTTCAGACTCTTGCAAAGTGTGCCAAAATGATACCAGTTATGGTAAGTCAAATTTTAGCTTTGAAATATTTCAGCTACTTATCACGATTATTCTACTTGTTAATACTGAATTTCTTCAATTGTGAGAAATGAGACTCTTGGCTGATTGGTGCATTTGGCATATCACAATCCGGTCTCTGTTTTTTGGGTCATATAATCCTTGATTTGTATTATGGTTCCTTTGGTATACAAAAGAGACAGTTTCTTGAGTAATATAGATGTGTTGTAAGGATACAAACATGTCAAACTATCTTGGTGATTTCTAAAATTCCATTCCCTCCCAGCTTTTTCTGGATCAAAGATTAGATGGAATCTTTATACCTGTGTCTTATTTTACCGTGCTTCCACTTTTCTCATGGTTCATTGATATCTTCCACTGAGTTCTCCGCTCAAGACTTATTTGACTCTGCATTTATACTTTATACAGATCTGGGGCACTATCATAATGCAGAAGAGATATGTGGGACATGATTATTTCTTGGCGTTTTTGGTGACACTGGGCTGCTCAATATTCATCCTATATCCTGTAATTATTTTTTTCTGTGGTCCTTAAGTTTCTTTATTTCTTGTCTTCGTTCTCTCTACATCTGGGTAATTTCTATCAGAGAATCAACAATGAACGCCTATATGGCTATGTGCACCTAATATTACATAAACGAATTTTTCCCACTAAACAGTGGATCAATAAAAATGAAACAAAACTTTACTCAAATGAATTTCTCATATCATTCTGAATCATGCAGTGAGTTGATACCAATGGCAATATTTTGTCCATAAGAAAAAAGGATACTAAATTCTTCTTCCTGAAAAGGTCTTGGCGTTTTCCAATTTAACTTTGTACTTAGAATTTGTCATACTAAGTACATTTAGAGCCAATTAGGGTTTATAAAGGGCCAAAAGTTTCAAAATCTTCTTTTTAGTTACAGTTACTATTCATTTGGTCATCTCCAGATTTTTCACTTAAAAAATTCACAACTTTTTCTAGAAAAATCAAGTTGAGGCGGCTTGATTTAAAGCTCTTGACAAGGTGAAAAACTTTTGTGAAGGGAACTTAAGGATAGTTGGCTTGGCGGTTATTTAGAGTTCTCTCTCCCCAACCTGTATTTTCTTCTTTTAACAGCTGTTAACTTAGAATCATCAAATTTAATTGGACGGCTCACCATTGCAATGGGCTGTCAACTTAGTGGAGAGAAGCCATCCACGATTATGATAGAGACCAAGACAGTATGAAATTCCTAAATCTCACATTAAGTAGTATAGATGCTCCATAGGGTACATATGTAGGTTGCCTTTCCCTCACCAATAGCTAGTTCATTAGGGAGGGAGGGTCCCCATCAATATGTATCAAAGCAAATGGTAGGCAATTCCGAAGAAGACTACTTGTGGAGGGTTTTAATTGATAGCGTTTTGACTAGCAAAGAAGCCAAGTGAAGTGTCATATAGTGCCGACATCGGGACGTTTTACCCTCCCAGAGGGCTAATTAAAGGAGGGCAAGTAGTTTGAGATGCTTTAGTCCCACATTGAGTACTATGGGGTGCATAATTGAGTTGGTTTTTGATTCGGCATAGATGCTCATTAAAGGAATAGGATTGGGTAGAGGGGGGGGGTGTTATAGTTCTAAAATATTTTTTTATTTACTTTTGCTCGATTGATCATTCAATTGATGATTCATTCGAACTTTAATAATTCAGGAGCATTGTTGTAATAAACTAAAATATTAATTCGTTGTTCATGTAGGCAGGACCTGACATAAGCCCATATGGTAGAGGAAGGGAAAATACTTCATGGGGCGCTTTCCTAATGATTGTTTATCTTGGGTATGACTACAAAAATCATGCCTTTTATTTTGATGAGTGATTTAATATTTACTTGTAAAAAATTTTAAACATGAATGCTGCCTTTGCTCATATGGCATGTCCCCTTTTATTTGTTAAACTATTCTCAGTGCTGGGGGGAAAGTGTAGCTAGCTTACTTACCTGACATTTGGGACACACCCCCCCCCCCCCCCCCCCCCTAGCTACACTCAATGAAATTATAGTAAATCTTTGTTGGTTTGACTGGTATTTGATGATTTGAACTCTGAAACAAGCATGCTATTCGTAAGCTTTTTTTGGTCACTTTGAGTTCTTACATTTTTCTTGGAGCAAAAAAAAGTTCTTACATTTTTCATATTGATCCTCATAACTAATTTTGTGTTCTTATCGAACGTGTTGAATGCTTAGATGTTGATTTGTTTGTATTTAATAGGTTTGATGGGTTTACAAGTACATTCCAAGATAAGCTGTTTAAAGGTTATGACATGGAGATACATAACCAGATATTCTATGTTACGTTCTGTTCTTGTGTTCTTAGCCTAACAGGTAGGTTTTAATGAAAATTTGTCTTAAATATTTTTAGGATGAAATTTCATTGTAGATTTATTATTTAGGATTTCTGGATGATATTTGGAAACCTGAAGTGTCCAGGATAAATTTATTCTCCGCAATCTGCAATAACCTAGATAGTTCACCAATGAACCCCAAGAATTCAGAATGAGAAACGTTCTTTGGGTGTTAGAAATACAATGAAAACACATATTTCTTAGTTAAGCCTACATTATGTACTTAGCCAGCGTTCTAAGTTTGCCAAACATTTTTTTCCACTTTTCTTTTCTTTTTAATATGGGATTTTATTTCCTACAGCCATAATATTTTGGTCAATATTCACAACTACTGCATGGTTGGTGAAAGTTATTCTTATGACATTTGGTATGTTCTTATGTAGGCCTTATCTTACAAGGACATTTAGTGCCAGCTGTTGAGTTTGTTTATCGCCATAATGATTGTTTTTTTGATGTAGCATTGCTTTCAACAGTAAGTTGGCTTCCTCCTGCTGTAAATATGATTGAGTGCTGATAATGTTGTCTATGCTTGTTTTTGGGGAAAATACAACTTTTAATTCCTGAACTTTCTCTCATTTATTAACGCAGTTCTTGAATTTTGACTCATGACAACTCAATCCTGGTAGACTTATAATTTATTGAGTCAAGAAATTAATTTATTGAGTCAAGAAATTATAAGGATTGAGTTGTTCTGAATCAAAAAGTTATCGAGATCAAGTTGTATTGAGTCAAAGTTTATGGACTAAATTAACAATTGAGTAAAAGATTAGGGACAAAAGTTATATTTCTGATTTTTTAGTTTAACTTGATTATTTTAACAAATTATCATATACTGCTCGATCCTTAATTCACTGAAGTTATTTTATCATGTGGAGTTTTGCAGGTTGCCACACTTAGTCAATTTTTTATTTCTTACACAATTCGCACTTTTGGCGCTCTAACATTTGCTACTATAATGACTACAAGACAGGTAAACATGGCTTTAAACAAATCATTTCACATTGTCCTGCAGTTATTCATCTGATTTTCCATTTCTCATTTCAATTGCCTTAGTTGGTGAGCATTATGCTGTCATGTGCGTGGTTTTCCCATCCTCTTAGCTTGGAACAGTGGTTTGGAGCTGTAAGACCCAGTTTTACTCTTTCTGAGCATTCTTTTTAAAGAGTATTATTAAAAACGTAGTAACACTTGTTCATAATCAGGTCATTGTCTTTGGCTCCCTCTACACTAAAAGCTTCCTGAAGAAGGCACCCCAAAAGACCCCATCTCTAGAACCCGTGCAAAGCGAGGGTTCTAATGTAAAGTCAATTCCATGATACCGGTCCAATGTCTTCTCTGACATGTTGCCTGATATCCTGTGTCTTTATTGGTAAGGCAGCTCCAGTTTTATGTACGGCACATCCAAAGTCTCATTTCATGGACAACACGGGTAGGTTGTCATATAATCTGACATCGCCTGTGGCAGCAGGTTGTTTGTTACCACAGTCAAGACAATAGAGAGCTCACAGGACGTAAACCCCTTAATTTTTCCGTAGGGGATATTTATTATTGACTTGCTGACGACGAACGAAAGCTTTACAGTTTGAAACGTGAGCGTTTGCTCTTGCATTTTGTTCATGGGGCTGGGTGTCCGGAATGAGTAGAGTTAGAAGGCTTGTGAATTGTGATGTCCCTGGTTTTTTTATCCATTTAATAATGTTACTGATGCCAAAGATTAGTTTATAGGATATATACTGGTTAGGTTTCCTGTGGTATTTATCCGTCCGATTATTTTACCTATATGTTCTGATACTACAAAACAAGTAAATCAGGACAACCATCATTTGCATGCTTGGGCGACTTTGCTGTTTTTAGGATCTGACTCCCGATGATTCATATATAAATTTTAGTTATTTGTAACTGGTAATTAGTCTTCCACGATCCATTAACACACAATCTTTTCGAATCTTATTTGGGCAATCGTGGCCCCCCTCTCTAATCCGTTTGGATGACCATCTTACGTGAGTTTAAAAATCGTTTTCTGGAAGAAGTTAAACTGCGAACAAACATAATCAACGCTTTTTATCCCGACTTCACCAGACTCGTACGGGTAGCGAATGCTTCAAGAATTCCTGATGTGACAACAATATTATAAATTCTTTTTTTGGTGTCTGTTGACGTGATTCTTCCGGGTTTGGAAAGAAAATAACTGGGAAAGTGCTTGTAAGAAGGTTAATTGGCAGGGGGAATACAGCAATTCACAACATGTTTCTGAAATCGCATAAAAATCCATCTCATTAACCCCCTTCTCCAACCCCAGACCTTTGGATGAAGGCTTGATTGCCGCATTTCTTTTTCTTTTTATTTTTTCTGAAAGACTTTTGTACAGTAAGACACTCCTAACAAATAGCTCTTCACCTTCCTTCACAGACCTCACATTTATCGTTCTCTTGACTAGTAAACACATTTATCGTTCTCTTGACTAGTAAAGCAAAACATATTTCCATTACAGTTTTTCCTTCACCAGCCTCGTTAAAAGAGCCACGCGCCTGCAAATCTTCTCAGCCATGTCCTTGCAAGCAAGCAAGATTAAGACTAAGAACAATTTGTACCAGGCCTCCAGGCAATCCCCATACTACTTACCCTGCACTTGAAAATGAAACACCTTGCCTAAACCTACCTCTTCTTACAGATGTACAAATTACAAGGACAACAGGCCGACCAGCCTTGCCCTAAAATTCTGGAGGGCCACCATCAACTTCAGCCAGTGAAGAGTCAGGGTTATCAGAAGAAGCTATTCTGGCAAGAGTTAGAAGATCTTTTCTCGCGTTAGATGCTTCACTTGGACTGTCAGGTGACTCAGAGGACCCACCTTGTCCTCTTTGCTTATCTTGGACTGAATTGTCAGTAGGATCAGCTGCTGCTTTAACATCCCTAGCTGTGCGGGCTAGCCTTGCTTTTCGATTATTCAACCTGACGTGATAGACATACAAACATGAGTATTATATAAATCAGACCAGATATACCCCTATATCTGATAAATATATAACAGGCCCCAACGAATAATGTCATCAGCTTAAATGTTAAAGAAACAGATTAAGTATTGCACCTCAATATTTGTGCTCTTACAAAGTAAGGCCTCAACAATCAGATTCTAGTTTCTTGACACGAAAGATTGCTAAGAAAAATGAGGGAAAAGACCAGTACCAAATAAAATTTTTCAATCCGGTACAACTTATACAAGATATGAATATAATTTGGTAAGAAAGTCATAATTAGATACTTTGCTTTGTCATCCTCTGTGGACAAAGCTTAATTTATACCTCTGAATTCCAACATACATAAACTTCGATAGCAAATTTCATTATGTTTCTTTAGTCGTTGTTTTCTTTACTATTTCTTTCTTCTTTTCCTTTTCCTTTTCTTATTTTCTTTTTGCAGATACTCACTTCTTATACAACCAATTCCATGTATCAACCATGGCAAACAATCAAATCACCAAATATTCGATGAGTAAATATGTAAAAATGGGGCAACCTTACCAATTTTTAAGCTGGGAAGATGTAACCTCAGAACCCTGCAAAAAAAAAAAAAAACGGAGAAGAATCAGAAAAGTCAGATGAAGTTAGGTTAATAAAATAGTCCATATGTGTGTTGGGTTGTATTGAACATACATAAAGACTTAATTTTTCTGCCCATAATTGTAGCGCAGCAGCATTTCGCTGCATTTCAGGCTCATCCAACAGTGCCCTCTCAATCATTGTCACCTGTCTATCATTCATTATATTTCTCTTTCGCTTCCTCCTCTGTACAGTATCAACCTTTTCATCCTCAGGATTGTCTCCAACTCCAAATTTTTTAATATTATCACTTGATTTTGAGAGCTCAATGTTGTCCATGTGATCAGTAACATTCTTTCCTTTTGCAGAACTAGTATCTGAACCACTCGTGTCAACATTCTGAGTATCCTTGTCCATATCTACTGCACCTCCAGATGCAGTCTTACTGGATATACCTTTATCTTCTACTAGATCTTGCCCATTCATGTCATCACCTTTACATATGTCTACATTTCTGCTATTAACTTGGTCTGCAACTGGAAATGCAGTACTTTCTGAAACCCCTTCCTTTAAGTTAGTCTTCTCATTAAGCTCAGTAGTTTCCTTTCCTAGTAAAGCTGGCGAGCATCTTCCTGTACTCTGAGCCTCCTAAATGGAACCGAACATTTGTCAGGGAGAATGTAGAGGAGAAGCTACAAAATAACTAAATAACCCAAACAACAATTTAATAATTATGTTACTCTCATTTACGAATAGCCATATAATGTGGTAACTGAATGATTTCAGAGTTATTATTTATTAAAAAAATACTTAAAGCACAAACCTGATAATGTTCATTGATGTTGAGTTTTGAAAACTTATCCAAAGGCAATGACTTGTCAACTTTATTGTCCTGAGTTTTCCAGTAGAATGATTTTGAAACATTTAAAACTGATTAAGAAAGGCCATGAGTAGAAGGGAACAGAACTATTAAAATGAAAATTAAAAAGGAAATTCGTAAGGAACCAGAAATAACAACCGCTCGGAATATGGGACAGTGATTTACTTGAATATGATTTTCTCCGAATCCAACATAAGAAAGTAGAGATTGTAATTGGTCAAAAAACACCCTGCAAACAATTTGGAATTACAAATATCTGTTTAGACAGGAAATATAAAGTTGTCCTCGTGAACTATATGATCCGACTATATTTATGTATATGTTTTCAAGCAATGCTCTTATGATATCAAATGCATTCAAGAATAAACTTCTTTCAAAGTTAAAGGGAGGCAGAGGTATTATAGGCTCTCCTAAATCAGCTCAGATCAAACCCTGCTCCAATTAGATTCAAGTGGCATATGAAGTCACCAGAATCTGCTTCAATGCTCAAGCATTAATCATGGGATGAGGGATCTATTGACATTAGTTACCAGTGAAGTTTGAAACAACTATTTGAAATTAGTTAAACTGAAGTTGACGTCAGGGGAATTAGAATATGAAAAAGAAACCTCAGAAGTTGCACATCCTCCTCGTTTAAAAAGTTTGGAATCAATGATTCTGCATGACTCAACAATGAACCTACAAAAACAAGTCACTTGTGAGAAAGTAATGATATATTAATTGTAATTCGACAATAAGTTAAGATTGAAAACAATACATACGGAGATTCTTGCAAGCAGTGGCAGCTTTAGGAGAATCAGAAGCAAAAGAAAATCCAATCAGCAAGCTAGATAGATCCTGTTGCAAGCATTCTTGGACTTTGAGGACAAAAAGATTCCTCTCCTGCTCTGGGGATTCGAATTAATTTTTTTTAAAAAAAAAAAAATCACAAGGAGATGTATAAATCTGCAAATCAATCAAATATCTTTAATAAGTTAGCAGTGCATAGGCAAAGGACGGACCTTCACATATGTTGGGAACAAAACAATGAAGATTTGCAATGACTTTGACAAATAATGAAGTCCTATGATGTGCGTAAGAAGCCTGAGGCATGCTGTTATGAGTTAAGTTGAATTCCAAAGGCGTTGCATTCAACAAATCGAGTGAAGAAGTATTATCCAAAATCCATCCAACAGTAGAAAATATATCATATTCAAGAGTTGCATCCTCCTCCTTCTCGGGGAGATCAGATGAACACCAGCAAGATAAAAAATCCCCATGGGACAGTGAAAATATTGCTGTTAGAACTTTGGTCTGCAGTCACATCAGGAAACAATCAAAGTCTTGAAAGCAGAATGAATAACATCAGGCAAAACAAGAAATGCATTGACCAAATCTTCGTGAGCAAAATATGACTTTTTGACCATTTTAACACCCCCCTCCACCAAAAAAAAAAAAAAAAAAAAATCACACACAACCATTGCATTGGCATGTCAACAGTAACATCAATTGTATAAAAGTATGATAACTTTTTATATTCTGAATATGATGGCTTACAAAACAACTTGTCATATAAGATCGAAAGTTTGAATCATCAGAGAAGATGTCAGCTAGACGCATGGCATTGAGCTGTAAGAATCCCATTGGGTAACTTCTGTCTTTGGCAAGATGTCTTGGATCTCCTCCGAAAGCAGTCTTTAGTAAGTTAAAAACCTACATAACAAGGATTACATTAAAAGAACAATACTGAGAGTGAAGACATAGCCATGCTCAATACAGGAGAAAGACAATGCGGAAGATCAATGTGCAGGCAAAGGACAAATTTTCAAGTTTGACCAAGGCTCGAGCTCGAGCACTTTCTGCTCACCACCATGCATAAGATTAGTTTTGAGATTTAATGGAAGAACTTGTATTTTTGATTCAACAATTCGTAATGAATGTCAGTTCAGAAGGCCATCCTCAGTTGACAAGTAACATAATTATAAATAATAATGACAATATGCAAGTAGTACAAAGCTAATAAGACCAAAGTTATATGATTTTTCAGGTAATAATTCTATCGAGCCAAACAAAAGAGGGGGGGAAAACAGTGGAGCCCTTGATCTTAAACATTTTAGACTACAAGCCACCAGCCGAGAACTAACCTCTGAAGCAACAGATTTGGCTAAATTTAAACTCTGTGATGAGCTAGCTACTTCATCAAGATAAGAAATGCTTTCTGCTTCACATAAACTTAGAAGCTGCAGCATGAGAGAGGTAGCAGTATTAATATCAATATTTACGTTCTTGTAGTAAATTCAATTTAAAAAATGACTTCTAGCAGATTTTGCCATCATACTCAGTACTCACAATAGAAAGTATTTTAGCTTTTAGCCTAGATATAGCTGCCATAAGCTTTGTTGGAAAAGATGATTCCATGTTTAACTTCAGGATGGATTGAGCCAGAAAAAGGATGCTCCCTTTTCCACATAGTTCCTGGAATAGATAAAAAATATATGCAGTTCATATATTCACAAGGTATAGCGTCTATCATCAATTAATCAGACCGATACAATGACAATTAGTGACTACATAACAAGTTGTCAGCTTGAATGAAGCCCTTGGCAACTTAAGGAATAACCCCCAACTCCACAACACCTTCACTAACTATTATCCATTCTACATACAGGTTAAGTGATCAACTTTGGTACCAAAAACAATGAGAGTTCAACGCAAAGCATTTAAGAAAAAGTGGGAATCCGGATAAGTAAGAAAAGGCTAGAATAGGGATAGATTCTGAAAATTAAAAGTTTTCAGGCAATAGTTCAAAATACGTAGTTCTTTTGACATAATTATGGCTATATAAGAAAGAAGGGCTTCTTGATGTCTTTCTTCCCAGATGAAAATAAGGACACCATAGCTGCTAAGTATTAGAAATAAATCCCAATATTTGACCATTTTGAAATGGGGAATTAGATATGTCTGCATGGTTTAATCCATTCCAAGCAAATAGGTGTTAGGTTTAACTTTTTCCTCACGAAAATGCAAAACGTGATATAAAATCTATTCAACATGATTCAAGATAGTTACATTGATAATCCGATCAAAGCAAATTTAGAGGGCAATGGAACCTGTAGCTCCGGTTCTTTTTGGAAGCCCTGCTAAACCTATCTAAAGAGGTATCAAGTGGTACAACTTCAAGTGAAAAACAACTTGTATAGCTGCGTGAGATCCACTTTAAAGTGTGTGTTTGAAAACTAGTCGACAATGTGTTTTCCCACTTTCCAATGCAAAGCTCCTCTGTACCAGATTCTAGGGAACGTGGTTTTAAGCCCCTCCCCCACACACACTGAGATTTCAGTTGGTGATGCCAGAGAAAGGTAGACCAGCAAGATGGTGAAGATTTGACAGTCTTAAAAGTAACAAAACAAACCAAGAATGCCGCTCCATTATATACGGAGTGATCAATTTAGGGTGACAGAAACATTTAATAATGCTACCAAGGAATGCATTCCTTTCATGAGACATTTTTATTCAGGATTAAGGTCACTTAATTTTAAGAGGAACTTTTCATATTTCCTTCCTGGAGTTGGATAGTAATGCTATATATTGTGATTAAGAAAGACACAAAAGTTGAAACTGGCCTATTTTATTGAAGTTCCCTAAGCAACAGATACAGAGTTTTATGAAATATACATAAGATCCGGCCAGAGTCCTAAGGGCTTCATTGTCTACAAAGTCAAGTGTTTCTCATCTCTGATCTAAATTTAGAAACCCCCCTAACTAAAGTCAGGGCGATTCACTTCCATAGTATAAAGCCAAGTCTAGTTTCAAAGAACCTTATTCTTGAGCAGGCGTTCTTTGAACAATTTTTGTTGGCATAAAGACTGTAGAAATTGCAGAGAGGCCTCACACTGCTGGCAGAGATGATAAACTGCTCGTTCTGAAGTCAGATTGGATTCCCAGGATAAAACTTTATGGTAAGTTGATAGTGTAATCTCAAGACACCTAACTACCATACGAACTGACCCAAAGGCTGCATCCATAAATAAGTCAACCTGTCTCACAAAACTTCATAATAAGTCATGGCATAGTTGCATTGTTACATTAACTGTTAAAGTGTAGGGAGGAATCCAGAAATTAAGTTTGACAAATATGAGATGATGAAGAAAAAATGGCTTTCAAATGCTTTGAGATAAAATATTGCTTCATCAGCTACGACAAATATCCAATAAAAGAATGATTTTTAAATTCCAGATGACAGTGAAGCAAAAGTCAATTTGTACCTTAGGGTGCACAACCAATACATGTACAAGATCTTGCCATTGTGTCGATATAAACCCTGTTAATAAATATAAATTGCATGCCACAAGAGCTGAATACACAAGGTACTTGAGACTAAAATCATGCTCTTCCTGCAACATGAGCATTACTCTCAATACAGTTAAACAGCATAGAAGCTTAAACTGCAAAGATGAGAACTGAAGAAAACCTGTCTGTAACCACCAAGAACAACTAACATATAGAAAACCAAGTCAATCAGCTGTTCCAATACTTTCATATCATCTAGCATAATCTGCAATCATATTCAAACGACATTAATAACAGAAATCAGGTTATACCATCACATAGTTACATAAACTTTCATATTTGCAGAATAAAGATTCATGGGAGAACTCCCAAGCTGTAACCCTTTACAAAAACAACAAGCTTCATCTCACTAGGTGGGAATTCTTTAGTGCAATTTTAGTAATTTAGGAACATTAACCTAACGAATAGTGGCTAATGGTCCTAAATCAAAACTATTCTTGCCATGTTATCTGACTAGGTGATTCTCCCTATAATTTAACACAAGCGATCATTTTACTGTCAGTAAGAAACACGAATAGGAGAGTACTACAACTTTAAAACATATCTATCAAGTTATATACATGCCCCTAAATTAAAAATATTTGTAACAGATAATATTTGTGCCTCTCAATCAAAATATGGCATATATTGGAGCTAACAGTAAAGGTCTAGAATGGATTCAGATAAGATGACTCCCTGAAGAGAGAGATTGGTTCTACATTAACTCCCTCACCAATAACTTTCTAGAATTCACATAATCATAAAAGTTACCACTGAATGCTCACCTTTCTTTATCTCTAATGATAGGTCATTCCAACCAACCAAAGAGTCAACTGCTAGCTATCAAACCATTATTTAACACTGCATATGACCTTAAAGGTCTTTGTGTTTGTGAATTTGCAATAACATCATATCTTCCACAATTCAATAACAGGTCTTTACCACTGGAAGATAGATGGGGGGAGGGGGATGAAGTGGAACATATCACCAACCTGCTCGAGCTTAGAGTGCCGAGGTGCTAAATCAAACAAGGAGTGGAGAAGACGAAGGCCACATAACAAGTATTTGAACATTTTTTCATCTCTATTGGATGAGATTAGCACTGCAGTAAGGTGCAGTGGAAGAGACCCTGCAAGTTTTTCCATATCAACCTGTAAATAAGCACAATTAGATACAGAAGTTTAACAAGAGACTAGACAAATTGGCATTCTGATACTGAGATTAAGACCACCTTTATCAGAGATCCTTTTTCAGTAAGGTAGGTAATAGTAAAATTTTCAGAGTCCCTCAATAATCTATGGAGTTCCTGAGAGTTAAATCTATGCAACTCCTTCACAGCTGATATAATGTCAGTTGCCTGTCAAGAATATAAATATAAGTTATTCAAGCTCCGTTGGTAGTTCATGGATCCAAAAAATGGTTTTTTTTTTTGGGGGGGGGGGGGGTGGTGGGGCGCTCCTGGCTTTAATTTACATTTTAAGTGGCAAGCACTCACCTGGGAAGTTGGTGGTTCTTCCTTGGCATGCCTCATTCTTGAGGATTGCTATGAAGGCAGAAGAGGCATACACAATCAATATGCATCAGAAAATGTGAAATTGCATAATTAAACAGCATACATGACTTGTGAGCATAAAGTAACGGCTAAATTGAACTACAGGATGAGAAATAACGAGTCAAGTCAAAACCACTACGGAACAGATTAGCAGAACACTGCATCAAGAAGAAGCTGGTATCTCCAAACCAAAAATATATGGTAAAAAATACAAGCATTTAAACTCCTTTTGATTGCTGTATCTTGTCATATACGGCATGTAATCCTGAATTTAGAAAATGAACTATATGCTAAAAAATATAAGCATTTGAACTCCTTTTGATTGCTGTATCTTGTCATCTATGGCATGTAATCCTGAATTTAGAAAATGAACTTAAGACAATGCATTTTTTCTGTTCACTAAATCAGAAATTAGTGTCTTCAAAGTTACCATATCCTATTTTCTCCTATAGATTCTCTTATTATTCTGCAATGCTTTGGAAATGTCTTGAGCATGTAACTTCAACAAACTTCCTTCTCACTAGGAGATTTAAATCTACATTTGATTGAATAAGATGTTCACTAGGCAATTCTTCCTCCTAACTATGTGGGACACATAACAGTGGGTTCCCATGCATTGCACTGAGGAGTCTGAGAAATATGTTGCAATATTCACATCTAGTGATCAATGCAACTCACTATAGATTTTAAGAATTCCTATTGATTGATATTGATTTCCGTTTCTTCCTCATAAAGTGGTTTAAACGTGTAAAACTTTTATGATAGTTTGAATTTCCAATTTTAAACTTTGAACGTAAAAAAGAAACATAAAAACAAGACAATTATATAAAGTTGTTTCCTTCCGCTTCCAACGCATTGTGTTCCCGTTCAAACAAAAACATGATAATAAGCATAATATCCATTACGTTCTTCCATCTTTTAATGACTTCTCAGAATCCTTTCGATTTCGTTCACTTCCATTCATTAAATGAACTGTTAAAGAACCAGTACTCCAACATGCATCCTCCTTTGAAGATTTCAAGCACTCACTGTCCTTAAAATCTATAACAACTCAAGCTAACGCTGTTAATCGAGTACATTTCGACTAAAAGCAAGGAGAGATCCTTTCTCTTTCATGCGATTATGCTAAAGGCTACCAAGAACGAATGGCAGAGCTAAATCCCGCACTAGCGAGCTCATAAAAACTTGCTTAAATATTCCGAATGAGAGATTTAACAAGTCCCAAGCCATAGGCAGTAGATAGATAGGAAAAGATGAGAGAACCTGGGGAAGTACGAAGGCGGAAGTGTCGAAGCTTACGGGCGGTGTGTGGTGGCACTGGAGTAGTCTGAGAGAGAAAGGAGAGTAGTGGCCGACGTTAATGGCTGGATACGGAAGCAGATGCCGGAGATGAATTGAAGATGGCAAAGTAAACGGCCTTGGCCTTTATATTCATTCGGGGACATGTCCCCTACAGGCTACAAAGCCATGCGATAGATTCTTAATTAAATGGTTGGCCAAAAAAAGATTCTTAATTAAATGAGAAAAAAGTCTATTTTTAAAATTAACATTTTTACCATCATTTTTAAAATTAACATCAAATTATATAAACTAAAGAGGGAATATTATTTCTGTCTTAAGTTAAAATTACATTGTTTTGTTTTTTTTTTTTCTGTTTCCCTTTTTTTTTTATCTCTTTATTTAAAAAAGAATAAAAATATAATTTTGACTTAAGATAAAAAAAATTTCAACCTTAGAGATAGAAATAATATTCCCATTAAAAAAATATGAGAGCTTTTATTTTCTCATTTTCATTCTAATTCTAAGTATTATAAAAATCGATAGAGACCGGATTTATATTAAATTGGATTAGATTCGATTAACAATTGTGGCAAAAAAGATTAAAAATTAATAACATATATATATTCCTCACGCCCCCAAACTTCTTCCCTTCCTACTTATATAATAACTTCTAAGAGGCAAATTCGTTTTTTCTTTTCCTCCAAAATCAGCGGCAAATTCATTCCTTGAAATATTTATTGAACCCCTTGTGGGTTTGCGAGCAGAGAAAATGGCTCTGTTGAAATCTCTGCAGCAAGAGTATCCACTTGTTGATTCTGTCTTCCAAGCTTTTTGTGCTTCCCACGGTATTTTCTCTGGTACGTTTCATCTGTTTTCTTCTGCAATTTCCCAATGTATGCAGTACCTCTTACAAACTCTGTAGAATTCCAATTTGTGGCTCCGACTATTCGGATTATGGAAATCTTTTTCCATTTTTATATATCCTAATTGCTCGTTTCCACCATGCAACGCTTTGTTAATTCATCATCACTGTTTCCATCTTCTCAGTGGAAGACTTCCTCCTCTATGATGTTGATGTATTGATTTCTTCTGCGGATAAGCAGTCCACTTCGCAGAGACTAAATCAGGTTAGTCGTACACTATCACTTCTCCACTCCCTTTCGAGGAGGTCAAATTCTTATGATTATTTATTTGTCCTCTTCCAAAATCTTTTAAAAGGTTTCAGGCTGTTTTACGTCGGGTATGTAGGGTATCAATCAACTCCTATCTATCATTGATGCGTTGCATCGACCATTTTTGACCGGTCTGGATCTACTTGAAGATTCTAAACGGAATAAACACGCATTATCCACCGGATGTCAAGGGTATCTTCGGTGCAACTCTTGTTTTTTAGTACTGAGTCCTAGTAAATGTTGTTATTGGTTATCTGGTTTATAAAAATGGAGTGGTGATGGGGGAAATTAGGGCTGTACAAATTACAAAATTATCTTGTGTTTCAATTTTTGTAATTCAGGATTGACGCATTGCTTGAAGGTGGATTACGCCGAGGACAATTAACTGAACTTGTAGGACCATCTTCATCTGGAAAAACACAGGTAAGAACCAATGACTATGCTATAAAATCATATGTTTTGACCTCGTTCTATTTTGCACATGATGCTACTTTAGCACGGCACTTATTTTCTCAATATAATACGAATATTTTCCGTTTCATCACATCTGTTCTGCTACAAAGTATTTACTTTTTAATTGTAGGCATGCCTACAGTTTGCCACGACTGTTGCAAAGAAGCATATGGGTTTTGTCGTGTACTTGGACACATGCAATGCCTTTTCGGCCCAGCGCATTGCCCATTTCGTTGGTCAGTCCTCTGGTCCTGTCTTTAATGATCAGGTTGCTTATGTATCAACATTTTTGTATAATGTTCACTCTTTTTTATTAACTGTTTTAAAATGTGCATGTTCATTTATTTGTTCTTCTTATCTCCTGGTTTAGGCTGATCACAAACCTCTTCAGAAAGTATTGGACCGAATCATATGTTATTCAGTGTTCAGCATTTTTCAAATGTTTGATGTGTTGCATCAGCTGGAGATCAATTTGAGATCCGAGGTTCTCAAACTCTCATTAATGTTAGTTGTTTTTGCAGTTCCTTCTGCCAAGTAAATGACTACTGTATCCTTGTACAGATGTTCAAATCAGATTGTCAAGTTCGTTTGCTTATTGTTGATTCAGTTTCTTCACTGATTACCCCCATCCTTGGGGGAAGTGGTCCTCAAGGTATGTTAACTACTAGCCAATACTTGTCTTGATTTTTTTTTCTTTCCAAATGATGTTATATTTTATCTTTTATTTGTCTTCTTGACTTTCTTGGCATCCTAATGCTCTGACCTTCGAGAGATACTCTTAATTACTTGACAAATAAGTAAAAACCATACTAGTCTTACTTTCATAATCTTGTATCAGTCTTTACTAACTATAAGAGTTTTTATGCTATCTTCAAAATTTAGGTCATTTTATATTTTACAAAGCTGTGCAGTTTCTGTCCATCTTCATTCTTCAGGCATCTCCCTCTTACATTATTGGTTTTCTTAATAATCTGTTATAAGTTCAATCTCCTTAGTTGATCGGCGGTTGCTTGCCCCTCTATTCATGCATGATCTTTTTTTTTTTGGTCATCTCTTATAAGTTCAATCTCCTAAGTTGATTGGCGGGTGCTTGCCCCTCTATTCATGCTTAATCTTCTCCTTTTCTCCCCCAAGTTATGAAGGTCTTATTTCCATGCTAAAAGGATCAATTACTAGTTAACTGCTCTGAGACTTGGAAGTTTACATTTTATGCGTGATTTCAGGACATGCTTTGATGATATCTGTTGGGTTCTTACTAAAGAAGTTAGCACATGAGCATAATGTAGCTGTGTTGGTAAGTGTTGCTTCTTTTATCTTTTGTTCCCTCTAGGTGATAATCCTTTCAGTTATAAATGGATATATAAAGCAACTGAATCCTAATTTTTTATTAAACTGGAAATTCATCCAGTAAAAATGTGTAGCTGTAACTGTATAGTTGGATTTTTTTTTCATTTTCTTCTTATCTCTTGGAAGGGGTGAGAGTTTTCAGTCTGATGTACAAGTGTAACCATCCATATGATAGTTTGATAAAAGTTTTGACCTTAATTTTGTACAAGAAATGGCATATTACTTCCTTTTTGAGTCTTCATTGTCAAGGAATTGGCCCGTCTCAAATAAAAACAGACATAGGAAGCATGCTGCTGAACCTGATGCTTTTCTGCTGTACTTTATCTTGTATCTCCTTCATTCATTGTCATATATGTTGAACTCGGTGTCAAGTTCTGACTTGATCTCAGTTAGAGAAAGTAACTTGTATACAATTGTTTGTTGCATTCCGATGCTTGGAGCGATGGACTTCATCTGCTCAGAAGTCAATTTTGGGAACATACCCAAACTTGAATTACAACTACCTCTTGCTCCAATAATCAATAGTCTCTAAGTCATCTCCATTTCTTGTCAGATCGTTTATCTCATGTTGTTTACTTTTCTAGGCAGTCATCAAGGCCTAACGCAGCCCATGTTTTTATCACTTTCTGTTAAATTCCTGTCACCACTGAGGTTACTTTTTTGGCCACAAGTTTGTCCAACTCAGTTGTTAAATTCCTCCAAGTTTGTGGCAAATGTGATTATTACGTGAAGAATAACATGATACTAAGTGCTTTACTTTGCAATTTTTTTTTACCTAGAAATATTTCAGAATTCTGCTGAATTAGCTAGGCTAGCAGTAGGAAAGAAGGAAGTGGGGTTGGGAGTGATAAAAGCCAGACAATAGTTGATATGGCTAGGCATCTATAATCTATAAATCCTTCAAATGATAAATCCAGTGGATCTGTTGTGTAGGTGACTAATCACATGGTGGGGGGAGACTCTGGTACTTGCAAACCAGCACTGGGAGAGAGTTGGAAGACTGTCCCGCATGTGCGAATTTTGCTTTCTCGTGATTTGGAGAGCAATGTATGCACTTTTTCGATTATAAAGCATCCATCCCTGGTATGTCCCTCTGTTAGAAATTTTCTTGATGGCGTTATCGGACTCTCTTTTCTAGCTTTTGTGTTCACTGTATATTTTACATCTTTCTGATGATTTATGGGACAGGGACGGGCACCGTTTATTGGGAAAGGGCACACCCCCTCCCAAATTTTTTTGATATATTTGTATTGTCTGTGTGTTTATTACCTCGCCCGCCTCAATAATAATAATAATAATAATAATAATAATAATAATAATAATTCGCCCTCTTTCTCCAATTACTCTCACTTTATCAACCTATTATAACTCTGAAATGAATGCTCAGGCATGTGTTGCAATCGCAACCGTGTCTTGTCCATCTAGTTTCATCCTATAAAACCATTATTCACTGAGAGCACATGTAGATGTCCCCTTAATTCCCTTAGCACTACATGTCAGAGCAATTAAAAGAAGTTTTTGAATGAAATAAATAAACAAATAAACAAAGTTTGTTTAGCATGCTTTTTGTTATTTGTAATAAATAATTTTTTTCCTTCAACTGAAGTAATTTAATATTATTTTTAAGGTATAGTTAATTTTATTTTATATGTATTATTATAATTTTCAATATCCCACGAATATATTGTTTTTTGGGTTTCATCCCTCTATCGGGTTGCCGCAACTTCTACATCTATGGGAAGCTGCAGTCTTTCTATTCATCTTTTTCACCCATTTATTGTATTATATTTTAATTGGAATGGAAATGTAGAAATTGCTGTCTCTAATTTTCCCGTTCTATTTCAGGCTTCGGGTCGGGCTGCAAGTTGTACTTTTTGAGGCCGTTAATATGGTTGACTCAATTACACATACTTCATATGAACATTAGCGCGGGTGTTTTACTGTGTAGTTTGTTATGACCAAAGATTTATGTCGTGTGATATATTCATGAAGTTTCTCACACCCTTTTATTATTATGTTTGATAGCAGGCACAGTGAAATCAATGATAGGAAGAGAGTGTGCATGTAATGGTGTGCGCCATTGATGCCATCTCTTGTAAGTTTCTTTTAACGAGGTATGAAAGACGTAAGCAGGAAACGTTTAGTAACTTTGCAAATGAAAAGTTGTAAATGGCTTAGCGAGTTTCCGAACTTAGCAATTGCAACAGCATCTCTAATTGGTAGTCCAAAATAGGTAAAATCAATTGAAAAGTTGTTAATGACTTGTTTAGGAATTTGGCAATTGCAATAATATGTCTGATTGGTAATCGAAATAGGTAAAAGCAATTGAAAAGATGTTAGTGGCTTATCAAGTTTAGGAACTTTGTAATTGAAGAGTTTAGGAATTTTGCACTTGCAATAACATGTCTTATTGGTAATCCGAAACGGGTGAAATCATTAATGAGCCAGTAACCATTAGAATGAGCCTTAGCTCTCCTACTAATCATTAGAATGATTTTACAACCAATAATTTAGGAGATGAAGGAAAATTACTTGGTGACAGGCTTATAGAGCACAGAACTTCCAGACCTAAGCCAGTAACCTAAAATAAAAGGTTTTAAGAGATCCATCCATCCTTACTTTGCATGTTGAAACAACCTAATATATGCTGAGCATGCGGATTGCCAAGATCAACCGATCCAAAATAATGAAATATACACAAGATGGACAGATGAAACATATATCAAAATTTGGATTAAGCAGGGAGCAGCACGAATTGAGATTCTCTTGCTCTGGTTGTACACTAAATTCAAATGATTGGTATTAGATTCGTATTAGTCACTGGTACAAGTCTTAACCAAGTGTTGACTCATCCTGTATGAATATTGTCAAACTTATGAAGATGCAACACATACAAAGCAATTCCAAATGGAATACCTGATTATATTAGAACCACTATTACGATATTAGAAGAAAAGAATCCCATGGGCTTACAACTCTCATTTTGGGCTTACCTAGTGCGTGATACAAAGAGAAGCCCGTGATGAAAGCATCAGCTCTCCCATGTGCGAACAGAGCTTAAAGGAGTCTGTCCTCAAGACCTCAACATGGTAATAAATCTATCGATCTTTTTTTAAAAAAAATATGTAGAAATAAAGTATTACTAAAGGCCTATTCTGGTCATTTTGAGATTTTTTAAATCAAAAGCTGAAAGGGAGTACAAGGCTCAAAACGTAACCTTTTTTTAAAAAAAAAAGGAGCATAAAACTGTATGCATGTATGTATGTTAAGAATTGAAATATTATAGCATGTATATGAAGATGATTTGGATAATATTGTAGCAATGTGAAAATCTTGAGAAACTCTCATTATTGGATTGGGATCACATGAAGTAATTTGTTCTACCACGTATAGCCTCCATTGGGAACTGACTTTCTATTGTCCCACCGGTTCAATGAGGAATTTCCCCACTTGTTCAATAAGGAATTGCCCCATTGGTTCAATGAGGGGCTACGACACCCCACTAGTTCAACTAGGGAAAAAGACCTATGGTTTGGGCGTATGCTATGTGGATTTTGGCCGATTCTCATTACATGACCAGTGAGCTTTTGAATGGCCAGTAACATAGATAATAACTTAGCCCATGGGTCTAGTCAGTGGAAATAAGATGGTTTGGTTGGATAGATGGGAGGCAATTGGCGAATTGTGATACGCAATTTGTTATATGAAAATTGTGATACATAATTTGTAATATGGAAATTGTGATACGCAATTCGTGATATAAAAATTGTGATATGCAATTTGTGATGCGGAAATTTTGATACAGAATGTGTGATCTGGAATTTGTGAAATGGAATTTTGTGAACTATATCTCTAATATTTTGTCACATAAATTGTTCTACTTGGCATATCACGAATACGTATTAGCATGTGTTACGAGTTGGATAACTAGTTACTAAGGCTTTTGTCTTATCCCGTTGCTCTTAACATTTTTCAGATAATATTCTTGTTCGGGTTAATTGGGGAAGCCTCTAGAGGCTTAATTATTGTGATAATCTTTGTAAAACCTCTTTTTTATTTATGTGGTGAATTGTTTTGTATTACCACTAGAGGGCTCATGTTGCATACTCTAATGTGATATGATGTTTTAGATTATATAGTTTTCTATCATGGGTAAGTAACTCAAGTAGATAGTTGAGAAATTGTTGTCCAAGTATTTTGATATTTAAGTTTGATATAGGGTTTGTAATAAAATACTTATATTTGTGACTTCGAGAAGTCCAAGGCCCAGGTGTGTTGATTAATTATGGTCTAGTTTGTGAAACGATGAGAACAATTTTATGATCCCTGATAGATTTTAAATGTTTGATTGATAGATAATTATTGACTTTTGAAATTTATGTTTGAGAAAGAATAGTACTAAAAAATGATTTTTATTTTTAGGCTTATGATGGAATGTTATATTTTGAGTTTCGAGAATAAATGTATTGATTTGAAATGTCTTAGTGTACAATTATTTATAATGATTTTATTATCCATGATAAATTTTAAATGATAAATTTATTCTTTTCTACTATGGATAGATATTTACAGTGATTTAAACCTGTGTAATCATGATAGTGTTTTTCAATGGTTAGCTAAACTATTTTTCTACCATAGTTAATTTTTAAAAGATGAGTTTTAATCTGGTTTACTGTGGTAGTCCTTTGAGTTTAAGTTTTCTCTTCCAGGCCACAATAATGCTTATTATCTACAGATTTTTGATTTAAATGTATGGATAATTGAGTTTTAAGGAAAGGATTTTACATCTCTGGTCCCTTTCCATTCTTTATGCATGTGCCATTGCCATTTCACCTCTTCCTATCTATCACTACCTATGTGATGCTAACAATGAAAACTCCCACTTTGCTACCTTCTTCAAACTGTTTGCATCCTTGTCTTTCTAGAGGGGCAAACTGAAGAATTTCCTCAATGAGCACCATATGTGGCGTATTCCAATACCTAAACAAAAAAGATTCTGTTGTCTTTTTTCACTTCATAGTTCTATAACATTAGTAAAGACAATGTCCTCTACTTAGAAAATAATGTCATACTCAAGAAGATTGCTGAAAATTGGACAACTCAAGAGAAAACAAATATTAACTCAAATGGGAAAATACTTGAGCCAACTTAATGAATTTTCAAATGATGTATGTACCATTTTAGGTCCAATTCTTGAAGAAAGAGAGCTCATAGATCCAACACAAATCCCTAGCCTCTCAACAAGACATCCTTCCTATGAAGAGTTTTTAGGTCTTACTCCCTCACAATTATATCATGTTTACCAAGGTATCACAACCGATCAAGGTACTTATATTCTACTTGGAGAATCATAGGATCCATACTAGATTGACAATCAACTTCAAGGAAGTTGTTCTAATCAGTCAAATCAACAGGACTATCTAGAGTATTGTTCACAAAAGGACCTAAAAAAGTACACTCACATCAATGATCCACCATATCAATGTCGGCTATTGTTCATCCAATCGTCTTCTTGTTTGCTTGCAACATGCTTAGTAGCTTCTCTTCTTGATCCAGCAAAAGGTTGTCTGTCACAATGACTAGCAACTGTTCACCCATCTCCAGATAGGCATACTTTAAATGATCCGGAAGGGATTTCAACTCCAACTTGGGTGGTTGCTCACAGTGGAGGGAAGAAACTTGAGTGGTTGTTCCACAAGTTCTGTAGTGTGCACACCTGAAATCTTTGAAATCATACACAAAGAAGCAGAACTGTGTCTAGGCAACTCACTATTAGAATTAGAATTCAACACATCATGTAAGGAAGCACTCTCACAATCAATAGCATAAAGAACATCACAGTCAATCTTAGAATGCAAAGAGACACTCTCACAATCAATATTAGCACACAATGCAACATCAATCTCAGTGCATATAAAACACCATGCATCAACAAAGCAATCACAGATAACATAATCACTCATGGATGCAATATCTGGATAATCAGCACACCAATCAACAATAACATCATCTACAACATCATCAATCACATCAATGCAGAAAATAGAGTTCTCCTCTTTAGGATGTTTCATGACATTAAAAATATTGAAATTGACAGAAATATCATCAAACTTCATAGAGAGAGTACCAGAATGCACATCTATTTTAATCCTATTTGTTTTCATGAAAGAGTTACCTAGAATAATTGGTGACCTACTATTAGGAGACCCATCATCCACATCTAAGATGTAAAAATCAGCATGGAATATCAATTCATTAACTTTGACCAATACATCTTCAAGTAAACTAGAAGGATGAGTGTTACTCCTATTAGCTAATTGAACAATAACACCAGTAGGACGCAAGGGACCAAGACCAAGACATGTATAGACAGATGCAGACATAACATTAATTAAAACATCTAGATCTAGCATGCAATCATCAAATCTATAATTACCAATAATGTGAGCGATATAAAACATCCCTGGATCTTTGCACTTACGAGGCATGGTAGGCTGGATGAGTGCTAATACATTATGGTCCATGCTCACCCGTTCATTTCCTTTCAGTCGCCTCTTGTTGGTACACAACTCCTTCAAAAACTTGGCATATTTAGGAATCTACTTGATTACATCCAAGAGAGGAATGCTTATCTCAAGCTTCCTGAAAGTCTCTAGAATATCTTTCTCTTGTACTAGTGCATTTTCTACCACTTTCTTGGGTTGAATAAATCTCTGAGGGAAAGGAAGAGAAATAGGAATAGGAATATCCTCTTCGCTTTGCTTCACTGCCTTCTTATCTTTAGAGTCAGTCTTCACATTTTCTGACCCTTTATCTGATGTAATCGCATCTGCAGCTAGCTTAGGCTGTTTCAATTGTTTTCCAAATGGTAGGGAGATAGCACTCACGTTCCCCTTAGGGTTGGGAATGGTCTTTGAAGGAAGAGTGTTGAAACCTTGAGGTTGGAGCTAGTTCAATGAAATTGTCAATTGGCCAATCTAAAATTAGCTAATTATTACATTAATCTAAAATGACGATTACATTAATCATTTATATTTACATTATTAGATAATTATTACATTAATCTAAAATGACGATTTCAATTTTTTTTTTTTAAAAAAATTATTCATTTGTAGCGATTCTGCAACTACTATATATTTTACAATTCACCTTACATTTGTAGCGGTTTTAAAACTGATACAAATCAGATAAAATTTAAAAAACAACGGCAAAATTTTTCAACAAAATGACGGCAACTTTTATAGTTGTTATAAAATCGCTACAAAATAATTTCAAACGTTTTTCACCTTTTTTGAAATTTCTACAAAATCTTGCTGCCAATTGTAAATTTTTTCTTCCGCTATTTAGTAGTAGTTATAGGTGGTTTATTTAAAATTGAAGCGATTTCTTAACTCCTACAAAGTCTTCATGCACAACATCATCCTAGACTCATTTCGTAGTGGTGGTCTTAAACCGCTACACTTGTAGTAGTGGCTAAATTACATGTAGTAGCGTGTTTTTATAACTGCTACAAATTTGCTTCAACGATGAATTTAGTAGTGATTTGCCAAACCGCTACTAATGTTATTTGTAGCGGATAAAGTTATTACAAACACAACATTTTAATTGCTGCAAAACGTTTTTTTTTTCTTGTAGTGACATTTGTTAATATTTTTTTCATTAATAAACATGTGTTATTTTTACAATAGGCCATACTCTCCCTTTTTTAATTTACATAGTATGTGTGTAAGGCAAGGAAAGAAGCCTTAAGAATGATCATTTCTTTCCAGCAAAGACACACACACTTCTTAAATCACACTCTATTTTGAAATTAATATGAAAATTTATATTTAATAGTATATCTAAACTCAAATACTATATCCCTGATAATTTGGTTGTATTTTGGGCCAAAAAATAACAATAATTTGCATATATTGTATCCTACCGTATTATATACGTCTAATTCAAAATATAATTAAGTCATTTTCAATTAAAAAAATATTAAATAGTTAAATCAGTCTTAGATTAAAAAGAGAAAATTCAATTTTACCCTCGTGTGGTTTTTTTTATATGTATATGTATATGTACCCTCAGGTTATCATATTCATCTCATGAAAAGAAAGGTTAAACACTATCAATTAAAGGAGGTTTTAATTGGAAAGAAAAACACAACAAGGCACATTCAAACGCTAAATAGATAGATAAAATTGATAAATAAGTATTAATTACTTTTCAAGTAACTTATATTATAAAAAAAATAGGAAAGGGTTAATACAATCTTGGCTTCATTAAGTTTGTACTCATTTTGGTTTCAATCCCTAAAGTTTCAAACCATATGTGTGTTGATCTCTCAAGTTTTATTTTCTCACAACATCAATCCCTACAATTAAATAAAGACATGGACTATTTTGCCCCTCGATGAACTAAATCCTCTTGTTTGAAACTTAAGGGATGGAAATCAAAATAAATGCAAATTTAATAGACTAAATATTGTATTAACCAAATAGAAAATTACTTATATTATACATTAGGGGGTGTATATTATTCTAATTAATAGTTTGAATATTCTCTTTTGGTAAAGATGAAGTGAACGGAGAAAGGTTCCTCATTGCATATTTTTCCCTTACATGATTCTGAAGTGCTTATCCCCCTAATTTGGGGGTGTGGCATTTTTTTATATATATTTTATTTGTTTAGATTTAATTATTTGGTGCATCGATATCCTGAAATATTTTTGTTACACTCAATATTTCAAATTAATTAATTTTTAGTCCTACATTCAAAAATATTTTTCCTGTAACACTAATATTTTGAAAATTAATGAATTTAATTGAGATATTAGATGATATTTCATGATACAACATATAATTTAATCTAAATAAATAAAATATATTAAAAATATCACATCACTCAATTAGGATACTAAGCATCTAAAAAGCAGGGAAGAGCATGAAAATTCACGTAGAAAGTGCATAGCTAACTCCATTTTTAGCATTCATGCTGTTCTTATTTTTAATACCATAAGAATCATCGACGTTGCCTAGCCTGAAGTGGTAGATACCCTCACCTTTCACTTTAATATATTATATACACACACAGTAGGTACACTCACCTTTCATTTCTATATATTATATACACACACAGACATTATACACACACACAGACAGATACTTGTGTGTATAAATTATAAATTATTACCTCTGGTCTTAAATTTAAGACCTAATTGAATTTCATGAGAAGTTAAAAGAGATAATTAAACTATTTTTAAAATATTTATATTTGTTATTTTTTCTCTAAACTAATTTTTTTAACTTATAAACTGATATATATAATTTAATCATACATAATATATGATATGATTAAGAAACTTATTTAATTTTTTAATCTCTTAAAAAAAACTAAATTATATAGTTCGGACTGGGTGCAGGAATATACATACAAAGAGAGGGAGAGAGAGGTCCCCTCAGCTCTCCCAGTTCAAATTATAATAGACTTGTATTATCTCTCACTCTCCCCCTCCCAGTTCTTTCTAAATGATAATCGAACATTTCCTAAATCCGCAAGTAAGTCCTTTAATTTTATTTCAATTTATAATGTTTAATTCGCACCTGAATCTTTCCCTTCCATAGGCTTGGGTATCGTCAGTTTAGCTCGAAAGCAGCCTGTCTTGGATTGTAAACAATGTTATCTATTACGTATACATTTAGACTGATATATTATATTGGTATAAAAAATATGAGGGTGATCTCCAGCTTTTCTGTTCTTACTGAGGCCAGTTCGATTAATTTATTTGCAAAATTATAATTATAACGGTAGCGTATCTTCCTGGAGATAACATTATAATAATTAATAATGAGGATCGTGTCAGGCTACACTTCTTTTTCCAAGTCAATTTTACTAATTAATGCCGCTAATCAACGAC
The DNA here is from genome assembly GCA_037074495.1 of Acacia confusa. Taxonomy (NCBI): domain Eukaryota; kingdom Viridiplantae; phylum Streptophyta; class Magnoliopsida; order Fabales; family Fabaceae; genus Acacia; species Acacia confusa. The sequence goes on from CM073509.1 coordinate 1,418,891, forward strand.
TAGATTTTCACAGCACATTAAAAATTATTAATAGAATAAGGTGAGGTGGTGTGCGTGGGTATATAACAGTTAAGGGTTAATATTTTCTTAATGTATTAAAAAATAGTTATTATTAACTTGATAATTTTACAAAGAATAATGGACATGTATAATAGAACTATATATTTATTTTTACCCAAAAAAAAAGAACTATATATTTATCTCTTGATTTATCTAGGATTAAGGTGTAAAAATATACATAATTTTTTTCCCAGGAGCAAAAATACATAAGTAGTTACCATTTTGGAGCAAAAGTCATATTCCACTGTTAAGTCACTGTTCACCATAATGAGAGAGAAAGAGATAAAGTGAACAGTAACATATCAACGGTGAACAGTGACTTAACAGTAGGATATGATTTTTGCTAAAAAATGATAATCATGTGTGTATTTTTACTCCTCCAAAACAATATGTGTATTTTTACTTTTAGGGAAAAAGCTCATGTGTATTTTTGCACCCTAACCCAATTATCTATATATATAATTAGCAATATGTTGTTTAACACAATGCTTGGCTTTCCGTCATCTCGATCGTACGTATAGGACTCTAACAATTAATTTTATACATATGTCGTTTTTACAGTGAAATAGGTTATTTTCCCCCCTTATGCAGAGTAACTATGAATGTATACAAGTGTCTTTTTTACATAGTATTTGTTTCGTATGCTATATATCAAAGAATAATGAAATCAAATTTATATTTCACCTAGACAAAATAAAAAATTGTTATATAATCTTTTTAAGTCTATTAAGTCAAAAAATGAAAGGAATAAGTGTCTAAATTAAATGTTTATTCATGAAAGGTATAAATTAATGTCTATTTGTTATTTCATGTAATGAAGCTTGAATCCGTATTGCACTCAAAGCTATATAATGGGGATTATTTAATTTATTCTAACCCATTATAATTAGAACTGTTATATCAAATTACTTTATCATATACCAACCAAACACATGAATCAGCAGAATGTATGGAATTGAATGAGACCTATAAGGTAACCTTTTATTTCCCCTGCTACTAGAAATAAATAAATAAAAGGTATAATGACATTTAAATACCATATGAAAACCTATAAATGTCTATTGAAAAAGAAAAAAGATAGAGGTACATAGATAGAAATTTAAGTCTTGAATATTTGGGCAAAAGACTAAATTACCATTTCATTCACTCTTCTCTCTCCATTCCATTCTCTCTTCTTCACCATAATCTTTTGTTCAGCTCCACAGGATCAAATAAGAAGAAGAGTGAGCTTTCTTCTTTCATTCAACTCTACAAGATTGAAGAAGAAGAAGAGTGAGCTTTTATCTTTTGTTCAGCTCACGTTCTCTCTCCACTCTAACAAAGAAAGAGAAATAGAGATTAGAGACAACACACCATAATTCTTTTTGTTCTCATTTCATAGTCATCTAAGGTTGAAGGAACCAGTTTCCAGCGAGCTTTTTCAGTTTCCTGAGAAATTCTACAATTTCCATCGAGTTCATGAGTTTTTTGGAAAGTTTATGAATTTTCCAGCAAACTTTTTCAGTTTCCGGTGAAGAGTATTGAGATTAACAAAATTAAATGAGTAATGAGATTAACAAAAACTATAAATACTGACAATTTATGATTAACAAAAAGTTTTGGGTTGTGATAAATTAAATAATGAGATTCATAAAATGAATAATGAGATTAATGAAAAAATCTATAAGTTGTGATAATATATGTAAAAGAAAATTGACAAAACACACGCTTGCGCAAAATAAATAAATACATAAAGAGAAACATATTCAAGCCAAGTATATATGTCATATGTGCATATTTTGGAGAATTGGATGGTACCTCTGTTTCAGCATGAATAATAAATTGACCGTGGAAAGTAACTAAAATAAGATATTAGGCATCTAAATTGAAAATAATATTTGCTTAGACCTAAAATAGAATTATCGGGGAAAATCTCTTTTAAATGTGCTTAAATGATAGTATGATATCATAGAGTACCCTTCAAACTACTAACGTAAAATAAGTTTCGGACAAGATTAAAAATGCGGTATTGATATCGAAAAGGCTAAAAATATTAATTAATTAATGGTTCATGAATCTTTTTTTTTTCTTTTTATAATACGGTTCAATCAAAACTAGCGAAACTGCAAACGATGACCAAATAGAACGTGTGCGTTGGAGATAATAAAGCAATGATTGATCAAACGAATGTAGAAGACCTGGTTTTCCTGAACCAAAAGAAAACTAAATTAATAATATATAAAACAGCTCAAGTATTAATCAAAATATTAAACACAACATATTTTGAAAATAACTAACTTGTGAACTCATACCTTTTCCCAGTGGCTAAGATAAATAAACAAATAAACAGCAGTGTTTATAAATTTTATGTATAGATCAGCGAAAGAGATCAAGGCTTGTAAAATTATTTTTTCATCAGAAAAAAACTCTGACCAGGTGGCCAGGTGGGTTGTATTTCATAAGCAATCATTTTCGACTTGTCGTGGTCAACTTTGTACAGTTATTTTTCGATAGTAATTAATTAATCAACCAATATCATAGTAATTAATCAACCAATACACGACATTTTACTCCCTTCCCTTCTGTGTCCCTGTGTGTGTGTATAGGCTTGGCATCAGAACATAATGGAAAACTCATCAAACCATAACTACCATCTCTGTTCTTAATTTCCCAAACAACACAAGATGGAGTCTCAGCTTGTGTTATTAGGTTTACTCCTTCTAGCCTCAGCCTGGCTTCTTTCTAAGAGAAAGAGCAATAATAACAAGTCGAATCAGAGGCCGAGCCTTCCGCCGGGCCCGGTGGCTCTGCCAGTCGTCGCTATTGATTGACTCCAGGTTGGTGGTAACAGTTTGGTTTTGGTCGCCATGGTATTGGTAGGTATATATGTTCCTTGTAAACTTGTAGTACAATTCTCAAATCCTCCGAATTAAATCATTTATTAATTTTATTAGTATTTATTATTTATCTAAACATGTTTTGTTATTTTTTTTATAATAAACATGTGCTATTTTTGATATAGACCATATTTTCTCTTTTTTGAATTTAAATAGTATGTGTGTAAGGCAAGGAAAGAAAGCCTTAAGTATGCTCATTTCTTTCGGGCAAATACACACACACGCTCATTTCTTAAATCACAGTCTATTTTGAAATTAATATGAAAATTTATATTTAATAGCATATCTAAACTCAAATGCAATATCCGTGATAATTTGCTTGTATTTTGGGCCAAAAAAATAACAATAATTTGCATATATTGTATCCTACCGTATTATATATATACTCCTCTAATTCAAAATATAATTAAGTCATTTTCAATTAAAAAAATATTAAATAGTTAAATCAGTCTTAAATTAAAAATAAATTTTCAATTTTAAGCTATGAGATTTTTTTATATGTATATGTACCCTCCTATTAATGGTTATCATATTCTTCCCATAAAAAATAAAGGTTATCATATTCAAAACACTATCAATTAAAGGAGGTTTTAAGGGGAAAGAAAAACAAACACTAAATGTAGAGATAGAATTGACAAATGAGCATTAAATACTCTTCAAGTAACTTATATTTTTTTTTAAAAAAGGAAAGGGTAAATACAATCTTGGTTCATTAAGTTTACACCTATTTTGATTTCGATTTTTAAAGTTTCAAACCATATGTTTTGATCCCTCAAATTTTATTTGCCCAAAACATCCGTCTATAATTAAATAAATACATGGACAATTTTGTCCCTCGAGGGACCAAATCCTCATGTTTGAAACTTAGGGATCAAAACTAAAACAAGTACAAATTTAATAGACTAAATATTGTATTAACCCAATAGAAAATTACTATAGTTTATATTAGGGGGCATATATTTCTTCTAATTAATAGTTTGAATATTCTCTTTTGGTACAGATAAAGTGAATGAAGAAAGAGGTCCTCATTACATGCTTATTCCTTGTATGCTTTTTAGGAATCCATCCCCTTAATTTGGGGGTGTGACATTTTTACATATATATTTTATTTATTTAGATTGAATTATATAATGCATCATAAAATATTTTTTGCACTCAATCTCTCAAATTAATTAATTTACAGTCCTACATTCAGAAATTTTATTTCCTGTAACACAAGTATCTTAGAAAATGATTAATTTGATATACTAGATGTGAAAAAATATTTCAGTATTCAGCATATAATTTAATCTAAATAAATTTTACACACACATATATGTCACACCCCCAAATTAAGGGGGTAAACACCTACAAAGCATATGAGGAAAAAGCATATAATGACTAGCTATTTCCAGGTACCCTCACCTTTCATTTCTATATATTATACTCACACAGTCACACACAAACACCATGTGTATAAATTATAAAGTACTACTTTAATCCCATCTTAAATATAAAATTTAATTGAATTTTATAAGAGATTAAAAGAACTAATTAAATTACTTATATTATTTATGGGATTAATGTTTCTCATGTTGTAGGAAAAAAATTATCTCATGTTATACACACATGAAATGGTGAGACCCACATATACATATATTAATTCATATATATATATATATGTGGGTCCCACCATTTCATGTGTATATAGGAAGTTTAGTTTTCTCATGCAACATGAGAAAACTAAAACCCATTATTTATATTTATCATTTTTTAAAATTAATTTTTCTAACTTATAAACTAATATATAATTTAATCATACACAATATGATATATGATATGATTAAGTAATTTATTTAATTTCCTAAAAAAATAAAAAATAAAATTTATATTTAGGGTAGGGAGCTAAGGGTGAGGGCCCCTCAGCTGCAAGATGGACGTGTTCCACAGAGCAGCTTTAATTAGACTTGTATTATCTCCCCCTCTCCCCTTCCTTGTTCTTTCTAAATGATAATCAAACATTTCCTAAATCCGCAAGTAATTCCTTTAATTTTATTTCAAGTTATAATGTTTAATTCGCACCAGAATCAATCTCTTTGGTAGACTTAGGTAGGGGTGAGCAAGGGCAAGGCTAGGCAGGGTGAGACCTTTGCCCGATGCCCTACCTAAAGAATCACTGGGCAATAAAATACAACCCGGTGCCTGGCTTTGCCCAATAGAAACCCTAACATTTTTGGGTTAGGCAATAATGGGCTGGGCAGGGTGGGCTTCCTATGCCCAAGTGATAATATCCTACTACACCTTATGTGAAAAAAAAAAACAATTTCAATCATACCTAATAAATAATATTGTAAGTTTCAAATGTAATCGATAATTATATACCTTAGAATAATTCCAAAATAAATCTACAACTTGAGTCTTGAAATTAAAAAAATTACCATATGTCTTAACAAATAATCAAATACATATAACTTGTAGAATTAAATAACATCCATAGTCCATTAAATACAAGGCATCATTAGTAATATAATGAACTAATGCTTAGATACTTAATGGATATATTAGAGTATTAAGTCTATTAACTATTATATAAAAAAATATTTATATCAACTATAATATATATATATATATATATATATATATATATATATATATATATATTGGGCAAGGCCAAATGGGCAAAGCGGCATACCTTACCTGATGCCCGGCCTTGCCCATAAAAATATTCAGCCCGATCATGCCCATTTTTTTTAGGCTACGCAGGGCCATTTTTTGTTGGGTCGAGCTAGACGCACAAGACGCTTAGGCTTCGTGCACAGCCATAGACTTAGGTATCTTCAGTTTAGCTCGAAAGAAGCCTGTCTTGTATTGTGAACAATGTTATCTATTACTATACGTTTAGACTGATATATTGGTATAAAAAATAGGGAAAATTCTCCTCTAGGCCCAAATAATCAAGATATTGTCAAAAATGGCTTAAAGAAAAGTCACATATCAGGAAATATCATAAAAGACTCTAATTGTTAACGTATATCGATTTAGTTGTTAATGTTATACTGATATAACTATTGATGTGTACTAATATAGTTGTTAACATATACTGATTTAGTTATTAATGTTGTATTGATATACTCCCTTTAGTCCTAATTATAAGACATAGTTGACTTATTTGGAGAGATTAAGGAAGCTAATTAAATTACTATAGGGTATTTTTATTTTTATTTTTTTTTCAAACTAATTAGTTTGCCTAATAAACGAATATATAATCAAAGAATACACAACATATGAAATAATTAAATAACTTATTTAACTTCTTTAATTCCTCCAGAAAAAGTCAATTTTGTCTTATAATTAGGATCGGAGGTAGTAGTTGTTAATGTTTCTGAAATAATATCTAAAAATGCTCTAGGACTTTTTCTGATATATAATTTTTCTTTGAACCTTTTTTGTTTGATAATATCTTAGTTACTTGAGCCCTGAAGAGATTTTCCCCAAAAAAAAAAGAGGGTGGTCTCCAGTTTTTCTGGTCTTTTTTTTTTTTTTTTTTTAACAATTCTAGGAAATTCATTACTGATAGGAAATTTTTACATAGATACTAAAACCAGAAAGCATAAGACTAAGAATATCAAAGTTCACGAGGACTTAAAAACATCTGAAACAGATAAACATAATTAACAGACAAGGACGAAGACTAATAAAACGAAACAGAGACAGATCTCTCAACCAGGATCAACGTGTCTTGGCGGAACCGAGGTAAAGTTCGACTGGTTCATGGTGTTCTTCGCGTCTTCCTCCAGGACTGGAAACAAAGTTTTTCTGGTCTTACGGAAGCCAGTTCGATTAATTTATGTGCAAAATTATTATTATAATGGTCGAGTATCTTCCTGGAGATAACATTATAATAATTAATAATGCGAATCACGACAGGCTTCACTACTTTTTTCCAAGTCAATTTTACTAACTAACGCCGCTAATCAACAACTAGATTTTCACGGCACATTACAAATTAGTAGGCTGAGGTACGTGGTGTGTGTGGGTATAAGAGTTAAGCTGTTAAGGGTTAATATTTTCTTAATGTATTAAAAAATAATTATTATTATTAACTTGATAGTTTTACAAATAATAATGAACGTGATATTATATATATATATATATATATATATATATATATATATATATCACTACAAAAAAGCACCGTATTAGTTATAGAATTTACCCATGATAAATTTTCATGAGAAATTATCCAAGGAATTCTATGGATAATTTTTGTGGGTAAAAAATTACACATGTATTATCCATGGAATTTTGTGGGTACGTAATTCGAATTACTCATGGAATTCTGTGGATAATCCATGAATAATTTTTTCCCACAGAAATTTTTTCGTAGGTAAATTCCGTGGTTAATCCGCTAGTTTTTTAAAAAAAAAAAAAAATTTAGTGTGTGTGTAGCAATGTTTTTAGACAAATACAATGCTGAAACAGGTTATTCCCCCCCCCCCCCCCAATCAGAGTAAATTTGAATGTATACCAATGTCTTTTTTTACATAGTATTTGTTTAGTATGCTATCAAAGAATAATGAAATCAAATTTATATTTCACCCAGAAAATAAAATTGTTAGATAATCTTTTTAAGTCAATGAAAGGAATAAGTGTCTAAATTAAATGTTTATTTATGAAAGGTAGAAATGTCTATTTGTTATTTCATATAAGCTTGAATATGTATTTCATAGTCAAAGCTATAGAATGGGGATTATTTGATTTCTTATAACCAATTATAATTAGAACTATTATCAGAAAATATCTCTTTTCAATGTGCTAAAATGATAGTGTTATATTACAGAGTACCCTTCAAATTACTAACAGAAAATAAGTTTCGGACAAGATTAAAAATGTGTATTGATATCGAAAAGGCTAAAAATATTATATTAATTAATTTATGGTTCATGAATCTTTTTTTTTTTTTTTAATAATATGGTTCGTGAATCAAAACTAGCGAAACTGCAAACGATGACCAAATATAACGTGCGTTGGAGATGATAAAGCAGTGATTGACCAAACGAATGTAGAAGACCTGGTTTTCCTGAACCAAAATAAAAATAAATTAATAATATGTAAAACAGCTCAAGCATTAATCAAAATAATAAACACAACATATTTTGAAAATAACTAATTTGTGAACTCATACCTTTTCCCAGTGGCTAAGATAAATAAACAAATAAACAGCACAATGTTCATAAATTTTATGTATAGATCAGCGAGAGAGATCAAGGCTTGTAAAATTATGTTTTCATCAGAAAAAAACTCTGACCAGGTGGGTTGGTTGTATTTCATAATTAAGCAATCTCTTGGGACTTGTTGTGGCCAACTTTGTACGGTTATTTAGCCGGTCTCATAGTAATTAATCAATCAATACTTGACATTTTATTCCCTTCCCCTTCTGCGTCCCTGTGTGTGTGTATAACTATATATAGGCTTGGCATCAGCACATAATGGAAAACTCATCAAACCATAACTACCATCTCTGTTCTTAATTTCCCAAACACAAAATGGAGTCTCAGTCTCAGCTTGTGTTATTAGGTCTAATCCTCGCAGCCTCATCAGCCTTGCTTCTTTATAAGAGAAAGAGCAATAATAACAAGTCGAAGCAGAGGCCGAGCCTTCCGCCAGGCCCGGTGGCTCTGCCGGTCGTTGGCCACCTTCACCTCCTGAAGCCTCTAATTCATAAAGCCTTACGTGACCTTCAAGCCAAACATGGCCCACTCATGCACCTCAAGCTTGGCTACGCCAACATGGTGGTGGCCAACACACCTGAACTCGCCAAAGAGCTACTTAAAACCCACGAACTCGCTTTCTCTTCTCGTAAAATGAACATCGCCATCAACCTCGTAACCTACAACAACGCTACTTTTGCCTTCGCTCCCTTCGACACCTACTGGAAATTCATCAAAAAATTGAGCACCACCGAGCTGTTGGGCGCCCGAACCATCCGGCAGTTTCTTCCGGCTCGGACCCGGGAAATCCACTGCTTCATTAAGGATCTTACGGATAGATCCATGACCCGACAGAGCGTTAACCTCACCCAGGAACTCTTGAAGCTCTCAAACAACATCATATCTCAGATGATGCTGAGTATTAAGAGCTCCGGCACCGACAACCAGGCTGCGGAGGCGAGGAATCTGGTTCGGGAGGTGACTCAGATGTTCGGAGAGTTTAATGTTGCTGATTTTATTACAATATGTAAGAAGTTGGATGTTCAAGGTTTTAAAAAGAGAGCCATGGACTTGCACAAGAGATATGATGCTTTCTTGGAAAGGATCATCACTGCTCGCGAGGAGCTTCGAAGGCAACGAAAAGCTTCTGCCAATAAGGCCGACGACTACGGCGAGGCCGCCGGAGAAGAGAAAGTTAGGGACTTTCTTGATATTTTGCTCGATGTCGCGGAGGATGAGAATTCTGAGGTTTCTTTGACCAGGAAACATATTAAGTCATTGATTTTGGTGAGTATATTACCTCTCCGGCTAAACAAATATAATTTTTAAGATTCAAAATATAAGTCACTTATATATTATTAAATGAATATTTTTCACAAATATCCTTACTTATTATAAAATATTAAATGTTTGTCTTGAGAATTCTCAAGCAAAGATGAAAAAACATTAATTATTAGGCCAGCTAAATTCGGAAAAAAAAAAAAATCAATTTGAAACACAACATTTATCTTAACAATTTTCTTAACATGTGTGAGATAGATATTAATTTGTATGATGAGGAGGGTAATATAATACGTACTTACTCTTTGCTAGAAAGAGGAAGAATATTGAAAAAGGTCCCCCGCTATGACTGAATACGTACTTGGATGATTACCAAGCCACTCAATAAAGTACCTTAAACCTAGCTAATTCAGAGCTTTTACTTTCCTCTTATATTATATATGGTTTTATTTTAAGCGCATGGGAATCTAACTTTTGTAAATTGCGGTATGGTTTTAAAATTATATAGGACTACTTCACGGCGGCAACAGATACAACGGCGATATCGGTGGAATGGACAATTTCAGAGCTGATAAATAACCCAAGAGTGTTGAAGAAAGCACAAGAGGAGGTAGATAGAGTGACTGAGAAAAAGAGACTAATAAGCGAAGCAGATATCCCAAACCTTCCATATATTCACGCAATAATAAAAGAAAACATGAGACTTCACCCTCCTATTACTATGATCATGAGGAAGGGAGTCCAAGACACTGTAGTGAATGGTTACTTGATCCCCAAGGAAACCATTACGTGTGTTAACATTTGGGCTATGGCAAGAGATCCAAATATTTGGGAAAGTCCCTTAGAGTTTCGGCCTGAGAGGTTCTTGGAGGGCAAAGAGAGTGGCTTGGATATCAAAGGCCATCACTATGAGTTATTGCCTTTTGGCTCGGGCAGGCGGGGTTGTCCCGGTCAGTCTCTCGCCATGCAGGAGCTGCCCGTCGTCATCGGAACCTTGATTCAGTGCTTCACTTGGAAACCGCTTGATTCACAAGGTAAGATCATGAGCGACGGTAGCACTATTGATATGGATGAACGGCCAGGATTGACTGCTCCAAGAGCCAACGACCTAACATGCATTCCAGTCGCAAGATTGAACCCTATTCCTTTCCTTCAGGTGTAATAAGCAAGATTGACAATTGTTTTTTTTTTTCCGTTTTCATTTTTATCAGTACAGCCAGCCAGTTTGGTTGTTGACTATGGTTGGAACAGATATGTGTGTGTGTGTGTGTGTGTGTGTGTACGAATATTTTGTTTTATTTTTGTCTAAAGAAGTTGCGTGGTGTAATTAAAAAGATCTGATAGTATCGTGCAGTGAATGTTGTAATATCCGTTCATAGAGTAATTATACAAATAAAAAAACTGATCTCTCACATGCATGCTCTTTGGCTCTCCATACCTGTTACGTTTGATGTGTGTGAGGCCACGTACTTGCTTAAAGTTGCGCGTGTACCATTTGAAAGCAGTGTATTCGGAAGACTGGTTAGTTCGTTAATTAGTGGGATAATAACAAGAGACTTGAAAATCAAAGCTAAATTAATGGGCAGATTAAATATTGTAGGGCCTAAGATTTGTGACGGCCGGGAAAAGATTATTTATTTATTTTCAAAACATTGAACATATATAGACTATAACGGGCAGGCCCCCCTTAACTCTTTCAAGTTTGTCTTTTAATTTGTTGTTCCATTATTAACTGTTCATAGAACCTGAACCTACCCTGATCTATTTTATATATCTTTTAATCCATAAAGCAAGGCCTTCCCTTTAGCTCTGAGGATGATGCGGCTTTGACTTTATTATTATTATTATTTGACAAAGGGGCATTGGAGACAAATATACAATAATTCACCCTCTATCCAAATTAAAGACGCCAGTCATATATAATTAAATAATGCCAGTTGTTAAAAAGTCATACAACAGGTGCCGTTGTGATTTTGGTGGGACTTGAATTTGAATTTTGGGCCTGGTTAACAAAAAGTAAACTTATGACCGCATTGTGAGAATCCATTTTCTTATATTACTATTATTATTATTAATATAATAATAATAATTTCATGTAGTTGTTTTGTGAAGATTAATTGTCAATTTGATATATTAGTTAACATAAAAAAGATAGTTACAAACACAATTGTAACACAATTTTATTTTATATATTAATATATATTTTTATAATAAGACGGGATCTAATTTCTTGTCTCATTCTTTGGATAAAAGATGAGTAGGAGAAGTTTTTCTTATTTGAACAGTTAAGATTTAATTTTTTTTAACTATTTATTTTCAAATAAAAAAATCATTTTCAAAAAACATGTTAATTGATATATTATTTTTTTTTGAGATTTTTTAATCATTAAAATATTTTTTTTAAAAAAAACAAAAAGTTAAAAAAATTAAATGTAAACCGTGGAAGTCCAAATGAGAAAAGCTTACCTGGGCAACTGAATCCAATGGGAAAGTATCACCGCTAATCAATCAGTCATAAACATTCAGGAGTTTCTTTCTGACACGTGAACATCTTTACGTACGTAACACATGTTGTAACTTCGTTGAAAACATGGTGAACATACAAATTTGTCACCGGGAAATTTGCAAAAGTAATTAAAAAAAATTATCAAAATAAAACACTATTGAAACAATAGTTAGTGGCGCCACGTCAAATAGCGTCACATCACGTGATGCCACTGTACAGGTGACGTCGCCACGTGAAACGCCACCTAAGTGGTGTCCCATGTGGCGACGCCACCTATTTTAAAAAAAAAACATATTTTTTTTTTCAATAGCTGGCACAGGCAGCAAACGCCAGCTATTCTGACAGGGGGCGTCAGCCCCTGTCGGATTTTTATTTTTTTTATATAATCTAATATATATATATATATATATATATATATATATATATATAATATTTATATATTAATATAATAATTATCATTTCATATATATTTTTATTAATTATCATATTAATAATTATCATATTATTAATAATATAATAATTATATATTAATATATATTTTTATATAATATATATTTTATTAATAATATATAATATGATTAATATAATAATTATATATTAATATTATTTTATATAATATACATTATATTATATCTATGTCTTAGTATTTAGAATACAAAAATGACAATATTTTTTAAACCGTTAAAAACACGTAAGAAATGAAAACTCCAATTATAATTAATTGAATAAAAAACATTGAGAAAAATATAATATGATTCTGTTCTTGTTACCAAAGCAAAGGGGGCCACAGTAATTAATTGGCGTAGCTTTCTCTAGACTTTGGGAAATGAGAAAAATAATCGCTTCTTACACAAATTGGCAAGCAATCGACGCAAGAAACCGATGGCTGAGGGGAAAAAAACAAAGACGCAAGAAAGCGCTGGCAAATAAAAAATAGAAGTACGAATAATAATAAAAAAAAATCCTATTTAAAATTACTTAAATAAAAAAAAATTATAAATCAGGTTGGTCATTTAACAAACTCTTAATCAAACTATTAATCAATTCAGGATTTCAAAATGTTGATAAAACGACTTTAACAAACCCTCCTCTCTTCTTTAAACAGTTTCATTACTTTGAAATTTATGTTTTTCAAATCATATTTATATCAACGTTAATATTTAATTTAATTCAAAATTATAAATCGGTACGTCATCGTTGTCTTCAATCTGAGTTGTTTCTTCCTTAGGTACTATATGCAATATATATATAATATAATGTATATTATATAAAATAATATATTAATATATAATTATATTATTAATATAAAATAATACTAATATATAATAATTATATTAATCAGATTATATATTATTAAAAAAATATATATGAATATATAATTATTATATTATTAATAATTATATATGATAATTATATATTAATAATCAATATTAATATATAATCATTATATTATTTATAATATATATTATATAATATATTAGATTATATAAAAAAATATTTAAAAAAATTAAAAATTAAAATAAAAATCTAATAGCGGGCAAATAGCTGCCTGCTGCGCCAGCTATTGAAAGATTTTTTTTTTTTAAATAGGTGGCATTGCCACATGGGATGCGGCTTAAGTGGCGTCCCACGTGGCGACGCCACCTATATAGTGGTGCCACGTGACGTGGCGACACACGTGGCGCCATTTGACGTGGCGCCACCAACTGGGTTATTTTTATAAAATGTTTTAACCGTGGTCTATTTTGACTTTTTTTTTTTTTTTGATTACTTTTGCAAATTTCTGTCACCATGTCCCTTGCTTCTGTTGCCAAGTGATCAGCTGATGCCCTATTTGCTGCACGATATCAACTTCCCAGTCCCACATTAATTAAAATGGTTTGAATCTCAGCAAAAAGCCCAACGTCAACCATAGTTTAATTTGGTGGTTTCACAAACATGCAGACGCACCAACTGCACCGCCTCAGTGCAATCACTCTCGATCACCATGTTTAATTTCTAACGCCATGGCCCCACGCTACTTTTAATGCCCAGAGGATGACCCTAGCTTCAGTGTTAAGATCGAATGGAACCTGATCTGATGACTTTACTTAGGAGTTAGGAAGCCTCAAATAATTATATGCCACCTTTGTGATTTCTAGCGAAGCACGCTTCCACAACCACGTTGTTGCATTCAGAGACTCATCTACGTTGAACTTCACTAACCCTTCGATTGGAGTATTAAGTACGTAGTTTACTTACTTTGGTTAGAGTAACTGAATTTGTTTGTATTAAATTAGGATAGTTTGTTTTGATTAAGACAGTAGTACAGCTGTTATTTAACTCTCTCTCTCTCTCTATACACACACACACACACACCTAATATACATACTCTCTCTCTCTCTATATATATATATATGCAGTGACAAACCAGGAATTTGAATGACGGGATCGGAGGGAAAAATAAAAAATACTATATTATAAATAAAAGTATTTAAAATATAATATAGACCCAATCTACAAAAAATTAAAAGAAATCTATTATAAAAATTAAGATCATTTTACTTGACTCTTACTCTACATGTTTTCATATTATCAAACTCATCTATAATTGAATTCACATGCTAAAAGTCAAAACAATTTCTTTTTCAATGTATGTAATTAAATAATGATTAAGAAATTGGTCTTTCATTCTATTTTGAAGTCTGTTCTTAATCATCTTCATAGTAGAGAAAGATATTTCAATAATGGTTGGAAGAATGTCTACAAGTCTAATCACTCTATCAATAAGAAGGTAAATGATGGACTTTCTAGTTCTTGCTAACTCTTGACATAATTCAGATGTAGTTGATAAATTAATCAAATCTAAATGTTTAGGAGTCTCATGATGCTCAAATATTATAACTCCATTTTTAAATGTAATTTTTCCTTGTATGTGAATCATCTAGAAGAAAATTTATCAACAATCAAATCTAAAGATCAATTAGATGACATTTTCACTAAAGCATTACCACCTTCTATTTTTTTTTTTTTTTGTGCATTTCTTGCCAATCTGGAAATCATTAATATTCATTCTCCAGCTTGAAGGGTATTGGAGTATTAAGTAGTTTAATTACTTTAGCCAGTTAGAGTAATTGAATTTGCTTGTATATAGTTAGGATATATAGTTTGTTGATTAAGTCTGTACATTTGTTATTTAACTCTATATATAGGACATATGTGCATTATATTGGAGCTGATATGAAATAATATTCTGAATTTTTCATTTCTCTTCTTCCTAAATCTAATTCCTTTCCCTATATTTGGATAGAAAGAAAATTAGGGAGAAAAATACTTGGAGGAAAAACTTCAAAATATAGTAAATTTTTTTTGTCATTTTTTAAAGTTGTCCTTCCTAGTATTCCATCCCTCTTTTTTTCCCCCTTCATTTTTCTCTCCATTTAAAGATAGCCTTCGAGTGGTGGTAGTGCAGACATGATGCGTTAGGAGATAGTCGTGCCTCATACTTCCCCATGATAAACAAGCACAAGAGCGAGCTATGATTTTCCTGGGAATTTGAGCGAATTGATTAATGGTTTTGTTTCTATCCTTGCTTTGATTTTCTTTTTGAGTGATGAATACTTCTTAATCACTAATACACTCCATCCAGTTTGAGCCAAATATTTTTAAGATGACGATGAGAATGAATGAGACTGACGTAAAAAATAAATTTTCCGTTTGCATTAATTTGAAAGGAAACATTGTGTGTGTGTTAAATTGTGTTTGGTACTCTAAAAGAATTATAAAAGCAGTGGAAATTAATAGAATGAAAGAATAAAAAGGTCTAAGAATCCCAAATACCACTATAATCTTATTTATAAGTCCCTTTTATTTAAAAAGATTTGGTCTTATTTATAAGTTCAATTTCAAAATAATAAAAAAGATTGTGACAATTTTACATATATTAATTGTACTAGTAAAAATATAAAAAGAAGAAATAGTTCAAAAATACTCATTTATATATGAAGGCAAAATTAAAAATTCAATCTCATAATCATTGAACTAACTACTTTTTCTAATATATGATTTGGTTAAAAAATCATTTATAGCCGTAACTATTCAAATAACTATGGTGGCCTTTTTATATCATTATTAGGGACAATTCTGACAATATGGAAATCCAAAATGACTTTTTGTGCGCTTGCTGATACGCCTGCAAGGCTAAATTGGTTGTTCTTAGCCAAACACAAAAAGTCAACTAGAACAGTGGTTGGTGGGAGAGGGAGTTGATGTGGGTGATTAGGTATACGTAACATTCCGGGTTTTAATTTAATTAATTATAAAAGGAGTAGTATTAGTCACTTGCTATTCTTTTAACAAATAAAAAAAAGTAACCAAGTCTCAAAAAAGCCATATTGATTACGTATTGCTCATGCATTAAAAATATCTTATTACTACCTAGTCGCTATTGCGACGTATGAAAACCACGGAATTTAAGAATCTTCATTGAATTATTATCTCTATCAAATTCAACTGTATCAATTATAATAATAGCTCTGTCAAGTTGCACGGAGTTAAGTGAACAATATTATAATTTAATGTAAACCTGAAGCTATGTTTTTGTACTGTACATTCAGAAAACAACAACTAATTGTATATTTTTCTATAGTCAATATTCAATACTTGAAGAACTAGTAATAGTTTATGGTCTTTATCGAATCAATTTGAAGAAGTTTTCCCACGACCAAAACAAAATAAATTAAATTAAATGATTTAGTTGACAGTTCGCTATCCATCTACGTAGTGAAATTACCCTCACATAAAATGTTTCATATTTAAAGGTCAAAAAAGCTTCAAATTATATAATATAAACAGTACAAAAAATACTTGTCTAATTGATGCGCTCGCATATATACTAGTTGAGCAAATTTATCCAATATTTTAAGAATTAATATTAAAATATAACATCGGGGGATTTTTTTTTAAAAAAAAATACTACTTAAACTTTAAAATAAAAAATCGATGATTTTCTATTAAAGTGAATTGTCAATTACTACTTAAATGTAATTAATATCTATACTCTTATAACAATAAGACTTATTTAAGTTTTTTAAGTTTAAGTGATATTTTCTTATATTTTTTTCCTGTAATATTTTGTAACTATGCTTTAACTTATAACAGAAATTGCAAAACGGGTTTAACTAATATATGAGTGTAAGTGTAGAAATTTTGAACCGACATATCAAAATTTAACGTTAATATTTGAAAAATTTTCAATAGCTCATATTCCAAATTTTAATACGAAAGATCGAAAAGAATAATTATTCATGGTGAAAAGATAAAAAGTGTAGATCCCTTTAACTAAGATTGCTTCATATACAAATTACAAATTAAAGAATCAAACTCCAAAAAAAAAAAAAGCCTCTACCGACCTGAGCTGGTCAATCTTTTGAATTTCTCATGAAAAATGGAAATTAACTAAATAATTTTATTTTGTTCGTTTATCGTTAGGACCTTGATTCAGTCTTTTGTCGTTATTTTAAAATTTTTTATCCTAAATTATAAACAATATATTAACTCTAAAGTATCATTTTTTTCCTAGTATAACTAATTAATGAGAGGCGGCTAATAAATTAGTCCCTCCGTTTCAATCTGGACACTTTAATTAATTGTATGACAAATTCATGCGATAAACTGCCTAATTTGTCATCAAACATTAATTAATCTTGATTGAATAATGCTATTAAACTTACAAAAGGTCAAGGTTCAAGCCAATTTAAAGATATTAGGCTTCTAAACTTGACTTTTGTCTCGTGGAGCAGAAGATATCCAACGGGACAAAGTAGTCCGGTGCCTAATTTAATAAGCTTCTGTAATTATCTTCACGATTTCAGATTCAGAACATTTTCATGTCAATGCCTTTCGTGAATTAGATGGAATAGTTTTAAAGGTACCAGTGGTGAATGCATAATTCTAAAATAAATATGTTAAATTAATAATATAGTGTGTGTTAAAATTTTTTATTCTAATATTTTCTAATAAAAACCAAATAACGTCATGAAGAAATTATCTCTTATCTCGTTTTTTTCCCTTCAGACATATTATTGGAGATAAAAATACTTTTGACAATCTTATCTGAAACTATAAAAAACACACACCAATAGATAATATCGATGATGATATCATGATAAAACAATAAAAATAATCAATATTACATAATTATTTTTAACATGTTTCTTTCATATTTCGTTATTATCGTATGGTATTGTCTCTCTTATCTACCTCCACGTATTATTATTATTATTATTATTATTATTATTATTATTATTATTATTAATTAAGGCGGATAATAATCAAATAGGTGCAGTGCAGGGTCAAGCTTATTTCATGATCGGCTGATTATACATTTTTCATGAGATCTTCCTTACGTAATAATGACGAAGATTTTATACATTGATTTATGCCAACGATAAAATGAACCATAAGCAAAATGAGAAAATAAATGAGAAAATGGATAAGAAAGTCAATCAAAAGGAAAATAAACAAACAGAGAAGAAAGAGTTAAAAACGACATTATTCATCTAACTTCAACTGCTATTATATATTCTGAGAGAGTGAACCTGCTAATAAATTACGACCCCATCGACATGCAAATAAATTTGAACTAATTTGAGCTTTACCTACTTAATCCCACCTGCCTATTTTGGAAATCTCATTCAAATTCCAACTATTCCAATAAATAAATTTTATATATATCAAAGAGAACATTAATTGTTTAACAGTTACAGTGCTCTATACCTTGATTAATTGGTACCGTATCCTATATATAGAAGTACATTCTATTACCTATATTTGACTAATCCATTTTATTATTATTACTTTGATTAATTCCAACCATACCTATAAATAATGGACTTGACCCATTTTCTTTCTCGGATAGAGCATCAAATTAAGAGAAGAAAAACAAAAGTAAAATTAATTCTATTACTGCTATATCCAAAT
This sequence comes from Acacia confusa, assembly GCA_037074495.1. Lineage (NCBI taxonomy): Eukaryota > Viridiplantae > Streptophyta > Magnoliopsida > Fabales > Fabaceae > Acacia > Acacia confusa. The sequence goes on from CM073509.1 coordinate 1,437,763, forward strand.
GCTATCGGATTCTTATAATATTATGTATTTTGAAACATGCATCCTAACACTCACACACACAATTCAAAACTATTTCCAAATGTGTGTACACGCTACACTATGACAATATACACTTAAATTAAAATAATTCAGCATTTATATATAAAATAATAATAATTCGGCACTTGATATCAAAATGTGATGGATGACAGATTTTATATATATATATATATATAGACACACACACACACAACCCCAAATCCTTTGTTGGTGATGATCAAACTTGACCATCTTACTCAAACTGTGGATAGAGCCAAGATCAGTCACTTTCCAGCATTTTATTTAAGGACTACTTAATCATCTAATGATACTTAATTAAAAGAAGACATAATATTAGTAGGAATTTTAGCACCTCGGGGGCAATCACGAGCTGACAAACATTTCAACAGATTATATCAGTTACGTAACAAGTAAATTTGTGGAAAAGATGATCATCCTTATTACAAGTATTCGATTGCAAAACTTGTAAATATCCTGAAACGGAATAATAAAATCAGTATGAATGATAGAAGTAACCCAATTAAAATGACAAGCCAATATCCAGTGTGGATGAATTTAATGATATATACCTATGTGTAATCATTCAGCATGTTTCAGTTATAAAATTTCATATATATCCTTTTAGTAAAAACAATATCAAGTTGATTTTCTTTCATTATATCTAAACCATGTCCATTCAATTATTCTTAAAAGTCACAATATTACTTTGAATTTTTCTCCTCTTTCCAATTAAAAGTCTAAATTAGTTCATGAAGGATAATGAGAAAAAAAGATTGAGCTGTAGCACTGTCCATCATTGAATGTGGGTACCAAGTTGTAAATTTCCAAGTTTTTTTTTTGTTACATGAATTTTAGGAAAATGGTTGGGTTCACCCACAATCTAAAGGTAGAGCGAAATCTCTCTTCCTCCTAAATGATACTAATATTGGACAGGGCGAGCTGTTTATTGGCCTATTGATTCTGTCACCGTTTTTAATTTTTAGTTGAGATATTGGGCCTGTATTCATATGGTTTGAGCCTAAGAGTCGTGGGTTATTTTCGTTAACCAAACTGAGCCCCGATTGGGTTATTTTATTTAGAAAAGGTAATATCAGCTTGGCCCATATAGCCCGTAAAATTAAGTGGGCCGATCTTTTAAAAGGTCTTATATAATGACAAAAAAATGGAAATAATGTTGGACCAGTTTCTAGTCAGCATGTTTTTTAGTTTTGCTTGTCTATTTGCTTCCACGACCTTAAACAAGTCTTCTCTAAATTGTTTGCCTGACGATGAATAATGATCTATTTTGATATGTGTATTTATTCAAGTTTCTTGAGAATATCATTATCATCACTGCTTTTAAATTATTATTTTTGAAGTAATCTGGATCCTGGATTATACTAGCTATAGGATAAGGCTAGTAACATATCCACAAATGAGAAAGTGCCTCTGGAAAGTTAGGAAGGGAAGGGAATGCAACCGTATAGGAACCAGAAGATGATGAGAGGGAAGTGGAGGATTCAATGATATTTTTTAAAAAAAAAAAAAAAAAAATCTTCACAAACATTTTCAAGTGAAAAAGATAGAGATTTTTTCCTCATCCATCAAAACAAATTAAAATCTCAGAATAAGAAAGAGCTTTCACTAGATATTTCACTTGGAGTAATAGATCCAAGTAAGCTTTTGAAGAATAAGGGGCACCATATACGTATATATAGTTAATTATTACAAAACATCTGTAGTAACTCACAGCCAAATGAAGATATCAGCTCACAAAGCCACAGATGTATTAATTATTAATTTTACTAGTATAAATATAATGCAACATTCTTAGATAACAAATAATACTGAACAGCCAAAAAATACACAGCGTAAGGTTATAATTTTGGTCAGGGATTCTATAGAGTGAGGAAAACATTAGTCAGAAGAACTGTGTGCACCCCATTTGTGGTTTGCTGATCAGCTAATAAATGGACATCTTCAAGTATCGCAAACCCTTTTGCATTTTCATATTTGCCAGTTCCTCCAACCACAGCAATACTAGACTCAATCTGAGCCGTTCGATGGATACCAAAGAAACTAATAGTATCATCCCCATCATCTCCAAATAACACAGTGAATGCCATAGTTTTGCTGGTACCTTCCCATGAACTAGCCACATAAAACCCCTGTGCTTTACCCATGACCTGCGAACCCAAATCACGTCCTTGTGTGACCTTGTAATCTATAACCGTCACTCTCCCAAACACAACCTTATCCATTAACGTTGCTCCCAGAGGTAGAGCACCTGGTTTAACATACGGAAGCATGTTCCTGTTGTTATCAATAACAACGTTGTTGTGAGTACCGATGTCGCTTATTATGACGGTGCTTCTTGTGGTGGTGGAGGGATTTGAATTAACGTCAACAAGAGGGATGCCGGCCGGAATGGGGAAGATTCTGTGAATGGGTTTTGAGAAAGGGATGGTGTGAGCGGTGATGGCGACGGTGGTTCCGGCAACGACTCTCTCTGAAGGAGCTATACCTCCTACGATGTCATGCATGAAGAAAGTGAAATTACAAAAAGAGGGTTCCATGGAAGCACGTGTGTGGGTGGTGAAGGCAATAAGGAGTACTGCGACGACGACGGTCTTACAACAAGGAAGTAATGGGAGAGATTTGGCCATTTGGGGTAAAGTCGGTTAGTTTAGTTACACTCAGTTGATATTGAGATAAATTCATAATAAGAGAGTGGAGCAGAAGATATGGGTGAAGAAGTCAAAGGTTGTTGGTCATGTTCCCCTTGGAGCTGTTACACCTACACCCACTATTAGCTTTCAGCGTTTCATTTTTATAGGAATTTAACCTCCTTGGCTCAAGAAAGTCTCAATATAAACTTCAAATATGGTAATTCCTCCCGTTCCTAGTTCTTTGTGTGAGATCTAATTTGTAGTTCAATTTCTTCATTAAAGTAGATCTTATATGAAAAGATGAGTGAGTACTGGAATTTGCCGAGATTCACAGGTCTATTGGCTTCAGCCAAGCATCTGGCACAACTTCTTTTTTTTTTTTGTTTCCCATTCTATATCATTTTGCCAAAAAACTTTCAAATAAAAGTTTAGATGTATACATTAGACTAAACAAAAAATGTGTTTAGATGAAGACCCACATTATATGATTTAAGCCTTGATTCCACAGCTGATGGATTTGGGCCTCATTTATGAGCCTTATGTGTAGTTTCCTCTGAGCTTATAGAAGTCTATATCAAAAGGAGGACAACCCAGGTTTTCCTAAAGCAGAGTGTTTCCGTCAATGGCCTTTTGGAGTTTTGCTGCTCACTTTATAAGATCTGCGAAAAAATTCAACAGTGATAAGTATATATTTTATAATTAAATAAGTATAGATTTTGAGATATATTAGATTAAATTTATTAATATGTGATACTTATTTAATTATCTTTTAGATATTTTTCAAACTTTTAATTAATTAGAAGATAAAAGAGTATCTCGGTATGAAATCTACTGATATCGTAACTTATTTGGCAAGGGATACTATCATGCTTTATATATATATATATAAAAAGAATATGATAGTTATATCATATATATATATATATATATATATATATATATATATGATATAACTATCATATTCTTTTCAGATGATATTTCGGATGAAGCAAGAGTGCGTGGACCCCGCCAATTAAATGAATTGAAAACCCTAAATTGACATCTATTAAAACAGAACACGCCGCAAAGAAAAAAGGAGGAGAATAATTAATTGATATTAAAGGCACTTGGAGAAGCAGTCACGCACAGGAGAGGCTGAGACACAAGTCTAGCGGCAATCAAGAAAAAAACAAACAGAACGCACAGGCACAATTAAAGAGAGGGGACGCTGACAGAAAACTGGGAGACGCATTTGAAGAGGCAAAGACGCAGCATAGGAGGCGATGAACAAGAAAGGATTCAGCCGGGCATCAACGATTTGGAGGAAGAGATCATATTCTTGATTCTTTTTCTTTATGAATTTTGAATCTTTATTGTTATTTGCTGAGATGAATTTAAATAAAGCCATGCATGGCTAATTTTCTTTGCGACCTAGAAGACCTATGAACTTGTTTGGATTTTAGAGTTTATTTCCATTAATTAATTTTGCTTATTTTTAATTCAGTTTATTTAATCTTGTTTTGATTGTTATTGCTTAGTTGATTGGCCACCATTAAGCATGTTTTAGAGGTTTATGATTGAACTTGACGAAAGGAATCTTAAATTGACCTTGAGATTAAATAATGCGGAATTAGATTTTAATTTAATTTGCGTCTAGGATAGACATATACCTAGGAGCTCCGCATAATCAAATTAGAGTGAGCCCGAATGAATTGCATCTTAATTAGTCATGTGAGGCATTGCATAATTAATTGAGATAGATATATAAATAGACCAGAAGGCATTTATAAACATTGATACTCTAGATTAGCTTATTAAATTAAGTTAAAATTAATTTCATGGGAATAAAATCTAATAAACAAATAAGGGATTAGTGACTCTAGGTTGCCCTTTTGATATTGAAATTTGCTCTCCTGAAAAGTCCTTGTCGATATTTATTTCTTATTCTATTTGCATTTCTTCTACTCATTGAAAACAACTCTATTCAACTTAAACGAAAAAGGAAATTTGACACTTAATCACTAGCTAATTTGAATCTCTGTGGGATGACCTTGATTTACCACTTGCTATTTTCATGACCCGTACACTTGCGGTACTTAATTAAATTTTGGTAGCATCAAACAGTAAATACAATAAATATAAAATTTATAGTAAACTCTATTATTAGTAAGTTCTAAATAGTATAATTCATTTATCAGATGCAGGGGAATGCAAAAGCAACTCATCTAATTCATGCTTGAATTTTCTGTTTTGTGCATGGAAAATAATTGTGGACAGTGTATTCTTGCTAAATATAAAAGTAACACAATATTTGTGAGCTTAGTCCTGGCCCAAAATATTAAATGGTATAAGAGGAGGAGGATGTGGTCTCAGCAATTATCCGTGCATGAATAGTGATGGCTATATTCATCACGATTCAGGACTAATAAACTTCTAAAAAAAAAATCAAAAATAAAAAATCAGTAACAACTAACAAGTTAAAGGCAACTTCACACTCTCTTCTGCAGTTTCCCTGTAAATGGTCCTGTCATGTCCCTAAATTCAATTGACACATTCATGTGAAACATCCTGCAAGTGTGGCCCCTGATGTTCAATAATTTACATTTATTTAAAAGAACTCATTAGTATAGAAGACCATAATTAAAAAACTTGACTAACATGTAAGTGAGAGAGAGAGAGAGAGAGGCAATTGATTAAGGACAGAGAAAAGGACCTTAATCCTTTTACTGTAGAAAACCCTACATATCTTTAAACGCGTGATTATATATTAAACTTAAATGTCTGTATCACTAAAAGAGACCCACATTCACCAACAAAAGCTTTGTTTTGCTATGTGCGTTTAATAACAAATCCAAAATTTGCTTTTTAGCCAGCCTACACGCTCGAATAATCCAGATACACCACTCATGTATTAGACATCCACAAACAGCTTTTTGACTGTTATTCCGATTTCTCGTGTGTGTGTGGGAATAAAGAATCACAGGGATCACAGACTTCAATATTTTCCCTGAGGATTCAAGCTTGAGACGGGAAAAAAAGTATATTATATTAATTGAGCTACAGAATAAAACCAGAAAAAGGCAAAGTTTGATGCATTCGCAAGTATATATCTGAGTTATTTATAAGAAGTTGGAACCTATATGTTTTTTTTGAAGTCGCTGAGATTTAGATTTTGGCCTTGAAATTATTGAATGTGCTAAGCTATCATCAGCACAAAATACACTTATTGCACAGATATCATTTATATATGCATCTAACAGTCCGATAAAAATCAGTTGATTCACTTAAGTTGTTCTAAGAATAATGTATTACGAGCAATAGTCTCTTTGTGTGTGTAGAGGAGGGGATCGAGGTGGGAGCTTTTCTGTCGACAAAGCATGCAGATTTTCTTTCTTTCTGTGTTCGATCAATATTATTAAATTATCGACAATTAACAAAAAAGTTTAAAGCAGTTAGTCATAATAGCACATTTTGTTACATCTAATCACAAGGCACTTGATGAGTGAGTGAGCATTTGTCATTATTAAACTTTGAAGCGCCTTCTGGAATAATATTACATTTGAAAGGGTTTGGACTGGACCTACCAAAAAAAGATTATAAAATTAATCAAAACGATATTACAAAATAAAATCGTAACAGGCATCACATGAATTCAATAAATTTGTTCCTAGTTCTATAACATTATATTAATGAGAGAGTTAGTTCCATTTTACAGATTATCATTTGGGGTAGAAATATCTTGCAACTTACCTTACATCACTTAATCCATGTCGATCCAAAACAGTAACTTATAACTGAGGCATTGAACTTAATTATCAGGTTTTTTCTGCCATATAAGACCTGATTATGATCAACTTATTGTCACTAGAATTGTCTTGTGTTAGGTATAGGAGTTTGGATTAAAAATATAGTATATAATTCAACTTTTTCCCTATAGAGACAAATAAAAAATAGTTAGGTTTGGACATGATATAGTGAAATTCATAAAATATCAACAATTGTATAGCTGATGGGATTATTGAATTCAAAGGAGAAGGATTTCACGTTGATATTACTCCAAAATAATTAGATTATGTGTTTGCATAATAACTACCACTCAATTATTACTTGATTACTTGATGCAGGTGGCAGCTTTTTTTTCAATGTAATCTTCAAGTGTGACCTCTTTATGCCAGGCATGCATGCCAATTTGAAATTTAATCATTACATTTTCTACAGCAGTTAATAATTTTGCTTTCTATATGAATAAAATTTGTAATTTTACCAATTTCCGAATAATTTTCCTGTATACTCCGATTTTATTCGAAACTTGTGCCGTCCAACACAACCGAGCATTTTACCTCGTAGCTGTCCTCTTTGGTTAAAATTTTTATTTAGGAAATCATGAAATGGTGGTCCAATGAAGTCTATGAGGCTACTACCCTGCATCTGACAAAGGAGTACTATTAAGAGTAATCTGACATCCTTTATGTTCATATAAATTATCCAAATTTCAAATTCAATCGTTTCAAAGCGGTGAGTATGGTTATCATTATTCTCATGTTATGGCTCAAGGCTTTTTACTGTCACTACTGTAATTTAATTTCATTGATCCATAGCATGGCCAGGAAATCAAAACTCATTAGAAAGAGTAACGCTGCCTGAATAATAATTATTTAACTTTCTTAATTTTTTTTTAAGAAATCAACTAGGTTTTACATTTAAAATTGAATGACATACTATAGGAGGTATTATAAGTTATTTTTTTGGAAGTTATCATAAAATATTTATTAAATTTCCCACTTTGAGAAAATCAGATCAATAACGCAACCTGAACAATAATTCAAGATGGTCATATAAAAAATTAAAGGGTCAAGGAGTAAAATGACCAACAAACTATTGGCTCAGGAGCGTCCTGACCAATAAACTCTTGAGTGAACCATAACGACCAACAAACTTTTAAAAATATAAAATTTGCACAATACCGTTACATTAGAGCTAACGTTCGTTTTCTGCACTCTCGCAAAAATTACACAATAGAACTCAGATGTTTATGAAACTATATTTAAGCCTTAAAAAATTTCAAAATTTTTATTTTGGTCCCTCTACGTACTTTATATGGATGGATTAAAGTGAAAATTATAAAAAAATTTTGGGGCTCAAAGATAATTTTGAAATTATCTTTCAAAATTACAGAAAAGAACCTAAAGTTTTAAAAAATTATCTTTTAGCCTCAATTTTTTTTTTATTTTCAATTTAGTTCCTCCTTATAAAGTACGTGGAGGGACTAAAATAAAAATTTTGAAATTTTTTAGGGCTTAAATATAGTTTCATAAATATCTGGGTTCTATTGTATAATTTTTGCGAGAGTGCAGAAAACGGACGTTAGCTCTAATGTAACGGCATTGTATAAATTTTACATTTTTAAAAGTTTGTTGATCATTTTGGTCTACTAAAGAGTTTATTGGTCAGGACGCTCCTAGGTCAATAATTTGTTGGTCATTTTGCTCTTTAATCCAAAATTAAAAGACTTGTGCATCTAGAATGCAAGAACAGAGTGATGTGTCAATAATAGAGGCTTTTCGTAAGTCTTCAGCTAGTGCTAGTAATCATGTCGCAACAAAGTTGTCCACAGCCCCTCTTAGCAGCTAGCCCCACGGAGAATTAAAAAAATAATTATTAAAATACGACTTTGAGTCTTGGAACATCCTTATTAATCGCATACCCAATTTTTCTCAGTTTTTGTTCTCTCTCTTTCATCTTCCTCAAATCTTCAAGTTTCAAGTATGAAGGGAATGGATCTGTTCTGTTCATCTCCTGCTTCCACAGAAGTAATCTCCAGTATGGATAAAAGGTTTCAGTTTCACCGGAGTCCCAAATCATACGTTCATGATCGAAGGAAAAGCCAGCCACGTGTCCCATGTTCTTCACACTTCCCTATTAATCCTAAGCCTTACTCCGACATGATGCACCATAGGAAGAAGAATACTTCTTCTGGTAAGCAAAACGACGATGTTCGTAGAAAAAGCTGCGTTGAAGTTAGCGACCTGTATAATAATAGCCACCCTCCGTCATCGTCTCGAAGATATTTACTGAGAGACGACGTCCCTTTCATTGATTGGGTGTCACACTCTGACCAAATCCCAGAAATACCCAAGAACATGGATAATTCTTCTCCTGCTCCTTCGAAGGACCAGGTATTGTTTTATTATTAATTATTATTTAACATATTAAATTCTATTTTTATGTTTTGTTTCTTGTCGTTTTGCTGCTTGTTGCTAACAAAGATCGACTCGAGGATGGTATATTAATGACAATTCGTGTAATGTTTGAAATATTGTATAGGTTGTGGTCTTGAGGGTGTCACTGCACTGCAAGGGTTGTGAAGGAAAAGTCAGGAAACATATCTCAAAAATGAAAGGTGTGAGATCTGATCTGGTTCATTAATGCAACATGTTGTTTATGATTTTTGAAATAACAGTATAAGAATAAAATATGACTAAGCATGATGATTATTATCTGTGTAAGCAGTATTATGTAGCTTTTATAGTACCTAGCTAAACCAGAGAGATATCTGAATTGTAATGTAAATATATACATGAGAGTATTATTATTTTTATATCTTTTAATATACTCCCTCCGGTCTTAATTATAGGACAAATTTACCAGATTTTGGAGAGATTAAGAATAGGAATTAAATTAGTTAATTAAATTTATTTTCCTAAAATGCCCTCAAAATCTCTTGGCTATTATATTGGGCCTAATTCAAATCGAACAATGTTGCAATGGTAAAGCCCAAAAGGGCACACTTACTGTACTGTTGGTGGCATGGCAGTGCGGGATGGAGTTGGGCGCCCCTTGTCCAAGCAATTTGGACCCATCCCTCAAAAATAAAGCCAGCCATCCATTTTAAAGATCTAAAGAAAAATATTTTCAAAGAGGTCTTAAAATTATTTTATTTTTTTAAAAAAGAAAGAAAGTAGAATCTCTCACTTAATAGAATATAAGCATGTTATTAAATTAATTGATGAAACAGTAAAATTGAAGTGTACGTGGCATTAATAAGATGCACACATTATTTACTTTATAGAATATATCATTACATGTTATTATCATTGTGTTTAATAATTATTGAGAAAATATCAATAAGGGTATTTTAAAAAGAAATTAACCAAAAAACATAGAATTGAGGTGTATATGATATTAATAAGTTGTAAGCATTACTTATTTTATAGAATATATGTATGCATTATTAAATTATTATTATATTTAATTATTATTGAGAAAGTATCAATAAGAGTATTTTAGAAAAAAATTGAAAAAAAATATAACTTTATCCTATAATTAAGACCAAACTCAACTCCTAAATGTTGTCTTATAATTAGAAACGGAAAGAGAGTAATACAGAATGGTTATATATTAAGAGGAAGATTCATTTTGGGGACATTTATGTAGGAGTAACATCGTACAGCATAGATTTGGAGACAAAGAAAGTGACGGTTGTCGGAGACGTGACACCATTAGGAGTACTGGCGAGCGTGTCAAAGGTGAAGAAAGCAGAGCTCTGGGCATCTTCATCGTCTACGCCATCGTTTCTATGGTCAACAATATGAAAATTAGCTACCTTATTTACGTTGACTACTGCTTTCTATTGATGTTTTTTTGTGGTCTGAATAATTACAAGTTTGATATGAGTCTTAGGTATATTTGCTTTGCTTGTTTAATTTCATGTTTGTCTTTTGTAATTATGGGAAGTCATCTCTAATTTAGATGCGTGGTAATGAAGCTTTTCACTACTGTTTTGTGTGACAGAACTTGATTTCACGTTAAATAGTAATTCTTGGGATGGAAATTAATTTTATCATTATTTTGCTGTTCAGTCATGCTCATATATGAAACCCACCCGATTATAGGTCGTCCATGATGCTAAATTATGAGGGGGAAAGTCGAGTTGAAAAACAGAAGCCGCCATAGGTGTTAAATTAAGGGAAAATCTCATTTATGTCCAAGGACCAAAAAAAAACATTAAAAAAATCTTAGTGTAGATTCCTCTATCAAAAAACTCTAGAGTAAAATCCTCTACCTAAAAGTTTTATAGAGACATCAATAACATAAATAAACTTGTCAATAGAAACTCTTCGACTTATATGAATATATAGTTATAATATACACTAATCAACGGGAGCAGCTTTAATAAACATATATAAAATTGTCAATGACAATTCTGTAACTTATTAATATAATCATATACACTTTTATTAATAAGATAAGTTTACATTTGAAATTTATCTCACTGAGGTCCTTAGGGGCATTTTTTATAAAAAAATTTACACTATGGCTTTTTATATAGAAGAATCTATATTGAAATTTTTTAAAAAATATTTTTTCTGGTCTTTAGAACTGAGTGAATTTTTCCTTAATGAGATAAAAGAAGATAATTAGCGTATATAGATGAAGAGGAAAACACTATATATATAATGTGTAAGTTGAGAGGGGAGTGAGAGAGGGAGGGAGGATCACATGGGAGTGGCAGTGTGGGACGATGAATAATTGGAGGGAGACAGAATAAAGCATGCGAGGGGGCAATGGTAGCAGAAGTCACTCAAACATTCACATTATTATATATATTATTTGGGAATATCATTTTTGCCTTTAAGGCAGAAAACCCTTTAAGCCAAAATGATGTCGTTTTAACTCTTTTTTTAAATGAAGAGATGAGGAGTTAAAAGGAAAAGAAGGAGAAAAAAAAGATCTCTTCATTTAAAAAAGAGCCAAAACGGTGTCGTTTTGGCTTAAGGCAAAAATGATATTCCCATATTATTAAATTGGAATTGTAGATAATTTACGCCACAAAAATGAATTTGGAATTTGACACTATTTCAGTGCAACGACAGAAAGTAGATATAGCTTCGTTCTTCAATTCTCTTCTTTATATATCCTGCTCTTCTTCTTTTGTTTATTTTATGTACAACTTTATTTACTTTGAGGGTTTGGTACACTTGATTTCTTTGACTAATAAACCTTAGGCGGCTGCAAAAAAGAAAATACGCGTACAAGTTGAAAAAGCGAACGCCCACAAATCCTGTATGATATACAAACAAATATATACGAACGCATAATTAATTCAGGGGTAGGTATAAGTTATTTGGCATACGTTATAATTTTGATATGAAAAAACCAATTTTGAATCCTTTATATATGTGAAGGACCACACATGCATGAAGGTTGAATGGTAGCTTTCGGTCGAAGCTGAAAACAACAGGAGAAGGAGAGCAGAATCCCAAGGCGAATAGAGGAATGATGAAAAACAGACAAAGAAGCGAGAATGAAAGTTGAAAACGATAGGTTAAGCGAAAGGGCTTTGACTTGAAATTAAACAAACCTTAAGAGGGAAACACGTACGTATATAGATCCAAATCCATAGGATTAACTAGGATTAGGGTGTAGATAGATGATGCTGATGAACTTGACGAGGCTTTGTTGGGAAACGGAAACGAAACCAAGTCAACAGAATAGCAACGTACGCATGCATCCAAAAAGAGAAGGACAAAAGAAAAACGCACATTTTATGCTTTTACGGGCATTGTGTTCAGTGATTATATAGAGACACGCGTTTAAAGACGTGTGGTGGGTTCATTTTTTTCGATTATCTCTCCCTCCCTACTGCTAGTAGAAACAGGTCAGGTCAGGCTTCACCCTTAACAGGTCAAGCCTGTTCTGTAACATACTGGCCTGAGCCTGACCTGTGGCCTATCACAGACCTATTTTTTGGCTTGAATCTGGCCTGTGGCCTGTTAAGGCTTTTTTTTAATTTTTTTTATTTAATTAAGCTAACAGACCACAAGATAAAAACAATACTTTAAAACAAGCTAAAAACATGTCAAAATTACAAAAATTAATATTAATAATATAAACAGACCAATCTGATAGGTCTAAAAGGCCTCTTATCAGGCCTAGGCCTAGCCTGTTAAGTGAAAACAGGCCTCAAAAGAGGCCTTGACCTAGCCTTTTAGCTTGACAGGTCAGGCCTGACCAGGCTTTTAACAGGCCAAGCCATAGGCCCCTGGTCCTTTTCCACCCCTGCTCCCTACTCACTCTTATCAATCAAGTTTTATTTTAATTGTTCATACATGTAAACTGTTGAAAATAATGGACCACTCTTCCATGATGATTCTAATAATGAACATGCATAATCACAATACGAACAGAGGGAAATTAAAGTGATGAGAGACAAAGGTTAAGTTCATGGATATAAGATAACCAATCCATACAATGCTGCACACATCTTCAAAACTGCTGCTACACCTCACAGTACACACACGCCATTCACAATATGAATAAAAATAAATGGCTTTCTGCGGCCTGCGGATCCAAAACATGGGTTTATTCTCCAAAGTTACTTTAACCTTTATCTCTTGCAAACGAAATTAAAAATACTAAAAGTACAAGCATTGAAATAAATTAAAACAGGAATTCGCTACAGTGCGCCAGTCTGTGCATTTGAATAGTGTGAACGCAGAAACTAATCCTAAAGACCACAGGGTTTAAAGACGACACATATCTAAATAAATAGAAGTGGATAGTGAATAAATAATTATAAGTAAACTTAACTTTTATTTGTATTGATAGCACTAGACGAGCTAGACTATAAAGTGGGTGAAAAAAACTTTTAGAGCATTGTGGTCGCAAAGCCTTCATCCAAATTAAGGGATTGTTCAGATTTCTAGTAATAAAAAGTTAGGGGGGGAAAAACAACATCTGACACCAGGTTCCAAGGTTAAAAAAAAATACTAGACATCCAAGACCATTTACTCTTTCAGTAATGGAGCCCAAGGAAAAGTAACGAAGCCCAGATCCTCCTAGACTTTGGGCTCAGGCCTGTGGCTCTTGAGTGAACTCACTTTTTGACTTTTGGGTCTCTGTACGCAGTACCTGCTTCCAGACTCCAGTGACAGAAATTAAATACTAATATGCTTAAAGTCTCAATGTCATTGTAATTTCACAGTATGATTTTTTGGGAAATTGCCGAAATTACATAATATAGCCGTGTTCCAGCTGTAGAAGGAAAAAATTAGAAATAAAGCAAAGTTGTGAGCATGAGCATTAGGCAGAGTGAGTCACTTTCACGAATGTGAACAGTTTAATTTTAAATTATTTTGGAGGATATTTCAAAACACAACAAATATTGCAGCCATAATTTCCAAATTTATATGCCTACTTGAGGCCACACCCTGTCGATTTGTGTCAGCTGCGGGAGACGCGGAAATAGTGGTACCCTTGACTTCATTTGAGTTCACATTCCATACTCGTATAAAAGATAATGCTCATCCCTTTTATTTTTGGGTTTTACCATTTGTTTTACGTATTTTTATTTATGCATTTTAAAATATTTTTTGCATCCAATATCTTAATTTAATTAATTTATAATCCTGCATTTATACATGTTTTTCCTGTAACACAAATATTTTAAAATATTTTTTAGTAGCATTAATATTTGAAATATTTTTTCAACAACCAGTATCTTAAGTTAATTAATTTTTAATACATGAAATATTTTTTCAAAAAACTAAAAAATAAATAAACCCCTTTTATTTGGGGATGAGCACTATATGCTCATCTTTGTAACGTGGATTCCTTATGGCTTTCTCTTTTGCGCACTTGTCTGTATATTTCCTTTTCACACTGTTTTGCTACTGTTCAGTGAAAGAAATTAACAAAATTGTAACCAAATTTAGTTTGCTAGGCTGTTTAAAAGGAAGATAAGAAAAGCGTCTTTAAATAAATTAATCCATAATGGAAGAACAAACCAAAGATGACCTGATGATCGAAGCGACAAGGGCTGTTATTTGAAGACTAATTAATTAATTAGTGAAAACGACAATACGCGTGAGATGAAATAAGATCTGAGACTCAGTTTCTCATACTTTATATATACAAAAATAATATTCAAGTGAAATTAAAGTTTCTGGGAAAATCCACCAAAACCTACCACCAAATTTTTTTAAAAACACGGACATTCTAGAAAACCAAGAAAATTATTCATGTGAACCAAACATGAGAAATTGGAAATCTAAGGTAATAGGCACAAGGCACACTCGTAGTGTCACAACTATATATAATTATATTCTATGTGCGTCCAGCTAAAGAGGGAACAATGTGTTTTGACCATTCTGCATAGACAGTCGTACGTAGGTGGGTCATTTTCAACAATCGGAAAATATGTTTGTTTTCGATCTGATTAATTATAAATAATTTGAAAGAGCAAAGCAAGCAAATAATGTTGTAATGTCTACAGAAAAACAATACATCCCTACCTATTAATCAATACTGTATTAGTATGTTGGGACATTTACGTCGACCGATAATTTGACGCGTAACTATATATAAGCCACACAAAAGTCCATGAGTGTAGTTTGACCGACTTGACTTCTCTCTCTCTCTCTCTTTACCTGCCATCATTTATTCTCTTCATGAATATTGAATTAACATCTAATAATCTACATTTAATATTTACTTACTATCATTTTCTCCATTATAATAATATATTTATAAAATATAAAATATGGATTATCATATATTAATCTAATGAATATGAAGGGAGTAAATTATTTGTAGATATGCACAGACGATAGTGGAAGTGATATTATTTAGTTAATTTGTCGTTCTTTCAAATCCATAGCCAATGGCCAAGGCTAAAAGTTAGTTTGCACTAAACTAGACGCGGTTCATGTACTAGGTAGTTCCCACACAATGTGCCAAGGAACAAGGTTATTGTGCTCGTAAAACCATTCACGTAACACAGCTGTACGTTTTTGTCTCTCTCCCTATGTAACCTAAATACTTTAAGTACCGTTACTAGAACATAATTAAATATTTGCGTACGTAGAATGCAATTGGGAGGTAGTATTGGAAACGCGTGATGAGCAGGATCCTAACTAGCTAAGTAGCTGCATAAGGAAGCACCAAAGACTGAAGCAGACAAAACAAGGATACGCTCCTTCGTAAACCATTTCATGCTTCGGGTTTATAAATTCCCCAACGTATTTTCATTCACCCACAAAACAAACTATTCTATTCTCACTTGGGAGCAATTCAAGCACAGAGACTTAACAGTTAACACAATGCCCAGAAAAGGAATGAGAAGCGTCTTCTTCAAGCCTTCACCTTCACCATCACCCACTCCACCTTCATGCACCTTCTCTGATTCGTTAATGGATGAGAATATTGAAATCGCACGCTCTCTTATCACCAAATGGCACTTCGAAAACTCCCATCATTCTCTTTTCACATCTAACCCCCGAGAAGCCAGACAATACATCCATGCTATCAAGGGCCTACAAGCCGCTATGCAGCACCTCATCGCACAGGATTCTACCTCCCAAAAACTCGTGCAAGCTCAGCTCCTCATGCAACTCGCCATGAAGCAGCTTGGTCACGAGTTCCATCATGTATTAATGGCAAACCGTGACCATATGGATGCTGAATCCGTGTCGAGTCGCTCCTCTGTGTCGGATTCGAGGACAAGCATTTCTGATTTCGACGTTGAAATATTATCCTTGGAGGATGATTTTCGAGTTGCCGGCGACTCCATCACGGAGGTGGAGAGGGTGTCTATGCTTGCAATGGCAGATTTGAGAGTGATTGCCGATTGTATGATTTCGTCGGGGTACGGTAAAGAGTGTATCAGAATTTACAAAATTATGAGGAAATCGATCGTCGATGAAGCCTTGCGTCATCTAGGAATGGAAAATTTGAGTTTCTCTCAGATCAAAAAAATGGATTGGGAATTGCTCGATTTGAAGATTAAGAATTGGATGAACGCAATCCAAGTGGCCGTTGGAACTCTGTTTTGCGGTGAGCGAACCCTCTGCGACCATGTATTCCCAAGTTCAGAGAAAATGAAAGAGGCGTGTTTTGCGGAGATTTCTCGAGAGAGTGCCACGTGTTTTTTTGGATTTCCAGAACTCGTGGCCAAGTGCGCGAAAACCCCGGAGAAAATATTCAGGATTTTGGACTTGTACGAAGCAATCAGCGATCATTTGCCTAAAATTCAATCCATCTTCTCGTTCGAGTCAACCTCCGCCGTCCGGTCACAGGCCTTTACTTCTCTAGCTACGCTTGGCCAATCCGTCCGCGCGTTGCTCTCCGACTTCGAAACTGCGATTCAGAAAGAATCCTCTGAGAAGCCATTGCCAGGTGGTGGGGTCCACCCGCTCTCGAGTTACGTCATGAACTACATTACATTCCTCAACGACTACGGCCGTGTGCTCATCGATATAATCGCCGATTGGCCGTTACCGATGCAGTCTCCGTTGCCGGAGTCTTGTTTAGCGAATTCCACTCTTTCGTCGTCATCGGCAGTGACGGCGCGAATAGCTTGGGTGATAATCGTCCTACTCAGCAAACTCGACGTCAAAGCAGGACGCTACAAGGACGACGCACTCTCGTACCTGTTCCTCGCTAACAATCTCCAATACATCGTCGGGAAAGTTCGCACATCCAGTCTTGGAATTATTCTCGGGGATGAGTGGTTGAAGGGTCACGAGTCAAGGATCAAAGAATACATGTCAAAGTACAAGCATATAGGTTGGAGCAAGGTGTTGTCGTCTTTGCCGGAAAATCCTTCTGTAGAAGTACCAACGGAGAAAGCGAGTTTCTGGTTGAGGAGCTTCAACATTGCGTTTCATGAAGCGTACAGGAAACAGACGTCGTGGATTATATCGGACCCAAAGCTACGAGACGAGATCGAAGGTTCGATAGCGTCAAAGCTGATGCCGCGGTATAGGGAGTTGTTTGATAGGTATCGGGTCGGGTTTAGGGTGGGCAAGGATTCGGATTCAATTAGATTATCGCCCGATGACTTGGAGAATTATTTGTCTGGCATATTGCGTGGTAAGGGAGGTTCAGGTGGCCGATCGGCACATTCTCGTCTATTATCTAATCGTTCATGACGCAGCGGCTTTGTAGCAGTAGAAATAGTCGTCTGTTCATGTGTTTATCCTGTATATATTAATCTATATTTATTTTTATACGGGTCATGGTATTGACAAAGTACTGACAGTAATATCAGTTTGTTAGTTTTTACTGTGGAGATTAAAGCATGGAGTGTTTCAATATGGTTATGACAATAAACTGTATGCGTGCTTTGTTTTATAACAATATATAGCACCAATATGTTCATTTACAAATTACAATGCATGCGAATTAATCCTTCCAAACTTGATATAGTGCGAGTAAAATACGTGAGAACAATTTCTCACTTGCAATATCTATCCTTAATTTTTTTATTAACATAACATCAAATGTTTCATAGCTCTTCAATGTTGGATTTTGAATTCAGGCCTCATTTCTAGTTTGTGAAGATTTAACAATCTTTTGTGTCAAGCGTAAGATGATCAACATTGATCCATTCAAATCTGCCTCCTTTCCAGTGTTGCATATGAACATTCCCTCAGTTGGTTTTTTTTTTTTTTTTTTGATGGACCTTCCTTGGAATTTTTAATCTTGTTTCATGTAATGTAATTTCACTGCCTTTTTTTTTTGGCAATATATGTTTTAATATACAAGCTGTACTGATACTCACCCTGTAATTTCACATCAATATATGATTCAAGGCCTGGGCATTCGCAGTGATGATCATGTTCTGTGTTGAAAACTGCAATTGCAATCCATTGGAATCGGTGTTAACCCAGTAGGAATTAACATTAGGCAGAGTCACAACACCCTTAAAACACGGATTAAACACTGTACAGGCCAGGCCCAATGCTTGTTTAATTTGGTTGGTCCATTACCATGTTTTCCAAAGCCCATGGGACCTCCAATTCCAAATCCAAATCAAGTCACTGACATTTTCTGCCGAGGGGCTCCCAACATAACAAGTCAAGATTCGAATCCTAAAGTATCCACTGACAATGTCTCAATCAGAAAAGAAAAGGGGCATTTCTAAGAGCTTATAGGAGAGTCTAAAATCTTGCGAGTTTAACATCAAAATCTCACACGCGTTGCTTGCAATTGATGCAACAAATTAAAGACTATAACATTTTGATTTTATATCTGAAGTGGTGTTGAATTTATTTTCTGCCCCGATAACCAAACAAAGGAGTTTGAAATGAAGTTGCCAGACGTATTGAAGTGGTGGTAAGTAGAGAGGCCGTAGGAGGCTTAACAGAAAGTAAAAACCAGAGAATAAGAAGGGACCACTGTGTTAAGATATAGCATACCAGTGTTTTGTACTTTGGCTTCTTCCCTCTCTCCATCGTCCCCAAGCTGTCACCCCCATGCATTAACGTCGCCTTTCCCTTACACCTCCATTTCAACACCCTCCCTTTCACACTCATTCAAAGCCTCCCCCAAAAATATCTCTACCCTTGTACCCCTCTATTTAATTGCACCTAGTTTCTATTACTCTATTTCATTATATGTTTGTTGTACTACGTGCTATTATCGACCAGTCCTAAAGATGATGCGTAACAGTTAATTGGGTAGCAATCCAAGAATGGAAAATGAAGGAGCAGCGTTAGGGTTCTACTTTAAGAGAGTTGATGAGTCAGCATCCTGCTAATTATTTTTGAGCTCGCTGTTCACACTCGTCACTCGTCGCAGACTGATCTCTTTTTCTTTTTCAAAAAGCTGAGGTTGTTGTTAGCATTAAATATTTGGTGTCGGAAAAAGCCAGCTTCCTCGTCAGATCACGCATGCACATGCCACTTATATATACTCCCTTCATGCCAAAAATTTAGTTGAGGTTTTAAGAAAATTAAGTAAATTACTACTCTTGTCTTATTTATAAGTTTAGTTTAGTCAAATCTCAGATATCAAGGAGAGGTAGTTAATTCAATGATTATGAGGGTAAATTTTTAACTTTACCCTCATTTATAATTGGTTATTTTTTAACTCCTTCTTCTCTTTCTATTTTCATTGGTATAATTAATATGGGTAAAATTGTCATAATCTCATTTATTATATGAAAGTGAACTTATAAATAAGACCGAATTTTTTTGGTCAAAGTAGACTTATAAATAGGACCAAAGTGGTAGTTAATCATAGCTAGAATATAGAATACTCCCTCTGATCCTTATTATAAGGCACCAACTACATTTAACTAACTTATTTATTACTATTTCCTATATGCCCTTACTTTAACAAACTTTTTTAAATCTATCTCATTAAAGTAGGGATAAAGTTGGAAACTTTTATTAATTTTAGGCTCATTAATGACTTAACTTCCATTTTTTTGGTTTGTGAGAAAAGATAGTTGGTGCCTTATAATAAGGATCAGAGGGAGTATATTACTCCCTCTGATCCTTATTATAAGGCACCAACTAGCAAGTTCATTTGGTCTTTTTTATAGGGCACTTGCTTGTTCCCAATGAGCATTAATTATCTTTTTCCATGTATGTCCCTAGTTAATGAGGGTAGTGGGTGAGAGTAATAATTAGTAGGATATTAGAATTTAGTGTAATTAGTAGGGGTAATATTGGAAATTACTTAAAAATCTAGAACAACTTTATTGATTTTAACTGTTTTTATTGGCATGTGAGAATTGTTAGTTAGTGCTTTATAATAAAGACTAGAGGAAGTGTATATTATTTGATTACATATTAATTTATAAGTCTCACAAATTAATTTAATATAAAGAAGAGGTATTTATTATCATAGCTAGTAGCTAGCAAAGTCATCCCCTTCTAAAGGGATAGCGATGGATTCGAGCCTGGCCGGTTTAACATTATTTCCAACTCAAGAGGGGAAGCCAGCCGGGTGGCTGCATCCCTTCTCTCAACTCAAGAGGGGAAGCCAGCCGGGTGGCTGCATCCCTTCTCTCATATTGTCTTCTAATGCATCAGCCTCCTAATCCCCCCCCCCCCAATTTTTAATTTATCATTATATCATACATTAAGTGCACGACATTTTGACGTTTGGCAGTGATGAAATTATCTATATTTATTTTATTTTAAAAAAATACTCTAAAACTGTGTATGATTCTTTAAAAATTATAAAATAAAATCGCACCATTTTATAATGGCAAAATAATTAAAACGTCATTCGTTTATAATAATAAAAAAGAGGAATTACTATAAGGTTTCTACAAAAATAGTTAATCTCCCAAAAAATACGATAAACAACAGAAGAAATATATATATCTTTTATTCATTGTAAGAGTATATACACTTATCTGCACGTGATTGCAACTAAACATTGAGCCTCATAAATGATCACCGAAAGCGCAGTTCAGTCATACTTTGAAATTATCTTCTATAATAAAACACTCACATTCAATTTTTTCTGTTGTGCATCCATGTTCCTCTAATTCAGTTATATAATCTAATGTCACATTGTCCCTCCTCTACTGTTATTTGACCGTGATCCATATATATAACTATACTGATGGCGAGTGGATCCTACTTAATTAGTAGTCTCCGACTCATAAAAAACGTAATAGTATTATATATAAGACCTAATTGATATTTTTAGAGATGTTAAGATAAGGTAGTAAATCATATCATATGTTATATGTTATTAAATTATGAGAATATCATTTCTGCAGAAAAAGTTTTCCGCCTTAAGTCAAAACGATCCCGTTTTGGCTCTTTTTTTATTTTCTCCTTCTTCCTCTTTTTTTATTTTTATCTGTCATTTGTTCCTCTGTTTTTCAGTCACTAAAACAGAGGAGAAATAGCAGCAAAACGACACTCCACTACTCCATCAATTTTGCAGCAACCATGATTCATTGTCTCCAAGTGTCTCATCTTGAAATTCCAGCGTCTATGTTCCGCTGCCTCGTGTCTTCAACAATATAGGCAGAAATGATATTCCCTTAGATTATATATAAATAGTTTCTCAATTAGACAAATCTCAGTTTGGAAAAAAAAATGAGTATAAATATTTTAAAATAATTTAGTTAACTTCTTTAATCATTTTTTTAAAAAAAGTCAACTAGTCTTATATTTAGAATCATGATAGTATTAAAACCCAAATCAAATTTACTTAACTCCTTTAGACGAAAGCTCTTATTCTCCACGTGTTGTGTGTCCGAGTCAGAGTGTGTGTGTATTTCAGTTTGACTTATAGTTTTTTCCTTAAAAATGTAGTTATTGTCAATGTTTTTTTGTAGTTTGTCTACTGTGGTTCATTTATCAGTATTTTTTTTATAATAATGTCACCCTATTTTCAGTTTGTCACTAAATTTGACAAATTATTTACTTGTTAGTAAATTATATATTCCTTTTAACTCGCCAAAAAATAACAAACATTTTTTTTTTTCGGATTCAAGAAGGAAACTTAAAAAAAAAAAAAAAGTCATCTGGCCAAAAAAGAAGAATTTGAGACAAATCGTAGAGCACTAACTGAAGAATATATAAGATCCCTGAGACCATCTTGAACCAGAATGAAGTTCTCATTTTACACAAGAAAAAAAGTTTTCCGTAGTTTTGTATTTATTTAATTTGAGGCTTCTCAGTTAAGCGATATTGTTATAAACTGTAAGATTATTATACAATATACAGTGTTAAGATAAAAAAAATTTATTTATTTTTTAAAACAATAAACCTATAAACTCCCCTCTTAATATTACTAAACACAATCTGACAGTAGTATATTACTTCTGGTCCAAAATATTACAGGACTAGCTAGTTACAAAGTGCATTACAAACTAAGTCATACGTCAAGATTGGAATACTTCGTAATTGAATACTAAGTTAAGGATACACTCGGCTATCCGCTGCTAATGGATTGTTGATTGATTATGATCCCAGAAAAATAATGGTTAATTAGTTGATTGATTATGACCCCAGAAAAATAATTGTTAGTTGATTGTGATTGATTCGAAATATCAACTATAAGTCGGGCTTTGTCGGTGAAAGATTGAGATGTATAGCCTATATAATAACCTCAATTTTGATACTGATCAAGAAAATATCTAAAGAGGATATGCATAAACAGACAGAAAGAATAAATATACACATGTGTATATATATTCTGCTTATTTTGGAATATAATTTACAGACAAAACTTGAAAGGGACTCAGGGAGTGACACCTAGCATCAAAAGATCAGATTCATTAGGGAAGAATTAAGACGACGTGACAGCAGTAATAATAAATCTAATGCTGTAAACAACAAACACTCCTGGCCTCACAACTCCTTTTTTTTTTCTTTTTCTTTTTTCCTCACGTAACTAAAGGTTCCAAACTAAATTTAACAGATAAAAATTAGAGTCGCATAATAGTGTTAACTTTCGAACCTTCAGGTTAACAGTTCAAACTTTAAACAGATTAAACAACCGCGTTTGGTTTGTTTTATGTTTGTATTAAAAATATTTTCCATTACATATTTTTAAAAATGAGGCTGTGCTTAAAGCCTTAAACATACATGCACAGGTCATACGTACACACATGCATATATACACTTAGTTCGACTAATAATGAATATTTTAATAAAAAAAATGCAAATTAAGTTTAATTTCCTCAAACGTAGTACAGTAGTGTTTCATTTCAAAACATAGTTTATATTTAAAATTTTATGTGATTTCACCGAGAAAAGAAAAGGATAATATATATACCCAAGAGTTTTGTTCTGTATATCTACCCCAGTGTGTCTAAATGTGGATAACCAGATGGAGTAGGCTATTAACTGCCATAACAATGGCCTGTATATCTTAAGAGCATGAACCAAGACAGACTTTCTGTCCTTCACTTACCTACCATCCCATGTCCAGGATGGGACTCCATGATCAGGATGGGACGGGCCTTGTTTTTATTAAGAGGTTTGACATGAAAGTCGTCTCTGCAAACCATTAAGTCTGACCTATTTCTCTTTTCATTTACACCATTCTCTCTTGGGAACAACTTCCCCTCACTTTTATTTGCCAGAGGTTATAAAAGCATTACAAAGGGAAGAAACCTCTCCTTTTTTTTTTTTTGATTAATCAATACCTAAGTTGTTTAAATTAGATTATGTAAAAAGTATTTTCTTTATTTTAATATTAAATTATTCATATCAAAATTTAGGAATTTAAATTTAATTAATTATTTTTTAATAATTTTACACTATGATGATAATTTTATAAAAGATCATCTGAATTATTTAATGTCGATTTAATGGTTATAAAAAAGAAAAGAGAAGGAAAGGAGAAAATGGAAGATTCCGCCCCTTAAGAAAAACACATAATATGCATCAATTTTATCTAATTCATTTCAAATTGAACTTTAACATAAATTACCAAGAACGAGCAATTATTTATTCCAGAAAATATATTACACCTTGCCTTATTTGTGAGATGACACCTAGATTTTTAAAACAGATGGCGAAACATATAGATGTAAATGCACGTAACTAAATTGCATATATTAACTTTTTTTTTTTCCTTTTCGTTGAAAAGAAAGTGGAAGGCCATCTATGAATGCGGCGGGCAAATAATATTTGATAAACTTCAATAAGAGTCAATGCCTCACTCGCTGTGACCTGTGATTCCCTTGCTATAAAGGAGTCCATTTTGAAATTCTCATCCTCCCCAAATTTCGATTCTCAGCCCATCTTCTTTCTTCTCTCTCTAGTTCTCAGCAAAAATATATGGACTCCCTCACTGTACTCTACATTGTTCTGGTATCCTACTTCTGCTTCTTGATCTGGAAATTCTTTAACCGCAAAAAAGACCAAGAATGTTACATTCTCGACTACCAATGTTACAGACCAACCGATGATCGAAAGCTCTCAACCGAGTTCTCTGGCAGAATCATCAAGCGAACCGAAAACCTCGGCCTCAGCGAGTACAAGTTCCTCCTCAAAGCCATTGTCAGCTCCGGCATCGGCGAGCAAACGTATGCCCCAAGAAACGTGTTCTCCGGCCGAGAAGCCTCACCAACTCTCGCTGACAGCGTCTCCGAGATGGAGGAGTTCTTCCACGACAGCATCGCCAAACTCCTCGCCAGGTCAGCCATTTCCCCCTCCGAAATTGACATCCTCGTCGTTAACGTCTCCATGTTCGCCTCCCTCCCCTCCCTCTCCTCTTTAATCATTAACCACTACAAAATGAGAGAAGACATTAAGGTTTACAACCTCACCGGAATGGGTTGTAGCGCCAGCCTTATTTCCCTTGACATTATCAAGAACATTTTCAAGACTCATAAAAACAAGTACGCTCTTTTGGTCACTTCAGAGTCTCTGAGCCCAAATTGGTATTCTGGTAACGACAAATCCATGGTTCTAGCTAATTGCTTGTTTCGTTCCGGAGGATGTGCCATTTTATTAACCAACAAAAGGTCCTTAAAGCATAAGGTCATGTTAAAGTTGAAGTGTCTTGTTAGGACCCATCACGGGTCAAGAGAAGAAGCTTACAACTGTTGCATTCAAAAGGAAGATGATCAAGGAAGGCGAGGGTTTCACCTGGGGAAGACACTCCCAAAGGCAGCCACAAGGGCTTTTGTAGACAACTTAAGGGTAATCTCACCTAAGATCTTACCCATGAGGGAGCTCCTAAGGTTCATGGTCGTGTCCTTAATCAAGAAACTCAACGTCATCGGAAGTTCGCCGCCAAAGTCCTCGTCGAGCGGCGGCGTAACAAAATCGCCGTTGAACTTCAAAACTGGGGTGCATCATTTTTGCTTACACACAGGAGGGAAAGCTGTTATCGACGGGATCGGAATGAGCTTGGATCTGAGCGAGTACGATCTGGAGCCAGCGAGGATGACACTACACCGTTTTGGGAACACTTCTGCGAGTAGCTTGTGGTATGTGTTAGGGTACATGGAGGCGAAGAAGAGGTTGAAGAAGGGTGATACAGTGTTTATGATAAGTTTTGGTGCAGGTTTTAAATGTAACAGCTGTTTGTGGGAGGTAGTGAGAGATCTGGGAAGTAAAAATGTGTGGGACGATTGTATTGATGACTATCCACCAGAGTCTCTGGCAAATCCATTCATGGAGAAGTATAGTTGGATCAATGATCTTACCGATGAGGATCTATCCAACGTGCAAATCCCAGATTTTCTCAAGTAAAAATTATTGGTCGTCGTTATTATTACGTTTAGTTGCTGGGTGGTGGGTTGGTTTGATTATTTTGAATTAATTATATTTTTCTCTCTGCACACTGTATTGATGATCACACTCTCTCCCTTATTGTTAAACCCTTCAAGGGTTCTTTACCCAATAAGGTATGCTGCTTCTAATTTAAACACGCACCATTGAAGAAGTATGCCACTGATGAAAGGGTATTATTCTGGTCCCCGGCGAGTTCCTTTTTCTTTTTATTTCGTTGTGGTCTACAACTTAATTTAATTTCTCTTCTGTTTGGCAAAAAAGTGAAAAGAGAAAATTAAGAAAAATGTCGTACTTTTTGCCTTATAATCAATACATGTGAATTCCCTACCAATTGATGGGATTTTATATTTTTTTTCTCTTATGTTTGCATAAATGTTTTTTCTCCTTGGATTTTTTTGTTTCTCTTTTATCATCAATCTCCATTAATTATACAGGAAACTATTGTTTTCTGTTTACGTGTAGTGAGTTCAAATTTCCATAGCAAAATTAAGATTTCTTTATAATGCCTCCAATTCTACCACATGTTACTAATTTATTGCATCCTTATGATGAGGCTGCTGAACTGAATAAATAGCAGTCATTGCAACTTTTTCTAAAAATTAAGCGTCACTTAGAAAAGCTGTACTATACAGCATGAATAGTCAATTCATATAATACTTGCAGAATAATTTGCTTGAAACAAGCTAGAGTACATGATGATTTTTCTTTTTTTTTTCCCCACCACTAACTATCTAGATAGAAGGAACTTTGCAGGTAATGAAGTTGTACGTAATTCATCATCAAGAGATATATTCTGGTCGTAAAATTGAACATATAGGAGAAACTAAGTGTTAGTCTTTGCACTAATTTAAGAAAAACAAGTTAGTACGTATTTCAGATTCAACATGAGTACTGTTAGTGATTTGGGTTATAAAACACCAGACAAATGCTCGTGGTTGCTGGTTAATGCTATATTCCCATATGGACTTAGAACTCTATGCTCAAACGCAATAAATATAGTGAAAGGTTACAAACGCTCGAGAGAGAGGGAGAGATCAGAGAGAAGGTGGTGATGGAGCCCGCAGACAGTTCAGGTGCAACAGAAACAGCAGCCTCACATTGAATTTTGAACGGCATCGCTCGGCAACATACAAAATCTTTTAATACCTCCGTTATTGATATAATAACTACTTGGGATTATCATACAACTAATTTTGTATTTTGAACTAAATTATTCTTTTAGAATCACCCTACATTATAAACTAGAGGGAATATCTATCAATTTTATCTCTCTAATTTATAATTTTTCCTAAAATATTCTTATTAATTAAGCATATGAAAGAGTTTTTATTCAGTGATGGTCATGTAATATTCCCTCAACTCCAATCCATAATATAAGGCATTAATTCATGAAAAATAAAAAGTAATAGTTAATTAACTCATCAAATACACGTAATGAATTGAAATCTCTTTAGCTTTTATCCTTATAGAAAAATATGTTTGAAAACTTATTGGGTGGACAAAACTGAAGATGAGCATTAATTATAAGGACAAAATGAAAAATAAACTTTAATTAATTATCTTCCAAATGATTTATATTTTGAACTAAAGTTATTATTTTTTTTAGAAATAAACTATATTGTGGACCAGAGGGGTATGATATTTAAAAGAAAATAAACTTATATTTGTTACAAATAATTAATCTAAGTTATCTAACTAACTTTTCTTAATATGGTCAAACTAGTCAATCAACTCTTATTTAAAGACAAGAGTTAGTAATAGATATCATCCCATTAAGTGCTCTCTCAACATCAAATCTTTCAGCAAACTCATCACATGCACCTGTCAATATGGTCTATTTAAACCCTGAAATCGCCATATTAACTACTCACGTTTCTTGGTCCTCCTTTATTAATTTCTTCATCGTGCCCAAAACCAAAGGACACCCAACGGACGAGATGTTGAGACTTGTGTGTATCTCGATCTCCCCTGCGAATCAGATTTATCTTAATTTTATGATTACTACGCGCGAGTTTAAATCAACACTTTTCTTTACTCGATCTATCCCTTTTAATTTGGTATATATTAATACTGAGTGAGAGGGAGAGAACAGTCTGTTAATTAAACTCAAACGTATACGAAATAAAATAGCCAGTGTATGGTAGCTAGGTTGATTGAGATTCTTCACTGTTATTGGTAGTATAAATATCAGCAACAGGGATTATTGTTATTACTATTCTACAAGTTTCTTGCGAGGCGCATGAAGTGGTGTGTAGTGTTGTACAGTGAATTGAAGGTGCGAAAGCAAAAAGGGGAGGGGCAGGGCAATAAATGGGGAGGAAGAGATGTGGCCAAAAGACCAAAATTGTGAAGTGAGTAATATATATTTATGGTTGTCGTCTGGTGTGGTGGATGCTTTCTCCTTTCTTTTCAGTCTTTTCTTCTTAATATTAAATATTTCGCCGAGTCCTTTGGTGCTGCATGTGACCCTCTCCTGACAAGCTCCAACCCTAGCTATTAATACATTTGCCTTAATTGTTTTTTTTTTTGTAAAAAATTTTGAGACCCCGAGATATATATGTACCTGTATTGAATACGTACGCCTGTCTCGGATGCATACACTTTATGATAAATTAAAATTTTAAATTACTTGAGTATGCTTTTGAGTTGTTTCAAAACACACACAGCTAATTACTTGAATTCCATGCAACAATATATCAACATTGTCAAACTTATAAGTTGATTCTATAAGTTTCTTGTTTTTAGCTTATTCGCTAGTTTATAAATCTAACTTACTTTTTTGTTTTTTCCATTTATAACTAGTTTACAAAAACACGTGAATTCACTTTTAAATTTATGTCAATTTTTCGTTTTGATCATACTAAGTGGATTTATATGAGTTTTATAGAGATTTTTTTTGTTAAATATAATAACTTGTAAATTTTGATGGATTTAATTTCAATTATTTAGATTTAAAATAATTTTCTATCATTTTTTATATTTTAATTATTTAATTTTACACTATTAATACCTATTTAATCATAAAAATAAACTCTTACAAATATATGATTCAAATTCACAATACAAATTTGTGTCATTATCATTAGTTTACATAAACTCACAAGTTATAACAATGTTTTTTTTTTTTTACTATTACACCCGGTTCACTAGAACTTTACCTTGACTAGTCCGGATTGAGGTTCTGTCAGACGCATACGCAGGACCTCTCCCAGAGAAGTTTTCTACATCCACAAAGAATCAAACTTGAGATTTTTACTTAAGCGACCCAAGTCCCTACCACTTGAGCCAACTTTCGCTGGTAAGTTATAACAATGTTATATACACATACGTACAGCTAGCGCAGGGGCGGGTATAGTGGATAACTCAGAATCTCAGACCACCTCGAAGATTTTAACTTTTTAAGTATATAATTGTTCTCGTATTTTAGTACATCTTGGCCCCTGAAGATATTTATGATGAAAATTCCGTATAATCTAATTTAAAAAGTGCTCTTATTAGTTGACCGTCCCAGTTGTGGGTCCCGGCCAGTTTATTTTTGTCGAGGTAACAATAATCCCGTTCTGTATATGAGTACGTTCCTTAATCATACGGCGCATGATACTGAATCCACAAATGTGGGAGAGTGAGTCAACTCAAGTAGAGTTCAAGAAGAATAAAAACTTAATGAAATGAATGTTGAATTAAGGAGCGGAGGTAGTGATAAATAATTATCAGGTTTCGGAGTGATTATTGATTGAAATGTAAACAGTAGACACAGCATGCAAATCCATTTTAAATTTTCGAGAGCTTTTCGTATTTTTTGTTTTTTTTTTAATTTTATAAATTTTTAAATCCTCCAACATGTTATAACGTCTTTAGTTTTCACTTGCTCTTAAGGTTAATGTGTTTTTGCATAGAGTTGAAAAATAAATCACATTGTTTATGGACCATGTAAACAACACATTCATTTTCAAAAATTTGTATATAGGTTGATTAGTTTTTGGTTTCTTTGTGCTACGTACAGTCCTTAATGTAATCAAAACTTAATTGGGATTAATATTTGACCTAAATATCAGGCATATTTCAGACTTTTATTAGTTTTTCTTAAATTATTGATATTCTCTCAATAATAACAATAATGAGGCATGAGAGGAGGGAGGAAGTTAAAGAAGATGCATGATTATGTTGTTTCTTACCCCTCTTGTGACAATAATTAAAGAAAAGATTGAACAAGGGAATTAAGGTAGGTAACTATAATGTTTTAAAAAACACATATCATATCAATTAATTTAAACAATTTTCTTAATATAATTAAATTAGGTAAATGTCTCTTATATTAAGGAAAAAAATATTTAATCGGGTTTTATACTATTGAACAAATAGCTATAACATGCTTGTAATAGAAACAAATTAAGCCCAATCATGTTAATGCTAAGAAAGTGACATATTTTGAGTTAATTTATTGGATAAATAATTAAAAAAAAAGTCCTTTTTTTCCAAATATAAACAACGACTTCTCTTTTTTTGATATACAAATTTTGAAGAAGGCATCCTGAAGAGGGAACTGAAATTTTTCATGTAGCATATCATCCTATTCTCTTTTTTTTTTTTGGACTAGGCATATAATCCTGTTCGAAATTCTATAAAAAAGGATCAAATGAACTGAAATATTTCTCACACATTTTATTTCGGTGTTTGCTAGAAAATGTGTTCTTTATTTATTTCTTCTGAAACCAGTCCTTTCTCTCTGACTAATATTTACATGATTTTAATTTCAAAAGCTGATGGTCCCTATACCGTCCACAACACAATTTCATTACATACCTGGTCCGTATAATATGAATTTTTTTTTGTAACCACATATCATTTCATCAAAAGTGTTTTCCTCCTTATCATTGCCTTCATTCTTATATTTTCAATTTGGTGCTTTAGTTTAGATGGGGCTTCCAAAACTTCGTTTTATGAACGAGGATTATAGAATTATAGTGTTTATAGACTTTAATATCGTGTGTGTTTATAGATTTTTCAGCTGGGGATATTGGAATGTAACCAATTAATTACGGATGTAATTTCTGTATATTTACACTATTACAATTACATTTTGATTTATTTTTTAAGTATATTTAATTCTCTTGTTCTTATCTAATTTATCGGGTTATTCCGGATTATCCAGGAAAAAAAAAATCTACGAATTATTAAGTGGTTCGCAGGTACAGTACTTCAATACTGTGGCCCTCCTCTTAGCTTGCTTCATCCCCAGAGACCTGATTGAAGCTCGCAGCAATGAAGCCCCACACTTAAATTCGTAATTTTAGTATTTTACCCAGCAGATCCCAGTCACCCATGCGCCGTTTTTTTGTTTGTTTTTGGTATCTTTAGCAGTTTAATTTCTTTCACTGTGATTTGCCTTTATTATATTAGTATATTTATTTTATGCTATATGTGTAGTTTTATGATTTACACTCACATATATAAGTGTGACACAAACTAATAGTTTATAGAACTAAACTAACGGAACATGCCCCGTTGGTACTTTCAGTTTTGCAACAAATCGTTCAATGATAAAGACAAATTTTCATTTTTTGGCCTAAAAGACTAGTATATTTTTCTTTTATTCGCATATGTTGCAATTTTTTTTTTTTTTTTTGGCATTTTACAACTGCAAACAACTTTCGTCAGCTTCCATCACATCTTCACAACTCAAGAAAATGACAGCGAACATGGCCTGCCAACCAAGGACTACATCTTATTACAAATATCAGTAGAATGCGATTTGATTATTTTTGTTCTTCTTTTTTTTTTTTTCTCTCTCTTTTTTTCCTTTTTTTTAATTAATCTATTCCATTTCTTTAATTAAAAAATGAAAGTTTTTATATAGTTATATGACTCTGACCAATGTTGAGCTTGATTGGAGGTTGCTCTTGTTACACCCTACCGGCCTCACTTATATAGGTGACAGATAGTGTGATCTTTAATCTTATTTAGTAAATTCAATTGTCAAATCTTCAAATACTTTATCACAGATCAAAGAAATATAGCACAGTGCAGTTACAAAACAGTTTGGGCATAGTATCTTGACGATAAATTACAAAATCTTAGTTACAAAATCTAGAATATAATTACATAAAATTATTATAATAATTCTTCGAATAGTCTGGAACTAGTCCAATACCTCCATTTGTGCTGATATCTATCTGAGAGCCACATCCAATAACTGTACCATATACAAATAGCAACAGAGACTGGAATCCCGAAGGATCCCAGAGCAACCATTAATCTCATATACAAAGTATAATCAAGGTATGTAAGAAAACCACAAACATAAATCATACAGCATTCAGTAAGTCGCACACAGCGAGGCATAAAGCCTAATCCAGAACAAACAATCACATAACATAGATTGCTCATAAGGCACACATCAATGCCAAGGGTTGCACACAGCGGATTCCGGTGCCAAAGCGCTTGGAAAACAATAACATCGAATGCATCACAGTCATGGTAAAACATACATACAAAATCATACATAGCATGTGAGATTAAGGTTACTTACCTACAATTAGCTTATTAGGAAGGTAACAAACTTCTGGCTACTAAATAGGAATGATAAACTTGCTATGGAACTTAGTTTATCTTGAACTTCCTTCTCCTTACTCTTACTATATGTTTCAGCCTTGAGCATGCAACACCATACAAGAAGAATTCAATAATAAGATCTTGAAGCCATTTGTGAAGATTAAAGAGGATAGAAGCATAATCTAGCATAACCTTGGAACTTGCTTACCATAGGCTTCAAGTTATGTCCTTCCTTTCTACTTGGACCCTGCAAACTCTCTTTTCTTCCTCTCCTTCTTCCTCTCCCCCTCTCTCTCTTCCATGCTTTGGCCAAAAATGGCCTAAAGACAAATGAGGGAATTGAGATATATATAGAACACGGGTGCGGTCCAGAATGTGCCACGTGTTTGGTCTAGAACGCGCCGCTTGTCTTGTCCAAAAGGCGCCACTTGTCTTCTTTCTATTAGACCAACACAAAAGTAACTTTATGCCTTATATATAATGATGAGGGACACGTGTCAAGAGCTCATTGGAACAATACAAAAGTGCTTCTGTATTTTGTAATCATGAAGGGGCACGTGTCACCTTTCTATTTGACCAATAAAAACAGCTTTTTACTTGTCATGATAGAGGACATGCGTCATGTTTCTATTAGACTAATATAAAAGTGTGTCATCATGAGAAGACACGTGTCATGTCCTCGCTATGCCATCATAAAAGTTGTGTCATCATTAAGCATCATGACTTACTTTATTAAAGTTACTTTAACAAAGCTACTTTCCTAGTGTTTATCTGGTATTTTGCTAGGGTTTTACTCAAAATTGTGGCACATATATTGAGACCGGCCAAATGACACCATATACCAGTGTCTTCTCCCAAAAAAGCAGGGTACACCAATGTGCTCTGAAAATGTGATGTATACACCTATATCGACACATTTTTGTTCAACTAATTATCTTATACCTCATGACATAATTGGAAAGCTTATATTAATATTCACCTTTGACTTTTTGACATGAAATCACCTCTTTTCTCTTTGGCCTTGTGTTTTGGACGTTTTTAAGGCTTATTTAAGAGGCCTTTGACTATGAAAGGTGGTAGCTTACACAAGAAGCTATCTTCTTCTTGAATTCTCTACAAACTTCTAGAAAGATAATTGGCTTGCTTGAAAAGCTTAGTTGTATCTTCTTGAACACACCTTATCTCTTGCATTTATGATGTCGTATAGATGAAATAAGCATGACCTTAGCCATTTCAAATCAAGAAGTAACTTCCTTTGCAAGATTCTTGGCTAGCTTCTTATGGAAACTTTCTTAATTAATCATGAGTAAGACTTCTTCATCAAGTCTCTTGTTATCTTCCCATGTAAGCTTCTTTGACTTAAACATGTGAATCTTCTTGAATACTCTTCTCTTCTTATTTCCTCCAAAAATGCAGGATAGCCTTATCAGTCCAGGAAATGTCATGTGCATATTTGTTCATATTTGTTTTAGCGCATCTTTGCTCAGCTAATTGTCCCATACCTTAGGACATAGCTGAATGTCATTTTTACCACCCAATAAACATCGTATCAGTGTTTTGTGTTCTTCTGCACTGGCACTTCAATTTCCATGGCCTATACATACCATGACCAGTAACCAATATGGCCAAGTTACTTAGCCCCTAAAAGCTATTTTATCTCTTGACATTCTTAGGCTCCTCCAGAACTGGGCTTAGTTGTTTGCTAACTTTAAGCTTATTATTAAGTCTCTATGCCCAAAATTCAGGATATTACAGCTCTCCTAAACCAATAATTTTTTTTACACACTACTCCTTCTTAATATTTTTTTTGGTATAATAAACACTTCAATTTTTATTTTTTTGGTATAAATGAAGGCAAAGCCCCTAAATTAGAAAGTAGAAGTTGAGGAATTAATTCCCATACAATCCTAAAACAGCAAAGTCCTTAGAAAATCAGGACACGTCTCAAAGAAAGATGAAAAGGATAAACCGTTTTTGGCTAGTTTATCCGCCACATGGTCACAATCTCGAAAAATATGATTCAACTGTATCTCTCACCTTAGATCCATACTTTGATTACCCTCAGTAGCCATAGTCCTTAAAGTATTGACAAGAATAAGTGAATCTAATTCAATAATGACCTTCTTGAGACTTGATAATGAGAAAAGCCTAACCCCCGTCATGGAAAAGCATATTCCTTCTCCTTATTTTATTTTTTCATTTTCTCTCATTAGCTTATCGGTGTCGTTGATTAGAAAGATGAGAAAACAAATTAAAGTAGTATTATGAATTTTCAGATTGGTTAGACGGATATGATTTATAGATAATGGGGAAAGAATAATGAGAGAAATCTAACTCTATTGAAGGGTTTGGAGCAGGCTATGATAATAGGGGTTAGGTTTCTTTTATTATTTATAAATTATATCCGTCTAATCAATCTAAAAAGTCATAATACTATTTTAATTTTTTTCTCATCTTTTTAGTCAATGACCCAAATAAATTAATGAGAGAAAATGAGAAAACAGGACGAAGTAGAAGATCCTTCTGCTCTTCAATACCTATATTGACTTCTTTAGTGGGGAAATCAGGAAGGCCCACGGATTATTGGTCTTCGAATAAGCCCAATGGAAAGTCCAATCGATTTCGGACATCGGCCTTCCCGAGCATCTCTGCAAAGTGCAATGCGAGAATCCAAAATGCAAATTCCCATGGAGCAGGAAGTCAGACACGCGGACAGTGCCGTACATCCCGGTTCTTTCAAGCTCCTGCTCTCGTGTCCCTCTGGTCTTTCGTCCTCGCAGGTTTGTTTCAACTTCGGTTCCTAATTCTTATGACGTCCGGATGTGAATGCGTCTTGCTCAAATGTAACTTGTCATTCAGGCATTTCTTGTTTGCTTAAAGGTTTCTGTGCTGCTCAGTGATGCCTACGATCGGATTCCCCACCCTGATGCTAATCTGGAGGAAAAAATCGCTGAGGTGAGTTGGATTCATCCCTTTGATCTCTTGCGTACACAGAACGTTACTGTTAATGCTATTGGCATGGTGCTTAGATTGCTCGGTTTTTAGTATTGAGCATTTGGATCTATGTTCATGATTCATTTAGTGAACTATTCGATCTTTTATCCGTGGAGCCCGGATTTGGTTTGCTGAATTAGAACCTTTATGCTTATTTACGATTGCTATTTTGTAGACATGGGAGCAGAGGAATAAAAAAAGCAAGTCACTCTACAATGGCAAGAAGTTCAGGGTATTCCGTGCCTTGTTTGACGTGCATCATGTTGTTTTTGTCGAACTCTACAATATTTTTTTGCTAGTTAATGCGTGTCAAGCATCAGGCTCCAATATTTTAACCACTTGGTTTCTTGGCTACGATTAATAGATAGATGGAAATTGGACTTATTACATATTAGCATAAGTTTAGCTTAAGAGTTGAATATGATCTTTCTCTTACAGTATGGGGGATATATGTTGCAAAGGGGAAGTGGATCTGACCATGAGCCTCATGTATGCCTCCACCTCGGTTTGACGGATTATAGGTCTCTTCTCTCACTCCCTTTTCCAAATTCTTTCCCCATTTTCTTTATTTACTTGCTTGTCATTGTAAGTTTTAGTGGCTCAAAATATATAAATTATCTGCTAGTACCGATTGTAAAATTTTTTACTCTTGACCTCTATTTTATTTATTTAGCGTTAAGTTTATTTGTATTTGCTTAAAAGATACGGCTCTGAATAATGTCTCGGTAGTGTCACTTACCAAAGCAGAATTTTATTTCCTTATTGTTTGCTAGCATTATTATTATTATTTACATAGATTCCACGTTTCATATGTTCAGCAAGTATTGGTTCCATTTATTCAGGACTTTCGTTGGGACAAATTTAAGTCATTTATGGGAACGGTTCCTGGTTTCATCAAAAGGTATATTATTCCCCACCCCCCCACCCCCCCCCCCCCCCTTCTAATAATCACGGAGACCCTGTGACTCCATAGTTTGGGATCCTTTAATTTATGGGAGCGTGTGATCTAACTTCTGACTATCGGAGTTATTAAGTGGAGCATGATTATGATTGTTCTGCAATTGTGGTGACTGTCAACCAGAAGTTCCAAGCCATTGACGGGGTACAATATGTCATCAGCAAGTTGAAGGGTGGGTTAATGAAAATTTTCATTTGAGGTAGTTAGATGGCTCTTTCTATTGGCCCCACTTGGAGCTAGTCGAATGTTAATGTTAAAACTTTTGGAACATATGATGATCTATTGTCCACTCTGCCCCGAAAGTAGGGGATTTACCAATAGTGCCGGAAATCATTGACCACTAGGGGTATAGCACCCTTAATCAATCAATAACCATGAACATATGGAATGTTCAACTTGAAGCAGGGTGGAATAAAGATAAGAATTATACACAAATTTATTGCTTCATGAGCCCTTTAGAAGTCCACTTACTTTTTTTGCAGCCAGAAGATGGAGAAAATCGTTTTTAATTAGCATACACAGGAAGAGAGTGCATCTAAGTCCGATTCTTCATGATTTAGTATTTACAAGGACATTGTAGGCACAATCCTCCCAAATTTTGTTTGAACGATGATGTTTTGATTTTTAAATTGGTTTTATTGCTTTAATTAAGAGCCTTATGAATAAACTGTATAATGATGGATGAGATCAGGTGGAGCAAAACTGATAGGCTTTTATGTTCCTGCTCTGTTGTCTTCTTTATACATTTTTTATTCTTCCAATTGGTGCTGATTGATGTTATCAATAATTTTAAGCACTCCCATGACCCATCTTTCTATTTTCTCAGATGATTCTGTTCTTTGTCAGCATACTGCCAGTCCACTGGGAAATGGTGCTATTGTGGAGGTTATTGACAAGAAGATACTTGTATTACAACGAAGTAATAATGTTGGTGAATTTCCTGGACATTTTGTTTTTCCAGGAGGTCATCCAGAGGTATTTAACAGGGAAATAAAAATTTTAAGTCTGTTAAATGGCTGCTAATTAGTGTTGATGCAATAGATTTATCTTTAATATTGATATCAATTTAAATGGAGCAGATAATTCTGAAATTGCTCTCTGATTTGTTTGTGGGGGCACGATGTGTTTGTTGTGTGGAGATATCTTCTTATTCATGTGGTAGAATGACTACTGGTCAAAAGCTTGGAGTTTCTGCCAATACATGTCAAACGAACTACTCTTATTTTGACTGGAATTTGTTGTCAAACTTCTTTTGATTGGCAGCCTCATGAAGTTGGAATAGCCTCTCATCAACATAACAAGGAGTTAAGAGAGTCTACTAACGGTAAGGTTTCCCATGAGATGTTTGACAGCATGGTTCGAGAAGTAGTTGAAGAAATTGGGGTGCCAGCCTCGTCCCTTGTAAGTCTGTCCCATTCTTAATTAAACATGAACATCATGAACATAGTGTAGGAAATGACTACTCTGATCCTCCACATGTTAGCTACGGTAGACATCGTGAATCATATGTTTTGGTTCTTGCTAGTTGCTATATGTTAAGGTGCCTGATTGGTAACTTAATTTTAGACTAGAAGAGATAATAAGAATAATTTGTTATCAAGAAGAAATATCTCACTAACTCTCTAAGAACAGCCCAAAAGAATCTCCACAATTTAATTCACAATTTGAATATTCTGTGCTTTATTAAAAAGGCAGTCCTGAGACGTTTGTTTTTCCTGGAGTAAATCAGCCTATAGCAATTTGGGTCGCTATCACTACACACCTTTTGTTCTTCGACTGCATTTAGTTTTCTGATACGTTCACAGTTTGAATTGTTAATATCCTGTCTCTTGTCCTTCCAATTGCAGTGTAGGATGGCAAGAAGATTTTCCTTGGCTTGGGGTTGTACGGGCTGATAGATTTGGTATCTAAACTTGATATTTGGATTGTGTAATGCAGAGCATTCCAGCTTTCATTGGTGTATCACGGAGAGAATTGAATGTGAGGCCCACTGCATTTTTCTACATCAAATGCAGTCTTGATTCCAAGGAAGTTCAACAGTTTTATTCTAGTGCTCAAGATGGCTATGAGTCAACTCAGCTATATGCTGTCACAATGGTAATTTAGTGCTCGTTTTCATTTAAAATTAGAATGAGATCCATCACTTGATGTTAATATATCTGCTTACTATTTTTCCTGCTTGCGTGCACTGCTATCAATTAAGAGCATTAGCGATAGTTAATAAATTATAACTTGTTCTTTCTACCTTGAAACTACTCATCAGTTTTGTATTTCTCAGGTCGACTTAGAAAATATGGCTTCCAAGATGCCTGGCTGTCATCGTGGTGGATTAGCCCTGTATAAATTGATGGTTGACCACAACCTGAAGAATACTTGATGCAAGTTTACGATGACTTATAGTTGTCCGTCTTTGATGTTATATTTTCTAATTTCTATCGCAGAAACTTACCCTGCCTGTATATTACTCCTGTTTAGCATGTAAAAACTGATATTTCTAGGTAGCTTACTTGTCTTTGTATGATTGATGGGTTCTTCTCTTGCTTGTATACTGCATAGGATCTCAGATTGATATTCAAATATGCAATATGTGTTCATCTAGGTCATGAGGCAACGCATCGTGGAAAACTTTTCCCGCGTCGGCTGAGTTGGATTTTGGACTCTTCACGTTTTTAAAGATCTGGCCTGGTGACTCTGCATCTCTATATTTCTCCCATGAAACTTATTTCATCGCTAAGTATCAAAGTGAATTATCAGTTTTATAGCAATTTAATCGATTGCACTTTTGTTCTCAAGATCGATTAACTTTAATATTTAGGATACTACTATTTAAGTTACAAGAATAAGCAACCTATTTTATGTTATGCAGATTCAAAAGAATGTCTTGGCTCACACGGTGGATTAGCAGCGTTGGGTGTTATATGATAGAAGAGTTAAAATTTTGAAAATATTAATTTTTGGAAGTTGGAAACCATTTTTGAGTTTTTAAAATAAAAAAAAAATTGCCAATCACAATCTTAATTAAAGCTATATTATACAAAACCTCTTTGAATTTTGAGTCCATTGCTTATAACTCTATGACATATTAAAGTTTAAATTTAACCCCTCAATTTTTTGTTTTTTTAACTATTAACCACTATTGTTAAGTGTGTGTTATCTTTTTAAGGAAAAATATCATGTCAGATTATGAATGACATATACCATGTGTAAATTATTAATTTCATAAAACCTCCTGAACTTTGAATAATTGAACTTTTGATATAAGAAAAAATATGCACCAAAACACTCTCGATTAGGTAGTGAAGGAATGGAAGAGCTAGATTTGGGAGGGCATAGTTGTTCGGTTGAGAATTCATATTATAAATTGAATTAAGTTTTTGTAAGGTATTCGGGTTTCATGAAGTATAGTGATTAACCTCTTCAAGAAGAAAATGTGGCTTTATTAGAAAAAAAAAAAGGAAAATAACAGAAAAAGAATAATAAAATTATAAATTAGGTATTTTCAATAAAATGAGTTTTTAACTACTTGTCAAATTTCGTTGTTCTCTTATCAACTTTTAATAACAAATTTGATTTGAGATTTTACAATTTTAATTTTAATTTTTTTGTCATTTTTTGTAAAATGACAACTTTTTATTTTTTTACTTTTTTTGGTAAATAAATTTCTTTTGTTACTTTGGATGTGAGAATGTAATCTCAAACATGAGAGTGTCCTAAGGAAGTGAACCTGAAGGCTTACTTTCGACTCGCACATGTACTTATTACCTTTTTTTTTGGTAAAAAAATGGTTGCAGGTGTACAACCACTTCGGGTTTTTTGTAGTGACAAGAAGGACCCTCCCAATAGTGGTAGGCAGATTATAAGTGGTTTTACCGTAGCTCAAACCCTAGATCTTTTAAGGGAATCCAAAACTATATTTCGCTGGACCAACCATATGTTGGTTACTTATTACTACCTCCTGTCCTAATTATAAGACAAAGTTTGACCTTTTTTTTAAGAGATTAATGAAGCTGAAGATGTGATTTAATCCTATTATATGTTATGTATCATTAGATTATATATTAGTTTATTAGTCAAATTTATTAGTTTGACAGAAAAAATAAAAATACTCTAAAGTAATTTAATTAACTTCCTTAATCTCTCTAAAAAAAGTCAACTTTATCTTATAATTAAAACTGGAGGGAGTACCTATTTTCTTTAAAGAATAAGCCATAAAAACCAGCTGGTTATATTTTGGTGGAACTTCATTTCTTATGGATGGCGGGAGCATGAACTAATGAACAAGTGGGCCTAAAATTTACTTCAACTGGCCCAGCGATAGTTTCACTTGACTTCCATGGAATAGCGGCATAGAATTCTTGTTCTCAGAAGAAAGAAATAAACCGAACAAATCTTTCCTTGCGATCGAGACGCCACATTGGATTGAAGGCTCGGGAAAGAAATCACTAACCAAAATTTGTGCGTTGGATCATGGATGATGAACTTCTTGAGCTGCAAAGACAATTCGAGTTCGCTCAGCAGGCAAAGTCGAATGTTCGATTATCGGAGAGAAACGTTGTTGAATTGGTTCAGAAATTGCAGGAGCTTCACATCATTGATTTCGACCTTCTTCACACTGTCTCTGGCAAAGAGTACATCACTCCCGTACGCTTTCTTACCTTCCACCGTTGCTTCGCTTCCATGGACTTTCTTGGGAAGAATCTAATGAAGGGAGTGTAGTTTTTCTTCCTTAATTAACTCGTTTTAGTATACCAGATTGGCGGAAAAATGAAATGCTGTGAAATAAAGAGCACTTTATGTGCTAGGCCTTTAGGTTTGCCTGTTCGCAATTGAATTTTAACCTGATGATCATCCCCCCTGATCTTCGTATCTTCTGCTGTGATTTTTCTAGTTTTTTATTCGTAGTTTTAATATGATCGTGCGTACTGTTAGGAGCAACTGAGGAATGAGATGGTGGCTGAAATTAAGAAGCTAGGGCGTGTTTCTCTGATTGATCTCGCTGATGCTACTGGAGTCGATTTATACCATGTTGAGAAGCAGGCTCAACAAGTTATAAAAGATCATCCAGAGATGATGCTGATTCAAGGGGAAATCATGTCAGAATCTTATTGGGATTCCATAGCTGAAGAAATTAACGAGAGGCTTCAGGAATGTAGTCAGATTGCACTTACAGAACTTGCCGCACAATTAAATGTTGGTCTAGAATTGGTTGCCTCCATGTTGGAGCCCCGTCTTGGAACTATGGTGAGTTGGTGATTGTTTCTCTTTGTCGGGTTAACTTTTTAAATGACCATAAAGTTATGATCAGATTTGATGCTAAATATAGGTGAAGGGCAGGCTTGAAGGTGGGCAGTTGTATACTCCAGCATATGTAGCTCGTGTTGGTGCCATGGTTCGAGGTGCTGCCAGGGGCATCACTGTTCCGACAAATTTGTCATTGTTATGGAGCTTGTTACAACAATTACTGCAAGAAATGGATGGAACCAGCAGTGTCGTTACTGAAGGAGCTTTCTTCCAGTCACTTTTTAATGGGCTTGTGAAGGAAAGTGAGATTCTAGGATCACTTCGTGCTGGAATACATTGGACACCCGCGGTAAGTGACATTCTCACATCCAATGGACATAATCGGTAAAATGACTGTTGTATCTATGTTTTATAGATATTTTAGGCCTTGAGAAAGCTTCACCTCTTAATTATTGAACCATTTCTGATCCACATTATGTTTAATCGAAGCTATAGGGAGGGTTTAGAATAGTTTCTCTATATGGTATTTCCTGTTTATTACTCTACTATCCTCTAATTTTATTGGCCTTATGGGTGAAATTTGTAAACATTATGCATGTGTAACATACACCTGGATGCAAGTAGTTTAAGTGATATTTCAATCACTTGGAGCTACTAATAATTGTTGTTAATAAAGCAAGTATTATAATTTCGCTAAGTGAAGATAAAAGTTATCATGGTTTCCAATTCCTGCATCACTTGACAGGTCTTTGCCATTGCTCAAAAGGAATCGGTGGATTCATTCTTCTCACAGGTACGGACTCTATATCCTCTTACCCTTATTCAGATGTCAAACTGCGACTTAAAATAGTTTTTACAATTTTGTTCGGATCTGGATAATTACTGTTGCTGTTTCTCTTATGCTTTGTATATTTATCATCGTTAAGATAAGTTTTGAAAGACACTTTTATCAACTGCTGTTTCCTAATTTTATTCTCTTTCCTATCCTACAGAATTCTTTTATTGG
This sequence comes from Acacia confusa, assembly GCA_037074495.1. Lineage (NCBI taxonomy): Eukaryota > Viridiplantae > Streptophyta > Magnoliopsida > Fabales > Fabaceae > Acacia > Acacia confusa. The sequence goes on from CM073509.1 coordinate 1,480,189, forward strand.
CTATGACGTTCTACAGAAACTTGGAATTCCCCAGCCCGTTCAATTCTTGCAGGTAACTACTAGATTGCTTATTTTATTGTCTGATGATGCAGCTTGATTTATGCAAATTGAATTATTCAAGCTGCATCGCTTGTCTAACTTTTAGTTAATGAAATGAAGTCTGTACTGCAATGCATTTTAGTCCAGATATCCTGAAGGTATACCTCTAGATACAATGTTTGTCCACCCATCAATGATTGAAATGCTGGATGCTGCTACTGAGGATGCCCTTGAGTGTGGTAGTTGGTAAGAGCCTTAACTGTCACACATTCCTGTTTTTTTTTTTTCTTTACCTCCAGTTTCTATTTTGCTTCCTTACCTAACTGCTGGATAGAACCTTATCCAACACCATTCAGCATCCCTCTCCTTCAATTTATAATGCTGAAAGTGATTATTTTAAACATTGCTATTGATAATAGGGAATTTTGGATTTGCTTGATAGTGGCTGTGCTTTTTCTCCCCACTTGTGTCTCTTCTTTTCATTCTTGTAGAAATATATGCTTCTATATCATCCAATGACTGGGCTATAATTTTTTTTAAAAAATGAAATGTACACTTGACTTCTTTTCTAGTCACTCATCAGCACATTGTAGCTTTTGGATGGTGACTGATCCCTTTTTTCTTATCCATCTTTAGGCTTTGGAAGGATCACTCTTCATTCATCCATACATTGTGTCTTTGGTTGGGTTTTTTAGGTGATAGGCATGATGTTTTTGTTAACTTGTTTTGTATGCATTCTATTCTGATGTGGCAATTATGCAGGAGTGATGCTCTTTCCTTATTGCCTTCGTCCTTCACTCCTCAAGATGCATCTAAAATGTTGACCTTCTGCCAATCTGTTCAGTCTGCTCTTAAGGTGATATTCATTTACCTGGTAAATGGATGTTCACAATGTTGATTCGCTTGTTCATATGCTTCATGTTTCTTTGCAGACTAACCAAGCACACATTTTTGGGGATTTTTATGTTTTGAGCAACAGCTTTATGAAGGTATGACCTTTGATTTAGTCAGCATCTTTTGTAGTTAATCTCAAAAACCACGTTTGTGCCTATTTTTATGTTTGATTTGGGTTCTTCTGCTATCCATGCTGCCAAAAATGAAAAAAAGAAAGAAGAAAACTTAATTTTTCTTAAAAAATTATATTGCACTCTGCTGAATCCTCTTTCCTTCAGTTTCTGACTATTTGTGCTGTTGCCTCTCCTTAACAACTAGGGCATCTGTGAGCACTTGGTGAAAGAAATGGAAACACTAGGTGTTCCAGGGTCTTCTGGCATTAAAATGTTTAGTGATTCACAAGTAGTGAATGAAGGAAAAATTGGGCAGGACTTAATTCGATTGAATGAGTCAAATGAAAATGCAACTGATGGTAGTGCCATTAAACATGCCGATAGAGGATCAAAGAAGAAAAAGGGAAAGGCTGCTGGGAATGCGGCAGCAAATGTGTCTGACAGTGCTGCAGATATTCCGGAACAGACTTCCTCAAAATCTAAGAGAAACCAGAGAAGGGGCAAGGAAACCTCTTCCTCACAAATGTCAGATTCAAAAATTGGTTCTAGGAAAGAATCACTTAAAACAAAGGAGGATAGCCTCAGTTGTCCTTCAGATGAGTGGATTATGCAGAAGATTATGACTTTGGTTCCTGATTTCGAAGAACAATGTCTGTTAGTTCTGAGTTCAAATTTATTTTTCTCATTGATATGCTACCTAATCTTCTCACATGCAATGTTATAATGTGATAGGCATGGATGATCCTGACACAATTCTGAGGCCTTTGGCTAATCATCTAAGGCCTACAATAATGGCTTCTTGGATGGAGAAGAAGAAAGCGCTGTTTACAGACAATGCTGAAAGAATGAAATCTTTGCTTGATAATTTGCAAAAGAAACTTGATGAAGTTAGTCTGCTAAAGTTTACAGTTTCATGCTACAATTTTCTATTTTTTGCTTTCTGTTAATTTCTAAGCTTTCATTATGAAATAATAGTCATATGCATATATTAGATATGTATATGCATTGTGTCCTATTCTCTGATTGTTTATGTCTCTGGCAGTCTTTCTTAAACATGCAGCTTTATGAAAAAGCTTTAGAATTGTTTGAAGATGACCAGTCAACCTCCGTAAGTTTCATTAACTAATTTGAAATCTTACAATGTTGGTGGGATGTGTAAAAATTAACTTATCTATGATACCCAGGTTGTTATGCATAGGCATTTATTGAGAACAGTAGCTGCCCCTATGGTGGATATGCTTCTTCGTACATTGGTATTGACCAAAGGCCATTTCTAAGTTAACTTGTTAATACAATAATTTATGGTTTTTCCTCCTTTCGTTTTTTTGATGATAACACAAAATAAGTTCTTCATTTGTAGGATGAGCACAACAAGTTAAAGAACGGGTTTGAAGTGGAGGAAGCTTCTAATTCTGAACTGCTTACACTTAGTCCTGGAGACAGAGCTGCTATCGTAATAAATAAGCCACTTTTTATATAGACACACACACAAATACATGTTTTTGTGTGTGCGTGTAACATCCATCTAGGGTAATATGTAAATGGTCTCAAATCTCATGCTTTTTTCCCCTCCTGCAGTCAAAGAGTTTACCGGTAGCGCTTGGTAAAAAAGCTCTTGTTGTTGTTGAAGCATTGGAAGGAAAGGTTAGTGTTTTTACTTCAGGGACCAACCATTGGTCATTTTCTTGTTTTCTCCAGTCAAGTTGACCAGTATGGATGCCTTCTGCTAGCATTGCAGCCTAAATTTCATGTAGCTTATCAGCTAAAAATCCCCTAGTTTTCCTTGAACTTATTGTGATGTTAGAATGCATAATTGTATGACTTTTTTCTTGGTCCAAGCAAAACTGTGTGACTAATATTTGAATTTTCAATGCAACAGCGAGTGGAAACGTTTATGGATGCTTTTAGAGAGGTAGCAGAAGAGAGGTAATGTGTCTATATTTGTACTTGGAATTTTAGCATTTATTTTACCTATGCAGTTTTGCCGTGATCTGAACCTTGATATGTGGTTTGGTTTTTAATTTTTCCAGTGGGTTGTCTTTGAAAAAGCTTGACAAGAAACTAGAAAGAACACTTTTACACTCATATCGTAAGGTACTAATGTGTATTTTTGTTTAAGTTTTTTGAGGTCAACCTAACAGTCTTGATAGTATGTTGATGTTTAATTGTATGCTTTCCATCTCGGTTGTCAGGAATTGACATCTCAAATTTCTAATGAGACTGATCCAATATCACTTCTGGCAAAAGTTGTGTCTTTACTTTACGTGCAGGTATCTTGAGAATATCTTTCCCATCTTTTCTCTCGTATGTTTCTTTTTCCCCAAACTATCAGCGTGGATGTTTTAATGATTAGGTTTACCACAAAGCTCTTCAAGCCCCTGGAAGGGCCATTTCTGTCGCCATCTCCCAACTGAAGGTAAGTATTTTTTTTTTATCTGTTGACTTTTTAGTATTAATGCGTATAATTCATAAAAATAAAATAAAAAGAGTAAAGTTGATTGGGAGGAAGTCATAGCCAAATTACTGAGACCAAATTGGGAATGGCAACATTTTTGGCAAAACAAAAAAATAAATAGATAACAAGGACGATTACCACATTACGTTTTCAGCTGAGGAAGGCCGGATTCAATTGTTAATTTCAAATTTTCTTATTTATCGATTTGGTTAAATCAAGTGATTGGATGAAAATTTTAAGACCTGCCACTGGTACCCAACCAAGAAATGATGCCTGAAAGGGGGTATGTCCTGGTCAACAATTGTAGATGTGTAACTGTCAGAAATCAATAAATGCAATGCAACAATTGGAGACTAGACGGAATACTTGATAAATAATGACATTCTTCACATCTTTTCCCTACAATTCTTTTAACGTGTGTCTAATTTCAGGACAAGTTGGATGAGTCGTCATTCAAGATTTTGACCGATTATCAGAGCGCTACAGTGACTCTTCTGGCATTATTAGCGGCTGCAACTGGCGATGTGAGTATTAATAATTATGCCTTTTGCTTCTTTCATCATCTGATCGTTCACATTCTAGCAACCTTCAAACTGCTTCCATGTCATGTTTCAAAGGGGTAGCCATCAATTAGGCTACTTGAGTGCAACAGAACCTGGGATCTGAAAAATTAACCCAACAACAACAATAACAAGCCTTACACTAGGTGGAGAAGGGTGCCTTTGTGCTCTATCTATAACCAAATTTCTAGATGATTCAATGTTGTTTGATTTACCTTTCTCGCCAACGCATCCAGTGACCTTCTTTAAACGTGTTCAAATCAATTCAAATGATTTTAAACCATTTTCTCTTCAATAGATGTCACTTCAACTCTTTTGCTTATATGTTCATTTCAAATTTTATCTTTTTTTTTTCAACCACACACCATCCATCTCGGCATCATCTTAGCTATCCCCACTTAATGCTCATGTTGCCCTTTTAAAGCATAACATCCACTGCTATAAAGCATTCTACTCTTGTAGCAGTATAATAAAATTTGCAATTTACCTTGTTAAGTATTTTTTGATCACATAACTCTGATAACATTTTCCATTTAAATCTCCGAGGTTAAAAAAATTAACCCAAACAAAAAGTAGATAAAAAATTGTGAAGGATTTTTAGCTTAGTCTATAAATTAAGTTACATAGGAAGATACACTTGCTTTCATCCATGTCAATTGGAATTTCACATTGAATGTCACGTTTGATAGTTAACTTTTTCCCAATATTTTGGATAGGAAGAGGATTGTTCAGCTGATAGAGTATTGAGCAAACGGGAGCTTTTGGAGAGCCGAATGCCATCTTTGAAAAGCCTAGTCTTGAGCTCCTCGCAATCGTCATAGAGTTGTTCGGAAGGCCTAAGCGAACATCTGTTGCGAAGGGCTGTGTTGCTTTGATTTTCCTTACATGGGTTGAAATCAAAGAAATATTAACTGTTGACAAGTTTGCTGGCTATAATTTATTCATATTTAACATTCAATGCTTTAGTGAAGAATCCATCCCCTTTCTGTCTTTCAAGATACTAAGCAATTTAGCATCTGAATTTTTTGTATAGAATTTATTGTTTCTGCAACCCACATGCTTGCCATACATTTTACCGAGAACCCAAAGTCAATGTGTTTCTTAAGATGGAGACTTTAATTAGTTGCAAGATGTGGCATAATTTATGATAAAGTCGTTCCCAAAGCTAATGCTGCTGTCTGAAATGTGACATGCAATTTACATCGGATCTTCGAGGGGAACACATCGTCCACGCACGCCCATATGAACTCCTGAATCCAAAAATTGCACGGCAAGTATCATAACTGACATTGCTCGATCATCTATCGCACGGGTTGATTCTTCACAAGTTTGTATGTTGCAAATATATAGCGGCATTCAACAGGCGAGGCGCTACAATCCATTAGGATTGCGTTATGTCTCATTTCATCCAATATCAATGACTAAGCGGTCACCTAACAATCCCAGTTCTTTTGCGCATAATTCAAAATTAACGCATGTTTTGGTATCAGTTGTAAGAAATGATCTTGGAAAAAATTAGTTTATTCGTTCAAAAAAGAATCAGTTGAGAAAATTTAGTTTAGAAAACGCAACCTCCAGCTTGCGTTGAAAAATTTGAGGTATCATGGGCAAAAACCCGTTAAGCAAAAACAAGCTAGATTCAACAAAAACGCAGTTAGCAAAACTGGGTTCTGAACTTACGAATTGGTATCCAAACACATCCTAGTCATTTTGACTAGGAAGGGTAAAATAACGCCAGGATACCAAGACAAACAAGCTACCTTGTTAAACGTATATGAATTAATCGGCGGTCATCATATTTCAGTCTATGGGGGAGAAGGAAAGACAGCCGAAGCATACTCACCAGGTGATGCCTTAACCGAGGGGACACAAATGCTGCAAAATGACTTGACATTCTAACGAATCAAATCCATATATCAAAGCTTTACATCACAAGTTTCCCTTACCCCCTCAATACTGGGGCAGGGGTAGGTTTTTCCAACGACTCATACTGAACGACAAAATTATCCTGCAATAAGGATGCACAATTATAAGCCTAAAATATAATAAAATATAAAAGAATGAAACCTTCAAAAATAATACTGAAGGGTGTTTTGAATTTTTGATACAGTACATATTAACAAATTCTAACCTTACGAATCATTTCAAATGTGTTTGGATCGAAGCAGATATAAGATCCCCTCTCATACGTGTTTGTTTTAACAAGTAGCTCCACGTTAGAAACTCTAATAAACCACAAATGATGTTCTTTGTGATAAAACCAGCCTCTATTGTAACTGTGAACAAGAAGCCAAACCAGTTAGTAATAACTAAAAAAAAATGACAAAAGAAATTCAGAAATAATCTAAAATAATATATGGCAAAAAAAGATGCACAGGTGAAAATCTTCATACAGCTCATTTGCGGCATATAATTGAGCTTCATCTTTGGGCATACTGCAAAAATGAAAATAATTAGAACCAATTTATAATATCTCACAAGTTCAAGGCAGACAAGAATCAACTTTTAGTTGGCACCTGTAAAATACGTAAAACAACGTTTCCACCGTAAACTTTGAAAAATAGCCTTGCTGCATGACCCAGAAAACAAAGTCTTTGATCAAAAGAAAGGAAGTAAAAAAGGAACCAAAAAATTATAAGATATCATAAAGAGCATCTCACATGCAGAGCCGGTGGCGGTTTAGCATAATAACATTGTGGCGCTGTGAAATCTCGATCGCCCTTTGCCGGTTCATCAGACCATGGAGATCCAAAAGTCTTGTGGAGATTTTCTGATGAATTTAAATTTAACCCTAGTGTTGTAAGATCAATTCCAAGTGCAAGAGATGTCAAATCAGGATCACTCATCCTGATCACACTTAACAAGCCAAGCAAACCAAATGGATCTGGTGTTGATTGGGAAGTTTGCATGGATTTCATGCCTTGATCTCTAAAAGACTGATTTGCAGTAGACATTTGTTGAAGACGAAAATGCGACTGGGGCTGATTTTGGTGCTGTTGGTATTGCTGGATAAGCTGGTCATATGATCCCATGCCAGAAACAGTATTTGAAGAATTTAGAGGCCTTAATCCAATGCCAGAAGGTCCACTGGCCTAAAAAAAAGTAAAAAAATTAAAATCAGGAACACCTGCTTCATCAATTTTTATACAGACTCATGGTAAACATCTTAGTTTAAACACCTCACACCACAAAATAAGCTATACCTAAACAGAAAGAGTGCCTTAAAATAAATAAACAAAATCCATCAGTTACATAAGCAACAAAAGCAATCAGCAGAAAAACAAGCAGACCTGGGAATTATAGGTTGAATGCGATGCTGGAAATACATCTGACCCATGTACATGGAGAAGTTCCTGATTGTTTGCAGATGAAAAAGAGGAACCAACACTACTGACAGATGGAGCATGCTGTTGTTGCTGGGATCGATGTGAAGAATATGTCCCCCCTAAGCTGAAACCAGAAGACCTTCCCATCTGCATGTTAGCAGCAGTTAAAAGACAGGTTCTAGATTTAAGATCCTAAAAGAACGATATGCAACAATTCCTTAATATATCAGAGCAGGCAACTTACAGGAAAATGTTGAGATTGCATCATGGACACAGCATTCTCATGAAGTTGTTCTTTCTGGTGCATATCCATAGCATAATCTGCATTGCCACCTGGACATATACTAATATAATAAAAAAAACAAAATGCTGACGCAGAAAGTGCACCCAAAGGTTCCAGAAAACTCCTAGCAGTAATAACAAATGCTCTACCAAAAAGATCACGCATCTAAGCAAATATTTACCTTTAAATCCTGGTAAAGCTGGGAAATCTTCATTTTGAATGCTAAATTCTTGGTTTTGCTGGACAATGGGACTAACTCCAAGACCCTGCTTTCGCAGAGAACCTGAAATTTTTGCCTACAGAGTTATTGTAGGAAATGAATGAGTATAACAAGAAGAAGAATATTTTCCTTCTCATACCCAACTGTCCTTGGGGCCCTCCAGCAGAATTGGGTCGACTAGTCAATTGAGGAAAGTCATTGATGTCAAAAGGTGAGCTGTCATTTGAATTCATATCATTCAACATCCCCATTGAGTTCAAATTATTTACTGCTTGAACATGGCTTTGGGCAAGGGGACCTCCAGCACTGGGATAAGAATTTCCTAGCACTGAAATAACTTGGGGTGATCCTGTACAAAGAAGACACTGTCTGTGTCACCAGGAAGTAGCATACACCTCATCCAAATAAAAGCAACTCAATATATGAGAATAAAAACCAAGTCTTCAGCATAATTTAAACACAAACAATTTAATCACGCCATGCATATATTCTAATGCAACAAGCAGTTTTAAAATCGGTATTTTATGCACTTCTTATTTATAATATAAAAGTTTAAGTGGGTTAAGTTCAGGGTTTAAGGGCCAAGCCAGGCCTCAAGGCTTAAAAAGCATTTACACATGTAATTACAGACTACCTACTCACCTCAGCAGTGATAATTTTGCTGCAATAGCAAAGTATAACATCAAGGAATCAAGAGTTTAATTACAGAAACTAATTATCATTCAGTAATTATAAAATTAATGGCCCGCATGAAAATAGTTAACAACCATTGCCACAGGACCTTTTAGGAGGAAATTAACACAAACAATTAAGGTAACAAAATCATACCTTGTGGAAGCATGCCACTCAGCAACCGATTCTGTCCTTGCACACTTAAACCACCAGATCCACTGTTCGCACTTAAATTTAGACGAGAAGCAAGACCAGACACAGACAATCCTCCAGCAGAGCTAATGCTCCTCCCAATGTTGCCTCCACCAACCATGTTCCCCATAGAACTTGTAATTCGAGAACCTGCATTTCCCAAAATTGGGGATACTCCCAATCCTGGAACAGCATTTCTGTTACCAATTGCAGCAGATGTATGAAGAATCCCAGGAATAGAACCGCCAACTCCATTTGTGCTACTACTAAATCCAGGATTTCCTACAGCACTTATACCTCCTCTGTTTGTTACTCCTGAATGTCCATGAGAGCTTCCAAGAGTTAGCTGCGAATGAGTGAAAGAGAAAAAAATTTAAACACAACAGTAAAAATTAAGTATAAAGAGAAAAATTTATGCTAAAAAACTCGGTGAAATACTCTCAAATAACACCGAGCATATATATATATATGCTCAAATACCTGGGACAAAGCAACAGGAAGATTATTTGATGCATATCTTCCACTAGAAAGGCTTCCAGTAGGCTGTTGAACACCTCCAGATGGGATGCTATTTATCGTTGAATTTCTTGATGCAAGTGTGCCTGGCATGTTGGGAACATTAAAGCCATGCATGTTGTGCAATCCCTGGATAGCACCTGCGGCAAGAACATACCATTTTTTAATAAAAGAACACACCAATTTTACAACTAAACGGGAGGATAAAACTGATAAATCCAAGCAATATCTGCTCACCACTATGATGGAAAACCGGGGAGGCAGCACCAGACTGGCCGGAGAATGATGTGGCAAATGACCTCCCAGCACTGTCTGCAAGATTTGAAGCAGATCCATTCAAAGAAGACTGCAAGGATGAAAATATTATAACTTACGTCAATGTTCAAGATAAGACCAAAGTAAAAGCAGCTAGAAGCAAGAATCAATATCTTACAACATTCAAGACAAACACAAAGGTTAGAAAGAATTTTTGCTCATTACATGGATGAACATACATAATGAACAAATCCTCCAACAAAGGAGTTGATTACTTTTAAATAGAGTATCAGATTAGTCTTTGAATTCATGGGGAAAAAACAGCCTAAAGATGGAAGAATAATTGGAGCTCCAAATGATGAGCATCAATAAAGGATCAATGATCAATATAAAGCACTCATGAATTCCTCCGTTCCTTCTGGAAAACCTTCCTGTTTTTCTAATTCCAGAGATGCTCAATTCTATATTAATTCTACTTTATTTTGGTTAGCTCCCCATAAATATCTGACTTTAAAATCCGTTCAAGAAATATACTAACAAGTAACAACCATTATTTCCTTATATCTGCAGCCCAAGGCAACAAATGATATATCCAGAAGACACATTGCATTACTTATTTTAAAAGAACTTTAATGCATCATGCCATGATGCTTGAACACAATATCTGGTTCACCATGTAATTGATAAGAAATGTCTGGGAGCTTAAACTGAATGTCATATTAAAAAAGTGACAACAAAAGTAATAATGAAGTACATGGCCTAATATGAGTCAGCTACTTCAATCTAACAAGAGATTAGCTTTTCCAATGAAAAATGTTTCAAAACAGTGTATATCTACTGATACAAGAAAACCATTTGTGATGACAGAGTTCAACAATTTGGTAGCCATAAAATACATAGGAGTAAAACCCATACCAATGATTGCCAACCATTTTTTTAAGAAGTAAAAAAGAGAACCCAAACGACAAAAGAGTTTAGCAAGACGCAAGGAAATACATTAAGTAGACCCGACATTGCATGAATTCAAAAGATCATGCAAAAAGTCATCCCTTGGCGGAAGAAGATCCTGTTTATTGGCAGAGTCAGTGCACTATGTAGAGAGCTTTTGCTTCGAACCACTCAACAACCTGCAAAGAATAGTGTCATCAAAAGAGAACGTACTAGACACTTAATCATTTCATAGTAAGGACCAAGTTTCTACATCATATCAGGCCTTAAAAGCAGCAAGCAGAAAAGAGATGGAGAGAAATGAAAACGTATAATGCAATAATTCCTCCGATAAGAATCTTGTTCTCTTTCTACTATAGAAACTTAGGAGCTCCGTAGAATATGCCGTTTAATCCCTCAAAACCTAAAAGATATCACTATGCAAAGCTGAACCACTTGACTCCATAACTAATATGAAAAACATACAAGGTTGTAAAACAAATTAAGGAAGATATGCTTCAGGAAAAATTTGTAGTTTGACAGTGTTCGTCAACATGTATTTTGCTTACCTTGGGCATTTACAAATTCAAAGCACGACATTTGAATTAACCAGACACCTTTTTACCCCGCACATTAAATAAAGTTTAAGGAATAAGTTGGCACAACTTATGATTGATTTAGATTTTATATTTATCTTTTACATTGATGATTTGCAAGTTGAATTCATTCATTTCCGTGTGTTAACATCGACAAAAAAATACACCATGATGAGAACACGTAGTCTATAATACTGATGAAGCAAGAGATCACATTACAAGTATACTTGAACATCAGTTTAACGCAGTTAATCTCTCGATGCTTGACTCGCCAGAATTCAGATACGAAATCAAAACCCTTATTAACCATTGTTCGCGTAAAAGTTTCGCTTAGTGATTCGAAAAAGCATTAACGATTTACTTAAAATTTTAATCATATAGATATATCCTCAAAAACCTAATCGCGATCCTCATACATCTCAAAATGATGCGGTACAGTATCGAATGACAGGCGTGAGGAGGCGAGGAGAGTGAGGAACAAGATACCTGAAGAGCAGATCAGCGGTGAGGGAAGAAGTAAGCCAAGCCTAAAGAGTAGAGTCTGAGTCGAGAGAGCGAAACGTGCTGCGAGTGATCCACACTGGAAGGCGGGAGCTCAAGCCGTGGAGGGAGAACCTGGGAAAATGCTTTTGGGACGATCAGCGTAAAATACCCCACTACGATTCGAATCCGTTCCCGTGACTTCTATAGAGTGGCTGGTAAGTGGATTAATCATGTCCGTTAGATGCATCTGATGGTTGGAAAGAGAGTGATGTATAATAGGGGTGTTAATGGGCAAGGTTACACAAGGTGAGACCTTGCCCGATGCCCTACCCGAAAGATTATTAGGCAGGAAATTGGAATCCAGTGCCTGGCCCTGCCCAATAGAAATTCTAACAATTTTGAGCAGGGCGATAATGGGTTGGGCAAGCAGGTCTTCCTTGCCCAAGTGGCAATACCCTACTACACTTTATGTGAAAAAAAAAATTTTAATCACACTTAATAAACAATATTTTAAACTTCAAATGAAATTTATAATTCTATACTTTGATATATTTCAAAATAAGTCTACAACTTGAGTCTTTAAATTAAAAAGATAACCATATATTTTAACAAATAGACAAATATTCATAAGTAAAAATAAAAAATATATAATACTATTGTATAAAAAAAAAACAAAATATAATACTATATATACTACTGGGCAATGCCAAATGGGCAGGGCGGCATACCATGCTTGATGCATAGCCCTGCCCACAAAAATGTCTAGCCCAATTATGCGCAATTTTTCTTGAGTGGCTATTTCTTTAGCTGGGTAGGGCGATTTGTCTACAGGCTCGGGCGGGCACTCCAAGCCGTGGACATCATAAACACCTCTAGACTGGGGTGCAAACTTATTTGAAAGTATTCGAACAATCTCAATGTTTCTTTATAAGTTTTTTCTTTCTTGATATCATCCTGAAATTTTAAAAACAATAATAATATTGACCTAATCGATAACAAAGTTAATATTGCCCAAGGATATCAAACACGGACTGTCCTTTAATCAGGAGGTCATGAGTTAAAAGTTAGTGAGCCCAGCTCAAAGTAAACCTTAAATAGTATCATTTCATTCAAAATCAATTCAATACCTTAAATACTAACCAAATAATTGTGTATTTATCAAATGTTCTTCACAATTTCTTTAAAATATTGAAACATAATATCAATCGACCATCCACGCTGTAATCAATAAATAAATATTGTTTATAGCAAATTCACAAAACAAAATATTCATACCCACAAACTTTTAATTATTAAACTAATAGTTATTAGAATAAACATTATCGTTAACTTCTAATATTGACATATGTATATAAAAAATAGGGAAAATATGTATAGGGGACTAAGTAACAGAAAATTTTTCAAAAAAGGTCCCAAAATTCTGAAAATACTAGAAAAGACCCCAAGACCTTTTCTGATTTAAATTCATTAAAACCTTTAGTTATTAACAAGGCTGATATAGTTGTTAACGGGGCTAATATAATTGTAAATGGGGCTGATATAGTTGTTAACATTTTAATGAACTTATACCAGAAAAGGCCCTGGCGCCTTTTCTGGTATTTTCAAAATCTTAGGACCTTTTTTTTTATTATTTAGGCCCTTATATAGATTTTCCGTAAAAGATATTAATTTGAATGTTTTATTAAAAAAGGGGGGGTCAGCCCATCAACCCCACCCGGTTTGCCCGGGTCCGGATCAATTCACCCCAAGTTGCACATAAAACTGGATTAGGAACCTATCTGTACTACTTTCATGGTTGGATTTGATAACTTTAATTTTGACAACTAGCTATTTAATTCTTGAGTTTGATTGAAATAATTCATATTACGTTAACAGGAATCAAAGTCAGTCCCAACAAGTTCGAAGGCCATAATTTTTTTATTTTACGAAAATATATAGATTGAATTATTTAACTCTATTTCATGAAAAGGCAGTATTGTGGCTGACTTCTACGTTTGACATGCTTGTCTCAGCCTCTCAGACTCTGTACTCAGTGGTATTATTATTAACCCGGTCCTTAATAAAATATTATTATTTAATAATACGAAAAAAATATATAAATTTTGCGAATATTCATATATATAATTTTAGTGAAGTCATATAATTATTACTGGATTATGCTACTCCGTCCTTTTTCTCTCAATCGCGCTGTTAAGAAGACCTTATTCCATGTTAAGATTTGATGGCTTAAGCGCAGAGGATCCAAGGCCAGAAGCCTCTCCCACTGAAGCTTCAATTGAAGCACTACGATTCAAGTTGTTGCCCAGATTTATAGAGCAAATGCATGCTTGAGTCCATTTTTGCGGATTTGCGCTTGTCCTTCTATATATCTTCACCATTCCATCTTTTAAATCTGTTCATCCCCGGATATGTGTTAACAAACCTCACTGGGACTTTCTTCCAAGAAAAAAACATGACCAAACATGTACACACACGAACTCATGTCAAATTCCTTAGCTCAACTTCAAATTACCTGTGATCTTCAGAGATCATCACTACCTGATGGAGGAAGAAACAAGTGGAGTTTATACACTCTCATAGAGAAGCATTAATGCATTGTGCTTATTACCTCAAGCGTAAAGCTTAAGATGTGAGCAGTGAAGTGACCTGATGATCTTCAAAGAACCTCCAGAATTTTTTGCCTGGCCCAACTTCTGAATGGCTTAGGCTCGGCTTGTACAATTTTCTTTTCAGCTCTAGTATATATCCACCGCTAATAGCGGTGTCTAATTGCCTCGCACGGTAGACTTTCTTTCTGAAATGGCTTTAGTACTGGTCATGAGACCCTTCCTATACACCTCATCAAGGATCGAATCTTTTACTAAATGCATAAGAAACTCAGCTAAATGTTAACCGTGTTGGTGGCGTTGTTTGTACAATTTAAACGCACTAACCATCCATACGAGTGTTATAGACTTTCCGTGTTTTTCTTGGTGACGGATAAAGCCCAAGTTGGGATGGATGGCCCAACATGTCGGCTATTGTGTTGAGGACTTGCGGGGCGGTGGGGTTACAATTTATGTATTCGGGATCATTTTTTAAAATTTTTAAAAATGTTTATTCACATAAATTAAGACAAAACTTGTCTCACATAGTAATCTCATATACTGTAAATCATGGTTGAAAAGTTATCTTTAAATACTCCAATCATTATTTAAAACAAGTACTCTGATTCGATTATAATCCATCTCGTCCTTATTATAAGACACCAACTATTAATTCTCACAAACTAATAAAGTTAGTTAAAAGCATTAAAGTTGTCATAAAATTTAAATAATTTTCAATATTAAATATGGGAAAGCATAGAAAAATGAATTAATTGCACTTTGAAAACTTGTAAGTATCTTATAAAATCGACCAAAAACACCTGTTAATCGATGCCTTATAAAAAAGATCAAAGGTAATAGATTAATATGTCAGGTGTTGTTGGATTTTTGGATAGATAGATTGGAGAATTGTGAATATCTTCCCCAGTGTAATTAGCTAATTATCCTTCATATTCGCCACGGGTCCAGTGCTTGCTACATTTATATATGTATATGGTCCATTGCAAGCCACCTTCAAGCTTGACGCGTGAGACGTTGCTATAATTTTGCGGAGTGGTTGTGCGACGTGGCTACATACGTACGTAAGCGGCATGCCGAAGGGATAAGCCTCCAAATCCAATTGGTTTTTTATTCAAAACAAAACAAACCCAATTATTTTTTTGGCATCCTCTTATTGGAGCGCGCCGTACAAACAAACAAAAATATTGGTTTATCATGTTATAAGGGTCAAGCCCCTTCTGCTAGACTTAACTAAATACTGGTATATATAATATTTTTTTAAAATAAAAAATAATGTTTGTAGCCTTAGCTCAGAAAAACTCAACGCTATATATATAATACAGTAGAAAACACCAGTCATTAGGCCAAGAAGAGATGTGTTGTGCATGCAGTAATCTCCTCCTCCTCAAGCCTTGAGATGACAGTACTTAATATGATAATGTCTAAAAATTTTCTTTTATTCTGACTGCATTATTATTTAGTTTAATAATTTAAAATATTTTTTTATCGAGCAAATTCACCAAAAATAAATTTATTAATTGATCAGGCATTAATAAACATTTTCGTGCCACCGGCTGCTCAAATATTTAATTTTAATCAAGACATACTTTAGGATATTAAATTAAAGGAGCTGGAATAACGACAGTTATGTATTATAATAATCATAAGTATAACTCACATTAACTTATCACAAATCTCCTTATTTGACTTCTTAGTAGTATAGCTGGTTTGGTGCATGTGATGAACAATAAATTACCAAGATATTACAACTCCCTTGAGGCTCCGGCATGGCATTTATTCTTTAAAATTTCTTGGTCAGCGACAGGTGGAGACTCCTGATTGGCCAATCAAGGAGCGTGTGAATACGCATTAAAGCAAGACGAACACGTAAACAGCTAGACAAGAGCCTGCACCGAAATTAGATCGCAATGCGCGTTTTGCATGGCCCTTCCCAAATGCTTGTCCTTAAAAAGTTACTGGTGTTTATTTTATGAATTTATGACAGATTTATTGAGTTAATTGTTATTTATTGATTTGTGTGAATGAGTTAAAATGTCATACAATAAGAAAAAGAGGTAGCGTTTGTATCAAAAAATTAAAGAACAAGATGAGTGTCATTATTGGGCCTGTTTGGATTACAAGCTTTTTGAGCTTTTTTTTGTGATAATTTTTTTAAAAAAGTCAATTAATGTTGCCAGCTGATTTTGGGTCTGTTTGGGTTGAGTTTAAATTTACTTAACTTAAAGCTTAAAAGCCTGTTAAGGAAAAAACTCCACTTCTTAACTTTTTTTCAAAAAGTTCTCAATTTTTTGACATGGTTCCCGCCACTCCTACTAGTATCAATCCAAACACACATCATTATCAATAACCTGACTTTTTTCATACTGAACATTTTTTAAAGTTAGATAGCTTTTAAACCACCGTTCCTACCGTTAATCCAAACAGGTCTATTAACACATTATCAACTGCTCCTAGTAAAGCATTTTATAATAAATTAATCTGCTCTAATAATTCACTAATCACAATATTTTAGCGTTATTAACTCTCGTTAATGTCCATCATTTGTCTATATCTAAATCTACCCAATCATCTGTGATGCCCTAGATTAAAACGTAATAATATGGTGACCAGATCAACCAAACCAAAGAAAATTGGTCGGTGTTTTTCTATAAAATCTACACTCAACAGAACATTTTGCTTAGCTTATTGATATGATAACATGCGGGTGCTTAAGACTTTGTTTTTTTCTTTGGTGAAAAAAAGGCTTTATTTTTTCCATACCCATCAGGCATGCTTTGATTATGGAAGACGTACGTAGTTAAAGAAAATAGACAGTGACAAATATGAAGGGGAAAAAAATAAAATATTGTTTTTTTAATCAGTTTCTTCTCAAACATACAACTGTCTGATAAGAGATCCAGTTCAAACATGCACAATATAATATTTTAGTTATTTCTGTTACAATAAAGTACGTAGCAGGTAAAAAGATGCGAGCATGATCACTTTGTATAACTTAATATTATCCTTTAGCCCCTAAATATTATTTTATTAAGCACTACTATTAATAACATGATATTTTAAAATTTTATAAAACTTTGTTCATTAAAATTTAATTATTGAACTCCCTGTTAGGTCATGATGCAAGCCACGAATTAAATTGCCCGAGAAATGCTTTCAAATTCATTATTTTCTTTTTTCTTCTTCTTTTTTACCTGTATCTGCAGCCATTGTTCTGGCCTCTGTGAGCTCCTTGACCCTTATTTTCTGCATCACTGTTTTGCTTGCAAGTGGCGAACACGTAAACCGCAGACGTTTGAAAATTATACATGTCTTGGCGTGTGGGTATAAAATGAAAAAAATCTTATCACTCGTTTTCTTCGTTTGAAAATTTTGTTGGCCCCTTTTTTTTTCTCAGTTACTCCTCTGTTTTTATGATACGACAAACACGAGCCGAGAAAATTATGCCTGTGCATTGACATTTAGGATGGTTTTTTTTTTTTTTTGGCTCGAGACATTGAGGATGGTTGACATTTGTAAAAATACAAAAAAAGATGGTTGACCCTTGACGGTGTAAGTTCATAGTAAATTATTTGATAAAAAAAGTGGTATATTTTTTTATTTTTACGTATAATTTATAGCAATGTAATTGCAGATGCTTGAATTTTTAAATAATTGAACTAAGTTAATTCAGGATAAAAAAAAAATCTACGCTAACTTATATTTTTATATATAATTTTTTTCCCTCACATTTCTTTTTTTTTTTTCCTTCCATTTTTACTAATTTCCTTCACATTTCTAAGGCCTCTTATATCATCTCACAAGACTAAATTATAAAGAGATCCTTGAAAAAGAAAATGTGTCATGATATTTGTATTTAATTTTAAATATAATATTTAAAATTCATTTTTTCCAAAAATTAAAATTAAAATATGACGTCAAACCGCAAATTTAAAAATACCCCCTCCTATATAAGTGAATTAAAAATTACTTATTTTATTGGCAAGCGTAGATTCCAGAAAGCTGTACATTTATTATTTTAACACACCAAAAAAAAAAAAACGCGTGTCTGGACCCTAAAACTTTCACTTTCACTTCTTTAAATTGTTAGGTCAGATTCTTCCTATTGAATAAATGGCATATTTGACTAAATTTGTTAGCGACTCCACACGCCCCGCCGAATAAATTCACTGCAGGCGAGGCCATATATATTTATGCTCATTTCACAATTCAAAAGATGGCAATAATGACAAGTTGACAACAAAATTACGATAACAGATAAAACTTATATCTTCAGTTCCCTTCTAGGCGCTGCATTTTAGAATATTTCTATTAATTTGAAAATGTTTTTCGTTTGTTTTCTTACCTGAAATTTTCGTTTGGTTTGAAATTTGCACATAGATATAAACGTTTTGATAATGGAATGATCGTGTATTTTTAACAACAATAACAATCAAGTCTTATCACTATGTAGCCTCAGGCATCTACGTCAAAACAAACAATGTTATTATGTTTTATCAACGATAGAATTATTGGATAAATTATTAATTATGGCATGCTGCTCAATAACCTCATCATCACTTTTAGTCCTACCATCTTAGACAATTTTATATATTATTTTTAGTGCCGAACCAACTCTTTCTCATATAATATTATTGTAAATCTTATATATTTTTTCATATGTACACCCTCATTTCAACATGTTAGCTACCCTTAATCTAGGGTTATTTTGTCTCTTTAACACTTAATGTTAGCCTAAGTTGTGGCAATATAATAAAACTTTCCTTTTAACCTGTTTGGTGGTTTCAGATCACAAATAATTACGATAACATTAGTTTATTTAATACTCCCTATTCTAGTCTTCAATACAGAATAATTTGGGAAATTAATCTTGTTCCTAAATATATGTATTATAAAATATAACTTTTTTATTTATCAATCTTTTTTTAATTTATCTCTATTAATACTTCTCCAATAATAAAAAAGAAAGAGAAGGAATTAAGGAAGATAAATTATGTGCTTTAAGAAATACATATCATATTATCTAACTTAATTAATTTTCTTAATCTAATTAAATTAGATAAATATATAAAAAAAATGACAAAAAAACACAACTTGGACTTTAAAATTATGTTGACAACAGCAGTAATGAGATTAACAAGAATGGTACAACAATTTTCATCTTGTTTTATTTTGAAATCACTTATTTAAGATTTTAAAATTTAAATGGGATGTTTTAAGATTTTATTTAAATATATCTTATATTAAAATTATAATGTATATTTTGCCATGGGCAGATCGACAGAGGCAGCGAAATCACCGCGGGAGAGAAACCGACAAACTGTATGAGTGTGCATGAGACAGGATTTACGGGTCGCGCGTCGAGCTCCTTTTGCAAAGATTGTCCAAATGCCATGAAAGATGAGGATTCCAAAAATATTAATATTATTTAGTTGGGCCACACTGTGAATAATATATTCTCCGGGCAAAGCACTAAATATGAAATTTGAGATCTGAGGGGGAAGAAAAAGTAGGGAATTAGGTCCGCACATGGCGCTTTTCCAACCAGAGAATGCCACATTAGCAGGCGTCCCACTTAAGAATCTAACGTCGCACGTTAACACTTCCGCACTCGCTTTCCTTTTTTCGTGTTTTTTTTTTTTGGGCCTAACATCTCTGTCGATTGCCACCTTCATTCCCTACGTCACTCTCACGTCCAAAACAAAATTGAAAAGGCCGAGATGAAAAAATAAAAATAAAATGACACGCATAACATGTTGAAAATTATCAGCAATATGAAAAAAAGAAGTACATGATGTGAGTCGTATTTGAAAATACTGTCTTATAGAGTTATTCTATAACCACCAGAAAAGAAGAAGTGACACTCCCCAAGATTAAACAGACCATTCTTGATTAAATCAAGGCGGTAGAACTGATGAAAAATAAAGTGATTCAATAAGAAATTACCGATGCTTTCTTATTCTCTTTTCAGATAATGTCACAATTTGGGTATTTATAGATAATAAATCAATGTCTTTTGAATACTACATCTCTTCAATTATAGAGTCACAACCATTAGTTATATTCATAAACCATGTTGATTCATGAATCAATATAAATCTCTTAATTTATAAGATTAGAACATGACTTTTCAAAATATATCTTTTCATTTAAACATATTCTATAATGTTGGAAAGACTCTTTCTTTGATACACCCATATGCAATATTTACAATATAACAAATTTCTCAAAAGGAAGACCCATATTAAATGTATCTTATTCTGGGCAACTTTCACAGCTGACTTCTTGTTCTTGTTCTCTCTTTAATTTTTATTATAAGTCACCAAATACTATGTGTATTTAATCCTTTTTACATGACACTTACTTATTTCTAAGAAGTATGGATTGCTTTTTTCTATATTTGTTTATAATTAATAAAGGTAATGAGTGATAGTAATAATAAAATAATATTAGAGTTTGGTGCCGTTAACAAGGGTAATATTGAAAATTACTTAAATTTTAAGACAACTTTATTGATTTTAATTATTTTAATTTGTTTATAAGAATTGTTAGTTGGTGGTTTATAATAAAGACCCGATAAAGTACTCCCTATGATCCTTATTATAAGTTATCAGCTATCATTTCTCGCAAACCAAAAAATAAAAGTTAAGTTATTAAATTTGTTTAAAATTGACAAAGATTTTCAACTTTACTTTATTTTAATGATGTATATTTAAAGAAATTTGTTAAAGTAAAAACATAATAGAAAAATAATAATAAATGAGTTAGTTAAAAGTGATTAGTGCTTTATAATAAGAACAAAAAATTGTTAGTGATTGATAACTTATAATAAAAATCAGAAAAAATACTTAATAAGGCCAAAGTCTTCATTTTATTCAAAAAAATTTAGCTAAAGAATCGTCTACATATATATAGGCATGGGAAGGCATAATTATTGAACATATTATTTATTAATGTGAAGTTTTAGGTAAATGAATGATTTAAAACAGCTGGGGAGGTGGTGAGCGCCACTAACTATTCGTTGGCCATTCGAGGCAACCATTCCCAATTGTTAATGATTTCAGGCCATAAATTAATCTGGACGGTACTTTATGTCCAGCACCTCTATTTTTTATTTTATTTATTGGGAAAAGATGGAAAAAAAAATGCTACTTAAATTTCATAATTCTAACATAATGATTTTCTTTTTAAATGAGTTGTCAGATGTAATAAGATTTATTTAAGATTTTGAAGTTTAAATAATATTCTCTCTCATACTACCTCTGGTCTTAATTATAAGACACGGTTGTCTTTTTTTAGAGGTATTAAGGAAGTTAAATAAGTTATTTAACCATTTTATATATTATGTATCTTTAGATTATATATTAGTTTATTAGTTAAACTAATTTGAAGAAAAAAATAAAAATATTTTTAAAATAATTGAATTAACTTCCTTAACCTCTTTAAAAAATGTCAACTATATCTTATAATTAGGACTAGAGAGAATACTATTTATAGGAGCTCAGTAACTGAATTTATTGATTTAAAAACAGTCAAAGATAGTTAAAAAATAAATATGTTTGAAATATTTTTTTAAGTATGTGTTTTTCACGAGAGAGAAATAAAAGAAATACAAGTATTATTAATATTTTAATAAATATAACATGGGTGAAATTAAAAACAACTCATTAAATAACTCTTATCAATGTGTTATAAAAAGATCCAGTGCAATTCAAATGCTCGACTCTTTACGCGGAGTGAGTAATTTCTTGACTTTTTTCCTATTTTTTATTTATCATTTCAAAATATATTTCCCATTTCCAATAAAAGATTAAATTTAAAAACGGTCCTCGATTTTAAGAAACTTAACATTTTATTCCGGGCAAAATTACGCATCTATCCCCGGACCCATTAACGATTTCCTTGCTTTGCCGCGGTTACTTTTCTGAAGAAGCATTCCGTCGTCCCCAGCACGAGCTTCCCTTTCCGAATTTCAATTATCCAGTTCATATCATACTCAGAGCGAGCCCACAAAGCGAAAGTGGGTGAAGAATAGTTCTATGCTTCTGATTCATATGTCATTTATAAGTCTTTTCTGCACTCATAAATTCTACTGCCTTCCCTTACCTACTCTCACCCCTCTATGCTTTACTGCTTTCGTTCTCCTTCTTTCTGTGTTGTTAATTCAATTTCTTACAATTAATTAGCTGGCGGCTTCTCGCACTCCAGATTTGTCTTCTGCTGTTGGGCTTGGTTTCTTTTCGATTCTGGTGTTTATCTGAAGAGTTTTGAAGGTACATCTTGCTTCTTCTTGTTCAGTTCTGAGCGTTGTGATTGATAAATTGATGTTCATTATTTTTCTTTCCTCATACCTGTCCCAGAACTGTAGGCTAGTAGAAACTCCAAAGCTGCAAAGAAGGGAAACAAATGAACATCTCACTGGTTTTTCATAAATTCCTAGATGCCAAGATGATGGATCGTAGAAAGATTGTCTTCTTTATCTTTGGCTTTTCAATTTTGCCGCTGCTATGCTTTTCTGCCAGCTTCGTTCCACAAGATAATTATCTTATAGACTGTGGAGCATCTTCAAATACTTCATTCGGTGGCCGCAATTTCACGGCAGATGCGTTCTACAAGGATCTCCTTTCTACCAAACGTGATGTTCTCGCCATTACCTCTTCAAAATCAATCGCTTCCTCTGCCGATTCACCTCTCTATCAAACAGCAAGAATTTTCAGTGAACAGTCAAAGTACAAATTCTCCATCAACCAAAAGGGTCGACATTGGATCCGTCTCTATTTCTGTCCATTTCAGTATCAGAACATAGATATGAGTACTGCAAATTTTTCTGTCACTACCCAAAACAATGTCCTTCTCAGCGACTTCTCTGTGCAGAAAAATTCAGTTATGAAGGAATACTCTGTGAATGTGACCTCAGACAACCTTGTGATCACCTTTACGCCTTCCAAAAATTCCATTGCGTTCGTAAATGCCATTGAAGTTGTTTCAGTACCCGATGAACTCATTGTTGATGATTCCTCCTCCTTAAATCCACCAGAAAGTTTCACTGGGTTGGTGACACGGGCATTTGAGACAGTTTGGAGGATTAACATGGGTGGTCCTACTATCTCCCCAGCAAATGATACCCTTCAACGGACCTGGGTACCAGACCAAAATTTTATTGTCACTCCTAACCTTGCTACCAATGTTACAAATATGGCTGCCGTTAAATATGTAGTCGGTTTGTCAACAGAGAATATTGCTCCGCGTTCAGTCTATGGTACTGCCACAGAAATGAACTCAAGCGGTGATCCTCGTAGTAATTTCAATGTGACCTGGCAGTTTGATGTCGATCCAGGATTTCAGTATCTTGTTCGACTTCACTTTTGTGACATAGTTAGCAAAAGTCTCAACGAACTCTACTTCAATGTCTATGTCAACTCCTACACGGCGGCCAGAGATATGGACCTCAGCGTTTTGAGTAACAATGTTTTGGGTGCTCCAACTTACAAGGATTTTGTTATGGACCCAACTGATGGCAAGAAAATTCGTGTAAGTGTCGGCCCTTCTCCTTTAAACAGTGATTACCCGAACGCCATTTTGAATGGGCTGGAGATCATGAAAATGAGTAATTCTAAGGGCAGTCTGAGCGTAGCAACAGCTGTGATTGGTACTGGTTCAAGCTCAAAGAATAAAGTAGCCATCATAGTGGGTGTGGTAGTGGGGACCTTGTGTGCAATGGTCTTGGCTGGATTTTTCTTTGTATTCTGCAGAAGAAAACGTTTGAGACGACAAGGCCTTTCAAAGACATGGGTTCCCTTATCCATTAATGGTGGAATCTCTCATACCATGGGAAGCAAATACTCTAATGGCACAACACTAAGTGCTGCTTCCAACTTAGGGTATCGCATCCCATTTGTGGCAGTTCAGGAGGCTACAAACAATTTTGATGAGAGCTGGGTTATTGGGATAGGTGGTTTTGGGAAAGTGTACAAGGGAGAACTAAATGATGGCACTAAGGTGGCAGTTAAGAGAGGGAATCCTCGGTCCCAGCAAGGGCTTGCAGAGTTTCGAACTGAAATTGAAATGCTATCTCAGTTCCGTCATCGCCATTTGGTGTCATTGATTGGGTATTGTGATGAGAAAAATGAGATGATCTTGATATATGAATATATGGAAAATGGAACTCTCAAGAGTCATCTCTATGGTTCAGGCCTCCCAAGTTTGAGTTGGAAAGAAAGAATGGAGATCTGTATTGGTGCAGCTAGAGGACTGCATTACCTTCATACTGGCTATGCCAAGGCAGTTATACATCGAGATGTGAAGTCTGCAAATATCCTGCTTGATGAGAACCTTATGGCCAAAGTTGCTGATTTTGGGCTATCAAAGACAGGGCCTGAAATTGATCAGACACATGTGAGCACGGCAGTGAAAGGAAGTTTTGGATACCTTGATCCTGAGTATTTCCGTAGGCAACAATTAACAGAAAAATCAGATGTTTATTCATTCGGGGTGGTTTTGTTTGAGGTTCTTTGTGCAAGACCTGTAATAGACCCGTCACTTCCTAGAGAAATGGTGAACTTGGCAGAATGGGCAATGAAATGGCAGAAAAAGGGGCAATTGGAGCAAATCATCGATCCTACGCTTGCAGGGAAGATCAGACCGGATTCTCTCAGGAAGTTTGGAGAAACTGCTGAAAAATGCTTGGCTGACTTTGGTGTGGATCGGCCTTCTATGGGGGATGTCTTGTGGAATTTGGAGTATGCCCTTCAGCTTCAAGAGGCAGTTGTTCAAGGTGATCCTGAAGAAAACAGTACCAACATGATTGGCGAACTCTCTCCACAGATAAACAATTTCAATCACGATGCAAGTGTTTCAGTTGCTCAGTTTGAAGCTTCAACCACAGATGACCTGTCTGGTGTTTCAATGAGTACGGTTTTCTCACAGCTGGTGAAGTCCGAGGGGAGGTGACTTTGTAGACACTAGCTTCTATACTCTGCATTACATATATGCACCTGTGCAACACTCTTTGTTTTCCCTTTTTTTATAATATATTTTTGATTGGTTTGTCTTCTGAATTCTTATCAGTAGCTATCTGCAAGAGTGAGGCAACCATGGATTTGTAAAGATAGACCAAGTTAATGAAACATGTTTGCTTCATCTGTAAACGAGCATCTTGTGAAGTTTTTTTTATTTGTTTATGTTAATCTGGATGGTCAATTTCCCATGTTCTTAACTGTCTCACATATGATTATATGTCTGAATCCAGAATCTTTTTTGAAGTTATGCTGCGTCTCTAAATTGCCATGCTTCTTCTTGGGTATTGTTGGCTATCATCTGTCTCCTTTTAGTTTTATTGCTTTTCTGTTTTCATATGATTCCGTACATCTTTTTTCACTTCCTTAGTAAGTTTTTGTAGGGTTTTTATTATAATACTATCTCCATCTTCCAGACATCACCCTCCTGCCCCAGAGCTTGTAACAGTTCTTGCTGAATTCTGAAAAATACTCAGAAAGCTCAGCACGGATCTATAAAACAGACAAACCCAGAAGCTCCCTTGATGGCAAGTACTAGACAATTTGGAATTCACAATGGGAATTAGGGCATGTTTTCATTTGAAATTTGAGATAAGAAGTAATTGATTGTTTTTTCTATTTTATTGTGAGCAAAAGTGCCTTTAGTTTCTTCTCTTTTGAATTACTTCACTGCATAAAGTGAGTGATGGCAAAAGATAGTGCCAAATCCCACTAGCTACCACTACTACTACTGCCACCGGTGGCTCACTTCCATTAGTCTCTTCTGCCCTTTCTTGACTTTTCACCTAATTTAGTGGGCCACTATTATCAACATTCACTATGTAACACTGATGTGAATTCAACTCAACTATGAGAAGAAAATAATGTCTTAATTAGCCAACATCTATCAAGTAGAAGGAAAATAGCAACATTAATTAGTTAATAGTCTGATTCTAGGTTTTGAACATTTTATATGCTTTTGGTTGATGTTGAACGAGCGATTGGTGATCTCATTTCATATTGTTAATATTGTTCGAGAAATATAAATGACTTTATTTTGGCATCGATCATATCCAATTGTGAATAGAACCCAAATGATAGACGAAAAGGCGATTTGGAATTAGATTCCAAATGTGCAAGCCATGATGTGCCACATGAAGCCTTAGCAGATCATAAAGGAAGTTGGTTCCCATCTCCATCAAAAAGATTATGGAATTCTGAGGGGAGAAATTTGCAAATATGGCCCCTCAAATTGTTAATATTTATATAAAAAGCACCCAACTTTGAATATTTCAAGCGCTAGCAGTGTGTATAGATTCTTTTCGGCAGAAATCGATTAATAGTCTTCTAAATTTTGTGTTCAGGTAAAACAGTAATGTTCCGAAGATTCTGATCTCAAATCACAAATTCTTCCACTAAATAATTACTAAGCTAGGTATAATTTTGGAAGCTTTTGGAGTTATAAACACTGAGTGGTGGTGACAATGAATTGACAACTGAAATAATGGGAAGATTAACTTTCTGAATCCCAAGTAAAATTATCGAAGATTCATGTTAATCATATTTATCCTATCATATGAATATAAATATAGCGAATAATATAATATAATAATTTGTGCATAAATACTAGAAAATAAAAATGAAAAAAGAAATGAAAACCGAAAAAAACGGAACACCAGACAGCAGCCCATGTGGCACACTGATCCACCTTGCATGTGGCCTGCCGGGTAGTAAAACGGAAATTCCAAGGTGTATTAAAAGTTGTAGCTCTCTGCCAAACAAGTCAAATGTTCAGAAATATTGACCAAAAAAAAAATGTTCAGAAATGTCTCACAATTGACCCAAATTAATCCATTATTTATATTTAATATCGGTTTTGTTAGTATTCTCCCATGAAGTTTGTCTTGCTAGTATAAACAGAATCTTTTGACATTCCTTTATACTTACCAATATATATATATATGTGTGTATGTAGAGGCGGACCGAGTAATTAGAGAAGGGGGGCATGTGCCCACCCTTGCTTTTTCACACGTTTCTATTTTTTTTTTAAAAATGCTTCCTCAACCCCCATGTTGCTTACTCAAGAGACCCACAATGAGAGAGGTTTTAACAGAGCTAGAAGCTATGAGAAAGACACAAAATACCATAGAGATCACTGAATGTTCTCATGAGTTTCCAAATGATAAGGAGATCAGCTCTTCTTTTGGAACAATCCAAGAATCCACAGAAGAAAGCATATCATCATTTCTCCAAATGGATTCCACATCCATCTGAAAGTGAACCATTTACTTGCAACATTATTTCTGTTTTTTTGGCGTGTGAGGGGCCATATGCTTATGCAAAAAGGAGATTCAGAATGATCAAATAAGAGGAAGAGTTGGCCTGGAGACTATTGAAGAGAAACTGATAGAAAAATGTTTAAGTTGGTTCAGACATATACAAAGAAGGCTGATGAAGGTGCTAATGAGGAGAGTATGTAAGACAATATGAAATCTTCTGAAAGTGAACTAGACACTGGCATCATTCTTTTTGTGTTTTTGGTATGTGGGTGGCCATATCCTTAGGCAAAAAAGAGATTGGGAATGATCATATAAGAGGAAGAGTAGGCATGGTGACTATTAAGAGAAACTAATAGAAAATTTTTAATGCATTTAAAACTTTGCTTAAAAAAAAATTTCTGGTGCCCCCCTTCCATTATTTTTTGGGTCCGCCAACGTGTGTGTGCGCGCGCATGCGCGCTCTCTCTCATCCAGCGTTTCAGCAAATAAAATCGTCTCGGCTGAGATATTAACATAAAAAAACTTATTTTGTTATAAGATGTAATTTTTTTTAAAAAAAAAAAGACTCTTATGATACAGAACAATAAATAGAAAAACACTAAGTACGAGTGCCAGAATTATAATAATGAACGAAAGTAGGGATCAGATTTCAATTAAAAATAATATCGTCCATAATGATCAGCCTTGTCAACCTTGGACGAGCAAGATAGCAAACGATGAAGCACTGAAAAGAAGGCAGCACAAGACACATCATTGACCCTTTTAAGCATATTAAAATCAATCCTGAGCACCCTACCTTTAAGATTTGTTACATTTTTGGCACAAACTCTCAAATACTTGATCGTCTTGTCCTTCACACCCTCTTCCTTTCTTGAGAATGTATAGCTCCTCAAGTACATTTGCCTACACGTTATGCTATCGAAACCCTTAGCCGGTGAACTAGTACTGTCCCTCCCCTTCCCAGAGGTCACCATCTTCACAAACTCCGCCTCAGATTCCGGCCACTTATGGAGGTCCACGTAGGTTGGCCGGCGATCAGTGACTGTGCCGGTATTGGACACAAAAGCATAGGCCATGAAAAAGCATAATAGAGAGTGGATGATTATTGGGGAGGATAAGATCGACTTAGAGCTTTATAGACTGTAAGTTGTAACATAAAATTAATATGAGGGTTGATATTTCAACGACAGAGACACGAAATGGCACTAGAGGTGAAGATGTGAGTGGGCAGTGAGTAAGTGTGGTTATTTTAATTTGGAAGTGTTAGAGGTCATTTTCTTCGCATTCGGCTTTAGATATGGATTTTGTCTTTGATTTTTCTTTTTTTTATGTAGTGATGCTTTTATTTTGGGTGTTGAAGTTGTGTAATGAGACAAAACATATGGGCAAAACCGCCCTTGTGCTTAATTTCCAAATAAATAATTACATTTACCTTTCAAACTTCAATTCCAACAAATTGTTGATAAGTGCTACCTAATTTTTTACATATTGATAGATAGATTACTACATGATAAGCGGTAAATTTATCATGTTTTTAAGGCCTAAATTGAGCTAAACTTGATCTAACATAATTAGAAAGCCTAGGAATAATAAGTAAAAAACATGGATTCGATGTCAGACATGCCCTCACAAGTATTTTTGTGTGTTTTGCAGGTTTTTATTCACAAGAGAAACCAAATTGAAGAGCTAAAGAAAGGCGAAAAGAGAAGCCACGAAGGAAGCAAAGTTGGCGCCCAAAGCGCCAACTATTTGGGCTACTTTTGGAGTTGGCGCCCTAGTGCAAAGTTGGCGCCCAAGGCGCCAACTCTCTGTCCTGTGAAAAGAGTTTGGCGCCCAGAGCGCCAGAATTGCGAAAATATGATTTTTCTTATTTTAAGGTCCGAAAAAGGAAAGAAAATTTATATTCTTTAATATTTTTGAAGTCCAAGGGACCCTAGAATATAAAAAGAAGAAATCCTAGCAAAGAGAGGGACCTTCTTGAACTCCTAGCACAAGAAACAACCCTACGGCATTGGAGAAAGAAGATCAAAGCTTCACTGTGGAGATCAACCTTCCCCAATCATCAAAGACCTATTCTATCTTCATCTTTTCTTCTTTAATTTGTTGATTTAGCCATGCTTGGCTAATTTCCTTTTTGTAGTTAGGGCTAAGATGAACCTTATGCAAGTTTATCGTATTTGCTTGAATTCTTGATTGAATCTTGATTTCCCTTATTGAATGAATTATCTTTGCTTAATGCTTTCTTGGAGATTGATCACCTTTAAGATTGTTCTTAAGTTGATGTATGACAATAGAGATGTTGGTGCATCTAACTAAAACTTATTAATTCATCATAAAATTGCATGACCTAGACATAGGCTTACGAATTTATGCGATCACGGGATTCTGGTTCAAGATCTAATCTTTCTAGACAATACTAAGACATTAGGTTGATTTTTTGAAGATAAAATAGACTAAGGTAGCATCAAGACATTGGGACTTAGTCTATCCTTAGAGAATCGATCGTCAATTTGGGAATCATAATCAATTGGGGTTTCAAACCAAACACTTAAATGAGCATAGGGGGATTCTAAGTCTTAGTTGCGTTTTTCTTGATTGTTTATCTCTCTTCACCATCGTTCTTGAGACCCTTGTTTTTAGTTTTTTGTTTTATTTGAATTCTTGAAATTCTTGATTGGTCTCAATTCATCCCTTTTACGCAATTTACCTAACTAAAGCGAATATAGCGAATTAGTAATTGAATACTATTCCTCGTGGGACGATACTTTCTCACTACTTTATTACTTGTAACGACCGGTGTACTTGCCGAAGTCGCCCTACCACTATACCCACAAAATTTAAGAGTTTTAAGGGGTTGGCGGTTTTTATTTTATATATACATATTATTTTATGAAAACTAATATTGAAAAATATTAAAATTACATATATCTCAATCAATATATTTTTTTAGCTAAATTAAAATAACTATTTTTTATGGAAAGGAAAATATCACTCAGTCATACAGGAGATGGCAAAACAATAGTAAAAATTATCAAGTGGAGCAATAAGATACTCGTATTACTCCAAATATTCATGGCTATGATGATGGGCGGGAGTAGGTTGTACCTTTATTAGGTGGGGCTTGGTATGACTTAACTTGTTTGTTAAATAAGTTAGATCAAAAACTATTTAAAGGCCTAAATGTGTAAATAGGTTAGGTCTTTTTTGTTACACATTGAATAAATATAATTATATTTATATCATATAAATAACACAATATTTAATTTTTTTCATTCTTATATTATAATGTCAAGTATAATTAGTTAATTATAGTATTACCCTTATTTTTATATTAGTTAATTATGGCTTAAAAGGCTGACAATATGAGATTTTTTTAAAGGCTTGCATTGTAATTAAACCTTTAAAAAGGTTTTAGGCTTGATTAAGCCATATAAAGACTCAGGCCTAAACCTAAAAAAAAATCTGCATTCAAGCTCAGGCCCAGGCTTAGACCTTTTATCCCATTACAGGCTCAAGCCTATTTAGCCAAACCTAACCTGATCTAGCTTATTTCCATCCCAAGCTATTGTGATGAACTATCCCTTCAATATTTAACTGCAACAATCTACTGGGTTTGTAAGAGATCATAGGATTATTTATTTAACCCATCCAATTTAATTAATTACTTCTTGGCTTCTAAATATAAAGTAATTTTTTTGAGATATTAATTAAGAAAGCTAATTAAATCACTTAAAAATATTTATATTTTTCATTTTTTTCTCAAAACTATTTTGCCTAATTTATAAAATGATATATAATTTAATAATACACAACATCTGATATGATTAAATAATTTATTTAACTTCCTTAACTTCTCCAAAACAAAGTGAGCTTTATCTTATATTTAGGATATATTAAATGGTGTATCTTTTTTTGTTGATGTAATAACATTAGAGATGACAGGGTCGATTATTATAATTGAATAATTAACTCCATGGTTTGCAGTCTTAACTTTAAGGTCACTTTCTCACAGTTCAAGCCTGTAGGGTTTCCGTCTCTATAGTACCAAACACACATCTCCATATGTGCATTTTCGTTTTTCTATCGAATAATCATCTCTTTCAAATTCGAATGTGGTGAATTTCTTCAAGTTGAGTTGGTGAAATCAAGCAACTTTGAGAATTTTACATACCCATTATGGAAGGTTGGTCAAAAGAGACATCCATCGTGGGTGGAAGAAACAAGCCATCGGCAAAATGCCAAACGTCCCACATTTCTGTCCAACTCCTTAACATATCTTTCTTTTAAAATATGATGTTCAGTATTTAATAATGTGATGATAAACATCACTAACATGCAAAAAAAATAATAGATTATTGAAGATAAACATGATTGTTGAAGAAATAAGTCATTTAATACAGTCCTCCAAATCTAGTGCGTTTAATCTTAAACATACACTCTAGCGTACTGTTGCAGGTGGCAGAGTGCATAGTAACATAGAACCACTTGGGATTCATAATGACAAAATAGGTCCCAAGAAAAAAAGTCTCACATGCCCTCATGGCAGGTGAACCCGGCCCAGGCCAATAGAATCTAAAATATTTGGGCCATGATTGAGTTTATGCCCAGCCCAACTCAGCAGTTCCTGGTGACTCCAGTACAAGCCCAACAAGCTTGACGTTTGTCTTTGCATTTCCCCCTCCTCTCTTTTTTATACTTTCAACCAGTATTCGGTTTCAGGATTTTCAGGATCTGTGGGATTTGTGGGTTCCTCTTTGAACACAAATATCTCCTCTTGAATTCAAACTCGAGACCTAAAGAGATTTAGCAGCACTTTACATCACCAGACCAACTCTGTGTTAGTACTTTTCCTCTCTTCTCTAAGATAGAGCTATGAAACACATTTTCAAATACATACTCAATCATCCACTAATGCGGTCATGAGGAATGAGCTAGCCCTTTACAACATGACGAATCAAAGTTTAAATCTCGGTTAAGAAAGGCGCCAACATTTATAATATGTTTGGCTTGAGGGGAGGAGATAAGAAGGAAGGGAGGTCTCTTATTAAATTGTCATTAATGAGAAGAATATTTTTTTTTAAAGTGTATTTTTGAAATATTGAAAATATTTTATAGGCAATTGAGTCAATACGAGGAAAAAAATTTGCCCCCCTTCTCTCAAACCAAACACTTCTTTAGTATCCAATAATATATCAAACATAATTGTTTTTAATAGGAGGATATTTATACCTAGCAAAAACAAAAAAACTGTATCATCCAAGAAAAAAAAGATGTTAATCAAGTGGTTCGCGTAAAATTTAAATTTCAAAGATCTGTGTTGGCGAGAAATTTTGAACTTTGTCAAAATATGTTTTCCCTTGGTTCATATGGTAAAGAATGAGATTTCCTCAGGTTAGTTTATTGATAGAAATATAATAACTCTTCTTCAAAAAATGTGAAGATTATATATAACCCCTTAAAGCATTAATTTATCTAAATTAAATGCTAACATGAGATTTAGAGCGTAGAAGCTAAAATAGATAGTACGATTCTCTAACCACGTCGTACCAAGTAGTCAACCGGTTGGTAGGATAATTGAGACTAAACATGAAAACAACAAATAAGATTTCTCTTGCCATATTTACGTTTTGACAGGGATTTTCTCACCAACAGCAACGTTGGTGCCTCCTTTATCGATATGAATATAAAAATTATAGCAAGTCGTGATATCATAAACAACCAGCCAATAACATCTCAGACTCTACGCAGTATATTTA
This sequence comes from Acacia confusa, assembly GCA_037074495.1. Taxonomy (NCBI): domain Eukaryota; kingdom Viridiplantae; phylum Streptophyta; class Magnoliopsida; order Fabales; family Fabaceae; genus Acacia; species Acacia confusa. Next base: position 1,513,352 of record CM073509.1, read on the forward strand.
AATGAACCTAATATATTGGCACTGACACTTCAAAAAATCTCTAAATGACCTGCCAAATAAATAAAATTAAAGGAATAGTGAAAAGAAGGAGGAAGGTTCGAGCGTGGAGAGATGGGACCTAGTGGAGAAGCTGACTAACATTGCTTCCCATGTGCTGAATATTTGGTATGAAGGCAAACGATAGTGATATTGGATTTAGAATTGAAGCCTTTTCCAAACTCGTAGGTGTCTTCACATATTCATATAAATATAGCTTATATAGAATAGCTAACCTACCTATCTAGCTATCTATCTATGTGATCATGCCCTCCAATTTCACCTCCTCATCATTCACTCTCTTTCTTTCCTTTCTTCATCATTTGCCTTTCTCATGCTTCTCCTACTTCTCCCCTCCAACACTACTTCTCTCTGTCGCTCTCTCTCAATTTTCCATTATTGGACAGTGAAAATTCTCCCAAGTAACATGGTTTTTGAATTCTCAAAACAAAATAGAGAAAATCGCTATGAGAGCAAGAGAGAAATGAATGTAATCATAACAATATGTTAGCAATACGGACTTGAGCTTGTTTCCTTCGTCACTACCACTTGTTATTGGTTGTTATTTATTTGTCACACAATTATTTTTGGGTATATTCCTTCATTAGGTCATCATAGTACGTTCCCAAAGAAAAAAAATCTATTGAATTTGTTTATACGTTTGAATAGCTTTTGTTGATTTGGGAATGGCTAATGGGTTTTACTTTATAAATTTATGAAGTTTTATAGAATTAAAAAGGGACCCAAAGAGTTTTAGTGGCTAACACAGCGCCGGCCGACAAAGACGTGCATAGGGCCGACCTCTCTCAGCATCTGCATGTTACCTCACAAGTCATAGCCTTTGTTTACCTCTCTCTCTCTCACTCACTTACATTTCATTCAAAACAATCATCAATATGCGTCAATCTCACATTATATTCCCTCGTCAACTTCACAACTTGAACTTATAATTTTTACGACTCTCTCTTGCTTAATCATTTATGAAAGCTAGGCACACCCCATTCTTATTTAATCATTGGGTTCGTAACTCTGCGTGAAAGCAACACCTGAAGTGGGCAATATTATATAAATAGGGTAAGCAGCTCGTCCAACATGAATATGTTACAAGTGGCGCCTTTTATTTAATATTAACCCAAACATAAGTTTGCCAAACAGATTCTACACATATTGATGCCTACCAATTCTTTTGTTTACTCTTCTTCGGCTAAAGACAAGTTTATGGTAGGGACTGATTAAGCTGGTCCAACTTGTCGGCCTCAAATATCTTTCTTTACTTATCATGTACAAATAACTTGTTTTATTTATGTCAATATTAGTTTAAGTTGCAGAGTAGAAACTTATGATTATTAGTTTTATTGATATATTACACACTAACAAAATTATGTTATATTATATGTATGTACGTGCTTCTGAGGCTGTTCATGGTTCAGCTAAATTTGATAGCCAGAATTTGAATTTGGGTGCTATTATTATTACTCTATTAATAATTCTAATGTCGCTTGGTCATGCAAAAAAAAGAAAAAAGAAAAAAAAAAGCAGAAGAAGCTAAAAATCTTTCCATCAAAGGCTGAAAGGTGTTAAATGCAATTCCTATATCCCTCAGCTGCAAGAAAGCAAAAAGTGGAAGCCAAATTTAGATCAATAATTAATATTAATGCACAGCCGGCCATTTCAGGATACTAAATTAATTACCTTTTTGTTTTTTTTCATGTACGCTTCCACAAAAAGTATTTATATGCAACATATAGCATAATCACATAGAAACCCCAATAACAACTTGTCATTAATTAAAGTCTTGATATACAATTAGGCACTAATTGCTGCTGCTGCTGATGCAGATACTTTATAAAAAGGTTAAAAGGGCACTCAAAAACTTCACCCTAGCTAGATTAAAGTCTAGTAGGAGCACATGATCACATCACAATCACTATATATATTTACATTATTTACTATAATTACTAAATTCACACCGTAATACATTTTTTTTAAAAAAAGGGGGATCTCAATGGCTATTCCAAATTTCCAATTGAAGCTGATAGCTATACTTTATTCTAAAACATGAGACCAAATGAAGAATTATTATCTTGAGGGTCTTGAACATGATTATTTGCAGTAACTAAATTATCGAACAAATGAAACCAATTCTCTTCTTCTTCATATTCTTCCTCAGCTCCAACACCATTCTCATGGCTCCATTGAACTTCAGGGTTCTTCTCAGTTTCTGCGTTCCTCGCAAATCTTCCTCTGATGCGTGGCCTGCTGTCTGCTAATGTCTTCCTGCAAGCATACTGTATAAAGAAGAATTTATCACTAATAAACAAATATTTAATTTCTTTCTATAAAATTTTCTTGATATGACAAGCTCTGTGTGTGTGTGTTGGGGGGGGGGGGGATTATTATAATGATATATCACAGTATAAAGAAGAATTATTTCCATGTTCTTTAAGTTTTTGACAGTAATGGAATTCTTAATTAGTTGAAGAATGAGACAAATTTGTGACAAGAGTTGATGCTTCAGAGATTCAAAACTGTAATGATAAAACAACATGTGTGTGTGTGAACATAGGAGCTGTTCTATTTTTATCGTTTAGTGAGGAGAGCAGGGTGCTGTATATGTGTGTGGTGCAAAGAATATGGGGAACAATTTCTGGTAGTCCTATTATTAATTTGAAAATGCATGTCATTTCATTCATTTCTCAACTAAGGTCGATCACTATTCACTTTTGTAACTTATAACTTTTTACTCCAGAGTTGGACATGATATATTTAATGCGGGTTCATTGAGCCGAATCTGTACAAAAGAGTGGCCTTATGGGTCTAATAATTTTCCCATTCACACAGTGTTGCCCATCTTTGGTGGCTTCTGCTTCTTTTCTGTCTTGTTCCCCCCCTAATTAAAATGGATGGTTACAATGAAATTTATACACCCACCTCTCCTTGATATACGATATATTTATGGGTTGATATTTGTTCTAAATATAAGATATAATTTTTATATTTATTAGTGTTTTCCTAATTTACCCTATTGATGCTTCCTCAACAATAATAAAAAAATAAAAGAAATGAGAGAGTTGAGAAAAACGACTAATATATTTTAAAAAATATATGTCATATTAACCAATTCAATTAACTTCTTTAATGTAATTAAATTAAATAAAGATAATATGTATTGTATTAAGGACCGGAGGAGTATATAATTAAGGAAAATAAAAGAAGCTAATTAATTAATTTAATTACCTTGATTTTCTTGTTGAAGTTTCTCAGATTTCGCTTGCTTCTGTATCTCTCAATCCTCACCTTCTTCTCCTCTGGACTATAGCGACATGCTCTGCTCATTCCTTCTATGATCATACTACTTTCGCTTGACAATGCAATCTCTGACCCTTGATTATTCCTCTGTTGCATTCAAATGAGATGCTTATAATAATGCACCGTATAATTTTCATAACTTATACATATATACGTACATATATGTATGTATTAAAGTACAGTATGAACACAAGTATAGCAAAAAAAAAAAAAAACTATCCATCACCATTAATCCTGAATAATCAAATTCTATCCTGTACTTTTGGACCACCAACATGCAAGTTTTGTTCGGTCTCTAAAAATAAGTGAATACATCATTTAAATATTGAAAATTAAACAGTGTTGTCCTAAGTAATCATGAGTGCTTGAAATCTAACATAAAACAAGTTTTTTGTTTCTTTGGCCAGACATAAAAACAACTTTGATAGCTTCTTTAAATTACTTTAATTTGTGCACATAGATTTTCACAGGCAGCTTATCCATTAGAGAGCCGGAAAAAAAAAACGCTCATTTAAAAAAAAGTGACAAGTAAGAGATTGTAAAGGTGGACTAGCCTGCAAATCACCGGTGCTGTAAACTCGCCGTACCGGACTGTCGTCGGAGTCGAAAAACTTGGTAAACAGAGCAGAAATAGGATGGCGATGTTCGTTCTTATGGAGCGAGTGGCTGCTCTCGCTCCGCTGCATCGAGCTTGGTCTTTGAGTTTTAGAGGTCGCCAGCGACCCGGGCGAGCCGTAGCTGCTACAACCGCTGCTGTAACTATTGTTGAGGCTCATCTCCGAGTTGAGCAGCGAGTCAAAATCAGTGACGGCGAGCTGGTCGGGAATAATAAAGTGTGGCTGAGAAGTGGAGATAGAATGCATTGACGTAACTGAAGGGTACGGTACTGGAGCGGTGGCTGATGTTTGCGACGGCGAACGATCGATGGAGTTGGCGGCGCGTGAGAATGTAGCGTTGGAGTGTGGGTACATGGCTCGCTATCGGAAGCAGTTACTCGACGGAGGAGGGAGAAAGTGAGCGAGTGAGTGAGTGAGGGAATGTCAGAGGCAAAGGAGGGAGTATCGTATTTATGAGAAACGCCGAAGGAAAATGCCAAATAAAACAGGTAAAAGTATTACCAGAAAGAAAAACTTCAAAAATAAAAAAGAAGAAAATGGTGATGGGACGGTGCAGGAGGATGACGTCAGAGATGTAGAAAAGTGAGAGCCAGCGTTGACCTCTTCTTTTTCTCCAAAACTCGCTGATCTGATGAGTCGACCAGGAATCCGAGATAAGAGGTTAAACCTTTAATTAGGATTAAGCTGGTTTTGCTTAACTGGGGTGCCCTACATTATATCCCCGTAGCCATATGATCATGGACTTATAAACTACGTAGTACAAAATTTTATTTTTCATGTGTAGCGATATCAATCAAATAATCTCTCTCTATATATTACAATTAACTAAGGATATTTAGTCATATAACACCAAATTTTATTACAAAGTACCAGGCCATTTAACTACTTTCTCTAAAGGTTAAAAAAACTATTTTCTCTTGGATTGGACGCGTAACCTTTTTTTTTTCCAAAAGTCGGACGCATAACCTTGATAAATGATACTCCGATATTTAATACACCACCGAATTAACTTTTTTTTTTTAAATATTAAAGAATCTAAATAAGTTGTTTTAAATATTCATATTTATTTTTTATACTATATTAATTTATTTTACTTATAGATTAATATATAATCAAGTGATTATGACATATTTTATGATTAATTAACTCATTTAACTTACTTAATATCTCCAGAAAAAGTCAAAGGGGTCTTATATTAAGGAATGGTAAGCTTATTTTGCAGAATTTTTAATCCTAGCTAAGTCAAAATGGTTTTTTCAATTAATTTTTCAATTTATTATTCAATTTTAAAATCTAGGAAACTAAGAAAACCAATATAATTAATTGGGTATTATAGTTTTGCATAGATTACAACTAATAGCTTAAATTTTTTTGGATATCCCCAAATTATGACTGGTCTTCTTATCATTCCATATATGAAATTTCATTGTATATCTAACACTAAGACCAATAAAAAATGAATATGAAAATGTTGCTTAATTGAAAACAATTCTAATTGTGGTTTAATTTTGAGAATTTCTACTCTAACAAGGTCATTACATGCTATATCGAAATTACGACTTCTCATTTATAGAAGAGCATCGATATCACAAAGTTACAAAGTCTGATTTGTATTTTTATTTCTAAAATATGAAGTAATAATTGTATATAATTAATATGGAAGAACCTATTAATATTTTGGAATTCACATGCAAATTTTTCAATTATATTAAGGGAGTTTGAATTTTAAATCACTATTCACAATTTCACACACACTCCGTGATATCCTTTATTCCTTATCACATCATCGATCACCATCCAACCCCTATTCATTTTCTGCTAACTGAGAGTCAAATTAACGCTCATAATTAAGTGGATGTATGCATATAGAAATGCGTACCGATGTCTTGTTTAATTATTAATGGTTTTGTGACTTAATTAGAACACAGTGGAAAGCCCCCGACCTCATCGACACAGAAGAGGACAAATATAAATTCATATGTGCATGATGCAGAGGAAACCAAACATGTTAGTAAATATAATCTTTTCCATATCTGGCTTTCCACTTGACCTGATCTTTGGCGTTATTTTAGTAATGGGCACAGTTTTCACAATTAAGATAGTCTTCTTGTAATAAATGCTAATGAGTAAGTTTATTATTTTTTTTAGAAAACTAGATAATTACCAAATTGATCCACTCTCACTTTTGACAGTAACAGAGCCGACTATGTAACTCATAATCCACTACCCCAACATATAGTGTGGGAGAACGCAAACTTGACGACGTACATTGCCTGGCTGAGTTGGCTAGTGTGTGTTAATTAACATGAACCATAACATTTCTTAGGGATCATTATCATCTATATAGCCACACTATATTTATTAGCAAAAATTTCATTTAAGGATCACAAAACAAAGTTTATTTTAGTCAAAGACTAGAACATTCTGAAATTTCATTAAAGGACTAAGGACTAAAATGAAAGGAAATTTTGTAAGTACGACAGCAACAATGCTCTTTACTCTTTTTTTTTTTCTTTAAGAAAAATGTTTGATCGTCATCGAAGCTCAAGCAATCAATGCCACCGTTAGGCTAAAGCGACAATCGAAGCTCCAGCCCCGACCTGCAGAGCTCTAATGGCCAAAAATTATTGTGTTGTTAATAAGAGAATATTTCATTTGTTCATGAAAAGTCAAACATTTGCAAATGCAACTGGTTCAATTTGTGTTGTTCGTGTGTATAATCCACTTGTTCATAAAGAGTTATACACTACTTGCAAATGATACTTGTTTGTGATATTATGTTTTCTTATTAACTTATTAATTTGTATTGTTCATATGCTTATTTCACTTGTTCATAAAGAGTTTGACACTTGTAAATAAACAACACAAATTCAACAAGTTTTATTTACAAGTGGTGCAATTCTTCATAAACAAGTGAAGTTTACATATGAACAACACAAATTGAATATTTTGCATTTTCAAGTATTATGTTTTTTATGAACAAATGGAATCCTCCTATGAATAATACATTAATTTTCTATTGTTGAAGCTCTGGTTGGGTATCAAAGCTTCGATGGTCGGTTGGCAGAGCTCTTGACAACGATCAAACATATTTCTTAAAATTTTTCATTTTAGTCTTTGAACCTATAATAAAATTTTAAAATGTTTTAGTTCTTGACTGAAATAAATTTATTCTTGTAATTCATTAATGGAATTCTCCCTATTTATTCAATTAAATGTTACACATTTAGTGTCATACAGTCACGCACCGCAATAAGTTCTATACGCTGCAAAACCTGACTCTTCTGCACTTTCTTTGGTGTCAAAACTTCATAATAAATGTGCCACTTTTCAAAAGAAATGATTGTGAAATGATACTGAAAATTGTTTTATATGCATATATAAATTAATGGCAATTAAAAAAAAGGCAGAGCTCAGAAGTACACACACGCATGCCCAACTCTCTGATTTATGTGAGCTTCTCGAGTTATATACATATTTGGTAGCACACTCATTCATGCCGATTTAATTAGGAGCTCTTATAAATGTGATATGTGATGCCTTCCTTCTTTAGTAAGCAAAAAATTAATGAGCTAACTAGACTGATCCTTTTTTACAATTTTGAAAAACAAATACTCATGGTTGATATTTAATTACTACCCACGTGGCTTAAGGTGAAGTTGTAACAAGTGCACAATTGACCGCATCCTTATGATTGAAACTTGAAAGCAGACTGCATGAGTAGCTTATTAATAAGAATATATTCTCAGTTCAGAGATCTCATTGAAGATTTGAGATGGGGGTGGAGTGGGACCAAGGGTATAAAGGGGAATCAAAGAAGGTCCAATAATATCCTCCTATTATAGCTTGAAAAAGCAGGGTACGTATGTATAGTGTTTCGTTGAGAAAGCTGAAAAGAAAAGTGACAGAATCCATATTCAATAAACCACCATGCCCTCAACAGTTGAGTTCACAAGCCCCTCATTAAAGTCACTAACTCTCTTTGTGGTATATGCAGAATCTTCAGTTGGTCAATAACTAGATTCATCCAACCAATAAGCTTAATATATAATAACTAGATTCATCCAACCAATAGCTTTTGGTCTTTTGCATGATCTGTTGAATATGACAATTCGAATGGATCCTAGTTAATTGCTCATTGATTTATCTATCAACTTCAACTGATTAAGATACTTAATTTTGGTTTCTCTGTTCATCAAACAAACAAAAGTAGTTATCACTTCACTTTAACCTTGCTTTCGCGATAGGGTGAAGTAAAGGAAAAAAGAAGAATGGTGTGCAAATAAGAAAAGCACGCCGTGATTCTGAAGTGACAAGCATCATCGCTATAAAATTTTGAACTTGAGTAATAACTCTAGTACTGAAGCAACAATAAATAACATATATTTGCAGTTTAAAATAGGGAAAATCATATATATATATATATATATATATATATATATATATATATATATATATATATATATAAATAATATTGAACAACTCCTATATATCATTACTCTCGGTAAAGTGATCCTTTTAATAAACTTCAATTTTATGCTGATTCCTAAGGGAAAAGTGACAAATATACATCAGTCTTATGTGCAAACTCTATAATTAATTACTAACCTAGCTAATATATAATGCCAGCAGAATAATTTATTTTTTTGTGCCCGATCAAAAAACTCATCGAACCCCGCTATTTCACAAGAACGTAACAAAACCAAATTTAAAAATCGACTTGTCGTTATGAAAAAAATTAAAAGTACACCGTATATAGTAGAAATTCAATTTATATTTTATAACTAGTTAGGCGTTGAAATAGAGAGGTACTAATGGTGGGGGATGTGATAATAATGAAGAAAAAAGAAGCAAGTGAATGAAGCGGAAGTTATAGTGGTGTGGAGGAGCGTATTAGGAGAATATAGATTCGAGGCTAAAACCCTAGCTAGGATGCATGCTATAATAATGGGATATATAGTTCGGCTCACTGGGGAACTCAGGACAAGAGATATGAGTGTGGGGCTTTTGCTTAGGTGGAAAGTTGAAGACTTTGCTGCTGATAAACACAAGACAACCAGAAATTGCTTATGTGACCCCAACACAACACAGTTTTCTCCACTCCCCTCACTCTTTCTCTGACCCCTGTTTCTTCCGTTGCTGTATTTTCAGTCTCATCCTCAGTGACCAACACACACGCACAAAAAAAAGAGTACTTTCAATTTCTCGGCTTTATTTCTTTCCAAGTGCTGAAACTCGATCAGAGCAATCTCTTTTGCTTCTAGACCATTCTGATTTAGCTTCATTCCAAGCCACAGAGAACGCGAGAGATTTTGTGTTCATAATTGTCCCACGCACGCTTGGATGTAAAGTAGCTAGCTAGCATTTTGATTTTAGACGCACATGACCAAAGAGAATAATGCACATTTTGTGAAACTGATGGGTTCTCTATATTAATTGGCGTAGTACGTACTTGGTTCTTACCGCATGCCTCATCATGTAAATATCGATATATAGCTACTTAATTGTCACCAATGTAAAGCAGTTTACCTCAATGTCTTTTCCAGAAACTAATATATATGATTATAGGGAAGTAGAGTAAAGAGCAGGGATCACTGAAAGTGATGGATCGTAAGACATTAATTAAACCGAAGTGGTTTTGGAGGAAAAATGTCGTATCAATGTAGCTATCTCTCTTTTATCATTTGTCATATGTTGGCAATTGGAACAGGAGGCTATATTATCTTCGCAGCATATAAATTTTCGTCTCAATTATTATATATTAGTCTTCATACGACTTGTCAATATATGATTTGTCAAGAGATGAATAGGGTGCCTCACGTTGATTTAATGTTTGCCCACCTTTCGAAATATCACTTCCCTTGCGTCCTTTCAAACTGCCCTTTAATTAATTGGCGTTTGCCACATCAATAATCTGCAGTTTTTGTTGAAATATTCAAGCAATTAAGTACTGAGATTTATCATTTTTTCATTAGTTTGAATTTCACGTTTAAAAAAAAAAGTTTAACACGAAGCTTTTAAATGGACTGTAGAATTGGTGCAAAAACATAGAAGGGTTTCATTTAAAAAATATTTCGAAATAACCATATGACTTCAAAAGAAAGTGAGGGCATTTTTTTTGGCATTCTCCACCTAATGAAAGGAACTCATACACACATCATATCTATAAATGCTCAAACTCATGAGCTCTGATCTTACTTAAATCAAGACTTGAGGAGGTGTTTTTGGTGTCAATTGAGTTAAAAGTCTCGACAAAAATGTGAGCAATAATTAGTATAATACGAATAAAAAAAGAATTGAAATGGGGTACCCTTAAACTGCGCAAATTGGTGGAAAGCTGAAAAATAATAATGGTGAACAAAGATATGAGAGGAGTGCACAAACAAGAGGCAATAATTAATGGGTCCTTTTCCTAAGTGCACATATATTCATCCATCGGTGCAAAGAAAGGAAATATTGGAACTGCACTTTCTCAAATAATAATGAATACAAAATGATGGGATTGAAGATAACATAGAAGCATACAGGTCAACTCAGTCTTACTTGTACATATGAGAGAGACAGTTTAGGTTCAATTTAGCTATGATACGACAGCATTTGTGGAATGTTGAGTCAAAAAGAGCTTTGGCTGACATGTAACCACGCTAGTTTTGGCAGTAATTAATAACGGTTCGCTCATATAAATGTATACTTATTGGGTGCTGTCACCACAATTAATGCTGGCCTCGTTTTTTATGTAACAAGCACCGTTGGTCTAATCATTGATCCTTGTTAATTTTTATCAGCCAACAAACATGTTTTAGGTTCTTTGTTCTTCTTCTTTAGGAGTACTCCTCTTAAGTCTAGTTTTAATCATTCTCTTGTTAGTTTTTCTTTGATTGTGGCTGTCCGAAGAAGGAGCAATATGCATATGGTGATGTTAATTATTCATGGAATGAAATTTCACTACTTTTCCAACATAGTTCAATGGGGGAAAATATTATGATGTTAATTATTAGGAGGCAGAGGAATTTAAAGTTAAAGTTTCACATGAAGCAGAATATTCTGATCACTGTTGGATGTAATCTTCTTCGTCGATTGTTCTCTGATCCAAGTCACTATATATAGGCGGTAGAGACCTAGTGGTATAATTGGAATGTTTTGTTGTGGCATTTATTTATATTTCAATTCTCGTTTTATTCCACTCCAATTAGCTAGATATGTGATATTTATTCTGAATTGGGTTGTTTTAATACACCAAATAAGTAGAAGCATACTTTTAGTCACATTTTATTATTGGAGACAACTGGTACGTAGAAAGACAGATCGATATGGTACATGTATATATGTATGTACGTATAACACGATTGTGTGAGGTGTCGAAGGCTGCATGGAGGGGTGGTTACCAATATGGTTTTTTCAAGGTTGAAAAGTAGAAGTGAATTGACGATAATTTGGTGCATCATCAAGAGATGGTGCACCACTTTTAGTGTGACGCACGTACGTTGATAGTTTTTTGCGCAACTATTGGAACCCCATTTTCAAATAATGCTGATATGTGTATACACATCTATAGGTTTTACTCGTTAATGAACAAGTGCATTGATGAGATTCATGATGACCTTTTAGTATTGGTATATTAGAGCTCATCCACCCGATGAGGGGGCCAAGGTTTTAGAGTTCAAACTTATACGCATTATCCCAGATACCACTATGAATATATATTGTTGTGGACATTTATATATAAAGAAACAAGAAAATATTTGGTTTTTGAGTCATATTTGACAACACTAATTTTAGGAGTTATTTCATAACCCCTTAATTGATAAGAAGCAGCATTCCCCGAATTAAGCGAGCTCTTCCGATAAGAATATAATATGACAAAACTAACGGAAAGTAAAGTAATCTCAACAAAAGATAATCGATGCCTTTTATTCTCTTCTTTTTGCTGTGTAACAATGTGGGTATTTGTAGATAATAAATTGACACCTTGAAATGGTGTCTCTTGAAGCACTGTACTTTTTCAAGTAAAAATTACAAGAATATGACTTTTTAAGATACATCAATATATTTCAAAACATTCTAACAATATCAGAGAGACTCTTTGTAATTTGTATGACAAACTATAAAATATTTACAATAAATATATTATTTACAATTATAAAGAACTCTAGTACTGGATATATATCTCCCCTTGTCCATGGATTTCGACAAACTCATTGAACCATAGGTTTCCAATTCAGCATTTTTTTTCTAAGTATAGGTATTCTCTTGTATAAGATAATCATATTTGAGACACTGTTAAACACTATATATATTAACAGATCTGCCCGTGAGAATTTTGATATTTATTACCATGTCTTGAAAGCTTCTCAAGTTAGTCGGGCCACTATTAAACATGCTCAGCTTCTAGTTTTATTTTGAAGCGCAAATGAAGCTCTTTGGAGTCTGGACGTAATGAGGAACTGGCCTACTACTTTTTCTAAAGCCTTTTGGACTTGTGCCTTCGAGTGACGACTAATAAGAAAGGAAAACAGAAATTAGAAAGATGACCCCTCGTCTTTAGATTTAATTGATAAAGAGGTCGGACACTCTCACCAAAGGGAGGAGGTTTGATCCTGGAGTTGGTCAAAAAGCTGGGAGAGACATCTTAACTCTTGGGTGCTTAGCTAAACGCTTGAGGTTAATAGACGGCTCGCCCTACCCAAAATTGGTATCACTTAGGAGGGAAGAAGATTTTGTCATGCTTTTGGATTGTGGGTGAACCCAACCTCTTTCTTAAATTTTTTTATATATATATATAAAAAAAAATTAGAAAGATACTGATATTTCAAAGGAGTAAAAATATTTGGTAAAAAAAGGAAAGAAAATTGAGATACTTTCCTTTTTCGGCAATAAAAATGACGCACTTAACGGTCTCGATCCAAAGATAGATCCATTTCACTAAGCCGTGCAATTACTGGCTCCAGAGTCTAGAAGGTTGTTGGTAAAGGAGTAACTCACTAACTCTCATGTTGCTTTGAGAAACGGAAAAAGCAATCACCCTAAAATTACATCACGTTTTACTGTTTAGAAAAGAAGTGAGATTGCAATTGAAGCAGCTGAAGCATATATAAAAAGCATGCATCCTCAGCGAACTCTTCACAAAACAAAACCTGCTTTATATATCGTCATATAAATATCTTGGGAGCTTAAAATAATGGCGCAGGTATTTCGGCAATACACGTACGACGACTCTTTCCTCAAGGTGTTCGTGGACAGCAAGCTGGCCAACGAGTACCAGATCGCTCTCGTTTTCGCCCGAGACTATAACGGGTCGGGTCAACCCACCAACGGAATGTACCAGATTTCCTGGGATCAAACCAAAATCACTCCTTCTTCGATCCTTCAGTTCAGAGAACGCCTTCCCCGTAACGTCGCCCTCAAAGTCTTCGTCTGCATCGGCGATCGCGACGTCAACTACCGGTTCCGCCCTCTCGACGCTCAATCGTGGATCTCCAATGCCACCGAGTCCCTCACCGGCATCATCCGGGAACAACTCTACGCCCTGACACTCAATCAAATCGAATTTGGGCTTGACATTTTCTATGAACACATCGATGACAGCGTTCAGCCAAACGGATTTGCTCAGTGTATGGGCCAGCTTATCGTGAACCTCAAGGCGGCAAAAGTCATAACCGCCGCTTCAATTTCGCCGTCGGCCAGTCTTAACGAGGACTTCTACAGTTTGTTGAATCAGAGGTTCTCGAATTCTATAGATTGGGTGGATTATCAGTTTCAGAATGAGATAAATTCTGTGGACAGTCCTGTGCTGTTGGAGGAACGATTCAGTGCGGTTTCAAAGGTTTATCCCAGAAGGAAGCTTTTGGCTGGGTATAGTGCTGAGAACGATGATTGGACTAATCTCTCTCCAATTGTGTTCTTTGTGTTTGGTTCCAAACTCTTCAGTAGTAAGAAAATTGCGGGTTTCTCCATTCTCTACCATGATTTTGTGAATAAAAACACAACTTCTTGATTGCGTAGCGTGCAGTCAGGTGTGTTCATTTGTGTGTACGTGTATAGAATTGTGTGTGTGCAGCTGAAGAAGAACGAACATTTCCCATAGGTTCTCCAGAATCACGTAACGTATATAAGTAATTGTTATGTCCTTAACTTTGTCAACTTGGCACATGTTATGTGCTGTTAAATAAAACCAGTTCATGGTTAAGTTCTATAGCAATATGTAATTAAGAACAAAAAATACGGCTTATGGTGTGGTGTTCTATATATGCAATGGATATATATTTATAAATAAAATATCAGTCCATTTATTTGCTCATCATGCTTGTCCTCCCTCTTTGATTATATCATCTTTTGGACTCATTAAAATAATGTCAAGCTATTTAGTTTTTGAAAAATTGTATGCTTATGTTATAAAACGCATTAGGCAAGTACTTTAAAAATATGGATTCAAGTAGAGCCCTAATTATTTAAAGACCTTGGTGCTTTAAGATTGTATAGGAATTATTTCCCTAACTTCTCTATTTTAATTTAAAGACTATGCCTCTAATTTATACCCAAAAAAAAAATTACGATTTTTTTTTTTTTCTTGGTGCACGTACAAGTCTTTCTTAATTCCAATTGAAGGGCAGGCTTGGGCTGCAACATATAAGAGAGAGAGGGTTAATTGTTCTGTTGAGTTGGGTCATAGACGCATAGTTAAAGCTATTGGGATATAAGCCCGTAAAATATGCATTGTGACCCAATTACTAAAAAACCAACTAAGCATTTTCTGGGCCAACCATTCAGTAAATCAGCCATTGAAATACAGCACAACGGTTATTTATTAAAGAAGCAGAATAAATTATTTCACACGAGTAAACGTTTGAAAAGATTTTTCCAACAACAATGATTACCTCCAACAACAATATAAAAAGAATAAAAATTAAGAGTAATTATAACATAGCTTTTAATTAATTAGCATTCGTGGAGTTGATGAGTAGTGCAAGGAAAAAAAGAAAAAGGAAAAGAGAGAGAGGGAGGGAGGGTGACGCTAATAAAGGGTAAAAGATGGAATTTGGTATTACTTGGTAGGACGGCAATTTTGGAGCTAAAAGATAACAGCTCCCTAGCCGAAAGCCTGAGCGCCTGCAAGGCGGCAACATTGACACGTGCCAATCAATTGTTTTTCTTAAAAACAAAATAAAAAAAATTACAGTCAAAGGATCTCAGTATTAGGCTTTTCCACTTCCAAAATATTCTCGTTCATAATCTCATTTCCCGAGGGGGGGGGGGGGGGGGAAGAAGCCTCTCTCATCATTTCAATACATCCAATTAATGGCCCTCTTGTTTTTTTCTTATATATATATATACTGCTGCTACGATGGTACTACGGGACACACACGCGTATATATTGTAAAATGAGCTTATCGTATTGGCTATAGGTAGACAATTAATTAGTATGACAGTTTTTTTTAATATATATGTGTGTATAAAAATTTGGGTAGAGGTAGCCACCGGTGATTTATCAAGATTAGGGCATGCCTCTAATTCAAAGAGTGTTTATAGAAGTATTTACAAATTACTCTTCAATGAGGCTCTCATATTGGTCGACCAGCGGTATTAATCTCCTCTTTTTTAGGATGAAAAACGATGACTTAACCATTTCTCATTAACTTCACTAAGATGAAATTGTCCCAGCTCTTTGTTGGTACGCCTGGCTAGACCCGTGAATATGGTGTGTGATTTGTTGTTATCGATTGTGAAGTGTGTTGCATCATCTATCCACGGATGTATTGTGTGTGTAAGAATATTAATTAAATTGTGTCTTTATCAGATCTCTTATTCCAAAAGACCCGATCTGCATTATTAATTCGTTAAGATCTGAGCATCAACATACGATGATGACCCACACCCACTTTGTTTCTGGAACAATGTTAACGCAAGGCTTCATTATGAAGTCTATGATCGAGTCAGGCCTTCCAGGTTCGAGTCCAGATCTTCTCATTATCATTTTTCTACTTATCTTTCATTATCAACTCATTCTAGTCTTTAACCAATTTTTAAAAAAAATTTTTTAGACCCTTAAATCAAGACTTCAATGGTTATAATGAAAACTGTGAAAAAAAAAGAGAAAATTGATCATGAGAGAACCCTCTTCCTCCACGTACTGAAGTGTCTTTCTCATTGGTATGACTCAAGGTTTTTTATTATCTTCCATTCCCATGCATGCCACGTGGCCCGCATCATCAATCTTCATCTTACTCTAAATTTAACTTTTTGGTCGTGTTCAATTGCAATCATTGACAAAATTTGATTCATTAACATATGATCATACCAAGTATGTATATTTTGTACAACTCGGAATTAAATTAATTACGAACAAGCTAAGTATGTATATTGGGACTCCATCAAAACTACTCTGGGGCATATTTTGTAGCAGGTGAGAAAAAATATTTAACGAGACAAATAAATTCAAAACACACTCGTCAATAATAAATATCCACCAACTTCTTTTTATCTACTTATAATCTTAAATATAAGATACAATTTTATAATACAAATTACACTATAAATTATGTTTTATATTTGGAATTGGAGTAAGTTCTAATTAAAGCATAATGTTTCTAACCCAAAAACTCCTCCCTTGTTCCGTGCTTCTGTCGTAGTTGTATTATTATTAGCATGAAAATTGAAAATCCGGAGATCAAATATGGATGGGGATGATTGGCATGCATATATATATATATATATATAGGAAATATGATATTATTTATGTGTTCAAAGGGAAGGATGGAGCTACCAAAACGTCCAGCGATAAGGAGTGAAAACAATGCGCCACGTTTAATGAAAACGAATCACTTATTTGATTGCAACCCACCAACTAACAGTGCCAATTAATCAAATTAAAGCTGTTAATATATATATATATATATAAAATCATAATTCCATGATTCAAAGTTTACGAATTTGGTGGGTAAAAATAGTAATAATAATGAGGACAAAACACATACTACTAAATATGCGTAGGCATTGTCGTTGTTTATGAGTTAAAGGTAATATATAGTTTAAAAAAGAGTTAAGGTGCAAAAATACATATGAGTTTTTTTTTTCAGAAGCGCTCAGCACCACGTGCTTTTTTTTTGGGTAAAAATACATACGTGGTTACTATTTTGGAATAAAAGTCACATCTCACCGTTATGTTACTGTTCACCATGATAAGAGAGAAAGAGATGAAGTGGGAAGTAATATAAAGGCGGTGAATAGTAACATAACGGTGAAATATGACTTTTGCTCTAAAATGGTAACCACGTGTGTATTTTTGCTCAAAAAAAAAAACAAACACGTGGTGCTGGACACTCCTGGAGAAAAAACTCATGTGTATTTTTACACTTTAACCCTTTAAAAAATGAAAGAGGAAGATCAGAAGAGGATAATTGGAAATAAGCAGAAAGAAAGAAGGAAGAATGGAAGGAGTTCATGTGTGAATGTCAGAGAAGGGGTCAAGGCTACTCCATCGTCACATGCAATTAAGAAAAAGAGATAACAAAGTGAATCATACGCACATTAGAGTATGTCCCACCCTCTCCTACTACACTCACATCGATCACCATATATTGTACATATTATCTCTGTCATTTTCCTCAATCATTGAAGATTTTATTAATAAAAACATATGATACATTTTAATACATAGAGCACCAACATGTGAGATTAGTTAAGATGATTAGTGGTCTTGTCCTTGAGTTCCAATTTCAGTAAGCAGAAGAGGAGATAACTTTTTAAATGAAGCACTCTCGATCCTTTACTCTGATCTAGCTTGTCAACTGCTTGCGTATACTGATGAACTGTGAGTGGTGAGACAGGGTTTCCCGCTATACTGAACAAAAATTTACACGTAGAAAATCAATGCTTTGAAAATTTTGTAATTTGTATACATAAGTTATACAAACCTTCATTGAATTAAGTACTTAGCTTCTCTCCAAACTAAATTTTTAATGGGACTTTTCCCCAATTTTCCATATTTTTTCCTCTCATTCATTAAATTTGGGTATCATAGGTGCGCCATTAATTCTGAGTCTTCATAAATATGTTCTTAAAATGCTAAATTATATAATGATATAATAGAATGAGAATTGATCCGAAGGCCACAACACTCGAGGGAGGAATCATTAAGACAAACCTATGGTCATTGTCATCGTTATTCGAATTGAATTAGGCTTGGGCCACTAATTACTATTGCTAACCATCATTAGCATCAATTTTAAAATTCAAATATATCTAATTATAATGCTTTTATATCCTTTTCACTTAGGTGGACTTAAAATGATAGATTTGGATATTTTTGGCTCCATTTAGGTCCTTGTATTTTTGTTATTCTTTTTTTGAAACAAAGAGCGGCTGGAGTCATTGATCTTCGCGTGAGTCTCATTCAATCAATCCATTAATAATAATTGTTCTCGCTACGCTCTTCCAAATCTATTTGAAAATCATAATTTAGTTTCATGTTCATTATCAGTCTAGTAGGAAAAGGAAAAACAGGATAAAATATCCGTTGTGATTAAGTTTTTATTAAAATAAAGAAATCACTATTTTAATTTATAGTTTGAAATAATAGGAATTAAAATCAAAATGAGCAGAAACTACAAGGACAAACATTATACTTCCTCTATCAATCTTGATCCTAAATATAAAATATAATATTTATATTGGGATTTAAACTTCTCATGTTGCATGAGAAGAAGAAGATTTTTACATACACATAAAATGATGGACCCCTCACACACACATATATGAATTAATTATATATATGTGGGTCCCACTATTTCATGTGTGTGTAACATGAGAAAATACTTCTCCTACAACATGAGAAGTGTTTTTCCCATTTATATTTATCAATATTTTTCTAATTCACTCATATTAATGTTACCTCAACAATTACTAAAGAAAATAGTGAATGATAAAATTAAGAAAGATGATTATGATATTTTAGAAATATATATTATATTAACTAAATTTCTTAATTTAATTAAATTTATTAAATATGCTTTACAATAAATACGGAAGGTATTAGCCAAAAGAAATTCATGAATGAAATTATGAAAACCATACAAGCATGTGCCTTTTGCATCCCTCTTTATCAAGTGGGGCAACTTTATCACCACACTCAACCCCACTTTTCTGATTAAGCTTCTCTTCCTTTTCTTTTCTTAACCAATCAAACCTTTCATTTCCTTTTTTTTTTTTTATTTAAATCCATTTTCTTCTCATATATTTAACCTTAAGCATCACAGATTCACAGTGACACATTCATCAGTTTGATAAAATAATAATGGACTGGTCATAGAAAAATTAGCAGTGGCTTTTAATGCACTGAATAGGCAATACTGAATCTTGGGGATATAAATCTTATTTTTGCACCAAAAGCAAAACTATACCAAACTATTCACCAAAAAGATCATTCAAACTACTTGAAGGAATGGTAAAGAAAGAATCAAACTTGTTATATATGGAACTGAGAAATTATTAATGATATGATGTTCTCTCTCGTGCACACAATCTTTTAGAGGTGCTAAAGCCATATTTTTATTTTCCCTTTATAATCTTTTATAATGTCTCTGGTCCTGTATTATTTTGAAAATGACCTTGTTTATTTAATATTATACCCTTTCCCATTATTATTATTATTATTTTTGCTCAAAATTATTCTTTTGTTTTGTGTTTAGGTCTGTTTGAAGAAGCAACAAATTATACGATGCCCCCCTTTGGCATGCTATTGGGGGGCCCGCTTCCCTCAATAATAGGAACTCTCACCCCTTGATCCTCTCTAGATCTTCCTAATTCCCGGCTAAAAAAATTTAATTTAAGTAAAATTAATTACCTAATCATTTTAGCCAACAATTTGATTTATAAAATAAATTATTTATTTTATAAAAAAAAATTATTTATTACCATCCGTTGAAGTGGCAGATTTTTCTGCCACTACTCAAAACGATAGTTTAAATATATTTTTCAAAATTACGTTTTCTGAGAAATATTTGTTTCTTGAACTTTTTTTAGCCGTTTTACAACAATTAGTTAATTATTAATATTAATTAATAAACGACTGAAGTTAAAGTAAAGACAGCGAGAGAAAAACGTAGGATTAGGAGTTCCATTTCAAAAAATTTCAAAGGAAGAAAGATCCCTGGCCGCTATTCTGTTCGGCGTTTGTCCTTTTTATAACGGTCGGATATTACGAGTAACGGAACATCCTGACGCCGTTATCGTCCGATTTCATTTTCGTTTCTTCTTTTTCACTCTCAACGCTCTCGTTTTTAATTTAAATCTTTTGTTTTTATTTTTAAAATAATATCTTCACTTCCTTTTCCTCAACCTGTGTATCTAGCTGCTAACTCCAAAGATAATATACACAAGCCTCCCTTCATTTCATATACCCAAGCCTCTCTCCGTGACATTAAATTAAATTAAATATATTATACAAACTCCACGATCCCCTCAGTAGTCTCTGACTTGACGATCTCTGCCCTGCAAATTCTAGAATCGCTGCCATTTTCTACTGAAAATTACTTGTGAAGTTTTGAACGCTAGAAATTGCTTTCAACGCTGGCAATTTTGATTCACTGTGAGTTCAGATTTTAATTCCATTGTGTTCTCAATCTATCTATTCTTGCTTTCATTTACTAGTTTTCGATCCATACGTTTCTACATTTTGATCCATCGTTATCTTACTTCAACATTTCATCATATTCATATTGAAAAATGATGGATCACCAGGTAGTTGATTTATAAAAGCGAGTCACTGATAGAGATTTTCTTCTTTATTTTGTATTTAGTGGGCTTTGAGTTGTTCTAAAACGAAAGGCCCGTGAGATTGGAATTCACAGTGTGATGGAGCAGAAAAGAGGAGGATTGGTACCACTATCTCCGTCGCAGACTCCACGCTCGAATGATAGGCCAGTGCGAGATCTGCGATCTGCAGATTCTAATTCTAATTCAAGTAGTCATAAGTATGATAAAGACAAGGGCGTCAATGTGCAGGTCCTTGTTCGGTGTAGGTGAGTCAAAATCAAAGTTTAGTTGATTGAGCTTACTTTTCTCACTTGTAATTTTGGGTGATTAATTTTGTAACTGCAGACCACTGAGCGAGGACGAAATGAGGCTACGTACGCCGGTTGTGATCTCATGTAACGAGGGTAGAAGGGAAGTTTCAGCGATACAGACCATCGCCAACAAGCAGATCGATAGAACCTTTGCGTTTGACAAGGTTGAGTTTTTATTTTCCTTGGCCTCTTCCTTTGCTGTCTATCTTGGACAGGGCCTTGTGTGAGAATAATTGAACCGGAAATATATAATCCTGCCTTTTGGTGGCCGCTATCTGCAAAATTCGAGAAACTCTTCTCATTAAAGTGAATAAATGAATGGAGACTCAGTTAGAGAGAGTTTTGTAAACTCTTATGCTTTAATATCAATACTTAACTTTCAAGAACTGAATTTGAAGACCTTTAATTTTCTATCCACTCTCTTAATGTTTCTTATCATGTAAAATAACGAAGAATTTACTTATTTTTATGTTATCCAACTCTGGTTGCCCCAGCTATCACAGGTTTTTTTAATAATTATCATAATTTGGTTTATTTGATCTAGGTATTTGGTCCTGCGTCGCAGCAGAAAGAACTATATGATCAGGCAGTGTCTCCCATTGTATATGAAGTGCTCGAGGGCTATAATTGCACAATTTTTGCATATGGGCAGACAGGGACAGGAAAGACATATACAATGGAAGGGGGTGCAAGAAAGAAGGTTATGAAGTTTATTTTCACGTTGTTACTCCTTATGCAGCTTTCTATTTGCTTCTGTACTAAATTCATTTGAACTATATTCTTATTTCCAAAGAACGGAGAATTTCCAAATGATGCTGGTGTCATCCCAAGAGCTGTTAAACAAATTTTTGACATATTAGAAGCTCAGGGTGCAGAATATAGCATGAAGGTTACATTTTTAGAGCTTTACAATGAGGAGATAACGGATCTCTTGGCTCCTGAGGAAACTTCAAAATTTGTCGATGATAAATCTAAAAAGCCTATAGCTCTTATGGAGGATGGAAAAGGAGGAGTGTTTGTCAGAGGTTTGGAAGAAGAGATTGTTTGCACAGCAAATGAAATTTACAAAATATTAGAAAAAGGTTCTGCAAAAAGGCGTACAGCTGAAACTCTTCTCAACAAACAAAGTAGTCGTTCCCATTCAATATTTTCTATCACAATTCACATTAAGGAATGTACTCCTGAGGGTGAAGAAATGATCAAATGTGGGAAACTGAATCTTGTTGACCTTGCTGGCTCTGAGAATATATCACGTTCTGGTGCAAGAGAGGTATCGAATAGCTATGTTGGCTTCAGTTTTGTCAGTGTTCATATAAACGATAGCATTTGGAATTGTTTAATCCATATGTAATCTACTTGTTTATCCAGACCCGATGGTTACTAGTATTGTGATGATTTGAGAGTAATTCATTCACTACTGGGTTTATCTTTGTGCTTCCTTCCATAGCATTTGACTGAAAAAGATTACTTTACAGGGACGAGCAAGGGAGGCTGGTGAGATAAATAAAAGCTTGCTGACACTAGGCCGTGTGATTAATGCTCTAGTTGAGCACTCTGGTCATGTTCCATACAGGTAAGAGCTTACGTGTAGATGCAATTTATCTCGATAATTCCCATTGATGTCTTCTATTTTCTTCATAAACTTGGACAATATTTTTTGTCTATCAGGGATAGCAAATTAACAAGACTGTTGAGAGATTCCTTAGGAGGTAAAACCAAGACTTGTATTATTGCCACGATATCACCTTCCATACATTGTCTGGAAGAAACGCTTAGTACTTTGGATTATGCCCATCGTGCCAAAAATATTAAGAACAAACCTGAGGTGAGTCTTATAGTAGCTCCCCTTTCTGGCTAGCTAGTAATTTTTCTTATCAGAGTTGTACTTTCTGCGATGAAATATAACTAACAGTTTGAGGGTAACTACTTTATCAGATCAATCAGAAGATGATGAAATCTGCACTCATTAAGGATTTGTATTCTGAGATTGACAGATTAAAGCAAGGTTTTTATCCTTTTCCAGACAGTTTCTGTTTCTCACTTTGCACTCTCCCTCCCTGCCTTTGACACTTCAATGCTGATTTTTTGGGTCTTTTATTACACAGAGGTTTATGCTGCTCGAGAGAAGAATGGAATCTACATACCACGTGATCGTTATCTTACTGAAGAGGCAGAGAAGAAGGTCTGTTTGTGTTTGTTTTGATATGGATTTGATTTCTAAAGACTTGAGTTTTTGAAATATTGCTAACTATTTTTCTATTTTTTCTAGGCAATGGCGGAAAAGATAGAGCGTATGGAACTTGAAGCAGACTCCAAGGATAAGGTATATGCCATACCGTATAATTTATTCGCACGTCGTTCTTTAGATTGGTTGGGCACTGAGTCATGTTGACGTATGTGAGCAGCAACTGTTGGAGCTTCAAGAACTCTACAATTCTCAGCAACTTTTGACTGCAGAATTAAGCGATAAACTTGAGAAAACAGAGGTAAAAGATGAGAAGAGGTGGTTATGTTAATTCTTTTTGTTCTAAATTTTTCTGATTTTGTTCAAGAGCTAAACTCTTGGCATCTATAACCTCAGAAAAGTCTAGAGGAAACTGAACGATCACTGTTTGATCTTGAGGAAAAGCACAAACAAGCTAATGCAACGATCAAGGAAAAGGAATTTCTGATATCAAATCTACTGAAATCTGGTCAGTGAAGTTTATTCTTATTTTCTAATGAGTATTTTAATCGGAGTTTATCTAAATGTTAGGGTTTCATTAACTGTTTCTAATAAGTAATTTATGATATTTCTTACAATTGTCCATGCCATTTCCAGAGAAAGCACTAGTGGAGAGTGCAATTGAGCTACGGGAAGAGCTGCAGAATGCCGCATCAGATGTGTCCAGCCTATTTGCTAAAATTGGTTAGCATCATTCTCAATAGTTCGGTGTTTTAACTTATGGCGCTTCTATGAAAGGAGGAACTTGACATCGTGGATATGTTTACTCATAAATTGCTTTTTCTTGCATTAGAACGAAAGGATAAAATTGAAGATGGTAACAGAATACTCATTCAGAAATTTCAGTCCGAGTTAGCTCAACAGCTTGAAGTCTTGCACAAGACTGTCGCAACATCTGTAATGCAACAAGAGCAGCAGCTAAAGGAAATGGAGGAAGATATGCAATCATTTGTCTCAACAAAGGCAGAGGTGAGGTTCCAAGGAAAGCAAATTATACTTGATTTTTATGTTTAAATTGACCTTGTTGCTAGCTTCATGTTTTGGTATGCTTCTGAAGGCTACTGAAGAACTTCGAGCAAGGGTGGAAAAATTAAAAAACATGTATGGTTCTGGCATGAAAGCTTTGGATAATTTAGCTGAGGAGATTAAAGAAAATAACCAGTTAACTTTTGAGGACTTGAATTCTGAGGTAGCCAAGCACTCATCTGATCTGGAGGATGTAAGTATATCATTCTCTTTATAAATCATTGTCCTCTAAATTCTTCTTGCATTATGTAACTCAATTTATGTGATTCAGCTTTTCAAAGGAATTGCCTTAGAAGCGGATTCATTAATTAATGATCTTCAAAGTAGTCTCCACAAGCAAGAGACCAAGTTAACTGCTTATGCACACCAACAACGAGAGGTATGTGATTTTTAGTTTGCCAGGCGAACATCTGATTAAAGATGCTTAAAATTTATTCTGTATTGTGAACAGGCACATGCTAGAGCTGTGGATACCACACGTACAATATCTAAAATAACAGTCAACTTCTTTGAGACATTGGACATGCATGCATCCAATCTAACTCAAATTTTAGAAGAAGCACAAGTTGTCAACGACCAGAAATTGTGTGAACTAGAAAAGAAATTTGAGGTGACTTCCCAGCTTCTTTTGAGTGGCAAGAAACGATGATTGAAGAGATCTGTATCTTTTCTTCACTTTTAACTTTGTTACTTCTCATTCCTTAATTTATATAGGAGTGTACTGCTAATGAAGAAAGGCAATTATTAGAGAAAGTGGCTGAAATGATAGCTGGTTCAAATGCGAGAAAGAAAAAGCTGGTATCTGTAGCTTTAGAACTTGCACGAACTTTATTTGTTTCTTATATTTTTTTCATGTTATTAATTTTCTCTTCTTAATTTTCTAGGTTCAAATGTCAATTAATGATCTTCGGGAGAGTGCAAATAGTAGAACCAGTAAGCTGCGGCAAGAAACACAAACCATGCAAGAGTCCACTTCTTCTGTCAAAGCAGAATGGACAGTTCACATGGAAAAAACGGAAGCCAACTACGTTGAAGATACTTCTGCCGTGGAATCTGGAAAGAAGGACCTTGAGGAGGTTCTACAGAACTGGTATGTACCTGCATACTCTGCCTCCATTAATTTTTTCCCTGTTTACTGTAATTTACTGTGTGGCCACTACTGCAGCCTCAGCAAGGCAAAAATTGGTGCACAACAATGGAGGAACGCCCAAGAATCACTGGTTAGCTTGGAGAAGAGAAATGCTACTTCCGTGAATACAATTGTGAGGTAGGATTTATAATCCCCCTATCAAGATTAATGTGATGTTAATCAGTACCTTAACCTGTCCCAGAGCCTCCCTTATAAAATTGTGCCTTGTGAACTCCATTTCCATTCAAGGTTTTAAAGTATTTAAAACCAATACCTCAATCAGATCTTAATTTGATTTGTACGTCTGAATTTGTATCCCATAACCAAGTCTCTATCAAATCTTCAATGTTTACTTATCCCCGAAACTCTTTAATGGTCAGGCAAGGAATAGAAGCCAATCAAGCGTTACGTGCTCGATTTTCAAGTGCCTTGTCTACTACACTTGAAGATGCAGAGATAGCAAACAAGGATATCAATTCATCTGTTGATCGTCAGTATTTGATTTCATACTCTTACCACATAAGAATTTGTCTTCCTAGGGTTATACCATGAATATTAATCGACAAGTACTTTTTACACACTCTTACACTTGCAGATTCCTTACAACTTGACCATGATGCATGCGGGAACTTAAACTCCATGATTACTCCATGCTGTGGCGGTTTAAGAGAACTGAAAGGTGTCCATCACCACAAAATTGTAGAGATAACTGAAAATTCTGGGCATTGTCTTCTGAGCGAATACACGGTAAGAGAATTGAAGCAGCATTTTACTGTATATTAATTTCTAATGTTTATAAATTAAATTATCCCTTTTGACATTCAGGTGGACGAACCATCTTGTTCAACACCGAGAAAGAGACCGTTCAATTTACCCAGCATATCGTCCATAGAAGAACTAAGAACTCCACCATTTGAGGAGCTGTTGAGATCGTTCTGGGATGCGAAATCTCCAAAATTGGCAAACGGAGATGTTAAACACGTTGGATCATATGAAGCTTCTCTGTCAGTGAGAGATTCCAGATTACCTCTCACTGCTCTCAATTAGGACAGGGACAGAGCCGTGTAAATAGCATATTCCTCAGATATATAGTTCTATGAGTAATGGCTTATGACATGACATATTCATTGATTTTTTTTTTTCCTTAAGTGAAAAAAGGCGATAATGGCTGTGGAGATGCGAATATGTACAAGTGTTTTTTGGTTTTTCAAGTTTAGCTTTGCGGAATCAGTTTTTGCTTCCGCAAGATGATGATTCATCTATTGATGTCAGCTGCAATTGGATCGATAATACTATGATTTTGGGGTGTTGTGATTAACCTCATGAGCATATGTTAAGACTACTAAATGGTATTATATTCTGGGGAAAAATCAATGCATTGAAACGGATAAACAAGCTCAACACTCTTTTCGGTTCTGCTAGTTTGATATGTTTGGATTAACTTTTGGAGATGGGTCTTTATGATTTACGAGTAAGTATGTGAAAGGAATTTTGTTTCAGTGTAAAAAGGTTTCTGAAACTGTCATTTAGACATTACTTGGTGCTTATTTGGGATCATATTTAGATACCTCAAAAGTATTTCTTCAAACAAATCGAGATAAATCTCCTCTCACAAAAAATACCTTGTATGCTATAAATCATGATAAAAAAAAAAATCTTCTAATGCCACAATGAACCATTCTTAATTTTTTAAATTCAGAACAAATCATTCTCTCGATATTATGATACACTATCCCTAGCATTTGAAGGATTTTTTTATTTTTTTTTATATTAAACCAACGTAGATATCCTTGATGGTTTTAATGCTTTACTCACTACCAAATTTGAGATGGTAGGTGTACGAGGACAAATATGGCAGGCTTGAGATCAAGACAAGCAAGTAAAAAACAAAACATGTATCTCGTTTTCATTAACAATGACTTAGTTTAAACAAACCAGCATGACCTTTTCCTTCAAGCCGGCCCGTAGGAGGTTAATCGAATAAATAATTCAGGATCATAACCTTAGGATCCACTAACTTAACTTGAAAAAAGAATCATTTCGACCTTGGACTATGCTGGCTGAACTGAATTCTTCAATCACCTGATAGAGGTCAATGCAAAAAGATGGAGGAGTCAGCTTCTTAAACAAGTTAAACCTTTCAGTTATGATAATACTTAAATTTTTCTTCTATCTGTTATTGGAGAAGAAAATAGAATAAAGATTGGCTAGAGTGCAAAAATTATCAGAACATCTAAACCGTTGTTGGGTCTCCCCAAGAGTCATTAGTGTGGTGCTGTCCACAAGTGCCATTTGGAACAACTGACGATGGGACACGACTCATGTGTACCTGTCAGCTTCATGGGCTAACACCTTTATCCTACATCCTTTGATTCTTTCAACCTCAGAATTTGGACATCAAATCCTTGATTATTGCTCAAACAATAACCAATCTTAGTATTTAATTACTACCACCACCACCAACATTTTGCAGACCCAAGGAAAAGAAATAGTGCAGCCGGCTAGTCCAGCATGAATCCAAAATGAGAAAGTACACCGTTTGGCCGTTGCCGTCCCACTATGCAATAAAACATTTGTGATTTATTAACAAGTTGTTGGTTGTGATGGTAAATGATTTCACATTTGTATGGAGGAGAATACAAGTTCAAATTATTAGAAATGCATTTGTTGAGAGAGACTGCAATTTTGTGCTCTAGGTCTTGAAAGAAAGACGAAATCTCCAGTCAAATAAAAATAAGGGAAAATTCTTTTCAAGGCTTAAGATAGGAAAATATTGTCAAAAAAAACTTAAAGAAAGGTTAAATGTCAAAAAAGGTCCTAGGGTCTTTTCTGGTATTATTTCAGAAAGCGTTAACAACTATATCAGTATCCCATTAACAATTATATCAGTCCAGTTAACAACTTCTCATTAATAACTAAATCAGTATCCGTTGATAACTCTGTTTTTCTGAAATAATACCAGAAAAGGTCATAAGGCCTTTTTTAACATGTGACTTTTCTTAAGGCCTTTTTTTACAATATTTTCCTACTTAGACCTTGATGAAGATTTTCCCTAAAAATAAACATCGATAATGCAAACAATGATGTTCAGAGATACCATAGGAATTGAGATTCTACACCCTTTCATTTTAATTTGGATCACCTGTGTTTCCTACTAGTGAATGAACAAGGCATCCTTCTGCTTCATATTGACTTTAGTGGCCTTTTAGTTTAACGAGAACACGTATGCAGAACATGAAGCAGAAGCACAATTCGCCGTACTCACGCTGGATTCAGATATAGCCTATGAATATTTTACTTCATGCCAAACATAAAATTACCATAAATAATAAAGAGAGAGGAATCGTGATGATTTCTATATTATATGACGATACCATCGTAATCACCGGACACATTTAAAGGAAAATATAAAATGAATGTCAGGTTGCAAAGTAGTTAACAACTGTTGACTCTGCTTGCACTATGATTCCCCAGAATCAAAACCGACGTCTGCAAAAAGATGAATGCTCTGCCTCTTCGTTTGCATAAATAACCCTTAAACACAACACAAATCCTCACCCACCAATACAATAATCATGAGTTCACCGATCATCAGCCCCTTCAATCTTTTCATGTTTCAGCTTCTCTTGGCAGGAATCACGTCGGTGCTAGCAGCAACAGAGCCCAAACTGTTCAGAGAATACATAGGAGCCGAAGGCCAAAACGTCACGTTCTCTGATGTGCCCATAAATCGCAATGTGGAATTCCACTTCATTCTGTCATTCGCCATTGATTACACTAACTCAACCTCACCTCCAAACCCTACCAATGGTGATTTTAAACCCTACTGGGACACACAAAATCTCAGCCCTTGTCATGTCTCTTCCATTAAGTCCCTCTTCCCCAATGTTAGAGTAGCTTTAAGCCTTGGAGGCGACACCGTAGCTGGCCATAAAGTGTTCTTTAAGCCCACATCGGTTGATTCATGGCTCCAAAATGCAATATGTTCTATCACTCAGCTAGTCCAGTCCAACCACCTAGACGGAATCGATATTGACTATGAACATTTCGACGCAGATCCTGATATTTTTGCTGACTGTATAGGGAAGCTTATATTATATCTGAAACAGAGTAGGATTGTGTCGTTTGCTTCTATAGCACCGTACGATGATGAACCAGTTCAGTCTCATTACCTGGCTTTATGGAGAAAATATGGGTATCTCATAGACTACGTCAACTTTCAATTCTATGCATATTCCAATAGAACGACCATACCTGAATTTATCGGACACTTTGAGAGGCAAGTGAAAAATTACACAGGAGGTAAAGTGTTGGTGAGTTTTGGTACAGATGATAGTGGTGGCTTAAAACCAGAGCATGGCTTTTTCGAAGCATGTACTGAAATTTCACGTTACTGTGAGCTTCATGGTATCTTCATTTGGTCGGCCGATGATTCCAAAAAATTCAATTTCAGTTACGAGATTCAGTCACAGACCTTTCTCACCACTACCATTTAGATTGATGATAATTAAAATCTATTTTGTGACAAGTTCGAGTTCAATAATTGTAACTTTGTGGTTGTAATCGGTACTATAGCTTTACTGATCCATTTTGTGAGTCATAAACAAGTTTTTTTAGATGTTTGTGTAGAAGATTTAAGTTTGTACTGCTATATCCCAATAATAAATTATAGACTGGACGTACGGGCGACCAAAACATTTCTTTGTATTTTGGTAAGGCAAAAAAATCAATCTTTGTTTGATGAAGTTAAACTTCTAAATAAAACATTTTCTTTTATTTCCTGGCCCGTTCTAACTTGAATTCTGGTTAATCACGCATTTTCTATTTGTGTATACTTCTGCTACTCTCCTCCCTCTAGCTCCAAATTGCCGAAGAAATAGTTTTTTTTGAAAAAAATCTATTGATAAAAAATTATAATAAATAATATATAAAATCTGTATAAATGAGGTGTGTTGAAAGGCTTATCACTGATAAGTGATAACGATCAGGGCCCCGGGGGGGGGGGGCGGCCCCCCTCACCCCATTTTTTTTTTAAGAAATATTTTTTTTGTCAAAGAGAAAAAAAAAAAAACTCACACACACCAGCTTCAAGTAAAAGTAAAATAGACACCGAGAGTTTTATGTCCTCTTGTTATGAATATATGGGCCCCATTTTTATTTAATTCAAAGATGCCGCAGCGGCCTGTAAGTGAACTGTAGATTATTGCATGTAGTTTCAAAACTTAGGCCAAAAAAACTATACTCATGAGCTACTTATGAAATTAATTGCGTTTTTTTTGGGCGAGGAAACTCTATCATATTTTTATTGCTTTACAATTGATCATTATAAAACAGTAAATGTATAATGATAATATTTTGACAATATAATACTTTTTTTGATATAAACAATGTAATACTTTTGACACCGTAGAATGATCAATTTTAAAACAGTAAAAGAATTAGATAATAATAATAATTGATAATAATAACAAATTTATTTTTTTTCTTTTAAAAACCTCCAATATTTATTCATTATTCTTTTATTTCCTAAAATTAATTAACAACTTATATTTTAAGTTGAAATCCTACAGATGATGCACCCACATTGATATTTTTTAAAATCTTAAGAAAATTTCCTTAATTTAGTATTAATGACTTCCTAAATATGTTAAAATATGTCTCTAATCTATTAAAATTAGAAAATCATCATATGCCCTATTTGTCTCTCTCGTCTATGTAAATCCTCAATCACTTGTTTCACCTAAAGGTTTTGACTCTTTGAAGCTCGTATTTGTCCATCAACACAAGTAAGTAGCCTAATTGTCTCTCGCATTTTAATATGTATCTTTGATAAGAGTCTCATCTTCTCTATGATTTGTATGATTTGTTTTATGTATTGATTTCAGGAAAATAAAGTCAGGTTTAGTTAGAAAAATTGTGATTTATGACATAGAGTGTGGTATGCAATTTGTGATTTATGATGTAATATTTTTTATCTCACCCCATCTTTTAAATTCCTGGCTTGGATAACGATCAAATCTCACTGAATAAATATATCAAGTAATATTGTATTGAAAAATAGTATATAAAACTAGTATAATATATTGGATGACAACATAGTTAGTTTGTTAAAGAAAATAAACTTGATAAGAATATATTAATCAATTTATTATTTTCTCTTTTTTTATCATCCCAATTCATGGACCTGTTATATTCATAAAAATTTTGAACCCATAATGTCATACTACCTCCAATTCTAATTATAGAATTAAGTTAAATTTATATTATAAACTTAATCCTATAATTCGTAGGGCCGGAGGAGCACTTAATACAGACTTTAGATAAAAGTTTGATATTGTTAGAATAATAAAATTCATTTTTTTTTCCGACTTATTTTCTCTAACCAAATCAAATAAAGAATTATTGAAAACTCTTATGCCACGTTTGGTTTGGCAGCACGGAAGTGGTAGTGAAATCCAGCATTTGTGTGTTTGGGTTTGGGATGAGTCAAGACCCTTCTATCGGGAAGTAACTTTCATAAAGGCTACTCCGTGTTTCATAACCTTGATCAAAATTAACTTTGTTATCAATTAGAGCCATATTGCCATGTATTTAAATTTTTGGGACAACATTGAAACGGAAAAAACTTTCAGATAAGCATTGAGATTTCTTCAAATACTTATAGGATAAGTTTGCAACAAAACCCAATAAATTGTACACTGCTCTCTTCCCAACCATTAGATACATCTCACGGACATGATTAATCCACCACTAGGTACTTTATATATATAAAGTTTTGGAGGGGTTCGACATCAGTCCCCCACTAAAACCAGGGCACAACCCCGGGCTTTTTGAGCACTTACTTTATATATATATATATATAAAGTTTTGGAGGGGTTTGACATCAGTCCCCCACCAAAACCAGGGCACAACCTCAGGCTTTTTGAGCACTTACTGGGAACTTAAAAGATCGCCTACTGAAGGAGCCCCAGAGACGGCAGCGGGGATTATATACACATCCATTTAGGACTTGATCAAATCTCTTACCATCTATGCCAACTTTCTTTAGCAATCCACTACAAGCTATTGCAAAGAAGTCACGGGAGGAGATTTGAATCCAAGTGGTGCATTTTACACTGATCATCCCCAAAGCATTTTCCCAGGTTCTCTCGTCGTGGCTTGAGCTCCCACATTTTAGTGTGGAATTTTGGATCTGTTTGAGATATCGGTGGTAGAAGTGATTTTTTTTCCTGCTAAACTTTTATAGATGAGCTTTTTTTAAAAAAAAATAGATTAAATTATAGATGTGATTTGTGTTTGAGATAGCTGTGACAGAAATGACTTTTTCTGATGGTCACTTGTTTGACATAACATTTGAAAAGTCAATTATAATAAAAAATGACAAGAATCTTATTAAATTATGTGTGTGTATATATTGTATATTATGTTATAATTTGGGTTAAAAAATTAACTATAAATGTAAATTTGTATCCGGATAATAACTACTATATATACAGTATTGGATATCTATTACATATCCGATTTTATTAGTTAGATCCTAATTTTTTAAATAATTTATATTACTACCAAATAAATTAATTTTTAACCTAACTCAGCCCTCATCAGCTATAACATTTAAAACATTAAATATCAATTGTAAATATAAGATAATAAGACTGACTGAAATAATATTCACATATGGTATTTCTTATTTTTTGGTCAAATGTATTAATATTTTTTAATTACATGGACTAAGCAAAGTTAAGTGATTGTGCTCAGCAAGCTTTAATTTTTTTTTAAGAGAATCAAATTTTAATTAAAATAATAACAATAGAAAAACTCACTTTTTAATTTCTTGTTTGGTGTTGAGCCGCTAGATTTATGGAGGAAGAAGGATTTTGGCGGGAAGACTAGACAAGGGTTTCCCGTGGCCTATGGGGAAGGAAGAGCACAGAGTAGCAAAAGAATGATTTAAAAACTGTTTTTCCCCCCCTATTATTGTTATTATTTTAATTACCATCTAATTTTGCTTAATTACAGTAATATTTTTTGTTAGTAACATTTAAGGGTGGTAAATTCTAAACACAAGAAGTTAAACCTAAATCAAATATATAAAAGATGAAAAATATACTTTACCCTATACGTTTTCTTTTTTCGCTGGATTTTTTTTGGGTTTTGCAGCTAGGCGCCTACGCCGAGCCCGCCATTTATCGGGCACTCACAGCACGTTTCGCTCTCTTGACTCGGACTCTGCTGTTTAGGCTTCTCTTACTTCTTCCCTCACAGTTGTTATGCTCTTCAGGTACTTTCTTCCTCACTCTCCTCGCCACCGTGGGTCTCAGCCATCATCTCTGAACACAACTGCCGCCAACCGCCACTGATCGCTGCTTCGACGAGATAAGGTGATGCCTTCCCCGGAAAGTAAAATGTTGGAAGCCACCGTTGATTATCCTTCTTTTTTATCGGTTAAGTGGGGGCTTTTGACATATTTGATTATTAAAATTCCGTGGAGGAATGCGGCTAGCGGGTCCTAATACCTCACATCTTCCTATAGTTGTCTTCTATTACTGGATACTTAGTGAAAACATTATTGATTGTTCTCAACTCTTGTTCTTCTCAACTTCTTGTTGTACTCAATATGACTACTGTTTACCTGCATAGAGATAGCGTAGGGGAAATATAAATCAATGACTAATATTTTTCACGAGTGTTCTTTCACAATGTTATAAGGTTAGCAATTTAATTGAATCTGCCTCGAACACCAGGCCTTAACGCAAACATCAGTAACTTGGCTATACAACTTCATTGAATAGTTGATAATTCTTTAATATGTGGAAGGGATGATTGGTTTCTAATAGATTCCGAACAGACGAGCAAACAATGCAGGCAGTTTTTGTGCAATGATTATATTTTTCACACAAATATGTTCAATTTCTATTAATCAAGCTTTGAAGTTCTTTGGCTAAAACATTCAAGTTCAGGAGTATGAGTTTTTTTGACATTAGTTTTGCAGTGCTAATAAGTACAGTTTCTTTTTGTGTGGAACAACCTAGGATTAACAATGACATGGAAGCTAGCAAATGTTATTGTCATTATTTCATGTGTGGAACAACATCTGAATGGATACTCGTATTTTGTTCTCTTTTATGTGAGTTGATATGGAATCATATATATTGATAATTTGATATGGAATCATATATTTTTGCGTTCAGGGACCTAATTGTAAGATAGATATTGTAAAGTAGATAGTTAGTAAGGTTATTAGTCATTAATTCTAAACTAGCCATTAGTTGGTGACTTGAGAAGGACTATAGTATTATAAATAGCCTACTCCTCCAGTTTGTAATGATCTGATCAGTTTATGAATGAATACAGAACCGTGAGAGAGTCTTAGGACTCTCTATTCTTCATCTTCTTCTCCTATTTCTGTCTATGGTGTCTCTCGTCTATCTCTCTTTCTCAAATCTACATCAATAAACATAACATGAGTATTATTTTTAAGTAAAGAGTATTCTTGTTGGAGTTAAAATAATTCTTGTATCCCTCATGAGGCTTGCCCTACTCAACTTCAAAGTCCCACTTGCGTGCTTCTAAATTACTCCACAAAAAATTGAGGCAAAAGATTTGGGCTTTCATTTTGGCCCCTCAGAAGCCTCTGGTCATAACTCATCTTTGAAAGCTTCATGTCTTGTTTTCTACTGTCATTCTGTTAAGCTTTGGAATTTTAGGTAGAACAGTGAGTCATCAGGATTTTGAAGCTATCATTTCTTGCTTCTGCATTCCTCTCTGTGGTGTTTGGTATGCATTTCAAGCTTGAAATTGGACTTCAATTTTGTGGTTTGCTGGCAGATTTTTTTTTTTTTCCCAGAATACAGTGTTTTGTCCTATGTCTTTAGGGCTGTGATTCAGTTTTGTGTTCCCGTGACTTTAAACACCCCCCCAGCAAATGAGCAATCATTGCTCTGTAGACTATTTTAACCATTAATACAGTTCATCATATGGAAAATTTCTAAGTGAAGTGGCTCCCCCTTTAAATATCATCTCTTAATTATTGTACCAATGGAGTTGGATGGTGTTACAGAACTGTAATTCTGTATAGAACCAGAAATAGAGGGGTAGAAGAAGAGACAGAGAGATCAAGAGGAAATATGAGAGAGAAGGAAAGAAATCAGATAGGCATCATGTTATTCCATATCAATCACAAGTCTGAGAGTTACAATAGCGGTATGCCTATTTATAAGGCAGGGGTCATTAGGACTAACCATGTAAGAGCCTAACTCACTAACTAATTTACTAACGGCTATATCCTAACTACCCTTCTAACAACTTTATAAACTGTTATTACAGTTATATATCAGACGTTCATTGGCAAAATATTGAATGGAGGCTCCTTTGATGGGCGCCTCCTAAGTGTTTGTCATTATTCACACGAGAAAAAAAGTATCTTGTGATAACCCTTTTGCTTTTGTTTTTGATTCAAGTTTCCTTTATGTCAGCAATGTAATAAATGGGGCTTCTGTTATAAATCGTGTTTGATGAGTGCCCATTAGGTTAAGCTAAACCCTTTCCATGTTATTTTCTGCAATTGCAGGAGAAAGATGTATAGAGCACGAGCCGAAGGCCTAACCTTCACGAAGGAACCATATATTGAGGATGTTGGACCACGCAGAATGTGAGAGATTTTACATGTTGTAGCTAGTCTTGATTGAATCCTGCTACTTGTTAGTGTAAACGGACTTTTAGCTTCAGGATTTATTGTTGTTTCTTGCAGCAAGAGCATGCAATTCACTGCGTTATCAGACTCAGAGATCAGTAGAATTGCTGAGGTTCAAGTTGCCAAAGGTTCATACTATGACGAGAGAAGAAAGCCAATTGAAAATGGCTTGTTGGATCCCCACATGGTACTTTGTCCTGGTTCCAGTCTTTTTCTGTGTGCCTTTAGGGGTTTATGTTGGTTTTGTTCAATGTTTATAGTTCTGACATCTGTGCATATCATGCTTTGCAATGTCTGCATGTGATCATATAATAGGAACCTTGATATGTAAAGATAATAATATGCATTTAGGGACCTAATTGTAAGATAAACCTATAGCCTCCTTCAAGTCCTAACTAATTCTAGTTTATGATTTATGACTAATTGCCCTACTAACTATCTAGTTTACGATTAGGTCCCTAGGTTTATCTTACAATTAGGTCCCTAAATGCATATTATTATCTTTACATATCAAACATAGTGGCCTTTACTAGTTTATGTTAATTGTGTTTTTATGTTTCATTATGTGTCTTGTATTATCTCCTACAAGTATCCACTGCTGGTTACATTATTGTCAGTTTTATATGGATAAGACCAGGTAGTTATTTTCAATTTATGTGCCAGGCTATAACTATATTATATGTATTCTGCCAAAGGAATATGAATGAATGAAGTCAAACCTCTGTTTCCCTAGAACTCAGATTTTGGTTTTAGTCTCTCCCTTCTTCACTCATCCCTCTACTCTTCCCTCTCCCCGCCTCTCCTCTTTTCTCTTCTGACTCCCTGTTCATAGAATCTCTAGGATTACAGATTCTGATTCTAGAGATCCTCTTCTTCTTTACCCTTTCTCTTCTCTCTTCCCCTTTCCTCTATATCTATTTATATTTTCCAGATTCTAAGTTTCTAACACCATAAGCCTCAATTAATGATGTTCTAGGACTCATAGCAACCTGCTTCTGTTTAAGTGCTGGATTACAATATATGTAGCGTCTTAAACATTTTAGAATGTTATACTGAATGTCACGCATGGTAATGGGACTTTGTTTTCTGTTATTGACTTTATGACGAGATGGATCAACTTATTGGATACGTTTCACATAAAATTAAGCAGAATGTGTTACATGCTAGTATGTAACTTGGAAATAATGTCTCAATAAAGACAAATTTTCTACTTTTCATTTTCTTAAATTGTTTGGTGACCACCAACTGAAACATCCATTCGGCAGATTTATTGAATTTAGAAGTCTTCTATGCATGAAAGAAGAGCTTCCAATTGGCATCAGACTGAGAGGTCTTTTTTTCCCTTTATTACTCCCTCTAGTCCTTTATATAAGACATATTTGCCTAGTTTGATTAGATTAAGGAAGTTAGTTAAATTAGTTAATATGACATGTATTTTCTAAAACACTTTAATTATCTACCTCAATTCCCTTCTTCCCTCTCCTTCTTGATTATTGATGAGGAAACATCAATAGGGATAAATTAGAAAAAAATTGACAAATATGGAAATTATGTCTTATATTTAAAACCTAGATTAACTCCCCAAATATGTCTTATATTAAGGAGTGGAGGGAGTATTATTTTTTTCTAATTTAGATTGACAGCTTATGAGGTTGAAGGGCAACTAATTTTAAAAACCTCCATTCTGCTTGATGATATCTCTTTAAAAAGTCTGTGGTTTCCAAAGCATGGAATGCTTATTTTCATCCTATTCAGGGTCCTGCTAACAAGAGTTGCACGTGTGCAACATGCCATGGGAGTTTTGTTGACTGTCCAGGGCACTATGGATACTTAAACCTTGCTCTTCCAGTTTTCAATGTTGGGTATAAAGAAAAAATTTTGCAAATATTGAAGTGCATTTGTAAGGTATGGAAGTTTAAGTGTTTCATGTCCACTCTTCTTTTCTTCTTATTCCCATTTTTCATTAACATGCTGTTTTGAATGTCTTGTAATTGTAAACTTGGGGCCTGAGCTTTTTGAAGAGTATTCATTTATTCAGGTTTTAGATCTCCAATATTTATATCCATATTCTCTAAAATATTTTCCTGTCTGCAGAATTCTAATTTCAGTGTGATTAATCTCCAATATTTATATCCATAGTCTCTAAAAACTTTCCCCTGCAAGAAAAGGATTTTTTTTTTCAAAATTGATCTCATCCTTCAAATATTCATTTTTAAATGTGCATGCCATACAAATCAACGAAGTTTATTCTCTGTTAATCAAGCATTCTTTCTCCGTTCTACATTTGACATGAATTTAAGGGTTGATCAAAGCATGCTCTTTCATACCTAGTAGTCTTGAATTTTGGTCTAGTTGTTTATGACTATTCTTGAATTGTGTCTAAATATCCGGTGATTTCTCTACAGGGCTGTGCTTGTATACTTCTCGATGAAAATTCTTGTAAAGAACGCTTGAAGAAGATGAGAAGCCCCAAAATAGAGCCTTTGAGGAAGATTGCAATAGCTAAAAGTCTTATTGATAAATGTAGTGCCATGACAAGTAGCAAAACAGTGAAGTGTCTAAGATGTGGATTTATCAATGGTTTGAACCCTTTTCATGTGTTTCAATAATTGTATTATGCTTGAAGGTTGTATTATGGTGTTTTAAATCCTCTATTTGTGGTTAAAACATAATTGCTCCCATAAATTCAGAGCCTGTGTTTATGATGCCGGTGAATCTTTGTTTTTAATCTTTTACAAGCATCGTGGACTGGCTTATTTAGATCATTACCACCCACTAACTTTATAACCTACGTTTTTGAGCCCCCATTTTTTCTGGGTTGTGTTTATAATACATAAAGACAGTGATTGTTTCCTCTTGTTCTTTCAAATGATTAAATTTTGTGAACATTGCATTCTTTTAGGTACCTCACTAACTCTGCGTGTAGTTTTTGAAGCATGAAGCAATGAGCAAGTAGCTAACAAGGCTTACACTTGTATACAGGTCCAGTGAAGAAGCTTGTGTCTAATCTAGGCATTATTCATGATACTTCAAAATGTATTGATGGCATTGAGAAAGATTTAAAGTCAGCAGTTTCTACAAGAGAGTCTGCTTCCACCAACTCAACTACTTATGTTCTAAACCCTCATAGAGTTCTTTCCCTCTTCAAAAGGATGCTTGATGAGGTATGGGTTTATAATTAAGTTACAATTTTTGGTCGTATTTTTTATTTTTTCCCCTTTCCTTCAAGAAAATGATTCTATCCGCAATCCTCTTAACTTCCACCACATTCTTCCTCCATTCATTATCAGCGATGATACCAACACCATTCCTTCCATTGACCTTTCTTGTGTACCAGAGCTTAAAATCATTAATTTCCTGAGACCTTTCCCTAACGATTTAGTATTTAGTTTCCTAGAGGCACAAGATATTAATCTTCCGATCATTCATTATGCCCACCATCGTCCAAGATTTGTCATTCAAAGTCCCAATGGTCCAAGTGCCAAATCTGATCTTGCTCTCATGAAATAGCTTCTTTAGTCGCCTTCGTTTAGAAGAGAGCGGTAGCCCTTTGCTCATTTAACACTACATCCGGGTGACGATGCAGCGGCTCTTGCTCATTCTCACTGTACTCGAGCCATACAGCACGTTACTTACAAGCAACGACCTAGCATTAGCACAATTTCTTCATTGATTCATGTTCATAAAAGATTCGACAGGGTTTTATGTTGGCTGTCGGGGCTTAACACAACCCTCCTCCTTTACGTGGGCTTGGGATTGGCTATAAACATAGGCGGAGTTTAAAGATGACATGCATCCAGTGATTTGTATTTATTTATGACTCAAGTTAAATTTCTTAGCCACATTTTGTTGTAGGACTGTGAATTACTTGATCTTGCAGACAGACCCGAGAAATTCATTATAACGAACATGGCTGTGCCACCCTTAGCTATTCGACCTTCAGTTATAATGGATGGTTCCCAAAGGTAATGTCAGCATACATGTGCTGGTTTGTGGGTAGTTTAAGTCTTTGGCAACGTAACTATTCACTTATGGTATAGTTCAGCTGTTCGCCAATGCTTATAGTTTTTCTCCTATGTTTGTGGTAGCAATGAAAATGATGCAACAGAGAGGCTGAGGCAAATAATTCAAGCAAATGCTAACCTTCGCCATGAGCTGCAGGAAGCTAGTGGGGCATTCAAATCTCTGGTATAGTGAAACTTTTTGAGTGGTGATATTTCCTTGTCAAACATAAGT
Source organism: Acacia confusa (assembly GCA_037074495.1). Taxonomy (NCBI): domain Eukaryota; kingdom Viridiplantae; phylum Streptophyta; class Magnoliopsida; order Fabales; family Fabaceae; genus Acacia; species Acacia confusa. The sequence continues at coordinate 1,553,682 of CM073509.1, forward strand.
TGATAATTGAATATTGTGATCTTTTTTGGTAATATTAATGGTTAATACAGATAAAGGAAAATTTTGCGTTTTGTTTTTGTTTTTGTCATCATATGTACTTACAGACTTTATGGTTTTCTTGTCTTTAGACTTCTGCTATACTAGGCCACTCTATTGTTCAGTTGGACCCTTTTTTGGGTGATTGATATTCCTTTTGGGTTCATTAATCATAAATATTACTGTATATCAATATGAGTTATAAAGTCTATAATAAGCCGCACTGTTCACAGTCTGTGAACATTGCAGCTTATTTATCAAATTCTATACAATGGACGAGAAATGAGAAAATGTGTCCAGTTGTGGTAAAATTTGTGAAGGCTTATATGGTGTTTGAAGGGCTAGCTCGTTTTCTCCCTGGATTTTAATGCATTGATAGCTCCCCTTTAGGCTGTTCTTCTGGCATGAGAAGTTTTCTTAGGGTTTCAGAATGTAATGTTGTCATTCTGTTGATATTGGCTTAGGATGGCTGGGAAATACTTCAAGTTGAGGCTGCTCAATTCATAAATAGTGATGTCCGTGGCATTCCGTTTAATATGCAACGCGCCAAGCCATTAGCTGGCTTTGTTCAACGGCTTAAAGGAAAGCAGGGGCGTTTTCGTGGCAACTTATCAGGGAAACGTGTTGAGTTTACTGGCAGGACAGTCATTTCACCGGATCCTAATCTGAAAATTTCTGAGGTCAGTTATCTTGGCAAAGCTTGACCAGCCTTGTTACCATTTATACATTTTGACAAATTCCTAGGACATAAAGCATAAGCCAAAACACTAAAAGAGTTCAACTACTATTTATTCTTTGTAAATCATAGCAATATTCAATGAAAAAGAGAAAGGTGATGCTGGTGGAATGGAAACATCATTTATAGCTATGAAAGCAATAATACAGGGAATTTCCTTTTTTTGTCTTCCAACACTTTTTAACATTCTTGATAAATGTTATTTATGATTGTTTCTTGACATTGATTTGTTTCAGGTCGCAATACCAATCCACATGGCTCGTATATTGACTTTTCCTGAGTGTGTTTCCCCTCACAACATTGAGAAGTTGAGACAGTGTGTGAGAAATGGCCTTGATAAGTATCCTGGTGCAAGGTTGCTTAGACATGCTGGTGGCACATCAAGGTTTATAATTGCCATGTGTTTCATTTATACACAACACACATGCACCATTCTCTTGCCACTAAATTAGTGTCAGTACTTACATGCTTTTGTGAAAAAATTATATCCAGTTGCATTCGGTTGCAGGTCCTTAAAAGTTTCGTTTCGGAAGCGCCTTGCTGATGAATTGAGGTATGGTGATATTGTTGATCGTCATTTGGAAGACGGAGACATAGTTCTTTTCAATAGACAACCAAGCTTGCATCGGATGTCTATCATGTGTCACAGGGTAATTCACTAAACTCTACGATGATTCACTGTGTAAAATCTGATTCTTGTTGCATCAATCTTAATTTGCCCTTGCAGGCTAGAGTTATGCCTTGGAGAACTCTGAGATTCAACGAATCGGTCTGCAACCCATATAATGCTGACTTTGATGGTGATGAGATGAATTTACATGTCCCGCAAACTGAGGAGGCACGGACAGAGGCTGTTTTATTGATGGGGGTAAGCTCAATAGATCCTGTTATCATAGAGGAGTGGGTGTTAACTATCTATGATACTTTTGGTTCTAGTTTGTTTGGTTTGGTTAAACATCAAGTTACTCTTGTTTGTTCTGTTTGCATTTTCTTCTTTATGATGCTTTGTTATCATGTAAATATGCTCAACAAAATGTGGTAAAACCTCAACAGATCAAAGTTGGGGATGAGGGGTACACGTCCTACCAAAAAAGCTATGTTTTTTACTTTTTTATTTATTGATGCAATTATTAAAGGGAAGAGTAGAAAAATCAGAGTCAAGAACGAGAAGTCCTCCCTAAGCCAAGAAATGCAGACTCATCTAATCTAGAATTTTCAGTCCCTTTGTAAATTCACAAGGGGCCACCCTAAAAAGGTCACCTCCTTCCCGTTGTTATTATTCATTCATTCATTCTGTTGTATTTATAGATGAGTTAAAGATTGTGCTGAGGTTTGGTTTGCTCTAATTTGTTTGGGTTTCCTTTATAAGGCATGATGTAGTCTTGGCATGTTTACTCCCTTAATACTTGCTTGAACAAATAAGCGTTATGATTTTTTAATCTTTCTGGTTCCCCTTCTAATCTTTGTATTAATGGTGCTAAAAATATAAACTTTAAGGGGCATTTTGCGCTTTTGTTTTTGTTTATAAATAATTGTATGTGGATATCACTAAGACTTTGTTTCTACAGGTGCCAAACAATTTATGCACACCAAAGAATGGAGAAATTCTGGTTGCCTCTACTCAAGACTTTTTAACCTCCTCATTTCTGATAACAAGAAAAGATACATTTTATGATCGTTCTGCTTGTGCACTTATTTGCTCGTACATGGGTGATGCCATGGATATTGTCGATCTGCCAACTCCAGCAATTATAAAGGTGATAGTTGAAGCTTAATAGTGTCTGTGTGGGTAAAAACAGTTGCACATTTTCTTATCTTCGTCTGCCTCTATTATATGAACTTTTGTTATTTAATAGGCTTCATACATTTACCTACATTTGTGGAATATGGGACTTTGGGAGGTGCTTTCTTAATTTCTACATACATTTGTAGAAATTTCCAGTTTTTCAAAATGTTGCTGACAGAGAAGCCTCTAAACTGGAATTACTTTGCTCTTGACAGATTTGGCATACCTGGTCAACTAGATAGACACCATGAGCAAAGATTCTTAATATAGACACTGTTAACTTTAATCCCAATTAACTTCGCAACTCTGATTCTTCGAGTGCATTCTCTTATTAATCCTTTTTCTGGTTGGTTACCTATTCTCTCACTTCCCAAACAGAGTGAAATAGAAATCCCTTTTTTGACCAATGTTTCCTCAGGCTCAAGTCATAGTGATGCTTGATAGGATACAAACCTAATAAAACTGTCTCTTTGTTAGAACCTGGAAAATAGAAATAGAAATAGGGAAAGGGAAAGAGGGAGAGGAGGAGGAAATCTAGAACCAGAATCTGTAATTCTAGATGAATAGGGAGTTAGAAGAGTAAATAAGAGGGAAGATAGAAGAGAAGAAAGGGATAAGAGGAGAAAAGGCTAGAGCTAGAATTTGAAACTCTAGTCAGAGAGGAGAGGGGAGAGACTATAACCAAAATCTGAGTTCTTGGGGAAGAGAAGAGATAATTATCTCAATGATAATTTCATTCATCGATATCTTTGATAGAGTACATGTTTGGTATTCATAGACTAATACACTAACTGCAAATAGCCACTCTTACAAAAAACTGACATTAACTAACATAATCTTAAAATAACTGACATAGGACACTTGTAAAACTGACATTAACTTAAAATAACTGACATAAGACCCTAAGGTTGTGTTTGGTTTGAGGGGAGGGGAGAGAAGTTTTTTACCTCATTGACCAAATTGCCCAATGAAAATTTTCAATATTCCAAAAATACACTCAAGAAGAAAGAATATTCTTTTTATTAATGCCAATTTGGTAAAAGTCCTCCTTCCCATCCCACCCCCTCCTCTTAAACCAAACACACTGTAATAGACATAAAATAGAATACTGATAAAGGGTGCTGGTTCCTATCAGTCTTGGTTGGTTTGTGTTGTTTTATGTTGCATTAAGGACAATTTATTTTTACCATACCCAGCAGCTTGTTACATTATGATTTTCTGGAGTTTTTAGTGAATGTTACTATAGCCTTAGAGAATGGAACCTTTTCTCTTGGTTGAGTGCAGCGATTTTGGCTCAAGTAAGGAGTGTATATTGTTGTTATTGCCTAGCCTTTGCAAGCTGTTCAGTGTTTTGGTTTAGTCGGACTGCTTGGATTTTTAGGGGGAAACTAGTATCATTAAGGTTCTTTAAGACAAGGTTGTTTTCATGGTTTCTCTTTAGTACTCAGTACTTACATGGTTTCACTCATAAGTTACCTCATCCAGAGAAGGATTGGTAAATAATTCTTCGTTGTTATTTGTTTTTGCATTTGTTACTTATGTTTCCTTCAAGCAGGATACTTTTTTCTTTTCAGTGTTATTTTACATTGGATGCTTTTCACCATTCCCTCTGTATATGTATATATTTTTTATGACAGAATGAAGCAAAATCTCACCCAACATTGCAATGCTCAATTCATTCAGCATATTAGTTTTGAACCTTTTTTTTTTTGGCAGCCAGTAGAGCTTTGGAGTGGGAAACAGATATTTAGTGTTCTAATACGCTCTAATGCAAATGTGAGGACCTATGTGAGTCTTACTGTTAAGGAGAAGATCTACAGCACAAAGCTTGATGACAGGAAAAGAGAGTTAAAAACAATCTGTCCTAATGATGGGTTTGTTTATTTTCGCAACAGTGAGTTGATATCTGGGCAACTTGGAAAGGTTACTTTAGGTTAGTTGCTCTATACTCTTTTTTCCCTTTTTCTTAACTTACAAAATGCTGATATTTGTTCAGTTAATTGTACAAATTCATATGTCAGTTTTTATGTTCTTTGCTTTTGAAGTCATAAATTTGGTGGTGTTATGTGCTATGCATGTATCTCTGAATAAGGGTTTTTTTTTCCACTTTCAAAGTTTGTCTTCAGCTGCTTAAAATAATGATAAGCATGTGGATCAGAAAATTATCAAACTAAATTTAGAATATGCTAAATCAGCTTGTATCTATCAACTAGTCATTCCAAGTTCTCTCCCCTCCCCTCCAATCTCTACCTGTTTTCTTTTCATCTCAATTTAAATTCAGATCAGAATTAGTGGATTCTAATGCATCATCTGAAAAAGATTCCAGTCCCTTTGATGTTCCTCTAGGGATCCCCCCCCCCCAAAAAAAAAAAGAAAAAAAAAACCTCTTCTGAATAACAGTTGCCAGAAGAAATCTATGGCTGGAAGCCTTTGCATACTATTCTAACCAATGGCACCTCAAACCAGCAAATGCTGCACACTTCCAAATGCAAAGCAATTTATGCTCTGCTTACTCTTGAAAGTTGAAACCACAATTTTGATAGTTAATAAAGCCATGAGATCAGCCTTTGGCAGCATTAGTTTTAATAACAAGTCGACAACAGTCAGATTAGAACAAAAGGCAGCTTTGACTTGTCAGTGACAAGACTGGCAGTGGGACATTGGGCATGGTATTCTGCCTTTTTAGACACAAGCAGAAAATGACATGGAGACAAAGTTTATTTATGAGAAGTAAGATGGAAATTGAATAGATATTACCGGCATTAAGTATTGCAGTCTTCTATTATGTTGCTATTACATACTACTTAGAGAAACATATTTCTACTTAGTGTTCCACTTCCACATTTGGATTCAAATGTGGAAAATATATTTCAGTTTTCTGTTCCATTAACCGGTTTTTCTAAATTATAAGCTTAACATTTATGTTGATTTTTACTTTCTCACCTGTAGTGGAGATTAAATAGTAAGTTTGTTTTTCCCTCAATTTTTTGTTTAACCTTTTGGTTGCCTTTTTTCAGTTTTTTTGAAAAAAACTGCATATAACTTATGTCATCATATAAGTGGGTGGCCTGATAGTTTTTTTTTTTTTTAATGTCAGGAAATGGAAATAAGGATGGACTTTTCTCAGTGCTACTTAGAGACTATAAAGCCCATGCTGCAGCCTCTTGCATGAACCGTCTAGCTAAGTTGAGGTAAATATCTAGCTTATGGTTGGCATTATTATGGTACTCCCTCAGGTTCTTTTTGTAAGAAACTTGTGGATGTATTCTTTTGTCCTGAATATAGGAAACAATGACCTCTTGTTTGGTGTATTTATTGAACTATTCGTTTTATACCCTCATTTATGGAGTTTGGTTAGGTTAGTATCGTAAAATACCATGCCACAAGCTCAAACATTCAATGTGGGCATTTTTGGAATGAAAATGGAATCAGTGACATATTTATGAATCTCAACTAATTTTAACTGCATTTGTTGAATGAGTTATTTATTTCTTATAAAAAGGACCAGAGGGAGTAATTCTTATAGCTAGATATTTGGGTTTGTCAATTCAGTATCTTATATTGCATGTTTCATTCCCGCATTTTTTTTCCTTTTTTGGCTGGAGGAATTTGCTTATCATTGTGCAGTGGAAGATAATTACGTGTTTTCTCTAATATTGTATATATCTGCTGTAATTTCAGTTTATTTAAATTATTTAATACCATGTTCCTTCAACCTTTTTAATTTGTGTACTAACTAAGTAGTTTTAGATTAGAGTGATAAATTTAAATACGGATCCACAGATAAAATTTTGTACATCGAATCCCCATGATTGGTTTGTACGTTATGAAGAAGTTGCCATTTAGGTCACTGTTCATATTTCTCCTTTAATTAAACCTTACCTGTTATTGTGCTTGATGCCAGGGAATTTGAATCGTGTCATTCAGATTTCATTTAAATTTATATTTGTTTTTTTGAGGACTTGCTAAGAAATCAGAAGTGTGTTTAATTTTTACATTCAATCTTATTGGAGGGTTTTAGCTTGATAGATTCTGTACTGTTTTGCTTTCTTCATCAAGCAGGTTTTCATGTTTACCATTTTTGTTTTGGAAAATTTGAATAATATATATCATATAGGATAGTGAAAATATAACTTCCGTTTACAGTGGTAAGCTCAGTTATTCTGATATAGTATTTTGCATCCATTGTTTGGGTTGATTCTACCCACATAATGTACATGTTTTTTTAATTGGATGCAGTGCTCGATGGATAGGCAATCGTGGGTTCTCCATAGGCATTGATGATGTCCAACCTAAAGAGGGATTGATCAAAAAGAAAGATGAAACAATTTCAGATAACTACAGAAAATGTGATAATTTTATAGAGGCTTTCAATAAAGGAAAGCTAGAACTCAAAGCCGGTTGTGATGCTGCTCAAACATTGGAGGCTTTAATAACTAATGTGTTGAATGGCATTCGAGATACTGCAGGGAAGGTATTCATTTTTCTTTTCCTAAAGCAGGGATTCTTTGTGTTTGACGGTTGTTTCTGGGGTTTCTCTGGTAAATGCCTCTTGTTTCTTGAGTGGTGACACTGAATCTTTTTTTAATAACTTTTGCTATTGTTTATAAATAAAAAGTCTTTTTTTAATATAATTTAATTTCATCATTAGGTGTTAATGGTTTGTTCTATCACTTTTTCCCAGGTTTGCATGCAAACACTGCACTGGAGAAATAGTCCCTTGATCATGTCACAGTGTGGCTCCAAAGGATCTCCTATAAATATTAGCCAAATGGTTGCGTGTGTTGGTCAACAGTCAGTTGGGGGTCGTCGAGCTCCCAATGGGTTCATGGAACGGAGTCTTCCTCATTTCCCAAGAAAAGCAAAGACCCCTGCAGTATGTTTACTTTCAGTTACACTGTACTCTTGTGTTGAATTTTTATTGTATGTTATATAGGACTCAATTGGCACACATCCTATTGGATTGCAGATTTAATCATTCATAACTTGAAAAGGAGCCAAAGTTTCATTATATATCTAGAATAGCGATGTAAACTTTTTGTGCTTCCTCACTTTTTTTGTTTTGCTCCCTTTATCTAAATAGTGGAAAATTGAGGATTTCTTTTACTAAGTATTTCAATCACTTGGTAATTGGTACGGAGTATTATTAGCTACTTTAGTGACAAGTTTTATTCAGAAGATTGGTCATTAGATTATTGTGCGGCATAAGCAAATTTCATTTGAAGGATAGTGGAAAACTAATATGTTTGACCGGCAATTTAAGCTGGGTAATGGACTCAAATCCTACCATAAAGGGTGTGTAGTAATAATTTGAATAAAAAATATTAAAGAGAAGCACTGAATAAAAGAAAAAACAGTAGATAATAATTGCATGTGTCATATGCAATACAAAGAAAGGGAAAAAACTCTACTAAAAAAGGCCAGCTGATCATGCTGTGTTGTGTTTCTGCAGAGTTGATACACACACCCATCATTTTCATATAAATTTTTTTATTTTAAATGAATTTAATAATATTAAGAAATTAAGATTTTTAAATTATTATGATACAAAAATTTATATCCAGAGAGTAGGGATAAATAATTACACCAAAACTAAAAATATTACTTTATTTTGATATGAATCATAAAAAAATAATCCATCTGACAGAGCAAGAGAGTGAGAGATGATGATTATAATTTGCGTGTAGTTGAAGTCAGATCCATTATCTTGCTAACCATGATTTTAAAAACTTATTGCATATTGTCATCAATTGCTGTCTCTTCTATTTACAGCACAGCAGCACTCAGAAATTACTGCTGGTGGTTATTTCATTTCATGCCACGTTGCAGTTTTGGTCACTGCTATCAGTTACATTGAAGTGTGTTATGTTGCTTATATGCAGGCAAAAGGTTTTGTGGCCAATTCCTTTTATAGTGGATTGTCAGCTACTGAGTTTTTCTTCCATACAATGGGAGGGCGAGAAGGGCTTGTTGATACTGCGGTAGGGTACATATTTTGAATCTAATATTCACAATATGCCCTAATGAAAGTATTTATTTCATTTTAATGGTTTAGAATCTTTAGTTTGTATATTATATGCTATTTTAACTTACAGCTTGCGGAGCATTAGGGATAATAGATTATAGATAGACTTGCAAGCAGCATAATACTTTTAATCAGAACCAGCCAAAATTTTTAATATGGTTCACATAGGGCTTCATGCTTTTTCATTTTCTCACTTGACCTATTCAGAGTTACTGTATGGAATTTTGCCCATGCTTCGTCGTGCTCAAAACTATTCATGAAATTTTTTCTTGAAGTAACAGAGTAGATGCTATGAATACAGAAGCCTTTTTTAGCATAAGCAGTGGAGAATCATTGACTCGGCAAAAATGATAGTTGGAGCTATTTATAATCTCTCTGGTTTGTGGCTGTGTAGGTGAAAACTGCTGACACTGGTTATATGTCTCGTAGATTAATAAAAGCTTTGGAGGACTTGTTTGTCCACTATGATAACACTGTAAGAAACGCTAGTAGTTGTGTAGTTCAATTTTGCTATGGAGATGATGCCATGGATCCAGCTGGCATGGAAGGAAAAAATGGAAAACCTTTGAATTTTGAGCGGTTGTTCTTGAAAAGCAAGGTCTGGAAGCTGCTTTTTTTGTTTTACCGAGATTCAGAATTATTGTCTTGGGATTTACTGCAATTCTTTTTCTTTTAGGCTATATGTCCCAGTGATGGAGATGATGAAATCCTATCCTCCTCTGATGTGTGTAAAGTTGTGCAAGACAAACTGTCAGAATTTGGTATGTTGAAACAGAAAGGAACTTCAGAAGATGATATAAGTTCTGAGGTGGGTTGCTCTGCCGACTTCATCAATTGCCTACAATCCTTCATCAGAGATAACGTTGGAGTCTTATCAGAAAAAGATGAAACTTCTGTTGGTGATGAAAGTAGAAATCAGAAAAAATTTATTCAGAGGATATCTGGTATTACTAGTAGACAGCTAGAGGTATCTACGAACATTACCTTAACATCATACCTATTTTTCCTGTATTGAAAGTAGTTTTGTTTCCTATTGGTCTTGTAGTTCCTTCTATGTTTGTACATTCTTATTAGCTTCAAAATATTGTTTTAACTTTTAACCTGCTTCTCTCTTAGGTTTTCTTGGATATATGTCTTTCTCGATATCGTTCAAAAAGAATTGAGGCTGGAACTCCAATTGGTGCCATTGGTGCTCAAAGTATTGGAGAGCCTGGGACACAGATGACTTTGAAAACTTTCCACTTTGCTGGAGTTGCAAGCATGAGTATCCTTGACTGATCATTTTTTACTTTGATTGACCACTGATGTTATGCTTCTCTGGATTGCTCCTTTTTAATCAAAAGCTTGAAAGTGTTTATTAAAAAAAAAACAAAGTGCTTTTAGTACTAACAGAAATTCCTTTTTCTGGGGTGGGTGCCTGGGGCAAGGGGACTCTATTTGCTAAAAATGCTTCACCAAATAGATCTGTTCTATTTAATAATTTCCGAGAGCTTAAGTTGTCTCTTTCTTGGTCCAAATGGTATCCCTTAATTCATCTTTAGATGTTACTCTTGGAGTTCCACGTATCAAAGAAATAATAAATGGCGCCAAAAGAATCAGTACACCTATCATTACTGCAATACTTGATAGTGATGATAATGCTAATACTGCGAGGATGGTAAAAGGTCGCATTGAGAAAACAAACTTGGGCCAGGTGTGCACAAAGAATAGACTTATATCCTGAGACTTGGCATAAGCCTCAAACATCAAATAAATCAAATTATTCTTTCATTCACACCGACCTCAACATATCATTTTACTATTTTGCTAAAAGAGGCTAAATGGACTCCATCAAATTACTGAACTACCCTAAGTTTCTAACTATTTACATGATTGTCCCCTGATTCCTAAGTTGTCATATCTGCAGAGTTTGAACTTAATGGAGATGCTATTGAGACAATAGTAATTAATTAGTGATTTAGAAAATGGACTATATTATTATTAGGATTCAGCTGGTAATTTGATGATAAAAGGTTTTTTCTTTGGGGGTTGGGGTGAAGGTAGTGCGGTTTTTGTAGTAGAGGGAGTGCCCATGTATAATTAATTGGTGCTGCTTAAGCAAGGTGCTTCTGTAGCCAAAAGAGAACATAGAATTTTACAGTTCTTTATCTTTTTACTCTTCTTTTTTCTCAGCACCAGTTTCTAGGTTTAGTTGGTTTTAAATGATATCTTTGGTAAATAGCTTTATGGGAGGATGACCCCTATCTTTCTTTCTTACTTGGTTTACGATGAGGATATTATCTGTTAAAAGTATGTTTAGTGAGTGGTAAAGCAACCTAACTTTTCATGAACGACAATATTAAGCTGCCTTAGCATTCCTACGCTACAGCAATGGAAATTTTTTTCATTGCATTTTATTTCACTAATAATAAGCGGCATCTTCCTTTAATCTCTATGGTTGATCCTGAGCATATTTATGTTATGTGCATTGGAGCCTAAGGCGCCCTGGCCCACTAATTTTTTGTTGTTGTTGTGAGTGTTTAAATAGTTTTACTCATTGCCCCCGTAATGCAACTCAAGGGACTTAGTATCTAACAGCATAAGTGAATAAGTGGGTTAGCCAAAAGAACAATGCATGACTAGCCAGAAAAAATAAAATAAAAAATTACTTGGTGTCCAAATGCAAATAGGTTGAGAGGCAAGAAATGCTTCCTCTTATCAACTGTTTTCCCGCAATATCTTACTCCTTCCAGTCCTGTTAAAGTTGACTCTATTTTTTTCTTATTTCATTTATTATCCATTGCTTTAAAATACGTAGTATATTGTTTTTTTGGTGGTATACTCAAGGTTATGGGTTTTTTCCCTTTTTGTATTGCCCCTATTAAGTCAAATTTATAATCTTGCCAGAGGGTTTTGAAAGTTGTTCTTAATATTGAATGGTGAGATGGTTCAGCTAGTGCATTATAATTGTGTTTTCATCATTTTGTAACGCATCCTCAATTGGGCCCCTGTTTTTCATTCTATCCTTCAATTTTCCATTCTTTAGCTCCAGTAACATATTGTACTATTGTGCCATACAGATAGCAAAGGGCATAAAAATTGTGATGACATCAAGATCAGCATCGATTGTTATCACACTGGACATGGAAATAATCCGAGGTGCACAATTGAATATAGATGCTAATATTGTAAGGGAATCCATTTTGCATGCTCCAAAATTAAAATTGAAGCCAGAGGTAATTGATCTCCCTAGTGATTATGATTTTCTCACCCTTCAATGCTTCCTGTATTTATAGCTTTTATTGTTTTGCAGCACATTAACGTTTTGGATGTGGAAAAGCTTGCAATTGTACCCCAAGATGCAGATAGAAGTAAAATCAATTTTCAACTTAACCATCTAAAAAAATTGCTTCCATCAGTTGTAGTAATGGCAAGTTCTTCCATCAGTGAAAAAATTTCAGCACATTAACGTCTTTTGATACTTGATGAAGACATTACAGTGTTTTCTGGTCTTTCCTTTATTTGTTAAATTTATCTTAAGATGGGAAAAGTATAATTTTGTCTCTGAATTGCAGGGAATTAAGACTGCTGAACGTGTTGTTATCAGTAAAGAAGAAGATAAAGTGACAAAGATGGAGAAGTTCAAGTTGTTGGTGGAAGGGTCAGTTCATAAGTTTGTTTTTAATACGATCATTTGTTTAAGGTTTTTGCTTTCTTCAATTATACACATCTGCTTGAAGACATTATTTTCTCAAGCTGTGGAGTTTAACAGGAACTCTGCTGGTTCTCTTATTGTTTCCTCATGTTTTACCTTTTCCCATAACTGCTACCAAACGTTGTCAATTATTACGCCAGATGTGTGTGCACTGTTTGACGATGCTGTCTTGCTGGATACATGTGAGATAACCTCTTTAATTTATGTTGTAGCATGACCAATGCAAGAAAGAAAAAGCAAACAATTTTGTCACTGTAGTTTATGAAATTCACTGGCATGTCCTGGTTGGAGAGGGAATGATTTTATCTTTGTTAAGTAGCTTTGGTTATTCAAGGGTAAGTCTTACAAGTAAAAGAATAGAGTGTGTTTGTGTGTTAAAGATTAGTTCATTTTTATGATTTTGTTGTCTATCAGTTATTTCTCACCTTTATTTCTAGGAGTGTTTTGTAATTAATCTATGTTCTTAGAGCATTATAATTTACAACTAGTGTGGGTCTCATGCATTGTGCAGAGTTTGACGAATAAGTTAAAATCTTTATGATCATGAACCATATGGTTTCTTAGAGTTTTCTATACCGTATATTGATTTACAGATAAAGAAGAAAGGTATAGAGCACTGGAGTCTATTTTTCTTTAGGCCCTTAAGCTGTCGAATTTGCTACATTTTTTGTCAAAATCGTAATCCTCCTGTGCTTTTGTATCCTCTTTTGTTTGAAGGATACTTGGCCCTTCTAATTTTATTTTTAATATTTCTATGTAACAATATTTGTATATCTAGGAAGCTGGATATTGATAGAGCGCAATTGCATAGTGCGATCCATATAACCAACCCCACCTAGTGTGATTGTTGTATTTTTATGTAACAATAATCCTTGTATCAAATATGTATTGACAAAAGAGAGGTTTCTTTGCAAAATAGGTTTCCAATATGGGAATGTAACAGCAGTAATGGGCCATTTATCCCACAGTGCTTTGTAGTTAGGGAATAATATCAGTTGAAGTTCTGTTCTTATTTCTTAGTGTAATGGTTTTGATTTCAACACAACCATTAATATTCATGATGATATTACTTTTGGGAGCATGAAGAGATCATTCCATGACAATTACTTCAGTTGGTTTCAATATACCGTTTTAGCACCTTTGATAATGGTCTTTGGCAAATTATAACTTATTTAGGACTAGTTTCTGACAAATTTGGTGACTGAAATCCATTTTAATGTGAACTAATTAACCTATTATGATTAGATTAGAGATGAAGTTGCACATTGATAAGTTTGAAATACTGTATATGGGGTACCTAAGTGTGTTTGTCCTTTCATATCGATAGCAATTTTTTGGAGAGGATTCCTCACCTCACTTGGATGACCATCAATTGGCATTAGAGCTGGTGGTTGGCTATCTTGGAAACGGTTTACCTGTGAAGGCTTATGATTGATGAAGAAACCAAGTGAAATGTCTCAGTATAAACTGCCCGGAGACTTGCTCTCCAGTCCAAAGCGGACCAACTGATGGAAACTAAAATAGTAGTAGTATAAAATGTTTTATGGAGTACTTAATTGGGATGGTTCTTCCACTTCAGTAGTTAGTTTTTGCAGGAGTTTTCCACCTCACTTTGTTTCCCATTAGATTATGAGATGGTTAACAAAGGAACTTTTACTTACCCAAATGAATTTTACAAAATAACCTATGAACTGATTCTGCTGTACACACAATTTATCTAAAATTAGTTGCCAAACATCCTTATGGCCCAGTGATGGACATTTTCTACTTTAAGTTCCAGACCACTCTCGTTTGCCACCTGTTCTCTTCTTTGCCTTATAGTCGATCGGCATCATTCTAGATTTTTTCTGGGCTCATGTTCCATAGAGATCCTAGAGTGAATTGCTACTAATTACTCGATAATTACTGGAATATTTTTTAGATCTTTCTGTTTCTGTGGGTTTGTTATTTGTTCTCCTAATCGTGTTTTTTTGTCATTTGAGTTACTCACAAGATGATAGGAAAAGATAATTTGTGCTTTTGGGTTGCAATTCTTTGCATAGGATTCCATGATATCAGTATTCTGCTGAGTATGTAAGTTGCTTTATGTGGCTTATATTGTTGACACATCTTAATTTACTTGTGGTTTCTTTTTCCAGCACGGGCCTTCAAGAGGTTATGGGCATTGAGGGGGTTAACGGACGTAAAACTCTTAGTAATCATATCATTGAAGTAGAGCAGACTCTAGGAATTGAAGCAGCTAGAAAGTGTATCATTGAGGAGATAAAGTTTACAATGGGAAGCCATGGAATGAGTATAGACATACGACATATGATGCTTTTGGCTGATGTGATGACCTTCAGGGTGAGTCATTTGAAAATATAACAAGTTATGACTACATCTCTGATTTCAGATTACGTATTAGATTTTGAACTTACGAAATGGATATATGAAAATAGGGTGAAGTCCTTGGAATAACTAGATTTGGAATCCAAAAGATGGACAAGAGTGTATTAATGCTAGCATCATTCGAGAAGACTGCAGATCACCTTTTCAATGCTTCTGTGCATGGGAGGGATGACCAGATTGAAGGAGTGACTGAATGCATAATCATGGGCACACCAATTCAGATAGGCACTGGAATGATCAAGGTTAAACAAAGGTAAGAAGTGAATGCGATGCTTGTAAATGAGTTACTTGTGATGCTGGGTTTTCAAGGTGGACCTCTGCTGTACATGCATGCATCATTTCATCTGCAAACATAATTTTTGGTGGCAATATAGGACATGCAATTTTGAAATGAGAGTGCTCGCTTAATTTCACCATTACGAGTTATTCATGATTTAGGGTTTAGGGGTTGGGCTGTGGGGGATTTTTTGCATAACTCAAAACAACTACTTTTACCAGCTGTAGCCCAGAATTTCTATGAATTGATTGTGGGTTTGATGAGACTTCAGCTGCAAAAAAACTTAACATTTGCGGTTATTAAACTCTGTTCTACAGATTGGATCCTCCAGCGCTGTGTCAGGGTGCCGATCCTATTCTGGCTTGAGTTCATAGTTGTATAGTTGCTGTGAAGATGAGGATCATCATGTGCAGAGTGCTCTGAAGGTTTAAAAATTCAGTTTCTAGCGTGCCTGCTTGTTCTTGAAATTACAATCTCCAATGGCTCAACGATTTTATAGAGATGCAGAAACTTCAATGCATTAGAACATCATGCCCCTAACATTTTTTTGGCAACTAACGTAGCTGATTTGATGGAAAAGGCAAGAGTATAATTGTATATAGGGTTTACATTTTATAAGTATACTGCTTCACTTTCTTTTATTTCTCCAGTTGCGCCATATACTTACAATTTTGTGAAATTAGACAGATTCAAGAGGTAAAGATCCCGTATAGTTTTTTTTTTAAAGGAAAAAACGGAAAACCATTTTGCTGCAGCACCTATACTTTTATTTAATTTTTAATTTGATACATTTATGTTTTTCTCTCTTAATTAAATGATTTAATTTGGCTCTATCAGCATCCTAACTTTACTCTGTTAGCATTGTTAGCCTTTGTATAGGGACTATGTCTAAAAAAAAAAAGGATTTTAAATACTATCTATATTAAAATCCATGGATTCCATGCATTAAAAAATAGTAAAAATAATTACATCCCATCAACAATTGCTCCCATTTTTTTTTTGCTATTGCACCCGGTTCACCAGAGTTTTGCCCTGACTAGTCCGGATCGAAGTTCTGTCGGGTGCATACGCGGGGACCTCTCTCAGGGAAATTTTCTGAATCCATTAAGACTTGAGCTCGAGACCCTTGCTTAAGCGATCCAAGCCTCTTCCACTTGAGCCAACTTCCGCTGGTACAATTGCTCCTAGTTAAAAAGCTGGGAAAATACTAGTTGCTCGTAAGGCCCATAATTATGATAATTGTCAAAAAGGATTACTCGTGCACCATGATAATAGTTCGAGGGATGAACGGGCCACCGAGTTCAATCCTAATTGGAGAACTAGCCTGGGGTATAAGGTAGCTTCACCATGAGCATCAATGTCAACAACTCAACATGGGTAATAATCAGGCGTTCTGAGCAAAAAAATAATAATAATAAATCAGGCGTTGGTATTGGAAATTAAACGTGGCATGGGGTGTGAAAAGTAAAGTACAAATTTACAATATTTGACCTGTGGAAGTGGTTAGTCTCAGGTCATACGAAGTCATTTGATTATTGATATAAATTTATAGAAATAATATTTACAAGTCATATAATATAATTCACTTTTAATTTCATTCAATATAATCTAAGATATAAAACTTCATAAGTGCGTCATGCACAATTTGAGAATGTTCAGAATTTTTATTGGAATACGAACTCATGAAGCAGTATAAACACTTTAAAATAAAAATAAAAACATTTTTCTTATTAAAATGAGTATTCGATGTAAAAAAAAGGAAAATTGCACTAAAGTCCCAAGTTAGAGAAAATACAATCCCTTGAAATTTCCAATTAATAGGTAGGTGCATTTGGGGTAATATCTTTTCGTATAGTTAGACTCATGCAAGTTGAATATCCTTGTCAGCAACTTGAATTAAAAGAGAAGCACCTTCAGACAATAGTTCTCTCTATTATTGTATTCAAAGAGAAGGCACTATAGATACAAAATCAAAAATCTCAAAATTAACCATATAACTCTGTTTAAATATTTCACTTTCCCCCGTCTTCAGACCAAGATTAGTAGCTAGCTATCATGATTGGATGATTTTATATGTGCATCAGCGACTCATGTTTTCCAAAGATCAGAAAATTTTGGCTGCCCAGACAAATGGATATACATAGCTCGTTCTTGAAGAACACAGAAACCATCACGAACCTACTGATCAAAGTCACAAAAGGCTCCTTTTACACATTTCTTTACCAATCAAAAGTTTGAGCTAGCTAGTTCATCGACAAGGAACTCAATACATGTATACTACAATAACACGAAAAGAAAAAACTAAGATGGTCATTTTCGTTTACAAGAGTAGAGTCAGATTTTTTCGGGTTTCTTTGGAAACCCAGAATTTGAGGCGAGTCAAAGACCAAGTGTGAAACAGAAAGGGGGGAATAATCGGAGAAAGGGAAGACGGAAGAAAATGGAAGAGAGGGCGCAAGAGAAAGGCTTGCGGTACAGTACAGAGAGGCGCTGGGTGTGGCTGCAACCAAGGGTAATTTAGGTTTTTTACCGAAAGAGATCCTCTCATAAGCTTTCTTTCTCCCCATCCCTCATCATCCCATCTGGACCATTGATTGGAAAGACAAGAGAAAAATAAAAGTAATATTATATTGATTGGATGGATATGATTTAGAGATTATAAGGAATAATGAGAAAAAGATAACGAGAGAAACCTGACCCGTTTTTTCACAATTAAGATTATATTACCCACATATCTCACCTGTCTGTAAATTGGAGATTGTAAATTGGAGATTTAAAAGACTGTCAAATTTTGTCTAGCTTGGGATCTCAATGCAAATTTCCAAAGAAAAAAATGTAAATGTAATTGTTAATTTAATCTTTACACTTAATGTAAATGTAATTGCTAATTTTTTTTTTTATAAAAAAAAAACACTAAACTAAACATATGTGCGTGAAAGTATGTTTAAGTTCGGGGCCATCGGAAAATTCTAAACTCGCCAATTTAATGATACTGTGGTGAGTTTCAGCTTTTGGCCAAAACAAATTTGTATAAACATAAAAACTTCTCAACGTAGTGCCGGTTTAGATTATCAGTAAAAATTGCTTTTTTAACTTGATTTACGATATATAAAATAAAATAAATTTGTGAGATAAGTTTTATCTTTGAACACATTCAAAATATCGATAAGTTTAGAGGTCAACAGGTTAAAAAAGGAGGAGGGCCATCCATGGCGATGCCAACAACAATTCAAGGAAAGAGAAGCAACGACAACGCCTCTCCAGTTTTTGCCCCTTTCGTTTCCTCTATATTTCCAATTCGTCTACGCTTAAATTTTGTCTAATTCACAGGGCAAAAAAAAAAAAAAAAAAAAACCAATACCGAAGAAAGCAGGAATGAGAATGTAAGAGAGCCACGAGCTATGTACAAGGATGATTTAATTTCTCTTTATTCAGTTATTTTGAGAGCTTTAGCATACCTTTCAGGTAGGGTAATCACAAACAGTTATTTGCAACTGGGAATCAACCTGCTCAGCTGAATACTGTCTGATAAAAGCCCTTCTCCACCAAATCTCAAATGCCTTCTGAATGTTGGGACAGTCGTCTCCTTTGTTAAGAAAGCGATCAAACCAGTTGAGTAACACAGCTTGCTGTTGAAGTAAAGGCAACGTGAGTATGGTTTGGCTTAATCCGTCCTCAACCAATTTCCTATCAACGGCTCTGGAAGATCTTCTTATCCATCCAAAGTCTTCGTAAAGAGCTTCTAGCCATGTCGACAACAAGGAAAATCTTGTTTCTTTTGGCACCAGGACGTGTCCCCTTCCGATGGCAATACACAGTTGAGCTGTGATCCTACTAATCTCATGGCGGTATATGGTTGGAATTTTTGAATGAAGCATGGCAAGCTCTTTCTGATCTGCCCATATTTTGACAAAATCATCACCCATTTTTTTACCGATTAAAATTTCAACAATCCACTGGATATTGTCCGCTTCACGAGTAATTTCACTCATCAAAACTCCTCGATTTTGATTCTCGTCCATGCTAGTAGCTTCAGATAAGCACAGGACAAGAGAACTAAGGCATCTATGGCAAAGATGATAGAGCGTGTCTTTAGATACATCTAGTCTGCTGCTATCATCTGATGCTTCTTTAAGCAAACGAGATATGAGGGTTTTCATTTCCCTACGAGCTTTGTCATCTTTTGCCTGCAGAACACCACTCAGCAGGCTCACAAAGATGTCATCGGTTCTGACAGAAGAAGATGGGTCAGATAATACTCTGAGAAGAACTTCAGTTCCAGGGTCATGAAGCTGAAGATGATCTATCTGAGATATGACTTCAGCCTCTTCATCTTCGGACCAGGGCACAGCTTCTAAATACTCTAGGCATGACATAACACCTAGGTCAAACATCACAGCTGCTGATACCTACAATAAAAGTTAAGCAAATATTAGAAAATAAATACGTCACAAGCCCAGAAATAAAAAATAGACAATTAAAAAGAAGAGATGAAAAACAAGGATAACCAAGTAAATAAGTCACTCTCAGAGTTGCCTATTCGCAAAATGCCGATGAGATTCGATCAAAAGATAAGGATGGATCTCTTTCAGCAAGCACAATGCAGATTGAACAGGGTAGATATTCAAGGTATGAGTATATGCTTTTGGGTTGGTAAATGGGATTTTAATTTCCTAGATTAGAATGTTAGGGAGAGGAGTTCATCATGATGAGAAGCGCCATCAATTGGCCGAATATCAATGATCAGAAATCAAACCGGAATGTTCCAAGGTATATTAGTTGTCATATACTATTTAACTAATAATCTTCCATTATTCAACTGAAAATGACAATGAGCATACGCTTTAAAGTCAATTTACTGATTCGAAAAGGAAACCAATTTTTCGAGGCGTTCGTGATAAGCTAATAAAGATGAATAGACCAGAGGAAGCAGATGAAGCATTTACCTTGAGCAAACTCAAAACTTTAGAAACCCCTTCACCCATCAACCTCCTCTTCAAATCCTCAAGGTACATCAATACCACAATTTCAACATACACCTCCACATCATCACAGTCGCTGATCTCCACCGAGTGAGAGACCCCACGATCACATTGAAGCTTCTCAGCGAAGAATCTGCTCTTCTCAGTAAGCACGCTCTTGTGAACGTCCATGGAAGCCTTAAATCCGTCTCTCGCAACAACCGTAAGCCTCACATCACCAGGTCCTCCCCAATTAGGGTCTCGAAACGGCGCTTCATCCAGAAGCTTCGTCACCCGATCTTGCAGCTTTCGACGCTTATCGTTGGGTGGCTTCGATTCACGATTTTGCTCTTCTGACATCATTTCGTAGAGGGTTTGGCTCTGACCAGGACGAGTCTGAATCTGAGTTAGGGTTTGGGATTGAGGCGATGCAGGGAAAGGGGATGGAGGTGAAGGGAAGGTCTTGGAGGGTGAGGATGAAGGGGAAAACACTGTGGAGATGGTCCTGGAGGGCGAAAATGAGAGAGTTGGATCTGATATGAAACCCTGCCTTATCATGGCTGAGACCTCTCTAGATTTAAGCGCATTTTCGCCCGCCATTGAAGCCCTGTGCGCCTGACAGAGCTGTGAAGTGTGAATGCAAGAACCTTGCTCCGAGATTTCTTGAGCACAAAGAGAGAAAATACAAATGGAAGAAAAATTCAAGTGGAATTAAGATCTTCCCAGAAAAAAATGCAGAGAGATTAAAGTAGGAGAGAAAGCAGAGACAGACGGGAAAGAGAATCCAAGAATGTGGCGTTTGTGCGTGCGGGAGGGAGAGTGAGGATAGAAGATATAGGATTTTTTTTTTCTTTTCCCCATAAATGTATAGGAAATGGATCTACAGTTCTACACTGTACAGTGAAGTAAAACACATGAATTGGCAATTGTGCGAGTCAAGTGTGATAAGAACCAAGAATTTACGAAGCACCAATCACAGAAAGAGGACAGTTTAACAAACAAACATGCGTATTAATGCAAATATAATGTGGCAGAAACAGGATTTAATGATAATAACAAAGAGCAAGAGCCAAGAGCTATATGCTTTGACCAAAAATAAAAGCAGACTCTAATGGCCCATCAAATTATTGATATCCGTACAAAGTTTGACCGAAACATATCTACCTCAAAAAAGTTTCAAACTTGAATGTGTAGTGCACATTCAAAAGTTTGTATATGTAAAATATTAGGTTATTCACCAAAAACTATTTGTAAGGGGAAAACTTTTAAATAATTAGTTAGCCTAATGCGAATTAAAAAGTAAATTCACCAGCATTATCAAGACGTATTTTCTTGATAGGATAATCAAGGTAATGTGCTCTTAATCTTATCAATTGAGCAAGCAATCTCGCAAACGCTAGATTTCGAGAAGATAGTAAGCACACATGCGACCATTTAGTTGATGCATCAATTAAAACCATATAATACCTAAATGGTCCGCATGGTGGGTGTATTGGCCCACAAATATCTCCCTGTATCCGTTCTAGAAATGTGAGAAGTGTTATGAATATACTGATTATGTGGATGTCCATTGACTCCCGGTCTCCAAATATTACAAGATAACATAGGACCCGCGCATAGTACCATGCATAGTAGTTTACTATTTGGTGGGACCCACACACAAAATTATACAATTCACGGGAATGCATTCCCGTGAATGTACAGTTATGTAATTAGGGGAATATTGTATCAAATATGCACGGGTCCCATGTCATCTCGTAATATTTGGAGATCGGGAGTCAATAGACATCCACATAGTCAGTATATTCATAACACAATGAACATGCTAATTAAGGCTGAGTAAATATAAGTACAGAAACTCTATTTTCCTTTGGGTCAAAAAAAAAAACACTCTTTTCTTTTCTATGCCCCACTTCGGACCCATTTAGAGAGGGAAAAATAGGCTTTATATTCTTCACCTTTCTTGGTTTATTTTTATTATGAGCTGGAATGGTGCTAGTCCTCTTCTTTTGAGATCACTGTTGAGTGTTGATGGTCCCAACTCCCAAGGACAGGAAAATTGAAGGGGAACTAAAACTTGTGGGCCAATTCACGTTCTTTGATGTCTTGACTTTCCATTGGTAACTGGTAAGGACGTTATAGAATTTAGAGAACCGAAGCCTAATCAATGGTTTGGTTCATTTGAGGTGCAACTTAACTATAATCAGTGACAAGTATGACTAACTGTATCAGCGTTAAAACTTAAAACTCAACACAGAAATGCAGAATGATGATGAAAGTAGAACAGTAAATCTCTGTTAATTAAACTTAAAAGTGAAGGCTGATGATATGTGAGGATTTTTCTCCAAAGGATTACAATTTGGGATTCGTGACCACAATGCAGGTAGATTTGTAGACAAATTTACATCATTTAACATTTCAAATCTGATAAACCCCTCACCTGAACATATCTATTTTTATAATTGGACATGCGATTTATTTAATACTCTGTTATTTTATGTGTCTTACTTGTATTATTTACACTGCCTATATACATTTTTTTTCTCCATACTTTCATTTTTCTTCGCATTTCTTCTTCTTTTGTCATTTCTCTTTTCATAATCAAAGCTTTTGGCCAAAGCTTCTTGAAATGATCTTCAAATTAATTATTGTTACTTGAATTGATCTTCAAATCAAACCTTTTTTATCTTGAAGTGATCCCAAAAAATTTGATAATACATAAAAAAAGACAGTCAACCTAAGTCCTAAGATCGTAACTCAGTTAAGGATGAGACCCGCTTCCATCACCATCCAAATGTAATCTGTTAATAATTTAATATCTGTCTATCCACATAACAGAACAATGCGATGATTTTTTTTTCTCCACTGATTCATCATAACCTTCAGATCCAATTAATTTGGATTCATCTTAAGTTGGACCCACGGTTGTAGGAGAAGAGCTCTTAATACTATTTTCTTCATTTCAAATCCCGAACTGGATGCAGGAAAAGGAGAGTAAATCTCTTATTACTTACGCCAAATAGATTTCGGTAACAATGCAATCATATGATGTCAATGTCACTACATCTTATGCAAATAACCGACCCGATGTGCTAATCTTTTCGGCCCAACAAAATGTGTTTTGTTTCTATTTTCTGGATGATCACATGCAAAAAAAGAAAAAAAGAAACAAGGAGAAATAAAGCGGAGATTGCATGTAAGTCCAAGAGGCCCAAGATCAATCTGATTGGGCCGATTATTTGGTCCAAACTTAAAGCTCAAGGTTCGCTGCAATTTCAGCTGGTATGCTTTGTCCAAATTAAACTCCATCAGATCACAATGGGGCAATTAATAATTTTCAACCTCCCTTCCCTTTTAATAGCATTCAACTTCGCGTCCGTCTACAACAAATCTCACTTCAACAATTTGATTAAACGCAAAACCATAAATCCAAACTCTTTCAGATCCGAACAAGTCTCAGTACAAACTCCCCCCAAAGCAAACACACGTGTCCAGTATTCCCAACACAGTATTAGGAAAGCAGAAATTAGAGAGCCACAAACCTCAAGAAACCAGAACAAAAATAACTGAAGAATCAATCAATGTCCTCGGCACATCAACGCATGATGCACCATAATGTCTCTGCCTCTAAAAGTGTTATCACATGGCTCGTCTTTATCATCATCATGCTCTATTTTCTCCACTCTTCTTCCGACCTCTTTGCCTCCCCCTTCGACAAGCCGCATTGTCCTAACACCTTAGACCACGCTACCTCCGAAAACCTTCTTCGGACCTCAAACACGACAATCCAAATTGAAGAAAAACCAGAGCTAAACGAAGAGAAAACAGAGGACGAAGAACCAGAAGACATAGAACCAGAGCAAATCGTAGTTCGTTTATCCCCTGAAACACCTCGTATACCTGCCACTGAGCTTAAACACGTCGTTTTCGGCATAGCAGCTTCCTCCAATCTGTGGAATCACAGAAAAGAATACATCAAAACGTGGTGGAGGCCTGGCGAAACCAGAGGAGTCGTATGGCTGGATAAACGCGTGAGAGTCCAAAGTAACGAAGCATTACCGCAGATTAGAATCTCTGCTGACACGTCCAGATTCAAATACAAGAACCGTCAGGTGATAATCCATTTAATTTATTTAATCTTTCCATCGAGTACGACAAAAACGTACACACATATATACACATTGACATATAAATATTGATATACACGTGATGAAACGGAACCTCGTCAGGGAGACAGATCGGCATTGAGAATATCAAGGGTGGTGTCGGAGACACTGAAGCTAGGGATGAAGGATGTGAGGTGGTTCGTGATGGGAGACGACGACACGGTGTTTGTGGTGGACAACGTAGTGAGAATATTGTCAAAGTACGACCACAGGCAGTATTACTACGTAGGAAGCTCGTCGGAGAGTCATGTTCAGAACATACATTTCTCGTACGCGATGGCGTACGGAGGAGGTGGATTCGCTATCAGCTATCCATTGGCCAAAGAGCTGTCCAAAATGCAGGACCGTTGCATCCAGAGATACCCTAATTTGTATGGAAGTGATGATAGAATTCAAGCCTGCATGGCTGAGCTTGGGGTCCCACTCACCAAGGAACCTGGCTTTCATCAGGTCTATCTTATAACCATTGCTTCGAAACCAAAAAAGAAGACTTTAAGTGTTTTAATTATTTTTTTTCCTTATATAAGATCGTTGAATTTTTTAAAGAAATTAAAAATGCTAAATATATTATTTAATTATAACGTATATTGTGCATTATTTATAAATTAGATAAATTAGTTCAAATTAAAGAAAAAAATAAATATAAATATTTAAAAGTAATTTACTCCCTTTAGTAATTAATATAAGACAAATTTGGGGAGTTGATGTTATTCTTAAATATAAGACATAATTTTTATATTTTTAAATATCTTTCAAATTTATCCTTTGATACTCACTCCACAATAAACAAAGCTAAGTGAGAAATAATTAAAGAAAGTGACCTGAGTTTTTAAAAAATACATATTATATTAATTAATTTCTTTAATCTAATTAAGTTAAATAAATATGTCTTATATTAAGCAGTGGTAAGAGTTTTTAACTTCCTTAATTAATATCTTCAAAAAATTAATTGAATCCTATATTGGAGATCGGAGAGTACGTAATAGATCCTTACATATATGAGTGCGTGTATATATAGACTTGAAATGAATTTATGTGTGTGGTGTTTTGTGATGCAGTATGATGTATATGGAGACCTATTAGGGCTACTAGGATCACATCCAGTGGCGCCACTAGTGACGCTGCACCACCTGGACGTGGTGGAGCCAATAATTCCACGAATGAGCCGAGTTAGAGGCATACAGAGACTAATGGAATCGGTAAGGCATGACTCAGCGAGTGTCATGCAACAATCAATATGCTACGACAAGAACAAGTACTGGTCCATCTCAGTGTCGTGGGGCTACGTAGTTCAAGTGTGGAGGGGCATATTATCGCCAAGAGAAATAGAAACGCCCTCAAGAACGTTTTTGAATTGGTACAGAAGAGCAGATTACACTGCTTATACGTTCAACACAAGGCCAGTGTTTAGACACCCATGTCAAAAGCCCTTCGTCTTCTATATGGGCAAGACTCAATATGACACCTCAAGGAAACAGATCATCAGCACTTATTTTCGTCATAACTCTAGGCCTCCTTCGTGTCGCTGGAAAATGGAGTCGCCCCAGAAAATCAATACCATCGTCGTTCTCAAGAGACCAGATCCTCTTCGATGGCAAAAGGTACGATTTCTTATCATCATCAACAGGCAACACAAACTTATGATTCGCGGGCTGATGCATGCTACATATACGTATAGTTATTCCCATTCATTCTTCTTAGTGATCATCCGTCTTAAGACATTATATCTTATATTAATATTTAATATATTCTTGTGTTGAGATATTATATATCTTATGTTATGTTGATATTTGAATTGGATTTGCAGTCACCTAGGAGGGATTGTTGCAGGGTTTTGCCCGCACGTAAAGGATCAGCCATATACCTTTGGGTGGGAAATTGTCGAGATGGCGAGATTAGTGAGCTGTAAAGCACTGACGATAAGGAATTAAAGTGACTAATTAAATGGACAAGCTTGTCTCTAAATTACAAAAGGTCTTGACCTCTACAGATGAACAAAAGACCTATCAACTCTACGATCATGTGATGAGGCCAAAATATTGGAACCTAACCCTATGGTATGCCTACTCCTAACAAAGCCTATAAGCAGCAGCCGTATGATGAGAATGAACTGTATTATGTATCAGAAACATTATTTTTCTTGATCAACCGAACACAAAAACGAACATTTCACATATTTCCTATATAAAAGCACTTCTATCTGCGTTTACTAGTGCATACATGATTGGTGCAAGTCTTCCCTTCTTCACTGATGAATATAGCTGTTCGTCAATTAGGTTTAGTGTGAAATCTAACACAATCAAATTTGATCACATCCTACTGCTGCTATACTCATAAGTCACTAATTTTAAGAAAAAATTATATAATAATTTATTCATCATGGCTGCCTACAGAACAGCCATGATGAATAAGTTACTGTATTATATAATTTTTATGGGGAGAAAAGTTAGCTCAATTGATAAAAGAATACAATATATATATTTGATTAATTTTTTTTCTTAACTTTGAAAATACTCATCACTGTAGTAACGAAAATAATCAAAAGAGCAAGTGATCAAACGTGAAAAATGTTCAAGGAAGATCCGATGTAAACAATCCATATTATTTAAAAATTTTCCATTATATTCTATCAATATACCGAAATTTGTGATTTTGTGAGGCATTAGATGCCTAACCCGTCAGTCATTACTCATTAGGCGCCTATAATTATTAATTAATCTTTCAATATATAAGATCTTTTTTTGCCACCATAGCGCCATCAACATACTCCGGTGTTTAATAGAAAACATATTTATCTAATTTAAATTAATGAATTAGTGAAATTAATTAAGTTAGTAAATATGAAATATATTTTCTAAAATATCTTAATTATCTTTTTTAATTTCATCATTATTTCTCTTTGTCGATTATTCTTGAAAGAGCATTATTATAGGTAGATTAAAAAATTAAAAATATGTAATAACTATATCTTATATTTATATCAACATATACTTTTCAGATATGTCTTATTAGTTAAACACAGAACAATCGGTACCCATGTTATTCTCGATCGAGTCTAATAATTAACGCTAAAGGTAAAAGAATAGATCTAAATGGAGGAAGGATAGATCGAAAACTAGCTCAAACAATGAATTAAGGGTATTGAACTTTTCCTTGAGAATTCATAAGGAAGGCTAATTAAGATCCAACATAGCGCCTGTTATCTTCTAGCTAGCTAGAGAACAAAAATTGACAACAAGGCACATCACTACATATATATAGAGACACGAAAATCAGAGGAGGGGGAAAACAACACTTCTTATTTTCCTTCATCGTTCCCAGATCTGTCTGACGACTCATCAGAATTATTTCCCAGATTCTCATCAGATCGATCTGTCTCATAATTGTTAAGGTGGGTCACAGATCCGTCTGAATCAGAGAGATTAACATCAAGAAGAGTTTGATGGTGATGATCTGTCATGGATTTGGGCTTGGAGGGTGAAATTGGATGACGTGGATCGTATTTCTGGGAAGCGAGGAAGTTGAGGGCAGTGACGACGTCAGCAATAGCAGGTCTCATATGAGGCTTCTCTTGCGCACACATGGCTGCAATGGCCAGAGCTTGGTACAATCCTCTCACTGGATATTGTCCTTCAAGCGATGGATCCGCCATTTCTGAGAATCTTTTCCTGTCCTTGAACTTTGGTCTTGCCTTCAAAACACACAATATACCCTTTAAAAACTTTAACTTCTTTTTATCCATTGACTTTCCATCAGTCATTTTCCTTTATGACCTACTCTATCTTGTTCTTAATATAAGACATAATTAATTTTTTGAAAAAGATTAAATAAATAAACTCAATT
Organism: Acacia confusa; assembly: GCA_037074495.1. NCBI lineage: Eukaryota > Viridiplantae > Streptophyta > Magnoliopsida > Fabales > Fabaceae > Acacia > Acacia confusa. Next base: position 1,581,594 of record CM073509.1, read on the forward strand.
CGTCCTTAAAAAGGCACAATTTTTTTTTCCTGAAAAACCTTTTGATAATATTAGACTGAGAGAGTAACGTATAAAATGATCAAATTGAACTAGTATGACGGCAGTATGACGCATCCAAAAACAACTCCACTTGCAGGTTGTAGCCAACTTTATTTCTGCCCAACAAACACTAAACAATGACCATACGACAAGAAAACTAGAATTAACAAAAAGAAAAGAGGATTGTACCAAGAAAGCTAAGCTAGGTGAGGAAAAGAAGATAGATGACGCATGTACATACCCAAGAGACGAGGTTTTGTTGTTTGCCAGGCCTTGAGTTGTCAAAAGCTTGTTTACCGGTGATGAGCTCCAAAAGAACAACACCGAAGCTGTAAATGTCGGACTTAAAAGTTAATTGACCAGTCATGGCATATTCAGGAGCACAATAGCCATATGTGCCCATAACCCTAGTTGAAACATGTGTGTCTTCTCCACTTGGCCCTACTTTTGCCAACCCAAAATCAGACAACTTGGGATGATATCCCTCTCCTAACAGTATGTTGGAACATTTCAGGTCCCTGTATATCACTGGTGGCCTTATTTTATCGTGCAAATATTCCAAACCCCTTGCTGTTCCTGCTGCTATTTTCATTCTTGTGTTCCAATCTAGTGCTTTTCTGCCTGCTGGAAGATCTGCAAGTAAGTATTCAGAAACAACAAGGACAAAATCTTCGTCAACTTCAATTTTTTTTATCATACATTAAATGAGAGTATATGTATGTGTGTGTAGAAGTTGCACCATAGAGATGATTCTCGAGGGATCCCAAAGGCATGTACTCATAAACCAGCATTCTATGTTGTCCCGAGGCACAGAATCCTAAGAGTTTGACCAGATTAGGGTGATCTGCCATACTCAGTGTCAACACTTCCACCACAAATTCCCTCTTCCCTTGATGTCCATCCGGGTCCAGTTGCTTTATAGCCACCACCTACACCACCATACCCCCATATTAATTTTTTTTGAAAAAAAAAACATAAAAAAATCACAGAAACAGTAAAGTTTAGGGCTAAGGTGCTTGGTGCACCCTGAAATGTTTTCCCAATTATGTTCAATATGCTAAAGTAACTTGTAGTGAATCTAGAACCCTGAAGTATTGTGTGCCTTTAAATTATTAATCTTCTCCTTTAAGTGAAGGTACATTTATCACGTAGTTCTTTCAACAACAATTTTAGGGAAAATAATTTAGGGTATACTACCATATATAAAATGCTTTAGAATGCATGTTACATGTATCTAAAAAAATATTTTAAAATGTTGAACCAATAAAAAATTACTTTAAGATACTGAAAGCAAGCCGTAAATATTTAACCTTAGCCCTAAAGTTAATGCATTAAAGAGAATTTTATATGTATGAACATCTTTGTGTTGATCTGCTTTTGCCTGATCGTGTGTGTGTTTGTGTAAACGAACCTGTTTGGTTCTCTTCAAGTATCCCTTGTAAACTTTCCCAAAGCCTCCTTCGCCCACCAAGCAATCTGGCCTGAAATGACCTGTTGCCTCTGCGAGCTCTCCGAAGGAGAAGGATTTTGCACGATTCAGATCATTAACTTTTCCGTCAATTGGAATTTTTCCTTCTAAATTTAAGGCCTTGAGCTCCGAAGAAAGTCCATTAGACTTGGGAGAAATAATTTCCTTCTTCACATTCACGTTCGAGTCTGCTTTAACCTTATCTGTAATACAAACACCATACACGTGAAAGACAGATGAGATCAGAGAAAACGACGTGACCCTCACATTGATTTCTTATTGTATAATAATAATATTACTGGACATAGAAAATCGACTCTGAGAAAAACTATTGCCGGTCGAAGCTTTCGAAAGACACCAATTTGTATACTCAAATCGCACCCTATACGGTTTCTGGGAGATTATATGCTTACCAGAAACGGCTAGAACATATAATCTGATATCGAATGAACACAAAAAGCAAATTTACAATCGTTTTATTATGATTTTATGATTCGAATAGCCGTAAAAATGTTGAATCCGGCGATGTATCATCTGAATCTGGATACAATCTTCGAGAAAGCTGGCATGCAGGGATCGTCAGCAAAATGGGGGCGTTAGTAAAAACAAAATGTTAAAAAAAAAAAGAAACAAATCTGAAAACAATACGTCTGGTGCAATTATCGCCAAGCCAAAACTATTTCATGGACGTATTTCCTGAGTCGAGCATTAATTAAAAAAAAAAAAGTGAACAGAACAGAAATTATTCTGGAAAATTCACCTGCAATAGCGCGATGGTGATGATTCGTCGTCCTCTCGCAACGAATGAGACTTTTGGAATTGTGATGAAGGGAAGAAGGTTTGTTGGTTGGTTCGCGAGGGCATAGAAAGCAACCCATATGTGTTCAGAGAGTAGTGACCGATCGAAGAAAAAGGCAGAGAGAAACCAGAGAGTCTCAGAAAGAGAGATATGGAGGGAGAGAGAAGCAAGCAGATTGAGAGCCTTGGAAGGCCCCTAGCTAGCGTTGCTTCTTCTCATCATGTCGTTCACGGCGTTTTGGTGCTTCCTTTTATATGGAGCCCCGTAACAGCTCTAACAAAATTGTTATATATAAAGTCACGAATCAGGTGACGCCAAGAAAACGACAAGTAGTGATCCCTCTGTCATTTCAAAAAATATAGTGATATCACGTTGTTTGTTACCTCTTATTACCTGCTTAGCTCAATGGTTACGTAATTTCCATGTTGATTCTTCCTGATAAATACGTAATTTCCATATTGGGGGAAAATAATATTCAAATTAAGTGCCTAATTAATTATTACTAAAAATTGGTGTTCCATTTTTTTATCCTGGAGTTCTCCAAATACGACGTGGCGTTTTCTGATTGCATAAGAGCGAAGTGGGCGAGTCGGCGAGCTAGTGCGCTGCTCCACTTCACTCAAGAGCTCTATTCACCGTCGGTTCTTCCAATAGTTAAAAAAAAGAAAAAAAAAAAAAAAAAAGTGATCAAGTACCAGAACACGAGTCGTGCAAAAATAAAAAAATACTACAACACGAGGAGTCATAAAATAATCCACTGGGTTTCTAAGTTTCTAAATATAGGATGTAGAGTAAAGTGTAAATTCATATTTAATTAATCATTGGGGCCCACAAGTGCATATGTTGTGGGACCCATATAGTTCGGCGTGGACTATGAAAGTCGGTCGACTAATAGTGATGTTCACGTGAGTGGGACACGTAGCAAAATTGAGTATAAGGGAGGCTCAACGCTCAAATGCTTGGTTCTTCAAGGCACGCCTCTTGAGCAAAAAAAAAAAAAAACCAAGTGTAGTATTTTCCCAATAATAAGTGACAGCTAGGACAATTCACGTGGGCCGGACAGCACGGATGAACGGTCTTATCTTTTCTGGTCAACAATAACGCTCGTGTTCATATCACTTGTCTTCTGTTTTTAGTAAAATTTACGAAACATTTTAGTTTTAAAATTAAAATTAGTACTACGTGGACGGGGAAAAAAAACAAGTCTTACGTGATAATTGTATGGTTGGGATGGATGTCAGCCTTTATGCCTTGGCATACTGCATAGTTAAATGAACATTTACTTGTGATCGAATTACCATTTGTTTTTGTTTTTAAATTAACGCTGTATCAATAATTCAGGGGAAAAAAAAACAAAGAATTACAGAACGTTCTTACTAATGCATGCTTCTTGTTTTTATATCGAAGGAAATTTGAATGAGTTGAGTTCCTGAACTCACTTGAAAAAGTGTATGTTTCTGTATTCAAATAGTGTTTATAAATTACCCATCAACAAAGTTATCACATCGGCATGATTCAAACTCACAATCTTATGGTTATGAGTCAACTTTCTTACGAACTTAACTAACCTTTATTGGCATAGTGCATGCTTCTTTCATCTCCTTCCACATCTGCATATTAAGCTGGAGGCATGAGTGAATGATACCAGTTCTGCAATTTATTAATACAAAGAAAATGTTTGTTAGAGGAATAAATTAAATATATGTTCAATAACATGGCTTTTATGTGTGTGTATTGCTGTTAAGTACAACGGACGTCTCAGACTTTCTTTCCTTTTGGCTATGCCTGAGAACGCAACACAAAAGTACGTGTTGGAGCGTCTAGTCACGAACCATTGTCCACAATGAAAAGTTGACGTACAAACCGACGCAGCTACGTCTTGAGAGTGAAAAATAAAGTTCGTAGTCATCAAAGAAATAGCAATAAAGCAAAGAAAAGAAGTTGACAAATAAAAAATGGACTGAATTGAAAGCGATAAGATCAATGTCTTCATAGTGGAAACAATGATGAAATACTCAAAGAAAGGAAGGTACAATAGCATGCGAGATAACCACGCATATATTATGTGTGTGTGTTTCCAGAGAGAGGAAGGTACAATAGCATGCGAGATAACCACACATATATATATATATTGTGTGTGTGTGTGTAGATTAAAAATTTGTCATCGGTTTGAAGAGGATGATAATTTTATGATGTCTCTTGTTAAATCATATATGGTTTCTTTAATTTGTCGGCCACGATGGTTAAATCATAATAGAAAGATTTTATACGGATATAGATTATTATTTTATATGGGTAATGGAAGTGCCGCGTATAAAATATATGAAAGCTTGATTACATCAGCATTTGGTGTTAAGAAAAAACAATTAAAAAAATATTTACTTAAATAAATAACACTGCTGGCCCAAATGCTCCTTCTTTTTTTTTTTTTGCTCGAAGCCCAAATGCTCCTTAAATGACATGCATATAATTGAATTTTAGAAAGTAATATTAATAACAGTTAGTATATTTTAACAAAATTATAACAAACAAAATTCAAAAATAAAAACTATGGTTCCAAAGATCAACTTGCCTTGATTTAATTTGAAAACAATACTTTGATTATATATGTTTAATTTCCCAATTTTTTGTATAAATACTTATTCAGTTTATATATTGTTTTTACTTGTGTGATAAATTAAAGTCTTAATCAAGACAAAACTCAAAACGTTCTAATAAATACGTACACTTTCAAGGGTGTTAAATTATGAATAAATTTAGTTAATTAAATGATGGTGCCAAAGGATTGTAAATTGCAGACACCCAAGTAAAAAATAATAATAACAATACTGAGATTTTACTTCAAGCTAGGATGATCCGGTGAGCTATATATACTCCAGATTAGATATATTTTCTTGTTATAAGTTGCTGAGTGTGGTATTAGTGATATTTTTTTCAGAAATTGTCTCTATTTAAAGTCACTAAGTGGGATATAATTTACAGTTTTTAAATATGAGTGGATTAATAACTCAACAACTTCTCTTTAGTTATATGGTGGAATAGTATAAGTATTTTATAATAAAAATGGGAGAGAGCACAGTTGAAAAGCAAATTCAGCTACCAATTAGTACAACATTGATCTTAGTTTGATATGGACACTACGATTATCTATTTTAGGTATATAATGGATGGTTGATGATAAAGGAGATATTATTTTCCACTTGCATAGAAATTATGATTTGTTTTATAGTGTATATCCCCTCCATGCATGATTTTTGTGTTAATGTTTATGAATAAACGATGACTAATGAAACAACTCATCGAAGAAGGCAAGTGCTCTATTATTAGGTTGGAGGGAGAGACATACATCCAACTGATTAGTTTTTGAGGGCCTGAGGCTTCTCCTGCACACGTATGTGTTTGTGTGTATTTTACTTTCAAGAGGTGGGTACCGCTAGTCCGTGAATAGCCAACCTTGTATTGTAAAAATGGGATAGGTTCTATCATGGTCATTTGGGCAACCCAGCAACAATAACCGAAGTGGCTGAAAGCAATGGATTCATAATAAGTTCTTGAGTGCTCTCCTATTACAACTTCCCTTCCCCAAAGCCTTTGGTAGCACAACTGAGACAACGATGGGTTCAATGCCCCTTCAGGAATAGAGAGACAAAAGTTTTGAGGATTCAAGAGAAGGACACGGTGAGACGAGCCATTGAAGATATATAGATAACAAGTTGAAAGATAAAATTCTTTTAAATATAAACAATCCTTCACTTTCCTATTCACATATAAAATTCAAAGGAAATGGAGATAAAATAAATATCAAAAATTCAAGTGACTGAAGCTGAAGGAACTACTTGTTTTTAAAATCAGTATTCTTAAGACTAAAGAGTTGGGCGGAAAGAAGGGGAAAGCTCACTATTATCATTTAATTAATTTCATCTTTATACATCTTCAATTGAATCCTTGTATTCACATTCATGTTTAATTATTGAGAACGAAAATAATAATATGAAGTGTAATGTTCATTAATTTTTGTTGCAAGGGATGAATTGTGATTTTTTTTTTTTTTTAATGGTTGTGAATTGAGTAGTCAAATGTTGTTCGTATAGAGTGTTATTGAAGTAGGATATGAGTCAGTACGTTTGCCGTATCTATTTTATGACACGTTATATTTTTTTATTTAACGGTAAATGATTATCGTGATTATTGTTGTCCCTTTATTGCTCTCAGATGTAACAATTAACTTCACTATGTCCCTTGTTTTACATATTTAACCACGTCGTACGATATTAAACACGTACATGTGTTTGTGTTAGCTTACATGTAAATATAATTTAAATGTCGGTCTCTCTGGTCCCTACGTCCAACCTCGCCCATAAGCCATAACTATCATTCATGTTTATGTGTGTGTGTGTTCATGTCCATAGAATATATGTAATATACTCCTCTTACGACTAATTTAATCACCATATGTACATTAAAAAAAAAAGCAGCTGATGAAGAAAGTTATATTGTTAAACATGTAAATAATTTATAGAAATTTTTAAATATATAATTTTCAAAAGTCAATATTATATTAATTATAATAATTTAATACTTATAAAAGTTGATCGTTGGGGATTATGACAAAACAAATTAAAAAAAATAGCAATTATGGGTTATTATTTTAACCTTACACGTGTGGGGTATAAAGCGGATATATACTTTATGCGCGCAATAATTAAACGTAGAAAAGATATCTAGTAAGTAGATAGACTTGAATTTACTCGATGTTTGTTAAATGCCATCATGAATGTTACATATGTTAATATGTTATTGTCATTCTGTCAGACTCACGACTCTTTAATTTTATTGTTGTTATGTGATTAATTTATAAAATCTTGTTTAATCGTTTAAATTATAAACTCTATTAAACTCACAAGTTTACACATTGAGATTAATGTATTTACTTTACAAAATCATGTTAATTTACTCTTAAATTCATATTAAATTTTTTGATTCCATTAAGCTCATTGACTTCATATATGAGTTTTGCATAAATTTATTTTTAAGCATGATAAATTATGAACGTTGATAGATTTAATTTCAATTAATTTGATTTAAAATATATTTAAATTAAATTATTGTCATTTTTTATATTTTAATTATTTAATTATACACTATTAATACATATTTAATAATAAAAGTATACCCTATGAGTTAATTACTACTACAAAAAAGAGTTTTAAACCACCATATTTAGGTTGAATATAAAAGAACATGTCTAAAAAGTATAACCTATGACAGTTTTGTAAATATAAATAATTTTTTAAACCGGTTATTTTAATATGAAGTCTAAAAGATATTATTTAAACCAATTTTTCAAACAACCAATCTAAAAAATGTGTGTGTGTAATGTCAATTATTTTTAAGATTAATTGCATTATTTAACTAGTACAAAAGATAAAACTTTTAAAACTGGTTATTAACAACAACTTATCTAAAAGATAAGGAATTAAAAAAATAATATATTTATTATTTTTAAAACCGATGGTCAAGAATAACCAGTTTAAAAAGTCAATTTTTAAAACCAAATTTTACGGTCTAAAAGATTAATCTTCTTTTCATCGTGCCAAAAATTGAAGTTTACTCTCAAACCTCTCTTCAAAGTTTCAGCGGAATTCTCTGTGAATTTTATTGTTTCCCTTCGAAATCTGTACGAAATTTTTTTGACTGATTATTGTTATTGTTGATGCGATGAAGCTAGAGAAGAAGATGATAGAGAAACAACTCAGACTCAAGCTCTGTTACGATTTGCTCCGAGATCACCACCTACCAGGAAGCTTAAACCAAAAACGTCAAAATAGTAAATTCTGTCAGAATTCTTTGTGAATTTCCACTGTTTCTCTTCAAAATCTGTACAACATTTTTTTAGATGATGAAAAGCATTGGTATCCCAAAGTACAAAGCGCATTGGTACAAAAATATTGTAGTTACTGAAATACTACTAAAAGGCAGGGAAAACCTTTGAGACGGGAATCGAAAGGCAGAGATTGATTGAACTTTTTGAGTGCATGTTCTTCTAGGGCATTTAGCATAGATTTAGAGGAGGAAGCTCATGCATGTCCTTCTTTAGTGTTTACCATAGATTGAGAGGAAGAGGATGGATTTGGTTACGGTATTGTTGTTGCTGCAGCTGAGGAAGAGAAGGTCATTCAAGTTGTTAGTGCCAACATTTCACCTAAAAAGAAGTGAATTGGGTGATATTAAAAATTTAAAACGATAACGACAATCTATTAAATCAAATAGAAAGAGTTAGAATGATATCACCAAAGTGTGCACAATCGTTTATACTAGTTTGGTCCCAATTTAATGACCCACGTTCGGTTCTTATACCGTCTCTAAGACTTTCACTAACATTCTAAGATTACACAAGTTCTTGGTACCAAGATTACACAAGGTCTCGAACTGGGATGAGTGGTAGGCTTTTAAGACTAGTTATTTTATATAACTAGTCTTAAAAGTCTTACCTTTTGGATCTTATATCTTAAACAATCGGTTTAAAAAGTGATTTTTAAGAAATAGACTTTTAAGACTGAATCCTGAAATGGTCTAGATAATTATTTTTACCTAGTCTTAAAAGCGATTTTTCTAGTAATATATGTCATAATCACGAGTTTACTAAAACCAGTAAGTTCAACAATATTAGTTACTCATGCCACATTTCATACGAGTATGTGATTATTGTGATGAAAATCTGGGAAGTATCACTGTAAGTCTGTAACAAAATTTTTCTGAACCGATTCTCCATCATTGAAATGGGCGACATTTGGCCGAAGAGTCTAATAGATAAATTAGTTACGTGTTATTCCTCTACCACATATTCTTATTCTCGTTTTTATATCCTCATAATTCCTGGGGGCCCATATATGAGCAAGTATACCCAAGATTCCTAGCATGTGTTTTATTTTATTTTGATTTGGTCCAAAATATCGACTGATTTTTAGTATTTTATTTCTTGCCATGTGATTAAAAGAATGTTCTTATACGTCTTGCGGGAAAAAATTAGGGAGAGTGCCGGTAAAGTTTCAAAAATATCAGATTAATAAAAGCTGGGTCGTCAATAAAATCTTTAGAAGAATGAATTTCAAATATCGATTCAAACCATTACAGTCACACTGATTGAATTAAAAATTATTGTTGGGTTTTGCATCTCATTCACCCCAAACACCTTTCTTAAGGGTTTATTCTCCATGAGGTTCTGAATTATAAGTTGTAACCTTCTGTTGAGGACTTGAGGGTATAGTAACAACATGTATTATAAAAATTATTATCTCTAATCTTTAGTACAAGAGTCCGTTGATTTTTTTAAGGATTTCAAGAAAACTTAAAAAAGAAAAAGAAATTGTATTACTCTTGAAAATTCAGAAGGACCACAAAAAAAATAAAATAAATGCAAATGTAGGGTACGGAAAGAGACACTTGAAATGAAGAGTAATTTTACAAAGTTCACTTTACGGCATTTTGCATTTTTTTTTAAAAAAAAAACTATAATAAAATTAATGCAGCAATCAGCTGAGTGTCATAATCTTGTCAAATTCATCACAACTGTCTTTAACGCAAAATGTCGCTTCAAAGAGACAGGCGGATTGAGTTAGTTGACAATCGCTGCTAGTCCAGATCATCTTGTTTCAGCAAAACCAATCATTTTTATTTTCTCCATATAATTTGGTTAATTTTTTTTTAAAAAAAAAAGCAAAAAGAAGAAAAGAGTTTTCTGAGAGGTTGGGGTTGTCTCATGTCATATAGAAATCTATCTGCATGTTTGAGTTGGCGATAGAAAAGTATGTTTACATAAATCAAAATAAAACTTACCTTATATCTACCTTGTAAACTGTAAATCAAATAATAGTTACTACTATTAACTTAAACGGGGACAGCATCATAAGTTAACGCGGAAGGACAATAATACTATCAATGACGGACCTTTTAAGAGACAATAGGGGACGACGGCCCCCGCAAAAAAAAAAAATCTGATTTTTTTTAAATTTAATATAAATAATGCATCAGCCCTCAAACTAATTATATGAAAGATTGACTTCCTATTCCCTTCCTCCTCATTTGCTTATACATAAAGGATGCCTCTATTGGATTAAAGCATTGAAAGTATTGATCCTTTCAAAGTAGCGTAGCTCACATTGAAAAAAGAGAAAACACCATACATATAAGTGATAAATAATAGAAAACACTATACAGATCTTAATACATTTTAATATGAAAGATGTTAAAAAATGAGTTTTTTTAATATTTATATTTAGTATAATAGTAGTTAATTATATTATTTAAATTGTTTATAGGTTATTTGGAAAGTGATAAAATCTAAGTATAGCTTAATGATGAAGAATATGACAATTGATTCATTTTTCAAGAGGAAAGCTAATGATCATATAGAGGAAGGTAATATAGTTTCTATAAATCTGAATATTTTTTCTTTTCTTATACATTTGATAGTCTTTTCTTTGTTTATTTATATTCTTTTATTTTTAATGCATTTAAAACTTTCTTTAAAAAAAAAAATTAGGGGCGTTGCCCTTGAACCCCTGAATCCCTCTGTTTGGCCCCCTCAAATATTTTTTCCAAGGTCCGTCCCTAAATACTATCAGTGTCCAACCAGCCAAGTCCAAACACAAACAAGTTGAAGAATAATAATGGAATCATGCCTTCGATTGAATCAAGTGGGGCATGCCATTTTCTCCAGATATCACAACACAAACCGTAGTTTAACCAATGTTATCCTCAACTGATATTTCTTATCAAATAAATGCAGTTAATTATTGACCTATATGATTGAAGGAGATGGGATATAAGAAATTAATTCCCACCTCAACGTGTGGCACCCCAGCTAAGAGAAGAGAGTCGTGTCTCCTGTAGAATGTTGGAGAACAACAATACAAAATGCATGGTGAGGAAAGTGCGCTTCTTAAATTCATCTCTCTGATTTTCTTAACTTGGCCATCCCATGAAGATACATTTTCACCCCAATTATTATGATTTACTTCTTCATAAACGACAAAAGTAAATGTTGACTTTTAGGATCAGCACAAAACCATTGCGAGTCGTTGCTGTTTATTCAATGCTTAAAATACATTGGTTTGAATGTTACATGTATCTCCAGAAATGTGCATTACTATGGGGAATTTCCATCACCGTTAAACTGACACTAAAGCTCGAAGACAAGTAGGTCCCTGTAGACTTTTCTAGAAAAGGAATGCTGAGTAGGTTTGCTTTGTTGTATGGCATTTCACTTGTAGTAGCGATTGCAGGAAATTCTCGATTTTCGAATGAAAGATGGTTTCTTGCTTGTTTTGGATTCTAGCTCATGATTTTTTTTTTTTTTTGTAACAATCAAAATTGAGATTTTCTCTTCTTTTTTTTTTTTCCAACACCTTTCTTTTAGTTTAACTTGCTCAACATAAGAAACAGAATTCGATTATCAATCAAGTGAGTTTGAAGCATGAGGACTTAAGCAATGAAAAAATGTGTTTGTCGAAATCTGATGCGCAGTCATGTATTTATTATTTTTGCTAATAACTGGCATATGGGTTTGAAAGAGAAACTTTACAGCTCAACACAAAAGCTCAGTCTAGAAGAAATATAATTCAGTTAACACAAACTTATGTCAAACGGGTGACAAAGGATAATGACCCTTCTCTCTAATAACCTCGATAAAATATGTAAGGGGGTAACTAATGTATCAATTTAAACCCAATAACGGCTTTTAAGATTTTCATGCAATGAGTTCTGCTTCAGAAAAATCATAAAACAATTATCATCTTTCCGTTTCTGAGACTCATGGAAAGCAACCACGACCTATGAGGCGCGTTCCTTTGTCAGAATATAGTCCACTGCCTCTTCTACAGTATCAACAACCTGCAGAAGCAGACAAGTTGGTTACAGAATGATCCCAGAGGGTACTTTACTTCAGAATGGCAGTAAGGCAATGCTGTGACCAATTGAACATGTTTTCAACGATATATTTAAATAGAGAGAGAAGGCATCATTAATTTACTATTATTTGCCTGATTGAAAACCCAAATGGTGAAACTTTTTCCTATATTATTTTGTTTCTGAAAGTTAAAAGACAGTTCAGGTGTGCGTTTCAAGAAGTTATAAAAATGAGTTTAGAAATCTTATAAAAAATGTTGAAAAGATTATTAAATAATTTTTATATCAAACAAGGGTAATTTGGTCATAACATTAAGGCATGTTAACAGAAGGAGAAATAAAAATACCGTCTAAAAACTAAAGGGGGGGATACTTTAGTGCAACTTTAAAATTCAGGGGAGATTTGTGTGGGTTTTTAAAATAAAGACAATCCGTTTTGTTTCTTTCTTTTCTTTTTTTTCTTTTTTTTTTGTGTGTGTGTGTGTGTGAGGGAGGGAGGGAGGGTACCAGATCAGCTGGAAACTTGTGATGATTTTCCTTCCCCTTGAAAACCCCAGTTCTCGTGAGAATAGAAAACCAAGGATGCCCACTCTGAAATGAATCATATTCGATTATCTCAGCATTATTCCTCAGCAGATAAATTATGAATCGAACAGGTGAAATATAACTCACAGTCCAACAGCCAAACCTGTCTTGCACCTCTGATGTCAACTGCAGGATTATCTCCAATCATGTAAAGAGTTTTGAAACACTGAGCACTCTTGTGATTTACGTCATATAGACCATCAAGTGATAGCGTGAGTTGCTTTAACACAAGCTCAGCATTCTTGAATACAGACGGTTGCGGTTTACCAAAACTGGTATAATCTAGAGCATGAGGGTGAATCCTGCACGGAGAGCATTCCAAAACAAAATTTAAGTTTCTTACTGAGTTAAATTTGAACAAAAGCTACACCATGGTACTAATCTAAGTAATGTTCAATTAGCAGAACCAAAATATAGCAAACACAAGTTGGATATCAGGCAGTCTTACCTATTGAAGACGGACTCCAGTGCAATTCTGAAAGCTCCCATGCCAAGACGTTCAGAAGGAAAAGCAGTCTACCTTTGGTGCGGCCTCATCAGTAAACATAGTATAGTCTTTTAAAAGAGTTCCATAGAATCTCAATGTTGTTGTTAATATATTAAGCAAGAATCAACTAACCTGGTACTCAAGGTCATCATTTGCAAAGTATAAATGAGGTTGTGGTCCTACATTTCTCCCAGGAAGACCTCCTGTTCTTAAGATGTCACAGAGAACCTGAACAATGAGTTGTGGTCAATCACAGATCTACCTGTTCTGCGAAATAAAGTAACGGATCTAACAGCTATAAAAGGATACAAATTTAGAGACTAAATATTATTTGTACTTAAAAACACAAGATACAATTTAAGAACGATTGAAACAAACTGACTATTATTGATGGCAGCCGTTTGAAGTGTATGCCTTAGTTGAATGCTTCTCAATATAGGATCTTTTGGTGAAAGCGTGAAACATTAATAATCGTATTTCCCTTTCTTCTGATACCTCCTTTTTTCTACTCCTTCCCTGTTCTTTTGCTTTAATTCTTCTGGACTGGCTATAATCTTCTGGATTGGCTATAACGTGAAGACAGTTATGGTCCATGTATAGCCGAAAGCACAGAAAATTTGCCACTTTCAGGGAACATGGCTATAACTTTGTCAACACAAATATCGTATTGAAGATGATAAAATATGCTTCAAGAATAGGCTTAGACCGGTTATTTAGATCCGTTGAAAGCATCCACTCAAGAGATGCAATTTTCCATCAAGGAAAGTAACAAGTCGTTTATGATTTGTATTTCTTCATACCTCTTTGTGACAAAAGAATATTGCCTAATGGTTAAAATTTATATTGACCATTGGATGCTTATAGTAAAATATGTTTAATTGAACTATAACTATTACAGCCTGTGATTCAAAAGGATCAGCCATAAATCATTGTGACTAATATATCCCCCACTAAATATTTAAATGTCAAATTAAGAAAATTCACATGGTAAACCATAGAATTTTAGTAACCTGTATGTCTCTGCTCCAATCAGCAGGATCACTGACCACAAAAGCTGCTTGAACCCTCTCAGAGCAGACATTATGTCTTGGAGAACTTTCCTTTAATTTTGAATTCTGATCAGCAACTGGCAGGGTTGTCCATTTCTTGTATGGTGCCAGAGGATCAATATGTTCAAAGCATGATGAATATTCATCAATTGAAATAACATTCCTGAAGATAGAAAACAATATAAACAAAATCATGGGATATTACAATTAACATTACGATTTTTAATGTTTCGTGAAATATAAAAGAAACCAATGATCTTAAAAATTTACTTGAAACCATATTCAGACATCACAGCAGCAGGTTTGCCTTTTCCCACAGCGACAATGAGTTCGTTTTCAAACCTGCAAATTGAAATATCTACAAGATAAATCGAGTAAGATAAAATAGGTTCTATCCATTAGAAAATAACAGGAGTATAAAGCTTGTTCTGAAAATATGATTGTTCAAACACAAAGCAGAACATTCACATTGCATCTTGCAATGCAATATGATCTTATTAAAATTCAGCATATCATGATTTTACACTACTTTGAAATGCATACCGATTGACCAATTGTTTAAATGGAGAATGGCCCTGAATGACCTGCATGATGATCAGAGTTAAAGCATTAAGCACAAAAATTTTGTGCTAAGGCGAAAAAATAAATAAATAAAAACGCTTAAGGAGATGATTCATAGAAATGAAGGTAAAAGTAGTCCTTTGGTAATTTGAACGTTCACAGAGAAATAGGAAATGCATGCAGCAAAATAGAATAATATACAAGGAAAACGAGAAAGAAGAAAGTGCCGTTACTATGATATTTTCAGAATACCTGAGAAGATGATATATTTAAGCCTAACAGTCCACTAAGGTCAGAGGCTCTTCTAGATTCAGGATAACCACCGCCTGTGCAAAGGATAATTCAAGAACCAAAAAGTGAGGTATTCTGAACAAGCAATGAAGTTTGTAGAGTTTATGGTTCATTAACTGACGCATAATAATGTTACTAAGAAATTTGACAATCCAAACTGCAAGACTATAAGTACATCACACAACATGGCAGACAGCATTTTCAAGAAAAGAGTTTCTTCAAACGCCTGATCCTTGAGAAGTCTAGCGTTGTAAAATGATTATACTATCAGGTCAAAACATCCCTTGAGCTGGAAGTGTTTAAGTCATACAATGATCATTTTGTAAGTAGTAAATCGACAAGTAATGATAGAAAATTAATACAATATGGATATACTAATAGTTGATGGAAGTTAGATTCTTTAGAACTCTTTTAATCAGAAAACAGTATTGCACGAGAAAGTAGCAGCTCACCATTTGTCAAGAAAACGAAAGGGACTTTCATTTTACCTGGCCACATAAAGACAGATATACATATACGTCAGTCCTTGACGGAGATATAGGGTGCTAAAACAGCAACCTATATCCACAAAAATAGTAGGTGCGAAGTGAAGACATTCAATTCTTACCGGCTTCATCATATAACCTTCTTAAGGCAGCCGGAGAGCCACCGACGGGGGAGTTCCCGAGTAAAATGACACCGTCGATGTCGAACGCAATACCGAAAGAAGGTCTGGAAAATCATGATGAAGTAAACAAAAATGAATGTGGAACTCTACATACAATTAAAGAAAACTAAATTGAGGAATCATTTCCCGAACCGTTCTGATCGAGAAGAGAGCTCAGAAAAAGATCTCGAGAGCAGAGCAGAATCCGAAATTCGCCTTCTCGTTTGGTTCTTCCAGGCTCTGGTAAGGATACGTAAGCTCATGTTTATCGTCTTTTCCTTGACGAAAGGACCAACCAAGAGCAAGCACCGGCCGACGGATGTATTCTCAGTTCTCACTGCGGTCTGCTTCTCTAATTTTCTGGTGGCGTCATCTCCTCCAATAGGCGTCTCACAAATCACAGTTAGCGCCAAAGATTTGAGCCCATTGGGCCCTCAGTATTTATTATTTTTGGGCCTCATAAGTTTGCTTTGAGTCTCGAGGAGGCCCAGTCACTTTTGGGCTTCAAACATATGCGCAATTTCAAGTTTCAAATATGTATTTATAAGGTACCCTCGTCTTTGGGTTTAATTGGTAAAGGGGTCGGACATTTTTACTAAAAAGAGAGTATTCCATCATAGAGTTGGTCAAGGCACTAGGGAAAGCATCTTAGACAATGTGAATTTGTGGAAATGTAGATTAAAGTAGAGGTATGGATACTCTCAGTTCTATATATCCTGGGGAGCAAAACACTGCCCTTGGACTGTGCCTGAATCTAACCTCTACTAAAATTTATTTATAAAAAAAAAAGTATTGATAAGATTGTAAGTTCAAGTGCACGGTCTGTAGGTATCTCTCTAATATTTAAGATCAAAGGCATGGCATGGCTTTTACAGTTCTCTGGGACCCATCAACGAAAAGAAAATATGTCTCCGTGTGAATGAAGAGTATTTTATGTTTTAGAGGAAGTATGATAAATATGGACATTTACAAAAGTTGCATTTCTTACAAAAATTGGACAATTTAATATAATATATTAGCCTGTGCGTATACTTTTAAAGTGGCAATATAATTATTTTAGAGCAAAAGGAGTGATTATTTCTATTGAGATTGAGAACCCAGAAAGAGAAAAACAAATAAAAAGTCACAGAAAGAAACAACTAGCCCAATAATCCCCAAAGACTTTAAGAGTTAATAAGAAACTCGGAATTGAATTCTTGCCCCAAATGTAAACATTTTCGTGTGTGCTACGGCAGTTATTCTATTGGCCGACAAAAGAATCAGAAATTTCAGTTCGAAGTCATGATGATGTAATTGAAAATTTGGAGCCCAGCTACTTTAAGTCAAGCTTCCTGATCTAACATTTCTTGTTTTCATACTTAGTCAGGTATGCACTTTATTAGCCATAAAAATTATAGGGCAAAAAAGGAAATGTATGGACAAATAAATAATTGATGAATAGTAATACACCAAATTTTTTTTTAAAAAAAAAATCAATATTTTTACTGTCTGACACATAAGTACAATAGTAAAATTAGTTCATTAAGGAATTTTACTTTTTGTTTTAGTGAAAAAACAATAAAGATGATTTTTTTTTTTTTATTCATCATGTGTGGTTGAGGTAGCAGGCAAAAAGGTACAGCCACAGGCAATGACGAAAAGTCAGTGATCTCATCCTGCGTCGTGAGAAAGCTAACATCAGCTAAGTTGCGTGTTCATTGCTGATGGATCAGCTACGTTGAAAATAAAGGCAATTGATTTTGGCGCTTAGAAGTTAAACATTAGTTCAAGTCCAAAATATGTTATCTTCCTGAATCTAGACCAGTAGATCAAATATATATCCAATGGTAATTTAAGTGAAAAGAACAAGAGAAAAAGTGGTAATAATAATAATAAAAAAAATACTACATAGAAGGTAATGTAGTGATTAAAAAACAGAGGGTACACATATCATGTTGATCTAAAAGATGAGTATGTAGTACTCATCCCTCTAATTTTAAGGTAGGGACCTTTTATATATATATTTTATTTATTTATTTGAATTCAATTGTATACTTCTCCTTACAATATTTTTTGCATTTAATATCTTAAATTAATAAATTTATAATCTTGTATTTAGAAATATTTTTCCCATAACACCATTATCTTAAAATATTTTTCTAATAACACTTAATATCTAAAATATTTTTTTAATCTATATCCATAAATATATGAGTCCTTCTATCTGCATAATTAATAGATTTATATGAATACCCATATATATATATTTTTTATTTATTAATGAGTCTATTTCTTGTTATCTTAAGTTAATTAATTTTTAGTGTAAGAAATATTTTTCAAAAACATAAAAAGAGCCGCTTTTATTTTCGGATGACCATGGAATATGAATTTAAAACAGAGAGCTTAGATCAAAGCCTTGGATCACTCAAATTAAGAAACGAGGTCTTTGGAGTCACTGATAACGGCGGGTTTATTTTCTATCTCCGGCTCATAATTACAAGTGAGGAATCTGTAATGGTCACAAAATAGATGGAACATGCAGAAATTATATCCTCATTCGAATAATCAAATATAGGGCAGTTGTAATGTTTATAATAACAAGGAAATCATAGCACTGTTCTAATACAAATAGAAATATAACAGAAATGAGAAATTAAGCATGATAGAAGAAGGTCTAAGAGAAGAAAGAGAGTGACTCCATGGATGAGGCATCCATGGCCAGAGTGAGAGAAAACACAAGAGAGAGTAAGTCCAAATTCATCCACACCCCTTTCTAACAACTTTTGCCCTTTTATGTTGCTACATAATCTTCCAATAATTATCACTCTTCAGCTCCTTGCTCTGCCAACGTGAATACTCAGCTTGGGGCTCCTATTTGAAAGCCCATCTCCTTTATACTCATTACAGAATCTTCTGCAAGTGTTCGCTTGACTCATAGTTATCTACATTTTAACAACGTTTTCATTTCGATCACGCCACGTGATAAAATAGACATTTGTTTATATATATATATATATATATTGCCGCTTTAATTTATTATATTATGTTATAAGCTGAACATTGCATCTCATTTTCTTGGGTTTAATTGAGTTCTCTAGAAGCCAGCCGTATTCCACTTTTTCTTCTTCCAATAAGATTATGTTCGTAGGTTACTTTGTATCTAGACAGCGCTTTGCAAAATATCTAACCCATCCCATGTGCTCTATTTATATTGTTCATAAAAGTATAAATCCGTTTTTAATTTACTTCACCGTTAGTATAACAAGAGGGAAAATATAAACATTATATGTATAGCTTGTGAGATATACTTTGCTTATAACCTGTTGCGAGGGTATCAAGCTTTTTTTAATGCTATTTTGATGTTTAATATTAGACATAATTATCTTAATTAGATTAAGAAAATTAATTAATATATGATATATATTTTCTAAAACATCCTAATTATTTTTCTTATAGGAATATATCGTTGCTCCCCTTTTTCTCTTTTTGGGCAATTACCATTCACTCCCTTTACATTTACCATAATTATATTGCCCCTTGAGCATGCAGTCAGAAATAATTCTAACATGGTTGGAGGTCTAATTATGTATATATTTTTTATTTTTGTCTTGCCATTCTGGTGTATCCGAAACGGCTAAACACACACTTAAGCACAAATTAAAATAAGCTACAATGGGCGTTAGAGATTTTTACCATTTAAATACGAGTTCTTGATTTTAAATTTATGCAAATGCAAAAAAACACATTTAAGAGGGTTACCTCAGAATTCTCAAATCTAACCTAGTTAAATATGTTATACTCCTCCGGTCATTAATATAAAATAACTTTGGAAAGTCAATTTTGGACCTGAATGCAAAACATTTTTTTAATATATATTTATTAATCTTTCCTAATTTAACCCTAATAATTATCTATCAACAATAGTCAGATAATTAAGGATAAACATCAAGGGGGCTCGTGGGTCCACTTTTGTGCCCGTCGCGTCAGGTGCTTAGTTGTGCATTGTGAATAAAAATCGTCACGGCATGCTTCCCTGCAAATTCCAATTAATCTTAATTATATGTTCTGTGTTTTCTTGTTACGAAATTTAAGATTATCTTACTATATATTATCTTATGGTGTTTATAATATTTATATGCATTTAATAACTTGTGCTTATTTTATTTTAATATCTTATGGAACAACATAATGAGTTCCCAAACCTTCTCTGAGCGTTGTCCATAATATGAGTTCGTTGCGCTTAATTGCCTGTTTTTCTCAGATTTAGTTTAACTTTTTCACTCATAACCACAGATGCCTCCTTAATTAATCTTATTATATATATATACATCAGCACATGCTTCACGAAAAGTAAATTTAGTGGAATTACTTTTAATTATTAGAACCTGCTAGAAGAATGGGAATTTTAGTGTTTAATTATTGATCGGAAAGAATATGCCCAACATATGCACATTCAAACTTTACTTCCGGTGTACCGGAAAGTGAGATGCAAAATAATACTAGTGGTAGAATACAGTTATATCAGGGTCTCTACATATTTCCTTTATCCAACCATACCAGGGATAAACCTTTTAAATAATTACACAAAGGTAAGAAAAACAACAACAAAAAACAAAGAACTTTAATGCCCTGACCCGTCCCGAATAGCCCTCCCATACCAAAAACAGATAAGTTCTTTTCCTGCTGGAGTCATCGGACGGAGGCCCTCAACAGAGGTCCCTCTTGACCGGCCGACGTCACAGAAGGAGCAACGCAAACGCCGAAATCGATCGAATTTACCCAAAAAATTAATGAAATGACAGATATTAAGAAGCATGAACCCAAACAACAGCTTCTAGACCCTGAACTATCAACAAAGAAAGCAGCTTTTTCCAACAAATCAGAAAACTGAAGGGAACCACCTCAGGATCGTAGCTCATCGGAGGTCAAGCTTCGCCGAGATCAGTCATCGGAACTATTGTAGCCACGTGGAACTGGATCGGAGTAGGCGTCGTCGAAGTGGAGTAGCTCGCCGGAGGGCGGTGGCTGCCGTTCTTCGGGCGTGCAGAGCCACCGGAAGAACACGTCGACTTCACCACCGAGTTGAAGATAGCCTTGAGAACCCTGATCTTCACTTGACCCCTTCTCGGCGGGGGATTTTGGGGAAGTCCGGACTTCGATTTGGCCTCTGTAATTCCCATTTGAACTGGCTGGGAGAGAGAAAGGGAAGAAGTTCCGGGAAGTGAGAGAACAGAGCAATTCCAGAGAATCGAACTTGAGAAAGAAAGATACGAATCAAGAGCCTTGTGTTTGTAGTGAAGCTGAAAGAGAGTGAAAAGCCGCTTTTTAAAGAGAGAGGAAGAAGAAACAGGACTGTAATATAGGAGGCTTGCCGTGCAAGAATCGGTGAACTTAAAGGATTAATCTCAATCTCAAGTAAAAGTAAAAATGGAACAACATATTGTATATGTTTCAGATTTTTATTGCTTTGGTTTCATTTTCCTCTCACAGCTTCAATTATTTGAGGTCACCATGGCCTCAAGCTTCAGAGTTGTGAAGAAGGTGAAGGAAAATTTGTTTAAATAAATCTCTAATTTGTAAATTTTTTTAAAAAAAAAAATTAACGGAAACGCAAAATCAACGTTCACTGATTATGAGAAGCCCAAGAAAAATTTCCAGGTAATTTCGGGGACGAGGGGTTTTTTTTTTCTGAATTTTGATTAAGTTATGAGGGTATTATGACATTATGTAATAGTACAGTAGAAATTTGTCTAAGGGGAAGTGAGTAATTAATAATTTAATCATCATAGTATAAAACAATTGCCTTTCTTTTTATGGGTTCCGTTAATGACGTTATGCTATAATCTCTAATACGGAGTATGTTATTTATAATTTTGGTCCGGGTCGAATGAAATGCAGAAATACAAAATAGCACGCAATCGCGGGAAACGCGCGTAAAGAGATTATTTTGTGACGCTCCCATCCACAAAAAATTAATACTCTCTCTCACATTCTTATTATAAGCAATTAACCATTATTTTTTATGGATTAAGGGATGAAAATTGAGTCATTAATTTGGTTCAAAATTGATAAATATCTTCAGTTTTACCCTTACTTTAATTATGTGAATTTAAAAAGTTAGTTAAAAATGAGAATATTATTAGAAAATAGTAATAAATGAGTTGGTTAAAGGTAATTGGTGTCTTATAATAAGGACCAAAAGCTTTTGATAGTTGGTGCGTTATAATAAGGACTAGAGGGAGTAGTACTCCATCTGTCTTTTTAATCTGTGAGACGAATTCATATAAATCTGGAAATCTTATTGAATACCGTTAAAAGTATTATCTCTTATTCTAATTATAAGATCAGGTTGACTTTTTTTAGAAAAATAAAAAAAATTAAATAAGTTACTTAATCATATCATATACTCCCTCTGGTTTTTATTATAAGGCACCAACTACCAATAATTTTTTATTCTTATTGTAAAACACTAGCTACCTTTCACTAATTCATTTATTACTATTTTCTTATTATACATTTACTTTAACAAACTCCTTTAAATCTACATCATTAAGCAAGGGGGTAAAGTTAGAAATCTTTATCAATTTTAGAATAATTTAATGACTTAACTTTTACTTCTTGGTTTGCGTGAAATAATAGTTAGTGTTTATAATAAAGACTAGAGGGATTATTGTATATCCTTATATTATATATTAGTTTATTAGTAAAATAATTAGTTTGGAGGAAAAAAATACTCTAAAATAATTTAATAGTTTCCTTAATTTCTCCAAAAAAAATTAATTAGGTCTCATAATTAGGATCAGAGGGAGTAATTTTTTTTAAAGATGGATAAGATGTTATAAAATATAAAATAATTGTAAACAATGTTTTATAAATCAGAACGGGATGGACTAGTTACAAAATGATATTGTCAAAATTTGAGCATTGTCAGGCAAAAAAAAAAAAAAAAAAAAAGCTTCATTTGACCGGTTGGTAAGTTCCAAATTTAATTGTCCCATGCAGCGTAAATTTAACGATAAATTTTACTGCTACTTATTTATAGCTATTTAATATATAAAAAAAAACTCTAAACTTTTATGAAATTTCACTGCATTCCATATAAATAAATTAAAATGAAGTATTTTAGCTAAAAAGACATTTATTCCTTATCTTGTATATGGTCGAAATGGTCTTATAAATTTTTATATACTTATTGTAAATATGTATATTTAACTTGTAAATTTCTATATGTGTCTTGAAAATAACATTCATTCAATTTTTGTGAACATGCTTCTTATCTTGTATATAACTGATATGGTCTTATAATTTTACTTATTTGTCGTATAAATAAGAATTTTTTACACGCTTCACGAGAAGTAATTTTAGCCTGCTCGAGAATTACTTTTAATTATTAATTACAACCTGCTGTGCTGGAAGAATGGGAATTTTAGTGATTGTTGATCGGACATAATATGCCCAACGAATTTTGCTTGCAGAGTACCGAAAAACGTGGCTAATTTTATTATTTTTTTTCAAAACAAAATTATTGCCAGGAAAGGAAACTAGGAAAGTGAGGTGCAGAATAATAGTAGTAGTAGATTTACAATGAACAGTTATATATCAGGGTCTCTATATATTTCCTTTTTACAGCCATATCAGAGATAAACCTTTTAAATAATTACAAAACGTTTAAAAAAAACAAAAACAACAGAAGGACAAAGAACTTATAGCCCCGACCCGGCCCGAATAGCCCTCCAATACCAAAAACAGATGATTTCTTTTCCTGCGGGAGTCATCGGATGGAGGACCACAACAGAGGTCCCTCTTGGCCGGCCGGTGTCACAGAAGGAGCACCACAAACGCCGTGATCGATCGAATTTACACAAAAGAAATAATAAAAAAATTAACGAAATGACAGATATTAAGAATAAGGAACACAAAAAACAACTTCTAGACCCTAAACTATCGACAAGGAAAACAGCTTTTTCCTACATCAGAGACCTCAGTATCGGAGGTCAAGCTCCACCAAGATCAGTCATCGGAACTATTGTAGCTACTTGGACCTGGAGGAGTAGGCGTCGTCGAAGTGGAGTAGCTCGCCGGAGGGTGGCCGCCGCCGCTCTTCGGCGGTGCAGAGCCACCGGAAGAACACGCTAACGTCGCCACCACGTTGAAGATAGCCTTGAAAACCCTGATCTTGACTTGACCCCTTCTCGGCGAGGGATTTCGGGGAGGTTTGGGCTTCGATTTGGCTTCTTTAAATTCCATTTGAACTGGTTGGGAGAGAGAAAGGGAAGAAGTTTTGGGAAGTGAGAGAACAGAGCAATTCCAGAGAATCGAGCCTGAGAGAGAAAGATACGAATCGAAAGCCTTATGTTTGGAGTAAAGCTGAAAGAGAGAGTGGGAAGCCCCTTTTTTAAAGAGCGAGAGGAAGAAGACAGAGGACTGTACACAGTAGTTGGCTTGGGGTGCAAGAATCGGTGAATTTGAAGGAGTAGCATCAATCTCAAGTAAAAGTAAAAATGGAACAACATTTCTATGTGTTTGAGGTTTTTATTGCTTCGGTTTCTTTTTCCTCTCACAGCTTCAATTATTTTTGACGTCACCGTGGCCTCAAGCTTCAGAGTTCTGAAGAAGGTGAAAGAAAAATTTGTTTAAATAAATTTATAATTTGTAATATTCTTAATTAACGAACGCAAAATCAACGTTCACTTGTTATGAGATGCCCAAGATTTCGAGGTAATTTCAGGGACGAAGGTATTCTTTTTCTGAACTATGATTAAGTTATGAGGGTATTATGACATTATGTAATAGTAAAGTAGATATTTGTGCAAGTGGAAGTGAGTAATTAATAATTTAATAATCATAGTATAAAACAATCGTCTTTCTTTTTTTGGGTTCCATTAATGACGCTATCCAATCATGTCTAGTACGGAGTATGTTATGGATAATTTTTGTCCGGGTCGAATAAAATGCAGAAATTAGCACGCAGGAAACGCGTAAAGAGATTATTTACTGACGCTGTCCCATCCACGAAAAATTAGTAGTACTCCATCCACCTTTTTAATCTGTGAGACAATTTTATATAAAAACTGTACATCTCAATAAATACCGTTAAAAATATTAATTTTTTTTAAAAAGATGGGTAAGATGTTATAAAATATAAAATAATTGTAAACAATGTTAGAAAAATCTGTATAGAGGCCTAAATAACATAAAAATTTTTAAAAAAGGCCTCAAGATTATGAAAATACCAGAAAAGGCTCTAGGATCTTTTTTGATATAAATTCATTAAAATGTTAACACCTATATTAGCTCCATTAACAACTATATCAGCCCCGTTAACAACTATATCAATCTCATTAACAACTATATTAGCTCCGTTAACAACTAAAGGTTTTAATGAATTTATATCAGAAAAGACACTGGGACCTTTTCTGATATTTTCATAATTTTGGGGTCTTTTTTAAACTTTTTTCTGTTACTTGGGCCTATATAGATTTTCCCAACAATGTTTTATAAATCCGAAAGGGATGGAGTAGTAACAAAATGATGTTGACAAAATTTCAGCATTTTCACGCAAAAAGAAAAAAAAAAAGAGCTTCATTTGATCGGTTGGTTAATTCCAAATTTGATTGTCCCATGCAGCGTACATTTAATGGAAAATTTTACTGCTACTTATTATCTACAGCTATTTAATATTAAAGGCCCCAGAACTTTTTGAAACTTACCTGACCTCTTAAAAATAAATCAAAAATAAGTTTTTTAGCCGAAAATACATTTATCCCTATCTTGAATATGGTTGAGATTCTCCTATAAATTTCTACAAGTTTCTTATATAAATATACATATTTAGCTTATAAAAACCTATACATGTATTGTAAATAGCATGCTTTCAATTATTGTGAACTTGCTCTGTCTTGTACGTAGCTCATATGGTTTTATAATTTTACTTATTTATCCTGTAAATAAACATATTTGACTTGTAAATTCTCACATATGTCTTATAAATAACTAAATAAGTATATTAAACCTGTAAAGTTTTGGGGGAAAAAACTTGTAAATTAAAGTAAGGATAAAATTATCTTTTCATCTGTGGGATGTAGTGTAATTGCAAAAAGTTTTGGAGGCTATTTGATATTAAATGACTACACAAGTAAAATCTTCCCCGAATTCAATCCTTATACATTTGGTGGTGCAGAATTATAATCAACATTTTTATCATTACCTTTTTAAACTTCTATCACTGATTCATCATATTAACGGTTGGCAAAACAATTAACTCTCCATATTTGAGGGCAAGAAACAAATGCCCTAAACTTTATCTTAAAAAATAGATTAACAAATGACTTGAATAATCATACAAATTTTTATGGTGTATATTTTTTTGGGAAAAAGACAACTAAATACCATTTAAATTTAAAAAACCTTAAAAGATCTTATGAAAAAGGGAAAGAACAAAGAAGTGATAGCAGGAGGAATATGAGTTCTGAATGTTTGGGTTAAATGACCAAACCACCCACTACATATTGTAAATTTTTTTAGGAAAAAGATAGTTAAATACCATTTAAATTTCAAAAACCCCAAAGAATGTGATTAAAAAGGGAAAGAACAAATAGGTGAATAGGGGAGGAATATTAGTTTTGGATGCGGTCAAATGACCAAACTGCCCACCCTCATTCTTTCTTTTCCCCCTCATCTCCCTAATTAAGCTCTTCTATCTCATTCTCCTTCATCCCATAGATGGAAACAAAAATTCTAGTATTCTCAATGGGGATTCCATTTCATCATCACCAACTACTGGTGGTTCTCATGCTGAAAAAAACAACGAAGGTGGACTGGTCAATGCCTCTTTTATGTTCCATTCTTGTTCATCAGAAACCCAGTTCAGTTCCCTACCAGCAACACAAATAAGCTTGGATTCAAACACTGTTTCTAATGAATTTGCTAGCAACAGGCAGTAACAAAGTTTGCACGATAAGAATGAAAAAGTAAATGCCTAGAGCCAAATAAACTTTTCATGGTGCTTGATCGGGAAACAGTTGTGGAGCAGAGTGTGATCCCTTAGGCTATGGAAATGGATTAAGAAAATATTCCTTCAAAAAGAGTAAAATAGCAAGCCTTTGATGTTGAAACGAGATGAAAAGCAGCTGTCACAGGTACCAAAACTTCTGGAGTTCGAACTGGAAAAGTTTCAAGTAAAGAAACCAAGTCTAAAAGCCTAAATGGATCTCTTGAGAAGAGCAGATTTGATATCATATCAAGAAGAAAAGCAACCCCAAGAAGCTGAATCACGGTATTAAAGAGCAAATATGGCAATGTAACTTACTAGTGTTGGGTTCTATTAATTTCCCTGAAGAATTAAGTTAAAAAAAAAAAACCTGACCCAAAAAAAAAAAGTTAAAAAAAAGAATACTCTAGAAATACTATAATCAGTTGGGATTTTGAGTGCTTTTATTACCGTCATAACAAAGCTCATCACGAGCTTGTCGCCAAAAAACTGTCACTTTAAATCAAACACCCAAAAAAAATTAAAAAATAAGGTTATGAAAACAGAAAAGGAGATTCTGGAGACATATCTACAAGTATCCTAAAAAATTTATGTCTGTTTGTTCAATAAAAATTTTAAATATGAAATTTTCCTAATTTTTCTTGTTTGTCCCAGGATATTTTTCAGTATTTTATTAATGGACAAAGACAAACCCTCCAAGTACATCGAACTGTCGAAGAATAACTCTCTCTCTCTCTCTCTATATATATATATAATATGTTTGCTTTAACAGAATAAAAATAGAAAGGGGCGGTACCTGCTGCAGACATCATCGTCAGCTGAGGTTACAGTTCAGCCGCGTCTGGAAAACTAGTGATTGGACAGATTGTCATAATATATTTGGATATTATATACTATATAAGAACAAGATTCAAATATACTGGATATTCACGATGGGACAACATATGATCATATTTGGGACCCTGTCCCTACGTTCTGTCCAAATCCATACGCGGATTATATTTTGTTTGATTTACTTATAAAACTCATTATATCACTGGCTCTCATTTAGTCTGGGTTACTTATCAATTTCCAGAGGAATACAGTGAATCCAATTGAAGTGGACGTGCACCTTAAATAAGTTTGATAATAAGTGTGCCCTTATATCATTGCCGTGAAAGAAGAGATAATCTAAACTCTTGGCACGTGCTTGAATGTTAAAGAATATATTATTTATTTAAAGGAGAAATGGTAAATAATAACCTGACATGCTTGTTGGTTAACAAAAAATGACCTGAAAATAATTCATGAATGAAACACCGGAGCTATTATTTTTAAAGGCCAAAAGAGCTGTGCACAGGCTTGAAAACTTCAATCGTACATCCAAAGTCATCCTCGGTAAATAACCTATAAAAAGAATTCGATTTCCAGAACTTAAGTCAAGCTAAGCTTGATGAATATATATGTATATTTTAAAACTTGTCGATATGATGTATAAATAAAAATATTATACTATATATAATTGTATTATAAACTTTTTCCTAAATTTAAAATAGGAGGACACACACACACACTTTATGCGCGCGCAGCTAACTTAGCACTCAATAAACTAATTACGACTAACATATATATCAGATGAAGGCTAAACTTAAGTAAAGAATGAATTTAAGTATCAAAAGGAGAACCAACAAATGACATAAAGAAAGTCAACGGTGATGTAAATGAAGATGAAGTTAATTAGAAGCTGTCTGAGTGCGTATTGCCAAGGAAACTTAGTGGCGTTCTAATTGAATTTTCATTTTTTGTCAATTTTCTTATATATAGAAACCTTGAAAATTGAAATCATCTCCTGTTTTTGTTTCTTTCTTTCTATATGCCACATGACTGCGCTCACAACTCACGAGCTAGCTCAAGTATAAGAATATATATATATATATATATTATATGTATATATATATATATATAAACTTTCTGATGTATTAAAGAAAATATAATAATATATGTTTGACGCAGCTACGATAAATAGAGCTGCTTATTAATATATGTGAGATGAAGGCAATAAGTCAGCCAAAGAATTATATATTAGAAAAGGACGATGTGGGTGAGGTCATGGGATCGATTGATTAAAGCAAGTCCACGGTGCTAGAAAAACCAATTACTAAAAGCAAGTGATTGATATCTCTTTTGAATTGAATTGAATTTGACCGCATGAAAAGAGAGCTTTTTTACCTGGGGGAATTGGATTCTAAATTATAGAGATTGAATATAATTAACGATAAATACTTTTGTTTGACCGAACACAATTAATTAATAATACTGACTTCAATGAATTTTAATTAATGTGACATTCCTTGAAATTTTCTTAATTATGTGTGATAACGTGGTAGATATGTCCTCTACTTGTCGCTGTGGCTGTAGCTCTGACTCCGAGGATAATCAAGTGTGTCGTGAAGCATAACTAATTAACTACCACTCTACCAATATTATTGGCATTTTTTTGTTGTCCTCTACATATATGAAAATTTTGCAACTAATAATGGTTTCAATTTTAAAAATTAAATACTGAAAAATAAATATTTACTTTTAGAGAGATTAAGAAAGCTACTTAAATTACTTTAAAATATTTTTATTTTTATTTTTTACCCCAAATCAATCAGTTTAACTAATAAACTGATATATAATATAAGAATATATGATATATGATATGATTAAGTAAATTTTTTAACTTATTTAATCTTTTTAAAAAAAGTCAATTATGTATTTTATTTATATTAAGGTACAGTAATAAAAACTGTAGTGATTAAAAACATAGAGCTTGGGTCAAAACCTTGGATCACGCAAATTAAGAACTGATGCGATATTTATAGTGCCCTGATAACGGCGGGTTTCATTTTCTAGCTACCTACGGCTCACATGCAGTTACAAGTGAGGAATATTCTGTGTTCGCTTCGTCTCAAAGTTATCTACATTTTAACAACGTTTTCATTTCGATCACCACGTGATATTAATGACATTTGTTTAGTCATAATAAATATGGGATTAATGTTTCTCATGTTGTAGGAAAAAAATTATCTCATGTCACACACACATGAAATAGTGGAACCCACATATACATATATTAATTTATATATATATATATATATATAGATCCTACCATTTCATATGTGGGTAAGAAGTTTAGTTTTCTCATGAGAAAACTAAAACCCAACAAATATATATTGCCGGTTTATTATGTTAAGCTGACTGAACCATCCATCTCATTTTCTTGGGTTTAATTGAGATCTCTAGAAGCCAGCCGTGTTCCATTTATTCTTCTTCCGATAAGATTATGTTTGTACTTTGTATCTAGACAGAACTTTGAAAATGAGATCTAACCGGTTCCATATCCTCTATTTATATTGTTAATAAAAATATAAATCCATTTTTACTTCACCGATAGCATATGTAACAAAATGGAAAATACAAACATTATATGTATAGCTTGTGGGATATACTTTGCTTATAATCTCTTGTGAGGGTATCAAGCTTTTCTAATGTTTTTCTTATCTTTAATATTAGACATATTTACTTAATTTTATCATGTTAAAGAAATTAATTAAGTTAGTTAATATGAATTGTATTTTCTAAAATACTTTAGTTATGTTCTTTAATTCTCACATTCCTATTTTTCTTTAACTGTTTTTAAGGGAATATCATTAGGGTTAAATTAGAAAAGTATTTATAAATAGAAAAGA
Source organism: Acacia confusa (assembly GCA_037074495.1). Classification (NCBI taxonomy): domain Eukaryota; kingdom Viridiplantae; phylum Streptophyta; class Magnoliopsida; order Fabales; family Fabaceae; genus Acacia; species Acacia confusa. Next base: position 1,612,107 of record CM073509.1, read on the forward strand.
GAACGATAATGGTACATTCCTAGATTCCTTTTTCACGTATTGTCAAATAATCAAGGATAGACATGAATGCGGCTCATGTGTCCACTTTTGTGCCCGTCGTGTCAGTTACTTTAGTTGTGCATTGTAATCTTAATTATATGTTCTGTGTTTTCTTATTACAAAATCTAAGAGGATCATGTTATATATAATATATCATATTCATATTCATATGCATTTAATGACTTGTGCTTATTTTATTATTATTTCAAGACTAAACCTTAGTTAAATAAAACTTCCCCCTTTTTGTTCTGAAAATACGCTTCATTAATTATATTCAATAGAGTGAAAACCAAATTATACTCCTAACTCAAATTAAGATAAAGCACAACCATACGAACAAGATATAATAAATTAATATCCAAATGATTCCCTTTACTTTTTGTTTTTTGTGCTCAAAAGTCAAAACACAATTCCATTTACATTCATCCATTTCTTTATTATCAAATAACAAGCACCGACTTCAAAGGGTGCGATAATGACAAGTAGCTAATCAAATTAAAGGGGGAAAAAAAGACCTTTCAAGTTTTTTGAAATTAAAATAACACATTCAACATAATCCTCCCGAGTGATTTTATATGTGGTCCTCTTTCTTTAAATTAAAAACGTTAGACAGAGTCACAGGCTGTGGGCACTAATTAGAGATTAAAAAAAAAATGAGGAGGGGACTATTCTGATTATTTTTGTGTGATCATGTGGTTGTGGTATATTAAAAAAAGAAACATCAGAGACTGCTCAAAGCTTTTCTGCGTTATCCATATTGAGCTGCCTAATTGCCTATTTTCCTCAGATTTAGTTTAACTTCTTCACTCATTGCCACAGATGCCTCCTTAATTTATCTTATTATATAATATATATATATCAGCACATGATTCACGAAAATTAACTAGATATTCGATAATTAATTTTAATTATTAAAACCTGCTGGAAGAATGGGAATTTTAGTGATTATTGATTGGAAAGAATATGCCCAACATATGCACATTCAAACTTTACTTACAGAGTCCCGGAAAACGTGGCTAAAAAGTTTTTTTAAAAACAAAAAATATTTCCAGGCAAGGAAAGTGAGATGCAAAATAATAGTAAAATTTAATATTTACAGGCATATCAGGGTCTCCACATATCTCCTTTAACCAGCCATATCAGAGATAAACCTTTTACATAATTACAAAAAGTTAAGAAAAACAGCAACAAAAACAACAAAGAACTTTTATGCCCCGACCCGGCCCATCCAATACCAAAAACAGATCATTTCTTTTCCTGCTGGGGTCATCGGACGGAGGCCCGCAACAGAGGTCCCTCTTGGCCAGCCGGCGTCACAGAAGGAACCCCACAAACGCCGTAATCGATCGAATTTACCTAAAAGAAGTAATAAAAAAATTAATGAAATGACAAATAGTAAGAATAATGAACACAAACAACACTTCTAGACCCTGAACTATCAACAAGGAGAGCAGCTTTTTCCTACACATCAGAGAACTGAAGGGAACCACCTCAGGATCGTAGCTCATCGGAGGTCAAGCTCCGCCGAGATCAGTCATCGGAACTATTGTAGCCACTTGGAGCTGGAGGAGTAGGCGTCGTCGAAGTGGAGTAGCTAGCCGGTGGGAAGCCGCCGCCGCCTCCGCCGCCGTTCTTTGGGCGTGCCGAGCGACCGGAAGAACACCTCAACCTCGCCATCGAGTTGAAGATAGCCTTGAAAACCCTGATCTTGACTTGACCCCTTCTCGGCAAGGGATTTCGGGGAAGTCTGGGGTTCGATTTGGCTTCTGTAATTCCCATTTGAACTGGTTGGGAGAGAGAAAGGGAAGAAGTTCAGGGAAGTGAGAGAACAGAGCACTTCCAGACAGAGAATCGAACTCGAGAAAGAAAGATAGGAATCCAGAGCCTTGTGTTTGGAGTGAAGCAGGAAGAGGAGTGTGAAGCCGCTTTTTAAATAGCAAGAGGAAGAAGAAAGAGTGTAGTGTAGCAGACTTGCCGTGCAAGAATCGGCGAATTCGAAGGAGTACTCTCAATCTCATGTAAAATTAAAAATGGAACAACATATTGTATGTGTTTGAGGTTTTTATTGCTTTGGTTTCTTTTTCCTCTCACAGCTTCAATTCTTTGAGGTCACCATGGCCTCAAGCTTCAGAGTTCTGAAGAAGGTGACGGAGAATTTGTTTAAATAAATTTGTAATTTGTAATTTTTTTAAATTAACGAACGCAAAATTAATCAGCGTTCACTGATTATGAGAAGCCCAAGAGAAATTTTCAGGTAATTTCGGGGTTGACGGTATTTTTTTTCTGAACTTTGATTAAGTTATGAGGGTATTGTAACATTATATATGTAATAGAACAGTAGAAATTTGTCTAAAGGGAAGTGAGTAATTAATAATTTAATCATCATAGTATAAAACAATTGCCTTTAATTTCTTTTTTTGGGTTCTATTAATGACGTGATTTAATCGTCTCTAGGAGGGAGTATGTTATTTATAATTTTTGTCCGGCTCGAATGAATACGAAATAGCACGCAATTGCGGGAAACGCGTAAAGAGATTATTTACAGACGCTGTCCCATCACGAAAAATTAATAGTACTCCGTCCGCATTTTTAATCTGTGAGACAATTTACATAAAAACTGTAAATCTCATTAAATACCATTAAAAGTATTAATTTATTTTAAAGATGGATAAGGTGTTATAAAATATAAAATAATTGTAAACTATGTTTTATAAATAAGAACGTGATAGTAGTTACAAAATGGTGTTGACAAAATAAATTTCTACATCTTTTTTGTAAAATATATATATTTAACCTGTAAAATCCTATATGTGTCTTATAAATATTCTGCATTCAATTCTTGTGAACATACTCTTTATCTTGTACATAGCTGATACGGTCTTATAATTTTATTTATTTATCTTGTAAATAAGCATATTTAACTTGTAAATTCTCATATATGTTTTACAAATAACTAAACAAGTATATTTGACTTGTATAGTAAGGACACAGTTGTCTTTTAATCCACAAGATACATTGTAATTTCAGAAAGTTTTGGAAGTTGTTTAATATTAAATGACTACAGTGAAGTAAAATTTTCCCCAAATTCAATCCTTATACATCTGGTCCAGAATTATAATCAACATTTTTATTCGTTACTTTTTAAAACTTCTATCGTTGACTCGTCATATTAACTGCTGGCAAAACAATTAACTCTCCATATTTAAATGATAGAAACAAACGCCCTAAACTTTATCTTTAAAAATAAATTAACATATGACTTGAATAATGTTACAAATTCTTACATATATATTTTCTTGAAAAGAAAAAGACAGTTTAATACAATTTAAATTTAAAAACCCCCAAAAATTCTGATGAAAAAAGGAAATGACAAAGAGGTTATTGGGGAAGAATCTTCGTTTGGATGTTTCGGTCAAATGACCAAACTACCCACCCTCATTCATTTTTTGTCTTATCTCCCTAATTAATCTCTTCTCTCTCACTCTCCTTCATCCCATAGATGGAAACAAAGATTTTCGTGTTTTCAATGGGGATTCCATTTCATCACCAGCAACTGGTGGTTCTCATGCTGAAAAAAACAAAAAAGGTGGACTGGTCGATGACTCCTTTATGATCCATTCCTGTTCATCAGAAAACCAGTTCAGTTCCCTATCAGCAGCACAAATAAGCTTGGATTCAGACACTGTTTTACTGAATTTACAAACAGGTAATAAAGTTTGCACGATAAGAATGAAAAAGTAAATGCCTGGAGTCAAATAAACTTTTCATGGTGCTTGATCGTGAAACAGTTGTAGAGCAGAGTGTGATCCCTTAGGGCTATGGAAATGGATTATGAAAATATTCCATCAGAAGAGTAAAATAGCAAGCCTTTGATGTTGAAACCAGATGAAAAGCAGCTGTCACAAGTACCAAAACTTCTGGAGTTCGAACAAGGAAGGTTTCAAGTAAAGAAACCAAGTCTAAAGCCCTAAATGGATCGGATCTCTTGAGAAGAGCATATCTGATATCATATCAAGAAGCAAAGCATCCTCAGGAAGCAGAATCGCAGTAGTAAAGAGCAAATATGGCAAGGTAACTTACTAGTGTTGGGTTCTATATATTAATTTCCCTGAAAAGTTAAGCCAAAAAAAGAATACTCTGAACATACTATAATCAGTTGCCATTTTGAGGGCTTTTATTTAGAGTCATAACAAAGTTATGAGTTTGTTGCCAAAAAAAAACTCTCATTTCAAATCAAACACCCTAAAATAATTTTTTTTTTAAAACAAAAAAGGGTTATGAGGACAGAGAAGGAGATTTCAGAGACATATCTACAAGCATCCCTAAAAAAAATCCCACATTTTCGCAGACTATTATGCTAGATGAATATATTAGAGAGAGTATGTGTCTGTGTGAAAGACTTGGGCAATTAAAGGCCATCGGCATTAATGGCGGCAGAGAGTTCATCGGTGGAAAGACTTGTTGTTGAAGGATAATGAGAGAGAAGAGCCGAAGAGAGATAAGACAGAAAAGAGATGAGGTTGGGTAGTTTGGTCATCGAATCCAAACATCCAAAATTCATATTCCTCCCCCTAATACATGATAGCAAACTGTCTTCTTTTCAAATATTTATGGGGAGAACATAAATATTAAACGTGACCAAATTTAGTTGATTTTACATTACTTTGTTTTTTAAAGAAAATTCTTACCACATCAATATTAGGGACACTAAAATATATATATATATATATATATATATATTAGGGACACTAGAATTGTTATACGACTGATAAACTTTTGTTTTTATTAGTCAGACTCGATATGTTTTAATTTTTTTTTTTTAAAAAAACTCTACTTGAATTTATGTCTGTTTCTTCAATAAAAATTTTAAATATGAAATTTTCCTAATTTTTCGTCTTTTTTTTCTTTTCATTCCCCGTCTCTCAGGGCATTTTTCTGTTTTTTTATTAATGGACAAAGACAAGCCCTCCACATACATCGAACTATCGAAGAATAACTCTCTCTCTCTCTCTCTCTCTCTATATATATATATATATATATATATATATATATATATATATATTAAAAAAAAATGTTTGTTTGAAAAGGATAAAAATATAAAGGGTCGGGACCTGCTGCAGACATCATCGTCAGTTGAAGTTACAGTTTAGCCACGTCCAGGGAACTAGGGATTGGACTGATTTTCATCATATATTTGGATATTATATTCTATATATATAAGGACAAGATTCAAATATAATGGATATTCAGAGCAAAAAAATATAATGGATATTATCGATTGGAAATTTATGATCATATGTGGGACCCTGTCCCTACGTTCTGGCCAACTATATACGGATTATATTCCTAGTATATTTTGTTTGTTTTACATATAAAACTCATTATATATTACTGGCTGTCATTTAGTCTGGTTACTTATCAATTTCCAGAGGAATGCAGTGACTCATATTGAAGTGGACGTACGCCTTAAATACGTTTGATAATAAGTATCCTCGGATCATTGCCGTGAAAGAAGAGATAATCAAAACTCTTGGCACGTGCTTGACTGTTAAACAATATGTCATTTATTAAAAGGATAAATGGTAAATAATAAGTTGATATGCATGTTGGTTAATAAAAAATGACCTGAAGATAATTCATTAATGAAACACCAGAGCTAGTATTTTTAAAGGCCAAAAGAGTGCACGAGCTTGAAAATTTTAATAGTCCATAGTCATCATGGGTAAATAACCCATAATGGCTTCAATTTCCAGAACTTAATTAAGTCAAGCTAAGCTTGGTGAATATATGTGTGTGTGTGTGTGTGTTCGATGCAGCTAGCTTAGAGACCACTCAACTAATTAATACCAATATATATACGAAAAAGGAGAACCAACCAATTAAGGACAGATAAAGAAAGTCAACGCGGTGATGGAAATTAAAGATTGAGGGTTGTGATTGGAAATTCCAGAAGCTAACTATGATGATTGATGAGTGCGTATTGTCAATGGTAACTTAGTGCCTTTATAATTATTATTATTTTTTTGTCAATTTTCTTATATATAGAAACCTTGAAATCATATCATATTTTTGTTTGTTTCTTTCTATATATACCACATGACTGCGCTCACAACTATATATTAGAAGTTTCTGATGTATTAAAGAAAATATAATAATATATGTTTGATGCAGCTACGATAAATAGAGCTGCTTATTAATATATGTGAGATGAAGGCAATAAGTCAGCCAAAGAATTATATATTAGAAAAGGACGATGTGGGGGAGGTCATGGGATCGATTGATTAAAGCAAGTCCACGGTGCTAGAAAAACTAATTACTAAAAGCAAGTGATTGATATCTCTGAATGAATTGAATTGAATTTGACCGCATGAAAATAACTCTTTTACCTGGGGGAATTGGATTCTAAATTATAGAGGTTGAATATAATTAACGATAAATACATTTGTTTGACCGAACACAATTAATTAATAATACTGACTTCAATGAATTTTAATTAATGTGACATCCCCTGAAATTTTCTTAATTATGTGTGACAACGTGGTAGATATGTCCTCTACTTGTCGCTGTGGCTGTAGCTCTGACTCCGAGGACAGCTTCCAGGAAAACGAGTAACTCATATTTAATGCTAATTTCTTCATGCTAAATTCTAGAAGCAATTGCTAATAGTCTGAACTCTGAATTTCAATTAAAAAGATGCGCCTTTAAGTTTGAAGGTTGTCTTAAATAAATGATTCACTTTTCAACTGGATGCATTTTCTCCCTTTAAATTTATACCCATAATGTTAAAATTCTGGCTAACATTTGTGAGTTCTCCCCAATAAAAAAATCAATATTATTAGTATTGAGCGAAGTGTAGTCGTGAAGAATAACAAATTAACTACCACTCTACCAATATTATTGGCATTTTTCTGTTGTCCTCGACATATGAAAATTTTGCAAATAATGTTTTCAATTTTAAAAATCAAACACTGAAAAATACATATTTTACTTTTATTTTTCATAATTTAGTATTTGTTATAAAATAACTTATAACCAACGTCTCAACTTATAGTATTTGTCAGGATTTCATAGTCCAAAATGATATCAAGCTCCTATATCAAATTTCTTAAATGTGAGGTTGTATGCATTATATATATCAGTATAATGCAGTACGTGACGAGAAAAATTCTTAAAAAACGTTGATGGTTTATTGAAATATTTAGAGCTTAAATTATAAGTAAATTAATGAATCGGTGTCTCTGGCATTCAAATTATAACAACAAATAACGTAGTAACCGTGGAAGCTCATCTTAGCATCGAATGAAGCCAACTCAAAAAAATTTATTGGCGACACTAGTGACGGCGAATCCTTCAAAATTTGATGATTTTAGTATTATATTGGGTTTTATTATTAGTATTTTAAAATACGAAACAACATATTTAATTGGACCCTAAAAGATGTTAAAGGCTGACTGTAACATCATTGCTGCGAAAATAAAATGCGCAGCCGTTTTCAACACTCAACAAGAGATAGAATATAATATCACGTTGCTTAGTCAATATTATTATGTGAAGAGATTTTTATATAGCTTAAGGAATTTTCATTTTTTAAGTCTATAGTTTCAAGCATGAGGTCCTGGAAGATGCTCAAATATTATTATTAATTAATGCCAACACCTGAATTAAATTGCCAAAACCCAAATTAAAATAATGAGCACAATGAAAAGAAATAATATGGGCTGTAATCACGATAACTAGGTGAGAAATATCTTACATTAACTAAAATTTTCAGTTAAACATATTGTCAACAATGTGCAGGAGAATCATGGAGCTGTCAAAGGAATCGCTTGGCTTGTTTGTCTCAATTTCACCCAATTTTCAAAGCACATTATAATGACAGAACATTGAAAAATCAAAGCTGTTATCAGAGTAGAGCTTTAAGATTGCTTCTGGTTCTGGATTAGGCTCTCAATCATTCATGAATCTGCTTTTACCAGTCACTCATTTCCAAAATGCGAATCTATTTGAAGATTTCGCTACTCATTTTCCAATCTGCTTGACTGCGGTATCACCTTTATATGGGGACCTCTGGCTCGCCAATAATATCGCGGCACCATATAAAAAAAAGTGCAAAATAGAATTTCAAACACTTTGATAAGCTCGATTGATGATTAAACATTAAACAGTACTTGAGTAATTCGGATAATATGATGACACTAAATCAAAGGCTGTTATTTAACCTAGCCATCACCGCCAGTATATCTGTGTTTAGATTAGTGGTAAAAACTAATTTCTTACTATGATTTACAGTGTACGAAGTAACTATATATAATATGAGTTTACTTTTGATTTACGTGATCATACTTTTACAATAATATCAGTTCAGTTGGTTTTCATCACTCCTTTCAGATGGTGGAATGATGCAATTTCTAACTATCCTTGATTAGTCATCTATAAGAGGACTCAAATATAAATAATCATTTATAATAGTGTTATTATACTTCATATATCTTATTGGTCTTTACCACAGCTTTAGGTGTTTCAGGATTTTCAATATCAAGTAAAAAATATTATTTAAACTTCAAAATTTTAAATATGTTATTTTTCATTAAAATGAATTATCAATTGTATTAGTGTTGTTTTTAATCACATAACTCTAGTGGGTAATAGGATTTTAAAATTCAAGTAGTGTTTTTTCCCCATAAAACCAATTACTTTTATTTTTATTTCTTTTTCTTTTTGGATAAAATTTTATCTTTTATTTCTATCTCTGAGCATCTTGGCAAACATGCATGTGATGTCTTCCTATTCATTCTCTTTACACATACGGACAATTCACGCGTTCTTAACGAAGACAAACATAAAAACTGATTATTTAATTTCAGAAATTAACGATAATCAGAGCCAGAGCTGAAAAGTGGCTAGCTTTCAGTTTTCATCGCAGAGGCACAACGAGAACATTAACAATAAATTACTGTACACTGCGTCCTTAGAAAAGCTCTTTTTTAATTACATATATACATCATCATCATCATCAGAGATTTGAAACAAGTTAAAAGCAGAGGACGGAGAATTTTGAAACACGAGGCTGCAAAATTTCCCAGATATGGACGATCAATAACAGAAAATACGAAGTCGATCCACTATCTACACCAAAAATAAAGCTTTCATATCCATCAAAAGCGGCGACTCGCTGCACTTCACTATAGACACAACCAACTATATTTTATTCACAACTTACAAATACATCAGGGTATATGAATTTCTGCAAATAACCAAATCTTATCGGCACCGAATTTCCCCAATTTTTTTCTTTCTTCCTACCCCTAAAGTTTCTTAAGAAATTCAATCACTAAAGAAAATGAAGAAAAGAGCAAGAACCACAGTTAAAACTATTAGACCCTGGATAGATTGGAGTACAGACGGAGCTGGATCATTGAATCCGGTTTAGGCATCGGAGTTATAGCCTCTAGGAATGACTGGCGACGGAGAAGGAGAGCTGAGAGGAGATCCGTCTTCACTGACAGTTCTGCGAGAAAAGCCGGCGCTCGCCGCCGATGCAAACGCCGTCGCCGATTTGATCGCACTCTTCAATATCTTCATCTTGATTTGGCCTCGTTGTGGCGGGAGCTTCTGTGAGTGCTTCGCGTTTGAAGCTGAATTAGTTCCTCCAACCTCCATCGATGAAGATTTGAGATCAGAGAAGCAGAGAAAGAAGGCAAAAAGCGATGGAATGAAGAGAAGAGTGATGAGTGTTATATATTGACGGGTTGCAACTTTTAAGCGCCTTAAACGCACCGTTTTTCGATTGCTTCACCTCCAAGACTGTGGATGAACTTACGTGTCCCGTTAGAATCTTACGGGGAACATCCTTTCACTATTGCGGACGCCATCTACAGATTCCATATTTCTACATTTGAAGGAAGGCAAAACAAACAAATTCCATATTTGAAGAAGCCTACATATCATTTCATCGCATGAATTGAATTAATTATAAGAGTGGAAAATTTCCTAAACTTTTCCTAAATTTTATAGAAATGTTCAACTAAGTGGTTTATTTTTTATGACCATTTTCTTAATAGTTTAATTGGATATAAATATTACTATACTCCTTCAATCTTCAATATAATGTATATTTATCTAATTTAATTTAATTAAAAAAGCTATTTAACATAATATGTATTTTCTAAAACACCCTAGTTACCTTCCTTAATTTCCTTATTCCATTTCTTCATTGATTATTGTTGAAGGAACATAAATAAGAGTAAATTAGAAAAAATATTGATAAATATAAAAATTTTATCTTATAATGATATTTGGGGCCAAGATCAATTTCTTAAACATATCTTATATTAAGGAGTCGAGAGAGTATTTTATATTGTTGATTGAACTCTGATTTACTTGAATAATCATTTATAATTAATAAAACTTCATTTAGTTTATACTCTCTCCTTTTTTATATATAAAATTATTTTTTATTGGCTTTGTCTTTTTTCATAAGATTTCATTTGATTTTGTTTCCATTATAAATGTATTTTTATCCATTTTACCTTCATTTTCTCACATAATTTATTTATCATACATTCTCTTTTTTTCATTTTCTTAATATTACTCTTTCTCTCTTACTCATTCATAAATAGAACCATCTCTTTAAAAAAAAATATTTTTCATATATTTATTATTTTTAATTAATTTTAACTTTTTCTAAATACCGTACAATTTAGTTAAAAAATGATGTAGGGAATGTATTGATTTGTATGAATTAAATGATTACCAACATGACTTTCTAGCGGTCATGTCACATCCCTTATTTGCGCCCCCACGTCATATCTGATTATATGGATCCATCTGTTATGGTAAAAATATTGTCACTGAAATAAATGTTTGTTTTTAATAAATAGATAAAAAATCTCCAACAAAACCCATTGTTCGTTTTTTTTAATTGTTCGTTTGCTATAAGCAGACGACAAGATGTGCCGCATTTTTCCCTGTCTTCTCACCAAAAAAATAAAAACCAGATGTGCCGTATTTTTGACTCCGTGATAGTTAGGAAGGGAACATATCTTAAAAATGGGTTGAGTTTCTCTCATCATCATTTTTTCATTATCTTTTATAATTTCTAAATCACATCCATTTAATTAATATAATATTAATTTTACTTTTTTCTCATTTTCTCAATCAACAGTCTAGATTTAATTGATGAGAGAAAATAAGCGAAAGATAAGGAAAAAATCTCCTTCCCTTAAAGGTATCCTTTGGGAAATTTTCAAAAATAAACCCAAAAATAAAAAAAATTTGTGAAAATAGACCACTGTACAAACATATTGTGAAAATAACTTAATTGGTGGTTCCACGTCAGTGGGCGCCACACGTGGCGCCACTTGTGGCGTGCCATGTTGGCATGCCACATAAATGGCGTCACGACACGTGACGTCACTTTAACAAATGTTTTTTTATTTATTTTTAAATTACTATAATTATATATTATTATATTTAATATATATTAAATATAATATATATTATTTTATATTATTATTATATATATTAAATATAATATATATTATTATATTATTTTAATATTATTTTATTTTTTATTTTTAATTATTATAATTATATATTTCAAAAATTTTATGAAATATTCCTTTTAAAATGATGTCTTATTTTCGAAAAAATTTTTTGGACGGGGCGTTGCCCCTTGACCCCACCCACTAACCGACTAGTGGGACCGCTGTAGGGTTCCGGCTGATTGTTCGTAGTGTGAGAAGATGATGAGAAATAGTAAGAAGAGACGCAGCTTTTAATGGGTATTGCGAGGTTCGAACGGCCAAAAATAATTGTCAACGACGCCACCATGGTTTTAAAAACAACAGGATTGTCGAGGAAGATGATGTTGCAGGCAACAATGATGGGGATGAGCAAAATAATAAAAGTGAGATTGATTGGCAAAATGCAGAATTGCTTGTTGGTTGTGGTAACATGGGCAAACATGGGCAATATTTAATGACTGGTGATGAAAGAGATGATATTCCTTGTGGATCTTTTGAACTTGATCCTGCTGGTTTGCTTGTTGATCTTTTTGGAGTATATTATATTAAATATATATGAAGATTTAATTCTATAATATGAAGATTAAAAAAGTAATAATTAAATTGCGCTACAAACAGCTACGATTTAATCGCACGATACTATATCACTACGATTTAATCGCGCTATGAACAATCAACCAGAAATTTTTTTTGAAAATAGGACATTATTTTAAAAGGAATATTTCATAAAATTTTTGAAATATATAATTATAATAATTAAAAATAAAAAATAATTAAAATAATATAATAATATATATTATATAATATATATATAATAATAATTATAAAATTAATAATTAAATATATATAATAATTATAAAATAATATATATATTATATATTATAATAATTAATATAAAATAATATATATTATATTTAATATATATTTAATATAATAATATATAATTATAGTAATTTAAAAATGAATAAAAAAACATTTGTTAAAAACACGTGGCGCCACTTATGTGGCGCCCTACGTGGCAGCGCCACTTTGATATTGGCGCCACGTGTGGCACTCGTTGACGTGGCGCCACCAACTAGGTTATTTTGACAATATGTTTGCACAGTGATCTATTTTCACAATTTTTTTAATTTTTAGGTTTATTTTTGAAAATTTCCCGTATCCTTTTTTTATTCTACATTAGATATCCTTCACTAATTAATCTTAACCTCCATGAAGCCTAAGATCAGTCACATACAAATAAGTGCTTACAATATATCTCATTCCGTTGAAAGGATGAAGAGTGTCTAATTTATGATATAAATAAAATTTTTGATACAAATAAGTGACTCTGTTAGACTTTTTAAATCATATACATAAAGTATGAAATAAGATTTAATAGCTGATTACTTGATTTCATTTAGTTTCATAATTTTAACACTATTATTAATTTTTTCCTTTTAATATGAAAAATATTTCATGATTTTTTTTTTTCTGGATAGTTCCATTAGATTTAGATAACAAGTGGAAAAATGAACACGCAAAGATATCTGAACAATTTTAAAAATACGAATTAAACTAATAAGAAATGGAGGGTCAAAATGAAGATATCGAATTCAAACTAATCAAGTCAAAGGATGTGAGTAAGATTAAAAAAAAAACGAAAAGAAAAGAAAACCAACAAAATTATATGTCAATAAGTTTTAAGATAAAATCAGGGGACTAAAATTAAAACAAATAGAATTATTGAAGAATAAAAGCAAACTGGCAGAGATAAAACTTTTAAAAAAGTACCACTAGCTAATTTTTTTTATTGAGGTCATCTTTTTTTAAAAAGAAATAGTTAACTCCCCGACACTTAATTCTGCTTTCCTTTAAAAATAATTGAAAAAAAAATCCTATTTAAATTCAACTGAAATGTCATAATCCTAATTAAAACCTATATTTTCTACATATTCCTAACCAAGCCAGAAGGCTTGATTAGAGATTTTATAATTATATTAAATGATCAAAACACCCCTCTATAGTTGACAATAAAAGAAGAGGCAGACGCGATTGTAAATTGATTTGTCCTGATCGTGAACACTTTTCATTCATTTTCCTGGATTGAAAGGGAAAAGAAAGCTTTCTCTTCCTATTTTCAATATGTAGTTCTCAAATCATGTAATTTTTTTTTTTTAACTCATCATCTGTGCATTTAATTTTTTTATTTTGTTTTATTGTGCTATTAGCTGAAGTGTGATGCTTTTCTTATTGTCGCTAGTACTATTATACTAGAACCATGAATTTGATTTAGTTTTTTTTTTTTTGGCTACTGACGTTTTGATATAGAGTTATTATACAGTATCTCAGGTTTATTACCGTCTTGAACTAGTGATGCACCTCACTTCAATCTAAATTAAAAAGAAAAGAGGAGCATTTTGTCATTTAACAAGATTCTAAAATTACTAATTAGGCCATCAATTTACTTATGAATTTATTAAAAATGTAGACCTGAATTTAGATTATGACATTTCAACCCGATTTAAATATAGTTTTCCCAAGATAATTGTATAGTATATTGTCTTAAGTGTAGACGGAAGCTGAAAGGGTAACATGGGAAGGCAATTGATGGAGTAGACTAATAAAAACTCAACCACAAATTGGTGGGTTGGGGTCAAAACTCAAAACACAACCCTCCCTCTACGCTTTCCATCTTCCACACGCGTCTTGTTATCCTGAAACGCGTTTAACACAAAAACTCATCAAGAGGCCCGAACATGTATATCACTGATAATTATAAGATATAGTTGACTTTTTTGGAGAGATTAAAGAAACTGATTAAATTACTTTAGAGTATTTTTATTTTTATTTTTTTCTTCAAATTAATTAGTTTGATTAATAAACTAATATATAATCTAAAGATATATAACATATGAAATGATTAAATAACTTATTTAGCTTCCTTGATCTTTCCAAAAAAAAGTCAACTATGTCCTATAATTAGGATTTGAGGTAGTATTATTTATAATATAATAATATTGAGGAGATTTATATATTTATTTTAAAAATGATAAATAAATATTTTTACCTCACACTATTAGATCCAAATCCCATACTCTCACATTTACCTCTCGTTCAGTTATCTATTTACCTCCCTCGCCATGTCTTATTAATTTACAATTAAGTTATGAGATCATGAGAAAACGGCCTACCGCGAAAATATTTTCAATCTCTAATAGATATTCATTTTCTTCTCTTTAATTGGCAGTTTTTTTTTTTTTTAAACGTGTTCTCAAATTACAATTGTGATCACAGTGCACGTACGGGATGATACTCTGTTCATTTTACCTGGTTTATTAACTATATTAATATTTACCATAAAAAATACCCTACAATTCCTTAATACATGAACTAGATAGTAATTTATTAGTATATGCTAGTGAAATTAGTTAAATTGGTTAGCTGCTATAAATATGGATTGGTTTTTCTGAAATACTGTTTTTAATCAAAATCACCAACAAACGGGAACACCTTAATATGTATAATAAATGATAATATTTTGAGAGAGAAAAATATAAATTTAACAAATAAAATTAATTAATATTTTATATTTAAAATAAAACCCAAAATGCTTCTAGATTTTATGAGAGTAGGCAGGAGCCAAATATTTAATTTGTTTTTGTTATGCGAACGCGAAGGCGGGTTGAAAATTGCGTTTGGTTTGGACAGCGACCTCAAAAGGATAAGAAAAGCGACGTGGTTCTGTTTGAATTATCAGTAATGGGACCTTTTTTTTTTCCAATCCTAGTTTCACAAATGTAAAATTAAATAAAAATTAAATTGTGTAATGTGATATATATTTAGATTGAAAAAAGAAAGTTGGATAAACAAAACTTAGTTAGATGATAAATGCAAAAGTAAGTTTTGATATATAATAATAAAAAAATATATGAATTTAATAAAAATAAAAATAATTAATATAATGTTGTGAAATTTTTTTTAAAAAAACTAAATTGCTTAGATTTTAGGAAAAATTGGAGAAAAGTCCCCCTTTAAAAATTTAATTGATTATAATGACCTCAATCAGAGTCCTATCATTCTTCATATGTATAAATTTAATCTGGTTATTCATGCCAATTAAATTTCTAATGGGGAGTCTTTCCCAATTTCCCTTAAAATTTATTATTTATTTTTCTTTAGATGCTTTCAAAAATAAGGATAAAATTGAAAAATAATTATTATTAGTCTATAAGTAAACTTGTATAATTAGGACCAAAATTTTCATCAACAAATGGATCTATAATAAGAACTAGAATGCTATTTTAATAAAAGAAGAACGTGGGACAAGTATTTTCTTCAAGAAATATTTAATTTTCTCTCTCCCCACGACAAAAAGCCAAAAACATAAAATTTTGATTTATAGCTTAAAATAAATTTTTCTTAAAAAACCTAATTTAAAAATAGAATACAGATCCAAACATTATACTCCCTCCAATTCTAAATATCTAATAAAATTTGTAGTGTAAATTGTGCTATAAACCCTGTCCTATATATAAGATTGAAAATAATAATAAGCTAAAAAAATAACTTTCATCAGTTAACATCACTACTACAAAAACATGTTTTTGCGTCCTATTTTCCCCCCTTCTGCGTCCTTTTTCGTGGAGAAGTCTATCATAGAGGTGTAGAGGGTCAAGGCTTAACGCGGCCTAAAAATTCTTAGACGCCAAATCGCTTTTTTTTTTTCAAAAAAAAAAACCCAAACCAGGTTCAGGTGGCACTAGACCAGATGTAGGAGGCAACTAGGGCCAATCAAAAGCCTATTTGATTGGGTTTTGATTCACTACTATCAGCAACCAACGAAACCTCCCGCTGAAAACCAGAAACAGAAGCCACACAAGAGAGAGACAGATAGAGCATATTATAGTAATTTATAGAGTATGGAGTTGGAATAGATTGGGACCTAAAGAAGAAAATGACGTGCTCTTGTGCCCCAATCAAAATCACAAGCACACCTTTGGCAGACAGAGATGAAATAAAGATGAAAATCAAAAGCCAAAGTCCAAATCCAAAAAACTAAAAACTAAAAAATCGGGCAACTTGATCTTTTAATAACAATAGGAAAAAATATTATTTACATAGATTTGAATGTCGCCATGGTAGATCTGAATCTCGCCATTGTAGATCTAAATCTCACCGTTGCAAATCTAAATCTCGCAGTCACAGATCTGAGGCAGAGGTTGTGGAAAACACAGGCATCACTTAAAGTAGATCTGAATCTCGCCGTCACAAATCCCATATCGCGTTAATCGTCCGCCTCGCCTTTGCCTTCGATGTTCGTCGTCGCCGTGAGAAAGAAAATCGAAGCCAACCTAAACCTAGATCCAGACGGTGGGTGAGTGTGAGTATGTGGCCGGTTGGCGTGACCTGAGAGAAGAGCAAAGATGGGGGAAAGCTAAGCAAAGTGTGAGGCGACGGCCGGGAATGGTTGACGAGGGACTGGGAGTGGGAGTCATGTGTGGAGACGAGAATGGAGTGGGAATAGAAGTTGGTTGAAGCGGGAGTAGGAGTGGGAGTGGGTTTGCAGATGGGTAGGTGTGAAAAGATGGGAGAGTTGGTGCGGGCTTTTGGCCTTTGGGAGTGGGAATGGCTTTTGTCGTCCAAGTTATTACTTAGAAGCCAAAAGTTAATTTTTTTCGCTTCTAATTATCTGAAATTAGACACAAAAAATGATGTTTTTGGCAGGTTTTTTAAAAAATTGGACAGCAAATAAAAGCTTTTGGCGTCCAAGAAAGTATAGGAATTAGACGCCAAAAGTGATATTTTTAGCATCTTAGTTTTAAATTAGGTGCCAAAAATGATGTTTTTGGTGGATTTTCTAAAGAGTTGCGTGATAAAAAAAAATTGGTACTACTTTTGGCGTCTAAGTTTAGAAATTAGACGCTAAATGTATCACTTTTAGCGTTTAATTTCAGAACTTAGACACTAAAAGTCAATTTTTTTACATATAATTACAAAAATGCCACCACCTTTATCTTTTACTTTTTTTTTTTATAAAAGAGAACATCTTTTAGTGAAATAAAAATCCCTTTTTATAGTAGTGCATACACATTTAGGCGTCAAAGAGTAATCTCAACCACCCTCATAATGTGCCTGTTCTTGTATATACACAAAAGAAGGCTAAAACTTAAACTCCATGCACTCTTTATCAATTATGGTCCGAAGATGAAATAGATACACTCATACACATATAACATAGTGGCGGGAATAGATAAATTATCGTGGTCTAACGCATCATCATGACGATTCTCTTCCCTAGAAACACGTCTTAATTTTAAGTGCCACTTGAATTCCGTTTGACAAAACCACAATAGGGCAACGAGGATAAGTTCGTTTTGGAAAATGGAAATGTGGGTCCCACTTGAATTCCCCTTCTACTCTCCACCTACATCGATCACCACATCTTTAACGTTATGCTTCACCTTAAATTATTTCTTATTGTCTTTTTCGCCAATATTTGCTCATCAAATTCATTATCCACAAAAAATTATGTTTAATTTTCAGCATTATTACCATTTGTGTTCGTACTCAAATCCCTTGGCACCACCAAACTGTAGGAATCTTATCAGAAAACACGGAATCGTATTTAACTGATTTGATGTAGGAAAATAAGAACCTTCATCGTTTTGATTATCTGGAAAGATGAAATCGGTCTGAAAGCCTCTGCACGAACAATTCACGAACAATCCTCGTCCGCTCTATGATCGATCTTCCAGACTATCTCTCGAGTAGGATGGGATGGGTGTGTAGGCAACCGTTCAGATGATGAACGTCTGCCTCTTAGGTCTATTTCTGATGAGCTATCCTTCTGAGGCACAGCAGGAGAAAGTTAGAATATATAGAGTTAAGTGCAAGACTTAATCTAACCCTAAGCCTCATGGGCTTTGGTCTCACTAAAGCCCAATAGGGCTTAAGTGACTAAGAGCATATATCCAACACAAACGCCATTGACTTTCGGATTCAGGCAATAAATTATTTGTCGCCCATTGAAGAACGTTGATTGTTGTGTGGAATTCTAACCTAAAATAGACGGGGTAGTGTCTTAAACATTCTCTTTGCAGTCTTATTTATCAAGTTACTTATACAACATGTTTTTAACACTATTCTCATTATTTTATACACTTCAACAACATTCTTATTAAATATACATTCTTTGTTTATTTATGGCCAATTTTTCCTTCCATTGAGTAGATATTGATTATGCATTTGGTCTTTTATATAAAACATATTTAAGAAGTTGACTTTGATCATAATAAACATAAGACATAATTTCCATATTTGTCAATCTTTTTTAATTTATCATTGTTGATTTTCTTTCCATAATAATTAAGGAGAAAAGAGAATAAGAGAATAAAGTAAGATATTTTAAAAAAGTCATGTCATATCAACTAGCTTAATTAATTTTCTCAATCTAACTAATTAAATTGAGTAAATATGTTATATACTAACGACAAGAGTGAATATTAATGTCCGAACAATTCGTAGAAGAAGTCCCACTTGTTCACGTTAGCTGGGGTTATTAAGAGAGCTGTCGACCCCACCGTCCTCTAACATCATAATTCTCATCAACAAAATTAACAACCTTCCTTTCTTTCTCAAACTCTTTGTTTCGAGTCTTAAATACTCATTGCGATCCACTGCGCTAACTGATGCAGATATGTGAGATTTTACTGGAATCTCTCAGCATTTTTTCTTTTTTCTTTTAAAAAGGTCAGATGACAACCCTTACTGAAAAGAGAGTGGAAAAGCTTCAAATGAAACCCCACCACGCACCGTCCAAAGTAACTGCCGCTGGTTTCGAGAAAAACCACCTTGACGACATCAATATCTGGTATGTCAACGTTCTTGCCCGGTCCAGTGTTCTTCGTTTTGTGTCTGGTGGGAATGCATCGTAATAAATCAAGAGCAAATTCAAACAAGAGATTCACATATATAGTTTATTTGCAAAGGGTGACTCCCCTAGCTAGCACTTTTAGCTGGACGATGTTTACTTACAAACTCCAAGCCCAGCGTTCATATTTATTACCCAAGATAAAGCCTCACTTCTTTAATTTTATTCTATTAATCAAACTCCGTTTTCTTTTTCTTTAGTACTATAATAATTGAGTGATTTGTTGGTTATATTATATACTCTCTCTGATTCTTAATATAAAGCACTAACTACTTTTTCTCATAAACTAAGGAATGAAAGTTAACTTAATAATTAAGTCTAAAATTAATAAATGTTTCCAACTTCACCCCTACTTTAATGATGTAGCTTTAAATGAGTTGGTTAAAAATGAGAGCATAGTGGGAAAAAAGTAATAAATAAGTTAGTTAAAGTAAGTTGGTGCCTTATAATAAGGACTAGAGGGAGTATATATTTGTCTGATGCATAGACTTGGATACAAATAAAATGCTGTTGACAGCTTCTTCCACTTATTTCCAACACGTCACAGTGGTCCGTATGAACGTTGACTTGCTCATTTCATACTCCAATTTAAATAAATAATTGATGATCTTTACTAGCGATGTTGTTAATGAGAATATGTGTTTGTTTGAGTTAGCGGTAAAAGATTTTTTTAATATTATTTGAAGATTTTTTTAATATTATTTATATTATATGAGTTAAGTTTTTTCTCCACCTCCCTAAACATATTTTTCTACTACTTAATCAAATAAAGCCTATAGTTCATTGTGAACGTTGAGATGGCCACTGGTAGTTTTTATCGTTAACGGGAGTGAATTACATTTAGTTTGCTGAAAGGTTTCCTTGTTACGACGCAATTCGATGGAATGGTTTTGTACTTGGGTGGGGTTTTAGATTTTATCAGAGAATGAAGAATTGCCATTTGGCACAAGACCCCTATTCCCTGATCTTTTCGTAGAACTCCCATGGACAAAACGTACGGCTCTCGCATTCCGGGTATTTTGTCAGGGAACTTTTCTCTTTTCGGCTTTCACACTAGGGCCTAGACCTTAAATTACGGTCCTGTCAGTTTCACGCTGTTTTCAACACTTGACCTTCAGCTCAGATAAGATAAATATTTATCAGCTCAGATCAAGCATATAACACTGACCGATGCAAAGAGGAATGCTGAGTCAGATGTTTATGTTATAGATGGAGACCTATTGTGACGAAGACCTAATGACCAACCTGGACAAAGTCAGGCCACGTTTCTGCAGTGTTCACACTTCAAGTGGGCTTTTGGTGGGCCCTCAGATAATACCGCTTTTCTCTCTTTTTGGAATACACAAATATGATTGTCTCTTGTTTATTGGTTTGTGGGGCATAATGACAAAGGCGGTGATCCTTTTCAACAGCTCATGAGTCCCAGAAATATCGATTGATTTAGACCCAGATAATACAAAGCGAAAGTTCTTTCGTCTGAATCAGATATTGTTCGATCCCAGTAATTCAAGCATGGATCTGAGAGGAGTCAAGTCCAGGACTAGAAAAATGGGGACAACAGCGAAATGAAAAACTTGGCTTGATTATTAACTCAATCTTCACAAATCAGAAAAAGCAGAAAGGCACATACTTAAAAGGAAAAAGCAGCAAATCAAATAACTAATGTCCATTATCCTCTTGAGAAGTTACACACAGTACATCACAACCAGATTACAAAAGAAAGCAAAGAACCTTCAAAAGCGTCGACGATTTCTCTTTAAAAACATGAGAAAACCACCAACACCAAAGACGCTAGCACCAACCCAAACAAGACCATTACCTTCAATATAAATTTGCACTAATTTAAAAAACTGCAGAGCCAGCTAAAACATCGCTTCTGCAGATTCTTTATTCACCTACCCATCTTGACTTCTAGCGTGTTAAAAACAAAGATGGGCTAGACCCTCCAACGAACACTACGTAGCGGTAAATAACCAGAAATAACAGATACATAATTGGATAATGGATATTTGATGCTTGCTCATGCAGAGAGAAAGCACATAGAGACATAGAACCGCCGGATCGGCTCGGTTTAGGAGGCATCGGAGTTGTAAGCACTTGTTGGTGGGGTGGAAGAAGTCGAGCCGCCACCGCCACGGCCGCCTTTGACTTTTCCGAGCGACTCTCCTGCCTTTGAAACTGCAGAGGCCACAGACTTGACCAGGCCTTTAAAAATCTCAGCCTTGATCTTATTGCCTCGTTTTGGGGGATCGGGAAAGTTGGCTTGAGTCTTCTGAAACGAAGAGGAATTTGCCGCCATGTATGGTTCTGGCTTTTTCAAAGTCTGAGTTGAACTTTTTAGGAAGAAGAAGAAGAAGAAGGAACAAGTATATGGCTTGAGATTTAGACAGTAAAGAAAAAAACCGAGAGAGCCTCTGCCCCTACCCGGGCTGGGGGGGTCTTAGAGATTGATATGGGTAAAGAAGAGAAAAGAGAAGGTATTTATAACCTCAGTCGACCATTACGGCAAAAACGACGAAATTTCTTAGTTTTCTTTTTCCTGAAATATTCTTCCCGTTTAATTTCTAATTTGTCCTAATAACTAATAATTTTTGTTACAAATTATATTTTATCTATTCAATTTATCTTTTATTGGTTTATCTTTTAATATAATACACTCTCAAAAGTGCTCAATATAAAACATATTTATCTATTTTAGTTAGATTAAAAAAATTGGTTAAATTAATTAATATGATATATATTTTTTAAAAACATCATAATCATTCTTTTTGATTCTCTCATCTTTTCTCTTTTTTTGATTATGATTGAGGGACCATCAACCAACAGGGTAAATTAGAAAAATGTTGATAAATATTAAAGTTATATCGTATATTTTAGACTAAAATCAACAACCCTCTAAATATGTCTTATCCCATATCAAGGAAAAGATGAGTATTAAATAAAGTTACAATTCTATTTTTACTCCAAGGTTTTGGATAAGAGGGAGCTCTTAAAGAACCTATTTGCCTACGTCAAAGCACTTCTAGATAGCTTAGTGAATTAAGTAATGCGCCTGGACGGAAAATGGCTAGTCCTCGTCTTATCATCCATAATAACTGTTAACACAATAAAAACAAGAACAAGAAATTGAATCATTTGTAAAAAATAACCTAAAGACATACAAGTACTCCCTCTAGTCCTTATTATAAGTCACAAACTACTATTTCTTACAAAATAAAGAATGAAAGTTAACTCATTTATTATATCCAAAATTAATAAATGTTTTCAACTTTACCCATACTTTAATTATGTAAATTTAAATGAGTTAGTTAAAAATGAGGGTATAATAGGAAAACAGTAATAAATAAGTTAGTTAAAGTAATTTGGTGCCTTATAATAAGAAACACAAGAATATTTCCTTCGTCGGCAAATCATAGCATAATTGGCGAGGCTCGATCGCTTCTTTTACGGCACATTTAATTGTACAATAATGAAAAAGTGCGCGAAATATCCTCTCCCTCTCTAGAACAAGTGTCATGGCGGCTCATGAAATGCACTATGCGAGTAACGTGTCAAGCTCTGCAACTTCAACAGAATTGCCCAGTAAGCCCTTTCCTGCTTCGGCTTTACGTGTTCAATTAAAATGGCTCCTATCATTTTATTCCACGTTGCATCTTAGCCGTCTATTGCAAACGTCGCATGTTTCCCAGAATCGCAACACAGAGGCTATCGCCGCCAAACAAAAAACAAAAAACTTATTGTCATAAAGAACAACAAGACAACTACGTTAATTTTATTTACTGTACCGTAACAACGGAAGCTGTGAATTTACCGAGCTAGTGCATTTACTTGATCTCTTGTTCGATTTTGTTGGTTGCTCTGTTTGTGAGGAACGAAACAGAGGAGTAGAGGACGATAGGCTGGGTTCAATTTTTATGCACTGATCTATTCATTTATTCTATACCCAGGGACGATTAATCTCCGAGGCCCCCAAAAAAGGAAAAAAAGAAAAAAGAAAAAGAGCCGAACATTATTTAGACACAATGTTGTGAATTTTCTTCTCTTGTTTTCTTTTGCGATATATGGCCAGGTTGAAATCCCAGTTTGGCGTGCTCGGGTTGTTTTGTCGGTTCTATGGGGCCGCCTTGTTTGGTTTTAAACTTTAATTGGGTTAAGTGGGCCCAACATGTCAGTGCCACTTGAGGTTTGGGCTTATCTGGGGCCGAGTGGAAAGGAAAAGAATAGACTCCATCGATTTGATTTTTCTTAATAAAAAAAAAAATGCATCTTGGCAGGAAAAAAATGTAAAGGAAATAAGATGAAGAAAAAGGAAAAAAATGCCACCACTAACATATTTGGTAAGTAAAAAGAAGTAAGGATACTTGACAAGTTTATAGGAAAATATTTCTTTGATTGGCACAAAAACGTGTTACAGAAAGGAACGAGGAAAAAAATATAAAATAAAAATTCTATTTAATGTAAAATCTCTAAAGATTGTCTGAAATTAGCTTACAATAAATATCATTTCGGTAAAAATAATTTAAATATTAAAAAACCATGCACTTGGAAGATATTGATGCAATCCACATGAGATGAAATACATTGTTGTTCGGTAGGCACTATACAGTCTACAGTGTTCATTTCGCGCCGAAAACAAGGAAACCGCGAACTCTGCGCTCTTGGCGGGAAACAGGCCAGAAGTAGAGGGAAGCATGGCGAACAAGCTCATCAATGAGATGGGACTGCCCAAATGGATCGCTAATATCTTCGCTGCTCGTAACATCATTACTGCAAAAGTAACTAATTCTACTATTTTGCTCTTTTATTTGATTCGTATCCACCTTCTTATTTTCTCTTACAATCCCCTTTCTCATTATCACCCACCCAGAATAACTGTTTATTCGTCGTCAACTGTTCAAATTTGCATAACTATCCTTGAATCAACCAATTCCGATTTTGATTTGCTTTGTCGTGTTTAGATTTCATATCAGTCACCGTTAGATTTTCCCCCAGTTTCTTTATGGACTCGCTAGAGGATGATGTTGGAATATCATCATCTTGTTTTTTAATTTGTTTTGATAAAATCACAGGATGCGTTATCTATCACTGAATTTGAGTTGATGGAGTTGCTTGACGTTGGTCTCGCCGAAGTAACGTCTGCAATAGCACACATTAGTGAAGTTGTTTGTCCACCTTGTCAAACTGTAATATGCGTACTCCCCCCCCCCCCCCCCCCTCTCATATAAGCTTCTCAGTAATGACTGGTTTCAGTTGTGTTACAAGGCTTTGCATCTGATGGAGCATCGAGTACAACACGAAAATTTGGCCGGTCATCTTCCCACTCTTTTGAAAGGACTAGATGACGCCTTGTGTGGTGGCATACCATTTGGTGCTTTAACAGAGTTGGTTGGTCCAGCTGGAATTGGGAAAACGCAGGTGCGTTGCTTTAATATACGTTACTGTAATATCTCTATTATACTTTTATACCGGCATCACTTTCAGATTTCGATTGCAACAAAAGGAATGTTGCTAATACACTTGCAGGCTTTCGCTTGCCGTAGTTGTGTATCTCTGCAAGGAATATCTTCTACACCTGCCTTGTGTATGGTGGACTAGAAGTGCGTGTGGGATTTAGAATTTTTTTTTTTTTTTGGGTCATACTGCTCCTGAATCTAGAAGTTAGCAGTATAGACAAGATACGACTTACGTTTTCATAGGTGTAATTCTTCGGAAGTTGGAAATAGATCATTTTGAGATGTAACCATGAAGAATGTTCAATAAGTCTGACTCCGGTTAGTAAAGTAACTCTTCTACTTTACTTTACAAGATAGTGAATACTATCTTGGTATCTATGTTGCTTGAAAGAATGAACCAACAAAGCTTACAAGCGTGGGACGTAGATATAGAAACACTCTCCAAGGCAAAAGTCAAACTTTTATTCTGGCCTCGAAGTTGATGGATAATAAACAGCAAGTATCGAGTTGGTTCATCTGCTAGATAGACTTGAGTTGAAGATAACTCTTTTGTTTTCATAATAATTGTTCTATGACGAATGGTGGAGAAGATGGGGTACAAAATTTCCATTGATAGAAAGATAATAGGTTTATTCACATTGATGAGATTTTGTTGGTAATTAATCTGTGGAGAACTGAAACATTTGATTGACAGGGAAAAATGATTTTTTATACATTTATATTTATAGCATTGTTGCTTGATCTTTTGGAGCCAAGTATATGACATATATCTTTATGCCTGCACCCAGCAATGCCATAGGTTTGTTAAATATTCTTTTCTGGAGCCCCTGATCTGGAAGGACTAATTTTACTTTGCAGTTTTGTTTGAAGCTCTCATTGCTAGCCTCTTTGCCACCACAATGTGGAGGCTTAGATGGCCGTGTAATCTATGTAGATGCTGAATCAAAATTCAGTTCTAAAAGGTACTTGAAGCAGAAAAGAAACAATCATGTGATATCATTACTTATTATGTACTTCAATAAGAAAAAGCTATAAGTTTTAATTACGAACTTACTTTTTTCAGACTGATAGAGATTGGAATCAAGAGTTTTCCTGAAATATTTCACAAGAAAGGCATGGCACAGGAGGTATGGGATTTTTTTTTTTATCTTTTCCTGTTTTTTATTTCCCATGTTATCCCAATGGTTTCTCTGACTTACAGATAGTTATCTCCTTAACACATTGCAGATGGCTGGTAGAATCCTGATTTTTCGCCCCACTTCACTTTCTGAATTCACTGAGAGGTGAGAATCCTTTACTTGTTCTTGGCGTGAATGGTAAGGGAATGGCAAGTGGATGATTTTTCTAATAGGTGATATCAAGAGGTTGAAAGATGAGGACTCCTTGATGTTTGGCATTGTACCAAGAAACCTGAACCGCTGCATTTTTAAGAGAATGAGAAGGGAATATTTTCAAAATATTTTTCTGTAACGAAATATAGTTCAAATTATTAATCCAGTTGAATGGGAGAAAAATTCAAAAGATTCTCAAGTTAATGGTAAGGGAATGGATTTTGAAATCTACGAGGTAATATCAATATGTTGAATGATGAGATCTTGCTGATGGTTGCCTTAAGTTAATGGTAATGGCAAGGGAATGTATTTTGGAATCTACACGGTAATATCGATATGTTGAGTGATGAAATCTTGCTGATGTTTGCCTTGTGTAAAGAAACCTGAACCTCCGCAGTCTTAAGAGAATGTCAAGGAAAAAACTCCAAAATATTTATTTTCACCAATGAGATTTCAAATTATTAATTCAGCAGGATGGTATAAAAAAACTGCTGAGGACTAAGTTTTGCTATTAGCCTGGATAAATCATAAATGAATAATTAAATTGTATGCAGAGTTCAATGGCTGTGATATATTAAATATCTGTCCTTGTTACTTATAATTAAGCTTTTGATGAGGTATGGTATATATCTTCTTGTTGCAAGTGGTCATTCCATATCATTCTTTTCTTTCCGTTTTTTGTCATTTTCATCATCAATTGAAACACATTACTTATACAATTGATGTTAAGAGGCAGTAAGGGTTCTCGAAAACCTTGTAGGTTAAACAAGTAGTTACTTGCAGGGAATGAGAAGTAAATGATAGGGGTTCACTGTACTATGTGTTGTGTTCATGCTAACAGTCTGCATCAGATCAAGCTATTAATCCTCCAGCAACAGGTGAAATTGCTCGTCATTGATAGCATGGCAGCTCTTGCTCTAGGGTGAGTTTAGCTTCATGACAATTGTGAATTATATAGTCAAAATGGCTTCTATGCTCCTCAAACTTAAGATCAATTTGGTCCGATTCTCTTCTTGAACACCTCATGCCTAGACATTATATATGCACCATTTTTGCTGCTTTCCACGAAAAAAATGTGAGCTTGTCATCAGATATGATGGCACCAACTACAGCAATATTTCTGTCTGATAAGGGACCATCTTTGCCTTTTTTTGGTTAAGAAACTATTGCTTATTTTTTTTGAATCGATTACAAACATAAAACCACTGCATGAAAAGGTCAAAACGCAGAGTGTTATTTGTTCTGAAGTGAAATTGGTCCATTTTTCTGCACAGAGAAGAGAGTGGAGCTTCTAGACAACAAACACTGGGTTGGCATGTTTCATTTATCAAGTAAGATACTGTTACTCTGATGAGATATTTAGAAGAGGGAAAATGTTTCTTCCCATGAGTGGTACTGATTTTGAACATCCCTAGGTCACTTGCTGAATTTTCACGAATTCCAGTTGTTGTGACAAATCAAGTAAGATCTCAAATCGGTGATGAAGCTTGCTTGTATCCCTTCCAAGGTATGAAGGCGAAATTAGATTCCCAACACTTTCAATTAATTTACTAATGCATCACTGTATGTTTTAAGTTGCCCAGAGTGACGCTGGAAAGAAAGACAATGCTGCTAGATATGATTCTCACCTTGTTGCTGCTCTGGGAATTAGCTGGGCTCATGCTGTGACCATACGCCTTGTACTCGAGGCTAAATCAGGTCCGTTTTGCACTTGCTTCATTTATATGAGCCCAGGCTATACAAGGAAAATCGTGCTCCTTACGCAAGATGTAGCTGCAGATTCTTTAGAGTCATTTTTTATGTTTTAAAATTCTTTATAGACTCTTGAATATCATTTTTCACTTTAAAACTAGTTGTAATAAGAAATTAACACTTAGATGCTATTGTTTGTTTTTTTGTGTTGTAAGACAGGAACCCTTATGAAATTAACACTTTAAATTCTGATAATCTGTGATCAAAAGTTGTGGAAATGATAGTGGAAAATATTTTTTTGTTCCATTGTGTGTAAAACCGACTGCTGTTTATAATGTATGATTACTCAAATCTGGTGTACATATTTGACTCTCAGTTTTTTGTTTTCTCGCAGGGCAGAGGTTTATTAAGTTGTCAAAATCTCCCATGTCAGCCTCTCTGGCTTTCCGGTTTAAAATAACCTCATCAGGGATAGTCCTTCTCGACAATATTGGGATGGAGCTGAAAGGGTCTGATATAAATACAATCCATTTCCAAGGTTTGTCATTGAGCTTTTGTGTAAGAAACCTTATCAGGAAATTAAAACTAATGCTCGTGTTAGGTGGCTTCCATCAGTTTTTATTTCTTTCCCTCCCCACGTTAAGTAGAAAGAAGTTCCTCCACAGATGAAAATCTGGTGTGCATTAAATGCTTGTGCCATCTTTTTTATTCAATTTATCTTTGGGAAAATATGCAGGTCAAAACACATTGTTCAGTGTGGAAGGGGAGAAGTTGCAGTAATTAGTTGATTATCTGCTTTTGTCAATAGCATGAGATGAAATGACACGGCAATAACTACCATACTCGTCCATTGAAAAGAAAACAGTTATCCTCGGCACCATACTTCTTGCTTAACATGCGTGTAAAGCATCTTGTAGTTTTTCATGCTTGGCAGGAGATTTCAGATTTATTTTTCCCTTGCATCACATGTGCGTGCGTTCGTGTGTGTTGGCGGTGGTGAAGGCTTGCATCATATTATAAATGTATAATATCAGGGTAATTATGTCCAGGCACTCAGCTTGGACTCTCAAAATATCATATGATCTTTTGGTGATGGCATCGAATATGATTGTGATGGATGGTTTAAACTAAATAATGAGCAAGTCCCAAGATACCCTCATATTACTTTCATAAAAACCAACAGGTTACCAAGCACATGCTTATTGAAGCATGGATAAGAAGCAAATAAAATCACATGATAAAAACAAAAATCAAGAGGAAAGTTCCTAGTATGACAAGTGTCAAGTTAGGAATTCAAGTTAATTAAAAGGAGACAAGTTGTACAAGTGAAATAAAGATGATTGAAGACCAATTTTTCTTCTTCCATAAACCATATGTTTCGGTCAGCCATGATCAAGAAGAGACAAGAAGATTCAATTCAAGATAAAGCCAAAAGTTAAGACAAAAGGCAAAGCAATTGACCAAGGAAAAAGGGAACTAAAAGGGAATAATTAAAGGACACTTTTTGTGACTTTTGGATATACAAATATTCCTTTTCTTCAACCTAAAATTTCATCCGTTATGGGACAATAAAGAAAAGAAAGTGACTTACAAAAAAAGTCAAAGAATTGTGAAGTCAAACAAGGAACCAATGGAAATTAAGTTGAAAATTAATTCGTATAATTGTAAGTCATTATTTAAAGACTACCAAGTCCCATTTTTGGCTGCCCATTTCGTGCTCAAGGGAAGGGAAGGAAGAGAAGAGTGTTCACAAGATCAAGTTGAAGAGAAAGCACACAATTTGGAGACTAAGGTGGGTAAGTTCCAAGATTGTGTTGGATTTCCCTTCTATCTTCCTTAATCTTCCATAATCACTTCAATATTCTCTTGAACATCTCTTGTATGGTTCTCCCATGGTCAAGGCCAAAGCATACAGTAAGGTTAAGGAGGAGAAAATCCAAAGTAAGTTACTAAATTAAGCTTGTTTGTGACTTTGTGTTGCAATTTCTTGGATACTTTACAAAATAATGAATGTTCATGAAATAATAATATTTGTGAAGGTAGAGCTCTGCCCTAGACGCTAAAATAAAATATCATAAGGTTAAAGTTAAAGATCAAGGTCATAAAAACCCAAGATATACTCATATTGCTTTCATAAAAACCAACAGGTTACCAAGCACATGCTTATCGTAGTTTTCTTTTTCAATCATTGTGGTTGTCGACATCGACCTTTCAAAACATTAGAATAGCTCCAAAACATAACAAACATGGTGGTTACGTTTCATGACCCGCAACAAACAAACTTCGGGAATTTCCTTGTTCTTCTCAGAGTGGATTTTGAATAATGAATCCCCAGCAAGGTGATGAGTGATACCATAAGCTATTCTGTGACTTTCATTTCAATACTTGACTCTGGAGTTCGGGCCTTCCAGGGATAAGTAGAGCATTTAGAGGGCTGGCCTCTTCGTCGTCTGGCACGACCCATCCTCTTTGGACTTGTCCATGACCCAATAGTTTTCTCTATTGTTTGTTGCTACACGCTCCCTCTAGGCCTCTAGTCTCTATTTTAAGGCACTTTTAACAAATTATTCTTTTCATAAGATAGTACTACCAGATAGGGTATTAATTAATTTTTTTTTCCAAAATTGTCCTTATTTATACTTTGATGCAATCTTTCTTTTTTTTTTTTCCCACTTCTCATTCTCAAGATGTAATTCATATTTTTAAAAATCATTTTTAAATAAATTTAATGATTTCACCATATTTTCTTAATTCTAATAATGTAATTAGAAGTGTCTTGTAATATGGACAGCAGGGAGTGCATTATAATGATAAATGATGAATGTTGACTATTGTTAACTTGACAGAATAGCATATGATTGTGGATTTGATCAGGGGCCTATATCTAAATTTCTCGACCATACCAGGGAATTCCCTCGACTTACATAATCATAACCATACTAGTCTGATTCAAATTTTCTCCCCTTCTAAATTTCATTATTGTTTATTGTTTCTTTTTTGTTAGGCACAAGTAGTTTTCTATTGGAGGTGATTCTACTTGAGGCACTATCAAATAGTAAATATGGACACCTCTCCCCTAGTGAAATTTGAACCTTAATTTATAAAGTTGTGAGAAATTAGTCTATGTCGCTAGACCCAACCCTATTGGTTTCATTATTATTTTTATTTGGAATAACCGGAGAAACAGGGCTTTTTAGTCATTATAGAGTTTAAAATAATAATAATATGGGCTTTTGCCTGTGCCTGACAGAAGAAAATATGAATTAATAATTTAATACTGCCTTCTTCTGGTATCTGGTTTCTTAGTCAAGTGAAAGTACTGGTAACAAAAATTCAAAGATTCCACTTGATTTTTAAGGTTTCTTTTCTTTATTTTGCAATATAATATTGCATCGTATCGTTTCTTTTGGTCTAAGTATGTTGTTTATATTGTCGGTATAGCTGCTTTAGTTATTTGAAACGTGAATCATGTCCCACACCAAACAGACTGATTGGTGGCCTAAAGCTTAATACACAGCCAAGTGACTTTTAAATCTTGTCTGTTACTAGTACTGTGTTATTAAATGTTGTTTAACTTTAAAGTATTGGTATAATCAACATTAATTAGTTGCAATATATAAATGGTGAGTTGTTGCTGCACTGATGGCTGGCTGCTCCGTTTGAATTTTTGTTTATTTATAAACTTGGCATCTTAATCTCCTCGAAATATGTCACACTCCTCGTCTCATAGCAGATAGGCCGGACATTATCTTTTTAATATTCTTTGAATTTAGTATGCTTCCTAGTGGCAGAATTTTAATATTCGTTGGGCATTATCGTTTCAATTTTGTTTTTAACCGATGGTGCTGTTCCTTTTACTGCTAATGATGTGTTTGAGCAAAACAAAAATGATGTGTTTGCCTGATCTACCTCTTATCCCTGCTCTGTCTTTCCTTTGTTTAATCCTTTAATTTGGGTGCAATATTAACGTAATTAATGGTTTGGGTTAAATACCATTTTTGTTATAGAAATTTATCTTGAGAAGTATTGATCACCTGAAAGTTTTTTTGGTATCATTTTTGCCTCAAAAGTTTAAAAATATAGCAATCTTGCCCATATGTTAATTTTAACCATTGAATTGTTACTCCTTTTTATAAACTTCTAGAGGCAAAATTGCTCCTAAAAAAAACTTTCAGGACAAATTTGCTCATAAAAAAAACTTCCAAGGCATAGTTGCTCTGTTTTTAAACTTTTGGGGCAAAAATGAGACAAAAAAAAACTTTCAAATGATCAATACTCCTTAGGTTAAACTTTCATAGCAAAAATGATATTTAACCTTAATGATTTTGGGTTCCAACATTAAATATTATATTATATATCCAAAAAGTTATAGATCTGGTTGTTCTATCCGTATAATCAGATTAGCCAAATCAAATACAAGTTGTAGATAGTGAATGGTTTAAGGCTAAATAAAAAAGAAAGAAAGAAAAAAAGATGTAATGATAAACTACAGATCTAGCGGTTATTACCTATTTAAAGATTGTTTGAGACTATTTTCGAGGTCTTAAAATGTTTATTTATGTAAATTAATACAAAATTTCAATTACATACTTACTCGTATATCGTAAAACATGATTAAAAAATTGTTTTTAAGACTCCAATTGTTGTTCCAAATAAACACTTAGACCAGGTTATATTTGAGCCAAGTTTTTTTTTTATATATAACAAAAAAATTTGGAGGGGTTCGACATCAGTACTCTATGAAGGCCAGGGTACGGCCCCGGGCTCTTTGAGCAATTAATGGAGACTTACGAGATCGCCTACTGAAGAAGTCCTAGCGACGGCAAGGGAATTGAACACACATTTCTTTGAGACTTGACCAAATGCCTTACCATCTATATCAACTTCCTTTCGGCATATTTGAGTCAAGTTATTACTTCACATTTACACCAAATACTAGTACTTAATATTAGATAGTTCTGCGTATGAAACCCAAAATAACTACCTCAATAATTTATGGCGTGGTTCATGTGAATTTGAACTATGTATTAAAAAAAAAAAAAGAATGTGACTTTGAAATTTTATGAGAAGGCTCCAAATGAAAATGCATTTTCATGAGGAAACTTCATTTATCCGATTTTGCAGCGACTATGTCTGTTTCATTTACAAAATTCAATAGTTCATGTTACCGTGGGCCGTGGTCGACATTATTTAAAATAAGAGCATTCAAAATAAGACAATCATGATGTCAAAAGAATTAATATAAATGGGATATATTTTATTACTACATGATAAAATTTATTTATATTTTTTTTGTTACTTGCTAAACACTCTCAATAATTTTTGGAAAAATTTCAGAAAATACAATAAAAAATGAGAAAAGACAAATTGGTGCTACAAATTTATCAAATCTTAAGTCAGAACTGAAGTAAGAATATGAGATTTCCAAATTCTTACCAAATAACCAAAATGTTGTGACTTGAGGGCACAAGTTTCAGAGGTCATCAACATCTATATTTATAATATAATATCATATTTTACATTAACGACTTTATTTCATATTTGATTACTTTATATCCAAAAAAACAGAGATTATTTTGATGGCACAAATTTCATGAGTCAATAACAACACCTATATTTATATTAACAACATTATATTTTACATTAACAAATTTACTTTCATGTTTCATAAATTCATATCCCAAAAACCAAAGATAATTTTGAAGGCACAATTTTTTAGGGCAAATAACAACATCTTTATCTATGTTAACATCATATTTTATCTATATTAACAATATCAGATTTTACATTAACAATTTCACTTTCATATCTCACAACTTAACTCAGAGCAATGTAGTCATTTGATCATAATTGAAAATCTCATATTCTTACTTCAATTCTAATCTAAGATTTGATAAATTCGCAGCACCAATTTATTTTTTTTTATTTTTAATTGTATTTTTCTAAAAAAAATTCCATAATTTTTCAGCAAACTAGATTTTTCTTTCGCATGCAAATGTGCAGTCATTGAAAATTGCCCGCAGTTCAACGCCACGTAAGTACTCATTTGTTATTATTTCAAAACAAAAGTTTACTGCATGTGAAAAATATTTTTCCTAGAAATAATAATACATAGTCTTATCTTTAATTATCTTATTATAAGAAGAAAACTATAATTTTGTTAATTTTTTATACATATTCTCAGGGAATATTTATAGGTTATTAAATTAAGGGAGAACAACTTGCATGCGTTAGGTTGATGCAAATAATGAAGGTCGGCCATGTAGCGTCACGTGCAGAAATAACATTGATATCAATAAATGAATTGGAATTGAAAATCGGTCCTGGAGTTGAATAAACGAAGGAATCATTTTGGATTTTAAATGTTGATTCCATAAGCTGATGAAGTCTTTAACCATGAAACGCTAATTTTCCTGACATGTGACTTTTTATCAAAATAAATAAATAAATTCGAATCTTTTGTTTTGTTGATGTAAAAACGATTTTGACAAGTGATTTTTCTTTCGTGGAGGAAATACTATACGCCTAAGATTTTCAAAAATTGTGAATGTTCTTTTCTTATTGGAGATTATTGTTTAAAATCTTGAAAGTTATTCTCTAAAATGGTTTGATCAGCATTGACCTGTTTTTGTGACTTTTACCGAGCCATGCCAAAAAGTGGAACATTTAGAAAATGATCTGATGTAATTATAAAATAGATAATTAATTTGTATAAATTAAGCTAGTTCTTTGGGGGAAAAAAATATTTTTTAAGATAATTTTTAATCATATACGTTTAAACTATCCCTTTAACCTTTCTAGTATGTCCAATCAATAGGAAATTAGGGATAACTTGAAGGGAAAAAAATTTGAATTTAAAAGATAAAATAAATGAAGAGATCTCATATTCAATATCAAAATAAAATATTCGCTCTCTATATTTTTTTAATGAAACCAGTTCTAAATTTAGAAGCGGACGGAAGGTAAAGCACACTATTCTTAAAACCCCAATAGTTGAGATACGGACAGTGTGACAAGGACAAATATTTATTATAAAAGGAGGGTGAGAATAAATTAAAGAAAAAATGGAGATATTTTGATTAAAATATTGCTTAAAAAAAGATGGAAATCTTCAAAGAAAAACAAAAAAAAAAAAGTAGGTCAATAAAATAATAGGAAAATTTGGCAGTAGGAGTGGAGAAGAAGCATCCACGTTTCCCTATTGCCTAAACCTCGTACATCTTGCCGACAATGCCCCATCCATAAACTATTGCCCAACCTACCTTTTTTACCCTCGTGCACGTTAAACACTTCCATTTTGCAATGTCACATCTTGTATTGCATTGTCACGTCCTAGTCATGATTAATGGACTCCCTACCGTCAAAATATATGATTTAGCTTGGGGCTGAGGTTTAATCCTGCATATAAAATTTTAATTTATTTTATCTGATGCAATCTCTATTTACTGCACGTATTATAGGTTTCCATCTATGATTATTTTAAATCAGATTGGTATTAGACTATAAAAATGCATGTCCTACTTGATTTTTAAATTGGTAAAAGTACTTAATCGAGGAAGGAGGGACGGTAGAGTTATCAATAAACATGCAATCTATAATAAATATATCAAGTATCACTGTAAATATAAAAATCTTTGTAAAGTGATAGTATTATTTATAAATCCCAGAAAAGGGGTATATGAAATCTATAATAAACATGCAATTCATAATCTCTAAATTCGAATACCTTGCACTGTCAATACTCGTTTTGTATTTTACTGAGCAAGCTGTTGCGAAACTAAGCGGGAGTTATAAGTAAATTCTATTTTATCACCCCCAAAAAGAAAACTAAATTCCATTTTAGTGGAATTTAAAAGCGAATCTGTGGTTCATAAATCCCTACTCGGCGAAATTAGTACTGGAAAAAATTTCAAAGAGTTCTTTCTTTCTTTTTTTTTTTTTTTGGCTCAAGAAAATTTCAGAGAGTTGGGTGGAGCGTAATAAAGGCGTTGCTGACCAAAAGGCTGAGGGAGCTGCAGCTTCCTTTTAGGGCAAAACAAAGCGTCAATTCACGTCGTTTGCTGTTCCTTTTTGCTCCATTAATCATCCCACGACCTCAACCGTCCGATGAATAAACGTTGACTGAAGATGGAGAGAGTAAAGGCAACATACGTGTTCTTCTCTCATTGGCCAGACGACCGACCTCGGAAGACGACTTTCACGTTCCCTTTTAATTTATTTTTAAATAGCCTATCAACCTTTTTATTTCTTAAAAATGGAAATGAAACACTAATGATATAAGGTTATGAGTTGAATTGAATCCACAAAACACTTGTAACACCGAATATTTGAATTCACTACGACAATGGATTGTGTTTATCTTTGAACTCGTATTATTTATTTATCTAATTATAAATTCTTATAGTTTCAATAAAATCAACTAAATTGTACTCGTGCAGGGTCAGTAATAAGTAAAAATTGAACATGCCATTGCAAATAAATAAATAAAAACATATACTCAATAGTTTTGTCTTCAATTAATTACTAGTAGATATACAATTTAAGGCGTCGATTTTCAACATTATTTTTTTCCAAGATACACGATGAATATATTTTGGTATTTAGTTGAATAGCTTGGTCTCTATTTAACACTAATTAAGTTTATATATAACTTACTTTTATTTTCTTTATTATAAATATTTTCTGGTAAGAATTATATAAATTTAAAATATCTACATGCATATATAGTTAACGCCTAAAACCAGCTCAAGTGATTCAAGGATTTAAATTTTCATGTTTAAGTGAAAACTAATCATGGTATTGTCAGAATTTAATCAAATATTTAAAATAAAATTATTTCCGTTAAATTAAAATTTGTGTAAGTTTACAAGATGGTACTATCCTCGATCTTAAATATAAGATAAAATTTCTGATACAAAATTTTATCTTCTATTTAAAATAAGACAAGTGAAAAAATAAGCTCGTTTGGGAACATCCGATAAAACTGGAAAAATACAAAGAGAATTGCAAGGCATTGCACCCGTAAACAAACAAAAAAGGAGAAAGAAAAAAGGGTTAAGTAACAAATCTATGCCGGAAGCATACGCCCGAGAGCAATATTACCTTAAAAGTTTTTTTGGGCTCCATGTTGCTCTGAAAATCTAAATAAATAGCAATATTGTCATTTTCCGTTAAAAAGTTAACGGTCAACATCAATTTTTTAATAGTCAACGTTATATTTTTAGCGGAAAACGACAATATTATTACATTTTTAAACTTCTAAAGTAAAATTAAATTTGAAAAAACTTTCAGGACAATATCATTTTTCGATATATACTTCCGAAATAGATTTACTAGTAAACCCAAAAAAAAATAAACTAATGTTTTAGTTGCGGACTGAAACATTTAAAACAGGAAGAATTAGGAGTACCGGCTACAGGCGGTTAAGAGGGTGAGTTGAAAAAGGGAGTTAGGATCGGGGATGTCGAGTGGAGAGGGGAGAAGGCTGCTTTACCCAAATGGGAAATTAAATAATATGTGGTTTTTAAGGTTGGCTGATTGCTTTTTACAGCAAGTCACACGGTCCTTCTTCCAACTTTTATTTTTGGGAAATTTACCATTTTAATCTAAAAAAAAAACAAAATTATCAAAATAGGCTACAATACAAAAAATTTATCAAAATAACCTACTTGATGGCGCCATGTGTACTTTCTTCTTTTATACATTTTGCTCCATGCCCCCGTTGAGGCGATAAGTCATGACTCATGACTTAGGTACATGGGACATCTTGACAAACAAATACGACTGCTCTATTTATCAGTCAAAATTATATAATTTTTATGAAATTATTTAACTCAATAAATATGTGTTAGATAGATTGATTTTTTTCAATTTTACTTCCATTTATAAATAGGTACAGCTCACCTCTTCCTTCTTTCTACAACTAAAATTTATTACAAAGAATTAAGGTAAATTTGTGACATTCTCATGTATTATTATGAAAATAGAGTGGAGTTATAAATAGAATCAAAATTATAACTTTAATAAACACATCATAACTTAGTGGCACAAAAGCTCCAGTGTGCAGATTATGGATTCAATCTAGCTCATTTATAATATCATACCGATAAAGAATAGTAGTACCCTTATGATTAAAAAATAATGCCTCTAAGCCATTGAAGCAATTGAAGCAGATAAAATACGACGAAAAGTAAAAGTAGTGGGTGTAGATAGGGGGAAACAGGTCAGGTCAAGTTAGGCTTTACTTTTAATAGACCAGACCTGTTAAGAAGTAAAGTGGCATAAGTCTAACTTATAACTTATTATAGACTTTTTTTTTCAGCCTAAGTTTAGCTTGTTTATAGGCCTAACCTGATCTGTGGCCTATTAAAGAGAATTGTCGTTTTAAAAATTTTGTAAAAAACCTAATAGGCCACATATTTCACTTTAAAACAAGTCTACTTCAAACATAAATCGAAAACAGACATATTTCAAACAAGCCTACTTACATAATTATTTATATACATGTGATTTTTAATACAAGACCCTTTATCTTTTTTTAAAGAGATTAATTAATTTAAATACGAGTACATTGTAATAGTATATGTTGTGTAACGCTATATTTTATATTAATTTCTAAGTCAAGTAAATAACTTTAAAGAAAAATGATAAATATAAATATTTTAAAATAATTTATTTAACTTTCTTAATCTTTTTTAAAAAAAAAATCAACTGATCTTGTATTGAAAAAGGGGTATGAAATGTGAAAATGTTGAAAGGGAGTCCATTGCCTTCTTTATGTTGTTATATTAGTGTGGTATGCCGTATGCAAGAGCTGCTTCATAGTTCATACGGGTCTTGTAAGATCATGAAATAATTCTCGGTGAAATCTCATTGCAAGAGCTATATCTCAAGTTCTCGACCATACCAGGGAATTCCCTTGCCTCGCATAATCATAACCATACTAGTTTGATTCAAATTTTCTCCCCTTTCTTTTATTAAATTTCACTATTATTTCTTTTTTGTTAGGTACAAGTGACTTCCTATTGAAGATAATTTTCTTTAAAGCACTATCAAGTACTAAATGTGGATACCTCTCCTAGATTTAAACCTTGGTTTTCTTGTGAAGAACTAGTTCCTTGCTTGCACTTCACCAAACTCCATTGGTTTTATTATTATTTCTATTTGGAATAATCGAAGACACAGGGCTTTTTTTTTTTATTTTTACTATAAAAAAAGTTTTGGAAGGGTTTGACACCAGTCTCCTGTCAAGGCCAGGGTACGGCCCCGGGCTCTATGAGCACTTACTGGGGACTTACGAGATCGCCTACCAAAGGAGTCCCAGCGACGGCAGAGGGGATCAAACTCACGACCCAAAAGTCTAGTCCTGGATCCCCTACCATCTGTGCAAACTCTCATTAGCAAACACAGAGCTTTTTA
Organism: Acacia confusa; assembly: GCA_037074495.1. NCBI lineage: Eukaryota > Viridiplantae > Streptophyta > Magnoliopsida > Fabales > Fabaceae > Acacia > Acacia confusa. The sequence continues at coordinate 1,651,477 of CM073509.1, forward strand.
ATTAGTCATTATAAAGTAATAATAATAAGGGCCTTTGTCTGTGCCTGAAAGAAAAAAACATGAATTAATAATTTAATACTGCCTTCTTCTGGTATCTATTTTCTTAGTCAAGTGAAAGTACTGGCAACAAAAATCCAAAGATTCCACATGATTTTTAAGGTTTCTTTTCTTTATTTTGGGATATAATATTGCATTGTATCGTTTCGTTTGGACTAAGTATACTATTTAAGTATTTATATATTGTTGGTACAGCTGCTTTAGTTATTTGAAACGTGAATCATGTACCACGCCAAACAGACTGATTGGTGGCCAAAAGCTTAAAACACAGCCAAGTGACTTTTAAACCTTGTTTGTTACTAGTACTGTGTTATTAAATGTAGTTTAACTTTAAAGCATTAGTATAATCAAGGTTAATTAGTTGCAATATATAAATAGTGAGTTGTTGCTGCACGGATGGCTGCTCCATTTGAATTTTTGTTTATTTGTAAACTTGGCATCTTAATCTCCTCGAAATATGTCACAATCCACGTCTACTAGCTGATAGGCCAGCCATTATCTTTTTAATATTCTTTGAATGTAGTATGCTTCATAGTGGCAGAATTTTAATATTCGTTGTGCATTATCGTTTCAATTTTGTTTTTAACCCATGATGCTGTTTCTTTTATTGCTTCTTATGTGTTTGCCTGATCTACCTCTTATATCTGCTCTGTCTTTCCTATGTTTAATCCTTTAATTTGGGTGTAATATTAACGTAATTAATGGATTTGGGTTCCAACATCAAATATTATATTATATATCCAAAAAGTTATAGATTTGGTCGTTCTATCCCGTATAATCAGATTAGCCAAATCAAATACAAGTTCTAGATAGTGAATGGTTTAAGGCTAAACAAAAAAAAGAAAAGAAAAAAGATGTGACGGGATGTAGTAGTTATTACCTATTTAATTAAAGCTCGTTTGAGATCACTTTTACTTTGAGGATTCTAAAATTCTATATTCACATAAACTAAGATAAATATTTTTTTTACATATTTACTTTGTATACCGTAAATCATAATTAAAGAAACTGTTTTTGAATATTATAATCGATGCTCTGAATAAGCACTCGGACCAAATGATATCTGAGCCCCGGTTATTACTTCACATTTACACCAAATACTAGTATTTAATATTATTAGATAGTTCTGCGTATGAAACCCAAAATAACTACCTCAATAATTTATGGCGTGATTCATGTGAATTTGAACTTTTATCAGACTGCTCCAAATGAAAATGCATTTTCATGAGGAAACTTCATTTATACGATTTTGTAGCGACCATGTCTGTTTCATTTACAATATTCAATAGTTCATATTTACCGTGAACCGTGGTCGACATTATTTAAAACAAGAACATTCAAATTAAGACAATGAAGCACACATGATGTCAAAAGAATTAATATAAATGGGATATATTTTATTATTACGTGATAAAATTGATTTGCATTTTTTTTTGTTACTTGCTAAACGCCCTCACTAATTTTTAGGAAAATTTCAGAAAATACAATTAAAATGAAAAAAGATAAATTGGTGTTACGAATTTATCAAATCTTAAGTCAAAATTGAAGTATGAATTTGAGATTTCCAATTCCTACCAAATAACCAAAATGTTTGTGAGTTTAGGGTATTAGTTTCAAGGATCAAGAACAATATCTATATCTATACGAACAACATCAAATTTTATATTGATGATTTTATTTTCATATTTGATAACTTTATATCCAAAAAACTAGAGATAATTTTGATGGCACAAATAACAAGATCAATAATAACATCTGTATCTATATTAACAATGTCATATTTTACATTAACAATTTTATTTTCATGTTTCACAACTTCATTATCCAAAAGTTAGGGATAATTTTGATGGCACCAATTTTAAGGGTTAAAAACAATATTGCTATCAATATTAACAACATCATATTTTACATGACAGGTTTCACTTTCATATTTCATAACTTAACTCAAAGCAATTTAGTCATTTGATCATAATTGTAAATCTCATATTCCTATTTCACTTTTGACATAAAATTTGATAAATTTGCACTAATTTATCTTTTCTCATTTTTAAATTGTACTTTTCTAAAATTTTCTCCTAATTTTTCAGCAAACTAGATTTTTCTTTCGCATGCAAATGTGCAGTCATTAAAAATTGCCCGCAGTTCAACGCCACGTAAGTACTCATTTGTTATTATTTCAAAACAAAAGTTTACTGCATGTGAAAAATATTTTTCCTAGAAATAATAATACATAGTCTTATCTTTAATTATCTTATTATAAGAAGAAAACTATAATTTTGTTAATTTTTTATACATATTCTCAGGGAATATTTATAGGTTATTAAATTAAGGGAGAACAACTTGCATGCGTTAGGTTGATGCAAATAATGAAGGTCGGCTATGTAGCGTCACGTGCAGAAATAACATTGATATCAATAAATGAATTGGAATTGAAAATCGGTCCTGGAGTTGAATAAACGAAGGAATCATTTTGGATTTTAAATGTTGATTCCATAAGCTGATGAAGTCTTTAACCATGAAACGCTAATTTTCCTGACATGTGACTTTTTATCAAAATAAATAAATAAATTCGAATCTTTTGTTTTGTTGATGTAAAAACGATTTTCACAAGTGATTTTTCTTTCGTGGAGGAAATACTATACGCCTAAGATTTTCAAAAATTGTGAATGTTCTTTCTTATTGGAGATTATTGTTTAAAATCTTGAAAGTTATTCTCTAAAATGGTTTGATTAGCATTGACCTGTTTTTGTGACTTTTACCAAGCCATGCCAAAAAGTGGAACATTTAGAAAATGATCTGATGTAATGTTTAATTATAAAATAGATAATTAATTAGTAGGAATTTTAAAAAATTAAGCTAGTTATTTGGAAAAAATATTTTTAATCATTTACGTTTAAACCATCCCTTTAACGTCTCTAGTATGTCCAATTAATAGGAAATTGGGGATAATTTGCCATGTTCTGACGGACCGGTCGAACCGGTCCCTAAACCGGTCCAATTCAAGGGTCAAATCGGTTTATTTTTTTTAAGAAATTTTTTTTTTGAAAAAAAATTTCTTTAGAATTTTATACTAATAACCCTAAAATATTCCATTCTTCATCGGTTTAGCCTGGTTTGACTCCGGTCTGATCCACTAACCCTTAACCCAGTACTCTAACCGGTCTGATGACCGATCCGGGTTTCAGAACCTTCATAATTTGAGAAAGAAATATGGATTTAAAAGAAAAAATAAATGAAGAGATCTCATACTCAATATCAAAATAAAGTATTAGCTCTCCATATTTTTTTAATGAAACTAGTTCTATATTGAGAAGCGGACGGAAGGTAAATAAGCACACTATTCTTAAAACACCAATAATTGAGATATGGAAAGTTGTGACAGGTACAAATATATATTATAAAAGGAGGGTGAGAATAAATTATAGAAAAAATCGAGATATTTTGATTAAAATATCACTTCAGACACATGGAAATCTTCAAAGAAAAACAAAAAAAAGTAGGACAATAAAATAATAGGAAAATTTGGAAGTAGGAGTGGAGAAGAAGCATCACGTTTCCCTATTGCCAGTAGGGTAAGCATTCGGTTTTTCGATTGGATTTTCGGTAAAAACTAAAATATGCATATTTTTATAACCGAACCAAAATCAGAAATCCGAACTGAAAAAACCGACATATTTCGATTCGGTTTTGCAATTAATTCGGTTTTTGGGCTTCAATTGGGCTTTATTGTGGGCCTTATTGTTTTTTTTGTTGAAACATGTTTAGTAACTAATTTTTGTTTTGCAATTAACCGAAATATTTTTTTATTGTGGGTCTCCATATCTTGTCTACCAATAAAAACACTAAACCGAAAACTGATAACACCGAATCAATTTGACAAAAACCTCTATATTTCGGTTTTTCAGTTAAAACTGAATTAATTGTAAAAAAACCAAACCGAAAACCGAAATATACTTATTCTAAAAAAAAACGAAAACCAAATAAACCGAAACCGAAAAAACCGAATAGCCTTCGGTTCGATTCAGTTTTTTGTTTCGGTTCGGTTTTGCTCACCCCTAATTGTCAGGGTATGTTTGATTTGAGAGGAGGGTGTGGAAAGAAGAAAATTGACCAAATTACCATTAATGAAAAGAATATTCTTTTTTGTTGAGAATATATTTTCAGAATATTAAAAAGTTTTCAGGGGTTTTTTATAAAGAAAGGGGTATAATTTTTCTCTTTCTCCTCCCCTCCTTCAGACCAAACTGCCTCTAAACCACGTACATCTTGCCGACAACGCCCCATCCATAAACTATTGCCCAACCCACCTTTTTTCCCTCCTCCTCCCTTTTTTTTTATAAAGAATATTATCTTGTTATTAATATTTAATGATAATTAATATTTACTCTCGTGCAAGTTAAACACTTCCATTCTGCAATGTCACATCTTGTATTGCATTGTCACGTCCTAGTCATGATTAATGGACTTCCTACCGTCAAAATATATGATTTAGCTTGGGGGTGAGGTTTAATCCTGCATATAAAATTTTAATTTATTTTTTCTCATGCAATCACTATTTATTGCACGTATTATAAGTTTCCATCTATGATTATTTATAATTGAAGGTGATATTTTAAGAAACCAAGTGATATTTATTACAGTCAACTAATGTAGCTACTCTATTTAATATTTACAGTTAGTTATCTAAATCTTATATTTTTTTTTTTGTTTTAAATATAAGACTTATTTAAAATTTTCAAGAATTTATGAAATTTAAATAAATTATCTAATCATATTATGTATTGTGTATGATTGAATTGTATATTAATTTATAAATCAAATTAATTAGTTTAGAGAAAAAAATATAAATATAAATACTTTAAAGTAATTTAATTAACTTTATTAATATCCTCTATAAAATTAATTAAAATATTATATTTAGGATCAGAAATAATATTAAAGATCAAATTGGTATTAAACTATAAAAATGCATGTCCTGCTTAATTTTTAAATTGGTTGTTAAATGGTAAAAGTATCTATAGTTACAGGTACAGGATATGCCGATGTAAATCGAGGAAACAGCGAGGAAGGAGGGACAGTAGAGCCATGACAACCTGCTGACAATTATCAATAAATTATATCTCTAATAATCACCTGACTTCATCACTCATTTTATCGATTATCACTGTAAATATAAAAATCTTTGCAAAGTGATAGTATTATTTATAAATCCCAGAAAATGGGTATATCAAATCTATAATAAACATGCAATTCATAATCTCTAAATTCAAGTATGTTGCATTGTCAAGACTCTTTCTGTATTTTACTGAACGAGTGTTGCTAAACTAAGCTGGAGTTATAAGCAAATTCTATTTTATACCCCACAAAAACTAAAATCCATTTTAGTGGAGTCAAAAGCTAATCTGGGGTTCATAAATTACTTATTGGTTGGTATCTCGTAATAAAAATAAGAAGAAGTATATTGTCCACAAAACAAACTAACCCCAACCACCAGCATTGCGTATATTCATAAATAGTCTTATAAAACCTAGTGTTATACGCTCTTAACTTGAGAGGAAGCACTATATATGATAGATGCTATAATTTTTTATATTATCTTATAATGTGCTATTTTTTCCTGAATTAAATGCTTGTATGATCCAAACAAAAAAAAAAAAAAATCAAAGCTCACGAGTCATGCTTAGTTAAAAAGCCCTAAAGGATATATTTAATTTGATCAGCTCCTAAATAATGTGAATAAATGAAATAAACCTACATTGCCGGCCAGTTAATTAAAGGCGATATGTTGTTAGAATTAAAAACACCAAAGTCCAAAACTAGCTAGCTGGCTACAAAATTGAGTCTTAAGCTAAGCCCCATTTATGAAAAGCAGCATATGAAAATGATGACCAGGAAAATCCAAATGCCACTTAAAACTTGTTGAGTGTACAATTAAATTAAACTTTCGTTATTATATATTTTCATATGTGATTAGAGCAAGCTAGTGAAGTTTATTAATGACGTGACCGGGACTACCGTTATGAATATAAAGCAAAGGCTTCGAAGACGGCAGATGATCGATGCATGATCTGATGATTTGGTTTGGATTAAATTAATTATTAATTAATTTACAAACAATATTGATTGCTCTAATAGTTTCATGATTGTCAAAGGAAACCCCATCTATAGCCACGTATTCCACGAGCAAGCACCCAAACAAGTAGTATATATCAGTCATTCATCACTTTGATTTTCTTTTGTCACGGGTCTTAAAATATAGTAATTATTTTTTAAAAAAACTAGATTTATTCTTTAATATAAGATCTACGTTACAGTGAAATTTTTCCATTTAAGAGGATTTTAAATTAAAGACTAGAAGGAGCATGAAAATATGAAATAGTAACACCCAACATATTTGTCCACTGAGTTTATTTCTTCGCAAAATTTATTTTTTTATATGATTATTCATTTATTGCAATAAAATGCTATATTATATTTAATTTTTTTAAAAAATAATTGTTTCGGTCATATTTTAATTTAAAAAGAGTGTATGTGCCAACTAAATAATAAAATTCTAGTTTGCTTAAGATTACAAAAAATAATAATTTCAGTTATGCTAAATATGATAAAGTTGTTGGGAGTGTGATGAAGTTGTTTGTAAAATTAAAGCTAAATGCATCATAGATGGATGATAAGAAAAGTTTAAAATAAAATTTTCCGAACAAAATCTATATCATTAGTTTAATATTCTCCCGAGCAGTATTAAACTTAAATAAAATAACTTTTTTCTCGTTTTATTTTAAATAGACTAGCCTTCAATTATGAGAAAGTGACTTCTTGTTTATTCGTACGTTCTTAAATTATGAGAATAAAAAGGGAAAATGTTAGTGCCGTTCAAAGGACTAAAAATATATTAAAAAAGTCACAGTGTAAATTAATTTATAAAAAATGTTCCAATATAGATTTCTTTATACAAAAAGTAATTAGGATGGAATATAGATTTTAAATATGAATTTATATTATTGATAAGTATATGTGATTATATTAACAAGTCATAAAGTGACTATTAACAAATTCATATATATTAGCTAAAGTAACTCTTGCTAACAAGTATATATGATTATATTGACAAGTCATAAAGTGATAATTGATTAATTCTCATTAACAAGTGTGTGTTTTTATATTGACAAATTATAAAATATCTATTAACAAAATTATCTATGTTAAGTAAAACACTTTTTGCTAACAAGTGTATAAAAATATATTAACAACTCATATAGCGGTCGCTAATATTAATAACCTCTTTTTGAAAATTTTTTTATGGAGGAATCAGATTTTTTTGATAGAGAACGCTGCACTGTAACTTTAATTTTTTTCTAGTTTTGAACCTAGTAAGATTTTCACAGATAATACACGTGCCTAGATTGGAGGGACAGGTGTCGACATTCTATGAAATAACGTGCACCACGTTATCACTAAATTACAATAATTGCTGAATCCACGTAGGAAAATCATTTGATGGGAAAATCAAAACACGTATGGATGCGGAGACTTTGAGCAACGTGGTAGTTAGCCCATTCCATCAACATCATGACTTCGGCTTTTATAATATTTTCATGGGCCCTAACAATCCCATATAAACACTACAAATTTTTTTTGGGGTAGGGAAAAAATAATACCGAAGTACATTTTTGTCAATGACAATTAAAATTTAGACCAAAAAAAAAAAAAAGACAATTAAAGGTCACTGTCAAAGTGGACTTTTAGTGATTATATTTGACAATCGCCACTAAAAATAACTTAAAAATAGATTTATGTAAGAACTGGTGTTATTTTACAATATAAATAAAATTTTAAAATAGGTCGATGTGACAAATACTAATAGGAAAAATATTTAAAATATTAAATATGATAACATTTTGATTTAATATTTAATTAAAAAAGTATTTGGTACTTTTCCTGATCTTTATTATAAAGCAACAATTAACGATTCTCACATACTAGTAAAAATATTTAAAGTTATTAAATTTATCCTAAAATTTAATTAATTTGCAATATTATCCCTATTAGTCATATAAAATTCTAATATTATAACACTTTAATCATATTTATAAGTCCCTTTTTATTAAAAAATTTAGTCTATTTATAAGTCCAGTTTTAAGGTAATAAATGAGATTGTGATAATTTTTCCCATATTAATTGTACTAATGAAAATAGAAAGAGAAGAAAAAGTTGAAAGATACTCATTCATAAATAAGAGCAAAGTTGAAAATTTACCTCATATTCATTGAGTTAATTATCTTTCCTTGGTATGAGTAATTTAGTTAAAATGGACTTATAAATAGAACTAGTATTAATTATTAGTTTCACTCACTATCCTTATTAATTATAGACAAACATGAAAAAAAAAATATTTAATATTCTTTAGAAATAAGCAAGTGCTTTATAAAAATGATTAAATATACTTGTTGGTACATATGTTATAATAAGAACCATAAGGAGTAATTCCATCATAAAATTAAAATTCTATCAATAATTTTGTCAATGATTTAAGATTTACGAAATAAGTGTGTGAGATAAATTTTATCTCAACTTGCACCAATTCAAACAAGTGCAATAAGTTGTTGTTTTTTGTAATGTGCCTCTTGTATTTGATATAAGATCTAATTTATAATCTATCATACACTAAATATTATATAAGGTGAGAGAAAATTGATTTTTTTTTTTTGTTAAAAGTGTATTTTTAAAATAAAAAAGGAATTATTTAATAAAAATGAGAGGAATTTCTCCCTCCCTCACTCCCTTGAGAAAAACAAGCTGTAAGATAGTCCAGTTTTAAGGTAATAAATGAGATTGTAATAATTTTTCTCATATTAATTGTACAAATGAAAATAGAAAAAGGAGAAAAAGTTGAAAGATACTCATTCATAAATAAGAGCAAAGTTGAAAATTTACCTCATATTCATTGAGTTAATTATCTTTCCTTGGTATGAGTAATTTAGTTAAAATGGACTTATAAATAGAACTAGTATTAATTATTAGTTTCACTCACTACCCTTATTAATTATAGACAAACATGAAAAAAAAATATTTAATATTCTTTAGAAATAAGCAAGTGCTTTATAAAAATGATTAAATATACTTGTTGGTACATATGTTATAATAAGAACCATAAGGAGTAATTCCATCATAAAATTAAAATTCTATCAATAATTTTGTCAATGATTTAAGATTTACGAAATAAGTGTGTGAGATAAATTTTATCTCATCTTGCACCAATTCAAACAAGTGCAATAAGTTGTTGTTTTTTGTAATGTGCCTCTTGTATTTGATATAAGATCTAATTTATAATCTATCATACACTAAATATTATATAAGGTGAGAGAAAATTGATTTTTTTTTTGTTAAAAGCGTATTTTTAAAATAAAAAAGGAATTATTTAATAAAAATGAGAGGAATTTCTCCCTCCCTCACTCCCTTGAGAAAAACAAGCTGTAAGACAGCAAGGGTGTGTGTATATTAAAGTTGGAGTATGTGATCCTGGTTTTTTTTTAAAAAAAATAAAAAATAAAAAAGTCACTTCATATCGAATATTAATAAGGCTCTTTCGGATCTGGCAGCAATGAGAGAGAGAAGAATAAAAAGAAGGGAAAATTAAGACCAGAATTAATTATAAAAAGTCTCAAACTAAAATTTTATTAGGACTTTTTTGTAATTAATTGTCAATATGACAAAAGCCTTTAACGGTTCAAAATGTTATATTAACAATTGAAAATACTATATTAACAACAAAAATAATCACAATCTGGAAAAACCGTTTTAACAACTTAAAATGTCATATTAACGATTGCGAATTTATGTTGTTAACATAACATTTTGAGTTGTTAATATAGCATTTCCAATTGTTAACGTATTCTGTCATCTTGGTAATTAATTACAAAAAAATTTCAAAGACTTTTTTTTTTGTAATGGAATTCTGGCTTAAAATTTTTTTATAATTAATTTTGATCTTTAGAATCTAAATATAATTTTCCCCAAAAAGAAGGGTCCGAGAAAGCACCGTGAATCCGTGATTGTTAAGGAATCCCCCCAACAATATGATTTCACCCTATGAAACAAGCCTCGTGATTTTCTAGACATACAGGTTTTCATGTTTCCTATGAAAGTGAACCTTCCTTTTCATATTTAATTCCCCACATGGATTCACTACGATCAGCTGATTTGGTCAAATATTGCGACTCCTTCGTAGTTGTTTCCCTTCCCTTGGGATTATCATTAATCTCTGTACTTACTCCTAAATATATGCAGTTCAATGAGTACATTAAACATTCGATTATTATTATAAAACCTGATTTAGTTCTTTAGAGTATTTCCTCAATCCTCACCATCTCCCTCCTCGAAACAAAACATGTAATCACTTAATAAATCTTTGCTTATCCTCCCCTACTTTTTATAAACAATTTTTTTTGTTACTATGCTAACCTAAATTATAGTTAAAATTAGTTAAAGATAATAAATGTATTAAATATGTCATATTTTTTAAAGGGTTAAGGTGTAAAATATATGTGAGTTTTTTTTTCAGGAGCGCCCAGTATTAAGTACTTTTTTTTAGAGTAAAAATACACACGTGGTTACTATTTTAGAGTAAAAGTCACATCCCACCGTTATTATATTACTGTTAACTGTGATGAGGAGAAAGAGATGAAGTGAATAGTAACATGACGGTGGGATGTGACTTTTGTTCCAAAATAGTAACCACGTGTGTATTTTTGCTCCAAAAAAAAAAACACGTGGTGCTGGACGTTCATAGGGAAAAAGCTCATGTGTATTTTTGCACCTTAACCCTTTTTTAAAATATACCCCTATTTATGAGTTATGACAATAGCACATAAAAAAAGAGAGTAAAAAATATAAAAAATAATGAGTATAAAATATCAGGAATGATATGTAATAAGTGGTTAAATAAAAAAGAATTAATTGTGAATGAAAGATAATTCATATAAATATTCGTATTTAATAAGGATGAAAAAATAGTTTAAATTTTGAGATATAAGAAAAATTATTATTTATATTCACAATCAACTTTTGAAGAAAATTATTTATAAAAAACACTGCAGTAAATAAAGAATATGTGGAGTCGGACCCCTTACTCGATCTGTTCCAAGGAATCTGATTAAGCGATCGGGTATTCAAACGTCCGTATTGTATGTACGCGAATATTGCCCCGATCCATTATAGGACGATATGATCAATACAATATAAAACTTGATTCATTCGAGTATGACATGATTTAAATTAATATTTTAAAATAACCAAGGAGTTTAATTATGTGTCGGCAAGTGATAGAAAAAACCAAATTAAGAGGGAGACAATACTAGGTCCTCAAAATAGGATACGAATGGATTTAATTATATATGTGTATATATAAATATGCCTAGATTATTGGAGCTCTCTGGATTTTAATAAGGCAAGTTGATCACTCACCACATAATTTATAATTAATTAAGCACAACTTTAAGAAAAGGATAAAAAGTTTTTAAGCGCGGCGTGGTTTAATATAAGCCTTATAATTATATTATATTTTAATGAAGATTCCTTGACCTTCCCGCTAAACCCTACTTTCAACCCTATTATATTCACATTCCAAGCAAAACTGCACCAACCACTTTTTTTAAAGTAATAATACGATGATTTTTTTATTATATTATTATTTTCACAACTCGGGTATTGTTTATTTCTATGCTTGTGATATTAAGTACATATTTAATCTTGCCTAATTCTCCCCATTTTATTTTTGAAAAAAGGATTTCTTGTTTTGTCCACGATATTAGATAATCTTATTCTAATTCTACAAAAAAACAAACAAACAAACAAACGTTTCTACATAGTGGCAACATAAAAAGGTAGCTACTACTCTTATATGCATAGATTGGATCCAAAGCAAGGGCATAACTGTAAATCCATTCACGGATTAAGGGCTTGCAGGGGAAAGCAGATAAATAGGTCATGAGAAACTGGAATAAGAGTAGGCAACAAGTAAGAACAAGAATATACTGATTACTGGCCAAAAAAGAAAGCAAGGATAAAATAGATAACAGCAAGAAGAGAAGAATAATGCTAATAAGCACGTGTTGCTCGTGTTGCTATGTGATTACAAAATTTAGTTTATTACGCAAAATACGAAATTTTGAATCAAATAATTTAAACAGTTGTTATAAATTTATACTCCTAATACTACTAGTACTTTATACAGATTATAGATAATTTTCATACCATCTTCCTTTAATGTAAACAATCTTTCCTTATATGCAAATTATCTCCTTTAATATAATCCATCTTTCTAAATGCACACTATCTTCCCTTATGTGTAATTCATCTTACATATGTGCAAAATTAGTCTCTAACATGCAAATTATATTTTGTTCAAAGGGTTAAGTAGCAAATCCGCCCCGAAAATATATATCGAGGAGCAATGTTGCCCTACAAGTTTTTTCAGACTCAATTTTCCCCCGAAAGTCTAAAAGTTGAGCAATGTTGCATTTTTCCATTAAAAAGTTAACGATCAACGTCAATTTTTCAACGATCAATGTTAGTTTTTTAACAGAAATGACAACATTACTCTACTTTTAGACTTCCAGGGTAAAATTGAGTCTAAAAAAACTTTCAGGACGGATTTACTATTTAAACTTTTGTTCAAACCATATTCTTTAATGTGCAAATAATCTTTCATTTTGCAATCCATCTTTTTATTTGTAAACTATCTTCAATTCTCTTTGTGTAATCTATCTTTCCTCATGTGCTATCTATCTTCCCCTATTGTAATTCATCCTCCTCCCCTTCTACAAACTTGTAGTCCTTCTATTTTCATAACTCACGACAAATGCAACCATCATCAATCGTCCCACTCATCAACGTTGTTGCTACCATTAGTTACCACCTTTATGTACTTCACAAATTGACCCTTGCTCTTCCATCTTCTCCACCAATGGCTTCTATTATCGTGGTCTTAGATAAACTCAAGACATATGATTTTTTTGTTTTTGATTTCATTGATTATATAGGTTTATTATAATTGAAATTGATTACTGTTAGATTGAATTATTCTATGTTTGAAGATGATTATTTACTTCCATAGTTCTTCAAACTAAACCTCGTTGAAAATTCTCTAATGACATCGACAAGTGGGGAGGGAATTTGTTTTATAATGAATGTTTGGTTCATAGGAAGAGACTGCACAAAAGGAGTGATTTAGTTAAGGGCAATTCTGTTTTTCTCATATCTCAATTATTCACACTAAATGACCCCACACCTTTACATGGTCTTAGGTCCCATTTAGCGAATAAATTTTAAAATGGGGATTTATAAGCAACTTTCCCAATTTTAAAACACTGATAACAATAACAAAAATAGTTTTTTTATAAAAAAAAATTATATAGAAAATATTCACATATCTGGTAACCTTTACATGGATTCGACTTCTCTCGTAAATTGCAAATTTTTAAAAAATAAATCTTACCATTTGCTAAATAAGTATGATTTATAGAACTTGATATAACAACTCATTTTTTGACATGACACAAATGTTGTATTTTATTTTGATTGGCGACCTTTATTTTTCCTTTTCAAAACAAACAATCAGTACTTTTATGTTCCTCATTTTTCATACGTACTAGACATGAGTTGGGAAAAATCGATGGAAACAAAAAAAGAAAAAAAAAAGAGTTGGGATAAATTACTGTACTCCTACATAAATACGCGATAAAAGTAGCTTGATTAATAAAAAAGGGAAAATAGCGTTAAGATCCCAAGATAAATAAAAAATAGTAAAAAAGTCTCAACACAAAATCACATATAATTAAAAACAGTCTCCAAGAAGTCTCAAGGACTTTTTTGTTATTGATTCATTTTGTCAAATTAATAACAGATGTTATTTTGACAGCAATATTTTGTAACCTAGAAAATGGCTCTAGGTTATAAAATGTTGTTGTTAAAATAACATTTCATGTTGTTAATATAATTTGTCCTGTTGTTAAAGTTGGGGCAATCAAAATACTCGAGTAGAGACCAAATCATACTCGAGTTATTCATTTCACCAAATTAACAACATGATAAGCCATATTAACAACAGGAAATGCTATTATGACAATAATATTTTCAAATGTAGAGTCATTTTCCAGGTTATAAAATGTTGTTGTCAGAATAACATTTTCTTGTTCTTAATATGATTTGTCTTGTTGTTAAAGTCAAGACAATCAACATACTCGAGTAGAAACCAAATCATACCACAGTAATTTATCTCGCCAAATTAACAACATGACAAGTTATATGAACAATAGGAAATGTTGTTTTAACAACAACATTTTGAAACCTAGAGTCATTTTCCATGTTACAAAATGTTGTTGTCGAAATAACATTATTGTTCATATGACTTGTCTTATTGTTAAAGCCAGAACAATCAACATATTTCAGTAGAGACCAAATCATACTCGAGTAATGTCAGGAAAAGTCTCTGATGCTATCTCTAGGTTACAAAATGTTGTTGTTAAAATATAATTTTCTGTTACTAATATGACATGTTCTGTTGTTAATTTGAATAAATAAATAAATAACAAAAAAGTCTCTGAGAATTTCTTTAAGACTTTTTTTATATGTGATTTTGTATTAGGATTTTTTTTACTATTTTTTATTTACCTTAGGTTAGTGCTATTTTCCCAATAAAAAGCAAACAAACTACTACTACTGTACTTTAAATTATGTTTGTACGCTTTAATTACTAAATTGCTTGATTTTATTTGGAAGGAGAGAACATGATATAATTTGGCTATTCCCTACCGTTGGATATTAATGCGTGATTGCCATTGGGAGGCAGCGATAAAAGGCCAGTTAACGGGGATGGGGATTTTTTTTTGTTCTTTTGGGGACAATATAAAATAAAGTAATAAAATAGGAGAATTATATTTCTCATTTTGTAGGAAGCTTTTTTTTCCTTCATGTTAAAAAAAGATAAAATATATAATATTAAAAAAAATTGAGATAACATTTTATCTAATAAATTAGTTTTGTCCTTTTCTTCACGTTAAAAAATGATGTTTCCTATAATTCCCATAAAATAAAAGTAGGAAACGGGAAAGTAGGTAACGACGCAACATAGATACACCTGTCCCTAGGTGATTGGTTAGTTCTCTGGCACCACCAATCATCAACGGGGATTGGCATCCCCTCCACCCCTGCCTGAATCTGTGGTTGTTATACGAACATTCAAGATATTAAGAATAAACAAATATTATTATATTTACCAACAATAATAATCCAGATATATCTCCAGAGTGATGTAATTTGATTAGGGAATCTGGCCCCTTTCCCTAATCGGGCTCATGCTTGTTAATAATCCATGCTGCATTGATTGATGGCTTCTTAACTTTTGCGTACGGGTCGTGACAAGGAACGAGTTGACAACCCCTTGGACCCATATAACTTAGTGCTGAACTACTTATTTTTTTTTTTAAAAAATATATTACCTTCATCTTAAATAATTAGGATCATTGATGATTATTGGGATTAAGATGCAAAAATATGCATGAGTCTTTTTTTCTAGGATCCCAGCACCACGTGCTTTTTTTATGGAAAAATACACACGTGGTGGTTACCATTTTAGAGCAAAGTCCCATCTCACCGTTAAGTTACTGTTCATCGTGATGAGAGAAAAAGAGATGAAGTAAATAGTAACATAACGGCAGTGAACAATAACTTAACGGTAGGATATGACTTTTGCTCCAAAATAATAATTATGTGTGTATTTTTGCTTAAAAAAAAGCATATGGTGCTGGACACTCCTGGAGAAAAAACTCATGGTAAATTCTACACTTTAACCCATGATTATTGTCAGTGGTTTTTTTTTTTTTGGTTGATTTTGGCTTATAGGTGGAATTGAGTGGGGAAATTGAGGTGGAAGTTGAGGCACTTTCAAGTTTGAATGTGTGAATTTTCCTCTTAAACGAACGCGATTGGAATGGATGTAATAAATAAAGCTTTGCTTCTGTGTTTTATGTAATTGGGTCGTCTATAACTCGAGGTATTAATGGAAGTCTGGTTCTGTAATATCTAGGCAATTATATTGAAGTAAATTTGATGCTATTCAATTATTTGGATGGGAAAGTATAATAAAAAGAGTTAAATGAGTTTCGGTAAAGAAAAAAAGAAAACGAGTTAAAAAAACCACTTGCCAAATATGTCCTTAGACTCACGCACTATTGGATGTTGTAGACTGGTAGGGATACCACCACGTGATCCTAAATGCTTTATTATTTTTCAATCATTGTTTGTTGTTGTGTTTGCCACTTATGTAATTTGTCTCCATGCCGCATTTCTATTATTATTCTTCACATTCTCCTATATTTCGATGAAATATTGTGTTGATATAATATTTGTTTTCTTAATTTTTGATCCTTCAAGTTTCTAGTAGAAGATTTTGATCCTCAAGTTTCATTCTATTTAAAATATTTGTCTCTATAATTAAATAAAACTATAGACAATTTTGCCCCAATGAACCAAAACCCATGGGTTGACACTAATGAGACTAAAATCAAAACGATGGTGAATTTAAGAGATTAGATATTGTATTAACCCATGAAATATTACTACCTTTCATCTTTAATATAAAAATTAGTTGAGAATTATGTATGATTCTAAAAATAAAAATTCAATTTACTTTGTTTCACAAATATATAATTTTTTTTAAAGTATCCATATATATTAAGGAGTTATTATCTAAGAGTAGTTGTGATGAAAGATAGAGTTATAAGAAAATCAATATATATCTATTATAAAAAACTTGCACAATCAATATTTTTTAAGCTACTTGAATTAGTCAACGAGCTCTTATATTAAAAATTGAGTCATTACTTAATAAAAAGCAATATTGACTATTTTTATCATTCAAAACTTACCATGTGACGTTCAAACTCCAAATCATATAATAGGATCCTGCGATGATATGCCTTCAAGTGTCCGTACAATTTAAAGCAGCGAGTAACAAGAACTCTAAGACGAATTTTGAGTCTGGTTTCATCTCAAATGTCAGATTAGCAAGGAAAATTTCAAGCTGCCTGAGTACACTCAAAATAATAAAAAAAATGTTTTAATATGTATATTGTATTATAAAAAACAGTTAGCAATCTATTCAATGGCTTCCAATTCAAATGTGCCACTATCCCGTACTTTTTTTAATAAATCGATTAAATAGTTTAAGGTAATTTTCATTTTATCATATGAATACGGGCTATTTATCATTTAATATATATTTGCATTCTTTATTTTCATTATTTTATGAAAAAAAATTAATATCAGCTTCCTTAATTTTAAATATTTGGACATGTTTGGGAGCAAGAGATGATAGGACAAAAAGTATTACGGTTACGAGTTAGTTTTAAATTAACTCGATAACAAAATAAAATGACTTGGTCGCATATAAATTGACTAGAAAATTCAAATTTAAGAAACCGATTTATATGTCCTAAAATGGACATGATTAATGAGGTCAGAATACTTGCAAAGATAGCTCCATGAATTATTCATTTTATTTTTGCACGTTACATACGTTTGATTTTTTCCACAAGTCTGAATTATCTTCTAGTAGTAACACCAATCACTTTTTTATTTTATACTATTTTGGAATTGAATATTAAATATTTATTAAATTTCAATTTAAAATGATATTATATAGTTTCTTCTTAAGTTCACCCAAAAATTTGATGAGAGTGGAGAGATGTATGACAATTTTTATTGAATAACTTATGATAATTTTTAAATACTTTGTATCTCTTCTTCTACGATGTTCTCTTTTAAGAAAAATCTCCTTGGCAATATCTCGAACCGGTGACTGAAGCAACCGGTTACCACTATGAGAGAGAAAATGTTTATATATTCCATCCTCTCTTAAAATGGTATGCAGGGTCCTTTCAAACGTCCCATCTCTCTCTCTCTCTTTGTGCCAATGGAATCCGATAGTCGGCGATGCTTGCGCTCCCGACGCTGAACTTTTCGCCGAGGAAATTACAAATGCAATTTCTCTTGGCTCAAGTGCTGGTGCTTCCTTCTATTACCTCCACCTGTGAACTATATCTTCTCTCTCCTTCTTTTACCGTCGTCGGGAACCAGCTCTGGCGAGTTGGAGAGATTGAAGCAGCTTCCGATTCTGCTTCCTTTCGCTCTGTTTTTGTTGTTTAGTGTAATCCCTAGTTCTCTGAAGCTCCTTCATCCCTCTACTTCCGTTCTCAGTCTATTTTTTCCGGAATCCCTCGTCTGTAGCCGTTTTGCTTACATTACCTGCGAATAATTGTTTCCGATCAGATCGATTTTCGCCGTCGGATTCATCGATAGAGAGAGAGCATCATTCTTAGTGTTGTACCAAAATAGTTGACTGCCGTAGTTATTAATATAGTGCTGAAACTAAGCAGACTTTAGTCGAAGTTTTACAACAATGTTAGATCTTAATCTTAATGCGGATTCGACCGATTTGACTCAGAACCATGACACGGTCATGTTCTTTGACGAATTTCCTGAAGCTTCGGCGAATCAAATGGCGGAATCGGGGACCTCTAATTCATCCGTCGTCAATGCCGACGGGTCCAGTACTGGAGGAGGTGATGATGAATCTTGCTCTACACGCGCTGGCGACGTAGTCACCTTCAATTTCGATATCCTTAAGGTGGACGGCGGTAACGACGTCGCAACCAGGGAGTTGTTTCCGGTGAGTGGAGCGAAAGGAGCGGATAGCGACCCTGGTAATTGGCAAGGGCAGTCTTCATTTCCCTTTCCATCAAATAAGAGCTGGATGGATCTCTCATTCAATAGTCAAGGTGTCAGCACAGAGGCAAAGATGATTCAACTTCAGCAACAACCTCAGCCGCAGGTGAAGAAGAGCAGGAGAGGTCCAAGGTCTCGGAGCTCCCAGTACAGAGGAGTCACCTTCTATAGGAGGACTGGAAGATGGGAATCACATATCTGGTTGGTAGTTTCAGATGAATTTAGCATTTCGTTTTAATTTCTAGCATGCCTTCTCTACTTGTTGGCGTTTTCACCCTTTTTCGTTATTGATTTTGTGTTTTGGTTCAGGCCTTTTAGTCACCCCGTTGCTTGCCTATCTTGAATCTCGTTGAATCTGATGATTTCGTTAATTTAACCAATCCGATTTTCCTATTACCATGCGATCATCTATAATATTTTTGGAAGGAAATTAAATAATGTCGAGATTGTAATTAGGTAACACCTGTTTGAATTCCCTCTGATATGTTATTTTTTCCTATGGTTAATTAATGCAGGGACTGTGGGAAACAAGTCTATTTAGGTATGAATCCAGTGTTGTGAATTCTATTAATATTTAAATTATTTTCTACGTTTTACCATATTTGGCAATTTTTGACGAGATTGCTGTTGGAACGTATAGGCGGTTTTGACACTGCACATGCCGCTGCTAGGTAAACTTTTGCACATGTATAATTTGTATCGGATTATTTTCACTGTGCGCCTCATTTAACTTGGAATTTTCCTCTGCAGAGCATACGATCGAGCTGCTATTAAATTCAGGGGAGTTGAAGCTGATATCAATTTCAATCTCAGTGATTATGAGGAGGATCTTAAACAGGTTTGGAACCGCACAAGAACTGATTGATCTAGGGGTCTCATATTAAAACTTTTGACCATTTACTAAATGATGTACAGGTGAAGAACCTTACCAAGGAGGAGTTTGTTCATATTCTTCGTCGCCAGAGTACTGGTTTCTCCAGGGGAAGTTCAAAGTACCGAGGGGTGACACTGCACAAATGTGGACGCTGGGAAGCTCGGATGGGACAATTTCTTGGCAAAAAGTGAGGACCTATTTCGTAGAAACTGAAATGATTTTAGGATTAGTTGTTATAATTCACGCATCAATTGGTTTTCAATGAGTTCAGATGGGCTATTTTTGGTTCTCTCTTTTCCGGCTTATCCTTTTGTCTAGAGAAACATGTTCCACTAACCTGCATATTTCCAATAAACGATTGGCAAATGTGTTTTTATTATGGAAATTGAATGCTTTCGTGCAGGTATATATACCTTGGGCTGTTCGACAGTGAAGTAGAAGCTGCAAGGTCCTAATGATACATGATACATTCTACCTGCACTGAATTTAATTATGCTAAAGCATATTAAGCTCATGAGGCTTTCATCTAACACGTATTTCCTCCTTTTATTTTGTTGAAATCAGGGCTTACGATAAAGCAGCTATTAAGTGCAATGGAAGGGAGGCAGTAACTAACTTTGAGCCAAGTACTTATGAAGGGGAGTTGAACACTGAAGCGATCAATGAAGGTAGTTTCTTTAAAAATATTTGATCCTCTTTATATATAGTTACTTTCTAACTGATTGTTCGCCTAAGAAAGGGAATTGTTTTTGGTTCAGGTGTCAGTCACAGTCTTGACCTCAATTTAGGCATAGCATCCCCAGGCAAAGGTCCCAATGAAGGCAGGGGCAATCCTGAGCTCCAGTCTTTTCCTTACAACATGCATGCCAGAACATGTTCAAGGGTATTTTGAACTTTAGTTTTGAGATGGTATTTTGAAATGTACTCTGAAAGAAGAGTTGTTTTGGCATCTGTGAGACCCCATTTCGCTAACTTCAACTCTCACTCCCTCCTGTTTGCAGATAGAGACCAACACTGACTCAGTAATTGGCGATCAAGCTATGAAAAAACTTGTTGTAAATGGAGATCGCCCTTCTTTATGGAACGGCGTATATCCAAATTTCTTTCCCAGTGAGGTGAGTATAACTGTCTGGTATTTAGTTTCACAACTGAGCCTGATTGATTATTTGTTGACCACATGCTGCTTCCAAAAATTTTCGTATCACAGTTCTTGCTAGTGTCTTGGTTTGAATAAGGAAATGTGGCTGATCTTTTAATTTCATAGCAAACATATAGACAGTTGACTTTTATGTTCCGGAAACCCTATTTTTCCGAGCTTTTGGTGCTATGCGTGTTATCCACTTATCTGATTAGTTAAGGCCATAGCGTCTCCATTATGTTATGCTCTTCTATATCTTTCAATACTTTGATAAGACTTTTGAAAATTTGTGTGAAAAACTTGCTTGCGATTCAGTCTATGTTCCAATAATCTACAAATTATAGATATTTGGAATATTGCTTGTTATATCAATGAATTAAATTTAGAAAACATGAAGAGTGTGACAGAAGAACTTGGATTGTGAAATCCATTCACAGCATTGGAAAGAACTTTAAATACGTTTTATGATTTTCAATTCCGTCAATTAAATTTTTCTGGTGTAAATTTTAAATAATGGCATTTCTGGTGTGTTGGAAGGTGACTGATACTTTGATAAGATCAATCGTCTTTTCGAATAATACTAATGATTCATAATTTAAATACTAGAAGGGAGTAGGCTTTATAAATTCAAGTCAGTGACACTAGCAGATTTGAGAAACAAGAATGCTGCCATAGAAATTGTGAAGGTTAAATAATCTTAGAGGAAAGCCTTTTTTATTACTGTTGCTCACATAGACAAGGGAACCTGTGAGGGTTGCCACAATGCGCATGTATAATAAATAACCCTTGATGCTGTGACATGTTGTGCTGGAAAAATATTGGTGAAGCTTGTTTTAAGGATGAAAAATGTTGAAACTAATTGGCAGGAAAGAGCAGAGGGAATGAGCGCAGGTCCTGGGCAAGGAGTCCCTAACTGGACGTGGCGAAGTCATGGCCAGCTAAATGCTAACCAAGTTCCACGGTTCCCTACTGCAGCATCATCAGGATTCTCCATTTCATCATCCAATGCCATCTTCCCTGCAAAACCTATCAACTCACTTCCCCTCACTCTCTCCTTTTCTTCTTCATCCACTTCAGCTGCTCCCACCGCTTCTCCATATTATTACCACATGCAGCACTCGCATTCACCATCTTAGCCCAACTGTTTTGTTTTTGTATCTCATGCTTAGCAAGGCAAGCCATACGTAGCAAGTTTGTGTTACGACTTACCTGATTCATAGACTCTCTTTCATATTCGGCACTTCTGATCTGCTCTAAGCGTGTTGCTTATAACATGCTTACAAAATTTGTTGATTCCTTTACGCTTCGTCTTCACTTCCAAGCCATCGTCTACATCTTATATAGTTTTATATTCCTTTACCTTTTGACCAGCTATATAGATTTTGGAGGGGAAGCCCTGAAAATATATTTGTCTCGTTTTGCATAACCGAGTCAGAGATTACTTGTCCTACAATTATACAATCATTGTTTGAATGTGAGAGATTAGACACGAACTATGGATCACATCTGTTTCATTTGGCTTCCGAAGTCAAACTTCAATTTAGAACGATTTTTCGCGAATTTGTGCGCCAATATATTTTTTAATGACGCCGAAATAAAGTCTTTTCTTTATTAAGTGACAATTTCAAAGGCTTCCCTCTATAATTCCGATATAGCATAATAGACTGGATTAGCATATAAGATATGAAGAATAGACCAAGAAAAGATATGGAAATTTTCTCTTTCGTACCTAAATGTTCCTTTTTTTTTTTTTAGTTTATGTGAGAGGTTGAAGCATTTTGTCAAAAAAATATAAATATATGGATCTATCTATTTAATAATTGGAAATTCTCCTATCCTAGATATAAGGTGTTTATGCGGGACTAAAAAAGAAAAAAAGAAAGATCGAAGGTGCTTATAATTACTTCACATAGCAACTTGGTTATAATTACTTCTCTTTAAAGATCGAAGGTGTTTATAATTACTTCTCTTTGTAAAATGTAAATTGATGAGAGTATATAGCAACTCTTTGCCTCACATGTCTACAGTGACAGCGATGCAAAAGTTTAAGAAACTAGCAACTCTATCGTGTTATCAAATTGGTCGAAAATAATGAGATGCCATTTTCACACTTGTTAATTGAAAGTGTATGAATATCATTATTACTCCTGTATAAATTAACGAGAACACTCGATGAGAAAAGGCCCATTGCTACATTATATGACACCTTATATTTAAGGGCGATCAAACATCAGAGACATTACATTGTCTGACAAAGGACTGAAAAATCCCCGAAACTCCATTTCAGGCATCCGGAACAAACAAGAAAACACGCAACTGGCAAGTCATTCGCGAGACATAAACTGATCCAAGCAAGTTCCAGATAGGATAGATGGTTTCCCCAAACCCGCTCCCACAAAAAGAGAGGAAAGAACTACACCTAAATTTTGGTTCCACAGAGTCTGTAAGTAGCAATAATTATTTTGGGTGATCAAATCGCAAACCTGTGTATACATATTGATGTGTTTGTTAATTTTTAACACACAAGCTAACTAACGTGCAAATATGTACCCTAAAGCCTAAAGAGCATGTAGAATGCCTCAACCTTTTTCCAGTAGTTTCAATCCCCCACCCAATCTCCGAGTAAGGAGGCTGGAATTAGATAGCTCGGGTTGCGACACACAACCACCCTTGATTCGTAACATGTTTCAGAAACGATCTTAAACTATCAATTCTTAAAACATGGAGAAAGAGAGTAGTCCGTTTGATCAACTTAATCCAAGAACTAATATTGAATTAAAATTAACTTCGGACTAAAATAAAACTTGAGTGAGACTTCAAGGAAGATATGGCAGAATAAACTCCAAGAACTAAAATTTAATGCATTAACATTACAATTACGGCCCACAAAATGTCTCAACAAGCCCAGATACCTGCAGCAGACTCCAGGCGGGATCAAAAAACACAGAAAATTGGTTGGCTATTAAAGCCCACACATAAGACGGCTCATGTCGTGACTTGATTAGCTCTTGCATTGTTGGTTATAATCTGAAGCCAGAGTCAGAAACAAAATAGGCAAATGCAAGGATAAAGACAAGTGAAACCACCAATACTTTGACATTTTATTAAAAATGAGGAAACTACCAATAATGGCTTAAAAGAACAGGCCTCCAGCTGTGGGGACAATAACCAAAACTTGCTACAAATATTCTAACGGACAGAAATATAATTTAGATCTTCAAGGAAATACCAGACGCCACTAGCTCTGCCTAGCAAGTGAAAATATTACATAATTTCAGAAGATGCTTTTCCAGTTTTCGCCTCATTTACTGAACCTAATATGAAATGCAAACTCTTCAGAGATGCAACAAAGGCTCTATGCAAATACTTGCCATTGAAACAGTCCCATCAAATTTGTATATACTTCTACCCACAAAGGGAGGTTAACTAAAAGGAAATTACAATGCTAATAAGCATGGGATTTATTAATTGGTTCTAAATCAACCACAAGTTTTCTGCTCTGCATTTCGTAGGGAAAACACTCACAACTATGTTCTACCTGGCAGTTTGATCACAATGGTATTGACAATTTGTATCTCACCAAAGCTCACTTCCGTTAATCCAGACCTTCAAAGGACAAGAAGGTAAAATCAGTGCCCATGGCATGAAAAGCAAATGGTGATGTCATGCACTCGGGCATATAATGAAAATGCTGGTGCAGGGAACAACATAAATAGAAATAAAAATTCTGGAGGAGACAGGAGAAAACTTTACATGCACATCTAGATGAGCAAAATGACTAGCTAACAAATAAACCAGAAGAAAAAGAATAGTCAAGGATTACCAGCTGCAGCTAAAGACCACACTTCAGAGTTTGACAATGTTTCCTCACTATTTAGCCCAACAGATCAATCGTGAGTCAGTCCCATCACCTTCAGCAATGCAACAAAATAGTTTTCGTCTGTGTCTTGCCTTCAGTGGTTAGCCATCGGAGGACTAACCAGCCAAGGAAATTTCACATCCCATAAGTTCGCTTGTAAATATCCCCAGAGTTTGGCATCCGATATTTTGAATCATCAAATCCTGCATATAACTTGTTAATTCCGAGTCTTTCATTTCTTAGTAGCTCAGCCACCCCAAGGTTACTTCCACTCTGCGCCTCATTCCACCCATCCCATTGACCATTAGACAAAAGAGCATTTCTAGACTGCTGCAAGGACAACTGAGCAAAAGGGGTCAAATTGCCGACTTGTGATTGATCTAACCTTGAAGAAATGCCATAAGAATCACCAATCTGAGAAAATGTACTCCCTATTTCAGAAAATCTGTTGTGTGGTTGTGATAGAGATCTTTGCATCAACAATTGAAGTCTGGCTTCATTTTCAAAGTAATTTAATTGTGGGGAGAAACTAGATCTGATGTCCAACCCTGGGCTGTTTAATGGACCTTGAAGTCTGCCAGTGCCAACAGCCAAAATAGCAGGATCTACTAATTCAATGTCCCCTGTACCACCAATATTTCCAGCTGTGGGTGTCTGATATGAATTTCTTAACAAGGATGAGTCGAGCAATGAATTCCCTATCAAGAAGAAAAACAAATTTACCTTTAAAATTATGCAAATATATATAACTAAATTTACCTCAACACTAATGCAAATATATGCACATATGCTTGTGACAAAAAATCTTTAAAAATATGTCTAAACTAACCGGACACTGAACCGAAAGCCTGTTCCACTCTCTCATAAGAAGAGAAACCTGGTGGAGGCCTACTTGGAACTGAAAATCCTGGAGGAACAGAAATTTGAGCTCTAGAAACAGCTGCAAATCAGTATAAAACGAAGGTCATCATATACATGTTCACAGCACTGATACAAATGCAAATATCACATCAACTCAGACAATGCATAGTTTTGCAAGGATGCACCTTAGACTTTTTGAGTTTATAAACTTCAGATAGGCG
This sequence comes from Acacia confusa, assembly GCA_037074495.1. Classification (NCBI taxonomy): domain Eukaryota; kingdom Viridiplantae; phylum Streptophyta; class Magnoliopsida; order Fabales; family Fabaceae; genus Acacia; species Acacia confusa. The sequence goes on from CM073509.1 coordinate 1,677,270, forward strand.
GTGATTAGATGATCCAGCAATAGCTATAGTAGCTGTTAGCTATTTTAAACATATCTAGCCTTTTTTTTTTTTATATACTTAATACCATTAAATAAGAGTTCATTTCACAGCAACATAACACCAAAGAAGAGTATATTTCAAAATAGAATCTCACACAAAGCAAATGTCTTCAAGCAAGGATGGTGCAGAAGCAGAAACTTGAGGGAGGTAATGAAAACAATAGCAAACAATCCAATACCGAGAGCCAACATAGAAGCAACTACAGAAGCTACATTAGCCATTTCAACAAGCTATTAATACTCACCAGAATGCTTATTAGAAGCAACAAAGGGACCACTGCTTAGATTTTCAGATTCCTCAAGTTTAGAGGAAGAAAAGCCATTTGCCATACCCAACTTCCTATCATTATACAAGTCTCTTTCAGAAAAATCCTGCATGAAAGAGCCCCTCCTTGGAAATTGATCGCCAATACCATAAGATGGGTTTGCATTAAATGCTTGGATTTTTGGTTCATCCTGTCTTGCAAAAGAGAATCTTGACTGACTATTATTCTGCACTTTCAAAGAACTGGATTTCTTCAAAGGAACATACTGGCTATCAGTGTTATCACCAAGCAACTTAACCAGAGTCTGCGGTGATGTTAATGAGTCATCCCATGCATCAAGGTCCATGGACAATATATTTGAAATTATACTACTCTCACCCTTATCCAATGCAGCGTCACTCCCAGCACCAACTGATTCAGTGAATAATCTTCCTATGCATTGTTCATTTCTTACATCCCGAAGTGAGGTAAAATCGGTGGTGCCATTCAAACCCGGAGAGCAGCTGCTGACCAATTTATCAGGATAACCATTACATAATACGGTGGATGAATGTAACAGAGAATCATCCCCAACCTTAGAATCTGCAGATGCAAAATCAACATGCATAGCAGGGGGTTGTTCCCCATGTTGGATGAGGCTCTGATTAGAATGGATTGGGACATGAACAAAATTTGTTGACTTAGGCATGTAAGGAGAATGACAAACAACTTCTGGATCTTTGAGCCTTTGATTATCAAAAGAAGCTATATCATCTTCCAAGTCAGTTGTAGTTGATACTACTTGGGCTTGTGAATTTAATTTCCAATCAGACTGCTCCCAATCAGATGGAACAACTTTACCAGAGTCGCTGGAAAATTGCACATCTCTAAATTTGTCATCTTTATGCTGTTGTGATGCTTGAAGTTGAGGAGACTTTGTCAAGACATAATCAGAAGGGGGACTATTAGATCTGACCATGCCATAGCATTCATTTTGGCCATTTCTATCAATGTTAACAGAGGACAGATTGGAGCACAGGTTCTGACTCTCCTCATTGGTAGCAATAGTAGCTTCCTCAGGACCAGAGCTGCAAGACTGCCCAGTGATGTCAGTAGAATTTGCTGTGCTTGATGTGGTACAACTAACTCTATCACCATCTCGAGATAATGGTAAAGAAGAGAACAAGTTGTTTGAATTCACAGGGGCAAGTGAACCATCAGATGTAGCAGTCTTTTCACCTGCATTACTTGGATTATCCATGCTATTGAATTGCTTTACAGGTTTTAATGAATCATTTGGTACTCCAAGGTTATTATAACTTCCATCACTTGACGGTGGCCTCTGGGCTGCATCACTGTGCAATAAAGAGTTCTGGCTTGAACCTGCAACATCCGAAGAAAAGGCCAGTGTGCCACTAACAGCATCAACTTTCGGCCTAGGTGGTCCATTTAATAAACCTCCAGCAGGGGGCTGACAATTTGTAGCTCTTGTTCCCCTAAAACAAAATAAAAAGATCAGGGAACATATCACCGTTCAACAATTTCAAACTCGAGCCAAATACCATACCATGCAGTAGCAGGATTTAGAGTTATAGATCTTCCAGAACTTCCATTTGGAGGTGAACCTCTCACAGTGCTAGAGGGATTCTACTCAATAATAAATTACATAGTTAGTACACCCTTCAAGTCCAGCAGTCAAGGGCATAAAATACATTTTGCTAACAGTATAAACAAGCAGGGAAGAGCAGCTAAAAATCATGGGCACAAGTGACAAGGTCAAAGTTACCAAGGAAAAGATGGTCTGAGGGGAAAGTAAAATACATATCTTACATTTGTGGCATTTTTCACAATGGGTTTTCCATCAGAATGGTTTATGTAATCATCAACTGGGGGTGGCAACAAATTCCCTGACCGCCGTTGCATATTATTTGAGGCACCAGTAATTTGTTGAACTCTGCTTCTTTAAAAATAAAAAATCAAGTAAACAGACCACTAAATGAAAATCACCACATCCAATACAAGCCGAGCATAAAGCGAGAACTTACAAGCAAAACAGAACTCTTCAGGTTCAATCATCAAATATCTCGACACACACACACACAATAAAAGATGCCACGTTACTGAGCCATAAATAATGCAGTTAATTTTTCAGACTCCAAGGGGAACATCTAGCTAATATAAATTGAGCTTCTCAATAGCCAAAATCTCGATTTAAACACCCTCTAAAAAACCATCAACTACAAAGCAACAGATAGTTTCTAACAAATATATATTGTGGCATGTGTCTTTACAATTCCTGTCATCCTTGATATCATTCGTTGTTTCTCCTTAGTACACTACGTGATTGAAGCCCTCTGGTAAATAATTCAAAACCATCATATGATCTAGTGAATTGGGGGAAAATCAGTTGCAACCCTCATCTAATTGCAATGTGAAAAGGGTAAAATAGATAAGTACAATTCCAAAAAAAAAAAACAATTATAATCAGATTGCTTTCAAGAGCAAAGGGTAGAAAATATTAGCTGCATTTATTCCCAAACAGTCAAAAAGCCTTCTACATATTATTCAAGTAAAAGTCGGTATATCAGGTTCACAGTCACACAATTGGGAAGAGAATAGATTCATAAACGCCAACAAATAAATTATAAAATGAAAACTTTTCAAAACAAAGTACCTAGTGTACGCTGAAATTATTTCATCTTTTGTGAAACTATCTTCTTGACAGCCAATCTCATGCAGATATAAACAATCAGGATTGCTGCAGGGCTGGTAACATAACATATTAAAATCATGATTAATCAAATATAACAAAATTTGCAAATCTATACAGACACATCAATTACTGTACCATGTTCCGGAGCCATGCATGACAATACTTCGTGGTTCCAAAACAAGCCCTGAGTGCAACATAGAAGAGCAAATAAGCAAGATTCAGAGGTCGAACATCCCAAGCAGGATAGGGGTGAGCACATGCATATGTCAGTACCTTAAAGGTCTACCGTCCAAGACAAATCCATGTACATTTTGAATACAACGAATTGCTTCTTCTTCCTTTGAGTAAGTAATATATCTGTAATAGCCGCAATAATAATTTATCATGAATCAGGTAATAAAAAATGCTGGCAAAGCAAGGTATACAAAGGAGAAAAAGGAAGCCTGAACAAGTTAATAAAAAAAAAAAAAGCATACTTCCAGTATATAAATGGAAATTTTTAAACCCAGAGAACAATCAAAGGTCCTTTTTGCTAAACTATTCCTATTCTACGTAGTCAAAACTGGAAGATGCCTAAACAAAGAAGTCAGTAACGTGTCTTATTACAGCAACAAACCAATAACAAATCTGAACAGCAAGCAATCAGAGGACCATACAGTTACACACAATAGCATTAGAGATAAAGTAAACTACAAGAAAGAAAGAAGATAAACTTACACACTACATGTATTGTTTGGAAACTGTTGAATGACACCAGCTGCTGTCCGAGACATCGACACTTTTAAGACTTTCCCATACTGACCAAAATACTCTCGATGCTGAAGAATCTGCACAATTGGTGATGAAAAAAATACTCCCTTAAAAACATAAAGCAGCAATAGTAAAAGAAAAATTACAAATGAAAAGACAGCAGTCAAGTGCTCATGGAGAGGAGAAGGAAAGAATTTTACTTCTTTATCTGACAGAAAGTAGCAATAGTGAAAAGATTCAAATGAAAAGACAGAAGTCAAGTGCTCATGAAAAGGAGAAGGAAAGAATTTTACTTCTTCATCTGCCAGATTAAGCGGCAATCCAACTATATAGACAAGATTCCGCTGAATCACTCGCACACTGCTCAGTTGCTTCCGGCCTTCAGAAGACTTAGACTTTGCTTTCTGACTCTTCATCTTCTTTTCAGTATTGATTTCTGCCACCAGTCTACAGGGAAAAGCCAATCACAAAGAGAACACATGAACAAAGAGTCCTAGTTTACTTTAGTAAGTATGAATTTAATAAAAATAAATAACTAAACCTTAGCATCATTTGCTGTTGAACTATCTCTAAGTTAATGGGGAAACGAAACTATCTTTAAGTTCCTAAAGAAGCAAGTTAAGAGAAATACTAAAAAGATAGTTTTTTTATAAAATAATAGATAAATATTTAAAGAAATATAGGGATGACCAACAAAGATGTCGAAACAAATCAAATGGGCAAAAATATTGTTAACCGAATAACCTCTCACAGTTTGCAGCCATCCCTACAATCTTCTCCTTGTCATATGGAGTTCGACACGCAGGGCATCTCCCCTCTGTATCATCCTTCTCGGCCATGTCCATTATGTGATGCCAGCACCAAACACATATCTGAAATTAAGAAGAGGTGATTTTTTTTTTAAAAAAAAAAAAACATTAATTTGACTACAATTAAGTCAAGGTATAAGAATTAGGTTCAAGTTCCAATAGATTCAACAGAATTGGACCAAAAAAATTGAACATGATAGGGAGAGGAGACGGATAAGCCATAAAAGATAACATAATCTAGAGAAGAAAGCTCCAAATCCTAAAATTTGGGCCACACAGAACAAATGGGTGAAACTGAGATGAACAATTGAAAAACCTCGAAAGCACACAGTTTCAGCTCCAAGAGGGAACAAATGAAAAATCTCCAAAGTTAACGACCATGAAGGAAGGAAAAAATACCTCATAACCACATTTGCAAGGCTTCAACTGCTGATCAGTCAAATCCATCTCTTCTGCACAAAGAGGGCAAGTCCTTTCTCCTTCATCACTCATGATTGCCCTGAAGGAAAAATAGAACAAAACACATATGATAAGTAAACAGAATTCGATTCCAGAGACAAACACTATAACAACAAAGACACTCCCAATCACATAAAAAAGCATACATAGATTTTCCAACCACGATGTGCATCAGAAAAAGGCACAGACATAAACTTCAGATTGAATAATTTCCAGATGTTCCAGTATAATAAGAGCCATCTAACCAGGAAAAAATATTTTGACGACTAATTTAACCTCCCGTGTTTCCCCTGGATATCACGTTAGGTGAGATGAAAACGAATAGCAATCATGACAGCATAAAAAATAAAAAATGATACCAATGCCCTCTGTCCCTTGATACTTTCAGTCCGATATGTTAACTCAATGGATGCAGTGATCAACAAAACAATATGAAAGATTGCAATTGCATTATATCATATGCAAAAATTCAACAGAGATCTCCAGCAGCAACAAGATGGTAAACTGAAACATGAAAAACCTATAATTCTTCTATTTATGACAAAAAATATCCCAACAGTAGTCGAACATATGAATCAAATGTCTAAGGACGATATTTTAACTTCAACTGAATTAAGAACTCCTGGAGACACCACAGATCAACTGAAAGATCCATCGAAACATAAAATCAGGCGAATAAATAGAGAGCACGAAGTAATGAATTGACAATCTACAAATTAATCAAAATGGTTCACAAACATCGAAATCGAAATCCCACACACAACTTAACCGAAATGCAAAACTGACTATCAATTCGAGAATTGCAAACGAGAGTAGGCAAGTTTGCAAATAGAAAAATAATCGCCACGATAAGATAAACAAACATGAGCTGACCTTAAATTAGGGATCTAAGAAAAATAAATTCGATAGAGACATTAGGGTCGCAGATTGAGACTACATGACTTACAGTTGAGAGATCGAGATGATGAAACTGTGAGGACGAGATTGTTTCAGAAGCGCACGATAACGAAGACGCAGAAAGAGAGCGAGAGATACCAAAGGGTGAGGGGCAGAGGAAACCACAAGGAGTCTTAAAAAGAGAGAGTTTCGGCTTTGTTTGGATGGCTTTTTGGCTGCTGCTTCTCTCGCTGCGCGTCGCTGTCATTTTAGTATCATGGGCCTCTCTTTTAATACCCTTGGATTTTGATTTAATTACGAAAACCACCCTTCGTCCCGTTTTGTCGAGCTTTTTTCTCTAGTAATTGGCATACGTAATCTGCGTTACCCTGTCATTACTCATTAGTTATTCGGATGAATGACGCGTGGATATTCATTCCATCCAACGGATACGTTTGATGAAGCGGCCTTTTCGTCGGCCTAATCAGTAATTTGTGATCTTGCTGGCCCAGTTCGGGAAAATAAACAAAATAAATAATTTCAACCCAAATTAACTCCGCTAATTCAATTTTTTGAATGCTATCTTGTTGGGATATTATTTTTATTCAACTATTATTATGAAAAATATATATTTGATCCGACTATATGGGCTGGGCAGTTAAACAAATCCGACTAGAATATATTTACGAAATTAACAGCGATTTCTGCTAGTGCTATTTATCCCGACTAAATTCTTATCCTATTATTCTTTATGAAATTATTAGAATCCCATTCAAATCGAATGCATGACATACTAGTAGTATTTGGGGAAAATTAAAACTTTTTGACTAAAATAAAATAATATTTAATTAGAAAAATTATAAAAATTGTAATTATAAAAAAGAACCGAATAAATTTAAAAGTACTAAATTACTCTTTTGCTTCTTTAACGTAAAAAACAAAAGAACAAAATACCTTCTTCGATCTTTCCTCCCCTGAATATTAAAATGAGGCCATTTGGAAATCCAGTATTATAAGTTTAAAACAACGATTTTTGATAATCCCGTGAAAACAAGAAGTTAATTAGAATAAAGTTATTTTTGAATTTCATTACTATGCATATACTTTAAACAAATATCGTCATTTTTAATTTCTAATACTGAATTCCCAAATGGTCTCACATTAATATTCATGAAAGGATAAAAGAAGGAGCTTTGCTAAAGGAAGCTAAAGGGTAATTTAGTATTTTTAAGCTTATTCGGTCCTTCTTAATAATTACAATTTTTATGGTCCTTTTAATTAAATATTATTTTATTTAAGTCCTTTATTTTAATTTTCCCTAGTATTTATTATTTTTCCAATGTTAATTATCATCACTATTCATGAGTATCGTGTTTATTGACTATGTCAATATAATCGTGTACCCTTTTTTATCATCAATTTGGTACCGGCCTTTATCCTTATTGTCAATTTAAAAAATATTAACGCACTTTTTTTTTTTTATTAGGACGCTAACCTAGGTTGAGAGCTAATTTTCACGCTAGTAGATAAACACCTCATGCGACATCCAACGTTAGCACCCGCTAGGCTATGTTTGGATACAAATTTTTTTTTTTCCAGATATTTTTTGGAATCAAAAGTTCTTTGGATAATTTTTTCGGACAAAAATATAACTAGTCTTTTAATTTTATATAGATTTTTATTTAAATCTCTTAATTTTATAGAGTATTTGTTCGGAATTCTAACCCTACCCTCATCAACAAAACACGTTAGCATTGAAATATCAATAAAACATTCTAAAGCAGTAGAGTTTGATAATTTAAAAAATAGTAATGATTTATGCAAAAATTATCATTCTCTGGCATAGTAAGTTCATGCTGCATTTTTATTTTTTTATTTTATTAGGTAACAATTTTTAGATCCAACCATTTGAGCTGTGTCTGGAGAGATGCAAAACCATGGAAGTCCAACAAGTGTCTCTTACGACAGGTTAAACCACGTCACACTTAGCCTTCACCTTCTTCACATATCACTTTAGAATGTACAGCAGTAATGCTGTTTTACCTTCATCTTCTCCCCCAACACAGATTCTCTTAAATACTCAGACTTAATTAACCTTACACCTCTGTCTCGAGAATAGAAGAAACTGGAAATGGTGTTCATTATAGAACAGCAGCAACAACATGAGCGAGAGTTCATGAATCCCAGGACTCAGAATCAATTGAACCAGATGCAATTACTGTGATAAAATAGACCAAATCGAGGCAATATAATAATACGAGGATGCCCAGATCTAAAGCTTCTATCCACGGTTGAACCAGTTGCCACGGGGGCTTTGAGTATGGTCCAGTCCTCCTAAAATTGAAGCAACCGTCGTCGGATTCATAAATTCAAGAGAATTTCATTGGAGACTTTAAATCCGCTGGTGATTGTATGATTGACAGTCATTAAAGCAGTTTCAATATTTTTTTCAATCCTCAAGATCACATAAGTTTCTATTTAGATTAGTCAATTTTAAGTAATCTTGAGCGGTGCCAGGTAAATATTTGAGGTTCATCTTATCTGGGTAAACGTAAAAAATGCTTTTTAAAGCCAAGTCAAGCATCAGCAAATATTAAGTTCACCATAAAAAAGTATCCGGATCAAGAAATTCATGAACCCAAACGTTGTATTCTATGCATAATCAAAATAATCGTCGTTTTGCGGGGAAAGGAAGGGAAATGGTACTACCCATAGTTAAAGGATACAAGTGCATGTTATTATTTTATTATTATTTTTATATATAAAAATTTTAGGAAATGGGCTTGGTTCACATACGATCCAGTGGTAGGAAGAAATCTCTCTTCCTCCTAGGTGATACTAATGTTGGACAAGGCAAACCGTCTATTACCCTAAGACATTTACCTATGCACTCAGGAGCTAAGATGTCTCTCCCAACGCATTGACTAACTGCATCATCGAACCCTTTCTCTTTGCCAATTGAGCCCAAACGAGGAGTAAGTGCATAATAGAAGGTGGAATATGGTTTTTGTGTCGAGTCACATGGCCCAATAATTGACAGTCTTTTCTTTTCTTTTTTTTTCTTTGGCCGGACCAATAATTGGCAAGTCTAAAACAACCCAACGTCCTCAAATTAAATGAAACACCTCATTTTGCCCAAACATGTCATCTTCATTCACCTGTAGATTCATATACCCATCAGGTTATAATTATTGAACTCAGAGAAAGGAAAGAGAGAGCTCTACTTCAACTCTTAAACTTTTAAACCTGTGGATGGATCCGATTTTTAATTCGGCTGAAATATACTCCATTCTTCAATTTTCGTTTGTCTCTTATTAATTTTGGCTTAATTTTCTGTTTCTTTTTTTCCCCCCTCTCTTTTTGTATTTCACTCATGGGTTGTTTGGCGCAATGTACAGGATAATGTATGGTATGATAGAGTTTGAAAATATTCTGATACTAGGCAGTATTTAGGATACTGTATTGGTTATTACACTGCAGGAATTAACATTGTCCTATTATTGATGATGTTTATAACGTTGGAAATAACAGTATCCTTTCGCGATAATCACCCAACAAATAATGACAAACTAAATACACAAGATGACTAAAAAAATTATTCGAATTTGAAGTTATCTAGTAGCATAAAAAAATCATAATTATAAATATAAGATATAATTGACTTTTTTTAAAATATTAAGAAAAATAATTAAATTATTTTAAAATATTTATATTTATTATTTTTTCTTTAAACTGCTTTGTCTAACTCATAAACTGATATATAATACGATAATTAAGCAACCTATGATATTACTAAGAGCTCATTTAGTTGGATTGCATTACACTATTGTAATGGTAATCTTTATCGCGTTAGCATAGATAATTAATGCGGCTGAGCTTATAAATGGTAACATAGATTGCACATTTATGGACTCCTATGAATACTCAATCCTTGATACTGAGCTTGGGGGCATCTGTTACGGACTGACAAAATGGGTCCAATGAAGATGGGCCCAACAAGAAAGCTTAATAACAGAATCCTCATAACCCGGTAAAATATCAATCTTCCCATAATCATGCCTATTATTATCATGTGTTAAATAGATAGTGGAGCATACATGATCCCGACAAAGAGACGCACTACTAACAAATATGGGAGTGGATCAATACCCTAGGTAATCTTTATAAATAGGAGATTGTTCACAAGGTATACAGACTCTTTCATCTATTCTAAATATTGTTCTACTGTGCACACACCCCACACACTTATTGACAATCGCCATTCATGTGTGACACGGTGATATTCAGTTCAGTGATATCTCCTCCATAGATATAATTGAGCTACTACATATTCTTTGGTTTCTAACCCTTAGATTCCTTGAAAACTATATTGATCTGATATAAACATTCATCAATCCTTTGAGATTGGACATTCGTGTTCTTATCACAAAACACCCTCAATAAACAAATCCTGCAATTATGTTCTTTTTTTCTTTTTCAAAATAGAGTAAATCCCCAACTTGAGAATTATAAATTTTGACAATATGAATGTCAAGTTAAGGATTTATTTCACTCCATTGTACAAAATTATCTAAATAAAAGTTTAAATTGAAAAAGTGGCTATGATATTTTTTTTGAGGATTATCAAAATTTAAAATAAACTATCTGTTAATTATTACTGAACAAGCAAGTTAAAAATCCACCGCCCACAAGTGCTTACAGTTCGAAACAAAATTATTGCCTGCATATGATTTGAGCTGCATGGTATAGTTGTTTATTGTTGCAGTGACGCGTCTATCTTTAATTCTATAAGAATCATGGTTGAATCATAGCCATACATACTAATAGTCCTCTGCAGTTGTGGGTGGGATAACGGTGACAGCCAATAGGAATAGGATTGAGTGCTCGTTTGAATTAACTTAGTTTTTGTGATTTATAAGGTAAAAATGTAGGAAGAGTTCTTGTTTTGATTTAAGTAAATCTACATTTTAAACTTAGGTTTTGAGAATTTCTAAGCATACACTTTTGACATTGATTCTGCGTGTTTCAGCGGAGGGAGAAGATAATTTGGGATGTTTTCGTCTGAGGGACATTTTGGACCTTTCCAAATAATAATTAAACATAAAAAACAATTTCTCCCCATATTGTTAGTATTGAACCAAACATGATAAGCATTGCATTGGCATTGCAGTCCATTGTATCACCAATTGGCCCTAAGAAATTTATTTTTTTTTCTTAATTTCTAAAATGTTATAAAACTGATAAGAATAAGAGAAGAGATTATAGAGAGAGAAAGTAGAGAGAGAAATTCTCATTTTAACTATATCTTGAATAGTTACAGAAGACCTCTATTTATAGAAGGAAAATGAGACTTTAGTGTAATTTCCACCTCTGGGTCATTTGGTGTAGTTTTCCCCAAAGTACAAAACTATTCATTCACGGATTTGCATTCCCGTGAATGTTATAATTGGCTGCGGGTCCCACCAAATAGTAAATCATTATGCGTGGTACTATGCGTGGGTCTCATGTCATCTTATAATATTTGGAGACTGGGAGTCAATGGACATCCACATAATAAGTATATTCATAACACTCCCTCTTGGATGTCCATTTATGAATGTGCCTCGTTAAAAACTTTAACTAGAAAAAACCCAGTGGGATAAAAACCTAACCAAAGAAAAGAGTACATCATCCATTGATACACTATCCAGTGTTGCCTCATTAAAAACCTTTCTAGGAAAACTCAATGGGACAAAACCTAGATAAGGGAAAAAGAGTGCAGCATGTATCGCCTCCCCCTCTTGATTATATCAATTTTACTCCCCCTGATGATTAAATAATTTTTAATGTCTTTTGAGCATAACTCTCTTTCTGTCATCAAATATTCTTTTGTTCACTTATAGAACAATTATAGAAACGCCCAATTTGATAAATCATTAAATACCTGCAAAATCTAACTCTTTCAAGTAAAATCACAATATTATTTCATAAATATACATGTGCATATAAAATTTTAATAAATGTTCATGAAAATGCACACTCTAATTGCTTCTGGCAATATATGAACTTATCATTATTCTCGAAAATTTGATGCTTCTAGCATCTTGAGTCCTTCAAAGACTTATGCTACTGGCATATTTAGTCCTTCAAAGACTTATGCTTCTGGCATATTTAGTCCTTCAGGAACATATGTTTCTGGCGCCTTACGTCCTTCAAGGACATGTGCTTCTGGCACACACTAATATATTGTGGCTCATGATCCTCATTATCATTTATTACAACATATGCTATCATTTAAACATAAATATCATCAACGTCGATATCATTTTCGGTCCCATCGGATTTCATTTATTGAGATCTCTTTATATTCACATATATTAGGTTCCTGTGTCTCTTCTAGGACCATAATATTCAATTCTAGAAATAACATCTCTTCAGGAGATGATTCTTCTGGAGCTTTTCTTAATTATCCTCGATTTTATCATCTATATTCTTATAGCTCTTTTTCTCATTCGAGGATTTTTATCTTTAAAATCGATGGACCTGCAACACTTTTGGTGTGCTTTACAACAATTCATATAAGAGCATTTGCAGTTGGGACATGTAACTTTGTCACTTTCTTTAGGTCATTGAATACTTATGGCATTCGATTAACTAAACTCTGCAACTGAATTATCATTTTAAACTCTTAGTACACATTTATTTGTACGAGGATTAACATGAGTCAATAATAATTCATTCCACTTTATCTCTTTTACTCAATCTGCTTATTTTTCTCCCCCTAATCAAATCATACAGTATATATCCATTTGTGTGCATTATAGTGGATCATTGCACATTCAAAACTATTAAGATGGAATTTATCTGGCTCCTGACCAAAAGCCAATTTTACAGGGAGAATTTTGTTGGCTTATATAATTGCTGCAAATATATATAAACAATGTTCTCATAATCATTGATCTACTCATATATGATTTTTGGATCATTCAATCTGGAAAATTGCGCGCATAATATATTGCAAATTTCTAGTTGCAAACATCACTGCAAACTTTGCAGACTTATAATCTCACATCTAATCTTTCAATTTGATATATTTCCAAAGATCCATTTCCAATAATTATTTCTATCTGAGAACAAGCAGCACATAATATATGACTCGGATGATCAAACAAGTCATGCCAACTTTCCATATGATTTATCATCAAATCTAATATTCATTTTGGGGGAATCAACATAGAAACATTCACAAAAAATTATCACATAAATATTCACACTTGATATATATTATTCTCCCCTCAAGTGTGAGACCTTAAAAATTAATTCATGGAATTTCCATACAATATTACATAATAATAGCATATATGATATCTATTTCATTAAAATTCTACAGATTTCTTAATGCATTATCAATGCATAATTTTGTTATTTCCGGTAACAAAATTTTCATTTTCCAGAATCGACAAACAAATATATATTAAATACAAAGTCATCAAATGGATCACTGCAGATTCACGAGCGCAATACTGTGTAATCATAGATGCATCATTGCGGAATCACATGTGTAACAACTCGAATTGTCGTATGCATTTAAAGTCAAAAAGGTTCTAAGCTCGTGCTTTATAAGGAGCAGATCTGCAAAGATTTAACAGGACTGTGCAAATCTACAGAGATTCAATAGGATTTAATTCGGCTATAAATAGAAGAAGACAAACGAACATGCCTCACAAACACACAAGCAATTGATAATATCAATTACCATATACTCACATATTTCTCTAAATTCTATTGCCATGGTAGGACCTAGCAATTTTATCTCAGTTTCTGATACATCTGAAACAGCATTACTTGATGCTTTGTTGTATGATGATCAGCCCAACATGTCATTTACTTCTTTGTTATCTCCTAATCCTTTTGAGATGTTTATTCCTCCTTCTACTATTCCTCTTTCTACTTCAAATGTACCTACTTCTCCCCCAAGAACAAGTGTTCTTCCTCAATCTACAAGGATTAAAGGTACAACTGAAGCAGGTTCATCAAGAAGGCCTGTTAAAAGGTGTAGAACTATGGCCGAACTGATGGAGTCTACCAGTCAAGTTCAACCAATAGTCACAATAATCAATAAGCCAGCACTCACAAGCCAGCAAACAACCACCAGCCAGCCAGCAACAATCATCCAACCAACAACTACAAGCCAATTAGCAACTACTACCTTATTGGAATGTAGTTGCTGTCATGTTTTACGGGAAATTATACATACTAACGGACTTCAATATCATAAACTTGAAGTTCACGGAAGGAAGATAGGTATGATTTCCCATGCTGTTTTATTTGAAAATGTACAGGATAAATCTTACAATACTGACAGGCTTCCAATGTTTGATTTTAGTAATAAAAATTTTGGAGAAATCAAACATTTTCTGACACAGTATTGTATAGATTTACAAGCATCAGGATATAACTTGATGCGTGATCCTGTATTGGACTATCATGAGGTCCTTTGTGTTGGTTTGGAATGGGCTAAAAACTCAAATGAACTATCGCAGAGTTCATTTCAAACCAACATTGAAATCCATTAGATAAAGGAAAACAGCCCGCGGTTAATATTCCATATGATATATCATCCCTTAATCAGGGTGAATTATATAGATTAACAATGGAGCAAAGGGAAAGAATAAAGAAAACAACGCACCATGATTTAAGTGATTATTTTCACTTAACCCTAGATGATGCGAGTAAACAATTAAATATGTCTACTCACACCATACAAAAAATCTATCAAAAAGGAGGGTTAACTGAGTGGCCACACAAAAAGCTTAAGAAACTTATGATGCAAATCTCGATATTACGAAGAGCTTTGCCTCATCTGGATCCTATCTCAAGAGAAGCAAAAGAAGAAGACATTAAATATCTTCAAAATGAGATGATTAAGGTTTGTAATGGAGTTGAGCCACTCGCTATTAAACTTTGTTGAAATAATATTGCTTTTTGTTTAATCATTTTGTTTATGAATATTCTTCTCTTATATTCACAACAATTATTATAATCATAGAAAACACAAAACAATCATAATAATATATTTGCTTCATTCACTTCGGGGAATGAAGTTGGATAAAATTCATGATCCATAACTCACTGATCTATTTGATCATGACAATTAATCCACAATATTTATTAACTTTATCACAATTTTGCTACTGCAAGAGCAAATTCGATATATTTATTTACAGTCAACCATGATCATACAATCCCTTGTCTCATAATTTAAGGGAGTATTATATGCCAAATATACAATTTTGAGGCCTTTATACAATTGATAACATACAAAATTTATGGATCAAGCCTTGTATCATAACTTGTCTCTTGGCTTCAGGCCAACTTATTTCATTAGCTTCAGGCTAATTAATCACTTGACTTCTAGCCAATTTATGCCTTCTCATGGTCTCAGGCCAATTTATGCATCATATCTCCGTGGCCTTTTAACAATTTATCGTCAGGATAAATATAAGCATAAATAAATAAAATAAATAGTTGGAACCTACTAATAGTGTGGTTGCCATAAATAATAAAAGGGAGGGGGATATAAAACAATAAATAAATTATAAATAAATGGAGTCCACTATATTAGTGTTACCACCATGAAAAATAAAGTAGTAAATAATAAAATAAATGGTGCCCACTATACTAGTGTTGCTACCATGAAAGATAAATAAAGTAGTAAAGAATTAAAATAAAATAAATGGGGCTCACAAAGTGTCACCACCATGAAAGATAAATAAACGCTAAAGAAAATAAATAAATAGAGCCCACTAATAGATACTAGTGTGCCGCCATGAAAGAAAAATAAATGTAAAATAAAACAAATAATTGGAGCCCACTAATATTAGTGTTGCCACCATAAAAGATAAATACATACATAAATAAATGGAGCACACTAATATTAGTGTCGCTTCCATGAAAAATAAATAAAGCAGTAAGTAAAGAATTAGAATTAAATTACAAATGGAGCTTAATGTCGCTACCATGAAATAAATGAATAGGGAGTGGAAGAATATATAAACATAAATAAAACACTATAAATAGTAAAATGTAAATTTACCGTGAATAGTAAAAATTACTATTTATTGTAAATAGTTAATAAAATAAAATTACTCAAAGATTAAATCTAGACTTCCATATAGGAGTCAAAATGAATAAAAATGTAAAATTACTGAAAAAGGTAAAATTAACATGAATAGTAAAAATTATTATTTACTGTGAATAATAAATAGTAAATAATCTTAAATCTTAACCATGGAACCCGATGTTTAAAATAATCGGTAAAAGTAGAACTTTAATTCTATATAATGGTTAAGATTATCCCAGATAGATAAAATAAACATATAGTAAAGAAGATGGTGATAAAATCTTACCTTGGTAGAGTCTTCGTGCTGATAACGTGTTATAAAACTGATAAGAATAAGAGAAGAGATTATAGAGAGAGAAAGTAGAGAGAGAAATTCTCATTTCAACTATATCTTGAATAGTTATAGGAGACCTCTATTTATAGAAGAAAATGAGACTTTAGTGTAATTTTCACCTCTGGGTCATTTGGTGTAGTTTTCCCTAAAGTATAAAACTATTCATTCTCGGATTTGCATTCCTGTCAATGTTATAATTGGCTGCGGATCTCACCAAATAGTAAATTACTATGCGTGGTACTATGCATGGTACTATACGTGGGTCCCATGTCATCTTGTAATATTTAGAGACCGGAGTCAATGGACACCCACATAATAAGTATATTCATAACATAAAAAAATTAAACAGGTTTTATATTTAGAGAAATTGTTTTACAAATGATCCATTTTTATGCCAAAACGCACCGTTCGTGCTGCCAGAACGCCGACCGAGGACTATCAACAAAACACTGCACGGCACTTCGATGGGATGATAATCAGTTCTCTGTTAGACTTATGCTCTGAAATTCTAACTAATGGAGGGTATTCGTCAGGGCATTCTTCGACCTCGAGATGGGTTTCCTAACATTTACAGAAGGGAGATGGGGTTGTCCCATCCTCGCGACTTTGCTCGAAGATTTTTAGCTTCCGAGGTAACAAATTGTTTACGTTCCAATTTGAATACTTGTCTGTTCCTCATTTAAGTTTGATTTTTCTTCCTCACTTTGATGCGCAGTTGAAAGGTTAATGCGATCGCTGCTTGTAAAGAAAGTGAATTGCACTGTAATAATAGTTCGTCGATAATATCCAGCTATTAGCCACTATTATTTGGTAAAATTGGAATAAACGTGAACGAGTTTCTGATTCGCATTTGGACTATGAATGGGAAGAAGTTTCTAACTTGCATTTTGATGCTCTGACTGACCTCAGTTTCTGATAGATACAAGGAGTGAAATTCAACACTATGAATCTACTTCTGTGTAACTTCTGTTTTGTAATTTGTTCTTTGTTGAGTATGTTATGAAGTGGCATAAGTCATTCTGCCGACTACAGAAACTAATTTTGTTTGTTTTTTTAAAATCCACTTTGATTTAATCTCATGGGATGATGATGATGGCAATCAGTTCTTATAATCGTCCTCCACTTTCAGCAATTGTCTTTTGATAATATTACCACCGGATAATTTCCTTATAAGGTTTGCTTCTCTATGCAGGCTATTGTAAAGCAAATGAATTTGTATGGGAAGTTAAATGGTCATGATGGGTGTGTAAATGCTGTGGAGTTTAACTCTACCGGTGATCTTCTTGTCTCAGGTTCTGATGACCAGCAAGTTATGTTTTGGAATTGGGCATCCAAGACTAAGTTGTTTGAATATCCTTCTGGTCACTCTGACAACATATTTCAGACAAGAATTATGCCATTTTCTGATGACCGCAAAATAGTGACTTCTGCTGGTGATGGCGAGGTATCACTTTCTGCTCCAAATATTCTTTTTGACCCTAGGCCAGCAGAGTTTCTCCAGTAAAAAATTGAACCAGAGTCATTTGGTTAAATTAATACTGAGTCCACAGCTTCTTTTCTTTCTGCTCTTTTTATTATTGAAAAGGACTGTGGCAGAGTTATTTCTTCTTCTATAATGCTTTTTAGTTTTACCTTGTTGTTGCTGGACATCTTGCTCCTTCTTTTCATTTTCAATATGCCAATATGTTGGAATTTTGTCAATAGTAAATGAAGAGACCTCCGGCTTTAAGTATAGCTAATAAGTGCGGTTTGCATGAATTGTTCTTTTTCTTTTTAAAATTTTTGTTGATACATTAACTAAGATGCGTGGCCACTGGTCCATCAAATGAGTGATATTATAGTACTAGCTCCTATCCTAAATATAGGACATAGTTTGTTTCACTACAAACTATGCCCTATATTTAGGCCTGGAGGAGTAATTCTGAAGTAAAGAGTGCAGCTTTAGGCCAAGTCTAATTTTATCAATGCTCTCTAAAAGTCCTCCTTCATTCCCTTCTAATGGTAGCTGGGCTTTTAGGTAAGGCTTGGCCTTCTCTCAGAGGATGGTTCAATAGAAACTACGATGTTGGGAAAGCACCAAGGTTCTGTATACAAGCTTGCTTTGGAGCCTGGAAGTCCTCACATACTGTATAGCTGTGGTGAAGATGGTCTTATTCAACATGTTAGTCAAGTGTCAAAGCTTTTTCCCTGTTGAAGCTTCCTTCAATGCTATACAGTCCAAGTTATCAGTTTTGTTTCTTTTGCAGTTTGATCTGCGAAGTAGTTCTGCTACAAAACTTTTCCGTTGCTCCTCATTGACAGTGAATAATAAGCAAACTTCAAGCAGGATAAGGTTGAATTCAATTGTGATTGATTCAAGAAATCCAAACTACTTTGCGATTGGAGGATCGGATGAATATGCACGTGTTTATGACATAAGAAGATGCCAATTGGATGCGACAAGTAATTCAGATAGACCTGTTAACACTTTTTGCCCTCATCACTTAATTGGCTCAAATCATGTCCATATTACAGGATTGGCTTACTCAAGCCAGTGCGAGCTCCTTGTCTCTTATAATGATGAGCTCATCTATTTATTTCAGAAGAATATGGGGTTAGGTGGTTCACCTTCCTCTGCTGCATCTGAGGAGTTAAATGCACTTCAACAGGCACGTGTTTACTCTGGTCATAGAAATGCTCGGACAGTTAAAGGAGTGAGCTTCTTTGGCCCTAATGATGAATATGTTTTGAGTGGCTCAGATTGTGGTCATATTTTCATCTGGAAGAAGAAGGATGCTAAGTTGGTGAGATTGATGGTAGGCGATCAACAGGTTGTAAATCAGCTTGAGGCCCACCCACATATTCCCATTCTTGCTACTTGCGGTATTGAAAATGATGTGAAAATATGGGCTCCTCAAGCTAGTGATATCCCTTCAGTTCCTGAAAATGTAGAAGAGGTATTATGTGCTGACCTTGTTTTTCCCTTTTTGATCTGTTTTTTATCTTTGGGCCTTGCGTTTAATGTCTAATCAATGTGCTATTTTATTGAATAAAACCTGGTAAATGTTCTTGATTGCAAATGTTCTTATTGTTAATTTCTCTGAACAGATAATGGAGGCAAATAGGCATGGGAGAGAAGATCGATCACGTGTAACTCTTACTCCTGATGTTGTAATGCATGTTCTGCGCTTGCAAAGGCGGCAGACATTGGCATATGTTGAAAGAAGTTACAGTAGAGCTGATATTGTGAGTGATGAAGAAGATTTAGAGGGCTACTTCTTCTGATGGAATCTTCAGGAAATTCTAGAGATGACAACATTAGCTAGGCTTGAGGAAGTGGGCATAATTTTGGATGGCTCCCTAAATATTGTTAAAAAAGACAAAAAGGAGCTGCGCACTTTCAAAGTAGAATCATGTACATACAAGACGTGTATGGACTTAATTTGATGACCTCGTCATAATGTATGAAGTTTGGTTGAGAATGCGCCCCCTCCTGGGAATTTTTTTTTGGGGGCGAGGGGGTTTGTTGTTCCTCCCTCGTACGTAATTTATGTGCTTTTCTCAAAGATATGTGTAAAGAATGCTACTTGTAAACTTGAGTGCTTCTTGTTGAATGAAGTAACACGTTTGGCAGGAAGCTTGGAGATTAAAAAAGTTGGAAAATGGAAAGGGGGATGAATCTATGAAAGAAAAGAAAAGAAAGTATTTCATTTTCTCTGCCCCAGTAAAGTTGGATTCTGGTTCTAGAACACGGCCTCCAAAGCTACTACCAGTGACTTATGATTTACTTGTTTGGAAAGCACAAAATAGTTTTTTTTTTAAAAAAATATATATTTTTCTATAAACCAAGATAAAATTTTTCTTACATATTTATTTTAAATGCTGTAAAAATGCTTATAAAAAGTTAAAATAAGCAGAAATAAAACCCCTGTATTTAGTTTATGCATGTGATGAAGCGCAATAAACTTGAGGAAGAAATTTTACTTTCCGAATCAGTCCACTACACTGATTACGTAGCCAAAAAGCTGTCTGTTAAAGGGATTAAAAATGTCAACAACACAAGTAATTTATGCCACTTAAATATTCATTGAATAAAAAAACCCAACTTAACTAAATACAGAAAGTTATCGTGGAAATTATCATTACAGCTATTTTACAGTAGATGGGCACTCATTGGTGCAAAAATAAAACATATGGAATAGGATTGCATAGCAAGCGTGCTCGATCATCTCAACATGATCCTTTCTCTGAATTTTCATGGCCGTGAACTTTGTGGATGACAATGTCGACAAGACAACTCAGGTTCTTTTCCCCTCTTCTATAACTTTATATTCCTCGTGCATTCGCTTTATGCGTACACTGGATTAAATGCCAATGCCTCCTCGTATATCATAGTTTTTATTTGCTCTTCATCTAAGGGATTTTGCTCAAAATCAAAGTTGAATGGTTCTGGGCAGATTGGCTCATCAGCTGCATCATGCAGATTAGCAAGGTATGGGTGCGCTAACGCTTCTTCAACTGCACGTCATAAAACAAACTGTGATGAAATTTCCACCAATTACAAAGCTAGGCAGTTGTACTATTCATTTAGCCTATTATAGCTAGACCATATATTAAAATAGAACTTGGTAAACATTGTCAGTCACTTCTTTACAATTCCTCTGTTTCAATTCTCTTATTATATGTGGAAAAGGCCAAAAGTCGTAATGGAACCAACTATTGAAAATCTTAGTACCACAGACGAAAATTACCTTTAATTCTTCGTGTAGGGTCAATAGTCAACATTCTATCGATGAGATCAATGGCTAAGGGATGAACATGAGGGAAAACCATGGCTAAAGGTTGACGAGGATACTGGGGAAGTTGTCGGATATATCTTCTTGCATCCTCATGTTTCACTAATCCAATGTCAGCATCAGTTGGAGTGCCAAGAAGCTACAGTTGAATAACCAGGGTAAGCATACATCCAGATGTTAAATTATAGACAAAGTAAATTATTGATTGTATTTACATCTAACATCTTAAATAACTTGAAATATATCATCGCCAAACTATATGAGCCCCTTAAATGAATATCACATGCCATTTCATGATATTTTATCATCTCACCTCAGTCAATAGGCGCATCTGATGCACATGATCCCTGCCGGGAAATAGAGGCTTTTTATTCATCAACTCCATGAAGATGCAACCAACAGACCACACATCTATGGCAGAGGTGTAATCTGAGGAGTTCAATAACAATTCAGGAGCCCTATACCATCTAGTAACTACATATTCTGTCAAGAAATCATTTTCCATAGTCGTTCGTGCGAGCCCAAAATCACATATCTTCAAATCACAGTTTGCATTCACCAACAGGTTGCTTGGTTTCAAGTCTCTATGGATGATATTTGCAGAATGAATATACTTTAGCCCACGAAGAATCTGATACAAGAAGTACTGCAAGAGTATCCAGCCATAGCAAGATGTTAGAGCGATATATTGCAGAGAAGACAATTACGATACTTGGGGAAAACAGCACTCACTTGGCAGTGCTCCTCCGAGAGATTTTGATTTGAACGGATGATGTGGTGAAGATCAGTATCCATAAGTTCCGTGGTCGTGTAGACATCGGTAAACTCTCTTCGCAAGGGTGGTGGAATCACATCTCTCAAACCAATTACCTGTTATGCACAGATTTTAGAACTGGATTTTAAGTCCCAAAAGGGGAGAAAATTAGAGGATATTACCATGCAGGAATCAAATTCATCTGATGATATTTGGCAAGCAATTTGTTAAAAAGGCTTTTAACATTTTATAACATGGGTTACCCAGATCAGAAAGTTATGGTCAACCATTGCCAATAATAGGAGATAAACTCTGTAGTCTGTACCAAATTTTACTATTTATTATGGACATCTATATCGCTACAAGCCTACTCAAAATTGACCATTCATTTCAATCAATAATGGGAAGCAGAAATAAACAATTTACTATAGATTTCCAGTAATGGAAACATAACAGCAGACAACAAGATAAACCCCAATTATACGCCATATCTGAAATTCACTTGCCGGGGAGAGATACTCACATTTTCATGATCCAAATGCCGAAGAAGCTTGATCTCACGGAGCGTGCGCTTAGCGTCCATGAGATTGTCAAAAGCGTTCGCTATCTTCTTTACAGCCACCATTTCGTTAGTCTCCGTATTCAGCAGGGAGCTTCATCATCACATGAACATAAGCAACTTTTCAGTAACTAACGATACTGCCTAACATTTTTAAACCTCCAAGTAATGAAGGTCAAACCGAAAAAAACATAGCACAAAGAAAAGGTGATGGGAACATGTGATGAACGAAGGAGTACCAGACGATTCCATAGGCACCGCGACCAATTGGCATAATCGGAGGCCTGTACTTCGCTGAAACTTCGAAGAGGTTTCCGAAAATGTTATACTGAATAAACTGCCCTCCGTGAGTCGGAACAGCCGGAAAATCTGCGCCTGTGTTCGGATCCACCATTTTCTGTCACTCACAGATTACTGCAGAAGAAGCTCGTTGTCTTTCTTTCTCACACACACACTCAAAATCTTTCAAAAACAGTCCCCTTCTCTATGTGGAGAGTGTTGAAGAAGGAACAAGAAGATGGTCCGTTGAATGAGGAGGAGAAGATATTAAATATGATGAGGGGAGAGTCGTGTTATGAGAGGAGAGTTGTGTGTGTACTTGGTCTTGCCGCTGAGTTCGAAGTAGATGCAACGAAGACGACGCGAAAACGCGCGAGAAGAAAATCCAGGAACGCGTTTGTCAGGATAATGTAATCGGAAGGCTCATATTGTAGCCGCCTCTCATCAACGGTCCATGTTTGTTCAATTATTTCAACTGCCATTTTATTGTTTATCGGGAGGCTTTTGACTTGAAAACCATCAGCCATCTCATCTCATCTCATTTTATTTAAAAACCAAATAAAAAAAATAGGGAAAAAAATATGCCAGAGCCTTTTCTCTCTATAACTGAGTTTTTAGCTCCTACTACTTATTTCTGTTAATTATTAGATAATACTTATTGTCCTTTATCCTTTAAAACGTTTTAAGCTTGATTAATAATATCATTTTATCTTTTCTTCAAAAAGCCATGGATTTTTTTATTTAAAAATCACATTACATTTTCTCCCAGAAAATCACATATATACGTGGCTACATGGAAATTATGTCTTATGAATGAACATGTAAGAATTAAAATTTTTTACAACTGATTTATATAGGTCATAATATTATTTTAGGGATTTTTGTTTGTTTATATAGAGACATTTTCTGATCCATGATCAGCCATATTCAACCAACTTTTTTCACCTCAATTAATTGCTTTTATAGAAGAGCGTGATAAGCTATGAGGGAAAAAAAGATGGGTCTTGTAACAACATGAATCATGAAACTAATATAAAAGAAACGTCAACGATGAAACCAACACCACATGTTGAAAGTATATTTCCAAAGTGCCACCGTATAAAGTTTTTAATATTTGTACAATACCAACTTTTAAGACACGTTTGTGAATAGAATAAATATATCTTTAAATGGCTTTAGTTTCTTTGGTTTATGCAAGTCAAACAATGATATTTCCTTGTCAGCGATTCATTAAAGTTTAGAATTTTAAAAAAAGAGATTAACTTTGGAAACTTGTCGCTTCTTCACAAACGTCCCTGCTGATGACATTAACCATGGAGATTTTTTATTTTTATTTTTGTCAAAGCACCATGGAGAAATAAATATTAGTACTTACTCCCATTCTAATATAAGATAATTTATAAATATAAAATATATTTTTCATGTTTATTAATATTTTTTTAATTTTTATTTATTAATATTCCCTCAAAAATAATTTTTTTAAAAAATAAATATGTCATATTAACTAATTTTTTAAATCTAATTAAATAAAATAAATAATAACACTGAATAGTGAGACGTGAAAGAGTCTTATAAGCCTCTTCTTGTATCAGTTTGACAAGTTCATGTGGCATCAGCAAGGCAATGTCAACGCTCACGCGCCCGAGAAACCAGTCAAACTGTATTAAATAATTGAATAAATAATAGTATAAAATAATATTGCACTCCAAATCGGCAGGGCTGGCCCTACATAAAAGCTGGCAAGGGGCTAAATATGACTAGGGGGAATGTGTCTTTTTAGTCGGGATACATGTGGGGAGTCAAAATCGTACCTGGTCCAAATTTGGGCCCGGTCAAGAAATAACATAAACTTTTTTTTTGGTCGAACAAGAAATAACATAACTGGCCACTTACAGAAATGTGAATGAAAGCCAGTAGACTCACTGGCTACTTACAAAAATGTGAATGAAAACCAGTAGACTCTTATTTTTATAGCAACTTTGTTCAAGAGTTTTTTTTCCCCCCTTTAGGTGGGTTTGGCACTAATTTCTCACTAAGGATAGGGCACAGCGTAAGATTCTTTGAGCACTTATAAGGGATTTACGAAATCGCCTACTAAAGGAGCTCTCTCACAACAGTAGAAGGAGTCGAACTCTCATTCTTTTAAGACTTGAGTCCATTATTTACCATATGTGCTAACTCTCATTAGCCTCTTATTCAAGAGTTAGCATAACTTATCCATGAGTTTAAAAAAAAAAAAAAAAAACTTATCCATGAGACCCAAAGGTCCACCGCAATACACTACACACAATACCTAAATACCATAAGGCCCAAACATATACAAGCCTCCAACAACATATGTCTAATGCCCCCTAAATTTAGGTGTTATACAAATTCATGATCTATAACTTGCCCAATAATCTCTTGTGATCTTCCTTGCCGAGCACCTTAGTTAATACATCTTCCAACTATTCTTTAGAACACACATGTTGTAAATCAATCATGCTCTCTTATAATTTTGTTCTTGCAAAGTGACAATCTATCTTAATATATTTAGTGCGCTTGTGAAATATTGCGCTATTAGTAATATATATAGTTAGCTGTCTTGCTATCACAATAGACTCTAATAGCTTAAAGATTTTGTTTACATGAAGGTTTTTTAGCATGCTTGTTAACCAAACCAACTCCGAAAAAGCCATACTAGCTAAGAGCTCTAAATTCGGCTTCAGCAAATGACTTGCACACAGTACATTGCTTCTTGAGCTTCCAACAAATCAAGGAACCTCTATATATTTAACAACATACCCTATGACTTATATACCAATATCATGACATGTAGCCTGATCTAAGTTCATTTAGGACTCTAACTTTGCACTTGAGAGTATTCCTAACCTGGAGTTCCCTTTAAGATATCTCACAACTTAAACTGTTGGCTCCATATGTGACTTCCTAGGTGAACTCATGTATTGACTCAAGACCTGTACAATGAAGCTAATGTCAGGATGTGTATTGGTTAAATAACATATAACCTACCAATCAACTTCTGTAGAGGGTGTATGTATTTGGGTTAGGTATTTCATGAGAAGAAATGACTATTGACATTGAAGAGATACTAGTACAAGAGGCAAGTGTTTTATGAATAGGTGAGACTTCTGTAAGCGCTCTTTAAGTTCGGAGGAATACCTTGACCTTGATGAGCTTCTAGAACTCAACTCACCTACATTTTTTAGTGTGTATATTAAAAAAAAAACATGAGTAGGTGAGGACATGATGGTAGATAGGTTTAAAGTCCTTGAAACAAGTCTTGAGGTTTTGAATGATGCAATAAGTTGTGGGGTGAACTATGAACAACAGTAGTCAATATCATAAGATTGTGTAGACTGAGAATTAAGGAAGAAGTTTATGATACACAAAGAAAACAAAGCAAACCTGACATTATTTAGGTGTTGGTATACACGGAAATGTGAGTTCATCAAATATGCCATTTCCCAAGGGTGCAAGATATTTATAAAAACTTTATGATTCATGCCATAGGCTATGTCACTATGTGGGTACAGTTAGTTGATCTATAGGCTTCTTTATGTGCTACGTGGCGTCTAAGATGGAATGAGCAATCAAAATCTTTGAGAAAACAATAATCTGGTAGATGCAATGCAGTAAGTGGAATTTCATTATTAATGGCTGTTGAAAGAGGCCAATTTATGGTGTAACCAGAGATGACAAAAGCTTCTTCTCAAAACTGAAGAGAAAAACGAACATGAAGATAGGGATGTATCAACAATTTGTCTATATTTTGATAGTTTTCTTCCCCCTGAACTCTTTTGCTGGTGAGCATAGGATTGGAAACTTTGTGTGATTCTATTATGGGTTTAGAAACTCCGAAAAGGCTCAAAACTCCCCTCCACAATCAGATTGAAATGATTTTATTTTGCACTTCAATTTGACTTTCAATTGTGATTTGGCCCCAAAAAATTGATGGCTTTGTAGGCCATGACGGTGGCCTAGACATCAAGTTTTTTCTTTAATAGATACAACTAGCAAAACTTTGGAAAGGCATTTGTAAAAATAGAGCAATAATATGATATGTGAACCATAGGTTGCTTGATAAGGGGGAGGACCCCACACATCTGCAAAAGACTAGTTCCAAAGGTTTTGTATGTGAATGAGGGGAAGATATTGAAGGCGACTTATATGATTTACTTTGCATGGCAACAAACTGAACAGAAAGAAATTTTCTTAATCTGATATAGGAATGCTACAAGTTTTGAAGGGATAAGGTAGGCTTATCATTGAATGGTGCATAAAAAATGGCCAACATGCAAATTTAGTAATGAATAATTTCGCTATAAGTATTCATAAGAATTTATTTGGGAACATATATAATAATATCATTAAAGAGACATAACTTCCGTAACTTTTTGTAATATGGTCTCATAAATCTTCTCTCTATTAATATTTTTTAATATGAAAAAAAATCTTTTAGACTCCATAAGAACAATTTCATTTTAGTTAGCTCCCAAAAAGTTTTAAAATTTCACTGCACTCTTTGATTCAAAATAAAATTAAGTTTTATAATTAAAAAGATAATAATACCCTTATTTTTTTTTCATAAAAGCATTTATAAGACAAATATCAACATTTTCAATACAAATAAAAACATTTACAAGACAAACATATTAATGACATAACTAGGGAATTAAATTTTTTATAGTAATTTACTTGTTTATCCTATAAATGCCTACATTTCTAATTTTTTTAAAAAACTTTTTGGATTCTCTTAAATCCTTTAATTTGTCGTAAATGCATTTATTTGTCTTGTGAATGTTTTTATTTGTCGTATGAATTCTTTTTTACAAAATTTTCATTCTTTTGACTTCAAGCTAACCCAAGAAGGCCAAAACAAATGAATCTTGCAACAATTTTAAGTACTTTGGAATCCTCATAAAAAATAAAGAGGGTATATGGATTTTCATATTAATCCAACACGTTAACCAAACCTTCAGACCTTAAGCTAGCTTAAATTGCATGTGTCCATTCAAGACCCAAAGGGATGAATTTCACAATAATTTTAAGCATTCTGGTGGATATTTTAGGGTTTTTATAATTTAAATGGTAATTTTCCTTCCTTTTCCCAAATTTAGATGTTAATACACACACAAAGACATTTATAGCTTAAAGAATCTACAACCTGCAGAGGGTTAGCTCATTTAACTCCGCTAAACCATTTTAACCACTATAGATCTTGGTGTGACTTCCCATCTATAAACTCGGGAAAGAGTATGCATTATTCAACTAATATTTTTCTTCGATTTAGTCCTTACAAAAAATGGGACCGTTAATGATTACATCATTACAAGAAATGATAATTCCCAGCAAAACCCGCAATACATTGTGTGTGTGTGTATAAATGTGACCCCAAGCAAACAAAATTCAATGGCTACATTCTATGATGAATCCCCCCGCTCCTCTACAAAAAAATTAGTCTAAACATTGCCTTTCCTTCTTCTCTTCCTATTCTACAAAGGGAAAAATCGAAAGCAAAATATCGTGACATATGCCTTCCAAGAGGGTTGGCATTAGTCTTTCTAACAAGCACAAGCCACTGGAACACGAGCCAGAGGTCTTGGTCCATCGGTCAGTATCAAGCAGGATTGGCATAGCAACAAGCGAACCCAGTGACGAAATATTACTACCTATGACTTCTCACTTTGTGCTCTTTCTACAAATTTGGGTAGTGCCGCATCTTTCTGGATATTCTTCTCCACGAAAATCAGACAGACATGATTGGATCAATCATCATCCTCTGCTAATGAGGCAAAGGAAAAAGGTCTGAACTTGTAGCCATCTCCAAGGTAGAATTTATTTTGAAATTCCACCCAGTGAAGACGCAGGGCATGTAGGAAAGCACTCAGCGTCTCCATCATGAGTAGTATAAAGGCAGTTGCAAAGGAAAACATAGCTAGGCCCACTAACCGAATGATCAGATTGTCATACCTGTTATGATTGCAATTAGCCATGTCTTTAACTATGAATAATTTGACAAAAAATAATCTGAAAGTCAGAACCCTTGACGAAGGGATCATGATTGTATCTTCATAATTACTCCCTGAGAAGCCACACTTGTTTAAACTAAATCGCATTTGAATTGATTAAAATGATTTCATCACACAAAATATTTAACTTTGACACCAATTTCGAGCAAAAAAAAAAACTTTGCCACCAATAAATTAAACCATAACGCAAGTCAATAAACTACCACAGACCAATTGATCCCAAAACGGGATAAAAGAAAAAGAAAAAGAAAAACTCATGCCCGAGCCCATCTGTCAGAAGATTAAGGCTCTAATCAGACTACCATCTCATGAAGTTGAAACGAGCCAACTAAACAGGAAGAATTCAACAAATCATATCAAAGCAGAATGTCAGTTTTCATTTTTACAAGAACATTCATCACCACAGCAACGCTACGTGAATGAAAAGAAACAGTTTAGTCCTAAGTCAATTGTCATGTAAACAAATTCTCAGAATCTATGAAAGGATATAACTGTCAACCAAAGCCAAGCATACCAAGACAACAGTTCAAAACAAAAAAGTGGCGAGACTTTATCATGAAAATCATGCTTTGGAAGCATCTTGCAAACTCTGGATTACAGAAAAGTGAGAAAACAAATTTTATTAATAATTGCATGATCTCCTGGATTTCAAAATTGTAAATCTCAAAGGAACCCTGAACAGAATAATGTTTCACTCGAGTTTGATTATAGATGAATGATTTTCCAACAAGGGCTGCTGAATGCACATCAAAATAAGAAACAATAAAGTAAAGTAAACATTTCTCAATGAAGACACCGATGGTGCATTAAAAACAAGAAGCCTAGTGACAGGATTCAACTTACCCCCAAGCAAGAAGGAGGACTTTTTCATAGAAAACAGTAGAAAGTTCAGAGTGAGCCAAGCTGCAATAGAGGGAACAAGTATCAACCAAGGGACAACATTATAGAATAATGGAAATCACAGCAACAAGGAGAAATCATGGCAGACCAAACCTTAATGCCCAGAGTCTAAGGTATGACGCTGTATTTGAAACTGCACCAAGGACAAACTCAATGGAGTGGATCATTTGGTGAACAAAGACCTCACTAAAATTGAATTCCTCGTGGTGTTGCCTAGACCTAGCAGAATCTGGTTCCACCTCAATATCCATCTCAGATGAATCGAGCCTATCATAGGCATGTCCTTGATATCTCTGCATCAAGTAATGAAGATAAATGATTGATAATCTTCCAAAACACCCCAAGAATTACCCTCTCATTGTTAACTGTTAATGAAGATGAACTCAAACCAACAGAGATTTATGTGCTTGTAATTAAAAAGTTGGTGAATAGACTTGCTACTTTTAAGCAAGAGTAATCATATACTAGGAAGGGAAAGGCATTACCGCTGTATGAAGCTTCTTTAATATAAAAGGTTTTGGAAATAGCATCCATGGAACTGCAACTAAAGCCAATAGCAATAACACAATCTGCATATGATGATCTCTAGATCAGAATGATGACGACCAGGAATCGGTATAACACTAAATTACAAAAAAATGAAGAAAAGAAACATAAGCAAACCTGAATAAACCTTTGGCCCCAGAACAACTGATTCTCACCAAGATTGTCAGTGGGACTTAAAAACATGTAAATCATTACATGATAGAGGTCTGCCTGAGACCCAGTACACCACTTAACAATAATGAGAAGGGAAAGATACCCAAATAGACTGTTAAGGAAAATCACCTGTGGCACAAACTGGTACCTAACAACAACATGGAGAATAAGCTAAGACGATTTACTTAAATGACAGCATAGAAATTGTGCAGGTGCTGGGCAAAAGAGAGAGATACCTTATATCCACAGAGTTACCAAAGAAACGAGCATTGAAATAACTTAACATAATTCCTAAGTTCATCTGCACCACTCCTAAAAGAATGGACATCTTCATCTTGAGTGAGTTCAGAAAAGCCAATTCTGATCGACTTCCTCGCCAGCTGGGATCCACACCAAACGGGTATGTATCATGGCGTTTGAGTAAGCCAGCAGTATGTGCATCCCTGATCAGACAAGAAGAATGATGAAAAAATATATAGCCCCAAGGATAAACCTTGCCAAGGATAACTTTTCAAGCCACACATGCTCAGTGAAGATATACCCAAAGTTCAGAACAGTTTAAAAGAAAGAACCTAAACAGACAGCAACATAGTGAAGAGCAAATGTTAGACATGAATCACATGAACCCTGATAATATTGAAGTAAATATGAATCCAGGAATATCAAGCCAAAGGTGAATCGTTTCAAACAAAAGGCACCACAGTAATCTTAAAAACATCTAATTGTGGGTGCGGTCATACAACAGTGTAATAACAGCTTCTACGTCTGGGATTCTACAAGCATAAAAGTTATTAAAATCCTGTAATATATCTTTCAACAGTATTTAATAATAACTGTCAATAAAAAGTAAACACACATTTGATCACAATACATGTTAAGGCAACCATCATGAAACTATCAACAAATACATCTGATGAGGTCAAACTCAAACTCTAAGGTCATTTTCACAATTTAAGAGTTCAAAAACAATTTGATCAAAATTAATGAATAAAAAAATATATTTTATTATCATGTATCATATCAAGTCATGTTTACACTTCACATTGAATAGCACACACCACCAAAAAGAAAGAGACAGAGGCTCCAACCACTTATAAATTCCATTGAAACTTAGAAGTGTTGAATGAACATTTCAACATGATCAATTGAACTGAGATATGTTAAGCACCAGCAAGTAATGCACCAAATACCTTAACAACACAATAAAAAACACCTAACCGGCACAAAGAATAAAGATTGGAAAAAGATAAAGCACACCTGCACGAAGTATCTCGGCAATCATAAGCCGATCTGCCAAAAATGTGAAAAGGAACAGAGAAGAATTCGTTGTAGACTAGCCCACAATAGATTGAAAAAAGTGCCATCAAAAGAAGCACATAGCGCCCTCCAAATAGCATCTCCATAAAGCTTCCGAGTTTCTGGAAGAATCGAAACATTGAATACAACAGTGCTTGAATGCATAACAAAGCATATCAAAAGAGAAATGATTATGGTGATCCCATTATTAATGAGATTGAAAAAGAATGTAAGACTTCTGACACCTCATACTGGCTTTTATTCATCAAAGGTATACCATATAATATATCGCCAGCCTGTTTTAGTAGTAGAATTGTTTTGTGACAAATTATATATATATATACACATACACACACATATATATAAATTTTACTTAAATAATGGCATGGCCAGAATTGAACTACCTGTGTGCTGAACTTGCTTTCACGTGCTATAAGAAATAGTGCTCCTAGCAACAGGCAGATTCCATGACCCCAGTCCCCAAACATCACAGCAAAAAGAAATGGGAATGTAATTACTGTGTAAACTGAAGGATTTGCTTCTTGGTATCTTGCAACACTGCCAAAAAAGGGATCATCATGAATATTAGCATTTATCGAGGCTGCAAACTTCAAAAGTATTAACTTAGAAGTCAACAGTTTATTTCAGCTATGATATATCCTTGAACCAATTAGTGATGGCAACCTGTATAAAGCATATATGTTACAAGAGTATCACACAACTAAACAGCTCATGAAGTTTTATGAGCTCTGGGATAGACACCAAATAAAAAGACAAGCTTAGAAGCATATAAGGAGCAGGAAATAATTTCTAATTCATTTACTTCTAAGTAGTCACGTTGCAGCAGCTAAACACTGCAGATATTAGGCTCACCCGTATGCATCAACAATTTCCTGGAAAGCACTAGTGAAGCGGTTGGTTCTAAAATAAGTAGGTGGTGATTCCACTGCATCCATGGGATGAAAGATTATGCCAACTTGAGAACTACTATCAAAAGTTGCTCGATGCAGTGCCTCCTGGATCTGTTAAATCAATAGATGCAATCTTTTTTTCCTTTGAGAATATAAATGAAAAGTCAAATGTTTCAAATACTCAAACATAAGGAGTTAACATAACCTGTGTTTTCGCAAATATGGGGCACCATCCCTCTCCGACAAGACATTTTTTTGTGACATCAAAATTAAGCATGTTGAGTGTATCATACACAGCCTTCTCTCTTCTTACCTAGGAAAAGATTAGTAATAAGAACTATTATTTCAAATTAAATATCATTCACACGCACACAATAATTTACTTGTTGAAATTAGTTTGAAGATACAAGCAAATATATGATAAGAAAACATGCAGAGGGCACATATCATATTTTACCATATTTATCCATTTTGCTAAATGATCCCCTATGGAAGCAAGGGCCTTATTCCTGTGCCTAATACCAGCATCCAAAGTTGCTTCTAAGTCAACAAGACGCGATGAAACCTGTAACAAAAATCTAAACTTTTTCAACAGCAAGCCATACAGTTTACAGCCACCAATGATGATATACAAAGCAATTCTAAAAACATAGAGGATAAAAGCAATAGTAGACTTGAATCAATTGATTATGACATCGTGACAGTACTTGCTGGAAAAGAACCCCAAATAGAGAGCATCTAAACAATGTCTCTTGGATTGTAAAAAAAAAAAAGTCATCTGAGGCCTAAATGTTTGAATTTAGGATTGGTAACTGGTGCAAAATGTTGCCTAGAATTCAGGACAGACAAGAATGAAGTGAAATTTCAAAATATGTAACTGAGAACCTGTGATTTTTCCTTTCTCTCTCTTACAAAATGTCATCCTAAATAAACCCAATCACATCTAAAGCACACTTTTGCACCTTTGCTTTAACAAAAGAGTGCATATATTGAAGTAAAACATGGAAGAATCCATCGAGATTGAAGATGCCAGCAATAGCATCTTCCTAAACTTAAGCTTTCAAGAGGTAGTCAGCCTCCGTCGTGAGCATACTTACCTCCCTAGTTATTTGCCTGTGTTTATGTATATCTTCAGGCACAGGGTAACAATGTGCACCAAATGCCTCACAAATTTTCAGCATCTTTAGTCTTGCTTGCTCCCCAGAGAAAAACACAACAAACACTGTTTTCTCAACCTGAAAGGAACAGTTCAGAAATCAAGGCCGCAGAACATAGAAAATGCATAGACAGAAAAATCAAACTAGGCCTAAAATAGGTCATGGCAACAACAAATTAAATTAATTATCTATGTCATAAATTAAAAAAAATATGACCAACTCATCAGGCTTTTTAAAACTGATAAAGTAATTGCAAAGAAGAAAACCATCTCTGTTGAAATAGGATCCATGATTTGTTCATCAGCTGGTGCCTGGTTGAAAAACATATTGCCTCTTGTAGCGCGAAACAGCATCCTTTCAAACCTAAGAACTTTAGATTTACAAACTATTCCACTGATAAATCTTAAACCGGATTGATTTGACGATCCAGGCCTTGTTTCCTGTAAAAGAAAAAAAAATTATCATCGCACAGTCAAAAGATGAAATGTGTGTGTAACTATAAACATAATCCACATTTCTAGTAGAGGAAAAATATCAAGGATGGTTGAGGACATAAGAGTAACCTGTTCAAGCAAAGATGCACCCTCAACATAATCATCATTGTTAGAGTATGCATGCTCATCCAGTTCTCTCTCCTCTATTGCAGCATGGCTATGACTTGATGCAAGAAAACCAAATGCCTGAAATTTTCCCACAAAATTATTATCCTACATAAACTAGAAAACATTGTGTACTAAAATAATAGGAGTACATTAATACATGATAAACAAAGAACTATATCTTTATGTGACTTAACACATTAAAACCACTATTATTGAAGAAAAATGGATAAAATAAACAAAATACTGATGCTTACAAAATAATCAGAAAGGCCAATGTTTTCCAAAAAGAATTATTGAACAGGCCTGCATAGAAATTTTTACCTTTTGCAATACAATCTTGAACTCCAGGAGCTCATTATATGTCTGCTGAAGTTTCTCACTATTAGAGTTCATTTCATTTAGCTCATGTTCATGTTCAGCAAGCTGTACCTGATACAAGAAAAAGCCAATAGATAGCATTTATTATCAGATTCAAGATAAAAGGAAATCTAAAATAGGTAATCACTAAGCACCAAATTTATGCAAAGCCTAGGTGATCCATCATATCTGAAGGGAAAAGGCAGTAAGGTAGAAAGGAACCTCTAGTTCCTCTAACTCAATATCAGGTTGAAAGGCAAGGGAAGGAGAACACATCAGACCAGCTTTATTGATTTGATCCTTGAAGAATCGTAGCTTTCTCGACATCTCTGCACACCGCTTTACCTGCCATGAAAGAAATGCATTTAAAATCAGCAATAATGAAACAAAATCAACTTTGAAATTACGACCACAAGTCATAACTATTTATTATCATAAAAATTATAAGTTTTGATTTGAGATAGCAGTGCGTTCAGTCTAAATATACATTGACTATATGCATATCATAGCCCTTTTACCTCTATATAATACTAATCAGTTACTATTTTTTAACAATAATTCAATAATGAGGTAATAAATTGCGACATTTAGAGTGCAAACAATATCTAATAAGAGCACGAAGATTACCTGATTAGCAAAGGTTCTTTGGAAGGGGCTTTTATCATCATTCAACTACAAAAAAAGAATGTCCGTCAGAAATGCATTATTAAAGATCAAAATAAATTATAATCCAAGCATATCATATCCAGAAATTTCAAACAGCAAAAATTACTTAATTCCCGCACATAATAGCAACAGTAAAACCTTCAACGAACTTCATGTATTTCTGGATACCCTTTCCACAAGCTCATAAAGAGAGACAAAATTGAATGAGCTGTTCCAAATACAACCCGAATTTCCAAATAGCATCCCCACTTATAGTTTATCCAGTAGCCAATATATGAGAAAACTTATTAAAACCATAGGACCAATTTTTAAATTATGTTTATTCAGAAAATACAAATAAATACTAATGTAAAGAGGCCCATTTGATTGTGCTTTTCTTTTTTCGCGCGCCTGGGAGGGGGGGGGGTGTTGGAATATAAACATAAGGTTCCGCATCTTAAGTGCATGGGACTCAATCAATTGTCATCGGACATAATTAAGTACCTACTGATAAATTTTCCCCCATACCATCCTAAATAATTTACTCCAGACAAGTGCAAAAGCGGGTAAAAGTAACCAATCTTTCTTTTTCATTTAGAAAAGAAAGAATGAAAGAGTTTAAACTTTAAATACCACTAACCATAACTTCATTCGACTATTTCATAGGTCTAAGGTTTTACTAAAGATAAAAACCCACAAGACCTGACTTCTAAAGCATGATACCGCATATATATATATAGTACACAGTATAGATAATGCTTGGAAAAAGTTCTCTTGACATCACGGAGGGATAGATATACTAGCCCAATTTGTCCTCGATTATCAGTGGGATTAATCATGCCCAACATTAGCAGCATATGCATTGACACACCGTCTTGACTTCCCCAGAGAACCAAACTGACAAGATTCTGAAACCAGCCTTCTAGACCTGAATGGTTGCTAGTGAGACAAAGCATGATTCAAGTCGGTGAATAGGCAGTATCAAACCTAGTTCATTGAAATTTAAACTACAGTCCTCATATCTTAAACATTGATTCACTGAGATAAGATATTGACCACCGTCAACGAGCACAGGAAGTCTCCATAACTTGAGAAACTATTATCAAATATAACTTGGCTGGCCAAGTAAAAACTGATGACTAACACTGAGCCTATGCAATCATAATTCTGTTAAATTTACAACTCTCAAACCATTATTAGATTCAATGTTTAAAGAAATTTCACGCGAAATTAAAAACATTTAATGTTGAATAAGTTGGCATATATTGTTCGCATGCTTGTGCAGCACTTAAACCAGATAAACTGCAACCAAGAAGAGGCCTCCATTCATCTTCAAATCATTCACTACAATACCAAGGGATTCCAATAAATTTAAGTTCAAAGCTAAATTCCACAATGCTGACATCCCATCATTCCTTGAGGCCCGTTGTCAACTCGGCAGAAACCAAAACAGCCATCAGCACCAGAAAAGCGGATATTCAAACTTAAACAATAGCATAAACTCCAGACATGCCTAAACTCTCTCCCAAAGAAAGATGAAGAATAAGCAAGCAAAAACAAGAATAAAGGCGCCAAAAACGACATTAGTGAGAAACAAGTTCGGATCTGAGCAGGAACTTACATCTCGAAATTGGAGGAGGCCAAGTTCGCCCAAATAAGAGAGAGCTCGATGAGCGGACTCGACGGGCATGATTAGTTGAACGAGGGTCATTTTCTCGGAGCGCATCAGATCCATCGGCGGCGAGTTGTCGATGTAATCCATTTTGCCGGGAAAAAAAACAGAAAATGGAACAGATCCTTGCTTCAGATCTCAAACCGTCTCCCGCGCGTCGGCGTTTAGGTATTTGTTATCTCGGAGACTCGACTGTCATTAGAATCGGAAAATTCACAGAAAGTCCGGTGGAAAAGTATGCGAATTTAAAATAACTCTCTACGAGTAAAGTTCCCAAGCTAAACTTCACAGTTACGGCTAGTCATATGGGTGCTTCAATGACGCAATAGGTTCGCCTTCCATAACATTGCCACCTGGTTCTCGTTATATATCGCGTCTGAACATTACGGAGGAGGAAAAGTGAACGAACTGACCAAATTGTATTGACCAATATTTGTATCAAAATTATGACAAAAATTAAACTAGAAATAAAAGTCAAAACAAAATATGAAAAATATTAATTGGTGGAGGAAGTTTTATTATCTGCAGTCATTTGCTCCATTGTTTGTAAAAGATTACAGGAAAGACAAACACGTGTGAGGATCAAAACTAGTTATAGTTTATTAATTAAATGCTAATACCAATGACGAAGATGAATTATAATGAGAGAGAAAACTTAAAGTGGGGGTAAAATTTCAATTATTTAATTCTAGCTTAAGGGATACGTTTAATCCTTCATGTTTGTCTCTGGTATCATTTTTGTTCCTTAAGTTTGTAAAGTATACGTTTGTTATCTTAATGTTGACACCGTTAACTTGACTTAACGGAAAATACTGACTCAACAATTTTAAGCGATGACTGTGCAGTTAAATGCAAATCAAACATGCTTATATGTTTGTATTTTAATAAATTAATATTTTAAATTTTATTAATTGAAAAATATTTAATCTTCTTCGACAAACAACAAAATATATATTTAATCTTCACAAACTATAAAAAACCATAAAATCGTCTATGAAAATTAAATGTTTTTAAATTAATATGATTTAAAATATAAATTTATTAAAATACTATCATATAAATATGCTTGGTCAACATTTAATTGCATGGTCATCATTTAAAATTATTGAGTCAGTATTTACCGTTAAGTCAAACTAACAATATTAATATTAAGAAACTAAACATACACTTTACAAACTTAAAAGAATAAAGTAATACCAAAGACAAATATAAAGGATGAAATGTATACTTTATCCTTAATTTTATTAAGTGAAGCAAGTTTCGTCCATTTTATAGCAGAAGTTATAAATAGTTGATGAGCAATCCAATGATTTTGTTTTATATAAGATTCATTAGTCCTTGAATGCTTTAATTCCTGTTATTCACTGGTGAGCGATGCCTCCACCACACTAAAAAGTATTCTTTCACGTATAAAATATTGGATCCTTGTTCTCATTCCGTCTGTAATTCTACGAATTGCGTTACACTGCTGGCCGAAATAGAAAACAATTGTATTGCGTTAGGCCAAGCAGCTCGCATAATTATTTAAATTATCTAACACTTCGCTTCCATTATAACTTATAAGAAAGACAAATCATGCACAATTTTTAATAGAGATAGGTATTATTCTATTAGAAACAATTATATTAAAAAGATTACCAGGATACTGAATACGGACATTTATTTTAGTAAGAATTTAAATATTAGCTTGCTATATTGTGAATGATTAATTTCTTTCCCCAGATTCAACGTCTATTGATGTGTTAAAACAGTTTTATCAATATATCAGGAGCCATTTAAACTGAATAAGTGTGTGTTTGCTTGTTATTCTATCCAGTTGTACATATAAAATTCAACTGACTTTTTTTTATGAGATTATATAAAATAAATGAATAATTCTAAAACATTTATATTTATCGTTTTTTAAAATAATTTATCTAAGTTATAAATTAATATATATAACTTAATCAAACACAACATCTAATATAATTAAATAACTTATTTAATATTTTTAATCTTTCCAAAAAGGTCAATAATAACTTATGTTTAGGAGGGGCTAATAGTATACTAAATACAAAAAGTACTTTTACAAGATTGGTATTTTTCATAAAAAATCATTAAAAAAAAAACACTCAGTGAAAGATTGTGCTCCTTCCACTTCATAATATATAACATTTTTAGAAAAAATACATGATTCAGAATATAAGTCACTTTTAGTCTAACTAATGCTCTTTTTTCTGTTTTGTTCTTGTGATTAACACTCACTTTTTGACTTTGTCCATTCATTATATTTCATCTCTTTTTAAAATAATATTTCAATTACAATTAAACACATTTTTTAAGAAAGGTAAGAGTGAAAAAAAAATTACATTTTGGGATATATTAAATGATTTAACTATCATTTTTTGTTTCCTATTGAAATACTCTCTCTCTCTCTCACTATATATATATATTGGTAAAGGAGAGGCATTAGGCCTTATATATTAATAGAAGATAAAAGGGGATCAAGTCCCATACAATTACGTGATAACTTCTTCAAAAACAGAGGGCAAACATGCAAAATATCTGAAATAAATAGACCCTGTTTTGTCATTAGCATTGGAACTCAATGGAGTGAGATCCATGCATTGAAACTTCCTCAACAATACTCTTTATTTTATTTTTTTGATATAAAAATTTTAGGAAAGGAGTTGGTTTCATCCACTATATAAGATACAAGAGCAGAGCGAAATCTCCCTTTCTCCTAGGTGATACCAATGTTGGACAGAGCAAGCCGTCTATTACCTTCAAGCATTTACTTAAACACTTAGAAGCTGGGACGACCCCCTAGCACCTTGACCAACTTCAGGCTCGAATCTCCTCTTTGGTGAGAAAGTCCAACCTCTTTCAAAAATAAAAGGTAATAATACTCTTTATTGTTGACAGACAAACTATGTTCTCATGGCCTAGGGAGTTACGCGCCCCCCTAAGTCATGCATGGATCTCAATGGAAGAATTTCTCATGATCCTATCAGCCCTAGCAACATGATTCTCTCTTCACCCAAAAAAAAAAAAGAGTCAAATTTTAAATGCAAACCATAGTCCGTGTTATGAAAATCCAAAATCTTTTATACCAAAAAAAAAAATATTCCAAAATCTTAATCCCAGGCCTTGAACCATCGGCCCGAAACATATCATAAAATCGTCAACTCCAAAAAGGCAAAAAGTTAAATCCCTATCAGTGGCAAACCGGCAATTCACCGGACTGGAGAGACTATCACATGCTTAAGTAGATTAATTTTGATGATTTAAATGTGATAGTTTATAAAATATAAATTAACATAGAGTTTAATGTTTTTACATTTACTGTAGAAATATTTTTTCTGTCTCATTTATATAAAAGTGAGTAAGTCCCATTAATATTTTTTCTCTCTTCTCCCTATAATAGAACCCATTCATTTTCATGTGAGTGAGACAGAAAAAATATTTTTCATGTGAGTGAGGCAAAAAAAATATTTTTTGAGTAAAAACAGAAACAATAAACTAATTTACATATAATAAACTCATTTACATATATTGTTAAAATTTAATTAAATGATTTAAACAACGATAGAAACTCTGTATTAAAAAAAACAAAAATATGTAACGGAGGATTTTTTTTTCTTTTTTTAATAAATCAAAGATAGATTGGATTTAAATCCTCTCAACTGAGGCTATCTTAATTGAGTCCTAATTTGTTATTAGTGGATATCAACTATGGAACTAAGGCTCCCATAATTAAGCCATGCCGTGGAGGGCTCCAAAACCGTCCAAATCTTGCGTCTCGCCACGTGTCGTTAATCGCACGCAATAAAACATACTCTCGTCTGGCTGGAGTAGTAGATGGTCGACGAACAAGCATTCCATACTTGTCGAGCTCGCCGTCGCTCGCTGCCCACCGTTGTTAGTCCTGTGTGGTTGTTCTCTGGCTAGTATTGAACAAGGTATGAACCCTAGGACTCTGTCTTCTCCAAAATCCGGTGAGATTGATTTGTTCGATCTGGCTTTGAATTCAGAGTTGAACTTGTTCGCCGCTTTTTGGAGTTGAGGATTTATGATAGTAATCAGAGTAGACTGAGATATGAATTTTCATCGGATACGAGTTGGAATAGAGATAAACCATGTAGTTTTTTAGTAGTTAGGGACATGTAAGATTTCTTACATTCAGATTTTAACTTGATGGCGCTAGGAGAGTTGGAATCCCTATATATTCTATCAAATCGTCTATAGTAGTGAGGGACATGTAAGATTTGTTTCAGATTTTAACTTGATGGCACAAGGAGAAGCACTGTAAATTCAGTCAAAATTGTGTACTGTAACCACCTTCATTGGGTCTGACGATGTATGTGAAAATTTTGTCTATAAAGGGAAAAATGTTTAATCAGAAAGCGCGTTAACCTTGCTGCCGCCTTTAGGACATAATTGTTGGATCATATCTTGCACTAAATTGGTTGGGGAAAATGAAGTTGTATAGCAGTTCTTGCAAAGTATTGCTCTTAGATTTCTGTTGACAGCAACTTCATGTCCCAACCTTAGACTACAGAACTTGGTGTGAGGGAATTTGAGAACCTAGAGGAGGATTCTGTGTCTTTGTATGAAATCTACAATGTTGCACTGTTTATAGCTTATGAACATTACAGCTTTCTGCAACTTTGATAGCTATATTGATGTTGATTATTGATTTTATGTGACAAATTGATAATATGAATAGAACTTCTATTTCAATTTCTCATATTTTTCTTAACTTGATAAAAAGCTTAAGCTGTATTAAACTTGAGAAATTAGTATATGCGGAGATCACTGACACTGGAGGACAAAATTCTGCTTAATTGTGGAGTGCATGCCTATATTTTACTATTGTTTGGTGCTCATCCAAGATACATCCATGTCTGTTTTCATCAGGTTAACCAGCTGGTTTGTGCACAAAATGAGCAAATCATACGCAGATCAGAAGATTCTCAGCTACAATGATGTTGTGCTTAGGCGTTCAGATCTAGACATCCTTAGTGCTCCATATTTTCTTAATGATCGAATTATTGAATTCTATTTCAGTTATCTTTCTTCTTGCTATCCTTCTCAGGATATCCTGCTGGTTCCACCATCCATTGCATTCTGGATAATGAAATGCCCGGTCATTGAGGCTCTGAAAGATTTCTTAGAGCCCCTACATTTGACCGATAAGACACTAGTTATATTTCCTATCAACGATAATGACGATGTTAGCCAAGCTGAAGGAGGATCCCATTGGAGTTTGCTGGCATATTACAGAAATGCTAATCTGTTTGTTCACCATGATAGCACAACAAGCATGAATAAAGAACCTGCTGAGCAGCTATATAAAGCTGTTGTGGGATATATAGGACTCTCCAATTCTGCATGTGAGGCCAAATTTCTGGAATGTCCTGATTCACCCAAGCAAATGAATGGCTATGATTGTGGCTTATATGTCACAGCCATAGCGAGAGTGATATGTAGTTGGCATGTAAATAATGAAAATACTGAGAGAAATAGTCTCTGGTTTTCTGCTGTGAAGGAGCAGGTCACTCCTTCCTTTGTTGCTGGAATGCGGAGTGAGATCTTGGCGCTGATCAAAGGTATAATGGCGAGACAGTGAAAGCAGAGTAAGAATTGATTGTGCTCGTGCTCAAATTTTTTTCAATTTCTGGCTTCCTCTATATGATTTAGGATGGGAGGGAAGTATTTGGATTTCGTTTTTAGATGTGGAGCTGATATTGTTTCATTGTAATATTCCAGTCTTTTTGTCGGAATTATGATTGTTATTTGCTTTGATTGCCAATAGATAAAAGTTTAATCACATAAATAGTTATTGTTTTATTATTAATCAAATATTAAATGGATATTTCATCAACTTAATTATCTTGAGTTGGGTGCTTAAACCAAGCTTTACAAGAGAGGTGCTGTGCTGATGCTAGTGTCCTAGACGCTCCTTTGTATCTGCTGCCTTAAAATATTTTTAAAAATATATATTTTTTCTCTGAACTCGTAATAGTTTCCCATCTAATAAAACAGGTTTGCTGCAGAAAATTGTTTGAGAATGGATACCGAGAAATGTGCAAAACATAACTGAGATTTACTGCACGCTCGACACCGATACGTGTAGAAGAAAGGTTGGAAAATGGGAAAGGTTCATATGTTCTTCTAGAACCTTTTTGTTTGAAAAATTGCTTCTTATCTATTAAAACTTGACGAAATTCGAGGTCGTTATGCGGATTTTGAAAATGCATGTGAATGATGTTACCTTCTATGTCTAACCTCTTTACCAAAATTTCCATTTAACTAACTATTCTGTGGTTGTCACACCAAATGGATCCCGCCTTGCAAAACTATGGCCGCAAAGGGGGAAAATCCGGCTAGAAGTTTGACCACAAATATCTGAGGTAATTAACATAACCAAGGGGATAGTTAAGTAACATTGGTTGCAGGCTGTATTTAAAATAACAAACATCAATGTCTCAAACATCAGTAGTGTACCTTTAGATGCCTTAGGGCATTTTGTGCATTCTGATCAGCCATTGATGCTTCAAAATCCACATAGAAAAGATAATCAAAATACCTGAATAGCACACATGATTAATCAGCAAAATACTCCTTACCAGCTTGATATTTTAGCAGATATAATGCTACAA
Organism: Acacia confusa; assembly: GCA_037074495.1. Classification (NCBI taxonomy): domain Eukaryota; kingdom Viridiplantae; phylum Streptophyta; class Magnoliopsida; order Fabales; family Fabaceae; genus Acacia; species Acacia confusa. Next base: position 1,720,899 of record CM073509.1, read on the forward strand.
ATGATTAATTTGGTTAGGTTAAAAGATGTACATTGGTGCTATCGTCGAATGATGCTCGTAAAGGTTAGTTCGTCAATGGCCGACTTTCTATTTGTTTATCCAACCCAAAACACAATTAAAAATGTATAAATTCCGCAAATATATATATATATATATATATATATATATATATAAAACAGTTGGCATAAAAAGGCAGGATACCTTAGTCAAGTTGATTTGTTGGAGAGCAAAAAAGGTGGGTAGATTGTTATGTTCCACATCGACCGAGGAGGGGAACGAAAGACGCCTTATAAGAGTCTGGATAACTCCCCCCTTGACGTGTTTTAAAGCTGTGAGGGGCGATGGGCCCAAAGTGTACAGAGGTGCTGGGATGTTATAATTGGTATCAGAGGCTGAGATGTTACATCTTCACATTGAGCAAGAGCCTAATGTTACAATTGGTATCAGCCACTGATGAGTTTGGGATAGAGGCAATAACATACTAACAAAAGTATGTTACAATTGGTATCAGCCATTGAGCGACAACTTGAAAATGGGATAGAGGCAATAACATACTAACAAAAGTATGTTACAATTGGTATCAGCCACTGAGCGACAACTTGAAAAATGTTCCTCTGATGAGTTTGGCATAAAGGCAGTCGCTCAAAAAATGTTCCTCTGATGAGTTTGGCATAAAGGCAGTAAGAAAAGTATGTTACAATTGGTATCAGCCACTAAGCGAGAGCCTGAAAAATGTTCCTCAGTAACAAAAGTATGTTACAATTGGTATCAGAGGTTGAGATGTTACATCCTCACACTGAGCGAGAGCCTGAAACCTCACACTAAGCGAGAGCCTGAAAAATGGTTGTTGGTATTAGAGGCTGAGATGTTACATCCTCAAACTGAGCGAGAACCTGAAACCTCACACTAAGCAAGAGCCTGAAAAATGGTCGTTTGATGAGCTTGTTATGTCTGATGAGCTTGATGATTTTGTTAAGCTATAAAAATGTGGTTGTTTGATGAGCTTGTTAAGCTATAAAAATGTTAGATCCACTTGTGAATGACTAAGTACTCGCTTCTCCTCAAGTTTAACACCATGATTGGCCAACAGACAGATAATGGCGGACTGCATATTTTACTTCACCCACTATATGCAACTTATGTCGAAGTAATGTGTCATAATTTATGTGAATGCTCCCTCCTAAAGAATTCTTAATCAATAAAATTGCTTTGTCCACAAGCCAACTTTCAACAGCCTGTAAAGGGGAATCTCACACAGAGAGAACAGTTAAAAAGGGCCCCTTGGAAATCATCTACATAAATAGATAAGCAAAAAATAATAAGAAACTAGTAACTAATTTTCATGACTTTCTTTCAACAAATAGAGCCATTACATAGAATTAAGCTATTGAAGCATGAAAGTATAGTAGATTAGAGGCATAGCATAGAGTTTTCAACAATACCACAGGCATAACATCCTATTACAAACTCAGCTCACTCTTTTGCGATCATTGAGACCCTACTATCGTGAGGAGCACATATGTTACACTTCCAGGACTTGTAAAACTCTTCAGCAAAGTTCGACCAAAAATAATATTCTTCAACAAAGAAAAGAAGTAATGACAGATTTCTCTCTCAGAGTTACTAATTTTCATGACTTTGTTTCAATGAATAAACCATGACAAAGAATTAAACCACTAATGGTATCAAAGTAAGACAGATTATAGGCATTGCATATGGTTTAAAATAATCCTACAGGCGTAAAATCTTATAATAGGCCCAGGTCAAATGCTTTGCGATCCTTGAAAGCCTATAGTGGTGGGTACATATCTTACACTCTCATCACTTCTAACATTCGTTAGTAAAGTTCGACAAAAAATAACATTCTTCAGTAAACAAACGACGATTACTAGGTTCTCTTCCATAATCTGTGGGCACGATGGGATGGCTTTGGCGGTAAGAAAATGTAGTATGAGGTAGCCGTCTTTTCTGGTGGTTTCAATGAAGCTAGTCGAAGTATGCAAGCTGTTGTGCAAGCAGTAGGCCGAGGCAATGGAAATAAAAAACAAAGTCAAAGCAAGAGTAAGACGGGAGGCAAGAAGGGTGGGGGAGGAAGTAAGTCAGGCAAGTCAGAGAAAAGGTCTAGAGAAGATAGGCAAGAGGGATCAAAAGAAGGGGAAATCCGGAGTAATACAGGGGAAAAATCAGCTGGGAATAATCAAAGGCATGGTGACATGATTGATCTGTAGGAAGAATGATTGAGGGGCCCGATGCTTATGTAGTGGTTAAGGAAGCCAATAAAGAGGTGGGGCCCCCTGCTGTGTTTCCAAGGGAACCAGGAGAAGATGGGGCTCTCACACAGATACAGGGGAGGTTTTGGGAGAATCCGAAAGCCCCTGACCCTGATGATATTTGGGAGGAGGAGGCCCAATTGCCAAATTTTCTAGTGAGAGATGTGGGCCTGGATTCGGATTGTGACATGAAGATGGAGGCCCATGCCATGTGTGAGGGAGGTACTGTTGTACTTGAATCCCAGGCCCCATGCATCTGAGCCTGTTTTGTGGGCTTTTTTTTTTTTCAAAAAGTATCCAATGAATAATTTTCTTTTTTGGAATGTTAGGGGAGCATGTAAACGTTCTCTTCTTCAAAATATTAAGGTTGTTTGCAAATCCTCTTGCTCTTGTTTTTTTTTGTTGTCGGAAACTAAGAGTGAGAGTGAGACGAATTTCTCTTGCCTGAGGAGGTTGGGTTATGATGAGTCTTCCTTTATTCCGAGTAGTGGCAGGTCTAGCGGTCTAATTGTGGTATGGAAGAAGGCCTTGATTGATGTGGATGTGGTTAAGAGTAGCAGACAATTTATCCACGTTCGATGCTCTAATCCAAGGTATGGTGTATTTTTCCTTACGGTTGTTTATGCTATTCCTCGTGCGGACCTCAAGCGAATCCTTTGGCAAGATCTCTTATCCTTGTCTCAGTCTACCTCTGGTCCTTGGGTGCTTGCCGAAGACTTTAATGATATTTTATCGTCGAATGAGAGAACTGGGGGTGTGGGTCATAATGCTTCCAATATAAATGTTTTCCAGAATCGTCTCCTGTTATGTAGTCTGTTAGACCTGGGGTTTCATGGACCTAAGTTTACTTTGCGAGGCCCTAGATCGGTTAAATGCTCAAGATTGTTTGAGAGATTAGACAGAGCTCTGGGAAATACTGATTTCATCTCGGATTATCCTTCTTGCAATATTCAGGTGCTCCCCCGAACTAATTTCTCGGATCATAATCCAATTGTTTTAAAGCTTTGTGATGAGGTTAGAAGGTGTGAGAATCACCCTTTTCGTTTTGAAGCTATGTGGCTTAATCATGCCAATTGTAATTCTTTCCTGTTAGAGTACTGGGGCCTTGATATTGATATTAAGATGAATCTAGATAAGATTAAAGATGCTTTGGGGAATTGGAATAGGGAGGTTTTTAGTTTCGTTGAGGTTCAGAAAAAGACCATTTTAGCGAGGCTTGGTGGAATTCAAAGATCTTGGGTGTATCCTCACTTGGGTTTCTTATGTAATTTAGAAAAGGAGTTGCAGGATGATTTACAAAGAATTCTTAAATTAGAAGAGATTAAGTGGTTTCAAAAATCTAGAGCGGAGTGGATTCGCAATGGGGATAGGAATACGCGGTTTTACCACTTAAAGTCGAAGATGAGAAAAAGGAGGAATGTAATTCGGTCCTTGAAAAATGAGAATGGTTCTTGGGTTAATGATGCAACAGAGCTTAAAGACTTGGTTGTTCAGTATTTTAAATCCATTTATTGTTCAGACAGTGGTGACCCTTGGCCTCTAGTCACTACAGCAAAATTTTCCATAATTGATCAGGAGCGTATCAGAGATTTCTCTAGAATTCCCTCTAATGAGGAAGTGAAGCAGGTGGCTTTTTCCATGGGGTCTTTTAAGGCGCCAGGTGTGGATGGTTTTTCGGCAATTTTTTATAAAAGCAATTGGGATGTGGTTGGTCAGGCCCTATGTGCCTTCGTTAAAGGTGTATTCTTGGATCCTTTACCGTTGGCTGACTCAAACAGAACGCTTATCTCTCTTATTCCGAAAAGGGAGGCTCCTAAACCGGTAACTCACTTCAGACCAATATCCTTTTGTACTGTTCATTATAAATGTGTATCCAAGATTATTGCTAATCACTTGAAGTGTGTTCTGCATGATTTAATATCCCCTTTTCAAGCTAGCTTTATTCGCAGTAGACATATTCAAGATAATATTGTTATGGGTCAGGAAATCTTCCACATTATGAGTAAACACAGGGGTAAGAAGGGGTTGATGGCTATGAAAGTAGACCTGGAAAAGGCTTATGATAGAGTTAGCTGGTCTTTTCTTAAACAAGTACTTACTGAGGTTGGATTTGATGCGTTATTTATTAATCTTATCATTGATTCTGTTTCATTAGTTCCATATAATGTATTTGGAATGAGGATCAGACTGAATTCTTTTTCCCTCGCAGGGGCCTCCGCTAGGGGGACCTTATTTCCCCCTTCCTTTTTGTTCTTTGTATGGATAAGATGTCTCATCTTATATGTGATGTAGTGGAGAATGGTATGTGGAGGCCTATCCATACTTCTAATTCTGGTCCTTCAATATCTCACTTGTTATTTGCTGATGATTTGTTACTATTTGGTAGTGCATATGAGGATCAGGCTAATTTGCATGATGAGTTGCCTGAATAAATTTATGAATGCTTCAAGGGGGAAAATTAGCCATGAAAAATCTTCTATTTTTCTCTCTCCTAAGGTTTTACCCCAAACTAAACAAAGGATCAAGAGCATTACTCATATGAGGGTGTCCAATGAGATGGGCAAATATCTGAGATTTCCTATATCTAAAGATAGGAGACGTAAGGAGACTTTTCAGTATATCATTGATCGCGTTCGCCTGAAATTATCTGCTTGGAAGGCAAATTATCTTTCTACTGCAGGAAGGATCACCCTTGCAAAGTCAGTGCTGAGCTTGGTTCCTTTGTACCCCATGCAAGTGGCTAGTCTCCCTCTTATTGTGTGTATGAAGGTCAAGAAATTACAGAGGAACTTCATATGGGGACATGATGAATCTTCTCATAGTTTCCATCCAGTTGGGTGGGATCAAATCACTAAACCTAAAGCAGTTGACGGGTTGGGTTTCAGGAGACTTGCATTGGTGAATCGGGCTTGTGGGGCTAAGTTGGCTTGGCACCTTACTGCGGGAGCTATAGGGCTTTGGGTTGATCTGTTCCAACATAGATATATGCTCCGTAAAGATGATTTGTTGCTGGTTGCTAGGAAGGATGACTCTAGGATTTAGAAATTCATTTGTTCCCAATCCGATATTATAGAAAGGGGGTTTAAGTGGTGGATACGAGATGGTTGGGTGGTGAATTTTCTTAATGATCCTTGGTTGATTGAGAGGGGTGGTCTGAGAGAATGGTGCATAAGACCAGCCACCGAGGAGGAAGAGGAGTCATCAGTTGCAGATTGGGTGAGAGCGGGTGCTTGGGATTGGGAGCGCTTATCAGATCTTCTTGATCTTGTAGTCCTTGGTAGATTGGCGACATGTTTGCCTCCTAAAGAGGATGCCGGGAGTGATTTTTTAGTTTGGGGAGAGACTGGAGATGGACAATTTTCTCTTCGCAGCGCTTATTATTTAGTTGAAAACTTTACTCCAAGTTCAAGAGAGAAGCTTTATAAGGTAATTTGGAAATGGAAGGGGGTGGAGAGAATTAAGGTGTTCATGTGCAGGCTTTCTCTAAATAGGCTTCCTATAAATGCTTGGAGGAGTCATTGGTCTCCTAGCTCACCGCTATGTGATCATTGTGCAGTGGAAGTAGAAGATGCCCTTCATATTTTCAGGGATTGCGTGTTTGCCAGGAGTATGTGGCTGACCCTCCTTAATCCTCGGTATGTTTCAACCTTCTTTGCTACTAATCTTCGTAACTGGCTTGCTATGAATTTACAGAATTGCTTAGGCTTGAACACAGGGTCCTCCTGGTGCTTAGTTTTTGGGGTTGCTATTTGGAAATTGTGGGATTGGCGTAACTCACTAATTTTTTACTCATCCTTTGTTAAACCGTCTAACCCTGCAATGGTGATTTTGAATTCATGGAGGAATTATGCGTTATCTAGCTGCATTATTCCTGAGGGGCCCTTTTATGATTCAACTTGCCCCACTCTAGACTTACGAAAGTGGTAGAAACCAGCTGTAGGATGGTATAAAATTAATGTTGATGGGGCTGTGGTGGTTGCTTCTTCATTAGCTAGTTGTGGGGGTATTCTTAGGGACTGTTATGGGGATTGGGTGGCTGGATTTACTAAACACATTGGCATCTGCTCTGCTGAATCTGCCGAGGAGTGGGCAATGGTGGAAGGCCTTCGGTTGGCATGAGACTTAGGCTTTAAAAAGGTTATTTTGGAATCAGATTCCATAGATTTGGTCGACAGAGTCCTTGATGTTAATTTCCATAATGGGAGTCTCCTGATGGATTCAATTAAACAAATGTAGAGTAGAGATTGGCAAATTAAGATTTGTCATGTTCCTAGAGAACTCAATCGAATTGCGGATGCCCTGGCTAAGATTAGGAGTGTAAAAAGGTCAGGGACCTGTTAGGGGCCTGTGGCCTGGCTTGCTAAAAGCCTAATCAGGCCTGGCCTGTCAGGCTAACAGGCCAGGCCAAGGCCTAATTTCAGGCTTGTTTACCTTAACAGGCCAGGCTCAGGCCTATTAGTAGGCCTGAAAAGTCTGTCAGGCCGGCCTGTTAAGGAGGGCAAAAATGGAATTGCATTTTTTTTTTCTGAATTTAACATTAATTAAAAAAAACACTATTACTCACTTTGCTTCCTTCAATCAAATCGTGGTTAGGGTTTATTTCATCTTCCTTACCAAATTCCTGTCGTGCTCGTCGCTAGTCGCTGAAGTAATGGATAAGGTTTGCCGCTCCCGGCCTAGAGAGGACATCTCCAGCCTCCAAGGTATGTTTTCAACTCCTTCATTGCTGATTTCCGTTGCTTCCAGTCGAGTACTCAGTTGCTTTGATTGATTTATGTCGTCTGTCCTTCATTGCTGATTCGAATATTGTTTATGATTGTTTCGAATATCTCCAGTCTTAGTTGATGAGTGAGAGTAAGAGATTGAAGAGTCAAGATTCATCCTTCTCTGCTCTTTGTCATGTAAACAGAGGAACTGAACCAGGATTGTTCTTCAACGTTTTTTACTAAAGTTGCAAAGGTAACTGTCATACTTCCCTTCCTCTTGTTTTCTGTCACAGTCTCGCTTAGGAAGAAGTTATAGGGATTTGAAATGAAGCTGGTTGTGTTTTTCTGTATGTGCTGAAAAAAAAATACTGGACGTGTGTGTTTGAAGTTGGTTTCGTTTTGCTTATCTTACGGCTCAAACTTGCTGAAACTAAAACTGAAGGTTACTGTCTTAAGTTAAGGGAAAAAGTAGCTACTATTTCTTTTCACACACACATATAGATAGATAGATAGATAACGGGACTGCCCAGGGAGAAGAAACAAAAAGAAGAAGCCGTGAGTTTGGTGGTTAAGTAATAGAAAAGAAAAAGAAGAATAAAAAAGTAAGACAAAAGAAAGCAAAAATAGTGTTTTACAATCATACAATAAAACAAAAGAAAGCAAAAGTAAGACAAAAGAAAGTAAACAAATAGTGTAGAAGGGATCAATCATTATGTTGAAGTGCCGTGAACAAATAGTGTTTTACAATCATACATGTTAATATTTTTTGGTAGAAGGGGTCCCGTGAAGGGATCAATCATTCGATTTCTTTATACAAAGGCAATGACAACTGGAAAGTTTGACACAGATTGAGTAATCCAATTTGGATCAATCATTCAATCATTCGATTGGTTGTGTTTGAGTTCTACATTCACATTTGTTATACATACATCATGTCTTTGTAGATGGCCAATTTGTAAAATCAGCAATAACAGAATTTTTATACTCAAACAAACTCCCTTTGGTCACAACTTTTACCAGAGAAAGTGCCCCAGCAATTTTTGAAAACCCAATCAAGAAACAGGTAATTGATGAATATAATGTATTTATCTGCAAATAAAGATTTAGTGATCTTCTGACAATTTTCTGTGTGTGAAACTCTTTCTTTAGCTGTTGCTCTTTGTGACTTCAAACGATTTAGAGAAGTTACTCCCAGTATTCCGAGAAGTAGCAAAATTTTTCAAGGGAAAGGTATATTTGCTTAAGGCTAGCCTTTTAAGATTCTATAAAATGCTTTTTCTGATTTGCAAATTTGTGCACTACTATTATATCAGATAAAAGAGGAATAAGAAAAATATTAACTTTGCATTCCAGTACTTTTATGTAGAAAACATAAATTTTTAATTATTTGCCTTGAAACGAATTCTTGATTTTGTACAAAAATTTATTTAGTTAAACTTATCTATATTGCAGTTGATCTTTGTACATGTGGAGCTGGATAATGAAGATGTTGGAAAGCCAGTTTCTAAACTGTATTCCGTTTCTTCAATTTCATTTAAGTTGACATTAGTATTATGACGGAATATATCCTTTGATTTATTTGGAGGTAAATTTAACCACTCAACTGTCCAATTCATGTACTTGCATACACCCGAAATGATGATGGGAAGAAATTTCTGCTTGATGGAGACTTGTTGCTGTTAATGAATTCGAAGGTATACTTACTCTCAAAGATCACAAACCATTGCTGATTCTAACCTTGAATACATTTTCTTGGTTAACAAATCGGAACCCACTGTGTGTTGTGTTGCCTGCAAGTTATTCAAATATAGTGTTGTGCTTTTTCTTGGTTGGTTGCTATTTCCCCATCAAGTAGATTTGTTTGTTGTTGTCTAATGCAAACAGAAATTATTTAGGGGGAAAACAGAACAGAATTTGAGAAGGAAATGAGAAAGAAAATACAGGCCTCTTAACAGGCCACAGGTCAAGCTCAGGCCTGTAACAGGCCAAGCTTGGGCCTAAAAATAAGTCTGTTACAAGCCACAGGCCAGGCTCAGGCCACTTCCCTACATAACAGGCCTGGCCTGGCCTAGCCTGTTTACACCCCTAACTAAGATGGGTATTTCTAAGATGGCTATTCTTCAGTCATGCCTGTTCTACTTAAGGTTTTGGGTGGACCAAGAGTGTTTGGGAATTTATTCCCCTTCCCTATAATTTTTTTCTGTTATGTAACCTTGGCTTGTAGCCTTCTTTATTATCAAAAAAAAAAAAAGAAGAAGACAAAAACCATTTCTTGGTCCCTAACAGAAAGATCAAAGATGAACGGCTATATGTACACATACATGGATCATCTACTGGTTTAGATTGTACCAAGCATCTGACTTCAACTCATGTTTGAGTGTAAATGATTAATGAAAAGACAATCCATTCATATATCGACTATATATATATATATATACTCCCTTTGGTCCTTATTATAAGGCACCAACTACATTTAACTAACTTATTTATTACTATTTCCTATTATGCCCTTACTTTAACAAACTTTTTTAAATCTATCTCATTAAAGTAGGGATAAAGTTAGAAACTTTTATTAATTTTAGGCTCATTAATGACTTAACTTCCATTTTCTTGGTTTGTGAGAAAAGATAGTTGGTGCCTTATAATAAGGACCAGAGGGAGTATATATATATATATATATATAAACCAAAAGAAAAATAGTTTAGGATACAGGACCCGTAAGGTAATGTGTAAATGTATAACAATTCCATACAACATAAAAAAAAACAAAAAAAACTCATAAGACTACCAAAAATAAATATAATATAATTGATGAAATTCGAGCCCAATATACGTTGTCTTCTTAAAATAATTTGTTCCCTCTATATAGATGCCCAAGGACCACAAACAATTGTCTTCTAAGATAAAATGGACAGAGTCTCCATTATGATAGCACTATCAATCAGGAGCCTAAATGAACACAATAAAATACTTTTAGAATTGCACAGATGAGACTTATGGCAAAATGCATCAAACTATATGTATGAGAGTGTAGTGTTAGGAAAATAAGTTTTTTTTTCCTATTATACGCTTGTCTATTTATAGATGATAAAATGATCAGATAGACACCTGTTGACGAATCAACGCAACCATGGCGAACCAACGTGACCGGCAATGACACACCAACACCTACTTATTATTCAACCTACTTATTATTCATAATCCATGAGATGCGGGCATAAAATCCAACAAATACGCAGGTCTGCTATGAGAGAATACTAACAAACACACCCAGAGTCCACAGAGGAATTAGTGAAAATAGAAAGTTCTCATTCCAAGTGTCAAAGTGAGGAGACAGCTCTACATATATTGAGAGACTGGGAGAAAGCTAGTAGCATGTGGATGGAATTAGTCAACCCCTTATATTATAGTACTTTCTTTTGCAGTGATTTGTAGGTGTGGCTACGGTGGAATGAAACACATGAACCCCATAGTTTGAAAGTTGCTAAGTGGCCATGGCTAAGAGTCTCGGGAGAGTATGTTGGCCATTATGGAAGAATAGATGCAGGAGAATTTTCGATGGAACCTGCGACTCCTCCCAAAACTTACTGCACAGATGCTTTCACCACCTTATAGAGGAGGTTGAAAATGGAAAATTCAAACACCAGCCATTCAAATTTCCAGTCAAACCTGAGGAGCGTAGGAGTAAACCACCACCAGGTTATGTTCGTGCCGATGTGGACGGATCTCACGCTCAACACGGTCAAGCATCTTGTGGGGGTCTTGTTCGTGACTGCCATGGTGATTGGATCATGGGATTCCAAAGAAAGCTTGGATTTGTTCCAATAGTGGTGGAGGAACTACAAGCCATCAAATTAAGATTACAAGTCTGTCATGAAATGGGCTCGAAGAGAATGAAGCTTTACTCCGATTCTCTGGAAGCTGTACTCTCATGAATAGCACGAGAAGTAAATGATTGTCACTTGGTACTAAATAGCAAAACACGCATTTAACCTTATCGATTAAACAATCATTTATTACCTTGTGATTTATCATTTATCACTTGGTACTAAATAGCAAAACACGCATTTTAAAAAAAACCATATCTTGTCTTGTCGATTAAACAATCACTTATTACCTTGTCTTCTCATGAATAGCAAAACACCTCCCTTGGTGATCTGGATTGCACTGGAATCTTTCAGTGTCTTCGCATCAAGGCTTTTTCAAAGTACGAGGCTTCACATGTATAAAGTAGATTCTTATCTGGTAGATTCAGATCCTCCACATCTTTGCTGGTTTAGTTGTTTAGCCCATATATATATCCGCAACATCAAGCGGACTAGCCAGCAAATTACCCTCTCTCGATGCTCTTTCTTGTGTGTGTTTCAGCTATGTAAGGCCTATGAAGGGCCCATAATTAATATAAGACCAAGCAGGCCTATACTCGGTGGGCCAGTCAAACAAATTTCTTGGTCCCTTTTCACCAAAAAAAAAATTCTTGGCCCCTAACAAAAAGATGTACATATACATGCATCATCCACTGGTTTAGAGTAAGTTTAGCATCCTGACTTCAACTCGTGTTTAAGAATTAGCTCGGCCACCTAAGTCATGCATGGATCTCAATGGAAGAGTTTCTCATGATCCTATCAGCCCAAGCAACATGATTCTCCCTCCAAAAAAAAAACAGAGAGAGAGAGAGAGAGAGAGAGAGTCAAATTTTAAATGCAAACCATAGTCCGTGATATCAAAATCCTAAATCTTAATCCCAAGCCTTTAACCATCAGCCCGAAACATATCATAAAATCCTCAACTAGGCAAAAAGTCAAATTCCTATCAGTGGCAAACTGGCAATTCACCGGAGTGGGGAGAATACTACATGCTTAATTAGATTAATTTTGATGATTTAAATGTGATAGTTTATAAAATATAAATTAACCTATATTGTTAAAATTTAATTTAAATGATTTAAACTGCAACAGAAACACACAAAAATATGTAACGGAGGACTTTTTTTATCTATAAATCATGATAGATTGGATTTAAATGCTCTCGGTACCTGTTTGAATCCTCCTTTGTTTAGCTTATCTTTTTATAAGTAGAAGTTAGGCCAAACAAGGTTAAACAAAAGCTCTTATAATAAAAAGAGTTTTTTTTTAATAATGAAAAAAAATAGAAGTCAAAAGCTCTTGAGAGGAGACTTTTTTAAAAGCTCTTTTTTTTTTTTTTTTTTTAAGAGAACCATAATCCTTGTATTGTCTTGTTCGCTTTGTTGATTGCAGAGGTTGGTCTTGACTTCGTCTCACTCCAGAGAAGCCATCATCTTAGAGCCGAGAATCGGGTCAAGCTCGTCGGGTCGGCTCATTTAAACCCTGGTCCTTCAAGGGCTGGGCTTAAAAATTTGAAAAGATAAACGAAATTGGTCTTGAGGGCCACGGGCCAGCCCATTAGGCCTTGCATAATTTTTTTTTTTAATTGAAGTTGAAGTTGGGCTTGAGCACTTCAAATACATAATATTTTTACTCATTAAACAAAGTCTACTGCGGTTAGTGAAGCACAATCAAATATCTTTGACATTAATGATAGTGATGAAGAAGACGTGTAGTCATCTGCTATTAGTGGTATACTTCTTATATTTTATGTGTTTTATCTGTAAACAGTAGTGGACTGTGGACACTAGTTTGTTTTTTATTACGAACTGATGAATGTGTTCATTTATTGGATAATTTGTGTTGTTTTGATATTAATGTTGATAATAAATATTTGATAAATTAAAACTTTAGTTGTTGTATTTTACTAATCATATTTCTTTAAAAAAAAACAAAAAATGATTAAAATTTAGAATAGCAATTTCTGACCTGAAGGGTCGGCCCTAATTCCCAGGTCTACATCATCTACCGCATAAATTGGCGCCATCGGCTTGGCCTCACCGTCATCTTCAACGTCTATTAGCCCTGTTTCCGTCGTATGCTTTTCCGCCACAGGGAGGTTCTGTTTCATTGTGATTGTGCTTTCACCGATTGCTATTTTTTGTCTTTCGAATCTGTCGTGTTTTTATTTGTTTGATGTTTGTAGAATTTGGGGTCGAATTTCATGGATATCCTTTCGGTTTTAATAGGATTTCTTCACACCATTTAAGAAATCCCGTTATTCTTTAATCCTTATCGAAAAAAAGAATCCTGCTACAGAATATATATCGCAAGCAACCTTGTATCGCCAAGAATGGGTCCATTGTCAAAGTAGCAGGAAGATTTGGGGGGAAAGAAGTTGTGGTCCTGATTAAATTATAGGATTCATACTTTGTAAACAGGTATAGCTGAGATTTTTTATGATAATTTTTATTAAAAAACGTGTTTATACCAAAAATTTTGCCAAACAAACTTATTTTTAATTTGAGCTTTTAAGCAGCTTTAAGTTAAAAAAAATTATATAATCCTCAAACAGGTTTTAGTTTTTTTTAAAAAAAAATTTAACTTAAAAATAAGACAATTCATTGACAGAGGCAAATTGATTCCTTATTAGTGGATATCAACTACATAACTAAGGCCCTGTTGTTACAGGGAACTTGCGCCTCAAGAAAGAAAGATGAAAATCTTCCACCCAAAAAAACATGTTTGGTAGACCCATCTTCCTTCGAGTAGCATTCCTTCGATCACCAATCTTCTCACATATGTACAAAAGTGCTTTCCTTCAGAAACATGCCGGAATGTTTACAAGTTCCAGGAGAATGAAATTTTCAGACCAAAAAGACCCTGGGTAAAGGCGCGAGCTGGAAGACGTGAGTTGGAAGATGCTTTCGATGAAGAAACTTGGAACTGTTGAAGAAGCTGAGAATGAGATTAAACCCAGGTTAGTTCTGTCGAAATTGAAATGTTGGGTTGGATATGTCGAATGGAAATGAAAAATGCGTTTAAATCTAAACTGAGAACAAGAAAGCCTTTGCTGATGAAAATAGTGTTACTGTATTAGTTTTGCTGCTGTCACATGAGTTCGAACTAGGCTATTTGGTTCGAACGCAACGGATGAGCATTGTTGGAATTTCACCTCATCTTCCTAATCAACCAACACCTAATTCTTTCTACCAAACATTTTATCTTCCCTTAACTTACGTTCCTTTACCTAGTATACCAAACAGTTTAACTTTTAAAGTTCCCTCATAAATCTTCATTTTCTTTTCTTTTCTTTTATTTCATTTCCTTCCTCAAATCTTTCCTGTAACAAACACGGCCTAAAGAGAGGAGGGCTCCAGAACCATCCAAATCTTGCGTCTCGCCTTGGGTCGTTAATCGCTAGGGGTGGAAAAAGGTCAAGGGCCTGTGGCCTGGCCTGTTAAAAACCTGGTCAGGTCTAGCCTGTTAGGTTAAAAGGTCAGGCCAAGGCCTCTTATGAGGCCTGTTTTCACTTAACAGATCAGGCTCAGGCATGATAAGAGACCTTTTAGGCCTGTCAGGCCGGCCTGTTTATATTATTAGTATTAATTTATGTAATTTTAGCCTGTGGCCTGTTATTTATATTATTAGTATTAATTTATGTAATTTTGACCTGTTTTTAGCCTGTTTAAAATGGGTCTGTTTTCGGTCTGTGGCCTGTTAGCTTAATTAAACAAAAAAAAAAATTAAAAAAAAACAAACAAGCCTTAACAGGTCAGGCTCAGGCCAAAAAATAAGCCTGTAACAGGCCACAGGCCAGACTCAGGCCAGTATGTTTCAGAATAGACATGGTATATTAGGGTGAAGCCTGCTGGCTGGCCAGTTTCCACCCCTATAATAATAATCGCACTCAATAAAACATACCTATGTCTGGCTGGAGGAGTAGATAGTCGACGAACAAGCATTCCACACTTGGTCGAGCTCGCTGTCGGAGGCTGTCCACTGTCATTATTCCTGCGTGGTTGTTCTCTGGCTAGTATTGAACAAGGTATGATCCCTAGAGCTCTGTCTTCTCCCAAATCCGGTGAGATTGATTTGTTTAATGTGGCTTTGAATTTAGAGTTGAATTTGTTCGCCGCTTTTTGGAGTTGAGGATTTATGATAGTAATCAGAGTAGACTGAGATATGAATTTTCATCGGATACTTGTTGGAATAGAGATAAACCATGTAGTTTTTTAGAAGTAAGGGACATGTAAGATTTCTTATGTTCAGATTTTAACTTGATGGTGCGAGGAGAGTTGGAATCTCTATAGATTCTATCAAATCGTCCATAGTAGTAAGGGACATGTAAAATTTGTTTCAGATTTTTACTTGATGGCACAAGGAGAAGCACTGTAAATTCAGTCAAAATTGTGTACTATAACCACCTTCATTGGGTCTGACGATGTATGTGAAAATTTTGTCTATAAAGGGAAAAATGTTTAATCAGAAAGCGCGTTAACCTTGCTGCCGCCTTTAGGACATAATTGTTGGATCATATCTCGCACTAAATTGGTTGGGGAAAATTAAGTTGTATAACAATTCTTGCAAGGTATTGCTCTTGGATTTCTGTGAGAGCAACTTCATGTCCCAACCTTAGGCTACAGAACCTGGTGTGAGGGGATTTGAGAACCTAGAGGAGGATTGTTATATTTATTGATGTAGAATAGAGAAATAGGTGAAGAAAAGAGATACAAGACACAAGAAATAGAGTAGAAGAATAGATGGAGAAGAGAGCTTTTTGAGACTCTCACACAATGTATTGTTCCAATCAAGTCAAATCTGAAATCTACAATAGGAGGATGGGCTATTTATAATACTATAGCCTCCTTCAAGTCCTAACTAATTCTAGTTTATGATTTATGACTAATTACCCTATTAACTAGCTAGTTTACAATTAGGTCTCTAGGTTTATCTTACAATTAGGTCCCTAAATGCATATTATTATCTTTACATATCAATACCCCCTCCCCCAAAACATCCTTGTTCTCAAGGATGATGGACACAAAATTGACCCTAAAAATATAAAGCTGAAACAACAACACAAGCTTCATAAGCTTCTAATTCTGAAAAAAAAAACTTTTACTGATCTAAAAACTATTGCTTGAATCATGTAGAAATATGTCTTCAATACTGCTGCACATAGGAACAATTCACTTGTTGGATTCTGAGCCAAATGGAAATAATTGGTGCAAGGTTGAACCAAAAAGCATTTTAATAAGCTCTCCCCTAAACCAAAACCGTATCAGAAAAAGTGTAGGCATAAGGCAGATTTGAACAGAAGGAGGCCACTTGAAATTGATCCATGAGTGAAAACACTTTGGGCCCTTGCCTTTATTGCTATAGTCAAAGCCCATTTGGCCATTGAGCATGAACAACCCACATGCATCTTCCAAATATCTCTGACAACCATTGAAAAAGGTAATCAGTTGTGTGAGTGACAAATCAGAACACTTGTCCTGCTCATTTAGAAAAATGCAGACAAGCTGTGAAAGGAAATTTGACTTTTCAAACTGCCCATTTTGCATACACGTACACCCCATAACCAGCTCAACACTCCTTGAACCACGTGTATAATCCTTTTAACTACTACAATCCATGAATTGAAACAGAGATGCGGGCAAAGAAATCAAATTCAACGGCAAGAGAAAGACAACGACCATCAGCTTTGTTAAATACGACATCGATGCTGAGGAAGGAAGAGTAGAGAATGACGACGCCAAGCACAAAGTTGTCTTCTGCGACTCATCAAAAAGTTTGTTAAGAGATTCGAAACTCGATAACCCACCGCCGTCTGACTTTGTTTTCCGTCATTTCCTCCATGTCCTGTTTTGCACTGACCGTGGCTGCTTTGATGCCTTCCATCGCACAAGAAGCCTTCAAAACGATGCTGGAATTGTTGGCAACTAGAGCTGGTGCCTTTGTTGTGGTTGGTTTCTCTAAGAATATGGAGTTTTGGACCGAATTGCCCATCTGTCGTTGCTGGAACCCAAAACGTTGGTCACCCAGTTTATTAAAGCTTGTCATGGCATTGGGTTGAGAAGCCACCAAGGAAACATTTGACGCAAGTTCAGTAGACATGTTCAACCCGTATTGATTTGGATGATCACTCACAGCCTTCGACTCTCTTCGATTTATTGCTATTTCTTGGAGGCGAGCCAAGCGACGTGCCTCTCCCATCGTGCCCGGGTCAAACATGTTGACTGAATTTGCTATCTCGTCTTTGAGGTTGGACACGTAGATGTCGATCATGTGAGCTTCGTTTAAATCCAATTTTGCTGATATGGCATCGAACTTGGCGTTAAACTCAGCCAACATGCCGGTCTGCCTTAATCTTGATAATTCACCCACTAGTTTGTCACTAGGAAGACCATAAGTGTTACGGAGCATGATCACATACTCATTCCAAGTTGGTTGGTGTCTCCAGCGCCCTTCCGAAGCCACATGCCATGAGAAACTAGCATCGTCAAGTCCCATGGAAGCCATTGATACTTTGTCCTTTTCTGGGGTACCATCGATGAGAAAGAAGCGCTCACATTTGAGAATCCAAGTTTCAATTTCTTGGCCCTGAAATCTTGGAAACTCCATTTTCGTAAACTATGTAGGCCGATAATTCCCAACCCTGTTTCTGTAGCCATCCCCACAGTGACGTTGTTGCTGATCACTATGGTTCTGTGCTGCCTAAACCTGCGCAGCTTGCTGTTAGGCAGCTTGAACCAATGGTCTTAACTCCTCCCTCAACGCTAACACCATATCTTTCAAATCGTTTTTATGTTTTTCCAATTTTTCATCAAGATCATCAATAGCCAAGAGTCGATCTTCCATGGTTCTTGATCTTGTATTTACCATCCACTATGAGTTCTTGATGGTTTCTTGATCAAGACCCTCAGCAAAATAACAAAACACTGGAACCAGAACCAATACTAATAGAACCCGAACAAAAAATATTGAAACAGTGAGAGCAGAACTGACTAGAAACAGAGGATCAGAACCAGAAACCCATAAATGCATTTGACAGAACCAAAAACCAAGAACTGAGGATGACAAAATCCGAAAACAAAAGAAACAAACCCAGAAAGCAAGACTGAATTCAAGATTAGCAACAAAACCCAGCCACTGTCTCTTAATGGTTTTCTTGAAGCTTTCTTGATGAGTTCTTGAAAGTCTTGATGAATTCTTGATACCCAAAGAATTCAGAACTCAAACAAAGATGGAACATAAACTATGGTGGCCTTAGATTGACAAAACAAAACCAATTTCTTTCTCTTTTTTGGATTTTATTTCATTTGTCCCAACCAGAACAGGGCCCAAACAGAACAGAACAGACAAGAGCACGAAAGAATGATCAGACAAAACAGACGTATAGAACCAGAAATAAAAAGAACAGAATCAGAAGTGAAGAAACAGAACCAGAAGAAGGATCAGACAGACAGCGAAAGAGGGCGAAGGAACATGACCTCTGATACCACTATTATATTTATTGATGTAGAATAGAGAAATAGGGGTAGAAAAGAGATACAAGACACAAAAAATAGAGTAGAAGAAGAGATGGAGAAGAGAGCTCCTTGAGACTCTCACACAATGTATTATTCCAATCAAGTCAAATCTGAAATCTACAATAGGAGGAAGGGCTATTTATAATACTATAGCCTCCTTCAAGTCCTAACTAATTCTAGTTTATGATTTATGACTAATTACCCTACTAACTATTTAGTTTACAATTAGGTCCCTAGGTTTATCTTACAATTAGGTCCCTAAATGCATATTATTATCTTTACATATCAAGGATTCTGTCCATTTGTATGAAATCTACAATGTTGCATTGTTTATAGCTTATGAACATTACAGCTTTCTGCAACTTTGATATCTATATTGATATTAATATTGATTATTCATTTTATGTGACAAATTGATAATATGAATAGAACTTCTATTTCAATTTCTTATATTTTTCTTAACTTGATAAAAAGCTTGAGCTGTATTAAACTTGAGAAATTAGTATATGTGGATATCAGTGACACTGGAGAACAAAATTCTGCTTAATTGTGGAGTGCATGCCCATATTTTACTAATTTTGGTGCTCATCCAAGCTACATCCATGTCTGTTTTTATCGGGTCTAGATTCTCTCAGAATCCTTTCCCTCATTTTCCTCTCAGAATCTCATCTCCACCGTCAGATTAAAAAAATGGATGGTTCATATTTTATATTTAATTAAACTCTTATTTTAAACATCAATAAATAAATTTAAACTATTAAAATTTTATTCACACAATTTATAATTACAATACAGACAAAATAAAAAAAATTAAATTATAAAACACTAAAATCATAGTTTTAAAAAATATTAAATCTGAACCATTCATTTTTTAATCTAAGGATGGAGATGAGATACTGAGAAGAAAAGGAGAGGAAGGATTCTGAGAGTATCTCTTCCCGTTTTCATCAGGTTAACAAGCTGGCTTGTACACAAAATGAGCAAATCATACGCAGATCAGAAGATTCTCAGCTACAATGATGTTGTGCTCAGGCGTTCAGATCTAGACATCCTTAGTGCTCCATATTTTCTTAATGATCGAATTATTGAATTCTATTTCAGTTATCTTTCTTCTTGCTATCCTTCTCAGGATATCCTGCCGGTTCCACCATCCATTGCATTCTGGATAATGAAATGCCCGGTCATCGAGGCTCTGAAAGATTTCTTAGAGCCCCTTCATTTGACCGATAAGACCCTAGTTATATTTCCTATCAACGATAATGACGATGTTAGCCAAGCCGAAGGAGGATCCCATTGGAGTTTGCTGGCATATTACAGAAATGCTAATCTGTTTGTTCACCATGATAGCACAACGAGCATGAATAAAGAACCTGCTGAGCAGCTATATAAAGCTGTCGTGGGATATATAGGACTCTCCAATTCTGCATGTGAGGCCAAATTTCTGGAATGTCCTGATTCACCCAAGCAAGTGAATGGCTATGATTGTGGCTTATATGTCACAGCCATAGCGAGAGTGATATGTAGTTGGCATGTAAATAATGAAAATAGTGAGAGAAATAGTCTCTGGTTTTCTGCTGTGAAGGACCAGGTCACTCCTTCCTTTGTTGCTGCAATGCGGAGTGAGATCTTGGCGCTGATTAAAGATATAATGGCGAGACAGTGAAAGCAGAGTAAGAATTGATTGTGCTTGTGCTCAAATTTTTTTCAATTTCTGGCTTCCTCTATGATTTAGGATGGGAGGGAACTATTTGGGTTTCCTTTTTAGATGTGGAGCTGATATTGTTTCATTGTAATATTCCAGTCTTTTTGTCGGAATTATGATTGTTATTTGCTTTGATTGCCAATAGATAAAAGTTTAATCAGATAAATAGTTATTGTTTTATTATTAATGAAATATTAAATGGATATTTCATCAACTTAATTATCTTGAGTTGGGTGCTTAAACCAAGCTTTACAAGAGGTGTTGAGCTGATCTAGTATCCAAGACACTTCTTTATATCTGCTGCCTTAAAAGATTTTAACAAAATTGATTTTTTTTTTTCTCTGAACTCGTAATAGTTTCCCATCTAATGAAACAGGTTTGCTGCAGAAAATTATTTGAGAATGGATACTGAGAAATGTGCAAAAAATGATTGAGATTTACTGCACGCTCGACATGGATGCGTGTAGAAGAACTGTTGGGAAATGGGAAAGGTTCATGTGGACTTCTAGAAGTCTTCTGTTTGAAAATTTGCTTCTTACTATCTATTAAAACTTTACGAAATTCGAAGTCGTACGCGGATTTTGAAAATACATGGGAATGATGATGGAACCTTCTATGACTATGACTAACCTCTTTACGAAAATTTCCATTTAACTAGCTATTCTGTGGTTTTCAAACCAAATGGGTCCCGCCATGCAAAACTATGGCCGCAAAGGGGGAAAATCCGGCTAGAAGTTTGACCACAAATATCTGAGGTAACTAACATAACCAAGGGGATAGTTAAGTAACATTAGGTTGCAAAGCTGTATTTATAATAAGAAACGTCTATGTCTCAACCATCGAATCACATTTTAATTTATGATATTTGATATATGTCTAAAATAGGAGTATTATAATATTAAACATAATAAAAATTTATAATTAAATCCCACTCATTAAAACATGAAATAATAGGTGAAACATTAAATAGAGAGGAGGTGGAGAAAAGAGTTCATAGAGACCTCCCATTTTGAACATAGCAAACAGGGAGAAGACATAATCTTGCTTGTATTGTAACAACATAAACATAGAGTTAGTATAGCAATGTAAAGTCCAGATAGATCTCTGAATCTTGAGTTTGAATCTCAGAAGAGATATTTGCCTTAGGAAGAGCAAAGAATTTTGGTAAATAAAGACAAGTGATAATATTATAAAAGAAATATCTAAAGCACAAATTCTTGTAAATAAATAACAACTGTTCCAAGAGCCCCTCAAAATATAAAGAAACTTGTATACAACCAATCTATTTTTCTAACTCAATTCTCTATTGAGGAATGTAAAAATGTAAGCCCTACATATCTAGGAAAATGAATTGAAAATTGAAAAAATCATGCCTCACAGGGCCAAAGGTATACTGTATATGAGTATCGTGAATCCTGCATCATATTGTATAAACATCAGAAATAAAAAGTTAAAAGAGGTTCTTACCAAAAAAAAACGGTCTATTAGACAATCACACAGATCCATCACACATCCATATAAACCGTGCTTGTTTTTCTCAGGGGGAAGAGTAGTTCTTACAAAATTAATAATATAGCAAAGCATTTGTATTAAAAAAAAATAATATAACAAAGCATAAAGGTGACGAAATAACAGCAATTCCAGAGAAATAAAACGTGGAGAGTATTGAATAAGGAAGCAAAGAGTTAAAGGGGGAAGAAAATGGGGTTAGCACAAAGAGAAACTTCCTTGAGGACAGACCAAGTGGAGAGTAACAGTAGAAATGTGGAACACTATCATAACATGAAATTTCAAGGTGTACAAATATTCAGTTAATTGCTACTGACCTCTTCAGGAGACTATCTATGCCATACTTGTGTCCACTGGATAACTCCCGAGCACCCGCAGGAATGTAGCAAACTCCTGTTAAGTTTATATTGATTTAAAGTGTATCCATTCATAAATAAACCTTTTATTCATGCGTCAAGATTAAAGCAATAGTTTACCTTTAGATGCCTTAGGGCATTTTGTGCATTCTGATCAGCCATTGATGCTTCAAAATCCACATAGAAAAGATAATCAAAGTACCTGAATAGCACACATGATTAATCAGCACAATACTCCTTACCAGCATGATATTTTAGCAGATATAATGCTACAAATGATTAATCTGGTCAGGTTAAAAGATGCACATATTGGTGCTATTGTCGGATGATGCTCGTAAAGGTTGGTTCCTCAATGGCCGACTTTCTATCTGTTCATAAACAAACCCAAAACACAATTAAAAATGTCTAAAGCATAAATTTCACAAATATACATTCATATATATATATATATATATATACAGCCGGCATAAAAGGGCAGGATACCTTAGTGAGGTTGATTTGTCGGAGAGCAAAAACAGCAAGCGCCTTGAAGAGTACCCCAGGACCCTCCTCTAAAGAAAAAACTATGCTTGTCTGGTAACAACACACCACGATCAACAGGAATATTTAGTACAGCATCTGATGAACTCAAAGCAGTAATATCAACTTCTGCTTCCATCCGAGTATACCTTAAATGGCCTATCTGTGCCTGGAATAATAGGTTCTCGTGCTAACATTAAAAATCGAGTGATATTATCACTATCATCCTGCCAAAACATATCCATTAATGACCATATCCACCTTGAACGTGAACTTTAAATAGCCTGAATGAAAGATTGAAAGCCTTGAATCCAAACCTGAATATCTTGAGCAAGTATATTCAAGTCATAAACCTCAGCAGCAGTAGAACTAGCAACTGCTCCTGCATCTTGTAGTTTGTGGACCGCAACATGCTATAATTTGTAAATATATTAGGGTAGGTGATATTGATTAACAAGTTGACAGTATCTTCAAAAATAGAATTTCAGTCCTTTTATCAAAATGGAAAGTTTACTTTTCAGAATACAACGGAACTTGGGATAACATGACAAGGTGGGCAGCAGCAACCTAGGATGGCCCTCTTAGAATAAATAATAAGTATTCTAAAGCTGTCATATCCGTAAGTGATCATAAATATGATGGTTGATAATACAATCTACCTAGAAAAAGTGGGTACAATAACAACGCCATGATTATTGTACCCCAAAAACATCAGTTGTTAATATTGATCAGAAGAATCATCTGAAATGCTTCAAAAAACTACTTTCCACTAAATCTAGGCTTACCTTTGCAGCACCAGCAGTGTCATTTACTTCTTCTCTGACCAATCCCAAACTTGTCAATGTGTCCTCACACTGAGCAAGAGCCTAAAAAATGGTCGTCAGATGAGTTTGGGATAGGAAGTAACAAAAGTTAAGCTAATGTTAGAGGCATACCTGTGCATGACTAAGTACCCGCTTCAAATCCTCAAGTTTAACACCATGATTGACCAACAGACAATGGCGGACTGCATATTTTACTTCACCCACTATATGCAACCTGTGTTTAAGTAATAGGTCATAATTTCTGTGAATGCTCCCTCCTAAAGAATTCTCGATGGGTAAAACTGCTCTGTCCACAAGCCACCTTTCAACAGCCTGTAAAGGAGAATCACAGAGAGAACAGTTAAAAAGGCCCCTTGGAAATCATCTACATAAATAAATAAGCAAAAAATAATGAGAAACAGTAACTAATTTTCATGATTTTCTTTCAATAAATAGAGCCATTACACAGAATTAAGCTATTGAAGCATGAAAGTATAATAGATTAAAGGCATAGCATAGGGTTTTCAACAATCCCACAAGCATAACATCCTATTACAAACTCAGCTCACTCTTTTGCGATCCTTGAGACCCTACTATGGTGGGGAGCACATGTGCTACACTTCCATGACTAGTAAAACTCTTCAGCAAAGTTTGACCAATAATAATATTCCTCAACAACAAAAAGAAGTAATGACAGATTTCTCTCCCAGAGTTACTAATTTTCATGACTTTGTTTCAATGAATAAACCATTACAAAGAATTAAGCCACTAATGGTATAAAAGTATAACAGATCATAGGCACTGCATATGGTTTAAAATAATCCTACAGGCGTAAAATCCTATAATAGGCTTTGCGATACTTGAAAGCCTACAGTGGTGGGTACATATATTACACTCTCATCACTTCTAACATTCGTTCGTAAAGTTTGACCAAAAATAACATTCTTCAATAAACAAACAACGATTACTAGGTTCTCTTCCACAATCTGTGGGCACAATAGGAATTACACAGCCTTGTGCATGTGACCTCTGATTACAGGTCTCGCCACATATCCTTGTGAGACACTAGAACAAAAGGCAATGATGCATGTCAGTAAGTAGAATGATGAAGATATATTACTAATTCTGGACAATATTGGAGTATAACACAGAGAAGCCACGAAACTAATACCACTGACAACATCACTGATACTTAAGGGTGAATAAATTTTGATCAAATAGCACGGACAATATGACGATAAGGGGCAAAAAGGTTAAAATTTTACTTCAAATGCGGTGTCAAATTGGTCGCAAGGCACTGCCTCACAATTTGGGTAGGCCTTCTCCGCGGCTGACTCGCTATAAGCGCCTCGAACTCCCTGAAATTGTAAGTGTAGGAATAAAAAAAATATTACCACGAAATAGAACTTTAGAAGGATGGCAGAAGATGCACGAAAAATTTACAAACGTGTACATGCTATCACCTGGTATGCCACACGAAGGATAGATCCATCAGAAACTGAACCAGAGAACAGAGCAGAAGACAATGGCCCTGAAACAAATCACAGAATCCGATAATGCATCACAAAACCAAATCGAATTTCCTAGACAAAAAAGAGAGGTGGTGGGAAGAGGTAATGATGAAAATTCATACGCGGAAGAGCGAGCATGTCTTCGGAGATGACGTCGCTTGGGAAGTCATTGACGCTTGGTAAATCTAGAGCTTGGGGATTCTTCCTGAGTTCGTTCTCTCCCTGAAGTAAAGCGCGAATGGAAAGGCTCCGGTAGCGTTTCGGATGAGAATCATACGGTTTGAAGGCGGTTAGCGGCGGGGTTTCGGACGGCGAAGATTGGTGTCTGGCATGATAGGAGAAATGGGATAACCGTGATGCTGCCATGGAGGCAGCCATTGGACTTCGGCCCCTCCTGTGTTCTCACTTGACAGAGTATCGGAACGGTAATTTCAGAGTATATTTTATTTCGCAGGGCATGGGACAAATTAATTTTCGGTTTTGCGCGTTTGGGATTTGTTTTAGCTTCACAAGACTAGATCATAAAATCCTAATGGCCCAAAAAAAAAAACCAACTCATAAAATCTCTTTCAAAGTTTCAAGTAATTTCAAGGACCTTCATCCATTTTTTAAAAAAAAAACATAGGGGAAATCTCACTTAGATTTTAAGGACTAGAAAAAATATAAAAAAGTCTCTAGAGACCATAATGATATGGATTTCAAAATTCGACTTCTCTTATTGATATAGATAGGTTTGTTTACATGTAAATATAGTAATATATACTTATCAACGAAAGATATCAACAAAAGATGATTTAGTTAACATAGATGAATTTGTCAATTACTACTATATAATGGTGGAGCTTCATGGTAACAAGGGGGTTGTGGCCCTCGCAAAAAAAAATAAAATTTGTGAAATTTTTTTAATGAAAATAAGATTTTTTTTTTTTTATATATTTGGTCAAAAAATGTATACATTTGTTCTAAAAATTTATATATTTGCCCTCTCAAATATTTTTTTTTCTTAATTAGTCATTGATTATACATTTAGTCCCCCAAATCTTTATGTCAAGATCCGCCACTGCTACTATGTGACTTTTCAATACAGTGACATGAATTTTCAAGAATTTGACTTCTTTCATCATCCCTAGTCTCATATACTCATTCTCATTTTTTTCCCTCATTTTTTCTTTTCTACCGTTGGATTAAAATCTCAATGATATAAATTTATCATATTATAAAAATATCATTATAATTTTACCTAAAAGATAGAGAAAGTAATTTTAATAGTTCAAATTTATTTTTCATCTTGTATAAAAAAATTATTTTGTATCTTTTAGGTAAAATTATAATAATAATTTTATAATAGGATAAATCTAAGCCATTGAGATTTAATCTAGTGGTGGAAATGGGAAAAAGATAGGAAGGGGTATAGGGGAGAGGCCAAATCTCACTTTCAACTAAAGATGGTTTGGTAAACATAGATATGTTTGTCAATGGCACTCGACGGCTTGTCAATATAACCACATATATTTATCAATAGGAGCTATTTTAATTGAGATGTATAAGCTTGTCAATGACCACTTTTATGACTGATTAATATAATCATAGATACTTATAAATAAGGTAAGTTCACAATTGGAATCTATACCATTGAGGTCTCTAGATATATATATATATATATTTTTATAGAGAAATCTACCCTAAAACTTTTTTTATATCTTTTCAAGCCATTTGGACTTGAGTGAGATTTTCCTAAAATATAAGCTAATGTAAGCTTTGACAAAAATGTATTTTTTTTGTCAAAATATTTGTAAAATTACTCTATCCATCCTTAAAAGGTCCTAATAATTGAACTGTCTTATTAAAAAAACAATTAAGATTAGTCAAATAGATGATTGTGAGGGGGAAAAAACAAGGCATAGTGTATGAGAAAAAAAATAAGAAACGGAGCATATTAATTCAAAAATAGAATGAATAAAAATGTATTTAATATTCAAGACAAACTCAAATTGTGTCTTATAAAAAATAAAAAAAATTAAATCATGATTTTATAATAGAAGTTACCCAAATCCTACCATCCTTAAAAGGTTCTAGTTAATGCATTTCAAGTTGAGCCATTTTGTGCTTGTTAATGTAGGTATTTTTATATTGAGAAAAATATCAAATGATATTAGAGCAGAAATATTGAAGGTAATTTGAGATTGAAATGACCTGCAAGTAATAAAGTAAAATTCTTGAGTAAAGTTAAGATCTTCCGCCAAGTTATAGTATTAATAGAAGCCTAATGTCTATGAATCAAAAGGAAGGCCTTATTTGACATATGTAATCACTAGATTTTGGTTTCTTGCCAATTTGAATTAAAGATTCATAAGAATGCCGCTTTCAGACAACGAATATAAAAAGGGGTTTCTTGGAATTCTAGAGTTGCGCCAAATAAAGTAAATATATATTCCCCTAATAAAAAATGTAACACTCACAAAAGTGTCCATTATACTTCTTATAATGGTACATAATTATATTCTATTGATCAATCACTATATCAGTACCAATCATTGCTGAAGATCGAGAATTTGTTAATGTAGGCATTTCATCCAATGTTTTCAGACTCGGACCGGTTATCAACCCGGTTGGAGTATTGGGTCAATGAGTTACTGGTTGAACTAGTGGATCAATGGTTGAGCCGCATAACTATGACCCGGTTTTGAAAATCATATTATATTTATAAATTTATACAATCATACTTATAAATATATATAAAAAATGAGTTTATAAAATAAAAGTATTTAAAATATTTTTACAAGTTTAAAACATGAATAATCCAATTAATTAGGAGCAAAATTAAAGAAGATGGGTTTACAAAATAACCTCCAAAGACAATAAAATCATATCCAAGAATCCAAAGGTGGTGCATCAATGAAAGGTTCTTTATCATCATCAAAATAAAGTGAATGAATAACAATATGTTCAACAAAGTTTTTTTTTTTTTTTTAAAAAAAAACACCAACTGGTTGGACCGGTTCTCTACAAATCGGTTGGTCGGATTGGTCCAAACTCGTTTCTAGCGCATATTCGATCCTATGACCAGATCAGATCGGTTGGATGATCAGTTCACCATTTTTCGGGTTGACCCGTCTGGTCCGATCCGGTTCTGATAACACTGATTTCATCTACCAATTGAAAATTTGATAATTTTAATACTTCCTTTGGTTCAGTTCACCATTTTTCGGGTTGACCCGTCTGGTCCGATCCGGTTCTGATAACACTGATTTCATCTACCAATTGAAAATTTGATAATTTTAATACTTCCTTTGGTCCTTATTATAAAACATAGTTGACTTTTTTTGGAGAAATTAAGAAAGCTAATTAAATTATTTTAGAATATTTTTATTTTTTTATTCAAACTAATTAGTTTGACTAATAAACTAATATATTATCTAAGAATACACAACATATAAAATGATTAAGTAACTTATTTAACTTTCTTAATCCCTTCAAAAAAAAGTCAATTTTGTCTTATAATTAGGACCATAAATAGTAATAATACTAAACCTTATAATTTATTTTGGACAAGAATACTAAAAATAGAAAAGAAGGCAGGGTGTTTAAATATTGGCTTTTTCCCAAAATGCCCCTTTTTAGGAAACTATTCACCAAAATGCCCCGACTTTGAAATTATTTCCCATTGTGCCTTTCTCTGGAAACATATTCCTTCTCTGCCCTCATTTAATCGACTAAAACAGGGCTTTAGTCGACTAAATGTCGAGCCTCTTTTTTTTTTTTTAATTTTGTCGACATTTAGTCAACTAAATCCTGGGATTTAGTCGACTAAATGTCGTGGGGTTCAAATTTTTTTAAATTCCCCCGACATTTAGTCAACTAAATCTTGGGATTTAGTCGACTAAATGTCGACAGTGAGCTTTTTTAATCTATCACAACCAAGTTTCCTTTATTCTTTAATCCCTTTTCTCAATATTATCTTTTTATTTATCTTCTTTATTTTGTATTATGAGTTAGATAATATAGAAATTAGTTAGTTAGTTTAGATCCTATTATTTAGGAACAATTTAATTCAAATCCTATCTTTCTGATTTTACCGATATTATATTAGAAGAATAACTTCTTATATATTTATTTAGTTATACCGATATATAGGTAATTTATCCCTACAATCTCTCAATATCTTTTTTGTTTGTATATTTGAATTTGAATGCACTAATTTGTTAAACTTTGGGAAAAACTGGGATTGTTATCTTCAACACAAAATGCAAAATAATAATAATAATAATAATAATAATAATAATAATAAAAATAAACAACTACCAGTTTTTTGTATTTTGTGTTGAAGATAACAATCCCAACTTTTTTCCCAAAGTTTAACAAATTAGTGCATTCAAATTCAAATATACGAACAAAAAAATATTGAGAGATTGTAGGGATAAATTATCTATATATCAGTATAACTAAATAAATATATAAGAAGTTATTCTTCTAATATAATATCGGGAAAATCAGAAAGATAGGATTTAAATTAAATTGTTCCTAAATAATAGGATCTAAACTAACTAACTAATTCCTATATTATCTAACTCATAATACAAAATAAAGAAGAAAAATAAAAAGATAATATTGAGATAAGAGATTAAAGAATAAAGGAAAATTGATTGTGATAGATTAAAAAAAGTCCACTGTCAACATTTAGTCGACTAAATCTTGGGATTTAGTCGACTAAATATCGGGGGAATTTAAAAAAATTTGAACCCCGCGACATTTAGTCGACTAAATCCCAGGATTTAGTCGACTAAATGTTGACAAAATTAAAAAAAAAACAGGCTCGACATTTAGTCAACTAAAGCCTTGTTTTAGTCGACTAAATGGGGGCAAAGAGGAAATATGTTTTCAGAGAGGGGTACAATGGGAAATAGTTTCAAAGTCGGGGTATTTTGGTAAATAATTTTCTAAAAAAGTACACTTTAGAAAAAAACCCTTAAATATTTGCCCGAACATTTTAATTTGATTACCTTGTCTTCTCATGAATGACAAAACATCCACCTCCCTTGTTCATCTGTGATGCACTGGAATCTTCCAGTGTCTTCGCATCAAGGCTCAAGCACGAGGCCTCTACACGTGTATAATGGAGATTCTGATCTGGTTGATTCTGATCCTCCGCATCTTTGCGGGTTTAGTGGTTTAGCATCTGCGTGTATATATCCACATCCACAGCATGAAGCGAATTGGTCTTCAAATTCCCCTCTCGATGCTCCTTCCCGTGTGTGTTTCAGTCATGTAAGGCCCATAAGCAATATCGGCCCAACTAGGCCTATACTAGGTGGGTCAGACAAACAGGTTTGGAAATCAACCTTGCTCGACTGAAAAGGAAAGACAAAAACCATTTCTTGGTCCCTAACAAAAAGATTAAAGATGTACGACTATATGTACACATACATGGATCATCTACTGGTTTAGAGTGGACTAAGCATCTGACTTCAACTCGTGGTTGAGTGTAAATGATTAATGAAAAGAAAGCCCGTTCATATTATCGATATAATATATATAGACACACAACTAAGGTTTTGTTTTGGAAGTTCCATTTTGGAGGGAAAGAAAAAGAAAGGAAGGATTTTGGAAGTCCCTTTCTTTGTTTGAGAGTTTTAAAAATAAGAGGGGAGGGAATTAGGGATTTTCACAAATCCCCCAAAACTTTCCTTCTTAAAAAAAATAAAGTTTCCCCAATATGGGAGTTTTAAGAGGGAAAATAGATTAATTATTTTTTTACCCTCATTCAAATAAAACACTCTCGTTATTTTTTATTTCTTTTTCTTTTCCATTGTTGGAATGCACGCGAAAATATTTTTTAGAGAAAGAAAATACTTTTTAGAGAGAAAAAGTATTTTTTTATGGGGAAATATTTTTAGAGAGAGAAAATATTTTTTGAATATAAAAATTACATAAATAATTTTTTTAGAAAATTTAAATTTAAATTTATTTGTAAAGTATAATAATTATATTAATTTTTAAATAAAATGATAAGATAGTAAAAATAACTCATTAATCCTCCATCTTCCTCCCTTACTATTTTTTTAACTCCCAAACAAAGGGAGGAAATATCTTTAATTTCCCTTCCTTCTCTTCCCCTTCAAACTCCCTACATCTCTTTCTTTTCCTTCTCCTCCAAACTCCCAAACAAAGCCTAAAAGAAAAATAGTTTAGGATAAAGGACTCGTTAGGTAGCCTAATTTGCAAATGTATAACAATTCTGTACAATACATAAAAGTAGAAAAAATTTAAAAAACTACCGTAAATAATGATAATAAAATTGATGAAATTTGAGGCTAATATATGTTGTCTCTTTAAGACAACTGATTTCTTCTATATGGATGCCTACACGAACAATTGTCTCCTATGATAGAGCAAATTCATTCTCCAAAATGATGGCACTATCAACCACAAGCCCAAACAAACATAATGAATTGCTTTTAGAATCACATGGATAAGACTTATGACAGAATATATTTAACTATATGTATAAGAGCGTAGTGCTAGAAAAATAAGTTTTTTTTCCTTATCACATGCATGTCTATTTATAGATGATGAAACACTTAGATAGACACTTGCTGGCAGATCGACACAATTGTGAGGAACTAACGTAATAGGCAGTGGCAAACCAACACTTACTTTTTATTTATAACTCATGGAATTTCTGACACAAAAATCCAACAAATGCGCAGGTCTACCATGAGAAAATCCCAACAAACACACTCCGAGTCCACAAAAATTAGTGGAAATAAAAAGCGCTCATTCCAAGTGTCAAAGTGAGGAGACAATTCTACGTATACTGAGAAACTGTGAGAGAGCTGGTAGCATTTGCATGGAATTAATTAACCCCTCATATTATAGTACTTTCTTTTCTAGTGAAGGTGTGGCTACGGTAGAATGAAACACATGAACCGGGTAGTTCGAAAGTTGCCAAGTAGTCATGGCTAAGAGTGTTCGGGATAGTATGTTGGACACTACCGAAGAATAGATGCAGGAGAATTTTCGATGGAACCTGTGACTCCTCCCAAAACATACTGCACAGATGCTTTCACCACCTTATAGAGGAGGTTGAAAATGGAGAATTCAAACACCAGCCGTTCAAATTTCCTGTCAGACCTGAGGAGTGTTGGAGTAAACCACCACCAGGTTATGTTCGTGCCGATGTGGACGGATCTCACGCTCAACCCGGTCAAGCATCATGTAGGAATCTTGTTCGCGACTGGCCCGGTGATTGGATCATGGGATTCCAAAGGAAGCTTGGATTGGTTCCAATGGTGGTGGCGGAACTACAAGCCATCAAATTAGGATTACAAGTCTGTCATGAAATTGGCTTGAAGAGAATTCAGCTTTACTCTGATTCTCTTGAAGCTGTACTCTCATGAATAGCACGAGGAGTAAATGATTGTCACATGGTACTAAATAGCAAAACAAGGATTTATCCTTATCGATTAAACAATCATTTATTACCTTGTGATTTATCACTTGGTACTAAATAGCAAAACACACATTTAAAAAAAAACCATATCTTGTCTTGTCGATTAAACAATCATTTATTACCTTGTCTTCTCATGAATAGCAAAACACCTCCCTTGGCGATCTGGGTTGCACAGGAATCTTCCAGTGTCTTCGCATCAAGGCTTTTTCAAAGTACGAGGCTACATATGTATAAAGTCGATTCTTATCTGGTAGATTCAGATCCTCCACCACATCTTTGCTGGTTTAGTTGTTTAGCCCATATATATACACGCAACATGAAGCGAATTAGTCTGCAAATTACCCTCTCTCGATGCTCCTTCCTGTGTGTGTTTCAGCCATGTAAGGCCCATTAAGGGCACATAATCAATATCAGCCCAAGGAGGCCTATACTCGGTGGGCCAGTCAAACAAATTTCAAAATCAACTAAAGGATAAAGACACAAACCATTTCTTGGTCCCTAACAAAAAGATTAAAGGTGTGCATATACATGCATCATCCACTGGTTTAGAGTGAGTTAAGCATCCTGACTTCAACTCGTGTTTAAATGTAAATGATTAATGAAAAGACAATGCGTTCATATCCTCGATATAATTAATACTCTACACACACACACACACACACATCTCCACAAAAGAAAAGGACTTTGAAAGCAGCAAGCGTCAAGAAGCAATAGACAAAATCATAATAGTAAATAATGGGAACGTTATGTAATGAAAGGCGGGCGAAGCTGCGTGTGAAAGACGAGAGTGGGAAACATAGGAAATCAGAATAAAGATTTTGAAAACGAAATGACAAAGATGCGTGTAAGGTTTGTAAGCGTCTCACTCGAGTCTTGACATCAATTCCATAAAAAAACTGCCCTTTAGTTTTCTTGTCACCGAATACTCCCAAAAGTATACTGATCGAGTATATTCTATACAGGCAAGTGGACAATACACGCATAATCTTGACCTGTGCTGCAACTATAATAAACGACAGTGGTGGACAATTCGGAGCAAGCAATGACGCACATATGTATACCCTATTAATTTATTTATTATTAACTTATTTTATTGGCATTCACTATAATCACAATCATGTTGTAGTGTTGTGGTGGCTGGTAAATGCTATAGTGACAGAGAGAATCTGGCTACTGGTGCGTGTAACTGATTGGATTTGCGGCACTAATCACGAACTTGTTTGGGTTAGGAAATCTTAATGATGACGAATAGTTCCTCTTTTGTCTCCTTCCTTAACTCTCTCTCTCTCTCTCTCTATCATCTGCTCCTTTTGTAAATTTGGTTGTTGAGATCTGCAATCAATTTTCTTCCCAACTGTGATATTTAAAAATATTTCAAGAACTGAGATCAACTATTATGTTTCTTGAAACAACGATATGATGGTGAGGGCCCCAGGGCTTTTGCATTGATCACGTTGAAAAACTAGTTTGCCAGCTGAGAAACTGAAGTTGGTGGTGGCTGAGAAAAAGGAGGGAACCTGAAGTTCAGAGCCTGGAATATTAACGGATATAATAATCATATAACTCCGGTCGTTCCGTTTACATGACGTTAACGCATTCACAATCTAGAATCTCACAATCACCGTTCCGTTTGCCCCGGCCGACACTCGAACCATGACGTGTCGCTCGGTGCGTGACTCAGCGTAACCTCTCATTCATCATCGTGCCCACGTGACATATCACACTACCCCATCTTCTGTCTCAAGTAGTTGTAATTACCTATCATGATTCATGAGTGAGTTCACCTGTATTGCTAGATTCCTCTTTCTTTTTTTTTTAGATTTCCGGTTGTGCATGTGATGTAAACCCCATTACACGTTTTAATTAATACTATCTTCTTCGGCCAATTACACAGTCTAATCCTTAAACAAACAAAGATATTTC
Source organism: Acacia confusa (assembly GCA_037074495.1). Classification (NCBI taxonomy): domain Eukaryota; kingdom Viridiplantae; phylum Streptophyta; class Magnoliopsida; order Fabales; family Fabaceae; genus Acacia; species Acacia confusa. The sequence continues at coordinate 1,755,028 of CM073509.1, forward strand.
CCACCAACGATATATATTGCGGTTGATGCACTGAAATATCGTTATTTATCTCCTGACACCAGTGGGACTATGGGAGGAACACGGCAAGAATTATTGACACTACTGGAGGTAGAAGGGGGGGCCAGTTATTGGACACTATAATGGGCCAGGCTCCAGCTAAGAAATAAATAAATAGAAGTTTTATTCTATTATTATAATTATAAAGTTCTCCCTCCTTCACTTCGGTGATAAATATAGGATATAATTAATTTTTTAAGAGATTAATAAAATTATTTTAAAATATTTATATTTGTCTTTTTTTTCTTTAAATTATTTTGCCTAAGTAATAGACTGATATATATTTTAAGAATACATAATATTTTATATAATTAAAAAATTTCTTTATCTTCCTTAATTACTAAAAAAATCAATTTTATCTTATATTTAAAATAAAAAGAGAGTATAATAGACTCATGTCTGCTTGTCCTTAACAAGCTAATACCACTAACAGTAGCAGTAGAAGCTACCATGCATCGATTCAACCTATTACTGTTCATTGTTCTTTCCTCGGAAACTGAAATATTCGTCTTAATCCTTATAGCCGCATTCCAGCTGCCACGTGTCCCCTCCGCATGTTACAAGGGCCCCACTATCACCGACCATATCCCTTCCCCTGATCTTCCTCCGCACCCTCCCTTTTCCCAATTCACATTCATTCATGCATAGTGTAGTTTTCCATTTTAGTTTTGGATTCGTTTCTATTACTCCCTTCAGTCCCAAGGATCATATTTATAGTGCAATTACTCCCTCCGGAGGTAATACTGTACAAGTTTAAAACTGTCGGGCCATCCCTTTTTTATTTTTTTTAAGGATTAAGTAGCAAATCCGCTGAAGTACATGCCGAATAATATAATGTTGTCATGGAGGTTTTGTTCGATTTAATGTTATCCCGAAAATCTAAAAAAGTAATAATGTTGCCTTAGACTGTTAAAAGGTTAACGATCAACATCAATTTGTTAACAGTTAACGATAGTTTTTTTAACAGAAAAGGACAATATTACTACGTTTTTAAACTTTCGTGATAAAATTGAGTTTGAAAAAACTTCTAAGACAATATTACTTTTCGACATATACTTATAGAACATATTTACTACTTAACCCTTTTGTAAATTACAATGACAAATACTATCAGTTTGAATTATAAACTAGATCGAATCACAACTTTCCACATGCACGGATTAGACTATCCATACCATTAGACTATAACGCTATTGATATTGCTATGCCATCTCTATCAGAGGGAGCTTGAAACTTGAAGAATTTAAATTCATATCCAAAGATCTTAGAATCATATCTCATCGAACTCCCCAATTCCCAGCTATATACATGTGTGCGCGCGCGCCTCTACTTGAATAAACATCTCTATTGTTTTTTAAATCAAATACTACTACATTCGTCTTATAATTACTTGACTCACAAATTCTCATACTACCGTGTGTTAATTTTTTCTTCACAAGAAAGCAAAAGACATTTTTTTTTATATAAATTTAACTTGGTAAAAATTACAAATTTATAGTGAAATTTGATTTTTGTTGCCATCAAACTTTTTCGTGATTGAATTTTATCAAAATAGTATATAATTTCAAGAGTGGTCAGAGCCTCAGAGGGAGTTTAATTGGCATTGGCAAAAACCCCGATCTAGCTTTCTGACGACTTAAAGAGAAGCGCAGTTAATTGATCTCATATCTGAACATAAGATGAGCTCTTCCATCACGGTACCATAGGCAAAAAATAGGAAGTAAATATACTGATGGACGAAGTATAAAATATAACTAAAGATTTATAATTGAATTGTCATTTTTTTTTTTTTTGCAGCAATACATACATTGAATTATGAGCGCTAATACGTGTAATTTATGGATTTTTTATATTAATTCTTTCTCGGATCATGGATGATGACTAGCTATGATATTTTTTTTGGAAAAAGAAAATTATTTATAGTAAAACGTGAATGTCGTCGCATCCAACTTGGGAATTAATAAATCAGAAATGTTTCTAAATTAGACCAAAAGAGGGAGAGGAAATCAAATGAGAAGGTATATCAACTTCAAGCAAAGAGACAAAGATTCGATGTGCATGGAAGAAAAAGAAAGCAGTAAGTGGGAACATCAGATTCTTTTCTTCACAGAAATGCCAATACGAACGACATCACCGTATATATTATATTGGCCATGTTGGGCACAGTTCCCATTACTTACTCTAAAATGGAGTATTATTATTTTTTATATTTTTTCCTTTCTTTTTACTGCTTTTTCGATCCCCTTCGTTTCACTGTGTTTCTTTGACTATGACCTCTGTTTGACCAGTCAAACCAAACATGACTGAGCTCTATGATTTCCATGTTCCATGCCCCACCCTACAATCCATGGCCCACCACATATTCTTGCTTCCTCCAATCATCTTTTTCTCCAACTTCATTATCCCCTTAATGTTTGGATTAAAGCCAAATCAATGACGGCATTTTTACATTTTAAAGACAGATTTTTTCGGCCAGTTTTCAAACGGTGAATTCAATAATAATGGTCGATGATCTTGTTTACTCTTCCAATTCGCATGACAAACATATTTCAATAACCATATATGTACATAATGACTCTAATTAATGAAGTTCATGGAATTCTTCGTTTGTCGTAATTAATTTGCGTGAATGTAATGAAATTCTGTTACCAGCTGCAAGTTTTTTCTATTTCAGTTTCTGGGTTTCACGTGAGAACATGGTTTTTTCTATAAATTCTAAAGTTAACTAGCATCAAAAGGTTGAACGTGATAACAATTTTTTTTTAGATCGTATTATTGCTGTAAGATGTACGTACTCCTGGTTTAAGACCTGATCGATATTACGTACGTCCTTGCTGTTTCAAAGCAATAATATACCAAACACGTTAACAGATGGAAAAAAAAAATATATATATATTGAGAGAGGATGGGTGTGATGAGATTGATGGGATAATTAAAACGAACAACCCAGAATGAATTTGATGTTGCAATAATGTGAGGTTAGCTAGCTTTTGAATTAAGTTTCAATATATAAAATGATGAGTCAAAAAAGGAGAGTGCTTTTTAAATGACAGCAAAACGACAAAAGAGGTCGGATGTGCGAGAATAATCAGCTGATGAATCTGGAAGATCAAAACAAAATGGGACGAGGTTAATCATTCTGTGTTTGGCGAATGATGGGAACTGTCACACAATCATTCCCTGGGTGGATGCTATTATTATTCCTCAAAGACAAGCCTTGCACCCCAATCATCCCGTTTCATTGGAGGCTTTTAATAACGTAATTGCTTATTATAAGATATATTATTTATCTCATTATATTTGATGTAATGAATGAAGTTTGTTAAGTTAGTTATATTTTTTAATTATATTTTTTCTTTAATTTTTATATTAAGGATTATTAACAAGGACAGATTAAAAAAAGATTAATAATATAAAAATAATGTCTTATATTTACGATTAAAATCAAAATTTCATATTAATTAAAGTCATGAGGGAGTATTTTTTTAATAGCAACTTCTATATTCTGAAGCTCCCAGCCTTCAGATACGTAGCTGGATTGGGATTATATAGAATATCAATGTATATTAGGGAGATTAGAGTAATATAAAAACTATACACACACACGTACGGAACTTGCTTCTCTGGTTGGTAAAGTGAGGAAAGGCGGGTAACGGGAAGGGACGAGAAGGGCGGGCCATGCATATGGAGTGTGAGTGGAAGTGGAAGAGGCTAGTCAGTAAAAATGCCCACACAAACTTATATATTACAAGTAGTTAAAATCAAGATTTTACGTAAAATTAAAAAAGAATAAAAAATAATAAAACGTAAAATCATAACGTAAAAAAATTATAAATAATTGTAAAAGCATAAAAGCGTTTGAAAAATTAGTTTACTTTATTTGATCAAGAGTACAAGGTACTTCTAGAAAAGAGACATAGTTTAGATTATAAGTCGTTTTCAGTTTAATCAATGCTCTTCTTTCTGTTTTTCTCTAAGATTAATATTTATTTTCTAATTTTGTTCACTCATTATATCTCATAAAATAAGATTCCTAATGCATTTAAACGCATTTTTTAAAAAATGTAAAAGTGATAAATTTACATTCTATAGCACATTAAATGACTTCACTCACATTTTCTACGTCATATATCGTGGAGTAGTGTGAACCGAATGAAGTATATATGTAATTGACGCTAATCAAAGAGGGTGAGTGGACCCCGCCCCAACCCTTGCCATCAAGCCATCAACGTCCAAACCTCTCATTCAATTATTGATGCTTATGTTTTTTTTTCTCAATCAAAATCCATTACTTCATCCGTTCAAATATGGCCTCTAATTAGTTAATTTATGATAATTGAATTCAGGGAAAATGGCACTAAAGTCATGATTTTTAAAAAAGGGTTTTAGTTTTCTCATGTTGCATGAGAAAACTAAATTTCCTACACACACATGAAATGATGGGACCCATATATACATATATGAATTAATATATGAATACATGTGTGTGTGTGACATGAAATAATCTTTTTCCTACAAGAGAAACATTAATCCCTTTAAAAAAACATCAAAAAAGTTTCATAAATTGTTGATAATAACTCTTCCACTTGTCATTAACAAGTTGTGACTTTTCTAATATTATTATCTTTTCATTTGTATGCATGCATATATATGTGTGTGTGTGTGTGTGTGGGGACATATAGGGATTTGGATTTTGTCCTCTATCCCTTCCCTTTAACTGCCTTCCACAACCCTTAAAATGCATCGTTTTGACGCAAAAACCCACAGATGCTACTTTTTTTTTTAATACACACATATATTTTAGGTATTGTAGGTACTAAAAATATATTTCAGGATACTGACCGGTACTGAAAAAATACTTACTCATACTTTATGATTTTAAAAAATTATTCAGGATCTTAAAAAAATATTTCAGGGTACAGATTGGTACTAAAAAGATACTGAAGGATACTGACTGAGGATACTGCTGGTACTAAAAAAATACTTCATTTGAAAAAAATCCTTCATGATCTTGAATGTCAAGATTCTAAAATATTTTTTCAGTACCAGACAGTATCCTCCGTCAGTATCTTTTTAGTACCAGTCTGTACCCTGAAATATTTTTTTAAGATCCTGAATAATTTTTTAAGATCATAAAGTATAAGTAAGTATTTCTTCAATACTGATCAGTATCCTGTAATATATTTTTAGTGCCTACAATATCTGAAATATGTGTGTGTATTAACAAAAAACAGCATCTGTGGGTTTTTGTGTCAAAACCGACGCAGTTTAAGGGCAGTGGATGACAGTGAATGGGAAGGGGCAGAGGACCGAATCCAAATCCGGACATATAGATACATAATGATTTATAAGTTAGTTTGGTTAAATTGGGAAGAAAATTTATCATTTTTTCATTTATAATTAAGGCCAACATCCCAAATTATAGCTCATATAATTTGGGACAAAGGAGTGAATTGGCACTTTTGTTAAAATACTCCTCTCTTAACAAGAGTTTTAAGCGTGAGAAGCAAAGAAAATAAAAAAATAATAATAAATTAAGGGAAACATGGGGAAAAAATGTTAAATGAGCGAGACAGAGAGGTAAAGCTCTTATATTTAGTATCAAACCACATCGGCCATCAACTAGATATATTTAGGAGGAGGGAATTAGTATAGTTTTCATTCCTTGATTTAATAGTTTTATTTTCCCCTTGTTTTAATAATGTATCCTCTTCCCTACTTAGCAAAGTTGACATTTGACCTCACCATCATAATGAGAAAATTTAAATGTTGGAAAGCGTATTTATTAAAAAAGGTTAAAACAAATTGCGCTCTAAACATCAAATGAAAAAAAATGTGGGTGAGTTATATATTAACTTTGCTTGAAAACGGAGAAAATTTTGAAATTTAATTATATTTAAAATTATGAATATCATTTTAAGGATGTGAAGATATATTATATCCAATTTCATCAAATTTCAAATAAGGGTAATTAAATTAAAAAGTAATTAATACTCTACCAAGACACCTATAATATAATAAAGAGCACTCAATTATTTTTAAGAAAATGGTTAAGATGCAAAAATACACATAAGTTTTTTTTTTTGAACAAAAATACACACGTGATTACCATTTTGAAACAAAAGTCATATCCTACCGTTAAGTAACTGTTCACCGCCGTTATGTTATTGTTCACTTAATCTCTTTCTCTCTCATCACGATGAACAGTGTCTAAACGGTGAGATGTGACTTTTGTTCTAAAATTGTAACCACGTGCGTATTTTTACTCTAAAAAAAGGTTATGTGTATTTTTACTTCTAGAAAAAAAACTTATGTGTATTTTTATATCTTAACTTAGAAAATGTAGTCTATTGGAATATTATTTGCGATAGCTGGTTAATTATGGAGACTCGAATTATTCAATGTTGAGTGGAAGGTAAATAATTAAATAAAAAAGGGGAGGGATGGAAACGAAGGAATATGGGAATAAAAATAAAAAGTAAAAAAAGGTGGGGCCCGGTGATTGTCGTGAGGAATGATGACGAGTTCACATCAACCAAAACAATCAACAACCAAGGCACGACAATTCTTTCCTCCTCAATTAATGTCCCGTCAACTGCCTCTCTATTTCTTCCTTCTGGGTCCCACCCCTGCTTGCTTGAATCAGCCACCCAACATCCCTTCTCACACCACACCACCATATCCCTGTTCGGCTGTTCTTTTTCTTCCACTCTACCTAATTATCCCCTCCCAATGGATAATCAAATTATTATTATTTTTTTAATTGATTAAGGTGTAAAAATACATATAAGCTTTTTTTTCAGGAGTAAAAATTCACATATGTTTTTTTGAGGAACAAAAATACACATGTAGTTACCATTTTAGTGCAAAAGTCAAATTTCACTGTTAAGTCACTATTCACCATCATTAAATTACTGTTTACCTCATCTCTTTCTCTCTCATCACAGTGAATAGTGACTTAACGGTGGGATGTGACTTTTGCACAAAAATGGTAATTACATGTGTATTTTGCTCCTCAAAAAAGCATATATGTATTTTTGCTTCTAGAGAAAAAGCTCATATGTATTTTTGCACCTTAACCCTCTTTTTATCTATTCATTCAAACATATATTTATCCATAACCTTAAACTTTTTTTTTTTTTAAAAAAAACACTGTTTTAGCTTTCACGTACTAGGCCTTTCAAAACTTGTTTTCAATTTTTTACCTCAAACAATTGATTGCAGAGTTCTTGTGCGCTTGCCTTTCCCATGAAAAGTCCACATTCCCTCATTTTCCTTACATCCTTTTCTTTGAAAAGGAGGGAGAAATTGCAGCTTTTTTTATTTATTTATTTTGCAACTCATATTTGCAATTTCTCCCTTCTTAAGATGAGAAAATGATGTAAAGAAAAGGAGGGTATATGAAGTCTCCCTGAGGATGTTTCTTGCTTCTAAGGGACGAACTCGAGGTCGAAAAATTCTAATAGGACATTGTATTCCCATATTAGCCATGTATTGGTTACTACAAGATAGATAATTAAACGCTAATCCTCCAAGTGACTTGTGCTACTAACTAAAAAAATCTTTTAACTTGTCTCTTAAATTTTTTTAGCAAAAGGATGGAATATTACTAATTTTCTTGGGTGAAATGCTACTACTATTTGTATTTGGTTAAGGAGATTAATTCTTTTATAGATTAGAACGTTAATGGTTTTTGTTTCTCCCCACAATTACATTTTTTGGAATTTGAACTTACTTTCTTCACCGATCACCATACGTGGAATGACAATTTATTATGTCAAACAACAATATATTGATCTAAATAATATTTAAAGTGTGAGATATGTCTTGATAATGTAGGTGTTTGGACCCAATTTATTAAAGGGAGAAGATACAAAAATACACATGAACTTTTTTTTCAGGAGCTTTCAATATCACGTGTTTTTTAAAGTAAAAATACACACGTGGTTACCATTTTAGAGTAAAATTCACATCTCACTGTTATATTACTGTTTACTTCATCTCTTTCTCTCTCATCACGGTGAACAGTAACATAACGGTGAGATATGACTTTTGCTTTAAAATAGTAATCACGTGTGTATTTTTGTCAAAAAAAAAACACCTAGTGCTGGACGCTTCTAGAGAAAAAGCTCAAGTATACTTTTGCACTTTATCCTTTTATTAAAATCTTAGCTAAAAAAAAGTATAAAAAAAAGAAAAGAAAAAAAAAAAAGCGAAGGTGAAGTGGAATTGGGAACTGGATAACATGAAGTTCACGGCGTGTGGAGGCTGAGAAAGCCTCATGGGTGTGGGGCGGATGAACTGTGAGGGAGGAGACAAGGAGAGCAGATTGGCAGTGGAGCGATGTGAGGTGGAGCCCACTAATAGTTGAATCCACGCAAGAGTGGGACCCGCCAGCCACCCACAGATAGAAAGAGAGGGAGAGGAATTTGTAATGTTGCTGCTTGGTGGTATGAAATGAAAATGAAAGGGGTGTGCAGAAGAAGCAGAAGAGTGATATATTGGGATTTTTAGGATTATTAGAACAAGGACTGGAATTTTCTTTTTTAATGCTTTCCCTGCGTGCAAGCCAACCTCATCCTTCATCTCGTACGGCCAATACTCCATCATTACTCTCTCTCTCTCTCTCCCCCCCCCTCCCCTCTCCCTTTATATATCTTCTGTCCTTCCCCTTCCATTCCCTCACTTCCCACTTTGCATGACTCTGCACAGTGCACACCCAAGTCCCAACCCAACACACCTCCCTCCAATTTCCCTCCCTCCCTCTCTCTCCCTTCTTCATCCCTGAGACGCAGATTTGTACTTCTTCTACAGCAAGCTCGAATTTCCCTGTGATTACTGAGGCCACCTCATTTGCTTGTATGGATGGATCCCTCTAGTGCACAACACCAGGTACGATATATATTTGTCTGTGGCTGTTCTTTACCGTGCAATTACTTACACATACACGCCTCTTCTGTTCTTTGTGCCTTTTTTTAATTTCTTTCCCTTTTCATCCAGGCATGTTACATTATTCTCTTTGTTCTTTGAAATCTGAAGAAGAAACGAACTTAATTCTCACCCCTCTTCTAGCAAGATTTTTGTATCAGCATAAGAAACTTCTGGTGGTTAATTTATACACTTATACATGATAATATATCTCCCTTTGAGCTGGTCTGGCAAGTTAGGGCAAACTTTCCCATCGAGGTCTTTGTGATGTTCGAACAAAGTTAACTGAAATTAGCCAGGAACCAAGGTTTTTTGAACTTCTTTTGGAGGAATTTATGCTTTTTTAGTTTTTTAAAATCTTGGAATAATTTATGGATGAATCTGCACCTCCCCGATCTCCATCTCCTTTCTTTCTTTCTTTTTTTCCAAAAATAGGCAGGCGGGTGACCTTAACTTTACCTCTCTGATTACATGTGTGTACGTACATATATATCGCTCAGATTGTACTGATGAGGTTTAAATTTTAAAGATGCATTTCTGATTTCAACGCGATTTTTGTTTTCTTTCCTTTTTTCGATTTATCTCGCAGCAAATGCCTAGCCAGTCGTCACTGGAGAATATGTTGGCTTCTTCAAAGGCACAGAATAATCAGGAGAGAAAGCCAAGACCTCAGCCTGAACAAGCCCTGAAATGTCCAAGATGCGACTCTTCAAACACCAAATTCTGTTACTACAACAATTACAGTCTCTCTCAACCAAGATATTTCTGCAAATCTTGCAGGAGATATTGGACCAAAGGAGGAACTCTGAGAAATGTCCCAGTGGGTGGAGGCTGCAGGAAAAACAAAAGGTCCTCATCGTCTTCCTGTTCATCAAAACGAGCTCAGGATCAGTCGTTCACACCCAATTCCAATCCCCTCATCACTACCCTACCTCCATTATCATATGACCCCAATGACCTCACTCTTGCGCTAGCTAGACTCCAGAAACAATCTTGTGGACAATTTGGCTTTGAAAACCATGATTTTTCTGTTCTGGGAAATTCTCTTGGAAATATCTCTTCCACGAACACTGGATTTCTAGATGCACTTCGTTGCGGATTCCTTGAAACACAGAGTAATAGTAATCTTCAGAATCTGTACTATGGATATGGAAATGGAGACTTGGGAGAGGTGGACAATGGAAGTAACAGTAACAATGCTTGTGGGATTACTGGGGTTAGTGGAGAGATGATGCTTCCATTTGATCAAGAAACGAGTACTGCAACTACTCAAGCTGTCACTGTCACTACCATGAAGCAAGAAATCTGCAATAATGGCAGAGAACAAGGTGATACTAATAAGGTTTTGTGGGGTCTTCCATGGCAGCTTAATAACGGGCACACAAACATGGGTGAAATTGATTCAGGAAGAGCAAATTGGAACAGTCTCACGTCGTCATCTTGGCACGGGCTACTTAATAGTCCCCTAATGTAAAAACTCCAAAAGAGAGAACAAATCAGAGGGCGGTGATGATTTCCCCTCATGTTTGACTAAAACTATATCAGTCTTAAACTTTCAATATAATATTCCTTGGGTTTTGAATCAAAAATCATCATGTCTTCTTGTTTGTTTTTAATTTTCTCAATTAATCAGCTGTCATTTTTTTTAATTTTTTATTAGGGAAAATGTCAAATTTGTTTTTTTTTTTTCAATGATAGTCGAGGAGGTAGGAGAGAAGTAGATGAAGAAGAATCATTATTTCCCTATTTGACAAAAAGAAGAGGGATGGAGAAAGAATCAAGAATGAGAGTGATGCTTCATTGGTTATTGGCTTATTGCAGTCTGCTGAGTCTGAACTCTCTGATCAGTTGGAATCCAATTTTTAGCTCCTTTGAGTTTTTTAATATAGCGGTTTTTTCGAGATATTCTGCCATGATTACGTCTTGGTCGGATCAGACATAATCTGATAACATGTTGTACGATTTTACATTATCAAATTACAATCCTGCATACATAGGTAACTGTAATCATCGGTCTGTTGAAGTCGTGGAAGATATTGTTTTTCTAACCTAATTTATTAAGATACATTTTATCTCAATTTACGTATACATACATGTGTTTTTTCAACGCAAGTAAACAGATTCATATATTAGTCTCATTCTGGTTTAAAAAGATAAAATTTTGAAGTATTGTTTGAAAATTGAAATAAGGATGTAATAATTAAATTATTTTTTTAATATTGTCTTTGTTTAGCCAAATTAAATATTTGACATGTATTTGTAATTTTTAATGTTTACACATCATAGTATAGATATTAATTTTAGCAAAGGACAAAATATATCAACGGAGAATAGTTTAACCGTAAGGGGCTAATATCTACCAATTAAATAACTCTAGTAACCATGAAAGAAAAAGGGGTTAAGTAGCAAAATTGTTATGGAAGTATACGCTTGAGAGCAATGTTGTCCTAAAAAATTTTTCATGCTTAATTTCACCTCAGAAATTTAAAAGTGAAGCAATGTTGCTATTTTCCATTAAAAAAACTAACGTTGACTGTTAAAAATTGATGTTGACCGTTAACTTCTTAACATAAAGGTAACATTGCTCCATTTCTAGACTTCCAAGATAAAATTGAGACTAAAAAAAGTTTTCAGACAATATTACTCCTTTATGTATACTTTTAAGACGGATTTAATACTTAACCCAAGAAAAAGTAAATTGAATTTTTTCTGGGTTAAAGAATACTGGTATATCCTTGTACTACTACTCCCTCTTATTTTTTTTATAAGGCACCTACTACTTTTTTTTACAAACCAAGGAATGAAAGTTAACTCATTAATTAGGTCTAAAATTAATAAATGTTTCCAACACCCGTATTTTAATGATGTAACTTTAAATGGATTAGTTAAAAATGAGAGCATAATGGAAAAAAAGTAATAAATGAATTAGTTAAAGTAAATTGGTACCTTATAATAAAGATAAAAAAATATTAGTAGTTTGTGTCTTATAATAAAAATATGAAGGAATAGTATAGTAAATTAAGAAGAATGTAATGGAGAATTTCTCGTGTCCCTGAGCAATAGAAATTTCAGTGAAGCATGTGCAGCAACTTCGGCAACGATTTTTGTCCCTCTTGGGAGACCAAATCTGTGTTAGGATTTGGGCGTGGGAAAATGTCAGTAATCAGTTTGAAAATTATTTGAATTTGCCTCTCTAATCAATGACAAATTATCCGTATTGACTGGGTCCCATTTTGAATTTCTTTTTAATCGGTTTTGGCAATTCAGTGATTCACAGGATCCGTCCCGCCATTTTTTTCCAATGCTGAATTTCTTCAGAATTTATTTAATTCAAATAATTACATCCGCCATCAACGACCGCTGCATTAGAATTAATTAATTTATTTATTTTTCAAAAAGAGAGATTTGAACTAGAGAGGGGCTGTTGCTAATGACATTTATAGACCGTCAAATACGATATTCAAGGATTGTAACAAAAAAAAAAAGATATTTAATGATTTCAAGTTTTTAAAATACCATTAAAAAATCCTAGTGCTTTACTGAAATAAAAAAAATATATAATTGGTAAAAAAATGTCCCTCTAATTAAATATAGTAACCATTTGGATTTTGGATTGTTTTCTTGTGATCATCGCAAAAAAAAAAAAAAAGAACAGTAAATTAGAAACTACTCTATTAATAAGTATTCAAAAGGGATTAGAAACTAACTACCCATCATCAACTTCTTCAAAGTAAAGCTCTTTCGGAAGAGCGTTGCAAAAGAATTATCTTCTGCATTGTAAAAAATAGGGTAAAGGTGCAATTTTACACATAACCTTTACTCAGAGGAGCGCCCAGCACCATAACCTTTTTTTGGGAGCAAAAGTACACATAACGTTATGTTTTTGGAGCGTCCAGTACTACGGGCGGTTAGTCAACCAACGTTGACTGTTAAGTCTGACAGAAATGAACAGTAACTCCATTAAAATTACAATTTTGCCCCAAGTTTTAAGCTGAAATTATCATTACACCCCTAGTTTTAAATATTTTCTTTTTTAAAAAAACACTAAAATAACTCCTCCCTACCGGTGGGCCCCACCATCGGCCACACCGCCTGCGGCGGCTGCCCTCCCCTAACGCCGGCCGCCGCCAGTGGCGACCTCCGGGGGCTTTTTTTTTTTAAAAAATATTTTTTTTAAAAAAAGTAAAATAACCCCTCCCCGTCGGTGGACCCCACCGCCGGAGGTGCTACTCTTTCCTTTCCACTGCTTACAGACCCACGGCTTCTTTTTTCTTTTTGCTGCCAAAACACACCTATACATATATAATCATTTAACACACCACCCTTACAGCAACCACGACATGAATATATCTTCCTTTATTCTTCATTGAGTTTCAGCGACACACACACACATATTTATATTGATGCTATTGACAGCATGACTGATGACAGTAAGGAAAAGAAAAACTTCAACGTGTTTCCTTCTTTCAATATATATGTATTCTCACGTGCGAAACAAAACAGAAGCAGTATATATACCTATATATGACAGTCCAGAAAACAAAACCAGGTTTAGAGACACAAAATAAGATGCTAACCTTCCCCTACACTTAGTTTTCAGTTTCAGCAACTACTAAGACTCAAAGAAAGGGAGGCCAATGGATTTACCTTCAAAGTTCAAGTTGAATAAAGAGGATGGTGAGACTGCTTTTTAGCTCTGTTTTCCGACGGTGACACAGGGGAGGATGAGGCTTCAGTTTTTACTCTCAACTCTCACTCTCTCCTTCGTCTCACTCTATGTTTTTCTTTCTGACTAAGTGCCGAATGAAATGAGCAGAACTGGAACGAATAAAACCATTTAAATAAGGACCAACAAGATTCACAGTCGATCCTTCAGTTACAGAATATTAGTTTTTTTTAAAAAAAAATTATTTAAAAGTAGGGGCAAAATTGTAATTTCAGCTTAAAACTTAGGACAAAATTGTAATTTTAGCAGAATTACTGTTCATTTCCGTCAGACTTAACGGTCAACGTTGGTTGACTAACGGCCCGTGGTACTGGACGCTCTCAAAACGTAACGTTATGTGTACTTTTACTCCCAAAAAAAGGTTATGGTGCTGGGCGCTCATCTGAGTAAAGGTTATGCGTAAAATTGCACCTTTACCCTAAAAAATATATATGCACTCATACAAAAGAAAAAAAGTTTATACACGATAAAACGATGGTATTATTGTTGTTGTAAATTTAGAGTAATTATTTTATTGGAAAAACACTTCTCATCTTGTAGAAGAAGTGTTTTCTTATGTCACACTCATATATATATGTGGGTCCCACCATTTCATGTGTGTATATGAATTTTCTTATTATGCAACATGAAAAGTTTAAACCCCTTATTTTATTGGCTTGAAGAATAATTATTATTTTTCGTTTAAAAGTATAATGTGTTTGTATATGTATACATCATCCATAAAATGATATCCCTCTTTTATTCACTAATTGATTTGAATCTGAATGTGTGTCTACACATACACTTATTGGTCATCAAATAATATGTTATTTTAAGGATTCAGAACATATATGGAGTAGAACCAGAACAAATTAGGGGGAAAAGAAAAAGCATCACCAATTATCTTGGTAAACTGAAGTTGTTTCTGGCCTTACAAAAGTATAAAGTGTGTGTGTGTTTTTTTTCAAGTGGAAAAAATAGGAGGTGGCATTGATAATAATTAAAAAAAAAGGGTAGAGAGAGAGAAAATAAAATAAAATGAGTAAACACCGTTCCTTAGCTTCATCACAACCTAACGCATACTTCCTATGATCCTTATCATAAGACATTAACTAGTAAGTACATTTAACTCTTTTTATAAGACACTTGTTCGTTTCCAAGGAGCATTAATTTGTTAGTTCCATATATGCACATAATTAATAAGGGTAGTGGGTGAAAGTAATACTCCCTCTTATCTTTATTATAAGGCGTCAACTATCAATTCACACAGACCAATAAAGTTTGTTAAAAACATTAAAGTTGTCATAAAATTCAAGTGATTTCCAATATTACCCCTCTTTACTGACTACCATAAACTCAAATATAGTACTCTCTTACATTACCCATATTAAATATGGGCGGAAATAGAAAAATGAATTAATTGCACCTTAAAAATTAATAAGTGCCTTAATAAAAGGACCAAAAACACTTATTAGTTGATACTTTATAATAAGACCTAAAGGGAGTAATTAATATAGTACTGGAGTTTAGGGCAAGTAAAAGGGGTAATATTAGAAATTACTTAAATTTCAAGACAATTTTATTGATTTTGACTATTTTTATTGCTCTAGTTGGTGCTTTATAATAAAGAAAAAAAAAATACAAAACAACAAGCAAGTGTTTAGATCGAGGCACTAGTTTTCTGAAGGGGGAAAAATAATTCTTCATGGTAAAACAAAAGGCAAGTATAAACCTTGAGATATGAGATAGAATATTAGGAATCTCATGATGAAGCTTGCAAGTGGGTACCCAAAAATACTTGATTGAAAGCTGCCAGTAAGCGAGTACTGATACTAAATTATATAACATCCTCATTTGATTCGCCTATAGAGTTTCCCCTTACCAAGGAAAACAAAAAATTCCTCCAGACATGCTTTACTTAGCGTCAGGAAGGTCAAAAT
Source organism: Acacia confusa (assembly GCA_037074495.1). Classification (NCBI taxonomy): domain Eukaryota; kingdom Viridiplantae; phylum Streptophyta; class Magnoliopsida; order Fabales; family Fabaceae; genus Acacia; species Acacia confusa. The sequence continues at coordinate 1,770,658 of CM073509.1, forward strand.
CTTTTACATCACAAATGCTTTTGATGAAAACACCAGATCTTTCTGAATTCTGTCTGAGACTACTCAGGTTATATTGCTCGGATGAACAGTGAGTAAATTTCATGAGAGTTACTCTTAAGCGTAGCAATAAACATATAAAGTATGATCCTTTAATGTCCAAACGGGAGAGTTGCGAAATACAGTACCAGAGTCTACGCGCATCAGGCACTTGAATGTAGCAAACAAGGGGGACAAAAAAACAACAAAATCATTATCGACTTCTAAATTCTATAATTTAGATCCTACCAAGGCAAATATAGGATTTATAAATAAAATTGTTTAAGACCTGGGCTTCTCCTTCTTCTCTTTGAAGAGAGCCAAAAGGGACACCCCTGATACCTTTACAACCTTGAATCGAACTCCGGGAATATATATCTCCAACAGCATACCCTTTTCGACCAAATCCAGCGATCAGCACCTCGTCCTGCATATAAATGAACATGCATTTTTGAGCTGAAAGCGAAAACAACTCCTCTCTTCTCAATGTTCATCGAAGGTTTTGAAATCTTACATTCTCTTCAATGTAGTTCAAGCAACCATCATTGGGCACAAAGGCTGCAATCTTCTTCCCATTCTTGATCAACTGCACTCAAGCACACTTTCTAATGGCAGAGTTTGGCTGCTTAGCCTCAATTCCACTAAAAAAAGGTTGCGATCATGAGTTGAACATTATGTAAGAAATTATATCAAATTTCTGAGTGCAAAAGGCAATTTTCTTTTGAAAAAACGTCTACAGGATTAGGCTCACTTTTTTCCAAGAACAATGCCTTTAGCATGAGAGGATCCAGCAAATGGCTTCTTCCATTCAATACCCAGATATCTTGTATGCCTTGTCAGCCCACCTCTGCCTTCTCCGGTGGGACCTCAATTTGCGAGCAGCTCCCATTCCACGTGTTTTCCTGACCATGAGAAAAATGTCCTCAGATGTGAATTTAGTCAAATCTTCAACCAGATAAAATGCTAGCAGCATGCTTGAGATACAACTGACAATCAAATTAATGAAACTTGGTAGACACTTCATTTTATCGAGAAATTATGCAAGACTAGGTCGCCTGAGGAAAAGGGTAAAGCAGAGACAAAATTCCAAGACAACTGTTATTTATGCCATGATTCAGACACTCTGCACAAGCTGCAACCTTAGTAGTAACTAATAACTTAATACTGAATGATCAGTTAAAAAGCAAAAGAGACAGAAGGAATGAGAAATAAAATAACCACGAAATAATCTTGGACAACGAAGCCAACAATAGTAGGCGAGTGCTCAGCTGAATAACGCAGCTTGCTATAATTAGTTGCAAGGTAACCCCAAAAAAAAATTTCTTCCTAGAAGATATCCATGTCCTTATGAAATACTAGTATTGTTATCTTTAATAACTTTCTTTTTTGGTGCAAAAGATAAAACTTAAATATATGCAAAAATAGCAAAACTGTTTCCAACTTATTCCCAGTACATCAAAAGGACAAGATGCAGGACATTGGAGAGTTATGACAACAACTTCTAAGAACAATCTTGAAATAGCTTTATTATATGCTCCCTCCAGTCTTAATTATAAGATATAATTGACTTTTTTTGGAGGAATTAAGGAAGCTAATTAAATTCCTTTATAGTGCTTTTATTTTTATTTTTTTTCTTTAAATTAATTAGTTTAACTAATAAACTAATATATAATTTAAGAATATACAACATATGAAATGATTAAATAACTTATTTAGTTTCCTTAATCTCTCCAAAAAAAAGTCAACTATGTCTTATAATTAGGATCGGAGGTAGTACTACATTTTGCATTTGCATTTTTGTAAGAGATATAAAAGAAACTAATTGAATTATTTTAAAATATTTATATTTATTTGTTTGTTTTTCTAAACTATTTTACCTAACTTATAAAATATCATATAATTTAATCATACAATAACTTATTTAGTTAATCAGTCTAATTTAGGATTTGATAGGACAGTCAAATATGTAACTGATGCAATGACTACTTGATAATAGAAGAGTTGCCCCAGTTAACAAATAACGCAGTTTTACAATGTCGAAAAATTCGAATCAAGCAGATGGTATAAGTAACATCAACTCAGCTCAACGACGAAATAAAATGTAATTAACAGCAATTGCAGCGTTCACTAAAGCAATTTTGTCCCGAAGATTCTCAAAGTAAACAAACATGTAGAGCAGGCAAAAACACAACAACGCTGGAAAGTAAAACTCACCCCATGGTGAAGAGTACGAGTTAACGAACTGCTCTGGAGGATCGAAGTCGAACAGAGAAGTGAGAGTCGAAAAGAGGCTTCTCTCTGCGAGGCCGCCAAGCCAATGAAGAAACGAGCCCTGCTTTGATGCGCTTTATCGCTTATCAAAGTTCTTGGAAATTTTATGTCATACATACAAGAGTTTTTTAATATGGAAGTTACATCCCTAAAAGTCAATGACAAACTACCTTCTTATTTTCATTATTTTAGGATTAAACTATTCATATCAAGATATAACAACTTAAATGTAATTAATTCTTATAATTTAACATTTTTGACAGATTTGAATCATTCAAATGTCGATTTTTTATTATAAACTTACGATAAAATCTTCTAAAAAAATTGACGAAAACTATTAGTTGAAAATTATGCATTTTTTGTTGAGTAGAGGACAAATACATCAAGAGCTTGGTGTTCTAGTTTTACTATGAGAATCACCGTCACGCACAGAACAGGGAAAATCACGAGGGGCAAACAAAAACTTTTAGCATCTGATATTCTAGGTTCTGAAGAAACAGAAAGAATTATGTAGAGCTTAACTCACTAAACAAGAAATCGCAAGCTTTCCACAATTAAGTTCAGAAACATAGATGCAGACGCATAATTTACAGAGCAAAACAAAAACACCATAGCAACCGTACAAGTCGGAGTAATAAAATAGTAGACAATATTGATTATTTCTGAGGCTTCTTCCATAAGACCCCAATCTTCTTCAACATGTTGCCATTTTTCTTTTGGTGAAAATCCTCATCAATATCATCAACATAAGATGAACACTTGCCCATAAGAGGATTATTGTTATAGTTGCTGTCCAAAGACACACTTCTCTCTGCAAGCTTCCCATTGTTCTTGTTTCCTCCTCCTGCTGAAAGCATAGCAGCAGCTGCTTCTGCTGCTTTTCTCCACTGATCAGACTGAACCTTCAATCTTCTCAATTCAGCTTCCATTTCTGAGTTTGCCACTTGTGCTGCTTCTAATTGCTCTCCTACCCTCTCTGCTTTTCTCTTGCTCCTATCAGCTTCTTCCATCGCAATCCCTAGTTTCATAAGAGCCTCCTTTTTGGCTTCCTTCGCTGCCTCCACCTCCTCTTTAACTCTCCCACCATCACTGAACCTCTTCTTGATTTCTATCTTCAGCGTCTCATTCTCTTCTGATATGCTTTGTAATGTTGTCTCCTTGTCCATTAAATCAGCCTTCAGTTCAGCCACACCTTCCTCTAATCGTTTAACTTCCTTTTTGAGCTCGTTTTCCTTTTGGGCTGATAGGCTCTTCTCAAGCTTCACGTTCAATTCCTCATTCTCTTCAACTATACCTTGCAATTCGGTTTCCTTGTCCATTAGGTTTGCTTTCAACTCTTCAATCTCAGCTTTCTTTTTATTCAGCTCAGCCTCAAGCTCAGTTTGATTGTGGGTTGATTCTGATTTTATTTTCTCTATCAACTCATAGGCATTCCTGACCTCCACTGTATTCTGAATCTGTTCTTCTTGGTACTTAGTCTCGGCAATTTCTAGTGCAGATCTCAGCTCTGCTATCTCAGACTTCAGAGAATAAATATCCCCTTCAATCTTATCTGGATCCTCTGCCTTCAAATTTTCAAGCTTGCTTACAAGTGCTTCTAGTGAATTCACTCTTGCTCTAGATTGCTCTAGCTCTAACGCAATGGAGCTGTAGCCTTCTAAAGCTCTAGCAGAATCAGCCCTTAACAACTCTACAGTTCTTTTTGCAGCTTCAAGTTGATGCAGAGTTTCATTGACCAAAGCTTGGGCTTGTGCTTCTGATTCCTTACATTCTCTAAGCTGGTTCTCCATGTCCTTTATCAAAGAAAGAGTTTTTGCCAAACTTTCTTTCAGATTCAGTAGTTCCAAATTGGCTGATTCTGTATGCTGGTTTTGAGCATTCTCACAGGTAGTAATCAATTCAAGTTGGACCTTGAGCTGTTGAATTTCAGTTATGGCAGCCTTGACCTCATATTGCCAAACTTCGTCATGTTCTTCTGGGTTCTTCTGAGGCTCAATTACATGAACTTCTTTAGAGGCTGAGAGTTCTTCAAGCTGACTTTGAGAATCTCTGAGTTTTTCCAACAGGGACAGAAGTTGCTCCTTGGATTCTTCAACTTCTTGCTCGGCTTGTCTTTTGCATGATTCTGATAGAATGAGCTGATTCCTCACTTTCTCTAAATCCTCCTGAAGTTGAGAAACCTGAGATTCCAATTCAGAGATTCTGCTAGGGCGCTTCCTCTTAAGCAACAGTAAAAAACATAGTGATATTAGAACCGTAGACAAGAACCAAAACATTGAAAAATGTAATGATGAGTCGAAGAAAAAAATATCAATGATGGTACCTCCTCAGGGATTTACAAAAACCCAAGTAGAATAGAATCTAAATATGAGAAGAGACAAAGGATGATAATAATAACGCAGAGGCTCAGAATCAGACAAGCATTAGCTGTCATAACTCACGAGTGTTGCGTGTGAAATGACATCTATACTCCTAAAACCGATCAGAACTTATTATGGCGGTATTGTAATATTCCATGCTCACCTACTCTCTGTGATAATGTAGATACACTTAAATGCTTGAAAACAGATCTTTGAAAATGACTCTTCTATTCCAAAATGAAAGTGTCATCATTAATAAAAATATACTAGTAAAATTTACCTGAAGCTATATTGTTCATTAGCCATGAATAACCTAAAGTAAATTGCGCTAACTTCTCTAAAGCTAAAGATTCACTGAAATTAGGAAATGGACTCCATCCTTTTCACAGAGCATGAGTTGAGCAGTTTATGGCGTATGAGTAGTGCAGTTTAACGTAGATTTTATATTATATAAAATATTAAAAATTATAAGAACTTTCTATTTTCAAAACACAGATTTCAATTTATTTTTTATATCTTTTCACTGAAACACCCTCATAAAAAATATGTAAGAGGATATTTTAGTCTAAAAATTCATTCAGGTCAATGGAGAGTTTTTTCCCCGAAAAAAAAGTAAAATTAAATTGGACAAAATGTAACATAAATTTTTATTAAGTCTTCGATGTAATTAGACCTCAAAATTTATAATTTTTTTTCAAACCATTTATATTAGTTGCACATATTAAAAAAAGGTTTCCATTTACGTAGATAATTAAATTGGGTATTTTAAAAAAAACCAACAAATATTTTTTTTACAAATAACAATATAACTTATTTTTTTAATCACTATAAATCAGTAGTCTAACTTTTACATTTTGAACCAGAGGTACAACTGATGTGCTATATGAAGAATTGCGCATTATTTATCAAAGGTGTAGTTAGACTAAGAACAAAAATAAAAGGAATAAAATAAAAAAGAAGCAAACCTCAGGCGACTAACTCAAAGCACGACTCGAGAAATTAATTTTGAAAGAAAACCCAAAAGAACATGGGCCTCAAAAATAACGTTTGACGTATGCTAGAATGGGCTATATTGGAAGAGATCCTGAGCTCAAGATTCGATTTCAGATCTTAATCAGACCCAAATTAACATAAAAAAAAGCAGACCAAAACTTTACGAAACAAAATAATTACCTCCGGAACTGGGCTTCTGGGTGATCTGCGGTCAGTGACTTTGGGGCTTCTTTCTTTCAATGCTCTATTAGCTTGACTAAACGAAGAAGCAGAGTTAGTCTCTAGAGGACTAGGCCTGAGTCGGCGAACAGCACGAGGAGAGACCTTTTGAGGCACTTCAGAGGATCCACTTCTGGAAAAAAAAAAAACGTAGAGCATTATAATTTATAAGGTAAGAGGGAAAAAACTTCTTAAGGAAAGTGAATATGAGTAGGTATCTCAAAAAGCCTCCAATCTTGCAATCTATGTATTATTCACCATATAAGGCAATATCTTCGAATCTTTGGATTTTGCCAACTCATTACTACCTTCATTTTAGTTGGCAGAGCACAGAGAGTGATTGAACCATTTGAGCAGACAAATTTAAAAATGCTAACTTTATATTTGAAACTGAAATTTTAAGTTTCAAATCAATATTGCCGGAACGAGTAGTATCTCAGTTAGAGCAAATATTTGAAGTTTTGTTTATACTCATCGTTATTAGCAAATCTTAAATATAATGTCACCTTCATGAATTCTCAGTTCTACATTATATTTGTCTAATGAAGTCTCCTAAGCAACTCTCATTTACTCGTAATGGAGCTGCATACACGTCATTTATAGCCAATTCTTTTTACATCATTGACAACCATTAAGAATTCGAATAACAATGGGAATAGCTTCAGCGAATCCCAATCTGTATATAAAGGGCTTGCTTTCAATGAAATATGAAAAGGAAATTTAAAAATAAGTTTAAAAAAAAAATACAGAACAACTAGCAAGTGAGTGTTTCCTGTAAATAATGAGATGTAAAAAGCAGCCCAACCATCAATGTCTACAATTCTTACCATCCAAAAATGGCTCTCTCCCATAGCTTGACGAGGAAAATGACAATAACCCAATGGGAAATTTGACTGTTAAGTTCTCAGTTCCTCAGGAACAAGTCAAACCAAAAGAGAAAAACTGTAAAAGGATGAACTAGTGGAGCCTAGAGCCAGTATGTCCTTGAATTTAAACAGTCCATTTATAGAAAAATTATTAACACTATCAAGGTAATGTTGCTGATTTAACTTTTTGGATACTTTTGAAAGTAACAAAGCAAAATGAAATAGAAAGAAATGTCCATTAAAAGGCAGAGCATTTGAAAATTACCTTGTCTTGGGGGTCTGCATGTTGAACTAACTTTGGTCTGGATCTTGAATGTTCCCTGACCCACAAGGACAGTACCAGTTCAGCAAAATATCACAAGAGAATCCAATGAGAAGGTAAATGAAGTTATGACCAAATAAATGAGTTCACGCAGAAGGATACACTCCCATATGAAACTGCAAAACCATAAATGCACTAGATTTTCTAACTGCGATTTTCACTATCTTTCCCTTCTAGCATAAAAAAATGAAATAGACTCGACTAAATGTGAAGAAATATGTACACTTGACAAAACTAAATTCACTAAAAAGCATATCTAACATGCTAAACATTATTACATAATTAGTTTAGTTTGCACGTTTTCTCACACTTCTTTGTTAGACACTGAACGAATACACACAAGAATTCAAGTTCCTTCCCATTACTTAGCGTAAATACTTAAAATATCCCTTTTGTTAAAAGGAAAGTAAGTCTCGCTTGAAGATATGAAGATGGAAAGAGACATGACCACCGCAAAAAATGGAGGAAAAAGAAAGTGAAGTGAAAATTTAGCACTAGGTCAACCACTCATGGGAAAAATTTAACTTTATACCAACTGCTGTTATGATAACTCATGAGCTATTTAAGAGCAAACAGACCCCACCATTATGGTAAAGGGGGGCCTACAACTACAAACATAATATGAAAATTACAGAGACACTCATGATGTACAGATGAAACGATGAATATTACCAATTTACCCATGCGTGCTAGTTGGACTCCATTAATGAGCAATTGTCAATTTCGTAATTGTAAATACAAAGTCACAAACCTCCAATTTTGCCGTGAAACAAGGGCACGACTCAGCAAATGAGTGCCAAGCGTTGATAATGTACGAACACAGAAACTTATCTTTACCCAAAAAACTGCTCAAACCTTTGCTTTCACTTATATTTGACATTTTCCCAAGATTTTTCAACGAGCAGACATAAAAAATTATCATTCCCTAGACAAAATGATTGTAACAAGACATGCTCCGTAAGCGCAGGTTATGGTTAAGCATTGTTTCTCTGAAGAAGAAAATGACAAAACGGAAAAAGATAAATCCCGCGAAAAATCACATCAGATGATTATTACTTAAGGATTTTCCTGAGGAACAAGGGGAATAAGATCTACAGAAGACCAGAGAGCATCATTAAGACGTTAACGACATTGAAATCTGCAACCGAGTAAACAGGGGAAGACCATTTTTTATCTTAAATAACGAGAGAGAACGTGCTAGTCACTGCTAGAATTAGGGAAATATTATATGAAGCATAAAAAGAAGAGGAAGAAACAGAAACAAACAAACAAAAGAAGTACATTATGAATCCATTTTTTTTAAAAAAAAAACATATTCTATTATTCAATTTGCTTTTTTTAAAAAAAAGGTTTCAAAAAAGCATTAAAAAAAGTTGCAAAGCCTACCGGCTAATCCTCAGCTCCAACCCATGGAATCACAAAAAAGTGATTGAAAAAGATGCATCATTACGTTCAATACATAGAAACACATCCAAATAACAAGAAATTTTAAATTAAAGAAAAACAGAGAGCGGACAGTAGATGAGGAAGAAGAAAAACTTGATCTTCCATGAAAAATGTAAAAATGGAAAGGTTGAAATTCAAAACTAACAAGCCTACAACTAAGTAACAGACCTCAATGAAGCAGGCCTGTGAGTTTTCATGAAAGTACTAACCTACAGCTCAAACACCCCAAAAGAAGAAAAGGGAAAAAGAAGAAGAAGAAAGCAGATTGTTTAGAAGGCAAAATGGTTGTGTGGCAAACAACCATATCAGAGCCACTCCACATTTTCCTGCATTTTTTCAGAAGCCAGGCAAGAGTAACAATGTAAAGCATAAAAATCGATAGAAACTAACTCACCGTCACTGCCAATGAATGGAGTTGCAGGAGAAGATGGTGAAAGCCGTTGTGTGCGTGATTTACGGGCTTATGGCTTCCGTTGTGGGGGTGGGGGGAGGAATAGAGTACGGGCGAATGCAGGGAAAGAGGGAAAGCCAAGAATCAGGTAGCAGTAGAGAGAGTGCCGATTTGTCGTTGCGTAGTCGCTGCGATTAAATTGGTTTTAAGAATGAGCTTGCGTCCGTATCCTCGCATGGGATTAGAATATCATATCTATATTCGCTATTCGGGTTAACTTCTTATCCATTTTCTGCCTTTTTTAACCTTTTCTTTTCCCACCTTGGTACATTTCGGGATTGGCGCCAAAACACTTAGAACGGGCCAGTGAGCAATGAATACCCGTAGGTATATGTCCTGTTTGTTTGCCGTGGAGTCTCATTTAACTATATCACACGTATTAATAAGATTAAGGAGAAGCAGTTAGCTCATAATCATAGGATAAATTTTTAACTATATCGTCATTTTCTAATAAATATTCTTTAACTTTTTCTATTTTCATTAGTACCATTAATATGAGTAAAATTGTCAAAGTCTCATTTATTATTATGAAATTAGAATTATAAATAAGGCTTAAGGTGCAAAAATATACATGAGTTTTTTCCCTGGAGCGTCCATAACCTAGTGCTTTTTTTTTGAGCAAAAATATATATGTGGTTACTATTTTGGAGTAAAACTCACATCCCACCGTTAAGTTATTGTTTACCGCTGTTATATTACTGTTTACTTAATCTCTTTTTCTCTCATCACAGTGAATAGAAACTTAATGGTAGGATGTGACTTTTTCTTCGAAATGGTAACCACGTGTGTATTTTTGTTCCAGAAAAAAGAACGTGGAGTTGGGCATTCCTGGAAAAAAAAACTCATGTGTATTTTTACACCTTAACCCTATAAATAAAACCAATTTTTTTTTTTATCAAAATAGATTTATAAATAAAATCTAAGTGATAATAAGAAAAGGGGTCAGATAATAAATTGAGAAACAACGTGTCCGCCTAAATCTATTGGCTAACCTTAAGATGAGATGGAAAAAATTGAAGTGTGGTGTGAAGGGTAGGTAAGTAAGTTCATGAGTTGTAGACTTGACTTGGAGAAAGTGCTCCTTGGGTCTAAGCTTTTGAGATCTTTATCAAGTAAAGTGTTATCAGATTATTGCTTTTTCAGAAAAGAATATTTTCTATGAATGAGACAGAATATACGGCGACAACCATGAATATGATGAAGCATAGATGCTGTAGGCGCTTTTGGTTGGATTTCATTAGACTCGGTAATGCAGGTGTAGTGCAATGCCATTCAATATTAATTGCAAGGTCAATGTTTGGTTTGATTTTTAAGTAACATGTAATGAGTTATTTTTTTTAACAATTAGCTTATTTTACCTTTAATATAATCTTTGTAAAAAAAATAGTTAAGAGTCATTGTGTTGCCTTACAATAATCATCACGCTATCTTATCAAGGATCGGTGAAGGTAGTAATAACAGTGATGTGGTGGTGTTGATGGCATTCTGTGATAGCTATAATAGAGGAGGAGGATGTACTAGTGGTGGCGGTAGCAGTAGCGGCAGTGGCATTTGGTAGTGGATACAACAATGAATGAGGGGGTTGTGGCAATAGCAAAGGCAATAGTGGAGGTGAAGGTGACGGCAACTAGGGTAGTGAGGACAACGCTAGAGGAGGAGGAAGAGATAGTGGTGGTGACAGTAGTGGGGGAGGAGGCAACGGCAATGGCGAAGCCAATAGTGGAGGTGGCAATGGCTACAACGACAATGGTTGGAAGGAGGTAGTGGTAGCAACTACATTGGTGGAGATGACGGCGGTGGTGACAACGACAATGGAAGAAGAAGAGGATATAGTGGTGGTGATGGCGGTAAAAGAGGAAGACGTAGTGGTGGCGACCACAATAGTAGAGATGATAGTGGAGAAGGATGACGTAGCAGCAGCGGTCTTAGCATGGTGTGACATGAGAAATGAGTTAAGCTAAACAAAAGACAAATGAAAACTAAAGAATAAATTAGAGTTTTTAAATCATACAATAGAGTATTGGTGAATACTTATAGAGGGAGATATAAATGAGGATTACCAATTTTTTGGTAATCATCATTACTATGGTGAACTCTATTACCACACTCTAAAGAGTGATTAAACTCTCTTATCTTGATATTACAGTCATGATTACTATTAGATACATGCAATCTAACTCTTTAGTCATTTGAATAAAAATGCATCATGGTATCATTTTTTGAATACAATACAGAGTCAAATTCAGCAGTGCGTTCTTTGGTTGCCCTTGAGAAAATAGAAAATCCACAGATATTCATATGGTATTATGCCAACATCAGTAGCAGAACGAGGGATAAGATTTCTCTTCCAAGTATAAAAAGAAGATACCAGGATATACTATTGTTTGTGGTTACTGTTGTGGAGTTTGATAATCTTGAAAAGGCATCAATCTCGGTGTGAAAATTAAATAACACCTAGACGAGCCTATACTGAACCGTTTTACTGCAACATGCCAGGAGCCTTTGAACAGGGCAAAGAGACGGGTTATCAAGATCCCAAAACAACTCCAATTGCTAATACATTCATAAAAACAACTATATATCACGATATGGTGATAAAAGATCAGAGTAAGAAATATTTTATATATAATGTTATTTTGCGAGCTCAATTTTAGTTATAAAAACACAAAACTCAATTTCTATATCCGAATATAATAAGGACCATCCTTAATTTCTTCCTGTCAGATGAGTGCGCTTCAATGTTATGCCCAATGGACTAAACAGGGCCCCATTGTTTAGCCCGTTTTCTTACAGAGACAGTTTTCAAACGGGCCAAAGGGCCAATCTCCCCTATTTTTGACTGGAAAACGCAATCTAATTTTTGGTCGCGAAAGTTCAACGGCTTCCATTGAGTCTGACAGGTAGGACCCGTTACGATAGCAACAATAGAAGTATCTCTTTTTCGGGATAAACTCGTGTGTTGTGTGTGTGTATACACTAATTGTATATATTATCATAATTGGAGATATAAATTTAAGTTTGATAAAAAATTAAATTATTATTAAAAATTACAAAAAATCTAAAGTACTTAGTTAAATATATTCTTATTGATAAATTATAATGTATAGAAATGTGTATTTAATATTGGGAATATCATTTCTGCCTTGAGTCAAAATAACGTCGTTTTGACTCTTTTTTATATAAAGAGATGAAAGGAAAAGAAGGGAAAGAAAAAAAAAGAGTATCTCATCATCTCTTCATTTAAAAAAGAGCTAAAATGGTGTTGTTTTGACTTAAGGAAGAAAATTTTTTCTGCCTTAAAGGCAGAAATGATATTCCCTTTAATATTACATTGTGTATTGGACCACTTATCCTTAATATATTTCTCTAGATGCTGAAAAAAGTGTTTCCCATCAAAAGTGGTTTTTTTTTTAAAGAAACTCATCAACCATTGAAACTATTCCAAACGGTTCAAATAGGCTTCTCCTCCATGGCACTGGTGTTTTGGTGCTATGCCAAACACACAATTAGCATATTGCTTGCAATGAGCTTCTACTTCTTCTTCTTTTAATGGGCTAGCATCACTTTTGATCATTGAAGTTTTCTCTAATTTTGGTTTGGTCCCTCATGTTCAGTGATTTTGGTTCTTTTAAGTTTACTCTGTTTATAACTGTTAGTCTCTAAAATTTGAAAAGGATTTGATGCGGTCTTTGATGGTGTTAATTCATCCTATGCCCCGTTAAATCAGTTTATGTGACATGCTTGTTAGAAAACAATAAACAGATATGGCAAATGATATTATCTTAGTTAATTATGAGCTAAACATTTAATTTAAAAAGAAAATAAATAGGATCCAACAAAATTAAAGAAACGCACGAAGTCTGGATAAAGGCAGTAACACGATATAATGAGAAATCTGGTTCCAAAATTACAAGCATAGATGGAATCTAAGATCAATAGATCTTGAAAACGAAAAAGAACATCATAGCAACAGATTTAAATAGAGCTGCCACTCCAAAATCACAACCACAAATAAACAAAACAAGAATACATAACACCAGGAAAACTCGAAATACATCAACATTTGTCCCCAGTTTCAGGATCGACTCGAAATGGTCAAAATAATGAGCCACATACAACATTCAGCTTTCATGGGCACCTATTGTACTGTTATTGAACCTGGGGGGGGATAAGAAGCATGGTCTCCATTTTTCTTGAAAGTCCTACACAACGTAAACGAACAAGGGGAACAATCAAAAGGGAAGAACATCCTCAGACATCTAAATAAAATATCAGAAGGAACCACATGAAAAAAAATAAATAAATAAAAATTCCAAATCTCAAATCACGAATCAAAACAAACATCTGCAAAGTTTGGGGGTGACTACACTCAAGCATCGTAATCAACTAATCATACATATCGATATTAATAGAGAGGGATATAGAAATGGAAATGGAGAGGCGGGTAGCTAGGGAACAAGAGAGTTACATACATACAGAACTGAAACGCTTTAAGAAATAGGTTGTGATTATTTTGGAGTGGTAGCTCTAGTTAAGTATGTTGCTATGAAGTTCTTTTTCATTTTCGAAATATATTGAGCTTAGATTCCATCGGTGCTTGTAATATTGGAGCCACATTTCTCATTATATCAGGTGACTGCCTTTCTCCATACTCCGTTCTCTCTTTTAGGTTGGATCCTACTTATTTTATTTTTAAATTAAGTGTTTGATACAAGTTGTTTTTTCTGACATGATCTTCAGTGTACGATGTAAGTATGTGAGAGATGTTTTATTTCAACTTATGTTAATGTGTTTTTTTAATGCCAACTTAAACAGGTCCATAATGTCCACCTCTTAATTAACCAAAATAATATTATCTGTGATGTTTATTTCCTAATAAGCGTGTTACATAAGCCGATTTAACGAATTTAGTGCCACATAGAATGAATTAACACTTTGAAATGATGTATAAGTCATTTTCAAACTTAACAAACTAATGGTTATAAACAGAGTAAACTTAAAAGACCAAAAACTACCAATTTTAAATTTGAGACACCAAAACCAAAATTGGGTAAAACCAAAAAATCGATATTGACCCTCTTTTAATCTAGTTCAGTAGTTATGACTCATGAGACCAATAGTGATGAGTTGGATCAATAACTATTCCCTTTAATTAAATAACATTTTGAGATCAAATCTCAACAATGACAAAATTGATAAGGAGGACAATTTTATACTTAGTGCCTCAGTCTATGTAACATCTCTATTTTTCATGTGCATCATTATAAAGATAATGACATGCATGATTTTTGTGAAGCTATGTGTTAAGGACATGCATTATTGCAAGAAATAATCATAATAGAATTAAGATGTGAATTATTTGTTTATGTGTAATTAAATGACAATGGAAGTCAAAACATATTTATTTTTCCCTTTTTACCCTTAGGCAAAATGCATAATGGAAAAATAGAGAAAAGAGCATAAAATTCCGAAAATGCCCAGAAAAGAGTCATGGACCTAACCAAGAATTTTGAGCTATTGGGCTAAGTGGGAAAAACAATTCTTAAAGCCCAAGAAGTAGGCCCGGTTCGCAAAAGAAGAAGGGGGAAATAAAAATGTGCTCTTGGATGATAATAATAATAATAATAATAATAATAATAATAATAGACCCTCAAGAAGCCATATTTTAAGGAGTGAAATTTATGACATTATACTGGGTGACCTCATCTAGCCAGTGTTATCAGACCCGGCTCGGACCAGTCAGGTCAAACCGGAACCTGGTGAACCGAGCACCCAACCGGTCCGAGCCGGCCAAAGGATTGGAAATGAGTGAAAAACGGTTTTTTGGCCGGTTGGACCGGCCAGTTTTATCTAAAAACGACGAACCGGCCGAGTGGCTGAGTCGAAGTAATTTTTTTTTTAAATGCTTCGACTGGCAGATGGAGGAAGAAGAAGGTGGGTATGAAGATCACGAGGAAGGTGAGAGAGATTTCAAGAGCATGAAGAGGGTGAGAGATCTAAACACTTCATTGAAGTTTGAAGAGGGTGTGAGAGAGATCTGAAGTAAACCTGTGAAGGAGGACGGTGGGTCGGTTCTTGATCCTCCTCGTCATCGTCACTATGATGGATAGTGGACAGCCAGGTGGTGGTGCAGTGGCTGGGAGCTTGGGAGTGATGAGATTGCCGGCGATGTGAGAGCAACGAGGAGCTTAGGGCTGTGGATAGAGAGAGGGGGGAAGGATTGAGGGAGAGAGTGATTGACGGAGATGATGAGGTTAAGCTGTTCAGGACTTAGAGTAGAGACATGGAAAAATCAAAAATTGATAGGACGCATGAAGAAAAAAAATGGAATAGGCATTAATTTTTTAGACTGACACATTGTGGTCATATCTTATCAAAAGAAGCAGGCTGACTTTTTCTTACTTTTTTTTTAAACATGAAAAATGGACAATATACGGAAAAAAAAAAATTAATTTCTCACCATCTGGTTTAACTACAGTTTGACTTCGATCTGACCCATTGATCCTTTAATTTTGCTCCTAGTTAATTAGGTTATTTATGTTTTAAACCTGTAAAAGAATTTTAGGTACTTTTATTTTGTAAACTCATTTTTTTATATATATATTTATAAGTATGGTTGTATAATTTATAAATATAGTATGGTTTTTGAAACCGGGTTATAGTTATGCGGTTCAACTAGTGACTCATTGACCCAGTACCCCGACCGGGTCGATGACCGGTCCGAGTCTGATAACATTGCATCTAGCTTACATCATCACCTTCATAAATGTAAGAGCACATGAGATGAGAGTTTGTGAGACACAAATCCTCCCAAATCTTTCCTACTCCCACGTTTTGAGGAGGGGAGAAGAGAAAAAGAAGAGACCAAAAAGTGTAGCTAGAAAGCTAAAAAAATTAGGACCAAGGACAAGAACATGACTACGGGAAAAGGCAAGACATGACATGGTATACTTTTGCTTGAAAAAGAAGACATTCTCCCTCCCCCCATCAACTGCCCCAAGTGAGGAAGGAAGGAACAGAAGGGAAATTAAATGAAAAAAAAAAAAACATGACATGATGTGATTTAAAGTTGGAAAAAAAAAAAAGAGAGAAAGGAAGGCCTGTAGAGCAAGTAGAAGTAGTCCAACACTTTAAAAAGCAACTCATTTCTCCTCTTTGGGCTGCTAGACGTGGAGGAAGAGAAGGAAAAAAAATAGAAGAGGCTCTCCCAAAAGACACAAGGAAGTTCAAGAAAAAGAAGGGGAAATCAAGGAGCTTAAGAGTAAGGTTTTTAATCTCAACTTATTTTCTTCTACACTTTTTAATAAGGTTTAGAACCTAAAGAAAATATTCTTTTGGTATATTGTTGGAATAAGGTTTTAAGGTTAAGAGAGCAGAAGCCAAACTCAAGAACTCAAAGGTTGTTGAAGATATTAGGTCAAGTAAGTCACCTTGAACCTTCTTATAATCTCTATGGTGTTAGCCTTGGGAATGGTTAATTCATGAGCATATATGCAACAATATGAATTTATTTTTGTAATAGTATAATATGAATACAAGGTTTAAAACTAAGGTTCATGGCCTAAATGGTAGAGAAAACCTAGTACATAGAGTTATGAAATTATAATGGAAATTTGACATTTTGGATTTAGCTATTAATTTTCGTGCAGCTGGTTTTTCATGTGGTTAGGAATTGATTTTGGTGTTTTTAAAGGTTCTAAAGTGTTTAAAATGAGATTTTGTATAAGGGTAAACTTGGATCAAAATTTTTAGAACCATAGAAGAAAGTACAAAAACGTTGGTATATGATTTCTGGAAATTCTGGGGAGTCAGCAGGGTTCAACTTGATTTTTGACCTAGTTAATGGACTTTAAAAATCATGAAATTTTAAAGAGAGAAAATAGACATCTCAAGGATTATTTTGATATATAATATATAATTTTTAGAGTTTTGGATTGGGAGAAATGAATTTTTGAAAATTGCCCCTAAAATCTGAAGGTCATTTCGGACTAGACATGACTTTGGGCCCATGGTTAAAATTTAGATTTGATCCAGCCCAAATTAATATTTTTGGTTAAAAATAGACATATTAAGGGTCATTTGGGCTTTGAAACCAACCCAAAATGATTTTTCTAGATTTAATTATGAATTTTTTAAGTTGGAGCTTTATTGCTGGAAATTTCAGAATAAGGACGAAAATAAAAGGGTTTTAGGCCCATATTAAATTCCTTAGTAAGAAAATGAATTTAGCAAATATGGACACATTAATTGGGCTCATTTTAAATTAGCAATAAAATATTTATTGAGGAGGAATTAATTATATTTACATTTTATTAGGTTTGATTGTTGTGCTTCTGCGCCGAGAAATTATTTCTGTTAGTTGTAGTCAACTGTCAGGTAGTAACCTTAATACTCATATATTCTGTGTGATTTGTGTATTTATGTTTTACCTCATATGTTACATACATTTATTTATCATTTATTTCAAAGCGCTATGTAACCGGAACATGTTGTATGCATTATGGGTCATGCTATGTACCACGCCCGATGGTCTGTGCTGTGTGCTATTAGGACCACGATAGTCTGTGCTGTATGCTATTAGGACTGCTAGTTTTAGATTTGGCTGTGTGCCTTGATACTGATGCAATGTGGTATTTGTTTATTTATGGTTTTTCTAGATGTATTATTCATACATTTTATATGAAATTAACGGTTGGGATCCAAATTTTTGAATTCCAACCCCTTTTAAGCCCCTGGGCAGTTCATCACGACCGGAGTAGAGAGACAGATGTAAGGCTCCAGGGCAGGACTAGGAGGCGGTAGCTAGTGGTTGTTATTTTTAGATATTTATTTTGATTTTCCCGGATGACTGTAGTATAATATTCGGCCTGTCAGGCACTATTATCCAGATGACTGTATATATTTTTGTCCCTTCAGGAAAGTTTACTATTCTACACTTTATTTTATCAATATATCATCGTCTAAATCAGTACATGCTTTGCTATTAATATTCTGATGAATGATGTAAATTTACCTAAGAAAATAATATAAAATTTAAATAAAGGGAAAGAACCGCATTGCCCACCACCCAAAAAAGCGAGGGCGGTAGATATGGTACAGTCTAAATATATTTAAGTTGGTTTAGATTTAATGTGACCCAAAACTCAGTTGTCGTGTTAGAAGTAGTGAAGAAAAAAGGGAAGTATAAGTCTATCCGATACATCACACCAATCTAAAAAAATGAACATAACTTGTTGCATGGAAATTGCGAGTTGAGCTCACGTGGAGTTGGAAACTTTTTACACAATCCTGGAATCTTGCTTTCAGGCGGTTATAAAAAATTGCTTTTGAGTGGGCAGCTAGGCCTACGAACTACGCACACATCTCAAAAGGCCCTAAGTAACGCATAAACCAAGGACTACTCGTCACAAGTCGGTGACTTGTTCCGTAATCTTTACTAAAATCTCCTCGCCACGCCAAAATTTGCCAGACCCTGGGTGAATCTGAATATCCACCTAAAGGATCAAAGTCCCTTTTTACCAGCACACGTTTCCTGATCGTGCTACATATAATTTAATTAGAAGTACTGTTAAACACTAATTAATGCAGTAAATCTTTTAAAAATGATCTGAACTTCGTTACAATTGTAAGAGGATAGCCTCTTTTACTATATATATTAAACTAAACTCTTGTTGGCAGGGAAAGATGTGTTGAGGTTATTTTTAATAGAAAAATTCAGAATTTTTTTTCCCATTTTTCTCTTCTCATTTGATCATGCGATTCCCATTTCAGGCAACAAATGAATTAATCATTGTTTTTGCTGGAGATTGTCAAAGAATGTTTCCAGTTTCCAAATAGATGAGGCTCTACCCAAAAAAAAAAAAGGTTTCCCTATAGATGAGGGCATTATCGTCATTTGAGGCAGTCTGAGTCAAATACACACCTGTCTGTAACTCACAGTACGGGTCCTTTGACTACGCGGGCTCTAGAGCCTACATGGACATAATAAATAGACAATCCGAAGATCACCAACCACAGCTAACAAGCTCCCTCCTTTCATTATGGTCGCTTCAGATTGAACCTCTGAGTGCAGAGATAAATATTCTCACAGAACTCACTCGTCTGATAAAAAACACAAGAATATTCAAAAAAGAAAGAAAAAGATGAGAACAAGCAACCACTTGATTGGTCTAGTAAACTTCTTGACGTTCTTGCTGTCGATCCCAATCTTAGGAGGTGGAATATGGCTGAGCAGCAGAGCCAACAACACAGACTGCCTCAAGTTCCTGCAGTGGCCTGTGATCATAATCGGAATCTGCATAATGGTGGTGTCGCTGGCGGGATTCGCCGGAGCGTGCTACCGGAACACGTTCCTGATGTGGCTGTACCTGGTGGTGATGTTCTTCGTGATAGCTGCGCTGATCGGGTTCATCATATTCGCGTACGTGGTGACGGACAAGGGTTCGGGTCGTGTTGAGCCGAACCGGGCGTACCTGGAGTATTATCTGGCGGACTACTCGGGTTGGCTGGAGGAGAGAGTGGCGAGTTATAGTTACTGGGGGAAGATAAGCTCTTGTATTAAGGACTCCAAGGTCTGTGCTAAGATGGGCAGAACCGTCGGTGGTCAACCTGAATCTGCTGATATGTTCAACCTCCGACAACTCTCTCCGATTCAGGTACGCCTTTGCCTTGCTATTTTATATATATATATATATATATTATCGTCCGGACTCAAATTTAAGACCCAGAGCAATTATGTGTTGGTTTGCCTTGCTATTTTGTTCCTATATCTATTAAAAATTTGCGTTTTTTTTAATCTGGTCTCAGTAGTTCATCAAGCTCTTGGGGTTAATTATGGGTTGTGTTTTGGTAAAAAAATTTGACTGGTAGTTATGCTCATGAAAGGAACTTGAATTTTAAATATGGAGGTGGCTTGTGTCGTGAGTTTCAACCGTGGAGCTCTCAGTTTTGTCTTGTATGTATGGGACATAAATAGAAAATCACCTCAAAAGATATGGTACAGATTTGTATGGGAGAGGTGAAAGCGACTTTGAGATAATGTGAGTATTTAGTTGAAGCTTTGAAATTTGGAGATTTTTTAAATAAAATAATACTACTATGAATATTATTTGTTTTGAAGTATGGGGCGTATTACAGGAAAGGGTAGTGGGTTGGAGATCTGTGGGTAATTAAGGAACCTTATGGTCGGTGCCATGTGGGGAACTCCGGCTCATTAAAAGATGAGTAGGAAGAGCTTGGCTTATCTAATTGCTCAGATATGGATATGGACAATCCAAAAAAAATTTTAAAATTTTTTATTTTTAAAAAATTATTTTAATTGACTGAGAGTTTAAAATAAAGATAAAATTTTAACTTATATTTTCTAAAAATGATTTTTCATTTAAAAATCACCTGTTAAAAAAATTGAGTCTAAACCATGCAGATTTTATTTAAACAATTCAAATGGTCGGATCTCTCCCTTGAGATGAGGAGGGAAAACAGGTTCGTCATGTGGTTGGGTGATGAGTTTAAGATAAAGCTCCGAAAGTAATGGGTTAGCCAGCCAATCAAATGCGAGCCACGTTAACTGACGTAGAAAACGGAACAGTATTAAAATACTACTAGTATTGGAACTTGGACTGGGGCGGCTCGCCATTGGCATGGTTGGGACAAGTTGGGTTGGTTTTATAATCATTTTCTCATTATCTCTCATCTTATAATCTTTGAATCATATCCGTCTAATCAATCAAAAAAGTATTTTATCATCTCTCTCATCTTCTTAATCAATAACCTAGATGGGCTGATGAGGGAAAATGAGAAAAAAGATGAGGAGAGGATCCTCTTCCGACCGGGGAATAGTACTCTAGTAGTCTAGTACTCGTATTGTTTACGTTTGAAATTATAGTAGTTAAAATCTTGTTTTATCACTTTGATTTTATGTTTTTACGATTTTTGTTATTAAATGAATTTTACTAATTTTTCAAACGTTTTTAAATTTTTATGATTTTATTGCATTATAATTTTACGTTTTATGATTTTTTCCTCTTTCTAAAATCTCAATTTTAACAACCTTATTCGAGACTTTGAGTAACCTCTTACAAATAGAAGCAAGCAATACCACTCGCACAAGAAAAAACGTAAAGTATTTTCTGTGAACTTCCACTTTTATTATTTTCTTGGCCGCCCTTTGGGTCATCATCAATATATAATATAAAATTTCATAAAAAATTGTATTGTTTATAAATTATACCGTGCAACTTGTCTTAACCTCTTTAAATTAAATATGAATCCTACAGATTAGTTTCATTCGTATGTCTCCTTTTTGCATGAACAAACACAATATATGAAAACTAGTAGGTGGAGCTCTCTCTACTTTTTAATTTTTTTAAGAATGATCTCAATTATGATACGTTTTGAACATAAAAAATATGGGTATCCTTTTTCATATATCATCGCTTGATTATCTTCTTGGTTGGGTGGGATGCCTTTTTGTTTATTATGATTTATGAACATGGACAGATATATTTATCAGAAAAACAGATGAATAACAAGAATAGTTATGTCCATTTTGCTTTCCGGCCAGTTGATTTTTCTGCTCTCTTAAATTATATTACAGAACACATCATACTGCATACTGATATAGAATAATTTAATATTAAAAACGCGTGCTGATTTATGATTGATAACAAGTTTTCAAATTATCAATGAGTTTTTGATTGAAGAAGCATGGCCATGATTATTTCTTTTAATTTGGTGGCACAAGTTTGGTGTTGTGTCTCACTCAGCTTTCGTATTTTAGAAAGGACAAGAGAAACAGTGTGTCTTGCTTCAATTGGTAGATGAAAATAATAGCAACTCATTTGTCCCTTAGTTCCTATTTTCTACCAGAGCATAACTGCCTCTTCTTCTTTTCTTTTCTTTTCTTTTTTGTTTTTAACTTGTGGTTGCGCACCATCTTATCTTATCTTTTCTAGCTAGCTGGAAGATGAAGGCATGATAATAATCTTATTGAAGCGAAGCTTAAAATTTGGTTTAATTTAACGATAAAGTTGGCAAATGACGTGTCAATATATATGTGTTACGTTGCATTATTTGGAGGTTAGCGTGAGAACTTTGAACACGTTGGAAGGAATTAATAGTTATCTCAGCTTCCATGATATAGAAATATGCCATGCCTTAATATTTAAGTTTTTGACCATGTTGGATGAAAACAATGAAAGATGACATGAAAATGACACAAATGATGTTTTATGAGAATTAACAGCTAATTAAAAAGCAGCCTGCTGACCTAAGACTTATATGGACTGTGAATTTATTTAAATCAATTATATGTACAGGACCAATATATGTGATAATATCTTTTTTTCTTTTTGCTTGCAGTCTACCCTTTCGCCTCATACTTACGTACAGTAGTATGAAAATTAATTAAATGCTACAAAATAATTAAACCGAAGCGAACAACTCATCACTCTAACACTAAAAAAAGAAAGAAAGAAAGAATATATAATTCAAACGAGGTACAAACATAAATAAACAAGTTCGTAATTTTTATTTACTTCATGGACACAAAATATTCTGTGTTCTACTCCCAAGAAACTTGGAAACTATAGTCTTGTGTTCTTGAATCCACAAGTTTATTGAACTGACAAACTTATTCTCCTTTTTTTTTGGTGTCATTAAAGTCTGGATGCTGCAAGCCCCCATCAGAATGTGGATATGTGTACCAAAACGAAACGTATTGGAGCCCAGGAGCAGGAATGGTGGGGCCTAACCCAGATTGCACCAGGTGGAGCAATGACCAGGAGCAGCTATGCTATGCATGTGATTCATGTAAAGCAGGTGTACTTGCCAGCATAAAGAAGAGCTGGAGAAAAGTGTCTGTGATCAACATCGTCGTTATGATTATTCTCGTTATCTTCTACATAGTTGCTTATGCTGCTTTTAGGAACAACCGTAAGATCGATAACGATGAACCCTCTGGTTCAGCCAGGATGACTAAGGCACAACCCAGCAGAATCCATTTTTAGCTTTGCAATATAATATCGATCGCAAGCCAAGATTTTTAAGGCCATATGTTTATTAATTTCATGCTTGTATTATTGTTATTGTTTTGTTTCGTATTTCCTTGTTGTAACATTCTGAATCTATATATTTTTGGTTTTTTTTTGGAAAAAAACAGGCTGCATGTGTTTAATTTGTTGTCTCACATTACTCTGACAAGGAATTAGGAAAGTTCGCGTACCATGCAGGAAAAATCAGTGTTATGAAGTATGAACTTACAGGTTTTGGAAAGTAGTGACCATTTATTCATTTTAGAGCCTCGAAATATGAATGAGTCTATAGCTTTGTAACAAGATTGTACTTCTTTTAGGGGTCCACCTATTAGTTGTGGATGATAAAATGAGTTTTGTGAATTACCTTTTTACTCGAACCAGTTATTGTTGATAGGGGCGACTTCGGTAAGTGTATTGGTTGTTATAAGTAATAAAGTAGTGAGAAAGTATCGTCCCACGAAAAATAGTTATTTAATCACTAATTCGCTATTGTTGCCTTAGTTGGAAATTTGAGTAATAAAAGAGGAGTTGTAGCCAATCAAGAATTTAATTAAAGAATTAAAGAAATTCAAGAACCCAAGATCAAGAATCTCAAGAACACGTTTAGAAAAGATAATCAGTCAAGAAAAGTGCAGCTAGGGTTTAAAATCCCCCTATGCTCCTTCAAGTATTTGAATTAAAGATCTAATTGATTATGATTTCCAAATTGACGATTGATTCTCTAAGATTAGACTAAGTCTCAATGTCTTGATGCTACCTTAGTCTATTTTATCTTTAAAAACAACCTAATGTCTTAGTACTGTCTAGAAAGATCCAATCTTGAACCAGAATTCTATGATTGCATAAATTCGTAAACCTATGTCTAGGTCATGCAATTTTATGATGAATTAATAAGTTCTAGTTAGATGCACCAACATCTCTATTGTTATACATCAACCTATGGTCAATCTTAAAGGCGATCAATCTTCAAGAAAGCATTAAACAAAGGAAAATCATTCAATCGAAAAAATCAAGATTCATACAAGAATTCAATCAAATACTCGAAGTTGCATAGGGTTCATCCTAGCCCTAACTACAAAAAGGAAATTAGCCAAGCATGGTTAAATCAACAAAATAAAGAAGAAAAGATGAAAATAGAATAGGTCTTCAATGATTGGAGAAGGCTGATATCCACGATGAAGCTTTGATCCTCTTTCTTCAATGCCGTCGAGTTCTTTCTTGCGCCAGGAGTTCAAGAAGGTGTCTCTATTTGCTAGGGTTTCTTCTTTTTATATTCTCGGGCTTCTTGGACTTCAAAACCATTAAAGAATATAAATTTTCTTTCTTTTTTTGGGCCCTAAAATAAGAAAAATAAGATGTTCGCAATTCTAACGCCCTGGGCGCCAAACCCTTTCTTGCAAGACAGAGAGTTGATGCTCTGGGCGCCAACTTTGCACTAGTTGGCGCCCTGGGCGCCAACTTTAAAAATCCAGGCCGAGAGTTGGCGCCCTGGGCGCCAACTCCAAAAGGGGTCCAAATAGTTGGCGCTTTGGGCGCTAACTTTGCTTCCTTCGTGACTTCTTTTTTCGCCTTTCTTTAGCTCTTCAATTTGGCTTCTCTTGTGAATAAAAACATACAAAACACACAAGCATACTAGTGAGGGCACGTTTGACATTAAATCCATGTTTTTTTCTTATTATTCCTAAGCTTTTTAATTATGTTAGATCAAGTTTAGCTCAATTTATACCTTAAAAACATGGTAAATTTACCGCTTATCAACTGTATATGGTCCAATGACATGGGCCTCTACTTCATGTTTTGTGGTTCCAAGTCAGGTTCAATGTTTATGCATGTCCTGGTCAAGTAGACATTCTGATTTCTGTACTGGTGCAACTCAAAATTATGAAATAAAGTAATGCTATGTTGGGTTAAGGTGTACAACACTGGTGTTATCAAAGGGACACATAATATTTTTTTAGATGTGAAAGTGAATATATGGTTATAAAAATAGAGTAAAAATATCAATTGACCGTTAGTTTGAATTTTTTTGTATTTTTAAAGTTGAAATGGACGATAACTCAACTAAATTTTATCCAAGCTAACAATAAACAATTGAAGAAAATTGTAAAAAAAATGATATAGATATTTTAGAAATTACAATTCAATTCTTCTCCAATTCCCTTTCTCTCTCTTAATCCCAATCTTATTCATTGAGCCGCCCATCTCTACCTTCTCCTTGTCGTTGCCGCTTGTTTATAATTTTCACAATTATCTAGGCTCTTTTTTGTAATTCTTTCCAACTCTCTGCTACTAACTAAGATGAAATTTAATTAAGTCATCATCTATAAAAAAAAGTCAAATTAATAATCAATGGGTATTTTAAATTCATTTTTATAATCATATAATCACTTTTGTATTTTAAAAAAAAAGTATTTAGTGTTAAATATATTTTTAAAAAATTTATATGTATATTTTTATATTTTAACCCTACTTTATTCATATATAACTTCAGATTCTTTTTCCTCTTATCCTCCGTCACATCGATCAGAAAAGGCTGAACTGATTATTTGGTACAAGAGATATTTAAAACTAGAAAAGTCTAAATACTTCAGCTGTTTGCAGAAATCTCATCCATTCACTTGGCTTTTCATAGAAAACACTACATATAAACAATAACTTTTTATTAAAAATAAAATAGGTTATGCTTGTGAATGATCAAATAGGATAAGGATTACATGTACTGGCTCCTGACTGGTGATGGGAATCAGTAAATGCACATGCTGCTGATGAACCTGAAAGCTCTCAAGAATCATCTACTACGTATATGTGTTGTGAAATTGTGATATGCTTGCCTCCCTCAAAATCAGGGGTTGAGGTAGTCGATCTTAATGCGAATTCTAGCTAGTAACCTGACAATCAACGGTGCTAGAGTGTCTAGCATATCAAAAACGATATTTAGTGAACCCCGCCCTGAACTTAAATACCCATTAATTAATCTAACAAGTTTGATATCGTTGGGCATCGTCAACAGAACTCTTGAAAAATCTGGATTCTAAAATCATTATCAGATATTGCTTTCCATGAAACTTTTGTGGATAGGGATCAAGGGCAGGGCGAGGCTCTGTTTTATCTTTGATTCTTCCCCACGAAGGACACGTCAAACTTATCCATCTCTATCCATCCATCTATCTATATTCTATAGTTAAATAAAGAAAAAATTACTCGTATTATATTTGACTATATTAGTAAAAATGGCAGCATTATTTAGCAGATTGATTGGTTACGTTGACAGGCGTCATTGAAGAGTGAAACAAAGCTAAGTCTAAGCGGTCTGACTAGGGAACTGGTTGGATTAGAGGACCTCTCCTTGCTGTGATCTCGATCGAGTAGACCCTATTTAATGTTACTTAATGGGTCTTGAACGAATATCTGTAAGAGCAAGAGAGCTAAACTCTCAGGAGCTTAACAAGCCCTACCAAATAAACATGTGCGTGTAGAGAATTTTTCTTCCTGCGGCGGTCTTCTTCTTCTCTTTCACAACTTCCACACGTTACACAGCTCAAAGTGCCCTGTGAATCGGGGGGTTTAAAGTTGTGTACCATATTCATCAGGGACCAGCCTCATAAATGACATGTACGTGTATGTGGAATTTGCATTCATTACGAGTAGTAAGTACACAAAATACCGCTTTTTCATATTTGTTCGACTTTGCTAAACGGTAAGGCAAGTGGGACAATGGCCCTAGTTCGTTAATAATTATGCACTTACAACTAGTACAACTTACCACGACACATGTTATGATAATAGCAGCACAACCATTCGACAATATTGTTTCTATATATTTTCCTGGAACAGCTCATAATTATCTCAGGTGGACCCCTCCACACGCTAAAGTTCATATCTTTAGACTTATAAACACACCTTGGACAATCCTTTTGTGAGTTTAAAATGACTCTGTCTAATCTAGAGATCATGGACATCTTAATTTTTGTTTTTTTTTTTTATGAAAATATCATGGACATCTTTTATAACTAACCACTCCTTATTGTCTTTATTATAAAGTACAAACTAATAATTCTCACAAACCAATAAAAATAATTAAAATTAATAAAATTATTTTAAAATTTAGGTAATTTTCAATATTATCCCTATTAATTGTATTAAACTCTAATATTATATTATTACTCTTTTACACTACCCTTATTAATTATAGGTATATATGAGAAAAAACAATTAATGTTCATTGGAAACAAACGAATGCCTTATAAAAAAATTAAATACACTTACTGATTAATATTTTATAATAAGGATTAGAGGGAGTATACATAACACACACGCTCGCACCCTCACCAAGGTCATCTCTTCATGGCGAAGCCTTTTCATACTATTAATATAAGGAACTTGCAAAGTAGTGGAGCAAAATAGGGAATGGGATTATCCATATGCAAGTTTTTTTTAATACTCCGTCCATCTAATCTACAATATAAGCAACTTTAACTAATTAATTAACTTAATCTATTATAATAAGAAAAAGGTAGTTAACTTATTAAATATATCTTAAATTAAAAATTTTAGACAACTTTGCCTATATTAAACAAGGTTTCGAAAGAGAAAGAAAAATATAAATATTCACATTTAAGTTTTTTTTTTCTTTATATATAATTTTCCTCAAGTCCACATATGACATATCACATGTGTGTTGACTTTCATTGTCTTTGGGGTGCTCTTATTACTTTTGTAATTGGGCGTCACATTTAAGTATTTATTATTCTTCAAATAACTTATATTGTGGATCAAATATAAAAACAATTCTTGTAGAAGTAACTTATATAATGGATCAAAGGGAGTATATTGTATCTTTAATTTTATAGGTCACATTATTGCTTGATCAACATGTGCTACTTTATTTTCTATTTACAATTCTCTCCAATATATATGTTTACCAAAACTAAGAAAAATCTTATTAACCATGTCTTATAATTTAATAACTTTTCAATTTTACCCCTATTTAATATACACTTTATAATCTAATCTAAAAGTATAAAGTCTACACAATGATAAATGAATGATACAATTATATATATATTTATATAAAAATTTTAATGATGTAACATATAAAGTATATATACACAATGAGAACTTCTCTATTTCTACCCCATAAAAAGCAGCAGAGTAGTATATCAATATGAACGTGTAATTTAGAGGCGAGGAAAAAATCATAGCAAGAAGGGGTTTTAGTGGGAGTAAACAATAAAGTGGAGTTAGCTAATAATGCTTGTCTAATTTCTTTGCTTTTGTTAAGGTCCACGCGCATAAGACTCTTTGAGAGTGCTAATTTGATAATGGGAAAGAAAAATATTGCTACAAAATAACAAAGGTCCAACTACTTCCACCGCTTAGTTGAAATTTCCCCCTTTTCTTTAGCCGTAGAAAGCTTTGTCACTTCTAGAGATAAGCTTCTAGCTACGACTCATCCAAATCAAACTAACAATATATATTTTAATTCTATATGTATCCAACACATATATGCCTTTTAATTTAATTTTATAAGATTAATTTAAAATAGCATTATTATGTCATATAAATATACTAGCTAATGGCAGCTTCCCTAATTTGTCACTTCATGTGTCCAACGAGCTGACCGGTTCTTCACCAACCTTTGTCCCACTTAACTTGTGTCCTACTATTGCCTCTCTCCCTCTACCTTTCACAGATATATACCTCCATTCTACAAGCAGACATATTGGTTCTTTCTCAGAAACTGCACTTTCGTTAACTTTTATGTTGTAGGGCGGGGATCTGTTTGAATTGGCATTTAAAAAGTGTGTTCAAGTAAATCAAAACAAAATTTATCTTATATATTCCATCTAATATTTATTATAGGGCACCAACTATTTTTTCTCACAAACTAAGGAATAGAAGTTAGTTCATTAATTAGGTTCAAAATTAATAAATGTTTCCAACTTCACCCCTATTTCAATAATGTAGATTTAAATTAGTTAAAAATGAGGGTATAATGGAAAAATAGTAATAAATGAATAGAACTAAAATAGATATTTTCTATTTCCTACTCACACGAGCCCATATCCTTACGTTTCTATCAATTTGTAATTCTAATCTCCCTCCCTATTATTCTATATTTCCTTGAAAAAGGCGCTCAACCTAGAGGAATTGTTCAGGATATTTCAAAAATGTTAAAGTAAGTTGGAGTCTTATAATAAAGACAAAAAAATGTTGGTAGTTGGTGTTTTATAATAAGAATCAGATGCACTACTTACCTCATATATCGAAAATCATGTTGAAAAAGTAGCTTCCACCCTGATGCACGGTTTTCATCAATCTACTCTCTCTCTCTCTCTGTGAATGGCCTAATACCATTATTTTGTTGCAAAAATGACACCAAAATGATGCAGGAAAATTCAAGACTACTTCAATGTCAACGTCGTATAGGCCTCTGTTCTGTGTTAATAATGGAGCTGATATATAATTAAGTGATGATCTCTCAAGATTCCTTCACTTAATTCATTTTTTAAATGAACTGTCATCCCAAGTAAGAACTAACATATTAGGTGGTGGGTAAGAGAGAGTAGAAAGATTAGCATTTGTCTCAGTGGTGGTAGCAATATGCTATAAACAAATTAATCGTACGATTTCAATTGATATCAGCCACTTGTCACAAAACACAAAACGGTCGTAACATTTTATTAGTTTTAGGGTGGACCCTTCGATGTGGGCTTAGACGTGTTCACACTCGCATCACATAACACAAATATATATAAAAACTTAATTAATTAACGCAGTAAAAGTGGATAAGGATACCATGTCAGCTTCATATTATACTGGGTGAAAAGTTTGTGTTTATAACCTAACTTATTGATTTGACCTTATGGCAGGCAAATGAAAAATTTGCATGGATGACTCAGCTTAACCAAGGATTTTCCCATACTACAGGAGATAGCTATAATTTATCTTTTGCTCTTAATTAAATCAAATAAATTAAATTATGGGACTTTCGTGCTTGCTTCGTGCCCGTACGTAAAAGGAACATATTTACCTTATTAATTTTGCTTTTGGCTGATGATGATGATCAAACCTTCAAATTAATACTAGTATGACAGAAGACAAGATCAAGTCAAATTTGATTTACGCTTGAACTACTACTTATAAATAATCAAATAATTGAAGCGAGGAATAATTAAGCGCAGTTGTTGAATATCTAGACAAAGCATGAGTCATCAATAAGATTATGACTTGTTCGGCATAGTCCAAGATTTTCGGAATGAGAATGACATCCAGTGGCGGAGCCACATTATAGATTGGGGGGGCAATGCCCCCCCTTAGATTTTCAATTTTTTAAAAAAAAACAAGGAAAGAAAAAAAATTTAGAGAGTGATTGTCTATGAAAAAAAAAGATATGTCCCATTTTATTTATCTATTTCCATTTCCATGTTGTTGTGCGTCCAAAATAGGGAATGGAAAAAATAAAAGTTTGAAGTGTTCACTTTATGAGTAAAAACCATGTTTTATATACTTATTTGGTCTTTATTTATTCTTTTCATGAGAGATAAGCTTAAATATTTGTTTGTGGTTGCGGCTGGATAGAGAAAATAATGAATCTAGATATATGTATGTATTTATTGGTTAGAAGTAGTGAAGTTCCACTATTATTTGAATTATGAGAGAAATTAAAATTTAAGTTTCTTCTATTTTTTTATTATTATTGTTAATTGGAAATTATGTCAATTGTTATTATTGTCATTTGCCATATTTTAGGATGGAAAGATATTATACAAAGTCAGATGATATTAGTACTAAACGTTCTCGATCCGAATCTCCCTTAAAAAAAATTTTCGGGGGCAGCCAAATCCTCCACTAGTGCCCCTCCTTAACAAAAATCTTGGTTCCGCCCCTTATGGCATCCTCCTCATCTCATGGTAAACTACAAGTGAAAATGCAAGATTAATTACCTCCATGGAGGGAATTATTCGATCTAACGATTGTCTACTGTTACACATACACCACTATTAATATAAGATCCCTTCGTACCCACGTATGAATTGCATTACAAATAAAATTTTATGTTAAAGATTGGAGATATAGTTTTTAATTATGGCATATATTACATGATTTTTTTTGAAATACTTATGTTTATCGTTGTATTATATATCAATTTGTAAGTCAAACAAATTAGTTTGAAGAAAAACGATAACTATAAATATTTTAAAGTAGTTTATTTAGCTTTTCTAATTTTTCTAATTAATCAACTAAGTCTTGTATTAAGGATTAGAAGTAATATTACTTTGGTATTTTTGGTCTTTAATATAAGAGTTATTTAATCAATAATTTGAGTAAATTAAGAAAATGAAATAGATTAGTTAATTATAACAAGTATGAAATGATCTTCCTAAAATATCCATGTGTAACATTATATTATATATCAATTTATAAGTTAGGTAAACTAATTCGGGAATAAATGATAGATATATGAGATAAAATTATTGAAATCTTATACTTATCTGATCCCAATCATAGGACTTAATTTATAATGCAAGTATAATTTATACTACAAATTAGCTCCAACATTTAGGGCAAGAGGCAGTACTATATTTACAGGCAAATTTTACTCCACTAACTCTTATATTAAGTACACCAGTTCATATATGACACAATATA
Organism: Acacia confusa; assembly: GCA_037074495.1. Lineage (NCBI taxonomy): Eukaryota > Viridiplantae > Streptophyta > Magnoliopsida > Fabales > Fabaceae > Acacia > Acacia confusa. The sequence continues at coordinate 1,802,307 of CM073509.1, forward strand.
TCCTATTAGAAAAGGTTCATGTGCAGCTTAACGATCTGTCAACATATATTTTGTTTTTTTATTAACAAGGTCGAAATCTTCAATCATATTTAAAAAGAATTGAGTTTCCTCCGTTGAATCCAAACTTCTATTTGGTGTAATGATTTTTTTTTTTTTTTAAAGGGGGGCATGTTCATGGTTGCATCTTACAATTAATAGATTTGAGACTAATTTGATGAATTTACATAAAAAATGCTAGAGTTGCCACAAAAAAAAAGCATAGGAAAGGGGGAGATGAAATATAAGAGAGAAGGAAGAACATAACCATGTGTGAAATAAAATAGGTGATCGAAACCAACAAAGATTAGCACAAGTAATAAACGGCTTGTGTCGCTTGAATAAGGCCTCAAGTTTGAATCTCGTGAATGCAGAAAAGCCCTGTTGGGAGACTTTCCAACTATAACTGAATGACGCGGGTGAATCTGGATTAATCAGGGTGAAACTTTGGATATTGAATGAGCAACCAAAAAATAAATAAATAGGTGATCAAGTTTTATATATACATCACATCAAGTTTTAAGATAATTGGATGGTCAATAATAAAGAAATTAAATAATTCAACATCTATTATGGTTTAAATTTGACTAAATTGATGATATTCCTAAACATTTGTAGAATATGAGACTGGGGGACAAAAGGAAATAAATGTGAGGTGAAAGGAAAAAAAAAATGGAGAGAAAAGAAGAGGAGGATGAAGTTTCAATGGAGAAGGAGTTTTGAATGTCATACAAAGAGCCAAAAGGTATCACAATCTTGAACACCTAACGGAGTCGAGAAATGGGAAAACAAAGGCAGCCACGTTAGATAACGAATTTCCAACGGTGACTTCACTTTTCCAAGTCATGACGTCCCTTCTTCTCCCCCTCTCCTATATAAAACCCCTATCTATCCCTCCCAAACAAACCCCACACCCCACCCTTAGCTTCTCGCTTTCTTATCCTGCACCACACAGAGAGAGAGCCAAACAGAAGAAAACAAAGCAAACTAAGCGTGCGAGAGAGAAACATGGAATCCAGTGAGCCAATCCCAAACACTCCAAGTCCCACTTGTTCTTTCCCTCTCTCAAACTCTTCTCCTTCTTCCTCATGCTCGCCTCCTCCACAAGTGGTGGTAAGCCCTTGTGCTGCTTGTAAGATTTTAAGGCGGCGATGTGCTGAGAAATGTGTTCTCGCTCCCTATTTCCCTCCTTCTGAACCTGCCAAGTTCACCATTGCTCACAGAGTCTTCGGTGCCAGCAACATCATCAAGTTCTTGCAGGTATGTAACCCTTCTTTTTCTTCATCGTCATCATCATCTAGCCGTAATGTTTGAGGTTTTTGTGGTTCGTATTCGTTAACCGGTTTCAGACGTCGTGAGGACAAAATGTAGACCATGGACTAGCCTTCGAGTGCCCAATAATATTTAATGTTCCTGATCTCGAATCTTTGATAGAAACAGACACAGTGTGCGCACAGTCAATTCATATGTAGCTATATTAGCAGCCGAACTTGGAAAAGTGAAACCCATCCATTTGGACGAAATAATGTATGAAACCTACTTTTAACGAATACCTAATGTGGGCCTCCTAATGCCTCTTAGATCACATCGCTTGCTTTCAAAACTATTCAATTTTTGTGGTCCTTTAGATAAAACTGGTCATAATAACTTCTAAATCAATATTTTCAACAGGAACTTCCAGAGTCACAGAGAGCTGATGCAGTGAGCAGCATGGTGTACGAGGCAGGTGCAAGAATAAGAGATCCAGTGTATGGTTGTGCAGGTGCGATTTGTCAGCTTCAGAAGCAAGTGAGCGAGCTTCAAGCTCAACTGGCTAAGGCTCAAGCCGAGCTTGTGAACATGCAGCTGCAGCAAGCCAATCTGGTGGCTCTTCTCTGCATGGAAATGTCTCAGACTACTCAGACTCAGACTCAAACGTCTCCTACAAGTACTCGTCCTCCTCAGGAATATTATTCTTCACCACCATCGTTATCTTCATCGTTCGAAGACACAAACTTCATTACTTCAAGCAACCTCAACTTCTTCGCCGAAAGCGCTGGCCTTAACTCTTTGTGGGAGCAGCAGCCACTTTGGACATGACCCATATTTATATATATATATATATATATCCATTAGTTAATTAATTGACTAGTTTTATACTACAGAGAGAGAGATATTGGAAAATTTAATTTATTCCCATAACTTTCTCCAAAGGAGGTCAAGTTTGAAGGGAATGAATTAATTAATTAGAACTACTAATAATAAAAAGTAACTTGGTAGCTAGCTAGGATTTATGGAGTATTAATTAAGAACAAGGTGGTGTGGGTCTCCCATATCGCCCAGAAATATGTTAGATTTGCATTTTCCTCCATGTAATCTCTCTTCAGCAATGTTGGAGAAAAAAAGTGTACTCCTTCCATTTCTTCTCCATTTAAGATTTTAGCATAGTGATTATTTTAAGAAATATATAATTTATATGTTATCATATCCTTCAGATTTTCTAATAAATACTCTCAGGTTAATTATTTTAATTAACAATTAAATATTAATTATGCTGTTTGGGATCGTAATCAGGAGGATATGTGATTAAATTAGGAGGAATTTGATTATGATTGTATAAATGTAGAACAACTTTTTGGTGACCTAATATGGAAACAATAATTCAAAGAAGTTGATGTGGTTGATTAAGATGCTTAATTCCTTGTCAAAGTAGCTTTTGACTCGTCGTCACTTGTGGCTTTGGATTCGTTATGGCTGCCTCTAGTCTCCATTTGTACATGTTGTACCAATCAATTATAGGCAAACACTTGGCTACATCCTGATGGACGATTAAATATTAACGATGGAGTATATACAAATTAAAAAAGGCTTCACTGCTTTCGCACTATAATCACTATTTGCCTCTTTTAACGCCCAAAAGTCAAATTCAATATGATAAGAGCGGACTGTTATTCTATAGGAATAACAATATCCGTATCAATTAATATAAAATATTAACTTCTCATCACTCTGTCAAAAAAGTTGAAGTAATTTAGCCACCAAATAACACTTCGATTTGGGAAGATAAATATATATTTTTTTTGGGTGATATTGGAAGAGGTTCGTGATAATTCATTGGCAGTAAACAAAACTGGTATAATCTTTCACGTCAGGCCGGTAATTATTCTCGTCCTTTTAATTTGAGGCTCAAAATTTACTAAGAGGTTGCTAGTTCGATTATACTGGTATATCTTGAAAGTATATATTACATGTATGTAAAGTGTAGATAGCTTTATCAAGCCTCAACAAGTTGCTTATAGCCTCTTTTTCAGTTACAATGGTAGGAGCTGAGGGTAAGTTACAAGTAAGATGGATTGAAGCCGTGATCTCCCACTTATAAGGAAATATCCATAGCAGTATTGTTAAACTACCAGGCCTTTTTGATTGCTTAAGAGATACTTGTATCACTCACAAGCGTTGATAATTTACATTGTACATTGAAATATACTTTTCTGAAATATTATTGTCAGTATTAAAGAACAATTAAGTCGGGCATCAGGTTGGCCATGCTTGGTGAAAATCAATGGTGAGACCTTTTTCTAAGTAAATAATGCTAAGTTAGTCTAGTGAAAATCAAGGTACCCGTATAAGACTTATTTTTCAAAATTCTTAATTTTTTTTCTAATTTACCTCTATTAATATTTCTTCAAAATAATCAAATAAGATAGAAATGAAGTAAGGGATTAAGGAAGATGAATAAGGTATTTTTAAAAAATTTATTTCAAGTTAACTAACTTCTTTAGTATAATCAAATTAGATAAATATATATATCCTAAATTAAAGATAAGAAGAGGGAGATATATATAATTTCAACTAAAACATTCTGAAATCAACCCTCACAGAGCACGAGCCTGAAAGAAGGGATAATCAAACACCGTTATGGTAATGATAGCGTAAGGGTATCCCAAATTAAAACGCGTTTGTTAGGCGCTGTAATAATAATGAACACAAGAATTTCAAATCACGTGATCCCCACGTAATGAGCTGATCTCCCAACCCTTAAGCTGAAAAAGGCAAACCAAAAACACAACACAAATGTCACACTTGCCGGCAACTCAAGTGACCAAAAAAAATATCTCCTCATCACTTTGCCCAACATATATTTACCATTTTCTTCTTTTATAATCATGCGGTAAAGGAAACTTCCTCGCTTTTTATTGACTCGAAGTGTATCTTCCTTTTGAATAATCACTCCTCCCTATATCAACATTATAAATAATCCCTTACTTAATTATAATTTTCTCAACAATATTATTACTCCCATCTTTTCCCTTTTCTCCTTAAAAGCACCAACAAATTCCTTTGCGCGTTATTTAAAGATTTTGCTTAGAATAAAGGCTACATTTAGTTAAAGGTAAGCAACTTTGCTTGTGAGAGCTGATCTTTTTTACCCCGGAAGAGGACAAAACTCAAAATGCATGATAATAAATGAGAGGGTTAAGTAACAAATCTGCTTCAGAAATACACGCTTAAGAGTAATAGTTGCCCTGGAAGTTTAAAGACGTAGCAATGATGTCCTTTTTTGTTAAAAACTTAACGGTCAACGTTAGTTTTTTAACGAAAAAAAGGGCAATATTATTACGTTTTTATACATCCTGGGCGAAATTGAATTTAAAAAAACTTTCAAGGCAACATTGCTCCTCTATATGTACTTCCGGGGTGGATTTGTTACTTAATCCTAAATGAGATTTATCTATTAATACAGAAAAACTTTTTAACGTCCCTTTTTTGAGGAACACTTAATTATGTGGGAGGTGTAGTAAGGTTGAGACTTATGGCGTCTCTTTTTATTTTTGATACTGTATTATTTTTTTAAAAAAAAAAAAAAAAGAAAAGAAAACCTCCAAACCTTAGTTTTGGGAGGCTTGACTATGGAAGAAGAACTCGTTGCCCATGAAAGAAGAACCCACAAGGATCAGAGAAAGCAAAAGCCATGACCATCAACAATCAACATACTCGCTAATCAAATGAAAAAAGGAAAATCAAAGCTTTAAAAAAAAACCAGCAGCTTCAAGTGGTGCTCAATGAAAGGTGTTGTCCTTAGATCTGCTCATTTAAAATTGGGATGTCAAAAGTCTCGATATAATTATAAGAATGCTACTGCATTTATTTTTTATTTCCTTTTTTAAAAAAGTTACGTCTTTTAAAGAAGTAAAATCAATATTTTATTATAGTGTATTGGAAGGCCCTAAATTTTTCAAACTATTAAGGAAACAATAAATATTGGTTAATTTGAAATTTTGAACAAATGTAGAATGATTTCCTTAGAATATCTTTATGAAACATTGATTATATATTAATCTATAAGTTAAATAAATTAGTTCAAGAAAAAGGATAAGTGTAGAAGATAAAACAGATTGAAATATTATATTTTAGGGCAAATATCCCACTCAGACTAACTCTTACATTAAAGGTCAAATGTAATACAGAGGATGCTTATAATTTAAAATAGGTAAAAGATTCGGCATCTAACTATTTTGCTTTATAAAAGATTTTTTTTTGCTATGAAAGGAGGCTAACGCCTTGTATTAAAATTAAGATAGAGGGGAAGGAATTCCCATACAATCATGAAGAACTAAAGTCCTAAGAAAACTAGGACACACATCATAGTAGAGAGAATTAGAGATGACATGTTTTGCCAGCCTATCAGCAACTACATTCTGACTTCTTGGAATATAATCAAAACAGACAGTCCAATTCCTTGCCAGGAAATCATGGATTTATAGCACCACTAAACTATCTAAGCTGCTATGCTCCTGTTGAAGATCTTCAATGAGAGTTTTAGAATCAGATTTTATTACCACTTTTGTGAAATGCAAATTCCACCCAAGTTGAAGACCCTTAAGAAAAGCCCATTCCTCTGCCTCTCTTGGTCCGCTGACACCCAGACTAGAAGAAAATCCTGCTATCCAAGAACCAGCTGAATCTCGTATAACACCCGCTGCACCTGCAAAACCACCTGATGCTGAAGCAGCACCATCCACGTTAATTTTAATCCAGCTCTCCAAAGGTGGCTGCCACGTAGAATGGACATCAATCTCTGAACCTTCATGATTAATCACAAAATAATGCCAAGAGTTTAAAATAGAAGCAGTTGGACTAGTTGGCTTACTAAAGTCCTCTTGAAATATCAATTGATTACGCCATGTCCAAAACTTCCACACACTAACACCAAATAAAAGGGACCAATTTGGGTTATGTGATTTCCCCAAATCCTTCCCAAGATTTAAACTGAACCAATCCTTCAAAGGGGCTGTAAAGAAAATTGACAGAAAATTTGGGTGCACCACATTCAACCAAAACCTTTTTGCAAACATACAATCACGAAGGATATGTAATAGTGTTTCGGGACACCTAGCACAATCAGGGCATAAAGACGACGAGTTTGACCACTTACTCCTCCATTCATTAGTAGGTAGCCTATTAAGAAAAGCAAGCCACAAGAAAACCCGAATCCTTTCCAAACCTTGCCATCGCCAAATAAGTTTGAAACAAGGATGAGCCAACTCTTTAGGATACCTTTCAATCATATGATATGCTGATTTGACCGAAAATATACCATTTGAAGCAGCGCTCCATAGTATCACATCTTCTCCAGCTTGGAACATCGGTGGAGGTATAGTTAATATTTTCTGAATGATTGACTGTGGCACAATAGAAGAAAGGAGCTCTAAATTCCATTGACCATTTGAAACCCAATCTGAAACTCTGCTTCCTTCCTCCTCCTCAGTTAGAGACCTCAGACAGTGATCTCGAATCATAATTCCCTGAGCCATCCAGATATCAGTGAAGAAATTCACCAAATTCCCATTTCGAACCCTCCATCTAGTTCCTTCATTGACATATTCCTTTTGATTACAAATAAAACGCCATAGAGGGGAGTCCCCATGCCGATGGACAAAAAACTCAGAATCATCTCTAATCATATATTTATGAAACAGTACTTCCTTCCATAGACCATTGCTACCTTCCACCAGTTTCCAAGCCAGCTTACACCCAAATGCCATGTTCATAGAAGCTAGCCTTTTAAAACCCAAACCCCCATATTTCTTAGGAAGAGTTAAGGTAGACCAACTCACATTGTGAAATCCATGGGAAGAAACTGATCCCCAAACAAAATTGCATTGCAACCGCTCGATCTCTCTACATATTGCCTGGGGTAATTGAGCAACCTGCATAGGATACAGAGGAACCGAACCAATAACTGATTTGGCTAAGGTAATTCTTCCAGCCATGGAGAGAGATTTTATTTTCCATGCTGCCAGTTTTGCATTAACCCTATCCACAATATAACCAAAAGTCTCAGTTGATTTGCGCTTCCTAGACATTGGAACTCCCAAATATGTCCCAATCTCACTAGAGATCTTCATATGGGTACAATTAGATATACTTCTTCTAATCCCCATAGGCACCTTGGGGGAGAAAAAGATAGAGGACTTCTCAGGGCTGACTTTTCCTCCTGAAGCCTCACAAAACCTATCTAGGCAATCCATAAAACAACTAGCTTGTTCCATGGAGGCCTCTCCAAAAAATAGGATGTCATCCGCAAACAGAAGATGAGACACTAGAGGACCTGAGGATGAAGTTCTAACAGGTTTCCACAATCCATTAATCACTGCATCATTAATAAGATGTGACAAACGATCCATACAAAGTACAAATAGGTAAGGGGAAAGGGGATCCCCCTGGCGAAGTTCCCTTCCTGGGGCAAAATAGTAGGTCAGCTCCCCATTCCACAAAACATTGTATTCCACCAAAGATATACAATTAAAAATAAGATTAATTAAACCCCCATCAAAACCCACTTCCGTCAAAACTTCCTTTATGAATCTCCAACTAAGACGATCGTAGGCTTTTTCTAAATCAACCTTCATAGTCATAAAACCACGCCTACTCTTACTCTTTTTCATCATATGCAAAATTTCTTGCCCAAGGATGATATTATCCTGAATCTGGCGGCCCTTTATAAAACTGGCTTGATAGGGTGAAATCAAATCATCCATAACATGTCTTAATCTCTGAGTCAACAGCTTTGACACACACTTATAATGAACTGTACAAAGTGAAATAGGACGAAAATGACTAACCAAGATAGGCTTATCCCTTTTAGGAATAAGAGCAATGAGAGTTTTATTTGCATCCTTCAGTGGCACTTCCATAGCAAACACCTTTTTAACAAAATTACACACACTAGGTCCAACAATGCTCCAATTTCTTTGATAGAAAACAGGAGAAAACCCATCAGCTCCAGGTGCTTTATAAGGGCCCATTGAGAAAAGGGTAGCTTTGATCTCATCATCCGAAGGATCCCTACCAAGAGAATTTAGGATACTAGCATCAATACAAGGAAAACTTGTCTCAGAAACCCAAGTCCTAGGAATGGAATCCTCTGCTGTAAATAAATTTTGGAAGAAATCCAAAATCATCTTTTTTGTTTCCTCGTAATTTGTAGACCAATGACCATTAGCGTCTTTGAGAGATACTACCTTAATTCTTCTCCTTCTCATCTTAGTTTTCAGATGATAATAGTGAGTATTACGATTCCCTTTAGATACCCAAACGACTCTAGATTTTTGGAACCACTTGATTTCCTCCGCTCTTAAAACATTTTTTAATTCCATTTGAAGCTGATATTCCAAATTACACAAAAAACTTGAGAATGGGTAGGCATTGGAATTCTGAATACCTTTCAGTCTAGCTAAAATCTCAGTCTTCCTTTTTTCTACCATACCAAAGACAGATTTATTCCATACAGAAATACTACTTTGCAAATCACCAAGACCGTTCTCTAGACTATCCTGACCAGACTAGCTATTTTTAATAAAATCAGGAAAATTCTCATGATCTAACCACATGGCTTCGAAACGAAAGGGTCTTATACAGTTCCCATTTCTAGTTTTGGTCCCCATAGACAATAAAATCAGATTATGGTCAGAAAATTCAGTTCTCGGCATTACCTTAACAAAAGTCTCTGGAAGCTGATGTAGAAATTCAACGTTCCCCAGAGCTCTATCCAATCGTTCGTATAACCTCACTCCTCCCCCTATACGAGGACCCTTCCAGGTCATGGCTGGACCAGACGCCCCCAAATCAGACAACCCTGACTCATTAATTCTATCTTGGAACCATCTCAGCCTAGATGAATTTGCTTGTCGGCCACCAATGAGCTCATTTGTCGCTCGAATGTCGTTAAAGTCTCTGAGGACACACCAAGGCATTGATATGCCATTAGCTAATCTCAATATGTTTGCCCACAACACTGATCGGAAATTTGAATGCGGAATGGCATAAATTGCTATCAAAATAAAAACTGGGGTTTGAGGAAAATGGCATTGCAAATGAAAGAATTGCCTATTTTCTTCCAAAACAGTAATCGAAACATGGGAAGATTTCCAGATGAGCGCTAAACCCCCGGACTGTCCCTCAATGGGAATTATTTTGAAGCAGTTGAACCCCAATCTCTCAAGGACCTTTAATTTTTTATCATCCTTCAAACAGGTTTCAGAAAGTATAATTATAGTGGGCTTAGGCCCATCACACAGCAGCTTTAAATTTCTAAAGAGGCCTCTACTACAAGCCCCTCTAGCATTCCAATAAAATATGTTATCCATATAACAAAACATTAAGATGAAAAACCACAGATTAATTGTCCAATTAGGTCTCCGGAACCATAGTCCCATCACCATTAGATTCTACTAGATCTGAGCATACCCCTGCACTAGCCAGCTCGTCCTCTGCCATCATACTATCTGGCCCAGGATCTTCAGGATCACCTGCTCCTGGCCCAGGATCTTCAGGATCACCTGCTCCTAGATCAAAAGGGAGTGGATTTACCACCGTATGGCCCATTAGCATTGGGTCCTTTTTGTTTAAAGAGACTCCGTTGGGCTCATCATTTCTTTCTACCAGCATAAGCCCACAATCACTTGATAATGAAATTATCCCCCCATCTCGTACCCTCTTGTCCCCACGGCTGACTTCTCTTTCAAGATCCTCCTGAACCATCTCTCCCTCCCTACTCTTAGAAGTTCCACTTCCTGTCAGGTTGACAGTACTTGTCTACTTGAACTTCCCCGATTTCCCTCCTTTACCGCCACTGTTTTGAAAGGTACTCGCAGCCTTGCTCCGCTGACCTACTTCTAGCACTTGATTCAATGTTTCCCTAGCCAGGACACTGGGATGGTTACGGTCATCCTCCTCTTCTCCGATGAGCAAAGAAAACCGAGATCCTGAAGCATGCCCCTGTAAAATCTCAGATTGCTTTTCCTTTGTTTTTCTAGGTCTACGAGATTTCTGAACCACTTTCCATACATCTCTTGAATCTGAATCTGTTACCCGATCATCTACTATTTCACTGGAAGGCTTACCAACCTCAATAGTTGGTTGTTCTACTGCTACCTTACGTTTATTTCCCGAAGGGCACTGCTTAAGTCGGTGTCCATATAAACCACAATTTGCACACAATAGATGCAGTCCCTCGTATTCTATGTAATAATTAACTCCATCAATTGAGAATCCCGCCATAAGCTGTTTTGTTAAATCAACCAAAACACATAGCCGAGCATAGTGTCCCCTGAGTTGACAAGAAGTATTTATATCCACCTTTACTGTCTTTCCAATCCTGTCACCTATAAACTCCAGAGCTTCTTTATCATAATATTCAAGGAAAATCCGCGGTAAACGGACCCAGACAGCCACCTTCTCAATCGTTGCAGTAGCTGAGTTAAATCTTGGCTCCCATGGTCTAACAGTAAGATAATGGTCATAAATCATCCAGGGACCACATGTAAGAGCATTCTTATAGTCCTCTGTATTAGTTAGTTTAACGACGAAAAAGCCATGACCAATATTTATCAGTTTAATAACCCCCTTCTTTGCCCATAGTGCCTGAATCCTATTTTCAAGAGCTTTGTAGCCAATACTTCTGCCCAATAGCTTAATAATCACTGAGTTAGACCAAGCACTATACATCCTTTGTTTCATTTTCTGAGAGAAAACAAAGTTAGGGAAGTTCCTTTGGGGATCTTCTATTACTTTGCATCGAACGTCATGATCTGTCTGAGAGTCCTCCGACATTGTATCATCAATAAGTTCATCATTCCCTCCCCCAAGAAGAAATTCATCCGAACCAGCACCAGCTTCCTGTTGAACACCCTTCAATTTATCCACAAAGGATACAGTCTGACTATGCAGCTTCGATACCCTTTCACCCAGCTTTGGCCATTGATCTTCATAAGCTTCTTCACTGTTTTTAATCTTTTTAGAACTACGTGCTAGTAAGTCTTCCTCTTCACGAGAAGCAGGAACCAGCAAATTCCCTGAACCAGAGGAAGCAAGCTTGAGAGCATTCTCCGTATTCGCCATTTTGCTTTATAAAAGATGTTTTGCCAATAGATTGATTAAAGTTAGCTGTCCACCTTAACACTATCGTGGGTGAGTGTGAGAGGGCAGAGATATCAACACGTACGTGCCTGACATAATCTATGAGAGTGATAGCATATTTGGTTGCTTCTTCAACCGCTCACAACATGATTAGTTTCTTCTTCCTTATTACACAACAAACGAGTACACTGCGATTTGCCCTATATACTAAAAAGCCTTATATTTTATACATTGGCAGCTGCCAACCTTATTGTTGTGTGGTCTCATAAAACATCATGCAAATAGCTTAGTTTTTAATCACATGTGAGGTCCCTCCTGTTAGTACTCTTTTGGCTTCATCGTTATCAGTCATTACTCTCTACAGAAACCTACCATAATTTGATTAATACGGAAGAGGATCCTCTCCTCATCTTTTTTCTCATTTCCCCTCATTAGTTTATCTGAGCCATTGATTGAAAAGAGGAGAGAAATGATAAAGTACTTTTCTAATTGATTGAATGGATATGATTTAGAGATTATAAGGGATAATGAGAAAATGATTATGAGAGAAGCCTAACCCAATTAATACATGTGCCTCTCTCACTCACTGTAAAAATGTATTTAAATTGTTTGTGCTTGTACCATTTTCATATTATATTATGGTTCCATTTGAGATATTGGGGAGTGACGTCTAGATTCTATGGATCTTTTATTATAATTTTCTTTGTAGATTTCTAAGAGAATGAGAGGGAAAAAAAAGGAGAGCTGGGTTTTTTGCAATCTCCTGGTCGCGACTTTTAAAATAGATCAATAATTCCTAATTCCTCAATATTTAATCAAATTTTCTGTCCATTGAATAATGAAAAATATTACTTCAAAATGCTTTTTTGTTGTTAGTTGTTACACGTACGGGGCGCTTTACCAATAATTCAAAAGTAGATATAAGAGTTGCTACTTACTATTAAGATACTGCAAGTTTCTGCATGAAATTAAATGCTCCCCGAAATAATAGATCTCAAACATTATGTTATAACTAATTAAGTAAACATTAAATGGCGTATTTTTATATTTTCTTTTTAATTGTACCCTTTTTTTACCATGACGTTTTAAACTATATATAAAATTTTTTTTACTATACAATAGTTAAGATTGACATTGATTATATATGAACGCTGTATAAGTATTAAAAATGTAAGAAAGAAAATGAAATATATCTAAAATTGTGTTGGTTAGGTCAATTGTCGAGCTTGTACTACTGTGTGGCGGGTATGGATCAATCGACATCACTAGTGGCATTAGGTTGAGCTTTAATTTGTCTGAGAGCTCATTCATACCAATATAAAGCAAGGAAAAAAAAAATGATGGAAACCCATGTGCTTGAAACTAACACACATTAAGAGGATAGATGAAATATATATATTATCAAGTGGGATCCTTCTACATTGCAATAGGATAGATCATGAAAATCAAAATATCCACACCCAAGAGTTGGTATGTGTAGTGGGAAAGTGGGAAATCAGACGCTTCTTTTGAAATTTTATATATCTATCTTCTGAAAAATGAAAGCTATCTGCTATCAGATCATGAAAGCGATTCATTCATAGACCTCCAACACTCACCTTTTTCTCCTTCTCTTTTCTGTGTCATAGCTTTTTTTCGTTCCTTTATATTGTTTCAAAAGTCAGTAGTTTCGGACCTACACACACACACACTGATCAGTGATCATATCTATCTACTTATGTATGCACATACACATTCTGTACTATTAATTAATGCGCAGTCATTTAATTTGTGGCTTTTCCTTTTACATATGTATGCATGTGCTCGTGTAAAAGGATAAGCCACTAAATTATAAACTTTTAAAGTGAAACCGACATTAACGCATATTAATCTACTTCGACTGATATAATCTTCATCGATCTTTTGCCTTCTTAATTATAGTGTTGAATATATATATATATATATATATATATATATATATATATATATATATATATGCCTCTTTGTATGTAAAAATTAATTAAACTGCTCAAAATTTTCATCACTGATAGATGCATATTTAAGTCTTGCCGTCAAATTGTTAACCTATATACATAAATGCAATTTTGAAAATTTATAGATAGAATTGACACTATGCCCAGGACTGCTATAGCGAGCTTTATTCGAGCACACGAACCGTACCGTCATCGACATGTTTGTGTTCATTTTATTGTTGTAGCTGATTTTTGGAAGATAGTTTCCAGTTTCAAACATGCCGGTTTGAATGCTTTAATTCCCCATACAACTTTGCATTTACACTACTGTAGATTTAATATATGTTTATTATATTTGTTGTTATTTTTTTTTTGGACCACTTGCGTTTTTCTCTTCTCCAATCGAATGCATAATTAATTCCACTAGTTTCAAGTCAACGTTTTTAATTAAGGTACTCATTCTCTCTAGCTTGTTAAACATTCGTTACTGTGATAGATTTTTATGACAGATAATTGTGAAGTACTAATGCTTTTTTTCAGACATCACAATCAAGATTGTTAAAATCGAGTTTTTACATGAAACCGGAAGAGGGATAAAAAATCGTAAGTCGTAAAATCATAACGTAACAAAATCGTAAAAATATAAAAGTATATTAAAAAATCGTAAAATCACACTGATAAAAACTACCATATATATGATAGATAAAACCAACTTAGTATCAATATAATTAATTAATTACGAAGCAGTTGAAAATTTCAAAGTTCAGAAACTATAGTAAGGTAACTGTATCATTATTCAAGTCCGTCGGCTCTACACATTCTTGACGTATGAAAAATATATATATAATAATTAGGATTGAAGACACACTACATTCAAATATAAGTATTTCCAATCTTTTCTTGGCATCATATATATAGCAGACAAAGTTTGTTGTCAATCCTGTGAAATTATATTAATGGACTATGTAAAAAGCCTGGAAAAAGCAAGCGCTAGTTTTGCTGATGGCCTGTCTGTTTTTAATTTATTCTTTCTTTATTAGCTCCTTCCTAGCAATGTATGATATATATAATATAAATAAACAATTATCTCATAATTAAGCTAGCTACTATATATAATTATTACATATTCTATAAAACGCTCCTATGAACATTGATGTGTACATATATTCGCATCAGAAAATATTTACTATTTTCAGGCATATGCTTCTTTTAATCTGATAATTTTACTATTGACTTGTCTGGCTAACGTCTTAATTAACTAATAGTAATTTAGAAATAACTTGGTTTTCCTATAATATTTTCCGGAAGAAAGGAACCTTGTCCTTCAATTCCGTGTCAATCTTGCGCATTTAGAAATTGGCAGAATCAAAGGCAGTTTAAAATCCACACCACCTTTTTTGGCAATAAAAGGCCGTGGAATGGTATAAGTCAGAGTCCGTAGAATTTGTTTTCCGGGAGTCAACAGAGTCCATGGAATTAAAATGCCTGTGTTTGAATTTAAGGTTAAGATATGTTACACCGTCACAAATTACGTACGACCCGAAATGTTAGACATGTTTGGCTTCGAGTATATACCAAATCCCGCAGATGTTTGCTGTACAAAGTTTGGAATAGTCAAAGGAGTCAACAAGTCGGAGCAAAACAGGGCACGTGTATTTTTTTAATTTCTATTTTAATATAAAATGGAAGTGATTGTCTGTTTTTTGACCAATTGAAAATTCACACGTTTTGAAAACCAACAGTATTAGAACACTTTGGCGCGCACATGATGAATTGGCACTTTCAATTGCTATTAAATTCTTCCCTTCCCTCATTATTTTCTGCATATGCCATAATTTTAGCTGTCCTTGTTGAATGAAATGAAGATAACGTTAATTTCTTGCCATCCACCATTTTTGTATTGTTTTAATTTTCCCTCTTCCCAAATGTTCTAGAAATGACAAGAATTTTGATTTGGAATGTGTCAAAAAGAAAAAAAGAACAACAACGGGAATGAGAGTGACCAGCCGGATCTGTGGATGATGATTTTCTCTTTATATATGCATATATATCACCGGCAAGGCGGAAAGGGGAAAAAAAGTTATATCAAGAAAGAATCGCATATAAGTCTCAAATAAGAAGATTAAATTCTCGAGGTCTTAGACACTTGTGGATATAAAAAAAATCATCTGTAAGTATTGAAATTTGACTAGTAATAAGAGTACTGATTAAATAATAATAATTATTTTTTTATTTGGGGCTTGATTATAAATTTTATAAAACCATTCCTTTTTTTTATTATTGTTTATTTTTCACGAAAAAAGTTTCAATTTTGTTTTAGTTGTGATGTTTTAAATGATGAGTTTCATCTATTTTACTTTGTTCAATATTTTCCCAACAAATTGTTCGCCGGTAATCGGTGCCTCCCAACCCATGAATGGAAAGCGAAAATGTGGAGTTTTTCTGAGATATTCATGTATTAAAAATTTTAAAAATATACTCAAAAAATATCTAGTGAGTGGTGGTAGTAAAGTTTTGACCTTGGTTTTTTTTTTATATACCTCATTACACCACCCAAAAAATATTGTTAGAAAGCAGAATTTCTATGTTAAAAAATATTATTGCTGTGCTGTAATTTATATTAGGACTTGCAATGTTGATTATCACTCTATATCATGGTGTTATCCACGCACTAACTCTGTATTATATTACAGACTAATCGTTTTACCTTAATGCTAATATTTGACCTTTTTTTTTTTAAAAAAAAAGAAGAAAAACAAAAATATTGACTTTGGACTTGGGAGGGTTTGAAATAGTAAGTTCATATGTTTTGCTCTTGTGCTGAGCCCAGGCCTGAAATTTTAGTAGCTACCAATTCGGTTATCTATGGGTCGGTTTGGCATAGTGTTGGGTCTAAAAGCCTAATGGTTATGAGGGGGTAAAAATGACAGCAAAGTAGGTGTTTGGTATGGTTTTTGTTTGTGATGAGCTTATGGTAAAAAAGTCACTCATGATAGAAGTCACAAATTGCAGCTTCTCCCAAGAAAAAAATTACTTATCGAACTATTATTTCAAATACAAATCATATTTATAATCTAACTTTTATCTTATCTTACTTCTACATAAATCATATCGAGAATAAGAAACTTTTACCATCGCTATCCAAACGGGCAATCTGTGATTCCAAATTTTTAATCAATATGGGTTAGACCTGCCGTCTGATCTTTAACAGAATGCAGACCATGAAGAACAACAATTGGGATCTTATGGTCCGTTTCATACCAAAAGCAGTGAATCATGTTCCGGATGCTTTGGCTAAAGACGGGTTTTTAAAATTGGGTCTATTTGATACTTGTCCTAACCAGATAAGGATACTTGTGGACAATGATTGTATGGGATTAATTTCTCCATTTTCCAGTTAATTGAAACATCCCAGGGCTATAGCCCTCATTCATATTTAAAGGGAAAAAAACATGGTTTGGGCCCGGGCTCCTCATATCATGGCTTGGGCCGATTATTGAGATTGGATTGAGGATTTGCAAACTGAAACGGGTCAGATCCTAAGTTACTAGCAGGATTGATATTTTTCCCGCTTAAAGAAAAGGCACAGCAATTAAGATTCATATCATGGGAGGGGGGAAAATAAGCACGTCAATAAAAAATAGTACATATTCTTTTTGGAAAAACCTCATACAAAAAAAAAGGACCGAAAATTTTTTATGATTTCAGTTTTTTTTTTAAAAATTTTTTTACTTGTCTGGATTAATTTTAAACTTAACTTTATGTAAAATCAATAATAGTGGTTAAGTATTTATAATTTTAGGACGAACACTTTCACTTATAATATTATTTTTTACAATGATATTTTTTTTTATAAAAGGACAAAATGATATTATGTGTTGGCAAAAAAAAAAGATATTATGTAAATAACAATTTCTCACCATGTTTCAAAGAAAATGGAACATACATACTGATCAAAATAATGATTAAAAGTAGAAATAGTAATAACATGGACTTACTCGCGCAAAACAATAATATGGAGTTACATGAAATTATTTTTTAAGTTTTTATATTGTCTTAGAAGTTTTTTAAGTTCAATATCACTTTAAAAATTTCAAAATGTAGCAAAGTTGTTTCACACTATTAAAAAATTGATGTTAACCGTTAAAAAAATTGATGTTAATGATTTGTTTTTTAATAAAAAAATTACTTTATCTTAGTACTTCTAAACAATATTAAACTTAATTTTTTTTTTAAAGGTAATAGTAGTATAGTACTATACAACGAAAATTTACTGGAGCATATTTGAACATTAATCCATATTTCTTAGTAATTGTGGTGAAGATATTTATGGACATTGACGAGTTAGGCGTAATCACGGGATGCATTCGCTTTTTTGGTGGGAAACATGGGCTTGCAGGTAAAGGACGAAGACACCCCACTACCATTATTTACACTTTTCTGATATAAAAAAAAAATTATTTACACTTTTCTTCTCTTTCTGATAACCAACCCTTACACGTGGCCAACTGTCAGAGCTCTTCTTCCTAACTGTCCGCGCTGGCCTTCGCTGCCCTCATCACTCTCTGCTAATAACAAATGCAAGCCTTTTCCTTTTCAATTTCAAGCTTTCCCATAAAAAAGAAACAAATAACTGTATAGCTTTCTATTTCTACCTTTATTTTCTGAGTGGAAGATAATTTTTAATAAGGAAGAAGAACAAAAGAGACATAAATGGCCAATAACAGTTACAGCGGTACAAGGCTTCCAGTGGGCTACTTCACTTTTTTTTATCGCTCCACGTCCCCATCCGAACCTCCAAAAGCCACTCTCATTTTCAGATTTTCTCACCCACCTCTTTTCTTCGTCTTTTCTTGTTGGGGTCTTCCCTTTCGTCAACATTCTATAACCCCTCGCCATTCTCGCTTCTTCTCCTTCTTTTCAAGTCTTCTTCCTCACAGTACGCCCTTAACTTCATCTCTCTTTCCTCCCCCGCTAGATTCAACTTAACTTTTACTTCCATGGATCAAACTTCCTATTTTCATATCTGTTTCGATTTCGAGGCTTGATCTTGCTGGAATCATACGCATTTATTCGCTGCTGCCGATATGAGCTCGGCAGAAGGCTATACGGGGGAGTCTGTGAGGTGGAAGGAGTGTATCATGGAGTTCATGAAAGGTGCGGCGGAGATGGCAGTTGAGTGTGGGAAAGGCTGTAGGGATATCGTGAGACAGAGCTTGGTGAACGAGGATTCTTATGTAGCGAGAAAATTTGGAAGGGAGTCATATTTCGCCAGGAGGGTTAGAGGACCCTGTGAAAAATTATGCGGGAAATTGAGTTTTTTCAACGAGTACTTGCCGGAGGATAAGGATCCGCTGTACGCATGGTCGGTGATATTCTTTGTTCCGTTGATCGCCTTTGCAGGTAACTTTGGATATCATTTTCTTTTTAAACGTTTATCTCTATTTTGGGACTGAGAATTTACATAGCAGCATTATAAAATTGAGGATTCTCTTAGGGGTTACTTGAGAAGTGAAATAGTGGGAGGGGAGTAGGAGTATTAACTGACATGATAACCTTTATTTTCTGCCGATGGATTTATTTGTTTGTGCTAGTGCAAGTAAAATTATTTTTCCAACCTGCGTTTTTCATTTTGGTATGACGTCTTGGATTTTGATATGGATTTGAAAATCTAAGTGCTGCCGTTTGTTCAGTCGGGGCTTTTGACTTCAATAAGTGGATTTCATGGAAGTGTTTTAGAGACGATCATATCAGAATTATAAGCGGAGATTGGATTAATTTCCTGGCAATCCCGAAAATAATAAATAAAAAGCATCTTTCAGTTAGTGGATAAATTGTAGAAGACCTCTTGTTATAGTGAAGTTTTTTATTTTCAAGGTAAGATCATTTATCTTCTGAGCAATGGCAAAATTGGTAGCTCGGTTGGTGAGCGATAAAACTGTACCAGAATTAAACTTAAAAAAAAGAGTTTATGTAGTGGATTCCCAAGAGTTCTAACGTAGAATTCACATTTTGACCCTAAATATTGGGGATTAAGGACTCTTATTTCCTTAGTAAATATTAAAAACCTGGAATTTCTCAAAATTGATCCTTGGAGTCTCATTGTTTAATTATTGACGTGTCCTTTCTTTTTGATGAAATATATAATATTGATATACCTTTTCGTTTCACCCATTCTGGTAAAGGCGTTTGTTCTCTTATAGTCCTCAGAATTATTCACTGAAGTCGTTTATATAAGCATAACATCCTTGCGCTGAGCAAATCAATGATTGATTACCTGATATTATTTGCAGCTGTATATTTGAATTTTGAACATGATCCATCTGCTGATTCCATCCCATTGATGAAGCAAATATCTGTTCATCCTCCTAGCGCTAGCCAAATAGTGCTTCCGGATGGTAGATACATGGCATACAAGGAACGGGGTGTTACACCTGATAGAGCTAGATTTTCAATTATTGCTCCTCACCCTTTTCTTTCCTCCCGGCTTGCAGGTTTTTCCTAAGCTTTAAGCTTCAAGTCATGCTGGATTAATTGAATCAAATGTTGCTGTCAAACTGTAGTTTATGCATAAACAGCCAGTTTCACTTGCGATTTTCATATTCAATTTTAGGAATACCTGGAGTTAAGCATTCCCTGCTTGAAGAGTTTGGCATTCACTTGTTGACCTATGATCTTCCTGGTTTTGGTGAGAGTGATCCTCACCCCAACAGAAACCTGGAGTCCTCAGCAACAGATATGTCTTTTCTAGCAGATGCTCTGGGTGTTAAGAAGTTCTGGGTTGTTGGTTACTCAAGCGGAAGTATGCATGCTTGGGCTGCACTAAGATACATTCCTGATAGAATTGCAGGTATTAATAGCTCTTTTATTTGCCTTGTCCTCTGTCTTATTTGTACCAGTACAAATAGTCTTATGGATCATCTTGACTTTATGGAAACTTGGAGCTTCAATAGTCTATCAATGTCTAAATAGACAAATAGTTGTGCTTTTATGTTTCTCTGTTACATTTTCTCTTGGGCACGTATTCTTTCTTCCCCTTCTGGAATACATGCATAATGTTGTGTGAAGTGCAACTGAAGTTCACATGGTTATAGGCTAGATTGTCCGTAAATTTTTGGTGACGGAGGTCTTACTTCTTTAAAATACAATTTTATGCAATTTTAGCCTCCAGCAGCAAAGTGGCGCCTCTTTTCCCCAGTTATTATGTTGAACCAGAACAAACTGTAGATTTTTGTTAATTTTGTTTGAATGAAAAACACTTATAAATTTCTTGTTGTTATGTATGGTTATTTGTGTCACGTCTACACAAAGTTTCTCTGAGTGAACAAGCGTCTGTTTAATGTGCCAAACATTATGGTCTTGATCTTTCAAGTAGTAATTTGCAGGTGCTGCGATGTTTGCCCCCATGATGAACCCATATGATCCCATGATGACAAAGGAAGAGAGGCGAAAAACTTGGGGGAAATGGAACAGGAAAAGAAAATTCATGTACTTCTTAGCTCGGAGATTTCCTAGACTTCTTGCTTTCTTCTATCAGCGAAGCTTTCTATCAGGAAAGCATGGCCAGATTGATAATTGGTTGTCATTATCTCTAGGAGTGAGGGTGAGTCGAACTTGGTTTTTCCCTCATTTGTCTATGGGTAGATTTGATATTTATATGACAAGAAATGTATGATCGTTCTGTATTATCTCCACCATCTTTCACCTATGTCCCAGGCTTCCAACAAGAGTTGACCCCAAAAATAAATAAACCCCATAGTGACATTTTGAAAAGTAATGATATGGCTGAGAATATGATAAGATTAGGGAAGGACCTCCGCAGAGAATATGCAGAAGATGGAAGGAAAACTATTGCAGTCAGAGCGCATACTTCAGAAGGCTTAGATCTAGTTGTAGTCTTGTAGATATGGGGTGCACATGTTAAAGGTGATCCTAGCTATGAGGAGTATGTGTTGCGGGCGCACCTAATAATATCTCAGATAATAGGGCATTGTGTGACTGCTGGACATTGTTGCCATATATATGATTCATGTACATCTGTCCCTCCCCAGACCCTATCTAGTAGGAGCCTTGTGCACTGTGCCGTCCTTATTTGTATATGATTCATGTCTGCTCACTCGGTGCTATTATGTACGTATAAAACACACACCATCATTTGCTAATGTCCTGAAAAGGATCCAAGCTCATGAAGCCATAGCTGATTCTATGTCATGCTATCTTCATATTTGCAAAAGCTGGTCATTACCTAGAGTTTTTGAGATTTTACTTATATATTCCATCATGAAAGATCTCTATGTCCCTCTCAGGACAGATAACTAATGGAAGATTCCACCATATGCAATTTTAATGCATACGCTATCATTTGCTAGTGTCCTTTAATCAGAGCCCAAGCTCATCAATCTATAGCCAACTGATTATTTTGAAGTTTATGGAAGAATGGGTCTAGCTCTGTTCATGTTATGCCAAGAGTTTTAAGATTTTGCTTATACATCTCATCCTGAAAGATCTCGATTTCCCTTGTAGGATAAGGCACTAATGGAAGATCCAATCTATGATGAATTCTGGCAAAGGGGTGTGGAAGAGTCAATCAGGCAAGGAAATGTGAAACCCTTTGTTGAGGAATCTGCAATGCAGGTCTCGAATTGGGGTTTCAGCCTTGCAGACCTCAGGTTGCAGAAGAAAAAACGGAAGCAAAATGTGTTCACTTGGCTCAAATTAATATTCATTGCTGAACAGGAGGAGTATATGGGTTTTCTTGGCCCAATACATATATGGCAGGTTAGCGCATCTTTATTTAATTCCCTCCCCTCCCCTCACACTACTTATAAATGGGGTCATCTGTGTGAACATTCTAATTCTTATTCAACTTGAATCTTCTGCATACTTTTTTAAATCTTCAAACCTTAAACTTTTGCAACAATATTTTGGCTATTGTTTTATATCGTTACCCTTAAGTTTTCACTTGACATTAGGTTCTCTCTTGTATTAACTTTTGCTATAGGACATATCGTGTTTTCTTTTTTACTTTTGGGATAACATCGTGTTTTCTTTTAATTGCTTTTCAAGTATACGACATACATTTGTTTTTATGATCGTAGAAGATTGATATTGGTGACTTTGCTTTAGTCATATTTGGACCGGCATATGATTTGTGCTATTTCAATGCAAATGTGAACAGGGAATGGAAGATAAAGTGGTTCCTCCATCAATGACTGATTTTGTGCACCGCATTCTCCCGGGAGCTGCAGTACATAAACTACCATATGAAGGCCACTTTACCTACATCTGCTTTTGTGATGAATGCCACAGACAGATATTTACTACGCTTTTTGGAACCCCGCAAGGACCCGTCAGCATTTCACTCGAACCAGACCAGACTATCTTACAGGTCAATGTTGAACAGTCAGAAGAAGTAGCAGCAGACGCCGGTGACTCTACCGCCGATTAAAAGTACACGTAAAGGGTTACAATGCTCTTTCTTCCCTTTTCTATTGGGACATAATTTACGATGTATATATCATATCTAGTCTAGTTTCATCACCCATGGATTCGTATAGAAAGGAAAAAAATAAAAAATAAATGCATTATCACCCTTTCCTTTGGGCTGCTGAACTAATGTGGTGTTCAAAAATATTGCGTAATGCCCTTCAAAGAACTCCTATGATGGCACAATCCCGTCTTTGTTCCTCAAAAGGGAACTTTTTGTGGAAATTATATCAGGACTCGCACGAAAATTGTCATGGCGCAAATTTCTTGTTTAGGTGCGCCGTGGTTTTTTCACACACTATTTTCCAAAGCTTGAAGCCTGGAGAGCAGGTGTTTTGTTCGACGTAAGATCCTACCAAGAACACAATGCCGAATTGCACCATCTGACTATCTACTGGCAGTTAATTGCTTTCATAGGATGGAAAGATTGAATTCATATTTTAGATAATTATTTAAATGTAATATAAGATTACTCTATTAAAATAATGTATTTAACATGTTTGCACGTGTAGTTGTAAGTTTTATTTATTTGACATAAATTAATTTAGGACTTTTTTGATAAAGGAAAGAAATTGTTGGGTCATTACTTGCATTGATAACGCTTTAGCAATTGCAACGACACATTTTCACTCCACTCGAAAAGTTGAGTTCACATTATATGCTAAGTCTTTATGTGCTTGTTATGTGTCCATCCCTCTATTAGAGAGATGCTCACATTTTTATTTTTTATATATTGTATTTATTTATATTTAAATTATATGTTATTTTCTGAATTATTTTTTTCATCTAGTATCTTAAATTAATTAATTTTCAATCCTGCATTTAGTAATATTTATCTGTAACACCAGTATTATGGAAACTAATTAATTTAAGATACTGGGTGGAAAAAAAACATTTCAGAAAGTAGTATATAATTTAAATATAAATAAATACAATATATAAAAAATAAAAAAATGTGCTCATCCCTCTAATAGAAGGATTTAGAGTTGTCAATCAGAGCCGCCCTGGCCCTCCAGGGCTAGCCCATGAAGGGCTAGGGTCTAATAGGGCTGGCCCTCCAGGCCCCAGAGTAAGAAAAACATCTTTTTTTAAAGCTCGGCCCGAGAGCACTAAGGCCAAGGTCGGCCCGCAGGGCCCGAAAATTATTATTCCAAATATTAACTATTTTTCTTCCACTTTTTTTTTTAAAAAATATAATTACTAAATTACAACACAAATCATCCAATAAATGAGCAGAGTCACTAATTCATAATCAAAAGCAAACTATGTTCACAAATAACTCATATAAAACATAAAAAGCGTCACTAAGCGACATTAGTATGATGACTATTATTGTGGTCATTTTCATCACTATCATCAATTTTAACGACATTTGATTGTTCTTTATTTTAAGTAGTAGCCTCTAATTCATGAGTAAGAATATCATGAAATTATTCTCTCGCATCTTGAACATATCCATAATCTTTATTTGTAACAAATAATAAATCAAATCATAAAATTAGGATATAGTTATTATATATTTGTATTTAAATGGATAAATAACTCTATAACAAATATAAAAAATATATAAATTAATAAACTTAAAAAGGACAAAAAGAAAAAGCTACAGTGAAAAGGGTTTGCAGGGTTAGCCCGAGGCCATCCAGGGCCGGCCCGTTTAAGCCCGAAGCCCGTCAGGACCAGCCCTCCAGGACTAATTTCAAATATTTCGTCCATTTTTCAAATCCGACCCTTAAGAGGCCGAACTTAAATGGGCCAGTCCGATGAGCTTGACCCGTTTTGACGGCCGTAGAAGTATTGACACATAACAAGTACATAGGGTTGGCATATAATGTACTTCCTAAAAAGTTGGGAGATTTGGAGAAGGCTAATAACCTAACTTATTTTTCTAATACTAACCTTCTACATTTATGATTCTAGTGTGTTATGATAGGAAAGAATGTCTCTATTGATTTTTTTTTTTTTAAAAAAAATCCCTCCGTTTAATATTTTCACCTCGGATTAAGTTTTAAAAGTTGAAATTTAACACTATGTAAAAAAATGATAAGGACAAAGAATAGACCGCGCGTAACATTCAGCTTGATATATGCTTCCTGAGAATTTCTTATGAAACCTTTGACTGCTATTTGCGCCATTTTCATTTACTCTTTTAGATCTTCAAATTTGATCCATGAACATTAACCGTTTCCATGTCCTCTCAGCTCTTTGACACTTCTCTGGAAAAAAGACAGATTTTTCTAAATCCACACAACCATTTTGATGCAGCTTGTGATTTTGCATGCCTGCCTTCCTCTTTTCCTTTCGGGCGGGCTCCTGTGAAGGGAGAATTCTCTCGTCTCTTCCTCTGCAGTTTCGCGCCAAAATCCCGCCGTACTCTACTTGTCAGATGGAGAAATGGACGACTGCGATTTCCTAAGGATGGATGGCTACGATGCTTTTCTTTCTTCGATGAGACGGTGCGCTTGGTGATGAGTACATAAACCTGCTGAGTACCCAAGCGGGATCCCTGTTCATCGGGTCTCCCGCTCTCTCCATCAATTGCGTGGGGGTGCGTATAACTGTATATAGGACACACAGCGGCCTCTAGAGAGCGCCGGCTGTGAGCTTCGAACTTTCGCGTTCTTCGCGGGGCAAGTCGGCGAGTTTCCTCGTATATAAACCTTGCTGCTGGCCAGCCTGTTCCAACCACTTGAATGTCAGCGACGCAGAGAATCATCTGCGCTTTTTCTCATTCTTGTTCACTTCCTCCTATTTCCTCTTCCGCCTCCTTCTTCAAATCTCCACCTTTTCTTTTCCTTCCTTTCTCTCGTCATTACCGGATTCTAGCTCGTTCCGTGCTTATCCCTCCCTCACCAGTGCCTCGCAATCAGGTTCAGGTTTGTAATATGCCACTGAATCTCCCTCGCATTCCAGTCTGCACTCTCTTCTAAATGCGCTTTCATTGGTGTTGTACTTATTATCGTGTGTCGCGTTGGATTGCGATGGTATTTTGAGCATGTAGTCTTTTGATGGTTTGCTTTCAATGACTGATCGGTGCTATAATCGCGCTGAAAGATGTTTATATGATCCGTGATGGTTTGTTTGGTGGACAAAGCTTATTCTCTTACTTTCCATCAGTTATTGCGGCTTGTAGTTTCGTAGTTGAAATTTTTACCGTTTCTCTGTTACTGAACAAATTTGAATTGTCATATGCTATATCATGTCAAGTTGTTGGTCTTACACTTAACTTCAGCTCCTAATTTACTAGTAGCGTCGAATATGCTCAAGGTTGCGAGTGTTGTTTAAAATTTAAGTTTTCTTCGATTGTAGAGAGCTGGTGGGCATAAAGAACCGAAGTGGATGGAGAAGCCTAAAGCGGACAGGAATTCACCGACCACCGCAGATGCAACAGGTGGTGCGTCTGAAGCTGTTACTCACAGACTGGCTGAAATGCGTATTGCTGACAACAGTGGCCAAACCAGTGTTCCAGCTGCAGCCATACAGTTTGGAGGTGTCCAACCTGTTAATCAGTTCACTGTACATGGTCCCAAGACAGTCTGGAATCGGGAATCCTATGGAACAGTCAGCGGAACCACAGTAGATAAAGTTGAAGCAGAAGTGGCTTCAACTAAAAATAGTATTGCTGCTTTGAGTAGTAATAATCTGTTAGAAAATTTTACGGTGGACAACTCCACATACTCACTTGCCCGCATTAGAGCTACTTTCTACCCCAAATTTGAAAATGAAAAGTCAGATCAAGAGGTATATTCCTTTTCATACTGTTTCATTTATAATTTTCTCATCTTTGTTCAAATTTTTGAACTGTCATCTACACATTCGAAGCCGTTTCCTTGTGAACTTGGTCTTCAAACTATATTCTCACATGCCTGCTTTCTAGGAAATTTTGCAGACAAAGTAATACAGTTTATAAGGAAGCTTCTGTGCTGGATTAGGCTTTTAGGAAAGGATGCTAGATTAGATTGTGGAGAGGCTGAAAGAAACAACTTCAAAACTTCATTTTTTCTCTCCAAGCATTTTTCTTTGCAATTGAGGATTCTTTGTTGACATTCATTGCAAACAGTCTATAGAATGAAAGCTGAAATAAAATTCAAATTACTGAAATTTTTCCTAGCATCAGAAGCACTCCGCCAACCACACAAGAGGTTGTCTTAGATGCAGCTACTGCGGATAGTTAAGCCTGGATTGTTTGAAGTGACCTGTATGACCCCATGATTATGATCCAGTATTGTGCGTGGTTATTGTATCTTTGAAACCATCTTATAACTATAAAGTTTAAAGGAACTATAAAATATTTAATTTTTTTGGCCATAACTGAGTCAGATTTTGCTCTTATTTTCCGTTGGAATTTCTTCTATTACTGTATATTACTGCAAATTGCGTTGCTCTGTACTTAGGTCAAGTTTTTCTTTCAGGCAGCTGACCATGCCACTTTCTTTTTGGAATTGTTACTGATTTATATTGTTATATCCCCTGTAGATCAGGACAAGGATGATTGAGATGGTATCAAAAGGTTTGGCTACCTTAGAGGTATAATAGTGCTCAACTTATTTTTCTTAGTCAAATTGAAAGACTGTTTAAGTTTCATTAACTGAGTTTTAAGATCAACAATAAGAATACTTGTTGGATAAACCTCTATTTAATAAATTTTCAGTAACTGGTCTGAACTGAGTTGATTTGCAGGTCTCACTTAAACACTCTGGTTCCCTTTTTATGTACGCTGGACATAAGGGAGGAGCTTATGCGAAAAACAGTTTTGGAAATATGTAAGAATGATATCTTACCTTTGTAGTTTTATGTTTGAATTTTATTTGCCATTATGGCCATGAAATAATACATCATATGGGAAATTTTTTAAAATATGAAAATTATTCATTTGAAGTAGAATAAAATAATCTTTTCATTTTGCCTATGGAGTTTTGATTGATTAACGTTTATGAATGAGTTTTTTTTTTTTTTTTTGATTTATGGGGTGATGTTTATCTATGTTTAGGATGAGGCTTCTTCTTGCTGTTTTATTCTTATTCATTATCGACTTGAGTTTAGCAAGTTTTCTGAACGCTTCTTATTTATTCTAAGTCATCTGTATCACTGCATTCTTCAAATTTTATTTTTTAGAATCTATCTATAATGTTATTTTGTCTGGCACAGATATACTGCCGTGGGTGTATTTGTTCTTGGACGAATGTTTCGTGAGGCTTGGGGCACTGAAGCATCAAAAAAGCAAGTTGAATTTAATGAGTTTCTTGAGGTGATACTCTAAAAAGCAAAAAAGAGATTAGACATCTTAGCATGCCATAAGCTTCTTTGATATTCATAAAAGCATCTCCAAGAATGAAACTAATAAGTAAAAGTTGAAAAGAGACATCTCCACTTTTAAAATTTAACTTAATTGACATGTCTGCAGATTCCCCGCTCTGCTTGCTAAATCGGCCATTGGTTCATTTGATAAAAGTTGTTATAATGTGAAAGTTATATAGACCTTTACTTAAACAATTGCTTGTTAATCAGAATTTCCTTTCATTGCTCCTATCTCGTTTTTGGACCATTTTCTGAATCACTTGTGGGATTGATGATCAAAATTTTTATAATGATTAACTGTTGAAATTTTTTGCTTTTCTTAAACACAAAGGTTTATAACGATTTTATTTTCTGTTTTTATTTTTCTTGGAATGATGTGTAAATGTAGAAAAGGGTTAGTTAAAGAGGGTTGGTTAGTTGTTATTGATATGTAAACTGTAAATGTTAGTAATTAGGTATTGTTAGATGTAATTAGGGTTAATTAGGGTACAGTGCTAGTGCACGATTATGTCCATGAGGCCGCACTTAGAGGATTTGAAGTGGCACTCACTAGGTCTATGAGCCACAGTAGTTAGAAGGGATAGGAGTTAGTTACTGGCCCTTAGTATTTGCCTAAGGTCTGATCCTATATAAGGGGAGTTTGCCTAAGGTCTGATCCTATATAGGCGAAGTCCTAGGCTATTGTGTACTGTTATTGATCATTTTGGTGAATTCAGAGCATCATTTTTATTCTCCTATCTTTCCTTTCTACCTCCCTCTCTTTCTCAATTATTCTATATCCTACTTACCATGGAACTTCACATAGTTGTACTTTCTTTTTGGTTGATGTATTTTTTCACTTCTGGCATTTACTTTTGTGCCTGTACATCCCTTGTATCCAATCACTTTGCCTAGAATTATTTTTAACCTTATCTCTACCTTTTGTTTTAGTGATCAAATTTGACTTTTTAGCTGGGAGTCATGTTTAATGCTCCTTATTTATTATTATTTGATTTATTTCGTCTTTCAGAGAAATCATATGTGCATATCGATGGAACTGGTAACTGCTGTTCTTGGAGACCATGGACAGCGTCCCAATGAAGATTTTGGTAGAACAAATTTTCTTTTGATTATTTAAGAAGTCCCTGATATTTTTTTTCCATTTGTTAGATTTTAGTTTAATCAGTGAAAAGAATTACTCTTACATTTTGTACAAGATTTTAGTTGAGGTCAGGTTACTGCTTGTTTTTATGAAGTATGACCATCATTGTCAAACTTGTGAATCAACTCGGTTGATTTGGTGAGTTGGTGATTCTGTTGGAGAAAAATGATCTGCTTTGCTCATCAACTTGCGGCGTCGAAGACTCACTCGTGACTTGTTGAAATTCACACAAATTGTTTGACTCGGTCACAAACTTGATGAATGAGTGCGAGTTAAACTCAATACTTGAATCTAGCTGAATAGTTGCCCCAGGAATTGAACATAGTAGACTGTGATTTGCTCTAGCAGACTAGCACTACCTCCGCCTATATATGTAAAATAGGATTTTAACTTCTACATAACAGCTCAAACAGTCCAACACCTTTAGCGCAAGCTGAAAATTATATTTAAGTTACTTTTGACATGTAATTCTACTCCTTTTACTAAGTAAAGCATCCTTCAAAAAATAGTGGTTTTCAAAATTTATTTCATGCTAGTATTGGGTAGAATCCTCTTAATATAATGATTCATTATATTTCTTGTTCTGAGCAGTTGTAGTCACAGCAGTCACTGAACTGGGCAAAGGAAAGCCAAAGTTTTATGCGACTCCTGAGATAATTGCTTTCTGCAGAAAATGGCGCCTACCTACAAATCATGTGTGGTTGTTTTCTACAAGGTGAAAATTTAGGAGCTGCGTTTCTTTATGTTGTAGGTCAGATCTGTTTTTCTGTGGATTTCATGGAATTTGAGGAATGATCTGCACTATTCATGGTTTATAAATAGCTTGTTTTGCTATATGCTTTCTTGTGCATTGCATGGCTTAAACAAAAACAATTTATATGCCTCACAAATGGTGACATACTCAAATGGTTAGAGCAGCATTAGAATTTCTGTTTCATTTCTCCTTATACCTGGTTTATTTATCATTTGGCTCCTTGTCTTTCATAATGAATATCATTGGTTTTTGTATCTTAATTACTGTGATTAAACTTCTTGTACTTTTAGCATTAGTTTTTTTCCCATTATTTTTTGAAAGTTTTATAGGTATTGAGATTAGTCAGACTTTATGTTGTGGTCTAACTTTTGGGCCACATTCACTGTTTTGGACAATGGATGGGTTGTTTGGGTCATTGTTACATTACTCTTTTCTGTCTTGCTGGTGAGAGCTTATAGTTTTACATTCTTTGGACCATTGTTTGTTCATATAGTCATTGTAACACAGTTTTCTCGTTTTCCATATAATACTTGCTGTCAAGATACTTCTTATTTTGTTAAAAAAATGTGTTGAGTCTGTCCCTCTGTTATTTAAAGCCGTACATTTTGATCTGGATTTGTCTTATCATATTAAAGTCCGCCAGCACATAAGGAACTTTTTGTTATGCTTTTCTCTAAATGTAGGAAATCAGCTTCATCCTTCTTTGCTGCCTTTGATGCCTTATGTGAGGAGGGTACTGCGACACCTGTCTGTAAGGCTCTTGATGAAATTGCTGATATATCCATACCAGGTATGGTTTATAAGCGTAACATGCTTGATGGATTTGACTTTTGTGCCTCATGTTTTCATAGATCATATGGTTGAAAGGCTATTTGAAGATTTTTTTTGCCTGTAAATCATTTTGACAAGTTCCCGCTTTACCCATGGTGACTGAGAGTATAAAGCAATTGAGTTGGCTGTGTGCATCGATCACTCCCCAGACCCCACCTTTGCTGGGCTGTAACATACACCACGATTAGTACCTTTGTATTTTTTATGCATATGGCAGACTAAGTGCTCACATTCTTTTCCTGAAGTCATTATCCCCTAGTTTGTAATTTTCCTGTGGCATTTTCTTAAAATGTTCCTTTGTTTTCAATACCTAACATTAGAAGGTAAGGCTTCTTTGTTTTCATATTTTTCTGTTTATATTTCATCAGAATTTTTTCTTTTTTAAATTTCAACATTTCATTTTCTTTTATGGGTGGAAGTCACAACTGACGGACTGGTTCCCCTTCTCATGAGCCATTAATCAAATGCGCTGCTTTTGTACTTTTTGAAATAAATGCAGGTTCAAAGGATCATGCAGGAGCCCAAGGTGAAATCCTGGAGGGTCTTGTGGCTCGTATTGTTGCTCGGGAGAGCTCGAGCCAAATGGAAAAAGTCTTAAAAGAATTCCCTCCTCCTCCTGCTGATGGAGGTAACTTCTTACTCTTATGCATTGTGTACTTGTTACTGTGTCGTCTACTTTTTGGAATCCTTTTTTCCTGTTGTTCGTCAATAACTCTATTAATTTTATGTGAATGTCATCTGACCTTCTGACAAGATATTATGATATGTTAAAGGTTGGCATCACAGGACCAATGTTTAGTCAATATATGTCTGCAAAATAGAATTTTTAAAACCAAATTGTGATGTGATTATAAATTAGGTGCTGCTCACTTTTGCAAGTCCACATTGTTGACTTGGCTCTTGTAAATGGTGGTCAAAATAAAATTTGCTATTCAGATATGGACTTTCTAATGAATATTTCTTTTTCCTTTAGTTGGCCTGGATTTTGGACCAAATCTCAGAGAAATTTGTGCTGCAAATAGGTCTGATGAAAAGCAGGTATATCATAAACTACACTATCTCAGTTATATATTGGAGTTCATTCTTCTGTATTGATTGAGAATTTTTGGGATAATTTTGTGATTTGAATTTGTAATTTGAACACCTCTGCAGCAAATAAAAGCCCTTCTCAATAGCGTTGGCAGTTCTTTTTGCCCTGATCACTCAGATTGGTTTGGGCCTGATGGTACTGATGGTCATTCAAGGAATGCCGATAGATCTGTTCTTTCAAAGTTTTTACAAGCCAATCCTGCAGACTATTCCACTAGGAAATTGCAGGTCAATCTAGACTCTTCTAAATCATGTTTTTACATGGCACCTTTTTTTAAAAAAAAATTGACTATCATAACTTCCATAGTTCCATGCATTATTTCATTTTTTTATATGTTAGTATCTCATGGTTTTAAATTAAATGGTCAAATCATTTAGTTCATGACATTTTTTTCTGTCTCGTATTTTCTTATAAAAAATTATCACGCGTTCTCTTTTCTAGCTTGAGTAATTAGTGATTAATTATTGTTACCTTCCTATATTTGTGGTTTGGAAGGGTTCCAATGCTCAAGAAGCATTGGAATTTCTTTTGCAAATGTGTTACCTCTTTTTCTCTGGTTTCATTTTATAGTGACAGCTTTGATTTACAACATTTTCAGGAAATTGCTCGGTTGATGAGAGAAAAACGCTACCCTGCTGCATTTAAATGTTACCATAACTTCCATGAAGTAGATGCTATGGCACGTGATAACCTTTTCTACAGAATGGTTATTCACGTACACAGTGATTCTGCTTTTCGACGATACCAAAAAGAGATGAGGTCTTGTTTTATTCTGTTATCTCCCTGATACTTTGGCTTCTTAATATTATAAACAAGAAATTATTCCTTTGACGGTTTTTTCATTTTTATGTTCATGCATTCCCTTTGTAACTCCTGAATTACAAAAAATTTCACAATTTCAGGCATAAACCCGGGTTGTGGCCGCTATATCGAGGTGAGTACGATTATCCATGTTTTAATGCTGACATATATTGATTGCTGCTTTTGTCCCTTGTTATTTGCTTAGAGTTTGAAGTTTCATCCAAGAAATGTGAATGTTCGTATACTAAAATGTGTAGATGACGGGGACCATAGTATTTGGGATAAAAAAAATTCTGAATTTTTCAGTATATTGTAAAACGCTGATCAATAAAATATTTAAAAGCAAGTGATATATCTCCAAAGTCATTTTGTGATGAATTGAGGCTTTCGACTAAACCGAGCTTGGCTAGTTAGGGTCCTAATCTGTGTCAGGTCTTCAGGTTTGTGGGCAGTTACTCTGATGTTAATGATATGTATTGTCATGTGAATACATAAAAAAAATGTCAGACTACTACAACTCAAAAGGTTAAACGTCAAGTGAATGATAGTTTTATTATAACTTACAATCTCTAATGTGCCCTCCCAAAAAGAAAGCCTTTTGGGGTTTAGGTCTCGACAAAACAAAGTCCTATCACACCTCTTGCTGAAAATTGAGTTTAATTAAGAAAATGGGGGATGACGAGGACTGTATTCTTGACCATTTAGTCATAAGTATGTTGATACTATGTCAAATATCACTTTTACCCAAAGGCTAAAACCAGTAAGTGAATGCCTATGAATAATTTTACTATAATCCATAATAAAATATTCCCTTCTAAGCTTGCATTGAATTGAAAGCATATGATAAATTCTGGGCATTTGAGCTGAAAGCATATTTTCAAACTTAGGTATGAAACATTCCTCTATCGTAAACTTCCAAAATTTACCCGGACCTATGACACTTTTATGCTAATTTATTGACTGGCTGATGGTATGCCATTTCCAAAGCAATTTGGGTTTTATATTTCCTTTGAACTTATTTAATTTAATCACCGTGATACTTTTATTGAATATGCAAGTTCTCAAGTTACTAAGTGATAAAGCCTATCTAAATAGTGGAAAATAAACAACTAAAACATGGGGAGATAAACACAAGCTAATCCTATCTGAACAGAGAAATAAATAAGAAAACTGGTGAAGATCAAACTACATACAAGAAATAACAGCAGCAGCAGCAATAAGTGGAAATAGCATGTGCTTGGACAAATCCTAATGCTGTTTTCCAACAATTTTGAAATTTGTAAAGCTAATATATGCTGTTTGTTATTGAATTTTGCGATACCTCACAATTTTTTTTCAGGTTTTTTTGTTGATATCAATTTATTCAAGGCAAACAAGGAGAGATCTAGTGAAATCTCTAGGGGCAATGATGATGTGGTTGAAAATGAAACCAGCACCTCTGGAAGTGATTTGGCAGATGATGATGCAAACTTGATGGTCAAACTGAAATTTCTTACGTACAAGGTACATGTCTTTTTACGCAATCTTCAAGGCAAAGACAAAGTTGGACAATTTTATAAAAAATGGTTTGGAACTATTTGACTTAACTCTGTTTATCTGAATGAATCTGACTTGTTCCAAATCCTATTTATTTTGTCTGGAACTTTGTTCTGTATTAATCTTTTTTCTTCCTAAAAAATGGGGAGAGAGAAGTAAGGAAGCTTTTGCCCCCTTAAAAATAAAAAATGATTAGGAGAAAACCAAAAGTGATAGATCTATTTTTAAAGTAGTTTCAGCTTGAACACTTAAGATTTTAAAACCACCTACCCTGTGCATAGTTAACTTAAAAGCAATGTCTTTGGAAGAGTCCATCCAGGCAACTTTCTTTTTATTGATTATTACATTCCCTGACTTTAATAATCCTTTTCGTTTGGTTCTTTCTTTTTCTTATATCATCTTATGATTGCTTTACTTGCTTTCTAGAAATGCATGTCTTTGGTAATTCTTGACGTTTTGCTTATCAGAAGTGGCGCTCTGCAGCTGATAATTGTCTAATGTTTGACACCACCTGCTTACATTGTCATTGTTGTTCTCATTTTGGGTTATTTTGTTCCAGTTGCGAACCTTTTTGATTCGAAATGGTCTGTCTATTCTGTTTAAAGAAGGTCCGGGTGCTTACAAGGCTTATTACCTTAGGTATGTAGATTGAAATTACAAATGATATTGCTTGACGATAAGGTATATATTGTTTGTTATGCTTGATTTTCCTTGATAAATCGAACAATGAATAATTCCCTGATTGCCCGATGTATTTCAAAAATAACCTTCTATGAGTGGGGATTAAGATAGATGCCCATTCTAGGATAGTGATATATAAATAGTCATAACATGTGCCTAGGGACCTATTTGTAAACATTCTATAGGGACCTAATTGTAAACTTGCATAATTAGTGGGATAAGTGTTATAATATCCTACTAACCACTAGATTAGGATTAGAGGGAGGCTATCTCATTATAAATAGCCCAATCCTCATAATTGTACAATCATGTTAGTCATGACCTTGCAGAATTCAGTTGTGTGAGAACCATTGAGTTCTCTTCTCTATCTCTCTTCTAGTCTCTTCTTCTTGATCTCTAATCTCTTCTTCTCCTAATTCTAAACCTAAACATCTAAAACCATAACAGTGGTATCAGAGGTCTCCTTCTTCCGCCTTCTTTCGCTGTTATGTTCTCTGTTCTGTGATCATTCTTCTGTTCTGCCATTCTTCTGTTCTGCCATTCTTCTCTGTTTGTTCTCTACTCTGATCAGGGACAAACTAAAGAAAAAGAAAAGAACTAGGACTCTGGGTAATTACCCAGTATTCCTTCATCTGTCAAGACCCAGAAACGTGTGGGGTGTTGTGAATTCCATAAGGGAATTTAGGAAGACAAAAAGAAAGAAAAAACTGAGGAATTTGGTTCTGTTTCTGAGTTTTCAGTGACTTGGTCCGCTTACATCCAACGCCCAGAATAATCAAGAAGGGGCAAGAATTTATAGAAATTGATCAAGGAACCTGATTAGTTCATCTGGTTCAGATTCGAGTCATCAAGCATCTGCATTCTCGCTAGTAAATGGCTCAGACTCGATCAAGCAATATGGAAGGACGAGTGGCAGCCCTGGAAGAACAGCTTCATAAGCTGAATAGGATTGAAGAAATCGAAGAAAAATTGGAGAAGCTTAATCAAGTCGATGAATTACAGCAAACTGTAATGGGGTTCTGACAAGGCGACAAGAATTCAGGGAAGAAATAAGGAACCTGGTTCAGGCGACGCAAACCCAGAATGAAGAACACCAACGCCGTCACCGTCTAAATGCCAGGGGAAATGGTCATGGCGAAGCACACCACCGGCCGACCAAGTTCACAAAAATGGAATTCCCAAGATTCCAAGGGAAAGACGTGGACTGCTGGATAGCCAAATGCGAAAGATTCTTTCAACTCGACGGCACACCCGAAGCAAAAAAGGTGACAATGGCATCGATGGGCCTTGACGAAACGAGTTTTGCATGGCATGTCGCATCTGAACAAAGGTGGAGGAGACCGATGGGATGGAACGAATATGTCATGCTGCTTCGAGATACCTTTGGTCTTCCAATTGAAAAACCCATGGGGGGGTTATCGCGATTGCGCCAGACGGGGACGCTAGCAGAATTCAATTCCAAGTTCGACTCCATTTCGGCCAAGGTTGATCTAAACGAAGAATATTTGATCGAAATTTACCTAACGGGACTCAGATGAAATCGCAGATGCGGTGCAAATGTTCAATCCAAGAACGCTGGGTGAGGCGCGACGCTTGGCAAAAATCCAAGAAATGTCGAATTTAAGGAAAGAATCGAGGGTTGCGAACACCAGAGGTGCGTCGAATTCCAGCAGGGTGTCTTCACATGGGTCTGCCACGAATGTGTCGAATGCTGGATATATTAAGTCTTCCAGCCAACTAAGTGGGGCCCAACAGAAGGATAAGTCAGTAAATACACATTATTCAGGGAATTCTTTGGCTACGGCAACCCGAAACACCATAACAGCAGATAAGAATGCACCGAAAACTTGGAGAAATTCAAAGATCTTATCTGCCGAAGATGAAGCTGAACATAGAGCCAAGAATTTGTGTTTTTACTGCCATGAACCTTTCACAAGAAACCATTCTTGTCCCCAAAGACAAAGAATGAGACTCCAATTTATGGAATTGATTGAAGATGATGAAGTGGCTGCCAAGGGGGACACCGAAACTGAACCTGAACTTGAAGATGTGTATGCACCACTTATATCCCTTCATGCCATCAATGGAGTGGATACAAATGACTCCATGAGAATCCAAGGGAATGTGGGAAAGAGGCCTATTCAAGTGCTAATTGATAATGGGAGTACACATGATTTTATGGATTATGATTTTACTGTAAAAATGGGGTGGAAGGGTTCAGACCAACCTCTTGCTGCAGTTCAGGTTGCTGGGGGTCAGAAACTTCAAGTTTTTGGGGTGTGGCATGGTTTTAGATGGAAGATGCAAGGTCTGGATTTTGTTTGTGACCTTAGAATCATCAAATTACAAACATCTGACATTGTGTTGGGCTTAACCTGGTTGAAAACTATCAAAAGTGCCCTATGGGATTATGAGAAACTCTCTATGCAATTTTGGTATAGGGGAAAGTTGTGTAAGTTGCAAGCAAGTCCTACAAGCTCCCTAAAGGTGGTTTCATCTACAAAACTAGGGGGTAACAAGCACCTTGGTCCACAAATGTATTTGGTACAACTCTTGCAACCCTTACCTACAATTTCAGATTGTTATGCTGTTGGTAATGCTAACGTTGCAGGAAGTACAGATCTGCCCTAAGAGATTCAGAGGGTACTTGAAAGGTTTGAGAGCCTATTTGATGAGCCTAGGGGCCTTCCTCCACTAAGGGCCGGTCATAACCACCCAATTGTGCTCCAAGAGGGTACAAATCCCATAAGTGTCAAGCCCTTCCGATATTCAGCAGCCCAAAAGGATGTTATTGAGAAGCAAGTGACTGAATTGCTTCAAACCGGTGTGATTCAAGAGAGTTCATCCCCTTTTGCAGCTCCTATTGTGCTAGTCAAGAAGAAGGATGGATCATGGAGGATGTGTATTGACTTCCGGGAACTCAACAAGAAAATGGTAAAGAATCAATACCCTATTCCTCTAGTGGAAGACCTATTGGATGAACTACATGCAGCTAGGTGTTTTACTAAACTTGATTTGAGGGCTGGTTACCATCAAATCAGAATGCAACCGGAAGATTGCTATAAAACAGCTTTTAAAACACACTCGGGTCA
Source organism: Acacia confusa (assembly GCA_037074495.1). Classification (NCBI taxonomy): domain Eukaryota; kingdom Viridiplantae; phylum Streptophyta; class Magnoliopsida; order Fabales; family Fabaceae; genus Acacia; species Acacia confusa. The sequence continues at coordinate 1,840,405 of CM073509.1, forward strand.
CTTTGAATGGCTAGTAATGCCTTTTGGCTTGACAAATGCCCCGGCTACATTTCAAGGTGCAATGAATGATATCTTCCGCCCTCTATTAAGGAAGTTTGTTCTTGTTTTCTTTGATGATATTCTGGTTTATAGTGCTAATTTACAAGAACATGCTAAGCACCTTGAAGAAGTGCTACAGATTTTGCAAAAATACCACTACTTTGTGAAGAAGAGCAAGTGCACTTTTGGTGCAACGAGTGTGGAGTATTTGGGGCATATAATCAGCAAGGGTACAGTAGCTACGGATCCCAAGAAGATTCAAGCGGTTGCTGATTGGCCTGAACCAAAATCAGCAAAGCAACTAAGGGCTTTCCTAGGCTTGGCTGGGTACTACCGAAGGTTCATCAAAGGGTATGGTTCAATAGCTAAGCCTCTAACCCTTTTATTACGAAAAGAGGGGTTCAAATGGGGGGAGGCAGCTGCTACATCCTTCAAGGAATTGCAATCAGCTCTTATTTCAGCACTTGTTTTGGCCTTACCTGACTTTTCTAAGGACTTTGTGGTGGAGGCTGATGCATGTGGAGGGGGAATAGGTGCTGTTTTGATGCAACAAGGTCAGCCCTTAGCCTTTTTCAGCAAAGCGTTGGCTCCTAAGCATGTGAGCCTCTCTATCTATGAGAAAGAATTACTAGCTGTGGTGCAAGCGGTCGAGCATTGGCACCAATATCTTGAGAGAGGTAAATTTGTGATTAAAACTGATCAACAAAGCCTACAATATCTCTTGGGACAGAAATTGAAAACTCCCTTTCAAATGTATTGGATAGCCAAACTCTTAGAGTATGACTATGAGATTCAATACAAGAAGGGAAATGAGAATGTTGTTGCTGATGCATTGTCTAGGTTGCATGGTTCTTAGATTTTGCAGATTTCTTTGGATACCTCCTCACCTGAATTAATGGAGGAAATCAAGCAAAGTTGGGAATTGGATCAAGACATAGCTGCTATACTAGTGCAAGTGAAGGAAAATGATGGCATCTTTCATTCCTATACATGGGATGGCACTTGTTTGCGAAAGAATAACTGTTTGGTGGTTGGTAATGTTGCTGAATTAAAAACGAAGTTGCTGGAATGGTTGCATTCAAGCCCTCAAGGGGGCCATTCAGGGGTTCAAGCTACCTATTATAAGGTAAAAGGCCTATTTTGGTGGAAGCATCTACATAAGGATGTTGAGGAATTAATTCGGGGTTGTGATACATGTGCTCGGTGCAAGTATGAAACGGTAGCATCTCCTGGATTGCTTCAGCCTCTTCCTATTCCTAGCAAGGTTTGGGAGAGTTTTTCCATGGATTTCATTGAAGGATTGCCTAAATCAGGAGGTAAAGAGGTAATATGGGTAATGGTGGATAGATTGACTAAATATGCCCATTTCATCCCTCTTTCTCACCCTTATTCAGCTTCTACTTTGGCTCAAGTGTTTTTAGATTAGATTTATAAATTGCATGGTGCACCAGTTGAAATCATAAGTGATAGAGATCCTTTGTTTTTGAGCAATTTTTGGAAGGAGTTTTTGAAGATTTTGAAGGTGAAGCAAAATCTATCTTCAGCATACCATCCTCAAAGGGGTGGCCAAACGGAGGTACTTAATAGGTGCTTAGAATCATACTTAAGGTGCATGTGTTGGGAGATTCCCAAGGAGTGGAGTCACTCGTTAGCACTAGCTGAATGGTGGTATAATACAAGTTTTCATACAGCCACCAAAGCTACTCCACATGAGCTTCTATATGGGCAAAAACCAGCTGTTTACACTCCGTATATACCTAGAACAGCAATGGTTGAAGCGGTTGATCGAAGTTTTATAGCAAGGGAAAAGATGTTAGCTGTTTTGAAACATTATCTTCATAGATCAGCAAACACAATGAAGCAAAAAGCTGATGAAAAACGCTCGGATAGGCATGTTGAGGTGGGGCAATGGGTGTTTTTGAAGTTGAAGCCCTATCGACAAGTCTCAGCTGCCACTAGAAGCAATCAAAAGCTTGCTCCTCGCTTCTATGGTCCATACAAAGTGTTGCAAAAAGTGGGACCAGTTGCATACAAGCTAGAGTTACCTCCAGAAACAAGGATTCACTATACTTTTCATGTATCCTTGTTAAAATTGTGCCCGGATCCGAGTGTTAAACAACGGCATCCTCCTATTGATTGGCCAGTTGTTCCGAGTTCACTCTATCCCCAACAAATATTATCTCAAAGAGTTGGGAGGAAACAAAAGAGGATTATTACCGAAGTGCTAGTTCAGTGGCAAGGTTATCCGGAAGAGGAAGCTACATGGGTGTGCTTGTTCAACTTGAAGCATCAATTTCCAGAGTTTCAGGTGCCAAACCCTTGAGGACAAGGGTTGTTTCAAGGGGGGCAATGATATATAAATAGTCATAACATGTACCTAGGGACCTATTTGTAAACATTGTAAACATTCTATAGGGACCTAATTGTAAACTTGCATAATTAGTGGGATAAGTGTTATAATATCCTACTAACCACTAGATTAGGATTAGAGGGAGGCTATCTCATTATAAATAGCCCAATCCTCATAATTGTACAATCATGTTAGTCATGACCTTGCAGAATTCAGTTGTGTGAGAACCATTGAGTTCTCTTCTCTATCTCTCTTCTAGTCTCTTCTTCTTGATCTCTAATCTCTTCTTCTCCTAATTCTAAACCTAAACATCTAAAACCATAACAGATAGGCAATCTATTAGATATATTTTTGTTTTAGGGATCAACAACAGTTGCTCATGCTGTGAGAATCAACATTCTTTCCTAACAGACGTCTGCTTCCTAATGGATCATGTGTATATACCCTTTATTTTGCTTCACAAGGGTGTGAGCAATGCTAAGTAGGATTTTTATACAAAGACAGAGACTTTAATTTTGAACCTAATTGTTAGATCCTGACGAGCAAGAGAAAATATGTATAATTCTTTATTCTTGTAATATTATGTAAACAACTTGATAAAAATCCTAAAAATATTCATCCTGTGACAAATTTATTCTATGGACAAGTTTTCCTTAAGCATGTTAATCATATACATATATAGTTCGATTCCCCTTGATCATGATGTTGTATCTAGCTGCATTATGTGACGGGGAAGGTGGGAATTCTGACATGTTACTTTCTATGATGGCAATCATACAGTTATAGAAGAGGAAGCAACGTGCTGTTTGCATGCTAGCATCACCAAAGCTTAGATCCTAAACAACTTCTTTGATATTACAGGCAAATGAAAAATTGGAGCACTTCTTCTGGAAAGCAGAGAGAGCTCAGCAAGATGCTTGACGAATGGTAATGCTTGAACCATTCTTCTGTATGAACCAACTATTAAAGAGGGAAAAGGGGGAAAATAATCCTGTATGAGCAATAACTAAGTTTTTGGCTTCCTCTTAGATTCCTCTCGCTTGATACCTATATATTTTTTTTATCAAAAAGAGATTTAATTAATAAAAAGAGATTTACAAAATGATTTCCCTAGCTATGAGAGGGTATGGAGTCATCAAGTAATGAATAAAAACCATTTTATGGTCTATACGACTCTTTTCTGCTTATGGTTGGTGTAGTTGATGAAAAAATTCTTCTCTCTGTTTACAGGGCAGTGTATATAAGAAGGAAATATGGAAATAAACAACTCTCATCATCAATATATCTTAGCGAAGCTGAGCCTTTCCTTGAGCAATTTGCAAAACGCAGTCCACAGAACCAAGCTCTAGTAGGTTCTGCTGGTAATTTAGTAAGAAGCGAAGATTTTATGGCCATTGTTGAGGAAGGGCATGATGAAGAAGGTGACCTTGAGGTAGAACGGGACATCCCGTCTCCAAAGTCTAGTACTTTGGCTACGAACGCTGTAGCAAAACAGGAAGGGTTGATGGTATTTTTTCCTGGTAAGCATTTTGCCAACTTGCTTCAGCCATATTTAATGAGCTTATTGTAATTCCCAACATATAGATTTTTATTGCTTAGCTACCCCAATCTACGATAGTCAAGATTAATGTCATACATAGAGTTTGGAACATAGAAGTATAACAAGGATTGCAATTGAGAATATGTCAAATAGATCTTCACTAATGATATTGCGGATGAACTGATAGAAGAATATGCCTTAATGTTGATGGGTCAACTGCTTTGCTCTTTCATGAACTCATCAAGTGCAATGGGAAGAATTTGCCTTGATTATTTTGTTGGATTGCATAGTGCTAGGGATAGAAGATGAAATGGTTTATCTGTGTGGAATCACACTGGCTGGTGCAGTTATCAGACATATGGATAGAGTCACACTGCCTGGCTGTGTGACTAAATATAGGCTCATGACCTGGCCGTGTACTATGGTGAAAAGCAGCTGGTTGTGTTTGAAACTTCTAGTTTTGTATTTTTGGTTACTTCGTCTTTCCTGTTATTTAGGCTTGAAAATTAGAGAAGTTTGAATTGGATTTGTTTCCTTTTATTGAGATAGGATAAGCTGACCTACGGTTGGGCAACCTATGTATTGCTATATTCCTTTCTTCATTTTTTATGGATTGATAAATAAATGGATACATGGCACTAATTTAACCAATTGTCTCTGTCTAACAATTGGAAGACCAAAGCAAACTCTCAATGATGTTATTGAGAGGGACTTCTTGGCCAACAATTTAACTAAGGATTTGGTTGTTGACAAAGCACAATGGTGTTGTAAGATCCATGTAGCTGACCCCCTTCATAAATGGTTGTTGTTGTTGTTGTTGTTAGACACAGACGACGAACTAATTCTATGAGCTAATATTTTTTAAGCAAGGTGCAGTAAATTAAGCTGAAGTTGAGGAAACTAAAATCCCTAAAGAACTATTCGCTTCATACTTTTTTAATAAGCCTTATATTTGTGGTTTAGATTTAAGCAAGGTGCAGTAAATTGAGCTGAAGTTGGGAAACTAAAATCCCAAAAGAACTATTCGCTTCATACTTTTTTAATAAGCCCTATATTTGTGGTTTAGATTTATCCTTTTTATGAAGTTCTTATGGGTGTAACTCAGACTCAATAGATCCTGTTGATGATGAAGGTTTTTGCCCACTTTGGGCACACCTTTTTTCATGATTTTGTATCTGATTCTCACCCTAGTGGATACGGCCTCCCCGTGGGGCCTTTTGGTTTCTTTTCTCTTTCAGGAATTCCTGGATGTGCTAAGTCTGCTCTTTGCAAAGAGTTGCTAAATTCCCCAGATGTATTTGAGGATGACCGACCAGTTCATAGTCTTATGGGTGATCTGGTTAAAGGTAGGTTCTATTTAGAAGGCATATTAGGAAGCAGATGATGAGCATTAGTATGTGTTGATCCTGACAAGGGAGCATTCATACTTTCTATTAAGATTCAGTTTTAGTATACCTATAATGCTTCATTAATGAGATATCTTTATCAAATCACTTCCTACTCGATAACTAATATGTGCTTGTGTGGCATATTGTCAGGAAAGTATTGGCAGAAGGTGGCTGACGAACGGAGGAAGAAACCTTATTCTATAATGCTTGCTGACAAGAATGCACCCAATGAAGAAGTTTGGAGACAAGTTAATGCTCTATCTATTATCCATACACGGTTTATCTGATTTATTTCTGTCTGTCTCCCCTTTTTCTAAATATGAAAAGTGTCTTTGGGTGGTGGGAGGAAAGGCAATTTTATATTTTTCATGACAATATGATGCAGGTTAAAGAGGGGTCTTATCCTGTGTTTTTTCATCAGGATTTATGACATAATTCACTATTTGATTTTCTCAGTGGAACCTTACAATAGAGGTTATCAATTCCATGTTATCAGCAAAATGATAAATAGAAATATGGTTGAATACTAGACCATATGCAAGTATATTTAGTGATTGGAAATTCGTTTCTTCTATTTAATAAAATTATACGGTGGTTGATACTTTGCGTTCCCCCTGCATGGTCTAGATGGCTGAGTGACAGAAAAACACAAGGCTTGAGTGCATTTTATTTTCGCCTGTTTCTCTTGGTTGAATTAAATTCAACTTGAAGGCATTCTTATTTGGGGGGCATACTTTACAACCAATGGAAGGATTCGTTTGCTTATTTATGCTTAATTATTTACACTTAGTGCTTGTTTTCTAAAATCAACCAGAATATTATATGCTTGTCAATATTGCTCTACTTAGACTAAATCTTACTTATCAAATATGCAGATAGAAGACATGTGTAACAGAACTAGAGCCTCTGCTGTTCCAGTTGTGCCTGAATCTGAAGGTTATATTAGCTGCAAATCCTGGAATTGTTTCTGATGACTGTGTCTGCTATTAATGCTTCATAATGTAGTTTGTGGAATCACATCTCCAAGTAAAATCGCTGAGAAAGCATTTGGCTGTCTTCTTATTTGTGTGATATACTGGATTCTTTAGTAACTTGAGTGAACTGAGTAAATATCTTGATTAAAAATAAAAATCTGAATTAATAGAAAATCTAATGTTGGAACTGTTGGGCTTGATTTCAGGATGTTTGTCTTCTCATTATCCTTATTTATCACGTGACATATTATTTGTGATTTTGATGTATATTTCAACAATGCTATGCTTATTTGTAGAAGGGGAGAGGAGAGAAGAGAAGAGAGAGAACAGTAGGCTTAGACTGGATAGTACTCGATTATTTGGAATAAGCATAGCATTGCATTATACTTTCCTTTCCTTATATAGGTTCTATACCTCTAACAGCTAGTTCCTATAAAAGTCATAACCAACTCCTATTTATCTTACATGTATAACTACATATAACTACCCAGCATAACTGCCAAATCCTTTGTCAATTACAATTAATACATCAGATTTCAAATGATCGTTCCCTTTTTTGTTCCCCCGAATTGTGCAATGTGGTTTCCCACTATGTATAATTATGCCTGTTATCTCTCCTGTACGTTTCCTTTCTTGGAAGGTACTTCTGCCTTCTATTTGTTAGCCACACACTCTATACATGTATCAGCACTTCAAGATGGAAATATATGAGTCAGAGCGCAGTACAAGTTTGATTTTTCCCCCATCTTTTTCTGGAAAAGGAAAATGCATTTGATTTGTCGTGGTCATGATTAAGTGTTGTGCCATATGATATTGGTAAATTATCATCCCATCCTCTAAGAGATAATCATATTATATGACCCTCCGTAGTATTTTGAAAATATTACTTACCTCCCCTGAGAACACAAGATAACCAAAATACCCTGTAAAATAATATTTATTTTGTTTATTATTTAAAAATGCATTCTCTTAAACTTCTATTACATTATTTTTTTATGTTAGAAACCAAGAATTTAGATTTGATACGAATGTTATTCTTGAAATCAAAATATTATACTTAGATTTAATATTGAAAAATTACGTGTGTGTATTTTCGAGATAGATGAGACAACTGAAATTTTTAGTATCTATCGAGGGCTATTGAGCAATTTACACCATGATATTTCATAGAGTTCGTGGTTATAGTAAGATTAGCTTCTAGTTTAGTTTCATTTTACTGCTAAGTACGTTTCTCTTGATGTCATTTTCTTCAGGAACCGACTCAAATCCTTATTCCCTCGATGCATTGGCTGTTTTCATGTTTCGGGTGCTTCAACGGGCCAATCATCCAGTATGCTCTGTTGCCTTTCTGGATATACATTTTATTCCTATACTCTCCTAAATTATGATTACCTTGTAAATCATTTTGTTTTCTTCAAATTATTTAAGGGTAGTCTTGACAAAGCATCTCCAAATGCTGGTTACGTGCTGCTAATGTTTTATCATCTTTATGAAGGCAAGGTACGGTGTATCTATCATTGCATTCAGTTTTGAGCTATTTTTGTTAACTAGAACAAACCTTTGCAATTGCACAAGGTAATTAAGAAATTTAAATCAATTGCACACAGCCCTAAAAAATTTGATAACTTGTATTCTTCATGGTAAAAAATAGTAGCAGAAAATTATATTTTTAATGTACGTATTGATGCTTTTCAGAGTCGTAGAGAATTCGAGGGCGAATTAATTGAGCGTTTTGGCTCACTTGTCAAGATGCCTTTGTTAAAATCAGATAGGTACTTCCATTCTATGACTAGCATTAATCTTCTTTGTACTGGGTTCATCATGATTTATTTATTTTCTTTTCTTCTGTTGGTGTTATCTATATAGGAGTGTGATTCTTCTCCCTATTGTATCAATATTTTTCTTTACTTCAGGTCTAAAAATATTTATCTTTACTCTTATTTCTTCTTTTTTGAAAAAAGGTCTTTATATCACTTAATGTTAGAGAAGTTTCACAGCCTGTCTTTCATCCATCCCCTGTAAATTATAGTTACTTCTTCCAGCCTGGAAATTTTGATATATTTAGAGATAAGAATTAGGTTTGTGCAAGGACAGAAATGCTGGTCCTTAGTTCTAAAGGGTGTGTAAACTTAATGGAGTGAAATTATTAGGGTCCAATAGAGTGTCACATTGTGTAATATGGAACGCCTGAGCCAGGTTATAAGCTTGGAGGCTATACCTTCCTAATATGCTAGTTTAGAGGGAGTGGACCTCCTACAGGTTTTTAACAATGCTATCAAAGTTGGAGCTCATTTCTTCACATGGTGTAAATGGAAAGGCTGTTGTTAGGAATCAGTGAAGTTCTTGGACAATTAACTCAAAACAAAATAAAGTGCTATACTGGGACAAACAGAAATTTAAACCAAATCGGGGAACTTGAATTTTGCTAATTCAGTGAACTCTTTTTACTATGTATCAATTTACAAGATGACACTGATACCCTATTACACAAAACTCAGAAGGATTTACAGAAATACTACAAATGACACAGAGAGAGAAAATGCTTATTACAGTTTCAAGACACTATCGAACAGGAGGAACTGAGGGACTTAAATGCTTACTAAATAAACACACACTTCCAGCACAACCAAACAAAACCGAACTTTGTCAACCTGACAGTTTTGCCAACTTTTAAGAGGTTGGCTTTCTCCACCAAAAATTCGTCCTTAGCTATTCTCTTCATACATCCTGCTCACAACTTTTTAACTGCTCCTTCCTACCTTTCATCACTTCTTTGTTATGTTTATTGATCTATGGTTAAGAAATTAGATGTAGAAGAGACACAAGAAAGAGAGAGTAGAAGAGATCTCTCACAATTCTGCATTATTGCAATGCCATAACAAGTCTAAGTCTGAATGTACAATGGGAGGATGGGCTATTTATAACACTATAGCCTCCTTCAAGTCCTAGTTAATGTCTAGTTTATGATTTCTGACTAATTACCCTACTAACTATCCAGTTTACAATTAGGTCCCTAGGTTTATCTTATAATTAGGTCCCTAAATGCATATTATTATCTTCACATATCATTCTCCCTTCTCTGTTCCTCTACTTTCTGTCTTATTTGATATTTAACCTCTATGGTTTCTTCTGGACCAATAGCCCTCCATTCTCTGCCCCTGGTTACTCCCCTTCTGTGTGCTTTGGTGGCAGCAGTGGGCTGGGACCCATCAGCTAGCTACCTTGGTGCACACTTACAAGGGAAAGATGACGGACATTAATGTGCTGTTAAAATTGTCTTGGGAAGCATATTGATTATTGGTATCAGTAGCATTGTACAATTTTTCAGGAATGCTTATTGCATGGACTATAATTTTCAAGTATGTTATTTTGCAATGACTATCTATGTCTTTCTTATAGCTGCCTTATATGACATCTCTATTTTTATGAGATGCCCAGATCAAAGTTTCATTGTAAATCCAGTATAACAATCTGAAACAGATAATTCCATGTATCCTATCATCAGCATTACTTAATTTGTCATGTTCTTTCCAATATGCAGGAATCCCCTTCCTCAACCAGTACAGTCTATCTTAGAGGAGGGCATAAATCTGTATCAGCTTCACACCAAGAGACATGGCAGGTCAATATCATGGTTTTTTTACTTGCATAATGTGGAAATAATGATGGAGCGTTTGTGATTTCTATTAATCTTTAGTCGACAGATATTAGGATGTGACTATGTTGGCTCTAGAATAAATACATATATTGAGACACCTCTCTGTTTGTTTTTGTTCTAGACTGGTAACAAATAGTTACTTTGTAGAAATGTAATTGTTTCAGCTGTAAGAGCACTAAAAAATTCTTGACTGGTCTATGGTATAAAGAGAGCAGAATGTCAAAGGAATACATTTCTTTGCCTCGTATTCTGCTTTCATCATATTATGGCGACGTTCTTGCCTATCAGCATGTAGTTTTGGCGACTGTAATCTGAGTTGCAGCAAGGAATTACTTTTCTGCCTGTATTTTAAAATGTAAACCTTAAGTCTCACACTTATACCTCCATCACATATTGAAATTAAGCTGGTTTTTGAAGTCTTCAGATGTGTAAGGCTAAAAAAATTGTCTTGAGATATTTCAGATTTTTTTGGGGGTTGAATCTTGAGATGTTCTCTGCAGAGTGTTCTGTTTTTCAAGTGTTAATGCATGAAGCTGTTTTCTCTTATGATTCTACAGTACACTGAACGTTTTCTTTCCCATCATATAATTGAAGCATGTGCGGCGTCATGCAATGTCATTTATTTTAATTGTTGACTATCGACGGATGGCTATGATTTACACTACTTTAGACCGTCTTTGGGATTTTCAGTTCAAAGTTGAGATTGCAACAATCTTAAATTGATCACTATTGCAACAGATTAGAGTCTACCAAGGGATCCTATGCCAAGGAATGGACCATGTGGGAGAAACAATTACGTGAGGTTCTTTTTGGAAATGCGGATTATCTTAATTCAATTCAGGTTAGTAAATCCTCTTCTTCTAACTTCTAAAGTCAAAACAAAGCATTGTATTCTAAAATGCTAATGTTTTCCCTAAACATCTACAGGTTCCATTTGAGGTTGCTGTAAAGGAAGTCTCAGAACAATTAAGAAACATTGCAAAGGGTGATTACACACCACCAGACACTGAGAAGAGGAAATTTGGAACCATTACTTTTGCTGCGCTCAGTCTGCCCGTTACAGAAATTCATGGCGTCCTTAAGAATGTAAGTAAAGTTTCTGCTCTTTTAGTTGCCTCTGATTCTTTTTCCCAATAGTGTTGTTTGAAAATTACTTTTGCTTTTATCAGCTGTTTATCTTTTTTTTTTTTTACTACCCTTCAATTATGTATCAAACGGCATTTAGATGTAAAAAATGCATGTTGATGATAATTTTATTATTTTAAAGTTGGGCCACAATATGCACCCCAGTATTCTGGGTATTCAATCTTCTGATGATATCTTCCTCAAATAACAGACATAACAATATAGAAATCAGGACCCTTGTCTGATCTGCAGTATCTATTTATTACATATGCAGATAGCTTCGAATAATCCTTCAGTTGAAGCTTTTCTTAAAGGGAAGCATTTGGAGAATCTGCAGAAAGCCCACGTGACTCTCGCCCACAAGAGAAGTCATGGCGTGAAAGCTGTTGCGGATTATGGCGCGTTCTTGCATGAAAATGTGCCAGTGGAGTTGAAAGCTTTGCTCTTCTCAGACGAAATGGCTGCATTTGAAGCATGTCCTGGCTCATTGGGAGGTGAGAAGATTGTTTCCAAAAACGCATGGCCTCATGTCACCTTATGGACTGCTCAAGGGGTTTCAGCCAAAGAAGCCAACGCGTTACCGGAGTTGTTTCAGCAGGGCAAAGCAAGTCGCGTTGACTTGAATCCTCCTGTCACTATAACTAGCACACTTGAGTTTTTCTAAGTCTCGTTTTGCTATTCATTCTTTTCTTGAGAAATAAGAAAATGATAGAATAAAAGAATATGTTCATGCATCACAAAACCGGATGAGTGGACTCACCTGGGGCGTTAGAGAATGATGAGAGTTGAAGGGGAAGATTTTTGTAGTGGCCGGCATATCCTCTTGTATATCACTCAGCTCCTATTTATAAATTAATTTTGATCAAAATTTTTTGTCCATATTATAAGTCTAGTTTTAGAATAATAAATATGCCTTTTTTTAATTACTTTTTTACCACTATCAATAAAAAAAAATTGTTCATGTTGACTTTTAGAACCAATTGTAGATAAGGGCAGAATTAGAAATTTAATCTATAATTAATGAGTTAACTAACTCTTTTGATATGTGAAAATTAGTTCATCTAGAATATATATATATATATATATTTGACATCTTGTTGCCCGCGGAGTTATTTTATTCTGATAGAGCGAGATATGTAATTATTTCTCTTTCATCTGCATTCATACCTACTTTGAACTCAATAATTTGCCACAATGTAATATTTACTATCACTGCAATACTACATTCATTAGTAAGCTCGAACTCAATAATTTTCCACAATAATACTTACTATAACTACAATAGTATATTCATTAGTAAGCTCTAACTATGCATAACAATATTTGTGAAGGGATTTTGAGGATTCCGGTGAAAACTGATTGAGTCTCTAAATGATCTACGCAGCTCTCCTATTTTAAAAATGGCGTTAACGATGAAAAGAGTTGCAAGTGGAGAACTCCTATACTTTAAAACAAAAGTTTACTCAGGAAGTGAGGGAGGAAATAAAATCAAAGACGACGTGATAATCCTCTCACATAGGGACGTTGTGGTGCTTGTCACTTACTGTCGTGCAAATTGATACTCCCTTTGGTCCTTATTATAAAGTACCAATTACCAACATTTTTTTATTTTTATTATAAGTCACCAACTTACTTTAATTAACTCATTTGTTACTATTCTATTATACCCTCATATTTAACTAAATCATTTAAATCTACATCATTAAAGTATGGGTGAAGTTGGAAACATGCATTAATTTTGGACCTAATTAATGAGTTAACTTTTATTCTTTGGTTTGTGAGAAATAGTAGTTGGTGCCTTATAATAAGGATCGAATCAGAAGGAGTATCACTCATCTTACTTTTTGGGAAACCTTTGATACTGTGTTGAGAAAAACTTACCCGATTATATTAATCAATGAGGTAGCCATGACTTAAGGATCACGATTACACTAACGAGAAAATAGATCAATAAAATAATGAATGAATGAATAATAAACAAACAATTTGAGCAGTACGTGAAGCATAATATATCAATTTGCCCAGATTTTGTTCACTCTTATGAATCTCATTTTATATATATTCATATAATATATCATATTTATTTTTATATATTATATAATACACACATATATGTAATAAGAATAACAAGTTCATTAATCAGATTTACAAATTCAGTAATAGTAATTATCAATTTATTAATGATATTTACAAGTTCCGTAATGATAATTAGCAATGTTCTTGTTAGGTTTTTTACAAGTGCCTCTCATGAAACAACAAATAAGGCTCAATTACAACAAATCTTGTAATGAGAATTACCAATTCGTTAATGGTATTTACAAATTCCGTAATGGTAATTATCAATGCTTTCGTTAGTTTTTTCCAAACTCTGCATAAATAAAAACTATATATTTATTAATGTGTGTGTATTAAAGGAATCAAGTGGTTGGGTCATTGCCCTCCAAGAAGGTGAGGTGGGTTTGAACCACACCCCCTTCACTTTCATTAAATCTTTTTTTAAAAAAAAAAAAAAAAGATTCAATCCTCCATCAAACAAAAAAAACCTGAGATCCGGCGGTTTCAGGCCGTCAAGCGGCCTCCCGTAGCTGGCCATGGTGGCCCTCCGACAAGGGTCATATTTCTTTTTTATTTATTTATTTATTTAAAAATTAAGGGCAAAAGAGTAAATTCACCCAAATTTACAAATCCTTCATTTGCCCACCTGTCTTATCAGACCTCTTACAAATTTATATGGCTTCTATGGGTTTTACAAATTTGAGTTTAAATGGAATTTTCCCTATTTAAATATAAATGTCCGAATGGCATTTAAATCCCTAAATTTATAGTAGTTTTGAATTTTTCTTTTCAATTTTTTATAAATAAAATCTGTAGGATAATTATCTGTAATTAAACTGATATTATGAGGCCTAATTACCACTCTCCCTAACTTAAAATCACTAACACAATAAAAATAAAATAAAATATACTTTCTATTTACATGGTTAAAATTTAGGGTTTAATGTTTCCGTATTTGTTGCAGAAATATTTTTTCTGCCTCATTCACATAAAAGTGAATGGATCCCATTATCGATGAAAGTGAGTGAATCCCCTTATTGATAATAAGATGCATTTACTTTTATATGAGTAAGGTAGAAAAAATATTTCTACAATAAAAACAGAAATATTAAACCTAAAATTTATTACATTACATAATCGTTGGACTGCATATAGTTCATTAATCTAAATGTAACGGGTTCATGATTTTTTTCAAAAAGCAATTTGACCCAAAAGATATTTTGAATGAAATAGTGCATTATCATTTTCTTATTATCCCCGAAATCTCTGTAATCTCTAAATTATGGTTATTCAATTAATATAAAAAGTCAAAGTTTAACATTTTCTCTCATGTTTCGCATCACCGACAAGATAGTGACAAAGATAAGCTGATGAGATGACGAGAGAGGAAAAAAGGGGTAAGAAGAGATATGCTTCCTTTAAAAGCGGAGACATTGTCTAACTCGCGTGATCGGATGTTTATTCCCGAACTTCATCTGTGTCGACGCAATGAATCGACAGCAAAGCCTCCTTGTTTTGCATGCCCGCCACGTATCTGCTCGCATTCATTGCCTCCTCTCTTCATAAACACCTCCCTACTCCACCATTGCTACCTCATCGCTCAATTCCCACGCTCAGGACATTCAAAAAGAAACAAAACTATGCTAAACAGAGCTACCTTTTTGGTCTCTCTTCTTGTTCTGTGTCATGGATTGGCAATGGGAACGGGTTTCATAGAAGAAGAAGAAAATTGGAGTAGCGAGAAGCAAGAGAGAAAAGGAAGATGGTTACCTGCAGAGTCAAATGACAAGTTCTTGTTGCAACAATCGAAACAAGTGGTGAAGACTGATGCAGGGGAAATGAAAGTTACACAAAGCAATGGCGGTAGGATTGTGGACAGGCCTATGCACATTGGCTTCATCAATATGGAACCAAAGTCCCTGTTCATTCCTCAGTACCTTGACTCTAACTTGATCCTTTTCATCCGTAGAGGTATAACGATCTCTGTTTCTCCCATTTGCGTTCCTGCTTGTCAGTTTCAGTTTGTTTCAAGATATCAACTAATTGCAGGGGAGGCAAAGTTGGGATTTATCTACAAAGATAAACTGGCTGAAAAGCGTTTGAAGACTGGGGATGTGTACACAATCTTAGCTGGTTCTGTATTCTACTTGGTGAACACAGGGCGAGGTCAGAGACTTCACATTATCTGTAGCATCGACCCCTCTGAGAGCTTAGGAATAGGCGTTTTGCAGGTATATGCATTGCATCTATTTTCACATTATAGAGCCATTATATCATTTCCTTTGAAGACTGATTTTCATAGCTAAATTCTTAATTTCTCGGGCTCTACGTAGTCCTTCTACATCGGAGGAGGAGCCTATCCACCATCAGTTCTTTCTGGGTTCGAGCCTGAAGTCACTAGAGCTGCTTTAAACGTAAGCTCCAAATTTAACTCTACAGCAGCCGCTAAGAAAAATACCAAACTTAACGATTTCGTTCATCATACAGACATCAGGCTACGTGCTAAGCAAAATCCTCAAGAAGCAACAAGGAGGACCAATCGTGTTTGTGAATGACTCTCTATGGATCAAGTTCCTTGAACTGAAAGAGCAAGACAGACTGCAGCACCTCAAGAAAATGGTGGACGACCAAGAAGAAAGGGAGCAGGAAGCAGAGCCAACCGATTGGTCATGGAGAAAACTCTTAAACTCTGTCTTTGGAAATGTGAATAATAGAATAGAAAAGAGGCATAAAGTTAAACCTCCTGACTCTTATAACCTCTACGACGGAAAACCTGATTTCAGAAATCGCTATGGTTGGAGCATTGCTTTGGACAGCTCCAATTATTCCCCACTCAAACGCTCTGGCTTCGGCGTTTATCTCGTCAATCTCACAGCCGTAAGCAAACAAACTCCATTTTGACCCTCTGGACTTGGATCTCGGAGCGGTGTTTGTTAGAATTACTCTATATATATATATATAACAAAGCTGAAATTTCCGGCAATTTCTCAATTCTTTTCTATTGCTATGGCAGGGATCGATGATGGCACCGCATGTAAATCCAAGGGCAACGGAATACGGCATCGTATTGTACGGAACCGGAATGATTCAAGTCGTGCTTCCGAACGGAACGAGAGCGATGAATGCCAAAATCAGAGAAGGGGATGTGTTCTTCGTACCGAGATACTTCCCATTCTGTCAAATCGCATCGAGATCAGGACCGTTAGAGTTCGTCGGGTTCGCGACATCGGCAAGGAAGAACAGGCCACAGTTTCTGGCGGGAGGATCGTCGCTTTTCAACACTTTGATGGGGCCTGAGCTCGCAGCATCTTTCGGCGTGAGCGAGAAGACGATGCAGCGCTTGGTGAGAGCCCAGCGTGAGTCTATAATACTTCCAGCTGAACTCGCTGCCCCGGGAGACGTAGACGCAATTAGACGCAGAGAAGAAGAGAACGAATGGGAAGAACGAGTGCGTGATGATACGTCGAGTTAATAAGAACTCTGAGAATAATATGATCAGGAGTTGTGATTTGATTATCGCCTAGTCCGTTACACTTTAATCAGTTTAATGTTTTATTTTCCCTTTTTCTTTGTTTAGAGGTCACATAAGGACTTTTTTTTTTTTTTACCCTATGTTTTATTTTCCCTTTTTCTTTGTTTAGAGGTCACATAAGGACTTATTTCTTTTTTTTACCCTCGAATAGTAATTAAGTAGCATTGGTTCTTCAAAATAATTTTATTCATGGTATCATTATTTTTTAAGCTTATAGAGCCAGCGATAAATAAAGTAATTTAGTGTTTAGAAGGAAAATTCAACTTCATTAGCTAAAGTATATTTTTAGTCATTTAAGTTTAAATAAGATATATTTTTTGTCCCTTAATTTTATAAAGTATATTTTTAGTCTTATAATTCTAACCCTCGATGGAAAATGTTAATGCAACAAACTCAATCGATGACTATAAAAGCTTAATTGTTAATTGTGTAATTAAATTTTATTAATTTAAAATTTGAAATATGTATAAATTAAAAAATATATCTAAAACTCTGATTATATTAAAAAAAAGTTTAGTTTGATGATTTAAATATAAACATTTTAGTTTAATAATCTAAGCATATCAATTTAATAATTTGAATATCAAAATCTAGATTTTATTTGCAATGATTTGTCCGTTTAACAATCTAAATATATTAAATTAAAAAAATAAAACTTAAATACGTTTTTTCAGCTACACAATTATCAGTTGAGTTTGTAGCGTTAATATTTTTTGTTAGTAACATTAACAATGTTAGAAATACATGACTAAAGATAAGTTCGTAAAATTAAAAAAATCTTTTTTTTTTTTTTTTCGCGTTGGAGACCAAACGGTCCTAGGCAAAGTTCGAAGCCTGATGGATGTTGGCAAAGACTAACATGCGTGCTACTGCGCTCCCTAAACGCTGGCAGGGAGAAATATCCTTTAAAAAATGGCCTAAAGATAGGTCTCGTTGAAGGAGAAATTGTCTCGTCAAAGGAAAATAGTACTCGTTTATCGTGTTGTTGTAATTATCTGTTCTATTTGTTGAGAAACTAACATACGAAGGTCGTTGGAATTGTCGTCAGAATTTTGAAATGTTTGAACAGAAAATTTGAGTTGGTACATTAACACTGATGATTAATACACGCTTACACGTTAAATCCTTACTAAGTTTTGGAGGGTTTAGGAGAAAATATTATAACATGATCGAGTTGTTAACACGAGGGAAGATGTGTAAATAATAGAGTTGGATTATATGTACTAAATCCTCACAGGACTCTTATGAGATAAGTTTAGATATTGCTCTTAAATTAAATATAAAACAAAATTGATTTTTTTTAGAGATATTAATGAAACTAATTAAATTACTTTATAGTATTTTTTTCTTCAAATAAATTATTTTGACTAATAAATTAATATATAATCTTATGATACACAATATAGGATATGATTAAACAACTTATTTTACTTCCTTAATCTCTCAAAATAAATCATCTATGTCTTATATTTAGGATTACAGATAATATATATGTGAAACATGTAATTTTGCATCCATTTTTCGTACTGATCTTCATGAAAGTTTGTAAGCTGCTGCAACGAGGAAAGAGGTCAATGGGTTTGTTTGGGATAGTTTATAAGAGAGGTTTTTGTAGTTTATTTATTATTTCAATAGGATTTATGGATTTTTCTTCAATTTTTCGTTTGGACAAAAAATATGGGCAATCAAACTTATAGGCGAAAAAGAGCTTTATTTGAAAAGTTTGATTTCCTATTTTTGAAAAGCTATAAACTCCTTATTTACTATTTCAATCCGATGCTACTTTCTTGAAAGCTAAAAATAGGAATATTAGTATAGATGAAGAGTCTTCACCAATTGATTCTATTTAAAAATCTTCAACTTAAATAAATCATTCATTTTCAATTAAAATGAATCAGATTATATACTAAATTGTACCAAGTATAAATTCCTCGTTAGTTATGTAATATTTATTTGATCAAATTTCGTAATTTAGCATTTTTAATATTTTTGGTAATTTTAATTTCAGTTTTTCTCTTATAATTATCTCAAAAGTCACTTATCAATAAGTCATTATAAATAAGTTTTAATTTTATAAAAGCTCTTTATACAACAACTAATCCAAATATAAATCACATTTTACAATTTAATTTTTACTCAATCGAAACTTTTTTATAAATTATTTTACCCACCGTATATTGGAAACGCAGACTAAATAATTTCGTTGTTGATTGAATTCTTCTGTGTCCCAAAGTGATGGGAGGTAATCAACGTTGCTAATGATTATAGGTGGCGGCGTGAAACAAGAAAATTGAAACCACGTCCCCTTAAATCTGAACGGCGTTCTTCATTACTCGTGGTCCTATGAATCCTACATGGAAGTAAGAACCGGTGATGGTTTGATTGAACATCAGCCAAGGGCAGAACGTTTTATGATGTTTGGGTAAGCTTTTCATGCTATGTATCTCCGAAAAAATCTTCTTATTTGAGAAGCTGAATCCCTGAAGCTTAGCTTGAATCAACGTCATGTTGCTGTTTTATGACTCCGTTGTGACTTATCCCTCTGTCTTCATTCTTCATCCATTCACCGTCGTGTCTGTGCCATTGTTGATGAGGTCATCTTCTTCTTCTTCTTTCTCTGTTATGTACTTTGTTGTTGAGCTATGGGTTTGTGTAAAGCTTCAGATATCTCATTCCCTCTGTTTCTCCTTTAGTTCCAGATGTGTACCATTCCTTCCCCTCCATTCCTTCCCCTTCTGCTACAACCTTCAAATGCAAATTTTAGAATGATGTCTACCTTCAACGTCTTCTTTTGCCTGTACAACGTTGATTACCCTTGTATGACTTCTTTTTATAATCCCCTATCTTAACGTTCTCAAATTCTTCAAATATCTTATTTGGGTTTATGTTTTCATTTCCCCTATATTTTCTTTCTTCTTCTTGCTAATTAAATTGGTCTTCCTCCTCTGTTCAAAATCACTGGGTGTAGTGTGTGAGTTTCAGTCCTTCATTTTTCTTTTTCTCATTTGTTGTTGCTACTATGCTTGTGGAGTGAGGGAAAATCATGAAATAGCATATCCACAACCGATGGAAACTGTGGTAGAGATGGAGAAAGGTTCGATGCTCCACAAAAGATGTCTTTCCCTGTCGCTGACTTCCACTGGAATTAAGCAAGTTCTGCATCAGAGGCAAAAGTATAACTTAACCAAAGATAAACACAAAAAGAAATTCAAGTTATGACACCCATAAGTTTAGGATGAACTTTGCTAACTACAAAGGTTCAATTTATAGATACTATCATAGAATTTCTCTCCACAACCATAGCATGTGACCTTTCTTACAACAAAGCTGGCATTACAGGACTATGAAATATTAGCAGACATTGCCTTTAAGAATAACTGCAAGCAACAGTTCTATTGTTGTTCCATACTATAATTAATAAGAGGAGGGACTGGATAGTTAGTTACAGTGAGCGAAAAAGGCTTGGTTGTTAAAGAAGTTAGTTATAATTAAGTCTGACCGAATTGGAACTGATTTTCCCATTCACTAAATGGCATAAGTAAAACAAATGCGAAGGAAGAGGTTGTTAATGAATTTTGAATCAATTCTTTCGAATTACCACTGCCTAGAGTCTCCATACCTTTACCGTTCCAATGCATGAAAATAAACCATAAAACATAGCATTAAGCAATTAAAAGGTTATATAACCGATCTATGAAATTAAAACCTTTGATCCAAGAGGCTTTTGGAAAAAAGGAGAGCCTAGGCGCCATGGCCAACCAAGCTTGAAGCAGTGGAGAGACCTAGAAAAGAACCAATCAGACATCAAAAAGAGAGAGTACTAGTCACCTTAGCATTGGCTATCAAACAGTACTTACCAGAAATATTCATTAAAATCATCATAGTTTCTCCAGGCAGAATGAGGTGCCTTCCCATTATCATTGTTTGCAGCTTCCTGAAAGTCCACAGAGCTAAGCGATCAAATTCCAATTTTAGATAACAAAGACAGAAACTGGCTTCATTTGAGTCAAAACGCATCTCAGAATGATAGTTAAACGCGATATATTGTTGGGAAGAAAGGCAAGAAAGTACATCATACATAGCGAAAGCAATTATCCCAAAACGGAAATATCAAAAGAAAATAAAGTCAAGATGCCGCGAATAAACATACAACAAAGTTCTCTAATCTATTTCCATATAAGTAATCCTCCGAACACTTGATATGAGGCTCATCAGGCAAAAATTAAGGATACACTTCATTGATTAGAATGGCGGTGTAGAAATGGAAATGTTAAGACAGAGAGAGATAGAATAAGAAATGTGTGTTTATTCACATATAAGAGAGGGGTATTTGTTAATAAGAGAGGAGCCTCAGAATTAATGATTCATTTTGATTATTGATTCCCTAATCAATCGTTATCCCTGATTATATGTCTAATTCTAATATATTTATATATATTTCCTAACAATTCTCCTCAAGTTGAAGCATAGATATTAATCAAGCTCAACTTATTATAAAGATAGTTAACATGAGTTTCATTTGCGGCCTTAGTCAGAAGATCACCCAATTGGTCACCACACCTTGTAGAAATAAAATTCTTCTTGATCTTATCTCGTACAAAGTGACAATCAATTTTGATGTGTTTTGAACATTCATGAAACACAAAGTTGAAGGCGACTTGTAGAACATCTTTATCACATTACAGTTTCGCAGGCAATGACAAGGCAAGACCAACCTTCTTCATTAACTGCTGAATCCTCATAATTTCTTGTATTGACTAAGCTTTCAATTATCACAATATATACAACTAATATATATAAATGTATGTATGTAGTATTTAATAGATTCATGCCATTTTCAATTATTTTCTATCTCAGTTGGGTTTTGAAATAATAATTCATAACAAGTTTCAGTTTGTAAAAAAGTCATTTCTGCAACCATTAATCTAAACACAAATTACATTTACAATCTTATTTTTATCATATCTTATGACTTATGTTATAAAAATCAACTTAAAAATAAGTCACTTCTGCTATTAACCCAAAATGCACTATTTTATTTTATCTTTATTATAAAGAACTAACTAATAATATTCATAAGTCAATAAAAATAGTAAAATTCAATAAAGTTGTCCTACAATTTAAATGATTTTCAATATTATCTCTACTAATTATACTAAATTCTAATATTATATTAATTATTACTCTCACCCACAACCCTTATTAATTATATGTATATATAAAAAAAATTAATGTTTCCTGAAAATAAATAAGTACTTTAAAAAAAAGGTTAAATACACCTATTAATTAATATTTTATAATAAAGATAAGAGATAAGAGAGTATTAAATATTAGAAACTTTGAATCCAAAAAATTACGAATGATATTCTGGCGGAAAAAAACGCTTCCTTGCGTCCACTATTCAACACGTGCAACCGACGTGTCTTCGACAAGACACTCCAAACTAGTCCTCGGTGATTTTGAGGGCGAGAGATCTCGGCACCACCCAGACCAGTCATGAGAAACCACGGCGCTTCCTTTCTTCTCCTTCTCGTCCTCCTCAATCTAGCTTTTCATGCTCAATCCGAGGTTATCTCGTTAACCGCCGACACATTCTCGGATAAGGTATAGAATCTACTCTCGAAACAGTAACGTCGCTCTTTTTTTTCTCGCCCGTTCCTGTAAAAGTTGATTGAATGAAAAATCCTCTTTTTTTATTTTTGTTGTTGAAAGAAAAATTGCTTAATTCCGTAATAATTTCTGTCTATCGTTCATCATCGATGGAAATTTACGGACCCATGCTATTTATTTATTTGTCGCAATCAAATGGACAGATTTCTTTACCCTAAATTCTTGCAAACAATGTTCTAGTTCCCGCCAGTTAATAAAGTGCAGATTGGGATGGGTAAATTTGTAGAATACGGGTGTGTGTGCTTGAGGGTATTCATGAAATTGTTATTGAATTGCACGTCACTAGTTAGTGTTACGATCGCATCTTTCAATTACCTTTGTTTCGTGTTTGTCTGCTTCGTTTAGATCAAGGAGCAGCACACAGCGTGGTTTGTGAAATTCTGCGTTCCCTGGTGCAAGCATTGGTAACTTTCTTTCTTCTACTCTGCAATAATCTTGACTAAATTTTCAACTGCTTACTAACCTGTGGTGATAACACTTACTGTCAGTAAGAATCTGGGATCATTGTGGGATGATTTGGGAAAAGAGATGGAAGGAGAAGATGCAATAGAGATTGGAGAAGTAGATTGTAGCATGAACAAACCAGTATGCAGCAAAGTTGATATTCATTCATATCCCACTTTTAAAATCTTTTATAATGGTGAAGAAGTTGCCAGATACCGCGGTAATTAAAATCTTTCCATTGTGTCGAAGATTTGTTTCATAATTTCCACTAAATTCGAACTGTCAGTTTTTATCAAGATGATGATCGGATGAGTTTGATTGTAGCCAAAGATATACCGTCACATTACAATTTTCGATTTTAGAGTTGGTATATTACTAACTATCATGAATAATATCGAAATTCAAAAGTTATTCCTGGTGAAATTTTGTTATTGACATTGATAATTAATCAAGTCACATGTGGTTGATGGAGGGATCGTAGCATCAAGCAGTCATTGATTTGTTTAGTGTGTTAATAATTTTGTATTAGATCATCAACCTGAAAAAATCTATGTATGTCACTGTCATATTTGGTGTATGCTTTCTTGAGTTTTGTATTGATTTGGTTGCAGGATACTCATATTGTCTACTCCCTCTCGTATTGGCTAATCCCCTCTTTGGATATTAATTTTTGCATTTTGTGCTATGCTCAGGTCCAAGGGATCTTGAATCATTGAAAGCCTATGTTTTGGAAGAAGCTGAGAAGGCTTCCGCAAAAGCACTTGACATTGATCAAGAATTGTAATCATTTTGCAGGTATACTCTGAATCTCACCTCTTTGCTGTTTTTTCTTTCTCTTCTCCTGTGTCTTTCTAATTGTACTACATGTAGGTAAACTTAAATCTTAAGTGGTTTGGTTATGTATGTTAATTTGTTTTATCCATCTTTCTTTTGTTTTACTTATGGGTGATGAATATATATACTCATGTGACAGGTCAAATTCAGTTTTATGTGGAATGTCACTTGATTAAGAATTACGTTTTGTGCAGCCATAACCATGGGATGCTACTGCTCTCTATTCTTAACCAAAAGTGCTGCAAGTCTCACATTACTGATTATCTCTGGGTTCAAGCCGAGATAAGTGAAGATTCATTCTGCTCTGCTCCTATCATCATTTGTTTACTCAACTAAGTAGTGGTTATTTTGAAGATTAGTTTGTATCCTACCTCATCTAGTTTGATCCTTTGAGTTCACAAAACTGATAAACGTCAGAGATTCAATATTGGGTATAGATGGTGGCAGGTTGAGATTCAATCCTGAATCATTCTTAGAGGGATTTCCTTTTCTTTTTCCTATCTCTCGTTGCATGCTCATGATTTTTTGTTGAGACCTGCGCTATTAATATGTTATCAAGTAAATAAATACATAAATGGCTAACATATCGAAAAATATTATGGCATCCAGATTTATGTAACAGTAGATAATAGAGCTTGTTAGATGTTATCCCAGGAGTTTGTTTATAAAAAAACAATTTTTAAGTGTAATTGGTGGTCGTTTTCAGTACTCATATCAAGCTGCGCTGCGATATGAATGAGGTATGACTTTATGGGAGGAGTCTGATTAATTTCCCCTTGTCATGTTGGCTGCGTTTGTAAGATTTGCTCGCCTGGGAGGCTGGGACCTGAATTCCAATGTTTATCATCCCCCAAGTTTTATTTGTGAGAAATTAAACACTTGTAGTCATTTAAAAAGCGCAGGGATGCCTAACTTGTTTCTATTACTATGCCTCTAGTAATGAATGTAGGACATAAGTAGGGAGATGATTTTGGTGTTAGATATAAGACCTATATTCCATCTTTACCATTTTTTCATAATTTATTCCCGTTAGTACCCTTCAATAATAATAAAATAAGAAAAAGATTTATGGTTGCAAAAGTAAGAGATAGATTGAAGGAATTAAAAAAAGGAAGTATCCTAGAATTAAACTCGGTTCTCGCTTCTTCATTTGAAGTACAGTTGAATTTCACCCCTTTTTTGTATTGGATCCCACTTTGGTCCTTTTCTCTTACCCTTCGCTGCTGTCCCCCCCCCCCCCCCCCCCCCCCCCAAATGGCACCTTTTTTATGCAAATTGCATTGTTCCTTTTTTTTTTTTGAATAATAACGGTTTTTTTAAAGTATTGACCGGTATTAAAAGGATATTCTAAGATACAGAAAAAATACTTCATGATCTTGAAAAAATATTTCAGGATATTAATTGGTACTGAAAAAATACTTCATGATCTTGATAAATTATTCTGAGATTTTGGAAAAAAAAAGTTACAGTATTAAATAATACTAAAAATATACTTTAGATTTTAAATGCTATTTTTGAAAAAAATAAAAAGGAACCGTGCATTTTACACCCAAACTATGGGATTTGATTTTGTCATATTGTATGAGAAAAAGAGGATTTCTACACACATAAAATGGTGAGACACACATATATGTATGAATTTGATGGGACCCACGTGTATGTATGAATTCATATATATACGTAGATCCTACCATTTCATGCGTGTGTAACATAAGAAAACACTTCTACGAGACATAAGAAGTGTTGTTCGCCAAAACTATACCCTTTAAAAGAAAAAGATGGCAGTGAAGGAGTACGAGAAAAGGACCAATGTCAGAGCCGTTTATGTTAGTCCTCTTCTATCTCGAATTTCACCCTTTTATGTAACTGGAGAAAGGATGGCATAATCGCAGAGCCACTAGCGATGTGGGTGTCCATGCTAAAAATGTCTGAGATAACGGCGTCAAAACTACTGCATAGTAAACCTCTTCTCTCGTTCGAAAACCTAACCTGCAGATTCCAATTCTATCCACTTATTCCATATCTTGTTCTCACAGTTGATAAGTTTGCCCACTGAATGGGACACCCAACACTTAACCTTTGCTGTTATTCTTTTATGTGGTCCTGTGCATCAGTGATGAGGTCACTTCTCTTATGGCAGCTTCTATCGTTAGTCTGCTTTCCCCCTTTGGGTCCCTTTTACTGTGTTTTCTCCATGGTTTAGTTTAGTGTCATCATCACTAATAATGCATGTTCCCCTGTAAATCTTTTTTTTTTTTTTTTATACACATAGCAGGAAGGGGGCAGGGTTCGAACGCTAGATATGGGGAAGGGGAGCCAAGCTCCCATGCCACTGCGCTATTAAGGCGCTGGCTATAAATCATTATTATTTCAATGAAATGGAAAAAGCTATTGGAATGTTAGGTATAACTTATGGAGCCTTATAAGCAACTTTTCAATTAGAATTTATAGAATACAAGGTAGATACATACGGGGAGTTTTGTCTCGATTTATACATAAGTAACTATAAAGAGTTTTTGGATTGGAATGACAACCATGCACATTAGATAAAGACTTATATACATCATCTCCATCTACATTGAACACTTGGGCTTATTCTTTTCTCTCTTTTCCCCCACATTGTTTGGATGCATTTGCTTTTAGCTTTTCCCTCTTTCGTGAGTTGTTTGTTGGTCTAATCCAGTCAAAATAAAGTGTCCAATCTTTCATCCAAAGGGATGCGGATGTTGAAAGATCTGGGTTCTCTCTTTCTTTCTTTCTTTTTTTTTATCAGAATTTCATCACCACCTTTAATTTGAAAAATAGATAGTTCAGATTTTATATTTTATAAAATAATTATTTTACACATAAATAAATATTAAAATCGCTTCTCTCTTTTACTATTTTCAATGATATTTATAAAGGATTTTCCCTTCTATAAAATCATGTACACTTTATATATATATATATATATATATATATATATATATATATATATAATACTCAATAAAAAGTTCATCCAACCATTCGAATTATTTCCTTATTTATTACAACTTCTTTTACCATTTTTAATGGTATTTATAAGGGATCTTCCTTTCTATAAAATCATTATGCTTTTTTTATATATATTTATTATAATCAAGAAAAAAATTCATACAATTTGAATTATTTCCTTATTTATTAAAATTATAAAAATAAATGAAAGTTTAGTAAAAAAATGGAAATACTAAAAATATATTTATGACTTACTAAATATAAATACTTTCTTTTACTGAAAATACGATAATGAGAGACAATCATGTTTGAAAATTGTTTCACACGCTTGGCACTTAGTGCCTAGTTGGGAAACCTTAAATCATGATCAAAATAAGGAATTTAAATCACACACTTAATAATCAAAGGATATAGAGGTAATTTTGTTCAATTTCTAAATCCTTAATTATGTCACATAACTTAATTAATAATTTATTGAATTTAGTAATCTAAATTAGAATTTAAGTAATTCAATCGTTTTTTTAAAAAGTTTTTTTATTTTAAGTCGAGAAAAAACTCTTATAAGATATTTAAAAGCCATGAAAACACTTCTACAGATAAAAATAAAAATGCACTATTACCGATGATATGGAATCCATTATCAATGGTAAAATAAAGAAAATGAAAAGAGATGGAGGAAAGTTGGGAAAACTGAAAAAGAACCTGGGGGCCCACCAAATTTACATATTCTTACAGCACCTTAGTACCTCACCACATTTTGGAACTTCGTTGATCTGATCTATCATCAATCTGCCATAAATGTGTCTTGGATAAGGACGATTCTCACCCTGATTATCAAAAAACAATTACTCTCTTATTTCCTTCTCTGCTCCTTCACTTTTTCCAACACCTCCAAAAAATGCAGTCCATGTTTAACCTCCGAGCCACAAATGGTGTTCCTCTCTGCCTCTCTGGGATAAACCTAACCCTCCATGGTTCTCTTCCCCAAGAGTACTTCCTTTTTTCCCTCGCTGTAATCTTCAAATTTATGATCTTCTTACTGTTTCTCTCTTTTTTCTCTTAATCTGCGTTGGTTTTGGCGGCGTAGGATGGCGGATCATGATCGCAGAAGGGAGATCATGAGATTGAGAAGGCACAGATCACTGCCCGCACAGCCTCTTCATGCGAATCAAGAAATGGGTCTTCTCACAAGTTCTCTGGTGGAGATCAAACATGGAGATCTTGATGATGATGCTATCCTTCTTTATCTGTCTCAGTCTTTAACTGCTAAAGCTGCTTAGTAACTTCACCGGAACCACCACTGTTTGTGGTTATCACTTTTCACCTGTGAAACTGAAACCCTTATGTTGTAGGCTCTGTTTTTACCTTTGAAATTGTTATCTTCTAAATTTGGCTCCTCCCTGTTCTGTTCCAATGGTTAGTTTCTGTAATTCTTCTGAGGAATTATTATGCTTGTGATATGATATTTTATGTTATACCCTTCACGGCTTCAATCTGATTATGCAACCAAGCTCAAGTTCTTGATCATATTTTTCTGTATCAAGCCATTAACCAAACTGTTAAAAAGAACTTACCCACCCTTTTTTCCCATATGAAGGAGGTTGAATTAAGAGGGGAAATTAGTCAGTCATCAGTCATAAATGATTGGTTCCACCTGGTGGTTTTGAGTCCCACAAATTACATTCACAAGGGTAGGAAGGTAAACGTCAGCGTCTGGGTCTATCTGTAGGCTTAATGTGATGTTCAAATTTGTCCTATTAGACGCAACAAGCTCCATTATTCGCCATTATTAACCAAAGCTAGCTACCGTCTTTAATCTTTTTTCCATCGATTTGATTTCACCGTTTGTCTACCATGGCGATTTAGTTTAAATTCAATACGACTTTGCAACTTCCTATGAAGAGACGTCTAAAGCTGAATATGAGATGGGTAATTCCATCATATTATTCCAAACAAACAGCTAACCTGGATAATATAGAGTAGTTCAAATTTAATCATCAATTCATCATCTTGGTGGATTAAAAATGAAAAATCTAGCATATTTCAAGGTATTGCTTAGATTTACCCTTTATTTGTATTAAATTTGGAATGTAATGGATATATTTCTTCGGCTATATGGGGTACTGAGTGAAAATTATTCACTTCAACAGAATAAATAAATATTTAGAATGTAACGTATATATTTCTGAGTGAAGAAACTGTCACTTCACTTGGCAAAATGTGGGGAGAAGTGAAGCATACAATTAGACAAAGTAAATATACAACAACTCGTTTCACTAAAAAAGAAAAATATACAACTTCTTGGACGAAATTACGAACCTGAGCCAACCTTCTTTTAGCATATTCTGCACCTGGGGATCAATGAGTCTTTCATTTTTTGGTGGGACAGAGAATACTAATCGTTTTGCACCACATTTGCATAACCGTTCTTCTAAATTTTGCTCCCTCCCGAGGAACTCATATAAAGGCAATATTCCATCTTGCCATGCATAAAACTGCAACTTTTCCAGTGAAAGGCAGCCCAAAATAGCGTGCGAGAACCATCTCGTTCTTATCTTATAGTACAGTTTAACTTTACAAAATCAACAGCTCGAGAAGCTCACATCAAAGCAATATTCTTCTGAAAATTGCTTTCAACGCAATCAATCTTGAATTCTTGACCAATAACATTGCAAGGTGCGGGATAAGCCAAGGGAATATTGATTTGAATACGCATCAGGCGATGAGAAATCCATTTTCTTTTTATCGGACCTTGCCATGAGCAATAGTCTTGTCGTGGAATACTCCTACATGAATGAGACACAAATAAAAAAGGTTCAACTGATACATATTTAACTGATCCTAAACCTTCTTAGTTGTTAGAAAATGTTATCAATGAAATTTCTGAAAAAGATTGCCAATCATTGATTTCAGTAATTTGAGGTCACACGAAGATGTGGTACTATTTCTTTTGGCATCAAAGAAGAGTCAAATAAGATACCGAATTACTGAAGAACAATCTTTTATTACTTACACATTCTTGCCATACACACACACACACACACCTAAAATAACCTAGTAATATAGAGTGCATAAGCTAATATTAGCCCAGACTTTAACAAGAGGTTGGTCATGTAAGGCACGAAGGAGAAAAACTGTTATATTATATTCCAACGAACGAGCCAATTACATGAAAAGAAGAATGGAAAGGCGTGTGCTATATGTGTAGTTCGTGCATCAGCTATACGCATATTATCAAAAAGATATCATGAAATGATCCTTGGAATATTGAAACTAAATATAATTTTACATAGAATTAATTGAGTATAACAATAAAGAAAAGGCAGCTCAGTACCTGGATCAACTCTACTAACAGAATTCCCATAGTCATCTTCCAGCACACAAAGAAGTTTTCGGTAAGCATGCCCATCCACAAGGTCCTTCTCTTGAAACTGCTGCAATAACCTCATTGCTTCCTGAACTCTTCCTTGTCTACATATCTCATCCAGTACAGTCCTATATGTAATAAAATCAGCCGACCTCTGATTTTCAGTCATCTCCCACAGATATTTTACTGCTTCCTCAATCTCTCCACCAAGTGCCAAAGCATTGACAAGTGAATTATAAGATTTGCTACTTGGGATTAAGCCTTCATTCTTCATTTCATCACATATTTCTTTAGCATTCTTCGTCCTTCCTTGTGCACACAGGCCATGTACCAAATAATCATAGGTAAATGAGTTAGGCTTGCAAGCATAAACCGCACCCATCTGATGGAATATCCTCAGCGCATCATTAACATGGAGAGAAAGCACATAACCTTTAATCATGGAATTTAAAGAAAATATATCAGGCTGTATCCCATCATTGACCATTTGCTTAAACAGGCATCTGATAGTGTCCATATACGCATGATTTATGTAAGAGTTGCTTCCTCTGCTCAACAGTGCCGCAAAAAGGATATTATAGGTTCTGATAGAAGGCTTGCAATTCAAATTTCTGCTACTTTTCATGTGGTTAAATATATTGACAGCTCGAGTCAACTTTCGAGCTTGTGTGAAATAATATATTATAGTATTGTAAAGTACCTCTGAACAAACTAAGGGAACTGCAAGCACCTGGTTGACAATATCATCCATTTCTTGGTACATTTTTGCTGCACCGAGCTTCTGGATGGTTATGTGGTAAGTGGCGTCATTGTGCCGAAATCTGGGTTGTTGTGATGCCCAATTAAAGAGCTCCAAGCAAACTAATGGGTCTTCTTGAAAAGTAATAACATTACAGAGTTCTTCAGGAGAGAACCTTGGGGATAGTTGGGACAAGGCTGATTGAAATCGGGCTTCATCTAGAGTAGGCTTCAAGGATTTTAACAGTCTCTTACGGGCTCTTCTTCGAAAAGACCTTGAAGGTGGTTTGGTTGAATAATGAGAAGCAACAGAAGAGCGTGCACGCAGGGCTGGAGTTGTTTTAGAATAAATTTGGAAAAAGGGTTCAATTTTATGAGTTTCATAAAGAGTAATCTTCTTAGAATTTTGCAGAATGGGAGTACTGAGCACAGCTGATTCATGAAATCTCTGCCCAAATGAGTTTGCAAAGCAAAGATAATTCAAAAAGTTTCTCATGGAGCAGCTACTATGTTTCAAGCAATTCCTACCAAAAGAATACATTTTTCCCCTGTCAAATAAAGCCAATTTACTTACCAGCAAAGTCAGAGATTTCCTCTTCCATTAATTGTGTCGCCTTTCCACTTAGTAGATATTCCCGAAATTGAAGCTGACATAAGATAGGGAGGCATGTTCGCGATTGTAACTTAGGTCCACGATTTAGTTCACATCCATTGCAACTAAACTACGACACAACAGAAAAAGAAAAAATGGGGAATTAGGTCCACGAATCAGCTCAAATCCATCGAAAGGGAGGCATGGTCGTACTCATTACCAGAGCCACCAGTTTCTTAGAACACTAACGATGATCAAAGATTCTTGGCTCATCTTCGAGAAGCTCGTATTTCGGTCTGGTGGGTATTTTTGCTCTTTTTTTTGTCTTTGATTCTTAGCTTTAGGTATGGAGGAGGAAGAGGAGTAGAAGAAGGTTAAAGGAGGGAGGCAAGATTTTTCCGGACTTTGCTTCTCCCACTGGATGCCATTCACGCCGTTCTCTGCCACACCAAATCTCTCGCCTCCTACTAGGTCATTCAACTTCTTCCTTCTGTTTCCAAGAGAGGGGAGGACAAAGAGATTGTTGGTAGCAAGGTTGGCAAAAATGAGTTTTAACTTAAAAATGGAAGGAGAATGAAAAATCATAAAATTTAAAATTGTAATACAAAATATAGTTTATATAAAAAAATTTAAGAAAAGTAAGGCACCTGCCATCATCCATACACATACTGATCAATGTAATATCAATCAAAATATCAAACATTGTCATCAAATATCATTCAAATAAAGGTACCTGCCATCATCTATAGTTATATACATATACTAATCAATGCAATCAAAACATCTAACATTATCACCAAATACTATTCAAACAAAAACAACATCAATACAATTCAAAATTCAAGTTTAATTTAAATTCAGTACCACTCATTATCCAACTGAAACGTAAATAATTGTCACACTCTAAGCTAACAAATCATTCAAGTCATTATCATTAAAGTCATTGTGCTTCCACATGATCTTCAACTACATCATGATGCATGGCAACTTCTCTTTCTCTTCTATCAACCTCATCCTCAAACTCAAAATTAGGAATCACCATATCATCTACAAAGGCACCAACATCACCAGTGTCATCCTCTCCTCTAACTTGAGCTAAGTTTTCTTCAATTAAAGTATCCAAATTCAAATCAAAATTGTCTTCATCCAAATTAGTTGATGTGTGGTTAAAATGATTTGGATGCCACATGGTAATAGTAATATTTTAATATGTACTATAATTTAGTGCGTGTGTAGGAATAAAGATCATAAGAACATAATAATGTAATACCCCAGATTATTATTATTATTATTGTTGTTGTTAATAATAATAACAATAATAATAATAATAAAAGTAAAAGTAATAATAGTGATAATATAGTATTAGTTTAAATTTTATTAGTTTAGATTAATTTGATTAGTTGTTAGTTTAAATAGATTTGATTTTATTAAGTATAGATTTATTGATTGATTTAATAGAATTTAATAATCTTTGCATTATTTTACCATTTATTAGATCAACAATGTAATATCCTAGATTTTATCATTATTTTAATAATAATAATAATAATGAATACTAATAATACTAATATTAAAAATTTAAATTTAATAATGTAGTAAATATATATATATATATAATAGTAATAAATGGATAGATAAAAAAATAATTTAAATTATAATCTAATAAATGATCTGTTATTATTTTATTGAACTAACAATAGTAAAAAAAGCCCAACCCACAAAGCCTAACTATTAGCTAAACTCTAACAGCCTAATTATAAGTTAGGTTTAGCCGCCTAACTTTAGTCATCGTTCATTAGCTCTCTCTTTGAAAAATCCTTTGCGGCAGAGTTTCCCTTCTAGGAGCTTAGCAAATACAGAGACCAGGTAATCCTAATCCCTTGAGCAATAAAAATTAATTATTGATAGTAATAGAACGTTGATTAGAATTAATTGATTGTAATCCTAATCCCCAAGAGAATAAGAGTTAATTGTTGATAGCACTAGAACGTTGATTAGAATTAATTTATTGTAATCTTAATCCTTAGAATAACCCTTTCCTTGCATGTGGTCCTCGTGTTTTACAGATGACAGATCCTCTTATATTGGTTTTAGATTGCTTTTATGGCTTCCTCCCTCTTGTGTTATTTATATATTATATATACATAGACCAGTCACTATCGCTGAAGTAGTCTTCAGAAAGAGAAGAAGATATGTTCTCTATTCTTTTATAGCCTTAATCAATGCATGACCCCTCCATTACTTGTCTGTTCCAGTTGGAATAAAAGAACTTGAAATTTGTTGGATAATAAGAAAGTGTGCATTACAGTGGCGTACTAACATGGCACAGAAGTTTTATTATTATTATTTTTCGTTATTTTCTTGCTAGCTCCCGGGTTCCCCTACGCTCTAAATAATTAGGCTTTGCCAGAAGAGATTAAACTAATATATATATATATATATATATATATATATATATATATATATATATATATATATGAAACATATCCCAGTACAGCGTCTCAGCCTCTTCTTTCTTTTCTTCGATTGCCGCCTCAAGCTCTGCTTCCCCAGCTACCGTCTCGTGTTCCTTCGCGTCAGACCCTCTTTCTTTCCTTCGTCCAAGCTCTCTCTCAGTCTTGCCATCAGCCTCTTGTGTTCATATTTTCTTTCAGCAGCCTTCTTCCATGGATAATAGTTTAGGGTTTGTTTTTTTGTTATTGTTGTTGCGGGCCCAGCTTCTTTTAAATGGATATTAAGCTGCTCTTTGAAATTCGTGGGGCCCACATCTTTTGTATCTTGATTAAAGTCTTTACTGAAGCTATTCAATTTTTGGAATGCTGCGGGGTCCACATCTTTGAATCTTCAAATTTCCTCCTTATCCAAAAAGAACACACGTATATATTAATACACATTAATAGAGTGTGTCTATGTATATATATATATATATATATATATATATATATATATATATATATATATATATATATATGAATATGTGTGTGTGTAAAAAGCATGATAATATTCCTGCCTAATTAGTTAAGATATGAGTAGATTTTATATCCAGATACACTTTTATCCTCTAATTAATTAAAAGTTTGAAAAATATATAAATATAATTAAATAAGTATAAAATATTAATAAATTCAATATGATATATCTTAGCATCTATACTTATTTAATTATGAAAGATACACTTATCAAGCATATCTCTGATTCTTTTTTTTTATTCCTCCACACATATATATTGATATACTATAATATTATAATAATTTTGACATAGATGCAAGCTCTTATCTGATGTCGTTTTATTTAGTTTAATTTTATTATTACTATTATTATTTGAGAGCAATTAAAACAAATTAACAGTGGGAAGATAGCTTTGGGACGGTACCTCCTAAAGTGATAAACACACTTTTAAGGCTTTATACCTCCGATATGTTATTTGATGTGAACCGATATATCCGTTCTTCCCAAAGTGGTGCCTGGCAGGATATCCGGGGCACTAGTAGCAACTTTGGGAAGAAGTGTGCACACTAGGGAGAATATGAATTATGGCCAATTTGATGATGATTTGTGACTGGCAGGTTTCCAAGTCACAGGGTAGACTGACAGGATATCCGGGTCTACCATGGTTCTCTTCCCACAAAATAGACTGGCAGAATTTCCAGGTCTAAACAAAATTTAAAATGATAATGATTAAAGTTTGATGTAAATATCAGATGATATATATATACATTTGCTTTGATTAACAAATTTGTGCCAAACACCCTATGATTATACAAATATACGATATTTTATCTTGTAAATATTTTATTTTAATTTTTATAATCGTTTTATTTTATTTCAATTTATTTAAAATTATTTATTTATTTACTTAATTATTTTAGTTTATGTTATATTATCTGTTCTTAATTAGGATTACCAGCGTTTGCTGATGTATTCTTGGGCTGCGATGATCCTTCGGGGGAGCAGAGTTTCAGTGAACAGGTTTCAAAAATTGGGGCTAGCCGTGAGAAGTGAGGATGACGGACAATAAACTCTAGTTATCTACTTTCATTTATCTTCATTAATTTTATTTTTCGAAATAATGTTTAAGTTTAGAATTATTTCCTGTAATAAGAAGCCTTGCACTTGTTCTATATAAGTGCGGCGGTGATACCTTCCGGATGTTGATTATTTTGGATTTCTATTATTATTTATGAAAAACATTGAAATATTTATGTTATTTGAACTTTAGAAATCCGAATGTTACAAATAAATAATCAATGAACAATCTAAAGCTTTTAGAAAGCTTTGGATGAGATATTTCATTTTCACATTACTTAGATGCATTCATTGATGATTGTATGACAAACGATAGAACAAGTTGGATACTTCTCAAAATTAGTGAACTGTCCTCTGTGAATCTGTTGGTAGCTCTACCATTAAAGAGAGCACTGAAAAGAATAATACTTTCAAAAACCTTCAAAATTCTTAATAGAAACAATCAAATACCTTGCCAGCGTTTCAAGTGTGTAAATGTTTCAGGATATGAGTCATTCTTTTGAAATCTTGTTCGTTATTACTTATTCCTGAAGACAAATCACATATTAATCTATAAAAAAAATAGAACATAACTCAATATATGTAACAGAGTAAAGTCATTTATGAGAAAAAACTTCAGATAACAAAACAGAGACAACACAAACCTCGTCATAGAAGAGATCTATAGAAAAGAGAAGCGATGGATGATATAGACATAAAACAGACACAGTAGTTGAAGAATAAATCAATACAAGAGGAAGGAGAAGAATAAGAGAATCACAAGAAAAGATAAAAGTGAACTCTATAAATAGGCAAAAACTTTAGCAGTGGCTTGAAAAATGGCACATTTTTTTCCTTCAAAATTCCTTATTCGGCATTTGACTAGTGCTCAATCAGATTAACGGCAAAAATTCCTTATTGAACTTTTCTTCCTATGCATGGAAACAAGGAAGAAAAAGCAACAAACTAAATTCGGTGAGAGCAATAAACCAGGGCAATAAAAGCCAGGAAGAAAAATCAATCAATTGGGTCTGAGTGTTGGCAATAGAACCTAGGGCAAGAAGAACCTAAATCAGCTTAGAAAAATCGATGAGAGCAAACTTACCGGAGGAGTGAGGACTGAGGTCGAGATCGAGAGATGAGAACACGGAGGAAGACGACCAGCCGAGGTGGTGAGATCTGAGACGAGCTGCGAGCGACGGTGCGAGTGAGGATCAGAGAATGTGAGAGAGTTGAGAGTCTGAGCTCTGACACGTCACACCGTGCGAGTTGAGAATCAGAGAATGTGTGAGAGTTTTTTTTTTTTTTTTTTCCTCAAGGAGAATGTGAGAGTTGGACTTGGCCCGGGTGACTTGGGTCTGAGACTTAGTTCAGTTTTTTCAAAAAAATACCGCTTTTATGTATTTTAGCAGCGCTTTTATCATATATACATTTTTTGCTCAAATGAAACTTGTTTTGCTAAAATTAAAACATAAAAGTGGCGTTTTTATGTTTTAAAACGTATTTTTAGCTACCATAGTTGGTAGTGGTGAGAATGACGAGAGTGTAAACGAGGAGGCAGTAGAGAGGGGTAGAAGATAAAGGGGGCATTTTGGTAAAAATGCTTAAACATTTAAAACCTAAATTCCTCTCCAATCACCTTTCTATCATTTACAAATATTAACAGATTTTTTAGAGTTTTAGTAATTGAGATGATATTTATATGTCATTTTCTAAAAAAAAATTGGATAGTAATTTTTTAAAATAATTTTTTATAAATCTTAGATAAAAAAATAAGTATAAGCATACACAACAATTCAATATTTATAAGTAAAATTTAACAATTTATATCACTTATTAAATAAAAATAAAAAGTAAACTAAAAAACGATTTATGGAGTGTCTAATTCTTTTTAGTAAATCAAGTGTCTAATTTAGTCAAAAAATTAAGCGTTTAATTTACTGATAAGAACATTCATACACTTGATCTTAGCCGGAATCACTGGATTTTCTTCCAGACTTTACTTGCCTACACTCGGGGAAATAAAATTTTATATTCAAAAAATAAACAAAAATAATTTTTTATTATTTTATTTTATATTTATTTTCATGGTAGTTTTCTTGTTCAAAGGGTTACATGACCGGCATCATCCGATTTTTTTTTTTAAAAAAACATACACATATAAAAAGGAAATTTGCCAAAATAGGAAAGATTTTGAAAAAAATTATAAAAACAAGGCACTGCTCAAACTATTTATCAAATTAATGTAATTGATTGCGTCATTGCCACAAGTGGGATTGTGTGGCGTGACGTCATTGTATAAATGGCGTCCACACAGTACAACGTCACTAGTGGCGTCACACAGTATAACACCACTAGTGTGTCGTTAAGCGGCTTTTTTTATTTTTATTTTTTAACTATATCTATTAATTAATAAAAAATATATTATAATATAATTATTAATATATTTAATTTATTATTTATTAAATTGAAATATGAAATTCATATTTTAATTATATATTTATAATTCTATATTATATGTATTCAAAGGTTTTTTTATTTTAACAAATAGTTTGAATGGTAGCTCATTTTTAGTAATTTATTTCCAAATCTTTCCTAGGCAAATTTCCCCGCATTAAAGCACCAGAGCTTGGTCATCTGGAAGAGAACTCGCCTATCTTCTTTTTTGTCCATTCGCACAATCCAAACCGCAAGCAATATGGGCAGTGTAGCTGATTCAGAGAGAACTCTGTATGTCCTCTCCGTCTTCCTCTTATTTTTATGATGTGCGAATTTTAGGGTTTCCGCAGCTCTGAACCAGAGTATTCGATTTTCAATTTGGCTCTAAATTCTGTTCCCATCGTGAGTGTTTATTGCTAACCCTAGGTTTTGTTTTCATTGCAGGTACCCTTATGTAACCGGATCTTCAGTAGTTGCCATCAAATTTAAAGATGGCATTCTTATGGCTGCTGATATGGGAGGTCAGTTGCGACTCAATCTTCATTATGTGTCCATTTATAGTCTGTTGCATCTTCATTGTGTACTCGGTCATTCTACTTCATACTTTATTGTGGAAAATCTGAGCATTGGGGATTTTTTTTTTCCTATTCTCAAATAGGACATTCATCAGTTTAAGGGAACTTAGCTTATCTGATGGGATTGGGACTGTATGTTTCAATTTTTATAACATCCTTCTAAAACAAAATTCTATGCTGTTGTGAAAATAAAACTAGTATATTGTTGACTATTTTACGTTTTTTCTGATGGTTGATAAATTGACATGACTATTTGCGGAATTCGGACCCTGAGACTTTGCTGTCATAGATGGACATTGCTCCCTTTAATTTCCCATAATTTTAGTTGTTTTCCATTTTCATGCGGAATCGTGACTTAATTGCTCCCTGAACATGATTCTAAGGCTTTTTCTGGGTGTTTCTAAGATATAAATTTCGACTATTCTGAAGTTCTGATCATAAATTATTAGCTTTATGGAATTGAATTTTTGCACTAAATGCTTTGATCTGCATCTCATGGTAATGGTGGATCCACTGTGATAGGTTCGTATGGGTCTACCTTGCGATACAAGAGTATTGAGCGCTTGAAGCCTATTGGAAAGCATACTCTTCTGGGTGCCAGCGGGGAAATTAGTGATTTTCAGGAGATTCTTCGCTACCTTGATGAACTCATGTAAGCCTAGTTATCACATATCAGAAAAGGATTTGGATTGGCTTATTTGTATACTGCATGTTTTATCCCCTTATACCATTGAATCTCCAATCTTTTAAGATCAGTTAAGGAACACTTCTGAGTAATTATTGGTTTTGGCTTATTATTGCTGCAGCCTTTATGACAACATGTGGGATGATGGAAATTCTCTGGGTCCAAAGGAGGTGCACAACTACCTGACTCGTGTGATGTATAATAGACGTAACAAATTCAATCCATTGTGGAACTCACTTGTAATTGGTGGAGTGAAAAACAGACAGAAGTACCTAGGCATGGTATGCATTGGTTTATCAGGTCTTTGATTTCAATGTGAGAGTGAGTTACCTACAAGATTTAGTTTTTACTCAGTTTTGTGAATTGTTTCCAGGTTAACATGATTGGCATTAATTTTAATGACAACCATGTGGCAACTGGGCTTGGGAACCATCTTGCAAGGCCAATTCTTCGTGATGAATGGAATGAAAATTTGACCTTTGAAGAAGGTGTCAAGTTGCTGGAAAAGTGCATGCGGGTACTTTTGTATCGTGATAGGTCTGCAGTCAACAAGATTCAGGTTCTTTTCTCTTACCCTTCCTCCTCTTCCCTCTTCCCTTTACCCTGGACCCAAATTAGAACCCAACCCAACTAATAGGTAGCTACCATCAGCACGCTGCAAGGGAGCATAGTCCATATGGAGGTTGTCAATAAAAATGCACCCTATTTTGTTTTGTTAGTAAGGCAT
Organism: Acacia confusa; assembly: GCA_037074495.1. Lineage (NCBI taxonomy): Eukaryota > Viridiplantae > Streptophyta > Magnoliopsida > Fabales > Fabaceae > Acacia > Acacia confusa. The sequence goes on from CM073509.1 coordinate 1,880,115, forward strand.
GGAAATGGTATTAAAGTCTTGAAGTGTCAGTGAGGAAACTGGAAAGATAACTTCTCTTCATCAATACTTGAATAAAATGCCAATACATCCTTCAAAACATAGTCGTTAATGGCATACTACCATCAGTCCATCACACAGAATTAGCTTGCTCATTGACTTTGGGCCAGGCACAATGCTCGTGTGACAGAATGTTCTCATCAAGTTAGCTGATATGTCTTATATCACAAAGTTAGCTGATATGTTAATACGGTTCTTTCACTCCATCTCCAGTTGCTAGAGCTGTCACTTACTTTATACTCCATATATATCTGTCAAGTAGATGTCTCTTTTTCCATTTACTGATACTGTCCAGAGTTCTGGTTGCATTTGGATTACAGTGGAATTTGAAAAGATGATGGGGGCATCTAATCATGATTGTTTTTCTTCCTGAGTATCTTCTAAATTTTTTAAAAAACATTTGAATTTCCATTTCTTTTGGTAGTTTTATTTGTTAAATTTGATACCTTGAGACATGATATGATAGGTGCCTAAGGCAAGTAGGTTGTTTTATTGCTAAGCAATTATTTGCTTGGCTTCTTGTTTGTCACTTGACCTTCTTTACAAAGGTTAGATCCTCCCGGGATCTAATACCCATTTAACCAGGGGACGTTTAAAATTTTATGTTTCTAGAAGACTAATAAATTTGGTTAGTTCATCTTAACATAGCTTGGCCTAGAAACTTGACCATAATAAGAATTAAAGAATTTTCCGTAGAATCCTGTACTGGGAGAAAAGAAAGGAAAATTACTGGCCGGTATAACAACATAAACACATTTTTGTGATTGTGACTTGTGATTGTGTGGGAGATAAGGGAACAGTTATTAATGCATGATAACATTTAATATTTATGGAAAACTATACATTTGGTTCCTGTAATTTACCTGAGCTTTCATTTTGTTCCTTGTCTCCCCCCCCCCCCCCAAAAAAAAAAAAATCACCCCATTATTTGCGAACATTTAACTTTTGGTATCTGATGTCTTAGAATCATAATAAGTATTTCAAATTGACAAGGCTAATAAATGGATGTTGTTTCTCTGAGCACTTCTCATCTCATCTGGAGAAATGGGAAAAAATGTTTGGGGTGTTCTGGTCATTATGACAACTAACTACAGGGTTGCATTTTGTGCGTTCCAGCTTCAACTCTAGAGTTCGAACTTTTTTATATATTTTTCTTCACTTCTTTTTGGTTCTGGTGGCATGACTCATGAGCTAGAAATGTTGAAAATGCTTGATGTGGTAGGATAACTGTTTATTTTTTACAACCTCTGTCATCTGTGTATGAGGCCTGAATCAGAATGACTATAAGATTTTGTTCGTGCTATTCGTTTGGAGTCTATTGTCTTTTCAATATTTACAACGTGACGCAAAATTTTGCAGATAGCTAAAATTACTGAAGAAGGTACAACTGTTTTCCCACCGTTCTCCTTGAAAACATACTGGGAGTTCTCTGCTTTCAAGAACCCAGCGGTTGGTGCGGTGGGTTCGTGGTAACTTTATTTTATCTTACGACTCAGCTATTTATGGGGAAAGCTGCTGTTTTTCATCCTTGTATGGAGTGTTTGTTTTTTCTCCCCCTTTAAATTTGGATTTTACTCCCGTTAACCTATATTCCTATTGCATGGACTCTGCCCTATTCTCCTCTATCTTATTTTCACATCAATCTATGTGGCGCTTGCTTTTTTGTTATCTTGTCAACCTAATGAATGAATGCTTATATCTTCTTCCCCCACTGCCATTATTCGAAATTTTAACAATTTAGATTTAATATTTATAAACCATTATAATTTTACATTAAAAATTTATAAATAAATTTGTTTAATTTTGATTTAAACAGATCGTGAAAATTTGTTTGAACAGATGACGATTGCAAAGTATTCTTCTTAAAATAATTTATTACCATTATAAACTTTTTAGATTAAATTTGAATTATTTAAATTTATTCATGTTATCTAGAATGAAAGCATAGTTATAAGGGTCAAACATTGTTTTAACCCTTTATAAATTGTTAAATTTGGAGAGAGAGAAAATTAAGGGAAAATTTCACCTCACCCTAGTAAAATATTTCCCAAAAGTCCCATAACTTTCTGATGGTCAGGGTTTCGCACTGTTTATCTGTGAAAAAACATTCTTTTTTTTTTTTGATATAAAAGATGGCTTGAAAGCCTACATTAATAAAGGAAGATTACACCCTTGGGGAATTAATTCCCAAACACTCTTGGAATAACCAAGCACACAAATTACGTGGACACTCTCTCAAAACACTAGAATTAGTAATACCTCTTTTGGCCAAGGCATCTGCTAATCTATTACATTCTCTAGGAATCACCCTAACATCAACCTGCCAATCCCAAGATAGAAGTTCCCTAGCTTTTAGCATGACATTGCTACAAGAATTACAGGAATTATCAAGCAACAAATTAACCACACTATCCGCATCAGATTCTAATATTAACTTCTTGACTCCCAGGTCCCAACCAATTTGCAATCCATGAACAATAGCCCATTCCTCCGCTGCTAAGCTGTTACAGTCTCCTATGGAGTTAGAAAAACTGACCACCCAGTTGCCCATGTTGTCTCTCAAAATACCACCACATCCTGCCTTATCCGATTGACGAACACTAGCCCCATCTACATTCAATTTTAACCAACCAACAGGCGGCTTCTCCCACTGTCTAACCTGATCTGTTCTGCTTGGATTTAGCATACTGGACGACGAATGAGCAGAAGAAAACCTCGGCCAAATGAGCAAAAGAAAACCTCGGCCAAATACAAGAAATCACCAACCTGGGATCATAGGGTTTAGAATAATTATAATCAAAAGTAAACATATTCCTCTACTCCTAGAGTTTCCACATAGCCACCCCAAAGAAAATGTTCCAGACACCCTCTCATTTCCTCCCTATTTGGCTACTCAGATTAAGAAATAATCAGTCACGCAAATTAGAGGAAAAGAATTGATATACATACCGAGGATGAACAAGCTCCTCCCACATTTGTTTAGCATAACAACAATCCCTCAGAATATGTAGGACATCCTCTATACCTGAATTACACATCCCACAGACAGCAGAATCATTAGACCATGCGCTCCTCCATAACTTGGTAGGAAGCTTATTCAAAGCTATTTTCCATAAAAGTATCCTGATTCTCTCAGCTCCATTCCATTTCCAAATTTTCTCAAATACCCTATCTTTCCTAGCACTAGCATTAGTTTCAATGAGGTTATAGGCAGATTTAACTGAAAAAACCCCATCTCCAAAGGCACCCCAAATCAGCCTGTCCAGACTTGCATCAGCTCTAGGTAGAAGAACCGCCAGAATCCTTCTCACGCCTGTAGGGTTAACAAAAGCATTAATTTTGCTAACATTCCAAGTACCCGCTTCCACCCAATCAGCAACTACCGAGTCTTCCTCCTCCTCCGGGATATTATGAAAACAGAAATCAGCAATCTTAATATTCATTCCCACCCAACAATCATGAAAGAAGTTGACCACCCTCCCATTATGAACCATCCATCTTGATCCTCGGTCAATAACCTCTTGTTGCTCACAAATGAACTTCCAAAACCTAGAGTCCCCAGCTCGATAAGACGACAAAGATTGAGAATCTCTCATCATTTATCGACAAGATAGGATATCAGCCCACAAACCTCTCGCTCCAGAAATTAAGTTCCAAGCAAGTTTAGCACCACAAGCTTAATTCATTGAACACAGATTTCTAAAGCCCAATCCACCAAACTCTTTAGGACGAGTAATTTGCTCCCATCCTATAGAGTGAAAATGTCTCTCTTCATTGCTATGACCCCACACAAAATTCCTTTGTACTCTTTCAATTTCTTTACAGACACTCACAGGAAGTTTAGCAACAAGCATACTATAAACAGGAATAGTGCTAATCACAGATTTCGCAAGACATATTCTATCAGCCATAGAAAGAGTATTGGCTTTCCAAACATTCAGTTTAGATTTGACTCTGTCTATGATAAAGTGAAACCTCTCCTTAGAACTTCTCTTACGGGATAAAGGGAATCCCAAATATCTACCTATTTCACAAGAGATATTCATCTGGGTTATATCCTTAATGCGCATCTTAGTATGGAGAGGGACTCTGGGAGAAAAGAACATAGACGACTTACTAACATTGACCCTCCCTCCAGAAGCTAACATGAATTCCTGCACACAAGACATCATACATAAAACTTGCTCTTCCATAGCCACTCCAAATAGCAATAAATCATCTGCAAACGTCAAATGGGACACACTAGGCCCTCCCCGCGAGACAAAAATCGGTTTCCATAAGCCATCCTCCACTTTATCACAAATTAAATGTGAAAGTTTATCCATACACATAACAAACAGCAGGGGTGAGAGAGGATCCCCTTGTCTAATCCCCCTCACCGGAGAAAAGAACTCAGATAAAGCTCCATTCCACAAGACATTGTAAGTAGTTGATGTGACACAATCCATAACAATATCTACAAAATCTCCTCCAAGACCAGCATCAGTAAGAATTGAAACTAAGCCTCTCTACGGAACAATTTGAAGGCCCGAGGCTCATTGTCGTTGAATTATCAGATCCAACCCAATTTATGGTCTTAGAATTGGACCAATTTGCTGGTGAACAAAAGGATAGCTTTTGCTGGGCAACAAAATGATAGCTGATATCCATTTACGTTTTTTTTTTTTTGGAGAATATTTTAATCAAAACATATTAGTATAACAAGTTGTTTTTCCCTTTCAAAACAACAATTTATTTTTGAAACAGGAAATCAAATGAATATTTGAGCCTGTTGATCTCTTGTTCTTAGAATAATCTTTTGTTTCGAAAAACTTATTTTTAAAAATGTTTTTGATTATGCATTTTTTTAAAAAAATTAAAATTAGAGAGGGACTAACAACATCATAACTTCATTGACAACAATTATATAAATAAAGTAAATGATTTTTTTTTTTTGCCTTAAAACTTTAGATGTGTTTTATTCAAGAATTCATCCGTTCTTTTGAAAAAATCGGATCTCAAGAGAGGAATGTAAATAACAAAATTTTTACAATAAGTGAGAAACATACAATAATAAATAATAAGTTGCAATCTAAAAAATGACATCAGATTTATACTAGTCACTTGTTATTAAATTTTTTTTGTAATTATATTTGTTTTTAGGGCCCTAGGTTCTGGGAATATATTATTAAAGTCTTAACTGAGAAAAATAATATCAAAAAAGCCTCCATTAACTATGAAAGAGTCACCATGGGAGAGCTACAGTTAACACTGAAAGAGCTCCCCTTTTTTTCCCCATCTTCCTTTTAAATCAATATCGTACGTGACTCTGTTAAAAAAATATATCTATCGTACGTGACTCATGTGCCTTTGCTCATCAACAAGCAAGTGAGCCCCATCCATTCGGCGAACATGAGCAGGCGGCGTAGTTTGGGAAGAAGGCACAACAGCGTCGCCGGCTTCTGATTTTCCAGTCGTTCATTTGAGTAGGAAGAGTACACGATACGACATTCATGGCAATTTTAATTGTCGTAATCATGAACTTTGACAGCTGCAGCTAGCTCCACTTCACAATGACCATTCCTCAAAACTGAAAACTCTTCTAAATTATTAATTTTTTATCTCCCAACATCTGTCATACTCATTAGTTTAATCTTTAAAGTTTACTTTTTTACCGATCAAATCCATGATTACATATACAATTTAATATTCATGTTTGATCTCATCAAACCAACCATTTTTTTAATAGTTTATAAGCAATTTCTAACTCTGATTACGCCCATGAAGTGTCCTAGAATTTTTTAGAAGAACTACTGTATGAAGCATGAGCAGAGAGTAAGCTACACGTTTTATGGCCTGTTTGGGTTGGTGGTGTATATTTACGTAAGTCGAAACAAAACTTTTATCACAAACTTATCTCATATAATGTAAATCAAGTTGGAAAAATAATTTCTACCGTTAATTCAAAAAGATGTTTTTTCGGTGCTGCAACAAAAGGATGCCTCTTCACCCACAATATCCATCAAATTTTATAATATTCTGATATTATTTCAAGCTTTTATAAGAAATAAGATTGGAAAATCAGAACACACAACCCTTTGGTTCTTAAGGGGGAAAACAATAATGTAATTATTCAACAAAATATACTTTTAAATTTTTTTCAAAAACATCAAATTTTTAATGCCAATTTTATAAATGTTGAGTTCTCAATTATCATTTTTTTATTTATTTAAAATGTCATCTCATAGGTCACCAGCGATCCTTGCATGCCTTAAAATCTCCAGATTTACTCAATGAGAGGAAAAATGACATTAACATTAAACATTAAAATTTATAAAATTTCATGCCTCAAAGTACACGTGTGTGTTTCAGTTTTCATCTACGACCCAGTCACAGGACCCACGTCTAGCATATTCTATCAACTTTAAACTTCAAATTAAAGTCCGTGTGTGTACACGTCTATATGTCTGTGCCAGTGTGCGTGTTCCTCGTGCATACGTATGACATATATGGGGAGCGCCTTTCTTCTCTTGCAAAATTAGACAAAAAGTTTCAGCAAACGGCCACACATATCAGTTTCAAACATTCTGAAAATGGCAACTGGCAACAATATAATTACGACACCCATTTTAGTTGTTTATCTTATATTACTCATCAATGTTGGTAGGGGGCAACTTCGGCAAATGCACCGGTCGTTACAAGTAATAAAGTAATAAGAAAAGATTGTCCCATGAGGAATAGTATTTCAACCACTAATTCGCTATTTTCGGTTTAGTTGGATAAATGAATAATAAAATATGAGTTGTAACTAAACAAGAATTTCAAGAATTGAAGAAAGAAAAGAATTCAAGATCAAGATTCGCAAGAGAATGTTTAAAAAAGATAATCAGTCAAGAAAAACGTAGTTAGGACTTAGAATCCCCCTATGCTCCTTTAAGAATTTGAATTGAATCCCTAAATAATTATTAATCCCATGATTGACGATCAATTCTCTATAATGAGAAAAGATTGTCCCACGAGGAATAGTATTTCAACCACTAATTCGCTATTTTCGGTTTAGTTGAATAAATGAATAATAAAATATGAGTTGTAACTAAACAAGAATTTCAAGAATTGAAGAAAGAAAAGAATTCAAGATCAAGATTCGCAAGAGAATGTTTAAAAAAGATAATCAATCAAGAAAAACGTAGTTAGGACTTAGAATCCCCCTATGCTCCTTTAAGAATTTGAATTGAATCCCTAATTAATTATTAATCCCATGATTGACGATCAATTCTCTAAAGTTAGACTAAGTCCTAATGTCTTGACGCTACCTTAGTCTGTTATCTTTCAAAACAACCTAATGTCTTAGTATCGTTTAGAAAGATAGATTTAGAAACCAGAATTATAAAATCGCATAAATTCGTAAGCCTATGTCTAGGTCATGCAATTTTATGATGAATTAACGATTCGGGTTAAATGCACCAACTTCTCTATTGTCATACATCAACCTAAGAACAATCTAAAAAGTGACCAGTCTTCAAGAAAGCTTTAAGCAAAAGAAATTCATTCAATCACGAAAATCAAGATTCAATCAAGAATTCAACCAAATACTTAAACTCGCATAGGGTTCATCCTAACCTTAACTACAAAAAGGAAATTAGTCAAGCATGGCTAAATTAACAAAATAAAGAAGAAAAGATGAAGAGATAGAATGGTTCTTCAGAGGTTGGAGAAGGTTGATCTCCACAATTGCTTTGATCCTCCTCTCCAATGCCGTAGAGTTGTTTCTTGTGCCAAAAGTTCTTCTTTTCTTGCTCGAGTTGCCTCTTTTTATGTTTTCTGGTTCAATTGAATTTTCAAATCTCCAAAATCCTTGATTTTCCTTCCTTTTTCGGGCCCTAAAAACTTTCCAAAAATTAAAAATAAGAGTTTTCGCACTTCTGGCGCCTTAGGCGCCACTTTCTTCAAGGAGGCAGAGAGTTGGCGCCCTGGGCGCTAACTTTCTGTGTGCCTCTAGAAAGTTGGCGCCCTGGGCGCCAACTTGGGCTTCTCTTGTGGCTTCTCTTTTTGACTTCCTTGAGCTCTTCAAAATGGCTTCTTTTGTGAATAATACTCTGCAAAACACATGAAAAGACTTGTGAGGGTATGTATGACATCAAATACATATTTTTTTACTTATTATTCTTAAGCTTTTTACTTATTTTAGATCAATTTCATGCTCCATTTATGCCGTAAAACATGGTAAGTTCATGACTTATCAAATGTCTTCACCCTTGACTCTCAACTTTGAAATTGCATTGCATAAATAATTGACTTGCTAATGACTGTTTTGTGCATTTAGATTAGTTTTTGGAGAATAATTTTTACAATTTGTGAAGTAAACATGTGAAATGAGTTTTGTCTCGATTTGTGGAAAAGAGCTTCTGAAATTGTTGTGGTTTCAAAGTTATTCAAACACTATCCAAAGGAGAGCTTCTCTTTTTCTTTGGGAAAAAAAAGACTCCGGCCACTAAAGCCTTCTTTGATTTAAATGAATGTTTGGATTAGTTTTTAAGAATAATTTTTATGATTTACGATATAAGTATGTGATTAAGGAGAACTGTCTGAAAAATAACTTCTAAAACCACACTTTTTTGTCTGTTTGTCAAACATGCACTTAAAACTATAGTTTTTTTATTTTTTGATAAAGACAAATTTTAGGAAAGTGGTTGGACTCACCTATAGTCCAAGGGCAGGCACTTGGAGCCCAATCCACAGGGAATACTGGTCAGAGAGTACACATGTCTTCACCTCTATCAGCGTTACCACTGCTTCTTAGACCCCTAGAATGCCTCCCCAGCGCCTTGACCAACGCAGGGATCGAACCCCCTCCCTAAAGATGAGGAAGACCGATCTCCACGCCAATTTTTTTTTTAAAATTTTTTTTTATTGATTTCATGGTTGAACTATAAAATAAAGATGGACGGGGTAACATATCAGTGAGATCACGGAAGTTAATAATAAAACAATAATACTATAGGAAACCCATAAACTGAACGCAATAAATTTATTTAGCTATATGTTTTATCAATCTACATATAAAAAATCTTATCCCATTATTGCGATCAACTCAAACATTAGAGTAAAACTAATTATACCAGTAACCGTGGTCCTCCAGAACTTGAGTTTCCATGGCCTAGAGGATCCAAGTTCGATTATTGGTAACTCTGAAGTGTGTGTGTGTGTGTATTAAGATTCACTTTAATCACTTAACTTGATCTATCATCCTCTTCAAAATTGTGGACTTTGCAATTCTTCTGTTTCCTTTGCATAAATAAAAATCTAGAAGGTCATGATCCCGAGTTTAATGTTGACCATCGTAGCTGAAAAATATAATCAATAAGAGTGCGCGTTACATTAAGAAATTGTTTGAATCATAAATATCTACTTGGATGTTTGTCATTGATTTCATATGCAATACACTGTTCGAGAAGATTCTCTCTCTTTTTTCTTTTTCTTTTTTTTTTTAAAAAAAGCCATTAGCATTAATTTTGCAAACACTATAACAAATGAGAAACATAGTCATGTGCATTTCAATGATGCGTTCTGATGTAAAGAACTATAATATAATAATATATCTATATAGGGAATGAACTTGAATATATAATGCAAGTTTATTGACTTTAAATAATTTGAATCTCAATCACTCAAATAATTAAATACAAATATAGCTAACAACAGATTGTTTGAGTTGGTAAATTTTACACTTTAAACGTAAACGGGGATACAGTCCATTAAATTAATACAAATATAAATCATGTACGTACGTAGTATGCTGTATTTACAAGTCAAGCCACGGATTTTCCAGAGTCTGGTAGCTTTCTAAAGGGGGCAATTTTTCTCCATGTTCTCAGACCCGGACCAGACCGGAAACCGGTCTCTAAATCGGTCCGGTCCGGGGTCAAACCGGTTCACTTTTTTTTTTTGAAAAAATCATTTTTAAAAATTTTTCTTATAATTTCATACTAATAACCCTAAAATCTTTTATTCTTCATCGGTTTAGCCCCGTTTAGTTTCGGTTTGACTCCGGTCTGACCTACTGACCCTTAAGCCAGTACCCCGACTAGTCTGATGATCAGTCCCGTTTCAGAACCTTGATTTTTTTTTTTTGAGGGGGTATATTGAGGGACAACCTCAGAATAATTGAATGCCCTTGGTCAACCCCTACGTACAAATCTGTCCGAAACTTCAAGTGACGTAATGTCTAAATACAGTGTATCACCTTCGACCAATTAAATGACAACATGTGGTGAGAGCACGAAATTGCGTTTCCACTACTTGTTGATTGAAAAGGTCTATGCTGTGCTTGCGAGTACGGTTTATCTTCCCTCCTCATCCCTTATCTACACCGTTCATTTTTTTTACTATTAGTTTTAACCATCTATTTCAACTCAACCTCACGAGGTATTTTTACCTCGCGATATATAAAATGAATTGCTGAGATTAACTTTTAGTTAAAATTAATAGTGTAGATGAAAAATAATAAGGGATGAGAATGGATGAGCTAAGAAGAGAAACCACTTCCCTGTGCTTGCATGGAGAGTGCACCAGAGGGTTGGTAAGTCATGAAACCAGTTTCTCTATTCCTTTCTTTAAAAGATAGGTATGAAAGAGCTTGGCTTATTTAGATCGTTATGATATTCATATTTAATTTTTTAAAATGATAATTTTTAAATGAAAAAATTATTTTTTTAAAAAATATAAGTTAAAAGATTATTTTTATTTTACATTATCTAACCATTAAAATAATTTTTTAAAATACAAAGAAAAAAAAATTAAATTGGACTTTCCAAATCTTATCTGGACCACCTGGATGAGTTGAGCTCTTAGATGAAAAGATAAACTAGTTCTGTTACCCGCTAGCTTGAACAAGACGTGATTGGTACCATTCCATCCCAATTCAATATCAATAGGTGAAGAGATTTTGATACACATAATAGATATGAACATCTCGAAATCTAAATTGTTTTTCAATATGATAAGAAAGCAATTCCCCATTATAATTTCATTTGCAATGACAGTAAATAAAAATCAAGGACAATTAATGACTAATGTAGGTCTTTACTCACGGAGTCTAGTTTTCTCAAATGTGCAACTGTATGTGGCACTATCTAGAGCTGAGAGTTTCAATAAGTTGAAATTACTTATATGAATTAGTTCAATAAACACCGTAGCACTTCAATAAATGTAGTTTATAGAAAAGTTTTTCAAAACTTGTCATTACATTAATAGCATAAATGTAGCTTTCCTTTTGACTATTGTAATATATTATATTCAATCTTAATTATAGGATAAAATTTGTAATGCAATTTACACTATAAAATTTTTTTTTATAATTAGAACCAGAGAGAGTATTAATTATAATGTGATTATGACGTAATGAAATTGTTTGCTATTAACATTCATATGTTGTTCATTTTAAACCATTTACACATGCATCATATATATCCTTGCAACACACGGATGTAAAAGTCTTGTTATACTATTTTCCTCAAGAGTCAAGACTTTGCGATAGACGCTTTGTATATATGCGACGCCGTCCATTAAATTTTCATTATTGAATAATAATTCCAATGGATATATATAGCTTTCGTAATTTTTTTTTTATTAGATCATACTGTGTCATGTTTTACTTTAAAGCGATTGATAATTAATGGAGATTAAAAAAATGCATATTTTGTTTATCAACCGCAGTTCACATATACGTACATGTTATGTTGCTTAGGATGTACTTTGCTGCCTAGTGTTTTGTCAAACTAAACGGCTATTTTCAATGTAATGGGCTAGGTTAATGTAGATATGTAAAAATATCAAAATTTCAAAAAGATGAGCCAGTAAATTACTATTAGAAGAGTAAACAAGAACAGGTTTCTTACAATATACTCCCTCTGATGCTAATTATAAGGTCCAATTGATTTTTTTTAGAGATTAAGGAGATAATTAAATTACTTTAGAGTATTTTTATTCTTATTTTTTCTTCAAACTAATTAGTTAACTAACAAACTAATATATAATCTAAAGATATACACAACATATAATATGATTAAGTAATTTATTTAGCTTCTTTAATCTTTTTTAAAAAATTAACTCGGTCTTATAATTACAGCCTGAGGAAGTAGTATATAAAAATTGTTTTGTAGCAAAAAAAAGGAAAAGTCGATCAGGGGTGAGCCATATGTGAAACCAAAAAGTCACATCCACATATATAAACACATGGGGTCAAAACATGAGAGGGTAGGTAATTAATTACGTTGGCCCCTACGTACGTGATTAATTTTCTTCCCTGTCATACACATATATTCACTTAATTAGCCATATATACCTCTCAATCTGAACGCTTCAACTCCGTATATATTCACATTTCTGTTGCATGTTGAATTTGCTAGACACAATATATGGGGCACTGAAATTTCAACCTCGCCAAAATTTGTTAAATTAATTGTTTATAATTAAGAAATGTGTATTTCCTAAAACACCTTTTTTTAATCATTTGTACTAGAAATTGTCTTAAACAGAAACCCCATGATAACAAGTACAATTGTTAGAGATAGTTTGAAAAATAAGTCATAGATTTAGGAGATAAAGTGAAAGGAGGCCATACATTTAGTCTATGTTTGAATGGAAAGAAGAGCAAGCTAAGGTAAAACAGTAAGGAGAAAATATTACTAAAGAAAACTTTTAAAAATGAAAAAAAAAAAATATTTTGTGAGGTTTTCCTCATAGTATTCTTTTTTTATATTATTATTCGTTATTTGATTTAAAGTTTATAGTGGTCTCTCTCAACAAATACGTCTCCTTCAAAACGTCATAGAATTCATTTTTCCTTTTAATTGGTTCAAAATTTATAGCGGTCTTTCTCAACAAATGCATCTCCTACAAAACATCATAGTATTCATTTTTCATGATATGTTCTTTTCATCTAGGTATAGAGTTATTGTCAAACCAATCATTTTAGTACTTGATATTGATTTTTATAATGTGGTGACCCGGATTATTCAAAGGGCTTATTTAGGGTGAGCTATTGATGGTTTCAATGAAATTTGCCGGGCAACATTTGATTCAAATCTTCTGACTTGAATAATCATATATATGATAATCAATAACATCATGTCACGTGTAGGAACAAATTTGACATGCATCCTGACGTTTCATCTTTATTAATCACTGTTCTAAAAATTAGCATCTTTTCTTTGCTTTCCTAACCCTGATAATGCATTCACCATTCTCTCATCGGCTTCCGTTCTTGACAAACTCTAGATTTTACTTTTTCCGTACGTACAAACATACCTACTTCATGAGAATTGTAAACCCTACTTCATGATCCGCGTTAGCCATGCATCCACCACATGGTGGGCCCAGAGCATATATACACTTTTAATCAACGTCCAATTTAAATCGGACGGATATTTTTATTAATTTTTTATTGAAAAATAAATTCAACTTATATATATATATATATATATTATCGCCCATTTGAATTTTCTTGGCATTTAATAAAGAAATCGAAATAGTCAATATTCAGCGCTTTTCCGACTTTTATGCTATTTTAATAAAAGAGTTAATTTATTAATTTAAGTAGATTAAAAAAGTTAGTTACATGTAACAAATATATGTTAATTTTATTATAATATAATATTTCATCATGTGTATTTTTTTATATAAACTCTTTAATGTATATAATTAATAAGGATAATTTAGATAAATTTAAAAGACAAAATGGACTGAAATCTTGTGCTTGGGGCCGGATATATCCAACCTCCACTAACTCTTCTGTCAAGGATTGAAGGCTGTATTAATTCCAGTATAAATATAAGACTTAATTTTGAAGTGACATTTGGTTTAAATATAAGATCTTTTTATCATTTTATCACTTATATTTATTATTTTTTCTACACTAATTTTTCTGACTCATAACCTGATGTATAATCTAATGATAAACATATGTATTTTTGACCGATCAAGTAAAATATGTTATAATTAAATAATTTTTTTAATATTAAGTAACATAATTAGTCAACTAATTATTATATAAAGCATCTGAGGTAAATATAAAAAATAATATAGAGACGAACTTATGGCGGTTTCAAGTTGATAATTAGTCCTTTGATTACATCTGTACTGTTTTTCTGACCATAGTATTCACGACCTGTAAACAACATATAATTCAACCTTTCAAAAATTTTTATCTACGTGCACGTCATATTTTTATTAATTATCGTTCACTACCTCAAATTTCCATATGGTGCTTCTATCTATCTGCTCCGTTTTCTTTTATATAAATATATCAGAATTATATCGTTTCTGTGTATTTGATTCCATAAATCTGCAATCAATTAAGGAGAGACGACGGAGGAGAGATCGAGCTATGGCAGGAGGAAGCGGAGGAAGAAACTTAGAGCAAACGCCGACGTGGGCGGTGGCCGTTGTTTGTTTTGTTTTAATCTTAATTTCCATAATCATGGAGTACATCATACATCTCATAGCAAAGGTATGTATATACACAATTACAGCTCCACAATTAAATTCATAAACGCCTCAGAATTATAGTAAAAGCGTAGCGTTAATGGAATTATAATACTGCAGTGGTTGAAGAAGAAGAAGAAGAAAGCTCTATCCGAGTCACTGGAAAAGATCAAATCAGGTTCGAACTATATATATATATATATATATTCAGGCTCTGTTTCTATTGTGCGTAAATTTTCTTAGTAAAATATATTTAGCTGCTTAATTAATTGGATAAATATCTTGGTACAGAGCTGATGTTATTAGGGTTCATATCGTTGCTCCTAACGGTGGCACAAAACCTTATAACGAGAATATGCATATCAGAAAAAGTGGCGAACACGTGGCACCCCTGCAGCATCGAAGAAGACGAGGAACAAGACGCCACTGAAACAGAAGACACTGAAATCACCGGCCGGAGATTACTGGTGGCATTACTTCATTCCAATGGTAAAAACATCCGTCGCGTTTTGGCAGCCGGAGGAGGAGACGACAAATGTGCGGAGCAGGTGTGTGTGAAATTGTAAATATACGATGATAAACTGATATAATCCCTGAAAGCCGAACTGGATGCCGAATAAAACCACTAAAAAAGCTGATATAGATATGTGAATGAAGCCAAATCAACCATCCATTATTTAGAAAATACTTGGATATATATAATTGGAAATTAGAAGAGGATTAAATGATATTGTGGTTTAATTAATTAATGAAGGTAATTAAAGTGGGTGTGTGTGACTGTGGCAGGGAAAAGTAGCGTTTGTGTCGTCAGATGGGATTCATCAGCTGCATATATTTATCTTCGTCCTGGCTTGTTTTCATGTTCTTTGCTGCATCCTCACTCTGGCTTTGAGCCGTGCTAAGGTTCGTATCCTACGTAAATATATAAGTACAATGATCAATTTGTTTCTCTGCATTGAATTGCAAATTAACTTGATAATGTTTGGTTGTGATGTGAATATATATATATATAGACGAGAAGGTGGAAGCGATGGGAAGAGGAAACAAGAACACTTGAGTACCAGTTTACAAACGGTTAGTGTCTTTGCATTTAATAACAGGTGATCAATCCAAAATTAATATCGATGTCTCTGAATGTCCAGTTTAATTGAATATGTGTGTTTGTATGTGTGTGTGTAATGCCAGATCCAGAGCGATTCAGATTTGCTAAGGACACTTCATTTGGAAGAAGGCACTTGAGCTCTTGGACTAAAACTCCTCTCCTCATTTGGATTGTACGTTTCTTAAAACTTCCTTATCTCTTTCTTTCATTAAATCATGATGCTCTACTCTTTAATTAATTACTTGACAAAAAAACTTGGAAAAAAATATGGATGCTGCGTAAATAGTTATGTTCTGGTCGTTATATCAGCTTGTACAAATTAAATAGGGACAAGAAAATAAATCCAACAAGTCAATTGCATATATTTTAAGAGAGAAGAATAACGGTCAAGAAGGGAAAGCGAATAGGGTGGCAACGTGGAGTGACCACTATAATTAATGCATCCCGATCAAGTGAACGCGTTTCACTTCTTCATGTCATGTATTATTGAAGAAGACTAGTCTGCAGTGCTTTATGGCTCAAGGCTATTCTGGTAATTATACCTATATGTCAGCGTCAACATGTCATGTAGCCGTCGCGCCAAGCAAGCACAAAATCCTCCTAGCCTAGTGTTGGTGTTGTCTTTAAAATTGCGCGCGGAGTTAAAAAAAAAAAAAAAAAAGAGAGAGGAAAACTCAGCTTCAAACACGATCGGAATTACTTACTTGCTTATTCACATATGACTATCACTTTCATTTTTTATGGGAAAATCGCAGTTTGGTCCCTATGACCAAATAAATAAATAAAGTCACAGTTTATGATTTACTATCAAAAAATTCTTAAAAGATCTTAATGATATATATTTGAATTATGAAATTATTTGATTACCCTATTGATAAGTTATAATATTACTGTTAACAATTGCATATGACATATTGACTAGTCACAAGTGTAAGTGACATATTAACAAGTCTTAATTAATATTTTAGTTGACAAGTTTATGTGTTATATTGATAATAGGGCAAACAAGTAATTTCATAATTCAAACATATATCATTGAAGTTACTTGGGGAGTTTTTAGATATGGAAACATATACCTGGAATTTTTTTGATTTTTTTGTTTATTGAAACCATACTGCGATTTTCCCTTTATTATTAGTGCTGCTTGCACAAAGCATTATTTCTTTTTCCCCTTTTCCCTAATTAAATTAATGAACTACTTGATTGTGATGCAGGTTTCTTTCTTCAGACAGTTCGTGAGGTCAGTTCCTAAAGTAGATTACTTAACCCTAAGACATGGTTTTATGATGGTGCGCAATTCTTCTCCTACTAATTAATCCCATATATATTATATTCCTTCAGTTTTAACTCGTAGAAAATTGTTTTGCTTGTAGCTATAAAAGTAGTTTGGAATCTTTGGCGGCCTAAACATTTAATTCAGTGAGAAAATGATGGAGAACTTTATTCTGATGGAAAATATGCAGGCACATTTATCGCCTCAAAGTCAAGAGAGCTTCGATTTTCGGAAATACATAAAGAGGTCTTTAGAAGAAGATTTCAAAGTCGTCGTAGGGATTAGGTTTGTGCTGAATTGTCACCCTCAATTTTCATTTACTCATAATTTGACTAGCAACCTCGTAATTAACAACTAACATATATGATGACCTATTTCTAATTGTTAGTCCTCCAATCTGGGCCTTTGCTGTCTTGTTCCTCCTTTCTAATACTCACGGTAAGTTATACTTCTACAATTACAAACATTATTTTTATTTAATTTATCACTAAATTACATATATGATATTGTGGTTGAATTATTATATAGTGAATAATACTGATTTATATATAATATCAAATATGAACAGGATGGTACGCTCATCTTTGGTTTCCATTTATCCCTTTGGTGGTAAGTGAAATGAGTTCCGTTATTGAGAGTGGAATAAAATTGTTGCAGGAGGATATATATATATATATATATATGAATGACGAAAACTAATTAATAACATATTAATGAATGATTTTAGATAATATTACTGGTGGGAACGAAGCTTCAAGTGATAATAACGGAAATGGGACTTAAGTTTGAAGGAAGAGGAGACGTGGTGAAGGGGGTGCCACTTGTGCAACCAGGGGATGATTACTTCTGGTTTAATAGGCCTCACCTTCTTCTTTACCTCATCCATTTTGTGCTCTTTCAGGTACTACGTACCCCTTACACATCAACACACACACACATATAATAAATTACAACGTGGTCCTATATGTTTCTCTTACTAATAACCGAATTACTAATCCTGTTTTTAAATATTCCTCGTGTCATAAACAGAATGCTTTCCAGCTTGCTTTCTTTTCTTGGAGTGCGGTAAAATTAATTGCCCTTTTCACTTTTGTACATTATGATTATATATGATGAAGATCAATTTAATTAATTAACAGTATTTTGACGCTTTCAATTTTGTTGTCATCAGTTACAATTCGGGTGGAAATCTTGTTTTCATTCAAAAAAGGAAGATGTCATCATCAGAATCACTATGGGGTACAAACCCGGCTCATTTTCATCAGTACCTGAAATATATATGTGTGTGTATGTATATGTATATATATTGATGTTAATATTAATTGGTGATGTATATATATCTTTAGGGTGTTCGTTCAAATCCTTTGCAGCTACGTCACGCTTCCTCTCTATGCCCTTGTAACGCAGGTATATATATTACACACTTCATGATCAATCTCTGAAATTTCAAGATTAAATATGAGATGAACACGTGTGTGTGTGTGTGTGTAACGCATTTGCATGCAGATGGGCTCGAGCATGAAGGCGACGATATTTAACGAAAGAATAGTGTCGGCGCTCAAGAGATGGCACCAAAAAGCGAGGAAAGAGGCTAAGAAAAGGCGGGATTCGGTGGGCAAGACGGCGTCGGGATCGCCGTCTCCGTCTATGTCTCCGGTGTCTCTCTTACGACACTTCCGTAAAGAAGTGGATAGCAGCGTTCATACGTCTCCGAGGATATCAAGCGTGGAAGCTGATCAACATGCAGCGTCTCCACCGCATAACATGAATGTAGCTTCTTCGTCTAATTATCATCATCAGCAGCAGCAACTGGAAATGGAGTTTCAACGTCGTCGGCGTCAACCTGAAACTGGACCACCGCCACCAGCTGCTTCCTCCGTTAATGTCGTCACGCAACATGAGATTGATATTGCACCCTCCAAAGAATTCTCCTTTGATAAACGAATTCCCTTTCCCTCTGAAGCAACTAGCTAGTTAACTTCCAAATACAAGCCTTATGCATTATACCACCAAAAAGAATTCCCAGTTTTGTGAATATATGTATCGGGCTCTTCCTGCCAATCTTATTTTTGTGTCTACATCTTATTATTTCACACACACAGAGTATCTTGTTTAATTTGTATTTTTGTTTGTTTAGACACGCAAATTCAGATCAATACTGTTTAAACTCTTAGGTCAGAACCAATGCTAGTGAGTTGAAAGCCTCAAGTGATATATTGTCTTATCTTTTTTGTTAGCAGAAAATCTATGATGCATATTAAGAAGATAATCATGGTTTCTTTTACCGTAAGAATATTTTTTTTGATCACGACCCTCATCATCTTACATATTACATTTTGTTGTCAATGTATAGTTATATATAAAATGAATAAAAACAAGATATAAATAACAGATATAATAATAAATAAATATGGTATATGTATGCGGTCGACAATTAATTCTTTGATTTTGAAGAATAAGATTCATTATATATTATTAATAATCCTAATTGGATAGAATAAATATATTGTTAATTAGGATAAACAAAATAAGCCCGAATTATTTTTAAATATTACATCTTAATTATAAAACGAAAACAAGTAGATAAAATAAAATCCTTCGCAAATAATCAAGGATCCCATTGTCCTCTATATATATGTATGCTCTTCTATCTCCGTCTCCCATTGTTAATTCAAACAGCTCTATTTTCCTCCCGCTATATATCGCTGCCTTGTTGAAATTCTCTGCTTTACGGCGACGATGGCGAAAGGGGCATCTCAATCTCAGTCCGCCACAACGGCCTCCACCACGCGCCCAGGAATCATGGCTCCACGTGGCTCTGCCGCTGCCACTGCTGGCATGCGCCGCCGTCGCGTGACCGGTACAGGAAGCAGCTCCGGTGGTGGAGGAGGAGGAATGGGAGGCGCTTCTGGAGGTGGCGCCAACATGTTGAGGTTTTACACGGACGAAGCCCCAGGGCTGAAGATTTCGCCGACCATGGTGCTGGTGATGAGCCTGTGCTTCATCGGATTCGTTTCGGCTCTCCACGTGTTTGGCAAGCTCTACCGCTCTCGATCTGGCGGGGATTGAGATAACATCTCTGATGACGCGCGTGGCGTTGGATCCGTTGTATTTACAGTTTTGACAGCTCCGTTAGGGAAGCGCGCGCCATTTTCGGTTCTCCATTATTGGGTAACGGAAAAAACTGTTTTTGGTTTTGCTTGCTTGTTCCTAAGATTAGACTATGTTATTTTCAGATTGGAATATGACCATCTGAAGTCAGTTCCAGCCTTACCGCCACATTTCCATCTTATGTATGGCATGCATTAATTACTCATCATTCAAGACTTTAAAGTAATCCAAATCTCGTCCTTATTTTTTTTAATATATATACCAATTGAACCTCTTGATTTGTTGTTGTCAGGCACTGATTTTATAGTTTTAGTTGGTTAGGGTTTTATTTGAAGGCTAGAAGCTCTTAATGTGGAAGATTTGGCGACATAAAGTTGGGATGATTTAACATAAAAAGTCAGATCAACAAAACCAAAATCGAAATCCAACTCCGCCTGTATATATATATTCAGGCAAAAAAACTCCATCGTGAGCTCGCAATTTAATTTTCAAAGTTATATTTTTTTTTCCTCAGAAATTTTCAAATTTGTATATAGTAATAAATGTTATTCTGTCGTAGACTAATAATCTTTATTCTTTAAACTTTTAAATTAACGAATTTTATAAATTCAAGATCCGTATGGATATTTATTAGTACTTAATCTATATTAATAAACTCGATCATAGGCTTTATTTTATTTTTAATATAAAAGTGTGAAGATGGATCAAAGTTAATATGATAATATCAGTTAATTAAATATATTTAAATAAAATGAGTAAACCGTTCATAGCGCATTTTAATTAAATCCATCAAATTGAAGATATTTAATACAAAATTAGAATCCAGGGTGAGTTAGTACGTACTCGCTAGCATTACATCCAGTAAATTAGAATCCAAGGTGATTTAGTATGAACTCGCTAGCGTTAAATCCAGTTTAGGAGGCGGCTCCATCATATGTAAGAAAAAATGAAAAGAGTGAAGCTTAAACTCTTTCAATCATATCCTGATAAACTGATTTTGCATTTAAATTTTGATATATATATATATATATATATATATATATATATATATATATGTGATTAATGAAACATTTTTTCTGTCACACTCACATAAAAATAGGTGGATTCCATTATAAAGAAAATAGAGAGAAAATAGAGAAAATAATAGTGAGATCTATTCACTTTTATATGAGTGTGACAGAAAAAATGTTTGTTTCTGCAGCAAAAACAGAAACATTAAATCTTATATATATTTATTGATTATTAAGAGTTTTGTTTTTATTGGCAACTCGATTATCAAGAGCTCTTACTTTAATATTTCACATGTTATCAGAATAATGATTTTCCTGATATCCAAATAGTGTCAGACCATGGAAATGACGGACCATGTTTCCCTGCTCGTCCTTAGGATGACCAGGCAGAGCTCGTCCCTTTTGGGAAGAGTTCTGGACCGTTAGATCTTATTTGACAGTCCAAATCTCTTTTTTTTAATTTTTTAATACTACTAATCAGTATTCTAAAATATTTTTTTAGGTATTAGTCAATATCCTAAAATAATTTTTTAAGATTCTAAAAATTATTTTCAAGAATATAAAATATTTTTTAGTGTCAGTCAGTATCCTGAAATATGTTTTTAGTCTCAGTCAGTGCCCTGAATTTTTTTTTTTAACAATATCAGTCAGTACCCTAAAATATCTTTTTAGTCTCAGTCAATCCCCTGAAAAATTTTATTAAGATGATAAAATTTTTCAAGGACTGACTGAGAGTAAAAAGATACTTCAAGGTACTGACTGGTACTGTTATAAAAAAAAAATCAGGGTACTGACTGAGACTAAAATAATATTTTAGGATAGTGAAAAATATTTCATAATTTTGAAAGTTTTTTTAAAAATATTTCAGGATACAAACTGTAAAAATATACTTCAAAATACGCACTAGTACATCTAAAAAAATAATATTTTAAACATAAGAAACCTGGACTCCTCCCAAAATGGGACGAGCTCTCCCTGCTCGTCCTTGGGACGAGCAGGGAAACTAGTTCCTGGGAATGACACCTTTGGAATTGTGCCAGCGGGTCTCCGGCTACTTTTGGTTCTTCTGGTTGGCAAGATCCAGAGCTTCTTCCGGCAATTTGAATTTTTTATTTTTTTGAGGAACTAGTTTTAGGGGTTTGTGTTTGGGAATTTTCCCACTTTGGGAACATGTTCTCTTGAGATTGATATCAGGGGGTCAATGTCTTCACCACTGATATGGTCCTCTTTCTCCTCGACCCCACCATGAAGAACTGGAAAATAAGTCAAAAGACAGTCTCGCAAAACTCGGAGGAAAAAAAAAAAGAACCTATTCGAAGGGCGAAAGAATGATGGACGGAGGGAAGCACGGTGGTGGTGATAGGTGTGATGATAATGGAGACGGTAGAGGAGGCCGAGAGACAAGGGCCGGGGGTTAAAAAAATTCATACAATAATTCGAATTATTTCCTTATTTAATTAATTAAAATTATAAAAATAGATATACGTTTAGTAAGAAATTTCAAAAATTAAAATATATTTATGAGTTACCAAATATAATTATATTCTTTTACTGAAATTATTATATCGAGAAGCTTGCAAATTGTTTCACACTACTCTTTGACACTCTATTTTTTGTTTTTACCCCTTAATTAATTGGGATAAAATGAACATGCATTTGCGTTACAAAGATTAGGATAGCTCTCACCCATTTAACGGGGAAAAGTTAAAAATAGAAGAAGCCACAGAACACGAAGTTAGAGAAAGATGGTTAATGTCACGCTATCGTCACTGTAAAGCGCTGTTTTCGCTGAAGGGCCTTTGACATGGACGAAGAATACACAGAAACTATTCCAGAATCAGGGAGAAGAAATCTTACACCCTTCTCTCTCACCACCGCCATATCGTATCGATTTGAGTCTGCAGAGAAAACATGAGCGTCATCGATATTATCTTCAGGGTCGATTCGATATGCCACAAATACGACAAATACGACATCGATAAGCAGAGAGAGCTCAATGCCTACGGTGACGATGCTTTTGCTCGCCTCTACGCTGCCGTCGAAAGCAACATCGAATCCGCCCTCCATGTTTGTTTCTTTCTTGATCTCCCCTTTTCATTTCTTTTCATGTCTTTATGAAATGAATAATTATTTTATTTTAATGCAGAAATCGGATATTGCTTTTAATGAGACCAACAGGGCATCTGCGGCGGCATTGAACGCGGAAGTTCGTCGGACAAAAGCTCGGCTCATGGACGAAGTCCCTAAGCTTCGTAAACTGGCGCAGAAGAAGGTTAAAAAAAATCTTGTTATTGAAACGTACTTGAATTATTACTTAGCCTTTTTAATTTATATATATATAGTTGGGCTTGAATAAGTAGCATGCATTTACCATTGATGCATGCACCATTGTTAATTCTCATTTTCCTTTCATTTTCTTTCGCTCTTAATGCTGTTTCCCATTAATAATGGTTTTGTATATGAAAGGAAAGACTTTGACCTTAATTATTATTTTATGGGTCTTTTTCCTTGTGTACAATTCTAAAAAGGTTAAGGGTCTTCCAAGTGAAGAAATGGCTATTAGGAATGATATGGTTCTGGCGTTGCCAGAAAGGATCCAAGCAATTCCAGATGGCATCACTGGTGCAGCTAATCAAGCTGTAGGAGAAGGGTTTTCACTCTCGTCTCATCAGAATATTAGGTTTGATTCATCAGGTAACTAGCACATTACAGCAGATGCTAAATGCTTTTGACTTTTAATTTGTTTTGATTTTATCGTTGGTAAATAATATTAATTTGTTTATCATTATTCCAAAACCTTAGAAGGATACAAGGACGATCTATATTTCCAACAAACTGAACAATCAAGTCAGTTTAGATCAGAGTTTGAGATGCGAAAAATGAAACAGGCATGTAAGACTCACTGGTATATTCATTTCAGCTAAATTGGCGGCAGGGCTTCAAATTTATGGTTAATTATAAAGGCATTTCTCGCCAGCTGATGATCTGTTATATCTTATATGATTTAAAACAAAAATAGGATGAAGGGCTTGATATCATATCAGACGGATTGGATACGTTGAAGAATTTGGCCCTTGATATGAATGAGGTTGGTTTTGTTGGAATTTTAATAAATTATATTATAATTTAGCATTAATAATTTTCAAAAAAGTCTATCCGTAGGTTTAAAGTCCTAGATGCTAATCGTTTTTTTTTTAATCTAAATTCAGGAAATGGACCGGCAAGTTCCATTAATCGATGAAATTGAGACAAAGGTGAGAACAGACCTCAATCATGCTGTTATATCAACTAGACATTGTTTCATGAAATTAAATTGCATGGTGCTTTTGCATCTAATATATAGGTTGATAAGGCCTCATCCGACCTTAGAAACAACAACACGAGGCTGAGGAAAACTCTCAACGAGGTAATTTCTGACGTTATTTATATATATCGATCATGTTCTGTGCTTTTTGAGGGAAAAAAAATATTTCCAATACAATTGCCAACGTGTTTTATATATTATATATATTCAGGTGAGGTCTAGTCGAAATTTATGCATTGACATCATTCTGCTGTGCGTTCTCCTTGGCATTTTTTCCTACATATACAAGTAAGTTAATAATCAGAGGTTGATCTATCTTCCCAATATGCAACTTCTTAAATCATATGCCTTTATAGTATAATTTAAAAATGCATGGCTCTATTGATTGAGTTCTATTAGTACGACTTTTGCTTCTTGCTCTCCTATAATATTCCTAATTAAACTCTTTTCCTTGGAACAGTATACTGATGCAGTGACTTAATCAGGATTGCTTCCATTTGTTGCACCATGTCATTACATTCTTAGATTGGATCTGGGACTTTCCTGTGTAACTTTTTTTTTTTTAATTTTCCTTATCTTTCTTTTCTGTGTCCGATGGAAAGTTCCATAATATGTTATCAATGTACTTCGAAATAGCCTGTTGTATTTATATTTGGATGGAAAATGTCATAACCGCTTTCGTGCTTTTTTCTTCCATATTTCTCCCGAAGTGACTTTTCAATGGCTTCATATAATGTTGCTCAATATGTTCATAAAGGTAGAGCTGGTAAAATAAGTTCCCACCGGCCTGCCAACCAACTAAAAGTGGCGGGCTTGGGCTGGCATGCAGCCCGCCTGGCTCAATCAGTGGGTTAGCCGGCTTAAGTAACTCTTTTTTTTTTTCTAGTTTTTCTTAAAAAATAAGCTTAAATACTTTTATCTTGTTTCTTTAATAGCGTGTTTGACTCATTTCTCTTATTCTATTCACTTTTATTTTTATACTATATTTATTTATTCTACTATTATTATATTAAAATGAGAGGTATTTATATGTTTTTGTGATGTGAGTGAGTGAAAAAGAAAGGAATGTGAGAGTATAATGATTCCTTGACACAAAATATAAAAGAAAAGAAGATCGAGACAAGTGGTTAAAGAGAAATGGAGTGAGAAAGTTTAAAAAATAAAAGAACGTGACAAGTTTTTTTTTTTAAAAAAATAATTCCCACGTAGGCGGGCTGCACAAACCCAACCCTGTTTGGGTTGTGGGTTGAGGCGGGCTAGCCCGAAACCCACAGGCTAGTCCAACTTGCCACCTCTACATAAGGGCTAGCCATCGCATTGCAAATTGTTATTGAAAAGTTTCTACTCAATCATATAATTTATATGTAAGACCGATTGGATGGGAAAATGTGAACTGCAAGCTTATAAATAGAATATGAATGAATGTATTTGAGATATTACAAAGTGCCACCTCTAGAATGAAGTACACATCAACAAATTGAGTTTCCTAATAATCTCATTCAAACATATACCAGAGCCAAGCAATGAGCTTGTTATTTCGCTCTGACAACATTGTTCATGTAATTGTAAAGGAATCTGATGAATACAAGAATCTTACCCCCTAACCCCCCAGCTGACAGCAGCCAAAGCATGACCTTATTATTTGGCACCGTCATTATTCATGTTTTCTAAGTAATCTTATGAATATATGATATGGTAAAGCAAGAATAATAAAATATGCATACTAGCTAGGGAATAATAATAGATCAATGATCTGTTTGTAACCTGGAGTCTGATGACTCACGTCTAATCATTTCTCCATTGCATGAACCTTCCTGTAAAGGGTAGCTCATTCAGTTCTTGAAAATGGATGCTGGAATCTACTATTCTCAGTCCAAGAGATCCCTCTTTACACACACTTTGGCTATAGCAGTTTGTATCTGTAACATTATCAATCTTGTAATTCTCAGGGTTTGGCTTGCTACTGTTAAAAGAAATGAGATTTGATCCAACTTGACTATCTTCATTAGACATTCTTTTCAGCGAATCCAAGCAACTGAAGTTGTCCAACGACGGAATTGTTGTCATCTGAGGACTCACTGAACTGAAACTGTTGCCTTTGCTGCTTCTAAAGTTCATTCCAGTCATGTTGTCACAGGAAAGCTTATTAGGTTCATCGCCAAGAACCACAGAAGCTAACATTTGATGATAATCTGTGATGGTTGGTAGGTTCAATTTTGAGGCACACTGATTCTCTTGAATCTCACCTCCTTTATGATTTGATGAGTAGTCTTTATATCGAACCCGACATAGTACCCAATCATCCAACTGTGACACCCACATAGTTCATTACAATTCACATTTAACAAGTTTATATATCCTCATTTCATAGTCTATTTAATTCATTGCTTGTGCTAAAACCTAACAGCATATTATAAATACTATAATTTCGATTTTTAATATAAAACCCAATTGATTTTGTTAATAAATTAAATAAATTAGTTTAAAATATTTATATTTATCGTTTTTCCTCAAACAAGTTTGCCTAACTTATAAGTGTAATCTTGACATTTAAATTACTTGACAAGAATCTTACCATTGCACTAAAGTTCACCTTCTTAGCTTGTCTCACTTGTAAATTGATGTATAATCTAATGATAAATAACAAATATCTTATGATTAACTAGTTAATTTAACTTCTTTAATCTTTTTAAAAAAATTAACTGAATCTTTTATCGAGGACAAGTACTAGATCGAGGGAATACAACATATATGCATGCATTAATTGTCTAGTTAACGGGGACTTACTCGCATGGAACCTCTGAACCTAAAAGGTTTTCTGGTTGTGTTGTCAACCAATCTATATTCATTCATGATCCAATCAGTCTTAGTGCCTTTAGGAGGACGACCTGAATAGAAAACCAAAGCTTTCCTCACTCCTATCAGCTTTGATCCACACCGATTCAGAACTGGCTTGTCGGTTCCTGTCGCCTTCCAATACCCAGAAGGTGTAGCCCTGTTTGGCCTTAACCCATTTGGATATTTCCTGTCTCTTGGGCTGAAGAAATACCACTCATCCTCTCCAAACAAGGCCTTATCTGCATGTACAGTTACAAAGCAAGCTAAAATCATCGGAAAAGAGACATTACTTAGAACTAAGGATCATAAATTAGTAGTGAAGAACAAACCAGGTAGGTCCCATGGGTTAAACTTATAAAGCTCGATTTCAGCAACAATAGGTGCTGGAAGTGGAAGAGAGTTGATCTTCTTCTTCAAGTAATGAACTATGAGTTCCTCATCAGATGGATGGAACTTAAAACCACGTGGAAATGTGTTCTTAAAGCGCACTACTTGGTCCTCCTCCATCACTGCGCAACACTGATCAGTTTCTTCAAACTGATAATTAAGCGATGCTAATCTCAATTAACTTGAGAGGGCAATGAATATGAGAAAGCATAGATGTTCACTTGCATTATATATAGGTGTGGTTTTGATGCAGATAATGATGACACAAAGGAAAAAGGAATCAGTCAGTTGCATGGAAAAGTTTGGGCTAAAACGACGGGGATAACGGCTAATTTTGTTCTTATTCATAGAATTGACATCAACCCATCGAACGTAATTTTTTTCATCAGCTACCACTCACGCAATGTTTTTCATCAGCTAAAAACCTCATCATCGATCAGCACAATGTCCTTATACATTCATTATGATACTAGAAATTGAAAATGATATTGTAGAATTATAGCTTCTGTGTTAGTATTGATTTTTTAATCATGCCTTAATTAATATTTTAATTAGAGGGGAAAATACTAACAGCCTGAAATTACAGATAAGATTAACTTGTGACCTACCACCAACAAGCTAGCTATCGTGCCATTAGATTCCCATTAGCAAGCAATCATGCTAGTTTTCACTACACACACATATTTATAGGTATGTATAAATAAAGGGAATGCGATCACGCCATTTTGCACAAAATGCAAATATTTTATAGGCACGTATAAATAAAGGGAATGCCTAATTAACTATCTTTTACATATTTTTATTTATATTTAAATATACTATATATAGCTATTTTTAGACTAGCTAATATATTTTTTTAGCAATCACCCAGCATTTGGCAGGAGTAACTAGTTTATATTCAAATATCATCGGATCTAACTGAAGATAATTCTTCCCATATGATTTTACTTTATTCATTTACAAGTTTCGCATCCTTAGCTTTATTTAAGGAGTAAAAAAAAAATTCTACTAATTTGGCTTTTTGGCTTGCCAATGATTGAGTGTCTGTCGCCTTGTGTGTCGGGATTGTAAGCTATATTTTCTTGCTAGTAATCGATTGTATCAAACCAAAATATACTATACGAATTAATGATAAAATCTTGTCCTTACTATATGTGTGCGTGTGTTTACATAGTGTGTGTGTGTGTAAAAATGAAGCTAAAACAAGGCCTCAAGTATGAAACTGAGTACTTAGCTAGAGTTGAAACCGTGCCACAAGCATTTTCCAAGACTGAATGATACAAGTAAAACATGGAGTAGTACGTACTTTGATTAGAATTGAGACAAGACCGATAAAACCCAGGTTTAATTTGTAGGGTTGTTGTTATTTATAAGCACTCATGGATGAGGAGCCCAATATATATAAAAGAGCACTTTGTTGTAATCGATCGGCTGAGGTTGTCAAGTTGTGCGGATGACTGAGTGGAATCCTAGGAATCCAATTTATATGCGCATTTATCCTTATTTTACAACGTTATCTAGTGGCGAGCTCGTGCCCACGCGGCTTAAAATTACGGCTCAACAGTACCAATCACTCACAATCTTATGCAGAAATAGCTTTGATGTTGCCGATACATTTTATACATAATCGGAAATAATACATTAAAAATGATTAAATCTCCTTTTTTTTTGCCATGCCAATCATTGGTCGCGTAAATTAGAATTCACAAGACTACACGACAGTTTGAGAACATGAGAGTTTTGTTTTGTCTCCAATTAATTTACTATAATGATACCACCACCTAATGTATTTCTCAGAAACATAATAGATTTCTCTTTTTTCTCAATTTAATTTTTTAAAGGACGGGGAGACTTATCAATTTATATGTTAGCTTAAGTCATGACCAAATTGTCTTCATATATATACAAGAGACTCTTTCCATGCTTTTTGAACGTCCAGGTCTTTCTTTATTTTTTTTTAATATTGAACATATTCACAATAATAATTTTATTAAACTGTTAAAAATAACTTTTTATGTATTATATAAATTAATTTTATAAAAAAAATTTTAAGATTAATAATATTAATTACACACTCCATCATACATTTTCAAAATTTATATAATTATTCATGATTTTTAATGCCTTAATTTTTATAAACATCTAGATATAAAATAAGGTGTGTCCATGGGCTTCATATATAGAGTCCCCATGGGCTTTTATTCTTTTTTTTTTTTGGTTTGGGAAGGGGGGTGTTTAAGAATAGGTATCCTCATGTCAGAGACAACCCTATTTGAGACACTGTAGAATACTATGAGCACATCTCCTAACAAAAATTTAAACCTTAGTTCTTCAGTTGTAAAAGGATCAGTTTCTCTCATAATCCTTTTCTTATATCTCTTAATCATATCTTTTAATCATATCTGTTGAATCAACGTGAAAGGTTACAACAAGAAAAAGAGATTATGAAAGGATCTACTTCCATATAAAAAGCTATCTCCTTCCACTGGAACCTACCTCATTGACCCACGAGCTTTATTCATGTGCAAGTGGCAAGAGAGCATCTATATATGGATCTATGAAACAGTTAGAGGCCCAAATTATAGATAGAGGTTCGTTAGGTTTGCAGTAGCCTTATAAGCTTTGCACTTCGTCGTGTTAAAGCTGAGCTTAACACTATTGATTATACAAAAGGCAAATTTCTTTTGTACCAAAAAAAGGAAAATTTCTCCCAGGCCAACTAATTTATTTCTTATTTCATTATGAAAATAATAAAATATATTGAGTAATTTTTAAAGAGAATATGTGTGGGTATGCGAACGGTCACAACCATGTATATACCTACATCTTTCCGTACGCGGGAAGCTGAAATTCTCATCCACAGAAATTTCCGGTTTTGTATTCATGCTGGGTAGGGTCGAAATATGCTTCAAGCACTTGTACTTTTCTAAGTCTCGAGTAAATTGTGTTTATTGTTGGGTTAGCACGTATGCTTTTACAAAAGTCACATCCCACCATTAAGTCACTGTTCACCATGATGAGAGAGAAAGAGATGAGGTGAACAAAAACTTAACAGCGGTGAACAGTGACTTAATGGTAGGATGTGACTTTTGCACTAAAATGATAACCGCATGTATATCTTTACTCCTCAAAAAAGCATATGTGTATTTTTGCTCATGAGGAAAAAACTTATGTGTGTTTTTACATCTTAACCCTCAATTATTTAGTAACCATTATATTCATCACATCAAAATTGTCTGTTTCTGATCATTGAAGTTTCACTCAACTAGTATGACGCCAAAAATAAAAAGTTTCACCCAACTAGTAGCCAAAGGAAAATTACCAGCTGCACTTTGAAGTTTGTGATTTCTTCAACACACGGAGGGGAGATTGGTGAGTTTTTTTTTTTTTTTTTAAGAAAGAAAATTGACTAAGTTATGGGGTTAAAATGGTTAACTCCATTAGAAGGAACTCAATTATAAATTGAAAAATCTAACGAACACACTCGCACGCAGGCACTGTATTCATATATCCTCCTCCTCCTAAGCTTTATGTTCCTTGTGAATATAGTGTCGTGAAATCCTTTATTTGCAAAAGTTCTTACAAATTTAAGAAATGCGTTATGTTATGTAAAAGTAAGTGTTAAGTTTTTCAAACGTTGATTACATAACTAATTTTTGACGGTATTGTTGCTTTTACCCTCTTTTATAATATTTATAGTTACTTTTACATTAAAAAAAAAAACTTATAATTACTTTTTCTTTTTGGTATAACTTAATAACTATTTTTACACCTTAACTCTACATAATACTCGCATCTTTATGGTAGAAGGCTTCTGCTAATTTGGGCTTTGAACGTTATAATCAATATATTGTATATTAATCACACGAACTAATCAGTAGAGTCAATTTCCATGCAGGTGATGCCCTATCTTCGTCACTAATATTTTGAAGTTTTATAGCAACAAGCCAGTGATGGAATATTGCCCCCTGTGTGTCTTTTAATTGATAAAATTAATCCTCAACGTATTTACTTACTTATTTATATTTTTCATTAGTTTAATCTGAAAAACTTAATGGATTTTGATTAATTAAGTGTATACTAAGCTTCTCTTTCTATCAAGATAGCTCAATGACAAAAAAAAAAAAAAAAATCAAGATAGCTCAAATCAATTTGATAGGTTTTGCCTTATATATACCTTTACTTCATCTTTCAATTAGTCAATGTGGTACTTATAAGTTGATAATATTAATTGATAGAATTAATTTTATTATTTGAAAGTATATTTTATTTAATTAATTCCCGATACAAACAGGGAAGGGAAGTCAGTTAATCGACATACTTTGTAGACGATACATGAACATGAGTGCCCAATATTCGAAATTTGAAGGAGAATATCAGAGGGGGACAAAAAGAAATTATATCAGATTAAAGAAACAAATTTATCAGCGGTAGATTGTTATTATCGAGTGGATGCTACAAACGCTTCACTCGAAAATAATATATTATGTATAGGCAATAGCCATTTGTTGAAACCAGTGTTAGATTGTTATTATATTGGACCGTGAGTCCGTGACTACTATATAGTTTATGAGATTAAGTAACAAATGTGTTTGGGAAGTATAAACACAAGATTAATATTGCTCTAAAAGTTTTTCTTGTCTCAATCTTACCTTGAAAGTTTTAAAACGTAGTAATGTTGGCTATTCCATTAAAAAAAACTAATATTGACCATAAAAAAATTGATATTGATTATTAATTTTTAACAAAACTAAGTATTAATATTGTTACGTTTTAAAACTTCTGGGGCAACATTGAGAGGAAAAAAAACTTTTAAGGTAATATTGCTTCAAAAGTTTTGAGGACAAATTTACTATTTAGCCCAATAGTTTATATATAGGTAGCTAGGAAACCGACGATTATTGGTGACGATGACTCTTTATATTCAAATTGACACGAATATCTTTATCATACAAGCCTTAATAACATTTAAAAATTGAAAATTCAGATTCAATTTTTCTTAATAATGATTAAATAAGTAAGTGTTAGGTGTGTAACACTTATCCACCATGACAAGTGTGTAGTATTTTTTGGAATATATATACTCTGTTATTTTTTTTATTAAAAAAACTTGACAGCGCAGAAATATTAAAAAAAAAAAAGAATCAAATCCGCATTTAATTGACAACGAGGTTAAATTATATTAGATGAAATAAACAGTAAAGTTGATTAGATGCTACATATTAATCTTTTTGTTAGACAATCATTGGATTTATCATCACGTGTAATGTCGAGACAAGTATTGTATATATAATATATCAAATAGGGGTAACAATGCAAGCTAAGTAGAAACTAGCTGGCTGTGATATTACAGTAAAATTTCTTTTTTAATTTGTCATCTAATTAAACTCTTTAAGGTGCACGGTGTGACTTGGAAGACTGAATATAATTGCCTTTGCCTAATTAAATAAACGGAATAAGAATGGAATAATGTCTAATTAATTAGAACATTCTTCAGCGAACGAGGATAATGCCTATGAAAAAGTTACATCCATTTCGAATAGTCTTGGATATTGATGGCTTAGTATTACTATTAATAATGTATGTACGGACTAGTAGAATAATTTAGCCTTGTTTAATGAACTGAGGGAGGAGATTAATTATTTTGGCTCATGGACCAGCAAGGATATATTTAAACACAAGAATCCCAAAAGATCACGTCTTTATCAATATTATTTTGAAGTGAAAAATTTAAATATGGACAATGAAAAAGAATTGTGTGGGCATATGTATAATAAAAGCTAAACATGCGAAGGAAAAATACGAGGCATGTATATAGTAGCCATCAAATTGGACGAGAAAGCTCTAAAGTGTTTGAATTGACTTGTTAGAAGAACAAGAAGACCCATCGAAAAGTAGTTATGAAAAGTGTAATTTGAAAATTCAATGCTACTCAGGAAATTATTAAGTGCTCGCATCCTTATGATGATTAGTTTAATATAATATTACGTTCAAACTCTCAAATTAACATTCTGTTCAATCATTGATCAATCAATCAAAATCTCAAGAGAGCCTTCAATTCAATAGGAATATTGTGTATATAATACATGTACGTTTTAATATAACATCACTCTTGCAAATCCTAATAGCCAAAAAGATTAATTAATAAGCATGCAAATTTAGCTGTCGGTATGTGTGTGTGTGTGTGTGTCATTTTGTTTCAAATCAGATTTAATTACGTGCACATGGATTTTAAAAGGTTGATTAATTAGTAGTTTATGATTGGGTGGTGACATGCCACGCCGTCCTCTCTCCTATAAAACTAAAACTATATTACAAAAGCAAAAGATGGGAATGCTTCATTCACTCGTAATTATAAGAATAATCTTCAAATTAAGTTTTTTCAACAATACTCTTGTATCCCTTAAGCTAGCTACTTAATCATATAATGAATTAATATTTCTATATTATATTTCTTTTCTTGTCCTTTGATCCGATTGTACTATCATAAGGTAACCAAAAAATTATTTACAGTCTTAATTAATAAGAATCAATTATAAATTTTGCAATAAAATTTACAATTATAAAAGGATTATATTTATAACAAGCAAGGATCATGATGTTATGTTAATATATTAAACTATCAATTGAAGGCGGCATGCAAATATTGACGAAAATTAAGTCCGCAAGATTAGAACTTAATTTGTCATGGATCTATGGTCAAATGTGACTGGAGGCCTCGAGGAATGGTTTTTTTTTTTGTTTTTTAAATGCACTTGCCTGGTAACGTCATGAAATGATTATTGAGCCATAAAAGGAAAAATAAAAATAAAATAACTTTGCCGGGAACAAAGAAGGTGATCGATAATGGGAACAAAGAAGATGATCGATGATGATCATTAAGGAGAGCTTCGCTATATATAATTACTTTCTTCTTTTCAAGTTTATTATCTTGTGAGCTGATTAATAAGTATCCATGTTAAAATCTCACTTAAATTCATAATTTTTTTGTTTAACTTTACCCAGTTTGAATAAGGTTTTAAATAAATGAGAAAAATATATTATGAATCATATTTAAACATTTATTGTTTGAGTGATGAGATATTAGTAAATACAGTAAGTATTAACTATTTTATAATTGACTGGTATTATGGACGTACAAACTTTCTAGAAATGACCTATATTATGATAGGAGGTTAGGGAATAATTAATATCCCTTTATTTCTTTAATGCCATTCTGAATTTTGTATAGGGATTTGTGTTTGCGAAATGATGACAAAAGAGGAAGACAGCATATTTCTTTTGTTGATCGAGTGGGGTCTCTCCACTCTCAACCAGTGAAACCTCACGGACGGCGCCACCCATATCATAATCCCTCTCATTCCTTTTTCAAATCATGCTTTAATCATAACTATTTTTGCCTTCATATATTTATAAACAAAGTTACGTGTGAAACCTTTTAAATTTTAAAATTATTCTCAAACATGTCTCGTCATTAAACCAATTCTAATGTAGCTCAACAGTATAGTTGATACCAAGACTACAAGATATGGTCATCATGTGTCTTTTTTTTTTGGGTAAAGACCCCTTACAACATAATATGTGCGCAGTGTTTAATTTATGGAAAATAATAGAAAAATACTTCTTAAAATTCAAAATCTTGTTGATAACAATAGTAATGAGATTAATAACAAGAACAGTAAATAATTTACAATTCATTTTATTGAAAAATCAACTATTTAAGATTTTGAAATTCAAGTAGTATTTTATTGAGATTTTTCTTTTAATTTACATGTGATGAAATAATTAAATGTTATTCTAAAAACTAATATAACTCATTTAACTATTTTGCCATAATGATCATGACCTACGCATTACGAGCTCCTGCGATCAATGATATTCTCAATTTCTTAACGACACAACATACATAAAATCTACCCGAGTATACTTGATAAATATTTTCTAACAAGCACCTCCTTTAACATTTCCTTCATTTAGTGTGAAATAACTGTGAGTTCAAGCCTTTAGGAAATACAACCCCAGTCCTAAATCCTAAATATAAGATCAAATGGACTTTTTTTTTAGAGATCAAATAAGTTAAATAAGTTACTTAATTATATGATATGTTGTGTGTGATTAAATTATATATCAATTTATCAGTCAAATAAATTAGTTTGGAAAAAAAATTGATAAATATAAATAATTTAAAGTAATTTAATTAGTTTTCTTAAATTAAGAAAATCAAATAAGTCTTATATTTAAGACTAAAAATAATAATATAGAGCTGTGATGAGCTATGGCTAAAGTTTCTTGCATTTTTTGATAAAAAAAAAAAAAAAAACGGTGAGACTTGATATATATGAGTCATAATTAACATGAGAGCGGAATAGAGGAGACTGGAGAGAGAGGAAAGGGTAAAAACAAAAATTCACTGGAAGTCAAGCGTCACTTTTCCTTGTTGGAATTTTCTTCCTCCTCCCTCCCTTCCTTCCTTCTTCCTTCCACCTCAACCCAAACCCAAAAATATAATATACAAGTCGACCATGTACTGCTACTACTGTACGTACTGCAAGCAGATCAATTTAAACCTATATTATTTTGTAATTTCCGGCATATATATTAAATAACCATTATCTTCTTGCGCTGCAATAGAAGTAGTAGAGCATTTCTTAGTTTCTACCTACAAATCATTCATATTTACTTAGCTTCCCTGGTTAACACCAAAACATTCCCAACCAGGCTTCTCCTTCCAAATCTGAATATGTCTGAACAAGGCCTCTCTCTTCCTTCCACCATCAAAACCTTCCTTCCTAACCCTACTCCTCCCAAGAAGAAGAGACATCTCCCCGGAACACCAGGCAAGTATATATATATATATTCTTCTGCCTCTCTAGTATACTCTCCCATCAAGTTTTTTCAATCAACGCACTCTATTATATTCCTCAAAATTGAATATTCAGATCCAGATGCACAAGTAATAGCGCTATCGCCCAAATCCTTGATGGCCACGAACCGATTCGTGTGCGAAATCTGCAAAAAGGGGTTTCAGAGAGACCAGAATCTGCAGCTGCACCGTCGTGGGCACAACCTTCCCTGGAAGCTCCGGCAAAGGAGTGGCGGCAAAGAAGCAGCAGCCAAAAAAGTGTACGTGTGCCCTGAAAAGACGTGCGTCCACCATGATCCTTCCAGAGCCCTCGGTGACCTATCCGGTATCAAGAAGCACTTCTGCAGAAAACATGGTGACAAGAAGTGGAACTGCCCCAAATGCTCCAAGAAATACGCCGTTCACTCTGATTGGAAGGCTCATCTCAAGACTTGTGGCACTAGAGAGTACAAATGTCGCTGTGGCACCCTTTTCTCCAGGTAATTTAAAAATTATTCTGCTTCATTCCTTCAATCTCAACGGAGCTTT
This sequence comes from Acacia confusa, assembly GCA_037074495.1. NCBI lineage: Eukaryota > Viridiplantae > Streptophyta > Magnoliopsida > Fabales > Fabaceae > Acacia > Acacia confusa. The sequence continues at coordinate 1,917,051 of CM073509.1, forward strand.
CATATATACTCCCTCTGCTCGACTAACTAGTTTGAAGAAAACACACGAAATAATTACTTTAAAATAATCTATTTAAGTTCCTTAATTTCTTAAAAAAAAGAGTCAACTGGATCTTAAAGGAGTTAGTTCTTAGCTTAGCTCTCTCTTGTGTCAGGAAAGACAGCTTCATGACGCATAGAGCTTTCTGTGATGTCTTGGCGGAAGAAAGTTCCCGAATAAGCTTGGTCCCTGAAGCATCTAGAACCCCTCAGATTTTTACTGGCTATTATCCTCCAGTGCCTGATTTGATGCAAAGCATGAACATGCTTGCAACTTCGTCGTCTTCTTCCTCGTGGCTAAAACCATACCCAGAAGCATCATTCGAGAGTTTAGCCAATCTGGCCGTGTCCGGGGTACCTCGCCTGCTAAAGGAGGAGGAAGAAGAAGAGAACAAAGGAGCGTTGTCGTATAGCGCAAGCTCTTTGTATTATAGTAGTAATTATCAAAACCCATCATCGCAAGTAGGTTTGTCTCAGCCTCATCACATGTCATCATCACCCACTTCACTGTTACAAAAAGTAAACCAGATGGGATCTACGGTAGGAAGCAACCATATCAACATTTTTGGGTTGATGAGTGAATCCTTACCGTTCATCGCCAACAGCACTGCCACAACGTTTAGATATGGAACTGATCATCAAAACTTCAACGACTTGGCGGTGATCTCACAAGGATTGTTGTTGAATGATTTGAACTCGAGCCACTCTGTGAGAAGCGGCCAAAATTTAGATAAAATGGAATTGGGTGGTTTAACCAGAGATTTTCTAGGCGTTGCTGAAAAAGAGTTGGTCAAGTTTAATGTAATAGGCTCCACTGCTCAGCCATGAAGCTCGATCGGCCTCTGAGTTGCAAATTCCTTGCTCAGCGAATAAGTGACTTTGGGATGAGAAATATTCAGATTATTAGGCATAAAGTAACGAATAGCTACATATATTTCGAGTTATAGACAGTAAGTGTTAATGTATTATAACTGGTGAGTCACGTAGAGCGTCTAGTTTATGAGTATCTTATTACCGACTAATAAGTGGAATTTTACAAGGTTAGAAAGGATTTGTCGTTGGTAAGTAGGAATGAAAAAAATGGTTGTTTTATATCAATAAAGATGTTGTCGATCAAACCTGTTCTTGTTCGGTCAAGACCATCTATTGCGTTTTATAATCTCTTATCTACGTGTGTTTTGAGACAGTTTTGAATACACTCTTTTTTTCTGGTTTCATTGGGATTTTTTGCTTTTCGTAATATAATTTTTTTGTCTTCAAACTGTTCGTAATATAATTAGGATCAACTTAATATGTATCACTTAATTACACACACGTATTATCAAGTTATTGATTGTAAATCAATAAATCAATCCATGCTTTGGATTATTCTATACAGAATATTTAATTAAGAAAAGATTCAAACTTGATTTCACCATGATAATATGATTTATGGTAAATTAATTATGACTAACACAACTAACATGTGCTGGACCTAGAAAAAGTTTTTACGGTTTAAATACTTGATCTTGAATTTAAGTATGTGTAAATACAAAAGAGATTCAAGAAGAAACTTGGCCATGCTTAAAGCTGACTTGTAAGCATAGAACATCAAACTCGGTTCAATTGGTAAGGGGTTGTACCATTTTATCTAGAGGTTTAACAATGTTAAATGTTTGATGATAGAGCTTTGCCACCTTTATAGTCCTATCCAATTCCATCCAGATCGAGCTCAAGCTGTATTAATCTATACCTGATAAAAAGGGCAATTCTCGGAAGATATGGTGAATTGAAGGGTGGGGGCCATTTGGATGAGGTTCACGTTTCCCTGCCTATTGATAGGTAGGGAGTGCCTAACCTTCCTTCCTGGACCATCTAGATCTAATTTTTTCTACTTTTTATTTTTTCAAAAAAATTATTTTAATAGTTAAAAAATCTAAAATAAAGATACTCTCTTAACTAATATTTTTTTAAAAAACTATCTTTTACATTTAAAAATAAGAAGATAAAAAAAAATTAAATCTGGATTGTCCAAATCTCATCTAAATGATCCAAGGAGGCTAGGTAGCTAGGAAATTGGGCCGAGTTTGTTTAAGCCCTAGCCCTTCAAAAGTCGAGATTGAAAATTAAAGAAGCTAAATAAAATTGGTCCTGCAAGGTCTCAAACTTAAAAGAGTCAACCTTGCAGGACTAAGAGCCAGCTTGTTAGGCCCGTTTATTTTTATTTTTTTTAAATACCAATTGGATGCATAGATTCACATATGATATTAATTTACTAATTTATATGTATTTTTTAGTTGTTATAGAGTTATTTATCTATTCAAGTATAAATACATAATCACAATTATACTCTAATTTTATGATTGGTTTTTATTTGCTGTAGTTAAAGATTATGGATGTGTTAATGATGCGGGAAAAAATTCATGATATTTTTCACTCATGAAATAGGGCTCACTACTCAAAGTGAAGCGCAATCAGTTGTCTTTGAAATTGATGATAGTGGTGAGAAAGATGACAATGATAGTCATTATATTAATGTTGCTTAGTGTTATGATTCTTATGTTTTATATGAGTTATTTGTGGACATACAATAATTTGCTTTTGATTACGAATTAATAAATGTGTTTATTTTTTGGATAATTCGAGTTATTTGGATATTAATGTTAACAACGTTTATTTGATAAATTAGAACTTTAATTGTTGTGATTTACTTACTATATTTCTTGAGGAAAAAACAGAGAAAAAATAATTAAAATTTGTAATCGTAACTTCCATGTGCCGTAGAGTCAGCCTTATAGCTCTAGTGCGTTTGAGCTAGGCTTCAAAAAACAAATGTTTTTCATGCCCCGAATACTATAGAGTCAACCCTAATTCTCAACTCTACTGAACTCCCCAGCCTATACAAAGGATAGGCAGAAAAATGCAGTCCATTGGATGATGCCTGCTGGAATAATAAGAGACCAACGATCTGAACGATCGGTGACATATGAATCCGACAATGTCGCGAGGCCCCTCCGGAACTAGTTTCCCTGCTCGTCCTTGGGACGAGCAAGGAGAGCTCATCCCTTTTGGGAGGAGCTCTAGACCGTCAGATCCCAGATCTCTTATGTTTAAAATATTATTTTTTTAGATATACTAGTGCGTATTTTGAAGTATATTTTTACTATCAGTTTGTATCCTGAAATATTTTTAAAAAAACTTTCAAGATTATGAAATATTTTTCACTATCCTGAAATATCATTATAGTCTCAATCAGTACCCTGATTTTTTTTAACATTGATAAAATTTTTCAGGGGACTGACTGAGACTAAAAAGATACTTCAGGGTACTGACTGGTACTGTTAAAAAAAAATTTCAGGGTATTGACTGAGACTAAAAACATACTTCAGGATACTGACTAACACTAAAAAATATTTTATATTCTTGAAAATAATTTTTAGAATCTTAAAAAATTATTTTAGGATATGGACTAATACCTAAAAAAATATTTTAGGATACTGATTAGTAACATTAAAAAAAATAAGAAAAGAGATTTGGACCGTCAGATGAAATCTAACGGTCCAAAACTCGTCCCAAAAGGGACGAGCTCTCCCTGCTCGTCCTTTGGACGAGCAGGGAAACATGGTCCGGGCCCCTCCAGCATGAATCTTCATTGTATAAGTTCGTTTTATTTGTTTTTCAATCCTTTATTTTGCCCCTCTCTTTTTTTTTTTTTTTTTTTTAACTAAAACTGAAAGCTTCATAGAGTACTTCCTAAGGAAGAGAAACAGAACAGAAGCAAATATAAAGGAGAAGCCTGACCATCTTTTATCATTCTCCATCTCTCTGTTTTTATGACCAAGATACAAAAAGTATCATTAGTTTCATGATTTAATTTATTCTAGAAACGGTGATAATTAAATACTTTGAGCACCTTTTTTTCTTGTAATTTAAAATGTTCCGTGATTTTGTGTCTTTTTTTTTTTTTTACCCCCTTATTCTGCGAATCTGTGGTGCCTAAATACTTGGAAATTTTAGAAAGTTCATAGAAAACTTTTTTTTTTTTTACAATAAAATCTTCAAGCTTTTGCAACAAAAAAATGGAGGAGGAAAAGGGAACAAGCCGCACATGTAACTTAGAGGGTGTTTGGGGGTAAGTTTTGGGAAAAATCTGACAAACACCTATCTTTTGTCTGTAAGTTATTCTGAATTCAAAACTCAGGTTTTGGCTCCAAAACCTGAGTTTTTCAAAATCCAATTTTTTTAAGAAAAATTCCAACCTCCATTTGCAGAAGTGCGCCCACCATCATTGTAAAAACCCCAAAATGCCCTCATTTAGTCCTACACTCAATTTTCAAAAGCAAATGTCTTTTTTGGTAAATTTTACCCTCAAAAAGCTATCCTGATAATAATATCCAAACACTATCATTTTTTTTTTCAAAATCTATTATGTAAAAGCTATTCTTTAAATCTATTTTCCGAAAGTTATTTCTACCTCTTAAATCCCTAAATCTATTCTCCAAAATCAACATCCAAATGGGCTCTTATATTCTTCAAAATTTAAGTTTAGTTTGCTTAATTCTAGAGAGATTATTGGTTAAAAGAAAGTTAGCATATTAAATTCGTCAACAAATTTTAAGTTTTAAATTTGTCTTTATTAAATTTAAAAACAATTAACACTTCTCAGATGAATTAACTACTCATAATATTTAATTACCCACAGTGATAAATTAAAAAAATTATATGTCCTAAATATTATTAAGCTTGAATTATATTTTTTATCGGGTGGAAAATTATATATTTCTTGATACTCCTAGAAGGGACTAGAGAGTAAGACAATTAAGGACATTCATGACAGACCCGCCCAGTTTATTAATGTTGGTCCGAGATCACTGATGGTATATTATAATGTTCGAATGATATCAAAACAAAATCATTCTCTTTTAATTTTCTTCTATAAAACTAATTGTTCTAAATTGTTTAGAACATTTTCATAAAGTTTAAATATTCAACTTCCCCTTGCGTGAGATTACATGAGTACCATGGCCCGTTTGAATCGAAGAAAATTGAAGGAAGGAAAAAGAAAATGGGTATTTTTCGTCGCACGCGTATGTTTAATTCAGATTTTCCAGTGAAAATGTTTTCCGGCGGCGGATGAATTTTTTCTCAAATATGTGAAAATCAGTCCCCACAAAAAATGGTGGGAACCCATTTTTTGGCAGATGGAAAAGACCAATTTACCCCTTTTTAGTGTCGAGTCCGTTTGTACTTGTCCATAGAAAGTTTCGAAGAAGAAGGCGAGATGGTGAAGAGAGAAGATGAAAGTGAAGAAAAAAGACTCAGTGGCTACTAAAAAAATATTTTCTCTTCCACTTCCATTCCATCCTTCTATCGGAAGGTCAATTGTATAGGGGATGCGAGGAGAATAAAAAATATTATTAATTATTGGCCTTAGTGGCTGTCACCCGAGTAGGGTGGCTGCTCAAGCAGCATGCTCAAGGCGTGTTTGTCCGTTAGGTAAAAATGTAATTTTTTCCTATATTTCTACTTATTTTCTTCGAACCAAATAAAAAATTTCCAATCCAATCATTTTCTTTTCTACTCTGAACCAAATGCATCAATGTAAAATATTTTTCCTTCCATTCCTTTCTTTTTATTTTCATTCCTTTCCCTCCCTTCCTTTTCTTTGATCCAAACGAGGCATATATATTAGCCACAGACAAGTAAGTAGCCGACAATTTTAACTAGCAAGAAAATTTAAAAAAAATATATTCGGACAATAAAGAACACATAAAATGAATATCTTAATGATTACAAAACACCAACAAACACACAAAACAAATAGAGGCTTCTTCGTCCCTAATGAATAACGACACTCTATGATATACAAACAAGCCACACTCCACAGACAAAAATTAAAGGAAAGAACAGAGACAGGGAAACACGACGACAAGGAAAAGAAAGCACTGAGAGAAATAAACTATGCAAAAGAAGTAAACATGGCAACAAAAATAATGAACCTCCTCCTTCAACCTTCACCAACTAGTCATGCATCATCATATGATCATGGCTCCTGCCACAAATGCAACTCCAAGTGCAAGACGTACCCACATTACCTCTACCTTCAAACCCATGGAACTACCCGCCGGAACGGCTTTACCATTAGTGTCACTGTCATCACCACCATCACTTTGATCCCCTCCAGCCGCCTTAGTTTTATCAGCTTTAGGTGAATCTCCTTTTATGGCGGCTGGGCCCGGTGCCGGTGCTTTAGCCTTAGGAAGCACGATGTCAAGTGGAAGAAGCACCTTGTCCACCTGATATATAGCAAGTTTGTTGTCCGTATACACGGTTCCCGTAACTGAGGCATTGACGGCGCCGGTGGTCATGCTGACCTGGCTGCCTCCGTAGGTGGTGATGTTAAGTTGAAGCCTCTTTGGGTCGTCGCCGGCCTGAGTCTGGACGGGGTTAGTGAGGGTATCGAAGTTGGAGATAGAGATGTAGGTGGAAATGGTGTGGAACTGTAAAAGCTCCACCTTTTGCCTGTCATTAAGAGAGTTAAGAAAGCCGGCTTTTAGTTTGGAGAAGGCGGCGTCCTCAGGGGCGAAAATGGTTAACCCACCGGAGCTGGAGGTCGCGAGTTGAGAATTGATCTGGTTGATTAACTGGGTGGTCTTGAGGAGGCGGATGAGGACGGTGAATCTCTTGGCCTTCCTGAGTATTTGGACAACATCAGTGGTGGGAGTCTTAGGGACCACCGCTACGGCGGGCCCAGGAGCAGCGCCGGGTGTGACTGGTACCAGTGGAACAGTGCTAAACACCGGGGCTGGTGCCGTGGCTGCCGCCACTGGAGGTGTGGCCGCTGCGGCCGGAGGTGTTGCGGGCAGAGAAGTGGGTGGTGGGGATGCGGAGGCCGTAGGAGGAGGTGCGGTGGGAGCTTTGACAGGAGATAGTTGGGCAAAGGTGGTGGAATAGGAGTAGAAGGCAAGTAGGACAAGTAAATAAGAGGAGAAAATAGAGGGTGTTTTAGACATTTTGATTTTTGTGGGGGTGTGGGTAAGAGAATTGTACAGCGTTGAGTTTTGAGTGTTGAGAGTGGCTAGCAGGTCGGGATGTGAGGAAAATGGGGAGAGAAGGGTTGGTTTATAAGGAGTGTGGGAGGATGGGAAAGGTAGGAGAAAGGTTTATTAATTGGAGCTAAAAGTTGAATCTGGAGATTATGTCTGCTTACCTATGAAGATGATTGATATATAGTTTAGTGATCTGGATGATTGAGATGTGTTGGGAGTGAAAAATGAGTTAAAATTGCAAGGTGGGAGTTATGTGTAAACTGTAAAAGGTTGAGTATTTCCATCAACGAGGATGCAAAGTAACCAAATGATTAGTGTTTTTGGTAAAGATTGCACAACTACTACACAAAAACATTAGGCCTCTTGTATTATTTCAGATGTATCAGAAAGCAAAGCGACACACTATCTTTCTCTTTTGCTTTGTCCAAGGCTTCCCACAATTTTCTTGATTAAAAATATAATCAACAATTAAGGCCTAATCTCCCAAGCCCTTGTGTAATGTTGAGCAGTCTATAGAAGGCAAATTAAATGGACTAAATCTCATTATTTTAATCCCAGCAACAAACAACGCAGATCATCAATATTAACAGCCGCGCGCTATCACTTAGCTTGCACCTTGCCTCCAACAAATTCTGTCTTCATTGACATCAACTCTTTAATGTATGGTTTTTAATTTATAGCATTAGGAACTTAAGTTGAAGACTACTCCTTCCTTAGGAATATTAGTAGATATTATTTTCTTCCTTCTTCATTTCTAGTTTTTAAAATTAAGACTCTTGTTATTATGATGTTAGAGCTTGTTTGAGTTAGCGTCGTAGAAGCATAAGTATGTTTACCTTATTTGAGATAAAACTTATCTCACATGTTTACCTCGTACATCGTAAATCAAGTTGTAAAAACAGCTTTTACAACTAACCTAAATATATATGTAGTATTATTTTATTGCCCCTTCTCACCAAAAAATGCACTAGCTCCTAAAAAAACAAAACAAACATAATAGAAAGATCATGTATTACACTAAAAAAATAGCTGACCAACAACTGATTATCATAATTTTCGTCATAAAATAGGCTATGACTAATTGATTAACGATGGAATTATGATACTAACTTTGCTATTTTCTGTATTATTATTTGAGAGCTTCATGAAGGAAATGAATTATGCAAGTGAATGGCTTAACATTTTTAATATACTCTTACAGAAAATATGTGATATTGACAAGTTTTCCTTACAACATTTTTTTTTTAAAGTTATGCCATCTATTAATTTTGGGTGCTCATCAAAGTGATGGGCACCCAAACTAGTTCCCATCGATCTTACTCCAAACATGCCATAGAAAAGTTAAATCAATACCTCAATGTCCACCATAACCAAGAATAGAGGCTAAAGTTTCAACTAACTGCCAAGAAAAATAATTCCGGGCATTTGCTTCATCAAATTTAAATTAGGTTCGTTTTGTTAGGAATTATTTTAGAGAATATAAGATAGAAAAAAATAATAATACGGAAAGATAATATATTGATAATTAATGTGTCACTAAATCGATGTCCCTTACCCTAATGGAGGGGATACAATTTCCGTATCTATCATTTGGATAGAAAGGGAGAGTTTGGCTCCTCTTAGGCCCTGTATGTTACGAATCGGAGAAAATTTAAAGAGGAAAAAGAATGGAAAGGAAGATTAAGAAGAAACTTTAAAAAATTGAATTGTTTGGTAGATATGGAAAGTGGGATGGAAGATGATAATTTTGAAAAATTAAAATTAAAATATAAAACTTGAAATTCCCAAAATACCCTTTACATCAGAAAAAAAAAATCGCTCCTTTTGCATCCCACGTCCCCATGACAATTAGAAAAAAAAAATCAGATCCAGACAACTTTCGACTGGTAGTGGTCATCCGCAGGTTCCGACGGTGAAGGAGAAAGTCTTCACCGACGACGGAGAGAGCCGAAGGTGAGAGGAAAAAGATGAAGTCGGAGACGGTGAGAAAAGAGGAAGAAGAAAGGGATCTAATGGGAATTTGCTCACTATCTTCCGGGAAGATTTCATCTTCCATCCAATTTGTGATGGAATATAAAGGAATGAATCTTCCCATGGGTGAAGGAAGATGGTGCCTCACTGGAAGATAAATTCTATGTAACAAACACCCAAAACCAAGGAAAGATAATCTTTCCTTCCCTTCTCCAATCATCTTCCTAACAAACTAGGCCTTAGTTGTCCAAATAAGATTTTGATGGTTCAAATTTAATTTTTTTAAAAACAATATTTTAATAGGTAGATAATGTAAAATATAGATATACTCTCAACTAATATTTTTTTTAAAAATGGTTTTTTATTTAAAAATCACTAGATTAAAAAAATTAAATTAAATTTAGATTGTCCAAATCTCATCTAAAAGAGTTGATAGCAGGCAATCTCTCCTTGTATATCCAAAGTATAGATAAGGAAACTGGATCCCAATGGACGAAGGCTGTTGTGCTCTTATCAACCAAGTATGATTTGGCACTGAGACTGCCTCAAGTGCATTTGAGAGGCTCAGGTTTGTCTTTTAAACCCCTGTAATGAGTCCCACATCGGGGAACTATGCTCTTGGAGTGAGGTTTATAAGTCCCTTGGGTACTCCCTCCTCATAGACTAGCTTTTGGGGATTGGACTCTCCCTTTGGGCTTGTGCTCATCACATTGTACCCATATCCTCTGGGCTCCGGAGTGGAGCCCAGAGTTGAGTCTCGAAGGAAAAGCAGGAGAATCAAAAGAAAGACGTGGAAACTTCAGGAATTGGGAGGATGAGGATATAAATAAACGCATGTGGGTTGTTAGAGGGTGTGAAATGTTTATCAGAATCTTTCTCCTTCCTGTGGTCCCCTATTCCCCTTGACTAATTCTGTTATTTCTGCTTTTCTGCATATTTTCATTTCCATTTCCAGTAAGATACGTGTAGCTGTGCAATCATCATTGTAAAGCTGCCGAGAAATCTAATATAGAAGAAGTTTATCTTCTCATTTTCCTGAATCAATTGCATAACCATAACATTTTTGGTGCTCTCGTTGAGAGAAACACCCCCTCTTTTTCAATGGCAGAAAACACACGCATGAAAGAAATTTTAGCTGAGCAAAAACGAACGGCAGAGTATATCGAAGGTTTTGAATCTCGATTTATCAGGCTAGAAAACTTCATGGAAGCGGTGTTATTAAAACTCGATCAATTGGATAAACGTTTGGAAAACACAGCTTCGGGGTCAAGGTTGGATCCACCAACTTCCGCGACGTCGGGCATGCAACAGGGTCCTTACCTAAACACGTTGAACCGCCAAGTGAAGCTGGATTTCCCTCGTTTCGACGGCACGGATGCGTTGCAGTGGATTTTTAAAGCCGAGCAATATTTTAAATATTTCGAGGTTACAGATGCACAACGTTTGGTTATCGCATCGGTACATTTAGACGGTGATGTAGTTCCCCGGTTTCAGATGTTGGAACGAGCCAACCGGATTCCTCATTGGCCGGCGCTGGTGCAAGCCATTGAAGAGCAGTATGGACCCTCCAAATTTGACTGTGCCAGATCGCAGCTATTCAAGCTGGTACACCATAACAAACTGGAGGAGTATAACACGCAGTTTATGGCATTGGCTAACCGAACCATAGATGTTTCAGAGTCAGCTTTACTGGACTGTTACATAGGGGGATTAAAACCTGAGCTTCGTCGCGATGTGCTTGTACAGCGACCAAGTACGGTGTTGCAAGCAATGACGATAGCAAGGTTGTTCGCTGAAGCAATGGAGTGGGGAAAACCGACGAAGAACTACGGATATAGTAATTATAGTGGAACATCGACTGTAAGCAAGGCTTCGACGAATCTCACACCGAACACAGTGGGAGGGTCTGCGCTAGTTAGTGGTGGTGGCAAAACTAACCTGCCTCCTTTGTTACCCACACCGTCAAGATTACCGTTGAAGCGCATGACGCCGGCGGAAATGCAAATCAGAAGGGAGAAGGGATTATGTTACTTTTGCGATGAGAAATTTACGCCCAATCACCGTTGCAATAAACGGCAATTAATGATGATGGTTGAAGAGGATGAGCCTGACATAGCTATTGATCCAGAAACAGAGACCGAATGCACCATGGTTGATGGTACCATGCACCATTTATCTGTACCAGCGGTGAAGGGCACACATGGTGCAGCCACAATCCGTTTTACCGGACAAGTAATGGGCACGAAGGTCCAAATTTTGTTGGATGGGGGGAGTTCCGATAACTTCATACACCCAAGAATCGTGACGCATTTGAAGCTGCCCATTGAGTACACGAAGGAGGTACGAATATTAGGCGGAACAGGGCAGGTATTAAGGACCAACCAGCAGGTAAGTAACATACCCGTGCAGATTTGCGGTTATACATTATTGCTAACAATGTTGGTTTTACCGATAGCAGCTGTTGATATGGTCATTGGGGCTTGATGGCTGGAAACCTTGGGGCCACATGTAGCAGATCATAGCACATCCACTATTAAGTTTTTGAAGGACGGTCAGTGGGTGACGTTGAGAGGATTCCGAGGAAGTGTTACATCTTCAGCTCAGTACCATCACTTAACCAGGATTCATCATACAAAAGGGTGGACAGAATTCTTCCTGATGGAGGTAATGGAATCATCATTAACTCAAGAAGAGGAATTACCGAAGGACCTAGCTCAGCTGTTGGAAATACGAAGCTCTGTTTTTTATACTCCCCACGGTTCACCTCCAGAGAGGGGTCACGAACATGTCATTGAGCTTATACCGAATGCGATGCCAGTAAAGGTGCGACCCTATAGATACCCGGTGAGCCAGAAAACGGAGATTGAGCGGATTGTTGATGAATTACTCAATGAAGGTTTGATTCAGCCCAGTGTTAGCCCATTTTCAGCCCCTGTTATACTGGTTAAGAAGAAGGATGGAACATGGCGTTTCTATGTTGATTATCGTGCTCTTAACGCCATCACAGTAAAAGATGCATTTCCGATGCCGACGGTGGACGAGTTATTGGACGAATTACATGGCTCCAAATTCTATTCAAAGCTTGACCTTCGTTCAGGTTATCATCAGCTATTGATGAAAGTTGCTGACAGAGAAAAAACTGCGTTTAGAACTCATCACGGTTCATATGAATGGCTGGTCATGCCATTTGGTCTCACAAATGCTCCGGCTACTTTTCAGGCTCTGATGAATTCAATTTTCTGGGAATTCTTACGAAAATTTGTTCTAATATTTTTCGATGATATACTTGTGTATAGTCCAACATGGGAGGCTCATTTGGAACACTTGAACCTAATGTTAGCACGGCTTCAGGAGCAACGGTTATATGCTAAAAGGTCAAAGTGTGTTTTTGGTCAGCAGCGCGTAGAATATTTGGGTCACATTGTTTCAGCAAATGGCGTTGAAATGGATCCGGCTAAGGTAGAGTCAGTTCAGCGATGGCCTACTCCTCAGAATGTGACGCAATTAAAAGGATTCCTTGGGCTTAGTGGATATTATAGAAGGTTCATACGAGGATATGCTCAAATAGCCAGTCCCCTCACATAATTACTGGCCAAAAATGCGTTCAGCTGGACGGAGCAAGCACAGAAGGCATTTGATGGGTTGAAACAAGCGATTACTTAGGCACCTGTGTTAGTGTTGCCAAATTTTGAACTACCATTTATACTTGAGACCGATGCTTCGGGAGTGGGAATAGGAGCTGTCTTGAGTCAAGGTGGGCATCCAATAGCATTTTTTTCTAGAAAATTATCACCGCGCCAGCAAGCTCAGTCCGCATACGTCAGAGAACTAGTGGCCATCACGGACGTCGTCTCCAAATTTCGTCATTATCTTTTTGGCCATTACTTTATTATACGAACTGACCATGCAAGCTTGAAACACTTGGGTGATCAAATTATTCAAACTCCTGAGCAAGAGGCTTGTTTACCAAAGTTGTTGGGATACCGTTTCAGCATTGAGTACAAACCTGGTTGGCAAAATCAAGCAGCTGACGCTCTGTCTTGAGTTTTCAGTATGGCAGTGTCTTCTATTCAGCCATCTTTTATGGATCACATTTATGATAAGGTCCGAGCATTGGAGATCATTAAATCTAGGATACAAAGAATTACAGAGGATCCCGATGGCATTGGTGACTATCAGATAAATCACGGAGATTTGTATTGGCGCAAGCGACTAATCATACCTCGAGAGGATACTGCCTTAATTCGTGACATTCTCCATGAATTTCATTCTTCGAAGGTTGGAGGACACTCTGGTTACCTTAGAACTTTTTATCGGATTGCGAATCTGTTTTACTGGCCAAATATGCGTTCAGATATACGCACCTTTGTCCAACAATGTGTCATCTGTCAACAAGCAAAGAGCTCTCAATTGCGTCCTGCTGGTTTATTGGAACCATTGGCTATACCTCAACGTATTTGGGAGGATATATCTATGGATTTCATAACGGGACTGCCGCTTGTGAAAGGATACTCTGTTATTTTTGTTATTGTTGATCGTTTATCAAAATATGGTCACTTTCTTTCTTTACCCATGAATTTTACAAGTCAGAAGGTAGCTGAGGTTTTTACTCAACATATAGTTCGGTTACATGGACTTCCTCGCACTATTGTGTCAGACAGGGATAAAGTATTCACCAGTGAGTTTTGGAAGCATTTAATGAAATTACAGGGATCGCAACTGTGTTATTCGTCGGCTTATCATCCACAATCCGATGGTCAAACGGAGGCTCTTAATAAAAGTGTGGAAATGTACTTGCGATGTTTCGTTTTTGATCATCCCCGATAGTGGTTGGATCATTTAGCTTGGGCTGAGTATTGGTATAATACTTCTTTTCACACTTCTATAGGTATGACTCCTTTTAAGGTAGTGTATGGTAGAGATCCTCCTCCAGTGTTGAGGCATTCATCGGTAGAGGATACGCCCTTTGACGTACATCAGCAATTATGTTTGCGAGATGAGCTCTTAGCAACACTCCAGGTTAACATTCAGAAAGCGCAAGCGCGTATGAAGTATTATGCAGATAAGAAACGAACTGAGGTGGAGTTCCAAGAAGGAGAGTTGGTGTGGGTCAAGTTGCAACCCTACAGACAACATTCAGTGGAGTTGAGGAAATACCAGAAACTTGTGTTTCGCTACTTTGGACCATTTAAGATAATTGCACGCATTGGGAAGGTAGCATATCGGTTTGATTTACCAGTACATACTGGAATTCATCCAGTTTTTCATGTTTCGGTTGTTAAGAAGTTTGTCGGAACAGAGGTGCCTAGCCCAGTGGTACCATTACCGTTAACATCAGTGCCCGAGAGTCATATCGTTACTCCTGTGCGAATTTTGGATGCCCGAGAGTCACATCGTTACTCCTGTGCGAATTTTGGATGCCAGAACTGTTCAGGATGGAGATCAGTGGATTCGTCAGTGGATGGTCGAATGGGATGGACTGTTAAGTCCTAGCTGGGAAGATGCTGCTACATTAACTTCCTTGTATCCTAATTTGAACCTTGAGGTCAAGGTTCCTTTTGATAGGGGAAGTAATGTGATGAGCACAAGCCCAAAGGGAGAGCCCAATCCCCAAAAGCTAGCCTATGAGGAGGGAGTACCCAAGGGACTTATAAACCTCACTCCAAGAGCATAGTTCCCCGATGTGGGACTCATTACATATAAATGTGATGAGCACAAGCCCAAAGGGAGAGCCCAATCCCCAAAAGCTAGCCTATGAGGAGGGAGTACCCAATGGACTTATAAACCTCACTCCAAGAACATAGTTCCCTGATGTGGGACTTATTACATAGCCACCCCCTCAAGAGTCGAGGTCCTCGGCGGCTCCACTCCACGGCACTTCACTTGGCCTTCAGCCGGTCAGAACCCTCCGTGGGTAGCCCTCTCTGCGACATCGGCTCTCAATGAAGGCTCCACTCCACGGCACTTCACTCGGCCTTCAGCCGGTCAGAACCCTCCGTGGGTAGCCCTCTCCGCGACATCGGCTCTCAATGAAAGCACCAATGTGATGAGCACAAGCCCAAAGGAAGAGCTCAATCCCCAAAAGCTAGCCTATGAGGAGGGAGTACCCAAAGGACTTATAAACCTCACTCCAAGAGCATAATTCCCCGATGTGGGACTCATTACAACCCCCAGGTACAACAATTGTAACCAAGCATCGATTAGAGTAAATAACTGAAGGCATTCGAGAATTAAGATATTGACTTTAGGACAAATTGAAGACTTGAAATCAAATGTAACAAACGACTCTTTATTTCAATAAATTAAAAACTCGCCTAAAAATAGAAAAATAATAATAATAATCCTAAAGCTACATAAATATAATTGACTGAAATGAACACACACATGTACGTACTCCCTTCTTCTGCTGACAATATAACTTAATAAAACATTATTCATCATCAAATCATATATTATGGATCGGATCCTGTTTTCCTCAGGTTTATACGTTCAATATGGAAACAAAAACAACTCCAAGGAACATCCACATTCCACCCACGTTCATTCTCACATCACTCGAATCTTCCTTGCTTGGAACAGCCTGCGATGAATCTGAGGAATCCTCGGAGGACGGTGGCAAATCCTTATCGGCTTTAGGTGCCTTCGCTCCTGCAGCTGCCGGAGCCAGTGCCGGAGCCGCCGCGGGTGTGTTAGAGGCATAGAAGTCGAGGGGAAGAAGGACCTTGCCCGCCTTGTAAATGGCAAGATGCTTGTCCGTATACACAATGCCAGTCACGGTGGTATTCACCACCCCCGTTGATATGTTCACACTGCCGCCGTAGCTGGTCACGTTGAGATCCACCCTCCCCGGTTTATCTCCGGCAAGGGTCCGAACCGGGTTCGTGAGAGTGTCAAAATTGTTGCTGGTGACGTAGGTAGGGAGAATGTGGTACTGTAGAAGCTCGAGCTTTTGGGCATCGCCGAGAGAGTTGAGGAAGCCTGCTTTGAGTTCTGAAAAGGCAGAGTCATCTGGCGCGAAAATGGTTAAGCCTCCAGATTTGGAGGTTATGAGCTGGGAATTGATCTGGTTTATGAGCTGCGTGACTTTGAGGAGACGAATGAAGACGCTGAAGGACTTGGCCTTTCTGAGGATACCCACGATGTCGGTGGAGGAGGCAGTGTCAGGGGTGTTGTCCGAAGGTGACTGTGGCAATGCCGGGACTAAGGCAGCAGGGGTGGCGGCTGGCGAAGCAGCAGGGGCGGCTTTTACTGGGGCCACCGCCGGGGATTGGGCAACGGTGGTGCTGGAATAATGGAGGGAAATCAGTAGGAGAGGGAGTGAGAAGAAGAAGAGAGAAAGCTTCATGGTGTTGTTTGTTATACAGCTGCAATGAGAAGATGAAGATGCATGAGAAACAGAGGAGGGGAGATTTTATAGAGAGAATGTGAACTTGGGATTATGTGGGAGCAGAAATGTTTGAAGGTGGTGCATCCATTTTGAAAGCAAATATAATATTAGAGAAGCCATTTTGGGTGGTGGGAGCAAACGATGAATGTTACAGATTCGTGTTTGTGTTGCTTTCACTTAGTTCTAAATTTAAAAGCACTAATATGCCTCAACCTCTTGAATTAATCCATTTTTCTCATAGTTAAATACGAATCCCTTCGTCGCCAACCAAATTCTTTGAACTAGTATGCAACAGAGCAGTCGTTCTCATTCCTGTACTGTACCTTACCATACTTAAACTTCATATTCATCAGAATTCATCAAAAGAGATTCATCTCCATGACATATATGTTACATCCTAACCAAAACCCAACTACACATAATTTTCACCTCCCTCTCTTCACTTTTTTTTCTCCCTGAAATCCCTCTTCTCACTTTCTCACAACAAGCAATACCAATCATTTTTATTTTCCAAAAAACATCAACCTTCCCCTAACAACAAAAAAGATGAAGCAAGCCCTCTTCTTTCTGTCATTCCTCTCGTTTTCCATCACCATTATAGTCCAATCACCAGCCCCATCCCCTAAGCCCTCACCAAAGCCTGCATCCACCGCACCGTCTCTAGCTCCGGCCAAACTGTTAGTATCTTGATCACCTCCTGGCACCTCTGATTCTTCCAACGATGACATCATCAAAATCCTGAGAGAGGCCAAATCTTTCAATGTCCTGATCCGACTTCTGAAAACAACCCAAATAATCAACCAAATCAATTCGCAGCTCGTCACAACACGATCTGGAGGATTAACCATCCTTGCTCCCGACGATGTCACCTTTTCGCAGCTCAAAGCAGGGTTCCTGAATTCTCTGGACGATAATCAAAAGATCAAACTTGTACAGTTCCATGTGTTCCCTAATTAAGTGTCGAGCTCCAACTTCGATTCCTTGACGAACCCTGTTCAGACGCTGGCCGATGACAACCCCGCGAGGTTGCAGCTGAACGTGACGGCTTATGGGAACAGTGTGAATATTTTGACGGGCATGGTGAATGCCACGATCACCGGCGTTGTGTACTCACAAGCAATCCCAAGGCTTTTATTATTGTTTAAAAAAGAATAAGAAATTTTTATTTTCTCATTGAAAAGGAAACTTGGATTCAAGTTTGTCATTTTTTAGTGTCAGGGTATTGCACGAGTAGGGACCAGGAAAAGTATTGTTAAAAGCTTTGCGAGCTTTTCCCCAATGAATGAAGATGGTTTTGAATGAAACAATGATTCTAAATTATGTGCACAGAGGAGTGAGCTAGTTCTTCAATCCGTTTGCAAGGAATAAAATGAATAAATTTGATTATTGGAAATTAGAACTTACTTTTTCAAGAACAGAGTGAAGAGCATTATGGGTTGAGAATTTAATCTTGGATGCAGGGGATTATAAATGATGACACAGGGAATGAGTATTTAGAATTTTGATTCCAAGATTCGTCTTGTACATTCGTGAACGTTAAGATAGTATATTTTATATTAATATTTCATATTTTCTCATGAGATGTTATTCCATTATTTGTTTTTTTTTATGAAAAAAAGTTTTATAAATTTTTTTTCGAAAACAAGCTATTAAAAAAATTGTTTGGATAATTATTTTTGAAAATAAGTTTTGAAAAAAAAAATTATTTGGATAATTGTTTTTGAAAACAAGTTTTGAAAAAAAAAAACTTATTTATGTAATTGTTTCTTAAAATAAGTTTTAAAAATAATAAACAAAACAAAATATGTTTGGATATTTTATATAATTAATATTAACATAATTTTTATAATTAATTAATAATTTATTATATTAATAAACTAGTCTAATAAAAATCAAATAATGTCATCAACGAATAACACAAAAATGATTTACTATCAACATAAATAACATAGTTAAAAGGCATAAGTATCATTTTTAACCAGGAAGTTTTGGTTGAGAAGCAATAGGCACCTGAAAGTTTTCCAAACATAGCACAAATTTAATGGTTAAAATTAACATAATGACAGGATTGTTATATTTTGTTAACTTTCGGGACAAAATTACTCTAAAAAAAATTTGCAGGTGCTTAATACTCCTCACCTAAAACTTCTAGGACAAAAATGATATTTATCCTTAGTTAAAGGGTTAATGTACAAAAATACACATGATCTTTTTCCTCAGGAGCGTCCAGCACCAAGAACTTTTTTTGGGAATAAAAATACACATGTAGTTACCATTTTGGAGCAAAAGTCACATCCGACCATTAAGTCACTGTTCACCGCCGTTATGATACTGTTCACTTTATCTCTTTCTCTCTTATTACGGTGAATAATGACTTAACAGTAGGATGTGATTTTTGTTCCAAAATAGTAATTACATGTATATTTTTACTTCAGAAAAAAAAAAAAAAAATTCTTGTGCTAAGCGTTGCTGAAGAAAAAACTTATGTGTATTTTTGCACATTAACCCTTAGTTAAAATTTAATTAAAACACAAAACATAAAACAAAGCATAGTTTATAGTAACTAAACTAAAAACTACCGATCACCCTCTAATATGAAAAAGCTACAGGTCAAAAAATATATATGTGTGTGTGTTTGTGTGTATAGAGGCTTTCTAGTCAAGCCCTCTTTCTTTCTAAAGGCAATGCCATAAACAACTCCCTATTGATAGGTCCCTAGATGCTCATTGGCTTGACATAGATGTTGTCAGAGAGATCCACCACCGAGCACTGAGACCGACCGGAGGGTGAGGAGATGGCGAGCACAAGGGTGAAACTTTGGCAACTATTCAAGCCCTCCCATGGCCGTCGAGCGAGCGGAGAAGAGTCGCGATTTTTCAAACTAGAAATCAAGAAAAACAAAAATTAGAAAACAAATACTGTTTTGTGTTTTTAGTTTTTAAAAACAATTCATTGTTTATTTGTTTTTAAAAAGACTCTGTTAGAAACGGGTCTCCAAACAAGTTTTTTGAAAAAAGAAAAACAAAAAACTCTTCCTATAATTTATGTTGAAATTTGATATATTCCATATATCTTAGGATCTTAGGAGTATATTATTAGACTTAATGTTGGGAGAATCAGGGAGATGGACTAAGGAAAAGAAATAATTATTATTAAGGATCTTAAAAATTCTAATTAGTTTTAAGGACAAAAAATTAAAATATAAAATTTCAATTACGAAATTAACCCTAACTAACCCTACATTTTCTCTAACTCTATATATCTGAACTATTTTACCCTTAGTTATCAAATTTAATTATATCTCCATGTTTTTTTTTGTGGGGGGGACTATTACATGTAGCACAATATTTTATGATATTCTCTCTCACGCACATCCGATCATCTTTATAAGTTACCTAAATTAAAATAACTTCTACAATGTAAAAATAAATAGAAATCTATACTTCTTTCTAGATTTCAATTAATTTTAATTTTTTTAAAAAATAATATTTAATATATTATTTTAAAAATATTTGCTTTTTCATGAAAAAAAAGCTTAAACAAATGGATGCACCCTAAAAAATGTTATAAAAATGAAAAATATTGAAATCTAAAATTTCTTAAACAATAAATTTGTGTTTGTTTGAAAACTCTCAAAACTTTAATTTATGCATCAGGCTGAAATAAAACTCTTCTCACATATTTACTTTATAAAAAAATTAATCCAAACGAACATTTAACTAAGATATGTAACTAAGATTTGTACAATTTGCATGGTTGGCAAAAAAAAAAAAAACATTGCATGATTGTGCGCTAGTGACACTGAGTTGATATTGCAAAAACATAAAACTAGTAACAAATGATACATGGTAACAGGAGGCGACATCAATTTATAACTAACAATTGAATAGTTGAGACGAGTTCAGAAAAAATGTAGGAAGTGTGATCAGGGTTAATTTCATAATTAAAAATTTATATTTTAGTTTTTCGTCTTTAAAAATGATTACACTTTTTAAGATCCTTATTAATAAATATTTATTTTCCTTGGTCATTCTCCCTAATTTTCTATTTAATATTTGATTAGATTTATTTATATTAGATTATATTAGATTATAAGGTTATTCTAGGTTATGATTTTACTATTAAGCATTTAATAATATTTAGAAGCTCTTGTTTCCTTTCTACTATAATCTTTCAATTTCTAATCTGATATCAGAGTTAATAAAGAAGAGGAGACGAAAAAGAGAGAGAAGTGGGAAGGCGATTCCTTTTCCTCTTTTTCTTTATTAGCTTTGATACAATGTTCTGATAATATTTTAGAACTTGGAAAATTGTAGTAGAGAAGAAACGAGAGCCTAATAATATGATTAAATGTTAACATATTGAAAAAAAAATTTAAAAATTTCTCATGACAAAAGTGATCATGATGACAATGTAATAAGAATATTAGATGATTGATAAGTTCCAATGCTAAAATAAAAATATTCTCAGAAATTATGACATTTTATTGATTGAGAACACTAGGAAGTATTAACTCATCCATATATAGACTTACTACCTTATATTCGTTAATTTGACCTAAAATAGGTCTACTGTCTATAGTTTTATTAACAATGTTGTCAACTGTTAGTTCTCTATGTGTTTTGATGATAACTGACAATTGTAAACTAAATTTGAAGTTTGTCTATGGTAAGTTGTAAAACTTACTGTTCAAGGCAAACTCGAGTCTAGGTAACGAAACTCGAGTTTAAGATCAAACAGAAGCTTCAATGCTTTATCAAGATTTCAAAACTCCAGTTTACCAAATACAAAAGTCTTCAAGATTAAAGTTTTCAACTGAAACTCAAGTCTGGACGTAGAAGACTCGAGTCTGGATTATAACGGAGACACTCGAGCTCTTGTTTATTTTGTAAACTCCAGTTTTGATTTCAGATACTCCAGTTTAAGATTAACAGGATGTTTTCAAAGTTTCAGCTACCACTGAAACTCGAGTCTAGATTTTGGAGACTCGAGTTTAGGACAAACTGAAAATACTCGAGTTATTACATGATTTCTAAACTCCAGTTTTGAAAACGAAAACTCCGATTTGAGCCTTCAAAGATGTTTCAAATGTTTCAGTTCACACTGAAACTCGAGTCAAGATTTTGGTGACTCGAGTTTAGCTCAAACAGAAAACACTCGAGTAAATGACTGATTTGAAAACTCCAGTTTGGAAAATGGAAACTCCAGTTTACACATAAAAGCATTTTTCAAAGGTTTCAGTTTTCACTGAAACTCGAGTTTTGAATATCAAAACTCGAGTCTGGATCATACAGAGAGCTATGCAATATTTCAGGTCTTGTAAACTCCAGTCTGCATTTCTAAACTCCAGTTTTGAAACTGTGAACTTAAACTTAAGTTCTTCATAAAAGCTTTAAACTCGAGTCAGTCACTAAATGACTTGAATTTAGTCAAGTGTTCAAAATCTCATTCAAGACCAACTCGCGACTTTCCTTTCTGTAAGACCCAAACTCGAGTCAGTTACTTGTCAACTCGAGTTTAGGGAACTTTCAAACATACCTTGTTCTCTGGATGAACCTCAAACTCGAGTCTAGAACACCAAATTCGAGTTTGTATCGATAACTTTTAAAAACCAGATCAAATCAATCTGCGAAATCATTATGGGTTAATCTGAAATTATCATATCTTGTTGCATTATTATTCCTAACATTATTGATCAAGTTTTTTATAAGTTTCAGACAGGTTCATCACAAGATCAGAGAGAATCAAAGATCCAGAATAAGTGCATTTAATGAAGAAACAAGAACAGGGCTGATTCTTCTCCCTTATCCCAGATGTTTAGTTCAGATCGTTGGAACACATTAAGATCACCTCAAACAGTCAAATTAAGATCATGGAATGACAAAGAATCTGGAAGACGTTCTGCAACAACATATTCCAGGGTTTCAGCAAAGAATTGAGCAAAATTTACAACTGTCATTTTCTAGATTTGCAACTAAACGTTGGAGAAGATATTGCAACGGCTAGCTCATCTAGTTAGGCTATAAAAGGCTATGAAGACTCATAGCAAGACAGACAACGAAGCTACACTTGAAAACATTTGCATTTTTGAGTCTGTATTGTGATTCTTTTATCTGTTCTTCAGTGGTTATCAATATCTACTCTTAGAGAGAGTTTGTTTCTGTTAATTATTTGATTGTAAAGAATCTCAAGTCGGGGGACTTGGAGATTGGTTGTACAACTACAACTTGTAAGGGGGAGTAAGTCCTAGGGAAAGGATCATCCTGAGTACAGAGTGTGTAGTTGTGATATCAGTGTACAACTTGTAAGGGAAAGTGTATCCTGGTAAATGGATAGCTTTCGAGTACAAGAGTGTGTGACTGATTGTAAGTGATAGTGGAAAATTCCAGAGAGTCTGGGGACTGGACGTAGGTCAAGGAATTAGACCGAACCAGTATAAATCTTGCTGTGTTTTGTTCTCACTTCTCCTTCTCTACATTACCTTACTTCAACATTTAATTTCCAAAATCGAGCAAAAGAATTTTTTTTTTCAAATCCCCAATTCACCCCCCCTCTTGGTGATTTGATCCGGTTTTTCATCAACTTCAATAGATATTATGTAATTGACAACAAATTATAATACTAAAAAAAGGATAGGATATTTTTACTACCATTTCTTATTGTCATCAATGTTATTATCACTTTTTCACCGTTAGATCAGAATCTCAATAGGAGAGAGAAAAGATAAAGATAAATAAGATTCTGATCTAACGGTGAAAAAGTGGTAGTAATAAAAAATGATAGTAAAAATATTTTATCCCCTAAAAAAAAATCATCAGGAGTTCTTTTTTTACAATATATATTTGACAAAGATCTAGCAGAGCTTTTACAAAAAGTAATTCATATCTTACTCATACTTATTTACCGTAAAAGGTTCCTCAGTAGCATCAGACACGTTGGCCAACCACATTCTTGGAACTGAGATTTTAGAAAGTAGTCATTCTCATTTGTCAACTTAATTCACCAAATCCAAACATAAAATCTTTTTTTTTTTCAAAATTGCAAAGCTGTGAAATCCTCGGTAAACACTAAACACCCCGGTTTAAAAAAAAAAAAAAAAAAAAAGGGGCTGTGGGGAGAAATTAAAGTGAGAAAAAGGAAGAAAATACATATTATGAAAAAAAAAAAAAAGGGAAGTTGGTTATTTAGGAAGAATGATGGGTGTTAGATTGGTCATTGATGGAAACCAAAACAATAGATTCACGAACCTCTCTCTCTCCCAACATGGAGGCACCACGTTAAACTCCTTCCCACGTAATAACATATCTGCTCCCAAATCGCAACTTTAACCAAAACTTTTCACCTACCTGTCCCTCTCTGTCTTCCTCCATAAAATCCCCCCTCCTCTGTTTCTCATGCATCTTCATATTCTCATTGCAGCAACAGCAAACAACAACAACTAGTCCTATAATTTCCTGAATCACCATGAAGCCTTCTCTATTCTTCTTCTCATTTACACTCGTACTGGTTTCCCTTCATTATTCCACCACCACCGTTGCCCAATCCCCAGCGGTGGCCCCAGTAAAAGCCGCCCCTGCCGCTTCGCCGGCCGCCACCCCTGCTGCCTTAGTCCCGGCATTGCCACAGTCACCTTCGGACAACACCCCCGACACTGCCTCCTCCACCGACATCGTGGGTATCCTCAGAAAGGCCAAGTCCTTCAGCGTCTTCATTCGTCTCCTCAAAATCACGCAGCTCATAAACCAGATCAACTCCCAGCTCATAACCTCCAAATCTGGAGGCTTAACCATTTTCGCGCCAGATGACTCCGCCTTTTCAGAACTCAAAGCAGGCTTCCTCAACTCTCTCGGCGATGCCCAAAAGCTCGAGCTTCTACAGTACCACATTCTCCCTACCCACGTCACCAGCAACAACTTTGACACTCTCACGAACCCGGTTCGGACCCTTGCCGGAGATAAACCGAGGAGGGTGGACCTCAACGTGACCAGCTACGGCGGCAGTGTGAACATGTCAACGGGGGTGGTGAATACCACCGTGACTGGCATTGTGTATACGGACAAGCATCTTGCCATTTACAAGGCGGGCAAGGTCCTTCTTCCCCTCGACTTCTATGCCTCTAACACACCCGCGGCGGCTCCGGCACTGGCTCCGGCAGCTGCAGGAGCGAAGGCGCCTAAAGCAGATAAGGATTTGCCACCGTCCTCCGAAGATTCCTCAGATTCGTCGCAGGTTACTCCCAGTAAGGAGGACTCTGGTGATGTCAGATTAATCAGCTTCAACGGAATGTGGGTGTCCCTTGGAGTTGCTTTCATTGCGGTATTCATAGCATAAATCTGATTAGGATCCATAGTATATTTACCGCGCATTTTTATAATTCACACATATGCATAAATATATAAGTGATTTAATATGATATTGAAAGTGATATTGGACGGAATATTGATGTGGTTATCAATGAGGAATATAGCACGTGAGCTGCTTTTTTGTTTTCCCAGTTGATGGTCATTTATGTATATGAATTGAGCTGTATGCCACGTTTGATTTTTGAAAATTTCATTTGAATTGGTTTTATATATAGCGTGAAATAATTGCGGAACGATGTGGTATAATCCCATTGAAAGGTGAGAATAAAGTTCAACCAGGAAAAAAGGAAAGAAAGAAAAAATGATTAATCGAACGGATGAGGCATGGGCCACCATGTTATTATGATAGATCTTCACCATACCACCTTGTTGAATTCTATTGTGTTGTCTATAAAAGGGGATATTCATGATAAAGGAACATATTTTCCTTTCTTGTTCGAAGTTTCTATCCCAAAATCATATACATAACCATATTTTCCAGTGTATATATAAAAAATCATGTATGACCAAAGAGGAAATTTCAAATGGGTTCTGAGTCAACGGAGAAAAGTTGCCCATAGTCAATTTCTTACAGTTGACAGTGTTCCCATGCTTAATGTTACATTTGGTGTGCGTAAAACTTCTTTACCAGGGAATGAGAAAAAATAAATAAATGTTGGATGGATTAGATATCTAAGGAGTACAAAAATAAGAGATAAAAGAAAAAAAAATAGTATACAATGTTTTTAAGGAATGGACAACACGTTTTTTTTTAGGCTTAATTCACTTCTAACTATATGTATCTTATAAGGCGCAAATTAAATTAATTGGCGAATTACCTATAGAATACAATAAAAACCTTTAAGTATGAATTACACTCCCAATATTCAAATAAAACAACAATAACTTTTATAAAATGATAATTTGACTTTATTTTCATGTGCATAAATAAAAAAGGTAACAAATTTGATCTCGTGATTTCTAATTTGTCAGAATAATTGATGGCACTGGTTTCAAACTACTTTTTTAAATCACAAAAATACAGTTATTGAGCTCCTATAAATATAAATTGATTGAGTATTTTCAACGGGCAGACTAGCTGAATCTGTGAGATGTATAGTTTTTTTGATATATAGTGAGATGTATGATTGATCTACCTATTAATTTCCTTAATGAAAAGTTATTGTCCTCTAGCATTCAGTTTCTTCAGCCTCGTACGTTTAGAACCACCAAATAAGTGTTACCCTCTCTAGTCTTAAATATAAGATAAAGCTTGTAATGTAATACAAATAAAATAAAGTTTGTAGTGTAATTTATTTTATTTTTAGGATTGGAGGTAATAATATATACTGTTGTCTTGAGTCATTAGCCATATCTAATGCATATATTTGCCAATGCAAGACTCTGAAAAAGATAAAGTTCATGAGAACACGCAGGCAGCACTAATCTATAAATCAGCATTCAGACGTGGTAGTGCAGCGAGTAAAAAAGAAAAAAGAAAAACAAAAAGAAGAAGAAGAAGAAAAGAAACAAAGAAAAAAGAGGTCCTCAAGTGGGTGTATCCTGGCCCTTGTGTTGATGGACAGCCTCTAGACGTTCCTTGGCCCGATGAACTTTTGACTGAAGGTAGAAACTTCCACTCCTGGCGTTGCTTTCAAACAAACTGTCATATCTCTGCACAGAGGAATGTTTCAGAAACCGACGCATAATAAACAGGTAAATAACTGAAAACAAGCCAAACTATTAAACAGTTGCTAACCTTCACAATCTCTTCCCAGGGGGTTTCCTCCGTCACGCCAAGAATCTGCCGAGCTTCTTGCTCTGTCATGACTTTTTTAGCACTGCGAATGGTATTCTGTATTGTCTCTTGTGCAACACCATTTTTTGAGGCATCTGCAACAACTTCTTGTCACGAACATGACAGAATAAACAGCCACAAAATATTGCTTGGGGCCTAGTGAACTGAATTCCCCCATGGCATGATAAGGACTCTACTAAGATATATTTATCAATAAACTTCAACAGACCCCACAGATTATTGTGTAAAAGATTCATTGGTAGGGATTACTTCTAAAATGTAAAAGGAGATCTCTAAATTCTTTGTAGAGACGGAAATTTTCAATCTTATAGGCTAGAAGATCATCTGATCAACTCAATAATGACTCCTCCAACCTCCTTCTTTGTACATATCCAAATCAACTTCATCCATTTTCTATCATATTCTCCTCCAGAGGTGCCATAATCACAGTCAATTAAAAACAATTTAGAACCTATAATTAAACTAGCTTTAATCAAGTACATGCAAAGACATAATAAATCTGAGGATTTTTTGTTTTTTGCCGGATAATATAAGAAACTCACTAGCAAGAGCTTGACGATATGCTTGAACAAATGCTCTTGCCAAAATACCACCGCCCATCACAATTAGGTTTGCGAGAATCTTTGCAGCCTGGGTAATCAATTGAATCAAACTTAAGATCATATTCAGAATCTGGAATATTGTCTAGACAGATATTTCCCTAAGCAGAGATAGGGTTGTAAAAAGGAAATGTACAAATAGTAGATTCTATCAAACTGCCATCTACTTCCAAGACCAACACCTCCTCACTCTTACTTTCAAAATGAGATTATTCATCAATTAAACTTTGACATGATTATTTCAGTTAAAATTATAAGCAAATATACTTCAGGTTGGTTAAGTGACAACAATAGAAAACACATTGGACTTAAATGAGAATGAGACGCTTTAAATCAGAACTGAATCAACTGATATTCAAGCCAAACCACTGGAGAGGAGCCTATCACTCTTTTAGCAAAAACTTTCATCATATCAAATCAAAATAATCTCCACTCTCCATCCTACCATTCTATTTCCTTCAAAACTGGAGAAGAAAATTTAAAACAAGTAATCTCGAAAAACTTACCATAGCAAAAGAATAAAACAAAAAAACTCTTAGAGACCAAAGCCTGAATTTTCTTCTGTGAATTATGGATATGAGAAGGTTATTTTTACCCTGCAATCAAGGTGTCTTAGAATCAGTAACTAATTCATGAATCACAAAGATGCTATTAGATTGGCTCAGTAGAAGAATGAAATGCCATAAAATATCATTAATATGTATAAGACCTCAAGAGACTATAAATCTAAAAACTGCCCTGCAGCACACATATTTTGCAAGGGGTCATAAACTCAGGTATCCACAGAGCAAAACAACAAAGGACAGATGTAATTTATTGTATGCCACTAGTTTGCAACAACAAAAAAAAGAACATATTCCAAATCATATCATACCACTTAAACCCTAAGTTTTGAAATTCAAAAATCACAAATTAATCATTCTAATCACCCCTGACCATGATTCACCCATCTAATGTGGATTCCAAAACATGGCCGAGACCAACTCCTATCAAATTTCGAAAAAAGGTGAAGGGGAAGGGAAGGAGAGCGAGCAGGAACCACGACCGTGTAAGCAAAATACCTGAAGGAAAGTAAAGAAGACAACCAGGACGCAGCACCAAAACTCGAGCTCACGAAGGCACGAAGAAAAACAAGGGAGCACCAGCACAAACGAGCTTCACGCGCACAGGAGAGATGACAACGGAGACCTCGGTGGTGGACGACGGTGACCTTCGGAGGTCGGAGGACCTACGGCGACGAGGGAAATATGGAAGGAATCGGGGTTTGATCAATACAAATGAACAGAAAATAAAGACAAACACGTGATGGGGCATTGGAACATATGCTGGGCGATTGCTTTATTCACAACCCATCCGATGCCCCGACCCGATCATCTAACAGCCCGACTTCTTCTTCTTCTTTAAAAAACAATATACTAGTAGTTTTTAATCCTAGAGCTATGAACCAATAGTTAAGGTTTCAAATTTTCTATAATTTTTTGTTTAAAAAATAAAATCTTATAACTATAGTTCATTTTGATTAATATCTTTGAAGATGACATGGCCGTGGTAAAAATATGTTTTTGATGTGTCAATTAATTAATAACTGATAATAGACTAATATTCCTTCTTACCATTCTTATAAAGCACTAACTAACAAGTGTTTTTATTTTTTTTTATAATGCATTTTTTTATTTTCAAAGAGTATAAAATATTTTACTCATGTATACCCATATTTAATAAAGGTAGTAGGAAAAAATAATAATTAATGTGATATTAAAGTTTATTGTAATTAGTAGGATAATATTGGAAAATATTTAAATTTTAGGATAAATTTAAATATTTTTATTGACTTATGAGAATAATTAGTTGGTTCTTTATAATAATGACTAGATAAAGTAGTAAACCTTTAATTAAAATTAGAGAAAAAGACAATAAAATGTTTAAAATCCCAAATAAGTTATTTCTACTAAAATGAGTTGAAAATTGCTACACAAGTATTTAATATCTATATTCTTGTAAGTAACAAGATTTATTTAAGATTTTGAAGTTTAAATGATATATTTTTTTGTATTTTTTTAAAAAATTAATTGTATATATTTCTTCATAAATATTAAAATGCTGAACATTTTTATCTAGTTAACAAGAAGTATAAAAACCAAAAATTATATATTTTCCAACGTGTGAAATGACTGGGAATGCCGAGCTAATTAACTAGCATAATACGTATTCTTGCTTTCTCATATATAAAACTATCTAAATTTTTCAAAATCATTCCTAGTTTCCTATATACCAAGTAGAAGTTTCAAAATTGGGCTCCAAAGGCAGGGTTTAAAACAAGCCAATATCAAATCATTTGAATGATATAAATTTAGTTTAGATGGTATGAATTGGAGCTGGTTTTCGGTATAAATACACGTGCCCACAAATTCCTTAAAATAACCTCAGTCAAACTTAAGTTCATACAAATTAACTTTATCCAAACCCAACACGAAAGAGGGAATAAACAGTTGTTGATACTAAGTTGTTAAGTTATTCATGAAATATTTTTTAGTCTCGTTTTGTACATATTAAAGATATATTGTCTGATTTAGAGAAGTGTGAACCTGACGGCTCATTTTGTTCTTCTACCGAGTTAATCTAATAGTATGTCTCTATTTCATGAAATGGTTACCGATTCTAAAAACACCTTCATTGCATTTTTGCAGGCAATGACGGAGCTTCTTTATGACAATGGGGGCCATGGCCACCCCAAAATTTTTTATGCTCAAAAAATTTCTTTGGAATTTTTTTTTAAAAAATTTAATATAAATATGAAAAAGTATTTTATCTTATGCATTTGGCCCCCTCAAATATTTTTTTTAGTTTATAAGTATACATTTGGCTCCCCGAAATATTTTTTTAGTTCATAGATATATATTTGGCCCTACCAAATTTTTTTCGCAAGCTCCGTCCCTGTTTGCAGGGTGAAAGTAACCTTCTCATATCCATAAAATCCTCAATTCACATAAGATAATTCAGGCTTTAGTGTGTATTTTGGTTGATTCTTTTGTTACGGTAAGTTTTACAGGATTACTTGTAATAAATTTTCCAGCTTAAATAGTGAGAAGCTCCTCTTCATTTAACTCCAATTTGTTCTCTATTATTATCATTTAACCAACTTTTAGTGTATTTGCTTATAATTTTAACTAAAATAATCATGTATGTGAAAGTTTAAGTGATGAATATAATTTCATTTTGAAAGTATAATGGACAAGGTGCCGATCTTAGAAGTAGATGGCAGTTGATATAATATACTATTTGTGAATTTCCTTGTCATGAGTAATCATGTTTCTAATCGATTAATGAAATATGAGCAATTTATTCTCATTTCAATATTTTATATAGTATTAGAATGATCTCCCTGATATCTAAACAGTATCAGGTGAGTTGCTGCTTGTACTTCTTGCTTCATTTTAAGTTATGAAATACTTCAATCCCTCATGTACGTGAACCAACTGATTTTCTGGTTTTCAAAATTTGAAACAATAGATGCATTTGGAAGAGAAGAATCAGAAAGAGTAGGCTTTGACTATACTGATTCATGAGTGTAATATCTCTTGAAACATTAACACAGTGTACTGTTTCTATTCAACAATAATCACATCCAGCTGAGCGAATCTCTCAAAGTTATGAGATAAACCGATGACTGAAATAATGTACAACTATTGTTATCAGCTAAACCTGAGATAAATTATACTCACATTTTACGGGCTGTTGGGTTGTTATGAGATTATTGATCAACTAAGTTATCACATGACTATTGCCATTAATTTTAGAAGGGGGAAACTTTCTTTGATTGCTGTGTTTAAAATTTCAGTTCTTGCAACATATATACATATTGCAATATATCCTCCCACTACTATTTTGTCAAAAACATTGGTGAGCCACTAACACATTTCAATACCTATAATACAAACAAACCTAGAAGTTTTCTTTAGTTTCAATATCTTTGGGTTGTAAGAATAAGAAAGATGGGCCAAAGAAATAAAAAGACAAGAAGTTTCTATATCTTTCGGTGGCATAATTAAAAAAAAAGGGGGTAAAATACAAATTTATTCTAAAAATTATTGTAGAGAAGTAATGTTACTTTAGAAATTGTATTAGGTTAAATATTTTTGAAAGTGTTAAAATGAAGAAATATTATTTTTTTTTCAGTTAAAAAGTTAGGAGTCACTATTAGTGTTTCAATTGTATATATGGGAAGTAATTTTTGGAATAACATTGAATCTGAAAAAACTTTCAACACAGGTTCTTAACAAAAAATTTTATTTCAAATTTGCACTTTAACTCAAAAAAGATTGATCCAAAAACAAAAAGATAAGAAAATTATAAAACATTTTCTTTCCGAGGAACAAAGAGAGATCATAAACCTTCAAAATTCGAATACAAGTCTCACCACAAACTGACTAGATTCATATATTTCACAAAAAGAATTGGACAGAGAGAAAGTAGAAGCAAAAAAAGTAAGAGAAAAAAAAAAGGAGAAATTAAAGACTTATTTGGAAAGCACTACAAAATGTCAACGGTTCGCCCTCAATTCAATGGAATCATACAGAAGCAGCACCGATAAAACATCCGACCTTAGATGCACCGACACATCACATACACGCACGTTACTTCATTCTTCATCTTCAACCTCCCTTCCTCATCACAACCATAATCCCATCACTGTAGCCCCAACAATGGCCCCCCACATCTGTTTCACGCTCATCGCCGCAGAGTCATCCGCAGGAGACGCAGGTCCCTCAGCCGCTTTCTTCTTTGAGGATTTCGTCTTGGCCGATGCAGGTGCCGGCGCCGGTGCCGGAGCCTTGGCCTCGAAGAAATCCCGGGGAAGAAGCACCTTGTCCACTTGGTAAACCGCTAGCTGGCTATCTGTATACACGGTCCCACCAACGGTGGCATTGACAACGCCGGTCGTCATGTTGACTTGGTTGCCGGAACCCGTGACATTGAGGGCCAACCGATCCGGATCCGCCCCGGCCTGCGTTCGCACCGGGTTGCTCAAAGTGTCAAAATTTGATAGGGAGACCAATGTAGGCAATATGTGGAACTGAACGAGCTCATTCTTCTGCTGGTCGTTGAGGGAATTGAGGAATCCAGGTTTGAGGCTGGTGAATGCATTGTCGGTGGGGGCGAAAAATGTGATGCCACCACTTGAAGTCAATAGCTGTGAGTTGATTTGGTTAGCCACTTGGGTCGTCTTGAGAAGACGGATCAGAGTGGTGAATCCTCCAGCCTTGTTGAGGATTCTGATGATGTCTGTGGGAGGCGTTGACGGGGTAGGAGCCGGAGCCGCTGCAGGCGACTGAGCCGAAGACGTGGAAAGAAACAGAGCAAGCAGAATAAGTGAGAGGAGCTTCATTATGGTGGTGATTATCGTCAACAATGGAGTGATATCTGTGAGTGTGAGTAGTGAGGGAAGAAAGGAGGGGAATTTATGGAGGTTTAGGGAAGGGGTTATCTTAAAGTTAGGATTAAGAAAGGTTAGTGGTTAGGATCTGTAAGTATACATCAGAATCAGATGAAAGGTGGTGCGTCAAAGCATACAGAGAGAGAGAGGGTGTGATTTAAGACGATGGGTGGAGTAGCCAGTTGGATATTGCTTGGGAAGGAAGGTAACACAGTGACAAATATGACTGAAAAAGAAAAATAATGATTGCGTAGCCTTTACTTGTTCATATTCTCAAATTATAAAAATGCAAAGAAAGAAAAAGGAACAGAGGAAAAATGGAAAATTGCTTGCCATAATCTTAAGGAAGAAGGCTTTTAGCCAGAAAAAACTAGAGGGTTTGATGATGAACTCGACCCCATGGATGTTAGCCCATCACCTACGATGAGAATAGCTACTTACTCGGTGTTGATTGTGTGTGGGTCATATCTGCTTCTTAATCAGTAGTAATTATGATAATTACTCTCCTTAATCGGGGAAAATCAACAGCTTTTAAATATGATTACAAGCTTTATTGCTTTAGCAGATCATATATTTATTTCCTTCTTTTTATATGCCATGATCTTTCTGATGAAAAAAACAGAGCATTCATCGTTGAATCTTGACCAATCAAACAGGGTGTAATTGAATAGCTAAAAAGTTTGATATTATTTTAAAACTTTGGGCAAAACCAAACTGGATGATGATTTCTTTATACAGAAAATAAAGGTTGGCACGAAATATTTGCTATTCGCAGCTGTGCTTAGCGTTAGGTATTAATCATTAAATGTAGAGATTTATAATTAGCAACTCATTTATAACAAACAAACAAAAAAGTAGAGGTTTAGAGTAATATATAATTCTAATATAAAAAATGTTGGTTTCAGTAATAAATCCATTTGGTCAGAATCCAATTAATTGGTTTCGATTCATATAGTGTAAATAAAGTCAAATTGGACTTTTGCAAAAGACTGGAGGCAAAATGCAAAATAGTGAAAAATTACCATCAGATGTAGGATACACGAACTGAAACGAAATTGACACTCTCTCTTGGACTTCCACCTTTCCACATTCTCTATTGCAGCTTCAGTCATATATACCAAGGGCATGCTTTAGATTTTTATAATTTTAAATTTTATCAGAGATTAATGAAAAAAATGCTTAAAAAACACTTTTTTGCACTTCCAAATGAGTACCAATGCTATGACACTGTGTTATTTTAAGAAGGGTTAAAGTGCAAAAATACATATGAACTTTTTCCCCAAGAGCACCCCTGCACCACTTGCTCTTTTTTAAGCAAAAATACACTTGGAACAGTAACATAACGGTGGGATGTGACTTTTGCTACAAAATAATAACCACGTGTGTATTTTTGCTTCAAAAAAGGGTACATGATGCTAGGCGCTTCAGGGAAAAAATTCATGTGTATTTTTATACCTTAACCCTTTTAAGAACTAGTAAATACTTGCGCTAGTTCTAAATATAAGATAAAATTTATAGCGTAAATTATATTATATATTTTATCCTATTTTTATAACTAGTTACTAGTGTTTGAGGAAACTTAAGAAGAACTAGTATAAGGCTATAAGGAGCATCGAAGGTATAACCTCACACTTTTGGGGAGCTTCTATATCATTAGGCTATAAGACTACTGGCATGTGATATATATTAAGTAATCATGAAGACACTTGTATCAGAGGACCCTATTTTCTTGCCTATCCAAACCTGCATAGGCAAGAGGAGTTTGTCCGTACAGATGAGCTCTTAACCATCCAGATCTGATCTGGACAGCTCAATTTTTTTTAATTTCTATTTTTTTAATAAAAAAATAATGGGTAGATAATATAAAATAAAGTTAATATTTTAACTAACATTTTTTCAAAAAAAGATTTTTTTCATATAAAAAGATAAAAAATAAAATAAAATAAAAGATCTGGACAGGAGCTGCCATGCATATCCAGAGAATAGGCAGGATAGGAGGGAAGCTGTTTCCTTGTATCAGATATGTATCAGTACTTGCTACTTGATAGGCACATCTCAATAAAGAGAACAGCAAGAAAAACATAAAGAACACCAATTAATTACTCGTATTAAATATGGCACAACCACTATGGGGTTTAATTTAACAGACCAGCGGTCGTGCAAATAAACTTCGCCATCGATGAAATATACATCTACACTACCCATCATATTATGATCACCAGTACACCTTGACCTAGTCACTGGAAAAAGAATACAAAAAAATTAGACCCTGGGACCTTGAAAGAGATGTATGAACTAAGAACTGAGAGATGAACCCGCTAAACAAATGTGTATTAAATAATGCGTCCATATCGTGATACAGAACGTGAGAAGGTTGCATAAATTACACGCTTGGGCTCTTCTTCGTTTACATGCTAAACTATTTCTAACCACCATTTACACTGGAATTTCTCTCCCTTAATGCATCCTCTGCTTTTATTTTCTCCGGAACAAAATCTGAACAAGCAAAAGCAATATAAACAGGCTTGTCAATTAAAGCAAAGTAAGCATTGAGAACTTCAACTATCAGATGTTAGTATATTATAGTAAGAATGGCATTGGGATACGAATAAGAACTATACCTGATAGAAAGTCAAATCTGCTCTGCTTACTTACAACAGATGCTGAAAACAAATACAAGCGTCTTAGAAAATCATAATGTTTAATCAACATAGATTTGGTTTAACGGAGTAAGGTCCCACTAGATCCCTCTTGATCTCAAGTTCAAGTCTTAGAAGAGACACATGTATTGAAAGGGACAATCACGAATCCCAAACCGAATACCAGATAATAATATCAAAATAAAACTAATAATGTTTGATGACATAAATGCAAGCACCAAAATCAATTTTAAAGAGTAAAAAAATATTTCTACAGTAGTTTTGGGCCTTATAAATTATGACATTATGAAGATCTATGGTGGGTGTTTTAGGTTTCAGAACAACCGAAAACAATTTTAGGTCTGGGTATATCGAATTTTTGACCCCACACCCCATCTCAGTTTATCTCTTACCAATAGGCTACAATTAGGAGTTGGCAATATTCCTAAACCCCATCAATAAAACTAAAGGCTTAGCTTGCAGCCATTGAAAGATAGTTCCAAATTCATCGAGTCATGAGTGAGATTGTGCTTCACTCTTCTCTCTTGAACCTTGTTGTCCTCTTTTCTTATTATATTTCTTTTTTGCCCCCAAAAAAATGATGCCAATTATTCCCCTCAGTAAGAGTTGGAAATCATTGTTACAGCTTCAGAGGACATAGTAGTCCAGAAGAAGAGCAGTTGTTCCTTCAAAATAGATGAAGTTGACTGATTTTACTTAAACCTCGTAACATTTAGACCAAGCCTAAATCAGAACCAAAGGATGGTGATGAACCCATAGCTGTGGCAAGATATGGTTCTGCATGGTGAAATTGATTCTTCTGTTGAAGATGCTCAGACAGAATGCAGACAACAGATGGAAAGCAGATGTTATTTAATTACTGTATAGAAGAAACAGTCAAGAACATTAGATCTAACTAAATGTTTCTATTTTCTAGATGCCTAAATCTACATTCTTAGGAAAGGGCTTACCCTGGCTACCATTGATGGAATTAATATGACATAGTTGTCTGCCTATGATCTCTAGTAAAAAATTGATTATTGGTACAATATCCTTAATTATAGTAGAAAAGAATCAGATTTTGCCAATTACTTCAAAAGACATTGGTAGACAGAATCAGCCAACCTTAGACTCAAAAGTATGAACATGAATATTAGACTATTAATGTTGATCATCACTCTCCCCCCATTCCCCACCCAAAAAAGAAAATCATCCTTATACTAGGAACTTTACTGGGGCAGTCCAACTTTCGTAAGGATGAAGAAGGTAAAGTTGAGTGCCTGATAATTCATGAACAAATGTTTTTGTTTAATTTCCATGTTGCTAAAAGAGACACAAATGATAATTTAGCAAAAGGTCTTTGGACCATAGTAAGTCAACGGATAGGGTTAATGGCTATGCATAATTTAGCAAGAGATAGAGATTACAAAGGTGTTTGTAAGCCAGAGATTTTTTCCGATCTCGAACACAGGTAGCATGACTGTCCCGCGTAAATTGTTCAAGGAACATCTCCTGCAACCAGAATTGGCAGATAGGTTGGTCTCATAAAATGTTGAACACAAATTACCGAGTTCAAAGTTATGAAATTTAAAATCAGAGGTGAGAATTGAAACACGAACAAATAAGATATATAGTGAACAAAAAACATTTACCGTGGCTTTGTTGATGGCAAATATGGCTTCCTGGGAAACACGAAATTCAAGATCTTGGCCCCTAATTATCGTCCGGATACGATTCATGGGAAATACATTGCCTTTGGCGTCTCCTTTGCCTTCAGCTTCATCGTCGTCATCATATTTAATTCCTTTGACTTTGTCTTTTTTGGGTTTAATTGCACTGGTTCGGCCATTTGTGATCTCAGTCTTGTCTTCCAGACGCTCTTCCTCTTCGAATTTTTCATGTGACTCGGTACTGGAAGAAGGAACAACGATCGCTTTATCGTCCTTATTCGCATCAAGATTGTTAAGTTTTTTCTTCTTAATACTCTTGTTTTTCTTGTCCAGGTGCTTCTCTTTTCTGGGTTTAGCGGCTTTGTTCGCTGGTTTGGAACTGTCAGCAGGTTCGCTCTCGTGTTCTGTCTTGGAATTTTTGGAAGAAGCCATTGATGTATTTCGCAGCTCAAGGGTTTCCAATTTTCAGTTTTCTGTTTGTCGCTGCCGCTCCAGCTTTCCAGTTCGAGTGTCTCCGTTTTTTTTTTTTTTTTTTTAAAATTTCCCGCACAAAAAACATTTTGGGTCTACAAGGACCTGAACTGTTTTGGGCCGTTTGGATGGAGCCTGATTGCTCTTATATATTGTTCTGCGGGCCGCTATATCATTATTGAGAGCTATGGCGGGCCTGGAATTAGTCATATGAGAGTATATGTTGGCCCCAAAAAAAAAAAGATATACTCCCTCTCATCATAAATATAAAACAGGAAACTGGCAAAGGATCGAACACTCTCACTAAAGGGAGGGGGTCGGACACTCTTACCAAAGGGAGAGGGTTCGATCCTGGAGTTAGTCAAGGCACTGAGGGAGAAATCTTAGCTCTTGAGTGTCTAGGTAAACGCCTGAAGGTAATAGACGGCTCACCCTGCCCAACATTGGTATCACTTAGGAGAAAAGGATATTTCATCCTATCCTTGGATCGTGGGTGAACCAAACCCCTTTTCTAAAATTTTTTTACCAAAAAGAAAAAATAAATATAAGATAGAGTTAACTTTTTTTTTTTGAAAAGATTAATAAAATTGAATAAGTCATTTAATCGTATCATATGTTGTGTATTATTGGATTATATATCACTTTATAGGTTAGGTAAAATAGTTTAGAGAAAAAATTATAAATATGAATATTTTAAAATAATTTAATTATTTTTATTGATATCTTAAAAAAAATCAAACCTATTTTATATTGAGGTTCGGTATGAGATAATATTCCTAACTTGAGCTTCTTGCTCATGTCCAACATCGTTGTCATGTGAACATATATGGATGTTGCGGTTACCAGGCCAGGTAGCATGGAAACGAAGGCAAGGAGAAGCCAAATATTGAGCACGTGCGTCATAGTTTAATGAAGCAATATTCTGTGTGTTCAATAATACTCCTTACTCCTCACTCCACGTGACTGCTTCAGCTGGCGATATATAAATATCAGAACACAGATCAGAATATATTTTCAACAATATCATAGTTTAATGATGAGTACAGAAATTCATATGGCGGCAGATCTTGAAGTTTGAAGTAACATAGAGATACGGATTCGGGAGATCTGGAATAAGACAACGTGTGAAAGAAAATAACTGAATCATGTGTGTGATTTGGGAGAACCCTATCTCATTGTCGTCCATATATTTTATTTTGTGTGCGCGAAGTTGAAGTTTTTCGTAGGTTATTGAATTTGTAATAGGGGCTTCAGTGGAGGACAAGCCAAGCTTCAAAATGGTTGCTTAATATTAATCTATATATTATAAGGAATAAACTAATAATTCTAATAAATCAATAAAAATATTATATTTCTACTAAAAATTAAGTAATTTTCAATATTATCTCTACTAATTATACTAAATTTTAATATCATATTATTTATTACTCTCACTCACTACCTTTATTAATTATGATTACATATGGAAAAAATATTTAATACCTTATAAAAAAATCAAATACACTTATTAATTAGTGGGCTTATAATAAAAACCAAGTAAGGATAGTTGATCTTGAGATATTGTTTTAATTTATGTACCACTCAGGTTCTATTCATAAATCTTTTTTTAACTAAATCAAATAAACCATTGAAATGTAATTAGCTTAATGATCATAGGGTAAATTTTTAACTTTGTTCTCATTTATGTATATGTATCTTTCAACTCTGTCCTTTTTATATATTTTTATTGTTATAATTCATACGAGTAAAATTGTCATAATCTCGTTTATTACTTTAAGAAAAACTTATAAATAAAACAAAATTTATTGATCAAAAGAGATTTATAAATGAGATTAAAGTGTGTTTGCATAGCAAGGGTGCCTGAGAGTTGTGTGACGCCATTAATGGGGGACAACTAGGCAAGGTCCACTCATTTATGAGGAGGTTTTGTGATTGGGCGGCCATTCAATGTAACAGTCAAGTGAGACTTGCAACACCCAATGAAGTGGGGAAAGGAAAGAAGATAAAGTTTTTATAATTTTTTTTAAAAAAATAAAGAGGAAAAACAAACTGATGGATCATATGTGAGCTCATCGAAAAATGGAGAGGATAAAATATGGGTGTGTGGAAAGAAATGGTTGGGAATTAGGTCAAGGTTTTGTTGTGGAAGACAGCCAGAACCAACAACCATGTTTAATATGTTTGATTCTTTAATTATCAAGTACTCTTTCTGATCTTTATTATAAGACACTAGCTATCAATACTTTTTTATTTTTATTATAAGGTACTAACTTACTTTAGCTAACCCATTTATTACTATTTTTTCATTATGCCCTCATTTTTAATTAACTCATTTGAATCTACATCATTAAAGTAGGGGTAAAATTATAAACATTTATTACTTTCGAACCTAATTAATGACTTAATCTTTATTTTTTGGTCCGTGAAAAATGATAGTTGATGTCTTGTAATAAAAATGAGAGGGAGTATAGGTTTTCGGTGTGTCTCATCATCTTGACATTAAGAACGAGGCACTAATCATATTGAATGATCCAACCATGTGGGAACATGTAGCAATGATCACTGTAATAAATGGAGGCAAACCAGGTCTGGGACCATATAAAAAGGTCAAAAAGAAGGCCAGTCGAAATTAAGGATGAGTGTGAAATTACAAAGCAAGTCTTTTTTATTTGATATGGAAAAACCAAAGAAACGACAGAAAGCAGCCCTTTTTTTGTCATTTTGGGTGTTGGTACACAAAGATCTGAAAACCCATTAACTTTGGTCACATGCGTGACTTGAATGACGAATCCCCCCTTCCTCCCACCACTAAATATATTAATTTAATAATTCAAAATTTAAATTATCTTAATTTTGTGTGTGTAAAAGGGTCGGGTAAGAATTGTCTGAATATTATTTAATGAGTTTTTTCCATTTTCATTTGGCATTTATTATATGTATTGTATTGATTAAAATTGTGACGATGCTTATATTTACTTTATTTCTCATTTACTTCCCCCTTATAAATAAAAGTATATTTAAAAAATAAAGTTTATTTTAAATATGCTTAGTATTTTTAACTAACTTTAGCCATCTTCTTAATTATGTAATTTAGTTATTAACCTCTTATAAAACCGACTTAAAGAGGAGAAGGGAGTAGCAATTTAGTAACAGTTCTTTAATTAAATTGAGATTGTATATCCCTAAGCAGATGATAATAGCTGTCCTGCCCATAATCTTATCAAATATTAGTTGTCCTCACAGAAAGAATAATAGGACGTAATTTTTTTGTGGTTAATCCTTTTAAAAGAAATGAAATCTATAATTTTTTTTTTTTTAAAAAAAAAGTGCTTAAAATTGAGGGGGGAAAGGACGAACAAGAACCAAGTGCGATGGCTAATGATGAGAAGGAGACGAGGAAGAGCTACAGTACGCGCGCATTTGTATCGACCTCATATTTCGAGGTTGTTTGTCCCTCCCACCTGTCTCCTGTTTCTACTACGTCCTGCCACGTTCCCCTTCAGAATAATAATAATAATAATCATAAAAAACCGTGATTAAAATATAAGTAGCACTGTATTAATTTCAATCCTTAATACAACTTTTTTTTTACCTAATTTAAGTAGATTAAAAAAATTAGTTAATATAAAAGATATTTTCTAAGTCATTTTTATTGATTTTCTTATTCTTTTTTATCATTTTTATTATTGAGAGAATATTAATAAAGGTAAATTATGAAAATATTAATAAATATAAAAATTACATCTTGTATTTAAGGTAAAGATTAACATTTTAAATATGTCGTAAATTAGAATATGTCCATACTACTTTTTGGTTATTAAAATTTGTAAGCGATTACTTTCACTTTTAAATCATAAATATAGTGACCAATAATTGTAATTAAAGAAATTATAAGGATTTAATTAATTATTTTAAAGAATTTTATAAGATTCAATTAATTTTTTTTAAGAAAAGTTAAGGAAGTTAAATAAATTACTTAATAATAGTATATGATATGTATCATTAAATTATTTATGAGTTTATAAATCAAATTAATTAGATTAAGGGAAAAATGATAAATATGAATAATTTAAAATAATTTATTTAATCTCTAAAAAAAGTTATTTGAATTTTATATTTAGAATTAATTTTTTCCACCAATTAATTAATTACATCCCCTGTCTTTATAAAGTAACCACGTCCTTTTTCTTTATCAGTCAAATTTCTCATTATTAATTTAATCTTCTAAAAATTTATAGGTAATCATTTCATATTGCCGTATCGATGACTTCTTAAACATAATATAATATTCAATATCCAAAATTTTCATATCAAGATCCTTTTTAATTTGCCCGCGACGTTGTGTTCCTTCCCGCTCTCGGTAAAATTAACGTAGCTTCCTTCTTTCCTCACACCACCTGAGTCAATTTCACTTTTGAAGCTTACAAGTTACGACCTCTAATTCTAAACGCAACCAGAGTCAATACTATCATGCAACATCATTTAGCTTTCCCTCCATTTTCAAATTCCATGAAGTAAAGTAAATATATCTTTCAAGTTTCCACTTCAAATTTTGCTTTCTCAATTTCCAAGTTCACACTTCACACCACCGCATTTGCTGACAAAAATTAGGAAGGCCCCCATTTTTGTGTGTGCTCTTCTTGAATAAAGTGAAAAAAAGAAAAAAAAAAAAATCCCAAATGCCTCACAGAGACAAATAGTTGCCGCTTGAAGATAAGCCAAAGCAGTAACTTCAAGAGCTCACAAATTTGTGAGCTCTGTTTAACAGGACAAGAAAACAGCTGAGGAAGACGATAATGACGCTGACATGTTTTCCCGCATTATAAGATATTAATGGACGTGACGTGCCCTTCCTGCTCTTCAAACTCTTGCCTCTACTCCTTTTTCTTATGATTCCTTTTAGCGCCTAAGCAAACATTTATTTACACTTATTTAAAGGATAAGTCCGTATCAGTCTAGCAGATTAAGCCAAGCATTCTTTTGGGAAAGCAATCTACTGTAACTGTTTTCTAAAGCCATTATCTTTTTGCCATTTACTTGACGGAATTGGAAGTGTGTCTTTGACAAAGATCTGGGCTTTTAAATACTAGAAGCAAAAGGGAATCATTGTTCTTCCCCACTCTGTGAATTTTGGTATTTGATTCTCTGGGAAACCTGAAAAAGGCCGTATGAGAACGACACATATACTATTTCTTTTCTTTTGGTTCCTAGGCGTTCTAGCCTACACGTCGTTTTGTGCCAATGTCACGTACGACCACCGTGCATTGGTCATCGACGGCAAGCGCCGTCTCCTCATCTCTGGTTCTATTCATTACCCTCGCAGTACTCCAGAGGTGTGCGCCTCTCTGTCTCTCTGAAATGCTTGCCTTATCTTTCTCTGTCTTGACTCTGGTACTTATAGCTATGGTGGATGTTGGGAAATATACGATTATAGTGGATTTTGTTGTTTCAGATGTGGCCGGACCTTATTCAGAAATCCAAAGATGGAGGACTCAATGTGATTGAAACCTACATCTTCTGGAACAAGCACGAACCAGTCCGAGGCCAGGTTTGGTCACCATTTTCATATTTTCTTATTTGCTTCGTATATCTGAATTCTGACGGTGGTTAGTTTGCTCAGCTACTTACCAGTAGAAAAAACAAAAGAAAGAAATGCTCCTCAGCTCAGTTGTATCTTTTAATTACTTGGTTCTTATATGGTTGAAAGCATTTAACATTTTTTTTTCTCGAACAATTTTTATAGGAAGACATTGTTCTGGCATAGTCACTTATGAATTATATGTATTGCAGTATAACTTTGAAGGCGGGAACGATCTAGTGAAATTTGTGAAGTTAGTTGGGGCAGCGGGCCTATACGTGCATCTACGGATTGGTCCGTACGTATGTGCTGAATGGAACTATGGGTAAACTTCCCCACCTTTCTTTTTTTTGAATACTTTTCCCAGTCTATTTCTTCATAGTTTCTTGAACAATTTACCTTTTGGACAGTGGTTTCCCTCTCTGGTTGCATTTTATTCCTGGAATTCAGTTCCGTACTGATAATGAACCATTCAAGGTAAATCATTTCTCTCTCCTTTTATCCTCTGTTTGGTTAAATTGGTGTTCACCGCCACCAACACATACTCTGGTTTCAGAGAGAAATGCAGCGATTTACTACTAAAATTGTGGACTTGATGAAGAAAGAGAATCTCTATGCGTCTCAGGGAGGACCAATTATTTTATCTCAGGTAAGTATATGGTTCAGAATAGGCATATATTATATTATAATTTATGGACAATCTCTTCAAACCTCTGCAAACTAGTTAATATAAGAATAATGAGCACTCTCTAATGAATGCTAGATTGAAAATGAGTATGGTAATAGTGATATTGAGCCTCGCTATGGTCCTGCTGCTATACCTTACGTCAAGTGGGCCGCTTCAATGGCCATATCACTCAATACAGGAGTTCCCTGGGTCATGTGCCAGCAAGCGGATGCCCCAGATCCCATTGTAAGTTCACTTTCATCTATTATCTTCAACTGCTTTGAAGCCTTTTTTTGTGCAGATTG
Organism: Acacia confusa; assembly: GCA_037074495.1. NCBI lineage: Eukaryota > Viridiplantae > Streptophyta > Magnoliopsida > Fabales > Fabaceae > Acacia > Acacia confusa. Next base: position 1,960,999 of record CM073509.1, read on the forward strand.
TGTTTCTTCCTGAATGGAGCTACCTTGTTATTCTGTGATTCTGTCTGCGCGTTCATTAATTGACATATTCATTGCTTACAGATTAACACTTGCAATGGATTTTACTGTGATCAATTCACACCAAACTCTAACCAGAAACCAAAGTTTTGGACTGAAAATTGGAGTGGATGGTGAGCATCTTTTCCCCCGTGGGTTGTGTGTTCTCTTCCTAACCTCACTGTTTTTTTCTTCTTTTTAGTTTTATTTCTATCAAAACCTCGTTGGAATTCTTTGGATTTGTAGGTTTCGATCATTTGGTGGTGCAGTTCCCTACAGACCTGTAGAAGATCTTGCATTTGCCGTGGCGCGGTTTTTCCAACGAGGTGGAACATTACAAAATTATTATATGGTAATACATCCTTACATGGTGTTATGTTTATATATGACATTTCAAGATAAAACAGGCTGAACTGAAGGTGGTAATGATTTTACGCCTTAATTTTTTGTTGCTCTGAAACAGTACCATGGTGGTACCAACTTTGACCGAACTTCTGGCGGTCCATTCATTTCTACAAGTTATGACTATGATGCACCAATTGATGAGTATGGTATGCAGACTTTCTAGTTTTCATGGTCAATCTTTTGATGGAAAAATGGAATCTTTCCTTTTTATAGTATTCTTATCATCAACATTTTAGACACCACATTTATATAGTACCAAAAAGAAGCCGTTTGGTATGTACATGAGATATGCTTCATATTTTCATAACGGACACTGAGAGTTAACAGGTTCATTTGGGATAACCAAAATATCTTAATTGTATGATGCAGGAATTATCAGACAGCCTAAGTGGGGACACCTCAAAGATGTGCACAAGGCCATAATGCTTTGTGAAGAAGCATTGCTAGCCACTGATCCTCAAATTAAATCACTTGGTCCGAATCTAGAGGTATATTTCTTCTTTATTATAATTATTGATTCTGTTAAAATGGCTCTCTCATGCCTCGCGTATGACAATAGAGTTTCTGGATAAACTTATCTTTGGCGACGCTGTGTTTGTACTTTAAAGTTGTGGAATAATTATCTATATACGTGATTAGATATTTTCATAGTTTTCTACTGATCCCTAAGAGTTGAGTGATTGCAGTAACATGTTATTTTCCCGTCTTTCTTTTCTGCACTTTCTTGCCAATATGTTTGTAATTGTCTCTACATTAACGCGCAACTTGTATTATTTAAATCCAGGGTGCAGTTTACCAGGCAGGATCTACATGTGCTGCCTTTCTTGCCAATGTGGGCACTTCATCTGACGCAACAGTAAATTTCAATGGCAAATCCTATCATTTGCCTGCTTGGTCTGTGAGCATCTTACCAGACTGCAAGAATGTAGTGCTTAATACTGCAAAGGTTTGCCTCATCAACTTCGGTTACAGTCAAGATAATATATGTTCTTTGCCAGTCCAAGAAGGGCTTGAAATAAACTTCTAACTCCCTGTATGACAGGTTAATTCTCAATCTACCATATCAAGCTTCACAAAAGAAATTTTCAAAGAAGACAGTGATTCTTTAGAAGGTCCTACCTCTGGATGGAGTTGGACAAGTGAACCAGTAGGTATTTCAAAAGCTGATGCATTCTCAAAGGTTGGATTACTGGAGCAAATAAATACAACAGCAGACAGAAGTGACTACTTGTGGTACTCTTTGAGGTATACTGACCTTTAGTTCACACATCTATCTTCTAACCTTTAATAATCCCCTCTGATGATATTTCTCTCTTTTTTTAGCATTGATCTTAATGGTGGTGGTGGCCCTCAAACTGTCCTCCACATCGAATCACTTGGCCATGTCGTTCATGCATTTATCAATGGGAAGCTTGCAGGTAAATAAAATTGAGAGAAATGAGAACTAACATGACAGAGTAAATTATACATTTCTTGTCACTCAAAATTTGGGATTGTATAAATTTCCTTCCTTGTTTTCTTTATTTCTTCGATTAACTTTCCTTGTTTTCTTTATTTCTTCGATTAACTTTCCACGTATTATAACAAATACCAACCCATGGCTTTCCAGGGAGTGGAGTTCGTGATGCTGCCAAAAAGTTGGACGTTCCTGTCACTCTTGTGGCTGGGAAAAACACAATTGATCTCCTGAGTCTAACTGTGGGACTTCAGGTTGAGCCTTCCTTATTATACTTATCTTCTGAGAGAACTTATTTTTCTGCAACTTGCATTGGCTTGTCATTTTTCATTTTCCATCTGATTTGGCGTTATGATCAAGTCATTTCTTAATGCTGCATAAGCTAATGTGAACCTTGACTGTACATGACAGAACTATGGAGCCTTTTTTGACACATGGGGTGCTGGAATAACTGGCCCTGTTAGATTGAACGGTTTGAAAAATGGGAGCTCTCTCGATCTCTCCTCCCAGCAGTGGACATATCAGGTTCCTCTCAGCTTAACCTAAAGCCGATTCCTTTCTTTCTCTTTAGGCTGAAATGGTGGTATAACATTCATGCCTCGTTGGGGAATAAAAATCTTAACATTCCTTTTAACTTGGCAAGATTATTCTTCACTTTATTTCCTTAAAAAATGAACAGGTTTTAACTCTCCAAAAGTTTGGATTGATGATGCATTTGAGAGGACAAATTCTAAATAAGAACGAATAGAAAGATAAAACCTCTTCAGAAGCTTTTCTTGGAACCGACTCTTGCTAATTTGGAGTAATAAGAATTAAAACCGAGTGCATCAAATTGATTGATTCAATTGATATCCTAAAAAACGCAAAAAATTAAATGTTATCAACTTAAGAGCCTGATTTGAATATTTTGAAGCTTAAATGTTTAATTTTTTCTCTTTCCTCCATCAATGCCTGAGAATGCACCTTTTTGTCAAAACTCGTGGATACAGGTCGGTCTTCAAGGTGAAGAATTAGGTCTTTCTGATGGATCTGGAAAATGGAACTCGGGGTCTACCTTACCTAAGAATCAGCCATTGATATGGTACAAGGTAATCTTACTTGCCTAGTGGTTGGAACAAAGAGACATGGTTTTCCTTGGATAAAAAGCTGTGCTTTATATGTGGCCACAAATTATTTCATGCATTTCCAGATACAGAGACTAGTCTGCACTTTATATACAACCAATAACGTCTACCTGTAGAAATATATTGTTTAGTTGTCATATTCTTTAGCTAATTCCTTTTATAGCTTAAGCATACACAGTCTTTGAGGACCTGTTTGGTTTACTCTTACTTTGGGTTAGAGCATGAAAACATGTCTTACAGTGTAATTTTGTTCGAGTGAAATGGTGAGGCATGTGATCCTAACATATTCCACTTACGAAGGAAAGACTAAAAGTTCAGGCATAAGATTGACATTGATTCTTAACCAATGATGCGAGAAAAGCAAAGGGAACAAAATTTCGAGTCTTGGCTAATCTTCCACTTATATTCTTCTCCTTTCTACCCATTCTTGAAAACTTCAGCAAATATGAATCCATCATACTGAAAATTTCATAACCTTATTGTCTAGTACATAAGTTAAATTGGCAAGAAGCAACTTTAGCATATTGCTTATTCTTCTTTCTCTTCATATGTTTGATGGCTATACATGTTGAACCAGACAAGCTTTGCTGCTCCTTCTGGCAATAACCCAGTAGCAATTGACTTCACGGGAATGGGGAAAGGTGAGGCTTGGATAAACGGAAAAAGCATAGGTCGATTCTGGCCCACATATATTGCTTCAAAGAGTGGTTGCAATGAGGCATGTGATTACAGAGGGTCTTATAATTCAAACAAATGTCTCAAAAATTGTGGAAAGCCATCACAATCGATGTAAGTGTTCGAGATTCTAAATGAGATAACTCAAATACGATAATACTATTTCTCACTGGAAACGCCCATAATGCTGCAGATACCATGTACCTCGCTCTTGGTTGCGTCCAAGTGGTAACATACTTGTGTTGTTTGAGGAAAACGGAGGTGATCCAACTCAAATAACTTTTGTTACAAGACAGATGGAAAGCCTGTGTGCACATATTTCAGATTCTCACCCACCACCTGTAGACTCATTGAATACAGAGGCAGAATCAGGAAGAAAACTAGGGCCTGTACTTTCACTGGAGTGCCCAAATCCCGCTCAGGTTATATCTTCCATTAAATTTGCTAGCTTTGGAACTCCTCGTGGGACTTGTGGCAACTTCAACCATGGCCGATGCAGCAGCAAAAGAGCACTCTCCGTTATACAGAAGGTCAGAATCTTGGTATCGCTTTCACAAGTTGACATTGATATCTAGTTAATTTCAGTTTTAGACTAACTCAAATCAAATGAAACTTGAATAGGCCTGCGTTGGATCAAGAAGTTGCAATATTGGAGTGTCAATTGATACATTCGGTGATCCATGCAGAGGAGTGGCAAAGAGTTTGGCAGTTGAAGCTGCTTGTACATAATCACGCAGCTCCCGCAATTCATTTGCCACAAGTATCTAGTTTAATGTGTTTATTTAAGTATAGCCCAAAGTAATTAAAAATGGAATTCAATAAAGAAAAAAGAAAAGTGCTGTAAAACAGTTTAATATTACTTTGCCTGAAATGAAGGCAAGGAAGAAGAAAAGTTTTCAGCAGATGGGTTATAAAGTATAACTCAATAACCCTACTCGAAGTGGTAGTTTCAGACTTACAAGCTGGACAAATGGGACCATTATTCGATGTACCTTAACAACCAGAGGAATGTTGTAGTTATGTGCAGTGGTTGGGAATCAGACCCGGGGTATTGTTGTGGAAGACAACCAGAACCAACAACTGTGTTTAATATGTTTGAATCTTCAATCGTGAATTAGGATTATGCTTTGTCTCATCACCTTGACATTTAAAAATTTGCATTATCATCGTATGGAATGGTCCAACCATGTGGGAACACTTAACCATAATCAATGGACGCCAATCAGAAGCAAACTAAGTTTGGGACACAAAAAAAAAAAAAGTAAAGAAAGCCCATGGAAATTAAGGATGAATATGATATTACAAAGTCTTTTTTTCTTTTTCCCGATGAATAGAGTAAGTCTTTTTTATGATCCTTATCTCTTTTGCCAACAGTGGCTTTTATCATCCAAAGCTAGGGATTTTATGCATCTATTTCCATGTTTTCTTCATATTGCATAATTTATGTTGTTCCTTTTTATGCAACTGTCTAATGGGTTAAATATTTCATTGCATTACCATTAATTTTGACCAAACTGCCATTTAATTATGAGAAAAAAATTCTAATGATGTTTAGTTAAATTTGACTATATAGTGAATTTGTACATTTTAAAATTGTTTATTGATGTTTTCCCCCTTCTAAAACTTATTAGTGTCAGGTGTCTCTTAGAAAAATTTTACTGGTAAAATTATACCTTGACCCAATATTAAATTAGTTATTTAGTCTGATTTAAAACAAATTTGCAAATTTGATGTTTTTAAAATTTTGATTTGATTATTTTAAATTTAAAAGTACATATTGAATTATTTATTTTCATTTGAAAATTTGAAATTTTATTTGAAACAATTTTATTTTAATTTATTTAAATTGATTTGAAAATGGAAAGAGGATCTATATTATTTTAAGTTCGATTTAAATTTGAATGTATTAATTATTATTATTGTTATTATTATTGTCTCCGTTTTAACTAATGCTTCAAAGTCCAATTTCCATATACTTATTAATTTTTAAATCTCATTTGAAGAAATTTGTAAATATAAATTGTTTTAATTTTGATTTTAAGACTTTTTTTTTTCAATTTGATCGGAACATCAATTTTTAATTTGATTTCAATTGAAAATTTGAAAACTCGACTCTCTTAATTTTATTTGGAAATAAAAATTTAATATTTTCGTAATTTTTAAATTTCTTACTTTGATTTCAAAACATTTTTAAAATATTTGATATTTAATTATTTTCTAATATTTTAAAAATTATTTAAATCTGATTTGATTTAAAGACTGTTTCTTTCAGTTTGATTTGAAGATCAATACTTAATTGTTTACTGGATTTTTAAATTATTTATTTTGATTTGAAAATCAATATTTAATAACTAACAGATATTTTAAATTAGTTTGATTTGAAAGAAATTTGCAATTTTCAAGGTTTTTCATGTTTGATTTGATTTGAAAATTAATATTCTCTTTTTTTCTTAATGTAATATTCACCTAATCTGATTAGATACCCTTACTCACCTTCTTTTAGAAAGCTAGTTGATATGATATATATTATCTAAAATATATTAGTCATCTTGTTTAATTCTTTAATTCTCTCTTCTCCTTGCTTATTATTGATAGAGTATTAATAAGAGTAAATTAGGAACATATTGATAAATATGAAATCCAAGTTTTATATTTATGACTAAAACCAATTTTCTAAATTTAATCCAGATAAGTATCATGGCGATATTGCTACAATTTGAAAACTCTAAGGGTAAATTTGTACTTTAACAAAAATGATATGAATAACACATGACTGCTAGCTTAGCATACTTGTTTAACTAATTTTTAAACTCAATTGGGATAATGGGTAAGGTAAATTACTCCAGATTTAACACTTTCGTAGTAAAATTACCCCTATGTGACAACTTATAGGGCAAAATAACCCTCTAACGCCCCTCCCCCCAAATACTAATGGTTTAGGTGAGTTAGGTCTTAAGGTTTATCGGGGTCCGGCATGTTTTCGAACTTTAAGAATGTTGATAAAGAATTAGAAATATTTATAGCCACCCATTAACAAAGTCCTCATATTATAAAAATTTAAACCCACAATCTTATAATTATGGGCTAACCCATCTATGATATGTTGGCCTAATTAAGTGATTTAGTAAGTTGAAGAATAGGAGTTGATGAGAAGTGGGGTATAGTATTAATTTATTAGTGAGACTTTTTACTGATTTCATTAATCTAATGTTTAATTAGATATTATTTAGATCTACGTGGAGAATTACCTCATTAGCTCCCAATGCCTTTATCTTATGAATTGATAAACTATACATATAGGGACCAATGACTTGATTAAATATGAGGCAGAATTGTAGTACTTACATATTAAGTTTTTCTACTAATTAATTAAATCATCTGTCTTTTATAAAGTCACCACGTCCTTTTTCTTTATCTGTCAAATTTATAGGTAATCATCACTTCTTACTGCCGTTTGACGACTCTTAAACATAATCTAATAGTCAACCTCCCAAATAAAAGAATTTCATATCGATCAATATCCTTTTTAATTTGCCGTCTCGGCGCACTCACAAGGGTAAAATCACCGTAGCTTCCTTCTTTCCTCACAACACCAGAGTCAATTTCACTGTTGATGCTTACAAGCAACCACCAATTGTTTTAGTTTTTATAAGTGTTTTTATTATTTACAAAGTAAATACATAAGAAGAATCTTGTGCCGTCCTATGAAAGTGTGTTTGAAAAACATTTTAGGATGTTGCTGTTGTCTCCTGCATGAGTTCATTTTCAAATTCCATAAAGTATACGTAAATCCATCTTTCCAGTTTAGACTTAATATTTTCCTTTCTCAATTTCTAAGTTCACAACACCACATTTGCTGACAACTATTGGGAAGAACCCCAAATGCATTGCAAAGACAAATACTCACTACTCGAAGATAAGCCAAAGCAGTAGCTCGCAAATTTGTAAGCTCTGTTTAATAGGACAAGAAACCAGCTGAGGAAGACGGTAATGACGCAGACATGGTTTCCCTTATTACATATGATATTAATTGAGGTGACGTCCCCTTCTTTCTCTTTAAACTATTGCCTCTATTCCTTCTCCCTATGATTACATTTACCGCCAAAGCAACATTATTTCAACTTATTTAAAGGAGAAGGCAGTGGCAGATTAAGCCAAGCATTCTTTTGGGAAAGCAATCCACTGTAACTGTTTTCTAAAGCCATTATCTTTGTACCATTTACTTGACGGAACTGAAGTGTGTTTTTGTGTGGGTTTTGGTGTTTGGTTCTCTGGGAAACCTGAAAAAGGCCATGAGAACGACACAGATACTGTTCCTTTTCTTTTGGTTCATAGGCGTTCAAGCCTATACGTCGTTTTGCGTCAATGTCACGTACGACCACCGTGCATTGGTCATCGACAGCAAGCGCCGTCTCCTCATCTCTGGTTCTATTCATTATCCTCGCAGTACTCCAGAGGTGTGTCTCTCTGTCTCTTTGAAATGCTTGCCTCATCATCTTTCTGTGTCTTGACTCTTTGAAGTGGTGAATTTGTTGTTTCAGATGTGGCCGGACCTTATTCAGAAATCGAAAGATGGAGGACTCAATGTGATTGAAACCTACGTCTTCTGGAACAAGCACGAACCTGTGCGAGGCCAGGTTTGGTCAACATTTTCATATTTTCTTACTTGCCTCGTGTCTTAATTTTTTTACTTTTTTTTTTTTTAAAAAAAATTATTTTAATAGATAATTAATTTAAACTTAATATAATCTCTTAATTGACATTTTTTAAAAATCATCAATAAAAAAAATTAAATATAGACCTTTCAAAACTCATACCACAACACAGGCTCACAGTGCTTAAGCTGGTTCTCGGGAAAATTAATATTTGAAAAAAAATTTAATAGAATATGACATTGTGCAAAAGTTTTATTGGATTAAGACCGTTAGTGGCACCATATCAAGGCCACTAATGACATTGGATTATTTGACTCGCCACATTATCGAGAAGTAGGAGTGGCATCGCCACGCATGACGCCGCTAATGACATCATGTCAGAAGACGCCACTAGTGGCGTTAGATAGTCCAATACCACCAGTAGCGTCGTAATATTTGGCGCCACAGGCATCAATTAAAACATAGTAGTTTAAAGCATTATATTGTTCTAAAACAATTTTTATAGGAAGACATTACATTGTTCTAGCAAAGTAACTATGAATTAGATGTATTGCAGTATAATTTTGAAGGCGGGAACGATCTAGTAAAATTTGTGAAGTTAGTTGGATCAGCGGGTCTATACGCGCATCTACGTATTGGCCCGTACGTATGCGCTGAATGGAACTACGGGTCAACTTCTCATCTTTCTTTTTTTTAGTATACTTTTTGACAGTCTATTCCTTCATAATTTCATAACTCATTTAACATTTGGACAGTGGTTTCCCTCTCTGGTTGCATTTTATACCTGGAATTCAGTTCCGTACTGATAATGAACCATTCAAGGTAATTCATTTTTCTCTCCTCTCATCTCGCTGTTTGGTTAAATTGTTGTTCACCGCCACCAACACATACTCTGCTTTCAGAGAGAAATGCAGCGATTTACTGCTAAAATTGTGGCCTTGATGAAGAAAGAGAATCTCTATGCGTCTCAGGGAGGACCAATTATTTTATCTCAGGTAAGTATATGGTTCAATATGAGTAAATGCTCATTCCGGATCTTTAGCATAACAAATAACAAATATGTTTTTACATAATTTGATTATTAGTTTACATGTATTTTCTAAAACATCTTAGTCATCTTTCTTAATTTTCTCATCCCCTCTTCTAGAGAGCATCAATAAAAATAAATTAGGAAAAGATTGATAAATATTAATATTAATATCAACTTCTTAAATATGTTATATATTAGGGAGCGGGGGGAGTATTATATTGTGATTTATGGATGATCTTTGCAACCCTCTGCTACTAGTTAATATAAGAATTATGAGTACTCTCTAATGAATGCTAGATTGAAAATGAGTATGGTAATGGTGACATTGAGCCTCGCTATGGTCCTGCTGCTAAACCTTACGTCAAGTGGGCAGCTTCAATGGCCATATCACTCAACACAGGAGTGCCCTGGGTCATGTGCCATCAAGATGATGCTCCTGACCCCATTGTAAGTTCCCTTTCTTCTATTCTCTTCAATTGCTTTGAAGCCTATGTTTTAGCAGATTGTGTCTCTTAATATTTTCGATCCATCTTATTATCTTGTGATTCTGTTTGCGGGTTCCTTAATTGACATATTCATTGCTCACAGATTAACACTTGCAATGGATTTTACTGTGATCAATTCACACCAAATTCTAACCAGAAACCAAAGTTTTGGACTGAGGGTTATAGTGGATGGTAAGCATTTTTTCCCAAATATGATCTTAAGGGTTGTGTATTCTCTCCCTAATTTTACTGTTTTTTTTTCCTTCCCAGTTTTATTTCTATTAATACCATGTTTGAATTCTTTGGATTTGTAGGCTTGGATCATTTGGTGCTGCGGTTCCCTACAGACCTGTAGAAGATCTTGCATTTGCCGTGGCGCGGTTTTTCCAACGAGGTGGAACATTACAAAATTATTATATGGTAATGCATTCTTACATGGAGTTATTGCCCATGTTTGGTATGACTTTTAGAGAGTATAATTAGACTTATGCACTGTTTGAATCAAACTTATAGGAAAATATATGTTTGGTTGAGAAACTGTTCCTATCCAACTTATGGACCAAAAGTAACTTATTTGAAAAGTTACTGTGGGGATCTTTTGTTTCAATTGGACTTATAGACCAAGATCATAAGATATTTTTTTTATATCATTCAGTATCCTGAAATATATTTTCAGTACCATTTAATATCTTAAAAAAATTTTAGGGTACTAAATGGTACTAAAATTAATTTTTTTCAAGATTTTAAAATAATTTTTTAAGATTATGAAGCATTTTTTTAGTACTATTCTATATATTTTTAGTACCATTTAGTACTTTAAAAAATATTTTAGGGTACCGACTAGTACTAAAAATAATTTTTTCAAGATCCTAAAAAAATTTTTCAACACCATAAAATATTTTTTTAGTACCGTTCAATACCCCAAAGTATATTTTTAGTACCATTTGTTACCCTAAAAAATATTTTAGAATACTGACTGGTATTATAAATAATTTTTTTAAGATCATGAAGTATTTTTTTAATACTGTTCAGTATCTTGAAGTATATTTTTAGTATCAGTCGGTACCTCAAAAATATTTTAGATTGACTATAAGTTTAAAAATCAAAAGCTACTTATACTACTGCCTACTGTCAACCCAAACATAAATCATATTTCACAATTTGACTTTTACTTAATCTGACTTTGATAGACTATAAGTCATTTTTCATTCGGTATCCTAAACAAGCCCATTATATTCATATGAGACATTTTAAGATAAAACAAGCTGAAATCTGAAGATGGTAGTGACTTTATGCCATAATTTATTTTGTTGCTCTGAAACAGTACCATGGTGGGACCAACTTTGGCCGAACCTCTGGCGCACCATTCATTTCTACAAGTTATGATTATGATGCACCAATCGATGAGTATGGTATGCAAACTTCCTAGTTTCCTTGATCAATCTTTTGATAGAAAAATGGAGTATCTTTCATTTTTATAGCATTGTTATAAATATCATAGGCATTTTTGGCATCACATTTATATGGTACCAAAAGGAAACCGTTTGGTATATGCATGAAATATGCTTCTTATTTTCATAGAAGACAATTAGTGTTAATAGGTTTTATTTGTTAATTGAGATAACCAAAAATATCTTAATTGCATGATGCAGGAATTGTGAGACAGCCTAAGTGGGGGCACCTCAAAGATGTGCATAAAGCCATAATGCTCTGTGAAGAAGCATTGCTAGCCACTGATCCCCAAATTAAATCACTTGGTCCGAATCTAGAGGTATATTTGATCTTTATTATAATCGTTGGTCCTGTTAAAAAGGCTCTCTCATGCCTCATGCATGACAATAGATTTTCTGGATAAACTTGCTCAGACTTCTCATATTGGAATCAAGTTTCCTGTCTTTCTTTTCTGCAATTCCACTTCTTATCTGATTCAGAAATGATTAATCTTTTGTTTCTATATTAACACACATATTATTTAAATCCAGGCTGCAGTTTACCAGGCAGGATCTACATGTGCTGCCTTTCTTGCCAACGTGGGCACCTCATCTGACGCAACAGTAAATTTCAATGGCAATTCATATCACTTGCCGGCTTGGTCTGTGAGCATCTTACCAGACTGCGAGAATGTAGTGCTCAATACTGCAAAGGTTTGCCCCATCAGCTTCAGTTTCATGGTCACTGGATCTTACTGATGGTTGATACTGTCCAAGAAGGGCAATAGGGCATGAAATAAAGTTCTAACTCCTACATGACAGGTTAATTCTCAATCTACCATTTCAACCTTTACAAGAGAAATTTCCAAAGAAGACAGTAATTCTTTAGAGGGTTCTAGATCTGGATGGAGTTGGACAAGTGAACCAGTAGGTATTTCAAAAGGTGATGCATTCTCAAAAGTTGGATTACTGGAGCAAATAAATACAACAGCAGACAGAAGTGACTACTTATGGTACTCATTGAGGTATACTGACCTCTGGTTCACACAGCTATCTTCGAACCTATAATAATCCTCTCCAGATGATATTTCTCTCCTTTTTGTTAGCATTGATCTTGATGATGGTGGTGACCATCAAGCTGTCCTTCACATCGAATCACTTGGCCATGTCGTTCATGCATTTATCAATGGGAAGCTTGCAGGTAAATAAAATTGAAAGAAATGAGAACTGGCATGACAGTAATTTTGCATATTCCTTGTCAATCAAAATTTGAGATAATATATGTCTATCGTTCTTGGACGCACCTTCCTTGTTTGCTCATAGATTTTAGTCAATTAAACTTTCAATGAATTTTATACAAACACCAACCCATGAGTGACTTTCCAGGGAGCGGAGTTCGTGATGCTGCCAAAAAGTTGGACGTTCCTGTCACTCTTGTAGCGGGGAAGAACATAATTGATCTCCTGAGTCTAACTGTGGGACTTCAGGTTGAGCCTTCCTGATTATACTTCTGTTCTAAGAGAAAACTCTTTTTTTTTTTTTTGCATCATGCATTATTGGCTTGTTATTTTTCATGATCCATCTGATCTGGCGTCATGATAAAGTCATTTTCTAATGCTGCATAAGCTAATGTGAGCCTTAATTGGACATGACAGAATTATGGAGCCTTTTTTGACACATGGGGTGCTGGAATAACTGGCCCAGTTAGATTGAACGGTTTGAAAAATGGGAGCTCTCTTGATCTCTCCTGCCAGCAGTGGACATATCAGGTTCCTCTCAGCTTTAAACAAAAGGCCATTCCTTTTTCTCTCTTTAGGCTGAAATGGTAACATAACATTCATGCCTCATTGCGGGATAAAAATCTTCTCTCAAGTTTTGTGATTGATGATGCATGTGAGAGCATATTTCTAAATAGGGATGAAGAGAAAGATGCAGGAAGAGACTGAGAGAAAGATAAAACCTCCCCAGACGCTTTTCTTGAAACAACATTCATTTTTTATCCCAACTCTTGCTTGTTTGGAGCAATAAAAATAAAAAAACCGAGTTCCGTTAAATTGATTGATTCAATCGATATGCTTAACCACCCCCCCCCCCCCACTCCCCCACAACAAAAAAAAATGTTACCAACTTAAGAGCCTGATTTGAATAGCTTGAAGCTTAAATCTTTAGTGTTTTTCTCCCTTCCTTCATCAATGCCTGAGAATGCACTTTTTTGTCACGACTCGTGGATATAGGTTGGTCTTCAGGGTGAAGAATTAGGTCTTTCTGATGGATCTGGAAAATGGAACTCGGAGTCTACCCTACCAAAGAATCAACCATTGGTTTGGTACAAGGTAATCTTACTTGCCTGGTGGTTGGAACTTGGAACAAAGATACCTGGTTTTTCTCTTTAGAATTAGCTATATTTTATATCTGACCACAGATTATTTCTTGCATTTCCAGATAGATACCAGAGAGTCAGAGACTAGTCTGCGTTTTATATAGAACCAACAACGTCTGTCTGTAGATATATACTAAGTTGGCATATTCACCAGCTAATTCCTTTTATAGCTTAAGCATATACAGTCTATTAGGACCTGTTTGGTTCACTCTTACTTTGGGTTAGAGCATGAAAACATGACTTGCAGTGTAATTTTGTTTGAGTGAAATGATTAGGTATGTGATCCTAACATATTTCATTTACAGAGGAAAGACTAAAATTTCAGGCATAAGATTGATATTGATTCTTAAACCAATGATGCGAGAAAAGCAAAGGGAACAAAATTTCGAGTCTGGGCTAATCTTCCACTTATATCCTTCTTCTTTCTCTACCACCCATTCTTCAGAATTTTAGCATATATGAATACATGATACTGAAAACCTCGTAACCTTAAAGTCTAGTACATATGTTAAATTGGCAAGAAGCAACTGCTTAATGATTCACCTTTCTCTTCACTGTTATTTACGACACCCTTTTTGCTCTAACTAACGGCAATGCATATTGAACCAGACAAACTTTGCTGCTCCTTCTGGCAATAACCCAGTAGCAATTGACTTCACGGGTATGGGTAAAGGTGAGGCTTGGGTAAACGGACAAAGCATCGGTCGCTTCTGGCCCACATATATTTCTCCAAAGAGTGGTTGCAATGACGCATGTGATTACAGAGGGTCTTATAATTACGACAAATGTCTCAAAAATTGTGGAAAGCCATCACAATCCATGTATGTTTTCGAGATTCTAGATGAGATAACTCAAATACGATATACTATTTCTCACTGGAAACACCCATACTGCCTGCAGATACCATGTACCTCGCTCGTGGTTACGTCCAAGTGGTAACATACTTGTGTTGTTTGAGGAAAATGGAGGTGATCCAACTCAAATAAATTTTGCTACAAGACAGATAGAAAGCCTGTCCGCACATGTTCCAGATTCTCACCCACCACCCGTAGACTCATGGAATACAGACCCAGAATCAGGAAGAAAACTAGGGCCTGCACTTTCACTGGAGTGTCCTAATCCTGATCAGGTTATCTCTTCCATTAAGTTTGCAAGCTTTGGATCTCCCCATGGGACTTGTGGCAACTTCAACCATGGTCAATGCAGCAGCAAGAGAGCACTCTCTATTATACAGAAGGTCAGAATCTTGGTATCACTTTCACAAGTTGATATTGATATCTATTTAATTTCAGTTTTAGACTGACTCAAATCAAGTGAAACTAGAATAGGCCTGCGTTGGATCAAGAAGTTGCAATATTGGAGTGTCAATTGATACATTCGGTGATCCATGCAGAGGAGTGGCAAAGAGTTTGGCAGTTGAAGCTGCTTGTACACAATCACGCAGTTCCCACAATTCATTTGCCACAAATATCTAGCTCAATGTGCTTATTTAAGCATAGCCAAAGTAAAAAAAAAAAAAAAGGAATTCAACAAAGAAAAAAGAAAAATAATGTAAAACAGTTTAATCTTACTTGCCTAAAATGAAGGCAAGAAAGAAGAACAGATTTCAGCGGATGGGTTATAAAGTATAGCTCAATAACCCTACTCGAAGTGGTAGTTTCAGACTTACAAGCTGGACAAATAGGACTATTACTCGATGTACCTTAACAACCAGAGGAATATTGTAGTAATGTGTAGTAGTTGGGGATTAGAAACGGGGTATTGTTGTGGAGGACAACCAGAACCAACAACTGTGTTTAATATGTTTGAATCTTCAATCATGATTTTGAATTTTGCTTTGTCTCATCACGTTGACATTTAAAAATTTGCATTATCGTCGTATGGAATGGTTCAACCATGTGGGAGGGGATGAGAGGGATTTTAATGGAGGTGAGGAGAATGGAGGGATTCAAATTAAAGTGATTATTCAATATTTTTAATTTCACTTGTGTTGTAAAACTATGCAAAACTATGCGATTCAAATTGAAGTGATTATTCGATATTTTCCTTTCATTTGTTTTTTATCCGTGTGTCTATATCCACGCTCTTGCACAGTAGTAGTTAATTTTAGGCTTTTAGCTGTTGATCTGAATTTAGAACTTATAAATGATATAACTGGGAACATATCATAGGTAAAATCTGAATTTCATATATAATCATTTCTAAAAAAAGGTTGGTTATTTTCTCTTGGTGGTGATTAAACATATCATAACTGGGAATAATAAATATAACAATGAGAATAAGTATTGCCAAAGATAAACAGATGGTGGTTACATATATTTAGTAGGTAAAATCTCCACAACCCATATAATAAATTAATAATTACCATAACGATGACGATGGGCCACATTTGGCGCCCTTATTTTTCTGGCAAAGAATGTATTTTTAATCTTTAAACTTTAAAAGAGATTATCAGTACTGAGCAACGAGTCCTTCCCCAGCAGCAAACCCAGATGGTCTCTGGAACCTGCAAACTCTGCAGGAAGGTGAAAACAGAGAAGGAGTTCTGTATTTGTCTTCTCCACCCATCATTGGCATAGGAACACCTCTCTTCACTGGGCTCACATAGTTTGGCCTGTAAGTCTTACCCAAAACTCCTTCAACAAAATCTGAGAGGTTCTTGAACCTGAATTGTGTCTCCAAATGAGCAAAAGCATCATCTTCAGGTAACTGATAATTGTGCACTCTGTTTTCTTCTTTCCCAATGGGTCTTACCTTAATGTCCATCTCTAACAAGCCTGAAACTTTCACTCTCACACTGTTGGTTTCATCTGTTCTTTCCACTTCCACTTCTCTCTCTTCACTGTTTGTCTCCCATTCTGCACCATCACCAGTAGGAATGCTTACTGTTTTGCCGTCCCACTGTACCATCAAAGAGTCGACATTATCGTCCCATTGAGATACTCTGTTCGCTGCCACAACGAGAGTGTGTGTGTCAAACATGACAGAAATGGCTTGGACCCATGTGTAATCACGAGTCCTTCCTTGGGGTCTAGATCCGATGAAATGGGCATTGATATGGAGATTGTCATCAGAGACGATGGCGAAGTTTCCACCTTTGGCTCCATGGAAGTAGAACATGACACCATCACCACCAACAAAACGTGGGTCGTAGCAGAGAGATCCATAGCCATCACAGTTGGCTTTTCTATCTGCCCCAAAAAAAAAAAAAAAAAAAAAGAATCTCACATTTTTCTCCAAAAGTCAAAATTATAATTGAATGGAACCAAAATGATGATGAACATGAAGGCAGGCAATTTATCTCATAGAATATCACCACGGCACTTGACATTATATAATATTATGATTATAATCCTCTAACCTTTAATATAAGATAAATTTATCAAATTTGATTAGATTAAGAAAGTTGTTTAATATGTCATGTATTTTCTAATACATCTTATTCATTTTTTTTAATTTTCTTTTTCTTTCTTCTCCTTGATTACCGTTGAGAAATATTAATAGAAGTAAATTAGTAAAAAAATAACAAATTTAAAAATTATGCCCTATATTTAATATCAAAATCAACTTTCCAAATATATCTTATTTAAAAACTGGAGGGGGTATTATTAACTAAATATTGTAAATATTAGTATAGAGATGTTGTTGTTATGATATTCTCTAGTAGGGCATTCATGCATTAGCATGTATATATGTGTCTCTGATCAACCAATGAAAGAAATATAATTTATTCTCATTTCAATATTCCACGGAATAAATAGAACTTACACTTGCAGGTGGCTTCACATTTGCTGCTGCAGTCAAGGAAGCAACCCTTTTTCTGCTTGTTCTTCTTGGGCTTCCTATTCGGGCACTCGGCTGGACAAGTAAGGGTCTTATAATAACAAGACCCTTGTGCAAGGCAAAAAGCTCGTTCTTGCCCTGATCGTAGAGGCGACAGCTTCTTATAATGTGATGATTCATCTTTTGATTTTGCCTTTTCTTTCTCCTTGCCTTTGTCCTTGCTATTCTTCCCATTGCCTTTTCCATTTTCATTCCCGTGGCTGTTGTCATTCCCGTGGCTGTTGTGATTCCCTTGGCTGTTGTCATTCCCATGGCTGTTGTCATTCCCTTGGCTGTTGTCATTCCCATGGCTGTTGTCATTCCCTTGGCCGTTGCCGTTGCCTTTGCCTGCACTGTCAGCAATGGCCATTTCCATGGAGACGAGCAAGGTGAAGAAGGCAGCCAAGAAGAAGAGTTTGAGCTTAGCCATGTCTTTAAGTATCTGTAATGCAAATTAAGTGATGAGCCTTTGACCTTCGTTCTCTTCCTCTGCTATTGATGGATTTATTTCAGAATGCTTCAGTGTAGATGACAGAGGAGAGATGGGAAGAATGAGAATGAAAGGGAAGTATTTATAGAGCAAGTTTTGGGTATCAAAAGGCCTAAAAGTTCGCCTTAAGCTTTGTTTCTATCATGGTGTTGAATGAACAAGCAAGAAACCGCACCATATAGTGATCAATTGAACGCCATTGACTCTCTTTATGCATATAAATAATAAATTCTTTCTACTTTTCTGGTTGTGGCTCTATGATGAAGAAAGAAATAGGCTTAAAATTCGCGGTCTGCATATTTTATTTTTTTCCTCATGTGGATGAGAGAGCTGAATCCCACGTTGGGATTGGAAAAAGACAACGTAAAGTCACATAAAAATGTACGTCGTTGAAGTATGGTTGTTCTCCTAAGTAAAGCTTGGGAGAGCAAGCACATGAGGTTTTGTATCAGAAGAAGCATTAATTCATTCATTTACAATACGACAAATGAGCTGACTTAAACGCAAGTCGTTCATCCGCACCTTGGATGCCGCCGGACATTGCGACGACGGTGACCTTCACATTCCCTTTCCTTCATCCTCTAAAAGACAAGGTGTTGCACCTTACGTTAAGGTTTGACCCACCTTCATCAATAACTCGCGATCACACCAACATTATCAAAGGAAGTATATTTTTTTCCTCTGTCATTCATATTTCAACAGATCAAGTTTTGTTTTTTTCTGAATTGAAAAGGAGATGAAACATGCAGGGGATTATTTTGCCATTAGGACAATGCGCATAAAGTTAATTTCTCAAAAGTTAATAATTCATTATTTCATTTCTACGTTAATATTGATAATAAAAAAATATATCTTTACTTACAAATAGTATGAATATTGAAATAAATTAAAATATAAGGAAAAATATAATTTTCGGCATTTGAACTTTTTTTTTTTTCACCATTAATTCAATCTTTAAACATTGACTTTAGAGACAACTAACCTCAAACAATTTCTTAAGTCAAAACATTTCATCCTTGTAGTTTTTTTAATCATATAATTCGGTCCTTATAGCTCTTAGACAGTTAGACTCAACAAAATATAAGGATGAACTTGTACTAAGCTAAAGTTCATAAAATAAATCAATAATTAAGAGAAAGTTTTAAAAGAAAAAATTATAGTCTCACAACATACTTATATATAAAGCAACATATCTAATAAAATATATAACAAATTTCATTATTTTCAAGTCATAAATAATATATTTTATTTTTTTGAATTTCATCTAATTTACAGAAAAACATGAAATGTTGACTTGTTCATTTTTCCCTTTAAAATTAAAATAAGTTGATATGTAGAATTATAACAATATCTATTTTTTGAACTTCATAATATTTATTGTTTCTTTATAGTTAATATTCAACGTTTTCTATCTTATAGTTGGTTAGATTAATGGTAGAAACTATTTTTCTAACATGAGTTAAGTAAATATGTAAAAAAAAATTTACTCGAATTATATAAACATATTTTTCCAATGCCCAACTGTAGAATTTGCAATCTTGATTCCTTTAGATGCTTGATGGGACGTAGAGAACAATTACAGTAAAGTAGTACCTTCATTTTATATATCAAAATGGAACCTTAGGCTGCGGCCTCAAATGTTTAACATCAAAGCCCAGTAACATGCTTAGTTACTTGTGAACACCTAAAATTTAACTACTAAAGTAAAAGAACAGAATTATTCTGATGACAAGAAAAACGGGCAGTGCCATCGTCCTCTGGTTCTATCGATAGATAGGGAGGTCATTCCGAGGTTGTTGTTCACAACTAAGATCAACTGGGATTGCAACAGGGCTACTCAAGGCTTCTTCACCGGTATCATCAGCCATTTTTAAGAAATAACTATGCCTACAAAATCAAACTATTAGTACTTCAATTCACAAAAAAAATATGTAAAAAAAATTGGCCAAGTAGAGAATTTATATTCACCATCTAGTATCTGCCGTCAACTCAGGATGAAAAGCAGTAGCAAGTATGTTCCCTTGTCTCACAGCAACTATAACTCTCCTTTCCTCCTCAACGTTCTCCTGATGTGACCATATCCACTCAGAATAAAGATAATAAAGCAAAAACCAACACATTGATGAGGAGTCATCATTTTTGGAAGAGTGTGGAGTTTGTATCATATTATCACTGAATGTTGAATTATTGTTGGATTGTATTCAGAGGCATTCTTCAAGGAATAGGAAGAATGAAAGCACCTATGCTTTGTGTTTTCAATAGACCAGCTGAAATAAAGGCTTCGATGGTCATGAACTGTCATGCTAATGCCCGAGGTGGCCTTTGGGACGTGAGATTAATAAGATATTTGGCATGACAAATTTCAAAATTTATATATTGTATATAATATGGGAATTCTCATTTTATATCCTGCCTCAAAACGTTTCAACTTGCTTTAATTTGATTGTCGATAGTCCCAACCCAGGCTAAGCCAGTTAAACAGAGGAAACCAAGGACTAAGAAGCAATGTATCCCATAGCCTTGTGCATGGATCACAGGGTTCCCACCCCAACCACAATTCTGATGTCAATCCTCAGGACAACAGCTCCATAAACAGAAATGTACTAAGGTATTCATTTTCCACATCTATACATATATAAATCTATATATTCTACAATCCAGCAAATAAGCTCATAAGAAAGGGTCCATTTTCAGTACCAGCTAAACAGCTAGATTGATTGAGTTGATATTTTTTGATCCGGTGTATTTTAATAATCATATTCACATTTTCTAACATTCCCTGAACCAGTCACCCCATCTTATACTGACATAACTTCGGAAGTTGAGAAAGCCCTAACATTAAGTAAAACTAAGAGCCCTGTTAGAAAAACAAGAGGACCACTCAGGGCAGGAAGCTGCTGGGATTGCATGAGTTGGGTGATAAAAGGCTTAAGGGCTTGTTTGTTTTAAGCTTTCAGAAGTACTTTTACGATTTACGAAATAAGTATGTGAGAGGAATTTTGTCCTGGCTTATAGAAAAGGGCTTCTGAAACCATGGTTTAGGGGGTTTCCTAAATAGGCACTTGGTAAGGAATCTAGAAAAGTATAGGAATGGAAACCCCAGAGGTTGTTAAAGGAAAATCTTTTCTTGTTCCGTAAAAATGGGTAAAATCTGGTTGCAGGGATCTAGACCCTCCACACTTGAAGAGCTAGGCTATCTTGTCTTTTTTCAACGTTTTTGTCTGTTAATACAGTAAATCCTATCTAATGGCTTCCACAAGATATTTGATGAATGGAACCAAGATCAACAAGTAAATAAGTTACAATTATTATCAAACCTCAAAACTACACATCCAAACCACTGCAAGCTGAAAGCTTTCTTTACAGATAGAAATATATACTAACCTCTAATAAGCCATTAGATAGGGCAGGATAATCAGCTAACACTTGAACTTCTTTTCCAACTTCAAGTATTGCTGGGGCACGGATAAAAACTCCACGAAATGTTTCAGGGCCCCCTTCACTTGAAACAATCTCGGGTACTGAAAGCTCTGCTTCAAAGCTTTGAAGCTAATTTAAAGTTTTGGTTAATTACACAAACAAGATCAAAAAAATGATGTGGCATCCAAACTTTTATTCCATTTCCATGACCCATTACTTATTACTCTCTTTCTGCACATGAATCTGTGTCGGGCATCATGTATTGATATTTATAGACAAAAAGTGTTGAATGTTTTGGAACAAGAAAACAATTTAATTAAAGCAAATGACCTTAAAAATCATGAACTTTAAAACAGTTGGTGCTTGAAGATTATCTGAATCCTCAATCACTGGAAGGAGGGCATACACCTTCATTTCCACAGAAAATATACACTAAGCATAGAATTCCATGTTTAATGTTCCCCATATATCATGATGAAAATGGCTTCCTTTTATATGTACTTGATTGTCCATAGGTCAACATACCTGGCTTCCGAATAAATTCCTGTGGACAGTGCAATCAAGTCCGCCAATTAATTCTTGCCCACCACTCTTCTGTCCTGAAATGAATTCATTCCTACTTTCAAATGCTTATGTTGGAAAGTAAATTACGGATACAGCCTAGAACTCAACATCAGTGAAAAAAGGGGGAAGAGAGAAATAGCTCACCAACGGCATTATTTGACAATAGTATTAACCCAGCACAAGTACCCCAAACAGGCCTCCCCATTTTAACAAACTCTCGCAGAGCAGGAAACTGATAGATTCCAACATACAACGCAGATTATGTTATGTACATCTCAACCAACTGATGAATTTATGAATCTTAATCAGCTTTATGTAACTATTTTTAGCTCCTACCAGATTATAAGGATATGGCTATCCCAATGAGGGGCAACAGCAGAAGTAACTGAACAAAGAAGACAAGAAGGAAAAAAAATCATTTCAAAGAGGGCGAGAGAGACCAGATTGTAGGACTCAGCGAGCTTAGCCATGGTGGTGCTCTCTCCTCCAGGAATGATGAGGGAAGTGACATTGCGAAGCTGTTCTGGCTTCCTGATCTCAACGCCTTTCACCCCTAATCTCCTCAGGGCTTTCATAAACACCAAAATGAAAATGAGTGGGGGAATCAATGGGGACAAAAAGGCCTCGAATTTTACTGAAGGTGGAAGAGAATGAGAAACGTACCGGCGATATGTTCGTTGAAAGAGCCTTGTAGCGCGAGGACACCGACGACTGCCATGTTCTTCGTCCCAACGCTCACTCTTCCAAACGAACCGCCAAAACCAGAACGCTCCAACACAAGACACACAAAGGAAACGCGATACGTTGAGGGAGATGGTCCTCTCGTTTCCAATGACCTTACAAAACAATCTTATTCGGCATCTTTTCTTCGTTGCCAAACAAAAATTTTCAAATAAAGCCACCACTCAGTATCTTCCAGGCCCACCAAAGCAGGGGTCGAGGCCACTGATTTCATTTCAAAACAGAATAATTACAAGATGAAAATTTGGAATCGAAGACTCAACTTATATCCACGTCGCCTGTCTGTGCGAGTCATCAACCATGTCATCAATACAAGTCAGCTGCCACATCAGCTCTAAGTCCAAGTCATCATCCATCTCAGCGACCACCTAAGGCGCCATGTTGCCGATCTGCTCTGGTCATCGACTTGTCAACGGCCAATTCAATCGGCATGTCAGCTCTCTGTCCGAGTCATCAGCCGTGTCAGATGGCATTAGGTATTTTTCTTTCATGTAGTCTTTTTAAAGATTGATAGATGCGGTTGTTATTATTACCAGGGCCATTGTTTCTAATTGAAAGGTCCGTGTAGGTGTGTCATATTTGCGTTCCTTTCAATCCCAACATTGAAAAGATGAATTGTTGTGCTCTAACTTGCCTACTTATGCTGTTTAGTTTTAATTTTAATAAAACTTTGTATTTTTGCTTCATTTTAATTGATTCCTTTCTAAATAATTGTTATGCTCTAACTTGCCTACTTGTACTGTTTAGTTTTAATATGACTTTGTATTTTTGCTTCATTTTAATTTGGGGTTAAAGGGCAACTTTATCGGGGAAATATCGAAAATGGAGCAATTTTTTTTTATCATTATCTTTATTAATTTAGATTGTTAGTTCATCAAGTATGCTAAGTAATGCACACATAATCTACATCACTTTTGTTAAAGTGTAAATTTATGTTTGAAGTTCGTGTATTATCAACTTCATCTTTTTTTAAAGTTACATTTAAAATTTCTAGTGTAAATTTATACCTTAACAAAAAAAAAATGACGTTGATGACATGTAAATTGTCAGTTCAACTTATTTAATTAACTAATAGTCAAAATTAATTAAGATAACAGTCAAAGACAAAATTATTCCATTTTATAAATTTTCAAGGCAAAATTACCCCCAACACTTCAAATTATTCTTTTTGAATTTTAGGATTGCTTATTTGTCCATTTTTCTGTACTTCACATCTTACCTCTCATTTGATGGCTGACAACGGTGTTCATTAAATATCTAAGTGGGGTTGAATTGAGAAAGCTCTTCACTGAAAAAGCAAGTTCTGTTCTTCCACTGAAAAATGTCAAAATAGAGGACTCTCTTAGGAGGATGTTGTTTGTCTTTGTTTTTGTACTTCTTAAAAGCCAGATGTGTTTTGATTCCTAGTTCTTTTGATGTACAATCATTGTATAAGTATTTGTTGATTCAATATCATGTTTAACACTTTATTTCTTTTCCTTTTCTAGATTCCATGTCAAATTTTATCGCCGCAAAAGCTACAATTATGCTGGTCTTGATCCTTAATGAAGCTGAAGTGTTGGTAGTTTTTAAGGCAGTGTGTTGAGAGTTGACACTGTATAACTTTCCCCTCCAAAAGGGACAAAATCACAGGGAGAAAACAGTATATATGGCTTAACAGTGCATATTATATTGCTTCATTGAACGGCTACGGCTGAAATTTAAGAGTCATGAATCCTTAAGAAGGAGCTAAACATTCCTAATCACAACCTTGAACCGTTCGTTTGCTTCCACTGAATAATCTTTTCAAAAAGTGCTTTTCTTCCATAGCCTCCTCTAAGGGCTGCTGTGAGGAAAATGATTTGTGAGGATGTTCGCAGACAGAACACTTAGCTTCTTCCCATTCTTTGAAACTACATACAGACAGCGCCAATATGAAAAATTGAGCACTAGTAAATTCAAATCCAAGAGAAATGGGTAAAATCGAAGTAGAACACGACACATAATTCTATTTCTAGCATTGTTTGGGGCAAAATAACAGGTGATTAAGATGTCCAAGCGCTAAAAAAGGAGGTGGGAGAAACTGAAGACACTTAACATGTCGCGAGGCACGATCAGATGACGTGAACAAAATAATTTCAAGCACCCAAAACTGCGTAACAGGCCTTACCTTATCAATATTGTCCTTAGTTAGCCACACTGAAATATCATATTCTATACTCAAATCAACCAGTGTACTTGTAATTAACATTTGGGCGGCCAGGTTCATCTCTCTCTCCCTTATTATGTGAAAAACGATGTCACTTTTCTCTTGTGATCCTGCCACTGGCAAGTCAAACAGATGACGATTTTTTTTTTTTTTGGTAAAAAAAACAGATGACGATTGAAGCCAACACAAAAGATAGAAATTTGCCGAAAGAAGTTGACATAAATATTAAAGGATTTGTTCAAGTCTTAAAGAGATGCGTATTCGATCCCTGCTACTGTTGTTGGGACTCGGCAATTTCGTAAGCCCTCATTAAGTGTTTAAAAAACCCGAGGCCATACCTTGGTCTTGGTAGGGGACTGATGTCGAATCCCTCCAAAACTTTTCTTTTTATCAAAAAAAAAAAAAAAAAGATAGACATGCATGTGAAACCATCTCTGGCTTATCTTAATCTTAATCACTCCAACCTTGAAAATTGTCGAAGCAAAATTCAGAGGCGAGGGGCTGAGAAACCCAAACAGAAGGGTACGTTAAACAGAAGCAATTTTCCATCCTTTTGTTTTCTATCTTCGGTCTGTGCCAGTCATGCAAGTTTCCATTTCACCAATTATAAGTACTAAGTGGGGCATATTGTAGAACTCATCTTGTTTCTAATCATTTTTAGAAAACGAAATTTTTAGAAACTGAGTTCACTTCAGATTATTGACCTCGAATGGAAAGATAATTACACTGTATTTCAAGTTCAGGGCCAAAAACATTTCCAGTTGAGGAAGCAAATGCAATTAAAGTTCTCATAGGTAGTCACAACTTCAATTTTTTAGGTAAAAAAAAAATACAATAATTTATTAAAATGATTGAATATTGTAATAATCAATGTTCACGAAATAATTCAGATTTTATTAGAGTATTTTGCACCTTGCTATGAAAATTGTTGCCTCAGGTGGTATTATTTGCCTTACTTGTTGCCGTTTTCTGCGGAAACAGAGGTAATAAACAAGATTCTCCTGAGGGGGGTGCGGCTTGAGAACGTTTTGCTATAATTAAATTGCCATGATTCGTTGCATCAGAATGACAGCCCCCAACTTTTTCATTCCGTTTATTTAACTCCCCATTCATCTTTTCTATCCCAAGTTTTGTTTTTTTTTTTTTTAATCTCCCCGTTCCTCTTCTATTGCCGATTGAGTTCTCTCATCTAGGGTTCTTTATGTATGGATCCCTCATTATGCTCTCGCCGCTATAATCATAATTAGCGTGGGGTTTTGAATTTTTTTGATTGTGGATTCTCTCCAATTGTTGGGGTGTCTTGAGAATTGCGATTGCACCTGAAGTTGGGGTTTTGAATTTCACTCCAAAGGCCGCCGATCCGTGTTGGAATTTTAGGCCTTTTGGAGGCGGGAAGACTCGTTTATTAGTTGTTTAAGTTTGTCATCATCGCCCAGAAAAACGAGGTAACTTGACGGACATTGATTATGATGTTTTTAAAGCAGGTAGAGCATATCTTTCGTTGTCGTTCTTTCCCTGATGGCGTCTGTAGGTTCTATGCAATTCTTTTGGCTAAAGCTCATCTCTGTAATTTGTCAATTATTGGATAATTTTTTTTTTCCCCTGATAATTTACCTGTTCCTGGTAATGGTAAAAGTCAACGAATTGCTGTTAGGAGATCGGGGGCTGAGCTTGCACCTATTGTTATAAACTGGAGTTTTCACAATGTTGGATGTGAATCATAATCGAGTTAATATATCTAGCCCTTTTATTCACTTAGCTGAATGGCACCCTTTGGAATAGCGTCGCTAAACAGGGCCTGAAGCCCTCTCCTCCCTCTGAAATCAGGTAAGCATCTTTCTGTCGCGAAGCATGCAAAATATAATTCATTTTGTAATGCACGCAAGGCCAGAAAACCACGCTTGCTTTCATTCTCTGTAATGAAACTCTTGCTGTGAAAACCATTCCAGGGTCAGCAGAGAATATAGCTGTTAGGTGTTTTCTTTGAGCGTTTGAGGTGAGTCAGATATTGACACTTTCATTTGAGATGCTTTATTTACTTATTGACATATTATGTTTAAAAATTCTCAAGAATCTGTGTCTCCCCCCCCCCCCTCCTCAATTGAAGGACATATATACGGCTCAGTGTTTAGGTCTGAATGTTCGAAAAGATTTTCCCTATTGCAATAACGATGGGCTGCTGTGGCTGCTTTGGGTTCATAAGAAAATTCAAACGTTGCAGAAATCAGTCTGGCATGAAGACTAGTATCTCTCAGGAGCCATTGTTGGATGAAACTGAAGACAGAGAAGAAGAAGATGATAACGATGACGATGATAGATCCTATGATGGTAATGTTACTGACACCATTAGTGGAGATGATAGTGAAGTTCCCATTCGTGCCAAACGTTCTGAGGAAATTTTAATGTTGAGAGAAGAGAAAGATATGATTTGTAGGCAGTTTCCTGTTAAGGAAACTCACAAAGTTGTCCGCGCTGAGGTAATTGGTATAGCAGTCTTGTAGTATATTTCTGTTTGTGATATGTGTATTTCTTTATAAAGAAGGAAAAAATATCAAGACTAGCTTGGCTATTACTTATCTTTAAAGTGAGGTGATCATGACTGCATTAGTCATGTCCTAGGAACTGTCCTATGTATGGTGTATCATGTCAAGAACTGTTAT
This sequence comes from Acacia confusa, assembly GCA_037074495.1. Taxonomy (NCBI): domain Eukaryota; kingdom Viridiplantae; phylum Streptophyta; class Magnoliopsida; order Fabales; family Fabaceae; genus Acacia; species Acacia confusa. The sequence goes on from CM073509.1 coordinate 1,988,560, forward strand.
AGGAATCTTCTTTTAATGTTGGGACTTGGGAAGTGGCATCAGTATTAGAGAATAAAAAGTCACTTCTTTAGTGCAGAACGTGTTAAATAGTGTTTGGGGATAGCTCCTACTTCAGTTACTATATTTGCCAATCTGATGGTTTGACATGAAGTTGCTACTGTACTTTGTTTCTTTATTTGCTTTTCTCCATGATTTTCCGTCTAATTACAATTGGTATGATAATTTTGTTGTTGAATATGAAGTTAACTTAAGTAGTTTATTTTCGGACTTTCTTTAGGTAAGCTCAAATTCAATGCATTTGAGCTTATGTCTGAATGGTTATCAGTATTGATCTGTGTGCTTGCTTCCAGGAGAAAGGTCTGTATTTTATTTCACATCTCCTGTCAGAAGCTTTATGTAAATTTTATTTCTGTTTCAGGATGAAAATGGTAACAAGATGGTAAATGAATATGTTCGGGAGTACAAGATTGGTTCTGGTAGTTATGGGAAAGTGGTAAGCATTGTGTTTGTGCTTTTGTGTTGTCTCGCTCATCACTGTGTTAAGTGTTTGAAGGCTTCTTTTACTTGCATGATAGGTTTTGTACCGAAGTTGTGTAGATGGAAAGTATTATGCAATCAAGGTATGAGGCTCTTTTCTGGTGTAGGAAGATACTAGTTTACTGCATTGTAGCAAATTTGGGCGCAGTTTCTGTAATATAGATGCTGGTTGAAAGATGCTACTTCTGATTTGTTTAGTTTGGACGTGTAATGTAACCTAGGCACAAGCAGTTTGATTGAGATATCATGTGGCTGAGAAAAAATTATAGATTTTTCCTTTGTTTTCTATTCGTAGATTGAAAAGAATCTCTGTGCCTCAATGTTTCTATGTGAAACATATAAATGTTGAAAAGGAAAGAAAACAAAGATAAATGATATGATGATAGTGTGAGTCCCCATAAAAAATCATTACCAAATGCGTACACAATGGTATTCTTTAGCTAAGGCTGCAGCCAGTCATTTAGTGAGCTTAAATTTTGTGATCTGCAGGCCTTTCACAAGTCTCATCTACAGAAACTTCGAGTTGCACCCTCAGAGACTGCCATGACTGATGTTCTGCGGGAGGTATGTTTCTTTTCTATATCTTTTGTTCTTTTTTAACATTCTATGCTGAAAAATTAGACACCAATTGTAAACATGTCAAGTTTGATCAAATATCTTGCTTATTTTATATTGGTTTCTGCTAAATGTGAATTTGTTATAGCAGAATTCATATGGACATTTACTTGGATAGAAGGAAAACAAAACTAGAAAATGACTTCATTCATAAATAATCCCCAGTATATTGTGAGTTCTACATGTATAGAACTTGCCATCCACCCCGTACCTAATTATGACTTTTCCCCATGCTAAATAACTCGTTAGATAAGAGCTTCTCAACACCTGTGACATTACTATATTGATGTGATTTTGACCATATGCGAACATGCACATTTACCAATTTTGGGAATCATGCATACTTTGAAGTGTCATTTTTCTTCCTAGTTTGCGCAAAAAAAATTATGTTATTTGTGCTAATTCAATTGTTTAAGCTGCCCTTTTTTTCTTCCCTATAGGTTAAAAGACATAAATTCCTTCTTTCCAGGTACTCATCATGAAAATGCTGGAACATCCTAACATAGTCAATCTCATTGAGGTGATTGATGACCCAGAATCAGATCACTTCTACATGGGTAATAACAGCTTGTTTCTTCCCTTTGGTTTTGTTAATAAATGATTGACAGTCGCTGAATCTTCTCTCTGCATTTCTTCCTTGATTTTGAATGGATAAGAACTTTTACCAGTCCTGTGACTGACAGCTGATTTTCTTCTTCTACAGTACTTGAATATGTAGAAGGCAAATGGGTTTGTGAGGGTTCAGGTCCTTCTTGTAGCTTGGGTGAGGAGACTGCTAGGAAATACTTGCGTGACATAGTTTCAGGATTAAGATATCTTCATGCTCATGTATTATCTCTCACCTAATCCTTGTGTGCTTATTGTTGCTAATGCCTCCCTTGGTATTATCATCATTTCTGTAGATTTTGTATCATGCTACTGCATCTTATTTTTATTACGAGGATTAAAATGGATGCATGTGTAGTTTTCCCTGGTCAAGTAAAGCTAAATAGTCTCCCAGTTCCTCAAATGGCTAGACTAAAATAGCATATTTTTTTGTCTTCCCTGATGTTGGCTTTCAAGTTTTGAATGACTTGGGCCATGGATTCCCTAATGGAGTTTTGCTTAAAGGATCAAAAGTTGGCAGGATGATTTAGGCCATATTTTAGTTATGCCTCCTCTGTGTAAAAAAGTAAACGTTTATTTTTGTTGTTGTTGTTCTTATAAGATTGCCGAGCACTATTTCCATGAATTTTAGGGTTGAACTTAAAAATCATACCTTTGTTTATTATTGAATTTCTATATGCAGGACTTTTTACCTATCCTTTAAACTTGCTCCTGAATATTTTACCCTTGGACGTACCTGTAGTTATAGCCTTATTTGTGTTGTAAATATAGCTGATACAGTTTTGCGGTGTGATTTGCATTGTATTGAATTAGTTAAGGTCTCTCGTCACTATTTGAAATTCCTCTGTTTTGTAGTAGTTAGAATCATGCATCCTGCATGCTCAATAAATTAGTTTCGTTTAATCTTGTGGAATCTTGTTTATGTTGATGTTTAAGGCCAAAGTTATCTGTAAGAATTGTTTTCAATTACCTTATTTATGTTATGACCTCTGAAATAGTTTGTCTTTGTTATATGGTGATTATTTTTTCATGGATTGTTTGAAATGCAGAATATAGTGCACGGGGATATTAAACCTGATAATTTGTTGGTTACACGACACGGTACAGTAAAGATTGGGGATTTCAGTGTCAGCCAGGCTTTTGAGGTGACTTTAATTACTGAGCTTTAGTGTATATAAGATAGACCTTATGAAAGTTGATGCTATCTAAACACCGAAAAGATGTGAAAGCTGATGAATATAGCCGCAGCTCTGCATTAATTTCTTTTTTAAATCTTGAGATCCATTTTCACATCTCTCCTCCATTATGTTCCTTCATTCTGTTCACAACTTTCTGTCCCTGCTCTAATCCAATGTAGGATGATAACGATGTGCTTCGCCGGTCTCCTGGGACTCCTGTTTTCACTGCCCCAGAATGTTGTTTAGGTTAGAGTTCTACTCTCCAAACAATTTTTCGGTACTTTGGTATATGAAAGTACATATGTTCTAACTGTAATTTTGTTGGTTGATATCGTTTTAGGTCTTACCTATAATGGTAAAGCTGCAGACACGTGGGCTGTTGGAGTTACTTTGTACTGCATGATTTTGGGTGAATACCCATTTCTTGGAGACACACTTCAAGACACGTATGACAAAGTATGTCATGCATATATTCACATATATATGAATAACACTCAGTCTCGGCGTTTCATTTATCATTTTATGTCATAGAAACCTCAGCTTATTTTTTTATCTTCTTTTTCTTCCAGATAGTCAATAATCCATTAGTGCTCCCAGATGATTTGAATCCCCAAATAAGGAGTTTGTTGGAAGGATTACTTTGTAAAGGTATGTTTAAATTCTACTTTCAACTGTTTCCTGCCTTAAAGATGTAACTATTCTTTTTTTTTCCTGATTCTGTGAGTTTCACCTCAAAATTTGTGTAATGCAGATCCGAAACATCGGATGACATTGGATGATGTGGCGCAGCATAGCTGGATTATTGGAGATGATGGGCCAATTCCTGAATATTTGTGTTGGTGCAAACGCAAGAGATTAGGAGGAGAAGATTTAAACAGCAACAACCTACTTGCTTGACCTATACTTGACCAATTTTATCTCGTTTATGTGCATCGGAAAGGCCTGGATTTGCCATTTTATGGTCGGAGGAGACAGACTTCTAGGAACCCTTGGGTATGACTTATTCTGGCAGTAGCAAGTGATTGTTCATTTTTGTTATGAAATTTGTTACACAGGAGACTTGATGATTTCGTTGTCGGGTTTATCAAGTTTTGAGCTCGGGTACTTTCTGGGCGAAATATTTTATTTTTTTGTTATATATTCCCCCAGTATTATGCATTTTCATTTGCTCAAAAGCACCGCAAGTTACACTGTACTATTATTAGTAGCGGTGGTAGTTGGTTGATAATGTGTTGGTGAATTCTAATGAGAGCACATTTTAACAGTCATTTCCAACAAGATGAGAAGTCGTTACTGATGTTTACATTTGCCTTCACGCAAATTATGAAAATGGAAGTTAAGCTGGCGCATTAACCCGTGTTTTCTTGGGATGAGTGAATCAAGTTATATTTATATATTCAGAAAGAGTGGTACAAAAATACAACAAAGATTTTTAAATCTCTACTTGTTCTGTTCGAATGACCACCCTCCCTCCCTTTATAGAATATCTGTAACCTATCATTGTCGCTGTTGTCCCTTTTTTAATATGGGGAACTGTAGCCTGGTTAGGTATAACTAAACTAGCCAGCTTTTCTTTCTTTCCTGGGGTTGGGTGAAATCACCAGCTTGCCTTTAATTTGCTTTTTGGTGTGAGTGTGAGAAGCTCCAACTCAAAAAGTACATGCCCGCTTGATTATTAATTTCTCATGTTATAGAAAAACTATTTTCTTATGTTACACACACATGAAATGGTGGGACTCATATATACATATATGATATGTGGGTTCTACCATTTCATGTGTGTGTAGGAAACTTTTTTTTCTCATATAACATAAGAAAACCAAAGCGCTTCGTTTATACACACAAATGGTGTAAAAGCTGGTGATGGTCTGTATCACTTTGCTATTTAAACTTTAAAACACAACATTAGACTCTCAACTTGGGTTCCGAATCCATACGTATATACTTGTATCGTAGACACATGTGTGCTTGTATTTTTGTCATTCTTCACCCAGTTGGAAGAAACCACGCACAGATCATATTTAAAGAAGGTTGAACCCGTAGTCTGTTGTTAAGGCCAAAACTCAAGAAGCTTTTTCGTGTCAGTTGAGCCGAACAGTCACATTTGTGTGTGTGTGTGTGGGTATATGTGCACGCACACACGTAGAGCCGTTTCTTTTGATTGATTTGGTATATATATTGACTGCGTCATTCTTCAACGAAATAATCAAATTCCTTACGGCTCTACCTCCCTCCTTGTAGATAAAGCATGCGATAAAATTGGCATTTTGTTGAAAACTTTGTAAAAAGTTGTATTCCTTTCAGCAACCCACAAAGTCAAGAACCAAACTTGGTCTATTCAACATTTGCACGGCACCAATCCCTGTATGACTCACGCACACATCAATCTGTACAGTACCATATACAGTTGCAGACCCATCCATCTTCGTATTTATCCCTTGGATTCTTCTTTTTTTTTTTTCTTTATTCCCTTGTATATTTTTATTTTCAGACCTGACAACCCAAAATGAGAGTAACTAAGAATAAAAGTTGGAGGGAACAGAATCTGAACGTGGAAGTGAAATGATGTTACTGTTTAAGCTGTGTTTGTGAAATCAAAGTACTGTTGGGCTCAGTGACTGACACAACAATATAGTACTGTGAGGCATCATGCTCCCCACAATCTTGCTTTCTGACATCTGATGTGTATATATATAAACCCCAGTAGATTTTTCTTTTTCTGCCTCGCTCACGCAACAACATGCACAAAAGTCAAGGAGAATTTTCTTGCATGCCCTCCGTTGTAATCTATTCCGTAAAAAATCTTAATGCGATCAAGATTTAGACGAAAAACGACAATAGGTCATGGGATATTAACCGGCACTTTTTAAGGATTAAATTGCTTATATAGGCCTGTAAAATAATTCTCTCAACTCTCTTCTAAAATAATGAATATCAAAAGTTTCACTTACCATTCTCTTCTTATTTATGAGTTTATTTTAATTAAATCATACATATAAAAAAAAAATAGTCAGCTCAATGATTATAAGATAAATTTTTAATTTTGTCTTCATTTATGAATGAGTATCTTTCAAATTTTTCTTCTCTCTCTATTTTCATTAATACAATTAATATAGGTAAAATTGTCAAAATCTCATTAATTGCTTGAAAGATAATTTTTTAGTCAAAAGGAACTTATAAATAGGATCAGAGTAGTATTTCTTTAAAAAAAAAATCAGTCAATATATATATTAATAAATGTGTTCATGTATTGAGATGTACAGTATTTGGTTGGATTGGAAGGTTTGGTCAGAGTTGTGAACGCCTAATGTTAGGGGAAGCGATTATAACAATTCAACAGGCAGCTATATATATATATATATATATATATATATATATATATATATATATCCATCATCCTCCAGTGCATCTTTTGCCAACAAAAGTTGAATAAAACAAGCATTAATGTTTATTCATTTCATACCTCTCTCTACAGATGTATATATAAAGTTGCACACCTTTTTCCAATCTGTAAACTCCTTCATCCTTATCTCCTTCTTTAACAAGTTTGACTACTTTCATGTGTTGTCGTGTCTTCCCCTACTCCCCTAATCTATATATTTTTAAAGAAGCGGCTTGTTTGGGATCATGTATATGCTCCTCAATACTCCCTCTTATCCTTATTATAAAACACCAACTACCAAAATATTATGACCCTTATTATAAGGCACCAACTACCTTTAACCAACTCATTTATTACTATTTTTTAATTACACCCTCATTTTTAAATAACTCTTTAAGTTCACATCATTAAAGTACATAGGGGTAAAGTTGAAAATATTTATTATTTCTAAACCAATTTAATGACTTAACTCCCATTTCTTGGTTTGTGAGAAATGATGGTTAGTGTCTTATAATAAGAACTAGAGGGAGTAGTGTTTATTTATTTGTAATGATATAATTTTTATAGCACTCTTAATATTGTGGGCAAACTTAAATGACATTAGAGCCCCAAGAGAAAAAGGTAGGGGGTTTCTTTTAGTAGGACAGGTGGCATAACCCAGATCGTTGGTATCTTTTTGTTTTTTTGGTTGGTTGGTTTCACATGCATGTATAACTTTAATGGAATAAAAAAATGCGTACTAGATTCTCTTCCATGTTCTCAATATTCATGTTTACACACACACACATATATATATATTTGGTGATTCCACGAGAGCAGAATGTTACAATATCGTTAAGGTTTTGGCAAAAATGTTATTTTAAACGCGAAGGAGGACGGGACTTTAATTAGAGCGAGTTTTTCTCTTTTTTCTTAATGCTAAGAGCCAATTTTTATTGCCCGTAACTACATGTATCTTACTATTGAAATGTGATTTAAGCAGGATAATGGTTTATAGGTTGCTGAAGAAATTATTTTGTAACAAAATTAAAAAGGCGTTAATTAGTTGGAAATGAAGGATTCTGTGTTTTTGTTTGGATTAGTGATGAAAACTATTTTTCTAACATGATTTATAATATACGATGAAAGTTTTGTTTGTAGTTGTGTTAACATGCTTTTTAAATGCCAAAGTGTTTTCATCAATTATGATACAAACACATAATTAAGTCGCTATGACTGCAGTGAATCAAAAGGTACTACTCCCTTTGGTCACCAACCACCATTTCTCATAGATTAAGAAATGAAAATTAAGTTATTAAATTGATTTTAAAATAATAAATATTTCCAACTTTACCCCTACTTTAATGATTTGAATTTAAAGAATTGGTTAAAAATAAGAGTATAATTGAAAAATAGTAATAAATGAGTTAATACCTGATAATAAGGACTAAAATATTTTGGTAGTTTGTGCCTTAAAATAAGGATAAAAAAGAGTAGTCTTTAGTCGAGTGCCTTGGAGCCAAGTTAGTTAAGATGGATTAAAACTTTCAAGCTGTGCGCGTTTGATATGTATATGTATGTATGGTGGAAGAGTTTTTAATGGAAACAAAAGTGAAGATTAGATAAAAATAAAGGAGGAAGTGAAAATAAGAATAAATTTCAAAATATATTTGATTGAAGTAATCATCATTTATCACATGTATATGAAAGGTACTTTCCGTTGTTTTAAAGAAAATTAATATTTTAGTTTTGACCTATAATTTTAACTTATTTATAACTTGGTCCTTAAATTTTACTCAAATGCAATTCTTATTAGTCTTTATAACTTTAACTCAATTGAAGCTTGGTATTTAGAGCATAACCTAGGAGAACTTATAATGTTTATAGTTTTAATCGTTTAAAACTTTAGCCTATAAAATTCATGAAATATACTTTTATTTTCTAAAAGGTCTAGGTACAAAAAAATATATGAGATTTTCTCAAAAGTGAGCTAAATACCAAATGTTTTTTTTGGGGACATAAGGAATGATGAACTTCAAAAATATGTGTAAAAAAATCACTTCTATCACTGTTATTCCAATAATAAATTACATTTACATTTTGATTTTTAAAAAATTTAAACAAAAGGTCAACTAATGATCAATATGTATTTTTACACTGGTATTGAACACACTTTTAAGAAAATCTCTTGCATAGTTTTGTAATTTGCCCCTTAAAAAATTTAAGCAAACGGTCAATATGCACTTTTGCGTCTATTTAGGAAGTTTATAGTTACTTTTGTCCTTAAAAAAAATATTTGGTGTTAAATGCACTTTTAAAAAAAATTCATATGTATTTTTATAACCTTAACTCTAAGATGGGTTGTGTTTCATCTAGTCAATATTTTGGAAGAGGTTTAATGGTGAAGAAATTTCAAATACGAAACTTCCATTTCCACCATCGATCACTTCCTCTTTCATAGTGCCAAACCGTCACTTCCCCTTTCATAGTCCCAAAGGGGACCAAGCATATGTAAGGATATCAAAAGGGGAAAAAAATCATCTACTATAAAAAACTTCAAAATCTCTATTAAATTAGCAAAATGACGAACAAACAATTTAGTAAGAATCTAATATCTCAAAGTTTGGTTGATGATAAATTGATTATAGGAATTAACTAGTTGGTTATAAAGATTAACAATTTGAGCTCTCTAAATTGTCACCATGTATACTCAAATTACTAATTATTATTCTTAAGTTGTTATTTTCTATATTCAGGTTATCAATGCTAAAATTTTAAAATCTCATATTTCTATTAGATTATCCAGCTTTTGTAATTCAAACGATACTCAATAGTAAATATAAAAAAGAATTGACTTTTTTCTGAATTGATGCTAAGGAATTTAATTAAATTATTTTTATATATTTATATTTTATATTTTTCTTTTATTTTTTCTAACTTATAAACTGATATTTAATTTAAGAATTTATTTAATATCTTTTATCTCTGATAAAACTAACTCTATCTTATATTTAGCTACACTACAGAGGAAGTATTTTGGAAAAATCCATATGAGGGTCCTTGTAACAAGAAAAAAAAAACTCAAAAAATATATAAAGGCCTTTTCTAATATAAATTCATTAAAACTTTAGTTGTTAACAGGAATAATATAGTTATTAACGTTTTAATGAATTTAAAAAAAAAACCATAGTATTTTTTGAGATTTTCAGGATTTTTGTCCTTTTTTAAGTTTTTTTTTTTAAAGTGCTCCCATATGGATTTTCTCAAGTATTTTGATGTTTCTCTCATGGAAATAAGAAAAATGTGAAATAAAATAAATAAAAAGGAGGGAATCAGTGACTGACTGGGGCAGTAGACAAGGCAAAACAGTGGGCGAAGCAGTTGTGACTAGTGAGTAGTACATGTACTTGTTTCGTTAGTATTGCGACTCCTTTATTTCCTGGTTTCTGTACTTCACCCTCTCTCACTACTGTAATCTCTCTCTCTCTCCCCCGATCTTTTTTTTTTTTTTTTTGGAGTAATAAAATAATTGTTGCTTTCTTAATTTGCATGCGAGGGCCATTGATTGATTGAAAAGGAAAGCAAAGCAGATCCTGAGTCGTCCTGACGTATCCACTTCTCTCTCCGATCCCTTCTTTCATTTATTGCCCAAACCTGCCTCTCTTTTTTCCCTCTTCACTTAAAATAATTATATAATTAAATATTATTTCCTCCTCTCTTATGTAACGTTTTTATTTTTGCCACCCTTGATGTTGTGTACCATTTGATTCTATTCTTTCTCACCTTCTATGATAATCCTTAAATTTGTCAATTTGTATCCTAAAATATAATTTTTTATATTTATTTTTTAGTGATTGTATTTATTCATTTATTCTATCTTCTTCATATATAAAGTCATAGTTAAAAAGCATACATATTTTTTACCTTTAAATAATTTTGATTGTTTTCTTTATTTACACAAATTGATTACTAAAAGCTAGCTGCACGCCCGGTCAATTGTTTGAAGTTGTACCATAGTGATAAATATCTTTGGGTCATTTTGTACTATCAAAGCTTTTTTTTTTGGGAAAATTGATTTCAGGGCCCAAACTAGTAAAATAATTACAAAAAAGGGCCAAAAAACATTCATATGCTTTTTTGGCATTTTTTCAAAAAAAAGTGTACGGATATAGTTGCTAATTGCTACTGATGTAGTTGTTAATTGCTACAGATGTAATTGTTAAAATGTAGTTGTTAATTAGACTGATTTAGTTGTTAACGGGGACTGATATAATTGTTAAACGCTACTGATATAGTTGCTAACGCTTTATAAAAAAATGCTAGAAAAGGCCGCATGTGAATGTTTCTTGGGCCTTTTTTGTAATTATTTTACTAACTTGGGCCCTGAAATCAATTTTCCCTTTTTTTTTAATATACTGACAATGTACTGGTTAATGGGTTAAGTGGATAAGAAGAGCACGTATTTGAGTTATTGGAAGTGTATTTATTAGGGGGAAAAAACTTATTTACGTTCTAAACCTTAAGTGCCCATTTGAATCACGAAATCAGAGGTCATATAATGGCATGATGATTAAATGAAACTTTTTTTTTTTTTTTTTTATTAATAGAGGATTATTCATTTACATGAAAATGTTTATTTGGATTGCCCTGAACATGGGAATATATCGGAATCGTATTCACATAAGAGAAAAAACTATCCCTATATGTGTCTGTGTTAGGTTGATGGTAATTTTTTTCAATCTGTGTGCTGGGTTCATAGTAATTTTTTAATATTTAATAATAAAAATATTATGCAGCAGGTGGCATTCATGATAATTTTTTAATATTTAACGGTGGGTATATCATTTAAAGGGATATTTTGACATTTTTTAATGATGGAATATAATTTTTTAAATCTTTAATAGGATAATATTGTTTAAATGTTTATATTATTAATTAATTTCTTAATATTCAGTGGTTGTAATTATTTAATATTTAGTAACGTTTTTGTGCAGACACTTGGGTTAATTTAATAATTATGATGGTAATGCTTGATTACAAGATGTCTATATCCTTATTTATTAGTTAGTTTATAACAATATAATTTGATTACATCAAATGATATAATTTAGATTAAAAAATATAATTCTCTTTGCACTATATAAAAACGTTATAATCAATCTATTGTATGATAAGCAGCTATGGAGCATGTGTTTTTCTCGTAGCAACCCTAGCCGCCCCCCACTTTTCTCTTTTTTCTCCTGCGCTCTCATCTGCAACTTGTCCTCTCGTCGGTGGCTTGTGATGAATAAGCCACCAGCGAGCCTACTTTTGTGTCACAGACAAGTCAGAGGTGTAGCTTGGGTACAGATCTGATATTTGCAGTCCTCTCATTTTGAGTTTTGTCGGTTGTGGCCTTCTCTCGTCCTTGTGGCGAGTTTTCTCCTCTCCTTCTCCAGATCTAATCTGAGGATGTGAGATTTATCTGTTTTTTATTCCTTTTTTTGTGGTTTTGGGTTTTATGGTGGTGTTTTTGTCTAAGGAAATAAACAAGTTTGTAAGATCTGTGTTCAAATCCTCTTGGTTGGATGACTGTTTGAACGTTATTAGATCTGATTATCTCTTGTTAGCTCGGATCTGCGTTCTTGGGGGAAGATTTAAAGAGGTGTTTATCGGTGTGTGGTCAAGGTCATTGGATCTACTTGATCAGAGGAGCAGAAGTTTTATTCAGGACATTATGGATCTTCTTCTTTCTGAGGTTGGGTTTTCCAGGTTCTTTGCGCCAATATGAGGTGTCTGTACAACTGCTCTAATTGCAGCTAATGCTTATAAGGATGTGTGCCTTTCAGGGTGGGTTTTACGACCAACACTTCTTTTGTCGTCAATTTTAACCTTGGGTATCGAGGAGACCGTTATTGTCTATGAGTTTTCTTCTACTCTTAAATTTGCTATGTACTCTTGGCTATTTTTGTATCTAGTTTATTTGGTTGTATTTGAGATTGTTTTGTCTGTATTTGTTTTCATCTATTGTATCAATCTCGAGTATATTAATATATTTAGCTTTCGATAAAAAAAAAATCTATTGTATGATGATTATATGTAATTATTCTCTTCCATAAAAAATTTGAGGCTTGAGATATGTTAGCTTTGGTTTGAGGTGGAGGGAAGTTTGATTTTAAAGCATTGAAGAAGTAGGAGTTGACACGTAGAGAATACGCGTGTACATGGTATAGCACTAAACGACGACGTCAACACGTCCGCAGGAATTAAAAAAAATGAAAAAGATAAGAGAAAAAGCTTTGGGTGGAAAAATGGAGTTGATGGCCAATTAATACAATTAGTTTCGTAAAGAAAATGATCTTTGAGATTGGCGTCGCGTGTGTAAGACCCTTTCAAAGATAAAAGTGAGTGTGACAATTACAAGTCTTTTTTTTTAAAAAAAAAATATATTTCCCCCCATAATTCCTGTATTTCTCTTTTGTCCTCTTGCACGCCTCCCTCGTTGTCGCTTGAGAAATTATTTTTATTCTTTCTATTTGTTAAATAAGAGCAAACAAATAGTAGTCTTCTGATTTTTAATATAAATATATTTATAAAGTTGATATTTATGTTTAAATTTAAGATATGATTTTTATATTTATTAATATTTTTTAAATTTATCTTTATTGATATACGATTAACAATTATTAAGAGGGGAAAGAATTAGAAAATTAAGCGGGGCCTGATCTAAGAGGCTAGGGGTGGCCCCTAAAAATTATAGAATAGAACTTAGATTTTTAATAAATTATGTTTTAGCCTATAAAAATTTTATGATTTTCACTTTAATATTTCCATGACTAAGTTATATAGAGAAACTAAAATAAAATTATTAAAATGTAATCAAATTAAGGAATATGATTTGAGTGTTTTAGAAAATAAAATCATATTAATTAATTTAATTATTTAACATATTTTTTTAATCTAATCAAATTAAACAAATATATCTTATATTAAAAACATATGGAGTAATTTATAAAACATCCTTATGCACATTTACACCCACCCTCCGCTATGCTTACTGTGTATAATATTTCTTGTGCTTTGTCCAATAAAAATAATATTCTTCCAGTGTCCTAGAATTAATTTGTAAGCATAAAAAATATTTACATTATTTAATTATAATAAATATATGTTAGTTTTCCTAAAATATTTTATTTAATCATTATCTTATTGATTTAATCCCTCTTTATACATGCAATCCACAGAGATATTTTAAAAGAATGTAGATTAAAATATTATATTTAAAATCAAAACAAACTCCCTAATGAAATTTTACATTTAAGACAGATGAGCAAAATTTATATATTTGATATTGTGTTTCACTTTTAAAACTTAGATAATTAAAATTGAATTGTTATGTTATGTTTTAATTAAGTAATGCACATACTTGACTCCAATAAATTAAGCCAATTAGATTAGTGAAGCTGAATAAATCAAAACCACAAAACCATCAATTTTTTTCAAACATTCACTTAGTCAGGTCCAGTGTCAAGTCCCATCATATAAATGGTCACAATGTTTAATACAGAATAATAGGGGTAACCCTACTACTCCTATTTACGTGGGGGACAAATTAATTAGTCGCCTGTACAAATCAAACAAGACGTGCCCGGTCCGGTCACTTGATAAAAGTTTTTAATAGGTTTCTTTAGTGATTTTTTATAATTTTTAAATTATGTCTGTCTAATTAATTAAAAAAATTTTAATAGAACTTTAATTTTTTTTCTAATTTTTATAATTTATAGTTTAGATAGATTGATCAGAGATAATGAAAAAAAAAAAAAAGACGAGGAAAGGATCCACTTAAGATTTTATCACATGAATAAAGGTTTGGGAAACAATCAAATTGTGATGTGGGAAGTTTTTTTTTTTTTTTTTGTGTGTCTTTTCAAGTTGAGACATGAATCTTCTTGAGTATTTATTTCATACATTATAAAAATAACTTTTAAGAATTAAAACAAACAGACAAATGAGGTTTTCTTTTGGATAGTGTTAGGGAACATGCAGATGTTGGCCTAAAAAATTAGGGAACATAGAGTCAGCTTGTTGAATAAAAGAACTTTTGGCAGGGTTTTTGGGACAATGAGTATTCTTTTCATCAAAATTACTTTAAAGTTGAAAAAAATTTCTTCAACTTATTCTTTTTTGTATTTATTGATAATTGGATATTTTAAAACTATCCTATAAGACTTAAATATTTTAATCTAGTGGTAGATTATTTAGACTACAATACAATATGAGTGAATTGGGTTTGAATCTCACTCTATTCAAAGACGCCTTTAAGGAGAATTTTGATCACAAAGTTTTGATCCATCTTAACTTGTCAATATATCTCTCAATTTGTTTGAGTTGGTGCTGAAAAATCACTTTCACATAAGTTAGGATTAAATTCATATCAAAATTTACCTTGCCCTGTTAACCGTAGATTACGTTAGAAAAACAACTTCTACCATTAATTCAAATAGACACTTCAATCAAACAGATTTTTGTAAATGTTTTTTCTATAATGCACAAGTATTTTCTTATTAGATGTAATCGTATTTGAGACACAGTCAGTTACTAGATCCAATCACCTCACCTCTCCTGGACAGAATTCAAATCTTACTTTGTGATGTTAAGAGGGATTAGTCACTTAATCTATACTCAATATTCACTAGTATTGCCCACAGTGCTTCTATTCTCTATTGATCAATCAAATGGCACAAAATTACCCAGACCAACCAAATGGTACATAAATATGACTTTGTATTTAACTGAATTTAGGACAATGGCTGTTTCTCTGAAGGGGAAGAAAGAAGGAAAAATGGTTATTCTCCAAGAACATTTACAATAAAATAAACGTCCAATTATAAGATTCCAAGGAGGTGTCACGCATATTTATATATCCTCGAAACTTTTATACTAAGCAATGCCATTAATATCGAATTGGTTGGTAATTGAGGATCCCTTGTCCCATTGTTCCTCTTTTTGTCCAGAAACCACTTGAAGAAGCAATGAAGCATGGTTACTTCCTAAGGATAATCGAATTAAAATTGTTAATGATAATTATTACTTTAAATCAAATCAAATAAGAACATGTGAATTTCAATTGAAAAAAATTAAGGTATTAATATTGAGATATATTTACGATTTAAATAGCAGAAAAAAAAATGTATTTCTAAGACCCCTTGATCTTTGTATAACTTTTAAGATCTTTGACTATAATTTCAAACAAGAGGGGGAAAAAAAAAAGGAAAAAACAAGTTTGACTATCAACATCACCGACTAAGAAGTTGCGGGTCATGTTCAAATATTACAGGGAGTGTGTGGTGTCTTAGGGCCTGTTAGGCATGTATGTACGTGGATTCACTGGAAAGAGAAAGGAAAATTCATAACTTCCTTTATTTGCTACATATTTTAAATAAATCTTCCTGAAAATTCAGGTTTTCCAACCCATCCCAGGTTCATCAATCTTTTTTTATATGTAGAAATATCAGATCCTATTAATATTGATAAGATCTCAAGTTTCCGCGTCACTGTTTATAATTTTGGACAAATTTACCTCTAAAAAAGTCTACCCAAAATAGGAATATGATTAAAATAATAGCTGTTTTTTTACCTTGTTAGAATAATATTATTTTGGAGACAAATAGTTGAATTTGAAATTGTTCTCCCTCTAGAGAACTAAAGAACCGTCCCCTCTTTAATCTTATTTATAAGTTTAAATTAAATAACTTTCAAATGATGAGAAGAATTAATCAACCAATTAATTATGAGTAATATTTTTAATTATTTATAATTGATTTTAAAAGTCAATATGAATAATTTTTATTTATTACAATAAATATAGTTGAAAAAGTAAAAAGTGCATTTTATAATAAAGATCAAAATTTTTAGTCAAAATAGACTTAAAAAATTATCAGAGTGGTACCATCTACCAAGGGCACTTCCAGCTCTGTCAAACAAACTCTAAAATCAAAGATAAAAAACTTGGCCATTCGTAAATTTAATGAGATTTTGAAATCGAAAACAAAACAGTTACAGTGTGCTTTATTGTATTTATGTTTTAGTTTTATGAGTAAACAATCTTCCATCGATCTCCCCGAGACATCAAGAACAATATATTGGCTTGAAAATCTCCATTTGCTGCTTCGTTAATTGTTCATTATGCGATGTTGCTAATAAACAACCAAAGGAAGATTAAGAAAATTATGATTGTGTTTGTAGTCTTGTGGCCTTCACAACTTGCTGGTATAAGAACTCAAATTGTTCACCAATGAGATAATGAATAGAGTCTACACCTATGAAGCACAAACATTCCTATTTTTTAAAAATATACGTGTCGGACACTTTGACATCGTCTAACACTGCTTGACACTCCTATTTTTTAAAAAAATATGTGTGGTTTTGAATATTATTAAATTGATGATGAATTTTCTTTTTGTATTTTTTTTAAAAAAAGGACGCATGACTTTTATAATGAAACCAAATCTACGACGAACCAAAGCTAGAGGTCGGGATTTTACGAAATATTGAACTTGAATGTAAATTATAATATATATATTCAATATCAAAACGTGTCAAAATTTAGAATTTTTTAAAATTAACGTGTCGAAGTGTCGAGTCGTATCGTATCCCGTATCAGTGTCGATACAATATATAGGTCTACACACTACAAAATAAGCTTTCAAAAATTCACTTCGCCGGAATCTAAAGTTATCGGGTTTATCTCTTTTTTGGGAGGGTAGGAACATTAAGGATATTGAGGTAAATTTATAAAATTCAAAAAATTCTTAATTAGTCTTTTTGGTTTGATTAGGAATTTATTGAAAGTATCACCTTGATTGGGATTTTCCCTAAAAAATTCACCATATAATTTTTTTAAAAAAAAATTATAATGACAACATTAGTTAAATATATACCAAGATTTGATTTTTATTAATTTAATGTTAATAATTTAAAATATGAGAATAATACCGGAGAAAAGGGAAGGGGGGAAAAAAACCGCACCCCGTTAACTTGGATATTGATGATGAGATCCTGTTATTAAAAGGGGCAAACAAGAAATACACTCAAACGTGGGGTCATCATTGCAAATTAAACAAATTTGATGGCAAATATACCCATTCTACTCAAGTGTTTCCCTGTTCCAAGTTATCCTAAAGCCCACCTTCAGCCTTCCTTACCATCTCCGGTCACCGGCATCATGCTCTGACGCCACCATTAATCTCGTCCAATCATGCGGCGGCTCTGTGTCTGAGATCCGAACTTTTTTCTTCCTACACGGTATGCCTGCATTCATTTTTACTCTCAACTCGGCTTCTGAAAAGCGAATATGATTCTTTCGATTTGGATCCGTATCCGGCTTTGGGTTCTTAAATTGGATCAACACATGCCCTTTTACTAGCATCGAATTATTTTCTATTTTACGGTTGCATGCATAGTTCTTTCATTTACTCTTCTAATTTATGTTAATCTCTCGTTCTCATGGATTTGCAGTTTATTTTGTCTCGACACCTGGAATTTGGTCGAGGGAAATTCCTGGGAGTTCTCGCTAATTGGCTGGTACTACTGGAATTTAAAGCCTTTATGCTGATTTGTTTAATCTTTTGCTCGTTTTTATTTTCCTCCGAGATCCTGTTTTCTCTGTAAATAAAGTAATATACAAATTGGAAGAAGTTCCGCGAGAGTTTGATTAATAGAATAATACAAGTAGAGACTCCTAACTGTAGTTTCTCAATTGGTGGAAAAATTACTTGGCCAGAAATCGGTAGCATGCTGATATAGGAAATTACTTTCTGGGCATAGGCTGCATAGTAGAAAATTGTGGCATAATAGGATATAAGATACTGCTGTCGAGGCTTGCTTTTAATCTGCTATGGTTTTGTTGGGATGAACTAGAGGTCTTTTGGTATGATAAAGGAAATATGTTTGTCTTGTTCCTTGCAGGAAGATGAAGAGAAAGTGAAAAAGTTTTTGAAAATGAATTCAAGGGAAGGAGTGAATGATGGTCGAACTAGAATTGAACCAAATGACTCTCTTCTCCCTGGTCTTATTGATGATGTTGCCCTGAACTGTCTTGCGTGGGTTAGTAGATCGGATTATGCTTCACTATCTTGTATAAATAAAAGATACAATAAGCTGATTAAAAGTGGGTATTTATATGGGTTGAGGAAACAGTTGGGACTTGTGGAGCATTGGGTTTATTTGGTGTGTGATCCCCGGGGATGGGAGGCCTTTGACACCATGAAAAAGAAATGGATGGCTCTACCCAAGATACCATGTGATGAATGCTTCAACCATGCGGACAAGGAGTCCTTGGCTGTGGGCAGTGAACTATTGGTATTTGGTCGGGAATTGTTGGATTTTGCCATCTGGAAGTATAGCTTGGTTTTTCATGGTTGGGTTAAGTGCCAGGGGATGAATAGGCCACGCTGTTTGTTTGGATCTGGTAGTCTCGGCTCGATTGCCATTGTTGCTGGTGGAAGTGATAGAAATGGACATGTTCTAAAATCAGCTGAGCTGTATGACTCTTCGTCTGGTAAATGGGAACAGTTACCAAACATGCACACACCACGTAGATTGTGCTCTGGTTTTTTCTTGGATGGAAAATTCTATGTGATTGGTGGAATGTCCAGTCCTACAGTTTCTTTGACCTGTGGAGAGGAGTATAATCTTGAGACAAGAAGTTGGCGGAAAATAGAGGATATGTATCCATTTGTTAATGGGGCTGCTCAGGCACCCCCACTTGTGGCAGTTGTGGACAACCAGTTATTTGCTGTGGAGCATCTGACCAACATGGTGAAGAAGTACAACAAGGTAAAGAATGCCTGGGATGAATTGGGAAGGCTTCCAGTCCGGGCTGATTCTTCTAATGGATGGGGGTTGGCTTTCAAGGCTTGTGGGAAGCACCTTCTGGTCGTGGGTGGTCAGAGAGGTCCTGAAGGTGAAGCTGTTGTGCTGAATTCCTGGTGCCCTGCATCAGGGGTTAAAAACGGCACCTTAGATTGGCAGGTTCTTGCTGTGAAGGAGCATGTTGGGGTGTTTGTGTACAATTGTGCTATTATGGGTTGTTGAGATGTTTGTAGATTGACTCGACAGAAGATGATGGTATCTACAATCTGACTTTAGCTTACGAGGGTGCTTCACTGCGGATTCCACTCTGGGACAGCTTTCCTAGCGGAGAATTTGGAATCTTTCTTTTTAACATGGCTTATTTGGATGTGTTTCTCCCTTTTTATGATGATTATCATTTGTTTTAAAAATTACTAAGTAGGCTTATAGAGATATTTCTGTCATGTTTTTCTTTCTCCCTTCATAACAGCCAACTATGTAAACCAATAAATCAAGGATTTTCATTGTTTAATGATTTTGGCGCTCATTGTTTGCTGATAATCTATTTCTGTTCTTCTGTCAAATTTATGTCCGCTGTTCATGCAGGGAGAAACATTCAAATGGTTTAATACTATGCTAAATGCTAATAGTCCCGTGAAATGGGGATCTGTGCTGTAGGTTTATTTTCCCATACCATGTTATGTTGTTTGATTTGTTGGAATCATATTTTAGCCCTAATCATAATCAGGAGGGGGTGTCCATATCTAACTCTGTAGACTATAGAGCCTAGGAGTTAAGTTAGACTTGCCAATGCACCCAATGAATTCATGATTTGATCCTCCAGTTGGAGAGTTTCAATATAATAATATCGTTGTAGCTAATGCATGCGGTGAGTGAAATGATGACAAAAAATTACTTTTTCATGAGGTAGCTATCAGTAATTTGAACTTCCAAATTAACCTTACCCTTCATAGAGTTTAGTCGTTCGTATGCGGAGCTTAGGAGGTCATTTTCTTCATGATATACTCTGATATTTATGGAAGTAAGGTACCCCTGCCTCAGGTGACAGGTCTTCGCTGTGTCAATAATTTTTGCCTACACTTCCAGCTGTACTTCCTCTTCCTCGATTAAGGTCCTGTTTTCCTCTTTCTGATTGTGTTTTATATAAACTTTATCAGCACTTAAGACCTATAAAAAGATCTCTGTTCTTTAATCAAGAGAGATTAGACGAGGTCGGGGACCACCCTTAATCATCCCCACCAGGTTCCCTTTTTTATTTGTTTCTGTGCTTTACTTGCCAATGAGTTTGGTGAAATGGTACTGTAGTGTCACTTGCATTTAACTCTTGGGTCTAGGACTCTTGGTGCATTTAATAGTCATATTTTTACTACCAAGGAGAATTACCCATACCATTATTATATTGTAGTGTAAGGAATTGAATCATGGGAGATGGTTAGGTACTCATTTACACAACAGTACTTGATCACTTAGGTATGTTACCAGCTGGAACTTTCAGATCATAATGGAATAGGGAATACCTTGGTTACTATTTCCAGTTTGTGATATGATGGAATATTCATCCATCCATCAATTCTTTGCTCAGGAATGAAATATATACCAATGGGACCTATTTGGATTGGCGAAGGATTTTCCACTAGAAAGAAACATAATTCCGTGGTAAAACATCCAACCAGTGTTGGTTAAAACAGCTTTGGCTTTGATAAAAAGTTGGTTGTTCATCAGTTTGATTGTTCATAGCTCTTTGTTGAAACTGTTCAAAACTGGGCTGGCTCCTTTTCTCTCCATGGTACTGACTGCTTTTTAAAGTGTGCCTTAATTCTGTGATTCCTTTAAAAGATTGTGGTGCCTGTGTGTGTGTTGATATTGATTCACGCTTTCCGAGAAAGAGAAAGCCATTGAGTGGTGGGAATAAGATCCTTTCTGTCTGGTGAATTGATAGGGTCACCGGTGCTTCGTCCTGGTACGACGCTGTTCCCTGATGGTTTTGGGATTGGATTGGACTTCTTTTGATTTACCTCTCAAGCATCTGTCTAACTTGGATTTTTATTCTCCACATTCTTGTTTAAATAAATAACCGAAAAATTAACTATAAAAAAAAAACGGAAAATTAATATAATTTTACATTTTCTGTTGTTGAAATAATATATGTGTGGGAAAAACTGAAATCTGTAGTGTACAGAATATGTGTCTCTTAAAGATCAGGCCTCTATGATCAGAATGCAGACCCCTTTTGGTTCGTTTTTGTTGTCTATACGGAATAAGTAGTATCACTGCTTCAAGATTATGCATCGGGATGAGTAAAGGATTCAGATTCACGGACACGTGTAAAATTAATATGCGTTGATCTGAAGATAGACTTGTGAAAATGTTTTTTTTTTAGTTCATGAAAATGCTTTGATTTGAAGATAGAGTTGTGAAAACAGGCACTACTTCCAATCCAAAAATAAAATTTACTTAATTTTTTTTTGAGATATTAACAAGCCTAATTAAATTATTTTAAAAAATTAATATTTATGATTTTTCTCCAAACTGTTTTACGTTACTTATAAATTGATATATAATATAAAAATACACATCGTATGATATAATTAAGTACCTTATTTAGCTGAATTAATATTTTTAAAAAATCAATTAAATCTTCTATTTAGTATTGGAAGAAGTATTTAGTATCCGATGAAAAGATTAAAAAAAAAAAAAACTTTAGGACCATAGTAATCTCATTCCAATGTTATAGATACACATACACAAACCATTGACTATTTCATCTATATTTGTTGATAGATAAAAAATAATAAAAAAGACAAAATTCAAAACGTATAACGTTTTCATTAAAAACACCTTTGAAAAATATAATCCAAGATGTATTGATCAAAAATAATAAAAAGACAAAATTCAAAACGTATAACGTTTTCATTAAAAACACCTTTAAAAAATATAATTCAAGATGTATTGCGTTAAAGTAAACGAGTTTTAATTTTAGAAAAACATGTTTATTTTACGTGTCTGAATATTTCAATCTGTGCCTATATATTTCAACAAGAAGATAGAATTTTAAAGTATGGGCGGATGGATGAAAGAAAACGTTTTTTCTGTAGGTCCAAAACAATACTCTTAACTTTTTAAGATTGTTTTCGTCCGAAAAAAAAAATAAAAATTTAAGATTGTGTTTTCAGGGGTAGTTGTGGAAAAATGTTTTATAGATAGCTGTGTGTTGGATATGGAGTAGTTATTTTGTGGTATGTGGGCTTTTAGGTTCAGTGTACTTTGGGCCTCTAAGCCCTGAACAACTATCCAATAAATCCCACAACCTCAAGGCATCTTTTTTTTTAAAAAAAAACACCTCAAGGCATCTAAACTTCTCTCAAGGGTCTTACCAAAAAAAAAAAAAACTTCTCTCAAAGGGAGGGAGGCTGTGCTTATTTTCACCTCCTTACCGTGTTCCTGTTCTTACTATATATTTATGGAATTGATGTTAAATTTAAATATATGATATCATTTTTATATTTTTCAATTTTTTTTTAATTTATCCTTATTGATACCCTGTCAACAATAATCTAGAATAAAAGACATTGAGAGTATTAATGAAGATGACTATGATATTTTAGAAAACATATGTTTTATTAATTAGCTGAACAAACCTTTTTAATAGAATTAAATTAAGTAAATATATATTATATTAAGGATTAGAGGAAGTAATTAATAAAGGAATAGTTAAAAGCATATAAACATGCAATTCACATTTCGTGTTTCTCCCTTGTGTGCTCATTAGAAGCTCATCCCCCTTATTTTGGGGTGTAAGCATTTTTTTTATATATTTTATTTATTTAGATTAAATTATATATTGCATTCTGAAATATTTTTATACCCATTATTTTAAATTAATTAATTGTTAGGATACGGGTGTTACAAGAAAAATATTTCTAATTGTAGAATGATAAATTAATTAATTTGAGATGCTAGGCATAAAAATATATTTTAGGATGTCACATATAATTTAATTTAAATAAATAAAATATATATAAAAAAATGCACGCACCCCAAAATTAGGGATTGAGTTTCTCTCGTTATCTTTTTTTCATTATCTTTAAATTATATACATTCAATCTATACAATGCTACCTTAATTTTTCTCTTATTTTTTTAATTAATGATTCAGATAGATTGATGAGGGATAAAAAAAAAAGGATTACGGAAGGAGTCCTTTTATAAAATTTTATGGGTGTGTATTTGTGAATATACAATGTAGATCAATAACCTGAGGCTGAGGGTAGATGCTCGCGCCTCTGTCTGTTTTTGACATTGTCATGTCAGAGAATTTTTTTTGGGTCAAAATGTCAAAGAATTTTTAACCGCAAGGAAAAGTCAAAACGTCATCTATTTTCAGTTTGGTTCCATACTTCGATGTAGTTGCTTTGCAGTATTAATACCTTTTGAGAAAAAAAAAAAAAAAGAACACACAGACTACAGAGTACTGAGCTGAAGTCAATTTCCATGAGCTCACTTCTAAAATGGAGAACTCTTTTCGCCATATATATGAGCATGTTTGGGAGAGCTCAGATGAGGAGTTTATAGAGTTTTTAGAATTTATTATAAATGTTTATGAGTTTTTTCTCAAAATTTTTTGTTTGGGTGGAAAAAGTTAGCAAAATAGTTTATGGCTGAATTTGAGTTCATTTTGGACCCATTTGGATGGGTTTTTTTTTCATTAAAAAACACTTTTTTAATGAAAAAAATACTTTTTAAATTAATTTATGCGTTGAGATAATATTTTTTTAAAAAAGCAAATGTCACAAAAAAAAACCAAAATGCTGCTTTTTTTAAAAGCCCTAATTTTGAGCTTAAAAAAGAACACTTTTTTTAAAAGCCCATCCAAACGGGCCCTTCAAAAGCTCTAATTCCTAACTTATGATAGCTTATGGATAAGAGTTTATGATATATATCAAAAAATAAGAGTTTATGATAAGTTCTAATGATAATTTCCTAGTTACTTATGTAATATTTTTATTTAATCAAATTATGTATTTTAATATTGCCAAATTTTGTAATTTAACATTTTTCATATTTTTGGTAACTTTGATTTTAATTTTTCCTTATAATTATCTAAAAAATCATTTATCTATAAGTCATTCCAAACAAGTCTATACCTAATCAGATTTTTCTATAAGCTACTATACAACTATTCATCCAAACATAAATCACATTTCACAATCGAACATTTACCCAATCAGATTTTTCCATAAGTCTGATTGCCTAGCAATATCCCACACGAGCCCATAACAATGGTTACTAATGGATGGTAAATCCGTCAATCTTGCTTGGCATGTTAATGTCGTTTTTCCCCCTTTCTAGAAAATATATTTCACTATAACCTAATATACAAGCTCAAAATAAAAAATTTGCTAAAAAAAAGAAAATAGAAAAACTCAAATACATATAAGTACAAATAACTCTAAAATAGGTGGGAGGGAGCCGCCTCACAATCAAGAACCCTACCACCTTCGTAATTTCTTTATTGGAATATGTAGGTAGAAAAACACTATCATCACACAATAAAGTTATTGGAAGAAGTGGTTGTTTGACAAACCATCCCAAAGGATTTATTGCTTTTATCGATAATAAAACAATTAGATTGGTTGTTGAAGAAAATCTATGAGAAGATCTCATATAAGAAAAAGCAACCACAAATACCGATGAAAAAGATGAAGATGGAGAAGTCATCAATTGCACAATGAATTGTACAGTCTTAACTATGATATATACTTTTTTTTTTTGGTAATACATTGGCAAGCCAGAGGCTTGAAGTTTACAAAAAGTCTAATATTAGACTACATTCTTTGATCTCAATGACATTTCGCCACACTTAAGATATACTAAATCAACACAATCAATAGGCTGTGATGGAATAATTACAAGATCCTGATTTATCTCATTAGCCGACCGAACTAAATAATGAGCATATCTTAATGCTTCCCTATAAATATGAATAATATGTAGATCCTGGTGTGAAAGGATAAGGGATCTTACTTTCTGTATTTCATCTCTTATAGGATGACCCTGCCCACAATCAAGTAACAACAAATGAATAACATTCAATGAGTCAGTATAAAGCATAATCTTCTTGAAACCCAGTTGTTTGCATAGTATAAGGCTCCTATAGATAGCATGGATTTTCGCAGCAGTTAACGTAACATGACCTAACTTTCTGTTGAAACCCACACATCCAGTTTCCGTGGTGATCCCTGATAACTCCTCCACAAGTTGCATGTCCACTATTCCTGTATGAACCATCCACGTCCACTCATACATAGCCTGGATCCGGGGGATGCCATCTAGCTTCTGCTTTGTCTGGTATCTGCATAATTTGATGCTGGAAGCGGCTATGAACAACTCCTTCCATTAGGGTGGAATATGCATCTTTGTGTAATCGATATTGGCCGATCATTTGTGCCTTCAAATGACTATGATATATACTTTGGTTCTTTATTGCTAATTATTCATAATAGTCTTTTAAAAGATGGAGCTAAGAATATATAAAATTATAATTACCAATTCTTAATCCCAAAACCGTAAATTACAGCCACTAAATGAGATTTGCTGCTATTAAACTCCTAACTTAGTTTATTATTGCAAAGAAAATCAACATGACCGTATGGAGCCTAAAAAACGTGAAAATAAGCAAAAATCACTATAAAATACGGACATTTTCACCCTGAAACCGGAAAGGGGGACAGTATGGAAAAACCCGCTCAGCAATGAGAAAAGAGTTCTCACCACCGTATGTTAACATCGGGTTCATGGGACTGAGAATGAGAAAACTGATGTGAAAATTATTTGAAATTAAAGATCCGTTTCATGATTTTCCCCCAATGGTTTTATCAAATTTATAAATTTAATTGTTAATATATCGATATAAAATACATTTAAAACGCAGAATAGACTATAGAGGATGCAATCAGCAGATTTTGCTAGGTAAGGTATTCAAGTGATGGTCCTGTTTCTGAGGGACGTGGCCTTGGAGGCGGTTAACGAAAGAAGATCATAAGAGAAGATTGAGCGTTGGTTGCCATATTTGGAGAGTAGCGAAGTAGTTGTAGCAACGAACACAACCCAAAGTAGGCGAGGTGCTCAATGGCGGAAACAGGAAATACTGAACTTTCACTTTCACCCTCTAAAACCCTAAACCATTCTGATCCAATCAATGGTTCTCACTCGCCCCAAGCGCCCGCTGTAAACGCTCAAATCCATCAGGAATCTTCGTCTCCCGCTGCTCAGCCATCGGACGACGTCGTCTCGGGGGAGAAACGGAAGCGAGAAGACTCAGACTCGGGGGTCTCAGATCCTTCCCTCAGCCCCTTGTGGAAAACTAGCCTCTGTTCTTATTTCCGGCGACACGATGGCTCCTGCAGCCACGGGAGTGAGTGCCGCTATGCCCATGGTGAAGAGGAGCTTCGGCCTCGGCCCAATAACACCTGGGACCCAACGTCTGAGCGGGCGAAGAAGGCGATGAAATCCGAGACTGGTGAGAAATGTGCAGTTTCCATGGGTGTAATGATGACTGAGGCTGTGGTCGATGATGCTGATGGCGTGGACAATGATGATTCCAATGACGCTCTTAGCAAATGCTTGGTGCATTTGCCGAGGAAGTGGGTTTCGGACAACTTGAGGGGATTTCTCAGTCAAGAGGCAAGCCTTCTTTGGGTCTAAAACCCGTTCTGAAGTTTTTTTTAGCATATTTCATTGGGTTTCAATTTTGAGAGTAGTTAGAATGTACAAAGAAAAAACTGAATTCGGTATACATGCGTCTGATGAATTGAACTTTAGATGAAGTACTTGGCTAAATTCAGCTACTCCAAATATGACTTGATGGTTGTGACTCTGGTTATAAAATCGTTGACTTTCATTTGTCTTAATACACAGTATCGAGACAGAGTTAGAGGGGATGAGGATCTGAACTCTGAATTAACTTAATAAATACTCATGATTACCTATGGAGGCTTGCTTCTTTCTTTCTTTTTTAATTCCATATTGTAAAGTTGTCCAACTCTTTTTTCCTACGATCAAAACTTCTGCTATTCAGTTGAAAAATATTAAAGAAGATGTCAAAAGAAGCTAGTTTAGTGATCAAGACTGCTTATGTTGATATAGCACAATTGTCAATCGGTGCCCTTTATCTCATCCGCTTTTGAGATTGCTAAACCTTTTACATAATAGTATTGGTGTAAAGTTGTATCCTATGTTGCTGCTATTGTTTTTCCACAAAAGCTTCCAAACTTTTTATTTCTTTGCCTATTTGTTTTTAGGTGGCTGGGTGCCCTAAGAGTTGTTGTACTTGTACCTTTGTTCCTTCCCATTGGTGCTCTATTTATCTGAAGTCCTTCGACATTTTTTCCCTAGTTTTCTTTTTGGAAGCTATGCTTTCAGATTGCAGAGGTATGATTTATGTAGCATGTATTAACCATAAAATATTTGTTCTTATTCTTCTTTTACTATATAGGGTATACCTTTTAAATCTGCAAAGAAAAAGAAAGGCATGATGGTAGGATTTGTCACTTTTGAAGATCAGGAACAGTTGAAGAGCTCAACAAAGGTAATTATGATCCGGTTGTCCATTATTGAATTCATCTGCAATGGACTTAGTGATTAATTGAACTGCCATTGTAATAGGAGCTGGAAGGCAAATTCATTGGCAGCAAAAGTTTAAAAGTTGCAGATGTCATTCCTCGATCTTTTGAAAAGAAATCAAATGTTACTCTTTGTGCAGAATCTGCACAAAATGGTGAGAATGCAGATAGTGAGACAGATGGTGCAAATTTGGTGGTTGGTGATTCCGTGCTGAAGACAAGAAGCCTCCGAGGCGTAGTGACTCCTCTTGCTCATATGGCCTATGCTGATCAGTTAGAGCACAAAAAAGGCTCTCTCACACAGATCCTCAAAAAACTTGTTAGTACTACTTGTTTTCTATTCTGCATTTTCCAGTGGTATCTCTCTCTCTTTGGGTTTTTTTTTTTTGGGTGGGGGAGGGGGGGATTATGCTTATTCTAAGTCTTACTTTTGCAAAGAGTGATTTTTCAGAAGATTAAACCATAAGGCATTTTGTTGCAGACTAGAAATGCTCGTAAAGCTTGTCCAAGTGGCATTTCTCTTCCTGAGTGGATTCTCAAGTCTAGGGACATAGGTAGTACCGCATATATCTTTGGAATTTTAAACCAAATTCTGAGGAAAACTGTGTAGTTTTGGTGTTTAAGACTGTATGAAGGGCTTATATTGAAATTATCTAATGCAATGATATTTTTCTCCTTAATTTACCTCACTACCAATGTTCTCTTTCCGTAATTTTATTCTAATTTAATATAAGATGGTAATTTTAAGGTCTCATACGATTGTCCTTTGTCATTCCCCCCTCAAACTTCCATAGGTGGCCTTCCTTGCAAACTAGAAGGTATTATTGGATCACCAACAGTAAATGGATATCGCAACAAGTGTGAATTTTCTGTTGGATATTCTGTAGAAGGAAAAATAACTGTAGGATTCATGCTAGGAAATTTCAGGTAAACTTCATTCACTCTGTTTATAGAGCTCTTGGCATGTAAACTGTTTACTAAAGTATTGTGGCAGGGAGGGTGTAACAGCAGTTGAGGAAGCTGGGGACTGCCCAAATGTTTCAACAATTGCTCTCCAGTATGCTTCTATCTTTCAGGAATTTCTGCAGCAGTCACAGTTACCAGTCTGGAACAGATTTAAGAACAGCGGGTTTTGGCGTCAATTGACAGTATGACTTTGCCAGTTTTTGAATTGATTTAATGTGTGGATTTTTTTCCCAATATAGTGCTGGTATTAGTAAGAGAACTATTCATCCATTGATTGGTTGTTGATTTTTTCTTGTCAGGTTCGAGAAGGAAGGACAAATGGGAAGGTTGCTGATGCTGAAGATTTTGGTGGTATTGCAGAGGTCATGCTTATTGTTCAGGTTAATTTCTAAATAGATTGAAATGCATGGTTCATGGTGGTATTATTATTTATAGAACATGATTTATAAAGGGACACAAGACCTGATTATATGTAGATTATGCATCATGTCTCATGCTTATGTGCCATTCTTTTGTTAATATTCATAGATTTTTGTCACTGATTATGTAGGTTTCTACAAAGGGCTTTGATAATGAGATAGTAACCGGTGAATTTGAGAAACTTGCTCAAGCATTTGTTGCAGGAGCTAATGCATGTTCTCCATCATTGCCTCTCACGGCTCTGGTTGTACAGGTAGTAACCCTTTTAGTCTACAGTTAATGTTTTGGGTCTGATTGATATATTAAACTCTGAAGTGCCTTAAGTGTACATACCCATGCAAAGCTACTTGGAATTTGGAAGGCTGTAATATTATTTTCAATGTCTAATGCAACTTAATCTTCCCTTATATTTTCTAAATGATGGCTAATGTGGAAATTGGCTTTACATGTAGGATCACCAAGGAATATCCAATGTAGCACCAGCTGATGCTCCCCTGCAATCACTTCTCACTCCTAAAGGAGTTGGTGGTCAAATAAGTGAAAATGATGCTATGGATGTTAGGATCCATGATCGCATCAGCAATCTCAAGTTTTCTATATCTCCGACTGCATTTTTTCAGGTGAGGATGGAATTTGGTGTTTTCCCTGGAGCAGCAAAATCATGTTTTCCCACTAGTTAAAAGATTGAATCTATTTCTACTGCAGGTCAACACTCTAGCTGCTGAGAAGTTGTACTCACTTGCTGGAGATTGGGCATGCTTAGGTCCTGAAGCGTTGCTATTTGATATATGCTGTGGGACAGGAACAATTGGCCTGACCTTAGCACATCGTGTTGGTATGGTAATAATCATCTTTGAATATGCTATGAACTCAATTACTTAAGATCGCAGCTTGTTGGAAGTAATTATATGTGGGTAAAGGTTGCTCTTGTTGAGATTAAATGAAATTTGCACATAAAATGAGTCAGTTTTCCAAATATTATCTGAGAATTGACTGTTCTATTTGCATTAAAATCGTTGCCTTAGCTTCCCACCCACAACCCCCCCCCCGGGGGGGAAAAATTATGATTTGAAATGACTTGGCATGATTTTTTTGCGGATTTTATTAGGTGATTGGTGTTGAAATGAATGCTTCTGCAGTATCTGATGCTCAAAGGAACGCTGAGGTTAACGGTATAAAGAATTGTAGATTTATATGTGCAAAGGTGAGATCAACTTTTTTATTGTCGTTCCTATTTGAATCATGCTATGGCTTCAGGCTAGATATTGTCTGAAATTTATAGATAGCAATAGTATAATAATTTATGACACCAAGCAAACTTGTCTCTGGTGTAAAATGTGTTTGATTTGATTTAATTAGTTTATCTGTTTATGGTAGTCAAACTTTTGGATGCTGACTATTTATATGGGTCAACAGGCCGAGGATGTGATGGGATCTTTATTAAAGGAGCACCTAAATAAGCCTAAAG
The DNA here is from genome assembly GCA_037074495.1 of Acacia confusa. Lineage (NCBI taxonomy): Eukaryota > Viridiplantae > Streptophyta > Magnoliopsida > Fabales > Fabaceae > Acacia > Acacia confusa. The sequence continues at coordinate 2,019,183 of CM073509.1, forward strand.
AACAAGTTAATGGTCCTAGTATCTGTGGAACTGATGTTGAGGAAATCTCCGAGGGGAGTACATGCCCTGAAACTGAAAATGGTGAACTAGAATCTCAGTGTTCTGAAAATGGCAGGCAAGAAGATGAAATTGAGGCTCAGAGAGGGAGCGATTGTGAAAATGGAAATTCTTTGATGCAACAATTTAAAAATGTTGTTGCTATTGTTGACCCTCCACGTGCTGGACTCCATCCAACTGTAAGAATAATTTTTCTCATTACATTTAACTATTTAAGAACTATAAGATAAGATGACTGACAGAGAATGAATGCACTTGTGGTATATTATTCTTTTGTCAATATCGAATTGGGTATTTTATAAATTTGTTGCTTGAGAGTGACGGACAAATTCTTTTCATGAGTCCCCTAAATCCATAAATGTAACATTTTGCCTGAAAATTGAAATTGTGAGATTGCAGGTGATCAAAGCTTTGAGGACTAATCAAGGACTGCGGAGGCTTGTGTGAGTCCTTGTTCTAAATCGCGGTACACCCCGTTTTATGGTAATTTCAATTCTTTGCAATCTAATGATAGGCTTTTATGTGCAGCTACATATCCTGTAATCCTGAGAGTTTGGTGGCAAATGCTATTGAACTTTGCACTCCATCTCCTGCGAAAATGGAAAAAGGAAATAAAGATAACAGAGGATGGAGAAACATGAGCAGTGCTGGTCTTGCAAGACACAGAGCCAAGTCTATGCCTATCTCAGAGGCCTTCCAACCCATAAAAGCCATGGCCGTTGATCTATTCCCACATACTGAACACTGTGAACTGGTGATGCTCCTCGAGAGGTAGGAAGCAAGAAGGTGGTGGTTGGTGATTGGTCGTCGTACTCCGGGTTGAGACTTTTGGGCTTCTTTTCTTGTAGGATCTCAAACTTGTGGGGGACCCCATTTTTCCTTTGTAGTTGCTTTCTACTCATCACTAATGGATGTTGCTGCCAATGATCTTTTGACCTTGCGCATTCAGTTATTATTAGAATGACCATAAAAAGATTCAGCCGCCATATAATATTATTTGCAGCTCACATAAAGTATTATCTGTATGCGCTGCTGTCTTTTTTTTTTTTGGGGGGGGGTGTTTTGATGATACTTTTGCTTTGGCTTTGGAGCATAATGATTGATGGGTATATTAAAGTTATTAAACTTGGACCGGGTAAGGTATTGTATTAAAGGTCAGGGAGTTAGACCAGAATAAAATCGGAACTAATCTGAGATTAAACTAATGAGAAAGTGAAGATTTTAAAATTAATAATGTGAAATTATAAAGAAAATAAAAAAAATCAATTTTTTTCTAAAAAAAAAAGAACAAAACTAAGCTGAGTTAATGTACTAGACTTTATTGATTGGCTCGCATGTTTTTTAGCCAAACCAGCGGGTCCGGATTTAATAATATCACAATTTGTGGTTTGAGTTGGCTTATCACAATGTAAACATGAATGTTTTGTCAAACTATAATGCCTCACCAAATCGTTGTTGGAGACTGAATCATCCAACCCACTTTACATACCCGCAGTTGGGGGACCTCCCTTCTATTTATTTATCTACATTTAGTTCTGAAAACAACACCTGCTCCCACCTCTCTCTCTCTCTCTCTGTTTTTTTTTTTTTTTTTGCAAATTTATTTACCGACTGGCTTTAGTTAAACTTAAGTATCCCCCTAAAATAATTGAGTCTTTATATACCTCCATGCTAAGTTATATATATTCCCTTTTCATATTTGATGTCCATTGGATTAGAGAAAATAGGGAAAATTGATTTGAAGTCTTTGTTGAAAAGTTTTATTGGTTAAGACTTAAGAGGACTTGGTATGCTTTTATATGCAGAAAATATTGATGCTCTGCAAGGTTCCATATACAAATAGTAGCAGTATTTGTATTTAAATCTTTCTAGCGAGTGAAATTCTTAAATAGGCACTTTACACCTTTTTTTTTTTTCAAAAAGGATAAGACCGTTTTAAGTGACAAAGGTTTTTCCTAATTAAAGGTTTTATAGGCAGGAAAAAAAGAAGGGTTTGACATGTAAACATGTGGCACGTGTTTGGATGAATGGTGAGTGCCCCAAATTGAATTGGTGCCACGTCAAATTTGGGTGATGCTGACATCCTCATACAATAATCTAAATTATCTTTGGCTCATCATTTTTCCAATCAGTAATAGTCTTTATTTTTTTGGCGTTGATGCGCACAATAATCCTTCGAACGAGGACACAAAACGCCAGAAATCATGTAAAATAAATACTTACCACTTATTATGAAATTTGAATTAAAAAAGTGAAAGCCTAACTCGTACGATTTTCTTTTCAGATTGGGAGGATGTTTTAGTAACGTTGGTTCGTTCGTGAATGACGATGATGCCTTTTGACTGGTGAGCAGGCAATCAAGGATGGTCGTGTCGTTTCTTATTACGTATGCAGAAATGGTAGTACCACTTTTCTCATACTCGCTGCAACCAAACAATATATTTTGCTCCTACAACTTTATTACATATCGGTCCACTTCTCCACCACCTTGGGAGTGTAAAAGGCTATTCATTCCTTCTTTTTATTCTTCGATCTTCGTTCTCATTATTTTGCTCCCTCTCTCTCTTCCTACGCTGTATCCCATTCATTAATGTCGTCCGTCCATGCACACACTTGTCTCTGCTTCTTAATTTTATCATCTGTGGCATTAATGGCGACCCTCCATCCTCCATGTCCATGACATCTCAACTACTACGTATGCTTCCACTATATGCCATCCTCACACCATTATCGTCTACGTCCTCGTTGACGCTACCTCATCCTGTGGCCTATAATTCTTCATTCATGACATGTCAACGTGTACGAAGCATTTTCTTTTTGCCATAACTGACAAAATTCACTTGATTCAAACTCAATCTCATGTCTAGCAAAGACTTAAAGGAAGAGCTTTTTGTTTTGCAAGGCTATTTAGGAAGCCTTGTATGTACAGCTTGTCTAGTAAGAAACCCGAAAAAAGGTAGGTACAAGTTGTAATATTTGACTCAACTTTCTACACATTAATCATATAACTATCGAACTTATCTGTGATGCTTAGCTTGCTGCACAGCCTGGTTTGTATTCCATACTTTAATTCAAAACTATGCGCCACAAGACAAAAAGGATACAGCTTTTTCCCCCAGCTCCTCAAGTATCTTTCATAATGATGAACAAGAAAATAAAATCTCCTATTGATTATTCTCCTTCAATCTCACTCCCCCCTATGGATATCATATGGAGAAAGGAGTTATACATACACATCCAACCCAAAAAATGATCACTTATCATGAATCATCTACATGAAAGTAAAATTAAAAGTTTCTGGCGTTCTCTTGTTGATTGATGTGACTTGTTTTTTGGATTTGTGTTTATGTGAGAGAGAGTTCAAGCTTGTCCAGATTCCAATCTTCTCAACCCCAAGTTTATGTTAATGACAATACCCCCTTTCAAATAAATTCATCGGTATGGTTTGTCTTTTTATCCAATGAGTGTATCTCTAATCAATTTTTTCTGGACGTTGTTATCTTCACGAAAATGTTTGTCTTTTTGGTCACTGCCTAATCTCAGTTCTCAAGTCTCTGGTGAAGAAAAAACAATGTCAGTTCCTAATCTATCAGAAATACATCTATACTTGAGTTAAATCGGTGATAAATAAGCAAAGCACCTGGCCGCCCCAAAAGAAGAAATGACAGTAAAACTAAATCTTGCATGTACGAGCACACAATCTACTGGAAGTTGATCCGACCAAACATGCATTATTATTAATATAAAGAAAGAAGAAAAGAGAAAAGGCGAGTGGTTATTGCAAAGTACAGCCCTTTTTCATTAATAGTGGCCAAGTTAAATCACAGTACACATATCTATAATTCATAGTGAAACTGCTGGTTTAAACATCTGTTGCGTCAAATTTTTATATAATTTTAGTGTAAGCAGTGTGGGGTTCGACACAAAATGCTTTTTCTTTTTTCCTTTTTTTGCTTTTAAAGTGAAAGATCTGAAGTTGATTTCCTTTTCTCTCTGTTCCACTCTGTTTCCTCCTGCTGGCACTCCACACTTGCTTCTTTTGATAGTACATAAAATACAAAACTCAAATCAAAGAAGCGGGGTCATGAACTTGATAATGATATATCTTTTTTTGCTGTTTACCTCTTTCTTTTATTTTAAAAAAGTTTCATCTCTATTTTCTAATGCTCACGCTAATCCCAATTAATCTATGCCTGGATCTTGGTGATGGAGGTTGCACAAAAGCTTCGTCAAACCAACGCTTTTATGTTGTTCTTTTGACTTTCTCGTGAGATGAATAATTTCAAATAGTCCAAGCACAAGTGAAAATCTTTGCTCTCACTTTGGAAAATTTGCATGAGTAAAGTAAAACCCAAGTTATTTCCAAATCTCTTAATCTGATATTTCATTTTTTCCTATATACGAGAATAATACTAATAACCATAAATATTCTCCATTGAGATAAGAATTCGCCAAATAAGGCTATAAATTTATTCGATTCGGAAAAGTAAGGAAATGTGGAGATTCTTGATGATTGAAAATCATGGAAAATTAAAATCATCCTTTTTTGCCGGCCAGGAACTAACAATCTCATAATTGCGTGAATCCAAAGTGATTCAAAGAAAATTAAAATCCCAAAAGTGGCAGAAAATAAGGGGAGGCGGCGGTGAGTTTTCTTACCCAAGAAATTGAATCATCCTTTTTTGCTCTCTCTGGTCTTGTTGAGAGAGCTTGGGTGATCGAGCTCACTTACTCTAGTGTTTCTCAAAATTTATTTTAATACGTAATAATTAAATTAAATATTACTATAATTATCAAGAATTTCCAAAACAATCAATCTTGTTTGCAGTTCATATTCCCTCGGGAAGTAACGCCATCTGTGTTTTATAATCCTCATCTATTCTTGATTAATTTCTCTTTATCTTGGTCTTTCCTTATATTCTTGGCGGGAGAACTTGAGACGATTAAGTAACTTCCAGAACGAGAAAAATGTTTAAAGACTTGAGAAAAGTTTGTAATTTTAGCAAAACCCAGATTAGCTTAGTGTAAAAAGTGTGCGTGCGCACTGGTGGAGACTGGAGTTTTTGTAGATGTGGAGTTAGTAGGCCAGGCCTCCCACTATCATGTGTCATAAATGTCAAGTTTCGTCTTCTTGTTCATCATTTTCAGGCCTCCCAGCACCATATTTATCCCGTTCCCTCTTTGCCTGTGTCAGTCTCTCTGTATTTGTGGAGCTAAATAAACTCATGCGCTGAGCCATAAGCAAGTAATATATGATTGAGCTCCGTGCCTGCAAGGACTGAACTTTATTCGTTATTCGTGTTTTTGGTTGGTCTGTGAAATTCCAGTTGTATTTGTGCTTTTATAACGAGAATATGAGTACAGAGCAAAAGCCAGTGAGTGAAGGACAAGATGCAGTTTCTTGTCAAAGAACATCTTCTATTCCAGTTCACAAGGTAGCTTGTGCTCTATCATAATCTTCTTCCTATTCTTAATTTCAGCTTCTTATTTCAGGGCATGAGATCAGAATAGTACTCCGTATTCCATCTATGACTCGTTTTTCATCTTCTCTTCTTTTTTACGTCGTGTTTGATATTCTTCTACGTGTTTTAGCTGTTTTTTCATTTGTTATGGTCGACATGTTGTTTCTTGATACTACTCTGCTTTCATACCAAAAGATATTGCCCTCCCCCTAACTTCACGATAAGAATGGTAGGTAAATTTGAATTTCGTCAACTGAGTATGTAGGAAGTACTACTATAAAATGTGAAGCTATTTTTCAAACTGAGTGCAGATAGGTCGAGCTGTCTTTTTACCTTCCATTTACTTTGAATTTGGGAGTGCTGAAACACTTTTCTAAAACTACATGGGTTGCAAATTAATAAAAACCATAGTTACTACTCTCTCCCTAATCAAACTGCTTGAATTTCTTCTTACTTTGATTTCATTCAGATGGACTTTCCCAAGGTGAGACTGATAAACTTCACTGTAGTAAAGTTGTCTCATGTCTGTGTTCATGTTTCTTTTCCCAGCCACGAACAAGATTAATAGGGTCTTTCTATTATTTATCTAAAGTCTATCTATATTGCTTTTTTTTTTTGTATTTCAACAGATTTCATGGATAAAATTTTAATATGCAAGGCCTGCATTGCTTATAATATATCAAATCAAAATTTGATTCATAGGTTGATGATCCAATGGGAATAAGTGAAGAGTCCACACATACTCGTCGCTGGAAGAGAGAAAATCTTTCACTACAAATACCCTCAAGAACATCAGAAGAGTCTTTTCAAGATTTTGTAACAATCAAGATACCTCAGACCACAAGTCCTACCCCAACTCCCAAGAGAGTGAATTTTCTGGTGACTTCTCTCGATACCTCCGTTAATAAGTCTCCAGGACCTTCAACTTCAAGAGGAAGACCATCCATAAGAAGTCTCTTACCAAAACTGAACTTTATTTCTCGGCCGTCATCAGACGTTGAAAAAGGTTCTACTGCAGCTTCAGAAGGTTCCTCTTCAGCCACTCGAGAAAAGCCTTCAATCTCAAGAACCTTGTCCCTAACTAAACTATTTACTCCCAGGATTAAGAGGACCTCTTCCTTGCCAGTGGATGAATTTGCACTTTCAAATTCAGAATCTGCTCATGCTGGAACTGTTGGCACTCCTATGGAGGTACTTGGCTTTTCACCAACATGATTAGGAGTTTTCTTTTTTGCTTTTGGTCATAGTGACAAATGATTGGAGCATTAATAATTCTATGGTTTTTTTTGGACTTTTCCATCATCACGGGGTCTTGAAAATGCAAATAGGTTGAATAATGGAATGTGTTTTCTGTACTTTGAACATCATGCATCATTAACCATCTTTATCTAGTGTACCCTTTTTATATTCAGTTGTTGCCGAGCCTTGTCATGAGGCTAGTTACCCTTTGCTGTAAAGCTTTTATGTCTTTTGCAGAGGAGCTCTGCTCCGAGGCAGATAGTTCGCTCTCTTTCGGTGCCTGTCAACAATAAAGAGAAAAGCTTGAGGAGAATGGATTCATTTTTCCGTATTGTTCCTTCCACCCCACGAGTGAAGGATGGAATTGAATTATCGACGTCATCCCCTTCAAAGCATTCTGGTATATTTATGATATGTCAAGCATTAATAATATGAACAGAGAGGCAGATTGTTTGGAAATTCTAGATGCAGTTAGTTACTTCAAATATTTTTCTTGGTTTAGAAAACGATGTTGCCGATGGTGAAGATATAGCCGAAGAAGAGGCTGTATGTAGAATTTGTATGATTGACCTATGTGAAGGGGGTGAAACTTTCAAGCTGGAATGCAGCTGCAAAGGGGAACTTGCTCTATCACACCAAGAATGTGCTATTAAGTGGTTTAGCATGAAAGGAAATAAAACATGTGATGTATGCAAGGAGGAGGTTAGGAACTTACCGGTCACTCTTCTGCGGATCCAAAGTGTCCGGGCTCGACATACTGGAGCAAGCAGGTCTCATCTGGACCATGTGAATGATTATAGGTATGTTAATCATAAGTCAATTCTTTCTATCAGATAACATGTTTCAATTTTGAAGTAAATGGATAATGTGGAGTCTCTGGATACAATAGACTTTTTGTTAATTTATCATAATTTTTGGACTTCCAGTTATGAGTTTGCAACATCAAAATCAGACACTACCATAACTAGCAAGCATGACATGCTTGTGTTGATAGCCCATTCTATGAAATCGCTATTTGGAACTTCATTCTAATGACCTGCACACTTCAAATAACCTAGAAAGTATCGAAGTCAGTATTTTCCTTTGAATGCTGCAGCTAATACAGGAGTCATGTTATCGATCTGAAGTTGAATTTTCTAATGACAACTTTATTGATATTTCCATTTCGTCTGCTTGTTTTGGTAGGGTTTGGCAAGAAGTGCCTGTTCTAGTCATTGTCAGCATGCTTGCCTATTTCTGTTTTCTTGAGCAGCTATTGGTAAGGACTTTGCACTTAGATCTTTCGAAGTTGTATACTTTTATTGTGTTTTGAGTTATTTGACTCTCTGCAGGTTGGAAAACTGGGTACTAATGCAATTGCCATGTCTCTTCCGTTTTCATGCGTATTGGGTCTTCTCTCTTCCATGACATCATCCACAATGGGTAGGTTTGCAAGGATTCTAGAGAAATTTCATCGTGCTGCTTGACATTGACACCATCATTTTACATTACACCGTAATCTGAAATCATGTGGCTATTGATAGTAACGTTAGATTAATCTTCTTGATGAATACTTGCCTTTGTTATTTTTTTGGTCCTTAATTCATGATAGTTAGTTGGGCTATATATCTTTTACCAAACCCTCACCATTTAAACTTGTTCAGTGAAGAGCAGGTTCGTCTGGATATATGCATCAGCTCAGTTTGCTCTGGTGGTTCTCTTTGCTCATATATTTTACTCCTTGGATATTGCAAAAGATGTACGCTTCGGCCATAATGTTAAGTTCTTTTGGTCTTTTTGATTCGTTTAACCTAAATGATCGTACTTTCTTCCTCAACAAGTAATGGCAAGATCCATATGTTAAAACAAAAATGTAACATGTTGGAAACTGAGAACCCTATTGGAAGAATGACTTTGATTTTGTGTGTTATGTCCAGATGCATGTGCAGGCAATACTGTCAATACTTCTTGCAACCTTCGCAGGGTTTGGTGTGGTAATGAGTGGAAGCTCATTTCTTGTTGAGTTCTTCAGATGGAGAAGAAGATGGCAGGTTTTATCAGAACAGAATAATAATAATAATGGTGCTCAAGTGATGGCAACTCATCCAGGCTATTCCACAGCCAGGGCAGCACAGAATCACCAAAACTCAAGTCAGATATTGTCACAGGCTGATAATGAGAGTGCTTCTTCATAAGCTACTAGAGCAGTTAAAATTTTTATGTTCATCCCTTGAGTATTTAGTTAGCTACTACACAAGACTTTGATTGTACACAGCTCATAATGATAATATAGTGTAGTTAGAGAAAATAATGGCTCAAACTAGTGGTTATTGCTTTAAATCAGAAGCCTTGTGACCACCTTTTTGTAATCTTTGGAGAGAGACAAGAGTTGATTTAGGGCATATCTGGATAGCATGATGAAGGGCCAATGCCAAACTTAGTTTTTAGAACAAACTGGTATTCTCCATATACAAAAAGTTAATCTACTATATTTTGTGTGTTAATTTTTGTATGAGTTTGTCAAATCTATTACTTGTATAATATGAAGAATGTCGGTAGGTTGGCTGTATGACTCATTTTATGCCCACCTGTGTGCCTCAAGTGAGCATTTAACTTGTCACATGGCGCCAACTATCAGGGTCCTTCCGTTTTTTTTTTTGTCAAAACAAGTGCCACAATGTTTCAAACAGGTATGTCTTTACCTTAGCCCTTAGATGCTCATTCGTTGTTTCGTCCATCTTGGCTATGACAAGAGACTCAATGCGATGCAAACAGATTAAAAATGTTAAGATCCAACTGGGAAGGCCTATAGTGTCTTGTTCAATGCTCTTTTTATTTTAACTCATGAAAATATAGGTAAAGGCCCACTCATTTTATAAAATTTACATTGACCAAATAAGTATTTAATTAATTTATTTGTTTTTATACCAGAAAGTTTTGGAGGGGTTCGACATCAGTCTCCCACTAAGGTTAAGACATGGCCCAGGGCTCCTTGAGCACTTAATGGGGGACTTACGAGATCGTCTACGGAAAGAGTCCCAGTGACAGTAGCGGAGATCGAATACATATCCCTTTGAGACTTGACCAAATCTCTTATCATCTGAAAGAAATAATAAGTATTTAATTTTCAACAATTTAATTTATTTTCCATCCTCTTTAACATTTTTAATAATTTATGAGTAACTAAATTCAACATTTTAAATTAATAAAATTAAAATATATATCCCAAAAAAACAAAAAAAATATCGACTGTTCGATACTGGTTTCACTGGAGATTCATCACCAACCAACCAGTAATAACCGATGGCTTCTGAAATTAACACCTCCAACATTTCCGGAGAATTGAACTTTACAGCATCTATCGCGCTACTCGCATCTTGCAGCCAAAAAGGCTGAAGCGCGTGATCTTATTATCGCTCTTGTCATCGAATATGGATTCGTCGTTGACGAAGAACAAGGCTCAATAAATATGAATATTGCGACCCGAATAGCAGCGCAAGCACCGCCTCTCCTCTGCGCTCGTTCCGTTCCCCTCTTCTCCTTCCGAGGTGCTCTTTCTCTTTATCTCTGCCTCTGCGGATTTGTTGAATCTTGCTCTTTTGCTTTTATTCATCTTCACTCAAATACTGGCCAAAGAAATCATCTTTTTGTGGTATTCCACTTCATTCGAAGATTTTTTATCGAACACCGCACTTGATGTTGAAATGGCTTGACTGAGGGAATTGTTATTGTGCTTCAGGTGTCCGCAAGTTGGGTTTTGTGCACCAGTTAAAACAGATTGGGAGGCTGAACAGAAAATTGCTCATAAACATGGCTTGGAGTGTGGAGAATTCTGAGATAAGTGTTGAAAGCAAGATTGGAGTGGTTCGTCCAGCAGAGGATGCTTTTGCTGCAGAAGCAGTTGAAGCTTTGAAAGCTGGGAAGGTTATTGCTGTACCCACTGATACACTCTATGGGTTCGCTTGTGATGCTTGGTATGCTATTTGAGTTTATGTTTTCACCTTCTGCCCGTCATCTGTTTGATTAAATTCCCACGAGGAGCATTGTTACTATTATGATTATTCTGGCCTCCAGTTCTTTTGACGTGTTGCTGATGAAGCGCTCGTGTTTTATTCCCCCTCCCCCTTTCCTCTACCCCAATGTAAGGAACATAACATGCTAATTACACTCTTGGGAATTACGATAACCTTAAGTTCCCCATCTGAAACACTTGTATATTATCGAGATACTGTTCTGGCTATTTATATAGACAAGAGACCAATGAGGAAGATGAACAAAAGTGACAGACTTCTTGTTGTACCTTGTGAAACTCCCTTATCCACGGCTAAGTTGTTGTTATATGTTCTACTTGTATCAATTCCTTATTTATATATCAGATGCTATAAAAGGTGGCTTCACATGATTTACATTATTCTGAGTGCTTTTTAGGGTATTGTTTAAAGATCAGAAATCATATGCATTTCATAAGTTTCTTCAAATCTCAATTCTTTGCATAAAACTGGATTTTGTTCTATGGGCAATAAACTGTTGTGTTTCTTGGAACATTTTACAGCTCCTTGGAAGCAGTTAACCAAATTTATGAGATTAAAGGACGTAAACATACGAGCCCCTTGGCAATTTGTATTGGGGATGTATCAGACATAGAGCGCTTTGCAATGACTGACTATTTGCCTCACGGTCTGCTTGATTCCCTCCTTCCAGGTCCTGTTACTGTTGTGCTGAACCGAGGTTCGTAAGTCACTTGCCTTGATACATACACTAAAATAAGAATATGGCAATAAAAAGTATTTACAGTACTTCACATATTTGCTTAAACTGACTAGATCGGTTCTAGAAGTTAAGTTGGACCTTGAAACAACAATTAGTTTGTATTTACCTTTAACCATGTATTTGTCTAATAGTATAGCGGGGACATTTTCCAGGAGAATCAAGCATTCTTGAACGATCTTTGAACCCAGGATTACATAGCATAGCGGTCAGAGTGCCTGACAGCAATTTCGTTCGAGTCATTGCTCGCGGCTCAGGTACTGCCTTGGCCCTCACCAGCGCAAACCTAAGTGGACAGTCAAGTAGTGTTTGCATCAAGGATTTTCAGGACCTCTGGCGACATTGTGCTTATGTCTATGATGGTGGCTTGCTTCCATCAGGACGTGCGGGTTCCACTATTGTGGACCTTACCACACCATCCAAGTACAAGATACTCAGACCTGGAAGGTACATTCTTTTGGGATAATTCTTTTCTTGTCTTTCAAGTTTGTCAATGTGCTTTCAGAATGGGATGTTCAGTGTCAGACAGGAATAATACCAAAGAAAGGATTGTAGTTAGATGGTGTTTGCACACACTACTTAACTGTCAAATTTGGGATTGAATTGGTGGGATTTATACGTTGAGATGTTTGAGGATGGGATAACAAAAATGTTGTTATTAGAACTTGAGATTTGAGGTCGGTCTATTAAATGTTTATGAGAGAGGGTTATGTTATATACAAGCTTGTTTAACCATGTTCATTTTGCTCTCTGGTGTAGTGCAAAGGAAGAGACGGTGGCCATCTTGGAGAAGCATTCTCTGGTTGAAGAAGTAAACGAGCAATGATTGAAGTGAAGTACCTCCATCTAGATTCTAGGCGTACGTAGCGATTAGCGCATTTCTTTCACATGTTCCAACGCATGACAAATTATGAATAGGCTCACTGATTTCCTTCAACCAAATCGCATTTTACATTACCTGAATTGAACCTCTGTTGTATTATATTGTATCAGTTTTGACCGAGGGAAACTGTACACTCATTCTTCAGTCATTTTAGCTTTTGATTGATTGTTTGTGTGACTATTTAAACAATGCATTTACTTAAGAGAACGTTTCCAAATACTACTACTAATTAAACTCGGAGAGATGTAATTAAAGTCTGATGGTCACATAATAATTCATGTTATTACGTGGTGTGATTTTCAATATTTGATCTCGTCATTCTTTTCAAGAGGGAAATATTTTTTCTCGGGCATGTTAAGGGTGGAGATTTAATTCCTCGATGGAGTCATCAATTATTAACTTATTTAATAAATATGATGAATGAAAATGTTAAAATATTTAACAACGTATGATTCCCGGTAAAAAAACAACATATGATTTACTGGTGGGTGTTCAAGAAGTTTTATGGTGGCGCGATCAAAATCCAACTCAGCATGGATATTTTTTTCCCTCGTAAATCCTGAGACACTCCCCCGGGGCGGGGCTAAACATATGTATGATTTTATTAGAGACAATTTTATTTGAAGCAATGTCAAAACACAAAATATGATTGAGTATCATCTTTTTGAAGACAATATTATTCAAGATTTTTTCAATATTAAATGTTGGTACATCTTTTGATATCTTAACAATAGTTTACTCCTTGGATGCAAAGAAAAGTTCTTTTTGAAGGTCAATTTCTCAAATTTTTCCATAACATTTCTCATCTCTTTTGTTTTAGATTTTAAATTTTATAAATACTTTTTCTAATCCTTAATATAAAACATATTTAGATAGTTGATCTTGATTTTAAATAGAAGATTTATTTTTCATATTTGTCAATATTTTTTTTAATTTACCACTATTCATGCTTCATTAACAATAATCAAAGAGAAGAGGAAATTAAGAAAGATGTTAATGCTGTTTTAGAAAATATATATCATATTAATTAATTTTCTTAATTTAATCAAATTAGGCAAATAAATCTTATTTTAAGGACTAGATGGAGTAATATTTTTTAAATTTTTCTTAATTTTTGTTATGGACCATTAATTTGAAATTATGTAAGGTAAATAAATAGATTCAAACTATAAAATTTGATTTCATTAGTAGTAAAAAATATGAAGAGTTTTATTTTGTAAGGTATTAAATGTGAACTATTTAAAAAAATTATAAAATTTAATTGAACGGTTGAGATGATTGTGGAGATTAAAAAAAAATATGAAGAAAAATCGAATCCCTAATTTTTGTAGGTAATGAAAAATAAAAATAGGGGCTTCAAACTTCAATTAAGAAAAAGACGAAGACAAAAAAAAAAAAAAAAATCCGGGTAGTCAACCTGTCAGCTATAAACTTGTGTAAAGTTTGACGAGAGAATTGGTCAAGGTCCCATCGTTGACTGTGGACTAAATCAGTAAAATAATCCCAATAACCAGTACAGTAGTGCCCAATTTTCATTAGCATACTTCTACTCTAACACGTGCGTGGGTCCTGTGGGCCCTCTGTTTCGGGGAATTTTATGTATTGTTTAATAATCGTGAATCTCGTGCGTCCCTCCCTTTCTTAGAATATCTCGTGTTCCACGTGTCATCCGATGACCCACCCCAATCCATTTTCATTTGGCCAACACATCCATGGGATCATAATCCTCAAGTTTTTCTATATTATTGCATGGATTTGATTATTGATTATTCATCGTTCATCGTTGATTCTTACATCATTTCCACTGATTAGTTATATTGCAAATCCAAAACTTCCTTTGAATATCCCATTTTTTTAAAGGAAAATATTACTCCATTCCCCTACTTTTTTCTGACATTAAATAGGTGGCGGCTGTTGTTTTCTCTTTCTGCACTATTTCGCGCCCTCATCCCTTTACTTTCTTTATTTATGCTTTGAACCCTCCTCCTTCATCTATTTTGCTTAACTTCCATGTTTATGATTAACTGCATCAATTCATCCCAATGATTCTGGGTTCATGTATGAAATCTTAGCCCGGATTCTATACATATAATTTTGAAATTCCGGCTGTACAACTATTATTCTTATTCCAAATTGAATTTTCTAATATTAGTATTTTGTTCATTACTTACTTTAATTTTTGATATAATAATTAATTTCTTTTCAATGTATCTATTTTTTTTTTAATTTCAGATACTCAAGGTTACAAAATATATGAATCAACATGGCCTTTTTATTATCAAGAGTATGGTTGGGTTATAATAAGGACGAAGGATGACAATGAAAGAAAAATAAATGAATGGTTGGCTTTAGAAGAAAATAACGAAAATACGAGGACCAGAAACAAAAAAGCAAACGCATTCCACGTGCCCATTCTTCCTCTGGCGACTGCTGAATATATTGGTGAGGCTGACTAACAGAGACTCACTAATCTCGTTTTTGTCGTCTTCCACCACTCCTCCCGTTTGCCTCCATTTTTCTTGCGGCAAAATTAAGATGAAATAGGTTGCGATCAGGGGCCTCTGACTCTCATTCCTCACTTCAGATCCTCTTCGCTCTCAATTATCGCTATCTCCATACTAGCATCTTAAGGCTTGACAATTTTTGTTCCGGGTAAAGCAATCCCATGAAATGCTCCTGAACGGCTGTTTTTTTTTTTTCTTTTCCCTTTCCTTTCTCGTTTGATTCTTTTTTGTATTCATTTTTAATCTGAGAGGTTTTGGGTGAAATCTTCATCATGCATGTCTTTAGTTGTCTTAGATGAAATGCCTGTTCAGTGTTGACTGGTCTGTTTCCCCTCTCGTCCTTGTTTATCATATCTTGCGATGTGACGTTGAACTTTATCAAACGACCTGGACCATATGTATAGGGAGTTGTTGTGAAGTTTTATGCTCTAGACCAAAGGAAGATTGGTTTCGAGATTTTAAAGCTATTTATTGTTCAATTAATTACGGTTTTCTCTTATTCTAATCTGATGTTAGGTGAGGGGTTGCGCTTGAAAAATGGCTACTGGAGTTATTCCAACTTCGTTTTCTACCCTCAAGGGTAGAGATTCGAGTTTAGGATTTTCGAGAAGCATGGATTTTGCAAGAATTTCAGATTTGAAGATAATGAAATCTGGAAGGAAAAAGGTCTCAGTTATCTTGAACTCTACTACTGGCCAGGATATTGCTGAACTTCAATCTGCATCACCTGGAACACCTCTCATAGGTATACTATTCTTGATGCTTCTCTGCTTTTTTGCTCTTCACCTGATAATTTGTTTGAACGGCAATCATTGCTCTTCACCCGTTATCTTCTCTTGCAATTTCTCAGCAAGTGTGGCTACAGTAAGAGAGAATGGTCTGCTTTTAACTTTTGCTTCCGATTCATTTGTCCTGAACGCTGTGAATCAGTCTCTGAGTAATCTATCCAATTGTTGATACACCATAGGTTGACGGGTGGCGGCTGCAAATCTATTTTCATTATCTTTACTAATTAAACCTTATGAACAGCAGTTAACTGATCTTAACTTCAAATCCGATCCTCACTATTTCATGGACTTTAGTTAAATGGGTTTTGGCGCTAATATAACTGCCTTTCTTTTTTTAAGTAAGCTCGGATTTTCATTCCTCCGTTCCCATATGGCGCTGCCCCTAAAACTTTCATTCCTCAGCCAGGGATATTAGATATTTGACATCTCTAGTCACCATTTATGAAATTCTTCTCTGTGGTTATTCATTATAGATTTATCTGATCAATGAATCATGATTTGAATGTAGTTCCTAGGCAAAAGTATTGTGAATCGTCACACAAAACTGTCAGAAGGAAAACAAGCACAGTGATGGTTGGAAATGTGGCCATTGGAAGTCAACATCCCATCAGAGTTCAAACAATGACTACAACTGACACTAAGGATGTTGCTGCAACAGTTGAACAGGTCCTACAAATGCTCTTCTGCTTTATGTTTATAAGACAAATTTCTGTTCTAACTCAGCTATTCCTTTCTTTTAACCTTTTGTTTCCAAAATTTAACTTCTACTTATTGATATAGCAGGGTTGTATATTAATCTTCTATTTATTGTTGTTAGGTGATGAAAATAGCAGACAAAGGGGCTGATCTTGTGCGAATAACAGTGCAGGGGAAGAAAGAAGCAGATGCATGTTTTGAGATTAAAAACTCACTTGTGCAGAAAAAGTATGAACTGGTGTTAGCTATTTGGATGCCAATTTGTTAAGTCTCTACTCTAGGTGTTTAACATTGTCTAAATTTAACTATGTCCAGCTATAACATTCCTTTGGTGGCGGATATACATTTTGCTCCTCCTATTGCTATGCGCGTTGCTGAATGCTTTGACAAGATTCGGGTTAACCCTGGAAATTTTGGTGTGCTTCTTTTTCTTCTTTTTTTTGTCTTAGTCTCCTCCTTGTTTTAAGGCGTTGGCTTTCATTCTAAGTTCATGATGGTGATCTTCTGCAGCTGATAGAAGGGCTCAATTCGAAAAACTTGTGTACACAGAAGAAGACTACCAGAAAGAACTTGAACATATTGAACGGGTAAAATTAATCTTTTGATATTTTCTTTCTCAATCTATGGTAAAGTGTTGCAGTGTGCTATTTTTTAGCTCTTCATTTTGGGGTCATTCATTTATCTCCCATTCATGATTCATCCTTGCTGTGAAGATGTGTGAGCTGTTAGAACTAGTAGTTGGAATTTTCCAGGGAGTCAATGCTCATATTGTTGAAGCACATATAAGCTTATTTGTGTCAAGTGTGCCTGTAGTTACCTTGAATTGTTTGAAGTTCTCCATTGATTAGGGTACTCAAATTGATCACACCACAAATGACCTATGGGCTTTTTGACCAATTAAAAACTTTAAATGACAGGTTTTCACCCCATTAGTTGAGAAATGTAAGAAATATGGGAGAGCAATTCGCATTGGGACTAACCATGGCAGTCTCTCTGATCGTATAATGAGCTATTATGGCGATTCTCCTAGGGGAATGGTGAGAGTTATTCTTTCTCTCTCTCTTTTTACTGAACATTCTACATTTGTATGTTTGCCCAAGATACAGAAGCTTCCTTCTTACCAAACAATATTTGGACAGGTTGAATCTGCTTTTGAATTTGCAAGGATATGCCGGAAGTTGGACTTCCACAATTTTGTCTTTTCGATGAAAGCAAGCAACCCTGTTATCATGGTCCAGGCATACCGCTTACTTGTAGCAGAAATGCATGTTCAAGGCTGGGATTATCCATTACACTTGGGAGTTACTGAAGCTGGTGAAGGTGAGGATGGGAGGATGAAGTCTGCAATTGGAATTGGAACTCTTCTTCAGGTATTCTTGTCTTGAGTGTTAAAAGGATATTCAGGCAGAATTATGTGTGCGCTAATGTGTGATCCCCTTCTCCATGTTGTTTATCATTCATCATAGTGTATGTTGATAATACTCTGTTCATGAAGCCTCTGTAGAAATAAGCTGTTTGTGGTAGAAATAAGATTTATATACTATTCTCTGTTATTTTTGGCCAAAAGGTTTACATGTTATTCATGACCTTTCACTTCTATGCAACATTATTCTTCATAGTTTGACATTCTCGGGAGCATCATATGCATGAAGTTATATCATTCACAAGCCTTGTTGTATCTACAGGATGGATTGGGAGATACAATCAGGGTGTCTCTCACCGAACCACCAGAAATGGAGATAGATCCTTGCAGAAGGTTGGCAAATCTAGGAATGAAAGCTTCTGAACTCCAGAAAGGGGTGGTATGATTCAAAATAATGCTTCAGTTTAAAATTTTTAAGCAGTCAAAATTTTGTCACTCTTGAAAAGCTAACAAACTCTTGATGGTGCTACATCCACCAGGAACCTTTTGAAGAAAAGCACAGACATTATTTTGACTTTCAGCGCCGATCTGGTCAATTGCCAGTGCAAAAAGAGGTTAGGTTCTAAGCTTTCTGAAATTGTTTTAACATCATTCTTTTATTAATGCACTGCTCATATGTTTATGATAGATAATTGACTCTATATCCTGATACAGGGTGAGGAGGTGGATTACAGAGGTGTGCTGCACCGGGATGGTTCTGTTCTCATGTCAGTCTCCTTGGATCAGTTAAAGGTAAAATTTGCTTCACATCTCCCTTTTTATCTCTCTTATATATCTGGCTGTCCATCTTTTGTGTGGCTGCACACATTATTTTATTCCTTCTTCCTTAGGAGTTAAGCAGGTATTGCCTGGTTTTTGCAGGTGCCAGAGCTCCTCTACAAGTCCCTTGCAGCCAAACTTGTTGTTGGCATGCCATTTAAGGTTTTTTCCGCTTGACTGTTAATGAAAGAACATGGTATGTTAGCTTTTGTGTAGTTAATAAGGTATTGATAAATTTGGCACTACTTTTTTAGGACTTGGCCACGGTAGATTCAGTCTTGTTGCGAGAACTTCCTCCAGCAGATGATGCTGATGCGGTAAGAATCTTTGCTATGGTAGCAAGAGCAGCATTTACTATACCAGTTTGCCTCTTTACCTTCATACAATTCACTGCATCGAAAGTTTACAATGACAGTTTGAGTGATATAGCTCCCTTTATCTTTCCCCCATGTGTTGTTGTTGTCAGCGACTAGCTCTCAAAAGGCTGATAGATATAAGTGTAGGGGTTATAACTCCTTTGTCAGAGCAGTTAACAAAGCCATTACCCAATGCCATGGCTCTGGTGAATCTGAAGGAACTATCTACTGGTGCTCACAAGCTTTTGCCGCCAGGTGTTTCTCAGCCTCAGTTTCTAATTTATTTTTTTTATGACATGATTTCCTTAGGGCAGTAACAAGTGACATTTATTCTAACATCTTTCTCATCCATCTCAAAGTATCTAATGTTTTTTGGAAATTTATGACCTTTTAGGCACACGTCTGGCTGTGTCAGTGCGTGGTGATGAGTCTAATGAAGAAATGGAAATCCTCAAAGGTGTTGATGTTACTATGCTTCTCCACGAACTACCTTATACTGAAGACAAAATTAGCAGAGTGCATGCAGCAAGGAGGTGAGAATGTTATTCATTTAGCTGCAGAAATCTAGCAACATGAACACAGTTGATCTCGTACAGGCATTCCTTTACTAATTTAAATGGTAGACTCTAAATAGTCAATTATATTGATTAGGAGTAATTTACATCAATCCAATCTGCAAGAAAACAGGACTCAGTTTTGGTTTTACAGATCGAGCAAAGCCTTTCTGTCCTTGACATGCTCCTGATTGGTTGAAAATCCTTTTTTTATACAGCAGAAGTTAATGTTCGTAAAGAAAATGTAGGAGTGTATCCTGACACAGTTATCATAAGATTGCACACAGACAAAATCATTGCCAAATTTTTGTGCTCTGTATTGGGACTGTGTATTTTTAGTTTCTTTATGGGACGGACTGAGAGATCCAAACAAGTGTTCGATGTGACAATTCTTACGTTCTACATTGTGACTTTATATAATTCTATCTTGTTTTTCATATGCTAGTTCTCATTGATGGCATTTATATTCACATCAGGTTATTTGAGTACCTAGAGGACAGTTCTCTGAACTTCCCAGTCATTCACCACATTAAATATCCCAATGGGATTCACCGGTATATTTTAATACTTGCATTGTGGCTTTTTTTGATATGAGATGCAGAAATACATAGTCATGGTGAAACTTTATCCTTTCTACTTGCAGGGATGACTTAGTGATTGGTGCGGGTGCGAATGTGGGAGCCCTTCTGGTTGATGGTCTTGGAGATGGTCTTCTCTTGGAAGCTCCCGACAAGGATTCAGATTTTCTGAGAGATACATCTTTTAACTTGCTGCAAGGTTGCAGAATGAGAAATACGAAGACAGTAAGTTTGTTTGTTTGTTTGTTTGGTGTATAAAAAGGCAGCATGTGTTTCATCATGAACAGGACCTATTTTGGATTATGGAACCAGGAGTTTTGACTCTTGATGTTAAATTATATGCCTGACTTGTGTTGCAGGAATATGTGTCATGCCCATCCTGTGGCAGAACTTTGTTTGATCTTCAAGAAATAAGTGCAGAAATTCGGGAGAAGACATCCCACTTGCCTGGTGTTTCGGTAATTACTTAATTATCTAGTCCTTGGAGAAGACGAGCTGCTTTTTAAATTTCCTGTAACTAACCTATGTGCTACACTGCACTGTGTGAATTACTTATGTACAAAACAAGAAACAGCTCTTCAATTCTCTTACAATAGTAGGAAAGAAAATTAGTTATGGAAATACCATTTTGGATAATGTGAATTTCTCCTTTTTCAGATTGCAATTATGGGCTGCATTGTGAATGGACCTGGAGAGATGGCAGATGCAGACTTCGGATATGTGGGAGGTGCTCCCGGGAAGATTGATCTTTATGTTGGGAAGGTAACAAGTTTGGATGTTTGGTTTTGAAACTCTATATACTTTAATTTCAGGTCTCAGAATTTTAGCATGAATTAAGAATTTGACGTTTACCAGGGCTATCTTTAGGTTGGAACTTGGAAAACCTGAAAATCCATACTAGATGATGATGTTGACATTAGTTTAACCTTTTGATACAGACGGTGGTGAAGCGTGGGATTGCAATGGAAGGAGCAACCGATGCTCTGATCGATCTTATAAAAGAGCATGGACGTTGGATGGACCCTCCCGCAGAGGAGTAAAAGTCAACAGACACCGGACAATTATGATTTACTGATGAGAAATTAAACAGTGAGATCAAAAAATCTTCTTTTTTTTTTTTTTTTTAATTTAACGTGTTAGAGCCATAAAAGTCACTAGAGTTAAACACAGTAGCGGCAGGGGAGGAGTAGAATAAGGGGGTTTCAATTGATTCCCCATTTCAAGTCACTAGAGTTAAACACAGTAGCGACAGGGGAGGAGTAGAATAAGGGAGTTTCATTTGATTCCCCATTTCCTAAGCAATGAGGAGTTCCCTCTCATTATTGATGCTGATTCCTGGAATCCTGCGATTATGTTGCATTTTTATAATTCAGATTATTTTATATCTGGGCTTGGATCTGCGCCTTTGTGCCTTGGGAACTTATTTTCTTTTATTAAAAAAAATCAAATCAAATCAGAGTTAAGCTATCAACATTAATTTAAAGAGAAGAAAAGGTGAACACCATACGCTGAAAATAACAAGCTACCAGTTAGTCAACTGCCGAAACAAAAGGGCAACGCCTCTCTCAAAAGAACAAGGCGTACCAACACGAAATGTAAAATTGGTTAATAGGTAATTTTGTCTCAAAAGTTTTTACTAAGATAATTTTTTTCGGAAGTGTAACAAGAGGGTCATTTTATTTTGAAAGTTAATACAATTAATTTTTATTGTTAGTTGAATAAATATGCCGAGTTAGTATTTCATATGTTATTTACGTCATTTTTGTTAAAATATAAATTTATCCTAAAAATTTTTAATCTAACTTTGAAAAAAAAAAAAAAAAGTAGATGGCCTGCAAACTTTTTAGATATTTTTTTTTTTTGATATATAAAAAGTTTTGGAAGGGTTCGACACCAGTCCCCTACCAAAATCAGGGCACGGCCCCGGCTCTATGAGCACTTACGAGATCGCTTACCAAAGGAGTCCCAGTGACGGCAAAGGGGATCGAACCTACGATCCAAGAGCCTAGTCCTGGATCCTTTACCATCTGTGCAACTCTCATTGGCACTTTTTAGATAAATTTGAATCTTAAAAGAAATTATAGATTGTCAACTTAACATATTTAATCAATTTATAGTCAAAATTAACTAAGATAATGTTGATGACAAAATTGTTATCCATTTCACACTTCGCCCCTCAACCCTATAAAATTAAAATATGTAGGGAGCGACTTTACATCTAGGTTCCATCACATTTTTTCTTATGAAGTATAACTATGCATTTATGACGAAAAATTAAACGCTATAAAGTATCTGAATAATATACATACATCCAGTAGAAAGTAAGATAGATGCCAAGGAACATTTTTGGTCCAAGTAGTTATTCTTATATGAGATGCTTTAACAAGTTTACAGCGTAAAGAATATCGATGTGGATGGTTAACTTAGTGCTGCCGGAGAATTAAGGTCATGGCATCTCATAGACCTTGCAACTGCAAGTGTAGGATTCCGAGTCTGATTGATGGAGACAATAATACCCATTCATGAAAGGCAACGTTAGCAAAATACACTTTGATAAGGAGACTACGTTGCCCTGGAAATATGAATAGTGAAAATAACATCCCACCGAACATAGTAATTTGAAAGATCTATCAATCAATGGTACAAAGTCTTCCGCTAGTTGGTAATTCTGAAGTCGTTGAGGCAACAACAGAAATGTAACAGCACCTGTTTTAGCTTGTGTCTCCTTGATGACTTGCTGCGGAGATATCTGTGTACTTGTCTGAAAAGCTTTGTTCCTTGCAAACCACAATGATTCTAATAATCGAAAAGGTAAATATGTCAGAAAATTAGTAGGATCCTTGTGGTTTTATAACCACGCAAGTATCATCTGGTGAAGGTCAATCAATATTAGTATCGACATCAATTCTAAAACCTGTAATGCTTCCAAACTAACAAGCTCCGAAAAAAGGACAATATAAGAACAAATGTTCTAAGTATTCATCGTCATTTCCACAAAAGTAACACACCTCATAAACAACCAAATGTCTAGCACGGAGAAACTGAGTTGTTGGTAAAATATGTCTCACATGTTTCCACTGCAACAATTTAATTCATGAGGAAGAAAAGATTTCCAAATTAATTCACATACCTCATTTTGTGCTAGAATGGAGCGCCCATGAGTGGATAAAAGAAAACAAAATCCAACAACATTGACAGTGTATATACCTAAACTATTACCTGACCATCTGATAATATCAGAGACTCGAGACAAAGGGATCAAATATCTTAAAAATTGCTGCACCACTTACCTAGGGTAGAATGAGGATTAAAAGGCTAAAATTCCACTTTCCAGATAAGGTCTAACACCTTCAAGTTAGGATATGCCAAACTACGAAGGCCTCCAAGGTGACCATTTAAAGAAACGGAAGATCCCTCACCTACTTGCCATGAAAGATGATTAGTAATCAAACTTCTGGCTTTGATAATTTGTTTCCATAGAGATGAACTGTTGTAAGCAAGTTTAAATAAACCGATTCTAATTGAATTGATCCTCATCCCAATAAAATTCATTTGATTGATACATGTATCCACCAATTCAAAACATAGACGCAAGATTTTTCATCCAATCGTGGATAAATGAATTCAATTTGACTCTCAACCAAATTCTTGTCAAAAAAACATTTTTCAATAACTTGTTGATCCCTATCCCTCTTCCCAGATTTCTAGATTCATTATTGTTTTTTAATTTCCTGGCTTAGTGTGATATAGAAATATGCCCAGATAGTTTCATAAATGTTTAGCTAACAAAGCATTGTTGAAAGGTTCCGATTGAACAATTTGTAGCCCACCATTAACATGAGACAAACAAAACTCTTCCCAGCAGAGAAGATGAGCTTTTTGTGAAGAATCAGACCACCATTTGCCCACTTGACACACAACCCAGCCTACTAGTGTTGCTTATATAGTAAGCTTTTTGATTTTTTTTTATAAGAACCTAAAATTTGAATTGGTTTAGTCTTCTTTATAAAAGCTAATAAAAATTGTCTCAAAATTTAATGTCTTTTTTCATCTTTGCCCCTCGTAAATAATTTATATGGCATTAATTAAAAAGTGGACTTTTTCCATTATCTCATTTTATTTAATACCATTCAGTATCCTCAAATATATTTTTAGTATCATTCAAAATATCCTGAATATTTTTTTTAATATCATGAAGTATTTTTTTATTTTTTTAATTACTTATCTTTTTAATAGCCGACAATACCCTGAAATCTTTTTTTAAAAAAAAAAAAAGAGGCATGAGGTCACTGTTTTGTGTTAAAAATGACACAGTATGCCAACCACTCCCGTGAGGATCAACCAACCGGTGCGATGCAGAAAGTTCGGAACCCTTTTTATAAAATATTATAAAATGTCACCAAAGGCTAGCATTCTTTTTTAAAAAATTTATTACAGTGATAATGATAAATATAAATTTGAGGTGAAGAGCTAAACTCCCTTCTAAAATGGGCAAAAATATGAATTGGCTAGGATCTAACATCTGCTATGTTAGAGTTATAAATCAAGAAACATTCTTAATTTATTTTGGCGAAGAAGAGAATTCTTTAGTCCTATGATAGATCATTAAATTTTTCCAGTTTTCTTATAACCTTATTCTTAGAGGTCGATCACTTTTTTCTTTCACGGGATAGTTGATTGGGAAAAATGGCATTGACAACAACAGTAATAGATATAACAAAAATAGTAAAATAATTGATAATTGTTAATTAAAAAATAATCAATGTAGAATTTTAAAATTTAAATGATATTTTGACTTTCTGTATGCGATATATGCACCGATAAAAGGATACACACACACAAAAAAAAAAAAAAAAAAAAGATCTACAGAGGAATGTACTCTAAAACTGCAAAGAACGAGGAGCATAGATAGAAACGTAATGAATTTTCAACAGATCCATTACAATAGTACCAACCAAAAAAATCACAGTTTGAGATTGGAAACAAATGTTTCGACCCTCACAAAATCACCGACACAAAGAATCTCAGATGAATATGAATTCCTATCTTCCTATCATCAGGTAGAGACGATGATATGATGAATATAACATGGAAAAGGGTGTAAAAAATCTGTAGTCAAAATAAGGGAGATACGGGGCTCCTACAGAATCTCTCTCCTCGCCGTGTAGGCGTACTGAGATCGCCGAATATTCTGCTGACGCTTCCTGATAACAAAAGCCGCAAACACAACCACACCGGCTGCCGCAATAACTCCAAGTGCTACCCCGGCCTTCTTTCCAGCATTCATTCCTCCCGATGAACCGTCCGCCGTACCTTCATCGCTGACACCAGTGTGGCTAACTACACTACTATCAGCCGGTTCCGGCGCTGGAGACGGAGATGTAGACGGGGACAGAGAGGGAGAGGGAGTAGGACTTTGATTGTCGGGAGAAGGTGCAGGAGGCGTAAAACCCAAGGGTGAACTGGCGGGAGCAGAGGAGGAAACCAGAGGAGACGGAGACGGAGACGGAGACGAGGTCGAGGCCGGTGAGAGGTCCGGCGAAGAGGCTGAAGGGCTGGGGGAGATCTGCGGTGGATCGGCGGAGAAACTGGTGTGAAGTAACGAAGAAAGCAGAAAGAGTAGAAGAAGAGAAGATCGAGCAGAAACTGCCATGGCAGAAGAGTACGAATAATGTAGATCTGGTAATTGCACAAGAAAACTGGAAAGAGGAGGAGGATGAAGGTAGATCTGGGAAATTGGCATATCAATCCGTGTGTATCTATATATTTATATAGATATATTTGTGTGTGTGTGTGTGTGACGCGTAGGTTAAGAAGACGACGGTTACAGTGGGAAAACTTCGGTGAGGCGGGAGGAGCATGTATCGGAGGGCCTAGATTGAAGGTAACGTTAAGTTCACATGCCACTCAGATATTGACACGTGGAAAGCGATGGGATCGCGTTAAATTATGAGTTGCATGTGAAAAGGGTCTCTCGTAGCTTTAAATTCAAGATTTCACGTTCTCTTGTCATTAATTTATGAAGAATGTTTAATTATGAAGGGACAGTGATTTTGACGATTATATTCCCTCTTCTTCGCCAACAATTTGGTTTTACTTCCGTTAAATTCTCAAGCTACTATTTGTTTTAAATAAATGTGGTTAGGTTTTCTTGAAGATAGTTGATTGACTTTAATTAAATAAATGTTTGGGTTGTATAAAGATCTAGACCCATAATATCATCAGAAAATTGTATAAAAATATATTTCTTTTTTACTGTAGACAAATTGTTAAAACTTTCATGCACATTCAAACTTATTTGCATATATCAGATGGATCTTTCATAAATTGTGAATAGTAAGGTATTTTTTTTTTAAAAAAAAAAGACAGAAAAATAACTTCAAAATTGTAAAATCTCAAATTAAGTTTGTCACCTAAAGTTAACAAGGGTTGACTGATAAGTAATTCATAAATTATTTTTTTGAGAAATACCTTATTTGGAATTTTGTAATTTTAAATGTTTTTTCAGGCTTTTTTCCTTTTTTTAAGAAAATTTTAAATTGATATAAATATTAATATCAATATCAGCGATAATAACAATACGTACTATTATAGTGAAAATCATAGATTTCCCTCTTGCGATTTTACGTAAAATTTCAATCTTAACAACTTTGATCTAGACCGATAATATCATTAGATAATTATATAAAAATATATTTATTTTTTAATGTAAATAAATTTTTAAAATTATCATACACATTCAAACTTATTTGTATATAAAATATGGATCTTTCATAAATTGTGAATAGTAAAGTATATTTTTTTCTAAAAAAAAAAAGACAAAAATAACTTTAAAATTGTAAAATTTTAAATCAGGTTTATTATACAGAGTTGATAAAGGACTGATGAAACTTAATAAGCAATTCACAACTTCTTTTTTATAAAATACCTTATTTAGAATTTTGCAATTTCAAAATTCTTTTCCCCCGTTTTTTTTTTTAGATTTTAAACTGATATAAATATTAATATCAATATCAGCTATAATAACGATACTGAGTATGATAGTGAAAATCATAGATTTCATTGGCTTTTTTTTTTTTTTTTGCGCCATTAGTACGCATTGAATGCCGGAAATTAAAAAGAAGAAAATATTTTATATTCTTAGATTTGTGGGATGAACAAGGAAGACACTTGGGTTGAGTTTTGGAAAATAACGAGGCAAAGCTTTGCAAAGCAAAATCATGAATGCAATTGTTTTTTTTTTTTTTAATATTTTGTGTGAAAAGTCTTGTTTTTGGTGTATTGTCCTTGTTGTTGCTTGAAACAAATGGAAGACCGCGATGGTTAATGCCTAATGATTTTAGATTTCTTAAACTGAAAACGAGAGATTAATTCATGATTGGTACAGCCAAGTTTATAAATTAAGCATTTTGGATCGAGTAAGGAAGAGACCTGGCCCCTGCACATGGCTGCAGGAGACAAAAGAAACAAAGATCTGATTTTTTTTTCCCTCTTTTAGCATGAAGACGATCTCTGAATTTATGTACGCTGACAAAACCTTTAAAGAAAACAGATCAAACATTACAACAGCAAAAATCTAATTATGTGGATTTATTTGC
Organism: Acacia confusa; assembly: GCA_037074495.1. Taxonomy (NCBI): domain Eukaryota; kingdom Viridiplantae; phylum Streptophyta; class Magnoliopsida; order Fabales; family Fabaceae; genus Acacia; species Acacia confusa. The sequence goes on from CM073509.1 coordinate 2,046,826, forward strand.
AACATTACAATATTGAGGTTAAAAAAATTTATACGTGATTATCAAGCACTTGTTTTTGTTAGGTTATACCTACTTGACTAGAAATCTTGAATTCAAGCTGCATTCAATGCATCAATATTAAATATTACCTCGTCTTCCGGGTTGACTTATTTTTTTGGGCAAGAGATTAATAATAAGTTACTTAATTATATCATATGTTATAGTCGAAAAATCGGACCTAACCCGTCGGGCCGACTTGTTTAAACCTGGGTCCTTTAAAGGCCGGGCTTAAAAATTAAAGGAGCTAAATAAAATAAGTCCTGCAGGACCTCGAGTTTAAAAGGGCATGCCCTGCAAGCCTTTTTTATGGATGTGTTCATAATGTAGGGGAATAAATTTATGATATTCTTAGTTATGAAGTAGAGCCTACTACTCAAAGTGAAGTACAATTTAATGTCTTTGAAATTGATAATAGTGGCAAAGAATATGACAATGATAGTCATCGTACTAATGTTGTTTAGTAATATGCTTCTTATATGAGTTATTTATGAACAATAATTTGTTTGTGATTATGAATTAGTGAATGTATTTTTTTTATGATTCGTGTTGTTTGGATATTAATGTTGACAATATTTATTTGATAAATTAGAATTTTAATTGTTGTGATTTATTAATTATATTTCTTTTAGGGAAAATGGAGAAAAAATAGTTAAAATTTAGAATAGTAACTTTTGAACCTTGTAAAGCCAACCTTAGCCTTGGTGCTCTCAGGCCAAGCTTTGAAAAACAAATGTTTTTTTTTTACCTCGGGCCCTGGAGGGCCGGATGGACCCTGATTCCCAACTCTATCATATGTTTTATATTCTTAACTTATATATTAATTTATTAATCAAACTAATTAGTTCAGAGAAAAAAAAAATACTCTAAAATAATTTAATTTGTTTCCTTAATCTCTATTAAAAAAAAAGTCAACTTACTTTTATAATTAAAATTGGAGGGAGTGCTTGGTAATGAGATAAAATACTACCTGCGCCCCGCGCAAGCATTTAGTTTATTGTCGATTATTCATTTTAGATGGGAGGGTGACATGGTGGCAGATTTCAGAGCTGTCTGATTCAATCTCGTTTTCACTTTTTTTAGGGGGCCATTCGTTCTCATATCATTCAAGTTGGCTTTTTGGTCATACTTCCAAACCAAATTATCTTATGGTTTGGGAGATCCCTTCATTTTGAAGAGTAAAAAATCATCCTTTTTGCTTAAAAGTGTGATTTTACTCCAGGAATATATGGATAACAGGAATAACTCGATAAAAACTTTCTAGACCAAGGATATCAATTTGAACGAAATTTGAAGTTAAAATTGTCACCCAGAAGAAAAGGATCTAAAAGGTTTAGGAAAAAGACAAGGATAAAGTAAGATGGCCAAGCAGCTCTATTGTTCTTCATCTTTATACTGGGGCAGAGATGGAAAACTGAAATTGGATTTTATGCCGGCAGTACTATGTCACCGATTTGTTTAAACTTTAAACCCTACTCCTCAAATAAGATTACTGAAATATCCTCACAATTCATCCTTCACATCCTTACTGCTACTCTCACTCTGACTCTGACTCTCCTTGGCATCATCCGAACCAGAAGATTTGGCACTTGTGGTTGGTTTCTGGAGCTTGAATGGGATTGATGCATGTTTCTTTATGAACTTATAAAAGGCTACCACTGTACGATCCGTATCAACGGTAATCTGCACACACCAGTGAACCACATATACAATCATTATTCATGATCAAAGCCTATGCATACTAAATAGTAAATACACTAATGTCAATATTACACATACAGGGTCAAAACTCTTGTTTCCAGCTGGGAAGAAGAGGATGGTGGGGAATCCATCAGTCTGCAGAGACAACATAAATAAGAGTGCATCAGTCTATTCTCAAATCTTATTGGGACACAGTGAACGATATAGAACATGCATAGTCATCCCAAATAACAAACCATGGCAGGCAGCTTCAGTGTGCTAGCTAGTTAAATCATGTTAAACTTGGAGTTTACCTTAGCCCTAGGATGCTCATTTGTTGTTCCGTCCATCTTGGCTATGACAAGAGACTCAATGCCACGCAGATGTTGAGCAAGCTTATTGTATGTTGGTTCCAGAGCTTGGCAATGGCCACACCAGGGTGCATAAATCTAGTTTTTACCCCCCAAATAACCGTTACATTAGCCTGGATAAGGTGCAAACAGCAGAGGTAAATATTACTACCTCTGATCCTCCATATAAGATCTCATTTGTAGATCAATACAAATGAGATCTTATATTAAAGACCGGAGGTAGTACTTGGCAACTACGAGTCTCAGAACTGTACCTGAAGGAGAACATCCTTAGACTCATCCAAGACAATCTCATCGAAGTTATCCCCAACCACAATTTTCACATCCCCGTCATTCTGTCACCACATCAAGGAAGATGTTAACAGTTAGTCCATGGAAAGGTTGACCTCTCCATCATCTTCATATTTGCAAAGTCATCCAAAATCAATAAAGTATTACATGACTATGCAAAAAGGTCGTGAATTTGATGGCTAGGAAAAAAGTAGCAGCTTACATTTTCAGGAACTGGATCTGACTTATAGAAAGGTTTTAGCTTGTCTTCAAGGAAATCATCCCCAAATGCCTGAAACAAGAAAAGGATCATCCACTGATTTTAGCCACAATCATAACACAATGGTGTGCATGAACATTAGAGTAGAGCATTCATGCATATTCAACACTATGTTGCAGAATGCCAGTGTCAGCACCCAGCAAGGGTGGGGTGGGACAAGGAAGAGGAGTACCTTAATTTTGTCAACAGTCAGTTCTCCATCAAGCAGAAATTTCTTCCCATCATCATTTCCGGTGTATGCAAGTACCTGAATTGGACAGTTGAGTGGTTAAATTTACCTCCAAATAAATCAAAGGATATATTCCATCATAATACTAATGTCAACTTAAATGAAATTGAAGAAACATAATACATCAGGGGAGAGAGAAATAACACCTTTGGAGCATTCCCACTGATGCCAAAGAATTCGGAAACTGGCTTTCCAACATCTTCATTATCCAGCTCCACATGTACAAAGATCAGCTGCAATATAGATAAGTTTAACTAAATAAATTTTTGTACAAAATCAAGAATTCGTTTCAAGGCAAATAATTAAAAATTTATGTTTTCTAAATAAAAGTACTGGAATGCAAAGTTATTATTTTCTTATTCCTCCTTTATCTGATATAACAGTTGTGCACAAATTTGCAAATCAGAAAAAGCATTTTATAGAATCTTAAAAGGCTAGCCTTAAGCAAATATACCTTTCCCTTGAAAAATTTTGCTGCTTCTCGGAATACTGGGAGTAACTTCTCTGAATCGTTTGATGTCACAAAGAGCAACAGCTAAAGAAAGAGTTTCACACACAGAAAATTGTCAGGAGATCACTGAATCTTTATTTGCAGATAAATACATTATATTCATCAATTACCTGTTTCTTGATTGGGTTTTCAAAAACTGCTGGGGCACTTTCTCTGGTAAAAGCTGTGACCAGAGGGAGTTTGTTTGAGTACACAAATTCTGCTATTGCTGATTTTACAAATTGGCCATCTGCAGAGACATGATGTATATATATCAAATTTTCTAGCAAAACATCAGATCTTCAGCCAAAAGAGATTAAAAAAACAAGAAACAAACCAAAATGGTTCAATTTCTCCTCCTCTTTCTTGAGCAGAACCAAAGCAGGACGTTTGACATTTGGATCAATATGGAAAAGCTTTGCCACATCAGGATTAACAGTTTGATAAAAATTGACATCATCCTCAAGTCGAGATGCAGCAGCTAGCTCCTCACTCTCAGGACCCTGCATAATTTGATAGGATAAAATAAGGTAAGACAACTAACAAATTCAAAGGTTTCAATTCTCAAACACACCAATTCAATCCAAGCAATCAACCAAGCAGAGTTGATTTCTTACACAAGTTTGTCAGTTCAAACAAAAATTCACTGGCTGACCATGCAATTCAACATTGTGATAATATTTCATCATGAAATGATGAAACCATCTTTAGTGATCACATTATACTGACAAAAATATATCATTTGACAACTTGTTCTGACAGCATAGCATGATCCAGACTCGTGTTGATATACTTTAAATTTGACACAAAATCAAAACAAAAATAGAAGATCCGAGAACAAATTAACTCTACTCAAGAAATAAAAACACTTACCGCTAAAGAGTTGAGGAAGCCCAAAACAACTGTGTTTTCAGAGGTCAATATGCGTTCGGCATCATCCAATGTAGTAATATTGGAAACACCAGGTCCTATCTTCTTCTTAATCCAGGTTACTATAGCATCTCTGTAATTAAATACGAAATTCAGGTCCAGTTGACTAGCTCAATTCAAGCTTGACGAGGTACTCAATATTTAAAAATTATGGAAATTTACGATGTAAATTATGTCTCCACTTGTTTGCGCAAAAGACATTAATGAAGTTTCATCTTTTCACGATTTCTTGGCTATGCAACAAAAATAGCTCAACCTAAGTCAAATCATCGCACTTACTTGCTCCTCTGGCCCTTGTAAGGCTTGTGCACTCCATCGACAAAGAAATAGACTGTGGGGAATCCCTGAATATCGTACTCCTGGGATAGTTCATTCTCCTCCGTGGCATCCACCTTCGCCAAAATCACATTCTCTCCCTTCAACTCAGTGGCGGCCGCAGCATATTCTGGAGCCAACGCCTGGCAGTGACCACACCAGGGCGCGTAAAATTCCACCATCACAAACTGATTTTTCTTCACAACGTCACTGAAATTACTCTCTTTCAATACAACAACATCTTTGTCATCCACCTCGGGTTCTTTGAATCCCTCCGCATCGGCATCCGATTCGTCAAAGCCAGATAAGTCCTCAAAATCATCTTCGCCGACGGGACCATCGTCGAAATGATCTAGATCTGGATAATGATGGTCGGAGGCAGAGCTATCATCAGCTTCTTCGAGAAAACTAAGATCTTCGTCGTCGTTGTCGTTTTCAACGGCCTTGCATATAGTGAAAGAGAAGGACGACAAAAGAAGAAGAGTGGTGAGGGAAAGAAAAACGACGAGTCGCCGACGGAGCATTCTAAAGTGTTCAATCGGGTAAGGTCTCTCTTTCTCGGCAAACAGCAGCTCAGCCTTCCACAAACTGACGGCGCGAGTATTGTTTTTGTTAAAAGCAAGAAAGAAAACTTCGCAGGTTCCTAAACGACGCCATTCATTGCCGTTTAGTGACGAAGAATCCAACTTGGGAATGTAAAAAAAGACACAGTACAGTAAATGGTAACCTGACCACACGAAGGAATTTTTTGCGCCTGAAGTCAATGAATCAATCAAGGCAATCAGATTTCAAGAACGCTTTTCACTTTTTTACGCCTGAAATTAAGAGAGTCAGATCCGATCCAAGAATGCTTTTTTACAAATGAATATCCATTAGAACGTGCGTAATTCATGACGTATCAATAATTGTAATGGGAAAAAATTATAGTATTAATCAAATTGATATCATTACAGGCCGAGGTTACTTGAAGAGATCACTCCCAAGAGTGACCCCACCAATTTCCTCACTGCTATAAGAATGAAAGGCACTAAATTCTCTTTGAATCTGCTCCAACTCTCGTACAATTTGTCCCATTGATGGTCTTGCAATACTCTTGTTTAAACACATTATCGCCAACTTCATCATCTTCTTCGCAGCTTGCTTTTCATGGCCACCTAGTGTCGTGTCCACAAAATCTTCCAAAGAGCCATGGCTGTTCTTAACCTTCAAAAGCCAAGACAGGGAGTAGATTTAGTTCATGCATGAACGTGGTTTTTGTCCATCGAATTTTGAACTTAGAAGCATTTTTCAGAAATACCTGAGATACCAGATTCTCTTGCGAGTTTGAGAGGCTTCTGTTATGCACTTCTCGTCCACTGATCAATTCAAGTAGGAAGACCCCAAAACTGTATACATCACTCTTCTTTGAGAAACCCTGTGATTGGTTCAACCTTTCGAAAAACAAGATCCCATATATATGCCACTAGTCAACGAGAAGAAAGATGGAATTAAAGTGCATTCTTTCAAGGAAGATATATAATTGCTACGTACTCAGGATCACGAAAACAGTCTATGTTAGAGGATGAGCCAGCATTATGGTCAGAATTAGTTAGCAGCTTGCAGAGTCCATAATCAGAAACCTCGACAATGAAGCCTTCATCCACAAGAACATTGCTAGTTCTGAAATTTGTGTGCACCAAAGGAGGAACCAAGCTGTGAAGATGTTCCATTCCTGGGACAAATTAAGTGGTGGTTTCGTTGAAAATCATGTTGTTTTCAATATAAAATGGCATAGTTATAACTTACCAAGAAGATAAATTACCTTTGGAAGCACCCAAAGCTGCAGATAACCTTCGCTTCATATCTAACCTTCCGATTGGCAAACCTTCATTGTCTGCATAACAAGCATTTGAGCAGAAGTATTATTAGCTTTGTAGACAAAGATTGGTTTTTTTCTGAACTAAGCCTAACCTACTACGTCATTCTTTAATTCTATTGAGAAATAGGTACCAGTCAATAGGGGGAAAATGTTAATCTGATACAATGGTGCTTTTCTGAATCATGTGTGAAAAACATTGATTGAGATTACGTAGACTATAAGGCCAAAAAGAATGCATTGATACAGAAAGATAGGTTGTCATAGTACCATATAGGTGATTCCCTACATGGCCATTTGGAAGATGTTCATGCACAAGTAACTGTTGATAGCCATCTTCGCAATAACCAATAAGCTTGGCGAGATGGATGTGGTGAATATTAGCTATCTGCATCACCTGCCCACCATTTAAAAATAAGGAGAGAGAGAAAGAATCATCAAATTTGTTCTGGGGTCCAAATCGTAATTTTAATGAAAAATTGGAGCTAACTCTGCTTCTGTGATATGCAGAGACATCTCCTTCTTGTTTCACCTTAGGGAAGAAACTGTGAGTCAAAGCATATTGGCGCCTTTTTATAGCAACTATAGATCCATTTTGAAGTAAACCCTTGTAAACCAAACCAAATCTACCTTCACCTAGAAGGTTACTTTCACTGAAATTTCTTGTGGCTTGTTCAAGTTCCATGATAGTGAACCGCCTTATGTCCTGTGAGATACTGCCTATTCCCAATTCAACTGTCCAAGAAACAGGGGAACAAGAATAAGATCTGAGAATTTGTTCTTGTGTTGTGTCACCTACATATTGAACCATTAGCTCTATTAAACTTTACCAGTTGGAGATGGAAAAGAAGAAGCATTGTCAGATGTTTGCCTTATAAATCTCTTAACACGCATCAAACAGACATAAACAATTACTACTATCACAATCACAAGTAAGGCAGCTACAACACCACCAACAATGGCAGCAACCCTAGTTCCTCCAGGTCTTTTAACTTGAGCTTCTTGCAGAGGTGTAAGTGTTGGAACTTCATTTGTCCCATCTATCTTTGCTGCTACCCCGTTATACCTTAATAAGTGAAAACCAATGTTGACAGATTATTGCTGTGCCCTACATTTTCCAAAATGTCAAAAAAAGAAGTTCATGCACTTCTTAAAATATTTGTTGTGCTTTGGTTGGAGAACCTGATGATACCCTATAATCTGTACTTCAGTTTCATGCCAGATCAGCCGGTTAAAATCCATACATGTGCAGGCACAAGTACAAATTCTGAGAGACAGGGGAAAGGATCTTACAAAGGAAAAGCACCTGGGTCTTTTAGTTCATGGAAGTGCGGACAAGCCCCAAGCGTAATCTTGAAAGTGAACAAAGCTTCAGCTGCAATTACAAGATAAGCATGTTAACTAGCCAGTGTACTTCTTATTGACTCACTCGTGACTATTTTCATACACACATGCTGTTCAAGATTAACAAGAAAGCAAGTTTTGCAATAGATATGCAGACCAAACAGAATAAACCAAGATCAACATTATATGGTTCCGGAATATCAAGGAACCGAGCATGATGAGTATGAAGCTTGTTCAGTAACATGATGGGTAATGATTACCATATGATGTGTGGCTGGATTTGTTGGGATAAAGAAGTTGAATCACTATAAGTAGAGGTAACTGTTGCCAATAGACCAATCGCATTGTTAAACGGGTTTAGGAGAAGTGAGACATCAGGCCCTCTTTCGAAACAAACACAGTTGGCCCCTATTTACCATAAAAAAACCAGGTACTCTCAAAAACAGCCAGTAATATGAAAGAATAAATGTTAAGAGTAATGACCAGAAATGAATAATAGAAGAATGGGAGTTACAATATCTCTGGTTGTTAGTTGCATGTTTGTTTGTTATAAAGGAGTTGGAGGAGTACTTAAGAGAAGTGAGCAAACGAATTAAAAACGCTTTTAAAACTCTCTGGCATCTCAAAAACCAAACAGTGGACTTTCTTTGACTTATTCCAGCTTAAGAAAGGGAGGAGAGAAAGTTGCAGAATCGCTCTTAAAGGGTTGTATCTTTATTGAAATGGACAGGTAAAAGAAATCAAATTCCAAATCCCAAAAGATTCCCAAAAAGAATCTCCAGGAGCCTGCCAAGATTCCAATGGATGATCAAAGACTTTTCGTCTGTGTGTGTGACAAAATGGGGGAACTGAGAAATGGGCTTGTCCATTGATGTTGTGCAGCACAAAAGGAAATTAGAAGCAGTGGGATATAATAATTGGGATTTTGCAGAAAGAAGAGTCTCAATCACTGTGGGGACCATATGTCAGAGTTGAGAAGAGCACGAAGTGAAAAGGATCACATGAGATAGGCTGTGCAGTGGCCCAGGCAAAGTCACATGCCAAACCCCTTCTGTCATAAAGTTCTGAAAAGGAAGGTTACTTGCTCTGCCACACTTCACTCCTATTGCTTAATATGTTCACACTCCCATTGGAAAAACAAACACTTTAGATCATTATAAGGTCAGGCATTTGCTTTCTCTTTGTTCTTTTTTTTTAAAAAAAAAAAATTAATTTATTGATATCTTGACATTAGCAACCGACTAGTCAAGCTTTCGAGAATGTAGACTTAAAATAGGGTAATCTCACTATATCAAAGTAATAATCGTGACTTCACCCATAGCTCGAATACGAGACCACTGGTTAAGTTAAAACAACTCATGATCAATTAATCCAAGCATTTGATGGTTTCTTGGAGTCATTTTAAAAGCATTCACATTTACACACCCAATTCCCCCATTTACAGAACTTCATGCGTTGTCACGAGTTTATTGTTACTGATTTTACCCCCCAAGTTGGCTTTGTGTCTATTGATGTGTGTCCTTCACACAAAAAAAAAAAAAAAAAAACGTGTACCATTTTTGTTTCCACATTACTTGGCTGTGTAAATTCAAACTTCATGTATTTGAAGTAATTGTAACGTGAAGATTTGAAGTAATACTATCAAATTATCAATATAATGTGCCCGATCAAGCATTGAATTCAGGAGCAATAGTAACAGAGATAAGATACCAAAGTGAGTTGGATCAAGTGAAAGGTACTTAATACTTCTTGAACAAGATTTTGAGTTGACACATAGGGTTGCTCTTTGTTGGGTGATAACAGTGAAATGAAAAGCCAGAGAAAAGAGAAGGAACGATAGAAAACCAATGGGAGCTTATGGGCTGAAAGAAAACTGTGTTCTTAGAGAAGTCTCAGCCCATTGTTCAGTTGGTTATCATTTTTCCTAGGATCCATATCATTATAATAATTTTGGGAGCAGAAAGTGTAAACTGATGATGATGCTTTACTTTATTAATCCTTAGCTATGGTCTGTGGATATCCCTTTTAAGGGGAAGAATATGCGGTTAAACCTCAACTTTGTCTTATTCTTACTTCCTTATCTTTCTTTCGACATTATTGTCCTTTATCATTTTGTTTCTGGGATTCTTTCTTGTTGGAAAAGAATTTGGTCCTGATCAACAACCCCGACGTCCTTTTCAGTATGTTACTTAAATTGTGAAATCATTGGTGTTGCTTACCTTTGCATATTTCTTTGTATAAAAAAGATCTTATCTTTGCTTTTGGATCAGTACTGCGATGACTCAAGACCGGTCATTGCTATCTAATCTTCTTTAAACAAATGCTTTCTTAAATTTGGGTTTTGCATCCTCTTGAGTCTCAGACTGAGCTCTCTCAATCAAGAGTTACTCACTCCAATTATTAATATAAAACCTACTTAGTTTTTTTTTAGATTAATGAAAATTAATAAAGTATTTAGCATATAATCTAATATTAAAGTGTTTGAATTCAAAATCCTTAAATTGCTGTCAACTCCACCGTATTTTATATTGCTTGGTTTGTATTCTGCAAGGGAGCTGATGAAGAATGCTCTTGAGTATTAGATACCGAAATTATTAAAGGGAAAGATTGATTTTTTTAAAAAAAATAAATAATCTATTAAAAAAATTGATTAGGTTAATCATGATTAAAAGTCAAGTATATAAACAGCTGGAGGATGGATTTTTGTAACTAATATGCCTTACAGGAAAAAGCGAGGAAGGACGGAGGGACATAAATTAAGGATGAAGATAAGGTTGTTATCACACTAATTATTATGAATGCACGAAATGACAAATAAGGGGCCCATGCATCAATCAACCCCAAGACGTCTTGGGGGCAGACTTTTTTTTTTTTTTATGAGCATATATTGTTTAAGGTATTTTGATACCATCAGTTATGTGCATTACTAATTTTATTGTAAATAAATAAAATTAGATATATAATATATTTTTCATTGTTTATTTTATTTATTTACTAATAAAATTACTAATTTTAGTTTATTTTAATTTATTGTAAAAAATATCTGAGAGTAATTTTATAGTAAACAAATGTGTTGTAACTAAAAAGAGTTAGTGCGGTTTATAAAATTAAATAATATGTGAACTGATAATATTGTTCAATTTTTTCAAAAACTATATTTATTCCTTTTTTTTCTTTTCCTGCGATGCCATGAGTATTCTTTATTTGGAGCAGAGATTAATAATTTCTTTGGAGTTCCCAAATCAATTTATTTTATCAACAAAGTTGATAGATAATTTTACTTGGGTGATAAGGAAACAGGTCTGTTTTTATGGTAATTAGATAATACTGAAAAATTGACGCTACTTCTCCATTTCTTAATATAATACAGAACACCCTACACATCTCCCTTAATTCCCTCACTCCCTTTTATCTTTGATTATTGTTAAACAAGCATTAATAAGACTAAATTAGAAAAATATTGATAAATATAAAAATTATGTCTTATATTTATAATTAAGATTAACTTCCTAAATATATCTTATATTAAATATGGGAGAAATATCACTTTTGCTTTTACACTAGTAGTAAATAAGTGATTTGATTTAATATTCAAATACAATTATGTAATGTTTATTATACACTAAGCTGAATTACAAGCCACTAACAAGCTCTTTCGACGCAAGTATTTAAGTTATAACTAGTGCTCAAGGATTATAGCTCAATATTTAATATTTGGTAGAGTACCGAATAAGAAATTCATAGTATAAATATTTTTCAAAGTAAAATATTGTATTCTTGTTGAAGCAGAAACTTCATTCAAGAAATGGACAAATCGATGCTCACATCACATCTATGAACCACCACCACAAAAGCCAACTCAACATATAAATAAATCAAGATAAAGTGGGAGCTTTTTGAGAGCATTACTTGACATTGGTTTAAGAATAATATGGTATTACTAATTAATCCCTCTCATCATAATCCACTATGCAATATTATATTAAAATAATTACCCCCTAGATAAGCATCTTACCAGAAACCCCACTAAACAAACAAATATTCAATCCTGCTCAGCACAATGGATTGAGCAGGAGACTCTCTGTGGGCATTCTCTGGTTTCGAAGATTCAAGAAACAACTGGTAGTTGTGTTTTGCACTTCAACCTCCATTCAAAACAGTGAAGTCTATCTTGAAAGGTTATATTTTAACTTGGCATTATCGGATGATGGACAATGACACTTACCTAATACCTCCAGAAAAACAAATTAAAAACGTGAAACATCTAGTCAAGCTTGCGTCTACACCCTTCTAAAAAATTCTCAAGTGATCTTAATCTCTTACAGTCGCTGAAACATTCATCTCAGTATATACGGAGTATCTATTATCATCACGTTCATGTTTAATTATCTGATGCAATATGTAATGAAGCAGTAAGAGTCCAAGATTAGAATCAAAAGAGACTGTTTTTTTTTTCCCCATGATGGGTAGAAACTAAGAACAAAGTAATACAGCACTTAGAAGCAAGCGAAGACGATGAAGAATAAAGAAAAGAGAACACATGGAGAATACACAGAAACAAAACAAGATAAAAGGGATACAAAATACACCCTTGGACTCATAGGCAATATGACATGCATTATCTACAATTCATATGGCCCTTTGGTTTCTGGCTGTTTTTTCCTCCACAGATTAAACCCTCCCAGACATGAAAGGAACTAAAGAAAAATGCCAAATACTAAAGGGACACTCAGAAGACAGACCAGCTAGCAAGTAACACTCCTCCATATGAAATAGTTATTCATTTAGGAAACACCCATACCCATAAATATATAAATCCCTTTCTTCCACAAACCATGCATGACAGATCACAGAGCTGAGATTGATTAATTTAGTTGTTGCTCCTGAAGGATCCAAGAGCTTTAATGGCCCCAGCTCTGAGGATATACTGGTGGTATACGGCAGCAGCAAAGGCTCCAATTGCTGGGCCAACCCAGAAAATCCACTGTAATCAAAAGCATTAATTAACCAGAGATGTTTTATGAAAATGTTCTGGTTTATATGAAAAGTGATGGATTTGGCAGAAAGACTTACATGATCATCCCAGGCTTTGTCACCGTTGTAGATTACAGCAGCTCCGAAACTCCTTGCAGGGTTGATACCGGTGCCGGTGACCGGAATTGTAGCCAAGTGAACCATGAACACAGCGAATCCAATGGGAAGTGGAGCCAACACCTTTCATCATATTACCAAAGATATTTAAAAAAAAAAAAAAATCTGTGCTTGAACAACTAAATAAATTTGAGGGGGAAAAAAACAACTAAATAAATAATATTTTCAGTACAACTTTTTTTAAAAAAATATTAAGAAAATTAAATAAGTTAATCATAACCTATATCATATTTATTATATCATATATTAGTTTATAAATGAAAAATTAATTTCATATAAAAAAAATAAATAAAAATATTTTAAACTAATTTTATTAATAAAAATTAACCAGCTATTATATATCAAACGCAGGAGGTAGGGTGGAGGGAAGGAATGAAAGGGAACTTACAGGAACATGGGAGTCACGGGCGTTGCGTTTGGGATCGGTGGCGGCGAAGACGGTGTAGACAAGGACGAAGGTGCCGATGATCTCGGCGCCCAAGGCGGTGCCCCTGCTGTAGCCGGGCTGGACGAAGTTGACACCGCCGCCGTACCGGTCGTAGTAGGCTTTTTGGAAGGCCTTGGCAAGTCCGGTACCGCAGATTGCTCCGGCGCACTGTGCCACCATGTACAAGACCGCTCTTATCAGCGACACCTTCCGCCCCAAGAACAGCCCGAATGTCACCGCCGGGTTTATGTGTCCTCCTGCGTTCACGTTAGACAAGCCCTCAGCATCACTGGCTAACTTACGCCAGCCACTTCCATTATTTTTATTTTAAATTTCTTAATTTTTAAATCTTAATTGTCTTCACTATCTTCACTGATGATCTACACTCGTTCCCTTTCTATTGTATCAAAACAAATCACAACAGATAATCAACACCAAGATTAAAAAAAAAACAATCATACTAGTATGTTTTAAACAGTTACTGTTAATAGAAACACAATTTTTGTTTTTTACATAATTCTCACTATATATACATGAATATAAAACATATAATTTACTATAACCATCCAAGGTAAAAATATCCGAAACAAGTTTCAAGGAATCATAGCTCTCTAATTGAACCATATGACATGCTAGCTAAAAACTAAACTAACAAGCCCTTTTATCTTTATAATATTAAGTTGTACCTATATATATATATATATATAATTTCACTTATCAGTCTCAGTATGTTACTGAAGTACAAAGTTGGCGTTTAGATGTTGTACGAATAGTTAAAAATGAAAGTGTAAAGAAGGTGGTGGTGGTGTGAAATTAGAAACGATAGCTTAAGTTTTAGATAACAGAATCAACTCAGAGAATTCGGAGTAGCTTCTACAAGTATACGTCGGAGAAGTAAGAATATGAGAGGTACATATAGATACACACACGTACCAGAGATACCGGCGGTGCAGTAAACGAGGATGAAGATCATGCCACCGAAGGCCCAGGCGATGCCCAAGATACCGACGCCGTCACAAGCAGTGGCGCCGGTACCCTTTGTAGCGTCCGTGGAGCTATTGTAGCCAATAATCGTCAACACAGTTACGTACAGAAAAAGCAGGGTCGCCACAAACTCCGCTATCAACGCCCTGTAAAAGGACCACTTCCCCAACTCCTCTGGGTCGATCAACGGCGCCGGCGGTGGCTCGACGTAGTCCTTTGCCGAGAACTCTCCTTGTTCTTGCACCTCCACGTCCTTCGTCATCTTTTCTTCCTCACTACCACTTCCTTACTGTGTCTCTGTGTGTAAGCAGAGAGAGAACAGAGAACTATACCGTGAGTTGTGGGTTGATGGGGCGAATAGAAAGGGGTATTTAAGGAAAGAGAGAAGGAGTGAGGGTATTGTTAATTAATTAAAGAGTTAAGTACTAATTTTGCCCCGGAAGTATCAAAACGTAGCAATGTTGCCCCGGAAGTATCAAAACGTAGCAATGTTGCCCCTCCGTTAAAAACTCTAACGGTCAACGTTAGGGTTTATAACGGAGAGGCAACATTGCTATGTTTTGGAGTAGCAATGTTGCCCTAGAAGCATGTGCCCAGGAGTAATTTTGCCCCTCCGTTAACGGTCAACTAACAGTCAACGTTAGGGTTTTTAACGAAGGGACAACATTGCTCCTGAGCGCATACTTCCGAGCAACATTGCTACGCCGAAAACTTTCAAGGCAAAATTGCTTCTGGACGCGTACTTCGGGGCAAAATTGGTACTTAACCCTTAATTAAATAATTAGTATCCTAATTTTGTAATTACGTGGCTATGTATTTTCTTGGGATTAAATTTTGCCGCCCTTATTAGCTCGATTTCGCTTGCACTGGCCCACTAATTGCCTCTCTAACGGCTCTTGATCACTTTGTAAAGCGCCTTCCCTCATCTCTTTGATTTCCTTCTAAAATTTGTTTATATTATAATTAATCAGTATTATTTTTTTAATCACATGGCCCAGCGTGAGCTATAAAGCTTCGGATCATTCAACGACTCCATGTGGCGGGGGACCAATTGTGACAACTTTAATACGTATTTATGGAAAGGCAAAGCCGGTAGCAGGTAAGCAACGCAACCTTCTATATATGCAAATTTGCTTGGACAATCACCATGAACTATGAACTATCGTGATTACAAAATAATAATAACAATAACCCAAAAAAAAAACAACTTGAATATTTTAAATAGGTGATTATCCAATAAAACAAGTTGTCAACTGTTTTATTGTTATTATTAATCTCATTATTATTGTTGTCAACGGGATTTTCACGTTTAAATAGTATTTTTCTATTATTTAAAAAAAAATTACAATAAGTGAATAGTTGGTATTGCCAAGTTATATATTACCTTAATATAAGATATGTTTACCTAATTTAAATAGGTTAAGAAAGGTAATTTAGTCTGTTAATATGACATATGTTTTTTAAAACATCTTAGTAATCTTCCTTAATTTCATTATTCATTTTTCTCTTTGACTATTGTTGAGAGAGTGTCTATGAAGAATCAGAAGGAGTAGTAATTGATAATAATCTATACTACTAATCCATTAGTAAGACTTTTTTTTCCAAGTCATAACTCAAAAACCTATATGGCTAGCCTCTCTGTAAAGATCGAACTCTCGATATAAAGGCATATTTATCATTGACACGAATATATAGAAAGGGTCCAAACTCAAAAAACTAACTCACTAACAAAGAGAGCTCCTTAAACTTATATTTCACGTTTCACTTGTCAGGCTGACCAAACGGATTCATGGTAGTGGTTACAATTTTTTCCTCATATCCTCTTGTAGCATCTCTCTCATCCTCTTGCTTGTTTTGATATATGGCCCAGACATCTCTGTTATCAACTTCATTGTTGAAATATAAACAAACAAACAAAAAAAAGGGGAGAAAATTAATCGAGGTTGTTAATTGTAAAAATGTTGACTTTATATATTAATGGTGGGAGGCGAGAAGTTAATTGTTTAATTAGTGGCCTAGAAATATATGGAAATAAAGTAAAGGGAGGGAATAAGAAATGTTATCGTGATGATGAAATTGAGAATTATAAAAACGAAAGTGATTAATAAGAGGAAAGGTAGTTGTCATGATTGGAGAGGATGACGAAGGCAATGCCAGAGGAACTTGTCTGGATGCATCTCATAACATCCACAGGGTTTTAAACATGGAGGCGTTTCGGATAATCCCCACCACTATTATAAAGTCCACTATTTGGATTATACTAACCATAATTTCAATTAACAATTCACATCGGTGAAATCACCCATTTATCAATACTAATATACATTTAAGCAACCAAGAAATAGGGAATGTTCTAGAGGATCTGATGTGGCAGCAGTAGGAAGAAACTTCATGACTTCTCTTTAATTAATCTTATCTTTTAGCTTTGAGCTTCCTCGTTTGGTTTCAAGCATTAGTGTTGGATTTTATATCTAAATCTCATAAATTATGAATAAGAAGTAGGTTCGTGGAAAAGAGGGAAATAGTTGGATTTTGTATCTAAATCTCATAAGTTATGAATAAGAAGTGAATTCATGAAAAAGAGGGAAAGAGGACGTGAAAGAAGTGTGTAGGTAGAAGTCTCATCTCAAACAAAATATAAGAAGTGTAAGGTTTACAAGCCTCAACTTCACCTCTCAAGATTGTCTTGTGGGAGTGTATGTGAGAGATTAAAAATAATTTTTTAGTTTTTGTCCAAACCGTCCTTGTTCTGCATTCGGTCAAAACTTCATACATTGTATGATTTTTTTGGCCTTTGGTTATATTCGTGGAGTTCTTGACTGCTTTCAAGAGATGTAATCCATTCTATTATATTATGGGAGACAATCATTCACGATCCTTTGGTATCAATATGAAGAGAACAAATCGTGTCAATGGGATAATATTGATTGGGCTTGGATTTCATTGCTTTCTTTTGTATCTAATCGTCATATATTGTGAGTTTTATTCATTAATCATTTGTACTGTTGAGTGTTTATAGATTGTCTCAACTTGGTTATAAAGATTCTAACTCTTGTAAAATTCTAATTCTAAAGTATTCTTTTCAACAAATAGTTATTGGTTAGACCATAGAAAACCAGAAAAACAAATCAAAGAATACGAGAAAGCAAGATGGTGTTTTGCTTTTGTTACTTGTTTCCTCTCAGGGGATCCTATTACAAAATGAAAGAATCACTCATTTTTATTTTTTTCCCCATGCCTATTAGGTGAATTAGCGTTACTCAGTAGTGAGAATGAGTTAGGATGTGACGACTATAAGAATGAAGTAATGATGTCTGATATGTGTCTGGTTAAATAAAACATGATACTCCCTCGTGTTAATAGTATAAAGTCCACCATAATGAAGAAATTAAACTACAAAATACATCTTAAATAATGGGGAAGCAGGGAGTACACACATATTGCTATCATTTTATGGTCCAAGTGGCTTCTTGTGTATGGTTTTCCACCCTCCATAATCATCATCAGTTGATCATAGGTGTTGCAATCATGTACTTTGACATGCTTCTAGGTCTGTCTTGGTTGCTTTACAGTGGTTAAATATAGACAAAAGGCACTCCATTCAAATGAGAGAATTAAACTCATGAATTGTAAAATTAAATTGAAGGGAAGAAGAACTAAAAAATTGGAATTTATGTTGTGGGTGAGAGAGCACCACGTATGAAAATGAGCCGCCAAGCCTCTTCGAATGATTTTAAATGATTTTTATTTTTGGTGTGAGAATGACGGGGGACTGGACGGTGGCCCATATTGATATTATAATTGTGATGAACTTATCTTCGTCATTATTTACTGTTTCTGTTTTGTTCTGTCCCCTTCTGTAACACTAACACCCCCCAAAAAATTGTTATTTCAATGATGTAGTAATCAAAACTAGGCTATTTTTCCTAAACAGAATTTGTAGCGGGTCATATGAACAATATAGTGCCCATTCACTTGGAAACACCTCAAATTAGTGTGATGAGACGTTACCAAAAAGTTTATCCTTTTGATTATGTGAGAAACAGCGAGAGATAAGAAGCTCTTCACAAAAGTGACGAGCATGTTTCCTTGTCATTCTAGTGCGTGTTTCTCTCTTACTCTCACAATCGTGAAAAACAGAGTCGCCTCTGTTTTGGAGAGCACAACACAACAGAGGTATAGTATAGCCCTTGAATGAATCGTTTTAGCTCTGTATCTATAATTGATTTCTCTTACCATTTAATAACTTGTTGACGCAGATGCTTGCTCATGTTAAGTCTATGAAATGGATCAGCCATGGGACGCTTAAAAAGCAGGGATTCACACAAATAATTGATATGATTCTAAAAGCTGCCCATTTCAATACTTGACAGCTATGGTTACATATACATGATGATTATAGGAATTGAGCTAAACGAGTAAAACATTCGTCTCCCAATTCATTGATCTCAGAATGTGGACGCAATTACTCAGCCTACCACAATATACAGTCTTAGAAGCCTAATTCAAAACCCCAAAAATGAATGGAATGAGGGGGAAGATCACAAGTCGAAAGAGTCATCATCTTCTTGAGAATCTTCCTCAGGGATTGTGTCAAGCTTGGGGATACTAGAAGGCTTCCGAGGGAATTCCAGAAGCGAAGGCACCACCTCCATCCAAATCTTCATGCCGGGCCTCATCTTTCTTCGTCCTGATCGAAGACTTATCTCTCCTTCTCTAACGGGATCCCGAGAGACAGAGAGATCAGATTATCTCACACAATTCGATTATCGGAATCAATGGTGGTCGCTGAAATGGGAATGCAACGTCCGTATCTATATATATAGGGAAGCTTCAGCCAAAATAAGGAGCCGCGTGATAAACGAGGATGAGGAAGGACGGTGGCGGAGGGCACCACGTGTGCAATAATCATTAATGATCCCGAAATAAGAGAGCCCACCGAATTTCCCACTCAAACACGAGTTGGTGGACGACAAGGAGTGCATTTAGCGTAGGCAACGGACGACCTTTGTTTACGGTTTCTGCTATTAGTGTCGATCATTTTCTCGCTCCTTTCCTTGGCCATGAATCATTATCGATCAATCCCACTACATCGCAACTACTGGCTCATATTCCGATCCTTGCTAGGAATCTTCCTCATTCGACCGACGCCTTTTAATTTCATCTAACTTCATACTTGTATGAATTACTATTACTTATGCCAGTCTTAAATTTCCACGTGTTCTTTTATGAGCTACAATTCTAATTCAGTTCTTTTCTAAACATTTGTTTCGTTGCTAAAACAATGAAACCACGTGGTTCGTTCAAAGCTATGATTTGTACCTTTTAAGTTCTAATGCTTGCCTCTTATTAAATTGTCATCGCTAATTAATATAAGATATATATTTTTAATTTAAATATATTAAAAAAAGCTAATTAATATTATTTATATTTTTTAAGACACCCTAGTTATCTTCCTTCATTCATTTATTCCATCTATTCTTTAATTACTGTGAGGGGTATCAATAAGATTAAATAAGTAAAAGATTGATAAATATGAAAATTATATTTTATATTTATAACCAAATTTAATTCCCCGTATATATTTTATATTAAATATCAAAAGGTGTTTTATTTACTTTTTTTTTATTAAATTAGAAGCAACTCAGCTTAGTATCGCTCTCCTCGAGTTCATCTATCTTTTAATGTCAGCACCTTATTGTCTAATGACCAAACTCTTCTTTAAGTCTTCTTAGGGTAGTTGGAATCATCTGTAGTTCAAATAGAATTCAGACTATTTTACCAGATGGTTGAAACACTTTTTCATACTGAAATGAACATGCGACCATACAAGCTGTATCAACTTAGAGCTCCAACTAAAATCAACATGTATCAGAGGGTTGCATCCCCCTGTATCCAAAGGGGAAGAGGATTTTCTCCTCATCCTTTTTCTCCTCTTCTCTCATTATCCAATCTGGACCGTTGATTGGGAAGGTGAGAGAAATATTAAAATAGTATTGTGATTGATTGGACAGGTATGATTTAGAGATTATGAACGATAATGAGAAAATGATTATGAGAGAAACCTAACCCATAAAAAAAGACTAAAATAACAGGCCAAAGTAGATCAAATCCTACAAGCTTCACCCTACCTTATTCAATATTATAAATTAATACCTTGAATTCAGAACGTGCCCAATCATTACTTAACCAATCCTGTTTCTAAGAGTCATTTTGTTCAACGATTCAGCCACCAAGATCCAAGAAAGAGGTTCATTTGTTGTTGGGTTGAACGTCTAGCCCACCTGCTCTCTGGTCATTGGGTAGTTGCCAACGCTTGCCCAATTCCCATTTCTTAGGGACTTCCATATAGATGGGCTTAGAGGGCCCGCCCAAAACAAGTGAGGCTGGGCTGATCTTCATACAAACCTTCGAACAGAAACACATGCCGGCATTTTGATAAACTATTTACAGAGGGTACACGGGAGTGAATAACTCGGGGAAAGAGACATGACTTAATACAAAGCTAAAAACATGACAGTACAACTATCTTATGCAGTATATTGTCAAAGTGATGGGGTTCGGATGAAATAAGCAGCGGAAATCTGATCCAACGAGTGTTGGAGGTAGAGGAAGCAATCAAATGTCTTCAACGACAAACAAATGGTTAACAGAGGAGCTTTTTTTTTTTTTTTTTTGGGGGGGGGGGGGTGGGCAAGATCTCAAGAGTAGGCAGGTTTGAAGCTGCGAAGGTATTTGGTAACAACGATGATGATACGTCCTGGTTGATGTATAACCATAGAAGCCATAAAACAACTAAAGGTGAGAGATACGAATAAAAAGATGTCTCCAGATTCTGCCTGCGAAACTACATATACAGCACTGGGTGAAACATGACAACCACAATGCCATTTAATCTCAGACACAAGAATTGAAAACAGATAAGGTGAAAACACCTAAACAATTTCAATGCAATCATCAGGGCAAAAGAATTACATTCAGAGTTTTAAGAGAATGTAGTATGTTACAATTTTGACAATATTTAGTATTTACATCAAATCCTTGTATACATTATTTTGCCTCAAGTTCTAATTATAGGACCAAGTTTGCAGTGTAAATTGCACTACAAACCAGGTCCTAAGACCGGAGGAAATATCAAGTTCTCCAATCATATGGGTTTATCGTTAATAATATTTCAAAAATATTACAGTGAGACTATATGTGATCTAAGTATTTTCCACATCAAAACTCTCTAATAAGTAGAAAACAACTTCAAAAATCTATGAAATGCAACTGAATCATTTTCATAAAACCTTGCCACAGCAGACTGATGGCTAATTTTCTACTTCAGCAGAAGGGAACAGAAAATCTAACGAGAATACTTTCAAGTCGAAAACAAATACAATAAGCTCCCAATAAAACGGGGGAAAATCCACAATTCTTCAATTATTCCCAATATTCACTCTCAAAAGGAATTGCCATTAGCCCTCAACGTCATTGGCAATGCATCCAGAAACCTTTAGGCCAAATGGAACATCATAAAGCAGTAAAAATGATGCGGATGTCGGAGTTCCAGCTAAAGCCTGGCAGGAATGAATTATGAAATAATAGGCACAATGCTAGTAGCATAGATAAACAACTCCCTTGAAACGAAAATAGGCAGAATTATTCAGCTGAGAAGTAAAAATAAACATCTAGCATACCATAAAACAGTGGGAATTAAAAACAATTGAAACGCAGATGGAAACACAGACGATGAGCATGACTAAGAAAAACATTAGAACAGACAATGCCTAAATAATCCATTGATTAAAGGGAAGACATTCTGAAAACGAAATAAAAGCTATAACAAAATAAATTATTGTCCGCGTAAGAAATCTTTAACTAGCGAATACAATATCTAGATTACTCAAATTGTAAAAACAAGTGCAGTGTCCAACTTCTCCCCAATTTCTATATCAACAATCACTGATATGACAGATTGTAGAAAAAATGGACCTCATTCCAGAGGGACTTCAACATCTCCGTCATTGATTTCCTGCTGCAAGTCCTTGGGGTCCTTCCCGTCAACAGTGCAACCGACAGAGACGCAAGTACCAAGGATCTCCTTTATAGTGCCAGAAAGGTCCTTAGCCATCGATCTCGGCCTCATAGTTCTTGCAATCTCAATCACATCATCAAGGGATATGTTGCCATTGTGCTTAATATTCTTAGTCTTCTTGCGGTCTCGCTCGGGCTCTTTCAAAGCCTTGATAACAAGCGCAGCAGCCGATGGCACCACGGACACCTTAGCCTGACGATTCTGGACCGTAAGCTTAACAGTAACTCTCAATCCCTTCCAGTCCTTAGCAGTCTCCTTCGCTATGTCTTCACCAATCTTCTTCGGAGAGAGACCGAGTGGACCGATCTTAGGGGCGAGTGAACTGGCCGCACCCACCTCGCCTCCGGTGACGCGGACAAACACATCGACGACCTGAGAGGGATCGAGCTTGGGCGGCATGGCTGCAGAGTGGGAGAGCTAGGGTTTCAGAGAATAGGAGGTGGCGGCCAAGGTTGATATATATTGGGAGCCGGGTTTTCCGGTTTTGCTGTGGCTGAACATGGAATGTCTGTTTTAACCCGAAACTAAGCCGATATTTTGGCGGGAGCAAGCATCTGAAAGACGAGGGTGTATTCGTAAATTGGTTTAAGAACTATTTCATAGTTTAGTTTACTTTAAAGGCTTTGGCTTTGCCATATGAGAAAAAAAGTTTCCTACACACATGAAATGGCGGGACTCACATATACATATGTGAATTAATATATGTATGTGTGAATTCCACTATTTTATGTTTGTGTGACATGAGAAAATGTTTTTTTTTATTTTAATTATATAATTACTTTTATGTTGAAAATTAGATGCGGCTTGAAAGTTTAAAAAAAAAATTGTCTTAAAAAAGTCTCGATTTCTTGAATCAAATTTTAATTTTTTTTATTCCTATAACTACTCGGTATATAATATACTATAATGGTAGAATTTGTCATTTTCATGTGTATTTTAAATTCCAAATTAAAAATGTTCAAAAGTGATAGAATTTTCCTAACCTGCAAATAGATCTCTAATTATTTAGTTAACAAAAAATAATAATTTTTTCAGCATACTCCTTTCTATTCTGTTATAGCAACTACCACATCCTTATCTTAAACTTCAATGCAGATCTAAGATCACCTTAGACTGAATGCTTCCTCCCACAAATAAGTGGGCACTCAGTAATGTTTTAGGTCTGTTTATAATAGTTTTCGGAGAATACTATTTTTTTAAGAAAATTGACCAATATTAAAAAGATACATATGGATACGGAATGGTATTGGAAAATTTATTTAGGATGTTCAAAAAATATTTCAGATATAAATAATCTTACAAAATTATTTTAAGATACTAATAGGTATTAAAAATATACTTACAAGAATACTGACAGGTACCTAAAAAATATTAATAACTGCATAGGAGGGAGGAAAGGCTGAAAATAATAGTTTTTTTTAAAAAAAAAACCATAGTAGTATTAGCTAAAAAAGCACTTTCTTGTAAAGTGTTGGGCTATTTTTTCTCCAAACCATAGTTTGCCCCAAAAAAAAAAAGAAAGTGTTTTTCTTTGGTTATCCAAACGGGCTCCTAGTTGTTGACAAGGGGGAAAAAACGGGCACTTAGTGTGAAAGACAGAGGTGCTGTTAAGGAAAATTAGGGTGCACGGGTCTTTCAGGAGCCTGGATTATTTAGAACATGGGCTTAGGCCCAAATTTCCGTGCGGATCACCCTAGACTGAATGCTTCCTCCCACAAATGTTTTAGTATTAGCGGAAAAGACATCATATCAACAAAAACAAAAAAATTAGCGGAAAAGACAAGGTACTTCTAGTCCTTGTCCATCCACTTAACTCGCAAAAGGGTCGGACAGTCTTACCAAATGGAGGTGTTCGATCCTAGAGTTAGTTAACGCGTTGAGAGAGACATCTTAACTCCTAGGTGTCTAGATAAATGCTTGAGGGTAATAGACGGTTCGTCCTGCCCAACATTAGTATTACCTAGGAGGAATAAAGATTTAACCCTACCCTTGGATCGTGGGTCAACCCAACCTCTTTCCTAAAATTTTTATATCAAAAAAAAAAACAAGGTACATTGATGAGCAGCAAGCCTTTTGGTTATGATTCATTTAAATAGGAGAGGTTCCACATGCCTCAAATATAATTGTTTTCAATAAAAAGATATATGTGCTTAATAAAATAAAAAAATATAGCGGCTCACCATTTGCCTTACAGTTTACTTAATATCTTAATCATGGAATCATATTTTAATAAATGAGATTTAATGCAATGTAACAATATGATAATTGTAGATTTTTATTATTTTTAATATAATAATACCATTTTTTTTTTGCTCGGAATATAATAATACCATTTAATACATAAAATTAAATAAAACATGATTCAATAGTTGAGACTTTTTTTTTTGGTAAAAAAAAGTTTTGAAGGGGTTCGACATCAGTCTCTCACTAAGGCCAGTGCACGGCCCCGGGCTCTATGAGCACTTAGAGAGGACTTACGAGATCGCCTACCAAAGGAGTCCCAACGACAACAGAGGGGATCGAATCCACGACCCAAGAGTCTAGTCCTGAATCCCTTACTATCTGTACTAACTCTGATTGACAATAGTTGAGACGTTAAAGAAAGAGAAAGTTGAGAGAAATGTTAGCGGACACACTCACCCCACGATTGAAACTTGAGTGGCGTACTGGCATGAGATTGGGACGATACATGATAAATGGGAGATTTGTGGGGGAAGACTGGCTGGACTTGCGTGTTGTCAGCTCTGTATACAAATGCATGTTCCCCATTTAATAGAGTGTTATACAAACTTATCTTCTTCCCTCGAAAAATATAAAAAGCTTTTTTCCCCTTAATATTATAAATCTCCCTGGAAATCACTCATCTCTACAGAAATTGAAAGCCATTAATATTACAAATGCATGCTTTTTATTAGGTGCATGTTTTTGTTTTAGAAGATTTCTTTCATAAGTCGAAATAAAATTCTCATCATATATTTATCCTGTAAATCGTAAAACCAATTTATTTCTAAAATATTAAAACAAGCCGGCGTTATGACAAAATATAAACAGGCTATGATTGTAGGTGGAGGAGATGTTCACTACTATATTTTTTTTAAACATGCTGCAATTAATATCACATGGTTTTATTACACTTAAATACAAATAATAAATCACTGTTGAGAACTGATATTGAAGTAAATTACGACGAACAAGAAGCGGAGTGGCCAAAAATAAGAGAGATCTCTTTGTGCGAATTGGAGCAAGCCTGCATAAAGCAGACACCCAATAGGCAGGCATCGCAATGGGAAAGAAGACAGGGGGTCAAATTAGTAATTTTGCTATTTATCTTAAAACATTTTAGAGCAGGGAAATTAAAAATTAGAGATATCATGTATGTAATCAATTATTTGATGTTAGATATCTCAGTTTCGCTGACGGGCAACAAATCAGGAAAATACAATCAGCAATAAGTTAAAGCTAGATCCAAAAGTCCCTCATCTGAATAGAATAATTAGCGGATACATGCATCTGATCTCCTCCTAATTTTAAATTAAGAGATGCAAATCCTTGAAGATTAATAATCACTCTAGCTTTCTGGCTTTAGGAGTACAAATCACATGGAGATTTGAAGCAACAGCATTTGATTGTTTCCTTAAAAAAACACATGGCCCAACTTGCTGGTTAATCAATAGCCATTAGTTGAGTTAATCTGTGGATTATAACTTAAAACCAACAAGACGACAGATAAAAAGAAGGAAACAAAGAGAATGAGAATGATGAAATGGTCGATTTTCTGGGGAGTAAATTAAATAATGGAGTAAGAGGAATCTCCATAAGCGTCCCACTACAACATGGTTTGATTTAATTTATCTCTTGAGAAAAGCTAAGTGAGAATCCCATTAATTAAGTGGATCAAGTGTGATGATATGAAGTTTGATTAGTTGGTTAACATTAATTATGGATTTGCAGCTAGTTTGATTGATGCCTTTTTACTATTTAATGGTTGACACCAAAAACCCACTAATCAAAAGCTGCAAGCAACGTATAATTATATATTATATAAATGTTATTATTACTGGCCCTTTTATATAGATGCTAATTTTATATTAGTGGCATGCAAATCCTCCCAAAAATGAACCCCAATCAACTCCTCCTTATATGACCCTATTTTTAGATATATGTGGCCACAGACCCAGCTTTCCTTTTCTACTTTTATTGTCCGTTGTTCTCTTTTAAAACTATGTTTTTTAGTGCAAAACAGTAAAATTAGTGCCCTTTTCATTTTTTTTTAAAAAAATCAATGCAAGGATGAGTAATAAAAAGATACTTCAGAGTATTGACTGGCATTGAGAAAGTATTTCATGATCTTGAAAAATTATTTGAAGGTATTGACTGATAGTAAAAATAATACTTTAAGATACTGACTGATACTAAAAAAATACTTCATGATCTTAAAAAATTATTTTAAGATCTTTATTTTAGAATACTAAGTGATATTAAAAATATACTTCATAATACTGAAAAATTACTTCATGATGTTGAAAAATTATTTTAAAATCTTGAAAGAATATTTTGGGATATTAATTAGTATTAAAAATATACTTCAGGATTATTTTTTTTTTAAGATCTTAAGATAATTTTTCAAGATTATAAAGTATTTTTTAGTACCAGTCAATATTCTAAAATATATATGTATATAAAGCACCTACTTCACCATTTTGCACCAAAATGGTGTAGTTTTATAGAGAATGAGAGTAGCGGACAGTAAGGATAGTCAAATAGTGGAAGAAAGCTGGGTTCATATGGCCACATACATGAGACCTCAACTACTGAAAACAAAGTAGAATATGGATAGAGAGGTTAAAATTATTCAATTTTTTGAAAGGGCAAGGTGGTTAGAGTTTGATTTTTTTTTATTTTTTTTTATCTGTTCAGTGATGTATAAATTTTCACTTGGCAAGAGGAATCCGTCCATCTATCATATTTGTGAAGGGTCGAACTCATATCCTATTTGTTTTAGTTTAAATTGAAAGAGTTGTTTGGCATCAGTTAGACCAAATGGCTCCAACAAATATTTTATCTTTAGATCAATGACCGGAAAAAAGCACTAATTTTTTTTGTTATTCTTTGATGGAACGCTGAAGAATATATTTTTTTGTCTAGATAACACTGATACCATTACCTAATTGAAAAGATTATTTCTAAGTATTGATTCTTGTCGGCAATATAATACGATCGAAAAGAGAGCGGAAGAGACTCGTATACGCTTTTTTAATTTACCAGGTTGCTTCTCGCTAACATTTATAATGGGTTTCTTCACTGTTATCCTAAATATTTAATAATTTCATCTATGCTCTGCAAATCCAATATATTTATCGCACCTAATAACATCATTTAAATTAAATTACCAACTCAGTCATCTTCGGAATGGCTATCATGATTGTATGTCAGTGTGTGTGTTAGCTTGATAATTTATACAGATCAAGAAAATTATGTTTGATTATCGTTACCATTTATTTTGTACTTGCTTTTGTTGTAAATGTTGTATATGCTATGTCAAAAAATAGCCCTCTACACTCCCATGCCTGAAGAGTGTGGGGATCAGACCTCAAACCTAGTACAGAGAGCTCATCAAGTACGTAGTACCACTAAATCAAAGAGTCTTTTAGCTAAACAAACACACAAAAAGGTACGTACGTAGAAAGGGTCAAGTACAGCTTCAAACATTGAGAAAGCACGTGTTTCATTTCATGTATATATGCATCCCCAGCAACGTAAAACCACACACAAAAGGTACGTACGTACGTAGAATCACGGGCTATCTGCTGCTACTCGATCATGCTAAACAAATACTTGTTACAAATTAATTACAGTGAAACCATCACGGGCTGTCTATTTATTTCCACTCCCAGCTACGGATTCAGTTCCCCTGTCTTTCCACTCATCCATACCGACAAACTAGCTCCTAGCTGTCTAGATCTAGATCTGGACAACTGAGATAAATTTTTTATTTTTAATTTTTTTAAAAAAAATTTAATGAGTAAGGAATCTAAAATAAAGTTGATCTTTAAACTAATATTTTCTTAAAAAATTTGATTTCCGCCATCCAAATCAGACCAGAAGATCGTTCATACGGACGAGCTCCCCCTGCCTTTCTTTAAAGACAGGGAAACCGGATCCACCTAGCTACCTCCAACGCCCCTCGGTTGGTTTTCACTAATCAACTATGCTTGGCCATCCAAATCAGACCAGAAGATCGTTCATACGGACGAGCTCCCCCTGCCTTTCTTTAAAGACAGGGAAACCGGATCCACCTAGCTACCTCCAACGCCCCTCGGTTGGTTTTCACTAATCAACCATGCTTGGCCATCCAAATCAGACTAGGAGATTGTCCGTACGGACGAGCTCCCCCTGCCTTTCTTTAAAGACAGGGAAACTGGATCCACCTAGCTACCTCCAACGCCCCTCGGCTGGTTTTCACTAATCAGCCATGCTTTAATTTAATTATCACAACCTCGCTTGAAACAGTTTATTTTAAGGTCGATGGAAAAAATGAAGAAACAATCTTCGCGAATGTTCACTTCTACTACTTTTGTTTTATGGAATTTTTATACTGAACTTAATTGTGGATCGAATCCGTATAATCATCACTCAAACATGTAATTTATTTTATATATACACACAAGATGACAAGATATAGCCGCTCACACTCGAAATGGATATATTCCTGCGAAACTATATATATTATTTTATCAGGATTGATTATTGTGGCATATATTCTTCGTATACCTAAAGTATATTCTTTTCATTATTGATGGCAAAAAAAAATTATTTTCATTATTCTATAGAGGAATATAATAAACAATCATTTGATGCTTCTATATTGCTCTTATTGTCAATGTCGTATACACTGTATTTCCATTCTCACTTTTGCCTTTCATCACTACAATTCGGAATTTCCTGAGGGAGTTTCTCCTTCTCTTCTTTTTTCATTCTTGACAGAAACTTATGAACATCATCGTCTAGCTACAAGAAATTCAAACTAGTTTTAGAATAATGTCATTTTTCAATGGAAAAAAAACAGAGAAAAATGGACATTTAAAACCAAAGTAACCATCAATTTTATATTCCCTTGTGGAGGCCACTTTCTTCTTCTCCCGGGATCCTCAGCTCATATCCTTCGCAACCGTTACTTTCACTCTTTTTTTTTCCCTCTCGTCTTTTTAAAAATATTTAACATTTCATATTCAGAATAATCAAATAATATATATCCATACAATCAACTATATATATATATATATATATATATCATTGAATTATAGTTTATTCGCAGTAGCGTCTGCTGCATAAAAGTTTACGTAACTACAACATGGACATAGATACAAAATAATTAATTCAAAGAGATTATCTTTACTCTTCTCATAAATATGGACCATCCACGGTTTAGAAGTTTAAACATGCATGGTAATTTGCATTGGGCCGGGATAATATAATTTTTGAAAAAAAAATCTGGATTATTTTTTCTCCACAAGACCAAAATCTATTATTTAAAATTTAAGAGACCAAAAGCATGAGAAAGACAAAGTTAAGATTCAAAAATGGTATTAACCGTGGCACATTTTTTTTTTTGATAAAAAATCTTTTAGGAAAAGGGTTGGGTTCCCCCACAATCTAAGGGCAGAGCGAAATCTCCTTCTCTTCCTTTTAGGTGATACTAATGTTGGATAGGGCAAGCCGTCTATTACCTTCAGGCGTTTTACCTAGGCACCTAGGAGTTAGGATGCTTCCTTCAGTGTCTTGACCAACTCCAGGATTGAACCCTCTCCCTTTGATGAAAGTGTCCGACCCCTTTATCAGTTGAGTCAAAGTACGAGGGCGTGACACATTTATAAATAAGAATAAAGAGGAGAATATGGGTTTCCTTCGACACTTGGACCATCAAACTTGAGTCCAACTCCTAAATCTGGCGCAAGACAAATGGCTGTACGATAAATTGAATCACGATAAAACGGGGATAATATCGTGTGTCGCTTTTGGGAGGACAGATATATTATCAGGTCAGGACCAGCTGTCAGGGAGGGCTATTATGCGCCAGATCCGAATGGGAGGTAGGGGGACCTGTTTCACGTGCCATCGTACCCCTTCACTCCCACGTCATCACTGGCCTCCACGTGTCCCTTATCTGCCATCCTTACACGTGTCCCCCTCCTTGATCGTCTAAACTGTAACGTTTTGGCCCACTTTCCTGGAACCCGGTCAGGTGAACGGAACCCCCCCCCCCTCCCTCGTGTCGCGACAAAATTTTAGATTGATTGTATGCGCTGCTATTCTAATCCTTTCTCGTAACAGACGAATTTGCTTTACCTGAATTGCCCTCCCACTCTTCACTATTTCTCTCTCCACGTGTCCCATCTCCATGCCGTTGATTGTAAGCACAGAATATCATGAACTGCGTCCCGGGGAAAACTGGATATGGCTTCTTTCCGTTAATTTGTTAGATTAAGATATGATTAGGAGGGAAAAGATTAAAAAAATAAACTTTTATTTTCAAACTTACCTTTTGTTACGGATATCTCATAAATGAGCCCAGCCCAATAACTAAAGAGCCTAGTCAAAATGACTTCAGTTATGCTCATAACCGCTTCCTTGAAAATAGGAGTGGTTTTATCAAAATATCTATCGTTATGATAACCGCCTATGTATCAAGAATATCTATAAAAAATGCATATCTTGATATCCCTAAAATAAAGGATGAATCCAACTGATTAAGATAAGGCACAGGTACGCCTATAAATAGGGTAAACCCCTTACAAGGTACACACTTCTGAAATCCTAGCTTTTCTATTCACACAGAGCACACACACCACCCCCTCTGGCTATCATTAGCCTATCGTATACCCTCGAACTACGTGGACTTTGATCCACACTGTGGTACGTAGGACCCCGGGATTTCACCCCGGGCCAAGTCCAACCCAACTTGTGATCTACACCGGATCATTGGCGCCGTCCGTGGGGACTGTAAAGTCCTATTCCCGTGACCCGTGATGGCTAATACCAGAAGCAAAAGCCACCCGCATGCACACGAGCAAGGTCAGGAACAAAATTTTAGCGAGACCCAACAGCAGGACGTTCAAGGCGTTAATCAGGAACAAATGGAGGAGTCCCCGGACTCGAACCTGGATGGACGAGCAGGCCAAACGCTGGAAAATACTAACCACGCTGGTCCCTCAAAGTTTCAGATTGGAAGCCCGGATATACGGCTCCTACATAACATTGCTGAGTCAATGATGAAACGGATCGAGAATGTGGAAGAACGCGACAATCTTCAGAACCAGAAGATTGACGACATGACCGAGGTGATGAACCAAATTCTTAAACACTTACAAGACCCTCTTCAGGAGGAACGCCGGGATGATCAGCAGAATGAGGACGAAGAAACCAATCACCAAACTATTGATCCCTTACAGGAGGACCATCCCGGGCAAGGCCGAATAGTTTCAACAAAAAATTCTCAGCAAAATAATCACCGGGACGCGAGTCAGGAAGATCAAGCCTGGGCACATAGGAAGGACAGCCGTACCTCGGACAATCAAGGAAATCCGCAAGACTCCGGCAGGTACAAGATGTGGTATGGGGATGGAGGACAAAACAATAGCCCGTTCTCAGATGAAATTACGGAAGCTGAGTACCCAAGGAAATTTAATACATCCGACCTCCCTAAGTACAACGGAAGTCAGGATCCCCAGACACACTTGAACACTTTCGACACTGAGATGTTGGTCCAAGGATTCAAGGGGCCAATCATTTCCAGGCTGTTCACCTCAACGTTACGAGGAGCCGCCCAAATTTGGTTCCGGACTCTATCTCCCAAGTCCATCACCGACTTCAACAACCTGAGCGAGAAGTTCCTGCTGAATTTCGCGACAAGCAAAAAGCAACCCAGGTCGGTCTACACGCTGGACAGAATCAAGCAGCAACCCGGTGAAACCCTTCAGAAGTATTTGGATCGTTTCAAGGCTGCCGCATTACAAATCCAGGGATTAACGGAAAGCGTCCACGTACACTTGCTCATATCGGGCTTAGATAGCGAATCCAGAATGGGGAGATCGGTCATATCTGGCGAGATCAAGACACTGGAAGAATTCCATAAACGAGCCAAAAAGTATCTGGACATAGAGCAGATGCAGATAGCTAACGCGTCGGGAAAAGAGAGACAGAAAAGCCGACCTTCGAAAGGGAAGGACCGGGCAGAAAGAGACCGACCCCGTAACTCGGACCAGAAAACACGAGGACAAAGGCATGAGGGGAAGTATGAGAGATATACTCCAATAAATGTCCCTCGTTCACAGTTATGGAGAGAGGTAGCCCTGACCGAGATGAGGAAGGTGGAGCGACCCCAACCACTTTATAATAAGGGAAAGTTGGACCACACACGATTTTGTGAATTCCACAATGGACCCGGGCACACAACGGATGAGTGCTGGGACCTTAGAGATGCGGTGGAAAAGTTTATCCGAGATGAAAAATTACGTCAGTACGTTATCAAAACACAGGGGCAGAAAGCCAAGCGCAAGCAGACGGATCGGAGTACAAGCCCAGTCTACCAGAGGAAAAAACCGGTAGAAGCCCGGAGAAAGCACGACAATGAGGACGAGTTCCCGGAAGCAGAGTTTGACTGCAATGTCATTAGTGGAGGTTACGGAGGTGGCGGCGATACCGCCAATCAGCGGAAGAAATACCTTCGGGAAGTCTTAACCATCAGGGGATGACCGACCTTCAAGCCGGAGCCATCGCAAACAGAAGAGCCTCCTAAGCTGTTCTTTACTCAGGAAGATCTGAGGGACGTAATCCCGGGTCATCAAGACGGACTGGTTATAACCGGCTTCCTGGGAAAATGCCGTGTAAAAAAGATATTCATCGATCCTGGCAGCGCGGTGGATATCATCCTGTGGGACGCCTTTAAGCGCATGGACCTCGACCCAGAGAATCTAAAGCCATGCAGGACAACCTTAATCGGGTTCAACGGACAGGATACAAATCCCAAAGGATGTATAGAACTAAAAATGACCTTGGGCTCTAAAGAAGCCTTTAAGACTGAGCGAGTCAAGTTTATTATAGCGGATTTCCCTTCATCCTACAATATAATCTTAGGCAGACCAACCATTCATAGTTGGGACATGCTCATATCAACTAAGCATCAGAAGCTGAAAATGGTAAGTCGGAACAATGAAGTAGTCACCGTCAAAGGTGATCAGAAGGAATCCCGACAATGCTATTTCTCGACAGTTAAAAATAATGAACCCGGAACATCCAGCTCGCAGCAGAAAGGAACTCGAAATTCAGCGCCAATTACACCGAGCTCGGTCAACGTGGTAGAGCTGGATGTAAGAGAAGAAGCAAAGTTGATGAAAACAAAGCCTGATGGAGAGCTCACAGGCTACCAACTAGGAGAGGATCCTGGACAAATAACCCAGATCGGGAGTTCACTTGCCGAGCAAGAAAAAAGCGAGCTCAAAAAGCTGTTATGGAGAAACAAGGACGTATTCGCATGGAAACCTTCGGAGTTACCAGGAGTTGACCCGGCGTTCTGCTGTCACAAATTGACCATAAATCCACGATATACGCCGGTCTCGCAGAAGAAAAGAAAGATTGCACCGGACCGTCAGGAAGCCCTAACCGAGCATGTAAGAGAACTGCTGGATGCGGGATTCATCAGGGAAATCCAGTATACCACGTGGTTGTCAAATGTGGTAATGGTCAAGAAACCAAATGGCAAATGGAGGGTGTGCACCGACTACACCGATCTCAACAAAGCATGCCCTAAGGATGCTTACCCCATGCCAAATATTGACCAACTGGTGGACAATTCTTCGGGTTTCCAGCTGCTCTCATTCATGGATGCGTATTCCGGCTATAACCAAATAGCTATGCATCCTGAAGACCAGGAGAAAACAGCTTTTATCACGGAAAAATCTAATTACTGCTTTAATGTCATGCCTTTCGGGCTGAAGAACGCAGGAGCTACTTACCAGAGGATGATGAATCAAGTGTTTGAGGCACAACTCGGCAGGAACGTCGAAGTTTACATCGACGATATGATTGTAAAGTCAGTTAAGCGATCCCACCACATCCAAGATTTGCAAGAAACATTTGATAAGCTCCGGGCTCACAGAATCCGACTTAACCCAGCTAAATGTGCATTCGGAGTACCAGCGGGTAAATTTCTCGGATTCCTGTTGACAAACCGGGGGATTGAGGCCAATCCGGACAAATGTCAGGCCGTCCTCAATATGGCTGCCCCAAAAAACAAAAAAGAGGTACAGCAGTTGACTGGCAGACTGGCCGCGCTGACAAGGTTCTTACCGAAATCGGCAGAAAATGCTCTTCCTTTGTTCAAGTTATTGAAGAAGGAAGCACGACATGGAGAATGGAACTCAAAGTGTGAAGCCGCGTTTGACAAGATCAAAAAATGCCTGTCATCACCACCCGTGCTGACCAAACCCGAGCCCGGGGAAGATTTGATATTATATCTATCCGTGGCCCCAGAAGCAGTAAGTGCCGCCCTGGTGAGAGAAGATTCGAAGGAACAGAAACCGATTTACTTTACAAGCCGGGCTTTGCAAAGTTCGGAGCTAAGATATCAAAGGTTAGAAAAGGTGGCCTTTGCGCTCCTAACTGCCGCGAGGAGATTACGCCCTTACTTCCAGGGGCATAAAATAATTGTCCGAACCAGTCAGCCAATACATCAAATACTCCACAAACCTGACTTAGCAGGAAGAATGACGAGTTGGGCAGTCGAACTGTCCGAATTCGACATAGTATATGAAGCTCGGCGTGCTATTAAGTCACAGGCTTTAGCCGACTTCATTGCAGAACTGGTGCCAACAGAGGTAGTCTCGAAAGCAGCCCTTGACGTTTGGAAAGTATTTGTAGACGGCTCTTCAAACGCCAAAGGAAGTGGAGCCGGGATCATAGTCGAAAGCCCGGAAGGAGTCGCCATGGAACACTCCCTGCAATTACACTTCAGAACCTCCAATAATCAGGCCGAGTATGAAGCTGTATTAGCCGGGCTATCGCAGGCAAAAGATAATGGGGCCAGGAGGGTTCATCTCTCTACCGACTCTCAACTAGTCGCGGCCCAAATCAACGGTTCATACACGGCTAAGGGACCCTTGCTAATTAAGTATCTGGGGAAAGTTAGAGAGGCAATGGCCGACTTCGATGAGGTCCTAGTCACCCACATCCCCAGGGGAGAAAATGCGAGGGCAGATATCCTCTCCAAATTAGCAAGCACCAGGAACCCGGGAAATAATCGGACTGTAATACAACAAAGTCTCAAGGAGCCCACGTGTATCATGGTCATCGCGGCAGCAGAAGACTGGCGAAAGCCAATCTTAAATTACCTGGAAAAGGGAGTTAGCCTAGACGATCTCGGGGAAGCAAGGCAGATAGCACGGACCGCGTTAATGTACACGGTGGTCGATGACCAGCTCTACCGAAAAGGCCTCCAATCCCCAATGATGAGATGTTTAAACCAGGCAGAGGCCGAGTACGTGCTATCAGAGATACACGAAGGGATAAACGGACAACACATGGGGGCAAAGGCGTTAGCTCGGAAGGCCCTAAGGGCTGGATACTACTGGCCGACAATGGTCGCGGACTCCAGAGAGCACGTACGGACGTGCGAAAGCTGCCAAAAACATGCTCGGATCCTCTGGCCACCTCCGACCGAGTTGAAGACCATCACGGCTCCTTGGCCATTCTTTAAATGGGGTATGGACCTCCTTGGACCGTTCAAACCGGCCGCAGGGCAACTGAAATGGCTTGTGGTGGCGGTGGATTATTTCACTAAGTGGATCGAGGCCGAACCACTGTCGACCATCTCGGCTGCTCGAATACAAAAATTCTTCGAAAGAAATATTGTTGCAAGGTTCGGGATTCCTGCCGAGATCGTAACTGACAACGGTACTCAATTCGTTGATCAAGGTTTCCAGAGGTTGATGTCCGAGCTCGAAATCAAGCACCATTTCGCCTCGGTAGAGCATCCGCAATCTAATGGGCAAGCCGAGGCAGCCAACAAAATCATTGTTGACGGGCTCAAGAAACGGATGAGCAGTGCAGAAAGTAACTGGGTCGAGGAACTATACCCGATACTCTGGGGATACCGAACTAGTGTCCAAACCTCGACCCAGGAAACACCCTTTCGAATGACATATGGATGCGAGGCCATGATCCCGGTTGAAATTGGGCAAATATCATGGAGGAAAGCCAAAGTCATGGAAGAGGGAGAACACGCTAACAACAAGCAGTTAGCAGCCGACCTAGACCTCATCGATGAAGTGAGAACGACGGCACACCGCCGAGATCTGGCAACGAAGCAGCTGGTGGCGGCTAAGTATAACCGCAAAGTTAGACCACGAGCATTCGATAAAGGTGACTTGGTATTACGCAGAGCGGATATCGGAAATAAGAATGCCCAGGACAGAAAACTTGCAGCAAACTGGGAGGGTCCTTACCGTGTTTCAGACAAAATGGGGCCCGGGACCTATGTCCTTGAGACGTTAGATGGCACGCCCATTAAACGAACATGGAACGTAGACAAGCTAAGGACTTACTACAGCTAAAGACCGGGATGCACTCGGAATAAACGCACAGCGGATGTCAGTGGTGACTGAGAACCGCTTTTTACTTTCAACAGATGTCGGTGGTAACCGAGAACCGTTTTTTATTACGCATGGTTTTGCTTTTGGAAGTATTTTCCATTGATTTTAAATTGTGTAATCCCAATTATTTCAATCAATAAAAAAAGGTGGTTCAATTTATGGGCCAACCAAGTTATTACTTGTGAAATCAATGCAAAGATAGGCCGTGACAAAGGCAAGATAATTAAACAAAGACTTGGGCTTCGCGATCCCGGTCATGATAAGATTTGTCAACAAATCTTGTAAAACGTTACGATGCATTGGAACTGTCCCCTGGGGTGGTGTGAGATTTCCATAAAAGATCCTGATCAGGTCGAAATGTTTAGGCTCTTATTCAAAAAGGATATTAGGGCCCGAACATGTGGCAGTTGACTACCATCTCGGTAAGGTACTTTACAAGATAAAGTGCTTAGATGATTTTTGAAAATCGTCTGTTGTTTAGAATGCCCGACCATTAATAAACGTGGCCCGTTTGTTAAAACGTCGGTTGAATAACCAGTAGATTCTGCGCAATATATCTTGACTTTGGCCAAGTCAAAAAATAAAGAACCGAGCTTCGTGCACGGATTACGTTCCCCTTTACTCATCAACTAGTGAATTAAAACACGAGTTTGGTTTAAAGGATGAAAATAAATACATGTAAGATAAACGAGCTGAGGATGCTAGAAAAATTCGGGAACACCGGCTTGTCATAGTATTAATTTTGAGGGCAAAGGCCCCAGATTACAGAAAAACAAAAATACTACATAAGGGAAAAAATAAAAAAGATCCTAGAAGGACGGCATCAAGATTGGGCTTGGCCGGGCACAGGAGAGCTAGGGGCGTCGGTCGTCGGAGCATCTTCCTCAGCTAATTGAACACAGTCATCCTCCGCGAGATGCTCGGACTCTTCGACAGGAGAAAGCGGCGCTGGTACAAATTGCCCGTCCTCTACCGAAGCTCTGAAATCCACAGCGTCTAAATTCATCGTAATATCCGGATTCAGAGCTCGGACTTGGGACATGCATACGTTGAAAGCTTCAGCAGCCGTCTCCACGACCAGGACTTCCAGCTTATCCACCTCGGTAGCAGACGCCACGAGCTCGGCCTTGGAAGCGTGGAGGTCGGATTGGGCGAGATGGAGGTCCTTCAACAGCCCCGCATATTGACCCTGCAGGGCGTGCAGTGAGGCATTGAGGGTGTCTTCCCGGGCATGACTGGCGTCAAGCTCGGTGGAGAAATGATCCCTCTCAGCAAGGGCCTTTGATAGCTCCTCCACCGCCTTTATCTGCGCCTCTTCCGCTTTCAGGCGCGCCTCCTCAGCCTCCCGCTGCCTGATCTCGACCTCTTTCTTTTCAACCCAAGCTTTGGCAATCTCGGCTGCAGCCCTGGCGTACTTATGCTTAACAGAAGCATAAGCGTCCAACACGCCGGCCTTCTCCATTAAGTGGTCCTGCAGGACCTGCAGGTGATCGAGGTCGGAGTCGGCAAAGGCCTCACCACTAAAATATTTGCTGGGAGGCTTCACCGCGTATTTGAGCTCCTCCGAGACCCCATCAGTCCATACCTCACCCCGCGAGTGAAGGCGAGACTTACCAGGAAGTGGGGGAGGAGGGACACTTGTGGCAGCACCGGCATCCGGGACAGAGGCCGGATTCTCTTCTGCGACCGAGATCGACGACGCCACGAACTTCGATCGCTTGCGCGGAATGAGATCCGTAGAGGCCGGAGAGGGCGCAGCCCTCTTTTCAGCAGTAGTCCTGGCAGGCGAAGGAGCAGCCACAGCTTTCTTCTGGGAAGAGGACTCCCCTTTCTTTTTGGCCTTAGCCCGGAGCTTCTCGACCAGTTCTTGGAAAGAAGCCTTCCCCATGTCGGGCAC
Source organism: Acacia confusa (assembly GCA_037074495.1). Classification (NCBI taxonomy): domain Eukaryota; kingdom Viridiplantae; phylum Streptophyta; class Magnoliopsida; order Fabales; family Fabaceae; genus Acacia; species Acacia confusa. The sequence goes on from CM073509.1 coordinate 2,085,810, forward strand.
TACAAAAAACAAACAAACATCAGAAAGGACAAGGGGCATACTTAAAAAAAATAAAAAAAAGAACATCCAACAGAAACCATACTCGGTGAATACAATTCCTCCACCGACTGTCGGATAAAAATCCGGGAATCAATAATATCCTTCTCAGCCACATGGTCAACCAGAGCTATCACGGTTTCAACCTCGGCTGGCTCTAGGCTATCATCGGAGGATGCAAATATGCTTTGGTCTTGGTCATAGTGAGTTTTCGACCAATACAGAGGAAACAGCAGCTCCACCGAGCTGGAATCGACGTCCTTAAGAAACCACGGTTTATGACCGGGTTCAGCGTTGATTTTGAAAAAAGAAGCCTTGAAGCCTTTCCAGGTGTCAGTTGCCACATGGAAAAGCTTCTTGTCCGGTTTCCCCCGGAAAGAAACCCAACCCCTCTTTTCTTCGGGCTCCCCAGGTTGACGAGCCCGTTGGATGTTAAAAAAATAAAAGAATGTCCCGGTGGTGGGAGTACGATTTAAAAATCGGCAAAGCCGCTTGAAGGCAATAATAAAGCCCCAAGAGTTAGGATGAATCTGAGTGGGGGCCAGCTGAAGAATGTTTAAGAGATCTACTTGAAACCTAGAAAATGGAAAACGAAGGCCGAGTTTTTTGACGAAGTCTAGGTAGAAGAAGAAAAAGGAGCGCTCTTTCCCTTCCCGGGCAACGCACACCGGTTCAGAAGGGCCGGGAAGAGATAAAGAACAATGATCCCGGTCCCCTAATGGGAGCTCGGCGATCTGACTGGTCGTGGCTTTTGATAGCCTGGACAGCACCCCGGTCGCGACCCAGTCATACTTCTCAGCAATATGACGTGGAATACTGACGGCCGCTGACTCCACGGATCCGGAATCCTCGATAGGACGCGGAGAAGTTGACATACTACCTAGAAAAGGCAAAACAAAAATAAATTAGAAACGAAAATGATACCTGAAGATAGTAAAGCGGGACGGGTAGAAACGGCTCCAACAACCCGCGGTTGGATATGCCGGCATCGCGAAGCTATTTCGTCAGCTTCCCATGACCGGCTTACCATCGTGGCCTCAGATATCAGCCAGGAACACTCCTCGCACGGGCCGATAGGCCAGGTAAGGGAGATGAGGGGCTCCGCGCGTGAAGGAAAGGAAGAGGCGGGTAGAGGAGGACTTTCCCCCTACCCTTTCCTAAGGGCGGCTCTGAAGAAAAAACCCTAGTGGCAGCAATCCCCCGGCCTAGACTTTCGGGCTCTACAGACTCAGACCGACCTCGAGCCCTTCCCCTAACCCGACTAGACCGACCTGGTTGACTACCACCTTCTCCGCCATAACCACGGAGAACGTTTTTCCTCTTTTGTTCTTCTGTCAGAGGTTTCCCGTACAGCCACCAAGCTGTCCGGGGAGGCATACGCTGAATAAGCTCGGCCTCTTCCGGGGAAAAAGCATTTGGATTAAAAGGCGGAGGAGAACCTTGATGGCTCATCCCGAGAAGATAGAATTTAAACAGGAAACCGAAAACTAAAGGCGGAGAAAAAGGATTGAATAGACCAGAAGTTCAGAGAAGTTCAAGAACAAAGCAGAAGCCAGAACTCAAAGGGGAAGAAACTTGAAAGAACTCACAATAACCTACCCAGAAAAAAGAAAGACCAAGAGATAGAGAAAGAAAGAAGAAAACACAGCCAAATAACCAGAGAAGGAAACAAGGAAAGTACCTGGTTTGAAATAAGTTAAGGGAAGAGAAAATGCGCGAGCCACGAAGAGCAGAAATGGGAATCTAAGGAAGATGAACGGGTGACTGTTTGCAAGTTTCTCTCAAGAAGGAAAATTCAAGGTTTGGCAGTTTTCAAAATGCAAGAAGCAGAAAGTCAAAGGCTTTTATAAGCAAAACAAGCAGGCGGGTGAGAGTCAAGAAACTCAACCTTCAAAAGCCCAAAGGGCCCATACACAAATAATGACGTGGACGTTAAAAGGCGTGCACATTTAATGCTGATGGTAGGCAAACACGAAAACCAAGATAATGGGGCAGTTGCTCTACTCAGAGGCCGGCTAGTAAACATCAAATCAGCAGAAAGCAATGATGACACTCGTGGCCTCGAGATAAGACGAGTGTTGGATCAACAGATGAGGCGGACAATGATCCCGGATCGAAATGCTCACGTGGCCGACCACATGAATACACCCCGGTTGCCCGACCTAACTCCCCGTGCAATCTCAAACTTGGGGGCAACAAGTCCCGATCCACGAAAAACTGGACAAGGTACCTGTAAACGGGGAGTAAGACGATATAGAAATATCAACACTACCCGACACGAATAAAGAGGGGAAGTTCGAGAAAGCATGGGAGGAGTTCGGCCTAGAATCAAAATTATAGAACATTAAGACCAAACATTAATGTTCTCTCGGGATAGCAAACGAATGCAACCCGCGTTAACCGGGATGGGGGGGCACCCGTGTCCCACTCAAATAAACCGAAATGCAAATTGATGACAGAGGGGGTAACCCGGGGACCAAAAATGTCCGACCTCGGAAAAAGAACTAGAAATCAAAAACCTCAGGACAACGAAATGAACTAGAGCAAAGGACGTAACCTGACAAGTACATCCCGGCTGCTCGGAGCCCTGAACAACCGGGCTGGGGGGCAACTGTTACGGATATCTCATAAATGGGCCCAGCCCAATAACTAAAGAGCCTAGTCAAAATGACTTCAGTTATGCTCATAACCGCTTCCTTGAAAATAGGAGTGGTTTTATCAAAATATCTATCGTTATGATAATCGCCTATGTATCAAGAATATCTATAAAAAACGCATATCTTGATATCCCTAAAATAAAGGATGAATCCAACTGATTAAGATAAGGCACAGGTACGCCTATAAATAGGGTAAACCCTTTACAAGGTACATACTTCTGAAATCCTAGCTTTTCTATTCACACAGAGCACACACACCACCCCCTCTGGCTATCATTAGCCTGTTGTATACCCTCGAACTACGTGGACTTTGATCCACACTGTGGTACGTAGGACCCCGAGATTTCACCCTGGGCCAAGTCCAACCCAACTTGTGATCTACACCGGATCACCTTCTGAACTCTTCACTTCATAAAGTAACGTAACTTTAATTGAAATGAAGTGGCTTTGTTCACTCACAGCGTTATGTTAGGCAGAAAGGAATAATGCTGTTAAATGGGCGTCAAGAGACAGGTATTAATTGGGGGTGTAATGGTCATTTCGAAGCGAGGATGGTGGGGACAATGAGATAGAGAGAGATGGAGCCTTATCCATAATGCTACCCAACCTTTTCTTTTTTGAAAATTGATAAATAAATTAAAGGCCACTCGGCCTTTATAAAAAGCATAACAGAGCAACGGAGTTGAAGATGCAAAACAAACTAGGAACCGATTAACGATCACCTGTATAAATACAGGCAAACGCACTCACACGGAGAAGGAAGGAAGGTGCGACTAACTGCACCAGAAACAAATTCTGAAACTGAGTCTCTGATTGAAAATGGCGACGAGTAAGGGCTACTTCGCGAGACCAAGCTACCATTTCTTCCAAGGGGACAGAGACAGGGATTCCCCACCCATGGCTTCCGATTCCATCTTTGAATTCGACGAGTCGGACATTTACAACTCGCCTCGCAACAACTCAACCGAGTTCTGCAAGCCCATTCACGCCTCCCGCATGGGCCGGAAATCGTCCTCGTCCAAGCTATCGGATCCCGGAGGCTGCGCCGCCGGGACTCCGTCGTCGCTTCCGGTCAACATTCCGGATTGGTCAAAGATCCTCGGAGAGGAGTATAGAGGGAATCGGAGGGGAGATAGCGTCGGCAACGACGACGAGGGTGACGATGGATGTGACGGAAGCGGCGGGTGGGTGCCTCCGCATGAGTTTCTGGCGAGGACGAGGATGGCCTCATTCTCGGTGCACGAAGGGGTTGGGAGGACTCTAAAGGGAAGAGATCTCAGCAGGGTCCGAAATGCGATTTGGGCCAAAACCGGGTTCCAGGACTAGTTCTTCGGGCAACAACACGAAGTCCAGATTTTTATTTTTTTCCTTCTGGTATTTTGTTTTTTTGCGAGTATCAGTGTATGCCCGATGAGAAAAAAGAGGCTTTAATTTCCAATGTCTGTATTGATTGTTAGTTAGAGATATGAGTTTGTACTGGGATTCAAAGAGGAAATAGTGAATATTTTATTGGGTATTGATTTGGATCCAGATTAGAGACCCGATTTGGTGAGTGAAGAATTGAATTGTAGAAACGGGGAAAGAGGAGAAGGAGGGTGGTGGGGCCATGAAAGCAGGAAGAAAGAAAATGGAAAGTGTGGGTTGGTTGGTGGAGTTGGGACTTTGAGGTGGTTGAGTTTTAGGTCTGGGACCAAATTACAGCCTATTACTCTATGAAACCGACTCGCTCAAGCCCTTTGATCAGACAATGTTATTAATCGGATCTACTCCATTATTAAACCTGCTCCTGAATAATTCAATATCTTGTTCCTCTTCCTTTCAGAGGATCAAATTACGTTAATTTAATTTGTGAATGGGTGAATCGAATCCAGAATGCAAATATTATAGGATAAAATGGGAGTGGGTCGCACTGGGAGCAGATTGGGGAACATAAACGGAGGAAGTTTTTTGGAATTAGGGTCGCACTGTGTATGTTTGGAGGGTTCTCAACTTGCTTATTTTTCTGATCAGATTGGCAACGTTCAAACCTAATTTAAATGGGCCAGGTTTTAAATTTTGAATCTGTGATTTTTTTTAAAATGGCAAATTCATATTTATAAGCTGTGATGTCTTTAAGATTATCTTTATTTATAAAAATTATATTAAACTAAGCCTGGACCATCCAAAATGAATCTAATTTGTCTAGATTCGTAAATGTATGTATTTGTATGTGCTTGTTCTATACAAGAATAGATATGTCTAGTCAATGGGCTAATAGGTTGATATTGGATCAGTAACTCTCCTAGATATCTATAGGTTAGGTACCAATGAGTGCCCTATGGGTCGGTCAAATACCGCAGTGAGTGCCACGGATTACTAGGTTGATATTGGATCAGTAGCTCTCCTATATATCTATAAGTTAGGTACCAATGAGTGTCGTATGGGTGGTTAGGCACCAACGAGTGTCGTATGGGTCAGTCAAATACCACAGTGAGTGCCATGGATTACTGTACAAATAGGATGGTTTTCACCTAAAGGGTGATACATGTGCATAGTGGCGGTAGAATAATAACTGAAAGAAAACCAATGTAGCTTTAGGCTTTATCCCTTATTTATAGAGTTACCTGAGGGCTTAGATCCATGGGTCCTATGTGCCTTATGTCTCAAGCTTTGTGCTGTCACTCATGATCAAGATCCTTTATTATAGCTTGATTAGTCAGAATCTCCTTGATTTTAGGTTGGTTAAAATCTGATGTGGATTCTGATACAGATTGCTCCTTATTGAGCCATACTATAGGTGGGCCCCATTATTTGGTCCGTAATCATACTCATAGTCATCGTCAATCTAGACGGTTTTCTATTTAAATTGTTTTAGGATAATTCATATTTAATTTAATTTCTATTTCAGTATATACAACATTCAAAAATATGTATAATATTACAATTATCACGTCTCAAAAAATTGAAATTGATTGAAAATTTTAAATTTGGAGTATTTAAATAAGATTTAAACGGTTTAAATCTTATTACAGCAACGAGTATCGATACTATGATACTTACTGAAGGAGAATCCATTAGCAAAAACCACGATTGAAATATTAAAATTGCTTCTGGTATGCTTTGGCCATTTTTTATCATTTGGGACCACATTTAAAGATAAGAGATAAGCCTTTGTGACAAAAAAGTAACGGTGAGAATAACGACAATTATTGCCCAAACATGCTTTCACCATGCCGGGGTTTGTTTTGCCTGAGATAGACCACAACTTTGGAATTCACCCCAATGACACAAGGGGAGCAGCAACAAGAGTACAGCAACCATTCTCTTTATCATTATTTTTTTTTGACACGAAAAAGTTTAGATGAGATAGACATCGACAACCAATTAGGGTCAGAGCATACTTCCAAGCATAAAAAACGCTTATAGAGGTCTTCAGGCTCAAAGAACACTTCCAGAGGTACTTATAGATTGCCCACCAGAGAAACCCTCACATCGACCAGAGGGAATTAAACCTCTTCCCTTTTGGGGTGAAAGCCGGTGCCTTAACCAACTGTGCCACTCCTCCTGGCAGCAACCATTCTCTTTAGAAAATACTGATATGATGTAGCATTCATGTTTGTTGACATTTATGGGCAAACAGCTTCCACCAGGGATATTGGGCCAAAAATAGGCGGCCCAATCTGCTTGACTCAAAGCTCTGGACTATTTTGTCATCACATGATTCTTCCTTCCTTTTTAATCTCTTTCATCTTTTCCCTTTCTTTAAATATATACTCGTATTTAATTACTTGATTTTTTTTTCACGTCTAAGTTAATTAACAATGACTTAAAATTATAATTAATATGGGCTCAACTAACCCATCAAACAGCAAACAATACCAACAACCCGTTTACTGTTGAAAGCCCGCTTTCCTCCTATATCTATTCCCCTCCTTTTCCCTCATCTTCCTTTTTTTATTATTGGATTAAGATATTAACTGTTTAGATTTATTTAATGATAAAAATATTATTATAAAGGAAAAGAATAGTAAAAAATAATAAGAAATTTGGATCGATAAGATCTCAATCCAACGGTTAAAAAAGGAAAAAAAATAATACCGGGTTATAAGAGAAAAGTTAAGTTGGTACGGGGAAAGCCAAATCTTACTATTGTGGTTTCCACGAGGCCCATATCCTTAAAACCCGTATGTTTTTTATCCGGGTCCGTTAGTCATTCGGGTTATCCGGGTCCCGTAAAGGGGCGAGACTGGGTCAAGCCGGATCCTGGCTGCAACGAGCGCATCCACCTACTGGTCAGAGACGCTCAGAACCAGCCAAAGTAGCTCCTGCGACTGGCAGCCCGAGATTTCAAATTCTCAAAGTAATCGCACATCTATCAGGGAATCAAAACCTGACTGCGATTTCAGACTATTCCGACGAAAATTGCCTGCAGATGCCCTCCGATACGGGTTCTCCAGCCTCCGACCATGAACTTGACCCCGAGCCTCAATCCGTTGAAGAACAATTGGCTTCGGTCACATTGTCTGTCTCCGTTGGTGAACCATCGACGCATCAAGAAACTAACGGCGTCGTCCTTGAGTCTGTCAATCAGAACACTCAACTTGTAATGGAGGAACAATTTCGGCACGTTTCAGTTCCTGCTAGTGAAATTGACGAGGTTCGGGAGTCTGCCGACCGCGCTGTCGTATGGGGGAGAACCGCTTCGCAGCTCGAGATGGATGGTTTGTCCAGCCCTAGCAGTAGTGGGTATGCTGGTGAAAGGGGAAGTAGCAGCGAGACTAGCGGCTCGGTAATTGGCGACGCCGTTGAACAGGATGAAATTGAGGAGACGAGGAATGATGTTATAGTCGACGAAGTCTCTGATTCCCACACGCCCTGGCTTCCTGCGAAACGACATGTAGATGAGGTACGTATTGTTAATATATTTTTTATTTTGATTTATTTTTTTATCATTGTTTTGAGAACCTCGTAATCTATTGGAGATATTGCCTGCATGTTCTTGGTAAGAGCAATTATGTAGACTCGACTCTTATTGCTCTATGAAATTCGTTTGATAAAGAAGATGAACTTCGTTTTTAATTAAGTGAGGTTTGTACATAAACTGATCCCTTCTCAAATTTATGCATTCATCTCTTCATGTAAGTACACAGCATTCCGGATTTTGAAGTTATCATGTTGATAACTATATGATAATCCTGCAAAAGAAGCAGTAGTGCAAGAGCAATAATTGTTGAACATTAAAATATTCACTGGCAAATGCCTATTCAGTGAGGGGTGCTAGTGGGCTAGAAGGGCACCACTCTTTTCGCTTCAAAGTTTTGTCAATTAGTATGATGCAATGAATATTTGTCTTCTACAATATTTGAACGAATGAAATCATGCCTCTAACTAGTAAGTGCTTATAATGCATCTTATGCCAAAGAACCGTCCCTGTATCAGTTATAAGTTCCGTAAAGTTGGTATCATCAGAGTAGCATTAGCAATTGGACAGAGAGAGTTGTCTTTAGTTATGGATGTAAACGTTCATTATTGTAATAACAACGTTGGCATGTTTATCATGATTTTATTAATAGAAATTACTGAATTAAAATGCAAACCAGAAATACTTCAAAATTGTGTATATTATTCTCTTGAATATTTGTGTGCTAATTTCTGTGGAATCACTCTTTCGTTCTTACTGAAGAATTATGGTTCCATGATAAAATCAATATTGTGAAAACTAATCAAGAGTTTTATATGGTCAACCATGAAAAGTAATTCAACTGAACTGTAACGCAATTTTTGTTATGGACTGGGGCAAACATTTATAATCTATCTCATGCCTACATTCTAGGACAGTTTTTATGAGGATTCCTGTTATATCATTTTCTGTTTGATTGATGAATAAAGTGCAGGATGATGCTTCCATATCGTGGAGGAAAAGGAAGAAGCATTTTTTTATTCTTAGTAATTCTGGCAAACCAATATATTCGAGGTAGTGTTTGAAGACTCCTCTCATTGGCATCCTTCAATTCCCATACATCTCTCTGTTTGGTTTACCCCTTTAACATTGTGCTCTGGTCTCTTATATCATGTGCCACATATCTTTGCTTTCTTTCAGGTATGGGGATGAACACAAGCTTGCAGGATTTTCGGCTACTTTGCAAGCAATAATTTCCTTTGTAGAGGACGGGTATGTAGATGCTCCTGTCATAGTTGTATTTTAACCTAATAGCTTCTCATTAACTGATAATCCAGTTTGGTTTGTGTGTTATGTGAATTCAACATATAATGGCCCTTTCCAACATTTTCTTTGTTTATAGGGGTGACCGTGTCAAATTGTTGAGAGCTGGAAAGCATCAGGTCTGGGCAATTGTTTACAATTTAATTGTGTTTTTCAATGTGAAGTCAGTTTTTAGATATGGTTTTGTTTTAGTTTTGAAGCACCGATGTGTTTTCATCCCGAGTCAGATGTATATCCAACATTGATACACCTTGGATATGTCTTGGTATGTTCTGCTGGTTCATCTGATTTATTTATTATTTTTTTTAAATAAATTAAAGCAGACCAGATATGGGAAGGACATGTAATGTATAAATCTTGAAAAATATGAGAATCACACTGTCTTATAGAATTTTCCTTGTCATTGCCTCATTGGTTCTTCTGTCATCACCTTCATTAATTTAGTATTTTGGAAAGATGAAGCCTTAAGGTTGAAGGTCAAGTCTTGAGGTGCCAAGCTACTGTGTTTTGATATTTGGAGTTCTTTATGTCTCCTTAACTGACAGTGGTAAATATAATATTACAGTAAATGACTGGCATCCACTGATACTATTTTAGTAGAAAAATGTTTGAAGCAATTTGTTTTTGCTTATAGTTTTTTAGATTCATGTTGTTTAAATTTTTTAAGCATCTTGCAAGTATCGTGTCTTTTATTTTATTTTGAAATTGCCGTACTCTGTTTGTTCACATTGTATCTTGTGTCTGTGCTTTGCTGCTTTTGTGCTATCTTTTGTCAAAGCCTTTATTCCGAGGCCTTGCAACTATTAATTTAGTCCAAAGTCATATTGAGTTCTTAGTTAACTTTCAGTGGTAAGTGACGCATGTTGTCTACTCTCTATACTTTTTCTTGGTAAGCTGCTCATCTTTGTGATTAATGCTCGTGGAAGTAGGCTAAAAAATTAACTCTGATATGAAAAATCCTTGTTTGAAATTTTGTTACAGGTGGTTTTTCTGGTGAAAGGACCAATTTACTTAGTTTGCATCAGCTGCACAGAAGAACCTTATGAATCATTAAAAGGGCAATTGGAGCTTATTTATGATCAGGTATAGTTAAGTTGTTATCATAATATTGTTTTGGATTGATATGCTTACTTGACCATGCCTCCATCTTCTGCTTCTGTTGCTTCTCAAGTTACTTATCATTAGATGGACAAGTTTTGTTCTGATGGTTATATGATAAAGCCCTGCAATTGATATGCAGATGCTAGTTATCTTAACAAAGTCAGTGAACAGATGTTTTGAGAAGAATCCAAAGTTTGACATGACACCGCTGCTTGGAGGAACAGATGTTGTCTTCTCTTCTCTTATACATTCTTTTAGCTGGTTTGTTTCTCTGCTACATACCTGCCCTCTTATAAAACATGTTGGGATGGGAATGGTTTAGCTGGGTTTTTTGGGTGATTTGCTTTTTTCTTTGTCAGGGTTGAAATAATGGTCGTTTGTGTGATAAACTTTTCCAAGTTCCCCCTTATATAATTTTAGACATGAGAAGTAAATTGTGTTATTTGTACGTCCATGCCAGGAATCCAGCTACTTTTCTTCATGCCTATACTTGTCTCCCTCTTGCATATGCCACAAGGCAAGCTGCCGGTGCTATCTTGCAAGATGTTGCTGATTCAGGTGTTTTGTTTGCAATACTAATGAGCAGGCACAAGGTTGACTTTTTGCTTAGTCTCACTTTAATAATATCCTGACATTCAATAACATTTAGGAGGTCGAATGTAGGTAGTCAGTCTTGTTGGTGCTCAGAAAGCTTCTCTTCATCCCGATGATATGCTGCTACTTGCCAACTTTGTAATGTCCTCTGAATCCTTTAGGCAAGTAGAAGTGGCAAGTCTCTATTTACAGACTGCGCATCACATTGGTTCAATGCTATGATATGCTCTTCTTTTGTTCTTATCTTTTGTTTGTATTTATTTTGCATTAACAAATTGCTTGGACTATGGACTTAATTGTTAAGATGCAGATTTCATTATCGCTTGTACACTTTCTTATTTATTTTTTTTTGGGCTTCCTGCAGGACATCAGAATCATTTTCTCCAGTTTGCTTGCCAAGATATAATCCTTTTGCCTTTTTGTATGCCTATATCCATTATTTTGATGTGAGTGATTTGGGTACCATAAGCAATTTGCTTTTTTTTTCTGTATGTTTTAAATATAGGTCAGTACTTGATTGACAGAGTCGATGCATTTTTGTGGCAGGCTGACACATACCTGATGTTGCTAACGACTAATTCAGATGCCTTTTATCATCTCAAGGATTCTAGGTAAATGGTGGTTAATAATCCGACCAATGATATTGTTTGAAGTACGGTGTACAGTGTAACTTTGCACTTATAACCACAGTGGAAGCTTCTCTTTGGGCAAAAGTATACTAATTTTTCCTCTTCAATACCCAAGTTTTCCCATAAACAAGAAAAACAAAATGGAATGAAGTGGGGGATAATATCATATTAGCATATGGGCAAGATGTAGAACTCAATGCAGCTATGGACTTGCATGGCTTAGAAATTTTCTTGCAAATTTACAGGATTCGTATCGAAATGGTCCTTTTGAAATCAAATGTCCTTATTGAAGTTCAGAGGTCCTTGATAGATGGTGGTATGCACATTGAGGATCTGCTTGTTGACCCTTTAGCCCGTTCTGAATCATCTTCTCATCTAGGGCAGCACAAGCCTCCAACAGAGTCTCTTGAAAGGTTGAAGGAACCTTATCTTGGTGTTGGTGGTCCTGCTGGGTTGTGGCATTTCATATATCGCAGTATATATCTAGATCAATATGTATCTTCAGAGTTTTCGTCTCCAATTAACACTCCACGGCAGCAGAAAAGGTAATAAACTTAATAGTGACTCTGTTCACCTTTTATTCAAGTCCTTCGTAGGTCTGTCACATTTTTGTATATAATTTTTTTCTTCTTTCATTTAGCATAACTATCTTTCATTGCTGCAGACTGTATAGGGCTTACCAGAAACTTTTTGCATCTATGCATGATAAAGGAGTTGGGCCACACAAAACTCAGTTTAGAAGAGATGAAAACTATGGTAACATTTATTGCAGTTCATTGATATCACTTGTTAGTTTAGGATACGCATGTAAAGAAATCATTTCTATGCCTGTCATTATAAGCCTATAACACTATTATTTCCATGTTCAAAGAAATTTTTTCATCAGGCTGAGGGCAAAAAAAAAGAATTCATGTTTCATGTCGTATATATTCTTAATTTCAAGTTGTGATGATTATCTCAGAAACAGTAGATTTTCTGGTTTAACACTCGGCAATTTGATCTCATTTTGTATTTTTCTGTTGTACGACTAGTAACATTTCTGTGATAAGGATTACACTGCAAGTTCTTTTAGCTAGGGATCATAAAGTTTCATTATGTTTGCATTGTTCAATTGAGCATCTACATAATTGTACTGACTCTTTTTCATGTTGTAGTTCTTCTCTGTTGGGTGACACAGGATTTTGAACTTTATGCAGCCTTTGATCCCCTTGCAGACAAGGTATAATTTATGCCTTTCATTTTTTGAAATCCGTTATCATTGAAAGGTATCAACATGCAAACCAAGTAATATTTCACATTAACTAAAGTGTTTCTATTCCATCTAAGAATTTGTGTTTGTTTCCATTTTCAAGATTACTAGATTGACAAGCATCTGATCAGGACTTCATTGATGTCTGTCTTAATTGAAATTTTGTTATAAAAAATAAACATGATTTGACATCTCTGTTTCAGTGATTCCATTGATAGACATATCAGTTTGCTGCACTTGTTTGATGAACTCTTACTATTGGAACATTGATGAGCATGTGCAGGCCTCAGCTATAAAGGCTTGCAATCGGGTTTGTCAATGGGTGAAAGATGTGGAGAACGAGATATTTTTGCTAGGTTCTAGCCCCTTCTCCTGGTGATTGGCCACCAGAACTGTAAACGTGTATTATAATATTTTATTTAATGAAATTTCTGCAGATTTCATTCCGCCTTTGGTTTCTTTTCGTTACAATTTACAGGAATAATAAGCCCAAGATGTCAAAAGGATTCTAAAAGCAGTTCGTCAATTTGCGAATGATTCTCTTTTATTGTAACTTGTAAGATAGACAGTGAGTTCATGATATGGATCACTATAGTTTTTTCTCTTTTTTATTTTTGGTTAAACACCAAATTGGTGAATAACTTGTTATATTAATCTGTTTGTTTTAACTTTTAGAAGTCCTTTTATGATTTATGAGGTAATTATGTGAGAGGAATTTTGTTTCAACTTGCTGAAAATGACTTATAAAACCACGATTTGGTTGTTTCCCAAACATGCTCTCATCAATTGATTATTTGGGGGTCTGGTTTGATTTATTTTATAAGTTTATATATGTAATTAAATGTAACTGGAAATTGCTAATGGAGTTAAACCTGACTTGTGACTTCTTCGTCCAAAACAGAAGGGTAGTGACTTCACCCTCGAATAAACGTTGTAAGCACAAGACACCGACTTGCCCAGCAAATAAATCAAAAGCTATGAGATTCGAAACAAAACGAGGATCCAAATAGCGAATTCGGTGACCTCAATGTTTCATCTGGTAAAACGCGTTGGTGTAGTTTTCTTGTTTTCTTAGAATACGTTCTCTCTAGTTATGTGCAATCAACAAGGTTGGTCTGGAGAAAAAGTATAAATCTGGGAAACAAGGGATTGAGATTTTATAAAGAACAGGAAATTGGATGAAAAACACAAAGGAATTGAAAAAACAGAAGCAAGGGTACGACGTAGAATTTGATTTATGTAGTCTGAATGTGAAGACGCATAGGACCAATACTATTGCCTCTACTAGGATCATTCTGGAGCGTCAGCAGAGGAAAAGCACCGTGCAACTGCAACCAAATATGCCATACTTCACATTCACGCTCCAAATTATTTCATGCTTTTCACTTTTTGTGGCGTACTCTTCTCTTATGGGATGATGTTTCAGTCAACTCAATGCTCATCACAATCCCTTTTAATATGTTAGCTTTTTTATATTATTAAGTTTTTGATAAAATATCATAAAGATTTGATTCCTCGCTCAATATAGGATCAGCATGACTTCTCCATGAACGCAATATGATTCACAGTTGCCATTGAATAATGTGAATAAATTACATAGAAGCTTATATTCTTTTTCTTTTTTTTTTTCCTTTTTGGCATTCTATGCATAATAGAAATGGAGCAGAAGTCATGTTACCAAAAAAAAAACAAAAGAAGAAATAGAGCAGAAGTCACAGTTACAATTCTCTCACTAGTTTTTCTCTTTTTATTTTTCTTTGCATTTCTTTTTGGGCCGCAAGCACAATTAAACATTCCTGTTCTTCTTATGACTCATTTTAAATGAAGTTTATTGCATTAAAAAAAGTAATTATTTTCTAAATAAACAATATTACAAAAGTCAACGAGGCATAAAGAAATTGAAGTGCAAAACAAACAAACAAAAGTCCTAACTCCAAACTACATGAATAAACAACAACAACAACAAACCACCAACGCAAACTCTAATCCAAATTGTGAAATTGGAAGCCTAGTTGTGTTGCCACCGTCAAAATTGATATATGGAAACTCCGATAAACACGTTGGGAACAATAGATGAGAGAATCCATTAAACTGCCCATTGATCCACAAGGAATTTAAAAGGGGGGACTAGGGTGTTTCAAAATAGATGGGTATTTGAATGAAATAAATATTATAAAGTTGCTACTTTTATAACTATAATTGTGCATAGGAAAGCATCCAAGTCCAAGATTTTTGTTTTGATGGTGTGGGAGAAGAAAATGTTGGAGGTCATTTTGTGGGGATGAGATAATTGAAAAAGGTGGAAACATGATGGTCCATTAAGTGTAAGAAAAATGAGAAATGAGTAATAATGATAAAGATAATGATAAGGTGGTGGTATTGTGAATGAAGGAGAGGAGATGCAGTTTGATTGATTGAGTTGGTCGAGTGTGTTTGTGTGGATTTGGTGGCTCCATTTTCATTTTGTCAAAAAAGCACTCCACACAAACTCAATCGGTGGCATTCTCGTTATTTTGATGAGTCAAACTTCACCGTTTTCGGAGTTTCAAAAAAGTTTGTTCCCCACCTCTTCATCTTCCCAACAAAACCACGTCGTGGTGTATGATGAGCTCATACATCCGCGGCTAATATGAGCTGATAATACTTGTCACTGTCATTTTATTTATAAGTTTTTTTATTAAAAAAATTAGTCCCATTTATAAATACTCTTTCAGTTAATAAATGAGATTATGACACTTTTAACTTTATTAATTATATCAATAAAAATAGAGAGAGAGAAAAAGGTTGAAAGATACTCATTCATAAATATAGGTAAAGTTGAAAATTTACTCTGTAATCATTGAACTTATAGATCTGCTTAGTAGCTAATGTGGACTCCCTCTTTTTCGCCTACCATCAAAGTAATCCGACCTCTAAAATTGATTAAAAATAATAAATATGTAAAAAATGTAATTTATTTTTTTTAAAAAAAAATTGAGTATGTCTATATTTATAGGTGCATAAATAGAAGAGACTGATAATAAAGAAAATATAAGAGTAAATTAATTAGAAGTCAAACTTGTGATAAAATTGCGCCCGTATTTAGCACTCAGATAATCCTAAAATTGATTTTAAAAAGAGAGAGATGATATATGTTTCAATTAACTTTTAGATAATAACTTTTACATTTACGAGATAAGCATGTTAGAGGAGTTTTGCATGAAAAATAACTTTTAGAACCGTTAACCGTTAACCCTTTTCTTTTTTAATTATTTTAAATTAAGGGTAAAAAGGTAATTTCACTATAGTTAACAGTCAACTAACGGTCAGTTAACAGTCAACTAACGGAAGTGGTATTTTTGCTCCTAAAACCTAACGACGTGTATATTTTTGCACAAAAAAAAACATATAGTGCTGGGCGCTCCTGGAGGAAAAACATATGTGTATTTTTGCACTTTAACCCCAAAAAAAATCACTTATTCCACCGTCATTCCAAACACAAATTATATTTACAATTTAACTATAATTTTATCTTACTTTTGTAAGATTCAAATTTCAAATAAATCATTTCTGCCACCGCTATCCAAATGGGCACTCATATGCAATGAAACTAATAAGAAATTTTAAAGTTTAAGTAGTTTTTTTAAAAAAAAAAAAATTCTATTAATATATTTATATAAAAGACATCTAAGAGGCTAAATTTGTGCGTGTGAACGCCACCACCCATTCTCATTTGAGGCTGAAGAAGAAATGATAATTAAAACGCACCCCCTAATCTTATTATCTCACTCACTAATCACTAATGCCCATCACGTGACCTGCTCTCGCCTTCTTCTTTTGCCCTTCCCATTTTTTATTTTTATTTTTTAAAAAAATAAAAAATAAAGGAGGGGCCTCCTTATTACTGTTTTAAATCGTGCCTTCATTGGCTGCCACCATCTAATCTTAAAAGCTCCTGCTCCTCCTATATTTTTCTATTAAATAATAAATCAAATTTAAAGAAAGATTCCAAAGATATTTATTATTCGCTTAAATAATGACACGCCTTTATTAATGCCCATCTGCTCAACGTTATCAACAACACAAACAACCTATTCAATATCACTCTTTCAATTTCCGGTCTTTACCCTTCCGTTTTTTTTTTTTTTTTGACCAACCTTTTTAGTCATCGGATTACAAATTAATCTGACTATTAATTAAGTCTATATATTAACTTGCCGTTTCCCACAAAACTTAGTGATAATTGGTTGAGTGAGATGGTTAAATGATCGTGTTCATCTTATAGCCCACCAGATTAGAAATTAATTGCCACAAACTTTAGAAAAAGCAGCAAGTTGTGAAGCAAGAGATGTAATGAAAAAAATATAAATAAAAGAGTAAAATATATAAATTATCTAACACACAATGAGAAAAAAATCCAAACAAATAAATGCATTGGATTCAAAAAAAGCTGGTAAATTAATTCCACTACTTAAAATGTATCAGCTTGGAGGGCTAAGTCTTCCTATTTGATAAAGCTATTTTTTATTAAATATTATTTTTAGTTTTTATTATAAGGTGTTAATAATGATTGGAAATTAGGTTATTAAATTGGTCTATAATTGATAAATATTTTCAATTCCACCCCTATTTTAGTGATGTAAACTTAAAGAGTTAGTTAAAAATAATAGTATAATTGAAAAATAGTAATCAATGAGTTAACTAAAGGCAATCGGTGACTTATAACAAGGGCAAAAAATTATTGGTAATTGGTATCTTATAATAAAAGTACTATTCTATTTGTTTGGCTTATTTTGTTAAACTGCTTTTTACTCCTCACAAATAAAGGACTGATTTTGCTTAATTGAACTTCCTAAATTGAATTTCCCCAAATTCATTCCCCACAACTGATATACATGCACCTGATGAATGTGATTTCAAATTTGATGATGAATCAAGTTCACATTTTTATATATCAAAAAAGAAAAAGTTCACATTTTTTTTTTTATTACAGTGAATGAAAAAGGGAATAGCATAACTCAGATTCCTTAAAAACAAAATGTGCATTTTGGGGGCAGAAAAAGAAATAAAGGTGTGATGACCATGTTACCATATAAACTTAATTTCCACAAAGGAAAATAATTTATATAAAAAAGAAAAAAAAAGTGAAGAAAATCTACGAAAAGATCACCTCCATGCACCAGCCTAACGTTAAGTTGACTCCCAGAAACAAAGCAATAAATAAGTTTCCAATATAATAATATTCTCCTAAAAAGAAAAAACCCCCACTAGAAATTTACTCCTTCTTCCCCTTCTCTACCCTCCTCTTCCTCTCTCTTCTGTAGACCTGCACCTCCTCTCTCTCTCTCTCTCTCTCCCCCTTCTCCTCTCCCCATTTCTCCACCAATAAACCCCCGCAACACTTGATCTTGAAGGAGAATTGACTCAAAGAACACTAGGCAGAGGAAATACCGGGTCTTTAGCTCCCGGGTGACCCGAAACCAGTGGGGGTCCGATCTGGCTCCGGCTCCGGCCACCATTTCCTCTGGTAGACCACTTTCTTGAAGGAGAAAGTGCGGAAGCTTACGGCGCAGAAATGTACAAGAACCAGCTTCAGGAGCTGGCACAACGGAGCTGCTTCAACCTTCCTTCCTACACGTGCATTAGGGAAGGTCCCGATCACGCGCCGAGGTTCAAGGCCACCGTTAACTTCAACAGCGAGATCTTTGAGAGCCCTCACTACTGCTCTACTCTCCGACAGGCCGAGCACTCTGCTGCTGAGGTTGCCCTCAATTCCCTCTCCAGCCGTGGGCCCTCTAACTCGCTAGCCGCTCGGATTCTGGTGAGTTTCTCGCCGCTTTTGGGTTTCAATAATTTCGGGTTCAGTTACTTTAGGGTTTTTTAATTGCTCGTTTCTTTCACCCTGTATTAATCTTCTTTCTTCATCTTGGTCATTTTACTCTAATGGAAAATTAGTGGAGAAATATAATGCTATCGTCTAACATGCGCGTGGTGCCCTGTGTTTCGGGATGAACTTCGAGCTATTCTGAAAGGCGCTTAGTTGTATATCCTTTCTATTGGCGCTGTTCGCCGCCGATATAGGGGTCTGTCCTGCCGACGCCTGAACCTAGCGCGTTTGGTTGAGCCACGGAATGACCGAAATACCCCTGGTCTTTGGGTACAGGTAGTGAGATATTCTGACTAATTGACCGATGCTAGAACTTTAATATTGTTAAGAAGCTATAAATGCTGTGAACTCGGAAGTTTCTATGGAATCTCGTACTCCATTTTGCTTGGTGCTCTGTAAATACCCATTTGGAGGTGCTATGGGGTTTACCTTTCGTATCTTTTCAGCATCTTTCACAAGCTCTGTTTCTTTTTTAATTGACTAGGAGGAACTAAGTTTTGTCTTCGCAAATACTTATTAACAATAACTTCAGTCCTTTGGAACTCTAGATGCTGGCATGTTGCAGATGGTGGGATACAAACTTTGGATGGATATTGTGCAAGTTTCTACTCCTTAGAGCGCATATAAGAGTCCCTTCCTCGCTGTTTCACTCCTGATAGACATCCATACTAACGATCAATTTTGTGGCTTCCGATGGTGTGCAACGCCGTGTTTCATCTCCTAGAATCTGAGTTTGATGTCCAACTACTAATAGGTGCTGGAGAGCACAAATGACTATTGGTTTCTGGAAACCATAAGTAGTTTATTGCCCTTTGAATGCTTTTTATGAAGCATTCTTTTACTGCCTGAATGGCAATGAATTGTTGGAGTGTTTACCAAAATCAGAAACGGCTGCTTATAATTTTGGTAACTTCATGTGGTCATTGTGCTAACAAGTTAATGGATCCGATGCTCAAATGTCAAAGTTGGATGTATAACCATTATCTTACACTAACAGCATTTCTCAAGGGAAGATGTGGTTTATAATCTAAGTGCATTGCTGAAATTATGCATTTAATTGAAGTCATTGTTTCTATTCCATGGAAATTTTTATAAGAAATCAGTAATCAAGAGAGGGTGAGATTTGTTTCTTAGAAGGGGATTAAGCGTTCTACTCCCCTGCTCTATAACTTAAAGGTAGTTTGCCCATTGTATACCAGCCCTAAAGCACATGCTTTTGTCTTGTCAATTTACGGTTATGAGGAAAAGGAAAAAAAGACTAATAGTAACTGTAACCTGGACTAATTAGGATTCTTTGTTTTTTCACCTTTTTCGGCACAATATATGCCAGCATTTGAATTTTTCTCTTTATTTTCTAGAGTGGATAACGCCTCAACTTCTGTGCACAGCAACTTGTTATCCGGATTTCATGCTAAATCCTCACGTTCTAACAGAAATTCTTTTCTGGAATAGAAAACGCCATAGCTTCTATGTTCAATGGCGTTATTCAATTCATGTAGCCTGCTCCACCTAATGGGATACGGCTACATGTTGTTGATGTCCAAAATAGTATAATAGCAGTACTTTTGTTATACTCCTCCGGTCCTAAATATTGCATTACAAACTAGGTCGTGCATTTAGGACCGAAGGTGATAATATTTTGTATGTGCACATCTCAAATTTTGTGGTTCTGTCATGCACTTTCTTATCATATTTAATTTTTCAGGATGAGACTGGAGTCTATAAGAACCTATTACAGGAAATTGCACAAAGGGTTGGAGCTCCACTGCCACAGTACACAACATATAGATCAGGCCTAGGACATTTACCTGTTTTTACTGGGACGGTGGAATTGGCAGGTATCATATTCACTGGTGAACCTGCCAAGAATAAGAAACAAGCAGAGAAAAATGCGGCTATGGCAGCCTGGTCATCACTAAAACAATGTAAGCCATCAGCTAAGCTTAACCTTAGTAGATAATTGTTGCCATTGAAACATATGAAACTTTCTAAATTCATCCTCTAAATATATATACACTGAAAAATTTTCAAATAGAACTGTGAGATATCCCCACCATGGATCTGTTTTCTTTATTCTGCTAATTCTTCTCAAGGCATCCCTCAATTGTACTATTTTGAAAATTCCATCTTCTGAAACTGAAGTGATGCAATCATCATCCATTTCAAGTCAAGTTTTTTGTGTACTTTCGTAGTCCATTAGTGATAAGGACTATTATCTAAGACCAACCAATCACAAATTTTCATGGGTTCACAGTTCTTAATTTTTGCCCCCAAGGAAACGTTATATTGCCATGCTGCATGATTTTGACCTGTCTTTATTACAAATCAAGGCAGCCTGTTTGCTTCTCCTGTGTAATTCCGACATAACTTCTCTTGTAAACTATTTATTTCAATTGACATGTTCTCCTTCTTGGCAGTGGCAAAAGAAACTGCAAGCTCTTCGTCTGAACATGATAACAATGATGAATTAGAGCAGATCACAATAGCACGGGCTTTACTGAACTACCGCCTGAAGGAAAAGATTGCAATGTCAAATTCTAATGCTCCAATTCCATTTCCGAGAAAGTTTCAGATTCAAAATCCTAGGTCAAGTAGCCCACAACCTCCACCTATTACAACATCAAAGATCCTTCCTTTAATTTGCCGAAGGATGTCACCTCGAAGCAGACCTCTGCAGGGGGTAGCAGCCAGTGACAATTCCATGGCGCAGACTTCTCTACCAGAAAACCGAGGGGCCAATACTATGAAATTCGCTGCTGCAGGAGCGACACCATATGTTCCCATGCGACAAATGAGATCACCTTGCCGTGGGATTGCACCTCCAGTGACTATCAGAACTGCGGTTCCTGTATTCTCTGCACCGCCTCTTCCACCATCAACTGGAGTGCCCCATCATATGATTGGGGCCTCCCCTCTACAAGTTGCCGCTCCAGTCAATGTTAGACAGACTATTCCAGTTTCTGCTGCCCCACCAGTTCGAAAAGACGAACCTGCTCCGATCCCAAAAGAAGTTCCCCTTACTGTAAGTGCCCCTAGTCCGCAAGATAAAGCACCTGCTAAACCTCAGGAGACAGATGAAGTGTCAGCTAAACCTCAGGAGCCAGACGCCAAGAATGAGAACACCACACCAGAATCTCAGACAGTTCAGAGCTTGGATCAGCTTAAAATTTGAAGTCTAGTGGAGTAGGTCTGCATTCATGGGAATGTTATCGTGGTTTTGTGCTGGTCTTCTCTTTTTATATTACAAGAGTGATGTTATATCATCCCTTTTTTTTTTCCTCCGCCCTATTTTGTCCTGTTATATGCGACAGTTGCCGCAGGTTGAATTAGCATCAGCAGTTATATATCTTCTGAAATTCTAGAGCACTAGAGCATTTTGTCCTATGATGTTTCCATGCTTGGCAATACAGCGTAAAGATTGGCAATGAGGAGTAATCTAGTAGACACTTACATCGTGCAGTGAGTGACCCATAACACAATTGCTAGTATCGTTTCCGTTCTGCAACGAAAATAATAATTTATTAAGGATAAATAGTTTTTTTATAAACAAGTTCGGAGGTAGTATAATACGGTTTAAGAAAGGCATCTGGCTCAGGAAAAATTGGTGGTTCGACTCTTTGCAGATTAGAGGGGCAGATACTAACCATTAAGATTACAAGCTCAAAACTTCCCACTTACATTGAATCATCCATAAGCACCAAAGAAATCTAACATTCTCATCCATTCTTCCTTCTCGTGGATATATGAAAAGAAAGCGAAAAATCAGAGTTAGGTTTTTTCGTATTTAAACTTGTCTTCTCCTTTTCTCCAACATAAGGTTTCAACCAGAGCAGATTAAGATAAAATTTGTACGCTGCATGATACAATAGAATACACAAAACGTTCTTGTGATCTCGTGCCACCGAACCATCATATTTCGATGGGAAGGCTACATGGCATCCATCATCTTATTTTACAAGAAAACTCATGAACCATCCAATATAATATTCAAAAGGTGGGAAGTTGAAATGGGCAGTCCGAAAAGTAGTTCAAGAGTGAAGTCATGTTAAACCAGACAGATGGAAGAAGCACCCGTTCTACCTGTTAAGTCATTATCATTTAGTGTCACTGATTTACAAGACCCTCCTCACCGTAATATTTTTTTTTCAAAATCACAATGATAATACCAACAACCCCAAGTCGACAAGCTTCCAAAATCAAACAAGGACTGTCTCATATTACTGATGACCTGTAACCTTAACGGTGTCGGAGTCTTAAATTGAACTTCACAAGGACTCACTCTCTGGTGTGAGGTAGGTGATGCTTGTTTAATGCATCTCTTTGAATTGTGTAGAAATTTTCAAGCTGACCACACATTATTCTTCCAACGTAATTATGAAACAAGTCCTCTTTTCTATAAACACACTCATCAGAAACTACGAGGATGTGCCATTATTGAGCCCAGAGATGCCCAAAGCGTGTAACTACTTATTCTCAATTCATTTATTGCCCCCTGCACCTTTGTTTTGTCTTCACTCAGAGTCCTTTCTTTTGTTCCTTCTTCCCCAATCAATTGCTTCTATTTATATCAGCAAGTTTTTAGACTGTAATGATCACGTTTTTACTTGCCTTCTTACAGGGACCAATTCCAAAAGACTACTATTTGGAAAGTCATCCAAAAGCTAGCTGGCTAACTCGAGAGTAGAGAGTCTGAACTTTCTATAAATCTCACTTCGAAGTTTGGTACTGTGCAATTTAATTACAAAACCAATTGACCAGATGCAAATGAGCAGCGGAAAGCTAAGCAACCTGGTTGTTAAGTCAAGGATATATCATGAAATGTAATGTCATAATTAGGCTGTGCCTGTGATGATAATGAAAATAACATCCTTAAAAGGTGAGAATCATAGCTCTTAGTGGTTTGGCTTTCATTAAGACAGAGAAGGTTAAGGTTTTGTTTAAGTGACTTGCACGACAACATGCCACTTCACATATTGAAATGAAGAAGCTTTGATGAAAAAGATGGGGCAGAAGCACTGAGTGCAGAGATTTTGAGTTGCTTCCTTCCATGTTGATCCAAACATTTAATTTAATCTATAAAAAAATATCTGAAAATCCCAGTGAGGCAAGAAAGACAGAGGAAGTAGTTAAAACTTAAAAAAAAAAAAGGAGGACATTGATAGTAAACTACAAGACAGATCCCACATACAAATAAAATAAAATAACCAGGTTTTGATCTCCTTCACATGGGAAATAAAGAAATACTCCAAATAAAAAAGATAAATGAGATCCATTTGTGTGAAGAAGGGTTGATGAATTAATTTGAAATTAGGGGTCAGGGAGCTTAATATTTGGCGCATTAGAAAGAAGAAAGGAGTGGCAGGGAAATGACAAGACAAGAGGTAGGGGAAGAGAGAGAGAGCGAGAGAGAGAGGAGTGAGAAGGATAGAGGTGGTGCGTGGGTCCCAGGAGGGAGTAAATTAGAGAGAGATTAGAGGTTTACGTCAGGTTGTTAAACAGCATTCAATGTGGTTCTTGTCCTGGAGTGGTGCTCATCAATTTGTTTTGTCCCGTCCTTCTCTCCTTTCAATGTTACACACAACTTTTTTTATTACACCTAATGAGTTAAGTCCCAAACATTTAAAAATACTTTTGTTTATGAACCCATTAAACATAATAGGAAATAACGACGATGTTAGTGTGAGCATGCGTCTTGATCCAATTTTTTTTTAAAAAAATCTATATTCAAGTGTTTCATAACATGTTTTTTTTAAGGAAAAAATAATATAATCATTGACCATGTGCTGGGGTTGGGCTTCAATGGTGTATATTTACTAATGATATGAATGATCTCTTACAAATTGAGAGTAACATATTCAATCTTGTTTATAACATCCCATCGAATAACAATGGAAATGTTATTATTAGGGAAAACCAATGGATCTGGTTTGATTAAAAGATAAATCAACTAAAACATTATCTCATATATATATATATATATATATATATATATATATATATATATATATATATATTACAAAAACTATGTGAATATTTATATTTGAATTAGTTTATGTATTTAGATTTGGAGGGAAAATATGTTGGAGTAATTTGATCAATAATAGGAATAAAATGAGAACCAATGTCTAGTTGATGTAATGGGATGAGGTGCTAGATCCCTCAAACAATGTCAATGGTTTAATTCATAGGTTGTACATAGAACTGAGTTTAGGAAGATGCTTCTATTATGGGCCCCTACAGTATTTGAATCTGGATTAGTCTAAATTCGTTTGGTTGTTTGTAACATAGGTGTTGGCCTAAGACTCGCATAATGAACATGAATCATTCAGACAACAATGTTCCTCTTTCAGACAAAGAGAAGACAATTTTTTATTACTTTATCTTTTACAATGACAATTAACAAGAGTCAATATCAATCATTAAAAAATGTTAGGTTATATTTATCGTTTACAATTGGACAATTATATGTCCTTTGATCAAGAGTTGACAATAATGTAGCTTCAAAGATTCTTACACAAGACAAGAAAAATCATAAAAAACTCACAACACAACCAATATAGTTTATAGGGAGAACTTTAAAAATGTTTAGTGGGATAATTGAGATATTGAATGCTCATTTTACATATATGAATGTTCATGTAATCCGATGGCTAGCTAGCATGTTAACAGTATTTTGTTGTTCCTTTTAAGCTGCTCCATATGTTGCAAAACATAAAAGAACACAGTTGTTAATGTTGTTGTCGTTCATGTTGTAACAACTTCAATTGTTTAATAACTTGTATATGCGTAGGCTGAGGATGTTGTGTAATCTTTCCGAAACATTGCAGGTGCGGGATTTTGTGCTTGTTAGAATAGTAAGAGGAAGTGTGTGAGTGATTGAAGAGGAAGAGGAGGAGGAGGAATGTAATTGGCAGAGGTAAAAGTGAAACTGATTGAGATCGAAAGGAGGTGGTGGGTGGGACCGTGGGACCCAGGAAGCAGAGTCCTAGTATTGCTTGAGCAACACCCGTAACCACCAAGCCTCTCTCTATCTTCTCTTCTTTTCATTTTGTGGGGGTGAAGGTGAAACTGAAAGTGAAAGCTACAGCTCTGCGTCCTCTCAATTCAATTCAATCCAATCCTCTCAAACAAGCAAAGCTCTCTCTCTGTGGGGCCCCGAGCCCACGTCAGCACCTCTCCTTCTCCATTTTCATTATCTCTTTCCTTTTTACAAAATATACTATTCCTTCTCTGAGACAAATCAGAAAAGCAATGGCTTAAGCTTAAATAATGAAGAAAAAAAGGAAAAGGAATGAGGGAGACAGGGGGGACAAAGTGGAGGAATGTTAATAAGCCATCATTTCTAAAGCTAAATATTCTCCCTTTGACTTTCTTATACTATCATCTTCTTCTCATTCTCACCTTTTTTTTCCTTGGACTTATCCCAAACCTCAACAAAAAAGTGTCTCCACCACATTCACATGTCTCCCTTTCATTTCATATTTAACCAACCCCACTCCTTCATTATTTATATCAATCCCTCTCTTCTTCTTCTTCCTGCTTTTTAGCCTTTGTTGTACTACGATCTCTTCATTGCCTCATACGCTACGTGAATCAGCCCTGTGTTAACTCTTGTACCATAAAAAACAAACCACTACCTTGACTTCTCAACTCCGTCTTGGACTCATCCTATAATAATCCATGAGAAGGGTGTGGTTTTGTTTCTATAACGCATAGGAAATAAACAATGAAAAAGAAAATAAATACTAGTTGTTTTGTGAACGAAAAATATTTTTGTTTTTTCACCCGTAGGCTACACACCAATCATATCATGGGGATTTGGATTCTCTCGGATTTTGTCTTCTTAAAATCTATGAATTCTGACCGTCCAAAAACTAATCTAACTATGCAAAAAGAGACATTTTATGATTTCAAATTACCGTATGCAACAAAAATGCAAATTTTAAAAATAAATAACATGTCTCTCTCTAGATCTAGATGGTTAGATCAATTTTTGAACAATTAGTGCACATATACACTAAGGGATACTAAGGGGAGGGGTTTTGAGGGTGTCAGCATGATACCAGAGTATTGAAAAAAGTAAATATTAAATAATAAATAGAAATGAAAATTTTGTCGCTATACTGTAACTTTTATGGAAGGAAATAGGATGGTAATTGTCTCTCAGGAAGAGGGTGCGTAGTAGTTGGATGGAGAATGATAGATAGTGTGGAAGAATATGGCCACGACCAAATCATGGCGACAAAGCATGAAACCCCTTTTGGCTCTGCTTTCGTTCTCTCCATCAACTTCCTTCTTCCATGGATCTGATATAATAACAGCTTCTTATCTCAGTCAGTCAAGTCACTTGGATCAAATGATAAAATTGAGCTTCGAAAAATCAAATTTTGGAATAAATTATGAACTTAGAGATCTTGATCAATGGCTTCAATAGCTTCTTTGAGAGTCCGCTACAATTTGTCTCTACTTGGGCTTTTTTCCCATAATGCCCTTTTTTAGGAAAATATTTACCAAAATGCCCCTACTTTGAAACGATTTCCCATTATGCCCTCTTCTGGAAACATATTCTCAATCTACCCTTTTTAGTCGACTAAACCAGGGGTTTAGTCGACTAAATTTCGAGGGGTTCAAATTTTTTGAATCCCTTCAAAATTTAGTCGACTAAACCAAGTGGTTTAGTCGACTAAATTACGGGGGTGGGCGTTAAAAAGCCCACACCCGACATTTAGTCGACTAAACCACTTGGTTTAGTTGACTAAATTTCGACGGTGAGGGTTTTTAAACACCCCAAACCATAACAACATGAACCCTAATCGTGTAAAAACCTATCAAAACCTCTTCCCCCTCTCTTTTTCGTCAAAGCCTTGCTGAATCTGTTGGTGGGTTGCGTAGAAAACTTCAATCTAGTGGAATTTGTGTCGATATCGGTATGTTTTCATCTCCATTTAAGATTTCCGTCGTCATTTATGTGTTTATGCGAACCCCATTTGCGTTTTTGCATTTTGTGCTTTGATTGGGTTGTTTTGTTGTGTGTCTTTACTTAATTTGAGTATTTCATTCCTATTTATGGAGGAAAATGATGAATATACATGTGAAAGTGAAAAGATTTACATCGGTTGAGTGGTTTTTATTTTTTTGAAGAATATCACTTCGTTTTTCATAAATTTTTTTATTTGGTCAGTTAAAACCCTCCATTTTGCAGCTAAAATTCTGGTGTCAAAGATGAGTTCAAGTTCAAACACTTACATGACTATAATCTACCATAGTAGGAGGTATTTTCAAACAAATATCCAAACGGGAGGTTAACAACGGGCTCAGGCTCAGGTTCCGGTGCATGCTGTTGCCTAGAGGAGGATGCCCCACGCGATGCTTGGTGCTTGATCCGTCTCCCACGCACATTGCCAGTGTCAGCAGGAGCTTGTCTACGACGCATGATGAGAACAAATACCTACAAAGGGACGTTACAATTAATCAGGAAACAAGAAACATTCATCATTCTCAATTTCACATTTATATTCATCATTTTCACTAACAAACACTTTCAACATAAACAAGAAATACTCATAAACGCAAAAAAAAATCGAATAAACGCAAAAAAATTATCATAAACATGTACATTCATCGTTTTCCTCTATAAATATCAATGAAAAACTCAAATCAATCATACATACACAACAAAACCACCAATTCTTGATGAAAAACAAAGATAAATTCGTCCAAAAATAAAAAAAATTCGCATAAACGCAAAAAAATTATCATAAACATATACATTCATCGTTTTCCTTTATAAATATCAATGAAAAACTCAAATCAATCATACATACACAACAAAACCATCAATTCTTGATGAAAAACGAAGATAAATTCGTCCAAAAATTAAAAAATTCGCATAAACACAAAAAAATTATCATAAACATATACATTCATCGTTTTCCTCCATAAATATCAATGAAAAACTCAAATCAATCATATATACACAACAAAACCATCAAATCTAAGTACAAAACAGTAAAACACAAATGGGGTTTGCAATAACACAATGTCGACGGTGGAATTCCGAAAATGAGACGAAAACATACCGAAATTGATGCAAATGCAAGTTGATTGAAGTTCTCTTCACAACCCACCAACGGATTCAGAAAGATTTTGGCGAAAAAGAGATGGGGGAGGGGTTTGGGGAGGAAATCTAGTCGATTAGCGGCGTTTGGGGTGTTTAAAAACCCTCACCGTCGAAATATAGTCGACTAAACTTGATTTAGTTGATTAAAGTTTAGTCCACTAAATGTTGGGTGTGGGCTTTTTAACGCCCACCCCTGTAATTTAGTCGACTAAACCACTTGGTTTAGTCGACTAAACCAAGTGGTTTAGTTAACTAAATTTTGAGGGGATTCAAAAAATTTGAACCCTTCAAAATTTAGTCGACTAAACCCTTGGTTTAGTCGATTAAAGGGGGTAGATTGAGAATATGTTTCCAGAGGAGGGTATAATGAGAAATAGTTTCAAAGTATGAGCATTTTAGTAAATAGTTTCCTAAAAAGAGGCACTATGGAAAAAAAAACCCTCTACCTTATGTATTCACTCACCTTTTTTTATATATATCCAAACCATCCCAAAAAGTTTTTTTATGATTTGTTCTTGATAAAATTAGATAAAGAAAGCCGTCCATATCACATTCTAAAACCAGTCTCTTTTGGCATGAAAAATTGTTAGTTTCTCTTTGAATGCAAGCATTTATTTTTTAACGTGGTTCATCCTCATACACCTCTAAAGAAAGCCGTCCATATCACATTCCAATACCCAAATCCCACCTCTTCACTCATTCTTTAGTTCAATAAACAAACCAAAAAAGAAAAAGTAAAAGAAGAAAACCATCTGACTTCTTAAATTGAAAAGATGGGATTTGGACAGAGGGGATAATTATTTGTGTACTGTCAGTCTTTTCTAAAAACCACTGTACCCGCTCTATTGATAGGGCTACTTCCTGTAAGCACCAGAAAGCGACCCTAAATCATTAAAGCTTAATCTCATCATAGGCCAACCCAACGAATCGTATCACGCCACGTTAACCCACCACAGAGGTGAATCGTGGATCCGCCCGTACTGTATCATCGGCGTAAATCCATCTAAAATCTAAATCATTGAGCCCAAAAGATTAATTTCGGCCGCAATAGTAAAAAAGTTGGATTTGCTCGATACTCTAATGCTTTATTATTTTCTTGACCAAAAAAAAATATAATGCTTTATTATTACACACACAAACAAAAAAAAAAAACCCCACAGGCACTATATCTGATTAGGATATTCCCTGATATGTGCGATGAGGTTTCATGGGCGGCACGTGAGACTACTTTTGGCGCATGCCAAAAGGATAACAAACATGGGACTGCCACGTCATTAGTTTTTTTTTTTTAAAAAAAAATAGTTTTCCTTTCAGTTGAGTGAAACAGTTAAGTATTCAATCTGGAAACGTAGAATATCACACCGACCAGAGGCCACTGTGCGCCGACGCTGTACTCCTTGCCGGAAGGATCAGAATTCACGAATCCCAAATTTAATATTATTTTTTATAAAAAAAAATGATAAAGGTAGAGAATGAGGGTGCATCTTGGTCGGGAATGAGGTAATTAGTTATTTTTCTTTTTTTTTTTGAAAAAAATATAGTGTTCATCCAAGTTGGGATTATGTTTTCAAGCTTTTTGCTTCTGAATTTGTCCCTACTTTACCGCAAAAATCTCCACACTGCCATTAGCACCCAACTCATGAACTTTGTAAAATTTGCTAGTGCTCCTGAAACTCCCATTTTTTCCTGAACATCCACGTCCCCATTAATGCGTTATTATTGATTTAACAATTTTTTTTAAAATATTTTCAAAGAAGAATCGCCAACCTTGTTGTAAAACTGGTGTATTATTAATTTACAGTCGCTGAAATATACTATTTCATATTTGCATAATACTGTTTTGTTTAGGGTTAAGTACTAATTTTGCTTTAAAAGTACGTGTCCAGGAGCAATTTTGCCATAAAAGTTTTTGGCGTAACAATATTGCCTCTAAAGTGCATACCAGAGCAATTTTATCCTTCCGTTAAAAACCCTAACATTAACTGTTAGAGTTTTTAACTGAGGGGCAACATTGCTACGCCAAAAACTTTCGAGGCAAAATTGCTACTGGACGCGTACTTACGGAACAAAATTAGTACTTAATCCTACTGTTTATTGTACATAATTAAAGTGTTATAAAAAAATATTTTAATAAGACCTATATGCTTAGCATTATATACTTACTATGTTTTTGTCTATCAAGATGAAACAGGTGATTTTTTAAATATCAAGAATAATAATTTTATATGTGAAATAATTTATAAAAAAATATGTATTTATTTAAATAAAAATAAAAACCTTGAATTTTTAAGATTAAATTCCTGAATTTTGTCCTGTGACGTTAGTACTTAGTCGCATGACTAGTTGGCGCTTTGCAGCACGTGTAATAAAAAAAATTGTGATGGTCGTAATTTATACTCCCTCTTGTGTAATTATCCCCAGAGATATCCTCAATAATAATTAACAAGAAAAAATGAGTGATTAAAAGAAGATAAATAGAATGCTTTTAGAGATACATTTTGAACTAGTAACTTCTTTAACATAGTCAACTACTCAATCTAGTTAAATTAGTTAAATATAATTTATATTAAAAAATAGAAAAATAAAAAGAAAATACTCATATATCACATTCAATACCGTACTGTCCATCCCGTGATTATGGCGAACAATCCACGTAATCTTAAAAATTCTCTAGAAGATTCTTCTTGCCCTTTCTGCTTTGATCAAATGTGGTAGATGGTCATATTGTAAATTACGACCCAGTCATGCATTTATGACGGGAGCTGGTAATAAATCTAATAACTATCTTTATCATATTCATTAGGTTATTTGGCTTTTTTTTTTTTTGGATAAATAAAAGTTTTGGAAAGGTTCGACATTAGTCTCCTACTAAGGTCAGAGCACGGCTTCGAGCTCTATGAGTACTTACTGAGAACTTACGAGATCGCCTACCAAAAGAGTTCCAACGACGGTAGAGGACATGCACCTCAAACTCAAAGGGTTATTTGGCTTTTACTGAACCAATCAAACACAAAAAAACTTGAGTGCTTGTTGGAAGTTAACAACACTTATAGTATGTTTGGTTTGAAGGGAGGGAGTGGGAGGGGAGAGAGTGGGGAGTAGAGAATTGACCAAATTGCCATTAATGAATGAAATATTCTTTTTTATTGAGAGTATATTTTAGGAATATTAAAAAATTTCCATGGGTTTTTTGGTAAAAAAGAGGTAAAAGATCTTTCCCTCCCCCTCTTCCTCCCTTCCCCTCCCTCAAACCAAACTAACCCTTATGGACACGCACCTCAAAGACCAAATTTAAATCATATATTTAATTCCTACCATTTTGATCTTCTTTATAACTTTTTTTATCAATAAATTTGTTTTTTTTATATAAATCATCTTTTTTATAATAAATAAGACTGTGACAATTTAAACTATATTAGTCGCACCAATAAAAATAGAGAGAGAATAAAAATTTGAAAGATATTCATTCATAGATAAGCTTGAACTTGAAAATTTACCCCATAATCATTGAGCTAATTACTTTTCTTTGATATATGTGATTTAGTTAAAAAATTTATATTATATTAGTATTAGATTAATATTAGTTAGTAATCTCAGCTCAATGAGTTTTTCCTTTTGTGATTAACTGTTGTCACCAATCTTACATTTTGTCTCTCTTAACCAAGGAGCAAGGGAGCTTGTCAAATAGAGGATTGTAACATGAGAAAAGCAAGGAGGTCAACCTCTTTCGAACATAAAATATGGGTTAATGCGATTGAACTCTCATGTCGATGCAAACGAATCATTCTTCACATAGAAGTAGATTTTTGCTTGCTAGATAATAGGATAGCAAGTTATAAATTCTATTTTAGTAGGACATATAACCACGATTAGAGTGGCATGTCATAATCTAAGAAATTACTTCTGTGTTTATTTGGAACTCCTAATTGTATTGAGGGAAAAAAAAAAAAAAACTCCCAAGTCCATGCATGTTTATAAAAACCAAGACAGCCCCTCTCAATTGCTTTACTTCACATATTTTACTTTATATGTGGTAAATCATGATTTAAATAACGTGTTTGAAGAATTCAGTTATTATTCTAAATAAGCTCTTTGAAAGCTCAAGCAAGCACTCTATGATAAATCAGTTTTGACAGGAGGTCATGGAGATTGTTTCTTTTTAAAAAATAAAAACAAAAAATAAAAAAGGTTGCAAAAACCTGGTCTTAAGAGGTATCTGTACATAACCTTACATATTGATTTGGATGAAATCATTTCGTAGGAATCTATGCAAAATATTTGATCCCCAGAAAAGGACAATTTTATAAAAATTCATATGGAAATTTATTCGAATGCTAGTTATTTTTTAGATGATAAATGGACAATTTAAAAAAGTTTACCTGGTTGAAGATATTAGTAGACATATTTAATAGGTCTCATTAAAAATAAACAAAAATTCTCAATCAGTTTGGTCAAATGGAGACAGACAAGTCAAAATGAGACAATCAATAAGAATTTATCATGTTCGCCTCCGTAATTTTTGTCTTATCCTCTATTTATGAATTTTTCAAACCCATTACATGACAAAGGAGGATTATTATAGTCAAGCTGGTACAAAAATCACTTTGTTCTCTATCCATTTACTTTTTCATCATTGCCCTGTGGAATTGATAACCCCAAATAATATAAGACAACCAATTTTTTTTTTAAGAGGGATTACAAAAATTAAATAAATAATTTTAAAATATTTATATTCATTATTATTTTTTAAATTGATTTGACTAATAATTTAGTGATACATAAAATATATAATAATATTTATATTTATTAATAATTTTAAAAAAATTCACTAAATCTTATGTTAAAGACCGGTGAATAACTTTTAATACAAGATCGTTTCAACAAAGAAACTGAATTGTAAACCGCGTGACATATCAAGGACTCAGGCAATAGCATTTATGTTTATTGTGATGCTAACTCCATGAGAACTGTATGCATCCCTTGCAAGTTCAACTTGTTTTAATTATAACTGCATATTTAGTTTTGAGTTAAAGAATAAAAATACACATGTAATTTAGTTAAAAGAGTATTTAGTATCACATGTTTTTTTAGGTGTAAGAGTAATAATGGTTATAAAAATGGGGTAAAAATTACATATTTCGATATTGACCGTACCGTAAAATTACACGGTTTGACTTAAAAATGTGACGTGTACGATGTGGTGAAATTGCGCCCACAATGGATTCAGCATAAGCAATGAACATCGTGAGAGAGCTTGAACCAAACCTCACACGACTTCCATCCTTCGTTTCTCCACCACACGACTACCGTTGGCCATCAATACCAGAGAGAGACGCGGTTTGAAGCTGAACCAGAGGAGATTATTTTGAACGAAAAAGGGAGAGGCAATTGGATCTTCACTTTCACCACCGATAGACCATTCTCTCTCTATACCTCTCATTCTAATCTCATCTGCACTGCCAACAACAGTTCTTTCCCCGCCAACTTTAGTTTTGTCATTAAACCCCTCGGCAGTTAAGCATTCAATCTTCATAATCCTCGTTGTTCAATTCAAAAAAAGCCAGAAGATAGCGATGAAAGAACGACCACATATTACATTCTTCCTGCAACAAAATCGAAAACTTCTCCAGTCTTTTTTCTTCTTTGACCAAGGCTCAAAAGTTCTACAAATTGAAAATCCTTGACCTTGGAAAGCTAAGAACAAGACGGATTGCAGAGGCAAAGAAAGAAATAAATATTCAAAAGAAGCAGAGAAGAAGAGGGAAGAGAGAGAAGGCGACGAGGAAAGAGTAAGAGAGGGTGTGAATAGTGTCAACTCTTTCTCTTGGCTACGTGATATGGTCCTCCAAAATAGATTCTAGTGAAGGCCTCCATTTCAGTGCGATTGACACCATGGTCAATCTTCCACATTTCAGTGCAAAGAGATCGACAACTCCTCATCGTCCGCTGGCGGCTATGGAAAGAATAAGGAGAAAGAGAAGAAGGGCATATCAAAAAAAGAGAGGGCGTGAATGGTGGAAGATAGTGGGGAAATGTGGAGGTGGAGTCCAGCACAATTGCCATGTATATGATCAATGACTCTAGCTAGGAAAACTAAAGGCAAAGCTAACCACAATACATGACTCTTGTAACCATATTGTCACTTTTGCATCTAAAAAAAAAGGCTTAATGTTGGATTTTTATTTTTTGATAAACTATATGTGTTGAGATTTTAAGATTCCACCGGACAGAATAATGACAACAAATAAAGGAAATTGAAAATAAATGACACACAGATATTCTTTATGGAAATCTCACTATGGGAAATTCTAAATAATTACAACCTCTCTTTAATTATAAGGAAGAAACAATTTATCCCCCTCTTAAATTAAGAGAACCTCTCACAAAAATACACTCAAGAAATTATAGAAGGAAGAGAAGAGATTGTTACACATAGAAGAGGAGGGGAGAGGCTCTATTTATAGCCCCTCCACCACCTCCTTATGTCTTCAAATTCATTCATGTATGCCGAGCTTTTTTGACTTATTGAGACTTCTCCAATTCCTTCTTTCTTCAGCCGACATACTTCATCAAATTGCATTCTTCTACTATCAAAGCCGCAATTGTTGACTTACTTTATGAGCCATCAATGTTGACAATATATGTATTTTTACACCTTAATTCTTTAATTTTTTATTTACAGTTAAGTTTAAAATTTTCAAATAATTAGTATAGCAATTTGCATGCCAACTGAGTAAATATCTTTAATTTGTGTTTACCTAATCTTCAATATAATATCACTTCAACTCAAGTTTATGTGTTTGGATTAACTTTTTATAATGTATGCAATAAATATGTGAAATAAGTTTTATTTCAATTTATAAAAATAATTAGTACAATATTTTGCATGCCAACAACGTAAATGTCTTTAATTTGTAATCTTTTATGCAACATCATTCCAACCAAAGTTTGTGAGTTTATATTAGCTTTTAGAGAATGAATTTTATGATTTATAAGTAAATATGTGATATAAATTTTATTTCAACTTACCAAAAAAAAATTTCCGAAACCAAAATTTCAAAGGTTATTAACATCTCGCATAATTACATGAGCCCTCAAGACATTTATAAGTCACATAAATGATTATGAGTTTATCTAAAATGGTTCCTTTTTCTTACCTTGGTTTGTTTAGATTAGTACTGAAGCATTGGAAAATAATTTTTCAATGTCAAACAGATGCAAACGAGTACAGATCTATCAAAAGCAGCTCTAATCCAATAAATAATCCATGCACTGATTTCCTTATCTAAATATATAATTCTATATTTTCCCAGATATAAATTATTCGTGTATCAAAAAAATTTATTTTCTTCCATAACCGACAACAAAGATGGAAAGCATGCACTTGTAACGCGGGGCTCAAGCCAATAAAAAATTGATCACCCATGGTAACCTGAAATTTCAATCAATTGGATAATAAAGATAATTTTAGTTCACAGAAAAAAAAAAAAAATCTTGATATTAAATATAATTATAATAAATGATGGCAGAACAGAGTTTCGGTGACTTGACCGAGGCGCAGCTCGGCCTCTGTGTCCCTAACATGTCATTTCAAACCAATAACAGGGACAACCACGTAAATGTACGCCCACCATTAAATATTATTTTATGATTTTATCACAATATAAATAAACAATCTTCTTCAGTGGTGAGTTTTTCGATATGTGTGCCTCCCCTCACCACTCTTCCCCTTCACTTTATTCCTCTCCACTGTTTTTTTGCTCTCTCCTCAGACATCGCTGTCTCGCTAGTCAGTATTGCTCTCTTTCTCTCTCTGATTCCCGGAAATTTGTCTTTTGATTTTCCCTTATGAGTAGAGAGGGTTTTACTCCCTCTTCTTCTCCTTTGTCTCTTTACTAACTTCCCCTCATGACTCTCTTTCTTGCTCCGAGAGTGAGTCCTAACTCCACCGAACCGCCCCTATTCTTTCCTTCTTCTTCAAGCTCTATCGCCAAGTGTTCTTTGATTTTGCGTCTCTTCTCACTTTGTTCCCTTTTTTCCTCCCCTTTTTCCTATTTTCACTGGAATCTTGTTGAAAAGCGAATGCTCTTGGGCTGAACGTTCCTACCAAAGCAGCTTATTTATTCTTTTGTTGTTTCTTCATTGAGCTTTGCAAGGATTGTTAGCTTCTTACTTAGCTGGCAAGTTTATTTCCTCTCATTTCTTGAGGCATTCTCTGGTATTGAGGTAAACTAGTTGCCGCAGTTGGTTTGTTGGAAGCCTGTGAGTAACAATAGCCAGCGTTTTAGCCGGTGAAACGAGAATTTCATGCTTGAGTTTGGAGCTACTTGTTGGATTCTTAAACAGAACGAGTTTCCGAGCTGATTTGTGCATCAATCAATAAAGGAGGTTATATATATAAAATTT
This sequence comes from Acacia confusa, assembly GCA_037074495.1. NCBI lineage: Eukaryota > Viridiplantae > Streptophyta > Magnoliopsida > Fabales > Fabaceae > Acacia > Acacia confusa. Next base: position 2,122,670 of record CM073509.1, read on the forward strand.
ACAGGCCTTCTGTCTGAGTAAATACGGCTAACTCTCTGTTCCCATTTGGCTCTAACTTAGCCAATTAGAATTCTCTGGAGTTTCTATCAAGCTGCCTTCATTTTCCCTGCTTCTATGTTCTTTAGTCTTCTCGCTCCATAGGTCAGGTAGCTCTACAACTTCCCCCTCATCTTGGTACTGAGATTGTTGTATTGGGAAGATGGCGATGGTTGTGGCTCACCACAGAGAAAGCAGCAGCGGGAGCATCAGCAAGCACCTTGATTCCGGCAAGTATGTCCGTTACACAGCAGAACAGGTTGAAGCGCTCGAACGCGTTTACGCTGAGTGCCCGAAGCCCAGCTCCTTGCGAAGGCAACAGCTGATCCGAGAGTGCCCTATTCTTGCCAACATCGAACCCAAGCAGATCAAAGTTTGGTTCCAAAATCGAAGGTAAGGGAATGCTCATAAGAAGCCTTTGAATTCCAATTCATAGAAACTAGTCTGTAATTTAATCTCTCAAGCGCTTGTATAAGATTGTTTGGTATTTCGCGACTCAGGTGCAGAGAGAAGCAGAGAAAAGAGGCGGGACGGCTCCAAACGGTGAACAGAAAACTGTCTGCGATGAACAAGTTGTTGATGGAGGAAAATGAGCGGTTGCAAAAGCAGGTTTCCCAACTAGTATGCGAAAATGGGTTCATGAGGCAGCAACTGCATACTGTAAGCACTTTGATAAACTAAGACAAAAATTTCTGCAGAGATTGTTGTCGGTTGTCACTATTATTGATTTATATATCGGTCTCTAATGGCTAATGACGCTTTTACCATAGCTTTTGACGGAGGAGCAGTCGATCTATTTTATTTTTTTATTTTTTCACGTTATTGTCTTCCTGCAGGCGTCAGCAGCAACTACTGATGCAAGTTGTGATTCGGTAGTTACCACACCTCAAAACCCCATAAGAGATGCCAATAATCCTGCTGGGTAAATTCACAGCTTGCATTTATTAGTTTTTCAATGCTCTTCTGAAGATATTTCTGATTTTTTTGTTTTTTGAACTTTACAGACTCCTGTCAATTGCAGAGGAGACCTTGGCAGAGTTCCTTTCAAAGGCCACTGGAACTGCTGTCGATTGGGTCCAGATGCCTGGGATGAAGGTTTCTTATTCTTCCCCTTGCTAGAAAGTTTTTTGTAAATAAATTAGTGAACGGGAGTGTTCCCGGGGACATGTACTTCTTTCTCTCGTCCTAAGAATTTTCTCCTTGATTTTTATTTTCAGCCTGGTCCGGATTCTGTTGGGATCTTTGCCATTTCACGAAGTTGCAGTGGAGTGGCAGCTCGAGCATGCGGTCTTGTTAGTTTAGAACCTACAAAGGTATGTTCACTCATTTATAGTAGGAGGGAAAATTTGGTTTTCTCGATAACCCTTTAAGGGTCTGCAAACTCTTTGAATTTTAATTCACCATGTCTCAAAACTATTGGTAGATCGCGGAGATCCTAAAAGATCGTCCATCTTGGTTCCGGGAATGCCGGAGTCTAGAAGTATTCACAATGTTCCCTGCCGGCAATGGTGGGACAATCGAACTCATTTACATACAGGTCTGAATTTTAACGAGGAATTTAAATATCTCTTCATCTTGGAGCTGTCATTTATCTTCAATTTCAAAATTAAATATGTTACAGACATATGCTCCAACTACACTGGCTCCTGCCCGGGATTTCTGGACTCTTAGGTACACTACAAGCTTGGACAATGGAAGTCTTGTGGTGAGCATATTTTTGTCCTGCGGTCCAATCTTTGCATAGAGATGTTTATATTTATTAATTTTTTATGCCGAACTGTATCTTTCCAATCAGTAATTTTCCTAGTTTGAAATAATTTCCCTGATGTGCACTTTACTTTTTGGAATCCACATCTGAAGGTTTGTGAGAGATCACTGTCTGGTTCAGGTGCTGGCCCTAATGCAATGGCAGCAGCTCAGTTTGTGAGAGCTGAAATGCTCCCAAGCGGCTACCTGATTCGACCATGTGAAGGTGGAGGATCAATCATTCATATTGTAGACCACTTAAACCTCGAGGTTTGACTTATTCACAATTTAACTATATCACTTTTTTGTCTTTTTAAAATAATGGATTGAAATGCATGGCTTTTTTCTGTTAGGCATGGAGTGTGCCAGAGGTTCTTAGACCCCTGTATGAATCATCAAAAGTAGTGGCTCAAAAAATGACAATTGCAGTAAGTAGCCCTTTTAACAGATGCTGACAATGACAATTTTATCAATATTCAATTATTGATTTGTTATCGAATGTGGATATCTGGTGTTTCACATATTAGTATCTGTTGTACAGTTATTAAACCCTGCTGAGGATGGTACATCCTGTAGAGATTGTCTCTTTATAGTTTTTGCACAGAGATATTGCTCTCTCTGTTTTTCTGGTTCTGCATGTGATGTTCTGCTAGTGCTTTAAGCTTATTGATTTCCTAAACCCTCCTTGTCATTCTGGGTCCTGTAAATGAAATTTCTTGTAATTCATTAATGTGATAGGCGCTACGCTATATTAGGCAAATCGCTCAGGAAACAAGTGGTGAAGTTGTTTATGGTTTAGGCAGACAACCAGCTGTTCTGCGAACTTTCAGCCAAAGACTAAGCAGGTAGGCAAACGAAATTTGCTTCTTTCAATTTGTTTTGACCATGCAGCTTTCATTTTTTAGAGGTACTTGAATCTTGCAGTTTCATCTCATCTGATCTGTTATATTTGCAGAGGCTTCAATGACGCTGTCAATGGATTTAATGATGATGGCTGGTCCATAATGAATTGTGATAGTGCTGAGGACGTGGTTATTGCAGTCAACTCAACCAAGAATCTCAGTGCCACCTCTATTGCTGCAAGTTCCCTAACATTCCCTGGAGGAGTTATCTGTGCAAAGGCTTCCATGTTGCTCCAGGTGAGTCTGAAGATGGGATGGGTCCTTTCCTTTTTTTGGACCAAGGCACGGGGGCTTATCTTTTATAGATAGTTTGTTTTCTTTTTGGACTCAGTTTTTAATAAAGTAAAAGATAAGGAGTATATGTTTTATGAAGGCATTGGTAGGTTATGCTTTACATAAAACTGTTACATGACGACTTCTTTAGCAAATAATCCTATAGACAAGATTTTTTGTTGATATATTCATGAATACTGGGCTGGAGTGTTCAAATGTCTTTTGCTGTTTGGCTTTTCCAGAATGTTCCTCCGGCAGTCTTGGTTCGGTTTCTGAGGGAGCATCGCTCTGAGTGGGCTGATTTCAATGTTGATGCCTACTCTGCTGCATCTCTTAAAGCAGGCTGCTTTGCCTATCCTGGGATGAGGTCAACTAGATTCACTGGAAGTCAAATTATCATGCCTCTTGGGCATACAATAGAACATGAAGAGGTACTTTGCATTCTCTTCCCAGCTACAAATGCAAGATGGAAATGTCTTGACCCTTGTTATGGATTTGTGAGTGTAGTTATGGTTCGTGTCCTTTTAGGGTTCTTTGTCTGATCAGGGCGAGCGGTGAATGGAACTTACCAACTACAGTCTACATTGCCTATTTCCTTTTTCTCCAAGTTATGTCACAAAAGTTTTCATATTGAAATTATACTTCCTGCCAATTGTGTTTGCAATCCAGATGCTTGAAGTTGTTCGTCTTGAAGGCCACTCGCTAGTTCAGGAGGATTCTTTTGCTTCAAGGGACATTCATCTCTTACAGGTGCTGTCTATGACTTGTTGAAATATTGGAAATTTCCTGTTCCTTATGTGTGATTGAAGTCAGATAAATTGCAACGTCATTTTTTGGAACGAGTTTCTCTTTTCTTGAATGATGCATTGATATCTGTGCCTTAATGTATTGACTGGCTAGGCTGATAGCATCTATATGTATGGTTATAATGGAAACCATATTTGGAATTTGACATGTTGCAACAGCTTATTGTGATTGAGATCATCTGCTGCAATTTGTCTTGCATTTGGGAGAGAGTGATGGAGGGGGAATGTGTGTCCTCCCAAGATACGCTATGCATTTACTTGTACATTGCAGATGATCAAAATCCCTACTTGCTACTCCGTCTGGCCGTATTCACATGTCTCAAATGTTATATTTGCTTTACCCCTGAATATAAGTTAACAGTTCAGCGTTCTAGTTGTGATTAACGAATCTTTGTAAAATATCCTTTTAGAGAATGAAATCATAATTTCTATTGGATGCACATTCAAATGAGATAGTTGAGGGCATATTTATTAAGAAAATTCTAATTTTTACACATCACTTAGGTTTTTGCATTTCTTGGTTAGCATGTCAGGATAATTGAGAGCTTTATTTAGAGACGGAGGGAGTATTTGTTAAAGCTCTTTTTCGAATTCTGTTTAGGCTTCATAGATTTGTGTCTCTGTAGGTTTTTGGTATTCTTCTGCCTTTTAAGGTTGATGCCTGTGACCAATAGATCACTTCCATGCAGTCTTATAATTGACCCAGGAACTGATCACTGCATTTGTTGCTATTTTTGCAGATATGTAGTGGGATTGATGAAAATGCTGTTGGGGCTTGTTCTGAGCTTGTATTTGCTTCTATTGATGAAATGTTCCCTGATGATGCTCCATTGTTGCCATCCGGTTTCCGCATCATCCCATTGGATTCAGAATCAGTTGAGTTCTGTTTCTTTGTGTTATACTTAGTCTAATTATCAAATACTCACAAGACAGTTATGCCATGTTTTCTCATCATTTTGTTCAAGTTATTACATGGTCTTGTGGATATGGTACAATAGTGCTAGCTAGACTTGCTGCCTTGTCAATATATGGATCCCTGTGATAAAATGCTGTTATGTTTCAGGGTGATAAGAAGAATGCAGTATCAGTAAATCGGACCCTAGACTTGACATCTGGTCTTGATGTGGGCCCAGCTACAAGTCATGCTGCAGAAGATGCATCATCATGCCATAATACTCGGTCAGTGCTGACTATTGCCTTCCAGTTTCCCTTCGAGAGCAGCTTGCAGGAAAACATTGCAATTATGGCACGCCAGTATGTGCGCAGTGTGATTTCATCTGTGCAGAGGGTTGCCTTGGCTATATCTCCATCTGGTACAAGCCCTACAGTGGGGCCAAAACTCAGTCCGGGCTCTCCTGAAGCAGTAACTCTAGCTCACTGGATATGCCAGAGTTATAGGCAAGTCTGCATTACTGTCTAATAATTGCTTTTATCCAAGTAAAAAAATTAATGACTGATTACTATTCTGTCTTCGGCAGCTTCAAATTGAGTTTTCTTAATGATGTATTTCTTTATTCTTAAAGTCTCTTTGCTTTCCTGATCTCTATTGTCATTTCTTTCCTCTTTCTTACAGTTTCTATATGGGAGCAGAATTACTGCAATCCGATTCTCTTGTTGGCGATTTGTTGCTGAAACAACTATGGCATCATCAGGATGCCATTTTGTGTTGTTCAGTGAGGGTATGTTTTTTTTAAGTGTATCCTTTTTATGTTTATGATAAATTTTGTGTTGGAATGATCTAGTGTATAGTTTGTGTACATTAAAACTAGTTGCTCAAAAGTTTGTCTTTGTTGGGCATTGCAGTCCATGCCTGTGTTCATCTTTGCAAACCAGGCAGGCCTTGACATGCTGGAAACAACCCTAGTGGCTCTGCAAGATATCACATTGGATAAAATATTTGACGACTCAGGACGCAAGGCAGTGTGTACAGAATTCGCCAAGTTGATGCAGGAGGTGATTTCAGGACTAAATACTTTCCATTCATTTGAAATACTTATTCGATTAGATATTCCATGATTGTTCTCCGTGTCATTTTTCCTTGTATAGTCTGATCTCTGTTTTAATCTGCTTATTCTTGAAATAGGGCTTTACTTCTTTGCCCGCCGGATTTTGCATGTCGATGATGGGACGGCATGTTTCGTATGAACAAGCTCTTGCATGGAAAGTTCTTGCTGAAGATAGCGGTGTTCATTGCTTAGCTTTCTCTTTCATGAATTGGTCATTTGTATGAATATTCAATGCCCTATTTTCATATTTATCTAATTTTTGTCTTGGTTCTTTTTTAATTTAATTACTTCAAACTTATTCCATTTGTAAGGAGGATTGCTGTAGTCATGTAAATACAAAACTCGTGTTATCCCTATCAAAACGAAAACAAAACTAGTTTTTTCTCCATCCACTGAGTCTATCACTGTTTTTTTGATAAGTCTATCACTGGTGTTGGCAAAAAGACGATATGATCAGACGAAAAAGGAGCATTTCATTAAATTCAAATTTGTAACAATTTGTTTCGGGACAGGGATTATTTAAAACAAGTGTTTCTAATCTTTTTGAGCATAAGCTCTTCTCTCATATAAATATCACGAGTTTAGAACCCTGCCATTGTTGAGCCTCATATTATAAATCAACAATTAAATAATAAAGCATCTATTCTTTATTACTTATATAATGTGAGTGATATTGGTTGGCTGGCTGTGGGCGATAAGTGGGATTTGATGGGAGGGCCACTTGATGGGTAAAGAACATGACATTGTTAGTAAGTGCTTGTGAGATAAGTTGAACATCTATTTGAATGCTACTTAGTAATATCTCATATTGGATAAATTAAATTATTTAATGTTATTATTAGGGTTGAAGACCAATTTTCCCTCGGCCGATTTTAAGGGTGAGGTGGATGTGTTAATTGTTAGATCAATAGTCAAAATTAATTTTTTTAACGAACATAATAAAATTGCCCTCTTTTTCTTACTTTCGGGGCGAAATTGGCTTTTAACTTTTATTATTATTATTATTATATATGACCATATTGTCACATTAATATAAAATTCTTATTTTTTTTAAAAAAAATCTAAAACTAATTAAAAATATGATCACGAACGAGATAAACTAAAATATTTAATCTATTACAAAATTTAAATATTGAATCCTCATATACCTGATAACTTAATAAATTATCTCATAACCATGATCACGGTTTTAACTTGCCTAATTTTTTAACAATTAAAATAATCAAATTTTATATAAATAATTATCTAATATTAATGTCAAGAGAAAAATTAGAGATTACGTTTCAACTCGGGAATTTAAAAAAAGGGTCAATGTGCAAATTTACCAACAAACTATTGGTCCAGGAACACCCAGCATAATTAACTCTCAAGTGGATCAAAAATACCAACAAACTTTTAAAAACGTAAAATTTTCACAATGTCGTTAGATGGGAGTTAACCGCCGTTTTCTGGGTCTGGAAAAAATTACAAAATGGCACCCAAATGTTTATGAAACTATATGTAAGCCCAAAAAAATTAAAAATTTGTATTTTAGTCCCTCCACGTACTTTATATGGAGGGACTAAAGTGAAAAATATAAAAAAATTTTGGGGCTGAAAAATAATTTTCTAAAACTTTGGGTTTTCTTTTCTGTAATTTTTGGGGGTCATCCCTACCCCCAAAATCCACTCCTGGTTACCGGCCTTTTTTTAAACCTTAGCCTGATTTAGCCTGTGGCTTATTAAGGAGGCATGTAATTTTAAAAATTTTGTAAACAACCTAACAAACCACACACCTCACCTCAAAACAAGCTTACTTCAAAGAGGGCGAAAACATAATTACTTTAAATAAGCAAAAAAAAGACCTACTTTAAACAGGCGGTTAGATGTAGGTCTGTTTTCGGCCTGTTTAAAGTAGGTAGTTTTCACCCTGTTTGAAGTAGGCTTGTTTTGAGGTGAGGCCTGTGGTTTGTTAGGTTGTTTACAAAATTTTTAAAATTACAGGCGTCTTTAATAGGCCACAGGCTAGGCTAAAGTTGAAAAAAAAAGGCCTGTAATGAGGGCGGATTTTGGGGGTAGGGTTGGCCTAACAAAAATTACAAAAAATAACCTAAAGTTTTAGAAAATTATCTTTCAGTCTCAAATTTTTTTATAATTTTCACTTTAGTTCCTCCATATAAAGTACATGGAGGGACTAAAATAAAAATTTTGAATTTTTTTGGGGCTTAAATATAGTTTCATAAACATTTGAGTGCCATTCTGAAATTTTTTCCGGACCCAAAAAACGGCGGTTAACTCCCATCTAATGGCATTGTAAAAATTTTATGTTTTTAAAAGTTTGTTGGTATTTTTGGTCTACTAGAGAGTTAATTGTGCTGGATGCTTCTTGACCAATAGTTTGTTGGTAAATTTGCACTTTAACTCTTAAAAAAATTATCTGTGTTTATTTTTTGAGCATATTTTATTTTTTAAGTGTTACCATGTTCTCACATTCGAGATGTCAGGATGAAGGATTCTCAATGTTTCTCCTTTTATATAATCAATAGATAAGATTAAACACTTATGTGTAATTTCGAGCCACTTGCAGGTGGTAACAAACTAACAATTAAAACCTTAAATTTAATTATATTTTGTTTTAAAATTCAATAATTTTTCAAGTTTATTCTTATATAACATAAGTTTTACCGATAAGAATAAAGTGCGTAATATAATAAATGAAGGGTGAAAGTAGATATTTATATGAAAAATTGAATGGTGTAACTTTATAAATAGAACTAGAAAATTTCTTCCTTAATGGTATTGCCCCCGAACAGCGAAACTGAGATTGAAACTGCGAGACAATATGCATATTCGCATTCGGTGGCGTGTGGGAACACTCATGAAGATGAGGTTAAAATAAATGCAACTCATCCTAACCTAAAGGGGAAGCCCCCTTTGCACAAAAGTTTAAAGTTAATATTGATGGTGCTTTCCATGAAGCCACGAGAAATCCGCTATTGGTATCGTGTGTCGAGACCATTTTGATAACCTTAAGCGGGTATTTGTTGATAAAGTAAAGTTCATTTCAGCCTTTATGATCGAAGTAATAGTTATGAAAAAAGTCCTATTGCTAGCTTAGGATCTAGGTGACAAAATGTCATCTTTGAAACTTAATTGTCAACTTCTTGCACAATATTTAGAAAAAAAGGTAACTCGATTTATGTAACAAGACTTCTCAGAGAGTTCCAGGAGATATTCTAACTCTCTTAAATTTCGACACACTTCTCTCCTTATAAGGGGAACCAAGTAGCTGACACTCTAGCTATACTTGCCGGGTGTGTGCCCCATTGAGTGAGTAGAATCACCCTTGCCCCTTTTGTCTTTGGTGCTGGCTGAAGATGCCAAGGAGAAAATGTTTCATCAAAACCAGGAAACCTCGAGTCCTAGGATCTTGAATCCAAACTCATCTCTGAGTTGTTTCTAATGTTATGCGCTTGTTATTGGCTAGTACTTGTCCTTTCCTAGCTTTATTTGTTTGTTTTGCTTTCTTGATATAAGCCATTTGGTCTGTTGTCGTCATTTTTGTTATGTTCTTGCACTCAACGTAATTGTTGGGTAAATCTAACAGAAAATAAACATGTATGCTAAGTGGATATGCACAAGGTATTTAGCCTTCAACGCATAGGGTGGTTTGTTGTTGGGTAAATCTGCATCACAGATCAAAAAGGATATACACAAGTTATTCAGCCTCTAGGATAATGTTTCGTCTGTAAGTTGCTTCTTAGTAATGAAGATAGCCATAATTGTTCCAAAAAAAAAAAGAGGAGTATCTGCATCAGGACTTCCATATCTCGCCCAGTGTCTGTGCCTCACATTTTTGGATTATCTAGTACATGCTAGATCCAAGCCAGTTCTCACAATCAACAGTATCCAGAAGTTTTTCATCCTTATTCCTGCTAATCCTTTTCTTGTGTCTACAATCACTTGGTAAGAAATTTGATCGTTGCTTGAAGACCTTTCTAACGTGTTTGTTAAAGTTGTGTCTTTATCCTCTTTTCTTAGACTCTTATATAATTATATTTACACGTTATGTAAATCTCTCGTCTTCTTAGAAAAAATAAGAGGAGTAAATTCTAGTTGTTATGAACATCCATAAGATTTTGGTGACCTGACGGAGAGGAAGAAAACAGAAGGGCAGGTGAACATGTCATCTCAAACCAAGAACAGGGAGGGACAAGAACGTAAATGTATCTTGACTATATCAGGACTACTAGTACAGTAGTATTTTATAAATGGATGAATTGTATACTAATAAAGTGTTAATAACATAACTCCCTGGTTAGTTTTTCGGTACGCGTGCCCCGCCTCCCAGTACTCCTCTTTCCTTACTGCCAATACTGCGCCTCGCTTTATTCTTCCAGTTTTTTTTAGCTCTTCTCTCATACATCACTGTCTCTATATTGCTCTTTCTCTCTCTGATTCCCGGAAATTTGTCTTTTTGATTTTCCTTACGAGTAGGGTTTCACTCTTCCTTCTTTTTCAAGCTCAATCGCCAAGTGTTCTGTGATTTTGTGTTTCTTCTTATTTTGTTCCCCTTTTTCCTCCTCCCTTTCCTATTTTTTCACTGGGTTCTTGTTGGAAAGGGAAAGCTCTTGAGCTGAACATTCCGACCAAAGCAGCTTATTTATTTCTATGTTGTTTCGTTGAGTTTTCCTAGGATTGTGAGGTTCGTACTAAGCTGGCAAGTGTATTTCCTCTCATTTCTTTAGACATTATCTGGTTTTGCTGCTGCAGGTGGTTTGTTGAAAGACTGTGAGTAACAACTGCCAGCGTTTTAGCCGGTGAAACGAGAATTTCATGATTGAAAGCTATTTGCCTATTTGATAGATTCTTACATTAAGTGTTGGAGTTTCTGAGCGGATTTGTGCAGAACATCATCAACCAATAACGGAGGTCAGATAAGTAAAAAATGATGACTTTCTGTCTGTTGTACGTCTAATTCTGTTACTCCCATTCGGCTTTAACTTCGTTAACTTAGAATCCTCTGGTGTTCCGATGAAGCACACTTCACTCTCCTCCGCTTTCTATGTTCTTTAATATTCTCGCTCCATAGGGCTAGTAGCTCTAAAATTTCCCCTTCTTCTTGATTCAGAATTTGGTGTTTTGGAAAGATGGCGATGGCTGTGGTTCCCCATAGAGAAAGCAGCAGTGGGAGCATCAGCAAGCACCTTGATTCCGGTAAGTATGTCCGATACACGGCGGAGCAGATTGAAGCGCTCGAACGCGTTTACGCTGAGTGCCCTAAGCCCAGCTCCTTGCGAAGGCAACAACTGATCCGAGAGTGCCCTATTCTTGCCAACATCGAACCCAAGCAGATCAAAGTTTGGTTCCAAAATCGCAGGCAAGGGAATGCTCAGAAGAAGTCTTCGAATTTCAATAACTAGAAATTAGGCTGCAATTTTTTTTTATTTTGAAGGGCATTGATATGATGGTTCAGTAATTGGCAACACAGGTGTAGAGAGAAGCAGAAAAAGGAGTCAGGGCAGCTTCAGACTGTGAACAGAAAACTGTCTGCGATGAACAAGTTATTGATGGAGGAAAATGAGCGGTTGCAAAAGCAGGTTTCCGAACTAGTATGCGAAAATGGGTTTATGAGGCAGCAATTGCATAGTGTAAGCATATGCGTAGACTGAGATGAAAAACAACTTCGGGGTAGATTGATGTCATTATTCTTAATTTATTGGGTGTCTAATGACAGATGAAGTTTTATTAGCTTTTGAGGGAATCTAATATGATTTGATCGATGGAATTATTATTCACGTTATTTGTTTCTTGCAGGCGTCAGCGGCAACTACTGATGCGAGTTCTGATTCGGGGGTCACCACACCTCAGCACTCCTTGAGAGATGCCAATAACCCTGCTGGGTGATTTTACTGTCAATATCAATGGGCTTTCCTCTTTTCTTCTTATGATGGTTTTCTTATTTTTTGGGTAATCTTCGCAGACTCATATCAATTGCAGAGGAGACCTTGGCAGAGTTCCTTTCAAAGGCTACGGGAACTGCTGTTGATTGGGTCCAGATGCCTGGGATGAAGGTTTCTTATTTCTCCTTGCTTTGAAATATTTAGTAAATAAATGGAGATAAGTTTTGCTCTCTCCCCTAAGAATCTTCTCCTTGATATTATTATTGTCAGCCTGGTCCGGATTCTGTTGGGATCTTTGCCATTTCGCAAAGTTGCAGTGGAGTGGCGGCTCGAGCGTGTGGTCTTGTTAGTTTAGAACCTACAAAAGTAAGTTTACTCAAATAGTGGGAGGTATTATTTGGTTTTCTCTATATGTCATTAATGTTCTGTGAACTTCTTGAATTTTAATTCACCACATCTCAAAATTATTGGTAGATTGCGGAGATCCTAAAAGATCGTCCATCTTGGTTTCGGGACTGTCGGAGTCTTGAAGTATTCACAATGTTCCCTGTTGGCAATGGTGGGACAATTGAACTGTTGTACACTCAGGTCAGCATTTAATTGCGAAATTTAATAATCCTTTGCACCTTCCTCATCTATCTTCGATTTCAAAACTAAATTTGTTGCAGACATATGCTCCAACTACATTGGCTCCTGCCCGGGATTTCTGGACTCTGAGATACACTACAAGTTTGGACAATGGAAATCTTGTGGTGAGCTTTTTTCTGTGCTTTCTCACGTTTTTATATGGATGTTATAAATAATATTTAGAACTGTATCTTTTCATTTTGTAATCCTCTTAGTTCGAGTTCAAGATAATTTACCTGATTGGCGCTTCTATGAATCTTGAATCCTCATCTGAAGGTTTGTGAGAGATCACTGTCTGGTTCAGGTGCTGGTCCTAATGCTGCAGCGGCTGCTCAGTTTGTTAGAGCTGAAATGCTACCCAGTGGCTACCTTATTCGACCATGTGAAGGAGGAGGATCAATCATCCATATTGTTGACCACTTAAATCTCAAGGTTTGACTTGTTCACAAGTACATATATCAGCTTTCTTTCAGATGATGTGATTAGATGCATGACGATTTTTGTGTAGGCATGGAGTGTGCCAGAGGTGCTGAGACCACTTTATGAATCATCAAAAGTGGTTGCTCAGAAAATGACAATTGCAGTAAGTAATCTTTTTTAACTTCTAGAAACTGATAATTTTACTCAAAGTCATCTGCTCTACGCTGTAGATATACATTTCACATTTTAGTATGTGATGAATAGACATTAAACCCTGAAGAGGATGGTGCTTCCATTAGAGATGGTTGCTTTGAAGTTTTTGATTCAGAAAGATTCTCTCATTTTGGGTTCTTGCAATTTTCACCAAGTGACCCATTTTTTGTCTTGCTGAAGCCTTTTTCACGTTTCTGTGCTTGCTTTGAATGAAATTTCTGGTAATTTATTGTTGTTGTGATAGGCACTACGCTATGTCAGGCAAATAGCTCAGGAAACGAGTGGTGAAGTTGTTTATGGTTTAGGTAGGCAGCCTGCTGTTCTGCGAACTTTCAGCCAAAGGCTGAGCAGGTAGGTGAATGAAATTTTATTTGCTTCAAATTATGTTGACGATGGAGAAATCTTCTTTGAGAAGTAGTTGAATCTCACAGTTCCATCTGAACTAATCCATTATGCTCACAGAGGCTTCAATGACGCTGTCAATGGATTTAATGATCATGGCTGGTCCATAATGAACTGTGATGGTGCTGATGATGTGATTATTGCAGTCAACTCAACCAAGAATCTGAGTGCCACTTCTAATCCTGCAAGTTCCCTAACATTCCTTGGAGGAGTCCTCTGCGCAAGAGCTTCCATGTTGCTCCAGGTGAGCCTGAAAAAATATTGGCATGGGTGTTATGTTTGTTTTGGCAAACACATGGGGGGTTTATTCGTAGCTAGATTGTTCGTCTACTTTTTGAACTCAGTTCTTAATGAAATGAATGTTAGGAAGGATGTGCTTCATGAAGACATTTGGTAGCTTATGCTTAGCATAAAAGTGGTACATGACAACTGCTTTAGTGAATAGTCTTTGGTTAAAATAATTTTGTAGATATATTCATGAAGAATGATCTTTAATTATCTGTTTGCGGTATAGGAGTAATTTTAACTAATAGTTGCATGTTACAATCTCCATACGGTACTTGCAGAATGTCCCTCCAGGGGTTTTGGTTCGGTTTCTGAGGGAGCACCGCTCTGAGTGGGCTGATTTCAATGTTGATGCCTATTCTGCTGCATCACTTAAAGCAGGCACAGCCTTTGCCTATCCTGGCATGAGGTCAGCTAGATTCACGGGAAGTCAAATTATCATGCCTCTTGGCCATACAATTGAACATGAAGAGGTAATTTAGCATTCCATTCCCAGCTACAAATGCCAGGAGTGGCCATCTTAACCCTTGTCAATGGATTTGAGTGTAGTTTGGGTCTTTCTCCTTGACTTGGTCTTTTTAAGGCCAGCAGGAGATGGCTCTTGCTATGCACTGCAGTTACCAGTTTGCTTGCTTTGGCTAATGCAGATCACAAATTTTCATTTTCAAAGATTACTTAGTGCTAATCGTGTTTACAAATTACATTCCAGATGCTTGAAATTGTTCGTCTTGAAGGTTTTGCTCAGGAAGACAGTTTTGCATCTAGGGACATTCATCTCTTACAGGTGCTGTCTAGGACTCTGGTTGAAATATTGGAAATTTCCTGTTCCTTGTACTTGGGTGAAGTCAGATAAATGTAATGTCATTATTGGAATAAGTTTTGATTTTCTTGAACAATGCATCAATATCAGTGCCTTAAATCAACTGGCTCGGCCAAAGTTAGCATTCTATAGGTGCAGAGTTATGGTGGAAAACATCTTTGGAATTTGAAATATTGTGACTAGTATGATTGAGATCATCTCCTCCACTGTGTACTGCGTTTGGGAGAGAGTGACTGTGAAAATGTGTTTGAAGCCCCCTTCTCTTTCCACCCTCCTCTCTAAATAGTAAATACACTATGCATTTACTTGCCTAGTGAATAGGATTCAAATCTTTAGTTAGTATATGTTAAAGCTCTGTTGGGATTCTGTTTTGTGTCGTTACAGACTTATGTGTCTCAGTCGGTTTTTGGTGTCCCTCTGCCTTTTAATGATGGTGCCTTTGACCAATTGATCACTTCATGCAGTGTAATAATTTATAGAGTATGATGTGATAAAATTACCCTGGAACTGAGTATTGTATTATTAATTTATTATTGCTGTTGCTAGTTTTGCAGATATGTAGTGGGATTGATGAAAATGCTGTTGGGGCATGTTCTGAGCTTGTATTTGCTTCAATTGATGAAATGTTCCCTGATGATGCTCCATTGTTGCCCTCGGGTTTCCGCATCATCCCATTGGATTCAAAATCAGTTGAGTTTTGCTTATTTGTGTTATACTTCATCTAATCAGAAAATATTCACAAGATAGCATCTCTATTTTTTCTCTTCGTTTTGTTCTAAGATATAATTGCGTGTTATTTGGCACCTGCAGCTGCTTGCAGATTAAATAACACGTACTTGTGGGTATCATACTAGGGTGCCAACTAAACGCATTATTTTGTCATTTAGGGAGGGTTTGCTATTAGGAGTATCAATATCTGGATCCCTGTGACACTGTTGTGATGTTTCAGGGCAATAAGAAGGATGCAATATCTGTAAATCGGACCCTAGAACTGACACCTGATCTTGAAGTGGGCCCAGCAACAAATCATGCTGCAGGAGATGCATCATCATGCCATAATACTCGGTCGGTGCTGACTATTGCCTTTCAGTTTCCTTTTCAGAGCACCTTGCAGGAAAATGTTGCGGTTATGGCACGACAGTATGTACGCAGTGTGATTTCATCTGTGCAGAGGGTTGCCTTGGCTATATCTCCTTCTGGTATAAGCCCACCTGTAGGACCAAAACTCAGTCCTGGCTCTCCTGAAGCAGTCACTCTAGCTCAATGGATATGCCGGAGTCATAGGCAAGTCTGCATATTATCTAAGTTATATTTCCAGAAGTCTAAAATTTAATGAATGATGGTGTATTGGATAATTCTTGAATAAATTTTCATGCTGTAGTATTATCTGTTTGAAGTCTAAAACATCCATCTCCCCTCCTATCACTATTTTCATTCCTTTCCTCGTTTAGTACAGTTTCTATGTGGGAGCGGAATTATTGAGATCAGATACTGTTGTCGGTGATTCTATGCTGAAACATTTATGGCATCATCAGGATGCCATTTTGTGTTGTTCAGTTCGGGTAAGTTAATTTTTTCCTTGCTTGGTATACCCTTTAAGTTTGTAATAAATTTTTGTATTGGGATTCTTTAGTGTATAGTTTGAGCACATCAAAACTAGTTGCTCAGCTGTTTTTGTTTTTACTGGGCATTGCAGTCCGTGCCTGTGTTCATCTTTGCAAACCAGGCAGGGCTTGACATGCTGGAAACAACCCTAGTAGCTCTGCAAGATATCACATTGGATAAAATATTTGATGACCCTGGACGCACGGCATTGTATACAGAGTTCGCCAAGTTGATGCAGGAGGTGATTTCATGACCGAATACATTCCCCTTCAATGAAAGTGCTTATTTTTATAGAGATGTTCCATGATTATTCTTCGTGTCATTTTCCTTGCTGTCTTATGTCCAGTTTTATCTGTTTATGCTTGGAACAGGGGTTTGCTTATCTGCCTGCTGGAATTTGCATGTCAATGATGGGACGGCATGTTTCGTATGAACAAGCACTTGCATGGAAAGTTCTTGCTGAAGATAGCAGTGTTCATTGCTTGGCATTCTCTTTCATAAATTGGTCATTTGTATGAATGAATATTGAACACCCTGTTTCCCCATAGACAGACTAGAATACATGAATGAAGGGTTAAAACTGGGGAGAAGTTTGTGGAGGGAAAAATGAAACCGGAAGTTTTGCTCCCATGCCTCATAGGGTTAGCCCTGCCTCTGATTTGATTTAATTTATTCACAGCAAAAAAAGACTGAATTGATCAGGCTAAATTTTGCCTCTAACAGTCAATAGGCGCGTTAAGATTTGATTACTTGAACCGTTTTTTCTGACCAACTAAACCAGCTTCCCGCAAATTCTTACGGAATGAACCTACCGTACGGGACTGGCTACCTTCCTTTTTCCCTTTGCAGTTTTCTACCCCTTACCTTTCATTACTTATCTCGGTCTTTAAATTGAAATTTGAGTGGTTTAGATTTAAAATTTTATAAAAAATTATTAATAAAATATCAAATTATCAGAGAATAATGAAATAAATTTTAAAACTGCCATATTTTAGTAATGAAAATTTTAAACTGCAATGAAAAATACTTAACAAGAATATTTTTATCAAACATTAAATCTCAACCGTTGAAATTTAATCCAGAGGCTGAGATGGAGTAGAGGAGGGAAAGTCATTATCAAGGAAAAAAAAAAGTAGTGGAGGGAAAGAAGATGGGAAGAGACCTATCATAGTGGCACCTTTCTGATTGTTATAAACTTGAAATAATTTTTAGTATTATTCTTATTAATTATATTAAACCCTCACATCATGTTAATCTTTATTAAATATGGGTATATGTTATGAAAAAAAATATTTAGTACCCTTTGAATCAGTAAATATTTTATTAAAAGAGATTAAGAATATCTTTCAAAAGACATGTTATAACGGATATGAGAGGGTGTATTGCTCTCTGAATTTAATTTAATTCTACTGAGAACTCTCTCACATGCCACAAGCCCATTATGGTGAATACTTCATATCTTCGATCCTGCCTGCTTCAAGTTATTATTAGTGCTTTCCCCTCTTATTTTAAAAAGAGAGCAGGTGCAGACTCAATTTTGTTGAGATTCAATTCAAGCCAATCTCGTCCTTGGGCTGCTTGGGTTTGGATTCAGACACGATATGTTATGGACGGAAAGGGAAGAGTCCAGTTCACATACACCAGTCCTCTAAGCCCTACCTCTGTTTGTTTCCTCTGTCTCACACGTTGCCAAGCTTCGGCCATGGATTCTACTATCGGCCTCGTTTTGCTATCACTTTGATTATATACAACAAAGACTATCACTCATTTGACTTTGAGGTTTTAACTTAAGTTCATTTATAAATGAGCAAGACAGACAGAGAGATGCAAGGGCTTGCTCATAATTATAGCGACAGCTGACACTGGTTTGCGGAGTTCAAAATAAATATATGATAGCGACCTTACAAATATTATCAATTAGGCTGAAGTTTATCGGGTAATTGTGTTAGAAAGGAGGTAATTTTTTTTCTGATCTTATTTTAATTAATTTTGACCATTATTTGACTAAATATACTGAGGTGGCAATTCATATGTCATCAAGGTCATTTTCGTTTAGAACAGGAAGTCATATGTCATTTGCTTTATCTTTTTTTAAAATTAGATTTAAGACTTTTGAAGCAATTTGCGCCTTAACAAAAAAATGTGTATGAAATGTGGACCGTTTGTTCAACATATTTGATCAACTAATGGTCAAAATTAACCTTCATAATGGTCAAAACAAAAATACAAATACAGTTTCAAGGTAAAAATGCTCCTTAAGCCTATCAAATATAGCACCAATAATTGTACAAGTTAGGTTTTTCTCTACCTTACAATTTCAA
The DNA here is from genome assembly GCA_037074495.1 of Acacia confusa. Taxonomy (NCBI): domain Eukaryota; kingdom Viridiplantae; phylum Streptophyta; class Magnoliopsida; order Fabales; family Fabaceae; genus Acacia; species Acacia confusa. The sequence continues at coordinate 2,141,013 of CM073509.1, forward strand.
AGAAATGGACATCATAAACGTGTAAAAATTATCGTCGTTTTTGTGTGTAAAAAGTCAAATTGATGTAATTTGTCTCGTGGATTGTTTTTAAAGTTGCATGATTGGTTTTGTCGCTGTTTAATTGTTCGGGTGTTGTTGGGTAAACAAGGTGATTGAATGATTTTGATGGAGAGATAATTATATTCTTCGTGATAAATCGATGGTGAGTTTTGACAAAAAAAAAAAAAAGGTATTATAATATTCAATCTCAAAGGTTCTTTTCATGCAATACACATACCAATAATTACGGATTCATATATATATATATATATATATATATATATATATTGGAGGGTGGTGGTGTTGTTGTTACGGAATCAGGTTTTCTTATACTTTTGAAAACTAATGCAAAATTTCAAATTTCATTAATTTAAACAAAAATTTTCTCTACTTTCTTTTTTGACTACTTGCATAGATATGTAAGAATATGAAAAAAAAAAAAAATACACATTCTTTAGTTTTGTAAAAATTATAATTTTTTTCAAAAATCATGAATTTAAAAATATACTTTATAAAATTTTAATAAAACTCAAGGTGTTTTATAATTCATTATATATGTTCAACCAATAGAGTTTGTATGATTTATTTTTATTCTAGAAGAAAATTTGCTTGTGTTAAGAAAATTCATTTAATGTTGATAAAATTTTAAAGCAAAAATCTAAATGATATATTGATAGTTGCTATTTAAATAGTTTATTGAATATATAGATATGAAACTTGATGAAAAATAAGAAGAAGAAAAAGATATGTTTATATAACATGTGAATGATGGTTGGTTTTGGTTATTTTAAAATTATAAATACAGGAGATCATGAAGGAAATTTAGTAATTTTAGATTTATATTATAACTTTTGATCCTTTTAAGTACTTACATTTTTTTTATTTTTTTATAATAAATATAATTTTCTCTTTATAAAATGAATATGTATTTACTTTCAATTTAATTGATCCACAACATTTATTTCATCTCTGTTATAATTAGGCTGAAAACCTTTTTGAGTTAATGGTGTCTAATCGCTGTGGCCCCTCCCACCTCCTTAGGGCCTGTTTCGCATGGTTTTAAAAACCAAAATAAACTTATTAAAAGTTCATTAAAATGAGAAAGCAAAATAATTGGTGTTTGGCAAAGCTTCACATTATGATGAGATTCAAGTTTTTAAAGTGATTTTTTCATAAGCCATATATCCTTAGTTTATTATCTTATTATAAGCCTACTGAAATTTTTTTGGGATTGTTAATCATGTCTTCTCCTTCTCTCCTCTTCAAATTTCTCACTAACTCTTTTCATGTCACTTCATTGTATTGTAATTTTTTTAATGGTAATTTTGCTATTTTATTTAGTAAATTTATATTTATTTTTAATTTTTTATTCCAAATTATCACATTTTATATAACATATGTGTGTGTGTAAATTTGATTCATGCTCTTTTCTATTATTTTTTATCTTATCTATCTTTTTAAAAGCTATGTCAAACAAGTGCCCATTAAAAACAAAAGCCACTTCTTCCACTGTTATCCCAAACATGAATCACATAAAAAAAAAAAGGTCCATTAAAAAATAAGTCCATTAAGAAAAATTCATTAGAAACAAAAGTCACTTCTATCAAAGCTATCATAAACGAGCCCTTGACCCCCAAAGATTATCACTCGGTCACACCCCTAACTTTCGAAAATCAAAATAAAGTTGCCAGCCCCGCACACACGTGCCCATCACTTTCTTCTTCTTCTCCTTTCCCCTTTTTCCACCAAAAAAATTGGAATCATGACCAAGCCTGTTAATTTTGGTTATAATCTTTATCCGTCTAATAAATTTTAGTTTTAATTTATATACTTAACAGTCTTAACTAAAGTTAATGTCATTAAACTCTGATTTAAGCTCTCGTAAAATCACATTAACAAAAAATCACGATTTGAAATTATATAGATTAAAACTAAAGCATGATGAAATTGTAACGATCTCCTACGATATTATATGTATTTAAAAATCAAAATTCATATTCTACTAACCTCTCTTTCATAAGTTAAGTGAACCATTGTTACATTTATCTTGAAAAACATCCTTACCAGCATACTTGACCAATATAAACATTTGATTATACAATTCTAATAAGATCACATTTAGTTGAAAATTTTCCATATTTTTTTATAATGAAAAGTTATATAGTTCAATCAAAATAAAAATTAATTATAACCAAGATCTAATCACAATATGGAACATTTACAATATGCATGCATGGGGATGAAGAAAATCAAATAAGAGGAAGAAGAAGTACATGATTATGACTCCAATTAGAGATTTAAAACGCATTCATGCACACATCGCCAGAAGATTAAAGGAGAGACAAGTAAAATTTTTTTGGTGATAAAAGATTGATAAATTTTTATACACAAAAGCATGATATTTCACAAATTTTGTGCACATAGATTATTAGTACCATATTCTATAATTTTTGTATGCACATATGTGATTTGATAACTAGATATATAAAGAACTTGGCTTATTTTTTTCATATTTTGAAATTTTTAAGATATTTTATTTTAAGTATTTAAAAAACTTGAAGTTATATCTCAAATGCCAGAGTATTATTTTTAAATGACATTTTATTTAATAAAAAATAGTATAAAATTTTGAAATGGTAAAAACAACTTTAATTGGTAATTTTGATAGAGGGGAATTGTTAGTCAAAATACGAAATATCAGGGTTCTTAATTATATAACATGTCATTTAAAAGGATGAAAAGGGTGATATACGGGGGTTGGCAACAATGGTGATGTATAACTAAAAAATATCAAATATTAGGGTTCTTAGTTATATAACAATGTGACACATAACTAAGCTTCTGAAGTTCAGTCGAGGCACTAAACTGGTTGGGGGTGTCGGGTGCAGGGTCAGTGAGTTAAACTAAAATCAAACTAAAGCTAAACTAAGGTCAAACCAGTAAAAAATTGAATATTTCAGGTAATTAAAATAAAATTCTAAAAATAATTTGAAAGATTTTTTTTTTTTTTAAAAAAGTATTGAATTGGGTTGATGACTAGACCATATCAGTTTACTAACCGGTTCGCTAATTCTCGGTTCATATTTCATAAGATTGCACATAACTGATGTGGGAAAAGGTTGAATTTGACAACAATAGTGATATATAACTAAAATTTAGAGGTTTTTTATATCTTAGCCAAATAAATATTTACGAACTTTGGTCTTACTTACAACTTATAATTCAATTTGAGAAAAATTTAGTCCTTATTATAATTCTTGTTTTAGAATAATAAATGAAAGTGTTACAATTTTGCCTATATTAAGAGCAAAGAGAGAACAAATTGGTGAAAAAAATATTCACTTATAAATGATGGAAAAATAAATAAAATGTTATCAATTTAATTCATATTTGTTAAGTCAAATAATTTTACTTGATAGGTGAGAATTAGATACTCTAGACTTGTAAATAAAAGAGACATAATAAGCAATGTCTTGTCATGTGGTGTTAGATATGTGGAGGGGTTTAATAGATTTTTTTTTTGGCTTAATAGATTTTAGGTGCTTAATAAAACAAAAGTAATGATCGAAACAACGAAAGGCAGTCTAGGTGAAGCACAAATGCACTATTAATGATGGAGACCGATTTATTGTCGCGAATCTAATGGCCACTTACTGTTTATTCAATGCTGGTTTAATTATTGTTCAAAAAAAAAGCTGGTTTAATTCAATCATATCAAATGACTAATTACTCATATCCTAACAGCCGTCAAAACGGGCCCGTTTAAGCCCTGGCTCTTTAAATGTTGGGTTTAAAAAATGGATGAGATATTTGAAATTGGTCTTGGAGGGTCGGCCCTGACGGGCTTCGGGCTTAAACGGGCCGGCCCTGGAAAGCCACGGGCCAGTCCTGCAGGCCCTTTTCACTGTAGCTTTTTTTTTTTTCCTTTCTAAATTTATTAATTTATATATTTTTTATATTTGTTATAATACATAATAACTATATTATAATTTTATGATTTGATTTTTTATCTGTTGTAAATAAAGATTATGGATGTGCTTATGATACGGGAGAAAAATTTCATGATATTCTTACTCATGAGCTAGAGGCTACTACTCAAAGTAAAGAATAATCAAATATCGTTAAAATCGATGATAGTGACAAAGATAACGACAATAATAGTCATCATACTAATGTCGCTTAATGATATATTTTTTATGTTTTATGTGGTTATTTGTGAACATAGTTTGCTTTTGATTATGAATTAGTGACGGTGCTAATTTATTGGATGATTCGTTTTGTAATTTACTAATTATATTTTTTAAAAAGAAAAAGTAGAGGAAAAATAGTTAAAATTCGGAATAGTAATTTCCCGGCCCTGCGGGCCGGCCCTGACCCTGGTGCTCTCAGGCCAGGCTTGAAGAAACAGATATTTTTCTTACTCTGGGCCCTGAAGGGCCGAGCTAGCCCTGATTGACAGCTCTATATCCTAATTTCAATGGGATTTCTCCCATTTCCCCCAAAAAAGTATCTTCAAATAAGTATTACATCTTGTAAGAATTAATTTATTACATTTCTAAAATATTCTTGCTCTTAGTGTTCTTCAAGTAAATACTACTACTCTGTTCAGGTTAAAAAAGAGAGTAAATACTGCTCTCAGTAATATAATTGCAAGTAGCAATACTTCCATTAATCTTGCATATGTTTTGTAGCAAGTTTCAAGCCGAATAAAAGGAGATGGTTGTTGTATCAAAAAAAAAAAAAAGATGGTTGCTTTGTTAAAACTCTTATGACGTGGATTAAAAAAAAGTGCAAATGCCATGTCATTATCCTTAAGTATTATATTGTATGGCTCAAATAGTGAGAAGTAAGCAAGAGCAGCAACATGGTCAACCGAGTGTAATGTTAGAATGTCAATGGATGTATACGGTGAGAAAGGAAGATCAAAATGGTTCAAAAAAAAGAAAGGAAGATCAAATGATATAGAGCCCCCTTTTTAGCAGTAGATGATTATCTGAAAGGACATTCAATGAAATTATGAAGCATAACCTTTTGTTAATTGTTAATAATCAAAAAACACTGCAATGTAGTGTGATCTTTGTAAGGAACTGATCCACAGAACAAGGAATATGCCCCCACTAAGAATGCACTCTAGCACAACATGGGCATATTTGGTCCCTCGTGCAAAAGCCACTAGGGTTATTAAATCCATACCGATTTCCCGGTTTGGATCGAAAACCGGTGAATCGGCCATTTAACCTTTAAGTCTGGTCATCAACCTGAGTTACTTTTTTCTTCAATTTTAATTCGATTTTTTTAAAAAAATTTGTCACGATCTTGTATTAATAACTTTGAAATCTTTTTCACCGGTTTAGTTCCATGTTAGCTCTGATTTAACTCTAATTTAACCCGTTGACCATTCATCTAGTACCTCGACCGAGGCCGATTCAAGTTTAATAACCTTGGAAACCACACACTTCAATGAGAGAGATTGCAAGGGATCATTATTCAGACCCAGCTCATAGTATATTTACACCAATATACCTCCCACATTCGAGTCAAAATCCATCCCCATCCTACACCACAATCTCCATCTTCAATAACCTATCCATCAACCATACCGACCACTAGCCACAGTCAATGATTCTCTAATAATGTTACGCACAACCCACAACCAGAAACTCTCTCAGCCTCATACCAACAGAGGCCAAAATCCAAAAGAGCTCAAATTGTTGTGTGAGCCTTCGACAAAGCCGTTCCTTTGTCCTCCCTGAATTTTCTTATATAGAAAGTGAGTTTAGTCATAGATCCACAAACAAAGTCCTCTCACATTAGTATGATTTGACCACCTTAAAGAGCTAATTTTTTTACCAACTGAAGCACATTTTATTGGTGCCCTTGAATTTCAGTAAGGACATTTTTTTTTAAAAAAATAAAATGTTATGTACATTTCTTATGTGAATCCACCCCGTCTTCACCTGACATCCCAAACTTGCATTATCAGTAATCTACTTTTATTTATTTTTTATCTAACTTCTATTTTTTAAAAAGTATTTTAACTTAAAAAATATTTTTCCACATATAATAAAAAAGATGGTGTGAATAACAAGACATTATGACCAGAGACGGAGTTTTGTATATACAAGGGGGGCCATGGCGCCCTCCAAAAAAAAAATCATATTTTTTTTAAAAATTAATATAATATAAAATTTATTTTTGACCCCCTAATTTTTATTTTTAACATTTTTCCCTCTTTCTCTTCATTCACTCCCGCTCAGTGTAGGCTTACACGGCACGTTTTCTGTAAGATTAGCAATGAATCATTTTTTTAGTTATAATAGAGCATCATTATAAAGTAGAAATATTTTTAGTTACAATAAATAAACAGTTGCAAGAGTTGAGTATGAAGTTTAAAGACAAAATTTTGAAGCTTTTGACACTTAGTTCTTATTTGATCTGTAAGGATGCTTATAAAGCTTTTAACACTGATAATATTTGCACTCTTGTTGCAAAATACTATCCTTTAGTGAGCAAGAGAAGATAATTTTGAAGTCTCAACTTCAACATTTTTTTTCTTTAATGGGGACCTAATGGTTGATGGTGGCACTTAAAGGTCACCTACATACCACTGCACCCCAAGGGTGCTTGATTTGAAAAATCTATCAACTCTACCTAAATTATGTTATGCTTTAATGAAAATAGGGAAATTTAAGGTGCATTACTTGATTAATCGATTGATGAAAACAGGAAAAACTTTCCTTCAAAAAAAAAATTTGAGCATAGCCCCCAAATCCGACGTCATTGTTTGGCCCCCAAATATTTTTTTGGGAAAATTGATTTCAGGGTCCAAGCTAGTAAAATAATTACAAAAAAGGCCCAAGAAACATTCACATGCCAGGGCCTTTTCTGACATTTTTTCAAAAAAAAAGTGTACGAATATAGTTGCTAATTGCTACTGATGTAGTTGTTAATTACTACAGATGTAGTTGTTAAAATATAGTTGTTAATTAGACTGATTTAGTTGTTAACGGAGACTGATATAGTTGTTAAACACTATTGATATAGTTGCTAACGCTTTTTGAAAAAATGTCAGAAAATTCCTCTGGCATGTGAATGTTTTTTGGGTCTTTTTTATAATTATTTTACTAGCTTGGGCCCTGAAATCAATTTTCCCTATTTTTTTAAGCTCCATCCCTTGTTGTTATGACTGCATGAAAATCATTCATAGATTCAATCGTACCAAATGTGGGAGCATGTACTAGCAATTGTAAATTTGTAGTTGTTGCTAATAAAAAAAATAGGTAGAGATGTTAAATGGAATGGTTGAATAGAATGCGTAGGAATTGGAAAGCAGACACCGTCGAACCATGGAAAGCAGAGATGATGATCATTACTCAACTAAGCGATTCTCATATTTATTTTTGTGGCACGGGACGTTGAGGTGGCAATTCCGGAGTACATCTTTTGTACTTTAGTCCCTCCCTCATCACCGATTTGTATTTGACAATTGTTCCTACGATTTTTCTCACTCTCTCTCTCTCTCCCCCTCTCTCCCCCCTTTCACTCCCTCCTCCGTCGATCTTCACGGCGTTGCATCTTTTTCATCTCTACTTCCTCGAAATTAGGGTTCACAGCCTTCACACCACCTAGCTCCTCCCTTGTCTTCCTCCGCTCCTTTGCATCTCGAGCTTCTCGGTTCTTTGTTCCATCGACTTGACCTAGATTTGCCGGTGTTTCGAGGGTTTATAGATCCGAGGGGGTCCTGTTCCGAGCTCTGCTGAATTCATCTCTCTCTTCATAATCTTTCTGCAGACATGTTTTGGAAGCTCCCATCTATATCTACCACCTCTCCTGTAAGTTTTTGCTCTTAATTCGAGCTTCTACTTGTTTCCTTTTCGGTGCTAAATTAATGCTGCACGTTACTTACACTGGTTTCAAACTGCGGTTTCATTTTCGTTGCTCTCATTTAGTTCAAGCATCGGTCAGATTGCCCCCTCAAGCGTCTTTCATCTGGCCTCGGTTATGTTTATAATTACCTGCTTTACCACTCCGCCAACACTGTCGTTACAGTTTCCATTAAACGGGATCAACCTTTGTTGTTGCGGGTTTCCGTGCTTTGGAGTGTTTTAGTCATAATCTACAGGGACTGATAGGCGCGGCCGTTGCCTTGCCTGCCAACCATGCTTGGAAAATCTCAATTAGGAGTTATGGATGCGTTTTAGCAATTTTCTAAAACTAGTGTAATTTAAATATTAGTATTTCTCCTCAGCAGTAGTGCCGTTGATATACTTTGATTGACGGTCTTGGGTTATATAATGTTAACGGGGAGAAATTGAGCAACAAAAATTCCTCGTGTTCTCCATTCAAGTAAATTGTTAGAAATAAATCTTCAGATTATTTTGCAGCTGAATTCTACGGACTAGAACTCAAAGGCTGTGAACAACAACTTTCTTTTTTGCCTTTGAGAATATTGCATTACCTTTATATCCATTGACACAGTCCTCTATCGAATCAAACTTTATATTTGAAAACTTTACGAATGGCAACCTAAAATTTAAAAAGGCGCTTTAACTTTAATTGATGCTCAAAGTGTCCCCTGACTCCATGTCTGCATAGCTAATTTATTTCCTCTTTGTTGCTTATGGTGTATTTCAGGTTGAGGCAATTTTGGATAAAGATAATTTCACTTTGGAAGAACTTCTGGATGAAGAAGAAATTATCCAAGAATGCAAGGCCTTAAACAGTCGTCTCATTAACTTGTATGCTTTATTAATTAAACTTAAATTATGTTTCCCTGGCTTCAAACATTCCAGATTCTCCTCTTGTGTTCCTCTTGTATATTGTCCCAAATCTTCTATATTCATTACAATTGGGGGTATATATGATTACACAGGAGGAGAAACTGGATATGCAGTCACATAGATGAGTCAACAAATGTATTTTTATTTTTAAAATTTTTCTTATTTCAGCCTGAGAGATAGAGCTCAGGTGGAACAGTTACTACGTTACATTATTGAAGAGCCACCCGAGAATGCTGAAAGCAAACGGACCTTCAAGTATGCTGTTGTAGCAGAAGTTTTTTTTGTTTTAATTTTACCATAAAGTTTGTTGTGTATGAACTTTGTATGAAATTTTTAGTTTCAATTTTCTTGTTTCTGCAACCTCATCATCTGATTTTTGGTTTTTGATTTAGGTTTCCATTCATTGCTTGTGAGGTTTTCACATGTGAAATTGATGTTATTTTGAAGACCTTGGTGGAGGAAGAAGAGGTATATGATATTTTTAGTTCATGACGTAAATAATTATATGTTTGATATAACGCAATTGCATTTTATTTGTATTAATATAGGCTTTTTACCTTCATAATTGCAGTTGATGAACTTGTTATTCTCCTTCTTAGAGCCTGATCGTTCTCATGGTTCCTTGCTAGCTGGTTATTTTAGCAAGGTATGTCTGATGATGCTGGAAGTGCAGCTCATAAAGTGACACCTCATGATGCTGGAAGTTCAGCTCTTAATGCAAAACTTTGTAGATATATCTGATTTAGTTTTAAATTACTTGGTTGATGTAGCTTTCTATGCTTTTTTCTAGGTTGTTGTTTGCCTAATGATCCGGAAGACAGTGCCACTGGTGAACTATGTTCAAGTAAGTAATAAAAGAGCTTTTTAAGTGTAGAATTTGATGTTTGCAATTTTTTGGATGAGAAAGAACCGGATGAAAATATCACTGCTCTTGTTGTTAATGACTTTATGCAAAGAAACTTCTGTCGGAAACACTAATCGCTCTGTATTTTATTTTGCCTTGTGAATTCACTTTCAATTAATTCTTCAGCATTCTTTATGCAGGCCCATCAGAACGTTTTTGGTCAACTGGTTGATTTGATAGGAATCACATCTATTATGGAGGTGATCTTTCAATTTCAGAGTGGTTATAGCATTAGTGAGAGATTGTTGATGTGTTAAGAATAAATTCTGATAAGCTCTCTGCACAGGTTTTGGTTCGCCTAGTAGGTGCTGATGAGCATGCGTATCCCAATTTTATAGATGTGATGCAATGGTTGGCTGAGAGCAACCTGCTAGAGATGATTGTTGATAAATTAACTCCTTCTGTAAGTGAAGCTCTCTGGGCCTGAATTCTTTTTTACCAGTGTTTTTTTTAATTATCTGTATGGTTCAGACATTTTCAACATCAAGTGCCAGCAGCTGTTGTGTTTCAGCAGTTGTGGTTTTTTTGGGATATTAATTATTGCCTGCAACTTTGGGTATTATAAATCTTTACGGGTAAATCTCCACTATTTTGTTCTACTACATCATAACATTACTTTTTTTAACAGGAGAGATGTTCTTTATTTCCTGCCCATGGACATGTTCAGTGAACTTAAATGTATCCTCACAATTTAGGGCGTTTTCTACAAGCTAATAGTAATCCAGCTGATGAAATTTGACTTATCGGTAAAAGAACTTGTTAGGTGCTTCACTTCACAAAAACTTATGTCCCAATGGGCCCATATAAAATAATTTTCAGATAGAGAAGAGAAGATGAAAGACTCTATCCATGACTTTTGCATGCGATTATTATGGTTAAATAGGCTATTTTATGGTCCAATTCTTTTGTTGTAAACATATCTAATGTGTTCTATTTGATATCAGAGTCCTCCTGAAGTTCATGCAAATGCAGCCGAAACCTTGTGTACAATAACTCGAAATTCCTCATCTGCTTTGGCAATTAAACTTTCAAGTCCAAGGTTTGTGTTGAGTGGTTGTATTTTTTTGTGGGGTTTTAATATAAAACTGTGAATTAATTTTTAGCTTATTTTAATATGCAGTTTTGTTGCAAGAATTTTGGACCATGCACTGAAAGATTCACTGTCAAAGTCTAGCCTTGTTCACTCACTTTCGGTGTGTATTTCTTTGTTGAATCCAAAAAGATCTCCATTTCCACCTCCCCTTGTTTCTTCTTTCCGAAGTCAACAATTGTATGAGGTTCCAACTCCAGTTAACCCAGATACCATTGGTGCAATGCTCCCAAGACTTGGTAATTCAGAATTTGTTTCTTTTGTGCATCCCTCCTCTAATCAACAATATGTCCTTTTGTGAATCCCTCGTCTTCTGGAAATCTGAATATATTTTAAAGATGTGAAAGGAATTTGATATAGTAGTGCTTTGTGAGGTAAAACAAGACTGAGGAATTATATAGGCTTTTCAGTTTACTCATGTTGTATGATTATAACATTTGTGATAAGTAATGCAATTATGAAGGAACTGCCTAGACTGTGGACATGATAGATTGGAGCCATATGGGGAGGAACTCTCATAATTAGGAATTGATATATTTTTATGTGCCTGGGATATATACTATACGTGATTCCTGTGGATTTTATTGCTATTTTATGCTTTTATTTAATTCAGAACAGAATTTTGAAACTTTTGCAATCACAAATTGGGGAAAATTGCTTTTGCGTGAGTAACATTGAGGAAAAAGCAACTGAACTAGTTTATGCTTCTACATTCTTATACGGATGCATCAAATACTCATATGTCGTTTTTGTGGAGAAAAATAATTTTGCTGCCATCTAAAATCTATTGTAACAGTAGAAACCACTTTCTGCATTCATTGATTCGTCAATTTATTTTGGGAGATCGTTCCTGAATTGGAAGTATCGATGATAGCATTATGAACAGTTCTTTGCCCCAGATCAAGTCTTGTCACTGAATTTTGTTCCTTTTTAAATTACATTTTTTGTCTGCAGGTGAGTTATTCATGGTCTTGAATGTGTCGACGGATGATAAAGTTTTGCCTACAACATATGGAGAATTGAAGCCACCAGTTGGGAAGCATCGATTAAAGGTTAGTTCTCAAATTTCAATCATAGAACTGAGATGCATGGCTGCCCCTGTGTAACTCTGTATATAGTTGTGGCTTGGCCTTTTTACTTGAACCCTCAGTCTGAAGATTGCATTTCCTGTGTACTTATTGAAATTATTATTTTTCCTTCTCAAGGATATATTTGACGCGACCTTGAAACATCTTTTGCTGACCAATTTCTTTTGTTTCAGATTGTCGAGTTTATAGCAGTGCTTCTGAGAACTGGCAGTGAAGTGGCTGAAAAGGAGCTGGTCAGCTCAGGAATGATCCTACAAGTCATTGATCTTTTCTTTGAGTAAGCAACTAGTAATTTGAGAGTTGATGGATATTTATATATATAGTGACATCCTAGTAGCTTCTGTTTAAATATTGCTTGTCTTATATGCGATGTTTTTCATATGACCAACCAGTCCTTGTTCAACTGATACAGGTATCCATATAACAACTCGTTGCACCATCATGTAGAAACTATTGTATTAATTTGTTTGGAGAGCAAAAGTGATGTCATTATTGATCACCTTCTCCAAGATTGTGATTTAATTGGAAAATTTCTTCAAGCAGATAAACATCCTATTCTTTCTGGTATTGATAATCAGGTAGGTGTATTCTTCAAACCTGTTGGACGGAAATTCATATTTTGTCTGTTACTTTTTGCAACTTAGCAGCTGTTGAGATGCTTTCATAAACTTTACTGTGCATGTGAAAAAGTCAAGAAACATAACTGGTGCACAAGGAATTCTATAGTATTTAGTCTTGATTTTCCTTTATACTTTTGTTTGTTTTCATAGTTTACGTAGATACATAAGTAAGTCAGCCTTTTGTGCATATGATAGCACCTAAATGCAATGAATGCATACTATTGTTTCTTTTGTTACTGCTGAGAATCTCTTCTAACCGTTCTATTGTACCATCATGTAGCCAACTGTACCTGCTGCTGGAAAACAGGCACCACGGGCAGGAAACATTGGGCATATTACTCAAATTGCGAATAAACTTATTCAATTGGCACATAATCAAAGCCGAATACAAGCATATATTCAGGTTTGTAGTGTATGATGTATTCTTTAGTACAGGAACCTGAAAGTCTTAATTGTTTAAGTATTAATTATATCAAACAATATTTGTTAAAAAACACTGTCACTGTTTTGTTAGCACACTGTGGGGAAAATAAAATATATCATCATTATCTTGTTCTCTGATAAGAGACCCTTGAAGACATATAGCAGATGCAGGACAAAAAGGGAAGTTGGAGGAAGGAGGTCCGTGATGTGAATAGTAAGGTAGGGGATGTGGCATGCGGGGAGATTGGTTTTTTGGCACCTGAGGGTGGGGGGAGTGCACTAGAAGCTACTAACACCCATTTTTACCACTTCCCTTGATTTATGCTCGTTTTATTGAATATATAATATCAGCTAATTTTGACAATAATTATTATTTCCTTTTTAGCATTAGAAAGATGTGCCTTCATATGTTGTTAGGGGCAGTTTAAAATTTGATTCGATGCCTTGTATTGAAGTAGAGTCGTCTTGGCTATTAGTGTTGGAGAGAGTGGGGTGCTTAGTTTGCGCATTTAGCAAGATATTCATTTATAAACCCACCTTTATCATTCTCCTTGGACATCCTTACTCTTTGATGCAATTTATTGGTTTTACAACCACCCCCACACCCACACTGATAGAAAGAGGACACATGTAACCCTAACACAACCCCCCCCCCCCCCACAAAAAAAAAAAGGAAAAAAATGTTGCAGATGACTGGGTCAAACTGTAAAACCGGATCTAAATATTCTTTTATTTGAAATCATTGAATACTTTCAAGACAAAGGGAAAAAATCATTTAATACTATATAGAAGCTATGCCGTGTGAACTTAAAATTTTTTTTTTGGGGCATATCTGCAGGAAAATAGTGAGTGGAATCAATGGCAAACTACTGTTCTGCAGGAGCGTAACATGATTGAAAATGTTCACCGTTGGGCTTGCGGGTAAGCTTTGATCTCACTGATATGTTGTTCTATGGGATTAGCTGGTTCTTTCTTATCAAGAGTTTTTCTTTTGTATGATGTCTTTGTTGACTTTTTATTTTGCATCTAATAAAATAATTGGAAGCTTGTGAGACCATGTCCCTAAATGGGTGGAAGTGATCACATCACACGGGTTACATTGATTAATAGAAGATTAGGCAGGGTTGGTTTTTCTTTGACTGGCATTCAAGATTGAGGATTGAATGTTAAATTATGGTTTGTAATTTCAGCTACTGAACTTCTTGTATCAAGAGAAAGTATATACTCTTCCGGTGCTTAATATAATACAAGACATATTTATCTAATTTAATTAGATTAAGGAAGTTAGTTGAGTTTGTTAATATGATATGTATTTTCTAAAACATCCTATTCATCTTCCTTAATCCCCTCCTCTCTCCTCCTTGGTTTTTTTTGGTCATTTTAAGGGAGCATCAATTGGGACAAATTAGGAAATGAAACTTTATCTTATATTTAGGATCAAGATCAATTCTCTTAATATATCTTATATTAAGGACTAGAGGAGTAGGAACCACAAGTACATATTATCTTTTGCTCAAATTGTTAGACATGGCTGTGATGACTAATATCTGTACAACTTGTTTGGCTTTTTAATTTTGGCTAACTCCGGTTGTTTCCTTTGTTGGATTGTAAATCATTTTTCATTTTGATATATCTTTTAATTTTTGTTGTTATATCCAGACGTCCTACTGCATTACAAGATAGGATTAGGGATAGTGATGAAGATGACAGAGACTATGACGTTGCAGCTTTAGCAAATAACTTGAGCCACCCTTTTAAATATAATATTTATGGAACTGAGGAAAACGAAGAGGTGTGTAGTTCCTGGCTTCCTGTCGTACTTTCTGGGGATGCTTATGCATACTAATGTTTGTGTGCTCTTGTAAATATGTGCTTGAATAATCCCATTTTTTTAGATTCACCTTTAGGGTATTTGGGCCAAATTCAATTCTGGTCTAATCTAATGATCTGTTTGCTGCTTGTAGGACCACGGAAATCTTGATCGTCATGCTGAGGTATTGGTTTTGATTTTTCTTGGTAACTAAAGTAATCTGATTAATCTGATGTCTGGGGAAATCATTCTGATCAAGCTATTCATCGAAATGTCTTCTTCTTTTACTGATGTGTGCTGGAACAAGATAATTTGGCTTGTCAAGCATTAGCAATTGGTTATTTGAGCATTAGATGCTCTTCTTTCCAGTGCTAATTGCCAGTTCTATGTGGAAACCAAACTATTAGTTGTCCTTTACTCTTTGTTGTTGATTAATTTAAAAGTGATTTGATAATTATATTATCTAAAATGTAGGATGTCTACTTTGATGATGACTCAGCAGAAGTTGTCATATCTTCCTTAAGACTTGGTGATGATCAGGGGAGGTGAGTCTGTTTTCATTTTGTCATATTATTTTCAATCAGTTTTGGAGGAATTTGATTTATAAACTGTGGGATTTGGAATTTTTAACCAACGGTTGTATTTTGATCCTTGATTTATCTTCTCCAGCCTACTCGCTCACTAGGTAGACATCACGTTTCTTATTTTCCTGTGCATTTTCAATACAACAAGCCTTATCCCACTAGTTGAGGTTGGCTATATGTATTGGACGATGCTATTGTTCTCTTATCAACAATAAAATCTTTGAATATTGTTTACCAAAGTTGATCCACGTCATAAAAGATTTGATAGAGTTACGTGGGCTGTTGAAGGCTTTATTCAACCCTCCTTTATTCGGGTTTGGGACTGACTATAAAACACAGACAATTTTCCTGGGCATTTTCAATATGGCGACTGCAAAATCCTTGTGGTGTTGATGCCAGAGAATAAATTATAGAAGAAATACAAATCTATGATAGTAAGAAACAATACACTCCATCAGGCTTCTTGATATATACAAGTTTTAGTTATTGGACAGATGTATGTATGGGAATGATATGCAGTGAATAGTCGGATTATTTTTGTAAATTCTCCGGGTCATTGTTACTTTGTGGCAATAGATTTTGATAAGGCGTGCCAATAAAGGATTGCCTTTCCCTCCTTAAACAACAGAACCTATCAATTCTTTACTTTTCAAACTGCTTAGATGGTGTTGGAAGATATCTTCATCCCTTTCACAAGATCCTCCGTCCCTTATGTTGCATTGCAACCGCAATGTGACTTAGTTTTCCAAGTTTTCCTTGATTATTATGCATGCTATCAATATTTGTTTGCCATTGTTTCTTTTTCTGTTATGTTAACTATTTATGTACTAAGGGTCCTTTCTTCAATGCAGTAGTCTTTTTACAAACTCCAACTGGTTTGCATTCCAAGATGACAGAATTGGTGATGCAGCTGGGGGCACATCATCCTCTGAGATGATGGATGAGATTAACTTGAATGGGGCTGCAAATGGTGGTAACAACAGTAGTGACGATGAAGTGATGATCGGAGAGGATGAAGGTTTGGCTGACAACAAAAATACCATCAATGGCACGTCGAATTCAAGCACGAGTTTCTTCAATAGTTTATCTGCCTTTGATTCCATGAATGGTGGCATCTTGAATTTGGAAGGTGAGAAGGCAAGTGTGTCACATGACGTGGGATTCTTTGGGTTTGAAGCACCAGACAGTGAGGATTTGTTTGGAGATAGGCCACTACCTGAGTGGGTGGGATGGAGTGAACCATCAGATATACAAGTGGCTGGTTCAAGCACGAACCCCTTTTTGGATCATGATGAGTCCGATGACAAATCTTCTGCCAAGCCTCAACCAGGTACTAGTCCCACTGCTAATGGAGAGTCTGCTGTACCTTCAAATGGGTCTCCCCCGACTAGAGACTTCAGCGAGGGGGATAGTGACTCAAATTTAAAAACAGCAGCAGTACCCTCCCTATTTGAAGAGGATGTTGAATTTGTAGGCGTGGAATTGGAAGGTACTGAGAAGGCTATGGAACAGGCGCTAAAAGAAGGAATAGTTGGGGAAGCGGGACCTTTGAGAAAGAACCCGTCCCAAAAGGCAGCGGAGAGGGAGAATTCCGAAGAAGATGGATCTGCAAGTATGAAGGAATTCAATGACACTAATTACTGGAGGGTGGACGGTTCTGGAATGATGTCCTCGTGTTGAATTTTCTTGCTTCGCAGGGGCCGAGGCAGTTGATTCATGTACAGTATATTTTTGTTTCCCTTCTTGTTTGCTTCTCTTCTTTCCCTCATTAGATATCAAGCTTGTTTCTGATTTCAAGTTTTGCCTCTTCCTGTAAGCGACTTATGGTCTCCCCTCCCCCTACCTCTCCTATTTATCGAATTTTATCACCCATTAAATCATTCCCATTACGATGCAATGACTTGTCTTATTACATCCAAGCATTCAAATAGTTTAAAGTCTTTGGTTGTGTGTGTTCTCAATATAAGAACTCGACGAGAGATTAATGAGACTAAATAAATTACTTTATCATATCATATTTGACAGATCTTTGCGTATCATTATATTACATATGGATTTTAGACAAAATTGAAAAATGTATGTCTTGTATTGATGAAATGAAATGAATGGTTTATTACTTTTACATTACGTGTTAAATTTAACTGGAGGTGGGATAAATTTAATGACCAATTGAATAAGTTTTATTTTTTTAAACTTAACAGGCAATTGAATTTGATGGTACTTTTTGAATAGTAAATGGTATTTTTTATTTTTTCCTCTCGTCAAGATCTATTAACAATGTATCAAGGCAAGTTTCATGTTTGAGGACTTGAGATGCTACCATTGGTTCATGTACAGTAATGTTCGGATCGGTATAAACTATAAAGACGTCCATTGGTAGCATAGATGGAAGGATTATACAGTTCACACTATTTATAACTATGCCTCTGATTTGTTTTTCTTTTATTACCTGACCTTTGATTTATTTCTTAAAACCTTAATTTGAGGAATTTCTTCCGCCAACATTTGTGTCGCGATGTTCACAGAAAAGATGATTCTCGAACTGCTGGGCTCCTTTTCTTCTCTAAAAAAGGCACCGTTTTGGTGCAAAATCAGTTTCTTTTTCCCCCCCTAAAAAAAAAAAGTTCACTTCTGTAGTATTTTTTATGTATTAGTTAGTACTTTGAAGTATTTTTCAAGATCCTACAATATTTTTAACATTTTGAAAAAATATTTCAGGGTACTAAATGATATTAAAAAAATATTTCGGGATACTGAAAAATTATTTTAAGGTACTGAATATTTAAAAAATACTAAAGGATGGTTAATGCTATTTTTCAAAATCATAAAATAATTTTTAAGGATTATGAAGTATTTTTCAGTATTAGTCAGTATTTTGAAGTATTTTCTTAGTACCATTCAATACTTTAATTTTTTTTTAAGATCTTAAAATAATTTTATGATACTGACTAGTGTTGAAAAAATATTTTAAAGTAATAAATTGTACGTATAAAATACTACAGGAATGAATGCTATTTTTTAGGGGGAAAAGATAAATAATGAATGAAGCAACAATGTGATTTTACATAAAAATGGTTGCCGTTTTAAAGGAAAAGTAACTCAGCGGAGGAATGAGTACAGGAGGAAGGCCACGCCTCGCAATGACATCTTTGTGCTCGTATACTTTTAGTCCTTTAAGTTTTACATAAGGTATATTTTTTGTCTCTTAACTTTATAAAGTATACTTTTAGTCCTAAAATTCGAACATCGTTAATTTGCTAACGGAAAATGCTGACACAATAAACTCAAATGATGACTATTAGCATTTAATTATACGGATTTTATATATTCTTCAATTTACCCATATTTTAAATTTAAGCTTAATAGCATTTAATTACACCGTCATCACTTGAATTTGCATTTTCTGTCAGCAAAATTAACGGTGTTAAAATTATAGGACTAAAAGTATACTTTAAAAAGTTAAGGGACCAAAAATATACCTCATGTAAATTTAAAGGACTAAAAGTATACTTTAACCAAAATAAAAAAAGCGTCTGTCATCTTGCAAGACCGAATTAGAAGAGGACCATTACGATTATATTATCCATTAGAATTAGGATTTATTTATTTTTCTTTTAATATTGCAAGACCTTTTAATTATAAAATCTAGGTTATCTAATCGGAATATTTAATAAAGATGTGTATCCATTAAAATCAGGATTAATTTATTGATCTATAATATCTCAATTTTAAATTATTATTTCCTATAAGGTCTATTGGATGTTAATGGTATTCAGCGAATTAAGCCTCTCCCGCTCTACATATTCTCTCAGTCGTCTGAATTATGATTTCCCACCCACTCTTTCTTTCCTCTATTCCGTGAAGGGGATAGAAGTGGTGCTGAATGACCGTCTGGGAAAGAAGGTGACGGTAAAGCGTAATGAGGATGTCACCATTGGTGATTTGAAGAAACTTGTGGCTGCTCAGACCGGTACCAGACCCAATAAGATTCGCATTCAGAAATGGTACACCATCTATGACTATGAGGATCACATTACCCTAAAAGATTCTGAGATTCATGACGGCATGGGCCTGGAGCTTTACTGTAACTAATTACTCATCCACGACTGGTAATAATTCCTTTCTCTGATCATCTCATATCTTGTTATTTCTTAATTCCCGTTTTATTTTTAAGTCCATTTTGACAAAGTAATAAATGAGATTGTGACAATTTTATTTATATTAATTGTACTTATAGAGAGATAAGAAAGAATAAAAAATACCCAATCATAAATGAAAATAAAGGCAAAGTTAAAAATTTATATTCATAATCATTGAGTTAACTATCTTTCTTTCCTTGTTATGTGAGATTTAGTTAGAGTGGACTTAAAAATACCACCAGAGTGACATGTTACTCAAATGGATGTGCACTGTTTCTTTTTTCATCTTTGCCAATTTATGTGATAGTCGTCAACTGAGGGAAAATAAGGCTTTCCATGGAGGGATCTAGAAAAATAATGACGTGCCTAGCAATTCATTAGTATCGATCAATGTCAATTGTCATTGAGTGTTGGTTTTGGAAGCCCCATTTCTTATTGATATGTGGAGTTGCAGTTGTTGACATTGTTTCATATGGTAGATTATCTGTGTTTCACCTTTGTTATTATGCATAACTATGAATTGAAAAACCTGGAATGGAGCAACGGATAATTCATCTTTAGTCGAAAATTAAACCAGTACTTTCCGTTTTAGAATTTGTTTGATGATTGTGCGAGAGATGTTTAATCTATCATAGTTGGGGTTACCTAATTGGAAATGAATGCGGTGTATATATCCGTTGTCTTTGAAGTAATCTGGTTGTCGTTTGTAATTAGTCAATACCAGAACTCAGTTTGAGATAGCAAAGCTTATATTTAGTAAAAAACATAACTTTATTCAAAGCTGTAATTGTTACAGGGTCAAGATTCTGAACTGTAGTAAAATTCAAGTAGTCCTTAATGAGAAATAGTACAATAAGAAATGTATGAGTAGAACAACTTATATTCTTCACCTACTTTTTTATGCAGTCACTAACAAGCATTACAACTTGTTGTGTCGGGAAGGAATCCCTTTGTACGATGCATGAATCATTATTATGCGAAGCCTAAATAAATTTTGTAAATGTTTGTGCATGATATGATGACCCCATCTTAACTAGGATTATGAGCGTCCAGAAGATATACTTGTCTGATGGGTATACTGTACTTTCTTATTAGATGTTTCTGTATGTTGTGCTTTTGTCACGCCATGTTAATTATAACGACGCAAACCAGGCAAGCTGGTCTCTTGTCTGTATCCTCTCAAGAAGAAAGCAATCAAAAGCACAATGACTCTGTTCTAAAAGCAGAAAAAGGAATGCGATACTTTTATGTTTTACGTTTAGCATGCTGTTTGACCTTTGCTGAGTGTAATTATTACGATTCAGTTTGTCTTCTGCACTATTGTATCGGTCAATAGATTAATGGAACCTAGCCTCTAAGAATCGAGACTGTTTGACTATGATTGCAAGACCACTGATGTGATGTTACTATAAATGTCAGGATGGTCTGACAAAATAAAAGAATGATTCAGGTGAATTACCTATTCCATGTTTAATTTGTTCACAAGCTTTTATACGGATGCTTTGGACATTGGTGGAAGGTGATTTGGAAAGTAAAAATCAACATAGATCAATCCTTCATATTTATTTATTTGTTTATTTTTTTGGATAAAAGAATATCCATACATTCATAAGGAATTGCAAGTATTTGATCGAAGTCAGATAATAGCAATCTTCCTTCACTCACCGCCTCAAAATTAGCTGATCGATGGAGATGGCTTCAAATTTTAATTCCAATTTTGGCTTATTAGATTAATGAATTTCGTTTTTAATCGCATATATAATTGGGGAATCTGCTCCTAACTTCTCTGGTTCATGGTTTCAAATCCCAAATTATATTGCTTATTGGTATGATTGTGCATTTCTATACGTTGAGTTGATGACTTATTTATCATCGTAATTTTGAATTGTGTTGGCAGGTAGCACGTAATCTATCTGAGCAGGCATTAGAGGATACAATTATGCTCATACTTCCTAGTTTAGTTTACTTACAACTTATCTGGCAGCAATGAAAGAAGAAAAAACCAGAGTGTGCGGTGAAAAAGTCACTTTGAAGCTATTTTTGACATAGTAAGGGTGTTTAGATTGATGGTATGACTGATGTGCATTTGTGAAGCAGCAATTTATGGCTTTTGATGCCTCACCATGCTTTAGTTGCAATGAAATGTTTGTGAGTCCCACTAATATATCCCTATGTTCCTCTACTTTCGCCCCTTATTATTATTATTTTTTTCTATTGAAAGAGAATACCTTTTTAATTAGTTATTGATTTTCAAATGATATATTTTTGAACCAACCATCAACCAATAAAAAAATCTGCAATTTTAACATGCATTATTGTGATTCTTTTAAAATTCAAATTCAAACTTATTAATTATTTTCTTTATTTATTTTTCTTGTTCTCGTCTTATAATTTGATTTGCTCAACAACTTGTTTTAGATATTAATTTTGATATGGAAAAAATTAACCATATTCTTTTCTTATTCTTAATTTGATCTTTGATTGCATTTTGCCACATTAAACATTTAATAATAAATCATGTATTTTAGTGTTTTCAAGATTTTTTTCAACAATAAAGTAACTATTTTTATTATATATATACTATTTAATAAGATTCATACCAGTCATTTTTCATCTTGTTTTTCAAAGAATCTTCCAATCAAGTTTCAGTCTGGAAAAAATTCATTTTTACTATTGTTAATATAAACATAAATCATATTTACAATCTGATTTTTATCCTTGGCTAAATTTATAAAAGTTAAATTATAAAAAAAAGTTACTTCTGCCAAACAACCCATGATCTGTAGTGTCTATCCTCTGGTGTAATAATACTTGTTTGTGACTCTCGATTCTGTCAAGATGTGGCAATGCTGAAATATCATTTACTTGTTTGGTTATTGTATATAGTACCTTTATTTTTACTGTTGATGCTCCAATCTGGTTTCTGAATATGGCGTCATCAGAAGTATGCCTAATTTTCTCTGAACTGCCTTAAACTAAAAATTAGCAATCACAAGGCATATCAGATGTCTAACAAGTATATTTTGGATATTTCTTGACTCATAAATATCTTGACTAAGACTTGGGTATATAACCAAACGGTCCATGATTTGGCTATTGATTAGTACCCCTGAATCCTGATGGCTTTTTACTCGCCCAAATATTGGAGAGTGGAAATTTGATATTTGTCCAGTTTTCATTTACGTCAAAGCACATGGAACTGTCATGGAAAACATTGTTATAAAGGGAAAAAACGATGAGGCGGCCATCCTCACGAACGTGCTTCTTGTAGTTTTGCTACAGTTTTTTTGTTGCTGTGCCATTACAGTTATAAAACTGTGTGATCGATATGAAATCTTCATATATTAAGATTTAGACTTCCAAAGTTCTGAAATTCAAAGTTGCAATATGCGTAGCTTTGACCATTTGGATCCCTAAAGTAGTTCTTCAAATCCATAATGACGCAGTTGACTAATACAAATCTTAATTTTCATCAGAACTTGTGATCACTGTGAACTGTAGTTTACAGAGCATACCTGTTAAATCTTTGTCTGTGCTATAATGTCCACTTTATTAACCTTGACTTTCTCTTCTTTTACCTAATTCAGACATTTGCACTGCTAATTTCCACACACTGCTTGATTGGATGGCGACTGTAAAACTGCAAGGTACAGTTCCAGCAGGGATTACCCGTTCACAGATTTGGTGACATCAATACCCTCTCACGATCACAGTCCATTACTAACATAGTCGTCATTTTCGTCGGATGAAGCATTTATCATTGATTTATTGTGATCCATAAAGCGTTCTTATTATTCAAGATAATTACGACAATAATGACTCTGGCGCCAAATCATCATGCCTTTGTTCATCAACAGATCAAGTCATCAACTAATAATTTTTACAAACTAATAAAAATAGATATGTTTTTAAATTTAAATAATTTCTAATATTACCGTACTAATTACACTAACCTCTAATATCATACTCCTTCCAGTCCACACTTCAACTATATCACGAAAAATAAGAAATGACAGTTAAGTCATTGAATATGTCTTAAAGTATTAATTTTTTCCCTTTTTACCATCCTTGAGAAAATATGTTTAATTGCATTGAAAATGTTGTGTCAGAAGGAGGAGGATATAACGAGTGAGCAAATGTTGAACCGTAAGTATTAATCACAAGAGGCAAGACAAGAAAATGGGCATTAATTAAATTGGAGGTGATTTATATTTCTAGATCATGCTTTCCTTGTAGAAATGCCCTATATTGTGGATTGGGGGTATATTAATTATAGCTCTCTCCCACTACCGTTGTCAAATGTATCCAATAAAATATTTAATGTTTTTTAGAAATAAGTAAATACCTAATAAAAAGAATTAAAACACTTATTAGTTAATGTCTTATGTCAAATACAAGACAAGTATTCACTAAAGAAGGTTATAATATACAACTATGACATCAGTATCAAGAAATATTCATTTATTCAAACAAAATGGTTATAGTTAGAAAGTGCCGTCTTTCAAGGGTAAAAAAGGAAACAAAGTGTCATCTTGGTTTTAAGAGAAAGAAACCATTTTATGATTATTCTCACACGGTGCTACTGCTTCTTCTGATGCATCAAGGACATGAACTAACTTACTGCACTTTATGATCTCCATTTCCCACAATTTCAAAGGGCTACTTGCCCCACTTGCGCATTTTGAGTAATGCATTGCAGATACTCTACGTAGTTAGTAGCCTTGATTTAGTGCTTAAATTGTGCCCTTTTCTATAATTAATATTGTCATGTCAAGTGAAATTTTTCAAAATAACAATAATCGATACAAAAAAAAATATCCTTTGTGATGACTAACCTTTTTGAAATTAAAATATTAAACTAAAATATTGTAGAGAAGGGAAAATTTTAATTTGAATTACAACCCCCCCTCCCCCCAAAAAAAAAGTATACTAAACAAACAAAAGGATAAATATGTGATCTGGTAGGAATCTAAAATTTTAAAGTTTGAGTGTTAACAACTTAAGTATAGACAATCACAATTTAAGAATAACCATTAACATCTTAGATATATACAGTAACAATTTGAGAGTTTAAGTTGTTAATCTTTATATCCAAGTTGTTGATTTCTATCCTTAGGTTGTCAATACCTAAACTTCAAAATTACCTATTTCTACTAGATCACCTACTTATCCTTATGCTAATTTAGTAGAATTTTTGAGTTTTTTTTAATTAAAATAAATAGTATTTTTTTGCTATTTTTCCTAAAATAAAATGTACAATTTTGTTTTATAAGTGAAACTGTGAGTGAGGTCCACCACACGTGTTAATGGTAGGGCCATGGGTTTAGGGCCTGGAGGCCTATCTCACCATATCTCTGTCGTCTGCCTCGTGAAATCGCTTATTTTTCAACTATTTGGTGAGTTAGTGCCGCAATTTAAAAAAAAAAAAAAACAAGAGTTGGTGGAGCTTTGTAAGTTCTAAAATGCCCCTCCAAAACAAGGTCACGAGAAGTGTTTTAGTTGTAGTAGCTATATATATATATATATATATATATATATATATATATATATATATATATATATATATAGTGATTTACGGAGGAGGATTTGCTCAGTATCTTTTCCTCAGTATCTCTCTCATCTGTACCGGTATTAACTAAAAGTACATATGAGATGGAAGAGGAGAGGAAAATGAACGGCTAGATGGAAGGATATTGAGGGAAGGATACTGAGAGAATCCAAGTCCAGTGATTTACATACTTTGAGGGAGGAATTAATTCTAAAACATTTCAAAATATAGAGGCTGAAGCAGCCCATCCAAAAATAAAATACTAAATTTGGTCGTTAACTGGTGATCCCATAGTAAAATAAAATGCTACACATGATGTTTCACGTAAAATCTATTTAACTAATTTAGATAGATTAAAAAAATTAATTAAATTATTTATTTATTAAAAATATGTGTTTGTTCTTCTAAAACACACTTTTAAATCTTTTACAATGAAACTATACAAACTTAGTATGTGCAATCAATAGAAACAATTTTTTTTAAAAAAAATATGAGGGTGGTAAATATGGGGATAAAGTAGATTGATGTCTTAAATTCATGATTAAATCTAACTCCCAACTAGTTCATACAAAACAAACTATTTTGGAAGAGACCATTCCTTTTTAACTTTTGTTTTTTTAAGAATTTTTTGTTTTTGTTTTCATATATCCGTCATTTTAAAGTTTCAAAGAAAAACATATATTATTATTTGGACCATATTTATATCAAGTTTTTTACATCCATCAAATCAAGTTCTCCAATTAAACATGAAAACGTGGCCTATTTTTTTCAATTAAATTTATATTTAAATGATAATAATTCAAAAATAGAACACGTGCCTACATGTGATTGGAGAACTTAATAAAATGGATATAAAAAAATTGGTCTAAATATTTTCCTTATAATTTTTCCTGTACGCTTTTATCCATCTTCATTGACTTCACAAGTCTAAGGCATAGTTATTACTAAAACAAATGAATAGCATATTAAGAATATTCCAAAAAACACACTAATATTCTAGTTATATTTTTTAATTTACATGATAAAGTAATTATATTCAATATTAGTAGATGAAGATTGAAGGAAATAAATAAAAAATATTTTTTTCCTTTTAAGAAAATCCAAGCAAGCTTGCATGAAATTCCCCAAGGGGAGCATAGTGAGAGTAATATTTTGGGGGAACCAATGGTTGCATGAAATGAGTGACACTGAAATTAAAAAGGGAAGATGCCTCACTATCTCAATGCAAAGGAAGGCAACTCCGCACAATAGGGCTTTGGAACTCAAAAACATAGAATTCAACCCCTTGGAATTCCAACCTTTCTCTTCTCTTTCCTACACTTCCAATGCCTCCTCCTTTGACCATTTGACTCCCTTTTTGTTTTTCCCTTTTTTTGGGGGGTGTTTACAACAATAAATTCTTCATTTACCATACCCATTAATTAAAAAAATATTATTTAATTTTCATCTCCATGTTGCTGCTGCAGCCTGCAGAGAGGTTATGGGTTAGTATCATGAAAAAAAAGCCTAAAAATTAGGTGTGAATAAGACGGTACAGGCTGAGGATATCACCTGAAAGGCGTAAACAAGAAGCAAGAGGCAAAGCTGAATCAAATCCCAAAACAGCTATATTGTCATTATCACTGCCCAAAAGGCACGCCCATCTAGCCGGCTACACATTTGCTCTTGTGCACGTGAACTTGCCATTTTTTAATTGCACAAAACCTTCAACAGTTACTAGCTAGCTAGCCAGTACCACTATATATTTACTTGTAGTAGTAATTTTGTAGAACACAATGCATGCTTATTTATGTTTTTGCCTATTAAATACTAAACGGTAGCTAGCTGCTTGTTTGATTTGAAAAGGATCAAGTGGGTAAGGTCCCACGCCCACGTGTGGGCATTGCTTAGGAGTGAACAAATAACACTGATATTGATGTGGTTTTGTTGGGATTGTGACCTGTGAGAGAGCGCCATGCACCTGTCTGTCTCTCTATCCATAACTCTCATTCACAGACCAAACCCACAATCCTCGTAAAAAAAAAACATCAATCACTTAAAAAAATAATCTCTTTTTTCCTGTTCTCTGCCTTCTCGGATCCCAACCCCTCATACATTTCTGATCTCTGAAAACTCTTAACAATATTAATAATGGGGTATTCATGTGTGATTAGCTATTGGTGCAAAGACTAGGTTTTCACTTACGTTGTCTGGTTTTCAGAACAGGATTTTGGAGAATATTTATAGTCACCAAAGATAATGATGAGATGAATCAGTGAGGTGAGGTGATAGGGATAGCACCCACTTATTACTGTGTATTGAAAATGTTGTCGTCTTTCAATTTTTTCAGAGAAACCAAACAAGGACAGCGATTCTTAAAGGTTCGACTTTTGAAACCATCTTTTTAAGACCTCAGAGAGTGCCATTTTGTATATTTGTTTCGTGTCCACTTTTCTCTGGGGACAAAAGTCAAAATGTTCAATATAATGTTGCCATGTTGGGTTTGGTAGCTGGCTTTGATCTGTCATGTTTTACCATGAATGGAGTATGGAGACCACTAGCTTGTTCCTAGTTTCAAATCCTAGGCTAGTTTTACAACAGACGAATTTCTTGGTTTTACGTTTTAGTTTCTCTTCTTCGTTGTCCAACTCATGGCTCGTCTTGGCCATCCAGAGAAGACAATGTTTCAGATAATTTTATATATATATATATATATATTCAAAACAAATTGATTTACTTGGACATTTATTTTTCTTCCTATTCATGAGAAAACATGATGAGATAGACAATTTAATTTTGAAAGCCACTTGATGGAACCCTTTTCAATGAAATGAAAACGACTAGAGAGTTTTATTTAAAACCCTTGTTAGCAAATAAGAAAACCTTGACGAAGACGTTTTATCTACCTTCGCGTGCGAAGAGTTAGATTTCTTTCTCCCATCCCTCTTGTTCTCAGAAATAATCCCATTCTCGTATTGAACGTTAAAAAAAAAACCAAGGACTCAACACCAATTTAACACTAATCTCTGTCTCAATCTTACAACCCCAAGTCTATATCACAGGAACTGGAAGCTCATTGATGGTATACAAACTAAAAGGAAAGGCAGTCTTCGGTTATAATATTACAAACAGTTTGGCAGAATAAAGGCATCATTATTGACACAGATTACACTTAAAGAGATGCCATAGTTGACAATGGTTTTTAGTTCATACGATGTGAAGAAATCTAACATTCTCGTACAACTTAGGAGAGTCAAATCTCTCTGAATTTTAGGCAAATATGCTCAGAAAGCCTGTCTTGTTTGATGCATCCAGTCCATGATCTCCATTTCGAGATCCTGTCATCCACGCCCTGCAAAAACCACATTTTTAGTCTCAATCAAAGGAATCTATAATTTACCCCATTACCCCTCAAGTTAATCCTCCAAATCTGCCTATTTCTCATCAGTCTGAGTCGTGTGTAGATCAGAAACCATACAACCTTCACCACACAAGAAGCCATACCCAAAAGGAAATATGTGACATGGACATGCAAGGATGAGAGAAAACCCTCTGAAATACTCAAAATTTTCTTTACATCTGGCTTAATTTACTTATTGTTTTTTTGCAGTAGGTGCAATTAAAAATCCCAAATTGGACCAGAAAAATAAGATAATGTCTCCTTTACCTCCTAATATCTTTGCTGCCCGAATCTGTCAGAATTGTCAATCTTTTTGCCGTTTTCTTGAAGTCGCTGCAAAAAAATCACAGAGAAACAGAATGTAAATACAGGGCTAAGATATGAGTGGGCAAAAATGCTTCATGCAAGTTGCAGGTTTAAGTGAACTCTGAGAAAATCAAACAATGATTTGGAAAATTATTAAGTACAACAATAATTGGTACCTGAAGGGTTCTTCTCCAGTTCGTTTCACAGCACCAGAAGCATCTCGGTAAAGCACACGGCTCAACATCTCAGATCTTTCAAGTCCGAACATGTCAGCCAGTTTCCGGTACAGTTCTTCGTAAGAGCTGAGACATGAAAGGTCTAGAGTGCGCCCAACGTCTTCTGACTCCAAGAAAACCTTGCAATGACCCGTGTCCAAGCCAAGTTGCCAAGAGAAGTCGGTTGTAGAAGACAATCCCGGCTGCGAAACCACGGATTGGGATCCACCAAAGAAGCTCTTTGCCTTATCCTTATGCGAAAAGTTCTGAGACCACACTTCAGCATGACAGCTTTGAGAAATTTGTTGCTCAGTCAGAATTGGCTGTCCAAAAAGCAGAAACTGGTGCCTCTTGACAACAACATTATCAGATTTCTCCAAGCTCTTGTTAGAATTTCCCATGGTAAGCAAGCATGACAAGCTCTCATTTTTCTTGTCATGGCTCATCATTATGTTGCCATCAGAAATCCCAGGATGATGATGATGCACATCAAGCTGCTGGATGTTATTATTTGAAAGCAGCCCCAACTGCAACTTATTGTTTAGGTGGAGATCTGAAAGAGATATTCCGAATTGAGCATGCCTGGCTCCCTGTATGCCTGCAGGAGCATTATCGGAAAGACAACACAAGGGGCTGCTGGGCCCGAGGGGGTTGCCACCGGGAAATGTTGGTACCGTAAAGGGACCATCAAAGGGGAAGTCAGGGTGTTGAGGAAGCCGCATCTTCTTCCGAGGAGGAGAGAACGGCATGAGAGGAATCACTGGCCGGTTCGATACCAGTTCAACCAACCATGGACTTACCCTCTTCACATTCTGTAACAAATCTGGCTCATCCCAAGTAACCTGCCATAATGGCAGCCGAAATTACATAAACTTATGGCGCTAGCCTTTAGAAAGGAATTGCTAAAGGGGGAAGAAAATCTTAGGTACAATTAGCTACCAAGTTGTAAAATTGAAACTAGACAAGTCCACGAACTAAATCAGACAAGAGAAGAGAAAAAAATACAAGGAAATTGTCGGCAATACAATACCACACAACAAAATGCTAATAATAATAATTACCTGAAGAAGTCTCCAAGGAGAATTGGGCCAGCGAATAGGATCAACAACTTGAACAGAAGCAACAGTGCCCATGAACCAGCTAATCCTGGAAGAATCCTCTGTCTCAAAGGCCATCTTGAACCTCATCCCAGAACACCATTGAATTATCATGGCGGCTTTAATAGCCTCAGCTTTCACACAAAACTCGGGAGTACTTGCTCTTGGGTAATAAACAACCTCAAATGCAAGACCGTTAGCAGCAAGTGTTACAGCTTCCATCACAGATTCTGGTCTCACTCTGCCTCTCCCAGGATTTGAATTCCCAACATTTGAATTGTTTCGCAGAAGCTTGTTTTCTTCTCTGAGCAACACACTGAGAGCCCCATAAGGCCCCACACAGTTCCCTCCGGCGCCGGAGCTCCAACCAGAGATGCCGTCGGATCCGACGCCGATCCCACGCTTAGCACGGCGAATCCCGACACAGAGATCGTCATTTTCGGCCCTCAGGAACACAACAGAGTCCCCAGCAACGAGTTTCTTCTGGTTAACGAAAGTACTCCACCCTGTTGTCAGCAAGTGACGGCGAGGTGTCCCTCTGTAGATATGCCTGAACTTCCAAATTTCGCCGTGGACGTCCTTTGCAATCACGGTTTGAACCGGCGGCTCAGTCGAGTAATCGAGCCGTGGGAATATGGTCTCTGCGCAGTATCTCGGAACAGAGAAGCCTCCACCATTGTTAGCATCGGACTGAGTTAAGGTCTTGGCGAACGACGCGGGCTTCTCGGAATTCTCAGAGCCGTGAGTGCTTTCGTCGCCGTCGGCGTCATCTAGCTCGGAGTTTCTCAAAGGAATCAACTTGAACTTGGCAAAGACCTCGTCGGTTTCTGGGTCGGCGAGGAATTTCACGGCTGCCACGCGGCAGAGAACGAGTGGTGGAATCCTCAAGGATGCCGCCGCGAAATCGACGCCGGCCTGAGCGTGCTCGGCGTGTCCTTGAGGAAAGTAGAAAACTTTGGAGTTCAAAGATGGCATCTGAACCATACCGCCGGCACAAGCGTGCCATAGTTGTGGATCCAAGCTTTTCTCAGCTTCTTCCTTCATTGTTTGCCGAACGAGAGACTATTTCGCAGTAATCAAACAGTGTCAGAGGAAGCAAGAATTGTTAAAAACGGGAATAAAATCAAGGAGAGAGAAAGAGGAAAATGTTTTGCCTTTGCTCAGAAACAAAGAGGACGAAAAAATTGAGCCGAGTAATTGCTCTCACTGTTCAATCAAATCTTAGTCTTCACTGTTCGAACGTGAAGAACTATTGTGCAAATTCCACTGTTTCAGAAACTTTCGTCCCTCCAAGCACACCGTTTTCACACAGAATTGAAGAAGAACACAGCCCAAATCAGCAAACTTTGGACTCGCAGAGAGACGAAAGACAGAAAAAAAACACACTTTTCATGACGAAGCCAGATTTAGAATTAGCTGTCTCCCTTTCTTCCACTGGTTACTGGTTTGATGATGAAGGCTTTTTCAAAATCTGTGAGTTCCTGTGGCACAAGCAGCAACAACTACTACTACTACAATAGAATCTCTCCTGAAGTAAGAAGCTCCATCGTCACATAAAAAGACCTCACCTTTCTGGCCTGGATTTTGTTTTGTTCCTTCTTTATATTTTGTTCTCTTTCAGATCTCAAAAAGAGCATTTTTTTTCCCCCTCTTCTCTCAGTCTCTCCCAGTCCCCACACAAACACAAACATAAAAACCCACTCGCCAGAATTTAAGAAAACAGTAATAAACTATTTACACCAAACTAAAAAAAACGGGGAATATAATTTTTTTCTTTTCTCGAAGGGAAATATAATGTTATCAGTCTCAGTCCCATTTGGTTCGGAAGCCTCATATGTATTAGGTGATTTATAAGTTAAAAGCCTCTCCTTCTTAATAGGAAAGTTTTTTGAGATGAGCTCTCATTTTAAGCTTTTGAACATCACATTTACATTGTAATAGGCAGAAGATTTAAGGAGAATTATATCCCAAAAACTAGCGATTAGAATTGAGAAATCTAAGACCTTATAAGGTTACTCTTTTAAGAAAAACTCATCTAATGTTAAATGTAAATTTGTTGCTAGTGACAAAGATGGTAATAAAACATTGTGCTATTTGAGCAAAAAAAAGTGCTAACGTCAGAAAAATATGGCGAGTTTATTTTCAAGTGGGAACATGGAAACTGTGGCCCAGCCAGCACAGGTGAGATCAACTGGCGTCGGTTAGGAAATTATAAAGTAAGGGGAAATATATGTGTGTACTGTGTCCCATATATATGTCATGTAATGAGGGAACTAATTCGTTGTATTATAACGTTTCGCATGAGTGATGGACCTAACCATGGGACCAAATACTTCCTCCCCACAAATAACCTTTCAGCTTTTAAAATACAATTAAAAATAATTAAATGTAATACTACATGTCATTCTAAATATAAGATTTTGTTAAATTTGTGAGGAAAATAAATAAAATTATTTTAAAGTATTTTTTATCTAAACTAATTTATTTGACTTATAAACTACCTCCTCTTATCCTAATTATAAGACATAGTTGACTTTTTTGGAGAGATTAAGGAAGTTAATTAAATTACTTTAAAGTATTTTTATTTTTATTTTTTTCTTCAAACTAATATATAATCTAAGAATACACAACATATGAAATGATTAAGTAACTTATTTAGCTTGTTTAATCCCTCCAAAAAAAAGTCAACTTTGTCTTATAATTAAGTTTGGAGATAGTAGTATATAATCTAAAAATACACAACATATTATATGATTAAATAACTCAATTAACTTCTTTAATATTTTCAAAAAATCACCTAAGTCTAAGACTGAAAGGAGTAATTACATAGGGATTTTTTCCCCCTAAAAATGTCCTTATTTATGAATGATTGAGGACGTGTGATAACAAAAAATGTACCATATATGAATAAACGATGAGTAATTGAAAGGTAAAAATGTATTTATTGTTTTTTACTAATAAATAATTTATTATTGAGATAAACTCAAAAAATCTTGAAAAAAAAAAGGATAAGTCCGATTAAAAAACACATCTTATACACAGCAAGAACAGAGGGAGTAATAACTAATAAGTAGCGAAAAGAAAATGGGAGCTTTATTTTACTTTCTCTCGCGTCGCGAGAGAGAGAGGGGAATGGTTTTGGGAGTGCACGCGCCGTCCAGGGGGGTGGGAGTGAAGAGAGGAGATGTGAGGGTCCACGATTTTTTGGTCGGAAGAGGCGAGAGGTGAGGTTGAGTCAGTCTGCTGTCACACATTTATCATAATAAAGGCACAAAAGAAAAAACAAAAACAAAATAATTAAACAAAAGCCGGTTTCTCATTTACTAACCTTCATTAGCCCAAATGAATCCACGCTTGAACCGGCTCCGAATTTCACTTACTACTTCAATTTTTGTTGAATTTCGATGCATATCTTGAACTTTTTTGTTAACTGATTTGTTGTTCACTTTTGATCATATATTGTGTTCAAAGAGGCTAACAACCCTTAACATGAGACTGAACTAAAGATCAGCTCAAGAAAGCACCACCAACCACAGAGTAGATTCCCTCAGTATTCTTCCATTTTCATCCTTCAATATCTCTCATCTACACTATTGACTTTAATTAAAAGTTAATCTGAGATGAAAGAGAAGAGGAGAATGAACGGTTGGAAAGAAGGATACTGAGGAAAGATGAAGAAAAGATATTGAGAGAAACTAAGTCCCACCAACTAACTGCAACAAATGTATGGAAATGGAACATCCAAACCTTTCGATACCTAATCCCTTTCAAATGGGTACTAATTAATGCCCCTAAAACAAGCTTATTGCCTCAAAAATATTCCTAAAAGATGGGGCACAACGAGAAGCAAGAGGAATCATCAATAAGTATAGGTTAAAAGATGAGTTAAGTTGTACTATTAGTCATCTAAAAGACCTTTTAATGGCACTTAGCATTTTATAGTAATTTTTTTTACATCCAATGTCTTAAAATATTTTTCTATTAACACTCAATGTTCTACAGTAATTTTTTATGTATTCAATACCATATAGAATTTTTCCAATGTCACATATTATTAAATTATGGATACTTATTGTTATTAAGAAAATAGGGTTAAACAGCAAATCTGTCCCAGAAGTATACGTCGAAGAGCAATGTTGCCTTGAAAGTTTTTTCAGGTTCAATTTTGCCCTGGAAATCTAAAAACGTAGCAATGTTGCATTTTTCTGTTAAAAAACTAACATTGACCGTTAAAAAATTGACGTTGACTGTTAACTTTTTAACGAAAAAGGGTAACATTATTATTTCTTTAGACTTCCGGAGCAACATTGAGCCCAAAAAAACTTTCAGGGCAATATTACTTTTAGGTATATACTTCCGGAACGGATTTGTTATTTAACCCAAGAAAATACTTCAAATGCAAATTGCACTAAAAATAACTTCTTCATGTTCAAAGTATAAGACGTTGTCAGTTGTCAATTAATTAACACGGCTAAAGAATGCTAATTAGTTTAGTTATTTAGTGTGTCTTAAATTAATAAAATTGACATGTTTTAAGATATTTCTTATATTTAAGGTTAGAAAAGTATTTTACAATACTGAATGCTACTATAACAATACTTAGGTTATTTCATGCAACTTGATTTAAGATTTGTGAGATTGATTGCAGACGAGTTATATAAAC
This sequence comes from Acacia confusa, assembly GCA_037074495.1. NCBI lineage: Eukaryota > Viridiplantae > Streptophyta > Magnoliopsida > Fabales > Fabaceae > Acacia > Acacia confusa. The sequence continues at coordinate 2,175,698 of CM073509.1, forward strand.
AATATAACTGATGACCTCGCTAGATGATTTGGTCTGGTTCCACCTTTTCTATATTTGGAAATAGGCAGATTTCAACAGTAAGAAAAAGTCCTTTTCGAGACATCATTTCTACATGTTGAGAAATGTACCTAATTAAGGAATTAGAATGGCATATTCGTGCATAGTGCATGCATGGGAAGACGAAAGCCATCAGGACCCAAGGAGCTACGTGTTAAACTTATGACAGACTCCTACTCCACTACAAGAGTCTTTGCTTCTTTACACTAACCCTCCACTATAATCTCCCGCTCATTCAAAGCCACAAATTAACGTATACTCACTCTTGTACTTAATATCAGATTTGTATACATAATCTTGATTAAATTAAACAGGTTAGTTAATGTGATTTGGGTTTTTTTAAAACACCCTAATTATCTTTCTTAGTTACTACTTTCCCCCGCGCTCCTTAATTATTCATATGATGAAATATTAATAAGGGCAAATTAGGAAAAATGTCAATAAATATTAAAAAATAAATATTTTATATTTAGTAATAAGGTCAACTCTTCAAATAGATCTTATATTAAGGATGGAAAAGAGTATTTTTATACCATTGGGAATTGAATCTTAGGATTGGTCCGTAACAAGTTACAACATGACAAGCAAATTAATCTACCCTACATATAGTTTCTGACAATAATTGTAACACACATCCCTCAAACATCATTGTTTCTGATAGGAAAATGTAGAGTTGGGAAATCGAGCCAAGCCCATCAAACCAACCTATTTAAACCCTGTTCATTGAAAGGTCAAACTTGAAAATCGGAACTACTAAATAAAGGTAGCCCTGTAGGGCTGAAGGTTTAAAAAAACTGGTCCGTTAGGTTGTTTAATTTTTTTTTAATCAACTTCATTGAGACTGAGAGTGTTGGGAGTGAAGAAACTCTAAAAATTCAATAACCATTTTCTTCCCCCTCCTTAACTCACCTATCATTCTCTTCAATGTTTTAACTCTTAACTCTCAACTTTCAATCACAGTCTCTCACTCACTCACAATTCAATATCATGACTTATACTTCGAAAGTGAGGTCGTCTGACACTTGTTTATTAATTGTTTATTTGTTATTTGTATATTAATGTTGATAACATTTTATTTGATAAATTAGAATTTTCATTGTTGTATTACTAATTATATTTTTTTAAAAAATAGACAAAAAATGGTTAAAATTTTGAATAACAACATCAGGTCTTATAGAGCTGACCTTGACATTGGTACTATCGGGCGGATTTTGAATTTTTTTTTTTTTTTTTTACCGTAGGTTTAAAAGGGTTGATCGTGATTTCCAATTCTAAGAAAGTGTATCTGCCTAATATTTAGAAAGAATCAAATCTAATTAACTTGACAGTAAAATATTGTATAGGCAAACATGTACAGGGTAGAGAGAGAGGTTGATACGACGTATGAGAAATAGCAGAGAAAGTGTGATGTTTGTTTGCGTGAATGAGTGAATTTAAGAGAGGTAGGGAGAAGAGAGCATGTGAAACAGTAAACGACAGTGATAGGAACAAAACAAAGAGAGGATAGGCAAAGAGCAGAGACTATATACGACGTACGTACACTTGTATTCCTCTTATTGTGTGTTGTGCTCACAAGACGGCACTTTCATTCTCCATTATTCACTGTTTTGGGTATCCCTTCTCACACTCTATTCTACTCTATTCGTCTTCTTTTTCTTCTTCTTTTTTCTTTCAAGTAATCAAGTTTCAACCCTCTCTCTCACCTAATTCATTCTCTTAATTACTTGTTCATTCATAATAATGAAACACATCCCTCACTTATTGTTTCTCTTACCCCTTCTATCCCTAACTATACACTTCATTTAAATCTTTATTTTTATGAGTCTTCCCAATTTGCAGTATGTGCTGTTTTACAACAGGCCAAAAGGGTGTGTTTGGCGGCAAATGGAGGGAAGCATAAGGGTGTGTTTGGTTGGTTGTGGCAGGCCAGCCATCCATGAATGAATCAATATATTATAAAACTTTGAGTTGAAATCAGAATTTCGTTTTGTGTTTATATGGGCAGGCAAGATGACAGACAAAGGGGCAGTGACCAAAATGGAAAACACCAGCAAGTACGATAGATGACTGGTTTAGCGATAGATGACTGGTTTATCTGCAACTGCAAGCCTGCAAACACATAATTAATAAATAAGGAAAATATAATAATAATATTAATTAATAAATCTCTCTTGACCCTCCCAAATTAAAGAAGTGCCAAACCACCATCCCCAGTTTTACTATCTAAGTATAAATCCATAAAGCGGTCCACCACATCTGCGCTAAATTACGATCTTACTTTAATACACATCAATCTGAATGAAGATTCCAAGTGTGTGTGTCTGTGTCTGTGCACGAAGAAGAGCAAATATATATATATATATATAAAATTCAAGAGGCTACTGAATTGAATTAAAAGAAAGTAATAAGTGGTGGATAGGTATGGCTCAACAGTGAAGAGGGAATCTAAAACGCAGGACCCGCATGTTGTTTTAGGTGAAGGGACAATGTCGCTATACCTACTTGTAACGTCAGCGTAGATCCATGTATATATAAATAATACACGGGAATTATTAATGATAATATTTATGGGTATGGATATGAAGAAAACAAGGAAGAGAGAGAGAGAGACTTATCTATAGAGATCTAGAGGGGTAGATTTTGATGAAATGGAGGGAGAAAGAAGAAGAGGTAAGGAAAAAGAAACAGGATTGGTTAGAGGGAGAATCAACAATGATACCGACACACAACGTCGAGACAATTAAGAGACGAAGATGAAATCACAAACTTCCCATATCAATGTTGCGTTGCTCGTGTCTCTTCCTAGCTCCCTATTCCTTTGGTTTCAAACTTTGCATCAACCTCACTAATAATATATATATATATATATATATATATTTCAGGCATCCATCGTTCACACGCCTATATATTCTGATACAATATGATATGCAAAACTGGTTTATTTTATTACAAGCTTGATCTGGCAACATAATGGAACGCGGATTATTCGGGTCTAGCGGACTTTCCGACCTCGTACCCATCAGTTTTTCCTTTTGGGGATTGATTTAGTCAAAATCCATCCATTATTTCATTTAAATTCATTGTTATATATATGTGTGTGTGTGTGTGTATTTAGAATAGTGGCTTTTGTGCCAACAGACATTTGCAATTAAAGTTGTTTTAACTTCAAATCTATTTTAGTTTAGAATTCATCTTCCCCTAAAAGATACACAAACACTCAATTTTCACCCAGCTGATTTTTTTTTTTTCCTTTTCCCAACTGACTTTTTAAGCTTCCCAGCATGCACTCAAATGTATATAGGAGGAAGTTGTTGATGAAGAAGGTGATTGTTTTTGAATAAATATGAGAGAAACTTGTTGATGAATGAGGTAGGAGTGTGAGGGATGTCTGTCTGTTTGGAAGCAAGTCTGCATTTGGAGAAGATAAGTAGATATAAGTATAACCGTAGGAGTAGGGGGTAGGGTGGGAGTTGAAGGGAAGGTCCCATGGTGGCCCCCCCCCCCCCCGATAGAGAGGGAGGTCCTTATTGTGCTGGCAAATGGAAATGGATGGCCCCACATTCAATAATTAAATGAATTCACTTTTTTTTTAAAGGTTAAATAGTAAATCTACCACTTATTTAAGAGTAATGTTATCCTGAAAATTTTTTTGAGCTCAATGTTGCCTCGAAAATCTAAAGATGTAGCAATGTTACCATTTTTCGTTACAAATTTAATGTTCAACATCAATTTTTTAACGGCCAACATTAGTTTTTTAATGGAAAAGTGCAACATTGCTACGTTTTTAAATTTCCTGAAAAAACTTTTAAGGCAACATTACTCTTCAATATATATTTTCACTTAATCCTTTTTTTTTTAATTAGAAACATTACAAATAATAATAAGCTCTGAGCTCATCTGATCAGGTCCTAATATCTTTTCCCATGGAGTTGAGTTTTAGAATGGGTTCAAATTTAAGGAATTGACAAATGGCCTTCCACTATAATAAAACGACGTCATTTTCGGCCTGACAATCACACTACATCATCGCCCTTCCCTTCATAACTTTGTTCATAGATAGATAGAACACAAACAGAACAGCAAACCAGAGAAGGTAATTTTGAAGAGAGAGAGAGAGAGAGAGAGAGAGAGGAGTAGGAGGCGCGTCAACATCAAAGGGGGGCTTTAGCTTAATTTGTTAGGAGGAATCTGTGTCGCTGGGGTATCTGCCTTTAAGTGCAGTCCCCGGCATTGTTAAGCACCCCCCACATGCATCTTCTCCCTATTTTCACTCCCTTACCCACCATTCTTTTCTTTCCCACCAGTGTCCTCCTCAGTTTATATGTGAGATCCAACGCTTAATCTTAATCATCTATTTATATATAAGAGGCTATTGTCTTAATGTTATGCTATTTTCAATTCTTAATATAAAATCTATTTGATTTTTTTAAAAAAAAAATAAGGAAGCTATGATAAAGATAAATAAATTACTTAATTATAACATATTATCTATTATTATTATTAGATTGTACTTCTCTGGTCTTTAATACAAGACATATTTATATAATTTGATTAAATTAAGAGAGTTGATTAATATAATATATATTTTTTAAAACACTATAAATATATTCCTTAATTCACTTATTCACTCGTCTTAATTATTGTTGAGGGAATATGAATATATTAAGAAAGTATTTATAAATATAAAAACTATGTCGTATACTTATTATTAAAATCAACTTCCCAAAACAAAATTCTCCTTTTCGTGCAATGTTTTTTTTTAAAAAAAAAACAAATTACATTTTGCTTTGGGAAAATCCCACAAAAAAACTTTAAAAGTAGGAAATGATAAAATGGTGGTTTGAATAGTCATAATATCAGAAAAGTGTTAATGTCTGATTTGGCATTTTTGAAATTAAAAGTAAATGACACAAATGCCCTCTGATCTGGTCCTCAATGAAACTCTCATCCGTCCATTTTTGAAGAAGATGAAGTCAGTCCAAGAACAGCACCAAATCCCACCATCCCTTTCTCTCCAGATTGATGAAGAAGAAGAGGAAGCTTGAACAATTTCCAATGTCGCCTGCTCCTCTCTTCTTGCTTCAGCTCTCTCACCGTCGCCGATGAAGATACATCAACAGTGGAAGTCGATGTCTCCTCAGGTCGAGCTCAACGTTTAGTCCCTCTAATTCAGTCGACGGTGAACCAAGGAAGAAGAAATCATAGACCTCGTCGGCGGTCTCTCTCCCTTGTTCGACTTAATGGAGATGAATTAACAGTACACAAACAGCGCTCCCCTAGCTACTAATCATCCTTCTTTTTTTTTTGTTTAGGTTTCCCCTTTTCTTCAATTCCAAATGGCAACTTCATTTTTCTTCTTCTTCTTCTTAACGTATAATCAGTGGCCAAAGTGGAAGATGTGTTCCGGGAGTGTGAAGGCGAGATGAGTCTGTCAGACCAGAAAGTAGATATTTTTTGCAATCGTCGTCCTCTTCTTAACGTGTAATTAGTAGCCGAAGTGGAAAATGTGTTCCGGGAGTGTGAAGGTGAGACGATGAGTCTGTCAGACCAAAAGATATTTTCTGCAATCCTCCTCCTCCTCTTCTTCTTCTTAAGGTATAATCAGTAGCCGAAGTGGAAGAAGTGTTCCGGGAGTGTGAAGGCGAGATGAGTCTGCCATACCAGAAGCTAGGTAGATATTTTCTGCAACCTCCTCCTCCTCTTCTTGCTTCCATTTTTTTGCAGCTGCACTCATTTCCCTTCTGCTCTCTTGTTGACAACATTTGATTAGATATATTGATTTTCTTTTCCATTCTCTGACAGTGTCTCACTATAACTTAGGGTTGGTTTCAAGTTTCAACCATCTAGTCTTGCAATTGACAAGGCTGGTTTTTTCTCCTCGATCCTCCTCATCTTCTTCTTCCTTTTCCTCTTCTTCTTGCTTCCATTTTTTTTTTCTTTGCAGCTGCACTCTTCTTAACCACATTTGATTAGATATATCGATTTTCTTTTCTATTCTCTGACAGTGTCTCACTATAATTGAGGGTTGGTTACAAGCTTTCAACCATCTAGTCTTGCAATTGACAAGGCTAGTTTTTTTTCCTACCGCCTTGGATGCAACTTTAAAGCTTCATATATCATCCAAGAGATAGAGAACGGGGGAAAAAAAAAACCCGGGGGGGGGGGGGATTTAGTAAACGAAAATTAATAAAATTTAATTAAATGTCGTGAATTTTTTCACAAAAAATGAGAAAAAAACTCTGTAGTTTTGTTATTTGGTAGATAAAGTTATTAAACCTAATCAAATGTCGTAAATTCTTTAATAAAACTTATGAAAAATATAATAATATAGATTTGTTACTTGGTAAAATAAAATTGTTAAAACCAAATCAAACATTAGTGTATTCCTTGACAAAACTTATAAAAAACTTGATAGTATAAATTTGCAACCTGGCAAAAGAAAGTTGTCAAAACCTTTTCAAATGTCATGAATTCTTAACAAAACTTGTAAAAAACTTGATAGCGTAAAGATGTTACTTGGTAAACAAAAGTCGTTAAAACTTAATCAAATATTGTGAATTCCTTAATAAATATTGTGAAAAACCTAATAATGTAAATTTGTTACTTGGTAAATAAAAGTTATTAAATCCTAATCAAATGTTATGATTTCTTGATAAATCTTATTACTTTTCCAACAATTATTTTTGTCGAAGCTCTAGTGCTGGTAGGGGATGTCGCCGGGTGCCGCTGCCACTAATCGTTGGTTGATAACAGCCACCTGAGTGGGGGTGGGGGTTACTCTTTTTCTAAAAAAAAAAAAATTGAGGAAATTTATATCATTTCAATGGTAAAAGTACGGAAAAAACCTTAATTAATTAATTAATTACCAAAATGCCACTGAGGCAAAAGTATTAACTCATTTGCCCCTCTGTAATCGATTACATGCCTCATGTAATCGATTACAGGGGGTCAGATCTTTTTTTTTCATCTTTTACACTATGTAATCGATTACGTCACTGTTCAGTAATCGATTACGTGAAATTTGCACTGTGTAATCGATTACACTAGTATGGTGTAATCGATTACACCAGCTGCAGAAGCACAATAAAGAAGAGATTTCGAATTGGTGCATGACGAAACTGATTTCCAACTTCTTTTTACATACAAATACGACTTGGGGAAGGTCTTTTTGCCAACAATTAACTGTCTACGCTATGCCTAGTCCATCAATGTCCCTATATCCGTTTTTCGTCCTACGACATATCATTTGCAAGATTTATCACCTCAAATCATATAAACTGAAAGCATAAACATTCATAACTAAATTAAATGCCATAGTCAGTACAACTTCACCAAGTATAAAAAAAAATTAAAAGATCCCAATACAAATATCATGTCCGACAAAAAAAAATAGATATCTAATCTGCATCCTCCTCTGAATCCTTCTCCCCCTCCTCATCGGAGACATCAGGCACCTGGTCCTCCTCTCCAGCTGCCTCCTAGTGTTGTCCATCCTGTAGTTGCCGAAGTCCGGCCTCCAGTCCGTGCATCCGGCTCTGCATCCACCGCCACCTCTCGTTCTTCTTCTCAACGTGGCTCCTCCACCGCTGCTCGTGGCTCCTCCACCGTTGTCTTTGTCGGATGCCCATCTGCCTCATCTGCAGCATGACGTCACGGAGCTGGAATCCACCATCCGGCTCAACCATCTCCTCATCCTCATCATCGTCATCGTCCGGCATAGGGACCTCAGGATGAACCACAGGGGGAATAGGAGATGCATCGTCCTCGTCAGCAGCGTGCATATCTAGGCACCCTGTGCATTCTGCTGTATCTTGCACTGCTCCAGTAGGCGCCTCCCAAAGACAGCGTTCCAATGCTGCTGGTCCACCATCTCAAACGACTGCATCGGCACACGGAAGTGGAGCAATATACGGTGGACTAGGTAGGCGAATGAGAGGGCGGCGTTCTCCTTCTGCTTCACCTTGGACATCATCTAGCAAACATAGTGTCTCCAGTTCACCGGCACGGCGTGAAGGATGGCCCACATGATCGGGAGATCAACTTCCAACACCCTGGAGTGATTGTAGGCCCGGGGGAACAGAATTTGGGTCAGCACGTAGAAGAGGATCCGTACATCTACAGTCAGCTGGCCCACAGTGAAAAGGGCTCTTTGACCCAAAAGCCTCCTGATAGCGTTGTCGGCGGCGGCTCGGTCATATCCAGGCAGGTTGACATTGGTGTCTCCATCGTATAGAATGGCACCCACCCCATCAAAATCATATCCCAGCATATGGGCCCATATCGGAGCAGTCATCTCTATGTCAATGCCGCAGACGCACGACTTCAACACTCCATTAATGTAACTGAGGTTATGGTAGAAGGCTCTAACCATATCCTCTGAGTAGGGACTGACGAACTCCGCCAAGCCACGTAGATGCGAACCCTCCACCAGTGGCACTATGTCAAATCCCTCCTCTGCAAAAAACTGCATGTCCAGTGACTTGGGCTTGATGACAGGTCTGCGCGCAAAGTGCTGGACGAAGGATCTGTGGGATGCTGCATTATTGCCCAGGAGAATTTCGTATCGGAGATCTACCGGCTGTGCCTGAGAGCCGGATGCCTCACCCTCCATTCGTGCCTTCGAACATCTCTCGCTCTGAAGGTCAACTCTTATGCGTGGAGGCATGATCACAACAAATACCAACAAAGATACAATATAAACCATCAACAAACATGAAACAAATATGTGATTAATGGCATAATCACAATCCATGATCAATATCGGTCAACGGAGACAATGTAATTGAAAGAAAAATGCACAATCAACAATCAAACTCCATGTAATCAATAATCTTCAACATCCATACACACAATAACATGTAATTTGTGCTTCAATCTCACTGTTTACATCAATTTCACATGCAAACATACACACATTGTTTCCGAAACGCACAAAAACATCAATTTAATCTATTACTTGTTCAAAAACAACAACAAACAATTCAAATCAATGATCAAAACACTACATACCCAAAGAAAACAAACCCTAATCGATTACATGAACCATATCTTCAGAAAAACGGAGAAAATAGAGACAAATTCGCAATGGGTATCGAAAACCTACTAAAATCAACGCAAATGAGAGTAAATCTTTGATTTTTCCTCAACCCACGGTTGAATCCGCAGCTTTTTGGCTGAAAATCGCAATGGAGGAGAGTGGGGAAGCCCTAATCGGTTAGAGGAATGAGAAATGAGGGAAAATGAGGTGTTTGACGTTTTTAAAAACTGATTCCGTGATATGTAATCGATTACGGCCCGTGCCGTAATTGATTACATATCGTGGTAACTGCCACATTTGCCTTTAGGTTTTATGTAATCGACTACGCCACTCATCGTAATCGGTTATACAGTGCAAATTTCACGTAATTGATTACTGAACAGTGACGTAATCGATTACATAGTGTAAAAGATTAAAAAAAAGAGATCTGACCCCCTGCAATCGATTACATGAGGCATGTAATTGATTATAGGGGGCAGATGGGTTAATACTTTTGCCTCAGTGACATTTTAGTAATTAATTAATTAATTAATGTTTTTTCCGTACTTTTGCCCATTTCAATTTAATTTTAAAAAGGATAAATTAGGTACTAATGTGTTTTGGTATCACAAATATTCAAAACAAATTTTCATATTTTCCTATTTTTAAAGTTCTTTATCCATCCGCCTCTCTTTCTTTCTTTCTTTCTTTTTTTTTTTGTTAATATTTTCAGAGAATATCATTGAGTGCCCAATAACAAATACAATAGCACTTTGTTGGGCTCATTATAATTCTAGAACACATTCTCATTTTGTTTTTCTTGGGTTTTAGAATTTTAGAATTTTGACAAGTATTTTTTATAAATAAATGGAATTTAAGCAAATCCTAACTTGAAAGAATTTTATTTATCAAAATTTGATTGAAAAAAAGGCTACTTAAATGTTAATTATGGATATGTTGAAAATGTAATGACACTTGAATGTTAACTATGAAATGGTAATGTCAATGTGAAGGAAGTGCATTAGATTCTCAACTGTACACTTTTCATAATTCATACAAGAAGAAAAATCACTCAAATGTTAATTATAAATCAGTTGGAAAATGAATAGCCACTATATTAATGTTAATTGTTTGTTTGGAAAATGAAAAGCCACTTGAATTTTAATTGAGGGAAATATTGTTTGGGAGGAAAAAAATCACTAGAATGTTAGTTATAAATCGTTTGAAAAATGAAAAGATACTTGAATATTAACTATGAATTAGTACATGTCAATGTGAAGCCAATGCATTTGATCCTCAATTTTACACCTTTCATATGCCTAAAAAGGATACTAAAATATTAATTGTGAATTGGTTAGAAAATGAACCACCACTTGATTTTTAGTTGTGAGAAAGATTGTTTGGGAGGAAAAAAAGCTACTTAATTATGAAAAACCGAGGAAGTATTCAATTTTGTTCTTATTGGTCAATATTAGCCTTTTTTGTATTCAATCAAAAGTTTGAATGATGTGGGAATAACATATTAAACTTTAACTAATGCTATGATAAATCCTTTGTCACTTAAATATTAAAATTGTGTCTATATCCACATGCGACTACAATGACATTTAAATTTTGATAATAAATCCTCTAAAATATTTTAAAATTTATACATATAATTTTCTTGTGGTTAATTAAATTGTTATTTAAGTAATAAAAATGACACCTAGGTCATTATTATTGCATGTACTTTAAGAGAGTTTGCTTATTACAAGAAGACCCCATTGTATGCTCCTTGAAGGCTTAGCATGATTGTGGGGGATAAACATGTATGTCAAGCAAAAGTTTTCCTTACATGTGTAGATTTTCCCATTGTCATTACTTATGATGACTTGTGAAACACATGCGGGGAACCAAGATTGATAGTTTTTATGCATAAAAGAGAGTGTGAGAACGTATCATGCCAGAGATCAAAGAAGGTGAAGTCCACCATTTTAGAAATTCTGAAGTACTTGACAACATTGACCAATATATAAAGTGATTCCATGCTCTTAAAAGCTTGGATGCCACAATAAAACATATTTCCAAGATTTAGATTCCCTATTTCCTAAAAACACACATTACAGATTACATATTGAACAATGAAGAACTACATGGATAAGAGCGTTCAAAATTCTTATTTAATGAGCCAAATACCAATTGTCAAATTTTAGGCAAATCTCTTCTATATCATACAGTTGACTCATACTCACATATGGTTTCTATAAGAAAGAAAAAAGTTGTCTTTAAAAAATTGCGGCTTCATATGTAGGAGGTCATGCTATCACCTATATTCTTGGAGATCAAGTAGCAGATGGCAATTTAAAAAAGATGCATCAAATATAGATAATAAGATGATGTCTTGCTGATTTAGTGGAGATTGAAGAACATTTAGCCAGTGAATTATTATGTTGATACATTTAGTTTTTGTTCCTAAAGTAAAACTAATTTTAGTTATTTTTTTTCTGGTAAAACCTATTTACAAATACCTATACTCCCACTCAATTTTTAATCTGGCACTTATGTTTTTCCCCCCTGTTAGTTAAATCATTAATTTTGCTTGCATAAGAGATAACTGTATCAACACAGTAAAATTAATGCATCTACTCATGAGAAAACAACAACAAGCGCCAAATTAACAATTCAGTGAAATTATAGGTACCTTCCAATAAGTTTTCCATTTTTGTTTCAAAATAACTCCTCAATCTTATATACCATTTTTTTTCATTTGTTTATAATGTCTTCAATAAATGAAGATATTATCTATAAACAAATGTGAAGGATAATGCATAAACCCCTTAAATTAAGATCACTTATATATTCATCTCTAATTAACAAATTAATATTTTGAATATGCCATAACAATAAACACTTGGGGAAAAATATCTATTTTACATTAAAACATATTTTCGCTTTAATTAATCCTATTGGACAATTGAAGAATTTCAGAATCATATGAGTCCAAAATATCATTATCTTTCTAGTCAACGACATTTCTCTCTCTTTTTTCATCCTTTTTCTTCTTCTTCTTTTTTTTTTTTAATTTTATTCCAAACTAGTAGCTACAGATCAAATGATTAATGATTCCATCTGGTCTTTTTTTTTAATTTTAATTTCAATTTTAAAAGAAAAGCAACATCAATTAGTTGAATGGTTGCAGGGGACCACAGCCTGTCTGTGACGTTTCATGCTCATAATAATCCAATAATACACTTAATAGATATTGGAAAATTGAATAATGAATTTAATGAAATGAATACCCTACATGCTCCTCTTTTTTAAACTACATGATCGGACACTTTCATTTATTCTTTTTGAAAACAAAGGCCATGGTCTCTCATTTTCATTTCGTTTTTTATTTTCATTTTTTATCTCTAAACACGTAGATGCTGACAAGGCTTTATCGCTTTACCAATAATATCCACCTCCACATTTATTATCTTAAATTAATTTTATATTAAAATATTTTTACCTTTTAAAATGTCCAGGAATAATTTTTTGTTCAGTTAAGAACTACATTCTTAGATTGAAATATCGCTCTATAATTTATTTCGCGCAAATAATTTTTAATTAGAGTCATTCAAATTGATATAGGTTATTCTATAACATTATAAACATCTTTATTCACAGATCTAAATTTGATTAAAGTTGACAGAAATGATTTTTTTTCCTTAAAAAATTCTTTTAGTTTAAGTGATATTTTGATCGTTCATGGACTTTTCATTTTTATTTTCATACCATTCACACTTAATGAATCCTTAGATCCAACTCCATGTTATATATATATAAGGTAAAATCCATTCTTTAGCAAAGAAAAGAAGGTAATATCCAACATGCCAACTCAAGATTTTCTTGTTAACATAGCTTAATTTATTGAGACTATCCGTTTTTATTTATTTATTTTGCTACACACAATCTTCCCCTATCAAAGGCAATCTTATTTGAATCAGGGCGTGTTCATGGAAAATGCTTCGTTGGAAGAGACAAAACCCACTTTGGTGATCTCTACGCCTCATGAGTATTAGTCTCTAGTTATTGGCAATGGGATACCGCCTAAATTCTACAAAACAAAATGAGCATATCTCTAAGCGTGAATTCAAACTTTAATTCGTCACATTGTGAGGAGGCTAACTAGTATTTATCTTTTTAATTTTTTAACCACCTTGGCATTGAAAGACAGTTATTGTTAATGTGGACTCATTTTCACCAATGCAACAATGGGCTGGGTTCCTTTCCAGAGCATTCCTTGGTTCCCAAACTAATATATTTATCTATTTAAACCAGGTTATGGAGATGAATACCCTAGTGCAGAGATGCCCAAGAATTTTTTTTATAAAATTATTTCAGAAATTGTGGCTATGTTTTTTTCTCATAAAGGGGAAAATTATTATTTCAGCTTTGAAAATTAAGCAGTAAGGACTAAGGAGTAAGTTTTCCCATGTTCAAAGGTAAAGTGCATAATTTTAAAGTTGGGGGACCAAGTAGATGCAAAAAGAAAATGCATATTTTATGTTTTTCTAAAGAAGTTGTTGAATATGAAGGGGAGGGCAAAGCCAGAAAAGTAAAAAGAGAATAGGTCAACAATCAGTGAGAGACGCATCATTTAGATGAATGAATCCTTATGCAAATGAGTGTTCCTCGGGTAGATTGAATTAGATTTAGCAGAAATTCACGTGTCTAGTATTAGAATCATATCTTAATAAGATGATCTTATAAAGCAACTAGGGTTATTACCTTTTTTATTCAACAAACTTACATATAACAAATGATGCTAATTAAACAATATAACATTAAACGAACGATAATAATACAATAAATATGGAGGATCCTGTTTTAAGACTACCATGTTAAACCTGAAAACAGTACCTAACATAACATTATCCTCCCGAATTTCTTGAAGGTTCTGAAGACAAAGGCAACATAGAACCTTCATCAGCTTCACTGATAGCTCTGTTTCTCAACTCTAAGACCTTCTTGTGACAGTTAGAATGCAACGATGCTACAAAAGTTGGACTTGTGGCTGGCCGGTATTCGGGATAGAGGCGGCCGGACCGGTATCGAACCCCACATGCATTGCATAGGGTTTTTGGGCCCATAGGACCCTCCCTCCACTGAGGGGTCTTTGTAACCTGACAATGCATGCATTTTCTGTGGATGATTGACTGCTGCCATGATGATCTCTTCATATTAATACGACTAGAGGGAACAGAGAGAGCTTTTTTCGGCTGCTTCTCATTGGGACCATAACATGGTACCCAATCCCAAGTAAGGAGTGTTTCAAAATTTGATTTGGCAGCAGCTGCCCTTTGAGGTTTTTGTCGAGCTTGTGAGGAAGAGATGAAAGGAACTGAGAAAAGAGGGGTGAGGCTTGAGAGAGGGCGGCGTTTGCTGCGAGCTCGCTTTCGGATGGCAGGCTGGTCAAAGGCATTCTCACCTGATGAAGAACTACTGCTTTCAAAAACAGAGACTGGGCTGTAGATTTGGAATCGGAGGATATCCTTGCCGTTGGAAGAGACTCTTGGATTGGGAATGGTTTTGATATATGTCACCTTAGTAGTCTCCGGCACTTGTTCCATTGGGGAAATCTCAGCACGCTGCAATACCAAATAATTAAGTACACAACAAATAAACAAACAGAAAAGGATCACATGAAACATAAATAAGCAAGCAACTTATCTGGAGATCAACGGAGTGATATATATAATCCAAAAAAAAAAAAATAGTGATGAGCCTAAGAGGAACCTAGTATAAATTCTTCCAACATTTACATGTATATCCCCAGAGCTCATCACACGAGAGGAAAGCTAGTGTTTTGCAATCAGAGAGGGTAAAGTCAAATCTTCATGTCAAGAATCCAAGTGCCATAGTATGTTAAACTACGTGATATAATTGCAATTTTGCTTTGTGATTCTGTATAGAACAGTCTTACTTCTTCAGCAAGAGCGGTGAGACAAATGGTTGTAATTGCAACCAGCCACAGAAGCCTTGTCGTATCAGCCTCCTTGGAAACATAACTAGTTTCTTGGATAAAGATCATTGCATAGACAGGAGGGTATTTGGGCAAGTGGAGCATTATAAATCTTTATAATCTTATAATTTATTCTGATGTCTCATCACTGACGTTAATGAGAAAAGACATCAGGGGCGCACTTAAAGAAATTCATTGACTCATTGCAACACTAGCTTCACTGCTTTTCATACACACTCAAGTAAGTAGGAAAACCGAATCCCTGCCACTTGAATCTCCCCAATGTTTTCATCCTAAATTACACCAATGTCACCCTGAGGATCTATTTATCAACAGTTATACCTAACTGCTTTAGCAAATTGTTGAGTTATAGGATTTTATACCATTAAAACCACCTGTAAGTTACCAATATTTCTTTCTGACAATCTTTATTCATCTCTGCTTGAGGTAAAGTTCCTACACAAATTCATTCTAATCTTTCTCAGAGATTCACAGTAAAGAAATGAAAGTATTCCAATAAAATATTTTGACTATTGACATGGATATTCAATGACAAGAACTGTCCAACAAGTTATACTGTACTCCACATGATGACTGTATTAATGTTTCCTATGAAAGGTTAGGATAAATGATAAGTAAAACCCAAATAACTTGCGTATAGATCCTATAGAATGAGTAGCCATCGCCAGAAACTGAATGAGTCCTTCAAATTGGTAGATCACTACATTCATCTCGTTTCAGTTTCAAATAACACAAGTTTGTACATAATTAAGCCACCAAACACAAGCGCACTGCACTCAAATAAAAACAGGACTTCCCCTGAACAAAACTGCAAGGTAAGGAACAATATGCCCGAAAAGTACATTAAAGGAAGGGGAGAAAACTCACAGAAGTAGAGATCCTCTCAAGTTTTGGATTGCCTTTTCGAGTCTTATCACACAACCCAGAAGGTGACACGGAGGGAACATCAAAATTTGGCTCTTCAAGGTGTTTGAATTGGGCATCCCAATCTTCATCTATGGCATTAGGTTCCACATCTTCCAGCGGGAAGTCAAAATATTTGATGACATCATCAAAAATTTCATTCGACAAACCATTAAAATTCTTGTCAAAAAACCAAGAATCCTTCATGTTATTGATACCCTGTTTCAAAATATTATTATTACACAGAAAAGAAAATGAAAGGCATATGCAGTTACTCTATGCTCATATTTAGTAGAAAATACTCAGGAAAGAATTAAGAAGAATAATGCATCTTTGTTTAAAAGACCAATTATCTGGCACGTAACGATAAAAGTTGCAAAAACTTAAGGGAAGGCTAGAGTGAAGATTTACCCAAAAAAAGGACTTCCAACCGTGAGTATCCCACAATCAGTAAGTTGTTTAAGTGATAAGAATTACTAGAAACAAAACTAGGCTCGTATCAGATACCAATACCATTCAAGGAAAACATCAATTTAACCGGTCATGTCATCAGCCAAGCAACCACCACAATCCTTTCCCATTATAACCAAGGGCAGCTCATAAAGAAAATTTCCTTTTCAGTCCTACATGTCACATCCCCAGTACACCGTTTAGTTGCAGAGGAAATGTAGCAGAAGTGATTAAAAGCCATTAGCAGAAAATTGTACTATTTTCGAATGTAAATAGGCTATAGATGCTAGAAGTTAGAGTTCAAAATTCATTCTCACCCCATATGTGCTCAATTAGAGCTTAATGCAAGCAAATAATGTAAAAACCCTCTTTTCTTATCTTTCTCTATTCCTCCATTTACAATAAACATATGAGGAAAAAAATGAGATGCATGCAGCTGAACTCCCAGGGATACAGAGTAACCAAAAGAGCTAGAGAGAATGTGAAAACACAATAAGACTATCAGAGAAATTAACTCGAATGCACCTAAAGAAGAACATGAAAGAAAATTCTCCAGTAAAAGAAAAAACAAAAAAGAAAGATACGGAAGAACTTTGAATAAGACCTCTAAAACGGAAACTTCAGCGCATTGCCAGGTGTGCAGAGGCGGTCTCCCGGCAAAATCAGAGAAGGTTCTTACAGGAAACAGAAAACACTAATCGCAGGGAAGGATGGTGATAGAGTCAGGATTAAATGTAAAAGAAATAGTTTTTTTTTTTTTTTTGAATTTGGTAAAATTAGGCATGTGGGAGTATTTTGTGCCGCTGAGATGCAGTAGCCTCATCGGGGTCTCTGCGATATCTACCGTTCATTCCAATATATGACGCAGAAAATGTTTGGCTTTTGTTTTTTAAACCATGAGACAAAAAGTGAATACATATTTTGGTAACATTCATTATTGAAATCTCATCTTCTTTTTTGCAGTTAAATTTTCATTTATCCATGACACCAGTAACTAGAAAACATGTCCTAACTGCAATCAGTTTTCCAACCTACTAAATATAATTTAAAAGTTGAAATTCTCAAAATATATATTTTATTTAAAATAGAAGTAGTAGTTAGTTAAACTAAAATTCTATAAATATGGTAGTCATTGACATAACAAATTAATAAGCTATTATCTTTTCACCCAGCTTATATAATCATCATTATTGATTTTGTTAGAGAGGGCCAATAATAATAAATTTTTTTGACATTATCTTGTGGCCAACAATAATATTTTTTAAAATAACAAAAATGACTTTAACTAAATTAAAACTATGTAGTAAGCATAGAATTCTCAAAATAAATTTCACTTTTATAATCTAGGAATCATATAACCTTTCATAATTTTGACCTTGTCTGCGCGCGCGCGCACATATTCTGTAGAGAAGAATATATGTGCAAGTTGTACAGGTTTATCAATTCACACGTCAATAGTAAATTGGTATGAATTGTATATTTGTTGCTAGTAAAGTTTAATGGAGTGGCTCATTAAAAAAATGCAATGAAGAAATAAGATGGTTGATCAAATGAGGGGGCAATGAGCACAAGATGTGGATCTATACACATTATTATTATTATTATTATTATTAATTATTGAAGACAAATAGGTAGATCTTGAACGTTTGTCATACACAGATATCATTGACGCATCACCGTCATCGACGGTGCCCCGGGATGGATGAGAATTATACTCCTTTTTTTATACAATATATAAATATATTTCATTTTAAAGAACTTCCATAATGATAGCATTCAGGTGGAGAACATAGAAAAGGATCAATCTGCATCCACAAATTCAAAAGAAATATATGTCACTTCTGGGAATGCTATATGTACTTCTAAGTTATTCCTTTGATACAACTCATTTGAAAGAATGATAGTGTTATTGGCATGCCTTTCTTTTCAGTGTTTGAGAGTTACTCTCTTCAATTCATATATCAACTGTGGTCAATTGCACAAAAGATTTATAGTAACTTGTGTTAACAAAGGATTCATCAGTCTTCCTCCTAGACCTGACCTCTTCATGCAAGCAACATTACAAATTTTTTTTGGCTTTGCTGAAGAATTTCACTCCTCAAATTGTTCAAGTCATTTCAACTTCTACCTTTAATTGTAATATTAGTTATTATGTTTGTCCTGTTAGCTTTGGCATTGGCACTTGTAAAACATTTGACTCCTTTTTAATGTCATTTTGTCTTTTATCTTTTTTTTTTTTTAAAAAAAAGAACTTCGAAAATGTTTCAAAAGTTCAAAAAAAGAAAAGAAAGGCAAATGGAGATGGTAACTTTTGGACCCACAATGAGAAAAGCAAGGTAGAAAGCTGGTTTGTATCGAAACACAGCAAACGTTTTAAACATGATCTCTGACTCATTTGAATTAGCCTTTATGAGAGCGATTTTAATCCCATGTTATTAAAGTTCTAAATATAATTTCGTTCATTTCAGCAGCCCATTATTTTGATCTTCATCTCGAAGGCCACTTCTTTCTTTCCATCTTCTGTTGAGATCCCATTACAATTAGAAGTATTAAAAAAAGGGAGAGCTAAAGCTAGCTTACCAAATTTATCACTCCCTTGACTCCCCATTCGTGCGTACCAAACGCATCCCAACAATTTTGAGGGGTTGAAATTTAAGGTGGGGCCACCTGGTTTGGTGATCAGGTGGGGCCACCTTGTTTGGTGATCCGCCAAGAAATAAGTGAGGATTCCATTTGTATGAAAGTTGGTCACTTGGGATGATCAATGATCTCCCTCCGTTTCAACTCACAAATCATTCACTTCTGTTTTTCAACACATCAACAATTTCTGTTTATAATCCAATTGATCTTTCACATATGAGCACAAGCCTCACTCATAAAATGAATTTTATAACCTTTGACTTATAGTTGTTATAAATAATTTATCCGATTATAGATATTGTGGTGAAATGTTTATTTTTATTAAAAAAAAAAAAGGCAACATACATATAAGGCTCTTACTAGATAAAGGCTGAAGAAAGATAGTTGTACGTAATGAAAAGGTTGTTTGTAAGATTTAAACCAGTGTGACCTCCAGGATGAAATTTGTGTTCAGACTATTTGGCACTGAATCATGAATGCAAGTTGCATACGCTTTATGAGATTATGTGGAGTCCTCACCAATGTGGTACGTGGATTTGATGTAGATAATCTCTCATACCTCACAAGTTACTGTTGAATAACATTTATATCTTAGGCTTCAACATTCTTCTTCTCATATTTACAACAAGGAAGAACAGAAGAAGGAAGACCGAAGTGATCACTGAAGGAAGGAGCTTCCAGTTCGCCATGCTTAACATGTTTTTCCATCTTTCCTGCAATATACACGAAAGGAATCAAATAACCAATTAAGATCCACTTTAACGAAGATAGTCTCCCATGAGGAAAATCATACTGAACTACTGCCTCCGGTCCCTAATATTGCACAGAAGACTCCAAATGAAAATGGGAAGAAGTTTTAGTAGTTCACTAGTGGTGACCCCTAGCCGTGTTTCCATTAATGAGCAATTAATGGCATTTGACAGCCCACTTATAGCATTGATTAACCACTACCAAATGCCTTAAATAGCTTCTTACCTGGAACTTCTTGTGATTACATTCTGGTGTCCATCCCTTTTCATATTCATCACAATCAGATTTTGCAGTGTACTATCTTCAATCAAATT
Source organism: Acacia confusa (assembly GCA_037074495.1). Classification (NCBI taxonomy): domain Eukaryota; kingdom Viridiplantae; phylum Streptophyta; class Magnoliopsida; order Fabales; family Fabaceae; genus Acacia; species Acacia confusa. The sequence continues at coordinate 2,195,835 of CM073509.1, forward strand.
CTTGTTTCCGTTATGCATGAAGGAATGAGTTCGTTCTTTCCATATTATGCATTAACTATTAAACAATAGAACCCTTCCCGTGGGATAAAACTACCTTACTCGATGCACATATTGACCAACTGTAAGAAAAATGTACCCAAACACCTGAATCCTGGAGAGATTGTACCTCAATAGATTTCTGTAGTATACTTTTGTGTTGATTGGAGAAAATCTCTCTTGCATATTCATAGAGTTCTAAGTCAAGGTCATTAAGCAATCGTATGTGCTGAAGAACTGCATCAGAAACCTGAAGGCGTGCCTGGAAAGGGGCACATTACAATTAGCAAGTCAACAAGCCAGAAGTTGGCCATAGAAAATTTCCCCAAAGTGCAAATAATATTTATTTCCATGTAGCCTGAAATACAAGCACTGCCTACATATCCCGGGTGGCTATTAGATGTCTAAACCCTCTCAGAGTGAACCAAGCACGAATAGCTACTCATGAAACCTCTGGCCAAAAAACTTACCTCTGTTGAAAAGTTCACTGGAGATATTCTCTTCAAAGAAAAGGTACGTCGTTGAGCCTGGGTCTCCCGTAAACTAGAAATACAGTCCTCATAAGCTTCCATGAGGTCTCCCACAGTCATCTAAAATCAATCAATAAGCCATATAATTGTTATTCAAGAAAAGAAACAGAAAATATCTGACACCTCCACCAAAAAAACTATACTATGCAAACAAGCATACTTTTGATTCTGTTGCTTCATTGGAAGAAGTCTCACTGGCTCCACTGTCTAAGGTACTATTCTGTCTTGAAGCAAGATATGCAGTAAGAAGGGTTCCTGACTTAAACTTCATTGACTAGTTCTCTATGGAAGGATATGATTCTTACCTGATGTTCATAGTTATCAGGTTCAGGATTTGAAAGTGAGCTATGCCCTGTAATACAAATATGTGATCAATGCCATGTCACCCAAGCAGATCTAGCAAACTAGATATTAAAGACTATAAATGTCAACTGTCCTACGAGTTTCAATGCAAAAGAAGATACTTGATAAACCAACCCAGATCATCCCAAACCCCATCATGTGCCACAGACATATCCTAGTGCATGTGGGTTTAAAGGTGCTATAGTCATGCCATCTAACTGTCTGACAAACCACACTAACCTGCGTTATCAACACCAATCATGCTAGTATTTGGTGCTCTCAGCTGTGATATCACCTGAGCACCAACCACATTTGCGAACATTGAGGCAGATTCTTTGTGCTCCTCAGTCAGACCAACGTATAACATATCATCTAACCTCTTCTACAAGAATTACAAACATATTTTCATTAATGCAATAACAGGAACCCAGGAAGTGGTGACTATTTATATGATGCGAAAAAGCAAAATTCACAACTTACACAACTTATTCATTACCTTTGCAACTTGAAGCACATACTTGCCAAGAATCTTATACTTCTGTACACAATGGCGCACTTCATGTGATTCTGCTACATAAGAATTGTTAGTCAAACCCGCAACCTGTCAATTGAACAGTCCACCAAAAAATGGAAATGAAAACTTGGTTACATGAAATGCTAACATCAATAAAGCTTTGGAAATTCCGGAGTTAGACTCATTGAAATATATTTGAGGGGTTAAATTCACAACATATAATAGATAACTAAAATCATGAACCCTCCATGCCTGTAATGCTAGCCAAGTACTATGCTAGTTGCCTAGTTGTTTACGGGGTACTAATTTGTCCACTCAAATATTGGAAGAAGGTTTTCACAAGCAATCCAATTCAAAGCCCTTAGCATATAAGAGTGCAAGACATAAACTGAGAGTGGTTAGTCCAACAACAAAATTGGTAAAGATAAAGGATTTTTGCACCAGAGAATATCTGCCTATTCTTATGGCAATGGCATCTGAGCAGAATAAAGATTCCAAGCGATGTATTCCCATAAAATCACTATTTAAGAGGGAAGTATAACAAACATAGCAGTTGCAAAATTCATAATCCATAGGAAATTAAGGATGACAACAGTGATAAAAAACACTACTAGTACCTGGAATGTGGCTCCATTATGAACAATATCCTCAGCCACAGGATGATTGATGAATTCATGCAATGGCATTGCATATTCTTCCAAGTCATAGGAATCATTGCTCTTAGTGGTAGGTAGTCCCCTACTCTGCCTCAGATCCCTCTGTCTCACAAAATGAACAACAATACATCACTCAACAAAATTAGAGATTGTATCCAATTAGAAGTTCATACATTAGCGGACAACATGGCATCAAGACCAATATTTGGGTACTCTAATGACTGATATTTCCATCCTCAAAAGTACATGAATGTGTCCAAAATCATGACATAAAAGGCAAGTAATCAGCTTCAAGATATACCCAATCAGGATGTACATGATTACTCTTTCCAAATAAAATCTGGGCCACACATTCTTAGATAACAATTATAATAAATCAGCGGGATTATCCATTTAATATCAATTTCCTCAATATATTTGTCTTCCATATAACAATCTTCATTTGGTAAATCATGCAAAGTTAGCACTCAATAATTATCTGACAGTAATCATACTATAAAATTTCACATAAAGATCCACTCACAAGAGTAATTGAATATATGGCCATTCTACAAGGGGCATATTGTTCTGTGAGTGGATATTTATGTGGCATGTCAAAGTTTCAGTTCACATTTGCCCCATTTAGGGGAGACCCAATGTGAAATGGCTCTTGCATAAGTTGCATTTATCATAATTCACCAACAAATTCTATACCCAATACGGAGGTTACTAGATTAGGACCTTAATTCATGGGGATCATCAATAAAGAAACAGATGCTTTGAATTTATCAACACTCCTCCACTTGGGAAGCATATGGGTATTAGTGTGTGTGCATAGATGACCTTCATCAACTCCTAAGTATCAAGTTCATATATTACAGTAAAATAATGTACTTCTAAATCAGATAAGCTTGTATGTATAAGCAGGGAAAGAATATATACCAATTGGTAACATCCAGAAATAAAATGAAATGAGGAAATACCCTTTCAAACAGGTCTTTCCTCATCCATGGAACCAGATACTTCCAGGGCCAGATATTGAGTGTGCTTACTCCTTTAGTCTTAGAGCGCATGCGTCCAGCAATATGAGTAATAGATGTCAAGTTTGGATGCACCAAAAATCTAGCTGCAACCTCTATTGAAAATTCATAAGTACTAAAAACCCGACTAATAGGATCCCTTAGTATGGTAACCACAGAAGTTCTCTCCCTTGGAAGTTTTGAAGTTATGCTAAAGTCATCATGTGTAACTAAAACCCTGCAGTTAGGTTTGCTGCAAATTCATGAAAATAATAGCAAGCAATTGATAAGAAACGTTTGACAGAGTTTATAATGGATTTGTATGCAGGAAATGGGCCCAACAACAGATATACTATGGCTGAAAAAGTTATGGCTTTCAACAAGCTGATATGCTGAAGATGCTGTAAACAATCTAAAATGAAGTGTTACTATATTGTTCAGTAAATATTTTATAGAATAGAAGTTGTTATAGAATGAAAGCCTATTATATTGGAAAGTTAGAAGAAACCTTGGATCAAAGCGCAGCTTATCATAAGAACGAGGGCACTCAAGAGAGCTGGGATACAACTTCTTCAAGAAACTGCAGATACAACATACCACCAGAAGCATAGATCAATGAGTTTGTCAAGACGCAGGGCTTATCTTCTTTAGATATCTAACTGGAACTACATAGAATTACCAGTGAAAATATGTGCGTCCTCCTGTTCTTGGGACGTGGAGGAAAAATAGCAAATCTCTTAGTTTGTGTTTATCCTCTCCGATTTCCTTGTCAAGTGAAGAGGATGCCCAATTTCTAACAGCTCGTTCACATCGTCCAAAATCATTTTTTGTGAAAGAGGCATTCACTAGAACAAAAAATCGATTTTTTTTTTCCTTAGAAAAAAGAAAATCTAGAGACTAAACATGAAAATGACAAAATGTGATACCTAGTGCAACAAGCGTCAGCAACACACCAAATTTTAGAGTGCGATCCATCCACAAAACTCCTACTCCAGTGAGAGCCAGAGGACATGAAAGAAAAACACCGAAAAGGAAACCAAAAAATGAATAAATAAATAAATGGAATGAATTACAAGCCAGGTTTCCCATGATGAAAATCCTAGCCAGACACATTTCTACTTCAGCTCAAGAAACCAACCCCCTCCTGGTAACTCGTTTCCAAACCCAAGCCAATGTAACAATAAAACTAGAAATAAACTCAACCAAACACCAGTGATTAAAGGAGCATCATATTCATTTAAACTAGAAAAAAACTCAACCAAGCAGAAATGCGAAATATTCAAGGAAGCAGCCAGAATACTTCCCAGTTTCACGAATATGAAAAGATTGTACTTACATTATACAAAAACCAAGATAACATAACTGAAACAACAAGCTAAATAAATCAACGACAAGAACAGAGCACGAAATAAAGCACACAGACACACATCAATTCGAGAAGAAGAAAAACACGAATAAAAGCAACTAATGGACCTACCTGTATCAGCCTAAGGATCTTGTGCTCATAAATTCCCAAAACAATGTTGGGAGTTCACTATACAGACCTCACATTCAGTGATGCTGAAAGCCTCTGTCCTGAAATTTCTCACCAACCAAACGTAAAGTTAGAAAATTTTCCCGGGAAAAGGAATGGCCCTAGATTTTATAGGGCCTCCTTCCACGGGAGCTGTTGGCTTTAATAACGACGTTGAAGACTGAACAGCAGCGTCCTCCTCCTCCTGGCCTCGGACGAAAGACGCTGAGAAGTGAGAAATGGTTCACAACTCTTGAATCGCGGAACAAATTAAAAGAGAAAGTCATAATTGTCTGATTAAATCCATATCATTAATATTAACGTTCATTAATACAGTAATTTATATGTGTTACGAAATCTACAAAGTTGGCTATCATTAACGTCTGGTTTTGAATTTATTTACACTCTTTTTCCTAGTTTATATTGGCTCTACCTGATTATAGGAATTCATATTCATTCGACAATCTTTATGTCGGTGATTTTGTGACGATCTAAACAATTTGTTTCCAAACTCAAACTATCATTTTGTAATTGCTTTCGTTAGTACTCATTGCAATGGATCTGGTGAGAATTCATCAATTGAATCAATACCTCCTGCATATGTAATATATAGGCACGCAATAAGTGTGCAAAAAAAAAAAAGAAAAAAGAAGAAGAAGCATTATACACCATTCAGAGCAGTGGCATGGGGAGTCGTGACTTTTGGTTAGTGGGCATAATTTTTTTAATTTTGTTTTCCCCAATATATTGTTTAATATTCAAGTTAATTGAAATTAATTCACAACTTAATATTAGACAAATAACTTGATTGATATAATTATTTTTTCAACTGAGAGGTTAGGAATACGAATAATCAAATGTTACTTAACTAATTTATGTAGTTTAGTGAGCCAATATTTATAACTTTCAGCTAGAGGGATCCCGTTGACCTTCTTATAGTTAGTGAAGAAAGTAAATAAATTATTTTAAAATATTTATATCTATCATTTTTTTTCAAGCTAATTTAGTTGGACTTATAAAGTAATATTTAATCTAATTATACACAACAACATATATTATGATTAAGTAATATATTTATATTTTTTAACATAATTAAAAACACGTCAATGACGTCTTGTATCTAAGACTAGATGAAACATTTTAATTCAAAGTTATAGGCTTTATATTTAAGATCGAATAGATTATTTTAATTCTGTGTTATAATTCATTGTATCTGACACAACTAGATATATTGACTCACTAAAATCCATAAAAATCGTTCCATACACCATTTAAGCTAACTAACATTTGGCATGGCGAGCCAATATCATTTTTCCCCCTCTAGCTCCAATATGTAAATCCTTTTCTTAGAAATTATTCATCACATTTTTTTTTTTCAAGACAATCCTAAGATAATAACACAGTAATTGCATCATTCTTCACCTAACACTTCAACCATTGTTACAAAATTTATTAAAATTATAAACTTCTAGAATTTTCAATTTTTCTTGAGTTGGACGGAAAATTAGTTAATTAAAAATCAATAAGAGAATAACAAAGTTGTAAAACTGTCCATCTGAAAAACAGATTAAAAAAAATAATAAAGTATTAAAGATAACAAAAAAGGGCATAAGAAAGAATTCAAATTTAGCGGGTTCAAAAAATTAATTATGTTCACGGAGCTTAAGATAAAATATGGAAGGTATAAATAAGTTTCTATGGAACAGTTCGAATCAAGTGATTAAAATCGTAAATTTTAATTTATTGGGCTTAAGATAATATATATTTAAAAGAAATCCAATGAGTATGTTTGAAGTATATAGAAAAAGTATGAGTGTGGATGCCAAGTAAAGAATAAAATCACCTATACCGAATTTGAAATATGAGCTTCTACCGAACTAGTTTAAGCATTACAAATAGCAATTCCCCCATCCCACCACCAATGCTTTAGCAATACAATCCACTGCAAGACTGAATTTGATCGAATGAAATAATGGCTTCTAGTAATTTATCAGCACAGACAATAATCTATTTTTCCTTTTAAAAAACTAATTTAAATTTCAATTATGGAATTATATACACATTGCAAGTCCAAAAAGGTCATCGGTCATGGCTTTAAACTGACTGATTTGGAGGCATCAAGATGGTTGAGGCGAACAGTTCCAAGAAGATACTCAGGGAGCTCCTCGGGCATGTTTCCCTGAGCAACATATATTGTGGCCATTACGCCATGATCATGACACAGAAAAAGAAAGAAACCCCAGAAGACAGTAACATTATTATTACACAAGTACAAATTTGACCAAAATTTTTTATCCCCACAAAATTCGCAGGAGATTAGTCAGAACTCAAAACATTGTTGAATTTGCAGTGATAGAGTGTTACCTGTACTAGAAATGCCATCTCAATAACCAGATTGTTGAGGTAGCCCAGGACAAGACTCACTACGCCTCTCGCAACAGTTGATGATCCAACATCAACTCCAAGCTGCAATGGGTGGCATGAATTCGAAACAAACTTAGAATGTGAGATGATTTGAGCTTTTTATGTCTGGTGCATATCCCCTTAGCAGTGTTTCTAATGCTCTATGCATGCATGCCACATCAAGACAGGAAAAGCATTCGCAAATTCTAACTCTTAAATAGGAAATATCTTCATTTAATGATGAACTAATCGTTTAGAGTCACTATTAATGAATAATTACCTCCAAATAGTTCTTTCCCTGGAAATAATTAATTTCCAGAGCTTGACCAAGAAGGCATGCCTTCTTTCCCACACTCTGCTTTACTATCCATGAACCCTGAAAGCAGGATCGTCAAGACTCTTAAAACAAAGAATGTTGCAATAAAAATCTGTATAAACCATTTCTTACGTCATGGTATTGGACCATTGCAGAAAACAAATTTAACAAAGAGTAGCACGTCAATTTGATTAACTAAATAGAACTAAGCCAAAAATGGAGTCTAGGAAGAAAATAAAGCACATTCCCATTGGACAAAGAGGTCAGGGATGTGATTAGTGGCGCAGCAAGGGCATGATAGAGGCCTAGAGGGTTCTAACATGATTTGAGATTTAAGTTACAGAGATTAATGCAATCATAATACTTGATGCATCATTAACTTGTTTTTGGTCACATTGCAATAGGATGGAAAGGAATAGAAAGTATATCTTCAAGAACTATTTGGCTCCAAGCGAGTAGTTTGTGCCAGTGATGGCATTTGCTAACCTTGGATATGTATGGTATAAGTTTAAATCTTGAATTTCTAAAGGCTTCATCACCCTTGACAAAACTCTCTAGCAAAGGAGAATCTTCAATAGGGGCACTCATCATGTAGTATAGTGCAAGGTTATATGTTGTAGAACCTGGAACCTGGTCAAAAGAAAGAAAGTAATTAGTGTCATCGCAGCGAAAATACATTAAGAAATATATATATATATATATATATATGAAAAGTTGTGAGTAACCTGAATATTTACAATGAAGAAGAATTCAGGTCTACCCTGTGTAGCATATTTCTGCAAGTAAAAGCGTGCTTAAGCTGGTTTTCTTTTCAAGTTTTATTGTAAACCATAGGTTGCTAATGCAGCGCTCAACATTATCAACATCATGAACCAGAAAAACAAGGTCAAAGTCAACCTGCACAATACTCCCAGGACGACCACCAAGATCATCTTCCCTTTTGTCAGATCTAAGCCAATCTGCACCAACCATTTGCATCAAGGTTCCCTTTGCTTTAACCTACTCATTAGCAACACCAAGAGGTCAGTACAACACAAAGCTGAGGCCCTTCTTGATCAAAGCAAAGGCACTTGACTGCCCTGTGAGAGCAAAGTAACAACATGGATAACCGTAAAACAAAATGTAAAAGGGGACAACTTTGCCACTACAGCAATGTATCAAGTGAATTTTTGCCTAATATTTTAGTTAGTAATGAATTGTTGCCTTATGTACCTTCACGTGGTTTTCCAGATAATTTTCTCCACGAATCAGGAAAGTAGAAGGATCTGCTTCCGTGCAACTGGAAAGTATGGTACACGTAGGATCTTTTGGAAGTGTGGAACCATAGGAACATGGGATACTTTCTTCCCTAATCATATCCTGCAAGTCCACATAACCCCTCTTCTGAACTGCAATGTATTAGATCTAGGAATTGTTAATCATACTATCATAAAAGAAAAATCATATATAATTGTGATATGCCTTCGAAAGTAGTAGTACTAATCACCTGCAAGGTCATGCAGTCTTTTTACAAAACTAGTAGCAGTTGATAACTTGGGATGACGGCTTTCCTGAAATTCTCAGATTCACATTATAAAACTGTTGAGTGAATTACATGCATTATGAGGCACGTAATTAAATTATGATCAGATGCTGCCCTGCTTTGGGACAGCAACGGTTTGTATCTCACCATACTGAGCATCTTTGCAATAAACACACAATGAGTCTCAACAAGATAAAAAGCTAAAATGCAAGACTAAACAAAAATGCATAAAATCACATATAAGCCATCTAAGAACAAATACAAAGAAGACACAATACAATGACGAGGATTAGGGAGAAACAAACAGCTACATAATCAAAGTTAAATTGAAAGTCTCGCTGTTTTAATAACTTTTTAGTAAATGACCAAATAAGACGTGCTATTAATGAGCAATTAATGGCATTTGACAGCCCACTTATAGCATTGATTAACCACTACCAAATGCATTAAATAGCTTCTTACCTGGGGCTTCTTGTGATTACATTCTGGTGTCCACCCCTTTTCATATTCATCACAATCTGATGGTTCTGGAACATCAAAAAATTCATCATCTGCGTCATTTAGACTAACAAGGCTTGCATGCTCTGATTGTGTTTGATCCACTTCTCCATCTGTGTCAGCATGAGTTTTCTCACTTACTGTCTGTGTTTGAATATTGAGGTTGTCGTCACCTTCCTTCAGAGGAAACCTGATTCTTCTGGTCAACACTCCAGATGAACAATCAGAGGAAGAACAATTTCCTAGTCTCGCTCTATATAACTCCCTCAGAGCTGCAAACGCAAGAGGAACAAATAGTTAAAACACAATCTTAATCCTCCAATTTGTATAATAAACAAAAGTAATGTCCAGTAAGAAAAATTTATAGGCGAAAGAAACAACCAGCAACTCTCCCGAGCATTTGAATAGTTATGGAACGGGCTGCTGAAGTTTTTAGATAAGACTTCCAGAATTTCCAATCAATAGCAAGCATATGCTTTACAACAGATTGCTTTCCTTTGTTCACTGGTGATATAACATAACCTCCACCTGAAAGAGAATGCAGGTTGTCATTCCCAACTGCTTTAATACAAAATAATTCACACAGAACATCTCTAGAAACTCCAAAGACACCAAAGACTTCAAAGGAAAAATTCAGACATCCTCATGCTTACATGATAGGATAAGATGATGACAATGTGACTAAGTCATTAAAAACCATCTGAAAATTAGTGAACTTTTCCAGTTCAGAATAAAAGATGGCTGAAACTGAGTGCAATACCAGAAAATAATATTGCACTGAAAGATTAACTATTTTTATTGTTCAAGCATACATTACTTTTAAGGCAGGCACGGACATAGCCTCTCTGGGGGGGACACTTCTTGTGAAACACGGAGTGGTATAGAATAACTGTGACAAAGAAAACCAAAACAAAATAATTTACTTTCATTCAAATAGCATGAGTTCTCAAACTTTACATATATATTCAATCAAAATTTTCCACCAATCAAAACTACCATAGGTTCCTCCATCTTCTCTCCTCCAATAACGTCGCAACAACAGATCTCTCCGTTTCATTCCCCTGTAAAGCATGATACAAAAAGAATAAAACTTTTACTAAGACAAGGCTATAGCCTCAAATCAAGTATCAGCACATATAATTAGAGCTTGGATTTACCAAGGCAACCAATCACTATATAGCTGCTTGTGAATAATGTCCGTGTGACCATCCAAGTGTTCAACCACACACCCCTCGAAGAAACAGAAATCCCATCTGCAGTTCAATATATAATGGTAACAGTGACGACCTCAATAATATGGCTATGCCAAAGAAGCCTGGCAACCAAGGTTTAAAAATTATGTACACTTCAGTCTGCATTTGCACTTTTGCAGTCACTGATCAACGAGATCACACTCATCAGTATTGACCTTTTCACAACATAACAAAACTAAGTCTAACTGTTAGCATTTATTATTATCATCTGATTGAGTTCTCGCATGTAATAATATATAGCCATAGCAGTTTCATAAACAAGACCCTATATTTTGTATTTGGGTATGGGCATCATGACTGACAAGAAAGCCCATTTCATCTCCGTTCATTGTTCTTTTAAGCATTCCTATAAATATGATATCCATAAAGTAAAGTTGTGCAAAAGTGGAATTTTGAGGGTGCACGACGTAAATGCACTTAACACTTCAAAATTTGAGTTGAAAAGTGAAAGAAGAAGAGGAGGAGGAGGAGGAGGAAATTACCCTAAGATCAAATGTCTGAATACTCAATCAAAGTTGCTTTCCAATTACAAACCATACCATCAATATAACATCATACCTCCTTGTTAAAGGAGATGGAAGATTTAAGGGTTAAATGGAAAAGGGGAGAATAAAAATTTCCACTGCAAGAATATCACATGCACTTAACAGACTTACTCTGATCTTGAAGGACCAAGTGACATAAGAGTCCGGAAAATGGCTTCAGAAGTCCCATCAACCACACCAACAGCCATTATAGCAGGGTGATCATCCCACTTCTGGAGATAAGACCATATTCAATAATTCAATTTTCTTCATAAAACAATTACTGAACAGAAAATTTACCAACCTTCCCAAGTGAATCTCTATCTTTTGCTTCCTTAAATAGCCGCAAACCTGCGTAACACCTGTGAATATGTATGCATAATTTTAACTGCCACGATCAGCAAAATCTGAGGTATAACTTTTACCATTTTGGCAACCAAAGATTATCCAGGGTGAAGGAGCAACAACATCAGATGTCATAGGATCCAAATTTGTAGAAGAGAAAAGAGTCCAGTCTAAAGAATTTGAGTGACTTTTCCTGCTAGAACCACTAAATCTGTAAGCATAGAAACACCAATACTATTAAGGGTTATGCAATAAAAATATCATGATAACATCACAAGTGAATAATAATTCAAAGTTTGTCAATTCAGACAACTTGAAAATTTTTATTGCAATACAAGTGTTTTTCATATTGCATGAAAATCAGTTACTTTACCTAAATGACTGCCATCTCCTCTTAGAGCAAGCTACAGGAATATCACCAAGATCAGGAGCATGCTGCACACATTCATAGCAAAAGTTTCTATTTTTAACAAAGAAGATTTCATTTAGACTTTAAAGTTTGTGACATCTGGTACCTTTAAGGATGCTTCCTGAAAGGATTGAATCCATCGTGCTGCTTCTTCAGGGCGGCTTGCTCCTAACTATAACATTCACATTACATGATTTAGCATTAAAATTTCAAATAAATTTTTTTAGCCTAATAATGATCTCACCTTTAATTGATCACAGTGATTTGAAGTATTGTAAAGAGTAAATATAAAGAATACCTGCAATTTGTGCGAGGAATTACTATTAAGCATATGTCATTGGTGTATATTGATTGGAACAGAAAGTTGAGACAAATATTAACATTGAACCACAAAGAAATTGTGCTTATACTTTTCTGTTCATGCTTTCCCTCCCATTGTCTGTAACTCGTATGCAAGAATCTACAACAGCACTTCTAAGAGGATCCTGACAAACAGTTAAAGAAAGGTTTCACTTCCTCAACCTTGATCAAATAGAACAAAAACTTAATATAACACCTCATATAAAAGGTCGAGATCCAATTTAGTAATTTACTCCTTCATTTTAAAACGTGGATAATCAAGTATTTTTACTAAAGACAAAATTTTCAGTTTATACGTGAAAAGTAGCTGACTGGTTTCATGAGGAGATTATCATGTAACCACTCTCCGGAAAAAAACTCTTATACAAACAGAATAAGCGAAGCTCGAATTCTGCAAGATGTTTGCTTTACTCAGCCATTGTTAGACATCATCTTAGAGGATAGATTGATATGCAGGCTCCCAAAGTAGGTCCAAAACTTTAGAATTTTGACATGCGATTATCTTAATCTAATCATCTAGAGTTATTGTAGACAGATGCATGTACAGGCATGAGTGTACAGCATTGGCGGCCAAGGTTTTACGAACCGATTGCATCGTTTTCCTCTGAATCGATTAACAGATTAACCAAAAGTGAAAATCTTAAAAACCAGTTCAATATATCTTGCATGCACTTCTAAAGAAACTAAAACAAAATGATCCTATCACTCAGCCGTGCGAGCGAGAGCGCGCATTCTCTTCTAGTCGACCAGTCAACCCATAACAATTAGTGTCCAACAAGAAACAACGGCCACCAGTCGAACAATCTAATCCAGATGGAAAAGAAATGAGAACCTTTGCCAACAAAGAATAGCAAAGAAAGTTGGTTTAGCTTCATTAGCGTTTCAGCAAGAAGACAAGCTCCCAAAGTCCAAGCAACATGCAGGATCAAAGAAGGAAACAAGGACATAAAGGAGAGGAGGATGAACCTCATTATTTGAACTGGGAACAGATTTGAAACTCTTAAGAAGGTGGCCATCGAGGACGAAGTAGCGCTTTCGCGAGAACTGCAATCCAAAGCGGTTAGAGCGTATAAGATACAACCACCCCTCCATTCTTCCATCATTTTGGTGAGTAGTACTCATTCTCAGAAACCCTCACGCTCAGAAGAACCCGCTTCTAATATCTATTTCCTGAAAATTCTCAGTCAAGATTCAAGCAAAACTAGATTGCGATCTCCCTTCCCGGATTTTTCACTTCTAAAAAATGAAGCCAGTCATTAAATATACACAAGGTGATGAAGGAGATATCGATCCTCTGATCCCAGCTAAGGGATTCAGAGAATCGAGCGTATTATAGAAGGAGTAGTGGCAGCTCTTTGGAATTGCAGGTGAAATGTGAAAATCTCTCCCTCCTCTGTAACTTGCTGGGCGCGTAGAGCACGCCTGAGGTGCAGAAGCTTAATTGGTTCGCTCGCATATGAGACAAAGATCGCTCGTCAAGTAATCACGCACCGAAATGACGTTATTACCCTTCTCTTACTTCCATCTTTGTTTACAAGATGCCCCTTCGCCAGTGCCAAGTTGCACATCCATTTATTTATTTTTAATTATATTTTATATACTCTATTTTTTATTTTCACTGTTTTTTTTAATTAACATCAAGATAAGAAGATAAAAAATAAACTTAGGGTCACAAATATGGATAATTTTTTATTAGAGAAATTGCTTTGGTTGATACGGCAAAGGCATTGTGATAGCTGTATTGATTATTATTATGTGCCAAGCTTCGTCGTAATGTAGGATACAATTATCCTCTCAAAGTTTATTATAAAATGTAATTCATAACTACCCACAGGTCCGTTTTTTCTTTTTTTTTTTGTGATGGATACGAATTATTGACCGATATGAAAAGAATATTCCATTTTAAAAATTTGTAATTTACTATTATTATTATTATTATACAGTTATCTTGCTTGTGCCCAAAAAGAAATATTCCTCCGAAGGGTATTGGGCGGAAACCGCACTTAACAAAAGAATATTAGTAAAATCAAATGATTGATGTGAGGGGGCAGGCGAAGCCGCTTGTTGCTCAATCTATTAAGGTTTAAAACTTTAATATTTTAATTACAAGAGTCAAGTTGGTCTCAATTCAATTAATTTCTCAATCAAAAGAATCATTTTATGCGTTTAAAAGTTGGCGGTTTAGGTTCACCAACGATTTGAGGGCAAATATATATCTTACCCAATTTATTTAGTCACGACAATGTCAAAGAATTGGCCAATCCTTTGGACACTCCAAATCGAAAATAAATTATTACTGCCTCTACTACTTAATACTCCTCGCCTTAATATAAAATTTAATTGGTTTTTTAAATAAATTATTTAGTCATAACATATTATTCCATTATATATTACTTTATAAGTCCAAAAAATTAGTTTGGAAATAACGGATAAATATAAATATTTCAAATTAATTTATTTAGCGTTTTCCATATTTTCAAAAAGTTATTTAGGTATTATATTAATGACACGAAGAAGTATAAGGACTAATTAATTAATTTAGATAGATTAAAGAAATTATTTATAACAAATATATGTTTTTGCCCGAATATAACAAATATATGTTGAACATTTTAAATTAGGGTTGAGTGGCAAATCCGCTTTGAAAGTATACGTTGAAAAGCAATGTTGTCCTGAAAGTTTTTTTAGGTTCAATTTTACCCCGGAAGTCTAAAAATGTAGCAATGTTACCCTTTTACGTTAAAAAAATAACGTTGACCATTAAAAAATTAACATTGACTGTGAACTTTTTAATGAAAAACTGCAACATTGCTATTTCTTTAGACTTCTGAGGCAACATTGAACCTAAAAAAACTTTCAAGGCAACATTGCTTTCTGACGTGTATTTCCGAAACAGATTTGCTACTTAATCCTTTTAAATTATTATATTTCATCACAACCACCATTCAATAAAGACCCTTTAATGTGTGGAGTTAATAGTAATACTTTGGGAAATAGTGGATTTAAGGTATTATATTCATGATTAAATTCAACTAAATTTTATACTCTCTCTAGTCTTTATTATATGTCATCAATTGCAATTTCTCTTAGACTAAGAAAGGATAGTTAAGTCATTAAATTAGTATTCAATTAATAAATATTTCCACCTTTACCCATGTTTTATTGGAGGGGAGGAGAGAGAAACCACTGAATGAATCGAAAAACATGCTTAATGGATTGAAAATACAACGGTCAATGAAAAATATTGGCTCAATAAGTAAGGGCATAATGAGAAAAATCCAATAAATCAAACAATTAAAAGCAATTGATGCCTTATAATAATGACAAAAAATTGCTTACAGTTAGTGTCTTATAATAAAGATGAGAAAGAATATTTAGGAGCAGAGATATAGATTTTCTTTTTTTTTTAATGTTTTACAATTCATCTTTCGTATGTAAACATGTCATCGTGGGTCTTCAATTTAAGATTTCATTCAAACAATATGGGTTAAACCAATACATTAATTAAAAGGTTAAGGGGCAAAAATACCTATGAACTTTTATCAAAATTGCACCCACCACCATATGCTTTTAAATGGTTCAAAAGTACCCATGAGCTTGCAAAATCAGAGCAAAAATGACGTTGCTGTTAAATTTGACTAACTTTGTTAGTGGGCCCACACTATTTTAAAAATAAAAATGTCTCCATTTTTTAAAATTCCTTTGCTGCCCTCCCTTATTTCCCAACAACAACCCTTGCTCCCTTGATCTCTCTCTCTAGTCTCGTCTCTTCTTTGATGTCAGTAATAGCACCAACGACCTCCACCAAGGACAGTGACATTTTCATAATAGCAACAACAACCATCATCCATTAGCGATCATGTTGATTCTCTTCTCTCCCAACATCTTGTAGATCTACAACTTCAAACAATGAAAACCTGTTCAGTGGTTCAAATCCAATCAAATTCAACCCACCACAACTACTACCACAAGAGGATGCACGCCATGGCGGTGAGGAGATAGGAGGGAGATAGAGAAGGTGGAGGATAGAGGGATCGATTTTTTTTTGGTGTTAAGAGGGATCGATTTTGGAAGAGGGAAAGTGGTGGGTTTCTTTGAGACATGGAGGGATCGATTTTGGAAGAGAGATTTCCAAGCCTTGAGTTTTTTCTTTCAATTTCTTATCTATAATTTGCCTTGTATGATGTTGTTTCATGGTGGGTCTAGTGGTTCACTCAAAACAAAAATTATTTCCAGCTATATGGCATTAAATGAGGAACCACGGAGGTTCATGACTGGTAAGCACACAAAAATTATCTCCAGATTTATTCTATTGAATGAGTAACACAACAAAGACAAGTTTCTTTTATTTGTATTAATGGGTGCTCACTTTTCAACTTCTACATTATATTTTCTTTGATAGAATCTTATATTCTAAAGAACATATATTGTTGTGTTGGTGTATATTTCCATCTCTATTTTTCACTTTCTTTCTCCTTTCCTTTCTTGGCATTCTCATTTTGTCCCCTTTCCTCCCTATTTATGTGGTATAACTCTCCAAATGTTTAATCTCCCAATGGGTATCATTTAAAATCTGAACTTGTGTTATTTCCTCATATGGGTATGCTTCAAAATCGGAGCTTGAGGCTTTTTCCTCGGTGTGGAAGAGAAGCAAATGAAACATGGGATTAAAAGGATTATGAAGGAAAAGAGAAAGTGAAAGGATCAAAGAAAAGATTAGGAAGGAAGAAAGAAAGTACTTGATGATTGTTTTTTCTATAGGATTGAATCAATAAAGGATTAATCCAGAGGTTGGGAGCGAGAGGATTTTTGAAGGACAGTTTGGTATTTTCATATTATATTTAACGTTTGTTAACACAATTTAACAGGATTGGTATTTTTACTCTCATTTTGAAAGTTAATGGGTACTTTTGCACCACTTAAAAGCATATGGTGGTGGGTGTAATTTTGGTAAAAGTTTATGGGTATTTTTGCCTCTAAACCCTTAATTAAATAAGAGTGTCTTCTTGTACAATTCTAGGTGCCAACAAGTTTTTAATTTTTTATTTGCCGAGAAGCAACAACAATATGCACACACACACAACACTACAATGTCAAGCCCTAGAAATGTATCCATTGCCTTAATGAACTATAGGATGAAACTCGCTGAAACTCTTTATCACCATAAACGCATTTGAACTCGAAGGTATACATTAGTCTGGATGAGCCTTGAAATACATCTTAACACATCTTAATGAACTCTTTTGTTATAAAATAATAATAAATAGGTTAACGTGTAAATTTACTCTAAAAGTTTTCATTTAAGAGCAATATGACGCTGTAAATTTTTTTAGATTCAATGTTATTCTGAAAATATTAAAATAAAGCAATGTTACCATTTATTGTTAAAAAATTAATAATTAATATTAATTTTTTAACAGTCAACGTTAGTTATTGAATGGTGTAAGGGGTAATATTGCTATTTTTGATACTTTTAAGGTAACATTAAACTTTAAAAAACTTTTAAGGTAACATTACTCCGGCCATCACAAATACTTCTAAGGAAAATTTGTATCTAAACCCTTAATAAATTTTCTGAATTTAGATTATTATTAGGTATTTGGAGGTAATTGGAAGGACGTGGGAAATTGAAATAGCAACATTTTCATGCATTAACTAGTTTAAAGGTTGGCCAAATCATTGTCTCTAGCGGCGGTCTGAAAACCTCGTCTTGTCATTTTAATAAATAATACTCATACAATCAGTCATTAGGTTATTTATAATGGGGAGAAAATTTCTTTAAACTCTTAAGAAATTAAGAAAATATAAAAAATGTCTTATGGAAAATTCCGATGCGACAAAAATTTTAAAGAGTTGTTAAAACCCATAAATGATGTTATTAATATCTTATTGATATATTTATTGATGAGACTTTTATAATATCAAAATTTTTTATGAGATTTTTTTCATATTTTTAGTCCCTTAAGACTTTGAAGGGATTTTTTCTTATAATCGTAACATTTTTAATGACCAATTTTTTTTTTAATATTAAATCGTACTTTAATAGTACACTCTTATTATACATGCCTCAGCGTGACAGATCAGAATAATGTGTCTTTTCGTTTTTTACATTTAACATTCACGCACTGAAAAGCTGTCATTAACTGCCCTCCAACATTTAAACCAAAGCCTGCCCACTTATCATTCAATAATTAATTAATGCTTTTTCGGAACCTAAAGCCACAGTTATTTTTCAAAAATAATTCCTTTTTTTTTTTTGGTAAGATTAATGTGGCAGGAGATTATTTAGAAATGGCACGCCCACCGCGTAGGCGGTAGGACGAAGGGTGTGTGCGACGACCACATGATGGTTTTGTGAAATTACAAAAAAGCATGAATGCATGAAATTGAAGGACCACTCCTTCTTTTCCTGGTAATTAATAATTGTTGACTAAGGGCTCAAGCAATTAATCATGACCATCCATTCCCATGAGCACTTACGAGCATCAACGACTCCTTGATGTGACGATGGAACACATAAGGGACAAAAGGAGAAAGTCAAAGTTGTTTGACTAATGACACCACCCCACACTTCCTACGCATGCATGCTTAATTATAGCAATCCTATATCTTATTTATAAGTTTATTTTGACCGAATTTCATATATTAAGGAGAGGCAAATAACTCAATGATTATAGGTGTAAATTTTTAATTTTACCTCATTTATGATTAGATATTTTTTAATTTTTTATTCTTTTTTATCTTTATAGGTATAATTAATATGAATAAAATTGTTACAATCTCATTTATTACATGAAATTAAACTTATAAATAGGACCAAATTTTTTTTAGTCAGAATATACTTATTAATAAAACCAAAATGGTATATGAAATTTGCCAAGAAAAAAACAAACAATATCCACATTGGCTAGGTGCTCATGAAATCTATGAGCAAAAGTAACGCTCAGTTTAAAAACGAGGCCGTTTTGTCTCATTTCAAGATTTCAGAGTTCAGCATTTCCCCTCCCCCATGTGGGGTCTATCTTTCTTGTTCTCTTTTTCAAATATTTTATTTTATTTATTTTAAGCATCTTTATAATAAAAACATTAAGCATGGCAGATTTTTTACATTATCATATACTTTTGTTGTTCTATTTATAAAGAAAAGATATGAGAAGTTTTTTCTTTTTTTAAGTCACACCATGGTACTTTTCTCATAAAAATACATTTTTACTCTTTATTTGCTATTGTATAAAATTTGTAATCTTAGAGTACAGTTGCTATTAAGTATTAGTAAACTTGAATTTTTTTTCAAAATTTTTAAGATAGATCTAATAATGTTTAAAGTTTTTATTGTCATAATAAAACATATTAAAAGTAACTTAAAAATAGAATTAGTTTAGCATATAATAATTTTTAACTGATTTAGTTTCTACTTTACCCCAATCACTAAAAAAATTATGTGAGGACAGAAAAGTGTAATATTGTGACTTATAAATTAAAAACCTTCTCTATGCTTTATAATTTTTTTATTGACATGTAATAGGTTTTATAAATAGAACTACAAGAGTATTTGATAATTTAGAAAAGGGTAAATAGCAAATTTATAATCTGCCATGTTTATTTATTTATTTTTTATCATAAGGATGCCTAAAATTTAAAAAAAAAAAATTGAAAAAGAGAACAAGAAAGATAAGGAGATGGGGCCCACGTGAGGAGGGGAAATGTTGACTGTTGAGGCTGAAAACTTGAAATGAGGCAAAACGGCCTCGTTTTCAGGCTGAGTATCAGGTGCTCATTGATTTCATGAGCCCCTAATGTCGACTCGTTAGTAGGTACTACTCATACTTGGATTTAGAATACCGTTGATAAAAAATTGGCAATACTAATTTAATGTGTATAGCCTTTTTTTTTTTTAAATCAATAAATATAAACTAAATTGATCATTTTTTTTCAATTCCATCTTCACTTATGAGCTAAATAAATATAATCGAGTTAAAATTTATTACATAAAAACAGTTGAAATATAATACAAATTACACGCAAGTACGCAACTCATGTATGACAATAAATTATCACAAGATATATAGAGTTTAATACAGGAAATATAAAACTTTATCATAGAATACAGAATGTTAGGTTTTAATATTTATGGATTAATTTTTAAGTCAAGAAATTTTTGAACTAAACAGGAAAAAGAAATTTGGGGGTGGATTTCCAATTAGAATGTGACAAAATTAAGTACCGCTGTGTTCATGTAATCAGAGATAATATAACGGAATGTAATAGAATGATGATTATATTGAATTTGTTTGGTTCATTATTATTAATAAGAGATTATGTATATGCATAAAAATATTTTGGTAGATTACATTGAACATGAACATATATGAAAATAATATAACAAGAGAAAAAATTACTCTTATCTAAACATATATCGTGTATAAGGTACTCATTTTAGGTTTAAAAAGAAAAGGGGAAAAAAATATAAAATCTAACTTAGTTAATATGTTCAAAACTCTTGGACAGACTAAAATACCAGTTCACTAATCTACTAGTTTGACCAACCAATTTGGTTAAGTTTTACTGCTATGAAAGAAATGCCCTTTGATATATTTACATATCAATTATTTGCTTTGATCTATCCATTTCTTCAAACTCAAGTGGGTATACCGTATACCTCAAGCTTTTCCATTTGAAGGCTGAACAAAAAGTTGTGTTTTTATAACGAAATGGAGCAGCAAATGTTTATGCGCACTTTTTCATTAACATAGAACGAATTCAATTTTGATAAAGCTACACTTTCTGCATCATAAAATGAGCCCAAAAAAAGAATCAGAACAAAAATTGATATGCACAAATTAAAGTGCCCTCAAGATTGAAAATAACCTTGGAATACAAGACAATCTAAAATGAAACCAGCCTTAAACAAGAGAGCCCTTGCCCGATTTCTTAGCCTCAAGACTTTCCTTGTCTTCATGTGTCAAATGTGGCGAACCATCCTTTTCCTTAACCTGTGAAGAATCAATAATAACTAGTGAATGAAACTAATATCCGAATGAGGAATAAGCAAAAGAAAAACCTAACAAGACAAATCACTTACCTGAGAGGCCAAGGAGATATCAACCTGCTGTTTCTTTTTGTTCTCTTGGGTACAGAAATGAGAGTACAAGCCCATTCCCAAAATGGCAATCATTATTCCAATAATATTCCTCTCAGTGAAGGGATCATGTAGCAATGTGTAGCCAAAGGCAAGAACAAGACAAGTCTTGAGGTGGCCAAGTACTTGGTAAGTCACAGGAGATGTCTTTCCAATTACTAGAAAGGTGCTGAAGTTCACAGAAACAGCTATCAAGCATGACAGAACAATGAATGCCTACAAAGTACAAATTTACTACAGATCAGTATCAATCATATGTATTATGTATTAAATATACTGCCTTGCCTTTCATCCTAAATATAAAAACCAGTTGACTTTTTTTTTTTTTAAGAAATTAAGGAAACTAATGAAATTGCTTTAAAATATTTATATTCATAATTTTTCTCCAAACTAATTTTCTCGATTTAGTACTGATATATAATTTAATGATACATATCATATGATATGATTAAAGTAACTTATTCATCTTCTTTAATCTTTTTAAAAAAAGTCAATTAGCTCTTATATTTAGAACCTGAAAGAGTAACATACGTGGAGTATAAGTAATAGATAATTACCAAGACTATAGGAGAATATTTGTGGGAAAACACGTTTTGCTTAGTGAGGAACTGATCCACTAGAGGGCCTGAAACAAAAAGAACTGCTGCTTGGAATGGAGCAGAGTGGTAGAGAAGTTGTGTTGAAGAGACATTAAGCTTCTTCTGTATAGTATTTGTCAGCTGAACCATGAACAAGGTTAAGAGAAACAAGACAAGACAAGACAATAAAATCCTCTGCTGTAACTAAATTTTCATTTGAATCCTTGCACAAACACTTGCATTGTAAAGGATACAATTTGACTGACACATGTGGTCATGATGGCTAAAAGGGAAAGAATGGTGCCAACAAAATTGAGCTGGAGATCTGTGACAGAGGCAATGCCAACTCCAACAAGTAAGAGGAAGAGAGAGAACTTTATTCTCTGGCTGCAACAAGCAAATACAAATTGTTTCTTTCTTTTTTTTTTTGGTCTTTGAACAACATGGAAGTTTCTGACTTTGGATGTCAGAGGTAAATGGAGGGTTAATTTTTACCTGAACTGCTTCTTGAGGAAAAGAGTTTCTAGCAACACAGTAAATGGTATGATTGCAAGTTTGGTCATCTACAAAAAGGAACACTCCCAAAATGGTAAAATCAAAATTAAAGAACTTGATTATGTGAGTGATGAAGGGAGATTAGTAGTGAAAAGGAACCTGATAGAATCCAACGGAATTGAAACCGAGGCTTAAGTTGAGAAGGCCAATGGAAACGCCATTGAGGATGCCAAAAAGAGTGACAGTCTTGATGTCAATGGACTTGGCCTCAAAGAAATTGAGGCGTTGGGCAACATGAAGTGTGCAAAATGTAACCATCAGGTGCCAGCTAGTTAGTGTTGTGGCTGCCCACAACCAAACATGAAACAGCAAAGATTAAGACCACCTAGGAGTGCTCATGAATGTTAATGACAAGGTTTCAACGAAAAATACCACAAAATATAATGTCTTGCCAAAAGTAATAGAAGTGATATCCCCTTTGAATTTGTACTCTCTCCCGTCCTTAATGTAAACGTGAGACTTTCTTTACTTAATTAGATTAAGGAAGTTAGTTAATATTACATTTTTTTAAAATAAAAAACCACCAAAGCATTTTCCTTAATTCTTTCAATATCTCTCTTATTTGATTATTGTTGAAGGGAGGTTGGGGTAAATTAGGAAAAAATTGATAAACATAAAAAATCTGTCTTATATTTATAACTAATATCAATTCCTTAATTAAGTCATAGGAGCAGCCAAGTATTTTACAAGTTATGAAATGTTTTTTTATGGATTTTTTTTTTCTGTTTTTTAAATTTTCGTGCAATGCAAGAAAATAAAGTGGATTATTTGACGCACAGAAAGTGAATAGTAGATGCTTAGGACTGAAAATTACAATCAATAATGAAATCCAAGACGCTTTCTGCGATGAAAATCAATATTACCAAGTGAAACAAACCTGTCGGTAAACACATTGATAAAAACTTTTAAGGAAGGGATAAAATGAAGATTACCAAAAGGAAAGCCCAGATTGCTCATCAATGCTTTGTTGCAGATGACAATAGAGACAGAGGAGGCCACAGAGAGAAACAGAGCACCCACCACACCCAATTGGAAGCTCGACATTTTTCCTCTATCTCTGCTCAAAATTCATGTGTGTATGCATCATCAAAGAAATGAGATTGATGTGTGTGGAAAGAGACGGAAACTAAGTTGATGAACACATTTATGATTCAGTGCAGGATAAAGGACACAGCAGTTCACATACCTTTGGAAATGCAGGTTAAATGGCAGCCTTTGAGGGAGGAAGAGATGGAGAAGAAAGATTGGTTGGAGATTGGAGAGAGCTGAGATAGGCTGTGCAAGGTAACGCAGCTTTTGCAACCATTTTATTCTTGTTGGCGTTTGGTTGGTTGGTGCCTAATAGCGTTTTGTTTGGCGGGAGTCTTGGGGTTTAAGTATACCTCAACCTCCACACACACACACACACACACATAACGTCCACTTGAATCAATCCATAATACTATCATGCAAAGCCTCGAATATCCCCATTTGAATCACCAAAATATGCTGCCATTTCCTTTTTAATTTTTCAATGTTTTTCTGAGTGCTTAACAATATCTTGTTAATATCTTATATAATGAATTTAGTAGAAAACGTTCTAAAATGCTCTGCAAACACTAAATTTAATGCTTATGAAAATGTCATTTTTTTCATAATTGAATTGTAGATGTTAAGTATAATATATTTTTCTATAGAACCATATCCTTGGATTAACATGTCTTGAATTGGAATTAGACGTAAAAATGTAAATGACTTTTTTTTAGCTGAACTGCTAAGTTCTTTCTTTTGAAGAGTAGTGAAGTACTCATGTATAATAAAGATTAATTGATCAATTAAAAAAATTTCTACGTTATTTACTTAATATTGTTTGTAGTAGTGTAATTTATAGAATAAAATTTACATTATGAATGATATTTTATATTAAGAACTAATGATAATACTTTATGGATTTATGCCTTTTAAGAAAATTTGATAACCTTTAGTATGGATGGCTTATAAATGTGAAGGCTCCTAACAAATGATTATATTTATATGCCTGACAAATCATGCTTTTAATTACTAATTTAAAATAGATTTTTTCTAATGAGTAGAGAGTGGCAAAATTTCTATGTTAAAATTGAGCAAAGCAGGAAATGGCGGACTGGTTGAAATCAAAGAGAAAGTGTTTGTTCGTTTTAATTTTTTAGAATTAATTTAACGCCGTTTAAAATAAGCCTGTGGAAGAAATTTTATTTTAAATTATAAAAAAGTATTAAAAAAAGCACTTATTTGATTTCCAAAGAAGCACTAAGCAGGGAATGTGGGGGTTGGGGGCGTTAGTGATGTGTTGGCTAATGATTTGAATGACCAAACACGTGTTTGAATACTAAGTTTGAGTCGTGACTGAGAAGCAGGAAGGCAACCCTTGTGTTTGTGGCAGATCTCCCATTTCACAAGACTTCAAGTTTTCAACTTTCATCCATTGACTTCAACCTCACTCCAGATTCACGCTCCTACCCCCAACACCCATCCCTCTTTTCCTTCAGTTAATAGCGTTAAGTGATATGATCCATATTTGGAAATTGGAATACTAGTATTTCCATTTTTAGTTTATATTGGTGGGAATTACACTTGTTGCATTCACCCTCCCTTCTTTCCCTGCTTCTTCTGACTACTTTCATATGCAAAATGAAGTACTTTTTTCTATCCTTAATTCAAAATCTATTTTATAGTGCAATTTTTTTTTTATTAGTGGGTCTTGAAATAAATAAACATAAAACTCTAAAGTTCCTCATTTTTAAATATATTAGTCATTCAAATGTCTTGTCCTATGATTTTACCAAAGTAATGTTTCACATGGTAGAGGAGATACAAGGATAGTTAAGTAAAAGAGATCCTTTACATATACATATACATACATATATATATATATATGATCAAAGGTTTCTTTTTTAGAGTTTAAGAGGATAAATGGTTCTCACCTCTCTCAATAAGTATGTTTTTCAGATTTAAATTTGTGTTCTCCTCCTTACAGGGGTAAGGCCCCTTTACCACCTTAACCAACAACTTATTAATTTAAATGAAAGAGATTTAAAGCGAATAAAGTAATATTGTAGCTTGGAAGAATTAGCCTTATTTGAAGCTAATAATATCTAAATATAATAATAGTGAGCACCAAATAATTACACTTTAAAGAAAACCAAAAAGACCAGGAAAAAAAAAAAGAGGCCATATGTAAGATGAGGCTTCCTTTGTTTCCTAGCCGACAAGGCGTATATGTAGAGACCCAAAAAGAACGAAGACACGAAAAAGGCAAGTGAATGACTACATGCTATGATGTTAGGCAAGGAAACAGTGATTGCACCACAACTCCAACAGGCAAACCATGGTTGAAAGAGACGCCAATATTAACCCCTGATTCCTTCCAAAAACACCTTATCAGCATCGGTGAAGCGAGTTTGGAACAGAGCCCACTCATTTCTGCATCTTTCTCTGACCTGGAAGAGGTTCCACACCAAAGAATTCATTACAAAAAATTTATTATATATCCCTTGTTAGGCTTTTTATTAATGGAATGGACACAAATACCTCCTTCATCTTCATCGTTAGGTCATTCATAAACACTTTGCTAGATTATGAAAATCGTAGAAGTAAAATATCCTACTTAATCATCATACTACAACCTAAACCGTTGTATACTTTCTACGAATGCCTTTGATGCAGGTGTAGCAGGGGTACACCCATTCATCTGGAAATCACTGTGTGTCTGACAGACTTTGATATGGCATACTCGCTAAAAGAAATAATAACAACGGAAAATTGAACATAAAGATTTAAATCCTAAACTGTCATAGTTGAGGGAGTAGTTTTGGTCTTCAGAATCGGGGGAGTATGACTCGAAGTTTTTGCATTTTTTTGGCTTCAAACCTTTGGAAAATGCAACGGCCAAGGTAACGTATGTATGAAGTTACCTACACAGCTTTGCCTGCCAGCACATGTAGCTGGGACAACTTCACTGTCATGAATATAAGAGCATAGTAAAATTATTCTATGTGAAATACACTAACCGAATCCCCTTGTTGTTTTCCTTGATCATCAGCATCTCCCTGAAAATTATATAACATACCTCAGATAACATTGTGATTCATTTAAAATAATTTCACTCTCAGTAGAAGAGACAGAAGTAAACAACTGGTGGAGTTTCCAGGCGAAAAAAGAGTTGGTGTCGTTAAAAAGAGGAGAAAGAGATGCTCTTGTATAATAGGCACACTAGGCGACCATTTAACAGCTGATTACATGAACCTTATTTAATTTTTCATTTGTTAATCACACTCGTCTAGACACACGAGTCGAGCATTCTAGGCACGTACAGAAATATAGAACTTAAGCAGTTAGAATTCCTCCCGAGGAACGATTGTCAAGCACAAGTAGATAAGCACCCTCCAGAAACATGTGGTTCCAAGCACAGCTATTACTATAAGCTAGCCATGACTAACCTGGCTCCTGAGAGAAGGAACCCCATGATGGACAATCCATTGTGAATCAACTACACCGATCTTTTCATGTGCTGGCTGCCAAAATGAAACAGAAGTTATTAGGTTAAAAGAGAAAATAGCTTTCTTGTTCCAACTTTGGATAATATTTCGGTTAAAGCCAAAAATTTCAGGAGAGACGAGAGATATAATCCGTATCCATGTACACCAATTTCATATGAAAGAATCTCTTCAAAAGAAATAGAAAACAGAATCTTTTGACCTCTACACATCTTCTGAGAGCAAAATCCAGTCCCCATCCATGCACCAAGTCATTCTGCAAGCATATGTTGGGAAGTTTGTCAATCTAACTGAAAAGTTCACTCATATCATGACAAGACAAAGTCATGTATTTATATAGTTTAGTTAAAACAACCAACACGTGTGATATGAAACGGGAAACCAAAAAAAAAACCTGAATCATATGCCACACACACCGCCATGCTTTACGAGAAAACACTGGAGCCATAATTTCCACAAAGCTGAAAAAACACCAGAAATAATTGATGTAAGATAGAAATGAATAGATAAAAGAGCCGGAAAAGGATACTGTTGCATATCAAGGAGGAAGAGATAATCTACGCAGCACAAGGAGGCAAGTGTGGATCACTACACCAGCCTGGTTTCTCCGCTGTAAACCTATCCAGGAATATATACATAGAAATGTCATGAGAATTCATTTGAAAACATAATAAGTTGACCCTATGGCTAGGGCTGGAGTTAGAAAGGGAGGAAGAACAAAAATTACTTGTGAACTGATCTATCACCTCTCCTCTTTGTCATTTCCCATGTTGAATCACTATTTTCAAGAGCAGGTTGAGATATCTCCAAACCATGTCTTTTGATCAACTCCACAAATCTGATTATCAAAACACAGTTAATCAACCAAAAGTTGCATACAGAGAGGAGATTTGAGAAGAAAACATAGGATGCAAACATATATTCATACTTGTCTCCATTGAAGTGTTCTACTCCAAGATCCTCATCCCATATAAAAATATATTCATAAGCTGATACAATATCAGGATGCAAAAACCTCTTAGCATACCACCTGCATATAGTATTCCATCAAGTAGGAAGCGCAAAAAAATTCAGGGATGGAAGCACAAAGATAACGATTCCGCAAGATAATCAGATGATTTATGAATTTGTTGAGTTGAATCTAAAAACAAGCATTTGATTACCCACTGCAAAATATTTTTCTCCAAAGAAAAAAGCTGGAGGGAGAAAACTCATAAACAATGTGAATCTCCAACAAAGAAGTAGTTAAAAATGGGAGGGAAAAAAAAAAGAAGGATATTAACAATGTACCATTTTGTTTGTTTCCTTGCACTGACATGGATCGCTTTCTTTGACCACTCAAATTCATCCCATTCATTAATCCGATTGTCATAATGAAAGAGCAAAATTGCAAAATCATCAGAAAACTACAAAATCAGAAGAGAGTCAGTACCTGAAGGCAATATGAGAGGAAGGATAAACAAAAAAATATCCACATATAAAACAGTTCATTTTAATAACCTTTTTGACTGATGCGTCAATGTTGTATCTCTGATCATAGCCAACAGTGAATGTTAACAAATACTTTGGCTTTTTCTGCAGGTCCTATGGAAATCAAGGTCTTATTGTTAGGCTCATAATATTGATGTTTAAGAAATAGATGCATGCAAAAACATTCCTTGGAGGCATATGTGAGATATGTACGCATCTCCTGGTGATATGACAATGCTTGGCACACAGCAAGAGCCCAGAAAACATAGGAAAAATGAAGTGTGCGAATCAATTTCTAGTCCATCCTGAGGTATGTTTGTGAACTCTGAGAGGTAGTGAATAGAAGCCCCAATAAGGTGGAGCATTGTGAATATCTTGAAGATATCATACCTCACTTGGTTCACCCCATAGCCTTCGCAAATGAAAATCAGATTCAGATACAACAATTCCAGGAGGTAGTGACTCTGCCCCATGAGGATTTGTTGGAACATATATCTGGAAACTAGCAGTTTTGTGTTAGACTCAATAACCAAAATATGTGTGTGTGTATAATTAAAACAGAAGGCTACTGCTGAATTACTGTGCAAGTATTGATATTTTTTTTCTTGAAATATGTATACATGATATCAATTTCCCCACACAGAGGGGTGACTTCTTGTTAAAAAGAATAATTATATGTAACAAGCAAAATGAAAATGAGAGGTAGTGATTCTGCTTCAAGGGCCTAGCTTGGAAATAGCATATACGAAAAGCTAGCAGAATTGGTCAGATTATAAAATAATAACTATATAAACCTTGAATGATATAGAAAGGAAAATGGAATTATTAAGCATTTGTTTGAAATTATTTTAAAGGGAAGCGGTTTCCTTTTCTTTAGAAGGATAGAAATGAGAGAAATTAATGTGAATTGCAGGAAACCATTTGAGCCAAAAAAAAAAAAATGTAGGAAACGTCAAATTGGTGTAAAATTGGTTATATGTTCCTTTAAAGAAACATAAATAAAATTAAAAAGTTTGGTGTTGAAAATACTCTGATATAATTAAATCAATATCCAGTAGATGTTGAAATAATCTCTCTGAACAGTTTCACTTAATATATCCATTTTGAGAGCTAATAAGTTTTTCCTTTGGGAAACAATTATTGACCAAAACTGCATAGGACACAAGTGTTTGCAAGTATATTGATGTAGATAGTAAAAAGGGAATCACATTGTAACTCAGATTAAAAAAAGAATTACCTTAGGTAATCGAATTGATCCTAGGTATTCAAGACCTTCAGTTCCAGAGGCATGGTCCGTAACAGCTCGAGAATTGTTTATATCAGCTAAAAATTTCTCTATATCAGCTATCGGCACATCAAAAGAATGTCCAAAGCTTGAGGGTAAACGAATCTGCAAAGAAAAGAAATAAATAAAATAAAAGAATAGGGAACATGAAATGAAAATATTTGCCTGATACAATGTTGGCAAGAGATTATGTGACAGAAATACCTTGGTGATATTCGAGGATGGCATTAAAATACCAAGAAAATACCCGAAACCAATTCCCATAATTGCTGTGATGAAAATCTTGATGCTATCATTTGATTTTTTAAGCGCACTACAGAGAAGACAGCAAGCTAGATTGAAACATTCTGATTAAATGGAGACCAAATATGTTTTTTGTAGAAAACTTAATAATTTCTTAGCATCTTAGATTGATTGAGACACAAACAAGAAAAATTATGATAGACTGAAGTGAATCTAATATGGTAAGCTGGCAAACACAATTAATCCATACCTTCGATGCATTATTCTCCTCCAGTTAGGATCTTTCACAATTAAATCAACAGAGTTATCACCGGGAAAAATTTGATATCCTTGAGCAGACTCTGGCTTAAATGTGTCATCCTTTAACCAGCATAACCGTGGAAATGAATAATATGCAAGTCAATAGCATGCGGAGTATGCGTTTGATCTTTCAACTACATTCGCGTATCCATCTGGAATCATACCGAAGCATGGATGCATGCAAATCAAATGAGGACCTCATAAAAGCTATGTTACCAGCGAGCTGGCAAGTTGAAGTGTGTGCCATGTGCATTTGTAGGATTGCAAAAAAAATTGTAATATGACAGTAAATGTTACGAAACATCGAGACCGATCACTGCAAAAGTAAAACCATATATATAAACGATCACGGTGTTTCGAAATAACAGAAACCTAGTCTTTGATCCCTCTGAATTTCTAACTTAAATCTAGATTCTATAAGAACATGAGGGATCACCATATGACGACAGAATTAACAATATAAAGTCTCAATTTCCAAATCTTCAGCTGTTATCAGAAAGCTCAGTTTCAGCTTAAGTATGGCATGACGACGAAATCATTTCAAAACCACGAACTACGAAGCGAAACTACCGTCGAAGAAGAATATTGTCCAAATTGACGACCACATTACATCTATGACCTGCTGATATCCAATCTATCCTTAGTAAACTGACAATCACAATCCAACAGTGCTTCCAATGAACGCAGACACTGTAGATTAAATGAAAAGTTCTTAGAAGGCATAATCAAATATCATTGTAACAGCTAGGCAAGAAGAAGCATACAGAATTGATTGAAGAAACGATAAGATTTAAACTCAGGCTCTTGTCGAACGAATTACAGAGAGAGCGAGTGACAATTCATGAAACAAAACTGTCACGAAACTGAAAAACTTGCTTCTGGGGAATTATAAATTATAGTATGATCGAACTGCCTAGCCTTCGTTTTTCCATTTTTCATGCATACGTTTCTCGTTCCTTTACTTTCGTGACAGCCTATCGGCATGTGCCATGTAATTCAATTCAGAGACACGTGCAATGAGTTTGATACCGTTGGATTAAAAAACTATGCCATCGTATGGTCCTATAAAAAGACATTTTATTTAAGGAGAAACACTTTTTCCCAAATAAATAAAAAAAGGCTCTGAATTGTTTTTCAATGGTCACATTTCATTTTTTCTGGTGGAAACGTAAAGCGATAGGAACGGTGGATCTGATGCAAAAAATGCGTTTTGTTTTGTTTCGTTTCGGGCACCCTTTATGCACTGATGTTAACCCCCTGCTTTCATTAGCAAGTGTCAACTACACAAGACCTTCTCCTTTGCTGTCCAGTCACACATGTTGATATGTTTGCTGAGAGTTGTGAAGTAACAACCAATTCAGCTCTCCCATTTTGCCTTTAATTTCTTTTGTCCATGCTAAATGCTTAAACATTCTTATATGTTTTGATCTATTTTTAAATTACTTATTAACTCGTTATATACTACTATTAAATTTAGCCATAATAAATCATTTTGCTGTTGTCTTTTCTCACCACTCCCCCCCAACATTTTTTGATTTTTCCCCCTTATAATATGTCGAATATTAACTTTTTGGATCAGTTTTTTTTTTTTTTTTAAATATTTTCTTTAGTTGAAAAAATAGAGAGTTAAATAGATTATTATAACTTCAAACCAGAAACCTTGATATTATGGCTGTCTACTTATAGATATAGGCAAAGGGTTGGCTAAATGAAGCTTTTCAATTAATATATTGTTTCATCATGGAGAATTCAAGAGAATGAAAAGAGCTTTTGTCTTTGCATATTATTAATCAATGAATAAAAATAGCCACTTTTGGCTTTACAAAAATATCAAAATAAATTAATTACAATTCTGTTCCAAGAATGATCTTCTTTTTTATTGGATTACCTTAACGATAATCAATGTAACTGTACCTCCTTGCTATCCACAAGTTTTCCCTCTAGTCTAAAAAGAATGGCTTCATAGAAATCAAATCTTTCATCAACGAGGAGAAGGAAGAACAAAGAATAAAACCAATCACATGACAGCTAAATATGATCTCAGAACTTGATGCAGCTTTGTGGCAGACCTGTATTATGATCCACAGAAACAATCTCAGTGACATTGTTACATCTTAACACATCCTGACCCAACTTAGCCCCAGCAGACTTCAAGCCCTTTAGAGAAACAGGTTGATTAAAAAGGTTCAAAGATGGCAACTTTGAAGCTGGAGGCAATTTCATTCCTGGCAGAAAAGTTCTAAAGTCTTGATTCAACAATGGAACTTCAAAGTCATGCTTGTCATGCCTAACCAC
The DNA here is from genome assembly GCA_037074495.1 of Acacia confusa. Taxonomy (NCBI): domain Eukaryota; kingdom Viridiplantae; phylum Streptophyta; class Magnoliopsida; order Fabales; family Fabaceae; genus Acacia; species Acacia confusa. The sequence continues at coordinate 2,228,433 of CM073509.1, forward strand.
ATTATCTTTTGCACTGATATGAGCTCCTGGTTCCATATGGTTGGTTGAGAAGCTAGCTTGGTTTGGGAAATTGGGATAGAGACTAACATACCCTCTAAGGTACATCATGTCTATGAGGAACTTCTTCCATGAAGCTTGCCACCCATTAGTTCTAGACTTTGGGATTTGAACCGGGTTTTCTTTGACATTCTCAGTGAACCTCATGTTCATATACACATAAAACTCTCTCCAGTGTTTAGGGAAGAAAACTGCGCCCCAACTACATGGTAACTGGTGTAAGTACGGAGTGTTTGGATGGATTGTTTTGAAGAACTCAGTGGCATTCCATTTAGGCCTTTCTTTGACAACTTCAACAAGTCTTGGGGTGTAAAGAGAGATTGAGGAGAGCTCAGGGAGAGAGACTTGAGGATCATAGTGGTAAGCTAAGAGTGCATATTTGATCCATAGGTAATAGTAAGGAGAAACTTCTATGTCATCTTCGAGAAGAAGACCAAAATCATCATCAGAAGAAGGGTACCAGCTCTCACTCACTGCTCTAATGAGCCCTCCTTGGATGATTCTCCTTCTCAAGGTTTTCGGTCCATGAGGCCACTCAAACGAGCTTACGAGTTTTACAGTTGCTTCATCTGCTTTACTGTCCATGTTGAATGTAATAGGAACTTCATCTCCAACATAGTAAGCATTGGACAGGGATTTCAGAAGCCTTGTTAGTGAATTAGCTCGGGTTTGGGTAATAATGTTGACAGAAATCCGCATTTTGTTCCAATCTGTACAATTCAATTATATTAGATGATAGTTTCAAGTGAAAGAAACTTAAATGTTTGAGGTCTATAAGTAGGAATTCTTACTTGGCAATGCTGTTGTTCTTAGATCAGCCATCCAGAGAACTTTTGAAATGGAAGCTCTTGGTAAAAGAACTAAAGTTGTAGCATTGGAACCAGCTTCTGAAGCCATCTTCAAAGCCTTCTTCACATTAGGATCAATGTCTGACACAGTGATAACAACACTAGGATTATGAATTTTAATCAAACCCTTCATGCTAGAATACACTGCATGTATAACTGGAACCTCAGAGTTTGATACACCAGAAAGTGATCCTATTGCCAAGTCAAAAATTTTAAACCTTCTCTCTTTGCATACCAACTTAGGCCAATTTAGAGCAGATGCAGCATCTTCACAAGGACAGAAGTTGCTTCCTGACACAACTATGTAGGCTTTTTTACCAACTGTGGACCTAAACTTCTCAAGAAGTGGTGCAAGTGCTTTGACTTCATCAATTGAGTGAGCATAAAAGAGTGCATCAATTTTCTGAGGGTGCATTGCAGCCCATTGGGTCACATATCCAGTGGAAAGTGCTTTCCACCATTGGTCGTCACGAACTTGAACAATATCCTTGAAGATTACAGTGGTTTCTGAGACATAAGCTAGCCTGTGCTCACTATCACCCCAAGTTTCTTTGTCATTTGGGTCAACCGGGAGAACAAACGAGCCCGCATTTTTATATTTCTGAAGTTGATAGCTATGGTGATAAAAAATGAAGAGGGTTAGATTCTAAAAGTGAGTAAAATTAAGACCTCACATAAATTCTTTGGAACAACATACTGTTTCAAAGTCATCCTTTAGGCTATATTTGGATGAAGATAAATGTAAAAGGAAAATAGGGCGAGGCAATACTAAAGGAAAACTTCCAAAAATTCTAACAAAATTTACCATTTTTTAGAGTTTTCCCTCCCAGTATTATTTACTTTATAATTTTCTCCACATCTAACATAGGGTTAGTGTGTTGGACTTATTAGTGTTGATGTACCTAAAAGCAGTAGTTGACTTATTAGTGTTGATGTACCTAAGATCTTCGGGATGGTCAAATTGATTATGTTTATTTGACTTTTATCCTCAGTGTTCAATGAACTGTGAAAGCCAAACTTTTCTACGTATAGCTATTTACCAACCAAATAGATCTATTCCATTCTTCATAAATTAGTTAGAGATTTTTTCATGAACATACAATATAGTCAAATCATTTGAATTTTTAATCAAAACTTAAGTTATAACGTACCTGAGATGCAAATCTTCCCCAGTTGAAAAGGTAAAAGGTGTCTCAGTGAACAGAGTTTTGACATGCTCAGCAGATAAGAACCATGAGCTAGATAAGAAGTCCACCTGCACAATTTTATCAACCGTAATATTATAAGCAGGATCAGGCAAATAAAGTCCAGCTTCCTTAGATCTGAATTTTCTGTAACTTGGGAATGTAAAATCCTTCTGTCTGAAAGGCAATATTCTTCCTATACTTCCCAAAACAGAGTTCTTATACTTCTCTGTTCCAGCTACATGTGCCAATATCTGCAACATCTTCCTCCCAGGTATCATGTCATCATCAACCATATAAACAAGATCAGCCTCGGTCTGAAGAGCCATCTGGAACCTTCCATAGTACTTGAAATCGTAACTCGAGCTTATGAAGCTGATTCTTGAATCATTGTAGCTTTCCACAATCCTCTTCAGTGATAACTCATTTGGGCTTCCAAATGAGAGAACCCAGACATGGTGGAATGGGAGGGTCTGTTGAAGCAGAGAATCAATCTGAGAACACAGTGTCTTTCTCTTAAAATGGTTTAGAATAACTGTGATTTTTGGTTTGTTTGGACCTCTCAAATCCCATTTGGATTTCATGGCCATTAGCTCAGAAAGAGACTCAGAGCCAATGGTTGTGCTCTGAAACTCCAAAACCTCATTGTAGAGCTCTGTCTTCAACTTAATCATCTGCACATCATTTGACTTCTTCTGCAAGAAATCTATCTTCTCATGCTCACATACTTCAGATGGAGTAATTGGTTGTTGCACCTGAAAATCCTCTCTGATGAGAGAAGAAGCTTCACGGTATCGACCCAATACGTGGGGTGTGATCATCATGTTCCTCCATTGATTTGCGATTCTTGTAGCCCAAGTAAAATCGGGTTTTGATCGTAAATCTACGGTGGGGCTCATATAGTACAGCAAGAAAGTTGCATAAACTGCAAAGAAAAGCTGAAGACATGTTAGAGCAGTCACAAGCTTCGCAGAACCACTTCTTTGAGCCTTCATCTTGGTCTTCCCTCCAACATAGTCACTGATCATTCCTTCCAAGTAATCTCTACTTCTCGAGCTCGAATTCCGTTCGAACCCCATTTTGCATGAAATCTCAGGGGATTCAACGTCGTCCCACCTGAAGAAACAACAGAGAGAAAACAAAGTTAGTCCTATCAAGTCTCACAGCACAAATATGCAAACATATAAACTAAGCAGAGAAAGATACCAAATGAATAATCAAATGAAGTTTGAGTTTTGAAACTTTGAAGTTTGAAGAGGGGTGGGATTTGATGGTTTCATAAATAATGGTCAGAAAGGTGATGACATGTTGAAGAAGAAGTACAGAATGAGGAATGTAGAAGAAGGTCACATGGGTGTATCTTCGTTCTTTTTGCTATATTTATTTCTCCCTTAAGACACCATCCCAAAAAGCCGCTTTTATTGCCGCAGAAAAGTGAACCTCTGCGTTTTGGGCACAAAATGACTAAATGAGAATATTTGCAACTTTTTTTGTATATTAAAAAAAAACGTTATACAAGACAATAATGTGTTTTTCGTTGAGCCAATTTCATCCACATGCATTGTATTTGCCATAATACTAAACGACCAGTTCTGAGAAAACATAACATAGGGCTATTTGTGAGGTTAAGACTTAAGAGGAGCCAGTGCTTCAACTGAGAGGCGTGTATAAGCAGAAAGAGATGAGAGAAAGGAAAATGCAAAAACAGATTAAGAATAAAGGAAACAAAAATTAAAAAAACAAGAGAAACAACACTTGTAAGATGGAGGTTATACATTGCTGCGTTGTAGCTTGATGAAGAAGTAACAGAAGCTGTTTCTTGTTGAGCAAACTAAGCCAGGAAACTTGCGCCTAAGCAGATCAGTGATTGAAACCATAAGCTTAAGCTAAATACAGAGGGAAATGGAGCGTACATGAGAAAAATATGAAGAGATGTATTATTATATATGCGTATGCGTGTGTGTGTATATATAAAGGGGTTGTTTGACTTTGTTGCAGCTAAGATTACGTAAATGAGAGAGTTACAGCAAACTGAGTTTAATGGGTGGTCGCCGAATTTAATTAGGCGAGTTAGACGCCGAGAAAAATATGGGATTTTCAAATGAACATTCTGATAGGTCGCTTAGGCATCAAAAAAAGGTACATTGCATAATGGGAACACGTAGCCACTCGTCCATTTTCATTTCTTTCTTTTGTATATTCTTATTATAGTACCATCTTTTTCTGGTGAGTTGCCATTGGAATTTGTAGAAGAAAATTCAATCACTTAGATTGAACAATGAGCAATAGGCTGGCTATAACAACCCCCCACACCCCACCAAAAAAAAAAAAAAATCAATTTTGATAATAATTTTTATCACACCAGCGACACATTCTGCTGTCATAGATGACAGTTTTTTAAGTGAAGTTGGACTGTAATTTTAAGAATTGATTCTTCAATAAAAAATTAGAAGGACTAATCTAAATTGACCGCAGACTATATTTATTTTATAACAAAGTATAACTCACTACATCTGAAATGTTTAATGGTTGATTATCACTCGTGGATCTTGTCAATGTCAGCCGAGCTAGCTGGCAGCATCACACAAATAATCATTAAATAAATGCATTAAATTAAATGAGTTGATCTTGATTGTAGAACATAATAAGGTGAATTTTTATAGGCGAAGGAAAAAGACTAAAACCAAACGTGATCCATAATCGGTGTTTCGAAGACTTATAGGCATAGTAAATTCCATTCGCTTTGTCCAAAGAGCAAAGAGGTTCTTAAGTGACAAGATATAGATTTGATTCACATATTTCATTTTTGTACTCGTATCATGTACTCAGTTTCTGTGGGTCTGTGGGATATAATGCTGCATTGAAAATGTGAATTCAGAAAGAACTGCTAAAGCCAGTAATATTGTAACTTGGTGAATGAAAGATCGCTTATAACTGAGAGGCTACGGATTCAAGCCAACTTATCAGTTTAGGCCGTTGATAACTGCGAAGGCCAGTAATCTTATAACTTAGTTATACGAAAACTCTGTTGAGAGTGGGAGGTTATTATGGGTTCCTTCCCACTTGTAAGCTCAAGGCGTGAATGTTTTTTGCCTCTCTAATTTTTAAAAAAACACTAATAATGGAGTAAGCCATGTTAGAAACAGCAGGGAATCACAAGATCTCAGAGATCCTATGCTTCACTTAAACGGGATCGAGAGAAAAATCCAGAAACAGAGAGGTCAAATGCTTTGAGAGTTTTGACTCTAATTCTAGCCTGTAAGAAATTTCATACTTCAGGGAGGTGCCCTGCGTCAGATGAGCTCATCATCACGTGCTAAGGCGGCGTGATCTCGTCAGACCCCTGCCTTGAAGGCCAAAGGCCTAATTCTGATTAGAAGTCAAAACCCGTAAAATTGTTTGTTTAACAGAGTCAACCCGGCTTTCTCCTAATACTGACTTCAAAAAGGAGTTAGTTACGAGTACCATTCATTTTAGTTTTATTTAATGCTGGTTCCAACGTTGACTGTGCACACGTGGAAGCCACATTTGCCAAAGCCAACAACTTCCTCTAATTTTTATTATAAAACAAGTATATTTGATCTTTTTTATAAGAAATTTGTTTATTCTAAAGAGCTTTATTTTTTTTCTTTTTTCATGTATGTTTATAATTAATAAAGGTAGTGGATAAAAGTAATAATTAATATGAATTACTCTATTTGATCCTTATTATAAGGCACCAACTACCAGAAGTTTTTTGTCTTTATTATAAAGCACCAACTGCCTTTAAACAACTCATTTATTACTTTTTTTTCCAATCATACCATCATTTTTAACTAACTCTTTAAATTTACATCATTAAATTAAAGTATGGGTAAAATTAGAAATATTTATTAATTCTGAACCAATTTAATGACTTAACTTTCATTCCTTAGTCCGAGAGAAATGGTAGTTGATGTCTTATAATAAGGACAATAGAGTTTAGTGCAATTAATTGATTATAATATTGAAAATTACTTATATTTTAGGATAACTTCAATGGCTTAATTGTTTTTATTAAATTCTAAAAATTATTAGTTGGTACCCTAAAATTAGGATAAGAAGGAGTAGTTAGCTAGCCCCTTCTCTTTTGTTGTTTATTTAAAATCTCTTTAACCACATTTCCTATGACTTACCACAGACAGCCATGTGAGTTCCCAAAAGTCATCAAATAGTCAAATTATCACCTTCCTTAATTTTGAGATGGATTTTTTTTTTTTTGCTCACAACATATTTATATTAATATTTAAATTAAAAGGTACACGAGAACATAACTATTACATCGAAGGAAATAAACCAGAACAGGACAGGAATACAAACAAATAAAACCGAACAATCAAATAAGGACACTAACGACCAAATCCACCGAAGAGATATTGAAGAGGTAGGAATAAAGGAAACGTCAGTGATTTCACCGGTTCCCTGATCATCCGAGGTTAGAAGTAACAAGAAAGAATGTGTTGGTTGTAAAACTCACCCTATAGGGCACACCTCTTTATAAGGATTAGCTGCAAAGAGATCAGCTACACAATTACCCAAACAGATAATAATCATAAAAAACCCAACCTCAGATGAAAGAAACTAAATGGAATCCTGAATCAAACTTCTTTTCCTCCAATCAAGTAAATTTGACAAACAACTACTGAACACACTAACAACAGAAATCACCACTAGACACAAGAAACATAAAAAAACATAGAAAAAGACCGTCCACCCAGCCAACGGAGACCGTCAGAGAAGAAGAGGCCGATACAACATCTCTCACCATGAGGAAAGAGACTCCCACCGCCTCAAGAAAGATCTGGAGGGGGAGAGGAAAGGCTCGCACTAGAGGCGAGAAAACATCCACCGTTGACAGAGATCTGGTGGAGAGCATAGGAGGGTCGGCGTCGAAGAAGATGGAGGCTCATCGCAGAACGTCTCGAGGCCGATCTAAGAAAAACAACTTCAAAATACTCCGGTGCTACCTTCTTCTGAATCTCTAAGCCCCAATCTACAGATCTATGACGGTGGTGGCTTAGATCTGAGCTCGCCGGCGGCAACACTGCCGCCAGCGAGAGAGGGAGCTGACTGACGAGGGTGAGCGCGAGCGAGACAACTGAGCGAGCGAGAGAGAGTGCGCACTTTTCATTTGTATTTTGAGATGGATTAATGCAATACTATTTCAATGTTAAACATCATGCATTATTTTATAAGAGTACGTACTCTATTGTGTTGAAAAAATTATACATTCATTAACTATTCACTATTTTTAAAAAATACTAGGGAGGTTGTAATGCTTTGTTTTGGATTTGTCAGTTATTTAAATACTTGGTAATATGATGTAGAAAAAAGTGTACTACTGGCTTGCTATAAGGTTATCCTCGATATCTTTAAGAATGAGGTGACCTCTCTACATTATATATGTAGTATATCAGGGTTTTCAAACTCGGACTGAAAACTAGCCAATCAGTTAACTAGTCTGGTTTGGATAACAACCCGGTTTACTATTTTTTTTTAAATTTTCTTTAGAATTTTATATGAATAACTCCGAAACCTTTAATTTTTCACTAATTTGGTTCCAAGTTAGTTTTAGTTTGACTCTAATTTAATATACTAACTTTGACCCAATACCCCAATGGTTTGAGTTTAACAACTTTGACATGTGTGTGTGTGTGGGTAATTGACGTTTCATACACGTGTTTGAGAGTTGAAATATAATTGTGGTAGCAAGTGATGCAGTTGAATAAGCAAATCCTGTCATGGGTCACGGACTCGTTCATTTCCAAGAAAGATTTCTCTCCCTCTTAACATCCATGTGTCCCAATTAAGATTTTCAATTAACAAGTAGGTAATCACACAAAATCAATCTTTGACTAACTACGGGCCTCGTCCTTCCTTCATTTTTTTCAAAGGAAAAGGTAGTTGATCGTGAAATAGATATAAATTAATATCGAGTGCAGCATGTTTAAAAATAAATAAATAAACTCCTAGTAAGTGTGGAGCCAATCATAGACATAGCTTTGCCTTGATCATATAGCCTGCGAGATCGTAAACTATAACGTATACGTACACTTTATGAAATCTTTAGCTTTAGACACGTATATGCAAATTAAAATATAATGAAACTGCGAAGAGAATACGTAGTAAATTAGGTCTGAACTAAGCAGTTACTACAGTAATTAACACTAACAAGAAGGAAATGAAGAGTAATACAAAAGGAGGGACCGGAATTGTGACTAAGTCACCTAGAAAACGACAGTAGTGAACTGTTAAACTTATATATATATATATATATATATAAAATAATATAATGAATCAAGTGGAGTTGTCATCTTAGCCGCTCTATTTCCCAGCTTAGCTTAGAAGCAACTCCTTCATGTTTTGGGACGTATTCCTGAAACCCACAAACATGATCACATTCACATAATCAAACACATATATAATAGATCCATCACTTTGACAGCAGTGGGAATTAAGTACGTACCTCCATCTTTTTGATGAGCTCTTTTGGAGTTGGGGCAGAGACAATGATATGACGAGCACTGTGGCTGATGAACCCTTCCTCTACTGCCTTGTCTATGAATGTCAGCAACGAATTGTAGTAGCCATCCACGTTCAATAATCCCACCTTTCCCAAACAAAAAGTTCAATCAAGTAATCAGATTCTTCATCATTTTAATGGGATCTTTAAAACAAAGAACAAAAAATTGAAACTTACAGGTTTATCATGGATACCTAGTTGAGCCCAGGTTATGACCTCTAGAAGCTCCTCAAGTGTCCCGTACCCACCTTCAACATACATACACCAATTCAGATTCTTCCTCATCATAAAAACTATTCATTAAATAAGGTTGGAGACGGTAAGCGACCCAAATCTGCGTTAATACCAGGATTTCTGTACTGTCTAATATGACTGAGGATGTATTATATTTTCGTCGTTTGCATTTGAGCACTGCATAGTCTGATTTTTTTAAAATATATAATTGTTTTTTTTATGCTGTTCTCTGATTGGGTCAGGGTCCAGTTAGAGTAGATCTTTAAAAGATATTTTTTTTTCATTCATACATATACAGAGACTGAGTGGAATAACTGCAGGAGCTTGCGCCATCACTTTTTTTTTTTTAAAAAAAAAAAATTAGGGTTAGACGCTTATATTATAAAGTGTCAACTATATATTATCTTTATTGATAAAATTACACTTTAAAAACTGTGATCATAACTGGTAACCATGTAGGATAGGAGCATCGAACTATACTACAGAATTTTAGAATGGGAAATAATAAAAGATGAGGGAGAGAGAGTATGTTAAGACTTGAAGACTAACCAGGTAAGGCGATGAAGGCATCAGAATGCTTAGCCATCTCAGCTTTCCTTTGATGCATATCCGCTACTGCCTTCACCTCTCCCACTGTCTCTCCTGTTATCTGCAATTCTCATCATCCACACCGTCCATCTTTATTATTCCTTTATTGCCCCTCTCCCACACAGAATCTTGTTATCACACAAACAAACAACCACATACTCCTCATACCAATTGTCCCCACTTTGCCCCTATTGTACTTATCACATGCTCCTTTTATACTAAATATAAAAGAAATTAAATAAATTATTTAATTATATTATATCATATCTGTATCTTTAGATTATATATCAGTTTATAAAATGTAGACAAAATAATTTAGAGAAAAAATAACAAATATAAATGTTTTAAAATAATTTAATTAACTTCATAATTATTTTTTAAAAAATCAACTCTTATCTTATATCTAGGATGAAGAAGTTTCACGTGTCTCACTTCGAGTCTTAGTTCTAAAACCATAAATCCCAAGCATGATGCAAGCAAAACACAAATTCTCCCTCCCTCCCTCCCTCCCCTGTTTTTGGTTATCTTCTTTTCGGTTGATAATACTCATGATGAAATGCTTTCAAGACCTTATCAACATTACCTCTCTCGGCATTAGTGTCTTGGGAATAACCCTGCACACAATAACATGACACCCATTAATTAGTTGACAACAATTGCAATGAACAATGAACATTAGTGACAAATCAACGGCTGCTAAATAAATGCTCTCACCCTATTACATGGCGACCTCCATTATAAACAGCTTGAGAAATCAAACCCATCAAACCAATGCTTCCTCCTCCGTACACCAGATTAATATTCCTCGACACCTTCATTTCAATCACCAAACAACAATTTTCCAAACATTTCATAAGTCCAAGTTTCATTCTTTCAACAAAGACCATAAAATCCATCCAAGATAAAGCAGAGAAATTCACATATAAACACAGAGCAGTATCTGAAAAAGGAGGAAGTAACCGGTGGAACTCAAATATCCCATCAATTGCTCATAGAAATGAAAAGAACAAGAAAAAGTTTGCGGAAATTTGATCAGAGTATAAGCCAAAAGGAAAAACGAACAAGAGAGGCAAGTCAAGTACTACCAATTCCTTTCCTAGCTCAATAGCAGCATCCTTATAATTGGTCTTCTTCCCTGAGCTACTTCCACAGAACACACAAATCCTCTTGAACCTCGATTGTTTCATCTCAGTTTCTCTCTCCATCTTTTCCTCTCTTCTGTGTTTGGCACTGAGGAGTTAATATCCCCTGCTTGGTATATATAATAACGTGGGAACAGACAAAAGGCAAAAGGGAACACAATCAAAACGGCATTTGTGAGCCGTAACGACATATAGGGAACGGTGCTGACTCACCCACAAGTTGCATGAATAGAGTACATCCACTCGTGTGTGTTTCTTTCCCGCTTTAACATGGTCCCCTGTCCCTCAAACAATATGGACACTTCGTGGTCCTATTCCCACATAATTGTGTTCATTTCTTCTTTTATCAGTCCTTGTAAAACTCTCTCGCCCACTTTATCAAAAAAAAAACAAGAAGAAGAAGAACGAAACCACATTCAAGGCCTTTTTTTTTTTTTTACACCTTCATATTCCATGTTGTCTGTGTAAAAATACTTTTGATACTGATACCGTTCTTTTCAAACTATTTCTCGCATGATGTGTAGTGATTACAGATATTAATTATGTGAGGTTGTCCTTACTGGCTCCTATTCTATATAGGAAACATAGTACTTGTTGCGTAATTTCTGTGAATACAGTGGACAAGTCAATTTGGTTTCCTACATAGGATCCTCGTACAGAGCCATTATATGCTGTTCATTGAAAGTTCAGGAACCATGCAAGAGAATGAGAGAGCAAGTAGCGTCCTGATGTGAGAACTAAATAAAAGATCTTCTCTTGACTAACTTATAAACCTAGGTAGAAATTAGCGATTACGACAAATGGGTGGAGTGTAGTACGATGATGGTGGGAATCAGTAACAGGTGCCATTTATTATTGTCTGTTCAGGTTAATGGTGTCGAAAAGAATTAAGGTAAACTCGACACGTCTAAGAAACTTAATATAATGATGAGAATGGGCATGGTTATATTTGGTAATGTTGTCCTCTTTGGTTTGAGGCTATCTTGACTGCCTCACTCATTTATAGCAGCAACCAAAACCTTTTGACCACATTAATCAATCAGAAACCAGTTATGAGGATTCTACCTCATTCCAATCTTATAAATTTCATCGATCACAAGATGATAACAATTAATTGAGAGCCTTCCCACCTTTTTACCTTCCCTTTATTTTTTTGTTTTGTTCTGTTCTGATCATCAACATCATGGATGCTGAATGAATCACAGGCAGATACTGATTTAAATTTATTAATTAAACACAAGATAAGGTATTAATTGTGAGAGTTGTCGGGTAGTGAACTAGCTGTGTTTAGGCATTATAAGAAAACCAAGAATGTGCTATATATAGAGAGATATAAGAATGTGTGGGAGCTAATCAGAAGAAAAAGCAGGCGTCAAATCTGGTTTGCTTAGCCATAGATTATGATGTCTTGTTTGCCTAAATGTTGTGCGGTGGAGGGGAAGAGGGAGTGATTGTAGCATTAATTTTAGAGAGAGAGAGGTGTGTTTGTTGGAGCATTGAGAAGAGGAGATGTGAATTATATAATGTCCTTCACATCTGATTGAGCTCTGCGTCTCCATGGTGGAAATCCTACTCACATTTTCATCCACTTTTGTCTCTTGCCTACTTTCTTTTCCATTGTTTTTTTTTATCTGCAACTTTTATTTTGTGAATATACTATGTCTTACAATTATACTTCCAATGTTTTTTGAATGCATAGAAAAGGTTAAAATATAATTACACAATTTTTTTTGACGTTCGGAGTATGTATAAGTAATTCCCCTAACTTTTAGTTAAAACTGATTAAAAAACCTCTCTAATCAGCTCATAAGAATAAGAATGTGCAAATAATTAATCTCCTAAATTTTAAGGTATGTGTAGATAGATGATGTACAAAATTAATTGTATATGAGTTGGTTGAATACCATTTTTGTTCTCATTTACAAATGATTTCAAGAGTCAATGGATAAATACTTCTTGATACTTAATAGAGATAAAAACATAATCGCATTTATTACTCTAAAAGTAGAGTTATAATAAGCACCCAAATTTATCTTAAAAAAAGACTTAATAATAGGATCAAAGTTTCATGAAGTTTAACTATAATATGTCAAGAAAGAAATAGATGAAAACCATACTGTAATGTCTTTTTTTACCATAGCCATACTGTAATGTCAACTATAATGAAATTGCACATTCGATCCCAGAAGCATGGAACCATGCATGTGAACAATTATAATTATTGATAAAATAGATTTTTTTTTAAAAAATACAAATATACACAATACGTAGATTAAAGGTAGCTCACATTCATCAAATTTTAATAATATTCATAAACCAATGGTTTTCTATCGAAATTATGTGACTGATTACGTTAACAATAATACTGAATGAAAATAAAATAAAATAACTTTCAAGTAGTTAATTAATATTATCAAGTAATGCACATACAAATTGAGGTGGACTAGAAGAAAGGGGTGTGTATAGTGATGATTACGCAAGGGTTTAATGAAAAAGACATGCTAATCAGGATACAGATTATGTAGCACAATGCTCTCGAAGGCGAAGAAGGAATTAGTTTCTGTGAAATTAGCCAAATCACTATCCACTTTAAAAAGCTATATTGTGTCATTGAAAGAAATATCGCATCAAGTTCAAAAGTCAGACAGCAGAGTCTTTGCCAATTCAATCTCAATACAGTAAACATGTGACGCAAATAACTGCTCCTCAGCTCATTCAACTTCAACGCCCTTCATTTGTTTAATACTACCTCTTATCTTAAATGTAGCACTTAAATATAAATTGTACAATAAATTATCAGTTGAGGGTATTATGATAAGATCAATTGCAATCACTTCTTTTTTCATCATTCACTCAATAAAATGGATTGAACTATAATTGATTGAACTTTTGACATTTTACTTAATACTCTCTTCAGTCCATAAGATAAAACATAATTGATTTTTTTTTTTAGAGATTAAAAACTTTAAATAAATAAATTAATGATGCTATAGATGTGTATTATTGAATTATATATTAATTTTTAAGTCAGACAAATTAGTAATATAAATACTCTAAAGCAATTTATTTAGCTTTATTAATTTTTACGAAAAAAAATCAATTATATCTTATATTTAAGATCGGATCGAGGGAGTAGAACTTAAGTGTTTGATGTTAGAAGACCCAACTTGCCCTCTCACATTTAATCCATCATTTACTAAATGCATGTTGTGTTTTTAGACAAGCAATATCACAAATAGATAGAAGGTGCATTCTCTTGAACAAAAATAAATAAATTAGTTACCTGTGCATTTTCTTATTATTCTCCTTTGTAAATACATGCACATGGTGCATTCTGTTAAACTATCTCAATCTAATTTAATTACTTAGTGTTTATGTGAAAAAGGTCAAAGAACCTATCACATATCAAATATAATACTCCTGTCGCTCCCAAGATTTAACTAACCAATTCATAAGGATTAAGAAAATTTGTTAAATTAGCTATTTAGTAGTAGTGTAAAAAAAGATATTTGTCACTTTCCCTAAAATACTCATATTTTTAATGACATACCAAGTGCAAGAAAGAGGCTAAGAGAGTAGGAGAAAAATAGCGGAATCAATGAAGACAATGTGAGAAAAAATATTAAATGAGGGAGATAAAGAAGATTAAGATGTTACATTGTAATATTTAACTTTTAAGACCAAAAAAAAAATAAAAATAAAAAATTCTAACAATGTTTTGTGATTAATTAGTAGCGGAGGAAACATCAAAATCAAACCCATTTGACTACTATTCATTTATTACAAGCCCCCAACATTAATTATAGCTTGCCTGCCCCATTAGGCATTAGGTACCACCTAATTAAAGATTGCTAAATTCAGTCGTTATCTGTTTTAAGTCTTAACAACTCCATGCCTGAAAGCAGCTGTATGATGAAAAAGCCTTAGCGGCAAATCCCAAATGACACTACTGGGAGAAAGCTAAGCATATTGGTTAGATTTTTTTAAAAAAAATGGCATAGTGAGAGTTAGAATTAATTGGACGTGGAGCTTCATAATGATAACATGTAAAAGTGTTTAAAGTAAATGAGGAGTGATTAATAATAGTATTTGGTTGGTAGATGGTAAAGAAGAAAGTGAAGTGAGAGAGGGGAGAAATTAAAGGGTCAATTTGGAAAGTAGTTGGAGAGTAGAGTTCAATTGCGTGGACACTGACATTGTACCCATTTAACTACAAATAATGATTGTGTGCGCTTTTTAGTCAGTTGGAATATGTTTTTGCAGAACTTGGTGTGAGTAGATTTGGCCAAAAAGGAAACTGAGTTGAGAGTGAGTAACCCACCTTGGTTTCCCACTTCCTCTCTCTCTCTCTCTCAGTTTTCTTTTCACAAAGTAACATTCATTAGGAGTAAGTGATAAGAGGTTTGTTATCCCTTAACCATGTCTTGGGTTCGAGACGTGAGAAGAGAGAAAATGGTATTAGGAACTCTTCCTTTACAATTATGGGTTTGATTCAAAATAAATTTGGATTAGTCCAAATCAAATGTTATGGTGAATCGAGTGGGTAAACAAAAAAAAAAAAAGAGTTTCCACTGTACAAAACCACACAAGCAAACTCAATGGTGTTAAGCTATGAACATAAACAAAGTTAGCACTGTTAAACCTAAGTCCAAATCTTTATGAAAATAGAGGGACTAATGCTTTAGACACAAAAATATATTAAGAATGAGAAACCATAATTTGAAATTATGTACAGACCACAAGCAAAACTCAATAAAACTATAAGGACTTGCGGTGGTATTAATCCAAACTTTTTGTTAATATGCATGCATAACCTAATCCATTGCTTATACTTCATTCGTTCTCTAATATATTGAATAGTTGATTTTAGTTTTAAATATAAAAATTATTTTTTTATCATCAATATTTTCCTAATTTACCTTGTTGATGCTCTTTCAACAATAATTAAGGAGGAAAAAGAATAAGACAATTAAAAAAGATGATTAAGGTGTTTTAAAAAATAAATGTCATATTAACTAATTTAACTAATTTCTCTCATATAATTAAATTAGATAAAAATATTTTATAATTAAGAATTGGAAGAAGTATTGGGTAATCATATCAAGACTGTATTACCAATACAATCCTACTTATACAACAAACATAGACAGAGAATTAATACAGGTACACTGCAAATATCATTTCCATTTGTCATAACCAATACATAATTTTATACTTGTCTGAACTTTTTACCCTCTTATTTCTCGTCTCATCAACACCATTATCCCATCCAGATCCTGTTTATTAAAAGAAAATACATCAAGAAGGAGCAGCAAAAATTTATGTATTCTTACTATTTAAGTAACAGAATCAATAAATCAGTAAATAACGTAATTAAGGTGAAGTAGATTCACGAGAGGACAGGTTGTTCTACTTTACTTAGGTATGATAGGAGTGGAAGAGTCTGGGTTCAGTGGCCACCCCCACTGGTAATTATTCATAATCACAAAAAATAATAATAATAATAATAATAAAAGAGTACTTGAGTTAACCTCCTCCTCTTTTTTTATTTGTTCAATATTTACTTCCCTGCCCTACCGGTTAAGTAGTTCCCTAATCCCTACGGTCAATGATCAAGTTCACATGCAATTTAGAAATTTGCCTCCTACTTTGTCTGAAATCAAGCTTTTCAACTCAAGATTATCACTGACATTAGTTTCTTTTGTCAGGATTCAAATAAATTTATTGTGTGTACTGTACATTAACCAAACATTTATTCTCCCTATGTTTTATACCAGTACAGTTTATAAATATTATGGTATGGATGCACCTGGATGACATAAATAAAATTTTAAAAAAATGAAAAAGAAATAAGAGGGCTCATAACTAATGAATTTATTTTGTGTAGTACAGGTAATTACCTCTAAGTGATTATCGAGATGCTTAATGCTAATCCCTGCTGTAATGGTCAAAGTGGGTCTTCGGCTAATCACATTATGCAAACCAAAACGAGTGTGAGATTACATTACTTCCCTTTTTTTTACCTTTTATTTGGTACAAAGAAAAGGTGAGTGGTTATTATTAAGCAGTTCGATGAGGTGATAGAGCTGAGCAAATTCACTGTCTTGAATTGTTAATGAAAAACTCACAACAATGCATATAATCTTTTGTTAAACTATAGTGAAATGACTTAAACCGGCTTAGGTTGTAAGTGAGATCGAATTCAGGTTCTTTCACCTATGGAGAAACTTTCATGCCACTATGCTATAAGGCCGTCGGCTTTCAATTGCTTTTCACTTTGGAATCTTTCCTACATAATATTCAAGAAAAAAGAAAGGATATTTTTGGGGCAAAGGTGAAGTTAGAGTCAATTATAGCCGCAAATTGTGCGTTTCGGCTGACACTGAAAAATTGAAATGCGCATTTACAAAACAGAAAATAATTGCAGCTGCAATGAGTTGCATTATTTAGTACGTACTGTATTCTACAACCCCACATTTATGTGCAAGCCCCTTCTTTATATGCATGGACTCAGGGTAACTGTATTGGTCTGTGGCCCAATTATAACTCTTTGATCAGAGCAATCGCAAGCAACTTCAATATCAAACATTCTAAATGCATGCATGTCTTCACACACTTCAACCACAAATCCCTCCATTTTCAAGGCCTCCACCACTAATTATTTGTTGGTGGGACTGGTTCTCCCAGGAGTAAAAGAAGAAGAGAGTTTGATCTTATTGTTGTGCGTGGTGTGTTGTGATGTTGTATGAATGGATTGATGACGAGAGATGTTTATTGGTCATAAAGTAATTCTTTGAAATAATGACTCTTGAAGCAACACATGTTCAATTAAAAGTCATAACAATTTATCAGATTCATAAATCTTATATGTTAATTTATGAAAAGATGAGTAGTTATACCTTTATATTATGTATAGCCTTTTTATAAATATAACATAACTTTTCATTAGCTTATCACAAATTTGGTTATAACTTTTCACACATGTCTTTTAAGAGCTAAAAAGACATAACCTTAGTGGTTTTTAGTATTATAACTTGTTACACAATTCTTTATATAAATCCTTAATTTATAAGAACAATGACTTACAAAAGAGGAAAAACAACAACAACAACAACTTTCTTTGTTTTAAAATATTTCAACAATCCCTCTACGTTTCAAAATGATAACAAACTCTTCATATAAATCCTTATTTATAAAAGTATGGCTTTACAAAAAAACACATATCTTCATTTTAAAATACTCCAACGTTACTCTCTTTTACTTTCGTTTAATATGTTAAAGTAATACCTAAACTATCTTATAACTTAAAGGGAAAGAAAAATGAATGAGGCTTTAAAACAATATACACTTGTTGTTTGTTACTCATCAACGGTAAAATCTGGCTCTTCAGGCTTCTGAAGAGAGCTTACAACACCAGAAACTGTCCCAGAATGCATATTAATCCCTTTTCCAGTGCTCCCAACCATCCTTGATTCATATACAACAAAGCCTGATGGGCTATGCCCTGGTGTTTCGGGCTCAGTATCAGTTTGGTTCAGTTTAGCTCTGAGTTTCCTTTTTTTGTACCTTCTCCATGCAGTTTGGATGAAACAAGCAGCCCATGTTCTCCATTGGTGTGAGTAAAACTTGAACTTGTGCCTTAGCTGTTTACTGTGTAGTCTTCTGAACTGAGAAGCCACAAACTTGAGGTCTTCTGACATGAGTGCAAAGGCTTCTACTTCAGAGATGGCTTTCACTGTTCTTGTGGAAGATGGAAGTATGACACTCGGTCTAGGGTCCAATGCCCATGTCAGTATTTCTTCGCCGCAGAAATCACCCGGTCCAATCCGGCATGAATTGAAGAACCCGGCTCGGCCTCCATTGGTGGTGTACGAATCCAGATGGCCTCTTATTATGAAGAGCATCTCATTCACCGGATCACCCTCACGAACAAGGTAAGTTCCCTCTGTGCACAATGCTGGCTTCAGCCTTTCACATATTGCATCTAGCATCCTCTCATCCATTTCATCAAACAATGGAACCTGTCAATTATATATATATCAGTAACTTACAACCATATTATACCAGCAGTTAGGTCCATTTACAATTATCTTACATATCTTTATGATGCTGAATATCATATTATAGAATACTAAAGAATTAGGCATCTGATGGAGACTTGGTGGTATGGGGATACCAAGCTCCATATCGGGTAGAATGGGATGCTCAATGGTGTATTTAAGTGGGTTGGTTTTTCTAACTCAACAACTAGCTTTTGGAATAGGTTCCCCATTCTAGTTAGGTACTCATCATCAATTGATATCAAATCCGGGTTCACAAGGATATTTATAGAGTCTTGTTATGAAGAACAATGGAAGTTGAGGTTTCAGAAGCACTTACTCCTCGGACAAGATCGAGGCAAAGGTGGCGCTTGATGTCTCTTCGAAGATCAACTGGAAGTCCTTTAAGAAGAGTCTCTTCATCAACTCCTCGGGTGGCCAACCATTTATATTGATCATATTTTCTTACAGCTTGTTTTAGTTCTGAAGGTAGCTGCCTGTGATGCATCCATTGTTCTATATCAGTTCTTTTGACTCTCCACTCTTCTAATCGGACGGTTGTTGATTGAAGGTATGTCTGGAAAGAAAGTTGGGTTCTTTGTTAATTAGCATATCCTAATGTATGAAACGCAGTTATGTGTCGAGAGAAGCAAATAAAAATGCACCTACCTGCATATTACCGATAAGCAAGGCAAAAAGAACCAATCCCAGGGTCCCAACTATGATGGCAAACATTATTTCTCCAACAAAAGTGCTCGTGAGAAGATTTTGTCCCAGAGAACTGCACTCACCAATGAGCAGAGAATTGAAGAAGAACCAGAGATGTTATATTTTGGGAAACTACAAAAATCAATGTTGTGTGTTTCTGGCATTATTCTATTCAAAACAGCTAAACCAGGACCTCTAAACTGTGAAGTAAGCTATATTAAAAAATTGAAACTTAAGGAAGTTATGAAGAAAGTGAGGTGGTAAACTTAAAAGCTTACCTCAGATTTCTTAAGCCCCACCAAAGACAGTAGAAATACTTGTTAAAGAATGGTGAGCTTGTGACTTGAGAAGTCACTGCATCACCGTACATGCCAAATGGATAAAAGCTGACATCAGGTGAGCATAACTTTGTGACATTACTTGCAACGAACCAGGCGACCCGACTGGCATCGTTGACCCGGTGGCAGTCAAAATATCCATATTGACAACTTGACTTTTCCTGATCACACACACTTCTCCAGCATGCTTCCTGCCGCTCAATTGATAGAAGGTACCAAATAGCACCTAAACCCTATTCAACATTAGCCCCAACAAAAAAAAATTGAGAACTATGAGTAAGTTGAGTGAAAAGACTTTTTCTTTCAATGTATGAAATGAGATGGTTTACATGATTGAGCCATTTGGTTTCAAGTTCCACACCATATATGCAAATATAGAGGGAACATAAAAACTTAGAATTTGGTTTCTGCTTGGTATATGTTCGTTTGAAAATCAACCTCCTGATCCTTGAGTTTGATCTACATCTAACCCTTTCCTCTAATCTATATAAACAAGTAAGATTGAAATTCTCGTTGGAAAAATTTTAAAGGACAAAAAGACCGATATGTCTTTATACACGGAAAGTATTAGTACTTCAATTTAGGTCTTTCTAACCAATAAAATTTTCAAATAGGGGCTTTTCACCAATTTTCCCAATTTTAATTTGCAAACAAGAATTCCTCTTTTGTGCAGAAGATTCCGTATACTTACATGGCTTGCCAACATATAAAGGATAAGGTTGTAAGCAGCACCAGCCCATGCTGTTTCTGTCACAACTCCTGTAGCCTTCACAATTTGTGATGAAAGTGGGAAAATAAGAAACAGCCTAGGCAGATATTGTAAAATGATGGTGAAACGAAGGACATTTTTTGTGTTTGCCATTGTAGAACCCCTGAGGAAGGGAATGATAAGCCAAATCAACACCTGAAATAAACAGAATGAAACAGAAAATTTAGTAGATTAAAGCATCATCGTCCCACTTAACAAAAAATGATAGAAACTTTAATTCACCTGTGGAAGGGGCAGGGCAGCAACAAAGTCTAACCAAAAACTCTTTCTGAAGTACCTAAAAGCAATCTTAGAGGAATCAATAACAAGTTCTCCTCTCCCAAATACTCGAGAGGAAGGCGCGACATAAGCTGTACGAAACTTCATGAAAATTTGAAACATGTAAAAGAAATCTGCAACTGTTCTGATGATTGTGAGGATAACTTCAAGTGTTACTCCAATCTCAATGCACACTTCACCTCTAGCTACTGGCAAGTAAAAGAATAGAGGGTCCACAAATAAAGATATCAAACATGCCACCAAGAAAATCTTGTTCCATCTGTGAATGGTTCGTCCTCTAGGATCTAGTATCTTTCTTTTCACTCTTTCATAGTCCTCTGAGAATACTCTTGACAATACTCTTCCTTTCAAGAACTTTCCAGCAGTAGTCTTCCCTGTCTCCGTCTTTTGAGCCATTTTGGTGCTGCTAGGATCTGGTATTTGTACTCCATCAATGTTGTATTTGACTTTCATCCCGTTGTCGCCGTTAGTCGCGGGGATTCTTGCTTGTTCAAGATCATCTTGAAATCTAAAAATGAGACCCAAATTAGTGGCTTGTGAATTATGACTGTTCAAGACTAGCACAGAATTTCATTGATCTATAATGGTGATTAATAACTTGGGAGATACAACGAAGCAGACACACCTTACAGATCTTGTGCTTCCAAAGCCCATATTTTTCTTCCTGAAGTGTCAACTTCTCTTAAATCAATGAAATAAATCTGGAGAACAAGTAACACACGGATTTATATTTCAGGCATTGGATTGAATCGACCTTTAAGCAATCTCAAGTCTTTATATAAGTGAAATTGACCAAGCAGAAATTTCAGGCCACAACAAAAGGACTGCTTAGAACAGGATTCTTGTGAATTCATGTAAAAAAAAAAAAAAAACAATAAGCGAACTTGGACATGAAACTATCGAAATTCTCCACCGTCTTTGGTCCAAGAGTACAAGTCAAATGATTGAGACCCGTCTCTCTCAAACACGAGGCTAAGTTGAATAAATTAAAGAACCATCTATATGATCCCTTGGGGACAAAGTATCGCATTTACATAATGCGGTAAAAGCAAATCAAAATACAAAACCAGAAACAAAGTTTAAATTTTGATTCTTTTCGTGCAAAGGAAGATCAGAATGTGACCAACCGAAGCATACACCGTTTAGAGTAAGAAAGTGAGAGACAACAAAAAGCATAAAAAAGAAGATCCCAAGTTCCAAACAAAGCGGAACAAGCAATAAATAAGCACTGCAGATCAAAAACCAATGATGCTCATAACGGATTTAGCGTATCATTGGAAGAGAAACGAGCTTATATGTATCCTCTGTTACTATCTTTCGACTTAAGATCTATAGTGAATATACTTACAGGAATTCCAACAAACAGGGGAGATACATGGAGTGAAGCGAGACAGATTCCCAGGCATTCCTCTGCAAAAGCCCAACTCCTTCCATTTGAACCTCAAGTCTTTAACATTAGCATGTAGGACAAACCCAGTTCAGCCACAGGTGACAGAAATCTAAGCAAACAGAAAATGAGTCATTTTGGGGTAAAAACAGAGAGATGTGGATATGGTTTTGGAGGAAGACGAGGGAGGAAGAAGAAATATGAGGCAGAGCCAGAGAAGCAGGGGTGATTGTTTCGATTATTTTAACGGGTGAATAATCCGAGGAGGAGTTGACTACGTTAGATACGCTGCTATGGAATCTTGACACGTGTGACTTACACTCGTTTCTCTCCGCTTCAAGCAAAAGCATAAGCTTGACCAGAGATTCCATTGACGGCAACTCCTCACTCACATTTCCAGAAATGGCAGTACTCCCCGTGGATTTTTTCTTCTTCTAGCTTTTATTTCACTCCCTTCTAAATATATTTAATTGAATTTCAAATACAAGTTATCACAACGGACTGAGGAATCTCGTATCCATTTCCTTTTTCTCCATTCAATGTCGCTATTATTATTGGATTAAGTTTTAACGTTTGAGATTTAAAATTACATGAAAATATTATTATAACATTAAAAATAACTTTAAATAATATTAAATCTCAAACAATAAAACTCAGATTTAATGTTGAAGACATTCAATAAAGAAATGAATTAAGGGATACATTCTTTTTCCGTTATCACAAACTTATTTTCTATATGAATTCTTTTCATAATACATTAATACTCCTATTTTTAAAATATTTTAGGGAAAATTAAAATAAAGGACCAAAATAAAATATTATTTAATTAGAAGAACCATAAAAATTGTAATTATCAAGAAGAACTGAATAAGCTTAAAAGTATTAAATTACCCTTTTGCTTCCCTAACACAAAAATAAAGAACAAAGTATCTTCTTCCGTCTTCCCTTGAATATTAAGGTGGAGCCATTTGGAAATCCAATATTAGAAGTTAAAAACAGTTATTTTTGGTAATCCCGTGAAAATAAGAAGTTAATTAGAATAAAGTTGTTCTTGAATTTCATTACTATGCATACACTTTAAACAAATATTGTCATTTTTAATTTTCAATACTGGATTCTTAAATGACCTCACCTTGATATTTACGGGAGGACAAAAGAAGACGCTTTGCTCTTTGTTTTCTATGTTGGGGAAGCTAAATGGTAATTTAATACTTTTAAGTTTATTCAGTCTTTCTTAATAATTACAATTTTTATGGTCTTTCTAATTAAATATTATTTTATTTAGGTCCTTTATTTTAATTTTCCCAATATTTTATCTTCACAGATTAAATACTAACTATTAAATGGCTGGTATATATAGTTTTTAAAAAATATCAATTTTTTTTTACGTATTAATTATAGGAAAACATTTTCTCATGTTGTAGGAAAATGGTTTTCTCATGTTACACACACATGAAATGGTGGGACCACATATACATATGTAAATTAATATATGCATATGTGGGTCCCACCATTTCATGTGTGTGTAGGAAACTTTTTTTTCTCATATAACATGAGAAAACCAAAGCCTATTAATTATAAATAATTAACTTACCGATTTTTAAAATTCTGTGAATTAATTAATTGTGCCTTATATTTAAGTACTAATCAAACACACTAGTTCACTTCGCAAAGCTGGGGATATTTTTAATTTCTTATAGAGTAGTATTATTTATAATTAATAATTAGATTTCTAATCAAAGTGTTGTGCCCATGGCACATTTTATAATTATATTTTCGTCGGTGCACAACTGGACTGTCGGCTTATCTGAATCTGCATTTTACCTTTTAACTTATTTTCACCAACCGACCTCTCCAATGTCTTTTTTCCCCCCTCTGCTTAAATGTACAATACTTCCTCTTAATCAAAATATAAAAATAGTTAAAAATAATAAATATCCAAGATATTTACCTTTTTCTCAAAATACAATTATTTATCAAAGAAATAAATAAGAGATATACTACTATCAAATAAGAAAAAGGAAGACAGAGAATATAGATGAAAAAGAATATACCTAGATGAGAAGAATGATAAGAGAGAGTAAATTTTTTTTTTAAAAAAAATACATAGATAAAAAAAAAATTAGATCTTATAAAAAATATCACACGTATATTTTAAATTAGAGGGATTTGTACTTGGTACCTGGGTCCAAGTTCCAACTATACATATAAAATTTACGGCTCGTCAAAACGCTGGTTTCTTTTGAATGAAGATACGTAAAAATAAAATGTGATTAGTATGTAATGAGATGTATGATTATAAATTAAAGCAGAAATTAGGCTGACTAGGAAATAAGTACTCAACTATTGTTATATTAAGGACACGAGGAAATATTATTTAAGATCTGTGATGTCTTTCTTATATATTCTATCTTATCTTTTTTATAAGCAATTTTTATTTTTATTGCGTAAAATGAATTAGCGGTTTAAGAACAATAAATATATTAAAAATGTCATATTTTTTTAAAAAATATGTTTATATTTACGAAAAGAGCATATGAAAGAAAATGAATAATAAATATGAGAGGGTATGAATATAAAGTATGAGAGAGAAAATATAATAAATGAGTAAATGAAAAATAATTAATAATAAGAGGAGGATAATTAATATATAAAGATGTGCATTTGATAGGATTAGAAAAGAAAAAAAATAGTTTAAAATCTAAAACACAAGGAAAAAGTTTTTTATAAAAAAATATCAACTTTAAAAGAAAGAATTACTTACAGAGTAAAACATGATACGTAGTAGCACTAAACATATTTCATCTACTAATTACGCCATGTTTGTCAGTCGTCACCGAATAAAAGTTCTTTAGGTCTTTCCTAACCAAAAAATAAAAATAAAAATGTTTTAGAAACCGTGTTTCGTAAATTCCAGTGCATCCAGCTCAGTGATCATCAGATCATAGGAATTGATTGATTTATTTATTTTTTGTAAATAATTACTGGTAATAATTATTGCAATGTTTCTTGAGAAGCAAAGAGAGATAAGAAGATGGCCTGGGTCAACAACACAACTGGATTAGCTGTTTGTGGAGTCACCTCCCATTTTTATAGGGAGAATTATATATAATGATAATTAGGTTTCAATTGTTTGACAATATAAATTTGGTGATTAATTGCAGTTAAATTCGACAAAATTTAATGTAAAATTAATTATAAATAAAAAAATTAAACTGTTAAAAATAGGCGAGTTTCAATAACAAAAAAAAGGTATTCATGTTTTAAATATAACTCTGCAGCTAATATTATTATTTATAACTGTCTAAATGGAGATTTAAAAATAACTTTTATAAGAAATATAACAAGTATTAAATTGATATTCAAAGACCGTACTGTCATTCTTTCACTTGGATACCCTCATTCTCTTTATCCACTACTAATAATTGTTCCACCTTCGAGGCTCTTTAATTGCAAATAATCAAATTAATCGATCCGTGTGTGTGTGTGTGCGTGTGTTCCTTTTCCTGTACTCCATATTCATTGAGCCACAAAGGGCACCATTAATTGTTAACATATAGAGTACTATTCATCATGATCTTAAATTACATGGATTGAATCATGTGAGAAGGGGCGGATCTTCAGGTAGACAATGGAGGGCCATGGCCCCCACAAAAACAAAAAAAAAGTCCTACATTTTTTATGTAAGTTGGATTTTTTTTATATATTTAGCCCTCTAAATATATATATATTTTTTAAATTAGTTAATAAATATATATTTAGCACTAATATATTTATCCTACGATCTATCATTGCATGTCAGTGCACAATAGAGTAAACATATGCACCCCTTCACTTGTCGGAAAGAAAAAAGAAATGCTACGAAGATAGATGGCGAGTTATAAGCAGATCAGGTGCTTCCTATCAATGTTACCACTCTCCCCTCTCTAATATTGTAACTTAACTGATATCAAACACCTTTGTCTAGGCTTTTTTAGGTGTGGCGTTGTAAATCCAAACCTTTAGATGGTAATGGTATAATAGATGGGTGTAATGAATATAGAGTTGGTCTAGCAATATAAAATTCTATTAAATCTTTTGATGTCTCAAGTTTAAGTTTTAAAAAAGATACTTATATCAGGAAGGACAACATCAAATTTGATACTAAATGATAATATAAACAATTATAATAGAATGCATGGTATATATATATATATATATATATATATATATAGGCAAAATATATACAAGGTCTAACTCATTTGTAATTCAATATAAACTTTATATATTGACTAACTAATATAAATTTCTGGTTTGACGACAAATGTTTGGCCCAACAATTATATATTTGACGAGAAACACTAACAAATGGATATTAATACAATCAAATTAAATACTCAGTTAACGCTGAGTTTGAGTCTGAGATCTTGTACAACTGTGCCTAAGTAGTATTGATAATGAGCTTGCGGTTGACAGGGTTTGGGTGAAGATGTAATATTGGAGGGGAAGTGTAAAGAAGGGACAGAGACAAGCAAGTTCATTGTTGACAAACCACTGTGCATTATTGGAACCACATGCACTTGCTCTTGTTGGAATTTAGGAAGAAATCCCATAGTTTATGAATAAGAAGAAGGATGGAAAAGAAGAGGAAAAAAAAAAAGAAGGATTGTGTGTGTGGTACTAAGTCCCACATTGGTTAGGAGAAGAGAAGTTGGAGGGTATGTAAGCCTCAACTTGGCTCATACTAGTTAGGCCCTTGGGCCTACCCACTTTTGTGGAGAGGTGAGGACTTATGCAACCCTTGGTCCACCACACATGCGCGAGTGCGCTGCTCGGTCCGATTCGCGCGTGTGAAATAAAATAATCCTTTTATTTTTATTTCCGTTGTGTCTCTCCGATTTTTTCCAGCGGCTACGTACGACTCGTTCAGCCTCATCTGTTCGCGTCTGTTCGTACGACCCGTCGACCCATTTAGCTCCGTCTGGTGCGTCTGTTCGTGAGACACACCAGTTCGCCGGCAACAAATGCAAGTCGCCTCTGTTCGTTCCGTTCTAGTGTGTCTTTTCGCACAACGTACCAGTTCGCGTAACAGACGAGTCCATCTGATCGTGTTTTTCCGGAGCCTAAAAATAGGGGCCCTTAGTCACAGAATTTTTCACGTTATTTTCTCTCTGCATACACTCTTCCTGCATACACATTTTGTGCGTTCCGAAAGTAGACTCGTTGGATTCGCTTGGGCTTCAGACAGATAGAGCCATCTTTTTGGAGACGAACAATCCGCTCTATTCTGGGAGGCAATTGCTCAGAAACCTGTGGCATCCGTAGAGGGAGCAAAATTGTCTTAAGGAAACAACGAAAGTTGGGCCTGGATTTCTGCATAGTTCATAACCATATTCGACAGTCTTGTGAGTTCGTTTATAACTTTTTCATATGATATAGACTTATTGTATGCTCTCTGTATGTTATATTTTGTTAAACACAGATTGTTGTTATATTGTTTGTTTACTGCATATTCAATTTCTACCTACTTCATACGTTAGAAACAACAGCTCTATCCTCACTTACGCTAAGAGCTAGGAAATCAGGCCGAACGTGTCAACTCAGCTTGTTTAAGCCCTAACCTTTTAAGGGTCGGGCTTATAAATTGAAGCCTCTAAATGAAGTGGGGCTTAAAAGAGTCAGCCCTGTAGGGCTGGCCATATAGAGCCAAGGGCCAGCCCGTTAGGCCTTGTTAATTTTTTCCTAGTTAATTTGCCTAATTTTGAGTTGTTTGAGACTTTATCAAGAGTGACTAAATGAAATGACTAGCCGTTGTGTAAATTCTAAAAATTCAATCATCATTTTTTAAAGTTCAACTCTCAACTCTTACTACTCTCTCAATCTCAGATTTTAGAATTTCACTCTCACTACTCAGTCGCTACTCGCCTGCAAACTGATTGCTCTCAGACTTTCAATATCATATTCTCAACTCTCAGTAGGCTACTATAGCTCTTCATCCATAAAAGCAAGCCTACTACTGAAAGTAAAACACAATTAATTGTCTTTGAAATTGATAATAGTGAAGAAGATAATGAAAATTATTGTCATCGTTCTCATGTTGCTTAGTGGTTCTTCTGTTTTGTGTGAGTTATTTATGAAAAATAGTTTTGTTTTAATTATGAATTAGTCATTGTGTTTGTTTGTTGCATAATGCATGTTGTTTAAACATTTATATTGACAATATTTATGTGATAAATTAAAACTTTAATTATTGTAATTTACTAATTATATTTCTTTAAAAAAATTGAGGAAAAATAGTTAAATTTAGAAAAATAATGTACGTTTATGTAGGATCGGCCTTGGCCCTGTATTCTCGAACCAAGCTTTGTAAAAATTTGTTTTTCTTATTCTGAGTCTAAAAGGGCCAAACCTACCTTGATCCCCAACTCTAATGACACTACACCATTTCTCCCCTCTCAACCTTAGACTATACACTCTTTAATTGTGTTGAGGATATATCATCACCTCACCTACCTAAATTTCACAACACCAGCCTGTTTGTTTCGTCCCATCAATTCTAGCTCAATCATTCTGCACCAAACTGATTTCTCTTCAAACCTTTGTATCCACAAATATGTGTGTGTGTGGCCAATTCTATCACCAGTCACCGCTCAAAATGTGGCAAGGAACTCTTTTTTTTTTGGGGGACGGGGGGGTGGGGGTTGGGGTTTTCTTTATAAGCTTTTATTTCGTGTTGTCCATAAAATGCTGTGGTTCATACAATCCTTTTCATTTGTTTTTCAAGCTCATTCGATTTACTCATCCCGTAAATGGAGATCCTTGGCTGTTCTTATTTGTTTTTATCCACGACTGATTGCTCAGAATTATGTAGATGGAAATTTGTGTGTTTTCTCGATTACGGTCCATGATCGTAATATGAAAACAAGTAGATCAACATAATTTTTAGTTTCAATACGAATGAAAAAAAAGTGTTCATTCATGAACAATCTGTGTGTCCATTACAAGAACTACATATCTTCATGAACAATCGAGGATATTTTTGAGATTTGAAATGCAATACATAGGACCCACATTACTAATTTAATAATCAAACATGAGTAATAAATTAAGAGAAGTAAAAAAAGGGGTGGCAGGTCTTGTGGGAGCATTAATGAGACCTTCCTCAAGATTTGGATTTTGATAACCCATCACTACAGACTGTACTTAACCTCATGCATCTTTTGATCACCTCTTACGCCCGTGTGTGTGCGCGCTGCCGCGCGTATGGTACTCAATACTTCAGATTTTCATATGATAATGCTTTTCTCTGGAATAAAAACAAAAACAAAAACAAAATTGGTCGATGGGCTTATTACAACTTTCCAACTTGAGGATTTGTGTTAATGCTGTTTTATTAATTATATAGTTGTGTTTAATATTCTGTCTTTTTAATTATGATGATAGATCCATAAGCATGTGACTCTTTTTCTAGATCTTATTACCAAGTATAAGTAACCGACTAATCCAGCTCCACCCATTGGAAGTCCACTTAAGGGGATACAAATGTCACTGATTATTGAACCAAGGTACCTACCATTATAGTTGTTAAAAATTCGTTTTATCATTGCGTTTTTACGATTTTTTTTCATTAAAACGATTTTATTAATTTTCCAAACGCTTTTAAATTTTTATGATTTTCTTACGAATTTATATTTTACGATTTTTTATCCCTCTTTCAATTTTACGTAAAATCCATTTTAACAACTTTTGCCTACCATCAGTTTAATATTCTATCACCGTTCTTATCATGATAGGTTGATGTATTTTATTATGATCCATTTAATGGGTTCTTTTATTATGGCGTTTAATTGATACCCGTGTGTTTTCCTTAAAGCCACTGATCTTGCTCCTTTCTTTAAAGTTTTGAACATCTGCAAAAATTTTCATTAGGCAGCAACTAAGAACCTCCTCTAATCAACATCAATCTCTATATTTCAGGGGTTGCATTATCTTTTAGGTTCTCACAGTCTGGCGAAGTTGAAAACACAGAATATTCTTAATCTTCCCGCTCCCTAAAAGTTCGTGGCCTGGCATTTAATTAAGAAGCAAGCCAATTGCGAGCAAAAATAAGTAACTGAATAACCAAATAATATATCATAAGTAGGAGAATCCTTTGACAACCTCAGACACAAGTGTTTTTTTTTTTTTTGGAAATGCATCTCAGCAAATCACTTCCCCCGCCTAATCCCTTCTCTCTGTCTCACAATGTTGGCGGAGAAAATAAAAATTGAAGATCATGTGGCCTGTATACTGACATTAGTAAGAATTCTCACCCTATTCTTGTGAACCTAAAGCAGCCTCTTTCAGACATGACCTCATGATCTTTGCAAGCTTTGCACAAGCATCTAAGCATAGCTGCATTCCCTGCATCCAGAAAAAATCAAGTGTCACCCTAAATTTGTTCCAGCTTGTTTCATTCTATTAAGTCAATAAAAACTACTGATTGGCATTGGACATTGGTACATATACACCATATCTTCGCATCAAATTTGCACTTCTCTCAAATAGGAAGGGTACCTTAAGTCCTTAACTAAATTCCAGTTATATTTATCTAATGGGTTTGAAAGATTTAAATGATTTGACAATTGGAGTAACTTGCATAAGCAAAAATGCAATGCAAGCCTCAAAGTAGGAAATATAGATACATGTACTAGAATGCGATTTGCTGCAATCAGTAAAAAGAAGAAAGTGTCCTATTTTTTTCGTAGAAGAGATTCCATTATGAAGAAAGAAAGTATAGAGTTGGAGCGTGAGAAATATTTAATCCAAGATACCCAGCGCAGTCTCAAGCAGAATAACATATGAAAATTCCTTCAAAAGAAAAAAACCTAGTCAGTGAAGAAGAGCAGTTCAATCCCTTTGCATGTCAAAAATGGTGAATCCATTAAAGAGAGCACATGCAAAGCGCTAAAGAAATTTCCATCCTGAAAGAAATTTGAAGGCAAAGAATTGCCCTTGTTGAAGCAGTTTACAAACTTAAGAATATATTATAAATCTACAAGCATACCTCGTTAATCTTTGGGGTGGACCAATCCCCAGTAACAGTGAGCTGGGTGATTTCATAACGAGAAGGCATGCAAGTTATCGTTAAACTTCCATCCTGACAGCTTTCCTCTTCCAAAATAGGATCAATAACCAGGTTCTTACCGAGACACGACTGGGGCCAAATAACAAATCAATGCTATTATTATAAAAATTTAAACAAGTCTCTTGGAGCAGCAAAGTCAGCTAGTAGGTAAAATTTGGCTTCTACCAAAGAAATAGAGCATGCAATCCTATGTGCCATTCTGCCAAAGAGTTTGGTAACTCCAGAAAAGTAGCAGGTTGGGGTGAACACAAAGATTTAAAAATAAAAGAGCTTTGTTAGTCTGGAAAAGAAGAAATAATAAATAATTTTAGCAAGTTTGATGCTACCCCTAACTCTAAACAGAAAAGAGAAATAGATGAAGAAGATGATGATAGTATAAAACACAGAATTTAATGAGGCAAAAATTTAAAGGAGGGATAAAACAGTTTAGGCACCCAACATAACAAGCACAGATTGGAGAAGGCGGCAAATATGAGCAAGATCCATACCACAGAAACTGATGCAATAAGGTCATACATCATTATTCCAGCATCTGCTAGAGCAAGGCTAGCACATGATATGACAACCGGGAGATCACCTGACACAAGCTCAACAACATTACTACTGCTAGAAAAAAAAAATTATAGGCCATTTGAAGCTTAGATATTTGTCAAATGATATTGAATCAAATGGAACAATAGTTTTCACATTTACGTAAGTCGACAAAGATTGGCTTCACATTTATGTAAGTCAACAAACATTGGCTAATGTAAAAAGATTATTCCTTGTAACTTTAAAACTTTACACAGATCAAAAGAAAATAAGCATTGATGAAGTACTGTTTTTCAAACAAGTTACAAGCAACGACTAAGTCTATACCCTCTACAAGTAATTCAATCAAAGAATGTTATTCATCACCATTTTTCAAACAAGTTACAAGCAACTACTAAGAGGTCTGCACAAGAGATTCAATCAAAGAAGAATGTTCTCACATTTAGCTGTAAGTCAACAAAGATTGGTTGAGGCAATACATAAATGACTGACACCAAGGTAAACCAATGGATCATGTAGAAACAACATTATGAAGCTGCAAACTTACTGCCACCAGATTCCAGCACCAATGCAAAAACATCCACAGTGGTCTTGGGAAAAGTTTCCAACATTATTGAACCCTCCAAAGCCTTATGAAGCATTGCAGTGTATTCTTTGTTGTCCAATCCCTAGCTTGATATGTTTGAATATTAATTGCCACTTGAAATAGCAAAGAGGAAGCCAATAGAAGAATGCAAATCTCAAATCATTTTATATACCTGGCCACGAACTGGAGTTGAAAATGTTGTAAAGCTTACATTGCAATTTAGACGCCCTATGTCACTGTACATCATGGCCTTCTTACTCTCTCTTGGCCCAAACCTGTATTATGGAATGTAAATAATATATTACATTAGCCGGAGAGCACAAGCAGTAGCCAACTAGCATAACTAAGTACGGGAAGTAAAAGATTCACTTACACAGATACAATGACCTTGGTGTTTCCAAACTCTGCATAAGCTGATCCAGAGGCAGCATTCACAGCACCAGTTCTGAAAACTGAGCCACCAAAAAATTGTCTCCTTAACAATAAACTTATGTTCAACAAAAAAGCCAATGGGACCAAGATTTCAGATCAGCAAAAGGATTTTAGAGTAAAAAGAGAGAATTCAAGATATCCACTATTAACATTCTTTAAAGTTCAAATTTTAACTTCCATAAACTCAAAAGTTCTATATAAAATCTACATTCAAACATACTGAACGATTACAGTTTGAGAAGTATTTTAAGTAGAAAAATTAAAGTCAAAGATAAATGGAACTCACCCTGATGAAGAATAAAATGCAAGCAATGCATTTATTTCATAAGTCTTCCATTGAGTAATTTCAAGAAATTCAGCCAACATGCACCTAGAAATTTAATCTCAATTACTAGTATTTCATCTTCCACTAAGCTAGAAATGCCTAATAAACGAAGCTATGAGAACCTCGTAATCAATAATAATTAGTAGTTCTACATTATCAATGATCATAAACTTATTCTTATAGAAACCTTATCCTAGTGATACTTTCCAGTTATATGTAACGCTTTAGGTTAATATGCCAAAGACTAGACAAAAGGATCGTGCATCATTGAATTAAAATGCCACCTCAGGTGGAAAGAGGTCTATACCTACACAATTTGAAGGAATGAAAACAAGTTCGGTTTCTAAGTAATCAATCTTTTTCAATCAGCAGAAGCTGAAAATATCCAGTAAAAGTAAAGCAATAAACTCCATTAAGAAGCGAACAAGTTTCCTGATTCAGTTAGCTCAAACAAAAAAAACATCTGCCAAGAACAACCAAGTATATGTAAATATATCCATCTACAACAAATACTTTGAATCCCATAAGGATGCCACAAAATGCGTACTCTAGTAAGTTCACTAAAGAGAACTCTTAAAGACTCCAGGCAACAGAAACCAAGCTTAAACACTTGTACAGTTATACTGCATACGGACCTAATTGACCCAGCAGATGCCATATGGCGTAACCTTTTCTATCCAGTACATTGAGAATGAAAATATTACACAAGTCACACATATTATATTTTTCTATAAAGAAAAAGAGGAAAAGGAAAACCGATGAAACATTCCAGTGAATCAATTTCATCTTTATCAACTTTGCATAGAGCAGGAGCTTCAAAACAGCATTCAATATATCACGATCAAGCTTACAAACCCACAGAAAAATGCCAATAAAAGATAGACCATTACAAGAACGCTATCATCAGACATCAAGTATACAGAAATGTTTCAATGGCTTACAGGCAGGCCTGCACTGGTGAAAGCCACGGCCATCGGGTCGAACCCAATCTTCATTGAAAATAGGAGCCTTGGTTTTCTGGGTGGTCGGAGACGGCGAGTAGGTCGTCGAAGTCGTTGCAGCTTTCCCGGCCATTCCTAATGACGAACCTTCTCAGTTGCTTAAACTAGCGAAAACTGAGACCGGCACACAGGGGGCCCTGCTTAATACGACGCAAATACAAACTAACCAAATCATTGCATTTTTTTCCTCAATTAAAAAAAAGCTCTGTTTTTTATATTTTTATTAGAATCATTTAAATCAAAACATTATATTTTTACTGTCGATTTTTTAATTTATTCAAAAGAAAACACAAAATGATAAAATTGAAAATAATCACTCCGGTTGTGGCTTTGTGGGTCATATTAAGCACAATCATATATGTAATTAAATTTTATGTGATATTTACATATTCATTTTGATATTTTCTTACCGTCTTATCATCGATTTAGGGGTTGCATTGCACTCCACTCGAGTCAAACTCAAAACTGAGAAATCTAGCAAGACATTATTAAACCAACTTTACATTAGTTATATTCTTCTCTGTATAAATGAATGTAATATACAGTTTGGACCTAAAATGGTTTAAATCCTAACAAGAGGAATAATTAACAACAAAGAACTACTGTAAAAGAAAACATATATGAGAAGAGGGAAAGGTAGGCAAGAAAAAAAAGTACGAATGAGAAGAGGTAAAGTAACATATGCAATATATATAATAGTGATAAGGTGTAATTTTATATATGTGTTATTTCTCAGGAGCATCCAGCACTATGTGCTTTTTTTTGGACAAAAAATACACACGTAGTTACGTTTTATGAGCAAAAATACCACAGCCGTTAGTTGACCGTTAACTATAGTGAAATTATCTTTTTGCCCTTAGTTTAAAATAATAAAAAAAGCTAAAATACCCCAACCCCTCGCCCGGTGGGCCCACCGCTGGCGACCACTTCCGGCAATTTTTTTTTAATTATTATTATTTAGAACTAAGGGGAAGCTGGCCTCCCCATTGCCGGAAACCATCAGCGACCACCTCCAATGGCGGTGGGGTGGCCGGCAGTGGGGAGGCCGGCTTCCCCTTAGTTCTAAATAATAATAATTAAAAAAAAAGTCGTTGGAGGTAGTCGTCGATGGTGGGATGGCGGTGGCCGGTCGCTGGCATGGGGTGGTAGGGCAGGGGTGGGGTATTTTAGTTTTTTTTAAAATTATTTTAAATTAAGGGCAAAATGGTAATTTCACTATGGTTAACGGTCAACTAACGGCTGTGGTATTTTTGTTCCTAAAACGTAATCACGTGTGTATTTTTAGTCCAAAAAAAAGCACATGGTACTAGACGTTTCTAGGGGGAAAGCATGTATGTAAAATTGCATCTTAATCCTATATAATATTGATGGCTCTTGAAGATTTTTATTTGAAAGGATTTAGTTAATCGTATAAAATTTGATTATATAAATTTTAAATTAAATAAGTTTAGTAATTATAGTGATTTAGGGAAAAAAATAATATTATATTATCAAATTTTAGGATTTTACTTTTTATTTAAAAAAAATTAAAAAAAATAAGAATTGTTTTTTAATTTCAATAATAATTTTAACCCCTTAAAAATTATTTAATATTTCATTAACATTAATTAATGTATTGGAAAATTACATTACATTATGCTTTTTTGATATAATACATTACATTATTTGATAACGTGATACTCCTCTTTTAGTTAAAGGGAAAGACGCTGACGTGTTATTAGCGGGGTCAACCCGACATCTTCACATGAGCATCCATATTTGTTATGAAAAGATTATTCTTATTTTTTATTTTTTTTTAACTTTTCTTTGGCACTCACCACTGAAATACATCCCAAGTAATTAAATCTAGACTAGACCAACTGATGCAGCCCAAAAACCAACAAACCAGTCTAGTCCAAGGCATGTTCATTTTCTACAAAACTAAAAAAAGAAGTCAATTTTATTTTTATTTTCTTTATAATTTCATATTAATAACTTTAAAATATTTACTTTTTCACTGATTTAGCTCCAGGCTAGGTCTGATCTAACTCATTGAACTTTGACCTAGTACTACCCTGGCTGGTTCAATGCCTGGGTCTGGCTTTAATACTTTTTTTTTTTTTTATACATACATTTAATACATGTGATATGACAAAAAAGTTGAGAACTACGTTCCTATTTTCTGGTTTGGATATGTGGTATCCTCCCACTACCTGAATCTCATTTCTTCCATCAAAACAAATAAATATATCATTTCAATATACAAGTTCTTATGACCAAAATCAAAATATAAACGTTCAAGTGAGCTTGTATGAGAATCTCGTCCGATTCCTCTCCAAATAAGGCAGAATCGGAATCTCCTATGCTTTTTCTGTACAAGACAAGAAAACCATGAAAATATTCATGCGCTTCCCTAACAGCACAGACCTGTAAGTCTATATACTTTCCTTCTTTCAAAAGCAGTGGAAAAATTCAGATGAACAATATCTTAAAAGTAAAAACCAAGTTGCTTTCTGTGTGATATTCCATTGTAAGGTGTGAGTCTTCAAGGAGAACTGCTGTTTGTCAGGCAAAATGATTCGAACCGAGGCTCGGTTAGGTCCACGGTTTCATCATCTGATCCAGGCCAACCCTCTTTTTTAGTAGTCACGAGGATCAACCTCTCCATATACTCAGATGAAACTGTTTCTACTTCTTCATTTTTGTTCCCAACAATCATATTGAGGTTAACACCTAATGGCAATGAACTTTTATCTGAAGATTCACTAGATGGAGCTTGCATTTGTTTCTCTGCATCCTGAGGTTCCTGTGCGTTCGCACATGTCCAAAAAGATGAATGATAAGTTCAGGAGAAATGACGATGAAGATGAAGAAAAAATGAGTTTACCTGAAAAAGGCGCACTGGAATGTTGATTCTCCTCCTAGATTTATCTGGTGATATTGTTGAAAGAATTTGAACAACTTCACTCATGGTTGGCCTAGCATCAGGATCCAACAGCAAACACTCCTTTGCCAAATATGCCATTATCTGCGCCTCTTCTTCGGGGAAGTTTCCATTCAAAAGTGGATCGACCAACTCTGTTCTTACTCGCTTGCCATCTTGCAACCGAGGTGTAGCCTATAACAGAACAAACGTAGACTGCAAATATCAGAAGCGGCAAAAGAATGCAGAATGCAAGATGATTGGTTAAAACAGAAGTTTAAAGTCCAATGAATTTAGCATAGGCAAAGAGTTGGGATGGAAGATCTCCTCAATATGAAAAATGAAACATTCAATATTAATTTGGTAAATATGATGCACAATACCCATATGACTAGGCTTTCTTCTTTGCCTGTAGATTTATGAATTGGTTGCCGACCACTCACGAGCTCAAGAAGAACCACACCAAAACTGAAGACATCAGACTTGGGAGAGGCTCTTCCAAATATTGCATACTCAGGGGCAAAATAGCCAAACGTCCCCTGCATTCTTGCTGGAGAATTTGAACAGCTTTGGGGATCATCTACTCTCAAGTTTTTAGCCAAGCCAAGGTCAGTTATCTGCAAGTTGAATATATAGCCAAAAGATTATAAAAGGAGGCATCTTTTAATTGCATCATGAATAACACGTATGGCTGACTGATTTGACTCCATATTTCTCAAGAAAAAGAAGACATGGGAAGATTTTCATAAGAAACTTGATATGCGAAGAATTGGATAATTCTTTTTAAGAAACTAACACTACTAGGGGAGCACCTCACATATAGCACAGAATTTAAGGAATAAGTCATACTATTCAAACTTGTAAATAGTGAAAATTGCTACAATTGATGATGATCTAAGGTCCATACTTTTGCCTGCCAATTTTCATCCAGAAGAATATTAGTTGATTTGACATCCCTGTGCAGAATTCTTGGAGCAGCCGCCTCATGGAGATATTCCAAGCCTCTTGCAGTTCCTATTGCAATTGTAACCCGAGTAGCCCAATCCATAATTTCTCCCGAAACTCCATCCAAACAGTCCCTCAAATTGCCATTTGCCATGTACTCAAATACTAGTAGCCTTTCAACATGTTTCCCTCTTAGTTCTGAACAGTATCCAAGTAAAGGTACAAGATGGCAATGGTGGAGTCTAGATAACAGTTCAATCTGCAACAACAAACAAATTGCTAACTGTTCATCATTTATCTAGATAAGAATTACAACATAGAATGATCAACCAAAGGCAAAGAGCACTGATATAACAATATTAACTTGAACAAACCTCAGTCAAAAATACAGAATCCGCTTCAGGCCCTCCATGAGATTTTAGTCGCTTAACTGCCACATTACTACCATCTTTCAGCTGACCACGATATACATAGCTACTTCCACCTAGTCCAATAAGATTAGAAGCTGAAAAGTTTTCAGTTGCATTTTCCAATTCAGCAAAAGAAAACTGAATAATTTTGCCTTGAAAAGTCTCTATTCTGCCCCCAAATAAGAAAGAGGCCTTCTTAAAGCACCCTACATGAAGAAAAAGAAAATGGTCATTAAGAACTAAATGACAATGGCATGTTAAAAGAGGAACTCACAGAAGGTTAAAACTGAATTAAGAAAATGGCATAGGACTAACCTGTAACATTATTAATGGGAGAATTTATGGCAATTTTTGTTTCTATCACTGATGAAGTCCTGTTACTAATTAAGTTGGTGGTACTATTGCAACTTGTTTCCTTATCTGAAGAGAATACTGGCGGTTGAATTGGACATCGGTCCTTCCAGCAGACATAGCATGTGAAAGAGGCAAACAATGCAATAGTTGTACATACAACGCATACTAACAGAATGATTACTATAATCCTGCTGGATGTGTGTTTCTTTGAACCTTGTGACATGTTGAGAGATCCTGCGTAGCATTCAAAACAACATATGCTTCATTTCTAAAAGAGACATACAATTGACTTTCATTGCATCAAAACAAAAGATGATACATTATCACCCCTTGGACTAATATAATGAAAGTTGAAAGGAAAGGGAAAGAGAAGAAGAGAAAAAAGCTATAGATGTGATGTTTTCCAGTAAGAATAAACGGTCTGTCATAAAGAATAAGGAAGAGAGAGTATACCCCAGGTGCAGTTGCAGGCAGTAAAGCAACTAGGACTCTGGCCATCTTCTGCCACTTTAGGAAACCCGTTGGGATCACATATGCAAGTCCATATAGACTCACTCTCTTTCGCATCTACAGTGACGATAAAGAAGTTACTGGACAGTATTCACTATTCAAGCCCGAAATATAGTATCCTTTAATTACCTATAATGGATAACATATTATGCATTCCTACAGAAGGAATGTTAGTTACTAAGAATGGAGACCGCTCTTTGCCATATCTTGCATTCTTACTGAAGCATACCTGAGCGACAATTGCAGGACGAAGAACAGTTGGTAATAGAATCCTGGTTCCCTTGGAAAGAACATCTACATTCCCACTTGCTATGGCTAGAAGTATCAGATTGTTGATCTGCCAGGAACAACTCTGAGTGAGAAAAAGATTTGATTTTACACTTCATTGAGGAGAAATGTGTGCATTTTATATAAATCCTCCATATACTTCAAAAACAACATCGCCTACTCAGAACTAGAGTTCAGGTAACTTATTTGCAACATTTAGATGGCTGAATTCCAAAACATAGAATGAATTGTGACACTAACCACAAAGTGAGCATCGAAGCAAGATCAAGCAAATTACAAAAGAGAGAACAACTTCAAGCTGGGGCTTCATTTATTCCAATCCATACACTGAAACGGCTGATTAAATTACTGTTAAGTTGTCATTATGAATCTAATTCGCCGGTGAAGAGATCGCGATTGAACAGGACGATGTGACTTCAACTGGTTTACCTTTACGAAAGAGGATTTACCCTTCAAATTTCCTGGGTTAGATCAAAATCGGAGGAAGCATAGAAGCTAAGTTAGCGATATGAATTAAGTAAAAACGGGAAGAGAGGGGAAAAAAAAAAAAACAGGTTTCATTTTCACTTGTTCTACCCTGCAGAGAGAGAATGCTGATCATTTCATTTTTAACGAGAGAGTTCTCTTCTCTAACCCAAATCTCGGGGTCCCATCAATGCATTCAAGGTAAAGAAAGTAGGAAAGAATAAATTCAAGGTTGGCCAACGAACACTGGAATTAACGTTATCCCGTCATACGGAAGATGCATGTATGTAAGTAGGGAGTACATCGATTCGATAGAAAGTTCAGTTAATAGCAATCTACGGTGAAGAATAGCTGGCTCGTGTAAATTCACAACTAAATGTCATAGATGTTCGATTGAAGGAGAACCCACATACCGATTATATTGTACATTGTGTATGACAATAAATACAGTTAGTGAGCTGATGGCAAGAATCGTGCACAAATCAGTAATTGAAAAGAATCCGGAGCAACTGTGAATGATATCACAGTTTGCACTCGAAATTCTTTTCGTAATGAGAACTAAAATATTTTTGTCCGGAAGTAAGAAAAAGCTAGAAAAAGGTCTTTAGCAGAACCTGCATAAACAGGAGAACGAGCATGAAACAGCAAAACAATGATCTTTTTGCAAACAAAGACTGATACAGTGAGTAGAGTCTATTCTTTTTTTTCTTTCGCACTGTTCTAGACTTGACGAAGTTGGCTGAACTGAAAGTATTCCGACGAAAGTGATTTGACTAAAGGGAACTTATCCTCACCAAGCCAACGGAAACATATGACCCGGCATTAATATCATGATAAAGCAAGACAGGGAACCCATCACAATTTCCAAGATGACTAGGCTGACAAATGACAGAGCTAGGAGGATAAGAAACAATGGGTTTATAAAGTGACGCGCACAGAGGAAATGAGACTTTGAGAAGAATCATCAACTACCTTGCCGACAGTGACAAGGTCCCTAACTGAAAAGGACCATTAACCCTCTCCTGCTCAGCCGAAACCAGCTTAAATAGTCACTCTTGTCTGGGTTCATACCTTAAAAAAGAATGATTGAATTGGATCATAACAAAAAGAAAATCTTTTTACCATATATGGTGTACTATATAATACTAGTTTTCGCCTCATCGTCTGTTTTAAGGGCTTTATCATTTATTTGGGAGAAAGTATGATAAGGAAAAGAAAATATAAATACAGGAATGGTTCCTCTTCGGGAGATGTATATAACGGCTGTATGTAACTTTACTTCCAAGTTCCAAAGGCATAGCTATGATTGAGAGTCAATCAATAAGGTGACCTATAAAGTTGAAGACTGAAGTGGTATTATTATAAATCAATCGGAGGTTGATCTAATTGAATCCGTTTTTTTCAACCAAAAAAAAAAACTGTGTAGAATTAATATTATAGAATTATTACTTTAAGTAAACATGCTTACCAGTTTTAACAAAAATATTTTAAAATATTGTCATTACAATTTTCAAATTAATATATACATGTGATTATAATATTATATAGGCACCCTTAAAGAAGCTGAAAGAAGATTTAAGTTCAACACGCATCAATCTAAATTGGTGGGTCTTGCTTTCCTTTCAAATTAAAAATGGTGGAAACATGAACATCCACTTGTTTTATTAAAAAAAAAAAAAGAGGGATAAATAAAAATATAAAATTGAATATAAGAGTAATAAAAATTATATATCTAATTATATGGGAAAAATAATTTGTTGTAGATCGTATTTAGTAATTTACCTATAAATTTAATAAAATCGAATAGAAAAATTATCTCTCACTTTTTCCTTTTGAGCAATATAATATGAATAACAATTCATTTATGTTTTCTTCTTTTTCTTATTGGTTATATTTTATTTTCCTCCCATATTTGTTCCCTTTATCATATTTCTTAGTAAGCAAAACATACACTCGTAATTTATATAATGACTGCAGAGGAGTTAAATAAAAATAATATTGGGAAATAATATTATGAGAAAAATACATTTGTGGCCATTTTGAAATTTTAATTACACTAAAATAATAACAATTAAAGGATCTCATTTTCCTCAAAGTTAAAAATTGCCGACGACGCGATCGCGCTCCCTGTGGATTGTGGGGCCCGCGGCTGATTAGCATTAAAGTGTAGGCCCGCCCAAGCTTAATTACATAGACACAGGGAATCAAAACGGTTGACTAAGGAATTGTCAGAGAATTCATATTTATAAATCAAAAGTAAAACGCAATCATTTTTTTCTAGAAATACTGATTACCCGCTAAAGAAAGCTGCAACTAAAGTAGGAAAGCAATTTGTTGGAGATGATGATTGCTGGGCTGGGACGCAACAAGAATGCCATTATTTCAGAAGAAGTAGGGTTTTGAACTGGAGAGAAGAGGAATTAACAAAGTAAGATAGATATAATACCTCTGATGATCAGCATCTGTTGTGCTCCAGAAACTGAATAATTTCAAGTATTATCATCGGTAATGATCGGCAGAAACGAACGACTTCATGAGAAAATGCGGCAATTACAATTATGACTTGGAAAAGTGAGAAATGAATACAGTTACAGTGAGAAGCGTGCAAGAAAACTAGGTTTTGGGATTAATGGGAGAGGGGAAGGGAAAGAAGAAGGTACTTACATTACATTACATATAGAGCGTTGTTGAAGAGAGAAGCATCGGACACAGAGCCATAGAGGCGGTCCCTCCCTGCTTCCTCTGAGAAGAGATGATGTATTATTCGGTGGAAGATCACGTGACAGGCGCTGCCCCTGACGACGTCTCCATCGTCTTCTACTCTTCTTTCTCACTTCCCCTGTTTCTCTCTCCCCCTCTCTGAAACCTCATTTTTTACCGGAGGGCGATCCATTAAATTACGTGTAAAGAGTACAGCTTATTATGATTTAATATTAAATTTTTTTATTAACATTATCAAGATTATAAAAATTAAGGATACCTCTCATTGTTCGTCTAAATTAATGAATTTCACTAAACGTACAAACTATAAGAAGAGTATTGCCCTCCAATATTCTTACTACAAAATACACACATACACACTTACACTTACTTCAGCTTCAAAATCTCAAGATAATTTTATTAATTATAAGAGTAAAGTTATCAACTATAAAGGCCTGTTTGGTACGAGGAATACTTATTGAGGAAAAGGAATTTAAAAAATGGAAGGGAAGATAAGAGGGAACTTAAAAAATTTAAATTGTTTGGTAGACATAGGAATAAAACTTAAATTAGGGGAAAATAAAATATTTACTAAAAAGAATTGGGTGTTGATTAAGTGGGAAGATCAAGTAAAATTCCCACAATGCTCTTTTAAAAAAAAAGGCAAAAAACAAATTGTAAAGTAATAAGCAAAATTTGACCAGAAAGAAGAAGCACAACGCTGAAAGAACAACAAAACCTATTCAACTCTTACCTTGATTCGACCTTCCTTGCCCAGTCTTCGATTTCAAGTTGCCACTATCGTCGGCTACTCCTTTAAAATTGTCACTCGCAGTTGGATTAAATTGGACACGGCTTTTTGAGGGGCTTTTTCGTCCCAATAAATCGCTTTCTTTAGAAGTTTTTCAGGATCTCACCACTTTTGGAGGGATAGTCATTTCCTGTGTTGATGGGAGCTTGGACATAGGCGGGAACTGGGAGTGCCGGAAACACAGCGCGTCAAACCAATTTTCTTCATGGGAACTCTATTAAGTTCTCTCTCCCACTCACGAGTTCCCTGTACCAAACGGGGAGTAAGAATATCACAATTCATTGTTTATTTTATTAATAAATCATGATTTATGATTTTAAAATTTAAATAGTATTTTCCTTATGTTTTTCTCCGTTAAAAAAAGAAAAAAAGAAAAAAAAAAACCTTCAATCTAAATCTTCGTTATATGCGTTTCCTCTGAAAATATTTGGGTCACCGGATGCAATTAGAATTCCAAAGCGGTAATAATCTCAACCTCCGATGAGCCCCTATCATCAGAAACTGACCGATTTTGGAAGTTCTGTGAATTGGCACAATAAGCCACCCTATATCAGTAAGCGAAAATGATTGTGCGTTGTTGGAAACATTTGATCCCTGCGCACCGCAAAAGAATAGTCTTGGAGAAAGAAATTTTCCATTTGGGGAAAAAAAAACTCATTGCCATAATTTTTCCAAGCGCTTTGCCAAAAACCGAAGTCCCCCACAAAAAGGAAGAGTCCCACGGTATATGCACAGTTGTAAACTCAACCATCTTCAAATCTAAACACTATGGATACAATCCAACCTGGGACGAACTTTGGGTACAATTTTCAGGTTTATAATGTGTTTATTAGAGAAAAAAATTGCAAACATTTAAACAACTTAAATCTTGTCCTTCCACTCCCCCATTTACATTTACAGTTATATACTGCCAAAATTAGGAATTTTATCCCCCTGAAACTCCCTACTTTCCCATTATACCCACCATGCCAAATTCACAAGGAAAAAACAGTTAAAAGTAGAAACTAGAAGGGTTTTTCTCAGAAGGTGTATAGGCTGAGTAGAATTCTCCAGATGTTGTTTTCATTGTCACTGTCCTCGCTGTCGTTGGGGAAATGATTTAGCAAGGCGGAGAACACGACGAGGCTGAGGCTGAGGCTGAGGCTGAGGCTGTGGTGCCCCAAAAATCATGGTTTGGGAACGAGTCAGCATGTCTACCATAGATGGTGTTTGATATGTTTGAACAAGACTAGTACTGTCTGTAGAATCACCGCGTGTAGTTGCCCTTTGCCATGCATGGGAGCTTAATCCTGATAGAACATAAGCCCTCCCAGATTGCTCATAAACTCGTCGGTCAGCCATCCTCTCTTGCATCTCTTTTAGCTCCGCAGAAAGAGCAACAACTAACCGATCACCTGCTTGGGCAGATACAGTTTCAGCCAATGCCTTATGACAGCTCTCAAGGACAGAAACTGCAGTAGTCAAATCGCCA
Organism: Acacia confusa; assembly: GCA_037074495.1. Taxonomy (NCBI): domain Eukaryota; kingdom Viridiplantae; phylum Streptophyta; class Magnoliopsida; order Fabales; family Fabaceae; genus Acacia; species Acacia confusa. The sequence goes on from CM073509.1 coordinate 2,273,384, forward strand.
CGTTCAGCTGCAACTCTGGCCTCAGCCATTGCCTCTGCCGCATGAAGCCTGTTTCGCTGCCTGTCTACTTCTATTGACACTACCAGTTCTCCAGCTATATCAGGTCTCTGGATTTTCACTTTGCTAGTTTCCTCCAAAGCCACCATCTCTTTTGTGAGTGGGTCTCTATAAAGACCTCTGACGATCAATAATGACATCTCATCACAAGACTTGTCAATGGGAACGCTGACTGTCACCAAAAAGTCTCTTTCTTCTTCAGCATACAAATCTCCTACATTAACCGTAGCCATCCTGGCATCAGCCGTTGTGCTGGTTTGGTAACTCCCTGCTTTCACTGAACGCAGTTTCAGAGCAGGGTGTACACACTCAACTTTCACCTGTAATTCCTGCACCACCACACTCAAGAGTCCTCCAATACACTGTGCAAATGCATCTTGAATTACATCCTCAGCTTCAATGAAAGAAAATGTACCCCCAGACATCTCAGAGATCGAGTGCATTGAAGTAGCATCATGATCAGCACCAAAACCAAATGCGTGCACCGGAATCTGCAAGCCCGCACCATTATTTCGACTAATGGAGTTTGGGAGCAGGGATGGATAGGTTGTTCCAGCATTGGGCCTGCTGCTGATTGTGTAAGTATCCTGACCATCTGACAGTAATATAATACTGCAAACCGGGTTCTTAAAGTGGCGATCTGTAAATACCTTGGCACCTTTCCTCAGGCCATCGGCAATGTTTGTCCCACCACTTGAAATCAAGGAATTAACAGCCTGTAATGCCTGCTGTCGTCCAGTTTCAGTCATCCGACGAAGGGGAAAGATACGGCGGGCTGTGGAGGAGAAGGCAATGATAGATAGCCGATCTGATGGACCCAGGTTCTGTATGACAAAACCCATAGCTCGTTTAAGAAGTGCAAGCTTAGTACCTGCCATGCTACCGCTTACATCAAGTACGGTGACAAGGTCAATTGGAGCACGGGAAGTTTGAGCTGAAGGTGATGATTCAGCGTTATTACTGACAATATTTTGTTTTCTCCTTGAACGAGGAGCTTTGAGATGGATTAATACAGCAAATTCATCATGTGAGGCTAATTTTGGAACAGCTGAAACCTCAAGATATGTTGTAATCTCCATGGAATCTAATGAATCGTGATCAGCCTCATTTTCATCGTGGGTAATTGAAGTTTGTTGATCCAAATCCTCATCATCATCAAATATAGCTGGTTCAGTAACATTACCGAGTGATGTAATTTGCCTACTTGAATCCACTTGTTGGGAAGGAAGACGTCGTATGACTGTTGTCCACGAGTTATCTCTGGGCACTTGGTTGATACGAGGCATTCCATGGGAAACATTACAAACAGGACTTTCAAAAGGCACTTCTTTCCACTTTGCTCTGCAGACAGGGCAAATTTGGTTCCCATGTTTTACATTGGATGTAATACAGTGAAAATGGAAGGAGTGAGAGCATTCTGCAGTGAAAATGGCATGGCCCTGCCCTGCTTTCATTGTGGTCAAACATATTGCACATGTCCCCTGTAGATGAAATAGATGAGAACACCATGTCAACAAAGGAAGGCCATGGGCCATGGGCGCTAAAACCGAATCTAGGAATGTTTGGAGTAAATGACGATATAATATATAATATATATATATATATATATATATATATATATATATATTAAACAATCATACAAAACATGGGACTCCGATGCAGTTACATCAATAAATTATCTCATAAACTTCGTACAGAATGGACAAACTCCATACCCTCAAACCCAGAAAGAGAAAAGGCATCTCGTTACTGCTTAAGAAGAAAGGTTGCTCCCAAAAATGCGGTCTCTTGGCTTACGTTGGCATAATTTTACTAGCAATTAAACCTTAAATGCCAAACTCACTAACAATAGACTTAAAAGAAATAAACAACCCTACGTTAATATTCTGACAATGTTAATAAAATTGAAATCTTCTCGTACAGTTTACCTTCGTGGTTTTAAGACTATATGAGCTTACTAGCTACAGTATTAATCATCTCTAGCTACTTGAGCTGAAGCCTGATCACTAGGCACCAAGTTCTAAGCATTTGTGCATGACACCATAAAAGAAAGATAAGGTGGTTTTATCAATCCCAATAAAAGCTCATAGAAGGGATACTACAAAAACTGGTCACGATATTAAATAAGTTATTTCCAAGTAATAATAGATCATAAGAGTCTGAAAACCTAAATGATTAAAAATACCGGCTTGCAGAATTGGTTTATTTCCATTCAAATAGCATCCATGATTGATACAATATCATTCCTTTATCATGTCTGAATAGAAATTATATAACTTTACCAATAGCGGTTGGGTAGGGACCCAAATACCCTCAAGCAAAGGGTTTGAAGCTTGTAGTTCATGTTAGGAGAGCTACCCCAGTTAAGCCCAATAATGCTTGAATTTTTTTTTTTTTTTGCCAGAAATAATAATACTTGAATTTGACCTAATAATATCAAATATCGTATAATTCCACTGAATGAACCACTTATAAAAATGTTTGGAAGGCATCAGAGATAATAATAAATTGTGGAATAAGATACCGTGGCAAAAAAATACGAAAGCATTAATATCCTAATGGACTCAAAAGCTTTAATTTCTTAATGTCTCAGCTGTCACAGTGCTCCATGATTTCAAATCAAATAACCACATACTCTTCCCAGCACTAAGTTATATGATAAATGTTAATATAGAAGAAAAAGCATCCTTCCCGAAGTTGTTTTTAAATAGTACTATTTCGGACTCCACACTGACGAGTAAAGCTGGAATATAAACTTTTTAATCTGGGATTTGACAGTAGTCCAAATGACCAATCGATGAACCAGGAAGGAGATCCTCTCATCATCTCTTTTTCTCATTATCTTTTATAAGTCCATTGGAACCGTTTATTAAGAAGAGAAGAGGAAAAGGCAAAATAGTATTGTAACGTTTTAAAGTAAATTGATTGAATGGATATACACATGATCTATAAGGGACGATGAAAGAAACTGACCCGATTCCGAAGTCCTACTCCCCCTCCCTCCGAAAGTAAGTGAGAATTTCTTTTGAGTAATGAAAATATATTAAAATTCAGAAATGAGTAAAGTTGCCACATACTCCTTCATGTACGGGGATATTAATTTAAATATTTAAATTCTAAACTAATCGCTCCATCAGTGTGCTAAATGAAAAGGAAGAAAAACAAGTTCTTTATAAATTGTCGAATCTCAGCAACACCTCAATAAAGTACTCGTATAAATGCAAAGTATGCAAAGGTCACTATTAGACTAGTGTCCAACCCTGAACCCTTCTGTCCCGATGCAGGTCCACTAATAAGATCAGTGCATGAAAAGATGAAATAGAATGCAACCCATCTTTAAGCACCGATACCTATCTAGACGCATATTTTACCTTAGCCAGACGAGTACCACACCAGCAAATTTACAACTCAGCTAGGGTAAGAGGTCAACGCTATTTTAGTCAAAACAGTGAGGAAATCAAGGGAAATTTTAATACAACAAGCAATCCACTTTAAGAAAAAGTTCTAGGACAGATTGCAAATCCAACGTTGAAACTTTCGAGAATTTTAACAAAAAAGAAAATGCCATCAAAAGAAGGGGAGATCAACGATAATTCATTTTCTCTAGGATTTATTTTCTATTTATATTTTTCGTCCTCGACAGTTGCACCTTTTCCTTTGTCAGAAGGTGGGGAATTTCAAAATTAATGGTATAGGGTTCTCTGTGCTGATAGAATGACATGGAAATTTCCAAGAAAAAGAGGCAAAGCTTAGTATATGGAATATTTCGGTAGGCAGAGGAGAATAATGGTTTGAGCAAATGAAGCTTTTTTTCATAGTTGAGAATCGTTTTCACAATAGTCAGACATGTCACATTCTGATATGCCCACTAGTACAATACCCCCTACTCGAAAGCCAAAGCAAAAGCAAAAATTAACCATTGATTAGACCTAATATTGATGTTTATTTTAAAATGTAATTAAATTAATTAATTGTGATATTTAGGTAGGCTTTTATAATTAATGCTTATGAGCCCATGAAAAAAAAAAAATAACGAATGAACCTCGGCCCGAACAGTCACAGGCCTCAATCGGAATCTACCCTGAAGATTCAGTGGGAGCAAAAACAACAGAAAGGAGAAGTGGAAAAAATAGTGATGGACAATTTATGACTTTCTTTCTAAGTATGGAAAAAGCAAAATCGGAAATGCTCACCTTGGGTGATTTTGATCCGGATTTAGTAAGCCGGAGACCAGAGGAGGAAGGAGTCGGAGTGGTTGAGTGATAACCAGAGCTATCACCGGACGGAGAAACATCAGACGGCGAGTACGAACCGATAAATCTTGCCGTAGAGTTTTGAGACAGCGAGGAATCGCCTACATCTCTAGGAACATGAACACACAAATTCAATCCAAGAGCCAGCTTCAGTTTTCTCCATTTGCTTCCCATATCCTTCAAAGAATCTCAAGAATTAGATATTTAAGCAGTGACCCTCAAAGCTTGCGATTGTCACGGTAAAATGTATGAGTGATTGTGATGATATCGGAGTAATCCAACCCAAGGCGAAGCATGCTAAACAGGGTAAAGAAACTGCAAGAGATTGCATGAAATACAAATCAACAGAAGCAAAAGCAAAGAGACGGAGCAAGACGAAACACTGAGAAGAGGGACAGTGAATTTGTTAAGCACAAGGCTGGAATGGTGATAGCAAATTTGAAGTACTTATTTTAACAACTCTGGGTCGGAACTGCCCCTGGTATTGTTGCTTATTATCGTAAAAGCCAGAGATAGTGGAATAGATAGGGAAAGCGCAGGCGCTCAAGTTTTATTATCCTATCCTCAACTGAATTTTACGTTTTCTTGCATTTCATTATCATCCATTCAATAATTTCACATTTAATTTGTTTTTTGCTTGCAGGCGCAATAATCATGAATGACCCACTCCATTCTGCGTTTGGGCCCCACGTCTCCGTGAATTTGTACGATATTGCCTCTCTACCAAACTATTTAATATAATTAATAACATGTTCTGTTTGTTTTCATAGAATGGAAATAAGTAATGCAAACCACATTTAAATCCAGGAATTTCGTATTAGTTAGAAATAAATTATTCATTAATAATATACCCTCTTTTCTTTTTGATGTAATTTTCAAGACTTGATGCTGCCTTTTAATTTTTTTTTTAAATAAAGGTATGGGTATAATAATAAGAATAATAACAACAACAATAAAAGTTTAATTTATATTTTAATGTTCAGGGCGATCATTTAACAGGAAAAAGGTTCCACTTAATGTTATCATGAAAATACTAAGTGGGTGCTGGATAACTTGTGAAAGTTGGTTTGAGATTTTTCCCCCCTTACTAAACAAATTTTATATATTTATCTTGTAAATTGTAAAAATCTGATCCTTATTATAAAGTATCAACTAATAATTTACAAACTAATAAAAACACTTAAAGTTAATAAAGTTGTCTTAAAATTTAAATAATTATTAATATTACCCCTACTAATTACACAAAAATTTAATAATATATTATTTTTATTACTCTCACCCACTATCCTTATTAATTATAGGCATACATGGGAAAAAAATTAACGCATCTTTGAAACAAGCAAATCCCTTATAAAAATTATCAAATACACTTACAAGTTTGGTGTTTTGTAATAAGGACCGGAGGGAGTATAAGACACCAATTAGCAATTTTTATAAACCAATAAAAACCGTTGAAGTTATTAAAGTTGTTTTAGAATATAAGTAATTTTCAATATTACCCTTACTAATTACATAAACTATAATATCATATTAATTATTATTCTCACTCATTATTCTTATTAATTATGAGTATACATGAAACAAAATAATTAATATTCATTGGAAACAATCAAGTACTTTATAAAGAAAATCAAATACATTTGCTAGTTAGTATTTTATAATAAAATTATAAGGAGTATCATCCAAAAACTAATCCAAACACACACTAAAAACTATTTACCAACAAGTTATTTATTGAGACAATAAAAAGCCTCATCCTAGTAAAAAAGATAACATAAGTTCATATCTGAGAAACATACTTATCCCTCTAAACCTTGGGGAAAAACTTGATTAGAAAAAAAAAAAATTGCTAAAAAGCTTTTTTCCCCACACGAACACCAAAGTATATAAATTAATAAAACTAAAACATATTAAAAGATTATTAAGTTGATTAGCAGTTGTATGATGTGTAAATAACTTTAGATATGTGCAGTAAACCATGATCAAATAAAAGCAAAAGTTGATTACTTGATTAAAATATATCTGTGTGTGTGTGCGGTAAACATTGACACGTGACAACTTTAACCACATTATTATCTATGATCGGCCGTATGTTTTCAATATATTAGTCATACCAAAGGTGATGAGCCTGTCAGATTGAGCAAACTAAATTTAAATCTTATCTTGATCAAAAAGACTCTTATAAAAGACATCTTAAATGTAAAGTTTCAATCTGAAGTAATCATTTACTTAGATATTTAATAATAGGTTTAATGTTTCTGTCTTTACTGTAGAAATATTTTTTTTGTCCCACTCACATAAAAATGAGTGGATCCCACTAATATTTTTCTCTCTCTTTTCTTTATAATGGAACCCATTCACTTTTATGTGAGTGAGACAAGAAAAAAAATTCTGCAGTAAAAATATTAAATCCTTAATAATATGATCTAAAATAAATTTCAGACACCCACTAACTCAAAGGGTTATAATAAGACATTCTGTAAGATCTTTTTGTAAAATTAGTTAGATGTGAAAATGTCATTTCATGTTATTCTCCTATTTTTTTCTCATTCTCACTCAGTTTAATTAAAAAAAAAATATACTCAATTAATTTTGGAAAAAAATATAAATTTTTTTAATGCTCAAATAAAAGTTACAATTATTTTTCCTAATTTACGTAAAATAACTTATCAGCCCTTATAATGGCAGGAAGAAATGATAATTAATAATTGATGTATCATTTGTTTTGAGACAAAAGTAATTTATTTAAAGCTTACTCCCTTCGTCCCTACATTTAAGAGCATTTTTAAGAGGTTTGTCCCTAAATCTAAGATCTTTTTTTATTTTGTCTAAATAATAAATATTTTTTTCATTTTATCCTCATTTAATTATTATACCACACACACTATCATTTATCATTTTCTTATTATTACTTCATGTCACGCCCATTCAAAGTCTTGAATTCAATAAATATAATATCACGATAATTCATTTAGATTTAAATTTTTCATATGACAAGAGTAGGATTTAATATAAAATACTCTTGATTTCAAACTCTTAAGATAAGAAAGTATTATAATTATCAAGTAATGAAATTATTTAAAAAACGATTCTTAACAAGTGGGCGGGAAAAATGGGTTTTGACTTTGTGAACAGTGACGCTGATATTTTTTTTAAGGCCCGAGGTATTTATTGTCGATAGCAGTAACTAATCCCGGGCATCACAGACTTCTCGAATGAGCTTAGGTGTTTGGTCATGAGATCTTCTATATACACACTATCAGAAATCGGACCTTAGACTAAAGCTGTAAATCAGGTCTGCTCTCAAAGGCTTGCAGTAAGAAAAACACCTGTTTTTTAAAGTCTGACCCGAGAGCACCAGGGTCAGGGCCAGCCCGCAAGGCCCAGAAATTACTATTCTAAATTTTAACTATTTTTTCTCTACTTTTTTTTAAAAAAATATAATTAGTAAATTACAACACAAATCATCCAATAAATAAGCATATTCACTCATTCATAATCAAAAGCAAATTATATTCACAAATAACTCACATAAAACATAAAAATCATATCATTAAGCGACATTAGTACGATGACTATTATTGTTGGCATCTTCATTACTATCATCGATTTTAACGATATTTGATTGTTTTTCACTTTGAGTAGTAATCTCCAGCTTATGAGTAAGAATATCATGAAATTCTTCTTCTGCATCTTGAACACATCCATAATCTTTATTTGCAACAAATAATAAATCAAATTATAAAATTAGAGTATAGTTATTATGTATTTGTAGTTAAATGGATAAATAACTCTATAACAAATACAATACATATATAAATTAATAAATTTAAAAAGGAAAAAAAAACTATAGTGAAAAGGGTCTGTAGGGCCGACCCGAGGCTCTCCAGAGCTGGCTCGTTTAACCCCGAGGCCCATCAGGGCCGGCCCTCCTGGACTAATTTCAAATATCTCATCCATTTTTCAAGCCCGACCCTTAAAGAGTCAGGGCTTAAACGGGCCGGTCCGATAGGTCTAACCCATTTTAAGGGCTCTACCAGAGACTATACGCAAGAAATCAATTAGATTCCAATTACAGATATTTCTATGACACGTCCAGATATTTTATTTTAGGAGAAGATGAACACGAGAATGATGCATGAAAGGGACCAAAAACGGGGGAGGATTGACTACAAGTCCTTTTCCTTATCCAAATGTACATACTGCCTCCTTCCCTCCATAGCCTCCTCTCATCTGCTCTGCTTTTAGTCCCCTCACTTTATCTCCTCAGTCTTCTCTCTACTTTTCTCCTAATGCTACAAAATTATCTCTCTTCGATCCCCTTCACTCAATTATTTATTAATACAACAGCTAGCCACACCCAATATTAATTAATTAGGAAGATAAGTCAAGTCTACTATCATATAATATGTGTAAGTACTCTGGTAAGAAAATTATAAATTTATGAGACAAAACAAACAAAAGCCTCATATTTAAAATTAAAATATACCTTTTATTCTTTAAGTTTTACCAAAAGTCTATTATTAGTTCCATAAGTTTATAAAATATATTTTTGGTCAAACATTTTAAACATCGTTAATGTTATTACTGAAAAATGCCCACCACAAAAAACTCAAAAATGATTGTGCAACCGACAAAACATATTTAAAGTTTTGATTTTTTTTAATATCATGTAATTATATTACTAAACTAAAATAAACCAATAAATTGTTGTACATTAAATAGATGTTTTGATATTTAGATTATTAAACTAATATATTTAAATTATTCAACTAAATTTTATAATACAATTGAGGTTTGATATTGAATATTTCATTAGATTTGTAGATATTTTTCAATTTACACATGCTTTAAATTAAATATTAATGATATTTAATTACACAGTCATCACTTTAATTTGTTGTGTTAGTATATATATATATATATATTTTTTAAAGATCTTGTATTTGGCACCGGTACGGTGGTTATACGTATAGTAGTATTCGAAGATACTGGGATCCCAAACTTCAAAATCTGTGCCTGTCAAGATGAAGCCTCAGTATAAATTAATATGTTTAATATTTCTGATTTTGTTAGAGAAATTTATTTTTACCATACTCACATAAAATTAAATATATCTTATTAATATTTTCTTTCTCTTCTCTTTATAATAAGATCTACTTATGTTTATGTATGTGAGTATGACAGAAAAAATATTTATGCAGTAAAAATAGAAATATTAAACCCTAAATTAATATTAGTATTTTGCAACACCCCCGGATGCTCTATATATTTATCCTCTTTCTATTTCTGCATGCTTCCTTTGCAACACCCTCTTTCGAATGATTTATTTTTCCGCAGTGCGTAAAAGAAAAAACATGTACTTACAATAATAATATGGATCATTTTTTATTTTGTCTCTTTTAATCATAATATGAAAAGTAACCCAGATCTCGTAGGCGAAATTCTTCATTAAAAAAAAAAGGGAAAAAAAATTGCCAGACATGTGAGGTCATAAATGAGATTGAATTCATAATTAACTTCCCATTTACAGGGTTCTATATTTGTATATATGGCAACAGCTGCGTGAAATTACAAGTCATAATTTTATTTATTATTTTTTTTTTTTGCCAGACATAAGTTGTACTGAAAAGGCGCAATTAATTTTTATTTTTGCGAAGGGGTTTATTTTTTGGGAAAATTGATTACAGGGCCCAAGGAAGCAAAATAATTACAAAAAAAAATCCAAGAAACATTCACATGCCAGCCCTAGGGCCTTTTCTGGCATTTTTTCAAAAAAAAGTGTACGGACATAGTTGCTAATTACTACAGATGTAGTTGTTAATTGCTACAGATGTAGTTGTTAAAATGTAATTGTTAATTAGACTGATTTAGTTGTTAACGGGGACTGATATAGTTGTTAACCGCTACTGATATAGTTGCTAACGTTTTTTGAAAAAATGTCAGAAAACATGTGAATGTTTCTTGGGCCTTTTTTGTAATTATTTTGCTTCCTTGAGCCCTATAATCAATTTTCCCTTATTTTTTCCCTAGCTAGAGATAAAATATAAAAAAATTATTGGTTTCTTTGCCTTTTTTTTTTTTTGTTGACTTGCCCTAGAAAGTGTGTCAAATTTAGGGGTATTCGAAGGAAAAAGATATTAAAAGGCATAAACATTATTGGGATTCCTTATCAATGGTAGTAGTGTTTATGAGAGAGAGAGAGAGAGAGACATCTTTTTGATGCTCTCTTGCTTTACTTCTCTGAAGAATGGAGATAGGGACCAGTTCCATTTTTTTTTTTAGAAAGAGACCTCCTCCATGGCTACATTTAAATTGTTAGTTATAGTGATCTCATCATCTTCATAAGAAGAAGAATATGAATTAACATTTTTGGAAAACGCATGCACGAGAGAGATGAGATCTCTTTAATGTGCTCTCAACCTTGAAAGAAATTACTAAAATGATTTAGGAATATAACATTGTCAATTAAATAAAATTAAAGCTTCAATTTTTAATGATCCTATTTCTTCCAATGAAAATGTATGGATGGTATTTCATTCCTCAGAATTGATGTCTACAGATACAACTTATGAAATTAGAGATAAGGTTGGTAATATATTCAACGATTAAAAAATGTTCTGATAGGCATATAACAACTAAAATTTTTAACATTTAATTTGATACCCTTCAAGTATATATTGTACCACTCCTTCGTAAAAATACTCACTATAAAAAAACTTCAAATCAGGGATGGAATTAATCACCCAAAAAATTTCGTCGGAAATTACCGAGAAGCGGAAATTTCCCACGGCATTCCATCGGTAATTGAAATTACTCACAGAAATCCGTGAGTAATGTCTTGTGGCACGATTTTTTCTTTGGCATAGATTTTCTGTCAGAAATCTAATTATTAATAGAATTCTGTCAATAATTTCTGATGAAATTTTTTTCATTAGTAATTATTCTGTCCTTGATTTGAAGTTTTTTTTTTTTTTTGTAGTGACTCAATTCATATATATATATATATATATATAGAGAGAGAGAGAGAGAGTACCACTCTCTCCTGCAAAATTTATCCAGTCCCATGTGATAATAAATGAGGATATATTATAAAGTTAAAACAAAAGGTTAAAATGTAGATTTTCAAAGGCATGGGTTCAAGATAAGAAATTAATTAATATAGAGACGATGTATAAAACATGTAAATCTAAAAAGGCAAGAGCACATATTTCAAATTGATGGTGTGGTGGGGTGGGTGGGGTTGTATGGGTGTGGTGGTGGTTGTCAAATTGAATGGAAAGGCAAATAAAGGAAGCAGATTTTGAAGGTAAGCGATAAAGATCAAAATCCTCAAAAGGCAGTGTGCTCACCCACTATAGAATGACTTGTCACCATTTATTTACGTATATGGCGAGCACATGATATAAATATAATAATAAATAATTTCAAAAAAGTAGGAAAATATTAATTATCATACTCTGTTTTTAATTATAAAAATAATAAATATTATTGTACTATAATTAAAATTACAGATAAGAAAATATTCGAGAATGCCTCTCTTTTTGAAATACATTACATATATGTTTTTTTCTCTTAAATTTTCTTGTTTTTCAAATTTTAATTGGTAATAATGTTAGAGAAAATATCTTCAAAATTATAAAATATCAAACCAGTGATTTCGTAATAAGATGAATTGTGAATTACTATTTTAGTGTAGTCAATACTTAATTTATTGTAGGAAACAAAACTGATTTAAGATTTTAATATTTTAAAGTTTTTTTTTCCTGAAATTTTCTTATTATATAGAGGTTAATATTTTATTAATAAAAGCGAAATAATTAGACTACTTACGTACTATAAGTAGTTTAATTATTTTTTCAAGCATGCCACTGTTATATATAAAAATTATGTTATACATTTAAAATCAAGATATACTCTTTTAATAAAGCTATGGGATATTTAAGGTGTATGAATCCTGTGTGTGTGTGTGAGAAGTGGCCGTCATGCGCTTGAATAAAACGACGTCGTTTCACTTTAATGATAGTGAAACCTAATTGAACTCATCGATCAGCATAATGTGTATTTCAATAGTAAAGCGAGTGTTACTTAAATACTTAATAATTCTCACTGAAGGGAAAAGTAAAATGAAAGCTTAATATAAACAAGAATGATCTGGTTTTGTTTGAATATTCTCACGTAGAACAAAGGAGGACTCAAACGAAAATGATTGAGTGAGGACCAAGATCCAATCAAATTTATTTGGATATTAATTAATTATGTTTCGCTCTCACTCGACCAATCAATCCCTTTCGTATAAAATAAAAATAAAAAATAAATTTAATCACCAATCTTAGTTTACGTGAAAGAGATGTATTCATCGATTTCAAAAGCAAAACAAACAAACCCTAAAAACAGTGGCACAAGGCCCAAACTGGCCTTATATATATATATATATATATATATATATATATATATATATATATATATATATATATATATATATATATTATCTATTATCTATTTATATATATGTATTATATAATATTTTATTTTGATCAATAATTTGGCCCCAACTAAGTATTTTATTCCACGTATTTTACTTTTTCTAATAAGAGTAATATTATGTTGATTAGTGAAAATTTTGGAATAATGATTTAGGCATCATAGTTTTGAATTCTTAAAATAGATGACTATATATATATAGAGGATGATTAATGACTAATTTTAATCCGTTTGGATTTATTATCTGGTTGTCTTCTGACTTTATAATGAATTTATTTTTTAAGAAATAGTTTATAAGTTTATATATTTGCTTAGCTGAAATTTAATTAGATCTTCATGTTTTTTTAAAATATTTTTTAGGGTTCATATTATTTTTATTTTATTTTCTCTAATTATTTTGTTTTGCGGTAGGTGGAATGTGTATTTAAGTGTTAATTTTATTAAATTTCATTATACATATTATTATTGTAATTGTGTTTGTGATATTTTTAGAATAATATTTGGTTCATTACTCATTGAACTGTAAAAGGAAAGTAAAATTTTTGTTTGAGATACCTACTGAAAATGTTATCATCTTATATCTTGTTTTGATTTATAATTGTTGGTTATTATTTATTTGTATTTTTAATCTTATGTGATATTATTCAGTAAATAGTTCAACATATATTTTTTTTTTCCCGGATTAGAAATATTTTCTGGTTCTGCCACTACCTAAATAAAGATGGCATTTCATATATTCACAGTTATATCGAGATATTATTGTATGAACCAGAAAACACCATATCATCCATGATCTGACCAATAAAAGGATAACTCATCAACAAATTTATTGGTTAGACCATGAATGAGTGCTTTTAGTTCATGCAAGAATTTCTCCACTTATAAATAACCATTACTGGTTTGTTCCTTAATTTAATGTGCAACTAATAGAAACATCTCTGTTGCCCAATAACACTTGGGAAGAATTTCAGCTAGTTCAATAGGATGTGATATAATTAAGTTAACCTCTAAAACTTTTGGAAATTTTATTGTACCCCTTGTGTTTGAAATGAAGTTAAGTTTTGAGAGTGAAAATACAATAATACCCATATTTTATTTGTCTTGTAAGTTGTCTAATTTGTCTTGTAAATGTTTGTATGTATCTTGTAAATGTCTGTATTTATTTTGTAAATGACCAAAACATTTTAAATTTATTAGGTTTTTTTGAGTTTCTTTATTTGTCTTGTAAATGACAATTTTTTTTTTATTTCCTTAAATTCTTTCAATCCTTTCATTTATCTTAGAAATATTTCTTATAAATGCTCTTACTTTTTTGGTAAATGCTATTTTAGAAAAAAAAAATGTTACTGTTTTTTTATCTATAAAACTTAATTTCATTTTATTCTTTCATATATAATAAGGTGTGTTTGATTTGAGAAGAGAATATGAAAGGGGAGGATATTGATGAAATTGTCATTAATAAGAAAAATATATTTTTAAAAAAATATTAAAAAAAAAATCATAAATAGTGAAAAAAATTTCTCTTTTCTCTCCCAAAAACCAAACAACCTATACAAGTTTCAGGGGATTGTTCAATGAAATTTTCCCTAGTACTTGTTCGTAGGATCACGTGCTGTGTTTTGACTTTGTCAGACTGTTTTCTTAATTTTTAACTTTATTGCTTACGATGACGTCAACCTGTGCCAGAAATTGACTCCCACCCAATCACCGATCACCATCTTGTTGTGAAAATTGACAAGAATCTTTTTTATTTCGTTTTTTCCGAGGCATACACGTGAGTTTACAGAAGTTTTAGGTGTCATCTTATAGAAGTTAGGCATGGCTTTGGACTGACACTGGGATGAGACTGATATTTAAGATTGGGGTGGGAATGAAGACAATCTCCCTTATTTTCCAGCTAATCTACCTTACCTTACTTTCATGGTACTCTCTCTATCTCAGATTATTTTTATTATCTTTATGGCCTTAGGATCTTGCTTCCAATATTTAATTATTAATTTATTATACCATGCCTTATAGTTGTAAAGCTTTAATTATTATACCGATTATGAAATTAGGGGATTATTAGATGACTAAATATGATTGAATTTAATTATCAAAATCAGCATATTACAGAAATGGTGACCAGTACAGCACTTGGAAGCATTTGATTGTTGAATTCAATGGTTATGGTTTTATAATACTTCTTTTAATGTCATGATTGCGACATATATTACTTATTCAAATTCTTGCTGAATAAACTGACCCCATTAATAATGTGTATTATTTTCCCTAAAATAACATAAGGAATATAAAAGGGAAGAATAAGTGGGTTTGGTTTGAATCACACATTTGTTTGTTTTAGAATTTAGGCATCCATTAGTCAACTTGATCAATTAAAAGAACTCTCGCGTGATGTGTGATTTATCTCATCCACCATGTCTGAATTAGGCAGATCAGTTGTCCCACTCCACTTAGTGTTGGTCACGATTGATTTAAATATTATTTATTAATATTTTATTTTTTTCAATAAAATGTATTTAAAACTAATGTCATTGGGAGGATTAGCGGAGGAGGATACATGCATGTTTTGAATTCATGGTCACGTATTCTTGAATTGATTGTTGGATGGATATTAATGGTTGCAGCAAATAAAGAGGATGAAGGAATCCATGGACTTTTCTGAAGTTTCAAATCATTTGCACCTCCTTGATGGCCAACAATCACGTATCTTTAAATTAGTCTATGTTGATATAATTACATAGCTAGAATAGTTTAGAGTCACTGTTTACCCAGTGTTCTGTATAAAATACGAAACATGTGGAGCTCATTTTAGAATATTTTGATTTTAGAATTCTTATGATCCTTAGCGAGCATATGGGAAGATCATGATCAGAATAGTAGACTCAAATGAACTAATCTGCATTTTTTGTTTGGACCAAAACCCAAGAAAAAAGGTACTGTACGTGGTCCAAATAAAGATCTGCGCTAAGATAAGTGGGCTTTAACCGGCCGAAAGGAATAATCCAGAAGGAGAGGAGTCTCGGAGCTTTCTTTAGTCCATTCATGATTGCAGTTGCATGCTAATGAGAGTTGACATAGATGGTAAGAAACGGGCTCAAGTCCCAAAAGGACGAGGGTTCGATTCCCTCTGCCGTTGTGAGAGCTCCTTTGATAGGTGTGTTAGTTCTCTATGTGTTTTGATGATAACTGACAATTGTAAACTTGACATGAAGTTTGTCTTTGGTAAGTTGAAAAACTTACTGTCAAAGACAAACTTGAGTTTAGATATGTAAACTCGAGTTTACGACTTGACAAAGAGCTGCTCAAATTCTACAAAAAAGCTAAACTCCAGTTTGCTTAGTCAAACTCGAGTTTGCAAAGTCACAGAAAGCAATCAAAGTTTTCTCAACAAGCCAAACTCCAGTTTGTGAAAACAAACTTGAAGTCTGGGAGATACAGAGAGCACTCAGAAGTATTGAGCAAGACAAACTCGAGTCTGGACCATGAAACTCGAGTTTAGACTAAACAGAAAGAATCCAGAAAACTCAGTATTTTCATAAGTCTTGTAAACTTCAATCTGTGTTTCCAAACTCTAGTTTATACTTAACCAAGAAAAATTTCAATGTTTCAGCTCTTACTGAAACTTGAGTTTGCTTCCCCAAACTCGAGTCTGAGTCATACAGAAAGACCACCAATATGCTTGTTTTGCAAACTTCAGTTTATGCTGCTAAACTCCAGTCTATAAATTCTTGAACTTAGGCTCATCCTCTTGACATAGCCCTAAACTCGAGTTAGTCATTAATTGACTCGAGTTTAGATACAAGTCCAAAGTTCTATTCCAAGTCCAGAGCCCGACAGTCTTCTCTGTAAGAACCAAACTCGAGTTAATATTTTTAAACTGCCAATTTAGACCGTTGATCAACATTCATGCTCTCTGGTTGAACCCCAAACTCGAGTCTAGAATTACAAACTCGAGTTTGCATCGGTGATTTTGAAAAACCAAATGATGTTGATCTGCGAAATCTTTATGGGTCAACCTGGAATCGTTTTATCATATGATACTATTGCTTCTAATGTATTTGATGAAGTTTTGAGTGATTTTCAGATAAGTTCAGCTAAGATCAAGATGGAATCAGATCTGGAATAAAGTGCATTAAATGAAGAACCAAGAACAGGGCTGATCCTTCTCCTCTATCCCAATGGTTTAGCACAGACTGTTATGGATCAATTAAATCTTTCTCCAACAGTCAAATGAAGGTTATGGAATGACTGAATACCTGGAAGACCTTCTGCATCAACATATTCCAAGATTCCAGCTGAGAATTGAAAGAACAGAGCAAAATATGCAACTGTCATTTTCCAGATTTGTAGCTGAACGTTAGAGAAGAAAATGCAACGGCTAGTTTATCTAGTTAGTCTATAAAAGGCTATGAAGACTCAAAGCAAGACACACACAACCAAGCTACTTTGATTATATTTTGCAATTTGAGTCTATATTGTGATTTTAAATTGATCTTCAGTGTTTATTATTATCTACTCTTTTTGAGAGTCTTGATTCTTTGAAATCAAAAGTTGTTGGTGTAAACTCAAGGTTGTGGAAACCTGTGAGTGGGGTAGCTTAATTACAAAGTGTAAGGGGGAGTAAGTCCTAGGTGAATAGGATTGCTTGTAGTTTACATTGTTGTAGTTAAAGCTTGTTGAACTATTGGAAATACCCAGAAGATATCTGGGGACTGGATGTAAGTCAAGGTTAAGACCGAACCAGTATAATTTTTGTGTGTCAAGTTTTTCTTCCCTTACTCTCTTATTATTTACTTTTCAAGGGTTTTGAAAAAGAGTTCAAAATTTTTTTTTGAAATCCCCAATTCACCCCCCTCTTGGTGATTTCTTCCATTTTCAAGGCGATCTTATAAGTCCCTTGTAAGTGCTCAAAGAGCCCTAAGGCTATGCCCTGGCCTTGGTGGGGGACCGGTGCCGAACCCACCTAAACTTTCTTATAGCAAAAAAAAAAAAAAAGATCACAGTTGCATTACCCCTTGTCTTTAGGCTCAACTGACAAAGAGGTCAGATACTCTCACCAAAAAAAGGAGGTTCGATCCTGAAGTTGGTGAAGGCGTTAGGGGAGACATCTTAGACAATGTGAACTTGTGGAAACACAGATCAAGGTGGAGGCATGTGTACTCTCAGTCTTGTATGCTATAGTGAGCAAAGCCATAACAATTATATCCTTGGACCGTGGATGAATCCAACCCCTCTCCTAAAATTTATATATATATATATATATATATATATAAAACTTGTTATAAGAGAGAGATTGTTGGTGAGAATGGTTTTTGAGGAGTACAAGAAGAGATGAAGAAGAAAATAGTACATAATGCCTCTAAAACATGGTCTGCACTTTCCTTTTGGCTTAATTCACCCTCATCTATATATACTTATCTTGTAGAGTGTAATTTGGATTGACAGACGAATTTCCTATAAGATATAATGAAGACCATTGAGTATAGATTACATTCCCAACACTTAAGTCAAGACAACAATAACTTTTTAAAAGTGATAATCTGACTCTATATTTATATACATTCAAAGACAAAGGCAATGTGTTTAATCTTGTTGTTGTGTGGTGTTGTATTTCTGAATGGACTGACGGTGATGAGTACTTATAGACCATGAAGTGACGTTTCTCGAAACAACACTTATTTATTTAAAAGTTGTAACAATTTGTTAGGTAATTATGAATCCCATATATTGATTTATGAGCAAATATATTAAAAGTTATACCTTTATATAATGCATGTGGAGTTTTTTTATAAACACAATATAACCTTCCACATTTGGTTATAACCTTTCATATGTATATTTTGGGAACTAAAAAGATACAACTTTAGTGACTTTTAATGTTATAATTTCTTACATACTCTTCAAGTAAAAACATTTCTCTTCGTCTTAAAATATTCTAACAGATTTAAGATTCGTAGAGGTCACTTTGCTCATTCTCTAAAATCCACAATGCGTTGGTATAAGTGCAAGCTCTAATTTACTAGCAATGGTCTTGTAGTTTAATAATAAGAAAGCTCTTTTGTATGTGGAAAGTTCGTTATGGATCCGATCCCACTTATAACGTAACCTTAATTATCGAGACTTATGGTAAAGTACGTGAATGAATTGAAGGTTATTACATGCACGAGTGGAGGATCCGCATTAATTAGATTGAAAGTAATAGACACATGCATGGTAGTCGTAGGACACACTCTTGAAACAAGATCATTATATTACGTCCCGTGTTAAAACTTGGTGAAAGATCAGTTCATCCTTTTTGTGTGTCTTTTCAGTTTCACCCATGTGAGTGGTTTTCATTTCCTACTACTGAAGATTATTATGGGCACACAAACGCAAGTTATGTGATTGGATCATTTATTGGTATTTGCTAATTGGTAATGCCTGCAACAGCAAGTGATTAGCTGAAAAGCAGGGAAGATTAATCAATGAATACCAATTCAAAGCTTTCGATCAAAATCCAAGCGTGTGGCGACTTATCATTCATTAATTAGCTCGGTTGGGGAGAGTCAGAGAGAACCAAACGAAACAAATTCATGCACCAAATTGAAGGTCATGTGAGATGCGAGATAGTTAAATACTCCTTGATTGATATCTGTCTTTTGCATGCACCAAATTACTAGTATTGATGATGTGTGCGCTGGCATACGAGACAGAGAGAGAACAAGCTAAGTTTTGGCTTTTTGGATTTGGAAGTCAATAAGGAAGAAATAAGTTTTGGCCTTGTTGGGTCCTATATATGAGATCCAACCACATAGATGTGTGTGAGTATAGGTATACTTTGTTCGCTTCTTAATGTAATGTAGGACCTAATTTAAGAGTTGATCTTTGTTTTAAATATGAAACATATTTAAGGGGTCCAGGACTAGAAATAAGTTTTGGCCTTGTTGGGTCCTATATATGAGATCCAACCACATAGATGTGTGTGAGTATAGGTATACTTTGTTCGCTTCTTAATGTAATGTAGGACCTAATTTAAGAGTTGATCTTTGTTTTAAATATGAAACATATTTAAGGGGTCCAGGACTAGACTCTTGGGTCGTGGGTTCGATCCCCTCTGCCGTGGCTGAGACTCCTTTGGTAGGTGATCTCATAAGTTCCCAATAAGTGCTCATAGAGCCCGGGGCCGTGCCCTGGCCTTGGTAGGGGACTGGTGTCGAACCCTTTCAAAACTTTTGTTTACAAAAAAAAAAAAAAAACATATTTCCTATATTTGTCAGATTTTTTTCATATAATTTATTCTTATTAATGCTCCTCTAACAATAAGTAAGCAAGAAAGATTAATGGAATTAAGAAATATTATCTATTAAGGTGTTTTAAAAACATATCTACTAAATAATTTAATTAACTTCCTTAATCTAAATTAAAATAATTTGAGAGAAAGAGGAGATTTGTGGTTATGAGGGGACAAAAACATGTGAGATGAGTGAGGGAGGGTGTTGGATGAATGTTGTTTGATGAGTATATCGTTATCTTAACAGTTAAAGAGTTTGAAAGATTAATGCTTTCTATTTCCTGCGCTGAATCTGATGAATATTATGCTAACAAGTTAATAAGCTAAACCAATTACTAGGTTCAATTTTGCATAATTTAGTGTCTAGCCTATATACTCCCCCTAACACATTCGAGTGGCCACTTAATCATGCTATGCGAGCTTGTGATAGGAACCATAATTTTAAGGAGCACTGGATGAGCTTAGATTTATATTTCGTTCAGAGATTAATTGGTAAGTAATACATAGTTACTCATGTATATAGAGAAACCATATAGCTAGCCATAACAGGCAAATTAGTAAAATATTGACATAGGATAGGTGGTAATTTTTTGTCTCACTGATTACCCTCATTCTTTTATTTAAGAGGTGTGGATTGATAAAAGTTAGTTTTATATAAGATATCGACATGCTATCTCTTTTTGAGAGAATAAAATGAATTCCAGTTTACATTAATAAAAAATAGTTAAAGAAAGATGAAAAGGATGAATAGAGAGATATGGACGCTTGGAGTATAATTGGCAAATCTATAGTTATCACCATGGGGCGGTGGTCTCATTCCCTCCTCATTTACTTCTTTCGTATCGCATCCATTTATGCTAGCTAGCTCCACTCTCCATTCACGTATGTTTCCCACAATATTTTTGGCAAAACCAATTCCTGCTAGCTACCTAGTTCAATGTGATCGCTTTTGCATATACACAATATAGGCAAGTCCTTCTTCATATATACACATTGCCAGACCCACGTTTACAATTGAAGGGGTAATGCCCTCTTGAATTTCAATGTTTTTTTTGTTTTTTGTTTTTTCATTTTTTACTTTTAACCTACCCTTAAATCCTTATTTAGTGCCTTCCTCTCTCTCGCCTTCAGATTTTGATTTGAATGATCTTGTTATGCTTGAATATTAGCTCGACGCGTATATTGTTAATGTGAAAAGTGATCATGATTTTTTGGATTTGCAAGGAATAGCTGATCTTGTCAAGAGGATAATTGAAAAGAAAAAACATTATGTATATCCTTTGGTTTATTTACTTGTAAAGTTAGCATTAACTTTACTTAGCAATTGCATCTGTGGAAAGAACATTTTCAGCTATGAAATATATCAAGGCTGCATTTTGTAATCGGATAGGAGATGAATATAATGGTTGAATTATTGTTTAGTGCCTTATATTAAAAAAGATATATTTGATAGCATTGAGGAAATTGACCAATATAAGAAGAATTTGAAAAAAAAAAAACCAAAATAAGACACTGTACAAACATATTACCGATCTAATGCAGTTGGTGGCGTCACCTGACACGACGCCAGACAAAGTGGCATTGGAGAACTTAACGCCACTTGATCTAATGCAGTTGGTGGCGTCACCTGACACGACGCCAGACAAAGTGGCATTGGAGAACTTAATGTCACTAAGTGGCGTGGTGAAAACTGACGCCGAGCGTCGTTTGACACCTTGCCTTTTTATAAATAAAAAAAAATTAAAATCTTCTTCTTTCTCCTTTCTCACTTACCTTTCCCAACCGGACCTGTCACAAACTCACACAACGTTTCTTATCAATATGACGCCCTGCTCTTGTTTCTTAAGAGTGGACTTTTCAATTTTTAATATAAATA
The DNA here is from genome assembly GCA_037074495.1 of Acacia confusa. Lineage (NCBI taxonomy): Eukaryota > Viridiplantae > Streptophyta > Magnoliopsida > Fabales > Fabaceae > Acacia > Acacia confusa. The sequence continues at coordinate 2,295,327 of CM073509.1, forward strand.
TAATTTAATTTTTCTTGCTATTGGCATGTCAGGACGCAGCTCCACAAGCCACAGCTGGCCTCACAGTATTCACAGCACCACACGTCGGCCGATGCATTCCAAATGAATAGAATTCAATTTTTTGCGCGGTAAATATTTCAGTATTAAATGCATTAAACCCATATCCATTGAACTTTTTCTTTTAGCCACAACATATCCAGTGAACTGAAATATACTTTCTAAAACAAGATCTTAATCACTAAAAACGGTAATCTGAAGTATTGTCATTTATCTTTCATAGATTTAATTATTATTTGTTTCTCTTTCTCATTTACTATTTTAACTATAATTTATCATAAGGTCACTATTGATAAGTTTGAATCAATATTTTAAACTAATTATTTTCTAATAATCTGAATTTGAAATTTAAATTGAAGTGAACATTTTTAACCAAAAAAAGATCAATTTTTTTAAGAAAATAATAAAAAAATTATTTGTCCTGATTTTGTATTTGATTTCATAATCTTTATAATCAGGTATAAATCAGTATCAGAATCCTAACAATTAATATTCTATCCCAACATAAAAATCTACATATTTGTTATAAACTAACCCAAGATTTTTATTAATAATGAGATAGATTACTATCTAAATTTGGTTAGCCTTATCTCACTAATTAGAATTTAATACGTATAATATTTATAAAGCCAACAAATTATTTGCCAAATCTACAACTCTCTCTCTCTCTCTCTCTATATATATATATATATATATATATATATATAAATGAAGAAAAGAAATGGAGTGATACTGACTATTAAAATAAATCTTACACGGAAAAGAAATTTTGAAAATTTAATTATGAAAGAAGCCAATAGGTGAGGGTTTTGATGGGATCATCTTTTGAATCCTTTAGCTCTAACAAACCTTAAATAATATCTCTGTTAATATAAGTTTTTAAAAACTATTTTGTGACATATAAATTCATTTTTCCATCGTATAAAAATAAAGAGAGCAACGTGTGGTGCTGTGAATACTGTGGGGCTAGCTATGGCCTGTGGGCTGCGTCCTAACATGCCAACTGCAAAAAAAATTAAATTATATTTATATTAAAAATTGAAAAGTCCATTGTTAAGAAACTAAGAGCAGGGCATTGTGTGAGTTTGTGACAGGTCCGGTTGGGAAATGTGAGTGAGAAAGGAGGAAGAAGAAGATTTTTTTTTTTTTTTTTAAAAGGCAGGGCGCCAAACTGACGCCTTGCCTTTTTTGACTGACGCTACTTTTGTGGCGTCAGTTTTCACCACGCCACTTAGTGGCGTTAAGCTCTCCAACGCCACTTTGTTAGTGGCGTCAGATGACACGACGTCACGTGTAACATTGTGTTAGGTGACGCTATTAACTGCATTAGATCGATAATATGTTTGCACAGTGCCTTATTTTGGTATTTTTTTGGGTAAAAGTGCAAAAATGCACATGTATTTTACCCTGAGGAGCGTCCAGCACCATATGTTTTTTTACCTGAGGAGCGTCCAGCACCATATGTTTTTTTAGGTGCAAAACTGCACATGAACTTTCAAAAGTGGGGCAAAAATACCATCACTGTTAAATAAGCCTAACAGACGTTATCTGTATAGTGGGCCCCACATTATTAAAAGAAATAAAAATGCCTAGCTTTTTTAATTTACTCTTCTACCCTTCCTTTCCTATCACTCCTTCCCTATCAGCAACGCCCAGCCCGTACACTCCCTTCAGCCCTTCAGCCGTCAACAATATCGCCTCTCCGCCCAACCCTCCAGCTCCTCCACCGTTCCCCGTGGCCTCGCCGCCACCAGCTACACCCTTTGCTCCACCGCCGATGACGCCTTTGTCTCCTCCTCCCGCGGCCCCAACCCTACCTTGGTGGAGCCGTCCTTCTCTTTCCCCTCCATCAACCTCACCATCACCAAAATCTTCGATGTCGCCTCCTCCACCGTCCACTCTTAACACTCCGTTGAGTCCGCCAAGTCGCAGCTCGCCGCCTCCTCCTTCAGGCTCGCCTTCGACTCCAAAGTTTCTTTTGGCTGTATCTGTCGATTTTGGGGATTTAGGTTAAGAATCTAAGTTTAGAATTCGATGGTTATATCTATTACTTTTGATTTTCGAAATCTGTTGAATTTCTTTGCAATTACCCATCTCTGCAATTTCTCTGTTGAATTTGTTGAAAACTTATTTTTTGAAATCAACTTTGATAGGTTCGAATTTTCTTTTGGTTGTATCTGTTGATTATAGGGATTTTAGGTTAAGAATCTGAGTTTAGAATTCGATGGCTATATCTTTTGATTTTGATTTGTCGAAATCTGTTGAATTTCTTTGCAATTACCCGTCTCTGCAATTTCTTTGTTGAATTTGTCAAAAGCTGATTTGTCGAAGTTAGCTTTGTAGGTTCGAAAGCTGTTGAACAGATTCTAGACGATAGAAAGGATGAAAAAAGGATGAACTGATTCATGGTGGTGGAAGGATGAAATGATTCTGGATGATAGAAAGAAAGAAAATCGATGGTGGATGTCCTGGACGATAGAAAGAAAGGATGAACTGATTCATTCTGCTTCTCGCAAAAATTGCAATGAAAAAAAGTTAATAGAGAAAGGAGGGCAGGACAGTAAATTAAAAAAGCTAGGCAGTTTTATTTCTTTTAATAATGTGGGGCCCACTACACAAATAACGTCTGTTAGGCTTATTTAACGGTGATGGTATTTTTGCCTCACTTTTGAAAGTTCATGTATAGTTTTGCACCTAAAAAAACATATGGTGCTGAACGCTTCTTAGGGTAAAGTACATGTGTATTTTTGCACCTTTACCTTTTTCTTTTCAAATCCTTCTTTTATTGGTCAATTTCCCGATAGCATTGATAATTAAACAATTATGATGGAATTTTAAAAAATAAGACCTAGAAGGATGATATTGCAATTATTTTTATTGTATTATACTTTTGTTATTAAAAAAAAATTTCAGGGGCCTTGCTTCTGAACCCCCAACCTCGAATCCTTTCAATGGTGCTCCCCTTTAATAAAAATCCTAGATTCGTCCCTCTATATATATACATATATATAGTGCATATACGTAAATATTACTAGGGTATATTTATATGTTGTTCAAACTCTACGTATATGCACTATATATGTATATATACCATCATCATAAGATTTGCCGGCTAGCTATATTTGCATATAATGCAGATTTTGTCATAATATACAGGTGTAACGTACCAAATTATCCGATGCTTTTCTGCACTTGAATCTTAAATTTACTCGACGTTACAACAATGCAACTTACAAATTTGTACCCATATATGCAGGGTGGATGGGTTGAAGTTAAATGATAAGTCTGGACACCGTTTTCCTCTGTTTCAGTGTTTTTCCTAATACTTTGTACAATTTTTCTTGTGAAAATGTATGTCAGGACCCAAAGTAGTAAAATAATTTCAAAAAATGTCCAATAAACACTCATATGTCAGGGCCTTTTCTGATATTATTTCAAAAAGTGTTAGCAAGTATATCAGTAGCGGTTAACAACTATATCAGTCCCCGTTAACAACTAAATCAGTCTAATTAACAACTACATATTAACAACTATATCAGTAGCAATTAACAACTACATCAGTAGCAATTAACAACTATATCCGTACAGTTTTTTTGAAATAATGGGGTATTTTCTGGCATGTGAATGTTTATTAGGCATTTTTTGAAATTATTTTGCTACCTTTGAGCCTGACATACATTTTCCCATTTTTCTTTTTGTCTCATGTTGTACTTGATTGTTTTTTTATAACGTCATTTTGTCTTTTTATATATGTATAAACCAAAGGAATATATAAATGAGGTCAGACGTTGAACGACTCCTTAGAACCTACGTATTTAACCCTAACGGTGAGGGCAAAGGCCAGCCATGCAAATGCAACTCTCACTGCCACATGGTCATCCACGTGTCACCATCCTCTCCCTCCAAATCAAATGCACATCCAACGGCACCCATTTAGTTAGCTTCATGCCCAACTCTCTTCATAACTAACGTTTAACTTCTCTATTTAAACAATCACAGGATGGGTGAACAAGACCTCACCCAAATACAATATCTCATTACATAAAAATCATTCTCCTCTCACTTTCCTTCAAAACCAAAACCTCACCTGAATCATCATTCTCTCATCACCACCTTCCCTTTTGCATCGTCATTTAATTACTCACTCATCACCTGAATCCATCGTTCGTTCCACGTTTTTTTCCCGACGTTGTTTTAATGGCTGGGAACGACAAGAGGATGAAGGAGAATAATAGGGCCGATGATCCGTTGAGGTGGCGGGAAGCAGTGGAGTTGACGAGGGGGAGCCACGTGGAGGAAGTGAAGGGCATGGTGAGAGATTACCGGAGGAAGGTGGTGACAGTGGGAGGGGAAACCTTGACGGTGGGGCAGGTGGCGGCGGTGGCGGAGGCGACAACCAAGGTGGAGCTGGAGGAGAGCAAGAGGGAGGGAGTGGAGGCCAGCAGCGCGTGGGTAATTGAGAGCGTTAAAAAAGGGGTAGACAGTTACGGAGTGACGACGGGGTTTGGTGCCACGTCGCACCGGAGAACCGGCCGAGGGGTGGCGCTGCAAGCTGAGCTCGTAAGGTGATGATTATCTATCACATTCGTACCACTTACTCCCTCCCTGTTAAGTCAAATTACCTAATCGAACATGGATTGAATTAAAACATTTTTCTAATTTTATTTTCATTTATAACTGAATATTTTTCACCTTTTTTTTCTTTATCAACCTAAAATTTACTGTAATTAATAAGGATAACATTGTAACATTAGTATTTATTATCCCAAATAGACCTATTTTTAAACTTTATAAGTAGGATCATAATAGTATTTATTACGAGTAACATGAGAGCTTTTTCTATTCCTACCGTTCGTTTTTGTTTATTAATCTATTACTTTATTTGGGGTTTTGCTTTGTCAACCTCAAAAAAAAAAAAAAAAACCTTCAAAATCTTAATACCCTCTATAAAAGTTTAAAATTTAAATTGTATTCATATTTTTCATAAGAGTATTACTAGAGTTAACTCAACATTTAATAAGTTTTTTCTATTTCTATTTTTTATTAAATATATATAAGAGTATACTTGAGAAAAATATTTATTTTAAGATAATTTATTATTTTAAACTAATTATTTAGTTATCAAGTTTGGTTTGAAGAGGGGAGGGAGGAGAGAGAATTTTTTCTTTTATTTATATTAAATAGCCCATGGACCCCACTAGAGACTAGAAATATAATATTATTGGGTAAAGTAGTAAAAATACACATATTGTTACTATTTTGAAGTAAAAGTCACATCCCACTATTATGTTACTATTCACCGATGAGAAAGATGAAGTGAACAGTAACATAATGGTAGGATGTGACTTTTACTCCAAAATGGTAACCACATGTGTATTTTTGTTAAAAAAAAAACATATGGTACTAAACGCTCTTATAAGTAATGCACATATGTATTTTTGCTCCAGTAATATTTTTATAATTTGGTAAAAGTATGTCATCCCTTTCCCTCCCTTAAGTCAAACATTTCAGATTACAATTTTGTTTTACTCTCGTTACCGTTATTTTTATAATTGAATGGTGTGAATGATAATAGAAATGGCGGTTGAAAGCTGCAGGTTTTTGAATGCGGGAATATTTGGAAACGGAACAGAAGCTGGCCAAACCCTGCCGGCAAGTGCATCAAGAGCGGCGATGCTGGTCAGAATCAACACGCTCCTTCAAGGTTACTCCGGCATCAGATATAACATTCTTGAAGCCATTGCCAAATTACTCAACCATGGCATTACTCCATGTTTGCCCTTGCGTGGTTCCATTTCAGCCTCAGGTGACTTAGTCCCATTTTCATACCTCGCCGCACTTTTGACTGGAAGGACTAATTCAAAAGCCATTGGCCCCGACGGCGAGTCATTGACTCCCTCGGAAGCCTTCCGCTTAGCCTCTATCCATGAAGGCTTCTTTGAGTTGCAGCCTAAGGAAGGTCTTGCACTTGTTAATGGAACTGGGGTTGGTGCTGGATTAGCTTCCATGGTTCTTTTTGAGGCCAACATTTTAACTGTTTTATCTGTAGTGATGTCTGCAATTTTCGCTGAAGTAATGCACGCAAAGCCGGAGTTTACAGATCATTTGACACACAGATTAAAGCATCATCCTGGGCAGATTGAAGCAGCAGCAACAATGGAACACATTTTGGATGGAAGTGCTTATGTTAAAGCAGCGAAAAAGTTGCATGAGATTGATCCTTTCCAAAAGCCTAAGCAAGATAGATATGCCCTTAGAACTTCACCTCAATGGCTGGGTCCTCAGATTGAAGTTATCAGGTCATCAACAAAATCTATAGAGAGAGAGATCAACTCTGTGAATGATAACCCTTTGATTGATGTATCAAGGAACAAAGTTCTTCATGGTGGCAATTTCCAGGGCACCCCAGTTGGTGTTTCCATGGACAACACAAGACTAGCTCTGGCTGCTATTGGGAAGCTCCTTTTTGCTCAAATGTCTGAGCTGGTTAATGATTTTTACAACAATGGCTTGCCTTCAAATCTTTCTGGAGGACGTTGTCCAAGCTTGGATTATGGATTCAAAGGTGCTGAAATAGCAATGGCTTCATATTGTTCTGAGCTTCAGTATCTGGGAAACCCAGTCACTAATCATGTCCAAAGTGCAGAACAGCACAATCAAGATGTGAACTCATTAGGATTAATCTCTGCAAGGAAAACAGCTGAAGCAATTGAAATATTGAAGCTCATGACTTCAACCTACTTGGTTGCTCTGTGTCAAGCCATAGATTTGAGGCATTTGGAGGATAACTTGAAGAACACGGTTAAGAAAACAGTTAGCCAAGTGGCTAAAAAGGTACTAACTGTGGGTGTTGATGGGGAGCTTCGTCCTTCAAGATTTTTTGAGAAAGATTTGCTCAAAGTGGTTGATCTGGAAGATGTTTTTGGATATATTGATGACCCCTGTAATGTGACTTATCCTCTGATTGAAAAGCTAAGGCGTGTTCTTGTGGAACATGCATTAATGCCGACTAATAATGATGGTTTGGAAAGTGGATATGCTTCCATATTCCTCAAGATTGTTGCCTTTGAAGAGGAACTGAAGGCAGTGTTGCCCAACGAGGTTGAATCTACAAGAAATGATTTTGAGAAGGGCATTTCAGCAATTCCAAACAAGATTAAAGATTGCAGGTCCTATCCAATTTACAAGTTTGTGAGGGAAGAGTTGGGGACGCAGTTTTTAACCGGAGACAAAAGTCGATCACCAGGAGAAGATTTTGATAAAGTTTTCACTGCAATTAGTGAACGAAAGTTGGTTGATCCAATGTTTGAATGCTTAAAGGATTGGGACTATGCACCTCTTCCATTATGTTAAGATCCCGACTGGTTAACTTAAATTAGTACGCGCTATTAATTAGTTTCATTAAGATGTTTGTCTCTTCAATGGTAAGCAATATGATAACAATAAGGTTTTATTCGCAGGTATTTGACGAATCATTTACGTTCTATTATGTAATTATGTATAGCAAGTAATTCCAATCGGTTAGCATAGTTTCAACCGAGTGTCTGTTGTTGGTCATAAATAAAAATGCACTTCCCTTTTCGATAGAAGAGTTATCCACATGATTATGTTTTCCCACAACTAGTCCTACAAACGCATGATCATTAATTCAATATATATCCCAGAATCTATCATTTCTGACGACTCAAGGTAATGGCTTTCGCAAATATTTCCTCAAGAAATAGAAATCGACTTCAATATTCAATCTCGAGAATTTTCCAACAAAATTTGTTGAATCTCAAAACAGCTTAGCAGGCATTTATAAGGCCCGTTAGGTATAATATAATGGAGTTTTGAACACTAGAATAGGAAATCAAGAGAGTCCGTTTTGATAAACTGATGAATTAAAATTCAATTCTACGTGAAATTCAAAATGGACGGATTTCACTTGCATGTTGAAGATCATGGAATCAAAATTCAATTTTCTTTTTCATCTTTTCTTCTGCCCTTCCTCCATCTGACCCTAAATTCTGGCGAGCACCAAACTGACGGTGACGATGCCAGAGTTGAAACTATAAATACATATCAAATAAAAAATATTTTATACCTACAAAATGAATTGTAAACTCTATATCTACTTCCGTTTCGTTCAAAAATTTTCAGGATACCAAACAAGCCGTAAGATCTCAGCAGCTTCCACATGCTCCAGATCATGCTCAAAAGCAACCCAAAGAACCAAATCCAAGATATTTGCTTTTAGTTTCTTCTTTGACCAAGGCAATTAATTACATATATGTACATTTCAATACTACCTCCGGTCCTACTATAACGACTGGAGGTAGTATAGAATAGTAAACTACAATGAAGCGTTTAACAAAAGTCAGAAGTTAATATTAATGGCCTAATAACACATCGATAGCCACCCTGTATAAGAGGCCTCTGAAACACAAGAAACAAAGGAAAACTTACAGCTGCCTATAAATCGTGTTAGTACAATATCTCTTTCTGATTGGTTAGTCATCATCTGACAAACAAACTACGTCTGGCGGCATAGCTGGACTGACAGAGTCATCCTGCACACTCCTGGTGGTGCCAAACTCAGATTGCCTCAATGATGTCACATTTGATGGACGAAACACAGCATTTGAAGGATTCATACCCAGTTGACAATTACCATCCATAGTTGGCTCCATGGATGATGAGGGCAGATGCACTCTATTATGAGGATCAGATATATTAGTTGGACGTGGCAGTCGAGGATGGTTGGGTAATGAGGGCATTGCAGGAATGTTGTTGGGAGCTTGTTGACTCGACACACTACGTGCAGCAGTAGGGAGATGAGGGTCAGGCAAAGATGTGGAGGATCTGAGATGGGGTGGAGTAGTACGGAACCCACTACCAGTTTGATGATTTGCCAATGGGAAAGTGGAGGTAATATGAGGTGGCCTTGGGGGTGCATTGTGTAGAGGTGGCGCCATAGCCTGTGAACTTGTAGTAGTGGATATAGGTGGCACCACTGCCATGGGTGAAGAGCTTGCTGGACAGGTGAAGGTCGGCATACTGGATACAGCAGGTGGCACCACTGCCATGGGTGAAGAGCTCGCTGGACGGGTGAAGGTCGGCATACTGGATACATCAGGTGGCACCACTGCCATGGGTGAAGAGCTCGCTGGACGGGTGAAGGTCGGCATACTGGATACAGCAGGTGGCACCACTGCCATGGGTGAAGAGCTCACTGGACGGGTGAAGGTCGGCATACTGGATACAGCAGGTGGCACCACTGCCATGGGTGAAGGGCTCGCTGGACGGGTGAAGGTCGGCATACTGGATACAGGAGGTGGCACCACCATGGGTGAAGGGCTTGCTGGGTGGGAGAAGGTCGGCATACTGGATACAGGAGGTGGCACCACCACCATGGGAGAAGAGCTAACTGGACGGGAGAAGGACGGCATACCAGATACAGGAGGTGGCACCATGGTCTGAGAGCTAGTAGCAGTGGCGAAATGTTCCAGGGTAGATGCAGGAGGCCCATGAGGTGAACTTGCAACAAGGGGAGGCCTCATATCTATTTGCTGTCTTGAATACCAAAGTAACTGCTGTGCGAAACTCGGATCTGATGATAAAATAATGGTTAATAATAACCTTGGGTAAATCAGTACTACAAGCATCCATATGTGATGTGTGCATATTCGTGACATGTACACTAAACCTAGTAATTAAATATGATTTAATTAATTGATTTTGTTTTGAATTTCATCATCGTTTTCTAATCCCCACCCCCGGGGGGCGCAAAAAAAATCTACCTTTTTAAATCACCTCTACATCAAGGAGCATCCAGGAAAGGTTAACATTCCAAGCATTCCCTATGCCACTAAAATCCCACCAAAACTTAGAACTCAAGAGAACATTTGCTGAATTTTAAGAGTTGTTGCTCTTCATGCAAGAGCACATACATTCAACCTCCAAATCAGGTAAGATCACAATGGATGCGTGTCACAAAATCCATCCTGGCCCTGAGGCCATGGTGCACACGCACTCACGCGTCAAATATACAATGAAACAAAGAGTTTGAACATTCCCTAATAAAGTAATATACCTTGCTGCAGAGCACATACATTCAACCTCCAAATCAGGTAAGATCACAATGGATGCGTGTCACAAAATCCATCCTGGCCCTGAGGCCATGGTGCACACGCACTCACGCGTCAAATATACAATGAAACAAAGAGTTTGAACATTCCCTAATAAAGTAATATACCTTGCTGCATTCCTGGTACCCTGGATGCTCTATGATCCGCGCATTTAGATCTAAAAGCATCTGCCCACATCTTATTCATCCGAACTAAGTTGAGACATGTATGCAGGTTCTTCTTTTTCAATTGAAACTCATGCTCACTCTCCTGCAACTTGATATCATACTTCCTGCAAACTTCCTCAAGTTCTCTCTCACAATCAGATTTCAACTGTAATTTCTGCTCAAATAACAGAAATAGTTACAATAAAAGAAGCGAAGAGATAAGGATAAAATAACAGACCATGCATAGCCAAAGCAAAATAATTTAGGTGCAACAGAAACTAACCATATCTTCATAGTCTTTCAAAGTTTGCTCTACTTCTTTATGTAATCTGTCCAATTCATTCTTTAACGGATCGTTGTCCAAAGGTGAATGCCTCCGGTTCATTGATTGGGTAGCTGTTGGTCTAAGATGATTATTGATCTCTGGAGGAGAGAAGAAAGTTCTTAGGTCCAGTGATTGCGTTCTGAATGCACCAACAGGTGTATGTGGATCAAGTTCAGAATTTGAGGCAGGATGAACAATCTCATTTGTGACCTCCATTGGTGCAGGGGGAACATGGCCAGACATAGAATCTTCATTGCTTGAACGAGGTTCAATTTCAGTTGCAATACATGGATTGTGGGTGGAATTAGGGGACTCTGCAGTTGACAATTGCTGCATCGGCTGTAGAAGCTCTCCGAACACATGATTCAGTCCATTCGCTTGTGCCACATCATCTTGACGACATGCTGGCTCAACTTGCTGGGAAGAGTTAATCAACTCTCCAGAAGTGTCCAGGTTAGAAGCAAGGGGCTCTGCAGAATGTAATTCCTGCAGTTGCTCTAGAGGCTCCATTAATGGGTCATTATTAAATTGATCAGCTCGTAAAGCATCAATAGGACCAGACAATCCCTCGACTTGCTGAGTGGAGATCTGCATTTCTCCAGCTGTATCCTGGTCGGAAGCAAGAGCCTCGGCAGATGGTAATTGCTGCTCTCGAGGCTCCATGACAGACTCAGGATTAGATTGACCAGTTGGAATAACATCAACTGGACCAGATACCCGTTCAATTGGTCCAGAAGAGTTCTGTATTTCTCCCACTGCTGCATCTTTATCAACCAGTCTGGGGGATGTTAATAAAGAGGCATGTGAATCTTGTAGTGCCTGGCAGGCAAGAAATAAAAGCAAAGGTTATGTAAGATGCATTTATAATTTAAAAGATATCCAAGACATTATAGTTGTAGATCTCATAAGCCATTCAACGAGGAAGATAAATCGGCAAATACTAGCACACTAAACTCGTCCTAACAAAGTAACAATCCAACTTCCTAAGAGCTTAAAAAGACAATAGACAAATACCATAAATATTATGGAAAAATAACCAATGACTTGTTCCCACCAAGATACGAATGAATCCCCCCCCCCCCCCCAAAAAAAAAAAAAAAAACTTTATGCAAGTGCATATTCCAGAACATCTTTCATGTTGCCTGTTGTCCGTGCCTTCATCAACTCACAGTATTACACGTAATATTTATTTCTTTCAAATGCCAAGCCTATTAGCTGAAAGTGTCATTCTAGTTTATTTAAGTATGCAGATCCTGAGCAAAAAAAAAAAGTATGCAGAGATTGACGACAAGGTATTATTGCCACAGTAGAGGATTCTGCACCCCATTTACACAGATAAAAGTTCACGGTACAATTCCACCAAAAAAAAAAAGTTCACGGTACAAGTAAAGGATACACTGAAGGAAAGCTTAATAATAATGGCATCACCTGGGACAAAGTGTTATTGTTCATGGTTCTCGACATTTGTTCTTGCTCCTCAGATGTGGCAGTTTGATCCAACAATACCACACCTGTTTGGTGCGCTCTGCCATTATAACATTCAGCTATTCCACAACTAGTTTCAGGCACTTCAATTGGAACCCGGCTATCGTGCATGGATAATGAGACTCCATCAGAAGTTTGCTGATCTGGCAAGAGTGGACTTTCACATTGTCTTGATGATAACCCTCTATCTGAAACATTCAATGGACTTCCATCAGAAATTGGTTTTCTGGATGGACGAGGACCCACAGTTATATCCTTCTCTGAGCCATCAGGCACAGTTTTCTCCCCACAATCATCATTAAAATTATTATGTCCTTCCCCTTCGTCCATCATGCATGTGGCTCCATTGACCTTACATTCTTTGGAATGGGAATGCACAGAGATAATTTTCCCTCGACTATCACATGCATTTTGAGCTCTATCATGGCCCTCATAAGCACTAGCAGCCTCAACTGGAGGAGTTTGCCCTTGAACTGGATTACTGCATTGTACAGCCACAGGGGACATGATTTCAGGAGTTCTAGATGATCCAACCCCAGTCCCTGTCATGGCTTCAGCTATTCTATCAAAATTTGTACCTTCAGCAGCAACATTGGACACAAGGCATCTATTCTTTGGATCATTGTCAGGCTCAGCTTGCTCACTAGTCTTCAAGTGTTCTATCCCATTCCCAGGTTCTTTCAAATGAAGTGAGTTTAACAAAACATCTGCCCAGGACTTGACTTCTTCCACCCATGAAGCCTCACTATTTTGTAACATTTCCCTTGCTATCAATTGGGCACTCTCAAGATCTTTGAGATGTATTTCATGCTGATGGTTCAAATCTTCAATTCTTCCAGTATACTCAATATCTAAATCCTTAAGGGTTTCTGATCTCAACACATCATTGGGAGAATAGGACCGAAAAACGGCTAATTCTATCTTGTATTTTTTCTCAAGTTCGGCCTTTTCCCCCTCATATGTTGCAATTAACTTGTTCTTTTCTTCTTGATGCTTAAGAAATAACTTCCTGAGCTTCTTTTGGCACTTCTTTTGAATTGTTTTAATGCTTTTTAAGACATCTTTCTCAGCCAATTCAACCTCTAGTGCCAGGCCCGTACAGGAATAATTCTTACCAGATAATTCAGATGCAGAAGCTTTTGGAGAGCCATTGACGTCGTAAATTCCTGTTCGATGCAAGAATATATTCCTCAGACACCGCAACATTGAGTATATTACATTTGCCTCGTCCTTCCTACAATGAAATTTTAAATGCTGTTTTGCAAGCATAAGGGAAGCTTCATGGTCAATGTTGTGCTTTACCAAAGCAGCTGCAGTCCAACACTGATATTTGCAATGTAGATGAAAAAAACTTGTCAGATCATGTGAGCATCACAGGTAAACAAGAGCTCAGCAAAATTTGGTATAGAACATAATAGGACTCTGCCAGCAAACATAACTCACACAACCCAGCAAAATGTCCAAATGGTAGAGACTATGCTGTTATAACAAAATAGGTTCTTTGGCAAGGGCTTATGACTCACATTTAAGTTGGAACTTGGAACTCACCCTCTAAGCAAACAGATACCCTCAAGTACCTCACTACGCGAGAGCTTATGACTCACATTTAAGTTGAAACTCACCCTCTAAGCAGACAGATATCCTCAAGTACCTCACTACACAACCACTCACACCAAATGACACTCCAAATGCTTCCTAAAACTACAACGAAACAGAATGCACTGCTAGCTTATGACAGGCAAGCTCTCCCTATCCAAAAGCCACTCAAAAAACTCTTCACTGTTGCCATTTTTGTCAGTCATTGGGTTTTAAGATACTAGTTCCAACTACTTCCTCCACTTTTCATTGTCAATTTCCTAATGTACCATTCCACTTCCCTTTCAGCCCCTTTGTTTATTCCATTTGCTCCTTCTTTCCTCCCTTTTGTTCCTCTTTTTTGTCTCCAGCTTGGGATCTGATACGTAATTGTAATATGAAGAGGGAGGGAGGGAGAAGAACAAAAACAGTGAATTTAGAAACAGAGAGAACTAGAGAGCTGAATCTTACTGTGACAGTACTGAATCTGAATACATTGCTTCCTTTTTTATTTATAGGCCTAATGACAGTACAGGATCTGAATACATTGCTTCACTTTTTATTTATAGGGCTAATGTCTCTCTACCTTGCTGTAACCAACCAACCATTATATCTTTCCATTTCTAGTTATGATTACATGACAGGATCCATCAAAATGTATTTAAAACACATGGATAAGTAAACTTGCAGAATTTGACGGTAGGATTCTATCACAATCAAATGGGTTGTCAAAACGAGAACTACATAACTCATGAGAAAGAGAAAAGAATAAGTGGCAATCATTCAAAAGGGAAAAAATAACTACTCTAAAGCAATTGGGATAATGTTGCTTCTTCATCACCAAAAATAACTACCATATACCAACAATATCATATGCTATTAAACGTTGGGCTTTAAAGGAATCATAGCATAAAGTAGGGGCAGCTGAGATGAGGATGTTCAAGTGCATGTGTGGTCATACAAGGAAAAAAAAGATTCGACTTTGGCTGGCAAACAGTCAAATCTACATAGAGAAAGAAATGCCAGCATCCTTTTAGAACTGTTAGAAGATTAGGCCAGCCTGCCTCATGTCTACTGTTTAATTCCTCTTCCTATTCAATATTTGTTCCTATTCAATCTCTGCCCCCTATCCATCTCTTCCTATTCAATCTTTCTTCCTATTCATTCTATGCTCTCCGTTCATCTATCTATATATATGTTGTAATCTTCTTTCCTATGTGATATACAAGATGAAATATTGAGTGTGATTCCTCTGATTTACATCATGGTATCAGAGCCATGGACATCTGTCTTAGGCCAGAGAAAAGAAAAAAGAAAACGAGAGAGACAGTGAGTTTTCCGGCGAGTCTTCGGCAAGTCCAAGGTTCTCTGTAGGCGGACTTGGAGCTACAACGCCCAACCCAGAAGGACCGGAAGCCTCAGATCGGCGCTTCCCCGAAGTCCGACGACGGTCTGAGCTGCGCGTGAACCAAACGCGCTGTCGGAGTCTACAGCAGCCTTCAGATCTACGGTGAACGAACGCGCGTTGAGGTACACTGCCACCACAGACGGCCTCAGTAGGTGTCGATCGGCAAAACCCAGAGGAGCACCGGCGAACTGATCGGCGCGTGACCACCACACGTCGGCATTCTTCCCTACGCGTGACCACCACGCGCCGGCGTGAACAGTGATCTCCGTTCCTGAAAAAAAAAAAGGATGCCACTCAATTTCCTCCTATGTTCGGATCGATTCTCGGAAAATTAACCGGAACATTACCATTAGCTTTTATGTTCGGTACTGATTCTCAAACTCAAAACTCTTCATCTTCCTCTATAACCAGTGACTCAGTACCAAACAGAACCTCAGAGATGGCTTTAGAATTTTCAGACCATCAAGTTATGGCTATTACCCATAAACTTAATGGTAGAAACTATCTCCAGTGGTCACAGAGCGTGCTGAGATATATTCGAGGTAAGAGAAAGGAAAAATATATTAATGGGGCAGCCCTTCAGCCAGCCCCAGATGACCCAGGTTTTGACACATGGTTTGTTGAAAACAACCAAGTCATGACGTGGTTGTGTAATTCAATGACCTTGGAGATCAGTGAGGGATGTCTACTCGTTCACACGGCAAAGGAGATATGGGATGCTGCTAGAAGAACATATTCCTCCCTTGAAAGCACAGCTGCATTGATCCAACTAAAGAGACAACTCCAGGATTTACGACAAGGTAATATGTCAGTAACTGAATATTATAATGCATTGCTAAAATTGTGGCAGCAACAAGACTTATTTGAAGCTCACCCCTGGGAAAGTCTCAAAGATGCACAATTGTACAAACAAATTGTGGAAGAAGGAAGGATACATGACTTTCTTTTAGGCCTCAATGACACTTTCGAAGAGATAAGAGGCAGAATCATGGGGCTAAAGCCACTCCTACAGCTCTTTGATGTGGTTAACTTTGTGCAATTTGAAGAAAGTAGAAAACTTTTGAACAAAAGTGGCCCAAGTCACATAGAAAGCTTTGCACTCGCAGTTCTGGGATCTCATGGGGAACGAAAAACTAATAAATGGTGCAACTATTGTAAGAAGAAGGGTCATAATAAGGAAGAATGCTGGAAACTTCATGGAAAACCCTCTGGGAGTAAATCTAATTTTTAGAGTCACATGGCCACAGCTGAACCAAAGGCGGAGAATGAAGATCGCCTGAGTCAGGAGGAACTACAAATGTTTCGCTGAATGCTTGACAAACAAAATAAGTAATTTTGTTCCTAGTGTGAATCTTGTACAATCAAGTAATTCTATTGTTGCTCTTAACACTGTGATAACTAGTGACGATACCTAGATTGTTGACTCAGGAGCTACGGATCATATGACTGGTAATAAAACTCTATTCCACACTCTTAAACTCTGTCATGAACATCTCAATGTAAAAGTAGCTAATGGTGTATTCACACGAGTTGAGGGTATTGGTACTGTTACATTATCTAATCACTTGACAATACATAACGTACTGTTTGTACCAGAACTTACTTGTAATATGATATCTGTGAGCAAGTTGACTAAAGGACTAATATGTCGAGTAATTTTTGATAATGGTTTATGTGTATTTCAGGATTTAAGAACGAGGAGGATGATTGGGACTTCTAGAGAATGAGATGGATTATTCTACCTTGAAGGATCAAACTCGAAAAATAAAGATACGTGGAAGGCAAGACGAGCACTGGTTAGCTCAAATTCACAAAATAATGATATATTGTTATGGCACTGTCGGTCAGGCAACCCTGGTTTTGATTATATGAAACATGTGTTTCCTAGTTTATTCAATCAAAATTCTGTTCCTTTTAATTGTGAGACTTGCCAATTCGCAAAACAGATACGATCTTCATATCCCAAACAGCCCTCCACTCCTTCCTCACCATTCACATTGATTCACAGTGATATTTGGGGCCTAGCCCGAATTACTAACCTCACTCATACCAAGTGGTTTGTTACTTTCATTGATGATCACACTAGAACCACATGGGTCTATTTAATGAAAAACAAATCTGATGTCTCCAAAGTCTTTCAAAACTTCTATACCTTTGTACGAACCCAGTTCAATATGTCCATTAAGGTACTTCGAAGTGATAATGGCATGGAATATACAAGCAAAGCCTTCAAAGAGTTTCTTGATCACCAAGGAATTCATCACCAAACTTCTTGTCCTTACACCCCTCAACAAAATGGGGTAGCCGAACGGAAAAACCGTCACCTATTAGAAGTAACTCGTGCCTTACTAATGGAGCGAAATGTTCCCACCATATTCTGGGGTGATGCCATTCTCACAGCATCTTATCTCATCAATCGAATGCCTTCTAAAGTTCTTAAATATGACACTCCAATTCAAAAACTCCTTGAGTTCTTTCCAAATTGCCCTATCATCAATTCATTACCTCCCAAAGTATTTGGTTGTGTTGTATTTGTTCACAAAAATGAGGGCAACAAATTTGGTGCTCGAGCTGACAAGTGTATATTTCTTGGATACTCCTCTACTCAAAAAGGATACAAATGCTATTGCCCGTCTTCCAAGAAGCTTATCATCTCCCGGGATACAGTGTTCTTAGAAGATGAAGCTTATTATCCCAAATTACCCATTCAGGGGGAGTATTCTGATATTGAATGGCTAATCTCAGAAACATCTAATCCCAACACTGATACACCGTCATCATCAGAGACACCTAATCTCATACCCTCTCTTGCTCTCACTTGCTCCCACGAACCAGCCTAACACATACAGTCCAACCCAATCTGAACCTAGTGAACTGGAAACACATGTTGAGATCAATTCAGGGATGGATGCAGAATCCCGACAAGAGATAGAGTCTAGTTCACAACCTCAAACTGAACCAGACACTGGTAGAAATATCTCTCCCATGCAAAGAAACAACCATGAATCCAATCTGGAATTAAATCCTGAAGAATTGGGTTGGCCTATTGCTTTGAGAAAAGGGGTAAGATCATGTACTCACCATCCAATTCAACGATTTGTTTCATATGGTAATTTGTCCACAAAAATGCAAAGTTTTGTTGTAAATAATGCACAGATAACTATTCCAAACACATTTCAACAAGCTATGGCTGATCCAAATTGGAAGCAAGCTATAGAAGAGGAGTTAAGGCACTCAAGGAGAATAAAACGTGGGAAATCACAACTCTCCATAAAGGAAAGAAACTAGTAGGATGTAGGTGGATCTTCAGTCCTAAATTCAATCCCGATGGTAGTATCAACAAATACAAGGCAAGACTTGTGGCAAAATGATATACCCAGACGTACGGAATCGATTATCAAGAGACATTTGCCCCAGTGGTCAAGTTTAATACCATCCAAGTACTATTATCATTGGCAGCAAACTTGGATTGGTCACTATACCAATTGGACATGAAAAACGCATTCCTGAATGGCAGCCTGGAGGAAGAAGTATACATGGAGATTCCGGATGGAGTTTCAGCTCCTAATAACTCGGTGTGTAAGCTAAGCAAGTCATTGTATGGCCTGAAACAATCTCCAAGGGCCTAGTTCGGTAGATTCACCAAAGCAGTAAAAGGACTTGGGTATACTCAAGGATGAGCAGATGACACATTGTTCACCAAACGTGTTAATGACAAAGTCACCATATTGATTGTTTATGTTGATGACATAATCATTACAGGAAATGATGAAGAGTCCATTGCTAAACTAAAACATGACTTGTCAACTGAATTCCAGGTAAAAGACCTTGGACAAATGAGATACTTCTTAGGAATGGAGGTGGCAAGAACTAAGAAGGGTATCAATGTATCTCAGCGTAAGTATACACTAGACTTGTTACATGAGACGGGTATGTTGGGAACTCAACCAGAAGGGACGCCTATGAAAGAGGGCTGTCACTTAGAAATCAAGCCACAAGGTGTTCCAGCTGATTCAAAAAGATACAGGAGACTTGTGGGAAAATTAATATACTTAACCCACACTCGTCCTGATATCAGCTATGCAGTTGGAATAGTAAGTCAGTTTATGCATCAACCACAAGAAAAACACATGGCAGCTGTATACAGAATCTTGAGCTACCTAAAAAGTAATCTTAGAAGAGGAATATTCTTTAAGAAAGGAACTACCAGAAACATCGAAATCTACATTGATGCAGACCATGCAAGGGATAGAGAGACCAGGAAGTCAACCTTAGGATACTGCACATATGTGTGGGGAAATTTGGTTACATGGAGAAGCAAGAAACAGACGGTGGTGTAAACAAGCAGCGCAGAAGCAGAATTGAGAGCTATTAACAAAGGAGTGTGTGAAGGAATCTGGATTATTAGATTACTGAAGGAGTTGGGGATTTAACATGAAGGACCAATACAACTCTGGTGTGACAACAAGGCCAGCATTGAAATGGTCAAGAATCCAGTATATCATGATCGAACCAAACATGTTGAGATAGACAGATACTTCATTAAAGAAAAGATTGAAACAGACATTTTAAATCTGTCTCACATAAGATCAGCAGAACAAATTGCTGATATAATGACTAAACCACTCGGTAGAATGAAGTTTGAAGGATTTCGAGGCAAGCTGGGAATGATCGACATATACTCTCCAGCTTGAGGGGGAGTGTTAGAAGATTACGACAGCCTGCCTCATGTCTACTGTTTAATTCCTCTTCTGTTTAATTTTTCTTCCTATTCAATATTTGTTCCTATTCAATCTCTGCCCCCTATCCATCTCTTCCTATTCAATCTTTCTTCCTATTCATTCTATGCTCTCCGTTCATCTATCTATATATATGTTGTAATCTTCTTTCCTATGTGATATACAAGATGAAATATTGAGTGTGATTCCTCTGATTTACATCAAGAACAAAGTTACATCTAATGCTAGGCAACATGAGGGGAAGCAGGTAAGGAAGAAAAATGATTAAATGAAGGAAAATGGAAGAGTGTGCATACTGACCAGAGAAATTTGAAAAGCCTCCACTATTGACTTTGGAAGAGCACTATTCACGCGGTGGTTGTTCATGACATACTCAAGAAATTCATCAGCCATCCTCTTGACATTATCCTGCATCACAGAAATTTGTGTTAATATATACCACCAGACTTAGACTGGTAGAGACTTAATACAACATTCGATGTACAAATTTTTCACATATGACCCACCATTGGAAACCCCAGGTTGAATTCAATACTTAACTGCAGCATAAAAGGTTCATGCCCTGTGTTAGTTCTAAAATACCTTAGGTTTCATGACCTTGAATTCTAGTTTAATAGCAACAAGGTCAAGCCAACACTCATATAACATATCAATTCACTCTCACTTCAGAAGTCCGTATCTATATACTCCCCTTACAAGTCCCCTTACAAGTCCAAACAAGATAAAAGAATAGGGGGAAGTCAGAAATCATTCGCCAGATGCTCTGACATCTAGCACTCATCAAGTACGAACACTTCAATCCATCCATGAAGCATCACAAAAAATGGCAATTGCCCCCTTTTTACTAACTTCAATTGTAATCTAGGTATGGATCTGACAGGTATTCAGTAATCAAGTCACAAATTTGTTCAATGAAGAGAAAATATTGGATCCAGAACCAACTGGCCTCTTTATCTTTGTTCATTAATTTTCTGAATGGTGCTAATTCTCAACATATAAGAAACAGAAGAAGCAAGCAACATACTGTGACATGAAGGATTTCACAAAGCTTGGGTATTTCTGACTTCAGAGAAAGATGTAAGCTCCTCTGCTCATCACGCAATTTCCTTGCTTTCAGGAATTCAACAACATTGCCTTGAGGTCTTTCTGAAATTCAAATTCAAACAGCACAAGAATGATTCATATGCAGTGAATCACTAAAGCAAACAGTTGAATAAGGAATGAAATGAGAAACATTACCCATTGATTCTCCAGAATTTCCTGCAAAAGTACGAGATGTTTCAGAAATTACTATGAGAAACCACAAAGGATGCAAGAATTTTGACAATCTCTCTACTCAATAGAACTACAAAGTTGAAAGCAAAGTGAACTTATTAACAGCAGTAGTCACTAACCTTCCTTGTTTCCAGCAGATAATTTTTCACCATCACGTTTTGAATAAGGCTGATCATCAGCATTATTTATCAGCTTTGCATGCTTTTTCACTACCTCTTCATTCTCAAGGTCAGGCCTATTTCCTGAACCATCAAAAAGCTGAACCCTTTTCCGGCTCCTTTGAGATGAAACAGATGAGTATTTCCATCGAGGATATTTTCCCTCTAAAACTTTTGTCCAAAACAAGTGGTATGGCTCTGAATCCAGTGACTTGAATTTCCAATCACCAAGCAAAGAGAAATTTGGGTGGTATTTTAATCCATTTTGCTTGACTTTCAATAAAAATGAGCAGTCCCTTGTGTCATTATCTTCACAATTTTGCTCAACTATGGATGAGAATTCATGCAAAGCTTGTTTTAAAGATGCTTGTCCAGATAAGGAATTCAAACTTAAGATATCAGTTTTAGCATCATGAAAAGCTTTTAAATCATCAAATAAAGACGATGCCCCCCACATCAACAATGTGTGAATAGTATTCCAACTGAAATCTAATTTGCTATCAAGGGGTCTATCCTGCTTAGCAAGGACTAGGGCTCTTTCTTCAACAGTGAAAGATGAATATAACCGAAATATTTTAATCTGTTCCAACTGTGAATCGAGTGTTAATTTCTGAAGGGATCTTATATCATTCAATGGGTTCCAATCACTATCAAATATGATAATGGCATCAACTGATGACAATTTGATGCTGTGATGGCAAGCATTTGCCTCTAATAAAAATACAAATCTCCCATGGTCCTTGTTATTAAACATTTTCTGAGCTCTTTGCTTCTTTGAATTCACAACGCCTTTGTCAATTCTTTCATAAGAATCTGGACCAAATCTTTGACGTATCAAGTCATCCAAAATATCTCCAATTGAAACCTTCCCATGACCACCTAAAAACTGCAGATGAAAATTTTCAGTAAAAATGTAAATATAACCCACCAAATTATTACAGTGTCTCAATCATGGAGGCGTAAGAGAGATGCATTGATCATTGTACTCATGCACCTGATCACACGCATAAACACAAGTATAATTTTTTTTTAAAAAAAACAAGAGAGCACAATTGAGACAAAACAAATTAAGCAGATGAAATATGATCTCCAGGCTTTAGTTCATGGATATTAAGGAAGTGTAGAGAAAGGAGAAAGTGATAGGAATAGAGAAGAATAGAGAGAGGGAAGAGGAAAGAGGAAAGAAGAGAGAGAGAATGCAACTTCTCTGATTTATTCATTCATCACAAAAGCATAGAGATACAATGAAGAGTTATATGCTTTATATAGGCAACATCTCTAGACCCATTAATCCAAATGAACTACCAAAGGTTACTAACAACTAAGCAACCCTCTTTAACTAACCCTTTTTCCATATTTACACATCAAACTCAAAGTTTGATTAAATAAAAATTCTCGTTCCTCAATATTATTATATACAAATTTCTAAACAAAAACAGACCATCAGTTTAATGCTCATAAATGGTGTCCAAACTCAAATATAGATGTGCTAAAAATAAAGACAGCACAGAGCTAAAAGATAGACCAAAAAACTTTTGTTTCCTGGCCAACACAACATGAAATTTGTAAAATTGTAGACTACACCCCTCATGCCAAGTTTCTCTGAGAGCAACGGTCCAAGTATGGCTTAATTGACTACTTGACATACTTGCAAATCACAATCAAATCATACACTAAATTGGAATTGGAATTTTTAGACTAGAATTAAATTAAAAGAAACCCTCAGAATTGTTTGAAGAGAGTATGTAGCTTTAAGGAAGCATGACGGTATGAAGCCATAAAAATACATACAATGTAGAATTACAAAGCATGGAAAACAATTAAACAAGAAAAAGTTCCAGGAAAAATTGACAAGAGGGTAGTCAACAAGTTGTGTACCTGGAAAAGAATAAGCACCCTCAGACCTAGTTTTTTCAATTCCATGAGCATGGAGTCAAGAAGTTGCAGCTTCCCACTTGCTTTTATTCCAACATCCAGGATCTCAGCTGGTGGAAGATCCTTGATAAGTAAACTTTGAAGGGACTCGTCCACAAGATAGGGGTGATTACAACACTGTCATGAGATTCAACAGTGAAAAATGAAAACATGAAGAAAATTTGTGACAATCAAATAGCTACTAGCACTTGCATATAGTCAACTATTTTTCAGACAAATAGAACATAGGAGTTCAAGTGTAAACAATTAGCAAATCAAATAAAAGAATAAAATCAAATAAATGGGAAGATTCCAAACCCAACTTTTGAACACATGTAGGAACGCTAGATCAGATTCAACACGCATGCATCAAAAGAATTAAACCAAAGATGTTGAAAATATATGTAATGGGCCCTCACGAATGGGTCGAGACTACCTAACACAGGTGTGTGTGAGCACACGTGTTTTTTTTTTCTTTTGTTTGGGGGGGGGGGTATATATTGAAGAGTGAGGGTTCAATGAGAGGAAGGGTGCCTAATCTCTTAACAGGATGGTGGTGGAGGAAGGCTTCTTTCTTCATCATCATCTTTTCAGCTTCCAGTTTGTTTTGTTGTTAGAGAACTTTGTGTGTGTGTGTTCTTTTCCTTTCCGGTAGCTTATTTCTTTTGTGCATGGGCTTATTTCTGCAGTAATTTATCTTTCTTCCCACCTAAGAGGAAAGCAGTTTGAATATTAGTATAATGAGTGTTTGCTTAGATTATTCCCTAGATTTGCAGTTAATTTGTTGCTTTGGTTTCATCACTTAGGCTATCAGTTCCCCAGCATAAAAACATGGTTTCCAACAATATCAAAGACAAAAATAACTTAATCTTTTCACTTGGAGATGAATTGATCATGCACCCAGTTTTTCTATCTATATGCAAGACCTCATTAAAAATCTTCTACTCATGACTAGGAGGGGATTATTACCAATTGATTATAACTAAGACTAATTAACATAAAGTATGTTTCACAAACGTGTCAAAATAGCACGGGCAACAGGTTCCCAGCATAAAATTGTCACAATTAAGATGTGCATCCCAGTCATTGAAGCATAAGATGTCAAAATATTAAACCAAACTAGGACATCTTTGATCTATTGCCAATCAAGCAAGGGATACAACTCAAGCAAAATTCAACCTTACCTTCCGGGTAGTAATAAGAATGTCATGAAGGGCCTCAACAACATGAGATTTCGATTGTGAGCGTAGTACTGAAGAGTTTGAAAGTAGAGCAGCACAATACTGCTCAAGTTGTGCATTGGATATATTTACAGGAACCAAATACTCAACAAACCTAAAGGAGTCTGATTTGCATCTATATGCAACAAAACTTGATAGCTTATCTTTTAGTTGATCAATATCACTGGAATTGGAGATTAAATCATCATTATCTTCATCGTAACTCGGATGATCAAGAAAAGCCAGGATATTGTGATATTCTACAACACTATCCTGCAAAACCCAATAAGTTGAAATTTGGCAACAAAACAATTTGGGTTGATTAAAAAAACTGGAACCTAAGAATGGAAAGAAACAAACCTTTAGTTGGCCACTGAGAATAAGAATCCACAAATCTGTCTTCAGCATTTTAATTTGCTTCAAATAAGATGAGATATCTGAGCACTGGCACTCATCAACTATGATTGCTTCAAATTCTATGCCTTCTAAAACCTCTAGATCCTTCAGAACAACATCAACTAAATTAATAAACATCACATTTAAATTTAATATTTGACAGCATTCGTCAGCTGCATATGAAAAATAAAACATTACAAATGGGACAGGAAAAAGAGTCCTAATGAATGACAACTCATCTATAACCAACTCAATCTCAGCACACCCTGACAAATAAAATACTCAACAGTACCAACATCAGATCCTTGCACACACCTCAATGATGATATCTGGAAGTACTATAAGTACTTGGAAAAGCAGACAGCCACCTTCCCCATAAAATTCTAGTTTCCTAATACTTCTACGAATCTCTTTGTTTCCACTGTAAATAATAACATTGAGAGATGGCGCCCAACAAGAAAACTCCTCCTCCCATAAATGAAGAGCAACCGAAGTTGAGATAATGAGAAAAGGTCGACAAGTATTAGAGTCCAGAGATAAGATAAATGCAACCATTTTCACCATTCTGTCCTGAAAAATTCATTATGAAAACAGACATAAGTTTTCTATGAAAACTAAAAGCATAATTTCCAAAACACAATCTCAGAAGTCTCTCTAATTGAGAGGCTAAAATTAAAATATATAACTTGTAAAAGCCAAAATTATAACCATTCAATGGCTTGAAGGAAAAAGATAATAAAATACTCAAGCTCACATGGTCATCAAATACAACAGCATTCTGATCCTTGAGCCAATGCTCACGTAACTTGTTAACTGCATCCAATATGTTGATACCAAATCCAGGTGGAAATCCACCAGGCGTCTGAGATAATTTGCTAAAAGAACTAATGCGGTCTAATTTCTGCAGATAATATTAGACCAAGAAGACCAGTCAGGAATGAGGACAAGATATGAACATCATCTTCATATGAGATCTGAGTTTTTTATTTTCTTAAAAAAGAAAATTGACTAAAATAGAGTTGAATATAAGGATAATATCTGTGTTTGAGAGACACAATATTAACTACGTAACTTTAATTTTTCTGCCCAACCTATTGCGCTAAAACTAGTCCATGTAATGCTATTCCCAGAGACAGCCCATTCAAATAATTTTTACTGAACAATTCCATAATAGGTTCCCCCATTAATCTGAATGAATAATACAAGTAGCCAAGAGTCATCCGTCAACCACTGCAACTATAGGTAAAAATATAGGAAAGTAAAATTCTCAAAAAGCATAAAATGGGAAAATTACACAGAAGTCCTAGACAAGGAAATTAATTACTAATCATGAAATTGAATTATTACCAATAGGTTCCCTTGAAGAACATATACAGGATAAGTTGTAAATTTCTCAGTTTTACTCGCAAATATGGGAGGAGTTGAGTGGCCATTCAAGCTCCCTTGATCTCACTTCAGACAACTTACTTTGACTTTTAAGTATAGTGAAGTCCGCTAGTAACATTAGCATCTTTCTTGGGATTAGAAGATTTAGACATTGTAGTAAGGGCAACTTACTCTCCAACTAGTTGAGCCTCTGACAACCTCTCCCAGCAATCAAACTCCAAAGCGCCCTGACAATTAAACTCCAAATGGAGGGACCATCCTCAAAACTGTTAACTAGCAGTTTATCTACAACTGCTGGAAGGAACTTAAACAAGGATTTTACTAAAACTTTAGTTTGCTTGCATTGCAATTCTCACATTGGGGATAAGAGGTGATTTTCAGCATATGAGCATGGTAGCCATAGAGCCACTGCTAACGGCCTTCTGCCCTTTATTTTCTCCTCCTCCAATATTTGCAAGTCAGGCTGAGAAATTTACAACTTATCCTGTGTGCTTTTTGGACAAGTTCTTCAATGGGCCCTCTTGGCAATAGCTCAATTTCAGGAGACCAAATAGTAATTAATTTCCTTGACTAGGACTTCTATATAATTTTCCCAAAAAAAAAAAATCATCCAAAAAAAATCTGATGTCATTTGATTTAAAAAATTACCAAATTTGGGAAGAACAACGACAGCAATATAAAATCAAATTTAGGAGTTAGTGGGCCTGATCTTATGGGCTCTCATGCTTAAATAACCGTCCACATTTACCAGTTTATTTGTTTTCAAAAGACCATCCCCTTATCTTCCCCCATTATATAATCAATAGAAATGTCTAACTTCTCATAATTAAAAGCACCTTATCTACTTTGAATGATAAAGGAACTCTCTTCGCCCTCTGATGATGATCTTCATAGTCTTTGATTAGCCTCTGACCTCCAAGTGAACGAAGAAACAAAGCATTATCCAGCTCCCACGATGCATGTTCATAACCTAGACCACGCCATTTAACAAGCCATTCATAATGACAGTCAGAAGTACCAACAGTTTGGCCACCTCTGGTATCACCATCCTGTTGGGTAAAAGTTAATGCTCTCTTCTGAAGCACCCGATGAGGTAAGCTCCATTCTGGCTTCCACTTCAGGGCCTGGAGTAATGACACAAATTCAAACACAATAACCACAAAGCTTATTTTACTGGTTTACCTAATATGAACTGCAAAATAAGAGCTAAGAAATTTAAGACCTGATCGTTCTGATTAAATGTCTCAAGCAGCAATGGAGGAGCTTCAAGAAGCAATTGACATTTTGAGACCCAAGGATTGTGAACATGAGCAAGGCCTTTATACTTCACGAGAAAATATTTCTCAGTTGACCATCCTGGAACGAAAACCACAGAACAGACAATTAATGTTAGACACCATAGTATGCAGCACAAATCATCAGCAAGTGATGGCAACAAACAGAAAAACTCTAATATATTAAGAACATGTGGGGAAACTCAAGAGGAATTGAGAATAGTTCAAACAAATGAGATTTTTGTCATTATACAATACCATTAGCATGAGACACCTTTTCTTCTCTGGCATCCCAAATTGATTCTATTCCCTCAGACACAGAATATACACCTAACTCTATCTTCTTCTTCACGCAGAGGTGACAGTGCCAAACTCCAAGGGGAGCATCCACCAGGGGAGGCTTAAGACAATAAAAGTGGTAGCATCCATCACATTCTTTTCCATCGCAGAATCTGTATTTTTTTTTTCCCCAATAGCAGAATCTGTTAAATTAAGTTGACATGCTATGAAGATATAGGTTTTGATGGAGTGTAATTCACTTGTCAAAGTGATAAAGAATGAGAAGTGTATAATCACGCATAAATGCAGCAATTTATGAAAGAATGTGAATAAGACATCATTATGCAAATGATCACAGCAAACCATAAAAATAGTACATTAACTCAATGCATCAATGCCGCTTTAGTTAGGTAGAATACACAAGGGAATAGAATGTTTGTGTTATGTTAGTTGTGAATAAATAACTAGGTTAAATAATCAGGGAAATTAGGAATGACACTAAACTAATCCTATGAGGCCATACTTAGGTAGTTAAGTTGTTAGTTAGGAAGTTAGTTAGTTATGACTGTAATGACCGTTGTGGATCGCTTATGAAAGTCTAAGTTCAATATCCTATATATATAGGCGGCTTAGACTAATGTATCTATGTTTTTGCATTGTGTGTGAATGAATGACAAGGACAGCAGTCTGTCTCTCGCCTCTCTCTCTCTTCTCTCTTCCCCTCTCTGTTCTGTTCTTCTCTCACTCCCTCTGGTTCTCCTCTTTCCCTCTTCTTTTCCCCAATCTCTCTAAATTCTCTACACCATTCTTATCAGTTTGATTAAAAGATTTGGCAGATTCTAACCCACTAGCATCTAATTATTTAGGAGTAAAATGTTAGATAGGTATTTCACTGCAATCATATCACATTTACCTAATTCACTCAATCATTTAGAAGCTCTTCTTTTGAATCAACACTTAACTAAGCATTGCAAACATAACCCAACAATTAATATTAATCACATCTAAGCCGTTGAGCAAGCATACTGAGCATCCAAGCCTAAAAACAATAGATACCAGACATCTGAGAGCCAATTACAAGACAAAAATGACTGCACAAGAAAGAAAAGCCACTATATGATGCATATCAGAACAGTTATGAACTTATGGTACTTGGCACTCATAAAAACAAATAAATCAATGTAAAAAGGTTACTCACAAGAGCTGCCCACCACATTTGCAAATGAGACATATTTTTCCATCATCTGCTTGGATCTCTGTAGAGACATCATTTGAAGGTGAGCAGTCAGCGCTTTTCTTAGAAATTTCTGTAGCCAAGGTGGCTTCACCTTCACCTCTATCCTAATGCAAATAACAACGTAAAAGAAGATTAATAACTGACCCATAGATAAAAATAAACATCATAGACGCAGAAAGAGAAGATCCCAAATGCAAACACAGGTCATGAAGCACAATAATATGTAATTATGGATTTAGATGAAATTTCATTAGATTCCTTGATTATTAGGATTTATTTGGGTTTAAATATATTTAGATTTATATAAGATTTGATATTTAATTATATTATTATATTAGTAGGATTTGGATAGATTAGGATATCTAGAGATTGATTTGCATATATATTCATATGAGAATAATGCCTATAAATAAGACACAATAGTGTGCCTAATTTTTTACTTTGATTTCCAACAAGATCTGCACTATTCATATTGCTCTTTGCTCCTGTTATCTCTCTTCTCCTCTCTCTTTCTCAATATGGAAACTACAAATAAATAACAAACAAACAACAACCATCTTATCCCACTTAAGTGAGTTCGCTACATGGATGCATAATGCTACTGTGCTATGTCAAAAACTAACTCTTGCCATAAGCAGTGGTGGAGCCACCAAGGCCCCGGCTGGCCTTTTCTTATCTTATGTATTTATATATATGTATCATATAATATTTTATTTTGGCCAATAATTTGGCCCCAACTAAGTATTTTATTCTACATATTTTACTCTTTCTAATAAGGGTAATATTGTGTTGATTAGTGAAAATTTTGGAATAAAGATTTTGGCATAGTTTTGAGTTTTTACAATAGATGACTATATGCACATGGCGGAGAGAGTGCGTAAGAAAGGGACCGTGAGAGAGAGCGAGAGGAAGAAGGACTTGGCGAGCGGAAGAAAGGAGGGGTAAGGAGGTGGTGATGGCGACGGAGCCTCTGGAGGGAAAGTCAAACATGGTGTGCAGGGCGCCGGAGGGAAAGGGTTTACATTTGGAAGTATGCCTGAACAAGGGAAGTCTGATCATGGGGTTGATAATGCACCTTCATCTAATCGAAGGAGTGGTATGTCTCAGCTATCATATCGTGACAAGCTCTTGTCGCCTGGATGTGGTGGATTTTTGGTGCAGCACTCGGAGGAAGATGACATTGTCCAAGGGTGGAAAGATTACTTCCATAAGATGAATGAGAGGGATGCACAACAAGGCCATAAGGAGTCTGATGAGGAAGATAGTCTGGATGCTCGAAGAATGGAAGGGAAGTCTGGGAAGTTGGTTTTCACTGAAGAAGAATACACCACATGGTGTTTGCCCTGGATGAACTCACTCATCATAAAGGTTCTTGGTGCAACCTTCCCCACATATATAATTAGGGACTGCATTAACCGCATGTGGAGGCCAAAGGATCCGTTGGAGTCCTTTTCGTGCCAATTACATAGATGGTGTACGAGATTACCTATCCTGCACTAGTCAGTAAAACTTTCTTTCCCGAACGTACGCCATGTGAGCTTGGCAACTACCGTCGGGTATTCGCCGCAGTCTTTCCCCGTAAGATGCATGAAAGAGGTGATAGCAATTGTCCTCCTCAACCTAGATCAACTAGAAGCAGATTTAGGGCTACTCGAGGGTAGCAGCAGGAAGGAGCCTCGGGTGCTCGGTTGAGCAACTAGAAGGCATTTACTCTGAGGTTTACTTCGTTTTGGCTATGAAAACGCGGCACCTTCGAAGAGAAGGCAGAAGTCGTGGGCTACGAATCCTTGTAAGCGGTTTCCAATAAAGCTAATTCCAATGAGCAATGGTTACTTCATAGTGTCTTTTTCCAACAAAGAGGACAAAGAGTATGCTTATCAGGAAGGGCCATGGATGATAGAAGATCATTACTTGATAGTGCAAAGATGGAGACCTAATTTTAACCTTGGAAAGTTGATCTTAAGTGCAACATTGCTGCCTGGATCCGGCTCCTAGATGTGCCATTTGAATTCTATAATGTAGAGTCCCTTCGCAGAATTGGAAACATGGTTGGGAAGATGATAAAAGTTGACCACTCAATGTCGATATATGATAAAGGAGGCGAGAATTTGCGTGGAAATTGATTTAAAGAAACCTTTACTCCCAACTTACACGGTGTTTGCAGAAGAGAGAGCCATTATCTACGAGGGACTTCATTCGGTTTGCTTTGAGCATGGCAAGTATGGGCATCAAAAAGAGGATTGCAAACTGTCTCACTCCCAGGATAATGCACACAAAGAAGATCATGCAACCATGCAGAAGGATAACGATATGAATAACCTGCAGAAAGCTACAGAATCCGATGACAGAGCCACATCCACCTCCGGCAACAACTTAACGGCGGGGAGCCCTTTTGGGAAAATCAGGACCTTAAGGCATGATTTTTGGAGCAACATTCGCACGACTAGGATTAAAAACGGTATTCATGAAGCACAATATCGGGACGTGGATCAGGGAACTAGGAATATCAGGCGAAATGAGCGGTGGATGAATATAAATGGTGATACAAGTGGAGTTATGAACGAAATCAAAGGAGATACGGGCACTGTCAAGAGTCAACCGAAACAAAAATGGGTGCAAGTACGGATGAAGAGAAAGAATGTGAGCAAGGGTAAGGTAAAAGAAAAAGAAAATAAACCTCCTGCAAGAAATAGAGGCAGTAGGGCCTCTGATGTGGGCCTGAGTCTTCTAATTCCTTTAGCTTGCTATAGGAAGGTGCTCACCTAACTGATCCCACGGGCTAGCTTATGGATAAGGCCCCCAGGTTTGAAGGTGGACAGAATCTGCAAAGGATTAACATCGGGTCGAGTTCATGCAAGAGAAACAAACTGAGCCACAGTTCTGGTATGGATACACGTGCTCCATATGATGTACTGCCACTTGCTCGACTAGAAAACCAACACCAACAGGATGATGAGCTTATGTTTGACCAGGTTAAGGCTGTGGGGCAGGCCATAATACCCCAGACCGTCCCTAATGTTTCCCAATGAAGGCCCTCACATGGAACTCAAGAGGCATTGGAGCACGGAGTTTCCCCACCCTCATACGTGACCACAAAGTATACTATCAACTCAACTTCATTGCTATTTTGGAAACAAGATGCAATAGGGAATCATCGGTAGCAAGAGCTAAACAACTGGGGTTCTCTAGTATGGAGTTAGTAGACTGTGGGATATAGTGGAGGGATTTGGTGCCTTTGGGACAATAATATTGCTACTGTAGCTGTTATGGAACGCCACCACCAATACCTTCATTTGCAGGTTATTGAAATTACAGGTCATTCTTGGGTGCTCACTGTGGTTTATGCAAGCCCATCTAGTACATCTCGTCGGACTCTATGGGATAGTCTATCTTGTCTTTACGCTGAGATTCAGGGGCCTTAGATTATTGGCGGAGACTTCAACAGCACTCTCCTCTCGTGTGAACGCAGATCTGCAGCACGTTTTAGCTCTTCAACTGACCGAGATTTCCTTTCTTGGACGGACATGTATGCCATGAGAGATATAGGTTTCGTTGGACCAGAGTTTACGTGGAAACGAGGAAACACTGAGGCACACCTTGACAGATTTATTGCTAACGATCAATGGATTAATGATTTTCCAAATGCTTCAATGGCGCATCTGCCATTCTTTAAATTAGACCATACACCATTATACATGCGGTTAGATACGACCAAGGTTTTTAAAACCGGACCGGTTATTGAACCGGTCAAGGTACTGGGTTAAGGGTTAGTGGGTCAGACCGGAGTCAAACCGATGAGCAATTTAGGGTTTCATATTATTAATATTAGAGTATAAAGAAAATAATTTTTTAATAATAAAAATATCTTATTTACTAACAAAAATAATTATGCATATTGTTAGGAAATAATCAATTAGTAATTAGTATCCCAAATAATCAGGGATTAGAGGAAATCAGGGATTGTAGTTAATTGTCATTAAGAGCCATCAATGCTAAGGCTCTCTCCTCTTGTATAAATAGACATCTTCTATACATGAATAAATAAGGAATTCAGATTATTCTTTCAACATGGTATCAGAGGCATGGGAATCTGATTCCTGATATTCTTTTTCAGTTTTTTGGTCTCTATTCTTTCAGTTTTGCGTTTGTCCAGTAAGTGAAAGAGAGAGGGAGAATTAGGGTTTTTTGTTCGCGGCCTTATTAGCCTCCACGCGCCGGCCCATCGTGATCAGAGGGTTCCGATCGGCAAACCCCCGTCGTCCGCTGTCCATTTCGCGGGCCACGCGCTCGTCGGAGCTCCACCATCCAGGACACACGCCGGGGCGTGAGGCCGTTTTCCAGCGACTTGGTCGACGCCGTTTCCTGTTCCAAGATCGACTCACCTCCGCCTTTGTAACCCAGGTGTTTTCATTCTCATATCTTGCGATTTCCTCCCCTGGTCTATTCCTTTTGCTCGTTTGAAGCATGTTTTTTGGGCACTATTCTGCACTATTCATCCGTCTATTTGGTCATCTTCGTTCCAGTGCCATTTCAATGTGTTCTCTAATCAATCTGCTTCTCGTTCGGTGGTTATTTGCTTCCTGGTTGTGGAAGTGTGTTATTTGGTCACTAATGTGACATTTGCTGTCAAGAATCCTGATGTTTCAGTTTAGTGTTGTAATCTCGTATGAGATTATTCTGCTGCATTTGAAGAGGTTTGGTTTGGTATTCTTCACTTTTTGGCTGCTAGGATTGTGTTTTAATTGCCCAGGTGTTGTTTGGTTGCTATCCTCATTTTCTAGTCGTGCTATGTTTTCCGACGTCGAATCTTCATTCCCGGTGTGTATAGGCCGGTTCTTTGCTTCGAAGGTTGTGTTGTGAGACTTAGTTCAGTTGTGTCCACTATTTCAACACAGTTGGCGTTTCATTTTGTGCATGTTCACTGGTTTCTAGTGGCTGGATGTTTTGTTTTCCAACACGTTCGTGGAGTGCTCGTCTTTGGCGCCGTACTTGTGGTTGGTTTTTGTGGTTTGCTTATTGGGTTTTAGGATCTGAGTTCTTCATTCCAAGTTGTGAGTTGGCATCTTCTGTCATTTGGCTATTTTGGGCAATTATTTGCTGTTTGGTGGTCCTTGTGCGACCCGTTTGCTCTTTGCCTCTTGTGAGGTGTTTCATTTGTTGGTTTGATCTCTTGTGAGACCGTTTGCTGCTGCTTCAACTGGTTTGGTACTTTTTTGCTGATTAGGTTCTTGGTGAATTTGTTGCTCACATTCAAGCTGTCTTCAGCTTGAGGGGGAGTGTATGAAATAAGTTGTGTTTTTTATTTGTTTTTTATCTTTGTAACAAGTTGGGTTTATCTTTATAACAAGTTTGGCTCCAACTTGAGGGGGAGTGTTAGTAAATAATCAATTAGTAATTAGTATCCCTAATAATCAAAGATTAGAGGAAATCAGGGATTAGTAGTTAATTGTCATTAAGAGTCATCAATGCTAAGGCTCTCTCCTCTTGTATAAATAGACATCTTCTATACATGAATAAATAAGGAATTCAGATTATTCTTTCAACACATATTTTTTATATATATATATATATATATATATATTCCCTTTTTTCTATTTAAATTTATTTAAATTTTAATATTTATATATAATATTAGGTGATCTTTTTTTTTTGCTTAAATAATTAGATGATTTGAACGGATGGGAAATGTGAAACAGTGAAAGGCTACTTTATGTGAAAGCAAAACTTTGATAAAAGAGATTTAGAAAACCGAGCCAAAGTTTTTAATTTTCCTGCAGTTTCTCCCTACAACACGTTCTATGGCAGATTGTCAGGGAGGGTTATCAATTATCAATGTAAGACAAATTTAAAATTTCAATTGTGTTCCAACTTTCAAGTCGAATCAATTCTCGGTACTCTCTCGCTCAACTCTCCCCTTTAGTGTTTGAAATTTCCTTCTCGTTCTATCTCGGCAGGTGGAGAGCCTTCAGCCTCCCGATCGTTACTCCTCCTTTAACCTCCACTGCCGGCGTCTTCTCCAGAGAGCCTCGACATCGAGAGCGGGGACGCGGAGCTTCTTGTTGTGAATAAGATCTGAGAATCAAATGAAGACCTTCTTCTTTCTTCATCATCCATGGCTCCACTCGCTCTTTTTCTTCTCCTTCTCCTTCTATTTCTAGCTTTTTTTCTTAGGCGACTTTCAAGCAAATGTGGGTTTTAGGAGATTTTTTTTTTAAAAAAAAAAAAATTTGTGACTCGGAAACTCGGTCGAGTTAGGCCGAGTTGGACGAGTTGACCCCGGGTCAACTCGAAACCCGGGGTCACATCTTAACTCGGACCGGTGTCCTGGCCGGTTCGTCGGTTTCCGGTCCGAACCGATTGGTCCGGTCCGGTTTTCAAAACCTTGGATACGACAGACACTTACGTGAAACCCAATCGACCTTTTCGCTTCATCGCTGCCTGGGTGCTTCATGAAGATTTCAACAAGTTCGTTAAGCAGTCCTGGGACCAAGTTGCAGATTGGGTCCACAACATATCCTCGTTTTCGAATGCTTGTGTAAAATGGAACAAAGATGTGTTTAAACATACGGAGGGAAGGAAGAAGCGATTGCTACGCCGACTTGATGAAATCAACAGAGCAGTAGCGAGATTTGGCATGTCCCAAAAGTATGAGCACCTTCAGTTAAACATCTGGAGAGAGTTGGAGGATGTCTTGACTCAAGAATCTCTAATCTGGGCTCAAAAAGCTAGAGCAAACTGGAATCTTCATGGCGACCGTAATACTCGTTACTTCCATTGCCGAGCGAACAGTAGAAGGAAGTCTCGAAGAATTAATGCTATGAAAGACAATGAGGGTGCTTGGATATATGACAACATTCAAATCAAAGGTATGGCTACTGCCTATTTTTCTAAACTTCTTATTGAAGAGGTTGCAGTTAGACCACATATTCAGTGCCAAATGACGTACCCCTGCATTGAGGAGGGGATGATCCAAAGGTGCAACCAAGAGGTTTTGGATGCTGAAATTAGAGAGTCAATTTTCAGTATGGGAGCATTGAAGTCCCCAGGCCCTGATGGTTTCAACGCCCTTTTTTATCAACACCAATGGAGCACGGTAGGTAAATCTGTTGTGACATATGTGAAATATCTCCTTGCTAACCCTCATTGTATTAAGGAAATAAATAACACCTTAATGGTTCTCATCCCTAAGAAGGATCATCCGAAAACCATGGGAGATTTGTGACCCATCAGTCTATGGAATGTTATTTATAAATCAATTTTTAAAATTATTGTGAATAGATTGAAGCCCATTATGCCTTAGGTGATAGCACCAAATCAGTGTAGCTTTGTTCCAGGAAGGCATAGTATTGATAATATTATTATAGCTCAGGAGGTGATTCATTCTATGAGAAGCATGAAACAGAAAAAGGGCTTTTTGGCAATAAAGATTGATTTGAAAAAAGCGTATGATCGAGTCAATTGGCACTTCTTACTGAATTGCCTTCAGGAACTTAATCTTCCCGGGTGGCTCTTGGAGGTTATTAGCCAATGTATATCTAGTTCTACCATGCAACTCCTATGGAATGGGGATAAAGCTGAGCAGTTTTTTCCAACCAGAGGTGTAAGACAAGGGGACCCCCTGTCGCCCTATGTTTTTGTATTATGCATGGAGAAATTAGCTCACCTTATCCAAGCAGCTATTCAAGAAAGAGAGTGGAAGCCCATCCGTTTAGCAAGAAATGGCCCCCTATCTCTCACTTGTTCTTTGCTGATGATATCATCCTGTTTGCTGAAGAAAAGCTTCTGTGATAGCTCTGGATTGAAGATAAATCATCAAAAAAACCCGAGTATATTTTTCAAAAAATGTTCATCATCATCATCGAAGTGAGATGTGTGCATCTCTTGGGTTCCAAATTACAAATGATTTGGGAAAATATTTGGTTGTCCCCCTTCACCACAAGCGCGTGTCAAAGGAGTCCTTTCACTATGTGGTAGATAAAGTTAAGACAAGGATCTCATTGTAGAAAGTTAAATCACTCTCCTCAGCAAGTAGATCTACTCTTATCTCCTCTGTGACGTCAGCCATTCCTGGTTATGTTATGCAATCTTCACTTCTCCCTGCTTCAACGTGCAAGTCCTTGGATCAGTGTAATAGGCAATTTTAATGGGGAAGTGCTGATGAGCAGAAGAAAACCCCTTTAGTGGACTGGAATACCGTTTGTAAAACCAAGGCTCAAGGGGGGCTGGGTATCCGCCATACTAATTTTTTCAACCAAGCCTATCTCATGAAAATAGGATGGAACATGGTAGTAAGAAGGAATGACTTCCGGGCACAAGTTATAAGAAATAAATATCAGTGTGGTTCAGATATCTGTCCTTGGATCAACCTGGCCAGGCCAGGATCCAATCTCTGGCGGGGAATCAAAAGAACGTGGCCTGCAGTGCAAGAAGGGATTGAGATTCTCCCCCATGATAAGGTGCGATGGAAATGGAACAAGAGTGGGAGCTTCACTGTAAAATCAGCTTACAACGTTTTGAATCATGATGTGGATTGTCCTAACCCTTTATGGGGTAAGCTATGGAAGCTTAAAATCCCAGAACGTTGCAAAATGTTCCTTTGGCTTACAATGCATAAGCGGGTGTTGACAAACGTAGCCAGATACAAACGTGGACAGAAAAACGACGCTAGCTGCCAGGCGTGTGGTGTGGAATTAGAAACACTTCAGCATCTGCTTAGAGACTGCCCAGCTAACTCTGACTTATGGAAACAACTAGTACCCCATAAACTTTGGAGATCATTCTTCACACTTCAATTTGATCAATGGCTTGCTTGGAACCTCTATAATAGGGGGGAAAATCAGGACAGGGGGGAGTGGTGTCAAATCTTTGCCATCACTTGCTGGTGGCTATGGAAGAGACGTAATACTTTTATTTTTGAGGATAAGAAGCTATCTAATAATTCCATAGTAGCTACTGTCTATGCCATGTGTAGTTGCATAAATGAAGCACAGAAGAATCTTGAAACAGGGGACGGGGACGGTATGAAGAAGCCTCCTAATGGTCATGGAGAGAAATGGCGGTCACCACCAGTCGGATGTGCAAAGATTAATACGGATGGCGCTTTCACGTTTATGGAACCGGGAGTTGCTTGTGGAGGATTAATTCGAAATGAGCAGGGAGATTGTCTGCAAGCGTTCATGTTTAAAGGAGGAGACGGAGATTGCTTAACTGCCGAACTTTGGGGCTGTCTTCACAGGCTCAATTGCCTAGGACATGGGGCTTCGAAATGTTATACTTGAATCTGATTCCACAGAGGCAATGTATCTAATCCAGAATGAGGTTCAGGATACACATGAAGATCAGTAACTAATTGAAGAGATCCAGACTGTCATGCAACGAGACTGGAGATTAGAAGTTCAGCATGTGAGTCGCGATGCTAATGCAGCTACTGATAAACTAGCAAAACTGAGTTTATCTGCTTTACCGGGCTTCCAGTTGGTGTCTTATGTAGATGCGGAATTTGAAAGAATTCTCGCCCCGAGATAAAGAATAGTCTCTCCTAGTGTTTTGATTTTCTAAACTGTATCAAAAAAAAAAAAAAGAATAATGCCTATAAATAAGACACAATAGTGTGCCTAATTTTTCACTTTGATTTCCAACAAGATCTGCACTATTCAGATTGCTCTTTGCTCCTATTATCTCTCTTCTCCTCTCTCTTTCTCAATATGGAAACTACAAATAAATAACAAACAGACAACAACCATCTTATCCCACTTAAGTGAGTTCGGCTACATGGATGCATAATGTTGTGCTATGTCAAAAACTAACTCTTGCCATAAGCAGTGGCAGAGCCACCAAGGCCCAGCTGGCCTTTTCTTATCTTATGTATTTATATATATGTATTATATAATATTTTATTTTGGCCAATAATTTGGCCCCAACTAAGTATTTTATTCTACATATTTTACTCTTTCTAATAAGGGTAATATTGTGTTGATTAGTGAAAATTTTAGGATAATGATTTTGGCATAGTTTTGAGTTTTCACAATAGATGACTATATATATATAGGATGATTAATGGCTAATTTTAATCAGTTTGGATTTATTATTTGGTTGTCTTATGATTTTATAATGAATTTCCCTTTTAAGAAATAGTTTATAAGTTTATATATTTGCTTAGCTGAAATTTAATTAGATCATTATGTTTTTTTAAAACATTTTTTGGGGTTCATATTTTTTTTTTTTTGGGTCCATATTATTTTGTTTTGAGGTAGGTGGAATATGTATTTAAGTGTTAATTTTATTTAATTTCATTATACATATTATTATTAAAATTGTATTTTTGATATCTTTAGGATAATATTTGGTTCATTACTCATTGAGCTGTAAAAGGAAAGTAAAATTCTTGTTTGAGATACCTACTGAAAATATTATCATCTTATATCTTATTTTGATTTATAATTGTTGGTTATTATTTATTTATATTTTTAATGTTATGTGATATTATTTAGTAAATAGTTCAACACATTTATTTTTTGGCCCGGGCTAAAAATATTTTCTAGTTCCGCCACTGGCCGTAAGCCATTAACCGGGAGATCTGGATCAATGACTTTAGTGTCCTTCTTGGTCTTTCTCTTCTCCTCGTCTAGGTCTAAATAATATCTACTCCCCCTCCCCATTAGCACCTCCAAGTACATTCTTTGCACATGACTGCACCATCACAAATGATTTTCCACCATTTTTCTCAAAAGATCCAAGCCAACTCGTCTTCTTGTATGATCATTGCACATCTTATATTTAGTTGTATGACCACAAATCCATATCAACATCCTCACCTTTGCCACCTTCATTTTACGCTCATGTTCATCACAGGCCTTATAGTAAGCTGATAAAACTTCCCTTTAAGCTTATCAGGAACCTTTCAATCACAAAGAATCGTTACCTTCCTCCATATCATCAACCCTATTTGTATTCTATTATTATCATATGCTCCCTCCCTTTAGTCTCATGCCTATTTGAACTCACAACTTGCTTGTTAAGAGTGTAAGCAAGCCATAAGTCTACAAGTCACCTATTTGTATCCTATGCAAAACATCTTCATTAATTTCACTGTCATTTTGCAGAAACAAGATTCCTATCCCAAGTATCTTTTTTTACTAGCTTCAATGTTTATTTCCATGCTGATGGGAATCAAGATTCTGGAACCTTTGGGAATAGCCAATCCTTATCTGAACCATTGTACTTAGAGGCATTCTTTGGAATTATGGCTGTAATCTCCAAAATGGCCCTACAAAAATTTATGGTCTTTTTTCCCAATAATACATTTTAACCCAACGCAACTCATGCAAAAGGGGGGAGCATTGAAATATCTCATCCTATTAAGAGCAACTCTCTAGCTTTAGTGTATATAAGCCAGTATTCCCTTTTGTTTAATTTATATTTATTCTCAATAATAAAAAGTAATATTTTATAAGTAAAATATTTGTATAAAATTGTTGGTCCAATTAAAGGCCCAACTGAGCCAAAGTCCCTTTATGTTTTTTATTTGTTTATGATTCTCCTCTGTTTATACGACGTTATTTTTCCTGATCTTAGGAGGATTTAGTCTGACTTGTTCTGCTGACTTCTAGTCCCTGTAGTCACGGCCAGATCCTGGTTTCCTTGTCTAAGGTCTGTATCTATAAACGTAGTTATCATCCTATCTCACTTTATAGCATCACAAAATTGTTCAAAAACTAAAGAAAAAATGGAAATTAAAATATCTAGAGATTAACAACAAATTTAATTTTTTAATTAATAGAGGTGTAACAAATAATTTTATTAATTTTTTTATTAAATAGATTAAAAATAATTTTTTTAAAAAAATAATATAACAATCTTTTAAATATATTTTATATTAGGAGCATTGTTGTCCAACTAAACGCCAATGTTCGTTCCTTTCCATGACACATCAAACAAACTTATCTTATTCCATCAAACCTCATTCCTATTCTCATTCCCATAAAAATATTCCACAAACCACAAGCCACAAGGGAAATGATAGAGGTGTGCAGAAAACAAAAATGATAGAAATACAATAATTGCTCCTCAAACTTTTGAGAGGTTGGATCTCTCCCAAAACAAGCCAAAATTCATCCTACCTTCAGAACAACTATACTGTCCCCTTAGCCCCAGCCACATCTTACTCACCCCCACCGTTGACCCACTAGCCATTATGTCAGTTTACTAGCAAAACCAATATCCAAATTTGTGACCCCTTCTGCCGCCATCTCATTAATGTTTCTTTCACTCTTATTCCTCCCCATATAGGATCTCTTCTCAAACCCAATATTATTGTGTCCACCATATACAACCTCTAACATCAGTGCTAAGATAAGAGCCTATAAGATATTATACTCCTTAGGCTTGAGAGAAAATGGTTATTTAGTGTGTTTTTGGAAACCCATAGCTTTTGACCAAAGTAATTTGAGAATAGCTTTGTCTTGAAAGTTGAAAAATCTCATTTCTAACTAGAAACCAAACAAGTAGTAGGTTACTTGTTAGGAAAGTTCATATTTCTTCCTATCAGTGCACTCAAATTTCTAGATTCCAGTTCCCAATTTGTTCAGTTTCTTTGTAGGAATGTTTCTTAATCCTATTTCAATTGTCAACCAAGTCAATATCTCGAAGCATGTTTTGTATTTCATTCACCTTTTTAATCCACAAGCATACTCGGAGTCAGTTTAAGTTAAGCTTCATATGCACAGCGACCTATAAGCTTTAGCTTACAGCTTATTACAATCCTAATAAATCAAATACATTATGATCTCAGATCTAAGAGCTACCATCGAGAATGCCAACCAAACAATTGATGAGGGAAAAAATCATTAGAAAAAATAATCATATGCATATGTGATGAGGAAAACAAAAATTCAGCTAACCTCAACAGCAGAAAGGTTAATTAGCTCCTTGGCATCATCAGACGGTAGTATTCCATTGTAGGCAACTTCTTTACAATCTAAATTACTCCCATTGAAGTGCTCATCAATCTTGTCCTCAACAATGTTGCCACCTTCTTCAATTAAACTATCTCTACCATTTGTCTCCTCAGGACAATCTGTAACTCAAGCAATTGAAATCAATAAGCTAGTAATGTTAACAACAATCACAACAACCATCAGGATATGTTAGTAAGGAATATTTCTAAGTATTTATATTTCCATGAGAAAACAAA
Source organism: Acacia confusa (assembly GCA_037074495.1). Classification (NCBI taxonomy): domain Eukaryota; kingdom Viridiplantae; phylum Streptophyta; class Magnoliopsida; order Fabales; family Fabaceae; genus Acacia; species Acacia confusa. The sequence goes on from CM073509.1 coordinate 2,337,523, forward strand.
AGGCAAGCCACTCGGGTATCTTTATGCAAGACAGGGCACATAACTATTAGCACGTTTACATACTTTCTTTTTATGAGGTGAATATACAACACTTTTCAAACCATACCCTTTCTGAACATTTGCATGAATAGGCAATAAATATTGTTGATTAAAGAGCAACAAAGATGAAAGAAGAAGAGTACATTCTCTTGTAGAAAGAATAGGTAAAATAATAACACTGTTCAACAGTCTATCTACCTATCTTTGGTTTTTTCTTTATCATAGCCCGAAAAGCACGAGCATCTGTATCTATTCTCTTCCTCTTTCCCTGAGAAGTTCCTCCGTCACATTCTCTTTTTTCAGCTTCAAATGTCAATTTTTTTACACTCTTGTGTTTTTTTTTCTTTTTCCGCTTCAAAGCTAATGAGTCAAAGCTCTTAGAACCTGAAGGAGCTATATCAGAGTGATTCTTAGTTCTTTCAGATCTCCTCAAAGGACTTGGCATATTCTGTTTCTCAACCCTTTGGGATTTCCTTCTGACAAGAGGACTTAGTGATGTACTCTTTCCAAGTCGTTCGGACTTTCGAGTGCTTGAACGACAAGGAGTCATCTTCTTTGACGAGGTTTCTCTGTTACACCTCCTGGGACCAGTTGCACCTTTCGTAGAAGAGCCTGAGTTGATTGGGCTTATCTCACTGACACCACTCCCATTGTTATTTTCATCAGCCTTAGCCTTACTACCAGAACTTGTAGAATTTGGCCATATGTTCAACTGTTCATTTGAGACCAGCAGATAAATATTTTAGATTAACATAAGAAAATCAATGTACAAATGTCAATGACACATTTGAAAACTCCATTAGTATCAAGTATAGAGAATGGTACTATTAAAGATGGGCGATAAAACTATATGAACAATTGAAAACCACTCTCTCAACAAGATTTGATGAGGCACTACCATACTGTTACACAAAAGTTTCATTGTCATCCTGATCCAAATACAGGCACCGTACAGGCAAGGAGTGAGATGCCTGGATTTAAACTAATATCCTCCAAGAAAAATAAAATTTTCCCACTAAAGTTTTGGTTCTTTAACAAGACATGTATATCTAAAATAAACATGCAATTGAAGTAAATCAATAGGTATACTACTTATACTAATCCACCCATCTCCATAAGCAAACTAATTACAGTCCTTGATCCAGACATCAGAGGCATACACCAAGAGGTAAACAGTGTTTCCTGTAATCCAACATAATATCAAAGTTTAAGATTTGTCACCATCCCACAGTAAATCGATCATGTATTCTACACAAATCAAGAATGCTTCATGACTCAATTACCAGAGCATTCACAGCTAACCCCAAGAGAAAAGAAGTTAACTAAAAAAAAAAAAAATCCCCGCTAAGCAAGAGTCTTCAGAGAAAGGTTGGAACTTCGACTCCGGGGACATTTCACTAAAATGAACATGTTAGCTGATATGAAGATGGCACAAATACAATGTGAGTGCGATCCCGGTATAAGTCACAGAAGCACAATGCATGAAAACTGCGGCATTTTCTAGGGAAATTTTGACAATGCACTGGGAACGAACACAAGCACTTGCGCTTCCCAATTTCCACTTACTATTTGCAACATAACCCTAATTTATCAAGAATTGAGATTCAAGAAACATATCGCAGTAATGTAGAGTACTGACCTACATAAAAAATTAGGGCAATAAACAAATTTCACTTGTTCCTCAAATATAAACAAGTTTTCGCCGAAGGCGAAGAAATTGGGGTGTTCACTGGCGGGCTTGGCAGAAAAATCTGGGCGCTAATATTCCGAGAAATAGAGACAAATACTATTACGCCAATAGCAAATAACGAAACCGAAGGAACGTCACACCACACTTGGCGCGTGAGGTGATTTCAGTAAATTCAGTATGCATGCTCGGAAGCTTTGGGCATCGAAAGCAGGTGGATTTGCCTAGCATCCAGCTATGATTTTACTGGTGGAATACAAACCAACCTAAAATAATCTAGATTGTTATAAAAGATTCGAGGGAGAGGGAGAAGTTCTTATTAGAAGTCCTCTATTTATATTTTATTTTTAGAAAAAAAATGGGTTTTTAATATAATTTTTACATATGGGTCAATTACTGTAATTAACTCCAAACTAAATTAATCAATCACCCGAATCCCGTCGCTAGATTTAATAATTGTGTGTGAATCCATCAAATAATAAATTACTATGTGTGTGGGTCTTATATTATCTTATAATAATATTTAGAAACCGTAAGGCAACGAACATCCAAATAATTAGCATATCCATAACATAAATAAATTACTTGATTATAACTATTATATTATATTAGCTAATCTCTTTAAAAATATTTATATATTTTAAACTACATATCTATTTATAATAAATTTGATTAATATTTTTAACCATATTTTATTTGTATGTATCATTCAATAGGCAGAACCGCAGAAGTCAGTGAGTCAGCCTTGTACCCTGCTTCTGGAAACTTGTGGAACATACTAACATCGGAGTACCTATTCTATTTTACTTATTAATACTTATTTAACATTAATATTTATTGCATTTAAGATGAAAATATAGACAAGCCCATTTCATATGGGCTGACCGACCCACCAAAAGTTTTAAGGAAAGCAATTAAAAATTTCATAGGAGTCAATTTTGTTTTCTTAGTTGGATTTTTTCTTGATCCAACCCAAAAACCTACCAAAGAAGAGATGATGGATCATGTTTTTGGCAAAAAAGGGTAATGGATCACGTTATGTCTAGCTCATATAACCATTGCTTGCACCAGCACTATTTGTAGTGCGGTGATATTGGTATTGGGATTCATTCCCCCCCTTAGATCCTAGGTTTTATCCCTCCTTCCCTCGTCTTGTATCAAAAAAAAAAAAATATATATATATATATATATATAACCATTGCTTGCGCAAAACTTTCTAGCTTTCCTAACTTAAATTATCAACATATTCTATTCTCAAGTAACCATTTATTTTTTATTATTAAAAAAAAAAAAAGAAAAGAACAAGTAGCAGCCATTTCCTTCTCGGCCGGCCATTGAGCTCATTTATAAGCATTTGACCATGGAGCTTAACAACCTCTTAATAAACCTTCAGTCAAATAATGCTCATCTTCATTGTTTGAGGTACATAACTAGGTTACTTCAAACAATTCACTTCCTTGTCCTCCTTTTTCATTCTGCTCCTAATACCAGAAATCTAATCTTGACATTATGATTTATCCCTGGTTCATTGCCTTACTATGCATTATTAGTTCAAGTTCTGCTCATCAATTCTACGACTCTACAAATTGTTCCACGGATCCTGACACATTCCCAGGTTCGAGGTACACTTGTAAAACTCCCCAAGATCCATGCCAAACATACTTAGTGTTCAGATCGAACCAACGTTTTCAGAAGATTTCAGAGATCTCAAAGCTCTTCCACAAGAACCCTTACAAATTGCTTCAAGAAAATAACCACCTCAACCTCAATTCTTCTTCTCAGTTCATTGAAACAGGCAAAGAGGTTCTTATTCCTGTCACTTGTACTTGCTCTGGCGGTTTCTATCAAGTCAGTTCTAGATATGTAGTCCCAGAAAATACAACATTTTCAGAGATTGCCTGTGGGGTTTATGAAGGGCTTCTCAAATCTTCCACGCTCGAACAGGACAACCTTAACACGACCAGAGCTGGTGATGAGCTTAATGTTCCTCTTAGATGCGCATGTCCTGATAATTCCACTTCTATTGGCAAGAAGTTGAAGTACCTTATAACATACCCTATAATACTTGAAGATTCAGATAGTTACATAAGTGCAAAATTTGGCATCTCAGAAGAAGATTTCCGTGAAGTCAATGACTTGCATCCATTTTCAACTCTTTTCGAACAAACAACTGTTTTGATCCCATTGAGAGATGGTACAATCAAGATTAGTGATATTCCAGAGTCGTCTCCAGCTCCAACCTCTGGTTTTCTGCCAACACTTCCAGTGGCAAAAACACGGAAAAATCGAACCAGTTTGTACATAGCAAGTTCTGTCATAGGATCTTTGATGCTAATCATGGCAATTCTTGTGGGTGTATTGTATTTTAAGGCCTTACGGAAATGGAAGAGCGAAAGTGTTCGACCCTTAACTCCTTCAACCTCCGTCGTCATGTCACCGATGAGAGGCTCTTCAACAACTTCATGTCTTTCTCCAGATCTTCTCGCCGGAATAAAGTACTGTTTGGTCAATTACAGCATAGAAGAGCTCAAGATGGCCACAAAAAATTTCCATGAAGAAACCAAGAAAAGTGGTTCAATCTATAAGGGGCTAATCACCAATCTTGAGGTGATGATCAAGAGAATGAGATTCGAAGACACACGCCGGGTAATTGATTTTCATTCTAAGATCAACCACATCAATATTGTGAATTTACGTGGTGTTTGTTATGATGAGAGTGATTTATCATGGTCATATTTGGTCTTTGAGTGGCCTAAAAATGGGTGCTTAAGGGACTGTTTATCTGATGGATCCAACCTTCTCTGTTGGAAACAGAGGACACAAATAGCTTTTGACATAGCCACAGTTCTTCACTATTTACACTGTTGTGCTTTTCCTTCTTATGCTCATTTGAATGTTAGCAGTAGAAATATATTTATCACAGAAGACTTTAGAGGGAAACTAGCAGATATTGCTGCACCAGAGAACCATGCTAGAGGTCTAGTTTCTGAGAAAGTTGACATTTTTGCATTTGGGGTTGTGTTACTTGAAATGGTCTCTGCAAGAGAGAATATTGAAGGGAAATTAGTGAAAGATTCTGTGGGGTTTTTGGGGGGAGAAGGAAGAGGAAATGAAGGCGGTTGCTTTGAAGGGTTGAGGAGTTTCATGGATCCTAATTTGAAGGAAGATTATCATCTTGCAGAGGCTTTGTGTTTAGCTGTTTTAGCAAAGGCTTGTGTAGCTGATGATCCCTTGCACAGACCAACCATGGATGATATCATGAAGGTCCTTGCAAAAATGGTTTCTCCACAACAGCCAGAGAAATAATCTTTGTAAATTGAGGTGCTATGCATTTATTGCCTGTAATGTTGTGTATCTACGAGAAATTACCTTTTCTTTTATATGACAATCAAGAAAATCTCTTTACTTTGACATGCTTGTGTTAAAAAATAACATAGTACTCATGTTTAATATAAAATATATTTATTTAATTTGATTAGATTAAGGAAGCTAGTCAATAAAATATGTATGTAACACCTCGGATTTCTAAAGTTTAAATAACATAAATATTCCAATGGTTTTCATAAATAATAAAAGAAATCCAAAATAATCAACATCCGGAAGGTGTCACCGCCGCACTTGTATGGAACAAGTGCAAGGCTTCTTATTACAGGAAATAATTCTAAACTTAAACATTATTTGAAAAATAAAATTAATGAAAATAAATGAAAGTAGATAACTAGAGTTTATTGTCCGTCATCCTCACTTCTCACGGCTAGCCCCAATTTTTGAAACCTGTTCACTAAAACTCTGCTCCCCCGAAGGATCATCGCAGCCCAAGAATACACACATCAGCAAACGCTGGTAATCCTAATTAATTAAGGGTAAAATGAAATAAAATAGAACAGAAATAAGTAGATAGATAAATAAATTTGATATGAATTAAAATAAAATAAATTAATTATAAAATAAAATAAATTAATCATAAAATAAAATAATTTAATTCCAATAAAAAAATAATTATAAAATAAGATAAATTAATTACGAAATAAAATTAAATAATTCTAAAATAAATCAATTTCAACATAAAGTAAAATAATAAAAATAAATTAATTGCAAAATAAAATAGCATAAAGGCATCATATGTGTATATGTATAAACTAAAAAGGTGTCATGGTTTTTAGAGTTTTTTAGTGGGAAGAGAACCATGGTAGACCCGGATATCCTGCCAGTCTACCCTATGACCCGGAAACCTGTCAGTCACAAATCATCATCAAATTGGCCATAATTCATATTTTTCCTAGTGTGCACACCTCTTCCCAAAGTTGCTACTAGTACCCCGGATATCCTGGCAGACACCACTTTAGGAAGAACGGATATATCGGTTCACATCAAATAATTTTCTTTTCGAAGGCATAAAGCCTTTAAATGTGTGTTTATCACTTTAGGAGGTACTTTCCCAAAGCTATCCTCCCACAGCTAAATAATTTTAAACTCATAATAAAATTCCTAAATAATTATTATTTTTTTTATTTATGTGTAAACAGATATTTACAACAACAATAATAATAAAACCCTTAACTCTACAAGAAAGTGTGAATCTTAACTCCCACACTTAGTTAAGTATAGGTTTTGAGAAATATTAGTTGAACTTATTGATATTCTATACTTATTTAATTATATTTTATATATTTTTCTATCGTCTAAATTAATTTTAGGATATAAGGAGAGTTTAATACAAAATCTATCAATATCCTATTTTTATTTTGTAAGAGAGATTATGAGATCTAAAAGCTTGGTTAAAAGGTCAAATTAAGGAAAGAAAGAAGTGGGCCCCACATAAATAGGCATGTTTCTATCAAAATCTTCAAGCATTTCGGGTGAACAATTTTGTGTGGTCCCCGCAGAAGTTCAAAAGCAAAAATGTTGGATCAAGAATAATAAAAAAAAAACGTGTGGACCCCACCAAAATCCAAAAGCAAACTGAAGGACAAATGGGAGTCCAAAAACACATATAGGTATTTTGAATCCAAGAATGAGGTTGAATGAAAACTTGCGTGGACCCCACATGCACACCCAGGCATAGGGAAAAGTCAAACACAAATACATATATTTGAATCAAAAGAGCCTTTGAGCAGAACATGGTGGACCCCATGACATTTATAATGGAGTAGGGGGTTTTGGAATTGTTCAATACGTGGTATCCGGATCAAAAGTGTAGGTATTGAATAAAACATGGTGGGCCCCACACCAAACCCTAAACTTCTAATCTATTAAAAGAGCAAAGATGCAAGGACTAAAAAAAAAAGAAAAAAAAAGGAAAAGACGCTTGAAGGAACAGAACACACCAGCAGACATAAATCAATAATACAGAGAGCACGCTAATCGCTGCGACAAAAAGGAAAGCAACAATTTAAATATACCATTGATAACAAGACAAAATGAGGGAAATATATATGATTACAAGAGATCATCAGATGAGAATTAATTAATACCAGGGTTCAGTCGAAAAGGGAAAGGAGTTTCTGATATTAGGATTACAATCAATTAATTCTAATCAACGTTCTAACGCTACTAACAATTAATTTGTATTGTTCAAAGGATTAGGATTACCTGGCCTCCGTGGTTGCAGAGCTCCTAGAAGAGAATTTCTGCCGCAAAAATTTTTAGAGAGGGAACTGATAGGTGATGGCTAGGGTTAGATGACTAGTCCTAAGTTTATAGTTAAAATTAGGGTTTCCTATGGGTTGGGCTCTGTGGGTTGGGTTTTAACTATTACTAGTTTAATAAATAATGGCAAATCACCTATTAGATTCTGATTTAAATTTTTATCTTTACCTATCCATTTATCATTATTATTATGACACACACACACACACACATTACTTTATTATAAATTTTAAATTTTAATATTAGTATTATTAGTATTTATTATCATTATTATTATTATTAAAAATAAAATAAAATCTAGGGTATTACAATGTAATTTCTGAAATATCCTAGTCATTCTTCATAATTTCCTCCTTTCTCTTTTTTTTTTATTATTGTTGAAAGGATATCAATAAAGGCAAATTAAAACAATATTGATGTATAAAAAAATATGTTTTATATGCAAGACTAATTTTTTAAATATGTCATATATTAAAGACACAATAGAATAATTAAGAGTTGAAGAATCGTTATTACCTAAAAACAAATTCCAGCTATCTCTAAGTAAAAGAAAATGAGGATTTGACCAGTTCAATGAAACTTTTCTTCCTTTTTTTCCTTGAAGTTAAATTACATGTGACTTACCTGATGGAGGAGCTTCCAAGCAATATTAGTTAAATCGACAACGTCAAACTAATTAAACATTTAGAGTTGTTTTTGTTGTTGTCCCTATCCACCTTAATTTATCAAAAATTGATGATTTTGCTCTATGTTTCGTAGTGATTGGAGGATAATAGAAAGCAGATTCTGTCTACATTAATCGTTGAAGGGTGGCTTCATAACAAAATCATTAATTGATTGATTAAAAGTGGTCCTTATCACATCATGGCAAGAGCCTGAAACCAAACAGCTGGTTCTTTTGCAGTTAGTTTATACCATGATGTGTATTGCTTGTTCCCACCTGGCCTTCCCACAGCCCCAGCTAAATCCCAGATGTGACATGGATGGCGATCACAAATAACTCCAATGCAGTCCATTGGCTTAACGGCTTAATTTACTAATTAATTAAATACATTTAACATAGGTATACTCACGTCTAAACCAAGACATCTTTTTTGACCAAAAAAGAAAAAAAAAAAACCCAAGACATCTTTGGGTAATTAGTGACTCAGTAAGATAGGATATTTAGGTTATTCTATAATTATCTCTCTTATTTTAGGATTAGGATTTGATCTATATGATTTAGATTTGAATTTGAATTTAAATTATTATTATTATTTTATTATACCTAGTACTCTATGTATGAATAGGGTTAGAGTTTCTCAATGGTAATGAATTAGAGTTGACTACTGAATTACATTCATTTATTCTTGACTTCTCTCCCTTTCTTCTCTCCAGTCTCCAACATGATGTCTTACAATATTGAGTTTACAAGTCAATCCACTCGTACAATATTTACTTAGCCCGTCTTTAATAGAACTTCCCATTCATTGTACGTCACGTCCCAAGAGTTTAGAGTTAATGAAGTAATTAATGGCTGATTGAGAGAAGATAAACATTAACTTAAAACATGCACCTGATCATTATATAATATATAGAAAGACATAAAAAGTAACACGGGGGTAGCAAGCGCATGTGTAAATAACTTTTTATTGGACTAAAACATAAACATAAACTGATGAAATATGGGAGAGAATAAATAGCCCATGCAGAGGCAAGCGGCCGTTGTTTAATTTATTAAGGAAGAAGATATATTCGAATTGAACAGTGCGTTGTAGATCATTATTCTTTTAGTGGCCACTATATTATATTGTTGGTTCATAGAGTTGCACCAAACGGTTGTTTATTGGCTGTAGTGACCTAGCGTTAATCTCTGCATCCTGCAAAATAAAATAGTTGCTGAGTGTACCTAACGATCCAAAAAGAAGATTGTGTGTGTGTGTGTGTTTCTGGTTATTAGTGTTTTTTTCCTTTCGAGATATACTCCTATAAAAGTGACGCGTGTTTAGTAATTTATGTCATCAACAGCTTCTCGAAGCAATTTGACGTGCTTTTCTGAAGCAGTTCTCACCTGCGGGGTAATTAATTTTCCGCAAAGTTTAGTAAAGCACTAGTAATTCAAACATTAGGGAAAGAGCTTAAAAAGCTTAACATGGCAAAAATATTACAGTGAAAGGCGTTAGAACAATAGAATCTTTTTAAATTTGAAGTTATAAACGAGAGTCTCTTCAAAATTATAACGCATTCCTCTTGAAAAGTATAAATTTTTTTTTGCCAAATACATGATCTTTGCATGCACTCTTATTCTAAAAAAAATGAGTAGAACATCAAGCAGATAAGCCTGAAAAGGATAAAAACACAAAAGAGAATCAAACAAACCTTCTAATTAATTACAATAACTAAAATTAAAAAGGATAACTTTGTGTCCCTTTTAAGAAAATAGTAATCTTTACGTTGTTATATGGTTTTTCTCTTTTAATTTTGTGATAAAAAACACACCTAACAATACATGTTAAAGAAAGATACTATCATCATGATCATAATTAATGATAATTAAGGAAGATAATAATTTAGTAAATGAAGTAGGAGGCAGAACAAATCTCGGCAAGGATGGTCCAAATAACGTTTTCAGTACAAGGAGGTGTACGTGGTGAGAGAACCCATGTATCTGTAACTCCTCAAGTTACTTGGTTTGATCAGCATAGGATCTACTATTCCCACGTTTTCTTCTGTTTTCCCCGTATTGGATATGGCCTTTATCTTATCCATTGACTTTATGTGAATTAATTCCCACAATGAATTAATAATTAGTCACTTGCATAAGAGATACATAAATTCACAATAAATTTTAAAAAAATTAAAGAAAAATAAATAAAGCATATCTGATTATTTTTATATAATTATTACCAGTGACAAGAAGCCATCTGGTTCACCAAACTTGTACGTACAGTATCCCAATTACGGCTGTTTCTCCTGCTTCCGTTTGGTGCAACATTTGTAGCTCTAGATCAAGCCTGCAATTTAATTTAATTAATGCATCTCAACTTCATTTAACTTCAATCAGACACAAATAATAAAACATTTGCATATATTAATGTTGAAAATAATAATTATGTCAAGCTTTAAATACTATGTGCCTTTCGCCATCGATGGCGTGTTCTGAGAAAGAATATCAATGACATTGTCTGAGAACATATAGCTGAGTATTCTCGATTTGAAGATAGCCTGCATGCGCCTCCCTCCCATTCCAACTACATTGGATCTATTTGGAGTGTGGCGTTAGGAGTTTTTTAGGTAACTTTGAAAAAAGTCAATTAATATTGTCAGTTGATTTTAGGTCTGTTTGGGTTGAGTTTAAATTCACTTAATTTAAAGGTTCAAAAAGCCTGTTAAGGAAAAAGCTTCATCAAAGAACTTTTCTAAAAAACTCTTAACTTTTTGACATAAGCCCCGCCATTTTTACCACCATCAATCCAAATACAAATAATTATTTATAAGTTGACTTTTTTCCTACAGAGTTTTTTTTAAAGTCAGATAGTTTTTAAGTCACCGCTTCTACCGCCAACCCAAACAGGCCCATTCACTCAAAAGAAGAAGGAGAATAAGTCAAACTCTAAGTGTGTGTGTGAGAGAGAGAGAGTAATCATCACGTCATACGGTTGGAGGACATTTATCAACTTCCATGATCCACAACATCACCTTTGTATATGGAAGCGGCTACCCTCCTTAATAAAGAGGGTTCACTGCAGAAAACCAAAGTTTTTTTTTTAATATTACAAAAAAAAAGTAACATTACAAAAAAAAATTCTCAGTGTAAGATTTCTGCAGCGGACCTTCTTTGTTAAAGAAGATAGCTGCTTCCTTTGTATATAGCCTCCTTACATTAGATTAACTTGGGTATATTAAAAAAAAAAAATGTTATTTATTTGTAACAGCCTTCTCGATTATGGCCGGGTGTAAGACTATGAATATTTATGCCTTTCCAAAGCGCAACTGGTGGAAGCTTTTGCCATGGGTTGATTTATTTGTAATAAATATAAGTTGATTTTCTTAAAATATCATCTATAATCATGACTATCCTTGGATAAAACCAATTAATAAAGATACTTTAAGAAAAAATGATAAATATGGAATACAAAGTAAATTAGGATATTATATTTAGAACCAAATTCAATCCTTATTTAGCTCTTATATAAAGAACTAAAGGCAGTATTGTAGGACTTTGTAGTGTGATATTTTTTTGGGACAAATTGATCTAGGTCCACAATAAGTTTATGTATATTGGGGCTTCCGAACAATGTAAGTTTAATAATTTCACTTTTAAAAAGATGAATGGAAGGACCAAAGAAAGAAGTTTGACTCTTAATGTTGATTCATAGGATTCAAAAAATAAACTCTATATATCCATATTAATCCTGGGTATTTTTTTTTTTAAAGAAAAAGACTAAATTCAGGCTGTATATGTATGTTAATCAGAATAATTAAAGCTAAAGTATACTTATAATCTTTTAAACTTACTTGTGGTATATTTTTTGTCCCTTAATTTTATAAAGTATATTTTCGGTTCTACATTTTTAACACCGTTGATGTTGTTAACGGAAAATGCTGACGACGCAGTAAATTTAAGTAATAACAATATAATTAAATGCTACTAATATTGAATTTAAAATATATGTAAATTAAAAAATAATCTAAAAACCTAATAAAATAATCAATATCAAAACCTCGATTATATTTTAAAATTTTAGTTTAATAATTCAAGTATATTAGTTTAATAACCTAAATATTAAAATCTCGATTTATTTGCATGATTTGTCAATTTATTTTAGTTTAACAATCTAAATATATTATATTAAAAAATAAAAACTTAAATTTATTTTATCAGTTGCATATTCATTACTTGAGCTTGTTGTGTTAGCAATTTCTGTTAGCATCATTAACGGTATTAGAAATATAGAATTAAAAATATATTTTATAAAGTTAAGAAATTAAAAGTATATATCAAATAAAATTTAAAAAGACTGAAAGTATACTTTAGCCAAATAAGTAATTAATGAGATATAGATGGAGTTGAAGACAATTAATAAATTACCACGATATAATGGCCTATATTTTTAGGAGTGGCACTGGCAGGGTGGTAATTCATTTGTAGGTTCCCTACTTGAGCCCCTTCGTTGATCAATCAATAAGTGATTGCATTGTTCCACTTTTGCACATGCTCCATTCTGGTGTGATATCCCCCCATCGAGATGGTCCGTTGCCTTCTTCTTCTTCTTTGTAACTAAACTCTGTTAAGTAATCCATCAATCAAATTGAAAGTGAAAACCCATTGAGCAAATCAAACGAGTAAGTAAGAATTTATATTTGATCTCAAACAAGCGTAGCATCGAAATGTGCTCGCACACACACATATATATTTTATGTGAAGGGATCAATATGTTATTACCACCACGTCTGTTATTTAATATAAAATCTTCTTTGTAGTTCAATTTGAACTACTATGTAAAACTTAAAATATTAAGGATTGGAGATATGTTAGAAAGTGACTTCTTACGTGCTTTTGAACAAGTTGGTAGGCAGGACAACAAACAGAGTAGAGCGAATAAACAGCAAATCAAATGTGGCAGCAACGTTTTCCATTGATTCTAAATCTTTTATCTTCCTGGGGTTTTAACTTCGTTCAAAGCTCTATGTATATGGTTGGAGAAAGGAGTGAAGTTATACGTTTATGAGGACACAAACACATATATATAGAGGAACAGTTTAAACATAAAGCTTTAGTTAACTATTAAGCACGTCATCGATCATCAATCCATAAATATACTCTTGTAAATCTCGTGGCTCAGCATGCTGATCGGTCCAAGTAATTTGCTTACTTGACTCATTTACGTGCTTATGTGGCACCTTCGTAATTTGCTTACGTGACTATGATTATCTAATTAGTATATGTGGTTCATTGATTTTTTTTTTTTTTTTGGTTTTAGTGATTTGCTTGCGTGGCCATGGTTATCTTAGTATGTGATTCATTGAATTATGTACTCTCATAGCACTTTGATTTATTCAAGTAATTTGCTTTCTTGACTAATTTATGTGATTATGTAGCACCCTTAAAGATATGCTTACTTGGCTATGATTATCTTAATATATGGTACGTTGTTTCAGTTTTGTTGATTTGCTTATATGGCCATGATTATCTTTGTATGTGGTTCTTTGAATTACTCTTATTATAAATATCCTGGATCTACAAGCTGAAGTAATATGCTTACAAGGCTAATTTACGTGCTTATGAGGCACCTTGTGTAATGGATACCAAGGTGTTCTTAGGCTTTGGACTTATCCTCAGGTCCAAGGTTCGAGCCCTTGGGGAGACGCCCTTGAGTATTTACTCGAGGGACAAATCTCTCCTAGAGGAGGAGGACAATTCCTCCCTTGTGAGGGGCCGACCAACCACGGGTGTAAGCGGTGCGCTATGAGGGGACAAACCAGGTCCTTACTTGTGGGGGTCGTTACACCTTGCATTGGTGATCTACTTACGTGGTTCATTGAATTGCTTCAATTTTGAAAACTAGCTTAATTTCCTGGCCATAATTATCTTAGTATGTGGTTCATTGAATTGTTTTGGTTCATAATTATCTCAGTATGCGGTACTCTCCTCGAAAATTATGAACTATAAATACTTACCACATTCCATTCCGAATGCCAAAAAGACTTGGTTAATTAAGTACTTAAGTTGTCGTGTTTTAGATGTGAATAGCTTGCTTGTACGTGAATGTGATGAAATTTTTGTAATTGGCACTCATCTTCGAATTTTTGTGCTTGTCACCCTCTCTTCAACTGGCCATGAAAGAGGTGGATCAGGCTTCTCTCTTATACCCATTCCCATCATTTTTTTTCTTTCTATTATTGAATTAAGATCTCAATGGTTCATATTTATCATATGATAAAAATATTATTATAAGAGAAAAAAATAGTAAAAAATGATGATAAATCTAGACTGTTGATATCTTAATCCAATGATAGAAAAAGGAAAGAGAGGGAAAATGAAAGGAAGAGATATAGAAAGAAAGCCAAATCAAAAAGAGGTAGTTATGGACCAGTTTCTATTTATCATCTTCACTGCTTCTTAAATCATGTCTTCATACGGATGAGTTAAGAATTGGTCTCTTGTGATTATATTAGTTGCTTCTATATAATCACTGAAGACCTTCACCTTCTTGAAACCGTTAAACCAGAAAAGTTGCAATCCTTTAATGATTCCCAGGACTTATATGTTATTACATACATGCTTAAAAAAAATATACCAGCTTTGCGCAAAATCTTGTCAAATTATAAGCTCCATAATATGCTTGTCCCTAATTATACCTCCACAAGTTCCATATATATATATGGCCGTTTTTCATGACCGAGTCATTTAATTTCCTCTAGTCAAGTACTGAAATTTTGATTGACCTTTTCCTTAACATGTCTATCACCCCGAGTAGCTTTCAGAAAACATTTAATATATCACATCACTAATTAAAAAGTTGTTCTTATATATCACATAGCCAGACCTACGAGCTTGTAACCAATTAAACAGCTATTTCTGTTGCATTTAATTTATATACCATGATGTGTATTGCTCGTTCCCACAAGGCTTGTACTTATTGGAAACCACCTCACACTAACAAATAACTCCAATGCATAGCCCATTGACTTAGCGGCTTAGTTATTAATTAATTAATTAACCAACTAATTAAATAGGAACACTAGAGTCTAAAGCATGACATACATCTTTGGGTAACTAGTAACAAGAAAATTATGATGTCTTAAAATATTGAGTTTATAGGTCAATCCACTCGTATAATTCTGCCTTCGTCTATCTCCTTGTATAGAACTTATTAATGTTTAACCCAGGAGTTTAGAATTAATGGAGGAAATAATGTCTGATTGAGAGAAGTTAGAGATTTATGTAACTTAAAACACCCAGTTTATTGTATAAAATATAGGAAGCTACAAAGTGTGATACAGGGATAGCTAGCAAATTACATTATTATTATTTTTATTCGGCAATGCGTTGTAGAACAATCTTCTTCTTCTTCTTCTCCTTCTTCCTCTTGTTTTTGTGTGTGTGTGTGTGTGAGTGAATGGATCAATCTTCTTTGGTAACCTTTGGTTGATAGAGTTGCACCAAACGGTTGTTTATTGGCTGCAGCGGCCTAGCATTAATCTCTGAATCCTGTAAAATAAAGTAGTTGCTAAAGTGTACCCAACGATCCAAGAAAAAAAAGATGATATATTATATTTCTGGTTCTTTAGAGTTTTTTTCTCCCCTTCGTTTGAGTTATATAAAGGGAAAATTTCATTAAGGCCTAAGGTAGGAAAATATTATCAAAAAAGACTTTAAGAAAAGTCAAATGTAAAAAAAGGCCCTCCTTTTCTGGTAAAAAATTGTATGGATATAGTTGTTAATAGTTACTGATATAGTTGTTAATGAGACTGATTTAGTTGTTAATATGTAGTTTTTAATTATACTGATTTAGTTGTAACGATAACTGATATAGTTGTTAACCGCTATTAATATAGTTGTTAACGCTTTATGAAATAATACCAGAAAAGATCCTAGGGTTTTTTTTTTATATTTGATTTTTTTAAGTCTTTTTTGACAATATTTTTCTACCTTTGGTCTTGGATGGAATTTTCCCTTATATAAAAGTAATGTAATAAGCAACTTACGTCATCAACACCATCTCGAAGCAATTTGACTTGCTCTTTTGAAATGGTTCTCACCTGCGGGGAAATTAATTCCACACACAGTTTAGTAAAGAAATTCTAACACAAGGAAAAGAGATTAAAAACCTTTACATGGCAAAAGTATTGTACAGTCAAAGGCGTTAGTGCGACAAGAACTTTTTTAGAAAAAAAAAAAAAAAACAAAATAAACGAGAGTCTCTTCAAAATTACAACTAATTCCTCTCAAAAGTATAATTTTTTTTGGGGCAAAGATATGATCTTTGTATGCACTCTGCCCAAAAGAATAAATAGAACATGAAGCAGATAACCTAGGATAAAAACACAAAAGAGAATCAAACAAATATTTGAATTAATTACAAGAACTAAAATAAAAAGGATAAGTTTAATCTGTGTCCCTTTGAATTTTAAAAAGATAATGGGCTTGTTTGGGCCTTGGTGTATGAGAGCGTTGCAAGCAAAAAATAAGGTTAGGTGCTAGAAAAAAATTTCAATGAAAAAAAAGTCCAATGGAAGATGTTTAGGTTGGTTTATTTCCCACTAAACTTTAACCAAAAATGCTACTTTTTGAAAAAGCTGGGAGGGTGAGCTTATCATGTGTTACGTGATGTAGCTTTTGGACCAAAAAAAAAATATTAATGTCAGAGCTAGGTACAAATATTAGTATCACGTGAAGGCTTTTTGACATGGGTTCACCACCAATAATCATATGTTTTCTAAGCATGGGCTCTGCCACCAATTTTTTTTTTTTTGTAATTTTTTTTTCCTTTTATTTTTCTTTTTAACCATTTCTATATTTAATCTTTTTCTTTCTTCCAAAAACATAATTTGGGATTCTACTCCCAAAATTTAAATCCTTCCACATAAATTTTTTATACAAAATTAATATGTGTAAATATAAATTAAATATATTTTTAAATAATAAATACATTTAGTTTTCCTTTTTTTAATTTTAAATATAAATATAAATTTTTATCTTTATTTATTACAATGTATACAACCAATATTAATGTATGTAGTATCCAATTCTTTTGCTTTTTTCAGTCATTTTTCATTTCAATTGACTTTTCAAATAATAATTGAAACACTCATCAATTTAAGAGAAAGTCACTTCTACAAAAGCAAAGGAACCTGACTTTTTTCTTACCAAGCTTTTATAAAAGTCAGATAGCTTTCAAGCCACCACTCCCACTACTAACTCAAATAAACCCAATGTTAAAGATCGAAGATTCCACCACCACCACCATCATAATGGTAATTAAGGAAGAGAATAATTTAGCTAATGAAGGAGGCAAGACAAACCTGGGCAAGGATGGTCCAAGCAACGTTTTCAGTACAAGGAGGTGTAGTCAGAGAACCCATGTATCTGTAATACCTCAAGCCAGTAGGTTTAATCAGCCCAGGATCAACTATTCCCGCGTTTACTTCTTTTTTATCCTCATCAGATATCACCTTTAACTCATCCCTCAACTATATATAAATTAATAATTAGTTAGTTTCTTGCATGAGAGATACATATATACGTTCACAACAATAAATTAAAAGAAACGAATTAAAAAGCATATCTGATGATTTTTAATTATCTCTTACCGATGACAAGAAAGCTTCTGGTGTACCAATCTTGTACAAAATCCCGATTACGGCTATTTCTCCTGCGGCTGTTTCGTGCACCATATGTAACTCTAGATCAAACCTGCAATTTAATGCATCTCTATTTCACTCAGACACATATAAAACACTTTTATAAATAGAGATCGTTCATTAATTTTGCACCTGCATGTTGTAAATATATAATAAGCCGAACAACTCATTTTTTATCGGGAAATTAAATGTAGAATTATAGACTAAATATATAGAAGAATTAACTTAATTTATATACCTTTTGCCATCGACGGTGTGTTCTGAGAAAGAATGCCAGTGGCACTGTCTGACAACATATTTAGTTTCGTTGATTTGCAGATAGCCTGCGCCTCCAACCCATTCCAACTACGTACGCACATTCACCCATTAAAAAAAAAAAAAAAAAAAGTCAAGCCCTAATAGTAAGTAGAGATAGATAGAGAGATCATCACATCGTACGGCTGGATAACATTTGTCAATTTCCATGATCGACAGTGTCATCTTCATTCATACGATCGAGTACATAGCATGGGATTTTGTCGTCCGATTTATTTATTTATTTTTGACAATTTCTAGGTGCACAGTTAATATGTTTATATATATCGTGGTTTCCAGACAATATTATTTTAATACTTTCAGTTTTAAGAAGATGAGCGGAAGGACCAAAGAAAGAAGTTTGATTTTTTAATGTTGACAGGTGGAATTAAAAAGATATAAACTCTATATATAATCTATACCCATGCTAAACGGGCATACTAAATTCAGAATGCATCTATACGACAATTAGAATAATAAGTAATTAATTAATAAGATAGATATTAATTAAGTTGAAGGTAGTTTAATTAATTAATTACCTCCATATCATGGCCTCTATTTTTTAGGATGGCATTGGCAGGGTGGTACTTCATTTGTAGGGCCCCTAAATGAGACACAACTTGAACCCTTTTATTCATCAAATCAATGGGAGATTGCATTGTTCCAGTTTTGCAAATTCTCCATTCTGGTTTTATCTTTCCCCATCGAGATGGTCCATTTCCTTCATCTTCTTCATAACTAAACTCACTTTGATCCTCTGTTAATTCAACCATTATATTAAATTAGAAGTGAAAATTCATCAAGCAAAGCAAATGATCGAGTAAGTGAGAGTTTATATATGTTAGAAAGTGAGTTCTTACCGACTTCTGAACAATTTGCGGGTCGAGAGAACAAACAAAGGAGAGCGAATAAACTGCAAATAAAGAGTCGTGTGGCTGCAACTTTCTCCATTGATTCCAACTCTTTTATCTTCTTGGGGGTTTAATTAAGCTTCGAAGCTCTATATATATGGTTGGAGAAAGGAGTGAAGTTGTATGTTTATAAGGACACAAACGCAACTATATATAGAGGAACGGTTTGAACAGAGAGGGCTTTAACTAACTATTAAGCATAGGTAATTCCGTTGAAAGTCCTGACAATTTTAATACTCCGTCTGCTACTAATTAAACGTAGGAGCTAGTAGAAGTTTTATTTTAAATTTAGATAAATCAATGCACATTTCTATGAATAACTAAATTAACTAATATTCGTGATCTTTGTAAATTACCAATCTGATTCTTATATTAAGGATAAAATGGAGTATTTAATAAAGTTAAATCGAACAACCTAGTTTGTCTGCTTGGTTAGAAATGAAGATCTCCCCAAGAGGTCTGTTTTTTGTCGTAATGATATGTAGTTTGTTCTTGTATTTTTATCGAATATGCACGATCTCCACGAAAATAGCCAAATTCGTTTACATTTACAACGACGAACTTATCTTTGAAATAGGATGATTCTATTATATATATAATATAATATAATATAAAATATGATTCCATAGGCATTTCGATAGTTTACATTTGCATGATTCTTTTTCTTGCCTTGTTAGCAGGAGGACGTTAATTAGTGATAATTAAAGTAGACTGAGATACGAAGGTACCTATTTATTTAGAATTAGATGTTTGAAATTGAAGCATCACAGCTTCACGAATAGAGGACGTTGAATTTATTAATTATTCATATTTGTATATTATATTAATTATTCATTGTCCAAGCTAATAGGAGAGGAATCAGTTGATTATATACAAACTGTTCTTTTTAACTATCAATGGATGGATTGGATCATTATTAGTCGGGTTGTAATTTTAGTGTCATGTCACTTGATTTGGAATATAATCTGATCAAATTCCACCACTAAATCAAACTTGCAGAATCAATACATAAAAGAGAATTAAATTTATAACAGACTGCATTATTTATATATAATCCATATGTATAATATTGTCAATTTCTCAAATTACAAAAAAAAAAAAAACATTTGTAATTGGTATGTAAGTGTTGATGTACGTTAATGCATATCACAATATCGATAATTTTGCAGATAACTAACTAATTTCTTAATTATATTACAAATAATTTTGTAAAATGACGGCCACCGAAATGCAAATCCGACACGAAAAGGGGAGTCTGTTATACATGCGATGCGAGAAGTTGTCGCCCTCTCATATGTGTCCTAATAAACAACTCATGTTTCTCTATACAAATGATGACGACATCCTTTGTTCTGATATGCCGACTGAAGATAACACAATAGAGGCCACATTACACCACTTATCTTTCCATGTATTCTGAGGTACTTTTGGGGCTGTTACTATACGTTTCACAAGGGACGTTCTGGGCACACAGGTACATGTATTGTTGGATGATGGGAGTTTGAATATTTTCATACATCCCTGATGAATTGTCTAACACTTGAACTTGCTGAAAGAACATACTGAGGAGATCCGCGTATTTGGTGGTACCGGGCAAATTTTGCGTAGTAATAAGATAGTCACCAAGGTGCTAGTACAAATTTGTGGCCAAGTTTTACAGTTAAACATATTTGTTTTACCTATTGCAGGAATTGACTTGGTTATGGAGCTTCGTGGCTGGAGACCTTGGGACAACACGTAGCTGATTATAGTACTTCCACTGTGCAGTTTCTGGAAAACAGACAATTTATAACGTTACAAGGGCAACCTTGTTACATCAACTGAACATGCTTACTGTCATCATCTTCTTCGTTTACAACACACCAATGTTGTCGCTGAGATTTACTTTCTCGATGTTCTTGATACTTCCTTTATTTTGGAGGGCTTTTCTAATGATATCCCTTCCATTATGCTTCCCGTCCTTCACAAATATGTGATAGTTTTCAGTATGCCAAGCGGTCTCCCTCTTAGTCGTGACCATAAGCATCATATCGAGCTTCAGCCAGGCATAGGTCCCATTAAGGTTAGGCCGTACATATATCCTTTTAGTCAAAAAGAGGAAATTAAATGGCTAGTCGCTGAGTTACTAGCTGAAGGATTAATTCAACCAAGTTTGACTCCATTCTCGGCTCATGTCTTACTTGTTGAAAAGAAGTATCGCACCTGGCGCTTTTGCATAGTTTATCGGGCTCTGAATGTAGTTACAGTACGTAAGCATTCCTTATGCCAACCACGGAAGAATTACTCGATGAGCTACATATATAGTTCTTGCTTTTATTCCATTCTCGACTTATGATGAGGCTATCACCAGATATGTTAATGTCAATGTCTCACCCAAGAGGTGCTGAATCAAGTGATATTTAAAAATTTAAACAGAAGATGGTAATCAATTTAATCAAAGAGAATAGTTAGAGAAATATCAACAAAGTGCGCACAATAGTTTATAAAACAATCAACCCTGAAGAGGTGAGAAATTTGTGGGAGGGAATTAAATAAATACATCGTGACAATAATAGATTGAGATAGGGAAGGCTATAGGATTTTAGCATTTTGGTGAGTGAGACACGACTATTTGAGAGGCATAACAAAATAAGGAAAGTGACTATTTGATATAATATATCAAAATTAACGTGTTACACTTGAGTGCATTTGCTACACTCAAGTGTAATTTCAAAAAATCAAAGCAGTAAGGGTACCTCACTTCGAGTGTGTTCTATGAATACTCGATCCCAATTGATAGTAGTTTTGAATAGCCCTTGAGTGATAGCTACATTACTCAAGTGTAAAAGCTTGTTTGATGTGGTTCATATTTAGCTTCTTCTTCAGTTTCTCAACACTCAGTGCCAAATTTTCACATCGGAGTGCCACACTCGAGTGTCGTTGGTTTGCACTTTGAGTGTCTTCATTCTTTACTTTCTTCATCATGCCTTGTTGCTTTTGCACTCGAGTGTCAAATTCCCACACTCGAGTGTCCCCTTTCCGCACTTCCAATGTTGTTTTTGTTTTGGGGTCTTTTTCAACATTTCCTTCAGCACTTCAAGTGCCAACCTTCCACACTCGAATGTAACTTTTTTGCACTTCAAGTGCATGATGATCTAACACATTTCTCAAGTTTTGGTATTTCTACACCTTGAGTGCTGATGCCTACACTTGAGTGTTACTTTTCTTTTCCAAGTTTGCTATCATCTGAGGTGTTTGGTGTAGTCTTTCAGGGTTCGTTGAAACAATTAATACGAACTTGCATTATATTATCATCAACCGGGAAAAAAATGGAACGCCTGTGCTCTCTGGTTCCTCTCTCGCAAGAGGAAGATGATCTGATTAAGTGTAGCTCAAAGAAAATAAAGAATGGTGGGAAAGATGTTGTCAATAATCTCCAATGTAGTTCCTGGCCTCTGCCAAGTTCCAAGGGAGGGCTTTACCTTGAAGGTGGTCCATCCTTTGCGCAAAACTTGAAAGGGAATACAGGAAATGATAATGCTTCCGAAGATGAGGAAGATGAGATAGCGGAGGACTGTATGTCTGATGGGAACATGTCTGAAGATAAGAAGGTACCTGATGAGAGTGAGCCTTTATGTGAGACAGTGAAGGATCCGAACAGGAACTTTCCAGCTTTTAAATTCTCTGATAAAATCAAAAAACAACTATATAAAACATGGAGGAAAGCTGTTATTGTCAAACTCATGGACAAAGCCATAGGGTATAAAGCTCTGCTAACACGACTTCAACCATTATGGGCAAAAAAAGGGATTATCAACTTGATAAACATCGGGCATGGTTACTTTGTCGTTAAGTTCTCCAACAGAGAGGATTTTCTCAATGCTTTAACAGGGGGTCCTTGGCTAATTTATTATCATTACCTTATTGTTAGACCGTGGGAGCCTAATTTCATCCCAGCAAGGGCGAAAATTGACAAGGTCGCAATGTGGGTAAGGGTGCCAAAAATCTCTCTGGAATATTATGACAGAGAGGCTCTAACTATTATTGGTGACAGAATTGGAGAGACCATTAAGGTTGATATGAATACGTCTCAACATTTAAGGGGCCATTATGCAAGAATATGCATTCTAGTAGACATCAGCAAACAACTTATGTCGGGTTTCAGTTTGGATGGAGAAGATTACCTTCTAGAATATGAAGGTCTCCACCTCCTCTACAAGTGTGGAAACTATGGTCATAAAGGGGAAGCTTGCCCAAGCCGTTCCAAAATGCCATCTAATAACGACAATGCTCAACGAGAAGGTGCGAAGGGAATCTCGCATGAGGTGAATCTTGAAGGAAAGGAGGAATCGAGTGACTACCGGGATCAATGGCATGTGGTTCATCGGAATAGACGGCAACGACGAGGAAAGGAAGTGCCGGAGGTTCTGCAAAAATCTGATAACTGAGGTTCTTGTTTTGGTGTGCTCGAGAATACGGAAGAACTGCTGCAAGGTACGAGAGAAAATTTGGTGTTCCAAAGCACCTCGATCTAGGGGGTGACGGAGAGTACTTCGCAGCAGCAGGGCAGTTTTTTTGTACGAAAACAGAAACGGTTGCCTAAGAGAGACATGGGCAAAAGAGCTGATAAGGTTGGATGTAGTGAGAAAAAGGACCTACAATCCTATGATCTTAAAAACCATGCGGAGAAACGCTCCAGAGTGACGGTCGAAGGAGAACTCTTGGGAACAACTTTAAAGGTGATCGAGCAAGGGGGAAGGCCGTGGATAAATCCAGGAGGGAAGAGGCGAAGGCAGTGGAGGATTGCATAGCTGTGGGGCCAGAAGCGGTTTTGAGGCCCCAAGACGTAAGGGGGATGGACCAAATGGGTTGGGCTTCCAGTGGGGAAGCCAAAATGACGAATGTAGTTTTTGATCCAGGAGAAGCTAATGCGATTGAAGTAGATATTGGGCTTGATCATGAAGGGTCAGATCATGCGAGAAACGAGGATATGGACCATGTGGCCAATTCTACAGGGACGGGAAGCCAACTCTCTGTTGTGGCCGAAACTCAATTCACCCAATAGGGTCTGGGGTTCTTTTCTTATTCTTCATATTGCTTTATGGATTCTATTATCTATTGGAATATAAGAGGAGGTTCGAATAAAAAACTCCTCAGGAATATTAAAGGAATTTGTTGTGGGCCTAGGCCCAGTATTTTAATTTTGGCGGAGACCAAGTGTATTACAAATAAGCCTTTGCAACCTCTTTGGTCTTGGGGTTTCGATTCTATGAGTTTTGTCCCCAGCCAAGGTCATTCGGGGGGTCTAGTTATTTTATGGCAAAGCTCTCTTGTCAACGTTGATATCCTCCAAGAATCAAGGCAAGCGATTCATTTCGAATGTAAATTTAGTGGTATTTCCCCTTTTATTTTATCAGCCATATATGTGATCCCTCACTCTAATTTGCGAGCTGTTCTATGGTCTTCTCTGTATCAGTTCTCCCTATCGAACGTCAAACCTTGGGTTGTCTATAGAGATTTTAATGACATTCTCACACCCAGGGAACGATGTGGTGGAGCTGCATGCAATCTCCCTAGAATTAAGTGGTTCAATGATCGTGTAGCGGAATGTGGCCTCTCAGACCTCAGATTCCAGGGGCCCAAATTTACTTGGAAAGGTCCGAGGAATGCTGGATTTAATCGTCTTTTTGAACGTCTAGATCGAGCTCTGGGGAATAATCTTTTTCTCAGTATTATGGAAAATTATATGGTCAAGGTTCTGCCTCGTACCTTATTCTCGGATCATAATCCTCTTTCATTGTCCTTATCAATGAATGGCAGTCACAGGCCCCCTCGCCCTTTTAAATTTGAAGCAATGTGGCTGTCACATGAATCTTTTAAGGACTTTTTGAATAACTGCTGGATGAGAAATGATGATATGCTAAAATCCTTAAACATTACGTCGGTTGCTCTAGAAGTCTGGAATAAGAATTGTTTTGGGTTAGTGGAGAAGAATAAGAGGAATCTGCTTTCTCGACTTAGGGGAATCCAAGAATCTCCTAATTATCCTCATTCTATGTTTCTGAAAGAATTGGAGTTCTCATTACATCAGGATCTGGATATTCTGCTCAGGAGGGAAGAGATTAAATGGTTTCAAAAAGCGAGAACGAAGTGGATATCTAAGGGTGATAGGAACACCCGTTATTATCATCTCAAAACATTTATGAGAAGAAGACAGAATTCAATTCGTATGCTCAAGGACGACTCGGGCAACTGGATTGAGGATGAAACTAAATTGAAGGAGATGGTGGTTTTGTTTTTCCAGAACCTGTTACAGGGTGAGGACAACAATGTTCGAAGCCTAAGTACTAGGACTGGTTTTCCAGAATTATCTCAGGAAGCTATCAGGGAGCTTAGTCTGGTGCCATCGGTTAAGGAGATCAAGAATGCTTTATTTAATATAGGACCTTTTAAGGCTCCTGGTTTCGACGGCTTTCCCGGTATTTTCTACCAAAGTAATTGGGAAGTGGTGGGCTCGTCTCTATGCAGATTTGTTTGGGATTTTTTTGAAGGGAAACAAAATCTAGACCTTCACAACAAAACTCTAATTTCCCTTATTCCTAAAAGAGATGTACCTGAAACAATAGGTCATTTCAGACCAATCTCTCTCTGTTCAGTTCACTACAAATGCATCTCCAAAGTGATAACGACGAGACTTAGAGGTTTGATGGACATGATTATTTCTCCATTTCAATCCAGTTTTGTTAAGGGTAGACAAATCCATGACAATATAATAGTAGGGCAAGAGGTAATGCATACTATGAACAGAACTAGATCTAGGAAGGGTCTAATGGCTCTTAAGATTGATTTAGATAAAGCTTACGATAGGATCCGTTGGGATTTTGTCCGTCAAGTTCTAGAGGAAGCTGGTATGGAACCTCAGTTTATTTGCCTAATCATGAATTGTATCACATCTGTGTCGTATAATATTTTGTGGAACGAGAATCTGACAGAATATTTCTCCGCCAAGAGGGGTCTTAGACAGGGAGACCCCATTCCCCCTCTTCTTTTTGTGTTATGTATGGATAAACTTTCCCATATAATTGCTGATGAAGTTAATGCAGGTAATTGGAAACCAATTTCTATCTCAAACCAGGGGCCTAGGATCTCTCATCTGATATTCGTGGATGATGTCCTCTTTTTTGGTGAAACCACAAAGAGGCAGGCCAAATGCATGTTGGAGTGTTTGGATAAATTCAGTGCAAGCTCTAGAGGAAAAGTGAGCAAAGCAAAGTCCTCTATCTTCTTCTCGCTTAGGGTGGCGTTATCTGTCAAACATGCGGTGGCCTCTATCACCGGAATGCATATCTCAACGGAAATTGGAAGGTATTTAGGGTTCCCTCTAACCAAGAATAGGAAATCGTCAAACACCTTCCATTATATCGTTGACAGAGTGAGATCCAAGCTTTCAACATGGAAGGAAAAATGCCTCTCAAGAGCAGGGAGAATTACTCTCGCAAAATCAATCCTATCTGCGATACCTCTATATCCAAGCAGGTGGCCCATATTCCGGTGTCTATTTGTCGCAAGGTTGAAAGAATTCAGCGAAAATTTATTTGGGGGAATAGTGATGTTGTTAGGGGATATTATCCTATAGGATGAGACCAGTTGATCTTGCCAAAAAATTAGGGAGGTTTGGGCCTGAAAAGACTATCGTCAGTCAATAGAGCTTGTGGGGCCAAATTAACTTGGAAACTTATTTCTGGCTTTAAGGGTCTCTGGATAGATGTTATGTGGAAAAAGTATATGTTTAGGGATAAGGAGGAGCTGTTCATATCTAAGAGCTATGATTCTCCTTTGTGGAAGTTTATTGTCAAACAGAAGGATATTGTGGAAAGTGGTTCGAGATGGAATATCAGGAATGGTTTAAATGTTAAATTCTTCTCTGACAAATGGTTGGGGGATTTTCCTTCTCTAAGGGAACTTTGCATCAGACCCCTCTCACCAGAAGAGGAGATTAGTACTGTCGCGAGTTGGGTGTCCAATGGATGCTGGGATTATACATGTTTGTCTCGGATTTTGCCTGGGAATGTCATTCAGAAATTATTCTCCATGATTCCTCCAAGGTTACAGGCGGGGATGATATGCTTGTATGGAAAGAAACCAATAATGGGATTTTTTCAGTCAAGAGTGCGTACAATTTACTAGAGAAAAGGGAGACCTCAGTTGATAAAGCTTCATTCAAGAGAATCTGGAAATGGCAAGGAGCTGAGAGGATCAAACTTTTTATGTGGATTGCGTTCCACGATCGGTTGCCCACAAAACTGAGGAGAAGTGGATGGTCCCGGGATTCACCTTTATGCCCCCACTATAATAACGACCTTGAAGATTTCCTTCACATTCTCAGGGATTGCATCTATGCTCGTTCCGTCTGGAATGTTCTGCTGAATCCTACACATATGGTGGAATTTTTCAATGCATCTCTGGAGGAGTGGGGATCGCTAAATCTAAGTAAGAGTCTGAGACACCGGGAGTATGGTAATTGGTAACAGATTTGGGGAGAAACAATATGGAAGTTATGGCTTTGGAGGAATGAAGCAATGTTTAATGAGGAGTTTCTGAAACCAGATCATCCTGCCGAAGATATCCTTTTCTCTTGGAAAAGTTTTGTGTTGTTGCAAGATGAAGGGCGTCCAATTCTAAGCTCTTGCTCCACCTCTGCGAAATGGACTCTCCCGGAGGATGGTTGGGTCAAGCTAAACGTTGACGGCACGGTAAATCAATATACTGGCAAAGCAGGCTGCGGAGGAGTTTTAAGAAACCACCTGGGAGAGTGGGTGGCTGGCTTTCGATATCACATAGGCGTATGTTCTGTTTTCGAAGCAGAGGAATGGGCAATCAAGCAAGGTCTTCTCTTAGCTTGGGAATTGGGACTGAGAAGGGTGATCGTTGAATCTGATTCGAAGGAGCTTGTTAATCTCCTCAATATCGACAGAATGCATTCTACAGGTGATCTAATATGCTGGGAAATCTGGGGAATGAGGAGGAGGAATTGGGAAATAAAAATTCAGTTCACCCATAGAGGAGGCAATGGCGTGGCTGACTGTCTTGCGAAAGAAGGGATAGCTTCTTCGGGGTTTTTAAACACCTGTCCTGAGAACCTATGTAGTTTGGTGTTGCAGGAGCAGCTGGGATTCATTTCCCCTTTATAGTTTTTCAGTGTTTTAATATTTTCTCTCTTTGTATCAAAAAAAAAAAGTTTGCTATCATCAAAATATAAACCGAAAACTAACAAAATACTCATGCGTGAATTTGACCAAGAGAATACAACATTTTGAACTCATTAGGGTTTATACGAGTGGTTAGATATGCCATTTGGTCTCACAAATGCTCCGGCAACATTTTAGGCTCTTATGAATTCTATTTTTTGGCCATATCTGGGGAAAAAATTCCTCATTTTCCTTGATGATATCTTGATTTATAATCACTCTTAGGAAGATCATCTGGCACATTTTGATGTTGTGCTAGCGTCTGTGTCTCAACACCACATCTTTTTGTGAAATTAATTAAGTGTGCTTTTGGCCGTTGAAGGATTGAATATTTTGGCCATATTGTGTCTTGGTCTGGAGTTGAAATGGATAATTCGGAGGTCCAAGCTATTAAATCATGACCCACTCCGATCAACGTCTACTAATTAAAAGGATTTTTGGGTTTGAGTGGGTATTATCGTCAGTTTATCTGCAATTATGCTAATTTTGATAACTGATTTACTGGGAAAAGATTGTTTTCAATAGACCCAAGATGCTCATTCTGCTTTCGCAATGCTCAAAGCTATTCTCAGCCGAGCACCAGTGCTTGCATTGCCATATTTCAAAAGGCTATTTGTGTTGGAGACTGATGCTTTTAGTTTTAGAGTACGGGAATCACCCTCATTGCCTTTTTTTCCAAAAAGCTTTCCTAGCGTTTACAGTCCTAGTCCACGTATGTATGGGAATTGTATGCCATTACTAAACCTATTTCTAAATTCAGATATTACTTGCTTGGGCACCAATTCGCGATTCGTACTGATCACTCCAGTCTCAAACAATATTTAGGCCATATTGTGTCTTAGTCTAGAGTTGAATGGATAATTCAAAGGTCCAAGCTATTTCAATCATGACCCACTCTGATCAACGTCTGCCAGCTAAAAGGATTTTTGGGTTTGAGTGGGTATTATCATCGGTTTATATATCTACAATTATGCTAATTTTGATAATTGATTTAGTGGGAAAAGATTGTTTTCAATAGACTTGCAAGACGCTCATTCTACTTTCGCGATGCTCAAAGCTATTCTCAGCCGAGCACCAGTGCTTGCATTGCCATATTCTAAAGGCTATTTGTGTTGGAGACTGATGCTTTTAGAGTAGGGGTGGGTGCTGTTTTAAGTCAGGACAATCACCCTCATTGCCTTTTTTTTTTCAAAAAGCTTTCTTAGCGTTTACAGTCAGGACAATCACCCGAATGAAGACTCAAGTTGATAAAAAGCATACTGACGTTGAATTTTTTGTCGAGGATTGGGTTTTAGTCAAATTACAGGGTTATCGCCAACTCTCTGTTCAATTGCGCAAATTCTATAAACTTGCAATGTTGTACTTTGGTCCATTTTAGATCATCTCACATTGGCAAGGTGCTTACCATTTGGCTCTTCCAAAGACTGCTCGCATTCATCTTGTCTTCCACGTTTCGGTTTTGAAGAACTTTCATGGTGATGATCCTTTACAACCATATTCACCTTTGCCAATCATGACGGTTCGTGAAGGCTCTGTGTGCCGACCTTTAGAGATTATACAATCGCATCTATTGCAACCTGGTTCCCAATGGTGTACTCAATGTTGGAAGTGGGTTCCTTGCCTATCTTGCCTATCTAGAAAGATAGGCAAGGAGAGCAGCAGATCTGGACTGTCTAGATTCGATCTGGATCGTCTAGATTTAATTTTTTTAAATTTAGTTATTTTTTAATGAAAAAATTATTTTTTAAAAAAATATTAGTTAAGAGATTATTTTTATTTTATATTTTCTATTTATTAAAATATTTTTTTAAAAAAAATAAAAAGTAAAAAAATAGATCTGAACCGTCCAGATCGAATTTGGACGGTCCAGATCCGCTGGGCTCTTCCTACCTATCTTTTGGATAGGTAGGGAACAGTTCCCTCAGTGTTTGATTCGCTGGGATGGCTTGCTTACTCACACTTGAGAATGGGCATCGGACTTCCGAGATCTTTATCTTGATTTGAACCATGAGGACAAGGTTCTGTATGAGGAGGAGAGTAAGGTTATGACTCCTAATACAATGGGCCCAATGTCTAGAAAATATGAGATACAAGCCCAACCTAAGTACCCAAGATGGAGACGTCACATGAGAAAGTCTTCGCAGTAGTTGTGAGAGATTGAAGAAGGCTAATGAGAGTTGGTATAGATGGTAAGGGATTCAGGATTAGGCCCTTGGGTCGTGGGTTCAATCCCCTCTGCCGTCGCTGAAACTCCTTTGTTAGGCGATCTCGTAAGTCCCCAATAAGTGCTTATAGAGCCGGGGCCGTGCCTAGGGATGTAAAAAGGCCAGGGGCCTGTGGCCTGGCCTGTTAAAAGCCTGGTCAGGCCTGGCCTGTCAGGCTAAAAGGCCAGGCCAAGGCCTCTTATGAGGCCTGTTTTCCCTTAACAGGCCAGGCTCAGGCCTGATAAGAGGCCTTTTAGGCCTGTCAGGCCGGCCTGTTTATATTATTAATATTAATTTATGTAATTTTGGCCTGTTTTTAGCCTGTTTAAAGTAGGCCTGTTTTCGGCCTGTGGCCTGTTATTTATATTATTAGTATTAATTTATGTAATTTTGGCCTGTTGTTAGCCTGTTTAAAGTAGGCTTGTTTTCGGCCTGTGGCCTGTTAGCTTAATTAAATAAAAAAAAATTAAAATTTTTTTTTTAAAAAAAAAAAAAAAACACAGGCCTTAACAGGCCACAGGCCAGGCAGGCCAGGCCCAGGCCGAAAAGTAGGCCTGTAACAGGCCACAGGCCAGGCTCAGGCCAGTATGTTACAGAACAGGCCTGGCCTGTTAAGGGCAAGGCCTGGCCTATTTACACCCCTAGCCGTGCCCTAGCCTTGGTAGGGGACTGGTGTCGAACCCTTCCAAAACTTTTTATTATCAAAGAAAAAACAAAGATTGAAGAAGGGGCGGCTATATAATACGACAGAGCAACGATTATGGTGCGGAACGATTAGAAATATTCTCTCTCGTTAGTATGGAAATCCTTCCCCTCGGTTATTGCCTTTTCTGCTTTCTGTTACATTTCTGCAGCACCATGTTTTCTGTATTTTGCAGCTAAAATTGTCCATGTATCAAATTACGTGGTGAATGAGAGTAATATATGATCTGAGCTTGCAGCTTTTTGCCATTTTACTGCTGTTATATTTACTGTTAAGCAATAACCATCACATCATATCATGATTATATCAAGGGAAAATCCTTTTAAAGTCTTAGGGACAAAAAATATATCAAAAAAATCACAGAGAAAATTATAATATCAAAAAGTTCTCATTGACCCTTAAATAGATGATTGACAATTGCATTTGAGTTTTAACAATTCTTTAAAACCTTTTTGAAATTAGGATTTTTTCTAGCACTTTTTTTGAAATTTTCTTAGCCCGTAAGGATTTTAAAGGAATTTTCTCTGATATTAATATATATATATTATAAAGGTGTAAGTGCATGCCTATATGAGCCTGCAAGTCGTTATTATTCTGGAACAGGTGTGATGTGAACTTAACATTATTTTTTTCTGAACAATGTGAACTTAACATTATTCAAACCATCCTTTTAATCATCCGCGGCTGTTATGTCATATTTTAAAGGAAATAGTCCTATAAAGAAATCGCGATTCGAAACATGACTTGAGGCATGGCGAGAGAACTTTTTGAATAATAATGATTTCTTTTCTCAAACCTCTTCGATTAGTAAGAAATTTCAAATTAATGGTCAAAAGTTTTGACATTTCGGCTCCATTATCACGGCAAGTTATAGTACTTGTTATCAAAGTAATTAATCGATTGATTAATTGAGTAGTTAATTGACCCGAGAAAATTGTGCTTCTTGGAAGGACGTACAGTATTAGAGTAGTCCAGCTGTGTTTTGCGTCTGAATGTGTGTAGTGTCCTATTCGCTAAAACGTTTGAAAGTTTTCTGAACAATTAAAAAAGGCATAACATCTCTATGGCCCAAAAAAAAGCAAGACACTACTACAGTAAAAAAATCAGACGGGCAAAATAATTTAACATTCACCAAAAAAGATGTTTATGGTGAAAAAAAAGTTAAACTGTGAATTTGGTGAAGAAAATTTAGCGGTGTTATATCAAACGCTTTGTATAAACATATAACGTGGTTTTCAACAGTTATAAACACAAAAACCTCTCAAGAAAAAGTCAGGTATGGATGCAGTTTGTGTAAATTAGTTGTTTTTGGTAACCCACTAGGCCACTAGGACTCGGCAGATATGATAATGGGCGGCCTCTAGAATAAATGGCAGTCAACGGGGAAAATTAACTACAAGAGCCAAAATCGCAGTTTTTATTTTACCAACCTCAGTGGAGTCTAATAAAATTAATTGGCAGTAGCGGCTTATGAGATTAAAACATGATTTTGGGTTAGTAAAATATATATATATATATATATATATATATATATATATATATATATAGGGTGTTTGATTTTAGGTTCACAGTTGATTTTGGGATATATATGTATGGTGGGAACACTACTAAAAGAAAAATCGATGCATGCATATATTTTCGTACATATCCAAAGGGAACTAATCAATGGCATGTAGCTAAATGAGTTGAATTGTGTGTCCACAATTAGTGCAAACAAGCCATGTTTCAAACCACTGCGTTATGGTCCCATTCCCCACTCATAGCTAGAGTGGAGGAAATTAAAGAAGTTGCTGGAATAATCAAAAAGCTTCCTATGAATACATATTTAATTAATTTAGACGCACTCTTGCTTCTTCTATTTATCAATTTCATATTAATGAGGTAAAACCAATTCCAGTGAGAGGAAATACGCTATTACTATCTCCAATCCATATCGATTTATTAATTCAAGTATATTAAGAAAATTAGTTATTTATTAAAAAATGTGCATTGGTTTATCCAAAGTACCTTCATAAATTATTTGCATTGAAATTACTCATTGATGCAAACTTCATTAACATCATGTGCAATCAATAGGAATAGTGTAGAGAAAAAAAAACGATTTTTTTTTGGTGGGGGACAAAATGAATCGATGTCTGTTATATTTAAAACCAAATCTGACAACCAAGGAGTTATATCGCAGGAATGGAGGTAGTAAATTATGAGAGTGCATTGAGGTTGTATTGATGCATCCAATAGCCTATATATGTATCTAAGTATATTGAATATAACCATTTAATCACTAGGTCCAAATTAGAGTGTTTCTCGTGATTTTTTAATTGCTTCACCTAATAACTCTTGTGCTTTTATAATCAAATTGATCTTAATTTGGAAGAAGCACAGTACGGTACCCGTTTGGGTTTGACTTACTGCTATAGCTACATTGGAATTATTATTATTATTTTAAAATAAGGCACGGCTAAGTGCGTGAGATTCTTCGTTATTATAATTACATACATTATGGCCTAAATCATACACTTGGCGGATGAATATTGATCGTTTTCAAGTGGAAACAAGAAATATGATTTGAAATCACGTCCCTATAATTTGCGATCGTTTTCGTCCATCATGTTAATTAAGGAATTTATTTGAAGCAAGAAAAAAGATACATTGACACTATATTAAATTATTCATAAGGCCTTTGTTGTTGAGTTGTGGTTCACTCAGAAATTCCAGAATATGCTGCTACGAACTATTTATAGTGGTGCAATAATAAGTGTATGTTTTTTATTGGTATAGATTTTGAAATATATTGCATTAAATTTATGGACATTTTATACCTATTCAAAGATAAAATTAATTTTACTACATAATCTACTCATTTTTTTTATATATATTGCAGGAAAAGTTTAAAAAGAGAGGGGAAAAAAAAGGGCAAAGGTGGAACCAAACAGTTCCTCGGCTAATGATCAGAACAGAGACGAAGAAGTGGTTACTACTCTTGCTGGCCACTTGCAGAAACAAGCCTTTTTTTTGTCTTAAATTTATTCGTAGCTAAAAAAAAATACACACACAGACACAACTTATCTCGTTGTGTGAGAGAACACGAACCAAACCATGGATTTTTTTTTGGTGTTTTTTTTTTGGGGGGGGGGGCAATTCACCCATAGAGATAATTAATTATTCTCACAAATACATCATTACTGTGAAAATAGGAATTAGGATTTGTTAATGTCGTTTTATGGTTGTAATACAGTTATGGTTATTTTGTCGTTTTCTGTATAGGTGTGTGTCGTATTGCTTAATATGACACTGTTAGGACTATATATATCAGGACAGGTGGTCATTATTTGCGTCAAGGGTGCAAAGAATATTTTTAGTATGGTAAATGAGAATTTCTTTTTCTCCAATACGCGCGGTGTCTAGCTTGAGTAAGTGGATTTACATTCATCAATTTCACATCAGAAAAAAAAATATATATATATTAATTTCATATACAAAGGGGCATCATATCGATCCCACCACATTTTGTCTGATTGGCGCTCCGTTGAAATTTAAAAATTTAATGCAAAGCACTCTCTAAGTTTCTGTATATAAATAGCTCAATCTGATCTGCTGCCTATATTCATCACCTTTAATTAAGTCTATCACTCAAAAGTTTTCACTACATCTTCCTCCAGGTAATATCAATCTATTATCTACTTTAAATTTATATTAGATCCCTCATATATACAGATATAAAATGAACATATCTTAAGTTTACTATTTACTTATTTGTTTATTGGTCCTGATCGATATATGCAGAATAATAGGGAATGGCTAAAATCCAAGGAATGAGATTCGCAAGGCTTCTTCTGGTGCTATTAATGATTGTGGGAATATATTTGGCTGATGGAAGCAGAAAGGTAACAAGTATGGAGGAAACGAGTGTGAAGAAGCTAGATGAAGAATGGGGCAAGCCTGGTAATAACGGCGACAGCGATGGCGGCGGAAGCTCTTTGAATAACCATCATTACATCCCCAGGCAGGACTTTAATGGAGGTAACGGAGGAAGTCAAGGTGGAGGCAATTGAATTCAAATACATGTAACTAAAACTCGATATACGAATTTGTATTATAAAATATATGGTCATGTTTGTAAGTTGTAACATATACATATGGCTGTACGGTGTGGCTCAGTTAGTGTAATCTTTATAATGATGTGTTCAATGGTGGAAGGTATAATATTTGCTCTTGTGCTACTGTTTCTTTAATTAACTAAATGTGAAGAAGCTTAATATAATTCTATTTTCAAGCATTTATTGCTTCATTAGGTAACTATGGAATGGGAATATTTTTTATATATATATATAGGAAGTTTATTTTTTAAAAAAGTTGTATTTACAAGACATGAATGATATGTTATGTTCACTAGATTTTGTAACATACAAACGAAAGAAAAGGCAGATTTTGTTAAAAAATAATTGAGCGAATAATATAATTAAGACAATAATTTTAGGACTTAAGAGCTATATTCTTTAAGATTCGTTTTTGTCAAATTATATCATTATAGGTTCATCAATTATTTAAGGGATGACTTTCTATGATAAAACAATACTATTGTTACTTTGCTTTTTTAAAAATATTTCAATTATTGATATTCATTTAAGGGGAGGTAACTATTTATGATATTCATTATAATACTATATATATCTTCGTATATCCATATTCATTCTGAAATTGATGCTAATAATTTAATTTCTTACAAGCTTGAAAATATACATACATACATACATAGAGAGAGAGGGTGGGGGGAGGGAGGGAGAGGGAGAGGTAGAGGGAGAGAGAGGGGGAGGGAGGGAGAGGGAGAGGGAGAGAGAGGGGGAGGGGGAGGGAGGGAGAGGGGGAGAGAGAGAGAGAGAGAAGGGGAGGCTTCAAATAAAAAATTAAAGAACACTACACATTTAAGGGGACGTAACTATGTATTTTGTGTATAGAAAATTAGTTGTTAATAATCATTTTACTCATAGAAAAGAATTTTACGGATATATATACACTTGTATCAATCTTTCAGAGAAGTCATCAACTCATCATCACGAAAGCACAAGCGGGTGCTTTGATTAGTGGTGGTTTAAATATCTTTGGTTATTGCAGAGCAGCTATATTAGTAATGGGAAGAGATCTTCTCCTAATCTTTTTTCTCATTTTCCCTCATCAGCCTATCTGAGCCGTTGATTGGGAAGAGGAGAGAGAAGATAAAGTATTTTTCAGATTGATTGGACGGATATGATTTAAAGATTATGAGGGATAATGAGAAAAAAATTAGGAGAGAAACCTAACCCGTTAGTAATTGACACACACACAATCCCTCATCTTTTGGTTCAATTCGTAAAGAGGTCGGACACTCCCATCAAAGGAATGGGGTTTGATCCTGAAGTTGGTCAAGGTGCTGGGGGAGACATCTTAGCTCCTCGGTGTCTAGGTGAACACCTAAGGGTAATAAACGGCTCACCCTGTCTAACATTAGTATCAGCTAAGAGGAAGAGAGACTTCGCCTTGCTTTTGGATAGTAGGTGAGCCCAATCCCTTTCCTAAAATTTTTTTATATATAAAAAAAAATTGACACACAGATATTCATGTATAACCGATCAATGTTGTCAAACTCAAAAGTTTAAGTAAATTTGTGATAGTCATGTAAAATCGTCTTGTTGACTTGAATTATAAACTCGTAAGAGTTTATTTTTATTAACAAATAGATATTAATAGTATATGTTTAAATATTTAAAAATATAAAAGACAAAAATTTGATTTAAATATATTTTAAATTCAACTAATTGAAATTAAATCTATCAAAATTCATAATTTATTATACCCAACAAAGAATAAAGAATTTTTTATAAAATTTATATATAAAGCTACTAATCATGATTAGATTCAAAAAATTATCTTAAATTTAAGAGGGAGTTAAGAAGATTATATAAGTTGGAAACGTAAAAAAGGTAAACTCAAAGTGTGAACTCGTAAGTTTAAATAAGTTTACAATTATTACAAATTTAAGAGTGACTTAACACGATTTTATAATATAGAAACATAAAAATGATAAACCCAGTAAGTCAACCCATTGATTTAAAAGGTAATGCAACTGATCCCAAAAAAAAGTTAGGCGGGTAACTTTAATTTTTTTTAGGTTTATCGATCTATCTATATTTACTAAAAATAGGGATTCGAAATTACTCTTCTCTGATTGTGTTCCCATCAAATCAATGTAATCAAGTTATGCGTCGAAAGTTTTGCCAAAAATATTGATATGCCCCATTTTAATTTGCTTTTGACAGCAATGCGTAAATATATGTATAACTAGTGAGCCTGAATAATATATTGTTGGTGGAATTTCCCTATTTTCGGTCCACTAATAATTATAAGGATTAATTAAACATAAAGCTATCCCTAGCAACTTCATTTATCATACATATAAATATTATATACTAGAGCAACGATATTCAATATTGGCACTCAATATCATTCCTTGCGTGGGGATAAACGCAAATGTCTGATCTAGAAGCCTATGCTTCCTTTCTATCACATCGACCCTTGTTACGTTCTATAATTCACTATGCATGTCCAGATAGGCTCTTGTAATAATGCCTTGGTTTACCTTGATTCTGCTTTATAAATTCTATTTATGTGCAATTTAGTTTCATTAATAAATGCGAGGATGCCCAAGTATGGGTGAACTTCCATTGATTAAAGAAAATATGGGTGTATGTTTGCGTTTTTCTATCACAAGTAGAGGGTCACAAATAGTATAGAAAATTATCGTTCCTTTGAGGACTACGGCAAAAGTAGGTGAACTAACACAATTGTGCTTTTAATTAGGCTGAACAAAGCCATTTTGAGTATTTCAATTTTTGGAAATAATTTTTGGTTCAAAACAAAGAAAAACTTGATTTGAGCTTCAAGAAAATGGGGCTTTAGGATCACTTCTCCTCTCTATATATACTTTATAAGACCACTTAATTCCCTCTTAATTAGCTTTAATGAAGAATTAAGTGATTGTTTAAGAGTCAAAAGTATTGGAAAAGCTTTCTCAAGTCAAAACTAACACCTATTTTTAAAGAACTTATTGCAACAAGATAGGGAAAATAGTTATTAAAACCAATCTAATTATAATGACAATACTAGTTTATAGGTAAATCTCTTTCCTATTAACAAACTATTGAATCAAACCATAATTTCAAAACTAGCATAACCTTATCCAAGTTGTTTGACCTTATATGCAAATTTTTTAAATAAAATAATCTCTCTCAAACATAATCTCATTCAACAAATCAATCCAAGTGGTGGCCAAACACTAAGAAACATGAAGCATGGAATAAAATCAACACCTAATACTTTATTAAATGCTAGAAAAAATAGAATAACACTCTCAATCCATAGAGAGGTTCAAAGTAACCATACAAATGAGAGATTTAGCTACTTATGTCCAAATGTAAAGAAAATCCATACAAAATATATGTTTAGCTAAGTAGAAGATAGGGAAAAAAATGATAAAACCAAGGTAGAACTTCCAAAATCTCTCTTAGGGTGACCCAAGCCTTCAAACCTTTCAAGAATTCTCTCCCAAGGTGAGAACTTTTTGTTCCAAATTTTCTAAGTGCAAAATGAGCTCTCTTGATGCGTTTCCCTAGGTTTATAACCTTCTAATGCATCAGTTTTCAAAATGCATAACTATACTTTTTGTGTTCGATTCGAAGACCACATTAGACACCGAGGCAATTGACACAGTAACTCTATTTTTGCCTAGTCGCATTGGCAATCATGTTAGTTGCTGAGTCACATGCCATAAAAACTTTGATTTTCCCAAGGTTATTGAAACTGGACCAGTCACTAAACCATCGAGGTACTGGGTCAAGAGTTAATGGATCAAATCAAAGTCAAATCAGAGTTAAACCAAGGCTAAACCGGTGAAAGAGTGAAGATTTCAAGTTATTGATATAAAATTATAAAAGAATAATAATTCCTTTAACCTTGTGTTTTCCGTTTGAAAAGAAAAGTAAGAATGATGCAAGCACATGACATGTATTAAAACCCATAAATGACTAATCAAAGTTCAAATATTTGAAATATCAAGATAAGAGCCAACAAAGTTGACTGTTGAACTTCATATATTCAAAATCTTGTGATCATGTTCAGCAGTCCTTCCATATATGAAATTCAAATCTAGAAATAGATAGCAAATGGAGAAGGATGAGAGGAGTTTGAAGATAATGGAGAAAGTGGAGATGATTCGTCGACATTTGTTACACCCCTACCTGCTTCACCTTTACAGGTAGCGAGTAGTGTGATCTTTACCTTCTTATTAGTCAAATATGTATTAAAGCTTTCACGCAGTAGAGTATGTAAATAATTTGAACAATATAATTTTGGTAAAGTAAATAAATAACAAAAAAGAATAAGTTTCCCCTAAGGGTTAATATACAGTTATCCAGTGTAAATACCAAGATATATAATAAAAAATATTATTATATAGTCCTCCAAGGTAAAATTTGTAATAACAAAAGTCACGTCTCTAGTAACCTCTGCAAAATCCTCAGTCCACCATTTTGTCTCTTGTCTCTTGCTTTGACCTAGAGGCATTACTCAGAGTAACCGTTAATTTCATATCTAGAGTATATACAAAGTATGTAAGCCATACATCATTTAGTCAGTCACACGCAGCGAGGCACAAAGCCTAATTTGAAACAAGCAATCACATAACACTGATTGCTCAATAAGGCATACATCAATACTAAGGGTCGCACACATCAGGTTCCTATACCAAAGCACTTGGGAAATAATAACATCGAATACATACACAATCATGGTAAAACATACATAAAAAGTCATACATAGCATATGAGATTAAGGTTACTTACTTGGAATTAGCTAATTAGTAAGGTAACAAACTTCCGGCTACTAAATAGGAATGATAAATCTAAAATAATATAATATAAACAGTGTCATTGCCAATATAACATCTTTCTTTAAAATATGTAACTATACACTTGTATAAAGGGTCTTTTCACTATTTGAAACTCATCAATTCTCTTTATTAATGAGTATCTCTTTACTAGTCATTTATTCTTCATTTTCACATAAAACCTTGAAAATTCAAGAAATTTGACCCAACTTCAAAAATTCATAACTAATGGTAGAAAAATTTGATTGGGGTATTCCAAAAATCTACGTGACCCTTAACGTGTCTATTTTTTATTAAAAATACTTGCCAAGGCTAGATACATGTAAATCATTCCCAATTTATGAAAAGGCCCTTACTAGTCTTTTTCAACTTCTCAATTTGCATATAGTTATATTTTAACTTCAACACTTTCAAAATTATACTCCCTACTCTTTCTTATACAAAATTCAATTTTAAACACTTTTAAACTATCAAAATCACCAAAATAAAATCATATCATCATGTTCTAACTATTGGTCAAAATTTTCTTAATCTTTTTGCAACATTACAAGAAGTTAAAGGAAAGGACTTATTTGCTCAAGGCTCTAACTTCTTTTGCTATTTCTCCTTGAACTCCTTTGTGATTATAACTAGAACTTCAATAATATCATACAAGATCACTAATTAAAAGCTTAAGCATATTTTCATGCATTTAAAGGAAGTAGAATAAATCTTATAACTTCCTTACCTCTTCTTCTTTAGAAACTCTTTTTACTTGTGATTCTCCCAACTCTCTTCTTTCTCGATTCTCTTGTATATATGTGGTGCCTCTTATTTGCCAAAATGAGGGAGGATAAAGTCCTATTCATAGAGGTTATTGTCCATAAAATATCTCCTTGTGATTTATTAATTTGCCCTTACTAATTGTCTCTTGAAATCTCTAGGTTCTTCTACATTTTTCTAGAGAAAATCTGATTTTTCTTCCTCCCCTTTGTGAACAAGCCATATGTCCTCTTTAGGCTCAAAATATCTTCTAATCATATGCCTACTTTGTGGTTAAAATACTTTGCTTAATGAAGAAGATGATTAGGCATCTCACATAATTAATCAAATGTATACAAATGTCCTCAACTAATCTTTAAATATCATATTGACACTTGGTAGCTTGGGTGTTACTTCTTTTAATCCTTACATTTCCATGTGTTTTTGGCATTTTCTCTTTCTTGTCTTCATCTAGGCGCCATTTTTTACTCTCTTGGAATAGTCATCTTATCCTTTAATCCTTATTCATGTGTCCCTTCTAATTAATCTGTAATTTATATGAAGACATGTGGCCATATTCTAGATGTCTTCTTGTTAATTATGTGATGATAAATTTATTTTCCATGAAGCTTAATAACCTCATATCTTGACACTTGACTTTCTAGGGTTTTCTATATAATTCTTATCTCCAACTTTATGCCAATTACTTTGTTTTCTTCTTTTCTCCCTATCCATACGTCACTTTCCAAGTGCCGAGAGAATATTTGATGTTTTTTTTATTCATGTTTGGGTTCATGCTCATTTGTCAATTTATGGTGACATCATCAATAGAGTTATCATTTTCAAACCTAAAGATATTTTGTTAATAACCTTCTTAATCTTGTCATGTGAATTTTCTTTTGTCTTCTTATGCCACCACTTCTTTTAAGGTGAAATAATGATTCTTTATTAGCCAATTAGATTAGAACAAATGCCATTTGTCATTCTTGGGACTCTTCTAAAACTGGACTTAGTCACCTACCTAATTTAGGCTTATTGTCAAGTCTTAGTACTCAAAATTCAAGATATTACAACATCGACGATCAAACCCTCACCATCTTCCTTGCCAATAATCGCCAGTAAGCGCTCTTTTCTCATCATCAATTTAACAACCTTGATAGATGTCGATCTGAGCCTTAAAGGACACCGATCTAGCTGCCGGGCTCTATCCATTTGTCTCTCTTTCCACCTATGTCTTTCCATGTCAAAGTTGTCAAACAAGAGAACTTCACTCAACAAAAAGGAACAAAAAAAACTGACCCCGATTTCTATGGAAGACTGGACTGGTTACATGGAAGGTTCACCGGTTTTCGGTTCGAACCAGTCGGTTTTGTCCGGGTTTCATAACTATGGATTTTCCCCAATTGCCAAGCGACTATGTTAGATGCCTAGGCAAATGCCACAAAAACTTTGATTTCCTTTAGGTTTCTTGTTCGTCTCGACAACCATGTTAATTGCCAAGGCAAGTGCTATAGTAACCATGACTTCCTTGTTCACAGCATCCGACACAATTGTTCTCTTTCCAACTTAGCTTGTTCTTTATCATCTCCTTAATTTCTATGGCCCTTTCCTAACTCCGGTGTTGTTGTTTCTACATCCTCCTACAAGAGGAAAAAACTTTATAAGTTCTTCATTTCTTTTAATAAGGCACAAATAAATGTGCTGAAATATTATCAATTTCTAAAGATTAACAATGTACCTAAGTTGATATGAGAAGTTTTACATTTGATAGAGCTTAATTGTAATACCCGGATAACTA
Organism: Acacia confusa; assembly: GCA_037074495.1. NCBI lineage: Eukaryota > Viridiplantae > Streptophyta > Magnoliopsida > Fabales > Fabaceae > Acacia > Acacia confusa. The sequence continues at coordinate 2,380,040 of CM073509.1, forward strand.
TTATCTGGAATATTATGTCACAATAATAAAAATGCCTATTTACGAAGATTTTGGTCTTAACATGCTATGTGATTAGTATATGTTCAGAGAAAAATATTAAGAAAAATTAAAAGAAATTTAATATCGGAAATGTGAAAAATGTGTTTTAAGGCCATAAAACATCCTGAGAAGAATTAGGAAAAATTCTAAAAGGCATGGAATAATTATTAAAAATTTAGAAAGCATATTATTCTTAATTTAGACAATTTAATAAATTATTTGCTATGAAAATAAAAAGAAGGAGAATTAAAAAGTATTCTAAGACTAAGATTGACTCTATGATTTTTGATAATTTGCATGGAACTTGAATTATAAATGTTAATAAAATTGTTGTGAGAAAATGATTAGTTTTAATTAAGAAAATTATTATTAAAGGATTAATTAAGTAATTTTTGGGAATTTTATAAGCTTATAGAAAATTTAGGAAACATGAGAAATAAAATAAATATGAATAAGCATTATTAAGGATCAAAATTTTTTTTTGGCCTAATTAAGTAATAGTAAGGGTTAGGATACAATCTTGAAAAAAAAAAACAAGATCAAGGGCTTAAGAATTTTTTCAAGGAATTTTAAAAGCCTAAATCCATGTAATTGCTTATGGACCAATAGGAAATTTTGGGGAAATAAATACAAGATAATAGAATATTATGGGAAATGGAAAAAAAAAATATATATATATATATATATATATATATATTTTTTTTTTTTTTTTTTTTTTGTGTGTGGGCCGAAATTAGGGGGAGGGATAAGGATGAATTAGATATTTGAATATAATAATAATATGAGATAAAGCATGTGTTAAATAAGTAATATTATAATAATAAGTGAACAGGATAATTGACCACGGATAGAAATAAAATTCTACCTAGAAAACCGTGGACTAGGTTTCTAGGGTCAGAACATATTATTGATCAGTGGATTTTTATCCCGAAGTTGGCGCCGACCAACGTTATTTCTCTAACCGGTCACGAATACCGAGGATTTTTGGCAGATAACGGAAAGTCCTTAATGAGAGTATAAGGATAGGAAAATCCAGTATTTTTGAAGAGGAAGAAAAGATCTTCAGAGTGTTGTTCCCGGAATTTTAAGATCTTACAAAAAATTTCGCGATCAGGACACCGAACCAGGAATTTCATCTGATAAAGCAAGAAGACATAAGCATGATGATGTCATCAATTTTGTCTTCTTTTGGGAGGGGGAGGTCGGCCTATAGGTGTATGGCCAAGATCAAGCCACTTCAAAAAAGTGCGATCCGACGGTCAGAATTCAACCAGATAAGTTTAGCGAAATTACGGAATTGCCACTCCCTTTTTCTATAAATAGTCTCTCATTCCTCTTCATTCTTCACCAATTCACTCACAATCCTAGAGAGAAGTTAGAGAGAGAAGCTCTGGAAGAGGAGTAAGAAGTTCATAGCAAAGCTCTGAGTAAGTTCTTCAGTCCTTAGTCTTTAGTTTAAATAGTTTTTCGGTAGTTATAGTAGAATTGTTAGAGTAGTCTTTATTTCTAAGTTAGCATAGATATCATGTTTTTAGGAATAAATATGATATCTATCTTAGGAGTATGCTAGAGGAAGGGTTATAACAAAAATTTTGAAAGTTTAAAATCAGAATAGTGAAGTGCTGGCGAAATTCCGCCAAATAGTCAATCTAGGGGCAAAATGGTAATTTGTACCGAAATTTGCCTAATATGATCTTAAATGCTTACACTGGTGATATTATCCTTATAGAATACCCGAAATCATGAATCGTTGTTTCCGTTGTCTCCGCTGTCATACCGTCGTCGTACCGCCGTCAAGCGTACCACAATTCTACCGAAGTGTCCGGAATCGTCAACGGAGGTACGGACGCGTATTGTAACCTTAACACTTATGCTACTCATATACTATACGTGATAGACATGCTTATATATTGAAGCTCTGTCTAGGGTTGTCGGTATACATACAGCTTTATACGGGTTATTGTCTTGATAACGCCGTTGGGTTTTCCTAGCGCTGAGGACACGATGGGCTGTCATGACAATGGTTATGTGCAAACATTATGTGGGGCTTTACATACTGCTGTGTGCTTATGTTCTGCCAATATGTGATCATGCATCTGCTGTGTGCTTATGTAGTGATATACTGCTGTTATGTGATTATGTACATGTTGTTATCCATATACTGTCTTATTTGAGCATAAGGTTAACCGTTACCTGAGATCCAATTGGGAATTGGATCTCAGCTGTAGCTTCAGGGTCGGGAGGACCAAGGTCGGAAGAGAGAGGCAAGCAGGCTGCGTAGAACCCAGGACGGAGTTTTATTTTGTTATGTCTCTAGTTATGTATTTTACATTCTTTCGGATGTTAGAAGACTGTAATAGAACAATTACACTGTGGTTATGTTTTATCAAGGTTCGGTTACTCGTTTTGGTCAAAAAGCTCTACTCTGATCACCGTTTTTAAAAAAAAAAATTTCGCTGTTTTTAAAATGGGATGTTACATTAATAAGTAACGTGAGTAAATATTTTTTTTTTCCAACAAGCAGTGTGAGTACATATAATAAAGTATGAAATCTCATCAATTGTTAAAATATGACTATGCTATTTATCACTAACTTATTCTTCCTCCATTTAGAGTGATTGTTACCCGTTCTGTCCCTGTTCTAGTCCAATGATTAATAAATATTACTTTCGATCCTTAATATAAGAGGTTAGCTGACTTTTTTTAAGAGATATAAAAGAAGCCAAATAAACTTGTGTATCATTAGATTATATATCAGTTTATAAATCAAGTAAATTAGTTTGAAAAAAAATAATAATAACTTATTTAACTTTCTTAATCTTTCAAGAAAAAAATCAACAAATTAGTTTGAAGAAAAATGATAAAGACAAATACTTGAATGTAACTTATTTAACTTTCTTAATCTCTCAAGAAAATACCAACTAGCTCTTATATTAAAGATTGGAAAGATTATTATTAGAGTTAGTAGCAAAGTTATTTGAATTCACTAATTGTATACCGTTTTCCAAAAATGGGACTGAAACCTTTTGACATTTTTAGTATGAACGAGCTAACAAACTCTCGAGAGAACAAATTGGGATTAATAAATATTTACGCGCAATACCGGTGAAGAAGTATACATGACTCTTTCTCTTGATACAAAAACTTTATACCAAAAAAAAAAAAAAACTCTGTAGAGGATCTTTACGCTATATATATTCCTCACTTTAATAAAGAAAATTATATAAGTTCAGCACGTAATATTGCTTATATACATGTGACATTGCAAGAAATTATATGTCGTCGAAAGGGCTCAAAACTTGCAAGCGCAAATTAAAGTCTCACAATGTAATTAATCTAATATATCTTCATATCCCAGAAACAGTTTAGACCTTTATAAATTAATATGTATAAACATAACTTTATCATTCCCTCTCTAGAAACTCATCATAAATCGCCTAACTCATTTAATTTAAACGGAAAATACAGCGACCCGTGCACTACAATATCGTTAACCAAAGGGCTAGACTGCTGCTCGATCATTTCCACATTATGTAGACATATATATCATATTCATGTTATTTAACTAATGTTAGAGTGACGATTACTAAATATCTTAAAGTACTTTTTCTTTATAGAATATTTATAAATTGCTAATGATAGAACGTATATATGCATGGCGGATTCATCTTTTAAAAACGTTTTTGATAACCTAAGGGGAGCTGGCTAGTACTAATTTATAATCCTGATTTAGACAATTTTTACCTCAAATAAATTAAAAAAAAAATCTTATAATATGGTTTATTCTATTAAAAAGAATTAAATACAAGACTCCTTTTAAGACGCACTGACTCTTTGTTTTTCCTCATTTCAATTACTGCGGGTTTAACTAAACTCTTCTTCAGCTATTGCAGTATTAATTGTCTTTACATTTACCAGTTCATCATATCATAATTAACATAGAATATATCACAAAAAAGTATGAGAGCATTATTTGTTTTTCACCGATCATGCCCTCAATCGAACAGTTATCTAGTGACGCATAAATAGAGTAGCCACTTTGGGCTATATATATAGACAAGTCTACTGGAGCTTGCTTTGTTGATTATTTATTTAATGGTTGAAAGAGCATTCTTAATTATAATATCATTAGAATTTTAGGTCGCACTTGGGAACCCACTTGGCCACAAATACTGTCAAGGTCTAGCTGGACGCATCGCAAAACAAATATTCAACGAAGATACTTAAATTGCACGATTCCGAGAATTAGTTAAATAAAGTTAATTATATTTGAGAACATGAAATTATAAGAAATTTTCCATATGTGTGTGTATGACTTTTTTTTTTGGTTGCCTATCCGGTATCCATAGTTTCGCCTTGACTAATCTGGATCCAACCCGCGTCGCGCACCTGGTTATGGTGAGAAAGTCTCCTAATGGAGGTTTTCTGCATTCACAAGGCTCAGTATGACTTAAACCTGCACAATGATCCAGTCAATTGGATCTTTTTATATGTAGTCCACAATTATAAATCAAAAATCCAGAAAATGGAATATTAATTGGAACTATTAGATCGTTTTATGTTATCTTTTAATTAAAACAAATTAAATGGGAATCGCACTTACCTTGCCTCATTTGGTGTCAAAACCCACCACCATTATATAATTCTAAAGTTGACTTGTCGATATTCCACCGCCTCTAACTTCTCTATATAAGCTTCTTTAGTCACCTCTTCCTTTCCAATTCAAGCTAAGATCATATAATATAGCATCAGTAAGTACCTGGTACGTTACTATATATGTATGTGTGTGTGTTTATTTATTTATATGTGTATATGTTATATCTACACAGTTTTATCCAATGGATGTTTGGTTTAGTTTCTGTTAAATCATCCATGCAATACCAATTGGTTATAGGAAAAAAATATATTAATAGCTTCTATTTATTTATATGTGCATGCATTAATATAGTCTTGTTGTTACTTACATATATAACCTTCTGGATTTCAGGAATATAATCTGGCCACATGAAGTTTGTGGTAATTGCAGTGTTAGTGTTTTTGGTGATGGGAAGCTTTTGCGTGGCTAAAGATGGAGAGAGGTTGGTGAAGAAGAACAAAGAAAAGAGGGTACTTGTTGAAAATGATCACCATCGTATTAAAATCAAAGATGACGGAGTACTCGTCGTCGACAATGATGATCATCATCGTGACGATATCCAGGATAAGGGAGTGCTCGTCGACAATAATGATCATCATCGTATCCCTATCAGAGATTTTAGCCCACCTCGTAAGATCAACACCGACCCTGCAGCTCAAGGCCATCCTTAATTTAATCACAGTGCATCAATATTATGCTGAATCTCCTACTACGTACAGTTCTTGATTATAAAATTCTTGTATGAGCTTCAAAAGACAAGTGAGACAAAGCAAAAAAAATCTCACTTCTCTTTTTAAAACTCCACAATAATTTTATAGTCAAGAATCTAAAATATTTTCACTCAAAGTTTGCTCATATATATAGTCAAGTTGCTAATTTGCTGCATGCATATGCTTGCCTTGCGTCATATTTTTATGAACCCTACATGTGTATGTGTGATGTTTGTACGTAGCTTGGGAGCTTCGATTCCAAGCCATGAATAAAACCTGCAAGGAACTAAGTTTGTAGCAAACTACTGCTATGGTTTAGCAAACATTTGAATGTCCAGCTTGATACCTCATGTCGAAATATATGTGATGGGCAATGTTGTCATTGAGATAATTTGTCGTAGATAATTTGTTATTGTTGATTAATAAAAAAATTAAGGTTATATGAGATTTTTCTAAAGGAACGCACAATACCAAATATTTTTTTGAGGGGCTAAAGTAACTATAACTTGCAAAATAGGTGTAAAAATATACATTGATCGTTAGTTGACCTTTTGTTTGAACTTTTTAAGGGTTGGGGAATAAAAATGCACATGAGATTTTTTTTTTTTAAAGTGTGTCCAACATAAATGTTTTTATGAGAGACAAAAGTAATTATGAATTTCTAAAATAGACTTAAAAATAGATATTGACCAGTTGTTTGAATTTTACCAAAAATATTGACATGGAAGATTAAGAAGCAACTTGAAATAATAATTTTTCTAACTGGGCAAAGAAAATTAATTTTCATCTAACCTTTTATCTTAGCATTATCACTTTATCTTCACCTAACCATACCTCTCCTTGCCCTTTTTCTTCCGAAAGAAGCAATGAGGTGAAGACAAATGGTTAGGTGAAAATTAATTTCCCTCGCCCTGTAAGTAAATTATTATTCAAAGTTGGATAAAAACTTACATACTCTAAGAGTATTACATAATTATAAAAGCATAATAGCTCATAAATTTTTAATCCTATTTTGTTGATGACTCATATAGAAAAAAAAAAATCAAATTTTATCTTGTTTTTAAGGGAAAAAACATCTTAATTTTTTTAAAAAAATTAAAACAAAATGATCAACCAATGTTTTTCTTTAAACCAAGATATATAATTTTTCCAGATAAGTCATCAACCAACTAAGATTAAAATGAATGTGTAGTTATGTTTTTGTTTGAAAGAGTTTAGATGGCATGGTACTCGTAAAATATGTAAGTTTGTTTATTAATCATCCATGTCATCATCAATATCATTATTTTTATTCAAAAAATTCATGCAGTCAACTAATGATTAATGTGTATTTTTACACCTATTTTTAGGACTTCAAATTTACTTTTTCCCCTGATAGATGTTGAATGCACTTTTGGAAAAATCTCGTATATATTTTTACACCTTAAGTTTTATAAAATTTAATCAATGTGTATTTTTACATATATTTTAGAAGTTTATAGTTATTTTTACCTTTAAAAAAATATTTGGTATTGAACGCAATTTACAATAAATCTCAAGTATACTTTTACTGCCAAAAATCTTAATAAAAATATTGTGGATACGGTTTGCTTCATCCTTTCTTATTTTGTCTCAAATATCTATCTGAAGCAGTTCTCACCAGCGGGGTAATTAATTCGGCAAAGTTTAGTAAAGTACTAGTAATTCAAACATCAGGGAAAGAGCTTAAAAACCTTAACATGGCAAAAATATTACAGTGAAAGGCGTTAGTACAATAGAATCTTTTTAAATTTTAAGTTATAAATGAGACCCTCTTCAAAATTATTACTAATTCCTCTTGGAAAGTATAATTTTTCTTTTGGCCGAAGAAATTATTACTAATTCCTAGAGGGCCGGCCATCTAGGACCGATTTCATTTATCTCTTCAAATTTTTAGGTTCGGCCCTTGAAGGGTCAAGGCCTAAATGGGCTCAACCCAATTTCCCGGCTCTAACTATTCCCGTCATTTTATTTTTCTTTAATAATTTATTTTGGGTAGCCTGGTAGTTAGTATTGTTTATTCCTGGTTATTTCTTTTTTTAATAATTTTTAACCCAAATTATCACATAATATATAACACACATATAGTATTTAATGATATTCATGCTCATTTTCGTTCATTTTCTATTACAACTAACTTTTCAAACATTATGTTAAACAAGATTTCATTTGAAAAAAAGTCACTTATTTCACCACTATCCCAAACGCAAATTATATCAATAATTACTTTTAGAAAAAAGTCCATTTAGAAAAATCTAGTAGGAAAAAAAATCATTTCTACCAATATTATCCCAAACGTGCTAATAATCACGGAAGACCTTCACCTTCTTGAAACCATTAAACGAGAAAAGTTGCAGTCCCTTAATGATTCACAGGACTTCCGTTATTACATGTTTAGAAAGAAAAAAAAAATATACCAGCTTTGCGCAGAAACTTGTCAAATAATCTCCATAATATGCTTGTCCTAGCTAATTACACCTCCACAAGTTTTACACACACACACACACATATATATCCATTTTTCATGACCGAGTCATTTAATTACCTCTAGATCAAGTCAAGTCTTGAAATTTTGATTGACCTTTTCCTTAACTTGTCTATCATCTCAAGTACTCCAAACATCATAGCAAGACCTAGGAGCTAGCTGTAACCAAACAGCTATTTCTTTTGCATTTAATTGATATACCATGATTTAATTGATATACCGTGATGTGGATTGCTTGTTCCCACAAGGCTTGTATTTATAACACGTAGGGTTATTAAACCTAGACCAGACCGGAAACCGGCGAACCGGCCATGAAACCGGTTCGGTCTACCACAAAAACCGGGTCAGGGTCAGAAGGTTTTTTTTTTTTGAACAAAAAAAACTTCAACTGAAGAGAAAGAAGTTTACAGAGAGATGGGAAGATGAGCATGGTATGGCGGCAATGTCCTTTGCTTTGAGACCTGCTTTTTCGCTGGCTCCGGTGATGGCGTTGTGATGACTTCCTAATTTTAATAGATTTGGGGTGTATTTTGATATATTTAGGAAGTCATCAATGCTAAATTAAAGATATTTTCTTAAGATTTTAAGAGAAATCGAATTAGTGCATCATTGGTGGGATTTCAATTTAAAATAAAAGTTTTTGAGTTTAGGAAATAAATAATAGTAATTAGAATTTTTAAAAAGAAAAAAAAAACTATTTAGTTTTATTATTATTAGTTGAATGATTTATGGAATGAATGCAATTGGTTCAGGGAGCATGGCGGATTGTGTTGGGCCATTTGGATATTGCATGGCAAAAGCAAAAATGGGCCCACAATATTCAAATTGAATCAATTGGAAGTAAATGACAAAAACGCATAGAAGCATTGAACTTTGGACTTTTGAATGATTTGGGCTGAGTTGTGCGTGGGCCCACCATGAGAATTGATGAATGAATAGCAATTGGACATGGGCCCCACGGTTTGGATGAGAAGGAGATGGGAAGACCTAAATGACAGGGAAAAAAGAAAAGATAGAAAGAGGGGTCTGGACGCAGAACGTGGAGGCGGAGAGCAGCTGGAGACGAGAGGAAAGAAGCAGAACACGCAGGAGGCTGGACTCAAACCGAAACAGAAACAGAGACGCTGAAAGAAGCAGAGATGCAGCACTGATTTTGTGTTATTGTTCTTGGTTTTGTCTAGCTCCAATCTCTTATTATTTCCTCATGTCTCTAAACTTAGATTTAATTTGCTGTGCCTTGGATTTAATTAATAGCTAAACATTTTATTCTAGAATTCTTTTGAACCTTTTGTATAGATTAATATTTGAACTTTCCTCTCTTTTGGTAGATAAATATTTATATGTGTTGATTTCAATCCATAATTAATGCTTCTAATTGATTGGCCACCAATTAGATGATTTATTCACTTAGGTTTGACTTGAGGAAGTTAATCTAGGTGTAGAACTTGATTGAAATCATGCTTGTCTTAAAGTTTACTTGATAAATGGATAGTTTGTTGGTAAAATAGAGATATATTTACTAACCTTGCATTGTCACATTAATGTTGTTGCTTAATATTGATTCTTATTAATTGTAGCAAGAGATTGTGCATTTTAATGAGAAGAGAAACTTGATATTGACTTGAGAGAGCTTGTCAAGTATTTGTGAACCTTAGACTAACACATATATGTATGGAAATACTAAGAGAGAAGAAATTAATTCAATATTATGAAATGTAAAAATGGGAAAAAGAATCCTAGGCTTTTATTAAATCCTTGAAAATTAAAAAAAAATCATTTTCTTTTATTAATTTTTATTTTTAGAAACAGTCCTTAAAAATTCTCATTTCTCATCAAAGCTTTGTTTTAGCTTAACTTAAACGAAAGTGTAAAATCAATGCCCAACCGAAGTTGTGGATACTAAGTTCTCGTGGGAACGATACTTTACTTATCACTTTATTACTTGCACAACTCGTACACTTGCAAGGCGAACACGTTGAAGATAGCTTGCAAAGACATGGAGGAACAGAGAATAAGGCCAGTTGTTTGGTGGAGATAAAGCTTCCTTCATCCTCTTACACTTGCCTTATATGTGATTACTTGAGCTTGCGGTTGCGTTGAAGTCAGAGCTGGATTTCAAAATTGCAGACATGGAGTCATGGTGAAAGAGAAGAGAGAGAGGTTTAATGGTTTACAAAATGGTGTATGGGTTTGGCACTTCTGGATCTGGTGGATGAGGAAGACGTGAATTGAAGCAATCAATTATTATGAAAACGCGTAAAGGAGCAGTGTAATAAATGAGAAGCAGGGATGACAACACTTTTCAATTTATTTTCAACTTGTGGCTCTGAGTTCCTATTAATAAATACTATATAATAAATTCTGGAGATCTAGTTACCCCGGTTTGACTCCGGTCTGACCCACTAACCCTTAATCCAGTAATTTGACCGGTTCGATTTTAATAACCTTGATAACACCTCACACTAATAAATAACTCCAATACAGCCCATTGGCCTAACGGTTTAAACCATGACATCTTTGGGTAACTGATAACACGATAATTATGATGTCTTAAAATATTGAGTTTATAGGTCAATCCACTCGTATAATTCTCCCCAGGTCTATTTTCTTCTATATATTCATGTTTCGCCCAAGAGTTTAGAATTAATGCAGGAAATAATGTCTGATTGAGAGAAGATAAAGATTTATGTAACTTAAAACACCCTGTTTATTGTATATAATATAGGAAGCTAAAAAGTGTAATACAGGGTCAAGCAAAATACATTTTTATTATTTTTATTGGGCAGTACGTTGTAGAACAATCTTCTTTTTTTCAGTGAATAGGTCAATCTTCTTTGGTAACCTTTGGTTGATAGAGTTGCACCAAACGGTTGTTTATTGGCTGCAGTGGCCTAGCATTAATCTCTGAATCCTGCAAAATAAAGTAATTGCTAAAGTCTACTATACCTAACGATCCAAGAAAAATAAGATTACATATTTCTGGCTCTTTAGAGTTTTTCTTCTTCTTTTGAGTTATATAAAAGTAACGTAAGAAGCAACTTACGTCATCAACAGCATCTCGAAGCCATTTGACTTGCTCTTTTGAAACGGTTCTCACCTGCCGGGGAAATTAATTCCGCACAGTTTAGTAAAGAAATTCAAACACGAGGAAAAGAGATTAAAAACCTTTACATGGCAAAATTATTGTACAGTCAAAGGCGTTTGCGCAACTAAACTTTTTTTTTTAATTGTACAATACTTTTAATTAATGTAATCACCTAGGATAAAAACACAAAAGATAATCAAGCAAATCTTTTAATTAATTATAAGAACTAAAATAAAAAGGATAAGTTTAATTTGTATCCCTTTAAATTTTAAGAAGATAATGTTAAAGCAGATCGAAGATTCCACCACCACCATCATAATCATAATGATAATTAAGGAAGATAATAAGCGGCAAAACAAACCTCGGCAAGGATGGTCCAAGCAACGTTTTCAGTACAAGGAGGTGTGGTGAGAGAACCTATGTATCTGTAATACCTCAAGCTAGTTGGTTTAATCAGCCCAGGATCAACTATTCCCGCGTTTACTTCTTTTTTATGCTCATAAGATATCACCTTTAACTCATCCGTCAACTATATATAAATTAATAATTAATTAGTTTTTTTTGCATGAGAGATACATATATACGTTCACAATAATAAATTAAAAGAAACGAAAAAGAAATAAAGCATGTCTGATGATTTTTAATTATTTCTTACCGATGACAAGAAAGCATCTGGTGTACCAATAATCTTGTACAAAATCCCAATTACGGCTATTTCTCCTGCGTCCGTTTCGTGCACCATATGTAACTCTAGATCAAACCTGCAATTTAATGCATCTCGACGTCATTTAATTTCACTCAGACACATAAAACACATTTATAAATTATATTGAACTTCACTGCAATCATCATCAATAATATTATATCAAGTTTTAAATAGAGATCATTTATTAATTTTGTACCTGCATGTTGTAAATATATACTAAGCGGAACGACTCATTTTTTTATTGGGAAAGTAAATATAGAATTATAGACTATATATATAGACGAACTAACGTTAATTTATTTACCTTTTGCCATCGACGGTGTGTTCTGAGAAAGAATGCCAGTGGCATTGTCTGAGAACATATTTAGTTTCGTTGATTTGCAGATAGCCTGCGCCTCCAACCCATTCCAACTACGTACGTACATTCACCCCCAAAAAAAAAAGTCAAGCCCTGATAGTAGAGATAGATAAATAGAGAGGGAGAGATCATCACATCGTACGGCTGGAGAACATTTGTCAACTTCCATGATCGACAGTTTCATCTTCTTTCATACGAGTACATAGCATAAGATTTTGTCGTCTGATTTTAATTTTTTTTTTTTTGACAAATTCTAGGTACACAGTTAATATGTTTATATATATCGTGGATTCCAGACAATATTATTTTAATAATTTCAATTTTAAAAAGATGAACGGAAAGACGAAAGAAAGAAAGTTTGACTTTTAATGTTGACTTGTAGGATTAAAAAGACATAAACTCTATATAATCTATACCCATGCTAAACGGATGTTTTATGAAAAATGACTAGATTCAGACTGTATCTGTACGACACTCAGAAGAATAAGTAATTAATTGATGTGGTTGATATTAATTAATTTAAGTTAATTCATTACCTTGATATCATGGCCTCTATTTTTAAGGGTGGCATTGGCAGGGTGGTACTTCATTTGTAGGGCCCCTAAATGAGACACAACTTGAACCCTTTTATTCATCAAATCAATGGGAGATTGCATTGTTCCAGTTTTGCACATTCTCCATTCTGGTTTTATCTTTCCCCATCGAGATGGTCCATTTCCTTCATCTTCTTCGTAACTAAACTCACTTTCATCCTCTGTTAATTCAACCATTAAATTAAATTACAAGTGAAAACTCATTAAGCAAAGCAAATGATCGAGTAAGTGAGAGTTTATATATGTTAGAAAGTGAGTTCTTACCGACTTCTGAACAATTTGCTGGGCGAGAGAACAAACAAAGTAGAGTGAATAAACTGCAAATAAAGAGTCGTGTAGCTGCAACTTTCTCCATTATTGATTCCAACTCTTTTATCTTCTTGGGTTTAATTCAGCTTCGAAGCTCTATATATATGGTTGGAGAAAGGAGTGAAGTTGTATATATGTTTATAAGGACACAAACGCATCTATATGTAGAGGAACGGTTTGAACAGAGAGGTCTTTAATTAACTATTAAGCATATGTCATTTCGTTGAAAATCGTGACAATTTTAATTAATACTCCACCTGCTCCTAATTAAAGTTGAGCTAGTCAGAAGTTTTATTTTAAATTTAGATAAATCAAAGCACATTTTTATAAATAACTAAATTAACTAATTTTCATAATCTTTCTAAATTAGCTATCTGATTCTTGTATTAAGGATAGGATGTAGTATTGAATAATTTTAAATCAACCAACCTAGTTTGTCTGCTTGGCTAGAAATGAAGATTTCCCCGAGCTCTGTGTTTTGTCCTAATTATATGTGGTTTATTCTTGTATTTTTTCCGAATATGGACGATCTCCAAGAAAAAGAGCCAAATTCTTTTACATTTGCGATGACGAACATATCTTTGAAATAGGATGATTCTATTTGGCCAATTATATATATATATAAATAAGATTCCATAGGCATTTCGGTGGTTTACATTTGCGTGATTCTTTTTCTTGCCGTGTTGGGCAAGAGGACGTTAATGCGTAATAATTAAAGTAGACTGAGATACGAAGGTGCCTATTTATTTAGAATTAGATGTTTGAAATTGAAGTATCACAGCTTCACGAATGGAGGACGGTGAATTTATTAATTATTCATATTTGTATATATTAATTATTAATTGTCCAAGCTAATAGGGGAGGAATCATCAGTAGATTATATTCAAGTTGTTCTTTTTAATTGTCAATGGATGGATTGGATCATTATTAGTCGGGTTTTAATTTTAGTTTCATCTAACTTAATTTGGAATATAATCTGATCAAATTCCACCACCAAATCAAACTTGCAGAATCAATACATAAAAGAGAATTAAATTTATAACATACTGCACTATTTATATGTAATCCATATGTATGATATTGTCAATTTGTCAAATTACAAAAAAGAAAAAAACATTTGTAATTGGTAAGTTTTGATGTACGTTGTACACTTGTACAAAGCATATCACAACATCGATAATTTTGCAGATAACTAAATAATTTATAAATTATGTTATATATATATATATATATATATATATAGGCCTGCAAGTCGTTATTATTCTGGAAAAGGTGTGATGTGAACTTAACATTATTCAAATCATCCCTTTAATCGTCCGCGTCCGTTAGGTCATATTTTGAAGGAAATTGTACTATAAAGAAATCACGATTCTAAACATGACTTGAGACATTGCGAAAGAACTTTTTGAATAATATTGATTTCTTTTCTTAAACCTTTTTGATTAGTACGCAATTTCAAATTAATGGTCAAAGGCTTTGACATTTCGTCTCTAGTATCACTTGTTATCAAAGTAATTTTTTTTTTTTTTTTGCTATAAAAATTTTAGGAGAGGGGTTGGGTTCACCCACAATCCAAGGGTAGGGCGTTATAACTTTGCTCTCCAGATCATACATGACTGAGAGTACATATGTCTCCACCTCAGCCTACATTTCCACAAATTCACATCACCTAAAAAACCTTCCCCAACGCCTTGACCAATTCTAGGATCATGGAAGAAGGGGTCATGACAAGTAGCATCCGCTATGTACCGAGAGGTGATTTTAAAACATTTTATCATACAAATCCCTCCATATTCCATCTATCCCATTACAAATACAACTGCCATGATGAGTATATTTAATAAAAATAAAATATATTAAAACATATTTCCATTTATATCAAATACTATCACAAAGTAAACCAATATCTTATAAAGTTTTGTTAGACTAATATGTCATTTTTAAAATTCGAAGGAGTAATTGTCATTTCTTAAATGTCAGCGACAAAACTGTACCCTTTGGTGAGAGTAATTAATTGATTAACTAATTTGAGTGAATCACGCGAGAAAATTGGGCTTCTGGGAAGGACGTACGGCATTAGAGCCCAGCTGTATTTTGTGTGTGAACGTGTGTACGTGTCCCATTCGCTAAGACGTTTGAAAGTGTCTTGAACAATTCAAAAGGGCATAATTTTCCATGCCCAAAAAAGCACGGCACTACAGTAAGAAATCAGACGGTGAAAATAAAAGAACATTCACCAAAAAGATGCTTCATACTACGTATGTTGGAAAAGTTAAACTGTGAATTTGGTGAAGAAAATTTAGCGGTGTATATCAAACGCTTTGTATAAACATATAACGTGGCTTTGAACAATTATAAACACATAAACCTCTCAAGAAAAAGTCAGGTATTGGTGCAGTTTGTGGAAATTAGTTGTTTTTGGTAATCCACTTGGACTCGGCAGATATGACAATGGGCGGCCTAGAATAAATGGTAGTCAACGGCTAAAATTAATTACGAGAGCCAAAATCGTAATTGTCTTTTTCACCAACCGCAGTTGAGTCTAATAAAATTGATTGGTTTTTCACCATGTCACAAATCAATATTCAAAGTTTCGCTGTGGCATGTGGGAACAAGGTAAATAAAATCAAGATTTTATGTAAAATAGGAAGATGGATAAAAAATCGTAATGTAAAAAAATTATAAAAACATAAAAAAGTTTGGAAAATTAGTAAAATCATTTTAATAAAAAAAATCATAAAAACATAAAATCACAGTGATAAATCGAGATTTTAACTATCATGATGGGAATCACTAAGCACTTGGTTTAATTGGTAAGGGGTTATATCAGTTTAACTAGAGATTTTGAGTTTGTGCTCTAAAAACGCAACAGTGTTAAATACTTAGTGGTAGAACTTTGCCACTTGATCGAACCGTATTTTATATAATTTTTTATAATTAAATTGGGATTTTTTAATACATTTTATTATAGTTATCGAGCTTAAAATATCTTTCTTGTGATAAATTGAGATTAAAAGTAAATATATTAAATTATGACTAAAAGGGGTAAAATAGTCACAAAAAAATGTAATTACTTTTAATCATTAATATTTTTGAGAATATTTAATGTTAGATTAATTATTTTTTATCGTAGGTACTTAAAGAAATTATAGATCAATTTAAAAATGGAAGTGTGAACCAAAATTGCAAAAATTTCAATTGAGTTCCTCCATGAAAAAAAGTTGAACTTTGCAAATTGGTCCCGGTCAAAAGGAACCAATTAATTAGATTCAGCTAAGAGGCGAACACGGAGAGGACAGGGCGCCGCGAGCTGGGAATAGGAAGACAAAAATAGAGACCCGGCAAAGCTTTTTGGTAGGACGCGAATCACAGAACAGCGCCGCGGAGCTCAATCTTCACGCTCTCGAGGACGTTCACCGTCACCTCCGTCGCCGGCGACCTTCATCCTTCCTCCCTCAACCACCATCACTTTCGGCGCACTGATGAACTGAAAAAGGAAACAGTCATTCTCTCTCCACCTGCAACTACACCGTCCTACTGCTCCCTCTTTACCATCGATCAACTACCTCAGACCACCATCTTCTTCTTCCTTCACGACAACCTAAACCAAAGAGCCTAGAGAGAGAGTCTCAAGTTGAGATTTTCATAGAATCTAAACCAGAGGCCCGTTTTGGTCACAATTATAGGAGATGAAGTTCTTATTAGTGCCATGGAGTTGGAGAAATTAAACTAGATCTCAGAGTTTCCAGATTCCAGCAAGTTTTTTATAGTTGTTGAAGGTTCAATGTGTGGCTGAGCTTGTGTTGTTTCTTGGATGGACCATAGCTTGAGTTCCAATGCTTAATCATGGAGTTTATTTTATTTTTTTTCTGATTGTACGGTAAATTTCATAGTTTTAGAAATATTGTTTTGTATTGTGAAGATTTAGTTTACTCTTTTAGCTAACTTTGTGGATTGAACTTATGTGATTAAATTGGATTTATGTAGTTTGTTGGATATATATATACATACCTTATTGATTCAATAAAATTATGCATTCTACGTGTTTTTGTTAACTAGTATAATTAAATTAGATTAATTGAGTAACGTGTTATCGTATTCATATTAAGAAGAAGCAAGTTGTATTAGTCTAATCATAATCGCACACTAAGTGTACTTCGATAATGCATTAGAGGTGATTGCTAGCTATGTAAGTATGAGTAATTACTAATTGAAAACACTAGACTTAAGCGTTTGCTTGATGTTTTTAATCAAGACTTAGTGAAAATTTACTCCTATATCTAATTGAATTATGATAACTATTACTCCATTTCCAATACCATTCATCATGCTTTATACATTTCATAATCATTTCCATACTCCATTCCATTTTATAAAAATATCACAAACAATGGTTAGTATTTAATTAAATTGCATTCATATGTTAGTTTATTAATTTGAAAATTAAAAACCCAATTTTCCCATATTTTTATTGTGTTTGCATGATATTTAAATTACTTAGCAATCAATAAAAGGCTCCTACTTAAGAAGAGAGAATGATCTCATGTTTGCCTATACGCAATCCTTGATCACTTTTTTATTGTGGGCACCAAGACTAAAGATAAAAAGGCCATCATCACCGCCCTTATGTTCCTACTCGGTTGGATCTAGATTAGCCTAGATCCCTAATAATTCCTCAAAGTTAAAATAAGGTAGATCTAAAATATCAGATGCTCTACTTAAAAAAGAAAGTTTTGTTGGGAGAGATGTCTAATGATGCTTTGAATAGGATTGACTTTAATAGGAAGATGTATATGTTGGAAATTATGCCCTAGGGGCTAATCATTATATAACTAAAACTAATTGAGATATCGTATCTCATATTTGATTTATGAAGATAAATCAATCATTTAATTAAATAGAGATATTGTATTTCAGATTTAATTTTTGAATTAAATATATTATATATCTGAATTAATTTAAATTAAGATTTAGTATCTCAGTTTTAATTTATATATATATATATATATATATATATATATATATATATTCTCATATTTAATTTATAGAGATAAATCAAATCAAAAGGCTTTTAATTCAGATTAAATAAATGGATTAGATTAGATTTATTAGATAGATCTAATTAATACATTTTTTAATCCAAATTCAAAATGTAAATTTCAAAATTAATGAGGATTAATTTTGAGTATAATACGCCTATCAGGTTTAGTAAAACCTACGGGACTTTTGTCAAGCGTATGAGAAAGCTGCAAGAAACCCTAGAGAGAAAAGAGAGACGCGAGAATACTGAAAGCGCTAGCATGCGGCTGTCCGTGTTCGAGGTTATTCGTGTGGATACCGGTAGAGAAAGGCGATTTAAAGAGTCGACTTTTGCTAATCGAGAAGGTAGCCCACTAGTTCAAATAGAACGAGACGCACACCAGTTCAGCATAGGTATGATACAAATTCTTTAAACCTTGATTTAAACACGGTTGAGTGATTCTCTTCGGGATTCATAAAAGTTTTTTTTTAATTTCATTGTGTGTACGGATCCCAATAGCATATACCTAGAAGAAAAAAAAAACAAAAAACAAATGGGGTTGAGTGTAGAGGAAGGGGTTAAATCCTCACGATATGGCAGACCAAGGTTTGAATCAATTGGAAATGGGCTTACATTTACTACTTGATAGTTCATCGAATATGATTACCTTAAATAAGAGGAAACTCATGCCCAAAAAATAATCATAGTTTTCTTTTTAGAAAAACATCCAAACACTTTTTTATATGGTATGTATAATTAATTATGGACTCAAGACCAAACATCTCTTGTAAATTCTATTTGAAGAGTAACTGAATAATATGATATATTATAATTTGGTAAGAATCGATCATACTACTGTACACATGGCCTTATATAAGCCCCATTACCTACTAACCAACAAGAAAATTGGTCCATTACACTATCATATGTACATAATCAGAATAATCGATAACTAACAAGTAACAATTAAAATGTCCCAAATAATAATTACACTCAAATATTATTTACAATAACCCCTCAAGTTCAGGACCCTATACTCAACTCCTCAGCTTTCCGAGGATATATTTATGTTGTCCTCCTCCAAGCGCTCAAGTTAAAATGTTTGCAAGTTGTTCTTTTAACTTCAAGTGCTAAAATTCTATCATGCCACTCAATAGTTTTTCTCAAGCGAAATGACAATCGATCTCCATACGTTTGGTTTGCTCATGGAACATGGGGTTTGTGGCAACATGAATAGAGGATCTATTATCACAAAATACTCTTATTGGCTCCACTTTATTGATGTGCAGCTATTTCATTAGCCCCACTATCCAAGTCAATTCAGCAACTGCCATTCGTAAAGCTCTATACTCAGCTTCTACAGAAGAAATAGTTACTACACTTTGCTTCTTGGACTTCCAGCAAATGATTGATCCACCAAAAGTCACAAGAAAGTAGGTCACTAACCGCCTAGTGTCTACACAACTAGCATGGTCAGAATCGCAATAACATTCTAAATCAAAAGACATCCTAGTTGAGAGAAAGATTCCTCTCCTTGGACTGTCTTTCAAACATTTAACTAATCAAAGTGCAGCTTTCATATGCGATTATATTCTTTTGGCTCTTGCAAAAAATGACTTAATACCTACACAGTGAAAGATATGTTAGGCCTAGTTAAGGTGAGATAAAATAGCTTACCCATGAGTCTCCTTTAGGCTCCACCATCATCAAGGTATGAATCCTTATCAATTGCAGCTGTTGTGAGCTTGAGATATTGCTCCATTGGAGTCACTACTGGTTCGGACTCATCCATCCCGACTTGATCAATGAGTTTTATGGCATATTTCCTTTGGTTAAGGAGAACTCCTTCCTTGGATCTTATCACCTCCAAACCAAGGAAGTACCTTAATGTGCCAAGATCTTTACTATTGTATTTCCCACGTAGATAACCTTTTACATCATCCATAATCTCAATATTGCTATCAGTTATCATTTAGAGCCGGTAATATGGGGTCAACCCGCTAGCCTGTGGGCTGGGATAGGGTTAGGGTTGGAATTTTCTTGGCCTACAAAAGTGCAAGCCTGTGCATAGCCCACTAGTTGGCTCGCACAAGTTTTTGTATGCATGTAAACTGTTAGAAGTATAAGGGATTAGTTGATTAGTTACTTAGAAAGTTAGTTAGACCTAGTCTATAAATAGATAGAGGGTTTTAACTATTGAGAAATGTGTGTTGGGTGTGGAGCCCTCACCATGTGTAAGAGTGTTGGATGTGGAATCCTCACTAAGTGTGGGATGTGGAGTCTCACAAGAGAATGAGTTAACTTGGTTTCTTTCTAGGTTTTAGAGTTAATGCAAATGGGTTACTCATTGTAAAGCATATTGCTTTTCTGTAATGATACAATTTGATACTTCATCTTCTTCTATATGTTTCATTAATTGCTTCTCTAATTACTTTTGTCAACATAAACAATTCACAAAACCTATAAGTTGCCCACTCTTACCCTAGTACCTCGCAATCCCAAATAGAAAAAATCTTAGCCTTCTCCTTTCTTCTTGAAACCAAATTATTACATCTTAATCGCTTGAGGATGATTTGATGTTTTTTGTTTATAAACTTTGACAAATTTAATAACTTTATTTCTGGAATTGTGGATTATGTTTTTTAATTTTTAAAAGAGGAATGATTGATGCTAAGAAAGTAAATTTAATGACTTATATATATGCATCTCATACTTTCGGTCATCTTTAAAAAGTAGGAAATTTTTTTTTAAAAAAAATGCGAGCCTACAGGTTGGCTTGCAACACGTACACTTCCACTTAGGGTTAACTTTTTTACAACCCCAAAAGTGCAAGCATGTGTGTGTGGCTTGTAGTCCAAGCTCTAATATTTATAAGCCCCATTACCTACTAACCAACAAGCTAATTACTTCACTACAGTATCATATGTACAAAATCAGAATAATCAATAACTAACAAATAACAATTAAAATGCCCCAAATAATAATTACATTTAAATATTATTTATAACAATCTTTATACATGTGAAAATCAATTATAAACTCAATATAAATATTTTGTTAGTTGCCAGTACATCCTGTACACGTCAAAATCAATTATGAAAAATTGCGGTAGCGGCGGCTTATGATTTTGGGTTAGTAATTAATAGTATTTCTAGTCCTAATTATAAGACAACGTTGACTTTTTTTGGAGGGATTGAATAAGCTAAATAAGTTATTTAATCATTTTATATGTTGTATATTCTTAGATTATATATTAGTTTATTAGTCAAACTAATTAGTTTGAAGAAAAAAAATAAAAATAAAATATTCTAATGTAATTTAATTAGCTTCCTTAATTTCTCCAAGAAAGTCAACTATGTCTTATAATTAAGATCGGAGGGAGTATATATAGTGTTTGATTTTAGGTTCACAATTGATTTTGGGAGATGTATGGAGGGAACACTACCAAAGGAAAAATCGAAGCATGCATATATTTTCATAAATATCCAAAGGGAACTAATGGCATGTAGCTAAATGAGTTGAATTATGTCCACAATTAGTGCAAACAAGCCATGTTTCAAACCACTGTGTAACATCCCAATTTTCTGGGACTTAAATACTGGGATTTTATGAAAAATTTAAATTATGAAATTGCTAAAATAATTATGAGAATAATTATAGAAATTGAAGTCTATTTTTTCTTAATTTGTTTTGAGGAAAAGAATAAATTCAAAAAAAAGTTGAAAGTGATAATCTTGGCCTAAATATTTTAAGAATAATATTTTATGGCTTAGGAAAAATAATTTGGGGAAGGAAAAATCCCTATATTAATTAAGGATTTATTTCCATAATTTTGTTTCAATAATTACAATTAAATTTAATTGCAAATAAGCCATTATTTTAAAATAATAAATGGAACAAATGAATCATATGGGCTCATAGCAATTCAAAAGCCCAATGTATATTCCTTGCTTGGCTCAACACATAACCACACATAAAACCCATTTCTTCATTTGTTTGGCCCACACAAATGGAATCAATGAATAAATTGGATAAGGGAGTACTACCTACACGTGGAAATGCAACAAGAAAATGAGATAGATATATATATTGGTATATATATCAGCTACCTTATCTCAGAAGTCACAGCAATACGTGAAAGCCCAATGATTTGATCTATTCTTCGGCCCATATGAATAAAGACATAATCAGCCCAAGAACCAATCAGTAGTTCCGGCCGAATGAGATCCAAAACGCAAGGCATGCATCAGCAAGCAATGGATCAGTTTCTTTTCTCTTTCCCCACCGAACTCGACCAGAATGACGAAAGAAGCAACACGTTACAGGTCCAGCTGTCATCTTTACACTATGCATGCAAGATCATCGAGTCCTATACATGTATCTGCTATTTCATCTTTCATTTCCTTAGAAATGCAAAGTGAGAAACGGAGAGAGAGTAACCGAGGGAGAGTCCGAGAGGGAGTGAGAACGCTGGAGAAATAATCACAGCTTCTATACTTCCCTGCGTCTGTTTTCCCAACCTTCCAGCAGCCCTTTAACCATTCGTTTTTGATAGAGAATAAAACAGAAACATAGAGAGTTGTAGAGTTGAGTGAGAAAAGCTGAATTCTCATCCTTCTCTGTTTGGGGCGTCGAGGAACAGGGGAAAACAAAGTAGTATCAGTTATCATTGCTTGCCGAAAGCATAGAAGGTGAGGGTTATACCTTCCTTTCTCTTTGTTTTTCTATCACTATCTTGCTTGGTATGAAGTCATAGAGATCTTAAATAAGAGTATAAACTCACTGAAAACGAAACTGAAACAGGGGGCTGTTATCATGTTTTTCTTTGTTGCTAAACTTGGGTTTCATTTGGCATCTTCTTGCTGTCATATTATTTTGTTGCTGAACTCATAATGCAAAGAAGGGGAACTTTTGAAATCATATATATATATACAAACCGTAACGATGGAAGGAGAGGAAAGAAACGATGAAGTACTTTCTATTCCTAGCTGTCATCGGGTTGCTTGGGGCTGTGAGTTTTTGTAGCGTCCCTGCATGAATACAGATGGAATGAAAACTGAAAACCAAAAAGAGAAAAGAAATCAGGGGCTGTTATAGTGAATGTTGTGGCTGTCATAAGTAGATGAAAAAGAAGAAAAACGTTACTGAATCCAAAATGCAAAAGAAGAACTTTTGAGACATATATGCATGAATAAGTATATGTGTGGGAAACATGGCTGTCATATTAAAGGAATAAAAGCTATGTTGTTGCTGCATGCTTATATAAATAATGTGTTGCTAAAGGAAAGAGTGAAACTGGATATAAGGTATATATATAAAGACATGCCGTGAGAGTTTTCTGCTTAAAGGAAAGAGTGGTTTTTCATACTTATATACATATTGATAACATGTGGTCCAAAGAAAAAAAAAAAAAGAAGAATATGCTGGTTGGATGTCTAGATAATTGTGTGTGTGTGTGTTTGTGTGTACCGTATTGCATCAGGTATATATCTGTGTTTAAAAATGTCAAATTGGATTATTATTATCTCTAGGTTGCAAGACTCAGATTCTATGGGAATAAGGAAGGATATAGGAAGTTAAAGATGCTGAAAATGTGGAAAATGCATCATGCGTTATAAATTTTCATGTGCTGTCAAGAGAAGTTTGTTTGTCTCCTTTCATGAAAATCTTAGAGAGATGCTCAAATTAAATGTTAATATTAGGAAAAAGGAGATTAGAGATAAATAAATAAATAATGAGTAATTAATTAGAGTTTTGTATTAATAATAGTAATAATAATAATAACAGATAATGTTATTATTATTGGGAAATAGTGATAATAATAAATAATAAAAGGGGAATTATTATTATTATTATTGGGAACAACAACAACAATGATAATAATAATAACAATAATAATAAAGTTATTATTGTTAGGGAATTTTTAAAGCATTAACAATTATTATTAATCCTCTAAACTAATTTGTGTAATTAGTTTATTTGCGATTCGAATAAGTGACTAACAGCAATGATAAACATTTTTAAGCAGACCTTGACATTCATCTGATCCCAACAACTTCAGTAAAGAAAAAGAGATACAAGGTTGATGTAGGTAACTTTAATCTTATAATCATGTATGTTAATGTTATGCAATTATTAGCTGATCATGTATGTTGGTTGAATTACTTGTTTATATTTTCCAGGACATGGATTTGAGGCTACAGTCTCATAGGGCTGCGTGTCCTAGACAAAGGTTGTGGTCCTTGGTTGTCAACTGTGGTTACGGCTATGTGTAATTTCTTCCATGCTTTAAACATGTGTTATTATGTCATTTCTATTTTCATACATGTGCATGAGATTAACTGTTATCTTGGAGTCCATTCACTTGGACTCCAAATCACGTGAAAGATACAGGAATTAGTTCGGGATCGAAAGGCAAGAAGCAGCTGTAAGGGATATAGCAGTTGAATCTTTTGGAAATTTGAATTAATTGTAATATATTTAATGTTTATCATACGCTTAGTTTTGGATTATTGTAATTAGCATCCAATTATAGGATGCATGCGAATCGCGAAAAATTTGCTCGTATTTTCAACTTATAGTAATTTTAAAAACTTTTATTTCATAATTTAAAGTCGTCCAAATCACCTCGATCCCTTTTCCATGATAACTCTGATGAATAACGACCCCAAAAGCCGAATGTTACACATCGCGTTATGGTCCCATTCCCCACTCATAGCTAGAGTGGAGGAAAGAAGTCGCTGGAATAATCGAAAAGGCTTTTTTTTTTTGTCAAAGGGATATATATATTAATACTAAAGAACACTGATACAATACATGGAAACTAAAACAAATATAATAACAATAACAGCAAACAAAGCTAAAACAAGTACAACAAACATAACAATACCAATAAAATAAACTGATATGATGATAGCCAAGCACCGTACATTAAAAATATTAGAGTAGAAATAAAAATCACGGACATAATCGCCCTCCTCGAAACCTAAGGTTGGAAATGGCGAGCAAGAGAGTGTTGGTTGGAAAACTCACCTCAAAGGGCATACAATCTTATAAGTAATAGCTGCAATTAAATTAGCTAAATGGATACTCCATTTTAGAGTAACGAAACCAGTAAACCCAACCTCAGAAGAAAAGAGTCCCTTAGTGTCCTGAAGAACACTTTTGCTCCTCTGACCAAACAAATCCGGTGACCTTGACAACTCAACAAAAATCTCCTCTTTAGATCTTCCCCCAAGAATGCAGATCCGACCTACCAAGAGATAATCGATCTCATAACATCCAAACAATCATCCAACCAAGAGGATTTGAAAGCAAATCTGACAGATCTGTTTATTTCCTGAGACAAAAACACCACCACAAAACCCCATAGCACAAAACAAGAAGCAAAAACATAGAAAACCAAAAAACTCTCACCTTAGCAGATCAGATCTGAAGAAGGAGAGGGAGAAAATCATCACAGGGACGAAGATCCATATCTGCAACCCAGAGGGAGAAGGCCTCAGATCGAAGATCTGGGATCCAAACGGCCATTCTAGCGCAATAGTGGAAAAGAAAGGATCCCGCCAACAGCATGTGGTAAAACATGCTGTCGGCGAGAAGAGGAAGAAGAGGAATGGCAAACCAGAAGAGAGAGGGAGGAGAACCAGAAGAGAGAGACTTTCCTGTTATTCGTGCGGCCTATGTACCATCTAAATTAATTTAGACGCACTCTTGCTTCTTCTACTATCAATTTCGTGTGTTGATGGGGTAAAACCAATTCCAATGAAAGGAAATACGCTACTGCTATATCCAACCTTATATATTTTATTAATTTGAGTGTATTAAAAAAACTAGTTACTATTTTTAGTCCTAAATATAAGACAAAGTTTGTAGTGCAATTGCACAACAAACTTCAACAAACTTCGTTCTATATTTAAGAGTGGAGGGAGTATTTATTAAAAAAATGTGTGTTGGTTTATCCAAAATACCCTCATAAATTATTTGCATTGAAATTATTGATTGATGCAAATTTCATTAACATCACGTGCTATCAATAAGAATAGTATAGGGAAAAAATGATTTGGGGGGACAAAATAGATCAATGTCTTTATATTCAAAACTAAATCCGACAACTAACTAACTAGTTATATCAGGAACTGGAGGTAGTAACTTTTGAGAGTGGATTGAGGTTATATTGATGCATCCATATGTACCTAAGTATATTGAATATAACCATTTACTAGGTCCAAATTAGAGTGTTTCTCATGATTTTTTATTGCTTCACCTACTAACTCTTGTGCTTTTATAATCAAATTGATCTTAATTTGGAATAAGCCATACAGTACGGTATTATGATCCGATCCGTTTGGGTTTGACTTACTGCTATAGCTACATTGGAATTATTTAAGAAAAATTAAGGCACGGCTTAGTGCGTGAGATTCTTCGTTATTATAATTACATACATTATGGCCTAAATCATACACTTGGCGGATGAATATTGACCCTCATTTAGTTGCCGCGCATTTTCAAGTGGAAACAAGAAATATGATTTGAACTCACGTCCCTATAATTTGCGAGTGTTTTCGTCCATCATGTTAAGGAATTAATTTGAAGTAAGAAAAAAGATACACTGACACATATATTAGATTATTTATAAGGCCTTCGTTGTTGAGTGTTGGTCCACTCGACCACTCAGAAATTCCAGAATATGCTGCTACGAACTATATATAGCGGCACAATAATAAGTGTATATTTTTATTGGTATAGATTTTGAAATATATTATATTAAATTTATAGACATTTTATACCTATTCAAGATAAAATCAATTTTGCCACATAATCTACTCATTTTTTATATATGTTGCAGGAAAAATTTTAAAAGAGAAGGAAAAAAAAGACAAAGGTGGAACGAAACAGTCCCTGGGCTAATGATCAGAACAGAGACGAAGAAGTGGTTACTACTCTTACCGGCCACTTGCAGAAATAAGCGTTTTTTCTTCTTCTTACATTTATTCTTATCTAAAAAAACTCAAATACACACACATACCCAACTTTTTTTTTTGTTATAAAAAAGTTTTGGAATAGTTTGACACCAGTCCCCTACTAAGGCCAAGGCACGGTCCCGGGCTCTATGAGCATTTACTGGGACTTACGAGATCGCCTACTAAAGAAGTCCAAGCGACGACAGAGCACACATACCCAACTTATCTCGTTGTGTGTGAAAGAACACGAACCAAACCATAATATTTTTTGGGGGGCCCAGTTAACCCATAGAGTATTGCCATGCTTCTATTAATTAATTATTCTCACAAATACATCATTACTGTGAAAATAGGAATTAGGATTTGTTAATGTCGTTTTATTTTTGTCGTTTTCTGTATAGATGAGTGTTGTATTGCTTAATATGACACTGTTAGGACTATATATATATTAGGACAGGTGGTCATTATTTGCTTCATGGGTGTAAAGAATATTTTTAGTAAGGTAAATGAGAATTTCTTTTTCTCCGATACGGTGTGTTCAGTAAGTGGATTTATATTCATCAATTACCCATCAGGAAAAGAATATATTAATTTCATATGTAAAGGGGCATCATATCGATCCCACCACATTTTGTCTGATTGGGGCTCCGTTGAAATTTAAAAATTTAAATGGAAAGCACTCTCTAAGCTTCTGTATATAAATAGCTCAATCTGATCTGCTGCCTATATTCATCACCTAGTCTATCATTCAAAAGTTTTCACTACATCTCCCTCCAGGTAATATCAATCTATTCTCTACTTTTGCTTTATCATATCATTTGGTTTTGTCAATTAGATCCCTCATATATATATTGATATAAAATGAACAGATGTTAAGTTTACTATTTACTGATTTATTTATTGTTCCTGATCGATATATGCAGAATAATAGGGAATGGCAAAAACCCAAGGAATGAGGTTTGCAAGGCTTCTTCTGGTGCTATTAATGATAGTGGGAATATACTTGGCTGATGGAAGCACAAAGGTAACAAGTAAGGAGGAAACGAGTGTGAAGAAGCAAGATGAAGAAGACGGCAAGCCTGGTAATAACGGCGACAGTGATGGAGGCAGTAGCTCTTTGAATAACCATCATTACATCCCCAGGGAGGACTTTAATGGCGGAAACGGAGGAAATCAAGGTGGAGCCAATTGAATTCAAATACATGCAACTAATAAAACTATATCATGATATATAGAATTTGTATTATAAAATGTATGGTCATGTTTGTAAGATGTAACATATATATGGTTGTACGGTGTGGCTCAGTTATTGTAATCGATCGCAATCTGTATAATTATGTGTCCAGTGGCGGAAGGTATAATATTTTCACTTCTTGCTCTTGTGCTACTGTTTCTTTAATTAACTAACTGTGATGAAGTTTCTTCATAATTCTATATTCAATCATTTATTGCTACATTAGGTAACTATGGAATGGGATGATCATCGAAATATATAATATTGTTTGCATTTACGAGTCATGCAAGTAATAAAGTGATAAGTAGAATATTGTTCCCACAAGGATTAATGTAACAAATTGATCAAACAATAAGTTAAGCGAATTCAATTTAGTTGAGCTAAAACAAAGCTTTAAAGAGAAATGAGAATGTTTAAAGACTATTTTTAAAACTAAAGAAATTGATAAAAGCAAATGGTTTTTGGATTTCAACGATTTAGGATTTTTCTTCCCCTTTTTGCATTTTATGATACTGAATTAATTTTCTCTCTCTTAGTATTTCCACACATATACGTGTTAGTGTAAGGTTTATAAATACTTGACAAACTCTCTCAAGTCAATATCAAGTTTCTCTTCTCATTAAAATGCACAATCGCTTGTTACAATTAATAAGAATCAATATTTAAGCAACAACCTTAATATGACAATGTAAAGTTAGTAAATATATATCTATTTTACCAACAAACCATCCATTTATCCAGTAAACTTCAAGACAAGCATGATTTCAATCAAATTCTACACTTAAATTAGCTTTGTCAAGTCAAATCTAAGTGAATAAATTATCTAAATGGTGGCCAATCAATTAGAAGCATTAACCTCAAAATTGAAATCAACACATATATATATTTATCTATTAAAAGAGAGGAATATCTAAGTATTAATACATATAAAAGGGTCAAAAGAATCCTAGAATAAAAAGTTTAACCAATCATTAAACCACAGCAAATTAAATCCAGCTTCAGATTCAGAGACATGGAAAATGATAAGCAATTGGAACTGGACAAAACCAAGAACAAGAACAAATAAAACCAGCAAAAAACTCAAAAGTTCTCGGCCAGCTGCGTGTCTCTGCCTTCTTCTTTATCTCTGCACGTTCCGTCTCTCTTCGGCCAGCAGCGTGTCTCTGTTCTGTTTTTCTCCAGCCGTCAAATTGCGTCTCTGTTTCTCCAAATCAAATGCCGCCTCTCTTCCTCTTTTTCACGTGAGCTCTCTGGTCCTTTCTTTTCCTGCGTCCAGACCCCCCTTTTTTTCGGCTTTTTAGGTTTCCATTATATTAATCCATTCTTCTTCAATCCGTGGGCCTGCTTCTTGCTGTTAGTTCCATTCATTTAGGTCTTCCCTTCATCAATTCTTTAGCGTGGGCCCAACTCCTCTTTTCTACGTGCTTCAAGACCCAATCCATTCATCAATTCAGTGGCCCAATTGATTGATATAAAGCCCACGTGCTCCCTGGTCCAATTCATTTGCCATTAATTGAAGCAAAGCCACATAAATAATAATAATGCTCCCTTACCTCCTGATGCTTAAAATAAAATAAAAGAAATCAAATAATAATAATAATAATAATAAATTTTTATTTCCTTTTTTCTTTTTTCTTTTTTTTAAGAAAATTTCTCATTACTATTATTTATTTCCTAAACTCAAAAACTTTTATTTTAAATTGAAATCCCATAAATGATGCACCAATTTGTTTTAATCTTAAAATAATATTATCTCATAAAAATCTCTCAAAATTGTTTAGATAACTTTCCAAATATTTTCAAATTGTACTTTAAATATATAAAATATGGAGAATTATCAAATATAAAGTTTATTTTAAAAAAAAGTTGTATTTACAAGACATGAATGATATGTTGTGTTCACTAGATTTTGTACCAAACAAACGAAAGAAAAGGCAGATTTTTTTACAAAATAATTGAGCAAACAATATAATTAAGACATAATTTTAGGAAGAGCTATATTCTTTAAGATTCGTTTTTGTCAAATTATATAACTATATGTAGGTCCATCAATTATTTAAGGGATGACTTTTTTTTTTATAAAACAATACTATTGTTACTTTGCTTTTTTTAAAAAACATTTCAAGTATATATATATATATATATATATATATATATATATAGAGAGAGAGAGAGAGAGAGAGAGAGAGAGGGAGGGAGAGGGAGGGAGGGGGGAGACATCAAAGAAAAAATTAAAGAACACTATATTTAAGGAGTCGTAACTATGTATTTTGTGTCTAGAAAATTTGTTGTTAATAATCATTTTACTCATATGAGAGAATTTTACGGATACATAAACACCTGTATCAATCTTTCAGAGAAGTCATCAACTCATCATCATGAAAGCACAAGCGGGTGCTTTGATTAGTAGTGGTTTAAATATCCTTGTTTTGTGCACCGCTGCTGTATTAGTAATTGACACACGCAGATATTCATTATACAACCGATCGAGAAAAAAAAAAGTTACGAGGGTAACTTTAATTTTGTTAGGTATATCGATCTATCTATATTTACTAAAAATAGGGATTCGGAATTACTCTTCTCTGATTGTGTTCCCATCAAATCAGTGTAATCAAGTTATGCGTCGAAAGTTTTGCCAAAAATATTGATATACCCCATTTCAATTTGCTTATGACAGCAAAGCGTATGTAAAACCAGTAAGCCTGAATAATATAATGTTGGTGGAGTTTCCCTATTTTCGGTCTACTGATAATTATAAGGATTAATTAAACATAAAGTTATCGCTAGTAACTTCATTTATCATATATATTAATATTATATACTAGAGCAACGATATTCAATTTTGGCACTCAATATCATTCCTAGCGTGGAGATAAACGCAATTGCCTGATCTAGAAGCATTTGCTTCCTATCACATTGACTCTAGTTATGTTCTATAACTCACTATGCATGCACACATAAGGCTCTTGTAATAATGCCTTGGTTTACCTTGATTATGCTTTATAAATTCTATTTATGTGCAATTCAGTTTTAAATGTGAGGATGCCCAAGTATGGGTGGACTTCCATTGATTAAAGAAAATATGGGTGTAGGTTGTGGCCATTTTTCTATCGCAAGTAGTATATAAAAAGTTGTCGTTCGCATGAGAATTAAGGCAAAAATAGGCTAACTAATGTAATTGTACACTTAGTTAGGTTGAACAAAGTCATTTTGAATATTTCAATTTGTGAAAACAATTTTTGGTTCAAAACAAATTAATTGGACTAAACAAAATAAAATTTGATTCTAACTTCAAGAAAATGGACTCTAGGTTCACTTCTCCTTTCTATACTTCATGAGACCAATTAATTCCCTCTTAATTAGCTTCTTTTTATTGCCCCTCTTAATTAGATTTAATGAAGAATCAAGTATCTATTCAAGATTCAAAAGTATTGGAAAAACTTTCCCAAATTAAAACCAACATCTATTTTCAAAGAACTCATTTGATAACTTGCAACAAACTAGTGAAAATAGTCATTAATTTAAGACCCAATCTTATAATAACAATACTAGGTCAATAGATAAATCTCTTTCCTACTAACAAACTATTCATTCAAACCAGAATTTCAAGACTAGCATAACATTATCCAAGTTCTTTAAACAAGATAATCTCTCTCAAGCATCATCTCATTTAACAAATTATCAATCCAAGTGGTGTGGCCAAACACTAAGAAGCATGAAGCATAAAATAAAATCATCACATAATATTTCATTAAATGCTAGAAAAGAGAGAATAACATAACCTCAATCCATGTAGATGTTCAAAGTAACCCTAAAATGAAAGATTTAGCTAACCATGTCCAAATGCAAAAAAAAAAAAAAAAAAAAAAAAAAAAAAAAAAAAAAAACCATACAAAACAACTAAAGACATGTTAAGCTAAGTAGAAGAGAGGAGAAAAATGACAAAACTAAGGTTGAACTTCCAAAATCTCTCTTAAGATGATAACCCAAGCCTTCAAACTCTTCAAAAACTCTCTCTTAAGGTGAGAACTTTCGTGCTCCAACTTCTCCAAGTGTAGAAGAATGAACTCTTTCAACAAGTTTCCCTAAGTTTTATGACCTTATGATGCATCAATTTTTAAAACGCACAACTGTACTTTTTATGCATTTGCCTTAGCGACCATATTAGACTCTGAGGCAACTAACATAGTAACTCTATTTTTGCCTAGTAGCCACGGAAACCATGTTAGTCATTGAGGTATGTACCATAGGAACTTTGATTTTACTCAATTGCCTTGATGACCATGTTAGATACCGAGACAAATGCTATAGAAACTTTAACTCCCTTTAGGTTCCTTGTTCGTCTCAATAGTCATATTAGTTGCCAAGGCTAGTGTCATAGTAACCATGACTTCCTTTAGGTTCCTTGTTTGCCTCGGCAACCATGTTAGTTGCCAAGGCATTTGACGCAATTGTTCTCTTTCCAATTTAGCTTGTTCTTTATATTTCCTTAACTTCTATAGCCCTTTCCTCTCTCCAATGTTGTCTCTACATCCTCCTACAAGAGGGAGAAAATTCATAAGTTCATCATTTCTTTTGATTAGGCACAAATCATATGATTACATGCAAGAATCTCTTTAATTTTAATCGATACTTTTATTTGTGCATTTTCTTCTACAAACTCTTTCTATGCACAATTTGGATTAAAAAATGGTTAAAAAGAGAAGACAATGTGCTGAAATATTATTGATTTATAAAAGTTAATTGATATGAGAATTTTTATATCTAATAGAGCTTAATAAGTAATGTGAGTACATAATAAAGTATGAAATCTCACAAATTCTAACCTTATGGTTTTTAGTTAAAATATGACATTTTATGCTGATCATCACTCACTTATTCTTTCATTGTTTTGAGTGATGGCTCCCCGTTTTGTCCCTGTTCCATTCCAATGATCAATAAATACTATATCCGGTCCTTAATATAAAAGTTAATTGACTATTTTTAAAAGATATTAAGAAAGTCAAATAAACTATTTAATCATAGCATATATTGTGTATCATTAGATTTTATATTAGTCTATAAATCAAGTAAATTAGTTTGAAGAACAAGAATAAAGATGAATACTTAAATGTAACTTATTTAACTTTCTTAACCTCTCATAATTTTTTTTTAAAAAATAATTTAAAGAAAAACGATAAAAATAAATACTGAAATATAATGTAGCTTATTTAACTTCCTTAATCTATTCAAAAAAGTTAATTAACTCTTATATTAAGGATCCGATAGATTATTATTAGAGTCAGTACAAACTTTTTGAATTCACTAACTGTATATCGTTTGGGTTCCAAAAATGGGACTGAAACCTTTGTGACATTTTTAATATAAAAGAGCTATCAAACTCTCGAGAGAACAAATGGGGATTAATAAAATTTACGCGCAATACCGGTGAAAGTATATATGACTCTTTCTCTTGATACAAAAAACTTTACACCAATAAAAAAACTCTGTAGAGGATCTTTACATTATATATATTCCTCACTTTAATAAAGAAAATTAGATAAGGGAAGATTCAGTTCAGCACGTGATATTTCTTATATGCATGTGACATTGCAAGAAATTATATATCGTCAAAAGGGCTACATATGTAAACATAACTCTATCATTCTCTCTCAAGAAACTCTTCATAAATCGCCCAACTCATTTAATTTAAACAGAAAATACAGTGACCCCTGCACTACAATATTGTTGACCAAAGGGCTAGACTGCTGCTCTATCTTTTCCACATTATGTAGAAATATATATCATATTCCTGTTATCTAAATAATGTTAAAGTGGTGATTACTTAATATCTAAAAGCACTTTTATTTTATAGAATATTTATATATTGCTTTTGATAGAACGTATACATGCAAAGATATGCATGGCGGATTCATCTTCTAAAAACGTTTTTGATAACCTCAGGGCATCTAGTACTAATTTTTAATCCGGATTTAGACAATTTTTACCTCAAATAAAGAAAAAAAAAATCTTATAATATGGTTTATTCTATTAAAAAGACTTGAATACAAGACTCTCTTTTAAGACGCCCTGACTCTTTGTTTTTCCTCATTTCAATTACTGCGGGTTTACTTCAACTCTTCAGCTATTGCAGTATTAATTGTCTATTCATTTAACAGTTCATCATATCATAATTAACATAGAATATATCACAAAAAAGTATGAAAGCATTAATTATTTGGTTTTCACCGATCATGCCCTCAATCGAACAGTTATCTGGTGACACATAAATAGAGTAGCCACTTCGGGCTATACATATAGACAAGTCTACTGAAGCTAGCTTTGTTGATTATTTATTTAATGGTTGAAAGAGCATTCTTAATTATAATAACGTTAGAATTTTAGGACGCACTTGGGAACCCACTTGGCCACAAATACTGTCGAGGTCTAGCTGGACACATCACAAAACAAATATTCAAGGAAAATACTTAAATTGCACCGTTCCGAGAATTAGTTAAATAAAGTTAATTATATATATGAGGACATGAAAGTATAAGAAATTTTCCATCTGTGTGTGTATGACTTAAACATGCACAATGATCGAGTCAGTTGGATCTTTTTATATGTAGTCCATGATTATAAATCCAAAATCCAGAAAAAATGGAATATTACTCGGAACTATTAGATCGTTTTATGATATCTTTGAATTAAAACAAATTAAATGGGTATCGCACTTACCTTGCCTCATTTGGTGCCTCACCATTATATGATTCCAAAGTTGACTTATCGATATTCCACCGCCTCTAACCTCTCTATATAAGCTTCTTTAGCCTCCTCCTCCTTTCCAATTCAAGCTAAGATCATATAATATAGCATCAGTACTCAGCACCTGGTACGATACTCTGTTTGTGTGTGTGTGTGTGTTATATCTACACACTTTTATCTGCTGGCTGTTTGGTTTAGTAGGTCTGTTAAATCATCCATGCAATACCAATTGGTTATAGGAAAAACAATACAAGTAGCTTCTATATATTTATATGCGCATGCATTAATACAGTCTTGTTGTTACTTAACATATATAACCTTCTTGATTTCAGGAATATAATCTGGCAGCATGAAGTTTGTGGTAATTGCAGTGTTAGTGTTTATGGTGATGGTGATGGGAAGCCTTTGTGAGGCTAAAGATGGAGAGAGGTTCGTGAAGAAGAACAAAGAAAAGAGATTACTTGTTAAAGATGATCATCATCATGACCATATCCAGGATAAGGGGGTACTCGTCGACAATAATGATCATCATCGTGACCATATCCAGGATAAGGGGGTACTCGTCGACAGTAATGATCATCATCGTATCCCTATCAGAGATTATAGCCCACCTCATAAGATCAACACCGACCCTGCTTCTCAAGGCAATCCTTAATTTAATTAGAGCGCATCAACATCATGCCGAATCTCCTACTACGTATAGTTCTTGATTATAAAATTCTTGTATGAGCTTCAAAAGACAAGTGAGACGAAGCAAAAAGATCTCACTTATCTTTTTAAAACTCCACAATAATTTTATAATCAAGAATTTTCATTCAAAGTTTGCTCAAGTTGCCAATTTACTGCATGCATATGCTTGCCTTGTGTCATATTTTCATGAACCGTACATGTGTATGTGTGTGTCAGTGTGTGTGAGAGATGTTTGTACGTATCTTGGGAGCTTCGATTCCAAACCATGAATAAAACCTGTAAAGAACTAAGGTTGTAGCGAACTACTGTTATGGTTCATCAAACATGTCAGACTCGAGCTTGATACCTTATGGGACCATGTTTCCCTGCTTGTCCTAAGGACGAGCAGGGAGAGCTCGTCTCTTACCGTTATATCTCATCTGACGGTCCAAATCTCTTTTTTCCTTTTTTTAATGTTACTAATCAGTATCCTAAAATATTTTTTTGGGTATTAGTCAGTATCATAAAATAATTTTTTAAGATTCTAAAAATTATTTTCAAGAATATAAAATATTTTTTAATATCAATTAGTATCCTGAAGTATGTTTTTAGTCTCAGTTAGTACGCTGAAATTTTTTTTAACAGGACCAATCAGTACCCTAAAGTATTTTTTTTGATAAAGTTTTTCAGGGGACTGACTGAGATTAAAAAGATACTTCAGGTACTGACTGGTACTGTTAAAAAAAATTTTCAGGGTACTAATTGAGACTAAAATGATACTTCAGGATAGTGAAAAATATTTCATAATCTTGAAAGTTTTTTTAAAAATATTTCAGGATACAGACTGATAGTAAAAATATACTTCAGAATACACACTGGTACTATCTAAAAAAATAATATTTTAAACAAAAGGGATCTGGACTGTCAGATGAGATCTGATGGTCTAGAGCTCGTCCCAAAAGGGACGAGCTCTCCCTGCTCGTCCTTGGGACGAGCAGGGAAACTAGTTCCATACCTTATGTCAAAATATGATGGGTGGCGCTGTCACTGACACAATTCCTCATTAATAATATGTTATTGTTAATTAATAAAAAAATAAAAGTGTAAAAATACGCATGAGATTTGAAGTGCACACAATACCAAATACTTTTTTGAGAGGCTAAAGTAACATAACTATAAACTTTCAAAATATGCGTAAAAATACACATTGATTATTAGTTGACTGTTTGTTTGGACTTTTTAAGGGTTAAGGAGCAAAAAAGTAAATGAGATTTTTTCGAAAGTCAGTTAGAAATAAATTCTTTTTTTTTAGATATAAGAGTAACTATTAACTTCCAAGATATGTGTAAAATAGATATTTACCATTTGTTTGAATTTTTGATTGAAAATTGTGACATGGAGAATTAAGAAACAACATAAAATAATAATTTAATGACAGGACAAAGAAAATTAATTTTCATCTAACCCTTTATCAAAACCCCATCACTTTATCACCACCTAACCCTCCCAGCACTTTTGCTTTCTTTCAAAAGAAGTGATGAGGTGGAGATAAAGGGTTATGTGGAAATTAATTTCCTTTGCCCAATTAGTAAATTATTATTCTAAGTTGGATAAATACTTACATACTATAATAGTATTATGTCATCTGAACTCTATCTAATGAAAACATAACAACTCATATTATTTTAATCATAGTTGGTCATGATCAACCAATTAAAAACAAAATAAAATTTAAATTTTTTCAAATGAGTCATCAGCCAACTAAGATTAAAATGAATAAGTCGATATGTTTTCAATTGACAGAGTTCAAATGACATAATACTCCTAAGATATATAAGTTTGTTTCTTAATCATCCACATTAATGAGTATATAAGTTTGCCCTTAATGTTGGGTGTACATTAAAGAAAATTTCATATGTATGTTTACACCTTACACTTAAAAAAGGGGTAAATGTGCAAAAATAAACATGTATTTTTTTTTTAAAAGTGTGCTTCACACAAAATATTTTTTTTAAGTGTAAAAGTGGCTACATAGTTACAAAAATGGGGCCAAAGTCACATATTTCACAAAATTTAAATGACATATGTTAGATTAAAGTTAACTATGTCATCTATATTTAACAAAATTTGTGACTTTTATCCCACTTTTGTAACCACGTAGTCACTTTTATACCTATAAAAACACTTAGTGTTGGGTGCATTTTTTAAAAACCACATGTATATTTTTATACTACTACACCTTAAAAAAAATGTAAACAAATGGTTAACTAACAGTTAATATGTATTTTTACACCTATTTTGAAAATTTAAAGTTACTTTTATATCCCTCAGAAAATATATATATGGTATTCGGTATACTTTTTTTAAAAAAATCTCATATATATTTTTCCACTTTAAACTTTAATAAAAATATCGTGGATCCGCTGTGCTTCAGCCTTTCTTATTGTCTCAAATATCTGTACGTCATTCCTGAAAAGTGCGCACATTCTAAAACTTACATTTGTTGATCCCCAGAACACAAACATTAACTGGAATTATTTCAGAATCTGCTGGGAGCTTGGATACAAAATAATGTTTCGACCTATTATGCATACATAATTTTACTTTTGCGCTCGATATGTGCCATATAATTTAAAAGTTACTTGCTGATAGTTAATCTGGAATGTGTTTCATATAGGATATTGAATTTTATTATAACCTATATATACAATAAAAAGGAAATTATATTCCTTTTCTTCCCATTTTTTCAATCGTTTTACTATAAAGCTATGATGTATAACAGAATGAGGGGCCATGATTCAAAGTGATATACACACACACACACA
Organism: Acacia confusa; assembly: GCA_037074495.1. Lineage (NCBI taxonomy): Eukaryota > Viridiplantae > Streptophyta > Magnoliopsida > Fabales > Fabaceae > Acacia > Acacia confusa. The sequence continues at coordinate 2,418,434 of CM073509.1, forward strand.
CACTACAAAATGAGAAAAATTCACATTTTATTATGGAGGGTTGGACATTATCCATAACGATCTATCATTCACTAGCACGATTAATTACTAAATATAGGAAGAGAGATGTATGATAGTTGGTGATTTACTGAGGCCTTTGCCTCTTACACTTTTTTCAGGGAGAATTATGTTAGTGTCAACATTTCACCTAAAAGGGGGTGAATTAGGTGGTGTTAAAAATTTAATCCAAAAACGGCAATCAATGAAATCAAAGAGAAAGAGTTAAAGAATATCACCAAAGTGTCCAATGCTATTTATACTGGTTTGGTCCTATTTTCTTGACCTACATCCAATTCTCAAAACATCTCTGAAATTTTCGCTATCATCATTCCAAGATTAGACAGGTTATTGGTACCTTAATACAGACTCACTCACAGAGTAGATATATAATCACTGATGAATAATAAATATTAGAAGATATTTTACAGAGTATTCATGAGCACTTGATGACCACTAATGGATTATGTGCTTAGTTAGTTGTTCCATATTAAATGCTAAGGTATTTATAGTTGAATACCATTAATGACCGTTGTGAAGGTCCAAGTTTTCCATTGTGAGTTGTTCAAACTATCAGTTAGAGTGAAGAAGCTTTCTGTTACACACAGATTGGAGTCGTTGGAAGAATTTGAGGTTCGGTCATTTTTGCTTCACTGCAACGTATCTCCACACAACATCCCTCTAGTATGCTCTAGGAGATAACCTAAGGTTGGGTCGCTTTTGTCTTCACTGTAATAGGCGCTTCAAACAATATTTAGTTCACCTCCTTTGAGATTACTTCCATGTGCTCAATCATTGCAATTAATGTTCTGACACATAACCTTGCTTTTGAGATTTTGAACGTAATCCAAGATTCAAATCATCTAAAACTCATAAACAAATATATTTTGTAGCATTGAGAACAAGTATAAGTATTAATCAAGTGTAAACAAGTGTTAATCAGTAAATTTAAATTCTAAAAAACAGTTTCAATGCATCAAGAATAGACACTCAAGTGTAAATTCATACTCACTCGAGTGCTGATAAATTTTGTCTCTGGTAGAAAACTGTTAAAGAATATAATACTCAAAATGTTTTAATAATACATATTTGAGAACAAGTTAAAATTGTTTGCACTTCTACCAAACACTCGAGTGGCATGAATCGATACTCGAGTGCTTGTGTCACATTGAGACACTTGAGTGTATCTCCTAAAATAGAAGTCACTCTTGATTCATCAGAGTGTCTTGCACTGAACTTAAAAGTGTTTACCTTACACTCCAGTGTCCATCACAATACTTTCAGGGTTGAAGCGAGTGTCATGCAAAATTCCTACGAGTGTTACCCAACACTCGAGTGCTCACTTATGCACTCGAGTGTTCGACATAATACTTTCATAAATTAAGCGAATGTCGGACAAAATTCCTATGAATGTTGGCCAACACTCAAGCGTTCACTTAAGCATTCGAGTGTCCAATACAACACTTCCAAAAATAAAGCAAGTGTCGTGTGCAATACTTTGTGGCACTTGAGTCTTCAACTCACTACACTTTAAAACAATTTTCATATTCAAGTTTTAGTTTAAATAACGGTTGCTCACTCAAATGTCTTAAAACATACACTCGAGTGACTTAAATCATCAAGTCCTTTTTCTTTTTCAAGTTTCTTATCATCAAAAAATAAACTGAGAACTAACAAATTACATATAGATCCTAATCACTTATAAATATAAAAGTTTGATGTATAAATTTTAAAATTTGACATGAAAATGAGACTAAGAAAATATATAAGTTTCTAAACCCTTTTATACAGTGAACATAAATACATCTTCGTAATCTTCTTATGTATGTGTGCATGCATGCATACAATTCATGAATCAATTGTTATTGTTGGTTACATAACTCATCTATAATTACTATAATAAATAACTTTTGTTTCAAATAAACTTTCGTATTAATTAATATTAATATAACTACAGCTAGCCAGTCCCGTGCTGTAAAGCCCTTATTTCTATGTCCATTATGGTATCAATTATGTTTGTATATCTCTCTTTAATCTAATTGGTGTATAATTATCAGAGTGGCGGTGTTATCAGATCAAAGTGAGTCGTAACAGAAAGCATGCATTAGCATTTGGACGATTGAGTTACTGATAATATATGTCCTGACATATACAAGTTAATTTTAATCCCTTAAGGAATATGTATGATACAATAATTAAGAATTCTGACATAATAGATATACAATCCCAATATAAATAAATTAAACTGTTCTAGACACTCTTCTTGACCAGTGCCTCTTCACAGCTCCATCCATATCGACTTTCCAAGTTCTGATCCTCTTTCCTAAATCTTTAGGCATGTTTGAGATTCAATAAGATTGAATCTTAGAGTAATAGTTAACTTTATATGCAAGTATAAACAATATATGATAGATAATCACAATTTGGAAATAATACAACATTCAACAAACACACCGCAATCAAATTATATAGTACACAACAAATGTAATTTTAACAGCGAATGCACTCACCAATGCCATGTGTCCCAGACACTATGAAAAATAAGCATGCAACATTATCATATAAAAATAATAATCCACAGCTAGCTAAATGTAAACAAAATGTATGACTTAAGACTCAGTCTTAGTCAAAATGCATGACCCAAACACTCGGTCTTGGTCATGATTCTACAATCACAAATCAAACAAGCATATATAGGCTCACAAAACACAGGAGATTAGAGTTACTATATGCAAACATACATTTCTTTGTGTAATTAATAATACACTTGTCCTTTGAAAACAATCCCGGACTTCTCAAATATCCTATAATATTATCATCACATTATTACATTTTCCATATTTTATATTATATTGTAATAAATACCACATCACTTGAATAATATCTAAAGGGTTATTTTCACCTCTATTACCTTTTTACCCTTAATGGATAAGTTATCTAGCTTTTAACTTCTTTTGCTTTAATTTCAAATTGCTGACTTTTCTACCAAAATTTTTTAGTAACTTTGGAAAATCATAACTAAATGGGAAAAAAATCCAATTTATGTGCTTCAAAAATATACATAACCTTTTAAATGTCTAATTTCATGGAAAAATATTTCCAGAAACATGAAAAATTCAAGTTATTCCCAGTTTACTTATTTTTCATCATTATTCAAATTATTCTTCTAGAAACATAATTCAGCTTGAAAGCCCCATATCTTTTTGTAAAAAACTCTAAAAATTTATTATGACCCATTAAAAGAAAGCTATTTTCGTCTAATATATCTCTAGAAAATTTCAAGATTTTTATACGTCATTTTATCAGTCAAAATTCACACACAACCACTATTGTTTAGATTGAACTTCCAGAAATATAAGCTTTTTAAAAAAATTTGTAACTCCTTGTACAAAGCTCCAAAAATTACTCATTGCCTATCAAAATAAAACTTTGCATGTCTACTTTACTTCTAAAAAATATCATTATTTTTGGATATCATTTTCTTGGTGAAACACTATTCACAAGTCGACTGCCTCCAATGAACTTAAATCTAACAGTTTTCTCAACTTTTACCACTTTGATTTTTTTTTTCAAAAATTATTTTCCACCATGTTTTTACTCTAGTTTTCGTTTTAAACCTCTTGGTAACCTTAAAATAATGCAAATAATTTTACATTATATTTTTGTTGCGTAGGCTAAACTTTTGTAACAAGGAAAATCACTTCTCACATAAAATCATAATTTTAACCATAAGTTTGCTTCAAAACTTTGTCTTTTGAACTTTAATGATTTTGAATCTTGTTTTTAGGATCTTGGACAAATGTCCCCTTAGGGGCTCATACCTCCATATTCTAAGACAATATGATCCAACCACTTTAAACTAATATCACAAAGATAAACTAGGATGACCTTACCATATGCTTTGGATTCCATCTCTTTTCTTCCTCTCCTAATTTTCGTCCCACTCTCACTCTTAAGGATCATATGTGTGTTTAACTTTTGATAACATGCAAGGGGGGGACCAATAGACCATGTTCTTATATAAGTGGATGACAAACCTCTTGTGGGTCACACATGCCAAAAGACGAATTTACCCTTGCAAAATATCTCTTTTTCTTGGTTTAACTACCAAGTTTTCTCTTCTTCCTCTCCTCCTTTCATCTTGGCTGACTTCCTCACCTCATTTGGGGCCCTTGGATTGCTTTGCCAAGGGTCAACTCCCTATGGTCTTATTTCCTCCATTGCTCAAGAAGGTTCTAGAAGGTTTTTAGCTTAATGCCATGTGATCTTATCTTGAACACTTGGCTTCTTCCTTATCCCATGTGCCTAGCCAAAATTGAGGACTTATTGGGCAAGTCAATGAGGTCATTTGATGACACAAATAAGGGCTTAGGTGTCCCTTAATGCCAAGTGTCAGTGTGTGGTTGGTTTGTTAATTCATCAAGGTGTATTAGTGTATTATTCATCAAGCTTTATTGTGTCTTCCTTGGCCCTAGCTGATTCAAAATTATTGGCCTCTCAAGGAGGACTTGATTGCCTTTCCTAGCTTGAAAACACATGCACAATTTAAATAGCAATGAATTTGATATTTATTCCTTACTTGACATGTATTAACTTGGCACAAAATGTCCTAAATCTTGAGTACTTTATTCCCTTTGACAACTACTAATTTTCATTGTCTTCTATCTTTTGTCTTAGACAAAAATATAGTCTCATTAAGGATTAAAAAGTGTTAGCCTTCTTGGGGGATTTCAATGCCTACCTCTCCCCTTCTGATAAATTTGGAGGGGCTAATCCCGCTTGGGCCTCTATGCTCCATTTCAGGGAGTGTGTTGCAGATTCTGGGCTTATTGAGGCTAAAGTTCAAGGGGAAAAATTTACCTGGGAAAGACATGGCCTAAAAGAAAGATTGGATTGGGTATTCACCAATTTCGGCTGGTTCACCTCCTTTCCTAATTCCTCCGTCTAGCATGAGCTTAAATTTAAATCGGACCATCGCCTTGTTGTTGTTAACTCCAATCACTCTCCTCAGCAACATCAACGACCTCAAAGATCCTTCTCTTATCAAGTTGCTTGGTCCCTTGAGGATGATTTTAAAGATGTAACTTCTGAGGCCTGGCGAGAGAAAAGTTGGCTTGAAGGGCTCCATGACTTTAGACACTTAGCCTTGCAGTGGAACGAGAACCGTGTTGGCAACTTTACTAAGAAGAAAAAAGAGTTGTTGAGACGCTTGGAGGGTATTGATAGATGTAGAATAATGAACCTTCAATCTAGTCTCTTTCGCCTTGAAAAAAAACTCTAGGATGAATACCACAAAGTAGCTACGCAAGAAGAAATTGTTTGGTTTCAAAAATCCAGAAGTAAATGGCTTCAAGGAGGGAATAGAAACACAAGATTTTTTCATGCCTCTACAATGGTTAAAAGAAAAAAGCAGAGAAATCTCGGCATTAAAAATGAGGAGGGGGAGTAGATTGATGACCACGACTCTCTAAAATTGATGGCCCATGATTTCTTCCAACGTCTTTACACAAGGGATAGCACTGTGAGAAACCCAAATGGTTGGTTTTCTAACTTTCCCACCATCGATGCCAACATGATTCGCCTTCTATCTAGTCCTATAAGCAAGGTTGAGATAAAAAACGCGGCCTTCGCTATGGGAGCTTTTAAAGCACCGGGTCCTGATTGTCTCCAACCTCATTTTTTTCCAATCTTAGTGGACTGTAGTGGGGGATAAAATATGCAGCTTCATTGAAGACTGCTTCAAAAACCCCTCTGCCTTGTCGAGCATAAACAAATCAAAAGTGGTTCTTATCCCTAAAGTTGACAATCCTGTTTCTTTGAAAGAATTCCGTCCCATTTCTCTATGCAATGTCGGTTTCAAAATCATTACTAAGCTTCTTGCTAACAGGTTTAAGGGGATCATGCCTCTCCTTATCAGTCAAGAGCAATGCATTTTTATTGCTAGCAGATCCAGTTGTGATAATATACTTATTGCGCAAGAAGTCATTCATTCCATGAAGTCGTCCGGGAGAAAAAAAGGTTATGTGGCTATCAAGATCGACATGGAGAAAGCTTTTGACAGACTTGATTGGGGGTTTATAAAAAATACCCTCCAATGCCTAAATTTTGAGAGCAATCTCATCGACCTCATAATGGCCTGCATCTCCACCACCTCTATGTCTATTCTCTGGAATGGTGATGAAAGCCCTTACTTCACCCCATCTAGAGGGGTTAGACAGGGTGATCCCCTAAGCCCTTAATTTTTGTTCTTTGCATGGAGCGCCTGGGTCACTTAATTAAAGCAGAATGCCAAGCCCATCGTTGGAAACCTTTTATCTTTAGGCGGGGTGGCCCTCAAATTTCTCACTTATTTTTCACTGATGACCTCTTTCTCTTCATGGAAGCTTCAAAAAGCCAAATGATGGAAGTGCGTAAAGTTATGAAAAGTTTTTGTGAGGTCTCTGGTCACAGAATCAACCTAGACAAATCTCGATTGTTTTGCTCTAAAAAAGTTCATTTTAGCCAGGCTATGGAGTTAAATCAACTCTTAGGGATTGGAATCACTGCGGATCTTGGTAAATATTTGGGGGTCCCGATTATCCATAAAAGAGTTTCTCAAGCCACCTATTACCCGATTGTCCAAAAAGCAAGGAAAAAATTGTCGATGTGGAAAAGCAAATTCTTGACTATTGCAGGGCGTGCGGTGCTCATTAAGTCTGTTTTATCATCCCTGCCTAGCCATTGCATGCAATCGACTCTTCTTCCTTTATGTACAATTAAAGAGATTGAGAAAATCTCTAGGAATTTTCTTTGGTCTCAAGACCAAGATGTTAGGAAAATGCATCTTATTGCTTGGGATAAAATCACTCAAGCCAAGAAAGAGGGAGGATTAGGTTTCAAAAATCTCCGTCGTCAAAACAAGGCGTTTATTATGAAATTATGTTGGGGCCTCTTAACTAAAAAAAGACTGCCTTTGGGTTCAATGTTTAAGGTCCAAATATAACTGTGGAGATCAGCCTGTGCCTAATATCTCTAAAAAAAGAAACTCCTCCCAGGCTTGGAGGGCGATTGTTGAAATTTGGGATAAATTCCTTAATGGTGTTGGTAAAAAGGTTAACAATGGTGAGGGAACTAAATTTTGGACTGACCTTTGGCTCCCTTTAGATCGGCCTATCATATGTTTCGCTCTTCAGCCCTCTTCTATAAATAGAGATGAGACAGTTAGGGATAATACCATGCCTCACGGTTGCTGGGATCATCATAGATGGACTGGGCTCCTTCCTCTTCACGTTATAAATCTCATTATGAATATGAATACCCCAACCAACAATTCCCCTGATTGCTTCACTTGGAGAGCAGCTACAGATGGAAGTTTCTCTGTTAAATCTGCCTATCATTATCTTTCGGACAATGAAGAAACTAGCACTAATAACTTCTTGACCCAAGTGTGGAGGTGGCAATTCTCGGAAAAAAATCAAATACTTCATGTGGCAAGTAGGTCATAAGAGACTTGTCACCAACTCCCTTCGGGTCAAGAGAGGTCTTTCTAATGATGATCGATGCCCCTTTCAATGTAATAGCGGGGAGAATGTTATCCACATCATTTGTGATTGTGACCGTGCTAAAAATCTATGGAAACAAATTTTGAAACCTAACTATTTCTCTCAGTTTTTTCTGGTAGTTTGCAGGTTTGGCTCAGATGGAACATCAACCATAAACCGGGTAAAGGAAGATATCAAGATTTCTCGTGGACCAGAATTTTCAGCCTAGGGTGCTGGATTCTTTGGACATCTCGATGTAAGTTTCTTTTTCAAGGAGGAAACTTTGACACCAGGGAGCTTCTTCACGAATGCAAGTATATTCTTATGGAGAGTGGGGCAAACCACAATCTCAAGCACCAAATCTTCCAGATTGGTAGGAAAGAAGAGGACTCTTGGACCCCCCCTCCTACTAATTATGTTCGTATTGACGTGGATGGTTCGGTACGGCACCAGCATCATGCAACGTGCGGAGGAGTGGTGAGGAATTCTCAGGGAGAGTGGCTGATGGGATTCTATAAACCCCTTGGCCTTGGATCTGCTATCGAGGCTGAAATTTATGCTATTAAGCTTGGGTTACAAATCGGTCTACAGATGAATCTGCAAAGAGTTGTCATCTACTCTGATTCCCTTGATGCTGTTAATATCCTTACGAGGGACTCTTCCTCTGATCATCCCCTTAAGGATATTATTGTTGAGACTAGAGACCTGTTGTTTCGTGACTGGGACGTGGAGCTTCACCATACTTCTCGGGAAAACATATCCTGTGTTGACTACATGGCCAAGATGGGCCATAATACTTCCGTTGGCGCTGATGTCGCTCTGATTCCAAATATCCGCGATGGATGTCTTCATATGTTTTTGAAAGACTTGGAGTCTTGTTGCTCCTAGTTTTTGTATTTTGATGCATTGAGGGGCTTTGTTTTCTTTTCCTCTCTTCCTATTATCTTCAAGCTTTGGCTTGCTTGTATTATTAAAAAAAAGTGTTAGCCTTTAATCTCTAATAGTGCAAGTTCATGTGTCAAGAACTTATTGTCAATATGTACCAATTTGACTAAGTGTCATTCATTCACTTTCTTGACTCCTTTAGATTGGAAATACTCATTATTTTATGTGATTTTATGTCATATATTTTAGCCAATTTAATGTGGTCATATATTTAACCATTTTCTATTAGCGTTGAAGTGAAATTCGGATAGATAAATAAGCAATAGATTATAAATCCTGAGACAAATATTCACTTCCGTATTTTAACGTGTACAAAATACAAAGTTTTTTGTAACATCAAAATTAGAGATGTTCTACACGCCCAATTGGGTAGGGGATATTTAGATTTTTTTTTTTAAAAAAAGGATATTAAAAAATAGAAAGAAAAAAATAACACAGAGAAATAAGTAAAATAACAGTTAACTTGCAATAACTTCTATAAATAATATAATTACACTCACATATAATTGGTAACATACCATATATATATTGATTGGATGCATGCACTTGATTGTTCAATTACTGGACAACTTGACCTTGATACAGAAGAATTTGGCCCAAAAAATTATGTTTCATACAAGGTCAAAAGAAATTATTTCTTGCTGTACAACCAAGCAAAAGGACGAAAAAAGAGGTCTGACATCAATTATATGAGGACAGGAAGTGGTAAATTAAAATTGCAACGCGTCAAAATAGTCATTTGTAAATTAGATTAAAGATAACTCGAGTTTGAAACGTGTGTGTGAAAAGGAATAGGCAAGCAAGCAAAGTGGAACGGAAGCTGCTGCAAAAAGAATTTAAAACAGAAGTAGAAATTAAAGCTAGAATCCCAATGAAAGTGGAATTTCCTTATTTTTTTAGTTCTCACAAATGAAATTATGATCGCTATCAACTTCACAATTTTAACAGTTTGAGTAATAATTGTGGTGGATGTTGCACTTAAATTTTTCCTCCTCGACGTGACAGGCCCCATATTGTCTTATATTCATACATTAATTATTCTAAAGTAGACTACTACTTCTATCGCATATCCTCAATTAACGATGTTGTTTACGAGCCTTGAGTTTGTTTTGCTGTTCATATGGCTTCGTATAGAGATATATATCTTTGGTGTTTGATATATATATATATATATATATATATATATCCTTCATGTAATAAGCTGGCTAGCTTAATTATGACCTTAATTCACTACTTTTTCTATCATGCATGTATTCATGTTCTTCAAATTATCTATGAGAAGCTCTATAGTAATATACACACGTGAATACGTGATGTAATAGTTAATTTTGTGATGCTTAGTGGATGTTCACGCTCAATAATCGAATATTTGTTCCAATAATGGAGGGCAGTTTGTATATATTGGTTAATGCTTAGTGCAGAGCAACTGTTTTAGCAAATCACTTGCCCAAAAATTACGATCGAGAGTAACTTTTTGAGTTAGGTTTTTACTAGGGATTAGAAATTACTCTGATTCTGTTCCTATCAAATCAATGTAATCAAGTTGCGGCCAAGTTTAGCCAAACTATTTATATACCCCATTTTGCTTTTTGACAGCAACGCGTGTATATAATCAGTAAGATTGAAAGGTGGAATTTCCCTATTTTCATTCCACTAACAATTATCAAGATTATATATATAATTTACTTGAACAGAAATAATTAATATTGGGCAAAGCACTCACTATCAATTATCATCCCTTTCGTGGAGATAAACAAGTGCCTGATCCGGAAGCCTCTTCTTTCTTTCCTCACCAAGAAAGAATATTGCTCTTGTAATGACTAGTTTATATTGATGATGCATTATAAATTTTAGTTCTATGCAATTTAATTTCATTAACGTATATAATAAAATTCATGAAAAGTTATGCATTATATCGTTCAAGTCAAACACTGTAACTCATTCCTGATTTATGCACAATTAACTTTCACCCTTGCTGTCTCACACTCAGATTATCTACTATCTGTATACCCCTTGAAAGAGTAACGACACTTGTTAATTAATATAACTTTAAGTCTACCATCTGTGCCAAGGAGAGTTGGCACGGGATTCAGGATTAGACCCTTGGGCCGTGGGTTCGATCCCCTCTGCCGCTGCTGGGACTCCTTTGATAGACGATCTCGTAAGTCCCCAGTAAATGCTCATAGAGCCCGGGGCCATGCCCTAGCCTTGGTGGGAGATTGGTGTCGAACCCCTCCAAAACTTTTTATTATAAAAAAAAACTTTAAGTCTTCCTTATTCTCTCTCTCTCCCCCTCTCTCTCACAGTCTCTCTCAGTACATGAGAACGGATAACGTAATTAACTACCCAATATAATTTACGTTAATTAAACAGAAAGTACAGACCCATGTACAACATACAATATCTTTAGCCAAAAGGGTACACTGCTGCTATACCTTTTTCCAAAAAAATTTATCATACGCAAGGGTGATTAATTAATATATTAAAGTACTTTTATTTTATAGAATATTTATATGCTGCTTTGATTTCGATGGAATTAAAGTAATAAAAATGCAATGCCCATAAGTATATATACATTTAACAATTAATTGTATCATTATTCAAATATATATTCACAAAAATTGATGTAAGAATATGGGGAACAGTTTGGATGATGAGCACCAAAAACTCAGACGATCCAGAGTTAATGATTTTCAATTGATGATTTTTAAATAAAAATTTATTTTTTTGAAAAAGATAACTAAAAGATTATCTTTATTTTAGATTTTATACCCATTAAAATCAATTCTTTCAAAAAATAAAAAATTAAGGAAAAAAGTTAAATCTAAACCATTGACGTTAGATTTAGGCAGTTGGGTGCACCCAAACCGGTTCATTCAGGGAGTATCTGTTTTCACCAAACTTGTCCTCAAACAACCAATTACTTAGAGACAGATAACAGGGTAGCCACTTTGGGCTATATAAAAAGAGAAGTTTAGTGAAGCTAGCTATCTTTTATTGATTATTTAATGGTAGAAATAAAAAGTATTAATCTTAATTATAATAACGTTAGAATTTTAAGACGCACTTGGGAACCACTTGGCCACAAAAACTTTTTATGGTCCTGAGCATGGTTGTCAAAAACCTGTTTTAAAACGTAAAAATGCCGTTTTTACGTTTTATTTTTAGTAAAATGCTTTTCGTTTAAGTAAAAAACGTAGAGTGAGTAAAATCGCAAAAAACGCCGTTTTAAATTGTAAAAGCGTGAAAATGAACGCTTTTAAAAAAAACATAGGAAGACTAGAAGAGAAAGGATACAAGGGGGAGGTGAAACAGACGTGCATCAGGGGACTTGCTGGGGAGTGGGGACCACAAGCAATGGACAAACTGAATCAATATTATCATTGACCAATGTGCTTACTAATATGTACTCCTTGGTCCCCGTATCACAAAAAAAAAAACCAAAATCACTTAATATCTTTTTTGTCAAACGCAACATTTCTTAATATATATATATATATATATAAAAGAATGATTTTTAATAGCAATATTTATGACAAGGATAATTTTTTAGGATTAGAATTTATATTATTAAAACTCTATTAGCAAATTATTAATACTTTTGTAGTTATCACCATATATAATTTTTTGAATATATATATATATATATATATATATATGTAAAATCTACGTTTTGTATTATGATTTTTTATTCTCCTTCCGCTTTTAGAGAAAAACCCGTTTTTAAGGTCCTGAGAATTCACTATAAAGTTGTTTACACCAGGGGAGATGGAAATTGCCGTGAAACCTGTATGAATGGTGTTACCTCGAACGAGGGACCTTATAAGACCGGAATTCCCCCAACTCCAAGATTCTCCCACTAACTTATGCCTATTACATAATTAATACATTAATGTAATTAAGAAATAAGAAATTCTACATAAAAATTTAACATGTAATTAGCGAGGAGTCGTCAGTTGAGACTTTCATATGTAGTTCATAATATAAATATAAATCCAAAATCCAGAAAAACAATAAAAGGAAAGATATAAATATAATACTCAAAACTAGAGATGGTTTTATGATATGTTTGAATTAAAACAAATTTAATGGGCACCGCACTTAACCTTGCCTCATTTGATGTGAACCCCACCATTATATAATTCCAAAGTTGACTTGTCGACATTCCACTGCCTTCAATCTCTCTATATAAGCTTGTTAAGCCTCTGCTACCTTCTCAATATACAAGAACATATACTAGCATCAGTGCTCTGTATCTGGTACGTTATTACTTATTACACACTCTATCTCTCTTATATATATATGATCGATATGCATAACTCGGTTTCGTTCTTGGTTGATCGAGTAGTTCTGTTGAATAATCCATTCACTAACTGATTTCAGAACAAAAACGGATAAACGATATTAATTAAGCTTCTCAGTGTGTGTAAACGCGCGCACATATTCCAGCTAATACTCTTGTTGGGAATTAGTACATATAATTAAACTTGATTTCAGATTAGATCTGGCAGCATGAGGTTCATGATATTAGCTGCAGTGTTAGTGTTGATGGTAATGGGAAGCTCATGTGTGGCCAAAGATGGCGAAATGTTGGTGAAGGAGAGGAATCAAGAAAAATACTTGCTGCACGGTGAACCTAGTGATCATCATCACGTGCCAGCTCTCAAGGATGACGCCCTCCGTCCAGCTCATATACAAGGCAATGCTTAGTGCATCATTAAAATCTTCTAAGGGTTCTTTATTATAAAACTTTTGTAGGGTTTAAATTGAGCTTTTAAGACACTCTACAATAATTTTATAATCAAGAATTTAAAAGACTTTCACTCAAAGCTTATTATATATGAACGTGTATAGGCTTATATAATAGCGTTTGTTTTATGTAGTCGAGCGTCTTTGCTGCTTGCTTGAGTCATAACCTACGTGTGTGTGAGAGAGAGAGAGAGAGAGAGAGATGTGTCCACGTTAATTAGCTTGGGTGCTTTGATTTAAAGCCATGTATAAAAGGAAACCAGCAAAGAAGAACTCTAGTTTTAACAAACTACTGGTCTGTCTGGTCATATACATACATATAAATTATAAATATGATTGTTGGTTAGTAAAGAAGATATTGTGGATACGATTTGCTTCAACGTTTCTTATTTAATTTTGTCTCTAATATCTGGCCTTGAAGTGTGCTTCCTTCTAAGCTTACATTTGTTGATGGATCTTCGTGAAAGTATATATTAACTGAATAATTAATTCATCATCTAGGAGTTTTCGTTTGTTATCGATATGCTATCTAGTTTAAAACTTACATGCCGCAAGTTAATTTGGCTTGTGCTTCATGGGGGTTCAATTTAATCCTACACATCCCATAACAAAATTACACATCCATACACATAAACACATAGAAATGTCTTGCACTTTCTTGTTGGTAAAAGTTTATATTTCTTTTTTTTAATTCCTTTTCTTTCGATTGTTCTATTATGAGATCATCATCCAAATTAAATCAACGAGCCATCATTAGCTAGTACTAGTGCATTATCAGTATACTTGAGTACGATCAATATTTTATATATATATATATTAGAGAGAGGGAAGAACAACGAGAGACTTATTAAGGGCTGATCTTCCTTGAATAATTTTTCGCTCGCTTTATTTATGGTGGATTTTACTCTTTATGAATAATCACTATAAAAGTGGCAAATTGATTACGTAACACGCCCCTCTGTCTCCCACACAATTTTTTTTTTTTTGGAGGTAGTAAAATATATGAACATGTGTACATAAATGTTTTTGTTTCAACTAAGATGTGGTAAACTAGAGAGTTTTACTTATGGTATTGTTATGGGTTTTATAACTCCTGTGTACTTACTATATAATCAATACTCGTTAGCTTCTATTTCAATTAATGTCTGTATTAATTAATAATAAGAGCCCATTAGTTTAAAATTAAAATAAAACATGCTTTGGGTTAATTAAACATGAGAAAGTTGCTGGAAGGACGCCCTATTAATCCATTAAAGGTTTGTCCCTTGCGCAGAAAATTGAATTAATACATACTTATATTGTTATAATCAATCCCCTAATTACTCAATGTAATATTATCATACATATCCCAACGACTCCCTTGTTTAACTGAAATAACTTTTCTTAAAAAAAATAAAAATCAAGCTGACCTAGATCATCTTTTTTTTTTTTTTTTTGATATAAACCTTGATCATCTATTTAATTTGCTGATTCAATCTAACTAGAGCTATCCCTCGCGCTCACTTTGGCAGGGAATATTCGAAACATTTTAAAAAAGCATGGATTTGGAAAAAGGTCCAGCAATACGGTGGAAAAAGAAATAAATAAAAAGAAAAACAAACATTTTTTTTTTTAAAAAAAAGAGTCTTTTTAAACCCCCGCGTAGAATGTGAGTTGAGTTTTCGTGAGAGAACTTCTAACTCATCAATCAATTCTCAGCAAGATAATTCATAATTCCAATTAAATAAGACCTAAATAGAAAAACAAGCATAGAAATACGAGGGCAGAAGCAGTAAAAAAGAATTACTTGCGTTAAAAAAGTCATTTGCATGGTTGTGCCTAGATCCATTGAAATGCGAAGTAAGTCAATTTGCTGCCAGCAATAATTATTAAATTAAAGTAAACAAGATGAAATGTGTGTAAAAATGGCATATAGTCAAGCAAAGTAAATCACTCAATCTCCCCAGAGGTGATGTCATATTGTGACTCATGGGCCAGTTGTGCATAAAATGACCAGAAAAAGGATCCAGTCACTGCTTCAGCTTCAAATTTGATAGGGGACTACCTATTGCACTAAAAGTTATAGAACTTCTGGCTAGTCACCTGAAATAACTTGGATACGATTACATGTTAAAAATTCGTTAACCATACGAATGGGCGTACAGTTCTGAAAGTTTAGTTATTTTTTCTCCAAATGTGCAGACTCAATTTGTATATTATTGTTTGAGTTTTCACCCTACGCTCTGCTAAAGTAAAGCTTCATTACTGCTGAAAGCGGATGCCTTTGTTGGTTAATCTAGT
This sequence comes from Acacia confusa, assembly GCA_037074495.1. Taxonomy (NCBI): domain Eukaryota; kingdom Viridiplantae; phylum Streptophyta; class Magnoliopsida; order Fabales; family Fabaceae; genus Acacia; species Acacia confusa. The sequence goes on from CM073509.1 coordinate 2,433,964, forward strand.
AGCATTCATCATATTGCTGTTCCAAAACATTTGATCAAAAAACGAAAAGCAATTATTGGCCAACAAAATCATTGATGACGTGCCCTCCAAAATGGCGGCTGAGCTGGTGGTGGTGTTGCTGTATTGCTTCAACGTCACCGTGTTTGAGAGCCAGCGTTAATGACACAGGTCCGGCTCCCCCAACCTCTACCTCAGCCCTTCTGTAAGGAACAAAACCCGTTAACGTGCCATCCATGGTGGGCGTAACGTGACATCCAAGCTTCGATCGCTTCTCTTGGTTCCATTGTTGTGCGTTTAATTCCGCCACCGTCTCCTCATCCACACAGCTTTCTACACACGGCAATTGATTGCTTCTCAGAGGTTGATCCCCTCTTGCCTGGTGGCCGCCTTCAATGGCACAAGGTCCCTCGCTTCTACCAGCGTTTTGGGTGTCTTTCTCAATCGTCAATCCTTTCATCTCAAGCATGTGTATTTCCTCTACCATTGGCTTCCAAACCCGTACTCGTGCGTTTATGAACCAGTTTGATACCTATATATTTTTTTCCAGGGTAACACTACTCATCAGAGACAGTTTGGATAGGATAATTTTTTATGATGACAAATCTAATGTCTATTTCAACATATAATAGATACATACATAATGAAAATTTTATGGAACCTTTCAACCATAGTTGTAGTAAAGGCCGCCTAGAACAATGGAATACCGACTTCTTCAAATCTAGTCTGTTCTTTGAGAGAAAAAAAAAAATCTAGTGTCTGTTGATTGAGGGAAGAGAGGAAGAAACAGTAATTTCTATACTCTTGCTAAGTTCATTTCCGCTATATTTATCTCCTTGAATTATATATTCCCTTGCTAAAAGTTCAAAAGATTTAGATCTCTACATTACTTTCAAGCATGCAGTTGCATAGTACATGAAATTAGGCACATGCACGATATTGAACATAGACCTTTAGGAAATATCAATTTATGATTTCCAACTTCATACAACTGGAACACCCGTGTCACATAAATGCAAAAAAAAAAAAAAAACAGAAAAAGAAAAGAAGCGGTAATATTTGTCCCACATAATAACCCACTTAGAAAACACAATGAGAACACATCAAAAGCCAATTTATGTATTCAATTTTTTAGTCAGTTTGATTAAAAAAGATCCTAAAACATAATAATCAGTTGAAAAAATGGAGGAAAAGAGCCTACCTGGTTCCGAGTTAGACCTGTTCGAGCCGCTAGCATGTGTTTATCAGCGTCCGTGGGGTACCTGAAAACAAATTGAAGGAAAAGGAAACCACAATTCAATCTTCTTTTTCCTTCGAGAGAAGCCAGATATTGGACACAAAGAAAGACAACAGAGAGGACATACGGGTGAAGAAAATGATCAAACAACCAAGCTCTAAGAACTGACACCGCACGCTCAGGCAAGCCTTTCTGCTGTGGCCTCCAGGCAAGCTGTTGGTGTTCAACATAGCCAGTACCACTAGCAATGAATTTGTTCTTTTGAAAGCTTTGGTCCAAGAACTTCTGTCGCGCAATGTTGCTGATGTCATGTTTGTCACTGGTGGGTGAAGCACCACCACTGGTAGTTGCTGATAATTCCTCTCCCAAAACTCCTCTTATATGCTTAACTTGATCGGAGATGGCATTTTCTAGGCATCTGAAGTGTCTTGATATTGACTTGAGAGCCTTGGAGATGTAAGGAGTAGCAGAACTAAGACCTGCAACTGACTCAAAGGATGGAATAACCATTTGCATTTGTTGCTGATGCTGACTGTATCTTCTGATAACCTGCAATATATAACCCACGCAAGTGCTATGAGAAACAGGACTCCGAGAATCATGTCACTTCAAAATGATAAATATTCGATTAAGTTAGTTAAAAAATATCATCATTAAATAATTGTCTCCATATAAGAAACTGCAGCATGTCTTGAAGACAGTAATCAGGATCATATTATCAACACAGACTCGCTTGTTAAGAGGTTGGGTTTTCTCATCATGACTCAATTCAAACTTACACCTTAATCATCTAAGTCATGACATGATTTAGGGAATAAATTAATCCAGATTCCCATGTACATGCTTGGAATCACTTTTGGGGGTCTCAAAAGTGTTTAATCATGTAAATTGAGACAAAACTCCTCTCACATCTATTTCTTATTTAACATAAATCACAATTGAAAAACTACTTTTAAACTACTTTTAAAGGCTTAAATCACTAGATCGTTATTCCAAATGAGCACGATACAACTGGTCACTTATGGATCACATCATCTACAGAGTTTGATACACAAAAATCAGTGATTGCACGCATTGCACTAAACATATGTCGTTTTCAATTAACACTGACTCGCTAAATAATGTTAATAGATGAGGTTTGACAAATCATTCATGCTTTAGATCTGGTTTTCAACTAACACGTGGAATTCAGAGAATTTTATAATGTCAAGAAAACTAGGCAAGAGTAATATCGTAAAACAGACATGCAGAGTAATTAGATAACCAACCTCCTCTTGCATGTACAGGAACTTAGCCATTCTTTGTTGATACTCTGGCCGAGAAGAAGGGCGAGAGCTACTCCTGTTTCCACCACCACCACCACCACCACCACTATTTTCATTTCCATTAGAACACTGAAGCCTGGAGAACGAAGAAGCACCAGAACTACTATTCTTCGTGTTAATACCACTTTCAATTGTTGCATTTGCCACGTCAGCAGAAGTGGAAGCACCAACTCCTCCAGAAAAATCAGGCCCTTTCGTAAGTTTTTCATTGCGTTGACCACAGATTTCTTCTAACAACTCTTGCGCTGGCTTTAAGAAATTCGAATTCTTCAATATGGTAGCATACCCCGTGAAAGGGCCCAGAGGCCCCACATTTCGATAATCAGTACGGTCACCGGCATTGGAAGAGTGATTTGAAACAGATCTCAAAGGTTTTGAGCATTGTGAATTCGACGACAGTGATAAAGATAAGCCCTGATTATTGGAGTCGCTCAATGGATGACCCGCCAATTCATCACTGTGGATCATTCGATTAGTGCAAGAATTAGGATTTCCAAGACGCAACTGATTTGATTGGATTCCATAGTTTGGAACGAAAAAGAGTTGATTTCCGTTGCCCACCCACATTCCATGGTCAGTTTGTTGCGTCATTTCTGACCCTTGCCCACTGAATGAAGCTGATTTGATTATATCCTGCATAATAACGTTCGGATTGTTCAGAGAAGACGATTGTACACCAGTGAGTTCATTATTGATTTCCACGCCAAAAATGGAATTAGGATTAGGATTGCTTTCGTTAGTCCCCGAACTAGAGGCATAATTAGGCATCCAATCACATAATTGGTGTGACCCACTGTTTCTCCAATGGCCTAAGTTACGTAGTTCGCATTGCTCTTGGAGAGAAGAATGAAAGCTGGACGAAGCGAACTGAGGCATCGTCATCAGCCTGCTGGATTCAGCTAAGGGATTCGAAGCCGTTGAGAAATTGACCATATCCGATGAATTAAAAGCAGGTTCGTAGAGCATATTGGCATTACTCACACTCCTAACTTGAAGAAGATCAGAAGTGGTCCCAGGACGTAAAGGTAATTGTTCAAGATTGCTTGGGAAATCTTGTAACTGCTGGGAGGTGTTCTGGATTATTCTCATCCTGTCACGCCGAATTTGTTGCGCTACATGCGGTTCAGGCCTTCTGATGCTCATCAATTCCAACGTATACCACTTCAAACAAAGTAACTATAACATAAGGATCTCTCGGTGAATCAAGGCCCTGTAAAGAAAATGAGCATCCACAACGGTCACCATATCGGAAACTGAACCCAGAATTCTGCCTACTCTCCTGCAAAGCTGCAATATATTCTCCCATCAATTTACATGGCAAGACAACCAAGCATTAAGCAGTAATAACAATATAGTCACTAACCGAACTTAATCTAAGATGGCAAAAAACAGAATTCTAACCGAACTTCAAAACTTAAAGTCGACCCAAAAATCATAATGTATTTTCAAAAAGCTGAGCGACAGAGAGAAAAACACGGGAATGAAGAGAAATCGTCTGGTGGCTGGTGGAAGTGATTATGGTCGAAGAAACTAAATAATTAATAATAGTTAAATAACAAGAGTGAGAAAAGAAAGAATCTAAATACCGACAAGCTTTGATTAATCGGAAAAGACAGTAGACTTACCATCACTAGACCGGTTCAAGTCATAGCTACTTCAGATAGTTTATTTTGCCGCGATAAATACAGCTACAAGCTGGGTCGCTAGACATTTTCGTAACAGAACAGCAAAGATCACAACTACTATTTACTATTTCCAACAGACTGTGGAGTCACGCATTGTCTGTTGCTTAGCCTTATTCACCCACCGTGGCGTGAACCACGAAAAAAATCTCACCATTCACCAAGCGCAGAGATCTGTAAGAAAATCTTACAGCTCCCTCTACGTACGGAAAACACAGCGTCCAGTAACTTAATCTCATATTGAAACCCTAGTTCCATTAAACCATCACACAGATCTAGATGCTAGTTCTCCAAACAAGTCACAGGCTCAAGAGTCTATATATTCTTAGCACAAACAGGTTTAAGTTAATTCCTGCTGTAAATTAATAAGAAGCTAAACTTCATGGAAGACATCTACCCCACACACACACACACACACACACACAAACATACATAAAGACTCTAAAGCGATTAATTTACTGTTACGTAGTGCAAAACTATACAGCAACACTGAGAAAGAAACTATATGATGTCAGTATCAAGAGGTGTTTCTGCAAATTTGGCATCGGACACCTCAACTACTTCAAGTAAGAAAATCAACTGGAGAAAAAGAAAAACAGTGAGTTCACAGTCGACGACCAATGAGTACAAGAAATCAATTTACCTGAGACTAAGAGAAAAACTCAGAAGCCAGTGAACATGCCAACGAGATTCACGAGGGTAGTGCAAATGGCGGTAAAGCAAGGGAGGGAGGGTTGGGGGATGAAGAGCAGAGTTGAGTTGTGGGTGATGAAGCACATGTACAATGATTGCGGAAGCTGGTACATACGCCGTTAAGGTTAACGTCATAAAGCGCGCTTTTACGGCATTAGGAATAAGAACGTAAAGTCGCCGTTACCCAGGTGAGCAACAGAACCAGAAATGCCATTCTCTTCAATCTCTCGTGACTCGTGAATCTTCAACCTTCAAATCCGAAACTGTGTCTTTGCCGTGTGGACCACCTTCATTTCGCTCCCTGATTTTTTTTTTTTAAAAAAAAACGAATACAAGGGCACGTGTGCCCATTAAGGGAAACACCCTTTGTTTTTTAGATTAATTACCATTTACCACTCTTGACCGGAAACCGTGACCGCACCGGTAACCGTCTTCTTGATGGATTCTCTGTTCCTAGTTCCTACTGCTGAGAATCTAGCAATTACGAGAACACCGTATCCACTATTTGGAGTTTTGACTGCAAACCCTAAAATCATTTATTTACGTTAATTGTGACGAAACTCTCATCATATCCTTGTCTAGTACCGTATTATTCATAAATCAAGGTTTGAATCCCTATTTTACAAAGCTCTAATCGTCTGTGTCTTTGGAGCTGTGTATTATACTTTATATATCGGGAAAATATTTTTTCATGTTGTAGGAAAATCATTTTCTTATATCACACACATGAAATGATGATACCTATATATATATATATGTGGGTCCCACCATTTCATATGTGTGTAGAAAACTTTTTTTTTCTCATATAACATGAGAAAATCAAAGCACTTAAATATCAATAAATCATAATTAAAAACTATTATTAATACTACAACACTCATTGCAGACGTATAATTGCATTTTCTCAATCTATTAGAAAAGAAAATACATTCTCTCTTTAATCTCTTTATTATTTCCTTCTTTGTTGCGATACTAGTCTATTTGGGAAACCACAAAATCTAAATTTTAAAAGTTATTTTTTATAAGTCAAAACAAAACTTCTTTTAAAACTTATCTTGTAAATTCTAAAATCTATTTTCTAAAAACTAAATTCAAATGGGTATTTATATTTGTTCTCTAAAAATATTTTCTGCGTTAAAATTGAAAATTTTGTGCGACGTTTGTAAAAATTCGTTCATTTAATTCGTTTACATGCTGATATATCTTTTTTTTTAGTTAGAAGAATGTGTAGCAAAAGCATGAAGTTATTAAGTGGATGGGATCCGGAACCTTCCACCTTAACAAAAAAAAAAAAAACTTTCACGTCATCACTATGTTTTAAAACTGTCCACATTGCAATATATCATATTAACTTGTAAATAAAAAGAGCCACGTTCATTAATCCGTCCTCCAACATTGAGCAGATCTTTGTTCTTTAAATGAGAGGGCACTAAGTTAAGAAACTTAAGTAGATCTGAATCTGTAATAGAAACAGAGTCAGTGCCTTGGGAGTTGGGACACGAGCCCCAGAGGCATGCATATACATGCCTTCAGTTACCAACTGTAAAAGCATCATAAGTCCCGGCAAAATCAGTGATTTGATTAAGATGGACAAGAACCTAGCTACTAAAGTTAGGTTCCAGATCAATAATGATATTCCGTTCTGCCAACTGACCCTGTAAAAAAAAGGGGGAAAAAAAAAAAGAATTCGGACGGTTGAGATGAAAGGGAATAATGGAAAGAAGAGAAAAAACGTCCGGAGGCCAGAGATTAAAGATTGGAGAAGTAATATCGAGGCAGGAATTGGGAAAGGTACGAATATATATATATTGGCGACAAATTTGTGGATAAGGATTTGATCTGGTGGGTAAATGGAGTAGTGAATTGGAAAAAGAATAAACGATATAATAAGGGTTAACACTGTTGTTGTAAGAATTGATATTTCTATTGTTGAAAGTTTTAAATCATTAATTTCGGTGCTTACGACTCCATAAAGATTTAGTATCAGTTTGATCCCAATGCTTTTAACAGTTTTAAATTCAGATTAAATTAAGGATACGAAACAACATAAACTAAAATTAAAATTTTATCAAACTATAAAGAGTAATAAAATATTATCTCATATAATAATAATACCTTTAATTATTAATATAAGTTCTTATTCCAAACATAATTTATACTATTAAAAAAGTCTCATATTAAGAGCAAGAGTAAGAGTTACTAGTATAATAATAATGGTCCTTATGAGTTGCAGTGAGGTTAAGCAAAAGATGTGATTCCAAGCATTAGAGCTCTTTATGAAGTAATCATTAATCAGTACTAACTAGGTAAAATTATGTCCATACTTATCTTGCAAGCACGAATCATTTAGATTTAGAGGGTACCATTATTTTTTAAGATAATCATATGACATGAGCAGTAGTTTCAATAAAGAAGACATTGACGTCATGTACAGTAAGAGTTTGACACTTGAGAATGGCGTCGTCTTTATTATGAGTGAAGTTAAACCTGCAGTGATATGGTTAGGGAAAGAAAAATGCAGTGATGATAAGACTGATCATCTGGGCAGATGTAAATAAAGCTGAAGTTTTGATGTATTTATTTTCTTTTGTGTTTCTCCGGGGTCAAAAAGCGAGAAAGATGAGCCAAACCCACACACAGAAGAAAAAAGAAGGACGGCCAACACTACAAGCCAGAAATGAAATGAAGGGACTTCGATTCAATTTACATTTGTGCGTACCTCAAAGGTGGAATTCCTGGTAAGGACTCCAAGTTTCTGACTCCAGAGACTGACCCCCCACGATAATACATAGCCCTAGGGTTTATTTATGGCAGAAATTACCCTTATGTTTTTTAAAAAATAAATACCAAGGTCACAAATAAAAAACTAATATCACACAAATCATATAACTTTCTTGTATGATGAGTGAAAAAGTAGTTATTAATAAATATAAAGTTATTATTAATAAGTTATGAGATTTTTCTAATATAATTTTTTGTAATTGAGATTTTAGTATCATTTTCTATTTTTTTTTTAAGGAAAGAATAATCTTTTAGTCTTAATAGTTTTGAATAAATTATAACTTAATATCTACATTTTGACTTGATGTAATTTAGTCCCTACCATTTTAATTAGACTGAAACTTAACTCTGAACTTTGAATTACACAACTTAGTTCCTAAAATTTTTAACTTCATTATAATAAGGATTGAGTTATAATTAGGTGGTAAAAGTACGGAAAAAACCCTAATTAATTAATTAATTACCAAAATGTCACTGTGGCAAAACTATTAACTCATCTGCCCCTGTAATTGATTACATGACTTATGTAATCGATTATAGAGGGTCAGATATATTTTTTTTCATTTTTTACACTACGTAATCGATTACGCAATGTAGCCTAATCAATTACATTAAAATTACACTATGTAATCGATTACATAGTGTAATTTTTAAGTAATCGATTACGCTACAGTGCGTAATCGATTACATTTCGACAGATGTGTTTTTTGAAAGACAAATTGAGCTCATTCGAGACATTTCAACATTTATGCCCTGAAGCTCTCTAGTTGGTGGTGTTTTGGTCGGTTTTTGTGCGACCCATCAAAGTGTAAGGTCATTCTCCTCTTTGAATGTAGTAATGTTGTATAATCTTTGTAGTTTAACTTCATCCCCCTTTACTTTTGTGTAGAATCTGAAACCCACCCCCTTGCAACTCCCATTTTTCATTGTGGAGGATGAGTTCAAGTTCTAACGCCTACATTGTCGTAATATACCATAATCAAATGAATAAAACGGTTATGAAACTAGGTATGAAATTTCACATTTACTTTACTTGTTTCACATTGATGTAAGCATTTATTTGTTGCAGGGTACATGAGTTCAAAGATTCAACTTGATCAAAAATTTCAAGAGTTCATTGAGGCAAACCCACAGGTTGCGTCTTAGTTTGATCGGGCTCCAAAGGAGAAATGATGTATGTCCTACGATGAAGACGGACGGAGGTTCGGGCACATAACGACTAACCTATCCGAGTGTGTCAACAAGGTCCTCAAGGGGGCACGTAATCTACCGATAACCGCATTGGTTAAGATCACATGTAGTCTACTTGTCCAATATTTCGTTACAAGGCATCTTGAGATTACCAAACACATGACTGCAGGTAAAATAGTTTCTAAAAAGGTTGAAGACCACCTACAAAAGATGGACGAGCAGACAGTCGCGTGTCGGGTGGTGCTATATGACAGAGAGTTAGGGTTATTTGAGGTCGAGGACGCGTATGCTGGGGACACAATGCGGGTTGACTTAATCAATCACAAATATCAATGTGGGAGGTTCACAGCAAGAAGGTATCCATGCGTCCACGTGCTAGTAGGGTTTAGGGCAGAAAATTATAATCATTACGATTATGTTGACCCAATGTTCACCTTACCGTACATTAGTCAGGTATATGTTGCACATTGGTACCCGAGAGGCAATGAACGATTGATTCAACAAGTAGATGGCTCAACCGTTATCCCGGATGCAAGTTTGTCACGCAGAAAGGGAAGACCAAAGTCTACGATGATTCAAAATGAGATGGATTGAGTGGAGTCTCAACTGTCAACCAATCAATCCCGATGTCGGCATTGCAAGCAAGTTGGTCATAATATTCGTACGTGTCCGTTGAGGAATAGGCAGGCTTAAAGTGGGCAAGTTATGTTTTTGTATTTCATTTATGATGACATTGGTGAACTTATGTGAAGATAGTTTGTTGATATATTTTGGTGTTCAGTTTATAAATTTTTGTTTTGGACATGCTTGAATGCAAATGTGCTAATGAATTATGTCATTGTCGTGCTTCGTTGGACCAAAAACTAAATTTTGTACATTAATGGACTAGGCCTAGGGTAGACGGTTAATTGTTGGCAAAAACACCTTACCCAAATCACATTTATATGTAAAAAGAAGTTGGACATCAGTTTGGTCGTCAACCAATTCAAATTCAACTCTTCATTGTGCTTCTAGAGCTAGTGTGATCGATTACACTATACTGATGTAATTGATTGCATGGTATTTTACACTATATAATCGATTACAAAATGTGACGTAATCAATTACATAGTGTAATTTTAATGATCAAAAAATGGAAAAAATATATATCTGACCCTCTGTAATCGATTACATAAGTCATGTAATCGATTACAGGGGTAGATGGGTTAATAGTTTTGCCACACTGATATTTTAGTAATTAATTAATTAGAGTTTTTTTTCCATATTTTTGCCTAATTAGGTGACCATTATAAAAATCTGAAATTTTATTTTATTTTTTTAAAAAAAAGAATGCCCCAACGTCGGAAGAAAATTATTTCAAAAAAAGAAGAGCAGCATAAAAAGGATACATAGAAGGGTAGGTTTATTATTAGTAGTAGTAGGAGGAGAAAAAAAATAAGCAAATTATGGAGTGATGTGATGACATCGATCACGTCACAGTGGTCACACACAGAAACCCTACAATCCTAGCTGACATAGGCTCTCTTCAGTGGATGTCATTGTCAAACTTTAACTTTGCCTTCTTTGTGTTGGTTGAGCCCTTTTTCTTGTGGCACCCCCCTTTCCACAAATCTCAGAAAAATCAACGTAACTTATAACTTACTAATATATTGCGAACACGATTACATGAGTTGAGAATTGAGATTTCGATCAAAAAAAAAGTTGAGAATTGAGATTAGACTAATTTTAAATATTTATGCCAGTATTGGTCTGTGTTTGGGTTCTTTCCTTCATGACCGCCTTGTTTTGCTTTTTCCATCTATCCACATCTTGCAGTCAGATTTTTTAAAAACCAGACATGAATTAGATTCTTCACCCCCAGTACAGATAGATAATGACCTTATGGATTATACTTTATTGCGATTTTTAAAAAAATTACATTTGGCCAGCCTAAACTTAAAATTCAAAATACTCATCATCTAAGACAGAACTAAATTCATCTTAACATATGTGATGTCAAGCATGAACTGAATTCTGCATCTTGGGGTGCACCTATGAAATTACTTTTAACTGCATATCATCTGCATGTGCCTCTTTAGCCAAAATATTTGCACATTCAATAGTTTCCCTACTTGAATTGGACAAAACAACATGTCAATCCCCATACATAAGCTGACGTATGGCCTCAGTCTCAGCTCTAAATGTATGATCCAACGTATTATCTTTGAACAAAATATTTAGTGCCTCCTACGAATCAGAGAAAACTTATATGTTTTGAAGTTTGTGCAATTGACAAACCTCAAATCCTGTCTTAATGACCAATATTTTTGCGATTTTTTTAATACTTCCTCTTTTCTTTACTATGAAATTTTTGTAGAGAGTTAAATAGGTTCTAAATATCATATATAATTTTTTTATGTGTGAACATTTTCTTAATTTTCCATATCAATGTTCTTTCAACAATAATCTAAAAAAAAAGAGAATTAAAGAATTAAAAAAGATGAATAGTGTATTTTAGAAAATACATATAATGTAACTAACTTCCTTAATCTAATTAGATTAGATAAATATATCATATATGAATTGGAGGGAGTAGTTGATACTTCTTCTATTCTTAATATAACACATATGTACCTAATTTGATTAAATTAAAAAAGTAAGTTAAGTTAGTTAATATGATATATATGACTTAAAACATCTCAATCATCTTCCCTAATTCTCCACTTCCCTCTCCTCTTTAATAAATTGTTGATAGAGTGCCAACAAAGGTAAATTAGAAAAAAAAAAATTGATAAATATAAAAATCATATATTACATTTAGGACCAAAGTAAATTCTCCAAATATATCTATTTTAGGATAAGAAGAGTATTAGATTTCTTATAGAAAATTAATCTTATAGTTCTTTAGCTGTTATCTCAAGTATAACTCATTCGGTACGTTGCAATAATTTTTGAGCCGCTTATAATTTAAATCATTTATCCTTTTCACTTTTTATATTATTATCCCTGTCATCTCTAACGTTTTCTATGTGCAAAAATTGCATCTAACTTAGCTTCCACGTGGCTTTTCCTTTTTTAAAATATAAAAAGCAAAAAATATAAGATATTAAGTCACAAGTGAGTTAAAATTTAGAGACTATTAAATCACACTAAAATATAATTGAAGGACTGAGTAATAACTAAATTAAAAGTTGAATAATAAAAAGATTTTAATCAATTTTCCCATAAAATTATGATAGATACCTGGAAAAATTTTCTTAGGGGAAAAAATGTGTCATGCTGCGCCGAAAAAACTGCATTCTATTTTTTTAATGAAAAATTGATAACGGGTATAAAATTTACACTTATATCATGAAAAAAGATTAATTTCATGTGGTGATGATCCCTCGTTAATGGTATCTCAATGTTTACTGTTTTGGATAATCTCATTGATGTGAAAGCTTCCAACTCATGTTTTCAGCTCAGATATAAGCCGCAGATCAAATTGAAGAGGAGGCAGAAGCCACACCCACATGATGTTTTGGCAGATCAAATCATTATGTAAGATTTACTTCAAAGTAATTAAACAAACTTTAATTTAAACGGTGAGACAACGGTTGGTGAGTAAACTCTGTCCCCAAACCCAATTATTTCCCTCACTTGTATGACCATAGTGACAACCGATTAAAGACCTACTAATAAGCACATGCATAGTCAACAAATAAAGCAAAGTGAATGGTCACAGATCAGAGCTTTAATTCGATCGCCTCTCGAGGGGAAGAATGGGGGGGATGTGGGTCTGGTTTGGGGTATAGATCCCATATTCTTCAGGTTTAAGATATTGAGAATGAGAATATATTTTTAGCTATTTTTTATTAGTTTTTGCAAGATACTTTAGCAATTATTCAACATATAGATGCCAAGCATGTGTGTGTGACACTTTACCAAGAAAATATAAGGAATGATTTATCTGATGCACATTTGATCAGTGGATACATATTAGGGTCTGTGAATGAGTGTGTCTGTGTGTCTGTGTGACATTTCACCAAGAAAGCAGAAACAATGATTTCTCGGTCACATTTGACCATTCATTTGCTGGATGACATGAAAGTGTCTAAATTGAAACAAAGTGAGGCCTAGGTTTTTTGGAGCGAGAAGAGATCATGGAACATGTTCTGTTCTCTTTCCAGACACAAAACGACAAAGACGCTTCAACTCATTAATCATCAATGGCAGCCAAAAAGGGATGATGAAGATATAATGAACGGATCCATAAAATCAAGAAGCTTTTTTTTTTTTTAATTACCAAACGGGGGTTTCAAATTGCTTCTTCTTTTTGTTTTTATGCTTCAAAAATCAAATTGCCCCATGGCTTATTATTCTTCTTCTTGGCCATCATATCATCATCGTACATAGAAAGGGATCATCTTCTTTACCCCTCCCCTTTGCCCTTCCATAACCCTCCTCTACTCTTTATCACCCTAGCTATTGGATCGAAAATTCAATAATCTAGATTTAATATTTGATCGAAGTAGACATTATTATAATTATTGTTTCAAATAAAAAATAAAAAAATGTTTAAATTACTAAAATTCCATTTGAACTGTGTTAAAATGAAAAAAATTACTTTATAATGATAGTTTATAGGAGTGAGCTGTTCAAATCATATTTATATATATTTATATGTGTGTGTGTGTGTGTAATGTTAGTAATATCTATTTTCATAAAATGTTAGTAAATCTAAACCATTGGAGGGCAAAGGAGAGGATACCTACCCTAACATATACCTTCAAAAATCCCACCACCTGTGCATCCCCACTTTCAGTAGTCATGCTTGCTGGTTTTCCTGCTTTTGTCCCTCCTTTTGCTTTTTAGGGTTTTAGTCCTATGGCCCCATGAGTGTACCTACAATAATACTCAAAAAGAAACAGTTTTGGTGTTTTTATTCAAACAGGATTCATGAGACACTGGAAAGAATACCAGCCATACATTATACCAGCAATGGAATAATGATATGATAGATTTATACGCTGGCCTGGTTCAGATAATTCAGGACGACCAAGATACTTTACTATGTTAACTTCAGTCATTAGCGAATATTTGAGAGCTGATTGAAGTGAGAAGACTGGTTTATTTTAGACTAAGATGGATGCTATGGAACAAAAGCGTAAAGCTTTCCAGGGTTCTCAAATACTTTACGTTAAAGTGCAAAACTTTTATAAATAAATCTGGCTTTTTTGTTTTCATCCGGAAGTTCACTTTGCTGTATAGATTAGGGGTGTTCACAAAGCCCATGGCCCGGTGCAGGGCCAGGCATCGGGCAGGGTATGCTGCCCTGCCCATTTGGCCCTGCCCGGTACTATATATATATATATATTTTTTTTTTAATAATCTATTATCTTTAATTTTTTAAATCTTCCATTTTTTTAATTCCATATGCTTCTTTCTTTTGACAATTTAGGGGCTTGATGCAACCTCATGAAATTTTGGATGACTAAAAGGCTTTGATTACAATTTTTTGATGCCTTATATTAGTGGATTATGGATGTTATTTAATTGTTCACTTATAGATATTGACTATTTGTTAAGGCATATGGTTGTCTTTTTAATTTCAAAACCCAAGTTGTAGAATTATGGATTTTATTTGTAGTTTGTAATATTATTTATTAGGTATGATTGAAGTTTTTTATATATATATATAAAGTGTGATAGGATATGACCACTTAGGCATGGAGGACTCGCCCGACCCTACCCATTATCGCCCTGCCCAAAAATGTTAGGGTTTTTATCGGGCAGGGCCGGGCACTGGGCCTCGTTTTACTGCCCATTGATCTTTCGGGTAGGGCATCGGGCAAGGGTTTCGCCCTGCCCAACCCTGCCCAAAAACACCTCTAGTATAGATAATTACAGGGATAACAAAAAAAAGAAACAAATGGAATCAAAGACAGGGAACTAAATTATGAACAGTTGAAGAGCAATATAGTACAGAGACATATGGATGCATTTTCGAGGCTTTTTTCCCATAGTGCCCTTTTTTAGGAAACTATTTACCAAAATGCCCCTACTTTGAAACTATTTCTCATTATGCCCTCCTCTAGAAACATACTCCTAATCTACCCCTCTTTAGTCGACTAAACCACTTGGTTTAGTCGACTAAACCAAGTGGTTTAGTCGACTAAATTACGGGGGTGGGCGTTAAAAAGCCCACACCCGACATTTAATCGACTAAACCACTTGGTTTAGTCGACTAAATTTCGACGGTGAGGGTTTTTAAACACCCCAAACGCCGCTAATCGACAAGATCTCCCCCCCAAACCCCTCTCCCATCTCTTTTTCGCCAAAATCTCTCTGAATCCGTTGGTGGGTTGCGAAGAGAACTTCAATCTAGTGGAATTTGTGTCGATATCGATATGTTTTCATCTCCATTTAAGATTTCCGTTGTCATTTATGTGTTTATGCGAACCCCCATTTGCGTTTTTGCATTTTGTGTTTTGATTGGGTTGTTTTGTTGTGTGTCTTTGCTTGATTTGAGTATTTCATTCCTATTTATGGAGGAAAATGATGAATATACATGTGAAAGTGAAAAGATTTACATCGGTTGAGTGATTTTTATTTTTTTGAAGAATATCACTTCGTTTTTCATAAATTTTTTTATTTGGTCAGCTAAAACCCTCCATTTTGCAGCTAAAATTCTGGTGTAAAAAATGAGTTCAAGTTCAAACACTTACATGACTATAATCTACCACAGTGGGAGGTATTTTGATGGTCCCGAAGGTGTTCAATTTGAAGGGAAAATGAAAAAGATGAAAATCAAACGGGAGACTACATACAACGAGCTGAAAGAAAGAATTTACCAAAAATTGGGGCTACATGGCAGCCAATGCATTCATCGGTTAATTGCCAAAGTGGAGACTATAGTGGGTAAGGATAATGTATACTACATTAGTACCGATGTATGTGATGATGAAGATGTAGATTGTGTCATAGATGCATTTGCTAATCGGAGAGTACAAAATTTTATTGAGATATATGTTGAAATTGAATCTGGTGAATCATCATCTATACCTATGCATCCAAGATCCCCACAGTATTTTGGTGAAGAAGATAGACATGTTGGTGTATCTGCACCTTCACAAGTGTTAAGTCAGGTAACATTGATGGAAGATGAGGAAGATGAGAATATGCACAGCGATGAGGAGGACGAATTTGAGAGGTTTATTCCACTAGGTGACAGCTCAAATACCGATGTGGAGGGTGATTTTGATTCTTGCCCGAACCTAGTAATCCCAAGGACTGCAACAAAAATCATGCTGACGGTTGTCCCTGGTATATGAGGGCAATGACAGGCAAGAATGGAAATTGTTGGGTGGTCCGTAAGTGGGTTAGCGATCACACCTGCCTGAACCAGAGTCTTACCCGGGATCATGGACAACTGGATTCAAATGTCATATGTGCAGCATTATCAGTATGTTTCGTATTTTTGTTGCTTTGTACTTCTGTTTGTTTATTGACATTATATTTTGAAGTTTGTTATGCTTTAACAAGGTATGTTAAGAGAAGATCCAGCTTTAAAGCCAACGCTGATACAAGAGAGGATGCATCATATGTATGGATATAATATAACATACAAGAAGGCTTGGAAGGCGAAAATGAAGGCCATTGTGAAGTTATTTGGTGATTGGGAGGAATCATATGCATTCTTGCCCAATTGGTTGACATACATGACGCAGGTTAACGTGGGCTCTGTTTTCAGGCTTGATACAGATGAATGTTCCGACCATCGTCGGTTTTATGTCAACTTACGCGTCTTTCGTAGAGTTTTTTGGACATTTAACCAGACAGTTGAAGCCTTCAAATACTGTAAGCCCATACTACAAATTGATGGCACCCACTTGTACGGAAAATACAAAGGTACTCTCTTGATTGCGACTTTACAGGATGGGAATGGGAAGGTCTTACCAATTGCCTTTGTTGTTGTTCCTCCTGGTGCGAAGTATGATGACTGGTGGTGGTTTCTTTGTTTGTTACGTGATCATGTGACTCAGAGGACGGGCATTTGTTTGATATCTGATCGTCACGCCAGTATCATAAAGGCGGTTAAAGATCACCGCAATTGGCAGCCTCCGTATGCCTATCATGTGTATTGCCTACGTCATGTCGCGAGCAACTTTAATACCAGATTCAAGGATGTGCAACTAAAGAAAACAATTATGAACTTAGGTATGAAAGTATACACTTTGGTTACTGCCTTCACATATTTGAACATGTTTGTAATGCACCTTTTGTTATGAGTTTGCTTTAACATGTTATGCAAGGTACATGAGTTCAAAGATCCAGTTTGACCGGAAGTTTCAGGAATTTATTGATTGTAACCCACAGATTGTGTCCTGGTTTGACCGGCTTCCAAAAGAGAAATGGTGTAGGTCCTACGATGAAGACGGACGGAGGTTTGGTCACATGACGACTAACCTAGCCGAGTGTGTGAACAAGATCCTTAGGGGTGCACGTAATCTGCCGATAACGGCTTTGGTGAAGATGACCTGTAGTAGACTGGTCGAATATTTTGTCACCAGGCGTGTTGAGATTAACAAAAATATCGCTACAGGTAGGATAGTGTCAAAAAAAGTTGAAGAAGAGTTACAAAGGATGGACCAGATGACAGTTACATACCGTGTGCGGCTTCATGACAGAGATTTACAGTTATATGAGGTTGAGGTCGCATATAATCAATCTACACATGTTGCCGGTGACATAATGAGGGTTGACTTGATAAATCGCAAATGTCAATGTGGAAAGTTCACAGCAAGAAGATATCCCTGCAGCCACGTATTAGCAGTATGCAAGATGGAGAATTTGAACCATTATGATTACGTTGATCCGGTATTCACTATCCCATACATTAGTCAGGTATATGCAGCACACTGGTATCCTATAGGCAATGAATTGTTAATTCAACAAGGAGAGGGCCCAACAGTTATCCCAAATGCAACTTTGGCCCGCGCAAAGGGAAGACTAAAGTCTACAAGGATACAAAATGAGATGGATTGGGTGGAGTCTCAGCCCTCAAGCAGTCAGCAAAGATGTAGGAATTGCCACCAAGTCGGTCATAATATGCGCACATGTCCAACGAGGAATAGGCAAACTTGAAGTCTATGTAAAATGTTTTGTATTTAGGGTACTATGAGTTGTGTTGTTAATGGCTTCGAAATTTGGACTATTCAGTTGATTGATATGTTGTATGGTATTATTGACTCATTTTGGGACATTAGCAGATCAAATGTGTAATGAAATTCACAAATTGAAGCTACTAAACAAAAAATCATAAAGTTTCAATGTCCGAACATAAAACATAAAGTCAATGAAAGTACATAAAACATGAACACCATAAATCTAATCTGCATGCTCTAGATTCCCATCATCCTCCGCGTGCTCATCAGCCACATCATCACCCTCGGCAGCATTCGGTGCTCCTCCAAGCTGCATCTGACCAAGCGTCTCCTCTACCCACTTCATCGGAGCCTGCATCCACCTTCACCTTTCATTCTCTATCTTCCACCTCTTTTTCTGCATCCTGCCCTGGTGTTGGATGGCCTGCATGACATCACTAAGGGAGAATCCACCCTCCGGCTTAGGATGAACATCGTCGCCGTCATCATCATCGACCTCAGGAAGAACAATAGGTGGACCCTGACCAATATCAAGTACAAAGGGTGGACCCTGACCAGCAGCAGCATCAACATCCTCTTCACCAATGTAGTGCCACCCACCATCTGCACCCTTAGTAATCTTGCATTGCTCTAGGAGGCGCTGTCCAAAGATGGCATTCCATGCTTCTTGTTTCACCATCACCTCATCGTCCATAGGAACACCAAATTTCTCCAAAATCTTCTGAACCAAGTAGGCGCATGGGAGTGCACCTTTATGTCTTGCCTTATACATATGCCAATAGATATAATGTCTTCAATTAACCTCAATGCCATTCTGAACGGACCACATAATGGGGATGTCACCCTCCAACACTCGTGAATGATTGTAGGCCCGAGGAAACAATATGTGGGTGATGACGTAGAAGAGGATCCGAGAACTAACAGTCAGTTGTCCCACAGTCACTATAGGTCTATGCCCTCCTGGCCTCCTGAACGCATACACAGTCTCATCTCGAACATATCCCTCCATGACAAAATTGGTGTCCCCATCAAACTGGTATCTATCACTAGCATCAAAATCAAATCCAAGAAGATCCGTCCACATGTCAGCCGTCACCAGAATGTCAACCCTGCAGACACGAGATTGCAGATCACCATGAATGTAAATCATGTTATGGTAGAAAGCTCTCACCATAACCTCTGAATAGGGACAACTCATCTCCGCCAGCCCTACCAAATGCGAAGTTCCCAACAACGGCGCAATGTCAAGGCCCTCACGTGCAAAGAATGTCATGTCTAATGACTCCGGCTTAATGATGGGTCTGGAAGCAAAATCCCCCATGAATCGTTCATGCTCTGCTTCATTATTTTCAAACAAATATCCAAACGGGAGGTCAACAACGGGCTCAGGCTCAGGTTCCGGTGCATGCTGTTGCCTAGAGGAGGATGCCCCGCGTGATGCTCGGTGCTTGATCCGTCTCCCATGCACATTGCCGGTGTCAGCAGGAGCTTGTCTACGACGCATGATGAGAACAAAGACCTACAAAGGGACGTTACAATCAATCAGGAAACAAGAAACATTCATTATTCTCAATTTCACATTTATATTCATCATTTTCACTAACAAACACTTTCAACATAAACAAGAAATACTCATAAACACAAAAAAATTCGCATAAACGCAAAAAAATTATCATAAACATGTACATTCATCGTTTTCCTCTATAAATATCAAGGAAAAACTCAAATCAATCATACATACACAACAAAACCACCAATTCTTGATGAAAAACAAAGATAAATTCGTCCAAAAATAAAAAAATTCACATAAACGCAAAAAAATTATCATAAACATATACATTCATCGTTTTCCTCCATAAATTTTAATGAAAAACTCAAATCAATCATACATACACAACAAAATCACCAATTCTTGATGAAAAACGAAGATAAATTCGTCCAAAAATAAAAAAATTCGCATAAACGCAAAAAAATTATCATAAACATATACATTCATCGTTTTCCTCCATACATATTAATGAAAAACTCAAATCAATCATATATACACAATAAAACCATCAAATCTAAGCACAAAACAGTAAAACACAAATGGGGTTTGCAATAACACAATGTCGACGGTGGAATTCTGAAAATGGGACGAAAACATACGAAATTAATGCAAATGCAAGTTGATTGAAGTTCTCTTCACAACCCACCAACGGATTCAAGAGATTTTGGCGAAAAAGAGATGGGGGAGAGGTTTGGGGGGGAGATCTAGTCGATTAGCGGCGTTTGGGGTGTTTAAAAACCCTCACCGTCGAAATTTAGTCGACTAAACCACTTGGTTTAGTCGACTAAATGTCGGGTGTGGGCTTTTTAACGCCCACCCCTGTAATTTAGTCGACTAAACCACTTGGTTTAGTCGGTTTAGTCGACTAAACCCATTTAGTCAACTAAACCAAGTGGTTTAGTCGACTAAAGGGGGATAGATTGGGAATATGTTTCCAGAGGAGGGCATAATGGGAAATAGTTTCAAAGTAGGGGCATTTTAGTAAATAGTTTCATAAAAAGGGGCACTATGGGAAAAAAGCCCATTTTCGATTTATAAACTTTTCTTTTTGTGAAGGCGTTGTTGCGTAATATAATATAATGAAGCTGAATTTTGAGAGTTCGCATTTGAGTTGTAACGTAACAGTGAGTAGTTAAAGTACGACATTGTTTTTCTTTTTTTTCCTCTTACTGTGGGGAATTTAATCCCAAAATATCACGAGAGAACACATCCTGATAAAACGCAGGACACCCGTCAAAAAACCTCGATGAAGATAAACCTTCTTTGGCAAGAGCATCGGCACACTTGTTTCTTTCTCTAGAGAAATGGTTGATATGAAGCACCCAATTTCTCTGCATCGGTTCACTGATTCTCCAGTACAACATTGTTGGTTTGCCAAGTGATCATCGCACTCTTGGGCTTTAATGGCCCCGTCTCGTCCACCACAGGCCCAAACTAAAGGTCCCTCCCAAGCTCCCACCATGAGTGTTGTTGTTGATCTTTTCTTAAGAAGAGTTAACTCTTCTTGTGACCAACATTTATTGAGAGTAGGGTGGAAAGGGATTGGTTGTTTGTTAACCACGTTTTCAGTTCAAAGTGTGTGAATCAGTGGCGGAGCCGAAAAAAAATTTAGCCTGAACAAAAAAAAAAACAAACATATTAAACTACTCCCCTTTGTTCTTATTATAAGGTAGCAACTAATAATTATATTTAGTTCTTTTCATAAAGTATTTGCTTGTTTCCAAAAACTATTAAATATTTTTTCATGTATACCTATAATTAAAAAGGATAGCGAGTGAGAATAATAAATAATATGATATTAGAATTTAATGTAATTAGTATAGATAATATTGAAAATTACTTAAATTTCATGACAGATTTAATGACTTTAATTGTTTTATTAACTTGTGAGAATTGTTAGTTGGTCCCTTATAATAAAAACTAGATAGAGTATTTTAAAAATAGTATTACATAACATTGAAAATAAAAAAATAACCAATAATTATAAATCAAAACAAGATATAACATGATCCTAATATTTTTAGTAGTTATTTTAAACAAGAAACATTACAAAAAAATAGGAAATTGGCCACGGAATTATTGACGGAAAAAATTCCGTCATTAATTTCCGTGGATAACTGAAATTATCCACGGAATTCTGTGGGTAATTAAAAAAGTACTGACAGAATTTTCGGTCACAAAAAACACTATCGGTAAAAAAAAAAATTACTGACACTGTTTTTTGTGACGGAAAATTCCGTCGGTAATTTTTTAATTACCCACAGAATTCTGTGGGTAACTGAAATTACCCATGGAATTCCGTGGGTAATTACTGACGGAATTTTTTCCGTCGGTAATTCCATGGCTAATTTCTTTTTCTTTTTTTTTTGTAATGAATTTTACTTTCCTTTCATAGTCTAATGAGTAATTAACCAAACATTATTCTTATAAAGAAGATAAAAAATTAGCTGGTGCCAAATTATTGATCAAATAAAATATCATATAACAGATATATATATATATATATGTTAACAAATTTTAGAAGGTCAATTCGGGCCAATTGGGGCTAAAGGCTTCAGCTAGCCAATAGTTACATTCGCTACTGGTGTGAATAAAGAAAATGTTGTTAGGTTTTTTCTTAACCGCGTCTTCCATTCAAAGTGTGTACATCCAAGATTTAGTCTATACGTCTGGATTGAAGAAAAGTTATTTTAAATGATTAATTTTAGAAAATAGTGTCTGAAAAAGCATGAAAAGATATTTTTCTATGGAAAAAACAAAACAAGGATCTTACGAACACTGCAATAATGTTAATGACCTTGTGGAGTGAAAATGGTTTTTCAAAATCTCTTTTTGTTTAAAAAATGACGTATCAAAGAAGGAATAAAGAAAGGTTGAACTCTAGAGAGGAATTGACGAGTTTGTCGGGTGCATTGACCAATATTCCGCATCCATTCAGTACGGCCATGCCCACTATGGGGTCTTCGAAGTGACCCTCAAGTCAATGTTTAAGTTGAAAATTGAAGGGTCAGTGGGAACATAGAGAAGATTTTAAAGGAGAAAAACACGTTGTCAGTGGGAATGGACCTAGCTGGTATTTTCAAAAGGCATAATCTATGTATTATATAAAAACCGTAATACACACACACACACACATTTTAGGAGTATCAAGTTATATAAATTATATATAATAAAAATATAATAATTTAGATCATTTTAATCCTAATTGACTTATGATTTGTTTGAAAAAAGTCAAATTTTATTTTTTTTAAAAGAAAAAAACATCTTAATTTAAAAAAATGAAGCAAAATATCAATCAATGTTTTTCTTAAAAATAAGATAAAATTTAAATATGAGTCAGCAGCTAATTAAAATAAAAATGATCCAAGTTGTTATATTTTTATTAGACAGAGTTTAGATGACGTGGTACTATTGAAATATGTAAGTATGGGCACACACATATATGCATATGTGTGTATATGAAAATATACATACACATTTATATATATATGTATGTCATTAGTTTTGGTAAAAAAATAAAAAAGAAAATAACCTACACTGGTAACTTTTCCCCCAACGGAAATACCCTAATTCATAATTCCCCTCCCAAAATGATATCAGTGACAGCTTTTTTTATCTACTGTCCGCTCAAATCTATATAGAAATGGGGTATTTTACTATTTCAATTCGTATAATTTATAGGTAAATAAAAATTTACACACACCACAAATATGTTCCTTTAACTCACAAGTTTTGGTCTGAATTCTAGAACAATTCAAATTCTCTGAAATTATATAAATAAATATATTTGATATACTTTAAAAATAATAAATTGGCAACCGTAATAGTTTTTTTAATCAATTATAGTTTAAGGTTATTTATTCAAAATACATAAATGCATAAAAACTTCAATTCAATTTTATAATAAAATATATTTTTAAAAAAATATTTTCATTTTTCTTGTGATTCCCTTACAAAGTTTAATTTTATTTTTCCTTTTTATAAAAAATCGGGCTTGCATAATTAATTGACTTATTCAAATTGATATATAGCCATGCATAGCAGCATCATTCCTGGTGGGTCATTCTTAGCGATGCCTCATGCATATGTGAAGCGGCATTCACGGATACGTAATTAATTTCAGGAATTAATGTGTGAATGGATCATTAATATAACAAGTTAATGCGTTTTGATCATTTTAAAAAAACAAAAAACAAAACTGACTACTATACTCTCATTAACTCACAATAAAAATCATAATATTACAGCCGAAAAAATCTATATATATAATAACCCAATTATTTTTCAGAAGGAAGAGGATATCATATTTTTCACATTATTCAATTGCTCTTGTCCTCTGAGATAATCATAATTTAATAATTGCAAGGGGCATATTTGAAGGATTTTTTTATCATTACTGGTAGTGTTTAGCTCTAAAAATGGCAAGGAATATAATACGGATTCTGTGAAATTTATTGGCATGATTAGTTATATATTTTTGTCCTTCATTTTAATCTAGTTATCATTTTTACAGTAGTTTTCTACAATAAATAATTAAATATTAACTTCTCTAGCCAGTATAATTTTCCCTTGACTTATAGAAAGGTTACATCACTTTACTTTGGTCAAATACTAGCACTCAGAAGGCATAAATAAAAAAGTGCATGTTCTGTAAGGATTTAATAATGGATCAACAACAACAGTCTTATAATTTGTTGATCCACTTGTGGTACCTTACAAGGATGTTCATCACGTTCACCGTGATTTTATTCCAGACTATAAAATTAAAAACAAACCAAAACAAGCAGCCACTTCATGTGTCTGTTCAATTATCTTACTTTTATTATTAATGTTTTTTGCTTAATTACGAGTAGTTCATGCCAAAGACCAAGTGACCTGTTCTTCACCGGAATTAAGCCCCAATGCATCCCACACCGCCTGCGACCCATCCACGATGTTATTCCGGCACGGTGGCTGTCCGGCGTGCTCCATGTCACACCCATTTACCGAGTCACACTCATCCACCACTTTCGCCGTCGTGCTCATCCCGTTGCTCGCCGTGATCTTTACCATCTTCCCGCACCGTGATCCGTTGTCGTACCACCCTGTGGATAGCGCCACCACGCTCTCCGAGTTGTCATGGTAGCTCTCGTCACATTTGGACTTATCTCCGCCGTCTCCGCCTTCACTGAAGTCGTTGAGGGTGAGGGTGGCTTGCGTGGAGGACGAGACTGGCGGGGAGCAACGATACTGATCATAGGATCGATCCTTGCAGGTTAAAGTACCGGAAGGCTGGCAGTTACCGTCATCGCCTCCGCCTCCGCCGCCGCAGATGTGAGTGCCCGCGTCAGGATCATCATTGCACTTGCCGTTGCTGCAGATGAGCTGGCCGGCGCAGTCGTCAAGGGTGGTGCAGCTTCCGCCGCAGTTGGAGATAGCACTTGCGAGCAAAGGAAGAGATGAGAAATTGCAGAGGAGAGAGAAGGCTAAGAAGATGAAGGATAGAGTAGCCATGTTGTGACGTACTATTATATATTTGAGAATATGATCAGGCTTGTGGAAGAAAGATTGTGAGAGCGCCCTTATATAGACATCTCGATGCCGTTAAGTAGGGTGTTAGTGAAAGCCTCCAATTTCGAAATTTCTTTGCCTTCAAGATCACGCGTTTATCGTCAAGTAAATTTTGACCATGGAGCCACGTACGTCGGCAAATACAGTGACACCCCTAAGTTGGATGAAAATACAAGAAGACTGAAGGAAAAGTTGTTAGTTGATGTGGCAATTTGGGAAGTTCATTTATTAGGATTTGCGGAAAAAAGAACAAAAACCTTTGTGTTTGGCTTTTACGATATTAATCTTATGGCTCTATGAATGAACGTACAATAACAATACTCGAAAAGAAGCAATTTGGTGTTTTTATTCAAACGGGACTTTTTTCCCCAGAATTCAAATTTCAAACGGGATTCATAAAACAGTATAAAGTGGAAAGAATACCAGCCACTTTTTTCCCCAGAATTCAAATTTCAAATGGAATGAATGACTGAGGAGTATGTTGGCTTGGTTCAGATAATCTAGGACCACTGTTAATTTCAGTCACTAGCGAATATGAGAGCCGATTGAAGTCACAAGACTGGTTTATCACCTGTTTGAATTAGTAATAGAAATTGTTTTTCCAACGCGATTTATAGTATTTAAGATAATTTTATAGGAAGCAATCCTCTCATAATCCACTAGACTCAATTCTCTTACAAAGACTACTATGACGTTAACTAATTTGTGGAGTAAAAATGGTTTTTCATAGTCTATTCTATTAGAAAAAAAAGGTTAAGGTATAAAATTGTCAACGAACTATTGGCTTAGAAGCAATTTCACCAATAAACTCTCTAATGGATCAAAATTACTAACAAACTCTAGAATCATGATCAATTTCACCAACGCCGTTAATCTGCCTTCATGCAAAAATTACATAATAGGACCTAGATGTTTATGAAACTATATTTAAGCTCCAAAAAATTTTAAAAATTTTATTTTAATCCTTCCACGTACTTTATATGGAGGGACTAAAGTAAAAATTATAAAAATTTTAAGGGCTGCAAGATAATTTTCTAAAATTTTGGGTTCTTTTATGTAATTTTTGTGGGGTCATCTCTATCCCCAAAATCCGCCTCTGGTTACCGGCCTTTTTTTCCTATTAAGGAGACCTGTAATTTTAAGAATTTTGTAACCAACCTAACAAACAACAAGCCTCTCTTTAAATAAAGCCTACTTCAAACAGAGCGAAAATATAATTACTTTAAACAGACAAAAAACATACCTACTTTAAACAGGCCGAAAACAGACCAGTGACTTTTAAAAAAAAAGCTCATCAAGGAAAATACCATCTATGCCATACGGAGACTTATTTGTTTTTTGATTTATGTATTCGTACTGGTGTCTGTGTAGAATGATTTTTATTGAATATAAAGGATTCTGTGTTTGGCTGCGTAAATAAATATATGAAGGGAAGTAACAAGATCTGGATCTGGTAGTACAGTTAGAATATGCGCACATTTTCCTCATTGCCCCCAACACTGTCATCTAGTTCTTGTTTTAGCTTTTGTCATGGCTGGAAAGCATCGCTCTACCTCTATGAGAGTGAGACACCTTTTCTTTTTTTTTTGAAAGCTACCCTAACAAAACGACAAGTGAGAGGAAGATGAATGGCAATGGCAATGGGATCAGATGAAAAAAACAGAGAGAGAGGATGGCGATGGGATAATAATTGATAGCTGCAGAATTGGGTGCATGGTTTCGAAATGGAAGTAGCGTGATTTAAGTGGGATCGTGGCCTGGAGCCACGGGGCACCTCAATTTGCTCTCTCCGAAAACGACTTCTCTATAAATGGAGATTATCAAAGAGAAAGAGACTGCCAATAGAACGACTTCTCAATTGTGCGATTGTGACGGATAAAAGATAGAACACTAAAGAGGAATTAATGGACTAGTTTGTAGGGCACATTGGCCTTTTATGTGGTCTTCGCGATATTTAATTAGCATACAATAGAATTATCTATGTATTATATCTATAAAAACCTTCATATATTGACTTTTTGTAGAGTATGAGTTAATGGGTTAAATGGGCGTCTCATATTTCCCTAACTGAAATCTATGATCATATTATAAATGGGACTTTGTACCAAAATGATATAATAACTACGTACTTATGACTAGCTTTTAGATATACTTTCACCTCTCAGCTCAAATGTATACCACTTTAATCCTATTTATAAAAACTCGATAACCGAATTACGTAGTTTAATAAATTGATTAAAATTATTTAAAAATAATTTCGAAGAATATAATTTCTAAGTAAATACAAATTTACACACACATAAATATACCACAATGTTACTCTATAAAATCTGAATTATAGTACAATTGAAATTTCCTCCAATCATATAAATAAATGTACATGATATATCTATTTTCTTAACCCCAAAAAAAAAAAATTGACAAGAGTAGTGAATTGGATATAGCAGCGGCGCCCGCACTCACTGATGCATAATTAATTAATTAGTTTCAGGGAAAATGGCTAGAAATATTAAGGAATACAGATTCTACGAAAATTGAACACCACGCTGTACTGTGGCAATTGAGTTTATTAATTTATCTATGGTCGTGTATAGCGGGGAAAATGACCTCTACAGTCTCCATTTCCATTCCCTTCACTTTCTTATTTAAATTAATGTTCACGGTTGAGATTTAATATCCTATAAAAGATAAATATATAGAATATTTTAATAAAAGTATAAAAATATGAACTATCGAAAATAAATTTTAATGATTTAATTTTTTGTTATTTATATTATAATAATATTTTTATAGGATATCAAATCTCAACCATCAAAGCTCAAATATAAAAGTAGAGGAAAGTGAATGAATGGGGAAATAGAGAGAACCCTTTCTCAGTTTCTCAGTTTAGTGGAACTTGGTTTGGTTAATATTGCCGTGATATATTCTTCTTTTGTTAGATCGGCGCCCAAAGGAAAGATGCGTTAATTTTGCAGGAATTACAGGTAAAACATATTGACTTGATTTATTGGTATGATTAGTTATTTTTGTCCTTCAATATTGCTATATATAATATAATGTTTACAGCTTTCTACAATAAATTAAATAATTAAATATTAATATCTCCATTATAATATATTTTCCGTTGAGTTGACTTATAGAAATGTTACATCATCCCTTGGTCAAATACTAGCACTCAGAAGGCATAAACGTGCATGTAATATATAGACTCGTCCGGTTTGGAAAGAGCTTTCAGTAGTTTAAATCTTAAAAAAAAAAAGCTTCAATAAAAAAAGTCTTTGAGTTAGATTTTAAATTAATTGGGTTTTTTGAAGGAAAAAAAAAAACTCCTAAAAATCAGTTAAAAAAAATTTTATGAGCTAGTTTATTTCAAAAGCTCTTAACTTTTTTATATGAACCCTACTATTTCTATTACATCAATTCAAACACTAATTATATTTATAACCTGACTATTTTCCTATTTGATTTTTCAAAAATATTAGATAGAAAATAAGCCACCTCTTAAACCCAAACCTGCCCACTTTAAGGATTTGATAATGGATCAAAAACAACAGACTTTTAGTAATTTATGTTAACCCACTTTTGGTAACCTTACAAGGATGCTCATCTCGTTAACCGTGATTTTATTCCATACTATAAAAGTTAAAATCAAAGCAGAACAAGCAGCGTCTTGCTTTTATTATTAATCATTATTTCTTAGTCACGAGTATTTCATCATGTCGTAGACCAAGTGATATGTGCTTCACCCACGTCGGAATTAAGCCCCAGTGCATCCCACACCGCCTGCGACCCATCCACGATGTTATTCCGGCACGGTGGCTGTCCGGCGTGCGCCCTGTCACACCCATTTACTGAGTCACACTCATCCACCACTTTCGCGGTCGTGCTCCTCCCGTTGCTCGCCGTGATCTTTACCATCTTCCCGCACCGTGACCCCTTGTTGTACCACCCTGTCGATAGCGCCACCACACGTTCCGAGTTGCTATGGTACCTCTCATCACATTCGGACGGATCTCCTCCGTCGCCGCCTTCACTGAAGTCGTTGACGGTGAGGGTGGCTTGCGTGGAGGACGAGACTGCCGGGGAGCAACGATACTGAGGATAGGATTTACCCTTGCAGTTTAAAGTGCCGGAAGGTTGGCAGTTACCGCCGCCACCTCCTCCCCCTCCTCCACCTCCGCCGCCACCGCCGCAGATGTGAGTCCCCACATCAGGATCATCATTGCACTTGCCGTTGATGCAAATGAGCTGGCCGGCGCAGTCGTTGAGGGTGGTGCAGCTTCCGCCGCAGTTGGAGATAGCATTAGTGAGCAAAGGAAGAGATGAGAGATTGCAGAGGAGAGAGAATGCTAAGAAGATGAAGGATAGAGTAGCCATATTTAAGAATATGAGGCTTGAAGACGAAAGTTTGTGTAAGAGCGTCCTTATATAGGGTTGTGTCGTTGCCGTGACGTAGGGTGTTAGACCGTTAGTGAAGGCCTCCAAGGTTGAAATTTCTTTGCCTTCAAGATCGGGCATTTATTGTCTGTTAAATTTTGACCAAAATCCGGACCATCTCCATATTTATTATTCAACTCAGAAATTAATTGAGAAAAATTCAACTTCCATCGACATCATATCATGCCTGATACAATTGTCCTAATTTTCCAAACTACGAAATTGAAAGCAACACGTTTTATTTTTATTTTGCTGTTTCCACTTCGATCACTGTCATATCCACTTCCGCTACCCCGCCAACTCATCATACTAAAAAATAGTTAAATATATTGCCAACATACACATTCTGCCCACTTAAAAAATAATGATAATCAACAATTAAATAAAAAAAATGTCTACAAGAAACTTGAAAGCAAGAATAATTCTCACGAAGATAATTATTATTCCCATTTTCCTTGAAAGAAATTAAAAAAGAAAAAAGAAATCATCAAACTCATGTAGGAGCGAATGAGGTTAAAAGAATACCAGTGGGTGTTCTCAGGTAAAAGTATAGAAAAAATCTTAATTAATTAATTATCAAAATGCTATTGAGGCAAAAGTATCAACCTATCTGCCCCCTGTAATCGATTACATGCCTTATGTAATCGATTACAGGGGGTTAGATCTTTTTTTTTTTTTCATTTTTTGCATTATGTAATCGATTACGTCACTATTTAGTAATCGATTACATAAAATTTACATAGTGTAATCGATTACAAGGAGTGGCGTAATCGATTACATAAAATCAAAAGGCAAATGTGGCAGTTACCACGCGATGTAATTGATTACGGCACGGGCCGTAATCAATTACATATCGTGGAATCAGTTTTTAAAATGGTGAAACACCTCATTTTCCCTCATTTCTCATTTCTATAACCGATTAGAGCTCCCCCACTCTCCTCCATTGTGATTTTCGACCAAAAAGTTGCGGATTCAAGCCGTGGGTTGAGGAAAAATCAAATATTTGCTCTCATTTGCGTTGATTTCGGTAGGTTTTCGATACCCATTGTGAATTTGTCTCTATTTTCTCCGTTTTTCTGAAGATATGGTTCATGTAATCAATTAGGGTTTGTTTTCTTTGGGTATGTAGTGTTTTAATCATTGATTTGAATTGTTTGTTGTTGTTTTTGAACAAGTAATAGATTCAATTGATGTTTTTGTGCCATTCAGAATCAATGTGTGTATGTTTGCATGTGAAATTGATGTAAATAGTGGGATTGAAGCACAAATTACATGTTATTGTGTGTATGGATGTTGAAGATTATTGATTACGTGGAGTTTGATTGTTGATTGTACATTTTTCTTTCAATTACATTGTCTCCGTTGACCGATATTGATCATGCATTTCGATTATGCCATTAATTGTGTTTGTCTCATATTTGTTGATGGTTTATATTGTATCTTTGTAGGTATTTGTTGTCATCATGCCTCCACACAGATGAGTTGACCCTTAGACCGAGAGACATTCGAAGGCACGGATGGAGGGTGAGGAATCTGGCTCTTAGGCACAGCCGGCAGATCTCCGATACGGAATTCTTCTGGGCAATAATGCAACATCCCAATGATCCTCCGTTCAGCACTTTGCGGGCAAACCCGTGATCAAGCCCAAGTCACTGGACATGCAATTTTTTGCAAAGGAGGGATTTGATATAGTCCCACTGGTGGAGGGTTTGCGTTTATGTGGCTTGGCGGAGTTCGTCAGTTACTACTCAGAGGATATGGTTAGAACCTTCTACAATAACCTCAGTTACATCAATGGAGTGTTGAAGTCGCACGTCTGCGGCATTGATATAGAGATGACTGCTCCGATATGGGCCGAACTGCTGGGATATGATTTTGATGGGGCGGACACCATTTTGTACGATGGGGATACCAATGTCAACCTGCCTGGATATAACCGAGCCGCCGCCGTCAACAATATCAGGAGGCCTTTGGGTCAGAGAGCCCTTTTCACTGTGGGCTAGCTGACTGTAGATGCACGGATCCTTTTCTACGTGCTGACCCATATTTTGTTCCCCCAGGCCTACAATCACTCCAGGGTGTTGGAGGTTGATATCCCGATCATGTGGGTCATCCTTCACGCCAGGCCAATGAGCTGGAGACACTATGTTTGCTGGATGATGTCTAAGGTGAAGCAGAAGGAGAACGCCGCCCTCCCATTCGCCTACATAATCCACAGTATATTGGTCCACTTCCATGTGCCGATGCAAACGTTTGAGATGGTAAACCAGACGCATTGGAACGCTGTCTTCGGGAGGCACCTACTGAAGCAGTGCAAGATCGTTCAGAATGATCAGGGTATCTGGGTATGCAATGCCGCTGACGAGGACGATGCACCGCCTGCTCCCCCCGTGGTTCATCCTGAGGTCCCTATGCCGGACGTGACGATGATGAGGATGAGGAGATGGTTAAGCCGAATGGTGGATTCTCGCTTCGTGACGTCATACTGCAGATGAGGCAGATGGGCCTCCGACAGAGAAAGCGGTGGAAGAGCCACGAGTAGCGGTGGAGGAGACACGTTGAGAAGGAGAACGAGCGGTGGTGGTGGATGCAGAGCCGGATGCACGAGCTGGAGGCCGGACTACGGCAGTTACAGGACGGATATCACCAGGAGGCAGCCGGAGAGGAGGACCAGATGCCTGATGTCTCCGATGTTTGTATTTGGATCTTGTAATTTTTTTTTAGACTTGCTGAAGTTGTACTGACTATGACATTTACTTTAGTTATGAATGTTTATGCTTTCAGTTCATATGATTTGAGGTGATAAATTTTGCAAATGATATGTCGTAGGATGAAAAACGGATATAGGGACATCGATGGACTAGGCATAGTGTAGACGGTTAATTGTTGACAAAAGGACCTTCCCCAAGTCGCATTTGTAGGTAAAAAAAAGTTGGAAATCAGTTTCGTCATGCACCAATCCGAAATCTCTTCTTCATTATGCTTCTGCAGCTGGTGTAATCGATTACACCATACTGGTGTAATCGATTACACTATGTAAATTTTATGTAATCGATTACTAAACAGTGACGTAATTGATTACATAGTGCAAAAAGTGAAAGAACAAAAAAAGAGATCTGGCCCCCTGTAATCGATTACATAAGGCATGTAATCGATTACAGGGGCAGATGGATTAATACTTTTGCCTTAGTGGCATTTTGATAATTAATTAACTAATTAAGGTTTTTTCCGTACTTTTGCCGTGTTCTCATGTTGTCAGACCGAATCCTAGACTTCAGGTATAGCCTCGAGATTTTTGTCGTGACATGTTCTCTATTGAGCCTTTTAATGCCGATTTGGACTAGCTGGATACTTCCTCTGGTCTTTATTATAAAGCGTCAATTACTTTTTTTTACAAACTAAAGAATGGAAGTTAACTCATTAATTAGATCCAAAATTAATAAATGTTTCCAACTTTACCTCTACTTTAATGATGTAACTTTAAATGAATTAGTTAAAAATGAGGGTATAATGGGAAAAAAGTAATAAATTAGTTAGTTAAAGTAAGTTGGTGCCTTATAATAAGAAGTAGAGAATATATAAAAAGAGTTTTATATCGATTTACATAATTGTACTTTCCTATAATACTAACTCAAACAAGTTCATCTCGTCGACATTACACGTGTTACCTCCTCTACCACCTCGATTGGGAATGAGACCTTCAGCCTCCCTTCCATGCCACCACCGCTGTTGGGGCCACCGTCCAGAACGGCCCTCGCTGTATCAATCACGGAGTTGATCACGAACTCGCCGGTCTTTTTATTGTATTTTCAATGGTTCGTCTCCCGATGGCATGCATCACGTTAACTCAGAAAGCATAAAGGTGCATATACTGTGAGGACATATCTAATAATGGATCAACAACAACAGTCTCATATAATTTGTTAATCCACCTTCGGTACCTTACGGGGATGCTCATCAAGTTCACCGTGATTTTGTTCCACACTATAAAAATTAAAAACAAGCCAAAACAAGCGGTCACTTATTGTGTCTGTTTAATTGTCTTACATTTACTATTAATTATATATCTTTTTGCCATAGATCAAGTGACACATTCTTCACCCACCGACCACGTGCGAATTAAGCTCCGATACATCCGCACACAGCCCGCGACACATCCACGATGTTGTTCCGGCACGGTGGCTGTCCCGCGTGCTCACTGTCACACCCATTTACCGAGTCACACTTATCCACCACTTTCACGGTCCTGCTCCTCCCATCACTCACCGTGATCTTTATAGTCTTCCCGGACCATGACTCCTTGTTGTCCCACCATTTCCATAGCGCCACATGACTCTTTTCGGCAAGATTAAAAAAATTAATTAAATTCTTTAAATTATTTTATTTTTATTTTTATTTTTATTTTTTTCTCGAAATTAATTTGTATGGCTTATACATTAACATATAATCTAATGATATATAACATATGATATGTTTAAATAACTTATTTAACTTTTTAATTTATGAAAAAAAAAATCAATTGAGTCTTATATTTATATATATTCTTCGTTTCTTAAGGCAGTTACCAGCTGTTTATTTTTTGTCGGTTATACTTGCAATTCGCACGTATGACGATTATATTACCAGGGATCTGTAAATGTAGTTGAGAACCTATAATTTATGGGAGGTCTCGTGTAAATATATTTAAACAAAAATATTTTGTAAAAAATTTAGTTCTCAGATTTTCTCTCTCCCTTTTTTACGAGTTCCAAATAATAGTAGAATGCAAAGTCTCGGTCGATCTTCAGGTGTATTGTCGAGTTTGATGACCCCTTAAGATAATACTGGGCTCTGATAACCACATTCCCATTCCTTATAGAGGGGCCCAGGCAGGGCGGACCCAGATAAAATATATTTCATCATAAATAAAAGTACTTAAACTATAACATACACTTAATATATAAAAAAATTGGAAAAAATATATTGCATAAATTAAAATAACTACACCGAAGTCTTACTTTACATGTTTTCATATTATTAAACTTATTTGTAATTGAATCCGTGCTAAAATTTAAAATATTTTTTTTTAATGTATGTAATCAAATAATCATGAAAAAAAATGGTATTCTATTCTATTTTGGAGCTTGTTCTTAATTATATTCATCGCAGAGAAAGATTTTTCAATAGTTACTGTAGAAACTAAAAGAGTGAGTATAAATCTAATCACTCATCAATAAAAAGTGCAAATGATGAACTTTTTAATTCTTTTTAATCCTTGGCATAATTCAGATATAGTTGATAAATTAATCAAATCTGAATGTTTAAGAATATCATGTTTAAAATGTTGTAACTCCATATTAAATATATATACTTGTGTGTGTATAAGTATATTAGAAAATAGAAAATAGAAAATATAGATAGATGGAGTGTCTGTATTAAATGCCCTTCTTTTCTTTTGCCAACAATTGAATACAGTCTGGACAATTGAATTGTTTATTACTAACTCTATTAAATGCACTTCTTTTCTTTTGCCAATAATTAGTCATGTCCCCGAAAGGAGAAAATTGCTTTAATACATAAGTAATTACATAATAACTAAAATGTTGTTTATTATATTGATCACCCCCGCAAGAGTACGTATTGATGTAGGAATAATCAGAAAGTATTTATTCAATTGTTTCTTTTTTTACCAACAAT
Organism: Acacia confusa; assembly: GCA_037074495.1. Classification (NCBI taxonomy): domain Eukaryota; kingdom Viridiplantae; phylum Streptophyta; class Magnoliopsida; order Fabales; family Fabaceae; genus Acacia; species Acacia confusa. The sequence continues at coordinate 2,469,207 of CM073509.1, forward strand.
TGGAGACAGTCCAAAGTATTTATTTTATATATATATAATTTAATTTTTTAAAAAATTAGGGGAGGTGGGGGTCACCCCTAGCCCCCTGTGTCTGCCATTGAGCCCAGCAGATTTTTATGGACTTAGACTTCGTTTTCTCTGTTCATCTAAACTTTCTTGTCCAAAAAAAAATCTTGTCCCAAAAAAGGGTTTATTTCTTGAGTCCAAAAGCCCAAAGAAAATGAAAGGGGCAACAATGCACGAGGTGAAAGTTTTCTGTAGCCCAAAAAAAAACGAAAAAGTTTTCTAAAAGGCTTTTACCTTGTCAAAGACGATTAACAAAGTTATGTTGATACCTTCCTTGAGCTCAATTGATAAAGGGGTTAGATATTCTCACTAAAGAGAGAGGATTCGATCCTGCAGTTGGTTAAGACGCTGAGGGAGACATCCTAACTTTTAGGTGTCTAGGTAAATATCTGAGGGATAATAGACGGCTCGTCCTGCCTAACATTAGTATCTCCTAGGAGGAAAGGAGATTTCGCTCTGCCCTTGAATTGTGAGTGAACTCAACTCCTTTATTAAAATTTTACTCCTTTCTTAAAATTTTTGTAGGAAAAAAAAAAGTTATGTTGATGTGATAGTTTTACCATTGAATGCATTTTACTCTCTGGTTTCATCTAACTGTTGCCTTGCATCATTTGGACCTTTTCAATTTTTCGTATTATATAATTTCATTTTTTCAACAAGAAAAAAAATTAATAAACAAAGTTATGTTGATGTGATTGGAGTTATTGGACTAGGCCTCACCGCTTAGCATGGGTGAGGCTAAATTACGTTGACTTTTTTATTTTAAAGATATCTCAGAGTGCTGGTAGAGGATGAAAAACACACAAGGTAGTGCCCTTTTTTATATGTAAGAAATACTGTAATAATATATATTAAAAAAAAAAGATAAAAGTCATTCAATAGAAATGATAATAAATAACCCAAAAGAACGGAAAGAATCAGGAATAAGATCTGAACATCTTCAAGTGGCATTTTTTCTGATTTGGCTTTCTTCTTATACATATTATCATCTTTTTTCCTTATTTTCTATTGCTCGATTAAGATCACAATGATCCAAATTTTTTATAAGATAGAAATATTATTATAAATAAAAAGAATCGAAAATGATGGTTATAAAAGTTGATAAATCTGAACTGTTGAGATTTTAATCTAACGGAATTAAAAAAAAAAAAGGATTATAATGAGCATATAGGAGATAAACTAAATCCGTGTGTGCGCGCACGGCCATACGAATGGGACACAATTAGCAAATTAATGCTAGGCACTGGGACCTCAAAAAAAAAAAAAAAGATATAAACTAAAAGTAAACATTTAAAATTTTACAAATAATGATGAAAATAAGAAAAAAGGGCAAATTGGATGCAGCTGACTTTTTTTTTTTTTTTTTTTAACGCATCCATTTACATTTTACAAGCCCAGAGAGATCTGACTGATATGTACTGCTACCTTATTATTTTAAATAGTATAATACATAAAATAAATATATGACAGAAATTTTATCTTACTGTATTTAAAAATACTTTTAAAAGCGGGTTTTTTCTGATAAAAGGGCTCAAGAAAATACACATGTACTAGTTAGTTAAATAAAGCCTGTACCAGCACTTAGCAGAAGGCATAAACGTGCATATATATACTGAGACGATTTAATAACGGATCAAAAACAAGAGTCTTATAGTAATTTGTTAATCCACTTTTGGTAATCTTAAAAGGATGCCCATCACGTTCACCGTGATTTTATTAAAAACAAAGCAAAACAAGCAGCCGCTTGCGTAATTATCTTGATTTTATTATTAATCATTATTTCATCATGTCATAGACCAAGTGATATGTGCTTCACCCACGTCGGAATTAAGCCCCAATGCATCCCACACCGCCTGCGACCCATCCACGATGTTATTCCGGCACGGTGGCTGTCCGGCGTGCGCCCTGTCACACCCATTTACTGAGTCACACTCATCCACCACTTTCGCGGTCGTGCTCCTCCCGTTGCTCGCCGTGATCTTTACCATCTTCCCGCACCGTGACCCCTTGTTGTACCACCCTGTCGATAGCGCCACCACACGTTCCGAGTTGCTATGGTACCTCTCATCACATTCGGACGGATCTCCTCCGTCGCCGCCTTCACTGAAGTCGTTGACGGTGAGGGTGGCTTGCGTGGAGGACGAGACTGCCGGGGAGCAACGATACTGAGGATAGGATTTACCCTTGCAGTTTAAAGTGCCGGAAGGTTGGCAGTTACCGCCGCCACCTCCTCCCCCTCCTCCACCTCCGCCGCCACCGCCGCAGATGTGAGTCCCCACATCAGGATCATCATTGCACTTGCCGTTGATGCAAATGAGCTGGCCGGCGCAGTCGTTGAGGGTGGTGCAGCTTCCGCCGCAGTTGGAGATAGCATTAGTGAGCAAAGGAAGAGATGAGAGATTGCAGAGGAGAGAGAATGCTAAGAAGATGAAGGATAGAGTAGCCATATTTAAGAATATGAGGCTTGAAGACGAAAGTTTGTGTAAGAGCGTCCTTATATAGGGTTGTGTCGTTGCCGTGACGTAGGGTGTTAGACCGTTAGTGAAGGCCTCCAAGGTTGAAATTTCTTTGCCTTCAAGATCGGGCATTTATTGTCTGTTAAATTTTGACCAAAATCCGGACCATCTCCATATTTATTATTCAACTCAGAAATTAATTGAGAAAAATTCAACTTCCATCGACATCATATCATGCCTGATACAATTGTCCTAATTTTCCAAACTACGAAATTGAAAGCAACACGTTTTATTTTTATTTTGCTGTTTCCACTTCGATCACTGTCATATCCACTTCCGCTACCCCGCCAACTCATCATACTAAAAAATAGTTAAATATATTGCCAACATACACATTCTGCCCACTTAAAAAATAATGATAATCAACAATTAAATAAAAAAAATGTCTACAAGAAACTTGAAAGCAAGAATAATTCTCACGAAGATAATTATTATTCCCATTTTCCTTGAAAGAAATTAAAAAAGAAAAAAGAAATCATCAAACTCATGTAGGAGCGAATGAGGTTAAAAGAATACCAGTGGGTGTTCTCAGGTAAAAGTATAGAAAAAATCTTAATTAATTAATTATCAAAATGCTATTGAGGCAAAAGTATCAACCTATCTGCCCCCTGTAATCGATTACATGCCTTATGTAATCGATTACAGGGGGTTAGATCTTTTTTTTTTTTTCATTTTTTGCATTATGTAATCGATTACGTCACTATTTAGTAATCGATTACATAAAATTTACATAGTGTAATCGATTACAAGGAGTGGCGTAATCGATTACATAAAATCAAAAGGCAAATGTGGCAGTTACCACGCGATGTAATTGATTACGGCACGGGCCGTAATCAATTACATATCGTGGAATCAGTTTTTAAAATGGTGAAACACCTCATTTTCCCTCATTTCTCATTTCTATAACCGATTAGAGCTCCCCCACTCTCCTCCATTGTGATTTTCGACCAAAAAGTTGCGGATTCAAGCCGTGGGTTGAGGAAAAATCAAATATTTGCTCTCATTTGCGTTGATTTCGGTAGGTTTTCGATACCCATTGTGAATTTGTCTCTATTTTCTCCGTTTTTCTGAAGATATGGTTCATGTAATCAATTAGGGTTTGTTTTCTTTGGGTATGTAGTGTTTTAATCATTGATTTGAATTGTTTGTTGTTGTTTTTGAACAAGTAATAGATTCAATTGATGTTTTTGTGCCATTCAGAATCAATGTGTGTATGTTTGCATGTGAAATTGATGTAAATAGTGGGATTGAAGCACAAATTACATGTTATTGTGTGTATGGATGTTGAAGATTATTGATTACGTGGAGTTTGATTGTTGATTGTACATTTTTCTTTCAATTACATTGTCTCCGTTGACCGATATTGATCATGCATTTCGATTATGCCATTAATTGTGTTTGTCTCATATTTGTTGATGGTTTATATTGTATCTTTGTAGGTATTTGTTGTCATCATGCCTCCACACAGATGAGTTGACCCTTAGACCGAGAGACATTCGAAGGCACGGATGGAGGGTGAGGAATCTGGCTCTTAGGCACAGCCGGCAGATCTCCGATACGGAATTCTTCTGGGCAATAATGCAACATCCCAATGATCCTCCGTTCAGCACTTTGCGGGCAAACCCGTGATCAAGCCCAAGTCACTGGACATGCAATTTTTTGCAAAGGAGGGATTTGATATAGTCCCACTGGTGGAGGGTTTGCGTTTATGTGGCTTGGCGGAGTTCGTCAGTTACTACTCAGAGGATATGGTTAGAACCTTCTACAATAACCTCAGTTACATCAATGGAGTGTTGAAGTCGCACGTCTGCGGCATTGATATAGAGATGACTGCTCCGATATGGGCCGAACTGCTGGGATATGATTTTGATGGGGCGGACACCATTTTGTACGATGGGGATACCAATGTCAACCTGCCTGGATATAACCGAGCCGCCGCCGTCAACAATATCAGGAGGCCTTTGGGTCAGAGAGCCCTTTTCACTGTGGGCTAGCTGACTGTAGATGCACGGATCCTTTTCTACGTGCTGACCCATATTTTGTTCCCCCAGGCCTACAATCACTCCAGGGTGTTGGAGGTTGATATCCCGATCATGTGGGTCATCCTTCACGCCAGGCCAATGAGCTGGAGACACTATGTTTGCTGGATGATGTCTAAGGTGAAGCAGAAGGAGAACGCCGCCCTCCCATTCGCCTACATAATCCACAGTATATTGGTCCACTTCCATGTGCCGATGCAAACGTTTGAGATGGTAAACCAGACGCATTGGAACGCTGTCTTCGGGAGGCACCTACTGAAGCAGTGCAAGATCGTTCAGAATGATCAGGGTATCTGGGTATGCAATGCCGCTGACGAGGACGATGCACCGCCTGCTCCCCCCGTGGTTCATCCTGAGGTCCCTATGCCGGACGTGACGATGATGAGGATGAGGAGATGGTTAAGCCGAATGGTGGATTCTCGCTTCGTGACGTCATACTGCAGATGAGGCAGATGGGCCTCCGACAGAGAAAGCGGTGGAAGAGCCACGAGTAGCGGTGGAGGAGACACGTTGAGAAGGAGAACGAGCGGTGGTGGTGGATGCAGAGCCGGATGCACGAGCTGGAGGCCGGACTACGGCAGTTACAGGACGGATATCACCAGGAGGCAGCCGGAGAGGAGGACCAGATGCCTGATGTCTCCGATGTTTGTATTTGGATCTTGTAATTTTTTTTTAGACTTGCTGAAGTTGTACTGACTATGACATTTACTTTAGTTATGAATGTTTATGCTTTCAGTTCATATGATTTGAGGTGATAAATTTTGCAAATGATATGTCGTAGGATGAAAAACGGATATAGGGACATCGATGGACTAGGCATAGTGTAGACGGTTAATTGTTGACAAAAGGACCTTCCCCAAGTCGCATTTGTAGGTAAAAAAAAGTTGGAAATCAGTTTCGTCATGCACCAATCCGAAATCTCTTCTTCATTATGCTTCTGCAGCTGGTGTAATCGATTACACCATACTGGTGTAATCGATTACACTATGTAAATTTTATGTAATCGATTACTAAACAGTGACGTAATTGATTACATAGTGCAAAAAGTGAAAGAACAAAAAAAGAGATCTGGCCCCCTGTAATCGATTACATAAGGCATGTAATCGATTACAGGGGCAGATGGATTAATACTTTTGCCTTAGTGGCATTTTGATAATTAATTAACTAATTAAGGTTTTTTCCGTACTTTTGCCGTGTTCTCATGTTGTCAGACCGAATCCTAGACTTCAGGTATAGCCTCGAGATTTTTGTCGTGACATGTTCTCTATTGAGCCTTTTAATGCCGATTTGGACTAGCTGGATACTTCCTCTGGTCTTTATTATAAAGCGTCAATTACTTTTTTTTACAAACTAAAGAATGGAAGTTAACTCATTAATTAGATCCAAAATTAATAAATGTTTCCAACTTTACCTCTACTTTAATGATGTAACTTTAAATGAATTAGTTAAAAATGAGGGTATAATGGGAAAAAAGTAATAAATTAGTTAGTTAAAGTAAGTTGGTGCCTTATAATAAGAAGTAGAGAATATATAAAAAGAGTTTTATATCGATTTACATAATTGTACTTTCCTATAATACTAACTCAAACAAGTTCATCTCGTCGACATTACACGTGTTACCTCCTCTACCACCTCGATTGGGAATGAGACCTTCAGCCTCCCTTCCATGCCACCACCGCTGTTGGGGCCACCGTCCAGAACGGCCCTCGCTGTATCAATCACGGAGTTGATCACGAACTCGCCGGTCTTTTTATTGTATTTTCAATGGTTCGTCTCCCGATGGCATGCATCACGTTAACTCAGAAAGCATAAAGGTGCATATACTGTGAGGACATATCTAATAATGGATCAACAACAACAGTCTCATATAATTTGTTAATCCACCTTCGGTACCTTACGGGGATGCTCATCAAGTTCACCGTGATTTTGTTCCACACTATAAAAATTAAAAACAAGCCAAAACAAGCGGTCACTTATTGTGTCTGTTTAATTGTCTTACATTTACTATTAATTATATATCTTTTTGCCATAGATCAAGTGACACATTCTTCACCCACCGACCACGTGCGAATTAAGCTCCGATACATCCGCACACAGCCCGCGACACATCCACGATGTTGTTCCGGCACGGTGGCTGTCCCGCGTGCTCACTGTCACACCCATTTACCGAGTCACACTTATCCACCACTTTCACGGTCCTGCTCCTCCCATCACTCACCGTGATCTTTATAGTCTTCCCGGACCATGACTCCTTGTTGTCCCACCATTTCCATAGCGCCACATGACTCTTTTCGGCAAGATTAAAAAAATTAATTAAATTCTTTAAATTATTTTATTTTTATTTTTATTTTTATTTTTTTCTCGAAATTAATTTGTATGGCTTATACATTAACATATAATCTAATGATATATAACATATGATATGTTTAAATAACTTATTTAACTTTTTAATTTATGAAAAAAAAAATCAATTGAGTCTTATATTTATATATATTCTTCGTTTCTTAAGGCAGTTACCAGCTGTTTATTTTTTGTCGGTTATACTTGCAATTCGCACGTATGACGATTATATTACCAGGGATCTGTAAATGTAGTTGAGAACCTATAATTTATGGGAGGTCTCGTGTAAATATATTTAAACAAAAATATTTTGTAAAAAATTTAGTTCTCAGATTTTCTCTCTCCCTTTTTTACGAGTTCCAAATAATAGTAGAATGCAAAGTCTCGGTCGATCTTCAGGTGTATTGTCGAGTTTGATGACCCCTTAAGATAATACTGGGCTCTGATAACCACATTCCCATTCCTTATAGAGGGGCCCAGGCAGGGCGGACCCAGATAAAATATATTTCATCATAAATAAAAGTACTTAAACTATAACATACACTTAATATATAAAAAAATTGGAAAAAATATATTGCATAAATTAAAATAACTACACCGAAGTCTTACTTTACATGTTTTCATATTATTAAACTTATTTGTAATTGAATCCGTGCTAAAATTTAAAATATTTTTTTTTAATGTATGTAATCAAATAATCATGAAAAAAAATGGTATTCTATTCTATTTTGGAGCTTGTTCTTAATTATATTCATCGCAGAGAAAGATTTTTCAATAGTTACTGTAGAAACTAAAAGAGTGAGTATAAATCTAATCACTCATCAATAAAAAGTGCAAATGATGAACTTTTTAATTCTTTTTAATCCTTGGCATAATTCAGATATAGTTGATAAATTAATCAAATCTGAATGTTTAAGAATATCATGTTTAAAATGTTGTAACTCCATATTAAATATATATACTTGTGTGTGTATAAGTATATTAGAAAATAGAAAATAGAAAATATAGATAGATGGAGTGTCTGTATTAAATGCCCTTCTTTTCTTTTGCCAACAATTGAATACAGTCTGGACAATTGAATTGTTTATTACTAACTCTATTAAATGCACTTCTTTTCTTTTGCCAATAATTAGTCATGTCCCCGAAAGGAGAAAATTGCTTTAATACATAAGTAATTACATAATAACTAAAATGTTGTTTATTATATTGATCACCCCCGCAAGAGTACGTATTGATGTAGGAATAATCAGAAAGTATTTATTCAATTGTTTCTTTTTTTACCAACAATTGGAGACAGTCCAAAGTATTTATTTTATATATATATAATTTAATTTTTTAAAAAATTAGGGGAGGTGGGGGTCACCCCTAGCCCCCTGTGTCTGCCATTGAGCCCAGCAGATTTTTATGGACTTAGACTTCGTTTTCTCTGTTCATCTAAACTTTCTTGTCCAAAAAAAAATCTTGTCCCAAAAAAGGGTTTATTTCTTGAGTCCAAAAGCCCAAAGAAAATGAAAGGGGCAACAATGCACGAGGTGAAAGTTTTCTGTAGCCCAAAAAAAAACGAAAAAGTTTTCTAAAAGGCTTTTACCTTGTCAAAGACGATTAACAAAGTTATGTTGATACCTTCCTTGAGCTCAATTGATAAAGGGGTTAGATATTCTCACTAAAGAGAGAGGATTCGATCCTGCAGTTGGTTAAGACGCTGAGGGAGACATCCTAACTTTTAGGTGTCTAGGTAAATATCTGAGGGATAATAGACGGCTCGTCCTGCCTAACATTAGTATCTCCTAGGAGGAAAGGAGATTTCGCTCTGCCCTTGAATTGTGAGTGAACTCAACTCCTTTATTAAAATTTTACTCCTTTCTTAAAATTTTTGTAGGAAAAAAAAAAGTTATGTTGATGTGATAGTTTTACCATTGAATGCATTTTACTCTCTGGTTTCATCTAACTGTTGCCTTGCATCATTTGGACCTTTTCAATTTTTCGTATTATATAATTTCATTTTTTCAACAAGAAAAAAAATTAATAAACAAAGTTATGTTGATGTGATTGGAGTTATTGGACTAGGCCTCACCGCTTAGCATGGGTGAGGCTAAATTACGTTGACTTTTTTATTTTAAAGATATCTCAGAGTGCTGGTAGAGGATGAAAAACACACAAGGTAGTGCCCTTTTTTATATGTAAGAAATACTGTAATAATATATATTAAAAAAAAAAGATAAAAGTCATTCAATAGAAATGATAATAAATAACCCAAAAGAACGGAAAGAATCAGGAATAAGATCTGAACATCTTCAAGTGGCATTTTTTCTGATTTGGCTTTCTTCTTATACATATTATCATCTTTTTTCCTTATTTTCTATTGCTCGATTAAGATCACAATGATCCAAATTTTTTATAAGATAGAAATATTATTATAAATAAAAAGAATCGAAAATGATGGTTATAAAAGTTGATAAATCTGAACTGTTGAGATTTTAATCTAACGGAATTAAAAAAAAAAAAGGATTATAATGAGCATATAGGAGATAAACTAAATCCGTGTGTGCGCGCACGGCCATACGAATGGGACACAATTAGCAAATTAATGCTAGGCACTGGGACCTCAAAAAAAAAAAAAAAGATATAAACTAAAAGTAAACATTTAAAATTTTACAAATAATGATGAAAATAAGAAAAAAGGGCAAATTGGATGCAGCTGACTTTTTTTTTTTTTTTTTTTAACGCATCCATTTACATTTTACAAGCCCAGAGAGATCTGACTGATATGTACTGCTACCTTATTATTTTAAATAGTATAATACATAAAATAAATATATGACAGAAATTTTATCTTACTGTATTTAAAAATACTTTTAAAAGCGGGTTTTTTCTGATAAAAGGGCTCAAGAAAATACACATGTACTAGTTAGTTAAATAAAGCCTGTACCAGCACTTAGCAGAAGGCATAAACGTGCATATATATACTGAGACGATTTAATAACGGATCAAAAACAAGAGTCTTATAGTAATTTGTTAATCCACTTTTGGTAATCTTAAAAGGATGCCCATCACGTTCACCGTGATTTTATTAAAAACAAAGCAAAACAAGCAGCCGCTTGCGTAATTATCTTGATTTTATTATTAATCATTATTTCATCATGTCATAGACCAAGTGATATGTGCTTCACCCACGTCGGAATTAAGCCCCAATGCATCCCACACCGCCTGCGACCCATCCACGATGTTATTCCGGCACGGTGGCTGTCCGGCGTGCGCCCTGTCACACCCATTTACTGAGTCACACTCATCCACCACTTTCGCGGTCGTGCTCCTCCCGTTGCTCGCCGTGATCTTTACCATCTTCCCGCACCGTGACCCCTTGTTGTACCACCCTGTCGATAGCGCCACCACACGTTCCGAGTTGCTATGGTACCTCTCATCACATTCGGACGGATCTCCTCCGTCGCCGCCTTCACTGAAGTCGTTGACGGTGAGGGTGGCTTGCGTGGAGGACGAGACTGCCGGGGAGCAACGATACTGAGGATAGGATTTACCCTTGCAGTTTAAAGTGCCGGAAGGTTGGCAGTTACCGCCGCCACCTCCTCCCCCTCCTCCACCTCCGCCGCCACCGCCGCAGATGTGAGTCCCCACATCAGGATCATCATTGCACTTGCCGTTGATGCAAATGAGCTGGCCGGCGCAGTCGTTGAGGGTGGTGCAGCTTCCGCCGCAGTTGGAGATAGCATTAGTGAGCAAAGGAAGAGATGAGAGATTGCAGAGGAGAGAGAATGCTAAGAAGATGAAGGATAGAGTAGCCATATTTAAGAATATGAGGCTTGAAGACGAAAGTTTGTGTAAGAGCGTCCTTATATAGGGTTGTGTCGTTGCCGTGACGTAGGGTGTTAGACCGTTAGTGAAGGCCTCCAAGGTTGAAATTTCTTTGCCTTCAAGATGGAGCGTTTATTGTCTATTAAATTTTGACCAAAATCCGGACCATCTCCATATTTATTATAGGGTTTTTTTTTTTTTCCATGAAAGTTTATCCTAAAAAGCATATATCATTTGCAAATTTTTTTAGGTTAAAAACTATAGCAATTTTACTCATCCATTGATTGATCTTAACTGTTAAATTGTTACTCTTCTTTATAAAATCTTAAAAACAAAATTGCTCATAAAAAACTTTTGGAGTAAATTTATTCCTGAAAAAATTCTAAGGTATATTTGCTTTATTTTTAAACTTCTGATACAAAAATGAGATAAAAAAAAAATTAACGTGATCAATACTTTTTAAGGTAACTTTTATAATAAAAATGATATATTTAACCCTTTATTATTCAACTCAGAAATTTCGAAAAATTCAACTTCAGTCGAATCATGTCATGCCTGACTCTGAAGAGGAATGAAATTGAAAGCAACACGTTTTATTTATTTATTTATTTTGTTTCCACTGCGATCACTGTCATATCCACTTCTGCTACCCCGCCAATGCATCACGTTAAATAGTTAAATATATTGCCAACATACACATTCTGCCCAAGTCAAAAATAATGATAACCAACAATTAATTTTAAAAAAAAAATGTCTACTTGAAACTTAAAAGGAAGAATATTTCTCAGGAAGATAATTAATTTTCCCATTTTCCTTGAAAGAAGTAAAAAGAAGAAATTACCAAACTCATCTAGGAGCGCGAATGAGGCTGAAAGAATATCAGTGGGCGTTCTTGTGTTGTCGGACCAAATCCTAGATTTCAGATACAGCCGTGACACGTCCCATATTGGACCTTTCAATGCCAGTTTGGATTAACGGTTGTTTTTCTAATAGATTTATGGTATGCAAAATAGATATATAAAAAGAGTTTTGTATCGTAAATGTATTTTCCCAATAACATGCATAAAAGTGCATACACTGTAAGGATCGATTATCTAATAATGGATTAACAACAACAGTTTTATAATTCGTTTATCCACTTTTGGTACCTAACGTTCACGGTGATTTTATTCCACAATATAAAAAATGTAAACCAAAAGAAGCAGCCACTTATTGTGTCTGTTTAATTACCTTACATTTATTATTAATGATCTTTTTCTTACTATTGTTTCATGTCACAGACCAAGTGAACGGGCTTCACCCATGTCCGAATTAAGCCCTAATGCATCTCACACCGCCGGCAACCCATCCATGATGTTATTCCGGCACAGTGTCTATCCGCCACGCGCCCAGTCTCACCCATTTACCGTCTCACACTCATCCACCACTTTTGCGGTTGTGCTCCTCCCGCTGCTCGCCGTGATCTTTATCATCTTCCCACACTGTGACCCTTGTTGTACCACCTTGTTGATAGCGTCACCATACGTTTCAAGTTGACTTTTTTTAAAGAGATTAATAACATTAATTAAATTGTTTTAACATATTTATATTTATATTTTTTCCTTTAAATTAATTCATCCAACTTATCATTAATACATAATCTAACAACACACAACATGCTTAAATAACTTAATAAGCTTCTTAGTCTCTTCAATAAACGTTAACTTAAAAAAAAAACTTAAGACAGCTACCAGCTTTGTATTTTTTGTGTGGTCTTTATCCGAATCTTTGTCGGTTACATTTGCAATTCGCACCTATGACGATTTAGTTGGGAATTTAGAATTTATGGGAGGTCTCGTGTAAATATATTTAAACAAAAACTTATGTACAAAATTTATTTCTCAGAGATTTTTTCTCTCCCCCTTTTTTACAAGTTCCAAATAATAGTAGAATGCACAGTCCCGGTCCATCTTCAGGTGTATTGTCGCGTTTGATGACCCCTTAAGATAATACTAGGCTACCCCCTCGTTCTTGAGCTCAAGTGGTAAAGAGGTTGGACTTTCTCACAAAAGGGAGAGGACAAAAGGGAGAGGTTTCGATCATGAAGTTGGTCAAGGTGCTAGGGAAGACATCTTAGGTGATGTGAACTTGTGGAAACGCAAGCTGAGGTGGAGACATGTACACTCTCAATCCTGTATACCTTGAGAAGCAAAACCATAGCGCTCTGTCTTTGGTCTGTGGGTGAACCTAACCCCTCTCCTAAAAATTTTTATAGCAAAAAAAAGAAAAAGAAAGATAATACTGGGCTCTGATATTGAACTGGGTGGGTTGATCCGTTATGTCACCACATTGCCATTCCTTATTAGAGGGCCCGCTAGATTTTTATGGACTTGAGAACTTGGTTTCCTCTGTTCATCTAAACTTTCTTGTACCAAAAAAGGGTTTGTTTCTTGAGTCCAAAAGCCCAAAGAATTGTCCCCAGAGAAAAGGAAAGGGAACACAATACGCAAGGTGAAAGTTTTCTGTGGCCTGGTCAAAAAAAAAAAGGGAAAAATTTTTCTAAAAGGCTTTTACCTTGTCAAAGACAATTTTTTTTTTGGTAAAAGAGAGGCCTCAGCCTTATGTATTAATATGAACTAAAAGGGGATCAAAGACAATAATTAACAAAGCTATGTTGATATGATAGTTTTACTATTGGACGCATTGCCTTGCATCATTTGGAACTTTTGAATTTTTAGTATAATATAATTGTCATTTTCTCAAAAAAAAAAATAATAAAATAAATAAAACAAAGTTGTGTTGTTGTAATTGGAGTCATTGGACTACGCTTAACGCATGAGAGTGAGGCTAAATTACGTTGACTTTTTTATTTTAAAGATATCTCAGAGTGGTGCTAGAGGATCAAAAGCACAAAAAGGTAGTGCCCATATTTATATGTCGGAAATACTATAATAATATAAAAAAAAAGATAAAAGTTATTCAAAAGAAATGATAATATACATAACCCAAAACAACCGAAAGAATGGGGAGTAAGATCTGAACATTGCAACTGGCATTCCTTCGGACTTGGCTTTTTTTTTTTTTATACACATTCTCATATATTTTTTTTCTTATTTTCTTTTTTCTATTGTTAGATTAAAATATCAACGATATAAATTTATCAAATAATAAAAATATTATTATAAGTGAAAAAAAAATGGTAAAAAAATATAGTAAATTTGAACCGTTAAAATTTTAAATCCAATGATAAAAAAAATGGGGAAAGGACGATAAGAGGATTAAGAAGAATGGCCAGATCCTTATCTGTATGCCCATTTGACGAGGATGCACTCAATGCTAGGCGCTGGAACCGTTTATTATAAGACACTAATTACTATTTCTCACAAATTAAAGAATGTAAGTTAATTCATTAATTAAATTTAAAATTAATAAATGTTTCAAACTTCACCCCTACTTTAATGATGTAGATTTAAATGAGTTAGTTAAAAATGAGGGTATAATGGAAAAATAGTAATAAGTGAGTTAGTTAAAGTAGGTTGGTGCCTTATAATAAGAACAAAAAAATATTAGTAGTTGATATCTTATAATAAGAATCAGAGGAAGTATAAACTAAAAGTAAATATTTAAAATTTTACAAATAACGATGAAAATAAGAAAAAAAAAAAAAAAGCCAAATTAGATGCAACTGGCTTCTTCTTTGTTTTTTTTAACGCATCCATTTTCATTTTACAAGGCGAGAGAGAGACATAACTGATATGTACTGCTGCCTCATTATTTTAAATAGTATAATGCATAAAATAAATTTATGATAGAGAGTGGATACATATTCTATAGGAGGATTATTCATGATGGTAGTTTTAAAATTAATTTGATGACCTTGATAGTAAAAAAATTAATAGAATGATTGACTTCTCTTGATATTAGATCAAAAGTCAAAGGCCAATCACATATAAAAAAGACAGTGAAATATAATTGTTTGATATCGCCGTAGAGATTATGTTCCCAAGATGAATCATTAATATAACGATAGCAAGGTTTCAGCAAACGTTGAATGCGATAACTCTCAACGTTTGAATCATTAATATATGTTTTATTAGTGCAAATTGTAGTATAGTAATCATTATACAGTCACAACCAATCTTTTTTGAGAGGAATACTTCTAATCAAGGATTCAATATTGCGGATATTCTGAAGGAAAATTGTACCTAGATCCTAAATAAAGGAAAAATAACAAAATATCCTTTAAAATATTTAAATTACAGTAAAAAAATGTTACAATATTTTTTAAATGTAAAAAGATACAAATTATTTGTATGCTTTGCTTCTCATGTGTCACTCCCTCTAGGAACTAGATTACACGTTGAAACTAAATCCTATTACGTATTTATGTGATTTATCATAAACTAGGTCGTGCGTATTTCCTTTCCTTTGGAATCTGAACCAACGTATTCATAATTTATTTATTAGTGCTGTCTTTTTCTTTTTATATATATGTAGTATTTTAAATATATAAAGTTTGATTGGCGTTATATATATATATATATAAATCTTGGTTCAACAAATGGACACACCTCTCGTTGTCACCGTGCATCAACAATCCACAAATATAAAACGTGGGGATTCTTTCACGGCCGTTAGCCGTATATGTTCTCTTCCCGCCAACTCCTTTTGACGCGTATGAAGTATGCAAATAATATGCGCAAGACGAAGGTCGCTCGCTACAATATTGGGCCTGTTTGGGAACCACTGTAAGTCCGCGTTTTATGGGAAGAAAGCGTAAAAAGCTGTCGAAGTGAGGAAAATGTTAGGTAGGTGTGTTTGGGAAATGCCACACGTCCATCGGGATTTTTGTCTTATCGCAACGTAACAAGGCTTTTAAAAAAGCAATAGTCCCTTACTTTTTATGTGACGTGCTGGGCGATATCCTTGGGCTTGGTGCAAGGATGATTTATTTAATAAATATTCAATTTGTTTCATTGTTTTCCTCTTGTCATTGTTGACAAAAAAATAAAAAAATTCCATTGATCATTCCCTCACGCAGAAATTCGTCCCAGTCTCATTATCCATTTTTTTAATACTATTTAATTTTTTTCAAATTAAAATTAAAATTAAAATTTCCATTAACTCAATATACAACTAATATGTATATGTAGTTTTAATATGGTTCATGTTTTTTTCAGTCATTTTCCATTTCAACTAACTTTTTAAATACTAATCCAAACACACCTCAGTTAGAAACAAAGCCACTTCTATAAAAAGCTAAATGGGCAATCCAAACACACATCAGTTAGTTTAACCTGACTTTTTTCCTATCCTGCTTTTATAAAAGTCAGATAGCTTTTAAGCCACCGTTTCTATCGCCGACCCAAACAGGCCCATTAGCTTTGAGGCTAAGGATTGTGATCCGTGAATGCGCGTCTGAGTCAGCATGCAAATATGGAAAAGGAGAAATCTTTTGTTTTAAAATTTATTTCCTAAAAAAAATAAGAAGAAGACAGAAAAATATCATCAAATTTAGTGTAAAAAATAACAAATAAGTATTTTGAATTTCAATAATTTTAAGGGGGGTTATTTAAAATTTTTGAATGTCGTAAAATTTGAAAAAGTTATCTAACCACCCTTAACTTCTTTAAAATTAAAAAGCATCAACCTACTTACCGGTTGCTAGAGCTCTGGCTATAGCGGCGGCCATCACCGAAGCTCAGCGGCCTAATATTTTTTTTTGAATTTTTCAAATAAAAGTTATCAATGTAGATATTTAAGTTATTAATTTTGATACTAAAGTTGTATATGATGAGCTAATATATATTTTTTAAATTTCGTAGACAAAAGCTGTTAAGAGGGATACGTGAGTTGGTAATAGTGATATTAAAGTTATAAATAGGCTATTTATAATTGTCATATACAAGTGTATTATCATTAACAACAACTATATTAATAACTTTTACTTGAGAAATTAAAACAGAATATGTTAAGTTGACAGAGCTCCGATAGCTAACACCATAGCTCCAGTGGCGGATTGTTGATAAGGTCATCAGAGCTCTAGTGACAACAGACGGTGGGTAAGGGGGGGCTAAAGGTTTTTTATTAAAAGAATTTAGGGATAATTAGTTAATTTCTCAAATTTTACAACACTTCAAAATTTCAAAAAAGTCCATGTGGAAGTATCGAAATTCATCACACTTATTTGTTTTTTTATCAGTTTTGATGATTTTTTGTCTTTTTCTCAAAAAGAAGAACTTCAAATTATAATTAAGGCTTAATACAATATTTGATCAACATAATTGCTCTTATTTTGATTTTGACCTTTCAATTTCAAACCATAATTTTTTATCTCATAAAGAGCAAAACTATTCAAATTTTTACTAAATTGTAGAAACTAATATTTTAAGTGAAATAAAATTTGAATGACTAAAACCTATAATTCAAAATTTAAGATATCAAATCCAAAATGAGAAAACTAGAAGGAGTAACTGTCATACTTCCTTCGGTAATTTTTATAATGAAGAACTACCAAATTCACATAGTGCAAAATGTTTGTTAAGACTTAAAAATGATAAAATATATATCTTTATTTATAATTATATCCTTATTTTTGAAGAATGCACATGAGATATAATGAGTGAACATTTATTATAAAAGATAACGAATGACTTAATATTAAAATATTAGCAACAACAGAAAAACAAATTTAAAATCTTAGACAGGGAGTTGTTCCTTATGAAAATATTGCGTACAAAAAGGAGTATCAACCTAAAATCAACATTTCTAAGTTCATAAAAAACAATTGCAATGGAATTAAGACATTTGGAAGGAGCCACTTGAGATACACACATTTCACAATTCTATGAAGATTTTTGTGACATCTCCCGGGAGAAAGAAAATAAAAGAAAAGCCAGCGTATCAATTAAGTACATATACTTAAATTAATAGTAAAAATTATTTTCCTAACGTGCTTTATAATATGGGTTCTAGTTTTCTCATATTGCATGAGAAAACTAAATTTCTTACACACATGAAATGGCGAGACCTATATATATATATATATATATATATATGTCTCACCGTTTCATGATTGTGTGACATGAGATAATAAGAAACATTAATCCCTTATAATATATATAAAAATAAATTTATAGGAAGAATTTTATTTCACCTTGCATTCACATGTGCTTTTCCAAAAGCATCTCATCACGAAGAGGACTTGGGTCAGAGTCAGCGCAGGCTGCTGCGCTATCTTCCGTGCCCATGCGCAATCCGCCGTCGACAATAAATTAACAATAATTCATACTCACCTCGCTCTCGTTAATCCAGTTTCTTAATTCCTAAATCATATTTCTTTTCGTCGGCCTTCAATTTGCTTGTCCACGCTCCCATCGCAATTATTATTTCTTCCTCAATTCTTGTTTATCTGCTTGTGATCTTTCTTCCCTGAATGTGTAAAACCAAAATGGCTGTCGACGCTTCCTCCCCTCGAAAACCTCGCACCCCTAAATCAAGAAGAACTCCTTCTGCTTCCAGACCCGCCGCCGATTCTTCCTTCGATCCCTCCTCTTCTTACACCAGCTCCGCCGCTTCCTCTGGCTCCTCCGGTTTCAGACTCGCCTCCGATGCCTCCATTGCGAGCGGAGCCTCTCTCGCTATTTTTCGAGATAGCCTCCCTGAAAACCCCCACATCTACGATTTCTCTGAAATTTGCTCCGCCACCAATAATTTTCTCGCCAAGCGTTATTCCTCCTCCTCTTCTACTCCCTCTTGGCGATTTACTCTCAGAGGCAGAGACGTCATTGTTTTCCAGCGCAAGGTCCGTCGTAAACTCCAGGTGGATCAGCTCAGAGAACGCCTCTCTGTGATGGGCCGTAGCCACCATGTCAGCATCATCAAGCTCGTCGGTGCTTGCATGTCCGGCGATCACATCTACCTCGTGTACGACTTCGTGAATGGAGCTAATCTCTCCGATTGTTTGCGAAATAAGAGGAACATGAACTTCACGGTCCTGTCCAGTTGGATTTCAAGAATGCAGGTTGCTACGGATCTCGCCGAGGGGCTTGATTACATTCACAACAAAACCGGCTTAACCCAAAACTTCGTGCACAATCACATCAAGAGCAGTGCGATAATCGTAGCTGAACCTTCGTTCAACGCCAGGATTTCACACTTCGGCGCCGCCCAGCTGTGCGGTGAGATCGACGAAGAGAGCGAAAATGCGAAACAGATGGAAGCGATTCAAGAGGAGTCATCTTCCACGAAATCAAAGGACGCAAGACCATCAAGAAGCCCTAACACGCAATTCGAGGGCATAAGAGGATACATGGCACCGGAATTCCAATCCACCGGCGTGGCGACCCAGAAATCCGATGTGTACGCTTTTGGGGTAGTGATCTTGGAGTTGCTATCGGGAGACGAACCATTGAAGTTCAAATACGATAAGAAGACCCGCGAGTTCGTGACCAACTCCGTGATTGATACGGCAAGGGCCGTTCTGGACGGTGATCCCGACGGCGGAGGTAGCGTGGAAGGGAGGCTGAGGAGATGGATGGACAGGAGGCTGAAGGACTCTTTCCCGGTCGAGGTGGTAGAGGAGGTGACACGTGTAGCGATCAATTGCGTACACGTGGATCCAGATAAGCGGCCCAATATGGGACGCGTCGCTGGAAAAATCTCGAGGCTGTATCTGAAGTCTAGGATTTGGTCTGACAAGAGAACACCCACTGATATTCTTTCAACCTCATTTGCTCCAAGATGAGTTTGGTAATTTCTTCTTCTTCTTTTTTCAAGGAAACTGTGTATAATAGTTACCTTCGTGAGAAATATTCTTGCTTTTAAGTTGGAGATTTTTTTTTTTTTTAATCTGATTCGATTGTTGATTATCATTATTTTATATAATATATATTTAGCTATTAAGTGTGATAAATTGGCGGGGTTTGCAGAATTGCATATAAGTTACAGTGGCAGAAGAGGAAACAAAAAATAAAAGGTGGTGCTTTCAATTTCTGAGTTTGGCAATTTTGGTGTTGATGTGGACTGAAGTTGAATTTTTCTCTATTTTGGTGTTGAATATTGAATAAGGGATCAAATGGGTACGGCATTGACAGAGAGGCCTGAGTTGAAAATCCTCAGTTTCAAAAGTCCAACAAACAGTATTATAAAACGAAGAATGACTGAGGCTAACAAAAAATGAAAAAGACTATGTTAAGTCTGCTGTTTTATCGGGCATGTTTATGAGATTAGACTTGGAAGGTATTTTAGTCTGTTCCTTCTCATAAATATATGATAGGGCATGATTTCTGAGTTAGGGAACTTGATGTGATTTCATTTAAGTTAAAATTATGAATTAGAGATTAGTGGACAACCAAAATTTTTTAGCTATATGTATATTGTTGATAGCAAAATTTTTCTTTCATATGTAAGGTGTATGTAAACACTACTTTTATGTTTTATGTGTTTTTTTTTTTTTTCTATGAATGATTTGTTTTAATGCTTCTTTTTTGAAATATTACTTCTTATCAAATACTTTAGGTGAATTACATATTCATCCTTCTGTAATAAAAATATTGAAGGCGGATAGGAACAACACAATAAATGGTAGAAAGAATTGTAGAGATGAAAAGAGGATGATAACTCGTTGATATTTTATTTTTATACGGAGTAGCTTTTTTACTTACATCCAATCTGATGTATCAAACTCTTTTTATTAGGATTTCGACCCTTTCAAGAGTTACAATATCATAAATAGAATACAACATGTAGCCATTGGAGATTATAGCAATAAATTCTAGAACCCCTTTTAATTTTTGGGGCTGTATGGCATAATGTCATTCAATATGAGATGAAAAATCAAAAGCTCATTCTATTTATGATATTCATAACAATTACTACTGTTTTTGTAATTATGAAAAAAATCTAAAGCAAATTAATCTTCTGTTAAAAAAAAAAAATCCAAATTATTCCACACCCCATGCCCGGGGAAAAATCTTAGTTAGAATAGGAAGGCCAGTTTGGAGAAAGGTTAAGAATGATACGACAAAATGGTCCCTAGTCGTTAGTCACGAGTCACTACAAGACATTTACTGTGAGAATGCATTGTACCCAAAAAACGAAACGACAGGAAGTGTCCTTGGTCAATTATCGTTGACTCATTATCATTATCAGTACGAGTTAATTGGTCATTTCGTTTCAATTTTAAGATTGTTTTGTCTGTTGGCTTTCTTTAGGCAGAAAAGTCACCGAGACTTTTAGAGCCTTTTTTTCTTAAAGTTCCAAGAACATACACTGTTGGCGTAAGTTACGGGTATCATCGAATCCCAACCTCTACTTATAAGAGAGCCTCCTATCATTAGCTATTACTACTACTGTAGTTTACAAGACCTTTGGTGTCTCGTGATTTTACTATGACAGAGACTAAAGTAAACAGTAAATATTTATTGACCACATATACATGTCATATATCAGTTTTTTTATAATTTATTTTGTTGAAAAAGATTAATCTAATGTACTTTTGTCAAACACTTGACTGATATAACCGCTAGTTATATTGGTCCTGGGTTGCCGGTAGGAGCAGTAGCTTAAAAGTTATCTAACTTTTATAAAAACTAGATAGGAAAAGAGTCAAGTTAAATTAACTGATGTGTGTTTATATTGTCCGTTTGACTTTTTGCAAAAGTGATTTTTTTTTTCTAACTAAAGTGTAAGGTGTGTTTGGATTATTATTTGAAAAGTTAGTTGAGATGAAAAATGACTGAAAACGACATGAATCATATTAAAACTACATATACATATTAGTTGTATATATTGAATTAATGGAAATTTTAATTTGAAAAAAAAATTAAGTATTATATAAAAAAAATAAAAACCTTAATTAAATATATTTAATTAATTAACCTTAGCTTGAGGAGCACAACCCGCACAATCACCGCTTACAAGAAAGTTTTACATTATTACAATTAAAGCTTATAATTCCCTGTAATTGAAAAAAAAAAATCTAATAATAATATTATTATTTATCACTATTTATTTATTTTTATTATAATTGTTGTTATTATTTCATGCATTATCATGATTCCACTATGATTAATTTAATACATATTATCACATATACATATGTTTTACACATGTTTTCTTGATATACCTATGCATATATATATGCCTTATACGATAAAACACTTTTAACAGAAATGACGCAATGCAGGCAATGTGTATTAGCATACACACACACACACAACATACCCACGTAATATATACACAACCATGAAACAGATATGCCCATTCACATAAGCTGGCCTTTAATCAATGTATAATAGCTATTCATTCGTCTCACTTCACCTCTCTCTCTCACACACATACACACATCCTTCTCCCTCATGCAATTCATTTTCCCATCTAAATTCATTTCTCCAGTTCAGCTAAACCAGTCAACAAGTATAGGTTTTATGTTTATATATTTATATTCAAACCCACACACATGCAGCAGAAGAAAAGCAAGGAACCCGATGACAGCAACCACTTTGATATTTTTCCTTCTTTCATTAAGTATATCAATTAAAAGAGGAAAGAACAATGCATATATAGACCCCTGTTTCGGTCTATACATAACAGAGTCATCCGAAAGCTAAGCATGCAGAAACATACATAGACATAAGGCAAAAGAAAACCAACGATGACAGACATATATTCATACAGTAACCGACACACATTACCCCCCTGGCGTTTTGCGTTTTCAGTTGCAGTTTTCGGCTCAGTTTCCTCTTCTAAGGCTTATTATCTTGACAGAAAAATAATGGGAGACTTGAAAAAAAAGAAAGTTCATCACTTACCTTCGTTTCTAGGATTACGAGAAACAACTGCTCTCTTCTCCCCCTATTCCCAACGCTAGGAGCAGAGCTCCTCTCCCTCTCCCTCTCTCTCTCTCTCTTATCTCGCCTCTCACTCTCACTAACTCTCTCGGACTCTCTCTTCACTACTGCCAACCGAATGGGAAACAAATAAAAATGAGGCTGCAATGGAATGGTTTTTAAAGAGTTCCTATGATCCAGATGCAGACGAAACATGCTGGTCCAAAAATAATATCCATCGGTTATTCATTGAGGAGCTCGAGAGGAACGGATGAAGGCGAGGAGCATGGAGGGTGGCGTGAGTCTCAACGGTAACAGAGGAAACGTAGGAAAAAAAGCAGGAATTGATGCTTTTAAAAAAGTCCACTTTTCTTGCGCTTTTCCTGTTGGCCCAGCGAATGTATCGGATCAACCAAACAGCCTGCGTTTTTACTTTTCACAAAAAGTAGCGTTTTTTGCTTATTTTTTTTTTTTTAGAAAAAGCTGAGATAACAAGATATCCTAACAAGCCCATTGAAGTTATTGACAAAGTTCTTGTTTGAAGTTGTTATATATATATATATATATTTTTTTTTTTTTTTTTTTTTTTAAACCGAAACAAAATTCTTTCAGATATTTATAGTATGAGTCACCGTTGAACAACTGTTCTTAATATTACAATCACTAATTTAATAAACCCAAGCTGACTAACAATATCTCTAATAACTAAAATTGCTATCTGATCCATTTTTTACTGGTTCTCTGGAACCCAAATGAGAAATTCAAATGGAAATTATCATCTATTATTCAATGAACAAGCACTGAACCTTCACAAACAATCACCTGTTAAATTACTGTCGGTGTATTACCATTGACTTACACAAGAAGAGTTTTTTGTAGCCAATACTAGAGAGAAGGGGTATGTATGTCTTCCCAATGCTCTATGTTAAAATGGGTCAGAGAAGATTACACGTTCATTCTTCTGTACATATAATTCACCTCCACGATGATCCAAACCCTTGTCGCACTGCTCTCTATCAAGTAGTGTCCCAAGCCCCAGATCAAACCGCAGCACCAGCTATAGAGTCTTGCACTTTCTGTGTTTTTGTTTTTCTATAGTGTACAAAAAGAAACAGAAACTGACCAACTGAAACTTATTATTTCTTCTGTAGAGTCATCAAACAAAAGAATGCCACAATGCGACCAAGTACCCCGGTTACCACAAGAAACACAAGACATTGATACCAGTTGTTGAGATCATAGCCACGCATATTTAGTGCACCACATCGGGTTATTAACCAAACACCAGTATATCTAAACCAGATTAGCAAAATTAATATCAGCAGAGAAGCTAATGCTTGAAAGGTAATTAATTAAGCAGCGAAAAGGAAGGGAAAAACTGTGGGGGGCGTAAAACCTTTTAGCGTTTGATATCACAAATGCTTCAAGAGCCCACTTTGCATAGCAAACGTCAGCTACCTTGCTAAAAAATGAGTTATCAGCTACAGTATCACTGGTTGCTATAAGAGTCAAAACTACTGGAAGTAACACTGCCCACTGCATAACACAGCAATAGCATGTGACTGAAAGTTAGACAAAACCACACCACTAAATGTGAGGAAAAAAGATACTCCCTTCTGGCTTAAATATAAAACATATTTACCTAATTTGATTAGATTAAAGAAGTTAGTTAATTTAGTTAGGATAATATGTATTTTCTAAAGTATCATACTCATCTTCCTTAATTCCCTTATTCCCTATCCTCCTTGATTAATGTAGAGGAGCAACAATAGGGGCAAATTAGGAAAGGATTGATGAATATGAAAAATATGTCTTATATTTAGGATCAAGATCAATTCCTCAAATATGTCTTATATTAATGGCCGAAGGAGAATAAAACAATAATGCTCACCAATTGGGCAGGACCAGGTTCAAGTGCAATCGCCAATATATAAGCTATGCCAGTGACACAGTACACCAAGCACAGCAAAACAAAGTAGTTATCTACAACAGAGGATCTGGGGTTGTTGAAGAAATAGAACATTGAGAGATAGACCACAGGCTTTATGAGTGTATTAAAATGATCAACTGTATCCTTTGCAAGAAAGTAAGCCAGGCCACTCATGCCAGATGCACTCTCTCTCCAGTAGTGCAACTTATCCAGTGCAAATGTTCTCAAAGCCGCAATCTTGCACAGGAGGGCTGAAAATAAGAAACTATTAGTGAATAAGGACAGATGACAAAGTTGGTAGGAAGTTTCACCAATCATGGGCAATAACAAATAAGAAATTAAGATGAAACTTACATACTGCTATGACAGTATATGTGTAACCAGTTGCTCCAAACGATTCATCACTCACTTTGGCAAGTGTTCCTAAGCATATTCCAGCTAGTAACAAAATTAGAAAATCTACTGCCTGTGTTCTAGCTTCTCGTAGCCGCTGCTTACCACTTCTGCAGGGAACCCATCATATAGCAAAATTTAGCAAGGACAAGACTCAGGTGAAATTGCTCAATTGTTTGGTAATGAGTCACCCAAAAAGAAGTCCTCTGTCTTGTAACTTTACCTTCCTAGAAAGTATCTGTATTGTTGGAAGATTCCAGGGGTTACCCGATTAGATAAATCATTTGAAGAAAGGAAAGTAGATCGAAGATAGTCTTTCTTCTTCTCAACATGGACTTTTACATCTTGCCAAATTTCCCCGGCTAAAGACGGATCTTGGGCTTCTGATTCTGGAGTAGCTGCCCCATGTGTGGAACTTTCACCACTTGTGCCTTCCATTCCTTCAACACCCTGAAGCAGGTCCAAAGGAACAGGATACCCATTATGAAGCATCCATCTAACAGGTAGTTGTTTATAGTTTACTGCTGTGCTTGAGCTTGGTTTTACTACCCCTTCTAAAATATCTATGTAATAATCTGGAGGATTAACACGGTCAGGAACAACAATTCCCAAGCTTGAAAAATACTCTTCAACTTTCTTCACTGGTCCATGATACACTATAAGACCGCCTTTAGCGAGTAGTATAAAATCATCAAACATCCTGAACAGTGTGTAACTGGAGGACACCCAAAATAGAATAGAGGGAAGTATTATCTTGGGTGATTATTGCAGGAGAAAAACAATCATAACAGGTAAACAAATGATTTTCATATGCAAGTGAAAAAATGGACATTTTGAATTCCAACTGCTGATCATTATGTAATAAATTTACCTTGGCTGGTGAAGGACCATGCATATATTTACACCCTCTAGAGCCTCTCGTCTAAGTGCTCTAAGCAATAACTGAGAAGATGAACTATCTAAACCAGATGTTGGTTCATCTAAAATCAGGAGTGAAGGTTCCATCACCATTTCCAGTCCTACATTCACTCGTTTTCTTTGACCTCCAGAGATTCCACGCCTCTCCACCGTTCCAACCAGCGAATCTCGGATTGCTTGCAGACCTAATGACTCAATAACTCTTTCAACTACAAGAACCTTCTCTGCTTTCGGTAGATCAGCTGAAAGCCTACAATGGCAATAAAAGTCAACTTAGGGTAAAATAGTCCGAAGCTAGAAAATGCACTAAATCTGTGGTTGATCCTAAGTAACAAGGCATGAGAAGACTAATAAAGCATACTTTCAAGAGGAAACTAAACAGTGAAAAACATCAGCCAAAAGATCTTGTCTTGTTATTAACATAATCAATTCATTTTTGAAGTAGAGCATCCAGAGGCTACAGTGGTCGATGAGTTTGAGGATGAATACCTGCATCTGGCACTGAACCACAGATTTTCTTCTACTGTCAAATTGCCATGCACAATATCATCTTGTGGCACAAAGCCAATGATCTTTTTGTATGACCGGATAGATTCAACCTTGCCATTTATAAGAACTAAGCCAGTTGTACGACATCCAGTTGCTTTTCCAGTTAGAGCAGAAAGAAATGTCGTTTTACCTGCCCCAGATGGGCCCATGACTGCAGAAACTCGACCAGGATGTAGTTCCCCAGTCACACATCTTAGAAGATGCTTGTTTTTGGCATTCAAAGTGAGAGTCAAGTCTTTGAAAGAAACCTGAATTGTAGGCCTTTTCCTGATCTCAATATCACTAGCCATTGAAATAACCCCAGAGAAGGTCAGGTTCTTATTTTGTTCCTGTAAAGCCTTTTCTTTTTCAATCTGACCGTATGCATACTTAAAAATTTGGCTTTGCGTATGCAATTGCTTGCCTTTTGGTGCCTGTTTTTTGATATTTTTATCTCCTATCTCAACATTAAAGCCTTCCTGGCTATCAGGGTCATCCTCAATTTGCTGGATCATTTTTGTAAGGCTGTTTTTATCCTTTTTTTCTTTTGATGCTCCTGAAGTACCAGCACGTGCTGATGGCACAGGTGGTAAGGGAGTTTCTGATGCAGATTTAGAACCAAACGCTTTCAGATCCCCCTTCATAGATTTTCTACGAGAAAAGGTACGTGATAAAGAAGTTTGCAGTCCTACTGCATGCTTCTTAGCAATATCTTTTGCCGATTTCCATTTTTCACGTGCCTGTGTTTCTCTTACACTTGCAGCAGCCCTTTCTCTTGATTTTGCTATTCTTCTTTCTCGAGTTGCAAGAACTTGGTCAGAGCAATTATAAATGAGGATAAGCAAGAAGCTCAAGCCAGCCTACATTA
The DNA here is from genome assembly GCA_037074495.1 of Acacia confusa. NCBI lineage: Eukaryota > Viridiplantae > Streptophyta > Magnoliopsida > Fabales > Fabaceae > Acacia > Acacia confusa. The sequence goes on from CM073509.1 coordinate 2,496,425, forward strand.
ACAGCCAAATGGTCAAATTCTACTACTGAGATGAGATGTGCTCAGTTTGGGGCACGAGTTGCAATCTGGTACAAAAGAAAGAAATTCATCCTGGTATATTTTTGCAAGTTCCAGATGGTACACGTTAGTGTCATCAATTTTTCAAGATTAAAATAAAAATTTGAGAAAGTGTTATCAAATGTTTAATTTCATTCTGACAGTCATATAGCTAAAGTGGACATTGACATTTCTGTCATCTAAGCTGCCAAGAATATTACAACATCTTGCAACAAGTGTTAATCCCTTTAAGGTTAGGCAAGACTGAGGATTTCTGAGATTCATATGAACCTGTAGTGTCTATGTACACAAAATCCCACAACAGTTTAATAAGAATAACTAAAAATTAATGATAAAGTACACAAGTTTTTTTTTATAGTACACAAGTTATTTGCAATATATATAACGATTTCGGAACTTGTATTAGCTATGCACCACATGATATGAATAGGTTCTAGATCACTCACAAAAACCATGACACCATATGCAGTTATATTTTGATTAGCTGATTGAGGCTTACAACTCGCCAATTTGAAACAACCTGTAAAATAAAGAGAAAGGTTCAGTTTAACAGACATCTTGCACTGTGTAGATTGGCCTTCTATCTAAAGGGAAAAGTTCATTTCATTTCTGAAACGGTTAACTTGTGCTATGACTATGTAGACATAGAAGAAAGCTGAGGAAGCAATAAGTAATTACATAAGAAGAAAAAAAAGAAAAAACTTATTTTGAGATTTAAAGAATAGCACATTCCCGACTACCTAAGTTTTCTTCTGAAATCGCTAACATGATAAATACAAATTTAAATCAAATCATATCTGTAGTCACATCATTTACTTCTCATCAATAGAGAATACAAAAACGAGTGTAGAAGACTGATAATGAGTCTGATCCGAGGATTAGTGAAACTTACTTTCTTGATCGGTTGAACCCGTCCTGCAATAATGTCTGCAATGTATACACCAAAGCAACTTAAGAGAACTCAACCAAAAAATATGGCTATTTTTAGCGAGAGAGAGAGAGAGAGAGAGAGAGGAAAAACATGGCTATCATAACATTAGAACAATAAAGAAGAGAGCGGGAAGATCATAAACATGGTGCCACGTTGAACAGGAACAATTTGAAATCATGTCTCCAGTTAAAAAAATAAAGAAGTAACTTGCAAATAAAAAACACATTTTTGAAGTTCAGGGATCATTCTCAATACCCCTGAGTGCAAGGATTTTTTTGGATGGTGGACGGACAGTAAGATCCAGCTGAACAGAAAATATCCCAACTGCTTGAAATGTCTGCCCAAACATCTGCTCCCCCACAACTGTGGTTTGACTTTCCAGCAGGTAGCTGATAATGATACCTGCACATTGATTCTGCTGATAAATATTAATGTATGCTAAGATTAAGAAATGTGGAGAGCTAAAAGTGCAAAATGCATGGACTTACGGTTCACATATTCCTGTAGCTTGATTGAGCTGTCCACGTGGACAATAAGCACCCAAAGGGCAAGCTTCAATAAAAAACAAAATATCAACAAATAAACCAATTAGAACACTTTTCTGTGTCAATAACCAAACAATAGAACATTTTCTTTCAACCAAATCTACAATATTGTTTCATCTTGCCCAAGTGATTTAACCAATAGGGTGGAGTGTAGGATGAAACATCACCATAGCAGCAAATAGAAAATGCTAGCATATATGAATACTTACGTATCATGCAAGTAATGCCTCTGGGGCAAAAGAAGCCCGGACAACAAGGCTGACAGCCAGTAGATCTGACAGGGATGTCCTTAGTATTGTTAAGTTGAACTTTCTGAGCAGCACTACAGCCCCATCCAGGCTCACATCCATTGAGCCAAACGCTCAAGTTACAGTTCTTATTGGGCTGCAAGTTGTTAGATTGGCTCTTTGACTTTATGTCAAAACCACTGGCATATAACTTAACTTCTGCTGCTGTGCATATGCGCTGTGAAATATCTCCTGTAAAATAGCCCAATTCGGCCCCAAATAATCAGAAAGTGATACCAAAAGCGTAATTTCTGATGAATTTTATTTATATATGCATAACAGATTGTAAAAAAATATAAGATGCAGTGACCAGTGATATATGTAATGGAGACTCAGATCTATCCCTCCAAGAATATCTGTTTGGGGACTGAAAAAGCTGCTTCAATAGCCAATTTACAGGGCAAATGGGACAAGAGATTGAGCAAAGGGATTCTATACCTTTCAAAATTTGGGAACATGAGGTCAAAAATGTCAGGTCATTTGTGAAATTAAATGCCCCATCCCAATCAGCATCTCTGGAGGAAAAAATGGGAGGCCGTCAGAGTAATGAAAGCGACAACAGTACACAAAAAGAAGGGAAAAAATTGCTCACACATCAACAATGCAAAAACCCAAATTCTTTTTTATTTCGTCCTTGAAGACGCCCGTGAAACTAGACATGCTTCCATAAACGGCCTGGGCTACGAGCTGAACTGCAGCTTGGCTTTTATTGGTGTTCTGACATGAAACTTGCTCCGAATAGCAGCTTAATGCAACAATGAAGGCCAAAGCAACACTCCTGAATATGTTGATCATTTTTTTTTTAATATCTTTTTGGGGATTAGCTTAGGTTTCAGCTCCACAAACATAGATTTCTTCTTAGTCTGAATATCAGCAGCTAAGGCGCAATTTCAACGTAGGGTAAATTCATGGTGAATGTGAAGCAGAGATTCAAAACTACAGGGCCAGGTAAAGGGAGAAACAGAGGTGCATTCAATTGTTTTGTTTTGGAACCAGATACGTTGAGAGAGAGAGAAGAGAATTGGGCGTGAAGAGATGGTTCGTTTTTTCGGAGCAAGAAATGGCGGGGAGGAAGATTTGCCGAAGTGTGAGGAACACAAGACGACAAAGTGGAATTTGTTTGTTTAATTGTTTATTTATTTTTTTATACTTTATTTTATTAATTTCTTTTGTTATGACCAAAAGAAAAATCCCTTTTATTAGTGTTTTTCTTTTGTCAACCTTTTGTCAGTGTTGTATTATATTTTATTTATAATTTATTTCCCTCCCTTTTATTTTACAAATGAACTTCAAATTTCAATCTATTTTTCCAAGGAAAAAAATCTAATATCTCCAATTAATTGTACATTTTTTTTATACATATATAAAATATTAATTTCAAGTAAATCAAAATTAAAATTAAGGGTTGCTCCTCTAGTAGAGTGTTGCATTTATAACCAATAAGTTATCGGTGGGGTGTTAAATGGCCTAACTTTTTTTAGTAGAAAATCACAAATTTAAATCTCTAAAAACATATTTATTGAGAGAAACAAAAATAAATCATACAACTCATTTGAAAATCTTTAAGGGAACATTTTTTGAGGTACAATACAATCAAATACTACATGTGAGCATCTAGTTCAATGAAAATTCAAATCTTAGTTTGTCATATTCAATTGGACTAATTCTTCTACCAAATCTAATGCTATCAATTGTGTGTGTATAGTTACACTAGTTATAGTAAAAGAAAGTTTGATACACCACTGTACATCTGGATCAATCGGTAGGGGTTGTTCCAACTTATTAAAAGTCTTAAGTTCAAATTCTAAAAATCTAGTAGTGTTCAATGGTAGGGTTTTTTGTCTTTGTGGTCTTACCCGACTCATCTGGATTAGTTTGAACCCTTAATAAATCCTGAATTAAAAGGAGGTAGGTCCATGATTCCAGATACCCACTGAAAATAAAAATTTCCGTACCAATTCATTGTCTCTGGCCTAGAAAAGAAAGCTTTCCAACCGTTGGATATTAGTGACATTGATGAAACTGATAATGTGAGTTAACTAGATGGATGGTTAACTTTACCTACCAGAAGAGTACTTTTGATTTGTGCGTTTCGCCCAATGATAAACACCAAGGCCCTGTTTGGTACAGGGAAAGTTTGAAGAGGGAAAGAAAAAGAAAGGAACTGAATGGAAATGAAAGGAAGATTGAGAAGGAAATGAGTATTCTGTTTGGTTGAGATGGAAATGAAAATGGAAAATGATAACTTGAAAAAAATAAAAAATAAAAGATGAGATGTGAAATCTCCAAAATATCCATATGCAGAAAAAAAAAAAAAGCTTCCTCCCCAACGTCGCTCACTTTCTCCGATCAACATCGACAACCTCGCAAAGTAAAAAATTGAGATCAACATCCACGGTCAGTCGGGGCAAAATTCAGATCAAAACCTTTATGTCTTTGGTCCATTCTTTGGTTTTTGAGATTTCTGTTTTGTAACTCTCCACCCACATCTCTGCAACTTTTGCCTCTCTCTCTCTCTCTCTCTCTCTCAACTATAGAACATAGACCACCAGACAAAAAAAACAGAGCAGTAGAAAAATTGGAATGCTTGTTCTTCGCAGAGAGTGCGACGGAGTTGGCGGGGGAAGAGAAAGTGCGACAACGCCGATGGTGAAAGAAGAAGATGAAGGGCTATTTGGAAATTTCCCCACATGGGAACATCAAATTCCTCCAATGTTTGAAGGAACCACTCTCCCACATTTGAAGGAAGATGGGAGGATGCTGGAAGATGGCTTCCCGGAAGGTGGTGCTACCAAACGCATTATGTGATGGAAGATCTCTAATCTCCCCTTTCCTTCAGCTGATCTTCTGTGTATCAAACGCATCCTGAGGTGTCTTTGGTTTGAGGGGAGAGTGTAGAAAGAAAGAAATTGACTAAATTGCCATTAATAAAAGAAATATTTTTTTTGGTTGAGAGTATATTTTAAGAATATTAAAAAGTTTCCATGAGTTTTTTTTTTTTTTTTAAAGAATGGGATATAATTTTTTTCTCTCCTCTCCCCCTCCTTTGAACCAAACTGCCTCTAAATGAAGAAAAGCGTGCTTAATTTAACTCAAAAACCACAATTGACCCGACAATAAAAAGAATATTGCATGGGGACCACTTAACATTTTCAATTTTGGCGCCATTTCAGATGACCTCGTTTCCCAGATGCTGCTGCAAAATGACATGGCGTTTTCTCAAGATTCGCTTGAATATTGACAAACCAATTACCGAAGGCTCAAAAAATAAAATAATAATAAAATAACCTCTCCCACTCAGCAACAGTCACAGTCTCCTCCACTTCAAAGATTCGCTTTCTGAAACACTGAACAAAAGCCTCGTGATGTCTGTCACTTTACCATTTCAGCCTTTTCTCTGAACCTGAAACCCTCCTTTTACAAAGATTCTCTTGTTTCCACCTTTTTCCTCATCCTCTCATCTGGCGTCGTTCACTCGTTCCCGATTTCAATAACCTGCATTGTACTGCCGCTATATTAAATAAATGCGAATGCCACACTCTTCTCAAATTTTCGAATTTGTTTAGTTATTGATCAATCATTCGGATTTGGCCCTCCTTTGTTGTTTTGTTTGGATCATCTTCATCTTCGAACAGGTTTAGCCTGATAAGCGCCGTTATCGGTTTGATCTAAAGGTGAATGTCACAATGCATCTCTGCAGCTCATTTCTTCTTATCCATTCATGTTGATTTCGATTGGTTGGATCATCTTCATTTCTTATTATCCATTCATGTTGTTTTCTATCCTGATTTCCAGTTTGAAAATCTAATTAGTACACTAAAACAAATAATAGCTAATAAAGAAGCAGACGTCTTTTTTCCTCAACTTGAAAGTGATCTTTTGGTGCATGTTATATAAAATAGTAGGAGTAGAAACTTCTGTTAGAATTTAATTTAGGTTTAAATTTTTCTGATTTTGGAAACAAGTCATTCAGCAGAGTAGCTGGTATAAATTGATTACATTTATTTTTTTTCAAAACATTACAAATGAATAACGACATTTGCATTAGTACTATTATTCCTGACACATGGGTTAGTTGTTTTTTATGCTCTTTATGGTAAATCCTCTGGCAGTTGATATGTGAAATAATTTATGCTTGATTATTGTTTTGCAGGAGTGACAGCGGTATAATAAAAAAAATGACCGCATAAAGCTAATTTCTCTCCTGAGATAAAATTATTAAAACATCCATCAACCATTATTGTTTTGAAATAGACTATGGCTAGTTGGAGAAGATGAGTTGTTGAGATGATTTCCTATGAGCAAGATCCAGACGTTGTTCGATGGGGCCAGCAGCTATTTGATGCTAGTCCATATTCTAATTGCAGATATTGTGGTGCTGTTACTCAAGATAATACAGATTGTTATCATGGGCATTATTTTAGGGAAGAGGATTATAATAATGATTTTACCAACATAGAAAATGATGAACTCATGTCGCATGCTCTTCAGCAACAATTTGCACAACTTGCAGTGACCGAAGCCTCTGAATCTTCATATGATTGGTCGGAAAATATGCTGCCATCCAATTCATTGCAAGAGTGGCTAATTTATCCAATGGATAACTATTTCCCAGGTATGTTGTACATCTAAGAATGACAGTATTTTACTTTTAAGCTGCTAGGTCGTATTCTACACTATTAATTTGCTTATGTTTTTTTGGTCTAAAATCTGTAGAACAGCAAAATGATCAGGAGGAGGCAGATGATGTGGAACCTTCTAGTTCATGTTCTAGCTCTGGGGAGAACTCATATTGTGGAGATCAATGGTTTTATTCATTGGAACAGATAGATGAATATCCTCTTGATGGAGAAGTGGGAAAAAGGCTGAATCAAATGGTTCCAATTCCGGTAAGTTAGGCTTCTCGAGTGCCATTGATATGTTTTTGTAACGTTTTCTATTCTTTTTTTTCCAGATGATAATGAACTTATGACAACCATATTTGCTCTTATCAATACCGTACTCAGTTGGCTTCCCCCGACACTGGATGACAGATGAAATTTTTTATGTATTACTTAAATTCTGAATTTACTGATGTTTATGCTCTAACGTTTGTAGCTGTGTTCATGTTTTCTTCAGCCAGCATCATGGTGGTAGTTGTCTAACAGTTTCTAGTTACTGTAGTATGTCTAATACATTCTTAATAATATTCCTTCTACGTTATCTCTAACAATGTATTGTGTTTATAATCCTTCACACAGCATGTCCCTAGGATCAATGGAGAAATACCTTCGATTGATGAAGCAACTTTAGACCATCAAAGGCTATTGCACAGGTAATGCTCATTGGTAATGCGTTATTTTTTCCTTCTACCTGTTTTATTATTATTTTCTCTTACTATGGGGAAATTTTTATTCAGTTATTGATCGGACCCTTACAATTAACTTATACTTCATATGCTTTAGGCCTTCTATAATTTTTGTTCACAGGCTGCAGCTATATGAATTGGTCGAGTCCAAAGTTGAAGGAGATGGAAACTGTCAGGTTTTTTCTTTTCCGTTTGAGCATGCCCATCAAAAGTCATAAAATTTTCAATTATTACATGACCAAGTCATTACTTGATAGATGAGCAAATAGATGTCTTCTATATACTCTTGGTGTGACCATGGGATTGGCCATGGTAATAAAAGTTGGCTGTATCAATACATTAATACAATTAAAATTATGACATCCTATTTAAAGAGCTGATCTTTGTCTTACATATTAAATTTGTAATGTTTACAGTTTCGTGCTCTATCAGATCAAATCTATCGAACGCCTGAGCACCATAAATTTGTGAGAGAACAAGTAGTAAATCAGGTTGTCTGGCTATCTTCTGCCAAGTCCTGTATGATAGGATTGATTAGATTTGAGCGAGACATTGTTGTTTTGGATCTTCTCTTTTTTGATGATTTATAACTGTTACGTTTTTGCAAATCAGCTGAAGTCATACCCAGATATATACGAGGGATATGTTCCAATGGCTTATGCTGACTATTTGGAGAAAATGGCCAAGTATCCTTCTTCTACTTCCAACTTAAATTCATTTAGTTTTTGCTTATAGTATTTGTTACTTATTTCAACCATGTTGCTAATGGGATCAGGAATGGTGAGTGGGGGGACCATGTGACATTGCAGGCTGCCGCAGATTCTGTATGCCTCTGCAACTAAACTATATATCACTTGTGCTTTTACTTCTATGATTTTCATATATTTTGTATAAATGATTTGTTCTTGCTATGAAGTTGGGTAACTAAAAAGGAGGTGCATTTGTGCCCAAAAAATGTCATATACTCGCAATAAACATGACATGACAGTATTTGACACTTGGAAACTACATTTGAACAAATGTTCTAAGATAATCATATTCACATGGTAGTTAATGAATGCCTCTGTATACATATTTTTCTATCTGAACTCTTCTATCATGTATTGCAGTATGGGGTTAAAATATTTGTCATCACATCTTTCAAGGATACTTGCTACATTGAGATTCTTCCAAATTTTGAAAGGTCAAATCGAGGTATTGTCATGGTACTTTAACAATGTCAGGATGTTCTCGAAGTACAATGCATGCTTCTCTTCTAACCTTGTATATTAGAGGCCGTTTCCCAAAAACTCAGAATACATCAAAACCTTCAAGGTGTAACTATGCTAGAATCTACATCAACATCAATATATTATTCATAATCTATTTCAAGGGACACTATTCATAAGCAATGAACAGGGTGACTCATTTCATAGATTCCATGCAGTAGGAAGAAAAAATTAGCTAGATTTTATCATCATTCAATATACTATACTTTAAGTTTAAGCCTTTCAGCTACACGGAGCAATTATATTTCAGTAATTTTTTCTGTTGGAATAAAGTCAATTGCCTCATTCACGCATAGTAACGAAAAGAGGCAAAAAAAGAAGCAAACAAAAAGTCAAAGAACCTTTCAGCCCTTTTTCTTCGGCTTTTTGTTGGGCGAATTTCCATTTTTGTGTTAGTAATTAACCTGCAGATGGAAAATAAAGTCAATTTATTATTAGTTTTAATTGTTATTATTTAATGTTTATTGTGCAGTAATATGTTTGAGCTTCTGGGCAGAAGTGCACTACAACTCAATATATCCTGAAGGAGGTTAGGATGCATGCATATCAGCACTGGCATACATGCTTCATTAGCTATTAAGATTAATCTGAAAAAAAGATGCTGCTTTCACCATTTAGAATATGCATTTTCCTGTTACACCAAGCCTTAATAGCTCCCCATGAACATAAGTAGAGTGAGAAAAACGGTTGTTGCTGTGATTCTTATTGAATTCTTTAGTAATATTTCTAATAATGTAAAACCTTAACCTTATGGTTATCCAACCTCAATAACTGAATTCTGGATTATGAAAACTAGTCTTGGGAAATGGCTCTTAGGTGTGGGATTCTGTAGTTCGATGGGATGTTACAATATTAAATGCCAAGGTATATGATTTATGGGATTTTATTTAGTAGTTAGTGTCGGACTTCTACAGTCGAGGGTGGAGATAAAGGACAACGTTCTTAGAGATGCACAATGCGTTGTTCTGGCATTGTTGTATCTTTAGGTCACATTGACTAATTAGTTTTCTGTTAAGCTGATTCTTATTTACAACATTGCATTTTCTGTCTCATTAGTAGCAAATTAATAGACTGATTTTCAATATTAAGTGTAAATATTGCACGTGATTGATAATGAATGGAGTTAATCTGCTTGCAGGTCCTCAGAACGATATGTGATTTTGACCATCTCTTTTGCCTCCCAATTGCACTCAATCGATTGTTTCATTACTTTAATTATGGCAGAGGGTCACTGGGTGACAATCTATTATCTAATTGATGCATTATTCATTGCGTTGGTTGTCTTGATAACTCAAATATTTTATTTCATATGAATAATTTATTTATAACTTGTATAAAATCATTGCAACATATATGTGCAATGATATTATGTCATCTCCAAGCCTTACTAAATTACATGAGCATGCTAGTGCCATATGCTTGAAGGATGCCGTAAAGAAAGAAATGCATTTTATTTCTCTCTCAATATTGAGGCTTTCGAGTCAGATTTGTTCATTCTCACTCTCGAATTTTAAATATATCAATTTACAGGTTCTTCTACTTGTATAACCATCCAGTTCCAAATACAATTGTAGTTCAGTTTTAGGATGGGAAGGAATATCTTTTTAATTAATCCAAATTCTCTCACTTCAAATTAAGCATCCTTCATTTTCGGGTGTGAAGGAACACTTCAAAAATAAAATCTATGTTCCCCTTTCAGAACCATGAACACTTTTTTATGAACTTGTGTGGAGATATATCATTAGAGAGTTTAGGCCTACATTAGTTGACAACTCAATTTTACAGCAGTGAAAGTGGACTGGAACTGGAAGGTCCGGTTTATAATTTAAGATGTGAAAATGGAGTCGGGCCTAAATTATAGTATTAGACTAATTATAAACCGACTAATTATTGTAGTAGTGGGCAACTTTTTTACCTTAGCTATAGAAGCGTTGCACCCTCTCTTGAATTCTATGACATTAGTCTTGTTCATTTTCCTTCTTTGGCCTGAGTAATAGCCGTTATAAATAGCACAAGTATGATTTGTGATTTTCCAAGTACTGCAGATTAATACACGATATTACAAAAAATCTAGAATGGAGCATCTCAAGGAAAAGTGAAGGGATCTGTGAAGCCTAATTGGTTGCTTCATCTCCATGTCATCATTATGCCACTTACAGGAAACTCTCATTTAATATCTCATAAAAGTATTATTATAATATTAATTAACAAAAAAAAAAGTATATGAATGACGGCGGAGCTCCAATGGTGACAAGGGCTCTTTTCTAAAAAAAATATTGAAAGGCATTTTAGTAAAGACACAACATTCAAAATCTCATATTCTTCCCCTAAAAAATATTTTTCAGTTTTATATGTTAATATTTGTATTTGAAAGTATCAATTGCAATGGTAGTATATGCAAAAATATAATGTTAGGTGGTAGGATTATCCAAATGTGTTGATAGAATAATAAACATGTGACATTGATGTTAAAATTTAAGTGGAATTAATTTGATGATTATTGTGGAAAAATGTACAGAATTGGTTTTGGATATATATTTCCACGCTGTGCATAATTATTTTTATAACCTTCAAATGTCCATCAGGTGATTATGATTTTTAATTCATGACGTGATGTCTATTTTCCAATAGAATTCATGATTTAATGTTTATTATCAAATTCACTTTACTTTATTACCTTATCTTCATACCCTAATAATAAAAATTGAGAATTAAATGAGAATAATATCCCAATAAATTCAAATAATTTGAAAATGGAATACATGATTTTAATCTGCAGTTGTTATTGAACATGTCAAACTTTCTGGAGTAATGGGAAATTGTCTATATCAAGGAATAATTTGTTACTTTAATGGGTATTAACTAAAAGATTATTAATGTAATAAGTATAGATTAATTTAATGGTGTGATTAGCTGACTTATTTTTATGAACAAATTTTTAAAGTGGTTTATAAAATCTCATATATAAAGTTGGTGATTCATTAAGAAAACTCAAACCACTTGAAGCATCTTTATATATTTAGGTGTAAAACACTTTTGTAAATCTTATAATATTAACTACTCTCTGGAAAATCCTGCCAACAAGCTTCTATCTGGAAAAAGCAAAAAAGAAAAAGAACCATATTCAAATTTTGGGTCTTTGCACCTTAATAAAGAGCAAGCATTCATTCGCATCGCATCCGATGAGCCAATAATATTATTATTAATTAACGCGAAAATATGATTAGAGCATAGCGGTAAAAAGAAAAAGCTGCTTTTTAGTTTTGGGTGGTATCTGGGATGACGGTAATAAAAATGTGCTTCTCAAAGGCTAGGTACCGGTGAAGTCTTTTTTTTATTATTATTATTTTTTTTATTTTATTCCATAGTCACAGTAGATTAACTAGTCCAATGGGATGGCTTTTTTTTATTATTATTATTAATATTTATTGCATTTAATATTAGTTTTTTATGGTCAGATATACCAATGCGAAGGTGAGAGAGTTGTCTTGGTCAAAAAGGGCCAGTGAGAGGGTTGAATGGACGTGAGCCAATTTTTTTTTAAAAAAACTTTCATTCATTAAATATATTTAATTCAATATTTGTTTTCAAATTTGTTAAGGATACTTTTATTTTTATATAATTTTAATGTTAATTTTTCTCTTAAATTATCACAATATATAAATATAATATAGGGAAAATCTCTAAGGTTTTAAGGGACCAAGAAAATATCAAAAAAAGTCTCGCAGAAGATTCTGATGTTACAACAATTTAATTATCAACTCCAATAATGAGACATTAACAACCTTATCTATAAGTTTTAATAATTCTTTGAGATTTTTATAATATCAAAATTTTCTGTAGGACTTTTTGACATTTTTTTTTTGTCACCTAGGACCTTAAAGGGTTCCCTATATAACACACACACACGCACACTAACTAAATTTTTCATCTAAATTTAATTTTTAAATTAATTTTACTATTTTAAAAAAGTCATCTCTAACATCGTCGATCCAAATATAAATCATATTATACTATTTAAATGTTTTCTTAACTTTATTTTACTTATTCAATTATTCTCTTAAATTATCACATTATATACCTATAACATATGCATTTTTTAATAAAATGCATACAATTTTTCATCTAATTTTTTTTTTTCGAATTACTGTCCAAACAAGTTTTAGTTTGAAAATAGGTCAGTTTTACCACTATCAATATAAACGTGAATCATATTTACAATCTGACTTTACAAAAGTCATATTGAAAAAAAAAAAAATCACTTCTACCACTCACTATTAATTCAAAGACACCCTAACACAGTAATTATGACAAGTTCAACAAAAGTGTTTGAATTGTAAGCTAGTCTAAGATGTTCTTTAATTTTAAAGAAAATTAGATTATGAAAATGGGTTATTTTAAATATTATAATAGCCATTTAATTTAAAAATGATTATATATATATATATATATTGTTATGTATATTCTTATTTACCAAGTTATCAATCCATATGTCATTCACGTTATTTTTGTTAAGCTGTAAGTAAATTTATCTCATAATTTTAAAATATAACTTTTAAAAAAATAAAGTAAAAGACAAATGGATTTATAAGACAAATTTATACCTTAACAAAAATGACGTAGATAATATGTGGATTATTAGTTTGACATATTGGTTCAATTAATGATCTAAATTAACTAAGATAATGGTCAGAATAAAATTACTCCATTTTCTACACTTTTGAAACAAAATTACCCCTTTTTAGCAATTTCACAGGCAAAATTACCCCCACAATTCTTAAAAAAAAAATGAAAAAGGGGTAGAATTGAAGAATGTGGGGGCAATGAGGAATAAATTCGTTGCTATACTAGGGGCCGGCACCAATTCGTTGCTCTATATTGTCGTGGATACTGGTGAAGTCAAAGTTTGAGAATCGTGCACTCCATTTGGGGCCATTAGTTTTATTATTAAGCTCTATCTCCAATATTCTTTTATATATAGCTCATCAATATCTCTTTTATTCAGCTTCTTTGCGTAAAGAAAGTGGGATTCTTACAACCAATAAAATGGAAGCATCGCCATATATTCTACCTTTTGATTTTTGCCATCCATTGCTCTCTCTCTCTCCCTTTCTCTTGTTAACCAATTACCAAGTTTATTATACAATTACCTCCAACAAGGGGCTCTTGTATGTGCCTTCTACTTATAAACAATGTGTTCATAAGAATCGGTACAAGGCATGTAAAAAATAAGATATTTATCAAAACAATATTCGATTTTTCAACTGAAGTATTGCAAGGGTCAAGCAGCATCTAATACCTAATATTATTTTTCATTAGCATTCGATACCCTAATCATATTTATCATACATCCAACACTTTGATATTGGGTCTGTTTGGATTAGTGGTAGGAACTGTGACTTAAAAACTATCTGACTTTAAAAAAAGTTCGATAGGAAAAAAGGCAGGTTATTGATAATGATTTGTGTTTGAATTGATGGTAGTAGAAGTGACGGAGCCCATGTCAAAAAGTTGAAAGTTTTTTTTTGGAAAAAGCTAAGAAGTGGAGTTTTTTCCTTAACAGGCTTTTTGAGCTTTAAGTTAAGTAAATTTAAGCTCAACTCAAACAGACTCAAAATCAGCTGACAACGTTAACTGACTTTTTTTCAAAGTTATCGTAGAAAAAGCTAGTAATCCAAACAAGCTCATTATTGTTCAATTACATTTAGTAGTCTAACCTTTATTTATAATTTATGAAACCATTTACATTATAAGTAAAATTAAAGCATCGGTAGCGCCCAAAAAAAAAAAACAACAACAACAACAAAAAGATGCTGAGCGTAACTGATAATTGGGATATAAAACCAAAATGCTCAATACTACATGTAAACAGCGTGCCGTCATGGTTTTTAAAAAGATTTGGTGGTTATGGCTTTAAATCTGCGAGTTTTTTTATTTAAAAAAAAAAGTTTAAATGGGATAGATAGACACCGGTATTTTATTATGGTCAGGACATGACTTCAGACTTAAAGAAGGTCGATGTCTTAACCAATTATACCAGTCCTTAATTACAAATCTGTGCGTTTTAATAGAACAAAGGTGGGAAGTTTGAAAGATATCCGAAATGCACATCACTGAACCCTGGGCTTTGATGTCAAAAAATTTAATTAGTGTGAAGTCTCAAAACAAATTATGTATTGTTATTTTTTACTCTATAACTTGTCATTGCTTGTTTTTCTTTGGAATTGAGATTTATGGGTAAGTAGGTTTCTTCCCGAAGACCTCATTACATTTTTTTTTTTTTTAACAAAAAGCTATTGGTTACAAGCTTACAACAAAGATACGCCATCCACCTTCACAAATGAAGCCAAGGTCAACGAAAATGTATTCTTCCTGCAACATCATTTTCCAAATAATTTTGGCGCGACATTACATGTAGCTGTTCATAATACTGTTCACCTTTTTTTTTAAAAAAAAAAAATACTGCAGTGAGTCAACTTCACGTTACAAAGACTATCTTCACCAAAAACTTACTTAATTCTTAAAATGCCCCAATTAACCGTTGTCCAAATATCGATCACATTGTGTGGTTAGGATTAATTAATTTTGAACCACACGTACGTCACTACAAATGAGGGATTGTTATGAATATACTTATTATGTGGATGTCCATTGACTCACGGTCTCCAAATATTACAAGATGACATGGGACCCACGCATAGTAATTTACTATTTGCATAGTAACTCGCGGGGCCCACTCAATTGTTAGTCTCCCTACGACTCTCAAGTAGCAGCCCACGTTTTATATGTTTTGAATATAATATATATATTATATTATGAGGGAATTACAGTTAAAGACCCATTTTCCTTCTATAAATAGAGGACTTCTGTAAACATTCAAATTACACTGGAATAGAACTTCTCTCTACTCTCTCTCTCTCTAGATTCTCTCTTGTTCATTATCTTAATTTTCATTAGTTTTATAACACGTTATCAGCACCAAGACTCTACCGAGAATGAATCTTGTTGGCAACAATCCTGAAGATTTGTGTCTCGTTGATAGCGCAACAACGCACACCATACTAAAAAATGACAAATATTTTTCTTCATTGGTAATGCGAGAAGCCAATGTTCAGACTATATCTGGTAGTATAAATTTGATTGAAGGCTCCGGAAGAGCTAATATTTTGTTACCTGAAGGAACAAAATTATGCATTGAAAATGCATTTTATTCTACCAAGTCAAAAAGGAACTTGTTGAGTTTCAAAGATATCCGCAGAAATGGATTTCATATAGAAACAACAATTAAAAATAATCAGGAATGTCTTGCTATCACGAGCATAATTTCTGGTAGGAAATGCATATTAGAAAATTTTCCTGCTTTTTCTTCTGGTATGTATTATACATTTATAAACACAATTGAAACACATGCTATTGTAAACCAGAAGTTTACTAATACAGACCAGAAATTAGTCAATGCAAACCAGCAGTTTGCTAAAGAAAACCAGAAGTTTACTCATGAATTTAATGTTTGGCATGACCGGTTAGGCCATCCTGGGTCAACTATGATGCGACAAATAATTGAAAATTCATGTGGACATACCCTGAAGTGTAAGCAAATACCACAGTCCCATGATTTCTTATGTGATGCATGTTCCAAGGGAAAATTGATTATTCGACCCTCACCAAGCAAGGTAGGAGGTGAATCTCTTAAATTTCTAGAACGGATACAGGGAGACATTTGTGGACCAATACATCCACCATGTGGACCATTTAGATATTTTATGGCCTTAATTGACGCATCAACCAAATGGTCACATGTCTGCTTATTATCTTCTCGTAACCTGGCGTTTGCGAGATTACTTGCTCAATTGATTCGATTAAGAGCACATTACCCTGATTATCCTATCAAGAAAATACGTCTTGATAATGCTGGTGAATTTACTTCTCAAGCTTTTAATGAATATTGTATGTCCCTTGGAATTGATGTTGAACATCCTGTAGCTCATGTTCATACGCAAAATGGACTTGCAGAATCTTTGATTAAACGATTGCAACTTATTGCAAGGCCTTTACTTATGAGATGTAATCTACTGATTTCTGCTTGGGGCCATGCCATTTTGCATGCTGCAATGCTAATTCGCATCAGGCCTACTAGTTACCTAAAGGTTTCCCCCTTACAAATGGTTTTTGGTAAAGAACCTAATATTTCCCATGTAAGAATTTTTGAATGTGCAGTATATGTGCCAGTAGCACCACCACAACGCACTAAAATGGGTCCTCAAAGGAGGATGGGAATATATGTTGGGTATGAATCTCCTTCAATCATAAAATATTTAGAACCATCTACAGGAGATTTATTTACTGCACGATTTGCTGATTGTCACTTTGATGAATCAGTCTTCCCAACATTAGGGGGAGAGAATAAGCAGCTAGGTAAAGAGATTAGCTGGAATGAATTATCATTGACTCATTTTGATCCTCGTACAAAACAATGCGAACTAGAAGTTCAAAAGATAATTCATTTGCAGGATTTAGCTAATCGAATGCCAAAAGCATTCACTGACCCAAAGAGAGTGACAAAGTCACATGTTCCAGCTGCGAATGCTCCTATTCGAATTGATATCCCTGAAGGAAAACCTATTTTGAATGAATATAAAGCACGCCTGAAGCGTGGTAGACCCATCGGTTCTAAAGATAAAAATCCTCGAAAGAGAAAAGGAGCTAAAAATATAGATGGTCAAGTTGAGGATAATCAAGAAAAGTCAGTAGCTCCAGCAGAGCTATCTCTTGAAGAGTTATCTCCAGAAGAGAATGTTGCAGTCCCAGAAGAGACTCAGGTACCTGGAATGTATGAAAATAATGAGATCTCAATTAATTATGTTATGAATGGTATCCGATGGGATCGAAATGAAGTCAACGTTGACGACATCTTTGCTAATCATATAGCATATGATGTAATGAATAATGAAGAGGATCATGAGCCTAAATCTATTAGAGAGTGTCAACAGCGAAAAGATTGGCCCTTATGGAAAGATGCTGTTAATGTAGAATTGAAATCACTGGAAAAACGAAAAGTATTTGGACCTGTAGTCCAAACACCTGAAGGTGTAAAGCCAGTTGGATACAAATGAGTTTTTGTAAGAAAAAGAAACGAAAAGGGTGAAATTGTAAGATATAAGGCACGTCTTGTAGCCCAAGGATTTACACAAAGACCTGGCATTGATTATGAAGAAACGTATTCACCAGTAGCGGATGCGACTACTTTTCGTTATTTAGTTAGTCTGGCAGTAAATGAAGGGCTTAATTTACATCTGATGGATGTACTGACTGCATATTTATATGGATCACTTGATAGTGATATTTATATGAAAGTTCCTGAAGGACTAAAGGTGCCAGAAGCATCTAATTCAAATTCTCGAGAACAATACTCGATCAAATTAAATAAGTCCCTATATGGTTTAAAACAATCAGGGCGCATGTGGTATAATTGTCTTAAGGAATATTTGTTGAAGGAAGGGTATAAAAATGACCCAATATACCCATGCATTTTTATGAAAGGATCGAGAAATGAATTTGTTATAATTGCTGTTTATGTTGATGATATCAACATCATTGGAACTCCTGAAGAGCTTTCAAAAGCAATTAATTGTTTGAAGAAAGAATTTGAAATGAAAGATTTGGGCAGAACAAAATTTTGCCTTGGACTACAAATCGAGTACCTGAAGGATGGGATCTTTATATATCAAGAAACTTATACAAAGAAGATCCTAGAACGATTTTATATGGATAAATCACATCTATTATGTATTCCAATGGTAGTAAAGTCTTTGGATAAGGATCAAGATCCATTTCGACCTCAAATAATTAATGATGAAGGTGTAGAAGAACTACTTGGTCCAGAAGTACCATACCTAAGTGCTATTGGGGCACTAATGTATCTTGCTAATCATACACGACTTGATATATCGTTTGCTGTTAATTTATTAGCAAGATATAGTTCTGCACCAACAGAGAGGCATTGGAATGGTGTCAAGCAAATTCTTCGTTATCTCAGAGGTACAATGGATATGGGATTATACTACTCAAATGTATCGAAGCATGAACTGATTGGTTATGCAGATGCTGGATTTATGTCTGATCCACATGATGGAAAATCACAAACAGACTATCTATTTACATGTGGAGGTGCAGCTATTTCATGGAGATCTATGAAACAGACCATAACAGCTACTTTAGCTAATCATGCAGAAATTCTAGCAATGCATGAAGCAAGTCGAGAATGTGTGTGGTTGAGGTCAGTAATCCATCATATAAGAACTACTTGTCATTTATCTTCTAATAAAATGGTTCCAACAGTTCTATATGAGGATAATGCTGCATGTATTGCCCAACTCAAGGAGGGTTATATCAAGGGTGATAGAACAAAGCATATTTCACCAAAATTCTTCTATACTCGTGATCTTCAACAGAATGGTGAAATAGATATCCAGAAAATCAGTTCAAGTGAAAATCTTGCAGATTTATTTACTAAATCTCTTCCTTGTACAACCTTTGAAAAGTTTGTTCGTGGTATTGGTCTGCGAAGATTCAGAGATCTCAACTGATATTGTCAACAGGGGGAGTCGATACACGCTGTACTCTTTTTCCCTTATCTAGGTTTTGTTCCACTGGGTTTTCCTAGAAAGGTTTTTAATGAGGCAGCACTCAACAGTGTATCAATGAATGATGTACTCTTTTCTTTGGCTAGGTTTTTATCCCACTGGGTTTTTCCTAGTTAAAGTTTTTAACGAGACATATTCATAAATGGACATCCAAGGGGGAGTGTTATGAATATACTTATTATGTGGATATCCATTGACTCACGGTCTCCAAATATTACAAGATGACATGGGACCCACGCATAGTAATTTACTATTTGCATAGTAACTCGCGGGGCCCACTCAATTGTTAGTCTCCCTACGACTCTCAAATAGCAGCCCACGTTTTATATGTTTTGAATATAATATATATATTATATTAGGAGGGAATTACAGTTAAAGACCCATTTTCCTTCTATAAATAGAGGATTTCTGTAAACATTCAAATTACACTGGAATAGAACTTCTCTCTACTCTCTCTCTCTCTAGATTCTCTCTTGTTCATTATCTTAATTTTCATTAGTTTTATAACAGGGATAAAATAATAGTAACAATAATAAAAAAAATAAACAAGTGGATGGTGATAAATAGAGATGGGAATGAGTCAAGCCTCTATCAAGCGGCTTACGGCCTATTATGACTTGGCCTATTTATTAAAAAGGTTAGGGCAAGGTCGAAATGTGTAAATAAGTTAGGTCTTTTTGTTAAAACATGGCATGTAAGCCTTCAGGTCTAACCTGTTTACACATTAAATAAATATAATTATATTATATTATATAAATAAATAATATTTAATTTTTTCATTCCTATATTATAATTATAATTATAATTAGTTAATTATAGTACCATCTCTATTCTTATAGGGGTTAATTATAACCTTTAAGGCTTGTAATATGAGACTTTTTTAAAATCATACATTTTAAGTAAGTATTTAAAAATGTTTTAGGCTTAACCAAATCTTATGAAGGTTTACGCCTAAACCTAGAAAAAAGCTTACATTCAAACTCAAGTTCTTTACTCCTATTACAGGTTCAAACCTGCTTAGCCAAAGCCTGACATATTTTCATCCCTGGTCACAAAGATTTATTATGCCATAGAAAAAAAGGGCTTTGTTGGGGAGAAAAATCCTATTTTAGTGATATATACATTTAAGAGGATTTGTCTCTAACTATTGGATGGGGATAGGTCTGCATTCTCCCAAATCAGATTCATTATCCAAACCAATACAAAAAATCTCAGCTCAAAATAAAAATCAATGCAGGCACGTTAATCGTCTATTGAGTGCTGAACCAGTCAATCACTTATTCTACCTTGTGTATGGACCTTGACTTTATCTCAACTATGAGAAGAAAAAGTCTAAATATGAGCTGAGGAGGTAGGGTTAGGTTTATTTATTTATTTATTTTTTATTTTTCATAATTTTTAAATCATATCCGTCTAATTAATTATAGTACTATTTTAATTTTTACTTCTTTTTTTTTTTAATTAATAGCCCAGATTAGGCCAATGAAAAAAAAACGAGATACAAGAGGAGAGAATTCTCTTTCGAAGAGATGAGTGTTGTATTTTTCTTTGGACAAACAGGAGTGTTATATTATTGTATATATAGTACTATTAATGATTAAAATAAACAACGAAATTAATAAATTAAAGCAATTATATGTAAGGGGAAAAGTCGCAAAAATAAAGTCTTGCTCGTTCAAACTCGGCCTACTAATAAAATTAAAAGGCCATGCTAAACACACACATAACGACACGACTCAAGGAGGCCTCCACTTTATTTTCTTCCCACCCCTCAAAATCAAACACGTCTTTTCATATACTCTAATACTGATAATCAGTTAATCACATAGTAACAAGAACAGATCAAAGTGTACAGTCAAATCTCAAATCCCTGCTTTATCGTCGTTGTCTTAATTATTCTTTATAATATGATAAATATATAATTTAAATATCTTAAGATTAATCTTATTTATTATGCACGTTGCGTACTTATTATAAACAAAGAAAAATAAAAAAGAAGATTTTTTAATTAACATTGATTTAGTCCATTCAACTGCTATTTCACCAAACTGTTTTTATTTTTTATTTATTTATTTACACTTTATTTTTGCATATCCGTTTTAGATGAGCTTGTTTGATATGGCTTATCGGAGAGCCAATTAGACTTCTTTACTATTTGAATCAGGGTTATGACTTTTTTTGTTTGGATCAAATATTCTACCAATTGAGCTTATGAATAAAAGGAAGTGCATAAGCAGTTTATGAATAAGTCAACTTTTCTGACTTGTCATGCAATCGAGTTTATGGACCTACGTTACGTTTCTAGTTACTTATATAATATTTATTTGATCAAATTATATATTTTAGTATTACCAAATTTTATAATTTAACATTTTTCATATTCTTGGTTTTTTTATTTTAAGTTTTTTCTTATAAGTATATCAAAAGTTACTCATTTATAAGTTATTTCAAACAATTTTCACAATTTGACTTATACTCAAAAGCTACCTATGTAATCATCAATCTAAATATAAATCATATTTTACAATTTGGCTTTTACCCAATTTGATTGTTATCCCATTAAACTTTTCTGGGGAAAATATTCCCCAAGGCCCAATTAAGCAAAATAATATCAAAAAAAGCCTCAACAACCATTGAAAAAGGCCCCAACAACTTTCACATGTCACAAAAGACCCTATTGTTGGAGCCTTTTTTGATATTATTTTACTTAATTGGGCCCTAGGGGAGATTTTTCTACTTTTTTATAAATTATTTTATCCACCGACACCCCATGTCACGTAATTAAGGGTCAAGTAACCGTTCAATTGGGTTCATGCCTAAAAAATTAAAAAATAAAAATCAACATTCAACTGGGCATTCAATGCTGCCCTTAATACACACAATGGCCCCTTATTTTCCATTAAATTACAGAATCTACAACTCTGATCCCGTGTGGGGTAGTGCGGCCCCACATCGATTCCACACCGACCTATCTAATAACTAATCAATTTAATCCTGTTTCCTAGGGTTCCATTCGCTAGCATTTGGCGCGACGTTTCGCGGCAGTTGAAATTCTTGCACAGTCCCAAGGCGAAATGCGTCATTTCCCGCCCTTGGAATTTTATACGTGGAGAGTGAAAACCAGGGATGAACCCAGGTAGATCAGTAGAATGCTGAGATCGCTTCTGAAAACTTACAAATGGTGGATCATAACTCTGTCCAAATCTTAGAATCTCCTCTCTGATCTTCTCACGCGGTTTGTTTCTCATCGTTTCTTTTACTCATTGGATTCTTCTTGATTTTTCCCTTTGGGTTTTAATTGCCCAGTCCTTGATCCTTTTTCTGGTCCCATTTTTTCTGTTCATTTGCCGCCTCCAGAACGTCACATTGCATCGAAGTGTCCGTTTTTTCAGATTTTCCTTTTTTTCCTTCACGGTTCTTTGTAAGTTTTCCCTGGATTCTTTTTAAATCATGTTTCATTGGGCCCACGACGCATAATTGTCGGTCATTTTATTTTTTGTTCTTTTTCCTTCTTATATCAGTCCATGTCTTTTCCTGGCAGTGGAAGTTGGCGTTGGTTTTTCATTAATGTTATCGTGAGCGTGATCCTTCTCTGAATGTTTGTGCCATACGAATGTGCAGGGATGGCTGAGGTTAAGAACGTGCTGTATATCGTGGTGGTTGACGAGGATGAGCAGGAAGAAAAGGGCAAGGATTCATTTCGGTATACACGCCCTGTTCTGCAGAGCACTTTGCAGCTCATGGGATGTAAAGCAAGACATGCCTTTAAGGTGTGTCTTCTTTCTATTCACTTTAACAATTTAGTTAATAAATGAAAAAACTCATTTCTTCACCGCTTTATCCGTTTCTGTGTTGGTTCATGCTGCGAAGTTTTAGTATGTCATGCTCTCTTATTCTATTCCGATCATTTGTGTTTATGGTACTTTAAATGATCTCCTCATTCATTAGAACGAGATCGCGAGATTTATACCTCGTTTGGGGGTATTTTAACGCCGTTGATCTATAATTTTTGTATCTTGAGAATTGTTCTGAATTAGGCCAGTGGTTAGTTTACCCCGAAGAGTGTAGTTGTTTTTATTGTGTTACCTGACTGAGTTCTGTTTCTGTGCCTTCCTATTTTCTGTTCTTGCCGGCTCAATGCCTTCAACGCCTGGAGCATTGGGATCCTGCCCCCGCTGGCGGTTTTTTTTCCTCTGGGGAAAATGCAAACGTTTCCTGATCTTTTATATTGCCCTTCTTACGTCTGTATATTATTTTGCCTCTACTTGTTTCATGCCTGTTGGCATTGATGATAAACATCTTGGCTTTTGGCATATGCGTCTTAAAGTAATAAAAGAGTTTATCATGAGTATGAGATTGAACTATCACCATCTTTGATCTTCTATTATTTTTTATGTATGATCGAGTTTACATGGTTGAGTGACTAGAATGCTCAAGTCTGGTCTTTTTTATTGTTAGTTTCATGTCATATTTTTAGCAACTGTGACACATTCCGGACCTTTTGCTCAAGAGTTCTAAATGTGCTTTTCTATTACCAGATCAGTAAAAGGGTGTTTGAACTCACAAGGAGCGAAAGTTTTCCTGATACTTTGCTGCCTGAAGGAATTTTAACATCAGGAATTGATGCAGCTGAGGAAAACTTTGAGATAGAAGGTGGTCACTGTGTTGGTGCTGAAGCAGATGTACAAAACAACTCATTCTACGGGAAAGATAATAGAATTAAGAGTGCACTATATGAGTTGTACAAAAGGCGCACAACTGCAATTGTGCGCAGAGAAACTTTCTTAGATATTGTCTGTGCGGCTCTGGCTGAGTATAAGTATGTGGGACCCAACCAGAGAGAAGATCTGATTCTAGCATGCAGGTATGACATCAATTACTACCTTTGTGGGGAATATTTTGATCTTCTGTAACCTGAAGAGATTTGGAAAGTTTTGGTTGCTGCTGCTTCTTTGATGGAATCAAATTTATCTTTAAAGCTAGTCTACAGTGACTGGCATATTCCTGGGCAAGAATATATTTTCTTACAGTAATTATGTTAGCATGATACATTTATAGGGACTGCCCTGTGTTACATTAAATTTTTTAGGTCCTTTAGTTGTAACCTGGATTTAAAGACTTCTATAAACATTTCAGCTTAGACTGATTTTCTGGACTTCAGCCTTGCTGTCATTTATTGTCATACTTAGTATCAAGGGTTTTAAATCCTTAAGCCACTTTGGCTTGTTATTCAGGAAAAGTAGATGGTGTTCAATTATCTGGCTTTATTTAGATGGTTGAATTTTAAACTCCGTCAGGTTCATCCAGCTCTAAATTTCTTTGAATACATGTCTGGAATTTAAGTGAGACATGTCTAGCCATTAAAGGGAGACCTATGCCTGGCAACAGTAATCATTGGTTCAGCATATCCATTGTTCAATGTTCCAAGATAGGCTGCATCTACTGACTGTCATTTCACCAAAATATGCCCTGTCTCATCCTTAATTTGAATTCGACATCTCCATTCTCTGAATAGCAGCATTTGACTTATGTAAAATCTGGGTTATAAACTTGCTAGAAACTTGTGGAAGGAAGACTAAGACAATTTTTAAATTATTACCAAGATGGTTTTATGATTTTTACACAGTCAAAAGGCTCCCAACTCATTTCCGGTATATGCTTTTGCTAATATTTCCTGCCTCCACTTCTGAGTTCATTCACTTCACGTAAAATCTAGACAATTGAAGTTCCCTTTATCATTGTTCTGGAAGTAAGTTATGAAGCACAATAGCACCAACTCTTTTGATAAGGGATTTGGGTTGCAGGTATTGCAACACTTCAAAAACCACCTGTATTCTTTAGATGTTTGTCACAATGTTCATTTTGTATCCTGTTTGTAGGTTGGTATCCCATGTTTGTCCATGATTCATAAGGATTTTTGTTTAGTTAACCTGTTGCGCTTTAACTTGAAGTGGTGTGCTGATGTTTATATCAAGCTGTGGTTTGGTTGTATTTTATGCTAGTGATTAATGATGGGGGTGTTATCTTGTACATGGCACTGTTTTCTCTCTGTTAACTATGTTTCTTTTAATTGCAGAGTTCGAGAACGGAAGGAATCTGTAACAATTCTGTTATGTGGCACTAGTGGCTGCGGCAAATCTACTTTGTCTGCATTGCTGGTATCTATGCATTGAGAAGTTGTTCTCTTTTAGCAATTACAAATATGTAGTGCCAGTTTTACTTGTTATGTGGTAGGATATTTAACTTGTAGTGAATAATAATGTTCAAACTGAAAGCATATGATCTTGTGGTTCAAGAAGTTAAAGTGCCATTTATATCTTCACTTCAGGGTAGTAGGCTGGGAATCACAACAGTGGTGTCAACTGACTCCATTAGGCACATGATGAGAAGTTTTGTGAATGAGAAGGAAAATCCCTTGTTATGGGCTTCTACCTACCATGCAGGCGAATGCTTGGATCCTATTGCTGTTGCTGAAGCAAAGGCTAGAAGGAAAGCCAAAAAGTTGGCTGGAGTGTCACATTCACTTCCCAAGGGTGAAGCATCTGAGGGTGATAATTCTAGGAAGCCTGATGGGCTGATGCCAGATGTAGGTCCTACTAACACAGAACTGCTAAATCCAAAACAAATGGCTATTGAAGGATTTAAGGCACAGAGTGAGATGGTGATCGACAGTCTTGATAGGTTAATCACTGCCTGGGAAGAACGGAAAGAGTCTGTTGTTGTTGAGGGTGTTCATTTGAGCCTCAACTTTGTTGTATGTCAAATTTTCTGTCGGCTCCTTTTTTATTTCTTCTTTCCTATTGCATGTTATCATATGTTATATATTTTTATTGATAATAACAGTAACAAACTATGCAACAGATGGGACTAATGAAAAAACATCCTTCAATCATACCGTTCATGATATACATTACAAATGAGGACAAGCATTTGGAACGATTTGCTGTACGTGCAAAGTATATGACCCTGGACCCAGCAAGAAATAGATATGTAAAGTATATCCGAAACATCAGAACAATCCAGGATTACCTCTGTAAGCGTGCTGACAAGCATTTGGTTCCAAAAATAAACAACACTAATGTCGACAAGAGTGTAGCAGCTATCCATGCTACTGTTTTCAGCTGTCTTCGAAGGCGTGAAGCTGGGGAACTACTGTACGATCCTACTAGAAATACTGTCACTGTTGTTGATGAGGAATATAGAAATCAATGTGCTGCCAATTCGTTGAGCTCAAAAGGAATGTTTCAGTTGATCCAGAGAAAAGGTTCTTCTAGGCATCTGATGGCCCTTGTTAATACTGATGGGTCCGTGGCAAAGGTTTGGCCTGTTAATTCCGTTGACAGTGATGGGAAGCCAGTATGGGGTGAGGGATCAATTCATGGAATATGTTGTCCAATGTATGAACCTTTAATGATTGGCAAAGCTGAACCTGTAAATCTTCAGTTTGGTTTGTATGGGATCAGTGCATGGCCTAGTGATGGTGGTACTAGTGGTGCCGGAAGTGTTGATGAGTCAAGGGCTGATGGGACTGATACTGGCAGTAGATATCTGTCATCTTGCTGCAGCTCACCAAGGTTTTCTGATGGACCTGCCAAGGAGGTAAACTTGATTACCACTTTATTCTTAGTTGGATTTGAAATTATGTGATTGATGTCAATGCGAAATGAATATAAAAATCCAAATTCCCCGAATTCTTTTGTATGTTAATTCTGATAAATATTTGTTGTGTTTTTTTAGCTTATGGACGAGCAGTCAGTGCATGGCAGTGATGAAGAGATTGATGATCAGCCTGAGGCGGGCAGCGATGAGGATTTCAGTGATGATGGTGACACACGAGTCCATGATGAGGTAGAATTAACCAGTAGTTTTAATAAAGATTTGAAATTTGAGTATATTTAAGGAAATTAACCCCTGGAGTATGGTTTCCAAATCTTACAATTACTTTGAGATAATCGTTGCCAGCAATTTTGTTGGATGGGGATTCTAATGGTTGGATCATATGTTTATTAATGGTGTTGGGTTTGTAGTGTGGAGATGAGCTGACGTGGGTGTGGATCCGTGTCGATCTTGTTGTAGCAATGAGATCAGCCGCCTTTACAAGCTCATGAAATTGTGAAAATGTTCAAATGGACAGAGTAGTATAAAAACCAACCCTGATTTGTAATTTCTATTTTTCCATTGCTATGCAGGTAGGCTCAGTAGATGAGGAATCGACAAAGTCTGATGAAGAGTATGATGATTTGGCAATGCAAGACGTGCAGAAAAATGGCTATTGGTCTGGAGACGATGAAGTGTCTAAAGAGAAGCTAGGCCATTGGAACCATAGAACTAGAGTCCTGGAAAATGAGGATCGTCAAAAACATGGTCTCTACCTCAGAACTAGAGGTGAGCCAGTCCCTGAGTCCTTGAGCTCTAATTCTTCTCTGTTCATGGAAATCAGTGAGAGAAGATTACATCCCGATAAAGTCAAATTGAGAAAACGATCGCTTAGTATTCCTGCATTGAAAAAGAATGGTTCAGTTATAATTGATCCTATCCTTTCTGGTGCGCCTCAAAGGTAGCATTAATCCTAACCAGCCCCTATTTTTTCCCGTTTGATGGGAGCATCTACGTATCCTTCGATGTACTATATATATGTATAGTAATCCTTAAAAACTAAAACTTTCTAATTTTTTTGGGTTTAATGTGATTGTTGAACATGAAGTAGTTATGACGTTGATTGAGATTTTGCTGGTGTATTAGCATGTTCAGAAGCAGCAGAATCATCAAATTCGAGTATCGTGAGATGCAAAAGCGAGCACTCCAATTGAATCAAGTTCCTACCCTAGCCTTCGTATTAGAAGCGGGGTGCTCAGTCAATGTTGGGTAAAAAGTAGGGTCAAGCAATGAACGGGTTGGATAGCGCGTGCTCAAACCTAAAACTCACTCATTTAATTTTATACGGATATGAGTTAGTTTATAGATGCACCTCAATTCGTTTAAACCTGTATAAACGGGTTAGCACATAAATGGGCAAGCAATTGGGTATTGGGCAATATATTTACATTTAAATTTTTTTTTTTGTTTTTAAAAAAACATACATGAGCATCTATCATTTCATCTAAATCCATCATTTTAAATTGTGAAATCTGAATTTTTAAAGTTCAATAGTCATAATTCACACAAAAAAACCTAAATTTAGACAAGTTTCATCATAACATAATTTTAATATTCAAACTCTAACTTTTAAATTGAAAGTCAAATTCACAAAGAAAAGACAAAACAAAAGAGAGTGAGGGATTGATAGTTGGGATGTTGAGGAAAAATAGGTATTACATTGTTACTTATTGTCTTCAGGCTCTTGTCTTCCATCCATTTATTTAATTTTTTTAAAAAAAATTAACTAAATGGGTGGGTATGGGCAGCTCGAAGGTATGCACATAATTCAACTATTTAAGTTTTAATCCAACCCGTCATAGGCCATTTTGGACGGCTCAAAATTACCCAATTATACCATGTTACAGACAGGCTCATTAGGTTGTCGGTCCCTTGCACAGCCCTAAAAAGTTGAGAGTTGAATTGTATGTTATTCTTATGACTTCTCTATAGCAACTAAAATTTTAAGGAAATGTTTCAAGTGTAATAAAAAAACATATTAAGTTTTTTTATTTGATCAAGGTTTTCTCTGAGGTTAACAAAGTCTTCATTTCTTCCAACAAGTGTGTTTGCTTATTTTTAAACTTGTGTTCTCCTTCTTATAGGATTGAGATGCCTACATCAATCAATAGCTTGTTGGTATAAAAATATAACAAGTTACCAATAAACACAAAATAAATCATTTTTTCTTAAAAACTAGATGAATTTATTTTTGATCATATCATTAAGATTTTTTATAATTTTTTAAAATTGTTTTGAAACATTTTGGACGCCAAATGCTATACACACAAACGTTATATGTGAATGGTCATAGGTGTATCGTATATTGTGCGTATTATATCGTCAGTGACAAACAACGAGGTTTATTGATCATTATGTGGATCCAATTTGGTATTTATTGTAATCTTTTGTTTATTTGAACCAATTTGCTGGAAACTAGCGTCCCTTAGAACGTGCATACAAAATTGGTATACTCTTGGAAAAATATATTCCGTCATTTTTTTATACGTTGTTTAATGTTTTTACACAGAAATTAAGAAAAGGGATGAAAGAGTTAACATTCTCAATTACTTTTTAATGTGCCCCTGTTAAAAATTTAAAACTAGGTAGTAGAAGTCACAAAGACTGTTTTAATCTATAAAAATCTTCCTTATAAGGAATGTTTGGATTAACGGTAAAATTGACTTTTGTTTTTGGATTTTACAAATTGAAATTGGGGTAAAAGTCAATTTGTATAATATGATGTATGTTTGAATAGAATTTTTATTAGAAATAAAAGGACTAAGGGGTAATTTTTGCTCTAAAAGTTTTCACTGAGAAACAATTTTATTCTAAAAGTGTTTTTGGGAACAATTTTGTTACAGAAGTGACAGAATGAGAGCAATTTTACCCAGGTTGTTATCCCCAATAAAACATTCTGACCATTCATTGGCCCAATACATTAAATTGGTAGCCCACATGTCATCCATACCATTTATGTTTAGATGTAAATTTGTTCATTAGTCATATTCTTCATCTTATTTTAAACTTAAATTTAAGACTTTTAGGACAAATTTTTATCTTAATAAAAAAATGGCATGAATAAAATGTAGAGTGCCAATTCAACTTATTTGTTCAACTAATGATCAAAATTAATGGGATAACGACTAGAGCAAAATTGCTTCCCTTTTTTACACTTTCGAGGTAAAATTCCCCCTGATGAAAACTTCTAACGCAAAAATGACCCTTAAGCTTTTAAAAAAAGAAGACGACAATATGATATGAACATGTTTGGACAATATATTAAAACGTGGATTTTGAAAGGTTTACCTATAAAAAAGTCAAAAGTCAGACTTCAACTTTAAAATGATTTTGGACCAAAAAAAATTAAAAGTTAAAGTACAAAAATACATGAGATTTTCCTGAAGGTATACCCACCACTAAATGTTTTTTTAAGGGGCAAAAATAACTATGAATTTTTAAAATAAGTACAAAAATACATATGAGATTTTCCCAAAAGTGCGCCTAGCACATACTTTTTCAGATGTACAAGTAACTATGAACTTCAAAAATATATGTAAAAATACTTATTAACCATTTGGTTGAATTTTTTCATTGAAAATGGTGACATACAATGGAATAATAATTTGCTGATTGGGTAAGGGAAATTAATTTCCATCTAATCCTTTGTCTTAGCCTAGCCCTTCCTCTCCTATCCCTCTCTTTTCTGAAAAAAACGATGACATCGAAATAAAGAGTTAAGCGGAAAT
This sequence comes from Acacia confusa, assembly GCA_037074495.1. Classification (NCBI taxonomy): domain Eukaryota; kingdom Viridiplantae; phylum Streptophyta; class Magnoliopsida; order Fabales; family Fabaceae; genus Acacia; species Acacia confusa. Next base: position 2,526,887 of record CM073509.1, read on the forward strand.
TAATTTTTCTAGCCCAGTTAAGAAATTATGATTCACAATTGGAGAAATACTTACATATCCTCAGGAGTACCATGTCATTTAAACTTTGTCCAATGAAAATACCACTCATATAATTTTAATCCCAATTGGACCTATCTGAAAAAATTTAAATTTTATCTTTTTTTTAAGGAAAAAAATCTTAATTCTAAAAAATAAAATAAAATGATCAACCAATATTTTTCTTAAAAAAAAAATAAAATTTGAATTTTTCAGATATGTCATTAACCAATTAAGATTAAAGTGATGAGTTGTGTTTTTATTGGATTGAGTTCAAATGATGTGGTACTCCCAAAGTATCTTAGTATTTCTCTCCAAGTGTTTTTTAATCATCCATATCACTCTTCATGTCACCACTTTCAATTAAAAAAATTCAAATGCATAGTCAACACCAATATGTATTTTTACACATATTTTTGAAAGTTTATAGTTACTTTTTCTTCAAGAAAACCATCTGTGTGGGCATACTTTTAAGAAAATCTCATGTGTATTTTAACATCTAACCCCCTTAAAAAATTGGGAAAACTCCATTTAAATACAAACTGAAATTCCAAAACTCCCAAATGTCTTTTAAAATTTATAAAAAACTTAAAAAGTGATAAGGATCAAATTGAGATTTTAAAATGTTGGTGAATTTACCCTTTTGCCCTTAATTTTTAAATATACATAACATAAAAATGGCCCTCGTTAAAAGTGCATTGCTGCTGGCTACCAGAGCTCCGACTGCAACATGACCAGCAACCGTTGCGACCTGGCCTCTGGGAAGAGTTTTTTTTGGGTGGGATTGAATCTTTTTTAAAAAAAAAGAATTTTTTTTTTAGTTGTCCATCTGGTATCCAGAACTTCACTCTGACTAATTCAAATCTGACAAACGTCGCACGCTTGACTATGGTGGGAGAGTCTCCTAATGTGGCTTTTATACATTCACAAGACTCGAACTGGAGACCTTGTATAAGCGACACAAGCCGCTTACCACTTGTGTCAACCCCCATTGATTTTTAAAAAAAGGATTAAATAAAGGTGTGAGGGTAAGGTTCAAACTCACCCTATCATGAAGGAGCCGAAAGGCTCAACCATTGGGCCATTTGGTTCTTATGATATAAATATGCATTAAATGATTTAAGAATTTGTTAAAATTACTTAAAAAATAATTAATGGGCAAGATTTTTATTTTATTTTATTTTATTTACAATTATGCTCTTATTCACAAGGGAAAAGTGAATAAGAATGTATGGGAAAAACATACAGAGAGATCATAGAATTATAAATAAAAATATATTTAACGTTGTTCATCAAACAACCCTAAAGTAGGGCCCCGTTTGGATCAAAAAAGAGGAAGGAAGGGAAAGGAATGGAAAGGAAAATATTTTACTTTTGATGCGTTTGGTTACGGTGGAAAAGAAAATAGTTGAATTGAAAATTTGTTGTTTGGTTGGAAAAAAATAAGGAAAAATTACATTCTTGCCCTTAAAAAATTACAGCCCACATGTTCACAAATTACTGCTCAAGCAGCAACTAAATGCTGCTCAAGCACCATTCAAATGCTGCTAGTTGCTACTCGAGCATTATTTGAAATGCTGCTCGAGCAGCAACCCATTGGTGTGTTCATCGACTTTGCAACTTTTTTTTTTTCCTTTTTACTCCCTGGTTAACAATAAATTTAAATTTTTTAGCCAGCTTTATTCTTACGGTGATTAATTTAATCAATTTACAGTTAGATTAATTTGTTGAGGGGCGGAGCTTGAAACAGACAACAGTGGCGGCAAAGCCCAAAACAAATTTTCCTTTTCCCTTCCCTTCACTCTCAAACTTTTATTTATATTATATCTAAACATCTTTTTGAGTTGATTTTAGTTGATTAAACTCATTCACTCTGGTCTCTCTTCTTCTCCTGGTCGTCATTGTCTTCTCTCTCTTCCTCTCCCTGTCATCACTCTCTTCTCTCTCTATCATTTGATCAGGGCAAAATGGTTTTTGGTGGCGCTAGAAAATGGCTTCCCACCATTTTTTGTGGGAACCCATTTTCATTTAAACATGGGAGAGTAGGAAAATATTTCCCAAGGAAAATGTGATCCAAATAGCCGTCGCCGGTGGAAAATTCAAATTTTCCTTTTCCCTCTCTCGATTTTCTTCGATCCAAACAGGGCCTAGGTATTATAAACAAGACCGAAGCAATTCAAAATTTGAGAGGTTATGAAAAGAACCGGAGAAGCACTTTTCATGTTTGAAGTAAGTCCATCCCAAATGGAACCGGCTTTCCTTCAATTCATTAATCCTCCGTTGTGCTCTGCTGCAACAAAGTGACGTCGTTTTAGCAAAAAACTGAGCCTGTGCCCCCTTTAAAAAAAAAATCAGGGATACTGATTGGAACTAAAAAGATACTTCATTATACTGAACAGTACTGAAAAAATATTTTATAATCTTGGAAAATTATTTTGGGCTCTTGAAAAAATATTTAAGGGCACTGAATGATACTAAAAATATATTTTAGGATACTAACTGATATCAAAAAAATATTTCATGATCTTAAAAAATTATTTTAGGATTTTGAAAAAATATTTTAAGATGATGACAGGCTTTGAAAGGATATTTCAGGATATTGGAAAAATATTTCAGGATACTGGAACTAATTGGTACTAAGAATATACTTATGATATTTTTTTTAAGATTCTAAATTAATTTTTCAAGATCATAAAATATTTTTTCAGTATCTTTTCAGTATAATAAAGTATCTTTTTAGTATAATTCAGTATTTTTGAATTGTTTTTAAAAGGGCCTAGGCTCAGTTTTTTGCCAGAAGGACGTCACTTGGTTGCAGCGGAGCGCAGCTGAGGATGAATGAATTGGAGGAAAGCCGGTTTCATCCCAAACAATCCCTAAAGTAGGGCACGTAAGACAGTAAGAGTCCTTAACAGGTCAGAAGACCGTACACTGTGACTTGGGGTTATGGGCCCCACGATGGTCCTTTGAGTTGCCTGACTCTGCCTCCCAACGTACGATACACTAGGACCAATGCCCCACCACCTCCACACGCATATGCACTGCTGTCTCTCTCTTATCTTCTTTTTCTCTTTCATACTTGAAACAAAAAAAAAAAATCTATTTCAGTAACCTGCACGAACTTCAACTTTTTAGATAGATTTTACTAGTCCATCGACGCACACAGTAAATTCATCAATCACCAAAATGTTTGTTCTAACCATTCGGTGCTTTGACAGTGGAAGAATTTTGGTTCGACTAACCGAAAAAAACCTCTGAAACCATATTTTAGGGTTTTCCAGACAGACATTAAAGATTGACAAGACATCACTGGAACAAATGGTTCAGCTTTCTATTTTAGGGTCCATGCAATAACTTGGTTCGGACAATTGGGAGGGCTGTACTCTTTATATTCAATATCTCGAAGGGCTGTAATGTTTTCTTTTGTTCGCTTTATTAAGATAATGTATGGTTCCAGTTTCTATTTTAAAAAAATATAGCTATGGCGAATGAAGTTAATACTCTACACATTTCTTTTATTTTAAATCTCTCAACATTTTACATAAATGAGTGATCGATAAGTTGTGGAAAGTTACTTATTTCTTAAAAAAAAAACATGTAATTTTTCTAAATAAATATCGAGTCCTACTAAAGTATAGTGTGGTCCTGTAAAAGCATCTAGATCGACGGTGTGATGAATCTATTTCAGAACTTTTCAGATCCCACAGAATTTTCAAAAACATTGCAGAGTGGTAATCATTCTTATCTTTGCTTCAGTCTTTAATACAAGACTTTAAGGGGACCGTCAGGGACTATTCCCTTTGGTCTTTATTATAAGACACTAACTAACAATTCTCACATACCAATAAAAACAGTTAAAATCAATAAAGTTATCTTAGAATTTAAGTAATTTCCAATATTATCCCTACTAATTACACTAAATTCTAACATTCTATTAATTATTACTCTCACCCACTACCCTCATTAACTAAGGGCATACATGGAAAAAGATAATTAATGCTTATTGGAAACAAGCAAATGCCTTATAAAAATGACCAAATAAACTTGTTAGTTGGTGCCTTATAAAAAAAACCAAATAAACTTGCTAGTTGGTGCCTTATAAAAAGAACCAAATAAACTTGCTAGTTGGTGCCTTATAATAAGGATCAGAGGGAGTACTTTATATCATAATGAATATTCATTATTTACACCAAATCTAATGACAATAATTTCTATTGAAGCGATCGAAATATAGCAGCAACCCAGCAGCGGAATACATGTTAGGGATGAGATAAATATGGAAGCAGCACTTGATTCATATATTTAGTCGACGTTACATATATATTCATCTATCATTAGTTACTGGAAGAAGATTCATCATGATCGATTATGTCTCCTATATATATTTGATGAGCATTAATCTCTATATATGTATACTTCCCAAACCCTAAATAATAGTTATATATAAACTACACACGCACATTTTGACACAAGATACGTTGTGATGATAAAAAATAGTAGTGTGGAGTCATATTGATCATGATATAATATTGAGGGACTTAGTTACAAAAACATGCATGTAATTAATTAGAAACAATTGCCAAACTGGACTCGAAATCGGAAAAGAACACAATACATGCCTATATTAACCGACCAAATTAATTAAGCTCGTTGAGTCCATAAGGTATACTCCTTCCGGTCATAATAATATAGAACTTATTTAAAGAATTGGTCTTGATTTTATATAGACTAAAGTATACGTTTGGTCCATCATGTTCACATCTAGTATCATTTTAGGCCTTTAAGTTTGTAAAGTTCATATTTGATCCCTTAATGTTAATACGTTAGTTTCACCAAACAGAAAATACTCTCTCAATAATTTTAAGCAGTGACTAAGTAATTAAATATTGATCAAACATGCTTATATGTTTGAATTTTAATAACTTAATATTTTAAATCTTATTAATTGAAAAATATTTAATCTTCATAGATTATTTTACGGTGTTCGGTGTTTCGCAGTTTGTGAAGATTACATTAGGCAAACATAAAAGCCCAAATATATACTTTAGCCTTTTATATATAATATATATTTTTTATATTTCTCAATCATTTTCTTAACTTACATTTATTGATTCCTAACTTCCACTTATTGGTTACACTTATTGACGCTCCTTTACTATTAATCAAGAAAAAGGGAATCAGAGAATATAATTATTATATTATAAAAAATACATATCATATTAACTAATTTAAAATACACTTTTAATCCTTTAAGTTTACATAAGATATACATTTAACCCTTTAACTCTATAAAGTATATTTTTAGTCCTAAGATTCTAACATTATTAATGTTACTATCGAAAAATGCTCACACAACAACGGTAATTGATAATCATGTGAGCTAAAGTGTTAACTGTAATTAAAATCTATTAATTTAAAATTTAAAATATGTATAAATTGAAAAATATCTAAATCTCTAATAACTCAGCCATTATCAAAACTCCAATTATACTAAAAAAATTTACTTTAATGATCTAAATATAAAAATTTTAGTTTAATAATTTAAATATATATATTTAATAATTTAAATATCAAAATCTTAGTATCGTTTGCAACGGTTTATCAATTTCAATTTAGTTTGGATTAATAATTTAAATATATTACATTAAAAAAATTAATATCAACTAGCAGTTATTTGTTGAATTTACGGCATTAATATTTTCCTTTATCAACATTAATGATATTAGAAATAAAATACCAAAACTATACTTTAGGAAATTAAGAGATGAAAAGTATACTTCATGAAAAAATTTAAAGGACTAAAAATATAATTTATCCTATTAACTACTATGTTTTAATTTAATCGAATTATGTATTAAAGAGAGGAGAAAGTAATAGAGTATTAGCCCGTATGATGTATAATTCCTTTATACGTTTGAACCAATCAAATTGCACGAACTTAAACTTACCATGAAGGAGATAGTAGGCCTTGATCGTATAATTAATAATCTCTCCACTGTTCTTAATTATTTTGAAGGAACAACACAAGTGGAGCAATGAACTAGACCCTGCCTGCAAATAAGAGCAGTGAAATCGGGAAATAAAATATCTTCCTTGTATAAATAATATCTTCAATTTTTCAGCAGTATTATTAAATGTTCTAAAGTAATTAGGAAGAGTGAAATATCATCATTGGAGGGAATAATTAAATAGAGGATGGAGTATATACCAATGGATAGTGCAACCCCAACTTGTAAGATGTCACTAGCTATCTGCTTTCGGTTAGTCCACCGGCAACACAGATCTGATCTCATTAAAGCCAAATTAAACCACAGAAGCAAGACAAAATGTTGGTCATTTTCTGCATAATCCAAGTTCCGAAGCCAGCTTCAATTTCAATGATTTCCTTCAATTATATATATCACCCACTTGTCTGATGTCTTCAATTTAATCATATTTCTAAACTATATAATATACATATATATTGGACCCCAAAGCCCCAGATGGACTATGTTTAAAAATCAGATTAGATTGGAGACATCCTGACAAGTGGGTGATACACACACACACACCCAAAGCCCCAGATTTGACTATGTTTCTCTGCTACATTTATGCGGGCTAATAAAGTAAGAGACTTCCGTACCTTTATACTAAGACCCAAATCTGAGATCTATTTCTGAGTCTCGATTTAGAAGGATGGATAGATCTGGTTATATGAGTATGTCATCCAAAGATACCATTTTTAATCCAAGCATGGAGACGTGAACTGCCAAAAAGGAGTATTCTTACATATAGATATATAGATCTGTGAAGTCAACAGCAGCAGTAAAAAGGACCTAACTGCCGCTCAAACACAGCCCCAAAATAGATATATCCTACATAAACATATATCTGATCATAACCCAGGAATTCCTCTGCAAGATGCGAAGGACCTAGAGAGATAGACTGTTGGTTAATTTCTATATAAAATAAAATCAAAATAAATAAATAATAGTAAGACCCACCTGATAACAACAACCGCCACCACAGGGAAATTAAAGTAGAAGAAAAAGAGAAAGAAATTAAAGAGTCACCTGTTCCTGTTTATGTTGTTTCACTGTGCAAAGAAGACAGCATCTGATGAAAGGCTTGGGGTTTTTTGCTTTTTTACAAAGTCGTTCATTGCTAATGCAGCATCATCAAGATTCTCAGTTCCGAAGAAAGAAACTAAGTGGCCAGAGAGAGAGAGAGAGACAGATTTTGATTATAAGGTTGCATCTATCATTCAAAAATAATCTCACTTCCACTTGTTGCATTTGCATGTGAATCTTGATGATGCTACATCTGCAAACAACGACTGAACCAATCTCTGCCCATGCAATCATACAATAAAGTAAATATCCACGGGATTGCCAATCTCATCATCGAATCTAAATCGTTATACATATATATGGCCATAAAAGGGAACTATTAACCTTACAGCTCGCTGAAAATAATAGTCCCCCCCAGAGACAGATCAGTAAAAAGAAGGAACAACACGAGAGAGAAAGCTATCAGAAAGTAAAGGGGAAAAATAAGAGAGTAAACAGGGATTTCTGATGAGGTAAAAAAATGCATGATCAAAGGAAAACCAAGCCCTTTATCTTCGTTTTTTAGTTTTTCAACCTCATGTTTTCGGTATTAGAATCAAGATCGATGATGAACAAGTACCGGGAAAAAACAAAAAACAAAAGGGATTATAAGACAAACAAGATAGCTTTAAAATCTACATGCCTGCCGAGTTATGTGGGCTAAAAAATCCGTACGTTTTCAATGTTCTGGCTAATCAGAAGAAAAATCTTCTGCGATAAAATAAGAAGATGAAGAAAGATAAACCCAGTTTTCACTTTTCAAAATTAAACCCAAACAAGATCGGATTAGAGATTAAAAGAGAAAGGACTCCACTTGGACAAATCTCTATCTTCTTTTACGAGGTCAGTCACTTTGAGGTGACCATCTTGCTAAGGAATGCTGGAAAAGGAGGAAATCTCTGAAATGGTTTAAGCTAGCTAAGTGTGAAGGAAATCATGAAGCAAAAACCTAACTAAAAAATACATACACATGATTGAAGAGAAGACGAAAAAAATTCTTAAGCAAAAAGGAGTGGAATAGCAGGTAACGGAACACCACCTGAGATGGGATCTAAATCCTGAGGAAAATCAAGGAGAAAGGGAAGCCACAAGAGTGAAAACAGGAGAAGGTGGCCAGATACTTATAAACACAGAGACAGGAGGAGAGAGAGAATGGGATGGCCTTACTTTATTGATTCATTGGTTGAAATTCTTGCTTTCTCTCTATTCCTATTGGTTTAACGCGGGAGCTTAGCTGTATAAATGAGACTGTACCAAGTATGACCCTTGAACCCTAGGTTTCTCCCCCTCTTTGAACTGGGTTGCATCCATTATTTTGTGGTACACCAGATGCTTTAGGGTTGCATCCATTATTTTGTGGTACACCAGATGCTTTAAAGCATGCTTTATAAACCTTAAAATATTTTTTAAGTGTCACTATGAATTATTTCTTTGATACATGTCTTAAAGTATATTTTTATGTGTATTCCGCATAATTATCTAAATTGATATTTGATTTTTTTTTAAAAAAAAATAGTATAGAGTGATGGATACACATAAAAATACTTTAAACTATTGGATGCATCATAAATTAGTTTATGGCACTAGACATACCTAAAATGACATTTCAGAGTGTTGGTTACAACTCAATCCATCCTCTTTTAATGATTTTTTTTGTGTGTGTGTGTGTGTGTGTGAAGGGAGGAGCTATAATTGCCAGGATGACACGTATACGTGGCTGAAGGGAAAATTCCCTACAAGGACATCAATAATTCTCTTTATTGCTCATTTTGGTCTTAAATATAAGATATAATTGATTTTTTTAAAGAGAATAAAGAAGCTAAATAAGTTATTTAATAATATCATGTGTTATGCATCTTTAGATTATATATTAGTTTATAAGTTTACAAAATAGTTTGGAGAAAAATGATAAATATAAATATTTTAAAATATTTTAATTATTTTTCTTAATATCTCAAAAAAAAAAAATCAACTCTATTTTATCTTCAACAAGTTGATTGGAAGACAGACGAAAAAATTGTTGTATAAGATTTATAAAAGATTTATGAATATCAATATTCAATGAATATAAGATATAAAAACTAATCTTGTACATTTATCCTTTTTTTTTAAGTTTATTTATCTAATTTATAAACTAATATATAATATAATATTGCACAAAAGTATTTTTAAAGAGGGACCATGTCACGTATATCTTAAGTAAATAATTTATTGGCTTTCTTAATTAATCTAGATTAAATAAGTAAGTTTTATATTGAGGAATAAAATACCTTTTTATATAAATTATAAATAATTTAACTCATTCAAGATCGAATAACCCACCTTTTGTGTTAGTTGTGATTTTTCCTATTGTGGTTTCTTTTAATTTAGTGCTCCTCAAATTTTAAATGGAAAATTTCAAAAAAATACAATTAAAAATTGGAAAAATAAATCAGTGTTGCAAATGTTTCAAATCTCATGTAAGAATTGAAGGAGGAATCTGATATTTTCAATTCTAACCAAATGGCTAAATTATTCTAAATTAAATTGTAAAACATGAAAGTGAAGTCATAAATGAAAAATCTGGGGTTATTAATATAGATACAAATATTGATATTGACCCCTAAAACTTAAACCTTTAAAATTATCTTAATTTTTGGGATATTAAATTGTGAAACATGAAACTAAATTCGTTAATATAAAATATGATGTTTTTAATATAGATACATATTTTGTTATTGACTCCTAAAACTTGTGCCTTCAAAATTATTCCTAATTTCTAAGATATGAAATTGTAAAATATGAAAGTAAAGTCATTAATATAAAATCTGATGTTGTTATTACATATATAAATGTTATTATTGATCATTTAAATTCATACCTTCAATTTAGGGTATTTTGATTATTTGGTCAAAATTGAAAATCTCATATCCTTATTTTAATTATGACTTGAAATTTAATAAATCGTTGGTAACAATTTATTTTTTTTCCCGTTTTTTGTTGTATTTGTTTAAAGTTTTTCCAATTCAGTGTTACTATTGTTTTCAACAGAGATGCAGACCCGACATCAGTACATTCAAACCTCGATGTACATTATATATTTTTCAATAATTTTTTTTGTATTGATAAAAAATCATATATATATATATATATATTATTTATTTATTTTGTGATTCTGGACACACACAGCACACGTATACCGTCATGTCCATCAAGGGTCGTCCTCTCCATCATAGATATTTTGTGCTATGATTGTTCTTTCTCTCTTTATGAGAGCCGTGTGTGGAAGATGGAAAGGGATGGTCCCCATTCCGTTCAATTACAAAGAAGCAATGCAATTGAATGCAAAGTATGATCCAGTCTCAATTTTCGTCGATTTAATAAGTAATATACCCAGAGAATTATGAAACGATGCTTTTCTTAAAATAAATTTCCTGTCTTTTCTTTTAATAAACTGACAAGGATAAAATTTGTAGCATTTTGTGCAATTAGTTTTACCACTTACCATATCAAAAGAGCCAACAAACCATGTATATATGTTCACTGTTATAACAAGACCATAGGCTTTGTGTACATTGATGTTGACCAAGGGAAAAGGAAAAGAATTATTTCATTATTTGCTTCAAAGATCTAGGTGTACACTAATTGGCAATGCCACCTACTATCCTTAGAAGAAGTCCGAACCGGTGTTGACACATTTTTATGTGTGAAAAAAAGGATTAGAAGAGTGTAATGTTACCAGAACAAATGATACTTGACCAATAGGCGTTAGTTTTAATTGAATAATGAAGTATTGAATTTAAGTTCAAATAAATATTAAACATAATGCATTTGGGGGAGCCGCCTCTAATTAAACATCAAGAACTCGAAAATGCTTGAATTTGACAATCTTATGGGAAAAAGAACAAATGATATTAATAGAAATTTATTTGTTAAGCATTATGTAAAAAAAAAACTTATAGCAACAAATAAACTCGTTCTAGGGGGAAATTATCACATAGTACTATTAAGAAGCCGTTTTGCTTGCGAAAGAGATGGAAAGGGAAGGGAGGATGAACAAATTCTTTTGTTTGGCACTTAATTTTCAGCCAAACTTTATAATTTAATTTTCTAAGTCCACCAATCTTCATTTAAAAATGGAAAGATGTAATGTTACCAAAATTGGTAGAATCTCAAGTTTCCTTAATAAACAGTAAAATTAAAGTTCTAGACAAATTTACGCTTTCATCGTCAACACGATGCAAACACATAATAGTTTTTTTTTTATCATCATTAGAGCATGAGAAGTGAAAAGGGGTAATCGGAGTTGAAACAGAGGAAGCTGTTTTCTTCTCTGATGGATTTCATCACCAGAGAGAATAGAGAGAGGAAGGATATAGAGAACACAACCAGTTGGAGCACACACAGGTTCAATGGGTTCAAGAGAAAAAAAGCCACTAAGCAATTGATTTCTACTTCGCTAAACCACTGTCAAGTTTCCCTATTCCTTTTTTTTTTTTTGATATAATAAAGTTTTGGAAGGGTTCGACACCAGTCCCCTACCAAGGTCAGGGTACGGCCCCGAGCTCTATGAACACTTACTGAAGACTTACGAGATCGCCTACCAAAGGAGTCCCAACGACGACAGAGGGGATCGAACCCACGACCCAAGACCCTATTCCTTCTTATTCTTTACTATTCTAGTGAGCGTTTGAGAAAAGGGAGAGGTAGTGCACTATTCTCTTTTGTCTTCATTGATATATAGTAAAGGGATCGTCATTGTTTCTATGAACAGCGAAAATCATGAAGGGCAACAAAAGCTATCTCCTATTTCCTCTGTCTTGTCATTGAAAAAACGAGAATTTTTTTTATTATCACAAAATAAACGCTTCTTCGTCAAATTTAAATTTGCTACAACCAAAATCATATCGAAGTCGAATTTAATTTTCTTGTTCTTTTCCATAACATAACAAAATTTAAATATATATTTGTCAATTGAAATCAAAATTTAGTAAATAATCTATTATTACAAAGCTCTTTGAATCAAGTTTCTAATGAAATAGGACCCATTCAAAAAAATATATAATTTTAAAGCTGCGATCAAATCAGTAAACAAAGCTAAAAAAAGGGAGCTTTAATGATTAAAAAATATATAAAATATCTAAAAAAATTTAAATAAATATGTTCCTAATATTTATCTAACTCTTGATATCATCCGTTATCCCATAAGTCCATAACTATCAGTGATTTATCAAATATCTAAATGTACCATGCTTTTCATATTTATTTATTTAAATGTAATTTTTCTTTATTTAATTTTTTTAATGTTTAACAATAAATTGTTATATATTTTCTTAATCTTCTTCTTGGCTAGAATCGATCGATTTCAATACTGGGATTCAAGTCGAGGCATTTATCTTAGATTTATGAAAAAAATTACATTTTTTATTTTTATTTTGAATTAATTACTTTTAAAAATAAAATAGGTATTTTCTGATTTTTTTTTAACTGTCACCCCCATTTTCTTCCTACATAACAACTCATATTCCCTCAAAATCTTCATTTCCCTCCTCAATCTTCCCAATACCAGATGGGCCCTAGATACATAATATTAAAAGATAATTTTTAAACAATGGCTGTGTATTAAAAAAGTATAATAACCCATTAGGAGACTCTCCCACCATAACTAGGGGAGTAACGCGGGTCAGATCCGGATTAGTCAGTGTGAAACTCTGGATATCGGATGGGTAATAAAAAAAAAGTATAATAATTTTGAATGAATGTCATTTAATAAATACTACTAAAGAAAACTCAGCCAAAAAAAAAAAACTACTAAAGAAAACTAGGAAACACTAATCACTGATATGAGTTTTCAGTGTAGTGATTTCGAGAACATCTCGGGAGACAAACCTCACTCTTCAATGGCTCCACCTGAACAAGAACACATTCTGTATTCGTGAGATTGATTTTTATTATTTAATTTTAATTAACGAACATATTGGTGATGGGATTAAAGAGAACAAAAATGGTGTCCACGTGACTATGTTTTGCTCGGGACCCATCTTTTATCGTCCCTGTAGTTTTTCTCCAGTGATTAATGTGAAAAGGGCTTTAACTGCGCGTTGTTGTTTTCGTTTGAGCGCACAGAAAAATCGTTCAACCTAACATTAAAAAAAGCATTCCAGCAAAAGTTAGGCATAATTGGGTTGGATGTTTTTGCGAGTAGGTATACCGCCGTGTCCATTTGACCTACCTGGTAGTATATATGGTATTATATATATTTTATTTCTTTGATACAATAGTATTATATATTTTTTTATACTAAAGTACATTTTTAGTTATTCAAGTTTACATGAGGTATATTCTTGGTTCTTAACTTTATATAGTATACTTTTAGTCCTATAATTCTAACAATGTTAATGTTACCGACAAAAAATGATGATGCAGCAAACTCAACTGAAAACTGTATAAGCTTAAGTGTTGACTGTGTAATTAAAATCTATTAATTTTAAATTAAAAATATGCATAAATTCAAAAATATCTAAATACCTAATGAAGCACTCATTATCAAAACTCCAATTATATTAAAAAAATTAGTTTAATGATCTAAATATAAAAATTTTAGTTTAATAATCTAAATATCAAAATCTCAATTTCATTTGCAACGATTTGTTAGTTTATTTTAGTTTAATAATCTAAATATATTATATTTAAAAAAATTAAAACTTAAATATGCTCTGTCATCTTCATAGTCATCAATTGAGTTTACAGCGCTAACATTTTCCATTAGCAACATTGACGTGTTAGAAATATAGAACCAAAAGTATATTTTATAAAGTTAAAGGATAAAAAATATACCTCATGTGCAACTTAAAGGACTAAAAGTATACTATAGCCTATTTTTTATTTTCACTTATAGGTATTTGACTATTTGTTGAGATATATGATTGTCTTTGTAATTTCAAGATACTAGTTGTAGACTTATTTTGGAATATTTCAAAGTGTAGAATTATTGATTTCATTTGAAGTTTGTAATATTGTTTATTAGGTATGATTGAAGTTATTTTTTTTATATAAAAAGAGTGAGTCAAGGTATCACCACTTGGGCATGTGAGGCTCGCTCTGCCTAGCCCATTATTGCATAGTCTAAAAATATTAGGGTTTTTATTGGGTAGGTCGGGCACTGGGCTGCATATATTTTACTACCCAATTATCTTTTGGGTAGGGTATTGAGCAAAGGTTTTGCTCTACCGAGCGTTACCATGAACACCCCTGGTTGCTTGCTGGAATCCATAGTCATAACACATGTACGATAAATATTGATTTACAAATCAATATATCAAATCAATATTTTCGTCTGTTTAAAATTGGGTTAAGGTACAAAAATACACATATGTTTTTCCTCCAGGAGCGCTCAGCACCATATGTTTTTCTTTGGTGCAAAAATACATACGCCGTTAGGTTTTAGGAGCAAAAATACCACTTCCGTTAGTTGACCGTTAATCATGGTGAAATTACCTTTTTGCCCTTAGTTTAAAATAATTAAAAAAGAAAAGGGTTAAGGGCAAAAGAGTAATTTCACCATGGTTAACGGTCAACTAACAGTCACTTAACGGTCAACCAATGGAAGTGGTATTTTTGCTCCTAAAACCTAACGGCGTGTGTATTTCTGCACAAAAAAAAAAACATATGGTGTTAGGCGCTCCTGGGGGAAAAACATATGTGTATTTTTGCACCTTAATCCTTAAAAATTTTGTATGACAATCTCTCCCATCTTTGTTACGTTTTCCTTAAACAATAGATGTTCTACTAGTTCTATTTATAAAATAGAGAAAATATACTTTTTATCCTATTTATAAGTTATGTCATTAAATTTTTACTTGAATGTGGCATGCCTCATATATATATATTATAAATAAATTTTAGGAAAGGGGTCGGGCTCACCCACAGTCCAAAGGCAGGGCGTTTGGAGCCATGTCCACAGGAGATACTGGCCAGAGAGTACACATGCCTCCACTTCTACCAGTGCTACCATTGCTTCCTAGACCCCTAGAATGCCTCCACCAGCGCCTTAATCAATTCAAAGATCGAACCCCTCCCTAAAAGTCAGAAAGACTGACCCCCATACCAGTTGAACCCAAAGACGAGGGATCATGCCTCATATTATTGACCGAGTATCTTAGGGACATGTCCCCCCTCCAAAAATTTCAATGTTCCAAAAATTTGCTTGGATTTTTTTTTAAAAAAAATTAATATAATGTAAAAAAATATTTTATTTTATACATTTGGTCTTTCAAATATTTTTTTAGTTAATGATTAAACATTTGGCCTCTCCAAATATATTTTTATTTAATGAGTATACATTTGATGCTCTCAAATATTTAGTACAAGCTCCTTCCCTACCTCTTATAATTAACCATGAGTGACTTACATATCTTTAGGTCCGTACGTAAAAGTACATCCCATTTGTGTTTACCTTTTCGGTTTATTTGAATTTTGAATAATAGGCATATGAGACCTAACTAAATCGATTGCTAGCAATGAGAATACCCGATGTTAAACTTGATTGATTCAGTGACTTGAGAGTAGCTGGTTGGCGAGTTAATATAAGTTGTTACAAGTAGTAATTCTATTGGATTCTAAGGTAAAGTTAATAAAAATTCAAGTTTTTTTTTTAGTTTATGTGAAACATATTGGATGAGTACTTGTTGTTATAAGTTACCAAGCATATATTTTGCATTACATCAGTGAAAGGAGTCTTGATCGCTTAAATTCAATGTTTCAAGATTGAATATTTATAAACACAAAAAAACATACGAAGATATTTTCAACTGGACTTGGCAATACCTAAATCTACCATAGACAGATACTCATGCAAAAATAATTCTGCACTCTTTCATTATATCAGTGAAAGGAGTCTTGATCGCTTAAATACAATATTTCAAGTTTGAATATTTATAAACACAAAAAACATATGAAGAAATATCTTCAACTGCACTTGGCAATACCTGAATCTAACATAGACAGATACTCATGAAAAAATAATTCCGCACTCTTTCATTCTAAATTATCAAGCAAGAAAGGTTAAAGGTTAAAAAATATCCTTTAAATTAAATATGCAAATCTGAATTCAGGACATGAAATGATCCAATCGTTATAAAATGTCTAAAAACTAGCATGGAGTTAGATTATGTAGCAAAAATACCTAAACAACCTTTATCTTAATGACAACAATGATCGAATGAGTACAACTTATCATATGACAATAACCGCTAAAGAACTTATCAGATAACAACAGTTGACTGAAATAAACATAGTGATGATTAAAGGGTTAAGATGTAAAAATATACAAGAGTTTTTCTCCTAGGAGCGTCCAACACTACAATTTTTTTTTAAGCAAAAGTACACACGTGGTTACGCTTTAGAAACAAAAGTCACATGGGCCGTTAGTTGACCAGATGTTGACTGTTAACTTGGACGGATGAACAGTAACATGGTGGTGAGCGGTCCTGGAAAAAAAACTCATGTGTTAAATTATACCTTAACCCTAAAATTTATATATATATATATAAAACTCTCCACCTCAAAGCAACCACTTCCGACGACTTTTTTTTTTTGAAAAAAAACTAAGGGAAAGCCGGCCACCCACATCGCCGACTACCCGACGCCGGGGGCCGTTGCCACCCCACTGCCGGCGATCACCTTCGACAACTTTTATTATTTTTTTCTTTAGAAAACAAAGTCACCAGCGTGGGGTGGGCGACGGTGGGGAGGGCGACCTCCCCTTGGTTTACAAAAAAAAAAATTAGTTTTTTTTCTAAAAAGCCACTGAAGGTGATTGCTTGTGGCAGGCGCTGGTGTGGGGTGGCCAACTTCCTCTTAGTTTTTTTTTTAAAAAAATAGTTAAAAAAAAGTCACAGAAGGTGGCTTGCGTGGCAGCCGCCGGCGGTGGGGCCCACCAGTCGGGGGGCTTGGGGTGGGGAGCTTTTTTTTCTTAAAAATAAATTTTAGGGATAAGTTGCAATTTTACACATGAGTTTTTCTCCCAAGAGCGTTCAGCACCACGTTATTGTTCATCCGTCCAAGTTAACGGTCAACATTTGGTCAACTAACGGCCTGTGTGACTTTTGCTCTTAAAATGTAACCACGTATGAATTTTCACTTCAAAAAAAAGCACGTGGTGCTGGGCGCCCCTGAGAGAAAAACTCATGTGTATCTTTACACCTCAAAAAAATACACATGAGCTTTTCTCTCAGGAGCGCCCAGCACCACGTGCTTTTTTTTGGAGCGAAAATACATATGTGGTTACCATTTTCGAACAAAAGTCACATCTCACCGTTAAGTCACTGTTCACCATGATGAGAAAGAAAGAAGTGAAGTGAATAGTGACTTAACGGTGGTGAATAGTGACTTAACGGTGAGATGTGACTTTTACTCCAAAATGATAACTACATGTGTATTTTTACTCCTCAAAAAAGCACGTGGTGCTGGGCGTTCCTGGAGAAAAAACTCATGTGTATTTTTGCACCTTAACCTATTAAATTTTGATCCAAAGACTTGTTGAGTATTTATGACAGAAATTAAACTAAAATTTTAATTTATCATTTGACAATAACAACCAAGACAGTGACATGCTGATTATCACTCCTCTGGTTTCGATTTATAAGGCTCCATTTACCGAATTAAATTCTTAAAAAATTTAAAATAAGTTAAAAATAATACGTATGTATGTTTAAATATGTCCTTATTTATGAGTAAATAAATGAGATACGGTAATAACTAATGAAAAAACAGGACGACGTATAATGTATGAGGAAAGATGATGGCAAAAAAATATGCATGGAACAAAATTAACGAAGGGTAAAATGGAATCAAAAGAATTTATTATTTAGACAAAGCTAAAAAGAACCTTATAAAAAGCCCCATTAATTTTAAAAGGGAAGATCTCTTATAAATTGGAACGTGAGCAAAATATCATGTGTTGAATAGTGTTGTGAATGTATAACTTGCCCCAGTCTAAAGATGAAGATCTTAGCTTCCCTGAGCGCCACTAGCTGTAGCTGTAAAATATTCCAAATTTTGGTTGGAGGAACCACAATCCATTCATGAAAAGATGATTGGTGGGAGCTAATCGGACATGACTGGAACGTTGTCGTCTTCTTGCCCTGTTGATAGTGAAAGATATATTCCACCAGGGACAAAAGTTCCATTGTGAATGTCTGCACACTTTTTATCATTTGTAGGCTGATCATGCGCATTGATATCAAGTTGATTACATCGGTTTGAAAGGAAAGGTAACAGCAATTGCCTCGGCTTGTGTTGATCTAATATAATGACTTATTGGGGTGATCATTTAGTTCCTGCATGAAAGATGCTATTTCGTGCAAACCATAAAGATTATAGTAATTGAAAATGCAAGTATGTTATAATATTACCAGGATCTTTGTGGTTTAATAACCATGTCACTATTCATTGCTGTAAATACTTATCAGGTTGGACATCAGTTCTTAGACCCTGAGACGGAGCTTCCTTGTTACAATGGCCCCCTAAAATTTTTGGTGCTCAAAAAACTTATCTAGATTTTTTTTAAAAAAATTAATATAAATGTAAAAAAAAAATTTATCTTATATATTGGCTCTCACATATTTTTTTTAGTTCATGAATACACATTTAAACCTTCCAAATTTTTATCACAAGCTCCGTGGCTGCTGCTTAGACCAATAGAAATACCAAACCAACGTGCTCGAGACAAAGGGCAATACAAGAACAAATGCTTTAGAGATTCATCATTACTACTACATAAATAACATATATACCTCAGAAGCAACCAGGTGTCTACTGATTAACAATCGAGTTGTTGGCAGAATACGTCTGATAATCTTCCATAATAGTAACAACCTAATTCTAGGAGGCAATGAAAATTTTAAAATTAACACACAAACCTCAGCATCTGGGAGCGTGGACAAGGGAGGATTCAGAAAATAATTAAAGGGTAGGCACCATTGACAGAGAGACTACCCCTGTTTTTTTTTTTTTTTAAAACAAAGTTTTAAATGTATTAAAAAATAAAAGAATATAAAGGGAAAAACAAGATTAAGTGCTGTTAGAAATAGCAAGGCTGAGTACTAAATAAATTTAAGTACATATATTATAATAACAAAAGTATATTACAATAATTATAATGTCATCCTTTTAGGCCTTATTTTTTGGAATTCTATCATAATTACCTCATTATTAATGCTATCAAATACACCATCTGGTCTTTATTATAAGGGATCAACTAACAATTCTTGTCAAATGCTGAGAAAGAGTTGCATAGATTTAAACATGTCATGTATTCCAACAAATTCGAACTAACTTCATTAAAACGATCAGATCAGAAGATTGAGTAGATATATTATTATGTATTCTTTTTTTTTTTTCTTCTTACAAAAAATTAAGGGTGAATGAGCGTGGATTGATCAGATACAGAGTGACTAGAATCAGATTGAAGCAACCGATATCCATCCTAGAGAGTCTAGATGGCAGAATTATTGCTAGACCATCTGAGAACATCAGGGGGCTCTGGATAAAGGTCCCGGATAATGTGCAAATTACCGAACCACTTGGCTAGGAGAAAGTGAGGAGATGACAAGGTCTGATACCTTCAACGAAGGATAAGCCAGATTATATTTCATCAAAAAAGGAAAAAAAAAAAAGAGGGAAACGGGAGCAATAATTTTCACACGCATGTTTATACGTCTCTTTCTCCCAATTGTAAAATTCAGATTTCTGTGGGCTGGGACCTCCCTCACACCTAGTGGTGGACCCAAAATTTAAAATTTATGGGTGCAAAATTAGTTATATAATTCAAGGGTTTGAAGACAGCGCCCCCGAATTTTTTTTTTAAAAGAAAGTTTTAAATGCATTAAAAAATAAAAGAATATAAACAATAAAAGAAAAGAAAACTTCAACTTAACATAGAAAAATAATAATCAAAAGTCAACAAACCTTTACATCAGAATGATTACAAAAATATCCTTTGATTCTTTATTTCTTGAAAATATTGTATTATATCTTCATCATCAATCGTATCAAATAATGTTGTTGATCGAAACATAATGGTTGGGAAAAAATTTGTTTGAATTTAGTTTTACTATGAGCTGCCATGCCATCAGGTGCATCTAAACATATCCATTTTATTTTGCAGAAAATATTATGTGATCTAAGAAGAAGAAAATATAAAAAAGGGCAAGAAGTATATCACTTTAGGGCATAAAGGAATAATATATGATAGATTATAAGGGATTGAAAAAAGAAAAGCAAAATCAGTGATATTTGGAGATAATGCGGAGCCACTGTGAATTAAATGGGATTGCAAATAGTCTTTGGACAATAAATTAAACTGAAAAGAATATAATATTATATTATATTAAATGGCATCAGATAAAAGATATGAAGGAAGTTGAAATACAGTAGCAAGAGATCTAAAAGCAATGGATCGGTAAAAATTTCAAACAAAATCGTTTTGGACCCATGTCAGGAAAAGAAAAATCACACCACGTAAAATAAAAAAAATGAAACCTGAAAAATTTTCTGACCGCAAGTGCGTACACCTGCGCACACGTAGGTCCGCCGATGCTCACACCCACGTCAATGTGGACCTCAGAACAAATCATTCAAAAATTTTAAACAGGATTCAGATGTCAAAAAACAAGTAGAATCCTTCAAAAAAAAAAAAGCTCTTGAATTCTCATCATTACTGGGTATGGCACAGACCTATGGTTGTTGTACAAAAGGAACAGGTAGCATTTGGATGTTATATCCACACAGGCTCACTGAATTGTACGTAACTTAACACTCATAATGTCAGAGTGTTGTCTGAAAATAATAACCAGACACTTATATGTCAATGTTCTCTGATTAACTGGAATGCGCTTCACATGTTTTCTGAGTTTTTTTGGGTTCATCTGTTAATAACACGCCCTGCCTTAATTACTGTCTGCTAAAAAACAGACTTAGATAAGTGTACTCTTAATAGGGCAGACTATTTGATTAAAAAATTATAAAGTCAAATTAAATAAGAGAGACAAATTAGCATAAAATGTTTTGAGAGGAATAAAAAACCTTACTGAATAGGAAATTAATCAACATTTAATTTCTTGATTATCAATTGAATAGCAAAAATATTTGTAATAAATGAGAGAGATTACTCCTTCCTAAATACTGATCCTTGAGCCTATAAATAGAGGTTGCCTCCTCTACTTGTTCTTTATCCTTCCAGAGTTCTTCGACTATCTCCCAGTCTTTGATGTCACCGGTACGTGTTTCTCTCATTATCTCCATTTATACTTTCTGACAATTTAAACTACTATTGACACTGTAGACTAATCGTGAATCATAGCCATTTACACATGATTTTAGTTTTTGCCCTTTATTATTTTCTTAATCAGAATGACGATATGTGAAGGTGATGGTTATATAATTCAGTAACAAATGATCAGATTTTAGTTTGATCTGTACATTTACCATAATCATTTATCATGGGAAAAATTGAGGAATAGTTAATGCAAATATGCAATAATTTACACGACCTCCAAAACCAAATACTCTTTTTTTTTTGTTATTGAAAAAGTTTAGGTGGGTTTACCACCAGTCTGCTATTTAGGTTAGGGCATGGCTCTAAGTCTTTTTGAGCACTTATAAGGGACTTACGAAATTACCTGCTAAAAAAACTCTTACAATGACAGAAGGGATCGAACCCTCATCCTTTTAAGATTTGAGCCTGTTTCTTATCATATATGTCAACTCTTCGTTGGCACCAAATACCCAATTCATATGGTCGGTCCGTCCTAAATGCAGATCGGCCCACTACCTTACAACTTGGTATCTACAATGTCATAGCATCATCCTTGACCATGACAGTTCAGCCAATTGCACGTGCTCTCTCACTTCTCCTTTTCTTATTTTTTATTTTTATTTTGAATCGGTCCGGTTAACTATAAAACAATTCGATCTTAAATTAGTTGATTAGTTCTCTATCCTGTTACTAATATAGAACTGGCCTAGCAATGTAAAGTCCTATTAAATCCCTCTAAAGTTTGACTTCTAAAAGAGACAATTTATTTTGAAAGGCACAGTTATAAACTCCGAACGGCTGAACCGGGTAACAAATGGTAATAATAAAAAAAACTCAATTGTCTTGTATTTTTTTTTATATATTAATTATATGAAAGGGGTTGTACTCACTCATGATCTAAAGCAAAATTTTCTTTCCTTCTAGGTGATGTAGGCCAGGCAAGCCGTTTATTATCTTTAGGCCGTGTTTACCTAGGTACTTAAGAGTTAGAATGTCTTTCCCAAAATCTTAACCAATTCCAATTCCAAGATCGAATTCCTTTTTTTTAGTGAGAGTGACCAACCCCATTATCTTAATTGTCTTATTGTGGAGTCCTGATGCTGTAATTTGCGGGCTTCAAATTGATTTGATCCAATTCTTCTTAACGATCAGGCCCAACAGTGACAATGAAAAGAGCTAACCTTATTAAATTGGGCTTGGCCCTCTCTTTGTTCGCGGGGTAATTATTAGTATTATTTTCCCCGCTCTCCCTTCACGGGGAAAATAAATAAATAAAATTACCCCGGACACTTCAATTTTCAAATATTCCTCTTTTGCTTTTCAATTGCGACTGTTAAATTTCACCAATTCATCCGGCTACAAGTGATCCCTTACGTTTTTCCTTTTTGTCTGTGCTTTATGTGTGCGTCTCATTGCCAAAACAAAGTTTGGTTCTGTGGTCATCGTGTCTTCAAAGAGGAGGTAGGGTTTAAATTGTTGATTTGTTTTCTGTTTCTGCGAGATCCTTTGATTCCTTTTTTATTTTTTTTGGTAAATGATTACGAGAAACTTTTCTGCAGATAGACCTTGGGTTTCACGAATTTCGCCCAGAAATAGTTTTCGTTGATCACTACTTTCAAAAGGTATCAGAATTAGGACTCAGTGAGTTTTGAAGCTCGAGGGCGGAGTCTTATCAGGTCAGTCTAATTTCTGGTAATTAAGGGTGCTGGATTTAGGCTTCTAGTTTTGTTTCCGTTCGAAAAGAGCATTGTCATGCGAATTATATTTTCTATTTTGCGTTCTTTGCCTGCAATCCCTGAATTTTGTTTTTATTTCGAATGTGTAAATACAATTCTATCGTTGTATCAAGAACGCCTCTCTTAGGTATGGTCTGGGTCTTTGGCATGACTACTTGGTCATGCTTGACATAACAGTGTTTGTGTTTTACACTGACTTCTACCTGCCAAATTTAAACTGTACAATTACGGCCAGACGATTAGTTTATGAATTTAATAGAATTGGGGTCACTGGGTTGCAGTTATCTAAATTCTGGAAGCCTTGGCATCTCCTTTTCGTTGTGTCTCTTCGAAATTTGGTTACTTGCGAGCCCATTCACTGAAGTAAAGTTAGACTTTATAATAGATTAATTGGTTAGGTTCAGTTTTCTGGTTCATCACAAGCTTGATTGATTGGTGCATATTAATGGGTGTATATCTGCCTTCTAGCTTTAAGTTCTTCTTCTCAATCATCTTGCCGATTTATTACTCAAGACATTGTATTAAGCATCTCATTATATACTTTCATCTAAAAATCAAAATAGGATCTTATTATATTCTTTGCTATATTATACCCCCACCCCAATTTCCTTGAAATCCTTATCATGATTATACTTCACCTGATGAACAGAGGGATCCGTTTTCTTTATTTCCATTAAGTCATTGGAATGAAACCTGTAATCCTTCATCTGCCATACAAGAAATTATTTTAAGATATTGGGTTCAGCGCATATCCAACATGTTTGCTGTACTCACATCAAAATATGTTTAGCTGTCTCTGTATGCTTGGTTAGTTTTGTACTAGGAATTGTAGCATGAAGACTGGAACAGTCCACAACATGGGCACTGTTGCACTGAGATATATAAAATTCCAATTGAATTGATGTTTGTAATAGATCTAATGAGTTTTTGCCATGCATTGGACACAAACCATGCTCATCATTGTTTTTTGAAATGTTGGTACTTTTCTAGATTTGTATTACGTTATACAAGGTGGAAATTATCATGGGGCATGATCCCTTCCTGGCCTTGGCAATTAATGAAGGCGGGGGTCACTCTAGAAGGCAGAAACTTCACTATTATGATATCATCAAATATGGTCAAAACCTGAATTCAGTTTTTTCTGTTTGCAGTGAAGTGAAAAAGCAGTCCAACATGTCATTAGAACTACAATCCCTAAATTTAGTTGATCTTGTTTCCAAAAATTCAGTTTCTCTGTTCTCTACTTCATATCCTCTCCTGTTTCATCTTGTTGGTTGAATTGATTGACTCTCCCCTCCTAGATTTGTTGTGAGGACGTAGTTTAATTTCTTGTTTGCTCTAGTTCCGTCTAATTGCCTTGCAACCCAGGTTCTGGACTTGATTTACATGTGGTATGCGTGTTTCACAGACATGCTTTGTAGAATTTGTAAAATAACAAACTCGATTGCTCCTTGCTTTCGTCATGCTTTGTTTGTATTTAAAGTGACCAGTAGGCATGTAGTCATTATCTTAGTCTTTTTTTTTTTGTTGCTTTTAAGTTATGCTTATGTATACTAAACCACTTTTCGTCAGGCTTATTATTTTCAACTGGGCTGTCATTCATAACTCCCACGGCTTTTGGATTATTCTAACTTGAATATGAGCAATTCATACCCTGAAGATTACGTAAGTGATTCAGAAGCATCGTTTCTAGTTGCTTATTACATTAACTTGTCAGTAATAGGAATTAAGATGCAATAAACTACCTGTGCAGGAACAAGTAATTGTTGAAGGATTTGAAGTTCCAAAGTCTCCTGATTCTAGTTATAGCAACGAATATCCTGGAAATGAAGATGACGCTCATGATCCGCCCGCAATTCCTCCGCAGTTGCAGCATACGTTGCTCCATTATCCGGCTAGCAGAAGCAATTCTGAGACTCTTCCACTGCCTCATAACGTAAATCTCAATCATCTTTATATTGAGAACAGAGAGGCTCCAAAATCTGTGTTGGCATTAGGAATTACTCATCGCTTCCTATCAAAATATGTTACCGTTGTGCTTTACAAACCCGTCCAAAGAGGCAGTAGTACAAGCATGTAATTTCCATTAAAAAAAACTTCATTCAGTTGGCATAAATATTTCTTGCCCGCACTCTGAATTTTTAAATGTTGGCATAAATAATATTTCTTATTGGCAAAATAAAAAGAGAGGAAGAATGAAAAAAAAAAAACTAGCAGTTTTTATATTATCTTTAATTTATGTTGGGATTGTATTTTTTGTTTCCTTATCACACATTTAGATACTGAAAAACAAAGGAGAACAAGAGAGTAGAATATTCGTATGAATTTAAGTTCGATGATAAATTTGGATATAATATTGACTCTGCGAAATAGCTTCCAAATTATTCTTTCCCCCACAATTTAAAAGTTTTCAGATAGTGTACTCATTTTTTAGAATTTATTTGCCACAATTTTTTAACACATAAATTTAATCAGTGACAGAGGGCGGCAGTATTGTTGCCGATGTAGTACTAACAATCTGTGCTCTGCTTCATATTGATATGAGGATTCATGATTATTAAGTGAAGATGAATGCTTAATATAGATAAGAGGGAGTTGTTAGGTGGAGGCATCTGAGGGACAATGCAAAAAATCAGTTGTGAATATTAAAATTTTTCATCTGATGTCATTACTATGAATCTTGGTTTCTTCGTTGCTGATGGAGAATTGATTTGCCTTTCCGTGAAACATATTAGTATAAGTCAATGCATAGTCTGAATCATTATGAAGGAGACACTAACGCTGATGTATGCAAATCAAGAAATTTAAATTATATGGTGGGGACGAAGTTGTATCACCACGTCAGCTGAAGAATAATTCTTACCTACGATCTGTCTTTTCACAAAAAATCAGTGTTTTATGGACGGTAAGTAGTTTTAGGCGTATGAATTCATTTTCATGCAATTAAAAAGGACAAGCACAAAACATAAAACAAAGCAGCAAGCAGGGAAATGAATTTATTTACTCCTAAAATGTTCGTGCAAATTCATCTCTTTTTCACCATGAAAATGCTATCCATAAAAAAGAAAAACAAGGAACTAGATGTATTTTGACCAAAGTCCGAGTATAAATATATCAATATATAACATAAAATTTATAGCAAGCCAATTTATGATCTTTGTAGCTCATTTTCCATATCCCATATAGTACTGGGAAAAAAGGTTTTGTTGTCATTATAATTTTCATTTATCTTTGAGATCGCAGCCTTATGTTAATAATAACTTCAAATGCAGGAACTTGTTTCCCTGGTTATGGTCCAGCCTTCCGATTGCCTAGAAATAGGAGTTTTCCACCGCAACATTAGAAAGCAATTGCAGTAATAAATGCAAGATCCAGTTCAAATAGCTTTTCTCCTCTCAACAGTCTCGTTATGACCAGAATAATTACAAAAAAAAAAAAACATAAGAGAAGCCAAAGCACGTGTTTATAGTTGAACTAGACTCTGCTCATGCAATGAAAAACTTGATTTACACAGCCGCTCAATTATGTACATAAGATTTTTGCTCCATGATCAATCGAGTTAGGAGTCGGAGTTATAACCATATACCAGCAGAGGCAAGAGAATTTACATCAGAAATGAGCTTTCGTTTATTGAAATTATCTGATTCTAAATCTTGCCGTCAACAAGGTCATAAATAATGCAGATGATCCGTGTCTTCTCAGATTGAATGATGAAAACTAGATGCTTAACTTCCCACCGCCTCCACAGGTTAAGCATGATCGGGCAGAGGAGCATTTTGTACAATAGCTCCACTTCTTTGGGAGGCTGTGGAATTCAGGTGAATGAATTAGTTCAAAAAAAAAAAATTTGAGGTGAAAGGAATAGAGAGAAATAAAAAATGGTACCCGGCTGTGAATCGAGTAGCCATGTTCTTGGAAAGCTTTCTCGCCCTCTCAGCACTTTCCTCAGAGAGTTTCTTGAGCACAAATCCTTCACCATTGCATTCTGGGCATAAACCAGAACCAGCACAATCTTCGCATACTCTGAATTGAATCTTTTTTACAAGAAGCTTTCTTTACACAAACAGTTGCCAAATAAAAGGGAGCAATTTATCACAGTTTGATCTAATCTAATTTAAGATAAGTGCATGTCTTCCTTTTTGATCACCCAGCCCATCTCTATCGACACACAATCAAGTTCACAAGTGCCATATTTCTCGAGAATAAAGAACACCGTCTGCCTATTGTTAAGTTGTCATGTCACATGGAAACAGGAACACCTAATTTAATTGAATCTTCAGTCTTTAAGAACTTTCTATACTTTAAGTGTTAATGGAACTACTGTTACTTTTGTGTATTATCAACAAGAATCATTAAATTGATGAAGAAGCAATTTTTACATTCTTGGTTGAATAAAAATGTATATTTTTTTAATATTGACATTGTAGAGCACATTTATTTTAATAATACTACTCAAAGGAAAGATGAATCACTGACCTCATTCGTTTCCGGAGGTTTTGTTCGTTTCACAATAAGAGTGACTGCAGCACCAACAAGAGTAGCAGTGACTGCTACTGACGCTGCTGTTTCAGGTAGTGCAGATGTAATGGTGGAATATTTCCTTCCTTGCAATTGTGACTTCACATCTATACAAGATATAAAATAAGATTCGGAAATACCGCGATAGGCTATGTATGTTATCAATTTAACAACAGTGGTCTGCGGAGTAACAAGAGAAGGAACACCATAAAATAAAACATGAAATGGAAAACGGGGTCATGTATGTTTGAGGGAACTTTGCTTTTTAAACCAGAAGGTCCACGGATGATTAACTATGCCAGTGAAATAGAAGACAAGAAGACAGTAACATGTAATAAAACACATTATTTTCAACGAACTAGAGCTTAAAGTAAGTGGTAATCAGTACATAACATAAAAACTTTAACAAATCATATTATCTGAGTCAAACAGCAGCTAATTTCCGAGTCCTGCAACGTACAAGACCCGTAGTAGTTTTCATTATAAAACACAGAAAACTAAGCATGCTCTTGCGATAATTTTTTAGTGAATAAAGATGACAATGAAACAGTACGGGGTCAAACTCTACAAGCGACAACCATCTTAGGTAAAGAAAAAATTCGTGTACTATAATACTGAAAAGTTTGATATTGTTGTCATTTATGCACCGAGATAAAAGTAAATTCCCACTAAACATTTAGAAAATTCAAAAGTAAACTTAGGTTATATGGTTTTGGCAAGAAAAACAAAAAGTGACAATATATAAATGGTGAAACCAATAGTATAGTACAACAGGAGTATTGAAGATGCCTCCACTGGAAACGCACAAGATCGGTTTCTTCTGAAGGTAGTTGGTTTCTTTGTCACAATT
Source organism: Acacia confusa (assembly GCA_037074495.1). Classification (NCBI taxonomy): domain Eukaryota; kingdom Viridiplantae; phylum Streptophyta; class Magnoliopsida; order Fabales; family Fabaceae; genus Acacia; species Acacia confusa. Next base: position 2,555,411 of record CM073509.1, read on the forward strand.
CCATTACAGGTGAAACAGTTCTTAAAGAGCCATGACAAGCCTCGAATTTTGAACACTTTTGCTTGATTGAAAAGTATAAATTTTGCAGGGATGTCCTCAAAACCATATTTCAAAAGACACCTTTTGAGTGCTACAGTTTAGCAAAACGATTTTTTTGTGCAGCAAGTTTAAGTTGACGCCGTTCATTCTGTCATGGGAATAAACAATTAACAGTTGAAACTGCGAGCACAAAACTCTTATCTAATGGAGTACACAGAAATGAGAACACAGATAACTCCATTCCAGAACACTTGGAAGATTCCGGAAGCTCAATTTCTCGGGTTTCCCCACGGCAACACTCTAATAAAACTGAAATCATAGAAAACGTTGATCTTTACCATAAGTATTAAAGAGCCACTTACGATAGCAGTTTAATTATCATCCAACTAGACAAAACCTATCGAGAGACAGCCTTCAAGGTTTCAACTAAGACTTTTGGTTTTTTCTTTTTTTCAATTTAAACATCAATGCTAATAAATGAGGTAAACGAACTATATCTATCTTGATTTTTACAAGATTACAATCCAATGGAAAGCTTCCGCCATAAAAGTAAGCAGTCAATCGGCACGGTGGTTCCACCGAACCGAATTCTCAACACGAAAGCTATCAAGAAGAGGTGGGGATCATTAATGGTGACTCTTTGAGGTCTCTCGGCAGATTGGCTCGTTTAATTAGGAGACTGATGAAGTTTAAATGACAGTATGTACACCAGCAAGTGCAAGTAGAGCAAAAATTAAAGGGGAAATGAAAGAAATGTAAAATCTTACTGTGTGAGAAGGAGGGAAGTGGAGTCAGGTGCGCTAAGAGCTCCATTAAAATTTTTCTTTCTGAACGATCCTTTCCTCTTCCTCAACTGGCCTACCTCCCTAACCACTGTACCTTATCCTCATCTCTACTTTTATTTGAAAGGATTAAATCCAATAACTACCTTTCCGTTATAGATTTTGTCAAATAAATGTAAGTGATATTTTATCCTCTGCCTTTCAACGCTAACACTTAAAGAAAATTATGGGCAAATTACACTGTGGTCCCAAGGACTAGAAAAAATTATAAAAAGGTTTCAAACCAAAATCCCATATTAGAAAAATTAAAAAAAAAAAGTCTCTGGGATTTTTTTGGAATTAATTGCCCAAGATAATATAAGCTTTTAATAACATGAAATGTTATATTAACAACTAAAAATATTATGTTAATAACAATTTTTAAAGGGTTAAGGTGCAAATTTACCAATAAACTATTGGCTTAGGAGCACCCAGCACAATAAACTCTCTAGTGGACCAAAACTACCAACAAACTTTTAAAAACGTAAAATTTTCACAATGTCGTTAAATGGGAGATAACGTCCGTTTTCTGGGCTTGAGAAAAATTACAGAATAGCACCCAAATGTTTATGAAACTATATTTAAGCTCCAAAAAATTTTAAGAATTTTTATTTTAGTCCCTCTACGTACTTTATGTGGAGGGATTAAAGTGAAAATTATATAAAAAAAAAAATTTGGGGTTGAGAGATAATTTTTTAAAACTTTGGGTTCTTTTGTGTAATTTTTGTGGGGCCATCCCTACCCCCAAAATTCGCCCCTGGTTGCAAGATTTTTTTTAACCTAAGCCTGATTTGGCCTGTAATTTTAAAAATTTTGTAAACAACCTAATAAGCCACATGCTTCACTTCAAAACAAGCCCACTTCAAATAGGGCGAAAACTTAATTACTTTAAATAAGCAAAAAACATACCTATTTTAAACAAGCTGTTGACGTAGTTCTGTTTTCGACTTGTTTAAAGTAGGTCTGTTTTCACTCTGTTTGAAGTAGGCTTGTTTTGAGGTGAAACCTATGGTTTGTTAAATTACTTACAAAATTTTTAAAATTACTGGCCTCCTTAATAGGCCACAGGTAAGACTAAAACAAAAATAAAGGGGCGAATTTTGGGGGTAAGGATGACCCCACAAAAATTATAGAAAAGAACCCAAAATTTTAAAAAGTTATCTTTCAGCCCCAATTTTTTTTTTTTGTAATTTTCACTTTAGTTCCTCCACATAAACTACGTGAAGGGACTAAAATAAAAAAAAATTATTTTTTTGGGACTTAAATATAGTTTCATAAATATTTGGGTACTATTCTGTAATTTTTCCCAAGCCCAGAAAACGGACGTTATCTCCCATTTAACGGTATTGTGAAAATTTTACGTTTTTAAAAGTTTGTTGATATTTTTGGTCCACTAGAGAGTTTATTGTGCCGGGTGCTCCTGGGCCAATAGTTTATTGGTAAATTTGCACCTTTACCCATTTTTAAATGACTCTTCTACCCAATTTTTTATTTGTTAATATGACATTTCAAATTGCTAATAGGGCATTTCAAGTTGTGAAAATTTTTGTTATTAACATAACATTTTTAGTTGTTATATGACATTTCATATTGTTAAAGGCCTTTGTCATCTTGGATAATTAATTATAAAAAAGTTTTAGGGATTTTTCTGATGAGATTTTGATTTGGGATTTTTTTATAACTTTTTCTAGTTGGGACCCTGTAATTTTTCCAAAAATTATTATACTCAGAGACCATAGTTTATAAATATTATGATTGATTATGAGCTGAATGCTAATCCCTCCTGTCCTTGATCTAAATTATATGTATTTAATTTGATTAGGTAAATTAAGTTAACGAAGTTAGTTAATATGATATATTTTCTAAACCATCCAAATCATTTTTTTAATTCTCTCCTTAATTATTGTTAGAAGAGTATTAATAGGCTTAAATTAAAAAAAAAATTGATGAATATAATATGTATATCTTATATTTATAAATTAGAACCAGATCAACTTCCATAAATTTTAGTGAAAAAAGGTTGCATTATTTGATTGAACTCCCAAAGGGCATTTCTTTGTCAAAAAACTTCTTCAATCATATCAAGCTTATTTATTTTCGAACCTATGGCTATACAATAAAAGCAATATCTGTAAAATTTCCCTGGAATCACCAACCCGATAAACGTAAAAAACAATTTCTGGGCAGATAACTGCTTTCTGAGCTCTCAGGTTTACGTGGTGAGGTTTCACGTGAACAGAGTAAATTTTCTGGAAACTTTTGCAGTGAAGTGGACGCGGGTTTTCTGAGTCATAATTAATATCACTTACGGACCCAACGGAATTCTCTGAACTCTCAAGGCTATATACGAATTTAATGGGGCTGCAATTCATAGGTTATGAAGTTGGCTCGTTTTACGAACTCTTGCACTGAGTTGTTCGACCATGTTTAAGGTTCTGCACATACTTCTGGAGCAATGTAAATTCTATTCCATTCCCTTTTTAATCTCTGGACTTTTGGGAATGGGCAGTAAACACTGTCAGCAGTAAATACTGTCAGCGTCTGTATTAATTTCAGACCCCCAACTTTTGAAATGGCAAGCGAGGGAAAAAGTCTGCTAAATGAAGATACTAATAATGTTTGTGTTTGTGGATAGGAGGCAGTATAAAGGACAATATTATATTCATGAGGCTTATTTTCTTATTTTAACAGCTAATTTAATACTCAGTACTAAATTCGGATAAAATTTATCGACAGCTATGAAGAGGACACATGAAATGGAAAGAAACTTCACAGTATCTCTAAATATAATCTAGCTGAATTCAGGTCATTTACACTTACCAAATTCATAAGACGACTTTTTGCGGCTTAATTCTGAGAATTGGAATAGCTAAAATTTGAAACTGTAACGAGTACTAAGAAATCAAGTGAATAAATTTGATAGCGTGCAATAAAATAAATTATTCACGGATATCTTGACTTGTTGCAGAGACAAAGATGCTGTGCATGGATAAGCCACTCACGAGCCTATTTAAGGCACTTTGTTTCCCTAAAACCCTCACAGCAATCAGCCATAAAACCTCTCTTTCTCTACAGGCTGATACAACCAGAGGCTTCAAGTTCAGAAGCTTCAATGTCTACTACTACTACTACTTCAAAGTTCTTCTTCTTGGTCCTTTACCTCATTGTTTCTCTGATAATCTCTCCAGACATAGCCATGGCTGGAAGGACTATTCCACCTAGTGCTCCAAGTACAGTCACAAGACCATTAGTTTTATCAGAAACAGAGACTTATATGAAGCCAGAGTTGGATCACAAGCAGAGAGTTTTCCATGGGAAACAAGTGAAGAGTTGCTTGCCTAAAGGGTCTAAGCGTAACTCAGCTCCAAGCAGATTTGTGAACTACAAGGCACTAAATTCTGGAGACTGCTCTGGAGTGCATTCAAAAACACCCTGATGACTTCTTGGGGCTGTGTTTGCTGAAAGGTGGAAGATTGGCCTGTGTTTGTACATGGTTTTTCACGATCATGAATACCAATTATGTTTCTTTTTTGTTTTTTGCTTTGCCTATTACTTGTGATACATATATGTTACCTATTACAATTTTGAACGTTTTGATTGATCATTGTGAAGGTGTGAGTTATTTTCACCATGTGTATGTATATTTGTTGTTTGAGACATTGGCCAAAAGCTAAAAGTAGCGTTAACTAATGGAAAAAATTGTGTCATTACATATAAATTTAGTAATTTACTAGTCTGGTTTTTTTTGGGTCAAATAATAATCTGGTTTTTCACAAAACTTAAAGACAACTTTTCCGGTGTTTATTTAAACATTTTTTAATATTATGTTGTTTACAAATGCTTCTTTAAGAGACAATAAGGCGTTCCAGGGAAATACGTACTCATATATTTTGATTATATTAGGAAAAAGTTTTTGAAAATCGCATCAATAGCCCCCAAAGAAATGTTTAAAATATATTATTTTGTTTTATAGTTTGTAATGTAATTATGTTTAGGACCGAACATAGAATATATACTGTCTCCGTCTGAAGAGATTCATGCTACGGGCATTTTAAGAAGCGGGTCCCATTTGGTTCTTGTGTAATATCGTGTTGCAGCTGTCTAATGGGCAATTGCTCAACTATATGATTGATGCCGACAGACTGTAATGGCACAATCAACTTGTAACCAACATTTTTTAAGAATTAGAAGTGATTTTCCTGCATACAAAGTAAGAAGAATTTCATTCAAACAGGCATGCAAATACCAAGTTCTTTAGGTAGCCCCTACACATTCTCTCGCACAGCTAAGCATCTGCACATGACTAATGATGCAAATCGTATTGAAAAAGGAGCAAACACAAACATTAACTACGTGCTTAAATCATATAGGCAAGGTATGGACCGGGTTGGTAGCAATCCAAATATGTAAAATACTCGTCCCTTTTTACTTCCACCCGAAATAGTCTGATAGCCTCAGTCATGACAAGAACATACAATATCTATATAACGGAAATCTAACAACGGTTTGAAACGATTTGAGTATATTAAAAGCAAAATAGGTAACAGCACTTGAACAAGTTAGCCCTTTGAAATAAGGGTCTAAGACGCGTCTCATAAGCTAGATATGCGACTGAGAATACATCATGTATATAACTTCAACTATACAGATCATCATCATCGGCAGCCGCGGCAGAAGTGGCAAAGGGGTCAGACCCTGCAGCCCTGGTAGTTCCAGTCTCCGGAAACCTGAATTCACTTCCAAAACCCCTGGATTGCTGTAAGGTTTGAGCAAATGCCTGATATTTACGAATGTCAGCATCGCTAACACTCCTACGGGCAAACTTCATGGACTCTTCGAAATGGGCAGCCTTAATCTCTGCTACTTCTTCGTCAACATCTTCATCCATGGCCTCAGGGTTCTCGCTTCTTCTCCTCTCTCGCTCTATATCCTGAAATATAAAAGACAAACCAAGTTAGAATTTAAAGTATCAGGAATAAACCAAAATAACTGAGACTAAACTCCCGAGCGAATGACTCAATAGGTCCAAGGCCATACGACTAAATAGCACAAACACAACAAACTGGGACCATTCTATCTCCTGATCGAGCCTCGAAGCAAAGAGATTTTTCTTCAATGATACAAACAAGAAGTCTAGATCTCCTATGTCCTAACCAAGTTGCATTCTTTCATGCTTAGGACTCAATGGGTTAAATTTTTTTGCATGACCACTATTCACAAGTACACAAGTATTAATAAGCAGGTTTCAATATAAAAGTGCGACAAATGCAATTCTTATTGTGTTCATTTGAGGCCAAAGTCACCCCCAATATATAGGACAGGACTTTCAAGGCTAGAAAAGGTTGTTATAAAAAATGTTTCATGCTCAAGAACTTTCGCCAAAAGAGATACCTATCCATCAAGCAACCTAACACAAGCATACCTTTTCTATGTTTTCTCTTATAGCATATTTGCATGCTCTCTGGCATATTTCTGTAATATCAGCCCCACTGAAACCCTGAGTATACTTAGCTAGTGCTCTCAGATCAACATCTTTTGAGACAGGTGACTTCCTCAAGCAGGCCTTGAAGATTTGATGACGGGAATCCTCATCTGGAAGAGGAATATAGATCAATTGATCCAGGCGACCTGGCCGAAGGAGTGCCGGGTCAATGATATCAGGTCTGTTAGTTGCCCCAATAATGAAGACTGTCTTCTTCGCAGACATGCCATCCATTTCAGTCAGGAGTTGATTAAGAACTCTGTCAGCAGCACCACCAGCATCCCCAACACTACTTCCTCTCTGAAAAATTGAAAGAATTCTATGTATTAGCCTAGATTAACAATTAGAGGGATGCAAATATGACTTCAGATGGGTTATAGGGGGATGATCTGGATTTTCCCCAACATGCTTAGGCAATAAAATTAGCATTGCAACCCATGATGTAATCATAAGTTGACAACTATATTACTTTTTCAGAATAAAAGGTGCAACTCAACAAAAGAGTACTAGAAGTCTAGTACTGTGATATGATAAAAACCAACCTGAGTAGCAATGGAGTCGAGCTCATCAAAGAAGAGGACACATGGAGCAGATTGTCTAGCCTTGTCAAAAATTTCTCGAACATTGGCTTCACTTTCACCAAACCACATTGTAAGCAATTCAGGACCTTTCACACTGATAAAGTTTGCTTGACATTCATTCGCAATTGCCTTGGCCAACAAAGTCTTTCCACATCCTGGAGGACCATAGAAGAGGACTCCTTTTGATGGTGACATGCCAAATTTCTCAAATTTTTCTGGGTGCTCCACAGGATATTGAACAGTCTGTGTCCGCAAAGACAAATACAATCACATATTGAATTAATATAGAAAAAAGTAACAGGCTTTAATTGATCATGAGACAAATGTATCACCTCTTGCAGCTCACGCTTAACATTCTCAAGGCCTCCAATGTCATCCCAACTGACATTAGGCACCTCAACGACCTGCAGACAAAGCACGATCAGAGAAAAAATTCACAACAGAAGGCCTCACAAACCTAAAGGTAATACAAATTTTTAATAGGAATAAAATACTAACAGTTTCACGTAGAGCTGATGGATTGCTTGTTCCTAGCGCAGTATGGAAATGCTCATTTGTAACTGCCATAGAGTTCAGTACTTCAGCATCAATGGTCTCATCTTCCAAGTCAATGACATCCATCTTCTCCCTAATGCATTGCAGAGCAGCTTCGGTGCAAAGAGCCGCAAGATCAGCACCAACATACCCATGAGTATCCTTTGCAATTTTCTCCAAATCAACCTATGGTAGGAAAATCAGAAAGTTTTAGACAACTGTTTGAGGTCATGAGAGTACAGCTATACCAGAATTGAAGTTAGTACTGAATTCAAACATCAAGTAAAGGGTATAAAGCTCATATAAGTAGTACTGCCGAACAAATGACCAGGTGACTAAATCATAAACATGCTAAACCTTATCATATTCAATAATAAATTGCATTTTGGCTGGTTTGTTTTGTTTTTTCCTTTTGTTGGGGGGGGGGGGGAGTAAATTCGATTGGTAGCTACAGAAGGTTTGAATCATAAATGGAACCAAATGCATTAAGCTTTAAACATGCACAAAAAACCTACCAATTATAATTGAAGTAAGGTAATGCTCAACTTACATCATCAGAGAGCTTCATATTTTTGGTATGAATGCGAAGCACTTCAAGTCGCCCAACTTCATCAGGAACACCGATATCAATTTCCCTATCAAATCTACCAAACCTCCTCAATGCCGGATCAACGCTGTTCGGACGATTTGTAGCACCAATAACAATAACATGAGACCGGGATTTCAATCCATCCATCAAAGTCAAAAGTTGTGAAACAATCCTCCTTTCAACTTCGCCATGTGTCTTCTCTCTCTTGGGGGCAATAGAATCAATCTCATCAATAAAGATGATGGATGGTGCATTCTTTTCAGCTTCTTCAAATGCTTTCCTGAGATTGCTCTCACTCTCTCCCGCCAATTTAGACATAATCTCTGGTCCATTGATGCAAAAGAAGAAAGCTCCAGTTTCATTGGCAACCGCTCTAGCTATTAATGTCTTCCCGGAACCTGGGGGTCCATACAATAAAATTCCCTTGGGAGGTTTCACACCAATTGATTTAAAAAGTTGAGGATGCCTCAATGGGAGCTCTACCAACTCACGAATCTGTGCCATTTGTTTCCTAACACCACCCACATCATCATACCCAACTTCATCCAACCTTTCCTCATCCTCCCTTTTTATAGGCTCCCCCTCACAGAAGATTTCAGTGTCTGGAGCAACCACACAATACTCCCCTGGATCAGTCTCAATGACCTTGAACTCTACACTCCTCATCCCTCCACGGACAAGAAACAAATCCCCCCTCCTAACAGGGCGGTAAGCCTCCAAGAAGTAAGCTGCAAATTCAGCACATGAATTTCGTGTATAATTATATAACTTGTACCGAAACAAAATAGAAAGTTCATATAGGAAATCAATTACAAATTCTTCAAAAAAAATTGATCAGGTGCTTCCCTTTTTATAGCAAGAAAGAACTTCCACACACCATATAATGCAGGAAAAACAACTGGATACATTTACAAAGCACTCCATGGAAACCATCAAATACATGTGGGCAAAGTCAACTACATAATCAGCAACCGCATATGAATAAGAGAAAGGCCTGGCCAGAGAAAGCATAAAGGAATCCAAAAAAACACAAGACCACAAACTCAACAGATAGAAATACGAAAAACCAACCGATTATGTTATTGGTTGTGATGATGACTAGCTTATCATGAACAATTACAGTGAAGAACGACAACAAATCTTAACAGCGACGTTTTGAAGATATTGTTATCAAACAGTCGTTATATACAGGGGGAAGTTCCCACATAGTAGCAAAACAAATCAAGTTTTGGAACATTTGAAACTGGAATTTAAATAACTCCCACTAAAAAAGCAGGGCAGAAACTCACGTTTCAAGTAAGCGTCAAACAGATTGCCAGTGACCCCTTCAACGGTATCGTCGATGGGTAGAATATGCACACGTTTTCCATACTTAACATCAGGGCACTGATGCACAGATACAACATCCCCAAGACGAACCCTCAAATTTGACCTTACAACTTTATTCATTCTGATCTTGGGTTCCTCACATGTGTCGTCAGCAAGAGCTATGCAGATAGTATCCTTTCGCTTCTTCCCCTGTGATACGAGCCAGAAATCATGCGTGACTCAGAACACTTCACGAATTAGACAAAATAACAGGAAAGAAACACTAAAAGATGCTCCGATGCACACAGAATTGCCAATTATTAAAAACAGAAAATCAACTACAGGTCAAACCCATATTTCTGGCGTACAAAAAAAATACAGTGAGAGATTATGCATGGAAGAAGATATAAAGGGCACGATTTTCACCTTGATGAGGATTGTATCACCTCGGAAAAGCTGCAGCTTTTCCATGGTTTCAGGGTGCATCGACACCACTGAGTTGTCGTCGTTGACGGCCTCATCTACAACCAATCGATTAGGAGACTTCTTACGCTCCAAAATCGCCGTCGAGAAGTCCTTCTTCCCTGATTTCCTGAAACACAAATGAAAACCCATGTTAGACTCCAGACCGAACAACAATTAGATATAAAATCAAACTGCAACAGCGAGGAAAATTTTTGACAGTGAAACGCGAAAAATAGCATGAACAAGTGAGCTCACGAGTCAGATGATTCAGCTTGGTGAGACATTGATCGTATTGAAGATCAAAGCACAGAATTTTTTGGCGATGAAGGAAGGGAGTGCAGTGCCAGAAGAGAAAACAGTATGATGAACTTGGCTAGGTTTCCAATTTATTTTAATAAGCTTGTTTGGCAAGAAAAGTGTGGATAATTCCGATATCTTCCCTTTTTTAAATAATTCTTTTTTATGACCTTCTAATTTCTTTTTTTTTCCCTCCTTTTGCTTTAGTTGCGAATAATTTTTTTGGGTCACCCTCCCATAGACATAAATGAGTTGATCTGTTATAAGGAGTAGGGAGAAAATATTAATAGGATTCACATACTCATACCCATAAGACAGAAAAAATATTTATTATTAATTTACTAACAAAAAATGCTATAAAATATAAATGTTGATAAACATTTTTTTTTTTATACTGAAAAGTTTTGGAGGGGTTTGATACCAGTCCCCCACCAAGGCCAGGGCACGGCCCCGGGCTCTATGAGCACTTACTGAGGACTTACGAGATCACCTACCACCAAAGTCAGGGCACGGCCCCGGGCTCTATGAGCACTTACTGGAGACTTACGAGATCGCCTACCAAAAGAGTCTTAGCAACGGCAGAGAAGATCGAATCCACGTCCCAAGAGACTAATCCTGAATCCCTTACCATATATGTCAATTCTCTTTGGTTGATAAACATTTTTAAAAACACTAAAATATCATGCTAAAAACATTTTTTTAACAACAGGCCCAACTTAAGTTCCACTATTCTAAAGTAGAAGTTAGGATGGGAAGATCAATTTCTTTTTTTCTTTTTGATACAGATGGGAAGATCAATTGAATTTTAGATAGTACAACTTGAGTTGTGCCTATTATTACAAAAAAAAAAAAAAAAGCCTTCTTGGGCCTATTATACGGGTGAATGAGGTGATTTGTTATAAGTTTAGTGTGATGGCTATATTTGCATACAAAATTAGTGGCACTATTACTCCTCTGACGAATCACTAAATGTCCAGATAGTGCCTTGAATAGAAGAACAGGTTGTGGACTTGTGGTGACCAAAATACAAATTGGCAGGAAAAAAAGTGGTCCATGAATAAATTATTTATTCATTTCTTAACTACTGAATTAATTAATTTGTTTTTCAATTTTTTATGATTTTAACTGGGCATGTTCCAAGTAAATTGATAAACTATCGACAGTAGATGACTTGAGCTTGAGCAGTCAAATATCTTAACCTCCCATTCATCTTATCTTTAATTACGACTATAAATATAATAATATCCATTTTATTTTGACAGAGGATATCTTACAAAATCACAAAAATTTTCATCGTGCTGCGTGTGATGATGTAGAAAAATAATTTTTAAACACACATTTAAATAATATAGCTATAAAGCTTATTGATATTATAATTCTAACATCATTAAACTCATCCATTTAATTATTTTTAAACACGTAAAAAAGAAATCTTTGAAACAAGTAAACTTTTAAATTTTTTCTCATGTCATACAAAATAATAGTGTACAGCCATAAAGATATCTAGGTGAATCAGAAATTTATTACAGCGAAGAGCATATCAGTAAACAAGATAAATTCTAATGCAAATGTTAATCAGTAAGCAAGATTTATATAAGTTTGATCTGATTTTTATGATGTTGAAATCTACTAATTATTTGGTTCAGTTTTTTATCTCAATCTCAAGCATAATTTTTTCACTTATCAGATGTTCAACGTAAGTTTTACAATATTCAGTACACATTAAAAAAAAAAAAACAGAGATTGTTTTTGTGAGGTCAAACAAAGCAATCAGTTTTATCTGTGGCGTCTTCAAGGGTCCACTGTTCGACGAGACATGAACATGAAAAGACCAAACATTGATGCGTTTGAGACTCCATGGAATAAGCTAAGCACGGCTAATTTGTCACCCTGACTTTAGGCTGATGTCTTTTTGTTTTTTTTAGCCCAAATAATGTTTTTTTGCAGTACTACACCACACTTTCATAAAATCTTTACTGCTATCAAAGAACAAAGATTGAATTTTTCTGCCATTCCTGAGACCAAATCATAACATTGAAAACGTTTGCGTCTGGCCCCATAGGGAGTATGATTGATAATTGATAGAGTGCTTCATTTTCAAATGATTATCAGGTTTCATAATGTTATTATCATTAGATTTTAGAAATCAAAGGGACATTTCCTGAATTACAAAGCTTGGAAGTGACAGTGGGGTCCAGAAAGATGGCAGGGTTGGCACCTGGAAGCCATCATCATTACACTGGAGAAAAAGAAATGCGACAGCATGAAAGAAAAGACAAAAAAGCAGAAGAAAAATAAAATAAAGATAAAGTGAGATGCGAAGTGCTAAACAAAGCATACAGAAAGAAAAAAAAAAAAATCCGGGATAGGCGGCTCCAATCAGTAGTAATCTCCCTACTCAATATATTTACAGGGGGGATCAGCTAGCTCGCCTGGTCATTGCTCAGCTTTCGGATTCACTCTCTTCTATCTTGCCTAGATCCAGGTTTGTTTCTTGCTATCTGCTCTATCTTTTCTCTTTTCGAACTCGTTTATGGAAGTTAGCTCCATTAGCTTTATACAGGTGATAGCTTTGTGCATTTTGGTTGGTTGCTCTGTGTATAAGTTCTAAAAAGAGTGATGTCTAGTTTTCATTTCGTTCTGCTGATGTCCTGTTTTCGGTTCCGAAAGTTAGTTCCATGCTTCTGCTTGATGTTTATTATACGTGAGGAATTCTCAGTACTAGCTTACGTGGTTAGGCTTGGTCCTTTAGTTCGTCTGCCCTCTTTTCTCAGAGAGCACGTGTACTTTGCCGTGGAAAACTGAGCATGCATGTCTTCTCTCTGCAGGATTTCATTGATGCTTTTTTTTTCCCTAACAGCTCTATGCTCCTGACTATTCAGTTCTACAGCGGTCCAATCCCCCCCCCCCCCGGGCCGGGGGTTTATGTCTGAAGATCTCATTGCGTGTGTGATTTTATTCGCTGGCTTTGCTATCTTATTTTGCAATGTTGAGCTTAAAAAGTCTTATAATTAGTCCCTTCTTCAATCCATGGGTACTTTGATGTCCAGGTTTTTTGTTGTTGTTTTCATTGTGTTACTAAATATTGAGAGTAGACTAAATTCTTGATTTGGCAATGACATTTTGAACATTTCATCCCCTTAACAGGCTGCCAAATGCAAAGTGTTCTGTTAGAGCTTGATGTTGTGAAAATGAGACCAATATGCTAGAAGTTCGACCAGACAGCTGTATCAATAGGATGATAGGAAATATCCTGCCAACAATGATGTCTAATATTTGATGTACGGAAAATTGAATATAATGGAAGAAATACAGTCTCAGTCAGATAACTACAGGTCGTCGTCGTCGTCAGCAAGCAGCCCAGCAAGCAGGGTGCCATCAAGTAATTTTTTTTACCTACGTAAACCTGGTTCTCTTAGACAACCTATCTCATTTGAGGATTCACCAGAGTGGGAGGATACTGATATTGATGTTAGAGTTGAGGAAGGAGGTGATGCTATTAATGTTGCAACAACAACGGCTTCTCCATCCCTTTCAAAGCTCAACAGTGGGTCCTTGCCGTCCCCACATCTACCAGATGGTCCAATTATTCCTAGAAAAATTGCTGGGGCTTCTGTTGTGTGGAAAGACTTGACCGTTATGATAAAGGGAAAAAGAAAATACTCTGATAAGGTTGTCAAGAGTTCAACAGGTTATGCATTACCTGGAACTATGACAGTGATTATGGGCCCTGCAAAGTCAGGGAAGTCTACATTGTTACGAGCTATTGCAGGTTTCAAATCATGCTTCCTTGTCCTTATTTGATAATCTTTCCATCGTGTTCCTTTCTTATATACTTGAATGGTTAAAGCTAAAATGACTTTCTTCTTTTATCAGGAAGATTACATCCCTCGGCTAGGATTTATGGTGAAGTATTTGTGAATGGGGCAAAATCGCACATGCCTTATGGGTCATACGTGAGTTCACCATCTCACATTGTTGATTATTTGTTTTTTCCATTGCCTTGATTTATCAATGGTCAACCATGGTCTAATTATTCATCATATATCATACTTTTATGTGCTGCATATATTCTAAGATCAGAATCTTAAATGAAAGTTGGATGTGCTGGTTCCAATTTGTCTTTGCGACATTTTAATTCTGAAAATAAGCTCTTTTTATTTATGTTTTATATGCCCTTGTATTATATTGGCTGTGATTAATTGGAATTTGATTAACAATTAGCTTTTATAACGTTTTTCCTCATATGAGCCTATAGTCATCCCAATAAGAAATTTCTTCTGCTTTAGATTGTTTGTTTTGATTTTGCTTTTAATTTATGCAGGGGTTTGTGGAGAGAGAAACTGTTCTGATTGGATCCCTCACTGTGAGGGAGTTTCTGTACTATTCAGCCCTACTTCAACTTCCTGGTTTCTTTTGTCGGAAAAAGAGTGTGGTGGAGGATGCCATCCATGCAATGTCTTTAGGTGACTATGCAAATAAACTTATTGGGGGACATTGCTCGATGAAGGGTCTTCCTAACGGGGAGAGAAGACGTGTTAGCATTGCTAGGGAACTTGTTATGAGACCTCATGTCTTATTTATAGATGAGCCCCTTTATCATCTGGACAGGTGTTTATTTTAATTCTTTTAAACTCTGTACTGCACTGATTTTCCCTGCTCTATAACTTATGGAATATTCTAAAATTACTTGCTTCTTGTTTACTCTTACAACGATTCATAATTTATAATTTCATTTGTAGTTTGGCAAGTATTAGTTGACATGCATTACTCTATCGAGGTTATGAAATGATATTCTACAGTCTATATCTCTGGTATGCTTGACCTGGAAACTGTTTAGTTGACATAGTGTTGCATCTATCCTTGTAGTTTTTCCTGTGCCTCATGTGGTTCTCAGAATAATCTATGTTTGCTATGGCCTAGACCATAAAGTATGAACTTTCTAGTAAATTACAACTTTAATTATTTCCCACCTTTTTATATGCATATTCATGTTACATCTTTTAAAGACCAAACAACACATGCTGCTTGGTCTATTCTCGAAGTATTGCATCAATGTTATTCATGCATGTGCCTTATGGCTTATTTCTTGAGTGGCCCCCTTGTATCAACGCAAGGTTTAAGATGAGATACATTGTTCATAACTTATGGACAGTGGGGCTCCCAACACTATTTTTTCTCTCTATTGATATTGATAATCTTGATTATTCTTGTCATTTGAATAATTTCCTTCAGTGTCTCTGCGCTTTTGATGATGGTTACATTGAAGAAGCTTGCAAGCACGGGTTGCACTCTTATTTTCACCATTTGTCAGAGTAGCACAGAAGTATTTGGCCTTTTTGACCGAATTTGTCTGCTTTCAAATGGAAATACTCTTTTCTTTGGAGAAACATTATCCTGCTTACAGGTAAACAACAGCACCATCTAGCTGATTGGGTCTTCCACATGAAACTTGATTGAGAAACTATTAAGAAATTACCGAATAAAATAAAAAGAGGCAGATATTGATTTCTATGCTTGATAAGGTTGCTATTTAGTTGTTTGAAGAGATGAGATGAATGTGCTGCAAGAGGCATAATATCCTTTTCTTTTACACTCTTTGCTTTTAAGTCGAATATTTATTGTATTCCTGACTGTTGTAACTTTGTTGATTAAGCACTTCTCAAATGCTGGATTTCCTTGCCCAATCATGCAAAGTCCTTCAGATCACTTTCTACGCGCAATTAATACAGATTTTGACAGGATAATTGCAATGTGTAAAAACTGGCAGGTACTTATTTTCAGTGCTCAATTTTCTTAGTTTATTTGATGCTATATTAACATTGACAATTGTCATCGTAACAGGATGAATTTTCTTCAGTGAACATGGACACTGCTGTTGCTATTCGCACACTTGAAGCAACTTATAAAACATCTGCTGATGCTGCTGCTGCTGAAACTATGATTCTGAAACTCACTGAGAAAGTAATGTTGCGATTATTTTGTTGAATATTGATTCTGATACTCATCTAGTGATTTTTCTTGGTAAAACTTGTAGCTTAGCCTTCAATTATCAATACATGTAGGTATTTGTTCATGATGCTTGTTTTATCATGTACATGCTCTACACAAATGTAGGGCTCAAGGAATGGTGCTTGATTTTAAACCATGCCATAGATGGGGCTAATACATTAGATGGTGTTATTAGTAAGTTGTCATATGCAGCAGTCTTTTCACACCAATCGATTAGAGACTGTTCTCAATGTTTAATGTATGCAGTTTGTTCCTACATGATACTAATTTTTTAATTAAATAAAAAGTCAATAATTTAGTTACTAGTATAACTATTAAGCGGAGGCACCTAGATAGGGAGCTATGCCTTTAGTCTAGTCAAGGATAATTCTAGTGTGTCAAAGGAGCTGTCCCAATTGGTTCAGAGGAGTGTCTCCCTCTCTCCTTATTGAAAAGAGGTGCTTCCACTTAGTAGAATAGAGATGTGCCTTTTCTAAATTTGTTGTGTTGATTATGAGTTTTCCCTTTTAAGTTTACTACAATTATAATGTGTTTTTTCCCCAAAAATGAGGCAACTACTTAGTTTCAATGCATCCACTAATTATGATAAACAGATCAGATAGATAAGTTATACACCCTCTTCTCTTGATGTATGGGTTTTGTACTATTCTCTAGATTTTTATCAGGCTGCATCTGTGTGACAGTATTTGAGGGGAATCACTGTTGTGATATCCTTTTACATATTTTTGAAAATATGCTTATTTCCCAGGAAGGTCCAGGTCTCAAAAGCAAAGGCAAGGCTAGCATTGGTACTCGGACAGCTGTCTTGACGTGGAGATCTTTATTAATTATGTCAAGGGAGTGGAAATATTACTGGCTTCGCCTTATTCTTTATATGCTTCTCACACTCTGTATTGGCACTGTATTTTCTGGTTTGGGCCATTCTCTGTCATCAGTTGTGGTGAGTCTCAAAATTGTGATTGCATTTTATCTTTCAATTGTTGCTTTTGTTATGGTTTGCATATGTTATGCCTCACATCTTTCGCATTGCAGACAAGAGTTGCAGCAATATTTGTATTTGTATCGTACTGCTCACTTTTGAGTATTGCTGGCTTGCCTGCACTGAAGAGAGAAATTAAGGTAATCTTATCGCTACTTTGTATACAAATATTAATTGCAACAATTTAAAAGTTTCCATTTGATATGCTGTATTATGTATAAAAGTAAGCATTATTTGTTCATATGGGTCTTAGTTAAAATCTGTTCAGCTCCAACCCCCCTCCAAAAAAAAAAAAAAAATTAATGCCTTGTTCCATGCAGGCAACAATCACTGGCTTTAATACATGAATCATATGTAGATTTTTTAATGGAAATTTAGAAGATTATGAACCTTAGAATTCTCAAATGCGTACTTTTGTTCTTTTCTACAGAAAAGAAGTGCTGGGCTGAGAAGCCGTTATTTACAATTTATGGCTTACATTTGAGCTTAAAGCTGTACTTCTAATTGCGTGAAAATCTTAGCTTTTGGGAATTGATCTTGACTGTATATGCAAAGCTTATTACTCAAACTATACTATCATGATCACTTGCCTAAGAATTGCAAGTTACATGAAACGATATATAACTCAGATATGGACACGTGATTGAAATAATTCTGCTACAGATTGATTCAACTGAGACTTTCATGAAAGCATTCAAAACTCATGATGTCAAAAAAAATTTGTCGTCTCATTTGATCATGAAATATGTACTAACTGCTTGATCAGGAAAATTTCTGTAAAGACAGTGCATTGAATTAAGTCACAGAGTGTTCCAAGAATAGTAAAGGGCTAGTATTAATAGTTTCTTTTGACTTGTTTTAAGTACAACAGGCCCTCTATCCTTCTCAGCAGCAAAAATGAAGAGGGAAATATGTTTTATGTACTTTTAAGTCTTTTGCTGCTGCTGCTATTGTTATTGGTATCATCAGTACTAACTTTTCAAGGGAATTTTGCAGATATATGCATGTGAAGAATCTAACCAGCACTCCAGTGCATTAGTCTTTCTACTTGGGCAACTTCTCTCCAGCATTCCATTCCTGTTTCTCATATCGATTTCATCCAGTCTTATCTTCTATTTCATGATAGGGTTGCGAGATGAGTTCAGCTTGTTAATGTACTTTGTGCTGAACATTTTCATGACTCTGTTGGTGAATGAAGGACTTATGCTGGCCGTCTCTACTTTATGGGAAGAAGTTTTCTGGAGCGTATTGACACTGTTGTGCATACATGTGAGTTCCATTGCGTGCATTTTTGGTGCTAAAAAATTTAAATGCTGCTCAATTAGTTTATATCTTATGGCATGAGCTATGAACTTAGGCACCATCATTTGCCAAGCAGTTCCTAAACTAACCTTAATGCAAATCTATGATTCAGGTGGTCATGATCCTTTCTGCTGGGTATTTTAGAATTCGAGATGCTATGCCGAGACCAGTTTGGATGTATCCTATGTCTTATATAGCCTTTCATACTAACTCGATCCAGGCAAGTAGATGTGTTATGGTTGTATCTCCCGCATGCTGTTGGAAAATTTTCTTTTGAACAGGCTTGTTTGCTTATGTATTCATGACAATTTTGTTTTTAGATGGGCTTTTCTTGAGACTCTTAGTGTATTCATATTTGTAGGGGCTACTGGAGAATGAGTATCTAGGCACATCTTTTGCCGTTGGGCAGGTAAGGACGATATCTGGCTTTCAGGCTCTCCAAAGTGCTTACAATATCTCACCTGACAGTAATTCCAAGTGGAAGAATTTGCTGGTTTTGTTTCTTATGGCAGTTGTTTATCGAATTTTAATGTTTTTAATATTATGTTTTTGTATGGGTAGAAAAATATCCATGTTCAAAAGCTTTCGTTGTAATCGAGATACCATAGATGCAAGATGACTATTGATTTTTGTTCATGTGAACCTGTCGATTCGTTTTCTAAACTTGAAAATTTTAATTGAAGATTCCTTTGTCATCCTTGCTTTCCCAAAGCCTTGTTAATTTGTGTCACAGCACTTTTAAATTTTGTCCATCAAATGGGGCAATTGGACGCTACGCACCATTAGTCAAAAACCCTGCAACAGTCCAACGGCAGGGTGGATCAACACCCTCATTTTATGACAAAGTTATTATCAGCCCACGATCATGAAGCGCCTCTTAAAATCCAAGTGGGATCACGGCATCCTGTGGAAGCACTTAAATAAAGTTCACGGTTTGCCAAAGCACAATTGCAATCACCAAGAAGTTGCATCCCCTGTGCTCCTGATAGTAAGAAAACAACCGCGCTCCCTGGGGTTGGGGGTTTCATACAAAACATTTTTTCCCATCGGTCGCTCGTCTCCCATGGATAGAGACCCATTTAAGTTCTGATCACTGGACGGCAGAAAGCAGAGGAAGAAGTGAGTGGGGTTTACCGCGGATCTTCCAAAGGCTAAGGGTGGCGGTGAGGAGGGCGAGCCAAGTCCAATGGTTGTTGACGAGGGTGAAAAATTTACCTGGGCAATTTGGTCCAGATGAGATAAAAATTTTCTTTCCTCTAAAACCAAACACACTCTTACATTTACTAAATTGTCATTAATTTAAAAATATCTTTTAAAAAGATTAAAAAAAAAAGAAAAGAAATGGAGATGGAATTTCTTAACTACTCCATCTACACAAAGTTCAATACTGATAAACAATCTCAATTTCATTCTTCCTCAAAATTCATGTATTGCATAATGATAAGTGGACTGCTCGTTGAACAGTTGGATTTTTTCTCTCTTTATATGAGAAAAATGAGTTTCCACAGTTTCTTTTGGGTGGAATCAGTGGCCATTGTAGATGTTTTTGGCATGAAGTGCACAGATTTTGGTCTTCAGATCCCTAACAAAACATTCCATATTTTTCACAGAAGATCCATTTGACATCAAGGCATTCTCCAATGTTTTCTTCATCTCTCTAACCGCACTCTTGAACTCTGCACCCGATTTTTCATCCATCAAACGGTTTATATTTTTCGACACCTCCTCCTTACTGATCATGCCACATGGATCTCCTAGGTTTATACCGATCCTCCAATCATCAACTACCAATTTCCGATTGGTGAATTGATCTGTCAGCAATGGGAAGCATAGCAGAGGAACCTTGCTCCATATACTCTCCAATGTTGAATTCCACCCGCAATGAGTCAAAAACCCTCCAATGGCTGGGTGAGTCAACACCTCAATTTGACTACACCAAGGTATGATCATCCCACGCCCACGAACCGCTTCTTCAAATCCATCAGGCAGAGGATGCTGATCTTCCGAACTCACGACATCAGGACGAAGCACCCATAGAAAATTCACGTGGGTCAACAAAAGGCCATTTGCGATCTCCAAGAGGTCTCTCTTGGCTACATGGACAGTGCTACCAAAAGAAATGTACAGAACAGAGGCGTGAGGCTTGGAATCGAGCCATTGCGTGCAGTCAAACTCTGACCAGAGGCTGGTGGGCACGGTGCTCTTGATGAAACCATTTGGGAAGATGGGTCCAATGGCGAAAAACGGGACGTGAGCTTGCAAAGCAGATATGGTATGGGGCTCCAGCTCCTGAATCGTATTGCAGAGCACAAAATCTGCACTCCTGACTTCGTTGAAGGCCTTGAATATTATTTGGTGGCAAACTGTGGAAATATCCTTCTCTTGAAGATACGACATCATGTCCTTGGGATGGATCGCTTTCACACCCGGTATGTAGTCAATAGGATCTTCACGAGTATCTAACCTCCAACCACATATAATGAGAGAAATTCACTAATCGAGTCAACATTAAATTTACTAATTGCAGCGGTGCGGATAGAAGAGATTAGAGAAGGAGAGATAAGATAAGTACGTACCTCGGCAAGCAAAGTGGCCATTCTTTCTTAGAAGGTTCATGTGGTAGTAGAGAGAAAAAACCAGAGCGGGCTCCGTCCAGAAGGAAATATGGAGGAGGCCAAACTTCTTGGCGATCATGGAGGGCCATACGAAGAAAGTGTCCGCGATCAAGCAGGTCACGGGCGGCACAGATTGTTTCACGATCTTGGCCACGAGCTCTTCCACATGAGCTGAAAACACATGCAACAAGGACTGCATAAACTCCTCATGGTGGAGGGAGCGGTCAAAAGCCACAGGAAGGCCGTCGGAAACGGTGGTGTAGCGTATGTCGAGGCCGGAATCTCGGACGGCGGCAAAAAGGTCGTCTTTGTGGTGGGAAGAGTTAGACGCCACCTTAGAGGTTTGGTGGTGGATGGATTGGGTGTTGACGAAGGTGATGACGAAGCCATATGATGCAAGCTTGATGGCGAGATGTACAGAGGGGATTACGTGACCAAGAGTTGGGTAAGCAATGAGAATGGCGTGAGGTGGGTGTTGTGAATTTGGGAATGCCATGCTCTCTGTGAAATTCTTGATTATAGCTGAGAGTGAAAATGGTCTCTTTCATTTGCAGTGGCCAACAAATCAGGATTTTATATAACTTTGCTGCTCCAACAGCAAATAGCAAAACAGGTTAGGTGGATTCCATGTGGATCTGACATATACACAATAGTTATACTGCAACTATCCTCCATAATTATTAAATTATTCAGTACGAGTAATTTGTTTGCTTAACGGCATGAAATCTATATTCTATATATATATTATTCTGGGAATATCTTGTAAACACGTGAAGGACGAGTAATATTTTATAAACACGTGATATTGTATTGTCATTATGCGCGCGTCGTATGTAGTTAATGGGTTACTCTCTGTGCACTAGGAACCAGATGCACTGCCTATCGTTATCTTTAGGTAGGTATTGAGAACTCATCCGATTTGGATCGTGTAGATTAGATCTGGACGATCTAAATTTTATTTTTTTATTTTTTGAAAAAAAATTATTTTAATTAGTAGATAGAAAACTTAAAATAAAGATAATCCTTTAACTAAAATTTTTTTAAAAAATAAATTTTTTATTCAAAAATTACTAATTTATAAAAATAAAATCTAGACCGTTGAGATCTGATTTAAACAGTTCAGATCAAAGAGCTCTTGCTGCCTATCCAAAGATAGGCAATCAAATGTTCTAGCTGGCCGTAGCTGGCTGGCTGACCCGACTAAATCATAAAGTTACCATTTCATTGGAAAATAATGTAGCTGGCCCGCCGTAGCGAGGGACTTGCTACTTCTATCAAATAATAAAAATTCTGTAATTTGAGTTAGGAAAAAAAAAATACAATACAAATTAAGAAAGTCATTTACTTAATGTTTATATGGGTAATCAAAAGCTGCGTGCACTTTAAACTTTGCGTCTATTTAATATTGTATTTGTTTATATATGGAGAGGGATATACCATTTTCGTGAAAGGATCGAAATTAGGTTAAACTACGTAGTCATACAGATAAAGATGAACACAACATAGTGTCAAATCATTATAAATTAGATTTATGAGATGGGGCCAAAGTGCAGGTCATTTATTTAATCCTACCCCTACTTTTAAACCAAACTAATTAGGGAGATGATTGATTTTCACATGTATTGAAATAAAATTCAGTTCACATATTTATCTCGTATTTTGTAAACTCTAATTTGATAAATTAATTATGAGGCTCTATAAGCATACTCAATATAGCCAGTCCGCTCTTTCTCTTCAAGTGTTTTTCGAAACATACAACTACAAGTGTACAACAAAAGACGCTGCTTCTTATCTCCTCCTCTTTCTGAGCCCCAGCATGTTACCCCTGTCTACTCACTGATCTCATTGCCAGAATTATATTTGTTTAGGTAAGTGGCTACATACTAATATAAAACTATAAAGAGGCGTGAGACTTAAAGCTTTTAAGAAAAGCTTTATTAGGGAAGTAATTAACCGCCGGATCTTGAAAGCTCACGTGACTGTCTTAAACAATTAACCAATCAATTAAGCTTATTTATTCCCTAATGAGGGTAGGTAGCTGGGTTGGAGTTGAAGGCACATGTGCTTGTCATTTTGCGCTGCTATTGATTGATTCTGCAGCAACTAGTTGTTTGTATTTTACTGGAGGATGCAATTATGAATGCTGATGCGTACGTTGAGACAGAGATGAAGTCGAGGTGTCTTGCCCTGTCAATTATGTGTGTGTAACCATGTCACCTATTTATGACCCAGAAAATTAACCATCTGATCTTTTTTACAATTCATAATTTAAATATCAAGATAAAAGCGTACGTGCATGATTCAATAGGAAGAAAGTTTAGATCACGTTACGTTCTATCGATTTTGAAATTACTTGTATAATTGATCAGTTTCAACTCCTTAATTGCTTGTTAAAAAGAATTTACAAAAGTGTGTGTTTCTAAATCATTCATAGTATGACCCATTTCTCAATTTTTTGTGACCACTGAGAAGATACTAAAATCTTTATTCATAGCCAATGCTCCCAAGGCCAAACGAAAACAAAGATGATAACCTATCAGGCTTTCATCTAATTATGAGTTGGTGTTTACTCTGAGATTGACGATGCATGTACATACCCTTTACAATTCATTAATGTCCGTTCTCAGGGAGGCCAGACATAAGGACCAAGTGGTCCCCGATCGATTTCTGTGGTCCACCCTATTATCTGTTAATTTGAAAGAGTTTTGACAAAAAAAAAAAGTTGATTTGGAAGAGCAATCAATGACGACGTGGCATATATGCATGCATGGCATCTCAAAGCCACGTTTTCGTATCTTCCTTTTCATCAGTTTCTTTGTTTGCTAAAAGCCTAAGCAACATATTAAACATTTCACCACCTATAGCCAAAGAAAATTTATTTTAATGCACAGAACGTACACAAGCCAAGGCTCTTACATATAAGAGCTTCCATGTCTATTTCTAAGTGAAGATTCCCAAAGTTTTTAGAGTGAAGAGAATAGATAAGATAAGCATCAGAGCATATATATACAGTCGGAATGTATTTCAACTACATTATATTATAAGCTTACATCAACTCTCGCTACTAAAAAAAAGAAAAAGAAAAAAAAGGCTTTTATTGGCAATAACTTGCAGCAGTAACAAAAGATCGCTACAATTATTAGGATTTGTAGCAATTTTAAGGCAAACCATTACAAATTCACAATGACATGACTATCAAAAAATGGCGCAATGATAAGCCAAGAATGGTAATTTATAGTGACTGTATCATCTAAACCATTACAAAATGTGCTACAGTTATGTAGCTATGACCTAGCAGTGGTTAGGTCACACTAACCGCTACAAAATGTGGTGCTAAGCTGACACTGCATTTATAGTGATTAATTGAGCAAAACCGCTATAGAAGTCAAAAAGTTATAGGCAGGAACCACTATGAGTTTTATCATGGTTTGTAGCGATCTTAATTTAAGGTAATAACAGTTACAAAATACAAATTGTTACATGGTTGTAGCGGTTTTTTTGAACTACTACAAAGTGTCATGTAGACTAAGGTAGGGTTTTATAATTTGTAATAGTTGATATAGCAATTATGGGGACAACCACGACAAATCAAGTGGTTATATAATATCGTCACCCTCTCTCGTTTTACCGCTTTTGGCAAATTCGTGTCCTAGGTGGGTGTGTTCTGAGAAGTTTTCATCAGATCTGAGGTTCTACTTAAAAATTTGATGAGTTAGGCATTTAAGGTTAGTAAAGTTACTTATTTATTTCATTTTGAGCCAAGTACATTTGTTTTTAGTAATTTTTTTGTTCTTTCAATATGTTTTTGTAATATTTATGAGTTTTAAGCCTATATATTTTGCCACATGTAATATATTTTTTAACCTTTTTTGTCCATGCGTTTTTATTTAGGCTTTAAAAGATATTGATTTTTTTTTTAATTTTTTTTTGGTTTTGTGTAATTATATTATTATAATGTTGTTTTAGTTCTTTATAATGTTGAATATTTTTTATTTTATAATTATATTAATTTGAAAAGTGAATAATTAATTGTAATTATATTATAATGTTTTCCGGGAAAGATGAAGGGAAAGGACGGCCCGCTAGAAGGCTCAAGAAGGGGGCAGCATTCGAGGTGGAGAGCACTCGAGAGGGTGATCACTTGGCAAGCAAAATAACCATTCTTGTTTAGAAGATCGATGATGTGATAAAGAGAGAAAACCAGGGCAGGCTCAGTCCAGAAGGAAACATAGGGCAAGCTGAACTTTTTGGCGACCACCGCCGATGGCCATACAAAGAAAGTATCGGCAATCAAGCGCGTCACCGGTGGCACCGACTGCCTCACAAGCTTGGCCACTAGCAGCTCTTCCACGTGAGCCGACATCACATGTAGCAAAGATTCCATAAACTGGTCCTGGTTAAGGGAGCCGTCGTGCTCCACCCGCAGGCCGTCAGACACGGTGGTGTATCGTATGTCAAGCCCCTTCTCTCGGGCCGGTGGCGAAGATATCGTCGTGAGATGAGGAATTAGCTTCGGAGGTGTGGTGGTGGATGGGGTGGGTGTTGATGAAGGTAACGGTAAAACCTCGAGAAGCAAGGTTGATGGCTAGATGGACGGTGGGGATTACTTGACCTTGAAGTGGGTAGGGGAAAACTAAGGCGTGTTTCTAAGGTCGCCATAGCCATGAAGCTATTATTCGAGCGCCGTGGCTTCAGGTTTATGGACTGAGATTTTTGCTCTAGCTGCATGCAACACACATAAATAAGTGCATTAATATATATATTCTGTTATCATTCCCATGTGAATCTTTCACATTCTTAAAAACTACGTACGTGTTCCTAAAATTTTGCTATTATATAAAATATAAAACAGATGTAAGCCTCAAATAATTTTGTCTGAATATAATGTATAAAAACCTGAGTTTTTTACACCATATATAGTTTCTTCTTTCCATGCGCTAGCTCCTCGATCTCCAATTTTTCACGTCAAGTGCATTATTGAAATTCAGTAGTACGTACATCTTTTCTTTTCTGGTTTCATTATACGGGGGTTGGGTTGAGTTTCTCTCATTATCATTTTCTCATCATCCCTCATCTTCTTTAAATTATGTCTATCCAATCAATATAATATTACTTTAATTTTTCTTTCTCATTTTCAATCAACAGCCCAGATGAGCTAATGAGCAGTGGCGGAGCTTCTTGAGCACAAGAGGGGGGCCACGGCCCCCACAAAAAAAAAACTATTTTTTTAATGTAAATTGGAGTTTTTTATACATTTGACCCAAAAATTATATATTTGTTTTAGAAATTTATACATTTGGCCCCCTCAAATATATATATTTTTTACATTAATTAATGAGTATATATTTGGCCCTCCAAATATTTATCTCAAGATCCGCCACTGCTAATGAAAGAATTAAAATGAGAAAAATGACTAAGAAGAGGATCTCCTTCCACTATATAGCGGTTACCGAACTTATTCTTGGTTGAGTTATGTCTACAACTGTTGTTTTTTGGGAAAATCCATCTTGTGGCCCTTGTAAGAGAAAAAAAATTCAAAAAATGCCCCATGAGGCCTTTTCTAGTATAAATTCATTAAAACTTTAGTTGTTAATGAGACTGATATAATTGTTAATGAAGCTGATATAATTGTTAATATTTTAATTAATTTATACCAAAAAAAGCTTGATATTTTCAAAATCTTGAGATTTTTTTTTTAATTCTTTTTCTTACAAAAGGGCCCCAATATGGATTTTCCCTTGTTTTTTTTAGTCTAGTCGCTGTCTTTCTGCTGGGGCAAGGGGGTGTGGGTGCTGCCCATAACAAAAATACCTTCCAAATATATTTTTGTGTGTTCTTTTTTATCACTAGCTAGATTCTATATAAAATAAGTGACATTTTGATATTTTAGGGGTAAAAAAAGGGATTGTTTTCAATTTTTTATGATTTTTTAAAGATTTAACATTCTTAATGGAAAAAAATACACAATTTCAAAATATTAAATATTTAAAAAATCATAAAAATTTAAAATAACTTTAGTATTTTTCTCATAAGAGATCAAAATGTCACTCGATTATTTTGTGTAGAATCTAATAAAAAAAAAGGGAACAGGTTTTTTTTTTTTTGTGAATGACTTTTAGGTCCAAAGTAAAAACTAATATGAAAAAAATCCCTATTGGGCTTGTTTAGGATACTGATGGGTAAAATAACTTGTGAAAATGTCAAATTAAGTAAAAGTTAGCTTGTGAAATGTGATTTATGTTTAAATTGGTGGTTACATAAGTAACTTTTGAGTATAAATCAGATTGTAAAACTTATTTAGAATGACTTGTGAATAAATAACTTTTAAGATACCTGTAAGAGAAAACTTAAAATAAAAATTACCAAAAATATAAAAAATGCTAAATTACAAAAATTGGCAATACTAAGATACATAATTTGATCAAATAAATATTACATAATTTGCACAACGAACAGAACGAAAGAGAGAGAAGTAGGCCATAAGCTCGATTGTCTGGTAAACCAAAAAGGATGGCTTATTCATAAGCAGCTTATACACTTTTTTTTACCCCGATTGGTAGAATATTTCATCCAAATAAAAAAAAAAAAAAAGCCATAAGCCTAATTCAAATAGTAAATAAATCCAATTAGCTCTCCAATAAGCCATACTAAACAAGTTATTGATAAGTAAACAGAAGATTCACAAGTGAATCAGTTATCATTAATAATTAATTGGACTTGTTAATGCATAATTAGGATTTAGATGTCATTCTTCCTATTTCTTTTATGGGCAACGGGAGAAGCACTTCTGCCGGGTGACTTTATTTGATAAGATCATAAGATTATATCCCGAGTTCTTGCTTAAATTAATTATTAGGAATATATATATGTGGGTGTCAATAATTTGTTCTTTCACAATTACTGCTCTTCCCTTCCTGCAACACCTGCTTTATTATAAATTATAATTACAATATAACCAGTGACCGCCTTCATATATTGTTGATTCGACCATTATTACTGAAAGTGCAGTGCCATCGACATTATTGAGGAACGCATAGACCAGGTCTTTGTTTTCGTCTCGAAGAAGGGAAGGACACAGGCATGCAGATCACATGGGTCGGGTTTCACAATTTCTTTGCGGTTTGAATAGTTCGCTTCGTGACAGATTCTTGGATTTGATCACTATCCGGTCGCACGATATGATAATCCAGATTCTTCAAAACCACTTAAACATGCGACATTTTTATTCCAATAGATTTTCTTTTTTTCTTTTTAATGACCAAAACTAATGGGAAAGATTTATCGCCTTTAATCTCATTGGATCTTGTAAGACATGCATAGCTAGCGCGCGTGGTACCACATCGTATATTAGTCCAAACTGGGCATCGATTATTGGAATATTTATCAGGTGTTTTAGTTTGTTTAGACTGATAAGAGATAAGTGGAAATGTGGAATTAACTATAAATTTTGATTTAAAAAATATAAAAAACATTAGATGTATAGGAGTAACAAGAAAAAAAATATTAAAGTTGCAAGTTTATATCCTTTGCCGCTAAAATTATAATGGATGAAGAGACCATAAGCAAATTCTTGGATGGGATAAGATTTATATATATGGTTTAAGGATTCACCAAATGAAGGGAAAACTAGCTAGGTGTAAAAGACATAATATGTATGCTAGAATTTAGTAAAATAGAGTACACATGAGCATTTAAAAGAAAATCTTATTGGATTGAAATAGAGAAGAAACCATAGATTCTGAATATTATTGAATCTCTTAAATAAAAGAGAATACATATGAATCTTTACATAGGAAAACCAAAAGTTAAAGTATAATCCTATAATCTAATTTAATCAAATATTAAATCAATAATATCTTAGATTTATACTCATCATAAAATAAAATACGTACAATAAATAACAATATATGATATGGTATTGATATTGATGTATATAATATAAGATCCATATAAAATATCTAATACCCACCCTTTCAAACTCAAGATGACTTGATAAAAAGTAACTTAAGTTTGTCTATAAAAAACTTGATGCGGCCAAGATTAATAAGAGATTTATAAACAAATCAGCTGTTGTATGTGCTTGTTTGATTGGGGACAAGCAAGGTAGTACGTGCCTCGAACAAGATATTATTGAGCAAATGATATATATTTTATTCACTCATGGAACACACCACATTGTGAGCAATATTAATAGCTGATTGAGTGCTATCACAGTATATATTAGCTAGTAGAGGATGTCTAGGAAGCTCCCAATAATCATCAAGCAAACAACGAAGCCATATAACCTTAGCAATAGTGTCAACTGAAGCGCAATATTCTATTCTGCTTCAGCACTAGATCGAGAGGCTAAAGCTTATTTCTTACTTCTCTAAGAGATCATGGAGTCACTAAGAAGTAAATTAACAAAAGAGTGACAGAACATGTAGGATAATTTGCAGCAATATGGCCCTTTTGTTGACATTTTTTACACTAAATAGGGACAAAGATCAAAAGAATTTTTATGCTATTGGATGGAAGTAGAATAAATAATGTGGCACACGTGTGAGAGCAGAAATAAATTATACTAGTTCTGATACGATATTAGAATTGAAAGGATGGAAATAAAAAGGAAACTAGATAGAATCTCTGAATATTATCAGATCCTCTAAGAAAAAGAATACATATAAACTTTTATATAAGCAAACCAAATACTAAAGTCTAACTGATCTATAATATAATCTAATCAAAAATTAAATCTAATAATATTTCATACTTATTACACTTTTAGATATATATATATATAGAATACATTAAATAACAATGATATAATACTGGCATAGAATAAAATATTCATTTCAAATATCTAATAAGGACCGAGACATGTCAGTTATAGCCTCCCCTATTTAAGACACATAATATTACTAAAAAGTAAAAAAGGATGAAGTTTTTTTTCAATTAAAAATGAGAGATGAAATCTACATTTTTTTTAGAGGAAAGAGAAATAGTAGTTGCCCCCAAGAAGAATTACCCGCGAAGTTTTGCAGTTGACCCATCAAGTATACGGCAGGCTTATGGAAAAGTATGGGATTGACGGCTGAGTCAGGGGGACCGAGTCATGAATCGTCCAGATGAAAGGCAGGATTTTCAACAAAGATGCCAAACCCAACCCCGATGAAGCCCACAGGATCAGCATATTCTGTCTCATCCTCCGTTGTCTAATTCTCATCTCACCAGCCTTTCACCAACAATATTCTTTACAAG
Source organism: Acacia confusa (assembly GCA_037074495.1). NCBI lineage: Eukaryota > Viridiplantae > Streptophyta > Magnoliopsida > Fabales > Fabaceae > Acacia > Acacia confusa. Next base: position 2,585,675 of record CM073509.1, read on the forward strand.
ATTTCTCATTTTTTGTCCCTGAGCTGAGACAGGAGTCATGCGATTACCTGTCTCATACATACCTTCCCGCGTAAACCCTTCTTCCCTTCATTCTTGTTTGTGATCCTTGTCACCCCAAAGTTTCCATCCTTCAGATGGGAACCCTGGCTTCTTTCCCGATGTCGTCCTTCTTCACCGGCGAGAGAGCCGTCGTCCTATTCTTCATCTCTCTCGTCATCTGCTCCCTCCCCTTCTCTCTTCTTTCCCACGCCCTTGCCCTTTCTCTACTCACTCTTGCCTCCCTCTTCCTCGAGATCCGCTTTGAGACTCCCAATTCTGGCTCCCTTTTCCCCACCAGGTACGTATCAGCTTCCCCTCTTCCTTAATTCCCTTCCCATTCATCTAATTCTACTGAATTTCATGCCACTTCCCCTCCAAATTGAATTTTCCATCCCATTCAATTATCGAATGGATGCTTGTCGTTAAGACTTAGACTTGTTTTTCTTTCAGGCCTGGTGCCTCATCTGGCTTACTTCTTGGGGCCGTCACTCTGCCGGCGGTCATTCTCTCAAAGATGATACTGCTGTCAAGAGGATTGTCGTTGGGTGAAGTTAAATTTGAAGGTATTAGCTTGCTTGATGATAATGTGTTAATCACTTTGGGATTTCAATGATACGTGATTCGAGGGAATCAGCTGCTTGGTTCAGCAATGCCCTGTTGAGATTCAATATTATGAAAATTTGACTAAATTTTACGGTTTGCGCATGTTTTTATGACCTTGTGACTGGATTGCCTTCTAGTTCTCTTGATACTACCAGCGCCAATCCAGTATTTTCTCAATTTCCCAATATGTAGGTTTTGTTGCTCATGGACTTTCAAAGTCTTACTTCTGTTCTATCTATTTCAATAAGATACGGGTTATGATTTTGACAATGTAAATACAAATATTCCTTTTTTTTCCTTATATAGAGCTTCAGTATCTGACATTGCAATACTGGGCCACATCTGCCAGCAGCTTGAGTGTACTGATATTCCTCAGCTTAAATCTGCGGCATGCACCATTTTCACGGAGTGATTGGATTTTGAAGTTCAGCTTATGCTCCATGTTCCTACAAGCTGCAGTCTGCTCTGTGTCCCTTGCTGCTACATATCAAGGTGGTGATTTTTTTTAAAAAAAAAAAAAAATTAGCACCCATGCTGGACCTTTCTATACATTATAATTTGTTCAAAAGCAAAAGTTCACATTTGCTCATTACTTGGTAATAAAGTCCTGTTGAATAGATATCCTTTCCCATTTTATTATTTTAGTCCAGATAAGAAATAACCATTCCATTAAACTCTCCCCTACTTTTTCATACAGACTTGCACCCAGCACTAAAACTGTCATGGCTTGTTTGTCACGGACTGGCAGCAGTGAAGTTAATTCAGCATTTTCTCAGAACTTTTCCATCTTGTGCTTCCATTGGTACGCTTAAATGTTTCAATCGTGAATTCTAGTTAGTACTTTGACTATTGTTGTTGGCAGGGGAAGCAATATACATTCTATTGAGCTCTTTTTATAATTCGTGAATTTTTCTGAATTTGATGGGATTCATTACTCTTCTTAGTGATTTGTATCGGGTAGCAAAAGTGTGAACTATCCAAAGTAAACTTTATGGTATATAGGGGTCCCTTTACATGGAAAGATGAGCAAGTTTTTTCCCCTGTATAAACAAGATGAGCGAAGCTTTCTTTTTACCTACACTGGTTCAAATGTGGTAGCATTAGCTTGTTCAATTTTTCAAAAAACTATGTATGCAAGAACTATTACCAGCACTAGATAATCATATCTCAGTATGTTGATCAAGGGATATTTTGTTGTTTTTCTTCTGTTCCTAGGGGAATCTCTTCTAGTGACTACCGGTATTGTTCTATATTTTGGTGACATGTTACTGCGTACTATGGCAAAGGTTTGTGAATTTATACCAAAACCATATTGATTTTAGACAAATTAGATATGAATATATATTTAATTTCTATTGATTACATTATATATGCAGCTATCTGGACTTTTGATGTTATTGGAGGTGCAACCTACAGAATATGCAATTAATCGAAGTGAGATAAGCACTTTTATTCAAGTAGGTGTTCTTAACTAATGAATTTGATGATTAATGTTATGTCTAGATCAATTAAAATCGTTACTCTTCTTTCAGGGATTGCTGCTTGGCCTTCTGCTGTATTCATTAGCTTTTAAATATATTATCCAAATATGGGAGTGGTCCATCAAAGCTGCTTCAGCAGAAGCAAGACACAAGGAGATTGGAAAATCTCTTGTATTTTTTACTTCCCTTGGATTTGTCATGATTGTGATTGTACCATCATGGATGCAGTTTGTTCAGGATTTTCATATGCATCCCATATTCTGGTATGAAACCAATATCTGGTTCATTGGCTCTTTAATTGATGATTACTGGTTCTTTGCGGTTGCCATATATGTTAAGTGGCATTGTGAACCTCTGGTGGTAATTGTGGGTTGTTTGGAGTTAGGAAGTATAACTCTTATTAGTTGTATGTTAAAAAAGTTGTATTTGTCATGCTGATAATCCCAATATGAGATTGCATGACTTACACAGACTTTCAACCTTGCATGGAAGTTTAAAGGATAACTAATAACTAAAATAGTAAAATTTATGTGAGATTTTGTATTAGAACATGCAACCTGTACTTTTATGGAGATAAAATAGCAATAGAGATAGTTTGGCCTAATCCCTCTAGGTCTATAACACGTGTCTTTCCTTCAGAGTCATGTTATATAAAAAGAAGTCTTTTCCAACTGGTTAATATGGAAATTAGGAAGACTGACTCAGTTTCAATTCTCACTGGTAACTGTCATGTTTGTCATAATCTTTTTCATCCACATCGACTTATTACTAATTCGTATTCTTCCAATATCTTTTGCAGGGTGTTTTCTTTTGTGTTCTCGGAGCCTGTCAAAAGACTGTCTTTATGTATCTATTGGGTGTGTGTCATATGTTTTTCTGTTTTGCGATTCTATAACATTTCAAAAAGCAGTAAGATTGAGAGGATTCTTTTGCGGAAATACTACCATCTTTTGGCTGTCTTGATGTTCTTACCTGCTCTTATCTTTCAGGTGATTTCTTGATGCTCGTTTGTTTTTTTGGGTTATAAGTATTATGATGAGCAGTGTTAGCTGTCCGTCAGATGTAACACTCACTTTACTCACTGTTTGCTTTCAGCCCAGCTTTCTTAATCTAGCTTTTGGTGCAGCCTTGGCAGTTTTTTTAACATTAGAAATTATTCGGGTAAGTATCTAGACTCGCATTAAAGTGGCATAGTGGTTTCATATTTGTCACAGAATTGGTGCTCATTATTTGTTTACCCTTTTGACTCAGGTGTGGAGAATTTGGCCTTTGGGACAACTGGTGCATCAGTTTATGAATGCATTCACCGACCATCGTGACTCTGATCTATTTATTGTCAGGTATTGTACGCCCTTTTCCTTTACAGTTACAGATCAAACCGTAAGGCATATACTGTTTTATGCATAAGAGTTCCAACTTCCAGGAAATTTCATTACATGATTTAATGTTCGTTTTTCAGCCATTTCTCACTCTTACTGGGATGTGCACTTCCTATTTGGATGTCTTCTGGGTACAATGATCGACCTCTAGCCCCTTTTGCGGGAATATTGAGTTTGGGAATTGGGGATACAATGGTAAACTTAATCTTTTTTGCTATTTGGCCAAGTAGTTATTTTTGCGTTGTTTGACTCCTTTATTTGTGCTAGACTAGGGATAAATGGTGAGATTACCCAAGTGCGTGAGTAATGTTGAAGTAAATCAATATGTCACTCCTGCATTGATTCCAATTTATTGTTGATTGTGTACCCATGTTTCTTTATTATTTTTAGGCATCAATGGTTGGGCACAAGTATGGTGTTTTAAGGTGGAGCAAAAGTGGCAGTAAGTACTTCCTTCAGTACTGAATGCTGATCTGTACCATAATTTTCCTGTGTGTATGACGAGGATGTTTTTCCAATGTGCCAGAGAAAACCATTGAAGGCACGGCTGCTGGTATCACATCTGTCCTGGCTGCTTGCTCATTGCTCCTTCCCCTCTTAGCGTCAACTGGACATATTCTTACCCAGGTCTCTCTCTCTCTCTCTCTCTGTTTGTTTCTGTGAGTTTGGCGGTAATACCTGTTCCTTCCACCAATATGCATACGCATAGTTTATTTGCTGAAGCTTTTTGATGAACTAGGACTTTTTTAAGACAACACTGCTTTCATAGCTCACTCTACTTCTAGCTGATGTCTTCGTTACCAACTGTCTGCAGCATTGGTTCTCTCTACTAATAGCTGTGACCGTGAGTGGTTTGTTGGAGGCTCACACTGCACAACTTGACAACGCATTCATTCCACTTTTCTTCTATAGTCTTCTCTGTTTGTAGATGCAATTCCTTCCTCCCTGAAATAAAGTTAAGTTGCCTTGGATGAGCGGCGGCAGAATCCAGCAGAACTCTTCATGATTCCTCATGATGAGCTTTCTCTGCTTACATTCTTCTCTGTAGATATATGTGCATGTATCAACTAATGCAGCGGTATCAATAGAGAATGCTAACAGAATTACGTTATAACCATATAATTCTTGACAGTTTAGATTGACTTTGACAATTAGGGTTTTATCTTGATTCTTTCAGAAGTGACATGGATAGTTTTCTGTATATAGAACATATATATAGACAAATTTTTCAAAGAAATGAGATCATATGTGGTTTGTGGAAGAGTGGACTGGAATCTAGAAAGCGGAAGAACATCTAGTTAACTTGAGCTGAAAGAATTTTGTATACCTTTCATTTTATATGGCCATAATTGCTTCTTGATGATGCATGTTTGCATTCTGAGCCAAAAAAAATGATGCATGTTTGCAACCACCATTTTTCATAGATCTGGGTGTGCCCATATAATCATTCGTGGAAGTGTCAGTATGAGTGTTTGTGGCAAAATGTTGCGGTATTACCCTTAAAAGGCTATTTCATGTCAGCCTCTTATTTCTCAGTGAATTCAGAGGCACGTTAACTTCTTTGAGAAGTAGAGATTTTAATGAGGTTTGGATTGGATCCACCTCGGGTTCTTTCATTCATGTACTCCGCGTTGGAATATTTTTTTTTTTTTTTATAGTAACATAGTTAAAATTTATAAATACAAAAAGATTATACATTATAGTTTTTCTGAACTTACAAGTAATCACTCATTTTTTCCTTCACTGGGTTTTAGATAGATTTCCAAAATTCAAAAAAAAAAAAAAAAAAAAGAGTGATAACTTATATTAGTTCTCCAAGACTACATGTATTCATTTTTTTGGTCTCTAAAGTTGCTTCTTTTAGTTGAAGAACGTACATACATGGAGGTGGAGTAGAGTTTTGGGTATGATAAATAGCATAAACTAAGTTAAGGAAAGCTGGTATAATACAATAATATAACCCTAATCTGGTTGAGTCCATTGTTTTCAAACTGGGTATGAAATAGTATGAACCAAATGCGAGGGCTAGAAGCGTTTTGGTCCACAACGCATGTAAAATCCAATCCCTGCCGCTTCCATGAATAACACTTGGATAAGACATAACATACAGTGTTGTCAAATCGAACTGGTGTACACGTTTCTGTACATGTCTCTTATTGCAGTCTTTAAAATCCGTTGATTTTAAAGATAGGTGTTTCTGGGTTCTCAGGTGCATCCTCCTTGTACATGGCAAATAAAAAAGGCAATCAATTTCAGAGGGATGAGCTATCCCAAGTGGCAACTATAATCATCCAAATTAAGATTTTTATATCTTTGGTTGTCAATTTTATGTTGGGAACGCGTGTTTGCATCTAAATATAAGGTTGCCTGAACAAGACAGGTAGCGGCATAAACTGACCGACCTCGGCATGCATATTTATTTCTCTCAAAATGAAAATACAGGATGCATAATGTTACTGTTATTTTGTCATCTTTTGATGCCTGGACTATGTAGCCTCCACGCTAACAAACACACTTCACTGACTTGCTTTTCCATCCACGCAAGACAGACAGCCACCCTTCATAACCCCTGAGCGCTGAGATGTTGCTGTTGTATGCCACTTCAACATTTTCTACAACAATCTACCGTAACTTAACTTCACCACAACACATCTCATCTAGTTAAATTATATATATATATATATAAACACACACACACACACTCCTCTAGTCCTTACCACAGAATGGGTCTTATATAAAGGTTGGGAAGGGAGTCCTTATCTCAAAGGTGCCCTTGTCTTTTGTATTTGGTTTAGGAATGAAAATATGTCAAACCCCTAACAGGGACATACGGTCCAACCTACATAAAATCTAACATGGTTTATTTAGTAAAAATGTCAGGTTTAACCTTAGGCTGATTGACAAACCTATTTAGATAAATAAGTTAGGCCTATTTTAACAAAGCATAGCCTACAGGCCTGACCTATCTAACTTTGTTTAATTTATACAATAACATAAGTATATATGAAAGCATCTAAATAATTTTATAAATTTACCAAATTAACCTTAATTCTAATTTTATATATCTCATTGTCATTACATACAACCTTCTTGCTTTCGCAACAATCATTCATCCATACCTCCCTTTTCTTTGATCACTTGGGATGGCAATGCTAACTCACTTCCTCTCCCTTGATTTGCTTTGTCCACTAAAGCATAATAATTGCTATAAGTTTATTTTAGTGCTAAATCAAATATTATAATCTTATATAGCTTTCCTTCGTTCTTGTTATACTTAGCTGATTTTAGAAAATATATCTTATTAATCAATAGACAATTAGTTTTTCTTATTTCTATTTGTTTGGACAATTATTATCTCTAGATATTCTTTTCTTTTCTTATTCTTACTAAGCCCTAACATTATGACGGATGAATGTTAGGATTTTAAGAAATAATGTAACTAATATATTCTACATGCAATCTCAAGCCCAAGTTTGGGTTTTGAATCTCTGTTGCAAGCTTAGACCTATTTAAGTTAAAGCTTAGCTTATTTTCACCCATAATTTAGTTATAAATGTACTAGCTCCAGTTATAAATCCGGATGGTTTTTTTCTTTTTGAGAGATTAAAAAAATAAATAAGTTAAATTAAAGTATTTATATTTATGTTTTGTTTACAAACTAATTCATTTGACTAATAAATTGATATATAATCTAATAATACTTCCCTTCAATTCTAAGTATAAGATCCAGGACTATTTTTTAAAAGATTAAAAAACCTAAATAAGTTATATTAAGTATTTATATTTATACTTTGTCTTCAAACTAATTTATTTAACTTATAAATTGATATATAATCTAATACTCCCTGTCCTAAATATAATAAGATCCATTTGAGTCAAAATAAATTATTTTATGTTTTGTACTATTAGATTATATATAAGTTTTTAGAGGTTAGACAAATTAGTTTAAAAAATAAAAAATAAAAATACTTTAAAGTAATTAAATTAGCTTCCTTGATTTTTCTAAAAAAACCAATCAAGTCTTATATTTAAAACTAAAAGTAATTATATACAACAAATTATATGATTAAGTAACTCATTAATCCCTCAAAAAAGCCATATATGCCTCTTATATATATTAAAGACATCATGAAGTAGTTTTTAACTTTTTATCTTCATGTACGGACTATAAAGGAGTTAAGCATTCTTGGAGCCCTTTAATCAGGCTAGCTGCAGCTGCTTTTCATTCGATCTCAAGGATGAAATATTTAGGTACGATGTACAAGGTAGAAAATACTCGACACTTGTGTTTCACCATTTTCTTCACGTACGTACAACTAGGAATTGAATGGTTAATTCATGGAAATAGCACCACAGCATTTCCCCCTTCAATTACGTAACTTGGTCTCAAAACCTTTCTCTTGTGTTTGTTTTATAGTTCCAAGTTGCCGTAGTTAATTAGCTCACATGTCCTGCATGCTTTTTTCTCTTCTGAGTGAAGGAGACTATATATAGCATTTGGGCTTCTCCCTACCGTTCTCATGAAATTCATATATTATCAGGGACCCACTAACTGAAAAAATATCAGATATCGCGTGGAGTGTCCTGTGACCATCACCACTTTCACTTTGATCATAATCCATCTCGTTTTTCCTGTGCTAAAATAAACCATCGATCTCTAGCCAGTAGCAAACACATTTAATTTTTTGGTTTTCATGATCCATAATAACTCCCTGTTATTGCTTCTATATATTGCACCAGCAGGCTAGCTCTTAATATATCAAATTCCTCTCACTGGCACGTGTTCCAAAAGAAATGTAGAGTCTAATGTATAGGTCCCTAACTTGATCATATCAAAGTGTTTGCATAAGTGATTAAAAGTTAAAACCTTAAAAAACAGTCTTTCAATTGTGATTTATAGAATATGGGGTAAGTATGTGAGAGAAGATTTGTCTTAACTTATTTGAATAAATACTCCTAAGGATTCAAATATGTATGTTAGGATGGTAGGTGGGAGAAATGCAGTATATAATAATATTGTAACCATGCGGAAAATGCAGAGAGTGGAAGAATAAATAAAAGGATGCGTACTTTTGTGTTATAAGTATAAACAAGCATGACGCATATAATGAGTCTTCCATGGTGAATTTAATAATATTGAAGCCATGAGGTGAAAGAAATTCCCGAATATTGATGCCTCTTGAACTGTAATAGGGCCAGTTTCATCTCCTAAATTAAAGCTCTTATCTTCTCCATGTTAATGTAAAGTATGCCTACTTTGTATTTTAATTTACTGGTTCACTTAGGTAAGGAAAACTGCCACTACTACGAATTTATCTATATATAATGCATGCTCCAAACTTAACAGTTTTAATGAAACTATTAAATATGCAGAGGTGGAGTTTCAAGAATCACATATATAACGGTTGGATTATAAAATCATTAAATATGTTCTAATATACTTAATGATTGTTTTTAAAAAAACTATTATATATTATTTTGGTTTTTCTTGGAAAAAATCCATGTTATTAAAATCAGACCAGACCGATCATTCCACCATGAAACCGTTGAACCGGTCTCCAACCGGTGTAGTCCGACCGGTTCAACATTTATTCAAAACTTTCTGATTTAAAAAATCACATCTAATTCTACATATTTTCAAAAATTACAAATTAAGACTCTACGAAAAGCTAAGATATCTACTTTCTAATGCAAAAAGAATCACTTAAAAAATTTTATCATTTGATCTTAAAAAAATTATCAAATTTCAAAATTATTCCAAAAAAATATTATCGTTCAAATTCACTTTCTCACCAGTTTAGTCCTTAGTTAGCTCCGGTTTGACTTCAATATGACACACTGACCCTTGACCCACTATATAGACCGGTTCAATGGCCGGTCGGGTTTAATAAAATTGGAAAAAATGATATCTCTTATTTGACGGTTATTTGTGAAAAACAATCAAAGATAGGTGATGTATATTTTTTGGTTATTCAAAAAGAACTGTCATATATTACATATTAACATCTCTTTAATAACAATTATTAAGTATACTCTTTTGAAAATACCCTCAGGCCCATTTTCATTTGTCATTCAAAACTTACAAAGTTAGAGAGAGCTCACTTCTGCACCTTCGACAACTCTATTCCGGCTTCTCCACAACAATTTCACTCTCCTTTGTCACTCCCTTGATGGTTTTTCTCCCTTCTCCTCCATTGTAGCTAGCTCTCCTTCATTGTTCATGGCTTCTTGGGTTTGGTGGGTTTTGGAGTTTTTCTTGGTTCGTGGGTACTCCTACAAGTGGCATCTAGGTTGGTTTCTTCTTCTAGGGTTCAGGGATTCGATGTTTGAGTTCTTCTCTTCTTGCTGGTGAGTTCAATAGAGTTTCTTTACTATAGTGGTTTTTCAACTTGTTTTTTGGATATTGATTTGGGTAAAGAGTATGTAAAGATTTTTTTTTTGAGTGATTTTGTATGTATATGAGGTTTTGCCACTGATTTTAAGTGTTTATTCTTACTAGAGGTGTTATTTGTTAGTATTTATTTGGATAAAGAGTATGTAAAGATTGTTTTTAAAGTGATTTTAAGTTTCGTTGTTACTAAAGTTGATATTTGTTAGTATTGATTTGAGTAGAGAGTATGTAAAGATTAGTTTTATTATATGCTTTAGATGGAAATTGCAAATAAAGGATGAATTTTTTAGAGTCATTTATTAAAGGAGTATCGGAATGGGACGGGAATTTCATAAGGTTTGTGATTCCTAATAAGGTTTAAGATCGCAGTTTCATTATTTATACCAATTATTTGAAAGATGCATGTGATATTGGTCTTCCGGTGTCTCGGCATGAAGGAATGATATATGAATAAGGGTTTATAGGATAGAAAGCTATCACTATCTCAAATGAACACTAGGATCAAATGCACCTATACGTACTTTACAACTCTGAAGAGATTGACGTGTATTTACGTATGTATTCATACAAATGAGCCTAGGAGGGAAAACCCCAACAAAGTATAAAGTTAGTATGCCAAAGAATATAATAAACAATTCACAACATGGTTGAAGTAGCATGTGGATGACAAGTACAATATTTATCATAATTCCGTTTCAGAGAAAGTAATGTTACGTTCTTGGGCTGATCCTAGTCCAAACAAACATGTACTTTCTTTCTCAAACTACGTCACCAATGGATATATCTTATACACTAAATAGTAGGATGTTTGAAGCAAAATGAAAAATAGTGGGATAATTGATGATATTGCTAACACCATGAATGTCAAGTGCAAAAAATAAGAATCCTATCTATGCTAATATGTTGTACTTTTACATAGTTGAGCTCATTTGGAAGTTGGATTACATAGGATTTTATGTTTTGATTTTTGATTGGCAAGTGGATTAACAATAAAAATGCTTTAAAAGTTGAAGAGTTAGGGTTGATACAATTGAAATGGGACAAGGGTATAAAGAAGAGCTTTTCATTTTGGCTTCTCAATCCAAACAAGTGTTCTATAAATCTGACCTGCTAATAAAGAATGGTCTATTGTTTTGTTATCAAACAAAATAAATGAGAATGCAGAAGATCGAATTAATCCAGTGAGGATGATCTTTTTCAAGGATCATCATTTGAAACACAGCTCAATGAAGATGATGCTTTGTATGTTAGGCATGACCATAACAAAGAAATTTGGATGTCAAAACGAAGGAAGTTGCTTGGCAAATTAAAGAAAACAATTGTAACTAAAAATAGAATTAAAATTACTAAGAATAGAAAAAGAACAAGGGACACTTGATCATATGTATATTCCCTTACCTTAGCTTTGTTGTGTTCATAATTATTGTACAGATAGACTTCAATGATTTGTTATTTTGTGTGTGTGTATTTGGATACATCTAGCCAGGACTAGATTTAATTTTTGTAGGTTATTTTGCAGGGGGATGATCAAAAGTGAGGCCCCAATTTTTTTAGAAAAAAAATTGTCACATGTACCTAACAATTACTCACCAATAACCCTCGTACATTCTAAATATATAACGATTTTTACATATAACAGTTAAATATAAACCCCTTCATATGATGACAATTACATTATCATTAAAAATTGTGACAATATATATCACGGTTGTTACTAAAAAACAATTAAATATATATTATATTGTTACATTTAACAGTCTTTGTCTTACAGTCGTTAAATGTAATCCTTTATATATATAATAGTTGCATTTAAAAAACTGTAAAATATAGTACCAAATATTTAACAGTATATCAATAAAAAAAAACCGTTATACATCGACAACCTTATAGTAGGTTGTCCAAAAAAGATAGGCCAGCTGGGAGACAAATCTTGAGCCATTGCCATTCCATATCCCATTTGCTAAAAGAGGTTTCATGGAGATATTCTGCGATATTTCTCGAGTAGTCATTGATTATCATTTTTGAAATTATTATTTTGATAATTACCTAACGGCCAGAAGTTGCAAGTCGACCCGCGATGCACAAATTATCATTTTCAAATCATTTTTGTTTAGCTAGAAGTTTAGCTTAATTAAGCTAAACACAACAATGCCTAAATAGTACAATTTAAATAGATTGTTGCCTCCCTTTACACGCAAACGTACCTATATACATATATTCACATGTATGTATGTATACACATACAATATATATATATATATATATATATATATATATATATATATATATATATATATATATATATTATCAAATGAAATAAACAAAGGTTGGAAAATCGAGTTTAGTAGAACCAAATCTAAAAGAACTCCTTTTTAAAAAAATGCGTTTGGAAGCACATAACATAGAAGGTGCGTGATTAATTCAATGCATAGTGAAGGCCACCACCATGTGAAAGGTGATGGCTATGGTGTGTTTGACAGTAGGGGATTAGATCTATGGCGGGTGTGACAATTTCAATGGGGTTTTAGTTAGGGTGTGTTTGGTTATGTGGAAAAAGAATTTTGAACATGGAAGGATATGAAAAGCAGGCTCTGATACTAAAATTGATGTAAAATGGGTTGGAGAAAAGGAAGGAGAGATTAAAAAAGGGAGGACAGAGGGAAAATTAAACGAACGGAAGGGGGAAATATAATCTTCAGACTGAAAAAGAATTATTATTCAATCAATAGATCAAAACTTTATATAACAAAAAACCATAAGCTCTCTATATATTGAGTTATAAAAATAATAAAATCAGAATAAAATAGTAATTTAAATTTAAATCTTAATCCTAAATTTAAATTTAAATATGGATAAATATTATTATTTAATAACTCTAATGAATATCCTTAAATCTCCTACATAAACCCTAAATTTCCTTGTACTATCTACTATCGGGTTGGGTTTCTCTCATTATCCCCTATAATCTCTAAATCATATTTATCCAATCAATATAATACTAATTTAATTTTTCTTTCTCCTTTCCAATTAACAGCCCAGATAAACTAGCAAAAGAAAAAGAAAAAAATTGTTAAGGAGAGAATCTTCTTCCATCTACCATCACCAAGAGAGAGAGTCTCTGGCTAATAATTTCAGAACCATACATAAAGCAAAAAATGACATCTCATGTACGCATCCACATGCACTGGTCTCCTGACTCCCCACGCGCGCGTCTTTCTCTCTCTGGATGCCGCTTTATGATCTTACGTCTTTGACTCATTCTCTGTCTTTTCGATAACACTATAAATAGAGAAACCTACCTAAACCTAAAGCTACTAACCAAAACCTGCGGTAGAACTTGGTCGAGTAGGCAATCATATACACGCACACACCACTGCTATTATATTATATAATGGCCAAGCACAGAAACAACAACAACATTAAGAACAGCAAGAAGAAAGGTGGTGGGGTGGTACTGAAGCTAAAGGTTGTAATTGAAAAGCTGCAAAAAAATCTGTTACTTGGAAAGAGATCATCAGGTTCTTATGACGTCCCAGAAGACGTGAAAGAAGGGCATTTTGCAGTGATAGCTGAGGATGGTGAGGGACCAAAGAGATTTGTGGTGCCACTAAGATGTTTGACCCACCCTACCTTCTTGAGGTTATTAGAGCAAGCAGCCGAATACTACGGTTTTAATCAGGAAGGTGCAATTAGCATTCCTTGCAGGCCCAGTGAGCTTGAGAGCATATTGTCTGAGCCATGGCTTGAAGAAGAAGGAGATAATGAAAATTCTCGAGTTAGCTGCAAGTCTGCAACGCTCGTCAAGCCATGCTTGAAAGCTGCTCATGCAGATGATTATACCAACATGAAGAAACGGTTTTGCCAGTCTTCCTAATATCTTTTGTTAAATTGTAAGTGTTTTACTTTCTAGAGTAAAATCCATCGGTAACATATATATGTGGCATACTGAAACCGATGCACTTTACTCAGAAGCAGGGTTAGCCAGCTATAAGGCTAATGTGAGACGCAGTATATCTAATTATCAGTCTCGTTCAATATCTATAAAATCATTAGCTATGGGAGTAAAATCTTGGATTATTTTGCCATTGGAACAAAGCCAGCCCTGTGCATGCCTGGGAAATCCTGTCAAATGTTTTGATTAGCAGGAGAAACTCTTTTCCCACGTGATTTATTTACAGTGTACAAGGAAGATATGTTAAAAGAGTTTTGTTCGACTTATGTACACATATTTTTCTAATACTAATCCAGACATACCCATAAAAAGATTAAAAACAGTCCGTTAGAATCGGGTCATGCATCATCTTAACAAATTTACTAATCACTACCTCAGTGTTTAATATAAAAGCTAGGCAACTAATTTGAAGTATTAAGAAAATTGGTTAAGTTATTTGTAATATGGGTGCTAGTTTCCTTAAAATATCATATTTAATTTATGCGTAATAAAATCATTGTTAAAGCAAACTATTTAATATGTGCCAATAAATAGGGATACATTTAGGTTAAAAAAATAATGGATTGAGATGTTATATTAAAGGCCAAAAAATAAACCTCTTATCTAAATCTTATATTGGAGAGGAGGGGGAAGGGAGTAATTGTTTTAAAACATCTAGAAATCATTTGAAGTTTAATTATTAGGATATGAATTAGTCGACATTGACGAAGTTCGAACATGGGAATTAGATGGTGAGGGGAATTAAGCTTTGCTGTTACTTGAAGCAACGAGACTGCACTTTTTGGCCCATTTTCTATTTGAAGCATCGAAATGATAAAAAAGTGTAAGGAAATTAAAGGCAAAATCGTTGGCGCTGCTTCCTCCAAAAATCATTTATGATAGGATAGATATGGTTCATATGCTGGACGATCATCGTGGGGTCTACCTGCCGGCTTTGCCCCATACTTCAGAGTGCATTAAAGGCAGGCTAGTGTTTTCCAAGACAATGACCATCAATGTTTTTATGTGATGAAGCCTTAACTCAGACCAAGGGCTAGCTGGAGATGAGACTAGTGAATTGTACTTGCAAGTATTTCTCTACCGACTATGAGGTGCCCCAGAGGGAGTTGTATTCCCCTTTTTTATTTTTATTTTTTAAAAAAAGAGCATATGTATTCTTCAATTGGAGGGAATCTTGTTCCACGCGCTATCTGTGTCGACCGCTAAATTCGAATACCTCTTTCAAGAGGTTTTGAGCCTTGACGCATCATTATTGGAGTTACTGGATCACTAAAAAGTATAAAAATAAAATACGATAAAAAAAAGTAGTACATAATGTTTTGAAAGTGTGGATAACAAATTCTTTTATCCTTAATTTGCTCCCACATATTCTTATCTAATAGAATGCAATATAATTTGAATTGACGAGCGAATTTTCTTACACAACTCTTGATATAAATCTTTTAATTTGTAAGAACATGGATTTTACCAAAAAAAACTCATCTCTTTGTTTTTAAATATTATAATATATAGTCACTCTTTGGAAAATTAGCCCCTTCCACTTTATAAAACCAAAGTTGGTGTTTATTGCCTTCTCATTGCTATATTTGTTTATCTGGGAAACAACATACACACACACACCTCACTTTTATCATCTCATCCCATATTGTTGGTCCAAATGCATGAATGGAACTTGATTTTTGTTGTTGGCTTGAAGTTTTGGATGATTAATAGAAAAGAAAAACAAAAATAAAGTTGACCGAGAAGCTACATTTGTCATTCTAGCTAAAGGAATTAATTAATGTTTTTTTTATGAGACATATGCTATACATGGATAACAAAATGTTGGGAAATATTTTATATTATATATGTGTGAGGTGTGAATGCATGTGTTGGTATAAGTTGGGCTAGTGTTGCGCATTGATAACAGGAACACGACTAGCTACCTATTCATTGCTCCAGCCACATACAACTTCCAACTACGAGGGGCTTGCTGTTGCTGGCTTATACATTGAAGGCGCCGCGATCTCATTTTGACCCCTTTTATGTATTGCGTCATCCATGACACACCCCCAAAAAGAAGCTCATAACATCTAAGGTCCTGATTGGTACAGGGAACTGACAAGAATTCCTGAGAACATAATAGCATTCTCACGCAAGAAACATGTTTGGTGCACCAACTTCCCATCAAGTCAAATTCTCGCCTGGAGCCATCTTCCCATAAACGTTGGAAATTAAAATCCTCCAAAAGTGGCGGGATCTCAAAATCTTCCCAAGATAGTGAATTAATGGGAAAAAAAAGCCCTCTGAAATTGGTCTCTCTCTCTCGGAGCTCTATTCTTCATCCCAGTCACAACTCCAAACTTGAGAGAGTTCTCTGACCTTCTTATTCCAAACAATGAAAGTGAGGAGGACAGTAGTGGTGGCTCGTCAGAGATGCAAGAAGGTCACCGGCAGTCTGGTTCAAACTCTCTCATGGTGGTCTGAGGAATGAAGAAATCATAGAGAAAAAGCCAACAAAGAATGATTGATGTGAATAGTGAAACTACGAAAGAAGATTTAAGTGAAAGTTGCAAAAGCAGTAATCCATCTTTCTTAAGTTTCACTACTTTCAATTTCTGCTACTTGTTTCCATTCCTTAGGACCAACCTTCTCCCGCTCCAATATACTGAAATTAATTGCATCACAATTTCAACTACTGTCAATTTATTCGTTCGAACTTAGATTCTTTTAGGTGAGTGTTATGTTCGAACTTGTCAACTTTATTCGAACTTGTCATCTATGTATTTTGCAATTTAAGTGTATAACTATGATTTATTAATTCAATTGAGGGCTATTTTGACAGCTCTTAAGTTTGTTTTATGTCATTTAACCTTATCGTGCACATCAAATTTTTTCGTTTGTTAATTGCTTTCTACACTCTTTTATTGGGTCATTTATTTGTTGTTTTAGTGTAGCAAATGTACATTGCCACATACCTGATGTCCAGGACCTGCATCCTCTTCGTTGGAGAAGTACCATAAGTAGGGTTGGGTTTTAAGCTAATGTTTGGTTTAATGCAGCAAACTTTAATTAGGCTTTGTTTCTATCTGATTTGCAAAAAAAAAAAAAAAAAAAAAAGTTTTCTGCCTTTTTTTATTTTAGGGGTATTATGGGAATTTTATCTCATCTTCTCACTTAACCAACACCAAATTCTTCTTACCAAATATTTTATTTTCCCTCAACTTAAGTTCCATTCCCATGTCTACCAAACAGTTCAGCTTTTTAAACTCCCTCTCAATCTTCCCTTTAATTCCTTTCTCTCCTCTAAATTCCTTTCCCTTCTTAAATGTTCTCCGTACCAAATGAGCCCTAATAATTACCTGTATCTCTCATTCACTCTAATAGTTAGATTTTTTTTGAAAAAAATTACAAGATTGAATGTTAATTTTGGCGTCTCAGCAGTTGTTTCACTGCATCAGATTAGACATTCTAATATTTATTAACTGAACACATCAAGTATATCTTGTTATGTAGCAAAATACAGATGTCTAGCCTCAATGGACTAGTGATTGGTTTATATAGGATTTAAGATAATCTCCAAGGTATCTACTGGTTTTAAATACCAAGGAAAAGAGAACTACTCAATGATATTTATGAAGGAAATATCACAAAGTATCTTTGAGATCACTGTGCTACGCAAGAATAGCGATAGCCAAAAGGAGTAGGGTGTGTGCATGGTGAGACTGAATGTAGAATTAATCGAGAAAATATACTTGTTGAGTAATCTCCTATTTATAGAGATTATATTTAGGGTTTTGACCCTTCCATCAGAGTGCGCACCTCCATGGGCCTTTGCCTCCACGTTCACGTTTTGATCATGCGCTCCCACGTTTTAGTGGTGCCTGCCCCACTACTTGTATTGCCCTATACTATAGGCACAATTATGAGGTGATTAACGTTTTACCTGATTGTGGAGGGATTCTACCATAAAATTCCCTTACTGGGCCGTGTATCCTTCAGGCCCAATGCATGGGTCCATAACACATCTAATAAGAGGGAAAGAAATAGAAGGTGAAGTCTCTCACTCTGTGTCTTAATACACGGAGAGGGAAAGAGAGACGCACACAGAAAAGCAAACAAACGCTGGGTAGTAATAATATGAGGTAAGCAAGCAACTAAAATTGGTCATATATATGCCCCTTTAACTTTCACCATAGTTAGCTTCAGATTCATTGAATCGATCAACATAAAACATGTTTGTCGGCGAAAAAACAGAGAGTGTCGTTCTGCCTGCTAATCGCAGATATTTGCCAGATTTTTAATGGGCCTTTTAAACAGGCTTTGCTGAACAGAAGAAAAAAAAATTGAGCCCATAAACGGAACAGACCAATTGTCTTCAGGAATGAGGTATGCTATACTAACTCAAGGGTGAAATCATCAGGATTTAGTGATGAGAGTGGTTGAGGTTCAAAAGCATCTATGAAATATGAAGTTTGCATAAATTCTGGCAGATGGACGCAAAAGTAAAATATTTATATAATATCGATAACAAATTGAACAACTGGGGAATGATAAGGGCAAAGACAGGAATCAACTCCATATTGTTTTTAATTCATTTGTGAATTCAAAGCGGGTATAGATTAGGCTGATCTGGTTAAAGGTGGAGAGCGATTATGTTAGCTTTTGTCACTTACACGAGCCCATCACTTCTTTCAAAAATTACAAGCAAGGATGCGTACGTAAATCCAATTCTGATCCTATTTATAAGTCTCTTTCAATTAAATCACACATATCAATGAAGGTTAGTTAGCTCAATGATTATGATGTAAATTTTCAATTTTGCCCTTATTTATGAATGAGTGTCTTTCAACTTTTTCTTCTCTCTCTATTTTCATTGGTACAATTAATGTGGGTAAAATTGTCACAATCTCATTAATTACTTGAAAGATGACTTATAAATAGGATCAAATTTTTTGGCCAAATGAGACTTATAAATAGGATCACAGTAGTGATATGACTTAAATCCAAAGGGAATCGCACAAAAATTTAGCTAAATGGACTATTTCTCTGCACCATAATTGAATGCATTTAATTTTTGTTCGGCGTTTCCAGGTTCTCCACTTGCACTGTGATCGAGAAGCTGTCTAAGGCTGGAACACAGTCCCACATCGGGGAGTAATCCTGTGAATGAAGCAGCGAGCGCTATAAAAGGCAAGAAGACCTGCATTTCAAAGCATACCTTTCTCGGCCTTTTGGCTAAGATCAAGTGTAGTATCTGTTCTTATCAGTTTAATATCTGATACGTGGGCCATCGGCCCACGTGATATTAAATTACTTTTTTTAGGGGGAGGGTCCATAACAATAGCTTGCTATTGGGATCCTCAAGCGTCGCCCATGCGTTGCACTATTGCACGGGCCTGGCGCACCCCACCAAATCTCAGTTGTAATACTTTCGTCATGTTATTATAGGCTGACCCTCAATAGCATGCTTCTGTTATTTAACATTGGGCTACCCTTCACCTTATTGGGCCAAATAAGAGTGGATTTATGCTATCTTTCAATTTTATTGGGCCAACTCCATCACTTTGATTGATGAATATATGATTTTAGAGTTCGTGCAGAGGACTCGCTGAAGGAAGTTGGTATAAGATAGTATAGGATTTGTTGAAGTCTCAAAATGAAGGATGTGTGTTCGATCCCCCTCTCTCTCTCGTTGTTGAGACTCTTTCAGTAGGCAATCTCATAAGTCTCAATTAAGTGCTCAAAGAACTCGGGACTCTCGTTGTTGAGACTCTTTCAGTAGGCGATCTCATAAGTCCCAATTAAGTGCTCAAAGAGCTCGGGACTGTACCCTGACTTTGGTTGGAGATTGATGTCAAACCACTCCAAAACTTTTTTTTTATTAAAAAAAAAATTGTGCAGAGGACTCTTTTTTTTCCGGCCGAGCAGCTGAAATGTCAGATAAATACATATGAATTTATGATTTATTTTCCCATCAAAATTTATTTGGTTTCAGTTTATATTAATCCTTAAATTTGCATAAATGCCAGATAAATACATATGAACTAATATACACTCACACACAATTTTTATTTTTAGGATTATTATATTTTTTAGAGTTTGCTGTAAGTTTGATTATATAAAATCATGTGAAGTTACACTAACTATAATTATCACGAAAGAAAACACTTTATTTCACATTTTTGCCCGTCTTCCCCAACCCTCCGCTTTCGGCCAGAAACGGTCATTCTCCGTGCACACTGAATCTGAAAGGGAAGGCCAAGCTAAAATTGAGTGGAGAAGACCCACTTTTCAAACGAGCGCGAGATCTACTTGTTCAATTCTCTAACTTCTCAGAGGCAGCATCTCGACGTCGGACGGAGCTTCCCCGGAAAGGACGATCCGCCTCTGCATCCTCACGGTTTCCTGCTGCTTGGCCGCCGCTTCATCTCAGCGCTGGCTAAGTTTGTGCTCTGATCCGAGACCGAGAGAGGTAATCTTCGTTCCCCTTCTCCCATTTTCGAAATTGTACTCCTCGTTTTTAGTTCCTGAACCATATGTGTTGTTACTTCGGTTGAGCTATCTAATTTGATGCGAAATCAACTCTCCATCTTTGGTTCTTGACCATGGGTATTCTTATGCTGGCTGGAATCTCTGTTCAGAGCGAATATTAGCTTCCTATTGCTTTGGTATCATTCTAGTTTATTGCTTGAATCAAATTGAGAAGATTAGTTTTGGGGAAAATATGACATGATATTCACCAATATTTTCCTACGTTTTCATAGTAAGTTGTGATGGCCTATGGTGTTGTTTTGTTTCAACAAAATGCTCGAAGCAAAAGTTCTGCATTCTAATTGTGCAGCTTGGATATGGTTTCTGCTTATTCAGTTTAAGTTAGTATGTTTTTTAACGATATATTTACATTGTTCATCTCACCTAGCAACATAAAGTAATTGGGAAGAGAACTTATATCTATAGTTGCATTGGCCTGTCCTTAAATTCCTTCATTTCATTTACTTGAACTAATTTATTTGCTTGATTTCCTCTGCACTTTAGACCCTTGAAGAATGACAGTTTTGAAGCGGTATGTGCTGAGATTATTCATATCTATTAAGTACATTACCGCCAATGTGGTAGACAGAAACAATGGACGGATTGTAGCAACTGCTTCAACTGCAGAGCGTGCCATTAAGGAATCACTAGAGTGTGGTCGCACTTGTAATGCAAAAGCAGCATATGTTGTTGGAGAGGTATTGGCCATGCGACTTAAGGTTGAAGGGCTTAATGAAGGACAAGGAAGAGGCATCCATGCGAATGTAAACAAGGAAATAGAGAAGAAAGGCTTCAAGAGCCAAAACAAGGTCTGGGCTTTGGTTAATGCTCTGAGGAGTTATGGAGTTAAACTCATCCTTGATGATGATCACCATGATGATACAAGTAATTCTTGGTTGAGTCATTAATCTTCTCAAGATTCATTTGGTCTATGTATTTCTAAGAATGAAGATGTCATGTTCGTGTTTGAAAATTTTGTATGTAGAGAAAAATAGAACAACAGTGTCTTGTGTTGAGAATGACACTTATTCTAGCAAAATTGCAATACTCACACTTATTAGAAAATACTACCTTCAGTACTTAATGTAAGATCTAGCTTTTTGTGCACAAGAAGTCAGATTTTATATTAAGGACTGATTGTAATACTCAATAGAAGCTCAGATTTGACCAAAAAAAATAGAAGCTCAGATTAAACACATCTGGATTAGTATATTATGTAATGTAATGTCGTTTTGTCAGATGCTGCATTTATATTGTGCAGTTGACACAACAATACTATTGCCATGAAACTAACATGCTTCAAATGGTCAGGCATTTATTTTTTACTATGTTTATTGTGCTATTAATAAATTGATCTGGAAATTAGATAAATTTGATCAATTTTTTGTTATCTCGCTGAAGTTTAAAGTTGATATTGTTTAAATCAGAGGTATCATAAACATTACAATATATAGGCTCAAGAATGAGCCATTAGAGGAGAGAATCATGCAATTACATTAAATGATAATAATAAAGACTAATAACTCACTAATTAGGATCCTATAATTAGGGCACAAATCAAGGGATCCTAATAAATAGAACAAGTAATTAAATTAGATCTGCTAATCAAGGCCAGGGTCATGAGATTCTATTAATGTCAAAGGATTTCCTAAGATTCTAACACTTTCCCTCAAGCTGGAGTATGCAGCTTGCCTTGAGATCCATCAAACTTCAACTTCCTTTGCGCCCTTCTTTTCATACAGCGCTTGAATTAAGTGCAGCGATGACAAAGCAAGATGGTGGTATGTATCACCTCTGGCTCGTTCAAATCAAGCTCATAGTTTCTTACCTCTGGCTCGTTCGAATCAAGCTCATGCTGGTCTTTCTCCGTACCTCTGGCTCGTCACTCCTTCCATTTTTGGGATGATTCTGATATAGTATTATGGGCTTGTACTTATTTGTTGAGTCTCAAAGGTCCATCATATTTTGCTTGGACTTGTACTTCTTTTTTAAGTCTCAGGGGCCCATTTATCTTGTGGCATTCTCTAGAAGTCCCAATCATCCTCCATGTGTTTAAATCCGGATTGTACCAGATTCATACTGGGAATGATAGAGTTTGACTTGTTCTCCTTTAGGCAAATCCGAAGGTTGGAGTAGCTGCTATTTTGGGCGCGTGGTGTTCATGCGCTGCTCAGAACGGCATCGAACTCCGGGGAATCGCCGATCAGAGGCTTCCAGTTCTTCTAGGCTAGGCTTTGTAGCTCTATGCTCCGCCTACAGGAACCTAAGACTTGTTGGAGTTCGCGACTCTGTTTGCTTCTGATTTGATTTACGATTGTCCTCTACGTTTTCTGGTTCAACCAGATATATGTGTGTCTCCTGGCGCTGTGTGTCTTGCTGTCTCTCCAACCCTGTCTCTCTCAATTCTTAATGCTCGACGAAGGAGCATGGAGGAGAAGAATCTTTGGCAGACAACAAGTCACCAGCGCCAGAACACTAGAATTGAACTGTTTTTGTCTTCAAGGATTAATATGCTCTGATACCATGTTTAAATCAGAGGTATCACACTCTCTGTATTGTGTGTATTATTCTGTAGAAAACATTACAATATATAGGCTCAAGAATGAGTCGTTAGAGGAGAGAATCATGCAATTACATTAAATGATAATAATAAAGACTAATAACTCACTAATTAGGATCCTATAATTAGGGCACAAATCAAGGGATCCTAATAAATAGAACAAGTAATCAAATTAGATCTGCTAATCAAGGCAACGGTCATGAGATTCTATTAATGTCAAAGGATTTCCTAAGATTCTAACAACTTTAAAGAATGAATTTGAATATTGGAAAAGCTTCTACTTGACTAATTGGTATAGCTCTAGTTCTATTTATAAGTCCCTTATATGAAAGAGAAATAGTTAACTCAATGATTATGAGATAAAGTTTCAATTTTGTCCTCATCAGGATTAGGTATTTTTTAACTCTTTTCTCTCTCTATATTTTCATGAGTACAATTAATATGGATAAAATTGTCTAAATCTCATTTACTACTTGAAATTAGACTATAAATATGATCAAATTTTTTAGTCAAAAAAAGACACACACATATATATAGAATTAGAATGATAGTTGGTAATATTCCAACCTAAAAGCTAAGGCATGACAGTGTCACGAAGGTGAGGGAGGAAGGGTAGACATCTGCAACAAATGCGAGCTGATGAAGTATACTCCAATATTTTTTGCCTTGTTTGTCCATCAAAATATTCATGGAATTAGAATAGGAATTGTTCTCTTCAGTAAAGAAACAAAAGTAAAAGTCTTGTGTAGGGGCATGGTATTCATAA
This sequence comes from Acacia confusa, assembly GCA_037074495.1. Lineage (NCBI taxonomy): Eukaryota > Viridiplantae > Streptophyta > Magnoliopsida > Fabales > Fabaceae > Acacia > Acacia confusa. Next base: position 2,609,359 of record CM073509.1, read on the forward strand.
TTATGTCCGCTTCATATTTTTTTTCTTAGCTTTAGAGGAAATTTCTTTCCGCTTCTTTAATATCAAAGACTTAAAGGCCATGAAAGGACTTTCTTGCCATGATGTAATGATAATGTCAAGGAAGGAAAAAAATAAAAAGTGAGAAAAAGAAGTGACATTGAACTTTGAAATTTGCGCCCTCAACACCATGTCTTTTCCATCCAAGCGAACCTACCTGTACCGCCACTTGCTCAATTGCACAAGAATATTAACTTCAGTCATTTATAAACTAATCATGGCTATTGACCCAGAGATCCTCTGTATGCAAAAAAGATCCACAGATTTCTCCCAATAATTTTGTCCTCCTTGTTCAATTTTCAATTTCGTTTCAGTGTGGTGAATCAGATTTTTCTTGTAACGAGTCAATAATGCCCATCTTTACAAATATGGATAGGCTTTGTTGCTAAGCTTGGCAAAAATGCCAAAATAATGTTAGGAAAAAAACAAATTGTCAAAAAAATGCACTGTACAAAATAATTGTCTGACTAGGCCATTTAGAGGCGCCACGTCAGATGGCGCCTTACGTGGCGCCACATGCAAAGTGGCATGCAAGAGGCGCCGCCACGTGGGGCGCCTCTTGTGGCGTGCCCACATGGCACGCCACACAAGAGGCGGCAGCACTCTTAAAAAAAATAAAAATAAAAATAAAAAATAACAGGGTGCTGACGCGCCCTGCAAAAAGCTGCCTCAACGAGGCAGCTGTAATATTTGGAGTAGGGAGGCCTCCGTCCCCCTACTCTCAAATTTGACTCAAGGGTAGCTTTATTAAAGCTGCCCTTGAGGCAAATGGAAAATATGTAGGGGCGTGAATTTTTCACGCCCCTACATTAATTTATAAAAAAAAATAAAAATAAAAATTTGACCTATATAATGGGATGTTAGCCTCAGTTCGAACACACACTCAATTTCACACACATATCCATCGGTAGAAGCAGAAGGAGAAACGAGAGAAAATAATCAGTCTTCATAATTTTCATCTCTATTCTCTTCTTGCACTTTCATTTGTTCTTTTAATCACATTTTGTTTCTTCAAATATTTGTTTCATTGTTTATATACATTGTATTTCTTATAATTAGTTGCGATTTGTGTTGTGGTTTGTATTATCTGTATTTTTTTTCTACTTGTTCATCATACAATATAAGGGAAAAAAATGAATCGTATTCGTGCAATTGTATATTATAACGGTGCTAAAAATATAGGTGCAGACGGATTGACCTTTGAAGGTGAAAAACGAGCAATGTATATTGTTCAAAGCATGTCATTTTTATATTTAAATAAAAAGATATGTCGGAAGCAAAAATTGCAACAAGAGCGGGTAATATCTTCAGTGACGGTTAGAGTTCCTATGGGAGAAGGCAAATATACCGGTGTTGATCTAGCCGATGATGAGGATATGGAAATGTTTTCTGAAAGATGCTGTAATTGCAGAAGTTTTAAATTTTTTTTTTTAAAAAAAAATTGAGAGCAAGGGGGCCTCCGTCCCCCTACTCCAAATATTACAGTTGCCTCAAGGCAGTTTTTTGCAGGGCGCATCAACGCTCTGCCATTTTTTATTTTTTTTTCAAGAGGCCCTAGCCTTGTGTGGCGTGTCACGTGGGCACGCTACAAGAGGCGCCCCACGTGGTGGCGCCTCTTATGGCATGCCCACGTGGCACACCACTTTGCATGTGGCGCCACGTAAGGCGCCATCTGACGTGGCGCTTCCAAATAGCTTATTCAGACAATTAGTTTGTATAGTGCATTTTTTTGACAATTTGTTTTTTTTCTAATATTATTTTGGCATTTTTGCTTGCCAAGCTTACAAATTATTATATTCTGGAAAATTGGCTTACATTGAAGCAATTGAAAGCGAAAAGGTTGTGAAAAGCCCGTCTTTTGCTTTTGTATAATGTACACAAAATGAGAGAAGAATTGTTTGATGCATTACTTACTAATCTAACTGAACCGGGATTTATTTAAAGTATGAAAACTTTGATTTTGCAGTTTTTATCATAAGGTGCTTATATATTGGCTTTTTGAACTTGTATATATGTCAATATTTGTTTCTTGAATGAGTACTGATAGACCATTTAATATGAGGCCCCTTTCTCAAGAAAAAGTTGTTTCTTCTTTATTGACTGTACCATTTAAAGGCATAATGTTATGTGTTTGGCTTCAAGTTAAGCAAAACCATGATTACGAGAAATTGCAATGGCATGTAGAAATAATTCACATTGGAAAAAGTGGGGGAATGAGGACTTTAAGAAGTTTCCTTGTTAGTGAGTCGGAAAAAGACACAGAGAGTTACAATAATTGATTGGAGCAGAAGAAAAAGAATGGAAAGAACCCAATGCATATTCTGTACTTTTTGATGAAAAACATTGAGGAAAAGGGACTTGGCTCATAATATCAGCTTTACACTTTTGTTTTTCTCCTTTATATTCCATTTAACATTGTTTCTGATATGCCAAGCCCCACTTAACCTCACATGGGTTTAAGTTTGAATTCAAGCAATATCATCATGCCTAACACATAAGATAAGGGGAAAAAGACTAAAAAAGTAAAGAAGAAAAAAAATCAACCACATGGCCATGGAATCCCAGAAACGCATATGCTTTTTACTTTGTGAATATACGAAAAGCACACTAGTGAATACAATTTAATAATGGTAAAATGATCCTAAAAGTATTTTATCATTGGATTGGATCCGCTAGTAATTTACTTAGAATAATATATAAAAATTTAAAATAATGGATATAGTAAGAGAAGTCATTTAGATAACAGGATTTGGAAGGGGGTTTTGTTGGTTTTGGTGTCTCATCCAGAGAAGTTACCTAACAATTTCTGGGAAGGTTCATGTTTCTTTTCCAAAAGGAAGACAAAAATGGTGGGGCCGTGGGGAGGTTTGAGTACAGGGTGTGCAGTGGCCACATAGGATCATCATAACATGCAACAACACAGTTTGATTGCACAAATACCCAAAAAAAAAAAAAAAAAATCTCACATAATGATATCGCACGTTGGTGCTTTCTAAAGCCATGAAGCGCCGCACGTGCCTCCCAAATTGAGTCCTTTATCATTGATTACTTCCTTTTAATCCTTTCCTTCTATCAAAGACACTTAACCCTCGTGGGACACTAAAGCTATTTTATTGTTGTCAATTGATAATTCCTACACACTTAACATTCTTTTAGAATGTGATTGTTTTCCCTCTAACAAAAGTGAGATCAGAACAATAGAGAACTAGCACCCCAACATTCACCCCAACATTCATATGGCTTTCAATGAATGCCTTGTGCCTTCTCTGATTTTTACCACAAAAGAAAAGCGTATAGAAAGCCAGGAAAGAACCTAAGTTGGAATGGTGTGAAAGCAGAAAAAAAAAAATGGAATAAAACAACAATGATCTGCCGTGTCCTGAACCTGAGTGACCCCACACGCCACAGGTGAGTCATGGAAATGCCTGATTGTAAAGCTTGAACCCACTAACGAACCTGGTTTGCAGAAAATGGCGGAGTCTCTCTCGGCCATGAATAGGACAAAAGGACAGAATAACTGATAGAGTGACCTACTCTCCATCACCCCGTAGGACAAGTAATATCTAATATGGAGCATGCTTTTGCTTAGGCCTGGCGTGATGGGTTTCTATTCGCCTTCCCAATTATTGCAACATTCCCAGCTTCACGCTCCCTTAAAAGAATCTAAATGTGCAGAAAGTAACATACAAAAATGGGATACAGAAGCCATATTCGTTATCATTTACACATCCTGCAGTTATAGTTACTCACATGAAAACATTTCTACTAACCACAAAAACAAGTCTACTGCTATTACTTCCCTAAGCTTCATTCACTCACTTTCAACTTCAAACCTACCATAAAAGCAAAACAGAAAACTGTGTTCCCCTGCCGTCTGGTGCAGACAGAAACCTCTGAAGCCTCACATGAGGGAGCAGGCATTCGGGTTCTCGTCGCTGAACATCTGTGGTGGATGCACTGGCTCCATGTAGTAAACCGGACCGTAGGTATAGCCATATCCATATGCATAGGGAGGGAACATAAAATCCATCCTGCTCTGCTCCATTTTCCCTCCACCGCCGCCGCCAGCTTCATCCTCAGCCTTCTTGTTATCTCCACCACCTTTCTTCTTCCCGCTGCCTTTGCCGCCTCCTTCTTTCTCACCCTCGCCGTCATCGTTCTCTTTGTCATTGCCCTTCTCCTTGTCTTTGTCCTTCTTGGGAGGAACCACCTCAACTTTCCTCTTCAGCCTCTCCTTCAAAATTTCGACAAGAGCTTTCACGTCCATAAACCCCTTCACCGTCACGGTTTCCTTGTCCTTATCAATGGACAATTCCTTAACTCCTGCATTGCCATTGTAAAAGGGATTAAAAACATAAATAAACAAAGAATCAAGCAAATAACAACGAACTAGCAAACACGACCAAAACTATCCACCTTTGGTTTTGGACACCGTCTTGCGAATCCTCTCGATGCAACCCTGACAGTGGAGTGCCATCTTCAGAACCGCCGTAGACTGCTGAGGCTGTTTGATTGACAAAATAAACATTACACACATGATTTTGGATTGGATATGCCTATTGAACATAATGCCACTTAAAATAGAAACAGTGCTCTGAAATTGTGAATGAATGTGCGGAGCTGACCTCTTTGGATTTTTTGTCGTCGGGGTTCTTCTTCTCAGGCTTGTCATCGGACTTCTTGTTGTCGCTTTTGGAGTCCTTGCCGTCCTTCTTGGGTTGGGGAGAGATGAGGTCCACCTTCTTCTTGGTCTTGTCGGCGAGCCTGTCTCGGAGTTTCAAGGGGTCCACATTCCCGGAGATGGTCACCTTGCCGGAATCACTATCGACTTTCACAGTTTCCACGCCTTTAACAACAATGTGGAATTTCACTTCAGTTGAGTGCAAAGACAGTAAATAGAGTATTAAAAACAGAAAGCTAAAGGGGGGAAAACGGTTGAGAAATTAAAGAAAACAAAAAGGTCGCAAGTTCGAAAATCAGAGAAGAGAAAGTGGAAAATCGGGGAAGAGTGAGGGAAATGAAAGGGCGCAGACCTTGAAAGCAGTTAATGAAACGAATGATCCTGGAAGCACAGCCATCACAATGCAAGTCGACCTTCAAGACGACGGTGGAAGGAGCATTTTCCCCCTTATTGGCGGCATCGTTATTCTCCTTCGTTTGGCCATCGCTATTCTGGTTCTTCTTCTTCTACAAGAATGACACAAGGATGAGCAAAACAAAAGAAGAAAGAGAAAGCAGAACAGAGAGAGAGAGGAGAATCGATGGAACCTTGCCCATAGTGAAGATTGTAGTGGGGAGGAAAAGAGAGTGAGGATTGAGGAATTTATAAGGAGGAAGGGAGAGGGTTAGTTACGCGAGCGAGAATAGTGGGTAGTGGGAGGAGTGGACACTGGTCAGGTCATGCTTGGAGTTCAGGTGTTGAAGACGAAGCCATCATCAGCACCACCATCACCGTGTATATACCTGTGTATTATGCGTGACGCGTTTTATGTGTGTGCACGCAAAATAGTACCCGTCCCTCTGGTCCTCTTCTCTCTCTCACACACACACACACATCGTCTGCCACATGTTTTCGTATTTTAATTAATAATTAATTCATTGATCGACAATAGAATTGATGATTATTTAATTTAATTAATACTTATAATAGTGAAGTCGTTTCTTTTCTGCGTCAACGAGACTGGCATTAGCATCAAATGCACCATTACTTGTATTTTTCTCGTTGCGTAAAACTCTCAACTATTATCAACATCAATATACAATTATAATATTATTTATCAATTATGAATAATATATCTTCCCTTAAATTTTATCTAATAGTACATAATAATTTTATTCAATTTATTTTAGTATATACATGATAATTATTATTTTGGTAAATAATTATACTTTTGTTATTACATATTTCATAACAGTTTAAACTGGATGAAATACATAAATGGCTGAAGGAAGGATGAAGAGCGAACCTGACAAAGGCGACCGTGGGTCAACGATAGTGGGCCGGCGTGGGGAAATGTCATTTCAATCTAAGGAAGAAATAAGCGAGGCCCGTTTACGTTAAATCAGGCTGAATGCCCAAGTAGATTACGGACTTCCCGCATTTTAAAAAACCAAAAACAGAATGGCCCAATACAGGAATTTTACTCAAAACTGTCAAAATATTTCATTTTTATATTTTTTTATCACCATAAAAATATGAGAAAATTATATATGGATCCAAGATAAAAAATTACATATAATAAGGTCCCAAAAAAAATTTCATGTTTACAAATTAAATTTCATGATTGATGTTTATAAATAAAAATTTTTGTGCCAAAACGGCACAGTTTCAAGTATAGGAGGGCAGCGGATGGGAATGTGAGCGGAGGAAAGCCGGATCCGGTCTGAAGAGGTGTATATTGCATTTTCTCTTTATTCACTCTCTACTGCTTCTCCAAAAAAAAAAACAAAAAAACTTGTGACTGTGGGGAATGAAGAGAGATCACGTGTGAAGGGCGGAGAGTTGGGACGAGACCCGGTAGGTCCATGCCCACACGGTTGCATTGCCGTGTGCTGTGATGCGACAGGCAATAACTCCACGTGGCATGAAGCCATTAGGTCGGGCCTCAAATCCCACATGCTCGTTATCGTTTTAATCACGTGGCCTTACCCCCTGATTGATTGGGCGCCCGCGCCAGACAAGTGGGGATGCCCCACGCACATCTAATTATCTATCCCTCCCACCCAAACAATAATTGGACATATTTGTCCGTTCAACTTAACAAAGATTAACTAGTGGAAGTTGGCTGTGAATGGGATTTGGGTCACTTAAATAAGGGTCTTAAGTTTGAGTTCTTGTGGATGTAAAAAAAATTTTTGGAAGAAATCCCTGCGTATGCGCCCAACAGAACCTCGATTCGGACTAGTCAGGGTAAAGCTCTGGTGAACTGGATGCAATAGCAAAAAAAAAAAAAACTTAACAAAGATTAGCCAAGTTGACACAAATAGTAAGGAACGGGCTGAAGTCTCAAAAGGACAAGAGTTCGATTCTCTCTGTCATTATGAGAGTGTTTTTGGTAAGCGATTTTGTAAGTCCTTTGTAAATGCTCAAAGAGCCCTGAGGTCGTGTCCCAACTTTAGTGGGGGACCGGTGTCGAATTCACCTAAACTTTTTTGTAACAAAAAAAAAACTTAACAAAGATGATGACACCTAATTATAAGCCACTCGCTCGTTCTATCTATCAATTTATTTTGATTAGAAAATTTAGTCCTTATTATAATTCCATTTTTAAGAAAATGCATTCTTTATATTTTCACCTCTATTAATTACAATAAAAAAAATTATTCATGTTGATTTTTAGAATCATTCATATAAATCGATAAAGGAAAAATAAAAATTCTAATCCATAATTGATGAGTAAAAATTAGTTAATTTGTCAGAGTGGTATTGATAATTATTCCCCTATTTATTTCTTTTAATGGGTATCATCTTTTTTACTTTGGAAGGTAGAATAATATACTTATAACAATTACTTTATATAAAAAAATAAGGAACATTCATTATTCGTGTCAACGTCCCCATCACTAATAAACATGCACATAAAATTTTAACAAAGTATAATTTTCCCAAAAAGAGGGTCGTGAATGTCAAAAGCAACGTTGCCAACTCTGGCAAAGAACAGGGGGAAAAAATGACAACAACGCCTAAAAACAGGGATTGAGATTATCTCCTTTACTCTTTCTATGCGTTTTCATCCTTCACCTTAAAGTAAAACTATGTAGTTTAGGGATTTAAAACAAGTTAGAGAAGCCTTTTTTTTTCTAAGAAAAAAATCATCAATCACTATGGAATATTATTTTCAGTAAAATATACTGAAAATATATTTTGTTGGGGCACCCAGTAGTCTAACATTTATCACCTAGAAGTATTTTTTTAGTAGCACATAATATTTTCAGTGCTAAAACAATATTCCACGATGATGAATAAATTTTTTTCCAAAAAAAAAAAAAAGATTCACTAGCTTATTTTTATCCCAAAACTACACAATTTTAGGACAAATGATAAGAACGGATAAGAAAAGTAAACGAGAGAATCTCAATCCTAAAATCAGCCTATCATAAACTCAAATATAACTCATGGATATTCTACGCCTATTTCCAGTCTTGTGTGGACTTTACTCTCTCTATATGTTTGTGTACAGAGAGAGAGAGAGGGAGAGAGGGAGAGGGAGATGATTATAAGGAAGCGAGGAGGGGAGTTATTTAATTAGTTATAGATTTTGTGGATTAGATTATTGGGATAGTGGGGTGACGCCATTAGCGGCCTTTATCTGCATTTGCACCTGCACTTTATTACTCGCCTCTCACCCCTAATCTCGATCTCTATCCAAATCAAACCAGGGAAAAACCATGAGGTTGAGGCTGCATAATAAGGTGCAGGTGCATCTGCAGACGAATGCTATATTGGCTTTGTGTGTGTGTGTGTATAACCCAGCTTCTTCTTCACGCGCGTTTCAGTACAGAAGGCTATCTAATCAACCTCCACAGCCTCTCTATATTTAATTACCTCTGATATTGCAGCATCAACAAGCGATAGAAGTAAAGATCAGGGAGTTTCATGGACGCTAACAACCTTCGATCTCTCATTTAAGGTTTTTTCTTCTCTTAGATCTACCTTTTCTACATACACTGCAACTAATTTTTTCCACACAGTAGCTGGGTGTATTTATAATGCTTCCCGTGCAGATCCAGATGCAACTCATGGAGGTAAAGTCGCGCGCGCGGTTGTGTTTATCAGAAAATTTTGAGTACTTTTTTTTCCTTGCTAAGATAGCCTATGAATGATTTGATTTAACCCATCTCGCTTGCTTGCTTGAGAAAAAAGATAAACAATTTGGAAGAATTTATCAATGATTTCTGAAAATGGACATTATGATGAGGTTAAACGCCGGGGCTTGATTTATAATTCTTTTCAGTGAAAAATTATGATGTATAAATAGGAGACGACGTACGACAGAGGAGGAGTTAGCTAGCCACACAGCATGTTGTGTAGGTGGCAGCTGAAGTTATTGATTTCTACTTGCAGTCCACTTCGTTTTCACGGAAGAATTAACGGTTCTTTGTTGAACGCTTGCTTTTATGGAAAGTGATACCAACTCGTTGGCCAAATTCATACATATATACACAACGTAAATATATATAAACACCGGTATATGTGATAGAAAACTCAGATATATATCTATATCTATATCTATTTATATATATTGCTGTGGATTCTTTTAGCTAATTTGCTATGAGCTTTATGGACAGCTATATATATATTATATTGCATGTGTCGCAAGATCTTTCAAACCTTTTGACTGAAAGCTTCTGAAAATAATAATCTATCCTTTTCTTTATTTTCTGCTCCACCCCTCCCGCTGGAATATGCAACAAGAATATTAGGTTTCATTGGATTAAATATGCATTAAAATCATGTTCTTTTAATCAACATAAGTTATAGTTTTAAGCCAGTATAATTTAATAGGACTTTATCTCAAAAGTCAAAACTATATATACCTTTAATTCCTCCTTCTCTCCCCAAACATGAATATCTCTCATTGAAGGTAGTATTGTTTGAGCTATCAGGGCCGAAAAGTGGGCTCTCCTCCTCCCATCCTCTCCTTTCCCTACACATGAGTATCATTCTATTGATGGTAATATTTTTTTGAAATACTATCGGTGCCTATATATAAACACATCTCCCAATAGAAATTTGAACCTTAATTCCTCTTCCATGTTGTTCTTCGTCTTAGCAATATGTCCACAACTCCAATCTTCATCTTTGTGTGTGTGTGTGTGTGTTTTCCCCCTTTTTGTCCATAATCTCCATGTTTTTCTCCTAGAATCAACGGCTTTATTCCATAAATTTTTAGTGTCATCTTGGAAGAGGCGAGACGGATGAGGAAGTAAGCTGAAGTTTAGATATATATATGGGTGCATCTAACATAACATCCAATATATGCATATTGAGCCTAAAACCCTCGAGATCATTACATGGGATAAAATTAAAGAAAAATTTCAAATCAATAACATTTGAATTGGAAAAACGCATAGAAATGATAAATAGATCTCAAGGAATAATATGATACTTTGAAATGTTGTACTTTTTTACTAAAATGCCCCTCAAGCTTTAAAAAAAAATAAAGAAAAAACCCTCGCGGCGCTTGGAGCTCTAATGATAACTTGAGTTTTGGAATTGACTGCTTGAATTCTCTAAACTTTATCAAACATTGTTGATAAGTTAAATAGAAATAATGATAACTTGAGTATTGACAATGACAATTTAGGTGTAGCCATTAATAACCTTGAAAGCGCAATTTATCAATCATTATACTTAAGTTGTCATTGTTTCTATTTAACTTATAAATGAAACTGGATAGGGTTTATGAAACTCAAGTGACCAATTTTTATACTAAAGTAGTCAATTACATTATTCAAGTGGTCACTAGAGCTCTGGCCGCCAAAGGACATCAACGGGGCTCTAGAGCTGGCAAGGGTTCTTTCTTTTTTAAAAAGAAAAAAAAAACTTGAGGAGCATTTTTAGTAAAAGCACAACATTTCAAAATCTCACAATAATCCATTCTTTGTCATTCTCATGTGTTAATAGCCTTTTTAGAGTTTTTCAAGTTCAAATGATATTTATTTAGAATTTTACCTGAAATTAATGATAATTCAAATTCAAACATTAGCAGCTATAAAAGGTAAATCCTTCACGCGATTTGCTAGTCGCCACTTCAAGAAATAAAATTATAGAGACTATGTTGACAGATTAATTTTTTTTTGTCAAATACTTAAACTAAATTTAAACTATTTCAATAAGTTTGGCCGATGCTCCCTTCAGTCCTTAGTATAAAATATATTTGAGAAGTTGATCTTAGTTTTGAATATAAAATAAAGATTTTATATTTGTTAATATTTTCTAATTTACCCTTATTGATGCTCCTATGAGAAAGAGAATTAAGGAAAGTGATTAAAATATTGTAAAAAATATATTTCATATTAATTAACCTAACCAACTTCCTTAAATTAGATAAATATGTCTAATATAAAAAAGGAGAAGAGTACAGTAAATTGCAATCAAGAAGCCAACATTTGGCCGACTAATTGAATATTTTAAATATTTAGTAAATTTCAAAAGCCGGTGTAAAAACTTGATTTACTCACCTTAACTACTGATGATGATGGATTTAGGGTTAGACCCAATGCACACACCAAGTTTATGGTCATAATCTATTCCACGCGCGCATGGACCTGAGCTGTTTCTACCATCTTTAGCAAGCAAAACAATACTACCAATATTTCACATCTAGATTAAATATTATGAATCATGTCAATGCCCTTATAGTTGGGAGGCATCAATGTCCCTCAAGTGAATGTCAAAGTTCATGCCAATATGATCTATTCTTTCGTTACATTCTCGAGTTATAAATACTATTCCATTTTTTTGGGTGAGCGATCTCATATGATTTTTTTATTTTTACTTTTTCACATCTTAAAAAATATATGATATAAATTTAATAATTTACGAAAAATTATATTTACTTAAATAGTTGCTTGACTTGTTGAGAATTTAGAATCGCTAGTTGTTTTTTTCTAAAATAAGTTTCTTCATGTGCTATTAAAGCAAATATTAGGCCCATTTACTCTATTGTCCTCTCGTAATAGAGCCTTCCATTAATTTGAAATGGCCAATGAGAGTTGGTAAGAGATCCAGAACTAGGCCCTTGATCGTGGGTTCGATCCTCTCTGCCGTCGCTGGGACTCCTTTGGTAGGTGATCTCGTAAGTCTCCAGTAAGTGCTCATAGAGTTCAGGGCCATGCCCTGACCTTGGTAGGGGACTGGTGTCGAACCCTTCCAAAACTTTTTTCTTATAAAAAAAAAATTGAAATGTCAAATATATAAAACAAAAACAAAAAAATTGAAATGTCAAGCCTTTTACGGGGAGCCAACTCAGGAAAAGAAGGTCAGTCATACCCACCAGTAAGTAAGCTTGCACGAGGCTGGGCCGGTAAGTCCACTTACCACTTACTTGACATATCTTTTTCTTGAACCACACCATTATCGTCTCATACAAGAAGAGTTTACTTAACCTTTTTTTTTCTTTTATATAAATAAACTTTAGGAAAGGGGTTGGACTCACCCACGATTCAATGACAAAGTAAAATCTTCTCTTCTCTTGGGCGAGTCATTTATTACTCTCATGCGTTTATCTAAACACCCAAGATTAAGGATGTCTTTTCTAGTGCCTTGAGTCTTGACCAACTTAACGATCTCTTCTATTACACTTCTCAAAGGCACCTTCGCAAATGATACTAACTTGTTGGCATTATCTTTTTTTTCTAATAATTCATTAGAGAAATTTGATGTACTTAATTACTCTTCTAGTCTAAAATGTAAGACAATGTTTATAGTGCAAATTACACAAAAAAATATGTCATATTTAAAACAGGATGTCATATTTATTAGTTGTTATAAATCATCCCCGGTACCTTAGTGGTATAATTTTCTTCATTTTATATATAATTTATCATTTTAAAAAAAAAAAAAAAGTAGCAAATTCTACACAACGATACTATGTAGCTCAATTTTAAACATATTGTTGGGTTTAAGTTGCGTAGTCGTTAACCACGCTATATGTTGGGGAGGGGGATTGTTTGTCCAATTCTTCTCACATCTTGGAGCGTGCTTTCTCAATCAGCACTCTTCTTAGAATTTTCCCAGAAGCTGTCTTAGGAACAGCGTTTATGAATGTCACCCTTCGTAATCTTTTGTAAGGAGCAACCTGCACAACAAAACAAGAATGAGTGACAACTCACAAATATATATTGATGATTATTTCACCACCCAAAGAATCTGTCATAGATCAGTTCCAGTTCCAAGTACATGCTTAATGAACAACGCCAAACTTTGTAGAGAAAAAGCTTAAACACAAAATAACCATAAGAGGGATTAGAAGAGATAACCAATTTTCTTGATAAAGCAAGCATTTCTTTAAATCTCCAAGCTCAAACTTTCAGTTTCCTGAGTTTTCATAAACGTGGCGTAGTTTAAGGTATCTTAAATTTACGACTGCTGACTCGTTCTTCAGATTTCTCTTACCTGATCAGCAATAAACTTCTGAACGTCTTCTTCAGTCAGTGAACTATTGGGCGAACGAACAACATAGGCAACTGGGACCTCACCAGCCTCCGCATCAGGATATCTGCAGAAAGGAAGTAGCCCACTCAACTGTGAGTTCCAACGAAAGATAACACAAAACGTACACATTTCTTAATTCTTATCGCCAAGTGAATCAGGTAGAGGCAGAACTAAATCATAAATCTTCTGTTTGTTACTTACGGGATGACAACAGCATCCATTATCTCAGGGTGAGAAACAAGCAATCCTTCAAGTTCTGCTGGTGCAACCTGGTCATAACAGCAAGTCAGATACATATACTTCCTCAATAAAGCTGATAGAAAAGGAAGAGAAGACAGAGAAGAAAATCAAAGAAAACAAGAATAAACCTTCGGTTAATTAACTGTCAAGGTACCCCCTTACACCCTCACCCATCCCTTATATAGCCGCAGCTCTCTAATGGCTAACAGACTGCCTCAAATCATTGACATCTGTCTCATTATTATATAAAAATAGTGAACATAATTTTTTTTTAATTAAAAATCAAGGGGTTAATTGACTGTCCCAACAAAGTAGCATGCACATCATCATTGACGTCATATGTGACAGTCGACTAGGCACAATTAGAGGGCTGAAACTAGTTTTTAATGATCCAAAACTGAAGACTGACTTCCCGAATTCTGATACTAAACTGAACCTAAAGACTTCAATCTTAGAGGCGGTTTCAAATATGTCACAGGGTATTTACGTATGTAGGGCATTCAGGGTATAGTTCTCTAAATCATATAGCAGCTGATAGGTTACGAACCTGAAATCCTTTATACTTGATGAGTTCTTTGATACGGTCAACAACATAAAGTTGCCCTTCCTCATCAAAATATCCAATATCTCCTGTATGAACCCATCCCATTTTATCGATAGTTAACCTGGTGGCCTGTCGATTGTTGTAATAACCTGAAATTTTTTTAGTGAAATTGGTATTAATTTCATGACATCACCAACCTGATGTAAAATATTGCCAAACTGCTTTTGAAGAAAACCAAAGAAAGTCACAACTCATAAATCTTGACAGAGCGTTGAGCAAATCAACTACTTATAAATTGATGCACAGTAAAAGAAAACATTTAAAGAACAGCAATGTAGAATTCCATAGAATGGATTTAGCCCGTGCCAGCCATGAATTGTGCTAACTGAACAGATATACCCCAGTTTAGATAATAGCATTGGCATACCCGTCCGGTCTTGAGAATTCTAAATGCTAAGGAAAGATTCAATTGCAGGGAAATAAGGTAACATTCTGCAGCCCATTGTGACATGGTAATTAACTCTACCTCGCATCATATTAAGACCCCGTACCCATATCTCACCCAACTGACGAGGTGGGAGGGGCTTCAGTGTATCCAAACTCATTATTTGAGCCTCAACTCCTGAAACGAGCATTCCTGCTGAACCACTATGACGAATATCCATCCTTGGATTCTCCACAGATACAATGCCGCAAGTTTCTGTCATACCATAGCCCTGAAAGCACAAGAATAAGTCCCATATAAAATAATAACACACAGCACGCAGAGACGCCTTAAGCTACAACTGGCTAAAATACCTCACTATTCGTACTAACATTACCAGTTTGTTTTGACGATGCATACATCGAATATTGTCAACTGTACTGTCTTTCATGCGATATATTACTGAACTTTTCATATAGTGTCCACAAGAATTTCTTCAATCACTCAGTCAAAACATAGCTGAGCTTTTTTTTTTTTTTTAATTTTTTTATTTGAAATTAAAAACTCAGAAGGCTTTCAGCTGAGAACAGCGAGTCCATAATCTGTTTTACAAATATAATCCGCAAAAGATGTCGAATGTATGATATTATGATTTCCTGTTCGAATTAAAGTCATCCAACATACACGTTACCTGCAAAACCAAAGCTTGAGGGAACTTTTTAGCACACTCTTCCATCAATTCTTTCCCCAGAGGAGCAGCTCCGGAACCAATTTGCTTCAATGACGAAAGATTATACTTCTTCACCACGCTCTGCTTTGCCAAAGCCAAGATAATTGGAGGCACAACCCACATACGAGTCACGCTATACTTTTCAACGGCCTTTAACATCATTTCGAAGTCAAATTTCTTCATAGACACGACGGCATTGCCCCTCTGAAGCTGCGCGTACGTAATGACTGCAAGCCCGAAAATATGAAACATCGGGAGAACGCAAAGAAAGATATCGTGTCTCTCGTTAGCCAACTCGTCGTCCATGCCAATCATAAGAGAGGCGGCTATGAAATTCTTATGCGTGAGAATCACTCCCTTACTAACCCCGGTGGTACCGGAGGAATACAAAAGCGCCGCCGTATCGCCCTGTTTGACATTACTCCCCGGAAATTCCGTTGGTGACCCTGCAATTTCAAGCAATTCATCGAAGGTCGTAATCTTCGAATTCGGCGCGACAGGGGAAGGGATTCGGGGACCCAAAATCAGCGAGGGGAGATTGAAACCCTTCACTTTGTCCCACAGTTCAGGAACGGTAATCACGAGCTTGGGATTGGAATCTTTCACCTGCTTGGAAATCTCCGCCACTGTGTACATAGGGTTGGCGGTGGAGGCTATGGCGCCAATGGCGGTAACGCCGAGGAAGCAGACAGGGTATAGGATGGTGTTGGGAGCAAACAAGAGGACGACGTCGTTTTTGTTGATGCCCAGAAGTCGGAAGCCATGGGAGACTTTCACTACCAAGGACTTGAGCTGAGCGAAGGATAAAGATTGGGAGGAATCAGCGTCAAACAAGGCAGGTTTGGTGGGAAAAGAGGCAACATTTCTGAAGAGAAATGAAACGAGAGAGAGACTATCGTCCCTCGGAATGGCTGGAGTGGGCCTGAGAGACCTGTAAATTCCATCCCGGCCATAACCAGATCTCTGCATCGTTCTGGACCAAACAATAGCGTGCTCGATTGAGTGGTGAAGATTGATGAGACGGAATGCTTATTTCCCAAGTCCCCTTTATCTCTTCCGTCTAAAGATTTTACACGTAAGTTGCCTTATCTCTCATACAGTCATACTATGCATTGCGCGGGTATTATTGAGCGCCTGTCTTGTCTGTGACAAAATCAACAATCACTAAACCAATGTATATATCGATTTACGTTGACTTCTGTGCCATTTGTTTGCCTATATCTTAGAATAGAGCATTGAGCCAAAAAAAAAAGTATATAGAGTCGCAGTTAATTATGTCAGCTCTGAAAACGATATGGATATGGTCAAATAATAGTACGAGTAGACTTTTGGAGGGTTAAGAGAAAGAGCTCCAAAATGGGTGGATTTGAAAGAATTTAAAGGGTAAGAACTAAGAAGGGAGGAAGATAAGAACAAAAGGGTTTTCATTGACGGCCATAATTGAGCAAAAAAAAGATTGACGGCCATAAAGTCCGACAAGCCACGTTGCTTGAGAACTGATGGCAACATCCCTGATTCCCCACTTCCTCAGATACCCATATTTAGAATCCAATTCCAGCGCTAATTGCCATCACGGATCACATCGAATTCGAATCTGATATTTTTTAAATGGTTTAATTTAGACTATATATAACATAATTTTTATTTTTTTCAAATAAAATAAATTAAGAAATATAGTGGTGGTGTTTTTTTTAAAAAAAAGACATATTAACCAACTCAATTAACTTCATCAATCAAATTATATTAAGTAAATATATTTTATATTAAGATTGGTTTTAAAATTTAAATTTTACACATTACTTTGTCAAAAATCAGAACAGAATATAAAGCACGAAGCTTTTTTTGTTTTTTTTTTTAAATTTTATGAACATGATCAGAAGAGTCACCGACGTACAGGACGAAGCTATTTTTTTTTTTTTTTTTTTTTGTATTTGAAACTATTTATTCGGTTCTAAGGAGGACCTTTTTGTTGTTTGACATGAAAACAAGTCTTTTAACAAACGAAGCTAATTTTTCCCTGTGAACCAGTGCTGATAGCTTATACTTTCGGTGAAGAGTGGTCTTCGAATGACCCCAAGTAGATTTCTGTTAATTTTATTAATGATTCTCTTATTTTTTAAGTTCACGTAGGGATTATTATTTCCCTTATTATGAGTACATACATTAACTTTAATTTCATTATTTAAATAAGAAATTATAATTATAATTTCTAAATTTTATGTATAAAACAAACTCGACTAAAGGAGCTCCTCATATTTCAAGATAAATTATTTTATTTTAGTAATGAATGACTCTCGTGCTTTTTTAATATGTATGAAAAAAAATCTCAAAGTTAAAACAACAATTAATATTATAACCATGTTGCAGCAGGAGCAGCCCTGCAGTTTTCCTCATGATTTATAATCCTTGATAGTTCGGATTTTTTTTTTTTTATGAAAATGATTTTTTATTTAAAAAACGGACAACGATAATGACATATTCTTCTAATTAATGTTCTATCAAAATCTTACAAAACTATAGCACGTGGAAATAAAATTGAATAATATATACCTATATATAGTTCGGTTATTATCATGATTTAATTAAATATTTTTTCCATGCAAGTCATTGGTCGATTCGTGAATGGCGACTTTGTCGATGAGAGCAACCTTGGTTTGTTTCTCACATGACATCGAACAAGAACATCCAGCCAAGTAATATCAGCTAGTGCACTTAGGCCTCGTTTGGTATAAGGAATGTTTAAGGAGAGAAAAGAACTTAAATAATGGAAAGGAATGGAAAGGAAGATTAAGAAGAAATTTAAAAAGTTTAACTTGAGGGATAATAAAATGTTTAATAAGAAGAATTCAGTGTTATTTAAGTGAGAAGTTGAGGTAAAATTCTTATAATACCCCTAAAAAAAGGCATAAAACATACTTTTTTTGTTTTTGTTTTGTGAATCGGACAAAAACGGAAGGAAAGCAAATCGTGTGTTGATTGAGGAAAAAAATAGGTGGAGATGTCGAAAGGATCTCAAAGCGCGACAATCATTACGGCTACCGACGGTTAAAAGGACAACGGACATGGAAGCAATAATAGGGGAACCAGGAACAACGCCAATTTAGGAAATATGGTGTGAACATGAATATTAGAATAGGAATGAGGGAAGAAAATTAGTCTGTCAAACATGGGTCAATTGATTCCCTGTAGAAGTTCGAACTTCACTGTGAAGTTCGAACTCAAATGCAAAAATAATAAACACGTCTAAATGTTTTTCTAACAGAATGACATATCAGCTGAGCATATGAGGAAATAATTGCAAGGCAATCCTAAACTTAATGAAGAGGTGGAAGTAAATTGTTCCGGTATTAATTTAATTAAGGAGACACAAAAATGAAAGCAAGTGGCATCTTTAAAAACAAACCCAACACACACACATACAGCTTAACAAAACACACATTAAATAAAAATAACCAAACTTCCTAACCAAATTGCGCCTCAGCCCCCAACTCAGAGAAACAACAATAACTCATTCATTCTTACCTGTTGCTTGATTCGACCTTCGTACAACTCAAATAAGGAATGACTAGTGCTCAATTCGAAATTCATTTCCTCTTTCTTCGCTTCCACCTTCAATTGTTGCCACTAGCTTGTTTCGCCACTTCTGTCCTTCAGCTCGCATCTGATTTATATTTCAGAGGGGCTTTTTGTCTCAACATTTCACTCTCTCGGGAAGATTTTGAGATCCCACCAATTTTGAAGGGATTTCAATTTCACATATTTGTGGGAAGATGGTGCCAATAGGGAAATCGTGTTGATGGGAAAGAGGGCGCGCCAAACGGATTTGCAAGTGGGAACTCTATTATGTTCCCTAGAACTCTCGCAGGTTCTCTGTACCAAATGGGACCTTATTATTTTCGCCATTTGGCTGGATTACGTCTATGTTAAGTTTTTATAATATATTATCCTCGGTCCTAAATATAAGACACAGTTAACTTTTTTAGAGAGGTTAAGAAAATAATTAAAGTACTTTAAAGTTTTTTTTTAATCTAAACTAATTAATAGAACTTATGAGCTTATATAAAATATAATAATACACGATGTATAATATGATTAAATAATTTATTTAGTTTTTTAATCTTTCTAAAAAAATCAACTAAATCTTATATTTAGAATACAATATATATGGTTAGTTATCGTATATATATACTTATTCAGCACATCATCAAATTGGTCATGTCATGCTCACTTGGAATGAGCACAAATCTAAAGAGAGAGTCCAAAAAGCTAGCCTATAAGGAGAGAAAACCCAATGGATTTATAAATCTCACTCCAAGAGTTTAATTTCCCAATATAGGACTCATAACATAGTCACCCCCTCAAGAGAGGATGTCTGTGGCGGCTCCACTCCACGGCATTTCATCACTTGGCCTTGTTTGTTAGAGCCCTCCATGGGTAGCCCTCTCTAGAATATAGACTCTTAATAAAAATACCAATATAATGAGTATAAGCCCAAAGGGAGAGTCCAACCCCCAAAAATTAGTCTATGAGAAGGAAAAATCCAATAGACTTATAAACCTCACTCTAAGAGTTTAGCTGCCCAATGTGAAACTCATGACATCATGTTTGTACACACACATATAAACAAGTTATTGAGCATTATTCATGTTTTATTTGTGAAGGTATCGTCTCCAACTTGTTATTGAATTTTGTATGAAAGTTTTCGTTTCTGATATCACCTTTTGAAATCTAGTGACAAGATTATTGGACTTAAAGGCAAATTAGGGCCCTTTTTTTTTTAAACAAAAATCACGGCTTATTCCCTTAAAAAAACACATAGCATTCATTGTGAATATTTTTAGGGATTAATACGTGTGTGTGTGGGTCCCACCTATATATATCAATATGTGTGTGTGTGGATGGGTCCCACCATTTCATGTATGTGTAAGAAATTTAGTTTTCTTATACAATATGAGAATACTAAAACCCATATTTTTAATACCGTTTCCTATGATACTAGATTGAGTCCATGTGTAAATTTTTTTTTTATCGAAAGCTAAATATATATTAATACTTGAGACTGATACAGTAGATGAAAACAAATACAAACAAAACAATCTCAAATACAATCAAATAAACCAGATAACAAAACAACCAAGAGTACATAACAGATTTAAGAGTAGAAGAAAACTCATAGGTAATAGCGGTCTCCTCGATATCCAAGGTTAGAAGTGACGACAAAGGAAGTGTTGGTCGCAAAACCCGCCCTGAAGGGCACACATCCTTATAAGCATTAGTTGCAATTAGAACAGCTGTACAAACACCCCATATTGGGGTAAAGAACCTAGAAAACTCAACCTCAGAAAGAAGAAGACCCATAATGTCCTGAATCAAACTTCTGCTCCTATGATCAAGTAGATCCGATGACCTTAACCACACACCGAAAAACGCCTCTTTAAATCTTTCCCCAATAACGCAGATCCGAACTACCAAGAGATAATCAGATCTAATAACGTTCAAATAGTCATCCAACCAAGAGGATTTGAATGCAGATCTTACAGACCTGTTTATTTCATTAGACAAAAACACCACCATAAAACCCAAAATCACAAAAAAAAGGAACAAAAAACAGATAAATCTCACATCCACAGATCAAATCTGGAGAAGGAGAGAAAAAGACTCGCCACAAGGATGAGAGAAGGTCACAACCGACAAAACTCAAAATGAGAGGACCGCAGATGTCAAATCTGGACTCCAAACTATATCTCTGATTTGTCTGTGATACAAAAGTAGGCTCGCCGGTGGCTTGTGATGAACAAGCCACCGGCGAGAGGGCGAGATGTAGAGGGGAGCGCAGGAGAGAAGAGGGAAAAAGGGGGAGGGGCAGCTAGGGTTTTTCCAAAATGGCAATTTATAGTCCATGTGTAAATTTACTTATGAAATATTTTGCCATTCGCACATAAGATTATAAGATTATAAACGTTTTTTTTTTTTTGTACAAAAGATATATACGAAACATCCAAAATAATGCAAAAATACCACATCGTTGCAGTCAATCAGTATTGACTGTTTAACAAACATGACGATAAAGAAAATGTTGCAAAAACACATATGAAATTTCTGAAATTAATTTTTAAAAAATGTCATGGGGTTAAGGGAACTAATGCCAACCAATCCCCACATGCCTTATATAAGGTTGCTGCACCAGAAATTTCATTGGAATATTAAAAATGCTCATGTAGCCCGTTTAGTTATTTGGGCTTTAGCCCTTTGGCAAGAAAAACATTAAATTTTGTTTTTAAAAAAACAAAGCAGTACATTTGATTGTCTTGACTGCTTTATTATCCATTAAAAAAAAAATCTATGGGTAGAGTTCTTTTGGTCAACTCTATTTGGGTAACGGTGACACCTACGTGGCTAAACCGCGAAAGGCCCAAATCTGGTGTGGCATGTGCCTATGGCTTCTTTCACTTCGGTCGCCACTGCCTTGTACCGTGCTGGTATTTCTCAGTTTCGGGTCATCGCCAAGCCCGAATCTCTTTACCGTTCACACTCGACTCCGTTCTCATTCACTGCCAAAACCAAGGCACGACGAAAGTTTCCTCTTTTACTATTTTTTTCCCCCGTTCATATCTGGTTTAAATATTCTTATTTTAGTGTCTGTGTGAACTTCCCTTCCTGCAGAAATCGGGCGAATTCCGGTTGATTTCAATGGCTGCGCAACCCAAAGAATCGCTTGCGAACAATCCCGGTCTTCAGGCAACCCCTGATGAAGCTACCAAGGGATACTTTATGCAGCAGACCGTGAGCTTCTATCCATTCATACCGTATATTTAATTTATGTATGACTGTGGTTACTTCATCGGTTTTCTGTTATATTTTTAAATTTGCGTTTTTAAGCTCTCAATGGCAGATGTTTAGAATCAAGGACCCAAAAGTCAGCCTTGATTTTTATTCTCGCGTCTTGGGAATGTCGTAAGTGATTCTTTTGAGCAAATTTTTTGAAATGATCGAGTATGTATTTATCTTTTGATGATATTCAAGAGGAGAAGATAAGGTTTCTCAATTATTCAGGTTGCTTAAGAGGTTGGATTTTCCAGAGATGAAGTTTAGCCTGTACTTTTTGGGCTATGAGGTGAGACATATACTGTTATGCCCTTTTACTCCTTCAGTTAGGTAGTGACTATTTGGCTGCACGAAGCAGCTCATTAAAATGCAAAATGCATATGCTACGCAATTCCATCCGTACTTGTTCAGCAATCGCAAGTTTTCTTAGAAGGAGTTTAAGCGCTTGTCACTACAGATTCTCTAAATTCAGTAATCTGTATTTTCAAGTTTTAACTTTATGGAGATGTTCCTGATCTTTTTATTACCTGTTTTGTGGTGTAGGATCCTGCAACAGCTCCAAGCAATTCAGTTGATAGAACTGTGTGGACTTTTGCTCAGAAGGCTACAATAGAGTTGACATAGTAGGGAATATAACTCAAATCATTCTTTTTTATCTCGATGTTTCTTAAAATCATCTACTAATGGACCAATGTACAGCAATTGGGGTACTGAAAGTGATCCAGAGTTCAAAGGATACCACAATGGCAATTCAGAACCCCGTGGCTTCGGTATGCAAAACTTTTATCTAATTCTAAAATATCTGGACTTGTATGATTTGGCTCAAAACATTAGACCCTCTTTGGTTGGCCGGAATTTTTAGTCAGGAAAAGGAAAGGAAGCTGAACACTAAATTTTGCATGGTTTGATATGCATCATTATGTCATCGCAGGAAGCCTCTCTCCATCAAAATGATGGAAGGAGATTTTATCATTATGTCACCCCATCATCTTTACAAAAATACACATTCCATCACTACAACACATATTCCAAACAAAAATCATTTGAAGATTCCATTGATTTGTTCCTAATATATCAAAAGGTATTTTTAAAGCCTATTCTTATTTTCTTCCTTGTTCTCGTTCCCATCCCTTTTCTTGTTCATATTCCCTAAAAAATGCTTCCAACCAACTGAACTGAGCCTTAGCCCTTATTTATTTTCTGATCGAACACTTTGAGTCAATTTTTGTGAAATAACACTGACTATTTTCTTGCCCTTTCATATAAATGCAATGGTTAGGTCCTTATTTGATGCAAAATTTGGCTTCTTTTTGAGTCAATGTTTCAGTGAATTTTCCATATGAAGTAGGCAAGTAGCTTAAGTTGTAAATACCTAGTATTCATTTTTTTTCCCTCCTCAAGCATTCTTTTAGAGACGAGTCCACAGAGGCATTTTAATTAGTCAATGATTAACTTAGTCTCAAGATTGTGATGGCACTAGTAGGCGGTATTAAGGTGGGAACCGGAAGTTTGGTATTGGTCATTGTTGAGGTACTGATTAGTAACTCAATATAATTTAGGAATAAAGAAAGAAATCATCTGTTAGAGGGAGAGAGTAAGGATTCACTGTCTCTCTATAACAGCCCTGGAGTATCTCCTGTACCAATATATTCTCTGACAATATGCCTGCTTTATTGATGAGGCTCTTTGCCTATTTATACTTTCAGAGAAATTGACGCAACAATGAATTCAAATGAATAACAAATCCTAGATTTAGGAACTACTCCCTTACAGACTGCTAGTGGATCTTCCACTTTTTTCTCAACTAATAATAATTAAATAAAATAACAGCAATAAAATGGCAGCAGTAATTAAATTAAATTGACCAACTTATTCCTCCCTAGCACGTTTATTTTTCCTTGAATAAGTCAAACTAAAGCTGCTATCAGTCATATCATATCACACCATTCATTTCAGCTTAAATTCCTACATTTGTTAAACTTGGTAAAATATGCATTAATAATCTCTGTAGTTGATTTTCCATTACTGCTATTTACTGGTAGTATTTTACATTGAACTTTGTTTCAGGACACATTGGCATCACGGTTGATGACACGTACAAGGCATGTGAAAGATTTGAAAGTTTGGGAGTTGAGTTTGTTAAGAAACCAGATGACGGTAACAAGCTTCTTAGTCCTTCATCTTAGGATGATTTGTGTGCATGGTCTGTTAATGCAGCTGGCCAGCTCTCGCAATTATTTACTTGTCTATATGCAAGTACATTTGTGTATGATGATTTGATATATCTAGGAATGGTTGTCAAGTGAAATATAAGATTAAATTAAGGATGAATGATGGATTCTAGTTATAGTAAGTTGGATTTAAATTTAGTAGGCTCTAGGCTGGTCATCGGGCTTCATGGTGTTAGTCTGTTTGCATTTCAATAATTTCTGAGGAACAATGTGCAGGGAAAATGAAAGGAATAGCATTTATAAAGGATCCGGATGGTTATTGGATTGAAATCTTTGATCTAAAAACAATTGGAAATGTAACTGCTGGTGCTGCTTAAGATGGCGCCATGCCACCTTGAGGTAAGCAATCTGGTTTAAACTTTCTGTCAGTATTACTATGAATATTGTTGCTATGTTGATGATGATGGTAAAGATGAAAAAGAAAAGAATGACATTTTTTGGGGTCTGGATTAAAGTTTCGGTTCTTTATTGCAGGCGGGAGGAGGGCTTTGCACATACCGGATTTCATCTTTTCTTAGCTTCATATGTTGTTGGAGTTGGAGGTCACTGCTTGGCTGTTATTACTTCTATGGCACTTGTTCTATGCAACCTCTATTAAGTGGTGTATAATTTGTACTCATTAGAGATTGCTATTCTTGTATTTCTGATTTCGAGTCTGCGATTATCTATATGACGTTTGGAGAGTCAAATACACCCTTTAGTTTTTGAACCAAAAAAACAAAATACTCCCTCTGTTATTTTTCTATAAACATTATAGTTTATGGAGAGATGGAAGAACTTTAAAGGGTGAAAGAAATAAGGGTACTATTAAAAATGAGTAGTAATAAATAGTATGTGAAATCTTCTAAAGAATCTTGCATTGAAGATCACTGAATGTTATAGATACAACCCGAAAGATTACAAGCATCGAGACCATGCATATTTGGCATAAATTTACCAATCTTTTTCAACACTGTACGTTTATAATTTTCTCAATGTTTTGCTAGTCTAATTACTAATGGACCAAAACTTGTAAGCCACTAAAGTTATATTCTTATCCGTATAAAGCAAACACCTAAAAATTTGCCCAAATTATGGTGCTCTATTATTGAAACATACAGGTGTGATTTACTCTACACAAACGTATGATTGGCAGATGCTTTGGGGAAGGAAGGTCTTGTGCGATCTTCAACATTTTATGATTGTATGGGATTTGATCCCTTTTCTTAATTTTATTACAAAAAAAAAAAAAACACACACACACACGCACACATGTAGGCGTAAAAATAGAAGAATAATTTTTGGGTCCAAAATAAAAAAAAAATATATTAACAAGTCTTATAAATTATTAATAATAATTAGTTTACTTGTTAATTTTTTTTATTCATTCTCGTCAATAGAAACTTTTTGGGAAAATTCCATTCAAGGCCTAAGACAAGAAAATATTGTCAAAAAAAGCTTTAAGAAAAGTCAAATGTTAAAAAAGGCCCTAGGGCCTTTTCTGGTATTATTTTAGAAAAAAGTAGTTGTTAACGGGAACTGATATAGTTGTTAACGGATACTGATTTTGTTGTTAACAGAATTGTTGTTAACGGATACTGATTTTGTTGTTAACGAGGTACTGATATTGTTGTTAACGCTTTCTGAAATAATACCAGAAAATGTCTTAAGACTTTTTTTGACATTTGACTTTTTTAAAAATCTTTTATGACAATATTTTCCTAACATGGGCTCTCAATGAAATTTTCTCAAATTTTTTTGATATTATTTTTTTCTGAGTGGACCTAAAATCATCCTCCCAAAATTGAAGCTGCATGTATCACAATGGCTTTACAGATGCAGTACAAGTGGGTGGAGATCATGAGGTTGTCCTCTATCTCTGATAAGATAGGAAGGGACAAAGGACCTGGGAGGTGCAAGCATTCCCAAGAAAAAGCTGATTATGACATATTTGACTACAAGCTTCTTCACTGTTGACAAATACGTCCTTCTTCCCTCTCTGCAATACCTGAATTGTTCACAATCTCCTCCAATCATTCCCAAAGTCAATGTCTGCACCAGCTTTGACTTCAAAAACCCCTCCCTCCAATAATCCTCCTCCTTATTGTGCTAATCTCTGGTTAATTGCTTGCATTAGCAAGCTATTGTCCATATATACCTGCCTCTTTAGTGCTCCTATCCATGTCAACTTTTCATATCTCTTTTGTTTATTCCAAAATATCTTCCATAATGGCTTTGAAAGATCCAGGCAACATGTAAAAAGTTGGCGCCCAACACCATTTTATCTGATTCTCAGTCTTCCATGTCGGCTCCACAATTTTCAAACCCCTTCACTAATTAACATGACTCTTCTGCATGCTAATATTTTCTTAGAAAATTATTTATTATTATTTAAAACAGATGGTGCGGATTCATAATTTCACAATAACAGAGGGGGCCAAAAGTTATCAGATTAATAATATACGTTGCATCACCTATTAGCCCAGTCAGACTAACTATAGATTATTAGTATGAGGATGATTAATTAAATAAGTAGTAAGGAATAGTTGTTGGCTCTGAAGCAATCTTTGTCCCAATAATATTAAATGGGAAGGACTGTATATGAACTGTTTGAAACTATGGGTGTCTGTGGGATTGACAAGAAAAAACCCACAAGACTATATAGGTCTCAGACAATGGTCAATCAGAGTCCCCCAGCTGGATTGTTTTTTTAATTTTACCTGATATTAACACACACTAATTAATTCATAGGCGGATCCAAGATAGAATTTCTGATACTTCTTTTTTAAAAAAAAAAAAATCTCACACATATAATATAATATGGGATCTGGTCTCAAATATAAGGCAGAGTTATAATTTTGTTAGAGAGATTAAGGAAATTAAATAAGTTACTTAATTATATCATATGTTGTATATTTTTAAATTGATTAAAATATATTTTTAGTCCATTAAATCTTACATGAGGTATATATTTTATCCTCCAACTTTATAAAGTATGTTTTTGGTCCTCTATTTCTAATATCGTTAATGTTATTAACAAAAAATCTTAATATTGCAAACTCAACTGATAATTGTACAGATGACAGAGCATATTTAAGTTTTAATTTTTTTAATATAATATGTTAAAATTATTAAAATAAAATAAACGGACAAATTGTTGCAAATGAAATCAAGATTTTCATATTTAGATTATTAAATTAATATATTTAGATTATGAAACTAAAATTTTTATATTTAGATCATTAAACTAAATTTTTTAATATAATCGCGGGTTTGATTATAACAACTTCATTAGGAATTTAGATATTTTTTAATATTTTAAATTTTAAATAAATAGATTTTAATTACACTGTTGTTCAACACTTATGCTTACATAGTCATCCGTTGCGTTTGCTGCGTCAACATATTCCGTTAGTAACATTAACAGTATTAGAATTATAGAATTAAAAGTATACTTTATGAAGTTAAGGAATAAAAAAAATATCTCGTGTAAATTAAAAAGACTAAAAGTGTAATTTAGTCTTTTAAATTATTATAAGTTTACTAGTCAAACTAATTAATTTACAAAAAAATATAAATATAAATACTTTAAAATAACTTAATTAACTTTTTTAATGTCTCTAAAATTTTAATATAGGAGAAAGTATAATGAAAATAGGGTTAAGTTGCAAAAATACACATGTGCTTTACTCCAAGGAGCGCCTAATACCAAGTACTTTTTTTATATGCAAAATACACACGTAGTTATAATTAGGTGCAAAGATACCTTTTGACCGTTAAATTTGAATTTGACTGTTAAGTTTAACTTTTTTTACTTTCAAAGATATAAAAATACACATGTGATTTGGCAAAAAAAGCATCAAAACACCAAGTGTTTTTTTTTAATTTAATAATTTTATTTCATTTAAAGGAAAATTATTATTTTTCTAGGTATAATTCTTAAGAGGCCAAAATTTTTATTTCCATAAGTTATTTTCTTTTTTTTTTAAATCCTTATTGGTGCAAACATTTATATTGCATAACTAGAAAAAGAAATGAAAATTAGATAATATTGATTGAAAAATTATTTAAATACTTTTTGGTTCAATTGGTTAGATCAAAAAATTAAAATTATTTTTAATTAAATATATTATTTATGATATCAAATTGTAAATACATAAATACTCATTTATTAATTATTAATTATAAAATTTAATAAGGATTTAAAAAGATTATGGAAATAAAAAAATTTGGTCTCCCAAAAATTACACCTAGAGAAATAATAATTTTCCTTTAATTGAAATAAAATTATTAGATTAAAAAGAAACACTTAGAGTGTGTTTGGTTTGAGGGAGGGGGAGGGGAGAGAGAAAAATTTTACTCTCTTCTTTATAAAAAAGCCCATGGAAACTTTTTAATATTCTTAAAATATACTCTCAACAAAAAAGAATATTCCCTTTATTAATGACAATTTGGTCAATTCCCTTCTTTCCTCACCCTCCCCTCAAACCAAACACACTATTAGTATTAGACACTCTTTTTGTCAAATTACATATGTTTTTTTTGTGCCTTTGAAAATAAAAGAAGTCAAAGCTAACGGTTAAAGTCAAACTTAGCGATCAAAGGGTATTTTTATACCTAATTTATAACCACATGTATACTTTTATATTTAAAAAAAACATTTAATACTAGACACTGCTCAAAATAAAATATATGTATTTTTTTACCCCTTAACCCATGAAAATAAAAGTCTCCGATGGCTATGAGGCAATTATCCAAAGGGTGGGAATCCATCTAACGTTTGTTGACAACTAATACAATCTTAATCATAGATTACACCAACAAATATACATGTATTTAATCTGTCAGACTGTACCTTGGGCCATCCCTTTTGACCTTTACACTTCACTAGAAAAGACATTCTCAGCAGAGGCAAAGGACAAAAAAAAAAAAAACACCTTTACAATATCAATTGCATAATTTTCAATATTCTATACAACCAAAGAACGTAACAATCCTGTACATTAAGAAGAAAATTGTGACAGTAATGCGCACAGTTTAACACAGCTGGCATCTTAAATAGCTTTTGTTTTTTTTTCTTTGGTAATCAGAATAATTAATGTTAAGACTGGCTGGGATTGTGCCCAGTGAGCTGAAAGGTTAACACTTGACTTTCAACCCCGTATATAGCTTGCTATTCTTGTCCACCGAATAAAAGCTAATATATTGTCTGTCCTGTGCGTTCTTTTTTAACTTCTTGCAAAAATGTCTTTTAAAAAAAGTTCATATAATTAATATACAAAATATTAAAAATAAATTATGCTTTCACTTCTTTAAAACTTATTTTTAAATGATAATACACAGTGGGATAATAAATAACCAAATACTGTATATATTTAAATTTATTTTGGAAAAGAATAATAATCCTTTTACTCATAATGGTAAGATGAGTCAAATGAAGAAGGATTCGATATCCCTTGAATAAGTTATTGAATTCAAGTTTTATCACTTTATGAATATTAAAAAATCATGTCAGAGGAGACCTTCTCTCAGTTACAGCTTGATGTGGTCTGAATCTTGATTATCTGATTTAATTTAACAACGATCAAACATCGAACGGATTTAAAAAGACTTGACTTACGTCCATTTAGAAGGGTTTAACAACGCTAGACATGATTTTTTTTCCTGTTCCATTATATGTGAGGAATTAGCTTCATAATTCATGACCCATGAAAGCATCGTCAGTTATAAGTTTCATGGCTTGCTGTTACTGTGATGACAATACAGCCTTGAGCCTATAAATACAAAAAGAAAAATGACACCTTGAATCTTGTAGGAAGAATAATGAGAGTTATGGACATTGACTCTGAAATAACTAAATCTCAGTTCAAAATAAAATAACGTTTTGAAAATTATGAGAGCTCAATTGAAAATAGTTAATAATAATAATTAGTATCATGATTCTATATTTATAACATTATCGTTATTATTCTTATAAATTATAGCCACAAAGTATTATTGTTCTCTACCTGAAATTCCACGCTAGACTCCAAATTTTTGCCCCCGGCTACTTGCCATCATTGCTTTCTGTTTATTATCGAAGTTAATGTTGAAATTTTCGGCAAAAATTAAAGTCACAAAGTATTATTGTTCTCTACGTTGAAATTTTTGCCATATGATTCATCCAAAATAGTTAACAAGCTCTTGAACGAGTCAGTTTCCACAAGTTTCTTCCGCAGAGTTATTGATTTTGTTGTTTTACTGGTTATTTTTGTACAAAAGCAACCATTTTCGTTTAATGGGAAAAAAGACATCCTTGGGGGACTGATTTTCTCCAATAACGAAAGGAATGTATTTAGTGTAACCAGCATAAATAAAGATATATATGTAGTGTTTTTTTCACTGTATATAACTAACTAATTGAAGGAATAAAATAAAACTACCTTCCAGTTACTATTTACACCACGCTAGTATATATACTAGCACCATATTAGAATAATTATTAACTATAGCATGATTAAAAAAAAAGGATCATTACTAATTGTACCATTACGCCTACTTGTTTATTTAACGTGCTCAACTAAGTAAAGTAAGGCACTACAGAAATATACTAAAATAATGTACCGGGTGGGGAAAGAGGGGGGGGGGGGGGGAGAGCAGGCTAATCGGTTTTGTTTCTTTCTCTGCGCTTTCTTTTATAGTTCGTACCATTAAAAGATGTTAATAATAAAGAGAAAAAAGAAAAAAGTTTTTTTCCACTTAATCTGTATAGTTTTCAGAACGTATTTTGTGCTTGGAATTTGCGCAAAAGAGATCAGTAGTAACAAAAATCTAACATCATTGTCATGGTCACGGAAAATAAAAGAGTGGAAGGGAAAAGGGAACGGGTATTTACTACCATGTACTGTCACAATAAGAAGAAATGTTTTTGATTTCATGAATACAATTAGACACATTCTCACACACAGAACCCCAGAAACTGAAAGTCATTTCTGAAACCTCTCTACCTCCCTCCCTTACCCCATCATATCTTTCTGATTTTACTACTTCCAGTCACTTATCAGTTTCGCTCAGACACTCATCAGTAGTAGTACATCATCCCCTCCTCTCTCTTGTTTTCCTCAATATTATTATTATGACCACTGATCATCTGCTTTATCTCCTCAATTCCATACTCCATTAATAATGGGGTTTGCCCAAAGTACTGATCACTTGGCTTCTCTGACGATGCCCACTGGTTAATAATACTAGTTTCACCTCCGGGCATGAACTTGTTATTGTTGCTCAACTCATGATGATGATGATCAAACCCTCCTTTACCATTGGACAAGAAGCTGTTGAAGTTTTGATGATGGAATAGATGAAAACCCATCTCATCTTGTTTGACGTCTCCTCTGCCTCCACGGCTGATTTGACTGCAGCTTCCATCTGATGAAGTGCTGCAGCTTCCTTCACTTCCAAATATGTTGTAGTAGTGTTGCATTGATGGACTGACCAAGGAGGCTTCTTGGTTTTGAAAATAAGGAAAATTATTGGTGGTTGAAGGCATAACAGAAGTGGACTCTAGGCCTGTGAAGGATATAGTTGATGGGCTGGGGTAGTAATAAGAAGAGCTTAAGTCTCTGCATGACGAAGTAAAAGGTGCGTT
The DNA here is from genome assembly GCA_037074495.1 of Acacia confusa. Classification (NCBI taxonomy): domain Eukaryota; kingdom Viridiplantae; phylum Streptophyta; class Magnoliopsida; order Fabales; family Fabaceae; genus Acacia; species Acacia confusa. The sequence goes on from CM073509.1 coordinate 2,641,175, forward strand.
TTGATGATCATTATGAAGATGATAGGATTCATGAAATAACGTTGCAGGAGGTTTATTCCTGATCTGGTGATTAGACGATGGAGGAAGCAAACCCATGAGCTTCTTCTTGAGCTTGGTGTTCCAGTAGTTCTTAATATCATTGTCTGTCCTCCCTGGCAACTGAGCTGCTATTATTGACCACCTGCCATTTATATTATTACTTATTCATCCAACTTAATAATTAACTTCCCCAGAAGAAAACGTTGAAGCCTGTTTATTATAAGCTGTCAAAGCTTTCAAGTTTACAACTTCAATCAAAAACCCCAACTTGTACATATATAGGCAGGTTCTAGATAGCTATAAGGTTTCAGAATGAGGGGTATAGAAAACCTAGTTTATTTCACCAGCGCATGTAGTTGATATAAAAGAGGAAAATGATTCTCTGAATGGGATTGTTGGCCAGAGTAAAGAACAAAGTAATAAAATTGACACTAGTAGTCTAGTTACCTGCTTCCAATATTAGCATAGAGGGTGCATATTATTCTGTCTTCATCATCAGAGAATTCGCCGTGCTTAATGTTGGGCCTCAGATAGTTGAGCCACCTCAATCTACAACTTTTCCCACACCTTTTTAAACCTGCAAAAAGATCAAACCACCATGGTTTTTCGGAGATCTGTGGGAGAAGATAGCTAGAGAGATATTTAATTAAATAAGAAGAAAAGGCGAGAGCTTTATTAATGTATTACCTGCTTTCTGAGGAAGAGCGATCCAATTACCCCCTGTTCCGTTCTTCTCTATGTACTCTTTCAGCTTTGTGTCTTCTTCTGGTGACCATGGCCCCTTCTTTACATTTGCTTTGTCACAGCAAGGAGCTCTTCCCATCTCTCTTCTTCGTCTTCTTCTACTTCCTCTTCTGTTTCTTCTTCTTCTCCTCTCTCTCTCTCTCTCTCTCTGTGATAACTTTGATGTTCCAAAGTCCCCCTTTTCTAAATGAAATTTGGCGGATAGGAGAGATTGTACCTTATAATAAGAGACCTGTGTTTTTGGACGGTTTCAAATATATATTTTATACTAGATGGATAGAGAGAAGGGGGTGCTCAAGTCAAATGAAAGCAATGGCTGGCCAAATTAATTCAACTCTTATGGCTCTGTAGTTTGATTTCAGACAAAACTTTACTAGTTATATCCTTAAATATAAAACTCAGTTAAATTTTTAGAAAAGTTAAGAAATTTTATTAAAACATTTATATTTATATTTTTCTCAAAACTTTTTTTTTTTCACTTGTAAACTAATATATAACATAATGATGCTCATCATATCATATAATTAAATAATCTATCTACCTCCTTTAAACTCTTTAAAAAAAATCAACTGAATTTAATATTAAATACTAGAGAGAGTATGTACTTATACTTGTAAATAAAATTTCTTATTAAAAATTAATAATTTTTTTTGTTGTGATATGTATCGTATGATTAAGTATTTATTAAAAGAAAACGTTTGATTAAAAATCTGAATGCTACTGGCCCTTTGATTAATTAGATGGAGGCAGCTAATTAATTGATTAAATGAATAGAACATATATAAAAATGTTCCACGCAAGCGCCCCATGAGAAAATTCACGCCCTATGCCTCCGTCAAAAGAATCCAAAGTTTGTCATACATACTCAGAGAAACACATAACAGGGAAATTGAATTGATAGATACAGCTACCAGAATGTTGACACTTTTCAAGCACAATGCCCAAAAGATGACCTAGTTTTCCTCTGCTTAGTGGTCTTCCCTTCATATTTTATTTCTTAAAGAAAATAATGCATTGGCACCCTGCAAAAAAGTAACACAGCCAGGTATGTGTGTGTGTGTGTGTGTGTGTCTACATGTATAGTTCTTTTTTGGACAAATATACTTGTATAGTTAAAGAAAACAGAACAAGACAAACACAAGAGACTTTAAAGGGACGCATAATTATACTGTAAAGTAACCTTACACATTACAAGCTAGCTAACTGATCCATATAATGATCATGTACGTAAAGTTGAGAAACAAAAAAACAAAAATACTCATCTGTGCAATTAATTATTAGACTATTCATGAGTTGTTATATGGAAAGGATAGAGGAAAAAGGAGGAGGGTAAGCACTGTGCAAGTTTGTAGACAATGTAAGTGATGAGAATGATCATATTTGGAGATGGAATCAGATTCCGTGGTGGGCTTTAATGGATATTGAATACATATTTCATCTGATTCAGGTGTGTTGAGAGATTGACTAATCAATGGTGTGGTAGCTTGTGCTTATCATGCTTTGAGTACAAATGTGACACATCGAGAGAGAGAGAGTAACCAGAAACATTTGTGAAAATTTGTCAAAACAGTGTTCATAGATTTGTGCTGCCTCATTATGACATTCCATACTTGGGACTACCTCTTTGTTTGCATAGTAATAGAGACCTATCCTCTCCCTCCCCCTCCCCCCTCTCTCTCTACCTTCCTCCCTCTCTCTCTCTCTCACCCTCTCCCATGTAGCTACTTCCATTTCGTAGCCCATGTGAGGACGGAACATTTAGCTAATCCTCACCCTGTCACACACACACACACACTTATATATACTCCCTCCCATTATTAAGGCAGTGAACTTTTTTTTCAGGGTTAAAAAAACTATAAAATTACTTAATTATAGCATATATTATATATCATTACAATATTTTTTAGTTTATAAGTCATATAAATTAGTTTAATAAAAAATATATAACTATTTTAATATAATTTATTTAACCTCCTTTAATTTATCTGTCTACAACTAACTTCTATATTAAAGGTATGAGTTAGTATATGTTAGTGTATTCTTCATTCCCCGTGCTAATTATTTCTTTTATGAATATCCGTTAAATTTTGCTTGGCGGTTGCAATGCCAGAGGGAGAGGGAGGCCGAGGAGACTAAAGTCTATATTCTGTGGCACACTGGCATGAGATGTTCAAACTTAGATCTATGGCTGAAGTTTTTGAAATCTGCTCATAATCCACTCATGAACGAACGCGCATATATATATATATATATATATAAGAAGTGAATTATTAGCTTCCTATTCTTTTTTAGAAGTGGATGTGCAGTTGGCAGGATCAGTGCTTAATTATTGTAGATGAAACCAATCACTAATTGGAGTATTCTTTGTTTTAAAAATGTACAGGTATTATATTCCCCGATATAGCTGATTGGGCAACTCAACAGATATTATATACTAATCACACATATACGTTAAACGGATTAAAATATAGAAGGGTGAGTTAAGTATACTGCATTTCAATGGATTAAACTGTAGTTTTCAAATATATAATTAAGATTTCTGAATATTTCCAACCATCTGATGCTATCGTTATAGGTGTATATATAAGGAAATTACTACAAAATAATCAAGTACAAAGAAAATGAACAAAACCTTTTGTAACCTATTACCTTAAAATCAGGTGTTCAGCATCATATCAAAATAACAGGAGATAATTGAAATCCGGGACGATGTGCATGATATTATTATATATTTTCTCAGCTAGGCAATAATAAGGGTAATTATTTTTTTGGCCAACAATAAGTGTAATTATTAAGCGCGTGTTATGAATTTAGAATACGAATGAAATGATATGATTGATATGGATGAAATTATACCGGATACTGTGATGTTTCTGTTTATATATATTTAATTAAATTAAATCAACTTTCTTCATCACTCGTGTCATTGCTAACGTGATCCTACATGTATAGTGCTGCCACCCACCTATGCTACTGGGCTTGCAGTTTTCTGAATCCGAACTTTAAAATTTCATGATAAATATTATAAACTTATTAAATACGTGACGCATATGCATAATCCAACGATCCCAATATTAATTAATCCCACGTATGTGGTTATTACATTATTCTTTTGTTATGTTTCCCCTCTTTGTCTGTTGGATCCGTATCAAAGTACTTCTTCAGTGACACAGCGTAAGGTTGCATTTTCCCATAATATAAAGCCGGCCCGTGCGCATCAAGCTTTGATCTTTTAGATATTACATTGGGAAAATTGATTATAGGGCCCAAGGAAGCAAAATAATTACAAAAAAGGCCCAAAAAATATTCATAGGCCCTAGGGCCTTTTCTGACATTTTTTCAAAAAACGTTAGCAACTACATCAGTAGCGGTTAACAACTATATCAGTCCCCATTAACAACTAAATCAGTCTAATTAACAACTACATTTTAACAACTACATCTGTAGCAATTAACAACTACATCTGTAGCAATTAGCAACTATGTCCGTACACTTTTTTTGAAAAAATGCCAGAAAAGACCCTGACATGTGAATGTTTCTTAGGCCTTTTTTGTAATTATTTTTCTTCTTTGGGCCCTGTAATCAATTTTCTCTATTACATTTTTCTGATTCAAAGTTTTATGTGGTCATTGCAGAGCCGTTTTCATGCACGTACGACAGCTAATTTTATTAGGGTTATTACATGGTGGGTGGGTGTCGGAAGGTATATAATCTAGCCATGATTTTTGTTCCTTTAAAAAGAGAGATTTTCTTTTATAATATTTTTAAAGAGTTTTGTTTGTAAAACTATATTTTTTTGGTAAGAAAATCTATGTATTTTTTATGTGTGATCTCATACTAGGAAAGTTCCCATATTTTTCACCTTTGATTTTATGATTGTTTTACTCAGAAATAATGAAAGGGCAGACAGGAAAATCAGTATTTGCTAAAAGGAGATCGAATATATAATGGTCGCATAAAGTGAACTTTAATTTATTTAGATTAAAAGGTAACATAATCAACAATAGGAGGAACGTTCTAGGAATATATATAGAGATATGTTTTCGCTTTAAAAGGTAACATATTCGTGTTATGCTAATATGATACCTGCATGTTTGTTCGCACTTTGCTATATAAATCACTGTGTATAGTGCTTGCTTACAGTGACATTTCGTGCTTGTCGACCACTATCTAAATAATTATAAGGCAATGATTATCTCTAAATTGAAACTTGTCGCCCTCCTACGTATAATAAGTTCCCCATGCCATTAAACAACATAAAGTTCGACTCTTAAATTTTTATTTATATTTTTGTCCTTTCTTTTGTTTAAGTATTCTCAGAATATTGCTCTTTAGAATCAGACAAACTAGGGGCAAACTTGATTCCCAACCCAGCTGGTTAGAACTTGCCAACAACTGGGTTGACTCCAGACAGAGAAAGTGTCCTTTCTTGCTTTCAGTTTTGTGTGTATACAGGCTGCAAATTTGGTTCTGCCTTATTTTTTTCTCTCCTTGAAAATGTTACAAAAGAAAGATGAGCAGATAATTATAAATATTCATATGACACACTGTATAGGTATGTGTCTACCAGGTTTAGGGTCTATCTGTATTGGACTAAATCTCTTGCTTGTGCACTCAAAATTTCAGTCCTTTTGATAGAATGTGATGCTGTATAAAGTTGTGACAAGTAGCAGCATCAATCTGGTAGCAGGTTTTGGAGCAGCGATATATAAATATATAATATTTATATTATGTGTATTAAATTTACATAGCTTCAGTTAATACCACCAAAATAGTAATTACATGTTAACTAGTAACGTAATTGTTTTTTTTCGCAAGAGAGAACGCATTCAAGTGGGCCATTCCTAATATATAGCCAGCTATTAGTATCAGAGACCAAAAGATATTCATTAATGGGTGATTGGCTCTGTAGAATTAATCATGGACTTTAATAGTGCTTGCATGTGCATTTAATGATATGAATGACTAGTTCAGATACTATTTCCAATTGATGTTTGAGTTGTTATATTAATCTACATACAAAGACATATGAAGATGGACCCCATACCCAAATGTTTGTATTCACAGAGATATGCTATGAAAAAAATAAGTAAAAAAGTATCTAACAGAGCACTAGCTTGGCATTTATATATACAACAAAAGGAAAAAGTGAGAGCTATTTTTCGTAGAGTTGTATGTAACTCAAAATTTTTTGTCGAGCAAGCAAGTTGATATCTGTCTTGCGTCCTTTTCCACCTCCTTGGGGAATCTTGGAGTTGAAAAAAAAAAACACAAAAGGGTCTTCATCGTGCAATTCAAATATTAGACATAAAATTATTAAGTAAATATTAGTAATAAAATCGTCCCATCGTATTCACGCAAACTATAGTTTAATCAATATAATTAAGTAATGAAAAGTGAAAGTGTCATGGTCATCCGCATTGACTCTCGAACAGAAAATGATCGCCTCACTTTCTCAACGGTTGGCAAACTAAGCTGGACATTTTCGTAGGCTTCGATCGTTTTCCCATTATATTATTGCATTATTAAAATGGATAAGCAGTATCCTTGTCTCGTGTATTTGCAGTTGTGCCCTTCTTTTTCGGGCTTATTTTGATTGCAGACTTGTTCTGTAAAAAGGAAAGACATTGGAATTATATATATTGGTTTCGTACGTATGTATAACGTGTGATGAAGCTCATCATTTGGGTTGAACTTGTAGAACTTGGAAGGATCGTAAACCAGCTGGTTAGAGAAGGAGAGGCAGGTAAGCACTTTTTGTAATAATTAAAAAAAAAAAAACAATCGTGTGTTGAAATTTTGAGGCGGCACTATGACAAAACACGACATTGTGGGAAAGTTCAGACGATTGAGATGGAAATTGCAATTAAACTGCCCAATGTTTAGTGGGAAGATGCACGCACGCGCACACACACATTATAATCCTCATTGTGTGAGCGAGTTCACACGAGTCTTAATTATAGTATAAACAAGAGAAAATCGTGCATATATAAGTAATCGTGAGGTCTAAAAGATATGTAGAAGCATGGAAACTGTGTTGCTTCAAAAGATGGGAAGATGCATGTAATTAATGAATATAATCGTGTGTGTAAACGTGTTTATACGACTTTTAATAACCAGTGTACACAAAGAAGTAGGCAGAAGAAATAAACACATTTTAATTAGTTTCATGTTTTCCCACAGGAAAAGTCTGCTCTCACGAATGTGACACGCATTAGAGATTACCATCAGGCTTATAAGTAGTTTGACTTTCAAAGATTAGTGTGATTTCAAAAGGATTATGTTCTGACAAATATATCAAAATATACAATTTATGAAAGATTGTATGTGATATATATAAAGAAATAACATGCATGTATATATGTGTACAGTTGGCAACAAAAAGAAGGATAAAATTTTGAGTTTTTTTTTTTGGGTAAAAGAGCAAAATTACACATATATTTTATCCTCAAAAAAGCACCCAGCATCATATGCTTTTTTTAGGAGCAAAAATACACACGTGGTTGTCATTTTAAAGCAAAAGTTACATCTCACCGTTATATTATTGTTTACTTCATCTCTTTCTCTCTCATCGGTGAATTGTAACATAGTAGTGAAATGTGACTTTTGCTCTAAAATGACAACCACATATGTATTTTTGCTCCCAAAAAAAGTATATGGTGTTGAACACTCTTATGGATAAAACACATGTGCATTTTTACTTCTTTATCATTTTTTTTAATGCTAGTTTGGAAACTAGAGGAGGTTTTCAGCAAAAGGAGAAAAAGGGTAGCAAGAAAAGAGTTGAGGTACTGTTTAGAAATCTTTCAAAATCTAAATTTTGATATTTATGAAATAATTATGTAGGATCAATTTTATCTCATAGACAAAATTTAAAATTTAGGTTTTGAGATGTTTGCAAAAATTACCTAGATGTAATAATGAAGGTATGGCAATAAAAACTAAAAAGACAGGGAAATGGGGTTTTTTTTAAAATTTAAAAAAGAAAAGGAAAGGAAAATGGAGGTGAGGAGAGAAGGTAAGAGAGGGAAGGAAGGAGGGGAAAAGTCAAAGAAGAAGCAAGTGAGATTCGCTGGCGGAAGTTGGTGACGTCACAAGTTACGCCCTGTGCCTGCCACGAAGCAAGTAGTCGCCTTCCACACCACACACCTCACTTCTTCTCAGTCTTCAGATCACAGCTCCCTCTTCTTTTCTCTCTCTTGTAGTACTTCATTTTTGGATTTTGATATAATCTGTGATTAAAAAACACTTGGTATTTGATTTCATTCGTCGTAGGGCGCACGTGCATGCACTGTGCATCTCTCTCTCTCTCTCTTTCTTTCTCCATGAATATAACACCCACACCGAATCAAGTGTCTGGTCAGAAGTAGAAGGGAGGAGGTAGATACGGCTTTTGGTTTTGATTTGTTGGATGACATGATATATATATATGTGTGTGTGTGGGTGTGTGATACTGTGATGAGATGTGAGAAGTGTGAGAATGGAAAATGGACCAATCAATCAGTCACCTCAGAGTGTGTGGTTGTTCCTACTCTTGGCTTCACTGTCATTTTGTTTACTAACCTTGTTTCTTGTTATTATTATTATCCAGGCAGTAAGTACTTTGTGAGTCCGACAAAATGAAAACCCACTCCTGGAATTGCAATGCTAAATTAAACAACTCGCATGAATCTGTTTGATCGATCTAGCTAGTTAAGCTAGGTTGGTGAAGATTGGTTTTGCCAACTTTGAATTTCATGCCTTCCTCCTCCTCCATTTGCTACCCACTTCCTCTTCACTACCAAACATATCACACACCGCCCTTTCCTCCTCCCCTTTCCTCCTCCTCCATCGCCTCCTCTCATCTTTTGCTAAGTGTCATCTGCACATTGTATCTATTGATATCAAATTCAATTCACTGGTTGGTTAATTATCTGAGTTTACTATTTTTACAATTCTAATTTATTAAATTGAGTTGGGTAACTGATAAACTCGTTATCATCGTAGATTAAGTTAAACTTACGAGTTTATATACGGGTTTACCATTTTTACGTTTTTAATTTACAGAATTGTTTTAATTCATTTTAAAACACTTGTTAACCTTTCGATTTAATCATGGTTATTGGCTTTATATTTGAGTTTTATATAAATTTATTTGTTAAATATGATAAATTTTTAATATTTATTGATTTAATTTTAATTATTTAGATTTAAAATGTATTTAAATCGAATGGTTGCCATTTTTTATATCTTAACTATTTATTATACACTATTAATACATATTTAGTAGCGAAAGTAAAATTTTATGAGTTTACAATTTGAATCCATAATATAAGTTTAGGTCATTGTCACGAAATTATTTAAACTCGTGAGTTTAATATTTTGTATCTTCAAATATCTGAATTATAATTAACCACCACCTTCACTGAATTGTATTTTACGTGTTTCTATATTTATTTTATCATGCACGAAATAAGTCTGCCAACTTCTTTTTTAGTTAGAGATGTGCTATTCTTCTCACCCTCAACATGAACTGTTCCTAGTTTCAACATTGTCTTTACCAGAAAACTCTCCATTCATCATTAACTCTTCTGTTAGCCAGCCCAAGGAAGTTCATAGAGTTCCCATCTATATAAGCAGTACTGTTTCGGCCCAAATCCATAACCCATGTGGTTACCACTGGGTCAATTTTTAGTGCTTCAGGCCCAACTGAAAGCCCATATTTTTATCACAGTCCAAATACTAATTTCACTTGGGAAATTAGGAAAAGTCAACCTCGATGGGGTTAAAAAAATCCAACTTGGGCAATGCTTTCCAGAAATTGACTCCAAGAACCTCGTTACGTTACTTATTCCTCGGTCAATGGCTCCCAAGTCCTTTCTAAATCCCTCGCCATCTCACTTCCCAGTTCATCTGCCACTCTCGAGCTCCATCTCTCTTCAACAATGAACAAGAAGTTGAAGACACTCTCGGATTGCTTGCTTCCAATTTTTCAAATCCACGCCATAATACTCTCCCTTGCTCTCTGTTTCGTCCCTTCATCTTCTTCAACGCCGGATCGCAAGCCCATTCCTCCTCCTCTGCCCATTTTGCCCATTCCCAATGCTTTCCAGCTCCAATGGCAGCTCAGTGAAATGGCCCTCTTCCTCCACTTTGGAATGAACACCTTCACTGACTCCGAATGGGGTACCGGCCGTGCCCACCCCTCCCACTTCAACCCATCCAATCTCAATGCTGCTCAGTGGGTTCGGGTTGCCAAAGAATCTGGATTTTCTCGAGTACTTTTAACTGCTAAACACCATGACGGTTTCTGTTTGTGGCCCTCTGACTATACTGATTACTCTGTACGATCGAGCGAGTGGAAGAACGGGACCGGAGATGTGGTCGCTGAGTTGTCCGCCGCTGCCATGGACGCCGGCATCGGTCTTGGGCTTTACCTTTCGCCTTGGGATCGGCACGAGCCATGTTACGGGAAGACTCTGGAGTATAACGAGTATTACCTAGCGCAAATGACCGAGCTACTCACTAGGTAATTCAGGTCGAGCTTCATTTTCGAGTTCTTTCTAGTAAATTTCCCCGATTTCAGGATTCGATCTATGAGTATTATATTGCCTATTGGTGATTGGGCGTGTTTCTTTTATATTGATATGGTCCACGTTGTGCTAATTTTGCATTCAATGCTAACAAAATTAGGTTTTTTTTTTTTTTTTTGTCTCTGTGCATCTGATGATTGGGGACTTTGCAGCGGGCCAGCGGTTTTTGCTATGGTAGATTTCATATTTTCATGATATCACGCCCCTATGAAACGACCTTCATTTTGTATAACTGGCTATTGCTTGTAAACTGCATGAGTCATGACTATAAAGATTATGAGGTTGAGTTGTGCTTGTGCCTTAGGGTAGTTGAAACCTTATAGTTGGTTCCACCTGACTAGAATTTTGATTGCCCCTGCTCTCCTGAAGAGTCTCTGACATTCTGCTACTCACGCGCATTCCATTTTTTTGATATTGGAAATCTGTTCATTAAACCAGGTACGGAGAGGTTGAGGATGTATTTTTGGATGGTGCAAAAGGGAAAGGAGAGAAGGACATGAAATATTTATTTGAAGGATGGTTTTCTCTGATTCATCAGCTTCAACCGGGGGCTTTGATTTTTACTGATGCTGGTCCGGACACGAGGTGGATTGGTGATGAAGATGGTTTTGCACCGCCCACTTGTTGGTCTCCTTTCAACCGGAGTGCGGTTGAAATTGGTGGTCATAACCCCCAGTGAGTTACATTCAACATTCCTAAATATAACTGTCCCTTCTTTATAATGGAATATAAATTTTTCTCGCTCAATATATTTTTTCCGTTTGAATGATATGGTCATTACTTATCACTGAGCAACGTATACTTCTGCCTAGTACACGAACAAGACAGAGATTTAACGATTGTCATATTCACATTTGACAGATACGCAGGCAGAGGAGATCAATTTGGTCAAGATTGGGTACCTGCTGAGTGTGATGTCTCTATCAGACCTGGTTGGTTTTGGCATGCTTCTGAAGTTCCAAAATCAGCAAGGACTCTCCTTGACATATACTACAAAGCAGTTGGTCGAAACTGTCACCTTTTACTCAATGTGCCTCCTAACACTTCAGGCCTCATTTCAGATGAGGATATCCAAGTGCTTCAAGAGTTCAGTGAGATCCGCAGGTCCATATTTTCCCATAATTTTGCTCTGAATGCTCTTCTTCACGCTAGCAGTACCCGAGGAGGGGCTCAAGATTCTCGTTTCAGTCCTTACAATGTTCTAGAAGAAGGCATACAAACGTACTGGGCCCCTGGGGTGAATCAATCGACTTGGATACTGTATATAGATCTTCAAAGGTTGGTATCATTCAATGTTCTGAAATTACAAGAGCCTATTCAAATGGGACAGCGTGTGATTGAGTTTCACCTGGAGACGCTTAATAAAGGGGTATGGAAGAGAGTTGCAACAGGAACCACTATTGGATATCAGAGGCTGTTACGAATTCCAGAACTGAAATCTCAGCACCTGAAGCTTCAGATAGACAAGTCTCGTGCAGAACCATTGATTGCATATTTTGGAATTTACATGGATCGAGTTTCCTTATCAAGCGACGTATCTGACAAAAATTTAGGAGGCAATTTCAATGGCAGCCAAGTTATTCGCAGTACTACACAAAACTATTCCCAAGTTTCTGCAATGTAGATTTTACCCCATTTCTTTCTGTGGTTGTAATTTTTGTATAAAACATTGCACATGAAAAATATTACGAGTAATTTAATTTTGGTTCTTGCACAAAGCTTTAATTATGGTATGGAGAAGATAGAAGAGCATGATCTTATTATCACCATGTCGAATCCCTGCCACCAAGCTGTTTTTTCTCCCTTTTCTCTAAACGGATAATATACCTGGGTAACTATTTCCCAACGTTGGATTTTTCTCTGGAAAAAAAAAAAAAAAAAAAAACTCACGTAATCCCTATAAAAGACGAATATTTAACACTAATCTGTGCTTTATGGAACATAACTCACACATGCATTCTCATTTCACGTACAAAGATATTTAACAAGTGCATTGTTCTTTGGCTCGGTTCAAATTATGAAAATGCTTTCTAGTTCTGACATGTTCAAATTTTGCAGAATCATAGAAACAAAAATGTGGGCTGATGTGATACAAAAGTTGTCATTAATAACAGAAGCTAAGCAGAGGACTCTGTTATTTCAACGTCTCGCAACATCCTTGCAGCCATCGAGCCATATCTCCTGGCTTCCCAGTCACTGAGTTTTTTGTTCGGCAGGATTGTCTCAACCTTTTCTTCTGCAACATTTTCCTCATTAATTTTGTCTTCTCCACTGGTTTCAACGCCATCGACTTTCTCAGCAGTAGCGGGACCTGTGTTTTCTAGGCGCTCTGTCGTAGGTTTTGATCCCATGATGAAGAGCTGAATACTAGGATGTTGGAACGTTTCATCCATCTGAAAATATTGAACTCCTCAGTCAGTGCAACTCCAAACATCTCATTAAGGTTAAAATCATCCTATACCCAGACAATCGCACAACATCAACCTGTAAAGCCAAATAAATAAATAAAATACCTTGGACTTTGGAACAGTCTTTACATCAAAGGTTTTTTTCCACATCTGAAGCATCTGCTCATGGACAATGGTGGAACGGATCTCATAGCCCAGCTTCAAGATGAAAAAATAAAAAAGTCGCCAGCAGATAAGAAAACGATGACTATTGAAGTCCACACGGTGAAATAAGCACATGACATCAAAATAGTACCAAAATTGTCGTCCTAGGTCCTGATAAATCAACGATTGTCTGCAGCAGAGGCTCCAGCAAATGCTCTACATAAACCTAAAGAGGGTTAAGTTGGGGGGCAAAATTAGAACAAAAGAAGGCTAGATCAAACATTGCATGCCAAATGAGTACAAATAATAAGGAACACTGTCTATTTCACAATTCAGTGATGACATCATCAAAGAATGAGTGCTTGTGTAAGCATTATTCAACAAGGAAGTGACATTCATTCTGCCTTACATGCAGGGAGGTGTGGTTAACACTTACAACATCAGTGCCGATGATGTAGTCAAACGGAGGATCGACAGCCATAATGTGGTCCCTGTCCCCCCATTGTAACTCTGAAACCTTGATTGAACCAAATGAATCTATAAAGAATACAAGTCTTCGTCATATGCCATAATTCTAATTTGCAGGTTGGTAAATAGGCCAAGATCAAGTACACGCATGAAAAACAACTCCTTTCAGAATGAAACATGTTTTACGAGTTCAGAAAGATATTCAGCTCCCACTTCTCACAAAAAAAAAAAAAAAAAACACCCCAATGCAAATGGAAACATTCAAAAGTTTTCAAGACATACCAGGATTTGTCTGCATGACCCTTGAAATATTTCGTTCGACATTTCTCTTTAGTATCGGCAAGACCTCCTTTTGGTCTGTCACTATAACATCACACCCCAGCAAAGCCATTCCTGCAAATGAAGCACGGATCAGACCAGGCATCACCATTACACCGAAGCAGGGGAGCTTGAACAATTCCAACCAAGGAAAGCAAGCAGGTAGCCTGAATTAACTCAAAGAACAAATTTTTAATCAATGACTACAATATTAAAACCCACCAAATCCAGAAACTCCACAACCAGCTCCAAGTTCAATTACACGTTTTCCTTTAAGTTTAGCTGGGGAAAACTTTCCCTTTCTGCAATTTCTTTCCTGAATCAATAAAAGATGCAACCTGAGAGTTAAAATCATTATAATTCAAAGATATAACTAGATGTTTCAAAATATGCACTTTTTGCAGACACCAAATGGCAAAACCTAAAGAGTGAAGAAATTGAAATTTTTGATCATTCCCTAGTCTGACAGGATGTAAGTAACTTAGCACGCATTCTTCTCTCTTCCTAGTACTTCCTTGAAGTCAAAGAGATATAACATAGATACTAAAATTATAGCATGAGAAAAAGAAATTGCAGATGAAAAGAATGTAAGTGACCATCATAGTGGTATTTTACAGCCTTAGATATTATTCAGAACCTACAATAAATTCAATCAATGCTTACTTTTATTTCTTTCCTTCATCAAAAAAGGCCCAAAAAATACATTCAAGTTTTACTGATGCTACAGAAATCAGGAATATGAATTGCGAAGCAACTAAGTCCTACAAATGTAGAAAAATTAAGGATGCATAAAAAATGATACATTCATGGAAAAATAAAAGGGTATCCAACTTACGAGAAACTTGACAAAAACAAGTGATGCATCCCATACAGTAGTTCCCAAGTGCTTGGAATTAGGATCCTACCACAGTCAAAATCCATTTACGTTGTCAGAGGGAAAGACCAAAAGAGACGCAGGAATACATAACACCAAATACTACATATATATTTCACCAAAAAAGATACTATATATATATAAGAATCATCAAGTTTTAAGAACTTCAGTGGATAATTATGTCTGTTTCACTAAATAAAGGTCATGCTTCACCTGTCATTATTCTATTAGTCTATGAGCATCTCAATGTTCAAAAAACTCAGAACCTATAGGCCTTAAACAGCAGAAATCATACCTGAGAAAACTGCAACTCATGGCCCAAAATCTCCAACGGCATTTCAAATGTTGTCGGGGAATTTAATCTGGCATGATGATGATAAATATTAAGAAAGGAAAATTTTAGAACACAACAATTTCTAGCCAGAATAGGAAGGGGGGAATAATGTTCATAATCCCATAAGGCCATAATCATTACAGCTCTACACTTACAAATACAAATTAGAGTGGGGTAATTTTATGAATCACAATTCGTTTTATTTCATATAACTCGTTACAAAGCGAACCTGTCTGGCTCCATAGGGCCACTGTCAGTAGTAAAATTAAGCTTGTGCAACACAGGAAATTCTAGGAGCTTTATCGCCGAAGTAAGGTCATATTTTGGTCAGAACTCACTGCAACAAAATTAACAATTTCATTAATCAGAACAAAGAGAGGGGAGGAGGAAACACTAATCTCTGATGGACTCAGAATCTAGCCCCCAATAACTTCAGGTATGAAGATTCTTTCTTTCTTTAGATGACTTCAGATCATTAATAAAATAGATTCTAAAGTAGCAATCCACCATAATGACATATTCCATGACTGACGTTTCAAACAAAAAGTTTAATGTATCCGAATTTTTCGTCTTATACCTAGACCCAGATATGATTCCCCGAAGTTAAATCCTAACTTGGTCCATACCAGAGCGCTATCAAAACCAAACAAAGCAGAAAACAACTTCTAGTTTTGTGTGTGTGTGTGTGTGTTTTTTTTTTTTGGTGTCACCACTCATATAAAATTCACACACACCAAATCGCACATCACTGATAAGCGACTAAATGAGAAAATAAATAGAATACACAACGAAAACGGGAAGAAGAAGGGAGATTAAACCAATCTTCGTGGCCCCCTAAAGCTTGAACCCCCGATTGACATGAACGAATAAGCAAAGTGATTTTTTGTTTTGAAACTGAAGCTGGGCGAAGCTTGAATGGCGTTATGGTGATCTCGAGGCAGTAACGAAAACCCGCCTTAACTAACCCTTTTTATTACGTAAACGGAACCGTCCATCTTAAATAACGAAGTTACTATTTATGAGTATGATACTATTCATTTATACTATAACTGAAATATGTCATTTATGTATAATTAATGCATACTCTATATATATATATAACAAAAGGAAATAAAATTCTTCTTCCGTCTTGATCCTTACGTTCATTATTACCTTTTTCACTCTTGTATTTCTTGTACGAATTGCAAAATTTATTATATAAAAAATAATATTACCGTCATCTAAGCTTAAATATACACCAACAGTCACCACCATAAACCTCAGTCCTACTCTGCAACATTATCGTGATCACCTGTCGTTGCTCTAGTAGTACTACCTGAAGCTTCACAAATGCCTGGGATTCATATTTGAATCCCAGAGTAACCATTAATCTCATATGAAAAGTGTATGCAATGCATGTGTGTCACCATAATCATGAAAATAATTAAACACAAAGCATTCAATAACAACGCGCAGTATAATAAAGACATACCACACATATGCAATATTTACTGCGGAAGGACCAAGTCCTAGTAAACGCAGGGTTGCTCAGATAGTAAACCCCGGATCCACAGCGCTAGGAAAGACATGGTAGTCGGGTGCCAAACCCAGATCACCCTGAATGCACAAATAAACGCATGTCTCTCACGAGACACGGATCCACAACCATGGAAAATCAAACATACAATGTAACACAAGACATATGAAGATTAAGGTTACTACCTGATAGTCGACCACAAATATTTATAATTTCTCCGGCGCAAAGGATCACAATAAACCTAAAATAATAATAAAATATAAATATAGTTAATTCCATCTCAATAAATATTTTCTTTGATGATCTATAATAAGCCTAATTAATGTGTCCAAATTCATTAAATCCCTTTTCTTATTAGGGAATTTAATATGAGCTTTTATTCTCCTTATTTCCGTCATTTTCAGGATTTTCCAGCAACCAGTAGCTGATCTTCAAAAATTTATATCTATAGGTCTAGACATCGGTTTTAGGTGATTCAAAATTATATGAACTCCTTATCAAGTCTAGTTTCTTGGAAAATTGGTTTCAGCATTTTATCATGTGCCCAAAATTCCCAGATTTTCCGTTTATGATGACTGTTCCAGAAAACATTCCAAATCCAAACTTAACTTCAAAAATTCATATCTCCTTGATTATAAATCCGAATTAAGCTTGTGACCTATCATATTAAAGCTCTATAAGTCTACTATACCGCTGGAAAATCTAAAAATTTTTAGAATTTATTTACTACATCAAAAAGTCAACGTCATTTTGACTATTCCAGAAACTTTCAAAAATATTCACAGTTTTATAACCCAACTTCCAAAAATCATAACTGGAGTTATAGACATCCATTTAAGGTGAACTAAAGTTCATTTTGAAGATTAAGGAGATAACTATCTCCCATAAAAATTTCACAGAAAAACTCAACCATGAACCCATAAAAACGAAATATATGATGAGCTTTGTTTCAAAGTTTTTGTTGTAGTGATGTAAAACAACCAATACAACCTTAAATCTTAAATCTTAGCTTTTGGAAATCTAATGAGAAAAATGTTTGTAACTCACTTTACTCAATAAAGGAATAAAGTTTTACATGAAAAATCTCAAACGTCCTCTTCCTTCCTCCAACAACCTTCTATTCGTTTAAGCTCATGCTCACTCTTTCTTATTTTATGTAAACTGAAAATGAAGAATAGAAAATCATGTAATGTATATATAATTGGCATAAGGGGGGCGGGTGAGTGCATCCGTTGAGCCACCCGTGAGTAAATAGGGGAAAGTGAGAGCTAATCAAATAAACTTGTGCTAAACTTTTTTTAAAAAAAATTCAGTGGAGTGTGTGCTTTCATGCTTTGTCCATATCCTTGTATGATAATATCTCTTTCCACATGTGATCATTAAATAAAGGCATGCTCCTAATAAAATAATAGGGAGTGTTTTTTAAAAGAGTCGGACGATTAAAATCTTATCGGCATAAGCATCCAAATTAGGCCATGTACAGATAAAGACATCTTAAATGCTAGTTGTGAGAACCCCATGTCCTTCAAAATCATGGAATCTAATTGGTTTTTCTTTTAATTTCAATATTGTAACTTTGCCATTATCATATAATCATGCTCTTCTTTTCATGAATCAGATAGGTCCACCACACCTAACATATTACTTTACAACTTTTGACTTCTTGTGTGTTTTTTTTTTCTTTTGCTTCCTGTGAATCCACATTTCGGAAGCACATAAACATAATCCATGAATATATATATACTCAATACAAAATAATGGGCCACAAACAAGTATATTGCCCCACTTTCAAAAAGAACGAAATGATTAACCTTACAAAGATTTTTCTTACTCCAAAATTTTGAGATATTACAAGTAACAACAAGTATCGATGTAGAAATTCAAATGAACAAAACCGTCAATCAAATCAAGGTTGAATTTTTATTTTTATTTTCACTTACTGAGGTTGGCCGGAGTCGGGGATGAATACTTTCCCAGTCAGTAGTCACACCGTTCTATTGATACAGTTCACGCGTATTAATCTTTCCTACCTGGCCGTTTGCGAGGTAAAAGTAACAGGAGATACCCCATCCTACACCCTTCTACCAATCTTTAATATAAGTTTTAAATTTAAAGTTGATTAAATTAGAAAATATAAGATATTTTTAAAAAAATATTCTCATTATCTCTTCTTTAATTATCACTTAAGGAGTATCAATATAATTATATTAAAAAAATATTCTAATTTTCTTATATTTGTTAATATTTTCTTAATTTACTTCTATTATTACTTACTCAATAATAATTAAGGAAAAAAGGAATGAGTGAATTGAGAAATATATGATTAGAGTGTTTAAGAAATACTACATGATTAGAGTATTTAAAAAATACTTTTCATATTAACCAGCTTTAAAATTAGATAAATATACAACCTGAGGGGTATATTACTTTCTCATGGCAAGAAAGTTGAATTTGAAGTATGAACAATTAACTACAAAATTCGGGCATTAGTATAAAAAGTTTTCAGGTCGTCCTCATCAATTAAATTTCTAATAAGAACTTTTACCCAATTTTTTCAAAATTTTTAACTAGTATTTTCCCCAAATTTCTTATAAAAATATATGGTTAAGAGTAAGCTTTGCACAGGATATTGTCAAATATAAGTAATTTTGGCCTGATAATTTATCTAGACCATTATTCCAATTAATTTTAATTGTTAGTTGCCTAAATATGTTAAGTTGACAATCCACAGATTATCAGCATTATATTTGTTAAGGTGCAAATTTAAATTCGAAGTCCTTGTGTCTTCAACAGCATTACCTTTCAAAGTTAGATTTAAAGTTCTTCTGAGCATAACTCCCTTACAAAAACACCCAGTTTGTTTATTCATTATGTACCTGCAATAGCTAAATCTTTCAAATAAAATCATAATAAGATACATATGGATCTTTTCATAAACATATATGTGCATATAGAACTTTTAATTAATGTTCATTAAGATGCACATTTTAATTGCTTCTGGCAATATATAAGCTTATCATTATTCTCGAAAATTTGATGCTTCTAGCATTTTGAGTCCTTCTGGGACATATGTGTTTCTGGCGTCTTACGTCCTTCAAGGACATGTGCTTCTGGCACACACTAATATATTGTGACTCATGATCCTCATTATCATTTATTACAGCATATGCTATCATATAAACATAGATATCATCAACGTTGATTTTATTTTATCGGTCCCATTGGATTTCATAATTTATTGAGATTTCATTATATTAACATATATTAGGTACCTAGGTCTCTTTTTGTACCACAATACACTTTTCTTGTAATATCTCTTCTGGAGATAACATCTCTTCAGGAGATGGTTCTTCTGAAGCTTTTCTTAATTATCCTCAACTTGATCATCTATATTCTTATAGCTCCTTTTCTCTTTTGAGGATTTTTATTTTTAAAATCGATGAACCTGAAACGCTTCATGCGTGCTTTATAAGGTTAGTAAATGCTTTTGACATCCGATTAACTAAACTCTGCAACTGAATTATTATTTTGAACTCTTAGTGCACATTTCTTTGTACGAGGATCAATATGAGCCAATGATAATTCATTCCAGTTAATCTCTTTACCCAATTTGCTTATTCCCCCCCCTCATCTAATCATACAGTGTATATCCATATGTGTGCATTATAGAAGATTAATAATCATTGCACATTCAAAACTTTTAAGATGGAATTTATCTGGCTCCTGACCAAAAGTCAATTTTATGGTGAGAATTTTGTCGGCTTATATAATTGCTGCAAATAAAATCAAATATACCAACATAGAATTTTGTTCTCATAATCATTGATCTATCCATTCATGGATACTTTAATACATAATTTCTGAATCATTCAATCTGGAAATTGCGCGCTTTTATTCAAACATTGTTGCAAACTTCAGGTTACAAACATCACTGCAAACTCCAAGTTGTAGGATAATAATCTCACATGTAACGTTTATAGATTCATCTATCAATTGTAAGGTTCACATGTAATTTCAATGGGCCCATATAAATCTGTTTAATACATTTCCAGAGATCCATTACCAATCATGACCAATGATATTCTCATAATCATTTCTATTTAAGAACAAGCAGCATATCATGAAGAATCTTCTGGTTCTTCGATGAATGTCAATACATAATCTTATTATATGACTCGGATGATCAAGCAAGTCATGCTAACAATTAGTAAACTTCTGGTTTACTATCTCATAATCTTACATCCATTTTAGGAGATCTTTTAGGCTTTGCGTGATAAGTATAAAACTTTTCAAAAATTAACTCACACTTGTATTCTAACAAATCTCCCCCTCAAGTGTGAGTTACATATAAACATGTTTTCATTGAAGCTCATTGCCTCTTTAACATCTCATTGGCAGTAAACTTCCAGTTTACATTAACAAACATTTGGTTTGTACTAGCAAACTTCTAGTTTGTATTTACAAACCCTTGCATTATTATTTGTAAACTTCAGGTTTACAATAGCATATATTGATATCTATTTTTGTAGATATCTTCAATATTTTTCATTTTGTACTTATACTTGGTAGAATAAAATGCATAATCAATGCATAGTTTTGCTTCTTCAGATTACGAAACTTCCGGAGCCATAAATCAAATTCATATTCTCATAGCTCTTCTGGAATCTCAAATTTATACTACCAAATATAGTCTCAACATTGGCTTCTTGTTGAACATACAATGCTAATTAGTCTTCAAGACTATTAGCCTTTAAAATTATTACTCTTGAGAGACATAATTCTCTGCAATTATTTATCTTCAGGACAATAACTAAAAATTCTTTATATCATTCAATATTTGATACATATGCCTTCAGGGCCTCAATAATAATTCAATGCAACTCTCTTGTTTACCCATCATTTTTGGTGTAAACATGATGTTATTCATTATAGGACTCTCATGTCCATTCCTCATAAAATCATGGGTGAGCAAGATATGATAGTAACATCATTAATTTTAGCATATTTATTATGCTAATTTCCCTTTTGTGATCCTTATCAGTAATCTTTCTCCACTTCAAGTGGGAATTTGAACCATCACAATTACAACCATAATCATACCCAAGGCTGTTCACGTCAACAATTAGATCCATTCCTTACATCATTCACATATGAGAATGGAATCAAGCCTTGAAATTTATATTTCTTACAAAAACTTTTTGTTTGACCACATGGATGTGATAAATTAATTCAGAATTCACAATTTTGCTACTTCAGGAGCAAATTGGATACATCCACTTATAACAAACTTTAGAAGAACAACCATATTCTTGTAGTCATACAATCCCTTTAATTTGTTCTAATGAACAAGGGGGTATTTAATGCCAAATTTACAATTTTGAGGCCTTTATACAATTGATAACATACAAAAATTATGGATCAAGCCATGTTTCATAATTTGTCTCTTGACTTCAGGTCAACTTGTCTCTTAGCTTTAAGCTAATTTATCACTTGGCTTCTAGCCAATTTATGTCTCCTCATAATCTCAGGCCAATTTATGTCTCATATCTCTTAGGCCAATTTTGATCTCCATGATACATATGGCCTTTAACATTTTATCTTCAAAATAAATATAAAATATAAGAATAATAAAATAAATAGATGGAACCCACTAATATACATGTATATATTAATGTCGTTACCATAAATAATAAAAGGGAGGGGGATATATATAAAACAATAAATAAAATTAAATATAAAAGGGAAGGGGATATAAAGCAATAAATAAATTATAAATAAATGGAGTCCACTATACTAGTGTCATCACTATGAAAAATAAATAAATGTAAAATAAAATAAATAAATGGTGCCCACTAATATTAGTATTGCTACCATAAAAGATAAATAAATAACATAAAGTAAATGCATAAAAGTAAATGTTAGTTACATAAAAATAAATGTTAGTAAAGTTAGTAACAATAATAAAATCTCAAACTAAAACAATTAAAAGGAAAAATTAAATCTAAACTTCCAATATGTAGTCGAATTCATAATAATAATAAAAATGATATAAGATTGAAAAATTGGAAAACAACCTCGGGAAATTCACAGTTTTAAACCAAAAAAAAAATTATCAAAATAGCTGACCGTACAAACAATTTGCACATATAACCTAGTTGGTGGCGCCACGTCAGCGAGCGCCACACGTGGTGCCCCCTTGTGTGTGGCGTGCCACGTGGGCACGCCACAAAGTGGTGCCACCACGTGGGGCGCCACTTGTGGTGTGCCCATGTGGCACGCCACATAAGAGCGTGGCGCCTCTTTAACAATTTTTTTTTACTTTTTAATTATTATAATTTTTTTTAGTTTTTAATTATTATAATTTTTTTTTCATTTTTAATTTATCATAATTTTTTTTTCATTTTTAATTATTATCATTTTTGCACGTTACCACATTCCCACAATCCTAAAATTATGGGAGCAGTTTAAACATATAACGTGCAAAAATGGTGGGACCAAAAATTTGGAATTATTTTTTGAATTTAGTGAAAATAAATAACGTGCATAATTATTTAAATTTAGTGAAAATAAATGAAAACAAATATTTTTTGCACGTTATATGTTTCTGCTTCTGATCCTGCAAAAATAATTCCGAACTTTTTGTACGTTAATTTTGCACGTTACACATTCCCACGATCCTAAAATTGTGGGAGCAGTTTAAACTGCTCCCACAATTTTCACTAAAATCGGTATTTAGTGAAAATTTAAATAATTCTACACGTTATTTATTTTCACTAAATTCAAAAAATAATTCCAAATTTTTGGTCCCACCATTTTTGCACGTTATATGTTTAAACTGCTCCCACAATTTTAGAATTGTCAGAATGTGGTAACGTGCAAAATTAACGTGCAAAAATGATAATAATTAAAAATAAAAAAAATTATGATAATTAAAAATGAAAAAAATTATAATAATTAAAAAGTAAAACAAAATTATAATAATTAAATATTAAAAAAAATTATAATAATTAAAATTTTTTAAAAAAATTATAATAATTAAAAAGTTAAAAAAAAATTGTTAAAGAGTGTGTGGCGCCCCACGTGGCGGCGCCACTTTGTGGCGTGCCCACGTGGCATGCCACACACAAGGTGGCGCCACACTACTTGGCGCCACGTGTGGTGCCCGCTGACATGACGCCACCAACTAAGTTATATGTGTATATTGTTTGTACGGTCAACTATTTTGATAATTTTTTTTTTTGTTTAAAACTGTGAATTTCCCAAACAACCTCACTCACCTTGAATTTTTCGTAGCCATAACTTCTTCTTAAATAGTATATGAGTCAAATAATATAAACTAATTATATAAAACTAATTATAACATAAGAGAAAAAGGACCAAATAAAATGAATCAACAGATGCAATCAACCAAAACGTGACCCCGCACAAACATAAAGACAATATTCACTAACCTAACTCCATTAAATATAATATAATTATTTTTTTTATATCAAAACACATAATCCTTACTGAGCTTCACGGCATGACAAAAAGTTTTTTTTTTTAATTATTATAATATATTATTATAAATATAATAATATGAAATGGGCCCACTAAAAAATTTTCAGCCTTCATGTGCTTTCTCTGCCCTTCTTTTTCTTTCACCCTCTTTTTTTTTTTTCCTTCATAATATTCTATTCTTTTTTTTTCTCTCTCTCTCCTGATCAACATTCTTGCGCCTTCAAGATGTATTTCGAGCTTCTTCTTCCTTTTTCATCATTAGCTTCTGAACTATGGAAGAAAAGGAGCAAGAGGCGTGAAGGTGCTATTAAAAGATGAATTGAAAGAAAAGAGAAGGAAGAGGTGGTCGGTTATGGCTAAAGAGACCGAATGAATTGATGGAGAGAATGAGAGATGTGAAGAAGGGAGAAGAGGAGAGAACATGGAAGGCTGATTATATGGAGATAGAAATGAGTATGAAAAATAATTCCGATTAGGAAAGAGAAGAAGAAGATTTTGGGATGGAAGTGATTAGAATGAGAGTCCACGTAAAGTGAAGGTGGTGAAGAGGGTACAAAGATTATAAACAACACAAACTCGAAGTTTGAAACTCTGGCTAATAACGTGTTATAAAACTGAAGAAATTCTAGAGAGAAGTCAGAGAGAATTTTAGAAAGATGAAATAGAATAGTGTGTTTCAAATGTTTACATAAGGTTTCTATTTACAGACTTTTAAGGGTTACTATGTAATAAATATCCACACAATAAATATATTTATAACAATATATATAATATAAGGGCTTTTCGTATTTAGTTTGGTCCGTCGATCTCGCTAACGGATTAGATCGTTCCTTGCAGGTGCAAATGCTTTTGAGGCAGCAGACGCGCGAAGGAAAGACGTTTGATTGTTCAGACTTCAGAGGCATATACAGCTCCCTGAAATCTGAAAACAAATGCAATGGAAAGTGAAGAATCAACCACGATAATGTGTACAATTTTAGCCATAGACCACACCAGTCTCACTTACAAAGCCTGCCCTGTTTGTGAAAGAACTCAACTTGACTCCTCCTCTTCTTCTTCTAACCTTTCCCCTGTCTGCAAATTCTGCGACTCCAAATCCCTCAACCCTCCCTCCTCCTCTTCCTCTTTCAAACGGCTATTTCGACTCCTGGTTCGTTAATTTTCCAGTTTCTGAATTTCTTTTCTGGTTCATATGATTTTAACGTCGTGGGCTTTTGTCTGTATTTTACAGATGTCGATTGCAACTGACACCAAGGTTATCACGGTCGTTTGCTTCGATAGAGTAGCGAGGGTTCTGTTTGGATGCTCTGCCGATGAATTTTTTGACTTTGCCAAGCTTCATCCCTTGTCTGGTAAGTTTGCCTACATTTTGATGCTTGTTTCTACTGCTTGATATAGATAGGAGACAACAGTTCTTGAAGAATCTACTTCTTGTCCTGCACTTGCCTTTAAATTTTTTTAGGTTTACTTAGCTTAGCTGCAAATGAGTGCTTCACACTTTCTTGGCATTAAAAATGTAGGGACAAAAAAAAAAAAATTAGAGTTGAGAGTGGACAAAGTGTGCTTATATTTTTATAAAGCTAAGTTTTGTCCATCAGTGTTATCTACCATGTCATAATCATTTCTATCTGTTTTTGCAGGCCCCAAGGTTAATGAAATTCTAGAGGGAGAGATGTTCACAATGACTCTATC
The DNA here is from genome assembly GCA_037074495.1 of Acacia confusa. Classification (NCBI taxonomy): domain Eukaryota; kingdom Viridiplantae; phylum Streptophyta; class Magnoliopsida; order Fabales; family Fabaceae; genus Acacia; species Acacia confusa. The sequence continues at coordinate 2,666,784 of CM073509.1, forward strand.
AAAACCAAAAAATGGCAACGCACGACATTTACGAGTTGTATCAGCTATTCCTTTGAGGACTGGATTTATGCCAGCAATTGAAGCCTTGAGAGAATACCACCGACGTTGACTCTAGTTCATATTGCTTTTTGGTTTCTCTGTTGTCTCTTCTACCTACTTATATTTAATCTCGCTTTCCCATATATTTTTTCTGTGTTGTTATTAGATGATTCATACTGGACTTGTAAGCAGAAGAATGAGTCCTGAGTTACCGTTATTTAGATGGCCCCAAAAAACCTCTCAAGTTAAAACATGATAGCGGCATGAAAAAAAAATTGAAACCTTTTTCATTTTGATTGTGGTGAGCATACTTGTTTGAAAGAAAATATAGTTACATGTAAAACTGTGCAGTGAGTTAATATGCGTGTTAGATTACAGCATAACCTTCAATACACAGTTCTGTATGATATAAGCATAAAGAACAGTGAACTATATCAGAAATGAAAATGAATGTTATTCTCCTCTTAAAATATCTTACACGAAGCCATGTACACATGAAGAAGCCAACAAATTCCATTCAAGAGGAGGATGGTTTTAGTTTGAGTTTAGTTTTGGGCTTTGAAGCCATCACTTTGGAGAGAGAGGCATGAGAATGATCTCCTCCTGTGGTGGTCAGTTTTCCTTGCATCCAGCTTCTCAGCATCTGAAGTGCAGCTTTTGGTTGATCCATTGGGACCATATGCCCTGCCTCATGTACCTGTTCCACAGTGCCAAAGTAATGAAAAAGTGGTTGATCAATCATTAATGCATTTCTAAGGAACGTTTTTAAAGATTCAACAACCTAGTATTTTGAGAACTACCATGTTATATTTATATTATAGAATCTCAGCTAACCTTGAGGAAAGTGAGAGCTCCGTGGCCTTTGAGCACTCCTGCCTCAATTCCATCAACTGTGAATGGAATTGCAGGTGATGCCCCAAATTGTTTTTTACCTGACCATTCCATGGCATGAACCCACCTTGAATTCCCTGTTCATTCAGAAGCAAATTAGGTAAGTTATGTTATGATACAATCTGGTAGTTGAAACTTTTAAGGAGGATAGGTCCAAAATGAATCCAATGGGGCTTACCAAGCCAATTACAGATGAGATCATCTTCTCCGGCGTACACAAGCACCTTGATTCCATCCTCAAGAAGAGAAGGAATTCCCACTTCCAGATTTCTCATCCAGTCCTTCAACATTGCATCATACACTGTGCTACTGCATGATACGAAATCCAAGTCCCCAACTCCTAAAGCACTCCTCACTTCCTTCTCGTTCAAGAATGTCTCCATGTTTGAGAAGTCATAGCACAGATCTCCCTCACATTTCTTCTTTATGTCATAGTACTGCAATTGGAATATCGCATGCATTAAAATTCAGTAGCTTTGTAAAAAAAGGGATTACCATTCATAAAAGCAGTGTTCTTTTGCAGTTTCTTACATTGATGTCGCCTGAGATGGACATTATCTCATTGAATATGTTGTTGCAGACGATGTATGCGGATACACAGGCTTCTCCACCTTCAGTGCCTGGAAATCGAACACGAGTCAAGAATAATGTCAATGAACATAAATAATAACAATTTATTCCATTTCTTTTTTTCTCCGGAAGATATTTGAGTGAATGAGCAGGGATGTAGCTAGGTACCGCAATTTTTTATTGCATGAAGACATGGAGGGAGCAACTTGCTGATATTATCATAATCACCCTTACTGATCAAACCTCTGTCTAACGCATAGTCTGTATAAGCAGGGTATTGCATTTCTGGATTGGTTAACCCGTTTCCAATGGCAAATCCCTGTTTATAAACATCACATAGGATTAGATAAATATCAAGACATGGAAGCTGAAGCAATGGACATTTACTTGTCTGAGTAACAGGGCAAAACCTTAAGGTTTATGTAAAGTCCTTGTTTTTCTTTGTTTCCTTGGTGAACTCTGGAAGCAAGAGCTGGAATGTAATGGCCAGCGTATGATTCTCCAGTGATATAGAAGGCATTCTTTGCAAATTGAGGATGCTCCTTGAAAAATGCCTGCCGCCATCGTTTAAGTATTTTAAATCTTATTGCAGCATAGCATAAACTTTTAACGTAGTATTTTGGTTTATATAGCATTTCGCATACATGACTTTTGTTTTAGACTAAAATTAACCTCTTTTTTTTTTTGTATTTTCAAAAGTCCACTAAACATTAATTTGAGTCAAGTTAATAAACAAATAACAATAATTCCGGTAAACAAGCTATTAGTGTGAGGTAAATTTCTTCACTAACACAAAAAAATAAATAAATAAATAAAGAAGAAGAAGAAAGGCATCTCTTGCTTTAAGTTTTGATCCTAAGAAAAGGGAGAGGTTGTTTATTATTTACCTGCAAAAAGTGGTACAGGTCATTGCTAACACCTTCTTCATCGTGACGAATGTCACTTTTATCAGAAGTATAGCTAAAACCCGTCCCGACAGGTTGGTCCACGTATAGAAGATTCGAGGCCTACGAATTGAGAAAATATCAGTAATGGGAGTCGGAAAGTTCAAGTTGGTTCAACAACTTTGATTCTCTCTTGACCCAAAATAAATAAATCAATAAAATAACATAAAAAGCTTGGTTCTCTAGGCTAAGAGATTCCCATAGCAAAATGTGAACAGTTTATGTGTATAGTAACTAACTACTTTTCGTGAGACGTGCCTTTATGAAAGGAATCATCAATCATGGGCACGACAAAAACAGAGAGACATGGTCGGAAGTGGTTATAAAGAGTGGATAATAATTGTCCAGAAAAAAAAATGGAAAACAAAGAAGAAACGATGGTCACCTTATCCCAGCCATATTCATTCCATGAAAGAGACAAGTTGTTTGTGATCTGGAAAGGGCCATTCTCGTAGAACATGGCTAGTTCACTGCTACATCCTGGTCCTCCAGTCAACCATATGACCACAGGATCATCCTTACTGTTCCTAGATTCAAAGAATAAGTAGAACATCCTGCGAACACATACACACATAGAAGAACTAGATTAACGAGGCCCTTTTAGTCTTCCAATACAATCCTGGACAAAAGTATTTGCCAACAATCATGTACCAAAGACAAAATTTTACAACTCTGTTCCACCCCATGTGTTATAGATACCAAATAACTTGTATTAGGTATAAAATGAAAATCACATGGCCTTGTGAACACAAATTGTGAGTATAACATGGGAATGGGACTAAAAGTAAAAGTCAATAGCCGAGTTTTCCAAGATTCCAATAACACCTGCCTACTACCTGTAAAGAAGAATAGTGGGGTTGCTAGAGTCGTTTTCACGTTAATAATTATTAAGAGCAAGTATTTTCCTTTCTTTTGGAATATTAATGATCATTTGATATGGAATTTGGTTGTGCCAATGCATACTTTTTTGAAAATGGTATTATTTGTCTTCAAGCTAGCTCCTTCAACTTTTTCCCACCAAACTTTGAATATCGTACCACATAACAATCAATTTGAATCAAAGTAATTGCTTAAAATCACAGAAAAGAATTCCAGAATTGTCTATCTAACTTGAACAGATAATTCTGAACGGGGGGAATAAAACAGAGGAAATGGTAAAACCAAATTTTTGAACATAAAAAGCAAAAAATAAAATCAGAGTAAGAGTTACGGACCTGGCAGCTTTGGAATGAGGAAGACGATAATACCCTGCATGGTGACCGAGATCTTCCACAGAAGGGCCTCCAGAAAGAGCATCAAGATTAGGGAATGTGAACTTCTTCTCCACAATCTTTCCAGGGGAAAACAGAGGATCACTAGATCGTGTGTTGACTGATTCTTTTGGGAACAAGTTAAGCTCTCTTATGAGCTTTTCTGCTTGTAGCTTTGGGAGGTAGGCCTTGGAAGATAAACGAAGGTCATTGCTAGTGGCGGTTGGAGAAGTTGCAGAGCAGAAAGGTGAAAGAATGAGAAGAAGAAACAGAACAGAAAACAGAGAGGTTAAAGACATCGAGGCTTCCATGGTTGGTGGTTTTTGTGAGAAGTGTGAGGGAAATGGCTGTGGAATTTATAGTGCTTGGCTTCAAAGACCGTAAAGCTTATAGACGAAAAGGTTGAGTTTCAGAGGGTTAACGGTCTCCATCACTTTTCTGCTTTAATTATTGGATAATTTGCTTTTCTTTCTGCTAATAAAACTTTTGTTTTCTTCTTTTCTGCAAGTTTTATTTTTTTATTTTTTCAGAATATGGTTCCTCTAAACATCCCCAGGCAGTTTCACCAAAAGAAAAGGGACAAAAAATATTCCCCGGCAACTCAGAAACATTATTTCTTCTTCTTCTTTTTTTAATCTGCTGTATAAGCAATTTTTATTCTTTAATTTCTAATATTTTATATTGACTTGAAGTGAGAACAAATAGAACACCAGTCAGTTGTGAAGTCTGATGATGTTATGGGACTATGATGTTACGCAATCAGAGAGAGGAAGAAAGGAAATAAATAATATTATAAAACCGAAGACAATTTTAAAATAATATACCTAGAACGAGACATGAATAAGAAGCAATGATTTTATATTTTGGTCATAAATAAATGAGGTAGACCATTACTGTACTCAAGAGGTGAGATAGAGGAACTAGTTAACATGACTTGTAAGGGTGGCCTTCAAAGAGAGAATCGTTTTACTATACTTAACATGTCTTCCAAGGATGAAGCTGATGTATAATTCAAATACCATCAATAATGATCAAAGGTTGAGCTGTCAGCTGATTCCTACTTACTAAAATGAGTCATTTGTATGATAGGGCAGCATCCTAAGTGTGAACGTGCTTCTAACATTATGGCAACCTATGACCATTTCTCTTGTGTCTGTAACTGTGAGGCCACAGTTTGCAACCACTATTGCGTGTAAGATACCACGATTCTAGTGCCTTGAACACATACACAAGCAAACTTGACCAAATCGGAACTCAAAGAAATGAACCTATTTTACTTCTTGGTCCGCATACAAGGCTATTATCAAACTCGTTTTTGTTTTCATAATAACAATAATTAAGGCTAATCAAATGTATAAGCACTGAGAGTTTAGTGTTCTAGTTTTTATGATTACGAGTGACGTAGAAGATAACCCTTATCATCAGCGTATACTTTGAGACGTAGCCGTGTTCATCTTTGTACATCAATATGTCCCACAAAACAAGGTATTGGTATCTTGTACACTGTATTTTGTTGATCGTCTTATCTTATCAACATAAAAAAGGTGTTGCTTCGTATGGGATTATTGACGATTGACATCATCCAACTCAGTTAGATTTTGTCTTCGCGGTCATTATTTTTCTTTTGAAAAATTAGCTGGTTTGATGGCTAATGGTTTCAGACTCACGCATCGTAGTTTTCTGAGGACTTAAGAAATGTAAAACAAAAAGTTTTAACCAGAACTTACGTCAACTTATGTTGCTTTATGCGTATTTTCAGATAACTGCTTCTCTTTTCGGTTATTCTGCGTCACAGAAACCACCAAATCATGATTTTCTGATCTGCTGAAGCACTTGCTCATAGCATTTGAGATCTTTGACTGTTTTCTTCAGTAGAAGAGAGCATTCCACGTCACCTCCCACATGTTCCCTTATTAAGGTATTAATGCAAATTTAGACAAGTTTCATCGTTTGATCACTTAAAGTTTTTCTCAAAAAAGGATTGCGTCGTGAATTGTACTTCCTGGTAATACCAAGGAGTTATGATGGTAAAAATGGGAAGAATAAATGACAATCTTCTGTTCCATTCATCCATTTGTTCCATTTTATGTTCAACAAATAGATCTTGAACAGTTGAATTACACATTTTGAGTAGTAGATCAGTTCTTATTTACAATTCGGCTAGGGGTATGGTCAAACTTGGTTGTCCCAATTTTATTGCTTTACCAAATGGGCATAACTTTTGGATGAAGGAATCTAACAGATTTGAGGTATCTCACTGCATTAATCATGATAATAAAGAATAAAATAAATTATTCTTGATTATTGACCTGGGGCGGCTCAAACTATATTCATCCTAGTTATATGGATCAGAAAAAGCTGTGAAGGAGATTTCACATGATACAGACAATTAGTCTGCATGTGACACCGTTTGTCCAGCAGCCCCTATACAACTTTTTAAATATGATAATAAGAAAGTGATACATTTAAGTCATCACACGTTGCATAGGAGCTTGATTCTTTATAATAATAAAAAAAATAATTTAATCTTGACCACCATTCATGAATCATGAAAAAGGTAACTGTCGGTGGTACCAAAAATAAAAGCGGGTCAATGGAGATTTGAGCACCCCACAAGTTAGTCAGTGAACATTTAATGATCAGACTTAGCTTAATGCCCAATTACAAAACAACTCAACCAAGGATAAAACAAGTTCATATAAACTTTAACGCTCTTCCAAGAACTTCAGTGTTATTTACACAAGATACCGCCGCTCCCAGAATCTTCTTTTCTAGGCATAACTTTGGTTTTGCCTTTTCAAATCTAAATATGTCAAGTAGGATACAAATCTGTCATTATCTTCCCTATAATACACCAGGGAGGCTGCAAGAATTCAACTAAGCTTATGACCTAACTTTAGCAAGTCGAGCCCTAATTTCTTCCATTTCCTCTTCATCATCAACTCCCTCAGCTATAGCATCTTCCTGCAAAGGGCAACATATTGCAAGGTTAGTTTGACTCCAAGGAAGAGAAGACTTCAAGAGAAGAAAAAATCCAGACACAAGGCTCATGAATTGCACATGCCTCCGTAGCTTCGACACTCTGAGCAGGTTGCTTCAACTTTTCCAACCTGACAGTTTCTGGAAGCTGTGCAGCAGTTTCACCAGCAATTGCAGTCAAGACTTTATCAACCTCTTCTTCAATCTCATCTTCAATATCCTCAGAATCTAGTGCTGTGTCAACAGCATCACTTACTATCTCCTCAATTACTCCTGCCTACAAATATAATAGACAAATTACTCACTGATCTAATAGGCTCATAATCAAATTTAGAATAGTTTGGTATGGAAAATAAAAGTGAATGGCATAAAAATGGAATGAAAAAAAAAAAAACTGTCAATAGAAAACAACCCTTCATCCTTGCTTTTAATAAAAAAGAAGAATTGACAAAAATGGACAAACGCTACTAGATTAATGATAACAAGGACATAGATATTGCATCCCTTTTTTTTTAAAGAAGAGAGACAGAGCCCATTTCCCTCCCAATACTAAATAGACACAATTTGCCACATTATATTTCAGTGGGAAGTCCAGCTAAGTATCAAAATGTCATACTTATGGTCACTCAAAATGACAGGTGATTATTTAATCGCAATGAACAACCACTCTGTAACTTTATATGCTGCTCATCAGATCACCATTTATATAGAAAAATACCTGGCATCCCTGGACTAACTAATTAATTATATTCAGTATATACAGGGTGTATATAATAGAAGCATTCAGCCTTTTTGAATCACATGCCATGAGAATTCTGTGTCTTGCACTCTTGCATACTGTTATCTTTATAAGACTTCTTTTGAAACTTAAGTTCTGTCGCACAAAAACAAAATTCTCTTAATGCACTTGTGTGTAGACGTTTGGGATTTGTCATATCTGATCTGACTTCAGCCTCCCAAGGTCAGGTATACAATATCCATAACCTATTCCTGAAGCATTTTGTATTTGCACATAGCTATAAATAAAAGGAAACCTAAATTTTTTTTTATATAGAAAATGAAACAAGTCCCTGTTTCAGTGAAGCATTATGTGTTTACAGAGAGAATACCAATCCATGATGCAATATCAGGGGGAAGTAATTTAAGATGATGAAACTCAAATTCATTGAGTGTATAGGGTACATCAATTCTAAACCTCAGCTCAGTAAAACTATGGTGGGGGCCAAACTGAGATGCCCAGGTTCTAAAGTTAAGCAAAATATTGTTCATGCCAAAACATTACAACTCATACATCAGAAGATTAAATAACACCTTTAAGTAATAAAAAAGTTCTTTGCAGCCCTTAATCTTTTATTAACCCCCAAAACTGACTTCTTGAACCTAAAACTAAGCAGGTATAAGTAAACTCAAACCAGTAACATGATAAAAACTCACCCAGTATTGACAGTTCCAGAAACAGGTGACAACAATATACTTAAAAGAAATTAATGTAGCCAGTTACGATCATACTCGAGATTTCTGTTATAGCACTAACAAAATCAGAAGGGAGTTATTCAATCCTGATCATTCAACACATGCAAAATTCACTCTCCTAACTTCTCATAATGAGCGCTCCTCCCACTTGATTGCTTGTAAAAAAAAATACAGGCAGAAAGAAAACAACTCAACCAAGAATTGAGTATGACATAATGTCACCCCTTTATGAGTTTTTTTTTTTTTTTTGTGGGGGTGGGGGGGGGGGGGAGATCTGCCTTCTTCCAAATAAACAAACCGCTGCAAGCATACCTTTGTCATTTCTTTGCTAAATTCTTGCATTGTCACAGCCATCTCAGGAGCCTTCATGAGGTTGTTAACAAGCTTCATAACCTCAGCACTCTTGGATAAATGTCCCACAGTACGAGCAATTGCTGCAAATGCAACCAGAAAAGAAAAAATACTCAAATCTGTCATAATAATTCCTAATAAGAGAACACGTGGCAAAAAGAATGATAGCTGATTGAATTCAAATCATTATACTAAACTATAAAAACTGTAACAGATTCAGAAAAATGTTACATGTACACAAAATCAGGACAATGTATTCATAAGCACCATATACAAGTAAGTGTCTGTATATGTGTGCGCTTTGTCATAAATCCATTTAATCAGTGAACAAAAAAACCATTCCAGGTTAAAGAAAACTTGCCACAGACGGTTATTGACTTTGCCCAGGTTGGTCCTTGAATTTAGCAACTAATAATAGCATGCACTGATGTGAAAAATTGGACAAAGAATATTTGTTTTGACATATGTTTTAAAGATAGTGAAAAGTAGCACAACCTACCAACACTTTCCCCGAGATGCATTGATATTGAATTCAACTGCGCTTTATTTTCATAAAGACGATTCACTGTTTTCCTAGATCTTACAAGTTCCTTTGCAAGTGCCTGCAAATAGCAAAAACATCACAGGGAGGAAAATAATAAGATTCTTTGGTAAAAGTGTACCTTTAGTCTGAAAAGAGGAAAATCATCAGTTCAAAAGTCCTATCTGAAGGTTGTGCAGCCAATAAAAACCCATTCTGTTTTCACTTTTTAATACTTAGCTCATGCATCATGCTAACTGATGCTTCTTTATGTCAAGCATGGAAACATTAAAAATGATACAACGAATTAAGTGCCCATATTCCATATTATTCTCAAATGCAAACCCAAGCACCCCTTTACAGATGAGCTTGGGTGGGCGAGAGGAATTCACTGTTTGCTTTACTTTTACAAGTGGTCAAGCTACATCACAAAGCACTTGGGATTTGGTTAACCAACAAAGACAATAAATACTTCAAAACAAATTTATTCACTGGTAACTTGTATGTTTTCTTAGCAAGACATTGCACAAGAAGAAAGACTATATTACGTTCTCCTCCACATTCACTCATGCTAGATGTGATTACTACGATAGAACACGTAAATACATCTTTTGAGTAAGACCATATGAAATTGCCCAATTATTGCAATTGGACATGGTTTGTATCTTCTTCCCAATTTTTCCTTAGAAGTATAATAGCATATCGAAATTCTGGAGCTATATATGCTTAGACTTGGTTATTGGGTACCAGGTTTGGCCGTCTGAATAGAAGTCCTATATACTATATGCAATTGAAAAAGAAAGAAACAAACCATATATAAGATAACTAGACAACAACTCTTGATTAGCAGAGATCAAAAAGCACCAAATCATCGGTACTTCACTACAAACACGATCTCACACACAGTCCTCCAAAAAAAAATCAGATTGCGTGAAATTGCCTAAACTGCCTCACTGCACTAGTTGCAGTAGAACAGCTGCAAATAAACAGAATTAACATGGCCATAAGTTTCCAAATACCTTGGCAGAGCCCATGTCATTTCTCTTAGCTGCCTCCTTTATAGCCTTCTGGACGTTTTTTTCTTCTCTCTGTATGTCTGATCGAACCCAAAATTACAAATCAACTATAAAAGCAACAAGAACATACACCCAGATTAAAAAAAGATTAAGATATCATCACCTCGGATTTGGCGTTCAATGTTTCGACACTCTTGGCGAAGCTTGCGCTGCCAATCTCTCAATAGCTGTTGTGGATTTGGCTTTGGTCTGATTACATTCATCACCTTCTCCATTTTCTCGGCAAAATCAAATCCTCAATTTCTAAAATCAGATCTTACGTTCCGCGGCCGTTAATTCGTCAACAACGATTATTCGTTTCCGCTGCGGGGCTAACAAATCCTCCCGGCAAAAAGAATACGGCATTTCACCGTCTGCTTTGACCTCACGCGTCTTCCCGCAAAAAGGTTACTCCCAGTAAAAAAATTAATATCGTTTTTAAAGTAATATATTTTTACTCCTTTAAATTTTATATAAAGTATATTTTTTATTCTTTAATTTTATAAAATATACTTTTAATCTTAAAATTCTAATATCGTTAATTTGCAAATAAAAAATGCTGACACAATAAACTCAAATGATGACTAATAGCATTTAATTATACAAATTTTATATATTCTTCAATATATCTATATTTTAAATTTAAGTCTAATAACATTGAATTATACCGTTATCACTTAAATTTACATTGTTATCACTTGAGTTTGCATTTTCCGTCAGTAAAGTTAACGGTGTTAGAATTATAGGACTAAAAGTATACTTTATAAAGTTAAGGAACCAAAAGATACCTTATGTGAACTTAAAGGACTAAAAGTATACTTTAGCCCTTTTTAAATTATCAAATTATATATCGTATAAAACTCATATTTTTTTTCAATAATATACATTCAAATTGTTTTTAATATAAATTTCACATTGTCCAGCTATTTTATATAACAAATTTCAATTTGCAGACTGTAATTTGTAAAAGTCTTAATTTCCCCGAGTAGAAAGGTGATTAGATTTTCTGAGATACTGTTAGATTTTCTAAAATTGAGTTTTTTTTAGTGCTCCTTCAGTCCTTCTATCCTTAATGTGGAGAAAATTAGGGAATAGATTTTACTCATAATTATAAGATATATTTTTTTATATATGATAGTCTTTTCATAATTTATTTTTATTAATTTATGTTCAATAATAATTATAGGAATGAAATAAATTAATAAAGATAATTAGGATCTTTTAATAAAAGATATATTATATAAACTAACTTAATTAACTAATTTTATCTAATCAAATAATATAAATAGGTTACCATAAGCAAGGCAATCATTAACTCGAATAGGAAAATAATAAAAGTTTACTTTTATCATTAAATATATGTTAATAGTATATAATTAAAAAATTGCAAGAGTTTAATTTAAATTTATTTTAAATTAAAATAATTGAAATGAAATCCATTTTCATAATTTATTATATTTAACAAAGAAAATTATATACATACATATACATATAAATATACCTACACATACATACACACATAGTGGCGGACCTAGTAATTTTAATGATGGAGAGCGAAAATAAAATAATATTATATCATAAATAAAAATACTTGAAATACAATATAGGCCTACCTAATTACAAAAATTAAGATCATTTCACTCGACTTTCACTCTACGTGTTTTTATATTGTTAAACTCATCTATAATTGAACTTATGCTAAAACTAAAACAATTTCTATTTCAATATATATAAACAAAGAATCATCAATAAATTAGTCTTTTATTTTATTTCAAAATTTGTTCTTGATTATCTTCGTAGCAGAAAAAAATCTTTCAGTAGTTACGGTATAAATTAAAAAAGTGAGTACAAGTCTAATCACTCTATTAATAAGAAAGTAAGTGATGAATTTTCCAATTTTTATTAGCCCTTAACATAATTCAGATGTAGTTGATAAATCAATCCAATCTAAATGTCTAAGAATGTTAAGCTCAAAATGTTACAACTCCATATTCAAATGCATTTTTTCCTATTTTGTGAAATTTCTATAATAAAATTTATCTACAAGTTTACAAATATCATTACTATTAAATGACTTGTACTTGTTTCGCGGATCTAAAGTCATCTACCAAACAATTAATTTTATTGAAGCTACTATTTAATTCTTGCAATTAATAATCAATTGTAGCACAAAAGAAATCTACACTATAAAATTTTTAAATAAAAAAATCACCTTGTTCATTTCAGACCACGACTTATCCTTCCAATATGTTTTGCAATCATACCTGGAATATTAATGTCATGTTTTATGCAAAATTATTAAACATAAACCAAAAAAACATCCTAATATGTCTTTCTTAATTTCTAAAGTAATTCTTTTATAGTTTAAACCGGATATAAAATATTTAAAATATATGGAGAGTCTAGTTGTAAAACTCGACAAATGACTTTCTTTCATCATGTGTAATATCTTTTGAATAGCATATTGAGCAATAAGAGTATCAGTAAAGTTGACCAAAAAGAAAAAAAGAATAAGAGTATCGGTAAAGTGAGTTAAGTTGAAAACGGGCTTAAGGTTGTTGGTATACTAATCAACGCCGCCTACATTGAGGTGGAATAAGCACATGTGGGCTTAAGGTTGTTGGTATACTAATCAACGCCGCCTACATTGAGGTGGAATAAGCACATGTGTAGGTACTCCCTCTGAATTTTATTATAAATTACCAACTATCAATATTTTTTTGTCTTTATTATAAGACACCAACTTACTTTAACTAACTTATTTATTACTATTTTCCCATTATACCATCATTTTTAACTAACTCATTTAAATTTACATCATTAAAATAGGAACGAAGTTGGAAACATTTATTAATTTTAAACGTAATTAATAAGTTAACTTTCATTCCTTGGTTTGTGAGAAAAAGTAGTTAGTGCCTTATAATAAGGATCAGAGGAAATATTTCGTCTCAGCTGCTTCAACACCCCCATTTCTCATGTTTTTCCTCTTTAAAAATTAGGAGCCCACCCTAACACCCTATTCCACCATTATATAAATAAAATTTATTACCAAAATGAAAAAGTTAACATGAGTTTAAAAATGAGTTGACACATTTTAGTAAATTAAAAACGTAAAAACAGTAAATTCATTTTTATGTGAGCTCAGTGAAAACAAATTTATTAATGACTCGATACAATTTTATAAGCCAACAACTTTTAAATTTGAAGAGTTACCTCCAGAATTTTGACAACAATCCCCATGAGTACCATTTGCCAAACAGGCTCTAGTTTGAAAAAGTCCCAATACACATGCAGATATGCACTACTTTCAAAAAGTGGCTTCACATAAGATTAATAAAGGAAACAAGGATAAGATGATGATAGAGTAAGTTCACATAACAAGCTATCTAATGATTTACCGCAGTGGCAAGAACAGGGGATACTCAAAGTTTACAGTAACAAATTACAGAGCTTAAACAATACAGCAAGCAGTCCGCCTCCATTCCTATACCTACACAGATGCAGAGTCCATGATTTAAATATCATTAGCACATGCTGGTTAAGAACTTAAGATCATACCATGATCAATCAAATAATCAAAATTAGCATTAAACAACACATGCATATTGTTCAAGGTACTTTGAAAGTGGAAACAGAGGCAAGCCTCACCACTTACGTCGGGTCACAGAGACAGACAGGCTTCAACCCAATAGAAAGATATGAGCAGTTCTAGTAGAACGCTAAGCACTAGTATGAACATATAACCATGAGACAGTCTTAGCTATAGACTATTTTTATTCACTTAATTGATAGGTCATGTTATGAGGAAATATCAATGCGAGTACTTTCTTTTTTTGACGAGTTGTTGAGAGTCCTCGACTAGTTTGAATAAGTTTTATTGAGTATGTGTTTTCCTTTTCCTCTTCTTTAAATTCTTGGCATCAATCAATTATATTCGTATTGCTTGTTTTTGCTTCACTCTTTTTATATTTGTTAGTTATATTTATACAATATTGGATAATATAATGGAAATGATGATTATTAACAACCCCCTCATAATGCATTAGATTATGTCAGAAAATGCATATATAGAATGGCAGGTGCGAATGGAAAATAAAACAAATTCCACTAGCTTCTATTCCGTACTAGTTATTTAATAGAATTTCAATATCAATTTTAATTGATCTTCCCATTTAATTCAGTTTCAAGCTTTTAATTTTTTTGCTTATTTGGACTGATAAAAAGCTTCTGGTACAGGGGTCCTGTCAAACTGTCGGCAGAGGGCAGGTAAGGAGGGTCCTGAGCAGAGAGGAAGGGCCATTAATTTCTTTTGCTTAGCTTTCATTACGTTTATAGTGACCATTCGTATAATTGAACTTGAAAACTTTCTGTTAGTAGATTACTTTTACTGGTCTGTAACTCAATATCAGCTTTTGATAACTAGAGTCCAAAATGAATGAAGAGAATGTACCGTTGATGATGGAGGAATCACTTGAACTTCAAGCCATATAAATAGTTGAAATGTTCTGATCACAATCTACAGTATTAGTGGACTCTAAATCCTTTCAAAACAGATATCAGCAAATCATAAAGATATGGTTAAATGATATGTACTTCGCAGGCAAAATTCTGATTTCATGTTCAGGGTTGGCTCTTTATTTCCTTCTTTTTGTAACGATTCAGACTCTAACCAATTATTGTGGTTCTTCTTTTTCTCATAAGTGATATAATTAAAAAGGTCTATTTTCTTAAATGATGTATCGTAAGTGGGAATATAATCCTGCAGAGAAATAAACAAATTTGAGATAATGTGGTTCAATTATAGAAATGGCCAAGACTTGTAATATTTGTCTTTAGAAGGTTCGATGTTTTATGAATTGGCCCACACTCTTGAATTAGCACTAACGATATACTTTTTGTATTTTCTGCTTTCGGTTTAGAGTTTCATATCAAGCTTCTTTCTCTTCTATTGGTTGAGATTATCATTAAGACTGAATCCTACCAATTCTGATCCAAACCCAGCTCAATCTCTTGTTTGTGTTGGTAATTTTTATCACTCTACTTTAAGGCTGTAAATCTTTATCCCAAATATAGTGTCAGCAAATTGCAGCTAATGGTTGCAAACTAGAAAACGCATCCTATCAAAAGTAACGTAAGCAAGCTTGCTTGCAATGATCCTCTTGCTTCTTCCCCGCACATATCTTTACAAACAGAACAAGATCAAATCTGATGGGTCGAACTCTTATCTTCTTGTCTGCTCTCTGACATATCATCTCCGTCATTAAAGGAAGAGATATAGATGACTGAATCGAAGGAGGAAAACAAATAAGGTCAGATAATGATAATGATGACTAGATTCCTTGATTAGCTAAAGCATATTATCTCCACTGTGAAGATGGGACAAAAGGACTTAGTTGAGTGGTTTGTTTTGAGCATAGTAGAGGATTTGTTTTTTTCCCCACGTCCTTTAAGTTAACTCCGCATTTTGATGGCCACTTTGAGACAAGTTTTCTGGAAGATCACGCCATAAGTTGAACCGTTAATGTCAACTTCTAAGCTATATATATATTGGTTAAGATATGATCTTGTTTTTCTTTCTTTTAGTTAAAGGGCAGTTTGATGCATTCAATTAGCAGTACAGTTAGGTTAACTGACTCCCAAGGAAATTGATGTTGCAGACAGCGTACAGTGAGGAAGTCAGATGATTAATTTAACTGTAAACACTAACCATGACAGTGAAAGGGGCTTCGAATAGTTTTTACGAATCTCAACTTCTCAAGATAGTCAGACAAGGCAAAATAATGAAGATCAATTGGATTTGGTGGTTACAAGTTGCTCAATAATATTTGACAAAAAAAGTTATCGCTATATTTTATTAATAATTATTAGAGCAAATAATAGAGAAAGAAGTTGAAATCACAAAATCCTAGATAATGTATTTATTATAAAATGAATTGTAAATTACTTACTCCTTCTAGTCCTTGTTATAAGGAACCAATTAACAATATTTTTTTGTCTTTATTATAAGGCAGTAAGACACCAACTTACTTTAACTAACTCATCTATTACTATTTTTCTATTATGCCCTTATTCTTAACTAACTTATTTAAATCTATATCATTAAAGTATGGGTGAAGTTGGAAACATTTATTAAATTTGGATCTAATTAATGAGTTAATTTTCATTCATTGGTTTGTGAGAAATAGTAGTTGGTCCCTTATAATAAGGACCAGAGGGAGTATTAAGTATTATCATTACCTTATCAATTCTTGGTAATAAATTAGATTTGAGATTTTGTAATTTTAAAATCCTTTCTTCTGCGAGTTTTAGGCAACTGCCCACTGTATTTAGGAATGGATAGAGTATATTATACCATTGTCATGGGTCGACAATTATAGATATAATTCCACCTTCTGCTTCACTTGGACCAATGCAAATAGCTTGAATGGCTTAACAACCTTAATTGAATTAACTGCGTCCAGAGAATTAAATGGAACGATGACAGACACAGTTCTGAATTATTATGAAGTTATAATTTCCCATCACAATTCTCAAAAAACAAAAACAAGGAGGTAGTATAAGATTGAGCTGCCATAAGGCACCAACCACCATTTCTTGTGTACTAAGTAATGAAAGTTAAGTCATTAAATTGGTTCAAAATTGATAAATATTCTATCTATACTTCTACTTTAATAATGTGAATTTAAAGAATTAGATAAAAATGATGGTATTCTTGGAAAATAATAATAAATGACTTAGTTAAAGAAAGTTGATGCTTTATAATAAGAAAGATAAAAACTTTTTGGTAGTTAGTGCCTTATAATAAAAAAATTAGAAAGAGTACCTTGCTCAATAAAACTAAGATCAAGTTTTATGATTTGGTAAGGTTCACCGAACCTTAGTGACATTTCCCAAGTTGAAATGTCCACCCTCTTTGTTCCATTGTCAGAGATAACCAAATCAATGCCATAAAAATGAAACGGGTAAAAGTTACAACTTTACAGAACTCATGGTAAATCAAAGCTAGCTGGTTAATCATTTTTTATATCTGCATGACTATATATACTGCCTACTAATAATTAATAATTCTTTTTCTTAATTCATATTTCACGTCAAGAGCCGTAAGTGCAATAGAGGGAGAGTTGATGGCAGCTGATTTGACAACAATGAGGAAAAATAAAACGTTCACTCCATTACTTAAGCTAATATTCCTTATTGTTTATCTCAAATGTGATAAGTTTTTGTTACGTTTATAACTCTGCCATCAACTGAATTCCTATA
This sequence comes from Acacia confusa, assembly GCA_037074495.1. Classification (NCBI taxonomy): domain Eukaryota; kingdom Viridiplantae; phylum Streptophyta; class Magnoliopsida; order Fabales; family Fabaceae; genus Acacia; species Acacia confusa. The sequence continues at coordinate 2,684,116 of CM073509.1, forward strand.
TATATCAACTTCGTGTAGCCATACCCTGTCATGAGCTCCCATTAACACTGGTCTTCCACTATAACAGAGTCACTCTGTTTTCTTATTTCCTTCCTCATGTCTCCTTTCTTCTCTTTTCTCCTACTTCCTCTCATAATTTCTTCAAGTAGTGCTCAGGGTCCACCATCACCAGACTACTTGCCAGGTTCCAAAATTAGCACTCTTAGCTTTGATCGAGGATTCAGAAATCTCTGGGGTCCTCAGCACCAGAGACTAGACCAGGGCTCATTAACAATCTGGCTTGACTCTGACTCAGGTATTCCATGTTTTCTAGTGTCACTGTCTGCTCTCATACATCTATATTAGTATTTTGTATTCTCAGCTCTCACTTGTGAATTTTTTGAACTTAGGGAGTGGATTCAAGTCACTGCAGTCTTATCGATCTGGGTACTTTGGTGCTGCAATTAAGCTTCAACCAGGTTATACAGCAGGAGTCATTACATCATTCTATGTGAGGATTATTATTATTATTACTCTATATGTGTCTTCAGTGAATGTTGAAGATTTAGTTTATTTCTTCAGACTCTTTTTCTTGTTTGTGACATTTGGGCATTGTAGTTATCAAACAACCAAGACCACCCAGGAAACCATGATGAAATTGATCTCGAGTTCCTTGGCACTACACCAGATAAGCCCTATGTGTTACAGACAAACGTATATATCAGAGGCAGTGGAGATGGAAATATCATAGGCAGAGAAATGAGGTTTCATCTTTGGTTCGACCCAACAGAAGATTTTCACAACTACGCTATTCTGTGGAAACCCAGTGAGATCATGTAATTCTCTTCATTCAGAAACCATTCTCAAAATTTACCAGTCAATAGTCATGTCTGCATTATGAAACTCACTTTTATTGGCAATGATAAATTTCCCCCCGTCATAAATAATAATGAAGATATCTCACTTTAGAGTTGATGCCGATGGCTAACGTGAATCCCTCTTGATGTTAAGTTGAAAAGATCATTTCATAAAATAATTGCATGTGGCCCCCCTCTCTTGCATATATCATATTTACTTTTTTTACTTTATTTCAGGACAGAGTCAGAAAAATCATTCGTAGTTTTAGTATGTATCTTATAATGGAAAAACTGTCAAATGCAGATTCCTAGTTGATGATGTCCCCATAAGGAAGTATCCTAGGAAGAGTGATGCCACATACCCTACAAGAACAATGTATGTGTACGGATCAATATGGGATGCTTCGTCCTGGGCCACAGAGGAAGGAAAATACAAAGCTGATTATAAATACCAACCATTCGTTGGTAGGTACAAGAACTTCAAGCTCAAAGGTTGCACCACTAATAGCCCTGCCTCGTGCCAACCGCCCTCTGCTTCACCTTCTGGCCATGCCAGTCTCACACCTCAGCAATATGCCGCCATGCAATGGGTCCAAAACAACTATTTGGTCTATGACTATTGCCATGACACTAAGAGAGATCACACTCTCACTCCAGAGTGCTAGGATCATCAAGAGATTCTTACATGCATTGTGTGAATCTTATGCTTGAAAAAGTTGGTGTTTTTAATTCAAATAAGTCTTTTTGTGTGGATCAAACTGTTTATATCACGAGAGGGGTGGTTTTATGAGATGGTCCCACTGTTGTATACGTGTAGTTTGCAAGAGCAGTTGAGCGTCCAAGCACTACCCCCACGCAAAGATTGGAATGTTTTCGTTGTTTTATGTGATTGTCAGAACTGTTTTGTACCATTGCTTTTAATTTTATTTGATGATGAAATAAAATGATTGAAGCTTTTTTCTAATTCGTGTCTAGATTCTGGTGTGGAAGAGTGTGACCTTGTCCCCTTGTGGAGTTTTGTCCACCAGAAATAATTATTGTTCGAACTTGATGCTGCATTGGGATGGTTAAAGTGGTATTATCAGAGAATGGACCCTGCCAGGGATTGTTCCTGAGCAACAACCATAAGTGAATGTGACCCACCACTAATTTATTGCGTGACAAATTTTTCAATTTTTCTGCATTTATCAGCAAATTATAGAGGTCGAGTTGATGAGAAATGGCCCACCATTTCTTTGTGTAAAAGGATAAACCATACACAGATAGTAGATACATAAAGCAAACACGTAAACAGAAGAGACACAGAAGAAAGAGTAGGGAATAAAGATAAGGCAGACAAAAAGACGAAGGGAGCATCATACACAAGAGGCCAATTTGTTAGAGACAGAAGAGAAAGCCTCATGAAGTTACAGTGTTTTCCGGTGGCAGTTTGAAATCATCAGACAAGATTGAAACTTTCTGCAGTAATTATTGGTGGATTCATGAACTTCAAAAAACAAGATGCCTCATTGGTAGTGTAATTTAAAATTTTAAGACAGGCATGCTTCACAGGAAGAACCTCGGTGAAGGGTATCTATCTACTCCAATCATTCGACTTCTTCATCTCGTGACTGATCTGAAACAATGTGTCGTCGTCTAAGTCAAAATGAGATCACAGGTTGAATAGGGAATCCAAACTGGCAAGTAGGATTTTACTAGGGGGAAAACAAAACTAGCTGGGTCGTTCACGTGTGAGGAAGTCTCTTTCACTCACATGAATTGTAGTAATATTTATGTTTCCGTGTTTTATTCTTTTACACCTCCAAATTTTGACTGCGTGCGAACTTTTTATTCTGGCCTCGTCCATCATTTCATTGGGTAGCAGGAGAGACAAGCGGGTGATGCTAACAACAGCATATTAAGCAACGACGACGAGAAGCTACTCCTTTCAATCCAAAATATAACAGTTGATTCTTTTTGAAAGATTAAAAAAGCCAGATAATTGCTTAATCATATATATTAGTTTATAAGTAAAAGAAAATAATTTAGAGAAAAAATTATAAATATAAATATTTTAAAGCAATTTAATTAACTTCATTGATATTTATTAAAAAAAAGTTAAATTTATCTTATATTTTAAACATGAGGGAGTAAGTTTAAGCACGGAACATGGCCATGAAAATAACTCTGGATGAAAATGATCTACTTTCTTGTACGCTTGTGCATGTATATGATGTTAAAAGTATGAATTCGAAGACAGAATTCTATGATTAGTTGGAAGCATCAGGCCAAAAAAGAAACTATTAAAAAAGTTGGAAGTGAATTGATTAAAATACACTGAATTTGAGAATCTTGAAAGAGTGTGAAAAGTGAAAACAGAGAAAAAAGAGAAAGAAATCAATGATCGCAGATATGGGAGGAAAAGAGGGGACAGACACTCTAGAAGTTGCTAGGATAGTGTAAGTAGTTGTCACGGGGCAGTATAGACTATAGAGCCGATTTGATTGTTTAAAGTTGGAAAACCAAATTGATACACACAACCTACTACCGAGAACCAACATAGGGGAAAACTAAGTGCAATACTTGGAGAAGTTCTAATGTTTCTCATGTTATATTATCTCATGGCACACATATATGAAATGATGGGACCTATAAATACATATATAGATATATATGTATATATGAGTTCCACCATTTCATGTGTGCCTAGAAAGTTTAGTTTTCTCATACAATATGTGAAAACTAAAACCCAATTCATCAATATTAAAAAGTGCCAATGGCAGTGAGACGCGTCGGCAAAAATACGTTCATGACTGAGATTGAAAACATGACATTACCAACCGACAAGCGTGATTTGAGATATTTTGCAACTTTATCGATTTTTCCTTGACAAATATTTGATCTGTCGGATGGGAAAATATAAGAAATTATTAAGGAAACAAAAACTAAATTTTGGGCCTGGAAGTCCGAGGAAGGATGTGGCCCATTAAGAATCGTTTATTGTGAATGACAAACTTTTTAAGCCCAAAAAACAAAAGTCTAGGCAAAGGAAAGTGTATCGATCCTGAAGTTAGTCAAGATGTTAAGGGAGCCATCATAACTCCTGAATACCTAGGTAAACGACTAAAAATAATAGACAGTTCATCCAATTCAACATTGGTATCATCTGAAAGAAAAAGATACTTCACCTTATCCTAGGATCCTGGGTGAGCCCAACCCCTTTCCTAAAATTTTTATATTAAAAAAAAAGAAAGAAATATAAATTCAGCTAAAAAATGAAAAAAAAAAATTACAAATTGAAGCGGGAAGGAAGAGTATAAGACGGTGGAATCAATGGTGGGCAGAGTCCACGAGTAGTGGAAACGACAGAGTTATGAGGGAATGGAGAAGCAGATGTGAAGACAAATTTCTCATTACTCAAGACATACAGCCCGTGACCAAGGAATACGACCAAGACCAACATTGTAATAACCGAAAATTTTCTAAAGCAGCCTTAAATCATTTTGTGACACAACATCTGATGCATCAGAATATACACGGCTATCAGAGGATATCACATTTTAGCTGTTCTTCTGTCAGCAAATATTCCTTTTCACAATAGCCAACATTAGACTTGCAAAAGGCGACATTCAAATTTGAGTAATGGGTACACAAAATGACTGCGAGACTGACCATATGCATTTTTTAAAATAAAAATGAAAAATATTCATAAACAAAACTTGCTGTATGACCAAAAACAATAAATGAAAGTGGTAGTATTTTGGTTGGAGGGTTGAGAGAACTCAGGTGGATATGGATGGCAATGAATGACTCGCCTTCTTACTAAATACTAATGCTCCCAACGATCGAAGAGGCATGAATGTCATGAATTATTCACATTATTTTTTAATATTGGAGGATCTCAACCTTACATTTATACTCAGTTCGCCCATGAACCACCTCACCCATGCGGTTTGAATGTTTGATGTTATTATGCTGATTGGATTAATGGTAAAAACTGTTTTTCCAATATAACTTATGACACATGAGAGGAATTTTGTGTCAACTTACTGGAACATGTTTTTCCAACGCCAATTCCATCGGCCATCGTATTCTCCCCTATCACTTTTATAAGCAATTCTCTTTCTCTAGAAAACAAAGTGCCTCCACCAACACCTCTCCACTTCTTGAGGTTATTTTCCCTCTCTTTGTCTCAAATTCAAAATTTGAACAACTTCCTTTTCTATCTCTATTCTTCAATGCTATTTGAATGGAGTATATTTGAATTAGCATTGAAAAAATACGCTTACACAAATCGAAATACTTGTCTCATAAATTACATTAGAAAAATAGCCTAATCTAAATATGCATATATCTCATGAATTATCCCACACTTGCCACCAACTATTTTTCATTTAATCATTTAATATCCATTTCGTTATTTGGAGAAGAAACCACGAACATATTAACCGTGGTTGCGCAGTCAGGTGATTGTTGCTCATAAAAGACCGCAAGGAGTATTTGTGCATTTAGGCTGAGTCGTGTGAGTGGATAAATAAGGGGAATAATATTTATGAATTTAAGTAATATTCAAAATTGGAAGAATGATACAGGGGCATTTGAACGGTTGCTGTGTGGGTCGGATTCATTAGACCCATACCGAGCCCGTGACCACTTGACGCTACCTTCCAATTTTATATTTATTCTCACATACCAGGCCCTCTCTCACTCGCCGCACAACACGACACTGCCATTTCACTTTTCTTATTTCCATCTCCAAAAGAATTTCACCTTTCTTCTTCATTATTTACATCATGTATTAATAAATAATTAATAAAAAAAATCTCCTTTTTAGGCATATTTTTCCTCCCGTCCGCTTTTCTTCTGACAAACCGCATGGCCAACCAATGAATTCCTCTGCGTTTCTGGGACACACCTACCCTAACCTATAGAATTCCTTCCACCCTATTCCAGCTGTCTTCCATTATGCCCTACTCTCAGGCCCTATCCACATTGGAAACACCCCCACTCTCTCTCCTACCTGTCAATCTCTAATTGGCCCGAAACCCTCGCCCTCCTGTAGGACCTGTCCCGCTTCTCGCTCAGCGCCTCCAACACCTGCCACGTGGCGTCTCTTTCTTCCATCTTACTGTTGAACAGCAGGGCCCGCTTCGTCCTCGGGTCCCACAGCTTCCTCTGGATCGAGCTCAGATTGGTCGCCGCCACCTCCTCCAATATCTCCCCAAGCCTCCCCACCTCCTTCTCTGCCACCTTCACCGATATCTCCTCCCACCTCACCGCCGATTCGAACGGCAGCCGGATCCCGTCCGCAATTATCACCGGTACGCACCCCAATGCCACTGATTCCACCAGCCGAGGGCTCCACGGGGCCCACCCAAGCGGACACAGGCAGAACACTGACCGAGCTATCTCTGACTGGTAGCCCGCAAACCTATGCCTCCGTAGGTAAAACCTCCGGTCACCGTTGAATCTCCGCCATATCGCCGTCCGTACCCGCCTTCAAACAAGGACGACACGGGGTCAAGGTCACCTCAGGAAGGGCAATACGGTAAAATTAACCGCAAATGAAAGCAAGATAATCCAACAGTTTCCTAAAGTGCTACGCATGATTACGAGTTTGCTTATAGGGAGTTAAAATTCAATGATGGGATTCATTACTTGCTGTAAAACCGTCCGCTGACGTTCTTCGGATGGACTTCCATTTTACCCCTGAAAAACGCCCAAATGTCTCGCTCTCCGTCCACCGGAGCTTTCTCCAGCGTCTTACGCAAGCTTTCCGGCGACACGTAGGGTGGTATGATCACATTCTCAACGTCTTGGCACGGGTGCTTGTACTGAACACCGAACGTCTGTAATATAACTGAATTCTTCAAGATTTCTGGTATTCCATCTGCAATCGCCGCGTCCTCCTTTTTAGACCGAAAAGAAAACAGTGTTTCAAGTCAGAAAGTTTCGTGATTTAGAACTCTGGAATAAACATCAGAACGCAGGCGAGCGAAGCACAAGAAACTAAAATATAGAACTCACCAGGGTGTGAAAACAAGCCCCGAAGTCGTGCGAAGCTACGAACACGTGGTCGGAGCCGCCGCTTCGATTCCAAAACTGGTACTCAGAGGAGATGAGCTGTACGGCGGAAGCGATGAGGGAGCGCGCGTGACCAATCGCCGGGAAGCCATTGGCGGCACTGAAGTTGCAGGAGACGTAAACGGGCACGAAGAAGAAGTCAGCTTCGTATGGGTCGAATGTGCGCACATCGCTCGTCAACAGAGCTCTGTGAATGGCCACTTCGGAAGCAAACAAATGATTGCTGCACCTCTCGTTGGAGAGCCAGTCAGTATTATACTTCGGAGGCAAATCGTACACAAAAACCTTCAAATTCTTCAATACACCTGTAATAACATGAACAGCCTTTTGAGCAAAATTTGTTGATGTCAGGTGCAAATATATACAAAGGTTTATAAGATTGAAACTTTGGGCGTACCCGGAGATGTTTGAGGTTTCTGAGGAGCCAAGTAAGAGGACTCGAAAAGGGCACGAAACAGACGATTGGATTCGCTGGTAGAGACATGGGTTGTGCGGAGAGGTGTGAGTGGAGGGTGGGGGTCACTGCCGATGAGATAGGAAGCGAAGAAGTAAAGAGAGAAGGAAAACCAGAGAAGCCATTTGTAGTAAGTGTGGAAACAGCTACGTTCTTGTTGTGGCCAGGAGGGTCTGTGGAGGAGCTTCATCCTAACATAGAGCACTCGGCTCTTGATGGGTCTAATCTTCTGTTCCGCCATTGCATTTAACGAATAAAAGAAAACGGCAGGGAATGTGAAAGGTGAGGAAGGTGGAGAAGTAGAACTAGTTGAGGGAGAGCTTTCGGATTCTGGTCAAGAAGGAGATGCAGTAGTAGGAAGTAAGCAAGGGTCAAAGGAATTTGAAGGGGAAGGGAAGAGAAGAGTTGGTTAGAACTTCGTTTTTGCACCAAGAATAAACAAAAGTGTAGCAGCAGGAGTGTATTTGATGCAAGTAAATAATAATGGAGGAACGAAAATCGGAAAAGCGTCAGAGAGGAGGTGGAGTGATGGAGGGAGCTGGCCAATTATTGAAGGAGGGATTTAAAATGGGGGATTTAGAAAAACGAAGAAAATGTCGTGGCGAGAGAGGAGAGAGAGAAGGGAACAAGGCTCAGAGGGTCACATGACGATGGATCAGATTGGCTCTCGGTTACTATGCCCATCCTTTGCTTTTCAGTCCTCTCAACAGTTTGTCCTTTTTCCAATAATTCTATATAATCAAATCAAATTCATTATTTGTATCCAAAAAAAATCATTATCTAAATGTGTGTTTCCATTAGGGGGGCTGATTTTTCTAAAAAAATAGTAAAAATATGTTATAGGGATTTTACCTGAACTTATATAAACATAGTTTGAAAGCACTAATTTAATTAGGTATTTTTTTCTGTTTTTCATATAATACTTAGTTGATTTTAAAAAAAATTAAGTAAACTAAATAAATTATTTAATCAAATCATATGATATGTCATTAGATTATATATTAATAGTTTATAAGTAAGAAAAATCAATTTGAAGAAAAACAATGAGTATAAATATTTTAAACAAACTTATTTAACTTTGTTAATCCATTCAAAAAAATCAATTGAGTTTTATATTTAAGGTTGTGCAAGTAGTGTCTTTTTTATAAGAGTCTGAAATTTGAATTATCTTAATTTTTTTAATCAAATATTGACAAAAGTTTTTTTTTTATATATTAAAAGAGGCTAAAGCCATGCATTAAGATAAAGGAGAAAGGGGGATAACTCCCATACAATCATAAAGAACTAAAGTCCTAAGGAAATCTTGACAAAAGTTGTCTCAACCTTTATTAAGTTTTTTTTATATATATATATTTGTGCCTCTAGTTATATATATTGCTTTGATTAGAGGGTTGGTGATAATTATGTCTAGTGTATATTTCTTTCTCTTACTTGCCCTCTCATAAATAATGTCTTAAAAAAAATATTTCAAAACATACTTAATACTTTTAATTAATTTTAACCATTTTCATAAACTACCTAATTTAATTATTGTGCTCGTATAAATACCACCCAAGGAGTACCAAATTCAAAACATAACATCACTGTCTTTCTTTTCATATCTAAACCTGCTGTGAAATATAGCACTTCGTTTCCTAAGTAAACTGTGTTAGGACAAAAAATTTTGCTCCTTTATGTAATTTTTATAAACAATTTTTTTTTTTAGAGTTGGTCTTTTTTATAAACATTTTTTTTTATCTTAGAATTTGAACTATGTTTAAATTATTTTTATCATATTAAATATACATCTATGTATTAATATCCCTTTTCTTTCATTTATTCATTTATTACACATTATTTCTCATATTTATACTCATACTCTTACTTATTCTCTCTCCTATTTTGTTTCCATAAATAAAGGTATATTTGGAAGAAATATAACATTTTGCATACATTTATCGTTTTTAAATAATCTTCACAGTCAGTTCCTTTTACACAATAAAAAAATTAATAAAAATAACAGTAATTAAATACAAGGCCTCTAACAACATATTTAATGAGTTATATTACTTTTATTAATATGATTTTAATTAGAAGATTAATGGAGTCTCATTGTCTTCAAGAGGATCTCGGGAGCCTCCATGCATGTGGATTTTTTTCCCCCAATAGCAGTGTGGGCTTTGGAGTTCGAGCATGCGTTTCATATATAATTTAATTTTCTGTTGGTTTCATGTGAATACTCTTGTAATTTTCGGTTAAGTTTGTTACTGATTTCTGGTTTGTTTTTTTTTTTTTCCTTTTAGGTCATGTAGTAATTTAATTTGGCATAAAAATGGGTGAGGAGGCGTGAATAGGAAGCACATTTTGGTCGGGGCAATGAATGTGACAAGCAACTATGTAAGAAGTAGATATAACGTAAAACATTGTATTAATAAGAATAAGAATGTGATGTGTCTCTGCCCGTTGTTGACGAAGACAACGCACATCGATCATACAGCTATTACGCTCAACTGGCTACAAAGCACGTGATGCTCCCCACTGGTTTTGATTCACAAAAATATGTGTTTTATTTAAACCTAGGGTTAAATATCAATTTTGCTCCAGAAGTATGTATTCAGGAGTAATTTTACCCTGAAAGTTTTCGGTGTAGCAATGTTACCCCGAAAATATCAAAACGTAGCAATGTTGTCCCTCTGTTAAAAACCCTAAAGTTCAACTAACGGTCAACGTTAGGATTTTTAACGGAGAAACAATATTGTTATGTTTTGATACTTCAAGGGCAATATTGCTATGTTTTGGTGTAGCAATGTTGCCCCTGAATTACGTGCTCATGAGTAATGTTGTCCTTCTATTAAAAACCCTAACGGATAGCTAATGGTCAGCCAAAATTTAGTTATGAATTATTATCTGTGTCAGCTTTAAAAATACAAAAAAAAAAAATCAAACTAATGGTTAATGGGTGTTTTTGTTCCATTTTTATAACCACATAATCACTTTTGCCATGGAAAAAAAATAAAAAATTGATGCTAGATATACTTTTGAAAAAACCATATATATTAAAAAAAAAAACCAAGTGGCTCTCTCATGGGTTCATTAATACGGAAGCAGATTTTCTCCTTTTCCCTCATCTCAGCCGTTCATCTCAATTAAAAATTAATCTGAGATGAAAGAGGAGAGGAGATGAACGGCTGGGATGAGGGATACTGAGGGAAGATGAGAGAAAGATACTGAGAGAAGCCAAGTCCCGGGTTAGAATAAGAGGATTAAGCAAAGACAATTACTTAGTTGGCAACCCATGTTGGATTAAAGTAATGGGGTGAGAATATGAAAAGTGGGTGGATGATATTTTAATATTAGTACTTGATACTGGAATTGGAAGGAGAAGAACCCCATTTGAAAAAAAAAAAAGAAGGGAAAAGTGAACATTAAATTATTGAGATGTGGTGGGACTTTGTACTTGGCATTTTTATAAAGTTACAAATTAATTAATTGGCCACTTTAGTTGGTCTGGACGCACTCTCACCACCTCGCTTCGCCCACCTTGCTCTGCGCACAATAATGACATTTATTACAGTATGACCACACTTCTCATAGTAACATCAATGAGATTTATTACCCATCTGCCCCCATAAACACCTGTTTGTTTATGTTTAATCTTGTTTATCTATCTTTCTAGATAAAAAGAACTGCATCTAAAGATGGTTTCTGGTCAGTGCCACTAAGATTAGCTGGCCTGGTTGGTAAAAATTATTTTTTAACATGATTTACAGTATATGAAATAAGTATATGAGTAATTTTATGTGGGGGTTGAAGGGGAAGGGTAGGAAGAGGAAGTAGAAAAGAGAGAAGAACTTTGCCAAATTACTCGTGTCCTTCTTTTCCCTCCGGATTGGCTATTTAATGAGGATACAAGTACCTTATTTGAATTCAAATAACTGAATGAATAACAACTAATCCTAGATCTAAGGAATAAACGTGCCTTATTAATTAGGTAACTGAATGAATAACAACTAATCCTAAGGAATAATAAACGTGCCTATTAATTAGGCTTATTATTAAACAAATTCAGATGCTTATTATGAAAGCTTATTTTCTACTTGTCAATTACAGGCTCAGACTATTGAATGTAGTCTTCCAGATAAGCTGGGCTCTTGGGCTTGCGTTTGGGCCTGTGGGTAGTGTCTCGGACTGCAACATTTTACCCTGACTTACATAAAAATGGTTCTGAAATACTAATTTAAACCGGCCATAAAGCCAGTAAAAGTAGATTATGAAGCTTCTTTTGGGATCAAATTAGGATCAGGGCAATGGAACAGTGCAGTTGTTTTAGTAATAAAACTAATGATGGAATGAGATAAGGTCCCACTGTGAACATGAGACTCAAATATAATCATTCTTTTAAGATTCCATTAGGGATGGTTTTCACCGTCTTTGATGATTTCTTGTTTGACAAGACCTGCCAATTCCGCTGTCACTCCAAGTTTCAGTATCTCGCCAAGTTGAATTACTGCCCAGTTGGTACTCGCCAAACTCAATTGATATATTTCGTTCCATTTATTCTTCTCCACGTCAGGAATTAATTTTCATCCATAATTCCAGCTGGCAGGTCTTGGTCTTTGCTGACAAGTCTCTGAATCCTTAAACTTTAACAAATCCCTGGTGGTGTTAACAATAAATAAAAAAAAATAATCACAAAATTGACTGTACCAAATACTTTCTGATGAATATTAACAAAAAAAATAGAAAAAAGTAGTAAAGCTATGAGACAAGAATAACGTTATCATCTTTTCTTAGATCACACTCTCATATCACTGCTAAAAAATCTGTTTTTCCTCTTCTTTTTTTTTGGTCAAATGTTTTTCCTCTTCTACTATTAGCACGGGACAACAAGGACGACCCTACTTTTAAATCTCACGACTGCTACGCTGTCCTCACATTTAAAGACGTACGCTTTGAAAATGACATATCCACCTCAGTTTTAACTTTTAACCCATACTTTCCATTTCACCAGGCGACGTTTTTTACTGTGAAGCAAAACCCCGAGGGAAAAAAAGGACTCAATCCAGATTTTCCCCAACAAAAAGATTAAGAAATTACAGACACGTTGGTCTCGTCAAGTTTATACCGAATCTTACATCGGAAATCGTTCTCAAGTTTTATTTGTTTAACCTTGAGATTTAATTTAAGAATCCATAAACGAGGTCATGTCTTGGGTTTTCTTGTGTAGGACCAAAAGGGAAGGGCTCATAATTGCAGGATCTGAGCAAGGTCTTTTTGGGGTTTAATCTAATAATAAAGGTCGAGATCCAGATAGATAAGCAAAAGCATGATCTGTGGGACCCTTTCCCTGTCTTCATTTTTCACTGCTCCAAGTCATAAAACAGACGTAAGTGGACATGGTCATCATCAGTAAAACGAAGTCTTTGAAAAATAGCTTTATAATTTATAAAATAAGAATATGGGAAAAATTTTGTCTTCAATTACGAAAAATAATTTCTAAAAATATGGTTTTATAATTTACCAAACATAAGCTAAAACCATGCAAGAAAATACAGGTTAGATTACACTGGCTAGTAGCAAGTCTCTGCATTAAGAGGGGGAGATTATAGAGTGTACCATTTAAGCTGTCATGATCAAGCCATGTCTCGAATGAAGATTTTAGTTATAAAAACAATTTGTCAATCGTGATTTATGAAGCATGGAGAAAATACATAAAAAGAGTTTCGCGTCAGTTTTCAAAAACCGGTATATAATAAGCAACTCAAAATAATCACTTAGTATATGTCATGCTAATTAACTAATATGCACAAACATTAAGCCTATCAAAGATGTGGTCGATTGTAACAGTTGACTTGTGTATAATAAGGTCTGGATGCTCTTGATGATGCTAGTGATGAATTTCTGACACAAAAATCTGGGTAGATTGCAAGTAATAATAATCAGTAAAGAGGAGGGACCATGTTTGGTGCAGTAATAACAAGTGGAGGATGAAGTTGGAAGGCTCTTATTATGAAAAAGGTGCCAACATTTGTGTTATAAATGAAAAAGGAGCCGAGATGGGAGTGGCATGAGCTGGGTCAGCACATGCTTTGGCAGAAACAAAGGCACGACGGGGACCCTTTAAACACAGAATCTGGCCAAATATTGGGTATGAAAATGTCAAATCTAAAATCTTCTCTGGCTTTGGGAACGTGTTCCCATGTGCTTCTCTCAGTATATGCACTTGGCTTTATATATATATATATATATATATTGCCACTCTTGCATGAATCCATTGGTGTGGAGCGTATGTATATATCTAAGCTTTAAAATAGAAAAAGAAATGCATCTACGTACCAGCGCTTATCGACAATCATTTTTAGCTTTTCTGCGTTCAAACTTGGGTTCCTGATCAATTCTCAACAAGGAATATGATGCTCTCTCATGGTTCTGGCACATATATATAAATGCTGTCCCCCAAATATTCTTCTCTCAACAAAGCCATCGATCTCTTTTTCAGCAATAAACAAACACTTTCATATTTTTTACATCATCCGATCCTTCTCATCGAAAATATGACAAACAAATTAAGTTACATATATTCATTATATTATTCTAATTATATATGGGTTTATATTACTGACAGAAAAAATATTTCTGCAGTAAAAGTAGAAATTTTAAACCCATTATAAATTTTATTAATTTGATGTGGTAATCATTAAATATTAAATATAAGTTATGAAATCTTTTGACATGCGACGTAGGGATTTAAAAAGATTTTTCTTAAAAAAAAAAAATCACGTTGAAATATTCCCTTCAACATCATCTAATATATGCCGTAGATGAGGCTAGACACGGACATATTATGAAATGATTCTTGTGTATTAGAATATTTTATCTTTCGTATTTTGATAGGGTATATAGAACAGTCTGGCAATAAAAAATGGACAGTTAAATGGATAATTATGACTTATATTTTTATAAATATTTGAATATTCGTAAAAATTCATAGTAGTTTATAAACAGCAACCAATGTTTATACCATTTGTCCCCTAACCGAAGGAATAAACTAGAGTTACTATAATATATGTCCTTATAGTTTGCTTCTATTTAAATTTTGATTCATATAGTTTTTAACTATAGGTTTTTGATTCTTTAAGTTTTTTTATCTAAAAATCCTACTTCTCAACGATATTAATTAAATATGATAATGTCCGGTTCTTGTAATAGCTTACGCGGCTAAGCAATAAAATTGGAAAAAGAAAGAAATAATGAGCCAGTCGTCTTTCAATATTCATCATCATATTCAGCGAGAAATAGAGAGCCATGGAGACACCGCTAGAAGGGGGCCGTTTACCATAGCAGCTCGGTGCTCTCTTTGTTAGATCTCAGCCTTTCGAGCTTCTTGTTGATTGCGCTGAGTTCCTCAACTAAGCGATGCATCCATCGGCTTCAGCAGCTTCATGGGATCAAGATTCTCCTTGTTGGAATCCCATTTCATAACAGAGATTTCAATCTGCTTTTTTCTGCTTGGATTTGGGGGGTGTGACAGGATCGAGGATGAGGTTGGCGGGAGAGTTCTTGGGCTGAAGCAACCATGCCAGAATATTGTTTCCACGCACTTGTTCCGACGCTCAAATCTGTAAAAGAGATTCCGTTAATGGCAATTTAGATTACTATTTCCCCAGATTTTGGTATTTAATTTGCATCGTCCTCGCTTATCTGCATGTTATAGTAGATGGAAGAACCTTCTACAATTTCAAGAACACCTGGGTTGCTATGCTAAGCGGCCACTTTGGGGTCTCCCATGGCTCTCTCTTTCTCTCTCAACATCATGATAAATAGTGGAAGGTGGCTGGCTGATTCTTTTGTTTTTAAAATTTTATCACTTAGCCATGTAAACTAAGGTTGTTAAAAACGGGTTTTTATCTACTAAATACGGAAGAAGAATAAAAAAACGTAAAATATAAAATCGTAATGTAAAACGTAGTTTTTACTTATATAATATAATTTATTTTATATATATATATATATATATATATATATATATATATATATATATATATATATTAGTATGGGGTTGAATTATTAACAACTCCACATACAAAAAAAAAAAAAACCCTATGCTACATTTATCCATGTCACCTCGTTATTTGTGACACAAATTGTAAGTTTCCTTCCGTCATTCCTCACTAATACTCATGTGTAGGGGTGTAAACAGGTCAGGCCAGGCCTGTTCTGTAACATACTGGCCTGTTACAAGCCTACTTTTCGGCCTGGCCTGTGGCCTGTTAAGGCCTGTGTTTTTTTTATTATTTAAAAAAAAATTAAAAAAAATTTAAAATTTTTTTTATTTAATTAAGCTAACAGGTCACAGGCTGAAAATAGGCCTACTTTAAATAGGCTAACAACAGGCCAAAATTACATAAATTAATACTAATAATATAAATAACAGGCCACAGGCCGAAAACAGACCTACTTTAAACAGGCTAAAAATAGGCCAAAATTACATAAATTAATATTAATAATATAAACAGGCCGGCCTGACAGGCCTCTTATCAGGCCTGGGCCTAGCTTGTTAAGGAAAAACAGGCCTCATAAGAGGCCTAGGCCTGGCCTTTTAGCCTGACAGGCCAGGCCTGACCAGGCTTTTAACAGATCAGGGCACAGGCCCTTGGCCTTTTTACATCCCTACTCATGTGTCCACTCCTTGTGGCCCCCACCACCTAGAAGCAACAGAAAGCTGCAGAACATTAGGGTGCGTGAGTGTTGTGACAGCATAAAGAAGTTGGGCTCGACCAAAAACAAATAAAGAAGTTGGGCTGAGGTGCGTTTTTTTAAAAAACGTTTGTTTTTACGTTTTTTGGCTGCGTTTTTTGCGTTTTTGCATTTGATACGTTTTTTTCCCAAATAAAAATCGTTTTACTCAATATAAATCATAAAAACGCGTTTTTTACGTTTTACCAAGCGTTTTTTTACAACCATGATGTAAACTATAAGAACCAATCGGCTTCTCCGGTCATCAAGCCACATTAATAAAATTTGACGGTGTTCATGCACATCTTCGTATTTAGTACAGTTAAAGTCCTTAGAGAACCTAACATTTTAGACTAAAAAAAGGATAAAAATCTATAGTTTGAAACTATAAGAATCAAAATCAAAATAGAGGCTAAAAAGGACCACATCCATAAAATTTAACGGCGTTGACGCCACAAGTTCATATTGAATTTTTCTTGAAGTGTTTGATTTTTCTGAATTCCAAAATTCGTTGACACATGTTATCACCGGGTGAGACACTTGTAACTAGCATCCAATTAATTTAATTAGGAGTTGCTCCTAAAGATAAAACACATAAGTATTTTTATACCTTTATCCTAAATTATAATAGATACATTTTTCTATTATTAGTAATTAAGGTTATTTTAATTTTACGTAGAATTTAAAATGGCTTTAAATAAAATTTAAAGCCTAAAATTTATAAATATTTTAGAAATACACTCTCAAAAAAAGAAATAATACCACTTGCGGTACTAATTATAAGATTTAGTTGATTTTCTTTGGAGAGATTAAGGAAGTTACTTTACCATTTCATATGTTGTGTGTCTTTATATTTATAGTCGAGAAATCGAGCCAAGCCTGTTGGGCTACCCATTTAAACCCTAACCCTTCAAGAACCGAGCTTGAAAATTAGAGAAGATAAATAGAATAAGCCCTTGGGGCCTTGAGCTTAAAAGGGTCAGCTCTTGAGGGCCTCAGACGGACCCTATAGGTCCTTTTAATGAATATGTTCATGACACGGGAGAAAAAATTCATGATATTTTTATTCATGAAGTAGAGCCTATTACTCAAAGTAAGTACAATTAAATGTCTTTGAAATTGATGATAGTGATGAAAAAGATGATAATGATAATCATTGCACTAATGTTGCTTAATAATATACTTCTTATGTTTTATGTGACTTATTTATGAACAATAGTTTGCTTTTGATTACGAATTAATGAATTTATTTATTTATTGCTGTTGTTTGGATATTAATGTTGACAACATTTATTTGATAAATTAGAACTTTAATTATTGTAATTTATTAATTATATTTATTTGAAGCAAAAAAAGAGAGGAAAATTGGTTAAAATTTGTAATAGTAACTTTCGAGTCTAGTAAGGCTGGCTTTGGTGTTCTTGGCCAGACTTTAAAAAATATATGTTTTTTTAATTCCAGGCTTTAGGGCTAGGGGTGGAAAAAGGTCAGAGGCCTGTGGCCTGACCTGTTAAAAGCCTGATCAGGCCTGGCCTGTCAAGCTAATAGGCCAGGTCAAGGCCTAATTTGATGCCTATTTACCTTAACAGGCCAGGCTCAAGCCTGTTAGTAGGCCTGAAAAGCCTGTCAGACTAATCTGTCAAATAATAATTTTCTTTTTTAATATCTACTGAAAATAAACATTAATTAAAAAAAAACTAATTATTCTCACTTTGCTTCTTTGTTCCTTCGATCAAATCGATTTAGGTTTATTTCTTCTTCCTTCGGTCCTTCCCAAATTCCTGTCGCTGTCGCGCTTGCCGCTGGAGCTGGTCGCTCAGATCAGCTGGTTCTTCAAGGTCTGTCTTCCGGTCGAACCTCCTCCTTCCCTAACATACTCACAGAACCTCCTCCTTCTTCATTAAGCTGATTTCTGGTCGCTCAGC
Organism: Acacia confusa; assembly: GCA_037074495.1. Lineage (NCBI taxonomy): Eukaryota > Viridiplantae > Streptophyta > Magnoliopsida > Fabales > Fabaceae > Acacia > Acacia confusa. The sequence goes on from CM073509.1 coordinate 2,702,109, forward strand.
TCAGGTGGTTCATCAACATTCAGGTATGTTTTCGACTCCTTCATTGCTGATTTCCATTGCTTCCGGTCGAACACTCAGGTGGTTCTGTTCACTGCGATTTTTGTGATGGTTTTCAAACTTCAGGGGCTATGGTTTCGGGTTCGGTGTTATTTCGGCTGTCAGTGAACTTGGGTTGTTGGTTTCTTACTTAGTTGTGTTCTTAGTGAATAATTTACCAGATTTGGGTGTGAAAGTTTTGCTCCTTTTCTTTTGATGATATTTTGTCGGGTTATAGATATTGTTTGGAAGAAAACAGAGGTTTTCGATCTGGTTATTTGCTACTTTAGGATGCCGTATTTGCAAACAGTGAATGACAATAAAGCTTACATATACATGTAATTAGAACTTGAGATATAGTATCTCACCTTGTTTCAATTCTTCAACAAGCCTCTAGCAATCATTTTATATAGAAACTTCTCAGCCATAGCATTCTCATCCTTTTCAAGAAGAAATCGACGAAGAACTACTTTCCAAGCTACAAAATCAGGGACACAGCCATTCTCTTCCATGCTTTCAAGCAGGGAGATTGCTTCGCATCAAGCAAACCTTCTTTGCAGAAACCATGAACCATAGCAGTATATGTGTAGTCCTCACGTTAGGCCGAAATCCTTGATTGACAATTTGCCTAAATAATGTAATTGCCTTGTCAAGATGTCCCATTTTGCAGAAAGCACTGATTTTTGTCTTTTTGTTAAATTTTTTTTGTTTTTAAATTAGTGTTCATTTTAAAAACCGATTCCTCTTTCTTTCTTAATTTTTTTTGTCATCCATTGTCTTGTTCTGTGTCTTCTTTTCCCATTTGCATATTCAGTAATAGTTTATGTGTGTGTCACTGTGTTGCCCGTGATATTTGAAAGATGTTAGCTTGGGATTTTTTTAAAAGATGCATATTTATTTATTTATTATATTTGTGCATATCCATAGATGATAAGATTCATGAAGTTTTGGATTATCCAAATATTATATTCCTAGTATCTCGTGCTCAAAAATGTTTTACAGCAAAGTTTTGGATTATTGAAAGACTTTGGTTTTTGCTTATTATATAGGTTAACTCCTTGTCTTTTGGTATTTGCCAACTGAAGCATTTATAAGGTTTGCGATTTGCACTGGTGTCATTTTGATTTTCACATTATGTTTTTTTTGGTTGTGTTTCAGTTTTAGTTGATGTCATCTCCATTCGAGAGTGGATCAATGTCATCTAATTCAATTCCTCCTAATACTAATGCTGTTGAGGTCTGTCAACAAGCACCAACAGATTCAAGTCAACAAATTAGTCAACAAGCACCAACAGATAAATCGAAGCAGAAGAAAAAACAAACCAGCAGAAGCAAACGAAAATGTGAAGCAAATCGCAAGAAGAGAACAACAAGAAGAATGGATAGTTTGAGAGAGCAAAAGCAGAGAATCAATAATTCACCTCTCTAGCAGAGAACAGCAGAAACAAGTCGCAAGAAGAAACAAAGAAACCAGCAAGGAGATGCAAATAAAAACAAGGATTCAATTTTTTTTTTTTTTTAAAAAACCACCTGGTAAGCTCCGGAGTTAGTCTCCTTCCCCTGTTATCCCCCCTCGCTTCCTATAGTACTTTCCTTTGGCTTGGACTTACCAGAGCTGTTGATCTGCGACGGCCGACGGAGAGGGGAGAGGACGGTGACTCAATGACCCCGAGAGAGGAGAGCTGCGACGGCCAACAAAGAGAGGAGAAGACGGTGACTAAGTGAACACGAACAGAGAAAGGGAGAACTGGAGGCGAAGAAGAACTGCGGCCGAACAGGGCTAGGTTTTAATGAACTTTGAAGAGCCCGCCTTGATTTCCAACTTTACTTATATTATATATATTAATTTATTAGTCAAACTAATTAGTTTAAAGAAAAAATTAAAAAATAAAAATACTCTAAAAATAATTTATTAACTCTTTAATCCAAAAAAAATATTCAATTATGTGTTATAATCTGTTTCCCCCTCAAACCAAATGTAAACCTTCGATTCTTCAGAGTTTATTGAAACCTAACCCTGTTCGGCCGCAGTTCTTCTTCGCCTCCAGTTCTCCCTTTCTCTGTTTGTATTCACTTAGTCACCATCTTCTCCTCTCTTTGTTGGCCGTCACAGCTCTCCTCTCTCTTGGGGTCATTGAGTCACCATCCTCTCCCCTCCCCGTTGGCCGTCGCAGATCAACAGCTCTGGTAAGTCCAAGCTAAAGGAAAGTACTATAGGAAGCGAGGGGGATAACAGGGGAAGGAGACTAACCCCGGAGCTTACCAGGTGTTTTTTTTTTTTAAAAAAATTGAATTCTTGTAAAAAAAAATTTTGAATTCTTGTTTTTATTTGCATCTCCTTGCTGGTTTCTTCTTGCGACTTGTTTCTGCTGTTCTCTGCTAGAGAGGTGAATTATTGATTCTCTGCTTTTGCTCTCTCAAACTATCCATTCTTCTTGTTGTTCTCTTCTTGCGATTTGCTTCACGTTTTCGTTTGCTTCTGCTGGTTTGTTTTTTCTTCTTCGATTTACCAACTCAATAAATTATGCTGATGTTTTATTATCTTATTATTCTCTATATAAGTAGAAAAGCTTGTCATTAAGCTGCAATTTGCAAAAGAAAAAAAGATTATGCCATTTTGCAGTATGCTTTGGCAGTTCAGATTTGTGCTTGACAATAATAGAGGGGCCCTCACTCCTCAGTATCATGGAATTTGAAGAAGGAAATATAGGATCATATCTTTGCATAATGTTCAGGGGAAGAATGGTGCCTTATCGTTGGATATGATGTATCTGTATTCCTCTTCATATTTCCTATCCTTCTCTCCTTCCCAGAATAATATAGGATTATATTTTTGCTCTGCAGAGACTCATTTATGTGTGTGGCTAAATTGATCGGATTCATTTGAGATTTTTCTCTCAATTGCTATTCTTGTTCTTATAATTATAATTCGCAATGAATAGTGAATGAATCTCATTACTGTAATCATTCTTTTTTACCATTTTCATGATGATTATTAAAGTATAAAAAAGCTATTGCATCAAGTGAATGGTGGGGACTGGGAAGTTTTTTGGAATTACATGATACTGCTCTTCTTTTTTGATTGATTTTTTTCAAGGTCTTCCAAGTAGAAGAAGAAATTATATTGAAGATTTAATGTGAAGGTCCATTGGTTTTACATTGATTCGGTATACATTAGTGAACTTATAAAGAAAATTGTTATGTTGTTGTATTTGGTTTCATATTTTATAATGTATTTTAGATAATTAGTATTAATTTATATAATTTGGTTTGTTTTCAGCCGGTTTAAAGTAGGTCTGTTTTGCAGTGAAGCATATGTCATGTTAGCCTACTTAGAAAATTTAAAAATACAGGTCTCCTTAATAGGTCAGGCCAAACTTATGCCAAAAAAAATGCTTGTAACATGTCACGGCCAGGTTTAGGCCACCTTGTTGCAAAATAGGTCTAACCTGTTAAAGGTGAAAGCCTGGCCTGGTCTGTTTCCACCCCTGACTAAACTCTTTTTGTGGATTTAGTTCTTTACTTTAAAGCTTTAAATGGTTATGGCTTTGTTTGAATGTGTGCAATATTGCTCAGTGTCTTGCTCTTGCTGTGGTTCTGTTGGTGCTCTAATATTCATAATAATATTTACTCGTCTCTGTTAGAGTATCATGGCTACGTTGTTGGTGTTGCCTTGGCTCTCTCTGTCAATTTTCATGAACATCTATTTAATGGCTCGATAATTCAATTATTGATACTGAATTTGAGATTTCATGTGGTTATTTCTTGTAATTGATACTCTTTGTTTTGTAAAAATATCATCTGAGCAAGAATTCATGTGGCTTTTAAAACATTGATCCTACTGTTTCTAAAACCCTCCTTCCCTTCTCCCCATAGACGTTGAAGCAATCAGGCTTAAGTGCAGGGAAAGATGGATCGAAGAAGTAAAGAGCTTCTCCGCATAGAACACCAGAATACACCCTTTTCTTCTTTAGGTCTCTGTCTCTCTGGAACTCTATTTGGTTTTGGATAAATGGAATTTGTGTTTCTCTGATTTATTTTTTCCCTAATCGTGAACTGAGTTGTGTGTACAACGCGTATTCCTTGGTTTTGCAGAATCTTCTCTTTCTTTTTGTAAAAACAACTCGAGCTCTGTCACTAAGAAGCAACCCTCTAATGGAATGCCCCTCACAGCCCCAGTTGCCCCCTGCCACCGTAAGTTCTGTTTCTAAATTATAATTATACAAAGTTTCTCCCTTTTTTAAACCTCCTTTTTATTTGACGATGAAATGGGTGATTTTGTAGATGTGAAATATCTTTTATAACCTTGAATGAACAGACTAATGTAAAAAAATAACTACCATTGAATATTGATGATAGAGGTAAATAGATATTATATATCTAGTGTAGGATGGAATGGGATTACCATTCCTCTGTGGCTAACAAATGAGGTGAGAGGAATAGGATCCTACCACTATCTACCCTAAGTTTTCTCTGCCTTCCGTTATATTATTGATATCTTGTATTTCCCTGAATATGATGTCGTAAAAATCAATCCTTTTTCTTTCTTTCAAGATATTAGATGTTCCCTTTGTTGATGCAGTTTTAGGAAAGGTGAAAGACTTCCTAGGGGTGATGTCAGAAGCCAATCAACAGTTGGAGCTTGATGCAAAGGTTCCTAATTGACTTCTGATTGAAAACATTAGTTTTAACTGCCGTACAATGATGTTATTTCATTATAATTTTTTTTTTTAATACTAAGTCTTTATCTTGATAAAATCTAGGATAATGGGCGGAATTATGACATTGAAGAGCTGTCAGGAAATGAATCTGAAGTTATTGAGATGGTAATTAAATTTCTTACATCGTTTTATGAATCTATATGTTATCTACCTATCTCAGTAAATTCCGTTCATATTTTACTTTTACAAACTTGGATCCTCTTTCACTTGGAGAGATATACATAGCCTCTTGGATTGTTCAGATCTGATTGAGTGGTTAAAAATTTATTAATTCTTTTTAGTATTTTGTTAGAATATTAGGATCCCTTGATTCTTGTCCTAATTATTGGATCTGATTGAGTCCCTGATTATGTGCATCATTATTAGGAAAGATCAGGTCTTTATTTTGATTAAATGTATTTCCTATTCCTCCTCTCTTCCTCACCGTGAATGCTCCTCTTGTGAGCCTATATATTGTAGCCTTTATCATATGAATAATACACATCAGATCAGAGAGTGTTTAAGCCTCTGATACCTTGAGGGAAGTAAACTGTAAAACAAGAATACCTATTGTTTTCAAATTAGATCTAGACTATCCGAAAGAGGTGTGGATGTGATGTGCATTTGCCTCAAAATGCAAAGGATTTCTGTAATAGTTAGAACAGAAATATTTCAAAATCTGTTTCGTCTGAAATGAGGAAAGAGAGATAGTGGGTCCATACCCCCGTCCCCCCCCCCCCCCCCCCAAAAAAAAAAAAGCACTTAGCTGAATTTACTTTATAATTCGGAGTTAGTTGATCATGTCTGGGATGCTGTTTTACCACAGGATTTAATGCTTGGTGTTGCTGATCTCTGCACACCAGAGGCTGTGGCGGCTGCAGAATCTGCAATTTCTGGTTCTCAACCAGTGATTCGGTTGGCTGTTGATTCTAGTGAAACAGATTCTGATGATGATGATGAGGAGGAGGATGATAACGAAATTTGCCATGGTGAAGACAATGGCAGTGAAAAAGAAGGTTTAAAGACATGTTCTGTTGGTGAAAGACCAATTTCTAGGGAGGAAAAGATCATCAGCAAACAAAAGAAAAATCAGCATTCCAAAAAACGGCCGAAGATAGTTGAGCTTTCTTAGTTATCAGCATGTCTATGAAGATTTGTGAGAATTTGATTTATGAGTTTTTTATCAAATATGAGTATACCAATTTCCTAATATGGTTGCGGCAAGAGTCCTGAATATATATTAATCAAACATTCTCAAGAATGGAGAAAATTTTCACGAAGGTCACGGTCATATTTGTTGCAAAGTATCCTGTTTTGGGAAATACATTGGAATTGCCTTCACATTTGTCTCCCTTTTATAATTGTTCCAATGGTCAACAGTTAAATTAGCCAAATGAAGAGATATTTCAAAGGAACATTTAAATTTGGAGAGAATAATTTTTTGTATAATAGAATGTTAAATAAATGCAACAATAACACCATATTTGAAAATCAATTGGTCTTGGACCAAAGTAAGGTAAATTAATTTTTCCTAAAAGCTGCAATTTCACATATATAAATGACAACAAAAATACAAAGCACATGCCAAAGATGCTTGTTATCAAGCTCAAATTCTCATCTCCACTAACACCTAACATCTTATTTTTTAATTTTCTTGGACTTAGTTTAGTTAAAATGAAAGATAGAGGTATTTTGGGTTTTGGGAGTGTTTAGAGTAATTTAAATTGGGTTAGGCTTGAAGCTGAATTTAATTGAGATTTTGGATCACCCTTGGAGTTGAGTTAGAGGAAATCGTTGAAGGTGTAAGGCTCGTTTATTGTAGTTACCTCATTATGTTTACATACGCTCAAAAGTTTGTATGCTTACTGCCTAACTAAGGGCCTTTTTGTCTTACAAATGTATAATTGTTATTTTACAACTTATTTAAGTCTTAATCATGCTAAAACATACGGGTTTACTAGGGATGATGACTTGTGAAGTTGTATTTGGATGAAGAAAGTATGATTTGATGGATTGTAATGATATTTGAAGGTAAATTTCTTATTTTTACTATTAGAAGTGTGTGGTATATTGTGTCTTTTAATGGTCACTTGTAGATGCATGATGATGTCTGGGCAGATTTAATGTATTTATGTTCGTTGAATGTGGTTCAAGGTAAAAAAAAAAGTTCTAAAAAATAGCACTTGGTAGCACTTTGAGACCTATGACACATTTTAAGGTAAAAAATAAAATTGTTGTCTTCAATCACAAGCATCTAACTTTCTCACGGGGATGAACTTTGTTGTGAAACTAATGACCTTAGATAATCTTACAAGCTTTCCATGGACTCCTTAATCATTTCAATCGAAGTTGTATGATAAAAGTGATGAATGTCTAAAGTTCGTTATAGGATGCTACTTCTGTAGAATTACATGAACAACGTTAAATGGGTGTGTTGAGTGATCGCATTGAGCACCTAGACTCCTCCCTAAAAATTGGTGATTTTAGGGGGAACAAGCCACTATGCCATTCAAATCTAATTTGGGCGACACATATTTATTCTTTAAAAACTATTTTATGGTAGATTAGCATGAAACATTCTTGTGTTATTTCTCAGTTATATTTAACATCTAATATTTCTTATAGTATAATCAATATTCTGATGTTATCTAATCTTATTTATCGGACACCCAGCACCCTTAATCATAAATAAAGGGTTAAGGGATAATTTAGTTATGAAATTTTTTATTAAGGGGTATTTTACCCCAAAAGTTTTTTTTTTTCCGAGAGGAGTGGAGTTTTTTCACGAAAGTGTAAAAAAGAAAGCAATTTTACTCTAATTATTAACTCAGTTAATTTTTATTATTAATTGACTAAATATGATGAGCTAACAATCCACGTGTCACCGGCGTCACTTTTGTTAAAATACAATTTTGTCTTGAAAGTTCATATGTCATCTATTTCATGTTTTTTTAGAGTTAGATTTAAAACTTTCAAGATAACAAAAATGATTTAAATAGCATATAGACTATCAACTTAGCATATTTAATTAATTAACGATTAAAATTAGGGTTAAAGTGAAAAAATACAGTTTTTTTCCCGGAACGCCTAGCACCACGTGCTTTTTTTTTTTAGCAAAAATACATATATAGTTACAATTGTGGAGTAAAAATCACATGCTACCGTTATGTTACTGTTTACCATGATGAGAGAGAAAAAGATGAAATGAACAGTAACATAATAGCGGTGAACAGTAACATAACGGTGATATGTAATTTTTGCTCCAAAATGGTAATCACGTGTGTATTTTTGTTAAAAAAACACATGATATTGAGCGCACCTGAAAAAAAACTCATGTGTATTTTTAAACCTTAATCCTTAAAATTAACTAAGGTTATAAAAAATTGCTCTTTCCCCGGTTCCCCTTTGAAAAATTGAAGCATTGGTATTTCCGAACGTATCCTTTCGGGTCACAGAATCCAAAAAAACCCGCGAGTCGAGAAGGCACACAACCACCGTATCGGCTCAATCGTTGCTTCACGGAGCCAGAAATGGCCGTGAGACACAGTGCCGCAGCTAAGCTGCCAAATCTCATACGCAGTCTCCGCAAGGATTCGCCTAAGCCCCTCAATCATGCTTTACCCTCTCTTCGACGCACTTTCTCTTTGTACGATCAGATCAATCTTATCAATAATGTTCCTGAAGACCAGCTACGCTTCCAGGGGTAAGCTTGGATTCATTTTTAGTATTGTTTATAGAAATTGGAGGGTGTAAGTAAATTTAGTTTGTTCAAGAGCTTAATGTGAAATGAGTTTTCCAATAATTCTATTAGATAAAAAGCTTACTATAGCTATGTTTTTTTTCTTTCCTTCCTGAAAAATGTAATGACTTGGGCATAACTTGTGATAAAATTTAATTTAATTTAATTTATCAGGTACAATGATACAGGCTTTACTGTAAATAAGGTTGAATATGAAGGAAGCCTGCTTTGTGTTGGAAATTTGCTTTTGTCTTGGAAACCGAAGAAGTTCTCGGAGATCACTTCAGACAGGTACGTACTATGTAAATTCATTGGTTCTTATTGCTAAAATTGTCAACTCCAAGCTGCTAATATAAATGTGCTATTTCAATAAGCATCTTTATTCCAATCATATAAATTTATGCTAGTTTCGTCGTCTCTTATAAAATAAAAATGAATGAATGAGAAATCTTTTTCATCATGCTCCCGTACACCTAAAGCAGATGAATTTGGTCGAAAAATAATAATCATGTCACCTTGAAGCCTGAAGAAAAACAGTTTCTTTCTTTTTTCTTTTTTGCTGGGGAATGAGCTAGCCTCAGTTTGCAGTTATTACCATAATGGTTTTCAGAACGAAGAACCTACAAGAAATCTATGGAACTTAATTTTCCATACATTCTTCTCTGCACAGAACCGTTTCCTTTAAATCATACTCCCAACTTGCTGACTGACTGTGTGCAGCTGATTGAAGGTACCTCTATCAGATTAACGCACTAATTCATATGGCCTTCATTTAGATGACATGGCACCACCACATCAGCTACTGGCCTATTTATCCATGGTAATTGCGTTACTTAACATATAGAATAACTTTAAGGAACCAGATTAGATGGTGTGAAGAGAATTTCTTGCTAATAAGGATACTGATGAGAAGACACTTATGGCTGCCATTAGTTGGGGGATATGGAAGGGAAGCTGGGAAGGTGTGGTATGGTCTTTAGTGATGAGAAGATTGATGCTGTGAGGGTCGTGGATGTGGCTTCCATATTAGTGAATGATGTATGGAATGCCAAAAGTGCTTTGAATGGAAAGCTGAGGGAAAAATGAAGATTGAAAGTGGAAAGGAGGCATTATTGGTAGCCACCACTGGTGGGTGCTGTGAAAATCAACATTGGTGGAGCTTTTCTGAGGCAAAATGGAAATGCTGGTATAGATGTTGTATGTAGAAACAATACTGGTGCTTTTGTAGGTGGTACCTGGAAGAGTGTGGTTGCCTGTTCTGCCTTTCAATCTGAGTGTATTGCTCTTAGAGAAGCTCTATTGATCTGTTGATAGATTTAGCATGCAAAGAGTGTGTATTAAAATGGATTGTCAGGAACTCTTTAGGCATGTGAAGAGTGATTCTGTTAGGGGAGTGGAGTGGCAGAGTGTTCAGATCCTATATGAGGTTCTTGAGTTAACTGTGAAGCAGCCTGATCTTAAGTTTTCTTTGTTAGCTTGCTAAGGAAATTGTGCTGCTGATTGTTTAGCAGCCGTAGCTAGCTGAAAGTTGGAGCCAAATAGGTGGCCGATAACAGCTCCACCTTTCTCAGGGAAGTTTTAATGGCTGATGCAGTTAGTTCAAGAGGGAAGGATCACGTATGTGCACAAAATCTATACTAGCGTGAAGGTATTGGCTAAGAGGTTGCTGACTCTGAGATAATATGGTCAGTGTTCTTAGCTAGTTGGTTGATGATAATTTTAGTAATAGCGTAGTGTTTTTTCTGGTTTAGTTGTGTGTAGGTTTGTATGCATAGGTGTTTTTGAGTGTTTTTTAGCTGCGCTATTGGTGATTTGTACTTGATTTGTTTTGGTGATTTATAAAATTGTCCTTTTTTTTTTGGCAAAAAAAATATAGAATAACTTTGGGAGTTTTGGAGGAGAGGAAGGGGAGGAGTAATAAGCAGGGGAACCACTCTTGAATTTTTTGGTTGGATTCTAAATGAGGATAGAGAAAAAGGAGTATTTAATTTGTAAAATGTAAGTGTAACACTTGTAGGGAAAAAAGTATGGGAAATTGATGATAATGGGTGAGGAAACAATTGTTTTTAGAGTTTTTAAACAATATCATCCCCACTTATGAGACTGAGGGAATTGGACAAATGAATGAGATGTATTGAGGGATTGGATCCCCCCTCCTTCCATTCCAAAGAAGACCTTTCTGTTTCTCTCATGCCATTCTCTCCTCTTGATTCCTCTTTTTTCCCTTTGATTTTCTTGTCAAGGAATGGCTTAACATGCAACTGTAAAATTTCCCGCAGATTTTATAATTCAACCTTTTCCATTTTTTGGTTTCATATTGAATGTCGGACCTCTACCCACATCCCACCTCAACAATATCTATATTTTCATAAATTTTTTGTACTCTGTATACTTGTGTAGCAGTGAAAGACTATGAAATAAAAGTTGCTTATTAAGTAGTATGTGCAATTATACATTCTAAGATGCTAGTTCCATAGATGTTTAATATTTCTAGCCTCTGGAAATATGCTAACGTGACATTCCTTTCTGCAGCTTGTCTGTCTTTCAAATCCTTCGCCCCATTCCAGGTTAGAACTATTGTTACCATTCCTTCTTTGTGCAAGACTTTCTGTTTTTCCTATTTTTGGGTCCTTTTTTGTCTTTCCTTTTATATTGAGAAGACTTTGGTTAAGTTCCTTATGTGTTTAACGTGAAGTTCTCCGATTAAAACTTGAACTTTTGATACAACAATTTTTGAAAGAACCAGATTGTTAGTATTTTATCCAACTGTTTAAACCTAGCTAGTCCAGCCCTAAAGAGCTGGCCTAGGGCTTAAAAGGGTCAGACTCAAAAAGCCTGTGTATCATAGAATCGTGATATTATTGAAGCTCGGCCCTTGGACATACAAGCTCAGGGCTGGCCTGCGGGCTTTCATTTATTTTCTATTTTTTTAAACTATTCTAATAATAACTCTCAAAGTTTATAATTTAAATAATATATATTAATAAAATAAAGCGTCAAACTAATGTCTAAACTTCAAAGACACATGCAAATCAAAATTCAAACACAAACAAACTATTGTCCCAACTTAAAAATAATCAAAACTAAATAATTTACCACCTTTTTGTAATCACATATAAAAAACTTTAATAGTTAAAAGAAGAAAATCTCATAGTTATTATATTTATAAAGTTTAGTATGAGTATTAAAATTTTCTTTGTTACAATATTATTCTTTTTGGTGTATCCAAAAAAGTATTATTTAGTTTAAAAATTAATTTGAGAAAGTCTTGAAAAAGAAAAGCTAGACTAAAATTATATTGTTTTAGGAAAAATACTATGCCATTATCCTATGCGCAGCAGATGCCTGAATCAGAGTAAATCATATATATAGCGTCATTAGATGTATGGGAAGTAGCTGGAGCTAAACAATTAAATATCAACTTTAAACTTTCATTAGAGTCTAAGTGTGTATGAATTGAAGTGCCGAGTTCCTTTTACCCAGCCCTCCACTTAAATGGGCTCTACTCATTTTGACAGCTCTATCCAACTGTCATATGTCTATTGAAGACATTGATAACAATTGCCTACAAAAATTTGTAGGCAATTGTTATCAATGTCTACAAATTTTTGTAGACATTGATAACAAAAATTGTTTGCAAAATTTTGAAGTGTGTATTATTGGTAAATTGTGTTCTTGGGCATGTAATTGAGGTGATTCCAACCCGTGCACTTGTTTTTTACTAAGGTCCAGAGCTGGGAGCTTTTGCTGTTAAATTTTTGTTGGATGTAAGCATTAAAAAAAGTTTATCATCTAAAAGTCATAAGAAAAAATGAAGGGCATATAAGCTTGTAACAATCTTAACCAAGTAGCGTAGTTATTTTGGTGATTTGAACAAGTTCAAGCACCTGGCTTAATATGTTACCAGAGCACAAGAACCAAAAGAGAAACAAAAAGAGAAAGAACGAAGGCCTAATCAATGCAAGATGCAGGACCCATAAAACAAAGTTGGGTCTTTGAGGTCCAAGAGGACAAAAGTCAATGCGATGAAAATGACAGTTGTGACCTTAAGGCCCTTGAAACTCAGAATGCAAGCCCGAGCTAGCAGAATTGGATCCAAGTACTGGCAGGTTGAGTCTTTATGGTAAATAAATGGGGATTCAACTTGGGGTTGGAACTCCATCAAGAATTGGATTCAAAAAATAAAAAATAACTAAAAAAAGACTGTGCCATGTCCAGTTTTATTTGAGGGAAAGTGTTGGCGACAAGCATTTATAGAAAATTGCTCATGTAGAAGTCATAAATCCCTGGTGGTATGGACATATCTAGCTAAGTTATTTTGGTGATATGGACATTTCCATGCATAATACCATAAAAAGTGTTAACTATTAAACTTGTCATGATTTACTTGAAGTTAGTCCCTGAATGTCATCTTATGAGTTTGCTGGTGACTTTTCTATTGTTTTTCATTGCCTGTGTAAGCTGACTAGTCTGAGTTAACAAGCCCATACACTTTCTTATTACTTATTGGTGTTCACTTAAATTGTTTTTGGTTTATTTTAATTGACTCTTTGATCAACAACTTGTCAGAGATCTTAATTATTGGAAGTGGAAGGCACATTCAACAAGTGGATCCTGAACTTCGGCGCTTTATTAGATCTACTGGCATGAAGTTAGAAGCTGTAGATTCGGTATGAATGCCTTTATATTGGTAAAGTAATCTAAAGTATACATAACAAATGGATCTTAAGTGGTCACTTTTTGTCTTAGCTGTTATAACTGCTATTTATTGTAAATCAAAATGTTAATGCATTAATGTTCTTGAGGTTACATTTCGACCCTGAATCACTGTTAATTCCTTTATATAAAATGCTTTACTGCTAAAATTGTTATTATTATTTTTTTTTGGCCAACACTGGTAAAACTAGTTAGAATATAAGAACCTACTCAACATGATGTTCCAGAGTCATGTCTGCGGGCCACTCTGTTATTTGTCGAACTGATCGTTGCAGAAACATCTTTAGTGTTCTGTTCTACCAGCTCCATCATCAAGTTAATGATCATTCCTTTCAAAAACAAAAGTTAATGCTCATCAATTTCTGTCCTCACTTTATTTTGTCTGATCCTTTTTTTTCTTTGCTGCTTCATCATGGGTGCATTCGTTGCTAACAATTGCTTATTTGCTAGTATGCTAACCTTCCTTTAAGATTCAAGGTTGATTTGCGACTGGTATGAAGTAACAATAATTAATGCGAGACTAGCAGTGTAGAGCAGATCTAACTTATGCATGTTTAAAATAGAGCATCGACTTTTTTTCAAGGTTATTAAACCCGGACCGGCCTCTGAACTAGTCAAGGTAGCAAGTCAAGTCAGTGGGTCATATTGTAGCCAAACTGGGGCTAAGGCGAGGAAATGAAGATTTCAGGGTTATTAATATGAAATTATAAATAAAGTTTAAAAAAATCTAATCAAATTTTAAAAAAAATTTAAAAAATACTGACCCAGGTTTATGGTCAGACCAGACAGGCTAGGTGTTTGTCATGGGTTTAATAACCCTGCTTTTTTCTTTTATTGGTGGAGACCTCCCTGAAGGGAAAGATGATATCTCATATTTTCTGCATGTTTGATGCTGTCACGCTGATAGGTATCATGTAACTAGGAAGAAAGTAAATAGTGTATGGATTTTTATAGACCTAGTAGTAATTGGGTTACCTCCAATTGGTCTCCAAACCAGTAGATTAATAGCTTTTGGCCGGTAGATTATCCACAACAGAAAATATACTAGAGTAATTAAATGATGGGATACTTAAGATGCATTATATTGTAAAAAAAATGAAAAAAATATTTAGTGAAGGTTTCATGAATGTTAGAATTTTCTTTAATATATTGATGGATGCATTGACTGTATGATACAGATTATTTATCCAAGTATCCACTACTAAATGAAATTCTGGGAGAAGAGCTAAAAAGCAATTCATTATTTAAAAGATGAGGGTAAAAGGCCCAATCTGGTTATCGAAGTATATGAGCAACTCCTTCCTCTCCATATTCTTCTCTGACCTTTTTTTTTTATTTGCTCCGTCTGTTTTATGTAACCTAATCAGTCCCACCTTGCTATTTTCTCATTTCCCAAATAACCATGATTAAGTTCTTGTTTTCTTCCTAGCAAGGGCCCTATTGCCTCTCTCTCAACCTACTCTTATATATATATATATTGACACTCACACACAAACACTCAGTATAAGGGTCTGAAAGTTTGTGCCGAGTTAAATATTACTGCAAGAATAAAGGTTGGATATATTTTGTAGCACTTGGTGTCTCAGATTGAACCAGTGAACCCTCTATCTCTTGCAAATCACTCTAGTCCGTCACCAAAGAGCACTGTGATTTATTTTTATCTTCTTTTCCTTGTGGCCATGATTTATGCATCTTTAATATTTTGTTTCATTGAATGAATAGAAAAATCATCTAGATATGCTTGATCAAAGAATGCTTTGTAAGTAACTCAGAGTCTCTACATTTAGGGAATGATTGTGTACTGTGGGTTTTGGAGGGAGATAGATTGAAGGGTTGGAACCTAGAGAGAGAAGCTTCCAACTTATCAAACGGTCTCAATTCCAAGCTGTAAAAAAGCAAAAGAATTTGCTGTCATTTTTAGAATTGATTCTCATCCATTTCTACATGCTTAACATTTTCCCTTTCCTTTTTCTTGTTTCCAGAGAAACGCCGCATCAACTTACAACATATTGAATGAAGAAGGTCGTATTGTTGCTGCCGCACTTCTTCCATATGGAGTTACATCATGAAGCCTTAAGCCTTTGATGTAATATACTCAGTGGAAGAAGACGAATTGGGTTTCTGAAATTCTAGTTGATCGATCCCTTTCAAGTTAGATCTCCTTTTGCCGCTTGAGGCTTAAGTAATGCATATGACTAGTTCTTTTTTTTTTTTTTTTTTTTTTTGTGCTTTCATTAACCTATATATCTCCTTGTCGTCCCTCAATAAATGCACAGATGAATTCTCACAGAAGTAAGGAGTGTTTAAACCTTGCATGCAAGTCTCAAATATATTTCCCGATAAAAAGAACTAACAAGATATGTAAGCTTTCTAGTATGTAATGCAATAAGTTGTAACTCGATCAATAAACATTCTTTAGGGGTTGGCAGTGATTTTTTTTTTTGTTTTAGCTGGTGACTCGGGTTGGTTGGTGTGATATAACTAGAAAAGACCAAAGTAAATTACATATTATTGGTTAGTTATTTTTTTTTAATAACTCACGTGCTTAAGATATCACTACAAAAAAATTGCCTTTGAGTAATGGTTACAAAAAATTGCTACAAATATCAAGATTTGTAGTGGTTTTTAGGCAAATTGCCATAAATTTGTAACACTATAGCTCATGCAAAATGATGCGTTGGTAAGCTGTGGTAATTTGTAGCAGTTGGATCATTTAAACTATTGTAAAATGTAGCGCCATCTTTACTGATACAAAATGTTGTGCCAATCGGTTGAGGGGCAAAACCGCTGCAGAAGAAAAAATGTTATGAGTTTGAAATCAATATAAAGTATCTCTTGATTTGTCGCGGTCTTTATGGTTGTCTTTATGGTTGCATGTTTGTAATGGTTCCATATGTAACATAGACCGAGGTAGGTTTTGTGATTTATAGCGATTAAAATAATGGTTTTGGGTACAACCACCACAACTTAGGCGGCTATATAAATGCTGCCACCGTTCATTTTACTACTTTTGGTAAAATCATTCTCTGTAGTGCTCTAAGAAGCTCTTGTTTGATTTGAGGTTTTGCTTAAAGTTTTAAGAAGTTAGGCAATCAAAGTTAGTAAAGTTACTAATTTCATTTCATTTTTGGACTCAGTATATTTGTTTTTAGTAATTTTATTGTTATTTAAATATGTTTTTAAAATAATTATGATTTTATTTTGCCATGTGTAATCTCTCTTAGAATTATAAATATTAGTTTGGTGTGACTGTAATTTACTTTTAATATCATTGTACATGTTTAATTGGTTAAGTGAGAGATTATAATCAATTATATTTGTGTGTAGGGGTAGATAAGCGTCCCCTGACGACCTCTAGAGAAGGGGAACAGTAGTCGTGCCCCCACAACGAGCGACCCCACCGAAGGTGTATATTGCATCAGTGGCACCTAATATTAGTGTGAGTGACTACAAGGAGCAAAGGGATTTTAATATCAATTTTCTCTTGAGCGAGATGGAGCACTTCCTTGACGGCAAGGAGGTTAGGGACTAGATACAAAAAGGAACAATGTGATTTTGCATTAAAATGGTGCTGTTTGAGATAAAATTATCTCCTAAAATAATTTTAGAATCTTAAAAAACATTTTAAGGTATAGATTGATATTTAAAAATGCTACCAAATATTTGAATGCTAATTCTTTTTTTTTAAAAAAATGAACGAAGTGATTTTATATCAAAATTGTTTTACTGTATGTTTGGATAACATTTAAAATTTAAGTTTTGTGTAAGTTGAGATAAAACTCTTCTCACATACTTATCTCGTATTACCTAAAATTTAGGTTTTAAAAGGTTTTTAAAAATTACCTTTAAAGAAAAAGACCGGAGGGGAGGATATCGATAAAGAAGAGAAGCCGCTTTTCCTTTCACTCCCTTCCCGTTGTGACTCGCAAGAGATTATGAGGAAGGGCACTATGAAAAAGTCTATGTAAATGAAATATTTAAAGTATTGATATTGTAAATATTACAAATAAGGACGATAAACTGATGAAGAAGAGGGAGAAAGTGGGGCAAGCAAAATGAAAAGTACAAGATAGCATCGGCAGGCAGATTTTTTTTTATTGAAATTCATAATTTCATAAAAATTAAAATGATCACCGATATGAGATAGATATATCAATGAAAAGACCAAAATGGAATTTTAAAATTTAAAACGTGACATCACTTCAGCCTACTCGCAGCTCTATACCAGATTAAGTGTGGATTTGACGTAAACAGAGTCCATGCAAAATAATACGAGCCTAGACTCAGTAAGCTGTTTTTTGAATGCTAGAAGATATTCTATAGATATATGGATATTGACGATGACGATGACGATTGACGAGGACACAGGAAGTTTTGCCCGCCAAAATTATTTGCAGCAACCGCGGCTTCACGGGTTAGCCCGACCCGAACTTATATCCTCTGTAAAATGCTCACAGTTTTTGAAGCGTATCTCCTGTTTGGCGCCTCTCATCCGAAGGAAAGATTTTATAAAACCTAAGTACAGTCTTTATTTGACTCAAATGATCGATATGGACGATCCTCTGGACTTCGAGAGAGAAGACCAGCTTCTCAAGGTTCCATCCATCAACAAGAAAAGGTTTTATCCTCCCCCCCTTTTCCCTCTTTTGGCTGAAACTGGAATTCAGGGGTTTCCAGTCTCCTTGCCGCGACGAACTATTATGCTAATCAAGAAATTGCTCTGTCAGGGCTTCATTGCTAGAGTTTTTTTTTTTTTTATTAAGCTTTACTTGCTAAAAAAAATTAAAACTTTGTTGCTGTTTCATTTACAGTGGGTTTGGTTAATTGCACGCAAGGTCCCGTCAACCCTGTTTTGTGGGTTTTTCGGCGGCAAGTTTTTAACAGTTGAATTTTGACCAGGAAGAAGGTTATTGGATTGGACGATCTTCTTAATGATCATTTAATAGAGCAAAATAAGCTTAAAGAGCAGCAGTCGAAAAAGGCCAAAGCCCGGAAGGACAACCATGAGGATGATGATGAATGTGGCAATGAAGCTATGCTGTCTAAGATTGTTGAGAAATGTGAAAAGCAGGCAAAATATTTTTTCCCCTTACTCGCTTCTACTTTGCTGACAGTTTTAAGTTTCCCTTGTCTGTTATGATGACTTGCTGTTGCATCTAGCGTAGATGAATGAATTAGGCGGCGAAGAAGAAATCTCCCACTGGGGAGTGCCAGCTTTTGGAGACCAGGTAATTAAACTGAGTCAAAACTCAAGCCCTTCTTATGTGTGGTTTGCTACTTTATTTCTTAAGTTGTTTTCGTATTTCTGATGAATTATACCTTCTTTCTATGACCTGCAGAAAGCCTTTCCTCATCTGGATTTCTCTGAACTTGAAAGTTGCAACCTCTTACAATCATTTATGAACAACAAGCTTAATGCTGTAGTGGAATTGGCCTCAGAGAAAGGTTTCTCTGACTTTTTAATCTGTCAAAACTATTGATATGCTATTTTAAACAATGTATATTGTCAATTAATCATATCATTAATCTTGCAAAATGCTGGTTTCAGCAGGTGTTATATCAGTATGTCATTTATATTCTAGAGCCTGAGATAAACAGGCCTGTTTTAAGCATTTAAGTTAACTTGTTGCATTCCTTCAGGTACATATTTCTTGAAGTTTTTTCTTTTGACCAAATTTTTGAAGGGTTTACCAATTGGTATTTGGTGGGAGGCTTCAAATTTTTTTTTTTCGCGTTGCCATGTCGAAAATCTGTAGCTAATTGGGCCTGTCTTATGCACCAACTCAGTAGATCTTTTTTACTCCTCCATGAGACATTTCTTGAAGGGTCACTAATCAACGGCTATTGTCTGGCTTCCAAAATTGGTTTTCGTGTTTCACATGTAGAAAGAATCAGTAGCTACTCGCACCTGTCTTAACTCTTAAGCATTAACTCATTTAACATTTTGTATTCCTTCAGGAGACATATTTCTTGAAGGTTTATTAATCAATGGGTGGCTTCCAAAATTGGTTTTCTTTAGTAACCATGTGGAAAAGTCAGTAGCTGCTTGGGCCTTCAATACAAGTGAGTAGAAGCATGGCATAGTGATTTTATTGGTGTTATACATAGGGACGATGTTATCTTATGTCTGTTTAACACTTCTCTTTCAGTGTTATATTCAACAAAAGAAGAGCTGCAAACTTGTGCATGTGATTTCTGGTGTGCAATTCTTTCATCTACTAAAGAGGTAAACTTGTTTGTGTATTCACTCTGACAATGGATGTGTTATGATATTTTTAGAAGAATGAATGTAGAAGAAGAAGAAGAGAAAAGAACAGAATAGAGAAGAGAGAAACAAAACAATGCTTCTGAAATCTTTATTACTCAATACTGAAATTACACAACAATCTGATCAGTTTGAAATAAGAGGCAGGAGAACCTATTTATAAACATGTGACCCTTAATGCCTTAGCGCCTAAGCCTCCTAACTGCCTAATCCTACCTAACAGCTAGTATGAGGCCCAATCAATTAATATTAGGCCCAATAACAACTGACTAAGGCTTATAACAGAACTAATTATGATTTCATATCAGGATGATTACGTTATTGATAAAAAAGATTCCAGAGCACTTGTTTTCCTTTTTCTTGGATGCTTTTGCACATTCTTGATTAATTATCGTTCCTTACTAGGATGGCCAATTCACTGTCAAGATTGATTGGTTTCCCAATTATAAAGATTTGAGAAGAGCTCTTGATATCTATGGGTTTCTCTTCAACTTTTCATCAAGTGCTGAAACTATGGATACAGGTAGCTCCTAAATTTGTTTTAGTTTATTCAGATGCATAACTTTGGAAGGTAGACACATTCATGGTTAAACAATAAGTATGAATTACTTTAATTTTATCTATCTTAGGAGGTGTACTACTCTTCTAGATGCACCTTTTGGCACTGTTGATTGCAAAAGGCATCTAACATGTCAAAGTAGATAGTAGAGATAATTTTAATGATAATAATGAACTCTGTTTCCAATTTCTCTTGATTTAAAGGTGACTGTACTTCTGTAGTATGTCATGTGGAACTGCAAATATTGTGCTGCTTCTGACAATGGTAGTCTTCAATGTTTCTAGATTCTAGTCCTGGTGGGCCACCCCAAAGCATCAGGGCTTGGGTCAGATTTGTAACTGCATGTTTTCTGATAAGGTAATTAATAGTGAGTTTACTTAGATGTTATCCTAAATGACTTTAAGAAGGTTATGTGCGTGACATCATTTCTTTTATGGGATTCTGACTTCTTGATTGTTATTTCAGGAGTCAAAAGGCTATATTCTCTGCTGTAGAAGCTGAAGAGATAGTTGAAGTTATTATATGTCTATTTTTGGATCGCCAGCTTCAAGGTCTTTTGATGCTTCTGAACGACTGTATGCAAGCAGCCATCAATTTCTTCACAGACCAGGAGTGGAGCTCAAGTTGTGCAAATATAGCAAAATTCATTGCTTGCAGGTTATTGACTTTCTTAATTTCTTGGGGTTTTATGCTAGTAAGGTTAAAGAATATTGTTGCGTACTTGCTCATTCATTGACACTCTTCAATTGGCAGCCTGATACCTCCTATTGTACCTAGTATCTACTAAATTTAATTTTGTTGCAAGTTTATACTTTATAAATTATCTAATGATGAATGATGAGCCTTGTGGGGGTATTGTCATGCGCTTTGGAAAGGATACACTATGTTCTGTGGGTTACAAGGTATGGTCGCTGCAAATTTATGGGCTTCCTTGTGTACCACTGCACTTGGCTGTATTATTTTGGCAAAATTGGTCTGTTGGGGTTAGATTCATGATGAAGCCAGTGCCAGTCACCATGCGTTCTGTCTTTCATGGTGGCAATTTTTCTGTATTTGTGATGTAATATGTAGAGGGAGAGCCTTGACGCAACGGGAAGGTTGCTGCCATGTGACTTGAAAGTCACTGGTTCAAATCCTAGATACAACTTTTCCAATTGTGGGGGTAAAGCTGCATACATCTATTTTTTCCCAAACCTTATCTTGGGGGAGCCTTGTACACTGGGCCGCCCCTTGGTGATGTAATATGTTCTGAGAATTTTTTTTGGTATAGTAGATGCTTAATTCTTGCTCTTAATATCCTACATTTTATTACATTTTCTAATTCTTTATTGGAGTATGATTGGTATTAATGGTTCAACTTAGATGAGCATGATCATACTTATTTTCTAATTTATCCTTGTTTTTGTCTCGCTTGCTCTTTTTCGTTCTCTATTTAATATGCAGAGTCGCAAAGGATTTGAATTGCATTCAAGCTGTTGAATGCATTTCAGAAGTCAGCTCTCGCTGTAAACAACTTAGGAGTGCTGTTGCGTATGAAAGTTTGCTTCCTTGTTTTGATGGAGTATGATACTTGCCTTTTTCTGCCAATGTTAATGTTGCTTGTGCATATAAGTGTGGAAAGAAAGTTCAAGTCACTGAAAGTTTGCAGATGGCTAGCAAGTTATTGATGGTGTATCTATTTTAGCCGTTATTTGTTTCAATGCTCACTATGCTTTACTCATTGGTTACGGATATAACTAACATAATTTGGAATATAATAAGTTATTTTGGAGTGTTAATGTGTGTGTATTTGATCACCGGTCAACAGTTTCATTACTGATTACCAAGTAGTTTAAGTGAAAAGTCATTCTTGGTTTATTTTATAGTTGAGAGGCCATATTTGTAATATAAATACTAAATATAGAAATCATGAATGTTATATTTTAATTTCCCTAACTCTTCTGTTTAAGCATTCATGCAAGTGAAAAACCAGAGCCTGGGGATTGTGATTTTTCCCTAGATTCGTGTCTATATTAGTGACTGAATATTGGTCAGTTTAATATAATCTGAAAGACAACGAATAACTTAAGCTGGAGGATTATGCACTCTGGCTAAATTCTAGAATATGTCCAAGGCTGCAATAGATACTAGCAAATTAATTCTGCAAGTGTGTTAGAAATTTGGTCGTAATTCCTTCACATATTGACATCGACTAATTTACATCTTTTCTCAGGTCATCAGTGGAGAGGAGATATTCAGAGCACTAACTGCAATTAATTTGAAAGACAAGAGCTGCGATCTCTTTAAGATGTACATATACTTGGTTTTGTCAGAAAATTGGATCTTGTCTAACCCAGTGTATGACGACGATCCAGTACTTTATGAGATGTTCTGCCTTTACCTTAAAAATTGTTCTTGTTTAATCTCCAGCACAGACCTGCGCTTCTATGCATCAAAGGTTTGTAATAAAACTTTTTCTTATCTGTAACCAATGATTTACTGAGTTAATGATCTAATTATAGAAATAAATTTTGGCCCTACAGATTCGCAATAGAGCTGCATATCTTCTTCACTTCTTCATCCAAACATAATTAGTTTCAGGTATCTTGATGATTCTATCCCCAGAAGACCTGTTCATTCTTTTTGGCATAATTTGCTAAGGTTGGCATAGGAATTAATATATTTGAATGAAAAGCATCAAACGATATAGTTCTTTAAAAAGAAGTCTTGCAGACATTTGGTGCTGGATTTTTTTTCTTGTCACCCCAGGATTAGGTTGACTCTGGAAAATTGCCAATATCCTGCTGCCTATTCTTTGGAGATAATGTGAAGAAATATTCAGTATTTCCTCTTTATTCTTAGAGTGGAAGTACAAGATTATATATAGAGGAAGAGGAATAACCTACCAAATGCCAATACGGTAAATGCATAATCTACTACACAAGACTGTTTACAGATAAATACATAAACTATCAACCAAAAATTTAACAATATTCAACAAGATATTTGAAGATGCCATTTACAAATGGTCAGGTGATGTTGATGGACTGGAATGACGTCATCTGAATTGAATAGTTAGCATCTTGGACAGACCCTTCAGAGGGGGGAATTAGAGGCCGTACACATTTCCATCATAACATAGTATTGCATGCTAGAAATTGACTGTCTAACTCTATAGTTCAACGTCGTTGCGTTGCATGCCATAATATCTTGTAACTTCTGCGATATGGTAATTTTAGAGTGCATCGCTTAATACTGCTGTTTATTTGTGGCTAAGGTAGATGGACTCTGCATCAGAAAAATTAAGCAATTTTGTTTTGCGTGTAGCATGAGATGTCCGAATCTCAGAGGGTGAAAGCTTTAAGTCCACCATATTGCGTCTGCATGCAACACTTTGCACCTCATTTGATCTCGACTGCTAAAAATGCATGCCCTGTTTCTGCCTGCAGTTGGAGATATTGGCATGCCCATTTAACGTCAAGAATGGCGCTTTATGAATATTGTTGCTTTTTGCCTGAGCTGTAGTTTAAAAACAGTCCTCATCCAAGATTGAAAAATGCAAGCATCTATTTTTTTTTTTTTTTTTGACACACTAACACCTATTAGACATCATGTCTGTGTACATATGAAGATCACTTATGTAATGTAGTGTCTTCTGTAACTGCTATTCTACCCGTGTTTTGATGCGATGGATAAACTCAACATTCAATGGACGATGATTGTTGTCCATGGTTGTTTTGTAAGCATTAAGGATGACTGTTATAAAATCATCCCGCTGAATAGATGTGTTAAATGATACCTTACAATGTTGTGTTGGATTTCGTAATTCGTTTAATCAAATCTGGGATTTACTATGACATACGAATAACTGAGTTTGACAATATAACTGCAGTTTATCAGTTTATGCTTCTCATAGAAAGTTCAGTAACTGGAGCACTTATTAAGAATAAAGAGGCTGATAGGCCTAGATTCGTATAAACTTCTCAGTGTTGGAGTGAAAAGTTTCATGCCTGCACAAGCCCGCGCAAATTCTAACCAAAGTTGGCAACACTTCGAAATATTTAAAATTTCCATTCGCCTACAGAACCTGCGTCTCTTCTTTATCTCTGTCTTCTTTTCTTTCTTGGATTCTTTTTTTCATAACCTACCTTGTTCGGCAATCCATAGAGATTCAAAGAATGATGGCAGCGGGAATGAAGAGTCGAAAGAAGCAAAATATTCCATCCAGACTTGTTTTCATCTTTTCTCCTTTATCTATCTATATCCAGCGATTCCCATCTTTCTTTTTCTAAAGTACAACCACGTCATCTTTTATATCTTTATCTTGAACGCCAATTGCTTGTATGTCATCCACTTCAACCCCCATCTATATTTAGACATAACCTTGAAATGAAGCCGTGTCTCCTTTAATTCTTTCCCTTTCTATGAATCAGCCACTGGGGATAAGTGAAGCAAAATTTGGTTCTGCATAGAGTTGAGCAGTGTGGGAATAGGAGGGGAGAGAATGGTGATGAAGAGATCTATTGCAAAGTTAGTGAGGAAGAAGCTTTCTGATATTACTAACACACCAATGCACCCCAAACTACATAACCAAGTAGAAAAGACTGCCGATAAGAACTGCGTTGAGGAACTCTTAAAGGTGCTTCTTTTTTTGTTGTTGTTATATTGGTTTTTGAAGTATTAGTAACCCGTTATTTAT
Source organism: Acacia confusa (assembly GCA_037074495.1). NCBI lineage: Eukaryota > Viridiplantae > Streptophyta > Magnoliopsida > Fabales > Fabaceae > Acacia > Acacia confusa. Next base: position 2,726,801 of record CM073509.1, read on the forward strand.
GTATTTTTTCCAACATGAATTTATGGTGCAGGAAAAAGCTGCTCTGGTGCAGCTCCTAGCAGAAAGAGAGTATCCTGAATAATTTTTATGGCAAGATTTCTTTATATTTTTGTTGTTGTGAGTGTGAGATTTGCCTGTTTTGAACCGTGGTTTGACATGATTAAAAGCAAAACACTTTCACCACCAAGCTACAAGTTCCATCGGCAGATTTCTTACTATCTTTGGTATTGTGCATGTCTCACCTCCATGCACTTCAATTTCTTTTTCATTCCATTTCATGAAGTTAATTAACTCAAGGAGCATTGCATGAGGCACATGTGAATAGTTTTCACTCCATCATGCACCTTTATTACGTTTTTGTTTCCTTTAATTTGAAACTTGAAAAGTAAAATTATTGAACTGACTGGAGCTGAGCTGCTGAGGCTGCGAGACAATGTAGAGAAACTTCAACTACAGAACTGGAATCTTGCTCAATCAAATAGCCAAATGCTGGCGGTCTGTTTTCAAGCTGCATTTTGAATATTTATCATTAATAATAAACAATGTTAAGTTATGACATAATGGTAATATATTGTTGATTTTGCAGGAGCTTAATTTAGGAAAGGAAAGGGTAAGCCAAAAAATTTATTGGTTTCTTCCACTTCTTTGAAAGCTAAATCCAATGGTAAATGTGAAATTCCAGTTCAAACTGCATTATCTGACATTATTTCTGGGATATCCTTATTTCAGATGAAAGCTCAGCAGCATGAAATTCTATGTAAAGCTGCCTTACTTCATGGGAAGAACTCTGAAGTGAGGGTATGATTCAAATCCAAAACTTATTTGTAAGTTGTAAGTTGTAGTTAGCAGATGGTCTGTTTAGTTACAAAACTTATTTGCAGGGAATTGAAGATATGGATTGTGAAAATGATGAATCACTGTTAAAGGTGCCTAGTCTTTCTACCTTTGAGTTTTGTGTTCATTGAGATCATTGTTATGGGTTTTCTTTCATTGGTTTCGATGTAAATTGTTTTGATTGGCTTCAGGAAGGAGTGGAAAAAGCAAAGCAGCCATTGGTGAAAGCCAGCAATATTGACAAGCTTTGTGATAGGAACAGAAAACCAACTAAAAGGAGTCGATGTAAATGCTTGCAACTCTGTTCTTCATCGACTTTTTAGTTTTTTCCCCTTCACTTTCTTGTTTAACACTGCGATGCAACTTTGCAGCTACAGGTTCTGTTACTGCAGCTTTAAAGGATGCAAATGAGAGCAAGGAGAAGAAAGAAGTCAGGAGACGATCGGCAGGCTTCAAAGCACATGAATACAAGCCAATAAAGAAGAACTCATCTGAAACAGAGAATGCTCGAAGTCATCTCAGCATACTGAAGTCACCTGGCAGAGAAAACGAAAAGTTTGAAAAACCCTTGAGAAAAACACAAGAGAAGGTTCAACCTTACAAGGCGATTCCTCCGAAAGTCAAACTACGGAGATTAGAATAAATCCTGTAAAACTATGTGTTGTCAAGTTTGATGTTTTTTTTTTTTTTGGTAGGCAAGTTTGATGTTTTTGAATCATTTGTGAGTGAGAGTTGTGTGTGCCATGTTCTTATGTTGTTAACCCTTAACCCTTGTGAGTTAGTGTACGCAATGTGTATCACTGTGTGAATAGGAGAAAGCCCAAATACGGTCCAGGGCTAAGCCCATGCAATTCTTAAGGCCTGTTGATGTCGGCCATTAAAGTCCAACCTGAGGTTCAGACCCAAAAAAAAAAAGAAGAAAAACAGAGAGAGGAGGAGGTTGGGGAGAAAGGGACAGGTGAAAAGATATGAAAGGAGGAGGCATGTGAGGTAATGTGATAATGTTTGGTTGTAATGACAAAGTGAGATGTGACGCTAACGTGCGGGCATGTGACAAGTGAGTTATAGTCAAACACCAGAATCGTTGGTTGCCATGTTCAGTGTGGTTGTTGTGTGAACCAATTGGGGATTGTGTTACTACTTGAAACCATGTGGACCCTCCTCTTATTATTTCCATATCTTTTTTTTCCCTTGCTCTGTTAAAAAAGAACCAATGAAGTAGTAGTGTTTTATGAAGAAGATGAGGAAGGAAGCGTTTCTTTGTAGGCAATGATGTGCATCATACTCTCTGCACTTACACCACTTTGGAGTCTGCTTCTTGCTTCCTCTTTTAATCCCTCTTCCTATCCACAATCACTCTTCCATCCCTCTGTTTTTCATCCTTTGGCAAACACACTTTGGTTGGGCTGAACATTATGTGGAGTGTATAGTTTTTTTTTTTGATAATGGGGATGGCAAAACGCCTACATAATAATTAAAGGAAAATTACACATAAGGGGAAAATAATCCCAAATGCTCTTGATCTACTTAAGATTTCAAATAAAAATGACAAACATCTAAAATAGAAGTCTTCGATCGAGATGCCCATTTTAACTAAGGCATTAGCAACTTTGTTGTAATCACTAAACACATAATGCATCTGCAAATTCCATGCCTTCCCTAACATCTCTTGGATCTTTAAAAGCTTAAGGCTCCCTGTACCGTGACTGCTATCAAACACTAGCCGAACAACCTCCTCGGCATCCGACTCAATAATTACCTTCTTCACACCCATATCCCAAGCTATAAGAAAACCTTCCAATATCACCCACTCTTCAGCAAATTGGGAATGACAGATCCCTAGCTCATTCATGAAACCAATTGACCATGAGCATGTATCATCCCTCATAACTCCTCCAAAGCCAGATTTAGAGGAGCAGAGAGTGACAGCCCCATCAACATTGACTTTGAATCAGCCAACATGGGGTTTAACCCATCCTCTAATTTCCCTCCCACTCGAGACTTGCTAAAACGAGGGAGATATAACAGTAGGTCAAATCTAGGAAATTGTAGTAGCCAGATTAATATGCTTAGTAAAATCTTTGTCAAAAATAAACAAATTCCTCCATACCCAAAGCTTCCAAATGACCACACCAAACAAAAACTTCCACTACCCTCCCCATTTATTACTTAAATTGCCTTTTAAATTTAGGAACATCCAGTCTTTCAAATTCACAGTAAAGAAAGAAGAAGCAAGCCTGGGGGGAAGCAGCTTAAACCAAATCTTCTTAGCATAGGCACAATCTCTTAAAATATGAAGACTGTCCTCCAAACCAGCGTTATTGAAACCACAAGCAGTTGAAGAGTGAGACCATTCACTTCTCCATGAATTAGTTGGCAGCTTACATAAATAGGTCTTTCATAAAAAACACCCTAATTCTCTCTACCCCTCCCCATTTCAAGATGGTTTTGAAAAGATTATCCCTTAGATGAGGCGATTGTTGTTCAATGACAAAGTAGGGGCTCTTAAGTGAGAACAAACCATCCCTAAATGCGCCCCGAATCATAAAATCATTTCTAGAGTCAGGTCTAAGAGGGAGGACTGAAACCAATTGACTGATCCCCGCAAGAGACAGCACATCCGTGAGCTTACTCATATCCCAAAGTCCACCTTGGGTCCATTTTTTCACAATTGAATTGTCCTCCTCCTTAGTCAAAGGCCGAAGGCACATGTCTCCCAGCTTCACTCCAATGTCAATCCAACAATCTTGAAAAAAATTCATTGTAAAGCCATTACGAATTTACCACTTAGATCCTCGGTCCACAAAATCCCTTTGGTCACAAATAAATCTCCAAAGCTTAGAATCTCCCAAACAAACATTCAGTAGAGATTCACTATCTCTCATCATGTATCTATGGTTAAGGATTTCAGCCCATAAACTTTTGCACTCAATAATCAACCTCCAAGCCATTTTGGTCCCACATGCCAAGTTCACCGAAGCCAACTTCTTGAACCTAAGTCCACCATAATCTTTAGGTCGTGTGATTAGGTCCTGTGAGAACGTCTGGAGTACTCGTCATGTCCCCAAATGAAATTCTCTGCAGTCTCTCAACTTCGAAGCAAACACTCTTTGATAACCTGGCCACTTGCATAGAATAAAGCGGAATGGAACTCACTACCGACTTAGCCAAAGTAATCCTCCCTACAATGGGATATGTAAAGTGTATAGTTGATAGTATTGTTTTCCACCCTAAATACAGGGGATAAAATTAAAGAATTTAGTCACATTAGTTATTTATGGTGGAAAATAATATCATCCACAAGCCCAAGCCTAGCAGAATTAGAGTCAAAATATATATTATAAATGCTTGGGTAGATGATTGTGTATTCCCTAAAGATTCTAATTTGTATCATTGAACTGATATAATATGTCCTTTTAATGAGGATGAGACATAGAGGCACATGAAACCCTATATACATATATGATTACATCAGGATTTGGGTTACATGATATTGTACACAACAAATGTCAGTTCTTTTCCTCTTAAACTCAAACTCATTCTCTTCTTCTTCTATCTATGGCGACTTTACTGCATAATTAACATGATCAAAGCTTGTATCAATGCTCTAATTTCGTGTGGATACTTCAGGAAGTTAGTCAGATTCTAAGTACTAAGTACACACAAAATTGTTACCATTTATAACAAACACATGCAGTGGCAAAACTAAAAAATACTTTTAGCTTGGGCCAACAAATAAACATATTAAATTATTTACTAAATAATATCACATAATATTGAAAATACAAATAAATAAGTGTCATTGTTAATTAGTATCTTTTGTTACTAAACTATAGTACTACTCAATCTACAAAACTAACACTTAAATGCGCATTCTACCTACTTCAAAACAAAATGATTGGAGAAAATAAAAAAAATATAATATGAACCCCAACAAGTATTTTAAAGAATAAACATATAGATCCAATTCAATTTCAATTAAGCAAATAATCTATTATTATCTATTTTTTTTAAGAGACATTCATTATAAAATCATAAAACAACCAAACAATAAACTCAAACCAATTAAAATTAGCCATTAATCATCCTCTACATATATATAATCATTTATTTTCAAAACTAAAAACTCTCATAAAATTATAACCTCAAAATTTTCACTAATCAGCACAATATTATCCTCATCATAAAGAAAAAAAAAATTATGTAGAATAATTTTCATAAAAGCAATAATGAGGTGAAAAAAAGTGAGTTTGAGTACCTATTTAGTCCTTTGAATGAAGATAAACAGTGCTGGAGACCGAAAGTGAAAAAAGTTTGATGCCTATAGATATGATCATCATGCGCACAAAGAAAATGACAAAGGAAGATGGATTGTATTTGATTTAACACCCCCTTCCATGTGCAAGCTAAAGGGCCACGGGCCCCTTTAATTATTATTATCATTCTTTCTTTTAATAGGCCATTGTTCTTTCTTTTTTTTTAAAAAAATCAAAATAAGATATAAGATGATATTAATATTTTCACCTTTTCAATATATATCTTAAACAAGAATTTTACCTTCCTCTCACAGCCCAATGAATAATGAACTAAACACTGTCCTGTTAAAAAAAGAGTGTAATTATAGAGAAAATAAGAGATTAGTTGAGATTAAATTATTGTTCAAAATAAAATATTATATTATAAATACATATAAACACATACGGTAAGAGTTTGGTCAACGCATAGTGTTACAATTAAGACCAACACTAAGTATATATAGCAAGAGGGTAGTGAGGAGTATATGAGTGTTTTGATTAGCTTTTAAAAAATAATTTTCATAATTTAAAAGGCAACATCACAAACTTTTTTTAAAAGAGTTTCTAAAACGATAATTTTAGAGTTACTTAAGGGACTCACTTGATTTGATGTGATTGCATTGGGTAATTTGATGTGATTGTATTATGGAAAATGCGGCCTCCCGTCATGTGGAGTAAACTGAAAACGGGAGAATGCTGAAAAAGAGTGCCTTTGGGAGTCATTCTGCCACGCGTCACCCTCTCACTTGCTCTGCTTCCTTTTCTTCCCATCACTTCATCTTTCTCACAAAAACCTATTTTTAATGTTAATTTCAATAATAACATCATTAATTTCACATGGGCAAATTTGTAAAAATAATAATAAAAAAAAATTATCAAAATGGGACACTGTTAAAACATATTGTCCATTTAGACCAACATATGGCGCCACGTCAGACGACACCACACGTGGTGCCACTGTACAGGTGGCGCTACCACCTGTTTTTAAAAAAACGAAAAAAAAAATCTTTTTTTTATAAAGAATAGTCGCCGCAGGCAGCAAAAAGCTACCTGCGGCAGTGCCCCCTGTCAGTTTTTTTAAAATTTTTTTAAAAAAATTAAATTATATATATTATGTATAATATATTATTATATAATTTAATATATTATTAATAATAATATGATATATATTATATTATTAATTATATATTAATATTTTATTTTATATAATATATATATAATATTATATTATTATTAATATATTAATTATATATATATATATATATAATAATATTAATATAATAATTATATATTCATATTATTTTATATAATATACATTATATTATATATTATATATATATCACATACAGTACCTCAGGAAAAAACAACCCAGATTAAAGACAACAATATAATATATTATTATAATATATTTGCTTCTGTTCAGTAAATACGTACTGGTAGTATTAATAATAATAAAATTTTCAAATCTGAAGAATAAATAAGTAGTTGCCCACTAATGATTACGATCCGCAAAATCGCGGGAGTTCACCAACAGAATATAAATAAATTGCCCCATTAAATTCGCACAAATTAAGGAATTCAATTAGATTTATAAATTAATATTATTATTTAATATTATGCCTTTTTCACAAATTAAGGAATTCAATTAGATCTATAAATTAATATTATTATTTAATATTATACCTTTTTTTGAAAAATGTATAATATTAAATAATAATATTAATTTATAGATCTAATTGAATTCCTTAATTTGTGTAAATTTAATGGGGCCATTTACTCATATTCTGTTGGTGAACTCCCGCAATTTTGCGGATCGTAATCATTAGTGGGCAACTACTTATTTATTCTTCAGATTTGAAAATTTTATTATTATTAATACTACCAGTACGTATTTACTGAACAGAAGCAAATATATTATAATAATATATTATATTGTTCTCTTTAATCTAGGTTGTTTTTTCCTGTATGTGATATATATATAATATAATGTATATTATATAAAATAATATTAATATATAATTATTATATTAATATTATTATATATTAAAAATTATATATATATATATATATTATATAAAATAAAATATTAATATATAATTAATAATATAATATATATCATATTATTATTAATAATATATTAAATTATATATAATATATATAATTTAATTTTTAAAAAAATTTAAAAAAAACTGACAGGCCAGTTAATAAAGCTGCCAAAGGCAGCTATTTGCTGCCTGCGGCAGCTATTGTTTATAAAAAAAAGATTTTTTTTTTTTTAAAATACAGGTGGTGCCACGTAGGTGGCGCCCCAGGTGGCAACGTCACCTGTACAGTGGCGCCACGTGTGACGCCGTCTAACGTGGCACCACATGTTCGCCTAGATGGCTAATATGTTTCAACAGTGCCCCATTTTGATAATTTTTTTTATTATTATTATTTTTACAAATTTGCCATTTCACATGCCCTCCCCCTAAGTGATCGATCCCCTCAGAAATTAGTAAATTACCCAATATTGATTATGTGTGTTTGGAAAAAAAGTCTCATTACAACAAGATATCAAAATTGAAATTATAGGAGGAAAAAGCAGCAACGTTAAAACATATATAAAAAAGAATCTCAAAATATATAATTTATTTACGTGTTGCATGGAGCCCAGATTGAGTAAAGTGGAGTGTGAAGATCGCATGGGATCTTTAGGAAGATGGCGTTTTTGAAGTCACTGTCCTAATAGAGTTTGCGTCCATTGAGATGTGGTACGTAGCCTATCATTAAAATTTAATTTTCAAATCTCCCTCATAAAATTCATATTAAAATAATTAATTTTATTTGTTTGGGGATTGGGGGGCCCCTCAGTCTTGGGTTAACGTCCGCTTGGGATTCCAAAGATCTCCAAAAACATGATATGATTGGAGTTGGAATTGACGACCCACCTAAATACTTTAATAAAAAAGTTTGCCCCTCCTTTTTTTCCATTTTCTTAACTATTATTACTATTTCTATATTCCTTTATTTTCTTCCCTTCCCTACTCCTTTTAATTTCTTCGAGTTAATGGAGCCCACACGGTTTCTCAATAAAGTTGACGCCTATGATTCTTCCTTCCTGACAGATAGTAGCCGTTACGGCCCCACTTTTGTCACTTAATCACCATTTTCCCCATAATCAACAAAATAAACCACCACTCGTATTTTTTTAATCTCCCTTACATATATTTGTACGTAAGTAAGTAGTAGTAGTAGTTAAGCTACAATTTGTTAATATATATTCTATAAACTTTGAAAATAGTAACCTCATTCTAGTGTAAATAAGGGCTTGCTTGTTCGTTATATACATTATTTAGTGTAATGTTTTATCAATTTGATTTGAATTGATTTACATATCCATATTATAATTCAACCACCACTAAACAAAGCCCCATTATGTGTTGGCTCATAATGATTAAGTTTGTGTAAAGATTTGTTCCGTATCGCTTGAAAGCAACCCTTGACGTTTCATTTAGCAGTTGCGGGTCATGTATTTGAGTTTGAAGGTCATATACAGCTCACAAGTCACAAGATTAGGGTTCTTACACAAACACACACAAACACAAACACACAACATTATTTAATGTAGACACGAATAAGGTGACGTTTCTTTTTCATTTGTCACTTCCACTCTGTTTTGGACGTCTTTGGTCTGTGCTCTTTGTACTGCCATTGTTTTTTGATAATGGATTGTTTCAGTCGGCCAAAACAGAAAAAAAGAGGATATCCACTCACATGCATTACTATAATCACAGATTTAACATTATATATCAAGAAAAACTAACCTAAGATTGGAAGGAAGGTACGTAATCACCCAAAAAAATTATCACGCAACTTATGTTGCAGATTATATCTGCCGACTGATATGTTAAATTTTTTAAGTAAGGATAAGAAACACCGTTTCCACAGAAACGACAAGTATATGAAAAGAAAAAACATTATGTGGGTGAGAGGCATAATGTTTTTCTTCCCCTTTTTTCTGTGGGTGTGAGTAAAAAGCGGAGGAGTCAAAAGCGTAGAATAAGACCTTTTTTTCGGTGATAAGAATATGAACTTTCCATATATACTATAAAACTAGCTAGAGGTATATATATGTGAGACTCTCCTTTAACTGTCCCCAAAAGAAATTCGTTAATTCTTTTTCAAGTGCCATTGTTGTCACAATAGGGACAATATATGGATCTTTGGGATCACTTTGGTCTTTAAAGCAATGATTCCAACTAAATCCCTTCATTAATTAGTATTATATAGTAACTGTTTTACTATAACTAATTGTTATCTTCCCCAACACGAGCAACTGTGATTAAAGCCATTCCATTCCCTCTTGTATCCTTAACTCAAGCATACACAACAAAGATGGAAAAAGTAGCCTATGATATTTAAAGCAAACAAAGTAGTTAATTAATTAACTATTAGAATATATTCACAGTCATTAATTGTAAATTTAAACTATGTAGGGTTGAGTAGTGAAGTAGTAGTTGTCCAGTACTGAAGACATGATCCAATGGCCACCAACCCAATCTCTTTCGCACCAACATTATCCAACTAACAACTTTGTACTATATTTATATGGTCAGCAAAGCCAGACCACGTTAAAGTAACACTAATAGATATTCCTCAACCACTACGTTTATTTTATCGTATTACAGCGAAAGGAATGCTTATATGTTAGTAGAATATAATCATAATTTGTTCAGGATTAATTAAGCTGATATAAAGAAACTATAAGTAGCCAGTTAATTAGCTCCTAATTCTCAAAATAGATGATAGCACAATGATAGATAGAAGAGGTAACGGCTGGGGAAAACAGAAATAACTGTGCGTATATATGCAAGTACTCGTAACATCTATGAATAGTAAAGTACGTAAAAGAGTGAAACATGGGAAAAAGGAAAAACACGAAAATGTCGTACTTTAGAGGGACAAAAAAAGAAAATAGGAGAGATTGGGGAGGTGAAGTGAAGGTTACTCCTAAGACAGAAGAAAATGAAGATGCCAATGAAAATAAAAACAGGTTGAGTTTGAAGCATGCATCAATACTCAATATTCATAACGCCCCCTCACGTGCTCCTGTCTAACCAAATATTTGGCTCAGAATCAACTGCTATAACCATATCTCAATTAGCATATTCTAAATGGGCAAGCCCTTTTTTTCTTAATTATTTATATATATACTATGTTTTAAGAATAAAGTTGTTGATTGTGTTAATGATTCGAAATAATAGAGGGTTGTAAACTCATTGCCTCTGGTCACTCCTATTCCAAATATGCACTCCACAATGCCAACCATATCGATCATCTGCAATGAATTGGTCCCCCTCAGGTTAGATTCATATCAGCAGCTAATGCTTGTAAAAGTGTACAATGTTAATTTATAATATTTATATCATCACTACGGTGTGCAAATAAAATATTAATTATCCATAACTTGGCGTAGAGCAGGCAATTATTCTTGTAATTAATTACTAAATTTAAGTTAGTGCTCCATCATATGTCTCGCTCCCTTCTTATATATATAATGCCTTTTCCCTCAAACCTTTCTTCTCTGTCCTTCTGCGAATAATTAACGTCAACCATATCACTTGTATTATATACTCCATTCAATTTTAAATACTCCATCCACCTCCACCTCCACCTCCACCTCTAGTTCTAATTATAAAACTTGGTTGACTTTTTTTGAAGAGATTAAAGAAAGTTAATGATTGAGTCACTTAATCATATCATACTTTGTGTTTTCTTAGATTATAATAAGTTTATTAGTCAAATTAATTAGTTTAAAGAAAAAAATACTCATAAAATAATTTAATTAGCTTATTTAATCTTTAAAAAAATTCAATTTGGTTTTATAATTAAAACAAGAGGAAGTATATTCTAAGAGTTAGACAACTAATTTGTAGGTATCAATAGAAATAGTTCCATGTTAGTTACTTGTAAAAAATGGATGTAAATTCTTTAAAATATCATCTTTAATCATTTGCATTAAAACTACTTATGGATGAAGTCCCCTTAATTTGTGCAATGCAATCAATAAGATATATAGTGTAAAAAAAGAATTATAAATTTAGGAAATAAAAATAAACTCTCCTATGTATTTGTGATTGGAGAGAGTGTGTGTGTGTATTGGGCCATATGTTATCATTATCATCCAAGTTATATATATTATAGCTTCATAACATGCTTAAGGCAGACAATTAATTAATTACATGATATTGACTAGACAATCAATAAGATTGTTCAACCTGCACATGATTCCTTTATCTTGTTCTCTTTTATATGTTTTTTAAGAGCAAAATGAGTGTGTTAAAAGGTAAAGAAACATTAGAGAGAGAGAGAGAGAGAGAGAGAGAGAGAGGGGAGGTTTTAAGGATAGGAGGGCATACATTTTGTATAATTTTCCGAGGAAACATGGGATTTTACTTAGAAAGTAAGAATGCACATAGCATGCTGAGACTTTTCTTCCACTTATATACTTTTCTTCCACATATATATAGATATATGCGCTATTTATTTCATACATTATGACGAAGATGAAAAAAAACATTATCATGAGAAAGTTGCCTTTACTTAAATTTTCAATGTTTTCATTTGATCTTGACATAACTATATATTAAAAAAATTGTGCACAAAAATTACTTCCCCATTTCTTGTTGATTGTCATTTTTAAAGTCCAAGAATCTCACAAAATATTAATTTCTATTTTTAACTATATGCATGCTTGCACTAACTAGAATTACTTAATTAGATCAAGAGATATGATAATGAAAAATAGATAAATTAAATTAATAAAATATTACAAATTAAAAATTTTCACTCATATTAATTAGCCCGTGCTATAGGTTATTTTTTAGATAAGAATGTTCAACTGATGTTTCTCTTCATTGAATGTCTCTATGATATATTAGATTAAGTTTCAAAGGTTGTCATTTAATACTATATATATAAAGAATATTATTATAACACTAAATATAATATTAGACATAACATTAAATAATATTAAATCTCAACCATTGAAACTTGATCTAATAGATGGTAGAGATATTCAATAAAGAGAAAAATCTATGAAAAACATTAATTTCCCCTATTTTTTACTTATATGTTAAGTCCATTTAGCATGTTACTATAAATAAAAATAAAGGGATAGAGATTGAGACCCAAACTTGACAGAATAAAAGACCAATTTTATTTTTTTTTTCAAATTCTTAAATCCTAAGAGCAGGCAGTACGTTAACGAGGACACACAGAATTCTCAAATTTTCTTAAGCTGAAAACTAAAATTGAAATTTATTTAACAGTATTTATGTTACTTAATTAATAATCAGTTTGAGGAATTCTTGGACTCTCAAGAACAAAATTTAGAATTCAAAAATTAAAAGGCGTGACCTATCACTTATATAATTCAATGTTCTTTTACAGTCAACCAACCACGCTTTAAATAATTTGTTAGCCTTATTGTAGGACAAAGGACTTTTAAGTTTTGAACATAGGTTTTGAAGGGCTTTCTGTGTCGGTTTATGGAGCTAGGGTTATTAATCTGAGAGTAGTAGTAAATATTCCTCATTTTCTATTGGCAGATAACACTTTTTATTACCTTGGTTTAAATTAACTGGCTAAGGTATAGGATAGACTCTTTATATCGGTTAATCAATTTTCTAAATGGATATGCTAATGAAAAATTAATTCCCCAGTTCTTAATAGAATACTTATTTATTTAATTTAAAGAGATTAAAAAAATTATTTAATTATATGTGACATAATCTCTTTAAAATATTTCTATATAATATTAGATTATATATCAATTAATAAATTAGACGAATTATATGGTTGGAAGAAAAATAATAAATAAAAAATATTAAAAGAAAGGAAGGTCTTAAATTTATATTTAAATTTTATCCTAAAATAAATACTATATTTAAAATAGAGAAGAATATATCACATTTTTATGGTTATGCCAAGTAAACTTTTAATTTGAACCTTACTAGCTTCAACTTTCATTCCCTACTTTCCGCATCTAGTCCGATTTTCTTCAGACACAAACAATTTGAGCTTACCAAACAAATGTATAAAATTCAATAAAAAAGCAATAATAACCTTATAACATTGAAACCGTACACGTGTCCTACCCTAGAACGGGATATACAACTAGGGGTAGCCCTTCGATTCTAATTCTAATAATTACTTTTAAGATTTAAACATATCAAATATAAAATATTATTGATAGTCAAACAGCAGCCTCCGTGTGTGGTAAAATTGCTTCTAACTAATAAAGACCACAGTCTTAGAAAATTTGAATTATAACCTTAAAAGGGAAAAACACTTCTCATATTCTCATGTCACACATACACGAAATAGTGAGACCTACATATATATAATTAATTTATATATGTGTGTGTGTGGGTTCCTCCATTTCATATATGTGTAGGAATCTTTTTCTTCTTATACAACATGAGAAATTTAAACTCCAACCTTAAAATCCATATTTATTTTAAAAATTCGTATTCAGCCAATATACCATTTTCTGTCCTAAATATAAAATCTCATTCATGGTATAAATTATACTACAAACAACACATCATATTAAGGATATGAGCTAGTATTTTTTTTTTTTTTTAAAAAATACATTTTACTTGTTTAGACTTTAGAAAGCCACGAATTTTAACTAATATCATTGCAATATTTTTTTTATGTTCAGTGAAACATTTTATCAAATACTTTATATATCAAGATTTGTTCATAATTGTAAGTTAGGTGTAATATTAAAAAAAATTATAATGGCATATAAATATTAGATGTTAGTATGATTGTGTTGTATCTAGCAAAATATATCAGTGTCTTACGGTAGTATTGCCAACTAAGATTTGAATGTTAGCTAAAATATATACCCACATTTAATAACTTAAAATACATGATTCGACCATGATTACTTTTAATAGAAAAATACTAGCGATTTTATAGAAGGATTAATGTTTATGCATTTTGATGTAGCAACATTTTTTTCTACCACACCCACATATAAAAGAATAGGTCCCATTATATTTTTATCCCTCTTCTTTTTATAATGGGACCCACTCACTTATATATATAAATGTAGCAGAAAAAATATTTATCCAATAAAAACAAAAACATTAAACCCTTCTATATATATAAACAAGGGTTAAGTAGCAAAAATACATATGTGTTTATCTTGGGAGCGCGTAGCACCACGTTCTTTTTTCTGAACCAAAAATACACATGTGGTTATGTTTTAGGAGCAAAAATACCACGGCCGTTAGTTGACCGTTAACTGACCATTAGTTGGCCGTCGGTGGGCGGCCACGGGGGGGAGGTGGGGCCCACCCGAGGGGGAGGGTGGGGTGGGGTATTTTTGTTGTTGTTTTTAATTATTTTAAACTAAGGGCAAAATAGTAATTTTACATGGTTAACAGTCAACTAACGGTCAATTAACAGTCAACTAACAGCCGTGGTATTTTTGCTCATAAAACGTAACCATATGTATATTTTTTATCTAGAAAAAAACATATGATACTAAACACTCCCGAAATAAAATACATGTGTATTTTTACTACTTAGCCCTCTAAACAAACATCGCTTCATAGATATGGAAGGGGTGGATAACCTGCGTGTGAGGGCAAATAATAATGATGGAAAAGTTTGGCCACCAGCTCCTTTTTCTGACCAATGACTTAGGTCCATCCCTTTGACCCTTTCAGACAACTCATATTAACATGTTCTGTGAAACAATGTTCCATTCTGCTTCTTTCTATTTTATTCTATTTCTGATTATTTTTAAACACACATCAAACTCGAGTGCACAAGCAGATGCGCATGCTTTGTTTGGCTTATCCAGAATAATGAGCTGGAGATAACTACGTTTCGTTTTGTTTGTTTTTGTAATTAGGAGCAGAATACGTGTATGTATCTTAAGAACGTACAAGAACGCACGTCAGAGAATGGATTGTCATCATCAATTTGTGTTTTAATTAATTAGAGAACGTCCCATTATTCCTAATTAACTTGGGCACGCTCTCATGATATGTATTTTGAAATTAATTTAATTTTTCATCGAGTTAATTAATCCACCAATTGAGTAATGAAGTGACTTTTCTCTCTCTATGATTGCCTTCCCGTCTACAAATGACTGCAATTCTAGAAGCGTGTTACCAATTGCCTAACAAGCAAAAACATTCCGTTCAGATCACTTTAATTTAATCTGCCGTGCTTCTCAATTCATTCTTTTTATCATTTTTAAGTGATTAGTCTCCCATTCTTTTCATTGTGTCATTGAGAATTATGCCATTTTTAATTTATTGAAATAAATCATGGTCAAATATATTTCCTGCTTTCATGTAGAATTAAATAAACGGAACATGCATGTATTCATTAATAAGATGCATGTATTCTGGTAGATAATTTATCATGGTATATAGGACAAGTTTTTTTTTACCCTTATAATAAGTAAAAGTTTAGGTGAATTATATCCCGGGGTTTACCAATATTAGGACACGTCTTCAAATTCATATAGTGTTTATAAAGGTGGAAGCAGATACTCTCATCAGTGGCTTTCTTATCATCTCTTATTATCTTTACATCTTAACCATCCAATTTTGATCCAAGCATCCAGAAATAGATGATGTGTCTCTCTCTGGATGGTTAGACCAAAATTGAACGGTTATTGATATAAAGATGATGATAAAGGCGCTAGTGAGAGAAACCAGACGCTTATAAAGACACTTATAGATAGTTTTCCAACAAAATCCTCACAATTATATGTTTTAATGATTTTGTGGGTTAATATGATTCCTACCAACCTAACCAGCTTTTACCGTCTAGGCCAACTTTTACTAGCAATAGGGATGTTAAAAGATCGGGTCAAACCGGGTTGGAAGTCAACTCGAGGTCTAGCTCGATAGGACCTCGGGTTGACAAGTTATCCCGAGGTTCGGTTCAGTCCAGTACCAACCTAAGGTCTGGTTGGATCAGACTGGATTGCCTGGACTAGTCCAGATAGTCCAATTTTTTTTGGCCATCTTGGGAGGTAATTTTTAACTCTGGTTTCACCTGACTTCCGAAAGTAATAAAAAGTGATTGAGTGAAAAGTGATTCCTATAAGTTAAAAAGCACATTAAAATGCTCAAACTTCAATGAGTGGCTAAGTGTAATGATGATTTACAAAAAAAAAAAAAAACCAGACACACACACACATCGGGTCAGATCGGACCAGTCCAAGGGTTTTAAAACCCTTGAATCAAAGTTCGGTCCAACCTGAGTAGTTTGGTCCAGCCCAGTTCAGTAAAATTGTCTTGGACCAAATTTTTTTTGCCCCCGGACAGGGTCAAGTCATACTGGACCAACCGGACTATGGGTTTGTTTGGACAACCCTAACTTGCAACATTTAGGATGGGTCTCCCTGTAATAAAAAGGTAATATGGGTTTGTTACAAAATCTCAAATTTATGTTTGCGTATCTCAATGTATAAAATGTTTTTGGGGTAAGCACCCCCATTACACTCAATAATATTCAAATTTGATGCCATGATACTACATATTATATAGCTATAAAAAGACAATAAAATCATTAACTGTGGTCATATACATTGCACTGGCAAGCTAGCAGCCATTCTATTTTTGACAAAAAGAATGGGTCGCGTTGAGAATAAATAACAGAATGGAGATAGCTTTTCGATTTAGTGGGCACATGGAGTTGGAGTCTATTTCTGGACAGCCAAATTTTTTGATTTAATTGTGAGAGCCATTAACGGATTATTCAAAGGATGAAATTAAAACAAAGCGAATGAAGACACGACCTGCATACTTGTTTTTTCAACGGAAAAACTTATTATTTAAGCTAGCAAACAAAAACTCTCCCCCTAAATTCCCAGCAAAAGTTAAAATTAACTCACCTAATTAAACTCCACAAGAATGGCTCAACACGGTTTTGGCGCCAACTAGCGACAAACACAAGATGCCTAATTGTTCTGTTTCAATAATCTCACTGTGAAGAGTAAAGACAATGCCAATAATGCATTTTCAAGGGAAGACTAAATCAAAGAATCTGTTTGGAACTCCCTGATTTATCAAAGAATTTAGGGGAAAAAATATAAATTTTATTGAAATTCTTTATATTTATTTTTTTTATGTGGGACCTACAAGGTGATTTTTCACAAATAACCCATGCGCCAGGACATTTCACAAACATCCCGTAAAATAAAAAAGGACATTTCACAAACATAAGCTTGCCTAGCCACAAATAGCTAAACACATCAAAGATGCAAAAGCAAATAAACCAAAATTCTAAAAAATACAATCAAGTCTTTTTTTTCCCCCTCCCTTTTTTGAAGAGGAAAAAAAAGACAGAGAAAAAGATGATTCGAGTGCAATGACTGACTGATGAGTGAAGAGTCATTTTTGGGCATGCGGAGGAAGTCCAGCCCAGGTCTTGAGATATTTTTGTTATTACTGCCACATATTCTTTTTTTTTTTTTATATATATAAAAAAGTTTTGAAAGGGTTCGACACTAGTCCTCCACCAAGGTCAGGGCACGGCCTCGGGCTCTATGAGCACTTACCGGACACTCACGAGATCGCCTACCAAAGGAGTCTCAACGACAGCAGAGGGGATCAAACCCACGACTCAAGGGCCTAGTCCTGAATCCCTTACCATCTGTGCTAACTTAGGTACTGTCACATATTCGTATTCATTGTAATTGAAAGCGATCAATTTTCTTTTCCTACGGTGAGTAAGTGGCTGGAAAAAGCAGAGAAATACATACTTGCAAAAAGTTTTAACCCCAAGACGACTTTAGTCTGGTCTCTCCCGCCTTAATCACTCTACTCGGGTTCCTCGCGCCAATTTGAAGAGATACATATGTGTGTGTGTGTAGGGATACATATGCATTATACATATATACTTGTATATACTTATATAGGATCACAGGCTTGTTCCCAAAAATACCTCTCCTCTGGCTCTTCCACAGAGAGAGAGCATGAGGACGTAGGATACAGAAATTGCGTGTTTTTGGCCTTTTGGCTTTTCGCGCTTTTCTCTAAAACACCACCGTGAGAAAGCAACCATTCTCTTCAACAGTATCTCGGACTCGATCTTATAAAATACCTTCAACCTCCTCACTTAATCCCCCTAACTCCCTCTTTCCTTTCCTTCTCTCTCTCTCTCTTCCGTATTAAAAAAAGGTAAAATATCTCTGTTTCTCTCTTCTCCTGAAAACGCCATGGATACTCAGCGAAGTCCTCTTCTCGGTTGGGCCTATTTCTGCCAGGGAAAGGTACAAAATTTCTCCTCAACTTCATCCTCTGTCGTTAAGTTTCGTAGATGTGTGTAATGTTGTTTGTTATATCTGGAATTTTAGGACTAATTCTTCCTGGTATTTTTGAAAAATGAAACCTTTGATTACACAGACAACGGAGGAGTTAAGGCAGTCACTTTTGTACACCACTCTGGAGCTTGAACAGACCAGGGCTGCTGTACAAGAAGAGCTCAAAAAGAGAGATGATCAACTACTCAATCTGAAGGATCTGCTAGACAAAGCAGTCAGAGAAAGAGATGAAGCACAAGAGAAGTGTCAGAGACTTCTCTTGGAGAAGCTCGTTTTACAGCAGCAGCAGCAACACCAGACGGCTCCTCTGTCTGGAATTTCAAGCATTGAAGATGAACCCAGAAGAGGAATTGACTCCAACAATGGGCTTTCATCATCAGATTGTGAAGAAAGCATTGTCTCTTCTCCGGTCATTGACCATGTGCCTCAACCCCAATTACCCCCTCCGCCGCCGACGCAGTCCATGATTGAGCTGACGCCGGACAAACCATTACCGGAAAAGGGAAAGCTTTTGCAGGCGGTGATGAAAGCTGGGCCTCTGCTTCAGACTTTGCTTTTGGCAGGTCCACTTCCTCAATGGAGACACCCACCCCCACCACTAGAGTCCTCAGAGATTCCTCCGGTGACCATCCCATCACCACCTCCGCCTCCCCCGGCGCCGGCGCCACCGCAACTCCTCCTCCAAGACTCCTTCATTAATGCTACGAACTGCGGCAGAATCAGTAGGAAAAGGGTATTGTGTGACGGCTCTGACTCCTCTCCTACGGACACCAAGTACCAAAGGGTTGTACTTCACTGACTGCAACTAAGCCGGATTCACCCACGTAGCATTTTTTTTTTAATATTTCTATATATTTACAAGTTGGTGATAGGATTAAAAGGGGTAGAGCGACGACTGATCTAGCATTTGTACAGTGGAATGTTCTAGAAAAGAAGTTAACTGAGTGCTTTGATTTAGGCTTTCTAGCAATAGTTTGGGGGAGGTTTGAAGAATGAAGAATTGATCCTTGGCATTTTCTCTTCTTTCACCCTCAACTTTTGGCACTTGAGGTGAAAGGGCGAGTTTGAAACTTGAAGTTTGATTTATCTATGCAAGTGTAATGTAACTAGGATACTGAAGTCAGTAAGTGATGTGAGTGTGTGTGTGAGAGAGAGATTGATCTAATTAAGATCACATCAAACAATTAAAGATGAGATGGGTGTGGTTGTGGAGTCGTTGGGTTTGGGTGTGACCAACAAATAGAGGGGAAGCCGGAAAGGTGGTTGAGCTCTGCATGTCGGGTCGGGTGGACCCACAAATCGAAGCATGGATTCATTACTGGTGTGATGTATGATTATATATGTGAAACCCTGTTCTCAGGGAATACATAACTATTAATGTTTCATCTTTATTATTTTGTGTTGAGCAGAAAAAATCTTTATTATTTTGTGCATTGAAGCTTCTCTCTTGTATCTGCCCCCACTAAGCGAAAAAAAAAAAGTAGTCTAGATTGTACAGACAGAGCAAGAAGGTTGACGACGATATAAACAAAAGGGCAAACATGTAGAAAAAGAAGAACGAATAATTTATTCCATCAAAGCAACTGATGTGTCCCGCAGCACATGAGCTATGTAACTCGTCCCTCACATTCATCACTTGTCACTTGAGTACAACAATCCTCAACTAAAAAACATGCAGTTACCAAACTTTTCCTTTTTGTTCTTGTGATTGGAGAATGCAATTTAACTTTAGGAAATCAAAGGCGAACAAAAAATATCCCGAGTTGTAAAACCAAGACTTTTTGAAAAGAATACGAAGGCAATTGGACCAAAAGATAACCAATGAAGAGGTAGTAAAGAAAATAGTGTGAAGAGGAGACAGGATATTTTGGAAAGAAAGAAGCGAGGGTGGTTTCCATGGAAGAGACGGCAAGCAAGGAAGTCAGAGAGAGAACAGAGGGCAGCCATGTTCAGAACAGGGGACGAGTCCGCTAATGGCGCGACCCGTATCCCACAAGACAAAACATGTGGACACTCTGGTCAATTGGAGGTTTGACTTTTGACATCGCTCTCATAGTCTTTTTATCCCATAGGCCCAGTCCATTATCACCGGCGGCCCAACTCTGAATTTTCAACTCATGAGTCTTGGGTCATCCCCATCCCTTGTTCTTTTTTTCATACATAAGCGATAAGAGATAGAGGGATCGAACCCAGTATAAGGAGATGGGGAGACTACTCCCAATACCACTACACTACTAGTAGGTCAAGGTTTTTATATCACCTCAATAATGCCATTTTCATCCCCTTCAAGTTTTTATATCAAAAACCCTTTGTCCTTGGGCTTAACTGACAATAGGGTTGGACTTTCTCATCAAAGGGAGAGGGTTCGATTCTGGAACTGGTCAAGGCACTGAGGAAGGTATCCTAGCTCCTAAGTGTCTAGGCAAACGCTTGAGGATAATAGACGGTTTACCCTGCCCAATATTGGTATTACTTAGGAGGAAGGGAGATTTCGCCCTGCCCTTAGATTTGGGTGAATCCAACCTCTTTCCTAAAATTTTTATATCAAAAAAAAGTTTTTACATAAAAAAACTTGAAATATCACATCTATATCCAACTCTGCAATTTTTATTAAAAGGGTCTCTTGCAGATTCCGTTTCAAATGTTTGCGTATATGAACAAAATTTTTATTAAAAGGAGTGGAGGATGCAGCGCGCTTAAAAAAAATGACTGCGTGTTCTATTTGACGTATGGCTTTTAGCACATCAAATAACATATTCATTCTCCTCTTTTCTGGAAGAATCCAAAAATTATATTTTCTTGATAATTTTTGTAAGAGCATGATAAGAGTTGTCTGAACATTTAATAAGGTATTTTCATTTTCTTCCCTCATTGATTATATGTACTGCATTAATTGAAATATTAGTGATACTTATATTTATTCTATTTTCCTCTCTCATACTCTTTCCTTATAAATAAAGGCATACTTTGTATGAAGTTTATTTTCGACATACTTATTATTTTTAACTAATTTTAACCACTTTCTTAGATAGCACAATTCGGTTACTAAACTCTTATAAATGGGATGGGAGAGAATACATTTGGGTTCAATTCAAGGATGGAATCTGAATAATTTGTCTCTAACGCATGTGAATGTTTTGTTGTGATTAACTAAAAAAGAAAAACATGTAAGCTTTTGAGTCAACTATAATATTGACTTAATTTAAAATTGTCCACTCCAAGTTCACATCCAAGAATAAATGTAAAGTTGAACATTGAAGTCATGAAGATGATGAGACTGAGTTGTGTTGATGATAATTGAAATAATAAAAGTAGTATGAGGGTATTCCAGAAAATGCGGAAGCTTGAAGAAGAACACATGGAGCCCCTCAAATCCCAAATGATAGTTCAAAACAATTAGGCAAATAGGCACTTAGTTTTGCTCCTCCTTTTGCACTCAATCTTTCTGCTGCCTTCCCCAACACTCAACCCCTATCCTGTGAGTTATGACCTCTCCATCCTACACTTCACTTTATTCCTCTGCTCTGCTCTACCTTCTTCACTGTTCTTTCAACGCCTCACATATTATATTTACAACATTACTGTATTAGCTTATTTTGTTGTTTTACAGTATAAATTTAATTCGGAAGTTTTCGAGTGATATTTTCTTTAAAATAAATTTTAGATTCAATAATATGGTAATGTTGTATCATGAAAAACTAACATTGACCAGTAAGAAATTCACATTGATTGTTAATCAAGATATTCTATTTTCACACTTCTAAAATAATATCACACGAGAAAACTTTTAACACAACTTTTCAGATAGCCTTGCTCCCACGTTAGAACAAATTTATATCTTAACCAATTTTGTTCGTTATTCTTCTCAAGCTCACTACTTCCCTGTTAAGTTCAATCTCGTCATTCTTTTATGCCCAGAAAAGGGGTTACTTTTCTTGGTCTTGCTTCATGTGTGACGACACTTGTAGTATATATGTTCAGTCAAACCCCATCAATTATTATTCAGTTTTGCCCTCCGAGAAGGGTAATTAAGCGCCGTCCCTCTGTCCTAACTCCTCGGATTCTTGTCTGCCTTCCACTTTTAATTGCTCTCAGCTGTTCCCTATTTGCTTCACTTGCCTTGAATAACGGAAACTGGCATCAAGCATATACCAATACGAGCATACCCTACTAGTGCAAGTGTCCTCTTTAATTAAGTATGCCCCATGAAATTAATGACCCTCACCTACACCAAAGTCAAAGGATCCACATTCACCACAACAATTCCATAAAACCATATAAATCATGCACTTGCCTTCTGCTTCAGAGTGATCCTCACATTAGAAAAGTAGACTTGTTTGTGGACCTTGGTACTTTTTTTGCTCAAAGGACCTTAGTACTTACACATTAGGAAAAATTAAAACTTTCTGAGCTGACGTCATTTTTAAGCGCCCTGATGAATTGGGCAGATTCACATCAAACAGCACTCAAGATCTCATGTGTATTAAATTATTCGCATTACTCGTGTCTTTCTGTAGAATACAGAGGTCGATGAAATACCCTCAAAGTGAAGGTGTCCTCTTTCTTGTCCATTCAACTTAAATCATGACCAGTTTGAATATTTAAGTCTGGATAAAGATTTGTGTAATACGAGTGGCAACCGCAAACCGTACCCCTTTGTGACCGATTAATTAGCTGGCCCCTTGGAATGAGCTTTGATGTGAAATCAACAAATCATCAATAAAAATGTCTAATTATGTCGCCCCAAAGAGGCTTTTTTTTTTTTTTTTCTCATTTAGTTGAAGAACAAGTTGCTGTCTTTGATCTTAAAAAAGAACAAGTTGCTGAAGGTAGAATGAGTTATTTGTCCACGGATATATCATTAATGCTGCAACCAGCTAAGCAGCATCCAATGGTTCCCTTTTTGTGGAGGATAAGGATGTCAACAGACCCAAAAGAAACCAAGTTCCAAATATTCAATACTCTAGCTTGTTTATGCTTTTAGCTCCACCAGATTTAAACCCTCCAGTTCCTAACGTTTAAGGATCGCCTCCTTCTCCTGCGATTTATACCACAGAATCAATGTTTCTGACATAATTACTATCTGCAAAATATGAACCCTCAGCTGAACATAGCTCTTTACTTTGCTGGGATCGTGAATAAATACTACCCAAAGGTGCAATGGATACTGACACGCCCCATGCATGATATAGTAAAATACGGAGTGTATATGTAAAGTTTGAAGCGTTGTGAGCATAAAATTTGAATATCAAAGCAAGTTCACACACAAGTAATCAGTTCCGTATTTTAAATTATGGGCTTCATGGTTTTCCACTGTAGCAAGGTTTGCATATGCATCAAGCAAGTAAATACTCGTAACTATTGGTGGTTAATTGGGATGCTTAAATTCTTGTTCAGCTTTGACTTCAGAAGAAACCGACATTGCATTGAACTGATTTCTTTTTTGATTTAGTAACTTTGGCGGCTTTTATGACAAGTCGTTTAATGAATGAATACAAGTAGGAGAAAAAATTAAACTTCTTTCGCCTCTTAACAATACAGAGAAGTAGGGAATAAGAAAATGAATGGAATGGTTAGGGTCGCCGTGAAAATAATCTGAAAATACATAAAAAAATGCTTTGAAGCTCTATTAGTAACTCTTTTAACTTCCATTAATTATGAATAATAAAATTCTATCTACTTCTAATATTAGTCCATAACATAAATAATTAAAATGAATCCATGATTAGGTCTAAATTTAAGTAAAGCATCCACCTTGCACATGTGCATTATAAAGGCATTGTCAGTGTCTGTACATCAAGCGTAATGTATTCATAGCTTAATACCAGGTGAGAAAGGAAGAAAAAGAAACCTAATTTTGTTGCTTTCAATCTCATTAGATGTGAGGCTGGCTTTATAATTTAAAGTAATTAAATGAAGCGAACCTATTCATCCAATGAAGATGGCAATTAGGTGATGCAGTTAAATCTTTATTGGACAGTAAGGTGTTGTGTAGATTTTCATCTGGTTAGGTGAGTAAACAGAGTCAAGGTATCATGATATTCTCCCTGACCGATCCTGCATTTTGCTTCTTCTGT
The DNA here is from genome assembly GCA_037074495.1 of Acacia confusa. Taxonomy (NCBI): domain Eukaryota; kingdom Viridiplantae; phylum Streptophyta; class Magnoliopsida; order Fabales; family Fabaceae; genus Acacia; species Acacia confusa. Next base: position 2,751,355 of record CM073509.1, read on the forward strand.
GTTTGGATTCCGTAACACAGCTTCCTTAAAGATGTCTTAAGTAAAATCATGAAGTTTTGATTATAGAAGTGATTGGGAATAATAGCACCAGAGCCTTAAAGTTATAGTTTAAAACAAAGTTTCAACAAAATGCTCCACTGAGGAACCATAAACCGCAAATAGACAGGCAGACAATAGCTTTCAGAAAATTCTTTAGTTTGAAGTTTCTTTTGCTTGGAATTTCAAATATAAAAGTGAAGAAAGCAAATGAAGGGAAAAAGAAAGAAATCTCTGCAACATATCCTTTAATTAAAAGGAAGACACAGTGTTCTTTCTCATTCATGAACTGGTCTGCACTAACATAATAAATATTCTTCCCATGTTATCAATTAAAAGGAAAAAGTGAATTTCTGCAGCTTCAGAAATCCCTGCTGATATAAGGTTCTGCTATGGATTTCTTACAGAGAAAGAAATTAAAGGGAAGTTATTAAGTTGGTGTTACTAGATCTCTGGCACGTGGCTAATTTGTCTGAGTCTCTTTTGGTCACGTTACTAGTGCAAAAGCTTGTGAGACTTGTTCTTAATACATAATGCATTTCATTGTTTCAAATTGGCTTTAATATATATGAGCATGATCAGAAATGAAATGGTATATTGAATACTATATACAATAATTCCTCTGCCAGAAGAGAAGATCGGCAACTTTATTCCGAAATTTAAAAGTTATATATGACACATGCAAGCCGTTGCCACAAAATAATGAATCATGTATCTTGTTTGAATGTATATATGAGACTGTGGAAAAAGGATAAAAGCGATTTTAAATGCAAGGCATGTGAGGCATTTCCCATTAATTCAGCTTGGGAATCTTCTTAACAATTTTATAAGCTGCTTCTGCTTTGGAGGGATATTTTTTCCAATGGGAAAAATTTTAAGTGAGTTAGATCTTCGGGCTCATCAAGATAGGGCACGCGTCTGATTCAAATAGCATTTATAAAGGTACTAAGTAAATGCTCTCCCATAAAGCCTTCCTATTAGTAGGATATTTTGTGATCAAGTAGTTCATTGATGTTTAAAAGAATTAAACTGAGGGTAGAATTGATAATGGGGTGGATGTTTGTGCCTGAGAGTGTACTTGATTGAGAGGATGTGAAAAAAGAATACAGGAGATGATTATTTAATGCATATGTGGGGGTTAATTTATGTACGGTCCATGGTTAATAATAACAATTTAATATAGTGCTGTTGGGGGAAAAAATCAAAGAAGAGGATTAACATAGCAGGCATGAGTTGGCCTCCTCGGAGACAGCAAACCAAAGTCCCCATTCTTTAAACAAAACTCAATTATTTTGTTTTTAACTGAGAGGGAATAAATTCAAAGAAACATACGCCACCATATTCCAAAATCATTGTTTATTGTCTGTAATGATGCTTGTCTCCTTTTTTTAATAACCACAACTATCCTCCGTTTGAGTTAATTACTTGAAGGCATTATAAGACTCTAAATATGAACACTTATTTTAAAAAGTATTTAAATATTAATTCGCTATTTTATATGGTGATATTTTTATTCTATCAATGCTTATCATCCCCACCCATAATTTAAATCAGTTTGTTTTAATTAGATTTGATCTAAAATATAACTTCAATTTACGAATAATATCTTAAATATTTAATATTAATTTTCTATTTTGTCACTATATACCATTAATTAATTCATTAATGAAAAATCACTTTAAGGTTATAACTTATAAGGGAAATGTAGTCACTAAAAGTACTACAATAAGTAAATAGTGTGCAATAATAAATTTTAAATTAAAAACTGATAATAAGCTCAAACTACTCACTTCTTTACTTTCTTGTCATTCATAAAAGTTTTGTAAACTATACCTGTAATGACAACATTACAATTATCTTTTAAACTAATGTCTCGTTTGATACAGGGAAGATTTGAGAAGAGAAATAAACTTAGAGGAAGGAAAAAAAGGAAAGGAAGATTTTAAAAGATGGCTTAAGAGAAATGGAGTTGTTTAGTAGGAAGAAAATGAAGAAGTGGTAGTTGATAAAGAATTAGGAAATGTCCATTTCACTCTAAAAAGTAATTAATTCAAAATAAAAAAGGAAAATATTTTTTTTTTGCTAAAATATATTTTTTATGCTTTTATGAAGTTCGAGCTTGTAAAAAAAAATTCCGCTAAGTTCAAATTTTCCTGCCAGATTTGAACTTTCCCTCCAAGTTTGAACATTCTCGCCGAGTTTGAATTTGAAAGATAAACTTATCAAAAAGTGTGAATAGTGACGTGGGAATTTGAGATCTCATCAATTTTGGTGAGATCTAATCTTCTCACATATGAAGGAAGATTGGTGAGCTCGGGAACTTGAGTTTCCAGAAAGATTAATCCAAAATACATACCAGACGGGGGACTCACCAATCTTCCTTTCCCTTCCCAAAGATTCTATATATCAAACAAGGGCCTAATTGTATCTTTGGCACACATGGGATAGTTAAATTATGAGAGGGAGGAGGATATAATTTGGCCACACTTGGCAATGATATTATCCATCACAACTTTAAAAATGCTCAAATTTTAATTTAAATAATAACTAAAGCAATAATTTACGTATATAAACATAGATATATGGATCTTTAATAATTGAATCTGTACATCGCCATGAGTGTTCGGTGCCTTGGTTCCATCAAAACACGAAAGTGTAATAAATTCATATCATGAAAGGAGAAGTTAGTCTTAATTATTAGTAAGATCAAATTAAAGTAAAAAAAGTTGTTAACGTGTTCAATTACATCGGTTTGTACATCATAAAAAATTTTAAAAATGAAATTTATTTTTATGATAACAACATGGGTTTATTGCAAATCTTAGTTTAATATACTAATTGATGTATTAGTTGTTTTTTGGCACACTTAATATAAGCTACTGAAGTAAAGAATTTTTTTTTATAAAAAAAACAGGGAGAATGAACTATTGGCAGAGACTGAGAGTGACAATTGAGAGACGAAACAGGGCGTTTGACATGATTTGATGAGGAAGAAAAGTTATGAAGTGTAAAGCTTGGGCCTTGGGGGATTAACCGCGCTTGATTTGAAGTTTGAGAAAGAAGACGAACTCAAGAAGACCAAAAAGTAATATAAAAGAGGAGGAAAAGGGCAAAAGTAAGAACAAGACTAGACAGAGTGAGCTTCTCACACTTCTCTCTGCACTTGCACAATTATTTGGGATTTGTAAGCTTCTCTCTTTCGTCTCTCTCTCTCTCTCTGTTTCATCGTCTTCCTGTATCCATTCCCACCACAGTACACTGTCTTTATCTCAATGCTTTAAATGCTGTCGTCCGTTTCTCAACATCCCCATCGACTTGTAACGGCTTCTCTCCTCCCTCTTGCTTTTCCGCTGATTTGTCATGTCATTCTTCACCGCTTCTTCTCTCCATAATTTCAATCAAACCAGCGCTACCCCTTTACCTCTACCTCAATTTTACTGACCCGATTAGTGAGGAAGGTGGAGATTTTGAACTCTGACGTTTCTCTGCGATTTGAAGATACATGTGAACAATAGGGTTCTTCTTCAGGTCTAATTAAAAACATAGAAAGAAAGAAAACCGTGGGGCTTCGATTGAGGAATCACACTTGAGAGGTTTGAGTTTTTGAGCGAGATTCCAATCTACGACGACTGGCCTGGATGAGGGTATGGACGCGCGAATGAAGAAGTACCGTCAAGTGAGCCCGGAGAGGGCTAAAGTATGGACGGAGAAGTCGCCGAAATACCACCAGAATCGGAAAGTACCGGTAATTTACTACCTTTGTCGGAACAGGCAACTAGAGCATCCTCATTTCATGGAGGTCCCGCTTTCCTCTCCGGACGGACTATACTTGAGAGGTATCAAAGAAAGGAATGACCAATGCTTCTTCTTCTTGTTTTTTTTTTTTTTTTTTGGGTTTTACTATGGTCTGTTTTTGGTACTGGCATGTGGTTTTGACTTTTGAGGAACTTTTTGTTTTCAGATGTGATTGACAAGCTCAATGCTTTGAGAGGTCGAGGAATGGCTTCCTTGTATTCATGGTCATGTAAGAGGTAAGAAAAATGTTATTTTTCATTTTTCCTGGTGTTCAATTTGCGTGATGCGCAACCTGTAGTTAAACATATGCTTTAAATTTAGGACTTGGGATGAAACTATCAAGGTTGTCAAGACTCGAACTTTTTAAGTATTTTCACTCTGCGACCAAGCCATTTAGTATGGTTCTCATTATAGATTTATATCTTAATTATGTAATCCAGAAGCTACAAGAATGGATTTGTGTGGCATGACCTCTGTGAAGATGATCTAATTCTGCCAGCCCATGGCAATGAATATGTTCTCAAAGGATCGGAGCTCTTTGAGGAATCCAATTCAGGTAAATATGACGAGTGATTGATTTATGTCCCCAATGAACCAATACGTGAGACCTTAGACATTGTGGTTTGTCTTACAGATCGTTACAGTCCCATTAGCAATGTCAAACTACAAAGCCTGAAGCAGTTACCAGAACCAGCTTCTTGTAGGAGCCATGATGAAGCTTCCTCCTCCTCTAGCTTGAATGGGAAAGAAACAAGACAGTCCCAAGATGATGAGCTTTCCCCAGGACGGCATACCGGTTCCTCTGATGCTTCCCCAGAGTCTAGAGCTGGAAAGAGTGGCGCTCTGAGCTTGACAGAGTACAAAATCTGCAAGACTGGTGGATTGGCTGACGCATCAACTCAAACAGAAGAAGGTGGTCGCAAACATAAATCACTGGAAACATGCACAAGGGGTGTGTCAACAGATGATGGGTTGTTAGAACCTGAATGCTATAAAACCAGTCAAGCCCAAGCATCACAAGTGACGGACAATTCAGAAATTTGTAGGGATACAGTTTCTCCACCTCCCTCAACTTCTAGTCCTTTGTCTTCTGGTGGTAAAACTGAAACTTTGGAATCCTTGATTAGAGCTGATGCTAGTAAGATGAACAGCTTTAGGATTCTGGAACATGAAGATATTCGGGTTCCAACCAACACAAGACTGAAGGCCTCAAATTTGCTGATGCAATTGATCTCTTGTGGGTCAATATCTGTGAAAAATCACAGTTTTGGTCTTATCCCATCCTATAAACCTCAGTTTTCCCATTCAAAGTTCCCTTCTCCATTGTTCTCAACTTCTATCATGTTGGGTGAACTTGATTGCCTATCAGAGAATCCAAAGTTGATGGCTCTGAGATTGGAGGACAAAGAATATTTCAGTGGGAGCTTAATTGAGACCAAAATACCAAAGGAAGAAGCACATGGACTTAATGTTCTGAAACGCTCTTCTTCCTACAATAATGAGAGGTAGGTTTTGCCTTCAACTCTTTTGTTGCTACATTACAAATTAGCATGTGGAAGAATTATTACTTCCTTTCCTACAAATTATGGTTCCAGCAAATCGTTCCAAACTTACAACACTGGATGGTGCATTCCATTTTTAGTTACTTATACCATGGACTACATACACTAGCATGTTTATTTGAAGTTGAGCTCTTGAGGGACGATATGTAAATTGATTGGGTTTTGTTGGGTTGTCAGTACTGATCTTTGGATCGTAATTAAGCTTCAAGTTAAATAGTGGATGAGGGCAGACTAGGCTAAAAAACCGGGTGGGCTGCAGCATGTGCAGTAACCCCTTGCCCCCCTCTCATAAGCAAATGACTCTTTATGGGAAAACAAAACAATATATTGAGCTACATCGTTTTTGCAGTCCAAAGCTTTGTTTCAGTGAGCAGACTTTACGGTAGCCTTTACTTTAGAGTTGTGTTGGTATATTTTTTTTTATTTAATTTTATTAAGATTTGAAATTTAAAATTTGAACGGTTGAACATGTCATGCTTCCAATCTCTATGAAAGTAGCATGCTTGAAATGGTAACAATTTATTACGGCCTATTCTTCATTTTTCTTTTGCCATTGGCATGTCAGAGGTAACAATTTATGGTATGGTAGAATGTCACATGGAAATGGTGCCTCCAGAGGCTAAAAACAACAGCTTCCTGCTGTTCTTTAAGTTATGATAAATGAATGATAAAAATCCTTGAAACTTATATATCATCATGCCCCCACAGCCCCTCCCCATTTTATCAAATAGTAAAATGCAAATGAAAGCGAAGCATAATATACAACAGTTGGAAGAAAGGATCTCTGGAATAAGAAAACTGGAGGCCCTTTGTCATCATCTGGTTGCATTGCCTGCCTTTCTAAAACTTCTCTAGGTAATTAGAAGATATTCACTGTACCAAGAGATGATATTTTAAACCTCAGTAAGAAATTGACTTATCTCAAATAAAGTAGATATATTTGCACTTGAAGAAATTTTCTCATTTTGGAGTCGGATTTTATTCAAGTTTCTGTTATTGTTTTTAAAAAACAAATGAGTCGATGGAAATTGATTTTAATTATTGTGACTAGCTAAGTAAATTCTTGCTTCAGACCTTACTTATTGGTTTGGGTTGCTACCTGATGTAGCCATGATATCCTTAAATGTTCATGTTTCCATACTCTGATAAATGTTCCTCGGTGACAAACCTAACGTGCAGGGCCTGCAGAGAACTCAATTCACAAGATGAGAAGGAGGAATCATCCGCAGGACATTCAAAATGTAATATACGATCAATCAATGCTTCATTGAGCAAGCATCCACGTAGTGAATCCATGAGATCCCCTGTTTCTGATGGACCAAGAACCTCCTCGGATAGAATTGATGGCAAAAGCATATCCCCTGTGACTTCAAATGGTAGCAGCAAGAGGATAACCGTACCCTCAACAGGCAAAAAGCAATGGAAGAAGACAGATTCATGCAAGGAAGAGGAGGTGATCAAAATCGAAGAAAGTTAAGTATTGACTCTATCTTGTTCCTCTTGATGTTATCCATATGTCAGCATGTTTTCCAAGTTTTCAGCAATAGTGATTGATAGTTTTTACTTCAACCAAACAGGCTTGCTTCAGGAGCTCGGGTTATAATCCAATCTAAACCATCTTGCGACATAGCATCGAGCAGCTCTTAAATTTCTAGTTTCACGGGTTTGGGGAGGGGCAAACTGCTTGTTTTCAGCTTTATTTTGAATTCAGCATGATGGTAAATATATTGGTAGGTCCACTTGATGACAGTCTCGTAAAATCGATAAAGTAATAGATACCTCGCTGCAAAGGAAAGGTAGCAGTGCCAGTGTGCTCCTGGTGGTCCATTTCCTGTAAATTTTTTGAGCAGCTTCAAGCGATGTAGTAACCTTTCACTTTTTTGTCTCTCTTTGAACAGTTCCAATATTCTCCTATTTGGCTATTACCATTTCTTAGCTTTGTTGCGTTACCAAGGTTCCAAGATGTCAGAAAATGTTGGCTCATTCAAACCCCTCCCTCTCTGGGCATTGGTGCTCTGATCTTGCCAAACTTGAGTTAACACCCTTTCAGCATAACTTATATAACGACGCTATTACAAAAAGTTTAAATTTTAAGAAGCGGCTAAAAACTAATAATATTCAGTGATTCTTTTGGTGCCTGAAAAGTTTGTATTTTTATATGTTTTGGAATCAAAGTCGCTGTAGACTATGTGAATTCTACATTTTGTTGTGGTCGAGTGGCCCCATTAAATGATACGCAATGATGACGAACAAGATAATTGTAGAGACCAAGGCAATTGCTATGATGCTGCAGGCCAAGACCTTGGTTTTAAGTTATTAGTAATATTTAGTTCTAAATTTATTTTTTTTTGATATATATTTAGTTCTAAATTGAGAGAAGGTTTAGAATTTCTATGTAAGCGGAATCAGGTGTTACGGAAAGATTAATACATTATTAACTCATGGTGATCAAACATGTACAGAGAGTCGAGCCAAAAAAAAAAAACATGTACAGAGAACTTTATTCCGAGGATTGAGGCAGAACAACAGGATCAGGGGATTCTGAACGAAGTCTTGATGCGATTCCTTTCCTCTGTACTCTGTGTCTATTCCCAAATTGGGAATGGATTCTCACTGTACAAATTTCTTATCATTAATCTACATCATTCATTTCATTTAAACTTGGCCATTCATTTTTGTTAAAAAAAAACAAGGTATTTAGGATTACTAAAAAAATACTTTAGAAAAGAATAATTCATGATTTTGAAAAATTATTTTATGATCTTAAAAAAATATACCTATATTTTTTAGTATCAATCAATACCTTGAAATATTTTTTCAAGATCTTAAAATAATTTTTGAAGATCATGAAATATTTTTTCAGTATCCTGAAGTATCATTTTAGTATTATTCAGTACCCTGAAGTATTTTTTCAAGATTATAAAATAATTTTTCAAGATCATGGAGTACTTTTTCAATGTTAGTCAATATTCTAAAAATGCTGAGACCCCTTTTTTTTTAATATTTTAAGGTATTGACGGATACTAAAAAGATATTTTAGTACCAGTCAGTATCCTAAAAATGCTAAAATCGTTTTTTTTAATATTTTAAGGTATTGACGGGTACTAAAAGGATACTTCAAGATACTGACCGGTACTAAAAAATACTTCATGATACTAAAAATTATTTTAGGATCTTGAAAAAATATCTTGAGTATGTTTTTAGTATCAGTTAGTACTCTGAAATGGTTTTTTTTTATCATGAAGTATTATTTTAGTATTATTATTCAGTACTCTGAAATAATTTTTTAAGATCATGAACTATTTTTTTCAGTATTAATCAGTATTCTAAAGTATTTTTTTTAGTGCTTATCACTATCTTAAGATATTAAAAAGAGTGAATGGTCAAGATTAAGTGAAATGAATGATATAGATTGCTTTTGAAGAATGAGGAGGGATGATAGAGAAATTTGGTGAAGAGAATGAGAAGATTATTCCCCGTCTAAATATCTGTGTGTGGAAAGATGTGGTTGACTTGGTACAAAACATAATTCTGCGTCTGTGGTGGGTTTTGCTTTTACTTGAAGGACACGTAGGCCACCTGGTCCCTGGGGTTGATTCTCTCGCCTACCAATCTTTTTCCCTTTAAGAAAGCTTCTTTTTTCCCCTTGGAGAAGGAGCCCTCTGATGATACTGTGAAAGTGGATGCAAGGCTGTGACCTTTTATGCTTAAGGACGCATATTCAAATTTCAATCATATCGATATTAAATCCTAAAATGCAACGAGCTTCTGTCAAAAAGATTATATATGTATGCATGTATGTTTTAAAAATGAAAATCTTGGAGGTTGGATTTTACTGACTCTTATTGCTGGTTTGGGAAATCACAGATCCGTGGTTTCACGTACGTATCTCATAAACCATAAAAACTACTTTTCAATTGGAAGCACATATTTGTTTCTGTCTATCTCACAATTGGGTGTATCTGCTCGTTATTGGAAGAGCTTATATAATAGGAAGCACCTTTCGTACTCATTAAAGAATGTAGGGTGCTCATCATTAATTTGGATTGTTTTGATTGAATTTGGAGATGGCCCAAACAATCAATTTTATTTTTTTAATTATTTTAATAGATGCAAATTTTAAAATATAGATATTCCTACAGATGTCACTTTGTAAGTAACAACTTTAAATCTGGACAGTCCATTCTTCGTTTAGAACTGCCGTTTTCTTTTAATTTCTGCTTTTGTATGCATACAAAAAGACTCATAAGCAGATGCTTCTGTAATTCTATCAAGCTGCATTTTGCTCAATTCCTCAAATGATCACATGCCACCACATCATATGCTTTTCTTCATAACTAGCCATCACCACGGAACCCAACTGCATAGCAGCATAGGAAATACACACTGATAACATTATAACCACATATTCGTCATAAATAATACTCCTCCAATTTTAAATATAGAGTTTCGTTTGTAGTTTTTAGTTGTCGTTAGACTATATCCTATAACCGGAGGTAGTAATACAATGAAACTTACGCATACAAGCAACATGACAGAGAACAAGTCATATTCTAACTAGACAGAAGAAGCAGAGCTTGTAATACTGAGCGATTCACAAAATAGCAGGTGGCGTTCCACTGTTACTAAAGCACGAATGAGTGTGTAAAGAGAGAGAAAAATTGCGAGTGAGAAAACCTAGCCGCACCACAAAATCCTAATCGTCGCTATTCTTGGTGTATACGTAAATAGAAGTGATATTGATTTCCAGATTTGTTAGTTTCAATTCTAAAATGATTTATATTTGTTTCAGTTTCTTTGCAAGCTTTGTTTTAGAGACACCATGGCACTTGAGTATTCTGATACTTATCCATTGCACACCGCTGCCAGCTAAAAAACTTTGAGCCCTATAGTTGGTTTTTGGCCATTTATCTTTGTTAAATTTAACACTTAAAGTCAGTATATAAAAGTCCTTTTTTTTTTTTTTTTTTGTAGATTAGTAGATTCCAAGAAGGTAAGAAAGAACTTCTAACCTCGTCAGTTTTCCATTTGAAAAAAAAAAACATAATTCCCTTCATCTTCATATAAGGTACATGCGTGTAACTTAATTCACTATAACACCAATTTTAAGTGCAGATGACAGAGGTATGTAATTGAGTTGAAAGTGACACTTGCTCAATAGTCATCAATTTCCTCTTCTGGAAGCCTATGAAGCAAAAGAGACAAAGAATGAAGAACTGCATTAAAAAACAAGACTTTGTGTACAAAACTTCCTGACATGCCTACTTTTTCAAGCAAGCTTACTAACCTACCCTGTTTTTCAATATGCATCAAAATAGATTCAATGAAACAAGAACTAAGAACAAACTCTCGGAGCAGAGGATTTTCACAAGGCCTTCCTTGTTTCTTCCCAACCCAATAGCTTCATTTCATCGCCTCTGTTACCGAAGAAGTGCATGCGGTGGTAGGGATTCCCTGTATCTGTCTTGTGTTGTATGAGTTGCAACTCTGACACTTATGAGCCACCACGTGGAAATGCACTCGAGAGTTCACTCCACAATCATTGCACAGTATCCATACCTGATACCACATCACAACCTCAGTTACGACTTTAATTTGCCACTTCTTGAATTGTTCAGAGGTTGCCTTTTTTCGTTACTTACCATCTTGTCTCTGTAAGCTTCAGGCATTGGCGTCGAAGCGATCTACCACAAAGTTCCAACAACACAAAGTCAGTTTATGAAACCCAGATTTGTCATTCATATTGCCTCGGGCACTTAATATAAGATTGAACTACAAAAGTAGTCTTATATTGAGTACCAGAGGTAGCGTTAAATATTAATGTGATCGCCAGAGAAAACACACATTACACATACCACTCGGTCCAGCTTCTTCCATGCACTTGACATGTCATAGATGGATTTTGAACAAACAGGGCATGAATACCTGAAGGGTTAAAAAAAAAAGAATTAGTAGCTCTCAAGATTTGCTGAAGGGAATAATGTATACTTAAACGGGCCTCAGGCCGAGAGTATTCTCATTCATGGAATAGGATGGGCCAAAGCCCAGCAAATTTTTTATTAAGAAACCGATTGGGCCTTAAAAATAAAAGTATTAGAATTGGGCTTGAACATGAGTTGGATGACAAATAGCTTTACCCGCAATGTTTCCCCATCTCTCTGAGACACTCCAAATGTATGGTGTGGCCGCAATGCAAGACAGTGATATCTTTCAGGGTATCAAATAGATACTACAAATTGGGAGAAAAAATTGAAGTAGTCTCAGTTACTATGAGATAACTTTCTTGTAAAAGATTTGAGAAATGAATTAAATTTTTGTTTGTGCCTTGCCTCAATACAAACAGGGCAATTTTGATGCATTGCTCGTTCTACACATCGGTGTCCTTCTTCCATCACATTGGAGTAGCAACAACCTAAAAGGAGCACGGCCAAATTCAAGTATAAAATCAGCCAAAGGAGAAATGAAAAGCTGGAATTCTTATGTTTGAGGTTATAGAAGAAGCCTTCATGTATTCAGTCAGACGATGAACTCACCACATTTCTTACAGTGGAAGAAGTTATCCTTGCCTCCAGTTCTGTTAATAATTAAAAGATGACAATTATTTTTAGCGATGGCAGTTTTGGGAAGGAAAAAAACAGAGCCGACAACTGAATGAAGATGTTACCTGCAGATGCCACATTCATCACAGTGGTATTGGTTCTTCGAGGTCTGGAAGATGCAGAGAGTGGCGAATTCTTTTAAAATATAATCTGAGAAACCAAAAAATGAAAACAGATACGACGAACTCAATGGCGATAACACATTAGGGAACTTACATCATCGTCGAAGAATTTGCAAGTAGCACAAAAGTACTTCCCCATGCAGATTCCACAGTTGATGCAATATTGTTGAACCTGACACAGCAGAAGACAAATAATGGATCAATAACCTCAGTCTCATTTGTGTTAATGATGTTTTGATCACAATGATTAAGTTATGAGAAGGCTTATCCAAAAATGTTTTGACAACTCACATCTTGTTCTGTTTCGCATGAGGAACAGAGGACCTGGGAAAAACAAAACAGAACAAAACCAGGTATAGAGTGAACAAACACAAATAAGTTTTATACAACAGACCGAGGCTAAAATAAGAAGAATTGGGAATGAAGAAAAATGCAAACCTTCATAATGTCGTGGCGGGGTACATCGTGGCGATCGATGGGATCGATGTCTTCGGAGTTCTGTTGATATAAAAACGAAAAAAGAGAAAGCCCCAATGAAGTATGTGGTAAAAGAAATGAGAAGAATCCAAGAGAAGAAAGAACATAGAGAAGATACCTTAGCTTCATTATGGCAATGGCGACAGTAAAAAATTTCATTGCAACAGGGTGCTCTGATCTTACACCTCCTTCTGTAATGTTTGCAGCTAACAGAGACGAAACAGAGGAGGAAAATGAGTTAGAGAGAGAAAGATGTGGAAGAAGTTAGAGGATAAAAGAAAGAGAGAGGAAACATACCCGAAATGCTGAATAGAGAAATCAGAGGATTGAGGGAGGGAAGGAAGGAGCAAGTGGGGTTCCAATTCCATGATAGATGATGACGATGGATAAGGAGAGAGAAAGGGAAGGAAGCAGAGGAGAATTTATATACATGAAAGTGAGAGGGAAAGTCGGGGAGAGAGAAAGGGAAATCCAGAAGAAGAGGATGCTGACAGGGCAACACGTAATAAGGGATAAGATTGACCCTCACCTAAGGAGAAGTAAAGAATAACGATAACGATGGATCCATGCGTGCTTCCAATTATTTGAGTTCAGGTTCATCATCCGCTGTACTAAAATTTAGAATTAGAATGATTTTAAAAATGAAAATAAAATAACGGGTAACAAACAATCCCAAAATGGGCAAACGGGTAACAGTTAGGGAAAGGAGCAGTGAAGCTGATGACCGTGTACACATATCTTTGTGAATGAAGGCACTTTCATAATTATTGAATAAATGAAGTAAGTATGAACTACTTGTCTCTCTCCCACCGCCATAAATTTACATCTAGTTTAGTTTAGTTTGTAGGTTTCAGCTGCAAACTTCCAGTTTTTGCGTAAATAATTGGTTACATTCAGAATCTACAATTTTGTTGGTCCAAAGGATTTAGAAAGATTAAGTTAGTTACTGATTTTATAGAAGCCATGAATTGTACGTTGAGAGAATGTGATCAATATCATTCTTTTAATATCATTCTTTTAAGTATATTGTGGATGATATTAGGATGTTTCTTTATAAAGATTACAAGTTGTGGTCACTCATGGATATAAGGACACTATAATTATTGCTGATTAATCAGTCAGATATTCTCATAACATAGTTGGGAATTTTTGTCTATTTCACCAACCTCCTTCTTTTATTTAAGAGACGGATGTTGATGAAGGTTAGGAGTCATTGTTATAGTTGACGTAATGTCTTAGTTGACATGATGATTCCAGTTTTATTGAAAAAAAATGATAAATAAATAAATTTACATGTGCCTTTTGGATTGAATTCACGAAATCAAATCCTATTCCAACCTAATGGACCCAATCCACATTTGGAGATTGGACCATTGGGCCACCGAATACTCCCGTGGGCCCATCGGAGTGCTTCCAAGTAGGCCCACTTCATATACAGAGGCCCAAATCATTTTTAATCTCTGAGAGGGCGAATGAAGCAAGCTGCAAGCCCCGAACGCTTATCGCATTGCATTTTTAATTGGTTCCCAACAGCACAAGTGCATAACTTGTGTCATTCGTTACACTTTGGATAGAGACTAGAGTCTGGAAAACGGGTCTGGCCCGTTTAAGCCCTGGCCCTTTAAGGGTCGGGCTTGAAAAATAGACGAGTTATTTAAAATTAGCCTCAGAGGGCCAGCCCAGACGGGCCTCGGGCTTAAACGAGCTGGTCCTGCAGACCCTTTTCAATGTAGCTTTTTTGTTTTTGTTTTTTCTTTTAAAATTTATTGATTTATATATATATATATATATATATTATTTGTTATAGAGCTATTTATCCATTTAACTACAAATACATAATAACTATACTTTAATTTTATGATTTGATTTATTATTTGCTGCAAATAAATATTATAGATGTGTTCATTATGCGGGAGAAGAATTTCATTATATTCTTACTTATGAGCTAGAGGCTACTACTCAAATTGAAGAACAATCAAAATGTCGTTAAAATCGATGATAGTGACGAAGATGACGACAATAATAGTCATCGTACTAATGTCACTTAGTGATATGTTTTTTATGTTTTATGTGAGTTATTTATGAACATAGTTTCCTTTTGATTATGAATTAGTGACCGTGCTTATTTATTAAATAATTCGTGTTGTAATTTACTAATTATATTTTTAAAAACAAAAGTGGAGGGAAAAAGGTTAAAATTTAGAATAGTAATTTTCAGGCCTTGCGGGCCAGCCGTGGCCCTGATGCTCACGGGCCGAACTTTGAAAAACAGGTGTTTTTCTTACTCCGGGCCCTAGAGGGCCGGCCCTGTTAGGCTCTGGCCCTTCACAGGCCAGCCCTGGAGGGTCGGGCCGGCCCTTATTCCCAGCTCTAATAGAGACCACGTTTAAAAAAAATGCATGGGCAAGCACACCCATGGCCACAGATTTAGGGGGCCCATAAATATTAATGGTTTTATTAGTCAATGTATATATGCTAATGAGAGTTGGCACATATGATAAAGAACAGAGTCAAGTCCTAAAAGGACGAGAGTTTGATTTCTTCTGCTGTTGTGAGGGCTCCTTTGGTAGGCGACCTCGTTAGTCTCTTATAAGTGTTCAAAGAGCCCTGAAACAATATCTTAACTTTGATGGGGGACCAGTGTCAAATCCACTAAACCTTTTTATATATAAATAAAAAATGTATGTATTGACTGAAATTGTGGGGGCAAAAGCTTGTGAGCCACTCATCTATTTGCGTATTGCTCTCACTCTGACTTCGTCATGGAAACGTGGATGCTTCATACACTTGTGAATGCGTGCTTCACAGTTTCACCAACTCAACCACACACTTTTCTTTTCAGCTCAACTCAAATTTTCCCTAACTAATTATATCTTATCTTCCCCACTCTGTTTGAAGCTGTGTCTCATTTTCAACATTAAACTATTCACGCTCTATTTTCTCATGCTGCATTTTTTAAGGGCCTGTTTGGTTTGAGAGGAGAGAAAATTTTCTCTTATATTTATTAAATAGCCTCCTTAAGGGCTTGTCCCCTCCCATCCCATCCCCTTAAATCGAATATGCTCTTAATTCCCACTTTTTACTAGTCCATTTTTTAATTGATATTGCCTCATTATATGCTCCATGGGAATATTGTTTTTCATGGTTCCTAATATAAGGAACAAATTCCTTTAGTCTAAAATTGTAAACTAGTCTTCACAGTTTTACCTTTATTAAATTTATGTCAATCACTATTTCTCTATTATAAATTTTCACTCGTTATTTATCATATATTCTTTTATAAATAAGAGTATGATTAGAGAGAAAGATATATTTACCTTATACATTTATTGTTTTTTTTTGTCTATCCGGTATTCAAAACTTTATTCTAACTA
The DNA here is from genome assembly GCA_037074495.1 of Acacia confusa. Taxonomy (NCBI): domain Eukaryota; kingdom Viridiplantae; phylum Streptophyta; class Magnoliopsida; order Fabales; family Fabaceae; genus Acacia; species Acacia confusa. The sequence goes on from CM073509.1 coordinate 2,767,320, forward strand.
ATTTATATTCGACTCAGATAGTAAGTGAGTCTCCAAGCAAAGCCTTTTTACATTTATTGTTTTTAATTAACATTTTAAACTGCATGATTTTAATAGTTGTTTCTCATATAAAGAGTATAAAAATCATGCTTCCACTATTTGTGCTATAACTTCGCTTGAGCAAACGCAAGCCATGAGTTCATCTCTATTCTCTGCCTCAAGTGGATATCTAATTTAATTTGTGAATGCCACCCAAACCTCTTCTTCTTTTTTCCCCCCCATTTCCATTTTCTTTTTTTCTTTTTTAAAAACAAAATCCTCTAAAGGGTTGACCTTTTGATTCAATTATCTTCCCCCTACAAAGCAATAACAACGATATTCAATCAAGCACGTCTAGCCCACCTCCCTCCCCCTCCTTGTATATAAATAATTTTTTGTTCTTGTTACTTTCATGCATCAAGCAATCGATTTTCTATTGTTGCTCTCTTCGATTAGAATACAAAACTAGATGAATTTTTCTGCCATATGTCACTGTCTTGGATCCCATTTAGGGTGGTGTCATTATTGATATGGAAAGGCAAGTGCTGGGAATAAAAATCGCTACATTGAGACTCACACAAAATATCAGTAAATGAGCGCTGCAAATTTGTATTATGTGTAACTATTTTATTATTGGATATTTTTTATTATCGAGTTTTAACTCAAACATATTATCATGTTCAAGTGAAGGTATTTCTTTCAGCACAATTTTTATAATTAATAAGGTTGAAACTATCATCCTTACTCAAGAATCAAACTCCTTTAGAAAATTAATATATTTGCCTACAAGTATGAGTGAAGCCTTTGCTAATCACTTCCTCCGGATTTATAAGTTATATATCAGTCTATAAGTTAGATAAAATAGTTTTAAAAAATAAAAACAAATTAAATATTTTAAATAATTTAATTAACTTCCTTAATCTAAAAGTTAAATTTTTCTTATATTTAACACATAAGAGAATAAGTAATTTGTTATAAAAATGAGTGGCCAGCAAGCTCAGCAGGACGTGTGAGTAGTTACATATTAAAGTGGAGTTAGGACCATTAAGTCCACTACTTAGTGCATGTCTTTACTGGTTTGGTTGTTAGTATTGTTTGTAATAAACGTGTTCGTTTAGATTTGCGATAGAAGCTATTTTTTTTAACGTAGTTTATAGTTTATGATGTAAGTGTGTGTGAGGCATTTTATTTTAACTTAGTGAACGTATTTTTTTTTTATAGATGATTTTTTTTTTTTGATAGATACTTAGTGAACGTATTTTTCTAACGATAACTGATGGGTATTTGCGTCTCCTCAAGGCCTATATTTTTTGGGCCAAGTCTATTATTCATCACTCATAAATATAAAGAATATAATTTATATTAAAAAAAAGAATATAATCAAATTATGTCCCCACCATATGGCCCTCAACGTGCATTAGTATCACTATTTAATTTTCTTCTCTCAGTTAATTAATGAATCGTATTGATTAATTGATTAATTTCATTATTTCCTTTCTTGCTACTACCTTCAGTTCTAATTGCAAAACCTAATTAATTTTTTTTTTTGGAGAGATTAGAAAAGCTAAATAAGTTACTTAAACACATTATATATTAGTTTATAAGCCAGAAAAATTAGTTTAAAGAAAAAAAATGAGAAACATAAATAATTTAAAACAATTAAATTGATTTCCTTAATCTCCTAAAAAGTCAACTCAATTTTATATTTAAGACCGGAGAAAGTATTTTTCTTTCAGAGCAAGAGGATGGACACAATACCATGCATGCATGATACCAGAAATAAATTATTAGCTTATTTTGACCATTTACTTTCATTTATTATTTTCTTTTTCTTGTTATTTTTGAGGGGGTGTTCTACGGACAGATTTCGGTTGCGTCTGCATTTCGTTGCTAACTAAACGGTACCGATCTAGTCTCACCCTCCATATTGTCATCAAGTATACTTAATTCCCACACAAAGCTATTGGGATATTGACTTGCGTTTTTTCTGTTAGGGGATAAAGAAAAGGGAAAATCCACATAGGCTCCAAGATACCAATTTAATTGTAAAAAAAGTCCAACCAACTTTTTCATGTCAGAAAAAGCCTCTGGTATTAAGTTGCAGGATACAATGACCAAAAACGCCTCTGGAACTTAATACAAGAAAAAGTGTGGTGCCTCATAATGGTTTTTCGGTCATTTTCTCCTCCAACTTAATACCAGAAACACGGGAAAGTTGGGTCGACATTTTTTGTAATTAAGTTGGTATCTTGGGCCCCTATATAGATTTTCCTTGAAAATATAAAGTTTAGTTATAGTAAGTTTGTTGATGAAAATTATTCACTTTGGTTCTTATTATAAGGCACTAACTACTATTTCCCGCAAACTAATAAATGAAAGTTAAGTTATTAAATTGATCCAAAATCGTTAAATATTTTTAACTTTACCCCTACTTTAATGATGTAAATTTAAAGGAGCTAAATAAGTTAAAAATAAGCGTATAATGAAAAAATAGTAATAAATGAGTTAGTTAAAAATAATTGACTCCTTATAATAAGAAGCAAAAATTGTTAATAGTTGACGTTTTATAATAAGAATTAGAGTGTGAGTGTGTAGACACACATATTTGAGTTGCGTATGTGAACAAGTGATTTGTGAAGACTCATCCCAAAATGAGAAGGAAGTAGTATTATAGTTTGTGAAGCTTCAATGTATTTAAGGAAGGTGATGCAAATAAAAATAAAAAAAGCAATAGTGGGGATGGACCATTCTGGAATTTTAATATTGAAGTACTAAAAATGGGACAATGCATCCAAATCCGATCCTAGGGGCATTACGTGACTCGTACAACACAAACACCTTAATTACTACATTTCCAACGTACGTTCTCCCGCCCTCCTTTTTTCCAGGTTCACTTTCGGTGCTTTTCTTAGCGATGAGTATCGTAACACTGATCATTGCGATGAAATCTGGACTATTCTTATATGATTTTAATATTTAGAATTTAAAAGTTTTAAATAAAAATTCACGTTTTTGGAAGAAGAATGACTTTGAGATTTTTTTATTCTTTTATAAAAAAGGTAGATTTTGTATTAATGAAAAATATGGAATCTAATTTTAATGTGTACGGTTACATGAGTGCTCTCACCACCAAACTGCTTCCTTCTGTTGATTCTTCTTACCTCACCATTGTACATTGAATCTCTCTCTCTCTCTCTTTTTCCTCTTCTGATTCTCTGGCTCGTTGGATCATGGATGAATTAATTAATGGGAAAATTAATTACAGGGCCCAAGGAAGCAAAATAATTACAAAAAAAACTCAAGAAATATTTACATGCCAAAAAAGACCCTAGAGCCTTTTCTGGCATTTTTTCAAAAAACATTAGCAACTACATCAGTAGCGGTTAACAACTATATCAGTCCCCATTAACAACTAAATCAGTCTAATTAACAACTACATCTGTAGCAATTAGCAACTATGTCCGTACACTTTTTTTTGAAAAAATGTCAGGGCCTTTTCTGGCATGTGAATGTTTCTTGGGTCTTTTTTGTAATTATTTTGCTTCCTTGGGCCCTGTAATCAATTTTCCCTTAATTAATTGATTAGTATATATACGTACATGTACGTGTTCATTATATTTCAATCTGAAAATATATATATATGGTCTTATCCTGAATCCAGCGGTACGTACGTTTAATTAGTAAATTGCTTTCTATCAAATGAAGCAGCCTCGTCTGAATTCTACGAATCCAAAAAACTGGCAATGTCGTTTAATTTCAAGCAACTTTACTTATTCTGTAATTTAATTACCTCCTTAAGTTTTCTTTTAGCTAGCTTCTCAGAATTTTTTTTTAAAAGATTGTTCTTCCAAATTATGTGCAGAGTGACCGAATAATTAGCTTCGTTCAGGATGCCAAATCAGAACTATTAACCCATTGTGATCAAACTTTTTCTTGTAATTATTTTGGATTATGAATGTGCTTGGCTGGAACTAATAATTAATTGAGGATTAAAATTAAAAAAAAAAGTGGGTTTTATCATTTGTATTTCAACTAATGACAGATTAGGTGGCATGTAGCACGGGCTCAAGGCTGCTCACCCTAAATTAAGTAAAAAAAAAAAAAAGAATTTATTTCAGATCATTGATTCCTCATTAAGCATGGCCATGTCCCTTCCCAACTTAACCCAATTCCCCTGCCCACGCCTTATAATCCCAATTGATTTTTGTATGAGAAATTAAGAAAACTAATTAATTCTATCATTTCATTATATATAGCTTAATATAAAAAATATGTATATAAATATTCTAAAATAATTTATTTAAATTTTTTATATTAAGGATCGGATGTAATACTAGGCAATACTATATATCATTAGCATCAATAACACGCGCGGATTTTTTTTTCCCTCAGTTACATATATATATTCACACCTAAAGCTTGTTCCCATTGAAAGCCAAAAACATCTTCGTTTAGGTGCCTGCACATGTACAGTACTTGAGAATGGCCAAATTTAATTTTCCAAATTGAAAACTGCACACATGTACACACTACACGCACAACTTTTCCTGTTTTGGCTAAATTCATCATTAATATGTTCTACAAAGATAGGAAAAGACTATGAAGATGGAGAGCAGATTGATCATCCTGATGTTTGTTAATAACACAAAAACTTGAAGAAGAGTAATTAAGTAATTAATTAAGCGTTGAAAGAATTTGAAGTTACTGTATTGTTATCTGCAACTAGCCTAATTAAAACGTCAAATTTGTTGTATCCTCCACGTACGAGTACTCACCACTTCCAAATCTCTTTGTTTTCCACGCTTCCATTTAAGAAATCAAAGTCTGTTTGTACACGCACAACCTGAATCAAATGCACTCTGACCATTGTGAGATCATTATATATATATATATATATATAAGCTTATTGATGAATCAAATCCGGATCATGAAAGAATTTTAAAATTCAATTGGACGAATTAACTAGGGTATTAAGTACTAATAATCTGGGCATATCCTATTATATGCTTTATTGGCAATCATAAACTAATTAATGACTAATCACCCTGAATTAGCTACAAAATTCATATCACAAAAGTCAAGTCAACACATCGTAGGTGTTGGGTATTTTTTATCATCCCTCATAATTTCTAAATTATATCCATTCAATTGATTTGTTATTCTCTTATCTTCCTAATCAATCACTGACTTAATTAAACTATGATGAGAGGTACAAAAGATAAGGAGAGAATCTGGTTGTGTGATATGTGCAATACTTTAGATCGAAGCTTAACCAAAAAGATCCTCTCACCAAATGCAAGATATCGTGTTGGAAGGAGAAGAATGGGGTCTTCATCGATCATCCCACTAAACACAGATCGATCACTAGCTACTTATTAGCAACACCGACACTAATTCCTTCTGTATAATTGCGGGGTTCTGAAGTTATCATCTAGAGATCGAAGTAGAGTTGTAGGTGGATCTACCAATGGGGTGGTGGGAAATTTTCTTGGAGGTTGGTGTACATGTTTTCAAGTTCTCAAGGGTATATAATACAATAATATAATACATAGAGATTAAGGGCTAATTAACTCAATGGCTTACCTACTGGTGGACCATACCCTTAATGGAGACGCCCCACTAATTAAGTCAATGATTTTCGATACACTCTTAGTAGCTAACATCTTAATTAATATACTGTAATATACTCGAGGCAACTCAAAGGTAATTAAATTAATAGAGATTATATCGTTACTTCTCCCAGAAAAAGTCAAAACTTTACCCATAATATAACAACAATATATACGATGACCTACAACTACCTTAACTACCAGTTTTGTTACTGTCTGGTTCTAATCAAGTTGGGATTAGATTCACTCTCATTGACCATTCACATCATGTATGTGCATGGTTTGTATCACTTCCATTAAACACACTAGTTTGGTTTGGGGTATTGCTTGTGTGGGTGGATTTTAGAACTATCATGCTCCAAATATGAGCTTATATATAGAGTACCTATATCTACTGAGCTATAGTTTAAAATTTCAATAATATATATATATTTCATCCCATTATTATTCAGAGATATCAAACAAAATAATTATTGTGACAGATGAGTTGCAACCTCCTCGACCTATCGTACTTTGAAAACGAAGAAGATATTTAACTAAGAGGAACTCAATAATCTCAAGTAGGATAGATCGTGTAATAAATTAAAATATAAATTCGGAATAATCCCTTAATTAATATATGGAATTAATAAAATGAGAAGTGAGAAGTGAGAACTGGAGGATAGATCCCATGCTTTTAACGTGGAGGCCCACTATGATTTATAATGGGACGTGCAAATTATGCACTTTGGTTCATTGACCTAACAATAAAGCCATCTACCCTAACCAAGAAAAAAAAAAAAAAAAAAAGTGTGTGTGAAGCCGACTTACAACGTAACGTTAACAACAACCCCTTTTCTTTAACTTTCACTTTTTTTTCCCACTTTATTTAATTATCACTCCTTCTTCGGCTTAAAAAACCATAATTTCTTCATTCTCTTCCACATATATGCTTATATTATTATCGCCCATCTCACAGTAACTAATCATCTGATCTTTCTTCATCTCCGTAGCTAATTTTAACCTAATTGTTTCCTTTAATCATACTTAACTCATCTTAAACATACACCTTGTTTTTCGTGACTTATCTTATATATAAATACACTATCGCCAACTCCTTTTTTGTTCTTGGCATTTAATTAATTATGTGACACAAGGAAATTAATAAATTATTTGTTCATTCGATCATAAACGCTACTCCCACAATGTAATTAATTTAGTTCAGGCAATATTTTTTAAATCGCAACAAATCCATATCAATAATATTATTATGCCTACCCACCTCACGATTATTGCTTCTAATTAATCGCAACGTTTTCCCATTAATCGTCTTTTAGTGATTCCTATTATAATAGTTTTATTTTAATATTAATAACTTCATCGTGTCTAAATCACCCCAAATTTAATTTCATTGAGTTGAAAATGTGCTTCACGCACTCTTCTTCTCTCCAAAAAGGAAAAAACATGAAACAAAAAAATCTCTCTTGCCCCTTCCATCCAATTAAGTTCTGTCTCTTTTGCTAACTAATAATTGGTTTTAAATTAAGAATAACATAATTAAATACAAATAGGGATAAATACTAATAACTCACTTGAGGATAGATAATAATTTTGTGTGTGTGTGTGTGTAAGTTGAGGCTGTTTAACCCAACTGACACTATTTACTTCCTTAAATCTTTTTTTTATGTATAATGAGGTTGAACATTCAACTTTTTGTAGATGTGATGAGCAGGTGAGTTTTTTGCATTGAGTGAGATGCGCAATACAATTACAATACCCATAATATAGTTATATTAATATTCATTACATAAAACTTATCATTTAATAAATTATAGAGTACTATTTATAAATAGATGGAATGAACAAAGACAATATCATTTGAGCAAAAATGACAACGTCACATGGAAAAAAGTGTGGAGGGAAATGAAGCGTGGGAGTGAAAGCGCATGAGAAATGAAGGGAAGGTGCGAATGGTTATCAAGTTTTAGACTCTTTAAAATATTTATTTACGTAAATTAAGATAAAATTCTCTAAAAATAATTATTTTTTAAAGTAAATCATGATTCCTAGAGTTGGTTAGGAAGACGTTCCCTACCAATGAAATGGGAAAGGTTCAATTAATGAAGTCGCTTGTTTAGATAAAGTTTTATCGTTAACAACTCCTGATCTAAAGTGGTTGCACACTTTGCCACTATTTTATTTACCAAAAAAAGTAAATCATGACTCAAAAATTATTTTTTAAAAAAATTAATTACTATTTTAAACAAACATCCAATAACGCAAGTCATAGTTTGGAAACGCAAGCAAGATTTTGGGTTGGCAGTGGCACAGGCTGTTTCAGAGTTAAGTATCCTCTCTGTAAATAACACAAAGACGGCTCCTTTCCTTTAATTTCCACTCTCTCTCTCCTCCCAAACAAATAATAAATCCATTATCCCTCTCTATATATAAGTGTCTAAAATCCTCACTCTCTCTTTAAACCATCCTCTTCTGGTATTCTCTGTTTCTCAAAGTTCTCATCTTTTTCCTCTTCTGACCCCAGAAATGGAAATGGACGCCACCACTGAGCAGCTTATGGGGCCGACCAAAGGCAAACGCGCCAAACGCCACAGGCCCTTCACCGCCACTCTCAATCACTCCACCTCCTCCTCTGCTTCCGCCGATGATTATACTACCTCCTTCAATTCCTCCGCCTCCACCGCTTTTGACGCCGCTGCCGATGATGAAGAAGAAGACATGGCTAATTGCTTGATTCTCTTGGCTCAGAGTGGTGATGCTCCTTACAAGGAGCCTCTTGCCACCACCAAGAATATCAGTGGTTTCTATGTTTATGAGTGCAAAACTTGTAACAAGTCCTTCCCTTCCTTTCAAGCCTTAGGTGGACACAGAGCAAGCCACAAGAAACCTAAGGTGGAGCCCCCATCACAACCACTCGCCGCCGCCGCCGCACAAGTTACGGGTTTGGAAGTTGAAGAAGCCGGGGAAGATCAGTTCAAAAGCACGTCTCAGATTTCTCTTCAATTAGCGAGCAACAAGGCTTTCCATAGCAACAAGGCCAAGATTCATGAGTGTTCGATATGTGGGTCAGAGTTTACGTCTGGTCAAGCATTGGGTGGCCACATGAGGAGGCACAGGGCATCGGCCAACACAACCGCCGTGGAAGTGAAGCCCAGGAATGTTCTCGAATTGGATCTCAATTTGCCGGCACCAGAGGACGATCTCCGGGATTCCAAGTTTCAGTTCACAGCCGGACCGAAATCTATGATGCTGTCTGCTCCGGCTTTGGTGGACTGCCATTACTGAACATGAGAGAAGGAAAAAGTCTTTTTTTTTTTTACTGGGAAGATCAGATGTGGGGGGCGAATGATCAACGGGAATTATGAAATGGAGTGTTTGTTTGTGATTCAGAGTTATTAATTAGCAATCGATAATTATGAATTCTTTGGACGATTCATTGATTCAGTTTATAATATTTAATAGATGACATAGTTTGTTGTTGGAGTTAGAATACTTTGAGTGAGTAAGTTGGTTAGTGTTGTTGTTGGGTTGCCTTTGATTCACGAAAAGGGAGTGACGTGCGTCTTTTTCCTTTTTTACGGTGTCCTCACACAAAGTTGCAATATTCTCTGCTCGTAAATGAACAGTTTTTTAGAAGAAGAAAAAAAGAACCATATCAAAAAATAATAATAACAAAACAGGGAGAGCGAGAGACTTGGGAATGGCTCATCCACAGCCACAACCAAAACCAAAAGTGGTGGATTAGGTTCCCTTTGTGTGCTCTTCATTTGATACAATAATGCAAACAGATCGATCTGTTTCTCTCACTCTCAGTCTCTCTCACTCACGCACACACACACACACTGTTCATTGAATCACAGGAGAGAATAAAACACAAGCAAACTAGATTCATAAATGCCTGGACCCCCTATTCCGTGGCTGGCTATTTCTGTCACATTTTTTTTTTCTCTGGAGTGGATAATGAGGAGAAGAGTGGAATTAGATGGAGAGGGTGGGGGTATAAGTGTAAAGTGGTAGTGAGTGAAAGTGAGGGAGGTGTATAAAGGGGTAGTTAGTTAAGTGCACGTTATGGAGAGAGTGGGTGGCAAGCGAAGCATGTGGACACATTGGCATTGCGTGAGGTGCAGGATTATTGCAAAAGAAACAAACACACTCACTACTTAACTACTCACACATACACACATCTCATTCACTCCATATCACTACCACACGTGTACTTTTTTAGTGAGCTTCCCATCTTATCATGTAACCTCCCCTTGTAATTACTCGTTATTACTGTTATAATTCACATGAGCAAGTAAAGTTGAGTTGGGTGTCAAAGAAGCCGGACTCATTAGGGTTCATGCATGACTCCAAACTTAAAAGAATGTTTATAGAGATACTTATATATTAACTAATAATAAGTACTTTATACCGGTAATGCGATTAAAACTCACACCTTTTTATGTGAACTTAACTTCTCACTAGCTATTTAGACAAATCTTTGTTAACATCGCTGGTATAATTCTTTTATATAAGATAAAAGTAAAAATTAAAGGATTAGACATTAATGACGTAAAATTATAAGTGGGATTAAACCATAACCTTCCATTTATAAGGGTATTCTCATTTCACTAAACTACAAGACCACTGACATCACTGATATAATGCTAAGAAGGGATGTCCAAAAAACCCAACAGCCCAGGCAATTTAACACAGTCTGGCTCGACTTGGTTTTGATGGAAAGTTTGACTTGAGACAATTTTGGGCAGATCAAACCAAACTGGTTTGGTTGAGCTAGACTGGACATCGAGCTAAGGGCTCAGACCCATTGGATTGGTCTGGTCTGACCGGATTTTTTTTTAAAATTTATTAAAAATTGTCGTCTATATGGCTCTGTCTACTAGCACGAGTCTCAAAGTCTTGCCTCTCAAATTGACCTCAACTCCTCATCCTCAAGCTCTGGGTCTTAGCTTTTGCCTCTCACTCTTCATCTTTTCAGTATCAACCCCAGCTCTTAATCTCACTCGTTGTCTCTCAACCTCAGCCAATGACTCCGGTGTTCACAAAGAAGACTTGTGGAGGGGCCAATGAGGACGCTAGAGATCATCGGGGGGTGGCAACCACCAGAGATAGCCGAGGGGAGATGCAAAGTCATGGATGCTAGAGATCGACGATAGGAAAGGCTCACACAATCCAACTTAGATATGGGGATGTAGTTGACAACAGGGCAAAGAGAAAGGGTATGGTGGTCGAACGACTGAGGGTGTGGGTGGGGTGAGGCGATGGAGAAGTGAGAGTGAGGCATCTAGGAGTGAGAGGCTAAGATTGGTGGAGAAGTGAAGGCGAGGCATCAAGGAAGATGGAGACATAGAAAGATGGTTGTTGGTTGCACGGTTGCACCACCACCTCCACCAGCCACATCTGACGAGTCATCAAGGAGTGAGCGCAAGGCAAGATAGAGAAAACGAGAGATGAGTGAGAGTGAGGGAAGAGAGACAATGGGAAAGAGATGAGATGAATCTGAGCCATGTGAATCAAGTCCAGGGAAAAGAAAGTCCTGGACTGGTCTAGTCTATTCTAAGCTCAGGTTGGTGCTAGACCAGACATGACCTTTGGGTTGTACAAGCCAACCCTAGGTCCTATTAGGATTTGACTTCGAGTTGAGATCAAACCACATCTGGTCTGGTCATCCCTAACACCAAGCATCCTCAAATCCAATTACCCAACAAACTAAACATCTTTCATTCTAGAGTGATATGGGAGGTGGAGTCATGTACAGGTGCAGTGAGTGAAACACCTATAAATTGTCTACTAGCAATATCCTCACATTAATAACATGATCTAAACTCTCAATCTAGCGGGTTATATGTCTAACTCCTTGTTAATAATCCTCAGCTCCAACTTACCCAACAAACCAATAAACATCTTTTCACTTCTGAGTCATGTACAGGTGTGGTGTGTGGAGGGATGCAACATGTTAGAGAGGTTGTGAGTGAGTGACGTGCTTTCCAAACTGCACAGAGCAATAGGTGTTTGTGATAAATAATTAATTAATGAGCTTATTATGAAGTGCTACAGAGGGACTAAGTGTGGTGGTGATTGGTGAAAAGACAAATGGCTGAGTTGGTTCGAAGTGGGCCCATTGTGTTGTTTGGAAGCCCAATCACAAGTAGGCATTAGCCGGCTTTTCTACTTGCAAAACAACTCACCTCATGTCCCCATTCCACCAATCCATTTTCATTTGACCGTGTCTGCTTCCTAGCTGGTTTTAGGCTAAGTCACCCACTAAATAAATAAAGCGATAAATAATTTACGTGGCGGACTTCATTTTCGGCCTTCTTCTCTCTGTCTCTCTCTCTTTTTACCCAATAAAAAATCAGTGGTTCTTATTTTTGTTCTTCATGCCTAAAAACTACTCTCGTACGTGTTAAGTTTCGTCGTTTTCCCCCATAGTTTCTTACATGGACGACGGTAACAGCTGGGGATACACTGGCCAGATAAGCATCCACTAATGAACAGCTTTTACACACGAAAATTACATCATTTAAGAGACAATAACAATGACTGAAAAGACCAGAACTAGAGATGAACCGACGTAGAGGGGACAAGGAAAGGGTGCTCATCAGTAATTAGTAATTGAACCAATAACTAAACGAAGAGAATCAACGAATGAAATTGCTAAAAAAATTCCAGCGCACATTGGCACATGCTCATTTCCTTCCAATTGCACAATTCAAGAATTAAAAATAAGATTGACATTTTGACTTTTTTGGGCCTCCTAATTCCAATTAAGCTTATAAATATTAAATGACTTATTTTCATGAGCCACAAAGTGTAGCTTATCACAATTTGATTTGGGTTTATCACGTGGCTTTCTCTGGCCCCACCCCCTAGTCGACATGTACTCCTTCCTACTCATGTCATATCATGGGATTCGCTTCCATTCTCTTTCTTGTCACAACTATTAGATTGAAATCAAAATGGTTTATATTTTATCTTTTATAAAAATATTATTTTTAAATATTTTGATATTTTTATAAAAGATGAAATTTAAACCGTTTAAATTTCAAAATAATGGTTGGGATGAGAAAGAAGATGAGAGTCAAATCCGCAATACCGCTCCTCTCTCTCTCAATACTCTTGCTCTTTTATTTCCAAACGTATCTCCCTCCCTGTTCTCAAAGTAAGCCATACACTCCAAAATAAATAATTATTTTGATTTTATTTTTTTCTTTTATAATTATCACAAAATCTACTTATACTACCACCAATCCAAATATAAATCATATTATATGGCAAAAAACCATTTTTCTCATTGTTATTTAGACATACTTTAAGAAAACAACACATAGAAAAAATCCAGGTCTCAAGGATAAATTAAGCATATGACTTGGGTTACTATAGAAAAGAATAAGATATGCTTGCTTCAATATTAGTAGTAGTGGATGTTGTGGAAGGATGGGCGAGTGAAAGGTAATGTATGAGGTGAGGAAAGAAAAGAGAGAAAGTCGGACACTGCTTCCAAGCTTTCATATCATTTCTACCATGGGGATATTCTCATACACTCAAGAAGAAGGAAGAATTGCTTGGCCCAAGTCTATTGTGTCAGCGTCTTTAGTTTCCGTATAAAGTGAGTCAATATAAGAATACACATGACATTACCATCCAGTTGCTGTGGTGTAGTGGTTATCACGTCAGTCTTACACACTGAAGGTCCCCAGTTCGATCCTGGGCAGCAACAATTGTTTTTAATTTTATCCCCTGGCTCCCAGAAGTCAAGAAGATTATTTTGGGAAAAAAAATCAATTAGGGATGATTAATCTTTAAATACTGGCAGACTCCTCATACAGTCATACAACTAAAATGCTGAGTTTAAAAAAAAAAACTTCCTTTTGGCCATCAAGTTGAGTTAAAATACTTTAATATATAGGAGTAATTACATTCTTTTTGCCAACAATAAGAGTTATTACATTTTTTAAAAAAAAATACTGAAAATTTAGATATATTTTGGCAAAACTGGCCCTAAAAAGTTATTTGTTCTTTAATGAAAATATCAAAATGCATCATTCAAGAGAAATTTGAAGTCATGAGTATTTTGATAAAATAGTATTAAATTTTACCAGTATCGAAGTTATTGAATTATCATTATTTAATTTGAAAGACTCCGAAACAAAAATTATTTTAAAATATAGATTACATTATAAAACATTTGAAAAATCATATTATTAATCGATAATTAATATCATAGACTTTAATTTCAATTTTAACTTCAAATGATTTCGGTAAAATCAAATCTTCCAAATTCATTTCAAGTTTTCAGCTTACGCGCTTTTTTCAAACATATCGGGATCCCGCCTAAATCCAACCCCGCCAAATAGAAAAAGCGATTCACAAAAAATGACAAATGAATCCGATCCGTCCGCTTCAGAAATCGGAAATCTAACCCTCCACGTCACCGATCCGAGCTCACGCAACCCAACGAATCAAATCTCTTGGCCATCTCCGATATATATACGCATGACCATTCCACTCCTTTCATCAAATCACGCTCCATTTCTTGCATTAATCCTCTGGTTTCCTGAAATTCATTTTTCTCGTCATGGCAAAGGCAGAGAAAAAGCCAGCAGAGAAGAAGCCAGCGGAGGAGAAGAAGACAGCTGACAAGTCTCCGGCGGCTGCAGAGAAGAAACCCAGGGCGGAGAAGAAGATACCTAAGGAAGGTGGTGGTGATAAGAAAAGGAAGAAGTCGAAGAAGAGCATAGAGACTTACAAGATTTACATCTTCAGGGTGCTGAAGCAGGTTCATCCTGACATAGGAATCTCGAGCAAGGCCATGGGAATAATGAACAGCTTCATAAACGACATATTCGAGAAGTTAGCTCAGGAAGCTTCTCGCTTGGCCCGCTACAACAAGAGGCCGACCATCACTTCCAGGGAGATTCAGACTGCTGTGAGATTGGTTCTTCCCGGAGAGTTGGCAAAGCACGCAGTTTCTGAGGGCACCAAGGCTGTTACCAAGTTCACGAGTTCTTAGGCTTTTCTCTATTATCTATTCTCTTGTTAGGGTCTTTTGGTGTTAGAAATACGAATCTAATGTCTTACGACACTTGTAAAGTATGGATATGCTAGGGTATGTAATTTCTTTCCTTGAATCATATGAACCTTCGAAGTTTTTAATTCCCTCATTTTCAAAAGTCTATTGTTCTTGTTCTTGATCATTCTCCCTATCTGATCGATTTTGACGTACATATAGCGAGTAGCTGGTGAACTGGCCGCTGATTTGAACATTTTGTGAAATTATATATTCTTTTAAAATGGTGATGCAGGTTAAGGAATCTTGTATTAGGATCACCAACATATGGCGTCATGAACTTGAAGCCTGGTTCAAGTTTATGTGTTTAATGCGTACAAAGGAAACTAAAATTTTCATTCACGTTTATTCCAGTCTTAAGTATAAGGTGTTTTCCCGCAAGGAATCAATTTCTTCCTGTCTTAACTAAAATGTTTTACTTGCTGGTATGGACATGCTAGGCTTTGGAATTTCTATCCTCTTGAAGCAAATGAAGCTAAGTTTTTAGTTCCCTCGTTATCAATATAAATATACAATAGTCTAGTATTCTTATTCACGCTCATATTTCCTTTTTTGAGAAATTGACTAGCATATAATGCGTAGCTGGTGAAAGGCTTGTTGATTTTTGTTTCCCACTTAAAAATTTTGTGCAATTGTATGCGGTTAAAATGAGGATCCTTATTAAGGAATCTCATACCACAGTTGCCAACATAACCGATCAGATCACTCTAGCCTTTAAGGGCTCCCGATTGTCATTCATCTCATTGAGATGGGAACAAGTTCAAATGTATCGAACAAAATTGATTAACTAAACTTGATTGTCTTTCTTCTCTCATTGAGATGGGAACAGGTTCAAATGTAACAAACAAAATTGATTAAAAAAAAACCAATAGAGTTGAGTCTAACAAGAGGAGTTAATCACAAATAATGTAGCGAATTAAAGTTCAAATCTTTAGTAGCGAATTAAAGTTCAAATCTTTAGAGAGAGATGCTCACATTTAACGTCTAATAATGTCTTAAATATGATTGTCTCTAATAGAAGTATGTCTATGTCTAGCAAAAAAAAAAAAGATTAAAAAACAAATTTCATTTATGTTTGCAGGAGGCTTAGGTAAAAGGCATTCATCCTGCAGAGGATTCAATTTCTCAATTCCTTATCTGAAGCATTATTTTCATTGAAATAATTTTATTCTTCCCGCAGATTACTCAGTTTATTAACAATATGGTGGTAGAGTCTGGATTCTCTCATTATCACTTTTCTGCCAATCTCTCATCATCAGCTCATCCTGACCTTCAACCAATTTTTTAAAATTTTCTTTGGACCTTTAAATCAAGACTTTAATGGTCAGGATGAGACTATGAGAGATAAGGAGAAAATTGATCATGAGAGAATCCTCTTCCTATCACAGTGGCTCACTGGCTCAGCTAAGAGAAAAACATACTGTGAGAAAGCAAAATCTGAAATCAGAATCACGTTGCCAGGCGAGCAACAACAAAATTTTTAAAACAAGTTACTTTGAAGTATGGAACCATTAAACACACTAGATAGTACACCAAGGGTACACATGACTCAGAAAACTCATGTCTTTAGAACATAGTTCTAATGGCAATTGAAACCCATCTCAACTACTGCAGAGGTCCAACATTGTGCTAGGTTTCACAACATGTATGTTCAAGCAGACTCCAACTACAGATGATTTTGAGATCCGCTTTCATATTTTGACTGAAGGTTAATTACTTGGCAATCATGCTTTGCTGAGCCTGGCTTTCAAGCGGTGGCTGATAGTTCAGCGGCCTCCTGAAGAGCATTATGTGTGGCTCAGGACGATGAATTGCATAATGAACCCAACCACGGCTCTGCTGAACTCCAATTGCGCGCCATTCATTCTATACCAGAAAACAAATATAACGTTTGAAGTTTCACAAAATTCGCAAGCTAGATGGAGACGAGTTAAAAAACATAGTAGCAGAAATGAGACAATATGATTCAGCATGCAACAGAAACCCCAATAACACGCAGTGAAGTATGCTCAAGTAGTTAAAAATAAAATAAAGCAGAATCACAGAACACATTGCCCAACATCCGGAGTACATGTAAACTAATACAAAAACAAATTAGAGAAGATTCTGTGAATAGCTCAAGAGCCATCGATTGATTAAATAATGCAAATCATCAAAATACATTTTTTTTCCTTTATCAAGAAAATAAATAGCCTAACGGGAGGTCTGTCACTGTCTTCATCAATACATCCCAATGACCCTAAATCTGTAGGGGACAAAAGGCTAAACTAAATCCTGTACATTTGTATATTTACACATTCAAAGAAAGAAAAGAGTGGGACGGGGGAATCAAATAAATTGGCACAAAATAATGCATAATACATTAGGATCCACATCTAATCATTGTCTCATCATCTCTTTCCTCTCTATCTTAAGGAATACACCATAAACATTCACTCAGGGGATCTAGATCGATGAAAAGGCTACCAATTATCGGTTTTAGAAGTAGACGTAAGATCTTAATCTTCAGCGTGAATAATGGCTCACATAATAAGACCTAAGCATTTACCTAACCTTCCACGAAGATATAATTGTACTTAGATTCTATAAAATCGTCAATCAAAATTGAGTTACGAGAATTTGCAATCTAGACTACGCAATACTGGCTCTGATTCTGAATCATACAGTTCATGTAATAACAAAACGAAGGCATATCAATGAGAGAACACTAGTCACATACTTCAGAGAGAAGACGGTTCTTGGGAAGAAGTTTAGCCACTTCGGGAGGTAGAACCACGTGCCTGAACAATCAATTATTACGAATCACGACGGTGAAATTTACCCGTGACCATGATAAGTAGATGATAATGGACGAAGAAAGTAGTTAAATATAGTTACCTATACTCATAAGTATCATCAAAATACTTCTCAGAGTATTGGATCTGACCCATTTCTCACTCTAGGGTTTTTCAAGTCGTACTTTAACCTGCGCAGATAGAAAACTGAGAGAAAACTCTCGCAAAAACTTATATTGACGCGAAAGAAAATGGAGTATCACAAACTACCGGAAGGAGAAAAGCGGAGAAAGCAGCGAGAGGAAGAGGAGGGGATCAAGAGAGGGTCTCTGGGACAGACTCACTGGAGCAGAGAAACGTAGTCGAAAATGGAAAAATGTGAGGGGTCAAGAAAAAGACCAGACACATGTAGGATAGTGATCGGGGGTCAGATTGTAAATTCGCAAGGAAAAAGATTTCTTATTAAATTAAATTAGTTATTATTGCTACTTGGGATTTTTGCAATAAGGGCAATGAACATGAAGCAAGGGATTCATTAATATACGTTAAAAAAAAAAAAACAGAAGAAAAAAAATCATCATGCTGTCATGCAGGACCCAATTTAAATTAACGGTTACGTGAACGGATTTTCAATATTCAAATACAAATATATCTTATATGGAAATATATTCAAGGGGGAAGTTAGCAACATGAGTGTGTTATTGTGTTTGATCTTTGGAAAAATGTCATTCAAGTCCTAAAAGATTAAAAAAATCTTAAAAAGTCATATAATCGTGGCTACATAAATGTTTTTTTATAAAATATCTTTAATTAATAATATAAGAAGATTAGTTAAAAGAGAGATTCAGATTTTAAAAAATTTTAAATAATTGTTAATCCAACTAATAGAATTGTTAATAAAAAATTTTTCACAACTGAATTTCTTTTAAAACTTTTATAAGATCCTATATTCATAAACTTGGTATTTCTTTTCGTGAAAGGCGTATTTTTTTTATCTTTGAACGTTTATTAACGTCAGCGTTAAATGCATTATTTTCTTCAGGAACGTGACTCATCGCCTAGCGGAAAAAATGGAAGGACGAGTGGTATCTCAGATTCCGTAAACAAGTAGAAGATAAAATAAGTAGAGATCATTCTATCAGGAAAAAATATACCTGGGGCAGAAATTTTTTGTAACGTTAATTTTTTCTATTCAATTTGAAAATGCAATGTTCTAGTTTCCTCTATCTCAATTCTATACTCCTCCAATTCTGGGCTACAAAAAATATCATTACAGCTAGAGGTGTATATGCCTGTTGAACTGTACACCCAAAAAGATAGGCCCCCTCCCCTGTACATACAAAAAAAGAAAAAAGAAATGCCTTGTGCACCCACAAAAAAACAAAAGAACAAAACGACTGTGCTAGAAAGCCCCCTCAAAATTTTGCTCATCTACACCGCATTGACGCACAATTCTGGTGGAGCAGGAACTGACTTCCCTGGTGGAGCAGGAACTGACTTCCACAGCAATGAGGTCCCTTGAAATATCATCATGTGAAAAAATGTCTTATAATTGTTCACCTGCAACATTATGCAATCGTTGGTCTAGTAACTAACGATTCTCAAGAAACCAGGTCACAAGGAAAAGAGAATACACATACCTTGTCTTGTTCCAACTTGGTAAAACCAAATTTACTCGTCCATATTGATTCCGCTTCTTCAGCAGCTGGTAGGACGAAATGTTTCACATTTAAAGATCCAAGCAGCCCTTCGATGCAAGAAAACAGGGACTGGAAGTAACCCTAGAAAAATAAATACCAATAATATCCAGTCAGAATATGTATGTTCATCAACAGAACTAGCAAAAAGAACAATTCATTGCTCAAAGGAAGCTCACCTTTCCTTGGTAATCTGCAACTGTTGCCACTAATGGAAGCTCTGCCACCTCTGCCCCAAATATACGAAATACGCCTGCAGAAACAACCACTTCACTGCAAGGACACAACATAAACAGCCGGATCAGGTATCCCTTCAAATGAAGAAGTACCAGGTCAAAAAGAAAATATTCCATCCGCATACTTACTTCACTGTTAGCACCGCACAATACATCCCACCAAAATCTTGACCCCTAATGTTCCTTCTGTAAAAATCCAACAGACACGGAAAAATCATTCACAAATCTTGCGTTGTTAAGAAAATCAATATGGAGAAGGAAGTCATACTTACCCATAAAGCATTGTTGGAATGAAATCACGGCCTGAACTTGAATCAACTATTGGATCAAACCGCTCCTACAAAACAACAAAATACAGTTAGTGTTTACACACACAATCAGCTTAGCAAGACCGGAGCATCCTTAAGGTAAGTGATGAAAGATGGAAACAAAAGATATTAAATACTAATAATTAAAAATCATTTATAGATATAAAAAACAATATTAGATTAATTATAAATTATTGAGTACAAATACAATTGTGTACTTAATTTACTAAGTAATAATTTATTTTGAAGTTATCATTGGGCTTTCTATAGTCAGGGTAGTCTGAGACTTATATCAGATAACTTTGGAGCTATGAAGTACCAATACTCTCAAAAAAACTCTCCAACATATCGAACACGCGTATCAAGAACGTGTCAAAAACGTCGTGTCGGAATCGGTGCTTCATAGCTTTGGAGTAAGGCCCAACTTCCTTCCCCAGCGAATCCTGATTCTCCCCTTTTTTAACCCCTTTACCACTCACAACCTCCAAAGGACAACTAGCTAGCTCAAGCAAAATAAATTTCATAGGATAGCCAAAACAACAACGAAGATTACATCATCGAGCATAGCAATAGACACTCACGTGGAAGATTGCAACAGCCTTTGAAAGCAGCTGCCTTGTTTCATCAGAGGCAGCCAGTTTCCAATTTAAGATTCTCCATTTTACATCTAAACCATGCCCATTTTCCAGGCCCTTTTCTTCATGCTTCTTTTGTATCATACTTAATAGAGAATCTGGAAGATTCTCTGCCCCGCAAGAGACCATATTAAGCAGAGCAGAATGAATCCCACTGCAATCAGTGCAGCAGAACCAATTTCCTTCAGGCAATTCCTGGAAAAAAAAAAAAACAACCTCCATTAAAATCGCAAATTATTCTACGCCATTTTATTGGTGGAGCGAAGCAAAACTTCAACAGTGCTGACGAAGAAATTTATAAACAGAAATTCTCAGCACCTCTAAGTTCTGCATGTTATGCTCCTTCAAACAGCCTACATGATATTCCCTTTCACACTGCAACATGTAAATCAGTACTTAAATAGATCAGTGGCATATAAATTAAAACAATCGTTTATCAAAACACTGAGCAATGATGCTGAAAAGCAATACCTGATCACATATAATCACTGTTCGAGGACCAAAGATTTTGCTGAAATCATGGCTTCTGTGAACATAACATCAGGAGAATATCAGAAGTTTACAAGAGTGTCAACCAACTGGAAACTTGTGTCAAACATGATAGTAAAGAGGAGTTACATTTTTAGTGAAACAGAAATATCAAGGGATGGCAACAGGGGGGCATTCATATTGAGGTACACCAAGGGAAGAAAACATTTTTAGTCCCCTGGAGTTTTGCGCCCAAAGATTTTTATTGTTTATCATAACAACGGCTTCAAAGGGAAGAAAAGATTACAAAAAATTGTAGTCTGAATACGGAGGCACAACAAGAATGCCAGGGACTACCTGCATAATGTACATCCACCATGGTCAACCTCTACAGTTTTGACTATGCGTATACATCTTTGACTTATCTGTTCTAAAGGATCAACCCCAGCAATCCTTCCTGCTGCCAATGCATTCATGTTATGCTCCACATATTTGTCTTTCTGGAAGACGTTCTGGCAATATTTACAATACCAAGTTCCAGTTGGAATACATGACAGAGGAACACAGTCTGTAATTTAGACCAAGAAAACAACATATGTTAATCTGGTCAGCATTCAAACTAAAGCAATAAACATATACCATTTAGGATGACCAAAAACAAGAACAATTCCAAGTAGCAGAAAAGGAAAGCACACAAAACAAAGGTTAGCAAAAACTATAACAATCATCTTTGCATCAAAGTTATTGCTGACACCTCAACTGTTATTTTAGACTCGAAACAGGAAGAAAAAAGGATCAAAACTAGATGCTGATACATATATGAAAAGTCATACATTGATTACGAAATTAGAATCAATACCCTGCCAGATTAATATGGGTCATAAAAATGTACACTAACATTCAGTTGAAAAATTGACATCACCTATGTGAAAAGCCCTTGGACATCCATCACAACACAAAAGATTCCCTCCATCTGAGCAGATGCTGCAGAGATCATCATTTTCATTTGTAGAAAACCTCCGACCTCTTGATAGAGAAATGGACAATTCGTGGAGAGAGACACCATTGGATGTGTATATGTGCAGATAACTGCAAAACAGATAATATGTTCGATAAAAATGAAATTAATTTCCAAAAACACAAGGCAACAAATAAAAGATTACAAAGAAACACTCACGGCTTGCGTCGTGATGCCCAACCAGCATGAACTTCAAATTGTGAGGGGCTCACCTGCTCATCAGAAGGGGCAGAGTTAAAGAAATAGCTCAGCCCAATGACCAACAACACAGATCATATAGGATATCAAAAGAAAACAACCTCACAGTCACAACAGCTACAAATAATTCCAAAACCCTTTTTGTAACCCACCAACAGTTTCTGTGGAAAAAATGTCAGACCAGTCAGAAAAGTTGCAAATGATAAACATAGTCAAGGCATAGCCAATGTCAATAAAGTAACCTGTCCACGAGCATAGTAGGCAACTTCAGTTCCATCAGGCAACACATCTTCCTCAAAAACCAATTTATGCAATCGGAGATCCCTATTTGAGCAAAGATCAAAACTCCTCTTAGACTTAAACATAACCTCAACCCAACCAAGTGTCTTAAATATGTTGGCCCAAACTTACTTTTTAGTTATTCTTCCTTGACTCTTGCCACGAGATGTTGTGTGCTTCATCCCACAGTTTAAAGTTGATGGAACAACCACTGGTTCTAAAGACTTCGAATAGTTGGAATGCTTCATCCCACTGTTTAATGTTGATGGAACAACCACTGGTTCTGAAGACTTAGAATAGTTGGAATGCTTCATCCCACTGTTTAATGTTGATGGAACAACCACTGGTTCTGAAGACTTAGAATAGTTGGAATGCTTCATCCCACTATTTAATGTTGATGGAACGACTACTGGTTCAGGAGACCTGGGATAGTTGGAAAATCTCGATGTTATAAAAAGGACAACTGCACTGGTTTGCAGAGATCTCAACCAGATCTAACACGAGTGTATTTAAATACATGTAATAATTGAGAAAACATGAGAGAAGGTGAGAATTGATCGGACTCAAAATATGGACACAATACTAAATGATTTGAAAATTCAATAGCTTTTATAGAAAAATATTAGGTCTTCACAGTATGAACACTCCAGACTCAAAATCCAACAAACATGTTAACTACGAAATAAACGAGAAGATACCTGAGAGTAACTACAGGTGAAGAACAGGAATTGCTAGCCTCAGCTATTTGAACAGGGCTAGGCTGAGAATCTTTAAAGACCACGCATGTATCACAGAGTAGTCTCGACCATCCCTTGCCAGCTTGAGATATGGCCGCTACAATGCAACACAATCACCATTTTAGTTTACTAAGAACATGCAACTATGCAAGCAATGGAGAAAGAAAAATCTAAGTAAGGATTTCATACCTCTGCAATTCAAACAGGTAGCAGATTTCTTAAAGGTGAAGTCCCCGAGGATTTTCTGCACTGATTCCTCCAAAACATCCATTCCAACGCTCGAACATGTATTCATGACATCACGGAGCGTATTCCCATTCTCAAGGTATATGTACTCTGGGGGGCGCTTGTTTGCACTACCAGCGTGCAGCTCAAACACAGTGGGTGATACAACCTACTTTCGGCAAAACCCAAAAAGAAAATAACAAGGTCAACCAACGAATATTAAGGGAATTTGGTTATAAAGCATATCTTTCGTTTAATACCTCAACCCCGTTACAATCTTCGCAATAGCACAAAATCCCAGAGCTTCTAATCTCTCCTCGGAGACCTGTTTCTCCAGGCCTTCGTGTCTACAAATTTGTCAAACGCATTACATCAACCTGAAATAACAATTCCCGAATCACAATAATTAGAACTATAATAGTGAGATAAGGTCATACCTTCACTCCCCGAACATAATGTACAGGCAGCCCTTCAAGAATCCCCGTGGTTAGAAGGTCCTTGAGCTTCGAAGGGAACTTCTTCGAGGAAGAGAACTTCTTCGAGGCACTATTCTTCAGCCTTTTTGTTTGAGGCGTAGGGATTAATGAAGCATCTTCACTTTCCCTCCTAACATCACCAAGTCCAATGGCTGTATCACAACCTTCTTTTCCATCATTTGAGAGCTTTGAATCATCTTGCTGTTGTCTCAGAACCGACCGCGTAAACCGCCTCCCTGGACCCCCTACCATTGCCTTCACCTTATTGTCATCATTAAGCGAAACAGGAGTAGTCACAATAACATCCTTTTCATCTGGAGAACATTTCTCTCCCCCAATCAAGTTCTCAGTCGTTAAGGACTTCTGTACATCGTCTTCATTTGTTTGATGTTCCTTGGACTCGGGTTGGCAAATGGGTTGCGCTATATCTTCCATTGTCGCTTCCTTCAATGATTCTGAAGTTGGAATACTTTTCGGCTCATCGTCGCTTACAGTTTCTACGTCATCGCCCTTGGGCTCCTCATCACAATCCACGGGTTCCCTCGAGCCCATCGACTCACCCACTGGGTTCTTGGGTTCGTCGTCACCCGATAAATCCACCACATCGCTTTTCGCCTCCTCCTCGCTCATAACATCCTCCATATCCTGCACAGCCTTTACCTCCTTCCCTTTGACCTCTTCCAAAACAATGGGTTCGGCAACATCCTCCGGCACAGGCTTCGCACCATTCGGCTCATCTCTCTTAGCCCTAGATGAGCCAGATTTCTTGGACCTCTTGTTGCTGGGAGTTTCTTGAACCCCATTCTTGAATTTGCTAGCACGAGTCCGTCCCAGAGATCCACAGATCTCGGATTGAGCCTTCATGGCGAATGCAAACTCCCTCTTCAGACCCGTCCGGACCTTCGACAACACCAGGAACTCGTCAGAATCCTTACCGTTCGCCATAGCCCCCGCAATAACAGATTAAATCACGGGAACCTCGATTGAAGAGGAATCGGAATTGAATTCAAGATCCTGGAAATAAATCGCATACGCCTCAGATTGATAGGGAAAAGCACGAATTAGAACAAGAGAAACAAAAATTTATACGGAGTCAGCGAGTGAGAACGGGGTGACCAAAAAAGGGGTAGGGTTAGCGGAAGAAGTTGGAAGATTAGAGAGATTTGGGCTGGAGACACGACTTGGTGAATAGGTCGGTTTCCTTGGAGAAGGCGAAACGAGAGAAACGCATTCTTTTTTTCTTGGATGACGAAATCGCCCTGCGATATTGATTCCTTGTCTTTTCCTCTACTCCCTATTTATGCCTTTGCCCTCGTGTTTTGTGTATTTGTACTCTGCGCTTTTTATAGTGCCAGTATGGACTCTCTGGTTTCTTGCGTGATTTCTCGGAAAAAAATATTATTTAAGTAAATTTTAAAAGAAATATAATTGCTTTTCATTTTAAATCTAACTATCTTTTTCCAATTTAAATCCAACGGAATCTCTTTCATCTTAAATATTTTCCTAGTGTCATTGAGGATATGCCTATATGGGGTGTGAAAATAGGCGATTATGTAGGGAAATGATGTGGGTGCGGCTATTTTCTTTGATAAGGAGGGTCTGTTGTACTCTTTTCAATGCAAAAGTTGATATCTTAAAAAAAAGTAACATAAAAAAAAATCTTAAGTATAAAAGGGGTGCAACGGATCCGTTAAAAATGGTAGCTGCACCCAAAAGATGTTGGAAAAAGATTTAAAATTCCAATGTTGTTTTGACGTGATAATATAAAAGTTGGTCTATATAATTAATTGATATCATATATATTATACGATTAACGTTTCCTCCTTTAATTAAAAAATTGAAATTGTAAGTTTGTGAGGACAATAATTATAATTAAAGGCAGTGTATCAAAAAACTTATAATTAAAAGCAAACTTGATGAAATAAAAATTATATTAACCCTTATTAAATTTTAGGTTACACACATAGGTGTGTAAATTTTGCACATAGATTACAAATGTGAATTTTCAAAAAAAAAAAACTTGATCATAAAAATTAAGGGGTTGTTTGGTATGATGGGAGGAGGGGAGGGAAAATTTTCTTAAGTTTCATTTAAAAAAATTAGCACCTTGGTCGTTATTTGAAATTTAAACAATTCGTGGTTTTAAATGTAATTATATGGCTACAGTTGTATTTCGATGTCATTTTTCCTACAAAGAAGGGGAAAGTAATTTGAAATAGACGAAATTTCGCGGGTTTGGGAATTGAGATAACTCGTAAATGGCAATGGGGGGCAGTAGTGGAATTTCGGTGCGTTTTGTTTAAGATTTTGCTGAGCTGGATGGATCTCCCCAGTCCAATTCCAAATTTTAAATACGCCGCACTTTCCTCCTTACTTGTAACGTTTACCTTTTTTTTTCTTTTTCGTTTTTTTTTGGGAAAACTAATATGTAGGTCCTTATAATTTTGTCCCATTTTGAATCAGATCCTCAAAGTTATTTTCTTTTTTATCAAATCCTTTAGGTTTCAGCTGTTACATTCGTAGATCCTTCTATTTAAATAAACGTTGGATTGGGTTAAACATAGTCTAATATCCTAATATGGTTCTCTTTTACCAGTGATATTGGGTCAGTTTGGAATAGCAATAATAAAAGTGAGTTTGGTTTAGATGGGTTGTTTAAATGAAGGATAGAATACAAATTATAATGTAGATGTGATTTTTATTTGATATAACTATGATAGAAATGACTTTTTTTAAATTGACTCTTTGTTAAATGATTATTAAAAAAAAGACTAAAAATGATATAAATCTTTTTGAATACTACACATACATTAGTTATATGTGTGTGTTGTGATAATTGAATATAAAAAATTAAATTTAAGGGTAAATGAGAAAAAATGCACATGTGTTTTACCACCATGAGCGCCTAGCACCATATGTTTTTTTCTAGAGCAAAAATACACATGTGGTTACCATTTTGGAGCAAAAGTCACATCTTACTATTATGTTATTGTTCATTTCATCTCTTTTTCTTTCATCACGGTTAGAGATGGAAACAAGCCAAGCCAAGCCACGCCAAGTCAAGCTTGACCCTTAACTGGTCAGGCTTGTTTTACAACATAGTGGTCTGTTATAAGCCTATTTTTCGCCTGAGCCTGGCCTGTGGCCTGTTAAGAGGCTTTTTTTTAATTTTTTTATATTATTATTATTATTATTATTATTATTATTATTAATTTAATAGCTAACATGCCACTTTTTTTTTAAAAAAAGTAATTTCCTTTAATTTTTTTTATATTATTATTATTATTATTTATTTAATTAAACTAACAGGTCACAAACCAAAAACAGACCTATTTTAAACAAGCTAAAAACAGGCCAAAATTACATAAAATTAATACTAATAGTATAAACAGGCCGGCTTGACAGGCCTAAAAGGCTTCTTATCAGGCTTGGGTCTGGTCTGTTAAGTGAAAAAAAGCCTTATAAAAGGTCTGACTTTTTAGCCTAACAGGCCAAGCCTGATCAGGCTTTTAACAGGTCAAGCCACAGGCCGCTGGCCTCTTTCCACCCCTAATCACGGTAAACAGTAACATAACGGTGAGATGTGACTTTTGCTCTAAAATGGTAATCACATATGTATTTTTGTTCCAAAAAAAAAACACATATGGTGCTGGGCGCTTTCGAAGGTAAAACACATGTATATTTTTACTCCTTTACCCTAAATTTAAATTTGATAAAAAAAATTATAAGCTCTAAAGTACTTAATTAAATATACACTAATGGATAAATTAGAATACACTTGAATATATATTTAATTATACAATACTTATTAGATTATTCTCTAAATTTGTTTTCCAAAAGTTGAAAAATGTAACTTTTAATAAAGAAACGTTTTTTTTGAAGAAGCTCATCACCCTTGAAACCATCACAAAACACCTATTTTTTTTCTAGCTGGGCTTTTTCTCATCTCCATTAGACTTTTTTTACTTCTGCATCATGCCAAACAGGCGCAAGGAAGCTTCTTCCCTATCTCAACATCCTCCAAGGTCACCTGCATGGGGCAAATCCAAGGCACAAGGCTCACCGTGGCGCCTCTATGGCTGAGACCAACCCCACGAAACCTGTGAGCACGGCTTTGGAGCCTCCACTGGGTCTGATGAGGATGAAGCAGCCTATCACTGTTCCTTTGTAATTCGAATCCTTCCTCTATGTCTCTGTTTTTTCAAAAACAGGGGTATATTTATTTTGGGTATAAAGCACAGGTAGATTCAGCTACAACTCAACTAATCCCGAGTAGTATAAAGCATAGCGGAGACATTGACCAGATGCTGATCCCCCTCAAACAGATCTTCATCTTTGGCTTCTAATCGAAATTCTTATTTCTTCTTCCATGTTTTTTTATATTTATTATGCTTTTATCCCAAGATTCTAATGCTTTCCATTGTCTGAGTCTTCTTCACTGTAGGGGATCACGATCATTGCCTCTCATTCTCACACTCAACGACAGTGACATTCTCTTCATTTTTGCAGGTGATCTGGTGGGGCGAAGGTTTTTTGGGAGTCAATGGCGGTAGTGAAAGAGAATCGGTTGCCACGTTTGATTCAGCATATTAGACGGTGTTTAACCCCAATTTAACGTTTTTTTTTTCTCCAAACAGAAGGAACGATTAATGTAACGGCTAAACTCTTCGTTTGAAAGAAAGGGGAAGGGAGACTTTTTTTTACCAAATTCTTATTAATGAAGAGATTTTTTTTTTTATTGAGAGTGTAATTATGGAATATTAAAAAAAATTCATGGATAATTTAGTTAAATTAGGATAAAAAATTTTCCTCCACTTTCCTTAAACCAAAGACAGACAGCCTTAAAAGATTTGATAAAGAAGAAGATAACTTTGAGGAGCTGATTCAAAATGGGACAAAACTATAAGTACTTATAATAACCTGCATATTAGTTTTCCCTTCTTTTTTGAATGAAATACAAATATTTTCTTTAAAGAAAAAAAAAATCCGATTTTGACATGGGAATGACTAAATACTTATATTGTGGATAATCAACATTTAATTATATGATATTCATTTTTATATTAGGTACTTTAAATTTTATATACGTGAATGAATTAAAATATTTCTCCGTTGTGGCCACCGAATTTAAATATTTAATATTTTGATTTATTTTGGCAAAAAAAAAAAGTGGATTTTTGTTCGTTATTTAAATAGTTTGATTCATCATTTGAAAATTTTACCACCTTATTCTTATTTTCTTTATCTACCAACTTTCTTCTATTCCCCCCTAAATCATCCTCTTTTTTATTGGGAGCTTGGGACAAATCAATGTAAGCAAATTTTACTCCACGTCCCACCTGTTAGTTAAAGTAAATGTGATGATATATTTTGATGGCATATAAAGGAACAAGTATTATGCAAATTTTTCGTCCTTTTTTTGACGCTTGTTTATTTTTTCTTGGGAAAATTGATTTCAGGGCCCAAGCTAGTAAAATAATTACAAAAAAGGTCCAAGAAACATTCACATGCCAGGTCCTTTTCTAGCATTTTTTCAAAAAGCGTTAGCAACTATATCAGTAACGTTTAACAACTATATCAGTCCCCGTTAACAACTAAATTAGTCTAATTAACAACTATATTTTAACAACTACATCTGTAGCAATTAACAACTACATCAGTAGCAATTAGTAACTATATCCGTACATTTTTTTTTGAAAAAATGCCGGCCTTTTCTGGAATGTGAATGTTTCTTGGGTTTTTTTTATAATTGTTTTACTAGCTTAGGCCCTGAAATCAATTTTCCCTTTTTTCTTCTACTTTTGTACTCTTTTTTTTTCAACAGCCCTAATCAAAACTAAACATGTACTGGCATGGATCGTTGTTTGAATGAAATACTTTTCAATATTTCTGATTTTATATACAAAACATAAGGAATAAACTCCCAGTACATGCCCAATGATTCAATTCACAAATAAGTACACTAAATCCGATAACATCTTAGCCTATTACCCCTCTCAAGTCTCATCACATCCACGTAGACCTATATCTAGCTTTGATATATTGAGAATATTATCAATTATTTAAATTAATCATTATTCTTTTATTAAGTTTGATATTTATTAAATTGTAGGATTATATCGAAATAGTATGTACTCCCTCTTATTAAGAGATTTAATGGATTTATAATAATATTTTTCTCTCAAATTGCCCATATAGTATCAGAGCTAATGACGATAAAGAAGAAGCCAAAAAAAAAAAAGAGATAAAGAGCTAATGATGATAAAGAAGAGGCCAACAAAGAAGAAAAAGAAAGAACGTCCTTCCTTCTTGTGACAAGTCTACCATCTAGTTGTTGTTCCTTCTTAAGATTAACACTCTTAAACCTTCTTCTTATTAGTAATATGGGCTTATAAGTTATAATCAACCAAAAAAAAAATGGCCAATGAAAAAGTTCTTGACTCGACTAATGTCATCGTTGATGGGTCCTTCTTCACTCATTCGTGGAGCATATAGTTCTTCGTCGACGACCCATCATCTCCTCTTCAGCGTTGTCATTGTTGTCCAAGTTGTCATTGTTGTTGGTGGTAGTTCCTCACTTCAAAAATCGTTGAAGCCTATCATCGTGCCTCACAACTCATCCGATGACTGGTCACATCATCCTCAACTTGTTCAACAATTCCTCCAGAGCTCGACGCTGCCCTCCACCAAAGTTTAGACCTTTGTCTAACGTCTCAATTCAATAGTGTCATCTTCTCAATTGTCTGATGCTGACAATCTCGGCATTGCTGTTAAGTCGTGATCTCAGTCCGTAAAATTAGTTCGTCCATGCAATTTTGATAGGGACCAAATTGTCATTTGTTAAATTTGTAGGACTAAAATGTTATTTCTAAAATTCATAATATGTCTCGTATCTGCCTATAAATCTTCAAGCTGCAAATATTTTGACAAAAGGATTACTCAAACCTGCATTTGAAAGTTATAAAAGCAAGTTGAACACAATTAATATCCATAGTCCAATTTAAGAGGGAGTGCGAGAATATTATGGATTATTTAAATTAATCATTATCTTATTATTAAGCTTGATATTTATTATATTTTAAGATTAGATGTAGATATTTTATATCTTAGGATTATATATTATATATTGATATATTATATATGGTAATTATTTTATTTTATTTTATTTTGATTTGATTACCCTGTCATTCTATAATAACATGAAACTGTCAAACACAATGTTCGATATTGATAAATTGCTTCAACATATAAATTCCACAAAGCAACTTGGGATTAAACGAGCAATTCTTGGCCCTCCCTCACCTTGTGTTGTGCAAAATTGTTCCATGAGCTCTCCATCATGCTGTGAGCAGTGAGCTGTCTCTCTTATAAGTGAAATGAGTGTGAGAAGCGCCATAATGAAGGTGTGTTCTGAGGAATAGAACCTCTTTATTTAATGAGAGTGTCAAACCCATCAATTGTTAAACCTGTGTGCTAAATGTAAACTTGCCAGCTTTGCCAAAATGGATATATAGTTCATTAGATCCAGGAAAACTTCTATACGAGAGGGTTAAACATTGTAACCAACTTGCACCAATCAAACATCCCCACAACAACTCCAATTCCTTTCACAAAACTACCACTATAAACTGCTCATTCCCTAACATATAGTCAATCAATATTCACACACCGACAGGGTGACAACTCAGTTCAAAACTTTTATGTAAAGTTAAATACACACAAAAAAGAGGACCACAAATCACTGACACCGAATGATGAGAAAAGAAATCACATCATTGTCGCTGACTATAGATCGAACAATCAAAAGATTTAAGATTGAGTAGTAGAAATGTACTTGGAAAAAAACCTCACAAAGCATGACGAAGTATGAGAACTGAGAGGGATTTTTATCATGATGGAATGGAAGTGCCAATATTCCAACATACCAGAGTGAAGGGAACACAACATCATATCACACGTCAAAAAGAAAAATGTTTACACAGAGTTTTGTGCTGGTTCCGGTTCATAGGATTAGGTATTTTGACTAATTTATTGTACTTAAGTATCTACTTTGATTAACTATAGGAATTGTTTTTTTTAGCGTGATTTATAATTTATGATTTATGAAGTAAATGTATGAGAAATATTTTATCTCAATTTGTATAAATATGTTTTTCTAATGTCAACTCAAACATGTTTTTAATAAATGATACTCCCTCTGATCTTTATTAAAAAAACACCAACTAATAATTCTCACAAACTAAGAAAAATAGTTAAAGTTATCAAGGTTGTCATAAAATTTAAGTAATTTCTAATATTATTTTACTAATTGCACTAAACTTTAACATCATATCAATTACTACTTTCATCTACTACCTTTATTAATTATGAGTATTTATGAAAAAAAAAGTAATTAATGTTCTATGGGAACAAGCAAGTGCCTCACAAAAATAACTAAATACATTTGTTAGTTAATGTTTTATAATGAGAACTCAATGGAGTAGTTAACTCATTAAATATGTCTTGAATTGAATTTTTTTTCTCAATTTTACTTATATTAAATAAGGTATTAAAAGATTGAGAAAAATGTAAGGAGACATATTTAAGTATTAATTATTTTTAAAATGACTTATATTATGAAATAGGGATCAATTTTTTTATTTTTGCAGTGACTTTTTTCTTTTGCTCATGATTTTTGCAGTGACTTATATCAATGAAATTGGGAGTATACAAAATGATGTGACGGCAAGACATGGAATCTATGATTCTGACGACTAAGGTCACTTTTTCTTTAAAAATAATAATTTAATTTTATAAGGGAGAATTACACACAGTCCCAAAAATAAAAAATAATTACCAAAAATTTCTGTGTCATAATTCAATTACAAAAAAGTCCCAAAAAAATACTTAAGACCTTTTTGTAATTAATTGAATCCGTATTTACAACTGAAAATGCTATATTTACAATAAAAATTCTCAATATGCATTTACAACTGAAAATGCTATATTAACAATTCAAAATATATTTTCAGTTTGTTCATATAACATTTTCAGTTGTAAATACGGATTGAAAACTTTTGTTATTAATATAGCATTTTCAATTGTAAATTACGATTGAAAATTTTTCACTTAATTACAAAAAAGTCTCAAGGTACTTTTTTGTAATAGAATTCTGACACGAGACCTTTTAATAATTATATTTTATCCTTGGGACCTGAGTGTAATTCTCCCTTTTTATAACCCTTACGGTCTTGCTGCCACGGAAAGGATCATAAAAAATGGTAGATGAAGATAATTTGACTAAACTAGCAAGACTTTGTGTTCAAGTTAGGTTATGATTATCTACGTCCCTCTAACCCCACTCACTCTCCCTGGCCCTGCTAGATTCTTTCATATCTCAAGTTATTAACTCAGCAGAAACATAACCACACGATGACTTCCTTGAAAAACGACCTTACACTGTAAGAGATCGGCAATCGAAGCAAATCAGCTTCATTACTGTAAAGTTTTTCTTTTGGCGCTTGCTATGACTGGACAAGTTAAAGAGAAAATGACATTGAAGTCCAATTAAAAATATAATAACAGAAAAGATTCAAAACTTGTTAAAGATAGTCTATCGTTGTTTTTTATTTATTTTTATTGATAAGTTAAGAGATTTTTATGATATTATTTCTCTTAATTGAAATACTGATGAAACTACTGATGCGAAAGTGAATCTTATAATTTGCGGGTTATAACATAGAGATCAATATGCAGAAATCCTTCTCAAATACCGAAATATAGTTCACTGTTGTGATTCAAACATGCATGTAGATGCCAATACAAAAAACAAAAGATTATTACATAGTTCTGGTCTGTTCAGCATGACATAATAATGCTCACCCAGAAGAGTAATTGCATGACGCAGACAAAAGTCACAAAACTAAACTACATCAAAATCACCGACAGAGGGATTCTAGTTTCTAACTCGATCAAGCGTCAAGACCCTAGATAAGATGAAACAAAGAACAGAACAGAGTTATAATGCCAAAGAGTTGAAGTTGCCCTGTGAAGAAAAAGAAATCATCGTGAATCAATGACCCCATTTTCTCCAAATGACTGATCTGATCGATCTCCTTCCGCCACCTCCCACGTATCTCTCCCACGACCGTCCCCCACCGACCAGAAAGTCAAATTAAAGTTCAGCATTTGCCATCAGATTCTTCACTATTTAGAACATGGCCTGATAACTTGAACCCAAGTTTTGCCGTATTGAAATTCCGGTGGTGGGGGATGAAGTCGCGGCCGCCTGTGTGCTCACAACTAGAGGAAAAACTTAAAACTACTCATGGGGTGAGAATTTGGTAGAAGGAGATGTGAATATGATAAAGCATCCGAGGGGTTTAAAAAGAAGAGGGAGCTTCAGTATCCAATGGGCATTTCCTTCTCTCAAAGGGTTTGTAAAAATCGCATCTTCCAAGGTATATGCGGCGACCACATTCGTTGCTCCACACAGCATTCTGTCATCAGTTTCTTCTTTTCTTTTCCCTAACCTTTTGCCTCCCACTCCCACCTTATAAATAATCCTTCTCTCTAATTTAGCAACCCCACGCGCTAAAGGCCTTCAATTGAACGTGGCAGCACCATGCTTTGACTCTCTGAATCAGTCAAAGACCCTAATGCTGTATCTGAAGCGCGTTAGGTATACTCTCTGGAGGTTGCAGGTTTATTTTTTTGGTTGTACAAAGACTTTATTTCTTTTGCCATCAATTCTAAACTAAAGTAATGTCCTTTTCACTGTTCAAAATATAATATATTAATTAAGGTTAGATCTTAAAAATGGTGCTTTCAGCAGAAGTTTCATCCCACGTTGTCATTAAGAACAGCGTTCGGAGGCTTGGCTTGGCTGGCATGTGTAAGTCACCATCCATGTAAGGAAAAAGAATGATGTGTGTGGGTGCGCTTTTAGGTCAGGAATCAGGCACTTTGTGAGTACCAAGAACCTTAGAAAGGTATATACTTTGTTCTCATCATCATATTGGCTCAGAATTTTTGTGTGTTATATAACAGGTAGGGTTGGATGATCATGACATGCACATTCTCCCCAAGTTTTATCTAATCTGAACCCAGCAATATATACATATAGGCTTAGACAACTGTGGGGATTTCGACATGGACGTCCGTACGTCATCCTCATATTTGCTATTGAGAACTTATCCTCCCAGATGTCAAAATGAAAATTACACTATTTTTATTTAGTCTTCATCAGATGCAACAGTATTCGTTGCTAGTTTAGTTTAAGAGTAGAAATAGCCAATTAGATTGGCTTAGCATTTGAAATTGAGATGCAAACAATTTGAACTTATAAAAGATGGTGCCATCAAACATTTAGATCAGCTATCATAGGATTGTTCTAGCTTAATTAAGGGTTTTCAAGTTGAGAATTGAGAATGCAATAGCGTTAGGTGATAGGGGTAGTCTAAAAAAACAGTCTTACCATACCTCGAATCTGGATTAGTCCGGGCCCGTTCCCTACAACAAATTTCTGGTTAGGACAGTGTGGGTGCATACGCAAAAAGAAGAGGTGATTAGTTCCTGCAAAAATCTTATTGGTGAGCTATCAATAAGTACTTTTGTAACTATTTTTCAAGCCTATATGTATGTTTTAGCCCTGATCCAACTCACTTAGACTTTTGTATATAAAAGAAAAAGAGGTGCATTCACACATCTATAGTGCAGTTAAACATCCATAGTCCAGTTAAACCAAACTAAATGTCTGTCGCAACTAAATTTTTCTGCCACAGTAACTTGAGCTTGAGAGGTAGGAGGCAGATAGGTTTATAGGTTCAAACACTTGCACCAAAAAGGAATATCAAAATTTTGGACATTTTGTGCTCTCAATGACACTAATGGCGGGATTTCAGGGAAAGGTGGGCAACAATATGTGTTTTTACAATGAAAATTACCCACGAAATAGTAAAAACTTGGAGGTTGACACTCCCTTGTTACATTCAATCAATGCACATACCCTAAACAAAATTGAACTAGGAAAGCTAGAGATAATATAATATGCCATAGCTTCCACTGGTTATATAAACTTATAATAATACTTTATGGTGTGCTTAACCTGTGAAGCAAAGAAAGGCATAAACTTATGGTGGTGATTTTGGAATGCCTTGCAGACAAAGGCAGAATCGCATAACCCCGAGAAGGAATAAAAAAGATCCTTCCAACGCTTCCTCATGGTGGTAGCATATTCCATTTTCCATTCTGTCCCTAATTCATGCACTTCCAAATGTTAAATTAATCAAAGCTGCGCAGTTATTACCTTTTTTGATTAGTTTATATTGGTTCATCACACCAATCTTGGGCGCAAGATGTTTGCCTAAAAATTGCTCTGTTTTGTTTCACCCAACCTTACCATTTGAATGCATGATAGATATTACTTTATTCCTAACACAGCTATGTTGTTTGTGATACTATAAGTTTTACGTGCATCTAAAGAAAAGAACAATTCTGGACCTGACTAATCCCTTGGATTTCTTGAGTTTCAAACACGAAATTCTAAAAGAGAAAAGTGTTGAATAAAAATTTAAAAAAGATTGCAAAGAGACAACCAAGGGATAACTTACATCGGTTTCCTCACCATATATGCACATCATTTTGCTTCTTCAACATATCATTCCTTGCTTTGCTTTCTTGCATCATAACAGTATACAAAGAACAAACCTTAGAAATGGCCACTCCCAATCCCACTCCCAATCCACCCTCAAGAAGACGCTCAAGCCTCCTTCGTTACATCGCCATTGCAATTTTAGCCTTGGCAATTCTAGTGGGCATTGCTGTGCTCATAACTTGGCTAGTTCTCAGACCCAGAGGCTTTGTTTACACAGTGGAAGATGCTTCAATCCACAATTTTAACCTAACCGACGCAAATCACCTCTACGCCAATTTCGATCTTACCATAAGATCTTACAACCCAAATTCTAGGATTGCGTGTTACTATGATTCCGTGGAGATTTCAGTCAGGTACAAGGGCCAGACGCTAGCAACAAATGGGGTTCAACCATTTTTTCAACCACACAGAAATGTGACTCATTTACAGGAGAGGCTCACTTCTCAGACGGTGGCCTTATATGGGTCCATGCCTAAGGACCTCAGGCAGGAGAAGCGATCTGGGGATATTGAATTGGATGTGTTGATGAAGGCAAGAATACGGTTCAAGGTAGGGCTGTGGAAATCAGAAGATAGAACCATGAGAATCTTTTGTTCCCCTGTTTTGGTACACTTCTCTAAGTCCAAGGGCTTTGAGAGGACCTACTGTGACGTTGAACTTTAAAATCAACCCACAAATTTGGGCTTCGTCGTGCCATGTTCAGGGAAATATTGCTTTTGCTGGTATTTTTTACATTTAATGGTGGTGATTGAATTTATATACAAATCTAATCTCAATTATTATGTGGATAAATACTAGGTGGCCTGACAGAGTTCTCATGGTTTAGGTGCTCTTGTTGTTTTCTTTTTCTAAGTTCTTGTGGTTTTGTGCTCTTGTTTTGTATTTGGAGATTGATGCTATGTATTCTTTAAATTAAATATCATTATTGATTTTTTTCCTCTTTTCTTTCTGTAAGTTTTTCTTTCTGTTTTGTTCTCTTTGGGTCTTTACTCTTGGGTATGTGGGTATCAAATATTTGTGTTCACACGACAAAGATACTATATGGATGTATGTTTTAATATGATTATAATTATTATGGTGACCTCAATGAGAACAAATAAACCAAATCAGCGAAAGTTCTACACTATTGGGCTCATGTTTTTTTGAATGAAACACACTATTGGGCTTTATTCACACAAAATTCTATTTCTTTGTTAAGGCTGTTAATAATATCAAAAAAAAAAAAAAAAGACTGTTAAGTTTGATGCATGATTCATAGGCCTAATATATCTCTTTAGGATAGCAAAACAATTTTAAAAATTTTATCAAAAAAAAAAAATTTAAAAATAAAACTGAAGTCTATTGAAAAGGGTTAATCTTTCATGACGCGATGGACTAATATTTGAATTCCCGCTAGGTGAGGCGCTCACATTTAGTGTTGCCTCCAATATAAGGATGTCTATACTTAACAAAAACAATTAAAAAAGACAAAAAAGAAGGAGCAAACCATCTCAGAAAAAATTATGCTTGGCTTCTTAAACTAGAGCCATGCAAAAAGTTACTACATTCACCGGCAAAATAAAAATAGCGAACCCTAACCAACAAGTTGTTGGTTAAGGTAATCAACGACTTTATCCCTTTAAACACAAAAAACATAAGTTTAAATCCTTAAAAATGTATTCATTGAAAAAGATAAGAATCCATTGCTTTCTAAGCCTTGAAAGGGGAAACCCTTCACTAGATATAAAAATAGTAAGTCTTAGTTAACATTGATCATAAATAAAAGATATTTACTATAGTTTTGATTTTGTTATCAATTCTCAAGTACTGATAAAGGTGGATCTTTCCAATAAATTTGTATTTTCAATTGATTAAGATACACTTTTCAATTTCCGACCTCTTTAAATTCTGGGGTGAAGTAGCCTTGTCATGTAGATAAACCCGCCCATATATATATATATATGGATAAGTAAGTCGGATCAGGACTATTGATTTGCTGGTGTACTACGTTTACGGTGTCGGTGGTTGGTGGTTTTTTTCAATTTTCCACCAACCTATGATTCAAGTTAATGTTGAGGAGGAAACAACATCTCCAAGTAAAGCAAAGCAAAACATGTTTAAGGGAAAATTACTCTAATTAACGCATTAATTATTTGCATTTTCCAGCCAAGTAAACGTTGTAAGGTGTACTTAGTACCTCTTACTTCTGTTCTCTTGGCGTTTTCTCTGACGACAACGACTACATAGAAATAACATCGTGCGATGATTGGTATGTGATGAGTTTCCTAAAGAGGGTACGGTGAGGCAAGAGACGTTAAATCAAGGCAAAACTTAAAAACAACACGACAAATTACGTTGGTGGTTGGGTTCTTTTGCTAAGCTTAATTATGTGTACTTGAGGTGTAAAGCATTGATAGATGGAGTGAAAAGTTATGTGAGAATTTGGCATGTACTTGATGGCTTTTCAGGAAACAAAGGGGGAAAAAAAGACACTTATTATACCATAAATTTGACCCAAGCGGATTGGAGTGTTGCAGAAGGAGACATTGATGCAAGGGGAGCAGTTAATGGACAAGATATGATATGATACATACGAAATGATACACACACAAAACCTCATCACACGTTTAAACACTGCCGCCTTTGATTTCTTCCGCAATGTTGTCGATCGTTTGTTTGCATACTGTTGTTGTTTATGTCTCTATACATGTTCCCCTTCCTTTTTGATCTGTCTTGAGATTTTATGTCAACAATATAAAACCCTCAACTTGCTCGTTTTGAACAGATGAAAGGGAGTTTATGTCAGCAATCGTACAGACACGCTGGCACATAAATTAACCACCCAGATATAAAGTAGTATCACCTACAATATTTGCATGAATGATTGAACTTACGTGTCGGCCGATTAGCGCACTCTCTGTGCTTTGATCGAAGAACGTGCGTACGGCAAACCCTCATTTTGCTGGTGATGAAAACTGGCTTAGCCAGAAACACAAGGTACATTAAAAACAATAATTTGTTGTACCTGCATTATTATATATACTTTAGTTTGATCTGGTTAACCAAATGCATCATCACCTTACTTTGTGCATGGGAAATCGTTTTCGGGGCGACAATGGGATGAGGATAATGGGATTGATCGATGAAGCAAGCAACGACGTCTCAGGGCAAAAACCAGCCATGTGCATGAACAAGGCGATCACAAGACATTTATTGGTTAGGGAGAAGGAATTTAGATAAGTGTGTGAGATGTGTTTTCCATCGAATCAATCAAACAGCGTCTAAGGTTACGTTATGTGTGCAGGTGGCCTTCCCTTTATGGATATTTGTGGCCCAATGCTCCATTTCCAAAATTAGAACACCCTGGATCCGCAGAAATGTGAATAGTCATGAATGTCATATGGTAGAATTTACTGTGTGATTTTTTGGAACGGGATTAGAATATTCAAAAATAATTTTTTAATTGTGATTTATGGTATATAAAATAAGTAAGTGAGAAAAGTTTTTTTTTTTTTTTATAAATAGACATATTTAAAGTGTCCAACAACAATCCAAACAAGATGTATATACAATAATGGCAACAAAGCCTTAACTTACTATATAAGATTTACTTGTGTGCATAACGCTATCAAAAATCAGATCTTTCAATAAGTTATTGATAAAAAATCCCACTTTATAACTTTGTTAAATATTTACTTCATTTTTTCTTTAAATCTTTTTCGATAACTCCATATTATCTAATATATGATATTTAAAAACAAATAACACTAAATATTTTAAAATAAGAATAATAAACAAGAATGTCCATATCAGAATAGAGAGTGTGAGTGAAAGGACGAGTGGCCGGGGCGTTAAGTGCGGGAAAAAAAATGACGAAGAGAAAGAAACAAGGGGTCCGGAGGTGATGTGATAAGAATCTAAATAGATTCATCCACTGAAAGAACAATATGTATACTTGTGTTTGTCCTTCCACACTGTCTTGTCACCATGATTAAACCTCCTTTTCTTGAAATAATCAATAATGTGCATGTCTGGATCAGTAACTGGGTTGGTTGTTGGAGATAGATGGGGATGATGATGAAGTGGGCTTCACTTCACAAATAATCGATCTCCCCAACTTGCTTCATCACATATCAAACACTGCTTCGTTCTTTCTCTTCTTACTTCTCGTGAAATGTCGGCAAATGCTTCAAGTCTCAAGTTCCTGCATTCCCTTTATCTTTAGCTTGTTTTTAAGATGCCAAACTATTAATTAATTAGATTGATAATTAAATCATGCCTCTGGGGTTAAAAATCTTTCCTTTCTTTTTCACTTGCTTCTCTTCTTCGCATGCCACTTCTACAGCAAACTCGATCGTTTGTTTCTGGAATTCCTTCAACTTTAAGAAATGCTCCGCTTCTTTTTTACTTTTGCGGTTGTTAATCTAAAACTTATTTACTTAATTATTTAGTTAATATAATTTTTTTTCTAAAATACTTTAATTATCTTCCTTAATTTTCTCAATCTTACTTCTACTTAATTATAGTTGATTAAAGGTAAATTAATAAAATATTGACAAATAGAAAGAATATGTCTTACATTTAAGATCAAATCAATTCTCTAATTAGATTATAGGATTGAAGGAGTTTTTTTTAATTGGCTATCCTTAGACGAGCATATATCAAAGAAACATGCATAATAGCTAGTCTTCCTAATTAACTAAATCTATCACGTATATTTAATCTTGCGCGTGCTTGTTATATTGGCACCAAACTACTACAATACATCTAATTCTTTTTCTCCGGTAGATTTTAATCATTATACTAAAATATAAATGATGATAGCTAGCTCACACTTTAGTCAGGAAAAGGTTATGGTATCCAAGATGGTATATAAAATATGATGAAAACACTTTTAAAATCACTGTTTTTTCATACAAGTCAAGGGTTCTCTTACCCAAATGATAATTCTTATCTACTATACAAAATTACAAACCGGGAACAGAATTTTAAAATGCATAAAGAATATATAAAGTCGTTATAAAGTGAAAGAGGATGACATTTGATGTGTGTGTGTGTGTAAAAGCAAGCTGATGATTAGACTGGACTCTGAAGCAGCTTTAGGTGGACATAGTGATGAACATCAGGTTGCTACTAAATAACAATAATTAAAAGAGCTCGATCTTGGACTTGTTAAATTTGAGTTTTAGATTATTACGATATCCAAATCTGTGTTGGGATTAGAGGGACTCAAATACAACAATTAATTAAGGATGAATATGTAAAGGGACCTGTGAGTATGGAGAAAAACAAGGCATGCCATGTGGTGGAGTCAGCCTTTTTTCGGGACTTCAATGATGACTATGGTACTTTAGTTTCTACGCACCCAACCCCTTCATTACTTAATTGCAAAGCACTTTATCAAATTATGAATTAATGAACTGCATAGCTAGCTCATTCATTAACTGATCCAATGATCATTTAAGTTCCTTTTGGCCAATTAAGTAGATAAGCCTTGCTTTTTAGTTGTGCTTGATTATTTCCTAGTCTAAAAAAGAGAGAATAACTTACTATAGAGATGGATGAGATTCATAAACAATTATTCCTTATACTTGAATATAACTTTTCTTCTTTAGAGACGAGGTTTTTGTGTATTTCAAAAGAGAAATTCAGAATTTTAATATAATTTATAAGACATATATATATATATATATATATATATATATATATATATATATATATATATTGTAAACACAAATTAATCATATGCTTGACCTTCCAAAGAGAACAAAATAATCAAATAGTTAACACCAATATATATGGACTATATATGATCAATTGTTAACATCAGTCGCTAATTTAAAATTCATTCAAGATAACGTTATTACTTTTCTAAATATCATATCATTATCGTCATCACTAGCTAGCTTTAATTTGTCTAAGACAATCTCGACACGAAAATAAGTTAATTACGTACTATAAAAGTTAATAAAAATAATTCCAACATCTTAATATTATATTTCTTAATAATCTCAAATGAGAAATAAAAAGAACTTAGGGTGGGACTGTAAATATATGCCATGCTTTACATAATTTAATGAATTTGATAAGTGATGTTTCAACGCTATTTTTAAATTGCAAGGTCTCGCATGATAGTAATACAAACAATATATTATATAAAATCCTTCAAAAGCAAAGAATAATATTAATTGATAGTAAAAGAAAAAGTATGACAAAAGTTACACACTTGATCAACCTAGATATTCATTCACCACATCGAAGAGTATCCCACTATCAGAATCTAAGAGAAACCATTATTTTATTTTTTTTTTTGTTACGTTATTCTTGAATTATTCTAAACAGATCGTTAGAAAGAAGTAACATTATATTGGCCGGGAAGAACAAAGAACGCAGTTGAGGGCAAATATCTTTCTTTCTCCACTGGCTTCTGGTTTTCATTTCTTTGGATTATTAATCACAGACAAGGAAACAAATGGCAAATAATAAACCACGTCAGATGACGCAAACTTGACGTTGAATTTACGATTGGGGAACATAGACTTCAATGGGACGAAGACTGCCACGTGTCACGATATCATAATGGGATTTGATCAAAATATCGAGGCGTTGAAGAATGGTTCATCTGTGTATTTATATATGAAAATGCCACACAGCCCATGACGTGTCCGCATTTATTATTTATGAATTGCCGCTTTCCTACTTTCTCTCTCTCTCTCTCCCCCATTCCTGCCTAATTCCTTGCTCATGTTCCTTCTCTCTCCCTCCCTCTCTCACAAGTACTTCATCTTAGTTTTCGGTTCCTTTACTTCTAAACAAAAGACCACAACTTTACTGGTACGATTCACTTTCACTCAGCCTTTTTTCCCTTAAATATTCTTATTTGAATCACACTCTTACATTCTGGTTTATTTTTTTGTCTTTGGGTGTTTTTAAGAGCATTGTGGGTTACTTTTTGTCTTTGGGTGTTTTAAGAGCATTTTAATTTCCCCCACAAGAAATGGGGTTCTCTGTTTCTTGTTCTGGAGACCATTTCAAGAACTCTGCCTCTCCGATTGCAGTAAGCCGTATGGCTGATTTCTGCTCAGTTTTCCTGAGCTTGTTCGATCAAAGGTTCACATTGGAATCATGAGATTCAAATGTGTTATAAAGTTTGAGGAATTTGAAGAATTTTATCTCTCTTGTTGACGAATCTCTGTTGTGGGATAGAAACTCAAGTCGGTCATTTTCTTTTAATCAATTTTCAGGATCATTTATATATATCTGGCTGGGAAGCACGGGCTAGAAATAAAAATTGATGTAGTAACTGATCAGTTCTTTCTTTTGCAGGCTAAGGTATAGTTATAAAGCCAAATAAAATGACCTGTTTTTGAAAGGAGTGCTTTGATTTTCCAGCACCCCTGTTTCC
This sequence comes from Acacia confusa, assembly GCA_037074495.1. Classification (NCBI taxonomy): domain Eukaryota; kingdom Viridiplantae; phylum Streptophyta; class Magnoliopsida; order Fabales; family Fabaceae; genus Acacia; species Acacia confusa. The sequence goes on from CM073509.1 coordinate 2,811,086, forward strand.
TAATGCGAATTTTAGTGCATCCAGCAGATGGGTTGTAAAGATTTGTTTTGTCGTTAGGCAAAAAGAAAAAAAAAAACAATAAAATTATGGCTATTGTTGGTGTGCACAATGTGTCAGTGCTTGACTCTTCTTTTCTTAGGGACTCTCATTCTCAATCGTCAAGTAGGCATGTAGATGGAAGCAGGGGAAGCTCTCAGTCATCTTCTTCACTTTTGCAACTATGGCAAGAGATTGAGGATAAGCAAGAGGAGCTAAACAATTCTAGCTGTGAAAACTCTTCTGATCTTGGAGACCCTGAAAGGGAAAGAGTAAGGAAAACTTTCAGAGAATGGATGAACAGTGCTGGTGCTAGAGATGAAGCATCCACGATTTCCATCAGACAAAATAGTCCCAGGGAAGAGTGGCTTGGCGAAACAGAGCAAGAGAGGGTGAGAATCATAAGGGAATGGGTACAAATGAGTAGCCAGAAACAGAGTGGTGTTTCTTCTGGGGACAATAGAGAGGAGCAATCTGAAGAAATTGAACGTGTTCGTAATGGATTTGTGATGAACAAAAATGAAGGACAGAGTGAGCGAACTCGTAGGGGGATTCGGAAATTATGTGGCAGACAGGTTTTGCTTGATATGCTTAACAAGGCTGAGAGAGAAAGGCAGAGAGAAGTTCAGGAGTTGTTAGACCAGAGGGCTGTGTCTCATTTTCCCCATCGCAATCGAATTCAGGTTTGTCCTTACTGACTTTTGTATCTTTATGGAGAATGTTTACCCCTTTTCTATATAAAGTTTGAAGCTTTTAATCGATGAGTAAAAATATAGCAAGAAACTGATGATGGGTTATTAAATGTTTTGTAGTCTTTGCTGAGAGGCAGGTTTCTGAGAAATGATAGAGTTGCTGATAAGAAAAGGACCACTTCTGCGTCGGACAGTGAATTAGGCTTATTGAGGCAAAAGCATACTGTATCAGGTTTAAGGTAACAAGTTCTTTCTGCCATTAAAGTTGAGGAGATAATTTCATGTTATTTTAATATGAAGCTTTTCTATATCTATCTTGTGATCTTGCTTGCCCTTTTTAGAAGGCACATGAAAAAGAAATGTGTTTGAACTCTGAAACCTTTATTTGGTGATTTTTATATGTGTTCGTTTATAAGAACACGAATGTTTGTCAACCAAGACTGGTGATGGTTTATGTTGGATCTATATAATCTCCAAGGGGTTTAGGAGTTAAACACCAGGGAGATGAACGACACTCAGTGATAACTACAGAGAAGATATCACCAAGTTTCTTAGGATCACTGTGCTACACGGTGGTGATGCTAGCCACAGAGGGGTGGGGTGTGTGCTTAGTGAGATAGGAAATAGATGAAAAAGTCCTTATGCCTTGTGGGTAATCTCTTATTTATAGAGATTACCTAGGGTTTTAGCCCACTGGAGTGCATGCAGGTAGTGCGCCTCCACGTTCTGACATTGTCTGCTCCCATGTCTAGGTGTGCCTGCTCCACTACCTAGACTATTCAAGATTATAGGCATGATTAATGGAGATTAGTGTTTCTACCTGCTTAAAGGAGTCACAGCAGAAGGCCTCCTCATTGGGCCTATCTTCCAGGCCCATTTCGTCAGTCTATAACAATATGAATATTGCATAGTCTAGTGCGTTGAATTTCTAAAATGCTCCCCACAACTAATTTGCTACTATTGTTTTATTCACAATTACTGTTATTACCCTTCGTTTCTAAATATAAGATAAAGTTTTTTTTAGAGATTAAGGAAGCCAATAAGTTACTTAAAGTTATTTAATCATATATATATGTTATATATTATTAGATTATATATCATTTTATTAGTTTAACTAATTAGTTTGGGAAAATAATAAAAATATAAATACTATATAAAATAATTTAATTAGCTTCCTTAATTTTTTCAAAAAAGTTAACTTTATCTTATATTTAAGACCGAAGAGATTATATTATAAACATTTGATCTTACTACATATGTTCTCCTGTGCTTTGCTTAAAGCTTTGGATAAATTATACTGTTCAAAGCTCTCTATAGTAGTTCATGGTATTTGGGTTTTGGTCTGACAAAATATTACTTTTTAATAATTAGCTTGTTTGTGGGAAAGTATTCTAGTAAATGTGAGGGATTGAGGTTCTTAAATATGGTCGAGGGTCCATTCCTTGCCTTTTCTGTGTATCCCATTTCTGTTTTGTAAATCAGTAAATATATAAAATCGCACGATATTGTCAGATTTAGACTTGGCATTCTGTGCATGATGTCTACGTATCAGAAGAAGCAATAAAAGCAAAAAATAAATAAATGAATGAGTGGTTATTTTCTTGTGTGCTGTCCCCATGACATCAACTTGTTGTGTGAACAGGGAAGGATTCTTCTCCAGAAAGAACATTTCTGGTTGCAGTTTAGAAAGCAACAATTTACCTGATACCTCATCAAACAGTGACATTGATGAAGCCAGCAGTTCACAAAGTTCCCCAAATGTACATTCCAAACCATCTAAGCCCAATTATCAAGCAACTGATATAACTCAGATATCAGGTGATCACATTTGTCTGCAGAGACCTCCCCGTGAGAAATTAGAATTGCAAGAATCCCCTGCTCCTATCGAAGCAGAGGGACCGCAGGATTTGAAAATTGAATCAAGAGATTTCCAGTCACCAACCAATGTTGGGATCGAAATAGGAGATGATGGCTCTCCACAAAGTGTTCATGTGGTGTCAACTGAAGAAGATACGTCAAAGGAACTTTCCCCATCATGTCTGCCAATTGAAGATACAGAGCATTGCTCTGTGCAGATGTCCAGTGAGGAGGACCATAACGAACAGTCTGATCATGGATATTATTTAGAGGAAAATATCACTGATGAAGATAACTTGAATGAAAATGTTGCTCTGGAAGGAGAGCTTCCCATAGATTTTGGAAATGAGGGAAGTGAAAGGCTTCTACTTGATGCTGAACAGAGAGACAACACTGGGGAAGGTATGGATCTTAATCATCCAACTTCTACATCAAACGAGAGGCCCCAAAACATGTTGCAGAACGAAGATGATGAAGACCCTCATGTTCAAGAACCATCTGAATTGCGGTGGCCACGAGATGATGGCGCTGAAGAACCAATTGAACATTTTTCAGGAGGAGCTTCCGATCATGAAGGCACTGCTACAGTTGGCGGAACTCATGTAATTTATTTTTCTGATGACGACAATGCGCACAGCGGAGAACTCAATGAACTATTAAATAGGTATGTGAATATTGCTGAACAACTTTGCGCTTCTTAATTTCCATAATCTGGGATAGAGGAAAAATTTGTAATTTAGAACTAATAATGTTATTGACGTTGCAGGAGACGTGTTTCTAATCTCCTTAGCAGCAGTTTTCGTGAGAATCTGGATCAGCTGGTAAGATCATACGTAGAAAGACAGAATCATGCTCAAATGGAGTGGGAGCTGCAAGAGGAGGAGGAGGAAGGCTACCTGGAGCAGCAAGCTATGGATCAGATTGGTGATCAAGATGGTCCTTCTGAAAGCCCCACTTACTTGCCCTCATCACCAACTCAATCTTCTCGACCATTTTGGGACCAACAAAATGACACGAATAATCAACATAACGGAATTGTGCGTTCATGTTTAAAGTTTGTTCCATTATTCACCACTGGTTTTATGCTTTTGATACATTCAAATATATCATGTACATGTTGTTTTTGCAGGAGTGGGAGATTATTAATGGTTTAAGGGTTGACATGGCTGTGCTACAACAGAGGATGGATGAAATGCAGAGAATGCTGGAAGCGTGCATGGATATGCAGCTTGAGCTGCAGCGTTCATTGAGGCAAGAAGTTTCTGCAGCACTACTTAATTGCTCAGATAATGGGTCCACGAGTACGCAATTCACTCTTCTTATCTTTCCATTCATAGTTCAAATTCTAATAATGCTATTATTTCTTCAGAATCATAATTAACAAGTTGAAGCTTTGTTAATCACAGCATTCCAAGACCATGATTCCCAAAATGATGATAACTCAAAGTGGGAGTGTGTGAGGAAAGGACTCTGCTGTATATGTTGTGAGAGACATATTGATTCTCTATTGTACAGGCAATCCACCTTTCCCCAAAATTCACTATTATCAGTTTGGTATTAAGTATTATTATCACCTGAATACTAAATTGCTCTTATAAAATTGCAGATGTGGGCACATGTGTACGTGTTCAAAATGTGCAAACGAATTGTTACAGAGCAAGAGAAAGTGCCCAATGTGTCAAGCACCTGTGGTGGAAGTGATACATGCTTATTCCATACTATAATGTCGACATAATGAGATCACACTTACAACTAATAGGTTTAGGACCCTAACATGGTCTAGCTTCTGGATCTTTCTTCCTTTGATTCCTGTATCTATTTATGACAAGTCCCACCATAGATTCCGGGACAGCCAATGGCATATTTTTGGGCCATTGATACTGATTCTAATAATAATCATTTAATCAGTAGCTTAATGTTCTTTGCAAAAGTACTGTATCTCTAAAGCTTGGGCAACTCCGGCTCCGTCTCTGATTACTTAATGTTCCCATCGTTCTACCTTCTCGCCACGTGTCACCATTCTCGACCGTTAATGCTACCTGTTGCCGTCTAACAATCTGATCGCCGGTCGGCTCCGCCTTAGCCGACTCTTCTGCCTGCCGTTCCTCCTCAAAAAGGTTGCTGCCCCGGCAAACCGGGCACGTCACGTGCGAGGACAGCCACATGTCGATGCACTCGCGGTGGAACACGTGCTTACAGTTCGGAACTATCTTAACGGTCTCGCCGATCTCGAATTCGCTCAGGCAAATGGCGCAGTCCTGGTGCTTTGTTTCTGAGTTGTACCGAAACACCGGCAACGATTGGACGGTGGTCGGGTCGAGACCACCACCGCACGATGATGACGGAGAATGATTATTAGATGACGCCGGTGACGAGTGACGGGCGGATGCAGGGGAGTGGCCGGTGAACTTCCGGATGAACAGAATGATGAAAGCTATTAAGAGGAAGACGATGATGATGAGGTAAGCAACGTTGGAATTAAAGGGTAAAGGTGCTGATAGTTTCAAAGGTGTTACGAACAGTGAAGACGAAAGTGGCGCCGTCGTTAACCGTGGTGGTGAAGAAGAGGCGGCATCGGAGTAGGAGGGCTCATCTTCGTTCACTAGGAGCAGTCTCCGGTTGTAGAGTTCCATTGTCTCCGGAGTAAGAAAGCTGGAAAAAAAAGAGTGATATTTTGTTAGTATTAATATTACCCTTTGAGAGAGGATTGAGGGAATTGCACGCAATGAAAAGCAGAGTGGGGTTTTATAAAGGCAGGTTATTTAATGTTTAAGGGGCAAGTTGACGGGGACAAGGAATTAAATTGTGGGAGCCACCATATCTTGCCGGGGACTCTGGAGTTTACAAGAATGTTACTGCTCAAATATTTAGTCTCAACTCTTCTTAATACTCTCAGTACTGTTTTAAATGGATAAGGAAGAAGGTGTTTTCCACATCCAGAATCCACTTCATTCTTCTCCACTGCTTATTTGTTGCTACTAGCATATGCTCAGACCTGAAGCGGTGGAACAAGGCTCGGTATATGTTCTAAAATTTTTGTTTCAGAGAAACAGGGACTGGTAATTTCGTGCTCCAAAATTAAGGTCTCTGAGGACTGAGGGTCATTAGAAAATCAATAACTTTTATTCCTTGGATACCCATTTTTATTGGACTAATGAGGAAGCCGAGAGTCAAAGAAAAACACACCAACACACCAACACACCACCACACATGTGAGCATCGAGTTCAAATACGGATTCATGGAAATAAAGGAGATCGTACAAGTGATGGAACGGCGGTAGATAACAGAATATTCCACTTGTTTGTATTCCCTTCCCCCTAATTTCTCACGTGGAGTAATTGTTGTTTACTTGAACATATTATAGTGAATATATAAGCGGACAAGCTAAAACTAAGACTGCCATTGCTGATAAAACACAGGGCAAAGCATGCATATTTACATACCAACAAGAAACATAAAAGTAACATTACCAAACTTAATTGCACCATCGTACATCTCCTACATGGGCCTCCCCACAAACTCGGTCAAAATGAAAATAGTTAAAGAGGGTATTATGAAACCCTCTGTCCTATTCCAAGTGGGGAATGCTGGGAATAGCAGCAAACTACTGACTATAACTACCAAAGTTAAGACAACCTAAAAATGAAAAGAATCTACAGTCATATCCACGGACCAAAACATGAAACTTTAAGTAAACCTAGTGAAGAGTATCGTGAGACATGTAATTGGAGACAGCTTTGGCACCCTCAGCAATGGCATGCTTGCCAAGCTCTCCAGGAAGAAGCAGCTTCACAGCCCCTTGGATCTCCCTGAAAGACAATGTGGCGTGACCTGTATAAGTCTTGAGCCTGGTAGCTTCATCGGCGAGCCTCTCAAACATATCAGTCATAAGATTGTTGAGAATGGTCATGGCCTGAAATGAAATCCCCATTTCTGGATGAACTTGCTTCAGTACTTTGTACACATACCTCCTGTACCCTTCTCCCACCTTCTTTCTCTTCCTTTTCCTCCCTTTAGTTCCTTCCTTCATTGGCTTTTCTTGCTCGGTTTTCTGCTGATGGGTTGTTGCTTCTTGGACAGGAATGGTTCTCACATTGTCCGTGGTTAAAGTGTTTGCTTCTTCCTCTGATTCGGTATCTTTGTTTGATCTCCTTGGTCTTTTAAGGACAGAGACTTGAACTGTGCTTTCTTGCACAACTACTTTTCTGGTGGATTTGACCACGATGTTCTTAGCACGCTTTGGAGCCATTGAAGTGTGTATCAGCTAGCTGTGAATGCTTCAAGCGGAGATTGGTTGTGATGGTAACTGGAAAATTGATGATTTAAAAGAAGTTGAAACTTGTTGGGGGCCGCAGAGGTTGACGGGTGTGAGGGGTACGTGTTAAGCAGTGAGCATGAATAGAGTAGATACGTGTGGTGAAAAAAAGCGAATGGAACTTACAGATGCTTCTCGGAGAAAATTGGAGACTGGGTCCCCATGAAATTTCTGGCATATTGTCCTTTCTCTCTCTCTTTTCCTTTCCAGGGAAGGAAAAAAACATTCTTTCGGTCGAATTCTCATTCCCTGCTATCCTCAAATGAGGTTTCTTTTAAAAAAAATCATTAATTTTTTTATTTGTTTGAATTAAGTCATACTTCACAATCTGAAGTATTTTTTTTAATAACACTTAGTATCTTAAATTAATTAATTTTAGTAAGTGCTATTTAAAAAATTCTAAATGGTTGATGCATTAAAAATTAATTAATTAAATGATTTGAGATAATGAACACTACTAAAAAAATATTTCAAGATGTTAGGTATTACTGGAAAAAAAAATTGGGATGCTGGGTGATACTGGAAAAATATTTTTGGATGCTAGATATACTGAAAATTAATTAATTTGAGATGATAAATATAAAAAAATAAAAAATACTTTAAAGTGAAACATATAATTTAATCTAAATAAGTAAGAATATATATATATATATATATATATATATATAATTGGGTTCCCTCATGCTTTGAGGGATGATCATGGCTTGCTCATATATCCGTTCAGCAGAGCATGCAGACCCCTTTCTGTCTATTTGCATTTGTATTATTAATTAATAAAAATCATATAAGGAGTGTCCCATTATTGTAATGGTTACGCTTATCTCAAAAGCCTAGTCGATTGTGAAGGAGGCTAGCCGATTGTGAATCAGAACTCTCTTAAACTTATAAACTCCACTTTTAATGAGATTTTTCAATTAATATCAAGGGTAAAGGTGTAAAAATACACATATATTTTACCTTTAGGAGCGTCCAACACCAAATATTTTTTTTAGTGCAAAAGTACTCATGTAGTTATAAAATAGATGCAAAAGTCACACCTTCTGTTAAAAAGGACAAACGTTGACTATTAAAATGAAAATTTTGATCAACACTGATGACATGGATATTGACTTGGCAAATCAAGTAGTATTTGAAAAAAAAAAAAACTATCAAAATACATAAAGGGCAAGAAATCCGATCAGAGATCGCAAACCAACTTCACCTTCATTCTTCAATTTCATTGATCTTTTCTTCCTCATTGGCAACAACTTCCACCTTCACTGTCGCCGATGAGCTCCTCCTCTTCACCATAGTTACCACCGTCAGAAGCTTCCAAGAGGAAAAAGGGAAAAAAAGTCTTGGATCTGGGTATCTAGAATAAGAAACTGAAAACATAAAATGGAATATAAACTCTATTTTCTCCATTAGAGTCACTCTAAGCTCAAAATGACAAGAATATAGTCACAATTCTAAGGAAGTCAGATGAACATACTCGATTTACTAGAAATTTTCTAGGAACGCAAACTGGATTTACCATAAAGCTCAAAGACAGATAAAAGCATAACAGAAATAGCAAGATTAGCTAATTTGAACCTGCACGATACATAGAAACATGAAAAAAGCTGGTAGATTAAATCTTTTAGCTCATCCTATGCATGAACATGTACAGATCCACACAATAGGGGAAGCTATAGCTTATGCTAGACACAAAGAAAGAATCTCATCTCCCATAAAACCTCAAATTGAAGCTTAAACAAGATTATGATTTGAAATCTCCCACCAATTTTTGGTAGCCACAGTCACAAACAGAGAGAGAGAGAGAGAGAGAGAGAGAGAGAGAGAGAGAGAGAGAGAGAGAGAGAGAGAGAGAGAGAGAGAGAGAGAGAGAGAGAGAGAGAGAGAGACTCACGATGAGATGACGACGCTGCAGAAATTTAAGCTCCTGACCATGGAATGCGGCATCGTTCAGAGCCCCAGCGAAGCCCTAGGACCAGCCCGTTGGTTTAATTTCAATGTTGGAAAACCAGCCTACGGATGCTTTTCTATTGAAGCACCAGCAGTCGAGCACCTCATCGAAAAAGAGTCAACGATTCAACTCACCTCCAACTCTACCAACACTGTCTCCAACAAGTTTCGAGTGCTGGCTTGCATCCACGGTCTCGGCAACGTCCCTTCCATCAACCATGGAGAACTAAATACACTTGGTGCTGGCCTGCTGCTGATTGCCTCGTCCTCCAAGCTCCACTGTGAACACAAATGCTAGGGACTGACGTGGTTTGGGTTTAAACGCTAGCTTCCCCCTACCACGCTTAAAGCACATTTGGATGACATCTAACACCGACCTAACGGACATCTTCCAATATTAACGTTTTTTGTGATTTTTGTACCTATTATGTAGCCACGTGAGTACTTTTACACCCAAAAAAAGCTCTTGGTGTTGGGTGCTCCTTGGGATAAAACACATGTGTATTTTTACCCATTAACCCTAATATCAATATTATATATCTATAAAAACAAGAATGACCTAATATATAAAGCTCCTATCAAGTGATATATGAGGAATAATAGATATAAACAACTTTATCTCACAAATGAATAGGCTGTTTTGTGCAATACTATATATCCATATTCTCCATTAATACCATCCCTAATTTTGCTTTCATCTTTTTATTCTACTCTATTTTGTTTAGTTGTCTCTTATCAACTTAATTAAACTTTCTTACCTTTTTGTTTGATTTTGATATCTCTAAACTAACAAGTCTTCTTTTTTTAGTTACTACCTTATTAATGTCAAAACTCAATTTAAAATAGTCTTTTTAAAGATGTTTTCTATATTCTCACAAACTTAAATTTAAGCGGCTTACTTTGATTTCACTAAACCCAGTACCTATTAAAAATTAGTGTTCTCAATTTTTTTTTTCAGGAAAAAAACATCAGTGCTGGTACTTGAAAAGCGTGATCAGAGAGATTAGTGGCATTGCACCTGACCCTACCGCACCTAGAAATGATAATAGAGCTAATGTGACTTGATTAGGTTGGCAGTAGAAAAAAATATTTTGGTAAGTTAAAATAAAACTCTTCTTATAAAATTACCTCATTTTATAAGATTATCACTAATCCAAACAAACATCCAGGGACAGAGCTTCTTGAGGACAACCCCCAAAAATTTCAGTGTTTCGAAAATTTGTCTAGAAATTTTTCTTAAAAATTTAATATAATGTAAAAAGATATTTATTTTTATACATTTAGCCCTCTCAAATATTTCTTTTAGTTAATGAATATATATTTACCTCTCAAATATTTATCCCAAACTCCACCACTCATATCGTACTATGGATCTCATGTCTGTAAAATACAATGGGTGGTAATAAAATGAGGTATCATGACAAGTAAATGAAACACGGCAACATGTTATTAAAATCAAGCAGCCAAAGAGTAATTACGCTCGCCTTTTCTATAAAAGTGGAGTTAAAGAAAATGAACAACTGAACATTTTTAGACTAATTACCAGAAGTTATATAATGATAATAATAATACTCCCTCCGGTACTAACAGAAGGTATATATAGTTATATACATGCTGCCAGATCAAATTAAAAAAGGATGATTCAGAATTATAATTTTAAAAAATAAGACTAAAATTGTGAGTCAACTGTAACGCTTGAGTACAACAAAAACTGAAAAAAGTAATTCGGAAAACAAGTGAAATAAAAAAAAGGTTTAGAGATAAAATTAGACATTGATTAGTGGGATGAGCGACGGATGAATGCAAATTAAGCTAGAGGAGCCACAGTCGGGGACGAGCCATATGAGACTGAGGAGGCCCCAACCCTTAAAAGAGAGAGACGGCAATAATGTGACACAATACTATTACTTTTGTCTTAAATATAATATCTTGTTGATTTTTTTGAAAGATTAAGAAAATTAATTAAATTATGTTAAAATATTTATATTTATTTTTTCCCATCCAAACTTGTCCGATTAATAAATTACTATATAATTTAATAATACATACACATATATATATTATATATGATGAAATAATTCATTTAGCTTCTTTAATCTGTCAACTGGATCGGAACTAGTATTTATTAAGATTGGGAGAAATTAACTTCTGTTTTGCTTCATCTGAATTTTTAAGATCAAGAGATAATTAAATTCCCTTGATTTATCGAGACATCTCTCTCAAACACACAATCAAATCTACAGGACGTTCGCCTTATTCCAGGAATCAGATGTGATGAACAATGCATTCGTTTTTGTTTTGTTATATATTGTTGAGTTATGGAGCATCATCACTTGTAAACTCTCCATATAGATGAGGCTGATGATGATAAGGTTCTTTTTTTCTATGCTCAAACGCTCATTTATTTATAGGTTAATTTTGAACTAGAAGTCGCAAGAATCTGGATTTCATACATACTTTTAGATGCCCTCCATAACATTATTTTTTTAAAAAAAAAAATCAAAGTCTTGTGAAGTAGATGATGAGGTTCTGCTAATTACCAGGTGGAAATGAGAGTATACACTTGGCAACCTCGTGGATATCATATTTCTTGTATGTAGCTAGTGATGAATAGATGTTTTAGAAACATCAAATCGTGAAAATATCGATCTTTCAACAAAAATAAATTTAAATGAATAATAAAGAAGATAATGGTAGTGCTTATAATATTCAGTCATCAGTGTGTGTACTATACGTACCCAGATCACCGATTAGGATTATTAATAATTATACTCCAACATAGATATTGAAGTTATCATCCGTAGAGACCCTATGGGAAAGGAGACAGAAAAATAATGTAAAACTAGGACACAATCATGCACCAAAAGAAAATTCAATAAATAAAATCAGACACTTGTGCATCTGCGTTTAAGCTTAGAAGGCTCACTCACAGAAATGGATTGAAAGAAAGAGTCAACCTCATGTAGGTTAGTGTCCTCGAAGAAGGTCAACTCGTGAGCTGTGAAGGAATATCTTCTCGCCGGCGACGAGGATGATCGTCTTCTCTTTCTGGGAGGTGGAGGGCAATTTTGAATCTCTGGTATTCTATTCCCTGAATCAGTCGGCGTCCTACAGTTCTCATCTTCCTCCTCCTCCTCCTCCTTCATCGCTTTCTCTTCTTCTTCCTTAGAAACAGCCTTGTGTTTCACTGATCCCTTCCCTTCTGGGTCCATGGTCATGAAGCAGATCGATTTGAGCTCCAAGCCTGGCTAGAGAGAGAAAGAAGGAAGGTTCTGTAAAGCTGTTTTTGGCTCTCTTATGGAAGGAGTTTGTAAGACTTTCTGTTTGTGTTGGAGGGAAGCATGAAACAGAGAAGAATGACAGTGCCGGTTATAATCACCATCGCCAGCCCCAAGTGGGAAACCCTCTTCCTTTGCCCTTATCCCCCCCCCCCCCCGGGGTGTCTTTATCTCCCCCCTATACGTTCATCGCTTATAATTTTATCTTCCTAATTTATTTCATTGCTCTTTTTTTCAACAAAAAAAAAAAGCCAACACAAGTGAATGTTATTACTCCTCTTCTCCTTCTTTATATAAGACTTAATTTACTTTTTTTAAGAAATAAAGAAATTAAATTAATCATAAGTCATAACACATATTTTATATTATTAGATTATAGTACTCTTCCGGTCTTTATTATAAGATATATTTGAAGAGTTGATTCTAGTCCTAAACATAATATATAATTTACATATTTGTCAATTTTTTATTTATTTATCCCTCTTGAAACTTCCTCAACAATAATCAAGAAGGAGAATAAATGAGGGAATTAAGGAAGATAACTAAAGTATTTTAGAAAATACATACATGTCATATTAACTAACTCAATTAACTTCCATAATCTAATTAAATTAAATAAATATGTCTTATATTAAGGATTGTAGAAATATATCATTTTATAACTCAAATAGATTAATTTATTATAAAAAATAAAAATAAATATTCTAAACTAATTTATTTAACTTCTTTAATATCTTCTAAAAAAAAGTTAATTATATCTTATATTAAAAATTTAAATAGTAATATAAAACTCAATAGGACAATCAACAAGGCCATATAGACCTAAACATTTTTACAACCTAACCCACACCAAATCTCACCCAAAAGCCCAAACAATAATGTAGATATCATTTATCCAACGTAAAACAAAATTTAAAACAAATAAACAGCAGAGAACCAGTCCCGGCCACTTTATCAATTATCAATTAATTCATATAGCTGAGCTTGAGACGGTTCAATTTTTCATACTCTCTTTCTTGTATGCTTGAGAACCAGTCCCGGCCACACTTTTGATTGCCTTGTATGCTTGAGACGGTTCTAACTATATTATTTTTCCACTGACGGTTTCATTGCTTATATCTGATTTCTTATTGAGTTTATCGACTCACAAGAATTTGCCTAATTAGAAATTTTTTAAAGGGTTTAGGGGCTTTTTTGCCTTTTTATGAGGTGCAATTTTATTCTGGAAGTTTAAAAAAAGAACTAATTTTTTTATGTCTGTTATTCTAGTTAATTTTGACCGTTACTTAATAAGATATGTTAAGCTGGTAATCCACGTGTTATATATGTTACTTTTGTTAAAATGCAAATTTACATTCAAAAGTTGTAAATTGAACTTTGAAAATGAATGAAGTAAATGACATATGGACTTTTGATATAAATTTACACCTTAATAAAAATAACGTAAATGATATGTGTAATACCAGCTCAGCATATGTGATTGACTATCCATAAAAAATAATTGGAATGGCAAAATTAGTCCATTTTTAACACTTGCAGAGAAAAATTACTCAAACTTTTAGGGTAAAATTGTCCCTTAACTCAATTTTTAATTCACAACAAAAAATTGCTATCAAATCGAGCAGGTTGTCGGGTTAACCATATATGAAACATGCAACTAATTCAGGCATGAGTATTGTCAAATTTCAGTTGACTGATGCTGCAGCTTTTAAAACGATTTTTTTCATTTACCATAAGATTCAAACTTTTAATATTATTAGGTCTTCTTCTATTTTGCTCAAAGAGGTCTTCTTCTATTTATAAGATTCATAGTTGATAGTTTTTTTTGGTGCATTGGTTATTCCAATGAATCTATGATCAATTTCCTTTAATTAATTGATTTCAGATATCCAATGCATTAGAATGGGATTGGGAAGTGACATTATTAGTTAATTAGGCTGGTAAATAATTTGATTTACTTTTATATTATACACCAATACATTGAAAATTAACTTCTTACCGTGGACAATATAATTAGTCAAATATTGAAGAGTAGTTTGTGGAGATTGAATTTTTCATGGGGCAATTGCTTACATGCGATGAAATCCATTATGTCTTTGCGCACATTATCAATACTATTGAAATTAAAAATATCGCAATAATAAGAAACATAATCCATTTAATTACTTGAAGAATGTGCATAATCTAATATTTGTCAACTTTCTTATGATGATATTGTACAAGTAACTGTGATATTAATTTCACTATTTTGTTTACAAACTCATGGTCAAATTATCTGCTTCGTAGAATTGGCGATCAGAATTTCCCAACGAAATAAAAATCCGGGTCTTAAAAGTACTTATTCATTTAATATGAAACATAACTCCTTTCATATATTTATATCATGTACTATAAATCATAATTGAAAAATTATTTTTAAGAATCGAATCGTTATTATAAACGAGCATGAGCACTCATTGATACTTTGCTTCTCAATTCTCATCTAAGATGCATCTGACACGTGGAATCCATGAATAGGAGATTTGGCAATAAGGCTATTTTTTAATTGGTGCCTTCGAACAAGACACAGAGATATGGACTGCAGAGGATAGAAGCCGGCCACTAAATTCCAACATCGTCGTCGTCCGATCAAATATTTCCAGAATCATTGATTTTTTCTTTTTAAAGCTTGGGAACCTCCGCCGTTGTGTTTCCCTCCCTTTTCACAGTACCAAATTTGCAAATTTTTATTATTAATTAAGTTGGATAAAAAAATATGAAAAATTCTCCCATTAAACAATCTAGAGTATTTTCGTAAGAATGTTGCTTTTTTTGGCTGTAGGATTCAAAGGATCAGATAGTGTCCAAGGAAGATTGGTGGATTCCTTTCTCACACAGAGAACTAAATGCAATATCAAATGTTATTGGTCTGTACAGTGCATGTTTTTATTAGCTTTTACATTGATGATATAAGTATATGAAATGAGTTTTATTTCGACTTGTTCTGAAACTGCGGTTTAGATGTTTCCCAAACATGCATACAAGTTGGAAGGAAAGCTGTGGTGATGAAATATTGGACAAAAGAAAATTTGGTTAAAAACAAACTTAATTGAAATAAGGAAAGTAAAATTTGATTCTAACTTTAAAAAAATTGAGGTTTTAGGAACACTTCTTTCCTCTATACTTCATGAGACTGATTATTCTCTCCCAATTAGCTTTAATGAAAAATTAATTATTTGTCTAAGATTCAACAATATTGAAAAAAACATTCAAGTCAAAGCCAACATTTATTTTTAAAGAACTCGTTCAATCTCTTATAACAGGTTAGTGAAAATATTGATTAAGACTCAATTTTACCATGACAATACTAAGTCAATAGATAGATCTATCTTCCATCAACAATCCATTCATTCAAATATGAAATAAAGTCTAACATGATTTTATCCTTGTTCTTGAACAAGATCATCTCTCTCAAGTATCATCTTATTCAACAAAACAACTAAGTGGTGGACAAATACTTAGAGACATTAATCATAAGCATAAATAAAATCAACACATAACACTTCATTAAATGATAGAAAAGAAAGAATAATAAAGTTTCAATCCACATAGGCGTTCAAATTAATTTTAGAATGAAAGATTTAATTGCTCATGTCTAAATGTAAAGAAAAGCCAAACCAACCAACTAAATATATAGTGAACTAAGTAGAATAGAGGGGAATAGTGACAAAACCAAGGTAAAATTCGTTTTGTTGTTTTTTTTCCCAATCATTGACTTTTTTAAAGCTTTGGAACCTCCGCCGTTATCTTTCCCTCCTTTTTCACAGTACAAAATTTTCAAATTTTCATTAGTAATCAAGTTGGATTAAAGAAAGAAATCCCCCCCCCCCCCATTAAACAATCTATTTACGTAAGAATGTTGTTGTCTTCTTGCTGTAGGATTCAAGGGATCAAATAGTGGATCCCATTCTCAGCTAGAGAAGGAAACGCAACATCAAATGTTATTGGTCTATGTGCATGCATGTTTAGAGTAACTTTTGAAAATAGGTTTTACAATTTATAAAATAAATATGTAAAAAAAAATTAATTGTCTTCACATGTGAAAAAATGATTCTGAAACCATCGTTCAAGTGTTTTCTAATCATGCACATACAAGTTGGAAGGGGCTATGTGCCCGATTGAGCGGGTAGATATCTCATCGATCATATTATTGCCAGCAGTACATTAAGATGAAAAAAATGTATCATGAAGATGAAATATCGGACCAAATTAAAGGGTAGGGTTTGTGTATACAATTGATACACTGACAAAATAAACTGAGATAAAAATAATCAAAGAAGGGAGTATAGTAGTGTGTGTGTGTACATATGTATTGGTTCTTTCGAAAATTCAACAAATGTGTGCCCCTGTATATCGCGCGGGGCTAAAATCTGGTGAGGGCCTTAAAAATCTAGTTGTGTGTGTGTGTGTGGATGTTTCAGAACCATATATATGTTGAAATATGATAATATGATATCAATATTATTTAAAAAAAACATATAATATGGAAAAAATAGAAAGCCTGAACTCCGAATATGATTGAAATGAGGCTGGTTTATTATTAACAATATGAATTAAAATTATGTGCAAAATATTATTTGTATCAATTTATTAGCACAGGCAGTGGTGAAACCAGAAAATTTTTTAGCTTAGGCCAAAAAACAAATATATTGAGCTACTCTTTTTGGTTCTTATTATAAGATAACAACTAACAAGTGTATTTAGTTCTTTTCATAAGGTATTTACTTGTTTCCAAAAAGTATTAGATATTTGTTTCATGTATACTCATAATTAAAAATGGTAGTGAGTGATAGTAATAAATAATATGATATTAGAGTTTAGTGTAATTAATATGAATAATATTAAAAATTACTTAAATTTTAGGACAAATTTAATAATTTTAACTGTTTTATTAGCTTATAAGAATTGTTAATTGGTGCCTTATAATAAAGATTAGATGAAGTATTTACTAAATAGTATCACATAACATTGAAAATAAAGATAAATAATAACTGACAATTATAAATAAAAAAAAGATATAAAATGATACTAATCTTTTCGGTAGTTATCTTAAACAAAAATTTTACTTTTCTCTCGTAGCCTAATGAATAATGAACCAAACATTATCTTTATAGAGAAGATAAAAAATTAATTGGGGCCAAATTATTGGTCAAATAAAATATCATGTAATAAATACATAGATATATTAACAAATTCTATAAGATCAACTCGGGCCAGCTGGCCAACATGTAAATCCGCCACTGAGCACAGCTGATCTTAAAGTCTTAATACTACCTCTAACCCTTAATATAAAAACTCTTATGATAATGTATTATATTAAGAATGAAGGGTGATAAGATATAACATTTCGAATGGAATAGTTAAGCGTTGTTGTCACGTACGATTTAGGACTACAAAAGGGAATATTATTTATGCACACACATTTAATACTCTTCTAATTCCAAATATAAGATATATTTATCTAATTTAATTAGATAAAAAAAAGTTAGTTAAGCTAATTAATATGACATATAATTTCTAAAATATCCTGATTATCTTCTTTAATTCTCTCTCTCTCTTTATTATAGTTGAGAGAGCATTAATATAAGTATAAGAAAATATTAACAATTATAAAAACTACATCATATATTAAGGAAAAAGAGTATTGTTTTAACGAGGACGGTGATGCACAATCATGTATAGTTATTTGGCTTTCATGTAAATGCTGTGTACAACTATATATGACGGAGTTGTATACACACACTTGACACCAATGCAGTATTTTTAACTACTGATTATTCAAATGCAAAATGTAAGTTTATCAGAAATGTATAATAACCCAAAATGTATAATTCGTATATAAATATAATTATATTGTCCCACACTACAAAGACAAATTGAAAATACAGTCATATTGCTAGTGAGACGGATCAGAGACAAGAAGGGGGTGACATGTGTTAGGCAAATGGAAGACAAAAAGGATAATGGAGCACGAGAACAGATAAGCAATTGTTCCCAGAATGGCTACAGTAGTAATCAGAAATACAAGCTATATATAAAGCGATTAATGATATAATGGAAAAGGGAATTAATTGGGAGGGTATATTATATTCTAGCACCCATGTTCGCAAATCATAATGCAATTGTAAAGCAACAATAGCTAGTTACATCCAGGCTAGCTATTATATCCTCAAAAGTAATATACCTAAACTCTCTCGACTTTTTCCCCCACATGGGGGCATCCTCAAGCTATGAGCTGGATGCATAGTATCATTATTATTCTGTTTATACTAATCACAATGAATAAACCGAAATGAAGCTGTCAAAATTTAATTAGTAAAAGAAAATAAACAAAACATGTCTTCCTTAATTTGGTTAATTATGTCCCTAATGGTGCCCTCTGTGGTATTCCCTTTCTTCTCCTTGAATTTGAGTAAGCTTGCTGTAGAGGACGAGGCAGCCTCCCATTTTGCTTGCTGCTTTCATATAACTCTTTGTTAATATTTCCTTCCTCAAACTCATCATTTTCTTCCTTTGATGGTCCCATTAATAATCTTCTTCTCTCTTCTGACCCCACCTTCTTATTACTCTCCTTATTCTTCTTTATTCCCACAAGCTGTTTTCATTAAATAAGTCATCCTTCATTAGTCAAATTCTTTAGTTGCACGTCAACATCACATATTTATTTGTTCATTTAATGATTTTTCTTCTTGAAAAAATTCAAGTGTTTAATAATAAAAACATGCATTAAGAAAATCACTATCATATGCTTTTGATTGAAGAACTTAATTCATTTATCAAACACTTGGGAGTAAGTTTAAGTAATGTAGATTTTGTGCAAACTTGTTCACATCGTAATGGTCTGATAACAAACAGCTTTTTTTAACGTACATTTGAGCATTATTAGTTAAACTTCAGGATCATAATTAATGGCATTGTTAATAACGATTGTTGTTGAGAAAGCTATTGGTGTTTCTGTGTTCAACTTCTCTAAAAAAACAAAAGACAACGAAAACACCAGATAGAGAGAGAAAGAAAGGAAATGCAGGAATGAAGAGTAGTTAAATGAAGAAAGACGAACCTTACATCCCAGAGAACAGAAGCAAAAAGGGTCCAAAAGACTTCTTCTGCAAATTTTGCAGAAATGAGGACTGCTTTTCCCACTATAACTGGTCTTTGGTTGAGGCCTCTCATTCAAAAAAATGACCTTGGCACTGTTAATCACATACGTCTGAACCCCACTTATGTCCAAAACCTTGTCAATCTCTGACACCCTCACAACATCGTGATACGAAGACCTCCTTATCTGCATTATTCATCATCAGTCCCGACAAAATTAAAAAACAAACGCAGAAAAAGGAACAAGAAGAAGAAGAATAGAAGCAACGAAACGATGTCCTTTCATTACCATGACCCACCTGAATTACTCGATGGTGCTGGTGCCAAATGGACCTGCAATAAAAGCAAAAAGCTGATCGGAGGCAGCAATCGATGCAGAACATGTTGCATTCATTTCTGGGTAAACTGATATGGGTTTGGCATATCGTGAAAAATGCCGTCGATAGTAGTGGTTCCAGCCATGGCGGCACCAACATTATTGCTTCTTCCTGACACAGAACGAAACCAAACAAGAAACTCACATTAAAACAACGACAAAATAATATTAATATTAACACAAGGGACGTTAAGGTTGGCTTTGTTGGTATGGGTATGCATCGCCATTACCGAGGTCGATTGTAACGGTTGGTGATGATGTCCACACACACAGAGAGGGACAGGACATACGCGAGAGAGAGAGAGAAGGCAATTAACCGAACTAAGAGAAGGGGAAGGAGTCACATATATAAGGAAATCGTGAAGGAAGCAGAGGATTAAGTAAAGTCGAAAATAGAGTGGTAGGTTAGGCGGACCTTGGGTCGTTGGATTTGGAGGAGAGTTAAGAACGTGTTTAGGAGGTTACATATTGGAAGCCAACTCTAGTTTTGTTTTACGCATATTTCTTCTCAGTGGGTGAATCTAAAGAATTTTAATTTGAGATGCGGGGTAATTATTGGAAAGTAGTGAGAATTGAGCAACGTGTCCAAAGGTTGAAATATTGCCATGTCTAAAATTTTAGATAGCCCACGGGCTCTTTTAATCGAGTCACCAAACCCCCCCTTAGATCTTTTAATCGAGTCACCTAAAATTTTACGCATCTTTCATATATCTTTCATATCTTGTGTTGTTTATTTTATTAACTATTTATACTTTTTATGAGATATTTATAAAAAGTATTTTTAATTTTGTTAAATCTTCTCATTAATTATTTGTAATTGTGGTATATGGACAATAATTTATCTTTAATTATGACTTAGTGAATAGTGACTGTGTTTGCTTATTATATAATAAGTGTTGTGTAGATCTTAATGTTGACAATATTTATTTGTTAAATTAAACTTTTAATTATTGTAATTTATTAATTATATTTCTTCAAAAAAAAAAAAGTAGAAACAATAGTCAAAATTTAGAAAAATGACTTCCAACCTTGCAGGGCCAACCTTAGCCCATACGTTCACAGGCTGGGCCTTAAAAAATATATATTTTTCTTACAAACTGGCCATGTAGGATTGGATTGGCCGTGATTCTCAGGTCAGCCCAGTAGCTATCTTCCCCACCCCAACACACACACACACACAAATTGCTCAACAACACTCAACAGAGACGGAAGGTAAAGATGATCCAATTTGTGGTCATTTATGAAGTGGGCCAGTAATGAAAACCTAAAGCCCAAATGAACCGTGGCTACGTTGTTTTGGGCCAGCCTCCTCGAAAGCCCAAAGTTGTAAAATGAGGAGGAGAAGGGGAGATAGGGTGGGTATGAATATGATGAAGGTGTCCACAAAGGTGATGATGGACAAGCAACTCAAGTAGCCATTGAAGACGCTCGTGGCCAACAAAGTAAAAGCATAAAGCCTCTCTAATTCACGACATGTAGTCTACATACGTGCTTCTTCATTCCTTCTTTTACCACGCACACCCCTTCTCTTTTCTCTTTTCTCTAACACCATTATGTGTAATGCCTATTTTCTTCTTCCTTTTTTGTTTTATCTAAAACAAGGATAATGTGAACAAACCAAGGTTATAAGCCGGACTGGCCGGTCTGATCCGAGTTTAATAACACTGAAGCAAACAATCACTTTGAGGAGATGTTTATTTCAAAACTACACAAGAGTATCATAAGAACCAAATTAAAATTATGCTTTATTGGCAAATGACCAAAACACCTCCAGTGTACATAAGCATTTCAACAACTTAAAATAACATAGGCCCATATGTAGAGGAGTGGTATTTTGGGCATTTGTCAGCAAGGGATAATTTCAATCTCAATCTGGTCCTCCATTACAGCTACGTAGTTTTAGGATATTTTCATCTGTAAAGTTTCTTCTCAATACCACCAACCACTTGGTTTAGTTGATAGGGGTTGCTTCGTCTTAATCAAAGGTCTTGAGTTCGAATTCTAAAAATGCAGTGGTGTTTGGTGGTAGAATTTTCCACAATTCGGATTAGCGTGAACCCCATCTGAGATAGTGAATGCTGATGAAAAAAACAAAAGTTTCTCCAGAGAGTGAGTGTTTACTGAAATTCTCTCTTCCAAATATTGACAACCCAAACTCTGCATGAACATGGTTCCACCAGGTTGGGAGCCCACGTGGATCGTGATCCATGAATCAAGTTGTACATTCGTTTGACTTTGATTCTGTTTTTAATTAAAACCTAATACTTCACTAATTTTAATTACGAGAGCAAGGCTGGAAGTTAGTGTTGGATCACCAGCTTTCCAACTTCCGGATATAATATTAATGGCCCTCCAAACTCTCGCAATTATTACCTCCTATTTTAAATATAAGATAAAATTTGTATTGCAATTTACTCTTCAAATTTTATCATATATTTAAAATCGGATCGATAACTTACAAATACGGTAAAAGCCTAGAGGTTAATATTCCTATTCTTTTTGTGAGTAATCATGGAATATTTTTGCTGACCACATGGCTTCGCAATCACGACCAATATCTCCAAACAATTCATCAATGTGTCCCCAAAATCTGGCCCCTTCTCAGTGATCATTTCATAGCCAGCTGTTCTTCATTTTCTCTCCGATTAATAATCTCTTGAATAAAAATGCCACATTTTATTTATCCTACCACATGTTAAAATCATTTTGAACTTCAATCTCAAGTTTTCACATTCCTGATGATTAATTAAAAAAAAAAACAGAAGTCAATCTTACTTGTTAATCATTACCCAAAAAAAATTGAATTGCCTAGAGAATAAATTGACAGGAAATTCGCCAAAAAAATCCAAAAAAAAAAAAGTCAAATTAGGCCACTATACAAATAAATTGCCAAAATAGCTAAATTTGTGGCGCCACTTCAGATGGCGCCACAACGTGGCGGCCCACTTGTGGCGTGCCACTATTGCTGGCGCCACTTCAACAATTTTTTTTAAAAATTTTTAATTATTATAATAATATTATATGTTATTATATTTAATATATATTAATATATTATTTTATATAATATATATTATATTATATATAATATATATATCACATTCTAAGGCAGGTCCACCAAGTGTCCACAATTTCAAAAATTTTATGAAATATTCTTTTTAAAATGATGTTCTATTTTCAAACAAAATTTTTCCCAGGGGCGTTGCCCCTTGACTCTACCTGCTAACCAGCTAGCGGAACCGCCCGTAGGGTTTTGGCTGATTGTTCGTAGAGCAAGAAATCATGATATGTGCTTAGGTTAGTGCGGGGGTTTAGGGTTTACGAATAATCAACTGGAATCCTATAGCGGTCCCGCTAGCTGGTTAGCAGGCGAGGTCAAGGGGCAGCGCCCCCGGGAGAAAATTTTATTCGAAAATATAACATCATTTTAAAAGGAATATTTTATAAAATTTTCGAAATCGTGAACACTTGGTTGACCTGCCTTGGAATGTGATATATATATTATATATAATATATATTATATTATATAAAATAATATATTAATATATATTAAATATAATAATATATAATATTATTATAATAATTAAAAATTAAAAAAAAATTGTTGAAGTGGCGCCAGCACACATGGGTGGCGTGCCACGTGGCAGCGCTACATGTGCAGTAGTGCCACAAATTGGACTATTTTGGCAATTTGTTTGTACAGTGGTCTAGTCTGACAATTTTTTTTTTTCTGGAATTTTTGGGCGAATTTCCCATAAATTGACACACCCACCATATCACTGTTTTTCCTTCCAACAACACCCAACTTAATGATGTTTTTTTTTATTTTTTCAGAGCCTTCAATTATGAACTCCCATCCACCCTGGTTGAAACTCGTCACTTCATATATAATGATTAAATAAATTATCTCCCTTATTCTCAATTTTAATTCTAACAATTTGTTAATCAGGTTACTTACTTTTAAAACATGTCACTTCATATAGTGATTAGAAGTCTTTCTTTGTGTCAAAGTTGTTGTCCCCAATCAACCTCCCCTGTTTATCCTCTGTTTCAGTGCGTTGCCAAGTTGTTAAAACCAAAGGCTTTAAAGCTCTGACTTTTCAAGATTCACCCCATCTCATCTTGACCTTAAAGGCGATTTTTTCTCCATACTTTAATCTGCAGGGGAAAAAAATAATCCCACAATGTTGCGAGTCACAATCCAGAAAAGAAACATACATCACTTATGGATGGTGAACGACCCAATAACAGAGCAGTTGAACTTCAGATTTAAAATAACGAGCGTTGAACAACCTTCTCAACTCTCTGTTTTTTTCTGATTAGGTTTATTGAACATTCTTGTCTTGTTTAATAAAAAAAAATACAAGACCCCACAGTATTCTTTTTTCCAAAATTGTTGTGTGTTAACGTCAGCAGGGCCACATTAATACTTTTTAACATTCTGGGGGATGTTATTTACTTGGTTTTTTTATTAAGAAAATTTCAAAGGGTGTAATTTTTTTTACCATGTTGAATCTCACCAGGTTGGTTGATGTATTAATGGGGTTATTAACACCAACCACTAAAGTGAGCAAATTAAACAATTATGTGGTTGCTGCCATTTATGACTAATGATGATCCTCATTTCTTTCCCCAGCTATTATTATACTTACTTTTTCCATGCTCCACAGAGTCTCAAATTGTCCTCTTATAAATGAAATAATTTCCCATTTTGCTGTACTCCCTCCTCTCCAGCACCATTTTAAAAGAAAGATATGCTCCAGAATATAAATCATATCCAGTTTAATTGATATTATTTTTCTTGTTCTTTTTTATCGTTAATACTCACTTTCTAATTTTGTTCATTTGTTATATATATTTTCTAAAATAACATTCTCAATACAACTAAATACATTTTTCAAGAAGGGTAAAAATGAAAAAAAAAATATTTTAAGACATATTAAATGACTTAAGTGTTATTTCTTATTTTTCTTAATTGAAGTGTCCTATATATTGTGAATTGGACAAAGCAATATAAAACTTGTAAACAAATATTTTCCTATGTGAAAAACAAGTTATTGGATGAGCTGAAAATATCTAATCACTTTAATATCTCAACCTCCTGCTTTTAATGGGATATACGTATGCCAAATTATATATATATATATATATATATATATATATATATATATATATATATATTCTTTGTCCAGGTCAGATCATACCGTTGTTGAAACAGAACAGAGCAACCAACATTATATTTTAGTAATTAATAAATTAATACACTTTCAAAACTGTACTACAAGAATTTTGGCACATTATTATTTGCAGAATAGAAAGAATAATTCACTCCCAGTATTCATCACACAAATACTAGTATGAAATATCTAAAACAGAGTATAGGCTAGTTCCCTCAACGACTTTGAGGAAGAAGTTAACTTTTTTATTGGAATTCCCAGTACGCCAGGTCCTCATTCCAACTCTGTACCTAACCATTCCAAGCACTATCTACTTTCAGTAACCTCCTCCTTTTAAATCCATGGCAGAAGCCAACATACTCTCTCTCTCTATATATATTTAATAAAAATGTTAACTAAACGGTGGTTGTGGTGCTAGTAGGAGTTGTAATAATAATAATAATACCATCGGTTAACATTTTCCTGGTTTAAACTTTGTTCTCCAGAAAGCTTTTAGTGGATGTTTGACAAACTATAAAAGCGTGATTTCAAAAGTCATTTTTAATAAATCAAGACAATTTCTCTCACACACCTCATAAATAAGAAAAGCTATTATCCAAAAGTCTGCGGCAAGGTTTTTTATCCTTCGCGGGATACCCAAAAGGAGAGTTGTATGAATGAATTTTGTCACTTTTTTTCATCAGAATGACAAGTTATTTCGCCTCGTAGTTCTGGTTTAATATTATTTTTAATAACCCATATCCTAGGCTTCCATATTTAAGAGAGTTCTGTTACGGGCACGGACTAAACATGCTTATTGTTTGAATAAGTCCCTGGTGTATATAACTTTGCTACCTCATTTCCTGCTAATTCACTGATTCCTTTGTCCTTGTTTCAAATTTTATCAAATGCAAAACCTTAGCTTCCTTGTTGTCCCTCTTCTGTTATCTGGTCTCCTTCTTCATGGAGGAACTGTCATAGCTTCTGGGAAAAAAGATGGATCAGAGGAATGGGGATATGTTGAAGTCAGACCCAGTAAGCCAAAATGCATTACACTCGCAATTCACTTTAGTCATTTTGCATCTTCTGTTTGTGTAAAAAGATCATCACTTTTTAACTTCAATATGTTTATATTACAGAAGCCCACATGTTCTGGTGGCTTTACAAAAGTCCCTACAGAGTTGAGAAACCCTCCAAGCCATGGCCTACCATTCTTTGGTTGCAGGGAGGACCTGTAAGTATCATTTGATTCAACACCAAACAGAACAATTCTCTGTTTTTCCCGACAATTTCCTTAGTTGAAATGGTTTGCTCAATAGATAACAAGTGATAGTATCTCCCCATAATTAACAATCTAGACTAGGTTTCAGTGGAATAATATATCCTTGAATTTACCGGCATTGATGATAATGACATTACAAAATTCCTCAATTTGTGTGAACAATGAACAGGGAGCTTCAGGAGTTGGGATTGGGAATTTTGAGGAGGTTGGGCCTTTAGATACCGATTTGAAGCCAAGGAACTCTACATGGCTTCGAAAAGCTGATCTCTTATTTGTGGTGAGTGTTAAAGGCTCTGCTTTTTTCTTAAGAGAAGCATTAGGCTTAACTGTGGTGTGGCTCTTTTGGGTCAATTCTTTTTGGTTCTATTATAATGCAGGACAACCCAGTTGGGACAGGGTTCAGCTATGTGGAAGATAAAAACCTCTTGGTTAAAACAGACGAAGAAGCAGCCACTGACTTGACGACATTGTTGATTAATGTATATAATAAAAGAGCGAGCCTCCAAAAGAGTCCTCTGTTCATGGTAGCAGAGTCATATGGTGGAAAATATGCTGTTACTACTGGTTTGTCTGTTCTTAAAGCTATTGAAGCTGGAAAATTGAAGCTCAAACTTGGAGGTAATCACTTTGTTCAAAGTAGTTTTGAATCTTTGAATGAGATTAATCTGTTATTATGATTTTTATAAATTGTTGCATCGCATCTTATACTAACAGATATATGAGAGTGCCGTATGCAGGTGTGGCATTAGGGGATAGTTGGATCTCCCCTGAAGATTATGTGGTAAGTTACCAGAATTGGTATTGATTTGTAGAGCTTGAACTCTCATTCTTAGATCTTTTCGAAGATTATTGTAAAATAATTATCACTAAAAATTCTCATCCTTTCTTATTCTTCTTCACTATTAAACCCGACAATTTCAGTTCTCATGGGGCCCTGTTCTTAAAGACGTCTCTAGACTTGATGACAATGGGCTGCAAAAATCAAACAAGTACGTCTGTTTCATTTTCTCACTTAGATATAGTGTGTGTGTGTGTCAACAGGTATTAAAATACCTTTTTTTTGGGGAAAAATTCTAACTTTGGGAGAACAGATTGGCCCATAAGATCAAGAAACTAATTGAGAAGGGCCAAATGGTTGAAGCAACCAGATCATGGAGCAAACTTCAGAATGTCATTTTAGAAAACAGCAACAACGTGGTGGGTACTAGTATATATGATTTTAAGATTTTTAAATGGGATATCTTGTATCTGAAAAGTGTTAATCTTTTATGTATTTGCAGGACTTTTACAATTTTCTGCGGGATTCAGGAAGCAATTCTACAGCTTCATCAACAATGGTGGATCTGGGGTCAGACAGAGAAAGATCGCTGAAACGATACTCCAATTATCTAACTTCAAAGAGGTCATCTTCTACTAGTGGTACCGGTAGCCTACAAGACTTGTTAAATGGTGTCATAAGGAAAAAGTTGAAGATCATCCCTAAAAATGTTAGGTAAGTGTGTATATGTTTTTCCCTTGATCGGAAAAGAGAACTTTACCCATGATTTCACTTTCACATGGCTACGGTGACGGCAGATGGCGAGATCAGGCCGGTGATGTTTTCAAAAAGCTTAGAGGCGATTTCATGAAACCAAGAATTAATGAGGTAAGAATATATAGTGTAAAGCTTGGGACTTTTTGTTTTGAACTCTTAACCCAATTCAGAAATTCATGTGTTTATTCTATTAGTTACCTGACATTTTCCTCCTAGACGTTTAAAAAACTTTCTTATTTATATCCTTGTGACTCTGTTTTGATCTGAATCTTTCAGGTTGATGAGTTGCTAGCTAAGGGAGTCAAGGTGACTGTGTACAATGGACAAGTAAGAATGTGGTTTCCACTGCATTTAGTAACTTTGATAAATGAGTTTATTATGAAGAACTTTGTCTTGTAAAACATGTGCCATACACAAAGTTTAGTTTTTTTTTTTAATGTATAAATAAATATTTTATTAATACATTTTTAATTGCCAAAAGTTTCGCATACCACAAACTTCCTTTTTGGGAAAATTCCTTTAGGTTCTAAAGGATTAAAAAAAGATTAACAAAATCTCAGAGAAAATTCTGACGTCAAAATGATCCCATTGACATCTTCATCGGTAGGTTTCAACACCTTGAAATTTTTTTGTTGTCATAATTTTTTTTGAAACTTTTTTAAAATTTTCTAGATCCCTTGATCCTTAGGAGTTAGGTCATTAAAGAATGTTTCTGACATCTTGATCTGATATAGGTTGATCTGATCTGTGCAACCAAGGGAACTGAAGATTGGCTTAAAAAACTCAAGTAAATCTTTTTCCCTCTCTCACTGCCTATGATTTTTCCCTTAAACTCTTCAAGATTGATAAAACCAAACAGGAAATTCCAATTTTGCTGTTTTCTTCTCACCCTACACACACTCACGTATTTATGTTTTTGATTAAACTGAGTGTAGGTGGAAAGGGCTTAAAAGCTTCTTGAAGAAGAACAGAACAGCTCTCTACTGTAAAAATGAACAAGGAACGAAAGGCTTTTTGAAGTCACACAAAAACCTGCACTTTTATTGGATTCTTGGAGCTGGTCATTTTGTAAGTCACAATCACCTCCGATTCCAATCCTATTATCCATAACATATCGACTTGTTAAGTAATTCTTTCCCTCCAAACTATAATCACAAGCAAAAACACAAGTAAATTCCAAGGTCATCATAATTCATAATAGACCTGTGTTTGTGACGGTTGTTATTTATATAAGCTTTCATCAATGTCATAAATACCCAACGTTAAAAACGCAGAAAGTTCATATTTTGATTAGAGGAAAGGGTAGGAGGATAGGCATTTATGAAGGGAGTGCTAAGAGAAATGGAATTGGGAACATAAATGAGGACAGAGTCCGAGATATAAGGAGTCGAAGGACATGTTACTGAAAAAGCAGGGGACTTATTACGTTGTTTGTCACCTCAAAATTTATTTGGTGCAGGTACCCACAGATCAGCCTTGTGTAGCATTCAACATGGTGGGTGAGATTACACAGTCACCGGCAGCAGCTACTACTTAACTTCCAAGACAAAGAAACAACAATAATAAGAAACAATAAGCGTACAAGAAACTTTAATTCCTTCATCAGTACTGTTCAACAGGAAATGGGAGACCACAAGCAAACTTGGTGTACAAAACAGTACCATACAGCTACGAAACTAGTCATGGAAAACAGCTATAGCCCACACAAATGCTATTTATTGTTCACTGTCTCATTTTTTAGGGCATACATAGTTCCATACTTTTTTTTTTTTTTTTTCTTTTTCTTGAGCAAAACTCTATGGTGCTGGTCACCGATAGCAGAGTTGAGTTACGTTCTGTGAATAGATTTATGATGGATTGGATTTCTCATTACACAGAATAAAGAGTGACATGTTTTGCAAACTATAAAACCCTGATTTTAATTTTTTTTTAGTAAGTTGAGACAATTTTAAAAACTATTCTCTATTAGTAGTCCAAACATGCATGCACTTACAAGGCTACAAACTAAGCCCTATTCTAAGATCACTCAACTGGATCAAATAAGTCATGGGATTTACAGCACAAAAAAAAAAAAATGAAGATCGACCCAAAGTCCCAAACCATGAAATGTCTTGTCTTAGACTGCGTAAATAACCTCGCATGCTCACCCGAAAAAGGAAAAAAGTAAAAAATGAATTAAATTAAATTTGCAAGAGCCTTCAAAGCTCAAAGTAAGAATTACAACAAACCATCACGCCGTGCATATTTAATTTCAGGCTAGTGACTGTTAAAAGTAGCAACTTATATTGAAAATTATTAAGAATATGGTTTTGTTGCTAACAACCATTTTTAAATGTATTTAGTTACCTTATGATTAAATAAATTTTTTTAAACGGAAATTATTTAATTTTTTGTCGTTGTTATTGTTCCTCGTGATTGGAAATTGCTGACAAATAACAATTTCATCCGAAGCTCTCTGATGAAAAACATCGCACAAATTTTTTTAAATCTTTCAATCCAATGCAATCACGTACACAAAGATAGCGTCTAACGATCGCATCATAAACTTGTCCGTATACCTGTGGAATAATAATTTCATTATATTGATTTACAACTCTATATCATGAGATTCAAGGCTACAATTACAGCTTATTTTGACAAGATTATTATATATATTTTACAGGACACCAGCAGATACACGACTTGTAAAGTGCTCCAAAACCTTGCAATTTAAATAACATCCAATATACACTGCTCTCATAAACAGCTGCCCAAACGAAAATCGAAGGGGAAAAGGAACAAAATCTTCTAATATAAGCTTTGCCCAAAACCAAAGCCCCAAAAAATAGAAAAGCTCACTCAATCTTTTCCAAGACTTCCAACCTGGTTTTTCTCTTCCAACCTTTCATCGTAGCAACGAGGTGTATCAACCCAATAATCTGACTTTTAGTGTATTCCTGCAAAGAAGAGATGTCTCAGAAAAAACTTAATCAATCAGAAAGAGTAGTGATGCAATAGACATGGAGTATTCTTACAGGGTGTGCGCGGGCCCAGTGCACAAATTCTGTCTCTGGAAGATAGTAAGCCTGGTTTAAGAGTGAAAGGCAAAGATGAATCCTCAAGTAGTACATCTTTGTTTGTACTAAACATAAATTTCATACTTGCGAGTTGCAAAATCATATGATAAGTGAGGCGTCAACACAAATCATCAGAAAATGTGTTGTCATGCTTATCCATACCTTAATGAAGGTTTCAACCATTTGTAGCTTGGGCTTCACATTCATGGACACGAAATGATGCAGTCCATTGATTAAAACCTGCAGGGGAGAAAACAACAATTCTAACACATCATATATCAACTTAAAAGACAAATAAGGTAAACTACAAAGGAATTTTTGGACTGTTAATGAAGATTTATAGTTATTCCCAAATGAAATTCAATGACCTGCAAATTTGATTACCATTCAGATCCTAAAATAGAATATAGTCTTGAAAGTTTAGCATAAAGAAGGAGGCATTTATTTGTCTACAAATTGTTTGCTTCAGGTAAAAAATGAAAAAGGGAGGTTTGGAATTTAGGTTTTGAAGAGTAATTCGGTCTTAGTTCAGAAATGACCTGCAGATCCAATGACATCAAAGCCCGGCCTTCGTCACTGCATCTCTTTACCCTTGAAAGTCCTTCTACAAGAGTTTCCGCCACAATTTCAAGTCCATATTCTAATAGCAGGTCTTGAATCTACATTTACAGAAGCACTTGCAAATTTAATGCTCACATGGTTACACATTCAGTAAGCAAGTTTATGAGCGTAAACATGTGATTCATGCAAGAATTAAGCTAACAACTCCATTATTGGAGTTACTAATGTCCCAAGTACCAGATGTGGCTGTATATAATTTTGATCGAAGTTTAAGTAGTAGTACTTTGATTCATACTGCAATGTCTGCAGTTGTATCCAGTCAGGACTTAAAAGTTGTATGAGTAGCATTACTCTACATGTAACAAGAAGAGATGCACATACATATGAGTATGAGTAATACCTCTTGTCGAATTCCCCCATGAGCAAGACGCGTTTTATAGTGCTTAAATTCTCCAAGCAACAAATCAACATACCTATATGTACAACAATTTAAGTCAACCGAAGAGAGAATGTAGAATATTCTTGAGGGAAAATAACACTTTTGGGGGGGAAAACTACAGCTTTCATAGATATACAGAAAATCACATTTAGGTCCCAACCAAGACAAATAATATCAGAAAAGTCCTATAACTTGTTAATGGTAATTGATCCACTTCTTAATGGTTGTTGTTTCACTTATTATTAACAACCTTATGGGACTTTTTTTATGTTATTTCCCTTGGTTGGGACCTCAACGTGATTTTCCCTAAATAATATAAGCAGTGTTGGCGTCAAATTCAAGCAGAGGTAAAAAAATGGTTAAAACCAATGACGCAATGGATGCAGTCAGTTTGATTGGATTAATTGGTTAATTATCGTCAAGAGACTTGGTACCATTAGACTCAGTCTAAACCAAACCCATAAAAATCCCTAATCCTTCAACTTGCTGAGGGAAAGCAGTCCCTTTGGCATCACTCTGAAGCTCAACTCATGATTTTACTCATGAATTCTCTCCAAAATCAACATAACCGGGGAGATCTTTCACTATTAACTTCTTGGTTAAGAAGGTTACCTCATCATCCTCTTTGAATTCCTTCTTTCTATTTTATTATGACTTTCTTCTATTATAGAAAAACAGAGTAAATAAATTTACCAGCCTGTGTCCAGATTTTGTCCCTTGATTCAAGACCTCACGGTCCGACTTCTTTTAGTTTTAGAGTAATAACTTCATGCTCTCCAAACAGTTCTAAACTGTTTTTAATTTTTGGTCCATTGAATAATTAGGAATTCATCTAAAAGACTACGGCAGAACAGAGTGAACCTCAGACCAGCTATCTAGCCCCAAAAAAAATAGAACAGACCTAGAAAAAGGAGAACTACAAAGGATAGAAAATTAAAGGGGGGAAATGTTCTCTGATGAAAAGCAGGAGTCCAAGACCATCAGAAAAAGGTCTAAATAGCAAATTCTTCTCCAGCAAAAAGATAGGACAAAGGTCCAAAAATAGATTTAAAAAACAAAAGATAGCAATCAATTGTCAATTAAAATATGAAAAGGAAAACCAAGTGCTCATTATAAAATAATGAAAGTAACACAAGAGACCAATAGTAAAGAAAAAAAATCTATAGGCTTACAATTCTGTAGACATAATTAGCAGTTAATTCCACAGATCACAATTGATAAGTGATTCAAGCAAGTAACCAAATAAATAACATGGCATTAAGACATAATGATGATCCAAAATCACAAACCCATTATGCTCAAGCCCAAGCTCTTTTACATCCCATCTACAATTCGCAACACGTTCAACATACCTGAAAAATATTAGCTATTACATTAAAATTTGTAACACTGGAAAAGCAAAAGTGGTAGTTTAAGATTATCAAAATACCATCCCAAAAACTTAAACTGGCAGAAGATTGCCTTAGAAAGTTTTTTATTATCATCTCTATGATGCCTGCAAAAGCTATTTGGAAACATCCCCATCCCCACAAGGAGAGAGAGAGAGAGAGAGAGAGAGAGAGAGAAGGAAGGAGAGAGACACCCCTCCCTTAGAAAAAAAATAGCCATTTACACTTTGAAGCTCCGAATTCAAATATTATTTGCTTAAATTACTTCTGATTCACACCAGTTGCAGATTTAATTATACCAATATTAATTTAACCTTTTTGGTAAGACATCAGATGTTGGCTTATTGCTGTTCACGGCAACGTCTATATACACAGATAAACATGACCATGTGTGTGCTTTATAGTTGTTCCATTTTCAACACCCGCACATGCATTTATAAATACTTTACATCTTTATCTTTAATAAGTTCTAGGGTTAGTGAAATTAATAAAAGGAATAAGTTCTAACGCAGTGAAATCAATGAAAGGCTTTGACTATAATATAAATATTCTGGATGGCAACCACTGCAGTTGTCCTCCTTCCCATGCGCTCAGAAAATTCGTTCAAGCTATTAACAGCACAGCATGAACTGTATTATTTCCATGTCAATCAGATAATCCAAAAATTATATTTACCACGATTATTTCCAAAGTAAACTTATAGACATCTAGCACGGTAAATATTCTCTTACCCATTGATGTGCAGTAATTGTCTTGCTGTTGTCCTATGAATATGCTCTGCAAGATCTGGTACAGCATCCACCTAAAGAAATCAATGACATTATCATCGTAGTAAAGCCTTTTCATATTAAAATGATGCTAAACAATTCAATAAATTACATATAAGAAAAGCTCATAAAACAACATCTTAACAATCAAATCATTAAAAACTTTATTTGCAACAAGGCAATCCAAATATGATCTACCACTGGTAGCTGGTATATCATACTTCTCTGATCCTCATGTAAGATCTACCCAGTAGTTCATTGAATTACAAAGTAGGTCTTACATTAAGGACTGGAGGGAGTATTATACAGGTATAAATATGCCAAATAAGGCTTAGACAAAAGGAGGGTTTGAATCATCCCAGCTCTCTACCCTAATTGATGAAAAATTATATTTAAAAATGTGTAATCTTATACAACCATGATCAAATGCATGAAGAAGAGCTCGGCAGTGCTTTATAATTGAAACAAAAGTTGATATCATTATTAGCAGAAAATCTATTTTCTATATGAAAAAAGTGGGATTTCTGTTTCTTTAGGATTTCTGCTTTATCTAATCCATGACATTCAAATCCTTATGATTGGGTCCCGTTCCATCATGTCATATCCACAAGGATTGATCTAGTTGGTAAATGCTAGGTCCATCCCCACAAGGGCATGGGATCAAATTCCACTATTAATCATGAGTAATTTGTAGATTCCTCTAGAACTGCTCTGAGGTGAGAGGTTAGCCCTAGCTCTAACTTTCTTTGAAGAAGAAGAAAAAAAATTGCTTGAATAGCTTATATGCTGACCTAAAGATCCATCACTGTCACTTTTCACAAGATCCTAACTACAGCAGCTAAAATATTAGATATTCCACATACCAGATGCTGATAGAAATCCTCAAGTACAGTAGCTTTACTTTGCAAAAGCATTGATTGGAGATGAGCTTTGGATCTATTCAATATTCGAGCAACAAGTGATATAGTGTCAACAGCCACACATCTTTCCTGCACCGCAGTATACAGGCATACAATACCCCACAGTTTAATCCTAGATTCAAAATCAAAACTCCACAAACCAAGGGAAAAAACAGAGTTTACAAGCCACAATAGATTTATCACTGACAGCATCACAAGATAGAATAAAATCTTCTCAGATAACAAATATATTGGCCTTACGCCATTTTTTTTTCTGTGACATGATGTAACTAGAACAGGTAAATATAAAAAACACAACACAAAGAGGCGGGGAAAGTTGCAATGACAAGTCAAACAAAAGCCATGTAACAGATCTAATGAACCAAAGTTGTAAAGTCAAAGTAGTACTATTTCTGAACCCAACATTGAATAGTTTTCACTTAGCTCCCACATGGCATATTTTTAATCATCATGAAAAATACTTTATCCATGAGATTCAAGAAAGTGATATCCATTCAAAGAATAAGACAATTCTAAGAAAATGAATGTTTTTCCAGATATAATGTCACATGCATACCTTAAGACCCAAAGATGTCGGTGCAGAGTTGCCCAAATTTGTGCTGGGAGGGCTAGCAGGTGTTACCTCTGAATGTACAAATGCTGAAGAAGGAGAAGATGACAGGGGCTTTATCCACTGATCGCAATCTTGTGTTATTTTAGATAAGGCTGTCCTTAGCCGATCTAGTTGTTATGATTAGATATGATCACTTAATATTAACATCAATGAACTCAAATTGACTGTAGATACCAAAGTTTGAGCAGGCAATAAAGAGATTGCCACTTACAATTAAGAGAATCAGTCGAAACTTTTCCATTGAAACCAGAGTTAAGCTGACCAAATGTTTCAAATACAAAATTGAAAAAAATCTCAAATAACTGGCAAATTCCCTGCAACAATATACTGAATCAGGGAAAAGAATTTAGAGGAAAAATGAAAGTACCACTGAGATTTTATCTGTAAGAAAAACAAATAAAGCAAGGTAAAGAAGGCGATCACTTATGAGTAGAGCGAGCATACCTTAAAGAATTCAACATTTACTACTTCTAATTTCTGCATAAGCCTTGCATATTTATCCATAGATCTAACATGTTTAAGATACAATGTCAATACATCAAGTATGGACCACTGTCAAAGTCACAAGTAGGATAATAATTGTTTCCACTAATGTGAAATGTAAAGTAATTCACCTTAAAAGACTCAGAGAAGAACCGGTTTGTCCTGTATTTTCTTCATCGTTACAATGTAACGACTTTCTTCTTGGATGATTGGGTTTTGAACTTCGACTTGGAAGTTGACTGTCTTCATCGATGAAGTCTGCCAGAAGATCCTCATTTTCATCATCTGAAATTGAATTAGCACCATTCATTTGAGTGGAATCATTCTTTCCGGGCAAGACTTTATCAACATAAAAATTGCGCTTCAAATTCCCATCAAGTTCACCATAAGTCGATCCATTGGATTGGGGGGAACAATGGCCTTCTCTAGGGGTTGATAATTTCTGCAAAAATGGATTTCCATTTTGAATCCAAGAAGAGAAACCACTTTTCCGGGAGCTGTTATGACTGTGAACCAAGTTCACTGATTTATTGGTGTCAGTTGCACTCGGATTAATTAATTTGTGGTTAGACATAGAAATCAAAGGTGCTCCATCACCAACTAGTCCAGAAAAACTGATCATTTGCACTGTATCCGGCGGTAATTTTAACCACGTCTCTTTTTCCAACACCATTTTGAGTGCCTAAAAGTGAAGGCAACCAAAATAATTATTTATATAGATTATGGATAAGAAAAGTGTAAATCAGAAAATGATGCATAAACAGGCACAAACTACACAGCTCCACATACGCAGACCGTGTAAAAAATACCACAAAGTTGTGCAACTAATTTATCAAAAGCAAAATGCACAGTGATGAATAATTTTCATTTATGCACTTCGCATTAGCTATCCCCCTAATTCAGAAGGGGCATAAAATTTGGCCCAAAAAAAAAGGACATAAATAGCATCATAACACTTTACATCATGGAACAACACCATAAAACAATAAACTTTGGATCCAAACAATAAAAATGTCTGCAATAATGACTACTTTACATTCTATTACAAGTAACATTCATTCCAAGAATTATTTCCGGTGTATAAAAAACATTTATTCCAAGAATTCTGATCTGAAAAGAAGAATATGCCAGGATATCACAACACAAACCCAGAAATAAGAATAAAGGTAAAATATATGTATGTACAAGTGGAAATAGTATAATCATAGTTGCAATAATTTTATAAATATCCAGAACATCTTCACCAAATCAATAACAACATGGAGATGCAAAAAGCAACTGTTGAAGAACATAAATGAGAAATTAAAGCTACATGCGTTAGCAGCAATCCTAACCAAATAGCTTAAGTTGAGCTCCAATACAATCCCATGCAGAAAGTCAACATGGTACCGAAGCACTGAAAGAAAATAACCTAATCATTGTAAGATCCAGGACTCAAAAAAGAAATAGAAAAATTTCCTACTCAATAGAGAAAAAAAATGGGCCAAAGAACCCTAAGGCTCAAAAAACACAAGCCCAGATAAATGAAATTGGGTTCAAATGATTACTAGACCTAGAAAAAGAGTGAGCCAGGTTACAAGTGAGAGGAAGTGTTGGAAAATAGATGTCCCGCATCTAAAATTAATAAGAGAAGTGCGGTATATAAGCTTGTGACAAATATAACCAAGCTGCTTAAGCTATTTCAGTAAAATGGACCAGCCTAAGCACAAGCCCATACAAAAAGTCAACAGCAACTTATCATCTTGTAGTCTGTTTTCAATATAACAACCATACAAGGAACTGTATTTTCTGTGCACATAAAAAAAATGGAATTATCCACTCACAATCAACATTATGTGACTCGTACAATCATGTAAGGTGAGAAGCCTCAAGGTCACTTACATGAATGTTTTGTCGGTGAAAAGCTATGAAATAGTTTTCACAAACCACCTTCAATTTCTGCCTAAACTCAACTGCTTCAATTCCACAAAAGGCTTCCCCAGCCAAAATGAAGACACTAAGATCTTCATAATTTTTCAAGAATTGATGAATGCTTGTGGTACAAGCTGCATCAGTGGAAAGCAATACTGAAACGCGGCTAGTAGTGAGATGCCAAAGATTCTTGCGCCCTCGATGGAGGGTCTGTGAAACAAATTCTGTTGCTTCTTTACGCAGATGGTACCAAGGGGACTCAATGCTTGATGCTGCATTATCCTCCTTTCTTGCCTCATAATCTGAATCATGAGAATCTGTACATGGTAAAGCAGCAGAGTTGGAAGTTTCAACGAGTGAGCTGGCTGTTTCAGATTCTTCTCTTGAAGATGAACCATGAATTTCATCTCCAGAGCTGGAAAGAGAGATGCTGCGAATTCTTACATCTGCATCAACCTCCTCAGCCCCACCCGGACTACAGGAAACATCATCATTGTCTTTATTTGAAGTCTGGCCTGCTGAGTCCTGGGTATAAAATCAACAATTTTTATTAGACTGAATAATATCGATCAAAGAACTATAGATCCTACAATAATGAAAGCATCAGATATAGTTAGCTTCTTTCCAGCCTAAAAACTATATGCATGTTTCAATCATAAACAAGATGGAGTTTAACAATTTCATTCAACGTTCCCCAACCTTAGCATACGACAGAGGCTCTATATTCTTATCTGTCTTATAATTTTATTTTCATTTCACATGTGAAATTTTAAGTCACATCTTCATTGACAAATAAAAACAAAGCAAGGGGAATTCCTCTGTTATAGTATCTAAAAAGCTGTCAAAAAGAAGACGTGGAACACTCCTCCACTCAGGGATTTTGAAATAGAATCAAAAGGCCAAGAAGGTCCTTCCCTTACCCTAACGAGGAGAGGACAAGACTAGCTACTTTCTCTAAGGTGCAACCTTTTCTGTCCAAACCTTAGCATATGACAGAGGCTCTATATTCTTATCTGTCTTATAATTTTATTTTCATTTCTCATGTGAAATTTTAAGTCACATCTTCATTGACAAATAACTAATAATTTCCCCTCAGGTCAAACACCTCTTTGCTTTATCCTCTGTTTCTGCCATGTAATATTTATATATTAATCATCTCACACGGGCTTCACAAATTAAGCTGCTATTAATCAGTTGCCTTTTCCCCTATTTAATATAAAGTATAAACCTTCCCACCAATCAGAACAAGAAATCTCTGAAGTACTGTAGAATAATATAAAGTTCATAGGCTCACTGGATGCCGAAATTGATCTAACTAGTTCAAAAGAGTATTATTATTTGACAAAGGGAATGTTGCAAGTGAAGGAAGGATAAATGATCCAATTAGGAGGTACAGAATTACCTGTCTATCCAACTGAAACTCCATAATTTCATGGTATGAATGCATAAGCTCAAATAGAACAGCTAATGTTCTTAATAAGCATGGCCTAAACTTAGATTCGGATATTTGAAGGCATAAGTCACTGTAAGTGAGCCTGTCATCAAAGTAACAATCATGAAGCTGAACGAAAGTAGAGATCTATCATCAGCAGCAAGAGGATGGTAAGTATGCTTGCAGAGACAAAAAAGTACCTACTATTTTGCGAAGATGCCTCGTCATCCTGAAAAAAGGACCAACATCCTAATGTTAAGCAAGTCTTTCAACACGTTAAACAAGAGAACAGGAAAGTATCATGCCTTAAATCAAGCAAACAACAGCTGAATGGTACCCCATCCTTCTGACCAATATCTTTTATTTTTAACCACCTCTTCTAGCGTTACAAGCAACTAAGCATTTATGTTATTCTTATCCACTTTGAGGACTTGAGTAGATCCTCAAGTCTTCACTTAAAACAATATAGGTAAACTATGAGTAACTACATTAAACTAGATGAGTCGCATATTCATATAAAGACGCTTGATTGGAAACTGAAGTGGTAAAAAGAATAATGTCTAGAGGGCAGTGACAACTCTTATCATTAATGCAAAATAACAACTATGAATTCATTTGTTATCAGAGAAAACTGGAAGGGGAAATGTCCAATTAAGGGAACAACCTGAACCTTTGCACATGTGTGGACATGTGCATGCACCAACGAAAAAAAAGGAACAGATTTTGAAGATAAAGTGGGTCGAGAAGTGTGAGAACTCCACCATATATATTTTTGAATCAAAATCAGGGAGAAATTGGGAGCATGAGGTACAGCTCCCCACACCCCCAACCATATTTTGCGATTGCTTTGAGGAAGATGACACACTTATCATCTCTAGGGGCTAGAAATATTTCCAATATTAATATAAATTATAAAGTCTATAATATTTCTGCACTATTCATAAGCCATAAACATAGCGAATCACCTCAAACTTCATACAAAGCACGGAAGAATATCTCCAGTTATTCTTTTCTATATGTCTGCACATCAATGAAGAGCAGTTTTTTTTTTCATTTTATTTTTTAGCCAAATTCATATACAGCCCATACTCTTTAGAATAGATGGGACACATATGCATAGTTGTCTATATATTAACTACAAAGACGCATTAAAGTCTCAAAATGGTCAGAATTGATTGTCTTAAATTAGAATACAAATTTCAAATATTTCTAATTCTAAAAATACACATTTAGGAATGTTTCAATGTTTAATAACGAGTTGAATTAGTTGCATGCATCACTAGTTTACCCAAACAATATATATACATTCTCAATACTCATAGACTTGCTGTTAAAAAAAAAGTCACATTCTCACTTCCCAAATTATTTCAAAATCTAGGTGAAATAGAGAGAAGACGGGCAAGGAGCATGTATTAGTTTACCTCATACACAACAACCTTCAACACGGAGTGGGTTTCTGAGATAACTTCTTGCATGTAGAAACTCTGTATCTTTTCGGCCAGACCAGTGACATCCCCGATTAATGCGTAGGCATCAATTACCTGTATTGGCTAATCTTATGAAAAATTTTCATGATGATGGAATATATGTATGTATCATAGTATTCTTTGGAGTGAATCATACTCCAAGAATATTTGTGCCCTTTTGCATTCTTTGACTTAGTATACATAAGCATTTAGGCATCAATTTCTTTTACTTTTTTTAGCCTACACTGGCACTGTGGTTTGTATGGGTTAGGATTCTCTGACTCTTTTCTATACACCCTGTTACATGGCATATAATACTAATAAATAGCAGATATCTGTATACCTGTATTGCATTCAAACATAACAATAAATTATCTCAAATTAGTGGTGGTGATTACTTACATCTAACAAGAAAGTGTTAAAGCTTTAGCTTTAAATTAAACCACATATGGAAATCATCACTAATCTTGGAACACATGCTAGCATATATGATTTTACATGACAATGCCATGACAAGAACACAAATACAAATGTTTTGACAACAGGAAGACAAACTGAGTATTGCTGATATATCTGAAAACTTTGTTGATGGAACACAATGGCATAATATGATATATGTTGTCGATCCATCTAGTGGGATAAGACTTCTTGTCGCAGAAAGACAAACTGAGAAAGTGTGTGTGCTAAGCGTAGACACTGACAAATCTAAGCTTGCTCTGTACAAAAAAGAAGGACCCATTTTCCTATCAAAACTAACTGAAACTCACAGTTATGTAGCTATCTTCCTTAAATTCCTGACACACTCCCAACAAAAGAGCATCCAGTTTTTGTAGAGTTTTTCCCAGCCAAACCTACATCAATAATGAAATGGACAATAATGAAACAGCTAAATACACACATACGAAATTACTGTTGGTTATATCTGTAGTTACATAGTAACAGAGAAGTGCTCGGCTAAACAAACAAATAAGAAATTATGTGAATTATATCTTTCAAGACATTAATTTTATAATCACCTCCACACCACGAGTCATCTCTTGTATTGCTGAAAGTTCTGACAAACTATCTAAGAGTTGCAGAAACTCAGATAGAACTTGAAATGCCTACAAATCAATGCCAAAAGGGTACAAATGAAAATTATAGTTATATCAAAAACAAAGGAGGGGGATAGAAAATGAACTGATATACAGTTGATACATGGCTCAAAATAGATAAAATAACCCACCTTGCAATAATTACCCTCCTCAGCAAGTGATTCTAGTGTTGATTGCATGTCCAATGCACGCTGAAGCTCAGTCAAAATTGGAAGCAGGTCCTATGAATTTAAAGTGCATATCCAAAAGATTAAACTACATTTGCCTCCCCACAACTTATGAGTAATGAGTTTGAAAAACAGAAAATCTAGAGCATAAATTTTAAGAATAATCATTATTGCCGGAATTGGTACATAAAGAAAGGAAATTACCAGTAGAGCTTGTTTCTCTTTGGAATAAGAATTTACAATAAGATCCCTTGAAACTTCATTCATAGATGAGGTCAAGTGTCTTCTTCCATTCTAAAAGCAAAAAACATTAAGAAGAATATGTAAGAAACAGGTAGGGCAAAAATTAACAGGCATATTTGCTGACACCTTCTCAATGCTTACCATGCAGATGATATTGGCAATCCTCAAGTCCTTTTCCAGTTCCCTGACCAAATTCATCCCCTTCACTGACCAAAAGTAAATATCAGCACCTTATTCTAAAAACTAAACATGTTTTTCCATACTTCGTACAAAGTCTAAGATGAGTCGCACTATTCATGTCCTAAAATAGTGCCACCAAATAATGCAAATTATTATGAATTTTATATTTTATATTCAATACTTGTGTGCTAAAAAAATAGGAGACAGAAACAGCAACTGCAAATATGATAGGATTAGTGTTAAGATTTAGAAGAATTGAGGAAAGAAGAGGGGAAGAGAAGGGAGACGGAGGAGGGAGAGAACAGAAGCTCAGATCACCACTGTAATTCATCATTCACATATTCAACACCATTACAATAGTCTAGGATTTCCATATATATAGGATTGGTCCTTAGACTTCAAAAGCTAATTCTTAACTGTCAATAACAACTAATGCTAACTAATTACTGTTAACTAACTTCCTAACTAACTCTAACTTCTGAACTATTTAACTAACTCTAATATTTTCTATTTTCTACACCTTACTTTCTACACCATACATATCAAAATAAGCTTGCACTTATCTCCTACATCATAGTCCACTAAATGCAAGGTGTAGCAATGTAGAAACAAAAGTTCAAGGTGAGCCAATAAAGGAACTAAGACCAACCACTGATTCTTGATAATGTCAACAGAAAATGGTAAGCACTCAGCGACATACCAGAAAGTGACATTATTTCAAATATTTCAAAATTTAAAGATTATTATTCAAACATTAGAATCCATTAATCGGTTAAATAAAAAAAATTAACTTAATCAGATGAATGCAAAAGAAATAAGAAACATTCATGATTTCATACACTGAAACTAGAACAGAGGAGGAGGTGATGCATTCTCTAAATTTACATTTCCCTTGTCTTACCCATTACTTCATGATTCTTCATAACGTGGCGAGATAAGCTTTCTGCTACTCTATCCAACTGTGCCAATCTGAGAGCGGCCTAAGAAAAAAAGGGAAATAGTCATGTAATGTCAAGA
Source organism: Acacia confusa (assembly GCA_037074495.1). NCBI lineage: Eukaryota > Viridiplantae > Streptophyta > Magnoliopsida > Fabales > Fabaceae > Acacia > Acacia confusa. The sequence goes on from CM073509.1 coordinate 2,854,428, forward strand.
ATTTCAATCAAATCTTATGCTAACTTGAGACCCATGCAACAAAGTAAAAACCCAAGCACCTTATCAAGTGACACAATATTAAGAACTAAATAAATCAGATAAAAAACTTCAACTCAAATAAGTAAAAACACAGAAAAACTGCACACTGCCACATGTTTGCCATCTTTATTTCTTCCCAAGTAACTAAAATAAGTCAATAAAATTGGACCTGGCTTCTCTCCTTTTCTTTTACCATTCGTCTCATCCTTTACCCTCTTTATGATCATTGGATCAAGATCTAAAGGTCCACGTTTAATATTTCATAAAAATATTATTACAATTGAGAGAAAGATGGGAAGGAAATATTAAATGTGGACCATTAGATCTTGATCCAATGGTCATGAAGGGGTAAAGGATGGAAGCAGACAGGAAAAGAAAAAGAGAGAAGCAAAGTCCAATAAAATTGATCCAAATTTTCTGAGCAGGCCAAAGATTCTAAACAGCTCATCCTAAAGCAAAATAGCCGTACTACAATGCAAGAACATTTGTTTGGGGAAAGGAACCCTTTAGGTCTTCAAATTTGCAGCACTTCACTTGTATTGACAGTGCAAGTATATCTCTGCACACTAAAGATTTCACTGAGGCATTTCAGCTTCCCAAATAAACTTCTTAAGTGAAAATGGGGCTCTTTTAAAAGAAAGAATCAGGATCAAAATAGTAATTAAATTAGAAAACATTTGATGAATCTAGAACTGAAACTCTCCCATTAAAAAGATGAAGAATAAAAAATAGGCTCTAGAATTAGTAAAAGAGCCTCAAATTCATGAATAACCTTACCATGGATTATGTAACCCTCATTTTGATTACTGGCTACCTTTATCCTCACTAAACAACAAATGAAGCCCATAGGGTCTTAGACTTTTTAAAGCATGTCATTCCTAATTCAGCGATCCTTTCTGATGTGTTAGTCAAGAATCCCAACTCTCTTTACAGCATGCACCTTGCTTTTAGATATCAGCTCAATTGCTCATGTTTACCATCACCAAAGGAGGATGAAATGTGAAGCATTACATAAGCAAGACAAACCAGCCCAGGAGGGAAAAAAAGGATGATGTGAACAGGACCTAGCTCGGGTTACAAATTGCATTAATTCGAATGGTAGGAGCAACTTATAGGGCCAATATACACATATCTGTCAGTCAATCTAGACAAATGATTGTAAGGAAACTGGAATTGAGTGCCACTCTCCCAAGCCTTGAGTAGATAAGTGTTCTATACCCCCCCCCCCCAAAAAAAAAAAAAATTGGGGAAAAAAAATTCTTAACCATTAGAATAATAACTAACTAAACTGAGAGCCAAGAAAATATTTCACCCTAAATGATAAGATATACTTGAAAAAAAAATAAAAACATACTTCACTAATAGAAGGATTGAAATACAGAACTTCTACCTGCTTCTCAAAATGTGCAAGCTCATTTTCTTCAGCAGGAGCATGCTCTAAAACATACTTGACCGGATCAAAATCCTGCAAAAGATATTTTCCTAAGTATATAACTTCTCATATATCCTTACCTTACAAGGCAGAAGCATGAGCACAATAGAAAAGAAAAGAACACTACAGAGTACGAAATGTGTTTCTGCTTTAATTAAGCCAAGAACATTTTTCAAAACAAGTGTGCTCCCTGCTGGACACAGATTCCAAACAAGTTGTTATAATGATGGACCAATCAAAGTCAAACAACGTATAAACATTCTAGGAATGTGAATCATAGCATAGATAATTTTGAAATGGAACTTTCTAGAATGAAAAGGTATAACATTAGTCAATCAAGCTAATTGAGTTGACATTTTTTTCAGCAACAATTTAATTGACAATTGAAAATGTAATGTTTCATCAAGTCACACTTGAGACAGCAAGAGTCCTTCACCTTAAATTTTCAGCACAAATGAGTTGACACTTTTTTCGACTATAATTTAGTTGACAATTGAAAATGCAATGTTTCATCAAATCACACTTGAGACAGTAAGAGTCCTTCACCTTAAATTTTCAGCATAAGCAATCTTTTCTATTGACATCTGAAGAATGATTTTAATTCAAAGATTTAGAAAGGTCAACAAGAATACTTTTCACTTCCAATAAGGTTAAGGAACACAAGGTGGGGTACAAGGAAATAATAGTCTGTAATTAGATCAATAGTAATCAAGCAAGTAACACCTCCTCATAGAATTCATCCACAAGCTCCTCTACTTCTTGACCATGATTTATGCTTCCATATATAGAACTCAGTTCTTCTGAGCTTGACGAGAGACTATAACGCTGATGAGGAGGCAATCCTGCGAGAGCACGAGCAACAGCTGCAGCGGCAGCGGCCCTAGCAGGAACCTGTAAAACAAGATTTATAAAATAAAAAAAATGATATATCAATCTAGCACACACACTTAACTCACCTAGAATATGCAGCAAGACAGAAAATAGATTTCAAACAGGTCCCTACTAGGAGTTCCTCACAATATTAAAGTGCTAATGCATTTTATGTAGTCTTGTTTGCGTCTAACAGCAAGAATTACACATCATTAATACCATCCAAAGCCCCGTTGGATGTCCAATGCTCCCTGTAGGCCAATTTTTTTTAACAGTAGTGCTTAATAAGGTTAGCACTATCAACATGTTTCAGCCTTGCCACCTTATAGCTGTGTGACGTGTTTCTCTAAGTTGGAAATAGCTGCACATTTGTTTTTACAATGCAAACAGCTAGTCACATTAATTATAGGTGCAGGGGTAGGGATAATATACAAGAACACATTAAAGGGTTACTTATGGGATTGTGACTTCCTTTTGTTTTCTGTAATTGTAGGATTATCAAAACCTACATATAGACTTCCTGGAAATTTTGGTGAAAGTTGGTATGCGTGCAGGGCTAATTATCAAACAAAATCAATATCGATATACAAAATATAACAAGTCGTACTATTCACAAACCGTGAATAGAGCAGCTCATCCCTCAAACTTTATGCAGTGTATGAGGAGACGTGTCTAATTGATGAAATTCAGAGATCAGGCATAGTAAAGAAGGAAATATGTTATGGCAGATTCCTACACTTCAGTGGCATCTTCAGTGAGAGATATAGTCCCAAGAATCATCAAACTTCAAAGCCACATTAGTTTACATGACAAACAATGTTGCAATGCATTATCCTTAGCTATCTCCAGAGTAGGCTGTTCTTTCTTAAACATAGCACCATGGAAGCACACACCCAAATGTTGTCCTTTCTATGGTGAGAACATTATAAGTCCCACAAATTTTCAATTACTTAACAAAACATTTGCTCTATATAATGCTTTTATTTTTTACTGTCAAAATGACATCTCTCTGGACAACCTATCCAACAGATTCACTATTCCACCAGAATCATAGAACAGCAGGGTAACAAAGTAATGGTATAATATTTCTTCATTTCTTCTGAAAAGGGAACATTAGGAATAAGCATTAAATAAAAGCCTTGAATAAGCAAACTGGCTAACAGATAATAAAAGATTATAATCTGACAATTGTCAAATTAGCACATTTGTCCCAGTATCAGTCTACCAAAGAGCATTAACTAGAAAAAAAGGCCAGCATTCAAATTATAAATAAAATCACTGGGATAAGTACGGTGACTGCACATTATATACGGGATCGTTTACCTCAGGCCGATCAGAAACAGGGGGGAGCAGTCCAAGCGATCTCGCAGACCTAACAGAGCTCAGGATCTTTTCTCCGACCTTGGACAAATCCATTCCCCCTCCCTGGAAGAGCAAGAAAGGAACTAAGAAGGGAACCCTAGAGCTCTCAAACCCCTCACTCAAATCACCATTGAATATGAACGGATTTCCCTGAAAGCTTCCAAAGGGGAACAAATTGGGCTGCATTTCAACTCAAGCCCCCCAGATCAAGTGGAACAATCCCATCTCAAGGGATCAGGATAGGTGAATTAACCGATGGCTGCGTCCTTTTGGCTGTGTCAAATATCAGATTCGCCAAATTTTAATGGTAAATCTTTGTTTTGCAGAGTCAATAACAGGAATAGAGATAGATGGCTAAGAGACGCGACTTCTGTATTTCACGCAGTTATTGCCCTCAGGAGACTTTTGGGTCTTCAGTCTTCACTCAGAGAGCCGTTTCAGCATGATTGTGATTGTTGTGACGAAGAACTAGCTTGGAAACTAGAATTTTGTCATGGAAGGATAGCCAGAGAGAGGATTAGCAAACGCAATGAAACTTTTTATTGTAGTTAGCTAAGATTGAGAAAATAACCAAATTACCCGCTGGGCTTCAATTCTAAATTCAATTGCACTGGTTCAATTAGTAGCTAATTTGATCCCCAAAAACAACTAGTAGCTCCCCATTGTTATGTCCGGAAAAAATTAGTAGCTCCCCATCAGTAATTAAGAAGGACAAATCTTAATTACGCGTTTGCTGTTAGACTTTTCAATGTGATGCTTTTTTTGTGCCAACTGAGATTTTTCTTTTTCAATATGACGCTATACATTATAGGAGTATTTCACAGTTTTGTAGTTTGAAGGGCCGTGATCTACACTCCCTCGTATTAGATTTAATTGAGTTGTCTGTGAGGTTAAGGAAATTAATTGAATTATCTTACAATATTAATATTTATCATTTTTTTCTTTATTCAATCATATATTTAGTTTCTTTAGTCTCTTTCAAAAAAAAATCAGCTATATTTTATATTTATAACTAAAACTATTAACCAATAAGTAAATTCCGCTCCTAACCACGTCCCACGCTAACCCCAAGTTCACATTATTCTTACTATTAGCCACGGTCCAAATTAGGCCTTTTTGTCTTGATATAGAGAATGGAAAATTATGAAACAAAAGGATTTCATGCCGATCCATATCTTTTGGGGTTTAGATTTTCTTATTAACGCTTTCTTACTATCTAGTCAGCTTTAAATCTTTACCATATATTTAATATAATTGTTCACATCAATAATCTTATTAAATCAATAGTTTGGATTTGATAATGAGAGATGAAGAGAAAGTTAGACAACGTCTTATTCCTATCTTTTGTGCCACCGGAAATGGAAGTGTTCAATGTGTGCTCAGACAACGAGATAATCACGCACGCGTTTGGCCAAACTGACTCTTGGCGGTCTATCAAAGTCAAGACAACCTTTACAACTTAATTAAAAAGTACCTGTGGCCAAATGCATCTGCATAGAGATGATTACAATGACTATATCAGTGAATACTATGAGTTATGAATTACACTACCTCCTTTCCTTACGATAAAATCTACTTTATAATTCAATTTCGTCTTTAAAATTTGTCATGTATTATACGGATAGGATGGCGCATATAATAGGGGATTATATTGCTCTCCAACATTGTGATCCTCTTGTTTAGAAATTGCTTCCCTTTTTTACCCGTTAGAAATTACTTCCCCACAACTTAAAATATATAGATTGATCTGGCCCAGCCAAAATGCAAATTGGTATCATTGATTTTTGTATATGTTTTTCGTTTAAGCACGGATCTATACCATAGGAGACTCTGTTGGGAATTTACATTCACTACACGTTCTTGCAAGCTGCAAGTGTCTGGGATGAATTTTGCGCTTGCACTTAATCTGTTCACCACCTTGATTAAAAGCTTCTCCCTCTGTCAGTTACCCTCCGTTTTGCTCCTGCATATACAGAAGCCTCTCCATGTGTATCATAACGGTATGTGCATGATATGCGCATCTACTCAAACTAATTAATACAATAATACTCTCTCTGATCGGACAATATTTGAAAGTTGATAGTTGTCCTAATTATATAACAAAATTCTAATTTTTTATCAATTTCTTCATAAAATACCCTTTAAATTATAAACTTGCATTAAATACATAAAAGAGACTACCAGAGTCATACTATCTTGCACCAGAAAAATGACTGTTGGAGCTCAGCGTCTTTATTGGGACGGGACTGAGGTGAACATGTAGTTGGGCTTGGGCTTAAATTACTTGGCCCAATGAGATCTATAGGAACAGTTCACAAATATATATATCTCTGGTTCTTCACAAATTATCCTTGGCCTATTGCAAGGTAAATTTTAGATAAGGGCATTTTAAGAAAATGAATATAACTAACTACTCCCATTAATTCTTATTATATGAAACTAACTAATAATTCACACAAACCAATAAAAATAATTAAAGTTAAGAATAAAATTGTTCTAAAATTTAAGTATCTTCCACTATTACCATCACCTATTACATTAAATTCTAATATTATATTATTACTCTCGTCCACTAGCCTTATTAATTATAGGCATATATGAGGAAAATAATAATTAATACTCCTTGAAAACAATAATGTGTCTTATAAAAATAACTAAATGCACTTACTAGTTGATGTCTTGTAATAAGAATATATCATAGGGAGTAATTTAACCCATATCCTTAATCTCCAAAAAAATTGATAAATATATCCTATAATTTGGATTAAAGAGAGGATCATAGATCAATATTATATTGTATATATAAGAGCCTGTTTGAAAGTAGGGCAAAATCTAAGTTTTGCGTAAACCGAGATAAAATTTCTTCACATGTATACTTACCTCGTAAATCTCAAAATCTATGTTTTGGAAGGTTTTCAAACACTACCTAGTAATTTGCTGCTGCAATTGCTTTAATATCTCACCTTATCTTCTGCTATATGTTGTAACTTTATGAGATGATTAATACATCACGACTTTATGCCTAAATACTCTTAATATTTTTCTTCCCTCTCTCATTGGCTGCAATTCGTTCGGGCTAGAATCTAGATGGTTTCATTTTCCTAGTAGCTAGTTTGAACGTAAATGATAGAATTAGTGAACTCCAACTCTTGCAAAATCTGTATATATTGAATTTGAGGATCAACCAAATCTTAATTGGAAGCCCTTGCAAATATAGAATTATGATTCAAATAAGTTAATTTTCTTGGATTATTGATTGTCATTGATCTCACAATTGCTGATATGCCTAGACGGTGAGATGTCGGCCACGATAACGAAGTGTGGTTACGTTGCTGCCCTACATGCATCTTGAGAATGGGCCCTATTATAGTCTTTTTATAATTTATAATTAATTATAAAATATAATTAATGCAAACATTTGCATTATATTTAAATATTGCTTCATAGCAAGGTAACTTTGAAGTCTTAATTATTCCCACACACATTTCTCATACAAATTCAGGCACGCAGTTGAAGTCCTTAGTCGTGGCAAGGCAATCTTTTCTTCCGGTTGTGACTTGTGCGCCGGAATACTTGCCACGTGAAGGGCACGTGAGAGTTGGGACGTCGAGGTAGTTAGTATCTCAGGACTCAATATTGCCACGTAAAACGTGCACTCCCCACGTGCCTCCTTCCATGGTCAACTCTGAAAGGATCCATTCACTAACGGAAACTTAACACAACTTTCCGGTCACGTAATTGATTTTTTAGAAAGATTAAAGAAGTTAATTAAATTACTTTAAAGTATTTTTATTTTTATTTTTTTCTTCAAACTAATTAATTTGACTAATAAACTAATATATAATCTAAAAATACACAACATACGAAAATGATTAAGCAACTTATTTAACTTCCTTAATCCTTCCTAAAAAAGTCAACTTTGTTTTATTATTAGAACCGGAGGTAGTATTAAACACAAAATGATAGTTAATACAAGCAGTTGTTATCATTTACCTTGATACTCTCTCCAATTTTTAATATAATATATATTAATTTGATTTAATTAGATTAATGAGTATTTGTAATGAACCAGCCTTATATTAAGGTGAGTTTGGATTATGAAGAGAGTATAGTTGGATTGATGATTTTGGGCTTAAAGTAGGCCTAAGTAAAGATATAAATAGGCAAAAAATAAAAATAAAAAGACTAGAGTGTGTAAAATTGATTTGGGAAATCTTCTTTCTCTTGGACCTTTCTTTCTGTCATCTTTTCTCTTGCTTCTTTCTTGTTCGGTATTTCTTATTTCCCTGTAATACAGAACTTAATTGATGTACATTGGTATAGATATATTGCATCTAATGTAACATAAGTTAAAAACCTTCTGTTCATGTACTAATTTAGTTATTTTGTTCATAACATGTGATTTATCGAGAGCCAGTGTTTCAGAAAGGGCTACCTATAGAAGGTTCTAACCAGCAGGATGCCAAGTGAAGTACTATAGAGTGGAGTTGCTAGAGACATTGGCTCTTGAGGGGATAATTATGTTCTAAGTTCTACATTGGAGAGTTGACCTTTTGGAGTGATGTTTATACAAGTCTATTGAATTCTTCCTCGACATATAGACTAATTTTTGAGGATTGATCTCTCAGCTTAGACTTTTGTGCTCATCACATTGATACTTTAATAAGTAAGGAGTACTCTCAAACATATATATACACAAAAGGTTTTCAAATTTTGAAATTATACCACTACATTATACGATAGAAGATATTTCATTCCATGTTCTTGAACAATTGAAGTTGAAATGAACAAAGCTTTTTTTCACGTCGAATTTTGTATTTGGAAACAAGTTGCATGAGGATGGGGTCATTTGGCGCTATATTGTTTTTGGCCTGTTGTATGAGGAGCTCGTTATAGTCGTGGAGGTGAAGAAAATTATAAAATAAAGAATTTAATCCCCCAACTTGGCCCCCTGCGCTTTCTTTTCGGTTTTCCACTTAATAACCAACACCAAGCAGAGATAGATTTCTCAGTAACTTCCTTCGTGCTATTCCAGTTTATTATTCACACTCGCATTAATCATCTCCTGAAGACTCCCTCGTACTTCTCACAGATCGCAGGCCAAGAGCCCAAAAGGAGACCAAAGAAATATCTACGTTTTGCTTCTGGGAGACCGACCACGAAGCCGTCGGGAATAACTATAAGAATGGCTCCTTTTCCGTCTGAGAACGGCGTTGAAGGAGACGATGAAAGAGAGGAGAACGACGACGAAGAAGAAGAAGAAGAGGATGAGGAGGAGGAGGAGCCGAGACTTAAGTACCAGAGAGTGGGAGGCAGCATACCTTCGCTGCTAGCCAGTGACGCGGCGTCGTGTGTCGCTGTTGCCGAGCGGATGATCGCTATAGGCACTCATTGTGGCACCGTCCATATTCTTGATTTTCTTGGCAATCAGGTGAGCTGCCACTTACTCGATTTATTTATAATTTGTGTGAATTCGAGCTGTCGTGGTTCAAATGGTACCCCGAGCTTGGAATATGATTAAGAACTTTTTTGAGGTGCCACGTTGTTCATGTGTATGTCATGTCTCCAATTATTGGTATCATCTGGACTACGGTGTGGTATGGCCCTTCGAGTTGATACTGCAGGGACTGCACTATATTATGCAATAGAAATAGATGGTTGCTATTTTTCTGGTCGTTACCGCCAATATCAGGTCCTAGGAATTCCCCCTTGCCCAGCGGGAAGCCCGCGTTTTTTCGGGGGCCTCATAATTGAGTTTCCCCTTTACAGGTGAAAGAATTTGTTGCTCATGCTGCTATTGTCAATGACCTTAGCTTTGACCTAGAGGGTGAATTTATTGGAAGCTGTTCTGATGATGGATCCGTGGTAATAAACAGCCTATTTACTGATGAGAAAATGAAAATTGGGTATCGTCGTCCAATGAAGGCAATTGCTCTGGACCCAAATTATGCGAGAAAAACATCAAGGAGATTTGTTGCTGGTGGCTTAGCTGGCCATTTATATCTTAATTCAAAGGCATGGTTAGGCTATCGTGATCAGGTTTGTAGGTTTCTTTCGACCCTTAGAACATAACTTCCTAATACTTTCTTCTGATATGTAACTTACAAAAATGTATCCCCTTGTGGGGAGAAAGGTTTTGCACGCTGGTGAGGGTCCAATACATTCTGTGAAGTGGAGAACAAGTCTTGTTGCTTGGGCCAATGATGCAGGAGTGAAGGTTTATGATGCAGCCAATGATCAGCGTGTAACATTTATTGAAAAACCCCGAGGGAGCCCACACCCTGAGCTTCTGCTCCCTCACTTGGCTTGGCAGGTTAGTCAAATATTTAAGAGGACATGCTGTTGGGACATGTTTCTCTGACGATTAGTGTCCACTGCTGCAGTTAAATTGAAAGGTTGTTTGAGTTCTTTGAATAGATGCAATACCTTTTTGTTTGTCATCCATGTACCATTTCTTGATGAAACTTCTTCAGCCTGATGTCCTTCCATCATTCAGGATGATACCTTCTTGGTGATAGCTTGGGGAACATCTATCAAAATTGTATCAATAAGAACAAATCTCTATGAAGCAGTCAATGGGATGAACAGGCCAGGGCCAGTATCTAGTAGGAGCCAGGTGGATGTTGTGGCATCTTTTCAAACCACCTATTTAATCTCAGGAATTGCCCCATTTGGTGATGCTTTGGTTGTTCTTGCTTATATTCCTGGAGAAGATGGAGAACAGGATTTTAGTGGCAATGCTCTTTCTCAGCAGGTATCCCATGTGCATGATGAAATATTTTTATTTAACCGCTCACACTGGCGTTGCATCTATTATACTTTTCTCACTCTGCCTCTTTCTTTTTCTAAGCTGCAATAATTTACTGTGTTTGTCTTTCTTCTCTCACTTATTACTTAGAAATATTAGAATTTTATTTTATTTTTACTTTTTTTCGGGTATAGATTATGAAAATTGAGTTGGCTAAATTGGAACTTTTAATCGTTTCATGTTTTGGATAAGCCTCACTAACAATCCAGCTTCCAGCTTCTGCTTACAAAGTAATCAAATTCAAATAAATTTTCCCATTACATTTACATTCAGTTTTCAGTTTGGTATGCCTTATTGCATTAGTGTTTGCATTCTTTGATTCCATTCCTATCTAGCGGTATTTTTGGTAAAACTCATTTTTAGAACTAACTGCATTGCGTCCACTACATCTAAAAATGGAAGCAATAAATTACCAATTGTATGCCATAATATGCTAGAAAGATGAAGCTATTATTTTTTTATACTTTTTTATAAATTTGAAAAACTTGATTTTTAAAGGCGGGTGAACATATTTAAGCAGGGCAATGCACAACGACCAGAAGTACACATGGTAACATGGAACAATGATGAACTTTCAACAGACGCTCTACCATTGCATGGTTTTGAGCATTACAAGGCAAATGATTATTCCCTTGCTCATGCTCCCTTCTCAGGTTAACATTTGGTTAGTGTTATTCAGAATCTATGTTTTATGCACAAAGTGGTCTTGCATAAAAATGATAATAACTTTTTTATTCATATTTAGGTAGCAGTTATGCTGGTGGTCAATGGGCTGCAGGTGATGAACCTCTGTACTACATTATGTCCCCAAAAGATGTAGTCATTGCAAAGCCAAGGTTAATATCGATTTCTTTGTTTAATAGCCATATCAGTGACTGAAGCATTTATACATGAAACTAGACATATTTCCAATATTGCACGCATGGAGTATAGTTGGAGGGATAGAAATTTTACTTAGGGGTCAATTGTGTTTGATTCTCACTATTTGGAGATGGTATTTATATTTTACATACCTGATTTCCTTTTCTTTCTTTGTTCTCCCCTTTGGTTGGGGGGAGTCAGGCAGAATTAATAAAAGTGATAATGCTATTTTTTTTAAAAAAAAGAAAGTTTGACATGATCATTTGCAGCATAATGGTTATTCTAGTAATTAGTGATTTGTATTCAAAGGTATCCTTGGCAGCAGATTGCTAGGCATGGCAGAATGTTCTGATTCTGTGTTATAATTTGGGGAATCATTAATTGTTCTGTTCAAAAGTAATCATGTTATCAATGTCATGTTGTTTGACAAAAATTAAAATTATGAGTAACTTTCATTTGTTTCTCATTTACGTTCCTTGTTAAACATGGATAAATTGATGTGTTTTGACTTTAGGGATACTGAAGATCACATTGCATGGCTTCTTCAACATGGCTGGCATGAAAAAGCCTTGGCTGTAGTTGAATCTGGTCAAGGAAGGAGTGAACTTCTTGATGAGGTGTGTATGTTATTCAATCTGTTTTTTTTTTATCTAACAGTTACATCTGTTGATAGGAAGGAGCTCTGAATAACTGTTCTGCTCACAAATGATTGGATGAGAAACTAAGGCACACAGATTACCTAAAATTTTGGTGCGGTACTTTAAAATAGCTAAATATCCCCCACCCAAGCACAATATTTTCCTTTGGCTAAAAGGGAAAAAAGGAAAATATATTCCCAATCCAGAGAGATATAACATATTCCTTAATCCTAATATTTCCAGATTACACCATCGCTATATTGTACTCCTTTATTAACAGATAACTGTGGAATGAAGCTGAACATTACAAATTGAAGCCATTGTTTGTTCATATTGATTGCATGTTTATGAAGACGTGTTTCTAAAGACAATGTGACTATATTGTTTCTCAAGATATTGTGTAATTGTTTTTGCTATCAATAACACTGTATAATACAAGACTTGCATGATGCAAGTTCAGAAGGGAAACTAATAAATCACTGTGACTATATGATCTACTGAGAAACTTAAAATTGACTGGATCTGTCTTACTGTGTAATTAGTCTCACACCATCGAGAAAAATCTGGGCATACTTGGGACTTATTATTATCTTTTCCTTTTTCCATTTTTGGTGCAACCCTTGTAGGTTGGATCCAGGTACCTCGATCATTTAATTGTGGAAAGAAAATATTCTGAAGCAGCTTCTTTGTGTCCCAAGTTGCTGCGAGGGTCAGCTTCAGCATGGGAAAGGTACTGCATGCCCCATATTTTTTGGCCTGTTGAATAATTCTCATTTAATGACTGACAATGGACTGCTGTCAACAGATGGGTTTTCCACTTTGCACACCTTCGTCAACTTCCTGTATTGGTCCCCCATATGCCTACTGAAAACCCTAGACTGCGAGATACTGCTTATGAGGTTGGCTAGGATGAAGTGGACTTTGTCACAAATAATTTCTTTGCTTAGCATCTGACTATCTGTAATGAACTGAGTTGGGAAGAAATAGTTTTTATTCTGCTTTTGGTTCTATAGGTCGCTCTTGTTGCATTGGCTACAAATCCATCCTTTCACAGGGATCTCTTGTCCATTGTCAAATCCTGGCCTTCTGTAATTTATAGTGCATTGCCTGTTATTTCAGCCATTGAACCTCAGCTCAATACTTCATCCATGACTGACGCACTCAAGGAGGTTAGTCTAATATGTTGGAATAGCATTTTGAATTTGTGAACCATCTGCTCACGTTAACATATTCCTTTTTGTTTTTGGGCAGGCATTGGCTGAGTTGTATGTAATCAACGGGCAATATGAGGAAGCCTTTTCATTGTATGCTGATGTAGGTGGTGTTAATGTACTTTTCTTGTGTTCAGATATCTATTAAATTAATTGAATATCATGCGAATGCTTTAATTATGAGGACTTCTGTCTTTATCGTAATTGACTGTTAATTTGCTTAACTTTTTCTCTGTCATTTTCTTGAAATTTTCAGCTTATGAAACCAGAAATATTTGACTTCATTGATAAACATAATCTACATGAAGCAGTCCAAGAAAAGGTGTGGTTCTAATTTGTAAGACTTTAAGTTATGAGGGAATTCTGCGTTTCTGCATATTGTTATATGGTGATCGAATTCACATCTCGTTTCTCTTTGTTGGCATCTGATATTAAGCATTGGTGCACCTGAATAACTTTCTTTAGAAGTTTAGTTGCATTATATTTGGGTCTGTTTGGTTATTCATGTTCGCAATGTCGTATAAACTTATTGAATGCATATGGAAAAATGGATGAACGATAGAATCCCAATATACGACTAAAATTGGTTCCTCCAAGTATAAAACACAATTACAGTTAATTAAAGAGAAGAGCTGTTGACTTTTTTTCTTGCAGTGGCATATAAGTGCGTGTTTTCTCATAGATTGTGAACATTTGGAATTCTGAAGTTTGTTTTGGATTCTTCTTGGTCTATGCTGTGTATGTTCAGGTTGCCCAACTGATGATGCTAGATTGCAAGCGTGCAGTTTCTCTATTTATTCAAAACAGGGACTTTATAAGTTCAACTGAAGTTGTGAAGCAACTTCTAAATGGTGATAATAAGCGTGAGTGCAGATATTTTCTGCATTTATACCTTCATTCATTATTTGCAGTAAACCCACATGCTGGGAAGGAATTCCACGATATGCAGGTAGGCGTTGTTTCTTTCACCTGACCTTTGCTGGCTTCCTTTTGTTTGGGATTATTTGTCGTGGTCCAGTTGTATCATTACAGGCTTTAATACAGTACTAGTGCTTACTGTTGTATTCTTCTCCTGTTTACCTTGAATTGGTGTCTTATTATTTGATAATCTACTGTTGCTTAACACTAATAATGATTTGAAAGTGGTGCACGTGCAGAAACACTTTAATCTTTTTTTTTTTTTGTTCTAATATCGCCATTTTGTCTATTGTACAGGTTGAACTTTACGCAGATTATGACCCAAAGATGCTGCTACCATTTCTTCGCAGTAGTCAACACTATACCCTTGAGAAGGTGTGGCATCAATCCATGAATATTGTCAACAGTTATATTTATGTAAAATTTAAAGATAATTCTTGATATTGTTGGATTCAGGCCCATGAAATTTGCATCAAAAGAGATCTAGTGAGGGAGCAGGTCTTCATCGTAGGAAGAATGGGAAACTCAAAACAAGCCCTATCTATTATTATTGACAAATTAGGGGATATAGAGGAGGTACTTTTATCTTCTTCAATGGAAGTGGTTTTTGGTTTCAAACATCTTCAGATATTGACTTAGAACGTAAGGGATTTACAAAGTCATGGTTATAAGGAAACCGTTATGGTTTGGTGCAGGCGGTAGAGTTTGTCACCCTGCAGCATGATGATGAACTTTGGGAAGAACTGATCAAGCAATGCCTACACAAACCTGAAATGGTATTTCAAAAGTAAATTGATGTAGAGGATATGCCTAGTCACTTGATATATGTCTACCTGCCTCTTGTCAACCCGTTCTAAACTTCATTCTTTTATTTAATAGGTGGGCATCCTATTGGAACACACTGTTGGGAATCTTGATCCCCTCTATATTGTAAACAAGGTTCCCAATTGGATGGAAATACCTCGGTAACTAATATCTCATCCTTACTTGTTATTTATTAGAAGGCATATACAAAGAACCAGTTATGTTATTGTAATTATTATATCTGATTATAGTATACAGATGCTTATCTCGCTAGTTCTGGTTGTGAATAAGCATTTTGTGGACCATTCTCAGAATTTCAACCTATAGCTCTTTTCAATTATAATCCTGGCTTCGAATTCCAACTATGCTAGGCAGTTTTTTATTCTTCAGTAACCATAAAATCTCTATCTTCTTTTATTGCAGACTTAGGGATCGGTTAGTTAAAATTATCACCGATTACAGGACTGAAACGTCACTCAGACATGGGTGCAATGATATCCTGAAGGTAACTTTCTTCCCTGACACTCATTTACTTGTACCCTTCCTTGGTAAAAGGGACAATCGTGGAATTTTAGTTAATTGGAAAGAATACATCTTTGCTGACTTTCCTTCGTTGATATAGGCAGACTGTGTCAACCTTTTTGTTAAGTATTACAAAGAGGCGAGGCATGGAGTTTATCTAAGTAATGAGACCGAACCACGGGCTAAAAGAAGTGAAAATCATTATTCTCAGGTGGTTGAGAAATCTACAGTTTTGAGAAACGTTGAAGTGAAGTCGAAGAACAGGGGAGGTGGAAGATGTTGTATATGTTTTGACCCTTTTTCTATTCAGAATGTATCTGACTCAGTCGTTATTTTCTTTTGCTGTCATGCCTATCACACAACTTGTCTAATGGATTCAACTGACACAAGCAGTAGCAATAAAGAGATTGAAGTCACCTATGGAAAGGCAGAGCATAATGATTATAATAGTTATGTGGATGAAGAAGAATCCGAGACGGATGATCATCGTATGCGTTGTGTATTATGTACTACTGCTGCCAGTTGAGTTGCTGGTTGTTGTCCCCACTCTCGTCAATATTCGTTGTCAATATAGTTCACATATTCTTCTAGTTAGAAACTTGTAATTTTTCTTCAAAATTAGTGTTCATTCACAATTTTTTGTACTGGGAAATGTTAGGATGTTTATACCCGGACAGATTATTGAACAGAGAGGACTAATATTAAGTCGATTGATATCTCATTTAGTGATGGGTATGTGTACTAGTGTGCATGCATGAGCACTTGTAGAGCATAAATCATAAATTTATTGAGATATGTGTGTAATCATACCAGAATAGAATGCAGAATATAACACCAAAGGTCTTATAGCCTGTGGCATGAGAGCTCCCCTCTAAATGAGAGGTTGCAGGTTGATTGATTGGAATTTCAAGTTATCAGTGCCTACTCCTTTACTTCCAAAAAAGAAAAAAATGCAGAATATAAAAGGCTATCTTTGAATGGCCTTAGGAGCTGTCTACTATAATACTCAAACACACAATACTAACTGGAAATGGAAAACTCAGCTGGCAAGTCATTCCTGACTCCACTCGCCATGTCATTCCTCATCACACTAATTAGTCCCAGCTGGCACATTTTTCTCACCTTGGCAATCCCGTTGACCAACTAATCTTTACATTCACGTAGTAGCCCGTCTCGTCAGTTGCCTCAAACTCATACTAATCTTTTTTTAATGTCACATTTTTTCCATCGGAAAATTCGAGGTCAAAAATAGTTATTCCGATTAAACCGATTCACAGCTCATATTTGATTGAATATTCTTGCGAGTATTACTATGAACTAGAAGAAGACGAGTTGCTGTTTCTTACACCGAAGTTATTCTTAAGCTACACATCAAAAAATATAAACACAACCTTCTGAGCATCATATGCTATAAAAAATAAGGTTGTCTTTGAATTCCTTGTCTGAAACCCAAAAGAAGCCATTTTGCCACTTTTACTACAATGAAGCACTCTTCCTTGCCATTTCAATGGCTCCTTTTCGTTTTTCTGATACACACAACCCGTCTACCTGAAACCCAATCCGTAACAATTCCTAGGTTGAGCGCAATTGGAAGAACAACCTTAAAAAACCAAGCAACATTAATGGCAGCATCTGATGTTGAAGACTTCAAAACATTCTATTACAACCAGACTCTGGATCACTTCAACTATAGGCAGGAAAGCTACATAAATTTTCAACAAAGATATCTGATCAATTTCAAGTATTGGGGTGGTCCCAATTCCAGTGCTCCTATATTTGCTTGTTTTGGCTCTGAAGCACCTATAGATATTATCCTCAGCGCCGTAGGATTTCCAACTGATAACGCGGCGACCTTTAACGCTCTAGCAGTATTCATAGAAGTAAGATTATTTCGGCCTAATTTGAAGTATACTGTCATGTTTCACCCGAACATTAATCTTCTATTCTATGATCCATTAGACTCAAAATCTAAAGATTTTAATTTGCATGTTTTGAATCCGAATGATTATTTCTCACCAGCATAGATACTATGGGGAATCAGTCCCATTTGGATCAAGGGAAGAAGCAATGAAGAATTCAAGCACTCTTGGGTATTTTAACTCAGCTCAAGCGCTTGCTGATTACGCAGAAATTCTCATCCATATTAAGGAAACTTTACAAGCCCAAAAGTCCCCTGTGATCGTATTTGGAGGATCATATGGCGGAAGTTAGTTCCTAAAACATTCTTCATTATCTGTGTTTCAATAATATTCTGACATAAATACTTGTCTCTTAAAATAATGTGTTTGTTCTGCAGTGTTAGCTTCATGGTTTAGACTAAAATATCCCCACCTGGCTCTTGGAGCTCTAGCCTCGTCAGCTCCAATCCTTTATTTTGATAATATCACACCTCAAAACGATTACTTCTCTGTTGTCACCAAGGATTTTCGAGTAAGTAATAATTTGACGTTTGATAATTAATACGGAGTACTCGATTAATATTAAATTAAAGTAGTACAAAAAAATGTATGAAATTGATCATGATGAGGTGAAGACGTAGTCTTCTTTTGAGAATCAAAATATAGTCTTTATTCTTTTCAAATTGAAAATGATGAGTTATATATGCAGGAAGCTAGTGAGACATGCTATGAAACTATTGTAAACTCGTGGCCTGAAATAGACAGAGTGGCTAATTTCGCGCCAAACGGTCTTTCCATCCTTAGCCAGAGATTCAACACTTGCCAGTTAAGACGCTAATTTCTATCACCTTTTTGTTTCTTTTAGGCTCCAGATTAATAATAAAGTGATCTCACTCACAGTGTGGTAATATGATTTTTGCATTTGATCTTTCTTTTTAATAAATTCTTTCTGATATTTGTTAGACCCTTAAAGTCGTCTTCTGAGTTGAAGTGGTACCTGGAGAATATGTATACTTATGCAGCTCAATACAGTGATCCAACATTATATCCAGTTAGTGTAATCTGTAGTGGCATTGCTGGAGCTTCATCATCAGGAACTGATGATATACTCAGTAAGATACAAGAAGGTGTTGTGGCTTTCTTGGGTAATGACTCATGCAAATTCAATGGCCCTACTAATGCAAGTGAGAAGGAGACACCTAATGCAAGTGAGAAGGAGACACCTAATGCAAGTGAGAAGGAGACACTTGAAGGTTGGGAATGGCAGGTATATATATAATTACATAGCAATGATTGTGCTTTGTTTGATGTTAATAATTAAAAAGAAAAGATATTTGATGTGTGTGTAAAAATAGAGTTGTAGTGAGATGGTGATGCCGATTGGGCGTGGAAATGAGACCATGTTCCCATCTGAACCTTTTGACCTAACCAACTTTACCAAGCGGTGCAACCAACAATACGGTGTGTGGCCTCGCCCTCACTGGATCACTACTTACTATGGAGGCCACGTAAGCCTGTTTCTTACTTTGTTTCTCAAAAGGCTTTTCACTACTTACTATATGAACAAGAAAGCACATTGCTTTTGTTTTGCATGTAATTGAAAGGTTGGTTTTTCTTGTGGTAATAATTACTGATGATGACTTATGCAGGATATGAAACTGATCTTTCAAAGGTTTGGCAGCAACATTATTTTCTCAAATGGGTTGAGAGATCCTTATAGTAGTGGCGGGTAATTAAGCACCCTTAAAATGGTCTAACTGTTCAGAAACATATATAACAATTTTGAAACAGACTTAAGTGAATCTTTCAATGTATTTCAGGGTGCTATACAACATATCAGAAAGTGTCGTTGCCATCTCCACAGTTAATGGTACTCGTATTTTATATTCACGTTACATACATACATATATATATATACATATGAAGAGAAAAGAAAAAGATCGAAAAGAAAGTGATGAGTTGAGTATGTTTAATAATGTTCAGGGTCTCATTGCTTGGATATAAAGCGAGCAAAGGAAAGCGATCCCGAGTGGCTGATCCAACAACGAAGGCAAGAGATTGACATAATCAAAAGTTGGATAGAACAGTACTATGCCGATCTTCGCGCCTCCTCAAACGCACCAAATTAATTAAAGTTGATGATGCCACTGAAGAACAGAGCATTCTTTTTACGTCATAGACTCACAGTGATATATAGAGTATGAGAATAATAACACGATCAGGAATAACTAAAATATTAAAGCAAGGTCAGATCCTCTCCTATGACAGCGGTGGAAGTGGTTATGGTCATTTGTTAAATAGCAAACTGTAGCAAAAGTTTAGCAAAGTTACTTGAAAAAATTTCAGGTTCAATATCTCTTGGAAATTTTAAAATATAACAATATCAAAATCATTAAAAAACATTACAAAATAGACATTGATCATTAACATTTTAACTTGCTATGTTTTAAAACTTTTAAGTAATATTAAGTTTAAAAAAACTTTCAGGTTAACATTGATCTTAAGCGTATACTTCGGAGATAAATTTGCTACTTAACTTTTTTTAAAAAAGGTATGTACCTATGCATATTTGTCATTAACTTGGAACATTTAGATGAATTGAATTGACAGACTCAATTTAGTAGGATTAATAATAAAACTAGAATCCAACCCTTTATGCGATATTACCTCCTACACTAAATAAATATAATAATCAGATGAATCGAATTGACAGACTCATTTTATATTGAATCTGTACACTCTTAATGATTTAAATCAATATAATTAAGAAGATGGATTGAGAGGGAGGGAAGAGGGCCGTAAATGAAATTACTAAACTCTAAGCATTTTTATTCGTTTAAAGCAATAAATAAATTAATAAAACTTTGTAGGCAGCTGACATGAGGATTTTAAAATTATTTGACGGGATTCATTTTTATTGGGTAGGGTATATATAAGTTGGCATTGGGGTTTAAGTTTGTTTTATTAGTATTGCATAGACACTCTTTAATTTTGTTTAGTTAGTATTTTCCGTCGGTGATATTAGTAGTGTTAGGTCTCAAGAATTAAAAGTGCACTTTATAAATTTAATAAAGTGATACTTCATATAAACTTAAAAGATAAAAAATGTACTCAAGCCATATACATACATACATATATATATATATATATATATATATATATATATAATGAAAATATTATGATTATATTTATTTGATATTATAATATTATAATAATATTATTAATATACTCCCTATGGTCCTTTTTATAAAGCACCAACTATCAATTCTCACAAACCAATAAAGTTAGTTAAGAGCATTAAAGTTGTCATAAAATTCAAGTGATTTTCAATATTATCCTTACTAACTATCATAAACTCAAACATAGTACTCTTTCACACTACCCTTATTAAATATAGGCAAACATGAAAAAATAAATTAATTGTACTTTGAAAACTTGCAAGTGTCTTATAAAAAAGACAAAAAAAACTTGATAGTTGATACTTTATAATAAGAACAAGAGGGAGTACATGTTATCTCTATACAAATGTTTAATTAACAGTATATTAATAATATTATTATAATATCAAATTAATATAATCATAATATCATTATGATATTATAATATGATATGGTCCAAGATATATTTCTGAGGGGTTAATTAGCAAATCCGTTTCAGAAGTATACATTGAGAAGCAATGTTACCTTGGAAGTTTTTTTTGACTCAATTTCACCTCGGAAGTCTAAAAATAGAGCAATGTTGTCCTTTTCCGTTAAAAAACTAACGTTGATTAGTAAAAAATTGACATTGACCGTTAAATTTTTTACGGAAAAGGGCAACATTGCTACGTCTTTAAATTTCTTGAGCAACATTGAGTCCAAAAAAACTTCTAGGGTAACATTACTCACAAACACGTACTTCCGGGTTAGATTTGCTTCTTAAAAGATACATTGACTTCAGGTTTTCTATATTTTTTCCAAATTCTAGTCATCATAGTCAGTTTGGAGAGGATTGAATTTCTCTCATCATCCTTTTCTTATCATCTCTCATAATCTTTAAATCATATTCGTCCAATCAATATAACATTACTTTAATTTTTCTCTTCTCTTCTCAATCAACAACCTCAACCTGGATGAGCTGATGAGGAAAAAGGAGAAAAAAGCTAATGAGAAGATCTCCTTCAGTGTATGGAGAGCATCACGGTATTGTTTGAATTTTCTTTTCTTTCTAAGAGAAGTTTCGGTTGAGTTTTTTCTTCTTTGTAAGAGAATTTTTTTCTTTTCGGTAAGAGAAGGTGTTTTCTTTGTAAGAGAACGTGAAGGTTCTATTAGTTGGAGATGGCGAAGGTGGATAGGGCAAACGACGGGACATTTAAGGCTAATCTCACGATTGATGGAGAAATGACCCTCAAAGAAAGGGTGAATAAGAAACTGAAAGAGATGATCGGGGATCCCGTCGAGGACATTGTCGTGGAATACGTCGTCATGTTATTGAAGAATGGGAAGTGCAAAGAAGAAGCAAGAAATCAGTTGAATCATATCCTGGGAGATCAAAGTGGTTCATTTGTATGCTGGCTGTGGGAACACTTGACTGAGAACGTAGATTTGTATTTACAGCCAAAAGACTTGCATGATGATGGATCTCCCAAAAGAACAAACGAGAACAAGCATTTAAATTCAGAATCTGAAAGAAGGACTTGTCATCGTAGAAGTCGCCGGAACCAAGGTTGGAACGAATTAGCCAAGAGTACTGGTCCACCTCCACTACTGTGGTCTGAGGTTTTTGGCAATTCGGTGGAAGAAAGCAGAACCAGAGTTGGTCAAAGATCATCTTCCTTACTAAAGAGGAAGAGAGGCGCCGCAGGGATTTCACAAGAAACTATCTTTAACCCTCCAAAACGGCTTTTTCAGTCTGCTATACGAGACGCTTCAAGGTTGGTTTCATCAGAAACTATCTTCAACCATCCAAAACGGCATGCTTCAAGGTCGGTTTCACAAGAAACTATCTTTAACCCTCCAAAACGGCTTTTTCAGTCTGCTATAAGAGACAATTCAAGGGTGGTTTGACAAGAAAATATCTTCAACCCTCCAAAACGGTTTTTTCAGTCTGCTATACGAGATGCTTTAAGGTCATCATCTTCGTCCAGGCGTCTTTGTTCATAAATTTTAGCGGGTTCATCATCTTCTTCCAAGCGTCTTTGTTCATAAATTTTAGGGGCGATTTGGGGTTTAGTTTGATGTTAAATACTTGGATACAATTTTGAAAGGGATTATGTCCTTAACTACAAAACTACAAGTTAAATACAATATCTCAATTTAGTTTATTTCTCAGTCTGCTATCTTGTCAAAATATCAAAATATAAAGTTAAAAATACTAAATTTCATGCTTAAACTTACTATATTCTCTCATTCAATCATACCTTCTATTTTATAGTAACTTGAATTTTAGTTTCTTTTTTGATAGCAATTTGAATTTTATTTTTCTTCAGAATCAAAACCGTCAAAACCATCTATGACAAGAACCTTTTTAAACTTTAGCTAATTAACATCCACGTAATCACATGATATAGTTTTTTCCTGATTTGTAGAATTAATATGATATAAAATAATTAAATAAAGATTGTTATCTTTTTTATCTTCCATCAAATAGAGATTCATTATATAATCCAACAGTAGTAAAACGTTCATCCTCCACTTTGAGCCTCTTACGAGATTTTTGATGTTTTATGATAAAAAAAAAGGGAGCTCTAAGCATATCCTTTCATCAATTAACGTTTTGCTGATCATGCCCCGTCATCCCCTTTCTTAGTGATTTTCGTGAAAATAAAATACACATTTATATTTAACACCAAAAATAATTACTTTCATCATTACCGTTAAGAAAAATCTAAAGCTTATAGTATATGCGCGTGCTTTCTCCATACCAATATTATAATAACAAGATACACTGCTGATTCGTCGTTCAACCTCGCTCCAATCCTCTTATCCGCGGAGTGTTCGGAACCTTTAATCTCGTACGTAGTTGAAGCATCGCGATCTTGGTCTAGTTTTTTCTTCTTTAGGGTGATGTAGTTTTGGAGAGCAGTTTTTTCTTCTTTAGATTTTTCAATGCAGCAAATGTAGTTGATTTTTATGATGTGTTAGGTTCTGCAGAGCATCACAGCCTTGGTTGAGTTGGCAAACATGGCTTTGGAGAACATCAGGACCTTGGTTAAGTTTTTTCTTCTTTAGGGTAATGTAGTTTTGGAGAGCAGTTTTTTCTTCTTTAGATCTTTTAATGCGGCAAATGTGGTTGATTTTTATGATGTGTTAGGTTCTGCAGAGCATCACAGCCTTGGTTGAGTTGGCAAACATGGCTTTGGAGAACATCAGGACCTTGGTTAAGTTTTTTCTTCTTTAGGGTAATGTAGTTTTGGAGAGCAGTTTTTTCTTCTTTAGATCTTTTAATGCGGCAAATGTGGTTGATTTTTATGATGTGTTAGGTTCTGGAGAGCATCACAATTTTGGTTTGAGTTTTTTCTTCGTTAGGGTTTTTGATTATGACAGATATAAGAACTGGTTAAGGTTTTGTTATTAGAGTGACACTTTTGTTTAAATAACTTGCTATGGTAATAAAGAATCAAAACCGACACACAAAAAATTATTATCGAAGGAACTTTAAAAGCCAATTAGAAATCATTTAGCAAACCAATAGACCTTACTAAGTACACTATAAAAGAAAAGAAATGCCTACCAACACACTGTCATGGTAAAAAAAAACATATGCCATGATATAATAGTTTCAGACAACAATTTATAAAGCTAATCAAAGCAATTTAATAAACCATTTTCAATGAAATTTTGTAATTTCCAATTGTCAAAGGCATCTATAACGCACTCTACGTCTTCATTATCACACACATCATTACATTACTAATGTAGTATACACTATCAAAACCGACAACAATCTCCACTTTGGTAATCAACCGATGAATTAAGTGGCTGCCATGTAGCCCCAATTTTCGGCAAATCCTTTCTTTGAGCTGGTTGTACGTGGTGGCCAGATTGATTTTCATCCTTTTGGTTTTTTCTTCAAATTGAACACCATCGGGTCCTTCAAAATGCCTCCCACTATGGTAGATTACGGCAACGTAGTCGTTAGAACTTGAACTCATCTTTCACGACAGAAATTGGGAGCTAGAAGGGAGGGGGTTTCAAATTCTACACAAAAACAAAGGTGGATGAAGTTAAACTACAAAGATTACACAACAATACCACATTCAAAGAGGAGAATGGCCTTACACTTTGATGGGTTGCACAAAAACTGTCCAAAACACGAGCAACCAGAAGCTCTAGGGCAGAAATGGAGAAATGACCACGCATGAGCTCAACTTGGCTTTTAAAAAACACATCTGTCGAAATGTAATCAATTACGGTACTGTATAGTAATCGATTACGTAAAAATTATACTACGTAATCGATTACGAAAGTCATATTTTATGTAATCGATTACTAAACAGTACCGTAATCAATTACATAGTGCAAAAAATAAAAAAAAGAGATCTGACCCCCTGTAATCGATTACATAAGGCATGTAATCGATTACAGTATGTAATCGATTACAGGGGGCAGATGAGTTAATACTTTTACCTCAATGACATTTTGGTAATTAATTAATTAATTAGATTTTTTCCATACTTTTGCCCATTTTCAATTACAACGGAAGTAAGTATTAGGGATCCTGATAGATAATTGGGCCTCAGACATTTGAAGCCTAACATGATAATATCATCGATTCACAAGCCCAGACAACAACTAGTTAAATATTTCCCTTAATCCAAATCCATTATGACAAAATCATATCAAGAGAGGTTTCTCCCACTTTCTCCCACAATAACAATAATACATATTTATAAAATATCTCAATGAAACACTAAAACCAATAGTTTCCCAAACCATTGTTCACAATATATATTCAAGTTATATAGAATTATCAAATCATAATTAAATAGTTTTTAAATCATTGTCATGACATTACATATGTCAATGGGAATGACAAATGATGATATATTTGCTTATAAGAGAAACTTTAACAAGAGCCTACAACTAAGCTCTATTTTTACAACTTCCCAGCATCCCTATTTAGATCTCACGTGAAAAAAGAAAAGTAAATATAAAAATCATAAGATTCAAATATCTCAGTAATAATGGTTATTCAGAAATACACACACACACAAAAACCGAGATCAAGAACATATGGTTCTAAAATCAAGTTCAATATGATTAAACATCATATAATTCATTTTTCAAATATCATTCATAAGAAATTTCACAAAAAAATGTCCCAAGCTTATTACAAAAATAATTCTACAAAAGCTTTATTATATTCAAATTACATAAATAACATATATAACATGCCAAGCAAATGATTGAAGCATATACTATCATTATTACCTTTTACTAGCCTTATAACCTTTGATTGGAGCCATAACTAACACATGATTTATCCATTTAACTAGATTACACAAAATTTCAAATCATGAGGCATCACTCAAACCTACTATGATTCCAAGCCAAAAGAAAAGCATTGGAGATGTGGCCCTGAGAATTGCCATCACTCACTATATATACACAGAGTAGTGACACATGTAGTATTTATTTACACAAAATCTCCCATCACAACTCTATATAACTATCCATATGCATAAAAAACAATCAATCACAATTATCACATATGTATATTCAAGTTCCAAATTATAAGTATGGTTCCAAACAATATTTACCAAGAAAATACATCTCACTAATCATTAAGATAAAAACACTATTTTAACTTAAAAAACAATAACAAATATGTTCATAATCTAAAACATATAACATCATTTCCAAATTAATTGTAGAAAACGATATTTTTATCATAACACACAGGCATACATGGGCGGACCTAGGGGGTTAGGGGTGCCCAAAAAAAAAAAAAAAAACTCAAAAGGGGAAAAAAACGTGGATGGTGAGGCTAATGGGCGAGAGGCTTGGCAGTGAATGGGGTTGAACGTCACAGAGGATGGTAAAGAAGCAACTGATGTGGAGCCCATAAAGAAGAAAACGTCTTCCGCTCTAAGTTATAGTAAGTTACCAAGTAGCTTGACAATCAGAGGCTTCTTCCATGGTGCATACCATCTCTCATACTGTTCCTGCGTTATCACTAAGGATCCTTACCTTCATCAATTTGAGCTTTGTCCTGTGAATTATTCCCTCCTCCAAAGAACTGTCAATATAACCCTCTTCGAAAACACCACTTCCTCAGCTGGCATCAAAAGAGCATGGCTTCGGTTCCGTGTCACGAAGGGTAGTACAACAGCTTGTTCAAACTCTCCCTACCACCAATACCTACATCCCCACTAGCTAGTCTCCCCATCCTCTGGAGCCGCCTTCACCTTCTTTCTTCCACCACCAAACGGACCTCCTTCCCCCTCCGTTGCAACCTAGCTCAGTCATCATACTAACACTCTAATATTATTATTCTTCATTTACTTTTACAATTGAAGGTAATAATAAGGATATCGTGCATTGGCATACATAAGAAATTATTTCTTCCGTCAGAATAATATTTTTTTCAAAACGTGTATTGCTTATAATATATTATTGACGATAAGAGAATGTGATGGGTGTTACTATCAAAAGAATTTTATAAAATTAAAATAGCTTATATTCTAATATCTATATTTCTCTCATCTACTATCTCTCTATTCTGCAAGCTCTCATAACTAATAGTATCAAAGAAAACCAACTTTCTCGTCTCTTCTTTCTTGCTGCACTTCTTTAAAGTTTGTAATGGAACAATTTTCGCCCCGATCATTAAAATTTTTGGGTCTGCCATAGCAGACATATCTAAACAATTTTCGAAATACATATTTATGAGTTGTAATACATAAAAGCATGCTTGAATAGTTTTCAAGTATAATATAGTTTTTATTAAATATACAATTCTAAATCAAATCCTCTATAGGCGTAACAAGTCCCAAAACAATTTAATACACATATACACATAGTTGACAAGTATATAAAAAATTAACTAAGATTACCTCCACTCAAAGCTTATTTTACCAAAAACAAAATAATTTAACTTTAATTAGTACCATTATCAAAATACAATATCTGAATTTATTTTATTCCCTAGTTTGCTGTTGTATTGAAATATCAAAATATAAATTTAAAAATATTAAATTGCTTGGTTAAACTTCCTATATTTTATTTTCCTTCAAAACCAAAATCGTCAAAACTACCATCTATGACAGGATCTTTTTTAAAATTTAACTAATTAACATTAATCATATGATCAAGTTTTTTCCTGATTTGTATAATAAATCTTATATAAAATAAATATTCATTATATATCCTTTGTAACCCATCCTCCACTTTGAGCCGGTTACAAAATTTTCGATGTTTTATGCAAATTGAAATACATCCCATCATTAAAAAAAAAAAAACACAAAACAAAAGGAGCTGTAATCATATCCCTTAATCAATTAATGTTTTGCTGATCATGCCCCTTGATGCACTTAGTGATTTTCGTGAAAATACGCACATTTAACCCCAAAAGCAATTACTTTCATCATTACCATTAACAAAAACCTTAAGCTTAATTATTAATTTGATTGATGGGTTCGTTCGCATAAGGTGGAAAAAGTCAGCCTGATTATCTAATCTTCTTGTTAGCATAATAATTTGATCTTTTCACCGCATAAATAGGCGTCCACTTAGAGATTATTCATTGAAATAATAATTATTCCTAATTATATATTCGCGCGCTAGTGTGTCTGTGGTCTATTCACACCAGAAAATAACTCAACATAGCTCAAATTAAATTGATTATGTTCATTGGTGCTATCATATTTCTATCAAAAACGGACTAAATTTGCCATAAAATGCAATGTAAAATATAGGATTGTGCACTCTTTTGGTATAGTTGATGCCACTGCCATGAATGATAAAAGGTTATCTTTTGTACGTCTTTAGTAACTCATCCAGAAGAAAAACAATTATATATATGGCCAATTCTCGTATATACCGCATGGTTTACCGTCAATACTTTTCCTTAAGCAGTTAAGCTAATTAAAAAATATATGAAACATGTACACGAATATAGTTTACATTTCATATAATTATATAAGCCCCTCAAAATACTCTATTCATTTCCCTTAAGTTTTTCCACGGGCAAGAATATAATATAATATATATATATATATATATATATATATATATATATATATATATATATATATATATATTCTTCAACATTAATTAATCAATTTGGGAATTCATCCACCTTTCTCTGCTATTGCAACTTGCAAATTCATGACTCAAAAAGTTTATTGGTATATATATATAAAGCATGGTACACTATTTTTATTAAACTTACTAGCTAGCACCATTATATATTTTCAAATTTCACGAATCATTACTAAATCCAGCCTTCTCTGCTTAATTCCAAGAAGTACGATTCACGCCAGTTTGTAAGGTCTCAACCATTACAATTTCTTGCAAGTTAATAGACACAGAAAACTTGTGCAAAAAAAAAAAAAAAAAGACACGGAAAAGAGTTGAAGATAAACATTACTAGGAAAAATAAAAATAAAAAAATGATGGTATGGTATAAAAACCACGCGGTTTAGTCAGGTGGATAAATACTGTATTTCTATATATGGCAGTTCGATAGCTATATCATGGTTTCCTATTTTATAGGGCTCTCTAGAGGCAGAATTATATTAAAATGATATATAATTTATATTCTTAATTTATCTAGTGCATGTATATATAAGGTTGTCAAACTCATGAGTTTAAGCAAAGTCATACTTATAACTGTGATGTAAACCCATATTGGAAACTCTAAACTCGTAGGAATTTATTTTTATCATTAAATATATATTTATAATGGATAAATTACATAATTAAATATAAAAAATGACAAAAAATGGATCTAAATATATTTTAACAAAAGGCACCCATGAAAGAAAAAGATTTGAAGCCAAATAATTGAAATTAAGTACATCAATATGTATCATGCTTAACAAAGGAATTTCTATAAAATTCATGTATGAAGCTATTAAGTATAATCAAATAGATAAAAATAATATGAGTTTAAGAGTGAGTTAACACGATTTTATAAGTCAGAATAAGAACAGTAAAGTAAACTCCTGAGTTGAGTTTACGATTAACACGAGTTTAATAGTGTCTTTACACGATTTTATAAGGGAGAAACATAAAAATTGTAAACTCGGAAAGTCAACTCACAAGTTCGATAACCGTAGAAGAATAATCTGAATTCCTTGTTTATTTATGTATATTAGATGTCTACTTATATAATAGAATAGGAGAGAGCCTTAGCATTGATGGCTCTTAATGATAATTCCCTGATTTCCTCTAATCCTTAATTACTAGGGATGCTAATTACTAACTATGTTGCACCGACACCGACAAGAGACACGACACACAACATGACACGGCACTTCGACACGTTAATTCTAAAAAAATCTAAATTTCGACACGTTAGGACACGTTTTGATATTAAATATATATATTATAATTGACATTCAAATTCAATATTTCGTAAAATCCTGGCCTCCAGCTTTGGTTCATCGTAGATTCAGCTTCACTATAAAAGTCATGCCTCCTTTTTTTAAAAAAATATAAAAGGAAAATTAATCATCAAATCAGTAAAATTCAAAGCCACACATATTTTTTAAAAAATAGGAATGTCGGATGGTGTAGGAGTGTCGAATGGTGTCGGAGTGTCCGACTCGTATATTTTTAAAAAATAGGAGTGTCCGTACTTCATAGATTACTAATATAATATTATTTCCTAACAATAACAATGTGTCCGTGTTTATATATATATATATATATATATATATGTACGTATGTTTGTACATTCACGCTTCAAAGAAATACTCACAAGTCGCAAGACTCGCAACTACCATTGGCCATAATGAGAACCGTTGGGTACTCGTACCAATGGTTTTCCCTTTTCTTACTTATTTTCTCTCTGTGTTTCTGCTTTCAACATTCCAAGGTTGGGGATTATCCAGAGAACCCACCAACATGAACCGGCTCGAACCGTTTCTTCCTCAGATTCACCTGACGATGACCTCAAGACATATTATTACACCCAAAGACTCGATCACTTCAACTATTTGCCAGAAAGCTACGCCACTTTTCATCAAAGGTACTATGTAAATTCTAAGTACTGGGGTAGTGCTAAATCTGGTGCCCCGATTTTCGCATACCTGGGCGCAGAAGCGCCTGTGGATGAAGATATACATGTTGTTGGATTTCTCGAAGATAACGCCCCTAATTTCAATGCTCTTATTGTTTATATTGAGGTAATTAAGAATGTGTGTGTGTGTAGGGTGTGTTAGATTATTAATTAACCCATAAGTTTTACAGTAATAGGAAACTTGTTAATTACATGTATTTTAATTAATCTAACAGCATAGGTATTATGGGAAATCAATAACCTTCGGTTCATGGAAAGAAGCTATGAGAAATGCGACTACTCGTGGCTATTTCAATTCAGCGCAAGCTATAGCAGATTATGCTGCTGTGATTTTACACTTGAAGACAAGTTTGTCTGCCCAGAATTCTCCGGTCATCGTTTTTGGAGGCTCCTATGGTGGAAGTAAGTCATGAGCCATAAACAATTATTAATTAATTTATATATAACTTTTAGCCTTTTACAAAGAGGGATTCATTTAATAACTTTTACTATTTATTGTACATCTATACAAATAACAAGGGGAATCAGCTTCACTGCTAATCGCAACTAATCAATGTTGTTGTGAGATTTACATAGTTCAAATAAAATTTTAATATGCTGAATTTGATATTTTCAAATGATGATTTTTAAATTAAAAAAAATATTTTTTTAAAAAAACTAATAGTTAAGAATAGTTAAGATATTATCTTTATATTAGATTATGTATATATTAAAATATTTTTTTAAAAAAAAAAAGAGCAAAAGTGAAAAAATTCAGTATGATGTATTAAAACTAAATCTGAACGGCCTACCGTGATTATTAACTCTTGATGCTTTTCTTTTCGACCAACATTGAAACTGGTTTCCATATAATTAGGATATATGTTTAACTTTTCTAATTAATTATGCAGTGCTTGCATCATGGTTCAGGCTAAAGTATCCTCATGTTGCTCTTGGAGCTCTGGCTTCATCAGCACCAATTCTTTATTTCAGCGGTCCCGCCCCACGAGCTGGATACTACTATATTGTGACCAAGGACTTCCAAGTAATTTAATCTATCACTAACTTAAAAGTTGTTTACAAGAAAATATTGATCATACCATATTTAATCCTTGAAGAACAATTATATATAGCAGAACTCTGTGTGTATGATTGATGCAGGAAACTAGTATGAGCTGCTACCAAACTATACGGAGATCATGGTCTGAAATTGACAGGGTATCCAAGAAGCCTGATGGACTCTCAATTCTCAGCACCACGTTTAGAACTTGCAAGTAATTAAGTTTTGTTCTCCATCTTTCATGATGCATGAAAACAGAACTTTTAATCATATAGAACAATTAAAATATAAATACTAATCTCTTTTTATTGTTCTAGAAAACTGAGTCACAGTTCAGAGCTCAAGGATTACTTGGACTCAATATATGCTTCAGCAGCTCAGTATAATGACCCATCCTACTATCCAGCAAAGGTCACATGTGAAGCCATTGATGAAGCTGCTAAGAAAACCAGTAATAATATTCTTGGCCAAATATTTGAAGGTGTTGTCGCCTTTATGGGAAATAAATCATGTTATGACATGAATGAGTTCAATAATCCAAGTCAAACTAATATAGGATGGAGCTGGCAGGTAACTTAGATATGGTCTAAAACTATATAATCACATTCTTCCATCTACCAAAATCCTATATAACTTAGGATCTTTGTTAGGGGTTAATAATGAAACTGACTTTTATTTATGAACAGACTTGTAGCGAAATGGTGATGCCAATTGGTCATGATAAGAGTGATTCAATGTTCCCTCCTGAACCTTTCAATATGAAAACCTTTGTCAAAGAGTGTAAGAGCTTGTATGGTGTCCTTCCGCAGCCTCATTGGGTGACCACTTATTATGGGGGTCCTGTATGTATATATATCTTATATTCAACTTCATGCACATATTTAGTTTATAATATACTCATCACAAATAATATATATTTCTTCTTTTTGCCACAAATCAAAATCAAAATATTGCTTTCTGACACCAAACTGCAGGATTTTAAACTGAACTTCCGTAGGTTTGCAAGTAACATCATCTTCTCCAATGGTCTTGGAGATCCCTACAGTTCTGGCGGGTAAATTACTTCAAGTATATTGAAGAGCCACTTCAATTTTATATACATCCCTCAGTTTTTAATATAAGAGCTGGATAATTAATATATAGAAATTAAGGAAGCTAAATATAATTACTTTGAAGTATTTATATTTATCATTTTTCTTCAAAACAATTTGCCTCTAATGATATACATTAGTATTTTAAAGAGGGTATGCAAAATATACTATAATAAAATAATTTATTTAACTTATTTAATATCTCATAATTAGGCAATTGACTTTTATATTAAGGACCTATCAACTCACCATAGTCACTTCTTAATCCCTTTTCTTTTGTTTATCATAAAATGGATTGCAGGGTGTTGGAGAGTATATCAGATAGTGTCGTAGCTATATCCACAGTCAACGGTACGTCATATTTATTTATTTACATTATAAGCATCTCTTTATATTTTAAATAGATATATATATATGGATACATTTATGTCATATTATCCTGAGTTATTTGATGTGTAAATTGTTAATATATGCTTCTTTTTATATATTTATCATCCTGTGTATCCAGTCGGATAGAGTTCATGGCTGGTCCTTCCAAAATAGTATCTCATGTGACTCTGAGATTTAGAGAGATCTAGCGAGGCCTTACATAATTCAACCAACTATATGTTGGTTAATATATGATTCTTAATTAACATATGACTGTTTTATAAAATTTGCAGGATCTCATTGCCTGGACATTCTTGGAGCATCCCCAAGTGATCCTCAATGGTTGATCATGCAGAGGGAAACTGAGGTCAAGATAATCAAAGTCTGGATTGCTGAGTACCAAGCTGACCCACTGAGCATCAAATAACCAAAATATTTCATAATAATGTATTTACTAGTGTTCAAAGAAATCATTAAGATTGTGCTGAAACTATAGAGCAAGCCGGAAAAAATGGTTATATTCGCAAAGGCTCTTGTAAGTGCTTTGTAATGGGTATTGATGATATCGATAATATAAAATAATGAACAAGCAAAAATACTGTTAATTATAATCATTTTGACCTTTTATGTGTTTAATTATCTCTTACGTGGAATCCACCAATGGTTAGTGAATGGGTTATCTGTAAATGCATCATCATAATTAATGTATATCCACGTACGTTGTTGCTGGTGTTTGTGTGAGGAACAGTGAGCAATTATGCTCCCCATAAGCAAACACACGCTGTCACCTCCTATCAAGACCACAGGTTTTTGTCCTTTTTATGTGTGACATTGTGAGCAACATTTAAGAATTTTTTTATTGTAATGTAAGTGGATTACCTAAACGTATATATGTCAACTACACACACACACACACGGGTTAGTGGGAAATAGTGCTGACTGTACTGTTTTATTATGCTTAATGAGACACCAAAACAGTTCTATATTAATTAATTAATCAGTGCTTCTATTTGAAGGTCTAAGGATTGGTGCTTGTTCTATAACGAACGAGTGATAGATTATTGTTTGGTATGAATTAAAGATAAGAAGGAAAGAAAAACAAATGATACGTAGATGCATATGGTGAGGCCTGAGATCTTTTTACATATTGCAACCGAAAGAAAACGAAAACAATCGGAAGAAGGATATGAACATATGTGATTTGCTCCAATGTGCTAAATATATTTGATATAATGACTAACTTAAGCTGATACGATCAAGTGATGATAGGGGTTCTTGTTATTTAAAAAAGTGGTTGAGAGTGACAATAAAGGACTACAGGATTTGAAGACGTTAGAGGATTTGATTATCGGGATCGGTTCGATTCTAGAACATAGTCCAGTGATAAAGAAAAGGTCCACATTTTATTTAAAAAAATTAATTAACTTCGCCAGTTGATGACACACACTAATTTTGGAATTGGTTTTCATGCTAAACAAATTTGCTTAGCCGAGCGAGTTAGGTAGATATGGGCTATTAGATCTAATTTTTTAAAAGTCTATATGTTTTTAGAAAAAAATTATTTAATACATAGAAAATAAAAAATAAAGATAATCTTATAACTATTTTATGTTTAAAAAATGATTTTTTTATATTTAAAAATCGTCATTATACTTCCAACTAATTCTATGCTTTGGGTTTAAACTTCAGTGATACGTTGTTGTTAGCTCAAGTTATTTAATTAACTCGTGACTAGCTACGTGAGTTAAAAAAATATGGAGAGATAGATGGATGTTTTCTTAATAAAATCATGATTTTTTTCTTTTCATTTATACCCAAAGTAAATTTATAAATTAATTACAGTCAAAAGTATTCTCAAAATTATAATTATAGATCAATTTTATCTTTTATATATATATATATATATATATATATATATATATATATATATATCCAACATAAGTATTTTTTTAAATAGAATCAATTTTTTTAATTTCTCAAATTAATATTGGAAGAAAGGTTTAGAAAATATTATAGCATCAAGAATACTTAAAATTGATTACTTTTTATATCATCAGTATACCTCATCCTAGTTTATTATATTATTTTATCCTCTACAAGAATAAATCAAATTAATTGATTCATTATAGGTTATATTCACTTACGGGTGTTTAAAGTTTTCCCATCATGGTCTTCTCATCTCAATCTCAAGCAATTGGGATGGGAAAATCATATCCCGAAAATTTTTAGGATGGAAAAATTCGAAATCAAGGGAAAAAATTTATCGATCAGGAATGAGATTATTCCCATCTGTTTTTGTGTGTGTGTATATTAACATAATGTTTTTGCAATTTTGAGGAATCATCTGGGTATCATTGTTGTATGATGCATGCAAAATAAAAGTACACAGCTCCTAATGCATCTTTTAAAATGGCTGTCCAGCATATTTTTGGGAGCTTTAAAACTTACTAGGTGCCTAAAATATTTTTTTATCATGCATTGAACACTTAGGTATAGAAATGACTAACACAAACAATGCTGCATTAATTCAGCTTCAATCTGTCTACCATTACAGTTTGGAATGTTGAAACCAACCATTTTCTATGTCAGGACCAGAATGCTGTTACCATCTGAAATTTATATTTTTAATTCTAATCACAGATTTTCTTTCTTTCTTTTTTCTTATTTAAAGTTCTATCAAGATTTTTGTACACAACAATAATAGAAGACCATAGGGTTAAGTTAATTGGCATAGAATCATGACCCAAAACTATGGAGGGAAAATTACCTAAAACATTTTTCAGGAATTCCTGATCCCGACCCAGAAAATTTAGATCTCAATTAGCGTGAGAATTTTTCAAGATAGGGATTGGGATTGGAAATTACTTCCTTTCTTGAGCCTTCCTAAGGATCAAGAATGGGTTTCTCGATCCTGTCTCATCCCAAGAAGACCCCTATTTATACATATGCTACATATGTTTGCATATATTAACTTAACATCTAGCTAGACTCACCACTTGTATATGTTATTTTCCAAATACGATAAGTAATTTGGATTATTATTAAATAAAAAGAAGTATAGTTAATAATCCAACTCTATATGCTAAGAAAACAAGAAGATGCAGAGCAACGGTAGGAAGAGAGCTATGGTCCTTGTCTTATGGGACCAATCCCTTGACGCGGCTTCACTTGATGCAGTACTCCTTGATCTTACAGACACGTTGAAGGGCTTCGAGCCTGAATCATTCAAACTATCAAACTTATTGCATGAGATATCCTATAATAATTAAATTTAATCGATCGCAAATGTTATCGTCGGCTTTAAATTGTTTTATCCGTTTTTATTCCCGTGCATGAGTTAGATCAACTGATTGAGCATATAAGTGATTATACTTGAATGAGTAGAGATAGATTTTACTTCTTATCTGATTTTTAATATAAGACATATTTACTTAATTTGATTAGATTAAGAAAGTTGGTTAATTTAATTAATATGACATGTATTTTCTAAAACACTATAATTATCTTCCTTAATTCCGTCATTCTTTCTTTTCCTTAATTATTGTTGAGGGAACATCAATAAAGGTAAATTAGAAAAAGATAAACTAAAATGAAAATTGTGTTTAATATTTAAGACTAAAATCAACTCCCCAGATATCTTTTATATTAAAAATAAAAAAGAGCAATAAATACAATAAATTCCTTCTTCTTAGAAGCTAAGTAATGACCAAAGACCGAAACTTCTTCATGACTTATAAGTTAGGGACCTGTGTTAACCCTCCTACTTTGATGGTTTATGAGGTAGGGACCTATGTTAACCCTCCTTCTTTGGATGAGGACTTGACTCTCCTTACACCTCTAAACCTCACACTGAACCCTTATAGGGCTTTAACCCAACTAAATCATTCTAACTCTTCAACAAGATATTTGTTAATTTGACATTCTTATTATATTATTGTCTACCAAAAAAACCTTAATTCCATTATACATGTGCATTAATAAAAAATTAGCAGAAACTCACAGTCATAGTCAGCCCATCCAATGCGTTGACCAGCCAGATCATAAACTACAATTCTATCTTTTAATAAAAGATCTGCCAGGAAAAACAATACAAAAAATTTTCTATATGAGGGCATATAATATATACAGTATATCCTAAATTTTTTAGCTGAACTGATGAGGAATCACTTACAAATAAAGATAATTATTTTCATGTATTATTGCTGCCGTATAAGTGGTTAAGTAACAATTCAAAAGGCAGTACTTGCAATTAGAGTTCGATCCAAAATTTCCAAAAAAAGAAGGAGGAGGAGGAGGAAAAAGTACGTACCTCCTAAAATAGCGAACCCTTGAGAACCCGGAATTTCCTGAATGCCCATACACCACCCTTTTTGACCGGTATTCTATGTATATATCACACACATTCACCCTTTTCAGTAAAGAGATCAATGTATACACTAATTATATTAAATTAATGATCGCGTTCATATACATATATTTATCCTTTTTCAAGAGTGATTCGATCAAAAGATGAAAATTAAAACACACTTGTATAGGTACTCCTCTAGCTCTTAATATAAGTTTTACACCAAATTCAACCCTTAACTAATTTTTATATTAAAGACCGGAACTACTATACATACATACATACATACATACATACATACATACATACATATATATATATATATATATATATATATATATATATATATATATATAATAAAAAAGTAGTGAAGCTTGAGTAATATTAATATTTGCACTTACGAGAGTCATGTGGTGTAAAAGGTAGTCCTTGGGCTGAAGAACCATAGATGCACCGCCGGCAAAGTTGAAACTCACATTAGGGAAAACTTCCGCGACGCTAAACAAACAAACAAACACTTATAATCGATCAAACACACACAAAAGAGACAAATCAAGCTCGATTCATCAGTAGTTATTATGTTAATTTCAGAAACGAAGAATATCAGTTGAAAATACATATATGGATGAATGGATAGGTGGCCCAGAAAACCTTTTCTTCGTTAAGAAACATTGGGCTCCATATGAAACGTAAGTGGTGATACCAGGAATCGATTCGTCTGGAACAGCAGCCGTAATCTGCATAAAAAACAACATATCAGCTTTTCTTTTTTGGCCCTTTAATCAGTCAATAATGACTAGTTAAAAAGAGTTTAAACTCATCATTCAGGTCCAATAACGTTTACTGGAACGCACCGCATTGAGAAAGGCATCGTAAACCCCTTCAGGAAGGTAAGCCAAAGTTGTTCCAGAATCAATAACCGTGCCTTGGTTCTCCATTGTTTCAAAAACCGATGAATCAATCGCTAACGCTTGGCCTTTCACATCGATGCCCTTGAGACCTACATTGTAATGAATCCTGAAACACACACGCAAACACAATCCTAGATCTTTAAGACAAGCAATATTTAATTATATCGATCGGCTCATGCATGTGTATAACTATAAATATACACAACAAGTTGGTGAAGATAAAATATTATTTTTATTATATTTACATACCCGGAAACATCAGGTACGAGAGGTGTAAAAACAATATTTGGCTCCACAATCTCACCAAGAACCAAAGTGCCTCCACCTTGTTCATCTCCTCGGAGGCAGTGAGAGAACACTTTTGGGACTAATCGTTTTGACGAGAGCTGTGATATAACTGATGCCTTGCCTTGCCCAAACCCTAATATCCCATCCACTCCTCTTTCATTCGCCACCAAGTTTCCCCTCAACTCTGTGCTACACCTGCTCTATGTATACAACACAACACAACGTACAGTGCCTACAGAATTAATGTTTTAGAGAGGTAAAGAAAGCTAAATAAGTTATTTTTAATCGATTTTTTTAAACTAAATTGCCTAATTTATAAACTACTACCTTCAGTTCTTAATATGAAACCTAATTGATTTTTTTTAGAAATGTTAAAGAAATTAAATAAACTAATCATTATATTATATAACAGTTTATAACTTAAGTAAATTAGTTTGTAGAAGAACTAGAATTATAAAAAATTTAATATAACTTAATTAGGTTCTTTAATCTCTTTAAAAAAGAGCCAACATAGTCTTGAGGTAGTAATTTATAAACTAATAATACAAATATCTACTATAATGAAGTAACTTATTTAATTTCCTTAATCTCTTCAAAAAAGTTAACTGACTCTTAAATTAACTACCGACGGCAATTATCTATATACATAATATTGATATGTTTTTTGACAAAATATTTTAGTCTTTATTATAAGTCTAGTTTCAAAGTAATAAATGCATTTGCTACATTTTTTTCCTATTAATTGCAATAAATAAAAAGAATTTATTCATGTTGATTTTTGGAAGCAATTCTAAATATGGGAAAAATTAGAAATTTAGCTAATAATTAATTAGTTAACTAATATCCTTGATACGTAAGAAGAGTTAAATAATTTAAACTTATAATATGAGCAAAGTGTGTGTGTGTGTGTGTGTGGAGGGTTGTTATGACGTGTATTTATATATACATACCCGAAGATGATAGGTGAAGAAGCGCTGGAAGAAGTTGGGGTGGAAAAATGAAAGAGATCAGTGAGGTAGTAACCAGAAGAGGTACTGC
This sequence comes from Acacia confusa, assembly GCA_037074495.1. Classification (NCBI taxonomy): domain Eukaryota; kingdom Viridiplantae; phylum Streptophyta; class Magnoliopsida; order Fabales; family Fabaceae; genus Acacia; species Acacia confusa. The sequence continues at coordinate 2,894,099 of CM073509.1, forward strand.
CATCTGCGTAGGCGAATGTGTAAGTGCAGCGATTATCTTTGGAACACACGGCTTCTGGGGACTGATATGCGCTGTTACATATCGAGTCTTGACAAGTTGACGGTGAGGATGTGGATGATTTCTCAGGATCGAAGGAACTCAGCTGGATCTGTAATTAACAAAAGATCCTGAATTGATTAATTGTACGTGGTGTGTGTGTGTGTCTGTACGTGCATCGATCTATATATATAGCTTAGCCAAAAGAAAGAGAAAGAAAAGAAGGGGGATTTATTAATTACTCGAAGTTGGGTTTTATTCGGACAGCCAGAACAGGAGCTACAGGTGACCCAGAGAAGGTCGCTGCCTGTGTCTACTTGTAAATGAAAAGTACTTGGAGGAGAACCCAATTGCACTTTTGTATAATAAATCCTGACATAAAACACAAATTGTTGACTTGAATGTTCATGTCTCATATTCTTTAAGCAACAAGCTTCAGTATTAAGCCAACTCATGACTACCAAGAACTCATCCCTAGGAGCCACGGAGTACAAAATCTTAAAATAAACTGAATCTCTTAACGTTAGGTTTTTTTTTTCTTAAATTACTTTTTTAAGTTGAACATTATTTGTGGAAAATTATAAATATAGACCCTAGAAACTTTATTTAAATGGTGTAGATGTTACTGCAACGTACAATGAGCATTAAGAACTTCTGTTGAGAGTCATTGATGATAAATACTCGTGTTCTATTTGTAAACTTGTGCTGTTTCAGTGATAAATATATTTTTAGTTGTACATTTGCATGGCTTGAATAATTATAATTAATACTCGTGGTTTTACTGATAAATTTATATCAAATGGTAAATTTGAGAGTCCATTTAATAATTAATTAACGTATGAATGTGATCCTTCTGTCTAACTCTTCCATTGATACTACCAGCGCAGATCATGCAATTAATTCCGATCAAAATAAAAAAACGTTCATCGCAAATGAAATCTTCAGTTAATAAATGTACGTAACGTACGTCAAAGATACATATATGTGAAGAAAACTAAAATCCAGCGTTAAAAAAGAAAATTGAAAAAAACATTACCCGGCTTTGTAAGGATCGTAGGTGCCCTGGAGAGAGAAACCAGTACCATTAGAAGATTGAATCAACCTTCGATGTCTGGCATGGTCGAAAGCTTTGAGTTCACTCAATTTTGTTGCATTATTCAACGGAGGAATTGCTCTTTCAAGAGACAGAGTCATCGGAGATTCACATGTCACGGTGGTCGTCCGACATAAAAATAATGCAATAATAGTGGCCATGAGAATCCCGACGGGAAGAGTCGCCGCCCGCGCCATTTCTGATGGAAAAATCAAATCTGGAATTCACATGAGAATGTGAATCAGATCGAAGACGATGATCTTGATGGCAAAGAGCTTTTTGGATCTCCTTTTTCGTTTTATTCCACATTTCCGCACAAAAATAAGTTCCATCCTTGGTCTACGTACGATTTACTATTTTTATGGTAGTATATCCAATGTAATTATTTTTTTTTTTCGTTTTCCTTGTTTCGAAAGTATGATATACAGGTTCAAAAAATGTGTTATTAAAATTTTGCATATTTTATATTTTTACAAGTAAACGTAATAACATTTTCAATTTTTTTGCTAATTTAAATAATTTTTTTAAATAAAATTATATATAGAATAAATGAACATTAGTGTGTAGTATGATTTTAATAGAATTTATTTTAACTTGTATTTTAAATTTAAAAGTAAAAATAATTTAATTTCTACAAATTCAAAAATTTTATATAAATAATTTTTTTTATTGATCAAGGTAAGTATTTATCGTTAGCTTATACTAGCTCCAATTCTTCATAAATATAAAATATGATTAACTTATTTTAGAACGATGGAAGTAATTAAATAAATTACTTAATTATATCACATATTATGTATTATTATATTATATATTAATTTATCTGTGAGGTAAAATAGGATGGCGAAAAAAATGACAAATATACATATTTTAAAATATTTTAATTAATTTTCTTAATATCTCTAAAAAAATCAATTTTATCTCTTATTTAGAACTAAATGAAGTATTATTTATACTTAAACGATAAAATTGAACAATAAAAATGATCTTATATTAAAAGCTCGGGGTAACAAATTTGCCAGTGTGAATGTCGTACGCACCTCTTACTTGATTTAACTTCTTTTTCCCCCGGACAAAGATGTCACAATTAAAAGAACTACTATTCACGAATCGTAACATAAATAAAAAATATTTGCAATGTTATTGATTAAATGTAGACCTATGTATTAGCTCTAAATGGATTCAATTGCTCTAATATATTTTTTTATATAGTTACTTTATATTTGGTATTACTTAGATTTAGCAACAAATACTTGTTGTGATTTTCAGACGTAGTTAATTTTGGTCAAAGTTACGTTCTTATATTTTTTTCATTAGAGAATCAATCCCTGACATTCTAATTAATTTGATTAAGATCCTTTAAAATTAATGTTTTGGAATCCAGACCGAACTGACTGGTTCCGACTAAAAAATCTTTCCAAATTAGGTACCGAATCAGGTTTAGAAGTGACTCTCCAAGCTAATTCTGTGTGATTCGACTGAGTTGAGAGAGTCACCTCTTTAAAAATGATTCGAAAATTGAAAAAGCATCTGGCGTTTCTTCCTCTCAGTTTCATGTTCACTGTCTTGAGTTGTAATCTCCTTACTTTGACAGTTTTGCTTCCAAGGTTTGAGCTTTAGGTTGATTCTTCTCCAACGAACATTGATTGTCACTTTGGGCTGACATACTTTATTTGAGGTTTGCAAGGGAAGATGCAAGGTTGGTCACCGATAAAGGTGACAGTGGTGCCTTATATATTTGCTAACGAAAGAGGGAATTGCCTAGGCTTCTTCTGTGTGTCCACAAGCAGCAACAAGAAAGAATAGGGAAAGGAAATTGGCTCCCCAAGTCTAATATCTTAAGATAGGGATGTCCAAAAATCGGGCTACATCGGGTTGGACATCAATCTGAGGTCTGGCCTAATAGGACCTCGAGTTAGACAAGTCAGGCTAAGGTCCGGTTCGGTCTAGTACTAGCCCGAGGTTGAATTGGACTTAGTCCAAGCAACCCATTTTTTTTCTTTCTTTTTTTACCTTCTTGGAGGCAATATTTTAACTCTGGTTTCACCTGACTTTCGAAAATAATAAAAAGTGACTAAATGAAAAATAATTTCTATATGTTAAAAAGTATATTAGGATGCCTAAACTCCATTGAATGGCTAAGTGCATAGTATAGTGGCAATTTACAAAAAGAAAAAAAAATCAGGTCAAACTAAACCAATCTAAGGGCCTTTGGACCGATGTCTTATCCAACCCAAACAGTTGAGTCGGACTGACCCAATCAAACCATGGATTTTTTGGGTAACCCTGTTGGGCTGTCAAAGTCCAACTCTAAAATTTTTAAAGAACAAAGAGGTAAAGTTTAAGACTTCAAGCGGTAAAGAAAGGGAAAAAATCTCTGCCGTTTTGACCCCTAGCCCGTGAATAGTGATCTCTTTTTTTAAAAAAAAAAAACTTGATATAATATTGCACATCTTCCCATGATTACAGTTGTCCATCATCACATCGTTATGAAGTAGGGGAAAGTAGAGGAGAGAAGGAAAACATCAATTTACTGGAGTTCTTTGACATTTTAAGTTTGTATTTTGTACCTTTAATTTTTTATTTTTGGTTATTTTTTCATTAACTAGATATATTTAAAATTTGCATTTATAACTAATAAAAAGCAGGGAAGACTTTGGTTGGCTTTACTCGATGTATATATACAATATTACTTTTTATTGGCAAAAAAAATTATATTACTTTTATTGTTTAACAAAATATTTTTTATTATTCACATATGAATATTTTTACCTATTTTAATTAAATTATATTTTTTAATTAATACCGGTCTTACTCCAGTCTGATTTACTAACCCTTAACTTAGTACCCCACCAATTCAGTGACCAGTTCAGGTTTCAGAATCTTGTTTGAAATGATGTTTTTTTTTTTAAGAAAGTCAAATAAAATTTATAAAAAGATAATTAGTCCATACAAAATGACTCTTGACTTCATATATCAGCATAGACAGTGAAGCAAGAGTTGAGGAAAGTATTAAAATTTACATTAAATTCCTTAATCAAAATAACCTTATCAAATAGAGAAACTGAGAAACAAAAGAACTAATATCCTGATTGAGGCAATGGGAAGATGAGTTGTTTGACTCCTTGGGAGGGAGGAATGATTTCCTTATGCACAAAACCCACAGTTGTTGCTTTGGGCTTTCAGTAAAGAATGGTGAGTGAATGATCCATGACAAAGCTGCCCGGAAACAGAGAAGAGCAGACCAAGTTGCTTGATGTGAAGATTTCTTCCATCTAACAAAGATGATAGATTGACCTTGAAAAGCTAATAGGAAAGAAGCAACTGGGTGACTAACTTCCTTAATAATTGAAATCAGGCACACTGAACACCCCTGGTGAATCATTTTGTTCATCTTCATCCAAATTGTGGGTATCACTTTTATAATACCAGCAAGCACCAAGTGATGACCATCCTGATGTAATTGTAGTAAAGACACTTTTAACCATTCCTTGAGAGAACTTGGAAAGAAGAGAAAGGCATCCTGATGTTTAACCCTCCACACCAAACTGTTTTTGTAACTGGGCAATTTTAAAATAAGTGATCCAAAGTCTCTGGGCCATTACATCCAAAAGCGCAATTACCATTGATATTGATGTGATGATGCCTAAAAATATTCACAGATGGAAGAGCATTCACAGATGGAAGAGCTTGATTCAACAACTTCCAAATTAGTAACAAGTCATTGCCAGTTAGAGAAATATACCAAAAGAATTTCCAACAAAAAGGATTAGAAGGCTTCAAAAGACTATCCTTATTAGAAAAGGAGATAGGATGTTTTTATTACCATTTAAAAAAGGGTACTAAGAATATCTTATCCCTTGGAAAAATAGATTATATTCTTATCTCCACTAGACCCAAGAAAAAAATTAATACAGCTTGAGTCAATTCTATCACATATATACTATGGCAACTTAAAATAAGAGAGAATATGTAAATTAGTACTAGATAATACCGATTTAATCAAAGTCAATCTAGAGACCTGAGATAACAATCTAGCTTTCCATGAAGCAGTTCGTCTTTGAAATGATGTATAATTCGTGTGTTATCGTTAATTAAATTTAGAAATATTTTTTTTTGAAATAAAAAATTTTAACACAGAGATCTCAAACGCATCGCTTGTGGCAACTTATGTGACCATCGTTAAAAATAAAAAGGGTGGTTTCCTATGACTTGGCGAAGGTTCTTTCGCCAAATTAAACAGCAAGTATGGGGCTGCTTGGATAGCTTAAGTAGGGAAGGTAAGTTCTTTCTTGTCTTTGTATCTCGCACATTCTTTTCTTCTGTTTGGGGGAAAAAATCTCACACTTTCTTTTGGTAGTTTCCCGGCAATAATCTTCAAGAACCCTAATTTCATTCAACGGTTTATAGTTCCCTCTAGCGCCAATATCATCGAAACCCTCCTGTTTATATAGCTGCTACCGTGCGTAGTGGCTTTTGCGTTCTTTGATGGCGGAGGATCGGAACGGCGATAGCAATAAGTTAAGTGATTGTAGTTCGGAGGACGAAGGGAGTGAGGACTACAAACGAGGAGGTTATCATGCCGTTCGAATTGGTGACACTTTAAAAAATGGGTGCTATGTGGTGCAAAGCAAACTCGGCTGGGGTCATTTTTCTACTGTGTGGCTCGCTTGGGATACCCAGAGATCGGTATGTAGCCCTTATCAACTTTCTGAACAAGTTATAGGAACAATTAATGATATTCGGCGTAAACCGATTCTTGCTTTCTGGGCCAGTGTGAAACGTGGCAATCTGGGTGGTAAAGTTGAATGCTTGGGGCAAAATGTTTTTCCAAGCTTAATGTGTTTTGTAGTCCATTCTCCTTTTATCCATGGATAGAACCTGTCTTAGTTGAGCCTCTTATCGTCTTTGTTTATAAAATTTAGAATGGAATTATGTTATTTTTCACTTATTTTGGGTATCATTTGGTTTCTCTAGCAGTCAATCTCATGTTAGGCGATAGGCTCTATGTACTTGTGATGATATTGTTCTCTGAACCTAGATAACACAAGTACATGGTGTAAATTTATTTTGCTGTCCTCTTACGTTGGAAAATTTCTTTTGTAGCGTTATGTAGCCCTAAAAATTCAGAAGAGTGCCCAGCACTACACTGAAGCTGCAATGGATGAAATAAAGATTCTCAAACAGATTGCTGAAGGGGACCCGGATGACAAGAAATTTGTTGTCAAGCTTTTAGATCACTTTAAGCATTCAGGACCCAATGGCCAGCATGTGTGTTTGGTTTTCGAATTCTTGGGTGACAATCTTCTGACCCTTATAAAGTATAGCGACTACCGAGGGATTCCTATCTCAATGGTTAAAGAAATTTGTTTTCATATTCTGGTGGGGTTGGATTACTTGCATCAGGAGCTATCTATAATACACACAGATTTGAAGCCAGAGAATGTCTTGCTTTTGTCAACGATGGATCCATCCAAAGATCCTAGAAAATCTGGTGCCCCACTTATCCTTCCAAATACCAAGGATAAGAACATTTCAAAAGTTGGCGCCACAAAAGACAGTAATTATTCTAAAGGGGATCTGACCAGGAACCAGAAAAAGAAATTGCGGAAAAAGGCTAAAAAGGCAGCTCAAAGTTGTGTTGAGAAGGAGATTCCCAAGGAAGACGAGGAGGATTCTAAATCACCTGAAGTAAAAGATTGTGGTGATGATGTGAAAAAGATTGTGGAATCTGATGATAAACCTAGTAGTCTTGTAACCAAAGATGAACCAATTGAAGTTGTTGAAACCGAGGATATCCCAAAAGGTGGTCATGGTCAACTGAGAGTTAGTCGTTCCATGAAAAAGAAGTTGCTTGCTGCTGTTGATCTTAAATGCAAGCTGGTTGATTTTGGAAATGCTTGTTGGACTTATAAACAATTCACAAATGATATTCAGACAAGGCAGTATAGGTGTCCTGAGGTTATTCTCGGATGCAAATATTCAACTCCAGCTGATCTATGGTCCTTTGCTTGCATTTGCTTTGAGCTTTCCACTGGAGATGTTCTTTTTGATCCGCACAGTGAAGACAACTATTCAAGGGATGAGGTAATTGTTCCACTCAAATATCATTTTTCCTTTCTTTCAGAACTGGCTTCGTGTTGTCTTTTTATGTTTCAGACTAGAATGCAAGTTCCTCTGCTCCATTCACTTAATTGTTGCTTGATTGCCAATTTTCCACGTACTTTGTTGCTGTTTCTTGTCATGCTCTTATTGTTGCATAGAGGTAGTTCCAGAAAAGTTTGCTTCTGATGTTTTCTTGCTTTCATGATTTTTCTCAACTATGAGCAGAGTTGGTTGACTGAATCTTAACTTTTCTTTTTTATTATGAAAAATAAGCAAAAGATCCGTCTTTTGGACAATTTTTTTTCTTAGGCCATTGGAAGATTGGTTGAATATGGTTTTGTTTATTCGAACAGAGTTTTGAAAATTGTCTTAAGACTGTTGTATTGTTGATTGGATGATGAAAAATGTATCTTTGACAAGGCCAATGATAGAAATAGAAGATATGCCCAACAATTCATAGAAAACCCTTTACGTAGTTAATTATACATGTTGCTGATTTTTTTGTTGACATTTCAGCTTCTGGTTCGCCGCTTTTAGTTTCATATAGTATTATCTTTGAGATTGGGATGCATGTCTATTGATTCTTTTTCTTTTATCTGTTCATTTGATATCTGTAATGTACAGAGACTGGTTGCTTAAAGAGTGGCTTCTATTCTAACCACGGATTGTAAATATCTTGTATTCAACATTCTCTTCTGCAAGTTGAAATAAAGGCTTTTCCTGAGTTAATACAGCTATGCTAACAGATTACTAGAGCATAACTTAAAGCTCCCTTCAAATAAATTTGCTTGTATCAATGGCGTTTGGAAATTATGAATCAGCTATACAAAGAACAAGTGGTATTTCTTTCTCAAAATAAGATCTTGTAGTCTTACTTTTGAATTGTATTTGCTCTTCATTTTTGTTGGTGATCTTAGGCTCAAGGGTTTGCCTTAAATTTTTTCCCCTTTCATGCATGGGTAAAAATTTCGAGTGGTAGGTGAAATGATCACTTGAACTATCAAATGCTCATGCACCATCGTTTCCTAAATAACTTCATAGTTTTCCTTGCTTCATACTTGCTAAAAATGTACAAATCTATGCCAATGGTAAAGCTGAATTTCTTAGTACGGAAGGTAGCTTCATTTGACTACAATTTGTTCTCTTGGGATCAATTATGTACAATGTCGTCGGTGATTTGAATTCAACCTCAATCAATGGTCTTTTGATAGTACTGTACTTACTTTTCAGGATCATTTGGCATTGATGATGGAACTTCTTGGATCGATGCCTCAGAAGGTACAAATGGTTTTTCTTGCTGAAAAATTTCAGTTATTTTATTAATTTGTGCGATGATCATGTGTTCAAGAAAGAATGTGGTAGTTTACAGCAAATAATTCTTCATTACTATCAATACTTTACTTATTCTAACTTGCAAAAAACTACACTAACATTTCCTTTAGATTGCTCTAGGAGGTCGCTATTCTCGAGAGTTTTTTAACAGAAATGGTGATTTAAGGCACATCCGCCGGTTACGTTTCTGGCCTGTTAACAAGGTGCTGATGGAGAAGTACAATTTTAGTGAGCAAGATGCAAATGACATGGCCGACTTCCTTGTTCCACTACTTGATTTTGCCCCCGAAAAGAGGCCAACAGCTGCTCAGTGCCTTAATCATCCATGGATCTCTGCAGGTCCTCGGACTCTCCAGCCTTCAGTGACTACTGTTCAATCTGAGGCCACAGACAAGGTAATGTCTGAAAAGATGAAGGAAAAGGCTGAGTTGGAGGCAGTTGAAGTTGGTGTGCGGAATATAACCATTGATGGATCTCCAAAGGCACTCACAGATTCACAGGCTACACATAGTTAGCAGAATATATGCGAAGTAGCTCTTGTTGTGCATAAGCGTCACTACTCCTTTTGGCGCACTAAGTTTTGGGATTGAGATTCTCTAAATTTCTTAAAAGAAGTTTACCGTGTAAATTGAGTCAATATAATAGGCTTAATTTAATCAATAATCAGAGAACCCCTCTTATTTCTAAAACGTGAGTCATATAAATTATCTTTCTCACTTCAAATACGCACTGTAAATTTCTCAGAGGAACTTAGATGATCTCAATCCTTGAATGTGAGGAGGGTGTCGAATTTAGTAGCCTATCATTGGGTGAGGACAACACAACTGCTGCTATGATCGTAGGTTGTCTGATACGGCGGCCTCCAACAGATCCGGCACGGTATGTTCTACAATTTGTTTACAGAGATTGAGTTTGGAAAGCCTCTTCAGATTATTCTGAGGTTTTCACCTTTTATGGTTTGTTTGGTTTAAAGGGAGGGGATGAGAGGGGAGGGAGGGGAGATTAAACTTATAGGCTAATAATTTAAGTGTTTTAGGTCTCCCCTCCTCTCAAACCAAACACAAGGCTCAAGGCTTTGCTTGAAGGTTTTGACTTGTTCTTCAATTAATGTATTCTTCAAATGTGAAAACCCTGTGAATTTTTGGTCTATTCAAAAGTGGCAGAAAAACCCTATCATCCAGATCGAGCTGATCAGTCGTACCATCTTCATTAACAACCTAACAATCGCCTCTTAGCAAGTTGCGTGCAGTATTTTGTATCAACATGTTAGTACGCAATTGTGCAGAACTTACGCTGAAAGAACGAGCTTGTTACTGATATGAGGACAATGTTTCAAACATTCTGTTCACCAACACGGCCCGTTAAATTTCATAAAAATTAAGAAGTACGAGATTGCACAGTATTATTAAGGAATTTACGCAGCATTAGGTGCAATGATGCCGCTAAGGAATATGATGCACAAGCTCTGATTTTATTCAATCAATTCAGTGATCAAGAATGTTACAACCATAGTCAGCTCCACGAATTAATTAAACATTGGTTAATACAGTTGCTCAAGAAAATACAGCCCAGGGATGAGTCGTGTGAATCCTATCACACTGTACAATGACCGCATATGTCGAGTGCTGAATCATTCGTTTTTGGATGCTCTTCTGATATCGTGGAGCTTTCCAGTAAAGGTGACTTAATCTTGCAGATTGAGAGATCCGAAAATCAATATGTATACACACATATATATTATGAAAACTATAAGAAGCTATACTGTTCATAAACCATGAAAGTATGTGCAATGTAGGGAGCGTAGATATCTTGGGACTTGGGGGTCAAGATACTACTTGGATAATATCATTAGAGAACTTACGCAGCTCTTCGTACAAGGAAGAAGAAAAAGATTTTATTTATTTTTTTTGGGAGAGGTGTTGCAAGGAAATAAGCTAAAAACAAATAAACATCGGTACCCGAGTTTGAAGTTTCTTCCCGTCAAAGTACTTTCCTTGCCTTGAGATAGTAATACATGAGGAAAAAACCAATAACCGCGCCAACTATGATTCCAGCTGTTGTCAGCCAAAAAGCAAACTGCAACAAACACAAAAATGTGGTAATTTAAACGAAAATTTATTTTGAACAAGTTCCAAGAAGAACAAAGCAGGTCATGCAAGTAACAAGACAGGAAACCACATCTCACCACATGTTCTTCAAGATATGACTTCAAGTTCATGCCAAATATACCTGAAATCAAGAAAGTTTATCATTATGTCAGTGTCAGTCAATGTGCATAATACCTTAGCCAACAAACCAGCTCTATACATTTGATTTGTATATTCATATCTTATTTACAGATACATAAAATCCACATGACATTGAAGGAAAAGCTCACGAGATCGATATGGCTCCAAGCTTTTCCTTCGTAACAAATTCCATTCAAAATCATATTGAGTAATGAGTAGCTTCCATGTTTACAACACATTAAATGTAAGACGTAATTCACATGATTTAAAGGTTAAATCAGAAAGCAGTAGTTTGAGAAGGCCCCTTTCTCACAGGTTGTCAGAAGTTTTAAGACCATTCCAAACAATATTTGCATATAATGCTCAGCAGGCTTGGCATCTTTCAGCCAAAAATGAGCCTCTTTAGAACAAGAACAAAGAGATACTAGAAATAACATTTAGAAAAGTTTGAAAATTGGACGTTCAAATCGATGAATCTCTACTTTTCTACATCTTAGCAATCGCAGAGAACATCTAAAGTTTCATCAGTAACTCTTGTGCTCCATTAAATCTAAGCTTGCCTTAGCTTCAGTTTCTAACATATAGAAGTCCTTTACAGTACAGCACATCAAAGTAACAAGTTGCATTAAGATTACGAGAGTAACAGCTTATTATTGCATGTAACTTGGTGGTCAAATAAGGCACTAAGTTCATATATTTCAGACATAACTGCTGATAAAAGAAACGATAAGATGACTATACCTGCAACTAGGGCACCAACTGCCACAAAGAATGTCCCAACCTGGAGAAGCAGCTCTACTCTGCTAACCTCAAGCCTCCGTGAGCTGATAAATGAAGATAATTTATTAAAAGGAACCAGATTAAGATGAGCTATCAGCGCTGATAAACAAAATCTCTTGATATTTGATCTAACAGCTAAGCTAAACCGGCATCTCTTATATGCATGAGCTCTTAGGAGACCTTGTGTTCCATCACTTCACTAAGTAAACAGGATTCACTAATTTTTAAATTCTACAGAGTTGGCGGAGAGGAGTTTGTGCATTCTTACTCAGATTACTTCTAAACAATAAATTTTAATATCTAGACTGATCTACAGGCTAGTTTGCAACCCCTGTGCATAATTATGTTATATCATGTTTTGACTTCAATAACAACGCTGGTTTTTTATGGTTTAATACCTACTCCAGATCTCCAGGGTTGACTTTAGAGCCTATTATATTGTATCCAAAGTCAACCAAATCACAAACTGAGGAATACAAGCACAGAGACGCTGGCATAACTTTACCTTCAGAAGAACAATAAAGTTTCTAGCATCAGTTTATTTTTGTGAACATTATATAAATAATTGCACTTTAGCTGGAACAATTAAGCAATCCTCAAGATGAGGGGAGATGGTTCTGGCGGCAAGACTTTGCTTGATTTTAGCTATTAAGGTCCATTTTAGAAAATGTAAACAGCAATGTTCTGTCATCGCAAGCTCATCTCACAAGAACAATCAGGTAGAAAAATACTGCCGCCATCCCCCCCCCCCCCAAAAAAAAAAAACAAAAAAAAAAAGATTCAAACCTCAAATTGACAGCGATAGAATCTTCCATTTCCCTAGCAGAATCAAGAAGCCTTTCAGCTTGACCATGACAAGATTCACATCTGCAGTGAAACAAGGCAAAGAAGTCAACTTCGTGATAAAAATCATTGTTTGAGATGTAGAGTCCAAAATTGGCTAGAAATGGAGCATTCATTAAAATATCTACCAATTAAAATAAAGCTTCAGAAAAAGGCAACTAATGCTACCACTAGTGAGGTCTAGTAATTTCAAAATCAGTTCCTCTGTAGCCTGTCAGATGATTTATTAATTTTCCAAAAAAAGCATTATGAGATGGCCAGTTAATAAGATTACGAAGATAGAGAAACGATAAAATCAAATGGATTGGATATGCGTGACAGTATACCTCCAGCCTGTGTACCTGCGCTCTTTTAGAAGAAACGAATAGCTAATAGTTTTTTTTTATGAAGAATAGCTAATAGTTTTAGAAGGCGGAATAACTAACTAATATTGACTATGTAAATGAATATTACATTTTCTCCCAACACCTTGATACTAAAACAAAGGTGTAAAATGCAAGAAATCTAATATTTTAATTTTTTTGTTTGTTTTGGTAACCACAATAATTATAGAATGCCTTGCATGAGATTATATGTACATACACACATATGGATGTTGTTCAGTAGATATAATATATAAATCTCCTGTTATTATCAGTAGTACAGAGAATACTAAAACTAAAATATCGATAAAAACAAATGAATTTTGGTTTTAATATGTTTCCTGTGATATTGCCTTCTCAACCTCAAGAAAAGCAAGGTCATGCATGGGGGCATGAAATAATGGTGTATGACTGTATGTGAGTTAATAATATCAGTATTAATCCTCAGAATTGGACCAAAAAGGAGGAGAAAATCACAGAAAATGCACGCGCACACAATTATAATAAGTAGTTCTTCAACTGGTATTAAGAATAACCTTTGAAGATAATTCTCCAGAAGCATCTCAATTTCTTCCTCTTCTTCTGAGATAAGGAAAAAGAAGTAAATGAGATTATGTGACAGATCATTTGAGAGTCAAGATCTGTATTGGAAGACTTTAAATAGCTTACCCTCAGCAATCTGTTTTTCTAAGGGCAATGAGCACTCCACAACATCACTTCCTCTTTTAAGAGAGCAATTTCTTCCCATAATACATATACGACGTATTTCATGAGGGTCCTCCAGAAGATCAAGCAGCATTTGTCTGAGAGCTCCTGCTCTGGAACCTAACTCAACCTACCAATTTGACAGAGAAGCAAATATATAACTACAATGCATTTCCAGTAACACCAGATTTAGTAAATTTATTGAAAGAGAACTTCCAGCAATATACCAAAGTTTGTTTACTAATACGTAGTTGCTCCAATATGTCACCAGTTAACCGATTAGGCAAGACCTCAAGAAGAGCTTGAACCTGGAGCCAAAAGGAAGTGGGATGAGGGGAGAGGGAGGAACAGAGATGGAAAGAGTTGAAGAAACTTTAAGTCAAATCAGGATATTAAATTAGAGACAGGCAAAAATCTTCACCGAGAATTCAAAGTGAAAAATTTAAAGGAAATAAGTAAATATCTCAATGAGAAAGAGTTCTTCAATCAAGCATATGCCATGCTCATAGATCTTATTAAACGCCTGAAAATCCACAGTAAGATTATGCTTCCTAGAGTTAATGAAATGCAAGCACAGAGATAGTAGGAGGAAGGTATCACATAAAAAGTAGTAAAGCTGAGGAATTTCCATGACATTTAGTTCACATACTCACATTAGGTTCTAAATCCATCAATCTCTGCTCTAACCGCTGTATTCTTGATAGCAACGCTGCTTCAACAACCTGAAAGTTTGACCAAATGGCCAAGGGTAAAACAGCTCACAACCATTTTTCTATCATGAAAAGTCTAATCAGATGTTTAACAGATTTGAAAAATAAAAGTAGAGCCAAAGGTCTCGCTCCAATATGGCAGGTATAGGCATGACTCATGAGTGATGTTCAAAGTGACAATTATGAACCCAAAAACAATATTCATATATATTTTATATATTATCATTATGAAATCAACCAAAAAACCGGCCAGCAGTATATTTCAAGTAATTTCATCTATCAATTCCAAGGATTTTCCCATAAAACAAAGTCTATAGTATGTATATCAGTGTTTCTATATGTAGGACCGCCACGATAATGTAAAATGGCATACTCTTCGTGGGGGTTTCTTTCATCCAATTACTTTCTTAGAAAGATGATTAAATAAACAATCCTTCCTAAGTATTTGTCATCTGATATTTCTCTTGCCCCCCTCTCAACCTCTTCTTCTCCTGCCCCTAAAAGTAAAGCTCTTTCACTTTAACGTGCACGCATAAAATCACAAATCCAATAAGATTAAAAAAGACTATTTGCCAAGTATACCACGCCTCTTCTAATATATTTGACACTGATGGTTGTGTTAGTTTGCAAAGCTACAACGATGGCACTTGCATTAAGCGGAAATCCAATTCAAATATAGCACTCGTACAATAGAATTCATCAAAGTCAGTTTTGTGTTTCATTTAGTCAAACAAGCGATACTATTTTAGACTAACCTCAAGCTCAAATGGCATAGACGGTCCACCATTGCTGTTCTTGGGGTTCAACCGAGGCAGCAATGACTCAAGAAAAGCTTTCCCACCTTTACTGATTAACGTAAAAAGATGCAGAAAGCTGTGTTTAGTTCATTTGATACTTTGTTAAAGAATCAAGATAGAGTAGCAGTATGCAACTATACCGATTATAGTCAAAAATAAGTACACGCTCTTGCATTGCAATTGCTCGTAATGAACCCAGATTTAGAAGAATAGCAAACTCACGGACCTGATAAATGAAGCAGAATATTGCAAAGATCACAAAACTATATAGAAGATCAATAATATACACTAGAGATTGCACTAATTGTCTTTGCCAGAAAATACTCAAGTAAGCAATAAACTTTCAAGAACAAAAATTTTTTGCCATGATAAATTGGCGAAAAGAAATACATAGATGACCATCAACTGTTTCATTTTTAAGAGGTGTGGAAATTTTGACTGATTTTTTACTAAAACGCAATATCAGGGAACGGCTCAAGAAATGCTTTTCTATCCGCCTTCATAATGATATCTAAAGATTGCCACTCTCCATCACTTATAGTTTTAGAACGGACTTCTTACTTCCCATTTTGCTTATTTATATGCTTGATTGTAGTTAGCAACTCCTACACAACATGAGTTCAAACTGGAGTAAGACCACAAAGTTCAAATGTTCAAATTCCATTTTTACTCAATGTAATGCACGCATAATTGCCAGGACAAAGGCAAACTATGTGAATCATAGACTAAACACAGGAAGAGAGCTCCGTGGGCATTTTCATGAAAGTAATATCCGACAGCACACATCTTCCATAGGCAAAAAAATAAATTTTAAATTAAATATAGTAAAAAGTAACTATAATGAATATATAGTTATTACAAATATCTAACTCATCTCATCATTAGAGGAATTCTAACTAAATAACTCAATGGAACTTAAAATTCTAGCCAGTGGAAATTACTCAAGTAAGAAACAATTCCTTTTACTAGGAGATGGTGGAATATTATAAAAGAAATTATACCAGCAACGAAGGCATTGAATTTGTCAAAAACAATGACGGATCCACACTTCGAATGTCTCTTGGACGAAGACCTGATAATTAATAGCATATAGGAAAGTACAATATAAATAAGAAGGCCGAATTATTTTTAGGAGTTCTACTGAATTCTATAGATATGAGCAAAAGAAAAGTAGAAAACACACGAAGTAGGATGCAATGGACAGTCAAACAACAATGTTTAAGCCACGTCCACTACGGAAAGCACCTCAATAAAAGCATAACATTGAACATGATTGCATGGGATCTTTTCAAATTCTATCATGAAAATTAGTTACCGCTCATCCTTAACAGTTGTCTTCTGTTGATTTTCCTGGTTGATACCGCCCCATCTGGCTTTACTTCTACAACCTTGGAAATTTAAATATGATACTGTAAGACATAATGAATAAATATCAATCATACGGGATAAAAGAACGCCAGGAGTTAAGTAATGGAACGAGATAAAAAAACAAACCTCATAAACTGATTCCCGAATTCCCAAGGAGACAGAATCACTAGATGCGTTAGTCGCAGTTCTCTGCGATAGGGAGTCAACCCGACCATTAGTAGCAACAGAAACCTGACTGCGAGTCTCATTCTCCTCGTCTCTGTCCTCAGGATCGGAATCTGAAACAACACTTTCCGCTTCAGCCCACTGCTTATCCTCCGTGGATTTGCTGAGGCATCTGAGTGTGAACTTCAAAAAAGTCTGGGCTGTCAACGTAGTCGTAGACAGTGAGGAGATGTTTCTCCGGCGAACCAGAGTCAAGGAAATGGGGCACAGCGTTTCAGAGGAGCGAGATTCGGAGAGATCGGAGGAGACGGTGCTGGAACGGAAAAGTAGATGGTTAGGCCAAGCTAAAGCCATAATCCGGTAGCTATGTTACTGGTGGTCATGAATGTATGTATGTAGCAGGGAATTCTGAAGGGAAAAAGGAGAGCTTGGAGTCTGGAGTAGTTGTCTCTCGCTCTGTAACGATCAAAACTAAACAACAAAATTGTTTATTTTGGATAAACCGATAAAGCATGAATAATTATTAATTTATTCAGCTGGTCAATTTAAAGCATCCATGTTTGTGAAAAATATGTATGTGGCTGAGATTTGACTACTACGTAACTGTGCTCTCAGCCCACTCGAATTACCTTCATTTTATTTGACCAAAATGATTTTTTTAGAGAAACTAAGGAAGTTACTTAAATTACTTTAAACTATTTTTATTTTTATTTTTTTTTTTAAATTAATTAGTTTGACTAATAAACTAATATATAATCTAAAAATACACAACATATGAAATGATTAAGTAACTTATTTAATTTTCTTAATCCCTCCAAAAAAAGTCAACTTTATCTTATAACTAGGATCAAAGTACTACCTTCATTTTCATTTTACAAGGCTCGCCTTTTACCTAGGAAGAATGCACCTCACGCATGTGTTTCTCTCTGTTTTTTTTATATAATCGTTATTATTATTATTTCTTTCCCAGAAATTGTTAATAGTAGTATTCATTACGTAATATTAATATTAATAAATATCAGTATATTTAATTTTAAAATGGGGACATATATTTGATAACCAATTTTAATTTGTAAAAAACAAGCATTTGCACCCGTGTGTTGTACAAGATAAATATAATTCAATGTAAAATTGAAAGAAAATTTTATAGAACCCCACCTAAAGAGAAAATCATAAAAATAATAATACAATTAAATATGTTGAAATAACCTACATCGTCTGAATTTGAGGGATGTGTTGCTGGAAGTAAGATATGTTAATGTGCATGTGCATGAAATATTGACATAGTTAATACTCTATTACACTAAGAGATTCAATTTAAACGCACCCAATCTCTATATGTATTTATAAAATAATAGTTGTTAAACGTAATATAATTCAACAATAATAAACTAAATTGTAAATTATTTGATATTAAATTACATGTAACATAGCAATTTCTATAGTCCTATAGGAGGATTTAGGACTTGGAATAATCAACTAATATCACGCAAAAAGAAATTTTACCGAACATCATTGTCATAATGAAACTAACAGCACATGAAATTGAAATATTCAATATATTATTATATACTCTTAAAAATCGATAAATTATATTTCATTAATTTAAAATAGAAGGTAATTGTTAATGACAAAAGCCCCCATACATTAAGACAAT
Source organism: Acacia confusa (assembly GCA_037074495.1). Taxonomy (NCBI): domain Eukaryota; kingdom Viridiplantae; phylum Streptophyta; class Magnoliopsida; order Fabales; family Fabaceae; genus Acacia; species Acacia confusa. The sequence continues at coordinate 2,912,280 of CM073509.1, forward strand.
TGTAAAATGCTAAGTAGTGTGTCCCATGCTTTAGAAATCACTATCATATGTTCCTGCAAATAAACAACCACGAGAGGAGGAGAAAAAAGAATAAATAAGAGGGAAGAGGAAGCCTAGCTAAGAAAAAAGGGGTACTATTGAAGTAAATGGGAATTATTCGTTGCCACATATAAATATAAGGAAATAAAGAAATAATCATTAATAACGTTTCATTAATATCATTAAAAGAGTTAAATAGGAATACTCCATGGATATTTATTGGGATATTATTGTTAAAAAGGAGTTTTTTTTTTTTGGCTAACGGAATATCTTATATTAATAAAAACTAAATGTCAAACACAATAGTCAAAATTAAAAAGGAAGTTATTGGGATATTACTAATTGAAATAAAATCAAATATTATGTATAATCATAAAATCAGATTGTCAAATTTGATATTTGGAAAAAAATGATGAAATCAATGCAAACAATTACTTCAGCATTTATTTTTCATTTTAGTTGTGAATGAAAAAGGGTATGAAATAAAAGTCAACCATTACTTCACTGCCAACTATTTAGTCAAACTCTTGCATAATACTTTCTGTCTCTACCGAGATTCAAATTATTGATGTTGAAGATTTTAGCAGGCCTTGGCATCTCTCAGAGAAGGATCCCTATACCCTGTAATCCGTTCTGCAGAAAAGCATACACTGGAACAATCTCAGTATTTTCTTTCAATCATCCTCAGCCTCTCTCTTACAAGCATTCAGAACTTTTTTGTTGTTACATTGTTGATGACATTACCTTCCCAGTAGATGAAACAGCTTACAATTTCATGTTCCAGATGATCTAAAATCAAAAAAGCTAAAAGGAAGTCTTTTTCAGGAGAAATGTGAAAGGAAAGAATGGATAGGTATCACAAATGTGCAAAATTTCTCATATAAACAACACTATCAAAGCAGCTTTGTCTCGGAAAATTTTACATGAGACAGCAAGCTTCTTGGATGTCAGATGCCAACCTCAGTTGCTCTTTCTTCTATCAATTATATATCGAAATCATGTGAATTCTTCTATAAGAGGCTGATAGAACAGTTTGTAGGCTTCCAAAACTTCAAGATACCACATTGTCTCTCGGTCAGGAAATGATGAAAGGTCGACCATCTTATGAACCTGCAATTAATACCATAATCAATTCCACTTCTAACAGATAATTTTCTTTCACTTCAGAAAAGAAGTCGCATTAAGGATCCTTGCGTACGAAATTTTGAACCCTTACCAAAAGAACAAGACCCAACCAAATCAAAACAGGAAGAGTGAATAAATTTTGTAGGGGAAAAATGAAAGAGTTTAGTACCTTAATCGTGGGAGGCTCACCGATCTGAGCAATGTAACCTCCAACTACCATTACATACATCCCTAGCACAAACAGAGACAAATTACAAAGCGCAAGAGTCGATTCAATGCAGTAAATTGAACAGTTAGGAAAATTGTGCATTGAATAATACAATGCGGTGATAAAATCTCCAGATCACCAAAAGGCTGAAATACCAACATGTGCGAGGGTTGGACAGATTGAAGAGGATTAAGTTTGAAAACCTTACCAACTCTCCATGGCCGGAGACGAAAATCGCCGGAGAGGGAGAGTTCGATGAGACCGGTACCGTCGTCTAGAACCAAAGGACCGGCGTCACCGTCAGGGGCGGAGACCAAAACGCCCTGCAACCAAGCGCGTTGGAAGAGGATGCCGCCGAGGGTGAAGCCATTCCGGGAAGGAACTTCTCTGGCGTCTTTCAGCTGTGCGCATAGTAACTTCAACGCCGCTAGACTGTAATCCATCTCAATCTCTCTCCGTTTCGCCCTACCGCTGCAAACGAAATTGTCGCCGTTTTCCCTCTTTCTATCAGCCGCTCATCGCCGATGCTTTTGAATTGAATAGCAAGGAGAGGGAAATAGAATGAAAAAATAATAATTCCCGCGTAATTTATAATGACTTGGATGAATTTCGCGTCTTCCTTTCTTTCTTTTCCTTTTTTTTTTTTTTTTACGTTTCAAATAATTTTATGCTCATAATTTAATTTTCTGTACCATGATCTTCTTGTTTTGAACCATTGTCTTCTTATTTTAAAATAAACTTATAAAACTTCAACATAATTGCCTTTAACATCAAATGATTACTTAATTGCTTCAGTTAAAAAACCTTTCTCTCACCTTATATTTGACTAGAAAGAAAATTAAGGGGAAATAATACTAATAAGGCAAACTTTCAAAAATAATAAAAAAAACTATTTTTAGGAGTTCTTTCTCCTAGTATTTCACATCACCTATTTTTCCTTCATTTTTCTCTTCATTTAAATGTAGATTGTTGTCAAATTTTGCTTCACTGGTAAATGAATTAATCTTGGCCATGGATGTATTTGTGCAGATCCCAAAAAGTACTTTTAGTAAAGCAAGTCAGGGTTTTGTCAAAAAAGAAAAACAGCCAAACATAATAAAATTTACAAAAACACTTTTATGATTGAAACAATATTCGAATATAAAATATTATATTATTCTCTTATATCACTTTTTTCCGGAAACTATTCGAGAAAATTAATCAAAAGACACCTGCTCTAGTACTCTAATATCAGAAGTTAGAAGTTAGGACCAAACAAATATACTCAGTTGTGTGTCTTTAGGCACAAGTTAGCTAGTTCCATAACTTATTGGTTACATAAATTCACTGAGCACAAACTCTTAAAAATACAAAGCAGAACATTTTGGATCCCCCAAAAGGAGAAACTTTACACAAGAAGAAATCTTACACCGGCATACAACATGATTATTAGTTATAATTCAATAACACAGACCTGAGAACCCCACATTGAACTCTCCAAATTCAACGCATTAACCTCTTTCCTATATAAACCCCAAACTCTCACAAACAGCATGAATCAAGTTACAAGCAGAACATGAGCCCCAAAAGTGAGATTGAATTTATGAGATGAGAGAGATGCCTGAAGCGAGCAAATCATCCGCCAAGATCTTGTTTGCAGCTTCTGAAGGATGAAAACTATCCCAAAATACATACTCAGATGCATTAGCACATGTCCCTATAGACTTTGGATTGCAAAGTATAGAAGTCTCTAGCAAACCCGTTCCACAACAAGCCCTTCTTGCTTCAAAGAAACCTATGATATATCAAACAAAATAAGCTTCTCAGACATATATATAAGTAAACTCTTAATAGGATCGTGACACTGATTAATGTTTTTACCATTATCAGAAGGCTTAGTGACAAGCTGATAGAGAGGCTGGTAGATATCAAGGACGGCCAATGTGAGATTTGAAAGTTGTTTCTGCAAGCTTTGAGACGTAATGTTTAGCTTTTTATTGAAGTTGGTAGCATCATTATTGAGCCTTTCCACACATTGGTTGCTACCAAAACCAAACAAAGTGATGGCTGCTGGTAAGCAACCCATAGGAGGCAATGTAGTTACCCCAATTTTCCTTGCTCCCGTTGCATACAATTTCTGTCAAACACATATATTTGAAAATAATAAGGTTAAAGGGCAAGCCTTGTTCTTTATTATTGGCAAGACTTGTATTTTAGATTCGAGGAAAGATGTACCTGAACAAAACTGGAATAGGATTGCAAGAGTATATCTGAGAATTGATCTGCTGTGTAAACCTTATAAAGTAAAGGATTGATGTAATAATTCTGAAGGAAGTCACTGTTCCCTGAACTGATAAGATGTATAGCCCCAGATATAATTGATGAAGCATTTGGTTGTCCTGCTACTTCCACCAATATGTTCTGGCATTCTTTGTAGTTCTCCAGCTGCTGGCTCAAAGGAATTGAATGCTACAACCAAAAAACACAATAAAAATAACAATGATAATAATAAGAACCTGTCATTAAAATGAGAAGTAGACAAGGAAAAACAGGGTTTTGAGTTATGTAAATTGTGGATACATATAATTTTGCTGTAGGTTCATAGTAACCAGATGCACCGGAAGCAAAGTTGGCACCATTCAACAGGTTCTTCCCTTTGGTGTTTAAGTTTACATAAGCTGGCGGGTAAGAGGTGAACCCAAGGTTTTCAGCTGCATAAAATTTATAGAACATAGATCAAATCCTGGTTCAAAGGCTACAAGTGATAACATGAAACCATGATTAATAATAACAAGGAAAACAAGCTGCATGCAACCAAATGAACCTTAAATAACATCAGGGTCATCTGTTCTGGCAAAATTACTTAAAGAAGAGAAGGATCTAAATCTTACAAATGACCTAAACTACTGAAGATCAAGATGATGATATATTTTCTTTCCATAATAATGATGAAGAAGAAAGATATTACCAGTGAAATCAGAAGCGAGTTTTCCATTACAGAACCTCCCAGTTGCTGTGTGATTCGCAAAGTCCCTTCCATAGGGAGGGAAGTTTGCTTTAACAATGGTCTTTATGTTGTTATTATTGCCTGCATCAACTACAGAGTCTCCAAATATGAACAATGCAGGAACCAGAGGCTGCCCATTACTCACACTTAGCATTGCAATCAGAAGAATCAAAGTCAAGAAAGAACTTGAAAACCCCATTCTTTGAATTCTGTGTTCAGCAAAGATTTTTTTTTTCTCAACAGAGAAATAATAAACTGGTCCAGTCTTAAAAGATGGATTTGTGAAGGCTGTGTGATTCCCAGAAATTTATAAACGCAGCAACACTGTTACTGTTTACTCTCATGTCAGAGTCAAAGACACTTACTACAAGTATTCTTCTTCTTTTGGGAATTTGGAGAAGCAAGTGAAAGCAATTGTGTAACTAAAAATTGAGGTCTCATTAGTCTGCACGCTCATGAACATTCTTAGCTGTATTCCTCTTGAAGCTTTTGTTTAATGCCTCTCATTTTATTGTGTTAGAGAATTATCCTTCTCCTGCAATCAATATAATACTATTGAGCTCAAATAACCTCCATCTCTAATTGTTTGAGCATTTCTTGTATTAAACGAAACCAGTCAAATTAAAATATTGAAAGGATCTAACAAGGGTTAAAATTAATTAAATATGTAAATATTGAATCCTTTTTAATTGTTTTTATCTGTTCGCCTAACTTTACTTTTTTAATAGAAAAAGGTGGAATGGCTGATGGTGCTCATAAAGGAGGCTGGTTACTGTTACTGAATAGAAATAGCATTAAAATAACAAGTATTTGGTATAGACTTGATGCCAGATGTTTTGAGACGTACAAACTTGTGCTTCTGCAAGTCCCCCTTGTAATTATACCACATGTCCAACAGAGCCTAACGCAGACTTTTTGACATCCATAAATTAAGTGTTGAAACTTGAAACTAGGAAAACTATTGAGAAGGGGGCGAAAGTAAAAAAAAATAAATAAATAAAGTGAGGGGGCTGATTGAGAAATTTTGTTAAGAAAAACACTAAAAGAGACACTAAAAGAGACGTTAGGGAACTTGCATTTGGCTTATTTTATTAATTGCAGTTGCAGATCGATTCATCAGTTCTGTACAGTGTACCTTATTTACTTCTTCCATTAATGGCACTGTTCACAACCTTCTCCATTAATTTTTCTGAGTTTCTCTGATGTTTTGGGTGACCTTTCTTGATTATACTACTCAAGAATACTCCTTTTCTTTCTCCAGTTTTATTTTCTTGACCTAGCCTTTCTTATGGACAACACATTGCTGTTTCTTGTTGCATTCATCTTGAACAATTAGCATCTCGCTATACTTATCGTGAGTGGCATAAGGCCAAACAAAACAAAAAGAAATAATGAAAAGAAAAGAAAACCTTTTCCTTCCTTCACAAGCAATTTCTCAAGTGGGAGAATCCTTGCCAAGATTTCCTTTTAATATTTTTATTCATCTATAATATCTGATCCACCATTCAACTATATCTTATTTTTCTTGTATTGTTGGAGAAATTCTAACCTTATTCTAAATATAAAAGCTAATTGAGAAGTAAATTTTAATTTTACGAGACATTTTTTTTATTTTATCTGTTATATTTAACATTTTTATTTAAATTAATTTTTATAACCTATAAACTAATATATAATCTAATGATTTACATGAGTATTTTATAGGGGTCATGTCATATAAACTACTATAATTAAATACTTTATCTGGTCTTAAATGTAAAATATAGTCGACTTTTCTTGGATAGATTAAGAAATTTAAATAAATTACTTAATCATATCATATATTGTGTATCCTTAAATTAAATATCGTTTTATAAGTTAGGAAAAATAGTTTGAAGAAAAAAAAGATAAATATAAATATTTTAAAGAAATTTAATTAGCTTTTTTAATATCTTCAAAGGAGTAAATTTTGTCCTATATTTAAGATTGAAATGAGTAATTTATTTAGTTTCATTAATCTTTTCAGATTAATTAAAAAGGTTTCATATTTAGGACCAGAGTACTTTTATTTTTTTGGGTAACCTAAATTATTTTGAACTTTAAGACTAATCATTCTCTAACCTTGAGCGTCTAAGGCATAGTCTTCTCAAAAAATACACTTTCCAAAATTTAAATTTGTGTTATCCCCTTGCTAGTTGAGATAACTATCACATTAACCAATAGAGCTTGCTTCTTTTTTTTTATACTTCCAATAGAGCTTGATGTTTGTTTGTTAGTTTTTTTTTATATAAAAATTTTAGGAAATAGGTAAGGCTCACCTACAGTCCAAAGGCAGGGCGCTTGAAGCCCAGTCCATAGAGGATACTGGCCAGAGAGTACACATGTCTTCACCTCTGCCAGCGTTACCACTGCTTCCTAGACCTCTAAGATATCTCCTCCAGCGCCTTGACCAATGTAGGGATCAAACCCCCTCCCTAAAAATGAAAAAGACCGACCCCACGCCAATTAAACCTAAGAACAAGGGGTGAGCTTGATATTTGTTAGTGGAATACTTTTACAACTCTAAACACCAAGTACCAAACATTATCATGGACCTAATTTTCGGTGCAACACATGGGCCCTATGAAATGAAATGAAATGAAAGAGCCAACTATGGGCCCGTTTTCATTGCTTATTCAAAGCCACATCACGAAAGTTGATCCAAGAAAATCTCCACCCTTGAATAAAACTTATGCAAATCCTTTTGGATGTGTCATTCGCATTTTTACTTTTGACATAAAGTTGATGTGAGTTAACTCCAATGCAAGTAGAGGTATTCACATCAACAACATTAAGTGAGTTTTAAATCTCAAAAGATTTATTGGAAAAAATTGTCATTACTTACTGATACTGATTATGATGGGAGCATGCACTATGAGAAAAAATACCAATACTTTTTAGTACTGATTGGAAGGTTAATTATCTAATCGATTCAGGTCCCATTTTATCCCAAATATTCTAACAAAAGAGGAAATATTGTTTTTTTTTAATGTTATTCAAAAGGGCTTTAGTTTTCTCATGTTACATGAGAAAAAAAGTTTAAAATGGTGGGACCCACATATACATATATTAATTAATATATGTATATTTAGTATATGTATATGTGGGTCCCACCATTTCATGTGTATGTAACATGAAAAAATGGTTTTCCTACAACATAAGAAAATATTTTTCCTATTCAAAAAGTGTTAAAAATAAAACAATGTTGCCCAGGTTTAAGGAGGAGAGAGATCAACAAGTGCCACTATTTCTAAGCAGCATAATTAAACCCGGTTCATCTCAAAAAATGACAAACTATCAACCCGATCTAAGCATTAACTTGGTTTAACTTTTAAAATTTGATTTTTTATATTTCATATTAATAATCTTGAACTCTTCACTTTTTCATCAATTTAGTTTTAGGTTAGCTTCAATCTGACCATCCAGTGTCTTTATCGATTCAGTGACCACTCACCAGTGAGAGAGGTTTTAATAACTCTACTCATGAAATCTCCCTTGTTGACTTCACTCACTGTAATTAGGCCGGGTAGAGTTTATCTCGCAAGTGCTCCATCCGCATTCATCATTATAGCTCAAATCTGTATGTACGACATCTTGAGGCTTTGGTTTTTGGGTAATTAGTGCAACCATTTCATGTTATTAAATTAAAGTGACATTGTTGCATTTTTTATACTTCCAAAACAACATTTCGCGCGCGCACAAAAAATATTCTATGACAATGTTGTTAGTAACAAGTTTTAGAGTAAAATTGGTCATTGTTATAAAACTGAAGAAAATCTAGAGAAATGAAATGAATTCTCATTCAAGTGTAATCTCAATGTTTACATAAGACCTCTATTTATAAACTCTCAGGAAGCTTGAAGATGAAGCTAAGAGTAAGAAAAACCAAAAGGAGAAAGCTTCCTTAGAGAAGCCGAAAGTAGGAAGCTTCCTTAGAGATGCCGAAAGAGAAAGCTTCCTCTTGACTTGTAGATGAAGCTAAGGAAACTTCTTGTTAACTTAGAAAAGAAACTTCTTGTTGGCTTGTAGTAGGAGGAAGTTTCTTCTGGGTTAATGGGCATCCACATAATAAATATATTCATAACACTCCCCCTTGGATGTCCATTATGAATGTGCCTCATTAAAAACTTTAACTAGGAAAAACCCAGTGGGATAAAAACCTAGCCAAAAAAAAGAGTACATCATTCATTGATACACTATTGAGTGCTGCCTCATTAAAAACCTTTCTAGAAAAACCCAGTGGGACAAAACCTAGATAAGGAAAAAAGAGTACAGCGTGTATCGTCTCCCTCTCTTGATTACATCATATTTGCTCCCCCTGATGATTACATTATTTTCAATGTTCTTCTGAGCATATCATCTTTTTTGTCATCAATTATTGTTTGCTATGGAACATATATAAAAACATCCAATCTGATTTTGTACTGCCCAGTCTAATTGTTCATTGTATACCTACAAGATCTAAATCTTTCAAGTAAAATCACAATAATCTTTTCATAAATATACATATGCACATAGAATTTTAATAAATATTCATTAAGATGCACACTCTAATTGCTTCTGGCAATATATGAACTTATCATTATTCTCAAAAATTTAATACTTCTAGCATCTTGAGTCCTTCAGAGACTTATGCTTCTGGCATATTTTATCCTTCAGGGACATATGTTTCTGGCGCCTTACGTCCTTCAAGGACATATGCTTCTGGCACACACTAATATATTGTGGCTCATGATCCTTATTATCATTTATTACTACATATGCTATCATATAAACATAAACATCATTAACGTTGACGTCATTTTCGGTCCCATCGAATTTCATTTATTGAGATCTCTTTCTATTCACATATATTAGGTATATGGGTCTCTTCTAGGACCATAATATATAATTCTGGAAGTAACATCTCTTATGGAGATAACATATCTTCAGGAGATAGCTCTTCTGGAGCTTTTCTTCATCTCTTCAGGAGATGACTCTTCTGGAGCTTTTCTTAATTATCCTCTACTTGATCATCTATATTCCTGTAGTTGCTTTTCTCATTCGAAGTTTTTTATCTTTAAAACCGATGGACCTTAACGCTTTAGACGTGCTTTAAAAAATTTATATAGGAGCATTTGCAGTTGGGACATGTGACTTTGTCACTTTCTTTAGGTCAGTAAATGCTTCTGGCATTCGATTAACTAAACTCTGTAACTGAATTATCATTTTAAACCCATAGTGCACATTTCTTTGTAAGAGGATCAATATGAGCCAATGATAATTCATTCCACTTTATTTATTTTACCCAATCTGCTTATTTTTCTCCCTCTCATCTAATCATGCAGTATGTATCCATCTGTGTGCATTATAAATAATCATTGCACATTCAAAACTTTAAAGATGGAATTAATCTAGCTCCTGACCAAAAGCCAATTTTATGGGGAGAATATTGTTGGCTTAAATAATCGCTACAAATCTACACATATAAACAATGTTCTCATAAACATTGATTTACTCATATATGATTTCTGGATCATTAAATCTGGAAATTGCGCGCATAATATCTTGCAAACTTCTGGTTGCAAACAACACTGCAAACTTTGCAGATTTATAATATCACATGTATTCCCATATCATTCAAATTGATATATTTCCAGAGATCCATTTCCAATAAATAATATTTTCATAATCATATCTATTTGAAAACAAGCAGCCATATGACTCGGATGATCAAACAAGTCATGCGAACTTTCCATGTGATTTATCAAATCTAATATCAATTTCGAGGAAAATAACAAATATTCACGGAGAATCAATACACAAACATTCACACTTGATATATATCATTCTCCCCCTTAAGTGTGAATCCGTAAAAATTAATTATGGAATTTTCATTCAATATTTCATATATGATATCTATTTCTACAGATATCATCAAAATGCCACAAATGCATTATTTTGTTACTCCTAGTAACAAAATTTCCATTTTCCAGGAACGATAATCAAATATATAAAATCATTTAAAACATCAAAATCATTGATCCTATAAAAATATTCACGAGCGCAATACTGTTGAATCACAGATGCATCACTGTGGAATCACAGACGCAATATGCATCACTGTGGGATCACAGGTGCAACAAATCAGATTGTCGTAAGCATATAAAGTCAAAAAGACTCCAACCTCGTGCTTTATAGGGAGCAGATCTGTAGAGATTCAACAGGACTGCGCATTTCTGTAGAGATTCAACAGAATTTAATTCGGCTATAAATAGAAGAAGGCAAACGAATGCCTCACAAACACAAAAACATCCGATAATATCAATTACCAGATACTCACACATAATTCTCTAAATTCTATTGCCATGGCAGGACCTAACAATTTTATCACAGTTTCTGATACATCTGAAACAGCATTACTTGATGCTTTGCTGCATGATGATCAGTCCAACATGTCATTTACTTCTTTGTTATCTCCTAATCCTTTTGAGATGTTTATTCCTCCTTCTACTATTCCTCTTTCTGCTTCAAATGTACTTATTTCTCCCCCAAGAACAAGTGTTCTTCCTCAATCTACAAGGATTGAAGGTACAACTGAAGCAGGTTCATCAAGAAGGCCTGTTAAAAGGTGTAGAACTATGGCAGAACTGATGGAGTCTACCAATCCAGTTCAGCCAATAGTGACAACAGTTAGTCAGCCAGCATTCACTAGCCAGCAAACTACCATCAGTCTACCAGTAATTATTAGTCAACCAACAGTAATCAGCCAGCCAACTTTAACCATCGAACCAACAATAACCAGTCATCCAGCTACAACCAGTCAGCTAGTGACTACTAGCCAGTTAGCAACTACTTCCTTATTGGAATATAGTTGTTGTGATGTTTTACGAGAGATCATACATACCAACGGACTTCAGTGTCATAAACTTGAAGTTCATGGAAGGAGACAGGTATGATTTCCCACGCTGTTTTGTTTGAAAATGTACAGGATAAATCTTACAATACTGACAGGCTTCCAATATTTGATATTAATAATAAAAATTTTGGAGAAATCAAACATTTTCTGACACAGTATTATATAGATTTACAAGCATCAGGATATAACTTGATGTGTGATCCTGTATTAGCCTTTTATGAGATCCTTTGTGTTGGTTCGGAATGGACGGAAAATCCAAATGAACCCCGCGGGAGTTCATTTCAAACCAACATCGAAAATCCATTAGATAAAGGAAAACAACCCGCGGTTAATATTCCATATGATATTCCATCCCTTAATCAGGGTGAATTATATAGATTAACAATGGAGCAACGGGAAAGGATAAAGAGAATGACACTCCATGATTTAAGTGATTATTTTCATTTAACCCTCGATGATGCGAGTAAACAATTAAATATGTCTACTCACACCATACAAAAGATTTATCAAAAAGGAGGGTTAACTGAGTGGCCAAACAAAAAACTTAAGAAACTTATGATGCAAATCTCGATATTACGAAGAGCTTTGCCTCATCTGGATCCCATCTCAAGAGAAGCAAAAGAAGAAGACATTAAATATCTTCAGAATGAGATGATTAAGGTTTATAATGATGTTGAGCCACTTGCTATTAAACTTTGTTGAAATAATATTGTCTTTTGTTCAATTATTTTGTTTATGAATATTCCTCTCTCGTATTCATAAAAAAAAATTGTTATAATCATCTAAACACAAAATTAGTAAAATAACTATAATCACTTCATTCACTTCTGGGAATGAAGTTGGATAAAATTCATGATCCATAACTCACTGATCTATTTGATCATGGCAAGAAATTAATCCACAATATTTCTTGACTTAATCACAATATTGCTACTACAAGAGCAAATTGGATATATTTATTTACAATCAACAATGATTATACAATCCCTTGTCTCATAATTTAAGGGAGTATTTAATGCCAAATATACAATTTTGAGACCTTTATACAACTAATGACATACAAAATTTATGGATCAAACTTTGTTTCATAATTTATCTCTTTGGCTTCGGGCCAACTTTGTTAGCTTCAGACTAACTTATTTCTTGGCTTCTAGCCAATTTATGCTTTCTTATGGTCTCAAGCTAATTCATGTCTCCTCATCATGATAATCACATAAAACACAGTAATAATAACACATAAACAATCATATAAAAATACAAATTTTATTCTAGCAAATTTGTATAATATGAATGAAAATAGAAAAACATACCTATGCATAAAATATCAAGGTTTTATTCTATGCTTAAACCATGTGACAATTCTATGTTTTTACCAGTATCCTACTAAAATAATTAGACTGACCCACTAAAAGAAGTGGACTTTATCCTTTTGTTTTGGAAAAATATTCAATAATCAATAATTCAAAGAAAAACCATGGGTGCCAATATTGAGTACCAGATACGATTTATCCATAATATGAATTAAAAAAAGTGTATGTGTGAATTAAGAAAAACACACAATGAATAAAATAGTGGAAGTAGAAGATAGACCTCCTTTGTCTGTAAATAATTCTCATGAGTCATAAAGATAGGTTTTGAAAATCTGTCATTTTGCAGCAAAATTATTTGCCAATAATTGAAGAAGGAGAGCAAATAATATCCTTGTAATACACTACGTCCTTCCTCTATTTAATTAATTTAATCAAGCAAAATGCACATAGGACCCACAAAATAAGAATTTCTATATGTGGTTGATTTAATTATGCAAAACATACGGCCCCATTCAAACTTTTCTTCCCCATTCAAACTTTTTCTTCTCTTGAATCAATTATTTTCGTCCAAAATCATGCAAAACTCATCCATGACAGCACATACAAAACTAGCAATCACATAGCTCATATATTTAATTTTTAACAACTCTCCTATCATCTTCCATACTTCATAATTCACAATTGATGATGATATAATTTTATAATTAAATAAAGATAAACAATATAAAATTAAGTGGGAGAGAGCATATCTGGAAATTTTTGACCACGGATCTCTTCCTTTTCTGAATAATTGTTGTTGCTCAAATACAGCTATTCCGCACAAGCTGCTCTACCTAATCGTTTGTAGATGTAGGTCCAGGAGAGAATGCACCTTTACTAAGTCCTGGAGCTCCTGTGGGTGAGGTAGGTGGTCTTAGCTTGGCTAGTGGCGAGCTCGCTGGAACAGCGCTGGAGACGAAGATGCAAGAATTAAAAACACGCAGCTTAGCTGGTTATAAGAACCTTCGTGCTGATAACGTGTTATAAAACTGAAGAAAATCTAGAGAAATGAAATGAATTCTCATTCAAGTGTAATCTCAATGTTTACACAAGACCTCTATTTATAAACTTTCAGGAAGCTTGAAGATGAAACTAAGAGTAAGAAAAACCAAAAGGAGGAAGCTTCTTTAGAGAAGCCGAAAGTAGGAAGCTTCCTTAGAGATGCCGAAAGAGGAAGCTTCCTCTTGACTTGTAGATGAAGCTAAGGAAACTTCTTGTTAACTTATAAATGAAACTTCTTGTTGGCTTGTAGTAGGAGGAAGTTTCTTCTGGGTTAATGGACATCCACATAATAAATATATTCATAACAGTCATTACCCTTAATTAATTATGGTCCATCTCATTTTTTTATTTTGGCTCCCATAACTTTTTTATAAAAACACAATCCCTATATTGCTTTAAAGAAAAGAAAAAAAAAAATCCTTGGAATTAATTTCAAATGTACACAACTTAGGGCTTGTTTGGTACACAGAATCGGTGAGAAGAGAAAGGAAGATTAAAGAGTTCCCTTGTTTGGTACACATTTTGAATAAATCTTCCTGGAAATCCAACTTCCTGGGCCCACCAATCTTCCCTCATATGTGGAAAGATCAAATCTCACAAAAATTGGTGAGATTTCAACTTTCTATGTCACTATTCACATTTTTGGACAAATTTACCCATCAAATTCAAATTTGGTGGGACGTTCGAACGTGGCGGAAACGTTCGAACTTGGCAGGATTTTTTTTTTTTCACAAGTTTGAACTTGATAAAAGCATATTTTTAAAAATATATTTTATCAAAAAAAATATTTTTCTTTTTTATTTTGAATTAATTACTCTTGAGGGTAAAATAGACATTTTCTAATTCTTTACCAACTATTACCCCTTCAATTTCTTCGTACCAAACAACTCATCTTCCCTCAAACTATTTTTCTTCATCTTTCAAAATCTTCATTTCCCTCCTCAAATTTTCCTTATACCATACAGACCCTTACTTTACATATGTTTTGTGTGGCAGAGAAGAGTTGAGGTGGTACATGCCACAAAAGCATAGAGTACGAAGAATCAATGTAGTCCTTGAAATTAAGATGAACTCGTACCATTCAGATGAAGAGTAGTATCCAAAGAGCAACAAGAAACACCCACTATAATGGAGACATTACTATTCAATGAGTCTATTCATTCGATAATTGTATGGATTCACAAACAAACGAATCAGAAGACTCTAGTGAAACAAATCAGGAGATATTCCTACAATACTGCTACAATCGATAGGACGATTATAGATAAGACAAATTAAATTATATTCCTACAATATTTGTATGGATTGAATCCGTGGTCATATATCTTACATGTGTCGGGTCGTGATATCCTCAAATCCAGCAATCGGAGGTAGACGGGATTGACTGCGCGCATGGGTGTACTATAAGTCAACTCTTACAAAGGAAGAGTCAAAATTCCATGCCTTCATATGTCTGTTTAGAACTTATTTAGGAAAACATCATAAGTTAAAATATATATATATATATATATATATATATATATATATATTAGAAGTTCATTTATATATATATATTAGAAGTTCATTAGAAATGAAAATTTGTTTTTTTGGGACCATTAGGAAAGCTTCTCTACATGAGGAGTTTCAAGTGCTGAAGTAACTGACTGAAGCAATTGAACCAAACTTCTTATTTCATTAGATCTCATCATAATAGCTTCGGCATTTTATTTTTAAATTTTTTATCCCAAATGATCACATTATATATACATATATGATTTATGCCTTTTTTAGTTATTTTTAATTTTAAGTATTTTTTCAAAAGCTATTATCAAATAAGTGCTCATTAGGGGAAACATTAGGGGAAAAAAAATCATTTCTATCAACATTATCCTAAACACAAAAAGTTCAACAGAAAAAACAAAGTTTATAAGATGCAAAAGCCACTTCTATTCTCAAACGAGCCCTAAGATTACTAATGAAAATTTATTTTAATTTATGCTATTGTATTTTTAAAAAATTTCAAATCCAACAGGCCTAAAATGGCTAATTCCTCATTAGTATTAGTAAAGTAATTTCGGTTAACCTCAAATAGCCGCATCGCATGGATTAAATTCAGAAAGGAATAATTACTATGAAAGGAAAAGGCGTCTCACGAGTCACGATCCAGAGTGTGTGTGGAGGGAGGGGAGCAAAACAAGGCGCGTGAAGGTCTTGGATGTTCAATAGAACCGCCATTACAGATTATTAATTTATTGCCGGGACAATTATTATTTTCTTAGTGTTTAATTGCAGAAGCATGCAACACGTGAGATTGAGATATCTTTGTGAAAATGACCAATTACTAGTTTTTTTATTAAAAAAAAATCAGCATGTTTAAAATTTTTATGTGACTTTTCCGAGCTCACCGACAGCAGCTGCTTTGATTTTCTCTACTTTCCTTTCAATTCTGTTCATTACTTTTATTTCAGCTATTAAATTAAATTTTGAACGTTTTAAATTTAATATTTTATAAAAAAAGAATTAAAAATAAATGAGCAAATCTAAGCTATTAGATTTTAGGCAAGATGGTTTAAAGCGACAATGAAAAGTATTTAAATATTATTTTGTAAACCATCACTCGAATTTTAATTTAACCATTGGGATGGCAATGGAAGTGAAAGTGGGAGAGAAGGGTACTACAATGTTTAGTTACGTTAATAATAATATTTTTATACAATATTAAATTTTAACTATCTATTTTTTTTATCTAACAATATATATGAGATTTTGAAAAGAATTAAAGAAAGGGAAAAATAGAAAAACCCCATCTTATTTATGTTTCATGGAAAAGGAAGGGAGTGACCTTGGTCATAAATGTTTCAAATCATCTCAGACATATATAATGCCAGTAATTTCCAATGGTAGTTGTTGACCAAAAAATAATAATAATTTCCAATGGGAGTAGATAAGGAATCTCAATCATTTTTTTTTTTAATCCTTTCAACTTGCAATTTCTATTTAGCTTGAGGGTTATAACTTCTTCTTTAAATGCACGTTTTTCTTTTATACTTTAACTCAACTTGGAGTGATTTATTGGGACCAATTACATTAATAAATCAACTCTATGTTGATTTAGAAACCTTATCTTTTGTTCTAATTTTTTATCTAATTTAGATGGCAGCCATGTTTTTTATATAGCTAGGTTGCTTGTTGTAATTATGTTTCCTGATCATATTCCATTTTAAAATGGAGAGTAAGAAACCATAGATCACTTGGTATCTATCTCATCCAATGTGATCTTGCCAGATGATTAATGAGAATAAAAACCCTTTATTACAATTATTATGGATTCAAATATTAGACCCATCTAAAGTATAGCCCAACAAAAGGTAACCAATATGATAAAGAGGTTATTGCACAATATTTAACTTTAGAGGTATAAAAAGCTCACAAGTCTAAACCATAATCCTAAGGTAATATCTATAAATAAGAGGTTAACCTATAAGATACACACGTTTTATACTCTATCTTTTATGATTCAGTTCACACAAAATATAATGAAAATTTTCAAATACACTCATTCCCCACGTTCACTTAATCATCTACTCATCACTTTCATGCAATTTTATTTTTGTTCGCTCGATCTTGTAATTTTATTCTTTATATACACTATAATTATAAAAAAAGTTAACCAACAAGCAGTTGGTCAATATAATAAGCATAATAATAAAAAGAATGACATAAATTCAAATTTTGAGAGACACAGTTGTTAGGAGGCGAAAACAGTGTACCAAAAACATGGGCTTGAATTAGGTGCGATTTCTATATGGGACAGGAAAATGGTTAAAAAAGAGGGGGCAAGTCAATGCCGCGTCATCAATACACGTGGCAGAAAAACACAGCGAGTAGTCACCAAGTCCCTACGCGCGGGATGGTGGAACTCCATCAGCCACTGCTCAATGAAATGAATGTACGATCGGGGCGAAGATCACATCCCCTTGGAAACATCTGCCTCTCTTTTCAGTCTCCAATCTTTGAATCGAATATTTTATTATTTAACCCCTTCCCCTCCATCTTCTGCTTCCACGTTCTTCCCCTGCGTCTCCAAATTCTCTCCCACCGGCGACTTCCTCCACCGCATACGTAGCGCAGCAATATCCTAACTCGCATCCTCTTACCAGCAAGAAAATGGCGTCGTCCATCAAGCTAGATCTGGATGGCAGCCCCATTAAGCCCATCACCATCTGCATGATCGGCGCCGGAGGGTTCATTGGCTCCCACCTCTGCGAGAAACTCATGGCTGAGACGATGCACAAGGTCCTTGCCCTGGATGTTTACAATGACAAGATCAAGCACCTCTTGGAGCCTGACACGCCATGGGCTGCTCGAATCCAGTTCCACCGCCTTAACATAAAGCAAGATTCTAGGCTCGAAGGCCTCATCAAAATGGCGGATCTGGTATCATTCTTCACCCTTTTACATGAATGTTTGATTGGGTTTCTTGGATTTGTACTTAATTTTTGCGTTACTCTCTGTGTAGACAATCAATTTGGCTGCAATCTGTACTCCCGCCGATTATAATACCCGCCCTCTGGATACTATCTATAGCAATTTCATTGATGCGCTTCCCGTGGTACGTGATTCTTTTCATCGTCGTTTCTCTAGTAGGAATGCTATAACTCAAGAATGATTCTTCCTGCACGTTGCCCGTATTTGATGGCAGAACTGATTCAAGTAGATATTTGATTTGATTAGAGTTCCTTTTTTATGTCCCAGGTGAAGTATTGTTCTGAGAATAACAAACGTCTCATTCATTTCTCCACTTGTGAAGTTTATGGGAAAACGATTGGAAGCTTTCTCCCGAAGGATAGCCCACTTCGTCAGGTATGTTTTCATTTTCATATGCGTTTTCCCGTGCAATTACTTTTGGCTTTCCGCTAATCCGCTTCCTCGAAGAAAGTCATCCAGATCTGTCTTTTATTATCAATGATTGCTTGACATTTGTATAATTCGAACCGTTCCATCACAAGCATCTACTGCTTGGAAAACTGTCGGTGGAAGTCTTAATCCCATCATGGCTAATTTTCCAAGACTCCCGTCTAAATTGAGTTTTATGGTACGAATACGTTGTATTTATGTTCTCTCTGGAGTGTAGATAGAAGTTGAATCTTATGGTGTGGGTTTGAGGGGAGGGGGTGGGACTAATGTCTAGGGCTAATACATAGTTTCAGAGGATGCCCTTGTATATTACTTCACTACTTTGACTTCTTTCCATAAATAAAGACTTTTCCCCCCGGTTAGAATACAAATAATGATTTTTGGCTGAGCTGGTACTCTGGTAGAATACGTTGTAACATATTCTTCCTGGTCTTTTGAAGACCGGGTTATATACTTATATTATCTCACCTGCTCTCTCTCTCTCACTCACACACACACACCCCTACGAAGTTTCTTCCGCTTCTGTATTGGAAGCCAGTGGTTGATTGGGAAGAACATGGTCTTGGGAGAGTACATTTTGGTTGTATTTGGCGGAACTAATATGTGGGATGCTAAAGTGCTGTCACCATAATCATCCCTGCGGTTTTATCACGTGACGGAATTCTGTTCTTTCAAAATTACCTCCTTTAACATTGCTTTCTTTGCTGCCTTGTTTTGTACTGAGCGTTTTTATTTTCTCTTATGTAAGGATCCTGCATACTATGTTCTTAAAGAAGATGCCTCTCCATGCATATTTGGTCCAATTGAAAAGCAGAGATGGTCTTATGCTTGTGCAAAGCAGTTGATTGAGAGGCTGATTTATGGTGAGCTATCCTTTCTTCATTGCCTTCTTATTCATCAATATTGACTCATCTCACTGACTTTTAATTATTGACAGCTGAGGGTGCTGAAAATGGCCTGGAGTTTTCAATTGTGAGACCTTTTAACTGGATTGGACCACGAATGGATTTCATTCCTGGCATTGATGGTCCAAGTGAGGGTGTTCCTCGGGTTCTTGCATGCTTTAGCAATGTCAGTCTCCGTTTTGATACAATTTTCAATGAAGCTTGTTGACATGTCAACCATGTTTTATTAAACATGTTCAAAATTTTGATTTCTTCAAGTTTTTGGGCAGAATCTCCTCCGTCGGGAGCCTCTCAAGCTAGTGGATGGGGGCCAGTCCCAAAGAACCTTTGTGTACATCAAGGATGCTATTGAAGCTGTCTTGTTGATGATTGTAGGTTACAATTTCCATTTTTTTGAGCCGACCTATAACATGATTATAAGATTAGTACTGTTGTTGGCTGCTCTGCTAAATGCTTGACCTTTTAACAGGAAAATCCTGCCAGGGCAAATGGGCATATATTTAATGTGGGAAACCCAAACAATGAGGTTACTGTCAAGCAGCTTGCTGAAATGATGACTCAGGTGAAAGGATTGAATTTGATTTATTGACCTTGCTGTTAGAATTAAGATACGTTGCTTGGGGACTTCAAATGATTCTTGACTTCTTGTATATACTTTTCAGATCTATGCAAAGGTAAGCGGAGAACCGGCTCTGGAAAAACCTACTATTGATGTGAGCTCCAAGGAGTTTTATGGTGTGGGATATGATGACAGCGACAAGAGAATTCCTGATATGACCATAATCAACAAGCAGCTTGGTACGTTGTACTCATTGCCTCGTCTGATTTGAGCTTGTAAGATTATTGTATTAAAGACCTGTGCTGATTGGATTGTTGCATCTCTGTCAGGCTGGAATCCCAAGACATCACTTTGGGACCTTCTTGAATCAACCCTCACCTACCAGCATAGGACATATGCCGAAGCCATTAAGAAAGCCATTGCTAAACCAGTTGCTAGTTAAACCCACAAATGCCGATGGTGTTGTACTGCTACTTCCTGTTCTTGCTTTAGCAATTGATTTACTCATACCATGAAATATTTTTCTCCTTGGTTTCTGTAGCCAATAGCCGTTGCGAGGTTTTTGAAGACACAGGGCTGTGTGGTATTAATGTAGAGCTCTGCGCTCCGTAGACATGACAGGGAAACATATTTCTGTGTTATAGGGGCCCCCTTGTCATTCCTCTATTGTGTAGTTTCATTTGTATTCTGTTTGCCCCTCTAAGGCGCTAGGTATATGTTTTCTATATTTTGTATTATTTGCCAGTAATTTATGGATTGCCTTTTGTTGCACTATTTGGAATTTTGCATCCCTAGTAAGACGCTACTCACAACGAATGTACATTAGAAGACAAGAAAAATTTATTGGTTTTATTTCTTACTCTCTTATAGCTTGAGTTGAGACGGTATATAGCCTGTTGCTCCCACTCTGGTTGGGAAAAATCACTTCGTTTTATAATTTCTTTTGGTTCATTCGGTTAAAAGGGGGAAATCGTCATTACATCTTTTTCAGCAAGCACTCCTCTGGATGTTATTGTTTCATCCAATGATCAGAAAAGGATGCAGTAAATAATACACAGGGAGGTTTAAAAAAGTATTTGTAAAAACATACTCACACGCCCGGTGGGACTCGAACCCACAATCGCCTGATTAGAAGTCAGACGCCTTATCCATTAGGCCACGGGCGCTTTTGTTCTGAATGCGACAAAATAAATATTATTATAATGACAGTAATGGAAAATTGAACTAATGAAGAATCACTAGCTAAATGATTAATTCAATTTTTTAATAAGATCAGAAGATATTATCAATGCGTGCAGAGATACTTGACGACAAAATTACTAAAATAATTGATCCATTAGTTATGCATATCCTACTCACTGGCCACAAGTCCTGCACCATATCTACAAAAATTTTTTTTGGTCTAATGTAGAAGGAAATGCATTAGATGCTGGTTTATGTTTTGTTGCAAGTTCTGTTTAGTTTTTTTAGTTAATTTTTGAACTACCTGATGTATGGATTTTACGTTTTAATGAAAAATATATTTTAAAGGAATCACAGGAACGTGTTCAAGTTTCTCTACCGTAATTAACAATTGGTGAATTTATAAGCATTTAAAAGGGCATTAGCTCTAAGTTCAAAACTGAAGACTTTGCAGCGTGAAAACTTTAGTTATTTGATGAAGCCTACCATTGGCTCTCTCTCTCTCTAACCTATAAAAGATCGTGTCCTACAAATGTAGAAGAATTATAAATAAATTTTACATAATATACATTATCATTAGATTTTAAGTTATTCCTTTCAGTTCCTGAAAGAAGTTTAAAGGATTGCTTATTCTTACTTACAAGATAAATTATAAATTTTGAGTAATTGGTATTTTATAAAATGTCTCTAATAAATATATGAGATCATAGGATAAAGCGATCTTTTTGCCAGCACATAGTATAAAGCATTTAAACTTGACAGAATACTGAACACTAAATAAAGGCGAAATTAAGAAAATAGAAACATGTTTAAGATATTAATCAATTAAATTAATTTTAGGGAGAATCTCAATTAAATCTATCTAAAATAGTTAAATCCATATTCAAAAATAGTGGCAACAATTTCCATGGATTCCATAGAATAGGTTGAGTTGTGGAGAGTAAAATATTGTGTAGCCGAAAAATGGAAGATTAAAATTACTAAAATATTGGTGTCATTGTCGATTGGTTTAGGAAGGGGTCAATAAGGCTTAAAAGGGAGCTTCATATGCTAACGGGTGGCTTGTGAAAAAAAGGTGTTTTGGAAAAAGAAAAGATAAGGGGCAACATGGTCATGTAACAAGATTTAGAAATCCTTAATGAGATCTATTGGCCTTATTAGAGATTTGTTGGAAGTGTAGGTATGAATTCGGAATTGAGTATTTTGGCAGGATTTAATTAGGATTTTTCCTTAATTTTATAGAGATATTATTAGTAGGAGATAATTTTATTCTATGATCTTATTGTTAGCACAAGTTCAATTTTTATTGATATAAAAATTATGGAGAAATAAATAAATTAATTATGGTTATCAATTAGTTAATTAGAATTAGTTTAAAATTTTAAAATTCAGATTAGTTTGAATTATAAAATTAATAATTATAACAGATGGCATATATCAACATCGTCGCTTTGGCCGAGTGGTTAAGGCGTGTGCCTGCTAAGTACATGGGCTCTGCCCGCGAGAGTTCGAATCTCTCAGGCGACGTTTGATTTTTTTTTTTTTTTTTTTCCTTCTTCCCAGTATAGAGGAAATTGCCTTTTATGAAAACTTTCAGACTAAATCGCTCCTTAACCTGATTTTTCTTTTTCCCAAACCATTTTAGATAGAAGAAGGTAATTTTCGGTTGCGTCCAAATAAGAAATGATCGTTTTCATCATGTACTGAACTGAGTATTAGTTTTTTATTCTCTCTTTCTTGTCAAACAAATTTACACTGTGCTTCCATCGCTGGGATAGGAGGAGGAGTTCAAATTATGGAAATAATTCACGATTCTTATTTAATTGTGGGGATACAGTTGATTTAACACGGAAATGACGCTCAGATACGAATTGAAACTGATCCAGCAGCTGCCAATGACAGTGGCCTCAGGGAACTGTGGAACACTAACACTACCAATAGATTCCAAAGACATTACACACGAATCTGATTATCTGGTTTCAGGTTCAAAGAGCTCACCAAGAAACAATTAGTTGTGTGTTTAGATTAGCTTATTTTAACTGTTTAAGTGATTTTGTGCAGAAAAATAATGAGTTGTCTCAAAAGATGTACAAGTTATTTTATTGGGTGCTAATTATACCAATAACCACCCTTTTCTTTTTTTTGATGATACAACCACCCTTTTCAGTCTGACATCATCGTGTTACACTCTTGCTAGCCTGTTAAGACAGCCTCGGATTAAAACCATTTGTGACAGGTTGGAATTGACATTCTTAAATTATAGTCACAACAGCACGGGGAGCATGCATATATTCATGTTCAAAATCAAATCCTTTGGGCGTTTCAGGTCTTGTGTGTGTGAAATGACCTCTATGAAATGTTAATCTTACGGCTTCAGATTTGATTTTTCCGCCAAGATTATCAATAAACATTCAAATTTGAGTCGGTAGAAGAATACAACTATCACGAGGCCACCGTTACCCCTGAGGCAACGTTCCAAGTCATTAATCCTCCACCACGTCCGATTATTAATCTCAAGTGTGTCGCGAAAGCTAAGTTTCTAAAGATAGCTGAAAGGGTCACGTAATGCATTCTAAAAAGGGGCAAATACACCATAAGCTTTGATGAAGAGAAGCTTCTAACTCTGAACTAGACTTGAGTTTATCTATACAGAATTCTAAATCGGATAAGCACTATAAAAACCTGCTTATCTCACTAATATTGTGGAGCAAATTATGTGAATCGTAAAAGGAAAAATCAAATCCCAGAATTGACTGGAACAATTAGGCCATGTTTGTGTGCCACCGTTCTAGTGCAAAGACCTCACTTCTTTGCAGGTTAAATGTCGTGCTGAATGTACTCGATGAAAAAATATTGGTCTATCTAACGAGGACCAAGTCACCGGGGAAAGAGCAATTAACAAGGGCAGTCACAGAATCACTCAATGACAAATATTGGTCTACTTAGTGACCAAGTCGTTGGGGAACGTCAGTCTATGTGAGCAGTCACCAAGAAAACCATAGCAAGAATGGAGAAGCCGATTAACCTCTTGCAGGGCACAAATACATATAACCTTGCCCAAGCTCCAGATCTATGATTCAGGCATTCGCGGTGAGACACAGGCGAGAATTAACACACCATGCACTGCGCCAGCCAGCAAGATTATTGATAAAATTGCCTTTCAGGTTTCAATTTGCAAGCACGTCCACTGAGGAAGACATAATCCAAAATCCAGTACATAAATCAGCTAGTGCCATTCACGACAATTACCACACCTCCAGCTTCCTAACCTAGAAGGTGATTCAACCCAGGGTGAACATTGGCTGTGAATCCAAATCCCACAAATGTCACAAGACAGATCAGGAGCTGGTTCCATCTGCAAGCATCTGCAACAATGGTAACCACTGCCTGGTATATAAGCTGCAGCTTCTTGTTTATCAACTAAACAAAGAGCTCCAGATTCTTCAGGAATGCCATCTATATTTGCAGTGGAAACATTTTCCAAGTATCCAGAAAAGTCCGCAGATCCATCAGCCCCCTCAAAGTGATTATCATCTGGCTGAAGCAATTCTGTTACAGAGAAGTAGGTATGAGGTTCAAAGTCCATGAACTCATAAGTTTCATTTCCACAGTCATTCAGCAGATTACTATCTAAGCAAACAGCATGGTCATATTCCACAGGAGATGATGCCTTCTCCTCAGCTGACAGACTACATGTTCTATTTTGGGTTAAAATTTCAACCTGTGAAAGTTTAGTTCCAAAGGATTCATCACCATCCCCCTCACGTTTGACATGTCTTCTCACTGGTAGTTTCCCAAGCCCCAGATCAGAGACAGCATTCACTTCTGCAATAGGGTCTGTTATCAGCTCAGCACTTGAAAGAGAGTAAAGCAGAGGATCATTGTCACGTCTCATTCCATCATCTCCCATAGGAAAGTTAGGGGTTGCAGGCTCAAACTGTTTTGGTTCAGAAATAACTCCAAAATTGTCAGTGCTAGAATTATCCTTCTTTGAAGGTCTCCGGTGTTTCTTAGTGCTCCCCTGTATCTTGGGCTTCTTATCAGAGTAAGGACACTCTGGAGATTTTATCCTGCGACACTTGCAGCATTTGAAGCCCGACACTTCACAAATTTTTGACTCGTCTAGTTCAAGAGCATCAGCATGATACCAATCTGGGAAAACAACATACAGAGAATGCATAAATATCAGTTTAAATCACTTTCAAACTTTCACTCAATTGCTAAAGAGTACTTACTTTTGCATGTCTCACAGCAGACATACATCAGATCAGACCTATATGGCTTACGGCACAAGTGACAAACAGGTTGTAATCCAGGTGCACCTATACCTCCCTTTAGAAGTATATTTTTAAGCCTAAAATCAACGCCTGTATCCTCACTCTTCTTATTCCATATAATACCCCAAGAACAAGACCTGCGACGGTTTTTCGTTGCAAGAGCAGAATCAGGAGTGCCTTCTTTCATGTCAGGCCGAGTCTCCTTGATGCTGATAGGTTTGAAGGCTTGATCATAACATTTAGGTCTTGGTCCCTTCAGAACAGTGACAGAGCTATGTTCTTGTCCTTGCAAGAGTAAGGGACTGGTTGGAGATTCGTCACTGGTTTTTTTTTGAGCAAGCAATTTGGCATAACAGCGCTTGCATGTGGCTAAGAACTCAACCTTCTTGTTTGTAGAGAAGGTTGAACTTATAGAACAGCCCTCATGGCAATAACCTAATAACCATTAGGCACATAACATTAAAGATACATCCTGAATACGACTGATTCAAAAGAAAGGAGGAAAAAGACAACATCCTATCATGTCCAAAATTTCAACATTAAACATGAGGAAAATATGTGTATGTTGTCTCTAATGCAAATAACATACTTGACTTATTTTATAAGAAACTGACAGGCATTTTAATAGCATATTAAGAAGTTAGGGCAACATGACATAATGAGAGATGGGTCAATGGATTGCGCATGACGTACCTTGACATGCATTGCACTTGAGAGCATTCCTGAAATTGGGGCAGAGATAGAGCATGAGTAAGGGAAGATAGTTGTGAAAAAGAAACGGGAGGAAGGCATGGTATAAAAATATTGATGACACATAGATGATCAAGTTAAGGCAATTACCCAGCTAGAACATCCATCTGACATACAGCACATGAAAATATGTCCCAGTTGTCTCTCTTGCAGGTAAGGTAAAAAAATATATCCTTGCAAGCAGCTTTCAACCGCCTTCTTTGCAGCTGAGATTCCAACTTTAAGTTCTCTTGATGAGATAGCTTTTTTTCTACACCTTCTTCGTACTCTTTTACCAAATATAAAGGAACACGTGCTTCAGAAAACCAGTACTTCTCCTTTCCTTCCTGACCTTGCTCAACTTCAACAATGTTTTTCATTATACGGGAAGGAAGATGCTTTTGGTTCCTAAAAACAACTCCATACAAAAGTTTCCCCCCCACTTCTTTCTTATCACAGATATTAGCATTTCTAAACGCGGAAGATTCAGTCTCTTGACCTTTCCCATCCTGGAGATTTTGCTCAGGACAAATCAGATCACTCCATCTAAGATGAAAATCAAGGTATCTGACCTGATGCAAATAATTAAAAATAGCATCAATGTACAAGACTTGACAATTTCATTATTCTGACAGCAGAATAAAATTTCCCAATGCAATGAACAAGCTAATAAAGTAAAAAAGACAACCTGAAGTGCGAGCTGTGATACATTCCTACTCATTTGTACTGCAGCTCTCCAAACTAACTGTCTGCTTCTTTTAGGGATTTCAAAGCCATCAGCATAGGAAATACCAGAAATTTTCTTCGACCCACCTGTTGTTCACAAACATTAGTGTGCAACCATTGATTCTCTCTGACAAATATTGCTGATAGAAAAGAAAAAAAAAAAGGCAAGTAGTTATAATTTGTAAACCAAAAAATTGTACAATAAAAAATAGAATACCTTGGCGAGCTGCTTTTCTGACCGCAGATTTTGGCAAAACTGCTTTTAGAAATAATATTTTCATGGATTTACCACCATGCCACCAGTCAAAATTCTTTTCTTGAGAATCAGCTGTAACTTCATCAATAGCTGATTGTTTCTTATGGCGCCTTCCACTTGCTGCACGTGTCTGTATTGTTCCTACAGAACTTGAAGCACCTTGAATAATAAAAGATTCAACCAACCAATCATCCATCAGCTTAACCCACTCAGCAGTAAAAGATATTATGCGAACGTTTTCCTCGAGCTGGGAAAAGAAGTCAAGTCAGTGACTGAATGAAAAGTACATTACACATTCACAACTTAGACATAGCAGTTAACAGGTGTAAGCTATTAGGTTGAACATACACTAATCCACAAATTTGCATGTATAATAAGAGACTTATTAGTATGTAATGCAACTTTCAACTCTAATACATCATATTTCAGAGAAACTTACAAAAAATAAAGAGAAAACCGACCAAGTAATAGAGCAAGTCTTCATGAAGCACATACACACATTACAAAGTATAATGACCAAAAAAATTTATTACTTAAGACAATTAAATAAATATAACATTGAAATATTGAAACAAATTTTAATTGATAACATAAAAATACTCACTTCAAGCAAAAGAGGCTTTATAGCTTGAAATGTTTTAGCCTGTTCAACTCGTTTACGCCAATGTTTTCGGTAATTTGCATTTAGAAAAGGCCCAACTATTAAACCATGTAAGCTTTCCTCCAAATATATGATATATGTTGCAATGCTTGGAAGACTTCCCTCTCCACTCCTTACAGTGGAAAGACCACTTAAAACTTTTATAGCAATTTTGGTGGCACTCAGGGCTGCATGATTTAGCATGCAGCCTCTCTTGCTTGACGCTGAGGCTTTACAAGAAAGGCACCAGCCACATCTCTCTCTTGGAACTTCCACAGGCTTCTTTTCAGAACTTGGCCAAAAGAAGCGTGAAACTGTCATTGAGAATGCTTTGGCTTGCAAGGAAGCACTTTCAGCTGTATATTTCCTCAAATTATCTGAGACATGACCCTCTGACCTAGAGTCCTCAGAAGAAAGAATAGCCAACTTAGCAGCGGCAGATGCAGCAAAATCACCATGCATATAGTGATTCATGTAAGACTGAGGCTTAAAAGAAAAACCCATGTTTGTAAAATCCTTAGTTGAGTTATGTTCAAACTTTCCAAAGAAAGCTAGGTTGCCTTCTTTAAGTTGCAAGGATGGAGTAAAAGGCAACGTATTATCATTTGCTTGTCCATGACTGTTGGTCACATCAAAGAGACTGCACTGATGGCCACCAGAACCACCAGAGATGAATGACGCCATTCTAGTTTCCTTAGGAAATGTAGTATTCATAGTAAAGCACTCTCTAGTTCTAGTGTCATTGCTGCTTTCAAAAGTACAGGCCTCTCTGGTAGTGGTAACCAACGAGTCTGATGGAACCATGTAATCACCATGAATTACAATACCACTGTATGCAGGGTGTTCTGCCTTCACTAAATCAATAGATATATGCTCTTTTGCACTCAAAGGAGTCGCTGATAAACTAGAGAACTTGGCATCTTCCTCTATAGTTAAATTGTTAACGTCTGTTCCAGTTCTAACAAATACAGGCAGGATACTTTCTGGAATACTCCAATAATGTAACACAGCCATACAAATTCCAGAGTATAGGGGCCTATGGTCTACTGAAGCGCAAAGCACTTGGAGAACTTTTGAGATGTCATTCTGGTTGTAATATCTGAGACAAAGTTCACTGTTGACAGTGAGTCTGCAATAATAGATCAGAAAGGATGGAAACTCAGAAAATGAAAGCATTTATAGTGTAAAAGAATGAAAAGAATAAAAGACAGATAACCAAGACACAGATTTTAGAATGTCAAGAAAATGGACTATAAATATCACACATCAGAATTCAGTGAAAGCACTGGTCCAGCAAAATAAATGATAGAGGTGAAAAAGAAATATAAAAAAGATGCTGAACATACACCAGTAAGTGGTCACAAGTACCCATGAAGAGTTGTCCATACAGATCCATTCCAAATAATTCAGCCCCTCTAAGTGATGTTCCCCGTGCAATGCTTAACCCATTCATATTAATTTTGCACTCTGGACAATACCATGGCCCTTCTGGTATAAACATTTTCATCACTCCAATACACCTAGAATGATATGCAGACGGACATCCATCACAACAAAGCAAGGTCCCATCCATTCCACAGAGTCTGCATTCATCTCCATTTCTGTCAACATCAGCATCCTCAGTCCTTCTACTGTCTCTGAAATCTAGAACACAGTTCCCAGGTGGCTTCACAGCATTAGATTCTAAACTAAACTTTCTAGCTTCTTTATCCATGCTAGCAATTTTAGCATTTCTTGGATGTGATCTAGGCCAGTTTTCTTCTGGAAGGATACCTTGAGCATCATACTCCATCCCAACTTCTAATTCTTCACGAACGCCCATTTCAGCTTTCATTTCCTCGGACTCCAAAACATCATCACAAAGAATTTGCAGTATGGTCAACTTCCTACTTACAGCTAATAAATAATATTCACCATTAAAAATCTCATCATAAAATCCTTTCCACTCAGGTCCCTTTGTGTATCCATAAATTGCTAGATATTGAATAACAAAAACAGGCCAAGTCAATGCATCAAGCAAGCCCCAATCATTACACCTGCAAGCACATTTCCAAAGTAAAGTGAGCCTTGTAAGTTGTATATATGGTTGAGTATCCATAAAGCACAAGTACTAAATTTTGAGACTGTGAGTCTATCAAGGCATGTATCTTCAAATGATACAATTATATCAGGGGAAGGAATTTTCTGTCCTTCAAAAACATTGGTCAATATATCAAACATCCCATATTCAATTGCATATAAATGGATTGAAAGTAGCAGTAGCAGTGGTATTAGTAGTATGCCTCAGTGCTCAGTCAAAGGTGATCTCCCCTAAATACCTCTCCCAAAAAGAAAGCAAAAACTAAAATCAGATCCAAAGTTGTGTTTCTAGTAAAAAAAAGGCATAATTGACAAATTACTTGTATATTGAATGTCCTCAAGTTGACAAGTTTAATTATAAATAAAGCAGCAGCAAAAAATCAAATGAGAGGAAAAAATCATCAAATTCAAAAGTAGGTAAAGAATCACCTCAAGCATTTTGATGCATGCTCTGAGCCCTCAGATGAAAGAGTTTCAAGATGACGCCTCAATGCACGCATCAGTGAAACATGAATGGAATCAAACAAAGTGTTTGAAACTTGGCAGTTAAGAGAACCAACAAAATCATCCAGAGAAAACGGACTTAAAAACAGGCGAATACTGAATGACCGTAAAAATCCATAGACTGCAAGAAGATGAGAGACATATAGCTCTGGCACCCCAATAGTTCCTGAAGACGGTGGCAACTGCAGTGGAGGAGGTAGAGAAGGTATCTCAGCATCAGACGCGGAATCTCTTTCCTCACTTGATGAATGAGCATCCTCCTCAACATCTACCTCGTCGGGTTCAATCAATGACCCACCAGGCAATTCACTTGACGCAGGGGCCTCAAGACTGAGGACATCTTTGTTTAAGTCAGCAGAACTATTCTCCGTGCCATATGTTTCCTTGGCACTATACTTCAACACCAATTGATCTAATTTATTCCTCCTTACAGAAAACTCATCATCAAGATCACAGTCGTTGAGAAGCATTCCACGAATTTCGCTGCTATCTAAATCCTCATAATCACCATCCTCGTAATTGACTCTATATAAACCACTCTCGTAATACACAACTTTTCCCAGAAAGACCCCGTTTCCCTTAAACTCTTTAAGTATATATCGTCCAACCAGTGCTATCGGTCTCCTTGTCCCAACATCTTGCCTTTTCAAATCGGGAACCGATCTCCCATCATCCGTCCCATTCTCATCCTCTTTTCTCCTCCGTTTCCTCGGCCGACCCCTCGATCTAACGACAGGGGCCTCCATAGTATAAACAGAACCAAATTTGACAGGCTTCTGAGAACCCTTCAGACTAAGTGCGATTTCAGAGACTTGCCACTCAAAGATCACCCTAGATACAGAGCTAGGGCTTCTTAAGATCCTACAGAATCATCAAGGAAAAAACAAATAGAATGTTGTCGATAAAAAAAAGAGTCAACACGTAAGTCCAAATACAAACGAGAGAAGACAGCAGTTCGATTGAAAAAAGTAAGGATTTCGGAACGCTTTTGCTACGTAATTGGAGGCATCAGAGAGGAGCACATAGAGCGGATAAGATAGTGCAAGTCTTCAGAGTTCGAAAACCGCCATTGAAGATGAAACTCCGCTGCTTCAGAGATTAGAGAGAGACGAACTGGTCGAAATGGTAGAGATAACCCTAGGGAAGAGAAGCAGGATAACGAAGGCGTCTCCCATTCTGTTACCGAGTTGGATTATTATCAAAACGAGTCATGTTGTCGTTGACCCGAAACTCCCGTCCGAGTTATCTCAGACCCACCCCTCCGAGTTATTGTGCATCAGGGATAGGCAGTTTAGTAATTTCCATAAATTGTTAATTAATATTCACATAGGAGAAAATGTAACCTAATTATCAGAAGAAGAAAAAAAAAAGAGAAAATGAACCTATTTTCTTACTTTATTGTAACAGTAATATAACATAAATTAACGTATTCTTCATTATTAATTTCTAAGATACAATGCATGATTAGGAATTTAGGATAATAACTCGATCATTTAATTTGGCCAAAAAAAAGAACAACTCAGTCCTGTAATATTATGTTATAAAAGTTATATTCTTTTTGTCGTAGCATCACAACACTTGATAGCTAGATATATCACTTGATATTAGCCAAAATATATCAAAATTTTATATTAGTCAATAACCAATATTTTAAATCTATTTCTAATGTTCAAAGTTAAGCAAGTTTAGATATATGACAAAAATATAACCTAAATCTTCTATCATGTCTTCTTAATGAGAAAAAACAAAGCATCCCTAAAATAATAACGTGAATAAAGACCTGCATTTTATAATTTTAGATTTAATTTTGGTTGAGAAAATAATATATTTTTTAAGAAAAAAATTGAGCTTAAAACACGTGACTCCAATATATATATGTTGTACATGAATTTTTCAAGTTCTAGGACATAACAATGGCATATACGTAATAAATATTTATAAATATAATCAACAAAATAATTCAATGAAAAATAAGAGACCACTGGATATTTTATGAATAAAACTATTTATAATCTTTTAAAAATCCCGTGCTTATTTTTCCGTTAAAATTTGAATTGATATGGAAAGGTGTGATGTGAAATTAATTGATAACTATCCATAGGTATAGAACAAATAATATATTATGGATAGTAACGTATATAAAATATGGGTACGTATGCTTTTTTTTTTTTTATTGGTGCTTTATGTCTAGAATTTTAAAATAATTTTTAAAGTTTAGCAAAAAAATATATTTTGTGACATCAATTATTGGTGATGTCAAGTTTTTAGATGGACAGTTATAAGTAATTGTCATATTTAAAAAAATACGTGGAAACCTTTTTGGCGATGCAGGTATGAGGTATGTTTCTATATGAAGGTTGACTATTTTCTCATGCAGGAGGAAAACATGTTGAAAATAAGTAAAAGGATGATGGGAGGGTGGGGCGGGAAAACGAGTTGAGTCGGAAAAAAAAAAAAAAAAAAAAAGGGCGAGTCAACCCAGGTCGTGTTGGAGCGGGACATGGCAGGAGAAGTTTTTATTTGGACTGGGAAGCGTCTCTTCCAAAAGATTGAAACGGCTGGAATCAAAAAGGGGTGAATTAGAGGGAACTTTGGCGGGAAAGATCATTCGCCTAGATGGAATTTCGCGCTAATTTCCCCCCCCAAAAAATAAAAAATAAATCTTTTTTATTATAACATGCAACGGTCATGTAAATCTCCATATCCCCGCCTGAGTATGTGACCAATTGTTAATTGTTACGTTTGGGACTATTACTTTTGCACCATGCTTTGTTCCTATTGGATTATTTATTTTATTTTTTTTAATAGGACTTGTATGAAAATTCTATCAAAATGTTGGGTCGTTTCTCTTTTATTTTTTGTCGGTTGGTATTTTGAATCAATAATAAGGGTTGAAAAGGTTCGTGGAACAGATATTTATGATGTCCCTGTATTGCAAATTTATATAATCACACTTGCTTGTCTTTCGCCTACTAATAATTATTTGTTGCACCCCACGATGTGTGAGGATGACATCTGAAGCAGGAGGGAGACGTATGGATTGTTTTTGAAGTTTGATGTTTCCATTTGGTTAGCACGTTTACATGGATTTGTTTTCAACGAGTGGTTGTGCCAGAATAGCTAGGGGCTTACTAGTATATATGAAACCTGCGACCATTTGAATCCCTCTTGTGAGGGAGAAAAGGAGATTTTTGAGAGTCATGGGGTGCTTTGTTTTGCTAGTTGCATCTGGGCTTTTGCTGTAAAGTTTGGCGTTTGATATAGCGCATTGATGTGGATTATGTGGGAAATGTGCGCGGCTTGTTATATTGTTTATAAATCATGAACATTAGCATTACAATCAATGATTAACCCGTTTTCGAAGTACATATACCATAAAACTAAAGTGAGGTTGGTGTTTTGTAAAGGAAAAGGTTAGAGTAGATGCATCCATCCATTTAAAAAAGTATATTTGATTCATTACATTTATCTCTTACAATGCATGCTAGTACAAACATTCACTGGATGTATATGATTAGAGCATTAAGGATTAAAGGGCAAAAATATCTTAGAAGTATCCACCAATTAGCATTAGGCATTTGAAAGTTTTCAAAGGGTCAATTTCACCCGAAAATTTAATAAATGAGGCAATGCCACCCCCTATCCATCTTGATTGTAGAATTTGACCAATTTACACATGTGTCACTTCTCCTTGTTCCTTTTTTGACAATGGTCAACAAGAAAAGCTCCAAATCCTTCCTTCTCGCCTCAAAACTCCTTCAATTAAGCATCCATGGAATTTCTTCCATAAGATAAGACCCTCTCCTTTTGTGCCTTTGACATTCTCCCCCAAGGTTAGACCTACAACTTCAATCTACACAAAACAATGCCAATCCCCTTGTTCTTTCTTACTTTGAAACTATTTGCAAATTTTTCTAAACTTTTCTCCTCGTTCTTCAATCTACTCATATATTCTCCTTTTTGTTTGTTGAGGATGTTGATTTAGTTTTGTTTGTTGTTGATCCTGATTTGGCTTTGTTAATTTTTAATTTTTTTTATTGATTGTTCATCTTTCCAACCTCTGGATGCTTTATATTTTCTATCAGATTGTTTTTTTAAAAGCAGGTTCACAACGAAAATGACTGTCAAAGAAGATCGACTAAGGTTGACACCTCTTGGCATCGACTAAGAGTGCAAAGCAGGGTGATGGTCTCTCTTGGGGCGCTTGATTCTTCAATTTGAGCATATTATTTTGGTTGACTTACTCCACACATGCTCTGGTATGCAACTTTATCCCCATTGACGCCTCCGACAACACGTGGTGGTGGTGGTCATGAGCCGCCTTAAAGGATGAATAGGATCGTGCTTTGCAAGTGAGAGTGTTGCTGCAATTACTTTGAAAATGAAGAAGGAGATGAGGATAGAATGAGTTGGTAAGAAATTACTGATATTAGATGATGAGGTGGCATGATTTGAGTCCCAAGGTGTACAAACCAATTAGATTTAATAGTTGAAATGAATTGAGAGTTAAAATTACCCCATTTTTTTAATCCATTAGGGTGAAATTGCCCTATAAAAAACTTACACCTAATCCCCTTCAATGGATACTTTCAAAGCATTTTTGTCAATTAACTCGAGTATTAAAGTACAAGAAACACCTAATTATTAGGTTTGCACAATAAGAAACACAATTGATACTTTTAACAAAATAGATGTGAACTACTCTTAATAGTGAGAGTTGTGACTTGTCAAATTACAAGACTTAGATCTTGTTTTTTGCTTTTTTGGTTAGCCTAATCGTTTTTTCCTTACATCTCATTCAATCTTAATACTAATAGATTAAGAAGCCTAAACATGCCACCCCAATTATTTTCTTAAAACTTATTAGGATCAACCTATTTAAGTTTGATGAATAGAAAAATCATGTCAATTTTAAGTTTGGCCTTTAAATTAAAGGGACATGATCTATTTTTTCAACACGACTCCTGATATTTTTATTTGCCAACACCCTATTCCCAAGTATATTCAAGTAATCCAACATATTTCAATATATATATTTTATCTGCTCTAAAATTAATTTTAAGACTTTATAACTTTAGACTTTTCATTCTCAGTTCTCAGCACATAAGCCGAGAGAAAAAATTATGGTAGCATTTATGTTTGTCCACACGTGAAAAAAAAAACATCAATTTTACATTAACGCAATATTTTTTATCAATCTCATCTCAACAACAAATAAACGAAGTTATGGCCAAATTTAGTTTTTTTTTTTACAAAAAAAAATGGAGGGGTTTGATACCAGTCCCCCATCAAAGTCAGGGCACGGCCTCGGGCTCTATAAACACTTATTGGGGACTTACGAGATCGCCTACCAAAGAAGTCCCAGTAACGGTAGAGGGGATCGAACCCATGTCCCAAGGGACTAATCACGGATCCCTTACCATTTGTGCCAGCTCTCATTGGCTATGGCCAAATTTAGTTAAAGAGCTTGGAAATTGCTTAAAGTTTTTTTGTCCAGGAGCGTTGAAATTTATGTAGTCCTTGTTTGGATTTGTTTGTGATATTGTCCTTCAGCCCACATGTCAAGGCAAGAGCAGTGGGATTCACTGTAGTTGTAAATTTAGGCCCATTTGGATGGGCTTATAAAAAGAGTGTTTTTTTTAAGCTCCAAATTGGAGCTTTTAAAAAAAAGTAGTATTTTGGTTTTTTTTTATGACACTTGCTTTTTTTAAAAAAATATCATCTAAACACATAAATTAATTAAAAAAATATTTTTTTGCATTAAAAAAGTGTTTTTTAAATGAAAAAAACTTATCCAGACGGGCTATTAGACCACCAATAACAATATTTTTTGTGAGAAAAATGTCATTTAAATATCATATAAAATTTTAAAACCTCAAAACGTTTGTTAAAACTTGTAAAGGACATAAAGGAGTCAAATAATTAAATTGAGATTTTAAAATGTTGATGAATTTATCATTATGCTCTCTCTTTCTCTCTCCTATTCTCGCACTATGTTTGACCTCTCTTCCTCTTTCTATCTCCTCTCCCTCTCTTCCTCCTCATCTTCCCGTCTCCATGTTTGAGCTCTCTCTCTCTCTCTCTCAATGGTGGTGTTGTTGGTTGTTATACCCGAGTATTAGTTGTCTTTAGCGAAGAAAATATGCAAAGGTGGATAAAGGTTGAAATTAATGTTTTTAGAGGAAGTCAGGAGGCTAAGTAAGAAGAAGATGAACTATATAAAAAAAAAAAGAGGTTGAGGAAGAAGGTGATTAACAATAAATAATGAGTTTATTAATGGAAATAACAAGTTCAGTAATGAATCTAACAAGTGTATTTGTCAGGTGGAAAGCATGCCACACGTGAAAACAAAATCTAAACTTCTTAATTCCATTAATGAACTTGTTATTCTCATTACGACTTTTGTTCATAGTCTTCATATTTTGTTTTCGCCAGAGTGACATGTTTTCCACTTGAGAAGGCATTCGTTAAACCAATTATTGAATTTGTTATTCCTATTACGAAACTTGTCAAACTCATTATTTATTATTTTTATTTTCTTCCCCAGCCTCTTTTTTTTTTATTGTCCACCTTCTTCTTCCTCAACCTTGGTTTCATCTAAAAACACCAATTTCAACCTTCCTTCACCTACCACTCTGCTATAAATGACTAACAACACCACTATTGAGAGAAAGATTAGACATGGCGATTGGAAGAGGCGAAGGAAGAAAGGGAGAGAAGAGAGAAATACAAAGAGAGCTCAAACATAGGGGTGAGAAGAGAAGGAGACAAAGAGGGAGAGGAGAGGTAAAGAGGAAGTGAGGTCGGATACGACGCTTGAATAGGAGGAGGCAGAGAAAGAGAGGAATGAGAAAAAGAGGATATAATGGTAATTTATTAGTGTTTTAAAATTTTAATTTAATCCTTATCACTTTTATACCATTTACAAATTTTAACAGATATTTTGGGGTTTTAGAATTTTATATAATACTTAAATGACATTTTTTTTAAAAAATAAACATAGTCTAAGGTGCCCCATCAAAACGCCGCGTTTTAGCGACCCGCTGGAGATGGCGGGAGGCGGGAAGGCATGAATGATGAAACGAATGCGTCCCGCACGAACTCCCGCCATATGCTGAACTAGGTTCGGCTCTATAATGCATTCATCAATTTGAAAACTTCGCCAATCCACACGGGCTCCGTTCTCCACAAGACTCAACAATCCTGGCTTTCTCATACCTAGCTTCGTTTCTTGGCTGTTTGCACCTCTCAATCGCTTTGACACTCTTAGAACTAGGTTAGGGTTAGGGCTCTGCAACATGAGGAATAATAAGGTTGCAGGCCAACAATTATCTATTATTCGATCCATCGTTGGCGCCGAATATACTGACATGGATATCGTTAGAGCCCTGCACCTGGCCAACAATGACGTTACCGCTGCCATTAACATTATTTTTGATACCCCCAAGCTCAAATTGAAAGAGAGAGCATTTGTGGGTACTCTGAGGAATTCTCAAGATTCACATCGAAGTTCAAGCTCCGATGGTGGAACTGGAGGAGGTGTCGTCATGGCGAAGTCTAAGCCAACTGCTGCAGAGGACAAAAATCGCTCTCTGGGGTCGGAAGCAAATGTTGCGGACTCGGTTTCCAACTCACGTGACTGTTCTGCCGAGGACGTGGGGGGGCATTCAAGTTCAACTGCAAGTGATTGGTGGTTCGTGGGTTGTGGGGAGATGTCGGGGCTTTCGACCAGTAAAGGGAGGAGTATGAATCCTGGTGATCAAGTGCTGTTCAACTTTCCGCTGAAAACCGGGGGAACTACGCCGTCCCCAGGTAAGGGTTTTGGACGGGGACGGCAGGCAGCAGCAACTTGTTCGGAGATAGTGCGATTCTATACCAAAGAAACGGGAGAGGTGATGCAGAAGACAGTAAAATGGACGTGTTTTTAATATTGTAAATACAGTTTCTGAATTGGCTGTGTTTTGGCAGATTGGTAGGATACCGAACGAATGGGCTAGGTGTCTCTTGCCCCTTGTACGTGATAAGAAAGTTAGGATTGATGGGCATTGTAAATATGCTCCTAATAATTTGAGCATTATGGACACCATACTTTTGTCAGTCAGGTATGTTCAATAATTTGGGGGAAAACCCTTTTGTTGGTATGCATTTACTGTATATGACAGTAAGTGATTATTAGGTCCTGTTTTTGGTTTCAGGGTATTCATCAATAGTTCAATGTTTCGTAAGCATCATCAGGTTTCTCTTAAGGACGCCACCAATTCCACTGACGTGTCAGTGTTTCATCCTCTTCCAACGTTGTTTAGGTTGCTAGGCTTGAGCCCTTTTAAAAAGGTGGTCGCTGTTCCCTTGTTATCTGAATCTCTCATAGGTTCTTTTGCATGAATATGATTTATGTCTAAGGAATGAGTTGGCTGCAAGATCATGAAAAGTAATATGAGCTTAAATGAAGTTGTACTGAGCCTTGACTGATACTTTTTCTTGATTTTTAGGCAGAGTTCACTCCTGGTGACTTGTACTCAAAGAAGCGCCCTTTTAATGAAAAGGTGAGAACCTATTTATATCTGTTTTATGTCTGCCAACATTTAGCATATTGATTTTCATGTACAGGAGAACTCTTCTCTTCAGGCAACATTACCGAACATCAAATCCAAGTGTCCTTCTGTAAATGATGATGAAGTAGACAACGAGGATTCAATATCTGAAACCGACCTCGACAAGATTGTTGGTGTTGGATCTTGCTCAGAGCTAGAGGTGCTCCATTCTAAGAGTTCTGTCCACTGTTTCCTTCATTATGCTTTTAGGAAGTTAGAGTGTGTAGTCACCTGAATGTATTTGTGCAGGAAATGGATCCCCCTGGTAGTCTTCAGTGTGAACTGCGGCCCTATCAAAAGCAAGCTCTTCATTGGATGATCCAGCTGGAGAGGGGACGGCCTATGGATGAGGCAGCAACAACCCTTCATCCATGTTGGGAGGCATATCACTTGGCAGATGAGTATGCTCATGGTCATGCTGACTAATATATTTGTATGTGCACATGGGTGTGTGCATGTATAACTCATTGATCGTCTCTGATGAATTTTTTGTGATCATTCTTTGTAGGAGGGAGCTGGTTATTTATTTGAATGTTTTTTCTGGCGAAGCTACAATAGAGTTTCCAAGCACACTTCAGATGGCCAGAGGAGGAGTACGTTGATTAGTTAATTTTGGAGAATTAATTCTCTGAAGATGAAGTTGTTAACTTCTCTAAAATTTACCCTTTTTTTAGTATTTTCATTATTTCATAAGTTTTTATAAAGCATAAAAACACCTCTCTTTTAAAAAGGCAAACTTCACGAAATTCATGGATCTTCAACTTTGGAGGGTCCATTGTCTGGACTATTCTGTGACTTTCACATATTTTCTTAACTACTGCAACATATTGATTTTATTGTGATTTTCGAAGATTTTGGCAGATGCTATGGGGCTTGGAAAGACCATTATGACCATAGCCCTCCTCCTTACCCATTCAGGCACTGGGGGTTCATCAAGTAGTCAACTCATGGATCAGCCCTTATCTGAAAGCGGTGAAGTTAATGACACAGTACTAAACTCTTCAAATGTACCTAAGAAAGCAGGCAAGTTTTCTGGTTTTGATAAACTGAGGAAGCAAAGAAATACTCTAACAAATGGTGGCAGTCTGATAATATGTCCCATGACACTTCTAGGACAGTGGAAGGTAATCTGTAACTAAATTGTCAATTTTTAAGTTTTTTAAACTGACTTGTTATGTTTGGTCAAAAAAAAAACTGGCTTATTTTGTTGCTTATCAGGTCACTGTATCTTAGTTGAATATTGGTTCTTTGCAGTAGTTGGCTTTAATATGTGGAATATATGCTTTCATTACCATTCTAAACATTTAATCATGCCTTCAGGCGGAGATTGAAACCCATATGCAGCCTGGATCTCTGTCTTTATATGTTCATTATGGACAGAGTAGACCAAAAGATGCAAAAACTCTGGTTCAGAGTGACGTTGTAATTACTACATATGGAATTGTAGCCTCTGAGTTTTCCATTGAGGTAGATGAAAACATGTTTATTCTAAAAATGTCAGCCTCTTTGTAGTATTCTCTTTAAAGTTTTAGCCAATGCATATTTATATTTGTCTAATATATAGAATGCAGAGGATAATGGTGGACTTTTCTCAATTCGATGGTTTAGGGTGGTTCTAGACGAGGCGCACACTATAAAATCCTCCAAAAGCCAAATATCAATGGCTGTTTCAGCTTTAGTTGCTGACAGACGTTGGTGTCTTACTGGCACTCCTATCCAGGTGAGATATCCTAATTATGGCCTATTGCATGGCGCAAAGTTTTTTGTGGTATCTGCTTAAATACTAACTAGTTTATCAAGACTAAACAACTGTGCTCTAATTTTGAAGTTTTACCTTTCACCCAGTCTTTTTATTCGTAATTCACTTGTTTCTGTCATAAGGAATGTGAAGAGCTCTACATATCCTATATCTTTATTAGCATATATTTATGTAAGTGCTGTAAAATTCAATATATGCATAACTAGTCCTTATTTTAAATCCAATTTGGGGGATGATCTCCACTGAATTGATGTGTTGAGCCCTTAATGGGGATAATACTGCAATTTATGTTGTCATTGTGGAAAGAAGCTGGAAACCTGGAATTCCTAGACTACCACGTGATGCAGAGATGTATTTTACAAAAAATGTCTGGTTAGTGCTAAATATAAACTTATGGATCTTGAAATTTGAATCAAATTTTAATAATCCTGCTGAGCTGACTGTATTATGGCCGTCCTCCATTTTTTTGTATAATTAAATTATGTTATAATTCTTATATAAAAATCTTTTATAATTACATTTCACAGAAGTATGTACCCACATGCTTTGAGTTGTAGTTACTTTCCCTTCTATCTGGGTTCCATACTTGCATGTTCTTAAATGTTCACGTGTCATCTTAGTTTTCCATGCAGAGACAGCTTTGCATTGTCTGGATGTTCATATATTGTCAACAACTTTTCTTTTACATACTTCTACATTCTTCCCTGGAGTCATACTTGCTCCTGTCTTAAATATCAGCTTGCCTAATTATTGGTTTGGTTTTGACTGCTGATGTAGTCTTTTTACTACCCGACATGTTATTTTTCTATCGCAGAACAACCTTGAGGATATTTACAGTCTTCTTCGATTTCTGAGAATAGAGCCTTGGGGTCACTGGGCGTGGTAAATTGCCTTTTTCTTAATGTTATCCACATGCATTTTATCGATACTTCGATAAATTTTTTTCCGTTCTTCCCCATCTGTCAATAAATTTGTGTCATTTTCTTACAACCCGTGAAGCATTTTTTAGAAAGGATTTGTATGTAGTTAAGCTTTAGCTGATATGTTGATTTCCTTTGTATAGGCATATAAAGAATTATTCTTTATAGGGAATATGCTCTGAAGTAGTTTTCAAAGGTTTCCTTTTTAGGATTGAAACAGTGATGACTAAGACTTAATACTTATGCATCAATACCTCAGGGCTTAAACTTTGGGAACACATGTCTACTTAAGACAAGTAATCTGTAATCTGACCCTTTGTCTGAATTTTTCATTTTAAACTTTTCTCGCTTAATTATGGTGGCACTGGCATCTATGATGAACACAGAAAAACTGAAGCTTTTTGATTAAATAAAGTCTTACAGGTGTAATGCATCCTGGTTAAATTTTCTGTGAAGTAGCTGAAGTACCTAGATCTGAAATCAACAATCTGTCTTGTTTTTTCATCACTCTGTCTAAATGATCATTGCTAATCCATCATCTAATTTGAAGCACCTGGTAGGAAAACAATCTCTAACTAGTTGAGTTGCTTTCCCTTGGTGAACTTTGATTTTTATTTAAGTGAGTATTTGGGTGCGATGCTGGATTGTGAGGATTTATCTTATATTGTTCAGGTGGAACAAACTCGTTCAGAAACCATTCGAGGAGGGTGATGAGAGAGGGCTGAAGTTGGTTCAATCCATCTTGAAGCCAATCATGTTGAGGAGAACTAAACATAGCATGGATCGAGACGGCAAGTCAGTATACTAGTCAAGATGTTAGTTTTATATTTGTATCTGCATCCTATAACTTGCTATTTTTTGCAGGCCTATTATTGTTCTTCCTCCAGCTGAAGTGCAGATAATTTACTGTGAACTCACTGAAGCTGAAAAGGACTTTTATGAGGCACTATTCAAAAGATCTAAGGTGCTTATCATCAACTGTATAATTACTATTTTTACCTGTTTTTGGGCACACTCAAGGAAGTTAACAATCGAGATTTGTTGGTGAATAATATATTGGAAGAGTTGGTTGTGATTAGATCACAATGGCATACCACAATTAGTGGGATAAGCTTTGTTGTTGTTATGTGAAAAATAACTCATATTTAACATGATGTAGGTCAAGTTTGATCAGTTTATTGAGCAAGGGCGTGTTCTTCATAATTATGCTTCCATATTGGAGCTGCTCTTACGTCTTCGGCAATGCTGCGACCATCCATTTCTTGTCATGAGGTACTGTGCTAACTTTTTATTTATGCACTTGATGGTGTTAGTGTATATGGTATGTGTTATATGCCAGGTACATGGGCTGAATAACTTAAATTCAGATGTCTTATATGAAGTAGCTTATGTACTCTATATATCTGCTCGTAACGCTTACTTGAGATTGGACAAGGTTAATCACTTCAGATTCAGATATTAATAGACTTCTGCCGCTAGTACAACTAAGAGGTGGCAGGCTGAGTTAAAGACTATTATGTTCATGCTCCAATGATCTTCTCTGTTGAATACACACATATATGTTTTGAAAAATTACCCATTGGTCTCAAGTAAGAAAATTAAATAGAGGTCCTAAAAAATTCATTGTTTTTATTTTTTTTTTCCAATCTTGCAATTTTGATTTGTAAATATGAAAGGTTGATTTGTAAACAAAAATTTTGAAATTTGGCTTGTAAATATGCAAGTTTAACTTGCAAATATGGGTTTTGTTGGACCTCTTTATATTTAATTTTCTTACCTGGGTCTATGAGCAATTTTCCCAACTTTTCTCATTGGTCTTACAAATATGTAACTCTTCTATACTTCTGAAGAGATGGTGGTTGTTAAATATTGAGATCTGTCTGTTATGCAGCTAATGAGGTGTCTTAATATTGAGGGTGAATATGATCATGTTTGTTTCCTATTGGACAAGCTTTTCAGTTTTAACTTTCACTAATTTTTATGGCCATTTCTGATTAATCTAGCCGAGGCGATACTCAAGAATATTCTGATCTAAACAAGCTAGCCAAACGCTTCCTGAAAGGAAGCCATAATGCCCCAGAAGGGGAAGCAAAAGATGCACCTTCACGAGCTTATATTCAAGAAGTTGTGGAAGAGCTACGTAAGGGGGAACAGGGAGAGTGTCCAATATGTCTTGAAGCATTTGAAGATGCAGTATTGACTCCTTGTGCTCACTGCTTATGCCGGGAATGCCTCTTGGCTAGTTGGAGGAATTCTAATTCTGGTTTATGCCCTGTTTGTAGGTATCATACTGTTATCAATTCAAACTTTAATGGCTTGGATCTCTTTTGTTTAGACTTTAATACATGAAAGTTTAAGGTTTGTGCCAATTACAATAATTTTCAAATGAAAGTGTAATGCAAACTCAAAACATATCATTTCTGCCTCAGGAAAACAATAAGCAGGCAGGACCTTTTAACTGCCCCCAGGGAAAGTCGGTTTCAGATTGACATTGAGAAGAACTGGGTGGAGTCATGCAAGGTAACTGCCCTTTTGCATGAACTTGAAAATCTTCGCTCATCAAGCTCTAAGAGCATTGTTTTCAGCCAGTGGACTGCTTTTCTAGACCTCCTGCAGATTCCCTTTACTAGGTAATATTGTTTGCTTATTGAATCATGCTGTAGGAAATATGCTTTTGGTGCTAAATAATCTGACATAATGTGCACTCTTCAAATCTCCAAGTCAGGACATGTTCATATAATGATTTGTAATGTAGTAATTATCTTTTAAGTTGATGTCAGCTTGGTGGATTATTGTGGTATATTCCAGATCTTAAGGAATGTATCTATTTTTCCGTTTTCAACATGCGTTATTGTTCTATGCCATTATGGTTTTTCAATCCTTTTCTGCCCCCGACATTCCCAAACAACTGGATTGTGGGCTTTATTAACTTTTTGATAACATGCAATAATTCCTGGGAAGCATTTATATTGATAATATATGGTAACATGAAAAGATATTAAGTGTTGGTATGTGATTGACATGGGCCTAAAACCCAATATTGGGATGTAGCTGCAGAACACATGGGGATGGGTGTTTTTGGTGTTCTACAGGCGATGGTTAGAATGGAGATGAGTATATATAGCATGAGAGATGTCTGTAGAGGGCCTGAATGGTCTGAGGAGTGAATTGAGGAGAGTGTTTGTGCCTCTCAACTGCAAATTGAGGTTGTTTCCATTTGCTTAGGGCATTCTTTATAAGACTTTCTCTGTTGAGCAACTTTACCTTTGAATAATACCTA
Organism: Acacia confusa; assembly: GCA_037074495.1. Lineage (NCBI taxonomy): Eukaryota > Viridiplantae > Streptophyta > Magnoliopsida > Fabales > Fabaceae > Acacia > Acacia confusa. The sequence continues at coordinate 2,957,208 of CM073509.1, forward strand.
TTTTCTTGAGTTTGTTCCATCAGTATGTGATTTTAAGTATCATCTCATGTCTAGTATGAGTATCTAACATGCATCAGACATAGGCACAACTGATTTTTTGATGTGTTAACGCTTCATAGAATGATACCAAAGAGGTGGAAATTTCATTTCTGTCCAGGAATAACATTTCATTTGTTCGTCTTGACGGGACTTTGAATCAGCAGCAGCGTGAAAAAGTACTTAAACAGTTCTCAGAAGACAGCAGTATCCTGGTTGTTGATTTGTTTCCCCTCTCTGTCTCTGTGTGTGTGTATTTGTTGTGGACTGTGTGACCTTGATATTTAAATGGAATGGCTGTTAATACCTAATGAAAATTGACTCCTTGTCAGGTGTTGTTGATGTCCCTCAAAGCTGGTGGAGTGGGTATAAATCTAACTGCAGCTTCAAATGCTTTTGTCATGGTATGTAACCAGGGTGTTTATCTAGCTACAACCGTGTCACTCAAAATTTGACAATAATAAACAAATTTTTGAGATTTGATTCTCCATCTTGTGATCTTATAATTCTTGTATTACTGGCATTGGGTGTACACAAGAACAATGACTGTTTTGGTAAAACTGACACCAACTACTTTGCTGATATTTTACTGGTTTGTAACCTATCATCTATGCATTTATTGGCCGTTAATACTTATAATTAAAATGAATTTGAATTTTGCAACCTGAGGCTCGGTGGTTGGACAGATGGAAGTTCAGATAAGGATTGCGCATTGAGTTGTGATATTAAAAATATTGAACTCTACACGGTAGAGAGCAAGTAATAGCACATATATAAGATCTAGAATTTGAGACAGGAAGGGTATATCAATGATTGTTTGAATTGATACTGACATATATGTTATATTTAAAATTTGTGCGTTAATATGGATAATATGCCTATATGAATGTTTGAACAGGATCCGTGGTGGAATCCAGCTGTAGAGGAGCAAGCTGTCATGCGAATCCATCGCATTGGACAAACAAAGAATGTGGCCATCAAACGGTTTATTGTGAAGGTGAATTTACTATCCCAACTTCAAAAAAAAAATGATGCTTGCATGTTATGTGGTTTTAGTATTCCTCATTTTTTTCACTGGGTCAGACACAGGGAAAAATGAATCAGCTTGTAAACTAGTGAGGCGCTAATAATAGCAATACACTGAAGTGCCATGGCTAGACTCAGACATAGTTCCCTACATCTTTGTTGTTAAATTCTGCAATCAAGATACATCCAAAACAAAACAAAAAATCTCCAATCAAGATATAACCTATAAACTATTTTTTGAAATATCCAGATGTAATGTTGACCTGTGAAACCATACACTTCTATGCCAAACTCATGCACCTGCCATGTTATCATTGGAGAATTCGACAGCAAAGATATAAATTGTATCAAGTTTTATCTGTATTATTGACTGAGTTGGACCTCCCTTTCCTGATTCAGATTAACTGCATGATTTCTAGGACCAGTTTGTTTAATATTTTTTTTTAAGAAAAACTCAAAAAAGTGATTTTAATCAAGTTTGACGCTTGAGTTGTTGGGAGAACATTAAGCTAAGCATGAAGGTTTTGCTGGGGAAAAAGAATATATTTTTAGCTGTTTTCGATAAGTTGTTCCAAATAGCTTATCAAAATGAGCTTTTTCTAATCCGTCCCCTCATATGTCTAGCTTAAGTTCTCCCTCCAACTTTCTCATGTTTTAGCCTAGCTAAAATCACTTTTGTTTGTCAGTCTTCCCTAATCTACTTGTTTACAGAATTTAACTGAGTTAGGATGGTGCTTGCTCTGTGAATTTGAGACTCATGGTTTCCTGGTCTTAGCATTATTACCATTTGGATTTGGATACGTCCATGTGACTGTCTGGTATGAATTGCCAATAAGATTGTTCACACATACCATTTTGACCGTCGCACTTGCTTATATATTTTAAATTTCAGGGGACAGTTGAGGAGAGAATGGAAGCAGTGCAAGCGCGCAAACAGCGAATGATTTCTGGTGCCTTGACTGATCAAGAAGTTCGAACTGCTCGAATTGAGGAGTTGAAGATGCTTTTTACTTAGATTGTTGAAGCAGTCGCAACTCGCAAGCATCTTTGTTGGTCAACAGGAGCATTGTGCACATTTTGCCAATTTGCAGCAAGTATTTTCCTCTTGGTCTCTATGGATTGGGATTGCAAGAGCAATATTGTTGTGACTTAAAGCATGGAGTTGCATCTGAGCCAAAGTTTGGTTCTTTGCGGACATCACGTCTAAGGGAAGGTCTATGTTCATGACTTTCAGATGCTTTTAGGTGGGTGCGCACAGCACCAACAAAGGGAATACAAAAGAAGGGGTTGGTTCTAACTTCAAAGTAGATGAAATTTTTTGTGTAAGTTGGGGGGACAATTATTATCGACCAGGCAATGATTCACGAGTGATGAATTTATTGTACAAAGATTGAGGCGTCGCGAGAACCCGTTGTATTTAACATGTAAAGATCCTCCCAGTATCTATCAAATTATTTGTTCTTTGTTCTCGCACGATGGTCAAATTTGCTCATTCTATTTTTTATCTGACGCTTCAAAATTGTAATAAAATTGAGGCTTCCAGGATATACCGGTTGAACAGAAGGACTTAGCTTCACTCATTTGCCCTTCCCATTCACCCCCTCCTTTGCTCTTCCCATTTGCTTCCTCTTCTCCTCTTCCACTAATCATGTTCACCCTTAGATTAAAATTTAAACGGTTCAAATTTAATCTTAATATTGCGCTCTTATCGTGCATCCTAAAACTGTTAAAATAATATTAATTAGTTATTTAGTTTCTATAAGGTTAAAAAAAGTAACATTTATTTCGAATAAGTATGGCTTTTTAACCATCAATCCTCATACTTTTTTTTTTAAAAAAAACAAATAATAACAGTCATTATATTTTGATTAATAAGTAATACTGATTTGTTATTTACTTTTTAATTTTTTTTTGGATAAATTTTCAATTTTTTTTTTGAATAAATTATCAGGGACATGTAAAACACAATGGCGTGTATTAGCCCAATCCGATGGCTGGAAACATGTATTAGCCCAACCCAATCTCAACACAGGTAAATATAAAGAGCGGGAACCAGGTAGGTATTTTGTTGCGACGGCAGATAAATATTTATCATAAAAACCCATTTAAATAATTTTCTATAAAAATGGTTGTTCTGGATTTATTATATCGTTACACGGATCCAAATATAATTTGAACGTAACAAATTTAAGTATAATTTATAATTCATGCATTGAGGTACGGGGGAATTATTTGTAAAAATTAATTCCCAAGTACTGTTTTAAAATATTAATTTAAATACCAGAACAATATCAATATTGAATATTTTATTTTCTTCCTCAACTGAATATTTATTTTCATTTTATTATTTAGAATCACAAACAATGATATCTATGATTATTTTAAATTATAAACTAATTAGTTACATCATATTAATATTTTAGTTGCAAAAAACAAAGAAAACATGTTTTGATTGGATAATAAAATTACAAAAAAATTTCCTCTTTTATATTCCCCTAGTTGGATATTTGTAGGGGCATTCTTGTTGTAAAACAAGTCCAAATCCCACCTGATATGCGGGTGTGATATAGGAATTTATACTATCTAATTCAATAATTAAACAATATAATGTCTATTACTTATTATTTGGGTTTTTAATATAAGACATATCTATTTTTTAATATACTCTAGTCAATTTTCTATAATTCCTCTATTTCCATTTCTTCTTGGTCATTGTTAAAGGAGTATGAATAAAGGTAAACTAGAACAAAATTGCTAAATATAAAAATTATGCCTTATATTTAAAACCAAGATAAATCATTTAAATGTCTTGTATTAATAACATGAGAGATTATATATTATGAGCAATGACAAGGCCATCTTATATAGTATTATTTATATAACATCTACTATCGATATACCCACAATAGATAAATTAAACTGTTTAATATATTAGTATTTATAATAGAAGAGTCACTTATTTTGTTCCGCAAAAAAAAGATGCACAGCAATAGGTTAACTGTGCCACAAGTTGAATGCCCACTTAATAAAATCAAGTATTGGACAAATTAAATTATTTAATACTATTATTTTATAAGAAATAAAGTACAATATTTAGTTTATTACAAAAATTTGAAAATTGAATCCTCATATAACTCGATAAATTTTCTCATAAACATGATAATTTCTTGAACATGCTTTAGCAACACAAATAATCAAATTTTACAAAGATAATTATCTATATATCATGGAATTATATCTCATTTGAATATATTTTAATTGCTGAATTTTTTTTGATATATTCATTTTGAATAAGATAATATTTAGAAAATATGAGAAGTTATAATGATATTAGAGAGAATATATATAATATTGAGGAAATAAAAATTCTAAATAAAGGGGTTAGGATTGTATAGATAATAGGTAGCATATATCACATGAACAAAATCATATATATTGGTTTATACATTTTAAATCTAAGAGATGGAGATGCCTACGTGTGCCAAAGAGAACGACTCACACCTCTACTTTTAGAAGGGATAGATTTAAAATATTTATTTGAATGCATTTTAATTCACTTTTAGGGTTAAGTTTGATATATTTATTTTCAATCAAATATTGTGATCTCTATTATTGTATTCATAGAATTGTATTTTATTTGAATATATTTTAATTGCTGAAATTTATTTGTGATATATTTATTTTGAATAAAATATTTATATTTTTATATGTAGGAAAATTTATTTTTTTATTAGGCTAAATATATAATATAAAATTTTTATTTGATATGTAGAAAATATGATAAGTTATAATGAAATTCAAGAATATATATTAACAAGGAAAAAGGAAAAATCCTCAATAAAGGAGTTAGGATTGAAAAGATAGATAATAAATAATATAATATTAATTTAATCGTTTCGATTATTACTGCTATAAGAGAGCGAAGTCAGTTTCTGCCTTTCTGCCAAAAAGACAGATCCTTCTTCTGGCGCCTTTTACTGCGCATTCAAACTCCATATCTTCCGTCGGCTTCGCCAACAAGCAAAAGAGAAAATCTCCTCTTTCCGTCTCTCTGGGTTGTCAATTAGTGTTCAAAGTTGACACCTTTTTCTTGGATATTCGACTTTCATGGAGGATAGTACGTTCACCCCGTCTTTGAACTCCCCGCAGACCGAACAACACTTGGCAAGTACGGCTGACATTAACGGGCCCTCTCTTACCGTTGGGGTCCAGAACTCCGCCGCCGGAGGAAATTCCGAGGCTTCCGGTTTGGAGGTTGGGTTGAAGAGGAAAAGAGGAAGGCCTCGGAAGAACGATGAAAACCCTCCGTCACCAAATTCGGCGCCGCCAGGATTTCCAACCTCTCCATCCTCCAAGCGAGGCAGAGGAAGGCCACGCGGCTCTGGAAAATTGCAGACGCTGGCTTCAATGGGTGAGTAGTAGTACTGATCATGCGCTTTTAAATATAGTAAAATATTAAAGCTTTATAATTTTATCACGTGACAATTCAATTGTGCCCCGATTGGCTAATCAATCACCGAGCATCTTGTTTAGTTCATCTCCCTATGCACAAAGTTTAATTTACAACATTAAAATATTATCAAAATATTATCAAGCTGGTTTGAACCATTTGTGATTTCTGAAGGAGGAATATTTTCAGCCACGGCGGGAGGATGCTTCATCCCTCATGTACTGACTGTGAATCCTGGGCAGGTGATATCGATACTCAAGAATTAAACCAATTGCTAATGTTTCAAATATTTCCTTGACACGATGCCTATGCTTTCCATTATGAATGGGGAATGAACTTGGTTATTGCAGGATGTTGTGAAAAACATAATGTCATTTTCTCCTAAAGGCCATCGAGCTTTTTGCATACTCTCAGCTATTGGAGTTGTTAAGGTTGTCGAAATTATGCAGCCTGATTCTTGTTGTCGTCGTTGGGTGAGATGTGAGGTATTCTCATGCACATTTTATGAAGTCTTTCTGCTTTCTTAATGTTAATTTTGTTATCTTTCACTTGATATCTCGACCATGATAACTGAGTTTTCTCGGTGAGAAAGACAGTCATCTCACTTAAAGGGTTTTGATCCATTGGTAAGAGGATATCATTTATTAGTCTTTCAACTTATGTTTGGAAGAGCAATTTGAGATAAAATCCTAAATGCACAATAATAATGTAACAGAATACCCCCTAAAATAGTCTAGAAAGGAGATTTTATTTCAAGGAAATTCTGAGGAATAGGTGAAAATAAAGAAACTCAAATGGGTCACTGATATTGAAGTCTGTTAAGTAGGCAGTCTATTAGTGTCAGATAAACTATTTCACTTATATTTTCTTTCCTGGTTTGTGGGTTCTTCTGATGTTCCCACGTGCAGGGTGTCTTTGAGATAGTAAATTTATCTGGATCACATACCTATGGTGATAAAAATCAGACAAATCTCGCCATGAGGGTTTTACTAGCTAAACCTGATGGGATGATTTTCGGAGGTGCAATCGGGGGCTCACTGATAGCGGCTGGCCCTATTCAAGTAAGATTTTGTTTTAACTATCCATGTGACATTAAAATGGGCTAAATAATTTTGAAGCACAAACTGGTGTCACAGCATTTTTATAAACCTGAATTTACGTTGTAACGTCGCAAGTATAGTGTGTATGGAAGGTCTTCTTGAAGGGAAGAAAATATAAAAGTTGTACTTTTACTAAACCAGAATCGGATACAGGCAAAAGACTTGAGTTTTTTTTAAGAATTTGCTATTAGACCTTTCAATATAACTAGTGAGCAATTTTTTTCTGGTGGGGCTGAAACAAGCAACCGATACAGTGCTAACCTAGGCATAATACACATTTCTCTTTTCTTTTCTTTTTTTTTCCCCCTTTGAAGAACTCGAAAGCAGTCAATTAAAAATTGTATCTTGGTGTATCCCAAGCATAATGATCCTCTACTAAGAGTAACTGCTTGAACTTAACACTATTTTCTTGGTTCATCAGATAATTCTGGGAACTTTTAAGCAAAATATCAATAGTGGTATCAAAAGGCTGCTGTCCCCTGGAGAATCTTCTGGTGCTGCTGGCGACGCGCCTGGCAATTCAGATGGAGCGAGGCTTTCCTTACAAATTCCTAGATTGATAGAATCTGAACAGGGCTTTCCTTCACCAACATCTGGACTTATGCCAACATCTAATGGATTGGCTGATCATTCCATGCCTAGAACATCTAATGGATTTCCAAACAATGTCACTGCTACGACAACTAATGGTAATGGTTTAACAGGTCTCTTTCCTCAGAGTCAGAGCATGCCCTCGACCTCGCTGAATGGCAGTATTCTAGACTGTCATGTCTTGCAGCCCTTCGCAGATCCAATGACATTTGGAGATATTAACAATAGTGTCCCTCATATGTGATGCTGATTGAAACAGTCACTTTCAAGGTTTTTTTTTTTTTTGGTTCTTTCTTATGCTAGGGTCGTATTATGTAGGGGCTGACTTAGAACGTAGAGGTGTTTTTTTCCCCCTGTCTAGTTGTTAAGGTGGTGAATATTTTAGTTTTATGACTTATAATTGAAAGCTTGTGAGAGAAAAGCGAGGCCTAGTGAATCTCACTTGTGGAGGTTAAATTTTAGTCTTAACTATCTTTCATGTGACGAGAGGATTCCAATAGTTTATAAAGAACTCGTTATCTATCTTTAATAATTGTGTCTATACATAGTTACATAGTTCGCCAATTGCTTCTTATTCAATTTTGGGGGGAGAAATATTTTCATCTAATATTCTTCTTAATCTTTAAATTGTTGCATCCCTTCAAGACTAGGAGGTTTTATTTGACTTGAAGCTATTAAAATTTAAAATTAATCCTGTAAAATATTTCACCATTACTCTAGTATTTTTCGAAAGGTGAAATACAAAGAAGAACTAGTATCATACTTCAGTGAATGCAATAATAATAACCAATGCCCTTAGCGGAAGGGGAAAATGAAGAAAAATAAACTCTTGACATGAAATAAGGAATTGACAAGCTTCATGGCCTTGTGTAATCTGATTAATTAAAAGATTACACATTTTTTAGATTTGATTAAGAGGGGTAAGGTGTAAAGTGCTTTCACTTATCTTAACAAATACACTCCTTGAAAATCGAACTTGACTTGTGTTTCTCATTCTTATAGGAGTGAGGCCACCTTAACCCAATAGTAATTAAATAGATTACACATTAGCAAACAATCTGTAACTTTTAGCATCAAGGACTATTTGTCTGACGGCTGCAATGGCTGCTAAAGCTCCCGCAGCAGAGAAAGTGACAGCAATAATGACGTTCAGCCAGAAAATCGGGCTTTTCTTGGATGGCTTAAAAGTGAGGTTGAAGAAAACGGCAGGCAATACGAAATCCAATGGAGTGAATCCAAAAGCACCAATGAGTGCGTTTAGGTCCCCAAAAAATGGAAGCATGGCTGCTATCACAATCGCCATAGCAGTGCTCAGAGACCTAGAAATCACTCTGGGGATCAAATTTCGCATCGAAAATTCTGCTCTTTTTGGATCTGCAAATGCTTGTTCCATCATTTCATTGGTTGGCTGCAAGTAAACCTGCACACCACACAGTGGTAATGTTGAATTGAAACTTCATTCTGAACAGAAGGTGTTTATGATTTGTTCCCTCAACTTAAAAGTTGAAACTCTAGATATAAGATTATGAAGAAGATGTAGATTGTAGATACTTACCACCCCAACAGCGGAAAGCTGAGCTATGGTGAAAATGTTGGTCATATAAATGAACCACCTGGGAACCAAAGGGGTCTCGTTATCGACAAAGTTGTTTAAAACGAGGCTACCGACATGGTCTCCAAAAGCCCAGTAACCAGAGATTGAGACGCTGAAGAATGTGACTATGAGTACTAGGTAACAAACACACAACCCCTTGAACATCTTCCCTTTCACAGGGGGTGCCAATGTTGCCTGTAATATAACAAGCCCACAAACAAAAACATATATATAACACGAACATCGAAAATTGCGAAGTACCAAGTAGTTGTCTTGTTGTGGGGAACCTGAGTTTCAGGAATGATTCCATTTCCGTAAGTGGTGGCAATAATGGCAATAGCATTGAAGATTCCAAAGAGACGAGTATGTGTGTCGCCATGCAAAGAATAATCTTTTGGGGGGCCTTTGGAGGAGTTACCTGTAGGAATTTGAGTGAAAACGCCACGTAAACTAATCACCACAATGCAAGTTGGTGGTAACTTAGAGAATGAATATAGTGAAACAGAAAGTGAGAAATACCAATATAAATGGAAGCACCAGTAGCACAAGCACTGTAGGCGAGGCAGAGAACCAAAGAAACCATATTGATATGCCTGAGAGAGTGAAAAGATGGGAGCTGAGCTAATATTAGCATCAAGCATCCGAAAATTACCACAAACTCGTACAGCTTCATACCCCCATTTGGGTGGGCCACCTCGTAAATTGCCTTCATTTCATAATGCTCAAAATATTCACTCCAAGAAAATAGTAGGATTGTTCATTTCATTGTTGAAAAGTTTGGGGTAACTTTAAATTACCTTCATGCATTGTCCTCCCAGAAGAATGGCAGCCACAACGGCCCCGTAGCAGACTGCGAATTGAATTGGCCCCACAAAATACCGACCCCAACCTGGCCCTGCCATTCATAAAACATTCAGTAGCTTAGAATACGGGATAATTAGGCCATTCGATTGGCCCGTTAAAATTGGGCCTATAGCTTCCAAAGCCCGGTTGAAGACTTGGAAAGTTGAAACTTGTAAGTAATACACTGTCTTTGATACAAAATCTCGTCTATAATGTAGACTGCATTACGAGATCAAAGGAGATATGTTAAAGTAAGAAACCTAAAATTCGGTGAGCCATATCTCTAAATCGGAGGAGGCGGTGGCCGTTCTGAGCATGGTGTTCAAGAACAAGGGACAGTAAATTGTAGTTATAGAAAGAGACGCCGGCGGCAACAACCAAGCAGATGATGCCACCAGTCCAGCCGAGGAACCTGAAAGCGTATGGAAGGCTAAGCAATGGTGGAGCTACTATGGAGGTGGTGAGGTGGTACCCACAGTGCACCCACGATCCTGCAATTAGACAATGATAGTGATAAATATGTAATAATTGTTAATGACATCTAAGTAAATTATAAATAATAGTTATAATATATTTTTTTTTTAAAAAAAAAAAAGCCTCCACCACCATGTGCCTCATCCCTGAGAACAAGGAATATTGGGGGAGGAATGATTCCAGCAGAAATCACACAATAACACGGCTTCTCTCTTGTTCTTTACGAGGAAAATGATGGAAGAGACAGGACAGAGATGAGATCGATCGGAGGGTGTCTATATATATAGTCATACATACGAGTAGCATATGAGAATATATATAGATATATGACCTTTAGATTTAAGAACAAAGAGGGCTCCGGCATCATCATCGGCAACATGCTTCTGGGGAAGATCGAGGCCTAGAGAAGTTGTTGGAGGATTTTCTGCTCCGTCATCACTGACTACGTTAGAGATTGGAAGCAGAGAGCTCATCTTCTTGTTCTTGTTCTTCCCTCTTTCTCTATATCCCAACTACAATTCCCGCAAGACAATATTATTACTCTATATTGAACAGAGTCAACGTATAAACTGATTTTATTATTATATAAATGCATATTCCAACCTGTCAAATTTGTCGGGGCCCCTCGTCTGGTCTAACACAATATACGTATACACAGAGGCCAACTTGAAGGTGATGAGGATCATGATGATGTGGACGACGCCATTAAAGACGAGGAGAGAGTTGCAAAAAAAATAAAGGAGCTTACAAGTCCAACAAAAAGGGGGCGGTGGAAATTTCAAAGGAGTTGGAATATATTAATAGCATATGTGAACGTTCGGAGAGATAGGGAGATGATATTTTTTACTCTGATAGCTAATCAATGTTTGGGAGAGGATTCCGAATCTCCTGTAGCTTCCTCCCACAAAAGATTCTCCCTAGGCCGCCGTCCAAATTTTTTTAGTTTGGACCTAGAAACAGATGTTAGTAGGAGTATACATTTGGTCACTAAACTCTTACGTTAAATTAACATTTAATTTTTATAAAAAAATATAAAAATAATCATAAACTATTTTTTATAATAAAAGCAACCATACATTTTTAAAATGGGAGCAAAATTGTTAAATCCAACTAATTTTAATCTATTAAAATGAGAAAAATTAATCATTTAGTTCTTAAAGTTTTAAATTGCTTAATCTAAGAACTTTCGACTCGCTTGCAACTTATTTTCCAATGTTTCTAAACCATCTTGTAAGGCAAAAATATGTTAAAATACTATTAAAAATTGCTTAGCTATATTTTACATAAATAAAATAAAATAAAAAACTACTTCTTCATCCCCTCCAACTCACATCCCCCTCCGCCCCTGTTTTTCACAAACTTTGTTAGGTGACAAATTGCTATTCTGCTATATCTTTTCAAACTTTAGTTAGGAATTTTATCATAATTATTGAGCTTAAATTATTTTTATTTAAAAAACAGCAAGGATTCAAAATAGGAATTGTTGGTAGTAGTGAAGTATCATCCAATTTTGAAAATTTGTCTTACACGTTTGCATGATCAAACAAACAATATTCATGACAAAGGTATTTTTGAGTCAACATTAAAATATGCAGTCTCATTTTTGTTCTCCTTTGTCGGGAAATAAGACCAAATCTTGCTAAAAGAGGTTAGTGCTCAATACCGGTGTAAATTTGTTTATACCGGTATTGAGCACTAACCTCTTTAGGTTTTACTTATATAAATTCATTCGGCGATCCATCACCAATTCCTAAGAGAGTGGACCCAACCATGAATTGTCGCACACATATTAATATTATTCCTTTGCTTATTTGTAGGTTTGGCATATAGAGTGCGGGGTCTGCTTCTTTGTAGGTTTGGCATGTAGAGTGTGGGTTGGTGATTATAGCCTTAAAACTTGTGGTTTTCTTGTAATTTACAATTTTGGGTGACAAATAATCTCTATTTTATTATATATTTTCAAACTTTAGTTGGAGATTTTGCTCAATGAGGTTTTTGAAAACCAGAGACAAAGGGGGATGCAAGTTGGTGGAGAGATATGGACGTTGTTTTTATTTTTTAATTTATGTAAAATCCACTTAAACAATTTTTAATAGTATTTTAATTTATTTTATTTTTTCCATATAGGATTACATATAAACATTGAGAATTGAGTTGCAAACTAGTCACAATTGTTTAGGGATTGTATTATATGTCTGTCAAAACTTTAAAAGTCAAAATATTAATTTTCTCTATTTTAACAGATGAAAGTTATGTACATTTAACAATTTTACCCTAATTTTAAAAATTTATGGTTGTTGTTGCTCCATAAAATAGTTTATGACTACTTCTACATTTTTTATAAAAGTTAAAGGTTATTTTATCACCTTAACCCAACTTTATGTAAAGTTTTATTTCTGAAATTTTATAAAGTGTTTTCTTAGTCATGTAATTTTAGTAAATATAGTCTATGAGCACATATTGACAGATGAAAAGGAAAAGAAGGGTGGGAGAGGAGAAGGATCAAGGAAGCGTTCGAAAAATACTCGCTCCTCGGGACTGTGAAGGAAATAATGATTTTTCAAATTCAAATTCAACCTCCTGGGGAGGAGTACTCCAAATGGTTCTTGAGTTGGACTCATTTGCACACATAGCCGCCAACATATCAGCGCAACGATTCCCTTCTCGATACACATGCTTGAATTTGATTATCCAGAGTTGGAGTCCTTGTTCGCTGTTGACTGCTAATATCACTTCTTCCGAATCACATTCCACCTCTGTCTTCTTAAATCACATTCCGAATCAGATTAACCTCCCCTGCATCTGCTTTTGGAACTGGTGTTTTAGCAATGGTTTGCACAACCTGAGGTGGGAAAACGAGGGGTAGTTTTGTTAGGTCCCGGCCTCCCCGATCGTCTATAATTCCACGTACTGAGAGCTTCGTGTCGATTTCTGTATCCTCTGGGACGTAGCTGATGAGAGGTGGCAAGTTGTCTAACCAACAGTCGAGCCAGAGCTTTGTTGACCGCCCATTACTAATCTCCATCCTTGTGTTCTCTTGCACTCCATCTCAATTGCGAGCCAATTCTTTTCATAGTTTGGAGTCACTGTTTTTAACTTTCAGTGATTCTCCTCTCTGTACGCCACTGCCATATTTCCCTTTCAGCATATGTACCCTCAGATCTTCCGGGTTTTTCACTTTTTCTCCATTCTCCAATGAAGCTTCGTTAGGAAAGTATCATTCATGCTGACCATATCCTTTACCCCCACATCGCCGTTAGTCTTCAGTTCACACATTGTCTTCCATGACATTTGCGCTTCTCATCTTGCTCTCCCCATATGAACCTTCTCTGCTCCTTCTCGATGCTTTCGACAGCCCCCCCTTGGGATGCTATCATGCATGCCACATGTTGAATAAAGAGATGGGATTGACCACGGATTGCTAGGGTAATCCGTGGAAATGATGTGTTTGCTCCAAGGTAGCGTCCAAGTCCAAATGACTGATCGATTTACTAAAAGCTGAAGGAGTTAGAAGCAAAAAAGAACAAAATACTTGCCTGAGTGAACCATATTTATCAGCCCAAGTTGCCTTTTCTTATTTAGAGTATCTTGTAGGTGGAAGTCTGACATGTTATTCATAAGAAACGCTATAATAAACACTCGTTCTATTTCCCCTATTCATTTTTGCACAACGTGTCTTTAGATTGATCTAAAGGAGCAGCTTTTACTCAATCTAAAGTAATCACTCCGGTTAACAAACACGCCATCTCAACTAATTCACCGAAAGTAAAAAATTGGTAATTAACTAATTAAATTTGTATTAAATTAAATATTTTCAAATTTACCCATATCAAATGAGGTTTTTAAGGAGATAAAAAAAAAATACAACAGTCACATTTAAATCTCAATTATAAGGACAAAAGTGACAAATAAATATTGATTGTTATCTAAGTGACTTACACTATAGATCAAATAGTTTTTTAGAAACGATTTATATTATAAGTTGATGGAATATTATACACCAAGTATATATTGATTTGTTAACATGAATTACTTTTTGTAAAAAAATTATATTACCTCAATCTTTAATATAAAGATATCGTTTTCAGTATAAATTGTACTGTAAATAAGAACTTATATTAAAGTACGAAGAGAGTAATAAATCATCCAAAGATGTTGGAGTAATGAATGTCATCGTCCCAGTCTTGTTGCATGTGTTATGGTTAATCCCATTTCCCACCTAACATTCTCGTACCTAATTATATTCCACAAGTAACCTAACCCCTACGGCGCCTTACTTGATTGATCGATCACTTCATTCAATAAAGCCCACACACTTTTCGTGAGATGGATCTGAGTCCGATTTTGATCAAGATTAAATCTTTATTAGTGCCCAGCTTTTTTTAAAAAATATATATTTATATAAAATATTCCCTCTATTATTAAATATAAGTATCAAGTGAAATTGGATAAACATACTGTCTTCCGTCCTTAATATAAGATAAAGTTGATTTTTTTATGATATTAAAGAAGCTAATTAAATTAGTTCTTTAAAATATGGGTTAAGGTGCAAAAATACATATGAGCTTTTTCTCCAAGAGCACCCAGCACCACGTGCTTCTTTTTGGAGTAAAAATACACTCGTGGTTACCATTTTGAAGTAAAAATCACATCTTACCGTTATGTTACTGTCTACCGCCGTTATGTTACTGTTCACTTCATCTCTTTCTCTCTCATCACGGTGAATGGTAACATAACGGTGGGATGTGACTTTTGCTTCAAAATGGTAACCACATGTATATTTTTTATCCAAAAAAAGCACGTGGTGTTAGACGCTCCTGGGAAAAAAGTTCTTGTGTATTTTTGCACCTTAACCCTTAAAATATTTATATTTTAAACTAATATATAATTTAAGAATATATAATATATGATAGGATTAAATAACTTACTACCTCCGATCCTAATTATAAGACAAAGTTAACTTTTTTTGGAGGGATTAAAAAAGCTAAATAAGTTATTTAATTATTTTATATGTTATATATTCTTAGATTATATAATAGTTTATTAGTCAAATTAACTAGTTTGAAGGAAAAAATAAAAATAAAAACACTCTAAAGCAATTTAATTAGCTTTTTTAATCTCTCTAAAAAAGTCAACTTTATCTTATAATTAGGACAGAAGGGAGTATTTAGTTTCTTTTAATTTCTAAATAAATTAACTATATCTTATATTTAGTACCCAAAAAAAATATTATGAAACATTTTCGTGTTTGAAAAAAGTGTTTTAGCTTTCTTATTTCCCCCCAGTAAAGATAAGTAGTTGCTAGTTGGGTCCATCGTTATCAAGATCACTCTTCAAGAAAAAGGGGGAGTCCAATGATTATGTATCAGGGGCATTTTTGTGTGAGATTAATGTTTGTCATGTTGCATGAGATAATAATGCATGAGAAATATTATCTTATGTTACACACACATGAAATGATGAGACCTATATATATATATATAGATATATGGGTCCCACAATTTCATGTGTGGGTAGAAAATTTAGTTTTCTCATGCAATATGAAAAACTAAAACCCTTTTTGTATGTGTAATAAACATTCATAGAAGTTTGTATAATTTCTTATATGTGATGACGATGAATTCTCCTAAAGTATAAGACACTTTATTCAACAAATCAGAATTCAAGCATTACTAATTAATTATAGGGCTAGTGTTTCGTTTGTTTTTAAAGCAAGGTGTAATGTGTAATATTTTAATAATTATTTAAAATTTATATATAATACAAAGCCTATTTTATCTTTAACACAGTCTTCATAGAAAAAACTGTTAAAAGTCATTACACTATGATAATAAGTATTCAATTCATAAGGGATATAAATGAGGATTACCAAGTTTTTATTAATTATTATTATTATAGTTAAAACTATTAACATGCTAAAAAAAACAAGCAAATATTCTCCTTTTGATAACACAATCGTGATTACCATTAGAAACATATAATATAATAGGTTGAAACAACCAGAGTTTAGTCTTTTCTAGCAGTAAAAAACAATCAACACATTAGATTTCTAAATCTCAAAGCGACGCGAGGCTTCTTTAAAGGCGATCGAAACATATAATTCCCAATACCACACAATCATAACCTGTGATCTTGGGAGCAATTATCCAGGACCATCATCCAATCATTAAGCATCACCAATTTAAAATTTAAACAACTTGGTGGAAAAATTTTGATTGAAAGCAACGTTTCCAAAGTCAGAATAATGAAAAATTTCAATACAAGGCAGGTCACATCTTTGAAAAAAATTCATAACATCATTAACACTAGGTCAACAATAACCGCTAACGAATGGACAATTTGCAAAGAAGCACAACACTGTCAAATCTTGTGAGTGAGAAACACTCACTTTGCCTCAAACAATAAAATCAAAATATCAGCGTAAGCTAGATCATATTATATTGGAGACTGATAAATCAGCATATATGCTTGTGAACAACCATATGATATAGGAAATATTAAACTGCAAATTACACAAGATACAATAAGAATGGATGAAAGGGAAAGAATAAACACCTTACCTGGACTGAAAGACAGTATTCTTGTGCCTAATTGGATTAATTGTATAAGTCGTTTTTCCAACGTGATTTACAGTATACAAGGTAAATTTGTGGGAATAGTTTTATCTCGATTTATGTGAAGATACTTTTCCAATACTAATTCAATCAGGTATGAATCAAAACTAAGAGATAATGTTTATCTCCACATTACTGCTAACATAATTCAAGCATCTCATTGCTAGCCCTGTTTTATTGGGCTCATGGGGTAGGAAATCTCCTTTCAATCAATTTACACTTCTATAGCTCTACCTAAAAAATGATTCCTTTATTAAAGATGGGATAACTTTTCATTGTTATAAATAGATACAATAAATGTAAAAGAAGAACTCTACCAAAAAAAAAAAAAAAATCACTGCTCCAACGATGGAATAACTTTCCAAAACTATATTATAAATGTGAAAGATGAGTGCACAACCGTACACTTTCCTCTGCATTTCACAATGCAACACATGTAGGTAAGCAATGAAGCACCATATTCTTTTCTTTTTTTTACCTAAGGAGGGCAAGATTCTAAACTGCAATATTCAAATTCTGCTTACAGACTTTACTCGTTGACGTGAAGGAGAGCTTCAAATGACAAATTAAAATTTCAGGGTAGTGACTGTTCTATTTTAAAGATTACTTGTTAATTAATGTCTTAATGGCAACCGATGGTATTATGTTTGAGGGCTTGATTGAAAGTTGCATACTACTTTGGTCCTTTTTATAAATCTAATTTATAAAAAAACTTGGTTCTTATTAAAAGTCAATTTAAAGAGTAATTAATGGTAGTGTTACAGGTTTGCGTTTATTAAATGTACAAAAAAAAAATGAATTGAATGAATAAGATGGTTGAGAATATTATTCATAAATGAATGTAAAATTGAGAAAATGTATCAATTTATGACATATTTAATGAGTTAGCCAATATTTACTAGTTTGCAAAAAAAAAACTAGAGTGGCATTTGTAAAAAACATTTGGAAGGGCAACGTAAAACATGACATGAATAGAGCCCATTTAGCTTAGCGGTGTGAAAAGTAACTTATTTTCTATTTAATTTTCGCATAAGTAAGATAAAAAAAGTTAGATTGTAAATGTGATTTGTGTTTAGATTGATAAGGATAGAAGTGACTTTTTTTTTACAAACGAAAACGTGTTTGGATTATTATTTGAAAAGTTGATTGAAATAGAAAATGACATGAATCTGATTAAACACTATCCACACATATACATAATTGTTTAAAACTAAGAACAATCGAAAAGCCAGTGGTAGCTCAATTGCATTTGGAGGTCCTAAATTTGACACATGTCTAGAGGGTTCAATTCTCAATTAGATTTCTTCTTATCATCAAAGCATACTTCATTCATTGAGATATATCCTATTCATTTCGTCACTTTCCCTCAGGTCGATGGTTTTTTCAATTATCTCACTGCCATACAACTTCACTCTTCGATTTTAGAGAGCAGTCGCCTTCTTCAAAAAGGGAATTCGATGAGGAGAGTGAAGGTGCATGGGAGGAGAATAAAGGTGAATGGTGGTGAGGGAAGCTTCGATGGTCCAATCTGCAATTTTGCACAACACCATGTCATCAAGCTCTAATTTGGTCTATGAGATCGGTGATTCTTGCTTGCCCTTCTTGCAATTTTCTTATTACTAGGCGACACTCCAAGATTTTCTTGCTCTTCTTCAACTTGTGAATCTGTAACACTCAAGCAGGACACCCAACGGTTATCTAATTTCTCCTTTTTTCTCATTAGCCAAATCTGAGGCGTTGATTGAAAAACACCATGTCATCAAGCTCTAATTTGGTCTATGAGATCGGTGATTCTTGCTTGCCCTTCTTGCAATTTTCTTATTACTAGGCGACACTCCAAGATTTTCTTGCTCTTCTTCAACTTGTGAATTTGTAACACTCAAGAAGGACACCCAACGGTTATCTCATTTTTCCTTTTTTCTCATTAGCCAAATCTGAGGCGTTGATTGAAAAAGTGAGAGAAAAGTCAAAATAGTATTGTATTGATTATATAGATATGGTTTAGAGATTATGAGGCATAATAAGAAAATGATGAGGAGAGAAACCCAACCCTACTCATTCCCTGTGTCTCAATGCTCAGAAGCCAACGCTTAAATGCCTCATTTTCGGCTTATCTTCAAAAGCTCTTTTTTGTGGAAAAGCCAAATAGACCAAACGCCTTCCCAGACACTATTGAAAACACTTCGAAGCCAATGCTATGAAGCCACGGAGTTTTTTTGCCGCCACTGCGGTTTTAGGGGTTCTCAATGCGTTCCCAAATAGGCAGTAAGCTGACTCTATACAAAAACTCCTTCAAGATTATCATACTAACCAATTGAAACTGATATAACATCCCTAAAATTATCTATTAATGATCAATAAAAATTTAATCATGATATACTTAATTATTTAAATTATGCCTTACCACTAGCTTAAGTGTGAACCATCTACCAAATTGATCAATTATGGTTATCCCACCTAATTTTCTCAGACCTAATATTCCTCAAGTAATCTAAGCCCCACGTATTAATTTAATCGATCAACCACGTCATTCAATAAAGCCCACACATTACTTGGAGTGGTCCCTACGACGCATGACTTTTGTAAGATGGGCCTGTGAGTATTCTTTATCTGGTCCAATTTTCATTCCATTTTATCTTTATCTAGGCCCAGTTTGTTTTTTAATAAAAGATTTCTTTATATAACGGCTCCCTCTATCATTAAACATATTATTGCGATATTTTCAATTTTCAAAAGGAAAAAGAAGAAGTTGCTTAACTTGGGTATGTTATTAAGATATTAAAATACCAGGGCATAAAAAGACTACTTGAACTTTAATTTCTTGCTGCCCACAAAAGTAATGAAATTAACAATAATAATAATGCAATTGACGACTCATTTTAATAAAAAAAATTATCTATTTAAAATTTTAAAGTTGAAATGGTAGTATTTTTTGATAGTTTCTCTATATTTTTAATCCTAACAATTCAAAACTCTCTCCTCCAACAATGGAGGGGAACCAAGCATGCCCATCACAACGTCACGCCTCCTATTTTAACCATGCATGCTTGTTACGCCCCCGATGTTACCATTTTTGAAGTATAAAACTTTCAAATCTTTTGACAGAAGATGTGTGGTTTGATTTAAGTTTTGAATTCTGATAAGTGCATGCATGCATGTATTATATTCTCTCCAATCCTTTGTATTAAAGCCCAAAATTTAAATTGCTTTAATTTTTTTTATAAGAGACAGGTAAGAATTGTTTGAACATTTAATAAGTTTTTTATTTTATTTTTTTCCTAATTAATTATATGTATTCTATCATTTAAAAGGTTATGATGCCTATATGGATATATTTATTTGATTTATCTATTTTACTTGCCCTTCATAAATAATGGCATGCTTAGAAAAAAAATTTATTTCATGCAAACTTATTGTTTTGAAATACTTTCTCAAATCAAATCATAGTGTGTATGGAAGGTCTTCTTGGGAAGAAAATATAAAAGCTGTACTTTTATAAACTTGATTGTTTTCCATAGGACTGTTTCTAGTGATGCATTGAACTAGCTTCTTTTTTCATTTTGCAAATACTGATTTTTGGACTTTTGGAAAACAAGTGAATACTCGAGTCTGATCTAATTCTACATGTTACTAAACCAGAATTGGATACAGGCAAAAGACTTGAGTGTTTTTTTAAGAATTTGCTATTAGACCTTTCAATATAACTAGTGAGAATTTTTTTCTTATGGGGTTGAAACAAGCAACCGATACAATGCTAACCTAGGTATAATATACATTTCTCTTTTCTGTTCTTTTTTCCCCCTTTGAAGGATTAAAAGAAGCAGTCAATTAAAAATTGTATCTTGGTGTATCCCAAACATAATGATCCTCTACTAATTAAATGTAACTGATTTGAACTTAACACTATATTTTCTTGGTTCATCAGCTAATTCTGGGAACTTTTAAGCAAAACATCAGTGAATGCAATAATAATAACCAATACTGTGAGTAGAAGGGGAAAATGAAGAAAAATAAAGTCTTGACATGAAATAATGAATTGACAAACTTCATGGCCTTGCCTAATGTGATTAATTAAAAGATTACACATTTATTAGATTTGATTAAGAGGGTTAAGGTGTAAAGTATTTTCACTCATCCAACAAATACACGCCCCATCAAATTAAATCGTCCGTTTAACACCTCAACCCAACAGTAATTAAATAGATTACACATTAGCAAACAATCTGTAATTCTTAGCGTCAAGGACTATTTGTCTGACGGCTGCAATTGCTGCTAAGGCTCCCACAGCAGAGAAAGTGACAGCAATAATGAAGTTCAGCCAGAAAATTGGGCTTCTCTTGGATGGCTTAAAAGTGAGGTTGAAGAAAACGGCAGGCAATACGAAATCCAATGGAGTGTATCCAAAAGCACCAATGAGTGCGTTTATGTCCCCAAAAAATGGAAGCATGGCTGCTATCACAATTGCCAGAGCAGTGCTCAGTGACCTAGAAATCACTCTGGGGATCAAATTTCGCATCGAAAATTCTGCTCTTTTTGGATCTGAAAATGCTTGCTCCATCATGTCATTGGTTGGCTGCAAGTAAACCTGCACACCACACAGTGTTCATGTTGAATTGAAACTTCATTCTGAACAAAAGATGCTTATGATTTGTTCGCTCAACTTAAAAGTTGAAACTCTAGATATAAGATTATGCAGAATATGTAGATTGTAGATACGTACCACCCCAACAGCTGAAAGCTGAGCTATGGTGAAAATGTTGGTCATATAAATGAACCACCTGGGCACCAAAGGTGTCCCGTTATCGACAAAGTTGTTTAAAACGAGGCTACCGACATGGTCTCCAAAAGCCCAGTAACCGGAGATTGAGACGCTGAAGAATGTGACTATGAGTACTAGGTAACAAACACACAACCCCTTGAACATCTTCCCTTTCACAGGGGGTGCCAATGTTGCCTGTAATATAACAAGCCGTCAAACAAAAACGTATATATAGCACGAACATCGAAAATTGCGAAGTACGAAGTAGTTGTCTTGTTGCGGGGAACCTGAGTTTCAGGAAGGATTCCATTTCCGTAAGTGGTGGCAATAATGGCAATAGCATTGAAGATTCCAAAGAGACGAGTCTGTGTGTCGCCATGCAAAGAATAATCTTTTGGCGGGCCTTTGGAGGAGTTACCTGTAGGAATTTGAGTGAAAACGCCACGTAAACTAATCACCACAATGCAAGTTGGTGGTAACTTGAGAGAATGAATATAGTGAAACAGAAAGTGAGAAATACCAATATAAATGGAAGCACCAGTAGCACAAGCACTGTAGGCGAGGCAGAGAACCAAAGAAACCATATTGATATGCCTGAGAGAGTGAAAAGATGGGAGCTGAGCTAATATTAGCATCAAGCATCCGAAAATTAACACAAACTCGTACAGCTTCATACGCCCATTTGGGTGTGCCACCTCGTAAATTGCCTTCATTTCATAATGCTCAAAAAATTCACTCCAAGAAAATAGTAGTATTGTTCATTTCATTGTTGAAAAGTTTGGGGTAACTTTAAATTACCTTCATGCATTGTCCTCCCAGAAGAGTGAAAGCCACAACGGTACCGTAGCAGACTGCGAATTGAATTGGCCCCACAAAATACCGACCCCAACCTGGCCCTGCCATTCATAAAACACTCAGTAGCTGAGAATACGGGATAATTGGGCCATTTGATTGGCCCGTTAAAATTGGGCCTATAGCTTCTAAAGCCCGGTTGAAGACTTGGATTTTTTTCTTTGCCCAAAGAAGACTTGGAAAGTTGAAACTTGAACCAGCACTGCAGTGGTATTGGGATTCATTTCCCCCCTTAGGTCCTAGGTTGAATCCCCCCTCCCCTCCTCTCCTCTCCCCTTGTATCAAAAAAAAAAAGTTGAAACTTGAAAATAATACACTGTCTTTGATACAAAATCCCGTCTATAATGTAAATTGCATTACGAGTGTAAAAGTAAGAAACCTAAAATTTGGTGAGCCACATCTCTGAATCGGAGGAGGCGGTGGCCGTTCTGAGCATGGTGTTCAAGAACAAGGGACAGTAAATTGTAGTTATAGAAAGAGACGCCGGCGGCAACAACCAAGCAGATGATGCCACCAGTCCAGCCGAGGAACGTGAAGGCGTATGGAAGGCTAAGCAATGATGGAGCTACTATGGAGGTCGTGAGGTGGTACCCGCAGTGCACCCACGATCCTGCAATTAGACAATGATAGTGATAAATATGTAATAATAGTTGATGACGATATCTAAGTAAATTATAAATATAATAGTAATAATAATTATTAAAAAAAAGCCTCCACCACCATGTGCCTCATCCCTGAGAACAAGGAATATTGGGGGGTTATGATTCCAGCAGAAATCACACGATAACACAGCTTCTCTCTTGTTCTTTAAAAGGAAAATGATGGAAGAGACAGGGCAGAGATGAGATCGGAGGGTGTCTATATATATAGATAGATAGTCATATATACGAGTAGCATATGAGAGTATATATAGATATATGACCTTTAGATTTAAGAACAAAGAGGGCTCCGGCATCATCGGCAACATGCTTCTGGGGAAGATCGACGCCTAGAGAAGTTGTTGGAGGATTTTCTGCTCCGTCATCACTGACTACGTTAGAGGTTGGAAGCAGAGAGCTCATCTTCTTGTTCTTGTTCTTCCCTCTTTCTCTATATCCCAACTACAATTCGTGCAAGACAATATTATTACTCTATATTGAACAGAGTCAACGTATAAACTGGTTTTATTATTATATAAATGCATATTCCAACCTGTCAAATTTGTCGGGGCCCCTCGTCTGGTCTAACACAAGATACGTATACACAGAGGCCAACTTGAAGGTGATGAGGATCATGATGATGTGGACGACGCCATTAAAGACGAGGAGAGAGTTGCAAAAAAAATAAAGGAGCTTACAAGTCCAACAAAAAGGGGGCGGTGGAAATTTCAAAGGAGTTGGAATATATTAATAGCATATGTGAACGTTCGGAGAGATAGGGAGATGATATTTTTTACTCTGATAGCTAATCAATGTTTGGGAGAGGATTCCGAATCTCCTGTAGCTTCCTCCCACAAAAGATTCTCCCTAGGCCGCCGTCCAAATTTTTTTAGTTTGGACCTAGAAACAGATGTTAGTAGGAGTATACATTTGATCACTAAACTCTTACGTTAAATTAACATTTAACTTTTATCAAAAATATAAAAGTAATCATAAACTATTTTTTTATAATAAAAGTAACAATAAATTTTAAAAATTGGAGCAAAATCGTTAAATCTAACTAACTTCAATTTATTAAAATGAGAAAAATTAAGAACTACTTATAATCAGTTCCAGAACTTTTGACTCGCTTGCAACTTCCTGATGTTTTTGAACCATTTGTAAGGCAAAAATATGTTAAAATACTTTTAAATATTGCTTAGCTATATTTTACATAAGTAAAAAAAAAATTAAAAAAAAAACAACTTCCTCATCTCCACCAACTCACATCCCCTCCACCCTGTTTTTCACAAACTTTGTTGGGTGACAAATTGTTGTTATATATTTTAAAACTCCAGTTGAGAATTTTATCATAATTATTGAGTTTAAATTGTTTTTATTTAAAAAACACCACGGATTCAAAATAAGAATTATTCGTAGGAGTGAAGTTTAAAAATTTGTCTCATACGTTTTTATGATCAAACAAAAAAATATTTACAACAAGGGTATTTTTGAGTTAACACAAAAATGTGCGGTCTCATTTTTGTTCTCCTTTGTCAGAGTTGAAGTCCCAACTGCTGACAAAGTTGAAGTCCTTCAAGAATTGCCCAAGCTTCTGCAACTTTGCTGCAGCATCTCTACATCCTATAAGAGAAACTCCCTGGCCACTCACCACAATCGCCTCTTATGACTCCTCCACAACCCGAGAAGTGTGGTAGTGCTGTCATTCCATCAACATTTAATCTACACCGCCCATCCTCAGGCATGAAATCCATGTAGTCTTCTTATATGATCTTTTGCATTTGCACCTCCATCCCACTGTTTCTTATGGTTTTCAAGACTTTGCCTGACTATGCTCTCAGGTCCCTTGGTGGTTTGAAACTAGTGTCATGGATGTATTGGTTTCTCCATCCCCAGTTAAACCAGCAGCCAGTTGTAAATGTCTCTTTCCATTCACAATCAACCTCCTTCGTACCTTGGTTCGGCAGATTTAAGGTAAGCTATTCCTGCCTCGATAGAGTAAAGAACTCAGCATGTTTGCGATTTGGCAGTATATGATTCCAGGTCATGTACGCTTGAGAGCAGTCTCGGAGAGCGCGGAGCTGATCTTCACATGTGCTTTGACAGATTCTACATTTAGTGTTTCCAACACCCTATCGACTGGTGACAGCCTTGGTCGGTAGCCTCTCGTGGTTAACTTGCCACACAAGCATCCGAACACTTTCCGGTGCCCTGAGTTTCCATATCTTCTTCCATAAGGAATCGACACCAAGTTCTGGTTCTCCTTTTATCCACTTGTAAGCACTTGCCGTGGTGAATTGTCCGTGGCTTGTAAATGTCCATCTTAGATTATCCCCTGCAACTGCTCTTGGAACTGGTGTTTTAGCAATGGTTTGCACAACCTGAGGTGGGAACACGAGGGGTAGTTTTGTTAGGTCCCAGACTCCCCGATCGTCTATAATTCCACGTACTGAGAGCTTCGTGTCGATTTCTGTATCCTCTGGGACGTAGCTGATGAAAAATTCCGTAGGTAAATTTCGTGACTAATTCAATGTTTTTTTTTTTGTAGCGGTATAGCTTTGCCTTCATTAAATGTAAAAAAAAAAAAAAAAAAATTGAATTGTTTGATGTTATAAAAATGAATGTTATCTAGTGAATAGATGGTTGAGAATATTATTCATAAATGAATGTAAAATTTGAGAAAAGTATCAATTTTTGACGTATGTAATGAGTTAACCAATATTTACTAATTAATTTGTACGAAAAAACTAGAGTAGCAGTTGTAATAAATATTTGGAAAGGCAACATAAAACATGACATGTATGGAGCTTATTTTGGTTAGCAGTGTAAAAAAAAAAACTTATTTTATATCTGACTTTTATAGAAGTAAGATAAAAAAAAAAAAAAAAAAAAAAAAACTCAATTATAAATGTAATTTTATATTTTGATTGATGGTGATAAAAGTAGTTTTTTTTTAAATGGGATTGTGTTTGAATTATTATTTGAAAAGTCAGTTGAGATGAAAAAAAAACTAAAGATGATATACATCTTATTAAATAATATATACACACACATACATGTCCTGAATTTGTTCTTATACGAAACTAAGAACAATCGTAAAGCCAGTTGTAACTCAATTGCATTGCTTGGAGGTCTTAAATTTGACACATGTCTAGAGGCGTTCAACTGTCAGTTAGATTTCTTCCTATCATCAAAGCATACTTCATTCATTGAGATATATCCTTTTCATTTCGTCACTTTCCCTTAGCTCGATTGTTTTTTCAATTCTCTTACTGTCATACGACTTCACTCCATGATTTTACAGAGTGGTCGACTTCTCCAAAAAGGGAATCCGCGACAGTGAGAGTGAAGGAGGGAGGAGAACGAAAGTGAATGGTGGTCAGGTAAGGGAAGCTTCAATGGTCCGATCTGCGATTCTGCACAACGTCGGACCATCAAGTTCTGATTTCATCTATAAGATCAGTGATTCTTGCTTCACCTTCTTGCAATTTTCTTATTACCAGGCGACACTCCAAAATTTTCTTACTCTTCTTCAACTTGTGGATCTGTGACACTCGAGAACGACACCTGACGGCGACTCACTCTCTGCATGCAAGAGACCAGCTCCAACATCACCTAAACGTTTAGAAGCTAACGCTCAAATGCCTCATTTTTTGGCTTATCTTCAAAAGTATATTATTTTATTTTATTTTTTGGTGTGGAAAAGCCCAGTAGACCAAACGACTTCCAAAGCACCATTGAAAACGTTCAGAAGCCAACACCCGAAAGCCACTGTATTTTTGACCCGAAAGCCACCTATGTTGCACTACACCGACACTTCGACACAAGATACGATACGATTCGACACTTCGACACGCTAATTCTAAAAAAATCTAACTTTCGACACATTAGAACACGTTTTAATATTAAATATATATAATATAATTTACATTCAAGTTCAATATATATTTCGTGAAATCCTGGCTTCCAATGATTCGGCCTTATTATAAAAGCGTGTCTCCTTTTTTAAAAAAAATACAAAAGGAAAATTCATTATCAATTCAATAATATTCAAAGTCATACATATTTTTTAAAAAAATATGAGTGTCGAGGAGTGTCAGATGGTGTCAGAGTGTCCGACACGCATATTTTTAAAAAATAGGAGTGTTCGTGCTTCATAAAAAGCCACTGGTTTCTTCGGATGCTTTGAAGCTTTGGTTCAACATCTATGGGTTGTTTGATTGATTCCTAAACCAGGTGCTTCAACTTCGTGGGATTTTGAGAAGCTTGGTGGAGATTAAACCAGGTTTCATTCCTAAACCAGGTTCGTCTTCGTCTGCAGCTTGTTTAGGGGTAGGTTTCTGACTGCATTATTGCTCCAGCTGCCACGTCCCTGGAAATTCAAAGGAGGAGTGACGCGTGGACACCATCTGGTAAGAGTTTTAACCATTAACGGCAGTTATCTAACCTTAACGGGAATATGTGACTTTTGCACCATTTTTGTAACCACATAGTTACTTTTGCACCTAAAAAAAGCACTTGGTGTTGGACGCTCTTCAGGATAAAACACATGCGTATTTTTACACCTTAACCCTTTTGTGTCAAAGCCAAGTAGACCAAATGCCTTCCAAAGCACCATTGAAAACGTTCAGAAGCCAACACCCGAAAGCCAGTGGTTTTTTTTTTGCCTGCCACTGCGCTTTTAGGGGTTCGCGACGCATTCCCAAACAAGCAATATGTTGACAAAGACTCCTTCAAGATTATCACACTAACTAATTGAAACTAATATAACATCCCTAAAATTATCTATTAATGATCAATAAAAATTTATCATAATATACTTAATTCTTTAAATTATTCCTTATCACTAGCTTAAGTGTGAACCATCTACCAAATTGATCAATTATGGTTATCCCACCTAATTTTCTCAGACCTAATATTCCTCAAGTAATCTAAGCCCCACGTGTTAATTTAATCGATCAACCACGTCATTCAATAAAGCCCACACAGTACTTGGATGGTCCCTACGAGGTGTGACTTTTGTAACATGGGCCTGTGAGTATTCTTTATCTTGTCCAATTTTCATTCGATTTTATCTTTATCTAGGCCCAGTTTTTTTTACAAGATTTCTTTATACAACGATCCTCTCTGTCATTAAACATATTATTGCGATATTTTCAATTTTCAAAAGGAAAAAGAAGAAGTTGCTTAATTTGTGTGTCACTAAGATATTAAAATACCAGGGGCATAAAAATACTACTTAAACTTTAATATCATGTTGCTCACAAAACTAATGAGATTAACAATAACAATAATATAATTAACAACTCGTTTTAGTAAAAAATTATATATTTGCAATTTTAAAGTTCAATTGGCCATGTTTTTTATATCTTCTCTATTTTCTTAATCATAACAATTCAAAACTCTCTCCTCCAACAATGGAGGGGAACCAAGCATGCTCGTCACAGCGTCACACCTCCTATTTTAACCATGCATGCCTGTTACATCCCAGATGTTACCATTTTTGAAGTATAAAACCTTCAATTTTTTTTTTTTTTTACAGAAGATGTGTGGTTTGGTTTAAGTTTTGAATTCTAGTAGGTGCATGCATGTATTATATTCTCTCCAATTCTTTATGATAAAGTCCAAAATTTAAATTGCTTTAATTCTTTTTATAAGAGATAGATAAGAATTGTTAGAACATTTAATAAGTTTTTTTTTCATTTTTCGGTAATTAATTATATGTATTATTTTATTTAAAAGGTTCTGCTGCCTATATATACGGATATATTTATTTCATTTCTCTATTTTACTTGCCCCTTATAAATAATGGCATGTTTAGGGGAAAAAAATTTATTTCATGCAAACTTATTGTTTTTGAATACTTTCTCAAATCAGATAATTTGATTATCAAACAGTTATAAATAGGATTTTAAACTTTAAATAGCATGCTTAATAAAGTTAGAGGCATTTCCGGTTTTGCATGATTGCGTACGTGTCCCTTTTTCGACAGTTCACAGCATCAAAATACATAAAACCGGAAAATTGTCACCACCTTGTTTTCCTCCTAGTCCAGCATGACATCCTCCTTCATTTTCCTCTTTGTTTTTAGCTAATGTAAGTAAAAAAGGAAAAAAAAAAAAAACTCCCTCCTCCTTCTTTTTTGAGTTCATGGATAGAATTAATATACACCATTTGGAAGGTAATAAAATCTTAATTATTTCCAACACTCTCACCACCTAGTTCTTGAGTTCATCACGTCTTTCTTTATGTTCAGCATTATTTGTGAAACTTTGGGCTTGTTTGATTTTATTTTGTTTAAAAAAAAAAACACTTATTTGAAAAACCGTTTTTAATAAGTTTTTTTTAAAATAAAAAATAATTTTTGAAAAAAAAATAGTTTTTACTTGTTTTTGTATTTTTATTTTTTGAGGCCACCACCTATTTAGTGTTGGCAATGTATTACTAGCAATGAGTCCACGACCAATGTCATGTCACTGCTAGTGACAGCCACTCACTTCAAAGGCTGGTTCTTTTTAAACAATTATCCAAATAGTTTTTTTTTTTCAAAATTGATTTTTTAAAACAATTTTATAAAACTGTTTTGAATAAAAAAAATAGAAAACAGAATCAAACAGGTTATTTAGATCTTTTGATGGTCAATGTTGTTCTCTGTCTATTTATTTTCTTGTAAGATATAGAGGCACTGGTCTTCCAAAATTGCATGCGCTCTCTAAAAAACAATTCAGGTTTTCCACGTGGAAGCATTTCCAATTCCCCCACAAAGTCCCGGCCGAGGAATCCACTTTCCTTCGCTTGTAAGTTCACATTCTTCTTGGCTTCTTCATCACTCGCAATCAACATGCTTTAACAATGTTTTTTTTTTTTAATTTCCCCTTTTAAAAAATTATTTAAAATTGATTCAAAGTGAGATTTGCGGGTATTTATGTATTATCAATATAATTTGCGGGCATAATGATGTTCATTTGTTGATGTAAACCCGGCCGGGACTTTAGAAATTTATTTAAACATACATTAATATTTGTGTGTGTGTGTGTGTTTTTTTTTCCAGTTATATTGCATAAAGATATGTGATTACAAAGCTGTCCCTGTCTTGAGGGAAGTCGTTTATTGTTAACTTGTTTTTGTTTGCATGTGACATGCATCAAAGTTCATCACGCAAAGGAAAAACCAATTTATAATTATATTCCACAAATTCTTCCACGCCTACTACCACTAGAAAGCACTGATAATATTCATAAAAGTAGGTGTTTTAATTGTTTGGCAGCACGAAATCACAAATACAAAAGATTAAATTATAAGGTTAAGGTGCAAAAATACATATAAGTTTTTTCTCTAGGAGTGCCCAGTGTCACGTGTTTTTTTTTTGAAGCAAAAATACATATGTGATTATCGTTTTGGAGCAAAAGTCACATTCCACTGTTAAGTCATTGTTCACCACCGTTAGGTTATTGTTCATTTCATCTCTTTCTCTCTTATAACGGTGAACAGTGACTTGACGGTGGGATGTGACTTTTACTCCAAAATGATAACCACGTGTGTAGTTTTGTTCCAAAAAAAAACATGTGGTGCTAGGTGCTCTTGGAAAAAAAAAACTCATGTGTATTTTTGCATATTAACCCTAAATTATATAATTAAAATAATAAGAATATTTGAGGGAATAAGAATTTAGAAATTTTGTGGGTTTGTGCCTTGCGTGTGAGAGAGTCATGGAGGGTGGTGAGGTGGGGGGTTGTCACGATAAGCAATTTTTTAGAGACAAAACATGGTTTAATAAAAAGTGTTGTCAGTCTATAATTAATTGACTGTTATTTTCGCAGGAGGAAAATGGTTGTGTGGGGTAGAAAACTTCAATTTCGACAAGAATTGACAGAATGGGATAGATAGAGATGTTGGATGTTTCATATATTTGGTTACCTTAATTTAGTGAATGTAAACGAAGCTTTTATATATATATATGTGTGTGTGTGTGTGTGGCCTTCTTTTTATTCATTTAACATTTTTAAATATCGCCGACCAATCCTTTATAGCAAGGTGGCAGCATAAACTCATCTAAAAGAGGAGGAAACAAATAGGAGCGGTATTAAACTAGTAATGATAGAATTCATAAATATAATATAAAATTTATATAATACAATTTGTATTATAAACTTTATCTTATATTTAGCATCTGAAGAAAAGAATAAGTGGCGTGTGTAAAGAATAGTGGTATAAGTGGCGATGGAATCAACGCTTTCTTGTTCACACGCATATATAAGGGGGAAAAAAAAGAAAGAAAAAGAAAGAAGCGGTTCCAAATCTTCGATGTATAGTTACTACTAGTATTATATATGGCGGGTACGTCAAAAAGAGCAAAAGCACAACAGATAGTCCTCAAATTACTACCAGCAACAACTTAGCGCTACTCCATTCGGTTTTAAATATGAGATAGAATTAATTTTTTTAAAAGATTAAATAAATTAAATAAGTTACTTAATTAAATCATCATTGGATTATATATCAATTTATAAATTAAGTAAAATAGTTTAAAAAAAATAATAATAAATACCAATATTTTAAAATAATTTAATCATTTTTAAGAAAATCAACCCGATCTTTTGACAGAAACTAGTAACACGAGTGATTTGAAATGGCGGGTATTGAAAGAGGAAAGGGATCCGGATTCTCTCAGAATCCTTTCTCTCATAATCCCTCAGAATCCTTCCATTCCAACTATTCATTTTCCTTACTTTTTATCTGAGCCATTCATTTCACCTCTACCTCGCGAGGTCATTTGACCTCACGAGGTAGAGATGAAATGGATGGTTGAGATTAACTATCAGGGAAATTAACGGTTTGAAGGCGCTTCTATGGGATACTGAAAGGAGAAGCTTACGAGGAAATCGTATGTTTATAGCAATTCGCAGGTCCAATTATCTCATTGTCTCTGTTTTCTGTTTTTTAACCCCCTCCCCCCAAAAAAAACAGTGATATATTTATTTTATTTTTCGGGGGAAAAAGAGAGAAAGTGGCAGATGCCTTTGTGTGTGCACAAGACAAGCTAAAACGTCTGATATGATATCTGTCGATGATTGCGTCAATTATTGATGAAGGGATAGAATCATAAAATAAGAGCAATAAAAGCAAACGGCAATAATTAATGCATATTTTGAAATTCATATATAATATCGTTGAACCAAAAAAAAAAAAAATCGTATATAATATAAATAAATAGTTATAAAACTTGAATGTCGAAGCAGTGTTGGGATTTGTAGGTGAAGAGTGAAGAGGGTAAGGCGCAAAAGAAGGCGTGGCAGATGGAGAAATTGAAGTAAACATAATGGTCAAAGTCTCTATTCTTGTTTATTTATAT
Organism: Acacia confusa; assembly: GCA_037074495.1. Taxonomy (NCBI): domain Eukaryota; kingdom Viridiplantae; phylum Streptophyta; class Magnoliopsida; order Fabales; family Fabaceae; genus Acacia; species Acacia confusa. Next base: position 2,989,537 of record CM073509.1, read on the forward strand.
GAAAGCAATGGGCTTGCACACGTAATAGTGAAGCCATCTCTCTCGTGGTATCGTCGGTGTGGTTAAAAAAAAAAAAAAAAGCACATCTTTTTTGTCAATTAGAGTTGAGTATAAAAGAATGAACCAATTATTTACAATGAAGTAAATTAAAATTGGAATAAGAGAATTACATGTTTACCAAACCGTGAAATTGTAATTTTAGAAGTCATTTTTAGTAAGTGAAAACAAAATATTTTTCATAATAGTATTTTATAAATAAAAAAAAACTATTTCCAAAAGCTACTTCAAACATGCACTACTCGTATGAAAAGATTCATGTATGTGTGTGTGTAAGCAAAGGTGTTTCCGTTAAGTTATTGGATTTGTTTGGGTTAGCAGTGACTTATTTTCTATCTGATTTTTTTAGAAACCCGATAGGAAAAAAATATTAGATTATAAATATGATTTGTGTTTAGATTGATAGTGGTAGAAGTGATGGGATACACGTTCAAAAACTGAGAGTTTTTTAGAAAAAGCTACCCCATAAAACTTTTTCCTTAACTGAATTTTAGGATTTTTTTTTTTAAAAAAAGGCTAATGAACTTAAAACATAATCCAAACATTTCATTTAGGTTTTTTTTTTATTTAAATTTTTTTCTAACTTTAAACTACTTAAAACTCTCTCCAGATCATGGGCAGATTTTTCCTTTTATTCTCTTATACACTTTGAGACATTTCATTCTCAAAAGTACCTAATTTCTCTTCATATCTTTTTTTTTTTCTATTTAATTTTTTTTCTGACTTTAAACTCCTTAAAACTCCAAGTTATTACAAATTTTTCCTTTTATTCTCTTACACGCTTTGAGTCATTTCATTCCCAAAAAGTACCTGATCTCTCTTCATATCTAACTAATTTTCACCTATATCTTTTTTTTTATATGAATTTTCACCTATATCCTTCCCTCGTGACTTTATCTTTCTTTGTTTTTTTTCTGCTTTATTTTTGTGGAGCCAATAATGGGCAGTGGGCTGCTTTAGATAAAGAAAACACCAAAAGCCAAGAACAGACAAATAAGGTAGGGATGGCTTTCGCTTTTCATGGTCACACCATTGGAGGTTGACTGGATTCAGTTATATTTACACATATAAAGCTCACTCATTTTTTCCTTCTAACTCACTTGTCTTCCCTAGTTTTTTACCATCACATTTGTTGGAATTAACAGCATAAAAAGAGCTCATGTTTTACCACAAAAAAAAAAAAGAGCATATGAGATTTTTTTTTTCTTTCCCTTAATCGTGATTAAAGAACTAAATAGGCTAGATATAATTTCTACATTTTTTTTTATTAACATCAAATGGATGAAAACCGATGTAAATAAATATATTTTGAGGCTCAAGAGAAAAAGGTTTTGGCGTTTTCCTACATATGGTAAAATTAGAGATTGAAAAATAAGTTGCCCATCTTCCAAACGTGACAATATAATTTGTCAATAATGATTATGTTTTTAGACAATTTTTCCGAACAAGTGATTAATAATAAGAATAACATCTTAAAGGAGCAGATAATTTTGACGAAATTAAATGACAAAAACAGCTCCTAAATCAAGGGCTTGTGAAGTGTGAAAGTGCTTAATTGTTTATTGAAATTGACAAACACAACTAATTATTCAAGGGCATTAAATTTAATGTCCCGATTAAAAGGTCACACGATGGATTAGTTTTTGCAAATGGTAACATAATTCCTTGATTCAGGGTTCATCAAATACTAACGTACACTGCGGATAATTATGCTTTATCGCCGTATGTTTTTTTTTTGGTTGAATAAATGGAGATTTGAACCTTGTAGCTGTTGAAAGAAAAAAGGAGTCAAAATTTTCAGCACTAGGAGCCCTTAATTCCCGGAATATGATCTTATATCTATAACACACATACATTCTCATAATAAATTCTCTATTTTAATGATTGAAAAAACGTCTAATTCTTTACCAGCTCTATTGCTTCAACAATGGTGACATTTTCCTTATTCAAACCATAAGAAGAGTCAGAGACCATGTTTATATTTTTTATTTTAAACAAAAGAGTAAAAGAGAGGAGAAGACCAGGAGAAAGCAAATGCTCATCGAGGACCCAAAAAGTTTTTTTTTTTTATTATTATTATTAGTGAGAGTGTGTCAAGTGAGGTGATGAGGGTACTCAGGTCTCTAGCCTCTAGGCTTAATCTGAAGCCCCATCTAATAATTTTCTTGATCACTTTAAACTTCCAAACTACTGTAATCAATTACTCTTTCCCTTTATGGGATTGACCAAAAACACCACATTTCTTGATAAGAGTAGATAAAGTACAAATGTACAATTCCGGAATTTTGATATGAGAAGGATATAATATACTCCCTCCCGTCCTAATTATAAGATATATTTAACTGATTTTGGGGAGATTAAGGAAGAGAGTTAAATTAGTTAATTTCACTCATTTTCCTAAAATGTCTTTATATAAATTTTCAATGACATTAACATATTTCCCCAACATAGAGTATTCTTTTCTATGTTTTCTAATTGAAATGATGGTCTTACTATATATACATATATGTGTGTGTATGCACACATATATATCTACAACCCTCCAAAAAAAACACACCCCCCCCACAGATACACACACATACACACAAATACAAACCCCCGCATTCCCCCCCAACACACGTATACACACACATATACACAAACACACACACATATATATAGACACACACACACACATATAATGCGTGTGTATGTCTATATGTATGTGTGTATACATATATAAATATGTATGCGTGTGTCTATGCATGTATGTGTTTTATTGACTATATTGGTAAATTAACGTTAACTCATTGATAAACAAATTAAAATCCAACAATTTAAGAGTTTTATTGACTGGAAAATTCTATGCACCTAAATACATATACTTACCAAAAACTAAACACACTTAAGAGAATAAAATATGGGTGTTTTAGGAAGAAATTAACAAAAATTTAAATTTTATCCTATAATTAGGACCAAAACCAACTCCCAAATATTGTCCTATAATTAGGACCGAAGGGAGTAGGTGCTTTGCAGGTGGACACTTTTCGCCTCCCATATATTTCCCCCGAACAAAAGTTATATCAAATGTTTATAGGTATTTTATTATTAACATTCTAATATAGTATATTACTATGGTCTTGTTTATAAGTATTCTTTTAAGTACTCCTTCTGGTCCTTATTATAAGGCACCAACTAATAATTCTCACATACCAATAAAAACAGTTAAAGTTAATAAAGTTGTCATAGAATTTAAGTAATTTCCAATATTACCCTTACTAATTACACTAAATTCCAATATTCTATTGATTATTACTCTCACCCACTACCTTTATTAACTAGGGGCATACATGTAAAAAGATAATTAATGCTCATTGGGAACAAGCAAGTGCCTTATAAAAATGACCAAATAAACTTGCTAGTTAGTGCCTTATAACAAGGGCCAAAGGGAGTAATAAGTAAAATTGGTTCTTTTTATTTGGCATAAACTAACAAGTTTATTTGGTTCTTTTTATAAGACACTTGTTTGTTCTCAATGAGCATTAATTATCTTTTTCCATGTATGCCCTTAGTTAATAAGGGTAGAGGGTGAGAGTAATAATCAATAGAATATTAGAATTTAGTGTAATTAGTAGGGGTAATATTGGAAATTACTTAAATTCTATAACAACTTTATTGACTTTAACTGTTTTTATTGATATGTGAAAATTGTTAGTTGGTGCCTTATAATAAGGACTAGAGGGAGTACTACCTAAAGGCTAATAAACTTTGAAAAAAAACAAAAACTCTTCTTACCAATATTCTATGTCTACTGGGTGATTACCAGTTTAATAATTCTATAATCGTTTTTAAGATAAATGTTTATAGAGAGCATGAAATAGTCAAACCTCTTGAAGTCAATAAAGATTGGTTCAAACATTCATATGGTAAAGAGTTTACTCATAAATTTATAAAACCATAAGTTTGAATCCCACTATCAATATAATAACAGCCTTGTTGCCTGTAAGTATATGTCCTGACTCTAATAAACCCTTCGCTAAACTCACATGAAGTTTAGTTTAATTAGTCTATAAAAAAGAAGCCAAGCCTCTTAGTTCACTGGGTCCAAGAAAAACAGGGGAGGGGAGAGAACCTTATTTCATGTTAAACATGGCTAGCAGTTTAGCTTTCACTAGTTGCTATTGAATTATTATTGTGAAATGCACAATTGGCGAGCCTAATTTTGTAATTACCACACATTTAATTACAAGGATCCAAAGTCCCTCGTTTATTTTGGTATTTTGTAATTCGTGACCACATCTTTTTTTTGTATACTGAGTAATTAGAAAAACCAACAATTATATATATTGCTTTTCCTGCTACCCGTGATCTGACAACGAGATAATAATAATTAGAGCAAAAACAAAAGAAAATAAAAATACCAAACATATTGTGAAAGTATAGAAATGAGGGCAAAAAGGGGAAAGAGGTCCTAGCTTAAGGGTGGCCTTGAGTGCACGTGGAGGGCTTTTATCTCAATAATGACAATGAGACAGCATTTTTGACGTGAGTCTGTACCCTCACATGGGAATGACCCTACAAATATCAAACCCATGCCCTCTTGTTCCTTTTTTGTCCTTCACGACAATACCCCCAATAATAATATTAACATACTCAATTCTTATCTTGCCTCATCATCCTCACACACACACAAACACAGTTGCTTTGTCTTCCTTTCTCACACCATTGGGGTAAGTGGATAACACCCCCGTTCACATATTATACCCTTCATTCATGACTCACCGACACTTGACACGTCACCCACGTATTTGTTAGAAAAATCCCCCCAAGGCCCAACTGGCCCAACTTACAAAAATATTGTCAGAAAAAAAAAGTCATGTGTCAAAAAAGACCTTAGGTTTTTTCTGGTATTATTTTAAGAAATATTAACAACTATATCAGTATACCATTAACAATTAAATCAGTCCAGTTAATAACTATCCGTTAACAACTAAATCAGTACTTATAAACAACTATATCAGTACCCGTAAACAACTACGATTTTTTGAAATAATACCAGAAAAGACCTTAAGGCCTTTTTTGACAAGTGACTTTTTATTAGGTATTTTTTGATAATATTTTCATAATTGGGCCCCTGATGTAGATTTTCCCGTATTTGTTCCTTTTAATTAGAGTGGCAACCACTAGTCAGTGGTCTAATTAATATTACAAACATTATTAAATATGCAACATCCTATCTATAGAAGAGTACACGTCACTTAGTTCAAGATAAATATAAGATAAAGTTAATTTTTTAGAGAGATTAAGAAAGATAAATAAATTATTTTATAGCATTTATATTTTTTTCCCCATTAAATCAATTAGTTTGATAAATAAATTGATATATAATCTAAATATACACAATATATAATATAACCTCTTTAATTTTTTTAAAAAATTCAATTATATCTTACATTTAATATCTGAAGGAGTATTTTTATTTGTTTTTGTTCGAGGGTCAATCCTTAATTAATAGATAATCCTGCCACCTAAATCAAATCAAATAATTCAATTTTTGTTTGGAGGAATATTATTATAATTCTTACGCAAAAGATATTAGTTTTGACCAGGTGTATAAGTACCTGGAGGAGAGGCATTACATGCGCAGTGATGATTGCATCAATTTGGGGGCATTCCATTTTGCCACAGAAACTGAACACTCACGCCTTCCTTATTCTTTCGCATTAGTCCACACTCCACACTCACCTACTTCCTTTTTTCTCTATTTTGAAAAATATTAATTTCCTCTCCATTTACATACCTTTGAATAATCTGATTCTTATATTCACTTTTATATACTACTTCTCCTCCTTAATACAAATTATTGTTTCGGTCACACACGAGAGATTTCGTTTCTCTCATCATCTCTCATAATCCTTAATTTATATCTGTCCAATCAATCTGAAAAGTAAAAAATAAGTTATGTTATCAAGTATTACTCTTTCAACTTTTCTTTCGTCTTTTCAATTAACGGTCCTTATAGATTAAACAATAATGAAGGCTTACTGACTAAAGATTTTTTTTGGGGGGTGGGGGCGGTGGATGACTGATGAATGTTAGAAGAATAAGGTTAATGTTATCATTGGTTCTTATAATTTAATCCAATTTTAGTTTTGGTTCTTATGGTTTCATAAGACTTTATCTAAGTTTAAACATAAAGACCAAACCAAAATTTGACTGAAATTCAAGTGCTATCAGTTGTATGAACCCTAAAGAATAATCAAGGCACATCAAGTAAACAACATCCGTTTTATGAAAAATAAAAAGCGATGAGGGTATTAAGCAGTGCTGGAACTAGGGCCCTAGCTGACCTTTTAAAATTTATTAGTATAGTTATGTATTTATTATATAATATTTTATTTTTGCCAATAATTTGGCCTTGACTAATCTCTTATCTTTTCCATAAAGACAATGTTTGGTTCATTACCTACAGGGTTGTGAGAAGAAAGAAAAATTATTATTTGAGATATCGAATGAAAATATTAGTATTATTTTATATTTTATTGTAATTTATAATAATTGATCATTATTTATTTATATTTTGAATGTTATAATCATTTAGTAAATAGTTTAATATATTTATGTTTTAGTGCGGATTAAAAATAATATTTGGTCCCACCATTGATACTACTCCCTCTGGTCCTTATTATAAGGCACAAACTATCATTTCTCACAAACCAAAGAATGGAAGTTGTGTCATTAAATAGGTCCAAAATTGATAAATGTTTCCAACTTTACCCCTACTTTAATTATGGGAATTTGAAAAGTTAGTTAAAAGTGAGGGTATAATGAGAAACTAGCAATAAATGAGTTAGTTAATGTCAGTTGGTGCCTTATAATAAGGACAAAAAAATGATGGTAGTTAGTGCATTATAATAAGGACAAGAGGGAATAATACATAAGAGTGTAGTAAATTAAATAAAATCCAAAACCATTATCACCCAAATCAACACTTACATTTATGTACACATCTCTGCAATCTGCATTAAAAGCTCTGTAAAAAAAGAAGGGGGAAAAAAAAAAGTAGGCTACAGTACTATGGAACTTCTTAATCGTCAGACCCAGGGTTGTTCTTAATTCCCACCACCAATAAACGGATTCTCTATAAATAGAAAGCACATGCCTCTTTCTGCAAAAAAGGCAATAGTAAGAAACGACAAGTTCCACCAAAAAAATAAATGAGGCCCAAATAGTAGGGCTTGCATTAAACCGTTGTCTATTTAAATGTCTTCTGATCCCTCATCAACCTCTTTTTTCCTCTTTCTTCCCTCTGTCTTTTTGCTTTTCACACTTTAGTCCCCCGTTTTTTCGTTTTTGGCCTAAGCTGTTCACACAAAACCATTCATGATTTTTTTTTTTAGGTTAAATAATAGATCCATCTTGGAAATATAGGTCAAGGAGTAATATTGATCTGAAAGTTTTTTCAGGTTTAATTTTGTCTTAAAAATCTAAAAACGTAGTAATGTTACTATTTTCTGTTAAAAAATTAACATTGACTATAAAAAACTTGATATTGACAATTAACTTTTTAATGAAAAATGAAATATTGCTACTTTTTTAGACTTTTAGGATAAAATTAAACCTAAAAATACTTACAGAGCATTATTGCTCTCAAACATATACTTCTGGAACGAATTGATTACTTAACCTTTTTTCTTGAGGCATAACATCGTCTAATATAGTGACAAAATCTTCAACTAGTGATATTTCTCTCTAGATATTTTATTATTACAGAAAAAAAAAATACATCGACTGCACGAATCATGTGAAGGTGAAGCTCAAGATAAAAAGTCACTCAATCACTCACACTGGGCTATAGTGCCACGTGGCAACGTTACGGAGTGAAGAGGCATCTTTTTTCAGGGCCCCAGGTCCAAGCATAATCAACATATTAATTACCCAAACTCTAATTTAATTCTCCAGATTTGGTACAGAAAAGCTTAATGACATAATTTTCCCACATTGGACTTCTACAAATTTTCCTTTTTCACAAAAAGTATCAATTGAAGATTTTGAAGGCACCTCACTTAGTTACCCATTTATTTATTTTTTACATAAAGAGAGCTGAAATCCTTAACTTTCATTTTTTTTTAAATTAAGAAAATACTTTTCAATATATTAAGACCAAAATATCCTTAAAAAAAATGATATATTCACCTTTCCATCAAAAACTCGGAAAAGGAAAAAAATGAAGTTAATATGAGAATTTTATGACTTGACTCTTGCTTAGGAGGCACGACCATTAATGAGATTTTAATCTAATAAATATGGAAAAAAAGACATTAAAAAAAAATCAACTAAACCCTGTAAGTTTGACTATAAATTAAGCCTCTCACACACACACTCTCTCTCTATCCTCTACCTCCCCTCACTCCCCTTCCTCTGTTATGCTCTGTCTCTGGCTCTCTGCTTCTCTCAGACAGAAAAGAGAGAGAAGAAGCACTGGGTGGCAGTGGTAGTTGTAGTAACGTACATTTCCTTCTGAGAAGTGTGGCCTTCATCTTCTTCTACCTTCTGCAATTTCTTCCCTTTTGTCTACTTTCTCAGACACCACCGACCCAACTTTATCCAAAATGGTCGAAGCAGAACCCAAATTCTTTATGCCGGACTCAGTCCGAAGTGTGAGTCACGACATCGCCGGACAGATTCAGCTCATATGGGAAACGTTCAAAACGCCATTAATTGTGCCACTTCTGAACCTCGCAGTCTACATTTGCCTGGTAATGGCTCTTATGCTCTTCATCGAGAGGCTTTACATGGGAGTCGTCATCATCCTCGTCAAGCTCTTCTGGAAAAAACCAGAAGGGCGTTACAAATATGAGCCAATCCAAGACGATGTCGAATTGGGGTCCTCCAATTTCCCTGTCGTTCTCATCCAAATCCCAATGTTCAATGAAAGAGAGGTAAGAATTAATGGCATTCTGATTCTCTGTTTGTTAGTCTTCTTTTTCTTGCTTTGTTATTTTTCTTAGCAAAGAGAGAGATTAATTAGAATTAAATGAGATATCCCAATGTTCAATGTGCTTTTGTCGGTTATGCATTGGGTGGTTTCTGGGTCAGGTTTACAAGGTCTCCATTGGAGCAGCTTGTGGGCTTTCATGGCCTTCAGACCGTCTGGTGATCCAAGTCCTCGATGATTCTACTGACCCTGCAGTTAAGGTAACTCAAATATTTCAGAATATTTTGCCATTTCAAGTTTACGGTTTCATAATTTGTATGTGCGCATGGAAGAATATTTGGAATATTTGTGGTTTGGAATTAATTACAGCAATTGGTGGAGCAAGAGTGTCTGAGATGGGCGAGCAAAGGAATAAACATAACGTATCAAATCAGAGAGAACAGAACAGGGTACAAAGCAGGAGCACTGAAAGAAGGGCTGAAGCGAAGCTATGTGAAACACTGCGAGTACGTGGCCATTTTCGACGCCGACTTCCGCCCGGAGCCGGACTTTCTCCGGCGAGCCATTCCCTTTTTGGATGGCAACCCCGACCTGGCTCTGGTTCAAGCACGCTGGAGATTCGGTAAGCGGATAAGCAAATAAAGAAAGCACAGTAAATTTTTCCCTCTTTCGCTTCACTATTGTGGCCTTTTTTTATCAAACTCGTAAACTTTTGTTTTCTCGCTTCATTTGCAAAATTAACCGTGTCGGTGGTGATGGAAAATAGGATATTGATTCGTAATAAAACCAAATTCGGGTAATTTTTGTACTTGTGTTTTCTCATTTGTTACTTTTGTTGCCCCTTCGCATGAGTTGATATGACTGCATGGAAGGTCCACGAAAATGAAACCACCAATCACGGGTGGGCCCCACTGGCTTGCCCGCCTAGCCCACGCTGATCGGGAAGCTTGTTTCCGTCGCCCCTCATGGGCTCCACAGCCTAAACACTGCTATATTAATCCCTCTCACTTTTATTATAAAACATTAATTAATAAATCTATTTTATTTTTTTTATAAAGTACTTATTTAATGTTATTTATTTTTTTATAATATATAGTCCTAATCAATAAAAATAGTGGATGAAAATAATAATTAATATAATTAAAATTTAACATAATTAATAGGATTAATATTAAAAATTACTTAAATTTTTTAACAATTTTACTGACTTCAATTGTTTTTATTGATTTATCAGAATTATTAAGTAGTGCCTTATAATAAAGACTAAGAAGAAGTATATAAGTATGCATATACACTAATATATATATATATATATATATATATATATATATATATATATATATATAGATACACACACATACAGATATTTCCTGCTAACAACAGCATCGTGGGAACCCTCTCGCCATTCACTGGTTGGCGATTATACCTTTTTTTAAAAAAAAAAATTCGTCTCGTAATTTCGACGATTTTTCCCCCTTTATTTTTTTTGGATAAAATAGAGCAGTATTCCTCAATTCCTTTCCATATGAGATGTTATGACATTTATTTTGAAAGGGATATTGGCAAACAAACTTGTTGAAATGACTCAAGTGTCCTTGTCAACGGTTGGGGGGGGGGGAGATGGTCCATAGGCCATACCCAGGTCGTCGTCGATGTGGCATTTTCCTCGAACTTACGGGCAGAAATTGCGACGGGGGTTGCGGGTCAGTCTTGTTATTTCACTTTCCAGCGAAAGAGAAAAACCGGGTGGTTGCTGCGGGGTTATCGTAGGAACCAAACAGCTTTTGCCGCGACAATGCTACCGGGGGCAAAATTGTCCTTTCCTTGCTTATTCAAAATTGCAAACTCATCCCCTAGCCCCATTCCCACGTGCTTTCAGAATTTAGATGACATTTTGGGCTGCTCCATGTGCATAACGGTGGACCTCCCCCTTGTTCTGCCGACACTTCTCCTTCATTTTCATCTCCATGATGACGTGGCATTTTTACAGTTTGAGTCACATACAAACGAATAAGAGAGTAAAATTTGGCTTCATATTGTCCCGCTACTTCCCATCCTAAAGGTAGAACCTAGTTTTATACTAGGAACTAAGTCCTACCTGTAGGATTCCAAAGAGTACTATTGATTCACACGGACATAGCAACTTCTTGTTAACATATTTATGCGTGTGTTTAAATTTTATATAAAAAAATATGCCCCATTTTCATTGAGTTTTATCTTTTCTTACTTCTTTTTAATAAATCTTGATATGAAGGAACAAAAAGGGAAAAACAGTAACAACTGTGTGGTGTTTTGGACAGTGAATGCGGATGAATGTTTATTGACAAGGATGCAAGAGATGTCTCTGGATTACCATTTCACAGTGGAACAAGAAGTTGGGTCAGCAACTCATGCCTTCTTTGGTTTCAATGGTATATACATTTCATTTCACTTGTTGGCCCTCCCTTCTCATTCATTTCTAAGACATTATCTTCATTCATAAGTCATAACCATTTTTAATGTTTAGCTGCTGCTGCTGCTACATTCATTACATGCTTGCGTCAAGGCCATTAAAAATAAGACAATTCCTTTGTATAAATGCAGGCACAGCAGGTGTTTGGAGAATTGCCGCTATCAATGAAGCAGGAGGTTGGAAAGACAGAACAACTGTGGAGGACATGGATCTTGCTATTCGTGCCAGCCTTCGAGGTTGGAAATTCGTCTACCTTGGTGACCTCCAGGTATTTTAACACACATATATCATATACACATACAAAACTGTTTGCATATATATATATATATATATATATATAGTGTAATAGTGATTGATATTGATTGTTGACTTTGTTTTTGAATCTCTGTGTAGGCCAAAAGTGAGCTTCCCAGTACCTTAAGGGCCTTCCGTTTTCAGCAACATCGCTGGTCTTGTGGTCCTGCTAATCTTTTCCGCAAAATGTTGATGGAGATTGTGAGGAACAAGGTTAGGTTTTTTCAGCAACATGTGTGTGTGTGTGTGTGTGTGTGTGTGTGTGGGGAGGGAAAATGGGGGATTTAATTGAACAATCTTGCTGATTTTCCTAATTTTTGTGGTAAAACGATTTGTATTATGCAGAAAGTGAAGTTTTGGAAGAAAGTGTATGTGATATATAGCTTCTTCTTTGTACGTAAGATCATAGCCCACATGGTAACCTTCTTCTTCTATTGTGTGGTGCTTCCCCTCACAATTTTGGTCCCTGAGGTTCATGTTCCTATATGGGGAGCTGTTTACATCCCTTCCATTATCACCATCCTCAACTCAGTGGGAACTCCGAGGTCTCAATCATTATTTGCTTTAAATTATGTCTTTTAAGTTCAGTCCTTTTGTTTCAACAATTAAATTTTTGAATTCTCTGGCAGGTCCATTCACTTATTGTTCTACTGGATCCTCTTTGAGAATGTCATGTCTCTGCATCGTACCAAGGCAACTTTTATTGGTCTGCTTGAAGCTGGAAGAGCTAATGAGTGGGTTGTCACTGCAAAACTTGGAGACTCCGCGAATAATAAGAAATCAGATTCTGCTAAGAACAAGACAAATGTTACAAAACCTATTAAAAAACCCAGACTCAAACTTGCAGAAAGGTCAGATTCTTTATAAATTTGATATCTATAGTTTTACTGTCTCAGTTTCTGTCGTTCAGAAACCATTAGTGTTTTCAATATAGGCCGCGTCAGTTCTAACTGTTTATATTGCTGCTTATGTCTTAACATGTAACAGGTTTAATTTGCTAGAGCTGGGATTTGCAGCCTTCCTGTTCTTTTGTGGATGCTATGATTTTGTAAATGGGAAGAACAACTACTTTATTTACCTCTTCCTTCAGACCATAACCTTTTCCATTGTGGGATTTGGTTATGTTGGCACCATTGTGTAAAGCTCTTTTATCAGAGTCACCGGGAGATAGTCAAAGTCTTATATAGGTGACTCTACAAATTAAAATGCACACAGGGGGTGATTTCTTTAAGAAACAAATTTATATGTACCAAACCATGAATTAATTTATACGCTATTGGAGCCAAGAAAGAATTTCAGAAATCATAGGCTGATACTGCTGTTAGTGTTTCCAGAAAGCATTACATAGACCTGAGGCAAGGAAGAAGGCCTCTCAAAATGTGCTTCATTAGAGTTTTATAGTTAAGTAGATATTGCTGTTTTGTTTGCATAGATATTGATCCGTGAGAAATTGTAGTTATTTCATGATTCCTCTATATATGCATTGGTTTGATCAGATAAAGCATTATTTTGGTCATCTATACCTTTTGAATAATGTTGCAAAAACTCTTAATTATGATAGATTCAAACACCAATTACCAGAATTTTCTAACATCAGTTGCATTTTTGCATTAAATTACTAACGTTCCATGTGCTATGATGTCTCACCATTATGGTTCAATTATCATGTCAAATGTTACAAGTATTGGTTTTATTATTATTCAGTGAATTGTATTCAAGAATGTCATACAAACAGAACATTACAGGTCAACATAAAAACAAATAGAACATTTTAAAAAACTCATTTATGAGATGGCAAAAAAACTAAACGCGACGTTAGACATTTTCTCAAATCCAAACTGTGAAACAATATTTTTCAGTAGGGTAATTGTTACTACAGAATTCAGAAAAGGTCCAATGATGACTATATCATAAGCATGTTTCACGTTGCTGTTTTGATGGCAAAGTATCATTTTCTAGTTTTCGCCCAAAGGAAAGTGAAACGAAGTACTCTTTGGGAAATATTTGCTGGTTTTGGAAACATTTGCTGGTTCCCTTTGCGAGCCTTGCGTTCAATCAAGTATCCATGTTAGTGATGCAGCATATATATTGGGCCTGTTTGGGTTGACGGTAGTAAATGTGACTTATTTTCTATCTGTTTTTTATAGACAACCTGTAAAAAAAAAGGCAGGTTGTAATATGATTTATGTTTGGATTGTTCGTTTGACTTTTGTAGAAATAAATTCTTTTTTTAAACTGTAGAGTGTTTGGATTATTATATTAAAAATTAATTGAGATAGAAAATGACTGAAAATGATATGAATTTGATTTGATACTATATACATATATGATAAAAAAAAAGTTATAAAACATAAAAACGAAAAAGAGAGAAACTGACTTTTTTAAAAAAAAAAACATTAAAAGTGGGCTAAATCATTACTTTTGTGCTTTTTCCATATGCCATCGGCTTGAGAGGAGAACAAAAGGCCCTTGACTTATGACCAAGCAGGCTAGCCTACAACACTGCTGGAATTTACCACTGCTCCAAAAGATAGCTTCTAAGGAGGAGTTGTTTTCTTGTTTAATGCCTAGTGAAAAATAAGCCAACCCTAATATTTTTCATGAAGCCTTTTTTTTCACTAAAATTTGTTTCTAACGCCCAGTACAATTTTTTGCCTGCAACGTCTTATAATGCCAGCATACCACCTGCCCAAACACAGCCATTATATTGAGGAGGCTGAATCGGAACTATTTTTTTGAAGTCATGAGTGATTTTTTTTAGGAAGATGACTTTCAAGTTGAAGTTCAATCTATCTTGGCCATAAATGTCAGATCTCATAACTCATGCAAAGAGACTGTCCTGTTGTTCATCTCTGAGTCTAATAACCAAAATCAAGATAAAAAAAGTTCCTTTAACACCCTTGAATAGGCTTGGGTTCTCATGGAAAAGGTTCGAGCCCAAAGCATAAAAGAATAAAGACTAGTGCTGGCTGTGGGGTTCGAACCCACGCGCACTTATGTGCAGAAGATCTTAAGTCTTCCCCCTTAACCTCTCGGGCAAACCAGCTCATACAACATTATTGATTGAGTTTTTAATATAAATAGTATTTTAAAAGATTTTAGTTGGTTAAGCGTTTCAGAACTATCTAGAACTCGAAGGAAGCTTCTTGAAACAACTACCATTTCTGCGCGGGGAGCAATACCTTTTTCTTCCGTCAAAGCCATAACCCTGTTAGCTACCAGTGATTAGTGTATAGAGCCGAGGAAGAGCCGGTTGAAAGCGGGTGGCCTGGTGGAGAGGTATTATAGGATATATTGATAAGAAAACTTGACCTATCTAGTGGATCCTCTCCTATCTGGTTCGGTTGGTGACACGAAGAGCTAGGGTTTCCGATGGCGGAGCACTTGGCTTCCATTTTTGGTACCGAGAAAGACAGGGTGAATTGCCCTTTTTATTTTAAGATCGGTGCTTGCAGGCATGGAGATCGATGCTCGAGACTCCACACCAAGCCCAGCATAAGCCCCACTCTTTTGCTCTCCAACATGTACCAGCGTCCCGACATGATCACCCCCGGCGTCGACGCCCAGGGTCAACCAATCGACCCCCGCAAGATTCAAGACCATTTCGAGGTTCCTTCCTCTCTCTTTTTTCTATGCGTAGAAGTCGATTTTACCAATTTTTATTGGATCTTATCTTTACGTTAATCTCGTAAATGCAGGAATTCTATGAAGATTTATTTGAGGAACTAAGCAAGTATGGAGATGTTGAAAGCCTCAATATTTGCGATAACCTTGCCGACCATATGGTATGTCTTTTTCATTTTGAACGATCCCCTTTTAACTGATCCTCAGAGGCTAAGTTCCTAAATGTATTTTTTGGCAGGTGGGCAATGTGTACGTTCAGTTCAGAGAGGAAGAGCATGCTGCAAATGCGCTTAAGAACCTAACCGGAAGATTTTATGCTGGTCAGTTATCTTATTTCGGTTTTTTATTTTTTTTTTCCAAGCTTTGTTCTGCTTTCCACATAATTGGCAATCTAATTTTAATGTATGGCCAAATGTGATGATTATCAAATAGTAGTCGTTATTACTTATTAAGGTATATGTTCCTTTGAATGTGATGTCAAATTACGCGCCATTATCTGCGGAATAGTGAAGTGAATGAAATTGTTACCTGTTTGAACATCGATCACTGTGTGCAGGCCGGCCAATTATTGTGGACTTCTCCCCTGTAACAGACTTTCGTGAGGCCACCTGCAGGCAGTATGAGGAGAATACCTGCAACCGTGGTGGCTATTGCAACTTTATGCACTTGAAAAGAATTAGCCGGTGAGATTTTCCTGAGTTTGATATTATGAGCAATTACAGCACTCTTTTCTTTTTGGCATCCAACTTAGAATCTCATTTTATTTTGTAAATTTGTTATCTGCAGGGAGTTGAGGCACCAATTGTTTGGGAGGTACCATAGAAGGCACAGTAGAAGTAGAAGCAGGAGTCCTTATAGGCATCGCAGCCATGAGGAGCGATCGCATCGTAGTCATAGCAGGAGGCATGAAGAGAGAGACTATCATCATGATAGTCAAAGCAGGAAACACAGGAGCGTAAGCCCTAGGCATAGGAGGGGACGAAGTCGAAGTCCTAGAGGGAGGAAGAACCGCAGTCCTGAGAGAGATGGCAGTGAGGAGAGACGTGCCAGGATCGAGCAATGGAACAGGGAGAAGGAGGAGCAAGAACATGCAACTAAGGCTAATACTGAGGAGAACACGGGTAGCATCAATCACAACAGCCCCTTGCAAAATGGTAGTGGGCATCAGCTGCGGCAGCAATCTCCACAGGAGGGACGATATGGATACTGATTTTTATTTGTGTTATCCTGGTGTGTGTTCTCCCTCTATTCTTCTTTTGATTATTTTATTGTTATTGATATTCATATAGCCTTAGATGGAAGTTTACATTTAATCGGAGACTCCTCAAAACAAAACTTATTAGCCATTTTCCACTGTGCAGGTGGTGCAGGTGAACAGTTCTGTGATATGGAATGTCTTACCTCGTTTTTTTTTTTTAAATCATAGCATATGGGATTTTCTTTTTTGTCTCTTTTTGTATAAATCATCCATGACTAGTTGCCCAAAATATAGATTTTGAGCATGGGTCATCCAAGCCAGCTGTGTTTGTTTTCTTCGATGGGCCAACAATTGTTGTAGAAAGCAGTAGAAATATTCAATTGTCCCATTTTCCAACTCTATAATGTGCGCTTATAAGTCATGGGAGAAAACTATTTCTTGTTTCTCCCTTCTGCTGTTCTTATAAAATTTCAAACCCCACCATGATTGGGCGAAAACATACCATCGATTTCTTTCTTAAACAATTGTTATTCCTTTATGCCACTCTTGCCAAATTTTTCAATGCCTTGCTTGCTGCCTCTTTTTTTCCTTGTCCTTCGTCTACTGTGCAGTGATCTAATGAGCATCCCGGTTTTGCAATTTATCCCTTGAAAAATTGGTTTGTTCTTGACGAAGTAGATTATTATGTGCATCTATGATCTATATTATTTTACAAGGCAATTGTTTTATTATGAATGCGTTGTTTTACAGTCAGGGCTACTGATGAAGACTATTGAACGACCAAATTTCGATGATTCTGTATGGTGTTCTGATTTACATGAGATGTATTTTATACGTAATTAATTAAATAGCCATGCTATCTTACGTTATTTATCTAGTGTTGCAGGTTCAGGTATCCCTGCTTCTCAGCACCGAGGCAATGATTTAACCGCAGTTTACCATGAAATTTGTGTACAGGTTTTCGGGAGCACTCTGGCAGCACATGATTTAACGGAATCTTTCAGGTTTACTAATATGGAGATATCCTCAGCACTTCCTCCTCCCTCCGGCGAATATCTTAGGATGTGTCGCAGTTGTTGGTGACATATCTGCTGCAACAAATGGCATTTCTTTTTATAGGCTAAAGTAGAACTGATGTTTCTGTTTGTAGCTTCTAGGACATTGGCTTTTGAACACAGGAACACTCGTTGGTGTAAGTGGTCTTTTAGACTTGATTTGAACATTTGGAATGTTGTTTTCTTCAGCACTTTTTAGCATTTTAAAGAAGTTCAAGTGTTTTGGCGAGTTAGGTGATCTAATTTAACTCGCTCCTTGGGTAATTAATCTCTTTTCTGAAGTGTTCATCAAAATTTGATCACATTTGGAATTCAAGGCAGAACAGGAGAAAATTTGGGATTCATAGGGAAAAAAACCTTAGTTGAGGATAAACATGAAAAGATAACGTTAGCTGCAAATTTATAGCGAGGTTTGCAAGTTAATTTTATCTATTTCGATGAAGACACTTGTGCTGTTGTGCCAAAAATAAATAGAATCAATTATAGATTGCGTACTTTTTTTCTTGGTCAATTTTAACTATTTTTCTTGAAGTAATGAACTATACAATTGAGTAAAAATATTGTAATATCCTAAGAAATAATTTACCGCTAAAAGCCCCACTTTTAATGTACTTTCTTCAGTTTGAAGTTATGGACCGAAAGAAATGAGTCTACGTTCGTCCATGCCCCACCAGGAGGACTTCCATTTTAAAATGAAACGAAAGATCTTACGCATGTCACAGCAGAAATTTTTCAGTGAAAATCTATAATCGATTTTTTGGCATCCCAATTTTACCAAATCACACTCCTTCCTCAAAATTCCATTTTATGTAAACTTTTTTTTTTTTTGGAGTTACTTAAAAATTAAACATCCATCCACCAAGTCGGTGCTTTTTTGAAGTAGGCACCTAAAAACACTTGGTTGTCTTAACTACATCTGATTTTTTACTTTGTGAAAATTGTTGTATTGCATAAATTTCTATCGACACAACAGACTTCGAGAAATTGAAACGTCCCATTATCATTTGAGATTAAATTTACGAGATATGGTTAGGCATTCGTGTTTAATACTCGTATTACGATCGGTTAAGTATAAAACTAAAGTTCCCTAGAAGCTTCACTTTCCCTCAAGAACCTAATAGTAGTGCTAATTTAAATTCAGGTTTTATAAACACAATATTTAGGAGCTCAGCAATGTCATCCGACAGTCAAACCAGTCTAGTAACCTCGTACGTGCCAATGTTTACTCACAGACCAAAATAGCAAGGACATTAACCTAAAGCCCTCACTGCACACTCATGGTAACGCCTAATTCCCTAACTGAAAAATATCACTTGTAGCTGCTAATGCTTTGCATCACGGACCCCCATGCTTAGCCTTTGAATGTTGTTGCAGGCCCCCTTCTGAGTTAAAAGTCCTACATAACAAATAACAAAAGAGGAAAGATTAGACCATTAAGAAAATCCAACAAAACTACACCTTTTTGAGTTGTTAAGGTCGAAAACATACTTGCTACAAGATTTGCACGTAAACTGTCCCCAGGATTTGGGAGTTTGGTCACCTTTAGGAAACTTTCCATCTTTCTTATGTGGATAAGGAGTTGCTACATGGACACTTTTCTTACCATCTACAACATAAAACTCAAACAGAAGATATTAACCATCCACATATACTCCATATTCAAACAGATACAAACAAGCTATTAACACTACTCATAATGAAACACAACAAAGCTTCACCTATTTAAACCAGGATACCAGCATCAGCTCTGATAATTTGAAAGGCATATCAAAAAAGGTCTAAAAACAGGATATAATGAGACGGGGTGGGCTCCAAACCTATTCCTGCCAAACGGTAATAACCACATTTTTCATGTGATGGAGGGGAAGCTCCATCTATTATAAAATTCCACTCTGCGGACCCATAAAAGCCTTCCACATCGTTTTATCAGTTAATGAATCTTAACCACACAAGACAGTATTTCAAATTTCCACGCTCTATTTGTACATTGTTTTCCTCTTTATTCTCTAATTGATACACTTGAGAGAACGATTTAATTTCACCTGTCACCTAAAGGAACTACAAAGGACTAGTGTCATAAAGGTGTGTCTTTCACCTTTGGCTACCTTGCTCTCCTCCCTTCTTGAAACTCACAAGTCAACCCAAACAAAAGACCACAACCCTATAGATGGGAAAAAGAATTGGGTAGGAAAGAATACTATGAGGGAAAACTCCCAAAAAATAGTAATTTTTTTTTACCATTTCTGGAAATTTTCCTTATATTCCCTCCCCCCATTTTCTCATTACTATTCTCTCCATCCAAACATAGCCCAAAAGTTTAAAAAATCGGGTTTTTATAGTACAAACTCAATACATATCCAACCCAGATAACCTCCATCACTCTCCTAACGTAAAGATTTAAACACATCCAACCCAGATAGCCTCCCTTATTCGTATGCATACAAACTCAACAAAATTCAATAAGATTTATCAAGAAACCACCAAAGCATACTAAGAAAGCCTTACCGGTCTTTTGAGGGGTAGCAGATTTTGCCTTTTTGGAAGGAACAGGAGTTTTCAGGGCAGATTCATTTGGTCTCTTCTTAGCATGATCAACCTTCAAGACAAATTACTGAGGTGATGAATTGCAGAACAAATAACCAAAGATAACATGAATGCCCAACTCTTACCTTCTTAGGAGGGGTTTCATCATCATCTTCGCTACTCTCATCACTACTATCACCAACACCACCCAACATAACCTACAACATCAATTGTGCAAGGATAAAATAATACTATACATAGGCATGCTATAAGCATGCTGTATACCGAGAAAATCCCCCTTTGGGTAAAAATGGAAAATAAAGCCAAACTTTCTAGTCTTTGAACCTCAAAGAACAAAAGGTAACAGTGACTAGAGTAAAACTCACAAAAGCACTTTCAGAACACTATTGTTTCACCAGTTTCTGCATATCAGACAGATCAAACTACCCACTTACACCTATCAATTCGAACTGCCTTTCAATCATTGGAAAGGATTCTGTCCATGAGAATAATCTACATCTACAGTGAAGTATGAAAATATCACAACTACTAAAGTACCTCATCAGGACTGTCATCGTCATCATCATCTGATTCATCAGATTCATCATCCTCTTCACCATCTGATGAATCATCCTCTTCATCTTTCATTGGATCCACAACCTTGACTTGCTTTTTTGAATCAGCAGGCTTGTCATCTTTACTTTTAGATGCAGCAGCCTTTCCTACTTCAGGCGTTATATCAGGTTTAGCTAAACAAAGACATGTATTAGTCACCCTAATGCCCTTCAACAATCTTGTTTAGGCAATATATTTGCTAACAAGAATTTAAGATTCAAGAAGCAACAATACCATTATCTTTGATCGTCAATGGTATAGCCTCCTCATCGTCACTGTCTGGTCAAGTGACAGAAAAGGCAAGATGAACAAACTAACAACTATCATATTCCAAGACCAAGAAAAAATTCAAGAAATAAGTTTTAAGCCTCACCAGACATGTTCTCATCCATCTCCGTGCTACCAGAAATCAATCAAATGTTAAGGGAAAATTAAAGTTGAAGAACATGTTTAATATAAAGCAATTATAATTCTTTAAATCAGCTTGTTTTGGCCTCAGCATAAAATCACCATCACAATGGGGAGAATATTCTAACGACAAAAATTAGTTGGCAACACAACAAATTGATACAAGTGCAAAGGATATCCTGGTAATTCCGCCTTGTAACCACAGAAATAAACACTTCCACTTTTCCAATTGTGAGAGAGCTGAAACTTTTTCTCTAGAACCAAATCAAAAGATAGTTGAGGGAATTTCTCCTGGGAAAGGGTTCCTAAAACAAGCTTCTGGTCATCAATCTTCAGATAAAGGATCACAGGTTCACTTGCTTTATTCTTTGCCTCGCCAAGAGCAGCCTGTAAAGAGATATATTAGAGGTTTAGCAGCAGAAGTAAAAACAATAAATTATTACAAAGGGCAAATAAAATATCAAGAAATAAAAAAATTCTCACCTGAGACAGGTGTATGCATTTATCAAACTCTTCTGGATCTACTTCAACAGGTGCCCCAGCCTTGACCTCAACGCCTATTTCCAAAAAGAATATTGTATTAGCAAACATGGCAATCCCCAAACAGTGTCAACACCGGAAGGGCCCTCCATATCTTTTCTAACTACACATTCAAACACAGAACCTAATATATTGGCTTCACCTCTTCCCTCTCCAATTCCTTCAACCATAATCGAATAAATGACACCTCCACTCCACTCTCCTTGAAAAACAGCCTAAAGTAAACAATAAACACCGCGTCGGGTAAACAAAGCTTATCAAGGAAAAGAGTCAACCTCCAACAGCATTCGTACTTAAATTACTGGTAAAACGAAAATATGCCGAGTAAAATCGGAAAGAATGCATCAAACAAGCTAACACAGTGGAAAACACATTTGCGAAAAAGATGAAGCGAAAAGATGATCACGAATATCGAGAGAAGAATGGTTCGACGGGCTATGGATACGATACGTCGGGCAACGCAAGAGTAGAAGCATCACACTTCGCAAAAAGGATAATCAGTAATGAATGGGTAAGAGACAAAAACAAACAGATAGAGGAGGAAACCAAAAAAAACGGGGACAAGGAATACTGGAACATTTACACATAAACATTTCCGAATAAATAAATGAGGATGAAGGTGAATCTCACCCCAGAACTCCATTGCAGTAACAAGGAAATTCGAAGACGAATAGGGTTTTCAGACAGAACCCAGCAAGGTGCAGACACGCGATGTGCAAAAAGATGATTCAAAGGCTTTTATAATGGTATTGCCGCCCTCTAGGGTTATTTATTTATTTATTTTTATGCTGGTTTGTTTCTTAAAAAAAAACAGAATTTTTAAAAAGTCTGGGAAAGCTTCAAAATGAAAAAAATATAGTGTTATGTCTAAATTGACAGAGATATCTAGTGTGTTGGATTAGTATGTTGATATTGAATCACATAACTCTCTAATATCTATGGAATGGATATCTATAAAAATAGCCGATCACTATGCGCGAATTAGCTAAAGGGGTGGTGCGTGTGCACAATGACGACGGAATAGTAATTGAGAGAGAATGTTTATACCTATAGGCTTACCTCTTATTTATAGAGTTTATCGGTAAATTAGAGTTTGAATTATGGGTCTTCGTACTTCCTAGCCCAAATGTTATACTATCATATCTATGTCATGTGACTTGTCTCTTGTTGGGTCATACATTGAATAGACTTCATATATGAATCCATAATATATAATTATAAGGTCTAGGAGGATAAATGAAAATTTTTATCGTGAAGGCATAAAATGCTCATGAGAAAATTACCTCTAGTTTGGTCTAATAATACTGAAAATCTGAAATATACTACCGTCAGAGACAGATGATCATATAAAAAAGGGTTAAGGCGCACAAATACACAAGTGATTATACCCAGAGTGCACCCAACACCAAGTGCTTTTTTTAGATGCAAAAGTGACTATGTGGTTAGTAAATTGGTGCAAAAGTCACAGTTTCTCTTTGAATCAAAAAACGTCCGTTAATTTGCCTTAACTGTGACAGCTGGATCCCATGTATAAGTTAGTGATTATTTGACTTGGAACACGTGGCAGGGGTGGGGGAGTTGAATACTCCATTTACCCAAAACCCTAGATTTTTTTTATCTCTCTCTCTCTCTCTCCCGAAACTTCTCAACCAAAAGCATTTAACAGATTACCCACATTCTCATTCGTCTTATTCCATTTCATCTTCATTCCTTCATTCTAATTTTTTTTTTTTGAATTTGTTGTTTTGGAATGTACGAGCTCTGAAAAATTAGATTTGAGATGTCTAAGTTTTCTGATTCACCGACATAGATGAATTTCGAATCTTCTCCGGCTAACAAGACGCCGATGTCATCACTATTAGATGTAGAGAACCAAAAGTTCGTTAATTATAAATGATCAGAGTTCAGTCAAACTTTTTGGAGGAAAAAAGAGAGTTGGTTTGACAATATTCATTCCAAACGTGGTTGTGTTTGCTTTGATGAATTTGACCAAAAAAAGTTTAGCTATTTGACTAAAAACTAAAAATAAGTAAGAAGCAGAACAGGGCACCAATCACAAGCAACGGAAAATCAATTGGAAAATATCACAATGATCGATATTAGTTGTAGCTAATTCAACTCCTTTCCTCACCCATAAGACAAACTAAAGTGGTTATGGACAACTATGTCTCAAACAAAGTTGGTTTTATCTTTAATCCTCTGTTTCCCATATTACAATCTAGTATGTCCTACAATTTCATTCCCATCTCTAATAACAATTGCTACTTGAAGGTATACGATCAATCCCAACAATAACAGAAGCAAATGGTTTTGAAAGTTGAGTTCACGACTCTTCCTTGACTAGATCCGGTTACAAACATAGTCACAATGCCATTGGTGGGAGATGGCACTTTGATTGACCTTGATTGCATTGTTCATGCTTGGGGTTGCCTACCGTCTCAGGTAATCATAGACGTTGCCGCCACCCCTATCCCACCCACGCTCTTCCTCGACTCCCTCTTTGTTCCCCACTTCAACATCTCCAACGGCAAGTTATCCACCGCCTGGGATGCCAACATGACTATCTCAGGCGCCATCAACCTCACCATCCAACACCTAGACGCCTCCATTAGGACCATGAACCACTTGAATGGATCTGTTAAATGTTTTTGGTTGAGAAGTTTTGGAGAGAGAGCAAATCTGGGGTTGCGGGTTAATGGAGTCTTCAACAATTCAACTCCGCATACGCCTGCCACATCCCAGAGTTAAATACACATAGGATCCAACTGTCATAGCTACGGCAAATTAACGGACGTTTTATGATTCTAACAGAAAGTGTGACTTTTACACCAATTTACTAACCATATAGTCATTTTTACACCTAAAAAAAGTATTTGGTGTTTGGTACACACTGGGTATAATCACATGTGTATTTTTGCACCTTAACCCCATAAAAAATGAAAATTTATATATATTATGATTAAAGTGTAATTCTACTAAGAACGTTTTTTCCAAGTGTCATCTAGTATAAAAAAGTTTTAAAAGGGAAAAAATCAATAAAAAATGTAAAATGGTGTAAATTTTATCAAAATTGTACCTTAACCTTAAAAAAAATTATGGCAAACATATAAAGTAAAAAAATGAGTATCTGGGACAAATATGTTTGTGGATGTAAAATAAAAAATCATATGATTATTTATAAACAATTTAATATCGTGATCATGCTATTTTAATAAAACGATATTTTTATAATGTTTAAATTACATGATCGTATTAATTTACATAAACTATTAGGAAAATCGCAGGAAAAAATAGAAATAGAAATTAGCTGTCAATTTATCAAATCTCAAGTTATAATTGAAGAATAATTCAGGGATTTTCTTTTCTAACCAGATGACTAAATTGTCCTAAATTAGGTTATGAAACATGAAACTAAAGTCGTTAATGTAAAATTTTAATGTTGTTATATAAATATAAATGTTGTTATTAACCCCTAAAACTTGTTGATTTCAAAATCATCCCTAGGTATGTGTTGGTTTTTAAGATATGAAATTGTGAAATGTGAAAGTGAAGTTGTTAATGTATAATCTGATATTGTTAATATAAATACAGATGTTGTTATTGACCTCTAAGACTTGTGTTCTCAAAATTATTTGTGGGCATATGTTGATTTTTGGGATATGAAATTGTGAAGTATGAAAATAAAATGTAAAATCCAATGTTAATATAAATAGAGATGTTATTATTGACCTCTAAAACTCGTACCCTCAATTCAGGTTAATTTGGTAAGAATTGAAAATCTTATATTCTTACTTCAATTCTAACATAAGATTAAATAAATTGACAGCTCCAATTTATCTTTTTCCCCTTTTTAATGGTATTTTTCTATGATTTTTCCTAAATTATTCTCCATTTATAATTAACATCGTCTTTCTGCGGTTTTGGGCTTGTATTCCTTTACGTCCAATTCGGTTCCAAAGAACACAAGATTGGGCCTTCCGGGTTAGGGAGGGAAATAATTTAAGCATTATACCCGCCCCCGGGGGACGAGAGATAAAAAGAATTTCATGGTTAAAAAACAAAAAAACTTTCATACAAATGAATGAACAGTGTTCAGATTTTGTTCGTTGTTTCCTCTTTGTCGTCTCCTACCACCCTCACCGTCAAGTATTCCTCGTGGCAAGAACTGAAACCAGCTCAGACCACAGCAGAGAAGGAAGAAAGTTACTAAGTGTAACACTCCTGCTTGTATAAACCCTCTTCTTGCCATCTAACTATGAAATTTTAGCACCTTAAAAAATAATGAAATTTTTTGAAAATGAATTTTATACACTCACTGCAGAACAATAAAAATAGCACAAAAACTTTTATTTACCCTAAGAACAAAGAGAGACTGTGTGTGTGTAAGACGGACATAGGTTAAACATGTTATTTGTGTACCTAATGGATAACAAGAAGAGGCTTGTTATTATTGTTGTGTGTCTATGAAATAAGGGTGAGGTACTACATACACAAGGTTGTGGCTGATATATACTTGGACCGTGTGACACTGAGGAAGAGGAATACCATAATTTGTGGTGAAGACAGTGCCAAGCAACTCAATTATTGTGTTTAGTAAGACGAACTCATCGGCCTGGTTGCACAACCTCTGGGATCCTCAAGATTCTTTCTGTTTCCGGAAATTTCCATGGTTTTCTTTCAATAATTGCAAAGATCAGATGGATAACCGTTTTCAACGTGGTAAGATATAAAGATATACTGCTTGGGTTGCAGTATTAAAACGCGCAAGTCGTTCTACTAAAAGTTTAGATGGATGGCTCCCTTTTACACATTATGTGATGTCTCGGGTCCCAACCAGGTCGTAGGTCGTATGTATGAATGAAAAGGATTTTGTTTAGATGAACATAACCTGTCCCTTGTTCTTAGGTTCAAGTTTAACTGGTAAAGGGGTTGGATACTCTCACCAAAGGAAGAAGGTTTAATCCTAAAATTGATCAAGGCGCTGGGAGATACATCTTAATTCCTCCCGGGTGCCCAAATAAACATCTGAAAGTAATAGATGACTCACCCTATTGGTATCATCTAGGAGAAAAAAAAATTTTGCTCTGCCCTTATATTGTGGGTGAGCCCACCCCTTTTCTAAAATTTATTTATCATTAAAAAAAAAAAGATAGACAGAATCTACTTTGATCATCGATACCATAGAATTATTAGTTTCTGAACGTTTGGATTCTACCAAAGAAAAAAAAAAGGCGTAATTTTTCCCTCCAAAGAATATTAACATGTACACCCTAGGAACCCGCAATGAATTTACATTCCAGTGCTCTTGATTCTTGAATAGCAGATAGCGAAACTAAATAAGAAAATACTCCTTCTTGTACTAATTATAAGATATAGTTAATTTTTTTTAGAGAGATTAAAAAAACTAATTAAATTAACTTAGAGCACTTTTATTTTTATTTATTTTTCAAACTAATTGAATTGACTAATAAACTAATATATAATCTAAGAATACACAACATATGAAATGATTAATAAGTAACTTATTTAGCTTCCTTAATCCCTCTAAAAAAAAAGTAACGGAGGCAGTAATTAAAAGCAACATGTTTTTAATGATTTTTTCTGTATGATAAAGGAAATAGAGGTCATTGGCAGTATTCATTTTGGAAGGCGTCAAGATGAAAGATAAAGGTCACCCAATCCGCGTGGAATTTGATCAAAACAATGAAAGGATGTTTCCAGTATACCTTCCCCTCTCTCTAATTGTGCTCATCACACCTCATTTCCAATTAAAATTAAAAGGTAGGAAGTAACCACCGATTAACTGCTAAGGACCAAATCAAATATCTTTCATGTCATCACTATACAAGAAAGCAAGGCGATTGGCTAATTAAACCACTTTAATTCCCTCATCCCCATCCTTCAAATTCGGTAATAAAGGAATACAAGCTTAGACTCATCAAGTTGCATCAACTGTAATCATTTTTTTTTTTTTTTACAAGGAGACATATCAGAGACACAGGATAAAATAAATCACATGCAGAATAATAATAGCTCTTTGCATGTTCACAGCTTGATAGGGACCTATTGTGTACAGTGAAATTGTCGGCGACCCCAATTAACAGGGGTTGGTGGCTGGGCATAACGAATTAATTACTTTCTTACAGCAAGAAATTCAAGAACTTGAGCCAAGCAAACCCACTCTGCTTGCCAACTTTCTCCGCTTCCTTCGAACACGGTCCTAACACGGTCGTCGACATGCTTCCACCTTCCCCGGTGCCACCCTCCGCCGTGTCTGGTGACGCCGCCTTTCTCGGGCACAGCAAAAAATTCCTTGACCCGAGCTCCATCACCTTCTCCTCTCTATCCACACCTGCATCCACACGCAACGTATCAGAACCATAACCATAACTTATGAATTCCTAAAAATGTAAAAATATAAAATTTGAACAAATATGTAGATATAGAAAAGTTGCAGATATTGGACAGTTTCTGTCAAAATGTATTAATTCATATAATATTAATATACATCAAAATACTTCAAGTACGTTAATAAGATTTCATAGAATTGATAAAATTTTGAGACATTATTTTCCTATGAAGCATGAGAATGATCTTCAATATAGACTATGAATCACTGAAACCAGAAGAAATAACGATTAAAAAACTGAATGAGAGAGAAAGAGAGAGAGAGATTCTTATCGTGAGACTCACTTTCTAGGCTGAACTGCGAATAATGGAGGTTAAAAGCGGAGGGGTCGGTGGCGGGCAAGATTGGCCGGCGACCTTCTTTCAGGTACTGTCGAACCGACGCCGCCACCAGATCACTCACTTTTGATTCCTGCGTCATCACGACCTTAACCGGTCCCAGACTACCCAGAAAAGTCACGTGAAGCAGCAGCTTTGGCGGTTGCCGGGGCAGTCCGCCATCCGGCGGCGACCCCGCGTGGTTTCTATGTGGGATGAGGTCCGGCACAGTCTTTGGTCGGCGAAGTTGTGAGGACATCGCCGCTGTCGCCGATCCCTGGCCGCCGTGAAACGAAGACGATTTATCGCCTAATAACTTTCCTCTCCGGTGAGGCTCAATCTGGGCGGTGCGGTTGTTTTTGGGGGTAGGCATTGAAAATTAACAGTAGCCAATCAAAAGAGGCTAGGTTGAGAATAGAGAGAGAAACTGCGGGATAGTTCGGATCACCTCAATCGGCGGTGACGAACAAGCCGGAGGCGAGGGAATCCGGCGGGACAAGTAGAGCTTGGGCTCAGAATTTGACGGCGACCGGAACCTATCATAAGCAGAAGGAAACAATCGTAATCAATGGCACAAGGAACGATGATGAAGGGTTGCTCTCAGGGGAAGATTTGCAGCGGCACTGGTATGCTTTGGGGTGTGAAGCTGGGGATGAGTTTTATAAGGTAGAAGAGGGGGCGGATGAGACAGTGTGGGAGAAGCCAGTGAAACAGCGACGCGTGTACAGAGTTGGATTGGTTATGGAGGCGAAAGGGAGGTGCTTTTGTGAAGGGTTGAGAATTGTGGTGTTGCCTAGAAACGGTGGAACCTGGGGCACTAAATAACTGCCCCGGCGGGTTCGTCTTATCAATAATCGGTGATTACTTTTCAATTAACCTTTTCGGTTTGAGTCAACATAACAGCGTTCCAAAAATTAACACTCTAGAAGTCCTTAGTCCCCTCTCGTCCTTATTATAAAACATCAACTATTTTTTTTCACAAATCAAGGAATGAAAGTTAACTCATCAATTAGGTCTAAAATTAATATATATTTTCAATTTCACCCGTACTTTAATGATAAAGCTTTAAATGAGTTAGTTAAAAATGAGAGTATAATGGAGAAAAAATAATAAATTAATTAGTTAAAGTAAGTTGGTATCTTATAATAAGGATCAAAATATATTGGTAGTTGGTGTCTTATAAAAAGGATCAGAGGGGGTATAAAATAACTTAACGACTTAAAATTCTTGTTTTTTTGCTCCCTATTATCTTGTAACACCCCCGAATTTCTAGCAGTTATAAAACATAAAATTTCCATAATTTATATAAATAATAACTAAAATTCAAAATACCTAAATTCGGGAAGTGTCACTGCCGCACTTGTATTGGGACAAGTGTAAGGCTACTAAGTACATTAAATAGATCTAAACTTAAACAAAAATGTTTTACGCAAAATAAAATAAAATAATAAAAATACAAGAAATTTAAATAAAACTAAAATCGGACGTCTTCCTCACTTCTCACTGCTAGCCCCAATCTTTGAAACCTGTTCACTAAAATTCTGCTCCCCCGAAGGATCATCGCAGCCCAAGAATACATCAGCAAACGCTGGTAATCCTAATTAAGAACAGATAATATAACATAAACTAAAATAATTAAGTAAATAAATAAATAATTTTAAATAAATTGAAATAAAATAAAACGATTATAAAAATTAAAATAAAATATTTACAAGATAAAATATCGTATATTTGTATAATCATAGGGTGTTTGGCACAAATTTGTTAATCAAAGCAAATGTATATATATATCATCTGATATTTACATCAAACTTTAATCATTATCATTTTAAATTTTGTTTAGACCCGGAAATCCTGCCAGTCTATTTTGTGGGAAGAGAACCATGGTAGACCCGGATATCCTGTCAGTCTACCCTGTGACCCGGAAACCTGCCAGTCACAAATCATCATCAAATTGGCCATAATTCATATTCTTCCTAGTGTGCACACCTTTTCCCAAAGTTGCTACTAGTGCCCCGGATATCCTGCCAGGCACCACTTTGGGAAGAACGGATATATCGGTTCACATCAAATAACATATCGGAGGCATGAAGCCTTAAAAGTGTGTTCATCACTTTAGGAGGTACCGTCCCAAAGCTATCTTCCCACTGTTAATTTGTTTTAATTGCTCTCAAATAATAATAGTAATAATAAAATTAAACTAAATAAAACGACATCAGATAAGAGCTTGCATCTATGTCAAAATTATTATAATATTATAGTATATCAATATATATGTGTGGAGGAATAAAAAAAAAAGAATCAGAGATATGCTTGATAAGTGTATCTTTCATAATTAAATAAGTATAGATGCTAAGATATATCAGATTGAATTTATTAATATTTTATACTTATTTAATTATATTTATATATTTTTCAAACTTTTAATTAATTAGAGGATAAAAGTGTATCTGGATATAAAATCTACTCATATCTTAACTAATTAGGCAGGAATATTATCATGCTTTTTACACACACACATATTCATAAATATATATATATATATATCATAGACACACTCTATTAATGTGTATTAATATATACGTGTGTTCTTTTCGGATAAGGAGGAAATTTGAAGATTCAAAGATGTGGACCCCGCAGCATTCCAAAAATTGAATAGCTTCAGTAAAAACTTTAATCAAGATACAAAAGATGTGGGCCCCACGAATTTCAAAGAGCAGCTTAATATCCATTTAAAAGAAGCTGGGCCCGCAACAACAATAACAAAAAAAAAAAAAACCTAAACTATTATCCATGGAAGAAGGCTGCTGAAAGAAAATATAAACACAAGAGGCTGATGGCAAGACTGAGAGAGAGCTTGGACGAAGGAAAGAAAGAGGGTCTGACGCGAAGGAACACGGGACGACAGCTGGGGAAGCAAAGCTTGAGGCAGCAATCGAAGAAAAGAAAGAAGAGGCTGAGATGTTGTACTGGGATATGCTTCTAATATATATATATTAGTTTAATCTCTTCTGGCAAAGCCTAATTATTTAGAGCGTAGCCGGAAGGTTCGCGGGAACCCGGGAGCTAGCAAGAAAATAACGAAAAAAACAATAATAAAACTTCCGTGCCATGTTAGTACACCACTGTAATGCACACTTTCTTATTATCCAACAAATTTCAAGTTCTTTTATTCCAACTGGAACGGACAAGTAATGGAGGGGTCATGCATTGATTAAGGCTATAAAAGAATAGAGAACATATCTTCTTCTCTTTCTGAAGACTACTTCAGCGATAGTGACTGGTCTATGTATATATAATATATAAATAACACAAGAGGGAAGAAGCCATAAAAGCAATCTAAAACCAATATAAGAGGATCTGTCATCTGTAAAACACGAGGACCACATGCAAGGAAAGGGTTATTCTAGGGATTAAGATTACAATAAATTAATTCTAATCAGCATTCTAGTGCTATCAACAATTAACTCTTATTCTCTTGGGGATTAGGATTACAATCAATTAATTCTAATCAATGTTCTATCGCTATCAATAATTAATTTTTATTGCTCAAGGGATTAGGATTACCTGGTCTCCGTGTTTGCTAAGCTCCTAGAAGGGAAATTCTGCCGCAAAGGATTTTTCAAAGAGAGAGTTAATGAACGATGACTAAAGTTAGGCGGCTAAACCTAACTTATAATTAGACTCTTAGGGTTTAGCTAATAGTTGGACTTTGTCGGTTGGGCTTTTTTTTACTATTGTTAGTTCAATAAAATAATAACAGATCATTTATAAGATTATAATTTAAATTATTTTTTTATCTATCCATTTATTACTATTATATATATATATATATATATATATATATATATATATATATATATATATATATATATTTACTACATTATTAAATTTAAATTTTTAATATTAGTATTCATTATTATTATTATTATTATTGTTAAAATAATAATAAAATCTAGGGTATTACATTGTTGATATAATAAATGGTAAAATAATGCAAAGATTATTAAATTCTATTAAATCAATCAATAAATCTATACTTAATAAAATCAAATCTATCTAAACTAACAACTAATCAAATTAATCTAAACTAATAAAATTTAAACTAATACTATATTATCACTATTATTACTTTTACTTTTATTATTATTATTATTGTTATTATTAACAACAATAATAATAATAATCTGGGGTATTACAATATTTAGCCTCATAACTGAATTATATGATTTAAAAAAAATTAAATTATTTTAAAATAGTAATTATATTTGAAATACTCTTTTTTTTTTTAAGTTCATTCTTTTTATAATGGGTTAAATAAGAAAGATAAATAGAATAAATATAAGTATAACTAATATTTTAATTAATGTAGTATATATAATTAATGAGGGGTAAAAGGTGAGGAAATTTATTAAAATGTTTAGACAACTTTTGTCATTATTTTTTTAAAAAAATTATTTAAAAATAATAATTATATCTAAAATACACTTGTTTTTTTAAAGTCTACCTTTTTTATAATAGGATAAATAAGAGAGAGGAATAAAATAAATATAAGTATCAACACCATTTTAATTAATATAGTATATATAATTAATGAGGAGTAAAAAGTGGAATTTAGCTCCCATCCTCCTCCCTTCTCATCCTCTTCCTCGTCTCAGCTGTTAGATTAAAATTTGAACGGTTAAGATTATAAAAATGTTATTTTAAAATAATTTAATGTTTTATTAATATTTTATACAACATTAAATTTAAACCGTTCAGATTTCAATCTAACGACTCAGATGAGGAAGAGGATGAGAGCCCGTGCTTAAAATGTGGGAAAACTTATTGAATATTTAGATGACCCTTGTCATAATTTTATAAAAAAGATTAAAACAACTTAAATTTTAGACTCTTATAAATAAGACGAGAAGAATAATGTAAAAATTAGTTAAAATTTCAATGAGACCTGTAAAAAGAACAATAGTGACATATTGCAGTTAGCCTGTATAACAACTACTTTAGGTGTTGCCGAAGAAAGTTAGTATAGATAGTAAGGGATTTGATCAAGTCCCAAAGGGATGTGTATTCGATCCCCGTTGTTGTCGTTGAGACTCCTTCAGTAGGTGATCTCGTAAGTCCCTATTAAGTGCTCAAAGAACCCAAGACCGTGCCCTGACCTTGATGTGGGACTGATGTTGAACCCCTCCAAAATTTTTTTGTAACAAAAAAAAAACTATTTAGTTGTTTCCCCTTTAAGTTTTAGAAAACAAAGTAGGGTTTTCACTTCCCAACACGCAACATGTGCATTTCCCAAAATTTGAATATTGTTATGAATATTCTTATTATGTGGATGTCCATTGACCTATAATCTCCAAATACAGGATGACATGGTATATATGCATAGTAATCTACTATTTGCATCCTTCTATAAATAGAGGTCTCCTGTAACTATTCATGACACTTGAATGAGAATCCATTTCATCTCTCTAGAATTTCCTCTGACTTCTCTCTAGAATTCCTTTAATTTTATGACACGTTATCAGCACGATAGTTGGAAGATAATTACTGATGCTGGTGTGAAGGAAGAGGAATTTAGAAGCAAGTTTTTCTTGCTGTTTTTGCAAATTGAACCGTTCTTGATAATATTTTTGCTTGTATACTTGCTATTTTCTGAACCAGATTTGCGTCCTCTCTGCTTCGAAATCATCTCCATCTTCTTTCTCACTTCTGCATCACCACTATTGACCCTCTTTTTCCATTCTCACCGCTGACAAGCAAGGACAAACCCAATCAATACCCAGAAACATAACCAGCCATGACAACTCAACGCCTCCTTCTCCTTTTCCTCTTCTCATCCACAATCTTCTTCCTCCAACCATATACTGCCAGTGACTCCTACGTGCCCAATCCATATAAGCTGCGGCACCATCTCCACCGGATTGTCTGGAGCGTCCTCTAAACCTTTTCAGTCCGGCAACTTCTCACTGGGTCGTGGAAGAACGGCGGTGATGGTGTTGACGGTGGTTCCATCAACAGTGAAGGTGAGATTTTCTGTTTAAGATGATCATCAATGCGAGGTATGTTTTCTAGGTTCTCTAAAAAAAAAAAAAAAAATTTATGTGCCGACACTGATTATGCCATCAACGTAATACACGGGAAGATAAAATTGCCCAGGAATTACAATGTGCTCCATGTTTGCTTTTTAAATATAAAATCAGAATTTTAATATTTTATTTATTCAGAAACAATAATTCCTAGGCTTGACCCACACATAAAAATTTTTCTAATGGGCCTACATGTTTTAATGTGAAGACAAAGTTCACGTGAAGAAGGTCGTAATGTGTTTTCTTATAATAATATATTATAATAATAATAAAAAAAGATCAAATCATTCTACCTACATGTTGCCAGGTACGTTTTCACAGGCACTGAAATTTCTTTAAGTTTATATGATTTAAAAAATAATAATAAAAAAAAAATACCTCTCCAACCGAAATTTCATACTAATATATTTTTTTTTCTTCTTATTTTAGTATTTTATTAATGTTATTTTAGTATTTATTTTATTTTAGTATTTTATTTTTACTTATTTATTTTTATGTTATTGTTATTAATTTGATTCCAGATTGGAAATCTAGATTTAATATTTTCTTTTAATTATTTAATTTGAGATTTTATTATTGTTACTAACTTTTATTTAATTTATTCTTAATTCTTTATTACTTTATTTATTTTTCATGGTTGCAACACTAGTACAGTACAGTACATTGAGCTCCATTTATTCATTTTATTATTTACTGTTTTATTTATTTTTTATGATTGCGACACTATATATTAGTGAGCTCCATTTATTTATTTTGTTTTACATTTATTTATCTTTTATGGTAGCGACACTTAGTGGGCTCCATTTATTTTCTTTTTATTTTAATTCTTTACTGCTTTATTTATTTTTTCATGGTAGCAACACTAGTATAGTGGGCACCATTTATTTTATTATTTACTGCTTTATTTTTCATGGTGGTAACACTGATATAGTGGACTCCATTTATTTAAATTTTATTTACTGCCTTCTATATATTATATATATATATATACATTTGCATATGCATCCTCTTTCTTATCTTTGGATGAGATAGGTCTCGCTGTGAGTTTACTACCATTCCTATCTCATCTTCTTTTTATTTATTTAGCATGTTTATTTCCAGTCATTTATTTTATTTTATTTATTTATTTATTGCTTTATATATTTACATTTGCATATGCATCTTCTTTCTTACCTTTGAATGAGATAGGTCTCGCTGTGAGTTTACTCCCATTCCTATTTCATCTTCTTTTTATTTATTTAGCACGTTTATTTCCAGTCATTTATTTTATTTTTTTATTTATTTATTTACTGCTTTATATAAATCCCCCTTCCCTTTTATTATTTATGGCAACCACACTAATATATACATATTAGTGAGTTCCATCTATTTATTTTATTATGCTTATATTTTATTTATCCTGAAGATAAACTGTTAAAAGGCCATATATATTATGAGATTAAAATGCCATGGAGATATGAGGCATAAATTGGCTAGAAGCCAAGAGGCAAGTTAGCCTGAATCCAAGAGACATTATGAAATAAGGCTTGATCCATAAATTTTGTATGCCATCAGTTGTATAAAGGTCTCAAAATTATATATTTGGCATTAAATATTCCCTTAAATTATGAGACAAGGGATTGTATGATCATGATTGATATTATAAATAAATATATTCAATTTGCTATTGTAGTAGAAATATTGTGGTAAAGTCAAGAAATATTATGGATTAATTTCTTGCCATGATCAAACAAATAAGTGAGTTATGGATCATGAATTTTTATCCAACTTCATTCCCAGAAGTGAATGAAGCAAATATATTATTATGGTTGTTTTGTGATTTCTATGATTATAACAATTTTTGTGAATACGGGAGAGGAATATTCATAAACAAAATAATTAAACAAAAGGAAATATTATTTCAACAAAGTTTAATAGCGAGTGGCTCAACATCATTACAAACCTTAATCATCTCATTCTGAAGATATTTAATGTCTTCTTCTTTTGCTTTTCTTGAGATGGGATCCAGATGAGGCAAAGCTCTTCGTAATATCGAGATTTGCGTCATAAGTTTCTTGAGCTTCTTGTGTGGCCACTCAGTTAACCCTCCTTTTTGATAGATTTTTTGTATGGTGTGAGTAGACATATTTAATTGTTTACTCGCTTCATCAAGGGTTAAGTGAAAATAATTTCTTAAATCATGGAGCGTTGTTTTCTTTATTCTTTCTCTTTGCTCCATAGATAACCTATATAATTCACCCTGGTTAAGGGATGAAGTATCATAGGGTATACTTACTGCAGGTTGTTTTCCTTTGCCTAATGAGTATTCAATATTGGTTTGAAATGAACTTCCATGGAGGTCATTTGGATTTATAGCCCATTCTGAACCAACACAGAGAACCTCATGATAGGCTAATACAGGATCACGCATCAAGATATATCCTGATGCTTGTAAATCTATACAATACTGTGTCAGAAATTGTTTGATTTCTTCAAAATTTTTCTTTGTGAAATCAAACATTGGAAGCCTGTCAGTATTATAAGATTTATCCTGTACTTTTTCAAATAAAACAGCATGGGTAATCATACCTGTTCTTCTTCCGTGAACTTCAAGTTTATGGTACTGAAGTCCGTTGGTATGAATAATTTCCCGTAAAACATGACAGCAACTACATTCCAATAAGCTAGTAGTTGTTAATTGGCTTGTAGCTGTTGGCTGGCTAATTGTTGCTGGCTGGCTAGTGGTTGTTGGCAGGCTGATTGTTGTTGTCGGGCTGGTTGTTGCTGGCAAACTGATGATAGTTTGCTGGCTAGTGAATGCTGGTTGATTAACTGCCGACACTATTGGCTGAACTGGATTGGTAGATTCCATTAGTTCTGCCATAGTTCTACACCTCTTAACAGGCCTCCTTGATGAACCTGCTTCAGTTGTACCTTCAATCCTTGTAGATTGAGGAAGAACACTTGTTCTAGGGGGAGAAGTAGGTACATTTGAAGCAGATGGAGGAATAGTAGAAGGAGGAATAAACATTTCAAAGGGATTAGGAGATAACAAAGAAGTAAATGACATGTTATGCTGATCATCATACAACAAAGCATCAAGTAATGCTGTTTCGGATGTATCAGAAACTGGGATAAAACTGCTTGGTCCTGCCATGGCAATAGAATTTAGAGAAATATGTGTAAGTATCTGGTAGTTGATATTATCAGATGCTTGAGTGTTTGTGAGGCATGTTCGTTTGCCTTCCTCTATTTATAGTTGAATTAAGTCCTGTTAAATCTCTACAGATTTGCTCCCTATAAAGCACGAGCCTGGAATCTTTTTGACTTTATATGTATACGACAATCTGAGTTGTCGCGCCTGTGATTCCACAGTGATGTGCCTCAGATTTGCTCCCTATAAAGCACGAGCCTGGAATCTTTTTGACTTTATATGTATACGACAATCTGAGTTGTCGCGCCTGTGATTCCACAGTGATGTGCCTCAGATTTGCTCCCTATAAAGCACGAGCCTGGAATCTTTTTGACTTTATATGTATACGACAATCTGAGTTGTCGCGCCTGTGATTCCACAGTGATGTGCCTGTGATTACACAGTATTGCGCTCGTGAATCTGCAAAGATACACCTGATGATTTTGTATTTAATATATATTTGTTTGTTGATTCTGGAAAATGGAAATTTTGTTACCAGAAGTAACAAAATTATGCATTGATAATGCATTTAGAAATATGTGGAATTTTAATGAAATAGATATCATATATGCTATTATCATGGAATATTGTATGGAAATTCCATAAATTAATTTTTAAGGTCTCACACTTGAGGGGGAGAATGTTAATGATATATATCAAGTGTGAATATTTATGTGATAATTCTTTGTGAATGTTTTTATGTTGATTCTCCCAAAATGAATATTAGGTTTGATGATAAATCATATGAAATGTTGGCATGACTTGTTTGATCATCCGAGTCATATATTATGTGCTGCATGTTCTCAGATAGAATTAATTATTGGAAATGGATCTCTGGAAATATATCAAATTGAAAGTTTACATATGAGATTATAAATTTGCAAAGTTTGCAGTGATGTTTGCAACCAGAAGTTTGCAATATATTATGCGCGTAATTTCCAGATTGAATGATCCAGAAATAATGTATTAAAGTATCCATGAATGGATAGATCAATGATTATGAGAACAAAATTTATATGTTGTGTATATTTGCAGCAATTATATAAGCCAACAGAATTCTCCCCGTATAATTGGCTTTTGGTCAGGAGCCAGATTAATTTCCATCTTGAAATGTTTTAAATGTGTAATGATTATTTATCTATTACAATGCACATAGATGGATATACAAAGAAAATTGATGATTTGATGAGGGGGAGAAAAATAAGCAGATTGGGTAAAGATAAAGTGAAATGAATTATCATTGGCTCATATTGGTCCTCATACAAAGAAATGTGCACTAAAAGTTTAAAAGATAATTCATTTGCAGATTTTAGCTAATCAAATGCTAAAAGCATTTACTGACCTAAAGTGACAAAGTCACATGTCCCAACTGCAAATGCTCCTATATGAATTGTTATAAAGCACGCCTGAAGCGTTGCTGGTCCATCGGTTATAAAGATAAAAATCCTCGAAAGAGAAAAGGAGCTATAAAATATAGATGATCAAGTCGAGGATAATTAAGTAAAGCTCCAGAAGAGTTATCTTTTGATGAGATGTTATCTCCAGAAGAGATATTACAAGAAAAGTGTATTGTGGTCCAAGAGAGACCTAGGTACCTAATATATGTAAATATAATGAGATCTCAATAAATTATGAATGAAATCCGATGGGACTGAAAATGAAGTCGACGTTAAGAATATCTATGATAGCATATGCTGCAATGAATGATAATGAGGATCATGAGCCACAATATATTTGTATGGCGCCAGAAACACATATGTCCCAAAAGGACTCAAGATGATAGTGCATATAACATCATTATCTGAATAAACATTTATTGAATTTCTATATGCACATATATATTTATGAAAAGATTATTATGACTTTACTTGACAGATTTAGATCTTGCAGGTATATTTTGAACAATCAAATTGGGCGTTTCTAACATAATATTTGATGATAGAAAGTATAATATGCTCAGAAAGACATTGAAGCAATGCAGTCATCAGGGGGAGCAACACTGATGTAATCAAGAGGGGGAGACGATACACGCTGTACTCTTTTTCCCTTATCTGGGTTTTATCCCACTAGGTTTTTCCTAGAAAGGTTTTTAATGAGGCAGTACTGGATAGTGTATTAATGGATGTTGTACTCTTTTCTTTGGCTAGGTTTTTATCCCACTGGGTTTTTCCTAGTTAAAGTTTTTAACGAGGCACATTCATAAATGGACATCCAAGGGGGAGTGTTATGAATATTCTTATTATGTGGATGTCCATTGACCTATAATCTCCAAATACAGGATGACATGGTATATATGCATAGTAATCTACTATTTGCATCCTTCTATAAATAGAGGTCTCCTGTAACTATTCATGACACTTGAATGAGAATCCATTTCATCTCTCTAGAATTTCCTCTGACTTCTCTCTAGAATTCCTTTAATTTTATGACAAATATTTGAATGTAGGTTCTTATATTAATGGAGTAAAGTTGTACATTGACTGCTTCATCTAGTAGCTTGTTATTATTAACTTATGTAATTCTATTAGTTAATTAATATGGACCAAGTTTTCAGTATGTATATAGAAAAATTCAGCCCACAACGCGCGCAGACTTATTCACGTATTTAATAATCATCAAAAGGCATAATATGGAGATAATATTAAAACAGTGGATCCAGTAAATCAATAATTAATAACTATAATGAATTTTGTTGTTGCTCGGATTGGAAGGGCGATGTCTCTTCATCTTAGTTAATTGTTTTGGCAGCACTTTGTATCAAATTTTTTTTTTTAAAAAAAAAAATCAACCTGCTCCAGACAAAACGTACGAATTACTGATTATAAAATAACGTTGTATCAAATCCATTTTAAATCATCAATGCAGTATAAGAAAGCGAAATCATGGGTCTAACCAGGGTTAGTTTAGCATACGTGCCAGTGTTCTAAAAGTTATCAAGAATTGGCTTAACATATCAAGATAATTAAAATTAAAGAAAGAGATGCTCTCTCGTGTAAATATAAAATATGGTTGATTTTTTTTTTGAGATATTTAAAAAAATTAATTAAATTAGTTTAAAATATTTCTATTTATAGTTTTTTCTCAAAAATATTTTAGTTAACTTATAAATTATATATATATATATATATATATATATATATATATTATTTAATTTTTAATAAAATCAACTTTATTTTATATTTAAAAGTGAAGGAGTAGGAAATAAATTATTGTAGGGGTGTTTGATAATTGAGGAGTTATTATGAGGCAGAGACAAAACTGGAGCAGGAGGGAGGAAGCATGGTAAGAGGATAAGTGAGCTACGTAAGGGTAAGAGGATAAGTGAGCTACGTAAGGGTAAATTATTGGCAGCGTCAGTGAGAGTGATGTAATATACTTTTATGCATTAAATATAAGATATTATTATTTTTTTATCTTAATTATAATATATATATATATATATATATATATATATATATATATATATATATATATTTTAAAGATTATGGAAGCTAAATAATTTATTTAATCATTTAATATATTATGTATCATTAGATTATATATCACTTTTTAAGAAATATGATAAAAAATATATATATTCTAAAGTAACTTAATTTTTTCTTAATTTAAAAAAAAAAAAAAGATCAACCAGTATTTTTCTTAAAAACAAGATAGAGTTTAAATTTTTTTAGATAAGCCAGCAATCAAATAAGAATAAAATGATTACTATGTTTTTGTTGAACAAAATTTAAATGTCACAATATTCCCAAAATACCTAAAATACGTAAGTATTTCTCATTATATAAAATAATGAAAGCTCATACCATATCATCATGACAACAAATTTAATTTACTTAATTTTAAGGAGACTAACATGACTGATCCACATGAATAGATAACTAAAAAAAAGTGCTCCTAGGATTCTAAAAAGAGACAGAATCTTAATTATTCTCACAAGTCCTAAATATAAAATAAAGTTAACTCTTTTTAAAAGAATTAATAAAATGAAATAAGTTATTTGATCATATTATATTTTATATATCCTTAGATGATATATTAATTTATAGTCAATTTAATTACTTTATTAGTAATATAATGAGTTTCGAGAAAACGATAAAAATAAAAATACTCTAAAGTAATTTAATCATCTTTTTTAATTTCTTCAAAAAAATTGAAAAAGTCAATTTTATCTTATTTTTTTAAAATAATGGGAGTACTAAATAGTATATATATCAATATGCATGTGTCGGTGATTAATATTTAACCATAAATTGTCGTCCCATCCACCTCTGGGGCATCTAATTAGAGAAATAAAACACAATATAATTAAGTACTTGTAGTATATATGTTTGATTAATTGTTGGGGAGAAAGAGACACAATTTTTATTTTTTATTTTTTTGATATTTAGAAAGTTTTGGAGGGGTTCGACATCAGTCTTCCACCAAGGCTAGGGTACGGCCCCAGGCTCTATGAGCACTTACTGGGGACTTACGAGATCGTTTACCAAAAGAGTCCCAGCGATGGCAGAGGGGATCGAACCCACGACTCAAGGGTCTAGTCCTAAATTTCTTACGCCAACTCTCATTGACGAAAGAGAAGCAATTGATAAGTAAGAAAGAAGAGAAAATGTTTGACCCAAAAAAAGAGAGAGAGATTGAGAGACAGAAGAGAGGCTTGGGAGGTAGCAGGGAAGGTGTTAACTAGAAAGGAAAGACACAAGTCTGTCCAAATTAATTAAAATATCTTGCAGCCCACTAATTGTTCGTGTTAAATCATTGAGTTAACTTTTAGAGCTCATTGGTTTTACGTTTATATTTAAATTTCCATAAATTCAATTAAACTTATGAGTTTACATCCTGAGTTTATCAGTTTTATGTTTTTATCTTATAAGACTCTATTAACTTGCTCTTAAAACAGTGCAAATTTATTCTTTTTATCATGTTTAATGACTTTAAATATAAACTTCATAAAAATTAATTCTTATATAATAAATTATGTATTTTGATGGGTTTAAATTCAACTATTCAAATTTTAAATTAAATTTTTAAATTTTATTATATTCTTTTAACACCTATTTATTAAAGTTACAATTTGAGTTTACATTTATTATCACGATTTTATTTAAACTCACTAGTTTGAGAACTTTATTAATAAGAACATTGAAGCTTCTTTATTAATAAACGATCTGAGTTCGATCCCATTTTTAATAAATTAGTCTCTATCATTCTAATTTTTATTTTTTAACAAAATATCACTATATACCGTCTTAATTATAAAAACCCTACCCATCAGTCGTTAATACAAGACTACAAAATTTTATGTAACATTTGCGGCTCACTTAAAAAAAAAAAATGCTGTTGTCTCATTGTTTTTTTTTTCCATTCCACCTCCTTCTCCCTTGATGAACTATGCCAATTAAAAAAGTAAGTTTGGAAAGTTGTAAAAAAAATTATTACGTTTATTCTTTAATATAAGATAAAATTTATAATATAATTTACACTATAAATTTTTTTCCTATATTTAAAATGAAAAGAATTTCTTATAACATTTAACACACCCAACTTGCCATTTCTTAATATTTAAAAAGGATCTCATAATGAAAAGGAAAAATTTGTATAGGGGCCCATGTAACAGAAAAAATTTTAAAAAATGCTTTAAGATTCTAAAAATACCAGAAAAGATCCCAGAGTCTTTTCTAGTATAAATTCATTAAAATCTTTAGTTGTTAATGAGACTGATATAGTTGTTAATAAGGCTAATATAGTTGTTAACGTTTTAATAAATTTATACTTAAAAAAAGTTCTGGAGTCTTTTCTAGTATTTTCAAAATTTTAAATTTTTTTTTAAAAAAGTTTTCTGTTATCTAAACAGATTTTCCCTAATGAAAAGGGTCATTATGATAAAGCATATATAACAGTGGATGTGATGTTACTTGAGGAATATGAATGGGGTTGCTGGACACCGTTTTTAATTATTAACGAGTTTTTATCAAAAAAAAATTATTAATGAGTCGTGCCCCTTTTTGCAGGCGGCGCTATGACTTGTCACTTCTTCTTTTTTTTTTGGGTTTTGGTTCATTGTCTTATATAATGTGTGTGTTGCGTTGTGCACGTAATTCGGTTTTCTTGTCTTTAACCTTGTCAGAGATTAATTAACCTCACCCATTCACGCTTCTGTCTTTCTTCGAAGTTAATTATTGATGAAACAAAATTTTTTTTTTTTTTCTGGTTATTAGAATGAAACAAAGGAATTTCGAAAAATCCTTATACACTGCATATGGTCCAAAACCTATAGACCAACTTTAACAGGGAAATTTGCAAAACTAGATCCCAGAAAAAAAGAAATTGTCAAAATAGGCCGCTATTGAAACATTTTACAAAAATAACTTAGTTAGTGTCGCCACGTCAGATGGCGCCATGTGATGTGGCGCCACTGTATAGATGGTGCCGCCATGTGGGACGCCACCTATTTTTTTTAACAATTTTTTTTTTAAAAAAATTGTTTTAGCTTGCGCAGGCCACCTTTCTGAAAAGGGGGCCTGTTAGATTTTTTTTAAAATTTTTTTTAAAAAATATTTTTTTATATAATTTAATATATAATTATCATATTATATTATATATTATAAATAATATAATAATTATATATTAGTATTATTTTATATTAATAATATAATTATATATTAATATAATATTTTATATAATATAATGTATATTATATAAAATATTATATTTTATATAATATAATGTATATCGTCGCAGGGAATTCAAAGGGGGAGACGCACCTTGCAGTTGAAGTAACCGCTAGGAAATTCATCTCGCAC
The DNA here is from genome assembly GCA_037074495.1 of Acacia confusa. Lineage (NCBI taxonomy): Eukaryota > Viridiplantae > Streptophyta > Magnoliopsida > Fabales > Fabaceae > Acacia > Acacia confusa. Next base: position 3,034,004 of record CM073509.1, read on the forward strand.
GATACAGGGCTGATGGGTCAGATCATCAGCATTTTTAGGGGATTTAAAATTTAACATTATTGAATTAATAAAAATGTGTGTGTGTGTGTGTAATTTTAATTAATTATTTAACATTATTTAATTAATAGTTGGGAGGCTAATGAAGTTGGAGACGGAAAATATAGGAGGTAGGGTGAGAGGAATCCACTCAACAAGTATGAAGTATAAAAATAATTTTAAATTTTAAAAAATAATTAGTATTTTACATCTCAATATTTTTAAATCTGCAACTATCTTCCTTCCGGTTATCTCTCTTTATTTTTTGAGCATATTTTATTTATTATTTATCTTTATTTTAATTGTTAGTTCCCCAAAATTCATGGCGAGTAATTATAAACGATCCCGCTTTTATATAATCAATAAATAAATAGATAAATATAGGGTTAAAGGGTTTAAATACCCTGAAAGTTTTTATTTATATAGGTAAGTGGCACCTAAAAGTTTTCGAACGGATAAATATATTTGAAAAGTGGCAAAACTGAGGCAATACCGCCCCTTCATTAATAATAAGCCCCAACAATCAATTTTTATTGAGCAAATGTGTATAGGTGCTATGTCAATGTGGAATCACCTTACTTCCCTTTTTTTAAAATAAATATTCACTATTTATTTTATGACGCGGTTATGCCAGGATTCCGTATCGTTTCATCACAGTTTCATTCTCATCCCCTTTCTTTTTTTCTTTTTTTTAAAAAAAGATTATTTCGGTAAAAAAAAATAAAAAAATTGAAGAGTCAAACAGGGCCTTATCGATATGTGAGCTGAGGTCGAGGACTCATTATTGCGAATGAACCGCATAATTCTCCACTGGAAAAATGGCATAATTATATATAATATAATGTATATTGTATAAAATAATATATTAATATATAATAATATTATTAATATAAAATAATAATAATATATAATTATTATATTAATCAGATTATATATTGGGTTTATCGTTTGTCATGTCACTGCATATAAGCTTTTGTTCAGTGAAGACAAAACTATGTCGTTTTATTATTAAAAAAACTACAAAATATTGAAAATAAATTCTTTCCCCCACCTCCTAGTAAATCAAAAAAGTCGCAGAATAACTTATTCTGCAACTTTTTCGATTTACTAGGAGGCAGAAGGAAGAATTTGTTTTCAATTTATTTTGTAATATTTTTTAATGATAAAACGACGCAGTTTTGTCTTCACTGGACAAAAGCTTATATCCAGTGACATGACAAACGATAAACCCTTATATATTATTAATAATATATATATTATGGGTTTATCGTTTGTCATGTCACTGGATATAAGCTTTTGTCCAGTGAAGACAAAACTACGTCGTTTTATCATTGAAAAAAAATTATAAAATAAATTGAAAACAAATTTTTCCCTCTGCCTCCCAGTAAATCGAAAAAGTCGTAGAATAATTTCCTGATGAACAAAAAAATCAGAACTAATAAAATGAAATCAACCTAAACTAATCAAATCAAATCAAATCAACCTAAACTAAAAACTAAAGTAATAAAATCAATCTAAACTAATAAAATAAAACTAATACTAAACTAATCAAATCAAATCAATTTAAATTGTAGAATGACTTCTTGGTGAACAAAAAAATCAGAATATAAATTGCTGTCACAATTCTAGGATCGATAATTTATTAATAATTTTTTTGTAATAAATGAAATAATTATAATTAATTAATTAAGAATTACTAATTAACTAAACTAATAATTTTCAAATTATATAATTATTAATTTCAAAAATAAACTGAAAAAAAAAATTCTTCCCTCCGCCTCCCCGTGAATCCAAAAAGTCGTAGAATAACTTCTCAGTGAACAAAAAAAAATCAGAATATAAACTATTGTAACAATTACATGATCAGTAATTTATTAATAATATTTTTTTTAATAAATGAAAGAATTATAATTAATTAATTAATAATTATTAATTAACTAAAATAATATTTTTCAAATTATTTAATTATTAATTTAAATTTATTATGAGTAAATTATATTTTACATATTATTCATTTATTTAGTTTTCAATTAAATTAATAAATTACCGATCCAAGAAATGTGACAACAATTTATGTTCCGATTTTTTTGTTCACATAGGAAGTTATTCTGTGACTTTTTCGATTTATTGGAGGGCGGAGGGAAGAATTTGTTTTCAGTATTTTGTAATTTTTTTTCCAATGATAAAACGATATAGTTTTGTCTTCACTAGACAAAAGCTTATATCCAGTGACATGACAAACGATAAACCCATATATTATATGAAAAAATATATTAATATATAATTATTATATTATTAATAATATAATAATTATTAAAAATATGTATTAATATATAATTATTATATTATTTATAATATATAATATATAATATATATTAGATTATATAATATATAATATATATTAGATTATATATTAAATTATATAAAAAATATTTTTTAAAAAAATTTTAAAAAAAATCTGACAGGGGCGTCAGAAAGTTAGCTGTCTAATCCAGCTAAAAAAATAAAATAAAAAAAAAAAGGTGGCGTCGCCACATGGGACGCCACCTAGGTGGCATCCCACACCTGTACAATGGTGCCACCAACTAGATTATTTTCGCAAATTGTTTCAACAATGGTCTATTTTGACAATTTCTTTTTTTTTTGGTCTAGTTTTGCAAATTTCCCACTTTAACATGATACTGCCTAGGTTGTTTACTTCTTACTTGGCTAATTTCAAGAGTTTGCGACACTATATTTGCTTCGTTTTATCCATTCTATATTTGTATTCTATGGAACCGACTAGGGTCAGATACATCGGACCCTTCGCTGCGGTATTTAAGTTGATTTTTTTTGAATTTTTTTTGTAAAAAAAATTGCCTTGAAAAAACACAGCGGAGGGTCCGATGCAGCCGCTTCCTGTATTCTACTTAGATTTTATTTTTCAAAGAAAAAATGTACGATAATAGTATGTCTAGTCACATAAAAAAGGTGGTGGCATATACTTTTCTATGTAATTCACCTCACTATAGACAAGTGTATATGAACCTCGTTGCCCCTAAGTATCAAACTACCATACGCATTTGACAACTATTAAACCATAGTCATAATTTATAGGGAAAATATGATAAAAAGAACTTCAAATTTATTAAAGGGTTAAGATGCAAAAATACACATAAACTTTTTCCCTAGGAACGTCCAGCACCACGTGCTTTTTTTGGAGCAAAAATACACACGTGGTTATCATTTTAGAGCAAAAGTCACATCTCACCGTTAAGTCACTGTTCACCATGATGAGAGAGAAATAGATGAAGTGAACAGTAACATAACAACGATGAATAGTGACTTAACGGTGGGATATGACTTTTGCTCTAAAATGGTAACCACGTATGTATTTTTTCTCAAAAATAAAGCGCGTGGTGTTAGACGCTCCTGAGGAAAAAACTCATGTGTTTCTTTGCATCTTAACCCTTTATTAAAAGGTTAAGTAGCAAGTTCGCCTTGGAAGCACACGCTTGAAAGCAATATCACTTTGAAAGTTTTTTTGGACTCAATATTGTCCCGGAAATCTAAAGATGTAGCAATATTATCTCTTTTTCTTTAAAAAGTTAATGGTTAACGTCAATTTTTTAACGGTCAACGTTGGTTTTTATCAGAAAAATGCAACATTACTACTTTTTGAAACTATTAGGCCAAAATTGAACATGAAAAAACTTTCAGGGCAACATTGCTCCTTGATGTGTATTTCCAGGACGGATTTGCTACTTAACCCTTTATTAAAAGATAAAAAGATTATCTAAACCTGCATAATCATAGAGAGATATTAAAGTCTGAATTGTCTTTCTCAAAATTAAAAGAAAATGACATGAATGCCTTAAATATTTTATCATCCCTTCTTTACTGCTTAGAAACATCCTCCACATAAACCTTTTTATTTTATTTTTTTGTTCATTCACCGCCCAAGCCAATGAAATGGAGCCATCTCCCTCCATACTGACTTGCAGTAATGTAGAGCCATCTTCCTCCAATTCATCAGAACAAGCGAAATCCGAATGCAAATATGATTTCTCCACTCTTACTTAGAGCTGAGAAATCTGACCCTTCAAGAATTAGGCTTAAAAATTATAGAAGCTAAATGAAATAAGCCTTGCAGGGATGGCCCTATAGGGCCTTAGGCTTAAAAGGTCAGCCCTGCAAGGCCTCGGGTTGGCCCTGTAGGCCTTTTTAATGGATGTATTCATGATGCGAAAAAAGAAATTCACAATATTATTACTCATGAAACAGAGCATACCACTCAAATTGAAATACAATTAAATGTTTTTGAAATTGATGATGGGGGTGAAGAAAATGACAATGATAGTCATTGTATTAATGTTGTTTAGTGATATGCTACTTATGTTTTATGTGAGTTATTTATCGACAATAGTTTGCTTTTTATTATGAATTAGTGATTATAAGTATTTGTTAGATGATCCGTATTGTTTGGATATTAATATTGACAACATTTATTTAATAAATTAGAACTTTAATTGTTGTAATTTAGTAATTTTTTTTTTGAAAAAACGAAGGAAGAATAATTAAAATTTGGAATAGTAACTTTTGGGCCCTGTAGGGCCTCCCCTGGACCTAGTGCTCTCGGGTCGGGCTTGGAAAAATAGATATTTTTCTTACTTCGGGCTTATAGAGCCGACCTTGATTCTCAGCTCTACTATCACTTTATGGTAGGGCCGAGATCTAGAGTAGTGTACCTGAGTATGAATCTAAAAGGGATGACATTGTTGAGGTTGAGGTCTAGGTCTAAAGTGTACCTAATGTCAATGCAATTGAAGGAGCCAATGTCGAGTCCCTTGCAAATCAAACTTTTTCAAATCTTAGAGGGATGACATCGTCGGGGTTAAGATCTAGATTTTACCTACCATCAATGCCATTGAAAGAGACAATGTTGTGTCCAATGTATATCTAACTTTTATAGCTGGGGAGACTAGGGATCTTCTTTTTCGGGATTGGAAGGTGAAGCTCCATTATACTCCAAGAGATAACATCCCTTGTGCTGACTATATGGCCAAGGAGGGTCGTGCCGTTCCCACAAATGCTGATGTAGTGCTGATCAACGAAATTCCTGATGGATGCCTGGATATGGTCTTGAAAGACCAATTACTTTGTCTCTAGTAGTTTATCATCTACTTTGTTGTACTAAGGGCTAGATTTTTTGTCTGGTCTCTTTTCTTATATTTTCAAGCCTTGGCTTGCCTTTGTATCTCAAAAAAAAAAAAAACTTTTATAGCACCCTGAAAAAAGAAACAACAACGATGTCGTTCTTTCATCCTTCAATCTCTCACTCGCCAACCCAAACCTTCACAAACTCTCTATTTCTCTAGTTTCGTTTCTAATCGTCATCACTTGTTAGCCTCTTCAATCTACATCGATGACTTTTTCTCCATTATCTTCGATGAATTGCTCTTCATTTCTGTTGTGGCTTCTTCTCATCATTCTCTGACGACAACTCCTTGTGGAGTCCAAGTTCTCACAAATATACTTCCTTCAATGTTCTATTGTTTTGTTTTCAACAAAAATGGTTTTGGGTTCATTTGTTTGTGGTGAAACATGTGCATTTGTTGATCTGATTTGTATTTATTTATTGCTGGCTTGCTGATGATCTTATGAACATGACTGGGCGTTGAGTGATGACAGATGAAGAAGAAGAGCGAGCGACTTTTCCCTAATGAAAAGTGGATATTTTGGAAAATTCATATATAAACTTGTTAAATCCGCATCAAAACTTGTTAAGCCCTTATCAAGTATAAGAATCAATACATGCCTAACCTGTCATTGTTGCAGGTGATCAATTTTAATGCAAAGTTGTGAAATTCATATATAAATTTGTTAAAACCATATTAGAATTTGTTAAGGAATTCATATATGAACTTGTTAAAACGTAATCAAATTTCTTGAATTCTTTAATAAAACTTGTGAAGAACCTGATAGCGTAGAATTGTTACTTAGTAAATGAAAATTGTTAAAATCAAATCAAATGTCGTGAATTCCTTAATAAAAATTGTGAAAAACCTGATAGTTTATATTTAATATTTGACAAATGAAAGTTGTTAAAACTTAATAAAATATCGTGGATTTTTTGACAAATCTTATTACTTTGCCAATCATTATTCTCACAGGAGCATCAACACCGGCAACCGGCTTCTCAAAAAAAATAAAATTACATAATCCAGTCATTAATGTCGAGTATTCTTTAACAAAATTTGTGAATAGCTTGATGATGTGAATTTTTTACTTGGTTAACAAAGATTGTTAAAACCTGATGAATTGTTGTGAATTTCTTCACATGCACACGTCTACATATATATAATGTGTTGAAAGTCATTGTGGCCTAATAGCCATAAACCTTTTGGGCAAAATAAGTGGTGGGGTTCGCCCACCCACACACACATCTACATATATATAATATGTTGAAAGTCATTGTGGCTTAATATCCAAAAATCTTTTGGGCAAATTAAGTTGTTGGGTTCGCCTGCCCTCCCAAAGGAGCTCTGACTACTGATAGGGCTAATCTCGTTTGTAAAAAATAGTATGTAAGGGCAATTTAGTTATTTCCTTTTAATTTTAAGAGTCAAATTGAGCCTAAATCCTTCTATAATTATGAATATTCAAAACATTTTTTTGACTTTAATAATTTTCAAAGATGTTTATTTAGAATTTCCCCTAGTTTATGTATGACCAAATAAAAACAAACAACAAAATATGTACAAACTTTTGTCAAGTTTTGAATACCCAAATTTTTTTGGCTGCCACTATTTACTCTATCTATACGCTACATTTTTCGATACGTTGTTTCAATTGTTATATCTTATCAGTATCAAAAAAAAAAAATTGTTATATCTTATAAAAAGTTATTTCTCATTGCAAAATATGTTGACTTCTTCTAAGTTTATTAATTTACTATTAAACGCATATACGACTTTTCTTATCGAAAAATATATACCGGTAGATAAGTTGAAAATTCTTATTTTCTGGGCTAGTATTAATTTAATTTAATTATTTATTTCCCCAAAAACAAATTATCTTGTGCTCCATTGGAATACTGACTTCAATCCCAAAATTAAATTATGTGATCAAAGATATATTTAATCTATTATAGTGAATAGTTAAAATAGGTCATTAAGTTTCGCGGAAACTCGCAGTAGAAGGGCTTAAAAAATCATGGACACGATTTTAAACACGTTCAATCACATGTTTGATCACTTAATATCTCATGAAATATCAAGGACCGGAAGTAGTATTATCTCTATAATTAGATGTTGCATTACATTATTCGGTTCATGATAACTAATATTAATGACTTTTCATGGAGACTCCTTGACAAACTCCCAAAACTAGAAATTTGTAAATTATTCATATGTCCATTTTGAGAAATCTCCCAAAACTAAGTAATTCATATATGAACTTATAAAAACCTTATCAGCACTTGATAAAACGAAAGCTGTTATGACCTAATCAAATATGTTGAATTTCATAATAAAACTTATGAAAAACTTGATAGTGTAGATTTGTTATTTGATAAACGAAAGTTATTAAAACTAAATGAAATGTCGTGAATTCATTAGTAAAATTTGTGAAAAACATGATATTTTATATTTGATATTTGACAAACAAAAGTTGCTAAAACTCAAAAAAATTTCATGGATTTTTTTAACAAATCTTGTTATCTTACCAATAACTATTCTCACCGGAGCTTTGATGCCGGGAACCGACTTCTCAAAAAAAAAAAAAATCACATCCCCAGACCATTCATAAGTTTAGAGAAAATAAAAGTTGTAAAAACTTAATGAAATGTCGTAAATTCTTTAACAAAACTTGTAAATGACTTGATAATGTGAATTTTTTACTTGATAAACGAAAGTTGTTAAAACTTAATAAAATATTATGAATTCCTTTACAAAACTTGTAAAAGGCTTAGTTTAAAGATAAAAAGTTAACACACACATATATATGTGTTTGTATATAATACGTTGAAAGTCACTGTAATCCAATATCCAAAATTCTTTTGGATAAATCAAGTGGTGGGGGTTCAAATTCTACCACCACCACTTTAGGAATATTAAATCCTAACAGAATATTTTAACCAAAGCTTTGTCGGGTAATATCTTTTTAAAAAAATAATAATATGTACGGCCAATTTAGTCATTTCCTTTTAATTTTATAAAGACAAACTAAGTCTAACATCTCTTTAGTATTATAAATATTCAAAACATTTTTTTATCTTTTGAGATTTTTAAAGTTCTTATTAGAGATTTTCCCTAGTCTATATATGACCAAATAAAAAGGTTAAAAAAAAAAAAGCAAAACAAAATATGTATAAACTTTCGTCAAGTTTTGAATACCTTTTTTTCCCCTGCCATTATCACCACTCTAGCTATACGCTACATTTTCTATAAGTTTTTAAATGTTTATATCTTAGAAAAAGTTAATTCTCATTGCAAAATATTTTGACTTCTTCTAAATTTATTAATTTAGTATCAAACGCATATACGACTTTTATTATCGAACAATATATACTGGTAGATAAGTTGGAAATTCTTATTTTGTGGGCTCGTATTAATTTTAATTTCATTCTTTTATTTTTCCCCCAAAAACCATTGGAATACTGACTTCAATCCCAAAATTAAACTGTAGTGAATAATTAAAGTAGGTCATTAAGTTTCGCTGAAACTCGCAGAGTCGCAATAGAAGAGCTCAAAAAATCATGGACATGATTTTAAATATGTTCAATCACATATTTGATCACGTAATATCTTATCAATTATTAATGATCAAAAATAGTATTATTCTATACTTAGATGTTGCATTACATTATCAGAAAATTTTAAGAAAATACAACTTGAATTTCAAACAAACGATTTAATTTTCTAATTAAAAATATTCATCAATTGCTTTACCATTGTTGTCTACATGATTTTAAAATTTATGTGATTATTATTATTATTTTACTTACATTGTTTGGTTTATGATAACTTATATTAATGACTTTTCATCGAGACTCCTTGACAAACTCCCAAAACAATAAATTTGTAAATTATTCATATGTCCATTTTCGTTAATAATAAAAAAATAAAAATCTGGATACTTGGTTTAGATCCCCACGAAACATCGTGCATGTTTCGGATTTAGTAATAAAGAAGCAAACTAGATTCCTTGAGTGAAAGGGACGGTGCATTTTTAAGGCATCAAAGTTTTTAAATTTTATTGGACAGCTATGATCGGAGGAGATCATATATGTGTTTGGCAGAAGTCAGGTTCGAAATTTCTTGATGGCTGCGTAAATCGAACAAGCAGCCAAACTTGTTTAAAATAGATGATTGTAAAAGACACTGCGACAGTTAGTTGATCTCTCTAGTAATTGAAGATCATAATTATGCTCCTAACTTCATTATTTGAATGATCAAATGTAAGACGGAAGCTAGTTAGAAACAAGTAGGATCATGTCTTATTCAAGAAGTTCAGGTAAATGAACACTTCATCAATGAGACAACATGGTAGTGACCCACCCATCAAATCGGTTTATTAAACTCTCCCGACCTAAATATTATAAGAGATACCGAGGGAAAGCCTAATATACCACATATATATATTTAATTTGATCATATTAATGAAAAATAGTTAAGTTAGTTAATATAATAAGTTTGTTATTCTTGAAAGAGGTCCCCTGCATATGTGCCCGACAGAACCTCGATCCGGACTAGTCAGAGTAAAACTCTGGTAAACCGGGTGTAATAGCACAATATATATATATATATATATATATATATATATATATATATATATATATATATATATATTCTAATCATATTTCTTAATTATCTCCTCCTCCCCTTAATTATCATTGAGAGTATCAATAAAGGTAAATTACAAAAAAAAAAATGATAAATATAAATATCATGTCTTATATTGAAGATTAAGATCAATTTCCCAATTATATTTTCTATATTAAGTACTAGTGGGGATGGTTAATTAAGGGATTCAGAAAAAGGTTAAGGTGCATCAAGTGCCCTTAAGTATTTTGTAGTATTTCCAACACCTTAAACTATTTTTTGCATACTTATTCAACACTTTAATGTATTTTTTGTGTATTGGCGCTCATTGCACCAAAAAAGTATTTTGTATGCACTCAAGAAAACAATTCAAGGTGTTGGAAGTTAAAAAAAGTATTTTATGGTATGAGATGCACACAAAACAATATTTCATGGCACTAGATACACCTAAGAAAATACTTTAAGGTGGAGAACACAAATTAACCCTTAAGAAAATCAGTTAAATTGATTATTTGTCATTATTATGCAAAAATTGTATGTAACTTTTTCTATCATGTCACTTTTTAATGAAAATATCAAAAGTGAGAAGAGATAATGAGACAAATTGTAAAACTGTAAGGGTAATGTGAATAAAAATACCCCTCCATCTTAAATATAAGACATAATTTATAGTGTAAGCGTCACTAAAAAAGAAGACTTACATTTAGAATAGAAAGAGCATTAAATGAGGAAGATAAAATAGATCAAGGTTCTGGCAATATTTAGGACTAAATCATATCCATCTACTAGGTCATATATACTTCAGAGTACTCACATAATATAAAATAATGTCACTATTCTATGAAGAGTACTCACATAAAAAAAAATAATGTCACTATTCTACGAGCATGTTAGCCATGTTCCGTGTGTTTGATACTCTCTAAGGTCCTATTTATAAAATGAAGTTGACTTTTTTAGAGAAATTAAGAAAGATAATTAAATTACTTTATAGTATTTTTATCTTTTCTTCATACTAATTAGTTTGACTAATAAGCTAATATATAATCTAAATATACACAATATATTATATAGTTAAGTAACTTATTTAACTTCCTTAATCTATAAAAATAAAAAAAGTCAAACTAGAGAGTAATTATTAGGATAAAAATATCATGTAATGCCCACTTTAATTTCTTGGCTTTCCTCTCTTGTATCAAAAAGTGGGGCACTGCAGATTCCTTATTTTTCAAATATATGCCAATGGTGCCTTCTGATCAGACCACTCTTTTGCTGCATCATGCTTAGTTTTTTAATTAAGTAGTTCTTGATTTTTTAATTAATATACGCAAAATATCTTATTTTATCGCAGCCACTGCCTGAAAAATGTTCCTTTGCGTCACGTTTTGCGATTGGAATCTCATCTACGACTAAGGAAACAGGCATAAGATATTGAAGTCAATCTTCTAATGATGTAGTGCAAAGCATTATTGGGAGTGAGCGACGACAAGATAAGGTTGGCAACCCAAAAATGATTGATTTTTTAATAAAGGGTAAAGGTGTAAAAATACACATAAACTTTGTTTTCAGGGGTGCTCAGCACTATATGTTTTTTTTAGAGTAAAAATACACTAGAACTCTTAAAAGTAGTGCAAAAATACTATCTCTGTCAAAAGTTGCTAACTTCCGTTTTCTACCATTTGAAAGTACCAAAATACCCCTACTCAACCTTATATCCAGAAATCAAATAGAATCAAAACCCAGAAATCAAAACATCAAAACCCAAAAAATCAAAACATCAATCCTGAAGACAACACCATCACCTTCAGCAACATCTAAACCTAGAAATCAAAACATCAAAACCCAGAAAATCAAAACATCAATCCTGAAGGCAACACAATCACCTTCAGCAACATCAAAACCCAGAAATCAAAACAAAATCAAAACCCAGAAAATCAAAACATCAATCCTGAAGGCAACACCATCTCCTTCAACAACATCAAAACCCAGAAATCAAAACAAAACCCAGAAAATCAAAACATCAATCCTGAAGGCAACAAAAATCAGATCTGGAACTTTCAAAATCGGAAACAAAAATAATTATTTTAAGTCAAAGGCTTGTTGTCGAATTAAACCAAAACCAGGCCAAGAAACTAGATGCTTAGTCGTGATTTTGGGAAGGAAAATCCTGGCAGATATTTCCTCGTCTTCAGACATCACTACGTCTCTGGATTCGACACCGGTGACGGAATTGACGCCCGGAGGAACGGTTTTAGAATGAGAAGAAGGAATTAAGAGCTTGAGAGAGGGGAGGCGAGGAGGAAGAGGGTGAAGTGAGAGAAAGGAGAGAGAGAAAGTCAGGGGGAGGAATGGCCGAAAACACCATTATTAACGGACCTGAGGGGAGGCGAGGAAGAAGGGGTTGAGAGCTTGATGAACGGAGAGTGATATTTGGGTAGAGTGTGAGCATTGAACAATGGACTTGGCATCTGCGACTAATCAACAATGGAAGATGGAAAGAGAGAGCAAAGGTCGCAGGGGTAGGGAGGGAAATAAGAAAATATTTACATTTTTTATTTATTTTAATATGGTGGGCCCCAGCACAAATCTAACAAACATTAACAAACCTTTTTATTATGAGAGAAAGTTTTTTTTTTTTTGGTGTGTGTATATATATCTATTTAATTGAGGGTAAAAATTGAAAATTATATTAAATTTTTAGCCAAATGTAAATTGTTACTAATATATAGGACAAAAAGAATGTTAATTATGAAAAGTCAATCGCTGAGGTACCGAGGGATGGTGTCAAAATCTTATTGGTCTTTAATAAATTTGATTAGGAGAAAAACCTACTTTATTATCTCATACGTAATCCAGGAGGCTGACATAAAAATTCTATAATATTTTCTCCAACATTTAGAAAAATATAATTAAACTTAGGTCCATTGTTAATAATAAAAATCACAAATGAAAGATTTGATATAGGGAAATTAGACTTAATAGACTTAAGTTTTGTCCTCCAAATACTAACATGTTATGGGATTCTTTTTGTGACTTTTTTGAGCTTTGGATCACTTAAAGAGGTCGTTTAAGTCGTTGATGAACAGAAAATTAGATGCGTTGAATCATAAGCAAAACTCCCAAAAGATGGGATAATAGGGTCGGTATATATATATGTGCCATAATTGACCCTGTCAAGCCATTAATTTGGCCTTTTGGGGACCAGTGGACCTTTCTTTCAGACCTTCCTCCTGACCGACAGTTATGAAGCTCATCAAGATACTTGCAACTTTGCAAGTAGCAACATCAACTATGTTAACGAGAAGACGGCTTGCTCTGCTCAATATTGGTATTACCTAAGAGGAAGGGGGATTTCACCTTACCCTTAGATTGTAGGTGACCCCAATCCCTTTTTTAAAATTTTTATATAAACAAAGAACTCCGTCAACGAGAAATAAGGATCTCTTCTATACTGGCGGCTTTTAAAATGCTCATAATGCCCTATCAGAACCATTCACAAAAACTCCAAGGAATGAACAATGAACAAGAATAACCATTGATTCAACTGTCATTTATGTTTAACTGCTACAGTTTAGATTATGGATTATTGTCTATTGATATAAAATTGAATAAAGTGAAACATTGGTGAAAATAACATGCGAACATTATCCGAACAATTATAACAAGGCAGGGTCAAAAAAATTGAATAATCCCTCACGTTCTTTTTTTTTTCATGTTCATCTTTCTTCTCCCAGTTGATTCAACTGAAAATGAAGATACTCGGACTTACACTTGGCTTATTTGGATCCAAAGAATCCCATTCGCCAATACACTGTCTCTCTATATGCTTCAAATTATGCGCTGGTGTGTGCAAAGACAATACACTGTCTAAATCCCTCTCCGGTACTGTATGCAACCACATGGCACCATTCGCACTAGGCTCTTCTAACTTGTTTCTAAACCTTGAAGAATCCAGGGAATGACATTGTGTCCCAGACAACGAACGCACCTTAAAACATTTCTTATCTGAATGACTTTTTACCTTGATTCTCCCAAGTGTTTGGCCAATAGCTTTCAAGCTTCTCTTCTGGCCAATTAGTGGACGAAAACTAACTGAATCAAATGTTCTCATATTACTGAAGCCGTCCATGGACAATAGAGGAGCCGACTGTGATTTTGATTTACCCTTTTTCAACAGGGAAAAGGGACTTTGCATCCTGAATGGAACCTGCAGGGTCAACAGAGTTAAGGCCCAAGATTACATAAAAGCAGCATTACTCAAGAATGGCTTAATTGAATCAGACACGTTCCCAGAGAAGCATGCATCAGATGAATAGTAGAGAATCATAACTCACCCCTGAAACAACACTACTGGATGTGAAAAAAAGTGAAGTAGTAGAAAATGGTGATTTCCCAGGTTGGCTACCCTTCTGGCTATCTCTTGACTGATCTTGTTCTATGGAACCAAAGCTTGATTGTGCAACATCATCCTCATCCTCACCTTCCCCTTCACCTTCACCTTCATCTCCATCTCCATCTTCTTCCTTTCCCTCTTTCACATCCCTCCCTGCTATGCGAACTTCTCCATCTTGATTGGTTTCAGCAGTCCCTTCTTCTGGAAAAGCCATTTCCGCCTTTTTATCCTCCTCTTCCTCTCTTCTTCTTAACAACTCATCCAAATCTGCAGCCGCCTCTTCCAGGGACAGCTCAGCTTCTACCAGTTCAAGTTCTTTCTCCAATGCCTCCTTTTTTATTTCACTCTTTTTCTTCTGCTCTTCAGTCCATTTCTCCAGATTATTAAATAATGGCTTCAATGCATTTTCCACTGCTAGTACAACACGCATCAATATGTTATCACTTCCATCCTTTTTCTCTCGTCCAAAAAACTCATCATAACCAAGGGGAAGGAAGTGGGCCTTCTCTGGGTCCACATCCTCATCCCTGTTTAAGGGTGGTTGCCAAAATAAACGTATTCCATTTTCTTCATCTTCGACATAATTAATTATGTGTCCAGTTGGTGTGTGGAGGATGAGAGGATCCTCAGTATATACGAGCTTTGATGGATCTTCAGGATCAGGTTCTGGTTCTTTGTTAATGAGGATAAATTCAGGAGTCTCATGATACTCGTCTGATCAAGAAATTAAAGGATGAGGCAGAGAATAAGATAAAAATTAGAGGGAAGAAAAACTAGCTAGAGAACAGGGCATCAACAATGGAAAATGGAAAAAATTGTCACATATGCATACTACACACTTGTTTGCGCACATAGAAAGAATCAGCACCTTTTGACCACCAGTATTCGAGTTCAGCAGGCATGGGTATCCTAAGTGGAGCCTTATAGAAACTGTTCAACCACATTTCCCTTTCCTGATCTACTTCATGCACATATGTTTTCCAATAATCAGGGACCTGCCATAGAATCACATCTATGTCTCTTTTCATGCATAAAATGTAAAAGCACGATGCAAAGAAGATTGGATCCTGCCATTGAATCTTACTTCATAGAACTGGTTGATGAAACCTGGTGCCGTCCACACATCTTCTTCTTCATAGAAGTAGGCGTGTTGAGGATCACTATATGGACCTCTCTCTTCTCTAACCACTGAGTGGACAAAGTTTGAATGATAAGTAACAAATATTATGCCAAAGAGTGGTCAAAAAAACGCAGATACAAAATCTGAACCACGCCAAGATGATCAGAAAATGGAATTTTTTGTTTTAACGAAAAAGGAAAAGAAAAGAAATTTCATTACGAGGTAGCACATATAATTCACAGCAATTACTAATCTGTTGTGTGAGTTCCAATTGGTCAGCTGATCTATTTCATCAGTCAAGTTAGAAATTAGGAAAGGACGAGCATATACCAAACTGTCCTGGGAGAGCATGGTCCAAGTTACTGTGGGCATAGTAAATCAAATACAACCTTTCTCAAGCCAAGTGATATTCTTCCAGTGGGCCAATCAGCTTATGCTAGGGAAGCATGAATTCTCAAAGAGGTAAGAACGCTAGTGTAATCCTCTAGTAAGGTAACGAATGAATACTATGTTAATTCCTTATTCAAGCTTGAGCAGATGACATGAAAAACTTTTAGATGAACACAGTATTGAAATCCAGAAGAAACCGCAAAAGGAAAAGAAAAAAGATCGTGTGAATGTTGAAACCAAAATAAGTTCTATGAAGCTCAGGACAACAGAAGGGCCTTCACGAATTCAATAAAAATACAAATATATGAGTGTGAGTGTGCATGTGTGTAAGGCGTTCAATATGAGAAAAGTTAAGGGATTTCAGGCATACTTCCATCAGGCTTGTTGACAAACATCCGAGCCTTTGCAGCAGCTACTTCTGCTATACCAGCATGCAGCTGAAAGTACAGAATGTAGGAGAGTTAGTAGTTAAAAGGCCAGTACATTTTCCTTGCTGCCTTGAAAGAAATTAAACAACAGCAGGTTTCTGCATACCGCAGAAGTTTCATCATCACAGCCCTCAGAATCATCTAGCATTTCCCCAAAGTAAAATCTTCCCTGCATGCACATGGATTAAGTGGCTAGCAAGTTAAGAGGAAAAAATGAAGTAACAAACCTCAGGAAACTAGAAAGTTCTCCAAAAAGCACATCATCTGCACTTATTTTGCAACTCAAAATTTCAAATATCCCTCCACATGGCCAAAACTAAATGAAAGAACAAGAGAGAGACTGGACTTAGTAATTTGAGTACATATGTTGTCTACATTAGGCACCTACATAAACCGTCCGCTCATTAACTTCATATACACCACATCCATGCATTCTCCCATGCTTCCATTGACCAGCATACCGATAACGACCTTTCTCCCTGGCATAAAAGATTAAAATTTCATAAACCAGCACACACAAGTGTGATACTTAGTGATAACTTACAACAACACCTTTTCTAAAAACTCTAAGAGAAAGTAATGCTTCATAGAAACAGGCAAAAAAGAGAAAACTGATAAAACTTACGGTTTTCTTCCAAATTGTTTGATCCACTCATCATTCTCATAAAAAGGAATTTCGTAGGTCCCATCAGCAAGAGTATAACTATCTTCAATATCCATCTCAAGCCATTCTCTGTCTTCAGGAGACATATAATCCCTTGCTATAATCTTCCCTTCAGCACGCATTTTTGCTTCAAGCCTAAAGACATGAGTAAAATCAGCCAATGGTGTTAACTGGAGAAAATGTTCTAGTTGACAAACAGCAATGCTAGAAGAAAAGCTCAAAGTTGGAAACGCCTAGCTAGGGGGAAATGTTGTTGATTGCATGTTATTATGCATACATTTTAATTAACCAGTTTTCTCTTCTTACTTTTTTTTTAATTTACACATATTCTAAGCTATTCTTTAAATCTTTGAATGATGCTTCCATGGACTTAGGATTAACCTAAATATTCTGTTTTGATTAAGACAAGACTAGTTTACGTTTTCAATTTTGATATGACAGAGTTATCCTATTTTAAGAGCAAAGTCTTTTAGATTAAGTAGGAATCCGCTCTCCCTTTATTGTTGAGTACGAGTCTTCTCTCCCCTTCATTTTTATAATTTAATGTTGCTCCCATCTAATAAAATAAGTTCAGAAGATTAATAAGCCCTGAATTTCCACACTGATATTCAATCTGTAATGCATTTTGAAACTTATTGACAAGTGTAGATGCTAGTTTCATACTTGGAACCAGGCGCAGGTTCAATATCAGGTATATCAACTTCAATGACGCCATGACCCTCCATGTCATTTTGGAGCCATTCACCTTCATACCTATGAATAGAAAACAAATTGTGAAATGTCAACAACATGAAGAGGCAGAAGATATTTGGATAGATTAATGGATATCAATACATGCTGAAGCAAACACAAGTGGAATGCATTGGAAAATAACCTCACACTATGGACGATAAAATATGAGAGAAAGATAAGATATATGTTCAGGAAAGATAAATATTAGTTGCATCTTGCTATGTATAATAACCAGAAAATCGGTTATAGCCAACAAGAACAACAGCTATAAACTATATTTTCCACAGTAATCTGGAAGATTGAAAGCACTCTTGCCAGGAGGATGGCTAAATGCTTCTCAACACATAAGCACGCATATAATTTTGTTTGCCACTGACGTCAAAATCTAGTCTGTTTAACATACGAAATGGGCCCATAGACATAATGAAGTAAAGACAAACCTGACTAGCCCCTCTGGAGAAACATAAACACCTTTTCCATGAGCATAGTCATCCCAAACGGTGCCTTCATACCTTGATGAAAAAGAATATTCTGAGTTAAAAAATATGGAAGTTAAGAAAGGGGAAGTATCAAAATAGCAACAGAGGTAATGATATGACCCATGAATTTGAGAATCATTAATTGACACAGCTCTCGCATTACGAACAAGCTCAATTAGAAATTCATGGAAAGAGACCAAAAAGGTTGACGAGTTTGTTAAATGTAATAAAATAGAAAGTAGAAAGAGCCCAACGTCATGTGGTAATACTTACGTCACATAAGCAATATAACTCAACCACTAAGAAAGTTTGTCGAATCAGAACTCTGACAGTATCTTACTAACAACAGTAGCCCAAATAGAGAAAAATTCAATCGATAGTACTAGCTTATGAATATGTACACATTCAACGTCCCTACAAACGTCTTTAACGTAGCGTTTAAACGGATTTAAAACAAAAACAGAAATTCAGCAATATGACTTAGCACGCAAGTATACTATTACTGCTCCATGATGATAATTGGCTTTATCAATAATAAATTCATCGTAAAACAAGAGGAAGACGTAAAAGCTACCACTCTAATTTCATAAATAGTAACATTAATGTGAAGTTCCCAACTATATGAAGCATGCAAGTTACAACTTTAAAATGCGATGGAACCAACCGATTACTCCATGTCAGCTTTTCAGTTAAACATTCAGTTAATCAGTTCCTGACCTGATGCACTAAACCTTCCACAACATACTCGGTGAATGATAAATTAAAAAGTGAAAATTATACATACGAGCTGCCATCAGGGAAAATGTAGCTGACCCATTGGAGGAATTCCTCAATCCTATCCAACTCTTCAATTACGGCCTTGGGGGAAGATATGTCGAAATGGTTACTGGGTATGGCAGGATTATACTTCCGGAATGGCACATAAAATGGAGCAATGGGTGGTTTCCTTCCAGCAGCAAGCTCCTGCCGCACGTATTTCCATTCATCTTCATCTGCCCAAATCGGGTCCCAACCCGTTCCGCCAATTTCCAATGGACCATCCGCCCAATACTCCCCCAAGTCTTCTTCCCTCCAATTCTCTGGGTCTTTGGGAAAATCAAAAGGTTCAAGCCGTTCGAAAATATCCTCGTCCTCCTCTTCGCGCAACATCTTCACTCGCTCGCTGTCTAGAACTTCCGAGAACAGCTCGAAGTTCGCCTCGGGACTGTTCTCCAATTGGGCCATTTCCTCGCGGTATCGCCGGTATGCCACAGCTTCGCGAGAAGATTCATCTCCGTCCTCGTACTCTCCGTCGTCGGAAGAGTCATACGAGGACTCCGACTCGGCGTCGGAATCATTGTCAGCGTCTTCAGGAGAGGATAAGGGCGCATTTGAGTCTTGTTGCCGGTCAGTTCTCTTGGCATCTTCTCGTCGTGACTCAGTGGCATTATTAGCAGAGCCTCCGTTTGCCATGTCCCGCCAGTGGGAGAAGCTGCGGAAGAAGATAAGGTGAGTGAAACAAGAGTCAGCTACGCTTCCGAAGCGAAAGCCCGGATACAAGATTGAGAGGGTTTTTGTTTTTTGAACTTGTGTTTCTGACCCAGCTCGGTGTTAAACGACACTTGCACGTGTTTCGGTCTCCTGGAATTGAACGGCACTTCATCAACTGTCGTTTAAACTCTGCCCTCCAATATCAGGCCATTAGCCCACCCTGTTCATTATAGTTTAATATATTAGACTGATATGGATGATTATATGAGAACTAGTGGCCTAAACATTAACAGATTAAACATGCTCCCCACGTGCAAGTTTTATTCATTAGGATCTGAGCATGCATCATGCACCTCCACTGATTAATATGTCATATTGTTAATGAAGATTAATTGTGGTAAATTAGAAAAAGGTTGACAAATACTTCCTCTGGTTCTAAATATAAGACTTAATTAACTTTTTTTAAGAGATTTAGGAAGTTAGTATTTATTTTTCTTATTTTTTTCTCCAAATTAATTTATCTTATTTATAAATTGATAGATTATTTAATCATAAACATCATATAATATGATTAAATAAATTAGTTTCTTTAGTCTTTTCAAAAAAAATCAATTAGGCCCTATATTTAGGATCAAAAGTAGTATGAAATAGTGTTTTATAGTTAAATTAGTTAATATAACATCTCTTGTCTATAACATATTGATGCAGTGCCCAGAGTACAATGTTTTTGTCTCGTTTACGTCCTTTTCTTTGGAGATGGAGAGGGGCAAGAAAAAATTAGAGTGTTTATATAGAAGGTAACTTGGAACAAATTACCAACAAATGCATGGAGGAGCTCATGGTCTTAAGCGTCTTCTGTGCATGTTATAATTTTGGTTTGGAAGATGTTCTGCACATTTTGAGAGACTGTACTTATGCCAAAATGGTGTGGTCCAAGCTTCTTAATCCATATCTATTTGTTTTCTTCATTCATGTTGGTCTGGGGCTGTGGTTAGTAATGAATTTTAAAAGGGAGTTAGACCATGGGTTGGGAATATATTGGAGTCTAATCTTTGGTGTAGCAATTTGAAAACTTTGGAAATGGAGAAATCGATCTATTTTTAATAATGATTTTGTAAAATCAATCAATCATGCGGCTGTTGTTTCCCAGATTTGGGGAAATTTCACTAAGGGTCTTGAAACCGAGCAGTATGTGAATCATTCAGGATGTTGAAACTATTTGGGTTGGCTAAAACCTCCTATTGGTTTGGTTGGATGAAATGTATTGTAGATGGCACAAGGACATTGCATACATCTAGAGCCGGGAAAATCGGATTGAGCCCGTTTAGACCCTGGCCCTTTAAGGGCTGGACTTAAAAATTTGAAGAGATAAATGAAATTGGCCCTGGAGGGCTGGTCCTGACAGGCCTCGGGCTTAAACGGGCCAACCCTGCAAGCCTTTTTCACTGTAGCTTTTTCTTTTTTTCCTTTTTAAATTTATTAATTTATATATATATTGTATTTGTTATAGAGTTATTTATTTTTTTAACTACAAATACATAATTACTATATTCTAATTTTATGATTTGATTTATTATTTGTTACAAATAAAGATTATGGATGTGTTCATGATGCGGGAGAAGAATTTCATGATATTCTTACTCATGAGCTAGAGGCTACTACTCAAAGTGAAAAACAATCAAATGTCGTTAAAATCGATGATAGTGACGAAGATGATGACAATAATAATCATCGTACTAATGTCGCTTAGTGATATGCTTTTTATGTTTTATGTGAATTATTTATGAACATAGTTTGCTTTTGATTATGAATTAGCGACTGTGCTTATTTATTGGATGATTCGTGTTGTAATTTACTAATTATATTTTTTAAAAAAAAAAGTGAAGGAAAAATAGTTAAAATTTGGAATAATAATTACTTGGTCCTGCAGGCCGGCCCTGGCCCTGGTGCTCTCGAGCCGGGCTTTAAAAAACAGGTGTTTTTCTTACTCTAGACCCTGGAGGGTTGGCCCTGACCCTTCACGGACCGGCCCTGATTTTCAACTCTACATACATCTTAGGCAGGTTGTGGGGAAGTTTTGAGAGATTGTAGAGGACAACAGGTGGCTGGATTCACAAGAGAGATTGATGTATGTGAAGCTAGTACAGTTGAAGAATGAACTGCATTGATGGGACTAGAATTAGCTTGGGATTTGAGGTTTAAAAAGATTATTCTTGAATCTGATACTGAGGAGTTTGTTAACTTGCTTTTAGATGATAGTTTCAGATTTGGAAATTTGTTGGTTGTGAGAATTAAGATGTTAAAAACAGGATTGATAGGTTAACTTCCGTGATATTCAACGGGATATCAATAGAGTTGGTGATGCCTCAACAAAATTGGGTATTACTAAAATCATTGTTTTTGCTATTTGTTCAATTTATTTAATGACTTGGTGGAATAAGAGTGTTTGGAATTAATTTCCTAATTTTCTTTAGTTCTCACGCAGGCTTCCTAGCTTTTCTTATATATCCCAAAAAAAAAAAAGAGAACTTTAGCTGAACTCTAAATCATAACAAGCCTTTGTTCTTCGTCATAAAATAGTAATAATGTAAAATTCAGATATTGAAATTGTATGACATCAATATAAATAATCAAAATATATGACCCGATAAATTAGTCGAATTTATTCACAAGATCATTCTATTTAAAAGTGATAAATATAACTCAATTAAAAAATCTCTGTTGACATAACTCAAACAGTTAGTACTAGCTTTATTCATTTGACAGGAATACCGTTAAATATCTCAGAAGAACGAATGAGTTTGAATACTAGACTTAATATTAAGAACTCATTAATAAGCAATAAAATATATTCTTCTAATTCTAAATATAGGATATACTTTGTAATGTAATTTATACTATAAAATATGTCCTATATTTAAAATCCGAGGTAATATTATTTTCTAATGAGCCTATAAAATCTAGCTCAATTAATTCCACATTGACAAGCTATTAATGCATTAAATGATTTTTGCCTCCACCAATGACTTCTTAAAATGTAAATTTGTGTTTTATCTTTTTAGGATAAGACTCTTATTACCTCAATCAATAACTTCTCGTTTTTCTCTCTATTTTTAAGTACAATGTCCTCTTATTCAAAATTATTCTATAAAAAATCTGTGGCATTTTCCTAAAAATATCCATGTCATTACATGTTTAAAATTTAGTACCTAGAAATAAAAATATCATAATAAATAGGGGTATTATGAGGGAAAAATTTAATATAAGAACAAAAAAGGTAGGACAATGTATTTAGAACTGATTAAATAACCCTTATTTACCATGGAAGGGAGTACAAAAAAAGTATCTAAACCCACGTGGTGTCTTGTTATTTGGTAATGAAAGAAGTTAAATAGTGATGGCGTATATTTTGGAGTTGCCACTATAGCATCTCAAACTTAAAAATGAAGCTCAGGAACAATCATAAAACACCTAATTACTGTACTAAATTTAATTCAACAAACGATAAAGTAGATGTTCGAGAACATGAAACCAACAGATCAAGGAACTATCATACAAAGCAAGAGCAAGAGCCTTCCACTGATCAGTTAACCAGTTAATGCAAAAACCAGACACTCTCAACATACAAGAGTATGTACTACGTAGTACTAATCAATCAGTCTCAAACAAATGATGTTCCTGGTTTCATTTAAGAAAGTGATGGGCATGGACCTTCAGTCGTACGTAGTCATCCTCTATTACTACCGCCTACCAGGTCTGGAGTTTTCTCTTAAAGCATTCACAGCTTTTATGAATGGAATCTAATTCATCTATTTCCTTTGTTCCCTGTAAACCCATTAAAATAGAAACAAATAAACATACATTAATATCTTCTTCATTCCTTGGTTGCATCAACGTCACCTTCATAATATAATTCTACGCCTAACCAATCTAATTTCTACCTACCATTGCCATTTCAACTCAAATACCTTAACCCAGTCGCCACGCCGTTTCATGTTATCGCCGTTCACGACGACCCAATGAATCGTTTCTTCGGAGCTCGACTTGCGGTGCCTGAGCGTCTCAATGGCTCCACCACCGAGTCTCTGAACCTAAACGGCAACGTCTGGCTCCTCCCTCTCTTCGACCTCACCACAGGCGACGTATCGTTTACTTCGTTACATAAATCCACAACCACCCATTTCTTCTCCGCCGGATCTTCTCTGTTCCTGCTCCGACTTCTTAACTCGGAACCCGGTCGTCCCCTCTCTCCACTCGGATCCTCAAACACTAATTTAGCGGCTTCAATAAGCAAGTCCAAGCAATTATCATAACTCGCCCCTGTTGTACTTGTATCCCCTTCCAACGGCACCGTTTCACGCCCTTCCTCCTCGGATTCCTTCACCTCTCGATCCTCGCCGATCTGATCTTTGAATCTTGTCTCCTTCCCACCGGAGACTCCCGCACTGTCGTGTCCACCGGTGGTTCCTTCGACGCCAGAGTAATCGTTCGCGGAGCATCGGAACTCTGATTTATCGAATGTTGAGCGAAAATCGAGATTGAAATCAACATCACTCGCTTCGGTGGTCGGAGAAGAGTCGGAGGGGTCGTGATTTGGAGTGTGGCGAGGTTGTTGCTGCTGCTGCTGATGAGAGGGAGGGACGGATGAAATCACGTGCAGAATCTTGAAGAAGCACATTTGAGCCTTGGAGCAAGAATTGCGCAGCCGAAAGGAATCCATGCTTGAATGAAGCATCAAGAAGGAAAGGTTTCGTTCTCCGGCGTTACAGGCTTCGTTCTACGGGACTGGACCCATCGGAGCAGGCGAGGATGAAGGCAAGTTCAGAGTGAATGAGAGAGGTAGCGAAAGCAGAGGGCGAAGCGGGAAGCCCGAGCTACAAGACTTGATGACCACCCACCATGACTCGTAGATTAACCTTTGGTTTTTTTCCAACCAATTCGCTTTCTGGCTTTCTCTTTCTTTTGAACCACCTTTTCTTTGTATTCTTTTGGCTTGGACGATGGATGACGTGGTGTAAAAGTTGCCCACGTCATAGATACGTGTCCACATATAACCATTGTTACTTTTTTGACCAACCAATAAAAATGCTTGCTTGCTCTTGTATTTATGGTGTGTGCAAGTGTGGGGCCTCAATTTGGGAAAATCTTTTTGGAAAATTCGTATGAGGGTCCTTTTAATAATAAAAAAAACTTAAAAAAAAGCTCAAAGATTCTGTAAATTCCAAAAAAAGTTTTAAGACTTTTTCTGGTATAATTTCATTAAAATGTTAGTTATTAAGGGACTGATATAGTTGTTGACGGTACTGATTTAATTGTTAGGATATTGTTGTTAATGGTATTGATTTAATTGTTAATAACCTACTCGTTGATAATTAAATTTTTAATAAAATTATTTTAGAAAAGGCCCTAGGGCCTTTTCTGAGATTTTTAGAATCTTTAGACATTTTTCGAATTTTTCTTTATTAAAATGACCCTCATATGAATTTTCCCAAATCTTTTCAAGGTCCAAATGGATTAAAGAAATGTCTGATGTGACACAAATCTCAAAGAGTTATTAAAATTTACAGATTGAGTTATTAATACTTTATTGTTGGAGTTATTAATAAAACTTTTGTAAATGTTTTCTTTTTTTTTTTTAAGACTTTAAAGTGATTTTCTTGAAGTTCTTTCCCCATCCTCAACGTACGCATCCTTTGCAATATGAGTGAGTACTAAATAAGTGGAAGTCTCTGGTCGCGCCTCATAAAAGTCTGGTAAATGTCATATGTATATTCTCCTTTCGGAAGTCATCAGATGATGTGGGCTTAAGCTTAATTCGCTTGTAAATCAAAGAGATAATTCATTGACTTATAATGATTAAGAAGATTGGGTAAATCAGTTATTTTTCTTGAAAGACCAATTATTTTAATTATTTACATAAAAATACGATGGTTGTTCGATTATGTAATAAAATGATCTAACTGTAGAGGTAGATCGGAAGTGGCAAAAAACATAATAGTAACGGTTATAACAGGATAAGTAGTGATAATATGGCGAGGTTGCTCTGTGTGGGTTGAGGTGCGGTGGAGAAAAGCCCATTAAGGAAGTGGGTAGAGCCCAGAAAGTAATTAGTTCTTTTTTTAAAAAAAAAAACACAGCTTTGAACCAACATGTGGTTGGTCTAGCGGAATGTAGTGCTGGATTCTCTTAAGAAGTCTAGGGTTTGAGTTGCAGTAAAATCACTCATAATTAGCCTTGTATGGAGCTACCACTGTTAGGAGGGTTGTCCTTACCACTGTAGAACCCGGAGCGATTGTACACTTGCCACCACTTTTTTTACCAAATAAAAAAACACACACACACACAACTTTGAAAATACTTCAAACACTTTACAGTTTACGAAATGCTGTACTTCCCGTGTTTATTTTTCACAAAATGGATTCTTGTGCGTGAATGTTTCTTATCGGAAGGAGGTATCCTCAGTACCCATTTTCTGATAATCCTTCACAATGTTTACATCATGACCATCTAATACTGATCCAAGCATTTAGAGAATTACCTCATGCAGCAAAAACTACCCCACGCGGTGAAGACAAAATTTTACAAAGTAGATGACATGTCTTTCTCTAAATACTTTGATTAATATTAGACGGATAAGATTTAAAATTAATGACAAATACTGAAAGAATCCACATCCGTCTCTTATCACCTGTGTTCTCAGTCAGATCATTTGTCCCATTCTCTTCACTTAATTACTGTGTTTAAGAGCTGAATCCTACATCAAGCAAATGATTTGCTGATCCCTCTCTCTCTCTCTTACATGATTTTTTCTCCTATATATGTTCACTCCTAGAAACAATTTCACAGTACCATTGAAGGCGCGCGCACACATATATTCGACAGGTTTGTGTGTGTGTGTATTTTGCCAAAACAATAAGTGTATATATAATAGTACAGAATCTTCGAGCCAAAAAAAAAAAAAAAATAGCTAGCACTGAATTAAGATTACACTAATGAAGCCATTTTTAGAAGGAAATAATAGTATACACATGTGACTAACTTGGCTTATTAATTAAGCAGATCCAAATCAACAGGGTACTGTACGTGTCTCTTAAGCTAAATCAATCTCAGGATCTATGGGCAATGAGAGTTAGTATAAGGGATCCACGACTAGGCTCTTAAGTCATGGGTTCGATCCTTCTACCGTCGTTGGGACTCCTTTGGTAAGCGATCTCGTAAGTTTCCAGTAAGTGTTTATAAAACCCGAGGCCGTACCCTGGCTTTGGTAAGGGACTGATGTTGCCCTTCCAAAATTTTTTCATATCAAAAAAAAAAAAAAAATATCAGGGCCTATGGTGCTGGGTGTAGATGTAGTCCAGGTGGGCTTCCACAGTCATTCTTCTCTTGAAGTATTCTTCTTCATCTTCATTATTGCAATCCTGCACCCCCGTCAACTTCTGCAACAACATTAACACAAAACAAAAATGGTTGTAAAGAAGAAACGACGATGATTATATACAGTCCTACTTTACAATCTTATATCAAGGAGAGGGGGAAGTAGTTGCTTGCTGCTATATATAGGATCAGTGACTTCTAACACCGACGCAGAGTTTTCCCCTGATGGACACCTTAATCGGCTTTATGTTCAGCCCTGCAAAAACCATGTTTACGATATACTTTCCAAAAATTACATTTCAAGAGATGTGTGCGTGTGTGTGGATAATTTAATTAACTAAAGGAGAAAAAAAAAAGTCCTACTTTGGTATCATGCATATATATGATTTTAATATGTTTTGGGATACAGTATTTGGATTATGGCGACCGAAATAAAAGTGAGGTTAGAATAAGCTAAGAAAGCCTTAATTTTAAGCTTTTTAGTTATCTCAGTGAAAAGAGAAATGATGTTGGACTTGGAAGGTGAAAAACAGTAAAAGCCAAAGGAAAACAATCAAGGTTTGACAGGAAACACTCTCACTATTGTTTAATTGTGGGAGCATATCTATGTGATTTTTTAAATTGAATAATCATTTAGTCCAGTGGTTCTAAATATCAAAATTCGTTAGGAGTCAGACTAATTTGTCCAAATATTATGAGAAAATTATATCATATATATTATAATTAAATAATTTATCTCCCCTTATCAGTCTAACTAAAATTATGTAAGCAGTTATTATATGAAGAACCGGAGTTGTCCCACAAATCTTAAATGTAAAAGTCAGTTAAGGTGTCTATATCAACCATAAATATAAAATTTCAGTTCATTTTATCTTCTAAAATTATTCTTATTAATTACATTTTAAAAAATTATTAATAGAAATAATATGTAATGCCAATGACAAATGAAGCACGGGGTATGTTAAAAAAGTTAATAATTTTCTTAAAATAAATAATAAGTTTTAATACGTTACTAGAAAAACCAACTTCTAAAGCAAGTTTCTCTAACTCCTTCCCTGCGTCAATGGAGGGTTTTATTAACCACACAAATCAATAAGACAGGCCATCAAAATAACTGCAACTAAGAACTAAATAAAGGCAGGAAATTACTCCAATATCTTAGCCAACTGTGTTACTCCTCCTTAGCTCTATCTGGTACAAAGAAAATGCATTTCTTTAAAGAAAGGAGAGGTGGGCATGAAATAAATCTGGGCTTTACCTTTAAACGTGACCAGAGAGAGTGGTGGAGGCCCACTTGAGGTTATCTTCAACCCAAGTTGCTTACAACTAAAGGACGATCTAAAAGGATTTTCTGGACCACTCTATTGCGGGCCTCTTTCTTTTTTTACGTCCCATCAATAACAAGGATTATTGAGAAGAATACATATACTTATTGTATATGTATGAGTTAACTTCTTGCCAACGGAATCGACCTTTACTGGTTGAGCCTCTCTCTTTGGCCCCCCGGACCCTCCCTCATTCACATGATGCTCTTATTCCCGTGTTTGTTTATATTTGAATTTTATTATTCTTGTGAAAAATATATATACTTGACTTTTGTTTCCTAGGGCTACCAGGGACCACGTCCTAAATTATAAGATAAATTATGCCCATATTTTTCAATATGATAAATGCCCATATTTAGGACCAGAAGGAGTATTATTTTTGTCATTTATCATATTAGAAAATATGGGCATGAATTGTAAGGCTATGCATTAATTAATATCATCGATCAAGACAGAGTTTGTGGTTTCTACAAGTTTAATACTAATTACATTTCCTTATGCATTAATTAAGAAATGGCCTTATATGTTGACATAGTGACGTCTTTTCAATTTCAAGAGGTTTGTTGGCAACCACCTCACCTCATGTCCGGTTTCGGTGCTCAGCAGGTGAGATGAGAAGCATCAAACTCATCAATAAACACACATTATTTTCTCCATTTCACACTGACCAAAACCCTATTGGCTCATCAAATAATATGACTTTTCATAATAATATTTTCTTCGACTCGTGATAAAATTTACTGGCAAGTGGTGCTAAATGATGGTGTGGTTGATGAGTCCAAGTAGCACTTATTAATCAGAAAATTGGATGGACAGAAATAATAAAAAGTGTGTAAGTCTTATGGCCTGTTAAAAAAATATCAAATGTAAATGGTAGTGAAAAAATATCAAGTAATTAAAACAACAATGAAATAGAAAAGACATGAACTTGACGAGAAAAAGGAATGGAAAGATGAAGGAACGGGAACAGAAAAAGATAAACAAACGGTGCGTTTTCTTGATGAGCATTAGGGATGTATTTAAGCCAATGTCGAAAAAATACGTTGATGCCAGTTAAGATAAAACTCATCTTATAAATTTAACTTATATATTGTAAATTATGTTAGAAAAATAATTTTTACCATTAAAACTTTTCATGAATGTTTGAATAACTTTGAAATCATGATTTCAAAAGCTTTTTTTAACACAATGAAACAAAATTCTTTTCAATACTTTTATTTTGCAAAAAGTAATCCAAATTTCTCATGGACTCCATTTACCTACCTATAGGCAAGAGAAGCTCATCCGTATAGATGAGCTCCTGACCATTCAAATCTGATTTGGACAACCAAAATTATTTTTCTTAACTTTCTATTTTTTAAAAGAAAAATTAATGAGTAAAGAATTTAAAAACAAGTTGATGTTTGAATTAATATTTTTCTAAAAAACAATTTTTTCATGTATTAAAAAAGATCTAAACTATCCAAATCTATACTCGTACATACACTTTTCTATCTTTTGAATATGTAGGGAAGCTGTTTCCATTTCTCATGACTTGCGGAGCACTGAAATGGACCCCACCCTGAGCTTTGTTTATAACTGAGGAATCATTTTGATCATCATTACTAGTGGGTCCCACGATTCGTATCTCCGACCTTAACAACTTCACATATCATCTCACATCAACAAGATCAAAGTTTGAAAACCCTCTTTAATTATTTTCACCATTAAATGAAAATATTAAAAACAATTAAAATATATAGTGCATGAACCTGGAGGAGGTTACATGGAAATTGTAAGAATATAGATTGTGAAAGAGAAGATGATGACATCTTTCAGAAAAAAGGGGTAAGTAATTGTGAAAGCGAAGAAGTTGCTTTTGAATGCAGTTTCCATGAAAGATGCATTTGGAAAGTTTTTCCTTTCTTTGATGTTTCTTCCACACTTTCCAGTTTTGCCTTCCCAGCAAATTCTTCAAGACTCATAGTTGGGCTATGAAACCCCTCATCTCATCGGGTTATAAGTGATAAATCCCAATTTTTATATATTTTATCCCACCTTATTCATTTATTTTGGGGATTATTTTAGGTTAATTTGGAATTATTAGATAATATTTAGATTGTCAGCCTATTTTAGGAAATAATGTAAATATAAATTAATTATAAGATATTGGGCTTAAATTAATAATATTTTGATCAAATATATCTCTTGATATATGATATATTGTGATTTTATAAGATCCTATGGCGCAGAATTTTTTAGGGAAGCTAAAAGGAAATCTGACAGTAGAATTTTATTGGACTGCTTGAATTTTATTGGACTCAAGTTAATACCCTAAAAGCTCTCCCCCTTCCCTTTTAATTAACCTAACTGCTAGGCTTTCAGAATCACGCCGCAAACTGAAGAGAAAAAAGCTTGAGACGCTGGAGAGCCATCACCACGCCGCAACAGGTCACCATCTCGCTGAAAGAGGAGAGACGCCGCAAGAAAAAAAAGGCCGAAAGATTAGAAATCACCGCGAGGCAGATGCTGAAGAGTGAAGACTGAAAAGGCTGGAGACGGAGGCTACAAAAAGATTCATCAATATCCAATTGATCCATTCTTTCTCACGCTGGACCCCACCTCCCATTTCTCCATTAATTCATCATCTTTCATTCACGCACAAGAAGCTGTTCACGTCTCTCAATCTTCAATTGATCATACGGGTCCCACGCCTCAACATTCAACTATTCCATAATTACTTCTTCACATGGCAGTGACTTGCGTGGAGTTTAGAGGAGGAGTGATTTTCATGGAAGCTTAAGTCTTTTTGGGAGGTAACTTGGGAGGAGCATGGAGGAAGCTAAGGCCTAAGGTTTTACACATGAAGACCACAAGGGAATGTCTTTCTTTTTATCTTTTTAATTCAAACTTGAGATTATTTAGTTTTAAATAATTCCGAGTTGTGTTAATTGAGAACAATCTAGTTTTATATTGTAAACTTATTTCTTTTGGATTAAACTAGTAATTCGAAGTTTTATGCTCATTGTTGGACTCTTGTTTGCAACCTTTGGATTGTCAATTAAATTAGTAACTGAGTTCTCGTTATTAATTTAATTGTTAATTTGGTTTATCACCTTAATTGTTTAATTAGGTTGATGAATTATCTGGTTGTTTAATTAGATAATTGTAAACAAGATTTCCAAGATTATTTTGTGTTTGGTTTTTAACGGGTTTAATTAGCCACCGCTTATTCCATTACGAGTTTTCTAGTGGAATAGGTGTTATTGAGCTAGAGGGTTTCCCATGTTCGATTGGGTAATTAAATTCATTAATCTCCTTTTGGTCTAATTAATTGATTTAGGCTAAGAAAGTTGACTCCATGCAATTCCTAAGTTGTCCCCTTCATCATCATTACTGAATTAAATCTTATTATTTTATTTGCTTTTAATCAATCTTTTTAGTAGGATTTTAATTATTTTCTCATAAGAAAACCCCCCAAAAATTGCATTTAACTCATATAGATTAGTCTCATTCTCATATAAGTTTAAGAGTCAATTGCATTATTACATTTAGTTAGTTAATTGCATATAGGTAGTAGTATTTTGCATTCTAGTTTAGGTCCATTTATATTCTACTGCATCTTTTATCACTTGAAAATTAGTCCTAAAGAAAACCCACAGCTTACTCCTTGGGAGAATGACCTAGGTTGACCCTAAACTGCATAATTAATTAGGACCTAGTTTAATTGATCACTTTAACGACAAAAGTACCATCGATCAATAAGTCATTTTAAACACGTTTCATACGATTAAAAAAAGGGAGAATTACATTTTGGTCCGAAGGAACAACAAAAAATTACAAAAAGTATTTGAATTCCAATATCAAAAAAGTCTCAATTGTAAATATGTTATTTTCATTTGTAAAAATAACATTTTCTGTTGTTAAAATTTATATAATTACTATCAAAAAAGTTTCTGAGATTTTTTTGTAATTAATTTTGGTCCTTGAGACCCAAATGTAATCCTCCCTTAAAAAAACTTTAAATTTTATTAATTGTGTCTTACTGTAAAACTTAACAATTTCTTAACTTCATCTATATTTATTATTCATTATGTCACAATAAAATAAAGTTAACATAATGACAAATCAAGAGTAAAATTATGTATTCCAAACAACTCATTCAAGTTGTTTTGACCATACGAAGGATTGGATTAAGTTGTTTTAAGCCAAAAGTTGAATTGGAAAAGAAAAAGCACTTAAGTTATATTTGGACAGAGAAATATACCAATATAATCAAAAAAAAAAAAAAAAACCTCAAGGTCTGTCAAAACCGATTTAATGACTATATGCACTCAAGTTCTTTTAAAGAGCGAGGTTGCAAATTTAACCCCCTATGAATACGAGGAAGACAGTAATTAAATTATTTTGCTAGTGAATAATGATTAAAAAACATCTTAATATTGTTTACATTAAACTATTATTTCATTAAATGAGACATCTTTGCTAACACTATATCTAATCTAAATATTTTTTTTTGCTAGGTACAAATATTCTCCTACCTAAGATAAATTATGCTTGAGACACTATCAAATATTGAATATGGTCAAATCTTCTAGCGAGAATTCAAATATTAGTTTATTATATTGTGTGAGACTAATTATTTCTATTAGACCTAAATTTTATCACTCTAATATAAATATGTCTCATTATGGTTGTTGTTGTATTATGTCATGAGTTCAATGAACCTGTTGAACTGTGAAAAGCGTGGCATCTTAGGCTTTTCTATTCAACATCAGTCCAACAAATTAAAAGGTTTGACATATTTGATATGATGATTTGAGTGAGTGGGATCATGTCTTTACAAAACTTCAAAAGTTGTCACTTTGTAAGTTTTTTCCAAAAAGAAATTTCTGACATTCTTCGTTCCCGGGAACTCTCATCCACACATAAAATATCTCCCTCCCTCTGTCCCCTCTATTTTTAAATTTACCTCATAATTTATGTCTATTTTCAGTATTAATTATATGATAACATTTTAAAGTTATTTTAGTCTTAATTATAAAATAAAATTCTAATTTTTATCAATTTATTCCTAAAACATCTTTATTGACACTTTTTCAATAATAGTTCAACATGATGATAATTTAATAATGCACTTATATGTTATATAAAATGAATAATACTTGCAACTCATTAACGCTACATGAATGTCAATTCTATTGTTTTTATTTTTAAATAAAATAATTTTAAGATTTATTTAAAAATATTTTCTTATAACTATCGGTATAAAGTGGTTGATTTTTTTTCCCTCGAAATAACCTAATAAAATATCTACTTAATTTGTTTTGATAAAAAAATATGTATAATAGATGGTCTCCTTCCCGTTGCAAAATGAGCTTTTTTTCCCAAAGTACTATTTTTTAAGAAACTATTTACCAAAATGCCCCGACTTTGAAACTATTTCCCATTATGCCCTTCTCTGGAAACATATTCTCTCTCTGCCTCATTTAGTCGACTAAAACAGAGCTTTAGTCGACTAAATGTTGAGCCTCTTTTTTTTTTTTTTTAATTTTGTCGACATTTAGTCGACTAAATCCCAAGATTTAGTCGACTAAATGTCGACAGTAGACTTTTTTAATCTATCATAATCAATTTTCCTTTATTCTTTAATCCCTTTTCTTAATATTATCTTTTTATTTATCTTCTTTATTTTGTATTATGAGTTAGATAATATAAGAATTAGTTAGTTAGTTTAGATCCTATTATTTAGGAACAATTTAATTCAAATCTCATCTTTCTGATTTTCCCGTTATTATATTAGAATAATAACTTCTTATATATTTATTTAGTTACACCGATATATAGGTAATTTATCCCTACAATCTCTCAATATCTTTTTTGTTCGTATATTTGAATTTGAATGCACTAATTTGTTAAACTTTGGGAAAAAAGCTGGGATTGTTATCTTCAACACAAAATACAAAAAAATGGTAATTGTTTATTATTATTATTATTATTATTTTGTATTTTGTGTTGAAGATAACAATCCCAGCTTTTTTCTCAAAGTTTAACAAATTAGTGCATTCAAATTCAAATATATGAATAAAAAAGATATTGAGAGATTGTAGGGATAAATTACCTATATATCGGTATAACTAGATAAATATATAAAAAGTTATTATTCTAATATAATATCGGGAAAATCAGAAAGATAGAATTTGAATTAAATTGTTCTTAAATAATAGGATCTAAACTAACTAACTAATTCTTATATTATCTAACTCATAATACAAAATAAAGAAGATAATATTGAGAAAAGGGATTAAAGAATAAAGGAAAATTGGTTATGATAGATTAAAAAAGCTTACTGTCGACATTTAGTCGACTAAATCTTGGGATTTAGTCGATTAAATGTCGGGGGAATTTAAAAAAATTTGAACCCCACGACATTTAGTCGACTAAATCTCAGGATTTAGTCGACTAAATGTCGACAAAATTCAAAAAAAAAAAAAAGGCTCGACATTTAGTCGACTAAAGCTCTATTTTAGTCGACTAAATGAAGGCAGAGAGAGAATATGTTTCCAGAGAAGGGTATAATGAGAAATAGTTTCAAAGTCGGGGCATTTTGGTAAATAGTTTCCTAAAAAAGGGCACTTTGGAAAAAAGGCCTTCAAAATGCAAAGATTCTCTAATCTGTCGGCTTTTTGGTTTCAGGTCGGATTTTCCCTTTTGTAATTACGCCCTATAGAAATAGAACAAGCTCCTTGACATTTTATTCCTTAATTTTAATTAAGGGTATTTTAAAAAAAACAAATATAATTAAATAATTACTCTTACTTTTTTCAAAGTTATATAAATATCACTCGTGGATCTTCTAAGGGACAAGGGGGGCCATGGCCCCCACAAAAAAAAAAAAAAAATCTGTTCAGAATTTTTTTTAATTTAATATAATGTAAAATCTTATATTTTAGATTTGTTAAAATACTTATATTATACATTTGGTCCCTCCAAATATTTTTTTAATTAGTTAATGAATATATATTTGACCTCCCCAAATATATATATTTTTAATTAGTTAACGAGTATACATTTAGTTATCCAAATCTTTATATTAAGATTCGCCACTGATAAATATATCTTATAATTAGGACAACTTGTCACTATATACATACATATGCAAAAATTTCAAACATAAAAGTGCATGAGCAAACATGTATTAAACTTGATCCACTGGTAAATTATGACCTTAATGACAGATGATAATTTTGACTTTAGTTTTCTATGACGCCACACATTAAAAAATAATAATAATAATAATAATAGAAAGAGGCTCTTGTTCATGGAACATTAAATTTAAGAAACCCAATTGAACAACTTAATCAGTTTTATCCCTCGTCTTTGGAATTAACTGGTAAAAGGGTCAGATACTCTCACCAAAGGGAAGGGGTTTGATCCTGAAGTTGGTCAAGGCGTTAGGAGAGACATTTTAGCTCCTGGGGGCCTAGGTAAACGTTTGAGAGTAATAGACGGCTCGCCCTACCCAACATTGGTATCATCTATAAGGAAAGGAGATTTCGCCTTACCCTTGGATCATGGTGAACCCAACCTCTTTTCCAAAATATATATATATATATATATATATATATATATATATAACATAATCAGTTCTTTGGTTAATAACTGTTTATTAAATTATTAATTAACATAATGATTTGAGGAACCCTAATTCATGTTTTTTAAGACAGAATTATTATACAATAATTTTTTTTTCTTATTAAATAACAACATTTTAAAGTTTAAAAAAAAATTACATCTTTTTTGTTTTGTATAAAATCTAAAATAATATATTAATACACACACCTACCACAGCACAGCCTCGCTGAATTTCACGCTCTTTTCCTTACTCCTCACCAAACCCTCTTTCTCTTCTCTCTCTATCGACATAATTATCTTCCATCATACGCTATTATTCTTGCTTAATCATCACCTTCATATTATTTTAAGCATAATTAGTAACTTCTTCAAAATCCTCATCCTCTTTGTGTGCCATTATATCTCCTCCTCCTTTGTCCTTTCTTCTTTCCTTTACGTCGTTGCACAAAGCGTATTTTTAAAATAAATTCAGAAGGCCCCCTACATGACCCGTGTATTAAAATTTATACATGCCCTAAGCAAAAGGAAAGTGAACAATAAAATTTATTGTGGGATGCTAGTATCCTAACTTTTATATGCCTCTATATATATATATATAAGTTTTTAGTTTTCTCATACATATAGTTTTAGTTTTCTCATGTTGCATGAAAAAACTAAATTTCCTACACACACATGTAATGGTGGGGCCCACATATACATATAATATATATGTATATGTGGGCCCCACCATTACATGTGTGTGTGACATGAGATAATATTTCTCATATAACATGAGAAACATTAATCTCATATATATATATACATATATGTATATATCATGAATGCGGGACATGTAGCTATTTTGAATTTATGTAAGAGATTGTTCACCATAAGACAAATATGTCAAACAGAAAATCTTAAATTAATATTTAGCCTTGCTAATCACGACACGTCAGAAATAATCTGTAATGTCCGAAGAAGCACTTCATGAAAAGTGGGTTAATTTGAATTTGATGAACCCTGTGTATTAAACTCCAGAAGCAGAGTAAAGAACAGAGGGAATTTCGAAGAAATTGATGTTTCTTCACTTGGTTTGAAGAAGAAGGGTAATAAAAAGTTAAAGAAGACTGTTATAACTTGAATGTTTGGATTAATTTTTAGATAATATCTTTTACGATTTAAGAAGGAGGTGTCCTAAAAAATTTTGTTTTAGCTTGTAAAAAGGGATAGGAGGCTTTCTAAACCGTAGTTTTGTGGTTTGTAACAAGTACAAGAAACAATGACCAAACCACGGAAAGGAGCCATAATTTGTGAAATCTTCAAGCTTTGACTTCCCTGGCAATCATTATTGACATTGGGGTGGTGAGAAAACCTTATTCCCTAAGCCTTATCTATCTTGATGCTGAGAAAGCCCTTCAATATAAATATACTGAATATGATATAGACTTGACATTTTCATCACAGTTTACAAGTGTATATGTAGCTTTCATAAAAGTTGGTGTCTGTTTTTATATTACATGGCCAGAGCTTTTGGAATTATAGAATTCATACTATGTTGGTTCAAAAACCTCCAGCCGCTTCCCCAAAAAAACAAAATTTAAAACTAGTGAATGTATACACCAAAAGGGTAAATGTATTGCTAACAAAGGTAGCTAGTAAGGAAGGGTACAAACAAATTTAGTAGAAAAGTACATAACATTTTATTTTTTAAGTGGGTTGCTTCATTTTTTTCCCAACATAAAAACCTTATCAATAGGTAATTTATAAGGATTTCTATGTAAGTATTTTCTTAATATGAAACTTGTCAAAACAAAGGATTCTCATGACTCTTTTAACTTGAAAAAAAGGAGATATATTAGTGATTCTAAGCTCATTGTCAAGGCAACAGATATCAATTAAGTTGGAATAATTCTACTGGCCATAAAAATTTCTGATCGAAACGTAATGATGTCATTAAATATACTGAACAACCAAATTACACATCCCAATTCTTAAATGACGTATTTCGGCACCTAAATTAGACTTTGGGATCACTCTCATGCTAGCTTTTTATGAGAGATAGACGTGTTGACAAAGACAGATGACGACATTATAAAAAAGAGAGAAACCAAATCAAGCTATATAATTTGAGGTTAAAGTAAAAAAATACACATACCAGAGCAGAGCATTTAGTGCCACGTGTTTTTTTTTAGAACAAAAATACACATTTGGTTACTATTTTGGAGCAAAAGTCACATCTCACCTTTAAATCACTATTCACCGCTGTTATGTTACTGTTCACTTCATCTCTTACTCTCTCTTCACAGTGAACAGTGACTTAACGGTGAGATGTGACTTTTGCTCCAGAATGGTAACCACGTGTGTATTTTTGCTAAAAAAAAAACTACGTGGTGCTAAGTGCTCCTGGAGAAAAAACTCATGTGTATTTTTGCGCATTAACCCTATAATTTAAAACAATACTAACTCAATTGTTAATATAAAATATGTTTATCTAATTTAATTAAATTAATTAATATGATATGTATATTCCAAAATACATTTATTATCAGCATCAATGTGTATAGATTAGGAAAATATTGATAAATATAAAATTTTATTTTATATTTAACATCAAAATCAATGTTTTATATTTAAAATTAAAATAAATTCCACAAATATATTTTATATTAATAACTAAAAAGAGTATGTAACTTAACATCAAAATATGTTTTATATTAAAAACCTAAAAAATATATAACTCGGCATCATGTATACACCACGAGTTGGTCGGAAAATACGTGATTGAGTATAAGAATAAAAATACCAAGAATAAAATAATTAACCAACCCTAACTACTCTCATTTACACTTCTTTGATCCCCACAAATATAAAAATAAGGAAAATAATTCATCACACATGGTAAAATGCACCAAACGGGGCCGTATACTTTCCTTTCACTGAATTTTCAGCATGGTGGCTACCTACCACATTTTGACCAAAATCTACCACCTCACGCTCTCCATCTCTCTATACGATGCAAGTATTCAGAGCAGCCCCACCAACCCCACCTTTTGGCATATCCCTCACACCTCAATTTTGATCCCTTTCAAGGGCCCAAAACTTGAATTTCGCAATCTTCTTCATAATTTAATTAAGTAAATCCAAGAAACACATACGGGCGGCAACAAATCGATATACGTGAAAGAGAGTTTGAAATAATCTCTCTTTTGTTTTCTAATCTTCACAGATTGCAAGATATATGAAATATTTTAAATATTCTTTACTTTATGGGGAATTTTTAGTGTGCTAAGAGAGATTTTGCTAATCTCCCATGGGACTAGAGGAAGAAGAGGGGCTCCATGGAGTCATGTCCATAGGATAACTCCCCAAAACCCTCAAGAAGGAAGTGAATTCCTGAACCTCTGCTAAGGCATTCTGAGCCCTAACCTCCGCCATGGAAGCTTCGAAATCAACGTAGAACATATACTCGAAGTGCTTCGCTGTCCCCACATTCGCATCGTCGACAACCCTAATCGGCCGGCTCCGGTAAGGTCTAGACTCAATCTTCGTCAAGCTAATGTTCCTGAAAGCAAAGGCCGATAGGACCTTGAACAGTACTGACGTTCCCTTATCGTGCGCGAACACTATGCTTGTCTTGAAGGGCCTGTCCGTACGCGGAATTATGGGTTCCCGGGCCAGCATCACGAATCGGGTCACGTTACTCGGGTCGTCTTGGATCCCGTCAGCTAAGACCTGCAATCCGTACAGCTCCGCCGCGCGTGCACTCGCGATTGCCGCCGTGTCGCGCTGGTTGTTGGTTGCGATGAATTCCGCCGCGCCGGCAGTGTCGTCCACGGCCTCGCGTGCCACGTGGAGGCCGAGCTTGGTTAGCGAGTGCTCGCACTGCGCGAGGGCTTGCGGATGCGAGATGACGCGGTTGAGATATTCCTTACGAACTCCCGGGAGCGCAAGAAGGCAGTGGTGCACGGGAAGTTGAACCTCCCCGACGATGTGAAGCTGGTGGCGAAGGAGGAGATCGTAGTTCCGGTGGATTGAGCCGCCGAGTGAGTTTTCCACCGGAAGAACTGCTCGATCGGCGATCCAGAGCTGTACGGCTTGGAAAGCCACCTCGAATTGGTCACAAGGAATGGCCTCACAGTTCGGATAGGCCTTGCCGGCAGCCGCTTCGGAGTATGCTCCGGGAACACCCTGGTAGGCCACGCGGAGCTGCGAGCCATGCATCGGAGCAGGTGAGAGATCCGAAATAGTGAGCGGTTTCGGCTGAAGCGGCTTGTTACTGTCGCTGCCTTCTACGTTACCGATGTGGACGAGGTTGAGATCCGTCACAGCGGCCTTATGGCCGTTGATGGCGGCGACGGGTTCAGCTGTGCCTCCGTTGGAATCGGTGGAGGATTGTTCCTGAGAAACAACCTTACTAGCTAAGATGGCGCAGGAACTCTGCCAATCAACCTTGCCGGAATGAAATCCAGCGGATTCGAAGCCATAACCGCATTTGACGGAGCATCGGGTCGGAGAGGCCCGATGCACGGAAAGGCGGGTCTGGAAGAGGTAGCTGAGAGAATTGGAAGGGTGAGACGAAAGAGCCTGCATGTCGAATCGTTCGAGCCGAAGAAGTGTTGAATTGAAAAGGGTAAAAAGACGGAAAATGTGAAGAGAAAGAAGAAGACGAGAGAGAATTGAAGCTTGGTGTTCTCTTGGAGAAGGGAACGTCAAGCTGAGAGAATCGAGGGAGGGAGGGGCTATATATAGAGCGCGAAGCTTGAGATGAGGAAGCACACCGAGTCATTGAAGAAAGTGTGGTGTGTGCGCGCTGAGGCCGTGCGTTCATTCTCACACCTACCCCCACTCTCTCCTACATATTCCATTCCTATGATACTTACCGTTTTTCCTACCCCAATAAATCACCTTTTTTAAAATCATTAAAATTGAAATTTTCAAACCAAAAAAATCAATCCCGTTTAAATTTATTCTTTTTCTTGGGTAAAGCTGCCAACAACAAATTATGGCTTCTAAATAATTTAAAATTCATGCACAATGCCTTTAATTACTTTTTTTTTAATCAGTATCTAATATTTTTGACCTACTTTCTTTTGATTTGAATGATTTATCAGATCCAGACTAATAAGATTGAGTCGGGTTGGACACAAAGGTGAAAAGTATCACCAAATACTAATGTATTCCCAAGTTGAGACCTTTGATTAAACTGAAACAATCCTAACTAATTAATGACTTCAATTATTTAAAAGGATGTGACATGAATTCACATTTTATGTTTTTTCTTACATATTTATTAGGTGTTTTTTTCTCTAATTAGAAGGATGAAGATATATACAAAATAAAATAAAAATTTTAAAAATTTCCTTATCTCTCTAATTAAAGAGAAAAACATCTAACAAGTATATAAGAAAAAACATGTAATGTGTACTGACCGTATGTCTTCTTGCCCTAAATATATGCTCTGTTTGGTAACAGCGTACTGAGGCTGGGAAGTGGAAATGGAACCGGGTTCCTAAATATCACTTGTTTGGTAGATGTCAACCAGTTTTCAGAGGGAATCGGGTTCCATCACACCGGTTTAGGAACTGAGTTCCACTTCCCAGAGAATTGAAGGTCTGACCATTTTACCCCTTTTCCTCCCTCCCATGGCAGCCACAGTCCTCCTTCCCTCAACTGGCGACGACAATGTCTTTCACAACGACGGCAAAGGCGGCGACGAAAGCCTTGTCTTCCCCAATAGTTGCTAACATCTTGGACCCACTACTCTTTCGACGATCCCTCCTTCACTGATCTTCGACGACGAGTACCAACTTCTTCTCTAGTGACGTTTTCATATCTCTCTCTGTTTTCTTTTAGTTGATGGCTAATATTTGTTTGGATTTGATTTATAGTCTAAACTTGTTTAGATTGATTTATGGTTGAGTTTGGATTTGATTTCTCCGGCGACGGTGGTGGACATTTCCGGTGAATGTTGGTTCTGGTCATGGATGCATTTTTGTGATCGGCGGCTGCTGTTCTGCTGGTTTTTGGCTGGGGAGATTTTTTTGTTAAGGACATTTTCGCATTTTCCTATTATTAATACATATTTTAATTGAAACTTATATCACACTCCCACGATCATACCAAACCTACTCTAAAGTACACTTTTCCTTCCTTCCACTTCCACTTCCACTTCCGATTCTAATCTCATTAAAAAATCTTCCAATGTACCAATAGGAAATATGGTACCTTTCCGAAGAAATTCTTAATTCTTTAGTAGGTTTCTAATGATCCCCCCCCCCCCCCCAAAAAAAAAAAAGACCCCCTTACAATTTACTAGTTAGAAGAAATCTATTATTTATAAATATGGATAGAGCTAAACATATTTTTTAATTTCATATAAAGTTAATGAGATGGTATTCTCTAGAATCTAATTGAGGAGTTGATATTGGTTTTAGCTATAAAATCTATTTTTCATTATTTTTTTTAATTTACTCTGTTAATGCTTCTTCAATAATATCACTCTGATCCTATTTATAAGTCCCTTTTGACCAAAAAATTTGGTTCTATTTATAAATCCTTTTTCAAGTAATAAATGAGATTGTGACAATTTTGCCCATAATAATTGTACCAAAGAAAATAGAGAGAAAAGAAAGAGTTGAAAAATACCCTTTCATAATAAGGGAATGAAAATTTACCTCATAATCATTGAACTAACTACCTTTCCTTGGTATGTGTGATTTAGTTAAAAAAGACTTATAAATAGGACCAGAGTGGTAGTCAAATAAAAGAAATAGAAAAAATTAAGGAAGATTATAAGAGTATTTCTTAAAAAATATGATATTAACAAATTTTCTTAATCTAACCAAATTAATTAAATATTTCTACCAAAGAGATTAGTCATAAGTAACTTGAGAGTAATTTGTGCATGTTTGACATTGTGATAGATTTTTTTCTTTTTTTTAAAAAAACAAAGCCCAATGGAGAAAAATAGGCATTTAGTATAACTTAAGTGGGTAATGGGTTTCTTCAAAAAAAAAAGTGACTTTTTCAACTTCTGACATGATTTTTTCAGCTTTTGAAAAAAAAAAGAAGGAAAATCTCATATAAAGATGGTTAAAATACCTAAATTTTAATTTGGGTTACTAAATTTAATAAATTATAAATTAAGTTATATGACACGATTTAGAATTTAGACCATATTACATATATATCCCTTAGTTATTAAAAAAAGCAAAATTAGAAACATAACAATATTTTTCATAAAAACCTAACGGCAAAAAATCATAAAAATGCCCCTAGCAGGTACCAAAGACTATTTATTGAGCAACTCTGGATTAGGTTTCCGTACCATCATTAATGATTTCAAGACATTGAGACCCATGGAGCAAAAACATCCGAATTTCCCAGAAAACACGTGCTTAACAAACCGTTTCTGCCTTCTGTTTCATTAGTTTAGAAGGGGATGAATTGGGGGAGGGATTTCCACAACGTTAGAGCCCATCAACAGCGAATTGCTACCTGAATATACACCCGTCTTATTCATAGCGAAAACAAAACACAAAAGATTCTGTGGAAGTGTGAGGAGAGAGAGTTCATTCGGGTTTCATGAGACAAAATTATAATACTACATTAACAAGCAACAAAAACAATAGAGAGAGAGAGAGAGAGAGAGAGAGAAAAGGAACCATCGTTTGGTTAGGAGTATTGCAAATTAATTTTATGGTTAAGGTGTAAAAATATACATGAATTTTTTCCCAGGAGCAAAAATACACATATGCTTTTTTGAGGAGCAAAAATACACACGTGGTTACCATTTTAGTGCAAATGTCACATTACACCATTAAATCACTGTTCACCGCCATTAAGTCACTGTTCACCTCATATCTTTCTTTCTCATCATAGTAAATGGTGACTTAACGGTGAGATATGATTTTTGTACTAAAAAGGTAACCACGTGTGTATTTTTGCTCCTAAAAAAAAATATGTGTATTTTTACTTCTGGAAAAAAAGCTCATGTGTATTTTTGCACTTTAACCCATAATTTTATTTCTTCGCGGTGGATATTAAATAAACTTAACTCATGAAAATCTCCTTCTTCTAGCTTTTTTGGTTCAAACATATATATTCTATGTAGATTTATTGGTATATTTCGAAGCAATATTTGAAATATAATGCAAAGTCTATGAATTAGATGAACAAACCAGTGATATGCACAAAGCATGATAGGGTAGCGATGGGTACGAGTGGCTTTCCCTTTAATTTTTTTTTTTTTAAAAAAAATTACCATGAGTTAGGGTTATTTTTAGAAAATAACCAACATTTAAATATTTGAAATTAGGTCATTGACCTAATTTAAGATTTATTGAGTTTACCAACTTAATAGATGATTTTCTTATTTCAACTGTTTTTATACAGGATTCTCCAAAAAAAAAAATGTTAGGGATATGTTATATAATAAGCAATATATTATTAAATATGTATTTGTACTTATTCTAATTTATCTATTAAAATATATTTAATTAAACCCTTTAGAGTGCTGTAATTTTTTTAATAATAATTTCATTTTTTTATCAAATTTAAATTAATTTTTTTATATTCATTTAACTATATATATATATGTAATATTCAATAAAATTTATGTTATTTTCTGTCTCGAGTAATCATTCAAACAACAACCCAATTGGATAAAAGTCACTTTTGTCATCACTATCTTAAACAAAAATCTTATATACGATCTAAATTTTATTTTATCATCTATTTGTAAAAACTCATTTAAACAAAAGTCGCTTCTATTACCATTATCTTAAACAGATCCTTTGAAAGTCTTTTGTCTCTCTCATAACCAAAATGATCTGATTAGCCTTTAGGCATTTCCTCTGGCCATCGAAGTTGTGAATCTGATGGGTTTTGCTCAATCTCAAGGGGCAGATAAGAATAAATTGTAGATATTTAAATGGTGGGTGATAATTCATTTATTCAACCAAAGCCCTGCCCAATAAAAAAATACAC
Organism: Acacia confusa; assembly: GCA_037074495.1. Lineage (NCBI taxonomy): Eukaryota > Viridiplantae > Streptophyta > Magnoliopsida > Fabales > Fabaceae > Acacia > Acacia confusa. Next base: position 3,078,796 of record CM073509.1, read on the forward strand.
AACAAGAAATGTTAGCCAAATCGCCAATCCATAGCTATTATGATGTGTTGGTTGTGTAATGAGAATTTTATTAATGTGGCCAACATTTAGTTTGTTGGCAAACACATTATCAGGGACCATTTTGTATATATTACACAGAGAACGTGTGAGATGTGTAATTAATTTGGCGAATGTGAAAAATCGCCGATTATGGAAACTTGTCCAAACTGATTAAAATTGGAATCACAATTTCTGAGTTTCTTTTTTATTCGTTGCCCTTGCTTTGTGTTTGGGCAAATGTCAAGTTTCTTCATGTTTCACTCTATAAATTAAAGGGTTTAATGTTTCTACAAGCATAAATATTTTTTCGGCCTCACTCTCATAAAAGTGAGTAGATTTCATTAAACCCTAAATTAAAAGCCATAATCTAAGGCCATTCAAGTGGAAAATTCATTTGTGGTTCAAATATTAATTACACTTGCCAATATGTCACCCTCTTTGTTGGGGTGGTTCAAATGTCTTCTACATATTCTGTTACCATAAAATATACATTTTTTTGTCCCTAAATTGTACAATAAATACCAAGAAATTATAGCAATATTAGGATGTCTAATTCTTGAATTTTGATTTTTTTTAAAAAAAAAAATCGTTGACTTGCAAGAAACCTAATTATTATTATTTTTAATGTCGTCAGATCTCCAGAAAAACGACCATGCGATGAGAATGAAGTGTCATGCATTTAAAACTTTAAAATCCGACAACGGAGGAATATAATTATTTCAGTAGTTATTAATCATCCTCTAATTTGGTTATTTGTAGATAAAAAAAAAAAAAGGAGCATGCGTTATTTAATTATTGGAATATGCCTCCTCTGGCGAGGGCACACAAAAATTAGAATGCCTATTCTGGGGGGGCAAAAATTAGGATCGTATTATTGTTAATGTGGAATATCTAAATTGTGAGCGTAATTTCAACATAGTCTCGGTCAATTCAAAGCAGCGCTATTAGACCTTTTCTTTTAACTATTTAATTATTATTTTAATATGATGCCGCAATCTGTTTGTTGTGAAATCGCAATATAGTTTTTATTTAATTCATTAGAGCTAATAAATATATTGTGATATTGTTGACTTGGTAGTTAATTCCACTACATCACCATCGTATCTAAAATAAAAAATAAAAAAAAAAAGAGAGTTATACAAAAATTCATATTACTTAAAAAAATTATTTAAAATTTGTCAGACATATATTTTGTTTAAATGTTGCATTATAATGAGTGTTTAAATTTGTATCCACATCACAATACACCAGAACTAACGAAGGAATAATAAGTTAAATGAACATTAATTAAAAGTTGGGATGTCGAAATTAGTAAGATTACGTGATAACTAACTAACTGGACCAAACTTGATCAACATACATAAAACTTGTGGACAAAAGAACAAGAGGTTGGCATAAAACGAAGTCGTTGGGGGACTAAGAAAAGCATTCATATGAGATAAGTTTAAAGTTGCCAGTGGTTCAACAATTTCAGGCAAGAAAAGGATAATGTTGGAGGTATGATAACTGAAAATAAAAGGGAAAATCTGCCTAAATAATCAAATAATTGTAAAAAAAAAAAACCTAAAAAAAAGTCACAAATCCTAAAGCCTTTTTTAGTATTATTTCAGGAAACGTTAACAACTAAATCAGTACTCGTATTATAAAGTTTTTCTAAATAATACACTACCCATTTTTATTTTTATAAAGTTTATGCATTTTTCAATCTTTTACCTTTAAAACTTGCTTTTTCATTAATAATCCAAACAATTTTTTGTATTCACAATGTAAACACACACAATCAAAACAATTTTCTGTATTCACAATAGAGACACACACACTCACATATTATTTATTAAGATTTTTTTCTAAATAATTATTCAAATAGTTTCAGTAAAGTCAATCCATACATAAATCTCATCATACAATTTAAATTTTACATGATTTTAAGCTTAAATAAATCATATTGTAAATAAGCCATTTTTTCCAATGTTATGCCAAAACACATTCAAATAACAAAAAATTATTTAAAATTAGTTAAATCCAACATGTCTAATGCAATAGCGCATAAGTTAGGGAATCACTATCCCTACCTATCCTTTAGATAGTTCCTGACCGTTCAAATTTGATTTGGATGGCCGAGATCCTTTTCTTTTTTCTTTTTCTTTTTTTTTACTTTCTACTTTTTTAAGATAAATTATTTTAATGGGAAGAGAATTTAAAATAAAATTGATATTTGAACTAACATTTTCTTAAAAAATAATTTTTTTCACATAGAAAAAAAAATAAAAACTAAAAAAAATCATCAAGATCTAGGAGCTCGTGCAAACGAGCTCTAAAGATAGGCAAGGAACCGTGTTCCCATGAGTTAGGAGGCGTTACCGTTTATCTCTTTTTTGCCCCCAAACATTACTGTTTATCTCAAATACATGGCTTGTCTTTGTATTTGCTTTTTTTTGGGGTAAAAGAGTAAAAATACACATGTATTTTATTCCTATTCCCATGAGTTAGGAGGCGTTACTGTTTATCTCTTTTTTGCCCCCCAACATTACTGTTTATCTCAAATACATGGCTTGTCTTTGTATTTGCTTTTTTTTAGGGGGTAAAAGAGCAAAAATACACATGTATTTTATCCCTAGGAGTGCCTAACACCATATATTTTTTTTAGTAAAAATACACATGTGGTTACCATTTTGGAGCAAAAGTCACATCCCACTGTTATGTTACTGTTCACTTCATCTCTTTCTCTTTCATCACGTTGAACAGTAACATAATGGTGGGATGTGACTTTTGCTCTAAAATGATATCCACGTATGTATTTTTGCTCTAAAAAAAAACATATGGTGCTAGGTGTTTCCAAAGATAAAGCACATGCGTATATTTCTCCTTTACTCTTTTCTTTTTTAATTAAAAAGAAAGTGGTGGGACCCAGAAGATGGGAGGCATGCTGGTCCTCCTTTTACAGGCAGCGACGTCGTTCCAAGTGCTCTAATTCCCTATCTTCCTTTCTCTGACCCCCGCTACTATATAAGCCCCCCACCCCCGGGGCCAGAATATGCCCCTACTAATGCTTTTTAATTTTAAAATTATTATTTTTGTAAAAATGATCGCGAATTTAATTATGTACATATTCAAATAATTACAAAAAAATTTAAATTTGGATTGTCCGATCTAGATTGGGTGGTGAGAGTACTCAAACGAAATCATATTTTTTTTCTTGTAAGGAAAGAAATTAAATGCATATAATAATATGTGATTTATTTTTTATTGACAAAATATAAAATAAAAAAGAATCTAACAGTGCCTTTTCACTGTCAGTGAGAACGATGTGTCTGTGATCAACATCAACACTCACATACTGTTTTCTGTCACGTGATATTGATCAAGAACATGAGGAAAAAAAGAAGATGGATTCATCACCACAGTCCACATATATATACATACATTAGACAGAACAAATAAAACAATCTAATTCAGATATATATAATAATCCTTAAAAAAAAAAAACTGCGGGCTTACATATTTTTTTAAAACACAAAAATTTGATCAAGATGGTGCTATCCTTAAGGCTTAAACATTCCTCCTTGCAATCATAGACACAGAAAATTAATAAAGGGTTAAGGTGTAAAAATACACATGAGCTTTTTTCTCAAGAGCAAAAATACATATATGTTTTTTTTAAGAGCAAAAATATACATGTGGTTACCATTTTTGTGCAAAAGTCACATCTCATCATTAAGTTACTGTTCACCGTGATGAGAGAGAAAAAGATGAGGTGAACAGTAACTTAATGGCGGTGAACAATAACTTAATGGTGAGATGCGAATTTTGCACCAAAATGATAACCACATGTGTATTTTTGCTCCTCAAAAAAGCATATGTGTATTTTTGTTCATGGAGAAAAAACTTATGTGTATTTTTGCATCTTAACCCATTGATAAATTTTGAAGATTTTAAGATTATATTAGAGAGATAATAGTCACTTTATCTCTAGAAAATTTGATATATGAAATGAAAACATAATTAGTAATGGCTAAGTGTGTATATATATATAAAAACTATTATATGTGTGTTTTGCAGAAATTTCTAAACCACAAATATCTCTGGTTTCGCTTTCTTTACTACTGTTTCTCCACCGGCCTATCTCTTTTATGCATGTCTCATCATCCTATATAATCTATTCATCTTTTAATTGTTTTTCCAGATTTTTCTGTGAATATTATTGAACATCCCCAAAGCATTTAAATTGTTTTTCCGCAACATACATTCCAATCGTGTGTTTGCTGTTTTATTTTTTTTCTTTCTAACTTATATTGAAGATAATCACGTTTAAAACACTATTAAATACTAAACGTTGTCACTTTTTTAAACGAGGATTCAAATATTGAAATATCAAGTTGTGAGGTACTGTCTCTTTTTATTCTATTCATACCAATTGATAATTATATGTTGTCGTTTTGTGAAAGGTTAATATAAGTAAATCTGTCATGAAAGATATTTCAAGTTCAATATTATTTAAGAAGTTTCAAAGTGTAATAATGTTGGCTCATATCATTAAAAAAACTGGTGTTTAACATTAAAAAAATAGATGTTGACCATTAAATTTTAATGGTAAGGGACAACAATGCTTAATTTTAATACTTTTGGGACAACATTAAAAGATTTTTTTTTTTTTTTTTTTTTTTTTACAGCAACATATTGCTTCTCAGTAAAAATTTGAGGACAAATTGGCACCTTAAACTATAAAAGGGAAGGAGATGTAGTAAAGAAGGAGAATAAAAGAAGATAATATACACAACTCTTCTGTAATAATTAATAAAGAAGTTGAAGCTTATTTAAGTGAATTTGATGATGATTTTAATTGATGCCCTCAAGCAACGTCAACAAAGATGATATAAGCAAATTATTACTATAATTAACAACTTGAAACTTCCTCCTAAGCCCTATCTTAGCGTACATCAGTAACACGACCAAGCAACTGATTTTCATCTTATATATATATATATATATATATATATATATATATATATATATATATATATATGCACTTCTTTCTTCCCTGACTTTTAAAGTCACAATTTCTTTGTTTAAAAAAGAGGTTAAGTTTTTTAAGAGAAAACTAATTAACCTTAATTCAAAGTGAGAAAGAATTAATAACATTTCCATGAAACTTAACTGGATGAAAATAAGATATGACTCAAAACGAAAGTGGGCTGTGGAATGACGATATCAACTAGTAGTATATAATAAAACAAGTATTTGCCCACATGCGCGATAAAAAAATATTTTAATCCTTTAAGTAATTTTTTTATTTGGCCTAAATCCATCTATAGCAATTTTTTAAAAAAGTCAAATACACGTGTGTTTTATTGACTGAAAGGTTGCTTTAATCTCTTTTTTTGATGAAATAAGTTGAATTTAATCTTAACCCGAATAAAAGTTGGCTGCTAACAAATCCATCATGTATGAATTATGATTCCTTTCAAACTTAAAATATATGTGCATATAAAAAACAAAAAGGAAAAGAAAAATATAGTAATGTATCTTTAGTTTAGTACGTAACTGTAATTCTTTTTTTTTTTTCTTGGGACTGAAATTAATAAGTGTAATTCTTCTTTTTCTGTGTACAAATTATCTTTAACTTTTATAAAACATAAGAAATTTGTATACAACTAAATATATGTGCCTTTGAGCCATAAATTTTGCAATGGAGGAATTTTCAACAATTTTTCATTTGTATTCCTTTTTTAAGCCTCACAAAAATCATAGAAAGGTCCTAGATAAAGAATTTAACTACTGATAAATTCAATATATATACAATAGCATTACATAATGACTTGTGAAAAGGTCCAATAAGTGTAATAATAATCAAATTTCTGACCTTGAATTCTCTGTGATTAGCCGTTATATTTACTTAATATGCAAGTCACGTACTCAAGATTTAGACTGGGAAGGAGGGGAAAATGATTATGCATGTGAGGCTTGGGCCCTAGTTAAACAGAAAAATCTGTGCACGTGGTTGTCAACATTATTATTATTATTAGTATTTTGCCTATTTTATATCTATTTTTTACACTATCAAAACAAAATTGCTTTACAAAAAATTTGTGGGGCAAATTTCCTGTTAACTCTCAATATAATCAGGCATGGAAATAAGCCAGGTCAGACTAAACTTTGACTAAATAGGTCTGAGCCTGTAATGGGAGCAGAAGGTCTGAGCCTGAATTCAGACTTTTTTTTTAGATTTAAGCCTGAGTCTTCGTAAGGCTTGATCGAGCTTGAAAGTTTTTTAAAGGCTTACATGTAAAGTATGCCTTTAAAAAAGTCTCATATTGTAGGCCTTTGAAGCCTTAAATAGGTTTTGTACACTTTAAACTTATATAAATAGAACTTAAAATTAGAATATAAGAATGAAAAATAATAAATATTGTGTTGTTTATATGATCTAAATTTAATTATATTTATTTAACATATAAATAGGTCAGGCCTGAAGGCCTACAGGTCAAATCTTAACAAAATAGGCTTGGCCTATTTAGATATTAAGGTCCTTAAATAAGCCTAGGACTAACATTTTTGATAAATAGGCTAAGCCTAACTAGTCCTAAACAAGCTAGGCTATAGGTCGCCTGATAGCGGTGTGGCTTATTCCTACCCTTAAATATAACCCATTTGGGACTCTTCCTACCATTATCTCTTCTCTTTTTCGGAATTTTAATTCATAAAACATGCTAAAAAATGGTGACACAAAAATAACAACTGCCCGATAAAATTGTCTCTCAATGAAAACTTTCGGAGTATAAAATTACCCCTTAACCTTTATATTAACATGAGAAAACATAAAATTATATGCAAAATTTGTCTTTTTTAACTCCAACAACCACGAAACTCCGTTAGTCTCTAACTCCAAAGTCAGAAAACACCTACTTTTGGCATTGTTGACTTCTTCCCCGCTTTCTTTATATGAATAATACCATTAATTTAAGGGACCAGTATTATAACATACCAAAAGCAAGTTATAATCCCCAGAGTCAGCCCAAAAACAAAAAATCCTCAACATTTCTATATGCTTTCTATGATCTATTGGTCGTTAGGTATCCCAAGATAAATTATTTGATGAGTTTTAAAAATAAGTTGAAACATATATTATACAATTCCATTACGAAAGTTTGTAAGTATGAAAGGTATTTATAAACTCTATGATATAATTAATACATTATAAAGAAGCTAGTGGAATGGTTGAGTATTGTTATTTTATTGTTCAATTTTTAATATCACTTTATATTAACATATTATATGATGAAAATTGAATCTGTTAGTCAATATACTGTTCTTTTCCGGACAACTTGAATGTTTGTACAATGCTTGGGAATTATTTTGATCTAGTTGTTAATTAATAAACATGACATCATAGCTAATCACCAAGTCATTTTTTTAAAAAAATTCAGTGAAATATAATCTGATGAATATTTAACGTATTAAGAGTTAAGACTCCGCCTTAATCAGTTAAAACAGTTGCGCACACGAGTCTGTTTTAGGTGACAAGAGAGCTGTGGTGCATGCAGGCGTGTATTACATGACAAAACAATTTAGGTGAATTGAATTAGGTTAATGTGCAAAAATATATATGAGTTTTTTCTCCAAGAGCGCTCAGCACCATGTGTTTTTTTTAGGAGTAAAAATACACATGCGATTACCATTTTAGAGTAAAAATTACATCCCACCGTTAAGTTACTGTTCACCGTGATGAGAGAAAAAGAGATGAAGCGAATAGTAATTTAACGGCGGTGAACATTGACTTAACAGTAAGATGTGACTTTTGCTTCAAAATGATAACCACATATGTATTTTTACTCCCAAAAAAACACGTAGTACTGGACGCTCCTAAAAAAAAAACTCATGCCAAATAGCCCAATTGAATTTTAGAAACTCGTCAAGCAGCGTAATTAGTATATCTGGCAAAAGCCTGAAGGGTTTATTGTCAGGTGGTAGTTCAGATGCTTTCTTCATTTACACGGATTAAAACTTGAGACCACAATCCTGACACCGGTATGAATAACTCACTCATTTTCCTATTGAATGAAAGTTCAGGAACAAACATAACGATAAGTAACATGCATGTGACGATTTAAAATTACGAGTCGTTTGTTGTTTAGGAGTGTTTGGTTTTAATATGGCGTATGCATATTCGTACATCTTCCTAAGACTCAAACTGACTGGTAACTGATAGGTAAGCACGCGTTGCATCCTGACCAGTCGGTTGGTCTCTCTCTCTCTCTCTCTCTCTATATATATATATATATATATGTACCGCCTTAATTGCTTGCTTTAATTACGCAAACAAGTCGAATTGGGATCTTCATCCACACCTTTTTCCAGCAGTTCATGACAAAGTCCACGATTTTTAATACCAACTCTGTAGATCTCACCCACTTCTCACTCCTGTTATCATCTGAGCTACCCGGTAAAAACAAATTAACCTGTTTAATTTTTATCACTCAAGTCCTTATTGGAAGAAAAGTCCTAGTAGAAGAAATTTTTGTCCCAAATATAAGTTAGGGTTTGGGTAAAGGAGCAAAAATACACATGTGCTTTATCTTCGAGAGCTCTCAACACCATATACTTTTTTTGTGAGCAAAATACAAACGTATTTACCATTTTAGAGTAAAAGTTACATCTCACTATTATGTTATTGTTCACAGTAATGAGAGAGAAAGAGATGAAGTGAACAGTAACGTAACAGTGGGATGTGACTTTTACTTCAAAATGGTAATCACGTCTGTATTTTTGCATTCAAAAAAAGCATATGGTGCTGGGCGCTCCCAAAGGTAAAACACATGTGCATTTTTACTCCTTTACCCTGAGGGTTTTTAATGACCTTTTCTCAATTTTACCTTTATTTAATTCTTATGAAAAAGAGAAACAGGAGAGAGATATGAGAATGGCCTGTAAATAACTAAATACAAAGAGGGGATAAAATTTAAATGGGAAAACTTTTAAAAAAAAAATTAACGACTTATCTCGTGTTAATTTATTTTCATAGGGCCCCTAGTATTTAATTTTATAACTTGTAATGTCATACCGTGATACAGTGAATGTAATTTTTGAGCACAGTCGTACTGAATACATCAAAGTTGAATTTTTGACGTGACAATGTACAAATAAAAAGGAAATAAAGAGATTCGAGATCTAGGATTTCTCAAGATTCCCGGCATGGCAAGGAATCTCACTTGAGAAAGCAAGGAATATACCTTCAACAAAGGGAGATTCATATTCGCTTGTCTGACATGAGTCATGGCAAGTCACTATCTAAACAAATTGTAACAGTTAATAATACAAGTGACTTTATATCACTGATAAACTGAATATGAAGAACCCGAATCCGTCAACCATCGGAACGTCAGGGGGGCTGGCAAGGTGGCAAGTGATTCCCCTGAACTGCATCAATCCATCCCATTCAAACAGAGATTTGACTGGACAATACACAAGGCAAAAGCCCTAAATTTCCCTTAACAATTTGGTTCGCGAAACTAAATAAACCATAAGCGGAAGTAATGAAACAACTGATACAGATGTCTTTCCACCTCTGGAGAGACAAAATATCTCGAGGATGAAGTTGAATCAAAGATCCCTAAAAAAAAAAAGCCAGAAAAAAGGTGTGTGTATCTATATACATAACCAGGATGATATGCCAAAGCCCGCCTTTAAAGCAAGAAAAAGATTCCACCTGGACTTTTTGAATGAATCAAGACTACATACATGCATGGTTAATCTAATAAATTACAACACAAACAGATCCCTCTGGATTCTCAATTCCTATAACAAGACACCATTATCAAGAGGTGTCTCATCATGTATGAGATGTTTCCAGAATGCTATCCAATCAAGAAGACCACATTCCAATCCAGATTGGTGTTCTGAGAAAATGTAGTAATGTCCTTCCCTCATAGCCCCACCCATTTCACCCATCTGAAAACTCTGCCAACTCTAAAGGGCAACTCGTAGTCTTTAGTGACGTCAGGCTCCCTTCTAGCAGACTCGGAATCTGACCAAACGTAAACCCCACGTTCCTGCTTACTGCCAGGCACAGTATTATCCAGGATAACGGCCACAAGAAATGCTACCACCATGTGTAATGAAAAGAGCGTATTCAGGGCATAATTGAACTGCATAAGAGACATGTTAACACAAGTGTTATTATTCTAGAAAGTTCAGCCATGTCAAAGCACAGTACAAGAGTTTCTTCTGTAAGAAGGACTTGAGAAGTGAAGTTATTGGTTGGTAAAATGACATGGGACCAACATGCATATAAGCAAACAGAAACTTGACAAAATGACATAGTTTTGAAGATCACACACTTGCACATGGGACAGGGCTTTAAGTTACTTTTCATCTTTCCAAAATGCTACTTCAAAGTAACTAAGTTCGATGACATGGTAGAATTTAGCTCCATAAAAATTAAATAAGAAATATTCTCAAAACCTGAAGGGCAAACTAGAGAGACATACCCCTCCATATTTGGTGTGGATAGGTCCATGAGAAGCCACAACGTAGGGTTGAAAATAACTTGGCACAGACAAGTTGGAATTTGGAGATATGCCATACTGCTGAAAGTAGGCAGGGATGGAAAGAGAGAAAAACAACGATAATCCAACTATGATGATATTGCGAGAGCTTCCGGCCTCACTGTACCGTAGATTTGACAAACCTAACGCTGTTAGCATTGCCCACATATAGCAGAGGAGACCAGCAACCATGACTTCTGGAATTGAAGCAAGGAATCCTCCAACCTTACCTGTTTTATCATAAAGACGACAATAAATTAAAATATATTTGCAATAAAAATTTATCTTCAGAGAAATCAATTAAGAAAATCTAAAATGGAAAAATCAGACAACCAAGATTTTAGGAAGCAACCGAGCATCTCCCAATGTCATATAGTTCTCATTATTAGGTCCCAGAAAAAAATAGTAGCGGCTATAAAATAATCAGCACAAATTGATAGGGCAAGTAATCTCTGACGAAAATACCACCTTGGTAACAAATAAACAGAGACACACAGTATGCGGGATTGTGTGTTGGCGTGCCACCACATGGATTCGGATTTTCATGAAAAGGTAATGACATAAAAGATGGATATCATCCAAACCACAATTCTGTTAAAAGCCACGTTATCTACACTCTTCAACAGTTATCTAGATTTTAAGAAGAGCCTTAAAATGCCCTCTCGACCATCAAGCAGCAAAGGGGCAACAGGTCTGTGCAATTTCAAACTTCTTCAAGTAATAAGTTAGTATGCAATTTACAATCCATAATTATTTGTAAATTCATGGATTGAGCCATTGGTCATTACTTTTTTCTTTTTCCTTAATAGAACAAATGACTGAATATCAAAGAAAGCAATAATACTAAATCATCAACCTTTCCTATCAGCATTCATCATGCCTTGATCACAATCAGAGGCATAATACTAAATCATCAGTAGGCCTTACAAAATCTAGACTCTTGAGCATTTGATATGGCCCAATGGTCAAAATATCTATATTGATCGAGTAAAAAATTATGGGGTCTTCAGATAGAACAAGTGGTATACATGGATGTCATGTTAAAATTAACAAAATGATAGTTCAACTGCTGCATGCATTACTTGGCCCATTTACAGTGATGATGCTTACAAACATCATATGCTTCACTAATTGTCATTAAAAGAAAATCATCTTACACTAAAGAATTGGCATAAGTGCTGCAGACTAGAGTACTAAAGAATTGGCATAAGTGCTGCAGACTAGAGTTGTACCAAAAAGTACCAAGGAAGCAAAGGCAAAGACAGGATAAATACCGCACAAAATTGCACAAATTCAGTAAAAGATCAATAACACGCAACCATAATGTTTTTCTAATCTTCAAGGAATCAAAATAAGTGTGCTTCCACAAAAAGCCTTATCATCACTAGTCACATCCACCCAAAATAAATTACTTTTGTACAGTAAGCATGTCAAATCAGTCAGAACCCATGAAGGTCAACACAGAATGATAATAGACACTTACCCACAAGAGACAACACTATCATAATGCATGCACCGAGCTCAACTGCCCGACGACTTCCCATTTTAGTCACTGCAATCGTGTGAATGTTTTCAGTTAATGTTGCAGACCCAGTTCCAGTTCCCCACAGACCAGCCAAGACACTAGTGAGACCTTCCAAACCGATTCCTCTACTAAGAACTCCAGGAGTTGGAGGTCTGGATGCTACCAATAATGAAGACGCATGGTATGAGCCAACCTGAGAAATTCAAGACAAAAAGATGACACGAATTTGATCAGATAAAGGCAATATGACAAAAGTTGGTCTTAACTTTGCATTTGATAAACTAACCGTCACAGTAATTTGGTTATCCTAGACATCACTCATCTTCAAAATAAAGTAACTCCAAAGAATTTGCAACCATTAGTTTTAACTTAGGAATCGATAAGATAAACTTGACAATAATTTGAATAACCTAGACGTTGCACAATTTTGCAATACAATAATTTTTTAGCATTGATAGAAAGAACAAAGAAATGGACAAAAAAAGTCAGATAATTACAAAATGATAACCATTGATTTTAACTTAGGATTTGATAACCTTCATTGTCAAGATTCTTGGTTTAAATAAAATGACAGAAACATTGAGGTCAATATCATGAGCTAAAAAGCATTACCCGTTGTGTTGATTAAATATACCTACATCATAATTAACCATCAGAAGCTCATACTATACTTATGAAGAGAAAAGCTCATTACATTATTCTAGAGATGTCAACGTCCAGGAGAGGATTAACAGTTTATAGTTTCGCCATAATAACTCAAACAGGTTAAATTATTGACAAATAGAATCATGATAAATACATACAGCACAGAAAATAGAAAAAGCCAATGAACTAACCGAATCTACTGATGAGATTAAGGAAACCACACACATTACAAGAGCCATTTTCCAGTGGAAGACAGGAGTACCCCATTGAAGTGGATAAGGAAATCTAAACCAAGGGGATGATTTCAATGCATGAGAAGAATCAACTCGACAATGCTTCATCCTCGAAACATGTTTCCTGCAGTGCTCTGATATCATGTTTGAAGCTGGTATGTTTATATCACACCCTTTGTAGTTATAGGCTCCAGCTTCAGTCAGCAAGAAAGCAGCCAACCATGTAATTGCCAGGCCCAATGGAACCTGGCAGTTAGATCAGGAAAATACTGTCATACTTAAAGCAAATTATTAGAGACCACAGATGATCAAGCACATAATCAGGAGTAACATAAAACTTACAGCATATATTAGAAATATGCGGTGACCAAGGATAGATATCTTACGAAGATACTGCAAAAGGAAAGAAAGAATAAATTAAGTATTTTAGCACTGTGCAGAGGCAAACCTTAGAGACTATAGGAATTTTCAATCAAATTTCTCAAGGTAAAGTCTTACAAGAGAAAATATAATAACCACTAATATCTGCACTGCACCAATCTCAATGCATGTACCAACTAGTGGAAAACCATAACTGTAAAATGAAAGTCCGACTGCAGCAATAGTAGGGGAAACAACCACAGGATTTATCAACCTGAAATTGTAAACCATATCAGATAAGGTTTCATTATTAGCTACATTGAACAGAAAAGTTAGACGTGAAAGGTAATTTTCAGGAGCACCCAATGAAACTGAAGCCAAGACCTGATTCTCCAGCCACGTTCTCAAAGTATTTACTAAAATAAAACTGAGACGCCATTAGGCTCACTCATGGTCCCGTATTGTAAGAATGAAATCTCTCTCTCTCTGGGACTAAAGAATGAAAAGTTTAGATAGACTTCTTTCACAACAAATTGTTAAAACACTGACACTAGCTCTGTTTTATACCTCTAAACCAATTAATTCCAATTTGTGTCTTAAGTTGCAAGGACAATAGATCACAATGATGTTGGACCAGACTAAAAAAAAGAGCCGTTTAGTATGCAAGATATTGGGTCTTAAAAGAGAAAAATTTACTATCAGTGACTAACAGGTTGGGGTGACAATAAAAAACTGACCATGAAGAGAAAATATTCCCAACAAGCCATATATAGCACTTACGAACACGATGGATGTAGAATTTCTTAGGCAAAAATTTACTATCAGTAGCTAACAGGTTGTTTAGTATGCAGGATATTGGGTATTAAAAGAGAAAAAGAACGAAAAATGTAAGAAAAATAACATCCTCACCTCCAGGGAAAAGGTTAATAAAAAGTAACAGATATTATTAAGTAATAATAACAAAATTATAATAAACATTACATATTTTGGTTTTTGTGCAAAGTAAACACAATCTGTTTCCTTTTCTATATAGCAAACAAGCCAAAAGAATTATCCCTGCTCTAGAGAAAACAACTACCAGATTAACAATCACACTGTAACTAATGATGAAATATAAGCTTTGAAAAATTACTACAAATACTCTAAAAGTAAATTTCTTAACTCACTAACTTTAGTTAACAATTAAAGCAACAGACCCTGCTGAGAGGAAAATGATGCAAATTATTCATGCCAATTTAAGATATTCCCATCCAGATGTAAATGAGACCCTCCACATATAGCTATGAATTCACGTACAAATAACTCCATCAAAAAGATATTATACCATGCAGGCATGAACTTAACCAATTATAATTATGTTTATCTCCAATGCCTTTTGCTGCAACATTTTCCTCACTCACTCGCTTATCCAATACTTACATCAGAATTTATCAACCTTCATTACCCCATTACAGATTGACCCAGACCACACATGCTTTCTAGCGGAAACGTGAAAATTGTACTAGTAAAAAGATCAGTAGATGAACAGAAAGTCCTAATACATACCTTACTAATAGTGACATGAGCCCAGTATATCCAAGAAAGGCTTGGAATGCTGAACCAATAATTATAGCACCCTGTAGCTCCTTCATTATATGCTTGAATTTCTGCACATTAGGGTGGAAACCTTTTTAAATTCCGTAGAGATTCTCACAAACTCGGACAACTTAAAAAAGGATGATGCATGACTAGAAAGATAAGCAATAAGTGTAATCATTTGAAAGAATAAAGAAACTATAAAAGAAGCATACATTTCCATTTAGTCCTTGAAACTCCGGAGAATTGATTATCGCTAAAGCTGGAGCCAAATAAACAAACGATGGGCCCTGAATCAAGGGCAACCTCGACCCAAAATTTGTATGCAAGAGCGTAGACACTCCTGACATGAAGAGCACCGTTGATACCACCGCGGAGGTATCCTCCTACATACACGAACACATCATATAACATTATCGACTCAATAAAATTGGCTGAAAAAAATATGTCGCACGAAAAAACAAATGAGTTATTAGAACTAGCAGTCACTCACTTGAGTGCCTCCCATTGCAGGTACTATGACAAGGGGAATGAGAATCAACGAGCCTAGTATTGAAATGTAATGTTGAAAACCGTATACACCTATGGGAACTGCAGTAGGCATATTAGATCATCAGTATATATCAAATTTAACAATCTTACAATAACAGCTTAGAGAAGAGCAAAACATTTTGCCCCTTCGAGAGAGTGAAGCTTACCCAGACCAGGGGAGTCTCTCAGGTCATATTTCATATGAGAATGTCTAGACACAATCCCATCGTCGTCCACTGTCTGTGGCAACACGTCAATTACTTCTTCATGCCTACTCGTTCTCCGCTGATGCGAGGCCCGGTCCGCGGTGGGCGCCACCGTTGTTGCCGTTACCTGCCCATTAGTGCTAGGAACAGAACTCTTGGGCACACCATCAGAATCCCTGCGCTTCTTCACTGTCTGTTCCTTAACCGACGAAGGTGGAAGCTTCTCCGCCTCCGAGTCGCCATTCACCGCCGGCGCTGCCCGAACTCGACCCGCTTCAAGATCCGGCTCTCTAGGCTTGGGCGGCAAGCTTATCTGACCAGAATCGCTAGCATTAGTCTCACCAGAGAACTTGGGCTTAAATCCTGTCCTCTTAGCCCACGAAGACGGTGGCATTGCAGAAGAATCGGGTGCCGGAGGCCATGGACCCGGACGCTGTCGGGTTTTAGGATCGGAATTTGACATACTGTATCAAACTTACAGACGCATAGCTCGAATGGTACTAGATCTGAAGAGTCAGGTGGGGAATCGCAGCAACACACCGCACCAAGAAGTGAAGCTCTAGGGTTTTACAAAAGGGGTGGAGGGGATTAGAGTCTCAGTCGAGGAAGAGGGGTTTGAGAGAAAGTTGAGTCAGGTACGGCGTGAAAGTGAGTGAGTGAGTGAGAGAGAGAGAGAGAGTTAAAATGGTGAGTGAGAGATGACAAAGAAACAAGAGAAACAAGAGAGAGAATAGAGATCCAAGGTGGATAGCTAGTAGGAGTAATTAGCAAGTTTAAGCCGCGTTATTATTAATTTCATTCACTTCATTTCCATCTTCTTCTTCGTCTTCGTTCTCTCCCGAAATAATCGGTGTGGAGTGCTGACGTCACCAAATTTAATTTTGGATTATCCGACAAAGAAAAAACAAAATCTGTTATCATTAACTCATAATCCCACTCCCCCTTGTTCAACGTTGTAATTAACAAGATCTGTTATTGGCAACGACAACAAAAAACGCAGTAAGCGCATGAATCAAAAACCGTTTAACAATAACATTGTAATTTGTAAGTATTCCCTCTGGTCCTTTTTATAAGGCGTCAATTATCAATTCTCACAAACCAAAGTTAAAAGCATTAAAGTTGTCATAAAATTCAAGTGGTTTCTAATATTACCCCTACTAATTACCCTAAACTCAAATATATTACTCTCTCCCACTACCCTTATTAAATATGGACAGACATGGAAAAATACATTAATTGCACCTTGAAAACCTATAAGTGCTTTATAAAAATGACAAAAAACACTTGATAGTTGGTTCCTTATAATAAGGACCAGGGGAGTATATGTTTTGACATCAATTAAGTAAAAACTATTTATAAAAGTATACTTATAATGATAGGATTAATTATGTATATATATAGGTTTCACACAGGTAAGTTAACAAATTGATGACAATAATAACGTGGATGTTTATATATAAACTGAGAAAAATGATCATTATCCTAAGATATTGTGGAACTCGTAAATTTAAGCAAACACATCGTAATAATGGAAATTTGTATCGTGAACTTAAATATACAAATTTACTTTAATCAATAAATAAACATTAAAGGGCATAATTAAAATATGAAAAATGAGAACACTCACATTAAAGTGTACTCTAAATCTGAATGATTAAAATGAAAGATATTCATGATTTATTACAACATATATATAAAGCCATTGGACATGATCAAATAAAAGATGTTAAAAAATATTTTCAATATTCATTAATATAATAGTTTATAAGAGGAAAAACATAGATGGTCAAAAAAATTATATTAATTCTTGAGGAAAATTTTAATTAGAAAATTAATGAAAAGGGAAATGTTTTCCAATATTGGAGTAGTTTCAAATATTGATTTTTCATTTTTTAATTTCAAAAAAAAAAAATACAGAATGAATGGATAATGAAGCAGCCATAGGGAGATATGCCAGGCCATGCTATTCTAGGAATTTTTTTCCATTGCAGCAAAAATTTTTATGAATAACGCAGGGCAGGAGATATTTGAGGATAATATAAATTCATCGTCTCTTTCATATTGTTTTTTTTTTTTACTTTATTGTGGGGAATTAATTTAATTAATGTCTTTAACTTTGAAACAATATAGTGTCATAATATCACATAATTAATCTCCCACTATTCATGATTTTGTCAAAATTAATTAGGAATAGACACTGTATAAATACCAAAATTCGCATATAGGACATGAAAATGTGATCGGTTGAGATCAATATTATTGAGAAAAAAATTTCCCCGAAAAATACTCTATTGAGCAAAAACAATATCAATACGAGGCCAAGAAAACATCAGTATTAATATTAATACGAAACATGAAATGTACAAAGAGTCGCATTAATTATTCATTACCGTCCAAACAATTATATATACTTGTTTCAAATTTTATGCAAGTATATGAAATTATTATTTAGGAAATATTAAACATAAATTATACTAATTTATATTGTTAAAATTATAATAAATAATTGACTAATAATAAATCCATGAAATTTAAAAAATAGTAATGAAAATTCAATAACTAACATTAATTTATTTTATTTTTTTTGTACAGATGAGATACATAAGTGATCTATCATACCTTTAAATAATAAAATTTAAATTGCAAATTGAGTATAAAGTATGGGGAAAATTACGCTAGTGGCCTGTGAGAGCCCAATTTCTGCTGACAGCTGTGAAGAATCGTTAAAACTATGATTAGAAAGAAGGACTCGAAATCTTTTGAGTATGGTCTGTAGCACTTATATATGATGTCTCTTCAATTGGTTTAATCACTGTTCTTGCCAAAACAACAAGGGGAAAAAATATTTAGTGGTTTATTTTAAATTGTTGTTCATCTGCATGCATGATTTTGATCGCCAAATCATGAATATATACGAGATTTTCCAGAGTTCGAATATAATTAATTTTCAATTCTAGGTGTAACTTTTACACTCATTCACAATAACCACTGGCTTTCATAAATCATCAGTGTGGTTTTTAATTTATTTATTAAATTACAAAATATATTTAATATGCTCAAGTGCAATTCAAAAGAACAAAATTTATTTAATTTTGCTTGAACTCTCATATATTTTTTTCAATCAAACATGTTCTCCGACTACTCTGCTATGGGATACCTCGATTTATTAGCTCCGCCACAACTGAAAAATGGCGGTGGAGTCATTAATCTGTTTAAAAAAATAATTCTTTCTTAAAATTTTATATCCATATTTAAAATTATAAATTACATATTGAGAATAGACGAAGAAAAATGTGTCAAACTTCAAAATGTCATTAATATCTCCCTTTCTTTTATATAAGCCAATTTAACAAGAAGATCGAACAATATGTAGGTAAAATCATAAATTGATCATGGGCTAGTATCAAATAAGGGGTTTGAATCTAAAATTAAAAATGCATTATTAGTCAAGGTTTTCAACTAATAAGCTTAAATGATGGTCGGTGTTTCAAAAATTATCATCTTAAACTAAGCAACATCAAGAATCCAAACATCATTCAAAATCTCAAAATACTACTTGGCGATACTGATCGACAGAAACAAAGAATATGGGAAGATGTTACCACAGTCCACTAACTTGTACTAATGACATCCTATGAGCTCCGAAACCATTGAAAAAGGCCTTTACATAACATTAGTGTCTATTTGAAAACTCTTAAAACCTAAGACAAATTTTATCTTACATACTTATCTTATAAATCCTAAAAATTCAATCGGCCACTAGAAAGATGAAGTCGGCTTGCATGCTACGCCACACATATAGCGTGTCAATAGCAACTTATAATTAGTTTTTGAAGATGTCGAGTAAGAGTGACCGACAACTTTTCAAGAATAGCAGTGGAACAAAACACCTAACAATAAGACTTTTGTTCAAATCAGTGACTCCAACAAGAGGGAAAAGAGCGACTCTGAATGCCTTGAATTTTGAAAACGACACTAATCATTTTGCTCAGTTTCATGCGTTTTATCTCCATTCGCATTAACAACAGGCTCTTTGATTATTTTTCCTACTTTTTTCTTTTCAAGCCTGATTACAACTTTGACTGCAAACTAGCTTCAAACGAAGCAGCATATTTTTAGACTCTCTCGTGATAGAAATACCAAGCTTTTTCAACCTTTTGCATGAAAAATTTAATAGAAAAAAGGTCTCACGACAATGATGTGTAATAATAAATAATATATCCAGCAAAAGCACTTGAAAGGACTGCATAATAAAAGGTTCAGGGTTATGCAAAACCTTTTACAGTACTTAAAAAAAAAAAAAAAAGAGGCTTTTTCCCTTCCTATTTGTTGTTTTGTTGGTTAGAATATTAAGTGGCGTTCGAATGTTGGGGCAGAATTATTGGTATTTTAATGAATATGGTTAGCTTTCATGCTACATGCTTGCATGCCTTAATTTTTTAAATGATAATTATATTGATCGTGATTTGGCCACTGTCCCATCCCACTGCTGGCTTCTATTAATCCATTTTCCCAAACGCTTTATCCTGAGTCCAAATCCAAATGGATCTGGATTATTTATTTTTTTTTTTTTTGGACTGTTGAGTGCCTTTCTGAAATACGACAACCACAGTAATAACAATAATAATGGGGGAAAAAAATAGATATACACGCTCCAGGATAGGACCGTCTATACCAACCATTCTTGTGGTGGAAGAAAGTGTGAAGTTCAATTTCACACAGGCGTTTCCTAATATTGTGTTGACCTTTTCTAAGACTTCAAGCATTCCTTCCACAACCTAGGACTCTAGGAGGAGTACCTGGTACACCAAATAGATCAACAAGATCATAAAATATACAGAATGAGGTGCCATTTCCACATCCCCGCTAACTAGAAAAAAAATTGGGTTAAGAGGCATAGTGACCAATAAAGTGTTACAATAGAAGTATCGAGCACAAAAATATTTTTAAGGGAGTAAGAATATCAATGAACAATTGAAAATGAGTAAAATTACTGATGAAGAATTTAATACTTCAGCGAATAGATCAAAACGAAGATTGTGCTACTTCATTAGACTTAAACTCTTCGTTGGTATTTTTGATTGATTTAAAACATTTTTGTGCCTGGTGCTCCAAACATAACATTTTGTTGACAATTTACACTTTAACTCAAAAAAATTTCATCCTATTTTAAAAAGTCGTGGCTATAATTTAATAAAAATATGTATCAGTCTTATTGATTTGAGGACCTTGTAGATTGTTGATTTGTAAATACCTTTGTAACAGCGAGTTCGGATGTATGTTTTAGCCCTGATGAGCCATTGGAACCGATTCACTTAAACTTTTTTTTTAACCAAAAAAATACCTTTAACATTTTATCGCTTGAGGAACTAAAATGAAAAATGAGGGTAAACTTTAGGAACAAAATATTATATAGTTAAAGTGCAAATTTGCTTTTGAAGTTATCGCTCAAGAGCAAAGGTTTTTTTAACACTTCTCAACATTAATGTTGTCAGAGACAAGGACGGAATTAGCGGGGGCTAGGGGTGGCCCCCGCTCCCCCTAAAATTATAAAATCGAACCCAGTATTTTAGTAAATTATGTTTGAGCCTATAAAAGTTTTATGATTTTCATTTCAGTCCCTTTATGTATAGTTATATGGAGGGACTAAAATGAAAATATTGAAATTTTATAGGATTGAAATATAGTTTCAGAAAAATTTGGATTCTATTCTGTAATTTTCGGCCCCTCCTTTTTGATAATCCTGGCTCCGCCCCTAGAAGTTTTTTTTTTTAGTTTAGTGTCACATTGAAAGTTTTAAGACATAATGACATTTCCCACTTTATTAAAAAACAAGTGTTTACTATTAAAAACTTGACCATGACATTTGATATTTTTAACAGTAAATGGGTATTAATTAGTTCATTTTAACATTTTTGGGTAAAACCTTGAATTTTAAAAAATTTCTAGAGTAACACTAATATTCAGTGAATATTTTCACAAAAAATTTATGCAATAACCCAAATTATATTGATCCTAATATGTGTTATTAAATATTCGTCAGTTAAAAAATGATTATTCGTCCAATGCACAGAAATTCGTACGGAAAATGCATTGAACAATATGAAGGGGATAAAAGAAGACATGAAAATAGGTGGGCATATTCTATTTAGGATGTATCGTATATACGGTGAAGAAGAAAGGGAAGGAAGAAGAAGACAGAAAAGAAATAGAGAAGAGGGATAAGATAAGATGTAGGGCCCAGTGGCAGGCGCATTAATGAAAGTCCAATGCAAGCTGGAAAGAGAGATTTGAGAGGAATGAATAGGGAAAGTAACGGCTAGTTTTGGAAACTTCCGGACTCCTCGTCTCTGTAATGCCAGCTAGCCGTTTCTCCCTGAAAGCGATCCCTCCCTCTCTCGTTTCCCCCCTTTCATGTCAACGTCCATCTTATTAAATTCAGTTAACTTTTATTTTTTTAAAAAAATAATCATAATGTAACCGTAATATTTATTATAATTAGTTCATAAGTGAAACAATTTAATTTAATATATAGATAATAAATATAAATATTTTAAAATAATTTTTTTATTTTTTAATCTTCAAATATATCCCATGTCCGTTGCAAAATGAAAATCTACTAAAAATTATTTATTTATAAAAATAATATACTTCATTTCAAATTTGATTTAAAATACTCATTATTAGAGATGAGCAAATCTTGACCGAAACCAAAAACTAAACCGAACCGAACTCTATTTGGTTTTTCGGTTTCGGTCTATTTGGTTTTTTTTCCCAGTTTGTAAAATAAGTTTTTTTTAGTTTTCGGTGTTTGGTCTGGTTTTTTTGAAATTATTTCAGTTAAAATAAAAAAACCAAATTACCTCAAACAACGGCATCATAATTGCATTTTCTTTCTTTCTTTTCAAATTTTACTAGGACAAATTCATCTTGTCATTTCAGTGAGCGAATCATGTTAAGTAGACTTTGCTACCATTTTATAGAATTTATGTATTTCAATAGTTTTTAAATTTATACTATTATAATTTATAATATTGTAGATTGACCATTTCACATAATTCACCTCAAACAAGAAAGCCCAAAAACCAAATTAACCGAGAAAATCAAATCAATTATTTTAGTCAATTTGGTTCGGTTTTTTATTCACTTTGGTTTCAGTTCAGTTTGGA
This sequence comes from Acacia confusa, assembly GCA_037074495.1. Taxonomy (NCBI): domain Eukaryota; kingdom Viridiplantae; phylum Streptophyta; class Magnoliopsida; order Fabales; family Fabaceae; genus Acacia; species Acacia confusa. The sequence continues at coordinate 3,101,620 of CM073509.1, forward strand.
AAAATACATGTATTTCAAGTTTTTGGTTTTGATCGAACACTGCACCAAAAAACTGAATGCTGATTACATACTATTAACTTTTTTATAGATTGATGAAAATAATTTGATTTTTTTCCCTCAAAATTTACCACACCCTTCAAAAATTACTCTGGCAAGAAAAAAAATCTGAAAATATCTCCATTAAATGGATACCCAAATCAATCATATTTCACGACCTTTTTTTTTTCAACCATACCATTTAATATATAATATCATTTGATTGAATTAGTTTTTTTGGCCAGCAAACTGAACATCTATTTTGTTTTTTTTTTAGTTGATAACATCTACTTTATATTTTATATGTAGAGAAAGAGTTATGAACTTATGATACACTTGTCCTGCCATGAATCCCAAAAAGCTTATGAAATAAATTATACTATGTATGACTGGTACTTAGTAAATGAGATCATATGGGTCCTGTGAAAATAATGGGAAGAAATTTGAACCAAAAAAGAAAATAATGAGAAGAAAGACTGGGCCTATATCATTGTTTTTAGGGGCATGAATCGCGAAGCAGTACCTTTTGCTGACCCAAAGGCGAGACGAGCCCAACAAATTAGGGTCGAGCCTGCAGCCCAACAATATTACAGTTTTTTACCAACAATAATTTCACAGTTAATAATTGGAGGGTCTCAAGTTCAAGTCCTTGTGGATGCAGAAAATTTTTCTGGGAGAGGTCTTCGCGTATGCGCCTGACAGAACCTCGATCTGGACTAGTCAGGGCAAAGCTCTAGTGAACCGGATGCAATAGCAAAAAAAAAAAAAAACACACAATTGGCTTCAAATAATTGTGTATCTTCGTAAGTTTTAGAACTGACTCTATGAAATATATGAGATCAGTTTTGTTAAAAGTGATTTTATGTGTTTTCCAAACAAGTGCCAATGATTTATTGATTGAGTTGGTACCCAATATATCTCTATGAAGAGGAGAAAGTAAGTTTGAATTTCAAGATAAAACAAATAAATAATATTCTCATGTCTTCTCTCAAATTCTGTAATATTTACTTTTTATTATATTTTAATTTAACAATATTAATTACATATTTTATTCAATACCCCTCTGGTTTGATATATAGTGTAGAGATAATAAAATTTTTAGTCCTATTTATAGAGCTGAGAGAGAAAAATTCCATATGAATGTATAATTTTATTTTTAATTTATTATTGTATTGACTTTATTCTCATGAGGTATGATATATATTAAAGGGTTAAGGTGCAAAAATACACATAAGCTTTTTCCTCATGAGCAAAAATACACATATGCTTTTTTGAAGAGCAAAAATACACATATGGTTACCATTTTGATGCAAAAGTCACATCTCACCATTGTTTACCGCCGTTAAGTTACTGTTCACCCCATCTCTTTCTCTTTCATCACGGTAAACAATGACTTAATGGTGGGATGTGACTTTTGCACCAAAATGTAACCACGTGTGTATTTTTGCTCTTAGGGAAAAAGCTTATGTGTATTTTTGCATCTTAACCCTATATTAAATAGGGATAAAATTGAAAAGTTGATAAATTGTATGCATATTCAAAAAAAATTATGTATATTTTTACCCCCAATAAAACATGACTTTGTAGGCACCTCTTTACTAGAACTTTGTTGTTGCACATTAATCCTTTTAAATAAGTACTATCTCCCATATTAATTATAAGATAAAGTTGACTTTTTCTTTTGGAGAAATTAAGGAAGTGAAATAAGTTAGTTAATCATTTTCTATGTTGCGTATTCTTAGATTATATATTAATTTATTAGTCAAACTAATTAGTTTGAAAAAAAATAAAAATAAAAATAGTCTAAAGTAATTTAATTAACTTCTTTAATCTCTAAAAAAAAATCAACTAAGTCTTATAATTAAGATTTGAGGGAGTATTATTTTCTTAAATTGCACGCGGGAAAAAAAAATCTCCTATGCGCGATGAGGGGTTGGTTACATTTTTTACACGTGTCTTTCCCTCACCATCTCCCTCCCTCCCGCGGATAGAAACAACGGAAACCATATATCATTAAAAATCAATAACGAAGAATCGCAACTTCGCGCGAAAACCCCAACAAAACCGATGATACTAGTATCACCTTCCTCCGTTTCAGATCTTCATACTCATAGTTCCCTCTTCAGAAAATTTAGCTTCTTTCCTACTCACGCCAGACCAAGTCCACGCTGTTTCATCGCTCCTCGATGCTCTTCCAGCGTGCAGGAGATTCAGAAATCCTCTAGCCCCTCCGATGACAGACAATTGGGTTCGGAGCTCTATGCTTCAGTCCCATTCCCTCCCGTCAAGGTCGCCAAGAGAGTTGTGTTGGTCAGGCATGGCCAGAGCACCTGGAATGCCGAAGGCAGGATCCAAGGTAGCTCCAATTTCTCGGTTCTTACTAAGAAGGGTGAGGCTCAAGCCGAGACTTCGCGTCAAATGCTCATCGATGATAACTTCGATGTTTGCTTCTCCAGGTTCCATTTCCGTGCGACCTTACGCAATTGTGGACTGGATCACTTTTTTCAATACTCGCGATGCTGTTTTCGGCGTTTTTTAACTTTTTTTTTTTTTTTGCCCAATTGGTTTAGCCTCACATATTTATAGCTTGCTTTATAGTTTATCTGTCAAATGGCTAACATGGGGGTGTTTCTTCAAGTCCTTTGGCGCGATCAAAGAGAACGGCAGAAATAATCTGGGAAGCTCGTGAACCGCAGATAATTACAGAATATGATTTGAGGGAAATCGATTTATATTCATTTCAAGTACGACCACCCTTTTATTCTTCCTTTGTTTTGTGTCCATTTCTACATTATGGCTTGGTGTCACTGGTCTCGTTGCTGTATTTTATTTAGGGCCTCTTAAAGCATGAGGGGAAAGAAAGATTTGGCCCAGTTTATCGCCAATGGCAAGTGGATGCGGCAAATTTCAACGTGGATGGTCATTATCCGGTGAGAGAGCTATGGGAACGTGCCAGGAGCAGCTGGGATAAAATCTTAGCTCTTGATGGCAAGTCCATTCTTGTGGTTGCTCACAACGCTGTCAATCAGGCTCTTGTTGCCACGGCAATTGGTACATTTTTCTTCTCCAAGGGAACTCAATGCTAAAAGTTGAAGAATATTGCCGGTAGGGAATTACTTAACCATTGGAATCAATCAGGTTTAGGGACTGAGTACTTCAGAACTTTACTTCAGAGCAATTGTGGCGTGAGCGTCCTTGATTTCATCCCAAGATCTGAGGGTGGCTCTCCACATATTTGTCTTAACCGATTAAATCAGGTATATATCACATTTACTGGGAAAATATATATTTCATCTAAAATCAACTCAGTCCGCACATGGAATGGGCATTGTTTTACCTCTGCAACAGGTGCTAAAATGAAATGATCAGCTGATGGGAATTCCTGCACTTTCCAACACAGTTATTGTTACCAACTTTTTAAAAATTGTACACATTTGTGTGTACTGTAAGTTTCACAATACATAAATTGTCCAAGTTGGGGGCTCCTCTAATTAGAATTGATTATTGGTGCAGACCCCTGGTCCGCCTGTTGCTGGTGGAAAATCTGCAGGTAGAAAGACAAATAAGCAGATAATACTTGTTTGCCATGGTTATACACAGGGCAATGCAGAGGTAAAAAGCTGCAGTATGACTTGTTCTAGCATTTGGTGCAAAGGTTGATGATTATTTTCTGACAAGGAAAATGTTTAAAAGTGTCCAGAGGATCAAAACTGTAAATTTAAGATGTCATAGTTGCATGTCTAAATGATGCTTCCATGGACTCTGGTTTCATTAACTGCTTCTTCTTTTGTTCCGCCATATGAGTTTGTTGACACTAATATTTTAACTAGAAGAATTTTGGTCACGCAGAAAAGTTCCTTTGAGATTTATCTGGATAGACTTCTACTTGTTAGGTTTCTAAATTAGCACTCTTGTGTTGAACAGGGTGGTTTTCTTTTAGCTGGTGATCAACAATTGAATATGCTTGGTCGTATACAGGTACTGCATCCAATTTCTAAAACTAATAATTCCATAAAAGTTATCCGATCTGACCATTGGCATGTATAACAGTCCCAAAAATCTGCAGAGCTACTTCTTGATTTGAAAGTGAATTCCATAATTAGCAGTCCTAACAAATCCTGTATTGGGACAGCAAATGCCATCTCTCAAGTAAGCTCTTTATTAGTGACTTCCAGTTAATTACAGTGTTCATAATCCCTATTTTTATTTTCTCAATTACTAATATTATTTGACTTTACTTGTGAGTAGCGAGATGATCTGATTTTGAAATAATAGTCTAGTAGTATTTCTGTATTTGAAAATGTGGTACTATTTTCCTTTCCATTTATGTTCATGATGAAGAATGAGAAAAGAATATCAAGAGTTATATGATAAATGGTGATACGGGTAATTATTTTTCAATCACTGATTGAGGCTGGAACTAGGAATAGTCTTTATTCCTTGCTTTCCCTTATTGTTCGAAGCTTCAGCATTTAGTTCCCGCCATAAACCTTTCAAATTGTCGATTTCTCATTCAGTTTAGTAAGGGAATAAAGCAGCATACCCTTCTCCTGCCCTGTTTCTTCCTCTCTCCAGTTTCTTCTTTTCCCTTTGTTTCTTCCTCTCATTTCCTCAATCTCATCTCCCAACTTCTACATCTTTATTTCTTTCTCTTATACTGGTTCTACGTAGTTCTTTTGTTCACATTCTGAACATGATTTTAGGTACAAGAAGCTGCTGATTGCTTGGGTGCTGACTGTGTGCCACGCTATGTTGAGATGAAGCAGATGGAGAACCTGGATGTTGAAACAATCTTTCAGCAATCCAAGGCAAGCGTTAAAAAAATCATTTATTGACTACTTGAGCTATGGAGTAATTTTTTGTGTTGGAAGAAGCTATACAGTACTGAAATTTGAAAGAAAATTATGGACTACCTGATATCGATCACTGCAAAGCATGTAAACTTGCTAGAGGTTCTAGGAAATATTTGTCACCGACCAAGAATTGCTTCCTTTCTTGGTTTACAAGTTACAACCATCTTTTGTTCACACATTCCTATATCACCATGTTTTGATCTATCTAGTTGTTGCAGGATATATCAAATTTTTCAGCTATTCATCCGGGTTGGTTAAATAAGATCGAGGACGGGGTGAGAACAACATTATGGAATCAATCTGGAAAGGCCTGGAAATCTCTGTTAGAAGAACTGTCAGATGAAGGATCATCAGAAGAGGTTGTGGTTGTAGTTGGCCATCCGGCCATCCACCTAGCACTCATGGGGCACTGCTTAAACTTGACAAAAGAATGGTTTGGATCATTTCATCTTGATGCCGGTAGTGTGAGTGTCATTGACTTCCCTGATGGACGCAAAGGAAGAGGCGTTATCAGGTGCATAAACTATACTGCTCATCTGGGAAGATGGTCCATACCTATTACAAGATCAACTGAGGATAGCGAAGAGTTCTAATAAACCATGCATTTTGATTCCAATATTAAGCTTTATTTGTAAAGTTTCAAAGGATTTGTGTAGTTTCTGCTCACCTGTAAATTTGGGTTTCGTATATGATATAAAATTAAAATTTTTGGGTTTCGTATATGATATAAAATTAAAATTTATAGAAAACTGCTAAAAACATGAACAATTCAATTTATATTTTTAATTTTATGTGAAACACGTGCCTCGCCATATAGTTCAGAGTAATTGGTATTGGAGACCTCTTGTAGCTTAGACGCCGTGCTAATTTTGGTACAGATTTTGTTTCAAGCTCTAGCATTTCATTTCTTGAAGAAATTTTCGTATTACTCCGGTTTTAAATATAAGGGCAGAGTTGAATTTTTTTTAGAAAAATTAAAAAAGTAGAATAAATTATGTAATCATATTATATATTCTGTATCCTTAGATTAAGTTTATAAGTTAGACAAAATAATTTAAGAAATAATAAATTGTAACGAACAAGGATGAATTGGGCCTGGGCACATTTAGCCTAACAGATACGCCGTCAGAACAAGGAAAAGGGCCTGTAAGAAGAAGCAAGAGGGCCAAGCGAAGGACCTGGAAGCTCAGGGCAATGGAATGAGGAAGCTTATAAATACGGACAAAAGTAGTTATAGAAGGGGTGAAGAATATATTGGAATTGTCCCTCTCTCATCTGTGTCATTCTTCTCTCCCTGACTGAACTTCTTTCTGTTAGAATCGTATTGGTTCCATAGATATTCTGCAGCTTTCCTTATTGATTGTATGCAGGCGTTGATTAATACATATATGAAATAGCAGAAGTTTTATCTTCTGCATTGCCAATCCAGATTTTGTTTGTTCATATTCAATTGTGATCATAACATAAATATAAATATTTAAAAATAATTTAATTAGTTTCCTTAATTTTTTCCTTTGCACTTCACTCTCCCGCTGCGACTCCTTTTTAATACACTACCCACGAAATAATACTTTAATTTTTCATGCCATACTCAAACATTTGTGCAGCATAAGAGTTGCAATTCTTTATTTTCATAGGATAGTTGCGATTCTTCTTATTCTGAAATGCTTAGATGTCATGGCCCAAAAAAAAAAAGAGAAATGCTTAGATGTTTATTTTTTTTGTCCACTTTCGAAAATTTCTTCGAGTTTTTTCTTTTTTTTGGTAATTTTTTTTTTCTAGCTTTCCTAAAATTGGTTAACTTCTGACCAAAATAAAGTGGGCTTTTTGGTGAATCAATGCCTTGGTTTGGATAAGAGGCTAAGTTGTCCCGGGTTGGCCCAGTATAGTATTTGCATCGTGAGTCTAATTTGGCCATTTGGGGGAACGCAGGTTTAACAAAGGTTTTAGGGTGCGATTCAACGAGAGAGCGAGCGAAAATGGCAGCTTCAATGGCGGGAAGACGAATGAGTGTGCGTTTCCTATGCAGAACTCCGACGAATTCGTTCACAGGGAGACCTTCTTTTGTTGGCTCACTGCCAAACTCAACTTCCACTCCTTTGCGCACTCCCATTACCCACTCTTCCCCTCTAAGGTGCTCCACTTCTCTTCTGATGCTTGCGATTCACAGTTACCACTTCAGATTCGAATTGTAAAAGTGTTCGTTTTAATTAATGTAATATTGGTTATAGTTGTGACTTATGACGACGTTATCCATTTTGGATTCTTGCATAGGTTGGTGCGAAGAGAATTGAGCTCCTTTAAACCCGTACACAGCGCGATTGCTTCTGCTTTTCTTGTTTCCAAGCTTCCCTGCAATGCCAGCGCCCCTAACGAAGGTTGTCCTCCCCAACTCGCACTTTACTATGAAACCATCTAGATCAGAGGCATTTTGTCCATGTAAAAGTCAAATGTTAAAGCGAAATCTGGCTAAGTACTGAACTCCATCGTTAAGGTCAACAATTTGATAATGCTGTATACTCATTTTTAATGCTTCTTTGCTCATATCCTCGAAGAATCAAGGTAGGAGTTGGTCTTACAATTTTTATTTTTTTTTTAGTTTGGCGTGAAAAGGAATTTCATTAAAAAATTAATGCTGTACGGGCCTTACAATGTGTTTAGTTCACCTACGGAGAACATTAGCAGGATATGGGTTTAGTTAAGGATTCAATTCAGAAATCCTCATTCCACGCTGGAATGTGAAGGGAGAATTCTCTTTTATTGGATCTTTTCATATTTTCCTGACTAGTCGAAAGTTGTATCGTTTGTATGGAATTATGGAATAAGCTGGTGACTAGTGAGGGTCTAGGAAGTTATTTGCAGAGACAACTCAAAGATGTGAAGCCCAATGAACTAGTCCATGGGGCTATTAGTCCATGAACTAGTATTTGTCTTGTAGAACTGTAAGCTGATGTTTTGTCTATGGGGCTATTAGTTCTACTGTCAGACAAATTCAATCTCCAGAATCATGACGATTTTGTCTTTCTTTGATGACAGGAAGATTTGCTAACTATATCAGTCCCATCTGATAACGGGTGATCTGGAGCGAGAAATCTCTTGTAAATTTTTGAACAACCTAGTTTCCTACCTATATTCGGGGATTCAGAATTTTGATTTCTAGACCAAGAATTGAGCAGGTTTGCTACTTTGGAGTTTGAATAGTGAGATTTTGATGGCCTTCTAGCTCTGCAAGTCCGACATATGCTTGTAACTTTGATAAACCTAATGTTGTTTTTACTTTTTACGCTGTCTTTGAAATAATATCTAAAGAAACATTTGAGAATCACATTTAAACATGAGATTGCTTGGACGATGAAAATGACACCCATGTTTCCATTGTCTTTTTGTTCTTAATGTAACTTTGTATAACACTAGCACAATAGTGATTAGTAAGTCTATACATCGAAGACTTAGTAGTAAAATAGGAGAGGTCCCTCTTTCATATGTGACCTAAGTACTGCGTAGGTCAAGTTAGGAAAACATTTTTTATCAGTGTTCATTCCTTCTTTCCAATGTCTTAATTCTGTAGTCTGTTACCTGACAATCATGTTCTATGTTCATTGACGTACCCTAGCCTGTTGGCATATAGCCATATACCTTGATAAAAGCTTGAAAATATGACATAATGAAGGCTGATATTGCCTGATATTCTCATATCATAGTGCCTACATGTAGCGAAAGAAAGCAAAACACCTCATTGCAACATTGCAGCTAAGTATGGTTATCATTAATCAGACATGGCATCCATGTGAGGCTTGTTTCTCTATTTTGGGTAGACAGTTAAGCACCTCTGACTCAATGGCATCAGCTAATGACACGATTAAGTTCCTGTTCTATGATCATGAAGGATACATCTTGGGAGAGTTAAATCTTTGCCTTGGGCCCTTAGCATTGGAACGTACAACACATTTGTTAATTTCCCCGGCAAAAGTTGCTGGATGATGTGAACCATATTAGCCTACATGTCTCTGTTGATAATTTTTTTTCTAGCTGTCACCCTGTTTGTTAATTTTCACAGCTTAAGTTATCGATTAAGTTAGGAACAGAAATCATACTTAGCGATTGAAGTTCCTTCTGTTTGGCTATTATTAGTCTTGGCGATCTTAGGACTAGTTCATGAAGACAATTTAAAGTAAACAATAAAATTTCATGCTCCAAATTTTCTCCTGATTTGGAGCTCATGAATTCTGACAATGGAGGGTTAAACTTGCTCTTCATATACTGCAATAGAAGAAATCTTGGGGACGATGTTTTGATAGTACACAACTTGACATAGTATATGTATCATGCAGATTTTGACATCTAGAAATCGAAAAACTCAAGTGAAATTTGGCATTTATGCATATTTATTTTCAGCTAGTTTCCTCTTTAACTTCTATTAGAATTCAAGAAATCTCTGATGACATCACCCATGGATTGATAGCTGCATCAGTTTATCGAACTGGATGTTTGAACTGTATACATCGATTTGAAATCTGAACCATCAAATTGGTTGATGCTGCTGGTATTACCAGGTATGAAAAGGATAAAAGGACAGGGAAGAATGGGACTGCTGAATTATAAGAGCGTCATTTTCAGTCATTGGTGCAAGTTTCTGTTAACCTGATAATGATCATTTTCACCAAACTTCACTAGAAACAACTTCTTATTGATGTCTATACATAGGAATAGGTGTTTTTGAATTGTCTTTGAAACAAAGCTTCGATTATTTTTTTAGTTTCCCGTTGAGGTGATTGGCTTAGAAGACTAGAATAGCATATGCTCAAGGAGATGAGATGTTTTTGGTCCAAAAAAAAAAAGGCAGATGAGATGTCATCTTACTTTCCATGACTAATTTAAAGCTGTTGGGAGTGTGATGACGACCGGTTTCACATGAAATTATGAAAAGAAAAGAAATATCAGTACGATAATTCTCCAAACACGCACTAAATTTAAATTTCAAAAAAGGAAAAGAAATAAGAGAATTCTGACTCACTTTATTGTAGTTCAAGGGACCGCGAATTGATTGTGATGATTATTCTTTTTGTCTCTCTCTTTTGTCAGACATCAGAGATTAAAACCCTAATTATGATTCTAATATTGTACTCTTTCTGGTCCTTATTATAAGGTACCAACTATCTTTTCTCACAAACCAAGAAAATGAAAGTTAAGTCATTAATGAGTCTAAAATTAATAAAAGTTTCCAACTTTATCCCTATTTTAGTGAGATAGATTTAAAAAAGTTTGTTAAAGTAAGGGCATAATAGAGAAAAGTAATAAATAAGTTAGTTAAATCTAGTTAGTGCCTTATAAAAAGGACAAAAAATTTTTGGGTAGTTGGTACCTTATAATAAGGACCAGAGGGAATAGTTTAGAACACAAACTATGTTTATATGAAGAAAATGCTGTGCATCATTACTAAAAGTTAGAAATCTTTGTTTGCTTCTCTTCTCAACTTTCTTTGCCCTTTTTTATTTAGCCCCATATAATCATTTATTCATGTTTCTTAAGCCAGTATTAGGGGCAGGTTAGAATTAAATACACACGCTACACAGATTGTTAATTTTAAATTTCAATGGTTAAAAAAACAAATAATAATAATAATAAGTTATTGATGTGCAATGCTAACCGCAGCCGAACCCATCGACCATAGACAAATTATATAACAGTTGAATTAGCCAGAAGACTTTGATAATTAAGTCATTGATTAGTATTTAAAAGAAGGTAGTTTATTGTATTTCCCAACATTCCCGGGGTGCCAGTAAGCTTGAAGCTTCCCTGAAGTTTCATAATGAGGAGGCTATAAAGTTAAAATATATTCAAAATTATCACTTTGGCTGGAGGGAATTTCTGGGTATTAGCTCCATATAATGAAATTTCCTTTTGAATTGAATAGCTTTAATTTTTTTTTTCCTTTTGAATTGTGAACCTCACGTTGTGTACATCAGGTGTAAATAATATTATGGCCACTTTGGAATCTTCTTATTAAAGATTGAAAGTAATATGTGTTAACATGAAATGAGAAAGAAATAGAAGAGTGAGAAGCCAGCAGCTTCCTTTGCTACTCCGAGTAAAGAGAAAAAGGGAATATATGAAGTGACACAAAGTCGCAAATCAAACAACTCCAAAGTTATTACTAATATGACATTTATATATTTCAGTTCATTCTTCAGTCCCTACCACCACCAACACCATCTTCTTCTTCTTCTTCTTTTTTAATAAATAAAAGTTTAGATGGGGTAAATACTGGTATCTTACTAATTACTATGGTCAGGACAAGCCTTCAAGCTTAAAAAGTACTTACAAAAGTATTTAAATTTCGCCTATCGATGAAATCTTTATATCAACCTGCGAGTATTAAACCTTCTTCCTTCTTTTTAGAGTGAAAATCAATACCTTAGCCAACTAAATCATTCCTCATCCCCCTGACACCATCAATTTGTACTCAATAAACTTTCCAGAAGTGGAGCCCTATCACCAGTTGGCCACAAACATTTAAAAATTGAATTAAACACTTTCTAAAATTTAGTTTATCATTAAAAAATAATGTTGTAAAAATAAAATGCACACATATAGGGTGAGACTTACCTGAATTGATTATCAACTTTCACCCTTTTTCAAATTTCTCAATGGTTGGTTAATATTTTGTTTCTGCAGTTTATGTCTTTCAGACATAGCTGTAATCAAACATCAGTTCGTCTTAAGCATGATGTCTTTTATGATAATTTTTTTCTCTCACAACTCACACCCTCGTTGAATTTATAGAAGGTTTAAACTAATAACACGACACTTGAGAAATATTTAAGAGAGCAGCATGGTGTTATTGAGTTACAAGGCCTCCACTCCTTAAAGTTAATTAGCAAAAGAAACTCTAATACATATTATTTAAAGATAAAAATGCATTTGTTAGATGCTAAAAGTGTTTCCATTTCTTATTAATTAATAAGAGTGTGTGTGTATTAATTGAACATATTTTCGCCTCATCACAGTTTTATGAACATCTCTCTCTCTCTCTCTACAACGCGCACGCACGAGGGTGAGGTTTCTCTCATTATCCCTCATAATCTCTAAATCACATCTGTCCAATCAATATAATACCACTTTTATTTTTCTCTCATTTTTCCAATTAACCAACCAAATTTAGATAATAAGAGAAAGTAAGAAAAAAAAATAAGGAGAAGGTCTCCTCCCCGCACATTTATTTTGTCCAAACTTACTCCTAAAAGTTAAAACAATGCTAGTTTGTGCCAACAACTTAGTAACTGTTCAATCTGCTTTTTGAAAAGCTGGAAACCAACTTCTATTAATGTCACTCAGCCTTCACAATTTCACTGTGCTTTACTTTTATTGCAGAAAATAAGAATACACACAACATATTCCAAATAATAGATATATTATAAGACACCAACTACTGATTCTCACAAATTAATAAAATTAGTTAAAAGTATTAGAATTGTCATAAAATTAAAGTGATTTACAATATTACCCTTACTAATTAACCTAAACTCTATTCTCTCTTCCACCATTCTTATTAAATATAGACAAACATGAAAAAATAAGTTAATTGCACTTTGGAAACTTGCAAATGTTTTATGAAAATGATAAAAAAGATTTGTTAGTTGATGCCTTATAATAAAGACTAGAACTAAAATTAATTAATCTATAAAAGGGATGAGAAAGCAATCATGAATGTAATAAATACAATCAAAATAGGATAAAATTGAAAAAACACAATAAATATTTAGATAAATACAAAATAAAACTTATATTTTGATTTATACTATTCACAAATTTAAGACTTTTTATACAGAGAGAGAGAGAGAGAGAGAGAGAGAGAGAGGTGTGTTGACCTTGGCTGTAATAATGCATGGTCTTATCTTGCTGATTTTAATGCTCTTTCTTTTTCCCAACTGCAACTACATGACATTATAAATTAAAAGGGGTGTAACAAGTATACCTGTTCTCATCATAATACTCACAGTCATCTTTCTTTCCATATCTCACATGCTGCTTTTATTCTCAATTTTAATTTAATATTTCGAGTCAATTCATAACAGACAAATTAGAGAGAGTTGTCCCCTTTTTCTATTCAATATTCATTTAATTAATTCAATCTCATTAACTTTAATATTTGTCAAATTTACCCTCTCTTGCACAAATGTGGTGTCATGCATATTATACAAGATTTTGGGGCTAGATTTGGTGGTTCTAGAGGCCTGATTTATTTCGTGGGGGCCAACATTTACTATCACATCATTAGCAGCTTTTCTATTAACCATTTTATACTATCAATCATCGTATATTATAAAATTTTTAGCTTCTAACAACTTATACGATATAAATAACTTTTCTTTTTTAAAAAACATGTACTTTAGTAATTCAAATTTAAAATATTTATGTACAAATAAAATAAATGTAATAATTAAGGATGCCTTTTTAAATTATTTTTAACATTAACATCGAAATCAGATAAAGCTTTTCTCATCCACAGATGAGGTGGAGGGGAAGTGTCTATTTAAAGAATGAAAAATTACTGATTCACTTATTATTTTTTTAGAGGCTGATCCTTTCATCATTTGTCTTTCTGATCAGTTTTTATAAGTTTATCTAAATCGTTAATTGGGAATAAGAGATAAAAGTCATAGTAGTATGATGACTTTTTAAATTGATATGATGTACGTGATTTAGAGATTATGAATAATGATGAAAGAAAGTCAAACTTGACTTTTTGATACAAATGTATGGTTAATTGAGCCAAGTTTGTTTAAAATTGAAATAGTAAAAGTGTTGATATTATTTTTTATGTTTTTTTTTTTTTTTGAGTTGTATAAGGAGTAGAGGAGACATGAAGATTTTTTTTTTTGAGCCTTCAGGAAGACATAAAGATAGAATTATGAAATTTAGAATTATGCAAAGCACAAGATAAAATAATAATAATTAGACAGAAACTTAAAATTCAGAGAGTTCTGATTCGGAAAAAATCTTAAACAAAAAAAAAATGAAAAGAAATTATGACCAGTACGACAATAAGAAAAGCATAAAGATTAATGTGTTAAGGTGTAAAAATACAAATGAGCTTTTTTCCCATGAATAAAAATATACATGTGTTTTTTTGAGGAGCAAAAATACACATGTGGTTACTATTTTGGTGCAAAAGTTACATCCCACCGTTAAGTCATTGTTCATCGTCGTTAAGTTATTGTTCACTTCATCTCTTTTTCTCTTATCACGGTGAACAGTGACTTAACGGTGGGATGTGACTTTTGCATCAAAATGGGTAACCACGTGTGTATTTTTGCTCCTAAAAAAAGCACATGTATATTTTTGCTCATGGGGAAAAAGTTCATGTGCATTTTTACACCTTAACCCAAAATTAATGCATGAGAAGCATGAAATTTATGATATGCTTTTTCTTATATGTATGTTAGGTGTTTATCCCTCTAATTAGAAGGATGATGAATTTTTTTTATATATATATTTTTATTTATATTAAATTATATGCTACATCTTGAATTTTTCTTAGGCACTCAATATCTCAAATTAATTAATTTTCAGAATACTTGTGTTACGGGAAAAATATTTCTGAATACAAGACTGTAAATTAATCAATTTGAGATATCGGATGTAAAAAAAAAATTAGAATATAACATACAATTTAATCTAAATAAATAAAATATATAAAAAAATTAAATAAAATGTCTTCATTCCTCTAATTAAAAGAATAAACACATAACAAATACATAAGAAAAAACGCCTAATATGAATTCTTCATGATATGCAAGCAGGTCTTAAATGACTTGGAAGTGCTAAATCATAGAGAGAACATGGATTCTTATAAATTACTATGAAAGTGTATTTTGTACAAGGTTTAGTTATATATAGAATCAAATCAAAGACAAACAATAATCCTGGACCCTGTCACTAAATAGTAGCCAAGTACGTTTTTTTGTATTAATTAAATTTTCCTTTTCTTGTTTGTTTCTTCTCTTCCTTCTTCTTCTTCTTCATCTTTTTTTTCTTTTTTAATTTTTTAATTTTTTTTTTATATCCTCCGTATTAACTGGCAATGCGCATTAAAAAAATGAACGCCGCTTCGGTTTCTCCTTCAATCTTTTCTTCTTCACCTTTGACATTCATATTTCACTCGGGGGGAGAGAGAGAGAGAGTCGTATTAAATGGTACTGGGCCTGTCTGAAAACCAGACTTCTTATTCATCATCTTCTTCCTCTGAGTTTCCATCTCAGAAAATCTAGACCCTTCAAATTCTGGCATAACCTACCTCCATTCCTGGATCTTCTGATTTTATCGTATAATTCCCGGAACCAGCAAGACTTTTTTTCCTTGTTCCCTTTTTATTTGTGGGTTTCTTCTAAAGTTTCGATCTTCATTTCATCTCTGCAGAAATGAGGGACGTAATCTCTTGTTTCAGCGAGAACTCTGTAAATGTGTCTTCTTATTCTTCTTCATGTTCTACCTTATCAAACAAAGCTTGTATCTCTCCCACTCTCATACCTTCGATCCAAAACTCAGTTTCTTCCGTGTACAAAATCACTCTCTGTAATCAAAAGCAGCTTTTAATCACAATCACTTGGACTAAAAACCATTCCAATCAAGGACTCTCTGTTAACTTCGACGACGACGGCGACCCCACGGCGGCGATATTCAGACTCAACACCAATTCAAGGTTCTTCAGGAAGAAAAAAAGCAGCAAATTTCTGGAATCTGGAGATTCAAAGATCGAGCTATTCTGGGATCTTTCAAATGCCAAGTACGAAACTTCCCCTGAACCTCTTGATGGGTATTATCTTGTAATCGTCGTTGATTCAGAAATAGCTCTAATTCTGGGTGACATGGCCGTAGAAATTGTGGCTAAGAAGTTTAAAGCTAGTTCTCCGATGGCCAAATCCTCACTGGTTTCTCGTAGAGAACATTGTTCAGGAAATACTCTTTACACAACAAGGACACAGTTCTGTGAAACTGGGAATTCTCATGAGATTTTTATAAGATGCAGCGGAGAGAACGAAGGGTTGAAGAATGTGAAGGGTCCTGTTCTTACAGTTTGTGTTGATAAGAAGACAGTGATAAAAGTGAAGAGGCTACAATGGAATTTCAGGGGAAACCAGACTATTTTCATTGATGGGTTGCTCGTCGATTTGCTTTGGGATGTTCATGACTGGTTTTTCAATTCATCATCATCGTCTTCTTCTGAGTGTGCAGTGTTCATGTTCAGAACTAGGAGTGCGTTGGATAGCAGATTGTGGTTGGAAGAGAAGTATGTTCAGAAAGAGAAAGACAGTGTCGACTTCTCATTGTTGATATATGCCTGTAAGACCCCTACACCATGAGGGGAAAATTTGGCCTTTTGCCTGTTCTTTTAGAAAACCAAAAAAAATAAAAAAAAAATTAATTTGGTATTCTTTCTGTTTCTTTCTTCTTGATTTGAACTCTCTTCTTAAGTTCTTTATTATCATCATGGGAAAGAGAAAGAAAATAATTTGAATTCCAACCTCCCTCTGGGTTATTTTTCTGCCTGGACAGGGATATGAATAAGAAAGTGCTGAAATTTATTGAAAAATTTTACTTTCAGAATGCCCAAGAGTGTTCCTTGGGATTCAGATAGGAATATGACTGAAGATGCAATCCCATGAATGAATTATTATCATATCCTGACCAGACCACACATTAATCTAGTAATGTTGCTGAGAAAACTTGTTCTGTTTTTCTTCTTGTGATGATTGATTATGATCTACCAGTGATGGAGACAAGAACATGACAATGTGTGATCTTGATTAGGGAATAGGAATAGGATTTTGATTATAGGACTCTGTAAAATATTGATGAAGATGAAAGGGATTCAGAGGTGATATCGAAATGGGGGAGGATTTGTCTTTCGTGGGTACGTAGGTGGTCTATTCTATGTTGTGAGATGCCATAACATGTTTTTATGACACTTCTCTTTGTCTATGGTCCCTCTAATAAATAAACACTCATTCACAATCCACTTCCTCCTTCATTGGTAAAAATATCTTGGTAATTGTATAATTGAAGTTTTTTTTTTTTGCTTGGTTTTTGGGTAATACCTAACAGGATAATGGTAGATAAAACCTCGTTTTATCATTACGATTTTATGATTTTTTTCTTCATTAAAACAATTTTACTAATTTTCTAAACGTTTTTATATTTTTACGATTTTCCTATGTTACGATTTTATGTTTTATAATTTTTTATCCCTCTTTCGATTTTACGTAAAATCTTGATTTTAACTACCTTGAACGGGACCATGACCTCACTAGATTTTTAATTTTTTCCCTTAAAATTATATTATTGTTATGCATGTCCTCTGTACTATATGTTCTCTTGCATTCCGGCCCCCTCCCATTCTTAGATCTGGCTTCTAGTATTTCAAGCTGAAAAAAAAAAAAACGCCACTAATTAGTGGGTATGGAAGAGATTTGCCATCAGAATTCTAGAAACTTATTTCTAGAGGAATTTTTAACTAGGTCCTTTTTTTTTGAGAAAATGATAGTGATTTTTAAATTCTTAATTATCTTAACTTGTTACTATTCATTGATTATCGTATTCTTTATAGAAATAAAGTATCTTCAATATTTTTTTAAAAAAAATTCCCACCGTTTAGTTGTATTTTGTATCATTATAAGAATGTTTTCATAAAAAAATTAATTTGATTGTAATGCTATTGTTTTTTTGGGAAAATTTATTAAGGCTTCTAGGTACAATGTCAATATGGGCATAAGTTCTAATTCTTCTCATGTATATAATTTATAAGTATTTCTATGTACGCCTGTTGAGTCGTCATAATTCAAATAAAACTTTTGAGACTTGAGTACTAGCTCACTCTTTTAAATGATAGATAAATTATATATATATATATATATATATATATATATATATATAATATGATAGATTAGTTACTAAAGAGTGTTACGGGCGTTCTCGATTTTGAGCCTTTATGAATGTAAATAACATTTTTATAGTAGTCATTTCAATTAAACCTAACAATGTTTAAATATGATTCAATCAGATAGTTATATAAAAATTTAAATAATAAATAAGTTAATGATAGTGTTGAGCTCTTACTTTTCCGACAAAAAAATCTGTATAGTGGAACCAAAATGGCACATGCTGTGAAGAAAAAAAGGGGCATATTGTGAAGAATTCAGTGTGCGAAAATTGTGGTTTAAGCACATTCATGGTGTTTACTATTCAGAAAAGCTAACCAATCATACACATACATCTCTTTGATTTAGCCTACTATGGTTTGGTAATCCTCCATTGAACTCTAATGATTGAGTAGGCCAAGAAAATGTTTCCAAGTTAGGTTAATGATGAAGTCTTTTTAAGTTACGAAGACCCTATAAATGGAGAACTTTGTAATATATATTTACTTTATATGATGCCGACACCATCATTTTATATGTTGTGTATTCTTAGATTATATATTAATTTATTAGTCAAACTAATTAGTTTGAAAAAAAAAATAAAAAATAAAATATTTTAAAGTAATTTAATTAGCTTTCTTAATTTTTTCAAAAAAATCAATTATGTATTATAATTAAGACCAGGAGTAATTATTTGCTCAAAACTTCCATAATTAGCTCGGTGTGAGACACAAATTTCAGCGTGCAGGTGTAGTGGTTGGAATTTATAATAGAGCTTATATCATCCAATACTAATATTATTATTATTATTATTATTATTTATCAACAAAAGCAATACAAATATTATTCCACTGAATAAAATCACCTGTATGATTTTTTCACCCTACACTCATGTATCCTCTAAATGGAGGTAATTTTATTTGAGACAAAATCGAGGATTAAATGTGAATATTTTTAAAATAAAATTTTGAATATTGGTTTTCCATGTTATGAGGGATTATCTTCGGTCACTAGATCAAACCTCATTAGTAATCAGCTATATGGATTAAATGATGTTATTGTGCTTTATTTTTCACAAACTATTTTAACATAGAGACGTTTTTTTGTTTGTTTGTTATATTTATAAGTTATATCATTAAAATTTTTATATGAATGTATAATTTCACTTTTAATTTAGTGTTATGCAGAGTTGTAGACTTTTACTCTCTCATAGGTTTTATTATATATAAGGTAGAACAAAATTAAAGAATTGTTAAATTTTAAAACGGGTTAATGAGATTGGAAGCTTTTTGTTTTTTGTTACGGCGGGAGTTAATTATAAGAGAGGCAGGGAAGTATTATTAATCAACATATTTCGACTATTAATTTCTTTACGCATCTTTTTTATTTTCTTCCTTCGTCTATTTATAGGTTTAAAGACCGTATGTTCATTTTTTTTTTTTGGAAAAATCTTTTTAAAATCCCAAGGACCAAAAAAATATAAAAAAGATTTTACTAACAACACTTTTAATAGATGATTAACAACTAAATCCGTAAGTTTTAACTACTCTTTATGATCTTTTTAATATTAGAATTTTCTGTAGGACTTTATTGATATTCTCTTAAGCCTTTGAGACCTTAAAAATATTTTCCCTTCCTTCTCGCTAGTACATCATATCACAGCATTAACTATTAACTTCCTTTAATTTACACATGATAACAATTTTTTTTTTTTTTTATCATTTCCTCCTTAATACATGTTACGCCTACGTGTCTTTTTATATCGTTATTATGCATATATGAGTCGTTCGGTCTCATCTTTTCTTATATCATCATCCCGTTATCTTAAAAAAAAAGAAAAAAAAATCAATTATCCACACATATTTAATACTAAGTCCGTTCCTAATTATAAATAAAGTTGACTTTTTTTTGAAGGGACTAAGCAAGCTAAATATGTTACTTAATCATTTTATATGTTGTGTATTTTTATATTATATATTAATTTATTAGTCAAACTAATTAGTTTGAAGAAAAAAATAAAAATAAAAATATTCTAAAGTGATTTAATTAGCTTCGTTAATCTCTCCAAAAAAGTTAATTATGTCATATAATTAGGACCGGAGGGAGTATTTAATACGAAATGAACGTTAAAGAGCAGTATTCATGAACTTGAGACTCGTAGTTTTCTCACTGCAAACTGCATGTTATTTATATAAATCAGAACAGAAAAACAAGGATAGAGTAGCGTTTATTTAGTAACAAAATAAATGTTGAAGAGCATATATAACTGTGTGCGTGTGTGTGCAAGTTGCTCCAAGTTGTGTAAGATTATCTGTAATCCATGTGACTTGAAAATGGCCGAATAAATGAGTAAACTTATATTATATATATGTACCATACTCAACATTTGGTGGGCCTCTTTTGATCTGTTTTGGTCATAAGATTGTTTGATGTTTTTGGTTTTCTAATGAATAAAGACAATCTGGGTTTTGAAAGGACTGTGAATGGATACAAACTTACTTCTTGGAATCCAACTGGCATCAAGAAATTCTATGTACTTCCCTGTTATCTTGCCTTCCACAACATACTCTGTACTCCACTTAAAACCGTTCTTGTCATTACCAGTTTTTTTTTTTTTTAAAAAAAAATTGATTAAGGTTATCTTAAACCTCTTTGAAATTGACGCTAACTTATTTTGAAATTCAGAACATAAAGATTTTTAGTCTCTCCTAATAAATGCGCTTTCTAAAGTTCAAAGAGTCTAGTTTCTTTCATAATTCATTTTCTCACAACCCCTCATGATTTATAAATTATGTCTGTTCAATCAATCTAAAAGGTCACAATGATTCACATCATCAAGTTATCACTATTTCAACTTTTCTCTTATCTTTTCAATCAAACTCATGAGAGATTATAAGAAAATAAAATGATGAGAGGATGTACTTTCGAGTTGAAATTTGTGTTCTTCTTTTTACGAGGTAAAATTGTTTATCATCTCAACTAAAAACATATTTTCCTCTTTTATACTACTTCATGTATTCTAAAATATTTGTTATGTTAAAGTTGTGCATAAAAATTAAATAAAGTTAACAAAAATGTAGTGCTTTTTTTTTTAAAAAAAAAAAAACCTCATTTATTATAATGTCTAAAAAAATTCTGAGCTCCTAAAATGTAAAATTGTTGAAAAATGAATAATATTTTTTTCCCAATTAATGCATTTTTTAGATAAATAAAATAAAAGAAAATATTTACCCCTTTATCATTGAATACTAATTGTAGACTAATTCATATTTTAACCAATATATAAATATATAGAATAAAATCTATGATAGAATACAATATTTATATCACAAAACATGCAGCTTATTTATCAAACTTATAAAAAATAACATGGAAATTTTACTGAAATTACAAAGAGAAAAAAGGTTGGTAGAGGCCATTGTAGCAATAGCAAGCGACCATTCTATCTTCCAAACGATAGAAGCTTTCATATTCATTGTCACTACTACTACTGCTGCTGTATTGTAATCCAATTTTGTCTACATTAATCATTCTCATTTCCTGTACGTTCGAAACTTCTTCGCATTTCAAGATCAGGGCCTAACTTATCTATTAATATATAATTTGGTGTTACATATAAGTATTTTAGAAATATATGTCATAAATGTTATAATTAAAAAATGAGTAAAGGTGCAATAAGAGCACCTACTTAACAGAATTAATAGTTAACGGATGTAAAAGTAATAATAAACAATGTTTAAGGTTGTTAAATTGAGAACGTCGTTAAGTTTAACAAGATTGACTGTTAATTGTAATTAACTTCCATCAAATGTAGCCCACTATTTATAATAGTTAACGTGGTTAAACTTATCAAGGTTGTTAATTTAGCTACTTAAAAATTGTTTATAACTACTTTTACCTACATTAAATGTTAGTTCTGCTAATTGCTCAAGGTGCAAAACATTATTACTATTTTTGCATCTTCACGCTTAAATAATTTATTTAACTGTATTGATCTCTCTAAATTAAATAAATAGGTCTTCCATTAATGATAAATGATAAAGTAGTACTCCCTTTAGTCCTTATTATAAGGCACCAACTAACAATTTTCACATATCAATAAAAACAGTTAAAGTCAATAAAGTTGTCATAGAATTTAAGTAATTTCCAATATTACCCCTACTAATTACATTATATTCCAATATTCTATTAATTATTACTCTCACCTACATGAAAAAAGATAATTAATGCTCATTGGGAACAAGCAAGTGCCTTATAAAAAGGACCAAATAAACTTACTAGTTGGTGCTTTATAATAAGGTTCGGAGTAGTATATTACATCTATGTAACATTTCTAATTTAATGTCATCATCAAGGACTCTCTGACCCTACAAGAACTCAATTTTCTGATGCACTTGCTTATATTTCCATTACAAAAACCAGCACACTACTAATAGAAACCAGAGAAAAGAAGACGTTACTGATGGAAGTTGCAGATCCACTGGAGAATATGATCTCGTCTTCTGCAACAAAAGAAAAAATAAAAAAACATCATCAAATAAAAACAAAGCCAACAAGTAACAAATCTTTTTCTGCACATTAAAATCAAAATTCACTTACTGCATTCCTTGGCGTGGCATAGACACTTCAACCCAGCTCCACAGTTCCCATGTGGTTTCTCACACTCCTTACACAGATCTGGAATGTCAAAAGAAATCCTGGTACCCAACTTATATCCTCCGTAGTTGCTAATATCTGAAGAACTCTTATGGATCCACATGTAACTTGAACAGTTCAAGTGCCTAGGATGAAACCCCCTGTTAATTTTGTGAACTTCCTTAACAACTAAACATTCATAAGGTTTAGACGAGTATAGTTCTCTGCAATTATGAAAGAGTGGCAAAATGGGGTTTTTATTTCTTCTTTTGATGGAACAGTTGAAGAGAAGAAGTGAATCAGATTCTGGAGGAGAAGGAAAACCAGCAGTGACAGACAGAGGAGAAACATACTGGAGAGAAGAAGAAGAATGTGATATTGTTAGTGTTTTAGTGTTATAATTGATGGAAATGACTTTGAAAAGACCCAGAGATGTTCTGAAGTAAAGGTCGTGTGATCTGCACAGGGTCATGTTCTGAAGCAAAAATGATGAAGATGATGTTTGGTTCATGATCTCACCGCAGAAGTTTGTATGATTGTGTTGGGACATGCAAGTGACCTCAAGCATGAGGCTGAACAAGAGAACAGAACGAAGAATACTGAACTTCTTCATATTCTGATCTTTCCTGTATTGAAATCTGAAATCTTGAATCTTGTTTGAGTAGGGTCTTCAAGAATCCACAGTTTCATTATGGTCTTAAAGTTAGGTCCATGTGTGTCTGTAGATTGATCTTTGTAAGAAAGGTTATATATTACTTTGAGGAATCTGTAGGTAGACTATAAAATTCAATTAACTTTTATGTGATTATGCCTTGTCCCTTTGAAATGGAACCTCAATTTTTGGCATTAGATTCCTTTTTCTTTTTTCCTTCCCCCGTACTTTGTTTCTCTCACTTTTGCTTAATATATTTTTCTGATCCATGTGTGATTCAATTCCCCCTCAACACCAAGGATTCTCATTACCTAAAGTTACATTTCCGAGTTACCTGCCTTTTCAGGTTATTTATATTCTTCTATATAAATTAACAGAGACTCAGAATCATTTACTTTATCAGGCAATACAGTATTATTACCAAACAGCAACTCCATGATCTATTAATCAGAAGGGAGAACGATAGGAATCAGAAAGATTAATCCAAAATACTCTTGTAAATATTTTTGACCAAGGCAGCCCTATCAGAGAATAAAAGACTTCATGGTTCATTACAAGTTGAAAATACTCTCGAGAACTGATAGGCACAAAGAAAACAAAACAACACCCATAATTTTACACATTCTAAAAAAAAACAGTTTACTGGAATCTTTACTGCTTCATTATTATTATCATCTTCTTCAGGATCATGCAGTGGTGTTGGTAGCAGCTGGTGGAGGCGGCGGCTTAACAAGATTGGTCGGGAAATCCAGAAGCACAAGCTTCTCAATAGCAGTAGAAAATGTTGCAGAGAATTCCACATGATTTGGGTGACCTTGAAATGCAACAAAATCTTCCTTACTTTTAAATGTCATCAAGAACGCATGAGTATAACCTTGTCTTAAAATCTCTTGGCTCTCAATGTCCTGTCCCCTGTTAAAACAAAAAACAAAACAAAACAAAAACAAATTCAGTCTTATTAATACTAAAACAATTCATATATCTTCTTTGAATTTGAGTTCTAAATGGTAAACAAGTATATATCAAAAGGGAAATGGTCTGATCTCATGCTTACCATTCAAAGTGTTTGACAGAATCAATCTGAGAGACCATCTTCTCCATGCCTTTGATGAGATCTTCAACGGCCACTCCTTCCTTGAACTTAACAATCACAAAGTGCTTGAACTCTCCCATGGCTGTGGCTTTTACTTTTTCTTCTTCACTACTCATGAATATCAAATCTTGTCACTACCCACTCAAATATATAGTGCCCACAAAAGGGGCTTGTAATATATGAGCAAATTTATTTGCACGTCAAACCTCACAGTCCCCATCTGTCCCTTGTCACATCAGATACGCTTGGCACTTCAAAATTATACCAAGACAGTATATTTCATGTTTTTACCGCGTGTAACCTCTTTGGCATACCGGCTAGAACAAAAGTCCATTGCACAATAATTAAGCCCATTCAAGTGCAGTGGGGAAAAATGAACTGTTTTAGATATCAATCGTCTCAAATGTGCTTATTTAAAAAAAGTGTTTTCTGATAGAAAAATATTAGGGATAAGTGATTCAATAAGTAATGTATTATTAAATATAAATTTTTATGCATTTTTGTTTATCTATTAGAATATATTTAATTAAGTACTTTAAATTTTTAAATTTTTTAATAATAATTTATTTTTTTAAGAGAATTTAAATTTAAATGTTTATCTTCAATTATCACAATATATATAATTAATATGCTGATCCTTATTATAAGACACCAATTAATAAATATATTTGGTATTTTTTATAAGACACTTGCTTGTTTTAAAAGAGCATTAAATATTTTTTTCCATGTACGCTCATAATTAATAAGAGTAATGAGTAAGGGTAACATTAATTTGATATTAGAATTGAGTGTAATTAGTAGGGATAATATTGAAAATTATTGAAATTTTAGGATAAATTTCATGAATTAACTGTTTTTATTAGTTTGTGAGAATTGTTAATTGATGTTTTATAATAAGAACCAAAGAGAATATATAAGTAGTATTGAATAATATTCATGTCATTTCCAGTTATTTTTTTATATCAACTAACTTTTTAAATAATCATCTAAATAAGAGCCAATTTGGAAAAAAAAAAAAAATCATTTTTCTCAACGTCATTCAAAACACAAATCATATTTACAATATGACTTTTATCATATTTTACTTTCAACAAAAGTTATATTGTAAATAATTTATTTTTGCCACCGCTTGACATTACTTTGCAATTCTGTTCAGGTTAAATGAGGGCTAAAAGAATGGAAATAAGTCTCGCATTAAATATACTTGAAGAAAATAAGAGATACAAAAGTAAAGACCTTTGTCTAGTGACATTAGATGCGTTCCATATGGTTCAATTCCCACTCCACTATTCAAAAAACAAAAGCCGTCCAAATTCAAAAAACAAAAAAGATAAACAAAAGTGGTGTCAATATTTCAGCTAGGGTGAAATTTGATGCAATTGTAAGATTCATCTCATGTGATTTGTAGATGACGGGTTCAAATTCTGAAAACAAACAATCTATTATTATTGTAGGGTAAAACTGTATATATCAATCTCTCACAAGACCTTATCGTTCTTACATGATAAAAGCCTTGCTCAACTTCTTCCTCTTCTTTTATTTTTTTTATTTTTTTTCTTGTTTTTTTTTTACGACAAGCTAAAATTGAAGGGACAGAAATGTATATTAAAAAAAAAGATTGAAAGGACAGAAATTACAGTAAAATCTCAGAGGAAAGGTACAACCTTTCTTCAAGTTATAGGCCCAGTAGTGGGGAACACATTGGGTCTATGCCACAGTAAAGTTTGTCTTGTGTCATTGTCTTAGCACATGAATGGGGTCTCTTTGGTATCATTTTCCCCTGCGAGTTTAGGTTTGTGGGTTGGACCGGCCTCTGCTCAGAACAGCACCTATAATGATTTTTCCCTTTGGACCAACCTTGCTTTCTAAATTATTCCATTATCAAATTCTTATTAGATGCCGGGATAATTTTACTCACTAAAACCTACTTTTATAAAAGGGGGCAAAAAGAAAAGGCAAAAAAAAAGAGAACACTTTTTTGAAACTTTAATTTGTTTTCATGAGACAGTGGGTTTTTTAATTTGACTTTAGTGGGATTTGCAGAAAAAGCAGTGGGAGTTTATGGACATTTTCTTCCATGTACTTGCCATGTGCATCAGCACCAAGGAATATATTATTATGACATGGTAGCTAGGAATCTTAGAAGAAGGCTAAGTGACTAGTTTCATGCTAGGGTACAATTGAATGAAAACAACCCTTCCCAACTTTAACATAAATATCATAAGAACATGTTGCGGTTTCTGTACCAAAATGATTTGGTTTTAGTGGAAAGGAATTTAAACATTTTCAGCACATGTTTTAAGTTTAAGTTTGTGCAAATGTAGAAAATAGTTCTCTCTTCGGTCCTAATTATAAAACATAGTTAATGTTTTTAGAGAGATTAAAGAAATTAATTAAATTACTTTAAAGTGTTTTTATTTTTATTTGTTTCTTCAAACTAATTAGTTTGATTAATAAACTAATATATAATATAAGAATAAACAACATATGAAATAAACTTATTTAGTTTCCTTAATCCCTTCAAAAAAAATTAACTATGTCTTATGTCTTATAAGTAGAACCGGAGGTAATAATAGAAAAGCTACCTCCAATTAAATCCCATAATGCTTGAATCTAACCCAATCATAATATAGGACAAAAGAGTGTTACTTTCTGTAAAACTTTTGCAGTTTGTTGTGTATTTAGCTCAAAGGCATCTTCCACATATAGATCACATCCAGGTCTGATATTCGGATTCATTCATCGTCCATTTTCTTCGCCAACTCTAAAAATTTCCAAAAACATGTTTTTTGGTCGAAAGTAAGACACTTTTTTTTTTGTTTTGGGGGGGGGGGGGGGGTGGGTAAGTGAAATGTTGCGTCATATAATTGTGTTGAAATAATTTGGACCAATAGGTAATCCGTCCTAATCACTCTTTATCGGACAAGTTGCCTTTGTGATTTTTGAATTGTCTTTAACTTTCTTTTTCTTCCTTTAAGTTTGAAATTTCTCTCAATTATTTCTTATCAGGATTTCAATCATTTAATGATATGTTTAATCAGTTAGTACAATAATTTGCTCGAGTATGTATTTACTTACTTCCTATATTGATCACAATTAATCAATGTCTTTTCTGGATAAGGATACAGCTTTTCATCTGCAGCGGATAAACAGACCTGTTTGCTAGGTTGAATTTTCCTCTTTTTCATCTTCTGCAAACTGCATGACATAAGTCCTGAGATGGCAAGGTAATAACAGTAAAACTTGCTGATTTACTACAATACTGGAACTGAGGATAAAGGAAGAGGTGGGCTCCACTCCAATAAGATCAATCTAATGTTAATATTTGGACTTGACACCTCAACTCAAACCCTCTTCCCCTGTAACCAACACCTTTTGGTTGTGTAGACTTTTATGAATAAATGAATTTGATAAAAACTTATTTAGACGATATACTGAAAAGTTAGTTTTAAATGAAGAAAAGCTAAAGGCAAATAACGAGAAAAAGTTGATTCAGCTTTAACATGCCTTATGAAGAAAAGTTCAATTGCTTTGGTATGTTTGAATTAGTTTTTAAAGAATAGTTTCTAAAGAAAAAGTGAAAAATTGATTTTATCGACTGTTTGAAGGGTTTCAATAAGCTTTTCTGAAGGAAAAAAACTGAGAAAAGAGTAGCTTTCCTACAACCAAGGTTTCAAGGGCGCAAACCGTGATTTCGAATCAGAAAACACTTTTTTTAGTGTCTATTTAAATTAGCGGTAGAATATATTTTTCTAAGGTGATTTACGGACTACCACTTTGACTCTTTTTATAAGTCTACTTATTTTTACAAACAAATGAAAATGAACTTATGAATAAGACTAAAGTGGCACAAGCTAAGTACGTAAAAGAAGTTTTATCATAAATATACTTTTTTATAAATGGACTTATAAATAGAATCAAAGTGACATAAGGTAAATACGTAAAAGAAGTTTTATCTTCACATATATATATTTTCTCCAATTCAAATATACCTTGAATTTTTCACTGGTTGAAGCCCTTTACTTTTAAAACCATGGTTTGAGCTGAAACTATAGTTTCAAAACGATACATACTAATCAATAGCTTATGAGAACAGGTAGAAATTCAGTTTTGAGCTTCCTACTTGCATCCTAAACCAGCACGTCATTGAGACAGTCCAGTGAACCTTGAAGCAAGTTTCAGAAGATTATGAAGCAGGGAAACACCCTGAGACGAAAATCATGTAAGAGAATTATAAAAATCTGATCAGTTGACATATTTATGTTATTGTAGCATTGTTGAAATCAAAGGCAAAGGGTGCAAGTAAGAGTAATTCACAGATGTAACAGAGTAGGTTTGTTTGGTACACGAGAGGGAATAAGGCAAATAGCAACAGTTTGACTAGCTAGGCTGAAGCGTGCATGTGGATATATGTGTGTGTGTGTGTGGGATTTGACATCAATTATTGAAGCCTTTCAGTATCACTTCTGACAGATAGCTAGATAGGGTTTGAAGTGTACGTTATGAAAAAACATGGGCCTCTTGACTGCAAAAATCACATATATGTGAACCCACCTTCAACGGCATATACCTCTCCTTTTCTTGAACTATGGTTTAAATGGGATCCACCATGTTTAAATATATTTTTCCCAGTAACACTCAATATTTTATACTAATTTTTTATGTATCCATCATCATAAAATATTTTTTTTAGTCTTATAAAATAAATTTTTGTACGTCCAACACGTACATCAAATTGCACCAAGAGTTGGTTTATAATACTAGGTGTAGTTGGGGAAAAAAAACCTATTTAAGGTATATTAGATATAATTTAGCCCTTCAACTGTTACTGGTTCACCATAGTCAATCTCACATAAAAAATTGTACATTCACCCTATTACACCGTGGTGAAAGGCGGAGGAATTGGAGGAAAAGGGTGAGAAACACGTAAAAGGAAAAGATTTGAGCCTTCACTTTATAGAGTTGGGAGGATTTGATGCTTTTTTCTTTCATCCATTTTGTTTTTCTGTAAAATGTGTTGTATGATGAGAGCAGATCGAGGACAAGGCAAGTAATTTATTTAACTTCTTTCTTTGATATCTTCAATAAAAGACATCTTACTCTTATAATAAGGTCAGATGGAGCATTATGAGATCTGAGTTTAGAACCTCTCCCTTATCGCGGAGGTGTCAGTTTCATTGAGGTTATATGTAATTGGTTTTATCATATGATATTTTACACATGTATTTGTTATTCTACTATTGAGTCAGTTACTTAATTGCCACTTTGTACAATTGACTTGCGATGTTAGTTACGATGTATATAAACTACTCTATGTTTTAGCAGTGAATAATACACAAGTTACTTTTTCCCAATTTTGCTCATGTGAACTGCATGTAACAAGTGGATATAAAAGGGATTGATTGATGCATAAGAAAGTTGCTTTGAATGATTCATGGAAAGAATTTATGAATATGTTAAATGCGTCGGAAACTTACAATTTAGGGTTTTGAATTAATTTTTTTATGCTTGAATTTTTCTATAACAACTTTTTTTAAAATTTTTTTTTTTTATGATGCCAATTGAATTTGAAGAAGTTGAATATCGTAAATCCTAAGTGATCCTAATTGAGTCTGTTAAAATATATTAGTTCAACTTTAATAGATTATGGCCCAAGCATGATTTAAGATAGGCTATGACTGAGAGATATGGGTTCATACATAGAGGAAGATTTACTGACAAAGGTTAATCTAGTTGATAAAGGAGTAGACTAATAAATAAGTTTGTGAGTTTGAATTTTATTAATGTGAGTACCTTATTAGCATGCAACATGTAAAGTACTTTTATAAACACTTTTTTTAGCCTAGAGGCATGATCTGACTTTGGTAAATGTCGAGACCCAACTCACCTAAAGTGTTCTCCTCCATCTAAAATGATATCTCATAATAGTGTTCTCTTACAAGTAATCAGAGTTCACATTGTTGCTTCGATTTCATATGTGTATTTCAACAAATCAATCAGATTTTAGATTTTAGGTACGTCTGAAACAGAATCAATTCAGATTATATACATAAAAAGCTTTTAAAATATAAGATCTTTACGGCAATATTGTTATTTGAGACAAAATATATCTGTCCTTTTCCCTCCTATGTATCTTTATTTTGCGGATTTTTTTTCTTCCCTATAAAGATTAAAGGATACTATTCTTAAAAAGCAAGCGTTCACGTTTTTCTTTTTTCTTTTTAAAAAAAGTAAGTTAGAGAATAGAGACGCCAAAACTAGGGTGGTTACCACTTAATTTTAAGTTGACTAAAGATATTGTGCTCCTCATCCGAGACAAAATATATTTGGTTTTCTTCCCTAATGCTTGCAAATGATAACTATATCTTTTTCAATGCATTGAATGTGAAAATGTTGGAAAATTATGGACATCATAGCAAAATAATTATGGACATCGAAGACCGTAAATAAACTATTATGATAAAACCATTTAATTAAACAAGAATTCGACGATTATATGTTGCCTCTACTTACCATGTAAATTATAAACACATAAAACACCAAAGGCAAGAAAAAATATACACAATTTTGTTTGATACACAAAAATAGAATAAAAAAAAAAATACGAAAGATGATTTTGTAAATGAGAAATATATCGTGTGATCCTGAATAAAGACGTAATAAAAATATCAGTTGATACGATCAATAACGAAAAAACAAGCATGAAACATGCAAAACTTGAAACAGACAAACAGTGATCGACAGCCCTCGAGATTTATTAAGTAATGCAATTCGATCAGACGGTAGATAATTGGATTGATGCAACCTTCAATTCATCAACGAACAGGCGATCACACACGCACGCACACATTTCTGAAAGGAGGAGCTATCCATAAATGGTAATAAAGAAAAAAACTTGTGGGTATGAGACTTAAAAGCAATTCCTGAACTAATAATTGTTGGCAAAAAAATAAAAATAAAAATAAAAAACTAATAATTAGACTACTGATAGATTGAGACTAATATCTGCAGCCTTTATTTGTCATTAGTTCATATTTTTCTTTCTTTCTTTCTTTTTTGTTTAAACGAAAATAATGCAACTTGATCAAATGCATGCGTCTTTAATTAATTGGTTGTCAGGTCACTATGAGATGACATATACATAATTACATACATTTACATGCGGACAATACTTCCCTCAAGCTTCTTACATCTATTATCTATTATGTCAAGTTCTCCAATCAAATATTACCATCTACTATTTTTTTTTATATGGGTTATAATTCTCTCTCCAACCAACACTCTCTCCTACCACTCTTTGCCTTGTGAACTTATCATTGGCAACATCTTTCACCAACACATGTTGCCAGCGAACACCATCCTACATCACAACCGCGCTACAGGCAAATCGGAGTTCAGATTTCCCAGTTGTAGCTTCTTCTTTATTTTTGTTGGTTGTGGTCTTCTCTCGCTTCTGGGGTGAACTTTTCCTCTCCCTCTCTAAATCTTTCTCTAGGTGGCGAGAGCTCTCTTCCTCGCCTTTATTTGAGCTTCTAGTATGGCATGATCCTTCCCCAACGGTGTCCGTTGGTGGAGGGTATGTCCGTCGTTTCTACTTCTTCTTCTTCTTTTTTTTTTTTGGTGGTGTTGAATTTTAGTGGTGGTGTTCTCAGTAATAAATATATTTGTGGATTTTGATTATAATTCCTTTTGATTGGATGATTGTTTGAATGTTAATAGATCTAATCCTCACCTGGTAGCTTGGATTTACATTCTTGGGTGTATGTAGGGTTTTGTCGATGGTTGCTACTGTTGTGTGCTTTACCTCTCAGAGGACCATTGTCACTTTGTCAGCCATATAGGCATCATCAAGAGACGTTGTTCGGTGTATGGTCAACGTCATCATATTTGTTTGAATGGAGGAGTAGAGAAGTGCTTTTAAGTTTTAAGGACATCATTTGTCTTATTTCTTTCGAGGTTGGGTTTTCTACATCCTTTAACCCAAGATGGGGTAACTGTGTAGTTGCAACGAATGCTTATAAGGAGGTGTGTATATAAGGTAGATTTTGCAACCAACACCTTCTTTCATATCACATCTAACCTTGGATGTCCAGGAAGCTAATGCAGTCACTCATTTTTCTATTCCCAATCTCTTCAATGGCGGTGATTAGTTTTTCCTTGTATTTGGAATTTGTTCTGTTGTATTTGTTTTGGCCATGTTATTAGTGCTGTATTTGGTTTATTCGGTTTATTTTCATTTAGTGTATCAATTATGTGTTTGAAGTATTAATATAAGTACATTTTGAGAGAGAAAAAAGGGTTATAATTAAATGATTTGTCACCATGGTTCATTAATTACTAACTGGACAGGGATCACTGTACTGTGCCATTACTATAAACAGCTAGTCATCCCCCGTGGAGGCATCGTTGTCTAAACTACATATATAAACTCATATACATTAATATATCAATCACTCGGTCATAAATGGTCACACGATTCACAAGATCCTCGAGATATATATGTATAGTAAAATTAATTCTAGTTTTCTGCGTAAAGAAATGGGAAAAATTTCCATCAACTTTGAACTGCATGCCCTGCTGATTCCTCATCTCGTCAATTTTACCTCCTCCTTCATCACAAAACGCAATCTTATTTCACGATATATGTATCGCAAATGACCTAAACACTATGACAGTGCACGAGGTATCTGCACTCGCTCCCCTATATTTATAATCTGATTTATAACATGATATATAATTTAATACAGCATATCCTACGGTTAAATAATTTATTTAGCTTCTCTTCATCTCTACAGAAATGTAAATCGATTCTTATATTTAGTCATCTGGCCATAAAGCCAAGTCTATTTGACAGTCGTTGTCGTCGTCCAAACCGAGACCTAAGGTCCTCCAGCAGACAAAAGGAGGGCCAAGAAGCAAGCCCTCCGCCATATGACGTAACAGACTCGGCATGTTATACAATGCTTCCTCGTCCAAGAACTCATCACCTTCTTCATTCCTCTTTTCCTTATTATCTTCAACTGACAAAGGCTTTGATTTATTAATGTTGTGATGATGAGCATTTGAGGAGGTGGAGGTTGGTCTGAAAGCATGTGCGGCTTCAGCCGCGGCTGCTCTGATGTCGTGGGGGGAGGATGAGGTAGCGGCCGGCAGGAGCCGAGCCAAGTCGGGGAAATTGAGAGCAGCAGAGCTGCCTCGGAGAGCTAGGGCAGCCACGTCATGTGCCCTAGCCGCCATTTCTGGATTAGGGTAAGTACCCAGCCAAATCCTGGACTTCTTGTTGGGTTCCCGGACTTCACTAACCCACCGGTCACCATTTCTTCGCCGGACACCATGAAAGAGTGGATGTCGAGTCTCTCGAAATTTCTTTCTTCCTGCTTTCCTTTTGTGAGATGCAGCAGAGCTAGGGTTTGGTGTTGAGCATGGAGAAGTAGAGGAAGATCCATTCTCAAAATCCATGACAAGCTAAGAGAGAGCAATAACGAGAGGTCAAACAGATGTTTATAAAAATATGTTTCAATAATGAATGAATCCGTGGAAGAGTAAGGGATATATATGTTTGTGTGTGTATGCACCCCTCGAGGATCCTGGCGTGAGACACGTACGCCTACTTTGGCACAAAAAGACGAGAGTCGATCTAAATCTTTATCATCATTAACATTTTATATGGAGCGGGTGATGCGAAGGATATCTTAGATATTTTTGTGGGAAAATAGATATTTTTCGGAAACTACTTCATATAGTCTTTTTTTTTTTTTAATAAGAGCTTAAAATTTAAATCATTCTTACCCTTTTTATAATAACTTGACAAGATTGTTTGAATATTTAATGATTTTTTTTTTCATTTTTACCCCTTATAATATATATATATATATCATTAATTAAAGGTTGTTAATATTTATGTTTAATTTATTTTTCTCTTTTACTTACCCTTATAAATAAAGACATACTTAAAAAATAAATTAAAGCTTATTTTAAGTATATTTATTATTTTTAACTAATTTTAACCGTTCTCTTAAATAGCATAATTCGATTATTGAGCTCTTTAAAAAAAGAAGGAGATAATTATTCATAATCAGATTCATGATCGGGAATGGGGAAAAAAAATCATATAACACGTGGGCATATATACTATAATTAGTAGTTAGAGATACAAGATCTATATATAGTAAGTGAAACGTCCAGACATTGATGAATGTATCTGCGATATTAATGACGTCTTCATCAGTGGGAAAACAAGACAAATTTCTAAAGGCTGATGACAAAATAAGGTAAGGACCACATGCTTATTGAAATTAATCAATAGTATAAAATTTTTTATCTGAAAAACATGAATAATATATGCCTTTAATCTGTGTATGTGATCATCCATATTATAAATATAAATGATATATTTATCTACACAAATATATAGAGAGCGCGGGGATGTGAAAAGGGTTATCTCATATATTTTTTTCAAAATTAAACTTGAAATGAAACTGTGTATTATGATTTTACGAGGAAGATATAAGCTCTTGTGCATTATCTGAATTAAAATTAAAAATAAATAATAAACCGCGTTAATTATAAAGTCTTCATTCGGATTCCTCTGTGGTCTCACATTGTGACAATATTGGGGCGTTAAGGCGCATGAATGAATATTTTCTTTGGTTTTCGTCCATATGTTCACACTGCATCTGAACGTGTTTTTTCCAAACTAATTGTGATCGATCAAGGCGTGTGAGTGAATATTTTCCTTGATAATCAAATAATGGAGAAAAACCGCAGAAAGTCAATATATTTATACTTGCTAGGTTCGTTCGATGGAGCTATACCATACAAATATCTCTCATCCCCTCAAATCAATGAAGCCAATTAATGCCCAAATGTTTCGTTCCTACTGTACGTTCGTTTGAAGCTTTGATATTTGATCCATTCACACTCTATTCTTTTTTGGGAAAATTCCCCTCAAGGCTTAAGGTACCAAAATATTCTTAAAAAATACCCAGATAAAAGTCACATGTCAAAAAAAACTACTAATCCTTTTTTAGTATTATGTCAGAAGATGAAATTATAATGTTATACTAATATAATTGTTAACGTGTACTGATATAATTGTTAATGTGTACTAATTTCGTTATTAATGTTGAATTGTTATAGTTATTAACGTTCTCTTATATAATATCAAAAAATGTCTTTTAGGACATTTTCTAACATGTGACTTTTTTGAGACATTGTTTTGTACTTTGGGCCTTGAGACCTGAGGGGGATTTTCCTTTCTTTCTTTTTTTCTTTTTTTTTTTGATAATGATTTTCCCTTCTTTCTTTCTTTCCTTAAAAAAAAAAAAAAAAAAACACAAGTGAGACCCCACCACACGGTAATCAACACCTTTTATGTGACCTAACCTTTTCAACTGAGCCAGATATATGAGCAATTGACTAGTCAAAACTTAAGAAGCGAGGAGTCTTCATTTAATGAGTTATCTCCTTTCCACAAGTTATCTCATCCTTATAAGAGGTACTTCTCATGTCTACGAATCACTTTTTGGTCAATTCACACTATTCTATTCTTGTCTTTTGAACTAATTAGTTCCAGCTAGCATCTATTATGTTAATATCAATATCAATATTAAATCTAGGGTTAAGGTGCAAAAATACACATGAGCTTTTTCCCAGAAACGTCTAACATCACGTGCTTTTTTTTGGAGTAAAAATATACGCGTGGTTAAAACAAAAAAGGTTATAATTAAATGATTTATTACCATGGTCATTAAACAGTTATATAATGGTGGGATGTGACTTTTGCTCTAAAATGATAACCATGTATGTATTTTTGCTCCAAAAAAAAACACGTGGTGTTGGACGCTCTTAA
This sequence comes from Acacia confusa, assembly GCA_037074495.1. Lineage (NCBI taxonomy): Eukaryota > Viridiplantae > Streptophyta > Magnoliopsida > Fabales > Fabaceae > Acacia > Acacia confusa. Next base: position 3,137,657 of record CM073509.1, read on the forward strand.
AGAAAAAACTCATGTATTTTTGTACCTTCACCCTTAAATCTATAACATATGATATTTTATTTGTTTTATAAATATTATGGCTCGTTTCTTTTAATTTCGTGGAATACGCATGCCTATTTTTAGAGTCAGTTCAAAAAACCCAAAAGTTATATATCCTGAAGATTAATTAATCAGCATCCACATAATAATACAAAAATTATAAAAACAGCACTATATGTATCGTATGAACAATGCATCTCATTTCATATTCCACGTTCAGACTCGCAGTTTTAGTTCAGATACAGAAAAATGACGTGTGTGAAATATGAGCAATAATGGATGGCGAATTCTTCCCACCCACGTTTTACAAATACTCTACAGTTTACAGCAAATTTGTTAAAATAATAATAATAAAAAAAAAGAGTCGATATATAAGAATCCTCAAACGGAATCTAATATTAAATTTTTTTAGAAGACTTGGACTTGGTTTTATAATATTCAATTTCAAATTTGTTACATGTCTATTGCAAGAGGAAGTTTATATCTATGTGATGCCTCAATTAAGTTATACAAAGTTGGTTATAAGTGTGGGCACTTGTATATGCCTTTTTTTCTTTCTATTTTGCTCACTTTCCAAGAGTATGCAACGAAAAGAGTGAGAATTTTATAAATACTTTGAAATTCTTTAAATTTAAATTAATATTTTTGCCCTCCAGCTCAAACGACTATAATAAATCTCAATGCAAAAACATAAGTGCAAACAAATTAGAACCAGCTTAGAAATATAAAAAATAAATTAGAAGATTTGACTTGGTTTTATAGTATTCAATTTCAAATCTGGTGCCCATGCAACAAATGAGGAAATTCATATATACATGATGCCTCAATAAGGTTATATGAAGTCGATTATAAGTGTAGACATTTGGATATGCCTTTTTTTTTTTTTTGGCTCACTTTCGAAGAGTATACAACATTAAGAGAGAAAGAGAATTCCTTAAAGACTTTAAAATTATTTAAATTATAATTATTTTTTTTGCCCTCCAGCTCAAAGTCCTATAATGAATCACGATGCAAAAACATAATCTAAATAAATTAAAAATATAAAAAATAAATTAGAAGACTTGACTTAGTTTTATCGTATTCAATTTCAAATTTGGTGTTCGTGCAAAACACGAGGAAATTTATATCTATGTGATGTCTAATCAAAGAAAAATCATATATGCCTAGTCAGAGAAGGAAAGGACCCATTGTCACCCAGTAGATACCTACTGCTCGCCAACCTTCTCCACACCCACCAACTGCTCTAAGAGAAAAAAATGTGTATACAAGAAAAGAGTTGATGAGTGTGAGATGGATACAACAAACTGATGAAAACTCAGAGAGAACTATGTTCAATGTGAGTTGCTTGCCTAACTTCCTTATCATAAGTATCACAATGTTATTGATTCCTGGATTTGATATATTTCATTCTTGCGGCCTGCCTTGACATCAGAAGTTGTGCTTCAAGAGGGAATTACACAAGAGTACATGCAACAATATGCGGACCCGCCAAAAAATAAAAAATAAAAAATAAAACCCTACTACCCAATGAAAAACAAATTAGAATAATGACAAAGGAGCCAAACTTCCAGTGCTGAAGAAGGTTTTTGGAGAATTCAATTCAGACATCAAGGCTCTCATGTGTCAAATTATTCTCAGCTTCCTTTAAAGCCTCCAGGTTTACAGTGGAAAGGCAACCCAAGTGTTACAACTTCACAACTCTTGGCAGAGACAGAGCGTGATATCTAAGACCAAAGCCAGATCAAAGAATTGTGCCATTTAGGCTCCTGCTGTATGGACTATATTAATACTAGTGATATGTATGGTACTTTTGTATCTAAGACATGTATGGCATCTGGCCACTTTTGTAACTCAGAACATGTTTGTTGTCCTCTGTTGGGTTGGTTACTTTTGTTCATGGGTGACTTTTGGTATATGTTTCGAAGGCAATTACATCACAATGGTCATGTTTTGAGGCCATTAAAGGCGTGTAATTAACAGTTAATTACACTATATTAATTCTGCCTGTGTCATTTCAAAGTGTTCTTTAATTTTCTTCAGGTCAGTTACGATCATTTATATTTGCGAAGTCCTTTTATAATTGCAGATTATTTCATCGATCAAAGATTAATAATCAATCTTGTCAAGTTGGTGCCGTTTAAAAATAATAAGCATTGCCATTGCAAGAGAAAAAGGACCATAAATATATTCAAAATAACATCAACAAGGTACCAGCCATTCTCCTACGCCACTTCAATACATACAAAAACAAACAACCGACAATAGCAGTACCTCCTCAGACCTTCGTATTCTTCATCGCGAATACTTTGACTCATCAAAGAAACCCGAATCCTTCTCACTCGTACGTGTTGTGCTCGACGATGAAGAAGACGCCATCTTTCTCTTCTCTTCTCGCGGTGTCTTCTCTGATTTGCCTCTATTTGTTGCTGGATGAAGCTTGGTTGCTGCATTAATGGTGAGAGCAGAGAGTTGATGTCCGGATCATTCACCCACCACAGCCAAGACGTTAATCTCTCCAACCTACCGTGTACAGAGGCAACGCTGAGCGCTCCAAACATGTGGAAGGCACCAGCTGGACAGAATTGTGGGACCCACATCTGCACTTAACAGACGTTTTCTTGTTTTAACGGAAGTTGCATCTGTGAAATGGAACACGTTTCCCTACAGGGCGCGCGCGCTTGCCCTTTTGAGGTGAGCGCTTCGCCATCCATGATTTGTACGGTCCAAATTCCTTTTATATATATATATAAATATCAATATATCATGGAGTATCTTCTTAATATTAAGAAATGTTATGAATATTCTTATTATGTGGATGTCCATTGACCTATAATCTCCAAATACAGGATGACATGGTATATACGCATAGTAATCTACTATTTGCATCCTTCTATAAATAGAGGTCTCTTGTAACTATTCATTGTACTTGAATGAGAATCCATTTCATCTCTCTAGAATTTCCTCTGACTTCTCTCTAGAATTTCTTCAATTTTATGACACGTTATTAGCACGATAGCTGATAGCTTTTATTTTTTTTCGTCCTCAATCTCCTTCAAATCTGAAACTCCAGTTCTTCCTTATTCATGGCTGATTCTTTCTTTGTCCCTTCCTCTCTCATATGAGATAAATTGGGCAGTGAATGATAAGTTGTTTTCTTCATCTCTTTACTCCATCTGGTTACCTTTGTCTCCTCCATCCTTGGAGACAACCTTCTGTCATCGCAAGTGGTGGCGAATTTCCTCAAGACTAAGACAACCATTGACAGTGTTCAGATCTTGGGAACGAAGCAAGGTTTCTGCATGGATCACCACCTATTTTCCTTGAAAGAACGTTCGACCTTCAAAAGCCCACCACTGCTGGATCCCTCACCGGAGAGTCTCTTCTCAATCTTGACGACGTTCAGAGGCTGTTCCTGTTCGTCCTCACGTCCAAGCTCCTCCGACCATTCTCCGCTGTCTTGCATGCCACTGGGTCGGAATCCATGGTGGATTTTCCGACTAAGACGGCAACCGCAACCGTTGCCTCTGGTCACCGGATTTTTCTCAAGGACGTTGCTGCCTGTGATTGCATAGGATGAAGATTTTTTTTTTTTTAGAGAAAGTGACACAGAAGATAATAATGGGTCTTTCTGCACGCAGACCGAGTTATTGCCTGACATCTTGGGCCCTGGGATCATTGTCGGTTTGTTTTCTTTCATTCTTCGCCTCCAGATTCCATTATTTCCAGGTGATGATGCAGGTTGTTTATTAATTATTTAAAAGGTCCCACGTACCTATCTAATACCTTTAAATTATAGTGGCATACCACATCCCCTTGTTGTACTAGATAAGATTTTTATAATCATCCATTAAAAAAAAAGGGAGGAACATGAAGTCACGGATGAACATATAAAAAAAAATAAAAAACCAAGAAAGTGGCGGATGGGACACATAGTTTTGTGTATTATTATATGATCTCTTACCCCACATGACCTTTATTATAATGCAATGAGGTGATATACATTCACGGCCAAAGAAAAGAAATGAAGTTGATCAAATGAAAGTAGTAAACCTTGTCCTTTTAGAAGACAACAAATAGCATTAATTTTAATTTCTTTAAGACATCTTGGAACACGCGAATTATGATGGAGCAAATAAATTTATATTATTCAATTCTTATATATGATTTGCCTTAATCCTTAATATATTATTATTTCTAGTTTATTTTATTGTTATTAATTTGACTCCATATTGGAAGTCTAGATTTAATTTTCCCTTTTAATTGTTTTATTTTGAGATTTTATTATTGTTACTAACATTTACTTTTGTGCATTTATTTTTAATGCAACTAACATTTTTTTTTTTTTACTTATTTATTTTTATGTTACTAACATTTAATTTTATTGTTCCTAACATTTATTTATTTTTCATGGCGGCAACACTAATATATATTAATGGGCTCCATTTATTTATTAATTCTTTATTGCTTTATTTATTTTTCATGGTTGCAACACTATATATTAGTGGGCTCCATTTATTTATTAATTCTTTACTGCTTTATTTATTTTTCATGGTTGCAACACTAAATATTAGTGGGCTCCATTTATTTATTAATTCTTTACTGCTTTATTTATTTTTCATGGTGGAACACTAGTATGTATATATTAGTGGACTCCATTTATTTAATTTACTTTTAATTCTTTACTGCTTTATTTATTTTTTCATGGTAGCAACACTAGTATAGTGGGCACCATTTATTTTATTATTTACTGCTTTATTTTTCATGGTGGTAACACTGATATAGTGGACTCCATTTATTTAAATTTTATTTACTGCCTTCTATATATTATATATATATTTACATGTGCATATGCATCCTCTTTCTTATCTTTGGATGAGATAGGTCTCGCTGTGAGTTTACTACCATTCCTATCTCATCTTCTTTTTATTTATTTAGCATGTTTATTTCCAGTCATTTATTTTATTTTATTTATTTATTTATTGCTTTATATATTTACATTTGCATATGCATCTTCTTTCTTACCTTTGAATGAGATAGGTCTCGCTGTGAGTTTACTCCCATTCCTATTTCATCTTCTTTTTATTTATTTAGCACGTTTATTTTCAGTCATTTATTTTATTTTTATTTATTTATTTACTGCTTTATATAAATCCCCCTTCCCTTTTATTATTTATGGCAACCACACTAATATATACATATTAGTGGGTTCCATCTATTTATTTTATTATGCTTATATTTTATTTATCCTGAAGATAAACTGTTAAAAGGCCATATATATTATGAGATTAAAATGCCATGGAGATATGAGGCATAAATTGGCTAGAAGCCAAGAGGCAAGTTAGCCTGAATCCAAGAGACATTATGAAATAAGGCTTGATCCATAAATTTTGTATGCCATCAATTGTATAAAGGCTTCAATATTGTATATTTGGCATTTAATACTCCCTTAAATTATGAGACAAGGGATTGTATGATCATGGTTGATTGTAAATAAATATATTCAATTTGCTATTGCCGTAGCAATATTGTGGTAAAGTCAAGAAATATTGTGGATTAATTTCTTGCCATGATCAAACAAATCAGTGAGTTATGGATCATGAATTTTTATCCAACTTCATTCCCAGAAGTGAATGAAGTAAATATATTATTATGGTTGTTATGTGATTTCTATGATTATAACAATTTTTATAAATACGAGAAAAGCATAGTCATAAACAAAATAATTAAGCAAAAGGAAATATTATTTCAACAAAGTTTAATTGCGAGTGGCTCAACATCATTACAAACTTTAATCATCTCATTCTGAAGATATTTAATGTCTTCTTCTTTTGCTTCTCTTGAGATGGGATCCAGATGAGGCAAAGCTCTTCGTAATATCGAGATTTGCGTCATAAGTTTCTTGAGCTTCTTATGTGGCCACTCGGTTAACCCTCCTTTTTGATAGATTTTTTGTATGGTGTGAGTAGACATATTTAATTGTTTACTCGCTTCATCAAGGGTTAAGTGAAAATAATTTCTTAAATCATGGAGCGTTGTTTTCTTTATTCTTTCTCGTTGCTCCATAGATAACCTATATAATTCACCCTGGTTAAGGGATGAAGTATCATAGGGTATACTTACTGCAGGTTGTTTTCCTTTGCCTAATGAGTGTTCAATATTGGTTTGAAATGAACTTCCATGGAGGTCATTTGGATTTATAGCCCATTCCGAACCAACACAGAGAACCTCATGATAGGCTAATACAGGATCACGCATCAAGATATATCCTGATGCTTGTAAATCTATACAATACTGTGTCAGAAATTGTTTGATTTCTTCAAAATTTTTATTTGTGAAATCAAACATTGGAAGCCTGTCAGTATTATAAGATTTATCCTGTACTTTTTCAAATAAAACAGCATGGGTAATCATACCTGTTCTTCTTCCGTGAACTTCAAGTTTATGGTACTGGAGTTCGTTGGTATGTATGATCTCTCGTAAAACATGACAACAACTACATTCTAATAAGCTAGTTGTTGCTAATTGACTTGTAGTTGATGGCTGGCTAGTGGTTGTTGGTTGGCTAATTATTATTGGCTGGCTAATGGTTGTTTGTTGGCTGATTGTTGCTGTCTGACTGGTTGTTGCTGGCAGGCTGATGATTGTTTGCTGGCTTGTGAATGCTGGTTGATTAACTGCCGACACTATTGGCTGAACTGGATTGGTAGACTCCATTAGTTCTGCCATAGTTCTACACCTCTTAACAGGCCTCCTTGATGAACTTGTTTCAGTTGTACCTTCAATCCTTGTAGATTGTGGAAGAACACTTGTTCTTGGGGGAGAAGTAGGTACATTTGAAGCAGAAGGAGGAATAGTAGAAGGAGGAATAAACATTTCAAAGGGATTAGGAGATAACAAAGAAGTAAATGACATGTTGGGCTGATCATCATACAACAAAGCATCAAGTAATGCTGTTTCAGATGTATCAGAAATTGGGATAAAACTGCTTGGTCCTGCCATGGTAATAGAATTTAGAGAAATATGTGTGAGTATCTGGTAGTTGGTATTATCAGATGCTTGTGTGTTTGTGAGGCATGTTCGTTTGCCTTCCTTTATTTATAGTCGAATTAAATCCTATTGAATCTCTGCAGATTTGCGTAGTCCTGTTAAATCTCTGCAGATCTGCTCCCTATAAAGCACGAGCCTGGAATCTTTTTGACTTTATATGCATACGACAATCTGAGTTGTTGCGCCTGTGATTCCACAGTGATGCGCCTGTGATTACACAGTATTGCGCTCGTGAATCTGCAATTATACACCTGATGATTTTGTATTTAATATATATTTGTTTGTTGATTCTGGAAAATGGAAATTTTGTTACCAGAAGTAACAAAATTATGCATTGATAATGCATTAATTATCATATATGCTATTATCATGGAATATTGTATGGAAATTCCATGAATTAATTTTTAAGGTCTCACACTTGAGGGGGAGAATGATATATATATCAAGTGTGAATATTTATGTGATAATTCTTTGTAAATGTTTCTATGTTGATTCCCCTAAAATGAATATTAGATTTGATGATAAATCATATGGAAAGTTGGCATGACTTGTTTGATCATCCGAGTCATATATTATGTGCTGCTTGTTCTCAGATAGAAATAATTATTGGAAATGGATCTCTGGAAATATATCAAATTGAAAGTTTACATATGAGATTATAAATCTGCAAAGTTTGCAGTGATGTTTGCAACCAGAAGTTTGCAATATATTATGCGCGCAATTTCCAGATTGAATGATCCAGAAATAATGTATTAAAGTATCCATGAATGGATAGATCAATGATTATGAGAACAAAATTTATATGTTGTGTATATTTGCAGCAATTATATAAGTCAACAGAATTCTCCCCGTAAAATTTGGCTTTTGGTCAGGAGCCAGAATAATTCCATCTTAAAATGTTTTAAATGTGCAATGATTATTAATCTACTTCAATGCACATAGATGGATATACAAAGAAAATTGATGATTTGATGAGGGGGAGAAAAATAAGCAGATTGGGTAAAGATTTACTAGAATGAATTATCATTGGCTCATATTGATCATCGTACAAGGAATTGTGCACTAAAAGTTCAATATGATAATTCAATTTCAGAGTTTAGTTAATCGAATGCCAGAAGCATTTACTGACCTAAAGAAAGTGACAAAGTTACATATCCCAACTGCAAATGCTCGTATATGAATTGTTATAAAGCATGCCTGAAGCGTTGCAGGTCCATTGGTTTTTAAAAGATAAAAATCCTCAAAAGAGAAAAGGAGCAATAAAATATAGATGATCAAGTCGAGGATAAGTAAGAAAAGCTCCAGAAGAGCCATCTCCTGAAGAGATGTTATCTCCAGAAGAGATATTACAAGAAGAGTGTATTGTGGTCTAAAAAGAGACCCAAGTACCTAATATATGTGAATATAATGAGATCTCAATAAATTATGAATGAAATCCGATGGGACCGAAAAATAAAGTCGACATTGATGATATTTATGTTTATAAGATAGCATATGCTGTAATGATGATAATGAGGATCATGAGTCATACTATATTAGTGTGTGCCAGAAGCACATGTTCCTGAAGAACATAAGGCGCTAGAATAAGTCCCTGAAGGACTCAAGATGCTAGGAGCATCAAATTCTCGAGAATAATTAATTAAGTGAATTCATATGTAGCATAAAGCATTTATCGTGCATGTGATATTATTATCTGAATAAATATGCACATGTATATTTATGATTTTACTTGAAAGATTTAGATCTTGCAGGTATACAATGAATACTTGATGATAGAAAGACAATGAAGCAATGTGGTCATCAGGGGGAGCAAGTCTGATGTAATCAAGAGGGGGAGACGATACACGCTGTACTCTTTTTCCCTTATCTAGGTTTTGTCCCACTGGGTTTTCCTAGAAAGGTTTTTAATGAGGCAAAACTCAACAGTGTATCAATGAATGTTGTACTCTTTTCTTTGGCTAGGTTTTTATCCCACTGGGTTTTTCCTAGTTAAAGTTTTTAACGAGACACATTCATAAATGGACATCCAAGGGGGAGTGTTATGAATATTCTTATTATGTGGATGTCCATTGACCTATAATCTCCAAATACAGGATGACATGGTATATACGCATAGTAATCTACTATTTGCATCCTTCTATAAATAGAGGTCTCTTGTAACTATTCATTGTACTTGAATGAGAATCCATTTCATCTCTCTAGAATTTCCTCTGACTTCTCTCTAGAATTTCTTCAATTTTATGACAAGAAATAATTTTTTATGATTCTGAAGAATTTTTCTGTACCAATCAATAGTACCCTAAAATGTCTTTTTAGTAAAGGTCAGTAACACCTTAAAATTTTTTTTAGGACTTTGAAAACATTTTTTAAGGTACTAAAATTGAAAATTCTTCTTGATCTTGAAATGTTTTTTTAGGGTACTGACGAGTATTAAAAAAATATTTTAAAATACTGAATAATAATAAAAAACTTTTTATGATGTTAAAAAATTATTTTAAGATCTTGAAAAGTTATTTCCACCCATGCTAAAAAGGCATTTAAAGATACAAACTGTTATTAAAAAAATAAAATATTATGTAAAAATAAAAGAAATTTGGACCGTCTAAATTCTATCAGGGGATCTGGAGAGCAGGAAATGCAAATGCGTTCCTTGTGAGCCATTTTTCAATTACTTTAAGCATTTATGCCCCAAGGATTTATTACAGTACCAGATGCACATTTAAGATATTACCTTTGGTGTTTTTGCACCTTCGTCCATTTCAAATTTGGTGTCCGTTCGTTGCACGGTGAGGTTTATATATATGTAATGCCTCAATTATGATATTTGAAGTCAGCAAGTGTGGGCAATTGTATATACTTTTTTTCTTCCTCACTTTTCATAAAGACTTTGAAATTATTTAAATTTAAATTAATGTCTTTCCACTCTAGCTCAACTGCCTATACATCTATAATGAATTACAATTCAAAAAAATATTATCCAAACAAATTAGAAATATAAAAACTAAATTATAAAATAATCATCAATAAATTATGTTTATTAATGAATGAATCCAAACTGAATATATCCACTAGTATTTATTATGTTTTTCAGGGAAAAAAATTAAAAAATAATCATCAATAAATTTTGTACAAAAAATAATTAATAAATTATTTTTATTGATTGACTTGGAGATATAAAAATTCAATAATATGAGAATATAAAAAAAATCATAAATAAATTATATTGATTGATGGATGGATTCAAATAAAATCCTTTAGTATTTATTTTTTTTAGGAAAAAAAAATTAATTATGATAAATGATGACTTCTCATTTTTAATAGATTTGAGAAATATTTTGATATATTTGAGAAGTCATCAATACTAAATTATAGAGATTTGCTCTAGAATTTATGAGATGTCAATTGAATGTAGCATTTGTGGGTTTTAAATTAAAATAGTAGCATTTAAGTTTAGGAAAGAAACAATAATAAGAAATTATATGAGAAGTTATCTCATGTTATAAAACTGAAATAATTCTAGAGAGAAGTCAGAGGAAATTCTAGAGAGATGAAATCCATTCAAATGTAATGAATAGTTACAGGAGACCTCTATTTATAGAAGGATGCAAATAGTAGATTACTATGCGTATATACCATGTCATCCTGTATTTGGAGATTATGGGTCAATGGACATCCACATAATAAGAATATTCATAACACTCCCCCTTGGATGTCCATTTATGAATGTGCCTCGTTAAAAACTTTAACTAGGAAAAACCCAGTGGGATAAAAACCTAGCCAAAGAAAAGAGTACAACATTCATTGATACACTGTTGAGTTTTGCCTCATTAAAAACCTTTCTAGGAAAACCCAGTGGGACAAAACCTAGATAAGGGAAAAAGAGTACAGCGTGTATCGTCTCCCCCTCTTGATTACATCAGACTTGCTCCCCCTGATGACCACATTGCTTCATTGTCTTTCTATCATCAAGTATTCATTGTATACCTGCAAGATCTAAATCTTTCAAGTAAAATCATAAATATACATGTGCATAAATATTTATTCAGATAATAATATCACATGCACGATAAATGTTTCATGCTACATATGAATTTACTTAATTAATTATTCTCGAGAATTTGATGCTCCTAGCATCTTGAGTCCTTCAGGGACTTATTCTAGCGCCTTATGTTCTTCAGGAACATGTGCTTCTGGCACACACTAATATAGTATGACTCATGATCCTCATTATCATCATTACAGCATATGTTATCTTATAAACATAAATATCATCAATGTCGACTTTATTTTTCGGTCCCATCGGATTTCATTCATAATTTATTGAGATCTCATTATATTCACATATATTAGGTACCTAGGTCTCTCTTAGACCACAATACACTTTTCTTGTAATATCTCTTCTGGAGATAACATCTCATCAAAAAATAACTCTTCTGGAGCTTTACTTAATTATCTTCGACTTGATCATCTATATTTTATAGCTCCTTTTCTCTTTCGAGGATTTTTATCTTTATAACCGATGGACCAGCAACGCTTCAGGCGTGCTTTATAACAATTCATATAGGAGCATTTGCAGTTGGGACATGTGACTTTGTCACTTTAGGTCAGTAAATACTTTTAGCATTTGATTAGCTAAAATCTGCAAATGAATTATCTTTTAAACTTTTAGTGCACATTTCTTTGTATGAGGACCAATATGAGCCAATGATAATTCATTTCACTTTATCTTTACCCAATCTGCTTATTTTTCTCCCCCTCATCAAATCATCAATTTTCTTTGTATATCCATCTATGTGCATTGTAATAGATTAATAATCATTACACATTTAAAACATTTCAAGATGGAATTAATCTGGCTTCTGACCAAAAGCCAATTATACGGGGAGAATTCTGTTGGCTTATATAATCGCTGCAAATATACACAACATATAAATTTTGTTCTCATAATCATTGATCTATCCATTCATGGATACTTTAATACATTATTTCTGGATCATTCAATCTGGAAATTGCGCGCATAATATATTGCAAACTTCTGGTTGCAAACATCACTGCAAACTTTGCAAATTTATAATCTCATATGTAAACTTTCAATTTGATATATTTCCAGAGATCCATTTCCAATAATTAATTCTATCTGAGAACATGCAGCACATAAATATTCACACTTGATATATATCATTATTATTCTCCCCCTCAAGTGTGAGACCTTAAAAATTAATTTATGGAATTTCCATACAATATTCCATGATAATAGCATATATGATATCTATTTCATTAAAATTCCACAGATTTCTAAATGCATTATCAATGCATAATTTTGTTACTTCTGGTAACAAAATTTCCATTTTCCAGAATCAACAAACAAATATATATTAAATACAAAATCATCAGGTGTATAATTGCAGATTCACGAGCGCAATACTGTGTAATCACAGGCGCATCACTGTGGAATCACAGGCGCGACAACTCAGATTGTCGTATACATATAAAGTCAAAAATATTCCAGGCTCGTGCTTTATAGGGAGCAAATCTGTAGAGATTTAACAGGACTACGCAAATCTGCAGAGATTCAATAGGATTTAATTCAACTATAAATAGAGGAAGGCAAACGAACATGCCTCACAAACACTCAAGCATCTGATAATATCAACTACCAGATACTCACACATATTTCTCTAAATTCTATTGCCATGGCAGGACCAAACAGTTTTATCCCAGTTTCTGATACATCCGAAACAGCATTACTTGATGCTTTGTTGTATGATGATCAGCATAACATGTCATTTACTTCTTTGTTATCTCCTAATCCCTTTGAAATGTTTATTCCTCCTTCTACTATTCCTCCTTCTGCTTCAAATGTACCAACTTCTCCCCCTAGAACAAGTGTTCTTCCTCAATCTACAAGGATTGAAGGTACAACTGAAGCAGGTTCATCAAGGAGGCCTGTTAAGAGGTGTAGAACTATGACAGAACTAATGGAGTCTACCAATCTAGTTCGGCCAATAGTGTCGGCAGTTAATCAACCAGCATTCACTAGCCAGCAAACTATCATCAGTTTGCCAGCAACAACCAGCCCGACAACAACAATCAGCCAACCAACAACCACTAGCCAGCCAGCAACAATTAGCCAGACAACAGCTACAAGCCAATTAGCAACTACTAGCTTATTGGAATGTAGTTGCTGTCATGTTTTACGGGAAATTATTCATACCAACGGACTTCAGTACCATAAACTTGAAGTTCACAGAAGAAGAACAGGTATGATTACCCATGCTGTTTTATTTGAAAAAGTACAGGATAAATCTTATAATACTGACAGGCTTCCAATGTTTGATTTCACAAAGAAAAATTTTGAAGAAATCAAACAATTTCTGACACAGTATTGTATAGATTTACAAGCATCAGGATATATCTTGATGCGTGATCCTGTATTAGCCTATCATGAAGTTCTCTGTGTTGGTTCGGAATGGGCTATAAATCCAAATGACCTCCATGGAAGTTCATTTCAAACCAATATTGAACACTCATTAGGCAAAGGAAAACAACCTGCAGTAAGTATACCCTATGATACTTCATCCCTTAACCAGGGTGAATTATATAGGTTATCTATGGAGCAAAGAGAAAGAATAAAGAAAACAACGCTCCATGATTTAAGAAATTATTTTCACTTAACCCTTGATGAAGCGAGTAAACAATTAAATATGTCTACTCACACCATACAAAAAATCTATCAAAAAGGAGGGTTAACTGAGTGGCCACACAAGAAGCTCAAGAAACTTATGACGCAAATCTCGATATTACGAAGAGCTTTGCCTCATCTGGATCCCATCTCAAGAAAAGCAAAAGAAGAAGACATTAAATATCTTCAGAATGAGATGATTAAGGTTTGTAATGATGTTGAGCCACTCGCTATTAAACTTTGTTGAAATAATATTTCCTTTTGTTTAATTATTTTGTTGATGAATATTCCTCTCCCGTATTCACAAAAATTGTTATAATCATAGAAATCACAAAACAACCATAATAATATATTTGCTTCATTCACTTCTGGGAATGAAGTTGGATAAAAATTCATGATCCATAACTCACTTATTTGTTTGATCATGGCAAGAAATTAATCCATAATATTTCTTGACTTTACCACAATATTGCTACTACAATAGCAAATTGAATATATTTATTTATAATAGCAATCATGATCATACAATCCCTTGTCTCATAATTTAAGGGAATATTTAATGCCAAATATATAATTTTGAGACCTTTATACAACTGATGGCATACAAAATTTATGGATCAAATATTTTTTCATAATTTGTCACTTGTTATCAGGCTAACTTGCCTCTTGGCTTCAAGCCAATTTATGCCTCATCTCTCTATGGCATTTTGATCTCATAATATATATGGCCTTTTAACAGTTTATCTTCAGGATAAATAAAATATAAACATAATAAAATAAATAGATGGAACCCACTAATATGTATATATTAGTGTCGTTGCCATAAATAATAAAAGGGAAGGGGGATTTATATAAAGCAGTAAATAAATAAATAAAAATAAAATAAATGACTGGAAATAAACGTGCTAAATAAATAAAAAGAAGATGAAATAGGAATGGTAGTAAACTCACAGCGAGACCTATCTCATCCAAAGGTAAGAAAGAGGATGCATATGCAAATGCAAATATATATATATAATATATAGAAAGCAGTAAATAAATAAATGGAGCCCACAGTACTAGTGTCGCTACCATGAGAAATAAATAAAGCAGTAAAGAATTAAAATAAATAAATGGAGCCCACTATAGTGTTGCAACCATGAGAAATAAGTAAAACAGTAAATAAATAAATGGAGCCCACTAATATAGTGTTGCAACCATGAGAAATAAGTAAAGCAGTAAATAAATAAATGGAGCCCACAGTACTAGTGTTGCTACCATAAAAGATAAATAAAACAATAAAGAATTTAAATAAACAAAGCTTTAAATAATAAAATAAATGGTGCCCACTATACTAGTATTGCTACCATAAAAGATAAATAAAACAATAAAGAATTTAAATAAAATAAATGGGGCTCATAAAGTGCACCACCATAAAAGATAAATAAATACAATAAATAAATAGAGCCCACTAATAGACACTAGTGTGCCTCCATGAAAAATAAACAAAGCGGTAAATAAAATAAAAAAAATGGTACCCACTAATATTAGTGTTGCAACCATAAAAGATAAATAAAATTAAATAACATAAAAGTAAATACATAAAAGTAAATGTTAGTCACAATAATAAAATTAAATTAAAACAATTAAAAGAAAAGATTAAATATAGAAATTTAATTAGAACTTACCTGAATCAGAGTGTCCTACTTCGCTTTCTTCGGTTTGACAAATAGATTAAATAATAATAACAAAAAAAAATAATAATAATAATAAAATCTTAAACATAAATAATAAAATTGAAGTGAGAAAGAAAATATTAATATGAAATATATTATAATATAAAAATAATTATAATTAATCAAAAATTTTATTAATATAATATAATACCCACCGACGTTAAGGTACTATTAATACACACATAATAACATTACGTATTATAGGTTAGTTAAATGCTATTTTTTTTAATATAGAATATTATAAAATATTTATTATGATATCATATACAAACACCTAGGACCCAGTGGAAATTTTTATATCTCCGTGAATCAATGTATAAATCAAAACGTGTGGACCCCGCTCAAATAAAAATGTAACTTCAAATTGCAACTTTCATTCACGTCTAATTATGCAATCAATCAAAATGCATAAAACAAAATGTGTGGACCCCGTGCAAAGAAAAATGCAATACAACATTACTTATCTCCTGGTCTCTTCCGAACAGTACACATTAACCACCTACTCTATGATCATGCTTTAATAATTCATTGCTATTGTTTTCTATTAACTATTCATGTTTTGTCTTACTATATTCATCAACTTCAATCATTCATACATTGAATCAGAAAACGTACCTAAGCAAAGAATCCTCCTCCGTTCTTTCTCATCTACTTCTCAGAAGCCCTCACGAAGGACAAGAGATGAAGCTCCTTGGCTATTTCGGTATCTTGAATTCTGCAGGCTGAAGAAAAATGAGAAGATGAAGAGGTTGAGAAAAAGAAGAAACAAGTCCTCTGCGGGATGAGAAGAAGAAGATATCAGCAATCGTGCTGATAACGTGTTATAAAACTGAAAGAATTCTAGAGAGAAGTCAGAGGAAATTCTAGAGAGATGAAATCCATTCAAATGTAATGAATAGTTACAGGAGACCTCTATTTATAGAAGGATGCAAATAGTAGATTACTATGCGTATATACCATGTCATCCTGTATTTGGAGATTATGGGTCAATGGACATCCACATAATAAGAATATTCATAACATCTCAAACTAAAAAAGAAAAATATTTTTGATGTTGTTTGGATAAGATTGATTAAATCCTTTGTGTTTGCAACTAAGAACTTGTAGGTGGGTTATACTTAGAGGTGGACCCCGGGGGGTCCAATTCATTGTCTCATTTTTTTTTTTTATAACAAAAAGTTTTGGAGGTGTTCGACATCAGTCCCCCACTTAGGCCAAGGCACCTCTAACAAAAAGTTTTCTCATTGTCTCATTCTGGTTTAAGAAACTTCGCCAAGTGTATAAACTGGGATGGCAAGTTGCTAATCTAGCAAATAGGCTATTATGAATGGGCCATATATCCAGCCTGCTGAAAATGTCTTTGAATTTGGGGAAATCTCATTAAAGGCCCTCATAGCATCAAATTACAAGCCCAGAGGACTTAAAATTCTTGTGCAGGCCTCGTAGTCGTAGATTGAAGTTGGAGTACGGCTAGTTTGATATAAAGAATCTATTTTGATGGGAAGAAATGGAAGGCAATTGAAAAATTATGGCTACTGATAAGTTTGTTGTGCATTGTATATTAGATTTCTGAAATAGATTTGTTGTAATTTGTTGTATATTAGATTTTTATTATATTCAAGTACTTTTATTTTGCGCCTCTCTCACTAGAATTTCTGGGTATGCCATTGGTTATACTTTAACTAGTCTCACTTATTAGTTACATTTTAATGTTTATTTTGGTTACTTAATCTTATCTATTTAGTGTTTGATCACCATTAAGTATGAATTTAGAGAATTTAGATTAGTCTCGGAGATGAGATCTTAACCGGACCATAGGATTGGGTAATCTGGTAGAATTTATTCAAATTTGCCAATAGGATATGAATATATCTATTGGACTCATATAATCATATTATAATGAAATTGAATTATTATTTCTTCTTAGGTAACTATGGTAGAGATAACAATTATAACTTGAAAGAGGGTGTAAGTGATCAGGAGATGCTTATGTCTATTAATATTTTAAATTAACAAAATTGACCTTGAAACTTATTAATTAATAAGTGAAAATAAGATTCATGAAGCTAATAAGAGATAAATGACGTTAGGTTGCTCATTTAATAATTGTATCAGATTGTTTAATTTAATTTAATTTTTGATTTATTTTCACTTATTAGAATTCAATTTGGGTTTTTCAAATTGAACAAAAGTGTAGACTTAATGTCCAAGTCCGTCCTTGTGAAAACAATACTTTATTCATTTTTTATATTATTTTATACGTACTTGTAGAATTTTAAGTTATAATTTTTTTCCCTATCAATAACTCCTTCATATACAGAGATAAAATAAAACTCAATTATGAAGAAATATAAAAACAAAACCCTGTTGCTTAACCAAATTGATGGCGTTATCTAGAGAAAAGAAGGAATTTCATAAAGACTTTGAAATTATTTACATTTACATTAATATTTTCGCATTCAAGCTCAAAAGCCTATAATGAATAAAAAATATAATCCAAAAAAATTAGAACCAAATTAGAAATATAAAAAAAAAATAGAAAATAATCATCAATAATTTTTCTTTATTCACTAATATGGAGATAAAAAAATCAATTATAAGGAAATTAAAAAATAATCATCAATAAATATACAATAAATGGATCCATATAAAATGCCCTAGTATTTTTTTTTTTTTTTTTTTGCAAACATATATAATTTTAAATGATAATTCCATGATTTATGGAGATAGAACAAAATTCAATTATGAAAGAATATAAAATAAAATGGTGTTACTTAACGGAATGAGCAGTGTTAATTGAAAATTAGACATAAATTTAATGCTATTGCTACGAGAATTATAGAATATATAGATTTGAACTCGGTAACAGAACCACACTTAGTGGTCATCTCTTGATTAAAGCAGAAATATCACAGCATGCCAACAGGTTAATTTGATCTTAAATCTCTGTTAATTATTCGTATTGCAGCATACAGATAATAACCAAAAATTGACAGTTGCACATACAGATTTTAAAGGCAATTGTACCATTCGAAACAAGTGGCCATGATGGATTTTAATTTCCCTCAAAACTTGGTTGCCACAAGTGTTGCACCAGAATCGCAAACTGGTAATTAAAATAATAAATTGGATACATAAAAACGAAATTAAGGACCAATTTCCTTCAAGTTCTCAACTTCCGTTGGCGACCAAAGCTTTGCAACGTAGCTAAGCAAATTTATTAATGGGAAAACATAACTGCAAAAGAATTCACTCTTTCTTCAGGTTCCTACGTCATTCTTTCTTCCCTATTCCATGGGACATATTATAGATCCCTCTTCCCTGTATAAACGGAAATTAAAGCGCATGATGGAACAGTATATATAAGCAAAACATATATTTCTAATTAATTAACAAGAGACTGCAAGATGATAAGTTGGATTTAATTTAACAAGATATGTATGAAGACCAGATCATGAAGAACCATATGATTTGCAAGTTCAAACAAATAATAACTTACAATGAGGAAAATTGAAGATGCTGCCAAGGCAAGTGGTATTGCCACAGAGGTAATCTTATCATATGGTCCTTTCAGGTGGGTGTATTTATGCGCACTCTGGAAATATTTTTGCTGCTCAATAAGCTTCTCTCTTGGTCTGAAGGGTAATTCTGACATCCTGCAACGGTGCAAATATCAACGCGCAGAAAATTAGCATGCCATGGCATGGAAGTGAAAAATCTATATAATCAGATTAGTATTGATCATGATATAAGTACTAAACTCCTGACAAAGACAACCACCCTATGAAAAGGAAAAAAGAAAGCCTGAACTCATGCAATAAAATCCAGCCTGAATGGAATGTGCAAAGATAGAGAAACTATAGAAATTGAATATATCAATACAAAATTTTGTATATGAATGCGCCTGCTTTGTCAAATAATCAAAAGTTAAACAAAAGAAAAATGTTCGTTCAGGCAGCCAATTCACAATAGATCCTAGGCACTGGGGCTACCCAAATCAAGGAGCTTCAAATAATATAGAGCAGAAACCAATTTAACAATGAACCATAAGGAATGCTCTGAAAACTCAGACCCCGGGACCCAATTGAAGGATCAATTTGAAGAAAAAAAAACAGAATATTACATTATTTTGGCCAAAATCTATGAATTCATCCGTTCCCAAAGTACAGAAAGACAGATCTTAACAATAGAAACATTGACACGAAGGAAAGAAAACCGAATCAGTTCAACAGAAAAAAACAAAAAAACCCAAAAAAGACTTCCTATCTCCGAGCATATCCTCAGCCAGGATAGACTCAAGAGGGAGTGGGGGTTGAGCAAACCAATCTTTTGGGCGCTTGTGCAGAAAACCGCAGCTGAAATAAGAGAACTTGGTATCCACCTAAAGCGACCTGAGCTTAAGGTTTTGCCAAGATTGATGATGAACTCCACCAGTGCCAAACACTTCCATTGAGGAAGTGCACACTTTCCATTCACAGTTTGTACTAGAAGAAAAACTTCGATTCAACAGGTAGAACTAAGAATATACCAATACCAGGTGGAATCCATCTCAGGTCACCTAGGGTGTGCATGGTAACGTTCCCAAAATGAGTTTTTTTTCAATTTCTGTTCCTGGGAATAAAAATGGATGAGAATTGTGTTTGGTAAATCCAGTTTTTTTTTTTTTTTCTGTTCCCGAGCTAAACCGATTTAGTTTTCTATGCTGGGGAATAAGAAAAAGAAGCAAGCTTTTCTGTTCTAGGGCACAAAATCAGAATCATTTTTCTCCCCACCAATGCTCTTCCGAGACATAGAATCAGAAAAATTAAAAACGTTAACAAATCTGATTCTCAAAACTCTTCCCAGACACACACAGAATAAAAAACAACTGTTTCATCTCAAAAACTGTGCTGGGGAACAGAATGGTTGCCACGCATATCTTTGGAGAAAACATACCACCGGGATATAGCAACCGTCCACCAATCACTTTTGACCATTGCATTCACCTTCCCCAGATTCATCGATACAGACAAACAACTCAATCTCAGTCCGCAATAAGTAATACTGGGTGGAAGCCAAAGTTTATCCCCAACAAATAGAAGAGCAACCTTCCAATCATAAGCCAAAAAAAAAAAAAAAAAAAGATCAAGAATGACAATCAGTACAACAATGTCTCTTAAACAATGTCTCCCTAATTCTTCATTTATCATCGACCCAAATCTCGTCAGCCTCGATTTATCCTCCATCGTCCCCACAGACGCCGGAAAACTAGAGAGAAATCGAAACTCATTACGGAGGAACCCACCCACTCACGCACCCACACACACACACACACCCCAGAAATCCACCCACGTACACAAAAAACGCGCATATCGGATAGGGGCACTCAGGCGAACCTCCATCGAAAATAAAGAAACTCTCCCTATCGTAAAACAAAACTCACCCAACCGGAGAGAAAGACTGCCCCTAATGGAGAGGGAAGCTCTCCCTGCTAGAGAGAAAAAACCCTAACGAAAGTTTACATTTAAATACGCATCGATATCAGGAAAATCAAATTGATCTAGATCAGAAAATGCATGGCAGACAATATATAAAATCACTGATGCAATATGAGTTATCATCATAAGATATTATGGATATAAGCACCAACATATATAGAAGCTTACTTTGAATGTAGGCAATGGACTTCTCCCACCTCTGGTTGTCGATTTGGAAGGAATAAGATCGAGAAGGAAGGCTTTGTAATTCTTTATATCCCGTCATCGAAGCGAACCGATGGCGCCGAGGGCGCTCCTATTGCAATTTGCAAACGACGTTGCGTTTTTTTCGCTTTTGACCAGAAAGTCAGAAACGACGCTGCGTTTATGAACCAAAGTTCATGGTTTTTGTTTTAATTTGTGGTGAATGGCCCATAACTTTTCTCAAAAATACATTTAGCACTGTATCTTTTTTATGGGTTAAAATGCCTATAAAATTTTCATAATAGGGTAAAAATGACATCTTTACTAACTTACACAAACGGTAGTTACTTAAAGTTAGTAGGCCCATCGTTATTTATATATATATTTTTTTTTGTATAAAAATGGTGGCAAGTGTGCCACCACTTTGGGTTCTGCAGTGGTGAGAATGACCCTCTCAACAGTGGTAGCTTCATATAAGGTAAATTACGAGTGGTTTTACCGCAACTCAAACCCTAGACCTCTTAAAGGAATGTAGCGTCACATTCCGCTAGACCAACCACGTATAATTATTTTAAAAACCCACCAAATCGTCTTTTCTTCTCACTCCACACTCTTTGGTCAAAGTCAAAACACACAGTTGCTCCAAGATCAATTTTGGTGCCTATCTAATTTGCTCATCTCAATCGTTGGGATGGGATTAAAGTTGCCCACATTTGATTTTTTTTTTATTTTTTTTTAAAAACCTATTATTTTAATGAATACAAAAATTAAAATTAAAATAATCTTTTAGCTAATATTTTTTTAAAAATTATTTTTTATTAAAACATCACCCATTTAAAAAAGTCAAATTTGAACTATCCAAATAGGGAAGTTGGTCTTTAGCCCAAATGATAGGTACTGAACCTCTTCATCCCCCTCTGTCCCCCATTTCCTCAGACGTCGCAGTCGTTGATGGATGCAGCCACCTCCTCCACCATCCTCCATGCATTACATGCGGCTGTGGAGGCTTCAAAGCCATGAAGCGTCGATCACGAACATGTAAGACATGATCTATGTTCTTCAACTTAGAGATTATCATACAAGAACACAACTCTACAGGATCTTAGAATATCATGCTTTCACATTCAATATAATTAAACATATACTAACATTTCTCCATGATTGCAGAAGATCTTTAGCAATAGAATATTTTCTCAAGGTCTTGACCTTCTCTCTTCTTGTATCTTCTTATGATAAGGATGAGATACAACTTTCACGGTTAAACTCTGAAGGCCTCTTTACGCTCTTTATATTAATCTTTTCTAAACGTACGTGCCTTTATGCTCTCTAACAATTGTGCCTATCAACAGTCGCTTCTTTATGACTTTTAATAACTCCCATATCAAATTACCTTTTTGCCCTTTTCTTATTAAATCAAATAACACTTATTTATACATGAGACACAAATATTTTACATTCTCCCACTTGGCTCATGTCACAAAGTGTCCCTTCATGATTTAATAAAAATTATCATAATGCGCGCACATAAGACTAAAGGTTTTATACATTGGCCTCATCATACATCATGATTAGAAATAAAACCCAATATGAGTCATGGCGGTTATATGCTATCAAATCGGCATATTTCCTTTCATGTACCACTATATTAGTTTTTCTTCCTAACATGATACTTTAATGGAAGTAAACATAATGTCCCGTAACAATACTATAATTTTTCATTTGGGACACAATTCCTGCTTTTCAAAATAATCATTTATGCATGCATGCAAACAAAATATTTTGAAAGAACAAGGTGATTTTTCATAAACTTACACATCATTGAATTCAAAGTGTCAATATTCAATAATTACAATAATGATCTATCATTCACTAGCTGACATAATATCCATACTATACAAGTGACTAGTGAATGTCTTGGGTGGTAATCCCTTCGTCAAGGGACCAGCTATCATAAGATCTGTGCTAATGTGTTGTATAGACACTCTATGTTTCTGAACCTCTTCTTTAACAACAAAGTATTTCCGTTCCATATACTTAGCACCTTTAGAATACTTGTCGTTTTATAAAAGAAGACTGCTACGGAATTATCATATTAAATTTCCAACGACTTGGCTATACTGTCGACTAACCCAAGCCTTGAAATAACATTCCATAGCCATTTAGCCTGAACCATGGCCTTAAAGCATGCATTAGATTCAGCTTTTATGATGGATGTAGCAATTACCGATTGCTTATCCAATCACTTCAAGGTTTCTAGACCTTCTATAAGTAAGCATGTAACCTTTAGTTTCTTCTAAATATCTCAAAACTTTCTTTGCATCTTTCCAACATTGCAAAGCCAATATCTGGTCTCGTACAAGTTTGAGCATACATTAAGCTCCCAACTAGTGATGCATATGAAATTGCTTCCATTTCCTTTCATTTCTAAGCTACTAGAGAGAAACTTCTAAGTCTTATTTAAAAGACCAAGATCATTAGTTGTAAGCAAGATATCATCAACACACAAAACCAGTAATATAAACTTGTTCCCACTGATCTTCAGATATATACACCAATCAATAGTGTTTTCTTTAAATCTAAAGGAAACAACAGTATCATTGAACTTAAGGTACCATTGTTTTGAAGCTTGTTTAAGTCTGTAATTGATTTCTTTAATTTGCACACTGAGTGCTCCTTTCCTTTTCTTAGGCAATTTTCACATCCATCTAGTATAACTCTAAATCATAATGAGCTATTAATGCCACAATGGTTCTTAAAGAATCCTTCTTAGAAACAGGTGAAAAGGTTTCTTTATAGTCAATGCCATCTTTTTGAGTAAATCCCTTTGCAACTAATCTAGCCTTGTAACGTTCTAAGTTACCAAGAGAGTCACGTTTGGTCTTAAAAACTCAGTTACAACCAACTCTCTTACATCCTTCTGTTAACTCAATAAGGTCCCAAACATTATTTTGTTTCATAGATTTCAACTCATTTTTCATGGCATTTAACCACTTGTCACCATTTTCACTATTCATGGCTTTGTGAAAAAGTAACTCGATCATCCTGAATACCCAAGTCGAATTCAGACTCTTGTAGATATACTATATAATTATTAGAAATAGTGGATCTCTTTTCCTTCTGAGATCTTCTTAATGCTATTTGTTGTAGTTCTTCTACAATAGGTTCATTTGGTTCATTAACAATAATATCATAATGAGTAGTGATATCATTCATTTGTTGTTCTCCTTGATTATTAATTGGGTTAACAATAAAAGAAACAACAACTTTACTAGAAACACAAGTTAATAGAACTTGTACTCTAACTTCTTGAATATCCACTTTACGTGGTGTTTCACTCCCACTAACTTCACCATCCTCAATGAACCTATCATTTCCAGTTTTAATAATTCTTGTGGTATGATTAAGACAATAAAACTATACCCTTTCGATTTTTTTTTATCACCAATGAAATGATCGAAAACATTAATACTTTGAGACATATATATCATATTCTAACATGCTTCACAAATTCAGACAAAATTCATTCAATACATATCAATGTTCACCTTTGAGGACCCACTAATATACAACATTCAACCATAATAATGCTATAAAAATTTCATATAATTTGGCTTGATGCATATCCCAACTAGAAATATGTATCATCTTTGGATGTCTAAATAAAGTTATAAGTATATGGACAATACCAACATTTATGTTTAATTATTATAAAGACAAATAATCAACCTTTGGGTTGATCCATAACCTCCTTATAATAATAAACTTTAATTCACCCACAACATAAACATAATTCATAGCATCAAAGTTATGGGGAATTTGAAATATCACAATAATAATTGGAATTAAAATAATTCATAAGAATTTGGTTACTTTGGTGACTAACAAATCCACCATACTTAATTCCAAAACTTAAATGTTTAATATACAATTGTTATTCACAACATTTAAGTAATTTATATTTTTGGATCAATATATAGAGGCTTTAACAAAATAATTTGTTCATTTTCTAAGCCATAAATAATATCTAGTTATATATAAAACTAGATGATCCAAAATTAAAGCCTTTATCCATAATAGAAAGCTAAATAACTCAAAATTAGAGCCTTTATTTGGCCCAAAAAGAATTAAATTTGGCCCAGAATTTTTTTTATCCCAAAAACGTGCAAATAAAAAAAAATTACAGACCAAAAACGTAAAGCCCAACAAATTCATTTGAGACCAACACATTTTTAAGCTTAATTTCGGCCCAAACAGTACAGCAAAAAAAAAACAGCAACAGTCCAAAAACGATGGCCCAGTACAGAAGATTTTTTTTTTGGTTTTAAATAAAAATGGCCCAAAACCACTTCGGCCAAATTTTTTTTTTTTAAAAAAAATCTCATTCAATCCATTACAAGCCCATACGTGTTATCTATACTAGGCAGTAGGCACAACCCTTCGGGGATAAACAAAAACCTGATCCTTCAATTTTATTTTATTTTTTAAAAGATGCACCATTTCACCGTAAGGTCAAAACCCGAACATTTATACGGTGCAATTTCACATCACGTTTGGAACAAAAACGTGACACACACACACTTTGATCATTTGGAAGCAAAGTATATATAAGATATTTGGAATCAAAGTATATCTCAAGAATGAAATCCTTTCGATAAAAACGAAGTGCAACAACAGTATGTGTATTTTTTTTCTTTATATATATATATATATATCCCTTCTTGCCCAGATCTACGCTAAGGAACATCCAAATATCCAATGCTCGGTGGTAAAGCGTTTATACCAGAGCAGATGATGACGATTTGATCCTTCAGGCGCGTTTCTCTCATCAATTTTTTTTTAAATGAAAAAAAAAATGAAACCATACTTTCTCGATGAAACACGTCTTTACCTCATCAAAATTTGCGCAGGATGCAGGCGTGTTGTTTTGTTCAATACACACAAGCAAATTTTATGGCCTAAAAATAATTTTCCCTCATCCATTCTCAAAAGAATCTCAACAAACTATACCATAACATATTCTTTTTTTATTTCTTTTCGGTATTTCCATAAGATTTTATTTTCAATCTTTATCAATCATAACCAACATTCAAAACAATAAATTTTGAATATATACTGACATGAAAATAATCACATAATCTTTATCTATGATTCATATATTAGTATATAATGTTGCAAAAAATAGAAAAGGGCAAAACAACTGATCGAGAAAATTAACAGGGGAAAAAACTTTAATTTGAGATTTTAAGTTTCATATATCTATGAAGATAATTATATCTCAGATTACAGAAACAAAATCTATACCAAAAAACCTATAAGAAACAATATAAATATTGGAAATTCTAACTTTTCAAAACTAGAAATTCTTTTATAACCATATATGGAAAATTTGAATTCCTAAACACTGGCTCTGATACCACATGTAAGACATAACTCAGAGATTATCATACAAGAACACAACTCTACAGGATCTTAGAATATCATGCTTTCACATTCAATATAATTAAAAATATACTAACCTTTCTCCATGATTGCAGAAGATCTTTAGCGATAGAATATTTTCTCAGAGTCTTGACCTTCTCTCTTCTTGTATCTTCTTATGATAGGGATGAGATACAACTTTCGCGGTTAAACTCTGAAGGCCTCTTTACGCTCTTTATATTAATCTTTTCTGAACGTACGTACCTTTATGCTCTCTAACAACTGTGCCTATCAACAGTTGCTTCTTTATGACTTTTAATAACTCCCACACCAAATTACCTTTTTGTCCTTTTCTTATTAAATCAAATAACACTTATTTATACCTGAGACACAAATATTTTACAGAAGGTGCTGTACGTAACATGTTGTTAGAGACCAAGATTAGGTGCAGAGAAGGCTAACTCATGAGCAAGAATGTGAGAGCATACAGAAGTATCATGTCCCATTTAAGTTGGACCAACCCAGGGGATACGAGTGCAATATCATTCACCAATGGGTTAAGTACCAATTTTATCCCAGAAGTATGCGCTTAGAAATAATTTTGTTCTGGAAGTTTTTGACGTAACAATGTTGCCCCTAAAGTACGTGCTCAAGAGCAATTTTGCCTCTCCGTTAAAAACTCTAATGGTCAATGTTAAAAAAGGGGCAATATTGCTATGTATGTTTAGGGGTAACATTGCTATGTTTTGATACTTCAGAGTCAACATTGCTACGTCCGGGACAAAATTGCTCCTGGGCGCATACTTCTGGGACAAGTACTTAACCCACAAAGAAATATATGATTAATGAAGAATTGTTGAGCGCTTAATTAATTAAGCCACCCATTTAAGTGACGGCCAATCATCTGCAGACAAAGAACTTAAGCTCAGCCCACTCTCATTATCACCGATCATTACGTTTTTTGTGAAATCCATAGCTCACAGCTCAATCGCTCGCGCACTTCAATTCTTCTTCATCGCACTTTTCTTCCATCTCCATTTTCTTTTTTTAATCCATGGAAGTGGAAACAACTAGAAAATTCAGCAGAGAAGGAGTTGTTGGTATCTTCATCTTGATATTGGTCTTTGGTTTTAGCGAATGGTGGCGGAGAGGGTAACTTGAAAAGAAAACTGAACTGGAGGGTAAAAAATGGAGGAAACGTACCCTATCATAGTTCTAGGAAACGGGATTTATTGTTTGTATTATTACAAATTCATTGTTTGTATGATTGGAAAAAGGAATCCAATCCCGTTTGCTTCCCAGGCCTCCTGTTCTGAAATAGTTTGTTTCAGATCCTTGCTATACTTGTACTAAAATAACTTGCCAGGATTCTTGTTTGGACCATACAAGAATGGAGTGTATATCTCTCTCTGTTTTCTCTAAATTTAATGTATTCAAGATTAAGTTTCAATCTGGTTGAAATTTAATACTATATAAAAATAATTATTATAATATTAAATATAATAAGAATTTATCATGACAAATAAAAAAAATTCTAATTATTGAAATTTGATAGAATGATGGACATATTAAATGGAGAGGAAATAGAAATGGGAGTGGATTTGAGCAAGGAAGAGAACTTCCATATAATTGTATGCATTGTTTGGGTTTATTTCTAAATGAAATTCTGATGCACAGTTTATGGTGAGAGAGAAAAGGAGAAGAGAGAGAGGGAGGATGGGCATTTTTAAAAGAATCATAAAATAATATAACAGGGAGGCCCATGAATTTACTTAAAAATTAACCACAAGGTGATATTTTTAAGAAGTTCACAACTTTTTTCCATGGTGGATAAGTTAAGTTCTTATCAGTTGGTCTATAGTTTGATCTACTAAGTTGGTCTATAGTTTGATCTACTAAGTGTTTGTCTTGTTTATTAGAAAGGTTAAGCCAAAACCCATTTAAAGATGTAAATGTATAAAGAGGTTAAACCTATTTTAGTAAGGCTTGACATGTTTATACAAAAAATATAATTTTATTTATATGATATATGTTTATTTAGGTTTTAACAGGCTCAAGGTTGTTTATGGTGAATACTTGTAATATAATGTATTTTTAAAAGCTTATATTATAAATAAGTTTGTAAAAAGAGCTTCGGGCTTGATTAGACGTCATGCATACTCAGATCCAAGTCTAAAAAAAAGATCTGTAGCATGAGGTCATGAGGCCTAGACTTAAGTTTCAGATTCCCATCATTCATATTTATCCAAACTCTAGCCTGACTTCTTCGCGTATTTCCATACCTATTGTCCCTTAAAAAAAAAAAAAAGTAGTATATAATGCCATATTGCTTTTGGAAAAAAAAAATACGGGTTTTTTTCCTCCTAATTTGTTTTTGTCAGAAAAATAATAAAGGTGCCCTCCTTGCAACCTGCAACATCGTCGGTGAAGCACGGCGAAGAGACGGCGATTTAGCTCTGCGAATTACCAGCAGGTGGTTATAGTGTGGACTAGACGCATCACAATTCAGAGGTGACCGGCCATGGCGTTGCCGGTATTTTAGGCATATTCTTCTTCGATATCCCTACTGTAGCTCATACACTTCCCTTGACAATGCGCTCCAAGGACAGGATCTCTTACTTTTACGATGGTCCATACTTCTCTCTGCTTCCATTCGTTCTATTTCCATAACCCATGCATAATAAGGGATCAATTTTCCGCTGAATTATCTCTGTAGGAATCGAAATCGCTCAACTTCCTGTTCCTCTCGATTATGTGTTTTTCTAACCCCAGTTTTGTTCATTTATGCTTATGGAAACACTGATTCTGATCCCATGGTTGTTGTGTTGGTTTCTTTTCTGGAATAATATTAATCATTAAGCAATGGAATTGTTAATAACAAAAGTTTATAGAACATAGATTTCCGTTTTTACTCAGCTAAACATCTAACACAGTTTGCCTTGGCAAATTTGTTTTTCGGTTTCTGAAACTGAGAGAACTTCAGAGTTGTGTATGTTCCGTATCACCAGTACTCAATTTGATTGCATACAATGATGATTTAACATTATTAGCGCCGACGTGTGTGATTAGTTGTCTACTCATTGTTGCCCATACTTGCTATACCATGTTCCTGCACATGTTTTAATATGGAATACTTGCTTGAAACTTGATATTCCAGGTGATGTGGGCAGCGTTTACTTTGGGCCAAACCATCCAATGAAGCCTCACCGTCTTTGCATGACTCATCATCTTGTCCTCTCATACGAACTTCATAACAAGATGGAAATCTTTGTTAGTTATATTAGTTGGCATTACATTTTTTTCTCTTTCCTCATGTTTGTGCTTTAGCAATTTAGCTCGCCATCACACCAGTAATTTTCTTCTGGTGAATTTGTTTTGTGTGATGCAGCGTCCACACAAGGCTTATCCGGTTGAGCTTGCCCAGTTTCACTCAGCTGATTATGTTGAGTTTTTGCACAGGATTACACCTGACACTCAGCACTTGTTCTTGAATGAATTGGCAAAATGTATTAATCTCTTTCTCTCTTTCAAATGACTCTTGTTCGTGTGTGAAATTTTAATTATTTGTTTAGTCAGAAACATTGAAAGTTTTCTTTCCATCAGAAAGAGAAATATAATTCAGAGAGGGAGGAGGAAAACAGTCAATGCACTAAAAGTGATTTTTTATGCTGTATAACTTCAATTTCATGTTTACATTAAAGTTTCTGTATATTGTTTTCATCTCTGCCAGATAATCTTGGAGAAGATTGCCCTGTATTTGACAACTTGTTTGAGTTTTGTCAGATTTATGCAGGTGGAACCATAGGTAATTTGTTTGTGACAGGATGCTCTTATATTTTGCTTGTTCCTGGTTGTCGATTTGTTGTATATACTGATTGATATCTACCTCCAGATGCTGCACGTCGATTAAACAATCAACTCTGTGACATTGCTATAAATTGGGCTGGTGGATTACACCATGCCAAGAAATGTGACGCGTCTGGATTTTGTTACATCAATGACTTGGTTTTAGGGATCTTGGAACTTCTTAAATATCATGCTCGTGTATTATATATTGATATAGATGTCCACCATGGTGATGGAGTTGAAGAAGCCTTCTACTTCACTGATAGGTAAAATTTTCCTGTATACTCTGGAGTTGGACAAGAGTTGTAAAATCTTTAATATGATTGTATTCATTGACTGGGTTGTTCTAATTGTAAATACAACATTAACATTAAACAACTATGTTCCCTTTCTCTTAAAATAGACAGGAATCCTTTCCTAAAAAATGTTCAACTGTTTTAAGTTCTAAGGAGTTACTAAGTTTTGCCACTTGGCAGTTGTTTTGGTATTGTGATGCTAATTATAGCCAGGGAACTTTTATTCTCATGATGTATGTTGCATACTTATAGACTGTAGGTATGTGACATCATTTTTCACACTTAGCTTACTGTTGATCACACTATAATGCCAAATAGATCATGCTAATGTGCTTTGATCATATTGAATTTTTTCATTACCTTGGTTCCAGTTTTGCAATAGTAGGCTATGGTTGTTATATCAAAAGCAAAACGTTTTTAAGTCACTAGATGAAACTTCTTATCTGATGTATACTGTTAAGATAATTTCTCCATACTTATGGACTTCTCAATTACTTTAAATGGTAAATGGTAAAGTTTGTCATGACAGGGTAATGACCGTTAGTTTTCACAAGTATGGAGATATGTTCTTTCCAGGAACTGGTGACGTCAAGGTGATTTTTCTTACTTTCCTGTTTGTAGACTTTTGGTAGTCTGGTTCAAAATATGTCAGTACTGGCTGGATCTTGTTATTAATTGCTACTGTCGGACTTTCTTCGTTCTTTGAATCATACCTGCTAAATTATATATTGAAATGATATAAACTGATTTTACTGCATTGAAGGACATAGGAGAAAAAGAGGGCAAGTTTTATGCCATTAATGTCCCCCTTAAAGACGGAATAGATGATCCTAGCTTCACTCGGCTATTCAAGACTGTAAGTTTGACTCTGAAGCTGCCTAATGCATAGTTTTTTTCTTTTGACCTGAAGCCTAATGCATAGTTAACTTGTTACTTTTGGGTTGAAGCTGCCCAGTATGAACCTTTATGTTTGAAATTGTATGCTGTAGATTATTTCTAAGGTTGTTGAAATGTATCGACCTGGTGTGATAGTTCTTCAATGTGGGGCAGATTCACTTGCTGGAGACCGTCTGGGTTG
This sequence comes from Acacia confusa, assembly GCA_037074495.1. Lineage (NCBI taxonomy): Eukaryota > Viridiplantae > Streptophyta > Magnoliopsida > Fabales > Fabaceae > Acacia > Acacia confusa. The sequence goes on from CM073509.1 coordinate 3,169,438, forward strand.
CTTCAATCTTTCCATTGATGGTGCTTATCTCCTAGTATATCTCTCACTGATTTAATATATGTATATATATATATATATATATTAGACACACACACACAATGTGCTCTCTCCTTCATGATCGTTGCCCAACTTTTATTAGTGATGGTTCTTCTTTGTTTGAGGATATCTTTTGGTTTTTCTTTCATAGGTCATGCTGAATGTGTTAGATTTGTGAAGAAATTCAATTTGCCCTTACTGGTAGGTCTATAAAACTTTAGACTTTGGCATCTATTCACCTATGACATACATTAGATTTACATAAATATTCTGTCACAGGTCACTGGAGGTGGGGGTTACACAAAAGAGAATGTAGCTCGGTGTTGGACTGTTGAGACTGGTGTTCTTCTAGATACGGAACTTCCAAACAGTACGATAAGCCAGCTTTAGTTAGCATTGACTTCTAAATATGGTTTCTGAAAAATGACTTTATTACCAAAAAGCTACCTTTGTTCCTGGATCCTGGTCAGTTTTCCCCTTTCATTCCTCCTACCTCCTGGACCGTGGAAGTGGACAGTTTCCTGTACAATGATATCCATAATCTAAATTTGCCTTCCTCTGCTTGAGATTTTCTGCAATCTACAAGGCTGCAAACTTTTTTAATTGCTCGCATCTCTTTTGTGACGAATAGAACCGGCAATTTAAATGAAAGCTGAATTCTAAGGCTTTGTGATAAAAAAATAATAATAATAATCTAAGCTAACCCTCTTCAAATTTCTTTCTAGGGCAAATGGCCCATGTGATTTTAATTTTAGCAATTAACCCACTTGAAGTTTCAACACTTTGGCAAATAATCCCTTCCAATCACTATTTATTTTATAGTGAAAAACGAAGGGAAAAAGGTGAGAACACATCTGTTGATTTAATAGTCTGATCGAGTAGAACTTGATTCAACGTATAAAAATTAAGCTAGGTAAAATGCCCTCAATTTTCCTAAAATATTCTAGTCAAGGTTCATTAATTTGTTAGTTTTTAGATGGAAGGGGTTATGTGCCAAATGTTTTAAGTTTGTTTGGGTCAATTGGCAAAGATCTAAGTTGAAACGTGTAATGTGCAATTTGGCCTCGAATTTTGTTTGATTCTGCTTGTTTTTAAGAGATTAACATCGTTTACCTGTTTGATCTGTGCTGCAGAGATCCCTGAGAATGATTACATCAAATATTTTGCTCCCGATTTTTCCTTGAAGATTCCAAATGGGCACATAGTATGTACTTTGTCAATTATCTTGTGTAGTATTGACTTCTAGTTTATATCTGGATATTCTCTATTGTAAAATTTGATTGAGAGGCCATGATCCGTTAGAGTTGGCTGTTCCAATTAATCTTGACATGACCAAATACACGTTACTTTGATGTAATCTGAACCTTGTACTGTGCCACGAAATATCTATACAATTATATACAATATATTGGAAGGCCACTTACCATTTTTCTTATTTTAAATTGATCAGGAGAATTTAAATAGTAAATCATATCTGAGCACCATCAAAATTCAAGTCTTAGAAAATCTCCGTTACATCCAACATGCTCCAAGTGTACAAATGCAGGAGGTGAGTGTGTCCCTGAACTATAAATGCTCCCTGTAGCCGCAACTTTTTGTTGAATTATATTGTTATTTCTTGTGGTTGTTTCTTGGCTTTTTTAAACATACTACTGTACTTGTTTTCAATCGTGCTAGGGTATTTAAGATGTTATTTAGGTCCCGATAAATAGAAAATGATTTAATATGAAAAAGAAAAAGAAAAAGAAAATCTAACGCATAAGCTGATAAATGGTAATGCATAATTAGTACTCTTGTTCTTGATATAAGACGTATTTACCTAATTATTAAAGAAGTTAGTTAATATGATATGTATTTTCAAAAACTTGCTAGTCATCTACCTTAATTCTCCATAATTATTGTTGAGGGAGCATCAATAAGGATAAATTAGGAAAATATTGACAAATGTGAAAACTATATCTTATATTTAGAACTAAGATCAAAAACTGACTAACGCATTGTGGGTCACAGGTCCCTCCGGATTTCTACATTCCTGATTATGATGAAGATGAGCAAAACCCTGATGAGCGCATTGATCGTAAGTTAAAAAAAAAAAAAGTTCTGCTTCTATTGCCCATATGTCTAAACTAACACATCACTTTTGGACATTCACACTCTCACGTTGCATGGAGCCATTTTAGCTTTGCGGACTTTTTATTTAATTGATGATTCTCTCTTTTCAGAGCACACTCAAGACAAGCAAATCCAGCGGGATGATGAATATTATGAGGGTGACAATGACAACGATCATCACATGGATGATGTATGAAGTTTGCCCCAGCATTGGGTATTCTCTTTGGGCAAGATTGAGTTTGAGAAAGGGAAATTGTAATTAGATTCAAATACTCAGCTTTACCAGGGGTTGGGGAAAAAGCAATGTTATTCATGTGAGAAATTCACACTTGTGATCTGTTTTTTTGTAAATTTTCGAATGTTATTCATCTCCGTAGTTTTGTTTGTGTCTGAATGATTAAGGGCATTTCTGTGTAACTTGATAGACGATAACTGTATAACTGCTGAGCTTTGTGCGATATCCTGACTCTGACATGTTGATATTCTGGAACCTTTTATCCATGATTCGAGATGGATCGAAACTTCTAAAACTCTTTTCTCTTTCCTGCCCAACAATATATTAAAAAGTGTTAAGGCCGTAAAAATACACATAAATTTTTTTTCCAAGAGCAAAAATACACATATAGTTTTTTGAGGAGTAAAAATGCACATGTGGTTACCATTTTGGTGCAAAAGTCACATCTCACCGTTAAGTTACCGTTCATCACCGTTAAGTTAATGTTCACCTAATTTCTTTCACTCTCATCACGGTGAACACTGAATTAATGGTGAGATGTGATTTTTATATTAAAGTCTTAACCACATGTGTATTTTTGTTCCTAAAAAAACGTGTATTTTTGTTCTTGGAAAAACACTCATGTGTATTTTTGCACCTTAACCCTATTAAAAAATGCAAGGGTTTATGAAAATAATTTAAGTTTCAAACCAGTGGTTAACAAGGCGTGGAAGCAAAAATATTTCTAATTGATATATTCTTGCACTATTATTAAACTTGTGATGTCAGTTGATTCTTTGGTTTACTGTTTTTATCTTTTTAATTTACCAAATTAAGTCAAGTTGTTTGTAAATTCGTGCCAATTGCAAGTTGCTTTAGACTCATGACTCCTGAGTTTATATTTTGATTTTACTCGTTTTAAGTTTGTAGCTAAAAAATAATGTTAACTTGTTCTTAAATTCATTTTAACCTTTTTGATCAACTGAGCTCAACATCTTTTTATATAAAATCAGAAATTTATTTGTATGATATGAATTTAAAATATATTTAAATTTTTTTTTTTGCATTTTATATTTTAATAATATAATTATACACGATTAATATCTGTTGAATGATAAAAGTAAACTATTACGAATTTATTATTCGATTTCACAATATGAGTTTACACCATTGTCATGAGTTTGTTTAAGCCTGACAATATTGTATTTTTTATTTCAACTCAAGATTTTTAATACATAATTATTATGCAAATAGAGACAGCTTTTATCAACTAATCTATTCCAAACATTTTCATGAAATCAAAGGTTATTAAATACTCACATTTTAAGATTTTAAAAATCTTAAGATGAGACAATACTCATGCCATTCTTAGTTATTTTCCCAATGATTATCTGAGTTGTGTCAACCAAATCCGCGTTGAATGAAGCTCAATGAGAGAACTGGAGAAGCATAACGTATCATATCATTTCACTAACCAGAAGAATTTATAATGTTTTGATCGAATAATTGTTACAAGAAAATATAAATAATTACAATAAAATCTGATCATATTTAACTTTTACGTTAGTTTTGTGCCTGTTTAATTTGACATGCACTATAGCCACAGAACCACTTATGTAGTTATATATGTATACAAAAGATAGAAACAGAACTAGATTTTTCACGGCAAGTCATTAATTTAAAATCACATAAATTACTTAGGAGTCAGTATCACTAATAAGCAGTCGAGACTATCGCCATTACATCCAAATCAGATCAACAATATAAATGTCACAGAAAAATGACACAGTTGATTAAAGGGTTAGCCTTCATCCTAGAGACGGAGCTTGCGATAAATATTTGGGGGGTCAAATATAGTGACAGATCTAAAAAATTTATAAATGGTGGGCACCAGTGGCGGGGGGATTCGAGAGCTGCCCCCAAATTTTTTTTAGGGAAAGTTTTAAATGTATTAAAAAACAAAAGAATATGAATAAGAAAAGAAAAAAATATCAAAAAAATATTCATGGAATCAAGTGAACACTGATGATGTAATAAGAGAAACAATTATTTTACAAACCTGTCAAGCAAGGTTAAGTGTGGTTAGAAATATAACTATATAAATTACAATGAAAAGTGGGCACTAAATAAATTCAAGTACATATATTTTAATAATAAAAGTATATTACAATAAAAATAATTACAATGAAGGGTTGTTAAATGTATACTCATGAACTAAAAAAATATTTGGGGTGCAAATGAATTAGATAAAATACATTTTTACATTATATTAAATTTTTGAAACACCAGAAATTTTGGGGGCCACGGCCTCTCCTTATACCAATGAAGCTTTGCCCTTGCTTCATCACAGATAAAAGGAGGTTCGATACACAGTCGATGTAAAGGTCTTATTGAGAAGCAATTGATAAATACAACTATATGCATTCTTTAAAGCTGGAAGCTGGAGACATATCCAATCTTGATGGGGTATTGATATCTATCCCACGTCCCCACCTAAACTTTATTATACCAAAAAGAAACAAGAAAAAAGATGAACAATTTAATTTTCTTCAAAAAGTATCTTTATGGGACTATCAATTAATTTATGATCTTCATAATTTCCCAAAATTGATTACTCCACGCGACATAGCTCGCGTTGTTCGCCGGAGGCCCATTTCAACCTTCGGAAAGAAAGCCAACGATGCCAGCTGCCGGAGGAAGGAGGAGGAAGAACGACAAACTGGAATAAATTTGCAACCGATGGTTCAGATTTGATTGGAAAAAGGAACGACTCAGATTTTGTTTCGTATGAAAAACGGTGCGTTTTGGCTTAGGGGAAGACAGTTGATGGAAGGGACGAAGGGTCAGTGGAGAGAAGCTGACCTTCCTCCACGTGACTGGGAATGATTGGTTTATCACTCTCGATCTTTTGGATTTCCGTTTGGGAACGAAGCAAGTGATTAAAAATAAGCAAGCAAATCGCCTCCCTCTTTTTAGCCCGCCAAATAATTGATGATTCCTTATCAGAGGTAAGATTTTAGCATTGGTCTCTTTGGATCTCTCTCTGTTTATTTCCCCTTTGCCGTGAACTGTTGAATAATTAGGTTGTATACGAAAGCTTCCTCAGTACCCAATACTTGTTTCAGGCACAAGGACAATTTACGTGCTGAACGGAATTAGAATCTTCGAATTCTTACTTTGTTTTTTCTCCGTTTACTTTGCTGCTATGCTATGAAGCATAGCATCACGGTTCACGTATAAGTTTTGAGCTTAGTGTTTTCTGGTTTGCATAGGTGCTATTACTAAACACCCAAAATTCATATCCCGGAGGCAATTTTGAAGTCTTGAATGATTTAAGTTCAAGAGATGGCAGCTTCAGTGCCTATGCGGCAAATTGTATCTGGGATTTCCCCTCGTTTGTTCCAGTTTGAGACCTGTTCCTATGATCTTTACTCTGTACGGTCCAGGTCCAACAAATGCAATGTATATAACAGAAGAAAAAGAATTTCGGTATATGTGCTAGGGAAAAGTAGTTCAAGAACATGCCTGACTTCCAAGAAGACAAGTACATTACGGGTTATAGATGGTGAATTTCACGGGATGACTGATGGTGGCCGGTTAGAATCTGTTGTTTGCAATTGTCGACGGATAGACAGTGTTGGCAGTTCATCAACTGAGGATCAAGACAATGCAAGGTCTTGGGGAGCGGAAAAACGATCATCAGGGTCTCTTAGTGGGAATTTCTCTGGGGGCATGTCACAAGAAGACTTTCTTGGGATTGATAAGCCAGTAGAACACACAAATGGAAGTTTAATAGCGAACGGAAATTCAACCATGGATGGACTTGCAAAAGAAACATTGCACGAGGTCAGTGAGAATTCAATTGAGGAGGAGGCATGGAATTTACTCAGGGACTCTATTGTTTATTATTGCAACAACCCTATTGGAACTATTGCTGCAAATGACCCAAGCAGCAGTAGTATACTGAACTATGATCAGGTTTTTATCCGTGACTTCATACCTTCTGGTATAGCCTTTCTCTTGAAAGGAGAGTATGATATTGTACGAAATTTCATTCTGTATACCCTTCAGTTACAGGTAAATTCCTAGTCTTTATTGTTGATGCTATAATTCATCCGAATGCTGCATTTACTTGTCAAGCTAATTGTGAGCTTCTGGCAGAGTTGGGAGAAAACCATGGATTGTCATAGCCCTGGTCAAGGATTGATGCCTGCTAGTTTCAAAGTGCGGACTATTCCCCTTGATGGAGATGATTCGGCAACTGAGGATGTCTTAGACCCTGATTTTGGTGAATCTGCCATTGGTCGTGTGGCCCCAGTTGATTCTGGTTAGCAAGTAGTACCATGATATGATTCACACACGTGCGCACATGCTTGGAGTTTTTGTAATCGACTTTTATCTGTCCTGCATCAGCATTAACAGTATATAATTCTTCTGCCAGGACTTTGGTGGATTATATTATTGCGAGCATATGGGAAATGTTCTGGGGATTTGTCTGTCCAAGAGAGAGTTGACGTGCAGACCGGAATCAAAATGATTCTAAAGCTGTGTCTTGCAGATGGTTTCGATATGTTTCCAACTTTGCTGGTTACAGATGGTTCCTGTATGATAGATCGTCGTATGGGAATTCATGGTCACCCTCTAGAGATTCAAGTAAGTTGCTCCTTTCTAAGATGTTGGATTCATTAATTGGCTGATCTTCTAAAATGTTCACTCTCGTATAAGGACATAGACAATATGGGCAGTTTTTTTGGGGGATGAAGGGCTATTTTTCTCTGAAAGTTTTTCAGGGGCAATTTTGCTGGGATCATTATCTTAATTAAATTTGACCATTAAGATAACAATTCATGTGTTGTCCACGTCATTTTTCTTTTGGGCAACATTGCTTTGATGTGGAAACTTCTGGGGCTGCATTGCTTATTAGTGAAAACTTCCGGGGCGAATTTGTACTGTAACAAAAATGATGGATTGTTAGTATATTTGGTTAACTAACAGTCAAACTTAACTAGGATAACGGTCAGAGCAAAATTGCTTCAGATTTGACACTTGTATGACAAAATTGCCAGCCGGAAAATTTCTAGAGCAAAATAGCCCTTTAACCCTTTTTCTTGATTGCTGATTTAAAACAATATGATCAAATTTTAATGTCCTGCAGGCTTTGTTTTACTCAGCATTACTATGTGCACGCGAGATGCTTGCCCCTGAAGATGGATCGGCTGATCTTATTAGAGCACTTAACAATCGTCTTGTTTCATTATCATTCCACATAAGGGAATATTACTGGGTTGATATGAGAAAACTCAATGAGATCTACAGATACAAAACGGAGGAATATTCATATGATGCTGTTAATAAATTTAACATCTATCCTGATCAAATTCCCTCGTGGTTGGTGGAATTCATGCCAGCTAAAGGAGGTTATTTGATTGGAAACCTGCAACCTGCTCACATGGACTTCCGTTTTTTCTCTCTTGGGAACCTATGGTCTATTGTATGTAGTCTAGCCACCACAGATCAATCACATGCCATCTTGGATTTAATTGAAGCAAAATGGTCAGAGTTAGTGGCTGGCATGCCATTCAAGATATGCTACCCTGCTCTTGAAGACCAGGAATGGCGTATTATAACAGGATGTGACCCCAAAAACACGTATTGTCCTGACAAAAATCCCTCACGATATTCTTCTCCTTTTATGTAGCCATCCTGACCTTTTATTTTCTTATGCAGGCCGTGGTCCTACCACAATGCAGGTTCTTGGCCAACTTTGCTCTGGCAGGTTGGTGTTTATTATTGATAATTTATGGTTTCTATTATCAATTTTGGGTTCAGTTCCTAGACTCAAAACAGAAAATAAATCTGCAGTAAGTGAGCTTCACACATCGTTGGAAATGTAAAATATAATTTCTCCTGCCATGATATTGATTCTTACTGAACTTGTGATTTGAGACACCGAGGGACCAAAGATCCAAAATGTTAGAGATCAAATCATTTGAAATAAGGCTATCCAGACAAATATATCTTGTCTTTTTGCTTACAAAAAGTACAGATGTGATACTCAACCAGGGATTTTTTATCGCTGGAGATCAGTGCTTGTAGATTGGAAATTGAAGTTCTAGTTTCTGATTGATATTAGCCTACAGTACTCCAAAATAATAGTCGGATCATGGAACTGGATATATATTCTGTGGATTAATTGACTATGGTTATATTGCAGCTTACCGTTGCATGCATTAAGATGAATAGACCAGAGATTGCTTTAAAGGCAGTCCAGGTAGCTGAGAGACGGCTATCAAAAGACAAGTGGCCTGAGTATTATGATACAAAGCAAGCAAGGCTTATTGGAAAACAGGCACGGCTATTTCAAACATGGTCTATTGCAGGATACCTTACGGCAAAGCTCTTACTAGCCAATCCAAATGCTGCAAAAATCCTCGTGAACGAGGAGGATTCAGAGCTTATAAATGCTATGTTAAGTGCCAACCCAAGGAGGAGGGAACGGGGCAGGAAGAAACAGAGCTTTATAGTCTGAGTTGATCCCGTGAGAGAGGCAGTCTTCCTCACAAATCTGCCTATTTAAGTCCCAAGGATAGCTTACTGATTGTGAGACGCAGGCAAGTTAGAACGGCCTTTTCACCCTGTCCTCTGTTGAGGTGAAGGTCACCTTTTTGTGCGTGTGTGTATATGATGTGTATGGATTTGGCTCAATTGTTTTGAGAATTAATTTTGTAGAATTGTGAACAGAAATAGATTCTTAGATACACCTGAGTATTAGACCTTTTGTTTATCATTCATTTTCTTTAGATTGCCGCGTTCATTTCATACCAAACAGGGCATATTCTAGGAAATTTTGGCCAGTATGGCCATGCAGGCGAATAAATTGGTGTTTGCTTTAGATTTTTGGATAGATTTTTTGATAAAGATTATCCAATAGGAGTTTACTGAGGTGGTGCATGTTTCTGGTTCGATCTTGTATCATCAACAAGTAGCAGCATCTCATTTTATTTTATTTTTTTAATTTTTACTTCCCCCAAGTTATACAGAAACACAAGATCAAGTAGAACTCTGGTCACTTCCGTAGGAAAGAGTGTTTTTTGTTTAACCAGAATAGGAAGGAAGAATATTTGAACTTTCGGGTTTCCGACTCATAATTAAATTAAATTTACGCCAGATTATATATAATCTTAGCTCCCTATTCATGAGAAAATCCAAGGAAGGTGTGAAAGCGAACAAAAACTGGGAAAAACAGTCATTGTTCCACTTCACTGATACCATTTGATATCTAAACTTGCACCCGCAATGTCAAGGATGTAACTCGAGAAAACTGATCAAGAATAACAATTTTGGATATTTGTGACTTGTTAATCTGTTTTAGAAAAGTGAAAAGGCAATTCTGGTTGAAGCCTTGAAGGAAGGAAGTGATGCTACATATGCACGCGCCAACAGGAGTTCAGACAGAAGAGCAAAGGAGGCAAGACCTCTAAGCAAATTCAAATGCCTTCTTTTCTGAAGGGAAGAACATCTCATCAGGGTCCTAGCATTCTTGTAAATGTTTATGCTCTGCCAAAACTTCGTCCAACAATGATTCACAAGCATCTTCTAGCAAATCTAATACCTGCCATATCCATACACCAGCACATAAAGTTTAATAACTGCAAAGATAAAACAACTCCAGGACATGATATATCAACTAGTAACTACTACTATACCATCAAGTTTCAACAGAAAATCCATAATTAAAATATGCTTAGCTTGTGTTTTTTAAATTACATCATAAGAGATTGAACTTTAGGCCTCTACCCCACACCCCATTTTGCCTTTGCTATTTGAGCTAGACCCAACAAAGAAAATATGCTTAGTGTTGATTGTAAAGTATTATTATTATTATTTTGACAAAATTCAAATAAAAATCTTCAGTTGCTTACTACTAGGTTTTTAATGTTTGTCCTTACACAGCCCTCCTTGTTAATTGATCATATGCACAACACATGAGGTGCTTGTAGGGCCCAGCATCCTAACACTGTTAGGGAAGTAGTTATTGTCAGTTTGTATTATTTGTTATTATGTTTGGCTAGAGTTCAGATTCTGCTCTAGATTGTCTCTCTTTTCTTTTTTTTTAATCTTAAATTCTTCTAATCCTATCAAACACCCTTGGCACCAAGTAGGCAACGACTACAAGACTTGCACAGTCATTCATGCCGAAATGTTCAAGAGCAACTAGCCAAGTAAAATTTCTCAGGAAGCATAACTTTTTTTACAAGATGTTTCCATACACATTAATGCAATGTTTGGATTTCTGATCCCACAAATTTTTCCAATTATACTCATACAGCCCCTTGCCCATCCCAACAAATGATGATCTGCTAGAACCAACCAGTAACTAAATCATTACCTTTTCAAACCCATGTGGTCCGCCATAGTAAGGATCAGGGACTTCAGAGTCATCATGTTTTTTACAATATGAGCACATCAATTTAACCTGCATCACCAGTACTCACATTAAACAAGCTAACAAAAAATTAGGAACCCAAATCCAATAAAACCCTTGCGCTGACCTTCTTATATGCATCAGCTGGCAAAGTATCTCTAGACTTCCATCTATCAAATGCCTCTAATATGTTCTCTACAGCCAACAGGAAACCAAAGCCATTGCACCACATAGTAAGAACTCATAGAAGAGATAATTCAAGACAACCAGTTCAGCCCAAAGATCTGATTCAAGCTCACCTCTGTTTTGCTTGTCCATGGCAAGAATAAGATCAAAATCACGGAAATCAGATGGTTGGATTGGCCTAGAAATAGAGGTTATCTCGATTCCTCGCCTTTTTGAGGCCGCTCTCATCCTTGGGTCTGCTTCATTCCCCTTTATCAATAGTGATCATTTAAAAAAGAATTCAATAATCCAGCTTACTACCAGTGCAACATGACATGGGTTTTACGAGTTTCAAATTACTCGATCATTAAATTATCCAATAAGATAAGGAAAAAACACGACCCAAGACAAATTAAACAAATCAAATCATAACAGTATTCCAAAGTCAAATTAGTTAAACCCACTCCCTACAAAATTGAGGTATAAGAAGTAGATATCATTAATATTCTGGACTTCTTGGATTTGCATTGATCACAAGTTAGAGGCAATGGGAGCTGGGAATATTTAGGCGGAAGGAAAAATCAATACATATATGAATGTACCAATACAATAAAGCAATGGTTTTCTTCATTTAGCGGTCTGCTTCTTTCCATTCAACAGCAATGAACGTTCCGAAAAATTGGATGAGCGAATATTATTGAGATTCTTAAATCCTCACTAGTCATAATAGCTGCCACATGTCGCTAAGATAATTCGAGCAAAAAGAACACACTACTGATTCAAGAAATCAAAATTTCCCTTCATCCGAGTATATCATAATATGAGATTTAACTAACGATAACACACCTCATGGTAATTAATGGTGCCAGCAGAATCAATTTTGAACTTGGAATCTAGAGCCCTTTTGTTGACCAAGTGTCTGAAGACCCCTTCAGCAGCTGGACTCCTACAGATGTTGCCGAGGCAAACAAAGAGCACAGAAAATGGCTTCGTGTCCTCTGAGCCAATAGATGAGGTAGAAGACGCCATCGATGCTCGAATCGACGACGACACAGAAGGAGAAAAGAGATTATGTCTGTAGGAAATTGCAGAAATGGAATTTCTGAGAGAGAGGCAAGTAATCCGTGATCGTGAAGAAGGAATAAGAAATGGTGCGTCGGAGGAGAGGAATTGAGGACAGTGGCAAAATCGTAAATTAATAAGGTTACCTCCTGAATTGTACAGCATCGTCATTTCTCCGGCAAGAGTGGACGGCCTTCGCTTTTGCAGTGTGGCAAATATTCCGCACCCGATGAGATAAACGACATGTCAAAGAGAGGTGTCGTGTTGCGTTTTACTGAAATATTAGATTACACGACTATTATTTTTTTTAGATATCTTTTAGGGTAAAGGTGCAATTTACGGAGTGTCCAGTATTATAATCTTTTTTTGGGAGTAAAAGTACACATAACGTTATGTTTTGGGAGCGTCCAGTATCACGGGCCGTTAGTCAACCAACGTTGATCGTTAAATCTGACGAAAATGAACAGTAACTCCACTAAAATTACAATTTTACCTGAGGTTTTAAGCTGAAATTACCATTTTACCTCTAATTTAAAATAATTTTTTTTCCAAAAAAACACTAAAATAACTCCTCCCCGCCGGTAGGCCCCACCACCGGCCACACCTCCGGTGACGGCCGCCCTCCCCCAACTGCCGGCGACCGATGGCCACCTCCGGCAGCTTTTTTTTTTAAAAAAAAAGTAAAATGACCCCTCCCTCGCTGGTGGGCCAAAACACCGGCGGCGGCCGCCCTCCCCCACTGCCGGCAACCTCCGGCGGCTTTGTTTTTTTAAAAAAAGTAATTTATTTTTAAAGAAAGTAAAATGACCCCTCCTCGCCGATGGGCCCCACCACCGGCCACACTGCTGGTGGCGGCCGCCCTCCCACCACTTCTGGCCACCTTCGGCGACCTCCTCCGGCGGCTTTTTTTAAAAGAAAAGTAATTTTTTTTAAAAAAAGTAAAATGACCCCTCCTCGTCGATGGGCCCCACCATCGGCCACACCGCCGGTGGCGGTCACCCTCCCCCTAACGCCAAACGCCTCCGGCGACCTGCGGCCACCTCCGGCGGCTTTTTTTTTTTTCTTAAAAAAAGTAAAATAACCCCTCCCCGCCGTTGGGCCCCATCGCCGGCGGCGGTCACCCTCCCCCCAACACCGGTGACCGGAAGCCCCCTCCGGCGGTGGGGCCCAACGGCGGGGGAGGGGTTATTTTACTTTTTTTAAGAAAAAAAATTACTTTTTTAAAAAAAAAAAAAGCCGCTGGAGGTGGTCGCCGGTCACCTGAGGCGGCCGGCGTTGGGGGGAGGGCGACTGCCACCGGCGGTGTGGCCAGTGGTGGGGCCCACCGGTGAGGAGGGGTCATTTTACTTTTTTTAAAAAAAAAAGCCGCTGGAGGAGGTTGCCGGAGGAGGCCACCGGTGGCCGGAAGTAGGGGGAGGGCGGCCGCCACCGGCGGTGTGGCTGGTGGTGGGGCCAACCGGCGAGGAGGGGTCATTTTACTTTTTTAAAAAAAATGCTTTTTTAAAAAAAAAAAAAGCCGCCGGAGGTTGCCGGCTGTGGCCGGCAGTGGGGGGAGGGCGGCCGCCACCGGTGGTGGGGCCCACCGGTGAGGGAGGGGTCATTTTACTTTTTTAAAAAAAAAAAGTCGCCGGACGATTTCGCCGGTGGTGGCAACTAGTCGTCGGAGGCAGGGGGAGGGCGGCTGCGCGCCGGAGGTGTGGCCGATGGTGGGGTCTACCGGCAGGGAGGAGTTATTTTAGTGTTTTTTTGGAAAAAAAATATTTTATACTAGGGGCAAAATGGTAATTTCAGCTTTAAACTTGGGGCAAAATTATAATTTTAACGGAGTTACTGTTCATTTCCGTTAGACTTAACGGTCAACGTTGGTTGACTTATGGCCCGTGGTACTGGACGCTCCCAAAACGCAACGTTATGTGTACTTTTGCTCCCAAAAAAAGGTTATGGTGCTGGGCGCTTCTCTGGGTAAAGGTTATGTGTAAAATTGCACCTTTACCCTATCTTTTAACATAATAGTTTACAAACTTTTCAAAAGAGAAAATCTCATATAAAGACGGATGAACTACCAAAATTTTTATTTAAGTCACTGAACTTAATAAATTATATATCAAGTTATGTGTCATAATTAGGAATTTAAAATTTCAATCAAATTACCTTTATATCTTATCCCTTGATTAGTAAAACAGCAAAATTAAAATTGTATAGCTAGAAACTTATTTTTTTTTTAAAAAAACAAACAAACAAACTATATAGGAGTGAATTTATAAATTAGGGAAAATTATTTACTTATTCCTTATAATTTAGTTTGTAACTCAGTTTCTGTAGTTCATTAGTTTAAGTCGTGACTCGGACTTTCTTGTTTTCCTTGTTTCTTAAAAACCGTTTGAGTTCCTTAAAATAGTGCCACGTCAGGTGATGATGATCCAAGGAGATGCCAAACTGTCAATTTCTTCTCTCTTTTTTTTGTGAAAACCTTCGCCTGCAAGGACGTCCGGCGAGGTGGGCTGCTCCAAAAGGAGGCGGAGCTTAGACGGAAAGATGGTTCTTTGGAGGAGTTTGATGTTTCCCGGAGAGACAAGGACTCAGATGAAGATGATGAGAATGTGCTTGCAAGGGGTTACAGGGTCAGGGCATGTGCAAGAGGGCAAGGTAGAGAGGATGACGGTGTAGACATTCCGGTAGTGCTGAGGGTGAAGAAGTTGAAGCGAGAGTTTAGATTAATCCACATCTCCTTATGGTCAAAATTTAGGATTTTGTTGCGTTGTGTTGATGAAAATTTGCATTTGATTGAAGGGAATGAAAATATTAGTTGAAGTTGAAATCTAATAAATGTAGGATTTGCTTTATCAATTTTTTCCCAATATGCAACTTTAGATTTCTAATTTTATTTTTTCCCCCTGTTATCATACCATTTTCGCCCTTAATCCTCATCATGTTCATCTCCCATCTTTAATTTCGCTTCTAAAGAAATTGGTTCTTGTTAGGGGTTCGTTTTCCCCTTTTCTCTGATGAAATATAAGGAACTGTGCAGAAAGTTTATGGAAGTACCGGTAAGCTTTGTTTGTAGGTTGTAGTTCTGGGGATAATTCTGTTTCTCGTCGATTCGTTAATGGATATATCAAAATAAAAAGGAGTAGTGGGTGTGCTGCAGTGTCCATGGACCCACGAAGAAAGTAAAGAAGGTAAATGGTGCTCCGTAACTTTTTTTAAGGAATTAATTAATAGAGAAAACAATAGGGTTATATTAATAACTAAGGGGTATGGAAGTAATTTAACTGAAATTTTAAATCCCTACATATGACACATGACCTGATATATAATTTATTAAGTTCAATGACCCAAATTAAAATTTTGGTCTTTATATAGAATTTTCCCTTTTCAAAAAGTATATTTATTTAAATATTATAAATATGTATTAAAAATTGAATTGAATAGATAGGAGCTTAAAGACACAAATCAATGCAAAAATTCAAATTTTGAAAAATAAAATATTGTATTATTATTACAATTGAAAATGACTGTGTTTGCCCGACTGCTAATAATTTAAAACAATTACTCCCATAAATTAAAAATAATTAGAAGATTTACTTTAATCTTAAAAATCTCAAAACGTGTTGCCTTTGATTTTATAATTCTTTTTTCAGCCCATTTGATTGCATATATTAAAAGTATTTTGAGTAAGAGTAATTCCAACATAAATTATTAAAAAAGATACTTTAATGAATAAGCACAAATTTTTTTATAAATATTTAATTTAATTAATTTTCCTAAATTAGTCACTTCCTTTTTTTTAGTAAATAAATTAGTTACTTCTTGCATTTACTTGGTAGTGAGCATGTTAATTTATGCTTTATCCTAAAAGTATATAATTAGTTAATCAACTTTTCTTCCCGCTAAACTAATATTTTTATTCATGGAGGCATAAATTTCCCAAGGGCACAGTGTCGAATAATTACAACAGGTGCCTGCGCTCAGAGCAAGAAGAAGCTTCTGCTTCCTCTGTTTTGGTTTTGACTCCTCTGAACTTTTTAACTTTCAGTGGAGTGAGATTCGCTTCCTAACATCATCCTATATTCTTCTTGGAACGATCTGCATTGCTGAACTTCTGGGAGGAGGATGGAAGAGAATCAGAATGGCGGTGACGCCAAGTCGGCGATTCCAGAGAGTGAGGAGGATGCCCTTATCGGACCGGGGCCAGCCCCTCGCGCTCGACCCAAACGTCCTCTCCAATTCGAGCAGGCCTACCTCGATGCTTTACCCTCCGCAAACATGTGAGTTATTGTTCTTACCTCTTCGGGATGTCTGTGTCTTGAGATCATTGTTTAGGGTTTAAGGTTGAGCTCTTTTTTATCTTTGAATCAGGAAAGCTCTATACCAATAAGTATGCAGGAAATTATATATAGTGAAGCTTTTGAGTCAAGATGTTGGTCGTTTTTCATTTTGGGTGTTGAAATGCCAGCGCTTATGCAAATTTGGAAAATTTTCGTTTTTTCATTTTGTTTTCTAGTTTCTTGAGCGGCTGAACATGTGTTCATTTCTTGGTATGGTCTTCCAATCCGTTCGCTCAATGTATTGCTTTAGTGCAACTACTCGTTAGTAATGCTGGGCTGTTTCCGCTGAAAAACCAATTCCAGTATTTACTCCAATGAAACATCTCATTCCACCTGTAACTGCTAAAGTAATCATAATTTCAGTAGTTCCTGTGATGAAGAAGATTATGTATAAAATGAAGTTTATTCATCCCTTCTTTCTTCAAGAATGAAAGCATTTCTGCCGAACGCCATCTGCTTGCAATCTCACCGAACTTCTTGCATTAAGTTTTATGCCAAGCAAGTGACTTAAGTCCCTTGTGGTTCCATTTGAAATGTTATAGATTTCGTTGACATAGAAAAATACAAAGGTGGGTTATCACTCTTCTATTAAAGAAAATGACTATTCCAAGAAAGTACCTCCGCCCAACAGAGTTAACTATCCCTTTGCATGATAGACTGTGGAGCTTCCTAGAAAAGCACAGAAATAAAGTAGCCAGGATGAAGCCTCCTCTTTTTGACTCTCAGTTTTTCTTTGCCTAAAATGTTGAGTAGAATTGCTCTAAAGTGCTTCATTCTTTCTATCCAGTAACAAAATTTGGTAGATCTGTGTGAGGTTTTGTAAAACAGTAGTTCTTTTTATCATTGCTTCTCCCTCCTTCTACAGGTATGAGAAAAGTTATATGCATCGTGATGTAGTTACTCATGTTGCTGTTTCAGCTGCAGAATTTTTCATAACCGGGAGTATTGATGGTACTTATCCTCAGTGGCTTATCTATAAACATTATATTTTCTGTGTGTGTACACCACTAGAACTTTAGACAACAAATTTGGTTGTTTTATTAATCAATTCAATCATATTCAGCATTTGTATCCTTTTCAATAATATTAGACCAATTGACTATTTTGTAGTACAATGGCTTATTTTATGATACATTGCTTATCTCTTCATGGGAAACTTTCTTTTCGTCAACAGGGCAGTTGAAATTTTGGAAGAAAAAGCCTCTCGGTATTGAATTTGCAAAACACTTCAGATCTCATCTTGGTCCAATTGAAGGTCTAGCGGTAAGTTTATCGACCTGATGTAACTCTTGTCCATATGAAATAATGTCTAGCTTATCCCTGCCCAAATGCTGTTTGATGGGATTTTTTTTATATGGTAGATATGTGTCTCTCTGAAACTATGTCAGTGACGTGAATTTTATGTATTGAGTTTGTCATGGATTTTCTACTGCTGAATTGCACAATATTGTTCCCCATGTCACCATGTGCATGGAAAAACAAGTATTTATTAATGTGTTTATTATTTCATATTAGTCCTGAATTGTTATATCTCAACTTGGGGTTTCCCAGGTCTCAGTAAAGGTGCAAAGTTTATGGCTGTATCAAGATACCTGCACTAAGCATGGATTAAAAATTGCAGTGTCTTGAATATTGCTGATCCTGCAGACACAAAAGTGGAAACATGCAGCTAAATATGTGCTCATCATCATGTTATATATCTTACAGGAAATAGTTAATATTAGATTTTTCTTTTAGAAAGTTGAGAAACATTCATCATACTTTCAGTGTATAGTTGCTTATGCTGTGATAGAATTTGCCCTTTGGATTCTGTATTCGAGTTATCAAAATATGTTTTTCATCAACAATGAGTTGTTTCTGCTGTGCAGGTTAGTGTTGATGGTTTGCTTTGTTGTACAATATCAAATGATCACGCTGTGAAAATATATGACGTAGTCAACTATGACATGATGGCCATGATTCGCTTGCCATATATTCCTGGTGCTGTTGAATGGGTTTACAAACAAGGCGATGTCAAAGCTAGACTTGCCGTTAGTGACAGAAACTCATCTTTTGTGCACATATATGATGCACGAGCTGGTTCAAATGAACCTATAATCTCCAAAGAGGTGCCAATTCTAGACTCAGTTGAATTTGACTGACAATTCACAATGCTTATCTTTCATTTCCACCCCCACCCCCCTCTCCTTGTGATTGATTATTATGACCCACATTTCAGGTGCATTTGAGCCCTATTAAAGTTATGAAGTTCAACCCACTATATGATTCTGTAGTTTCAGCAGATACAAAGGGGTTAATTGAATATTGGAATCCTACGACACTTCAATTCCCAGAGGATAAGTATGTGCTTATTCTCATGTTATTACAATCTGCTACCTCCTTTTAATGTGTAATTGTTACTCTTGGTAACTATAGAAGGGAAGCCTTTATCCCTGTATGAAACAATTTGTATAGGATTGCAATCTTTATTTGCAACATTAAGTTTCTAACATTTATTTATTTTATGAACAGACTGTAATCTATGTTTTTTTGGTACTTGTAGGGTGAATTTTAAACTGAAAAGCGATACTAATCTCTTTGACATTGCAAAATGCAAGACTTCTGTTTCAACTATTGAGGTATCAATCTAGGCATACATATTAACTTAAAGTTCACTAGTCAACATCGTTACTTAATGATATAGAAGCTTTCTTGGTTGAAAATAAGACTCTAACAGTGATGCGCTGACTCTTAGGTCAGTCCAGACGGAAAGCAATTTTCCATAACATCACCTGATCGCAGGATACGTGTGTTTTGGTTCAGAACGGGTAAATTAAGGCGAGTTTATGATGAATCACTTGAGGTAGTGCCTCACTGGAAGTTTGCACTGAGTATATTGGCTTATGGAAATTATCAGTCATTGAACAATTTTGTCAATAGGTTGCTCAAGATCTCCAGCGAAGTGACTCTCCCTTGTATCGGCTGGAAGCCATTGATTTTGGCCGAAGAATGGCTGTTGAGAAGGAGATAGAGAAGACAGAAAGTGCACCACTTCCAAATGCAGTTTTTGATGAAAGTTCTAATTTTCTTATATATGCAACATTGCTGGGCATAAAAGTTAGTTACTAATCTTGCTTAATTGGTTAATAAATTAACTTGTATGACGATTTTTGCACTCCTTCAAATTATACAATTTTATACATATGACACTTAGTGCAATGAGACGACCATTTGATGCTCTCTGATATGTTGTTTTATCTCTAACTGTTTGTAGATAATAAATTTGCATACCAATAAAGTTGCCCGAATACTTGGGAAGGTGGAGAACAATGATAGGTTCTTAAGGATAGCTTTATATCAGGGGGATCAAAACAGTAAAAAAGTAAGGAAGATTCCTTCAGCAGCTGCAAATGCCAATGAGAGCAAGGAGCCTTTGACAGATCCCACTCTCTTGTGTTGTGCCTTCAAAAAACATAGGATATACTTGTTCAGGTGAGAGTAACTGTCGGGTCATATAGCCTCTATTTAGGATTTTTCCTGCTAGCGTTTCCACAGCACCTCGGTTGCCCATGTCATTGAACTGCTTGCTGTTGCCATTTTTCCTGACTTGGCATCTGTCATGGTCTTGTCAGTCGAAGAGAACCAGAGGAGCCTGAAGATGCAACTAAGGGAAGAGACGTGTTCAATGAAAAGCCTCCTCCTGATGAACTTTTGGCAGTTTCAGATATTGGAAATGCAGTTACAACATCACTTCCGGACAATGTGGTGAGTTATCTTAGTCTTTGAAGTAGACTGTTGTCGTGACCTGCAATAAATTTCAGGGATAAATTTATGAAACTCCAATACTTGCTTCATGCTAGAAATAAACATCATCAGAAAGACAACTTCCCTCCTCAATAAGTATAATCTTTATTTATTTGTTTTTGTTCCTTCTTTTTTGGCTGTTGTTATGTATTATCAAAAAAATACTAGAGGATGTAATTCAGAACTACGAGATATGCATTGTAAGTATGGAGTATGCTAACCTCCACGCAAAAGTTAGAGGTTTAGCATTGTGTGTCTGTGTGTGCATGTGGGTTATTTTATGTTTTGCTTTCTTTTGTAGTACAAACCCCAAACGCCCCTTTCCCCTAGAAAACCCTTCAGCCTTTACGCATGTCTATTTAATATAGATTATCTCGCATTACCATAAGGATAATGATTACATCTTAAATTTTTTATTGCTTTTGCCAGATTATGCACACTTCTATGGGTGACATTCACATGAAGTTATACCCAGAGGAATGTCCAAAAACTGTGGAGAACTTTACAACTCACTGTCGGAATGGCTATTATGATAACCTTATTTTTCACCGAGTTATTAAAGGCTTCATGATACAAACAGGAGATCCCTTGGGAGATGGCACTGGTGGGCAGTCTATTTGGGGGAGGGAATTTGAGGATGAATTTCACAAAAGGTAAATCAATTGTTTATACAAGTCATCTCTAATCAAGTTCATCATATGTTGTTAGTATGGTCATCAGCCATCACCTTCATGATTCCTCTTCAAATGTTGCATGCAATCACATGCATTATGAACTTGACAGGACTCATGTTATAGTAATTTCTCGATTGAACTTTTTTGTTTAGGTGTAGATAAGATTATATTACCACTTATTTTTCGGCATGTAGCTGTGCACATATAAGCAAAAATCCATCATCATTCCAGTGTCTAATTATGTTTAATTATTACGTGTATGACTAGTCTGCGTGACAAAATGAGTAGGATTTCCTAGCAAGCTATGCCTTATAATGGAGCTCACAGCAAATCATTTGTCCCTGCAGTTTAAGACATGATAGGCCTTTCACAGTATCAATGGCAAATGCGGGCCCAAATACAAATGGTTCTCAGTTCTTTATCACCACAGTGGCCACTCCTTGGTTGGACAACAAGCACACTGTATTTGGCAGAGTTGTGAAGGGAATGGATGTCGTACAGGTAAATGGGGTGTTAAGCTTGCTGTCACGGCCATTAAGAAAATCTCAAGAGACATTTTGTCACCCATCACATTTGATTAAAAATCTCTTCCAAGTTTCAACTATTCTTCTATGCCATTCCTCACATTTGATTTACATGTGGGAACTCCGATTTTGATGACAGGCTATAGAAAAAGTAAAGACAGACAGGACAGACAAACCATATCAAGACGTTAAAATCCTAAACGTCACTGTACCAAAGTCTTGAAGGTCCTTGGCTTGTTTGATTAGTCCTTATTGGATGCAAAAGTTTAAACTGGTAAATATTTTTTCTTCTTTCCTTGATTGAGGTAATGTCTCATTCCATTCCAGGATCTCATAAATTAGCTTGAGGACAGTTTTATGCAAGTATTGTACGCATAGGCGAAGAAATTGACATTTATTCAATGGGTTGAGAAAGACTGTTTTACTAGATGATTACTGGCTAGCTTATTGTAAAATATTTATCATTCTTTCAGGTAAGTGAGCTATCAATCAGGCTGGTGGAGGTTGTAAGGATGGTTGAGACATGGTGGCGCAATTTGTATTTCTGATCAATTGAATTTTGTTTGGGCATTTTCTCCCATCATTTGGTGTAATTTGTTTTCATTGGTTATGCGACGACTTCCCATAATATGGGGAATGACCGAATGACAGAAAAAGTGAGACCCCGTTGGCCAAAAAAAAAAAGGTTCGAGACCCCACAAGAGTTTAAGCACATTCATACCAAAGAGAACAATTTCTTTCTACGCTCAAATCGTGTTACAATTTTAAATAATATTTACTTGTATAATCCATTAACTACATAAAAGTTATTGCTAAACCTACGTTGTATGATAAAGTAAAGTGAATACATGACTGTCATTCATCCAATCCACAAAGATAAAATATAAAACTTGCTAATTTAATACATAGTGCTACAGAGTTCTGACAAGTCACGTGCGAATAATTCAGAAAACAGTATTGGAGAACTTATTATTTACACCATTGCCGGAAGTAATTGATTCAGTAGCTTGTGAAAGCCTGTATTGTTTCATCTTTTATTTATTTGCCTTTCCATCTGACCGTATGCCCTTCAAAAATATTTCGAATATTAAGTTTTCTCTCATAAATACACCCTATAACTATAAGTATAAAGCTAATGTTCGAATTTTTTGCATAAAAAATGGAAAGATAATGTTAGAATTTCATGAGTCTAAAACAGCCGTACTTTTTGTGTAAAATAATTTTAACATTTCTTCATAACTTGTGAAATAATTAAAAGGGTTAAAGTGCATATTAGGATTAGCCAATTAAATGTTATACTAGGAGCAGCCGAACACAAATATTTTAAATGGATCATAACTAAAAAAAAAAAAAAGTGGAAAAATCCATAATGAGTTTGTTTGGGATATCGGTGTGGAAAAGTCTAATAGGGTAAAAGTCAAATTGTGAAATTTGATTTATATTTGGATTGGTTGTTGCATAAGTAGCTTTTGTGAAATTGAAATTTGTTTGAAATGACTCATGGATAAGTGACTTTTGAGATAATTATCAGCAAACAATTAAAATTAAAATTACCAAAAATATTAAAAATACCAAATCACAAAATTGGCAATGCTAAAATACATAACTTGATCAAATAAATATTATATAAGTAATTAGGACCTTATACCCAGTACAATTTAGTATCTAATATTGTGTCACAAATCTTATTCTTTTCAATTAAAGATGAATGATTTATTTGAGTTCAAGATTCCTCAGTGGAATTAGTCGACGAAAACTCTTCATCTATACTAATATTTTCATTTATAGCTTTTATGAAAGTAGCATCTAATTGAAATAGTAAATAAGGAACTTATAGCTTTTTAAAAGCCAAGAAACCAAGCTTTTCAAATAAACTCATTTTCACCTTTAAGTCCCGATTGTCAACATTTTTCATCCAAACAAGAAATTGAAGAAAAACTCATCCCCGATTGAAATAGTAGAACCGCAAACACCCCTCCTTTATGCTATCCCAAACAAGCCCAATGCCTTTTGTGATATTTTTTATTTTTTAATTGTTTCTTTGATAGTTATAATCCACTTAAAAATACTTTTGTATCGAGTGCTCTTGACATAACACTTGATCCGTCTACTTGTACCTTAACCGTAAATAAAAATGAATTCAAAGCGGAGTACCATCCAATGAATAAATTCCCATCCATTTCATTTCATAACAGATCGACTACAAGAACTAGTTTCCCTACCTATCATTTTTATATGCAAGGCAGGTGGAGCTCATGTCACCTGAACAGTCCATATATAATTTATTTTATCTTTATTTTAGATTCTCTATTTATTAAAATATTTTTTCCAAAAAACAAAAAAGAAAAAAAATCTGAACTGTCTAGATGAGCTGAGCTCCAGGCAGGCAGGGAAAACTGGTTCCTCGACGATAAGTTGACGGCAGAAATGATAAATGCAACACTAGAAGTTGTTCATAAGATGATTAAAATTCACGAAACGTAACACTGTAAGTTCACTAAAAGGTACGTGCAAAGTGAAGTTGAAAATATTCATATCGGATAGGATGCTATGGTATTGTTCCGAATGAGAAGTCAAAATCAATCCAACCTAAAATAATAATATGCAACTTCAGGAACAAAAAATAGTGTAATCGGACAAAAACCCTAACTGAAGCCGTAAACGCTACTGATAAGCAAACCAATTCAGAACTTAGTCGAATAAGCTGAAACCCATGTCCTGCAAAAAAAAAAAAAAAACATAGCACCATTAATAATGAAACAATGAGCGATCAATATTAACAAATGGTCATCGATAATAGAGACAAGTGCAAGTTTATATCTCTCACATCATCGGACTCCTCTTTCTCTTCCACCTTCTTTTCCTCCTTTGCCTCTGCAGCAGGTGCAGCTCCACCAGCTGCAGCACCTCCTGCAGGTGCAGCAACAGCAGCAACTGCACCTCCACCAGATGGAACTGAAGCCAGCTTTTCTCTTCCAGAAGCAATTAATTCGGTAATATCTTTGCCCTCAACTTCATTTAAGAGAAGCTCAATTCTCTCATCATCAGCCTCAGCCCCAACTGCAAATCGCAGATCGTGAAAGTAATGAGGCATCAATAAACAAAATGGGAAAAACAGTTCCAGTACAAAAGTTATGGGACAAATTCAGTTTAAACATTTTCCTGGTTGCAGGGAAATTTTCACATTTCATGCAGCAAATAAAAATCATTTTAAATATAGCCTCTTGTCACAGACTCTAAATTTTTCCATGTAATGACAATAACAGTGAGTGGCAAAACATTAATTAATTCTGCAACATGCAATACTTCTAACTTAATTATTCAGCTATCCTCAATGTAGTTGTGCAACAGCAGATAGGAGACAACCATGATGGATTTGTAGGGAGAAAACGTTGGCACTGTGATCATACAAGCTTTCTGATATAAGTATTCGCTAATCTCCAATTCCCCAATTCGGTCATTGAGATGTAAGAATCAGTGGAGTTTTCTAAGGCAATTGGAGATATAAGAACGGAGAAGTGAAAATCGAAGAGGCATGTAGACATCAAGTGAAGTAAATCCCACAAGTTCACTACGTCACTCCTTTAATTTCGATCCTCTGTTGTTACATCTATTAATCAAAACTTCAAGTAGATTTTATACCAGCACTTTTTTTCCCTTAATTTTATAACTGATAATTTTATACAGGCACTGAGAGAGCAAAATCACCAATGAATCAAAATCAAGAGTAAGGTATAAAACGCACCAACTATCAGCAAGAACAAAAGAATAAAAAGAGAAAATGAGAGACAGCGCACCTGAGCCAAGAATATACTTTATATCATCAGCCGAGGGGGATGTGTTCCCTCCCAAAACTGCCAACAAAAAAGCTGCAATCACCTTCATCTCTGCCCTGACATTAAATTAACATAACGAATAAGCAAAAGAGATAGAAATCATCTGGATATGGAAGCATAAAAGGCAGTCAGAGCACGCACTCGCAAAAGAGTGAAGGGATTGAGATTTTAGGGTTTATGCAGAGTAAGTATAAAATATATAAAATCAGGGCTTTTCAGATGTTTGAGGCAAACTCCTGGAATGGGAAGTTGGGGCAAGAACCTTAAGCAGATCGACTATCTTCAATAGACCTTACTAGACACCCAAATCGTAATATAACGAATGAAAAGAAAAATTAGAACGGCAGAAAAATAATACGGTCCCAAAAGCAAGTAAATCGTCAATCATATCAGAAAAAAAGTAAATAAAATCCCATCAAAGTCCATCCCGTCGAAAATCAGAGAAGGGAATTCGAAAATACCTGGCTGAGTTCTACAAAGACGACCTGTGAGAGACTGAGCAAAAGTTGCGCCTTCGTCGGCTTTCTCTTATTAATACGAGATCGGCAGAGTTAAAACCCTAATTCTGCAAGTTCTATACCCGAAATGACAAATTTACCCCGACATTTTTTTGCCCTATAATATATATAGATACACACAAACCTTAAAAAATTACATGAATTTTGCATAATATGTACGAGAATAGGTGGCAAGTTTTTTGTCATAAAATATTAACTTTAACTCTTACGATTAAATATCAATACAGCCCAAAAGAAAAGAGTCTATTTCCATTCAACGTTATGCATGTTCTTATATTGAGAACTAAGGTCCTATTTGGTATAAGGAAAATTTGAGGAGGGAAAGGAACATAGAAGAGTGAAAGGAAGATTTTAAAAGATGGGGGAAAATGGCTTGAGAAAAGATAAGTTGTTTGTTAGGAAGAAAATGAAGGGGTGATAGTTGGTAAAGAATTAAGAAATGTCTATTTTACCCTTAAAAGTAATTAATTTAAAATAAAAAAAATAAAAATACTTTTTTGGCTAAAATATATTTTTAAAAAGAGATAGGATATTCTTACTACCTTTTGACTACCACTTTTTTACCGTTAAATCTATTATTTGATCCAATGGTCTTAATTTACCCTACTTAAAACTTTCTTCCTTCTCTACATTTCTCCCTCTTTCCCTTCCATCCTCTTGATAGACGCCAGGATGCGATCTACTTTTGTTGTTTCTTGCGTGCTACTTTTTCTTAATTAAGTGTACAATCTGCTTTTACAGTTGGTGCTTAATGGAATTTTGGCAAATATTTTTTTCTATCGATTATTTATTTGTTTCCTTCTGCTCATTTAGGATAAGCCTGCTGTGAAACATATCCAGACCCTACTGCCCAATTGGCTCTCGTTCAGAAAAATATATTCCCAAAAATCAGAAATACCCAAACCCTACTGCCCAGAAAAAGTGAACCTGGAAATGATAAAAATGAATATGTAGAATATCTCTAACTCTGATAACTCCGGAGATTCATTTAGATCCATTGAAATTAGTGAGGAAGAGGGGCGTGGAGGAGGGGAGGGATGGTGGATTTTCCCGACGGCGATGTGCTGGATCAAGAGGATGGAAGGGAAAGAGGGAAAAATGTAGAGAAAGAAGAAGGTTTTAAATAGGGTACATTAGGACCGTTGGATCAAATAATAGATCTAGCGGTAAAAAAGTGGTAGTCAAAAGGTAGTAAGATAAAGAGGTAGTAAGAATATCCTATCTCTTTTAAAAATTATACTCTTATGAAATTTGAATTTGTGAAAGAAAAAAAACTCCCGCAAAATTCTAACTTTCTTGTCAAGTTCAAACTTTCCCGCCAAATTCAAATGTCCCGCCAAGTTAAAATTTGAGGGGTAAATTTGTCAAAAAAATATGAACAGTGACGTAGGAACTTGAGATACCACCAATTTTGGTGGGATCTAATCTTCCCACATATGAGAAAAGATTGATTGGTCCGGGAATTCAAGTTCCTAAAAAGATTTGTACAAATTGTGCACCAAACGAAGGAATTTGCTGAAGTTTCTTTCCCTTCTCACCAATTCTTTATACCAAACGGAACCTAAGAAATCATGTATGAAAAGCACGCATATTATTTCAGTATCTCAAGCTTTGAGTTGTTTGGTTTTAGACGCCAAAATGCTCATTTCTATATTTCAGGCTTCTCATTGTTCCATATGTAATTTTATGTGCAAACCAAAAACATTCATAATAATATTAATAATAATTTAACACGAATACCAAGCTAATGAAAGTAAATCACAGCTAAATGCTCGGATCGCCACACTAGGCCTTGATGATTAATGTACTCGGTCCAGTGGGTTGTAGCAGTTAAACAAATTGGGTTGGAAGTTATTGGGCCACCAGCTAGTTCGGCCTATCAAGCAATTCCATATGAGGGAGTTACTGGGCTTCAGTGGCGGCCTTTTTTTTAACGATCTCTTAGTTGGGCCTGGTCCATCGCAGTACTACCAACAACTAAAATCATAACAGTGGTTTGTGACCAATAGGGGTTGGCACAAGCAAGGTTATTAAAACGTAGTTTTTATGTAAAAATGGGAGGGGAATGAAAAATCGTAAAACGTAAAATCATAATACAAAACTTAGTTTTTACCTGTATATATAAATAAAAAATTTAAGAAAAGTAAAGCACCTGTCATCAGCCATACATATACTGATCAATGCAATATCAATCAAAATATCCAACATTATTATCAAATATCATTCAAATAAAGACACTTGTCATCATCCATAGTTCTATACATATACTAATCAATGCAAAATCAATCAAAATATCCAACATTGTCACCAAGGGACTTTTTTGTAATTAATTTTGGTCCTTGGGACCCCAAATGTAATTTTCCCTTCAAAATATCCAACATTGGGCATGAGTTTCGTTTTTTTAAAAAAGTGTCTGATTTTACACTTTTACGTTTTTTAGCTGTGTTTTTTACGTTTTCACTCCATATATGTTTTTTTCTTAAATGAAACTTGTTTTGCCAAAGATAAAATGTAAAATCAGCGTTTTTGGCTATCATGGGCACAAGTGATTAGCAGTTTGTGTCGCTTGAATAAAGTCTCAAATTTGAGCTTTATAAATACAGAAAAGCCTCACTAAGAGACTCACCCACCATAACCCGGTGCACAATATGGGTCGAATCTGAATTAATCAGGATGAAACTCTAGATAACATATGGGTAAAAAAACCAAACAGTGGTATGTGGAAAGCACTATTTTCAGAAGAAAGGAAAAAATCGGAGCGCTGTGGATAATTAATTAGTCACCATATCTATATGCAATACTTTTTTTTATTTTATATTAATAATGATTATCTTATCAATTATTTACCTATATCATGTTCAAAATAAAGTTTCAAGTGTTTCATGTTCTATATTTTCTTATTACCCTCTGCTAAAAAATAATAATTTCTTATTACCCACTGATATTGAAAACTAAACAAAAAGTATATATTATTCATTGTTCATTTAATAAATATAATTTTTTTAAGACATGCCCCTAACGAGAGTTAGTATTACTTTTCATAATGAGATTCATGTTTTTTTTTTATTTTTACACGTGAAAAGAATACTTTTTTCAAAATGAGAAAAAAATAAAGGGAACATCTCATAAAACTATGATTAAAATAGGTAAAAAAAATAAATGAGAGAGACCAATATCTGAAACACCAAGTGATTATACCTTAGAGAAATCTTAAATTTTGAAATCTTTTCAAATAACTAAGTTGTCCTTAAGTAAGTTTTGAAGCCATACATATCAGACGTCATTAACAACTTAATTATAAATAATAACAACTTTAGAATTGAAAACACAATTTCAGTAAACATATTGACTATTTAACATTCCCAAATGCTATCAAGTGTCGCTAACAACTTCATAATCATAAATAACAACTTCAATATGTACATTGACTATTTAACTTTTCCAAATTCCAATAAGTTTGAAGGTAATATTTTGAAGCCATGCATGCCAAGTATTATTAACAACTAAGGTATAGATAATAGTAACTTCATAATCTCAAATAACAATTTCAGTATACATATTGACTTCACTTTGTTTTTCAAAACTTTCCCAAGGCAAATTGGTCATTTGGAAAGACTTGAAAATCTCATATTCCTCCATGAGGTTTGACTTGAGATTTCAGATTATTGGTCTCCATTATTTGCCTTTTTCTTATTTTAACAGTATTTTTATGGGATTTTCCATAAATAAACGTGACAAAAAAGATGAAAATGAGATTTAAAGAGGTAGATATATTATAGTTGTGTGTAAGTAATATTGGAAGAGTTAAAGCTGACGTGGACACTTGTGTTAGTTGATTAATAATCTCATCCCAGTGGGTTAAACTCAAACAACCTTTTAACGCTGAAATTGCGAAGCGAATCCTTCTTCTTGCAAATGGTCAGATGGAGACGAGAATCTAAGCGCACACACATAAACATGCACTTGCTTAAATTATCCCCTTCATTGTCTACCTCACCACACATCTTCCAATTATTAGTTCTATTATTAGTTGTTAATATAATTAACTTATCATATTAAAGCAAGTAAAGGCATTAAAAATTTATTGAATCTTGTGTGTTTATTAATTTTGTTTAATCATGTCTTGCAAGATGCGACAATATATGTGACACGCCAGCTACCTAAAGCAGCAATATAATGTAGGGATAGTTTGGTCAGGGAATTGAAAAGAAAAGGGAAACAAGGTAGCTATATGTATAGAATAATTATTTTGCCTAGCTTCGAATTAAAAGTTAATCTTCTGCTCCCATTAGATTCTTTGATAGTGATATGATGACAAAGCAAAGTGTCTTTTTAAGTCTAACCCGTTAACCACCTCATCTTCTCCATAAAAAGCGGTTTCTCACATGTCTTGATATGTTGTTAATTAAAAAAATTATGATTTAAGTCAAATACTAAACAATTATAAAATGAGGAACAGGTAAGTCCTACATCCAAAGTAGTTAAGCAGCGCAATAATATTCTGGTAGTTGAGGATTGTATTTTGTTCTCTCTCTCTCTGATTTTTTTTTATCAAGATATTCCCATGCCTCTGTAGATTTGAGATTTTTTTTAAAGCTTAGAGCTTCAGAGGTTTTCGCTTCTCTTAATAGATATACTGTTGCCAGAATTTAAATTTGTGTTCTACCCTCTAGAAGATGAGATCACTTACTATTTCAACCAACTGGTGGTGAAGGATTGTATATTTCAAACTCATAAAGCTACATTTACATTATTTTATTTCTTCTAAGATTTTGATTAACTAATGACATATAAAAACTAGTCACTACTTATACTAAAGTAACATGAATTTAAGTTATTGAATTTGAAATGACTCACCGTACACTTATATAGTTGTAATTAATCCTCTAACCACTCAATGTGAGACTATCATACCCCAAATCCTTCTACCTTAACTAAGACACATCATTTAGTTGATTATACCTTTGATTTTATCGAATAATCTAAAATCTTGGCATAAAAAGAAGAAGAACATACTCCCTCTGCTCTTAAGTGTGCAGTGATAAAAGCCATGATTACACACATATACATATTCACACTATCCATAAATTCAAACTACTTCAAAAAAGATAATATAAAATTGAAAATGGATGAAAGCCCGGATTTAGCCGCCGAAGATTAGCCGGCCACTGTCCGGTCTTGAACCGCGATCAGGGACTAAAGAGTTCAATTTTCAAGAGTTCAAATCATGTTTCATATTTGTTTTTGTTTTTTGTTTTTTTGGTTTTTGGATGTTTCATATTATTGCCCTAGTCGTGGGGTTAGTTTTTTTTTCATAAATAACTTTCTTTTTGTGTCACAAAATTTAAACTACATTTTTTTATCGCTATTAAATAATATCTTTATATTAATTATCCCCCACTCACCTTTAATCCTCTTTCATTTACTCATTTATTCCACATTCTTTCTCATATTTGTTACTTATTCTCTCTTCTATGCTCTTTTCATAAATAATAAGGGTATATTTGAAAAAAAAAACATGATATTTTACACACCTTTATTATTTTCAATTAATTTTAACCATTTCATTTTATGTAATAATAAAAAAGATTGTTTATAAAAAGTACCATAAGAAATATTTGTCTGCAACTTCTTAATAAAATACTTTCACAATATTTTGAAGGACAAAACATTTTTCACCGTATTTACCTTGTGCAATGCAAAATCATTTAAAATGAATGGAACCAAACTCCCTCCAAGCGTAAGATAAGCGTGTCACTAAAGCGTATATGATTTAAACATCCATCTTAAAAATAACAAATTTGTACGCATTCAAAATTTAATTCCATAGGCTATATATAGCATATCCCATGTGTTAGTTGTTGGATATATGCTCTTAGTCACTTAAGCCCTATTGGGCTTTAGTGAGACCAAAGCCATGAGGCTTAGGGTTAGATTAAGTCTTGCACTTAACTCTATATATTCTAACTTTCTCCTGCTGTGTCTTAGAAGGATAGCTCATCAGAAATAGACCTAAGAGGCAGACATTTATCATCTGAACGGTTGCCCACACACCCACCACATCCTACTCGAGAGATAGTCTGGAAGATTGGTTATAGAGCGGACGAGGATTGTTCGTGAATTGTTCGTGCAGAGGCTTTCAGACCGGTTTCATCTTTCCAGGTAATCAAAACGATGAAGGTTCTTATTTTCTTACATCAAATCAGTTAAATACGCTTCCGTGTTTTTTGATGAGATTCCTACAATTGGCATCAGAGTCAGGTTG
Source organism: Acacia confusa (assembly GCA_037074495.1). Lineage (NCBI taxonomy): Eukaryota > Viridiplantae > Streptophyta > Magnoliopsida > Fabales > Fabaceae > Acacia > Acacia confusa. The sequence continues at coordinate 3,201,380 of CM073509.1, forward strand.
ATGAGGAAAAGAACTCACTTTTGATGTTCTTTTATTTGTCATGTGATTCTTTTAGAAAATTTTTTTTCTTGAAAATATGACATCCTTTTCTATAATTGTTATTTATTTCATGAAGATTATTCGTTTATAATTCAGATTTGGTTCCAGTTTTAATTTTAAAGGCTTTAATCCATGGTTAGATTTTCCCTGTATTTCTTGACTTGTAACAAGGAGGCTAATCCCATATGATTAGGTTTCCTCCTTGTTATTTTACTTTATTTTCGGAATTTCCATGTAAATTTTTTGAATTTGTGAAAAGTTGTAAATCAAGAAATTGCAAGAAGATGAGCTTTCAACGCTTCCGGGCTACTTTTCGTGGACCTCTGGACATCGGAATTGGACAAACCATATATCGTTAAAAAGAGAACGGAAAGACGAGCGAGAATATAAAAACCCCGACCCCAGATGCTCAGCCACGCGCCTCCACGCGCCGCCACAAGGGATGCGTGTGGAATTCACGCGCCGTCAAATAACCAGAGCGTGACGGTGCGTGGGACCTCCTTTTGAGGTGGTTCCGGCGGCCGTGATCTCGTCTCTCTGTAGCGGTCCTTCCCCTGAAGTTTGGTGATGATCTGACTTCGGTTGACGGCGTGGCTTCAATGAAAGCTAGGATTTCTCTTTTATGTCTTAGGTTTTTTAGCTAAGGATTGGGTTTTGGGCTCATGGATACCCTAAAAGGGCTTGGACAAATACCATGGACTGGACAAAAGAGAAATTCCAAAGTTGTAAAATTTTTATCTTTTAATTTTATAGGAAAGCCATGGATTAAAGTTATTTATTTAATTATTTATTAAATAGTATGAATTATATGTGCGATTAACATGATTAGAAATAACATGTCATATAGAATAGGAAGATGTCATATTGTTGCATAATCACATGTCATAAATGCATAGTAGCTATATGTCTTAAATCGACTAGTATGATAGTTATTATGTGAGATTATTTAGGCTTTCCACTAATTAATTATCAATTATTATATTTTTTTTATTTTAAAATCTAGAGTAATAATTGGATTAATTAATTATGGAATTAAAATCTAGATAACCATTAAATTAATTATCAATTATTATAATTTTAAATTAAAATCTAGAATAATAATTGGATTAATTAATTGTGGAATTAAAATCTAGATAAATAATCTAGGAAATTTCCTAAGAGAATTGTAATTTTGAGTAATTTGTGGGTTATTTAAAATGGTCATGTGAAACAAATTTTGCCAAACATGACTAGATTTTAGATTCCTAATGATTTCTCTAAATTGAACAAATTCTTGAAAATTGAAAATTCTAAATTTAAAATATTGAATAGGTGAAGGTTTTAAATTAAGCATTTAATTTTAAAACCTACGGGCTCCAATTGTGGGTTTATTAGTGAGATGGTTATCGCTGAAGCCCCATCGGATAAGGAAAATCGGATTTCACTAGATTAAACCCTAATATTTTCAAAATTTTAGTAAAGTTTTGTACGGCCCATCGTCGGCAACACTTGGACACTAAAGATAATTTTGAAAGTAAACAATGGTTAAATACATTCAACTTTGGTAAAATTGTTAACCCTCCCATCAAGGCACTGGCAATGGAACTGAAGGCCCAAATTAACAATATTGGTTTTACAAGTATCTTGCCCATCGTAAGCCTTGTAAAGATAACTAATGGATTGTTAAACAATAAACAAATAGTAGTTATTAGAATCTACTAGCAATATATTTGTTTGTTGTTAATTATGGTTTGTAACTAGTGTGCTTTTCATTTTTTCAGAAAAATGTCTTCATTCAATCCTTTAGCTACTATTTTGAGTCAAAAACCTATGGATGGTACAAACTACAAACAATGGAAAACTAATTTGGATATTGTTCTTCAATATGAAAAGCTCAACTTTGTTCTAACTACCCCTAAGCCAACGCAGCCTGCTGCAGATGCGTCTGATGTAATTCGGACTCAATTTCAGCAGGAGAAGGAAAGATGGGAGAAGGCGAATGTGGCAGTTCGCTGCTATCACACTTTACTGTGACAACAGTGGTGCAGTAGCACAGTCCAAGGAACCAAGGTGTCACAAGAGACAAAAACACATAGAGAGGAAGTACCACTTGATCCGAGATATAGTTAAAAGAGGAGATACTGTGGTAGCAAAGATAGCATCAGACGAGAACCTTGCTGACCCTTTCACTAAGAGTTTGCCAGAACGTGTGTTCGAGAGGCATGTTACATCTATGGGTCTTAGGAGGATTTCAGATTTGCTATAGCTTTAGGTAGTTGTTATTTCACTTTGTTATTTTGTGTTTCTTTTCAACAAGACATTATGACATTGTAATTTTTCTGAATGTTAATAAATGAGGTGTTTTATCATTTATTTCGCACATTATTTACAAACACTAAGGTCCGGATCAATTGTGGAGTATATGATCATATGGATACGTTCATAGAGGACATGGTTATAGGTTCTCACAATTGATGAATAAGTTCACAGCTATTAAATTAAGTTGGGCACTTTATTTAGGCTGCAATATTTTATGAAATGGTTTTGTTCGAATCATTATAAAATATTAGTGTGAGTTAATTCTTGCATTGAATGGATCAAGGAGAGATTTGATTAAGGTTGTTCTTTCTGTCATAAGGAATCAAATCTCCAGATAACTATAGTCATGTAGTTGCTCTAAATCCTGAGTTTATTTTAAATGGGTAATTAAATAGTTTTCGTTCTTTGATTTACCAACGGGTGAGGTTTGATCTATATGACGGCCAATAACTTGGTATTTTGGAATTGAGACTATTTGGTTATCGGTGTTTATGAGATAAACAACATGGAATTTATAGGAAATGTCCCCTTGATATGTTTCGGTACTTGGATATTGAAGACACTGGCCAGTGCATGTAATCCATTAGAGAAACTATCAAAGTCAAGGGAATAAATAATTGATTGAGTTACAGAAGACTAGTCAATCAATTATAGACATTCTATAAAGGGGCGATGCATATACATGTTATAAGTGTCATTAATCTTGAAGATCATGTTCGGGCTTTTAGTGGAGTAGCACCGAACTAGATAATCTTCTATAGATTATCATGAGCCTTGATGAATGACAAATGATAGATCCCCAGGCTAGTTCGATACAAGGGATGGGGTATATAATTAGATGATGATGGCTTATGGACTACATGATCTTGGGTTTACAAACTCAAGTTTGTAACTTAAAAGAGCAAGTGGGAGATTGTTGGATATATGCTCTTAGTCACTTAAGCCCTATTGGGCTTTAGTGAGACCAAAGCCCATGAGGCTTAGGGTTAGATTAAGTCTTGCACTTAACTCTATATATTCTAACTTTCTCCTGCTGTGCCTTAGAAGGATAGCTCATCAGAAATAGACCTAAGAAGCAGACGTTCATCATTTGAACGGTTGCCCAAACACCCACCTCATCCTACTCGAGAGATAGTTTGGAAGATCGGTCATAGAGCGGACGAGGATTGTTCGTGAACTGTTCGTGCAGAGGCTTTCAGACCGGTTTCATCTTTCCAAGTAATCAAAACGATGAAGGTTCTTATTTTCCTACATCAAATCAGTTAAATACGCTTCCGTGTTTTCTAATGAGATTCCTACATTAGTTACATATGTGGTCGGTTGTATGTGGACCACCATGAATATATATCTTGGAGGGAGGCTTAATTATACAACGATTGATTCTAAGATTGACTCACACACACACGGATATATATTGCAGAAGGGTGGTCCGGAAAGCTAGAGTGAAGGACACGTCGCACATTGACAAATTACAAGGAAGCACAAGACTGATGGTGCTATATATATAAATGCACACAGATGTATGTATTTGTGTGTGTGTGTATTAAAATGAGAACAACAAGTACAAGCACATGATATATAAGAAATACTATGTAGAGAAAAACAGACAAGAGCAGGGAATCAATATGTTTAATTTGTGTTTCCCCAATTAATATAGAGGCGAAGCGTTTTAATTTGTTTAAAGTTGAATAATAAGCTAAGGGTTATGCATGTGAAGCAGAAGAATAATTAAGCAGTCCTTATTTAATCATTAATTACTATGTTCCTACACTAATGAGACTCGATCGATCGGCATTAAGTCTATATATGGACAACACTAAAACCTAAGATCAATATAGGGGCATGTGAATTGATTTTCATAACATACAATTATATGCATGCTTTGTCACTACTTTTGTGTGAGTATACATGTGTTAATCATTTAGATGCCAAAGTTAAGATCTCGGGGGATATTTAAGTTGTAATGAAAAAAGGTACATGTTCGATTTTCTTACTACTAAAAGTATAACTTATACCTCTAAATATTTATGCCAGATCGAACTAGCATCGATCATATGCATTTAAAAACATGTTATGATTTTTTTGTGTAAAATATAATGGCTTTAATTTGGTCCACGTACGTGTATATCTTTAACAATTAAAGTAACTAATATACAAATTAGATCAATTTCAAATATATTTAATCATTTCTTGCACTCAAAGATATACGTGCGACCGTCGTGCGATCATTAGATGACGAGATCTATATATACAGTCACTTTGATAAATAGTTTAGGAAAAAACTTGCATTTAAAACCAGCAAAAATATTTCTTATTATATCCTCACAATAGTAATAATTGAAAAGTTTCAGCTGAACTCCTCACGTTTTCGTTTGCGAAGATTTAAATTAATGCAGAGTATGTACTAATTTGTATGAAAACTGGGGTGAGCCATATATTATTGACCAATGGTTTATGAATAATAATATTGTTTCGTAAGAATTTTATACTATTATATTACATATAAAAGTATAATTAGCCCTACGGATGTGGTTGAATATTCGTTTAGGAGTTAACGTAACCGACCTTTGTGGATAAACTTATAAATAATACGAGCTTTTGACATGCAAATTCTCGGGGAACTCAAACTTTAGTGCGTGATATATCATCTGAAGATAATTTTTTCTAATAATTTGGATATTCTTAATTATTTGATTAGCTGGAGTTAGCTAGATTCATTTAGATCCGGATGTTGGATTAAAAAACCAGTAGTGAATTGGTCATTGATCAGTTAAGATAATGAAATGAATTGCCTTGAAAAACCAAAAAGGCGACAATTTTGATCAAAACAACGAAAACCGATCGTTCAGTTCAAATGGTATGGGAAAGAAGGACTAGTAGATGGTATGGGAAGATGGGCAAGATATATATAACCATAAATAATGGAACAAGCGTTCCTGTGATATATAAGTATCTTTCAAAACTATTACATTTTTTTATTGTTAAAATTATAAAATATTTACAAAGTTTAAAATTCTGTTATATATACTTTCTCCATTCCTACTTATAAGTCCTTGTTAAAAACACAATGATAAGGAAGAAAACAAAATATCTGTGTACTCCTTTTACATGTACTTTCTATTTTACCATTTACAATACCATACTATTAAGTGCTTGTTTGGAAAGCACCAAAAAAATGCTTTTTAAAATATTTTTTTATAAGATAAAACTCTTTTACCATATTTTATATTGAATGTTGTAAAAATATTTTTAAAAATTTAAAATAAATAACAAAATTAAACACTGGTGAATTTGTTTCTGCCTGGATTTAGTGATGTGTTGCACTTTTCAATATTTTGGTTGGGTTGATTGTTGGCAGTATTAATTTAATGTGACATGATAATTTTTTTTTTAAAAAATAAGGAATGAGAAAAGGAAGCTTGGCAAGGCTTTGAGATTGGCGACATTACTTGTCGGGTAATAGTGGCAAAAAGACATGGAGATAATTTAGGAGGACACGTGGTCTCATTTACTCATGCTTCAAAGTTAATACTTTTCGATTATTGGGGGGTGGGGATAAATAAACATGCATGCACCTCAACTTTCTTCATTATCAATCCTCCAATCAAATCATCCTAACATGCTAATCATTTATTTCCCCTTCTCCCCTTCTCCCTCTACTTTTCTACCTATTTGGTCTATAACATGATACTTTATCTTACTCATGCAAATAAAACAAAAAAAATAGTTAACTCATTTAACATGTCATAAATTAAAACATTTTTTCACTTCTATCCTTATTTAAAAGATTTGAAGATAAAACTGAAAGATAAATATAAATTATCTTATAAGTGACTTATATTTTGAATCATGTCACTGTTTTAATAATACCTAATAATATAGTTTAAAGGAAGTATGCTAGTCAACCCCGCTATCCATCACCAATCTTTTGACCCAATGACATCAAATATCTTAAATTTTTGTAAGGTTAGAAATTCAATATTGCATACAAACGCATGAGTTCCTTCCATTAAGTAAAAGAGAAGGAAAAAAATCCCTTCTCCACCCTTGAGTGTGCTCACTGTCACCTTTATTCTAGTCTTTTTATTATTCAATATGGCTCAAAATACAAGCTTCAAATTTATGAATATATGTTTTAAAATATAAGCTTCATTATTTTAAATTTATCAGAATATCTTTATTGCGTTTTTTAAAATTTTACCCGTTGCTTGCACTTATTGCATCCATTTCCTCTCTCATTTATCTTCTTTACAAATAAAGATATAGTTAAAAAGATACATATTTATTTATCCTAATTAATTTTAATAATTTTCTTGATAAACGCAATTAATTACGTGAAGCTTATAATTAAAAACGGAGTGAGTACATTTTTATGTATACAAAAATAATTGTTACATCCACTTTTTTACAGTTTAAAAAAAACTCATAAATAAACTTAGAGGTAAAAATATCCAACAATTACAAAATTTTATACATTGCCTTTTTATTTTAGTGCTCCGATCTATTAATAAGTTATTTTCATGAGGTTTTGCATAGATTAAAAAAAAAACCCTTAAATATAATTAACTTTGCCTTAAAATTCAACATCTTTTCAATTTTATCCCTATTTAATACTCCCTCCATCCCTAAGTATAAGGTTTAAATTTGAGAATAAGTCTGTCCTAAAATATAAACTTTTTTTTTTTGGTTTTGTCTTAATATTTATTGCGTTTTTCCAATTTTATCCTTGCTGACTATATATTGTGTATTTTTTAACTAGTAACTATTCGTGGATTGCATTAATTAAGAAGGTGGATGGGATTTATATTTATGAGGGAGGGCATAGTTGGAAAAAATACATATTACTTACATATTTATCTATTTTAACTTTTTTTAACTATTTCCTTGATAAATAAAAAATGGTTATTTGAAGTATATGATTATGGATGGGGAGTATACATTATATTCAATAACTATGAGGATAAAATCAACACGATAATAAATCAAGGTTAAAATTATATATTCATATAAAAAATTTATTGATTTCACTTAGAACCATAGGAGTATTGGTTATCATACTTAGCTTCCTCATTTGACTTGCCTACTTTTCTGAGGGGAAAAGAGAAAACTTGTCTAATTAATTTAAGGGGTAAGGAGAAAAAGTATATATATGTTTTTCCAAAAATGCATACCAAATTTTTTTTAGGATAAAAGTAACTATGAACTTATAAAATAAGTGCAAAACTCATACTTTTCGTTAGTTTGAGAATGCTGACCGTGAGTTTGAACTTTTTAGACTGAAAAGGTGAGTTGGAGCATGACGTGGATGAATAATACTCTCTAAGGTGGCGGGCCTTGTCGGAGCTTATTCCAAACAACAAAGGAACCCATGAAACATGTGAAGAAGGAGAACATGATGATTATTTGTGGTTCGATTATTTGTTTCTCAAACAAAAAGGCTTGATGATTTTGAAGTTAGATAGAGAAGAAAGTTTATACAAGACAATCCAAACCTTGTTGGAATTAATCTAAATGCGTTTGGATTATGGGCTTATGATGCTACCCAGGCTTTAGCCATAGCCGTTGAGCAAGTAGGCACCAAAAACCTTGGCTTCGATGTGAGTTACGCTACAGGCAATTCTTGCAATCTTGAAAGCTTTGGATTTTCATGAAATGGTGAGAAGCTGGTGAAGTCATATCCAGAATCACTTAATCGAACCACAAATAAGCTAAAGATATACACAAGTTGACCCATCACGACACGGTACGTTAGGACTTAGGATGGTGGCAGCTCTGATGTGGCCCCACTTTACCTTCAGCATCAGCGCCTAACTCATCACTGTGACACTGTGTGAACCACCAGTGCCGTCGCCGATATCCACGCCATCACCATGATCCTGCTCTACGCCTGCAAGAATTTCTGGAGTGATGAAAAGTTCATCGCGTATGCCAACGGTTGCGGAATCATCCACAACGTAAACACCCCCGCATAGCCTCCGATATCACCATTGTCTGCTCTCAGGATTTGCCTCGCGAAGACGTACAATAGACACAAACATAGAGCCGTCGTGTTTAGAATCACCCAATATACAATAGACACATATATCATATTTGCCTCTAATATCTCAAGTTATTCGCATTTAAACTCAAACTCAAAATCAAAATCACTTGAATCTCTAATCACCTGAAAGTTAAATGAGGAAGTTTCTATATTTTACCATGAAGGCGAAGCACAAGCCAGCGATGACAGAGTTCTCAACGGAGAATGCGGCATGTTGGATGGTGCCGATATGACCGGCGTGGAGCAATGTGATGGAGCCGAAGGAGTATTGAGAAGGGGAGGTAAAAATGGCGGGACCTGCGAGGCTTCTTGGGGTCGATGAAGAATTGAGTGGATAAAATTTTGAGAGTGTTAATGGACATTTCATGACCCTTAATGCCACGTATACACAGGTTAAAGAAGCAATGACTCCAGCTGACACAGTAATGGCAAAACTAACTGCTGTCATCTTCAACTAATGGAAATTGTGACTGTTGGACTTATTTTTGGTACGTTTATAATTACTTTTGTCTCCAAAAAAATATTTATTGTTTGGTGTATTTTGAGAAAAAATTCATATGTATTTTTATATCTTAATTCTTAATTTAATATAGTAAAACCAAAACAATGGAGTCGGTGAAGTTCAACGTTCAATTTTATTCAAGGCAAACGTGAGTGGAAGAGGATGAAGTGAAGTAAATATTTTGTCAGTTTTTGTGCCTCTTTTCAACCTAATTAAATTTCTTCAATTAATGATCTTAGGTGTGGCTTTTCTAATTTTTGATAATGGTCAACAACTGTGAAATCCCTTTAATGAATGCTCTATTTTTCAAGTTTTGTCTCTTTAAAATATCGTATATCAATGCCTGATCTCAGAAAGAGACAATACTATATATGATAGAGATGTACGTAGCAGCACATTTAAAATTAAGATGTTTACGCGAAATTTAAAATAAGTTACATCTTCCATACTTATAAACAATATACTTGACTTCCCACCATCTGTCTGTGTGTTTATATCTAGTATTTTAGAATGGAAAAGAGCAAGAGGTACTACTATAATAGTATATTTGTTTCAAAAGTTTTTGTTAAGGTGTATTGTTGCTCTGAAAGTTTTTATTGTCTCAATAATATCTTAAAAAGTTTCAAAACGTATTAATGTTATGTTGTCCACTTTTATTAAAATGTTAATCAACGTCAATTTTTTGATAATAAATGTTAATTTTTTTTATAGGAATAAGACAACATTGTTATGTTTTGAACAATGTAACTTTGAGATAAAAAAAACCTTAGAGCAAAATTGCTCCTAAAACCATAGTTTTAACTAAGCCTTTTGTGTGGGAATAAATATATTGTTTATTCTTTGTTTTCTAGAGGATTTTATCTCGTGTGAATTTACTTTGTGATGTTAAGTTTCTTCAAAAATAATTCATTGTCTGAGCAAAAAAAATAATATTTAATTGGATATCAGATAAAATGTCGATGCTTCGTTCTACAACAATGCTTCGTTCTCGAATCAAAGTGTATTGATTTCTAAATCCACAAATTGGTTTGTGTCCGTTGAATTCTCTAAATCAATACAATATTACTTTTAATTTTCTCTTATTTTTTCAATCAACGGTTCAGATGGGATGATAAGGGATGAGAAGAAAGAAAGCTTATGAGAGGATTTCCCTCCTTAAATTCAAAAGTTCTCACTCCATCCCTTTAACTTTTTTTTTTTTTTAAAAAAAATCAACTACATTGAATAATCTTTTAAATTGGTCAAAACTATATAGTTTATGGCCACTTCTCCATGGTACCACTAGTTGTTGCTTCATTAAATTTACTTCGTTAATAGGATCGCGATTCGACTTTGATCGTTATAGACTGGTACCGCCATCTGGTCCTAGACAAGTGGATCTAATTTTAGTAGTAGGCACACTAACAATGAAGATGACTCTATTAGTGAGATATATGAGCAAATGCCAGAACCAAAATATGTTATTGCGATAGGATCACTTGTACAATTATAGGGGGATATTCGATACTAGTTCTTATAATATTGTTCAGGGCGTGGATAAGCTAATTCATGTGAATGTTTATTTGCTGAGCTATTCAACTAAACCGGAGGCAACTATAGATGCTATACCGAAACTTCATTAGAAAATTACATGCTAGCTATAACAAAACTTCATTAGAAAATTTCTCGATAAATCTACGAAGATCAAATTGGGCCTCAACAAGAGAATGTGTTTTACTACCACCCACAAATTTCATGTGGGGCGCATTACTTATACTAGCAATTATGATCACTATACTCTATCAACCACCATCTACTTCAGAGATACCCTCTAAAACATTTTTCAAAGACAAAAGTTCAATATCCTTCCATAAAATAGTGAATTAGGAATGATTTTTGTTTTTTTGTATAAAATAAGAAATTTCATTGTACAAAATAAAAATAAGACAATCTTCAAAAATTTCATCATAATCATAGATATTAAATACTTGTACTCATACAAAATTGTATGAATAAAAATGTTGGAAAGATCAAAAAATGCAAGGTTGTTCATAGATCCTTGGGTTTCAACTACCAAGGAATAGAGACTTTACAAATAAAGCATAAGGATTAATATTCAATTGCTATCATTTTATATGTATTTGGCTAACACTATCTCCGTTTCCAATGTGCCTATAATGTAGCACCAAGAGGACTTTTAACCCGTGTGTATCATCTTATAGGAATATGATATGGTATAGATTGTCCAGAAGACATATGCATAAAAGTATTTGTCTCAAGGAAAAATTGTAAAATTCCCTCTATTTTCTTGGTTTGGAAAAGTGCTGATTTTCAAGTAAGGAAATCTTATGATATGTTAGGAATTTATTATGATAATCATCCACGTCTATAACCTATCTTAATACCCAAAAGTTAGATACGATGGTCCTTGCATAAAGATTATATCACTTCCAATTGTTATGAAATACAATATGCTCATTTAAATGTAAATGATAAAAATAAGAAATTAATCCACACTGCTTCTAGACAACGCCATATAATAGTTGTTTGTGGATCATACAAAGTAATTGAAGTTAAATCAGATAAAATAATTGAGGTATTAGGACGCATTTTACTATTTTGATTTTATTTATAAATCCTTTGTAATTAAGTCACACATATGAAGAAGAGGTAGTTAACTCAATAATTATGAAGTAAATTTCTAACTTTGTCTTTATTTATAAATGAGTGTTTTTCAACTCTTTATTCTCTTTTTATTTTCATTTATATAATCAATATATGTAAAATTGTCATAATCTCACTTATTGTCTTGAAAGTTGAAACTGGATTTATAAATAAGATCAAATTTTTTGATAAAAAAAATTACAAATAAAATCAAAGTGATACGTGGGACCAACAGGTGGTAATATTGCACCTAAAAATATCTCTAATTTACGTCACCGATGAGATAATGAGCCAATTAACTCGCAACCATTTTCTTCCTCCCTCCCTTCTAATTAATGTGTTTTCACTTAAATTAAAAAAAGTCTCACAGTTCATTAAAACACACATTCTTTTCATTCCATTTATAATGCATTTCCAATGTATCTTACATGATAAAAAACTCGAACTTCTTCGACTCTATCTTAATTAAAATTCAACAAATTTTTTACTTGACAACCATTTAATATGTATTATGCCTCATGAGAATAAACACAATACAATAATACATAAAAAGGTAAAATTATATATCCATATTAAAATTTATTTTCTCCTTTTAGGCTATAAATATTGCAGAGTGTAAACATATATATCTAAAATGATGAGTAGGAGTACCATAAGAAATTGAAAATTAAAGAAGCTTTCATTTCTACGACAAGATTAATTATTTACAATATCTAGTTTCCTCAGTTCCTCATTATAACTCTCTCTCATCACCGGCACACCATGTGTTAGTTCATAAACTGGTAACTTCACCCTAGCTAGTTGATTATATCCAACTAATGTCTGCAAATCCGTCTCTTTCTGCTGAACATCATCACTGCATCACTGTCTTCTTTCACTCACCTGAACCGGCATGCCGCCTCTCACAGTAGCAGTCAGACCCGGCATGAACCGGGGCTCCGATCCCGCATCCACGACCCGGATATCAAACCTTCGGACCAATGCAGCTACAGCAGACTTCATCTCCACCAACGCCAACTCCCTCCCCAAGCAAACCCTTGGACCAGCCTGAAAAACCGGGTACTTGAATGGGCACTTGGGAATGAAGACGCCATCTCGCAACCACCTCTCTGGCTTGAACTCAAGACAATCGGAGCCCCATATCCGAACCATCCGACCCATTGCATATGGATGGTACGTAACTCTAGTGCCCTTCCTCACAAACGTACCGTCCGGTAACACGTCATCCTGTTGTGCGAACTTTGAGTCGAACTGAACCGGCGGGTATAGCCTCATGCTCTCGTGAACCGCGGCGTTCAGGTAGTGCATGTCACGCAATTGGTCAAACCGGGCAACATCCTGGGCCGGTTGCATAACCCGGTCCAACTCTTCCCGGATTAGAGATTCCACTTGAGGATTTTTTGACAACAACAAGAAAAAGCAGGTCAACGCCGCTGCCACCGTGTCACGACCCGCCAAAAGGAAATTTACGACAATGTCCCTGAGGTCCTTGTCGTCGTGGACCGATCTCATGAACCTCGCAAGAAGGTCTTTGCTCGTCGAATGACCCATCTCGCGTTTCTGCTTTATCATCTCCTCCGCTAAATCATTCACCACTTTAATTGCTTCCTTCAATTTCTTCTCAGATCCTATGCGGAGAAGCCGTTTCATCTTCCATATGATCGGTGACGCCATCATCGCCCGCTCTGCCGAGAGCTTCGACGCATCGTCGAACGCCATAGCGAGGTCCGACACGGGAAGGGACGGTTCAAGACAACCCGGGTCCAACCCGAATGAGAAGATGCAAATGTTGTCGAAGGAGAACCGACGAAATATGTCTTGTAGGTCTAAAACGCCGTGGTTTTGAGTAAAGATGTTAATCAACCTTGATCGGATCTCGTTCGTAACAACCTCCAGCGCGTAAGACCTAATCGCGACGCTTCCGAGCTCATGGCTTGCCATTTTTCGTTGGAACCTCCAGGCTTCACCGTCGACGTTGAAGATTCCGCGGCCTAGGAGGTCGCCGAGGAGAGTGGAAAACGGCTTGCCTTTTGGGTAGTTATCGAATCGGGTCTTGAGGATGTACTCGACATTATCGGGATCGGCGGTTATGATGTTGCCGAGGACATGCATGTGGATTGTGGCGGTGGGTGATTTACAAAGAAGGTGAGTGTACCAATCGGCAAGATTGTTGAACTGTTTGGTCCAGGTCAGGGTTAAGTAGGCCCTACAAGTGTGACAGTTACACCAGGGCTTCATTCTAAAGAGGAAGACGAGGAAGGAGAAGAAGGAGAAGAGCACCGTGAAGGAGAAGAACAAGAAGGTGAATGTGTTGATGGCCGTTGGATATTGCATAGCTTCAGATTTCATGTTGAAAATAATGGCACAGAGAGGAGAAGAGGAGAAAGAAGAAGATGGTGGTGGTGGATGATGATGAGAGAAGAGTGAGGAAGGAGAGGGGGGTTGGATTGATATAAATAAAGGAGTGGGCAGAACCATTTAAAGTAATTTTCACTATCAGTGAAGTAGTTTTCTGCTTTTTCGGGATTTTGTATTAATTAGTTGAGTAAATAAAAGCAGATACAGTTGAGAGACAGAGCGAGAGAATATTAAAGTGCACGAAGAACGCGTGCGCAAAATAACAACTAGGCTAAGAGGCTCGATATCTAACCCGCGTGACTGATTTTAATAATAAAGTTTTATATATACTCCTTGGGTGGGCCCTTGTCATTTTATAGGTTTGTCTATGTAATAAAGAGGGGACGGTGCTAAGACGTCTTTGACCCAAAAAAAAAACCTTTATTAAATTTTTGCAGATTCTTTTATACTTTTTCTCTTCTTAATCAGAAGATCAGTATAAATAGTTGTATTTTAACTTTTTGTTGCATCATTAAATTTTCCATATCAAAATTATTAATTGAAATTCAATTAATTATCTTTTATAATTTAACATTTTAAAAATAATTTGGGTCAAATAGTAAATCCGTCCCAGAAGTACACACCCAAGAGTAGTGTTGCCTTGAAAAACTTTGGGCTCAATGTTGCCCTGAAAGTCTAAAGAAGTAATAATGTTGTCATTTTCCGTTAAAAAGTTAACGGTCAAAGTCAAATTGTTAACGATCAACGTTAGTTTTTTAATGAAAAATGGTAATATTACTACGTTTTTAGATTTTCGAGGCGAAATTGAACCTAAAAAAATTTCTAGAGCAATATTGTTCCTCGACATATACTTCCAGGAGCTTAACCCTAATAATTTTATAAAAGAGTACTATAAGAACCACTCAATATTTTTATATAATGAGCCGATGAGTAGCCTTGATTTGGATGGCATCTACCTCTCTTGGCGAGTGGTCACACAGGTTCAAACCTACATAGCGTATGTCTATTTATAGGATTTCTCGATTTGACTTTTCTTTTATACCCCTTATTGTTATTTTCTATCCTTTTTTTGTACCGTTAGATAAGATCTCAACAGCTCAGATTTATCATATTTTTTTATTATTATTTTCCTTATAATAATATTTTAATTATAGCATAAATTTAGAGCGTTGAAATTTTAATCCAACGTTAGAAAAGAAAAATGAGGGAAAATGATAGAAATGTGTATAGGAGAAAAGCTAAATTAAATCCCTGTTTGTGTGCTATAAAAAAATAGAGGAGGAAAGAATATGGTAAGGGAAGGGATGGAGAGAATCTTCCCCCGCTTGCAAGTCGCCACTCACAAGATCAAGTCATGCGACAATGTCTCTTTTTCGTGGGTCTAGCATCTACCCCACCCCCGATGTGGGCCTGTGTATGTGTCCGCCACTTGGTCTTAGTTGCTCGCAATCGGCCATGAATTTAGAGAATTAATTAACAAAGTGAATGGGGATTTATTTATTTATTTGGATTTTAGTGTGATATAAGCAACTTGTAGGCTCCAAATTGAATAACGGCTACCAAAGTGAATTAGCATTTATTTATTTATATTTTAGAGTGATATAAGCAACTTGTAGACTTCAAATTTAAAAACTACTAGGAGGTTTAATTTCTCATTTCAAGTTGTCGGATTTATATTCGTGGTTTCTGGGTCAGTTGATTAAATGTACATGTTTTTATTTATTGTGCGGACCAGATGATGGATTAAAAAGGACGTGTCTTTTTTCCACTTTAATGTTCTTTCATTTTGTATGTTTCTTTTGGAGGCAGAATTCCTTATGCATGCATCGTCACGTGTGAGGTTTAACGAAATTATTACTCGCTTTGTTTTATTCTGGAGTACTAGAAATTAAAACCTTCCTTAAATATGTTTGCATGTTTAGAAAGTGATAGGGGTAGGTTAATACTTAATACGCAAAGTCCCACGACAGATAAAATTGGACCAAATATCTCATACTACTTTTAGTCTTAAATTGTATGAATCTGTTTATAGAACAATTTTGCATTATAAAACTATATCATGCATTTCGAATTGAGAAGTATAGTAAAAAAAAAAAAAAGATAAGATAAAAAAAAGGGTTTGTTTGATTCTATTCTCTATTTTTTGTTCTAAAAAATATCTTTATAAAATAGTTTTTGGAAATGAGTTAAAAAAAAAATCTTGGATAGGTGTTTTAAAAAATATGTTTTTGAATTGATATGGCGATGTGGTTTCTGGTGGTGACGTGATGTTAGTCGTCATTGGTAATATGATAATGATAGTAGATAAGTGACGGTCTCAAAAAATAAAAAATAGAAAAACAAAAACAAGAAAACAACTAAAAAATGTTTTTGTTTTTAAAAATAATTTTTTGAAATTAAAACAATTTATGAAACATGTTTTATTGTTCTTAAAATCAAAAAACAACTTTTAGAAACAAAATCAAACAGCCATTAAAACTCTAATTTCAAGTGATCGAGTTGATACCTTTTTTATCCCTTTTGATTGGAGATATATGTGAATAGAATTACCTACTACAAAATCCAATAAAATTGATCGGAATAACAAATAAAGGGCATAAGAAGGTCACTCTTTTGGTAAAAAAAAAAATAAAAAAATTACATAGTATCCAAATCAATAACTAAAAATGAAATAAAGGACCGAAAAAGATATTTTTCAGATTTGATTCTATATGAATCAAAAGAAAAAGAGAGTTTTCCCTTCTTGAGTTGAATGACATTACACAACAAGATTCTTATTCTTATAATAAGTTTTTTTTTACTATATTAGTTTTCTTCTCAACTCAAACTCAAGAGTTGTTCAATGAATCGGTTGATTTGGAATGATGATGATTGAATTTCTTACCTGTGTTGTAATTTTTTTTTTTGGTTCATAATAATTGATTGATGAATAAAAAAACTTTTCGATTGGATTTTTCAAATGGTATTTTTGTTCATCTTCTTATATTAATTTCTAATGGAAATTTAGTCAAGTGCTGGGTTTAGCCGAAGACCTGTGTGAAAGAGACGACGTTTAAAGCTCGTAATTGCGAGCTCATTTGAATTTCAAAATGTGGCCGACCTTGTTTCACTATCGACAGAGATTTGGTGTTTGTAAGTTGTAACGTTTTCAATATATGAATAGCTAATGGACTCATACTTGAAAGGAAAATTGTCAGGATATCTAAATATGAATATCTTTACATGGGCAAAAATAAGATCGTTTATGTTCAAAATAAAATTTAGTTAGCTTTTAGGAGTCAAATAATCCTTCCGAAAATAATTGTCAAATAAGATTACTGGTCAAGGAAAAATTAAACCCTTACTCATAGATGTCCAAGTGTGAATGGCTTGAATAGATATATAAAAAAAATAAGATTGTTTGGATTCAAAATAAAATTTATTTAACTTTTAGGAATCAAATAATCATTTAATTAAGGATAATCGCCAAATAAGATTACTGGTCAAAGAAAAATTAAACCCTTACACACGCTGCATGTAGAATACAGGATTAGGCAGCTAGCTGAGGCCAATTTCACATGGGCACACGATGCAAATCTCTGAGATTGCTACATTAGTGATCGATTCACCAAAATAATTTTGGGTTATTTTTAAAGTTACTAACACCCTAGCTAACTTTGTTATGGATTACTAGTTTAAAGAAAGAATATGCAACAATTCCTTTTTTTCCTGGAAGGAAAATTAACGTTAAAATATATTTAATTCTATTAATTGCTAAGTCATGAGCTATTATATTTTTTTCTCAAAATCTTCAAGCAGAATTCACAGAAAACTTCTATGTTCCAATTATTTGAATTAGTTTTCAATGTTATCCCAATAAATTCTTGTATGAATCACGGCGGTGAGCCAGTCCATTTGTGTATTATTCCCTCTAATTCTTATTATAAGACACCAACTACTAATATATTTTGGTCTTTATTATAAGGCACCAACTTACTTTAACTAACTCAATCATTACTTTTTTCTCTTTATGCCCTCATTTTTAATTAACTCATTTAAAGCTACATCATTAAAGTAGGGGTGAAATTAGAAACATTTATTAATTTTAGATCTAATTAATGAGTTAACTTTCATTTATTGGTTTGTGAGAAATAGTAGTTGGTGCCTTATAATAAGGACCAGAGGGAGTCCCTAATAGCATCATACAACATCAATCTTATTAAATCCTACTATGTATTTAATCTCTCTTCTATCTTCTCATTTATGTCATTTGAAAATGTGTCTTTCCAATTTCCATTCTCTCTCCTCTCCTACATAGATTTAATGAGATCAATGTTGTGTGGTTTTATTGGATAGTGAACCGATGATGCAACCGGTTCATATAAGAATTTCTCTCTTATCCTTCTATCACTCATTTATTCCTCTCTCTTCATGCTTAAGTCCTCCAATATGCCAAAAAGTGAATAAATATAAGCATTTATGAAAAAATAATAATTAATACCTTGATCAATTCGAAAAGTGGCATATAATATATAATGATCCTATGAACATTTTTAAAATGATGCCATATTATTAATTACAACTCGGTTAACTAATTTGAGTAAAATAAGAAAGTTATATAAATTATTTTAAGTATTTATATTTATAATTTTTCTCTAAATTAATTTGTCTGACTTACAAACGATGATGGTATTCATAGTCATAAGTCATAAGTATTTTAGAGAGATCATGTAACATATGTTATAATTAAGTAATTTATTTAGTTTATTTAATCTCCCCAAATTATTTAATTAGCTTTTATATTAATGATTGAAATAGTATAATAATAAGGAATAGAATAAATTAAGATATAAATCCACAACTTCGAATGCATTTCAAAAAGGATATCATGTTTGCTAGCCAGACTCTAAGATTTTCCAACAATACTTTTTAAAATTATAAAGAAAAGTGGAATTGAGTGGGTTTGATGTAATTAATTAAAGTTGCAGGCACCAAAGTTTCCCTTAGATTGACTACTTTTATGAGATTTAAAAATTGATTAAAATTGGTGTAATGTCAAAATTTTGTACAATTTTATAATATCCATTGTGGGGGGAGAGGGGCACAAAAGAAATTTTCGTCATTCTTTTTTAAAAAATATATATATGTTGGTCAGAGTGAAAGGGACTTTGGCGTTATAAACATAGAAAACACTTTTGAAGGTCTGACAATATTTAAACATGTCTCAATTAGACTGTTGAATCGAAAAAGATTAATTACTATGGGCCTATAAATATAGTAGAAGTAAGTAGCACTTGTATTTATAAGTTTATTTTAATAAAAAAATCCGTCATTATTATAAATTCAGTTTCATAGTAATAAATGTGTCTTTTACATTTTACCCCTATTTATTACAATAAATAATAAGAATTTATTAATATTGACTGTTAAAACTAATAATAAATAAAAGAAAAATAAAAAATTAATTATTAAGTTAACTAATTCTTAAAATTAATTAATTTACACTTATAAATAAAATAAAAGTAGTACTCCATATGTTTCTTCTCGAAAAGATGAATCACATGAAAGGGTTCGGTGTATTTGTTTGGCGTTAGAATTTGGCAGAAACGATGAAGACAAAGGTTCATGCAATGCAACGTGCATATGTCGTTTTGAGACTGTTTTTCTGCAACTCCAATTTTCCATGTCGGTAAGCAATCCGCCATCTGTCGCATGACATCGACAAGACGATGCTATATCGACTGCTTCGTTTTCTAAAGTCATCTGATTTTAGATTTCAGCTCTCAAACCTGCCTATTTTTCTGCTCTTTATTTTTATAATGTCAAAAAATTCCTTAATGTTTTTTTTAATCTAGTCTTTTAATTTCAGAATTTCTTATGCCTTATTAGATGTTAAGTTGCTACGCCGCTCCTATAAATAGAATTTATTATATTTTGCGTGGAGGAATCTTGCTATAGTGTATAACTATAACGTGTTAGCCGCAAAACTGATGAACAATACTGCGGCAGCCGACAAATTCGTTTTCATTCTCAAGAAAAAAAAGAAGGAGCTGTTCTTAATGACTATGATGGTGTTTGTTGGGTGTCGAAGGTCTTAAAATAAAGATCATCACAATCTACGAATGCTAGATTTCCAAGGTTTTGAAAAGATTTCTTCGAACTTATCTATTAGCGTGCGACTTTGTTAAGAAAGCAAGTTGCAAATTTTAATACTTACTATAACAGTGACATCAAACTCTTGCTCATATTTTATGGTGGAGAAAACAGTGGCAAAAGTCAAATTTAACTTAAAAGACAAACTTGCAGACAAAATGTTTGACTGTAAAAAAATTTAACGAGATTACGGAAGCGGAGCGAGCGTTCATTTGATTGACAAAGCAGGAAAAGTTAATTAGACTTTAAGGTAACATTGTCGTCTATTAGTAATATACTCGCGTAATGTGTTGTTAAATATAGAAATTAAGAGACTAATTTACTAATTTAATAGAGTCCAAGATCATTCAACCTTTGTTTTATGAGGCTCATAACTAAAACGTGGTTTATAATTAGGTTGGAGAGACTCTTTTAAAGGTTCCACATTCAAGGCTCATCATAGTAATCAGCAACGAATGCTTATGATGTAGAACGGGGAAGGGAAAAAGGAGATGAGAGAGAGATGAGGCAGAATAAGATGAGCGAAAATACATACGAGAAAGAGAGAAGAGAGAAACTTCAAGAGAAAGAGAAATTCTTAGGGCTCGCGCGATTGGTTCAACTACATTGTATCCCTGTAATGGTAATCATGATTGCATTATCAATATAAGAGTGTTTGGTTGTTCTTTATCATGGTAATAGGGTTTACCATACTAATATTGTTGTAAGACTCATGGGCTATATATTCATCTGTTTGTTAATTGTACCCAAAGTTATGGATGTTCTGTAAAGAGTTGTAGGTGGAATTTGTGTCTTGGACTATGAGTTTGCGGGTGGAAGTTGTGCCTTAGACCTTGATGTGCGAGTTCTTAAAAGAAAAGGTTTTCCGTTATCATTTGTTAATAAAGATTTTGTAAAAACATCATGGTTAATAGTTATTTGTGAGAGGGTTTTTTCAACCTCCACCTCCACTATTGCCTTTGTTGTTGCCATTACATCCTCCACTGCCGTCGTTGCCACCCCTTGTTGCTACTGGCCACCTTCATCAGTGTCACTGCTGCCACCACTACCACCTCCTCACCATTACAGCTATTGCCTCTACCACTGCCATATCATTGTTGTCACCTCCACAATGACAATCAATCAATCATTAACATTAGACGATCCTTGACGACATAGAGTGACAGTTATTTGAGGCAACACAATGGCTCTTAACTATTTTTTCTATAGATATTATATTAAGGTAAAATAGAATTTGTGATATATTAATTTTAAATAATTACTAAAAAATAACTTATTGAATCTTGCTTAAAAATCAAACTAAACACTAATCCTGTAATTAATATTGTATTACATCGCATTGCACTGCAATATAGGGTGTAATGAGATTGAATCAAACATGCCCTTGTTCAAAATGAGATGTGTTGAGGGCTATTTATAGCCTCAACTCTAACCCTAAAATTTAATAGAAGAATGTTTGGGAATGCAATTACAATCATGTTGAAAGATTCAAAATAAAAATAAATGACCATAATGATAATGACAATAAATTAACATTAATTAAGTTTGATGCTTGGACAGAAAGTGTGATAGTTCAAATATTCAACGTTAAGTGTGATAGTTTTCAAATCTTCTTGAGAGCCTTATGGTCCTTTTGTGACTCCCATCAACTTATTGCTATAAAATGAAATTTTAACTGTCCATATCTAATTTAAACAGCCTAAATTTAAGATTTTTAATTTGTGATATATTAAATGATAAGTTCATTTTTTTGGTAACTGATAGTTATAAGTCCATATTAGTAATGAACACAAAATGTGCTCCCCTCTTTTACTTGACGAACTGGTCTTTTGGGATCAACTTTTCCTTTGGATTCATACTCAACACTAATTTGGTTAAAAAATGACATCTTTTTTTAGTGCAAGGAATAATTAAGTTTGAATAAGTATTGAACTGAACTTGTACTTAAGTTAAAAAGAAAAAAAGTGTGAAGAGTGGCGTAATTTAATTGGGATGGACATAATAGCAGGGGGGGTGTTACAGACTAGAATATTCAACAGTATTCGTCGAATAATTTTGGATCGACATGAATGTTTTGACCACGGAAGAACGGGAAAATACGAGTAAGCTAAATTTATATGAAGGTGGGGCTACGAAGTAGATGCGTATTCATATATGTGTGATGAAATATGAATATTGGAGGGTTTCCGCTGTAAGTTGCGTGTGGGGCTTGAAAGCTACGTTCTGGGATTTCGATATCCTGGATAAGCATCACACACACACACAAACACACATATTACTATAATTGTGAATAGAAATGGGGCCGACGTTGTCTCTTTTAGTATGGTGTGCATGTGATATATTGGTCCTCATAAACTACAGTGCCACAAAACCTTTCATATTATGTCTACTTTCAGATTGGGATTGGGACACAGATATATGTAAAATATGCTGAAAAAGATATATAACGCGTACACACATCGTTATCTATCAGTTTGAATGGTTGGCTAAGAGTTAGAGAAACCTACGTGCATGTTATCGTCGAATCAAATTCATTGTATAGTCTCTTGAGACCCCACCCCGGCCCCCATGGGAAAAATGAAAAAGGCAAAAAAAAAAAAAAAAAGCTTACCAATTTTGGTGCTCTGTCATCAATATGAGTTGGATTACATATTGCAATCATATATTGCTCGTTTTAAACAAGCTCCCAATCTCACAATTCACACTCTTGCAAATTGATGCAGCTATATGAAACCTCTGGGATTTTGTCGACAACCTAAACCGTGCAAAATAAAGACTTTTTTTTAAAAAAAAATTTTAAAAAAGGCATCACCCAAACAAATTATTAATAATGAAAATTATCATGTAGAGGGTCTACAATTTTTTTAACAGCTAACTCAATAATATCGTAGGTAGGTTTATTTAGTACGTGCCTACTTTCATTTTTTTTTTTTTTCACTTGATAAACACGACGATAACAGTACTAACTTAAATAGAGGTGAAATCGCGCCCGCCCGCCTTATTCCTCCCAGATTTTGGGCCGTTAGAGGCTGAATTTAATGCTGCGTGCTTCTCTCATAAAATCTAAAATCATTTCTTACTTTGATTTCCGGAATCATTTTGTGATGATTCTACCAAGTCTTGTGTGAGATTTTCAATATGTATAGAACTATAGATCAAGTCTGACAGTGATCGTATAGAATATAAAGATACAGATACTAAAGTCAATACATTTTACTGGACAATATATTCAATATATTTAATTTTTCCCATAATTAGCTGGATTGAATTAATTCAACAGGATCTGTTAGGTTAATTACGATAAACTAGCTTAGAATTCAAATCCCTTTTGGATGCTACAGAATATAGATTCGGTGCTCAATAATGATGAAGATGTAAATGGAGCTGTCAAAGAGCATTTTTTTAATAAATAAAAACAAATCGCACTTAGAATAAGCACTCTCAGATATATAATCACGGGGTTTGCCTTTTATAATTAATCAATGATCTGCATATCAGTCTTGAACGGAGAATGAGATCCCATCTGCGCATCGAGATTGACAGAGAAAAGAATCTGGATTCAGGATTGACTAATCTGATCATTAATCCACATAGTATAGCCTATCTATCAATCAAGTTATATTTATTTAATTTAATTAGATTAAAGAAATTACTTTCGTTAGTTAATATGACATGTATTTTTTAAAATACTCTAGTCATTTTTCTTAATTCTCAATTTTCTCTTATCTTTAATTATTATTAAGGAAGTATCAATAGAAGTAAATTATGAAAAGATTAATAAATATAAAAATTATGTCTTATATTTAGATTAAAATCAACTCCTCAAATATGTTTTATATTAAAAAACAAGGAGTATATAAATATATAACGCCCGGTTATCATCTTCTGTTACATATACATCTTAATTTCCATAATTTAATTGACTCAGATTCCAGAAAAATTATTTATCTTTTATCAGGGGGGCTGCTAGGCCGGAGCCAAATATGCTTTTTTTTTTAAAAAAAAAAAATAGCTTCGTGGAAACATCTTTGGATTAATGACTAGGAAATTAAATGCGGATCGTAATTGATGTACTACAGGACATGATTATTAATTAGTGTAAGATGCATTTAGAATATAAAATCAATTACTACCTTAATCTTAATTAATAAAATTGAATTAGAGGGACATGCATGTGTGGATTACTTAAGACTTAAGAGACATGTCGTTGGAGTTGATGGTCATGCGCGGCGAAATCAGATTTGGAGACGAATGATTCAAAGTAATGATAAGTCATTTCTAGAAGGAACTCAGTAAAACTCAATCGTGAGTTTGTATAATGGAAACATACGTAAAACAATACAGCAGTACAATACCCCAGTATATATTTTTTAATGTTATTGAACATTGTACACGAAACACCGACACATATGTATGTATGCATATAAATATAAAAGGCTGATTCCAAGTGTCATTAATTTAAAAGGAATCTGCATGTCGATATGATTTCAAATATCATTACGTATACGTTAATGAGTAGTGGAATACGTGATTTAGAGTCATCTTCGTCATCGATGGGTCAAGTTCTCAAGCATACAACTCAAGAGAAGTGGTTTTTATAGTGTACTCCGAAGAATGATCCGGTGGGATATAATTAATCAGAAGATCTCGCACGTAAGATTAAAAATCAAAATACAAAACTAAACTTTTATATCTCTGTTTCATGGAAGGTACAAAATTGGTTGGAACTTGGAAGTAGTGGTCGGCTGAATCTACTTACAAACGCTCTCTAGGCCCAAGCCCATGATATAACCAAAACTGGGCTACTGAAGTACTTTCAGCCCTGATAAGTATATATTTTATAATTAAATAAGTATAGATTTTGAGATTTATTGGATTGAATTTATTAATATTTTATACTTATTTAATTATCTTTTATATATTTTTCTATCCTTTAATTAAATATATGATAAGAGGATATTTTGTTACAAAATTTATTCATAGCATTTATTATCTTGCAGGAGGCACTATATTAATAAAGAGATAAAATGAACAAAAAAATAAAGCATTGAGGACGTGAATTGGATTGTGATGGGCTAATGGACTTTGAATTGAGGTGGGGCCCAGACGAATGAAAGAAAAAAAAAGAACGCTGGAGGCAATTGAAAAGGAGGAGCAAAAAGACAAAAACCTAATCTCCATTTATTAAAAGAAAGGCACTGACGGCAGGAGAGGATGAATCAATCAGAGAGCCACGCGAAGGAGGCGCACTGGAGATAGAAAGGAACACACACGCGTGGCGAGAAAATAAATCACGCGGAATCAACAACAAAAAGGATCAGAGAAGAAGCAAGATGGCAATTAGGGACGAATTGGAGAAAACTGGGCGGCAATTCAAGAACGAAGCAGAGAACGCAAAGATCAAAAAGAAATAGAGGAGGTTGATGGGTTTAGTTGTTCTTGATCTTGGTGTTGTCTGGTTCTAATCTCTTATCATTCTCCATGAATCTGAACTTGAGTTTTGATTTTGTTGTGATTTGGATTGAAGCCATGTCTGGCTAATTTATTTTTCAACCTAGAGGATCTATGAACTTGTTTGGATTTTAGATATTATTCCCATTGATTAGTTTTGCTTATTTTTAATTCAGTTTATTTAATCTTGTTTTGATTGTTATTGTTTAGTGATTGGCCACCATTGAACATGTTTTGGGGATTTAAGATTGAACTTGGCAAAGGGAATTTTAAATTGACCTTGAGATTAAATAGTGTGGGATTAAATTCTAGTTTAATTTGCATCTAGGATAGGCATATACCTAGAAGCTCCGCATAATCAAATTAGAGTGAGCCCGAACGAATTACATCTTAATTAGTCATGTGAGGCATTGCATAATTAATTGAGATAGATATATAAATGGACCGGAAGGCATTTATAAACATTAATACTCTAGATTAGCTGATTAAATTAAGTTAAAATTAATTCAATGGGAATAAAATCTAATAAACAAACAAGGGATTAATGACTCTAGGTTGTCCTTTTGATATTGAAATTTGCTCTCCTTAAGAGTCTTTGTCGATATTTATTTCTTATCATATTTGCATTTCTTTCTATTCTTTGAAAACAATTCTATTCAACTTAAACGAAAAAAGGAAATTTGACACCTAATCACTAGCTGAATTGAGTCTCTGTGGGATGACCTTGATTTACCATTTGCTATTTTCACGACCCGTACACTTGCGGTATTTAATTAAATTTTGGTAGCATCAAGCCCAAACAGAGAATGGCGGCAACACCGGCCCAACCTGTTGATTATATTTTTAACTTCATTATATTTTTTCCCTTCAGGATTTTGTTGAGCCTTCCCATCTGATTCAAACCAGCATATTATAATCAACCTTTAAAATAATAATAATAATAATAATAATAACAAAAGAAGGAAAAACGCCTAAAAGCTTGAAAAAATAATCAAAGGGGGATTGAGAGCCAGATTTGAAAATGAGTTCATTTCTCCATTGCTACAACTTCCAAATTGCAACACCGTATAAGAGATCCCATTCACAGTCCTTGCTTGTTCCCCAGGTTTCTCTTCAAATTCATAGAAACCCATTCCTCAAGAGTGGCAGAAAAGAATACTTGTTTCATAGAAGGCCTCAACAGAGGAGATCAAAGTTTCTGCGCATAAGAACGACCTCTTAGTATGTGGAGTGAGTCTTCAACTCAATTTGGCACCAATCACACAATGAAGATAAAACCGGTCTTCGAAAACTAGCCAAATGAAGAATCTAGTTCTCTCAGCTCCATTCGATTCCATATAAGCTTGTAAACCGACTATAATGGGTAATATTGTTTCTTAATAGCAACAAATATGGAACATGTTTTGCTCCTTAATAAGGAGAGTTAAACAAATATGGGCCGTATAGATTTGATTTTTTTTTTTTAAAGAAAAATAATGATTTCTTAAAAGAAAAACTATTTTTTGAAAATAATAATTAAGAGATTATTATTTTTACTTTTTTAAAGATAGTCTCTTAATTATTATTTTTCAAAAGCTTATTTTAATAGGTATAGCTTTAAAAAAAATGAGCAAATTATCCACTAACATCAAATGGGAGATGTAGGGACCATGTCACATTTATTCTCGTATAAGAGTACTTCCAATGTTATTGATGGACCACATTTGTTAACCACCCCCCCCCCCCCCCCCCCCACATTACATATCTCTCCATCCATCACTTATATGTTTGATAATTATAATCTGATTTCTTACTCTCTTTGGTCCTAAATATAGAGTTGGCTTTATTTTTTTAGATATTAAAAAACTAATTAAATTATTTTAAAATATTTATAATAATTATTTTTTCTCCAAACTATTTTACCTAATTTATAAACTAATACATAATCTAAAGATATACAACATATGATATAATTAAGTAACTTATTTAACTTTAATAATCTCTAAAAAAAAAAAACTCTATCTTATATTTAGAAGAATGAAAGGGAGTATTTAATCATATTAACACTATATCGTTGGTTTTATTGTTTTTACAGCTTCATCAGTATCTGGGCAATCAAATCAAGACGTGGTTGACAGGGCCAGGGATGTGAACATTCAAGAAATAATGTCTCCAATCGATACTTTTGGGATCAAACTCCAACTCAAAGCTAGCAACATCCTTAACCATCTTTGCTGATGTTCGTAATTTTTCTTCGTGTGTGTCATCAAAGCTGTTACATTAAAACATATTACTTCTAAGTTAATCATCCTTTCCAATAGATACATACAGACCGTAATTAAGCAGGCATAATTTTTAATGAATAAAGATAAAAAAAGTTTCGAGACATACAACGCCCTAAAGAACACATAGGGTTTGTAAAGTTCAACCATTCGTATCACCATCTTGATTTTCTTGTCATTTTGTCTATAAAAATCCTGGAATCTCTGGCAACACACCCCTTTTATCAAATATGGTGCAGAATATTAATTAATATAACATTCCAACACAACACGATATAAGAGGCTTAGATGTTTAATTTAAATTAATTACTTTGAGGGGAAGCCCATACCGTATCAAGATAATGGCGTGGAAACTAGCCATACTTGTCAAGAAAACTCCCTTGGGCACAATAATTGTCTTCCCGCTTGTGCTAAAGCAGGGCATGTTTTTGAAATAAAGATAGGTGAGGTCGTGGACAAAAGAAATTCTGGGAGGATTTATGAACGATGAACTCACATGGTACATGTACTTGACTGAAGCTTTGTTTGAGTGAATTACTATTGCTGCCATCATACAGTTTATCGCCATATCCGCAGATATCTGCAAATTTGTAATTCGGCTGTTAGTATTTTCATTATAATTTTCATCATAATTCAAGTCTTTTTATAAGCTCCAATGAACTATTTCATATCGATTAAATGGCTGTTTATTTTAGTTTTTATAACTGTTTTTATAATTTACGTAACTATGTAGAAGAGTTTTATCCGGGCCTGTGGAAGTTCCAAAGAGTTATTTCCCTTGTAAAATCTCAAAATTAACTTTTAGTTAAAGGAGTTTGGTTAATCAGTTAAGAAATTTTCTAGTTTAAACAAACATGCTATACTATGAAACATGTAGGATATTCTTATCATAGGGAATGGGGGGAGTACTAAATGTATAGTTTAATGTTCCTTGTTTTGCCTTCTCTTTTCGTTTTGATGCTCCCTTGTGTCAAAAACAGGAACTAACTGTATAGTTCTTCTAACTTTAAATACGTCACAACATAGATTTATTAGTTAAAAAAAAAACTATCAAAACTCACCACATCTACAATGGTCTTGGGATGACCAAGAAAGCATGATATTTTCCCTTTCCCATAGCCACCATAACACTATCAAGTGTTCTGTAAACTGTAAACCAAATATTACACTACTGCAATGTAGTATAAGAACAGTTGAAATGGTTCAATAGTATTGAGTAAAAACTAACTACGAAATAGAACGATTTCATATCATTTGCTTACGATTTTGGGCAGAAATATATGGATTGATAAAATATCAAATTTAACGTCTGGTGTATATACCTCAAACCTTCAATCCTGCCAGGGAAGGGTTCTTTGTAGGTACTAGTGACCATAGTAGGACGTATGATATGACTAACGGAGTGTCTTGTTTATACTGTGACAGCATTATCATTCTTTCCCATTGCTTTCGTAAATACGAATGAATTTGGCCATCCATACAAATTTGCTCTGCTTTTTGCATTAACCATTTCATGACACAACAATAAATTTGGATACATTAAAAGAATGACGCACTTGAAACAACATGGAAGACTCTTGATCCCAAATTCTTTCATTCCAAATATACTGTGATCTGAGTTCTTCTATTCTTTGCTCCATCAATTTCTTTTCTGCTTCGATGTCTAATAATTTTTAGCCCCCTTTCAGGATTTGTCCCATCTAAAAAGGTTCCTCTTTAATGAGTTTTCCTTCCTTAACCTCTCCACAAACATAAGCTGAAATTCGCAGCAGTAAAAATGTTAGTAAGGCTTTTGGAGACTATCGAAACGCAAAGTGCTACGCATAATTTATGATATGATCTTTCTATGTGGGTTGTGTGATTATATGATTATAATTGGATTTGCTCATGAGCTGACTGGATTGGTTCTGTTCTTCTTTAATTCAATATAAACACGGTGGTTTTTGGAGAAAAGATTATTTTTTTCCTACACCAATTGTGTGATAATTAGTGTAGAAAGCCCATTTTCTATATGTAATACCTAAAATTTCAATTCATCATAAATATTTTATTTTGATGAATAATTAGAATAACTGTTTGTGAATATGTGTCTCAAAATAATGTAATCTATTTATTATAATTTTGAGCCAATTTCTTCATTAAATTTACAATTAAATGGGAGGTTTTGAGACTACATAGAAGAGAAATAAAATGTGATATGAAAATCACATAAAATGATAACAATTGTCAATCAAAAAGAGTAAGATAAGCAATAGAAGCTCTTAATTAAATTAAAGCAATTAGTAAATACTAAAAGGTACCTAAGCTTGCACTAATTGAAGATTAATTGCAACATAATTAGAGATAATTAAATCGTTAAAAATGGGTTGTTATTTTAAAAAATATCAAGGGGTTAAAGGATGAAGTTAAATTACAAATAATGCTCTAATGACCTTAGTTAATTAGCAAACCAATTAACCTAAGATATTTGCAATAAAAAGGAGATTAAGTACATAATTAAAGCTTAATATTGATACCCCAAAAGTCAATAATTTCGTTTATGGCATGTGGAGTAAGGGAAACCAAGTGTTTTGAGATAATTAAGCTTAAGCCTTCATATAATTAAAGTAACCAATGGCAATGATAATTAAGAAGCCTTTAAACACTTGATTAAGATGCTAATTAAGCTTTGCTAATCACCTTTGAAAAGTCAACAATTGCAACTACAATTAAGGGTTAGGATTTGTGCACATGTAAAGCCATCCCATGGTTCAAATTAATCACCTAAAATTGGCTAAACCCTCTTGTAATTAAATCAACCAATGGAAACCATTAACCATTGGATGATTAACACTTGGAAAATTAATCAAGGGCTAGGGAGAGGAGGTGTATGTCAACTAATAGGTGGAGGATGGAGATGAATTCTCATAAAGTGCACTTATGATCCAAAGGTTGGGGAGAAAGAGGCAAAGTTGGAATTCCTTAAATATTACCATTTGAGCCATGGACATTTTGCTATAAATAAGGGGTGTTGCACCTCTTCAATCCTCACACCAAAACTCATTTCGACAGCTGAATGAGTAGAGAAAAATCATAGGAGCAAGGTGAAAAAGAAGAAAAACTACAAGAGGTAAGTTCTTAAGCTTAAGTTTAAGCTTTTATAAGGAAAAATTGTAGGAAAAATTTCCTTTCATATTTGGAAGTCTCCATTGCTTTTAAAATTCAAAATGAAGTGGAAAACATGTCGGGAAATAATTTTTGGAGTCAAAAGATTCAAGTGGTGAAAGTTGGAAAAAATCCTAGATTTCAGTTTTCTGGAAACAGTCATTAAGAGGACGTGTTATCATGGGGTAAATGATTTTTAAAAATCATGAAATTTTTCAGAAAGAGAGTAGACATCATGGGATTTCTTTTGATATAAAATTTGTGATGTTTCAAGCTCTGAAAGGAGATAAAGATTTTTGAAGTTAAGCCTTGTTTTCTGGATGTTAATTTGAACAGTGGTTGTTATGCATGAGTTTTAGCCATTCAAATTGTGTTTAAAAATCATGAAATTTTTTAAAGATATAATAGACATTAAAGGATTTCTATCAATGTATAAAAAATAATTATTTGGATTTTGTACAAAAAAATGTGAATTTTCCAAGTTAGCCCATGTCTTTGATCTGTGAACTGGAACAATGGTTAAAGAAGCTAAAACTGGGAATGACCTTGATATTTTGAGTTAAAGGCATTATTTTTTCCTAAAACTATACTTGTCAAGGGAGATTTTGTCTTTAGTTTCACATCATTTCGATTTTTATACAATTAGTTATGAGTTTTCAAAATTAGTGAAAAATATGGGCAAAAATGCTGAAATTCCGTTTTTAAGAAAATGTAAGGGTAAAATTGGGATAATAAATTCATAAGAGGTAAAAAGGTCAATAGTGGCAAGAATACCTCTTAGGATATCATTCTACGATATATGTTGTTTATTATAATATCATAATGTGATAATGATATTATATGCTATATGAGAAAGTCAGGAAACGGTACTGAGAAAGAGAATCGTACCAAGCAAAGAAAGGTACGGACGCGTGCTGTAACTTTAACTCTTATGCGTCTTGTATGATTAATATGATTGTTTGATTCATGTTGAGTGATATTTTTGCGCACGTAAATATCAATTTTTACACATATTATACAGACATAAATATGTGATATTTCTAAAAGATTGAAAAGAATTATAACAATAAAAATTTAATTTAAAAAGTAAATATATAATCAATAATTACATAACATAACTAATAATAATAATTAATATAAGATAATTAATATAATTTGTGATTTTTTTTTATTGCATTCACTCTTTCTAACTCTAATGCACATGGTTGGAGGTCCAGAAAAGGATTTACAGTAGTTAGATTTTGGGTGGATTGCACATGAACTTTTTTTTGTACTGAGTGCTCCTGGAGTAAAACTTTTTTGTGTTGGCCGCTCCTGAAGTAAAAGTTCATTAGCCAATCTGCACCTTAGATAATTGACATATTTTTTTCTAGCGGCGTTGTGTTGATTATACGTTTTTAAAAGTTTTAATTTTTGGTCAATTTCCTAGACGTTCTTGAAGTAATAGTTTAACTCTTAAAGTAATAGTTTATTGGTCAGATTGCTTTTTAACCCTATAAACAAACAAAAAATAATGATTACGTATGTATTAAACATATTTGTTATGAAAGATGGAATTTAAATGTGTTTTATAAAAAATCAAATAGTCAAGGCAACAGAAAACGTGGTCAAATCAACATATGTATAAAGAAAATCACACTGCACCTCACTTTTTAATTTGTCAAAGTCACCGAGAAAATTAAACTTGACCAAATATTTTTCATAATGAAGATCAAGTTCATATGTAAATTAAATCACTCCTTTGCGATTCATATAAGTAGTAAATATAACATATCACTAGTTGGTTTTATGTTTTTTCTTTCCGGCTTGATCAGTGTTTAGACAAATTTGAAGACGAATTAATTGCGTAGTTGACGAGGCCTGGAAAGTGGACGTTCATCAAATAGTCTCTCCAATCTACGCTCTTCGGATCAAACTCTAAGTCAAATCCAACATCCTTTGGAATCTTTGATTTTTCTCGTAACTCTTCTGTGTTCGTATCATCAAAGCTGGTACATTATAAAACATAATGAACTCGAAGTTAGCCACTATTTCAAATAATAAGTGGGTATATATAGTTTATAATGATCAATAGAGGAAAAGTTATTAATAAGAAACATACAATGCCTTCAAAAATACATAGGGTTTGTAGAGTCCGACCATTCGAATCACCATTTTGACTTTTCTATCATTTCGATTATAAACATCTTGAAGATCCAGCAAAACACTTGGTTCACCAGATATAATACCTTGCACAGTTACCAAATAATCATGAAAAATAAGACAGATTAATTAATATGAAAAGCTAGAACTTGACAGTCGTACAAGAGGTTTAATTACTTTGCAAGCTTAATTACCTTGAGTGGAAGCACATATCGGATCATCATGTGAGAATGGAAACTAGCCATAGTTGGTAATAAACAGATTCCCTTGGATATGATTATTGGATTTCCACTCTTGTCCGTCAAGGGTTTGCTTTTGAAATAAAGATACAAAAGATCACGGAGACAAGAAATTGTAAGAGAATTCCTCAGTGATGAACTAACATGGTATATGTATTTGTCTGATGTTTTATTTGAGTGAATTGCCATTGCCGCCAACATACAGTTTGTCACCATATCCGCTGGTATCTGCACATAATTATCACATATACATATATTACTATGAGTTTCACAACAACAAATAAATTCTAAACAAGTATGACAGTAAAAATAAAAAAGCCACATTATTTGTGCACTACTCCCACAAGTCCTTAATATAAGACATGTTTGGGAAGTTTATCTTAATCCTAAATATAAGACATATTTTTCATCAATCTTTTTCTAATTTATCCTTATTGATGCCCCTTCAACAATAACCAAGGAGAAAAAGAAATGAAAAAATTAAAGAAGATAACTAAATTATTTTAGAAAATGCATGTCATATTAATTAACTTCTTTAATCTAATCAAATTATATAAATATGTCTTATATTAAAGAATGGATGAAGTACTAATTAAAGTAGTTTTTTTTTAAAAATGTTTGCAAGTTTTTCCTCCTAATATTCTCTTTCTTGTTCCAAACCAAGCCTTGGGGAAAAAACGTATGAGGGGTAAATTAAAAACTTAATCAAGATATTGCTACCAAGTGTGTGCTAATTATATCTCATTCTCATAACACAGAGAAATTAATAAAAAAAAAAAAGATCAAACTTACCGCATCTAAAATTGCCTGGGGATGACCCAGAAAGCATTCTACTTTTCCTTTACCAAAGCCGCCAACTACAGCATCAAGTGTTCTGCAAACCCAAAAATGTACGTATTATATATTGTATTACTGACATTTATTAATTTGGTGTTAATTTGTGAGAGTAGAAAGGAACAAATGAAATACCTCAAACCTTCAATCCAACCAGGGAAGGGTTCCTTGTACGTACTTGTGATCATGGTAGGCCTGATAATAATTAATGGAATCTCATTCCTAAAATGTGACAGCAGCATCTCTCCCATTGCTTTTGTGAATACGTATGTGTTTGGCCATCCATACAAGTTTGCTCTGCTTTTTAATTTTTGCATAATATAGCCAAGGACGATATAAAGTTAAGGTTTATTAAGTAATTTCTCTTAAAGATAACAGAAGATTATTTTACAAAAAAGGGAAATATATGTGCAGATGAAGCAAGATATGGATAGACAATGAGGATATGCTTATGATTCAACCTTTTAATTCCAAAATCTTTCATCACGGACGTAATAGCCATGTCGTTGTCGGTATATTGTGATCTGAGTTGTTCAATTGTTGTTTGCATCAAACTCTTCTCTGCGTGAATGTCAAATAATTTTGAGGCCCCGTTTAGGGTTTGACCCATCCTAAAAGGTTCCTCTCTAATCACTTCTCCTTCCTTAGGCTCTCCACAAACATAAGCTGAAAATAGTAAACTTATATCGATCAGGTCTTGTAAAATTAAGCTAGGTGTGTCATGTACGATTAAGCACACAGACATAGACAGACACACACACACATACCAGTTGATATGTGAAGAAAAACCTGGATCCTACGGCAACTCTTGGCAAAGTTTAACACATGTAAAGCTCCCATCGTGTTAATCTCCATAGCGGTGTCAAATCTGCATTGATTACCTTAATTACCATCAAAATCGGGAATCATTTTGCCAAGGGAGAGTTCTTCCAAATCTGGACCGTCAAGATTTAATTTTTTTTCCAACCATTGATTTTTAAATGAAAAAAAATCAGTTTTAGAAAATATGTTAATTGAGAGATTATCTTTATTTTGGATTATCTACCCATTGAAATATTTTTTAAAAAAATAAAAAGTAAAAAAAATAAATATGGACAATCTAGATGAGAAGAGGTTTTTTAGATGAGTACAGAAACTAATTCCTAAACTGAAACTGTTCTTCCCACTTAGTTTACCGTAGTATATATATATAGTAGTAATAGTAACAGTAATAATAATTTTTTAACTTTTTTTTACCCAAAAGAAAAGGAACTTTTAACTTTTGAGAGGAAATTGATGACTCATTTTTAATTCCTTATTCATGCTCTAATGAAAATAAGAAAAATAAAGAAAATGAAAAGTTTCCTCCGGTAGCATATATGCTCGAATTTAATACATGACAATCTATATATAATTGGTGACATATACCTTTCATCAAAATTGGTATTTGCAGCGAAATTGGCAATGATGTCTATTTCTTCCCACATCATTTCAAGATTTTGATTTTCAATTCTCAAATTTGCCGCAGAAACGTCTCCTGCAACCGCAACTACCTTCTCTGCTATCAAAGATTCAAAATCTTCGACCCACTTTTCTCGTAGAACTCTAAACAAGTCCTTCCCTAAAATCTATATACATAGCCAACGCGTTTTTTATCAGATATGCACGTACATGGTATAAATATATAAATTATTTAATCAGCTTTCTATGTATGCTATTGCCAAAAAAGAAACTTAGGGATCAGTTGATATATAATACCTCATCATGCATGCGTTGTGTGGCGGCCTCGTGGTCAGAAGCTCTGAGAAGAAGATACAATTTCTTCAAATCTGACTGAATCCTTAATAACTTCTCCACAAATACTATGACATTTCAAATAATTTGTCAAGTACCAAAAGAAAAAAAAAATTGTTACCCCCATATCATATGAATACAGAAATTTACAGACGGAAATATATAGAGAGAGAGAGAGAGATGAAACCTTTTGCTAAGAAGCCAGTTGCACCGGTCACCAATATAGTCTTTCCCCCAAGAAACTGTGGTATTCTTGCCAACTCCATTTTGAAGAAGCAGAGTTGTTTCTCTTTCTGAAGATACTATATTCATATACTCCTTGAAGAGATTATTTATAATGTTTGGATTACTTTTAGAAAATAGCTTTTACAATATATAAAAGAGCCTGTTTGGATGTTGATTTTAGAGAATAGATTTAGGGATTTACAAGGTAGAAATAGTTTTTAGAGAATAGATTTAAAGAATAACTTTTAAAAAAAATGATAGTGTTTAGATATTATTATTAAAATAGTTTTTTGAGAGTAAAATTTACTGGAAAGGACATTAACTTTTGGTAAAGTTGCATATAAAGGGTAAAGTTGTATTTTAAATATTATAAACGTTAAATTTGATAATAAATACCAAAAATTACATAAAATTATTAGAAAAAAAATGTTTCTATCATTAGTAAATCACTGTAACATGATAAAAATTATATTTAACATTTATAAATAAATTGCATAGACAAAAATAATTTTAACATAGAAAAATTAATTAATCAATTTTTGGCATGCACTTGATTATTAGTGTATATAATAATAATATATACGTGAATGGATGATGAAGTGGAAAATGATAAAAACACACAAAGGAGGGCGAATGTGGGTCAGGAGAGAGAAAAATGTGGGCTTCAATGGATATAATTGAGGGGTATTTTGGGTTTTCCTTTGATTATGGGTCTCACTTCTACAAATAGAGTTTTAAATTAAAAAAACGTTAGATTTTGAAAAATCTAGATTTTAGATTCAGAATAGTTTTTGAAAAAAGGATAGGCATTTGTCAAACTTTTTCTAAAATCTATGTTTTATTTCTAAAACCTATATTTTAAAAACTACAGGCACTAAGATAAGCGGAGTTTTGTCTTACAGAAAAGTACTTCTTCTTAAAGGGTTGTCAAAGAGATTATTCAATTTCCACGTTCACTTTTTGTTGGCTCTCCTCTATCTTAATTTCTTTTAATATTTCTACACCTAGTAACTACGGTCCCTTTAATAATTGACGGGACATTAAATTGATTATTTCCCATCTTAATTTATTTTAATATTACGATAACATTCTAGTCATATTTATGATTATTTTTTTAACTAAATCATATATATTAAATAGATGTGGTTAATTCGATGATTATGTGGTAAATTTTTAATTTTACTTTTATTTATGAATATGTATTTTTCAATTCTTTCTTCTCAATCTATTTTTATTGTTACAATTAATAGGAATAAAATTGTCACAATTTCACTAGACTCATAAATAAAACCAAATTTTTTATAAAAAATAACTTACAAATAGAATTAAAATGATACCTAACTACGTACATAATAGACAACAATTAATGTATGCATGCATTCTACACCTAACTAGAGTCGGGAAATCGGGCCGAGCTCATCGGGCCGGCCCATTTAGGCCCTGGCCCTTCAAGGGCCGGGCCTAAAAATTTGAAGAGATAAATGAAATTGGCCCTGACGGGCCTCGAGCTTAAACGAGCCAACCCTGGAAGGCCTCGGGCCAGCCCTACAGGCCCTTTTCACTGTAGCTTTTTCTTTTTAAATTTATTAATTAATATATATTTTGTATTTGTTATTGAGTTATTTATCCTTCTAACTACAAATACATAATTACTATACTCTAATTTTATGATTTGATTTATTATTTGTTACAAATAAAGATTATGGATGTGTTCATGATGTGGGAGAAGAATTTCATGATATTCTTACTCATGAGCTAGAGGCTACTACTCAAAGTGAAAAACAATCAAATGTCGTTAAAATCGATGATAGTGACGAAGATGACGACAATAATAATCATTATACTAATGTCGCTTAGTGATATGTTTTTTATGTTTTATGTGAGTTATTTGTGAACATAATTTGTTTTTGATTATGAATTAGTGACTCTGCTTATTTATTGGATTATTCGTTTTATTCGTCTTGTAATTTACTAATTATTTTTTAAAAAAAAAGTGAAGGAAAAATAGTTAAAATTTGGAATAGTAATTATTGGGCCCTGCGGGCCGGCCCTGGCCCTGGTGCTCTCGGGCCGGGCTTTGAAAAACAGGTGTTTTCTTACTTTAGGCCCTGGAGGGCTAGCCCTGTTAGGCCCTGACCCTTCACAGGCCGGCCCTAATTCCCAGCTCTACATCTAACCGGCTCCTTGAATAATTGACGGGCCATTAAATTGATTATGTACCATCTTAATTTCATGGGAAAATTACAATGAGGTTCCAAGGACCCGAAAAAATTATAAAAAAGTCCTAAACTAAAATCTCATTTCAGAAAGTCTTTTAGGACTTTTTTGTAATTAATTGCCAAGATGACTGAAGCTTTTAATTAACAATTAGAAATACTATATTAACAACTGAAAATGTTATATTAACAACAAAAATTATCGCGATTTAAAAAGTTGTATTAACAACTTAAAATGTCATATTAATAACTGAGAATTTTCGTTATTAACATAGCATTCCCAGTTATTAAAAGATTATATTATCTTAGACAATTAATTACAAAAAAGTTCCAGAGACTTTTTTAGGACTTTTTTTGTAATGAGATTTTAGTTTGGGACCTTATTATAATTAATTCTGGTCCTTGAGACCCCAGTGGATTTTTCCCTAATTTCTTTTAAAGGTTAAGGTGAAAAATGCACATAAGTTTTTACTCAACGGGCACTCAACACCAAATGTTTTTCGGAGATGGAAAAATATCTATGAATTCTCAAAATGGGTGCAAAAATAACATGACCGTTAAATTTAACTTAACATTGTTACTTTTTATGGTGGGTCCCATGCTATTTTTTATGAAAATTCCAAAATGCCCCTGATTAAAAAAAAACTGGATTTGTATTTGATTTTAACGCAAAGCTCATCAGGAATTGGGTCTTTATTAATAATACTAATAATAATCAATCATCCAACAATGGATAAGAACAAGGTCTTTATTCTGTTTCTTCATCGTCAATAATCGAAACACAAATACCTAATACAAAGTTTTCTTTTTAAATTTTCACCACTGACTAAAACCAAACCTCGCATACATAATTGGGGCCTCTAAAAACCTGAATTCCTTCTATGAACTATCGCTCTGATTTGGCTTCGTTGACACAAATATCTAACCATTACAAAAAAAAAAAAACAAAGATCAATTCGTGGTGGTTAAAATGACATATTTGTCACAGTTAAAGCCCCTACAAATGCCTATAGTAGCGGTTCAACAAACCACTACAAGATACACTGTGGCAAACTATTTTGTAGCAGTTTAACACAACCGCTACTACATATTCCATAATCACTATTGTAGGTTTAAACACAACCGCCACTATATGAGGTTGTGTTAACATTGACGTGAGACATTAGTAGGGGTTCCTTAAACCGCTACAAAGTGAACTTGACATAACTTGTAGCGGTTACTGAACCACTACTACTTTTATACAAATGCGTTAAAAATTAGAAATTATTATGTATCGATTACGTGACTGGTACAAATGTTTCCCGCCATTTTATGGGGAAAAATGTTTTTCCACCAGTTTTAATTCTTTTTCAAGATTCTGTAATTTGTAGCAGTTTTAAAAACCGCTACAAAGCATTCAGACATTTTTTGTAAAAATTTTGCTTTGAATTCAAAATTTAATTCATATTTGCAGCAGTTAGTAAACCGCTACAAATGTATAAAAGTAAAAAAAATTAAATTTTGTTAATCATTATATTTAATTAATTAAATATTTTATTAGCAATAATTTATATTTTTAGTGATATTTGATTATATATATTTATTATATAGGTATAGTTTATTGTGGTTGATTTAAATAGTATTTAATTTTAAAAATAATTTGTGTAAATGAGTGATGCAGATGAGTAACTGGTCCTCTAAGTTTTGTTCTCCCTTGTAATGCAAGTAAACTTTCCATATCAGAGATATCTATATCATGTTTTATACAAAATTCAAAAGTTTTGCCTCCCAAGGGAGAAAGGAAAAAAAAAATTGAAATTCAACCAAGGGGAGAAGCATTGGATACAAATTCCCCTTCCTTCTTAGTTCTTCCTAACCATTATATCAAAAAAGCTAAAAAAAAAAAATTGAAACTCAAGGGGGCCACCCCAAATTGGCCGAAGGAGTAGGCAAGTGATGGACAAGGGGATTAAGATCCTCATATGAGATAATGAAAATTTTGATAATATAAGCTTACCGCCATTTTTAGCACCCATTATCTTTTGTTGGAAGCAAAGGTGGTAATACACAACTATTTTTAAGGTTGCCGATACGATAATTCCGCTAAAGTTAGACTACGTTGACTGTTATATGCCAGCTTGGAGAGAAAATTTTGACCAGATATGGTGACGTGGCAAAGCTTAAAGATGAACTGTCAAGCAAACTGACGTGTACGTTTTCTACATGGCCCAACCCGCTGAACCGCAGCTATACAGATTAGAATGAACCCACTTGCCATGCTTGCCCGTGGGTTCAGATCGTCGAAGGTTTCGAGAATCGGAGTGCTTCCTCAGTACGCTAAAGATGAGTCTCAGATAAAATAGGGTTGTGAAATTATTGGAGAAATCAAAGAGCACGAACAACCGGGTCGGAACAGATCGAGCTCGGAAATTCCGACACGACGGATGAAGGCTCAGAGAGGTGTACGGAGGGAGAGGGTTTGGGCCAGATTTGCGAACGAAAAAGGGTGGAGATGAATGGAAATGGTGGACGGAGATAGATCCGTGGATTTGTCTTTACAGAGAAGGGACGACGATATGAGAGAGATAGGGAGGGAGATGGATAATATGGGCCTATGTGTCACGCAAACTGACGTGTCTGTTTTCTCCACCATCTTTAAACTTCGCCATGTCACCATATCTCCTCAAAATTTTCCCTCCACCCACACATTTAACCGGCAACTAACAGGATTATCATATTAATTATCACGTTGGGTGCAGTACAAAACATTATTGCTTTTTTTGGCACCTCCACCCTTAATTTTTTAAGTTTTGTTTTTTATTAATCCAGTTCCTAAATCATAATAATTATTCCTTGTAATTTGAAGACATAAAAATCCAAATCACTCATATGGTTCAACCATTCACTCAAGGATGACACAACCTCTACATGGATTGCCGAAAAAATTGTTGGTTTGATGAGATCAAATAAAAATATAAAATTGTGTATAAAACATTAGGGACATGACATAGTTTGTCTTTATTTATTTTTTTTTTCATAAAATAATATTTGAACCACTAGGGCCATGAATTGATCAACACGTAGTTGACGAGGCCAGGAAGTGCACATTCATCAAATAGTATGTCCCGTCAATGCTTTTGGGATCATACTCTAACCCAAATCTTACATCGGCCTTCAACATCTTATTCGCTATTGATGGACGTATTCTTCTTTGTGTGTGTGTGTGAACCTTTTGCTACGAAGCCAGTGGTGGCGTAGGAATTTTACTTACGGGGGGTGAAAATAAAAAATGATACATCATAAATAAAAATATTTAAAATGTGATACAATCTAATATGTAAAAAATTTAAAGAAATCTATTACAGAAATTAAGATTATTTTACTTTCCAATGAAGCAAAACCAACTTCTTTAACTACCTCTTTATTTTCAATTTTAGAAGACTTTGAAAAAAAAAGTCTTAGTATTTGACAATTTAACATTAGGAATAGACGAGGGCAAAGACTCATTATTTTTTCTCTTAAAACAAGTCTCAATAGCAGCACTTTTTCTCATAATAATCACTTACAAAAATTACCGATATGATTTTAAAAATATTATTAATAACAAAAATAAACAGATTAAAATTAACTATTAGTCATCATCTATATTCCTATAACCATATTTTAATAAAACTCAAAATTTGTCCAAAATCCTACCCCTAAAATATTCTCTAATCCATGTAAAAACAGTATCATTAGAAAAAAAAAAATCATGTATAGTAAATTTCATAAAGAAAATTTAATGAAAAGAAGTGATTTTAAGTACCTCGTTGATTCTCAAAATTTGTCAAAAGCTCTTGAAATAAAAAATGGCAGATGAGTCACTCAGAAGAAGACTTAGAGGATTTCAGAAAAGTGAAAACAAGAAGGGTTGATATTAAAGGTTTTAGGCTCCACTTCTTTATTATTATATTCCTTTTTTTTTTTCTATACGTGTGAAAGCAATCGAACTCAGGAAATCAATAGCCAAACCCATATATATTCTTTATATATATTTTGATTATATTCTTTATATTTTTTAAAAAAAAATTAGAGGAGGCGAGGGGTCCGGCAATGTACGAAGCCAGCTGCGCCAGTCACCAATTAATATGGTCGTTCCCCTGAGAAACTATCGGACACTTGTGTACTCCATTACGAGGGAGCAAATATATAGAGTTAGTTTTGTATGAAGATGACGACGACGACGACCGAATGTTCTTGCAAGTTCCTGTTTAATTTGTAGCCGTTCTTTAAATACCTTAATTTAAACGCCTAATTATCTGCTAAGGTTATCATTTATATTAATTAGGTAGAAGATGAGGCCAATCAAAGAAGTCATGTGAAAATTAATATATTAATTATTCGATTCTAGATATTTATTTCTTTTTTTGAAAAAACATGGATACAGCACCATGGTTGATTCATATTGGCTTAAACTAGTTTGTTACAACTTATACAATTGGAGAATCCTGAGATTGCACGTAAAAATGTGGCAGTGACTAGGATTCCTTGAATAGTTGGTAGGGGCTAGAGCTACCACTTAATTTTGTATACTCACAAGTGTATTGGCTTGTCTTTTGAATTGAGCTTCCGACTTTTTTTCATTCTATGTCTTTTTCAGTTTGTTGATATCGGGTTGTTAATTTAGGCCATTTTTCATTGAAGTGGATGGGTAAAGGAAAATAATGAAGATAAAGAAGAAAGGGAGGGACTTGGGGCTTGTCTTATTATATGGAAAGAGAAGATATACACGCATCGAATGATGATCCATTTTACCAAATGAAAACGAGGGATGCTTACTAAACTTTTTTTTTTTTGGTCTATTTTTTTGGCCATGATATTGACCTAACAATGTGCAAATATACACCTAAAGTTTTCACCCATATGCTTCTTACTTCATAAAGTTTCTTAGGTAAAACAA
The DNA here is from genome assembly GCA_037074495.1 of Acacia confusa. Classification (NCBI taxonomy): domain Eukaryota; kingdom Viridiplantae; phylum Streptophyta; class Magnoliopsida; order Fabales; family Fabaceae; genus Acacia; species Acacia confusa. The sequence goes on from CM073509.1 coordinate 3,244,595, forward strand.
TACACAAATACGTTCCCAACTAAAGTGAAAATATCCCGTCCCTTAAATGTAGCTGACATCTATTATTTCATGATAGCTGAAAACCAAGTGCACCCACCACACTAAAGAAATGTATGTTTTGTAGAGGCGACAGAGATGAAATTTCTACCCCATTTGATACGTTGATGTGTACTGCTCCACTTAAGCAAACTTCTATATGTTTTTTATAATTGGCTAATTCAAATGATAGGAATCAGATGGTTTATTCTGAGTAAATAAATACCCCCACACATTTTTTAATCATTTTGACTGAAGATATCTGGTTATTTTGTTTCCACATATACATACAAAATATCCCCTACGTGGTCCCTTTTATTTTCCAGATGCACTTTTCTTGGCCCCACCATCTTAATTTTCTTGATTATCATGTGTGTCCATGTCTACACCTAACTAACTAGCGTCCCCTTCAATAATCGATGCCTCATGGGCCAGGTCTGAGGACAGTACTTCTCACAAATTTAATTATATGATATATACGTGAACCTAACCAAGCCGCTATTAAATTTTAACACATATAATAGAACTAAAAATAAAAATATAATAAGTACATTCGAAAATAAAAACAGACATTGTTAAATAATAATTATTGTGATTAAACCATATTTTTACATAATTTTTCATAGTTAAGTTGAGATTCTTAATACATTTTATGGGACATTATTACATGATAAAACCCTAAGTTGACATATTAACATTTGTATTGAATTAAGTGAAATTAGAGACAAAATGGTCATAATTTATTAATTATTTATATAAATAATTTCTTGGACTTTTAATGCTATATTATGTTTAATCTTGCATTGTAGGTGTTTAAGAAGGAAATTTGAGATTTTGGAGGGTTGGAAGTAATATTTTAATGACTGGAAAAATTACATAAAAGGCCCTAGAATTTATGGAAATTGCAATCAAAGGAGAAACGGGACCAGAGAAAATTACATGATGTTACCCATATTGTTCATAAATTATGCTCTGACCTATAAATATTTTATAACTTTGCACTCAAATCCCTCCATGAAACTTTTTAAACTTTACAGATTGGTCCCTGGGCGTTTTGACCAGGAACCAATTAATTGGGTCCAGCTTCAAACCCGATAGAGAGAGGACCCGAGGAGCTGGGAATAATTAAAAAGAAAGAAAACACGGAACAGAGGAGGGAGCTCATAGCATCGAGATACAGAAAAGCGCCGCCACCTTCGTCTTCATCCCTCTCACCTTCGCCCTTCATCCCTCTCGCCGGCGGCCTCCTCTTCCACCACTGCTGTCGGCGAGCAACCCCTCTTCCTCCGCCGCGACTCACCTACACTTTGAAGAGGAACAGACCCGATACAATCAGACGCAAGCTGACAGATCTGAGAAAAAAAAAAAAAAACAGGAGCAGCGCCGCGGAACCACATACCACCTCCGACCACTCCATTAACGCCGCCATCGGACTTCTCCGTTCACCTGCCATAGCCGATGACCCTGTTTTGACCTCCACCTAGCAAGCCAACTTCTCACCATCGTTGGTTTCATTGATTTAGTTGCTTCATTATCCTGTTTGTATTGAGATCCATCTGAACTCCAAATTTCTATGGGGATTTTGATTTTGCAACTTGGGTTGGATTATCACGTGGCTATGTGTGGCTGAGGATTTCATCCCTTGGAGATGGACAGTGGCTTGATTTGTAAAGCTTAGAGTTTATTTTGTTTAATTTATTTTTTCTAATTATATTTAAATTTTCTAGTTTTAAGAATATTGGATTATATTATTGAGACTAGGTTTACCGTTTGGATAACTTTGTGAATTAAATATATGTGATTAGATTGAATTTTTGTGGCTTGTTGAATTTATATATATATGTATTTCCCTTATTAATTCAATAATATTGTGTTTTTTACATGTTATTTTTAGATATTATAATTGAATTGGATTAATTGAGTGACATTTTATCGCATTCATATTAAGAGGAAGCAAGTTGCATTAGTCTAATTCTAATTGCAAACTAATTGTACTTCAATAGTGCCTTAAGAGGTGATTGCTAGCTACGTTAGTAAGAGTAATAATTAATTAAGAACACTAAACTCAAGTGTCTGCTTGAGGTTTTTCATCAAGATTTAGTGAAAGTTTACTCTTATATTTAATTGAATCATGATAGTCACTACTCTATTTCTAAAAGCATTCGTTATTCATATTTTCAATTACATTTCATACTCATTTCATACTTCATTCACTCATTCACCATTATTTTCCAAAAATGCCAAAAACAATAGTTAGCATTTTATTTAATTGCATTATTATTTTAGTTTATTAATTTGAAAATATAAAACCTATTTACCCCTTGTCTTTATTGCATTTGGATGTCATTTATATTATTTAGGATCCAATAAAAGACTCCTTGAGAAGAGAGAACAATCCCAAATTTACTTATACACAATCCTTGATTTATTTTTTTACTGTGGAGCTCAAGGCTGAAAACAAAAAGACCCTCGTCATATTGCAATGTTGTAACACACTGCATGTGAGGAAATGTGAAGAAAATTTCTTAGGACAATACTATATTTATATGTCTATGTGAGTACACGGTCTCGAACCCGCTAGAGTTATAAATTACATATACTTCCTAGAATATGGGGATTTTATGATATTATCTTAATTACTTGCATCATTAATCCATTTCTCGGATTCGACTCACATCCATTTCTCTTTCCATCATCTTTTTTATCTCAATTGTTGGATTGAAATATGAACGGTTTATATTTCGTCTTTTATAAAAATATTATTTTTTATTTTTTTAATATTTTTTAAATGATAAAATCTGAACCGTTCATATTTCAATCCAACGGTTGAGATGAAGAAGAAGGTGAAAAGGGAAGTGGATGGGAGCCAAATCCATTTCTCTCTTGGATCTGATTTTCATCTACTTCCTTTCTCATCCTCTTCCATCCTTTTCTTCATCTCAACCGTTAGATTGAAATATGAACAGTTCAAATTTTGTCTTTTATAAAAAATATTATTTTTTAATTTTTCAATATTTTATTAATATTTTTTAAAAGATAAAATTTAAACCGTTTATATTTCAATCTATCGGTTGAAATGAAGATAATAGAAAATGATAGGAAGGAAAGTGGATAGGAGCCAAATCCTCATTTCTCTTACAGTAGAGTAGCCTAGTGCTACAATGTATTTTATTGATTTCATGAATTTGGAGATATATATTACTTGGAAGATTACTTAATTGCATATTTGATGAGACCAGGAATGTGTACATTCATCATGTAGTCACTCCAATCGATACTTTCAACGCTCTCCCACTTTGTTGCCATCCTAGCTTTTCTGTGTTGGTGTCGTCAAAACTGTTATTTAGTTCATAACATTAGCTATTCCAAGGTAAGCTAAGTTTAATAATTAAATGAACACACACACACACAACGAATTTGAAATTAATAAAAAGACAATAATTTTTTTTTTTTTCAAGGGAACATACATAGCCTTAAAAAACACAAACTTTGTAAAGCTCAGTCATTCGCATCACCAATTTGATTTTCCTGTGCCCGCCATTGTAAACATCTTGGAAGCCTCCGCAAAGCACTTTGTTCGCTAAATTTAATCCCTTTCCAATTCCACAAAAACGTGCAAAAACATTAGTACATGCAATTTGCTATTTACATATACATGCAGGTATATACATTTATTAAATACACACTCATACGATTCTATTTATAACAAGTGACTTTCAACCACTACAAAAAAAAACAAAAAAAGATTTTTGGCGGCGACTAAGTGTCGCCGCTGAATGGTTTTCAGCGGTGACAATTTATCGCTGTTGATACAACTGTCACTGATACTTTTGGCGGCGATATCTCTATATCGCCGCTGAAAGTAGACAATCTACGGCGACATTTTGTCACCACTAAAGATAGGTATCAGTGGCGACAAATTGTCGCTGTTGAAAATAGATATCAATAGCGACATTTGTCGCCACTGAAACATGTATTAGCGGCGACTTTTTGTGTTGTCACCGAAACATGTATTAGTGGCGACAGAAGTCACCATTGAAGGTCACAATTTTTTTAAAAAAATTAAATGTCATATAATATTACTCAACTTGGGACTTAACATCCCATACTACCAAATCTCCCTTAGAATTCTTAAAAGGGCATGTCAGATGTGTCACACAAGCAGCATATTTGTATCACAACTTCTCATTTCAAACAATATGATGGATTGTTCTTAACATATTGATTCGACTTACCCTTAGTCGCCTCAGGGTCGAATCACTATTTACCACGAATTAAATGCAATACAATGCAACTAACTCGGGATCGTTCTCTTAATCAAGGAGCCAAATTTATTTTGTATTTCCTAAGATAAACTAAGTGATATAAACATGGTCAGAAATTTGGGGTTCCTAAATAAGTTTTTCTCTAATTAAAATGCATAGGAAAAATAAAGAAACTATTCCTATATTTTTTTTTGGTCTTTTTGGAGATAAGGAAAAATACTTTGGATAGAAATAAGATTAAATGGTTAATGCTCTTGGAAATGAAGAAATGACTATCCTTGCTCTTAAAAGATTATGGGAGTTAAAATTTATTAAGTCTTAAGAAAAACCTCAAGATACCACTTGAGTCCAATATTCCCAATTAATAGTAGCTCCTATAACCATAGCTAACTACTATCCCTTGAGAAATTGTTTGAGCCCACTTAATGCGTAATTGAAATTGGAATTATGCAACATGAGACTTCTAAATTTGAGTACTAAACAGTCCCTCAAAAGGGTACAAATCAACCACATTAATTAGACAATACTACGCTAATCAACATAGCTTCATTGAAACCACAAAGAAATTCATTCACATATAAAAATCACACTACGAAATCCAATCTCAACTACAAATATCAAACTAACAGAGATAATTACCATTAATCTCAGTTCCAGAATCATATATCAAAATTTAGCAATTCAAATATATAATCCTAGACTAATAGTAAGATAGATAAAACTCCCCTAATGTAGTCCAATGAGCTCAAGAACAAGTCTTCATCACCAAGAACAGAGAAATTCAGCCACTCATAGCTACCAAACAGTCCAGAAAAATTAGTGACATCAAATTAATCATGGTTTGCCGGAAAAATTGCAAGCTCGCCGGAATCTGGAAAATGCTCACCGAAAAATTCAAGGTCTTCGCCGGAAACTGCAGAACTTCGCCGGAAAAATGCAAATCTCGCCGGAATTCCAAGCTCCCTTTTCTTCTTCTTCCTCTTCTCTTCTTTTTTTCTTTCTTAAAACCAGCTGCCTCCTTCTTCAATGTTCAGCGGCACTTGTTGGTTCAGTCTGACGATGGAATGACGACGTGGAGGGCGGTGGCGGAGTGAAGGAGGAAGAATGAAGATGAAAGCGATGGTCTCGTGCGCGGCGCTCAAGCTCTCCGTCTCCTCTTTTTTTCTCTATCGCCTTCTCTCCCTCCCGTCTTTCTTTTTTTCTTCCTTCGTTTTTCAGCCTTCTCGGTCAGCCTCCCCCTCTGTTCTCGGCCAGCCCCTCGTGTCCAGCTCCCTTCGTTTTTTTCTTTCTTTTCTCTCTTCCAGACGCCACTCCCAGATTCTCGGTCCCAGACTCCAGCCGCCAGCCTCCTCTGTTCCCTCGTTTTCTTCTTTCCAGCACTCTCGCCAGCCTCTCTCCGTTTCAACAAAAACCTATTAATTCCCTTGGTCAAAACGTGCGTTTTGACCAAGGGACCAAAATGAAAAGAAATTTAAAACTTGCAGAGGGACCTAAACACAAACTTAGAAACTTCCAGAATTTGAATTCAAACTTTTTTTTTTTAATTTGATTTAATCTTTTCAAATACTCTTAGAAAAATTAATGATTAAAAGTAATTACAATTTCTTTGACAATTTTGCTCTTTTTAGCCCTAATTTAATGTATTTACTCCTAATCTCAATTTATCACAAGAAAGGTATTTTAAGCTCAATAACTATGACAAAATACATTAAGAACCCCAATTTAATCTTGAAATACAATATAAAAATATGGTTCAATCAATTCCCCCACACTTAGACCTTTGTACTCCTGAACAAAGGCAATTTAGTACAAAAATCCCAAGTCAAAATCGCTATTACATTTGATAATTGAGCAATCTCATAATTATAAACCAATGCAATAATTAACTAAACTCATCATCAAGCCAACCCTAGTCATAATCAAATGATGTGAAGAAATTAGCTAACTACACAACCAAGTATATTAAAATGAAGCACGAGAGACTCTCAAGGTATTACTATTTCACTCATCTCACCTTATTGAAATAATTTCACTCTTGCTCACTCAATTCACACCTTACCATAGGCTTGTAACCACTCTAACATCTCCACAATTAATAGCAACTAATGTAATAAATCAAGAGGACTTTTGAGACTTGTAATATTGGATGAAGGCTAGATGTAATGAATTAATTAGAAAATTGAATAGTTGATATGCAAGTCAACATTAATGACCTAATTCATAGCATCTAAATAACTTTTCAAACCTTGCCAATTTTTGGAAATTCATGAACAAATGCCTTCTTAAATTTTTTTTTTTAAAAAAATACTAAACACTCCCCTTTTTTTTCAATACTTTTTTTTCTACTTTTTTTTCATTCTTTTCTATATACATGGCATTTCGTTTTTTTTTTTGGCAATTTTCCTCTGATTTTTAAAATGCTATGAATATTATAAGTAATGAAATGCATACAACATAGGAATGGCTCAAAATGGGTAGCAAAGGCATATGAATGTAAGTTTGTGTTTGGGTAAAAGGGATTAAAATATGAATGCCTCTTTCCTCTTCATCACACTAATGCAAACATTGTTTTGAAAAAGAGTTGAAACAAGTTCTAGAAAGTGAAAAACCAAATGAACATACACTCATGAAAGGAATTAAAGCTCAAATAACCTTCCAACAAAGTTTTTCTCTAATGCTCACTCTAACACAATCAATTGCATAAGAAGCTAACAACAAAACATCTACTTAATTATTCCAAGAGTTAGCCTTACAAACACAATCAATTCTGATAATGCTCAATCCTTAAAAGCACTAGTGATGTAGGAACTCTCTTTTTCAAAACAAGAAGTAAGCAAAAATCCAATTGTGGGTTCATTTCTCTTCCCATTCACTTGAAAAGCAAAACATGGTTTCAAAAAGTTGCCAAAACACTAGATCTCATGAAAGCTCAAAGAATTTTTTTTTTTTTTTAGTTTTTGGCATTTTCTCATTTAAAAACAACCAATTAATTGGGATTCAAAATGTATTCCCCTCCCCCACACTTAATCAACACATTGTCCTCAATGTTTGAAAAGCAATTCTATCATTCTAACTTGTTCCTTAATGAAGTGGAAAGTTGTGAAGTCCAATTGCAATTGAAGCACAACACATCAACATCATATAAAGAGAAGAGAGAAGAAACAAGTCATAATAATAGAAAATTAGAGTGAAGAGGCACAATGGCAATTAAGCAAGGTAGTGGCTAAGATGCAAAGCATACATTGGGGGTTTTTATTCAAATTATTAAACTATACTACTTCTACTTTCCTACTGAGATAGTCTCTCCCCTACACTTATTTCAAACATTCAGAATCACAAGTGAATTGAACAATCCAAAACAACAAATGAAAGTCAAGGAAAGAGACAACCTGGCCTCAAGGAGGCTTTGATGATGAATCACGGTAGAGCTTGAGGAGATGTCCATTGACTTGAAAATCCTTCCCAGTAGTCTCATCAAGCAACTCTACCATGCCAAATGGATGTACTTTGGTGATAGTGTAAGGCCCATACCATTTATCTTTAAGCTTCCCGCTCAACAACTTGAATCGAGCCTTGTATAGCAAAACATGATCACCAACTTTGAAATCCTTTCGGATAATCTTCTTATCATGAAGTAGCTTGGTCTTTTCTTTGTAAATGCGAGAACTCTCATAAGCTTCTAATCTCATTTCCTCAAGTTCTTGCATTTGTAACTTCCTTTCCAAACAAGCTTCTTCTACATCCATGTTGCACATTTTCACCGCCCAATAGGTTTTGTGCTCCAACTCTACCGGAATATGACATGCTTTACCATAGATAAGCCGGTAAGGAGACATTCCTATTGGTGTCTTGAAAGCAGTTCTGTAGGCCCACAGTGCTTCCTCCAACCTTGAGCTCCAATCCTTCCTTGAAGGCTTGACTATCTTTTCCAATATATGTTTGATCTCTCGGTTGGATACTTTCGCTTGCCCATTCGTTTGTGTTTGATCTACGGCTAACAAGATGTAGGTAAAGCCAGATGATGGTGGAAAAGGACCCATGAAATCAATGCCCCAAACATCAAATACCTCACAAAAGAGCATGGGTTGTTGTGGCATCTCATTCCGTTTACTTAACCCTCCAAACCTTTGGCATTTATCACATGCCTTACAAAACATATATGCATCCTTAAAAAGGGTAGGCCAATAAAATCCAGCATCTAACACTTTCCTAGAGGTCTTATGAGCACTAAAACGTCCACCACAAACCATTGAATGGCAAGCAAAAAGTATGTCCTTAGACTCGGTCTCTGGAATACACCTCCTGATAACTTGATCATTGCATAGTCTCCATAAATAAGGCTCATCCCAAATGTAGTGTTCAGCTCCTCGTTTAAGTTTTTGAGCCTGAAAGGAAGACATATGCTCAGGAATGAGACCGGTCACAATATAATTCACTAGATTAGCAAACCAAAGAGCATAAACAAATATAGACATAAGGGATGCATCAGGGAAATTATCACAAATTAAATCAGAATCAAGTACTCCCCTTGTGCCATCCGGTAGTCTACTCAAGTGATCTGCTACAAGGTTTGTAGTTCCAAGCCTATCTTTGATGCTTATATCAAATTCTTGTAGCAATAGCATCCATCTAATGAGCCTTGGTTTTGATTGAGGCTTAGTGAAGAGAAACTTCACAGCTGCATGATCTGTGTACACAACCACTTTGGAATTGATTAGATATTGTCTAAACTTATCTAATGCAAAAATCACAGCAAACAGTTCTTTTTCAGTGGTAGTGTAATTCCTTTGTGCACTATCCAACGTTTTGGATGTATAAGCGATCACATTGGACAACTTGCCATGCTTTTGTCCTAGCATGACCCCCACAGCAGAATTAGAGGCATCACATGCTAGTTCAAAAGGCAAAGTCCAATCTGGTGCTTTCAGAATAGGAGGAGATATCAAGTGTGCTTTTAATTCATCAAATGCTTGTTTACAAGAAGTATCAAAGACAAAGTCAACATCTTTTTGCAATAGTTTGGATAATGGTAGAGCTATCTTACTAAAATCTTTTATGAATCACCGGTAAAAACCCACATGCCCTAAGAAAGAACGAAGTGTTTTGACATTAGTGGGGTAGGGCAATGAGGAGATCACCTCAATTTTAGCTCTATCAACTTCAATGCCCTTGCTAGATATCAAATGACCTAGTACTATTCCATGATCAACCATGAAATGACACTTCTCATAATTCAAAACCAAGTTTTTCTCAATGCATCTAGCAAGAACATTGTCCAAACTATTTAAACAAGCATCAAAAGAATTGCCATACACTGTAAAATCATCCATAAAAACCTCCATACAATTTTCAAGAGAATCAAAGAAAAGTGACATCATGCAACGTTGGAAAGTGCCCGGTGCATTACATAATCCAAAAGGCATTCTCCTATAGGCATAGGTACCAAATGGACAAGTAAAAGTGGTCTTTTCTTGATCTTCAAGAGCTAATGGAATTTGGAAATATCCTGAATAACCATCTAGGAAACAATAATGACTCTTACCCGCCAACCTTTCAAGCATTTGATCTATGAAGGGTAAGGGAAAATGATCTTTCCTAGATGCTTCATTCAATTTCCTATAGTCTATGCACACTCTCCAAGCATTTTGTACCCTAGTAGGTATCAACTCATCATTTTCATTTTGCACCACAGTTATCCCACTCTTCTTAGGCACTACATGTACCGGACTAACCCACTCACTATCAGAAATTGGGTAGATGATACCCGCACTCAATAGCTTGGTTACTTCTTTCTTAACCACATCCAAAATTAGGGGGTTGAGGCGTCTTTGGGGTTGCCTAAGAGGTTTGGATTCCTCATGCAAAAGGATCCGATGGGTACAAATAGCAGGACTAATCCCAGGAATGTCAGCTAAAGTCCAACCTAGAGCCTTTCGATTTCTACTCAAAACATCAAGCAATCTCTCCTCCTCATTCACAGACAAAGAATTTGAAATAATAACAGGCAATTTTTCATCCACAGCAAGGAAAGCATATTTCAAATTAGAGGGGAGGGGCTTAAGCTCTAAATCAGGGGGTTGAACAATAGAGGGAATTAGTCTAGGAAGATCAAGGGTAGTAGAAATACTCCCCTTTATAAACTTAGAAGGTTCATGGCTTGTGCTAAGCTCCATAGATTTCATCACTTGCACATTGGTCCTCCCAAGTGTTGAACCAACATCAGGTTGGCCTACAGCAGCAACAGGCTTGGGGAACAAAGTCTCTTTCATACCTACCTCACAAGGAGTGATTAGCTCATTTAAAAATCTCAAGGTATGAGGAGTTATCTTGGTTCTATGATAAAGCGAAGAGTTAGAAGGTGGCCCTGTAACCACATTGTTTCTAGGTCCAAAGTGAGTCACATGAGAGGATGTCTTAGGCGGTGTGAGGGCTATCCCCTTAGAGAACAAGTCTCCAAGTCTTGACTACCGACTTCAAACTCAGCTTCCTCCATTAGTTTGTGACCTGAAACATTAACAAAAGCACCTTCCTCACAAGCATCATCACTAAATAATGAATCATTGGAAGAATTAAGCTCAAATGAACTCAGAGAAGTAAGAGAAAAATCATCAAGGGATGATAACCAACAATTAACCATCGATGAGTTAAGGTTGGAAATCTCACTCCCAAGTGAATCAAAATTTTCAACAGAAGAAGAGGGAAATTTATCATCACATGAATCCAATGCAATACCACAGTCAAGATCACAATTATTAGTGTGGAATTTAAGCTCATATTCATTAACCTCATCATCAATGGCCAAGTCAATTGAATTCACACCTAATAACGAGTAAGTCGTTTTTTCAGAGTTAGACGATTGTACATCCAACTCCTATCACGATCACCTTCCATACTTCCCCAACCCAACCCTGCACAGACACTTATTGAAACATAATACAATAATACTAACTATTTCAACTAACTTAAGTGGCAAATACAGCTGGTCGCTTATACCAACCAATTGCCACTTAATCCACTTAATCAAGAAAGCGGCAAACAAACACATGCAGTGAACAAAGAACAGATCCCATTCTGCAACCAGAGAATGAGGATAGTACACTAGAAGATGGGGAGATACAAGTTGACGGGTCAAACAAAGAATGACGAAGTACGATTGAAAATGGGGACATATAACAAATCTTTTTTTTTTGTAATTTATTGTATTGTTCATTCATATATATAATAAATTCATTAAAATTTATTGTTATTTCACATATGCAATAATTTCATACATTTTTTGTATTCTAATATATAAATTAAAAATTATTATTAACTATTATTTCACATATTAATGATTTTGAAGTTAAGAACTATAAATAAAAATTTAATAACTAATACTTTTTAATAAAAGGAAAATTACATTGACGTCTTAAACAAAAAACAAAAAATGATCTATGAAAATCTCACAATTATATTTAAGTCTTATGAAATTTTTTTATAATGAATTCTAAGTATTGACTTATCAGTATACGCCCTTAAAAGTTATTGCTATATTTCCTATATGTAATATCTTCCTACTTTTTTGTATTCAAATATGTAAATTAAAAATTGTTATTAATTGTTATTTCCCATATTAATGATCTTGAAGTTAACAATTATAAATAAAAATTTTCAATTGTCTCAATTAAAAAATTAAATTCAAACCACATAATTCTAATAAATTGTAGACAATATAATTTTAATATGATTAAAAAATAATTCTAATTGTCCTAGTGTATTTGGATCTAAAAACTACAAATAATCAAATAACTGAATAAAAAAGTTAGTTAAAATTTGTTAAATGGGATAAATGTATTTTTTTCTCTCAAAATATATCCTTATTTACTAGCAATAAACAAAGTCTAAATTTGCAGAAGAAAAAGACCATACCAATTGAAGAAACAACCTAGGTTGAGAACGAGAAAGTATGCCGAAGTAAGATGAGATCGGCGGCGGCAGTTATCTTGTGGCGGAGCTCAGATGGCGCAACCTGCAAGCCAAGAGAGGAAGAAGAGCAAAATGAAGGAAGGGAGACGACGGGGAATGAACACGAAGGGGGAGGGGGGGAAGGAATATACAACAGCGGTTCCGCCGCAAATTTTGTGGCGGAATCGTGCTATTCCGCTGCAAACTTTGCGGCGGAACACGGGTTCCGCCGCAAACTTTGCGGCGAAACAAGGGTTCCGCCGCAAAATTTGCGGTGGAACCCACCCGGTTCCACCGCCACTTGCGGTGGAACCCGTGTTCCGCCGCAAATTGTGCAGCGGAAAACGGGTTCGTCCGCAAAAGTTGCGGCGGAACCCACCCGGTTCCGCCGCCACTTGCGGCGGAAACCCCCCGGTTCCGCCGCAAAATGTAGCGGCGGAACCCGTGGTTCCGCTGCAAAGTTTAGCGACGGAACGACGGGTTTCGCCGCTAACTGTCGGTGGGATTATCCCATCGACAATTTTGCGGCGGAAAACGCTTTTCCACCGCAAAATTGCGGCGGAAACACCTTTCCGCCGCAAACTTTTGCGGCGGAGCAAACTGTTCCGCCGCAAATTGCGGCGGACCAGTGTGTTCCGCCTCAATTTGCGGCGGAATAGTTTTTTCTGCCGCAAATTTATGAGAATTGCGACAGTAGGGCATTTTCCTTCGCAATTTTGCGACGGATTATTATTCCACCGCAAATTTCATGATTTCTAGTAGTGTAAGCTCCATTTGTAATTTAATTCTAATTATTTACTTACTGCTTTATTTATTTCATGGTGGCATTACTAAGCTCCATTTGTTTAATTTAATTATTTACTGCTTTATTTATTTTTCATGGAAGCGACGCTAATTTTAGTGGGCTCCATTTATTTATACATTTATTTACCTTTTATGGTGGCAACACTAGTATATTTATTAGTGGGCTTCATTTGTTTATTTTAATTCTTTACTGCTTTCTATATATTATATATTAAATATGCATCATCTTTCTTACCTTCGAATGAGATAGGTCTCGTTGTGAGTTCACTACCATTCCTATCTCATCTTCTTTTTATTTTCTTAACATGTTTATTTACAGTTCTTTAAATTATGTTTTAATTTATAATAATATTTTATATTATGATTCTAATTATTATCATTATTTTTAGTTTGAATCATGTCTTCCAGCCTCTCAAATCTTGAATTTAATGCTCTTGACATCACCGGGAAGAATTATCTATCATGGTTTTTAGATGTTGAAATCCATCTTCAAGCAAAGGACCTTGGAAAGACTATATTGCCGGGAAATGATACATCCCATCAAGAAAAGGCTAAAGCTATGATTTTTCTCCGACACCACATTCATGAAAGTTTGAAAATTGAATATTTAATGGTAAAAGATCCATTTGAATTGTGGACTAGTTTAAAAGATAGGTATGATCATCAGAAAACGGTGATTTTGCCTAAAGCTCGTTATGAATAGATTCATCTCAGGCTACAAGATTTTGAAAACTGCTGAGTTAAACTGTAAGTGAGTATAACTCAGCAGTTTTCAAAATAAGTTCTCAGTTAAAATTATGTGGTGAAAAAATAACTGATGAGGACTTATTAGAGAAAACTTTTTCTACCTTTCATACTTCGAATATGCTTTTACAACAGCAATATCGAGAGAAAGGTTTTAAAAAATATTCTGAGTTAATCTTATGTTTATTAGTAGCCGAGCAAAATAACGAGTTATTGATGAAAAATCATGAAAATCGTCCCACTGGATCTTCTCCATTTCCTGAAGCGAATGTGAGTGTACAGAATGATCATGGTCGTGGCCGTGGTCGCGGTCGTGGTCGTGGACGAGGACGTGGAAATCGTGGAGGTAGAAATAATCATGGTTCTTATCATGGTGGAAAAGGTTATTATAGTCCTTATACCCACCAGAAAAAGATGAATAATGAAGGACAGAATAATGATAAAGAAGGTCCTTCAAAAGTTGTAGAACATACATGTTATCGGTGTGGTATGAAGGGACACTGGGTACGTAATTGTCATACGCCAGAACATTTAGCGAAACTTTACCAAGCCTCTATAAAAGGGAGTGTTAATAATGTGGAATGTGACAATAAGACTTATAAGGATAATGATGTCAATGAGCCAAATGATGATGTTATGTCACACTTGGAGGTGGAAGATTTTTATGATTAAATAAGTTTTGCAGAAATTGTAATAATTATGTTGTTTCGCTTTGACTTGTTGTCAATTATGTATAATAAATATGTTTTTAATGCATTTCCTATATTAAATATGTTTTAATGCATTTCTTTTCTTTTAATGAAGCTCATGGATATTTCAAATATTGCACACAAGAATGAAGATATATGTCTCATTGACAGTGCAACGACACATACAATTCTTAAAGATAAGAAATAACTTTCACATCTAACAAATTGTAGTACAAGCATCAATACCATAGTAGGTAAAACGAGATTGATTGAAGGCTCTGGAAGAGCAATAATAATATTACCCAATGGTACAAAATTTGTTATTAATGATGCTTTGTATTCCTCAAAGTCTCATAGAAATTTGTTGAGTTTTAAAGATATCCGCCGGAATGGATATCATATTGAGACTATAAATGAGGAAAATAAAGAATATCTACAAATTGTTAATGTTAGATATGGTGAAAAATATGTTCTTGAGAAATTACCTATGTTATCTTCTGGTTTGTACTATTCATGTATTTAGTACAATTGAAATAAATGTTATGGAAAACCAGAAGCATACTGATAAAGGCATATTTATTGTTTGGCATGACCGGTTAGGCCATCCCGGGTCAATTATGATGCGACATATAATAAAGAATTCATGTGGACATAACTTGAAACAGAAACAAATACCAAAATCCCATGATTTCTCATGTGATGCATGTTCCAAGGGAAAATTAATTATTCGGACATCACCAAGCAAAGTAGAAAGTGAGTCTCTCACATTTCTAGAATGGATATAAGGAGATATTTGTGGGCCAATACACCCACCATGCGGACCATGTAGGTATTATATGGTTTTAATTGATGCATCAACTAAATTGTCACATGTGTGCTTATTGTCTTCTCGAAACTTGACTTTTGTGAGATTACTTGCACAATTGATAAGATTAGAGCACATTACCCTGATTATCCTATCAAGAAAATACGTCTTGATAATGCTGGTGAATTTACTTCACAGACTTTTAATGAATATTGTATGTCCCTTGAAATTGATGTTGAACATCCCGTAGCTCATATTCATACGCAAAATGGACTTGCAGAATCATTGGTAAAACGATTGCAACTTATTGCAAGACCTTTACTTATGAAATCTAATTTACCAATTTCTGCTTGGGGTCATGCCATTTTGCATGCAGCAATGTTAATTCGCATTAGGCCAACTAGTTATTTAAAAGTTTCCCCCTTACAAATGGTTTTTGGTGAGGAACCTAATATTTCCCATATTCGGACCTTTGGATGTGCAGTATATGTGCCAATAGCACCTCCACAACGTACTAAAATAGGTCCTCAAAGAAGAATGAGAATTTATGTTGGGTATAAATCTCTTTCAATTATAAAATATTTAGAACCATATACAGGAGATTTATTTACTGCACGATTTGCAGATTGTCATTTTGATGAATCAGTCTTCCCAACATTAGGGGGAGAAAATAAGCAGTTGAATAAAGAGATTAGCTGGAATGAATTATCATTGGCTCATTTTGATCCTTGTACAAAACAATGTGAACTAGAAGTTCAAAAGATAATTCATTTACAAAATTTAGCTAATCGAATGCCAGAAGCATTCACTGACCTAAAGAAAGTGACAAAGTCACATATTCTAGTTGCTAATGCTCCTATTCGAATTGATGTCCTGGTAGGACAACCGATTATAAATGAATCAAAAGCACGCCTGAAGCGTGGTAGGCCTATTGGTTCCAAAGATAAAAATCCTCGAAAAAGAAAAGGAGCTAAGATTATAGATGGCCAAGTCGAGGATAATCAAGAAAAAAATGTAGCTCTGGATAAGCCACTTAATGAAGAGATATTATCTCCAGAAGAGAATATTGTGGCTCCAGAAGAGATCCAGGTACCTGAAATGTATGAAAACAATGAGATCTCAATAAATTATGTCACAAATAGTATCAAATAGAATCGAAATGAAGTCAACGTTGACAACATTTTTACTAATCATATAGCATATGATGTAATGAATGATGAAGAGGATCATGAGCCAAAATCCATTTACGAGTGCCAACAGCGAAAGGATTGGCCCCTATGGAAAGATGCCATAAATGCAGAATTAAAATCACTGGCAAAACGAAAAGTATTTGAACCTATAGTCCATACACCTAAAGATGTAAAGCCAGTTGGATATAAATGAGTTTTTGTACGGAAAAGAAATGAAAAGGGTGAAATTACAAGGTATAAAGCACGCCTAGTAGCCCAAGGCTTTACACAAAGACCTGGCATTGATTTTGAAGAAATATATTTACCAGTAGTGGATGCAACTACTTTTCGCTATTTAATTAGCCTAGCAGCAAATGAAGGGCTTAATTTACATCTAATGGATGTTGTGACTGCCTATTTGTGTGGCTCACTTGATAGTGATATCTATATGAAAGTCCCTGAAGGACTCAAGATGCCAGAAGCATTTAATTCAAATTCACGAGAACAATACTCGATCAAATTAAATAAGTCCCTGTATGACTTAAAATAATCAGGGCGCATGTGGTATAATTGTCTTAAAGAATATTTGTTGAAAAAAGGGTACAAAAATGACCCGATATGCCCATGCATTTTTATGAAAAGATCGAGAAACAAATTTGCTATAATTGTTGTTTATGTTGATGATATCAACATTATTAGAACTCCTGAAGAGATTTCAAAAGCAATTAATTGTTTAAAGAAAGAGTTTGAAATGAAAGATTTGGGTAGGACAAAATTTTGTCTTAGATTACAAATTGAGTACCTAAAGGATGAGATCTTTGTATATCAAGAAACTTATACAAAGAAGATCCTAAAACGATTTTATATGGATAAGTCACATCCATTATGTACTTCAATGGTTGTCAAGTCTTTGATAAAAGAAAAAGATCCATTCCAACCCCAAGTAATTAACGAAAAAGGTGTAGAACAATTACTTGGTCCAGAAGTACCATATCTTAGTACTATTGGAGCATTAATGTATCTTGCTAATCACACACGACCTAACATATCATTTGTTGTTAATTTATTAGCAAAATATAGTTCTGCACCAACACAGAGGCATTGGAGTGGTGTAAAGCGTATTTTTCGTTACCTCAGAGGTACTATGGATATGGGGTTATATTATTCAAATGTATCTAAACATGAATTGATTGGTTATTCAGATGCTGGATTTATGTCTGATCCACATAATGGAAAATCACAAACAGGCTATGTATTTACATGTGGAGATACAGCTATTTTATGGAGATCTATAAAACAGACTATATCGGCCACTTCATCTAATAATGCAGAAATCCTAGCAATGCATGAAACAAGTTGAGAATGTGTGTGGTTGAGGTCAGTAATTCATCATATACGAACTACTTGTCATTTATCTTATGATAAAATGGTTCCAACAGTTCTATATGAGGATAATACTGCATGTATTGCCCAACTTAAAAAAGGTTACATCAAGGGTGATAGAATTAAGCATATTTCACCAAAATTCTTCTTTACTCGTGATCTTCAACAGAATGGTGAAATAAATATCTAGCAAATCAGTTCAAGTGAAAAATTGGCAGATTTATTTACCAAGTCACTTCCAGAAGCAATCTTTGAGAAGCTTGTCCATGGTATTGGTCTTCGAAGACTCAAAGATCTCAATTGATGTCATCAGTGGAGGCGGGATTCAATCAAAGCTTCAGTTGAATGGTCCTGTCTTGTGATTTTCTTATTGGTCTTGAATTTGGAATTTCTGTGAATCTGAACTCTCTGGAATTTAATTTGCTGTGATTTGGATTAAATGAGTAGCTAAACATTTTATTCTAGAATTCTTTCGAACCTTTTGTATGGATTAATATTTGGATTTTCCTCTCTTTTGGTAGATAAATATTTATATGTGTTGATTTCAATCCATACTTAATGCTACTAATTGATTGACCACCATTTAGATGATTTATTCACTTGGATTTGACTTGAGAAAGCTAATCTAGATGTAGAACTTGGTTGAAATCATACTTGTCTTGAAGTTTACTTGATAAATGGATAGTTTATTAGTAAAATAGAGATATATTTACCAATCTTGCATTATCACATTAAGGTTGTTGCTTAAATATTGATTCTTATTAATTGTAGCAAGAGATTGTGCATTTTAATGAGAAGAGAAACTTGATATTGACTTGAGAGAGCTTGTCAAGTATTTGTGAACCTTATACTAACACATATATGTATGAAAATACTAAGAAAGATAAAATTAATTCAATATTATAAAATACAAAAGGGGAAAAAAAATCCTAAGCTTTTATTAAATTCTTGAAAATCCAAAAATCATTTGCTTTTATTAATTTTTATTTTTAGGAATATTCTTTAAAAATTCTCATTTTTCATCAAAGCTTTGTTTTAGCTCAACTTAAACGAAAGTGTAAAATCAAATACCTAATCAAAGTTGTGAATACTAAGTCTTTATGGGAACGATACTTTTTTTTTTTGGTAAAATCATGAAAAACGATACTTTACTTATCACTTTATTACTTGTATAACTCGTACACTTGCGAGGCGAACACCCATATATATATATATATATATATATATATATATATATATATATATAACACCAATGCCAAATTTTCCTGCTTAAGGATCGGATTCTGCGTATGAAACCTAGATACCATGAAAAAACACCAAAGCTAAATACTACTTACCAAGTCTAAAATTGTCTTGGGATTACCCGGAAAGTAAGTTAGTTTTCCTTTACCATAGCCGCCAATTACAGCATCCACTGTTCTGTAACCATAAAAATAATTAATTTTCCAGCATCCTCAATGACTATTTATACAGTGAAGGTAATGTATATTAATACTAGAATATCTAGCGTGCATGCGCGCAGTTGCAGAGTGAATACCCAAGACCATCGATCTAGCCAGGAAAGGGTTCTTTCTAGGTACTGGTCACTATGGTTGGCCGTACGATGACCAAAGGAATCTGATCTTTGTGATGTGACAGCAGTATTTCTCCCATTGCTTTCGTAAATACGTAAGTGTTTGGCCATCCATATAAGTTTGCCCTGTAAACTTGAATTATTCAATAGTTCATGTTATTAGAAAGGAAGAAAAAGACAAATATGGGGTTTATTTAAATTGATAAAGAACCTCTTAAGTCCATAATCTTTAATTGCATCTGAGATGACCTTTTCACCAGCATTCCTCTCTTGGAGTTGTTCTAATCTGTTCTTCAAAAAACCCACTTCTGCGTGAATGTCTAATTCTGTAACCTTCTTGAAGACTTGACCCATCTTAAAGGGTTCTTCCCTTATTACTTTTTTGTCCTTAGCCTCCCCACACACACATATGCTGAGATACATAATTTGACTCATAATCATCAATAACAATATATATTACTAAAATACAATTTTGCAGCAAGCCACAATATGATTAATTAATTTTTCAGAATCCATTTAGCGAGAATTCCATTTAAATCCACTTGAAATGCCTAAATCCAAAATTAGACCTGCACTTTTAACAAATCCCTAATAAAACCTATAAGTCTGATTAGGGATTTATGAATGTAATTAAAAGACCATAATGTACCTTTATAATTAAAAATTGAATATTTTCAATTTCAGATTCCTATTAACTTTTAACCTTAACCCTAACCCCTAAAGTATTGAATGTCAATTTTTAGTTAACTCAACAATTTTGAAGGGTAAGTTCTTATAATTTTTTTAACCCTAATGTCGCACAATTTACATGAAACGTATATGGGATGATTGAAAGAATAAACACATATAGTGTGTTTTCACAACTAGAGATTCATAAAAAAAATCATCTTCAATTTACCTAGAAACAAAATCAGTCCAAATTTCAATGTAATTATAAAATATCTTCCAATCAAGAAACTATTTTTGTGGCCCTGTGTGACAACTGAAGAGGGACTTAAAGAAGAAATTAAGACCTGAATAGTATGTCAAATGGTGAATAAACCAGATAAATCTCTAGATGGGAGAGGAGATGTGAAGAATCGATGAAATTGAAATCAAGATTTTTTTTAAGAAAAGAAAAAGAATGAGACAAAGAGAAAATAGCAAAAGGACATATTGATCAAATCAACAAATTCATAAATCCCTAAACAGGCCTATAGGCCTTATTAGGGATTTGTTAAATGTTCATGCCTGATTTTGGATTTTGGTATTTTAAATGGATTTAGATAGGATTTTCCCAGCCATCTTAAGACCAAGAAATATGTGTAATTTGTTATTTAACTCTTACACTTAGAATGAAAATATGTAACATACTAACTGCTTACCAGTTGATACGTGGAGAGAACTTGTATCTTTCGACACCTATTTGCGAATTCTAAGACATTCAAAGCTCCCACCGTGCTAACATTCATTGCGATGTCAAATCTGCATGATATAGTTGACGACCCAAAAAAAAAAAGCACTGCATTATATATATTAATGTGATAATTAATAAAGTAAAAATTTATTAAAAATTGATTTGTAATAATTTTTATGTTAATTATCCTCATCATTGACTTGTGATATAAACAGAATTGATTAATTCATTTGTTTAAAATTTATGATGTATATGAAACAAATTAAAATAACAATTAAAGAGTGCAATGTTAAATAAAGTGTTAACTATTTATTTTTTTATGTTAATTTATGATTAATTCATATATATGTTGCACTTCTTCTGAACAAGGGCTTGTCATCCAGTTTGAGAGTTCGTTCGTATTTGTAGCTCCTACATTAGAGATCCAACTACTTGTCCTTTACTTTGTTTGGAACATGAGAAAGATTGGGAGGGAACAAAAATACTAGAATTTTTATTTTATCATTTACGGAAAATTTTCCTCCTAGTACTTATTTTCCTCTTAGTCTCCGTAGATATACTGTATAGTAGTAGATCGAGTATTTTAGTTGGCCAAAAAAAGTAGAGTAGTGTTTTGTAAGTCATTCTCTTTTTTTCTGTTTACAAAACTCATCCGGTCAAATCTCTGGCGAAAACATGTAACATTTGGAAATAACATGGCAACTTTTCAAATGGGTCTATACACAATGTAATGTTGTGAAAACATCAGCGTCGGTGACACTACCCCAAGTTCAGACAAGATATAACAAGTAAATGCGTTACTTTTTATTGTTATGAATAATTCCCATGCATCCAAAATATAAGTCGCTTTTTAAGTATTTTTTTATCAGTAATATAAGTCATTTGGAGATTAATCAATTTCATTTGTCTCTATAATTAATGTTTAAATGTGACTGTTAGTATTTTTTCCTCTTGTTCAAAATCTTATTAATAGGAGCAAAATTGAAGGGAAAAAAATGAATTTAAGACATTTAATGAGTTAACCGTTTTTTCTTGATTCCAGTGATGAGTTCGTTAAGAGTAACTTAGAATATTTTAAACCAGAGGAGTAATTAGCTTCAAGATGAAATTCTGGTGTCAAAGCACATATGTAAAGGACCCATAACTAAGTTAATTACCTTTCATCAAATTTGGTAATTGCAGCTGAGTTCACAATAACTTGTATTTCCTCCGACAGCTTATCAAGATTTGCATCATTAAGTCCCAAGTTTCCAACAGAAACGTAGTCAGCAATTGCAGCTACCTTCTTTGACATGTAAGAATCAAAATCTTCCCCAAACTGATCTCGCACAACCTTGAACAAATCCTTTTCTATGATCTATCCATCAATTCGTATGTGCAAAAGCATACTTACGTTAGTCATCAGGCGTATATAATATCATATGTAATATTACCTTCAGTCCTAAATATAAAATTGAATATAATGGCGCTACGCCCGAGTCCCACCTTCTGGAGTTTTTCTCATGATGATATGACAATTTTTTTGCGCAATCATATGCATTTGAAATCCTTTTTTTTTTTTTTTTTGAGGTTTTGTGAATATATACTCTTTTTTCTAAAGACTCGTGCATGATTTGTAATAAATGACATTCTTTAACTTTATTTTTTTTATTTTAGAAATTCAGGCTGTATTCCTTAACCGGTAAATAGAGACTAATCCTCATAAAAATCACCGATGTGGATTTTGCCTTTCTCAACAAAACATTTTCCATGCACAATTGAACTCAGGATATTATATTTAAAGGATCTAATCATTTACCAACTGTGTCATACTTTTATTTTTATTTTTATTTTTTTTACTTCAATGTTTTTTTTTTATAAGAAAAAGTTTTTTTTTTTATAAGAAAAAGTTTTGGAAGGGTTCGGCACCAGCCCCCTACCAAGGCCAAGGCACGGCCCCAGGCTCTATGAGCACTTATTGGGGACTTACGAGATCGCCTACCAAAGGAGTCCCAGCGACAGCAAAAGGGATCGAACCCACGACCTAAGGGTTTAGTCCTGAATCCCTTACCATCTGTGTCAACTCTCATTGACTTTTTTTACTTCAATAAAACAAGTTGTGTCAAGTGTCAACATTGGGCCGGGTGTACAACTCACCCAAACCTCAGTTCAAATATATAAGTTCACAATTAATACATTTCCCCCCTAAATAACTCACACATCCATCATATCCTTTAAATCAATTCGACGACCTTCATACTTAAAAAGGTTATAAGAGAGAAATTTGGTGTCAATTGAGCTACAAAGCCCTAACAAGTTCACAATTTATAACTATTATCTCCAATGATATAATTTATAGTACAAATCACACTACAAATAATTATCTCATATTTAGGGCTGAAGAAGTACTTTCTAATTCTCATTTTATGCACTTGTTTATCCTAATTTTGTTGGGACATCTTTTTATTCTTGTGACCATCAAATGTGCGTTTTTTAGGGGAAAAAACATCCATATTATGTCATGTGTTCACATCTCTCACTCTTATCATGAGTCTCACATCAAGAGCCTTATAAAATGAAGTGTAATTTATAAATTTCGAACGCCATCCTTCTCAAACTAGAATAGTCTTTTGCAGTTTGTTTTCCCTTTAAACTCGCGTTCATAACATGTCTCTTCATATCGTTAGTAGTGAGTGGAGTAGGTAGATTGTCCATTATCGGTTCCAAATTGAAGCAAAGAAATAAAGACAAGGAGGAAATACCAGAGAAGATAGACAATGAGGTAAGCTTGCTTATGTAGTTTTGAAGTACACTTGGTAGAATATGACACCAATTATACAGTAGTCACTGAATAAATGATGTAACACTAACATGTAACATAGCATCCCTTGGGCACAAAATCAACCTTTGACTTGAACTTAATTAAGACAGACACAAAAGTTTCAGAAAACAAAAATCTATGAATTATTGTTTATATGATATGATGATATGAAATATAAATATATATGGGGATGATGAATAATATAGTAGTGTATAGTGTCACTTGAAGATGTACTTAACGATGCCAGGGATATGAACGTTCAGAAAATAATCCTCCCAATCGATGTCTTTTGGGTCAAAGTAAAACAAATCCGTCTCTACTCCTCCTTCTCTTGCTGCCATTCTCAACTTCTCTGTGTTCATATCATCAAACCTGTTTTCCCAATAAACACAAACATTTCAAAGAGGACTAAATATAACATAACATATCAAAGAAGGGAATTTAAAAAAGTACTTACGCTCCATAAAAGAACAAATAAGGCCTGTAGATGTCGACCAAGCGCATCACAACCTGGATTTTCCGGTGGAGCTCCGTATATGAGTTGTGAAAATACTGGCAAAACGCTGTGTTTGCTAGCTCCAGTCCCTATTCATTTCAATAATGCAAAACATAGTAGTATGTAAAATTTTGGATATACTTGGAATCCAACTGACTCACTAAAATATTTGCACGAAATCGGATACCAATGCGTAACTCAATCACATTACACAGCAAATTCACCAGAAGAATAAGGGAATAGTTTCAGAAAAAACTGATAGACATGTAATTATGTGTATTGCATTACATAGCTCTGAACCCTTGGGCCCTGATTGGTTAGAGGGAGGGGAAGGGGAGGAAAAAATCCTTAGAGAGTGTATTGTCCAAATTGCCATTAATAAAAAAAATATTCCCTTTTAAAAATATATTTTTGGAATATTGAAAATTTTCTATAGGCAATATAGTAAAGATGAGAGGAAAAATTTATCTCTCCTCCTTCCCTTCCACTTCCTCCCTTCAAACCAACACACTGTTAAGCAATCACACATATATAGGGTCCCATGTGCCTCTTGGTTAATCGATGTAACCCTCCTCATTAGAGGACATGTTGTATCCGTTTAATGATACAAATTAAAATGATTAGAGAATATCACAATCATCTACCCAAGCTTTTCTATTATTAATATTTTGACCCTAATGCTATTAGATTTGCGAGTAGATTAGGTATTCAGACATAATTGATCCATTAAAGAGCATGAAATGACTAGCATAGAGCTGGTCTTGCGGTGTAAGCTGCTAGATCCCTTGGGTCTCAGGTTCTAGTCCTAAAAAAAATAATTATGGTTGGAAGGACAGCTACGAACCCTGAACTGAATATCATCGATCGGATGATAATTTTTTTTTTTTTTTTATAAAAGAACCTGAAATGAAATAAGTAACACAAGCAGATTTGGGATTGGTAATTGATGGAGGGACCTTTAGGAGGAGGAGGTAACGGATGAAGACGTATCTGCGAAAGCTGGCCATGTCGCCGAGGATGGTCACTCTGCCGACCTTGATGGGCTTGCCGTCTTTGTTGATCCAGGGTTTCGCCGTGAAGTATCTCAAGCCGTAGTCTTGTAGATTCAAGTATCTGATCGGATTCCTCACCGACGAACCCACCTGGTATATCGCTTCATCACTTGGTTGCCCTGCATGTGCCGCCATCGCCACCAGCATCGCGTTCACCACCATATCTGCCGGAATCTGCACTTCCCATTAATATATAATAACTCATCATTATTAATTGGCTTAAAGTTAAAGTCAAGGCCATGAAAGAGATAATAACTCACCACATCAACAGGTGACTCCAAGTCTCCAAGGAAGCAAGTCAACCTTCCTTTCCCATATGCCACAGCTAAACTGTCAATGGTCCTGTTTCCATAATTATAATTAATAATTATGATCAATCACAACACAACAAATTTTTTTTTTTGATAAAAACACAACAAACAATTAATTTTACTGTTACACACACACACCTGACACCTTCAGCCCAACCAGGGAAAGGTTCTTTGAGGGTACTGGTAACAATGGTGGGACGCAGAATGACAAGGGGCATGTTGCCTTTCAGGTCTTCCACTACCATTTCTCCCATTGCCTTTGTGAACACATATGTGTTTGGCCATCCATAAACCCTTGCCCTGTTCATTTTAATTCACATTATATATACACCACATGCACTGTTATCGTCATTAATTATATATCAAGATATATAAAGCACACTATTAACATACTCTGATTTTTTTATCACAAGTAATAAATA
This sequence comes from Acacia confusa, assembly GCA_037074495.1. Lineage (NCBI taxonomy): Eukaryota > Viridiplantae > Streptophyta > Magnoliopsida > Fabales > Fabaceae > Acacia > Acacia confusa. The sequence continues at coordinate 3,270,484 of CM073509.1, forward strand.
TATATATTAAAGGAACTACTAATCAAAATTGAAATTATTTGTGCTGCCAATAAATTTTTTTAGGAAAATAAAAATTTAAGATTCAAATTTCATCTTATATCTATTTTTGGTATAATCCACTTGGTATCCCTAGCCGATAGCTAGAGAATAATCCTTATAAGGTATAGAAATCACTTGGAGTGGGTTTTGCTTCTCCCAACAAAGTCGTTTTTATTGAAATTCGATTAGATGGGCATAGCCCAACATTCAAGTCTGCAAGCCCTAGTTGTGAATTGAGTGGAGACCCTCTGAATTAATATTGCATTTTGTACTTAATATATGACATAAGTTTGACTATTTTGGAGAAATTAAGGAAGTTAAATAATTTACTTTAAAGTATTTATATTTATTATTTTTCTTCAAACTAATTTGTCTTACTTATAAACTGATATATAGTGTAATGATATCGTAAGTATTTCGAATAGATCATATAACATATGTTATACTTAAGTAAATTATTTAGTTTCTTTAATCTCTCTCAATTAATCAACTATATCTTATCTTAAGGTCCCAATGTAGTATATGAAATTCTAAATATAGTGTGATTTGCTTATGCCCCCTTGAAAAGAAGACAACAGAGCGAAATCTGAGGGAAATGGGGCAAGGGCGGTTAAGGAAAAGTGAGTTTGGTGTGAAGGGTTGGATCTGTGAAATTGAAAGATACAGCTGAGGAGATGAAGGGCAAGGGATGGGCATGAATAAATGAAGAGAGGGGCATTAATGGAGTAACCAACTCAATCTGAAGCAAATTGATGCATAAGAGAGAACCATACGCGCGCGCATATATATATGTGTGTGTGTGTCCTTTTCTTCAAATTTATGTCTCTCATTTCTTGTTTCATGCCTTCACCTACTTCCCTGCCTCTCTCTTTAGTCATCACTACCATCATATCCTCCTTCTTCAAAATTATTCTTTCATTTCCTAACACACACACATCTGTGTGTGTATGCGCGCATGCATGGATACATGTATGTATATATGCTTGTGTGTATGTGTATATATATCTATCCTTTTCTTTTTGACAAAAACATGTCTAGCATTATCTTGAAGTGGCTATGGTATTTGTGTGTGTGTATTTGCATGCATGTATCTGAACTAGTCAATACCAAAGGAGGAAAATGGAATGAAACTACTACTATTTCTATCACTATATATACTTTTTGTTACTATCTGTGTGAAAGATGTATCAGTATCAAATAATAATAAAAACTGCATATTTCAGTTAATAAGAATTACCCCATCTTCAATGTGAAATTTAAAGAAGAGTGAGTCACTCACCGTTTGGTGAGTAGTCAATTAGGATTTCAAATGTAGTTGAGCAACCTTGTAATGTATATTAATAAACAGATTCAAAAACTTCCGTGTCAATAAAAATATAATTGCAATAAATACGTGCACTTGCTTTCAAAATCATGCTAGCTTGGCAATTCAAAGAATCTCTCTCTCTCGACTAAGCTAAAAACAACTATGTATTTAAAATATCTCCGATCACCTTGCCAGAACTAATTAAAATAAAAATATGATTGAGTCATTAATCTTGTTTTAAAATAAAATAAATTTGCATGTACAACAAGGTTTCCTGTATTCATTTAAATATATCAAATTGAATATAGGGGTCAACCAATCATGTTGCATTAGTCTTTAAAAATTGATCCTTGAGTTTCAATTCTACACTTAATCATTAATTAAAAAATATATTTTTATACAAAAAATACCCATATCCCGCAACAGAGTAGGAATTTTGTGCAACACAGCCTTTCTTATTTTCTTCAAATTACAGTTCCTAATTGCATGATAGCTCAAACAACACAGTAACAAACAAAACTGATGAATGCCCTCTAAAGCTACATTTAATTTGAAACGAAGCTTATTGCCAATCTCTTGGTTTTGGAAATACAAATATACTTCAGTTTTTTGTAAAGTAATAAAACTTAACTAATGGTTTAAATGAAGAATTATAATAGGTGTAACTCTTTACACCAACTTTACCGTGCAAGCTCAAATTAGATTTTATTGCAACTTGCAAAAATCCAGCTATTTGTTCATCTTATAAATGCAATTAAGTCAACAAAAAGCAAGAGGTAGCTAAGTAAGATCGTGAAAAAGCATAATGCTATGTACGAACCTGGCAATTCCTAAGTCCTTCATGGCCACTTTCACATCATCTTGTGTGGCTCTTTCTTCTCTTAGCTCTTTCAATTTGTCCTGAACCACTTTGTTCTCTACATCGATGTCCAGACCAGATACTCCATTAAGTGAATCACCCAAGTGATATGGTGTCTCTAATATTAGCCCTCCTCTCTCACCAGATACATAAGCTGAAATAAATCGACAAAAAGCAATTATGACACTGATTCATAACATACATTTGTGAGCCCATCACATAAATGTCCTACTTTATGACAAGGTCGTACCAAAAACTGAAAAACAATTAATCTTAGCAGAAACACAAACAACGTCATTAATGATCATTGTATTGACCACACGAATTTGATTATCAGTCTAATCCTATTTATAAGTTCACTTTAGCCAAATTTCGCATACCAAAGAAAGGTAGTTAACTCAATGATTGTGAAAGTAAATTTTCAATTTTACCCTCATTTATGATTGGTTATTTTTCAGTTCTTTATTCTCTCTTTATCTTCATAGTATAATTAATATGGGGTAAAATTGTCACAATCTCATTTAATATATGAAAGTGGACTTATAAATAAGACCATAATAGTACGTGTTTATTATCAAATTTATTATTTTTGGATTTATCTACTGATATATGACGCTACTAGCAACCAACTAAATCGGTTCATGGGGTTCACGGGAATGTATGCCTGCAATTGGGTGAACTGTGTTATCTTTAGATAATTGTATCGTGACCGCATAAACAGAGTTCGATCATAATACTGCTGGTTAACATATCCAGTTTTGTTTTCAATAAACTTTGATGCTTTTTAGAACTACTTAGTTGGATTTTTATTGAGGTGGATAAGGCACATAAACTTTTTATTATCCTGGTGTATATTTGTTTTAGACAGTAGCTGAGATAGTTAGGTGACATACAGTTGAGTTGAATAAAAATCAACGTTCAAGCCCTAGCAAACTTTAAGAAATATAACCGGAAAAGCAAAATATGATTTACTAAAAAGAGCAAGGTTGGCTAAGATATTTATACTAACCTGTTGATACGTGGACAAGAACCTTGAGTTTAACACAGTTTTTGGCGAAACACAAGACATACTTAGCTCCAAACGTGTTTAGTCTTAAAGCAATATCATATCTACATTCAAAAAGAATTCAAGACAAAATGAAGGAAGAAAAATTTTCCATGAATAAAATCATTTTAAAAAAATCAATGATTTACCCATGTTAATTACACACACACACACACACACACACACACACACACCTCTCATCAAAGTTAGTAGTTGCAGCTAGGTTAACGATAACATCTGTTTGACTGATAATCTCTTCCCTTAAGATGGAATCCTTCAAGCCCAGGTCCTCGCAACTTATGTCACCAGGCACCAGAACCAACTTCTCCGAAACAAAAGAATTAAAATTTGGACCCAATTTCTCCTTCAGCAATTTAAACAGGTCCTTCCCTATGATCTGAAGTTAGACGTATATACACAAGAAATGAATCAGCCACGATCTTAACTATAATTAATATACTGAAAAAAGTATGTATGTGCCTATAAAGGGATTAAGAAGTTTGAAAATGATGAGTATTAAGAATAATGCTCGCGATAAATTAGTTACTCATTTGATATTATTAATTGTAGGATTTGGGCTGATTATTAATTAGATGAAAGAGATCAAAAGGATGAAAAAACACAAATTCCCATTTTGGTGGAATGGAAGTTTCATAATTTGTACAGATAGATACCTCATTGTGCAGGCGATGGGTGGCAGATTTGGTGTCTGTGGCTCTTAAAAGAAGAAAAAGTTTCTTCACATTTGGCTGAACCCTCAGTATCTTCTCCAACAGAACTGAAAAAAACACACAAATAAAGAAAAATATATATCACAGTACAAACACAGATATACACAAAGAAGCCTTCGAAGGAAATGAAGAGGGAGAGGGAGAGAGAGGGGAATATACTTTTGGCAAGAAAGCCAGTGGCACCAGTGATTAAAATGGTCTTATCTTGAAGAAAATGGAGTATGCTTCCCAACTCCATTGGAGAGTAAAAAGAGATTTTTTTTTTGGGGGGGGGGGGGGGATACCAAAATGATGTTATTTCAGATGAAGCCAAAGACACCAAGGTATGGGCGAAATCTAGTGCCCATTTCATGTCATATATGTACACAGAAACCAAGCTGCGCAATTGGGGTAATTTGGATATTCTCAATTATTCTGTGAAGAAGGGTCTCTAAGATTAGAAAATAAAAAGTAAAAGTAATTTAATATATATATATATATTTTTTTTTTTTTTCTTCTTTCATCGCTTTATATCAGTCTTTTTTCTCATGCAAAACTATTTTACACACTCCTTCGCCTACGCGCTATTTCGTCCTAATTCGCAATAATGATGATAGAGAGTACACGCAAATTTTTACACCTCGGTTACAGAAACTCAAAAAGTAAAGTTGTTTCCCATTCGTTTTTTTATAATATAATTTTTTTCTTGAATGATCTCTTCTTTGTGTGTCTGAGGCGTAAATGGGTTCAAATTCCCACAGACACAGATATATACTGTTCTAATTTTTATTATAAGAAATCAATTTATTTTAGTTAACTCATTTATTATTATTTTTTTATTATACTTTTATTTTTAATTAAGTCATTTAAATTTATATCATTAAAATAGAAGTGAAGTTGAAAACATTTATTAATTTTAAATATAATTAATGAGTTAACTTCTATTTTTTAGTCTATGAGAAAAAATAATTTGTGCCTTATAATAAAAACCATAAATGAATCATGGATAATTTGACTTAGAGTAATGGACAGAGCTGAGATACGCACTAATTAAGTTTTATGGATAAAACATATAGTAATTATATATTATGGAGAAAGCATCTATTGTTTTATTGGTTTTCTCTGATTTACTTGACCAAATCGATCACGAAACCCAAATCTGTCGTACATATCTTGGTTCAGACGTGGCTTTTGAAGAGTGTGAAAATAAATGTAAGATTTAGACTCACAAGTCGCCGCTCAAATAACCGACACGCCAACCAATTTACCACATTGTCCTTTTGATATTTATTACTAGTACTCCCTCTCTGGTCTTTATTATAAGGCATCGATTACTAAATGTATTTGGTCCTTTTTATAAGATACGTGCTTGTTTCTAAGGAGAAGTATTGATTTTTTTTTTCTATATATGCCAATAATTAATAGGGATAGTAGGTGAGAGTAATAATAATATAATATTAGAATTTAGTGTAAATAATAAGGGTAATATTGAAAATGAATTAAATTATAGAACAACTTTATTAATTTTAACTATTTTTATTAGTTTGTGTAATTTTTTAGTTGGTGTCTTATAATAAAAACCAGAGGGAGTACTACAAAACATTAATTAATACGTGTATTTAATCTTTTTTTAAGGCACTTGTTCATCTTTAAAAAGTATTTATTGTTTTTTTCAAGTATACTCATAATTAATAAAAGTAATAGGTGAAAGTAATAATTAATATAATATTAAATTTTATTACAATTAATAGAAGTAATATTAAAAATAATTCAAATTAAAAGATAACTTTATTAACTTTAACTATTTTTATTAATTTGTAAAAATTATTAGTTGTTGCCTTGTTATAATAAAGACCAGACTTAACTTCCACAACGCTGACTTTATGTATATAAACATTTGAAACTCAAGTCTCTTATACTGCAACTATTTAATTTTAGTTTGGTTATAAATTGAAAAATAAAATGATTTCGTCAATAAAAAACATAAGAGTAATAGTTAGTTTTAAATAATAAAAAAAAAGTAAATATTTTTTACTTTATGAGCATATATAGGGGTAAATCTGCGGACAGCAAATTAAAGATTATTAACTCCCTAGATATGTTGAGGATAAATTAAAGGGTTAAGGTGCAAAAATACACATAAATTTTTTCCTCATGAGTAAAAATACACATGTTTTTTTGAAGAGCAAAAATACACATGTAGTAAACATTTTTGTGTAAAAGTCACATCTCACTGTTAAGTCACTGTTCACCACCGTTAAGTTACTGTTCACCTCATCTCTTTCTCTCTCATCATGGTGAACAATGACTTAACGCTGAGATGTGACTTTTACACTAAAATGATAATCATATGTGTATTTTTAGTCTTTAAAAAATATATGTATATTTTTACTCTTAGAGAAAAAACTCATATGTACACCGTACCCTTAAATTAAATGATAGTATGCTCATATGAACTAATTAGGTTGATAGACATACATATTCAAACCCATTTTTTTATCAAATATAAAATGAAAATATTTCTTCACTATACATATTATGACCGAAGGACAGTAAATGAAAGCCGTCCTGGCAACCCCATCAATTCCCCTGTCCTACTCCTACTGCAACCCCTAGCTGCTAGATATCCATTTCCTCAATTTCTTGTCATTATAACTAGGGAAAATATCTATGCGGGTTTCTAGTTTCAAGATTGGGAAAAAATATTAAAATCTACTACAAAAAAAAGTTTTTAATAACTTTTTTATATTAATTTTGAAAAGTAATAGAATTCTTCTCTCAAAAAAGTTTTATTATCAAAATGACTTTTCATGTTATCAAAATGGCTTTGTTAATTGTTAAAATGTCCGTATGAAAATCTTGTTGTCAAAATAACTATTCATATTGCCAAAAATTTTCCAGGTTTTTGAAATTATACACGTCAAAGGAAAAACTCGAAGAATTTTTTATAATATAATAAACTATGTTGACAACATTACAAGTCATTTTGATAACAAGATTTTCATAGGAATATTTTAACAACTAATAAAGCTATTTTGACAAAAAGACCTTTTTAATATTAGAATTCGGGAATTTTTCACAATTAATATCAAAAAAGTCCCTATAGACTTTTTTATAAAGGGATTTAGGGCTGAGACTTTTTTTATACTTTTTCTCTACATTAGGACTTTACTGATATTTTCCCTTATATGTTTCCTCCTTATTTGACTCAAATGGGTTTGTGCGTCATTAGTCAGTTATGAATAAATTGTTGGGAAAATATCACTCAATGTAAATTATCAGAAAAAATATTTAAAAAAGTCTCAATGTAGATTCTTCTATAATTTTTTTTTTTTTTAAAAAAAAACTCTCTAAGGACTATAATGATATAGATTTTTTTTAAATATGAGCTTACTTTATTAATAAGTGTGTGTGATTATATTGACGAGTCATAGAGTAGTCATTTACATTCTCATATATGTTAACTAAGTCATAGAGCGGCCATTAACAAGCCAATCTAGCTATGTTAACGAAACCAAACCAGCTCCTGTTGACAAATCTACATTACTATATTGACAGGTCATAAAATGTCTATTAAAACACCTATATACATTAACTAAAACAACTTATGTTGACAAGTCATAGAGTGATCATTGATAAGCCTATCTATATCAATAAGATAAGTTCACATTTGGAATCTATATCGCTGCAATATAGTTTTTATATTTTTTCTGGTCCACAGGACTTGAGTAAGAATTTCTTCCCTGAATTATATCTTCTAGTCCTAATATCTATCTATTCAATTTTTCCCTTAAAACGATCTTAGTAGTCTAAAACTAAATTATGCTATTAAGTATTAATACTAAAATCTAATTATCCAAGGGTGTCTATTGTCAGATTTATGAGTATATTAATTCTGTCAGATTTATCTATTAATACTACAGATATATTTATGAGTATATTTTCAAAACGTATTACATATTTCCTGTTAAAATGGCAAAGCGTGTGAAATTTAGAGTATACTGTGCTGTAAATTTTAATTTTAAAGATATATAACTGCCCGTCATAATCTTAGCAATTATACAATTGTAAAGTTATCTCACTATCACCATCAATGAGTTGGCAAGAATATATCTTTCATGAGGCCGAATAGATAGTTTGAAATAAAATGTGAAAGATAACTAAGAAATATATTGACTTAGCTTGTACATACATACATCATGGAGTGTATACATATGTGTGTACGAAACAAACGTCAACTTCTGCATGCAATCGAAGACAAGGACTTCATGTACATGGTCATGAATTCGGTTTGAAGAGAGTTGGGGAGTTCGGTTAAGGGTCACTGTTTAACCATTCGTCCCCTTTCAAACTTTATGAAGAGCTAATTGAGTAGTCTTTTTTTTATGATTTGAACACTAGTGTGTGTGTGTGTCTCCCAATAATAACAGCAATTCAAATAAAAAATTTCCCGTACAAGGCAGGCACATGGTTAGGAGTTAACTGTTGAACCTCCATCGGCCCAATTATTATGTCCACTTATAAACTTTATGGAAATTATTTTCACCAAATTAATAGACGTTTGTACTACATACGGTATAGTAGTTAAATATAAATTCTCCAAGCTGACATCTTATCAATGCCGTAAATTACGTGGAAGCGCATCATCTCTGTATGTGAGCCATTTGTTGTTTTTCTGTGCATATAGCGTGATCTTTTGTTGTTTCATATGTCCCAGTTTTAGCTATTAAAATGTTATGAACCGTATTTAAATAAAGAACTCAATCTTAAAAAACTAGTATTATTTTTGGTGCGAGAGTATTTGAACTTATAAATCCCTAGGAATTCCTTGAACAAAGATCGGTAGTTTTCACTCCTCATCACTTCACTTAGCCTTTTCCCATATAGAATCTTTCGTGGATATTCCTTTATGTAAACATTGGCCTATCATGTATAGAAAGCACCTATGTTATGAACATCAATCCAAGGGAAGAGTACAATCTCAAAGGATTAGTCTATTGAATGGGGGAACATATATACTTGAATTTATAAATCTCATTTCTCTTGGGAGGCTCCCGATATGGGACTCAACAAAAAAGTTCGCTTCAAGTGATGGGAGAAATACTAAGATTAGATCAGATATGCCATATATGTAAATAAGGTCATTTTTCAATGCTACGTTTCGCCAATCGTATCAACCCAAAAACATACATTGTCGTACAATCATTAGGGACCATATATTACGGATTGAATTAATGACGCTCAACTCAATAACTCAACAATAAAGACGTTAGCAGAAATTAATGATGAAAGCCAGATATAACTAACTTGGACGGGTTTAGCTATGATCCACCTCCTTTTCCATCCACTTCTTATTTCAACCGTTGGATTAAAATCTCAACGATTCAGATCTAATAATTTATAAAATATTATTTTTAAATAATTTAATATTTTATTAATATTTTTATATATAATTAAATCTAAACCGTTAAGATTTTAATCCAACGGTTGAGATGAAAAAGTGGATAGAAAGGAAATTAGACCATAGCCGAAGCCTAAACGCACAGCTAAATTAGAAGAGAGGTCATGATTAAACATGGACAAGACCAGGGAGGAAGCTCGCAGGTAGAACCATAATTGGTGACTGTAGTATGAAGTACAATACAAGTAGGTAGTCGGATTAATTAGGGCATTTAGGTGAGAGGTTGCTTTTGAGTTAATTTTTAGTTGGAGGCAGTTGCCAAACAGATGAAGGCCAATATATATATATATATATATATAAAACATTCATAAAAAAGTTGCATGTCCTAAATCGTCAATTCAAAAATACACACACACACAACGATCGTCTCAGACACACTTTGTGGGGCAAAAGAAATTGAACACCCTAATTTATGTGTTGTTTGGGCGATACAATGGGATCTTGATCACATGAACGGATAATGCATAGAGTTGGATGATCAGAAGTAGGTGCTTTTGATTAAGTGTGACCATGTGCTATTTTGGAAGGGCCAGTGATAAGGGCGTTGAGCAAGCTATATCTAGAAAACGATGAATGTGTTAAAAAATTAATTAGAGTAAAATACTCTCATCACCCTCTTATTTTACTTTAATTATACAAATCTCTCCTCTATTTTGGAAGCCCATATAAACCTCTCTTAAAAAAATATATGTTACACAAACCTCCCTTATATTTTAAGATTCTATTTCTTTCTACCCAAACAGTTATTTGGCCGTTAAATTTGACTTTTGAACTTTTTTTTAACCAAAATGTCCCTCTTTAGTTTTATATATATGAATAAAATACTCTGATCTCCCTCATATTTTACCTTAATTACACAGACATCTTCTTTATTTTGAAAACATATATTTAAGTCTAAACAATTAACTCCGTTAAGAATATTCCTAAAAGATTCCAAAATTTTTTTTAATTAAATTTTATATAAAAATAAAATTTATTTACTATTTTACTCTTAATACTAAATCTCTAGTTTTACTTTTTTCTTATGCGTACTTATTTTGCCTTTCACATTTTGACTAAAATATTTTTAAAGAATTTAATATTTTTTTAATCTGTTCATTAATTTCTATTTTTATATTTACAAATAGTTATTTGTGTAATGATTTTAGTACTAGCTAATGTAAATATAAAAAAATTTAAATATTCAAGTAAGTTTTTAAATAAACATGTGCTTGATCAAATGTGTTTATAAATATACAGTTATGAAAAAAAATATTAAATTATAAATTTAAATGATATATACAAACTCAAACTTATATAGTTTATTATATTTGATAAAAATATGAGTCTTTAATATATATTTGAAGTCAAAATTAATTTATAATATCAAAACTAATAAAGTTTTTAAAAAAATTAGAAAGTCATATGTATAATACTAAAGAGGGACATTTTGGTAAAAAAAATGGTTCAAATGTCAAATTTAACGACCAACTAATGGTTTAGGTGGATGAAAATAAAATCTTAAAATATAATGGATGTTTATGTAACATACATTTTTTTTAAGGGAGGTTTATATAGGTTTCCAAAATAGAGGGAAGGTATGTGTAATTAAGGTAAAACAGGAGGATGATCAAAGTATTTTACTCTATTAATTATGGTTTTTTTGTGTACAGCGAGTTAATGAGTGTTAAAGGGTTTTTCTTTCTTCATTAGAGCCAGCTGTATGAATATGTTCAATCCTAATGGGAAAAGGCGAGAAAGTGTAGAACACGTTATTGGATTTATTTGGTGTTGTGTTTGTCTAGTGAAAGAAGGAAAGGCATAAATAAACATGCAATATGTCTCTCAAGTCAATTCCTTTGGCCTACAAAAATTTTATTAGCATTCGAACTTTTACTATAAAGATTTTGTCTTTTGAAGATATGGGCATACTTGTTAGATTCATTCCGATAAGAATGTTGTTTGGTTCAACTTGAAATTAATCACACTAAGTTTAATTAGTTCTTTCGCATGATTTTCGAGCTTGAATTTTGCGATTAGTAAAAATTATCGAATGAATGACACTTTAATTTATTCAAGTAGTTGGGCACTTATTCTTTTTCAATTTTGTATACGTAGAAGAATTATCACATGGTTCAACCGGATTATATTCTCATTATAGTTGAACCCAATATAACTTATAATTAAAGATCATTAATTCGGTATTACTAAACAATACTTGTTATTGTGAATTTGCGTGCGAGGTACTTTTTTGAAGGACTTGACCTAAATTGGCGTAGCTTTCAGAAATTGGATATTTCATCCACTTCTCAATAAAAGAGGTAGATAATTAATTTGTAAATACTAATAAAATTAGTTAAATTAATTATTTATAATAAATATGTGTTTATTTTTTTAAAATGCTCTCTTTAATCATGTGTATTAGAACTAGAGAAGCATATTAACATACACAATCAACTATGATACCTTAAACCAAAAATTATAAATTTGAGAGACATATAGAGTGAACTAAGGTGTTGTATTTAAGTCTATGAAAAAACCTTATCTAACTACTATATTTATGACATGATGGAATATTATAAAAATATTGACTTCTTATATTGAAGAATGTCATTATATTCAAATTTTGGGAAAAGCTCGATCCTTACAAAAACCTAATAATTGCTGTCTTCCATTGTACATGTAGCGTCTTAAGTATATACGTTTTGAATATGTATAACGGTCAGCATATGTATCGTCTAGCCTCTCTCTTTTTGTAGGAGAAATTGTAATTAAGTCTCGAGTAAGGGAAAATGCGATAAAATGATTTCTTGAAATCTCAAATGCATGGTGAAGTCTTTTACGATTTTTTTGTAATATATTTCATATATGAAAAGACACAAGTACCCTTAATAAAAGGTAGGCAATTTGAACCAGCATTCTCCCTCTCCCCTCCCCAATAGCCCCAACAATTACTCTATGAAGAACTCATTTGCCCGAATTAATCGCCCCACTTTGCCATTGTCGTTTTTGTAGGGTTTGATCACCATTGGTGTTGCACTTCATTTCCGGTGACAATCTCAAGTCCTTGCCGGTGTTAGCCCCAATTACTGAGTGGGTATCTTATCGCCACACTTCGTCGACCCACTTCACCACTCTCGTCGCTGTCGCATTTGGTCATCGTTGTCGTCGCGTATCATTTATGGTCACAGTCGCAGCTCGTTGCTGGTGTTCATCTAATCTCCCACCTGATTCCTCATCTGCTAGTTCAATTTGCTCAATCCGAAGAAAGGCCTAACCTTCAACTTTAGTGGTGTCCGAACGAGCAAAAGCCACGACTTTGTGGCAACCATAGTATGTTTGATGTTTGATTGTTCATGTGTTTGTGAGAGTGAGAGAGTTTAGTCATTGTTGGCCTCCCATTAAAGAAGAACTAGAATGAGAACCTCATGTACCATGTTTGTTCGATCGTTTACTAATCGCATTACACCATTTAAATCACTTCAGTTGATCTTTGCTCTTTAACCTCTTTACAAGCTTTGATTTTTTATCCTTTGATTATGATGCAATAATTATATGTCTTTTAACTGATGTCTAAACACTTGTATCAATTGTCTCCCTAAAAAATGGTGATTCAGTATTTGGAAATTTGCAATGAGAGATGATGATGTTTATCCATCAATTATGCAATAGAATGATGATTTATTAACATGCACTACCGTACCATTTGATCTCTGTTGTATATTTTGATAGCTTTATGTGTATTAATTATTGGATCACCAAATTATTTCATGGTTTTATAAACTCTCCTATGAATTTATACTTGTGCTTCTACAAATGATGATCACTACAAAAAAATTGATTTTTTGCGATGGAAAAATTCCGTCGCAGAATTTTAATTTTCTGTTGCAAAATAAGATTGCGACGGAATTCGTCCGTCGCAAAAAAGGCTTTGCAATTGTGACGGAAAATTGAATTTCTGTCGCAATTTGTGACGGAATTAGGTTCCGTCACAAAATTTGTTTTTTTAAAAAATTAAAATTTTAAATTTTAAAAAATTGTAAAAAATATTTATAAAATGAAAAAAATTAAAATTATTAAAAAATATATAAAATTGCATGAAAAGATATATAAAAAATCTTAAAAAAAAATATATAAATGATTAAAAAATAAATAAATTTTAATAAAAACTTGTATATGATATATTTATAAACATAAAAATATATGATTTATAAATGTGGTCAACATAAAAGCTATACATAATATTTCTCTAACAAACTAAGTAATAAAACCAGAAAAAAAAAACAAGTACATAATCTTCATTTTCGGATTAAAAAAAAATAATAAAGCATGTCACAACAAAAATAAAGCACATACTTTATACAAACATGATTCATTTTTAGATGGGGAAGGGGAAGTTGAAGAATAAAGAAGAAAGTGAAGAAGAATGAAATAATGAAAAAAGAAGAATGAAAACGGGGAAGGGGAAGTTGAAGAACAAAGAAGAAAGTGAAGAAGATAAAAAGAATGAAAACAGGGAATGAAAGAATGAAAAGTAGATGGATGAAAGAGGGAAAAAAGGGGGGGAGTTGCGACTGAAGAAGAAGAAGAAAGCAATGAAAATAATCCACTAACCTGGGGAAGAAGAAGAAGCAATACTGAGATCCCATGTGACTGAAGAAGAAGAACAAGAAAGCAATGAAAAACGAAAGAAAATGAAGAAAGGAATGAAAAACGAAGGGAAGTAATGAAGAATGAGAGAAAGAATCGGTGGAGGGCGAATTTATTTTTCTGACAAAATTTTGCGACAGAATTTATTTTCCGTTGCAAAAAGGTAAAATTTTGCGACAGAAAAGTTTTCCGTCGCAAAATTTTTCAAAAGGTTTTGCTACGGATTTTTTTTTTCCGTCACAATTTTTTTAAAAATTATTTTCTGTCAAAATTTTGCAAATGAATTTGAATTCCGTTGCGAAAAATTGAAATTTTACGAAGGAAAATATTCCGTCACAAATTCACTATTTTCTAGTAGTGGATGCAAAAGTATCATGATTGACATACGATTAATACACAAAATATCACCATCAGTTGAAGTTGCATATTAGAGTTTCAACTTGACTTATGCTTCTAATAAATTTTAGGTGAAGTTATAGTTACTAATTGAACCATATTATAGGTGTTGTAAAGACAGAACTTTTACCCTCATCTTCATTGCTTTGCCCTTACAATGCAAGAATAGAGCATGCTAAACCAGAAAACAGAACATACTATAAGCCCTACTCAAACACATTGAAACCACAACCACATCATATGCATTGCTTTTTTAACTGTGACTGCATTGATAGTTTACAAATATAAAGGAGGACAATAGAGGTGGTCACTTTAATACCTACACACTCATACCCAATCAATATTTAAACAAAAACGATGACAACTTTTTCATATTTTAGGCCAAAACCGAAATCCATTCACATAGTCCATTGAAAACATCAATGAGATGGACTGATGATGCTAATAGAGGTGTTGACATCAATTTCGTACCTTCCTCTTGAAGCTTTCGTCATGAGCCAAACCTCTGTTGAGCGTTTTTTCCACACCATTTTTGTGTTATGTTTTTCACTTAATCACGTACCCTCCCTCTATTTATTTAATGGGAGTATTTGTGTTTTTTCATATATGAAATATATTGCAAAAAAGTCCCACGAGACTTCACCTCAAATTTAAAATTTCAAATGACCATTTTATAGTATTTTCTCTTACACGTGAACTAGTTACAATTTTCCCTTTTTTATGATTAAGTATATTTGAATGGCCCAACGAAACTTGCAAGTTACAATCATCAGTTCATGGCCCTTCTAAAATATCTTTTTAAGTAACCTTCTTTTCAATAATATTTAGAGATTTATAGACGATTCTACTCCTTTGGTTTTTAAGAAGATTGGACAGAAATCTAGTCTAATTTTTAGTATAAGATTCAATTTTTTTTTTTAGAAGTTAAAAAAACTAAGTAAATTAGTTAATCATAACATGTTCGCATATTATTTAATTATATATCAGTTTATACGTCAGACATATTAATTTGGTATAAAAAAATATAAATATAAATGCTCTAAATAATTTATTTAACTTTAATAATCTATCAAAAAAATCCATTGGGTCAAAGAAAGAATGTACTACTTATTTTCTACACTTCATTCATGAATCATGATCCAGTTTTTTTCATGAAATATCTGAAGTCTTATATTGCATTAAGTTTGCAATGTCTTAAATGAAGTTAGTTAATTTATTGGTTCTGATGAAGTTGTCATTCTGTGATCAATTTGTCATATATTTATGTGACAAATACGGCAATTATACTCCTATACATACTATCGTAGAAGGTCAAGTTGTTATCTAATGTGGTAGACCAAGCAAAAGTCGTTATCTTACGTGACAATTTTTTTTCTGGTTGAGATTATTAGATTATTAATTAGTATTCTAATCGGACAAGACAGCGACTCTTTGATGTGATTTATAAAGTGTCAAACAATCCGACATTAAAAAACAATGATAAAAGAGGTCTTCTCACGACTAATAATGAGCAAACGAAAGCGTGCATCAATTTTTAATTATAACAACCAATTGAACCTTTTATAAATTAATTAAATTAATTAAATTAAATAAATAATTTAATTATAACCTATGTTGTATATTAATATATTATATTTATTAGATTTTTAATATAAGATATATTTAAGAAGTTGATCTTAGTCATAAATATAAAATAAGATTTTCGTGCATATTTATCAACTTTTTCTTAATTTAATTCTATTGATCATCCATCAATAACAATTAAAAAAGAAAGGGGATAAAAAAAATTGAGGAATATGAATAAGACATTTTAGAAATACACGTCATATTAACTAACTCGGTTCACTTTATCAATCTAATAAAATTAGTTAAATACATCTTATATTAAAAAATATAAGTCAAATAAATTAATTTGGTTTAAATATATGAATATAATTAACATTAAAAATCGTATTCCAGTATATTCCTTGTTGTTTTTTTTATTATTATGTTAGTCAAAAGCAGTGGGTGGAGGGAGTGAGATGAGACAGAACTCTCTTTCTTTCTGACTTTTTGGGAGCAGGAAGCTATCTCTATCACAGACATGGTAGCTTCTTCAGCATCCTTTCCTTCCAGTTAACTCCAATCATCTCTAGTTGATTAATACATCTATAAAAAATTATACTATAAATTATAAATAATATGGTTAAATTTTACAGATACATGAAATCATTTCTGGAATAATGTCAGGAAGGCTCGAACTGAAGTTGACAGCAAACTAAAAGCTAGTTGTTTGGGGAAAAAAAAAAATTTGAGACTTTTGCCTTGTGATGAAGTAACTTTTTCCTACTCTTGATTGTTTGTTTTCGGTTTTTCTTCGTATTTAAAATTTTTGAAATTGACTTTTCTACCTATTGTTAAAACCAATCTTCGTTAAAATAATTTTTTTATGAAAACATATCCAAACATATTAATTCACTAATTGACTTTGGCCCTAATAATTTCAGTTTGTAAAAATTAATTGCAATAGAAATCACTTTTACAAGAGTCATGTACCCACCACCTCTTTTCTATAAATAACCTCTAACTAATCTGTTCATAAACATTTTTCTGGTAATCTAGCCACACGCGTTACTTTTACTGATGTTATTATTTGTATTTTTTTCTCTTACTTACTACTCCTAAATGACTTCTAAATATATTCAATTAGTAGTTAGTATTAAAATCATGGTCTCATGGATGAATTCTTAGGAGATTATTGGGGAAGATGCAATAACAATTATGTCATGTCAGAATTCTAAATAATATTGGAATCATTATGAAACACCAACACTAGTTCATTCATCATACAGGCCATCTAATCAGCTAGCTTCAATCAAATACAACTTTGATTTGAA
Organism: Acacia confusa; assembly: GCA_037074495.1. Taxonomy (NCBI): domain Eukaryota; kingdom Viridiplantae; phylum Streptophyta; class Magnoliopsida; order Fabales; family Fabaceae; genus Acacia; species Acacia confusa. The sequence continues at coordinate 3,287,805 of CM073509.1, forward strand.
TCAAATACATTTGTTTGACGTTGCTTAATGCTGTGAGTCTCAAGAAAGGAAAAGGGAAAAAGTTACGTATACAAGTTAACTTTGATTTTGATTAGCCAGATCAAAGGACAAAAACAATGAGCCCACCAGCATCAATTAGGTTGGTTGCAACCGCTTCATTTATTGATCTAAACATGGGAATCAAACAGCTAGAGGACCACTTCAACTTCAGAGAACCATACGAAAACTACAATCAAATCTTGAGACAAAACTCTTTCGTGTTGCTTACTTCTTGCACAAAGACAAGATTAAGCCATGATTTGTCACTAATTAACCCAACCATTTCAACTGGTTTATGATATCGTTATCTATACTCAACAACAGCCTAGTTTAGGCATGGAATATTTACAAGTACCAGAGGATAATGAAGATTGCAAGTCATTAAATTAGGTCACGCGCGCCTAGGGTCCGGTAAGCTATTAATGAAAATTTAAGTACAAAGTACACGAAATAGACTGGCCTTTGAAATTAAAGATACGTTTTCCTTTCCTCGTTATACATTAATTTTGCTTCATTTCAGTCCATTAGTTCAGTGACAGAACTCAGTTCTGATCCACACCACACCACACGGAAATTTTAACTTCGTGGATAAGACTAAATTGAATAGACTGCGAAAGCCTTTTTTGTGAGAAGCCACTGAGGTCTAGGATCGAATCAAATTTGATTCATCTACCGTAGTCCGTAGGCAATTGTTCCTTTATGGCCATGATTGTGACTTCTTAGAATGCACTTCTGCTTTGGAAATGTTATTGATGATCCCTTACGTTTGAATTAGTTTTTAAAGGATAGCTTTTACAATTTACAATATAAGTATGAGGGATGAGTTTTGTCTCAACTTACAAAAGGTTTTCTGAAACCACGGAAACACTCATACTCCATCTGATTCTTATCATAAGATACTAATTAACAATTCTCACAAACTAATAAAAATAGTTAAAGTCAATAAAGTTATCCTAAAATTTAAGTAATTTTCAATATTACCCCTACTAATTACGCTAAACTCTAATATCATATTAATTATTACTCTCACCTGTTACCTTTATTAATTATGGGTATACATAGGAAAACAAATAATTAATGCTCTTTGGGAACAACCAAATGCTCTATAAAAAGGACCAAATGCACTTACTGGTTAGTGTCTTATAATAAGGACTGAAGGAAGTACTTGCTACCAATGATGGTTTGGCTAGGACAAGTAAACTCAATCTTCTTTGAATAGGCTGATAGATTATGAATAGGTGGCCTTGGTTTGGAAAAATGGATTGCTGAATCAAAGCTGTTTGACTGATGAACAGTTCTACTCAATCGGATCCTATCGTGACTTTGTTTCCAAATGGAAAATCTTATGGGTACAGTCAATTTTTTTATATCAAAAAACTTAGATGAGTTAGGTTCCAAGGAGTTACTAAAGTGGGGACATACCTCCAAACTGAACGTGTACAAAAGTATTCACATATTGCCAGTGAATAAAATTCTCATATTATTAGTGAGATTTGAACTCATAATTATAAGTCAGTCTCCTTACCAAATGGAACAACCTTGGCCATCAAGATGAATTGATAAGTATTTATATTCCAATATTTTGGCTAAATCCTTTTTTTGGGTACAGAAAAAATCATTTTTTTTATTTGGGCATCAAAATGGATTAGAGCCCAACCACTAGGTAGAGGGATACATAGCCCACCATCGAAACAAAAGGCCCAATCAGAGAGGGCAAAGTCTTGGTATCGCCAAGCAGAGACAGTATGCTGCCAAAGAGCAAGAGTTGGACAAATCTCTTTTTAAATAAAAGAAGGAAATAACTGACAACTTAAAATGGAAATGCCAAAAAAATAACCAGGCAAAAAGGCCTAATATACAGGAATGGATATTCCACATTCATAACCGGAATTAACAGTATATTTTGGATTTACAGCATCCAGTGAGGGGTGAGATTACTTTGAAGGAACAAGAAAAATAAAAAATCGAATTTCACATTGCTTGACATTGTACAAGAAGCCAAGCTCCAAGTTCAAATGAGAGAAACTAGGGATCTGACTAGGTTTAATTTTTGCAACTAAATAAGTGTTTTGTTAGTGAGATCATCTTCAGGCGAGAGCTCCACCATTGACTCAACCACCACCCCCATTGGGTATTGGGGTGGAATTCCTGGAGCACGACGTATGTGAGGGGTTTGAATCATCAATGATTCATCCATGAAACTTTCACAACAGCACATGTTGATCCTCCTCTAATGTCAGATATTACTGGGATGCAAGGTCAAGAATCAGAACCTTTTGCTTGCCCATCCTGTCTAACTGTATCAATCATGGGGGAATCGGGACAGATTTCAATAGCCGACGGCAGATCAGCATTGCTTTGATCTTTAGCAATCATCGTATTGTCATTGACATTGAGGTCAATGGCTGCAACAACAGAATCCCTTCGACCTACTTTCGGCTGATTGTCGTCCATTTGAGTGGTTGATTTCAAACCACATTCTAGTTGGTTTGTTGCCTGAGAAGACGACTTCGGTATAACAGAATTTCTATGGTCTTGATTAACTTCAGTAATTTCATATTCAGATAAAAGGTCCATGAATTCATTGAGCAGTCTCTGAACTTTCCTGTTAGATGCCATAGATGGAAGAATATCTTCCCTGAGGAGTTTGTGTTTCTTCATTCCCTGCATTCAAATAGATGAAGAAAATACAGGTGGTTATAGTGGTTTCATAATAACAGCAATTCTGCTGGTCAATAAAAAATCAAACATCTTTTGTCAATTGACAAGCTTATGTGAACTCTGAGAAATATAATCATCAGCAAATGATGATTTTTTTTCATTCTACGTCACCGAACCATTTCAGGGGTAATCCATAAGAGAGCACTTTTTCGTTGTGATGCTCTCACGTCAACAATAATCTCCCGTAGAGATATCCACTCCACAGAAAAGGAAATTAGCTCTGGTGCTCTGCTGTTTCACCATCTTTAGCTTTTATTTTTTAAAAAATAAGTATAAATTGAAATTAGTACACGAACTGTTTGTTGACAAGACGATAAAATCTTACCAGTACAAGAGGATCCCATGCTAAGTTTTTTTCCCTTGAAGATGATTCCTCACCCATACCAGTTGGAGGTCCAAGAAAACTCTCGCATACTTCTCGCAATCGAGATTCATCTGCTTCTCTGAAATCATATTATCTTTTCCATCAGTAATAATTCCAAACATAAAAAAAGACCAAAATTGTGCATGCAAAGCATGACATAACAAAACCCAACATTTCCTGAACACAAGTGCCAACCTTCCTAATACACAAAAAGATGATTACCATTGACTGGGAATTAAGTTCTAACTATGGGCATTGTACTTCCATTTTCTCTCTTCTGCATTAAAGATTCGATTTTTCTCTCTCTGGCTCCTCCATTTTTTTTCCAATTGTTTAAATCAATTATATTCAGCCACATTAAACTCCAGAGCATGAGATTCTTGTCAGAAACTAATAGAAAGAGAAAGGAAAATCACCTTGCTAGAAAGCGCACATATGACAACAGGCACTGGCGATATTCATTAGGGGATCCTAAAGCCAATGAAGAAGCCAACTGTGCTTCTAAATGAGCACGTGTCTGCACTCCATCGTCAGTCACTCTGCATCCACACATTCACAAGAAAATTAACATACACGCTTCAAGGACTTGATTGTTTAAATGGAATCTTGCCATGATTTTGAGAATATCAAACAGTAATTTATTGTTTAGAGATTTCATGAAAAGCAGAAGTTGGTTTGAGTTCAGTTATACACAAATCATAAAAAGCAATTTCTACTTAAAAATGCTTTATAAAAGAATCATAAGCTACTACCCATAATAGCTTCTCAAAATAATCTTAGTAGTTTGAGTTCAGTTTTAGTTTTATTATTTCAAAAACTCAAACATCCAAAATACAAAATAGATGTCCACAAATACCCACCTGGTCCAACCAGGCTTTCGAGCCAGATATTTCCTAACATCAACTTGCAAAGCTGCAAGCTCACCACTTTGAAATGAACCCAAACTCCAAGAGCTGGCGAAATTAGATGCAGGAAAGCAGTCATCTGCTACCCTTAGCCAACACTTGAGACCCATGTCAAACAGAAAAGCATGGCGAGTGGCCAGAACAACAAGGGGAGAACCAGATCTTGATAGCTTTGCAGATATAACTTTAATAGTACCTGGAAAAAGGAAAATTTCAAAAAAACTAAAGCCACCAACCAAGAAACACATTCTCATATCGTAAAACATCATTAATATTAAACCGGACAATTGATTGTGCTGCAGTGTCTCTGTTGTGCTAATTTCTGTGCTTCTTAGATATCAAGAATGTTGGTAATATATGATACCTGCGTCTTTACTAGATGAGTTGAGACTGGGAGAGATGAGAGAAGCCAATGAATCCTGCAGGAGGCACTGTCGATTGAATAAATCCCATAAATAAAGGGATCCTTTTCTTGTGACCAACAACAATTTCCAACACTCATCACAGTCTATAAATGTTGCTGCAGATCCCATCATCATGGTAGGCATCGATCGTCTCCCACACTTAGAGTAAATCTTGAAGGAAAAAAGGGGCAGATATTATATAAGTGTAACTTTAAAATCTTGCCTAATCTTTCAACTATGTCTACAGCATTAAGCTTTACTAAGTTAATAATGATCACTAGGAGTACAGAACCATATCTTGTAATTAAAGATTACAAGTATTTTATTCGCAGAGCAAAAGGGGAGAGGGGTTAGGGAGAGAATGAAGTTTAAGGAACAAGACACACTGCAAGACACCAGCCGCAGATATCTGGATGTAATTATCTTCATGCAATGATGGGTCAGTTTTACCCCTAAGATCTGAATGTTGATATAGACTGGACTAGTCAATCTAACATTACTTAAGTAAAATAAAACTCAGCAACTTTTCATCAATCAAAATAAGCTTCTGCCAGAGTGTTTATGTGTGGACACGCATTAAAAACTTCTCAAGCCTTGATAGATGAAAAAGAATACGCTACCAACATTAAAAAAAAAAAATTACAAAAGTGAAGCATGATTAACTCAATAATATAAATTGTACCCTTACGAAATTTTGCAGATGCAGCATGAGGGACTTTATAGATATAATGAGGATGCTACAAGAATATTAAGGAAGATGATTCGCCATCTAAAGGATTACATTTAAAAAACACACCCACACACAACAACAATAAAAACACTCCATTACAAGAGATAAATTCAATACGAAAGGATGTTGGTTACAATGGTCACAAATAATGAATAAATGATGCCTTATTATCATGCAATTCATCAAAAAAGTTAAGTGATAATGCGCAGGGAAAAAGAAAGACATTTAAAAATAAGAAAAATATGTTGCTCACCTGCAGACATCCATCTTCACAACCAACCGCCCAGAAATTAGCATTTCCCGCTAAAACAGTGACTTTTCCTGATATCCTATCAGACCAAAGTGTCTGGGACCCCCTCGTGCAAGCAATTTCTGTTTCCCTCATTGTGGATGTGCTTCCCATGCCCATAATGTCATTTACAGCATGTTCTCTAGGGCGTGCTTCTAAGCAAATCGGTGCAGTATCTTCCCCACCTTTCTTGTCAAAAACCCTTAAAGAAAGTGTAGCATTACAAGCAGCTAAAGAACTAGAACTCATCACATTTCCCAACTGCTCAACGTTAATGCTTCCATCTCCGCCAGCAGGTGGTGGAACCTTCTCAATCACTAAGCTCTCAGAAATTGTTGCCCTGGCAGTAATTCCAGAACGCTCCTTTACATCAGAACTTCTGACAAGTTGTCCTCCTACATTATTTGCTCTTATACCATCGTCAGCAGAAACAACTCCATTGTTAGATGACATGAGAGGAAAATCAAGTGATTGAGACTGAACTGTGCCTGATATGTTTTCCTGCTGAGAAGGCACTCCAACTGCTTCTGGAATGATTCTTTTTCTGCCATCAGGACGTCTATATTCTCTTTGCTTGACAGGACTAGAAATTCGGCCAGAGGTTGCAACTTTGTTTATCCCATCACCAACAAGACCTCCACTCCTTTTACCATCAACTTGAGGTTCAGCAATTTTTATAGCAGCCCTTTCATCAACATAAGCTTTAGTCATAGTCTGGTTTTGCTGGACATCAGAAACAATTTTTTTGCTGGGTGCTTGCTTCAGTGAAGCTTCTTCAAGCAATAACTGTGCTGGACTTTCTGCTAAGTTCGCTTGACGACCCCTCACATCACCATAGCGGCTTTTCTTCAACTCATCTAGCTCATCATCACTTAGTCTCTGGCCAAGTTCTTTGACCTCAAAATGAAATGTGGCAACAGATCCATCCAAGGAACATGCAAAAAGTGAATATCCATCAGGGCTCCTGTTTCAAAAGGAGCCCAGTGATAAGAGAAAGTTAAGATGAGACACTTGCTCGAACCAATGTTGAAACAAATAACATATAAAACACAGCCAGGGATGAAGAGCATACCAGGATAAATCAACAACACTTTGGGTAAAAAAATGCTTGGCCACAAAGAGAGGCCGAGGACTCGCAGTAGTCCATACTGTTATAGTCCTATCCTGACTTCCAATGGCAATAACATTGTAAGGCTGTGGCTCTTTGCTTCCAGTCTTGGAAGCACCATTACTCCACCCAACAGGTACAGGCTTCACTTCCTGGGCATTAGAAGAATTCCTCCTGAACATTGAATGGTTAAACTTCACCACAATCACTGGAGCATTATGCCCTAGGAAGTCAAATGTTGCAGACCATTCCCCTCTCTCTAGGACAGGAGCAGAATGCCTTGGCTTCTGGAATCCATGTGTAGTAGTGATAAAATGACCACAGGGAGACCATCCAAGCCGCCTAAAAAAGGTAGACCCAAGCTGAAAGAAACAAACTCCAATTGAGAAAAAGAAACTTATCAAATTTGAATAGATTTTAAAATAATGAAACTTACAGATTTTGCCCAGTGACCATCTGTCCTGTGAGCAAGACTCCAATCAGTAGTTCGCCAAATAATTACAGTTTTATCATCTGATTGACTTGCTATGAAAGATCCAATGGGATCCCAAGCAACACCCTTAACCAGGCTAGAGTGTCCCCTGAGAACAGCAGTGCAGATGCCATTGCTCATATTCCAGATATGGATGGTATTGTCTAAACTACCACTGGCCAATGTGGAGTCATCAGGAGACCAATTAAGATCCACCTACTTTAAGCATGGATAAAAAGACCCCAAGTTAATGGTGCTCACTGCTCAGTTAGAACATGAAAACATTAACTTCAAATTAATTAGTTGCAAAGCTTTTTGAAAAAGACAAGAGGTTAAAATAGTAAAAGCAATTGCATTACCACGTCTGCAGTGTGCCCTCTCAAAGTCAATGCAACTTTCCAGTTTTCAATATCTGGGGGCTCTCCACTACCAAACTCAGTGGTTCCTGAACCAGGCTTTCTCTCATGAACTAATATCACCTGATCATCAGACCCTGACGCAACATACCTTCCATGCTTGGCCCATCGGACACAATTGACAGATCCAAAGTGATCTCGCAGGGTAGCAAGAAGTCTCTGGGACGAGTCATCATTTGTCATATCCCTACTGACAGATTTCATGTTCCATATGCGAACCTATAATAAATAGAGTCAAGAGAGAGCATTGTGAGGATGGCGGTACCTAATTATATCAGAAAACATATCACCATTAGTAAAGTGAAATATCAAAATAGATCAATAAAGTAGATTAAAACCATAAGAATCCCACTAAATATTGCTGTTCAGTTTCAAACACCTACAAACAAAGAATGGAGTTCTTTCACCCATTTCCGGCCAAAATACAAGCTAATTAAGAATCCAGCAGCTCGAGCAAATGTCTAAATTTCTAGATGGAACTCCTCCATGACTTCGGCAATAATAAGAAACCAAACGGCGTAGAAATATTCCATTCACTCGTCAAAATAAATTCAACAGGTTACTGATGTACTAAGCCACTGGGCACCACCTAGTGGCGCACCCTAAGATTCAAAATGTCCCCAAATTGAGGCTCTAGTCCTAATACATTAGAAGGGTGAGAGGAAAAGACCATACCTTGTGGTCGCCACCGCCAGTGGCGAACCGAAGCCCACCAGGTTGTACATCGATGGAAAAAATTTGCATGCCCTCATGCCTAACCCAACTAGGTTTCTCTGCAATCATCCCTGAAAGTGTATACTTTTGAAACCTAAGTAGCCTTCTTCACTCTGTTTTGCCCCTGAAAATTGAATCTCTAATTTTCGAGGCTTCACCAACTAGGCTCAAAAGCTACGAGATGCTTACGCAAAAACTAGCCGTAAAACCCCCCAGGGCACTGTGCAAACCGCCGTCAGTAATTACCCTACGAAGATGAAGTCGAATCGCGGTAGGAATTTTTTTGGGTGGAAAAAGGGGGGAGATACGGGAAAAAAAGTAATAAAACCCTAAATTGATGTCGTAATTCAGGAGTCGTTGAATCATACGCAATAACTCACAATTAATGAAGAACCTATGAAAACAATTAAATTTTTTCCCTAATATTTTTAGTGGGGGAAACGGAAACAAAGGCGAAAAGGACAAACCCCCTAGCCTTAGGGACAGTAGAGCAAAAACCCTTCAAGTGATGGGACCTGAGAAGAAGAGCGAGGACCTAACTTCCTCGTTAACGGTCAAATCCCCTAGAAGCTAAAATTCGTTAAGCAGAGAACTGAAAAGGAAGATTAGGAAAAGGAAAGAAAAAAAAGCATAAGGTAAAGACTAAAGGGAAAGACAGTAGCAGTGAGACTTAGCAGTACGTAAGAGTAAAGTCAGTAAAAGGGTTGATATGGAGGGCGACAAAAAGCAGATTTTAGATCTGAAGGATTTTAGGAATGGCCAGTCACTTGTTCACTCTGTTTTGAAACCTTTGGTTTCTAAAAACATGGACACGATCACATGAATGCCCTAACAGCAGAAGAGAAAATAGCATTGCATGTTTATATTTTTACTTTTATTTGGATATCATCAACTTTAACTTGTTGAGATATTATACCTTATATTGATATGGATATATTCTGTTATGAAATATTAACCTAAATATTTAATTTGGGATATGATATTTTTACTACTATTTTTCGTTACTACTAATGTTATTACCATTTTTTCACTGTTAGATCAGAATCTTATCTATCTTTATCATTTCTCTCTCCTATTGAGATTCTGCGGTGAAAAAGTGGTAATAATATTGATAGTCACAAAAAATAATAGTAAGAATATTTTATCCCATTTAATTTAGCTATCAAATTAATAACGTGGTTGTGTTAAGAACTTTTTTTTTTTTTGTCAATTAGCAATACAATTGTTGACACAGACCCAAAGTATATTAAATCATTATGAGGAATCTGAGGAAAACAAGTGGAGCAAGAAAGCATATCCTTCAAAGCCTCAGAGCAGAGCCCTCTTTCCCCCACTAGACTCAGAGCTCTTATAATACACTTTAATTATATTTCATATTTATAAAAATAATCAAATGATCAGAGTCACACTGAGGTGTAATGTAATTATTCTTTACGAATTTAATTATTAAATATGATGTATTTATGTTCTTTTTTAATTTTTCTATCTACTGTTCCTGTATTGAATATAAGAGCTACACATTCTGTTTTTTTTTTTCCCTTTAAATTGATAAATAAATATTAAGTGTATAATAATGTACGATTTTGAGTAATTATTCTCTCTTTACGTTGCAGTCCATCATTCAAATATGAATTTAATTTGTTGTCTGTTTCAACATCCATTACTAATAAGAAGAGACAGCTATCTTCAAGATAGATCAGCATAATTCCATTAAATTTAAACTGGGAATTGGGAAATACATGAATATATATATATATATATATATATATATATATATATATATATATATATGAAAACGCAACTGGTCAACGTGGAAACCTCCTTATCAAGAACAAAAGACACTTCTAAACAGCCAACACCTTGAGCGCAACAGGGCTTCTAACACTATGCATCCCATTTTTCCATATCAAGGCCCCAAACACAAAATTCCCGTTGCTTCTCTTGTAAGGACTCAAATCAACTCTGAAAGTTACTTTCTCCCCTGCTTTCCTAAACTCAATTTCTGAAGGTGTAACCTTAACTTTCAAACCAGCTGGTTCCTCAACACTTGCTACATATACTGTTGGTTCCATACCATAGTAAGTAACTGTCCGATAAACCGACAAACTTCCATTCAAGTTTGATACCCCAATTGAAGGATAATTCAAGTTGTAGGACGCAGGAGGAGATTTCTGACACACAAGTAGTTCCCCAGTTAGGTTCTTAAGCCGAGCTGGACTTGCACCAGCACTGCACAGAAAATTCAGAACATCATGGGAATCAAAATCATACACTAGTCTTGTGTTTAGTGCTGCGACTGGGTTAATATGGCCTGATCCATAATCAAATGGTGTGGCTTGAGTTCCATTTGGATCTCTTCCAATTAGGCCACGTGTGTTGTCCATGGTTGTTGCTGAAACATTAGAACAACAACATTAGTATAGGATCAATTATTATTATCTTTCACGTTAACTGTATTATAAACAACCTACCGGTTGTGATTATTGCAGACATTATGGCTGCTGGACCCCATGAGGGTTGATGAGACTTCAAGATTGCAGCAATTGCAGTAATGTGGGGACAAGACATGGATGTTCCAGAGATGATGTTATAGTCAACGGATCGGTGTTCGGTTGTGTCTTTAGTTGCCAATGGAGACCATGCTGCTAAAATATTCACTCCAGGGCCTGTGACGTCAGGCTGCAGAGTTGGACAAAGAAGAATACAGTTTTCACCAATCAGTTTCTTTAAAAAATAGCAGCAAAATTATCACTACATCTGATCTTTAGTATAATAGCTAAATGGGGTTGGATTTGATCCTAAATATAAGATGTCAATCCATTTTTTCTCCCAGATTTATATTTATTTCTCAAAATATCCCTATTGATGGCATACATAAAGAAATTTTTATTCAAAAATAGTTATGATGAAAGATGGTATTTTAACAAAATCAACTTATATTTGGTACAAATAACTATCATAACTAACTTCCTTAATCTGCCCAAATTAGCCAACTAGCTTTTATATTAGGGACGGAAGGTAGTATTTTCTTGTTGAAATATGTTAGTCTTGAGTCTCTTTTGAAAGAAGCAAGTAAATTGTGCGTGCAGACCATTGACTTCATAAATGTGTCAACCTTCCGACAGTTTGCAGACAAAGTTATGTTTTTTGTGATGCCTTTGGCCAATGAAATTTTTCTAGAAGGTTGTGTGGACTTGCCTTTATAATGTCAGGCGTAATTATATTTGGTCCCACAGAAGAAAACGCCGCAACTTCTGGTGCAGGTTTAACATCTACGACAGTTATTGTTGACAAGATCCTAGCACCTGGGTTCCTGAGACAATGAAGTTAAAACAACATCATCATCATCATCATCTTCTTCTTCTTCTTCTTTCTTTTTTCTTTGTCTCGTTTTGATGACAAACAAAAGAGAATTGAAGTTAAAAACTGAAAACTCACTTGTCTGTGTTCATGTATGCCTGTAGCTCTTGAACAGCTCCCTCACCAATAATAGTGCTTGGGATGACAAACTGAAAGCCAACATCTTTAGCATTGTGATCAATAAGTATCATTCCAACACCCCCACCTTGCTTTATAGCCGTAGCCTTTGCTGGTCGATCATCAGCCACAGTCTCAATTGTACAAACCACAATTTTCCCCTTGATCAGGGTAGGATCTAGAGTGTTGTCTTTGCAGAAGCTATCAAAAAGAAACATTGTTGAGAAGTTGAATGCCATAGAATCCTTTTGTCTTTCAGAGACAAAAGACTGAGTTTGATGTTTAATACTATGAAGCACTATTAGTATAGTAATGTAAAGTCTGATGCTGTCTAATGGTGGAAATACCTTGCATTTCTTGATGGAATGCCAGGTGCTGCAGCATTTTTCCCATCTATCAAGCCATAAGACTTCTTCATTTTAATTGGATTCAAAGAGAAACCCTGACAACAAGTTAACATATTTTAGTTTCCTTATTCATGATCTATCTATGGAAATGATATGTGCTTTTAATTTGACCTCACCTTCAAAACTTTTGAGTTGCCAAGTAAGATATTTGAATGGAATTCCCTATCTATAGTGCTAGCAGCAACAGTGAGGATCCAAGGAGCAACATTGCAAGCTGTACCTCGAAAAATTGAGTTCCCTACAGAAGCAGAAATGAGAACATTCCTTCTAAATCCATGGAATGCTCCTATAGATACCGCATCCTCGAAATAAATTGGCTGGGGCGGGTTCGGTCCGAGGGAAAGCGACAAGATATCAACACCATCATGAATAGCATCATCCATGGCAGAAAGAATATCAGCATCACTGCACATACCAAACCAGCAAGCCTTGTAGATGGCAAGTCTGGCTCCTGGAGCTCCTCCTCTGGCAGTTCCCCTAGCCATTCCAAGAAAGCTAACGTCACTGACAATGGATCCTGCAATTGTGGAAGCAGTGTGGGTCCCATGTCCATCGCTATCTCGAGCTGACATAAAGAAAGTCCTGTTCTGAAATTCCAGTGGACCATTATCTGTTATGAAACCTTTGGAATAGAACCGTGCACCAATTATTTTCCTGTGGAATCCAAATTCCAGATGTGTTATTGCGTTAGTTAGTTACAAGTTCATGTGTTATTTTAGTTCTAGAGTATGGTCATGAAACATGAAAGAGTATCATTACTAATTACTTGTTACAATGGGCTTTTGTGAAGTTTTCACCAATGACACACTCTCCCTTGAATTTTTCAGGCACAGGACCTAATCCTTCATCACTGAAGCTTTTTGATTCAGGCCATATCCCTAAAGATCAATGTTAAATCAACTTAATCAACATGAAATATTACAGACAAGAAGAAAGAAATTATTATCAACGATATACTTCCGATCCTTAATATAAGATCTTATTTGTAGCATAATTTGTACTATGAATATATTTTATATTAAAGACCGAAAGTAATATATATATTGATTGATGTTTTCATTACCTGAGTCAACAACACCAACAATGACATTGGATGTAGAGTCCATGGGTAGATAACCCCCATTGTAGACAGAATCCAGTCCAAGAAAATGCCATGAACGTGTAGTATGGAGCCGATTCATTTTGCTCTCAAACACTGACACTACTGAATCATGTTCTGAAACATAAATCAGAACATCAGAGACGACGAATGGTATATAGGTGTGGCACAGATTATGCATGCACTTGTGTGTGGGGAATACTGAGACTTAATTAGTCTTGTAATTTGAAGTACTTCTCTTTCCTACACGAAGAAATGAAAGAGATTTGAAGATGTCTGAGTAAAATACTGAACCTGCAAGTTGATCAGCTTGCTCTGGCGTGAGCATGGCTGAGAAACCCCGAAAGTTTTTCGTGTAGTGATGAACTGCTGCTGCTTTTGCTTCGTCCAAACTGAGGAAAACTCAAACACTTCAACACGAGCTAAGAAAGAGCACCACTAGTATGAGTAAGATGGGCTAAATTGAGGGTCTTACCTTGCAGAGACTGAAGCAAGAATCTCATGGTTTGCTCTGACTACAGATTCTGAATTGGGATGTGAATGCTCTCCCATGTATACTATATAATGCTTTTGCTGCATCCAAGCACATTACCAAGTTACATCAGTTTCCTTCTACACAAAATTGTTCCTTATACCCATACTTTGGTTAATTCTTACCTTAGAAGTGACTCCATGAACTAAAGTGAATCCAATAAACAGGAAAAGAGTGATCCTGATGAAGACTTGAAGGAACCCCATGATATGGGCAGGAGGGTAATGAAGCTATGTTTGGAAATGAAAGTGATTGACCCAATTTTATAACACAGATCACGTAATGCACGTCGCATGATATTAACTAAATTATGCAGCCGGCTAGTGCCGTTTCTGATTATGACTTGGCAACTCTCTGATTCCTTGAATAGATCAATGAAGTAACATGGAAATAAAGAAAGGAGAAGTTTGTAGCATTATGGAAGAATTTGTAAGCGGAATGGTTTTTTATTAGACATTTGGAGGAGCCACATGGTTTATCTCAGCATTAGAAATGAAGCTTATCCTATGTTACATCATTTAAAGAAAGAGACATCCTACTTCTTGTTGTAAGCTTTCATATGCTTACAAACACATTTACGTTATCTTGAAAACATCATACAAACTACAGCTAGTAGCTAGTAGCACATTCATCTTTAAGATGCTGGGTAGATGAAGATTCTTTAATTGTTTGATTCCTAATCAGGACGTTGGTTCATTAAAGAAACAGTACAAAACATTATTCAAGTTCTTTTTCCAGACTAGGCTAAACTAAAATACTACTCAATGCTTCAGAATTATAATTTACTCATATATTAACGAGCGGGCAAAACGCAGGGAAGGATTTTAGTTCTAAAATAGCATGTTAAATGGTCGTTGACCCAAAAAGATCTCAATAAATGAATTTGAGTTTGGGATTCTCTGAAGAAATTTTGCACAAAGAAAAAACAATTTAAATCCACTATCTCTTGAACCCCCAACCCCAAGGATTTTTTTTTTTTTTGATATATAAAAAGTTTTGGAGGGGTTCGACACCAGTCTCCCACCAAGGACAAGGCACGGCCCCGGGCTCTATGAGCACTTACGGGAGACTTACGAGATCACCTACCAAAGGAGTTCCAGCGACGGCAAAGGGGATCGAACCCACGACCAAAGGGCCTAGTCCTGGATCCCTTACCATCTATATCAACTCTCATTGGCCCAACCCAAGGAATGAAGTATCTCACAATGGTAATTGAGGCCCAATGCAGTTAACACTGATGACCCAACTAACTGTTTATTGTTTACGAGCCCAAAGAAAATGCTTTGTTGGGATAGTCAAAACTCAGTTTGGTGTTTTATACAATTCTAGAAGATTAGTCCCCAGTTTTCTGTTCAGGAATATTGCTGGGATCTTACCAAAAAAAAAATAATAATTCTATCTTGAACAATGTTTTTCCATTATCGAATCCCCGAGAAGTATATCTATTGGCTGTGAGGCGAAAATCATTTACTATATTCATCAACATTAATAATTTTTATGATATTCAACAAAAAAGAATTCTCATGTATAAATTCACTAGCATGATAAAGACAAAAATGTTAATACAAGAGACTTTATAGGTTGGAAGCATAAAAATAGTATATTTACTATAAAAACTTGTGAATTTAACTGAGTTTATAATTAGTATGAGTTTAAGAGTGACTTAGTACGATTTTATAAATTGTTAAAGTGGTAATCTTAAAGAATCAACTCATAAATTTGAAAACAAATATTAGCAACTAGATCAGAAAATATTTTCCTTTAAGAAATAGTGAATGGACCCCAATCAGATTACTATTGGTGCTGCCACGAAGAAGGATTCAACTTATCATACGATTTTTTTAAAAGGGAACAAATTTAATAGACATAAATATTTAGCAGACAAATCCACACACATAAGCACAAGCATTAAACCAGTGACATCCTCTAATAAAGGGTTGAAGTAAGGATTTTTATTAAGGGGTACCATTGGGAGGATTTAAGGTCAGGGGTTCAAAAGCAGCACTTCCAAATTTTTTTTTTTTAAAAAAAGAATATTGGGATTGAGAATGTTTAGTACTAGTGCTACTTGACTTTATATAATACATTTCTATCCTAAAATACGGCAAATGATAATAATAACAATTGACATAATTTCCAATTTACAATAATAATAAAAAAAATAGAAGAAACTTAAATCTTTATCCCTCTTATAACTCAAATAATAGTGGAACTTCACTACTTCTAACCAATAAATACATACATATATATAATTCTATTATTTTCTCAACCTAGCCGCAACCACAAACAAAAATTTAAGCTTACCTCTCATGGAAAGAATAAATAAAGATCAAATAAGTATATAAAACATGTTTTTTACACATAAAGTGAACACTCCAAACTTTTATTTTTTTTCTTTCCCTGTTTTGGATACACAACAACATAGAAATAGATAAATAAAGGGGGAACATATCTTTTTTTTTAATGGACAATCACTCTCCAAATTTTTTTTCTTTCCCTATTTTTTAAAAGTTTGAAAATTCAAGTGGGGCATTGCCCCCCAATTAGCAACGTAGCTCCGCCAATTCTCCCAAAAGAAGAAGAGGATAAACATTAAGGCTTTGTTTGAGAGTCTAGAGGGGAAAGAAAAGAAAGTGATATAGAAAGTTTGGAGGAGAAGAAAATGAAGAAAAATAGAGGATATTTTCTCCCCTTATTTGAGAGTTAAAAAACTAGTAAAGGACGAAGATAAAAGATCAATGAGTTGTTTTTACCATTTTATCTTTTTCTTTATAAATTAATATAATGATTATACTTTATAAATAAATTTAAATTTAAATTGTCTAAAAAAAATTTATATAATTTTTATATTTAAAAAATATTTTCCTTAAAAAAATATTTTTCTCTCTCTAAAAATATTGTCCCCTAAAAAAGTAGTTTCTCCTAAAAAAATATTTTCTCTCTGTAAACAATATTTTCGTGTGCATTCCAACAATAGAAAAGAAAAAAATAATAATAAAAAATAGCAAGAGTGTTTTTTAAACGAGGGTAAAAAGGTAATTAATTTGTTTTTCCTCTTAAAACCCTATATTAAGGAACTTTATTTTTTAGAAGAATGATGGTTTTGAGGGATTTGTAAAAAACTTTAATTTCCTCCTCTTTTTTAAAAAAAAACTTGCAAATAAGGGAATAGATTACTAGAACCCTCTCTTTCTTTTCCTTTCCCTCCAAAATGGAACTCCTAAATAGACTCTAAGAGGATCTAGGAGATAGATGGTAAAAAAAAAAAAACAAGGAAGATCTAGAAGACAAAAGAAATAGGGAAGGAAATCCATATATAGATATTCGTTGACAAAAAAAAATGCAGAGTAGATTTCACTTATGGTCTCCTTCTTTATTTAAATCAGTAAAAAAAAAAATGTGATAAGAAGAACAGGATGAGCTCATGATGTCTAGGTTCAGTGGATTAATGATAGGAGATTAATGGGGTGTCCTTTTTGCTCCGGCCAAACAAGGGATTAAATTAAAAAAAAAAAAAGATTAAAAAAGAAAAAGAATAAAGAGTGGATGAATGAAGGAAGAAGGGGAGAAAAGGGAGCGTGGCGTGGCAACAACGGCTTCCAGAAGAAAATCACGTCCCCAATATGAAATAAACCAAAAAGGGGCATTTCATAATAATAAAAAACCGTTTGGGGCACGCGTGACAAATTGGTAATGGACGTGGTCACGCTGTTCCTCCACCTTAATAAAAAATAAATCACACAAATAAGAAAAGACTCACACAGACATTGAAAACAGAGAGAGAGAGAGAGAGAGGGAGATTGATCCCCGCCTCTGGAATTTTCTTCACCCACCAGCAATCACATACCCTACCTCCCTTTACAATCTCTCTTTGAGGTTCTTTTCTTTTTTGCCCCACTTTTCTTTCTTTATTTCTCATCTCTCCAGATTCTCTTCTGTTTTCTCCTTTCTAATCCCTCAAACCCTCTGTGTTTTTCTCTGTTTTTTCTGGTAATCGTCCTGAACCTCTCTCCTTTTGTTCTGCAAATTTCTTCCTTAGCTGTGAAAATTCTGGTGATTGACCTTGTTTGGTGATTTCTTTTGCAGATCGCTAGATCTCGCGGTGAGATAGGACTCACGACGATCGAAGAAAATGGCGGAAGAACATAGATGCCAGGCTCAGCGCCTTTGCGCTAATAACTGCGGCTTCTTTGGCAGTCCTGCGACGCAGGATCTTTGTTCCAAATGCTACAGAGATTTGCAGCTTAAGGAGCAACAATCCTCTTCTGCCAACCTGGTTCTCAATCAAACCCTGGTCCCTCCGCCGTCCAAGGCTCAGAAATCAGAATCATCTTCATCGTTGCAGGAACCAGCTGCCGATCTTTCGGCTCCGGTTGCTGTGGCTGTTGATCCGGTGGTTCAGGCGGATGAGCCGAAGAGCGCGTCGGAGGCTCAGCCGAATAGATGCATGACGTGCAGGCGGCGCGTGGGGCTCACGGGGTTCAAGTGCCGGTGTGGGTTGACGTACTGCGGGGCCCACCGCTACCCGGAGCAGCACGGCTGTGCGTTCGACTTCAAGACGATGGGGCGGGAGCAGATCGCCAGGGCCAATCCAATAGTGAAGGCCGATAAACTGGAAAAGATCTGAGGAGGAAGGGTGTAATGGTCATGTCGCGTTTGTGATTATTTTATTTGGGGAAAGTATTCGAATCTAAAATTCGGGTCGGTCATCGGGTCATTAGTGATTGGAGTGTCGTGGCTTGGGCGCTGTTGGCGCTTGGTGGAGAGTGGGTTGGGGCGCATTATTATGACGCCGTTGAGTCACGTTGTAAATTTGAACGAATTAATAAATGTTTAATTAAGTATGTTTGTGTCATTGTTTCTTTTTTATGAAATGCAGCACTAGTAACGCGCCTCTCTTCTATGTTCTGTATCGTGGAGAGGAATACTTGCATCCACCCGACTGTCACCTTATTAGTACTTCGACTAATTAAGATGAAGAAATTCAGGGGTTGGAATAAGTGGTAAACAACTTGTATCGTATAAGTAAGGTTTTGAGTTTGAGCTTATGAATACAAAAAAACTCCGTTGAGAGACTCACTTACCATAGCTAGATGTGTAACTTGAGTCGGATTCGGATTAATCGAAGCAAAACTATAGATATTAGATGGACAACAACAAAAAAACGAAAAAAAAATCAAAATTTTATGATTTAGAAAAATAACAATTCAAAGGAGGAAATTGTTGTTTTTTGCTTTTCTAAATTCTGAGTTTTTGTTTTTTTAAAATTATAAAATCTGAATTCTTTCACATGGCTCCTTTGCCATATAAGATTATCAGATTAATATGAGATGATTTATTGTATTTTAATTAGTTTAATCATAGATATAGATGAGGTGACTATCCGGAAGCACATGAGTATTTCTCTTTTATTGTGTGCTCGGCATTTTAAGAGAAATATAATCTCAGCTAGCTAATGACTTGTAAGAATTTTCACATTTTATTTTATTTTTTAAAAAAATACACATTTTAGTTTGACAAAACTAAAACAAAATGATTAACTTTTTCTTAAAAACAAAATAAAATGTGAGTTTTTTTTATGAGTTACCCGCCCACTAATATTAAAATGATCTCTTCCACGTGGTATATGTAATTATTTATCGCTTTTTAACATTGCAATATAATTAACCGGTTTAGTTGTATTTTTTGCAATAGACAAATTGAGGAACGGGTTCGCACTAGTCCTTTGGTGGCCAAAATGTGGTTGTCCAGATTTCATTTTTTTTAAAAGAAAAAATCAATATCAATCATAGCCCGAATATCTTTTTAGTACCTAAATGGTCCATAATTTTTTTTTTTATTTTTTTAAAGTTATGAAGTATTTTTTCAATACCAGTCAATATCCTTAAATATCTTTTCAATACCAGTCAATATCCTTAAATATCTTTTTAGTATTAGTCAATACTCTGAAATATTTTTTCAAGATCATGAAGTATTTTTAAGTATCATTCAATACCCTAACGTATCCTTTTAGTACCATTCAATACCTGAAATATTTTTTTAAGATCCTAAAAAATATTTTAAGGTACTGACTGTTACTAAAAAAATACTTCAAGGTACTGATTGATACTAAAAAATACTTCATGATCTTGAAAACTTATTTTGGGATCTTGAAAAAATATTTTAATGTACTGACTTGTACTAAAAAGATACTTCAAGCTACCGAATGGTACTAAAAAAATTTTTTATAAAAAATAAATTCTTAACCATCCAAATCTGATTTGGATGACTAGCTTTTGTCCCCCAAGGGACAAGCACTCTCTACTTATGAACCGGTTCCACAAATTTATGTGGGCAACCTTTTCTGTTAGGGGAAATTTGCAAAAATACACAAAAAAAAAATAATTTGTCAAAATAGACTAGTAGGAAAACAATTTATCAAAGTAACCTAGTTGGTGACGCCATGTCAACGGGCGTCACATGTGGCGCCATTGCCAAAGTGGCTTGTGGTATGCCAACGTGGCACACCACATAAGTGGCGCCACGCCAAGTGGCACCACTTTCACAAATTTTTTTTTAAGAAAAAAAATTTATAATTATATATAATTATATTTAATATATATTAAATATAATCTATATTATTTTATATGATATATATTATATTTTACATAATATATATTATTTTAATTATTTTATTTTTTATTTTAAATTATTATAATTATATATTTCAAAAATTTTATGAAATGTTCTTTTTAAAATGATGTCCTATTTTCGAAAAAAATTTCTGGACGGGGCGTTGCCCCTTGACCCGGCCCGCTAACCGGCTAGCGGGACCACTGTGCTAGCGGGCGGGGTCAAGGGGCAGCGCCCCTTGCAGGGTGTGGAGTAGCACCCCGTCCAGAAAATTTTTTCGAAAATAGGACATCATTTTAAAAGGAATATTTCATAAAATTTTTGAAATATATAATTATAAAAATAAAAAATAAAATAATATATATTATGTAAAATATAATATATACTATATAAAATAATATATATTAAATATAATTATATATAATTATAAAAAATTTTAAAAAAAATTGTGAAAGTGGTGTCACGTCACTTATGTGACGCCACCAACTAAGTTACTTTTATAAATTGTTTCCCTATTGGTCTATTTTGACAAATTATTTTTTTTTTTGTGTATTTTTGCAAATTTCCCTTTCTGTTAGATATGTATGTGTATAGCGTGTCCAGGGTGTCATTGTTGTTGAACCCGAATGATGCTCATCTTTCAAATATGATTGTGAGCAAGATGAAAGGTGCATTAGTGAAAATTTTGCTCTTATTTATAATTGGTTTGAAAAGTTAACATGAATAAATTTTTTTACTTATTATAGTTAATAGGGTCAAAATTATAAAAACATATTTATTACTTTAATATTAGACTTATAAAGGATCAAAGATTTTGGGTAAAATAAATTTATAAATAGAACGATATAGTGATATGGATTAATAGTAAATGTTGTATTGAATCTATCTCTCTGGAGGATGAGGATGAGTAATGAGTGGCTAAGAACTTCATTTAGGTTCATGCATCTCCCACGTCAGATCTTCTAAGTTGGTTGTAGCATTGAAATAACTAATGAAAAGTTTCCTCTTTCATCGTCTCAGCTTGATCACATGTCGGTGTTAAAGATTTTTCATATGCTTCAAATAGCTCACATATCCACCCCCTTTACTGAGAATTGTATTAACTTTTGATGTAACTAGTGGATTTAGACCCACTACTATTGTTGGATTCAAATGCATTTTCTGTGTCCACTCATATTCAAAGTAAAGACCCCATTCTCTATCTATCAATCAAGCTCTACAATTTCAATCAACACCAACTCCAACCTCGTGCTTAAATGGTCAAGTCCTTTTCGTGTACAAGTATAGTATAAATAAAAGTGTTTGGGTAACTATAAAACCGTAGTTTCATAAACTTTTTTTTGTAAGTCGAGATAATACTCTTCTCACATTTTTGCATCATGAATCATAAAAGCTAATCCAAACACAATAATATGTTTTTGAATTAGCTTTTGGAGAATACTCCTTTCAGTCCTTATTATAATATATCAACTACTAGCAGTTTTTTGTTCTTGTTATAAGGCTCTTAATTACCTCTTTTAACTAACTCATTTATTACTATTTTTCCATCGTACCCTCATTTTTAACTAACTCTTTAAATTTACATCATTAAAGTAAGGGTAAAGTTGAAAACATTTATCAACTTTGGACCAATTTAATGACTTAACTTTTATTCTTTGGTATGCGAGAAATGATAGTTAATGCCTTCTAATAAGGATCAGAAGGAGTGAGAAGAATTAAAGAAGATAATTTGAGTGTTTTAGAAAATACATGTCAAGTTAACTAACTCACTAACTTCCTTAATCTGATCAAATTATATAAATGTGTTTTATATTAAGACTAGTCAGAGTGTACATATATATATATATATATATATATATATATATATATATACACGCACTACTACTACGTTTTAAAGTCCACATTCCATAAGTATACAGTTTGAAGTTTGAATCAATATTATTTATACCGGAGAAAACAGTATCAACCTAAGTCTTTTTTTTTTTTGGCTAAAAAAAGAGCCCCAAAAAAAAAAAAAACTCCTTTAAAAGATCTCGCCAACCTTTAGTTAGAAATTATGATTCATGTATGTTCAATTTTGGTCACTTTTCCTAGATCTAACTAACCCAACGTGACAGGCAGACTAAAGTTTGTCTGCTTCTTTGGCTATTCTCCAATGAAGTCCTATTCCCGTGATTCGTTATATATAGATGAACCCACAAGTGTTTTATTTCAAATATCATAGGATTAGCCGGCACAAAACCTTCATAACATTATGTTATTTGATTTCCTAGCCACTTGGTTTCTTGTCATCTACGTTATATATATATATATATATATATATATATATATATATATATATATATATTAAAAAACTAAGAAGAATTGAAGAAAAAAATAACACACAACAAACTTAATTCACATAAAAATAATGAGAATAATTCGCATAAATAGCAGGACTTTTGCTGTTTAAACAAATGATCGAGGGTTTAATGCACAACTCTTGTATGTATATACACTTAAATTGTACTCCCTCCTGTCCTTAATATATAATATGTTTGAGGAGTTTATCTTAGTTCTAAATATAAAACATGGTTTTTATGTTTATCACTTTTTTTCCTAATTTAAAATATTGGTACTCCCTCAACATAATTAAGGAGAAGAGGTCATAATGAAATTAAGAGAGATGACTAGAGTATTTTAAAAAATATATGTCATATTAACCACTCTAATTAACTTTCTTACTCTAATTAAACTAGGTAACGTCTTATATTAAATATATTTTACAAGTATAATATTTACTCTTTGCCTTCTACATCCTAAAGGATGTTATTTGAGATTTTAAAATATGTCTTTATTACCAACGGAAGACACAGGCAAGCACAAAATGGAAATTTAGACATTTCACTGCAACCAACACACTTAAAAATTAGGAAAAATTAATCTTTTGGTCTTTATAATTTTAATCAAGTTATAATTCAGTCCTTACATTTTGATTAAATGTTCTTATAATTTAGACTCAATTGCAACCCAGCCGCTGAACTTTGACCAACTGCAACTCAGTCCCTACAGTTTTGATCATTTTATAATTTAATCCCTGGCCTTTATTCACAACCGAGTCAAAACTATAGGGATTGAGTTGCTTCAAGTCAAAGTATAAGGACTAAGTTATAATTTATTGAAATTATAAGGACCAAATGATGAATTTTCCCTAAAACCTAAAACTTAAGTTGAAGATAAATTAAGGAGACGATAAAAAAATGTATTATGATTTTATAAGATTAATAATATCTTAAGGTATGATAATAAATTTGGAAACATTTAATAATAACACCTTTAGTTTTAAAAATAATTATTTTTTGTAGACTATTGTGAGATAAATAATGTTTTGAAATAAAATCCATCCATGCAGTTCCTAATATAAGGTATATTTACCAAATTTGATTAGATTAATAAAATTAACTAAGTTAACTAATTGATATGTATATTATAAAACATCATAGTGATATTCCTTAATTATCTCATTCCCTCTCTTTTTTTATTATTCTTGAAAGAACATCAATTAATGGTGGAAATATGCTAGGTTATACTATGCTTTACCTAAACAAGCCTGAGCCTACAATAGAGATTTAAAACCTGAGCCTGGGTCAAAGCTTATACATAGGCACTTTTTAGGCTTAAATTTAGGGCTCTAGGTCATTAAAAGGTCTGATAAGACTTGGAACCTATCTAAAAACTTATTTGAAATGCAGGCATTTAAATTGTCTTTAAAGCTTATGCCTTCAAATCACATGTAACGTTTCACACTTATTTACATCATATAATATTATTAAAAGCCTAACATCTATTCTCATAGTTGTCAAAGCAAATAGAAATAAGAAAAATCAACCGTCTCTAGACAAATAACATATATTTTTCAAAACTGACCAAGGATCAAAAGCATCATGTAATAAGAGGATACCTATGCTTAACAAAAAAGAAGCAAAATGTAAAACTGAATTTTACCTGTTTTATTTTTCCCATATGTTGAGACAAACTCCTCAAACTAAAATAAGCTCATAACAATTATTATGTTTCAATGAATGATGTTATCACACTCCACTAGTATATTGTCATTTATTAAAGTATTTATACGTAGTTCAGTAAGCAAAACAAAAATAACACAATTTATTGATTTAAAGCTCTTAATTACAAACACGAATACAAACAGGGGACATATGAAATATTTACAAATTATAAAAATAGTTATAGAATTCCATTACTCATAACCAACGACCAAATTGGAATGGGTCTGGTATCTCCATTTTCCAACATCTGCCATCTTACCCTTAGAGCCACGTCCAGTACTCCTATCATTTTTCAAATAATAGCAAGGGCTGGGATCCTACCACAACAGTATATAAGGCACTCAGAGATCACATATCACACATCACATATAGCACCAACTGCAAACAAAGATCACATAATCCAAACCACAGTACTGGGTAAGCACGCATGCAACTAGATTCGTTGCCTAAGGACTACCAACCTAATAGGCCCTACACCTAGCCACAAAAAAGATACCCCATAGACAATACTTCCAGCCAATCAGCTCACAAGTGGTGTAGGCCCCATACGAGGTGTGACTTTCACAAATATGGTTCAAATATGCATATGCAGTCAAACATAATATATGAGAGAAGAGTTACTACTTGGATGTTTTAGCAATTCTTGAATCGACTCCCAATTCATCGGTCGTTTCGGGAGAACGTCGTATCTTATAAATAAAAATTCACGGACGGCTGGTTATAATCTATACAAACCTCTCATATTCTCAAAATACTAGGTTGATTATCTTTATTACTCATTGCCCTTACTTTATTATTTTCGCATAAGAGCCTACACTTACATATTTTTCACTCATCTTTGAAAAATCATAAATAAATCTATAAAATTCCAATTGATATGGTTGTAGAGGCTAAATGTCCCTTATTAAGTCCAAATTCAGGGAAAATATATGGTACTTAGCCAATTGGACTCACAAAATTCCAGAAATCTTCAAGCAACCAAATTGTCCAAGATTTTGTTCCAGTTTCAGTGTCCAAACTTCAACAATTCATATTTTATCGTATAATGACCAAAATGACACATATTATATATTAAATTAAAGTTTAGGATGTCTAATACAACATTTAAAAGTTTCATCATCATTAGACATCATTTGGTGGGTTAAAACCTCAACATACAAAAACTGCTTTCAAGAAATGAATATGGCAGCAATACAAGATTAACTGTTTTCATAACTTATTCCTACACAATTTTGCATGTAGAATCCATTTATAACCTTAAATCTTGAGAAATTCAATCCCTTCCACAAGAACTGATCTGTCCAAAACTTAGGGTTTCTTAGCCAAAATTCAATTTTTGCTATTGATGATTCCAAAATAAGTTTTTCACCCTTATCCCACAAAAATTTCATTCTAAACTCATTGGAAGCATCAAAGCTAGCAAATCATACTCTTTCATGCTTAAACAGGTTTGACTAAAATTAGAGCAAATTCAATAACCCAAGAAAACCTTAAGATATTTAGCTTAAATCAAAGCTTATACGTACCTTTACTCAATTCCGTAGCTAATTCTTGATTTCGGTAGCACTTCCACCTTATAGACGGAACCAACACCTCTGATCAAGATTCCAAAACTGTAAAAATGTTGCTCTCATTGAGATAAACAACATTAGAGAAGGCCTCATGAGTTAGAAACGCTGAATCGGAGGCAAAATTGACTCCAAAGTGTTTCTCTCTCCATCAACCTCTCTCTCTCTCTTCATTTTGATTTCCCTCTCTCTTTTATTTCTTCATTTTACCCCTTTACCAAACTCATTTTCGTCCAGAGCCAAAATTGGAAGAGTTTTCAATCAACTTTAAAAATTCATATCTCATTGTACAGATATCCAATTATTGTGATTTCAAAGGCTATGTGACCATCAATAAGTATATTTTCAAGGAAAAATACATCCTACAGTCAATTACATGCACATTGTTCCAGAATCATCATTCAATACACACTAGTCTAGAAAAACGTTATAGATTCCAAGGCTAACTTAAAAAATTCATAACTCTATACAAATCCAGTTGACCTATATCACAATTCAAATTAAAGCTTATCATATCTACTTTGATTTTAGAAAGTTTCATAGTCATTAAATATCATTTGCTCAGTCAAAAACACATTACAAACGATCTGTCTTCCAGAAATCCTAACATGCCAGCATGAAGGGAAATTCCCTTCATAATATTTGTTACATTTTTTGAACTGGGCTTAGTCATCTGCCTGATACAGGCTTATCTTCAAGTCTCTACCTAAAATTCAAGATATTACATATGTCAATCGAGGGATAAAGAGGAGTTATCGTTGTCATATCTGGCGATTGAAGAGAAGAGAGGTAAGGGTAAATGATTGATGTAAAAGCAAGATTTAAATATACTGACGATGTGATATGAAACTCATAATTAACATTAAAAATGGGTTTTATCTCCATTGTTTTATATGATTATAAAAAAGTAAATATAACATGTTGTCCAGCTTGGCAGCTTATCACCAATTCACTTCTCTCCTTCAATTCACTGCTCAACACTTTCTCTTGTCTCTCTCGACGAAAGCAGAGCATTGGGGGCACCTTCTCGGTCATTGTCACTTGCTTCGTTCATTTTGTAAGTCCCTTTGATTTCCAAGAAAACAAATATATATATATATATATATATATATATATATATATATATATATATATATAATATTATTAAAAGAAGACCTCAACAAATCTCTTCTCTCCGAGTCATTTTCAAATTGTTAGGAAAGAGAGGATGACCACATCGTTTACAAGAAGTTAAATTTCATAGAAACTACAACCAAACGATCTTCGTCAATTCCTAGGCAAATTTTTAAAAATAATAATAAAAAAAATTATCAAAATGAGATACTGTTCAAATATATTGTCCAACTAGGCCAATTTGTGGCGCCACACGTGGCGCCATGTGGCGTGGCGCCACTATACAGATGGCAGCGCCACCTGTTTTTTTTTTAAAAAATTAAATTCTTTTTTTTATAATCAGCTACCGCAGGCAGCTGTACCTGTTAGTTTTTTTAAAATTTTTTTAAAAATTAAATTATATATATTATTTTATATAATATTATATTATATAATTTAATATATTATTAATAATATTATTATATATATTATATTATTAATTATAAAATAATTATATATTAATATTATATATATATATATATATATATATATATATATATATTATTAATATATTAATAATATCATTATTGATAATTATATTATGAATTATTATATAATTATATATTAATATGTATTATATAATTAATAATATATATTAATTATTATATTATTAATATATTATAATTTAATTTTTACACTTACCTAAGTTGGCCTCCATTCCTTTTTACACTAAAAGATTATTAATAATAAAAAATCATCTTCGAAAAGAAAGGGATAGGAGAGATGATAATTAAAGTAATGGAAATAGAATCTGATTCACCTTAAATCATGAAGTAAAATCCCTTAAAAAATGCAACAACTTTCAATAAAATTCTATAATTTTACGGGTTTGGGTTTTTCATTATCCTTTATATAATATTTTTTTTTTCAAAATCTTATTTTCACATCCATATTTTTTTTCTTTAAAAAAAAAAAAGACGATTCAGATTTCATATTTTATAAAATATGAAATCTTTTAGACATATTTTACTTATGTCTAAAATATTTTTTTTATTATATATAATATATTATAATATAAAATATGTCTAAAAGATTTCATATTTTATAAAATATGAAATCTGAATCATCTTTTTTTTTTAAAGAAAAAAAAATATGGATGTAACGATAAGATTCTGAAAAAAAATATATTATATAAAGAATAATGAAAAACCTAAACCGTAAAATTATAGAACTTTATTGAAAGCTGTTGCATTTTTTAAGGGATTTTACTTCGTGATTTAAGGTGAATCAGATTCCATCTCCATTACTTTAATTATCATCTCTCCTATCTCTTTCTTTTCGAAGATAATTTTTTATTATTAATAATCTTTTAGTGTAAAAAGGAATGGAGGCCAACTTAGGTAAGTGTAAAAATTAAATTAAATTATAATATATTAATAATATAATAATTAATATATATTATTAATTATATAATATATATTAATATATAATTATATAATAATTCATAATATAATTATCAATAATTATATTATTAATATATTAATAATAATATAATATAATATATATATATATATATATATATATATATAATAAAATATTAATATATAATTATTTTATAATTAACAATATAATATATATAATATTATTATTAATAATATATTAAATTATATAATATTATATTATATATTTAATTTAATTTTAAAAAAACAATTTTAAAAAAAACTGACAGGGGGTGTCACAGCTGCCAGTAGCTGATTATAAAAAAAAAAGAATTTATTTTTTTTTTAAAAAAAAAACAGGTGGCATTGCCACCTGTACAGTGGCGTCACGTGTGGCGCCGTCTGACGTGACGCCACAAATTGACCTAATTGAGCAATATGTTTGAACAGTACCCCATTTTGATAATTTTTTTTATCATTATTTTTAAAAATTTGGCTCAATTCCTAATATTCCACGAAGCTCCTATAAACTGAAAAGGAAAGAAATAAAGTTAACAGTACACACTAAATAATTTTAATTTTGGTTCATAATTAGTCACAAAAATAGAACAATGTGAGGTTAACTAGCCCACAAGAGAGCAGCTGAAAAGAGAAATTCGTGTTTCATTTTCCATCACGTATTCATGTGACTTTGCTAATTAATTTCAATTTTTTGGCAGTTTTTGTGACTGATTCTTTTTCGGAGGATTTTTTCCCTGAATAATACACTCCATGGATAATAATATTTAGCCAGATTACCACAAACTTTTATGACACCGTTTGGGGAGTTGGATAGATTATATGCTTGCAAACATCCCATTTCCATTTTTCTTTTGTGTTGATGAAATGTAATTATCCCATTTTCAGGTTTAATAAATGATAGAATATAGAAATAATATTTCGTCACCTTTCAGTGTATGTCAGGAAAGGACATCATTATTGTGTTAGTTGTTTATGAAACAATAAAAGAGTAAAGGGATAAGGTGTAATTTTATACATATGTTTTTCTTTCAGAAGCGTCTAGTACTATATGTTTGTTTTTTTAGCAAAAGCACACACGCCGTTACATTTTAGGAGCAAAAATACAACTTCCGTTAGTTGACCGTTAACTGACCGTCAGTTGACCGTTAACCATGGTGAAATTACCCTTTTACCCTTAGTTTAAAATAATTAAAAAAGAAAAGGGTTAAGGGCAAAAAGGTAATTTCACCATGGTTAACGGTCAACTGACGGTCAGTTAACGGTCAACTGACGGAAGTGATATTTTTGCTCCTAAAACGTAACGGCGTGTACACTTTTGCTAAAAAAAAAACATATGGTACTGGGCGCTCCTAGAGAAAAAACATATATGTAAAATTGCACCTTAACCCAAGAATAAAAATACACATGTACTTTACCTTTGAATGTCCAGCACCATGCATATGCTTTTTTTGGAAGCAAAAATACACATGTGGTTACCATTTTAGAGCAAATTTCATATCTCACTGTTATGTTACTGTTCACCGTCGTTATGTTATTGTACACTTCATCTCTTTCTCTCTCATCACGGTGAACAGTAACATAACGGTGGGATGTGACTTTTGCTCTAAAATGGTAATCACATGTGTATTTTGCTCCCAAAAAAAGTATATAGTGCTGGGCACTTCTGGGGTAAAGCATAAGTGTATTTTTGCTCCTGTACCCTTTATAATATATGTGGAATTGTTAAATATTTAATTTTAAATTATTACTTTTTTCATTTATAATTAAAATATTACATTTATTTAATTTATTTTTAAATAAAATATTTAAAACTAAACATGTAAAATTCAAGGTGTAAAAGCAACCATAAAAATCTCTATTTTTTGCTAGACAGAGAATATATTCTTTAAAAAATAACAGAAAATAACTGTATGATCATGAAAATAGCTTAATCTTTTGCGTTTGCCGAAAAAACATCATTTTATGAAAATATATTCATGATTTTCTCATCTCATTAACAAAATAGACTCATAAAAAGTAAATCGCATTATTTATCAACTAGAAGGATTTACCATAAGCTGGCGAAAAAAATTATTTGCGAAGGATTTTATATATATTTTTTTTGGTGATAAGTGATAACCAAAGATTTTATATATAATATTGGGATTGATATTTTTTTAATACTTATATATACAAGCATGGAAACATTTTTAAATAGATTTAATACTAATAGTCAATCAATTTACTAAACAATCTTTCAAATAAATTCTAGTGCGTCTGCAAAATTAGAAAATGTATTTAATATAATATTTATAGTTAATCGTCTAAATCCTATATAAACCTAACAAATTAAACCTTCATCCATATATAAAGCCAGAACAAAGCTTTGAATAAATTGGATTAGATCAAAAATCTGAATCCCCCCAGTATTCCCTGTACCCCACAAATGCGCGCCAGAATGGGCCCCACCTCTCTCTCTCTCTCTCCCCTCCCTTGCAGGTACTGTCGCTTGCAATCAGAAAAAGCATGCTTTTTTAATGGCTTCACTGTCTTCACAACGCACTTAAACGCGTCCTCTCATTTCCGTTTTCTTCTCTCCCATGTTTGTTAGGGTTCCTTTTTGCCTCTACTGTTACTGTGCCTTCGAATCTTCGCCTGCTCGGAGGTTTATTAACCTTTCTTTGTCATTTCGCTTTAGCTCCCATGTGGGTTGTTGCTGCAGCTTAATATTCCTTCTTCTTCTTTATTCAGTTTCTTACATATCCCCTCCAGATTTTACTGCTTTTGCTGCTGCTCCATTCGATTTGTGTTTTTTGCTCGGTTCTTCGTAGCTTCTCTCTATAGTCCATCTGCATAGTGAAGGCCCTTACTGCAGCTTATTGTTGATTTTTCTTGTAATTTCTACTTGGAAATTTGTCTTTCTTCTAGTTTTGGCATTTCTTTTCGATAGGCTGCAATGATTAGAAGCCCTCTTTTTGGCCAAAACCTAGTGTCAGCCATATGTTTCGTTCGTGATTCATCGCATTTGCCCTTCGCTATTTCTTCTCAGGGATACCTTGTGGCCTCGTTCGCTTATTTCATTTCGCGTGCCTTATGTTCTTGGAGACAAAGATGGATCTGGCGCTCTTAGCTTCAAGATCCCTAGTTTCTTGCCACATTTAGCAAAACCGACTAGTTGTTCCGTTAAGCACGCCTTACCAATGAAGCGTTCGATTCGCCCGCTGTTTGGAGCTCTAATTGTCGTCGTCTTCATCGCCACTCTCAGCTTCAGAACCGTTGTTCGGAGAGGCTTGTTGTCCATTGAGTTGGAGAGCAGAGTATGGGTTCAAGTTCCTGCTCCACCATTGTTGAACTCGACGCTGCTAAAATACGCCGCCATCGACATTGGAGGAGAGAAGTCGAAGCAAGAAATCCAGCAGCTTCTGGATGGAGACTTTGGAAGTCAAGCCCGGCACCGTACTTTTGTCTCTTGGCGTAGATTCATTCACCATGAGATCACTGAGAAGGACCCCAGGAGACTACCGGCAACGATACGCTCTCCGCTGTTCTATAGGTATTGGCTAGATTTCCGAAAGGTTTTGAACGATTGGGCCAGAAAAAAGAGGTTTCAGCCTGGTATTATGTTCGATTTGACGCGGTTAGTGAAGCTCCCAATCGATAGGCACAATGGATTTGCCGGTTCCGACCGGCGATACTCGTCTTGTGCAGTGGTTGGCAACAGTGGGATTTTGTTGAACAACGACTATGGGAAGCTCATTGATAGCCATGAAGCAGTTATACGATTGAACAATGCAAGGGTTGAGAAGTTTGAGAAGAAAGTGGGGTCTAAAACAAGCATTTCATTCATTAACAGCAACATCTTGCATCTCTGTGCAAGGAGAACAGAATGCTTTTGCCATCCATATGGAGCAAATGTGCCAATAGTTATGTACATTTGCCAACCAACTCATTTCTTGGATTACACGGTTTGCAATACCTCTCACAAAGCACCATTGCTTATCACCGACCCACGGTTTGACATGTTGTGTGCTCGGATTGTGAAGTACTACTCATTGCAGAGGTTTGTGGAGAAGACAGGGAAGGCTTTGGAAGAATGGAGCTCTGCACATGATGGTGCTCTATTTCATTACTCTTCTGGTATGCAAGCTGTTATGTTAGCTTTAGGAATCTGTGATAGAGTGAGTATATTTGGGTTTGGCAAGTCTGCCTCAGCTAGGCATCATTATCATACGAATCAGAAGGCAGAGCTTCATTTGCATGACTATGAAGCAGAATATGCGTTTTACAGGGACCTGGTTGATGGACACAGAGCAATACCTTTTCTCTCAGACAAATTCAAGATTCCGCCCGTTGTGTTGTATCAATGACCCAATATTCTGATTCAGTGGTGGAGCAGTTAGCAAGTTTGTCTATCAGGAGCACTGAGCACCTGAATTTTTCTCAGAATTTTTGTGAAATGCACAGATAGTGTGGAAAGCAATACTGATTTGAAGAATTTTTTTTTTTTGTCTTTTCCCTCATTTCAGAACTACCTGTGCCAAAACTAGGCTCAGGCAACAGTTTTAAGTGTAAATTGCGGTTAAATCAATACAAACTTCGACCTTTGAATGGTTAAGTACATATCTTTGTTTTCTACACTCAAGATTCTGTTTATCTGCTGTTCTCATGTGGATGATTTTGAATTGTAGCTTCATAACGTTTCGTGGAATGACAGCATCATCAAAAGCCTTGTCCACATTCACACTCAAGTGGAACTATATGATCTGCTTAAGGTATCAGGCATTTTCAGGAATAAAATCTCTCCTTGATACATAATAATCATGCTTAGTGTTTCAATTTGGCTTGTGAGGCTTCAGAAGTTAAAAAGCATTAAAGGAAATTATATACTCCCCTATCCTAAATATAAAACATAATTAAATTTTTTAAAAAGATTAAGGAAGTTAAATAAATTACTTAATCATATGATTAGATTATATATGTTAAGAAAGATAGTTCAGAGAAAAAATAATAAATATAAATATTTAAAACTAATTTAATTAATTTTCTTAATATCTTTAGAAAATCAATCATATATTATACAAGCGAGTATCAGAAACTGCATATGAGATATTTGAACACCTTAGCAAGACCCAGCAACCCAAAACTCCACACCCTCTCTGCATCCGCTAATTGTGTGCTCTGCTAATCCTGCTCTGTATTCTGATCTTGAAAGTCAAATAGGGCCAACAAAAAGCAAAAGGAACAAAAACAAAAACTGAAAGTCAAAGAAGGTGGGGTTCAGAAATAGGTCGCACCACTATATCTCATCGCAAAAACTCTTACAAGATTTAGCAACTAGAGGGTTTGCACGGACATAACATCAAATGCCCCACCATTTTATGCAGTGCCACAGAACTGACCTGTATTTTGAAAGGCTTCTATTGATTTCTTACAAGTAAAACTATAAAGGTACGTGTTAGTGCATCTAATCATACATCATAATGGGGTTTCACTTTTCTAAAATCTGCTGGCGAAAAAATTAATGTGAAGGCTGAAGGTGTAATTGATTATAGCAGAGAAGCTAAGTGCCAGCAGAAACAACAGTGTTTGAATGTTGAAGGTATGGTTGGTATGGGGGCCAAATAAAGTGTACATGGCTTCTTACCCACAAGGAATATCACGGAACTACAAGAGCCAGACAATGTTACCTAAAGGCTAAAGCTATTGCTCTACTCATTCAAGTCACATGGCTTCTGCAACTCTCTGTATGTGCCAACACTTTTTCGTTCTGCATGTGAGGCCAGGCCACCAAACAAACAACTTGATCGTTCTACAAATCCAATTTGGTAACAGCAGCCATAAAAAAGATGATACAATACATTTGGACAGAAAATAACTCATTTATCTTATAATTAGTTCGTTACCAATTATGTAGTGTTCCACCTTCCAGCTTATCAATAGTTGTTTTCCAATAATGCTTTGCTTCCTCCCAAAAAAAAAAAAAAAAAACCACATTACCAAAAGGGAATAGGGATAAGGTGCAAAAATATATTTAAGATTTTTCAAAAAATGCATCAATACCAAATGTTTTTTTTTTAGGTAAAAGTAATTATGTGCTTTTAAAATATGTGCAAAAATATACATTAACTTTTTGTTTGAATTTTTTTTAAGGGTTAAAGTAAAAAAATACATAAAATTTTTACAAAAGTGCACCTGATACAAATGTTTTTTTAAGAGACAAAAGTAATTATGAACTTCTAAAATAGGTACAAAAATACATATAGACCATTAATTGATCGTTTGTTTGAATTTTTCGACTAAAAATTGTGAATGAAGGATGATATGGATAATTAAAAAAACAATTTGAAGTAATAATTTGCTCATTCAACGAGGAAAATTAATTTCCATCTAACCTTCTCCCCCCTCTTCCTTTCGAAAGAAGTGATGAGAAAGAAATCAAGGGGTTGGAGGAAATTAATTTTCCTTACCCAATCAACAAATTATTATTCTAAATTAGAGAAGTACTAATATATTCCAAGAGTACTATGTCATTTGAACTATATTTAATGAAAACATAAAAACTCATATCATTTTAATTCTACTTGACTTATGACTCATCTAAAAAAAATTCAAATTTTATCTTTTTTTTTTTAAAAAAATATCTTAATTAAAAAGAACTAAAACAAAATGATCAACCAATATTTTTCTTAAAATAAGATAAAATTTGATTTTTTTTTTTTTCCAGATGAGTTATCAACCAACTAGAATTAAAATGATCCGAGTTGTTATGTTTTAATTTGATACCTCTTCAGATGATGTGATAATCTTAGAGTATATAAGTATTTATCTCCAAGTTATTTCTTAATCATTGACGTTATTCTCAATATTATCACTTTCAGTCAAAAAATTCAAAAAAATAGTTAACTAATGGTCAATATATATTTTTACACCTATTTTAGAAGTTCATAATTAATTTTATCCTTAAAAAAAGCATTTATGTTGGGTATAATTTTAAGACAATCTCATCTACATGAGAAAAAAAAAAAAGAAGATAATCTCATCTATATTTTTACACCTTAACTCTTGAAAATTTTAAACAAACTGTCAATGTGTATTTTTAACTTATTTTGAAGTTCATAATTATTTTTTCCTCTCAAAAAAACATTTAATATTAGTCATATAAAAAAATATCGTGTATATTTTTACAAGTGAACCTATTACAAACCCATTACAAAGATATCCTAAGTAAACATCAAAATGGGGTGAGTTGGCCCATCAAAAGTTCGGTAGTGTAATAATGGGTGAGAATAAGGTAACTGTTTGTTCTGAATCTTTTGATGGTTTGCTTGTCTAATCTAAGTGACAGATCAAAAACAAAACAAAAATGACAGATCGTTTTTACTTTTTTTTTTTCTGAGTAAAAATCTTTTTGGTACCTAACCCAATAAGGTAAGAAGATTAGAAATGGTTGCTTCCATGGACCTTCCTTTCCATTTGGGCCTGACAAAATTGCTTGAATTGCAGGCTCAATTACCAAATTAATCAGCATGTTTCATCGTAGCCTCTTGCCCACTGACTGCAAATACAAGTGAAGTTTCTTGTTTTTGTAGTGTGGTAAAAATGTACGAAAATATCACCTACATTTAAAAATCTTAAATTAGTATTGTCACCTATAAAAATATAAGTATTATTAAAAGAATATATCAATTAACTACTCATTTTAATATGAAATAACTTATTTATTTAAGATTTTAAAGTTCAAATAGTATTTTTATAATTGTTTTCCAATATTATATAATACGTGGTTTATGATGTCACGAGATTGCCTTATTTTCACATATATATTAGTTATATATTTTTAAAATAATTTTAAACCATAAACGTGAAAACTTGATAGATAACTTTATAGCTTGGAAGCTCTATTATTCATATCATTATACAAAAAGGCTTTTTTTTTTTATAAAAAAAAAAATGTCTAGAGATCATGCATGCGAGAATTCCTTCTTTAATTGAACTCATGCCCAACTATGCATAATTCTTAAATAATTCCAAGTACATTTTATATTCTCATTTTACTTATTCACATTTAATATAATAATTAATACCACTCTGGTCTCATCTATAAGTAAACTTTTACAAAGAGTGAAAGTGGACTTATAAATAAAATCAAAGTGATACTTTCTAAATTCGTTTTGTTATGCCAGTGGGAAGGGACCACCGATGATTTTAACTATAATATTGACAAAATTATGACATTATAGAATAACAAATAAATGCATAAATTGATAGGACATAATATTTAATTTAAAGCTAATTTAACGAGGACAATTCATGTTACCAATTTCATAAAATTACAAAAAACGAAATATGGGAACATGCATATACAAAATCTAATATAAATAAAGTGTATTGTTATGAACAATACAACCTGATGTTTTATACATTGATATATGGGCGTAGTTCAAAAAGTTTT
The DNA here is from genome assembly GCA_037074495.1 of Acacia confusa. Lineage (NCBI taxonomy): Eukaryota > Viridiplantae > Streptophyta > Magnoliopsida > Fabales > Fabaceae > Acacia > Acacia confusa. The sequence goes on from CM073509.1 coordinate 3,324,691, forward strand.
CACAAAAGGCTAGACATGGACGAGGAAAAGTAATTAAACTGTCATATTCTTTTTTAAACAGAGAAAAGAAGGTTTCATATTGTCCCTATCAAGACAATCAGTTGATGAGGGGGAGCGTGGTTTAAGTTTAATTAACCAAGATAAGAATAATTAGGGGTTTAGAATTAGAATATATCCGAAAGCAAGTTAGATAATATTTTTTTTTTGTTAAACATATATATCCTCTTATTAAAGGCAATCATATTTGAGTTATTGTCAAACACTAAATACGAACACCTTTCACAATAAAGATTTGAATCTTGGTTTGTAATATTATAAGGAACTAATTCCTTTCACTAAACCCAATCCTCGTTACTAGTTAGATGATAAGGTTTAGTTTGCTAAATCAATGCAACTAAAGATGGTGGTTGTAATCTTTTTTCACCCGACAAAACATGGTGGCGGTCCCTTATCTTCATAAACCAAACACACCCTCCTCTTTCTTCTTTTCCCTTCTACTTTTGTATGCTTTTGGTCAATATTACCTAAAGCCAACCCTGTATTCAAATTAACCCTCTAATTTCCTCTCTCTCTCTCTCTCTCTCTCACGTGTAGCTAGCAAGCACTACCAAGTCATCTTTGAGAAAAGCATGTCCTTGTTGTTGTATATATTGCTACGCATGCTCTCTCTCTTTTCAAACATGGATGTAATAATTAAGGACATTGATGAAAAATTTGGGAGTTTTTATTTCAACAAGTAGATTAGCTAATGAAGCATGGGACATAAAGAATATTAATTGTGCTTGTTAGATATTTAAATTCTTTTAATATTGGGTAATCAATTAATTAATCTGTCTACATTATGATATTATTGGTGGGTGGTTTGGTGAACTGGAGCCCTCCAGAATAGACTCTCTTACTTGCCTCCGACTTTGCCTTTGCAAATGGGGGCAGGTAAAATATACACATATTTAGTTCACACACACTCTCACACTTGATAGTCTCTTTATGATTCATTTAATACCCACCCCCATTGTTTTGTCGCATAGATTCTAACCTCACAAAGCTCAACTTGTTATGATCTCTAATAATGCTGTCCTCTTAATTATGTTTAATAGACACTTTTCTCAGCACTACTAAACCTTCTTTTGGAGCGGTGAATCACTGACTATCCTATGTTTGGATGAGAAGAAGATCAGGGAGGAAAGAACGTTTCAGAGGAAAAACTTCTTCCCCCTACTCTGGGGAGTGTTCTATCATAGTATTTCATCCCCTATTTTCTTCTCACTTTTCTTTCATCCAAACATAGGTATGCGTAAATTCACATTAGGGAATGAGAAGGGAAACCGAAACCAGACTTTTCAACTTTGTTACGCATTCACACACACATAATTAAACGCCACTCATGTGTATATTGGTTTCACATGCATGTGCAGGAAAAATAATAATGGCATATTATATCAATCTAATCAAATCCATAATAACAACAAATTTAATTATAATATATAGATTATGACAACAAATTAAAGTCCTCAAATGGTACACTACCACCATTTGGTAATGAAGCGGATAAATTTTCTCCATATTTAAAGAGGAGGTTACAAATATAATAAATACTGGAAACACCTTCCCGTTCGAACTCTTATGAGAAGAAAATTCATCTACTTCATCACTTAAAAGAGGTAATAACCATCTTATTATAACAACCACAAAGCAAACCTCTATAAATAATCCTTCTAGCTAGCTCGTTATCACCCAGCAAGTGCTCCCTAGCAAACCGATCCCTATGGTACATGCCTCGGCACTTCCATTCTAGAGAACTTTTTGTTACCGAGCACAAGCGTAAGAACAAGCCTCATAAAAATAACAGTAAGAACAAAGACTTTAAGCAAATTATTAAGTTCTTTAACCCTATGTTTGGATGGAGAGAAAAAAAGGGGGAAAGAAAATTAGGAGGAAACACTCCAAAAAATAGTAATTTTTGTTACCATTTTTGAAAGTTTTTTTTCTTAATATCCTTCCTATTTTTATCCTTATTTTTCTATCCATCCAAACATAGGCTACGTGTTTGCTGTCAAATTCTGCAGTAACGTAAATTTGATACCAAACACACGTGCACCTAGATTATTTCTGTGTTAGAGATTTACGTGTGAGTAGTAGTAGTAATAGCTTCATCTTCTTCAGAGTCCTTCTCAAAACCTTCAAGAGAAGGATGGGGTTTGTGACCTTTTCCAAAAGACCTAATATGATCCTTAAGGGACCTTTTGTGCTTGAAATCTGAACCACAAGTGCAATACCATAACTTGCCACAGTTCTTCTCATGAGTCCTCCAATCTCCTTTAACAGCAAAAGTTTTTGCACATTTTCTGCACATGAAGGGTTTGGAGCCATGCTTTCTCTTGTAATGTGTCTGCAGGGTTCTGAAGTCCTTCAGTGGCTTGGCTCTTGGGTGGTTGATATTGTTCTTGCAGCCATGAGCACAACAATAACATGGTAGCCTCAACATTGCTGCTGGTTGTGATCCTCTTAGTGAGTCTGGTCCTTTCCTAAATTCGGACCCATGCCCCCACATATGCATCTGCCAAAAAAATGGGATCAAATTCATTAGGATTACGTGATGTCACTTGTATATTCTGAATAATACTTATTACTAAAGCAATATTAGTGAAAGGATTGACTTATAACGATAAGGTTGTGAATTCAAATCCCATCAATAAAAAAATCATATTAGTAGGCGATTTATAAACACCCTCACTAAGCATTTAAATGTATACTTTAACCTTAGTGAACCCTTAGCTCCCAACTTATATAAACTTTTTGTTCACAAAAAAATTAGAAGTCAGGCTTAGATTAGACAGGTTTTTGACTTTTCTAATTATTCTGATCCTAGTTTATTATGTCTTGCTAAAATCAGGGCCTCCAATTTGTTTACCTGCTAACGGATGACTAATCATAAGTAATGGACTGGTACAATATTTGTGGACCAAATTTATTATGTTGAGTAAATGGGAGTTTTATTGAATAATATTTATATTATTTCAGTTAATCTCTTTTATTCAAAAGCTTTTCGGATTCTTATCGGTGATGAGGTTACGGTCTAATTAACTAGCAACTAGAGTCAAACACTGGTAAAAAAGTTACGGCTATAGACCTAGCTAATCATGCTAAATTCTTTATCCCCTCTTGAAAATTCTGCGGGTGGAGAATGCCAAGGTTTTGAATATTTTTCAAAACTTTGTGCATGTGGCTCCGATAACTTTGCTAGCTATTTGATTTATTAGTTTGTATTTAATTTTCTGTCATCCTATATATTTAGCATTCCTGTGCTATGATCCCTTCTGATCGAGGACTGCTCTGCCTCAAAAGGGCAATTTCGGGAAAGGAAGAAACTGAAAATTATGAGCAAAATTTTTCTGACATGTTGTGGAACCTAGAAAAGGATCTTTTCTGCTAAAAGAAACAAAGTAAAAGAGTGCTAGTATATATAAAGCGAGAAGCAAAAGATAAGAAAGGGTCATCAAGCAGCCATGATTCGTTAAAGTTACATAAGGCATATGCGTAGTTTTTTTTTTCCCTCCTTTTTTGTTTGGGTCGAAGAGAATGCATAGTTAGTATACAATTTAATTAGACATTATTTATGTACGTACACAGAACCTGTTATATATTTGTCGTGCATGCATGCATAGGTTATGAACCTCATGATAATGAAGAAAACTGAAATTCTAGCTATATAATTAGGAAGAGATCAGTAATACCCTGAAATATAATATTCAAACTAAATCAAATATTCCTTTTCTACAAAAGAATTTTTTTGGTAGAGTTTGATTAATCCTAAAGTGCTACCCATAACTCATCTATCCCAATTCTTCAAAACCATTTCGATCAAATACTGTCTAAAGAGACGTGTTTCTAGGATTATAATTAAAGTGTAACTATCCTCTCACTGCACACGTGTGTGATCTAATTCCCCATAACTTCTATAAGTAAATTTATATGTCGACCATCTTTATATAGAAGACAACCTTTTTTCCTACAATATAAAGGGATCAACACTTTAGACCTCATGAAGCTAGCTAGATTACGGATGTGATTTTGAGTAGGGAGTTTCAATATAGAGGGTAACAAATTCAGTCTCTCTTTCTAAAAAAATGGCAAGGGAAAAATAAATTACCATGGATCTACCGCAGTGCAAACTATTTGATGGTTTCTGCTTATGGATGATCTTTTTTTCAAATAAATGGAAGCACTTAGCTGGCTGTTAATAATTAGACTACGCTTGATTCTGAATCGTTTCTATTTAACTTTTTAAGCTGCATTCTGCAATTAGTTCTCACCCACTAATAATGTAATAACTAAACATACAGTAACGAATTTAATTAAGATAAAAATTGTTTCCTCATAGAGGAGAAAATTAAAGCTAGCTGAGAATTAAGGAAGCTTAATTATTACCTGCATGTTGTTATACCTATTGAAGGTCTTGCTGCATATGGAGCAAGCAAATTGCATCGGCCCAATTAAGATCTGTGCAGGAGTTGGTATCCAGAACCTTCTCTCCAGCTGGTTATTAAATCCATGGAAGCTTCTCTTCATCTTCATCCTCATGCTTTCTTCTTCCTCCTCCTCATCATCTTCATCTTCATCATCTTCTTCTTTAACTTTCTTCTTCATATCACCACTGCTGTCTTCTGTGTAATTATTATTAGTAGGCAACCCAATGTGCAAAGCCACCCCAACTTGCTCCAGCAACACTTTCTCTTGTTTCATTGATGATCCAAACACCTCCTTTTGATTATTTTCCTCTTTAACCTCGAAATCTTTCGATAGAGGCAGAAACTGGATAGTCTCCCGAACGACCTCGTTTTGATAAGTCTGATCATCAGAGGAAGAAGAAGAAGATGATGATAATGGTTTGAGCCATTCTATGAAAGTTGGAGAAGCATGAAAGTAGGGATTATTGTAGTAGTACTGATCTCTCAGACCCATCATGTTCTTCTTCTTCACAACACACACAGTTTTGTTTCTCTCCTAATCGTAAAGATTGGAGGAGTGGTGAAATTTAATTCTCTGTCTATCTTCTGACAAAAGGGCCATTATTTAGACTTTATGTGAGAAAGGTAGAGCCTGCACTTACCCCCGGCAAAAACAAAACAAAAACCGAAAAAAAAAACTTTTGACTGTACAATCAAAGCAGTGGCTTTTTTTTAATATATATATATATATATATATATATATATATATATATATATATATATATATATATATATCTGTGTGTGTGTGTGTGTTAACCTTTACTTTCTCACATTGTTTCTTTTAAGGGAAGAGAAAAGAGAGAAGAGACTAAATGGTAGGGTATAGAAAATGACATTCAATATTGTTGGACTCGGCCAATTAATGAAAGGGAATCCTAGAATAGTCTTAGGTTATTTACTATTAATCAAACACACACATATGCATGTATACACACGATCCATATATATAGATGTATATCAGTGTAATGTGAATGAGCTTGGGGTACATAATTGTTGTGTACGTTGGGTTTAGTGGTTTACTTTAATTAATTCCCTTTCTCTTTCAAGAAAATATATAATGGAATTTGCACCATATCTGGCCCCATTTTCTCACACATATTTGACATTTATATGCCTATGAAACATGATGATCAAAGCAAAGGCGGCACATTTGGTCAATACCTAAAAGGCGAATTAATATACATATCTGACATTTAAATATGTTGAACGCAATAAGGACCTAGACAGAATGTTATCTAAAAAAAGTTTGCTCCTTGTATTTTTGGTTAACTTCCGTGTAATTAAGTCAAAAGTAATTTAAGGAAACATTTGATTCAGAGTGTTTTAATTTTTTGACCTGAAAAATTCAGGGTGTTATCCATTTATTTACAACTGGTTTTTTTTTTAATAATAAATTCACAAGCGACGATACATAAATTCATAAGATTATCTATCCATTTATGTACTTTCCATTGATTTCACGCGTGACATTTCTTAAATTCACAATTAACTTTCTTTAAATTTATGAGTGACCTTTTATATTGGCTATTTTCAACTTTTGTTGATATGGATGGGCAATTCTATAAAATTATTTGATTTTCAATCGCAAATAATTTAAGATCGTAATCCTGATATTTCAATAGTTAGAGATCTTCAATTGTCGCTGATGTCGCATAAGATCTGCAATTGTCAGTTTGCCTTAATTAAATAAGGCCTAATTGTTGGTACTTGCATGCATGGCTTCAACTTTGAGGTTTAATATTTATAATTCTAAAACAAACAAACTAAAAATATTATTTTAAACCAGTTTCTTTGTTCTAACCTCCTGTATTTTTCTTTCGAATGATATGTAGCCTTTTGTCCATGTCTTAAACTCATTATATATATATATATATATATATATATATTGCTACTTCTTAAAATCACACATAATTTGAATAGGACCCAATCTTTTTCAACGAAAATCGTATAAAGTCAATTATATATCAAAAATCCCCATCAGAAACTACATGTGCGGAAGACTTTTGCACACCACAAGAAAGCTCAGTGAGTTTATATTAGATATGTCATATAAATTTATGGGAACAAACGGCTCATACATATAATTCATCAGACACCAACATTATAATGAATGCTTTTCATACACATACACTTGACCATATATATACTGATTTTTCATTCAAAATTCTTACTTAATACATGAGCATGACACCATCAGACGCGTAAGAAAAACGTCCTTCTCTCAAATGTGGTGGGTTTTCAAAGAAAATATTGTCAAAAATCAGATCACACCGCGATATACCCAAATTTTTTTAGTTAAATTCAAGTATTATCGAGCCTAATTGAAGATGTAGTATTAACACATGCTAGTAGAAATTTTCAAAATCTGATCAACAAAAATTAATTAATGATAAAAAAACTAACAAACATATAGAACACACACAGACACATTTCATTGTGAAACTTTTCTTTTTCTTTTTTTTAACAAAGTGTGAAACTTTTATTTATATGCCTGCCAAACTTGTTATTCACTGACAAAATAATTGGGAGCCGATCTTGGTAGGCCGATTCACTTGCTTCTGACGGATACTGCCTGATTCGTTATCAGTATCACCAGCTTTCCTTTCCCACCGTTTTCAACCTTTTCACACTTTGAGATGTGAAACACAATATCTTCATATCTATATAATTGTACTCCATATGTGTGTACTGTATTTATGATGTCCGGACTATCATATGTAGTTTTTGTACACAAAGGAACTAATTAGTTTAAGGAAGGAAATATTCTCATTGACTTTTTTCTCCTTTTCCCTCATCAGCTCATTTAGGCCGTTGATTGGGAGGAGGAGAGAAAAATTAAAGTAATATTATATTGATTAGATGAATATGATTTAGAGATTATGAGAAAAAGATGATGAGAGAAACTCAACCCTTAGTTTAAGGAATACTCCCCTGATTCTATTTATAAAACAGAGAGAATATTTGTTTTGGTCATATTTATAAATTACCTCATTAAATTTTTTATGTAAATGTACAATTTTATTGTTCTGAAGTTTTTCTGAGTTTTGGAGTAATAGGTTGGAAGTTATAAATAAGATTGAGGAGTACTCACACACTTTCCAGCATAATATAATTAACTAACATTCTAACAGTCGTTAGATCTTGTGGGGAGGAGGCTTCACCATTCAAGTACGAAGTTTTGAGATTAAATCCTGTGAACGCAAAATACCTTTTTTGGAAGAGTTATCCTTAATTAAGCTTGACAATACTTGAATCTTACTCAATTAGATGGTCATATAAAAAAAAAAATTAATGAGCAAAGACTGCATTGTTAATTTTTAGGTCAAGATCAATTTCACTCCATGTTGATCAGTTGATGGAAGCGATGAGAAGTTCCATATTTTCTTAAGCAAAGTTTTTAATTTTTAATTTTTTTGAATGAAAAAACATGAGTCAGAATTGTTGTTTCTAACTTATTGAGTAAGTAGAAATTGAATATACAGTAATCAAAACAGTATAAGAAGAATCTGTATTAACTAAATATAATATACAAAGAGCATACAACAAGTCTGTATCATATAAAAAAGCTATAAACGAACTCACAAGACTGCCAAATATGGTTATGAACTATGAAGAAATCCGGGCCCAACTTTCGTTGTGTCCTTAAGAAAATTTTGCTCTCTCTACGGATGCCAAAGGTTTCTGAGCAATTGCCTCCCAGGATAGAGCGGATTATTCATCTCCAGAAAGATGACCCTGTCTGTCTGAAGCCCAAACGAATCCAACAAATCTGTTTTTAGAATGCACAGAATGTATATGCAGAAAGAATGTATGCAAAAAGAAAGAACGTAATTTATTCTGCGACTAGAGGACCTTATTTATAGACTAAAAAAAAACACGATCAGATGGATTCAACTGTTGCTGCGAATTGGTACGTTGTGCGAACAGACACACCAGAATGAAACGAACGGAGGCAACCTGCGACTGTTGCCGGCGAATTGGTGCGTCTTACGAACAGACGCACCAGACGGAGCGAACGGTCCAAACGGATCATAAAACACAGCCGCTAGTTGGAAAGGAAGGCGAAGAGTCACAATGGAATTAATAATAAAATAATTATTAAATTCAAAAAATTATTTAATAAAAAATTATTTTTTTTATTTCACATGTGCGGACCGGACCGCGCGACCAATTGGACGGCGGCGCGTGTGTGTGGTAGATTAAGGGTTGTCTAAGTCCTCACCCCTCCACAAAAGTAGGTAGGCCTAAGGACCCATTTAGTAGGAGCAAAGTTGGGGCTTATATACCCTCCAACTAACCAATGTGAGACTTATTACCACACACACAATCCTTCTTACTTTTCCTCTTCTTTTCCATCCTTTTTCTTATTCATAAACTATGGGATTTCTTCCTAAATTCCAACAAGAAGAACTTTACTTTTATTAATCAGTGTCATTTCCAAAGACTAATTAATTAAGATTCTTAATCTAAAAATAAAATTACCTCCCATCAATCAAAATCTCTAACACATTTTTGTTATATTCTGCGTGCATGCTCTCGAATTGAAAGATGGGAATAAAAATCTCTGTTCTTTTATCATGAGGATCAACATTAATATTGTGAAGGCTTTTTATTTTTATTTTTATTGACAATCTAACTACTAAATAAAGTGAAGAAATCAAATTGAATCTATTTGTCTGCTAAAAGAAAATTCCAGTTGTTTTTGACAAGAGAGAAAAAAGTGAAAAGTAGATAGGGTTAGCTAAGTAACCACACAAATGGTCGTAGCTAGTAATAGCTAGAATTATATATAAAGAAGAAGTAGGTTTTAAGCTTGAGACCTTTTTGAAGCTATGTCCCAGAGAGAAATTGCCCCGTGACAATACCTTTTTTTAAAATCATTGGTCACCTTTTGATTAATTTAGTTTATTTAATTTGGAATATATTATAAGAGGTTAGTGGTAGACAAGCTTTTGCAGATTATGATAGAACTACATGACGTTTTTAAATTTTGCTTTCTTTTCTGCTTCCTATCATCAGCCTTGGATATGTGGAACTATGTAAGATTTTATGGATTATATTATCCCGATTTGGATATATATTCATCTCTCTCCTTTAAAGATCACTTGTTAAAGCAAATAAAATAATTACCACGATAAGCTATAGTAATAATTAATTAACATGCCGTAAAAAAGGTAAATTATAGTTTACTATTTATTTTAACTTCACTATTTACCTAGCTCTCATTCACCAAATCCATGATGGATAATGAAGAAATTTTCATGACTTGTCCTTTCCTTTTCTGTTTTTTGTTTTTTGCCCTTAAAATTTTTTAAATTATAATTATATTATTTTTTGCCTCCACTTTTCCTGGTTCACTATTAGGGTCATATAATATGGCTATATGTATAAAAATTGGTCTTTCTTTGGCCGAAAATATTGAATTCTAAACATTTGAAACAGAAATAAACACACATAAATGATAATGAACTTTCTTCTGAATTGAATATTTTACTTGGTTGAATTAAACCGTATCTAGATCTGTTTCCAGTCTTTGCATTTTGATCTGCAGGAACATTGATCTAACAATCTGAACGAATTTCAATCGCATTAATTTAATATGATTCTAGCTAGTTGCTGATACATCAATATCTCTCAGAAGATAAAAGTTATTTAAAGCATGATAAATTTTTTTATTGATGGATAATAACATCTGAAAACTATTTAATATAGATCATTTTTGCTTTGGTTTAACTTCCATAAAAGATCCTTTTTTTTTCATATTCAAGTAATAGTTTCAGACCATCAAAGAGAACATAGAGACCTTAAATAATAATTAATAACATATTTAAAAACTTTTTAAGAAAAACGTAACATGTAAACCAAGTCGTGATAATAGTAGCTGAAAATGAAGGAAGGCTAATATGGGTTTGATTTTCAAATAAAGTAGTCCGCAATTGAAGGATTGGGTCGTCTTTGGTGGAGGAAAGAAAAGAGGGATTAATAAGTTCATGTTCTTGCCTTTAATGATGAAGCTCATTGTGCTTTCAAACAAACCATCAAATGCACAAAAGAATTTGATTGCTCAAATTAAAGACTGTTATTAATTAATTAATTTATCAACTTAATTGGTCTTTGCCATCACCAAAAAACCTACCCAACACAACCTTCCATCTCCCCTACGTTTTGGAATTCTATTCCAATCTTCTTCCCGGTCTTTTCCTCTACCAGTTTCCAGGCAAAAACGCCAGGACAGGTACATTGGATTCCAACTAATCTAAATTAAGTTGTATTTTTTTTAGCTATATATGAAGATGATCCTAATTAAGTGGATGTTTGTTTGGGTTAAGGAAAAAAAAAATCCTTACCGCATTTTATAAGACAAAACTCTTATTCATATTTACTTTATACATGAGTGCAAATTCACTTAAAATAAGTCAATCTAAACAGCCACTTTTAGGCATTGGTCATACTAAAGAAGGGTTATATATATAATCACTTAAACATAAAGTTTAGAGTTCAAGTATGAAAAAAAACAAAATCCTTTAAATTAAAAAAGTTGTCCGACCTAATAATCTCATGTATAAGATATCGTGGTATAAGTTATTAGACGTTGTTAATAAAAAATAGGATAAGGCTTCTGTTAAGTGGGATCTGAGGAGGATCAATTATACCCGATCTTGCTCCTCAAACGGGAGTCTATTTTTAAGATTTAAATTCATGATTTAATCACATGGTAGAAAATTGTATCATTGTTTTTAGGCTCACCTTCTAGATATTAGATACTTGTGGCATATCTTGAAAAAAAAAATGATATTGGAGTGAATTAGATTGTTTAGTTAGTTGAAAAATATTGCTTGTATTATGCAATTAAAGCGCCCGGGGGGGAGGTGAATTAATTGTAGAAGGTATGGTGGAATTAGTGTGACATGATAATCTTACATCACGTTGGTGGTGGTAGGTCAGGGACTTTGATCGATTTGATTAATTAGTGGTATGTATAGTTACTTACAAGACATTCCAAAATTACACGTAATTAGTGAGGAAGTCTAACATAATGATGCACCCTAATGACTCTTATCATATCATCGTCATTATGGATTTTCCATACACACACACACTACTGTGCGTATGTGTGTTTACTTGGTCAAGCAAGCGTAGAAGTCTCTGTATGTGATAATGGGTGCCTAATTGACCTTGACCTATCTCATTTTCTTGGTCTCTTGTGGCAGTTTTGAGGCGTTGGGTATATAGTGATTGTGGGAGAATACCAACCAGAGACTTGATTAATGAATCATTATTTCATTAACATTTGTCTTGGTTTCTCTTTGTACTCCATTGAATTTATGGTCTCTTGTTTTTGGTATTTCCTAAGTCTTTGATCATTCTCTGCCTTTAATATTCTTTAACTACCAACTTAGAAAAATATGTACTTTATATATATATATATCATGGGATTCCTTGAATAACTTGTTGTCTTATTTATTGTTCGATTCATGTGAACGAAACATCGACTTGCAACTGCGGCTATTACCCGGTCCCTTGTGTTTACGCGTATAAGCATGTTCTGATTTATTCTTTTTAGTGATTATCTTCTTTTTCCAGATATTCTTAATTTTTATGATTGTCTTTGGACTTTTGACGGTGGAGGTACTTAATCTACAGATGTTAGAATAAATGGTTTGAAAATTATGGGAAATAAATTTTAAATCCATTAAAAACCAGTTCAGACGTAGAGCAATCATGGGGACAATTTTGGCAGGTAGAAAACCTCATTACACATTTATTTTAGACGTTTTTAATTCATTTTTCAAAATGGGATAGGTAGACGATACATTATATTAAGGCAAAATCTTGAATTTAAATTATTTTTAAAGTGAAATAAACGATATAAAAAATTTAAAAAATGTTTGTTCATTTTACATGAATTTATTTATTTTCTTAATTTTTATGTAACCAATCTAGATGATTTTAAGAAACGAGATACATTTGGGCTCTTGTATTGGTCTACAATATTGAGATTAGGCCCATATAAATGTATTTAAACAGCTTGCGTATACAAGGTCAAAAAACCATCTTGCTTGTAGCTGGGCCCAAACTATTGGGCTCGGGCTAAAATATTTTTTTTAGATCTTTGTTTCCCATATAAATTTTTTTTGGTACAACATATAATTATTTGAAAATGAATCTCCATCTGTACCCCCCAAAAAAAAAACTCCATCATCATCGCTTTCATTGTTAACTTTGAGAATTATGAATAATGGATCTGCCATCTGGTGCTTCTGTAATGGTCAGTTATATACCAGCAACCAGATGTGGCTTCTACAGTTATTTGTTTCAAAGAATGTTTGATTTCTCGTTAAAAATTCCTAAATGTAAGCTATTGAAGGAATTAGCAACCATATCTGGACTAAAACATATGATTTGAAACTTGAGGGATTAAAATCAAAATAAAAATAAATTTGAAAGACCAAAGACTATATTAACTCATTAAAGAATGATAAATATAAAAGATAAAATAAATTAAGATGCTAAATCCAACTTTTAAGTAAGATTTAAGGTAATACACGTATTATTTAACCTCTCCCTAGATGTCCTCCTCGCCATACCTTTTTAACCATCTTTCGATGTGGCATGTGGTGTCTTAATGTAAGCTACAATATAAACATATAATCATTCTTTATATTGAAACCTGTCATTATTTACTCCTCAATTTTTATTAAACTTTTGAGTGATTAAATCTCTTCAATGAGACTTTATATAAATTTTCCCTTCGAAATGCCTTTTTGGACCAAAGGTCTTATAGTTATAAATTACCCTCATATTATTAGTAGTAACTAAAAAAGAATGGCCCTTTCAAAGGTTTTTGATGGGTACGGTTACTGATTTTCAGTCAGCAATCTAATGTATTAATAAAGGGGTCAGATATTCTTACTAAAAGGAAAATGTTTGATTTTGGAAGGAGTTGAGGGAAACATTCTAGACAATATGAATTTGTAGAAATATAGGTTGAAGTAGAGATATATATACTCTCAATTCTATATACATTAAAGAGCAAAAACTATATTGTAAAAAAAAAAACTAAAAGCCCATTCATTTTTTTTTTTGCTCTAAAAAAAACTAAAAGCCCATTCATTTCAATCACTTCCCAATTACATATCTTTTTGCTTTCATTGCTTCTGTTCACAGTCACCCAACGTGTCCTCCACTCCATCATTTATGTTCCTGTATGCCTGCAGTTTTTTTTGCTGGGATCGGAATTAATGCATGCAGACTGACAGTTTGGTAAAAACATGGGAAAATCTCCAAGGTCCGAATTATAAAAATATTATTAAAAAAAACTCAACTGAAAAGTCACACGATAAAAAAAAGTCTTAAAATCTATTTTGGTATTATTTCAGAAAAATATAGTTGTTAATGTGTATTAATATAGTTATTAACGGGTAGTTGTTAATGGTATATTGATATAGTTGTTAACGTTTTCTGAAATAATATAAGAAAAAAACCTTATGACCTTTTTTGACATATGACTTTTTTTTAGATTTCTTTTAACAACATTTTTATAACTTGGTTCTTGAAGGAAATTTTCCCTGCAAAACATTTTCTGGAAAGATGTGCTTGTGTTTTGCATTAAGATTGAAACAGCAGATTTTGCCCCTAACTTTCCCCTTATTTACTCATACTCATTTTGAATGTTTGGTAGATTCTTTTTTATTTCGGCGAGTCATGAAGATGTCGCCAAGGTTTTTTTTGTCACTCCAAAAACCAAGATCAAAAGCAATTCAACTAAAAGCCTCTATTACAGTGGACCCATTACTGTTGGGGTTAGGTTTCTCTCCTTATCTTTTTCTCATTATCCCTCATCATCTTAAATCATATTCATCCAATCAATCACAATACTACTTTAACTTCTCTCTCCTCTTCTCAATCAATGGCCTAGATGGAGATAATGAGAGAAAAGGAGAAACAAGACAATGAGAAAATCTTCTCGGTGGTGCACTCAGATTCCATTTCACTGGTGGTTCTGGTTTCACGCTCTCTTGTTGTCCGTACCATCAACATATCACATTTCTGAACAATCTTCTATCGGTAATTTACTTCTTCCAGGTTTTTGGCTTGCATAATTTCAAGGATTTCTCTTTTTTTTAACTAGTTAAATTCGGGAATTCCTGTGCATTTTGGTTCAAATTCAAGAGAATCTTTTTCTAGAAAGATCCTCGAAGGATATAGGCTGCTGTAGTACTACTCTGATATGCTGGTGCATACTCTCACTGACAATCTTTATTTGCGAAATTCACGAACTTTGGCATAATTTCACCATTTTAATATGATTTTCCTTTACTTTGAATGAATTAGCTCAAGGGGTTGTCATTTTCAGCATAAAGTGCCTAATTTAACAGTGTAGCATATAAATGGGATAAAAAATATACCTAATAAATATTAAAAAGGACTAGAAAGGAGTATATTGGTAGAAGTACTGGTATACGTCTGATCGTCTTTAAATGTGGCATGTGGGGCTTTGTGTTATAACTCACAAAGTTAGTTGAATGCATGAAGCCACATTGTGTGATGCCAATCCATTCACTGACCTCCAAATTAATTAAATATCTTTCTCCTTTCATTGCTTTTCTTCACTATCACACAGCCTCCCTCATTTACCTATGTTTCCTAATGCTCACAGTTTGGTAAAAACATTTTGTGCAGACATGTGTGTGTCTGTATTAAGATTGAAACTGTAATTTTTGAAGGCAGGACAACTTCCCCCTCATTTATTCATTGTAAATTGCTGCCTTTGAGCTTGAGAAGATAGCGTCGCTAAGTTGTTTTTTGTCACTTTTTACACACAAGCAATTCCACCAAAAGCCTCTATTATTGTAGAGTGGACCCATCATCCCTATTGGTGGTACTCACATTCCATTTCACTATATACCAAATACAGTACGGTCCGAGCAAAAACTCAATCTGTTGGTTTCATGTCCTCTTTTATTATTTCGTTCTTGTTTCAGTCTCTCGTCCTGCCTCTTCCATCAACAGAGCACATTCCTCAACGATCTTCCAATGATTTACTTCTTCCAGGTTTTCTGTTTACATAATTTCAAGGATTTCCCCTTTTTTTTGAATTTTTCATGATGAGCCTTTGCTAGTTAGACTCCTCTGTATTTGGGTTCGAAATCATTAGAATCTTTTTTGACTGCCCTCAAAGGATGATATCATATGCTGCTCCTCTGATCTTCTGATGCATACTCTCACTCCTATCTTCATTTGCGAAATTTATTAACTTGACGTAATTTCCCCATTTAGAAATGCTTTTCTTTAACTCTTGAACGAATTGGCTCAAGGGGTTGCCATTTTCAGCAAAAAGTGCCTAAATTCTGGGCGTCAATAGACACCACTCTGTTATCATCTCTGTTTTTGCTTTTCTAGATTGCCTGGGTTAATATTAGATTTCATATACTCTGTTATGTCTCCTGCATACCTATATTAGTTATTCAACTGGTGATTTGTTATTTGATGATCTCAAGTAGAGACAACTCTTAAACTTAATCACAGAAGGTTTCTGTAACTGCCGACGCATTTGAATTGGTTCTTCTGCAGCAAATGGTGAATCCTGTAGCAGCAGCGGTGGTGGTGGGTCTGCTAGGATTGACTTATAAGGCCCTAAGGCCACCTCGTCCTAAAATCTGTGGCTCGCCGGGAGGTCCTCCGATCTCATCGCCGAGAGTGAAACTGAGCGACGGCAGACATTTGGCCTATCGAGAATTAGGAGTTCTCAAGGAAGAAGCTAAGTACAAGATCATTGCGGTTCACGGATTTTTGTCTTCCAAAGACTTGAACTTACCTGTGTCCCAAGTAAGAACTCTTGTTTTATTGCAGCTAATTGATACTCCCACCACTCCTTCATATATAATGTAAGACATTATATTAAAGAAAGTAATTAAATTATTTAATATGACATATATTTTTTAAAGGACTTTAGCTTGCCATCTTTCTTAACTCCAATGTTAGCTGTGTTTGAGGGCTACATCTATGAGAAGTATAATAATAAGAGATGAAGAAGAATGTAGTGTACAATATCTTTAAGGCATAGACAACAATTTCTTTTAAACTTAATATGTCCTCACCTATATCTATCTTATAGTGTGCAAGTTGGATTAATGGTCGAATTTCTTGTAGGATACAACGAATAACCTTGAGTATGAATTGTACTCTTAATATTCAAGCAAGATAACAAACTTTTACAAAATAATAATTTGACTGTATCTTTGTATGCATTAAAGTAAAATACAATGGGTTTGATCTCTTGTTGCATGATTTCTGATATATCAAAATGATTGGCAGTGCTAGGTATTTATAGGTCATGAAGTGGTGTCTCTTGAAGCAACACCTTTTTAATTAAAAGTTATAATAATATTTTAAATTCATGAATCTCATATATTGATTTATAAATAAACATATGAAAAGTCATACAATTATATTATATAAAATTTTCTCTAAACACGACACAACTTTTCATCAAGTGGTGACTGTCACATCTCTTTGGTTATAACCTTTCACATGTGCATCTAAAAATTGAATAGATATAATCTTAGTGATTTTTAGTGTTATAACTCCTTAGATAAGTTTTCATATAAATCCCTTAATTTCATTAACATGACTTTATAAAAAAAAAAACACATCTCTTCATTTTAAAATATCCCTGATTGATGAAGCATCAACATAGGTAAATTAAAATATTGACGGATGTGAAAATTATGTCTTATATTTAAAATTAAAATCAAATTCCTAGATATGTTTTATATTAAAATCCAAAGAGTGTACTTTCATATTCACATTCTGAGAAGGAAACTGATAATAAAGATTGTTGATGATACAGGAACTCATAGAGGAACTCGGCATATATTTGGTGTTCTATGATAGAGCAGGATATGGAGAAAGCGATCCAGACCCATCACGTTCAGTGAAGAGTGAAGCATATGATATCGAAGAGCTGGCTGACAAACTGCAAATAGGGCCTAAATTTTATGTCATAGGCTTCTCAATGGGAGGCTACCCTGTTTGGGGCTGCCTCAAATACATTCCTCATAGGCATGAGATGATGAACATTCCTTCAGGCGGTTAATTTATTGGGTTAAAGTGCAAATTCGTTTTGAAAGTTTTTACCAAAGAAGCTTAAAAGTGTTAAAATGGAGTAATATTTCCCTCTTGCCATTAAAAATTTAATGATTAATGTTACATTTTGAAACTTCTTTGGGCAGCATTGTGAGGTGAAAACATCAAAGTCAAATTTGCAACTTAACCCTAATTTATTTTCATGGACAGATCGAAAACAGAAGTTTAAGGTTGTGTGTTAATGACCTTAATTTTGGTTGGCAGGTTGTTAGGAGCATCCCTGGTGGTTCCATTTGTAAGCTACTGGTGGTCTTGTTTTCCTAAGGATTTACTGAGACAAGCCTTCAAGAGGTTACCTCATAGAGACCGATGGGTATTCAGAGTAGCTCATCACGCCCCTTGGTTGTTACATTGGTGGATGTCTCAAAAATGGTTCCCTACACTGAGTTTCCTCTCAGGAAACATGTCAGTTTATAGTCCTGACGATCTGGACATCATGAACAAATTGTCACAACAACCTAGCGTTGGCGAGGTACGTAAGTACGAGGTTTCTGTATCTCTGTTGTGTATATATCCTTATTGATGTTTAATATGTGAATAACAACATGAATGTTTAAGATCAGGAGAAGATAACACAACAGGGGGAGTATGAATCGTTGCACAGGGACTTGATTTGTGCATTGGGGAAGTGGGAATTTAGTCCCATAGAGATTAAGAATCCATTTGCTGAGAAGGAAGGTTCAGTTCATATATGGCAAGGGTATGAGGATAGGGTCATTCCTTACACATTGCAGCGATACATATCGCAGAAACTTCCATGGATTAAGTATCACGAGATCCCAGAAGGTGGTCATTTTTTATTCTTTAGGAACATTCATTGTGATGCTGTAGTAAGAGCTCTTCTTCTCTCCTGATCGATAAGCTGGTATATAATAAAAATTGTCGAGATTTATACAAAGGTTGTAGGTTGATGCTTATCACATCCTCTTTGAGATGCGATGGATATTACCAATCTTTAATGACAGATGAAATAATGCTTTATATGTGAGTTGCAGATATACTGAAGAGTATGAAGAGGGTAAAAGGACATGATGATACGACCAAAATGAATAATGTTAGATATATAGTGAGAATAATCAGGAGCATGCGAATGGTTTTGTACAAACTCTCTTTGTAAGTGGAAGTTTAATTATGATTTGATCTTACCTTATTAGTGCCTGTCCTTCAATTAAAAATAATAATTATCAGGTAGTGAATTGACTTAAATTATATTTATTCCAGGTCTCCTCCTAACAAATGGGCTGTTCAAAGCAAATCTAATTTTAGAAATAGCTAACTACATCTTTGTAAAACTTAATCCAATAGTTATACTCTCACTAGTTCTAATTATAGGAAAATATTTGGGAGTTGGTTTTGGTCCTAATTATAGGAAAAAATTTAAATTTTTGTCAATTTCTTCCTAAAACACCCCTATTTTATTCTCTCAAGTGTGTTTAGTTTTTTATAAGTATATGCATTTAAGTGTATAAAATTTTTCAGTCAATAAAACTCTTAAATTGTTGAATTTTAATTTGTTTATCAATGAGTTAACGTTAATTTACCTCTCTATATATATATGTATGTATGTATATGCATAGACACACATATATATAAGGGCATTTCTAGGTTGGGGAGGTATGTAAATGACATTGAAAATTTATATAAGGGAATTTTAGAAAAATGAATGAAATTAACTAAATTTAACTCCCCTCCTTAATCTCCCCAAAATCGATTAACTATATTTTATAATTAGAACTGGGGGAGTAAAATATATGATTGGAAACTAGGAACTAAGTTAAAAGTTATATATTTAGAAATTATGTAAATCAAATTACCAATTTTTTAATTGTAGCTAGCTAGGAACGTTTCCCATATATAAAAGTGAGCGAAATTATTTGAGGAAATAAATAATTGAAAAAATTATATATGTTCTCTCTAGTCTTTAAAATATGATATATTTATCTAATTTAAGTGGATTAAAAAAGTTGACTAAATTAGTTAACATGATATGTATTCTTAAAATACCATAATCATCTTCCTTCATTTCTTCATTCCCTCACATCTTTAATTATTTGTTGAGAGAGGATCCATAAAGGGTAAATTATATTAGGGAAAAAAAAACAATTAATATTGTGTGTGTGTTTTATATTACGTACCAAAATAAACTCTCTAGAGATAAGGGATTATATACATAAAGGATAATACTAACGTTAATCTCCTTATATTCATTTTCTTTATATTCATTGTAACAAGTAAATAATACTATGATTTTGACATGTCACCAAAAATAAGTATGAATTCATTACATGTGTAGGAGAGTGCGTGGAATAATTGAATTAATAGGCACGTTTCTAAACCGTAGTATCAATTATTGCCTTGATCGATGAGATAATGCTAGAGTAGTGACGCTTATGGTGCTGGTTAATTAACCAAGTCTGATGATGATCGAGGAACTAATTAATCATACGTACCATGAGAAACAAATAATTAAAAGTACTTACATTGTATGTAATTAATAAAGATTATTAGTCTAATATGTAAAAAATTAAGTGCCTCTATAAACGCTCGTTAAGTTATGTTGGAGGTATATCTTTAATTTGGTGAGTCCCGCAACTCAACTTACCAATTTTTTTTTATTTTTTTTAATCAAAATAAAAAGAAAAAAGTATTTACGTTGTAGTTATCAACTGCAAGTCAAAAATGCAAGATATAACAGTATGCCACGCTATGCTTGACTCACAGATAGCCAACACCTAAACATCAAACCAAGGAAAAGCCAATATATAAATAGACATATCACCTTCGTACACCTTAATTAAACTATATATACCTACGACCATCGACTTGGAAATGTTTCTTTTAGCATCCGCCTTGTTAGTGACTACGATTCTGATGTATGCGTATTACAAACGGAAGATGAAGCCTCCAAAACCAAGAATCTGTGGCACTTCAAACGGCCCTTCTGTGACCTCTCCAAGAATCAAGCTCAGTGATGGCAGACATTTGGCTTACAGAGAGAGAGGAGTCCCTAAACAAGTTTCCAAACACAAAGTCATACTTGTTCATGGCTTTAACAGCTCCAAAGACCTCTATTTGCCACTCTCTCAAGTAAGTAACCAGTGTCTTCACTTAACAATCAAATATAGAACACATCCCTAGCTAACAGTAGCGGCGCTCATGTTCTCTCCGAAAATCCAGCTGGCCTCTGTCTCGCAGGCGGCGCCTTTGCCGCTGGCGAGCCTCCTCTCATACTACATCCACGGCAGAAATACAAATTAGGCCTCTGTGAGTCAGGAGGAGGCGAGATTTAGGTCGGAACAGGGACATAAAGCGGCGATCGTCCTTCTTCATCGGCGTTGGCTCTTCCCTGGTCTCCGTCCTCAGTGTCTCCAACTCTGGCGTCCCTCTGTTTTCTTGGTGTTGTGGTGGTCCTCTCCCACCCCTGGCGGTGGGAGCTTTTGTCTGGACATCTCCCTTGATGATGGTCTCCGGCGTGACGGTGCTCTTCGGCTCGACGGTGGTCTCTGGCGGAGGGGATGTTTTTCCTGCTCCTTTTTCTTGTTGTCCTATTATGTTGTTGTTCATGTTCCTGTACTTTTGTGTTTGTTGTCGTACGTTTGTGTGTTTATTCTGATGTGGTTATGGATTTAGGGTTTTATGGGGGTGTTTTGTGTTGTGATTTGGATTTGCAATTTTGGGGGAATGGTATTTCCGAAGGTCATTGCTGGTTTATGCCTTACATGTATGAGGATCATAGGTAATGGCAAATCCACATCGCTAGTGCTAACCAAAATTTGTTGGGTGGGCAGTCAGTGTCACCAAGCTTGCTTCATTGGAGGAGCAAAAGTATTCTTCAAGACTTTACTTGTCTGTTTTCTTCTGAGATTGGATGTTTTCTGTCATGTACCCCAAGTAAGGGTGATTATATAGTTGATCTAATTGCAGCTTTTTCTTATAAGGAGGTGTGCCCGATCGGGTGGGTTTTACAACCAACACCTTCTTTCATGTCCTTTCTAACCTCGGATGTCAAGGAAGCCGATGAAGTTTTTGAAGTTGTTTTTATTCCTATTTGTTTTGTGGTGACTAACTCTCCTTACATTTGGTTTGGTGTTGTTGTTTTTGTTAATTTTCCTATTCTGGTTTGTTGTTATTTAGTTTATTATTGTAATCATTTGATGTAATCTTTATTATTAGTATCAATATATGTTTCCTTGTTGACAAAAAAAAAAAAAAAGAGTAAGTAACCAACTAACTAGACATATCAGGGTTTTATTATTTGCTTATATATATCTCAGTTTTGTAATATGCTAGCTGTTTTATGATGCAGGAAGTAATGGAGGAGTTGGGATTGTGTGTGCTTACTTATGACAGAGCTGGGTACGGAGAGAGCGATCCAAACCCAAAACGCAGCGTCAAGACCGAAGCTTTTGATATCCAAGAACTAGCTGATCAGTTGGGACTGGGTCAAAAATTCCATCTCATTGGTGTCTCCATTGGAACACACCCTGTCTGGGGTTGCCTTAAATACCTACCACACAGGCATGCTTATTAATGCTTTACCTTTTTCCGGTTAATATAAAACTTAGATGACTTTTTTTAATAACACTAAATAAGTTAGTTAATCATGATATACATTTTTCATCATTTGATTACATATGAATTAATTATAAGGGGGACAAGTTAATTTGGTATAAAAAAATATAGATATAAATACTATTTATTTAACTTCTTTAATTTTTTCAAAAAAATTCAATTGGGTCTTATATTAATCATAATAGAGATAGTATTAATCATCATCACTCTTAATTTCCGCCAAACAACATGACTATGAGTTCCACATCGATCAATATCATGAGAGGAATTTGGTCTTCATAAGTGCAGGCTGGCTGGAGTGACGCTGGTGGTTCCTGTGATAAATTTCTGGTGGCCATCTTTCAATTCAGAATTGGCCAACAGTGAATTCAAGAAGCAACTCAAGAGGGATCAATGGAAACTCAGAATCTCACACTATGCTCCAGGCCTAGTCTACTGGTGGATGACCCAAAAGATTTTCCCTTTCTGTTCTATAATGCAGGGACACCCAATTCTAGCTAACCCACAAGACGTCAAAACCATAAAGCAAATGTCACACATACCTATGCCTCACGACGTTCGTTTACTTCTCTCTCGTTCACTTCGTGTTCATTTTCTACATAATTCAGTTGCAATTAAGTTCCTACACATTCCGACTCTGTATAACTTAGTCTATATAATTTTAACTTGATTGTAACTTAATTGAACTTTGATTCACTGCAACTCAATTAATATAATTTTAATTGTTTTATAAATTAGTCCATAACCTTTGTTATATATTTGATTTTATTTTTTAATACGAAGGGACTCGATTATAAATTGGTTAAAACTATAGATAATGAGTTGCAATGAGTCAAAGTTTGACACCAAGTTACAACCAATCAAGTAAAAACTCAAAACTATAGATACTTAGTTAAAATATAGGAACTGAGTTACAACCGTAAAGACTGAGTTGCGATGAATCAAACTTTAGGAAGGAAGTTAAAATTATAGCGATATTAAGTTATACCTAGTTAAAGTGTAGGAAATGAGTTTTACAACTATAGAGATAGAGTTGCAATGAGTTAGATTTTAGATACTAAGTAACAAATAAAAGAAACTTAATTGTATTGTGTTAAGCTGTAGAGACTGAGTCAAAATTATAGGAATAAAAGATTAATTTTACTCATATATACATACGTACGTATGATGTGTGTGTGTTTCAGTGTTGTGATTTGTGTGCAATAAAATTAATGAAGGTTTGTTTTCTGGTGTGTTTGGGTTGCAGCATAAGATTAGGCAGCAAGGTGACTTCGAGTCGCTGCATAGGGACCTGATGGTGCATTTTGGGAAGTGGGAGTTCGATCCAATGGAGATGAAGAATCCATTCCCAGGAAACGAAGCTTGTCGTGCGTACCTATGGCAGGGTCATGAAGATAAGTTAGTGCCCTATGAACTGCAACGATATCTGGCGAAGAAGCTTCCATGGATAAACTACGTTGAGGTTGAAGATGGTGGGCATCTCATGATTCACGAACCACGTTTATGTGAAGCTATTTTCAGACAGCTCTTGCTCGGCCAACCACCCACTCTCCACTAGTTTTCAACTTTGTTTGGTGTTTATCGTACTCATCTTGTACAGTGTTTTCGGTTAACTACTTCATCAGTTGCAATCGTGTGGCTTAATTTCTGAGTTAATATATATGATAAGATTAAATGAACTCTAATAATGCTAGTGACGCTTGTGATCCTGGTTTATTTATGAAGTCTGGTGAGGAACTAATGCTAGCTATGAGACAAATTATGAGTGGAAGTTATCATCAACTACAAGTAAAAAGCGTGTTGAACGATAGATAGATCTGCATTCGGTCCTCATACAGCCAGTCAACATCTAAAACCAAACCAACGAAGCCAATAATAGGGAAGGTTTCTTATGTGGAATGGTACGCGTGCAGGGCATTAATGTGGCTCTCTTGTGGCTTGGAACTATTGGTGATTGGTACATTACATTTCTTGCTTCGGGCATACAGTGCTTTCCCCTAAAATAAATGTAAACTGGTATACATATCATTAATGGATTATAGATTTATAGGCCCACACCATATATATTCTTGTTTAATTGTACTGATATTTTATCACCAAAATTATGCTGATGTTGAATGTCGTAGAATCCCATTTTTTTATGTCTAAATTTAACAAATTCTATGTTTAGTCGGAGTGGTTAGACTCAAGACACCAAGCATCAATGGAACGTGTTTCCTTGCTAGTCTTTTAGGAGCAAGGCGAGCGCCTGGCCCAGATCTCCTAGTGAGATTTGGATAGTTCAGATTTTTTTAATTTTTTAAGAGTATGAAGCATTTTTTAATATAAGTCAGTGTTTTAAGTATATTTTTAATATTAGCCAATATCCTGAAATAATTTTTTAAAATCCTAAAATAATTTTTCAAGGTTATGAAGAATTTTTCAATACCTTAGAATATATTTTTAGTATAAGTCAGTATCCTGAAATCAAGATTCTAAAACAATATTTTAAGATCATGAAGATTTTTTTTAGTATCAATTAATATCATGGAGTATTTTTTTTAATACCATTGAGTACTTTAAAATATTTTTTCAAGATCCTAAATAAATATTTTATGGTACTAACTCTTAGTAAAAATATACTCTAAGGTATTGATTAGTACTAAAATTCTTCATGATTTTAAAGAATTATTTCAATATACTAAGTGGTACTAAAAATATACTTTATAATACTAATTGGTATTTTAAAAAAAAATACTTATTAAAAAAAAGAATAACTCTAAACCATCCAAATAATAAGATCTGGATGACAAGGAGCTCACCCCAAAAGGATGAGTGCACCCAGCTCATCCAAATGATGAATAGGGAAACGTGTTAGAAGCATGTTAAAATTTTGGGCCTTAAAATCTCCGAAGAAATTTTCCACCCTGAAGTGAAGTCCATCCCAATTCGAAAACGGTGATTATTGGATGATATTAGCTAAAAAGGTTGCTGGTTTTTGAGGCTCAAGATGGAGTCTGGCCCAATTTGAGACAAGGTCATTGCTCCTGACTACAGCTTTCTTTATTCTCTCTTTTTATTAAGGATATTAAATAAGTGACAATAGAGAATGAGAAAAAAAATATGAAATTAACGAGTAATGTGAGAGACAAAATGAATTGAATTTCTATATATAGGACCAAACCACATTGATCAATTAAGTCTATACCTCCTTCAATCCATAATATATAGGGTGTTTTTGAAAAATAGGTTGGCTTAAATCACTTGTAAGATAATTAATACTTATTTTTTCAATTTTGTCCTTATGCTCATTTCCAATTTTTGTCACTCATTGAATTTTTAAACACATTTTTAATAAGGATAAAAGTGACAAAAAATTAAATTTATGACATATTTAAAAAGTTAATTGTCATTTTATGATATAAATTAATTAAAGTATCGTGTATTACGACAGGAGGGAGGGAGTATTCAGCATTGAAAGGAGTGTATATATGCTTAGCATTTGAATTTTTATTTTTATTTTCCACAACCATGAAAACCAAAAGGGGAAAATAGCGTATGCAACGTGTCAAGTTGCCAACCCATCACATCCCAATAATATTTTTAAATCCACTTGGACGTTAAAAAATAGGAAAAATCTATAATAAACAACTTTAAAAATGTTTAAAGATAAAAAGGTGTTTTAAATATTCATAAATCATAATTCTAAAGAGATGTGAGGCTCAATTTATCATTTTTTTGAAATTTATAACAAAATACCATTTTACCTTTACATATTTTTTTATTAAAAAATTACCCAAGGGCCGCCACCACAATGTCAAATTTTGGCTAGGAGCTAATGGTGGATGTGGGGTTTAAATCCTCCACCACTTTATTTGCACAAAATATTGGTGACCATTGCTTCACCAATGTCATTCAACCCAACACAACTGATGCAAATAAAAAATTATTTATTAATCTTTGATATTTATTCCAAGTCTATTAACAATTTTAGGTGAAGAATTGGTAATTTTAGATACAGAATACATAACTTTCATTTGTAAGAAAAAAATTCACATACTTTTTCAAATCATTCTTAAATTCAAATAAGGAACTAATAAGTTTGGATAAATACTTCACAACTTTTATTTAAGTAAAAAACTCACCTACTCTCTCAAACCATTCACAAATTTAGAAACAGAATTCTCAAATTTTGATAATAAATTTCCAACTTTTATTTTTTTAAGTAAGAAATTAATTTATTCTCTCAGGTCATTTACATATTTAGATAAGGAATTCATAAGTTCAGATATAACGTTTATAAAGTTCAAAAAAAGATTGTAAATTCGACGCCTGGATTCCAATTTGATTTTTGATTCTCACAAATATTTAAAAGAAGGATTAGAGCATTAGATTTGAAAGAGAAATGAGGTGATTTTTTTTTTTTCAAAAAATGGCAAGAATCACGTAAATAGTTAAGCCACAATGTCCTTCATTCTAATTTTGTGTGTACATATCTTCTAAAAATTTATCTTGTATGTCTTTACTGAAATTTATCTGATTTGTGGAGACAACAAATACAAGAATTTGGCTATTTATGTGTGTGCTAAAGGAAACAATTAGGTCAATGGTAAGTTTTTACTTTAAACAAATATAAGAGAATTATTACTACTCTCACCCACTATCTCTATTAATTATAAACATAAGTAAAAATAATAATTAATGTTTTTTGAAAACTAGTAAATGATTTATAAAAAAGACTAAATATATTTATCAGTTAGTGTTTTATAATAAAAATTAGAGAGAGTATGTCTCTTCCAAGCTACTTAAACAAATAAACAAATATATGTCGTTTTTTAAAATGTAAAATTAAAGGGTTAAAGTGCAAAAATATACATAAGCATTTTCTTCATGGCGCCCAGCACCACGTACTTTTTTTGGAGCAAAAATATACACATGGGTAGGAGCAAAAGTCACATCTCACCGTTATGTTACTGTTCACCCGTGATAAGAGAGAAAAAGATAAAGTGAATAGTAACATAACGGTGGGATACGGATTTTGCTTTAAAATAGTAACTATGTGTATATTTTTGTTTTAAAAAAAAGTACGTAGTGTTAGACGCTCCTAAAAAAAACTCATTTGTATTTTTCCACCTAACCCAAAATTAAATAACAAGATAATAGAAGTGCAACTGTGGGGTTGAAGCTAAAAAGTGATGTCTAAGGTCGTGGAGCCTCCGATGTGTGTGCCTGTCAGGCATGTCAGGTTGAGAGAGAGAAAGTGTGTGTGAGTTTGAACTTTTAATTTTAATGGGGTTGGTGGCACCAACTGTTGACCAGGTTTTTTTAGAATAATACTTGAATCTCAAACACAGACATTATGTCAACTTGACTTAATATTCTTGATCTTCATTAACGTCCACATCTTGAGTAGTATGAGAGGTTGATTAAGAAGACAAAAAAAAAATCTCATCTATATTATAAAAGTATCTACTTAATTGATCAACAATTGTTATAATCTATTTACATCTGTAACTTTATAAAGAAGTGTTCTAATTTCATTCACAAATGTCTTTAAAAGAATGATGTTGATTACATCTTCTCAGCATATAATTCATGACTTCTATATAATTTCTCAAAAAATGTTAATGTTTCTGGTGTCTTTGAATTAGTTTTTGAAAAATAGTTTTTTTTTTTAAAATGATAAAAATAATTTTAGAACATAGATCTTGAAAAACATCTACTTCCAGCTCGTGTTGCTGAAATCCATAAAAATATTACTTTTTATAAATTTTATCTTAATATTCAATAATTTTTCAATTTTATGCATATTATATTCACGAGTATAAAGTTTGTGGCCTGCACAATAATAAATAAATGAATGATAAAGTGTAGATTTATAAGAAAAATTTAATGGCCTTGCTTATAGCAATCTTCTCCCTGAATTATAAATAAGATGAGATTTGTTCCTGTGTAATTTAATTCGTAACATAGAGATATACTATTTCACATATTTTTTCCTATACAAATTTTAATACACGTACACGTAAATGTTATTTATTGGGAGGGTCCAATAAATAAATAATATTCTTAAAACAGGTTGGCATGAGGAAGCAGACAAATGGCGCCAATTGTAGTTTGGGTTTTCCTTTCATTTAAAAATAATAAAATAATCGCTTTCTTGATATATATATATATATATATATATATATATATAAATTGACGATCCTCTTTGATTCATTCATTCACGTCTCAAAGATTCAGTAACGTGGGATGGAGCTTTCAACAATTTACTACAAATAACAATAATTTACCCAAAAACTCTGTTGGTGTCATGAGAACCAGTCTTAGCCCCGAAGTAGTCTCATCATAGCCGCACCTTAACCAACTAAACACTAAACATCACAAGTAAAAAAAAAAAAAATAGAAGTTAGTACGAGGGAAATTTTCATTAAAATATCATTTAAATTTGTAAAACTTACAGAAGTCTTTTGAATTTGTAAAAAGATTGAGAGGTACCAAAAACCTATGAGATATATGTAAATTCGAGTGAAATGACCCTTTTATCCTTAATTTTAAATAAATAAAAAATAATAAAAATACGCACAATCATCATCAGTTGAGTTTACTGTGTGAACATTTTTCGTTGATAACATTAACGGTATAATAAATATAAAACTAAAAGTATATTTTATGAAGTTAAGTGATTAAAATTCAGAAGCATATCTCATATGAAACTTAATGATCAAAAGTATACATTAGCCTAATAAATATAAAAAAAATATATTTTATATTTAAGATCAAGATTAAAATTGAATTTTATATTAAAAAACGAGTAGTAAATGAGAACACGAGAGGAAGAGAATATATTCTGATGGAATTGACAAGTAACAGGGCAGTGTTTGAACACTCAAAAGTCACAATTGGCCAGCTCTCTCTGCCCAGAAAAAGAAACAATATTTTACAATCTTATAATGTGTCCATGTGACAGAAATGGAGACTGCGAATCATTTTCGGTACGTGAATAAAGCATCCAAGTCAATAAAAAGTAAAACCAAAACATTGTTCAGATGCCCTTGAAATATTTTAAGGTGATAATGGTTTTTTTACACAATTTTATGCAACTACTATTTAGATGGCTAACTATTATTTAGTATTTGTAACATATATTTTTTTTTATATACACATAGTAGGGGAGGGGGACATGGTTTGAATCCTAGACATGGAGGAAGGAAGTCAAACTCCCATGCCACTGCGCTATTAAGGCGTTGGCAGTATTTATAACATATTTTTAATTACGTGCAAAATACAGTATATTTACTCGTAATTAAAGTTATGTTATGTATACACATTTGAGAAAAGAGGTTGTATTTGAAGTTTTTGAGCGGTAGTGTTTTTTTAGCAGTAAATACATCTTTTAGAAGTGTTTTTTTTGTCATATAAAATAGATTTGTAAGAAAAGATTTATTACAACTTACTAAAAAATGATTTTTAAATATATTTTTTTTGTGTTTTCCAAATAAGTACGTTTTTTTTTTTAATAAGAAAACAAGTAGGGGTATCATGTCATTATTATCTCCCAACAAAAAAGGGTATCCTTGTTTGATTAAAGAAGATAAAATAGCATATTATCATTAGTCCCTTTTATGAAGCTCCAGTCCACCAGTTACGTTGAGTGCAAAAATTGCCTTTCATATTAAATAAATATAGTAATGGTTGAATAGTGTCATAACTCATAACTTCTCAAAATTAAATTAATAGGTTTGATAAAATCGCGAAAAACATGTAGTTGCTTAATGCAATTTCTTATTCCTTGATCCCAGTGGAATCTGCGAGCGTAATCACGCAGGTTACTTTACTTTCTCAGTTTCTCCCAAAATCAAGAGAAATTCTTTTGGCACTAATGGACCCGTTTGGTAAGTTGAATAGGTGGGAAGCGAAGATGAATAAGTTCTCTTATTTAATATATTTTTAACATTCAGTTTTAAACTCATGTTATAAGGGTCACCATTTTTTCCTTTAAAAGTAAAAAGATAATATCCTACTAAAATTAGTGAGAATCAAGTTTCCTCTTTCAACAGTGAAGGTTTCAGAAATATTTATTTTCATAAAATATTTATTTTCTATAAAGAAAGAAAATAAAATTACATTCGAATTTATGCGAAAAAATCATAAATTAAATATAATGAGAGAATAATTTAGACAAATTCAATTTTTTTTTGGTAAAATAAATGCTTCGCCAGAAAAATCGAACTTAACTCATAATTTCTTTTTTCAAATAAAAGCTTTGCCATAAAATATAAATTTGAATTTAATGCAAGTAAATTCATATTAAATTCTCAATATAAAAAAATACATTTGTTATTTTTATTTTCAATTAACTACTTTTGAGGGTAAAATAACTATTTTCAGATTATTTTTACATTGTCGTTTTTTTTTTACCAAACAATTATCCACAAAACTCCCCTTCCCTTTCTTTCTCTTCTCAAATCTTCCCCATACCAAACGGGCATAACATGTGTTGCAGGTTTTCAGGCATCTTCTTACAATTGTCTTAGAATTAATGAGCCTTTATTTAAGTTGTTTTTTTTAAAAGAAAATATTATAAAGTGTTGCTCATAAGAAGACTTTAAAAACACAGAAAATTATTTTTTTGTGCCAGACTAAAAATAAGTGCAAAGAATGGTTTTAATTCATAATAAAAAAATTTCCCCTTTTTTATTCAACAGGATTTGAATTTCTAACCTTCTTATCCATACCTATAATAACCATCTGAGTTTTTTCGATTTGGATTATAAATCTTCCTATCTGTGCCCTCATTACCGTCTGAGTTTTTTTTTTTGGCAGGGAGTAATTAAATTTTATTAAGGTTACCAATTTAATCAATATAATATGCTTGCCTGTCAAAAGCTGCTTTAATTAAATTTTAGAAAAAAAATATTCTGCCCAATTTTAATACTTTTTGGTCGGTGTATCTATAGAATAAAATAATGGTTAATATAATTATTAATTCTTATCTTTTTGTTTGAATTTTAATTTTAATCTCTGGATATTCAAATTGTTAATTTTGATCCTTATAATTTAATAAAAAAATAGTCTGAACTTAAATATAAGGATAAAAGTCAAAATTTGTTAAAAATATGGAGACCAATCGTTAAATTCAGACAAAATCTCTATGAAACTATAAAAGCAAAAATGATAAAAAGAAATTGAAAATTCAATGAATGGATAAAATATCAATTGTAATTAGCCATGAAATAATTAGGAGGAAAGATGGGGCAAGCTGTGAAATTGAAAAGAGATATGAAAGAGAGGAACCAAGGGAGCCGCAATTGGGGATCACACGAGCAAAAGCTAAAGGAAACAGAGTGTGGGAACTGGCAAGAAAGATGCTCTCAAATGGGAACCTTGAGAAGGGATATGCTCTCCACTCTGGTATGTCAAATATCAAATACATGTCCTTCTTAAATTCAAAGTCAAAATAAATATCTCCCAGTAATCGATCCGCATACTTCATCTGTTCCATTTCCTCTTGTTGATTCTCGTTTCAGGCTATCATGCTTAGATCCGTATGTCAAAAGCGCAATCTCTTCGGTCTCTGCAGATTCAATTTTTGCCAGGTGAGTCTATCGTGTCCTTTTACCCAATAATCCCCAACTTTTCTTCTTCCCCTCTTAGAATTTGGAAATCAAGCCCTGCTAGATCTACCCTTTAATTCTTCAGGGATGGTCTCCAGAGCAGCCATAGTTTTGCTTATAGGTCTTCTGGGCATGGTTTATCAGGCCACTCAGCTTCCTCCTCCTAACCGTTCCGATGAGATTGAGCCCTCCAATGGTGAAACCCACGTCGCTTCTCCCAGAATCAGGCTTGCTGATGGAAGGTATCTGGCTTACAGAGAATTAGGCGTCCCCAAGGAGAAAGCCAAACACAAGATCATTATCGTCCATGGATTTGGAAGCTCCAAGGAGATGAATTTTCTGGCACCCCAAGTACCCTAACTTGAATCCCTCTTCTCATTTTTCCTCTTTTTTTTTTTTTTTTTTTGTTGGATTTAGATCTGAATGCTACTGTGGCAAGGGAAAAACACAACAAATTCGAATCTGAAATATAATAAAAACTAGGTGCCACCAATCAGGGAATATTTTACTGAAAAGTGTACTCAAGTTGAACAAAGCATGACTTTAATCGAGTCAGTACATTATGCTTCTGATTTTTCGGAAGTATGATTTGTTTGACCACTTCCCCCTCTTTAATTTGTACTGGATTTTAAAGTATATACTCATACTTCCAGCTTAGAGAAGCATACCGCAATGTTGAACAGTTTCTCCGAATTTGCAGGAACTAATTGATGAACTAGGTGTATATCTTCTGCACTATGATCGGGCTGGATATGGAGAAAGTGATCCAAACCCAAAACGCTCGCTGAAATCTGAAGTACTTGACATTCAAGAACTTGCTGATCAGCTTCAGTTAGGACCAAAGTTTTATGTGGTCGGAGTCTCAATGGGATCCTATGCTACCTGGAGCTGCCTGAAGTACATCCCCCACAGGCAAGTTACATGATCCAAAATATGTATTTTTACAGTATTTGTTTTATTGCCGGCTTTCTCATTTGATTTCAAAGATCTAAATCCTTAGTTTCACACACAAGACCATTTTGTGCAGGCTAGCTGGTGTGGCTTTAGTGGCTCCTGTTATAAATTACCAATGGCCTTCACTTCCTGAGAAATTGATAAAGGAAGACTACAGAAGGAAACTTATGAGGTGGGCCATGTGGCTTGCAAAATACTCCCCCACACTATTGCACTGGTGGGTGACGCAGAAATGGCTCCCCTCAACTTCTGTAATTGAAAAAAATCCCAAATTTTTCAACAGAAGAGATATTGAAATTTTAAAGATAATTCCTGGCTTCCCAATGCTTACCAAGGTAATTAATTTTATACTTTCTCCGCTTCTTGATATAAGATTTATTTACTTAATTTGATTAGATTAAGGAAGTTTGTTAAGTTAGTTGTTATGATATGTTTTTTCTAAAATATCTTAATCATCTTCCTTAATTCCTCCTATCTTTGACCTGATTACTGTTGAAGAGATGTGAGTAAATTAGGAAAAGATTGACAAATATAAAAATTAAGATCAATTCCTCAATTAGGTCCACATTAAGCATTGGAGGAGTAACCTTTTCCCCCTTTGACATTTCCCTATAACTTTCCCTCATTTGGATTGCTCCAAGTCAGTTTTTGCTCCTTCTGTTTAACGTTTCTCATTCAACTCCTATATGTTTTGATCTGTTACCCTAAACCATTTGGGTAATGTTTGACTTGTACTTTTGAACAGTTTTGATATAGTCTTTGTAAGGCTATTAGTGTGTTAGAATAGAAACTTTCCTCTCACTGATAATGTTCAAGACATAAGCGAAACCGATACTCTTACACGAATTTGCAATACACTGTTTTGGTGAATTAACATAAATGTGGTGTGTTTGAAGAGAATTTGTGATGTGATGGTATGTTTGTCCTGGCAGGAGAAATTAATGGAACAGGATGTTTTTGACACACTGCGACACGACTGGATGGTGGCTTTTGGGAGGTGGGAATACGACCCAACAGAGCTAAGCAATCCATTTCCTCAGAATTCTACATTGGCTCACATTTGGCAAGGTTTTGAAGACAAGGTTGTGCCCTCTCAAATCCAGAGATTTGTTTCAGAGAAGCTACCCTGGATACGTTATCATGAAGTTCCAGATGGTGGCCATTTGATTATTCATTATAGTGGCTTGTGTGAGGCCATTTTAAGAGCCCTTTTACTTGGAGAAGAAAATGTCTCATATAAGCCTAGATTGTCATCCACATTTGTATTCTGATAAAAATTCCATGATTGTTGTCCAAAGCATGTCGTTTTAGGATGGTATCTAATTATGTACATTACATTTGTTGATTGGCCAGTTTGAAGAACGGAAGAAAATGTCTAATTCAATGTGAAATCATTTTTAGTTTTGGTATCCTGCTCAAGATCAGCAAAAAAAGAAAAAATCCTTATAATAAGTTGGGATTCATGCATTCCCACTAGTACTCTATTGGTAAACACATCAAGTATCAACGTGCAACATAAAAAATCATACTACCTCCAATTATTAATATAAGATTTGATTTGCACTATAAATTAAATATTAAATTGAGGATGAGATTATAGTAATAACTTGCACCATTATTATGTGAACAGTGCATCTCAATATTTCATTGTTTTAGACTGTAAAATACACGATGACACATGGTTAGTTTTAAATATGTCAAACCAACAAGCATGCTATGAGAGTAAATAAATTGAGAGTGATGTTGAATTTAATGAAAAACTAATGTAACAAATAAATAGAGGGAAATGAAGAAAAGGACGATAGGTGGAATCCATTGCAAATCATATAAGTCAAAACAAAATATTAAATGTTATTTTTGTACGTAAAGAAGATATATTATTAGATAAATTACTTTGATAGCAGTGATTGATGGAGGCTTCATTTGGAGCCTTTTATGGGGAAATTTGCAAAAATACACCAAAAAAAAAATTGTTAAAATAGACCAGTAGAAAACAATTTGTCAAACTAACCTAGTTGGTGACGCTACGTCAGCGGGCGCCACAGCCAAAGTGGCGCTGCCACGTGGTAGCGCCACTTGTGTTGGCACGCCACAAGTGGCGCCACTTTCACAAAAGTTTTTTTTTTAATTTTTTTAATTATATATTATTATATTTAATATATATTAAATATAATATATATTATTTTACATAATATATATTATTTTAATTTTTTAATTTTAATTATTATAATTATATATTTCAAAAATTTTATGAAATATTCCTTTTAAAATGATGTTCTATTTTCGAAAAAATTTTCTGGACGGGGCGCTGCCCCACACCCCGCAAGGGGTGTTGTCCCTTGACCCCGCCTGCTAACAGGCTAACGAGACCGCCATAGGGTTCCGGCTGATTCTTCATAGCACGAGAAATAAAATCATAATATGTTATATATGCATTATATATGTATTATATAACATATTTTTTTTCAAGAAAAAAAAATATAATATATCATATTAATAAATTACATATTAAATTATATAATCTAATATATATAATATTAATATAATAATATATTATATATATTATATTATATATATTATTAATATAATATATTATTATATTATGACTCGTAATTGGTCATCAGAGAAAGAAGCAAAAAAACATAAAAACAACAGGATTGTCGAGGATGATGATGTTGCAGGCAGCAATGAAAAGTAAAGGAGTATGATTGTTGAGAGGGAAATTGTGGCTCCAATGACCAACTTGACTGCATCGGAAGCAAATATCGGACGGACGATGAGTTCTCTGGACCTTTCGGTGATCTTGTTGAACAAGAGTGTTAGGCAAAGGGACTGGGAAAAGGGGAGACGATGAGAAATAGTAAGAAGAGACGCAGCTTTTAATAGGTATTGCAAGATTCGAACGGCCAAGAATAATTGTCAGTGGTGCCTCCATGGTTTTAAAAACAACATGATTGTCGAGGAAGATGATGTTGTAGGTAACAATGATGGGGATGAGCAAAATGATAAAAGTGAGATTGATTGGCAAAATGCAGAATTGCCTGTTGGTTGTGATAAGTTCAAACTAGGTGACACCCAAAAAATTGAGGACCGTTCTATGTTCTCTTATCAGATGCATACCATAAAAGGAATTGGTAGAGGAAGACGTTACATGGTATATCCTGGTAAAGGGGAAACATGGGCAATATTAAATATATATGAAGATTTAATTTATATAATATGAAGATTAAAAAAGTAATAATTAAATCGCACTACGAAGATTTACGATTTAATCGCGCGATACTATATCACTACGATTTAATCGCGCTACGAACAACTAGCAAGACAATCCCGCTAGCCGGTTAGCGGGCGGGGTTAAGGGGCAGCGCCCCGTCCAGAAAATTTTTTCAAAAATAGAATATCATTTTAAAAGGAATATTTCATAAAATTTTTGAAATATATAATTATAATAATTAAAAATAAAAAATAAAATAATTAAAATAATATATATTATATAAAAATAATATATATTATATTTAATATATATTAAATATAATTATATATAATTATAAAAAAAATTTTAAAAAAACTTTGTGGAAGTGGCGCCACGTGGCGTAGCGCTACTTATGTGGCGTGCCAACGTGGAGCTGCCACTTAGTGGTGCCACACGTGGCAGCGCCACTTTGACAGTGGCGCCACATGTTGACATAACACCATCAACTAGGTTAGTTTAACAAATTGTTTCTCTATTGGTCTATTTTGACAAATTTTTTTTGAGGGTGTATTTTTGCAAATTTCCTGCCTCTTATGTGGGAAATTCAAAATCCATGCATTAATAGCAAGAAATAAATGTTTGTTTCCTTTTGTCAATTTATCCAACTCGTGCGTCTGACCAACTCCTTCAAATTTAGGCCCGCTTTGCTTCTTTTTATTTATTTAAATGAA
This sequence comes from Acacia confusa, assembly GCA_037074495.1. Classification (NCBI taxonomy): domain Eukaryota; kingdom Viridiplantae; phylum Streptophyta; class Magnoliopsida; order Fabales; family Fabaceae; genus Acacia; species Acacia confusa. Next base: position 3,361,394 of record CM073509.1, read on the forward strand.
ATATTAAAATGCATTAGTAAATAAAAAGATACAAAATGTCAGAACTACAGAGAAAATGAACATGAAGAAAAAGCATTAAGAGTTCTAATGAAGGGATAATTCGAATAAACATGAATACAAAATCCTTTAGAAAAAGATCGATATCTTTTTGAATCACTTTATCTTCTTCTTTGCATGCTCCTTCAACAGGTAAAAAATTCTTAAAAACACAATAGACTTCCAATGAATCTTTCCTCAAAATTTAAGAAGGTTGAATTCTTAATCTAAAGTAAGTTTACTCAAAAACATATAAGGTCAAATTGTAAGACGTTTCACGAGTTTTTCCTTCATATTATTTGTTGTAGTAATTGACTTTGGCAACAAATCCAAGATTTTCAAAGTAGCTTTCTTTTTTACCTAAATTTGTGAAGAATGATAGCCCAACCATTTAACATTTAAGCGGTTCACATCGCTTTGAATAAGAGCAGAAGATGATGTCGTTGACAGTTGAGCATTAGAAAGCTAGGGAGGCAAAAGAAATTGAATATTGAATCTCTTTAATAACCATAAGAGGGGAAATGGTGGTTCTTTTGGTATAAAGCCATATTTGTTTTGCTCCAAATGATATTGATAAAGCACAATAATGATAGAATGAAGGAGTAAAGCAAAGTTTGCTTGAGCCAAAGCCTAAAACTTCGAAAACAAGAGAATGTGAATTTAGTAGACAAGCTTCCAAACCAGACTGAACTGGAGAAAGGCATGAGACAATATGATCTAAAGTTTAAAGTTCTGAGCATCCAAATAAGCAGTAACCCGTGATGCTCGTATGATGGTTAACAAGCATGTCACAAGAAGGAATAGCATCATTCAACAATTTTCATATCAGCAAGAGTTGTTTCATTGGTAAATTAACTGACCATAAAAACTTCTAGAAAGGGTCTTGAGAAAAATGAGGAGAGATTTGTCTGCACAATCTAAAACCATCACAGACTGAATAAGATCTTGAATCACTTCTACTCCAATGGAATTTGTCAGGAAGATCACTAAACGAAAGGGGAGTAGTGAGGATAGAGTTGGCAATATTGGATGAATACAGAGATCAAACCAAATTAAATTTAAATTCCTTCTTATTAGGTTGAAGCTTGAAGGAATATGCATTGATAGATAAACAACAGATTGTATGGGCCACCATAAAGGGTGGCTGACCAGAAAGATGATATCTGTACATTGAGGAACGCCTTTTCAAATCAAAGATGAGTAGCCAACTTTGCTTAATTGGATGATAATGTGAAACATCTATAGTGATTGTTATCAAATTCGTGAATTAGACTATCTAAGTTTAATGCTTTTATGTTTTTAATTTAAAAAATCAAGTTAAATCGAACCAGCGGTAAACTCGTAATTATCGTAAACTTTGTTAAAATCATGAGTTTATATACTAAGATTATTGTTTTTACATTTCCAACTTATAAAATCGTATTACCTCATCCTACTTGTGTTAACTTCTTCGATTTGATCATATTCAATGGCTTTAAATATAAATTTTACATAAATTTTTTTGTTAAATATGATCAATTATGAATGTTGATGGATTTAATTTTAATTATTTGAATTAAAAAAAAATTTAATTCAAATTGTTATTATTTTTGTATTTTAATTATTTAATTATAAATTTATATATAATGGTAAAAATAAACTCTTACAAATTTAAAATTTGAGTTTATAATATAAGTTTACCTCATTGTCACGAGTTTATTTAAACTTGCGAACTTAAAAACCTTACTTATAGCCCATATATAACAAATGATATTTATGTTAAAAAAAATGAAGAGATATTTAACATGGGAGAGAGAGAGAGAGGAAGAAACATTTAACTAACTGATACTCCTTTAAAATAAATGAAGAGAAATAGGAGTGTAAATAACTTTAAATAAGAAGACTTAATTGTCCATGTCCTTAGATTAAAAAAGAATATCGTAGTGATTTTGACCCAACCCTTTGACCCTTTTTATTCCATGTCATGATATGTTAGTAGACTGTCACTATGTATTATTTTATGAGATAATTTTGTCACTACCTCATTTTCATATCACATCTTCTTTTATTTAATTTCTTTATGGGAAATTTCTTATTGGTTTAGAAGACCTAAATTTAAATATCAATATGGAGTGTGTATAAAATTCAGTAGAATCTTGATACTTTCTAGGGTTAAGTAGTACATCCATTTCGGAAGTATATATCGAGAGGTGATGTTGTCCTGAAAGTTTTTTCAGGCACAATTTCACTTCAAAAGTTTAAAAATGGAACAATATTGTCATTTTTCGTTAAAAAAACTAACATTAACCATTAAAAAATTGACATTGACATTTAACTTTTTAATGAAAAAGGCTAATATTACTTCATTTTTGGACTTCCAGGGTAACCTTAAACTCAAAAAAACTTTTAAGACAACAATGCAAACGTGTACTTTTAAGGTAGATTTACTACTTAACCCTCCTTTCTACTTTCTACATATAAAATCATACATGTCCATCTAACCAATAAGGCTACCAAAAAAACACTTTTCTTCTATTTCTTACACAACATTGTCATTCAAATGAAGAGAAATAAGCGTTCTCCATTGCGACATGGGAGGGTATTTCCGTATTTGTACAAGAAACCAATAATATCTCATTTTTATTTGCCAAAAGGGGAAAAAAAATCTAACGAGTGCAAGAGGGATCTGAATCTTTACTATCAAATTTTTCTGGTATTAAATATGAGTAAATTCTCCCATTTGGATGTGCATTCAATTCAATGAAAATTTCGAATGCACATGTATTTAATAAAACATTTTAATTACACACTAATAACATAGTATTTTTTAGGAAAAATCAATCTCATATAGTTTTTATTTACTTTTATCTAACAATAAAAGGAATTGTCACAAATGGCCTATCTATATAGAGTCGTTGCATGAATATATTAAGTCCTAAACGAATTTAACGATATTGGATTAAAAAAGCCCAATAAAGTCATTAAAAAAAGGTTCATTTAATTAAATAAATCATCCAAACTTACGCAGGCTTTATGTTATCTTGCCTTGCCAAATCTACTACGAGGACCTTACAACTTGATAACTTTTTTTTAAAAAATCTATTTATTTTATTCAATCTGCACAATTTTTTCTTTATAAAATGGTTGATTTTGACTATGTTATAATTTCTTACACTATCCATTTAGTCCTCTGGTATTCTTAGTTCATTATTAAAATTATCACGTAATCATTAAATTACAGTAAGCATTTTAAAACCCATTAAGAATACCTTATTCATAGAGCTGGTAAAACTAATTAGGCCCATCGGGCTGGCCCGTTTAAGTCCTAGCCCTTTAAGGGCTGGATTTGAAAAATGAACGAGATATTTGAAATTAACTCTTATGGGCCGGCCCTTATGTGCCTCGGGCTTAAACGGGTAGGCCCTGGAGGGCCTTAAGCCAGCCCTGCAGGCCCTTTTCACTGTAGTTTTTTTTAAATTATTAATTTTTATATATATATATATATATATATATATATATATATATATATATATTGTATTTGTTATAGTTATTTATCCATTTAACTACAAATACATAATAACTATACTCTGATTTTATGATTTGATTTATTATTTGTTGCAAATAAAGATTATAGATGTGTTCATGATGCGGGAAAAAAATTTCATGATATTCTTACTCATGAGCTAGAGACTACTACTCAAACTGAAGAACAATTAAATGTCGTTAAAATCAATGATCGTGACGAAGATGACGACAATAATAGTCATCGTATTAGTGTCGTTTAGTGATATGCTTTTTATGTTTTATGTGAGTTATTTGTGAATATAATTTGCTTTTGATTATGAATTAGTGATTGTGCATATTTATTAGATGATTCGTGTTGTAATTTACTAATTACATTTTTTTAAAAAAAAGTTGAGAAAAAATAGTTAAAATTTGTAATAATAATTTTCAGCCCTGCGGGCCCGCCCTGACCCTGGTGCTTTTGGGTCGGGCTTTGAAAAACATGTGTTTTTTTACTCCGGGCCTTGGAAGGCCGAGTCTATTAGGCCCTGGCCTTTCACGGGCCAGCTCTGATTACCAGCTCTACTTATTGATAATTTTTTTTAAAATTAAAAAATAAATTTGTCTACTTTATAAGAATATATATCAGACAGTCACAGTTTTTCGCCAAGCAGGTACTAATAAACTATAACAGTCAACTATTATAGTATTTTTAATTTTATATGGATTAGTTTCTTACTTTTTTTTCCCCAAGAAAATAGTGGTCAACTCGTCGCAGGTACGAAAACTTGATATTGTTCATTGTCCCCTTTCCTCCCGCGTTACTTTTCCCCCTTTCGCCTCGCTCTTTCCTCTCTCTCCGACGGTTTGATTTTGATCCGTCGTTGACTTCGTTTAATACCCCGTACTTTTTACCTCCCAGCTCTCCAATTCCGACTAATCATTGCTTGCTTACCTTAATTCTATGAATTGATCTGATTACTGGTGAGGATTTCACCTTCTGCCCTAGGGTTTACGATCTTTGGCTCGTCAAGTTTAATCTTATCTTTTTGCTGTTCAAAACACTTGATTCTATCGGTTATCCTTAGTTCAGCTCTTGGGAAGCTGGGGGTTTGTGGTTCGAAGCATTTGCTTTTTGTGCTTATTTTTAATGCATTTGCTATCTTTATTGCGAATAACGGATTTTTTTTTTTTTTTTTTTTGGTGGTTTTCTTCGGTCTTCATTATATTACGATCGCCTTTCATGGGCTATTTGAGGCCCTGCATTTAATTTTATTTATCGTTTTAATCAAGCGCTTGAAATTTTATGGAATTGGTGATTAGTAATGTTCGATGTGGAATATTGTTCCTTATGGTAATCGAGCTGGATCGTTTTGTAAAAGCAGGACAAAATAAGTAGAAATTTAGCTCATGCTGATTCCGGAAAATTGAGGGATGTATTTTGTTACGAATCACTTGAAATTGGTATAGTGCTGTAGTTCCTTAATCTCCATTCAGTATTTTTTTTTCCAGAAAAGTTTGTCGTACCTTCTGTTTCTCTCGCCATTATTTCCATCACATACTTTTGTGCTGATGCATTTAGAGGACGCCGAATGGAGCACTAACAATTTTTACCCCATGATGTATAATTGAGTGCAGGAGTTCTGAATTTTTATTTGACTTTGGGCTGGTAACACAGACATTCACTCACCTGTCTCGTAAGCTTTATCAAGGAGAACAGCTTAATGCTGGGTTCTGAAAATAACGTAAGCAGCAGCGGGACAACGTCATCAGATATGCCACCCTTGCCTCAGTGCTTACCACTTGATCCAATTACATTAGGCATTGAAAAATGTGCTCGTTCAGGAGAGCTGAGGAAGGTTCTGGGTGTCCCCTTGGGAAGTACTTCAGAAGATCATTCTCTTGGTATCCCACATCCAAAACCTATTGCACCGGTAGCCTCAGGGAAGCTAAATCACTTCAAAGAAAGCGTGAAAGATACCTCCAGAAAGGCAAAGTATATGTTGTTTTCCATTTCATCCTAGATTCCTCTAATATTCTTTTGGATGTTGATAATGTCTTCTGAATGCTTAGTCTTTTTGGCATTTGCAAACATCTTGGATAACAGTGTGATGCTTTTTAATTGTTGCTTTCTGCAATGGCAGTGCATGGTTTATATGTGGGTTGCTTAACTTTAATTTTTGAGAGAGTATTTTCATTATGTTTTCCTATTGTATATTTAATTACTGTTGATCAGGGATAGAGCAAAAATGTTGCGGGAGTCTATATCTAAATTGGATAAATATAGGGAGGCATTAAGCTCAAAGAAGCGTCAAAGAACTGAATTCTCTACAGATAGGGGAGGTGGAGTAAACTTAACAAAGATGGGTGGTCAGCTTCATAGAAATTCTAGTGATATTCTAACTCAGAAGTCAGAAGCCAAGGCCTCGAGTTCTTCACTGAACAAGAGGATTCGAACATCTGTAGCAGATGTGCGGGTGTGTATCTGTTTTATCCTATTTTTAACTTTGAGAACATTTCTGTTGTCTTTCTATGGCTTTAGGATTATCTTTCTGTGCAAGGTGCTAAATCCATCTCTTCTGGTGAATTTCACTGAATGCATTTCAAAGCTCATGTGACGTACTGCACTTTCATGCTGCTTCTGAAAATGAACTAGTTTTCAAGCTGCTTAAGCCTGTATCGAAATTCTCTAGGATGAAATATTTGAGATCATTTTTACTGATCTCAACTCTAAGTGAAGCATCAGTGACACTTGTGACAGCATTTGAAATTGCCCTTGTGATTTTACCCAATTTTCCACTTATTGATTTTGTTCACTTCATAATGCTCCCAGGCAGAAAGTAGGTCTGCTGCTACTATGAGGCAGGAAAGTAATCTGATTCAGACACTTGGTGGTAGCTCAGTTCGAATGGAAGAGAAGACTCGCAGATTGCTTGCTGGAGGTGAAGGGTTAGATCATAAAATAAAGAAGAAAAGATCTGTTGGAACTGTAGGTAACAGAGTTATAGGTGGTGACAGAGATGTAAAGCGAGCTACTCTTCCTAAGGCCAGTTCAGATTTAAAGTTGCGGTTTTATGATCCTCAGGGCTTCAGGTAGTGTGGTCTTTTTCACGGATTCTGGATATATTGATCTTTGTTCATTATAACAAAAGAGTGATGTAGAAGCCTTTCAGAACATGCTGAGAATTTTGTAAGCAATGGCTATTGTCAGGGTTACTTAAAGGAAATTCTATGAAGATATGGACAATTGGGGAATGAGGGAATAAAGAGTGGTTAATTAAGTTAATATGTGGTTAATATGTTTTATCAATATTTGAACGGGGGATTCCTTGCACCTCCAACATTATGATAGGAATCCCCCTCCTAAAATGTTGATCCCCTCTCCCAGACTCCTAAAACAAGAAACATAAAGGGGAGATTGCTAAGAAATTGTTTTAATTTTGGGTGATGTTTTCAAATTTCTTATTTTACATTGAGAACTTATTGTGATTGTTCTCACTAATTCAATTGCCATTGCATATTTATACTCAAAGGTATAAGTTGGACCGTAATTTCCATTAAAAAAATAATGTATTCATTGATTGATAGAAATATTGGACCAATCTTATTTAATTTTTTCACCAAAAAAAGTTTGCATTCTTCCTTTTCAGTCAAACAAACATAAAATTTATAGTCATTGCATGTTGAATTTTATTTTTATCAAAAACTTTATTTTAGGGGTCTTCTTAAAGATTTGATGCATGGTCTTTCTATCTACTTGGTCATAGCTAATAGTGAACTTTCAGCAATGTTGTCTGCATGATGTGAATGGGCCCTAAATTGATTAAAAGCCTTAAACAAACCTGAGGGTGCAAATTTTATGACGCCTCAATTGATTTGCCTTATTTTATTTTGAATTATGTAGAATCCTTTTTTTAATCCCGTAACCCTTTCTTTTCCTTCTTTGCACTAAATGTATTTTGTGCAATTTATTCATCACTTGGAGTGTCTGTTGATCACTATTAATTTGGTGACTCATTCAATTCTTAGCAATGAAGTGAATAGATGATGCAAATAATTCTACGGAAGTCTAACTGTTGGGGAAGAATGAGATAGTCAAACTATCTTGCTAATGTGCCTTTTCAAATTGTAGATTGAAGCCTCTTCCTGGAGCTTGTGGAATCAACAAGTCTGAAAGTTCTTCAGAACCTACTAATTCAGGTGTGCGTACCACACTTGGGAGTGAGCAAGAGGGTGCCTCTCTTCACAGGGACAACATGGCTACTTTAGAGCACAGAGCAGCTAAAGGAAACAACAGGTTGTGGACGTATATTGATTCAGCATGGCCTTAATATATTTTGTAGTCTGGGCCTTGGATATTACATATTTGAATTTTTGCGTCTGAATTGTTATTTACAAAGTTACCTAATGGATGTCAATGGCACTATAAATAGGGCAAACACTCAGGAGGATTGTCTGGGAAGCAGTCCAAGCACACTGATCAAAAACAAGGTTTCTCGGGCACCACGCACTGGTTCCGTTACTGCACTAGACTCATCTAGTACTCAGCCTTCATCTGGTTCTTTCCCAGGTTGGTTAAAGCTTACAGATTCAAGTATAAAGTCCTCAAGGTCTGTATGACGAATGATCAAAATCTTTCCACATTGACAGGTTCAGGTTCTTCTATACATCCAATGACCAAGTGGGCTGGTCAGAGGCCACATAAAAACTCCCGCTCAAGAAGAGCAAATGTAGTTTCTCCTGTTTCATGTAACATAGAAACCCAGGTTTCATCCGAAGGCTGTCCAACTCCTGATTTTAGTGTTAGAGCTTCTGCTGTTGGAAGCAGTAGATCTCAGATGGCTAGCAGCATGGATAACAGTGCTAAAAAATATAAGAGACCATCTGATGATATTTCATCTCCATTTGGCTTATCTGAAAGTGAAGAGTCTGGAGGCGGGGAAAACAAAGTAAAAGAGAAAGAATTGAATAATAGTGACTTTGCTCCAACAGCAGAAAAAGTTGAGGCTTTGAAATTAAAGATGAGGAAGAACAAGATTCCAATAGATGAATCTGGAGATTGTGTGCAGAGACAAGGGAGAACTGGAAGAAATTTATCTTTTGTAAGGCCAGGCCTTCCTTCAGGGAGGGAGAAAACAGAGAGTCCACTGATAATGAAGCCGCTGCAGAACATGGGATCTAATGATAAGAGTAAAATGTATGGTGAATTCATTCCAAGATCTAGCATTTGTTTCTTTTAATTGCTTAAAGTGTCATCAAACGCTTAATTTTGTTGAGTGCAGCAAGTATGGTCGTCCTCCTTCAAAAAAGCAGAAGGATCGCAAGGTCTTGACTCATGTGGGGCATATGTTGAGTGATGGTTCTAAAAAGTTTTCAGGTAATATTGTCTATGTGAAACCAGGCTTGGTTGTTTTCTTGAATTTATTTTCATTATAACCAAGATATCTAAAGTCCTTCTAGTCAGTTGGCACATGGCACCAAAAGAAAAGGTCCTTCAAGTCGCTAACAAATGGCAGTGATGACAAGGATATTTTTACTAATAATCATGCCATAACTTTATGCCGAGTGTAGGATCTGCTACTGCATTATATAATTTTTATATGCTCATCTTTTGTTTTTGTATTCTTTGATTATAACTAACAAAATCTTTGTAGGAATTTAATTTTTTGGGTTTTATTGTGTTCAGGATAATATACAGTACCTTGTATATATACTATGAACTCTTTTCAGTTTTCATGTACTTCTATTGATTTTATGTAGTAATACACTATATTGAAATATTTATGTCCAGGTGATTGTGATGATGATCGTGAAGAGCTAATTCAAGCTGCCAATTCTGCACGTAATGCAAGCAGTATGTATCTTGAACCATCTTATCTCCTAAATTTTCCTTGTTATCCTTGATGGCATAACTTTCTATGCTACACTCTGTACCTTACTAGTTTGCTGGTGCTCTATATGTAGATCTTGCATGTTCTGGTCCATTTTGGCGTAAAATGGAGTCAGTTTTTGCCCCTGTCAAATCAGAGGATTCGTCATACTTGAAGCAACAGGTAGCAACTGACAGCTGTGGGGTTGAAATCGCACATTTCATTTATTATGCAGCCTTGTGATTTTTTCATTTCATTCTTGATTTTTTTGATAAGATTCTGACAAACCCTTTTTTGTTGATGCTTCATCAGCTAAATTCTGCAGAGGAACTTGACACGAGTTTATCACAGATGTTTGATGTTGATCATGATATTTTGGTAATTAATTAACATATATGGATAAGTCTATATCTTTCACGTCTTCTGTAGTTGTTGCTTAGATCTGTAGCTGCTATTCTTTTTAAGTGTTGCTATTTGAGTTGTGTGGTTGAATGTTAAATTTTAATTTTGCAGGGTGTTGTGGAAAACAATGAAGCTATGCATGGTTTAAGTGAAAGAAAGAGAAGGCAATGTGATGGGCAGTCAACTAAGAATGATGCTTTAAGTGGAAAGGGTGACTTTGAAAGACTGGACAAGGTCTCCCCATTATTCCAAAGAGTTATTTCTGCTTTGATTGAAGAAGATGAAATTGAAGAATCTTACCATCACAATGAAGCAAAGAATACATCTAGACAGTGTGCTAGTGATGATTCTCACTGTGGATCTTGTAATCAAAATGATTTTGAACCCAAAGATTGGGATAAAATGGACTCTGAAGTTGAGTCAAAAGATGAACTTCAAATTCAGAAGAATTTCATTTTGGATAGACTATCTTGTGATAAGAGCACTGCATCTAACACATTTAGGTACCCCAACACATCCAGTTCTTTACAAAGCACTGGAGTTTGGCAGGGAGATGAAGATTTTTCTCATTCTGATATCACACATACCAGTGAAATATGTTCTAATGACCTTGATCAACTTCCAACTGCTGAATTAAGTGGTCCTGTATTACCTACTTCAGATGTCCAGTATCAGCAGATGTGTCTGGACGACAGGCTTCTGCTTGAGTTGCAGAGTATTGGCATATATCCAGAAATTTTGGTAGGATTTTATTAATATGTTGAATCGTCAATTTCATAGTTCATCGAATCTTGCCAAATTCATGGAAATAAATTTTGTTCCTTCTTTGCTTGCTGTAGCCTGATTTGGCTGAGGATGATGAAGCCCTAAATCAAGATATTATAGAACTCAAGAAAGGGCTGCATCAACAGGTTTGAACAGTACCTCACGTGTTTCCTACATAACTGAGCCATTACTAGAGCATGATTTCTTGATGAACTCTGTTGAATTTGTCTTGTTGGCCTTGAGTTTTCTGCTTTCATGTAACATTGTCTTTTATTTGATTGACTACTAGATTGGGAGGAAGAAGAAAAAATTGGACAGAATTGATCGAGCTGTTCAGAAAGTTAGAGATATAGAAAGGAGGTATGTTCTATAATGACTTGAGTGTTTCATTTGTAATCTTACAGAGTTGATCTATGTTAAAAAGTTGAGTTTTGACCATCATCTTGGTTTTCATGACTGCCTTTTCTTAATAACATTAGTGCTTATGTTGCAGGAAGATTGAGCAAGTTGCATATGACCAACTAATTGAGATGGCTTTTAGAAAGAGACTGGTATTATTCTAATACCTCTCCATTCGTTAAGATGCACATGTGATAAGTGGTCTTCATATTTGTGAATAAATTATGAAGTTCAAAACCTTGTAATTTCTTTTCAACTTTAATTTCACATTTAGGGCCATCTTTTTCCCTTTCGTTTCATTAATGACCTGATCCCAGTAGCTGCTTGCCAGTTAGTTTGATATTGGATATTGACATGACTAGGCAGCATCTTCATTCTGGGTACACAGGCATGCTGACAAAAAGTTTACTCTGAATTAAAAATTTCTTTAAATAACTGTAGTGGATAGTAAATCTGTTGTTATATTGGTCAACTTTGCAATTTGAAGGCTTATAGTATTTAATATTATTTAATGGGTGAGTTGAGTCATTCCATGACCACAAACTTTCTATCTAATGAAATTTGAACAGGCATGTCGCGGAAGCAAAAATTCTAAAAATGCAGTTCACAAGGTGTCAAAACAAGGTGCCCAGTATTTTCTTCAGCGTGCTCTGGCAAGTTGTAAAAAATATGAAGAAACTGGCAATAGCTGCTTTGGTGAAGTTGCCCTTCAAAATATCATCTTCTCTGCCCCTTCTCATGACAATGATGCAAAATCTGGTGAAGGCATTGTCTCTATGACAGCCAGCAACACTTGCAATAAAGTTTCCCATCAAGTGGAAGCTGGAAGATCAGGTAGTTTTCATGTATGCTTTCACATACGCATGTGATGATGTCCGTGATGTTGGATCATATTTATTCTTATGGCCTGTTTGGTTGCATTGAGTGACTATAAAAAATGTGATGAACAATTTTTATCATGTCAGTGTTTTCACCAAGAAATAATTTTTGGTTACTCAAGCTTAATTAGATATGAACTTCTGGGTGTTCTAATGGGTATTTTAGCTCGATTATTGCTCCATAGTTCTTATTCAATCTCAGTATTCTTTAAGATATCACATTCTCCCCTGCTCTCCTCTTTGTTCTTTGTGCTAGGAATTTTATTGAATGCTCATATTTCTTATTTTAAAATAAGTTGATTTGCATGCAGGTGCTGTTTCCAGTGTTTCTGAGAAATATGATCCCCATAGAGATTATGCAGATAGAGGTTTGCAGGATTCTTTCCATGGTTCAGTTCACTCATCTGAGCATGGATCATCCAAAAATGGGTCTCTGCTTGTGAAGGAGAAAAGGAAGGAAATGCTGGTTAATGGTGTTGGTTCTTCCTCTAGAGTATCGAATCTTGATGGCCCTGCTCACGGTGGAGTAAAGGGAAAGAGAAGTGAGAGAGAGAGGAATCAAAGCAGGGAACAGAGTAGACACATTTCCATCTCCAGAGACCTGTCTTTGGACAGTAGCCGAAATGAGTGTAAACCTAAAGCAAAGCCCAAGCAGAAGAGTAATCTAAGTGGACATCAAGATATCTTTGTCGGTAATGCAGGCAATAATGATGGCAAAGAGAGTGATCCATTGTCTGGTAACCAGGGCACATTGAAGGAGAAGGAATCAGCCGACTTGGGTAATTTGCAATCGCATGAATTAGATCCAATGGAAGAATTAGGTATGTCCGGGGAACTTGGTGGCCCCCAAGATCTTAATTCTTGGTTAAACTTCGATGATGATGATGGTTTGCTAGAAGGTGATACTGTGGGCCTGGAAATACCGATGGATGACCTATCAGAGTTAAATATGATTATGTGAAGTGGTACATCTTATGAAAGATGCTTGCTCTTGCAACTTCGTTATATTACGTGTATTTGGCAAACCTGGTGGACAGCAAGATATTTGTTGGTCAATTCAGATCACAATGACCACGATTCTGATGGCCTCATTAACTGAGTGGATGGATGATGCGTCATTTACTTGTGCTCCAAAAGGTTCTTAATTTTCTTCCCCATGGATTAGTGTTTCTGGCGAAGAACTTTCATTCCATTTGGGGTTCAAACAAGAGGTTAAGAGAAACTTGGAATGGCCAGTGAGCTTTCTGCTGGAAATTGTGGAGGAAGTAATTTATTGGGGGATCTGAGAGATTCATGGTTGTCACGAAGTTTTTTGGTTCTTCTCCTTTATTTGCTCAGCAAGATACAAGGTCTATACGTATCTTCAAAATATCCAAACAAAGTTTGGGTCTTTTTTAGCATTCAGGAATCAGCTTCATTCAATTAAAAGTTGTGTATCCGGACTAGAGTTGTGCAAACTTGATGTTGGATGAATTTTGATTGAGTGGATGATCGTGATTTGCTTGGAAATTTTTGTCTGAAATGTAATTTTCTCCATTCATTAATGTCATTAAATTGTAGAAGTATAGTTTTCCCCCTACACTACAGCGCCTACGGTAGCCAAAATACAAATATGCCCTTAAAGGTTAGATTCAATATTTGACCGAATGAGGTATTGAAGGCAAACTTATTTTCCTGTGGGCCCATGGTTTGACTGTAATTTATTTTTCAAATGTGACTTTTCACTTGTACAATTATTCATATTTGATTAAACTGCAAATCTTGCTTAATGTGCAATACAAACGAATTATTCTTTGTTGAAATTGAGGATCAAGTGCAAGTTCAGTCTCATGTTAAAAACAATCAAAATACGATTTTTATGGTTTCTAAATGTGAAATCAAATACTCGCCAATTTACATTATAGGAAAATGAGTACTTGATTCATTATGAATTAAGTGGATGTACAAATAGTCAAAAGATGAATTTCAGTAAAAATATCTTTAGCTTTGAATAGAAAAGGCACTTCAGTCGTTGAATGATTCAGTGGACGTATCTGGACAAGAGGAAAACTTAAGAGCAGGTCCACTTCATTGCTTCTTTCCACCCAACAGATGATACCATATTCCTCATGTACATCAAACTACCAACCACTTGTCAACAAAGGGCTTTTATTCATAAAATCATTATCATCATTATTATTACCCCTCGTCTTTGGGTTAAACTAGCATAGGGTCGGTCTTCCTTACCTTAAGGGAGGGAGTTCGATCCTTACGTTAGTCATGGCGCTGTGGGAGACATCCTAGGGTATAGGAAGCAGTGATAACGCTGGTAGAGGTGGAGACATATGTACTTTCTGGCCAGTATCCCTTTATGGAATGAGTTCCAAGCACCCTACTTTTGAACTGTGGTGAACCCAACCTCTTTCTTAAAATATTTATATAAAAAAAAATTATCATCATTATTCAAGTATATTAAGAACGAGACACCCAAACATCCCGACTCGATAGAGATTAGGCTTAACTTATCAACGAGTCACATAAACTAAAAGAGGAGTCGTTTATTAAATTTTGTTGGTTGAATGGTCCTCTTTCTTATCCTAATTTTGTCTTCCTTTGATGAGTCGTTTCAGATTCCCATTTTTTTTTTCAGATAACATATTTTTCATTTATTTGGATTTATTATTATTAGAAGCTGGTGCTCAAGTTGTGAAGTGAAGGGTTGGTACGAAATTATTTTCATTAAGATAATATTCTCTGAAAAGCCCTCATACCAATTGCATTATAATCGGAGGTCTATTCTGACTGTTTATAACCTTGTTGCTTAAAATACTAAAACTGTTGACTCCGTACCCCCCCAAAAAAAAGACATGTCTTGTTTTGTTTTATAACATATAACAGGATAATAAATTTTACTGAAAATAATTAATTATAAACCCCTCCATTGAAAGCTTTAAATTTAACTATCATGCTAAAGTCAATGCTGCCTGATATTGGATTATATATATTTTGATAGCCACCCTCGAAAATTACCCACTTAATATTTTATATTTTGTAGCATTTGAACAAACTGTGGTCAACTTATTAAGCTGATTGCCCAGCCAGATGTCATTATTTTGAGGTACTCCAGCAGCTTCAAGCATTGGTAGGAAAATGAAGATTTATCAGAAAAATCTGAGACCATTTTGTGAACCTGAACCGTTAAATATTCTTATTTTTTCTTAACAACAACAACAACAACAACAATATATTATTGTTATTTATAATATTCACTCAACCTCATGTACTGAAAGTAATGATAATTAAAAACCTTCTGATAATTAAAAAAGAAGGAAAGAAAGTAATGATAAAAACCAATAAATGTGGTGTTTTCCCGCCTAATACCTAATCTAAAGGGACGTAGGCATTAAAGTAAAATAAAGAAAATTAAAGTCAAGGGGAAAGGCTTGAGGTAGCACTCTCATGATAATGACTTAGTTAATTAGATTAATGTTACCAGCCATCCTATCCTTACTGATAATTTAATTCCTATTGCTTTTAATGGATCCAAAAGTAGAAAACGCTGGAGATCAGCTTAATAAATTAATTTATTTAATTAGTAATATAATGCAAAAAATTAAAATATATTATCAAATGATGGATTTTGCGTTGAAAATGAATAATTGGAATGGCTAACAAATCAGCCAAGTTCCACTTCTATACTCAACTACTAGATGTTGCTGCAAATTACAAACTCTTGATTCATCTAATGTGCCGCGGCCGCCTTCTAATTAATTAATCTAGACCATTATCAATTTCTTTTAATTTAGTTATTAGTTTATAATTTCAAGACAACATCAATTGCTATTGTTACGTACAATTATACCCTTAATTTTATTAAGAGTTTGCGCTGCGTCTGAAGAGTTATTACAAGAAGGTGTAGATTGTAAACCAGAGTGAAGAAGAAAGTGCAGGAAATTCACTTCAAAGTCCCAACTAAAGAAAATATATTATCTAATAACTCTTGTAACTTGTTAATGAAAAGTAAACGTGGCATCACTGACAAGTTATGAAATTTTTTAAATATTATTTTTTTTAGTTGAGAGCTTAAGCCTTAATGTGATTTTCCCAGAAATTAAAGGTGTGATGTGACTTGATGTTTTTAAAAGAGAATATGCATGTTGAGCATTATTGATAGAGGTGGGGTTGGCTGCACAAACTCCGGTTATGTTTTACAGGACTGGTTCATAGTCTAAATAAAAGAAGAGAGTTGTGTTACGTCCTAAAGAGTCTAATAAAAAGTATGTGAGTTAATTTCATATTTGTCTCCTAGAAACATGGAGGAATAGTGGAAACCGCCCGTTTTTGAGTGCAGAAGAGGGGCCATTATATATTGAGAATAATTTAAACATTTTTTAAGAAATAACTAATTAATGTTGACAAGTTTTCTTAATTATATCAGGCAAAGTAGTCAATGGGAGCATATATACACGAAAAAGCGGAGGGGATAAATGGATACATTAGATTGCTACGCATATTATATATGCAGAACCACCTCACAACCTGGCAACGTTGTTGGTTTAAATAGGATAGCGCACACACACACACACACACATATATATAATTTCTGCCATCGTTTCGCTTGTATAATAACCAACTTCGTTCATTGTTCCGAGTTCCAACATTTGATATTAATAACATGTATGTATATATGCAGAGCCGAACGGTTATCTGTCTGTGTCACACTTTTTCATCATACGCACTCATCACTTGATTCTCTTAGGCCAAGCCCCATCGATGTCACCCTACCCATATATTCATTAATAATAACATGCATATTAATTATACACATAATTATCTATGCCTCGATTTACATTTACAATAAAAAAAAACACAGAGAATACCAAGGTATGTATCATCAAAAGGGCTTACAGATACGTCATTTCAGAAAAAAGAGAAGAAAAGAGAACTATACTTCTGATCAGTTGATAATTAAAGTTGACTGGTAATTGACTGGTAATATATATATATATATATATTGACCAGCTCTGATCAGTTGAACCAAAAGAGTTGGATGGATCTAATTCTACCTCAGAAACCAGCAAAATGATTCTGATGATGATGAGGAGGAGGAGGCGGTTGCACCATTTGAAATTCCGTCGTTGTCGTTTGGCACGAGTTCTCGTCGTTCATCATCGTCCTGTATATTCCAATACAACGTGACACCACCAGCCACCATTATTATATATATATTATACATATATATATACGTATGACTCCATTATATTATTATATGTGTGTGTAGAGAGGGGGAGAGAGAGAGAGAGAGAGCGCTTACTCTCGAGGTCTGGAAGCCCAAAGAGAACTAAGGGCACGAAGGCGAGCATAATACTCAGCCATTACAAGGAAGCATCTAGCTGCTTGCCTTATTGTCAGCAATCTACATAACTGGTGCAGTGTCTGTTGCCTCAAGTTGTCCGCCTTCATCAAACAAATTAATTAATTTCCGAATAAATTAAATTCATTATCATGTGTCAAAACAGAAGAAGCAAATTAAACTCTCCAACCACCGCATATGAATTTCAATATGTTGTCTTAATCCACGAGGGTGCACATGGATTCAACACAATTGATGACCTGCTTCACTTTGTCTTATTTGAAAGCTTCCACTCTTCCTTAAGTCTACACACCACACAATAATCTATTCTCTTTTCTTACCATTACTTAATACTTAATGAATATATTAATATATTATCTCTCTCTCTCTCTCTCTCTATATATATATATAATTCTCAACGTTTAATCCATCTAGGGTTCATGATTCAGCAGCACCCATCACTTTCAAAACCAACTTCTGATTGCGACGTTTTAAGATGGGAAAACAACATCAAATACTTATAATCATTCAACACTTTAACGCACGCACAACTTAGCAACAAAGCAACGTATCACGCCAATAATAAACTTAAGTACCCGGCAACGATATTAAACTAAACATTGTTTTATATATATATATATATATATATAGAGAGAGAGAGAGAGAGAGAGAGAGAGAGGTGTCAGACTTGTATTGGGGATTTTAATAACATGAAATAATTATGAGATTTGTTCAAACCCATATACAGGAAAGGAAACAATAGTGATACCTTTCACATGATAAGGAGTATTCGGTCAACGAGGCTCTCATACTTGCCAAGACCTTACGCCCTATATTTATTACCGGGCAGGTTGGTTTTGAATTGTTCGCCTCCCCAAGAAAATTTTTCTCTTTTTATTACACAAGTCAATTAGTTAACCTTTATATATGTTATATTTCACCTTCTTCAATATATAAGACAAATCGGCATTTTTTAATTTCACACGTCATATTGCTTAAAAAACTTCAAAACCAATACGTAATTGACTTTACAAAAAGTTTAGTACTCATCCCATCCATAATATATAACACTTTATTTGACCAAAAAATATATAACACTTTAATTATATCACGGGAAATAAGAAATAACAGTTAAATAATTTAATATGTCTTGAAATATATATATATATATTCTCATTTTTACTCTTCTTGAAAAATGTATTTAATTGTTTTGGAAATGTTATTTTAGAGAGAGGGGATATAATAAGTGGGTAAAGTTGAAAAGTGAGTACTAATTACATAGGCAAAAAAGAAAAGAAAAAAACATTAATTTAACTGGAGGTAAATTATATTCTGGATCATCCTTTCTTCAAGAAATGTCCGATCTATGAAATAGTAGCGCTCAAAGAGGATCGAAGGAAGATAATCATAACAGGAAGGCTAAAAGGTTCCGTTTTCAACCAGTAAGTTTCTTAACAAATGGGTATTTGAAACCTATTAGCTTATGAGAGGAAGCATTAACATGAATTCAAATATAAAATTTGACTAATCATGTATTAGTAATGAGTACGTACGTAAAGAAGCTCTCTATCTCTCCTATCATTATAGTCAAAAGAGAAAAGTTTGACACCTGAGGCTTCACGTCAACCACACCTCCCCCACCAAATGAAAAAGAATCTCCTTTCATAAAAATGTTCTAGCAAGCTTCATTTTCTTCTGTTTTGACTCTCAACATTTTATGTATAGATATAATTATACTATGAATGTGGCAGAACTCAAAAACATATGTTCTTTTTTTTTTTTGGTGTTTTTTCATTCATATGAGAAACTATGGATATCTTCGATGATGTAATGTGAAAAAATGAATCTATGTACGTACTCAAGATATTATAACTGTTACCTGTCGGACGAATCCTTCAAGATTGGATAGCTTGCTCATGGCGATGACCATCTGTTGCACGCCATCACCGATGGGTCCGCCGGCGATGGTGTCGACAAGGGACTGTTGGAGTTGCTCATGGCCTTGAGAGAGAGCCTCTTCTGCTTGCTGTGAGGAATGTCTGAGACCATACATTCCCATAATCTGCTGCTCAGCCAGTGGCTCTAACTGCTGTATCAACATCTGAAGAATCTCACCAACAAAAACATTTTCTCAGGTTTATAACACACGACATTAAGCGCTTGATTGTTTCTGTTTTCTCATTTTTTCCCCCAAAAAAAAAAACCTGTTTTAATAGTTGTTTTTAAGAAAAATATGTTTTTCAAGCGACGTGTCGGCAACCGTTGCCGCCAGTGGTTTTTAATAGATTTTAAAACCAAAATCAAACGAGACCTAAGAATCTCTAACAGTAGAAAGTGGATAATTAGTTTTGTACCGTGATGAGTTCAGAGGGTCTGAAACCACCCATCCAAAGGAAGCAACGTTCAGCAGAAGAAGTCCACATGCCTGTAATGAGATGAAACACGTCTGTTTTTGCAGCGATACCTTTGAGCCTGAAGATCTCATCGTAATGTGACAGATATCCATCCACCATTATTCTTAACTCGCCGTCCGATAACCCCGCTTGTAGTGCTGCCCTTAACTCCGTCATGTGCCGGTGGTCTTCCTCTAACCATCTTGCATATTCCATGTCAAATATTGCAGCTCCTGCTTCATTTACAGTTCACACATTTTTTTTTATAGTTATTCATATGATAAACTTTACATGACGAGCAATATTTCTTTTAATTAGTATGATATGTTAAAAAAATAAAATAAAAGTTACGTTACTGCTTGTATTGAAAAATGAAAACTTTAATTAAATCCGTGCCACGAAATTTTGAGATTTTCCCCCTCTTAAATTGGTATAGAAAGGTTGTTTGGTTATTGTGGTCTGCAATTAATGAAACAGACCCAGCCTCGAATTTCTTATAATTAGATTAAAATTAGCAATAATCCTCTTTTCACAAGAAAGTGGCATTTCCATGTGGCACTTCCTCAACCCTAGCATTTGACCAAAAGTAGTGAAAAAGAATAACGTCATCACAAATATATAATAATTCGTTGAAAAGTAAAAGCAGATGGAGTATCTTACTATATTTTAGAAAAAAGTTGTACACTTATCATCCATTTTATAGCTCAAACAATTAATGTGATCATACTTAATTAAACATTGGCGTCTTTTATGGTATCTTTCATCAGTTATCATTCCTCTATATAATTAGTTCATAAATACAAAGAGAATTTAGCCAAAAGATTTTTGGTCAAATCAATGACTTCAACTAAAATTTAAAAATGAGGTTCCCCAATTTGACTTTCATTACTTGTTTTAATATATATAAACTTCAGCATAACCATAGTTACGTGCAAATTATGACAAAATAATAATTATAATAAACTTGGCAATTAAATAAACGCTGACAAGATCTTTCAACTATGTTGATTAGTATTCTATTTTTTTCCCTTGACTCTAATTACCTGTACCATAGTCACATTTACCAGAAAATCCCCGTTATACCTTATTTCGTTTTTTTTTTAAAAAAAATTAGTAATTAGTAACAAGAAAGTTATGACATTGCAAAATGAGAATAATCAGTGAAATGAACAGATCATAAACTCACCAGAGCTTATGTTGCCGCCAGCACCAGCACAGCCTAAGAATAGTCCCTATATATATGTATTAAAAAAACCCACATAATTGTAAGTGAAATATATAAATTAATTATTAACAGTTGCATTATTCAGTTTCATTTTACTTTTCAATTACTGTGAGCTTAGAAGAATAATTTGGAAACCTGAGAGCGTGCTCTTTGAAGGTCTTGTTCAAGCTGTGTAAGCTTTATCCTACTCGATTCTAACTGCTGCACGTAAGCCTAAGGAGAAGATGATAAAAAAAGGTTCAGAAAAATAAATATTAGAATACAATTTTTTAGTGGTTCCACACAGTAATAACTCATAATATTCACCAACTAATTAACCGTGCCATTTAATGGGCCACGCACGCATGATATATATACCTTTTTCCTCAGACGGCTCTTTCGAGCAGCCTCTCTGTTCTGAGCTAGACGTCTCAGTGTCTGCAACAAAAAAAATCAAGACAGCTTAGAATCTCAGCTTCCTTCGTTAAAAAGACCGAAACTTTCGGGGAATGTAGTAATGTCATTTCAAAAACCTTTGCATCAAGTTGTTTTTCTGATGATGAGGAACCATCCACTTTCCTCTGCAAAAGATAAAATAACACAAAAAGAATTCATCTCCGCCAAAAAAAAAAGTTAGGAAAGAAGAAAATTTCCGAGGGGAAAATGAAGAAAACAAGAGGGAAAAAAAGTATCTTTGTCGCTGTTTGATGTGGAAGAAATACTATGGTTTCAATCTAAAGGAACAAGATGAGATGAGATGATGAAAAAGGGGTAGAGTTAGTTTACTGAATTTCTGGGAAGCATTTCTGGATGAACTGGAGAGAAGCAATCTTCAATATGATATGGATAACAAAAAGCATCATTTTCTGCCATTCTTTTTTTTCTGGAGGCTATTATACTGTGGTTGTTGTTGAGCTTTCTGCAACTGGAGAAACTGACTTGGAGTTGAGGAGGGAGGTGAAGAGAGAGGGGGGGAGATAGAGAGAGAGAGAGAGAGAGACAGGGGTTTATGTAGAGAGATTGAGAGAGAGACAGAGGGGAGTGGGTCATCTATGATAATGAGAACCGTTGATAAGTACCGAAAAGATTCTCAATTTGTTTTCTTGTGTTGTACTGGACATATATATATCTCTATCTCTTGCTGTTTTATGATTTCTCTCTCATGTTTTTCATGTCAGAAAATCGTTCAGGAATCAGGAAAACTTTGTTGGTTTGATTTTCTGAGAGCTGTTGGGATCTGTGCTGTGTGAAGATATGCGCAGAAGAGGAGAGAGAGACAAGAGGATCACAAAAACAGTAATAATTGCATGAAAGAGGGAAACTTTTCCTGGGTTTTGGGGATCATGGAAAGAGAGAAGAAAAAACTGAGAGATTATTAGTAGAAAAGCAGTAATAGTCAGAATCAGAAACAATGAGAAAAGATAAACCTTTTCCTGAGGCGATTTGGCAGGTGATTGATTCTGTGATGGGCCTGTTCTTAAGGCACCACCACTTGCCATCACTTGCTTCAGATGATGAAGTTCTGAAGATGAAGCAGAAGCTTTCTTATTACTAATGGGAGATTCTGGTTCAAATTCAAAGTGAGGTTCACTTTTGCTTGATATGGTGTTAACACCAGATCCTGAATCAGTGCTTTCACCTCCTGACTTTGATCCTCCCTGCATAAAAAAAAAAGTCATACTAAAAAAAATCCATTTTCATCTTATCATACATGAAGATAAAAGATACAGATCATCTTCCCAAAAAAATCAGTTCACAGCCTTTTATATATATATATATATAGTCACACACACAGACGTGGATTTTAGTTGAATTTGGAAGGCAAAATTGGTCAAAGAAAGAAAGAGGGAGAGAGCAATATTACTACTACTCTATGGGTTTGCTGAAATCTGATTGGCCAAGAGGGGAACATTTCCAGAGTAGTAGCTGCAGGCCTGGATGTGAAAAAAGCTGCAGAGAATCATAAAAGCAAAATCTCACAGAATCAATCACCCAAAAACAAAAACAAGAACAAAAACCTCTAAGGATATATGGATAGGATCTTCAATAATATTGTATATAGTAGTAGTCGTAGTAATAATTGGGAATATATTGGGAAGGCGTATAGGAGGAGGAACCTAATAATAAGACGTGTTTCTAAGAATGTAACTCCCACGCCATCCATTTCTATGGCCTCGGAATCATTACTGTATCTGATATGGTAAGACATATTCAAAGCACTCTCCTTTTTTCTTCTCTCTCTTTTTTCTCTTTTCTTCGCTTTTTCAAGGAGTTGGTTTTGGTTACATGCTTAGCTAACGTCAGAGAAAAAGGAAACAAATTTTAGAAAAAAGCAAAAAACTGTACGTGCTCTGCCTTCATCATTTCTAATCTCTACTCCTTGCAGAACAATTGCCTCTTCCAGCTCTCCAAAATCAAAAGCAGACCCTTGATTGCTTTGAAACAGAGAAAAGATATTATGATCATCATGATGAAGATTAAAAATCCAAAGTCAGATATATGAAATAAGTTTTGAACTTTTTGAAGCATGGATCAAGAGAAGAACAGAAGGAGAAATTATTGAAGAAGAAATACAATACATTAAGGTGGATGCTGCTGCTGATGCAGGAGTATTATTATTGATTCCGTGAAGTACTCCATAGTGATGACCTGAAGGCGATGACTCAGACAAACCAGTCTGTCCTAGTCTGTGACTCTCCATGCAAAAAAGCTACCTGAGCTTCTTCTTTCTTCTCAGACCATTCTAATGATCTTTAATTTCCCAGAGAAGCTGATGAACTAAAAAAAAAAAAAGAACTTGAACGATTTGAAAGCTTTATCCTAGAAGTCAAATCGGTTTAAATTTTTTTTGAAAGGTATAATAGAATAGAACCCAATAACGAAGATGGACAGAGAAGCGGAAAAATCAAAACTTTCTTGTCAAATATTTGAAAGTCAAGAGGTCTTTTTCTCAGAAATGCTAGCTATCTCCTCCCTTGCAGCTTTCTTATCTATCCCTCTCTTTTGTTTTTTTCTTTCTCTGTAAAGCAAGCGGGTAGGGATGTCTGAGTTTAATGGTTTTCAAAAATGCTGTGATAGCAGACTTTGTCTCAGACGGTGTATTTGAGTTTTGTGGGGTATGAAAGAGAGCAGAAATATAATTAAAAGTGTGAAACAAACAAACAAATTATATTAATAGAAAAAAGAGAAGAAGGGTAGGGACATATGAAAGAAGCCACTAGAATCACTGACTCCTCCTGCTCCACTCTCTCTCTCTCTCTCTGACCGCCTTTGTTTTCTATTGGTTCTCTATGGCTCCCTTCCGAGCTGCATGTACTTGCACAACAAAGTTTACAACTTTATATATACTTGTGTCTTGTGATGATGAGTTGTGACTTGTCAAGTCGAATTTTAACCTCTTAAATTAAAAGAAAACATTTCTTTTTTCTTTCTTAATTATTAATTCATTTCCTAAATTCTAACTTAACAACATCAAAACAAGTCAGTTTTTATAATATATGTATAGCATCCTTAATTATGACACACCAATGATGCTCTAGCAATGTCATTTTTTTCCATCCACTTTTTTTTTTTAAAAAAAAATAATTAGGTTCTTTCGTCCTTCTCTAAAATTTCAAAATTTTGTGATTTCTGACTGTAATTAATGTCCTTACGTGGTGTTTAATTCTCATTTTCCCTAAACTTGAAGCCAGACAATAATAGAACTAAAAAAACATATTTAGATTCGTTTTATGTGTTTTGAGGGTTTAATTTTTTCTCTTAAAAACATTTTACAACAAAATGACTATATATGAGAGAAAGCAATCTAATAATTTGACATGGGAAAACATGAAGGTGGTTGCTATATATATATTTATAAACTTGTGGGGAAGAGCATAGCATGCATTAATTACAACAAAGAACAGAGAAAATATATAAAATGAATGGAAGGGACAGGCAATTTGAGAAATTAATGAAAGTATATATTTTGAGGGATGGATTTGGTTGGTATTATCCCCTTTGTTGAGGGGTCAACATCCATTCCCTGTCATCACCTAAAACAATACCACATTATGATTCCATTCTACTTTTAGCAATTAAATGTTATTTTGTAGATTCAGCTTTCTTTCCATCCTTATTTCACTGAGTGATCATCAACTTTTGAAAATAAATCATTGATCTTTCCCATAATTATCATGGCTTCATCATTAGTTATGTTGTCTTTATAGCTCAAACGTTGTTTCTTGAGTTTATGTTTAAATGCTAATCCTCCAATCTGCCTTCAGATACAGACTATATCTATAGACTCTCATAATTAAATTCAAAACTTAAATAGCCATAATTGCCATCAAGGAAAAAATTATTAAGGATTTATTTTTTTATTTATTTTATACTATTATATATTATTCTGTTCTAATAGTATATTGACAAGTTCATTTGAAAATATTTAATAATTTTTTTTATCCTTTTGTTATATTTTTAAGCAACGATATATATAGAATAGATTTTCTTTTGTTCATTTTTACGATGTGTACCAACTACAACTATATTATCTGTCAATATAATTTTGTCTACTTAAAAAAAAAATTGTAAATAGACTTCGTCTCGAACAGTGGATGGGTTAATCTAGATTTTAGACATAAAATTAAGCGTTTCAAAGTTTTTTTTTAGTAGAAATATTCTTTAATTTTTATATTATTATTTTTACAATTAGTTTGGTATCCTTATTTAAGTAATCAAAATCAATCAATCTTAATAAAAAAGGGGGACTGGAAGACAG
This sequence comes from Acacia confusa, assembly GCA_037074495.1. Taxonomy (NCBI): domain Eukaryota; kingdom Viridiplantae; phylum Streptophyta; class Magnoliopsida; order Fabales; family Fabaceae; genus Acacia; species Acacia confusa. Next base: position 3,386,915 of record CM073509.1, read on the forward strand.
AAAGGAGGGAGAGATTAAGTAATATATATTTTTTGCAGCAGACAACATCAAGGTTTTTAATAAACTCAAGTCCATTATCATTATTGGGATCATAAAAATATATTAATATATCTGTACATGAGAGAGAGAGAGAGAGAGAGAGAGATGAGAGGGACTTTTAATTAGGTAATCGACCGATGATCTATCTCAATAAAGAGAGGCCCGAATGCAAATATAATAAATATTGGGCTCATATCTAACATCTTTTTGTAGGTAATTAATATGGCTCCAACCAAATTATTCTTTCATTATGCCAAATTGCCAATGATTGCCCTTTTAAAAATGAAACAAAACAAAACAAAGTGGTTAGGATCATATAATATTATATTATATAGAGCCTTCTCCAATATGGATTAGGTTTATTTTGTATTTTTGTTCCCAATATTCCTTACAAGTTAAAACATATTCTTTGGCCAAAAAAGAGTTAAAACATGTTCTTCACACATGATTATCAAATGTTTCTGATATATGTGGTTTCTGCAATTTTTAGGAAAGACATTACCTTGAGAATTAATTCTCTGAGTCTCCCTCTTTTGCATGTTTGTCTCTTTTACGTGTGCGTAGGAAGGTGATTCGTTTGGATCAAATCCTATAAATCGATAATTATTAATAATCATACGAGGAAGATGTTGCTGGACTAGTACTATGTTAAGTCATTTCTTGATCTCTAAGCAATAAATTAAAAGTAGTTTTTTTTTTTTTTTTTAAACTGATGAATAGACCATAATACTAACATTTTCACTGTTTGTGAAAAGGTAATTATCAATGGGAAATGGACCCCATATTCAACCAATCAATTACTTGGATATTCCAAACTTTATTAAAAAAAACATTCGAAACCCACACACGTACGCAGGCACGCGAGATCTCAGATAGAGAAATTTGATGATAAATTGAAATTAAAGATTGGCCTTTTCCAATATTTCTACAATGTGTTTCATGAAGTAAAGTTTCTTTCATCAACTACTGCAGGCGCCGTGATAAGCACAACTAGTATTGTCTATCATTTTATTCGCTCATAGTTCACTGTACTAGTATTTTCAACTAATATTCACCCATAAACGATTCGAGCAAAAGATATTAGGAAAAGTGAACTAATTTCTTATTGTCATCTTCATAACTGAGGGATATCATTAGTTCTTCGTTCCATCTTCTGTTTCTGTTTCTGAGCAACCGGGTTTGCTACATAATATCCCTCTCACTTACTGGGACGTATTGCATGTTGGATAATTTAATTGGTTCGTACTTCGTACAGAGACCGAAAAATCATTGAAGTTCTGATATGATTTGATTGGTTTAACTTCAGCGCATTTAAAATTTAAATTTAAGAATGTTGCTGTAGATAATTGGCTTGATATTGTGTTCTGAATTATATGCTATTTGATATGGGTCTGGTGCCTTTCCTTCGACACTTCTAAAATCCGTTACCTTCCTATACCTTTAAACAATGCTGATTTGTAACGGGTTCACATTAAGTGTTTGTTTTTTTGGTGTTTGTTACATGCTTGTTAATTAGAGGGATGAGACATTTTTTTATATATTTTATTTATTTAAATTAAATTATGTGCTACTTTCTGAAATTTTGTTTGTACCCAGTATTTTAAATTAATTATTTTTCAGTCCTGCATTTAGAAATATTTGTCCTATAACATTAGTATCCTGAAAACTAATTAATTTGAGATATTAGGTGATTTTTTTTTTTTCAAAAAGTAATATATAATCTAATCTAAATAAATAAAATATATAAAAAAATTTAAAAAAAATATTTTATCCATCTAATTAGAAGGACAAGCATGTAACAAGTACCTAAAAGACAAGCACCTAATATGAATTCGAAGTTAATGTGTACACGACGATCTTATGCATTTTGCCGTTTTAGTTTATCTGTGCTTCTATAAAAAGTAACGAAGTACTCATCTTTGATATTGGTTAGTTGAAGTAAGTCCCTATTCTCATATAATCTTATTCTTTTCTCTTTGATGTTGCAGACATAGATTTAATTTTTCCAATGTATATCTTTCAGAAATCAAAACATGTTTCTTTTGTCAATTCAATCAAATTGGTCATATAGTTTAGCATGTGCAGAGCACAATTATGATTTTTTGCTCTGAATTATATCATACAGGAGTTAAGAACAAGACAAATGGCCACAGTACATGGATCTAGCATTCACAAACGTCTATCCGATGTTTCCCTAATGCTAAATGACTCAAAGCGAGTAATTGAGGCCTTAATTTAATGAAACTACTTTTTTGTTTTTATTTAGATGACAGGAACTATATGTACTAATATACTTGATTTGTGATTAAATGCCGCTCATTTTAGTAGTCATAACATCTCTAAACTTGTAATTAAATATGGTTCTATTGATTAAATTTTCTCGTCATTTTTCTTGTTTTCACGTCAACCTTGATTAATAAGTCCATCATAACAACAGCAGAAGGGATGGTATGTGCTTGTTTGACTGATGATGGATGTTACTTTCATGTCCCTTAGTTTGATTTTTTTTCCTTGCAAATAGTTTGGAAGCATTCTATGATGTTTCGTAAGTGATCTCTCATTTTTAGTAAATTTATTGCTTCAACAGAAAACATAGTTTTCTTGAAATATTTGATTGAGGATTTTTACGTCTCTCTGAGAAATATGAGCTCGTGTTTTTTCTAAATCCTAACCCTTTCATGGCTTATCAAATTATTTATTTATTTTATACAAGAAAGCTTCAATGCCCTTCCTTCCAATTTGGGATGTTAATATGCTATCTGTACTGATTTGTGAACCTCTCCTCGCGGGACAAGAGAGGGACTGATTGTATGTTGTTAAAAGATCTCTTGTTTTATATTTTTCCTATTAATCAGTTGTATTTGCTGGTCAGGATTTATGGTAGTAGTAAGACCTATCAATTTTAGTTCTGACACTGCAGGTCTAAGCTTTGTTACGTTGGTTATTTTCACCGGAATACTTGCTTCTGATACACATGATGGAATCAATGTATGGGATAGAAGAGTGACAACTATCCCTTGTCTTGAGCTTGCATCTAGTTCCTCTGGTATGCTTAGCAACATCCAATTAAATGCAGAAAATCAGGTTGAATGTCGTGTCTGCATTCTATAATGTCATTGGGTAATTTGTGTGCTTTTCTCAACTAAGGATGTTAATATTTGACGTTTCTAAAAGTTTCCCGACATAGATTGATTGAAATAGTTCCAGAAGTAGGCATGCCTACCTCAAGCTCAATACTTGTATGCCACTTATGAAGTAATGAGAATCTAGGTATTTTGAACAATGCACGCCCTTCATATAGCCCGACAAAACTAACGCATAACCATGGTCTTACAGAACTCCAGTTGATAGCACATATGAAATTGAACTTATGTAGGTTTGATTTCCCCAGGTTTTGATATATGTCTTATTCAATATAGCCCAACAAAACTAATGCATAACCATTCTACAAGATGCTTGCCCAATATACTTTTGTTTTGAGGGATTATTATGCATTGATTTTATAATTGTGTGAGGCTGATACCGATTTCTAATTTTAAAATTTGTACATTTATAGCTTTCATATTTGTTTCTTTAACTCCTTTAGCTTAGGCTCAATATCATGTCTAAGTTTGACCAGTTGCCATCATGGTCACAAATTTTCTGTTTTACTTATTCTATTTGCTATAAAAAATGACTAATACATGGAAAACTTTAGTTGTTACGTTCAAATTGTTATCGTTCACTCTTTCAACCAAACAAAGTAGGATTGAAACTAATTAAAATGACTAATACATGTGATTTGTTTCATATTACACAAATAATGAGTTTGTTTGATCAAAATGGAGAATAGACTCAAAAAGAAGTACAAAATGAGCTTGTTTGACCAAAATAAAGAGCAGACTAAAAGAAGTACAAAATGAGGTTACTTGGGCAAAGTAGAGAGCAGCTTAAAAAAAGTGATAAACTATACAAAAGAGTGGACAAGATAAGGTGGAATGGAGTTTTTCATGTAAGAGGATCAAAGTGAATCATTGAATTTGTATTTGTAGCACAATGCAACATTATAGTGTTAGCGAATATATATTGACAATCTTGAATTTGTCTACTATTATAAGATAAGACAATATGTTGTGTAAAGAATTTTATATTTCAATACAAGAGACTAAATTGTTTTCTTTCATTATCATTATTTTTTATACTTACTATCATTATATATTTGGCTAAAATCTAGTGCTTCAAACGACGTAAAATTGCAGGCAAGTGGTGCCTATAAAAAATAAAATAAATCTCTCAATACATAAAACAAACAAGTTGAAGATGCTATTTAACATCATATGGCATACCGTCAATAAATTTGTAAAAGTTATTTAACTTGATTAAGACTTATCCAACATCATGTTATTATGTTGTATTATAGTTGATGTCTTAGCTTTTTGAAGTTGATTATGGTGTTCCTAAAACATATTTAGAAAGAAACATTAAATATATAATAAGCATTAAGCATATTTGAAAAAATTAATTGATCAAAAGTATACCTGTAAAGCTTGATGAGGCTTCTTAGAGGCTTTTGTTATTCCTCTTCTTTGATTGATTTCAAGACAACCTTTTATTCGTTTACTTATTTTTTTACCATATTTCTTTTTGAAGCCGACAACTTTTCCACCACTAATATCACCATCATGATTCCCCACACCATTCTCATCACCTTTACCATAATCTAATATGTATTTCATGTGAAGCTTGGTCACTCTTTTACTTAGTTCCAAGATAGCATCATGAATAAACGAGAATGTCTTTAAACTTTCTGATACATCATTAGCGAATTTAATAAGTAAATGGTATAATTGTCTATATTGATTTGATCTTTGTATAGTTTATGATCAACTTTAATTTGTTTCCCTTTAATATCGTACACTACACCACATCATGCTTCTCTTGTCCACCTTTTTTACTATATATTTCTTAGGGAGTAATTTGACATCACATTCATTCAATACTCTTAATGCATGACAACATAATATGCTAACTCGTTCAAACTTTTTGCAACCACAAGTTATTGTCTCTGTTGAAAGATCAAATGTCAAATCTCGTTTACTCCCATCCATAGTGATCACATAATCAAACATGGTGATACTATCCTCTACATCTGTAGTGCTATTTCTTTTCCCCCTTTCTTTTATAAGTGTAGCATCGTGTAGATCACATTGTTGTTGGAACAAGTTAAAAATAGGTTGAACATATATATCAAAAAGCTTACAAAGCATACTTGAACTCTGTGATATTAACTTTGGCAACTTGTCAAGTGCCTTAAAATCGCTTTTCAATTCTTTATAACGCTTATCCTCTGAAACTTGTTCAAATTATTGGATGAATCCATTGATAACCAATTTAGCATGGGTGCAACTTTTGACAGATGCATTGACACTTTTGCAAATTTGTGTGCTTCTCATGCCAAGTTTCCTTGAGTTCTTCATGTAGCATACTACCCATTTCTCTTTTATTTGATTCAAGGACATCAACCACAAGTTTTTTGCCATATCTTGTTGTGATAATAATATTTGCTGAAATTCTTCAAACTTAACTTCATCCCAACAATGATATATGCAATGGTTGAAATTACTAACCATTGAGCTTGGAAGGTGCTTCATTGCATTTTATGAAATATGCTAAGTTCATAAGACATGCTTTACCTCTGGCATCACTTCTTGTAATGCATGTGATATAGCAGCATCTTAATTGGAAAACATAGTCAGTGGCTGGGCATTTTTGAATGCGTGCAAAAACGTCTCACATTTGAAACTCTCAATAGTCCCAGCATTTAACAATGCCACTCCAAATATTACCCCTCCTTTGTAATGTTCAAAGCCAGAGAAGATTGCAAGAGGTCTATGGTCACAATTTGTGTAATAAGTTGTATCAAGTGAAATTACTTCACCAAAGCAAGCATACTCGACCAACATGCGTGCATCAGCCCAAAATATATTTGTCACTTGCTTCTCTGAATCCATTTGTTGAGCATGAAAAAAAAGATAGATTTTCTGCTAATTGATGCTCAAAATACCCAAATATACATCATGCTTCCTTGTATTTTATAGCTCCTTGCCTTCTTGAATTAAGATAATTCTTCACATCACCTATTGTATATCCCAAATTGGTTCAACCTCCTGCATATTGACTTTGCAAATTGAATAATGATTTTTTACTAATCTCAACCCTTTCAGCATTTTCTAATTCATATTGTTCAGCTAGTATTAATCCCCAAAACGATGCAAACAAATGAACATCTTTAGGAGGTTGAAGAGGATGGTTATGATCCAGGAAAACTTCATTTATTTTGTACTTTCCTTTTACTTCTTTAACTTTCATTATTGTTTTGCAATCTGTTCTTGTCTCTTCTCCAGGTTTTCAAGTTTTCACATCACGAATGTCTAATTTCTTCACCCCTTCTTTACAAAAAACATATACAAAAGAAGAATATTTTGAATTATCTTTTTTGCTCTTGTTAAAGTTTTGTTTTTTAACACTAAAACCAATTCTTTTGGCATATGCCCTCCAAAATTCCCGTGCTTCTTCTATATTGTTAAATTCAAGATCAAGTCTAGTAGTTAAATTTATATCCATTTGCAAAATTCAAAAATTGTACTTGATATAAATACAAAATCATAGCAAAATTGATATATTTTGAAAAAGGTTACTTTAAAAATTGATATATAAAATCAGAGCAATATAAAAAGTAATCAACAACATGCAAACTCATCACTTTAGATTCTTATAGCCTACAAATGAGTGAACTATAAATGCAAGAATATAGATTACTGATTCAACGCAACACAAAAAATAAATTACAAAACATATATATATATATATATATATATATATATATATATATAAAAAGAATGCTAGTACGTATTTCATACCCCAAAGTCAAAGTATTAGTGCTAGCTAGCCTAGTTAATTTTTGTAAAACATAGTTTTAGGCTTAATAGTTAAGCAACTGGGATAATATGACATATTGCAATTACAAAATTTGAATCCATCAAGCATTTATTTATAAGAAATACTTTACTAAACAAATACTTTATTGATTCAGACTGACTGAGGCTTTTTCTAACTCCTTTGATTTCCTCTTCTCTAAAACATTTTCCCACCTCCTCAGATTTTCTCACACAGCTTCAAGAAGAATGGGGTGCTTGCGCCAAAGATCAGGGTTGTTTGGTTGTTTCGGGAGGAAAATGCAGGAAAAGAAAAAGACACATGTGCGTGTGCTTGTTTCAGGAGGGAAAAAAAAGACATTAAACATCATCATTTAAAGATATAGGAGGGCAGTGGACTTTAAAAGCATTGGAGGAAAGCCAGACCCCTTTGATATAGCAACCAAATTTTTTTGGTCGAAAAGGATTCTATTAATAAACTGAAACAAATACACCTGAAACAAATACAACTTAAACAATACAACTGAAGCAACTACAACTCAAGCAAATAAAACTCAAACCAGATACAACAGAAGCAACTACAACTCAAGCAAATACAATTGAAAAAAGAAACAAACAAACAAAGGAAACAACAAGGAACTAACACAAGATAAGTTAGCCACCGTCCACAGAAGAGCTGGAATGCAAAGGATTATTAACCCCGACATTAGTCTTCTAAACCTCCAGAGTTAGCAGAGATAACAAAGTAGGTGTTGGCTGTGAAACCCACCCAATAGGGAACACCCCTTTATAAGCATCAGCTGCAAGGAGATCTGCAGCACGGTTCCCAGCACCATATCTATCCCACCAACAGAAAAAGGGAAAAAGTCATCATGAATAGTCAAACTTTGCACTTGAACTTCTAAATTTCTACAGATGGCATTGCATGAGATGATTGAACTATTCCCAACCTGTACTCCAAAAGTCAATAATTGCTGCGTTTTAATTCCCAGGTCCGTAACCAAGTGGTTGGCGATGAAGTTGTGGGTTGACCCACTATCAATCAAGATGAGGATTTCTTTAGACAACAACAGTCCCTTAACTCTCATCATGGTTGCTGAGTCCTTTCCTAGAATCGCGTGTAGCAATATTTCAGCCATAGGAGAATTGTCGCAGAGTGCTCCATCGAATGTCGGACTGAACTCATCATCGACTTTATCTATTATTTCCATAATCTGTAGGGTAGATGAATTACAGCGATGCCCAGGGGAGAAATTTTCACCGCAACGATAACAGAGCCCCTTTTCCCTTCGTAATTGCCAATCGGCATCGGAAATATTCGGTTGTGGCGAGTAGGACGGAATTGTCGAATTACTAGAAAATCCTGTGGATATCAGTGCTCGGTTTCGATTAGCATTTGAAAATTGATTTTGAGAATAACCAACTGCTGCTTTCCCGAAATCCGTCCTCTGCGTATTTTCATTAGTTGTGATAATTGATTCATAAGGCTGACGTGGCACTGTATTTTTATTCTCAATAAATTGGTTACTCCCTTCAATGCCGCAAAAATAGGAATATCTTTAAGAAGGACGTAAATTTTGTTGACTCTGCAACTTGGATTCAAACTCTAAAGCCAAACTTGCAGCTTTGTATACGGTTCTGGGTTTTTGAATTTTTATATCAACTTTCAATTCTTCCTTTAACCCTTGAATAAAAATTGCTAATAAGCAATGTTTAGGCCAATTCTGAACCCGGGATGAGCGACAAATAAATTCTTTTCTATAATCTTCTACTGTTCCAAATTGTGATATGTCGCAAAGAAAAATATCTAGGTTCTGAAATTTATGGGGCCAAAATTATCTTGAAAGATTTCAATTAATTCTTCCAAGAAGCGAATGATTCGACTTAAAGAAACCAAGTGAAAACATCCAAGGCATCTCCTTCTAAATTCATTGCAGCCACTTCAACTTTCACATCTTCAGGTGTTTGATAGTACCAGAAGTATTTTTCCGCTTTCATAATCCACCCTCTCGGGTCTCCTCCTTCAAATTTTGGGGATTCAACTTTAGTGAAGGGCCTCCTATATGATTGTTTAAACCACCCTGGATAATCTGCTTCAATTTCTTCATATTCCTCAGTTTGTCTCCTTATATATTTGTTCTCTTGTTCTTCCATCGGCTTTTTCTGTTGCCTCATCTCCTTCATCTCAGCATCCTTACTTTGGATTTTGTTTATGAGAAAAGTCATCTGTTGAACCAAATCTTCGGCTGGCTATGTAATCTTTGGTTCCTTAGATGGTTCCTTTGGTTTTGGGTGTTGGCTGTGAAACCCACCCAATAGGGCACACCCCTTTATAAGCATCAGCTGCAAGGAGATCTACAGCACGGTTGCCCCCTCTCGGGGTAAAAGACAAAGAGAACCCAACCCTAGAAGACAGAAGACAGATAACATCCTGGATAATGCCTCTACACTTCCAGTCATACATATATGGTGACTTGGTTTCAACACAGGTGAGCAAAAGAAGGCAGTCCGTTTCGAATACCACTTTATCATGGCCCAGGTCCACAGCTAAAAGCAAGGCCCATTTAAGGGAAAGGGCTTCAGTCATAAAGGCAGAGATGGACTTTATTTTATCCACAAAACCCCATTGAAAAGCACCGGCAAAATCACGACAAATTACCCCAACGGCGACATCTTTCTCATAAGATGAAAAGGCCCCATCACAATTGATTTTGAGACTACCTAGGATAGGGGGACCATTTAGTGCCAGGACTATCACAGCCCCTCGACAATAAAGGATCACTAACCCCTAATGCATAGTTAGCCCAAAAATCAAAATTACACCTCCTAGCCAATTCAATAACCGTATTCGAATTCGGCTATTTATGGTCAAAAATCATTTCATTTTGAGCCTTCCAAATAAACCAAAGGAGCTAGCAGATCAAAGAAATATCATGCTTACACAAAATGGGATTACCTGTCGTCAGCATCCACCAAGAATTAAAGTTGGAGATTCTGGGAGCATCGATCCTAGTTCCCGGCGAACACCCAAACCAAATACCTCTAGTCCAAGGGCAATGGAAGAAGACATGATCAATAGTCTCCTCGGCATTAGCACATACAGGATAATGACTAGTCGGAGACCTCCTATGCCGAAAAAGAGTGGCATTAGTAGCAATTGCACTATTCAGAAGACGCCATAGGAATTGTTGCACTCGTGGGATAACTTTGACTTTCCATATAGCGTTCCAACATGTAGAATGGATGACAGATGATCATCTGGCCTTATCGATCGTAGAAGAATTCTGGTCTTTCCGGGAATGGTATCCTAGCTTCACCGTATACACTCCATTCTTGGCGTTAGCCCACAACAGCTTGTCTTTTAATCCATTAGTGGGAATAGGAATTTTATAAATCACCTTTTTAACTTCAGAAGACACATAATGGTTGATAGGCGAAAGATCCCAATGCCCATTGACTATCAGGTCACAGACTCGACCCTCAAGGATAATCGGGTCACTGGTGGTGCTAAGTCTCTTTGGAAAAGTAGCTTCTGGAACCCAGGGGACACCCCATATTTTAATATCAGTACCATCTCCAATGTCCCACCTAAGGTCTTTCTTGAGAAAGTCTCTTCCATCTAATATACTAGACCAACACCAAGAGGCCTTGTAACCCTTCTTCGCCTCAATAAAGTCTTGATTAGGGAAATACACGCTTTTTAGCACCCTTGCCCATAGATCATTTGGTTTTATCAAGAGTCTCCAAGCTGTCTTAACCAAAAGAGCATCATTCATTTTCGATAGCTCCCGAAATCCCATACCACCAGAACTTTTGCTAAATGTCATAGAATCCCAAGATATCCAGTGAGTTCTGCCTCCAACATCATTGTCGTCCCACCAAAAATTAGCTATAAGGCTATTGATCTCCTTGCATGTTTTAATGGGAAACCTGAAACAGTTCATCGGATATATTGGGATTGCCTGAATTGAGGCTTTAATCATTACTTCCCAACCGGTAAAAGATAGCAACGCTCGAAATGCCAAGATATGTGCTTGGATCCTCTATTGTTGGGATACCTAAAAGGCCGCCCACCATACATTTCACTGCAGAAGAAGTGTTAGAGGAGAAAAAAATACTGGATTTATCAAGATTAATGACCTGGCCTGATGCAGTACAATACAAATTCAAAATATTAGCCAAATAAGGACAGTTACTATTACTAGCATGCATGTATAAAAGGGCATCATCAACAAAAAAACTATGAGTTAGAACTGGACACCTATTACTCAATTTAATACCTCTTAGCTGCTTGTCATTTTGGCTTTTACTGATCATGATGGAAAGCACCTCAGTTACAATAATGAATAGATAAGGCGAGAGGGGGTCTCTTTGATGAATACCTCTACTAGGGATAAATGATTTCACATTTTCACCAGATAGGCAAATATTTATGCTAACTGAACGCACACATTTCATAACTAGAGATACCCACTTAGCACAAAATCCAAAATGTAGCAGGGCCTTCTCAAGGAAGTCACATTCCACCCTGTCGTATGTTTTACTCATATCCATCTTAAGGGAGAATTCATACTTACCTCTTGATTTCTTGTGACGAAGATAATGATAACCCTCATGAGCTATAATGATATTATCATGAATACATCGGCCAGGAACAAAAGCACCCTGATTTTGGGAGATACAATCATCAAGCAGTGGTCGCATCCTATTGGCCATGATTTTTGAAATAATTTTATATGAAAAGTTGCATAGGCCTATATGACGAAATTAAGAAACATGCTCCGGTTTATGAATCTTAGGGATAAGAGTGATATTAGTTGAATTAATCCCATCTAAAACAGATCGACTTGCAAAAAATTCATGGACCATAGAACAAACAGAATCACCAATTTCAGACCAAGCACAATGATAAAATTTACCAGAGAAACCGTCAGGTCCAGGCGCCTTAGTGCTCCCAAGACTAAAAGCTGCAGATTTGATCTCCTCTCTTGAAACATGTATCATGAGTCTATGATTCATTTCTTCCAAGATTTTAGTGTCGACATAACTCAAGACCTCATCCATTGAATGCAACCCAGAGGAAGTAAAGAGATCTTGAAAGAAAGTAGCAATATTGTGAGAAATAGCATCCTTCTCCAATAACCAGTTCCCAAGTCATCCTTAATACAAGAGATTCTGTTCCTTTGTCTTCTCTTGATGGTAGAGATATGAAAGAAACGAGAATTTTTATCACCAACCTTTAACTAATTAATCTGAGAACGCTGCCACCAATATTGTTCTTCTAATTCCAGTAATTGATCCAGTTCTCTTTTAACCTCCATGATCCCTTTAGTACTGTCAGGAGTACGATCACCTAGAGTCAACTCGGCTAGTTGGGTCTTTAAGAGATCAATAAGTTTGACACTATTCGGAAATTCCTTCTTACTCCACACAATTAGCTCCTGCTTACACCTTTTCAGATTTCGAAGGAAAGATTCCAAAACCGAGTCATCTTGATCAAATCTGGTCCGCCAACAGCCTCTAATTACCTCAGGGAATTGACCGTGAGAAGCCCAAGTAGATTCAAAATGAAAGGCATGCCTCTTCTTATGTGTCTCAGACTGACATTGGATAAATAAAAGATGATGATCAGATCCAGCTGGGACAATATTAAAGACCTAGAGAGTAGGAAATTGTTCCCTTAATAGCACATTGCCCAAGGCTCGATCAATACGCTCCCTGATAGTATTCGGGTGCTCGCGGTTGTTACACCACGTGAACCTGGGGCCATTGTATCCCAAGTCCTCCAACTCACAATCGGCCACAAAACACTTAAAATTAAGAATCTTCCTCCAAGCTCTAGGCCGGCCACCACACTTCTCATTTTGGGATAAGATATCATTAAAATCCCCAAGACATAACCAAGAAGCCCTGATGTTGTTACTAATTCTCCAAACTTCTTGCCAACACAACATTCTTTCATCTTCATCATTAGGACCATAGATAAAAGTGATATATGATGGGGTAGCTAAGGCATCAAACAACACACTGGCATGAATAATATTAGAAGATGAGAACAAAATATTAATCGTGATTACATCAGACCACCATAAAGTCAAACCACCACTTCTTCCAATCGGGTTAACTATCCATTCTTCATTAAGCCACATCTACGCCTCATCTTTCTTACAAAGCTCGCCTTTTTTTTAGTCTCCATTAAGAAGACTAAATGGGGCTTTCTTCGGAAGCATTCTTCCTTCAAATTTCTGGCTGTCAAGGCAACCCTCAAACCTTAACAGTTCCAAGCTAATAGATTCATGGTGAACTAGTGGTTGGTCCCATCCAACCACCAGCTTGTTGGGGAGATAAATGATCATGACCTTCCTTACTAACATTGCTATTATTCAACCAACTATCAGGAAAATCAATTTCAATTGAGGAAGGAGAAACAGAGTTAATAGACATTCCATGGTTAGCATTAGTACCGGATTGACGGAGATATTTCTTCACTGAATGAAAATTCCTATGATTCCCCCTCTGAGAAATACCTTTTGTTGCCTTCCCTTTAACCGGTTCCATTTCCACATCAAAATTCAATTTCCTGCATTTTTTGCTCATCTCCACACCAAGGGCTTCTTCATATGGTCTTTTGATATTAATCCCCTTCAAACCAAGAGACACAGCAGAAATTGGGGATAACCCATGAACAGGAACAATAGAATTGTGTTTAGGCTCCTCATCGGGAAATTCCACCTTGTAAGGTAAGGGGTCACATGGTAATTCTGGGCAGCTTTCCTTTTCAGCAAATGCCCCCTCTTCAATTTGCACCGATGGAATATGAGGTAGGAGAAGAGAAGATATTGGCCCAATCTGCTCCGTTGGGCTGTTAGAGGGAAAAATAGAGGAGTTCGGCCCAATTGAGCAAGCCCGACGTAAAATAGACTCATAAATACTAGCGGTTGGGCCATTATGGGTTGGGCCCACATGTTGAATCTGTTGATCCATTTGGCTAAAAGAAACCGACCCATCCTGAGAATCCTCTGCACAATCCGATGATGTCACCTCCTGAACTTGTAGCTTTTGACTCTTTTTACCATCTTCCTGACAAGTCTCCTTTTTGCTTTGTTCACATTGATAGGTCTCAATCACAACGTCAACCTTTGAAAGATGGCAACCAAATCAAAATGCACTTTTTTTTTTTTTTAATGAAAGATGGCAGAGCCTAATCAAAATGCACTTGGTATAACGGAGAAATTCCAATATCCATGTTCATTTGCTTTCATTTTATGTCTAAAGAACGATTTGACAAATTAAGTCGCGATTCTTTATTCATAATTTTAGAGGGGCACAATACTAAAATTTTTCATCACAAAATTGTTACTCTATTGCGAAATGAGATCGATGAAAAGATTACTCAACAAATACGGTATTCTGAAGTAAAAGGAGATGAAGACAGCAAATTCATTCTCATTTAAGTTCATGCAAGGGATAAAATGAAATCTGAAATTGGAGCGCCATAGGTAATACTCACTGAAATTCATGCAAGAATGAAAATAAAGTCTACATCACATTGTACAATACCCTGACAAGATCTTTAATTTATAGTATTTGATTATCGACCTCATCAGTGCATATTCTGGTGAACACAGATTGATCATGGCATGATCAGTATGAATACTTAGAAGAGATAAAAATACACAAAACCAGTGAACGAACAACTTGTTCGGTCTCTTCATGTTTGAAGATATACCGTATGCATGTATAGATTGATAATATTGTATTTGATAATATTGTATAACAGGGGAAAAGGCAGCACCAGCCGAGAAGCTAGAAATGACACTTAAATGTGTTCATTTGAGCATGAATAGCTTGAGATTCAACAACACAATTGATCAAACACTTCAAGGAAATATGAGTTATGGAAGATTGACGAGATAAAGTTAGCTTCTTGAACGTGAGGACGTTCCATAATCTACTAGGAGACTTCCGACTTCAGTGCCAAGTGCTCTAACTTCGGATAATCACCATCTTGATTCCTCCTCGGAAAAATCTCTGTCAACCACAAAGTGAGTTGAAGCTGCAATTCTTCTGACTCAAAAACGAAGTTACCCTTACAGATAATCAATTCACAAGAAAACTGCCTAGAAAATGATATAGATTCAAGCTGACACAGAATTGTCGATTAACATAAATATTTCAAACTAGTCCTTCAAAGGTGAATTGAACTAGTAGCAACACCAACCATTTCCACAAGTCGTTCATATCAGCACAAAAAAAAAAAAAAAAGGATACACCACATTTCCATGTCACCAATGTCCTTGTCAGTGGAGATGTTTTTGCAAATAAGGAAAGCTACGTGAAATAAATTGGTTAAAACACATTACACATCCCCTAAGACGATGAATCAGGGTTCACGGAGCATAACAAAACCAGAGTCCAAACTTACTTTTGCAATGTCCCATAGTTTGAGAACTCATACAACATTGTTACCTATACAAAAAGCCAGTTAAAAAGGTAGTGGCAAAATACAAATGATCAACTGAACGCAAAACAAGAGCATAGAAAATGAGTCGGAATGAAATCAAACGGAAAAGAAAATCAACTGGCAGGGAAAAAAACAGAGAGAAAACCGAATAGGAATTAAAGATTTGTATGTATTGGAAAGCCCGCGAGGCCATCACCGCCCAACCGATACAAAGTAAAACGAAGGGCTTTGACCGCGGGCAGTCGTCATCGCAGGGTCCGACGGCAAAAGGCCTTGCCTTTATGGCCCAGAGTCTCAGCGTCCCTGCCGCTGGGGGTAGAGCCTCCGGCAGCCTCCACAGGGAGAAAGAAGGGTGGCTCCACCGTCACCAACGCGGGCAAGCAGAGAGCTCTGAGAAGGCATCGACCAAGCCAGTCTTCCCTGCTCAGATAAGATCAAGTAGTGTTTAGCTCCCTATTAGGGTTTGCGCTTGCATTATGTAGGCGCTCCTGACGTTCTTTTTCTAAATCCCCTAATTACCCCCAGCAGCTGGTTCTCAGAGTAACTAATAGGATTAAGGTGCAAAAATACACATATGTTTTACCTCCAGGAGCTCCCAGCACCATATGTTTTTTTGGGTGTAAAAATACACACGCCGTTAGGTTTTAGAAGCAAAAATACCACTTCTGTTAGTTGACCGTTAACTGACCGTTAGTTGACCGTTAACCATGGTGAAATTACTCTTTTACCCTTAACCCTTTTCTTTTTTAATTATTTTAAACTAAGGGCAAACAGGTAATTTCACCATGGTTAACGGTCAACTAATGGTCAATTAACGGTCAACTAATGGAAGTGGTATTTTTGCTCCTAAAACCTAACGGCGTGTGTATTTTTGCACCCAAAAAAAACATATGGTACTGGGCGCTCCTGGAGGTAAAACATATGTGTATTTTTGCACCTTAACCATATGTTTAGGGTTAAGGTGCAAAAATACACATATGTTTTACCTCCAGGAGCGCCCAGTACCATATGTTTTTTTTGAGCAAAAATACACACGCCGTTAGGTTTTAGGAGCAAAAATACCACTTCCGTTAGTTGACCGTTAACCATGGTGAAATTACTCTTTTGCCCTTAACCCTTTTCTTTTTTAATTATTTTAAACTAAGGGCAAAAAGGTAATTTCACCATGGTTAACGGTCAACTAACGGTCAGTTAGCGGTCAACTAACGGAAGTGGTATTTTTGCTCCTAAAACCTAACGGCGTATGTATTTTTGCACCCAAAAAATATATGGTGCTGGGCACTCCTAGAGGTAAAACATATGTGTATTTTTACACCTTAACCCTAAATAATAATATGTAGGTGCTTCTGAGTTTCTTTTTCTAAATCCCCTAATTACCCCCAGCGGCTGGTTCTCAAAGTAAATATGTAGGCGCTTTTGAGGTTCTTTTTCTCAATCCCCTAATCACCACCTGCAACTGGTTCTCAAAGTAAAAGTGGGTGTTCAAAGTTTTTTATCCTCTTTGTGAAATACGAGTAAAACAAGGGAAAAAAAAACAGTCAAAAATTTTCAAGTGAGACTCGTAATTATGGTGAGGCACTTATAAAATTTTCCCCCAATTATATGGTTTAATAATTAATTTAAAATATTTCACAAATTCGCATGTGATATCTGTGTTAAACTTTTAACTTTTCATGCAAACTATTGACAATTAATATTCTTGCCTGAGGTTTATCTGCAATTTTCCTCCTTTTTTCCCATTCTACTTTTTCTTTCTAGTAAAAAGTTCTTTCAGCAATTTGGAAATGCTAAGTCACTTCCTCCTTTAATCGTCTAGTTTCCAAACAACACACCAAAGAATTATTCGGTTGCAAGTCACTACTCTGTTTCAGAAAACAGAGTATTGAGTTGCAACAGAGTAGCGATTAACTTGGGGAAGATTAAATTGAAATATCATAATCATTTTTGAGCGGGAGCACTGTTGTTCTCTACAATACAACAGTACATTCTATTAACTGTTTAGAAAGTAATAAATAGTAGGCCAAATTTCACATAAGGCTGTGGCATAATAAAAATATATCAAGATTTTTAACCAAAAATACTTAAACAAAACTTTTGAACCACATGAGACATGCCTCTGTGGCCTCGATACATGATCCACACTTCACAGGAGTGCGACATGACTGAGAACTGGACAAAACTGAAGGGCGTTATTTACCATTTACAAGAGGAAAACAAAGCTTTCTTCGCGCAACCAGGGTGTATGCCTTCCCAGGGGAAGAAAGCCATTTGTATATGCTGAATTAAAGAGTGGAGGAAGTTCTAGACTTGTGAACCTTATCATCATTTGCAGGTGGAGGTAAGGTACGGGATGACTGTGCTGCATAATAAGACGACGAAACGAGCTGTGCTACAGCGGGAACAGCCCCACCTGCAATTTTTTCCGAGTGATGGTATGATTAACTAAGCACAGAAACCGGAAAAACCACATCAAAATGATTTTACAAGGACCATTATAAGGCACAAATAACACAGGCTGAAACTAAAACCTCAGGATTATTTAGCGCGTGTAAATCAAGCAAGATAATACATTTAGAAATTTACCTGTCAGACCCGCACACGCTGAAGAAAATACAATCACAGGTGGTGTCTGAAATGCACAGAAATTTATGTCAGTAGGATGCTGACTAACACAGTAGCATTCAATACATTGAGTAGGCAGAAAGTATAGCACTAAGGGTACTGCAGCACATACCACGTAGTATACGGGTACAAGTTTCTTAATGCTTCAGGACATATGTTCTCAAGAAGCTTTTTTATTTTTAAGTTCCACGGCAGGAATAATTATTGACTTTGGAATGAGATATTGGTTTGCTTACTTCTGTGACAGGATTGAAGAGCAAAATGATTTATAAAGCAGTGGAGGGATAAAGGATCTCTTCTGTCTAGGTCATGGGGGCTATTCTGTTGACACTTTACACCATATCAATGGCTAAACGCAATGGAAGAAATACAACGATGGTTATTTCACCCAACAAGTATGATTTTTAAGGGCTTGTGGCTATTCTGTGCACTCAACAAGTCATGTTAAATTGCCACCAAAGCTTTATTATTTTGTCATTTATAAGGAAGGAAAGAAGAAAGAGGGCCACATTCTTGATCAAGTATAGTATATCATCATGGCCATGTATCTGGTAAAGATTTCAGAACTTGTATCATGATGCTTTTATTGCATACTATAGTGTGAACACAAAATATTTAAAGAGAAGGAGAATTGAGAAGTAAGAAACTTACACCAACGAGAAAATGCAACCACATGGGTCCTTTTACGCATCTTCGAACCACAGGCATAACTGCATTATGGAAGAAGAAAATCTCCTCAAATAAATTAATCAAATATTCTAAAATTGTAAATAACATGTGAACTCCATGGACTTCAGGAAGAAATCAATTAAATGTTAATGGGTTCTCTTATTTGAAAGTGATTGTCTTGGTTGTTGATATGAAACTTAAATTCTCATTCTTTCTCTTTAAAAGACCAAAAGCCCTGTACAAATACTATGAACAAATTATTAAAATAGATATGACCTCATTCGTCACGTTATTCAAACTAATCTACAAAGAAAATTGCTATTAAAGTGCTCTTTCTATTATTAAGGGGACAAAGAGTGAATGCAGAACACTCAAATCTGGGCATAAGACAATTAATAATTACAAATTTCGTGCAACATGCATGCCAGGTGACCAATTTCCAAACAATAGGTAGCGATAGAGAAAGATGAATGTTGCAATTCTCTAGAGGAAGCTCGACTATATGCTCACAAATTCATGCGTAATAAAGTTATATACCGTGGTTAAATCCATAAAATGCACTTGCCGTGCCGCCCACCGCAGAACCAATCTGCACAAATTTGAACCCAAAAAATGATGGCTGGAAGTTCAAACGCCCATAAAACTCACATAAATTAAGTGCTCAACCGTAAACAGCTAGGATCTTGGGGTCAACATTTTTTTCCAAACACACATCTGAATCGAACTAGCTTTTATGATAAAATTAAGCAAGCCACCAAGAACGAAGAATTCACCATAGAAAAGCTATCCCTTATGAGTGGTGAAATGGTCCAATCACTGGTTTCCTGCATATAAAGCGCACAAACTTAACACTTGCGCGCGCGAAACCGAAAACAATTCGGGGAAGTAGGAAAAAGTTGAGAAATACCATATCTTTCGAAAGAGGTCCTGCACAGTGATGGCATCGGATATTTGTGGCAGTGGAAGAAGTGGAGCCGTTGTTCCTCCGATTGGAGGCTGCCATGGCTATGCGCTCTGGCGATCAGAGCCAAGCTAGAACCCTCGAAGTGTCTCCCTTTCGTTACACAGTACACTGGTTTCGGGCGGGCTATAGTGGACGCCTGAGATTTTGTTGGGCGAGATCAAGGGTGGAAAATGGCCACGTCATTTTCTTTTTGTTGATTCCTATTAATAGATTATAGGAAAATTGTAGAAAAGTCTTCCAATAAAAATTTTATTGGTATAAAGTACCCTATGACTCGAGTATTAGTATTTACTATTTAGTATACTTTTATTGCGCCTGCGCATCAAAATAATTCATAATTGTTATGAATATTCTTATTATGTGGATGTCCATTGACCTATAATCTCCAAATACAGGATGACATGGTATATACACATAGTAATCTACTATTTGCATCCTTCTATAAATAGAGGTCTCCTGTAACTATTCATTATACTTGAATGGATTTCATCTCTCTAGAATTTCCTCTGACTTCTCTCTAGAATTCTTTCAGTTTTATAATACGTTATCAGCACGAGCCTCTAACTAACTGAGCTTGTGTCGTTGATTGTCTTTGTTCTTCCCCGATCTTCGCAATCTCTGCGATTTCATCAGTATTTCATCATTCAAAATCTCATTGTTGTCTTCTTCCTTCACCTCTAAAAATGGTCCTGCTCAGACGCCAAGAGAAGAGCACGAAGCTCTATGTTTTCCTCATTGGCTCTACGCTTTCTACCTCCTCGTCTCTTAGCTATTCCTTACCTGACTGCCTCGTCATTTTACTGGCTGAGGCACTCAATTGCTATACGATTTCCTTTTCTGGCCAACATATACATCCCACCCATTTCTCAGATCCGGCGAGTATATGTGCTGAATCGTATCATCAATACTCTCTCTCTCCTAAAAAGTCACAGATCCAAGATCTTGCAAGAACCTGCTCATCGTGCGCATTCTAGTTCGGATCCCACTAACTTATCAAACACATTCAGAAACACTCCGTCTCAGAAAATTAAGTGGACATCGGTGAGGCACGAAAGCTTGTGCCAAGGAACTAGATGAAGGAGAGGAGGGCTTCTGAGAAGTAGATGAGAAAGAACGGAGGAGGATTCTCTGCTTAGGTACGTTTTCTGATTCAATGTATGAATGATTGAAGTTGATGAATATAGTAAGACAAAACATGAATAGTTAATAGAAAACAATAGCAATGAATTATTAAAGCATGATCATAGAGTAGGTGGTTAATGTGTACTGTTCGGAAGAGACCAGGAGATAAGTAATGTTGCATTGCATTTTTCTTTGCACGGGGTCCACACGTTTTGTTTTATGCATTTTGATTGATTGCATAATTAGTCGTGAATGAAAGTTGCAATTTGAAGTTGCATTTTTATTTGAGCGGGGTCCACACGTTTTGATTTATACATTGATTCACGGAGATATAAAAATTTCCACTGGGTCCTAGGTGTTTGTATATGATATCATAATAAATATTTTATAATATTCTATATTAAAAAAATTAAATAGCATTTAACTAACCTATAATACGTAATGTTATTATGTGTGTATTAATAGTACATTAACGTCGGTGGGTATTATATTATATTAATAAAATTTTTGATTAATTATAATTATTTTTATATTATAATATATTTCATATTAATATTTTCTTTCTCACTTCAATTTTATTATTTATGTTTAAGATTTTATTATTATTATTATTATTGTTTTTGTTATTATTATTTAATCTATTTGTCAAACCGAAAAAAGCGAAGTAGGACACTCTGATTCAGGTAAGTTCTAATTAAATTTCTATATTTAATCTTTTCTTTTAATTGTTTTAATTTAATTTTATTATTGTGACTAACATTTACTTTTATGTATTTACTTTTATGTTATTTAATTTTATTTATCTTTTGTGGTAGTAACACTAGTATAGTGGGTACCATTTTTTTTTATTATTTATCGCTTTGTTTATTCTTCATGGAGGCACACTAATATCTATTAGTGGGCTCTATTTATTTATTGCGTTTATTTATCTTTTATGGTGGTGCACTTTGTGAGCCCCATTTATTTTATTTAAATTCTTTATTGTTTTATTTATCTTTTATGGTAGCAACACTAGTATAGTGGGCACCATTTATTTTATTATTTACAGCTTTGTTTATTTAAATTCTTTATTACTTTATTTATCTTTTGTGGTAGCAACACTAGTATAGTGGGCACCATTTATTTTATTATTTACCGCTTTGTTTATTCTTCATGGTGGTAACACTAGTTTAGTGGACTCCATTTATTTATAATTCATTTACAGCTTTATATCCCCCTTCCCTTTTATTTTTATTTATTTACTGCTTTCTATATTATATATATATATATATATATATATATATATATATATATATATATATATATATTTACATTTGCATATGCATCCTCTTTCTTACCTATGGATGAGATAGGTCTCGCTGTGAGTTTACTACCATTCCTATTTCATCTTCTTTTTATTTATTTAGCACGTTTATTTCCAATCATTTATTTTATTTTTATTTATTTATTTACTGCTTTATATATATCCCCTCCCTTTTATTATTTATGGCAACAACACTAGTATATACATATTAGTGGGTTCCATCTATTTATTTTATTATGCTTATATTTTATTTATCCTGAAGATAAACTGTTAAAAGGCCATATATATTATGAGATTAAAATGCCATAGAGATATGAGGCATAGATTGGCTTGAGAGATGAGGCATAGATTGGCTTGAGACCAAGAGGCAAGATAGCCTTAATTTCAGAGGCAAGATACCCTAAAGCCAAGAGGCAAGTTAGCCTAATGATGAGAGACAAATTATGAAACAATATTTGATCCATAAATTTTGTATGTCATCAGTTGTATAAAGGCCTCAAAATTGTATATTTGGCATTAAATATTCCCTCAAATTATGAGATAAGGGATTGTATGATCATGATTCTTATTATAAATAAATATATTCAATTTGCCATTGCAGTAGCAATATTGTGGTAAAGTCAAGAAATATTGTGGATTAATTTCTTGCCATGATCAAACAAATCAGTGAGTTATGGATCATGAATTTTTATCCAACTTCATTCCCAGAAGTGAATAAAGAAAATATATTATTATGGTTGTTATGTGATTTCTATTATTATAACAATTTTTATAAATACGAGAAAAGAATATTCATAAACAAAATAATTAAGCAAAAGGAAATATTATTTCAACAAAGTTTAATTGCGAGTGGCTCAACATCATTACAAACTTTAATCATCTCATTCTGAAGATATTTAATGTCTTCTTCTTTTGCTTCTCTTGAGATGGGATCCAGATGAGGCAAAGCTCTTCGTAATATCGAGATTTGCGTCATAAGTTTCTTGAGCTTCTTGTGTGGCCACTCAGTTAACCCTCCTTTTTGATAGATTTTTTGTATGGTGTGAGTAGACATATTTAATTGTTTACTCGCTTCATCAAGGGTTAAGTGAAAATAATTTCTTAAATCATGGAGCGTTGTTTTCTTTATTCTTTCTCGTTGCTCCATAGATAACCTATATAATTCACCCTGGTTAAGGGATGAAGTATCATAGGGTATACTTACTGCAGGTTGTTTTCCTTTGCCTAATGAGTGTTCAATATTGGTTTGAAATGAACTTCCATGGAGGTCATTTGGATTTATAGCCCATTCCGAACCAACACAGAGAACCTCATGATAGGCTAATACAGGATCACGCATCAAGATATATCCTGATGCTTGTAAATCTATACAATACTATGTCAGAAATTGTTTGATTTCTTCAAAATTTTTCTTTGTGAAATCAAACATTGGAAGCCTGTCAGTATTATAAGATTTATCCTGTACTTTTTCAAATAAAACAGCATGGGTAATCATACATGTTCTTCTTCCGTGAACTTCAAGTTTATGGTACTGGAGTTCGTTGGTATGTATGATCTCTCGTAAAACATGACAACAACTACATTCCAATAAGCTAGTTGTTGCTAATTGACTTGTAGTTGATGGCTGGCTAGTGGTTGTTGGTTGGCTAATTGTTATTGGCTGGCTAATGGTTGTCGGTTGGCTGATTGTTGCTAGCTGGATCGTGGTTGATGGCTGGCTGGTGGTTGTTTGCTGGCTTATGAATGCTGGCTCATTGATTGTTGTGACTATTGGTTGAATTTGACTGGTAGACTCCATTAGTTCAGCCATAGTTCTACACCTTTTAACAGGCCTCCTTGATGAACCTGCTTCAGTTGTACCTTCATTCCTTCTAAATTGAGGAAGAACATTTGTTCTTGGGGGAGAAGTAGGTATATTTGAAGCAGAAGGAGGAATAGTAGACGGAGGAATAAACATCTCAAAAGGATTAGGAGATAATAAAGAGGTAAATGACAGGTTTGTCTGATCATCATACAACAAAGCATCAAGTAATGCTGTGTCAGATGTATCAGAAACTGGGATAAAATTACTTGGACCTGCCATTGCAATAATATACGCGATTAGAAGAAAAATGATAAGTTAGTATATGGTAGTGAATGTTATAAGATGCTTGAATGTTTGTGAGGCATGTTCGTTTGCCTTCTTCTATTTATAGTCGAATTAAATCCTATTGAATCTCTTCAGATATGCGCAGTCCTGTTGAATCTTTACAGATCTGCACCATGTCAAGCACGAGCTTAGACACTTTTTGACTATATATGCATACGACAATTCCACAGTGATACATGTTGCGCCTGTGATTCCACAGTAATGCATCTGTGATTCCACAGTATTTTGATAATTTCAATGATTTTGTATTTATTTGATTGTTGTTTCTGGAAAATTGAAATTTTGTTACCAGAAGTAACAGAATAATGCATTGATAATGCATTTGTGGAATTTTAATGATATCTGTAGAAATAGATATCATATATGGAATATTGTATGAAATTACATGAATTAATTTCTACAGACTCATACTTGAGGGGGAGATTGATATATATCAAGTGTGAGTGTTTTTGTGTTAATTTTCTGTGAATGTTTGTGTGTTGATTGATTCCCCCAAGATTGATATTGGATTTGATGATAAATTATATGGAATGTTGGCATGACTTGTTTGATCATCCGAGTCATATTATGTGCTGCTTATTCTCAAATAGATATGATTATGAAAATATTATTGGAAATGGATCTCTGGAAATATATTAAATTGAAAGAGTACATATGAAATTATTGATCTGCAAAGTTTGCAGTGATGATTGCAACCAGATGTTTGCAATATATTATGCGCGCAATTTCCAGATTGAATGATCCATAAATCATGTATTAAAGTATCTATGAATGGATAGATCAATGATTATGAGAACATTGTTCATACGTGTATATTTGCAGCTTATAATCCAACAAAATTCTCCCCGTAAAATTTGGCTTTTGGTCAGGAGCCAGAATAATTCCATATCTTAAAATGTTTTAAATGTGCAATGATTATTAATCTACTTCAATGCACATAGATGGATATACAAAGAAAATTGATGATTTGATGAGGGGGAGAAAAATAAGCAGATTGGGTAAAGATTTACTAGAATGTATTATCATTGGCTCATAATGATCATCGTACAAGGAATTGTGCACTAAAAGTTCAAAATAATAATTCAATTTCAGAGTTTAGTTAATCGAATGCTAGAAGCATTTACTGACCTAAAGAAAGTGACAAAGTCACATATCCCAACTACAAATGCTCCTATATGAATTGTTATAAAGCACGCCTGAAGCGTTGCTGGTCCATCGGTTATAAAGATAAAAATCCTCGAAAGAGAAAATGAGCTATAAAATATAGATGATCAAGTCGAGGATAATTAAGTAAAGCTCCAGAAGAGTTATCTTTTGATGAGATGTTATCTCCAGAAGAGATATTACAAGAAAAGTGTATTGTGGTCTAAGAGAGACCTAGGTACCTAATATATGTGAATATAATGAGATCTCAATAAATTATGAATGAAATCCGATGGGACCGAAAAATAAAGTCGACATTGATGATATTTATTTTTATAAGATAACATATGCTGTAATGATGATAATGAGGATCATGAGTCATACTATATTAGTGTGTGCCAGAAGCACATGTTCCTGAAGAACATAAGGCGCTAGAATAAGTCCCTGAATGACTCAAGATGCTAGGAGCATCAAATTCTCGAGAATAATTAATTAAGTAAATTCATATGTAGCATGAAGCATTTATCGTGCATGTGATATTATTATCTGAATAAATATTTATGCACATGTATATTTATGATTTTACTTGAAAGATTTAGATCTTGCAGGTATACAATGAATACTTGATGATAGAAAGACAATGAAGCAATGTGGTCATCAGGGGGAGCAAGTCTGATGTAATCAAGAGGGGGAGACGATACACGCTGTACTCTTTTTCCCTTATCTAGGTTTTGTCCCACTGGGTTTTTCCTAGAAAGGTTTTTAATGAGGCAAAACTCAACAGTGTATCAATGAATGTTGTACTCTTTTCTTTGGCTAGGTTTTTATCCCACTGGGTTTTTCCTAGTTAAAGTTTTTAACGAGGCACATTCATAAATGGACATCCAAGGGGGAGTGTTATGAATATTCTTATTATGTGGATGTCCATTGACCTATAATCTCCAAATACAGGATGACATGGTATATACACATAGTAATCTACTATTTGCATCCTTCTATAAATAGAGGTCTCCTGTAACTATTCATTATACTTGAATGGATTTCATCTCTCTAGAATTTCCTCTGACTTCTCTCTAGAATTCTTTCAGTTTTATAACAATAATTCGTTATTTTAATTAAAGCTTAAATTTTTAACAAGTTATCAATTTTGTCCCAACAAAAAGTTCGTCACCCACAACGTTTGAAAAATTATAATATATTTATAGAAATTTAAGTTAATATATTACAGATAAATTTTTAATAATTATTATAAAAATGATGAATTTATTATTTTCTATACAATTAAAACGGACTAATTTTTCAGGTAAAAAAAAATGAATAATTTGATATCATTGAAGAGACTCATTCAAACACCTCTTACACACTTCTTCCTCATACATCCATAAAGGAGATAAGAATAGGGATTATAGGGATATGGATTATTTTTTACTGAGTGCCACTACTCACAGTTTTATATAACCACCCAATGTTAATGCAAGTTCCATAACTATTTAACACAAAATAGTTATTAAACTATTTAATGCAAGGTGATATTATCTCTCCCTAGTCCCTACCTTTACATTCTATCTGCTAATGTCCTTTCATGCATGATATCTAAATTGTAATTCTCAAGGCATTGGAATGGTATCAAAATTTGCCTGCGAGCTCAGGCTATTTCCCATTTATTATATGTGGATGATTCTCTGTTTTTCTTTGAATTCTCTGCTATCAATTTCTGCTCAGTAAAGTTGGTTTTAAACATATATGCCTTCTGGCATGGTTTGGTCAAGTCAGCAATCGAAGCAAATCATTCTTGGTCTTCAGCTCGAATGTATCTCACTCTGATAAGATTCGCTTCTCTAAGATGATAGGTTTTCACTTTTCTTCCAGACTAGACAAATATCTGGGAACTTGGGTTGATCCTGGAAGAAGTAAATCTTGTATTTATCAGCCGATAATTGATTCTGTGGAAAGAAGGATCAGGTTGTGGCAATCTAAGCTTCTTTCTCAGGTTTCAAGGCTTACTCTCATCAGTATGTCCTAGCTTCAGTGAACATTTATATTCTCTCATGTATTAAATTGCCTCAGTACATCCATAATCGCATTAATGTTTGTTGTGCGAATTTCTTTTGGAGTTCTTCTAGTTCAAAGTGTAAAATTCATCTTCTTAAGAGAGATAATCTATTTTTACCTGTAGAGAAAAGGGGGTTTAGGATTGAGACCAACAAAGTTTGTCAACTAAGCACTTCTAGCCAAACAAATTTGGTGTGTTATAACATCCAAGTCTCATTCTCTTTTAGCCACAACTCTAAAGGCTAAATACATAGGTCTTGATACTCCTCCTATTATCAATGAACCCTATAATGCATCATGGATTTGGAAAGGCCTAGCTGAAAATGCTCCATTAGAAGTTTGGAATCTAAGATGGCTTGTGGGTAATAGCACCCCCAATATCTGTCAACAACCACCTACGGTAGCCCTTGCAGCAGGATTAGTGCTATTTATCTTCCTTCTTTTATTAGGCTATCTAATTCAAATATCAGTACTCTTGCAGTTTGTAACAAGTAAACTTCATATTTTAATATCATTGTCTTGTATATATATAAAAAAAAAAAAAAAAAAAAAACACAAAATACAAGTAAAGTAATTTGAAAAATGCCTGACATCTCCCTGAACTTTTAACATTCTTTACCCTGCAAGAACAAGGACCTAAAAAGGATGAAAATATTGTCAGCACAGAATTTTAGTGCAATTCCGCATCATCTGCTTTCTTCCTACAGAATTTGTAATGCGTGTGAAGGCTATACATTGATCTCCAGCAGGGGGTAAAAGACAGAAATAGAAGACAAGAAATAGTTTCTTGGCAAAGATTTGCAGCAACAAAATTTTCTTGGGAAAGCCAGCCCTCTCTTCAAGAAATTTACCATCTCAACACATGCAGCCAAAGTTGCACTTTGCTTTTTAGTAGCCAGAAGCCTAAAACCATAATGTTAGTGAGAACATGCCATTGACATGAATTGCCCTTGGGGAATCATCACTTCAATGTTCCACCTCTTGCTTAATGAAAATCTTACAAGTTGGCATTTTCTATCCTCCATAAACAATCTTTTCTCAGAGGTGAGTCTGTAAATATAGCTTTGATAAAGTCTTCCACCTGCAAAAGAAGTCATCAATAAGAATGCAAACGTTCATGAAACTTGGTTGCATTCCCATATCGTAATCTTATCCCATGAGTTAATAAGAAAGCAAAACCAGGAATAAAAAAAATGGGCATGCAGCATAATTTTTCTTAGGGCATAGATTACACGTTAAGTTACTAACATAAATGCATTTCGATGGCATAACCTGTTCATTTGTTAGTAGTACAAGCAATTTGGAACACAAAAACATAAAAGTAAATAAATTAGGAAGTGTCTGATTTTGGAGACGAAATTTCGCCTCAAAAAAATTGAAGATAGAGACATTTGAAACTATGAGGAAAAAAGGGGGGAATAGTGGGTCCCATCAATGCATACACCACAGAACTATATGCTAAATGAAAATTTAGCATGTCCTAGTATAGAATTAAAAATTTAGTATTACATAATTTACATTCAAACATTCAATTCGAAGAGTGGGGAAAGAAATATGATGTCCAAGGTAAGTCATCATCAATCAAATAATACCTCTGTTAGTGTAAAGCCGCAAGATAGCAATTCTCTATTCTCCCAAGCTTCTGTGATGGATTTTAAAGGCATATCTAATAATTCTGAGGTACATTGCATATGAAAAGATTAGTTAACAGATAAGTGATGATCTAAAAACACCCTTATACCAAAAATTAGTATGTGACATGACATACCTGATAGTTTGCGAATTTTACGTAATGATGGGATAAGATCATCAAGAGACTCCACAGAGAAATCATGTGACTTCTGATTTACAGCAAGCAGGGACTCAAATAAAGATGACAGATTTTCCAGCATCAAATGAATCAGTCTTTGAAGCTGAATATGAGTGGAATGTATTAGAATGACTTCTAAAATCAAAATGCTACGTTTATGGGCATTAACTATGCCAACTTTTGGTCTGAACTCTACCTGCAACGTCTCATCTGCTGCCATGTCATCTAAGAAAAGTATATCTCTTGTAATTCTCAAGAAAACTGACTCTAAGACAGAACACATGCTTTTCCTGTAAGTTGAAGGCATCAAAAGTGGCTCCCATATGATGTGTACTTTCTCCAGAATGAACACAACCTGATCAAGCATATTCAGCCCCAATTCATCCACAAAGTAAAAAACGCTACAACTAATATAATTAACCAATGGCAACAAACCAACCAGCCCCATTGTGCATGAGAACACAGAGAGTAGACAGATAAAAAACTGATCAAACAACTTCCACAAAACAGATTACAGTATGCATGTGATTTTGACAAGTTACTTGATCTATGCTAAATTTTGCTGATTCAAATTGCTGCATCTGATGAGTATTCTGGAATCCATCAGCACCATCTATAGCCTACAAAAATAAAGATCAAAATAGTAGAAAGTGACAGAATGTTAAGGCAGAGTGCAAACCAAAGCTTCATGCCATGTGATGATGAAAGCATTTTATGAAAGAGTACCTCCTTCAAGTTAAAAATAACCAGATGTATTTGTCTTTGCAGTATTTCTTCTGCCATGAGCTGAAATCTTGGAGCTAGATCGGCAAACACAGCATGCTCCTTGAGGGAATCTGGGAAGTCTGTACGATACTGAGACAAGAGAGTCCAAATGTGTGAGACAAAAGAAAATACAAAAATATAATATCAACAAGACAATTTACACTCAATATTTCTTTAAAATTTTCCGTTATTGAAAAACCAATAGATAAAACGGAGGATAGTAATGTGACTTGAGTAAATGCTACAATTTCAGATTAAATCAACTTTTTTACTTTAAATTAATTCATGATAAAGATGAAAAATAATCCATGATTAAAAAAAATACAAACTAGTTTGTTATGAAATTTACTTATTCTAAATTATTGAAGCATACCTCAAATGCAAGTCCAAGTATCTCTTGGGATAAATAAAGACAGTCATTGTGCATCAGCACAGCTACTTGATTGATGCTATCAAGCTGCCTTTCTAGCTTCACAAGTCAAACATACAAGTTATTAATAAAAGAAGAAGAACAGTCACATGACTTTTAAGTACAGAAATAAATGAGAATTGAGTCACCATCCATCTTAAGACATATTAAGAAGGCACTTGAGATTCATCCCAGCTAAAGGCCATACAAGTAATACTGGAAAAGACATATTCGAGAATACTTAGCATCAATGTCACTTTCAACATTGAGTCAATTCAATATATTTTACCCAACAAAACTACTCCATAATTATAAAAATACTAAATTAAGCATTAAGACCTGTTCAGTATGCCACCGCCTTACATGAACTAACCTTGACAGGGACAACAACTTCATAAAGAAGTATGGCATCTCTAACCGCATGATAAAATTCCAAAGCAACTCTTGTAGATGATAGGCAAACGTCCTGAAATATTGTAAGTCACCACTTAGCGACTCCTTTTTAAAAACTAAAATTCCAAATGAGAATAGAATTACTTATTTAGCACATTTTTCCATGCAATTAGGAAAATGTGCCTATGTCTAACATTAGCAAATAAAAAGGAACGAGAAATAGTAGTATTTGAACATTTATAGGCCTTGCAGTTTGACCATAATAAAAATGTGCTCTATTTGAGATTGTGAAATCACAATCTGATACGATGAAAACCAGTAAGGATCAAATGAATAAAGTTCCATATGCATAAATAAAAGTATGCTTGAGGTTGAGTTCAAATAGACTGAACCGCATGGAGTTGGAAAACACGCATAAAAATAGAGTATATAGCAAAATAGGAGCTTCTATATACACCGGCAACCGAACAATACAGCGCGCATAAAACATTCAATTTTCAACATAATACAGAACATATAAAATGTTAATTATTATGGCTTGTGCACCTGCAGTGTCTGATGAACTAGTTCCACCAGTTGTTTAGCTGCTTTAGACACCAAACACCTTTCTGATAAGAATAATAAATCAACAACATGACTGGATGACTCATCCCTTGTATACTCCTGAAGCATCACTCATTGTCAATAGCCATGACGTAATGATAAACAACAGAATGATGCACCAGATCTAGAAAACTCACTTTAGGAATGGCAAAGTCACAACCTAGCAGTAGATTTCTAGCCTTTGCCAAGATCTCAATCTTTTTCTTAGATGCAAAGTGAACTTCAACATTTTCAGAAAAATTGCTCAGCCTATTATCCTTGTCATCAGATGCTGAAATAAACATGATTTCTTTTAATGCCATCTCAAAATCTGAAGTACATTTGATTATCTTCTGAAAGTCTGGAAGTTTTGATGCATCTGTGGGGACAACCTGAAACAAAAAAATTCAAGTGACTTTATCTGCAATCTTGAAATATTTTTTAAAAGAAATCTATATATAAATATTAGACACAACACCTAACACCAAATAATGTCTTAATCATTGGATTTTACCATTTGATCAAGATCATATATTCACTGGCCGGAATGGCAGACATTATATGAGCTTGCAGGCAACAGCAGCTCCCAATCAAATTTTAACTTTACCAATGCAGTATTAACTTGATAAAGGTTTCTTAGAAGAATTACGTGGAAAGAATTATGACAAAGCAATTAGAAGCAAACCTTTGAAAGAAAGCTAGATATTATCATTTCTGATATTCTGGGCCACATCAACCGTCCAAAACACTGTATCCAAGAAGCATTTTGGTAGCAAATACTTCTGTAAATAAATTTAATAACTAGTAGAATCCTTGAATAGAGAAATTCTCCGTCAGAATTTTCAATCTGCCAATTGGAAAAACATGACATTTAGAAAAAGTTCATGGCAGTTAAGTAACAGGAACATGGAGTCAACTTTTGCTTTCAACAAAAAAATAAAAACAATTTTTTTTTCATGCAACATACAGGAAATTTGACGAAAGTCAGGCCAGCAAAATGCTGTTCAGCATTTGATTCTAACAAAAACATTATTTTCTCATAAGGAGATCTGAATAGATAATCAATATTAATATAAATTAAAAAATAGACAGGGAGATGCACTTTTTGCAAGTTGTGGACAGTGTGGCTCAACCTTGAGTTCTTCGTAGCTGCACGGTGCCCTACCTAGTTGTATTTTAAAATCTAGCAAATGTATCTCACAGCCCCTCCTCCCTATGCATGGATCCTTTTAGACATCAATGATTAGCTTTGCTAGCCAGTTCATTCAAGAAATCAGTGATCAATAAATGAGAATGCCAAATCTCAATAACATACCCAGGAAAGAACCCATCCCAGCTTTTTCTATGACCCGCATATCACTACACACAGTTTTGCAATGAGCCAATGACCCAGCAAGGCATAAAGGTAAATAATTATGAAACAATAAAATGCATCACTTACTTTAGCATCTTCAGATGGGACTGTCTTCAGTACAGCTGTCTCTTCATTCAATTCCTCAAGAAATGAAACAGACTGTCCAGAATTTAGGAATGGAGTAATAATATACTTGATCATCAAATCAGCAACTTTAGCAAGCCCATATTCTTGAATGCCAACCACCTATAAGTAGTGCTTAATTAGGAAAGGAATGAATTCATACAATTTAGCCCATCAAATATAGGGTATGACAACGAAATGAATTAACTTACTTCCATTGCCTCCATAATTGTTTGGAGCTCAATCCCATTAATACTATCAACTTCCAAATGATACTTGACTTCAACTTGATTAGATTTCCCATCAAATCGCACAGCCTTTTCCATTAATTTTAATAGGACCTCTTGAATCTACAGACCCAAACCAAATCAAATTCCTCTAAATACAATCACAAATTCAATAAAAGTCACAAACTGTCCAATCATATGTACTGTGAAATAATCAAACAAACCATACAAAGTGAAATATGAATTGATTGTACTAGGAAAGTGTTAAAAAAGTTTACTAGACTGGACTGGTTATTATTTAAAAAAGAAAGGTATCCAAACCTCATAGGCTGATGGACATACTTAAGAGACTGAGAGGAAATAGTGATGAGATAAACGCAGGAACACCCATAGACAAAAAGGAAGTCAAAGGTAATTACAGGGGTGGGGTATAAAACATTTCATATCCAGATAGCTTAGTATGTAACCTTCATTTGAGAAATACGGAATGTAAATAAATAACGATGTTGCATTGCATCTTGTCGGTTTTCATGCAACAATTTCATTTGCTACACCCTACTTCAATTTCGCACAATTTTGCAAACAAATGCTAGGCATGCTTTTCATCATGTTCCATACATTTTTTCTTAACCATACTTCCTTTTTCTTGAAAAAAATTCCTCCTTTTAAATTGTCTAAGATTTCGCTTGAAATACAAATTTAATCAAAAGTACCAATATTTATGTTTCACTTTCGATTAAGTTGTCATTTTTTTACAACTAAGCTATTGATGTTAAGAAATATTAAAGAAAAACAGAACTATCCAGCATTGCACCACCTAGGAACAATTCTAAGTACCTAGTTATTTAAGCGTTCATATTCCAGAGAGGCATCAAAGTCTTGTATCAATTTATTTCTGAAGCTATAACCCGCAGTAACCCTCGGCTCTCCTATTTATGAATTTAGAGCATCAGAACTCAAAGAAATTTTCCTTAACACTGCATTCTCTTCAATGACCTCAGAGCCTACAACTTAAGCACGATTCAAGAATAATTGGAAAAAATATATAAGGAAAGAGAATTGAGTACCTCTTCAAAGGATTCAGACCATTCCTTTCTCAATAATCCATATACCACTGGCTCCTCACCATGAACCTCATGATTATCATCATCACCAATCCTCAAACCCATTTTCAAGTCTCTCAATCCCTCAGCAGCAAATCTTAGCTTGCCATTCGTCAATCCATCCCTCACACCCATCAACCTC
Organism: Acacia confusa; assembly: GCA_037074495.1. NCBI lineage: Eukaryota > Viridiplantae > Streptophyta > Magnoliopsida > Fabales > Fabaceae > Acacia > Acacia confusa. Next base: position 3,421,264 of record CM073509.1, read on the forward strand.
GCGTTCACATCCCCAATGATTTTCACCAGTCCCAGCAGCTCCCGCTTTACCTTCAACTCCTGCCTCTTATTCTTCATCTCCTCCAACACCTCGCCTACCACAGTGTCACCCGGAGAATCGGAGAGTAACCGCAAGATGTCAGAGACGCCATCTGAGATCTGATGGGACTGCGAAACAGCCTCGTTGCAGAGTGAGAAGAGATTGGCAAAGTCCTCATGGTGAGAAACGATATAAGACTGAACTTTCGATTTGATGTGCAACGAATGGGACTCTAGACGCTGGATGAGGAGGCGGAGATCAGGTGCAGAGAGAGGGGAGGTGGGGTCAGAGAGGTCTTGGGCGGATAGAAGATCTCGGACATTGATGGTGTCGAACAGCGACTCCATGCGGTGGATTAGACGACGGTGTCCAGCGGAGCGTTAAAGCATGAACCGGGTTTGAAAATGGTGAAATGTGGAGAAAATCGCCGGAGAATTGCGAGCGTGATTGAGTAGCCATACCATGTCAGCACAAGACTAGTCCTACTGTGCCCAAAACACTGTCACTTGGCTCTTTTTTTTAAAAAAAAAAAATCATTTATCATTCTTGTGTAAGTGTGTGAAAATTGTTACAATTATCATAAAAAAAAAAAAAGAAAAAAATGTTCCAGTTATCATATGCTCACTGGAGTTTAGAAGTAGCACTGGTGCCTAATATAAAAAGGATTCAGATTCCCAGGGGAGCTCGTCTGTGCAGATCTAAATCTGGACGGTTGAAATATTTTTTTTAGATATAAAAAATGTTAGTTCAAAGATTAACTCTATTTTAAATTTTTTACCCATTAAATTTTTTTTCAAAAAAAAATAAAAAAAAATTTAAGCTGTCCAAATCAAATATGGACTATTGGGAACTCGTCTGTACGAACGAACTCCCCCTTGAGATAGGCAGAGAAATATGGTCCAATATAAAAACTAATTGGATAATAGGTTTAATACTATACCAATGTGACACTGTATCCACTTTGCCCCTCATATTTGTCTTTTTTTTTTTTAACTATCCATCTTAATTACATATATTAACAGAGTTTACATCAATATATAATTTTAACATAAATGATTTAAGAGATACAAATATAAATTCTTTTCCACTAATATAATCAATTTTTTCAATTTATCCAAATTAGCTAAATAGATCTTATAGGAAGGATTGGAAATAGCAATTAATATAAAAGTTGCTTAACTAATAAATACAAATTAGGTGATTAGTCCTCTAGTGCGAGGAGAGGGGGGGAAAATCAGATTATAAGCATCAAGATCACTAAGTGTAAATATGCTTGATGTTAAAACCAGAACTAACTCAGAAAAATTTAGGAATTGTTATGTTAAATCAGCAATGTAAGAACAATGGAAACAAGTTTCATGTTTGTAATTTATGATGAACAAGTGTGATGAGTCTTTTTTGTGTGTTGCTAGATTTCTGAACAGAGCAATCAATAAAAGCAAGATATAGACCCAGACTAAAAACCACAATCAATAAAAGCAACACAAACACAAGAAGAGGGTTCCTCACGTCAAAGATAAAATTAAATCTTTGGATTATTAGAGTAAAATGTGTATTACAAGAAAAGAAAACCTAAGGAAATTCATACCCTTTTTTTTTTGGCGTAAATAGGGTTTGTCACTTAGAGCAACTATGGCGCTGCAAACAAAGGTTTTCTCATTTAAAAAAGGGCATTTTACATACTTCATCATATTTCAAAATCTTTAATTATGACACATGATCTGAGATATATAATTTGTTAAATTTAATTACTCAAATTATAATTTGAGTAATCTAATAGTCTTTTTATAGGATTTTTTCTACTAAAAAGGTAATGAGAGCTCTCACCTCAAAAGAAGGAGGACCTAATTCACTTAAAAAAAAAAATGAAAAACATTCATTAGGAAGAAAATGTAATTAAACCCAATTTTGGGATAGGCACATGGAGCTTAAAGACGCGTCTTATGAGGCCTAATTCCTCTTATCAACTAAAAGATAAATTACCAAATTATTTATTTTGTTTTTAAATATTTCTAAATTAATTAATGAACTCTTATATTGGGGTCAAAAGTAAGGGTGGAAACATGTCAGACTATGTCAAACTTTACCCTTAACAGGTCATGCCTTTTAAGCAACAAATGGCTTGAACTTGACTTATGGCCCATTATGAGCCTTATTTTTTGTCCAAGCATGGCCTGTACAAAGGCCTAACCTGACCTAAAACCCGTTAAGGAGGCCTGTTAAGATCAAATACTGAATATCAAGAAAAATCAAGCCTGTTAAGATTTTTTTAATACAATTACATTTTTTTAGATAAAATAATTACTTTTTTTTTAGATTTAGTAATTAACAAGTCCAGGCTAGCCTAACAAACCTAATAAGTTTCTTAGTAATCTTAGGGCTAACCAGTTAACCAAAACAAACCTTTAAATATATCTTGACCTGACCCTTTTTACTAACAGGTCAGACCTGACCAAACTCTTAACAAATTAGGCCGCTCTAGCCTCTCCACCTCTAATCAAGAGGCAATAGTTAGTTTAATATTTTTTTTTGGGTAATAAGTTAGTTTAATAGTTTTTTTTTTTGATATGCAAGATGGCTTAAAAGCCTACATAAATGAAGAAAATTACACCCCTGGGGAATTAATTCCTAAACACTCTTGGACCAACCAAGTGCACAAGTTACGGGGACACTCCCTCAAAACACTAGAGTTAGCTATCCCTCTTTTGGCTAAGGCATCTGCTAATCTATTACATACCCTAGAAACCACCCTAACATCAACCTGTCAATCCCTAAACATAAGCTCCCTAGCCTTCAGCATGACATTACTACAGGAATTACAAGAATTATCAAGCAATAGTTCAACCACACTTTCTGCATCAGATTCTAATATTAACTTATTGACTCCCAGATCCCAACCAATTTGCAAACCATGAAGTATAGCCCACTCCTCCGCTGCAAAGCTGTCACAGTTTCCAATGGAAATAGAAAAACCGACCACCCAGCTACCCTTGTTATCTCTCAATACACCACCACATCCTGCCTTATCCGATTGGAGAACAATGGCCCCATCAACATTTAATTTTAACCAACCAATAGGCGGCCTCTCCCAATGAGTGACCTGATCTGTTCTACTTAGATTTAGTATGCTGGGCGACGCATGAGTAGAAGAGAACCTTGGCCAAATACAAGAAATCACCAACCCAGGGTCATGTGGCTTAAGAAAATTACAATCAAAATAAGCATATTCCTCCACCCCAGAGTTTCCACACAGCCACCCCAAAGAAAATGTTCCAGACACCGTCCCATTTCCTCTTGATTTGACTACTTAGATTAAGAAGCAACCAATCACGCAAATTAGAGGAAAAGAATTGGTGTACATACCTAGGATGAACAAGTTCCTCCCACATTTGTTTAGCATAGTAACAATCCCTTAGAATGTGAAGAATATCCTCTATACCTGCTTTACACATCCCACAAGCAGCAGAATCATCAGACCAAGAGCTTCTCCAAAGCTTAGTAGGAAGCTTATTAAGAGCTACTCTCCATAAAAATATTATAATTCTCTCAGCCCCATTCCATTTCCAAATTTTCTCAAATATCCTATCTTTCCTAGCTCCAGCATTGGGCTCAATGAGGCTATAGGCCATCTTAACCGAGAAAGTCCCATCTCCCGATAGTTTAATAGTTAATGCTGAGGTTTTGTAGAATTGCAAATGGGCCTCTCACAGTGTCCACCTCAGCAGCAAACAAGCAAACGATGCTGATGTCGCTGTAAATGTAAATGCATGCCAAATATTACCTTGACATGACTAGATATCTCTCAGTCGTGGCACTTGTTCTCTAAGAATGTTTTTTAATTAAAAAAAAAATTACCTATATATAGATCTCTTTTAAAAATATTATTTTTTATCACGCATGTTAAATATTTTTAGGTATTTTTATTTTAATATTATTATTTATTTATTAATTCCGTGCATAAAAAATTATTCATAATTCATAAGTTTAGTTAATACTTAAATTTAAAGAAAGGTCATTTTTTACCCAACAAGAAGTCTGTCACTCACAACTTTTAAATAACTATTCTAGATAATTTTTTTTGTGCAAAAAAAATTATAGATATTTTTAATAATGATTATATAAAAAATGGAGAAAATTATCGCTTTTAAAAAGCGTGATAAATAAATGGAAATTAAAAAAAGTTGGGGGGAAAACAAACGTATTTATCGTTTTTTAAACGTATAAAATCGAATAATTTGATTTCTTTGTAGATGATGAGAATATAGGGATTGTGGTGTTATAATATAAGCACTTTTTACAACTCACACTTTCATAATAATAAGGATAGGAGGATAAGAGTTATAAAATATCAATCAATTTATGCATCCAATGCCATTATCCTATATATGTTTCTGAAAGATACAATGTATTACTATTTATAGATGCTGTAATTTTATTTCCAGTGAGATGCCAAGAGAAAGTGGAGAACAGCACTGGGAATAAAGTGACCACACGAAGCATATCCTCTCATCATGTTTTTTTTCTCATAATCCTTCGTCAACTAATATCGATTATTGATTGAGAAGATGAGAGAAAAATCAAAGTAATATTGAGGCCTTTTAGATTAATTGGCTATACATGATTTAAAGCCTTAAAAAAAGTGCTTTTTTTTTAAGCTCCAGATTGAAGCTTTAAAAAAAAAAAAAAACAGCATTTTGACTTCTTTTTTTTATGACACTTGTTTTTTTTTTAAAAAAAATATATATCATCTAAACACATAAGTTAATTACAAAATCATTTTTTTTACATTAAAAAAGTGTTTTTTTTAATGGAAAAAGTTCATCCAAACGGACCCTAAGAAATTATGAGGGATAATAAAAAAAACCTGACCTCACATCTTAACGTGCTAACGCTAAAAATGACTTGATATTATATTTTATAAGATCATAAAAATAATTTTGTTAGAACACTTGTGTAAACTTGAATTTCACTTCTTCTTTTTTAAAAAAATTATTTGATCAAAGGTATAATTTCTTCGGTTTAGAGCGCAAAGGGTCTAGTCTTCTTTCAATAAGTGTGCTACCCAATATTCAAAATTATGTTCTTCATTGTCTTATGAAGTTGAGGCCACTTACTAGCCCAACTATTAGTTTGTCAGTAATTTGAATATCACTTCGATCTCCACAATACAAATAATCCCAACTATCATACTTTTAGTAAATGCTATCAAAAACTTTAGGCTAGGTAGAATTTTTAAAGTTGAAGAATCTAAATTTTAATATCATCCATCCAAGCCTTTTTCTCATACAATCAAACTAAACACACTCACACATAAACATGACAACAATCGGTTTTGAGCTCGAGACTTTATCTAAGCATGGTGGTTACGCTGTCACTAGACAGCTACCCTTTTGCAGTCCAAACCTAATTAATCAAAAGGGAAGAAAAGAAATTTTGGTGAACAGTGGCCATGTCATGTTATGGTGCGAGATCATGCTAACTCTTGCTCTTCCCTCTACCCAAAAAAAAAACTCGAGACATTTTTTATTATTTTCCTAACAAAATTGAAATATGCAGATTTTTTAATGGAAGTTCTCAAATTTAATGGCTTTAGCATTTAATTTATTTTTCCCCTAGGGATGATTGTAGGAAAAGAATGTCTCCATTGATTCCTCTCTTCATTTCCTCTCCATTGAATGTCTCTACCATTGGATTAAGTTTCAATGGTTGCGATATAATGTTATATTCATATTTATATATGGCATTAAATTCCAACCATTGAATCTTAATCAAATAGTAATAGTAAAGACATTCAATAAAAAAAGGAATTTATGGAGACATTCTTCTCCGGACAATTGCTGTCATTTTATTTGCAATGGTATTTATACACGTATGAATCATCTTCCTGGAAGTGGGAACTCTTTACCTTATATGCCTTTTTTATCTCATTGAATCCTATTCTTTGATTTCTTTCTCAAATTTTGATATCTGAATGTAATGAAATTTCAGCCAAAGTCCGTTCAAATCATCCTATCAGATCTAACAAAATATCTTATATATTGGCAGCATTATCATACTTGTAAGATAATAATATGTATTGCTTATATATTCATGTAGAGAAGATGTATATTTATATAAGAAAAAAGAGCCACACCCTTAAAGGCTCATTAAGACTAATAATGACTAATAATGATAATTCCTGATTTAGGGTCTGAATTAAGGGGATTATAATTAATACCATATGTTTATTTCCTAACACTCCCCCTCAAGTTGGAGCATATATATCGATCATGCCCAACTTGTTACAAAGGTAAAAAACACTTATTTCATAAAAAACTGATAAAAAACTTATTTCATACACTCCCCCTCAAACTGAACAAAGCTTGAATGTGAGCAACAACTAAACACTAATAATTTTCTTCTTCACAAGATCTTGAATCAAGCAGCAGGTTCGAGCACGTCCAAGAATAATTCAAAAGATAACAATCCAACAGCTTCACCAAAAGCCCGAACAAACTAAATCAGAGTTGAAGCTTCAGCAAACGATCTCACAAGAGACCAAACCAACAAACAGTCTCACTAGAGACTAAAGAATACTCCAAGTGTCTCACGGACAAACAACAAACGGTTTCACCAGGGACCAAACAAACAACCGAAATACCTCACGAGAGACAAAGAATAAATGGGTCACACAAGAACCACCAAAATAGCGAATAATTGCCCAGAATAGCCAACTGAATCAAGAAGAAGAATCAAACTCACAATCTGAAATGATGAACCCAGATCCTAAAACCCAAATGGAATCAAGCAAAACTACAAAAGCCAACCACAAGTATGGCGCCAAAGACAAAAGAGCACCCCACGAATGTGCTGAAAAACGTAACAAACAAAGTATACAGCCACTAGAGACAAGTGAACGTGCACGAAACGAAACGCCGACTGTGTTGAAATAGTGGAAACAACTAAACTAAGTCTCACAACGCAACCTTCGAAGCAAAGAACCGGCCTACACATACCGGGAATGAAGATTCGACGTCGGAGAACATAGCACAACCAAAAAATAAGGACATCAACCTTCCACCAAGTTTCTTCTTTCTACTGACCTTCTTCCCCCCAAACCAGCAACGAAACAACCTCAAGATTGGAGTTTGGAGGAAGAAAAAACAGAGCAAAGCGCCGCAAATCTGCAAATAACTCGCCAGAATCTCCCAACTTCACCGGAAATACAAAGACACTTTCCAGATTACTCAAAACACTCACTGGACCTTGCAAACTTTGCTGGAAATGTAGAGCACCACTGGATTACAGAGTCATCGGAATTTGGAAAAGTTCGCCCAAAACTGGAAAAACTCGCCAGAAAGTTAGAACCTCACTGAAAACCATAGATCTTGCTAGAAATAACAGAAGAACACCTAAAATGTTGGGCTTAACGGAATCTGGAAACCTCGCCGGAATCTGGAAATATCGTCGGAATCTGGAAAAGTCACCAGAAACTGAAAAAATCTCGCTAGAAGCACCAACAGAAAACAAAGAACCTCACCAAACCTCACCAACAAAACACACTCCCTCGCCCCCCTTGTGAACAGTGAAGAACCCCACAAAAAATCGACAAAAAACTGGAGCAAAACAGCAAAACCTAATTGCCAAGCACATATTTCTAATCGGAAAAGAAGATTTGACATCGGAAACGAAGCCACTGCTAAAAACTAAGATGGCACAAGCTCACACACAAGGGAGACTGGCCACTGTCATTGTTCACGTGAAGTACTGTTCATGCTACAATATTGTCAATGCTACAGTAACAGCGGCCACCGGAAAACTCAAATTGCCCAAGAACAAATATCTGGCTCTGATACCATGTAAGATAATAATCTGTACTGCTTATATATTCATGTAGAGAAGATGTATATTTATACAAGAGAAAAGAGCCACACTCCTAAAGGCTCATTAAGACTAATAATGATAATTCCTAATTTAAGGCCTGAATTAAAAGGATTATAATTGATACCATATGTTTATTTCCTAACAATAATCATATACGGTAAATTTTCACCAAACCAAAAAAAAAAAAAAAACAAGAAGAAGAATAAGACAGATGGACAGATGTGAAGACTTGGATAGATGGACCCTTATTATTCCAACCATCAGAAACAAACTGGGAAGGAGCAAGTTGGAAAAAGGTACAGGAATCATCCAAAATGAAGAGACAGCTAGACACGGATCACAATGAAGAGCATGCAAAGCAAATGTCAAAAACAGTTCACTTCCCAGAAGCATGATGGGTAAAAAGCAGAAGCCAAACCCAAATCTTATAAGAACATTAAACAATCTATAAAAATAGCAATTCCCCTGAAAAAGATATATCAGTATTAGAGTTACTACTACTATTAAGGAGATGACAGTTTTATAATAAGTCATAATAATAATGAATGCTTCAAGCAGGGGCATCTGATTACATCAAGTAAAAAAAGATGGGGTGGTAGGGATGTGAGAATCCATTTTTCGTGGCTTTCGAAGAAAAAGAATAACCATATTCTTTACTTGAGAATATATATGACCTATATAGGCTTTAGTCTGAGTTAAAATTCTCATGTTCTTATTCCCCAGAATCTTTGAAACTTTCTTTTTTCTCTACTTCTTTTTCTTATTGCTTGTCCTCCTTTCTTTTACCTTTTCCCGTGAGAATAGCATTCCGTGGTCATTTCTCACTTTGCATTTCATCCAATGCCCTCATGGCAACAACAAAAATCACAGTCTAGTGGCCATATAGCCTTAAGAGTTAAGATCGAATCTTATTTAAGCTAATTATTTGGAGACTGGATTCAGGCTTATAATTGACCGCTAGCCTTAAAAGTGAATCAGTGTATCATAATATAAGAAAGAAGAAGCCGAAGTACCAAGAAGAACAAAAACTATGTCCACTGGTATAGGTGAGACATGTTCCTTATTGAAGAAGGTAAAGGAAAGCGGATGGATTGGATACTAGTAGCCAAAAAAGCTAAGCAATCCACTGTACAAGACATACTCATAAAAGGAGCATATAAGACTTGAAAGTAATATGGACAGATTTAAAGCATCAGCCGAAGATGGTCCTACTAGAAACTTGATATGAAAGCTGCAGAACAAAGTTTTATTCTATAAAACACAGCTTTACAGTTTCTATAAATTATTAACAGCCGTGAACAGGTATATGAAACATTTAGAAACCAATTACGCCGATAATGGTTAATTATGACAGCATAAAAAACGCTAAGACATCATTGACACTTCTGAGAGCAGAACCTCTTACTGGACGGCCAACAATGATATAAAATTAAACAAGTAACGCGCTAGACTAAGACTTCTCCAATTGGTAGATGCAATAGGGAAAAGGAAGGCATAAAGTTAGTCCCCTTTATTCTCTTCCACATTCACCCTCTGTGTTGTTAAAGTAATGAACTGATAATACATCTGGAGTGATTTTACATTGTACAATGTAAATATCTCAGAGGAGTTTTGTCTCGTAAAATGCAAAAGCACTTATTTGGTAGGATTGGTGGTTTTACACCAGAATAAATTTTTTTAAAAAAAACAACTCTTTTACACTTTTAATAGACAACTCATCTTTCATACTTATTTCATATCGCGTAAAACAGTAAGTGCTCCCACATAAGCATTGAGACGTACTGAGCTGAAATGCCTATACACGAGAAGGGTTTCTTGTTCACTTTTAAAATCTTCTAGGGGTTTAAGTAGTGTCAAAGATAGCACATTCAAATTATGTTTTCTGAGCACTAGCAGCAGCCTGTTAATTTCATGATTCATGCTTACCATCAGCATGACGCCATCAAACCTAATATATCATAGTTTTGCTGCACCAAATTATTGCTACGCGAGATGGCTAGAGAAGGTAATTTCCTTATACGATTAAATGACATAAATTCTGAGCTTTCATGATAGGTTTCTCATACCTTGATACAGAGAATTTGCCATGTGGCTATATTAAGTCCATCTGAGAGAGCAAATTCCATATCAGGATGGGAGAGAAGCATATCAATCCTCTTGCCCCAAATTATTCCAATCCACATGACAGAAAACTACATAGGAACTCATCTTTAACTTTACCCGTAGATTCCCCCTGTGGCCACATTAAATATTCCAAAAATCAGAATCAAGAACAAGAACAAGGAGAGAAGTGGTGTGAAGATACTGTTCAAGGAATCTTCAGCCTATTTCTTTCTATGGTTATTAAGATAACTATAAATAATACGAGTATATGTTTTCCTCACAGATCTCTTTATTACCTGATGAATGGGTACCAGAATATCAGATACAGTTTATGAATATATGTCCATCAACAAGTGGTTTGGTCTTTTATGACACATATATTTGATCAAAACAAATTCTGCATTAGCTGGTTATCATTATGTAATAATATTCCCAATGTTTTGATCATCTAGTACTTCATTACTTTCTATTATTGTAAAACATAATCTCTACTATTTAAATAATGCACACACAGAAGCAGTTGACACATGCATTGCTTGTGGATTGCGTTTGTCTTAAAACTGAATCAGATTCTATATAATAAAATTTTTAAAATGGTTTAGTATGGCATATGCCATGCACTTACTGTTCGCGTATGAACAGCTCTAAATACACTAATCCATCCATTATTGCCCAATCATTTTTTTCTAGCTACAAGATTTTGTTTTCTTCCAGTATGATTTCAGTAAAAGTTCCGTCAAGAACCACTTTTAACTCAAGCTCAAATTGTCAAATAAAAAGCCTATGATGGTTTTATAATAAGATCTAACATAGCTCTCAAAAGTCCTTTAGACTTAAATTAAAAGAAAAAGAAATGACAGGAATTGAACTCTAAATCATTTGATCCCTTGTCATTTACTACTCTGACTTAAAAGTTTAAGCTGTTATGTGAAGAACTAAGAATGGTTTTATTATAATTTGTAACAAGTTCTAGTGGATAAGAACAACGAAACAAGTTTAAAAGCTGGACACAAACGGAAAAAATGTATGGATTCATATATGAGAATCTGCTTCATTAGCCTAGGTACAAGTCAAGGGAAGAGGCAAGTGGTCCTTTTGCTGTAGTACTGTATTTAACCAAATGCAAGTATAGAAGAAAAGTGCAATCTTCGCTTTCTCTTTATAATCAGGTCCCACCTGCTTAGGCTTCCAGAGGATGATGGGTCCTGCGTTTTTGTGCCAAAACAAAGAATGAATAATTCAGGGGCCCATTCTTTCTCCTATTTTAATACGGTGGAGGCTGAATAAGTACCAAACTTATTGAAGCAGACAAAACAGAACGTATTCTTATTCTATTCCTTACCTCCACAAGCAGTCCCATGGGAAGCATCTTCTCAAATTTTTATTTTTGTATTTTTTTATTGTATCTTTTTTTTTTCTTGCATGGGTTGATGCAGATTTTCAAGATGCCTTAGTCAATGGATTCTTTCCTCTAGGTTCCCATATTCAACAAATTAATACGTTCTTTCATGTCTTTGTTTGCTTCCTTTACCACTTCATCTTACCAACAAAGAGGTAAGCAAGTTAAGCCAAGATCAAATTAAGGAACAAAAGATTTAAGCTCTAGCCTCCAACCCCATTAGAACAAAAAAAAAAAAAAGAGGTTAAAAGTATAAGGCTTAGTGGTTCCAAGTCGAGAGGGATATTGGCTTCCCCAGAACTAAGTCAGAGAAGAGGGGGGGGGGGGGGGGGGGGCGCAATCCTCTTTCATATTTGGGGGAATATGATTCCTACTTTAGTCTAGCAAACGAATAAGAATGTCAGTGGCTTAAAATTTGAAGGATCAATTCTGGAATCTAATGCAAGGTCTGAGGTGTTTAGGAAGTTTGTATTTTGCAGTCTGAGAATTGGAAGATGGAACTAAGAAAACCGGGCCCACACACAAGTTAGCAAAAGTACGAAGGAATGATATCTCTATTTCTCAGGTCACCACACACAAAGGATTAAGTGTGGTTTTCAATTGGTTCTATCCGAAGATTCCATGCGTTACTTTCCCTCGCCACCTCTCAGATATAAATATCAGTTTGGCATGCCTCCTGGTCAGGACATATGGGAAGAAAAGAAATAAGACAAGCACAACAGATTATAAGAAGGTTTCTTTGTTTGTGTCAGGCCAAGCAATAAGAGTTGAAAATAGAGAATTATCAAGTTCCACTTCCACCTTCCAGAGTTAGCAAGGTTACCAAGAGAATAGAATCATGTACCATCATCACCAAAACCAAGGAAAGAACATCCATTCTTCTTCTTCTTCTTCTTCCAGAATGCCAATATCAGCTGAGAGGCACATGTTCCTTCAAACTGGGAATGGCTCTGGTGATTCTGGACTTGTCCTCTCCACTGATGCTAAGCCCAGATTGAAATGGACAGCAGATCTACATGCCAGGTTTATAGAAGCTGTCAATCAGCTAGGTGGAGCTGACAGTGAGTTCTCACAATCTTCTAGTGAATGTGATCATAACAATGTCATGTCCTGCAGAATTTTTATTTTACTAATGTAAAGTACAATCATTTTCCCCTGCAGAGGCAACTCCTAAGACAGTAATGAAACTCATGGGTATTCCAGGGCTTACTTTGTATCATCTAAAGAGCCATCTTCAGGTAATAATCTCAAGTATCAATATTATATTTTTGTAATTGCAGGATGGTGTCAATTTTGATCTACCATCTCAAAATGCATGCATTTTTTAATCAGTCATTAAGTGGTATCTTAGTCTCACTCTCCCGCTCAAGCAGAGAAAGTAACATTCACAGCTAATCAGTTTTAGTTTATGCTAACCGAAATCTCCACTTCCAGAATAACTGAATTTTTATTTTAATTAATATTATGTAAGTTCAATCTGTAAGCTATAAGAAAGAGGTCCAATAGTACAATTATCGAGGTTGGCATCCTTATTTTCCCCTCCTTCCTCTATTCATAGATGAAATTTTGAAAATTGCCAACTTTATTTTTTTATACATTTTAGGTAACTAGCTCAAATATTTCAGACGCGATTACATCTATATCACGGATCATACTGTATAGCATAATCTGTCATATTCTTCCAGATGCTTCATATTTAGTCATGAAATTACAAGTATGAAACATATTTTATAGCCTCGCTAATTAAATTGCCATTTGGTTGGCCGAAAATGATCTCCATTTTAGTGCCCATTTCATTTATTTTGTATAATCTGCGCTAAGCCTATTAGTAACATCTTTTTCCCCTTAAGTTGTGTGGCATGAAATTCGCATAGCAACTGCTAATCCCATCCTTTTTGTCTCCAGAAGTATAGATTGAGCAAGAATCTGCATGGACAGATTAACAATGTGACACACAAAATCAGTAAGAGAACAATCTCTTCCACTTCTTAATATGATGACAGAACAAACTATGAACAACAAAAGCTTTGTCTGTGAAGAACAAACTTATCTTACCAGCAACTAATGCAGGTGTAGCAACAGTAGAAAGACTTCCTGAAACAAGTGGAACTCATATGAACAACTTAAGCCTCGCGCCACAGCCTAACAAGTGAGCAAAATTCACCATTTTCAAAAGCTCTTTCTTTAAATCAGGAATGTAACCATTTTAGGTTCTAACATCCAGTCCTCTTTTCCCAGAGATGTACACATAAGCGAGGCCCTGCAGATGCAGATTGAAGTGCAAAGAAGACTAAATGAACAACTTGAGGTGTGAGTCATTGCCATCATGCATGAATTTTATTTTCAGACTTTTAAATTATAATTTATCCTTGTTCCTTGTTTTATACAGTTTTAAAGTTTCTTCAGACTTTGAAAAGCTCTGACAAAATCATTTTGGATCCATCCAGGTACAGAGACACCTGCAGCTTCGCATAGAGGCCCAAGGAAAATACCTGCAAGCTGTGCTTGAGAAAGCTCAAGAAACACTTGGTAGACAGAATTTGGGGATGATGGGACTTGAAGCAGCAAAAGTTCAACTCTCAGAGCTTGTGTCCAAAGTATCCCCTCAGTGTTTGAGTTCTGCCTTTTCAGAACTGAAGGAGCTAGAAGGATTTTGCCCACAGCAAACACAACAAAACAACCAGCCAAACGACTGCTCAATGGACAGCTGCCTCACATCCTGCGATGGATCTCAAAAGGAACAAGAAATTCAAAATCCAGGAATGGGCTTAAGATATTTCAATGGCAGTACATTCATGGAAAGAAAGGAAGCCATGGAAGCATTACCTATCCTGAGGAACTCTGAACTCAAGTGGTGCGACGAATTGAAAAGGAACAGCAGCTTTCTGAGCAATCCTTTGGGCAAGGGTTCGGAAAGAAGAGGTTACGCTACAGAAAGAAGTCCGAGCGACTTATCTATGAGTATCGGACTTGAACGAGAAACTGAGAGATTAACAATGGGGAGAGAATCAGATGGTGAATTCCAACACCGAAACACAAGCAAGCCAGAATCGATTAAACCACTCGAAGAAAAAGTTCCTCAGGAGTATAGGTTACCTTATTTTGCAGCATCAAGACTGGATCTCAACACCCGCGAAGAAAACGATGCCGGGATAAGCTGCAAACAACTGGATTTGAACGGATTCAGCTGGAGCTGAAGAAACATGTAGGAATGAAATGCGACAGAAATTGCAGAATTCATGTATTGATTATTACAGTACGTGATGATATGCCTGCTCTTTGGTTCAGCACAAGTGTTGAAACGTGAGTTATTTTTAGCAGAGTGAAAAATAAGATGGAACAACAAAGAGTAAGATCAATCCATTTGAAATTAGTCATTTAAAATGGAGATTCCTCCCAGGAAATGTTGATTCATTCCTGTAAGGTTATTCACAGAGGTTCATTGTACAGTCAAGCATGACATTGAACATGCATGCTATAACATCAATAACGCTAAACGACGAAAATTTACCGTTATATCGTAGCTGACAACCCAAATAACACTAATAACCGACCCGCGTTTGGTTTGGATTAGGAGGATTGGGTTACTTTCATAATCATTTTCTTATTATTCCTCATAATCTCTAAATTATATTCGTCTAATCAATTTAAAAAGTATTTTATCCTCTCTCTCCTTTTCCCAATCAACAATCCAGATGGGTTAATGAGATAAAATGAGAAAAAAGATGAGAAGAAGATCCTCTTCCTTAGATTAAAAGGTGTTATGGAATGGTAAAATGGGCTTGGAATATAGGCCCAATGCGAAGGCCCTCTGTTAGAATTCCCTTAAGTAGGTAAAAACGTTAATCTCCACTAACCATGCCTAAAATCTCGGATAGTACAGGTAGTGGAGCAGACATACACTGGCAGTGAGCAGACAATGTTAGAACGTGGATGCATACTACCTGCATGCACTCCAGTGAGAGAAAACCCTAGGTAATCTCTATAAATAGGAGATGACCTGCCAGATATGAGGACTCCTTTTCATCTATTCTACATTCTGTCTTACTGTGCACACACATCACCCCTTATCGTGGCCATCGCCACCCTCGTGTAGTACAGTAATCTTTAGAGACATGTTGGTATTCTCTCTATAGATATCAGAGGGTATTCTTTAGCTCTTAGGTGTTTAATCTCTTGAACTCCCTGGAGGTTTTACTGATCCGATATAAACATTCACCAGTCCTCAGAGGATTGGACACTTGTGTTCTTATTACAGAGGGTAAGACCTTGTTAAATCCTTTGACTCACGATTTCAAAGTCCACATAAAACATGTGCTAGAAACTTGAAAAACTCATGCAAGATGCAACTACTAAACAGAAGCTTGTTAATCAACAAACTCAACTCTGGTATTTTATATATATATATATATATATAACACTCGTATTAAATACCGGAGATATAGTAATAAACTTATGTTTAGTGCTTTCTGCTTTACCCTATATTAATTGGTGTGACATGTGGTGAGAAAATTGTTCTTCCCAACTAACCAATTGGACGCTCTACAACTGATATTCACACCCTAATGAAACATTTTTATATAATTAATTTCAATATATTAATTATCTCTTAAATAAAGTTTGCTGACTAAGTTGTTTCTAAGAATATATATTATATTCTTAAATGAATATGTAGATGTATTAATAATTTTTGTTTTCTAGATTCGTGATGATCTAAAATCGATTTTACACTTTTGAATCAATCTACATTAGCATGGACGCAAAAAATATATACGAAGAAAATGAGAGATTGAATTTAACATGACTAAAAACATTAGTAGAATGCAAATTAAATTAAGCCTGCTCGTACATCAACTTTTTTTTTATACCTCCTCTTTTTGTATACTCTTTTAGGTTTGCCGGCCATATTTATAATCTTCCCCAACTCTTTTATTATTGAATACATATATTAAAGGTGATTTATATATATAAGTTATTTTAAGGAAACAAACAAACATTACTTATTTATCTTCTATATTTAGGCTGGTAGGAATATTCTAAAAGTTGTTTTTCAAAAAAGGGTTGAGGGACAATTTTATTCCGAATTATCAAAAGGGAAGCAATTTTTTCCATTGTTATCCTAGTTGATTTTAATTGTTAGTTGACCAAACAGAACTATAAGTCTACATGTAATCTATGTTATTTTCGTTGAGATATAAACTTACTCTAAAAGTCCATATGTAATCTATTCCATTTTATTTTAGGTTACATTCAAAATTGCTATGACAAATTTGCACCTTAATAAAAATAACGTATATTTTATGCAGATTGTTAGCTTAGTATATTTGGTCAATTAGTAGATAAAATTAAGTGGAATAACAGCTAAGACAAAAGTACTTCTAAAAAACTTCCAAAGTGAAATTACCCATCGGTAGAAAATTCCAAAGCAAAATTCACCATAACCCTTTTATAAATTTTTTTTAAAAGGAAAAAAAAAAAGCAAAGGGGAAAATATCGCGTGAGTGGTTGCCTACCTTTATAAATAAAAAGAAAAATCATAGTAAGATCCCAGGGTATGAAAATAATCATAAAAAAAGTCTCATACTAAATTCTCCTCACAAAAAAGATTTTTTTGTTATTAGTTGTGAATAAGCTACCGAATCCCATTCACAAAAAAATCTTTACGTTAAAATGGTTTTTCATATTGTCAAAATAATTTTATTAGTTGTTAAAATGTTCCTAATAAATCTTGTTGTGAAAATGACATTTAATGTTGTCAATAGATTTTCATATTGACAAAATTTTTCTAAGTTTTTAAAATTCTACATGTATCCAAAAAAATTTTAACAACACGCAAAGCTATTTTGACAACATTAGAAGCTATTTTCACAACGCATAACGATATTTTAATAATATGAAAAGTCATTTTTATATAGGAGATTTTTGTGAGTGGAATTCAATAATTTATTCAGTAGCTTTTTTTTTGTATGGGGAGTTTAGTATGATACTTTTTTATAATTAATTATTTTCGTATCTTGTGACCTGAGTGTGATTTTCTCTAAATGAAAACCTAATAAGTCAGAGCAGATCTAAGAAACGTGAGGGAAACCACACAAATGGTGTATCGAATCTGGCGCGAAACGTAGAGACGTCAAATGCCATACAAATTAACTCTATTTTCATGTTTCCATGACGTGTGCTCTTAAACCCCCACTCGTTCTCTTCCCCTTCCCCTCTCATAAATCTCAATCCTCCTCCTCCTCCTCAATCCATCTATCTCACCTCTCATTCATCCATGGAAGATTCCAGATCTACAACGACAAATCCTCCTCTTCCTCCTCCAGCTTCGCTTTTCACAGACACTGCTCCGGCCGCGGCGAAGAAGCCGAATGAGTTGTTGCCGTCGCCGTCAAGTTCTGAAGGAGATGCCGGACGCGAGAGGCTCAAGAGGCACAGGGACGAGGTAGCAGGGAAGGTGAAGATTCCTGATAAATGGGGTAAGGAACAGATGATGAAGGATTGGACCGAGTTTTCTACGTTCGATGCACTCCTTGGTTCTCACCGAATGATTATCGCTGCTCGTGATGCGCTTATTGCCGATGCAAGGAAAGCCAAGTCTCCCAGATTAAGGATACAGAGTAGTTACTAATTCATAATTAATTAAACTGTTATCATAATTCTCTGCTTTAATTTCTCTGATCTGTCTTTCTATCCCCATCCATCGACCCAGTTTCTGATGAACTCTTCTATGTATTTTAATTTGCTTCCTTTTTGTGCTATTCGATCATCACAAGAATAAGGGGAAAGACGTGAATGAGAGCACTGTTATAGTTACTGTAAGATCCCTCAATATATAGAATTTAATCCACAAACGAAGTGAGTTAATTAATTTATTATTTCTCCATGCATTGAATGTGAATAGGATGGTCGATATGCTGAATGGATATTGTAGATCAGAAACTTTTGTTCCCATTTTCGTGAAGTATAATCAAGTTTCATAAGAATTTTAAAAATGGTCCATTCAACTGTGTTCTTATGTTTATATGTTGGATTGATGCTTCATCCATCAGTTAAATTTAAACAATGTTGAACTGAGTTTAAAGCCGATTCTCTTAAGGTAACTATTGTTTGTGGAGAGTTCAGAGTTGAATTCTCTTGCCGTATAATAATACGATCAACGTACGTGTAGCTAATTTTCCTTTTTGTTACTAGCTATGGCTGTTCCTTTTAGGAATTGAAATAATTTCAAGTATTAATTGTGTCCATATATAATTTAATAAAAAATAATTTGAATTTGACAATATTTAATCTATATATAGTTAAAAACATGATAAGCTGTAATGAGTCCTTCGCATAAGATATACTCCTTGGGTCTTTAATATAGAATATATTTAGAGATTTTATCTTAGTTCTCAACATATTTATTTACATTACATCTTCTCAGTCAAGTTGTCGAAGACTCATCTTTATCATGAGTATCATCTGTTTTATCATTTTTAATTTTATTTTTCTTCCACGAATTTCATGAGCCTTTGTGGAACTATTTTTAAGATAATTATTTTAGTCTTAATCTTAGGATAATATGGTTACATTTCGAAAGTTTGTATGTCATCCTACTGCAGTGAGAGAATTTCTTTTGCATAAGTCTTCAAATATTTCGTGTCTATCCATTCTGTTTTTCCCTTCCCAAACGCTGTCACATATATAAATGTTGGCAAAAAATAAAAAAAACTTGTATAAATCATTTTTTTTTTCACGCACTATCTGCAATTCTGCATCAACATATTAATATATCGTAAAATTTATAAAAAAAAAAAAGTCGCATTTTTCAATTATAATGTCAGTGATGTTCAGATAAAAAAAAATCATCGTCAATAATCAATGACTCACTGTATAGTAGTAATACGAAGTAAAGGCCTCTAAGTGAGTAACAACACAACTAGGCAAGAGACGAGAGTGAAATTCAATATTATAACATAGAGATAATTTCTTTTCTTTTTCTTTTTTTTTTTAAAAATTTGATTAAGGTTTGAGACTTTGAAAGCAAAGTACGTATTTTCACATCTTGCAATAAATACTTTGATTGAAATTTGAATTTTTGTTTTTCTTTTCACGGGGTGATACACCCCAACCAATAATTAAGTTTAAAATAATAACTTAATACCAATTAAAAAAATATTTCTATATATATTTACATAGAAGGTTCAAAGAAAAAAACACTTGTCAAGATTATTCCATCTACACTAAATTCGAAATCCTAATCAAAAAACCATTATATCAGCATGAAAAGTCTACTACATGCTCATTTGACAAAAAAACTCCTCCAATAAAATAATAACCATTATATTGTGGAGAACAATAAAATACACACAACCTAATGTTAAAAAGAATGAAAAACTAATGATATAAGAAAATTTCCATTTGGACAGATATAAATCATAAAATCTTAACATAAATAATGAAACCTTCCTGTCAAAAAACTTTTGGGAAAATTCCTCCTTGGTTTCAAGAAATCAACAAAATTTCAAAAAAGTCTCACAAGAAATTAACATGCTGGAAAAGTCCCAAGAAGTTGTTAATCCCATAACAACTCCATCTTTGGAATTAATAACTTCTTGAAACTTTTCTTGACACCAGAATCTTTTATGAGACTTTTTTAGAATTTTGTTTGTTCTTTGAGAACAAATAGAATTTTCCCAAGACTTCTCAATCTATGATTTTTCAAGGAAAAATTCATATGAGGACCCTTTTAACAAAAAAAAAACCTAAAAAAGGTTTAAAGATTCTATAATCCATAATTTCTATAAAACGTTAGTTATTAAAGGGGCTGATATAATTATTAACGGTACTGATTTAGTTGTTAGGATATTGTTGCTAATGATAATAATTTAGTTGTTAATGATTTACCCCTTAACAACTATATTAGCCTCTTAACAACTAAATTTTTAATAAAATTATATTAGAAAAGGCTATGGAGACTTTTCTAGAATTTTTAGAATATTTGAGTCTTTTCTAGATTTTTCTTTATTAAAAGGGCCCATATGGATTTGCCCATTTTTCAACTGTCCTTCCCTAAATCTGTCCAGCTTTAAAGTTTGATCTGGGCCATTGAATGATTTAACAGCCACGATAATGCCCCGAGCGTACTATATTATTGTACATCATTGTGGCCGTTAAATCATTCAACGGTTCAGATTCCCCCATCTTCAGAAGGGTTTCCAGGACTTGTTATATTGCCACCAGAAAACCCTATCTTGCATTCTGGCTGCATTGCTCGCGTGCCGCCTTGTGCTGGTACTATCCCTTTCCACTCGAATACTTGATCTGTCTTTGAGAAACCATACTAGCAAACACAAAACAAAGAAGATTTTGATACTGTATCTTTCTTTTATTATCTATGCTCTAATCTTTCTTCCAAAATTTCATTTCCGGGGACTTTCTGCGAGTTACTTGCAACTAAGTGTTTCTCATGTGTATGTTGCTATATGGATTCTTCATCTAATGTGATTCAATTTTGTTCGCAGGAGAAGATCTGTATCCGCTTTGTCGGTAAAGCCAAAGATAGAAAATGAGGTATTTGCTCAAGTCACTGAATGCCTTCCGTCCGTTTTTAGCTGTATTGTGGATTTCCAATCTATCGTCCTGTTTATTATGCATTATCAAGACACCGCAAATTATCTTTTGTTGAACACTGAGATGGACTATGTATCTCTATTTAAAAGTGATCTAGTTGTAGCGTCCTGTTGTTGTATAGTTTATTCGCATTTTCATTTAGCCCATTAGTTCTATCCAAGCCCGTCAAAGTTGCATTGTTGGAGGATTCATAGACACTGTTCGAAATATTATCTCGTTTTCTGATACGTTGCTCGTTTTAATTAATTATTGTAATGGTGCTTAGACGGCCAAGTGTTTCTTTTCAAGGGAAAATTCTCATGTTCTGATCTCTTCTTTTTTTCACAGTAAGCTTCAGAGTGATGCTTTGAGAGAAGCAATCTCAAACATCAAGAGGGATTCCAGTGAGAAAAAACGTAATTTTGTGGAGACCATTGAACTTCAGATTGGGCTGAAAAACTATGATCCTCAGAAGGATAAGCGTTTCAGTGGTTCTGTTAAGTTGCCTCACATTCCTCGCCCCAAGATGAAAATCTGCATGCTGGGAGATGCTCAACACGTAGAAGAGGTACTTATCTCTCGTGATAAATGAAATAATTAACGAGGTCTCGTTATTTGAGGGACATGATGTGTTTAAGTCCTGACCGTGGCTTTGTAAATATTTGTCTCTAATTATATAAGAAGAATGGCTGTAGGTTGTATATTATTGCAAATCTTGATTTAGGCAGAATTTGGTTGTTCCTAGATTTTTGTAAAGTGCTCATTTGGTGGAAGTTATTGTCCCATATTCTCATACGTTGTAGCAATCTGTTTCATGGTAGCTCTTATTGTTTTTTAAAAAAGAAAGAAAGCAAATCTCCCTTATGCATGCACAATGGAACTCATTTAATTGTTTGTTATTTCCACTTTGTCCATAATGCTCACTTTTTCTGTTGTGTTGGTTAATAGTGATTTAAGATGTTTGGTGCTTGTGTTTCTGCTAAATTTTTTTGTTGTTTTCTTAATTGTTTACTTGTTTCTGTATTAATATTAGTTACTGGAATCTGCAGGCTGAGAAGATAGGGCTAGACTATATGGATGTTGAAGCGCTGAAGAAGCTGAACAAAAACAAGAAACTGGTTAAGAAACTTGCCAAAAAATTTCATGCCTTTTTAGCTTCTGAAGCTGTCATTAAGCAGATTCCCCGTCTTTTGGGTCCTGGTCTCAACAAGGCAGGCAAGTGTTAGTTGCCAAAAATATTCATGTTTTTTGTGCCTGCTTTTCTTTGACAGGTTCACATGATTTATTGCATTTGCCATTGCTATGAGTTGTTGTCCATTGTATTGCCTTGTATCTATTGTTTGCTTAAGTATCTTTATTGTGGTTGAGTTGCAAGCTGTTGCACTGTACGGGATATTATTATTATTATTATCATTTTAACACCTAGTGGCATAAGGCTGGTTGTTGTTGAAGTTGTTATGAGTTTTTTTAATTACTAATTCTCACTGATCTTTTTAATTTTACATGATTATGCAGGGAAGTTCCCCACACTTGTTACTCACCAAGAATCTCTTGAGTCTAAGGTTAATGAGACCAAGGCCATGGTGAAGTTTCAGCTAAAGAAGGTGCTTTGCATGGGAGTTGCTGTGGGTAATGTCGGCATGGAGGAAAAACAAATTTTCCAAAATGTACAAATGAGTGTCAACTTCCTTGTTTCCTTGTTGAAGAAAAACTGGCAGAACGTAAGTTATCTTCTCTGCATTACCGAATATCCTTCCTGCCTTTTAGCTATTAGACCACTTGTTTCTCCCGGTTTTTGCCCTTAAGGTGTCAAGGTCGTCTCCCTAGTCCGTCTGCATATCTGCCGTAGTTGATTGTGATGCCATTTTTATTGGATATATTGTGGTGTGACTGAATGCCGCGAGACTTTTTATTTATCAGTATATAAAAGGATTATTATGTGGCTAAATAAGCACATCACTTTTCCTCATGCTTTACAAGTCGGAATATCTGCGTGGTTTGTGCCTGATAGTGGTTATTATACTTGGGTCGGTCATCTAATAACCTTGGTTTTGTGTTGATTTCAGGTCAGGTGTTTGTATCTCAAGAGCACAATGGGGAGATCCTATCGCGTCTTTTAATTTCCTTTTGCAGTTTGCTGTTGTTATATCTAGCGTCCTAAACTATAATAGTTGAACAACCTCTCTGGTGTAACAGTTTTGATTGGAATGCTCTTTACTTCTTGGTCTTTGTGTTATCTTGACTTAAATACTCGCCGCATTAAGAATATGTTTTTTTTAAGATCTCATAATGTCGTTCTTTAAGCTTTGCCCTCCCGCCCCCATTTCTCTTTATACACGAATGCAGCTTAATCAACGGTGTAACCATGAGAATGGTAAGCCAATTAATTCGTCAGGTAAATCTGTCAAGATTTGAATCCTTTTGAAAGAATGATATGGAATAATCCCTTGGTGATCTGCCTCGATGTGGCTCCCATTTTCTTCTTCCTTCTCACTTTTTTTTTTTCATTTCTGTTGTTGGATTGAAATTTGAACTGTGTAGATTTCAATCCAACAGGAAGAGGATAAGAGCGAATCTCAATCTGCTATACTTGAATTGCTTGTCCTCGTGTGGAAGAATCTATCTTATCTAATTTACTTATATCAAATTAAATTAAGGCATTTAAGCTCTTCACTGATTATAAATTTTATATATTCTATTTTGCGTGGTGGGTGTGTGATTGATTTGTTCGCATTTTAAATTTTAAACGCATGTAAACTTTTTGAATTCGATTTTGTTCAATTTGTAATGTATATTGTGCAATGCGAGTATGAAAATGGATAATTTCAACTGTCGTTGTGTTCATGGTTTGACCGTTTGATCTGTCGTTCTTTATGATGGGATTAAACTAGAAATTGCTCATCAAACTCTCCGCCGAATGATCTCGAGCTCCTTTTTGCTTAAGCCTTACCCAATCGCTCGGTGGAACCAGATTTCCTCCTCGTCCTCCATGAGATTTGGAGTGTCCATTTTTTTTTTTTTTATAAGTTTTTTGTAAAAAAAATTTATTAGGATTTTTTTTCAGTACTAATAAGTATCCTGAAATATCCTTAGTAGCAGTCAGTAATCTGAAATATTTTTTCAAGATCTTCAAATAATTTTTTAAGATTATAAAGTATTTTTCAGTACAGTACCCTAAATTTTTTTTAAACAGTACCCGTCAGTCCCCTGAAGTATCTTTTTAGTCTTAGTCAGTCCTCGGAAAATTTTATCATCTTGATAAAATTTTCCGGGGGACTGACTGAGACTAAAAACATACTTCAGGATATTAATTAACACTGAAAAATATTTTATATTCTTAAAAATAATTTTTAGAATCTTAAAAAATTATTTTAGAATACTCATCGGTACTTAAAAAATTATTTTAAGATACTGACGAGTATTTAAAAAAAATTAAAAAAAATCTTATATAAAAAAATGGACAGTCCAGATTTTATGAAGAGATCTGAATCGTCCAGATCTCCCAGCGCTCGTCCCAAGGTGGGACGAGCCCTCCTTGCGACGAGCAGGGAATCTGGTTCCATCGCTCAGTTTCCCCTTTTTAGGCAAGCCTTACCCAAACTGTCTCTGGATAATTGATTCAAAACCCAACAGCGGAAAGCTTACCCTTTCTTTATTATTGTAGTGATATTCATATGTCTAAATTAATTAATTTCACATACCAATATGATTATTTAACTGATTAATTAAGTGTTGAAATTTTAATTTTATCTTTATCTATGATTGCTTCTAAAAGGCAACATGAATACATTCTTTTTGTTTATTACAATTAATGAGGGTAAAAATGTAACAAAATATTTATTACTCTAAAATTAGACTTATAATAATGATCATTTTTTTTGTCAAAATAAACTTATAAATAAGATTACAGTGGTAGGATAATGAGAGTTAGGAAATCAAGTTGAACCTGTTGGGCTGACCCGTTTAGACCTGAAGGGCCAGACTTGAAAATCAGAGGAATTAAATGAAATAAACTCTGTTGGGCCGCCTGTGTGCCCTTTTAATAAATGTGTTTATGATGTGAGAGAAGAAATTCATGATATTCTTACTCATGAAATAGAGCCTACTACACAAAGTAAAGTGTAATCAAATGTCTTTGAAATTGATGATAGTGGAGAAAAAGATGACAATGATAGTCATCGTACTAATATTGCTTAATAGTATGCTTCTTATGTTTTATGTAAGTTATTTATAGACAATATTTTATTTTTTATTACAAATTAGTGAATGTATTTATTTGTTGGGTATTCATGTTGTTTGGATATTAATATTGACAAAATTTATTTGATAAATTATAACTTTAATTAATGTAATTTACTAATTATATTTCTTTAAAAAATAGTTAAAAAATTTGGAATGGTAACTTCTGGGCTCTATAAGGTTGACCCTAGCCCTAAGACTCTTAAGCCGAGCTTTGAAAACCATATACCACTTTGGTCCTATTTATAAGTCACTTTTAACTAAATCACACATACCAATAAGAGACAATTAGCTCAATGATTATAAGGTAAATTTTCAACTTTGCCCTTATACATGAATGAGTATCTTTCAACTATTTTTTCTCTCTCTATTTTCATTGGTACAATTAATATGGACAAAAGTGTCACAATCTCATTTATTATTTGAAAGATGACTTATAAATAGTATTAAATTTTTTTGTTAAAAAAGACTTATAAATAGGACTATAATGGTATTTTTCTTACTTCAGGCCCTGTCCAGGCCCTAATTCTCAATTATAATGATAATAGTGAAATTTGGAATTATAGTATAAAGATACTCTTCCTATTCTTAATGTGGGGACTCATTAAGAAGTTGATATTGATTTTAAATGTAATTTTTTTTTATGTGTTTATCAATTTTTTTTCCTATTTGACTATATTAATATTCCCTTATAATAGGCAAGTAAGATTGGGAGATGATTAGAGTATTTTAGAGAAAAAAATACCATAATAACTAACTTAACAAATATATTTAAATTAGTTAATTAGATGTTAACCGGTGGAGTAACATGAAATCATGAAGCATGATTTAAAATGCTTAAAGTCAGAGTTGACGGACGGCTCTGAGCCTTACAATTTTAAAAGCGGCAAGTCAATGAACGATGCACGGAAGAACCATAAATATTTATATTAATTGCCATAGTTGAATCTAAAGGCACGCTTTTTAATTGGATTTATAAATGAGGAATATTGACTATAGACTCTGATTGGTCCATAATTATTAATGAATCATTCCCTTCTTTGAATATTCCTTCTTTTCCTACGACCGCCAAAATACATTAAGCATCCAAATGAATCATGATCAACAAAATGAAAATACCCGCCCCCATTTTTATTAAGTTTTTTACATAGAAAATTATGTTTTTTTTAATGTTTGAATGGAAGACTTTCACAATAAAAAAAGAAAAGAAAAAAATAGCATCTCATCATCTCTTCATTTAAAAAAGGGATAAAACGGCGTCGTTTTGGTTTAAGACAGAAATGATATTTCCTATATAAATTTACTTTTTACGCTAATAAGCCATTCATTTAAAGTAATTAATTAATACAAAAAAATTGTAAATAGGGACTACACTTACTTTTTTCTTTTTCTTTTTTTTTTTTCTATTTATATTACTCCTTCTAGTCTTATTATAAGAGCCTTATAATTAAATTACGCTTTTTAAAAAAGTCATTAAAATTAGTTAGAAATAATAAAGGGTTAAGGTGTAAAAATATACATATTGTTTTACAAAAGTACGTCTAACACTAAGTGTTTTTTTTTTTATATTCAAAAGTGACTATATGGTTACAAAAATGAGGTAAAAGTCACAGATTTTGTTAAATATAGATGATGCCTATTAAATTAAAGTTAACTCCATCATTTACATTTAATGAAATCTGTGACTTTTGCTCAATTTTTGTAATCATGTAGTCATTTTTATACTTAAAAAAAAAAAAAACACTTGGCGTTGATCATACTATTAAAAAAACGTGTGTATAGAAATAGAGAAAATGCTATCATCACTTATATAATTAATGAGGTGTAAAAATTTTAAAAAATAATTAAATGTTTAGATAACTTTCATCAGGCAACAATTCATATATATATATATATATATATAAACGGTGAGAAATCCTTGAAAAAAGGAAAGGTGATAAATAATGGAGCGAGTAGCGATACAATGGGCGGGTAATGAATTTGGTGAAAACAGTGGGCGATTTGTCGGATCCTCCATGGGGGATAGAAATGGATCCTTATTCGGATCATTTTCCATGTTTGAGTTTGACTACGTCCATGCTCTATTGTCTATGTCTATATCTATACCTACCCAACCCCTCCCTCCCATGCCAAAACCTTCTTCCCAACCATAAATTATAGCACGTTCTAATTTAAAAAACACGAGATTAGAAAATTTTCATAACTTCTAATTATTATTGTCAAATAAAAGATAAATTATTTTTGATCAAATTTGATATACTAGGAAAAGAAACTTATGGGGTAAATTTTTAATTTTGCCTTAATTTGTGATTGATTACTTTTTTAACTCTTTTTTTCTTCTTTATCTTTATAGGTATAATTAATATGTGTAATATTGTCATAATCTCATTTATTATATGAAACTAGATTTATAAATGGGACCAAATTTTTTAGTAAAAAATAATTTATAAATAGTATTAGAATGGTAAGTTATTAGATTTTTTTAATTGCCGCCGTGTCATTTTCCCATAATAAACAACCAGGGTTCCTCACACTCCTGCATTCCCATAACTCGTGTACCTCGTTCTCTCCGTTCCTGCCTCCATTCCTCTCTCTGTGTAAGCGTTTCCACTTTCTATTCTTCTCTGTTATCGCTTGTGCTGTAGCATCTCGAGATCTAGATTTCCTCTTCCCTCTCACTTTTTTCTTCTTTCCCTGTGCTTGATTGTTGTTATTTTCCACTACTTTTGCGCCGGAATTGGCTTATAAATCTCATTGCCATTATTATTGTTAGTTATTCCTCTTTTCATGCAGATTGCTCCCTGCCTGTGAATTATGATCCTGCTTTTATTATCTTGGGATTTCCAAAGTTTGCCGCATATTCTCTGTATTTATGTGCCTTGAGTGATTTGTTCAGTGTGGTTGCAACTTTATTGCTTGCTATTTCTTTTGTGGATGGATCTGTTTCGCTTGTCCGACTGAAGTCCTTTCGAATGGTTCCCTCTGACACTGTGAAAAAAATAACGTTATAGCTTAGTTGTTACTAGTAATCCGCATCTAATCAGAACTGTTCCCCTGCAACATTTATGTGACGGCTTACTAATGCGTAGTATGAGGGCTGGTAGGTCACCCCGGGGGCATACAATGATGTCTTTGTTTGCATAACAATTCTTTGAGTCTCTTGTCTTATCTATCCATGATGTGACGCTTTCTGAAAACGGCCATGAAGGAAGGAGAAGCTTAGTGATGTGCGGAATTTTTCATTAGATGAAAGATACTAGTATTCTGTGCTGACTTTAACTCTATTTATTTGTTCTAGAAATGCAGTGCCACAGCCAGAATTACTGGCTCTGTTCTTAATTTGATCTTGGAAAAGCCTATTGGATTGTATTATAATTGCATGTGTTTACATACTTGAACTTTTTTCAATTTCAAGCTTATGTGGTTCATTCCTTGCTACATAGTCGTTGTGAGGATAGAGCTAGACCATATTGTGAGGCTGTCATAATCATGAATGAAAAGTGGAGCTTCTTGTGAAGAGCAGAGCAATTAGTTTGCTTCTCTCCATAGTGCTCCATAAACCATGGTTCTTAAAAAGAACAAGGGTTGGAAAAAGTTTCATTATTTGTAAATTTTGAGGTCATAAATTTCTGAACTATGATGGTGCATGCAAGTTTTTTTAGTCGGAACTCCATTACTTATTTGGCTTCAGGCTACAAGCAATGTTTAGATTGCATACCTTCACAATCTTATTCGGTTGTGGGTAGTCTGCTTCCCGAAATACCTTTAATTTCGGCTTAGATTTGACTCCAATACAGTGGATTAGAGTGTCACCTAGTTAGACCTGGTCAAGGAGGTGATGAGTTCGGTGGTAGCCTGAGTCCTTTGTTGAAGGTTCTCTAAGAAAGGGAAATGCAGTCTTAAGATGTTCAGTTAAAAAGGACTCAGCGCAGAGAACAGTCAAACTTTCTTGTTTATTTAAACTTTGTCTGTATGAATCACGCTGGGTTATATGAAGTGAATAGCATGTTATCCCATGAATGAATTCTTTGATGTTTCTGAAATGTGACATTTTTTGTGATGTGTTACAATGAGTATTATAAAGAGAATTTTGAAGGAGCAAATCTTATTACTCAGTTATTCTAGATAGATTTATTCATAACGTATAATACAAACTCAGATCTAAAGTAGTTTGTTGATTACAATTGTTGTTCATACACATCCATTTATAATACTCAATTTGTCTTTTGTGCTTGATTTTAATTTTGATGTTTTTACTATACCTAAAATATGGTTTTAATCAGCAGTTGTGTTACTTGAAATGCTATTGTTTGCAATATTAAAGTTCTTTACATTCTAATCGAGGGTGTTAAGAATGAGTGTATTTGTTCAGCAACATTAGTCTTATAGGAAGCTGTCTGAATCCAACATCACTTCCTATTATTGGCTTTTTTCCATTGTATATAACGTACTCTTATGCCTTTTGTTGACCTTGTCAGGGTAATCATGTCAACCATGTCAACTGTGACGTTTTCCCCAAATTGCGAGCTCCGAGTTTCATGCCAAAACCAGCTTACCAGTGCTGTAGTTCACTGCCCATCTTCAGTTGGATTTGTGAGGTCTGTTCCCAAAACATTTGGCTTGAAGTCATCGCTCTCGTTCAGGACAACTACCATGGCTGCATACAAGATTAAGTTGATTGGTCCTGATGGACAAGAGAATGAATTTGAGGCCCCTGATGATTCCTACATCCTAGATGCAGCGGAGGATGCAGGAATTGAGCTCCCTTATTCATGCCGGGCAGGAGCATGCTCCACCTGTGCTGGGAAGATAGCATCTGGATCCGTGGATCAGTCGGATGGCTCATTCCTTGACGACAATCAAATGAAGGATGGTTATATTCTAACCTGCGTCTCCTACCCAACTTCAGATTGTGTAATCCATACTCACAAGGAAACTGATCTCTATTGAGACCAATAAAATGGAGCTCCCTGTCAAGAAGTAAACTTTAGGATTTTGAGCAGAGGCCTGAAGGCCAACTGAGCTTTGTTTATTCCTATTTTCCTGTCCTTGTTTTGTTTTATTAGCAGGTTGCTTAAAATGAATGTTGTTATGGGATTGCCAGAGATTTATGATTGATGGTTTATGCCTCTGTTTGCCAGCAACCATTGTGATTTTAAGATGATAAGCTTTTTCACTAGACATTATTTCAATGTGATGTTACTTCCTGAATGACCGATGTCCAATGAACGTCACTTATAGTTATAGATATTAGAAAATTTCGAACAAGTCCGACCTATTTGGACTCGTATCTCGTACAATAATGGCTGCTGGAATCTGTTTGGTTCCAAACAGAAATGATACATTGAAAGATCCTCCAGTAAATTAAGTGCTGATAGAAATTATTTGCCGTTGGAACATGGAAAAGTCAGACTATGTTATTATATTGGGATAATGTTTGGTGAGGTGGGTAGCAACAAAGGTTGGTGGTAGTTAATCAAAGTGCAATTGACAGCAGCCCTCTCCAATAATCCTCCGACCAGACTGGGCCAAGGATCTTCTTATCCTAAATCATGATTACCATCTGCCAGATCAAAATGTGGATTTTGAGAGATGCCTATTTGTTTTAGTATTTTAGAAGTGATTTTAAAGTGTTCTGAATAAGCATAAGAAGAATTTTGTCTTAAATTAAGTATGTGAAAAAAGTTTTGTCTCAACTTGTAATTATTATAAGAAAACGACATACAATTCAAATGGACAGTGCACCCATACAATTTGTCCCCACCCCACCAACTATTTATACAAAAAGTTATAGAAAACCATACAACAATTCATTCACATTCAAAACATTTCCTCTTTACTAGGATTAACATCACTTTTGCTGTTATATATGAACATTGCAAGCCAACCAATTCACATGTCTATTGCCTTATTCAAACATAATCCCGTGTTAAAACAAAAAACAAAACCCTCTAATTTAGTATTAATAGTATTGATGTAGGACGAAATGTTGAAACTTTTCTGGTTACAAGATTCAAAGCTTCAGTTGATTCATTGTAACTGGAATTTTCTTGAAGACTTTCTCCAACCATAACTGAAGTATTACTAATCCTCCCTCTAAGAGGCCCACCGGACATAGTCGGCGAGACCTGTACTCACGACGGCTGCTACATACTTACAATAATGATGATGATGATGATGATGTGGTGTCTGGAGTCAATTAAAATGTGATAAATAATATTTTTATTGCTTTGAAGTTTCAGTTATTTGAATTCTTGATTCAGAATAAGATTCTTCAACAGACCTCTTGTAATATCTTATATCTTACACTACTCGCCTAATCTGAACACAAATTGCATTTTCTACTTACGTGACAAATTCAAACTCCACTTCTTTTGTATTTTTAAAGTTCGTGCAAAATATGTTTTTTAGTATCCCAAGCGATCTATAAACTTTTGTGTTCATTACTTTAAAAGGAATCAAAGTGTTCATCTTAATTATTTTCTCTGAAATAACTTTCTGTTATGTTGATATTGACGCTCGTAACTGGACATGGATTGCTTTCACCTAAAGCCACATTCAATCAAATTGATCATTATTATAATTTAAAGGAGTTTAATTAATAATTGTTGATCATATTGATTTGCTGATTTATTTTCAGGAATAAAATAAAAAGGAGTTTGATTCCCAATTGTGGAGTGCGAATGATGCTTGAACGGCTCATCAACTTCATATTTAATTATTAATCAAATCAAATTCGGAATATGAAGACCATCATGTTTGAGTGAGGAGCAATTTTTTCTCATATTAAATAAAAAGTGGGGTATTTTTTTACTTGAGATACTAAATAAATTAATGATAATCCTTGTTTTCACTTTTCAGTAATGTGTAGCAATAAAACGTTACTATTAAACTAAAAGAACGAGATAATATTTTACATTTTCAAAAAGTGGGTCATTATCATATATTTATTTTCATTTTGTACGTTAACAGCATACATGAAATAAAAAATCTTGTACTTTAATTATAATATTATTTTCATTTTGTTTAATTATTAGTTGCCGTCAAATGGATAGATACAAAATAAAAGGTCAAATTGCAGGCGCGGAAGGTTTTTATTTTTTTAATAACATTTATTATTTTTTGTGCATATAACACCTAGTACCTTAAAAAAAATTTGGTGCAAAATTTATCGTTAAATTATTTTTTTCAGCAACGACAATCACCAGATGTGGAGAGCGAGGATGCTGGATGTATTGAATTTATTATTTTGGAATATTCTGTGCTAATAAAAAACTTTGAGTGCTGGATGTAAGAAAAAATTAGTTTTTTTTCCAGCAAAAAAGAAAAATTAGTTAATACTTCCACAGAATAATAATAAAAGAAAGTAGGCGATTGTCCAATAAGGGTTTGTGCGTAGATTTGACCAGAGGCCAAAACAACAACAATAAGGCTGCTATACGTGATTTTTTTAATTTTAATTTAGGGTAAGTAGCAAATCCACCGCAAAAGTATATATCGAGGAACAATATTGCTTTAAAAGTTTTTTCAGGTTCAATTTTACCCTAGAATTCTAAAAACGTAATAATATTGTCTTTTTTTGTTAAAAAACTAACATTAAACTGCTAAAAAATTGACGTTGATTATTAACTTTTTAATGAAAAAGTGCAACATTACTACTTCTTTAGACTTCCAGGACGACATTGAGTCCAAAAAAACTTACAGGGCAACATTACTCTCGGACGTGTACTTCTGAGACGGATTTGTTACCTAACCCTTTTAATTTTAATGTATTTGGGTTAAGTGGCCATACTTGGATGGGAAAATTCTTCTTTAGGCTCAATTAACTAAAATATTATAAAAAAAGACTCAAAAAATCACATGTTAAAAAAGACCGTTTTTTCTAATATTATTTCAGGAAGTATTAACAACTATTTTAGTACCTATTAATAACTAAATCAGTACAGTTAACAATTATATGTTAACAATTAAATTAATACCCGTTAACAACTATATTCATACAATATCTTTTGAAATAATATTAGAAAAGACCATAAGACGTTTTTTTAACAATATTTTGATAGTTTAAGGCTTGTAAGGAATCTTCCCTACTTAGATTCATTTACTCATTATTAATACCCCTCTCAATGCTCTCTTACCATCCAATTATTTTTCATTAATTAAATATGGAAACTTTGACCTTTTTATAGGCATTTTCTCAAACCAATTGTTTTTTTTAAAAAAAAATACAGAAAGAAATTCTTTACCTCAGAGTCTCAGCAGCTAGCCATCGCCAAGGGGGCGTGTGAATGAAAATTACTACTCATAAAATATAATACCCTGCAGATGACATTTGATGACATATTAAAATCTTTCACGCGTTCATATTTATATTTATTTTTCATTCTGAGCATGAAACGATTAAATGTCCCAGGTAGGGACAATATAGTAATTGACACATACCATGTCGGTAAGGCAAACTGGCTCCTGCCTATCTAAAAGCCCAGCAGATTTAAGCCGTCTAGATTTATTTTTTTTAAAATTTGGTTATTTTTTAATGAAAAAATTATTTTTTAAAAAAATATTAGTTAAGAGATTATTTTTATTTTAGATTATTTACTTATTAAAATATTTTTAAAAAAAAAAATAAAAAAAAATAAATCTGAACCACTCAGATTAGATATGGATAGACTCTCCTTACTCGGGAACCCAGTTCAGGCTGATAATGAGGGAGACTCTCTGATATTATAAGCATGCGTTTGGCCATGCTCGCTGCTAAATAAACCCCTCCGATTTTTTTCTTTTTTTCTTTATAATATTATTGTAAATACCAAATATAAAACGGAGACACAAAGTTGAAGTACAACAAGAGAAAACAGAGCTTCTCTTATCTCACCCTCTGCTCTGTTTTTCTCTTCATTTCTATAAATATTCCATGAACACTATCATTTTTGTTTAATTTCGTTTCCTCTTATACCCTCTGCTCTCTTTGAAATCCATGGCCAACATCTCAACCATGTTCTCTGCTTCCTCCTCCTCCTTCTTCATTGCCTTATCGCTGCTTCTCACTCTTTCTGGTTCGTTATCTTCTTTTGCCCATTCTTCCATCAATATTTTCTTCCTAAATTTTATACACTTCATGTTTTCTATGTGATACAATGTATGCTCTCAGAAATTCAATATAAACTTCTCTTTCTAATTTTGTGAATTGGGTTTTCCTAGATTTCTTTTTTTTCTTTTTGGTCATGGCAACCAACTTCTCTGCCAAAATTTATGCATAATTTTCCCCTTCAGCATCGTCAATTTCCTTTGAAAGTTAAACTTACTTCATTAGAAAATTTGAGTGCTTACTTACTTGTCATATGATGTGTCTGACTCTAAACTTACCATTAATTTAGATTTCCGTTAGTTATAAAATCCTTATTGAAACTGTTGTAAGATGTTTCTCATTATTTTGACACTCTGCTTTTTATTTTCTTCAGATATTTGTCTGCAAATTCGAGGCTCTGAGTTTGGAATAAACTACGGACAAATAGCCAACAATCTCCCATCTCCTACTCAAGTTGCAGGTCTCATAAAATCCCTTAATATCAGTAGAATCAAACTCTACGATGCCGATCCAAATGTTCTGTCTGCCTTCTCCGATTCCGATGTTGAGTTCATCATAGGACTACCAAACGAGGAACTGGGGAACATGAGAGACATATCACAAGCACAATCATGGATTCAAAAAAATGTGGTCCCATACCTCTCACAGACCAAAATCTCCACCATTACCGTAGGAAACGAAATTTTCAGCAACAACGACACACAACAAGACCAAAACCTTGTCCCTGCAATGAAAACAGTATACAATGCCCTTGTCAATCTTGGGTTAGATCAAAAAGTTGCTGTTACAAGTGCTCATTCTTTCAACATTTTATCCAATTCTTACCCTCCTTCCTCTGGAGCTTTTAGGGAAGATTTGATTCCATATATCCAACCCCTTTTGAGTTTTCATGCTCAAGTGAAATCCCCTTTTCTGATTAATGCATATCCATTTTTTGCCTACAAGGGAAGCCCCAATGAGATTTCATTAAACTATGTCCTGTTTCAGCCTAACTCAGGAATGGTCGATCCAAACACAAATCTTCATTATGACAACATGCTTTATGCTCAAATTGATGCTGTGTATGCAGCGATTAAAGCATTGGGTCACAGTGATATTGAGGTTAAGATTTCTGAGACAGGTTGGCCTTCTAAGGGTGATGCTGATGAAGTTGGAGCTTCACTTGAAAATGCAATGGTGTATAACGGGAATTTGTTGAAGAGGATGGAGATGAAACAGGGGACTCCTGCAAAATCTTCGGTTCCTATTGATATCTATGTGTTTGCACTTTTCAACGAAAATATGAAATCTGGTCCTACTTCTGAAAGGAACTATGGTCTCTATTATCCAGATGGTACTCCAGTTTATGATGCTGGATTACAAGGTCGTTTACCAAAGATGGTGGTTCAATCTGCATCCAAGTCCAACGTAAGTGGACATACCTTGAAGTGAAAGACTCTAATCTATTATTCTCCCCCCCCCCTCTCTAATTTCTGAGGTTTTCTGTGTTGTTCTGCAGGGCTTGTTCGTGGGTTATCTTGTGTATGTCATTACAAGTTTAGTTTTAGTTTTTGAGATTTCAAGGTGGTAATCACAAGTAGGAAGAGGTCAAAGGAAACAGAGGAATCATTTTGCAAGAGGAAGCCATGCAAGGTAAGAAATTAAAAATTGATCCTCCATTCCTACATTTGTTTAGTGAAAAAAATAAATAAATAATAACTTTTTGAAATATCATAAATAGGAGAAATCAGTGAAATTTTTGGTATCAAATGAGCTAATGATCATAATAGACAATAGACACAAGAGATAGAAAGTTTATAGGAGAAAAGCAGAGTATGAAGCAAAAGCCAAAGGGTAAAGTGTTTTTTATGCCACCACAATATATTCAAATTTTCCATATGACATTTATCATGAAAGTCTGTAAAAATCAAATCATGATAAAGGTTTGGAACCATGCTGTGCAAAGGTTGTGCTCAATGGCATCTATTAAAGCTGAAAGTGTCAAATGCTGTCCATTTCATGCTGGCACCAAGTGGGACTCTTTATATATATATACAAGGCAAATATGGTAATGGGTCTCCATCTTCCTTATCATCCCACTTGTGATCATGCATGCGAGTGAATAAATTCCTCTTTGTCTTAAGCATTACAAAAGTCCAAAGAAGGCTTGCATCATTTGAGAAGCAAGTAATAAATCGTCAGGATCTGTTTGCCTTGTATTCAGTGTTTGATCAAAACCTCACAAAAAGTTTTTGACTTTCCTTCTAAACCTTATCTTCAGGGCTCTTTCCTCTGTTTTTTCTATTTCCCCTGTTACCAGCAAAAAATCTTCTGAGTTCTGAATTCCTTTTCACATTACATCATTAATTCCCAGTTGTACCAGTTAATCCAAGTATTAATTCTATGGATTTGACATGAGTATCACGAGAAACTCTGTACAACCTCGTGAAAGAAACGAAGCAGCGTGCGGATGCAAGCACCTGGTTTAAGACATGCTGATGAACAAGGACCTGGGAGAAAAAAAATCAGGGGAGATAAATTCAAAAAAGGTGACACACTAGAGTCACAAAAAGTGGGACCATTGATTATTCATGGTGACTCTAGAAATGAGATGATGTAGATACAACTTGCAGTTGAATTGTTAAAACTCTCTTATCTCATCACTTCGTCATCATGGTCCTACTCAGGATAAGGTTGACATATGAACCGTACAAATCCACAGCATGTGATGACAAAATCTGATGAAAGAAGCCAGCATGTCATGACATGCGAACAACTTAAGAGACTTTTTAGTAATTAAATTAGGACTTCGTTGAATCTATGCATCCACATGATCAATAGTTTTAGGTCAAATAGAGTGCCTTTAATTGCCAAACCATAGTTAGTTGGTTTCATTCTTTCACACCCTTTTGGTGCATCCAAAAAGGCCCCTGCCTTTTTTTATCTTTCCCTTGATCTGACCCTGTTTTGCACATACAAACTGCAAAACAACTACATGCTTTTTTAGACTTTTTAAACCAGTCAATGGTGTAAAATGTTGAATCACAAACAAATAATATTCAAATGTTTAAGAATTTTGAAACATCTGTGTCAATACGATGATATAAATATCTAATAAAGAAAAATCTAGTTGATCTTTGAGCTTATTTTAATGCTTACCTAGTTGTGCTGCAATTTGATGAGTACTTGGCCAAATTAAATGATAAACAAAGAAAGAAAGCAACTTGAACCTACTATGTGCATCCCTATATGACAGGCTTATGTGGGATCTGGCTGGCCAGTTTTGACAATGAAATTTTTTAATGATTTTAAAGATATATATATTCTCGTTATGAAATATAAATACTATTGATGAGGAAGGTGGGGGGACTAGTATTATTGTCAATAAATGAGGGTGATTATTATTTTGTAACAGTATGTTGCTTTATTATTATTTTTTTTAATGATGTGTTGCTGAATTAAATTCATTTGGATGGATCTTTTTTCTTTTTCTTTTTTGGCAGGGAGACCAAAAGCAACACAACTTTTTGTTGTTGGCATAGATGCTTCGTTTACAGGATGACAGCTATGCCTCCATAACCAAATAATGAGCTCATCTTCCTTAATTCTTGTCACTTAGAGATTCTATTATTCTTACACTTTTTAATTACAAAATCTCGTTCTAAATGTAATACATAGCTGATTTTTTTTGTTGTTGAGAGATTAAAGAAGATAAATAAGTTATTTTAATCATATCATATGTTGTGTATCTTTAGATTATATATCAATTTATTAGTCAAACTAATTAGTTTGGGGAAAAAAATAAAAATATAAATATCTTAAAGTAATTTAATTAGCTTCCTTAATCTCTCCAAAAAAAGTCAACTTCGTCTTATATTTAGAACCGAAAAAAGTAACATGTGTAATAAATTAAGAGGGGGGGATTTGAGTGATTAGTAATGTGATTCTTTCATAGAAAGTCAATCATAGTAGTATTATATAGATCACATCCTCTTTTTGTCCTTTTTATTTTTCTTTTTCCTTTTTTTATTTTCTCAAAGATAGTTAGAAATTAAATATTATTATGGTTAGTCGATCGATTGTAGCATTGGTTTGATATTTTGGTGTTTTAATATGGAGGTTGAAAGAATTGTTGGCTTTTCAAATGTTATGTGACTGTGAGAGATTTCGAGTGGGTATTTTGTAAAGAGTGGTTATCTTATTCTGTTGAATTATTAGTCTATAATCACTTTTTTTCCACATATATTATATTAAAAAAATGAAGATATATCATTTTAAAGTAAATGTTTACCTTTCACAACACAATACACCAGTCATTAATTAATAATATTATCTCCAGTCTTCAATATAGGATAAAGTTTGTATTACACTATAAATTTTATCACATATTTAAGACCGGATTGGATATATCGTTATCTATCCTATAAGTCAGAGAAGTATAAAGAAGAGTCGTGCAAGCTAACGTGATGGAAGACAAGGACTTGTTTTTTCTTATCATTATTTACCAGAATAATAATAAAAATAATAATAGAGAGATACAAAATAAACAAGCAAACGTGTTTTGTTGTTTCCTTCTTTATTTGAGTGGCAGCATTATCAAAATCCAAGTGCATTGTGTTCATACATGCTAGGATATTTTGTAGTTAGGCAATGAAAATAGAGACGTCAAAAATAATTTTTCTTTTTTCAAAAATTTGAATTCAAGATTACATTTCTGTTATTAATAATTTGAAGTAAAATTTTTTTTTAAAAAAACTGTGAGTTAGAATACAATTTTCTTTTTCAGTTTAATTAATAGCTCCATGTAAGTGTCAAAATCTGGATTTGACCTCATCCTCTAACCGAGTCTCATGCAACACCAAATATAGAGTCAAAGTATGAATTTTCAAAACTCCAAAACGTCATTTGAACATATAAAAAGATAAATAAAAGAGAGGATAGGAATCTAGGATTTTTAGGTGTTGATACTTTTACAAAACAGCCTATCAATGGAAATAGTAAATATTTTTATAAATGTTGTTTTTTTCTAAAACCTTTACAAATATTGTTATTCGCATAAGTTTAGTAAGTGATTGAATGTCAATTTTTATAAATAAGTATGTAATATTTTAATGTGATGACAAAAAAGAAAAGAAAAGAATGTAATGTTCTAATCACTCACGTCATTTATAATGCGAATGACAATATTCATAAAGATATTTAGCATTTCAATAACACAGTTTACTACTACTTACGGGGCAATTTTGTAAAAGCAATAACAATTCAAAATCATCGATTCCTATATATATATATATATTTTTCCCTATTTGTTCTTTTGCTTATTAACATGTCGTTTTGGAATTTTTGAAGGGCGTTAGTGTTTTGTTTTTGTTTTTTTTTTGGGAGGTTTGCTACCGTTTAAAAAAAGAAAGAAACCAGAAAAAAACGAAAAGAAAGAAATGAACAAACAAACAATACTGGTAGTAATTTGGACGGTGCGTGGGAAGAGGAGTGTCTTGGAAGTGAAGGAAGGTGCAATAATTTGAGAGATTTTTTGGATTTATTACACGCAAAGTAGAAGGAGGCATCTTTCGATTTCTTTTCTGGAATATAGTATTTAACTTTCTTTCTTGTTATATATGTGATGTGAATGTCATTGTAGCCTTGTTACTTATATGTATCTATCATGGAACCATCTCTGCCACCAAATAAAGCTAAGAGAGTTGGGCAGTTTATTAGACCTCCCAAGTTTATGTCCCAAAGGGATCATAAGGCATTCGTCTTCACTCTCCTTCTCAAATCAAAATAAAAATCAAGGTCTAATAATTGTTTTCTTATAAAAGGAAATTTATTCCAAAGCTAAGTAAAACCATACAAAAGCTAATTGATCCCGTTACATGATAAATTGTGATAAAAACACAACGAGGAACCAAAAATAACCAACAACTATATAAGTACTACACGTCCAATCCAATCCTTAATATAAGAATTAATTGATTACTTTGGGTAGATTAAAGAACTTAGTTATATATAATTTTCCTAAAGTACCATATTTCATTATGACTACCTTTGAATAGAAACTCTTCAATATGTACAATTAATATGAATACTTTGGATGGGAAATTACTCCTTCCATTTTTTAATATAAAACATATTTAAAAAATTGGTCCTTTTTACCATAAATATAAGACACCTTTTTATATTTTTCAATCATTTCCTAAATCATTTTTATTGATATTCTCTCAATAATGATTGAGGAGAAGAGAAGAGGAAGGAATTAGGGAATGTTACTAAGATGTTTAATTAATTAATTAAACTAATTTTTTTAATCTAATAAAAAAGATCAAAAGGGAAGAAGTATAAATTTAAAAAACACAGTAGATTGAAATTTTATATTCAAAATCAAATTTAATTCCCCCATCTCTTAACCTAACATGCACAAAAAGCCACCTAGCTGCCATCATTTTTTTTGGACCAGAGCCTCGCTGCTATTATTCAAGACAAAGAAGAAACAATATATACCACTTGATGTGCTGGCCCATGAAAGGACATATAAACCTATACTTATTATTCCTCTCTGCATATCCACATGCAAAGAGAGTTGACACAGATAGTAAGGGATTCAGGATTAATCCTTTGGGACGTGGGTTCAATCCCTCTACCGTTGTTGGGACTCCTTTGGTAGGTGATCTCATAAGTCCCCAGTAAGTGCTTATAAAACCCAGGACCGTGCCCTGGCCTTAGTGGGGGTTTGGTGTCGAACTCCTCCAAAACTTTCTTATATATATATAAAAAAAAACTCTGCATATCCACGTGGGCATAGCATTAACAAGAAGTTTCTTACAAAAAAAGGAAATCATATAAAAAATTGTTACACCTTCAAAGGTTTATTGCCAGCGAAATTCATGAATCAAAGAATTGAAGGTAACACTAAAAAACGGAAAAAAAAAAAAAAATCCTTGAAATGAATATCGCCACAGCACTGCTCAATCATATGATATGAGGAAAGGAATAACCATGGACATGAAGGCATCATATGAAAGTGTAGCTGAACCAGTATAACGCGTATCCTTTGCCTTAAATTTGTCAGTCAGGCCCTGCAAATTTCAACAAGTTAGCCTATAACTAAAAGCATATTTCTATACGAGAAATAACACTAGATCTAGCAAT
This sequence comes from Acacia confusa, assembly GCA_037074495.1. Lineage (NCBI taxonomy): Eukaryota > Viridiplantae > Streptophyta > Magnoliopsida > Fabales > Fabaceae > Acacia > Acacia confusa. The sequence continues at coordinate 3,462,714 of CM073509.1, forward strand.
ATGAACTCCTTCATCCAATAAACCAACAAGAGAAACTCAACAATGTCTATAGTCTTCCAGAGTTTTCTTCAGCATGAGTTTCAGGATTATAACAGTTCTGACGTCTAATTTGTGGATACATGAGCAACTACGCTTTTCTATAGTTAGAAATATAATATCTTCCTCCTTGTTTAGTTCTTGCCATGTAAGCCACTAAATCCAGGAAGCAAATCCTCTTATAATCTTTCTCATTATCCCTCATGAGCCCATCCAGAAGAGGAGGAAAAAGTTAAAAAAGTTAAAGTAGTATTGTGATTTTTTAGATTGATCGGACGAACATAACTTAATTACGAGGGATGATGACAGAAACCTATCGCATCATCCTTTTATTGTGTGTTTTGGGGGAGGGGGATTGAAGGGAAAGGGAGAAATTCAATAATAACTGAATTGAAAAGTCCAATGCCCAGAAATATTCCAGCCAGATTTGAAAAACAGAAGCAACATAGACCTATTTCAACAGGAAGAGCAGAATATAGAACAGAAAGAACAAACAGAAACAGGGGACATGTCCAGAACTTGGAAAATTGCAAATTTTACCTTGACAATCATCCCGCACCTGCATATACAGTAACAAAACATGAAATATACAATGAAATTTAAGATCTCCCAAAGGAAATAGGAGAAAAGAGAAAATCACTTCATAGATCCCTAGATAAAAGGCCTTACTCAACAAAACTGTCGAATCCAAGCTCAACATTAGCACCACTTCCTCTACTGTATTTGGAAAGTAGAAGCTGAAGAACTGAAGCTGGTACCGCATAGCCAATACCATACAGTGCATCTCTTAATTCTAATGGGTCAATTTTCCCACTCCGATCTCTATCATACCTCTCAAATATGCCCTGCAAATGTAGCAACCCAAGATCAGAGGCATTAACAAGAATCTATGCAGTAAGTTCTGATGTAAAATAATAACTTCAAACTTTGTGTAAAAATTCTCCAAAGTTTAAGGTGTACAGAAAACCAGGCCACTTAGCAGTAGTTCAGGTAAAGATGATTGCCACTAGTCACACAAAACTGATGAAATAGTGTATAATAACCATATACTTCAAATTGGATGAGGATGTCAAGTTCCAAAAATACATTTTAGTTGATGCATTCAAGTGTCTTCCCTAAGATGCAAGAGAATGAAACTCCGAATTGGAGGTATTAGCAATATTGTATCCTAAATAAAATTTTACACAAGTTGAAAGGAAAGCAGACAACTTTTAGTAAGCTTAGGCTTGGATGCTCTAAGATGGAGGCTGGTCAAGGCATGAGATGAAAGGTGAATGCAAATTGGATACTTTACATTGAGATTCACAAGTGAACAATTTAGTCCAGGTCTATACACCACAACAAGAAGAATAACAATTAATAACAAAGAAGATAAGGTAACAACAAAGGAACATAATAGTTTATCCGAAGCAAATACTTGAATAATTAAAAAGAAACTCACTCGCCAATGACCAAGGCAACTCCAGAGAGCTGCAAATTCTTTGGGCCCTGAAAAAGCAAAAGCAGTCGGCATCAACAAATCGAATAGCCTTAAAGTCAAAGATTCTAATTCACAATAAAGGAAAACCAGAGAAGCCTGACAACGGATAAAGACAGGAAAGGAAAAGACATTTTCAAAGAAATCCATGATTACACGCGGAAAAAAATAGATTCAAATTCAATATCAACCAGAATACCCTAAAACCCCTAAATTAGATTTTTCTAGTCTCCTAATCTTCGTGTTTCAAATAAAATTTAACCGGCAAGAGAAGGAAGGAAAAGGACCGTGAAGAACTTACCAATTCTGAGAGGATCATTAGGATTCTTGAAGAGGAACATAAGAAAACGAATAGTGCGAAGATCAAATTTGTGAAACCCAGAAGATAAAGCTTGCTGCAACTCTCTCTCGTCAATAAACCCACTTCGATCCCTATCCACAGCCTGAAAACTCCTTATTACATCAGGATGCGTTCCCGGAGGAAAACTCGAGTACCCAGACGATGACGACGAAACTTGTCCATAAGCACTCTCCTGATAGTAATTCGAATGAGTAGTGTTGGCCGAACCTTGTCCATAACCACTCCCATAGGGATAATTTGAATTGGCTGATGAACTTTGCTGGTAACCACCTCCATGTTGATGATAATTTGAAGAAGCTGTACTTTGTCCGTGACCTTTTCCGGGGTAGTAACTAGGAGGCACCTCGCTAGTCGTCGAAGTATAATTGTAAGGGGGCTCCTCAGGAAGAGATGGAGCGGATGGAGCATAGGATTGAGAACTGTAACTGCCGTAGGAAGACATGAGAAGAATTGAATGCCTGTTCCAGAAAGAAACACAGTTACACAGATATTGAGATTTTAGTTTGTATGAGTTTGTGGGTGTTCTGGGATATTGAATTTGAAGTAGTCTGTTAAACTACGACACGCTATCGCGAATGAGAGAGGCAGTTAGGTCGGCGGCCAACAATCAATATCGGCGGGAGGATATGTAGCGGCGATGGCCCCGGGAAAGTTCGAGGCTTCAGCTGGGAAGGTGTAGGAATCCCAATCCAAACCTCTTTTCTGAACTGTATATTAATAATACGACATCGTATAGTCTATTCTAATAATTATTACGGGTCAAAAGTCAAAACAATACTACGAGTATTATTATTATTCTTACGGGTTACGTTTTCTGTGAATTCAACGCATGGAGGGACAATCGATAAACTGGATCTAATTTGAATATTGAGTTAAGTAACAAAACCCATCCCGAAAGTATAAGCACTGTAACAATGTTGTCTTGAAAATTTTTTTATCTTAATGTTATCTTAGAAATTTTAAAATATACAAATGTTGATATATTTTGTTAAAAAATTAATTTTAATCATAAAAAAATTGACAATAACCATTAACTTTTTAATAGAAATGGACAACATTGTTACCACTTAAAACTTCTGAAATAACATTGAATCAAAAAAAAACTTCTATGATAATATTCGTTCTCAAGGAAAAAAGCTTTCTGAACAAATTTATCACTTAACCGGTTAACCCTTCATAAACTGCCTTGTTTGGCCCTAGGGGTTCTCAGGTTCAGCCTCACCGTCGTTTTTAGTTTTTTTTCCCCTTTTTTACAGCTTTCTTATGTTGGCGTTCGGATTATTAAAATGAAGATTTTTTTTTTTGTTTTTTAATTAAGCAGTTGGATTATTAAAAAGAATCTCAGTTTTTTTCGAACATTACTTTAGTAAAAGCAAATTAATCGGATCCAAGATAAACTGCCATGTTTGGCCCTAGTGGTGTGCCCTTCAAAATGTATGACATTGGATTCTGAGTCCAAAAAACATAATTCTGAGATCCCCCAAAAAAATGAAGGGAAAAAAGGTTACAGAGAAAAAAGATAAAGAAATATCATAATTTACAACAAGTACGGTCCATGTAAATCTTGAAAGGGGCTTTCAAGCTGATAGAAACAGATACAATGGGCTTAATTCCATCGTTCCAAAAACCAAAGCAACCTTTGGTAGAAATATTTTCTGTGCTTAATGATCCGTCATTTTTTTTTGTGCTTATAGCGTAAAGAGCTCTATTTCATTTGATGTATTCTAACACATCACGCGTAATACCTTCAAGGAAGGAAACAAAACCCATTACACTTGTGAGACCACTTCCATCAACATCCTGTTCCTCGATCAGAAAGTTCTCAAAAACTGAAGCATCATCCTGTCCACCTCGGATAAAAATGAGCTTGGGAGTGATGCATCTCTCTCGCTTCAATTTATTGATTGTAGTCCTCAACAAACCTAACAATGTATTATGCATAGATAGATTAGGCAGAATCGTAGAAGACCAGGAAGAAGAATAAGTACAGAAGGCTTACAATCATGGGGAGGAGGGAAAGGAAATGATGGATCTGCAGTTGAAGAGTAAAACACAATCAGAGTTGTGAACGCATCAAGGAAAAATATTGGACTGCCACTGGTAATTAGAGCGGCACGACTCAAGGAATGGCGAGGATATGCTTGTTTATCTGGACTAGAATATGAAGTCAACACTGGATACACAGCACGGTGAAGGGAATTTGGTTCCAGAGCACTACAGCACCAACAAAAAGAAACTGACTGTAAATTCTTGAGGATAAAAATAATAGGGGGGAAGCAGTTATTTGGTGTTATCTTTTTACTACATATAAATGTACAATAATCAAAATAAAGGTCAAGCACTCTTTCTAACATTGCAGGTGCATTCAACTCCCACCATCCAGACATTTATGGCATGGTTTTGCAATTTTCACTGTTCAAATAGATATGTGAGAATCAACTACCTGAAAAGGCATTGCAGATAGATACGGTAGTCTGGATGAACACCTTCCTCATGAAAGCGAAGAAGAGGATTACGAAGGAGAGCAAAAATTAGGCAGGGAAGAGGCTGCAGCTGTGGACATTGGGAGAATGAAACATCAATCTGAGAACTTATGGAACTTCCACTCCCATACTGAACAAGTTTATAAGCTTCATTGTACTGGGATGTAAGGATCACTAGCCAATCTTGAAGTAACATCCTTCCCTCCCGAACTCCTTCCTTCAAAGAAGCTAATATGACCTGCAGAATAATTGCATCCATTGGAAAAGTATTGGTCCCATTAAGATTTGTTTCTCAAGAATGCAAAATCAAGCATAGGAACATTATGGATATGAAGTCCCACAGGGCTTGCTCACTCAGTGCGACAGTTGAGGAATGATGAAAAATCTAGTCGCCTTCTTTTTATATGCCCATACAATATTTTTCATAGATATATTCTAATGATTTAAGCTCAAGAAGACAATGGAAGTTATATATTAAAAACAATCTGTAGATAGATGGGTAAGTTAAAAATTCACCTTGTGAACAAGCAAAGATAGCACAACTTCAGGATCAACACCATCATAAAGTTCATGCATGTTCTGAGCAGTATGGAACTGTAAGGTTCGAATCCTCAATCGACGTTTAAGGGAATGCCTGGTTCTGCATCAGTTGCCAACACACACTGAAATCCATCTTGCAGAAATAAAATTTTTGCCAGATAGATGGTTGCAGAAAACAAGAATAAATATTTGCATTTAATAAGATCTTGGTAATTGATAAATATTTGAAAGTCTAGGAGGATAAACTAAAGCTTCAAGGAATAAGGTACAAGCTCAGAAGATACATAACTATTTTAATCACTGGAACAAAACTGAAAGAAAATGAATTTGGCTACAACATTTAATTGGACGGCACATATTTTAGATAGCATAAAAAAGCCTATTCATTTCAATAGGAGAAGATGCCAAAAATAAAAGAGAATATATTCTATGCTGGATTTACCGCACCTACTAGCAGAAGCTGTTCCTGAACTGGAAAGTTCTTCAGGAGGAACCACTACTGTGTACTGAAATGCAATCTGAAGCGTAGGAACTTCTGATGCATGCCTGTCAAAAAGTGACAATAGACCTTAATCAGAACAAGAAATGTATGTAGAAAATTAATGATTCAGACAATTTCTTAAACACCTTCTATTAAAGACCAAGCAAACATTGTAGGATGAATCTTATAAAAAGGACCAAAAGGAGTGTTAAGATAAACCGAAAAAATAGAAACAACACAGTAGAGCAACATAAGGTTGAGATTGGCAGATTGCATAGCATACTCAATTGAAAAAATACCACAGCTCAACTCGACATAATTCAAATTCTTAATGAATAATTTTTTATCACTTGAACGAGCATATTGAAAGTCTGCAAGCATTCAAACAAGTACAATGCTATGGCGGTGGCAGATGAATCAGTACCTTGAAAATCCAACATTGTTATCAAACTCAAAGTCATAAGCATAAGTGGCATAAGAGTCGCAACAAATGATGTGCTGAACATTTTCATATTGTGGATCTGGGAAAAAATGACCATACTGCAATATAGAAATGCATTAATCTACAAGTACATGAAAAAATTGTAATTTGAAAATTTTATTCAATATCACAGACTTACAGAATGGCCAGGTTTAAATTCAGTTGATGTTCTTAATCGTAGAACACAACCAAAAGCATATGGCCGACTAAGCATCCGAAAACTGCAAGATGAGAGGATCAGGTATAGTCAACCAAAGTAAAACGTTTCAAGAAAGTACAACCTATCAATTTTATCTCAGCAAAACTAACTACTACTAAATTTCAAAAAAAAAAAAAGAGTATCTAAATTAATTATGACTTATGAGTAATTGGGAACTGATGGGGAACTATCGGAAAAATATGGGAGTACTGCACAGGGAGGATGTTGTTGTTGTTGTTTTGAGGGTCTAGTGAAGTGAAGGATTGGTGAAGTGGTAAATGATAAAAGAGGAGGGAATTCTTTATTAATCTAAGAAATTAGAATCTAACTTCATAATCAACAAAGCCAAGGAGAACCCTGAAAGGAAGTTCCTGAATAATTCATCAAAGTTTACTTCACAGTACATCCCACTCATATGCTTCAACATCAACCAGAATAGTCAGACACATAAGCTACTAACTTCCTTTGAGGCATTAGACACCCGTTCAATAACACATAAATACTTGACACTTGTGTAATACATGGACTATTACTTCACATCTGGGCAGATATTCATAACTATCTAATCCATCAGCACAAACAAAGACTAGTTTTATATAAATTCTATTTAAAACCTAGCCCCAAAGACTGATTCTTCACGTATCCCCTCTCCCAGCATTTGTGCCTCCTAGAGTACATGTGAATGATAGGAGGAACTCTACCAATTAAGCAACTAATGGGTGGGAATATTATGCTACCAGAAGAGACGTGGACTTACATGTCCTGGGGCAAAGTTGAATCCTCAGTACTTGTATATAATAATAAAGAACCCCCACTTTCAATGCTCAGGAACTTAAGGGATGCCAAATCTGTGTACTCATTTGTTACAGCAAATATGTCCACACAGACGCCTGCTTGAACAGCAACAGCAGCCTATAATACACAGGTCAATTCTTCCACTTCTCACAAATAGAACATTAAAAAAAAAAAAAAAAGACTTAAGCATAATACCAGATCTTTATAGAATGGTGTCTGCTCAGGGAGTAAGGCGCGGTCCGCATCCTCTCCTTTGCTGGCATATTGCTCACCATATCTTCTCGTATCTAATTGTCCAGCTCCATAATCAGGAGGACCAGACAAGAAGGCAAAAACTCTAGCTGCAGCAGTACCCAATAGAAACAAGAATTACTTGAAGCCTATAAGCATACAGTATAATGAACATGAAAATGCATTAACTAAAAGATAGATGGTGAACTTTGAATTTGGTCATGCGCACCTAACACAAACGTGTTTCCATATTCAGATCCAAGGTAATTGAAAAGAGCTTCCATCGCCACCCCAAAACCACGCCCACCTATTATAACACCATCCAATCCTTGACCTGCTGCTGTGGTTCTCTCCCATGAACTTGTTGGTCTAAGCGTTTCAAGGGCGGATGCAATACGCTCCTTACAAGTTTCCACCTGCAATATAGTTATAGATTTTATAATGGAATCAAAATTTACCTATATATAATAATTGCATTTCAAAATGAGAAAACAACTCAAGAAAATGAGGGGAAGATACGTATTATTAACCTACAGGAGCCAAAAACTGTAACAAAGGCATGACATCTTCAAGCTCAACTGATAAGGTTCCCTCTGTATCAGGAGGAATGAAAACATTTTTCACAACAGGTATAGGACCTTGAACATCATACAACCCCAATTTGTGGCTGAAGGTAGCAAGCCCAAAAAGTGAACCAGGAGCTAGAGCTGCAAATCAAAACATGATAATTAAGAACCAACTTCTAAAGGTTCAATTTTATGCAGGAAAGGATCATACAGTTAGATCCAGATATTAACCTTCCAAAGCTGCCAGCAAGGCACTTTTAATGAGATCTAGAAACTCCTCTGAAGCTGCAGGTGAACACATAATACTATACTATTAACACAATAAGAAAAATACATAGGGAAACTAGTTTTATATTGATTGTTGAAGAATTCTATCGAGAATCAGATTAGATAAGGAATAGACAAGAAGAAGGGGATATGAAAAAGGGGGGAATCTAAATCATATTAAACTCCCCCTCTAATCAATTTCAGGAGTCAAACTAGAATTCTGAATATATAGCTTTTTCGTCCTACAAAAGTAGGGCTAAGAAACACATAACCTCCATCACTTTACTGACCGCTATATCAGTACAAATATTTAAATTAGAACTTGAACTATCAAATCATTGAATGGGCAACGTGCTATGTTGCAAGTTGCAATACTAGAAATCAGAGAAACTTGAAGCAATAAGTGAAATCTAAAATTCAGAAGGATATTTTCATCTTCCCGGGTATCTTAAATTCCAATAATATATTTTCAGATGCCTTCGAAGGGCTGTGTGGTGAGAATCAATCCAGCCAAGGCAGTGCAAAAAATTGCAGTTATATACCAAGGTGCAAATTTCTTAACCAAGCAATCACCCCCATACTTAAGATCCAATCAGGAAGGTACAGTTGAAAATTATTACAATTGTATATAACTACGCTGTGATGTAAATATTACAAAATGAAGTAACCATTTATTAACCACTAAAATCTTACAGGACAAGTCAACAGCAGCAACATAGACCGGACGAGCTTGCATTGCTGCTTCCTCTGATGATTCCTCTGCAATAAATAACGAATGAGCGATCTAAACAGCATGAAGTCTCATAGTGTGCTACAAACATATGCGAATGGACGGGACAGAAAACTGAGGGAAAAAATTCACTTCAACCCTAATGTTCAGCTGTGCTTCCTAAAAAATGATATATGCAGCAACTATCCTCCCAGGTACATAAAAGTAATTGGACAAGTATGAGAATTCCGTTTATTATACTATGATTACCACCAAGTTATCAGCCAACGGATGAAAATCGCCATAGAGTCACCTACCCGGTAATTCAAGATCGATGAAGGAAGATATCATCTCGGCACAAGAATGTGGGAGAGAGTATCGAGTAATAGCATTGGATGAGAGGCCATTGAGGGTACCACAGAGTGAGCAACTCCATGACCACTGTTCGAGCTCACAGTAAGTATTTAAGTATGCCCAACAGTTCTCGCATCGGGGCAAGAGGTGTCCGTCAGATCCATATACCGGAGCTTGGCCGTTTTCGTCCTTGGCCGCGAAGGGCGTCAACGTCACTCCCCAGGGAAAACCCGAGCCCTCCTGGGCGTCAGGGTCAATTGGGAAACGCGAGACTGTTGCCCTCACTGCCATAGCTTCGAGGGAGCAAGAAATGCAGATCGTTCAATGTACGCAGACTATCGAATTCGACCGCCCGATCGGCGATCTGTCACTTCCGTTTTCTGAAAATTTCGTTTCTGTTGCTCGGTTTCTCGACGAACAGATGGGTTGGCCAGGTGGAACTCAGACACATAAGTTGTACCATTCATAGTCTGCCACGTCAAGCTGAGTTGACTGGGAATATATTTTGTATGGGGAAATTCAGATTGATGGGGAAAAAAGAAGAAATTCATATTATAATAAAAATTAATTTCTCGAAAGAATTACATGTGAGTAAAGATTAAACTGTCCATCCCTTGTCATCAGGAAATTTTTGAATTTTCTGTGTAAATATAAGAAAAAAATGTTACATAAGATTTGACCAGTAACATTAATGTTATTTTTTTAAAAAAAAATTGAATTAAATTAGACTTTTTAATTTGAAAGTTGATAAATAAAAATGTTGACTTTAATCGTTAATCTATCAATTTTAAATTTTCTTCATTCGAGAGAACAACCCTGGTTTAGTTGGGGAAGAAAATGGAAGAAATAACAAATATGATTTAAAAAACAAAGAATGATATGCGATGTTATAAAAATTTAATAAAGAAATAAATGAACGAAAGTGATAAAAAAAAATAAATTAACGTCATTGTTCATCTTTGAAAAATAGGCTCATTAAAATTTCTCATCTTCCTAAAACAAGATGTTATCTCCATGCATTGCACAGGTTATTGGATTCTGCACGATGATATGTTTCAGATTCGTTTGTTTTGTGTTTCCCCTCACTTTTGTGTATAGCACAGAATTTTACGAGTTGCTGCTCTGTTGTGATTCTTAAAATTGTGAATAGAGTTTGAAGTAGTTGGAGAATATAGGGAGAAGATTCATTTAATTTCCTTAGTTGGAGTGTCTAAAATCAATTCTCATCTTGAAAACTCTTCAACTTAATTTGTAAAGTTTGTTTTGCTGAGTATTGAGCTACTGTTTGGTTGTTTTTTTTAATTGTCTAAAGAATCAGAAATTTCCACCCCAACAACCCACCTAATATCTACATTTTGTTTGCTTCAAGTCATGTCAATGCTTGCTTTTCCGTTATTTTATTTTAATTGTATGTTTTTGTTTTAAACCAGATATAACAGGCCCCCAAAAGTTGCTGTTGTAACAAATGAAAGACTCTTTATTATCTACCTGTGAAGACACATGATGCATCACATATGGGAAAATGTCACAAACGAAACTAAAGCAAGTAAGATTGCAATTCCATAATCATAATCAGGTGTGGGCATCATTGTCCTGTTCATGGCCACATCTAGATGTTTCAACATCTTGTCTATGAAGTTGCTGTTGCTATTCCCTTGAATCATGCCACCAAATTTGTTTAGAAACTGTTTGTGCTGGCCTAGTAGATGGTGATGTTGGCTCTTTAAATGCAAGAAAGGATTGATAGTGATCCTTGTCACATTTTTGTAAATGCGAATTTGCACAACTTGTGAGAAATGTGTACGAGTGTCTAACTGAATTAGTTGCGGTGATATTGAGACTCACATCTTTCATCCATTGCTATGTGTCTTCACATATATTTCTTGAATATGTCATCCACAATGTCCCCCAAGCACGCATTTTAAGTAATTGCCCGCTAAAGTCAAATATCATGTTTGATTTTAAGTATAAAATATAGTTTGCAGTGTAATTTATACTACAAATTAAACTATATCTTATACTTAAGACCAGAAAGTATGTCATAACATGGATCCCTTTCTTGTTAGGCATGTTTGCATCAATACAAGAGTGTGAATATGATATAAGCGGCCCTCACTTTTAATTTGACAAGGTCGCTTGTCAGCCACAATCTTGATCTTGCCCACCCATTATTTTGAGCAGTACAACAACAGGTAGTGTATCGCCCAAGCGTACGTTCAAACCAAGCCGACAACGTCTATGCAAATGTGGCTGACATGTGGTTTACGACAGTGTCAATTAATTAGATAGGTAACTAAGGGAGCCTTTAAATAAATGTCATGCAATAGAGGAAGAAAAGGAGTTTGTTGGCACCTACTGTTTTGTCTCTTATTATCCTATATAGCAGCACGCTCCCGAATGTGATGGAAGGAATGTCCAGATTATCTTAGAAGCATTTTTTTTCAGAATCTCTCAGTAGCTGATCACAACTGTTGGGAAGAGCAGATTAATTTGAACATCTCTCTATCTCTCTCCCCCAACGGTTGTAATCAGCTTCTGAGAGATTTTGAGGGAATATGCTTATGAAATAATCTGCTTTCGAATGTCACTAGTATTTCACAAAAGCAACAAAGGAATAGTGTAAAAGAGTGAAGTATGCCTATATCTATCATCCACAAGACAAAAGATGAAGGCATGTTTTAAAAAACAAATTTATGGAGTTTCTCGGTGGTGATGACTGATGACTGATGAGTAGATTTCTCCTCTTATATGTTCTAAGTTTTTCCTAGGGGTGTTCATGGGCAGGGCTGAGCAGGGCGAGATCCTTGCCTGATGCCTAGCTCGAAAGATCAATGGGCAGCAAAATGAGGCCTAGTGCCTGGCCCTGCCCGATAAAAGCCCTAACATTTTTGGGCAGGGCGGGGCGGGCCTTCCATGCTCAAGTGGCCATATCCTATCACATCTTATATAAAAAAAAAGCTTCAATCATACCTAATAAATAATATTACAAATTACAAATAAAATCCATAATTCTACAACTTGGGTCTTGAAATTAAAAAGACAATTATATGTCTTAACAAATAGTCAATATTTATAAGTGAATAATTAAATAACATCTATAATACAATAATACAATGCATCAAAAAATTGTAATCAAAGCCTTGTAGTTATCCAAAATTCCAAGAGGTTGCATCAAGGCCCTAAATTGCTAAAAGAAAGAAGCATATGAAATCAAAAAATTGAAGATAATATATTATAAAATAAATATATATATTATATAGTACCGGGCAGGGCGGCATACCTTGCCCGATGCCCGGCCCTGCCCGCAAAATGCCCAGCCCATTTATGCCCAAATTTTTTTGGGTCTCTTTTTTTCGAGCTGGGCAGGGCGATTTTTTCATGGGCATGGGCGGGCGCACTGGGCTTTGGGCATTGTGAACATCCCTAGTTTTTCCCATTGTAGCTTATGGTTTTTTGAACCTAAAATTTCCATTTTTTTTTTGTATTTGAAGATTTTTTGTTTTGCTTTTAATTTTGAGTTTTTTTGTTTATGGTTTATAGGTTTCTCTACTCGTATATGTGTGTTTTGATTTATAGATTCTTTATTTTTGTTGATTTTTCGATTTATTTGATTGGTTGGTACTTGATGGCTTTGTCCCAAATATGAAAAAAATCAACAAAAACTATGTATCTTCTTAGAAAACGAGCCATTACTTCCCCGTGCGTTGCACAAGATGATAGTATTTAACAGTTTATTTAAACATATTTTACTTCCAAAGTGATACAACTTTCTTGTATTTTTTTTGTGTGAAAGCAACTTTCTTGTAATTCAATACATAAATCTATGAAGATCTGAAACTGCAATATACATAAAATGAGAGAAAAAAAAAACAGTAAAATAAAGTCACAGAAATTATACAGGCTTGCTTTCATAAACCATGATGTAAGAAAGTCCATAGGATAGTTATAGTGCATCTATTTTATTTTGTAATGATAATAGATAGATGGCCCATTTATTATTTCATCATCCAAATCAAACTTTATCTGCCACACGAAGCAGAAGCTGAGCTAATAGTATAAAGAGGAAAAGTTGATTCAACTACCTCACATCATTCAAAGTGCTCATCTAACAAAATCTCAATCGTCTGATAATAATAGTTAGAAGATGTCTCTTGAATTGGGTTTTTTACAATGATATACTTGTGCACATAATATGATATATAATATGATATACTTGTGCACTTCTTTTATAAACTTTCAATTATCATCAGATCAAATTGGTAATTAAAAAAGCAAGTAACGTAAAAGGAGGGAAGTGAGAGGGAGGGCATTGGCGCACAGGGGAGGGAGGCAATGAATGGGAGAGATGACAATCCAAACAAAATCTAAAGGCATCACAACCAACCCCTCTGTATACAATGCAACATCTTTATTCCATTTACTTCATTCATTTTGCATCTAAGCAATTCCATCTCCTGACCCCAACTTCTACGTAGTTGTGCCCCTAGCCACCTTTCACCCCTCTCTCTCTGCCTGACCTGTGTACAATCTGCAGATTTTGAAAAAGCAGTGTTGTCAAAACCAAAGCAAAGACTTTGAAAAAGCAGTGTCGAATGCAACATCTTCCTCCTATTTGCAAGCAAAGACTTTTTATGGTTTTATTTAACCTATAAAACACCTACAATGAGAAAAAAAGAACTAACATGCAGAAAGGAAGCAAAAAAACACGACCATAACCTTGGTAACTAAGAAGAAGATGTAGATGAACTTAAAGCCTGCAGAACTCTCGCTCTCTCAGTATTGCAGCCCCATCAGAAGAAGATGTACTAAGAAGGGCTTCTATTACTTCACTGAAGACATGTAATTCATTCATTGCAGATGAAGTCAACTTTTGAACTTCTTCTGTCAACTCAGTGACAAAAAGCTGACAATGATTAGGAGTATTGGCAACTAATTTCTTCATTACCTCTGCCACAAGAGCTTCTGCATTGTCTGACAAACTGAGAAAAAAACATAAAACATCATATCAAACCACATCATTGAAATAAAAGGCAAATAAATAAATAAATGCTCCATCAACGCTGCTGAAGAATTAAACTATTAGTGCAGAAATGTAGATGAACAGGAATGTTTGTATGAGAATCTGAAAACAGGTGGCTGATCCCCAGTGGTTTTGTCACTCCCATACATACCATGTAGTCAGCTAAACTAAGCACATTGAAAGAATACAAATAGCAGAATAAGCATAATTAACAACCATAAGCCCATGACCATACCCTTCTTGTGCAAGCAATGAGCACAAAAGCCGTAGTTCTTCCTGTGGCAGGTTGCTCAATACTTCCTGACTCTCATATTCCTTATCAGTACCAGAGACTGTGGCTTTTGGTGATTCAGCAACTTTCACATATGCATCAACATCAGAGGATATAATACCAGAGTCCATATGTACATATGCATCCACTGCAGAAATTTGTGGTCCTAATAGCGGCTCAGAAGTAGGAACTTGGGGTTTCTCCTGTGAATTAGATTTAACAGCTTGAACACACAAAATCACATGTTAAATGATGACTTGGAAGATTTAACAGGTTGAACACACAAAAGCACATGTTAAATCATGACCACACAGCCACCCGGGAAAAAACAAATTAGAATGGAGCTGAAAGAAATACTACACAAAAATAACTTATTACCTGTTCAAGATGCGCTATGCTCCTCAAATAAATGCCCAAGAAACTCAGCCCAGAGCTACATTAAGTGGGTAAGAAACCCCCACTTCATCCTTATGCAGCAAATTAAACACAGTAAGAGGAGGAGTGCTAAAAGTTACATGAATCTCCTCCTGTTCAAAATATACCATAGATACCAAACAATTTGTCAATTTATTTTCTACTTATTGTGCGTATAATCTAAATTAAAACCAAACCAAATGGGTTTTAGGCTTTTAGCTAGGAAGACATGTATTATCGGTGGCTCCAACTTGATTAATAATTTGAAAGGAATAGCCATATTAATTATAAAGTCACGCTTGCTTAACATAGCAAGGGGCAGACTTCCAGTAGTCAACAACTCGTCTGCCGTTCTTCACATTGTAATCTTTCTGTATGAAAGCAATCTATTAAACTTTAACCTAAAATTAATTGCCTATGCAAACTATAATTATGGTATCTATCACCAGCATCAAAATCAAATCCAAGAAGATCCGTCCACATGTCAGTCGTCACCAGAATGTCAACCCCGCAGACACGAGATTGCAGATCACCATGAATGTAGATCATGTTATGGTAGAAAGCTCTCACCATAACATCTGAATAGGGACAACTCATCTCCGCCAGCCCTCCCAAATGCGAAGTTCCCAACAACGACACAATGTCAAGACCCTCACGTGCAAAGAATGTTATGTCTAATGACTTCGGCTTAATGATGGGTCTGGAAACAAAATCCCTCACGAATTGTTCATGCTCTGCTTCATTATTTTCAAACAAATATCCAAATGGGAGGTCAACAACGGGCTCAGGCTCAGATTCCAGTGCATGCTGTTGCCTAGAGGAGGATGCCCCGCGCGATGCTTGGTGCTTGATTCGTCTCCCACACACATTGCCGGTGTCAGCAGGAGTTTTTCTACGACGCATGATGATAACAAAGACCTACAAAGGGACATTACAATCAATCAGGAAATAAGAAACATTCATCATTCTCAATTTTACATTTACATTAATCATTTTCACTAACAAACACTTTCAACATAAACAAGAAATACTCATAAACGAAAAAAAAACGCATAAACACAAAAAAATTATCATAAACATGTATATTCATCATTTTTCTCCATAAATATCAATAAAAAACTCAAATTAATCATACATACACAACAAAACCACCAATTCTTGATGAAAAACAAAGATAAATTCGTCCAAAAATAAAAAAATTCGCATAAACGCAAAAAAATTATCATAAACATATATATTCATCGTTTTCCTAAATATGTAAAAACAGTAAAACACAAATGGAGTTCGCAAGAACACAATGACAATGGTGGAATTCCGAAAATGGGACGAAAACATACCGAAATTGATGTAAATGCAAGTTGATTGAAGTTCTCTTCGCAACCCACCAACGGATTCAGAGAGATTTTGGCGAAAAAGAGATGGGGGAGGGGTTTGGGGAGGAGATCTAGTCAATTAGCAGCATTTGGGGTGTTTAAAAACCCTCACCGTCAAAATTTAGTCAACTAAACCAAGTGGTTTAGTTGACTAAATGTCGGGTATGGGCTTTTTAAGCCCACCCCCGTCATTTAGTCGACTAAAAAGCTCACCCCCGTCATTTAGTCGACTAAACCACTTAGTTTAGTCAATTAAATGTGGGTTTAGTCGACTAAATTTCGAGGGGATTCAAAAAAATTTGAACCCCTCGACATTTAGTCGACTAAACCCCAGGTTTAGTCGACTAAATGAGAATAGATTGGGAATATGTTTCCAGAGGGGGTATAATGGAAAATAGTTTTAAAGTAGGGGCATTTTGGTAAATAGTTTCCTGAAAAGGGGCACTATGGGAAAAAAGCCTAAAAAAAACCAATAGTTTAAAAAACAACTCAATTCGTCAATGTTAGTTTGATGACGTTCAGTGAAACACAAGAAACTGTCTACTTCCAATTTGAAATGTCTATTTATCAGAATGAAGTATGCATGAAATTTCTCCAGAACATTAAGAAAATACAATGAGCCTAGATCATCGGGAAAATGTAAATATGGTGTTTATCATTAGATTATATATTAATTTATAAGTCATATAAATTAGTTTGAAGAAAAAACAATGAATATAA
The DNA here is from genome assembly GCA_037074495.1 of Acacia confusa. Taxonomy (NCBI): domain Eukaryota; kingdom Viridiplantae; phylum Streptophyta; class Magnoliopsida; order Fabales; family Fabaceae; genus Acacia; species Acacia confusa. Next base: position 3,479,492 of record CM073509.1, read on the forward strand.
ATACTAACTTGTTTATCTTTCTAAACCTCTCCAAAAAAATTAACTAATCTTATATTTTGAACTGCATGTAGTATTATATATTATTTATAATTATTTGTGAGAATCATACAACTCAGAATAAGTATTGTATTTGTTGGTAGAGCCAAGGTCTTATATTTGTTGTCTTGTTGGGCAATACATGTCGCCAAATCTCACATAGAACCCGTGCAATAATAATCCTGTCATTTCGATCATCGATTTCACGAAAATGTGCATGAGAGCAATATTGGTCATATTGTGTTGTTATGGAGAAATCACTTGAGGTTTAAAATTTTCAATTTGTAATTTCAAATGAAATGCAAATAAATGAGTAGGGAGGGTGCTTGGTTATGATCAAATCAGCAAAATGAGACCACTTATAAAGAATTGCATACAACGTGTATAATAACTATTAAGAATTTTAATTAATTAATTATCATTAAATGGCGAATTATTCAAGGGAGGCATAGGTGTAGATAATTTTAATTAATTAGTTATAAGATTATTTAATTGAAATATATAAATTAAATTAAATCTAAACCATCAAAAATCAATCTAATGGTTTAGATGGGTGATGAGCACAAAATGTACTCCCACGTAGATGATGATATTTGAGAGCATCACCAATATTGAACACAACTATGTAGCAGCTTCCATATCAAACGGAGTTGCTTGTAAGAAAGTGAAAGAGACTGTAAGAATTTCCAAGAAAAATGAATCTTGAGTGCCATGAAATGAAAGAGAACATTGGAGTACATTTCCTGAAACCAGCCTTGTTGAACACCTACCAGAAGCATTACCTATATATCCAGTATAAGAGATCAATCTTGCCTAAAGAAAGAAATACGAGTATTCAAAGCAACCTAGCTAATTAAGAACAGTAGCGACTCTTCAACAATGAGACGTTTCATTGAAGAGGATTACAATTGAAGGGAGTACGTACATGAATGCATAGGCTACTGAATATTGTGGTTTGAAAGAACTTGAGAACCAGCTTGTCAATTCAAATTGCTACCAATTAAACCTGAATTCTCTGATATATATGCCTTTCAAATTCTAAGATGAGTTACGTGCTGATATGGCTTGATCTAAACACGTTATTTAAATCAATAAAATTGATGTTTCAATATTTGTATGCATAATATTGCAATAACTAAGTGACAACGAGTGACTTTAAATTAATTTTGATAAAATAAAAAATTAATTGTGTATGTGATTCATTCACTTTAATTAGGAATAATGCGATAATTTGAGCGTTATTAAGAATGTGAGTGCCACTTCAAAACTGAAAATTAAAAATCACCCATAACCACGCATCACGAGTTGACTCAGCAACTAAATTGGTTGAATAATATTGATGATATTATTTTTTTCCTCCCAAGTAAACATTAATGCTTGATTTAGTTGCTCTGCTTCTCTAAATTAATAATTACATTTCTGCGTAAAATTGTAAATTTCCGTAGTGGCTTCTTAATGGTTAGTTTCTGCAAGAAATTATGAGTTTGTAATCGTTGTCGTCAAATTAAGTCGAAAACGTATTGCGTGTCAAACATCCAATGATTTGGATGCCTAAACGCATATCAACCAATTCCACTCATACTTGTAAACTTATCTTCATTCTCAGTTCTGATATGATTTTTTTTGTTCTGTTTTTTTTTGGTGGGGGACGATATGGGTCCTCTACAGTCATTAAAAAAAAGAGCGGATTAGCCATGAAATTCCGTGGATAATTTCTATAAATAATTTTCATTACTCATAGAAAATTTCCGTGAAAAAAAAAGGTAAAATAAGCCATGTCTTGTTTTATCAAGAAAATTTTCCGTGGGCAATTTTCATTACCCACGGGATTCCGTGGGTAATTTCCCATGAAATTTTCGTGGGTAAATTCCGTAGTTAATACGGTATTATCTTTATGCTTATGTTTCTATTTCATGTCTTATACTACTTCCTCCACTTCTAAATATAAATTGGAGCTTCAAATTTGAGAATAAGTTTATTTTCGATTTCTCAAAGTATTTATTAGGTTTTTTTTTCTTTCAACTTTACTCTTAACTATATTTATTACATTTACTGTTTATCTCACTTGTCCTCTTTATAAATAAAGGTATAGTTGATAAAAAAAATATTTAATGCTCTTAATTAATCTTAATTGTTTTCTTAATAACTAAAAATCAGTTATTTGAAGCTTATTTTTACAGACGATTTGAGTACTATATTAGATAATTAACTTATTGGGTTGCCTGCTAACTCGGCACGCATGCCCTTATATTATATATATGTTGTTGAGCTTAATATAATTGTTTCATTATATAAGAAAATTTCTCCTAGGGAATAACGCTGGAGCTTTTAAAATTCTTCATATTTTGGGAGGCGACGTAGCTAGGAAAACAAATGCCACATTCATTCTTAAATATATGTGAATGTATAATGAAAAGACAAAAAAACCCCTCATATTACCCCTTCTCTCATTTGTTAGTGGGTATTTTTGTCATTTTACCAAACTTTCACATGTCAGAAAAGACCTTTTCTGATATGTGAAAGTTGTTGGGGTCTTTTTTGAAATTATTTTGTTTAATTAGGCCTGGGTAAGATTTTTCCTTGAAATTTTGTAATGACTTGACTTGCAAGGGAGATAAATAACGCACTATATATCTTTATTCTGTGTGTGTGTGATATATATATATATATATATATATATATATATATATATATATATATATATATATATATCCAGAGAATATTATATCTATCTGTGATGTAAAAGAAATCACCACCTATCACTCTCATCCACTTCACTTTATTTCATCACTAAGCTTTATGCCTAATCAACTCTTATCTCTATTATATCCTTACTTTTACTAGCAACTCCACTGTTTCTCTTGAGATACATAAACTTTTTCTTGTCTAACAGTATTATACATTCGTATTCCCAATTCACCTTAATCACGACCAGTTGAATTCTCAATTTTCAACACCATTTTATTATCTGCCAATATCAGTCATATATATGGCACCATTGGGCACAGGCAAATTAACTTGACCAGGATATTAAACACGCTATATCTTTTTTATATTACTACCTTCGGTTCTAAAAATAAGCATAATTGGTTTTTTATTTTTTTAGAGATAATAAGTTATTTAATTATATCATATGTTATGTATTCTTAGTTTATATTATAAATCCTATTTGACCAAAAAATTTGGTCTTATCTATACATCATCTTTCAAGTTATAAATGAGATTATGATAATTTTGTTCATATTAATTATACTAATGAATATAGAGAGAGAATAAAGAGTTGAAAAATACTTATTCATGAAGTGATGACAAAATTAAGAATTTACCTCATAATCATTGAATTAACAACCTCTTTTTGGCATGTGTAATTCAGTTAAAAAGGATGTATAAATAAGACTAATGTGATATATTAGTTTATTAGTTGAACTAATTAGTTTAGAAAAAAATATAAATATAAATATTCTAAAGTAATTTAATTAGCTTCATTAATATCTAAAAAAAATCAATTTTATATTATATTTAGGACGGGAAGTGGTATAAGTTTAATGTATATATGCACCTCTACTATTTAATTTGGTGTAATCCCAAAGTTTACTTATTGATAGCTTTTGGATAGCTGTTATGTAAAGAATACTCAAAAGATTGACTACCATATGGTTGTTAGCATATTTATTGTGTTCGCCAGATATTCAGACCAAGTCAGAGATCAAGACTTTTCCAAGTGGTCAATGAAACACGATTAATTGGGAAGTATTTTATTTAATGGTACTCGAAAACTCATTTCATCAAAAAATATAATGTGATTCAAATGATGATTTATTTTACTTCACTTCTAAAAATATATATCTCTCTCTCTGAAACCAAATGATCAAATGAGTCAGTATTCATCAGTACTCAAATTATAAACGACTTCCATATGATACTGAAGGAATACGTACAGCACAAATAAGTAAAAGTCCTCAAGCTTTTAATAAAAGATTACAAAGTAGAAGTGCCACCAAACTTATATAACATTCCTTGAGTCTTTAATATAAGACACACATTTAGTTAAATTGATCAGATAAAATACATTAGTTAAATTAGTTAATATGACATGTATTTTTTAAAACATCTGAATCATACATTCTTGAATTACATCATTTCTTCTCCTCCAAAATTATAGTTGAGAGAGCATTAACATGAGATAAATTAAGAAAATACTAATAAATATGTCTTATCCTTATTAGGACCAAGATCAATTTTTTATATATGTCTTATATTAAGTTGCGTAGTATTATATTATTAATACTCTTTCAAGTAAGTTGCAAACCAAAATGCAATCCAAACAAACTCTGAATTATCTAGCTTATAATTAACTTCCCACCAATTTTGTTTCTGTTCTAGTATAATTAAGCTGCTCCGTCTTTGCGTGCACAAGGCACCACTACAACACGCAACAACACATACAGCATAAACTAATTTTAAAAAATTCAGTTAATGATGCTCACGTTCCACATTCTTATGTCTTCCCCTCACCCCTTTTGCTTCAAATCAACTCCATCTCCATATCTCTCTGTAAAATTATGTGAACAACCAGTAAATATAAAAATATATATATATATCTCCCTTTCATTATTGTTTTTATTTCTTAGTCCACAATATCTCTCTCAAGCGTTTTTGGTGTGTTTTATATTTTAAGAAAAGTCCCTTTCCATTGCCAGCCAAGAGCGACCTCCTTCATTTTTATTCCTCATCTACCACAACCTCTTCTCCTTCTCCTTCACTTCCTTTTACCGCTCATAGCATTCTCTTAATTCATCCAACCAACACAGACTCATTCATCATCTTCTTTCTTCTGTGAACGAGGAAGGTTATAATACGACGACTTATATGAGGAGCTGAATTGAAGGACATGCAGCGATTTCTTGCAAGAGAAATAATAGGGCGGTCGATGGAGATCGGATGGCCGACTAAGGTGCGCCATGTAGCGCACGTCACATTTGATAGATTCAATGGTTTCTTGGGTTTGCCTGACGAATTCGAACCTGAAGTGCCCAGAAGGCCTCCCAGTGCCAGGTTGGTAGAGTTACGTTCTTCAAATTTGAACTTACTTGTGCATTAGTTCTTTCGGTGAGGCGTACGTGCGTGAATACTATTATTTTTATCTTTGATTCAAGCAAAGAAAAGATTACGAGTGCATGTGCAGTTAATGTGTCCAGCTAGCGTGCATGGGATGATTTAGCTAGATTCGAATTGAATTATGAGTATATATATGCAGTCAATGAAGGGTACTGTTTGCTAATTTGTTCCTAAAATGATCAACAATTTAGTCAAGAGGACTCATTTTTCTCATATACGTACAGAGAATCCGGTTGAATTTTTGTTATTGTAGCGGTTATATTAGATTAACGAAATTATGGTTTTAAGTTGGCCAAGATGCAATTCTAAGCACCACGATTTTTCTTTTTAACTTTTTTTTTTGTCAACGTGTGGTCTCTTGTAATGGGATGCGCACAACCATGATTGCATCTGGGATTCAAATCCATTTGAAAATCATTTTGTGCCCCATGTAATTAATAATGGATGGGGTTATCTTCCATTTTAACTGGGATTCTCATTCGGCCTTTGATTTATTTCCCTTTCATAATCCAAAATTTCAAGTTATTGAGTGCGATTTAGTGACGAAATTTTTGGTTACTTTGAATAAAGTTTTGAGTTCACAACCTAACATTTTTCCTACTTTTATCTTTTTCTTATATTATCATATAGTTTGGGGTTCGTATCTGCCCTCACAACATAATGCCTCTTTTGAGATTCAAACTCTAAATTCAAAAGGATCTAACCGAGCCTTATACCACTAAAACAATTCTATGTCTGATTCTACTTTTAATTTTGTGTAAACGTAATGGTTTAACCAAGTGGTTTTCCCCCTCTGGGCCCTAGAGACAAGAGGTCCTATCCTTATCTCTTAAGGCCTAGTACCGTGGCCCAAAAAAGGAAACATTCACGAGCTTTTTTTTTTGGATACTATTCATGAGCTTGTTAGATATATCATGCAAACCGAAAATTAGTTATAAGCCGTAAAAATTAGTTGGGGTGAAATATCATATCTAGATTAGCATTGGGCCCCCAACAAGAGTTTGGAAGGACAACGTGGTGCACGTACATTTAGTGCTTTGACGCATGATTGTTTTCAAAAGTAATATAAGTTATAACCAAAACTAAGTTTTTTTTCTCGAAATAACCAAAACTAAGTTTAATAGATAGATTAAGGTAGTGTTTGAAAACCTTCAAAAATCTAAGTTTTGCGTAGTACTAAGGTAAGCAAAATCTAAGTTTTGAGCGCCATTCAAACAGGCACTAAAATTCTAACCGAAATTCAATTTTGGGTTTATGATAGTACAAGCAGGTTTATATTGTTGAAGGTTGGAAAAAAAAAGGTTCATATTGTTGAAGATTTTTGACTGCTTGGTAATCTAGTTAATGCACAAAAAAAAAAGTTATTTAAGATGTAATATATCTTTGTTATAAACTTATCATTATTCAGTAATGTTTAACCAATTTTAGTTCTTTTCTTAAGGTTTTTTTAAAATAAGAATATGAATGTCATTTTTTATTTTTCACTCACATCACCAACCATTTCTTTACGATTTCCAATACTTACATCTTCCATGCTTGACCTTGCCTATTACAAATAAACTAATGACTCCATTTCGTTTCTTTTGTTGGTTATATGAGCTTACTTATGTCTGAATGTTAGCTAAATTAGGATTCCTTTATAGATGATCTGTTTTTGCTGATTCTTCATACAAGCACTCTAACTATTTCTTTGAACTGTCACATATAGTGCAACTGTCTTTGGAGTTTCAACAGAATCCATGCAGCTATCGTTTGACTCCAGAGGAAACAGTGTGCCAACCATCCTGTTATTAATGCAAAGTCGCCTGTATAGTGAAGGAGGTTTGCAGGTTTTGACCAATATCATTATCATTATCACTCATGTTTCTATTCTTCAGCATCTTCTCATGCAGACTTTTTAACACTAAGCATAAAATAGCCAGAAAGGACTGTCTTGCTCAACTGCTTTATAGAGACTTTAATATCTGTTATAAGTTACTACTCTTTGCCAATATGATCTGTTAAATTTACTTGTACTGCAGGCAGAGGGCATATTCAGAATAAATGCAGAAAATAGTCAAGAGGAATATGTTAGGGAGCAATTAAATAGGGGAGTTGTCCCTGAAGGAATTGATGTCCATTGCTTAGCAGGACTTATCAAGGTATAAACTGATTTTTGGTGCATTTTCTTTGTATTGGTGAATGAATTTGCTCTCAGAATTTATGATATTCAGGACTAGTTTATTACTACAGGTCTAATGAATGAAATTTCTAGGTACATGAGAAATCATCAGTTTCTGTGACTACTGCTATAACAATTTGCCACCTTTTGTGTGATTCTGTTTAATGCCTAGTTTGGGCTTAATCTAACAATTGTTTTGATGTTCTTGTATATTATATCAAGGCTTGGTTTAGGGAACTGCCAATAGGCATTCTGGATTCCTTATCACCTGAGCAGGTAATGAATAGTCAAACTGAAGAAGAATGTGCAGAACTAGCAAGGAATCTACCTCCCACTGAAGCTTCCCTCTTGGACTGGGCAATCAATCTCATGGCTGACGTTGTCCAACATGAACGTCTCAATAAGATGAATGCACGCAACATTGCAATGGTTTTTGCCCCAAACATGACTCAGGTAGCTTCCTGTCAACTTCTTAACACAGTGGAAGCCATAATATATTCATAACTCACCTCTATGAACTTTGTGGTTTTCAGCAAGTTTCAGACTTATAGATATTGATTCTAATTAAAAGTTATTCTCTTGGGATGTACCTTTTTTATATTGGGTTAAGGTGCAAATTTGCCCAAGGGTTTTTGCTAAAGAATAATGTTATCTTAGAAGTTTTTTCAGATTTAGTATCATTCCAAAAGTTTCAAAACTATTTTATACTATTAAAAAACTAACGTTAATCATTAATCTTTTAAGGAGTAATATTATTCCATTCTAACACTTTCAGAGCAGTGAAACTAAAATTTTTTTTAAGTAATATTGTTCTTCAAGGAAAACTTCCGGGACAAATTTACACCTTAACTCTTTATATCTTTATGAGGGTATCTAATGAAGTACTTAGACTCCTAAATTTGACAGTGTAATGGTCGATCTATACAAATTTGATTAATACGTTGGTGGCAAAATCCTGACTTTGTGAATGCAGATGGCAGACCCTTTGACTGCATTGATGTATGCAGTTCAAGTGATGAACTTCTTGAAGACACTGATACTAAGGACACTGAAGGAAAGAAAGGATTCTATAGTAGAATCTTCACCTGGACCTGGCTTTTATTTAGAGCCCTCTGATGATAATAATAGTCACCAAAGCCCTATAATACAGTTATGCCAGCCAGATTCTGCCAAAGATAATGAAGAGGCTCAGGCCCTTACAACTGAAAAAACTGTCTCAGAAAGTAACACTGCCCCTGATTCCCTCCAAGAGACAACTAACTTAACTGAAGGACAATCTGGGAGTTTAGGAACCTCTTCTGAAAACCCAATATGTAATGAGGATTTGTATTGTGAGTATCCATCAAAAGAAAATGTTGGGAAGAGCAAGACAGGCCAATCAAGCAAGTCAAATTCAAGAAAGGGATCGAAGAAAATCAGAGACCAGCAACATTCAAACCATCAAGGAACAATGACTGTTGAGAAAACTAAGGGAAATGGTAAAATGAGTCGCATAAATTCAAAATCTGAGAAGGCAGAACCATGGAGGTGAAACAAGCACAGAACCATGCTGGAGTAAAGTTATTCAATAAAACATAGTGGCACATTGTAAATTTGTTTGATTTTTATTATAAAGTGTTTATTGTATTGTTTCTTTTATTTCCCGGGATCTATATATGAATACACTTGATTGTTGAATCCTGGTTACCGTGTGTTTACTTGTCTTTCATATTTATTCTGAATGATCGTTCAAATGTCTCTGTTGCTTTATTCATAACACTTATGGATTCCTATATTATCTTCGTAATCCTTCTAAATTGTTGCTTGGAGAAGGGTGAAAAGTGGGTGGAAAATCACTTTCATGCTCACAAATAGAGAGAGGGAGAGGGAGGGAGGGAGGGACAAGAAGTTGTGGCTCTAGAATGGAAGTGGGTTACATTGCGCTTGCAATCATTTTAACTTTAGTTGTATCAAGCAAATGTTAATTTCAATCATTTGAAAAATCTCGTCTTTCCATTTTCCCCTTCGATATTTTGCTGTTCAATCATGGACTACGCGTTTTTGTATCAGATTTTTAGTAATATATGTGTACAGTGTGATTGTGAAGAGTCAGGTCCACTATACATGGACAAAAATTGATGACGTTTCATGAGAGGTGGTAGTAAACAAGTTGAGGAAAGTTAACCAGGCGATAGTGGAATATCAAATATGGCAACTTTTTTTTCAAAGCATGCAATGATTTGATCTATATCAGTTGAATTTATATGCATATACATGATAAGCCAGTGAAAACGAAGGCAGAGAACCAACCATTTTCGTACATAGTATAGTATGGTACAAGTACAAAGGGTGGATGATGCTTAATTGGCAGTGGTAGTAGTAAAAACAAAAACTTCATGTAAATGAGAAAGTACAAGTTCAAATCTTAAAAAGTACACTTACTAACAAAGATGAAAAATCTTTACACTCTAAATTTAAGAAAAGATTAGTCTCAAGTGTAAAGTGACATAAAGATGTCCTTAGTCAAATAAAAACAACAACAACAATAGTTTTTATATAAGGCTGACTAATTACCTACCCATGAAATATAGCTGCAGCATAGATTTATCATAAAGACATCCTCTGTAATCTGGCATGGTTTTAACTTGGGTCAATGTGACTCAAAAGTCTTGATTCAAGTGACATCACTCGCCTTTTGCCTATTCAGAGTGAAAACTTGGGGTGTTCTGAACCAAGAATATGGATGCTTTTCTTGTTTATTTTTGTAAAGAACTTGATGATTCAAAGCCCAGAGTTGCTTTGCTGGATGAGAGGTCATCTAAAAATTTGTGACCACAATTCAACGACTAGATAGCACTCCATCTGTCTAATCATTTTTATAGCCTAGTTAGTTGAGTCATACCACGTGTTGCCACAAGAATCCACTAGGGAAAGACACGTGACGTTTGATTTTGAAAGGGGAAAGACCACTTGCGAAGGAAACAAGTGGCTAAACAATGTGAAGAGTGTTCTTGTTAGAGAGCAGAAAATGGTGTCATTGGCAATCACATCAGCATAGTCTGGACACCACTGTTAAAAAAAAAGGTTTGATGGAATTTGGCTTTCACATACTAGGAAAGGAAGGTTGTGGTCCTACCAATAATTGTTGGTTGGAAAAGGTTTCGGTTAATTAAACATAAGATCACGAACTTAAATATATATAAATAAATGTAAAAAACATTTTTAAGAGAATTATTCTTAATTGAATCTGACAATACTCAAATCTATCACAGTGAAGTAGTTTTTTTCAGGAATCAAGGTATAATTGCTATTGCTATATATGCATTTTAGTGTCATCTTTTTTCACTGCTCCAATTTGTATTACATTTCTTCAATTCAACCTTGTTAACAATAACAAGTTTAGAATTAGAAAATTAATTAGTATTAAGATAATTGATATTCATTACTTAATATATTAGGATTTGGTATGTTTATTTTATCATTATGATTTGATTAAATCAGTTTCTTCAGTTAGAGTTAGTCTACTAGATTATCTATAGAAAGATCTCTTTATATTTTCTTTTATTTTTAAAGATCAATAATATTAGTATTTTCCTTGTGCTTTAATGTAATCCTCTAATCTCAACAAACCCAATGTATTAAGCCTATGAAAAATTTTTAGGGAAAAAGACAGAAAAAAAAACTTTAAAATTATAATATTTTAAATCAAGTTTGTTGCTAAGAGTTGATAAGAAAATAGTGCGACTTGATAAATAATTCACAATTTAATTTTTAGAAAATACTTTGCGTAGAATTTTGCAATTTCAAATCTTTTTTCCTGTCTTTTTTCCCAAATTTCTACCCCAAACTTGACATTTGTGTTGGTAATACCACGATTGTTCAATAAAACAAGGGGGCAAAAATCAAGGATTTAAGCATGCTTGGCTTGGAATTTGAGATAAATTGCATTATTTATGACTTTTCACAAGTTTTGAATGTGACTCTATTTTTAAGTTACGTTCATGTATATTTTGAATTTTCCTACAACTATTATGGGACCCACTTCTTGTTTAGGTGAAAGTTTAGTTTTTAATGCCATTTTAACATGCTTTCTTACACAAAATCCACTATCCACCACAATTGGAAAAAAAAGTAAGGATTCTCAAACTCATGTTTGTATGTTCATAAAAACACTAATGTGATACCCCATACACTCGAGTGAGTATAATAAAAACCCAACTTCTACATATAGTAATATGAATATCACCCAAATTATGGATTGAGTTTCTCTCATAATCCTTTTCTCATTATCCCTCATAATCTCTAAATCATATTCATTCAATCAATTAAAAAAATACTTTATCATTTCTCTCCTCTTCTCAATCAATGGCTCAGATGGGCTGATGAGGGAAAATAAGAAAAAAGATTAGGAGAGATTCCTTCCCCAAATTACTTAAATTCAGGCCAGGCTCAGCTACCTATAACTACCCATTTAATTCCTCAGTCCACACCATCACAAAATAAGATTTCCAAAATCAGAGTTTCCTCTTAGCATTTTCAGCTCATGATACTCTCGTGCCCTCTATCCTCTCTTCTCTTTGCCTTTATCTAGAAAGCATTGATCTCCCCATAAAAGAAAACTTCACAGCAAGTTCAGCCATGGCAGCTTGCAGAAGTCTACAGCACATCTTTGAAAACCCATTTCCAGAAAACCCAACTCTACTTGAATCCCTCTCAATTAGCCAAATTAAACCCATAAAACCCATAGAGCAAAGCTCTTTCACTGAGATATTTGGTGAGCTCCATTTCAAAGAGAGTCCAGACTTATCCTTTCCTCTATCAGCATCTTCTTCTTCTTCGTCATCATCATCATCACTGGACTCAGTTCCCCAGAAAGATACAGTGAGAGCTCCGGAACCAAAAAGCCACTCCAAAAGTCTCAGAGTCAGTGAAAGTCTGCAACTTTGCACTGAGGGACTTGGCTCTGAAAGCTCACATCATGATGTTGAAGAATTGGAGAAAGGAATGAATGAAAATTGGGAGGTGCTGAGTGTGAAAGAGGATATATATGTTCCTTTAGTGAATTCAAGTAATGGAGAGAACTGTGGAAGGAGGCCAAGGTTAAGTGTGAGAGAGACACAGTACCCTCCTCCTATTTCTTGTATAGGGAAGAATGGGAAGCCATGGGTTTGTTTCAGGTCTTACAGAGACAATGAGAGATTTGTGCTGAAAGAAATAAGAATACCCACGAAAGAATTTCTTCATGCTCATAGAGAAAATGGGAGGCTGAGACTCAACTTTGTTCAGCCTGATGATGATGATGTTCTTCTACAAGAGGAAGAAGAAGAAGAAGAAGCAGAAAACGAACAAGAATCTGAAGAAGCAGAAGAAGATAATGGAAATGGAGAAAATGATGTTGATGTTTAAACATATATGCATTGCCCTGAAAAAGTCATCAGCTTTTAATAAGAAAAAAAGGAATCATTTGTATGCATGAGTTAGGTGCAAGGCTAGCTTATTTTATACCGATTCATGGTAGGAGGAAACTCTTGGATACTTGTGTGCGTGATCGTGTCATTTGGTTTTTGTATACGTAAATCTCAAACTATTTCGAGTCAAATCATAAGAGTTTCACTTGGCTGATTTGTTTTCTGAGGTTAAACTTAAACTAACCTGACGCGTTCTCTATTTCCAACAACCTGGCTAAGTCTTAGGTTCTGCAACCAAAAAATGGTTGACTCCCTCGAAACAAGAGTTGGTTAGCATGCGACTCTCTTGATTTTTAAAGTACACATGAAACTAAATGATAAATTATTTTAGGTGTATAACCCGCCATTTCTATATTATTCAAACGGAATTAAGGTTTAAATTTATCTTGAAAATTGTTTATGAGCGATGTTAACCTTGAAAGGTTTTTTAAGTTTAGAGTTACTTAAGAAGTGTTAAAATAATGCTTACTGTTATAAATTTAATGATTAAGGAAAGTTTTTTACTAGTATAAAGCAGCATTGCCAAATTTTAAAATTCTAAACTTGAAAAAATTTTAGGGATAATATTACTTATTAGCAAAAATTTTCAGCACAAATTTATCCCTTAACTCTTATTTAGCTTTTGGCTCTTGTCTGCACAGAGATGAAAAGTCAAAGAAACAGAGCATATTCTTGGAAGATATATGGCATCTTTTTTTGCTCAAAAAGATATATGGCATCTATTTGTCCACAACTAGGATATTTTTCTCACGAGAATGGCCGTGGGAATACAAGAAAGTTCTAGCAAGATCATCTTTTTGCCCGCAATGAGGACAGGCCCCTACGCTGGTCTTACCTAGATAATTCAAATTTGATTTTTTTTTTTTTGAAATTGATGATTTGTAGATGAAAAAATTATTTTATGAAAAAAATATCAATTTAAAAATTATCTTTATTTTAGATTTTCTACCATTATAATAATTGTTTTAAAAATGTCAAATATGGACAACCCAAATCCCATCCATCTAGATAAGACCAGCATAAAGTGCCTATTTGTGCATAGGCATAAAGGCGAGTTCCCCTTTTGCCTCAGTTCCTCCTTTCATCTCTCTCTTTCTGGGTATCCTCTTTATTATGAACCTTTAACTTTGTAAATTAAAGAAGGCTAGTGGACACAACAAAGTTTTTTCCAATATAAAAAGCACACTGGGACCCAATTGGATAGATTTTTTTTCTCAAAAAAAATAAAAATAAAATCAATTTGATAAAGTTAAATATACTTTCCAAAAAGGAAGAAAACGGCATTTCTGGCTAAAAATAAGATCTTTGTCTGCAGGCTCATGCTTCAGAATTCACATATCCAAGCCATTTGACTAATCTTTGAGGAGTAGACAGCAATCTATAACACTATCAACATGGATAAAAGTAAAACACAGCTTGCGAGGTGATCTAAAGTGATTCAAATTAATCACATTAAGTGAAAGATCTAATACAGAAAATCCGAATACTTGGCTGACTGGTTTTCAAGTCTAGATAAATGAATTGCACAGGACTGAGAGATAATCGTATTTGTTCACCCTCATTATTGATGAAAATACATGTTATGGACGCTTTTAGAGGACTAAAACACCCCATTCATAATTTCATAACAGCGTAAAATATTTCTCTTTTACAGGACAGGATGGGTGCCATCTAATGTCAGAAGCACCTTATATAGGTCTGGACGGCGATCTCGGAATACACCCCAACAATGTCGCTTTGATTTGATCTTGTCCAGGTCAAATTCAGCAATAAGAACAGCTTCTTCTTTATCATCAGCAGCTGAAACAATTTCTCCAGTAGGTCCTGTCCATTGAAACAGTGTACACAAGATTCAGAACAGTTATATCCGCAGCTAAATTCCTCAGGAGATGAAGAAATGAAATTGAATTGATTGAACTATCATTAAGAAAAAAGAGAGGAGGGGGCTACAGAGCAAGAAAATACATGAACAAGATTCAAGAGTTGAAAGCTGATCAATTTTCATTGAAAGTCTCTATTCCTTCATTAAAAAAAATGTAATCTCATGATATAACCAACAAAATTGAGAATAACTACCTGCGATAAAGGAGTTCCCATAAAATGTAATCTCACTTTTCCCATGCTCAGTCTCAATTATCTCCTTTCCTATTCTATTTGAAGCCACAAGAGGCACCTGAAAATTCCAAAATTATTATATTCAAAACAGCATAGGAATACCTTTCCTCTAACACATACCTTATCAAATCCTTTTGAGTATCCTTCATCAGACAAATGTAAAGACTTAAGTAGCATTTACTGCATGCTTTTCTTAAGTTTTTCAAGTATTCAAAAATCCCTATACTATTTGGGGCATGACGACTTCAAGATTTCTTATGCTTAAATATCTTATTAATGATCAGGCCCAAAAAAATACTTATTAGTAGGGTTCTGAGGGCAAAGGAAATTATACTTTGAGGCTTTGCCATACCAAACACCACCTTAGAGAAACTTCTTAAACATAAACATTGATGTACATGTAAAAGAAATACAAGTGAGCACGTTAAGTGATCTACCAAACCTACCAAATTTGCTCCAGCATGTCCTTGCATAACCCGCTTCCAATGATCACGGGAGTCTAGCCCTTTGTCTTGAGGTTCAGACCCAATAGCCGTAGGATAAAACAAAACCTCAGCACCTTGAAGGACCATTGCTCGTGCTGCCTCTGGAAACCACTGATCCCAGCAGATAGCTGGCATTAAAAGAAATTAAAAGAAAAAAAAAATAAATGTCAGATTCAATCTCTTGTATCCTCAGCAAAGTTCCATCTGGCAGAAAGATTAAAAGTAAAACTTCTGCAATGTTATTTGTTGCTAAAGTACATCATGCAGAAAAACTAAGGCCAAACAAATGGGAAAAAATTACAGGCACAACGCCTTTCTATCTGTTATAGATGTCTTGATATTAAATACCAAATGAAGGGTTAACATCATCTCCTTATAAAGCAGATTAATAGAATAAATTGTGAACAATCAACGTAGTTGCATGGTCTTACCAACTCCAATCTTTGCAAATTTAGTCTGGAAAACCTGTTTTGAAGGACAGCCAATGTTACAAGATAATCCCAGAAAACATACCAAAAACAAGCCACTAAATAGAAGTAAATATTGATAAAGTTTATCTTTGGCACCTACCTTAAAGCCTGTGTCTCCTGGATTAAAATAGAACTTTTCCTGATAACCTGTAGAAAAAGTTATTAATTTAGTTGTTTAGATGCTAAATTATGTGCAAACAACCTCAAAATTTCATACCCGGTCCATCTGGGATGTGTGACTTTCTATAGATCCCAAGATCAGTCCCATCAGCATCAATGATGGCTATTGAATTATAATGTGCATTGTTTTCCTCCTCAAAAAAGCTAACAGGTATGACTACACCTAACTCTTTAGCGAGTTTCTGCATCCTATAGCATGCAAATTGAAATGAAAAAAATATGATTAACTGCAAAATGAATGCATTTTAAAGTCAAATTCAAATTTTGTTCCAGTCCATTAAAGGCTTAAAAAGGACCATATATGACACAAGCCAAAATGGCATGCCATCATTGACAGAGAATGAAACTACAAAAGCCAGTTCTTCAGTGAACCTTAGAATTGTTGGATGGCCTTCATGAGGCTTAGCTCTTTGAATGTAATCCTCTCTCTGTGCCTGACAGAAGTAATAACCTTCAAAGAGTTCCTACAGTCATTCACGAGGATGAACTAATCAACAACCCATCATGAATGGAATAACTATGAGAAGTAACGAGTCCACTACAATGTCCATACTGGCACTGTATAGAGATCCATTGTTTCTATATAAACATCTAACATCAAGAAAATCAATTTCCATTAGATGGAAGGTTTTAAGTTGAAGTAAAAGTTAAGCACCAAATGAAGCAAGATCAACGACCCTCATAGAATCAATCCTGGCCAAACAATTCATACAAATAAATAATCTATGGCTGGAATAGGACATTATTCAACTCTAAATCAATTCCATTGACGCAACATAGTAAAGTGAAAGATTTTGATTTCTTCATCACTTAACCATATCCTATATTTGGCATCTAGAATATCACTTAGCTCCATGAGAACATAAGTAAGCTAATGATCTAATCTAAACAATTTGAAGAGGGGTCAACAGGTGAAATAATCTTGGTTTTACTTCTCTTGAAACCTAGGTAACGAAAGATAGAAATTGAACCCCCTTCAATTGCTTTCCCTCGTCTTTTCCCATCCAATGAGAGGACAGTGGCATTTATAAAAGCAACAAAAGAGAAGCTGTTGTGGAATCAGATTACATTCCAAGGATAATCCGTTCATGAAATGCTTATGAAATATGAGCCTTTCACTTATAAACAAAATATATAAATTCAGCAAAAGATGTAATGCTTTGGAATTTCTATAACAGTGTAAAATAAATAGGAGCATGCAAGAGCTAGACAACCCGCACTCAAGATATACACACCTGGATAAGAATAATATTTGCGCCTTTCTTATGAGCAGCTCTAACTAGCCTGCACAGAAGAGCCAAAAGCGTCAAATGGCGCCCATATATATATGGTCATTGATTAGTACAGTAGTTTTTTACTTCGTGCGATTGAAAATCAAATGGAAAAGGAAAAAGAAGCAACACAAGAATTGCATCAGAAAGATATAACCCAGTAGATAGAACTATAGGTACTAATTGTTTAGCACTCTAAGTGTCAGAGCCCCTAAGATCGAAGTGCTTCTAAACATCTAAGTAGCAGCCAGGAAACTTAAAAATGACGCCCCAGTTCCTGAACGAAGAGCTAGAGCAGAATGCTAGATCGCTTGCAGCAAAGAACTATTGCAAAGCTGCAAATATTCCAGGACTGATATATGCGCAATGAGTTGAACGAATTGTCGAGACACTAGCCCAGCTATGTACAATTATAAAGTGGAACCAGAAATTGGATTCTAACAAAGAAACTGGCCCAAGATTTGTCAGGAGAAATTTGCACGAAGTTAATATGGATTCCTCAAGGATTGTTAAAAGCTTCGTTTAACTTATCAAAGTTCTCTGAAGGAGTTCGCCTTTAAGGAAGTTTCCATTTGGATTCCATGGAGGAGGAGAAGTATAAGTTTTTGCTGTTGCACGAAGCAGTGATATTAAGCATTCAAAGGTAAACACAACCTGTAATAAATAAGCCGCGGAAAAGCTAAAGTTGAAATCTTTTATCGCGGGTAGCCCAAAAATTTTCCATACAAGTGTCATCATGTTCAGATTTTTGGAAATTCAGAGCGTGAATTAGAGGTGTAAGGAAAGATGATCAATCAAAAGTGAGTTCCAGACATGGTCATATGAGACTAACATATTTCGATCCGTACAAATTCTAATAAAGGGGGTAAGGACCACCTTTCGGCGGTGGCGACATCGGTTGAGACGTCGTCAGTGCAGGCAAACTGTAGAGCTGAAACCACCACGTTTCTGCCCTTCTCCATTTTGTTCGCCAAAACGCACGGAGGCTAGTCGAGAGTGCTTAGTTATACAAAGCCCTCAGATTTCCGTTACAGCGCCGCGAGATATATATATATATATATTATATATATTTTTTTTTTTTTTGAACGGCCGTTTTGCCAAATGCGATTTGGGGCCTACCTTGGTTGTTTTTTATTTGGATTATCTCCATATCTTCTATCTTTTTTTCTTCTCAAAATCTCATCTTTACCATTAAATTAAAAAAAATGGATGGTTTAGATTTTATATTTCATATAACTGTTATTTTAAACATTAGTAAATAAATTTAAATGATTACAATTTTATCCCCACAATTCATAACTGCAATACAAACAAAATTTCAAAAAATTAAATTATAAAACACTATAATCATAGTTTTAAAAAATATTAAATCTAAACCATTCATTTTTTAATCTAAAGATGAAGATAAGATTCTAAAAAGAAAATAAGAAAAATAATTCTGAAAGTATCCTCTTGTTCAAAATGCAGTTTTGAACCTTGATTCTAAACATAACCAAACGCCTAGGGTAGTTTTGTACTTGCGTAAGTGAAAGAAAAGTGGAGTGTAAAGGATTTGGGACTTGATATGGATAATTGCTTACGTGGAGCTTGATGTAACACGTTATAGGACACCTCCAAAGCCACCATGGATGTTAAGAAAGACAATATCACGTTTTAAGAATTCAAATAGGAGCATTTGGTTTCAATTCCCACTTCTCTAAATCATGATATTTAAAATCTCGATTTATCACAGTGATTTTATATTTTTATTATTTTTTTTATTAAACGATTTTTCTAATTTTTCAAACACTTTTATGTTTTTACAATTTTTTTACGCTATAATTTTACATTTTATAATTTTTTATCTCTCTTCCCATTTTATGTAAAATCTCGAATCTTGTTCTAAGTGCCCAATACAATTATATGTGCATGGAGGAGTTCAATGGTGCTACAATCTTTCAAGTTGGGGCCTAAATGCATTGTGTAATGGACCATGAAAATTCTAGAACGTGATTCAGCCATGCTCAAGCCCGAATAGATGTCTAAAAGCCCATAAATGGTCATGAACGTGAATAGTGAGATGACGATCCATTTAAAAGATTCATGAAGCATTAAGAATGATCTTATATGGAGTTAATTAGGATTCTGGGTTGCTTTAATGAGTTTCCTATTTTATGTTGCATTAATTAGTAGATCAGAGTCAAATAAAATCATCTTATTAATGATGGGATCATCTCGGTAGTCATATAGATTTCTATCTTGACTGACAAGTTAGAATATTATAGAAGGTCTTTTAGTTTTTCTATTTTTATTGTATTTTCGAATATATTTTTGTTATATATTTTGTTCAGTTAGAGTTTTAAACTCAAATAACTTATATTGAGCTTATGTTATCAACTAGGGTTTTTCAAGAGTTTTAACTTATAAATACTTCATTATGTATCCTATTCAAGATGGACAAGATCTGAATGAATAAAAACTTTGTTATTTGAGAATGCTTGATTCTCTGTATGTGGGTTTTACTTAAAATAGATTCCCTACCTAGGAGCTCGTCTGGCCGTCCAGATCTCCAAATCTTTTTCTTTTTATATTTTTTTCTACATAAAAAAATTATTTTTTTAAAAAAATATTAGTTTAAAAATTAATTTTATTTTAGGTTCTCTACCCATTTAAATTTTTATTTTTTTAAAAATAGAAAGTTAAAAAAAATTGGGCCGTTCAAAAGCTCATCCGTATGGATGAGCTCCCCCTGTCTATCCTTTTGGATAGGCAGGGAAATGAGGTCTGGGTTTTACTTGCATCCCTGTATTCTCATGGGAATACTCCAACTGTATTATAAGCTGATCATCCTTATGGTGTCTTTGTGGCTAGGGTTGTAAGAGACATGTTTTCTTAAGGTTCTATCTTCAATCATCTTTTCTGTTCAAACTTGTTTTCTAGCTTATTTGTTCCTCTACATCGTATCACCAACAAAGCATTTTCCATACATACGGTCTAGTCTAGTTCTAGTTCGTGTCTAATAATACATCATGTTTAAGGGGCCAATCATCTATTAATTGCACCAGACTTTTGTTGATCCTCCCTTGGAACATCAATTAAAGAGATAAGAAAGATAAGAGTCATTATAATTCGTCATGTGACTTTTGAAGAATCAAAACTAAGCAATGTATTTATTTTAAGTATTTAAATTACCAATGTGCTTATTTTTCATTGACAAAATTTACTCAAAATTTGGCAGGAGTGGGTTAATAGTTCAATGTTTGAAAGAATATTTATATCTCAGTTTGGTCATTCAAGATATATAAATCAGAATTTTAGTATTTGTTACTCTCCCGTCTCTGATATATATCCACTTAAAAGGATGTCAATAAATTAACAATTTTTTTGGGATTTTTTTGGTTTGCCAGAAGTATCATTTTAATTAAAGGGCTAAATGAAGAGAACATAAATATTTTATTAAATAAATTTGAAATGTTCACTCACTAAAAACGTTTACTGATGAGAACGATAGGGGTTATAAGTGATTAATAGCAATTTACCCCATTTCAAAGTTGTAATATAGATTTTTCATGGCCCTCTAGCGCAGCACAGGGTTATGAGAATTTTGAAATCGATTGACATAGGACACTAAAATCAATATTATATTCCACTTGAGAATTCAGAAAATTAAACCATCATTTAAAATCTGTGTTAAGTAAAATATTTATATACTCGTTGTCCGAGTTTGAAGTAGGGCATGAAGATCCATCATATTGTTGAATTATGGCAAATTTTTTCTAAGGGCCTAAGTTAGTAAAATATTGTCAAAAAATACTCAAAAAAAAAGTTATATGTAAGAAAAAGTCTTAGGGTATTTTTTAATATTATTTCAAAAAACGTTGTACTGATATAGTTGTTAACTATACTGATTTAGTTGTTAATGTTGTACTGATATAATTGTTAAAGTTTCCTAAAATAATATTAGAAAAGGCCTTAGTTCCTTTTTTGATATGTTACTTTTCTTCGAGTATTTTTTAACAATATTTCAGTTACTTGGGTCTTAAGTGGGATTTTCCCTTAAATTATGGATGCTGATGCATGTCTACAACCCCCAACTGAAGAAATAATATGAATCTCTTATTTAAGAAATAATATGGTTTTAAACTTCATTTGATTTTAAGGCTCTATATTTTTTTAATTTAATCTGAAAATCAATATTAAATTATTTTCTAAGGTTTTAAATTACTTATTTATTTTTATATAAAAAAATTTCAATTTTGAAAAAAATAAAACCATTTGATTCGAAGATCCATGATAAGGTTTGATTTGAAAATCAATAGTTTATAGTTTATAAATATTTTAAATTTCTTATTCTATTTGATTTTGTTTGACTTGAAAATAACAGGGAATGGTTTCTTAATATTCTAAATAACTAATTTTATTTGATTTTTAAAAAAATTAATTTTGAATTGTTTTCGGTTAGATTGGAAGAACTATTATGTTATTGTTTTAAATTAGTTTGAAAAATAGATATTTAATAGTTTATTTATATTTTAAAATATTTATTTAAGTTGATATAAATTTGCAATTTTGAATTTGTTTTAAATTTGATTCGAAGCTCCATATTATTTAAGGTTTTATTTGAAAATTTATAATTTATAGTTTGTTTAAACTGTTTGATATTATTAACTAAAATAACACAGTAAGGAAAAATATAAGTAATTATAGGGAAAAAGATTAAAGGAGCCTACAAGATTAATATGACTTCATTATTGGTATATCCCAAAATTTGCTCCAATAAATTCCCTAAATTATATATATATGTGTGTGTGTGTGTGTGTGTGTGTGTGTGTGTGTGTGTGTGTGTGTGTGTGTGTGTGTGTGTGTGTATAAAATTGATGAAAAGAAATGGTGAAACCGAAAAATTTGAGGCATATGTTGGCACCAATGAGACACATGAAATTAATACTTCTTTGTTCCATATTAAAGCACTAAATTTGACTAAAAAGGAATGAAAAGAAGTTGTAAGAGTCTTGCTAGAAATTATGAGAAAATTGAAGGAAGGTTAAAAATTGCAATTTTTACAAAACTGTGTGTGAGTTCCGTAATTATTTGAAATTTATGGACACTTGAGTATGGGTTATAAGCCAATAAAATGGGTCAATATTTTTCTCAAAATGGCCCAAGAATTTTGGTCAATTGGATTGCAAAAGAAGAGGTTGAAATTCAATTAAATCATAACTAATGACATTTTGGTAATTACGTGAAAGTTGAAAGGCAAATTGGTCATTTTCACCACTAAACTGCCTTTGATCCTTTTAATATCATCCCAGACTCTTCTAATCTCCCTCCTCATTGTGTTTAATGCTGGAACAGCCAAGGAAGACTATGAAACATCAAGAAAGAAGAAGAGAAGGGAAAAAGTCGTGGAATTGAGGTAATTTCTTGCACTACAGACTTGTAATCCATAGTCCTTCTCTTCTCCTACTCCTTAATTATGAAAATTTCTTTGTTCAATGTGTGTGGAGGACTAGCTGAAACCATACAGCCAAGGGAAGAGAGGAATCTTACAAAATTTACCGAACATCAATTAAGGTAATCAATTGTTACTTTTGTTTTGAAATTGTAATATTTTGGCACTATGTTTATGGATCAATGTATTGAGAACTTTGTAGACTATTTTTATATATAACCAAGAATGTTTATAATTATCAGTGTACTATTTTATACATGTGTTACTCACTAAATTTTGTTGTATTACTCTGATAAATGTTATAATTACAAAGGTATGGCAATTGTACACTATGTCCAGTATTAATCAAAAAGAGAAGCTAGTCATTGGAATTAATTATTGGGAAAATTAAAATCAAGGATCTATAGCAAATAATATTTATTGAGAATGACTGTAAAAGTTGAAATTATTAAAAAAGACCAATTAACAAAATAAAAGTTTAAAATACTAAATTACCCCTAGTTAAACCTCCTACATTTTCTCTCACATTCTATGTTTAAAACTAATATGAATTTTGAAATTTAATTAAATTAAACACAATTCTCATCATAGATACTTATAGAAAAAATAACACAAATATCTTTCAATTCTGTCAAAATTATAATTTTATTTTTAAAACTGGCACAAACTTTAATTGAAAAAATGTATAATTGTATGAAAAACTCAAATTTTTTTTATAATTTATTATAAACATTAAAGAAATGTTATATATATATAATTAATAGGTTCATGTTCAACATATATGAGCGTGTCTTCTGTTGTCAACAGACATTAACACATTATAATATTTCAAATTTTGATAACAATATAGTAATGTTTTATTTTTGTTATTTGAGCCTATACAACTAGTTCTTATAAAAATACGTTTAATTTTTTATTCTGTTGATAAAGTTTCTTTGATAGAGTTTTTTTTCCCTCTTGATTTACATATAAATCAAGAAAAAAAAAACTTAATGATATAAAAAGGTTAAAGGGCCAATATCTATGCTACCATTAATAATTAAATTATATAATGATAAGGTATGAAATGCATTTAATTTTTTATTTTGGTTGATGAATTAGTTCCTTTGATAGAGCTTTTTTTTCCCTGATTTATATAAAATTATGTAAATCAAGAGGAAAAAAAAGCTTAATGATATAAAAGGGTTAAAGGGTCAATATCTACTGTAATAATTAAATGATTATATAGATATTAGTTAAGGTTAAAAAATGATGATTTTGGCGATAGTAATTTTGATGAAAAAAAATTAAATCACTTTCCAGGTTAATTTAGTATTTCTGAATTTATATTTTGATAATTGATTCTTCTAAATAATTACAATTTTGACACTCCTTCCCAGTAAATATTATTTCCTATGGATCCTTCTATCTAATTCTCCAATTATTATATATTGTACCCACATTCACCATAAATAAATCTTACAGCGTAGTTTACTTAAAAAAATCTCACGGTATTTGAGATTTTGATAATTTCAAAGTTTAAGTTTTAAATTTAGTTATTGTCTCATTAAGTTGGGGAGCGTTCCAATTCGGTTGATCAATCTATGAACACGAAGCCACCAATAAACATCCATCGTTTGTTCAAGTAATTAAAGTGGGTAAACTTGTCTCTCTTGTTTGGACACGTCAGATATGGTCAGACTTTTTTGGGTTTTTCAAGGACCACCCGAGTCATTTTTCTATCAATGGCATGGTTGATTGAAGCTTATATACTACCCTAATCTTAGATACAAGACCCCATTAATTATTTTAGAGATTAAAAAAATTAATTAAATTACTATTTTATAATATTTATTTTTATCATTTTTCTTCAAACTAATTTGTCTCACTTAATTATGAACTGATATATCAATTAATCATATACAATATATGATATGATCAAATACCTTAGTTAGCTTTATTAACTTCTCCAAAAAAAAAATCAATTAAATCTAATTTAAGACTGGAAATATGTACATGGCATGTTCCTCCGTCATATCTTGCTAAACAACAGTAGAAAACAGCTGCAACAAAGAATTACCTTGTAATCTTCAAAAGTTGTAATCACCTGAATGGGTCAAATTTTTCAACCTCTCCTATAAATACATTGGTTTAGTCAAAGCCTAAGAATCTCTCATCCTCAAACCTTATCATCCTTTTGTTTTCCCTTGAGCTTCAAGATTTTAATTTCCATCCTCATAATCGCAAAACATGACTTCTATTAGCCTTAAAGTACTCCTCTCTCTGGCGGTCGCCGGTTTCGCCATTCTGCAGATAACAACAGCTGGTGATCCAGACATTCTGGTTGACTATATTGCCCCCGACAATGTCGCCGGGGACTTCTTCACTTTCACCGGCTTTCGCCCCCTTACACAACCACCACCACCAACATTTACGGTCACAAAGGCAAGTATGAATGAGTTTCCTGCACTTTTTGGACAGAGTGTCTCTTATGCTGCCCTACAATTCCCTGCTGGCAGCATCAATCCGCCCCACACCCACCCTCGATCAGCTGAGCTTTTGCTTGTGGCTCAAGGCACCCTACAAGTAGGGTTTGTGGACACCACCAACAAGCTCTTCACTTCCACACTTGAGGCAGGAGACATGTGCATATTCCCAAAGGGACTTGTTCACTTCCAACACAATGTTGCTAATAATCAGACAGCTCTTGCTCTCTCTGCTTTCGGTAGTGCCAATGCAGGAACAGTGTCTATCCCCATTACTCTGTTTAACTCCACCATTGATGATAATGTCTTAGCTTTGTCCTTTAAGACTGATGTTTCCACCATTCAGACTTTGAAGAAGGGCTTTTCTCCAAACTAATAAGCTTGGGGAGTCACCCATTGATTTTCACGTTTTTTATTCTTAATTTCACTTGAATAAGTAATTCTGCAAACGGGCTTTGGGTTTGCAAATCTATTGCTCCATGTTTTGGTTTGGCTGGTTAATTCAGTGCGTAGGGTAATAAGTGCATCAGGGCAAGGGTCTGTATTTGCAATAAAAACATATTGTTTCTTAATGGAGAAGGAAATGTTCGGGGAAGGTTGAACATTTCTGACATTTCTTTTAGATTCCTTGTAAAATTTGTTTGTGGTTGATAAAAACCGATATCTATTCTTTTGAAAAAAGAAGCAGAGGAGAAATCTAGAGATTGAATTTGAAGGTGTAATTCAACGTTCAAACGCGAGTATTGTGGGATGTTCAGCTTACCATTTAAAAGGTTGGAGCATATGTTACAAGAGCTCCATTTCATGAAACGCGACATATTATATTGTTGGGCTTGCAACATGTTTATGGTTGACATGGAAATTGTAAAATGCAACTTCTAGGTTCATTGATGCACATGGAAAATTTATAAAAAGTCACATTTGTAATAAATTATACAAAGCACCAACCAATATCTTCTTATTTTATCACTACTCTCTATATCTTACGAAATTATATTAATCCTAGCTAATTTCCTAATTCCCTAACCTAAACCCAAGTTAAAAATAATAAGACAATTAATGGAGTCTAATTTAAAACCAAATGTAAAACAATTGAAATTTTCTATTTTCTAATTTTTTTAAAAATATATTAAATTTTTTTTGAAATATTACTCCCTCTAGTCTTTAATGTAAGATGTATTTAGGGGGTTGATCTTGGTCCTAAATATAAGACATAATTTTCAAATTTGTCAATTTTTTCTTAATTTACTCCTCTTAATATTCCCTTAACAATAATCAAGGAAGAGGTGGAAGGGAAAATTAAGGTTGACTATGATGTTTTAAAAATACATGTCATATTAATTAACTAAATTAACTAACATTTTTAATTTAATCAAATTAGGTAAATATGTCTTATATTAAGGACCGAAGGGAGTAGTAAACTATTAAACTTTGATTTCGAAATAAATATTAAAAGAACCAGCTAATTAAAAAACCGTTTGAAATTCCACATTCTTACGTCAAATTAAATTTTAAACATTAAGATGATGGAACAGAAAATTGCAGAAAAAGTCGATGGACCTTCAAAGAAAAATTCAAAACCATTTAAATTTGCAAATTATTTCAAATGAGATGAAATTATATATTAAATAATTTAAATAATTAATTTAAAATAATAGAAAACTGTAGTTAAATATTATTTTCAAAACAAGTTGAAAACAATAGGATCTTTAAATCAAATTTAAATAAGTACTTTTAAATAACAGTAAACTATAACCAAAATTTAAATAAGTAGTGCGCTACAAAATGTTAATTACCTGATTCAAAATGTTAACATCAAAAGAAATTGCAAATAATTAGGGTGCCACAAAATGCTATCTGATGCAAATAATTAACATCTAAAGAAATAGATCCAACACACTGACAGTACGAAATCAAAATACCAAGCATTAGATTATTCAAATAAACAATATCAGGAGTTATATATATCGAGAAAAAAACAGAAGTGAATTATCACCTCTCTAAGAACAGCAGCATCAAGTCATCAACTTGAATTGCTTGAGAAGAATCATCGTAAGAGCACTCGTATATTTCAGCTGCTGGTAAACAGAAAAATTGCAGCAGCGTGGTTGACAGCTGGTTGTTATATTCAAACATCATCCTGAAACTGGTTGCAATCTCAGAATCATTCAGGTATCAGTCAAACCTGAATCAGACAATATAACATGGTACCAATGAGGCACACGTATGTAGTACTCAACACAATCTTCATAGGTACGCAACCTGCAGCTAGCACTTTGGTGAAGATGCTCACAAGGATCAGAGAAATATAAAATAAAAACATCAGTTCTAAATGGTGGCAAAATTAAAGCAAGCTCTTTCCTGATGTTCTCTAAAAAAAAAAAAAAGTGACCAGGGATCTGAATGTTATTAAACAAGCCACATTTCTTGCATCCCGAACAGTAAAGAAGAACAGGTTAAAAAAAAAAAAAAAAGAACAGTAACTAAGCTGCTTCCCTAGAGCCCTCCAGTTCCCATCAACAGTGTCTCCCACTAGATTGCAGACCAATCATCATTTTTCGGAGCTCTTGGCAAAACTCCTCCCATGGTACCCGCTTGGCAAAAATCATCAAACCATTTACAAACACATGAAAGAGTAGCAATTAGCTTGGGATTCCGATCGATTTAAATAGTGAAATACTAAGAATATCCTGTCTTCACTTAAATGGCCCTAAGTGCATTGACAGGTGGCTGAGTGTATGTTCCGGAACTGAATTTTGGAACTCCATACATTGGTAATAGGCAAGGTTCAGGTGTCAGTGAAATCATTAGAATTTAGACATTAAATTCAACATCTTCCACTCACGCTTGCTTTATACTTTTTAATGTGTTTCATGCTAAAGAATCATGAACTCAACTAGACTTCAGCATATATATCTTATGAATGTTTCACTGACATATCATATAAATATATGGCACACGTAAACATATTTATATATTAGACAACATACAAAGACAAAATCTAATTTCTAAATATCTTTCATGTTATATAATGATAAGGGTAACTAAACAAAGTAAAGCATTCATGCTTGAGTTTCAGCATGTAGATCCTATTCAAGATGGACAAGATTTGAATGAACAAGACCTTTGTCATCTGAGAATATTTAATTCTCTTTGTGTGTGTTTTGCTTGCATCCCTATATTCTCGTGAGAATACTCCAACTGACTGATCATCCTTATAGTGTCTTTGTGGCTAGGGTGGTTCTCTTAAGGTCATACCTTTGATTATTTGTCTCTTCTAAACTTCTTTTTTAACCCATCCGTTCCTCTGTATCATATCTTTAACAAAGCCTTTTCCATACACATGGTTTAGTTCGAACCCAATACATCATGTTTAAGGGACCCTGTCATCTACCAACTATACCAAGCTTTTGTCTGTTGGGACTTCAATTAAAGAGATAATAAATATTAAAGTTATTACAATTCATCATGTGACCTTTGAAGAATCAAAACTAAGAAATATGTATATTTTATTTTCATTGACAAAATTTACTCAATTTGATAGGAGTGGGTTAATAATATAATCCTTGAAAGAATATTTCTATCTTCAGTTTGGTCATTCAAGATATATAAATCAGAATTGTAGTATTTGTTACTCTCCCGTCTCCCCTATATATTCACTTAAAAGGATGTCAATAAAATAACACTTTTTTTATTTGCCAGAACTATCATTTTAATTAAAAGGCTAATTGGAGAGAACATTTATTAAATAAATTTGAAATGTACACTCACTAAAAACGTTTACTGATGAGAACAATATGGGTTATAAGTGATTAATAGCAATTTACCCCATTTCAAAGTTGTAATATAGATTTTTCATGGCCCACTAGCGCAGCACAGGGTTATGAGAATTTTGAAATCGATTGACAGATGACACTAAAATCAATATTCCACTTGAGAATTCAGAAAACTAAACCATCATTTAAAATCTGTGTTAAGTAAAATATTTATTTACTCGTTGTCCGAGGAGTTTGAAGTAGGGCATGAAGATCCATCAGTTAGTTGAATTATCGATGCTGATGCATGTCTACACTCTACAACCCACAACTGGAGAAATAATATGAATCTTTTATTTAAGAATTGCAAGCAGTATTTAACGATCAACGTTTCTTGGAGTGAGACTATTAATCGTAATCTATAGAACTAATCCGAGGCGAAACCTAAGTTAACCTCCCTCATATATCAACCATCTTTTACGTACACTTTGATCATTGCCGTTTGCCAGACCAATCTATTTATAGAATCTTATATTGATTAACTACCTAATTAAAATTCTAACTAACAAAAGTAAGGATCTCAATTAACTAATTTTATATCTCCACCAGCTAGCATGAACTTCTAAGAGGTCATGCATGCATCCTTTTTTTTTCCTCACATGCCAATAGACTTAACTTTGGAAGACTAAATTTTATTAACGGAAAAGTTATATGTTTTTTTTTTTGAAAAAAACACTTATTATAAATTATATAGATTTATTTGAAAATGAATGTAAGGTTAGCTTGTAGCATAATTAAGATCACTTTTTTTTTTTTTTTGATAATAAGCATAAGATCACTTATATGGCCGCCGGCGGCAGATGCTTACGGGCTCGATTCTCGCATCTTATCAGCAAATGGGACGTGCATGCACATGTATCTTTTACATATTCTGAAAAGAGATATACTTTTGTATTTTTAATTTTTTTATTATTATTATTTGAGTGAAGTATAATTTGTTTTTAAACTTAGAGCAAATCCTAAAAGAGTTTTCGTCTATTCTGGTAAGTGTATTTTCCGATGTTTAAATTCATGTTCTCTCTTTCTCATAGGGATTGGGATGTCGTGGCTTACTGTCCAACCAACAATTTGTTGGTTTTTTCAAGGGAGAATTACATAAAATTTTTAAGGAAAAGGAAAAAAATCACAAACAAGTCTCTTGAAAATCATCAAAATGTATTGAGGTATCAAGGAACCTGGGCGAGATTAATTTCAATTGAGAAAAGACCCTTTTACCCTTATTAATTTGAGCAACTAATAACAAGCTATTGAACAACCAAGTTAAAAACTATTTTTTTTTACCATATTTTCTCTAGGGAAACAAGTTATTTTCTGGAAAATATAATAAATATTTCATTAAATTTTGTGATTGATGTTGTATTTTACTGTAGGATATCTATTTTCAAGGGTTTGACCCAGTCAAATTAAGAGCCGGGTCAAAGAATTGTAAGAAGAAATATCCAATAGGACAACAAGGGAACATTTTATCAATCATTTATGATTTGGCGTCTTCATAGGTTGACGGTGGTGACCATTGGGTGTGTGTGTGTGTGTGTAAACCTCAAGAACGTGGGAACATAGTGCTCCTCTCTTAACAACTGTCATATCCCCGCCACCCCCCCCCCCCTCTTTTTTCCATGTCTTCTGGTGTGTGTGTGTGTGTAAACCTCAAGAACGTGGGAACATAGTGCTCCTCTCTTAACAACTGTCATATCCCCGCCCCCCCCCCCCCTCTTTTTTCCATGTCTTCTGGTGTGTGTGTGTGTGCAAACCTCAAGAACGTGGGAACATAGTGCTCCTCTCTTAACAACTGTCATATCCCCGCCCCCCCCCCCCTTTTTCCATGTCTTCTTTTTAAAGCTGAGAAATCAGGCCGAACCCATCGAACTGACCTGTTTAAGTTCTGATCTTTTAAAGGTTGGGTTTGAAAATTAAAGGAATTAAATGAAATAACCCTTATAGGGTCGGCCCTGTAGGGCCTTGAACTTAAAAGGGTCAGCCTTGTAGGCGACGTGATCATGATGTAGAAGAAGAAATTCATGATATTTTCTTACTCATAAAATAGAGTTTACTACTTAAAGTGAAGCACAACCAAATGTCTTTAAAATTGATGATAATGGTGAAGAAGATGACAATGATAGTCATTGTACTAATGTTGTTCAGTGGTATGTTTCTTATATTTTATGTGAGTTATTTACAAACAATAGTTTGCTTTTGATTACGAATTAGTAAATGTATTTATTTGTTGAATGATTCATCTTGCTTGAATATTAATATTGACAACATTTATTTGATAAATTAGTACTTTAATCATTATTATTTATTAATTACATTTCTTTGAAAAAAAAACAAAGGAAAAATAGTTAAACTTTTAAATAGTAATTTTCGGGCCTGTAAAGCGGCTCTGGCCCTGACTCTAGTGCTCTCGGGTCAAGCTTTGAAAAACATGTGTTTTTCTTCCCGAGCCCTGTAGGATTGGCCTTGTCTCTTCAAGGGTCAGTCCTGTAGGGTCGGACCGGCCCTAATTCTCAACTCTACTTCTTTTTAATTAATTCGTTCATGTCAGCTGCCTAAATTAATTATAAAGGCAAGTGATCCAGACATCCTCGTTGACTATATTGCCCCTGAAAACTCCGCCGGGAACTTCTTCACTTTCACCGGTTTTCGTGCCCCTAGACACCCACCACAACCAACATTTACGGTCACAAAGGCAAGTATGAATGAGTTTCCTGCACTTTTCGGTCAGAGTGTCTCTTATGCTGCCCTACAATTCCCTGCTGGCAGCATCAATCCGCCCCACACCCACCCTCGATCCGCCGAGCTGTTGTTTGTGGTCCAAGGTAACCTAGAAGTAGGGTTTGTAGACACCACCAACAAGCTCTTCACTTCCACACTTGAGGCAGGAGACATGTTCATATTTCCAAAGGGACTTGTTCACTTCCAACACAATGCTGCTAATAATCATACAGCTCTGGCTCTCTCTGCTTTCGGTAGTGCCAATGCAGGCACAGTGTCTATCCCCAATACTCTGTTTAACTCCACCATTGATGATAATGTCTTGGCTTTGGCCTTCAAGACTAATGTTTCCACCATTCAGACTTTGAAGAAGGGCTTTGCTCCCAAGTAAGCTTGATGTTGTCCACTTTAGTAGAAGCTGAATCACTTAGTCTCTCTCTGTCTCTCTCTCTCCATATATATGTGTGATTCAATAATTGATTAAGTGATTCTGCATCAGGGTTTGTGTTTGCAAATTATTAGTTCGTTTTATCATTTGGTTTATTTCGCTGGTTCAGTACTGTAGTGTTATATATATATAGTGAGTGTGGAAGACCTGAAAGATAATCATGTGTTCTTTGAAGGAGAGATAAATGTTTGTTGATTATCCTTTCCCTACTAATTAATAAAATTTGTTTCCTCCACGTACTTTGTATGAGTATATTTAATTACTGGAGTTATTGTCTTGTATTTTTTTCGTAATTTGATGAATCTATGTCACTAATTAACATGTTGCAAATGATTGGAATATGGTTGGGGATATCTGAACTCAAGCTTATAT
Organism: Acacia confusa; assembly: GCA_037074495.1. Taxonomy (NCBI): domain Eukaryota; kingdom Viridiplantae; phylum Streptophyta; class Magnoliopsida; order Fabales; family Fabaceae; genus Acacia; species Acacia confusa. The sequence continues at coordinate 3,512,021 of CM073509.1, forward strand.
ACTTCTCTAGTTCTCTAGTCATGTAAGTTTATTTTAACTAAATCACATATATTAAAGAGAGGTAGTTAACTCAATGATTATGGGATAAATTTTTAATTTTACCCTCATTTATGAATATGTATTTTTTAAATCTTTCTTCTCTCTCTATTTTCTTTGATACAATTAATATAGACAAATTTATTACAATCTTATTTAGTATCCTGAAATTGGACTTATAATAAGACCAAATTTTTTAGTCAAAATGGATTTATAAATAAAATCAGAGTGGTACTTCCTCAGTCACTTATTGTAATTTTCAAATAATAGTTTTGCGTTAATTTAAAAAAAGTTAAAATTAGTTAAAAACAATATATATATACACATAAAAGTGAGTGATTCTCATTATAAAGAGAAGAGAGAGAAAATATTAGTGAGGCTTATTGACTTTTATGTGAGTAAAGCAGAAAAAATATTTTTATAGCAAAGTTAGAAACATTAAACCCTTTTTAAATATGCCCTTATATGTAAAAATGAAAAGTGAGAAAGAATAAATACAATAAACATATATAATCAATAAGGGGGTAAAGTTGGAAAAAAAACGTAATAAATGCTTAAATAAATCTAAGGAAACTTATATTCACACGCAAATTCATAAATTTGAAACTTATACTAAGTGACGGAGGGAGTATCTCTTTAGATGTAAATTCCATTGGGATAAAGAGACATTTTAATTAATACATATTTTTGGCCATACATTAATGTGATGGCAGAGTGCTTTTCAAGAGGGGGGAAAATGATGCGTTTGAGGTGATTGGGGGATTTGACTATCCTCCTATACCTCTTAAAATTCTTTTCCCTCTTTTTTTCTTTTTGTACAGTTGGATTAAGACTTCAACAATTTAAATTTGTCATATGATTAAAATATTATTATAAGAGAAAATGATGATAAAAATAAATTATAAATTTGAACCGTTGAGATCTTAATTCAATAACATAAAAAAGAAAATGAGGGAAAAGAATAATAAGAGGTAGAAGAAAAAAATCAAATCCCGTGATAAGGATGGTTAAAAATTAGTGATTACAAAAGATATCTTAACAGAAACTAAATAGATGGGAAAAAAAGGGTATCCGTTGGATTTTCGGTTTACACTAAAAAAAACTGTTCTTATTTTTTTAATTTTAAATCTTGAAAACTTTCACTAAACATTTCATTTAATTGTTTTTTGACCTGTGGCTCTTAAATATTATTTTATCTTAACTGAACATTAATGATAAGATCATTTGAGCTGAAATAGAATAATTTAGTTTTTTTTAATTTTTATTGAAATCTCCATAGATAAATGAAAATTATAAAAGAAACAAAAAGAAAAAAGGAAAGAAATTAAGGAGTTCACTTTTGCTTGTTGGATTAACAAGGGCCCAAGACCGAAACGAAATTAATGGATTCCTTTCATTACAACGGAAATTAACGGATTTTTTTAATATTTAAGAGTCAACAAATAATTTTAATTAGTTTTTTTTTTATAATTTGATGAAATTTGAATGGTTGAATTCAAACTTATTTAGTCATTTTTCAGTTTGTTTTTCTTGTTCTTTCTGATTCAAAAATCTGAAATTTGTAGATTCTTTGTCTAATTATTTTAGACGCAACTTGAAAGTTGAACATAAATTTAATAACTACATTTGATTCTTCTTATTCTTATTTTAATATTGAAATTTTATTTTGATATGGTTTACCAAAAACCGGTAATTTTAAAATACATAATCTTATTATTTTGAGTTTGATTTGAAAAGATATGTTTAAAGTCAACACTAACTTGTTAATCTTTGGATTACGTACTGACTTTTTTTTTTAATTTTGATAATTCATTTTTCTTACTCTTATTTTTATAGACAAAACAACATTTTGTTCATTTTCTTGCTGATTTAAAAATCTATAATTCTAAAAAAAAAATCGTATTATTTTTAATTTGATCTGAACATGAAGTTTTTACCATCAAACTTATATAACGTGGTTTCTTCTTTGATCTTATTTCTAAGTAAATTTTATTTTTAATTTTATAAAAATAATTTTACTTACTTGTTTGATTCTTTAGAAAAGATGTTGAATTCAAACTTATTTGGTTATTTTTTATTTCGTTTATCTTGTTCTTTATAATTAAAAAATATGAAATTTTTAGATTTGTTTTCTAAATGATTTTATGTTTCAAAAAATCCAATATTTTCCTTTGAACTTCAAAATCGAAAATCAATTTAATAGTTTATTTTTTTTTTACTGGAATTTTTTGATACAGTGTTGTACTGGAATTTTTAGATCCCTTATCTAATGAAAATTTTCTTTTGTTTTTCATTTGACTTGAAAATTGAAAATACATTTACTAGTTAAACTTGACTTCAAACTTATTTAGTTATTTTTCGATTCATTTTTCTCATTCCTTTTATTCAAAAAGCTAAAATGTTTAGATTCTTCATCTTATTGTTTTACATTTGACTTAAAAATTGAAGATAAATTTAATAACTACACTTGTTTCTTCTTATTTTTATTTTATTACTGAAATTTGATATGTTTATTCAAAAACCGGTAGTTTTAAAATGGGAGAATGACATATAAATACCAGATGATATATCAAAACCCAGAAATATTTACTGAAAAGGGAAAATGACAGAAAATTAAGCAGGTAGGAATATGAGCTTTAAGTATTTAGGCAAAAGTTAAAATTATCATTCCTTTCACCCTTCTCTCTCCACCGTTCACTCTTCTCTCTCCTTCCTTTAACTTCTCTCTCTCCACCATGAGAGGCGCCAAGATTGAAGAACACCATCATCATTACTTCTCTCTCCTTCCTCTGCCTCTTTTTTTCATTAAAAAATGCTTTTGTGACATCCGTTATAAAACTTGTCAAAACCATTATTAAATTTGTGAATCTCATTATGAAACTTGTTAAACTTATTATTTATTGTTCACCTTCTACTTCCCTCAGCCTATTTTTTACCATTCACCTTCTTCTTCCTCAGCCTCCTAGCTTCCTCTAAAAACACTAATTTCAATCTTCCTCCTCTTTTGCCTCTCTTCCTTGCTAAAGATAATTACCACTCCGCCACAACAACCTACAACGCCATGATTTTAGAAGGAGGGGGAGGGGGGAGAACCTTTTTTTTTTTTGGAGCGTGGTTTCGATCTCATTGTAGAGCTTTCATTCACTATCACTAGCGAACCTCTTGACATTGTCATGGTGGCAGGAGGAGGAGGAGGAAGTGAGTGAGGGGAGAGATAAAGAGGAAGAGATCATATAATGATAAGTTCATCAACCTTTTAAATTTTCAATTTAACCCTTGTCACATTTATGTCCTTTACAAATGTTAATAGACCTTTGAGGGTTTTGGAATTTCATATGGTTTTTACACGTCATTCTCCCTTTTAAAATACATTATCTTATTATTTTGAATTCAATTTGAAAATATTTTTTTGGGTTAAGTAGCAAATCAACCCCTGAATATATGCTCGGGAGAAATGTTGTATTGGAAGTTTTGTTGGTCTCAATGTCACCCCTCTTTTAACCACCGTTAATTTTAAATGAAATTACTTACTAAGCAGCCATATATACTCTCATTTTCCAACTCATCATCATACATCATCTTCTTTCTCTCTCCTTCTGCCTCCTCTATCCCTTCCTTCCTCCATTCGTCCCTTCCTTCCTCTATTTGTCCCTTTTTTCCTCCATCCTTCTCTTTCCCTCTCCCTCCTTCGTCCCTTCTTTCCTCTCTCTGTCTCTCTCCCTCTCCCTCCTTTATCCCTTCCTTCCTCCATTCGTCCCCCCCCCCCCACCCCCTCCTTCATCCCTTCCTCCCTCTATTTGTCTCCCTCTCTCCCCCCTCCTTTGTCCTCTCCTTCCTCTAGATCAGGATGGAGGATGACATCTCTTACACCGTTACAGTCACCCACCCCAACTCACCGTCATCATCTCGTACTCTCCGTCTTCACCCCTTCCTCACCATGCTTGACAGATTCCTCTCTCTTCGACGCACTAACCCTCACTCCAATGACTCTGGACCTCCGCCTCCATGAATCCAAGATCAAGAAGCACTAGCATTTCTTCTTTCACAACACAACCAGGGCCTCCAATCACCTCTGCTGATTGAGTGGTTCTGGCTCCTACTAGCTTTATTTCACCATCTCATTGCTTCTCCTTCTTTTGTTGGTCTCTCTATTGCTCTTCAGTTCTCGTGGCTTCGTGTGTGTCTCCTCTTCTTCCCCATTTTCTCGAGTTGGTTCTTTAGTTTTGATGTCCTTGAATCCAATTTCGGAGGTGTGCCCTGGTGTAAGTTATTGATCTAATATGTTAGCCTTCTCTCAATGTTGAATCTTTTATTTATTTAGGTGTTCGTATTACTGCGTTTTGGGACCCGTTTAGCCGGAAAAGGCTAGTTCTTTAGCTCCTCATATTCTATTTTTTGATTCTTGGATTATTGATGGATAGAGGAAGGAAGGAAAAAAGGAAGGGGGGGAGATATGGATGAAGAAAGGAAGGGACAGAGGAGGGAGAGAGAGAGACAGGTGAAGGAAGGAAGGAAGGAAGGGACGGAGGGGAGAAAAGGGATGATGTGTGAGATGATAGTTGGAAAATGAGAGTAGATGTGGCTACCTAGTAAACAATTTCTGTCAAAAATTAACAATAAACATAAACGGTAGTTAAAAGACGGGTGACATTGCTACATTTTAGAACTTTCGGGATGATATTAAGTTAAAAAAACTTTTAAAACAATCTTCATCCTTAGCATATACTTTTAAGACAGATTGACCACTTAACCTATATTTTTTTTATAGTCAACATTATTTTGTTAATCTTTAGATTATTACTTCTTGATTATTTTTTAATTTGATAATTCGTTTTTCTTACTCTTATTTTTATAGACAAAACCATCTTTTTTTTAATTTTTTACTGTTTTAAAAATCGATAATTTTTTAAAAAATTATCGTAGTATTTTTAATTTGAACTGAACATGAATTGTTTGACATCAACCTTTTATAAAACGGTGTTTCTTATTTCATCTGATTTCTAATTAAATATATTTTTATTTTTCTACAAATAATTTTAACTACTTGTTTGATTCTTAGGGAAAAAAATTTTAATTCAAACTTATGTAGTTATTTTTATTTCTTTTTTATTGTTCTTTCTAATTCAAAAATCGGAAATTGTTAGATTTGTTTTCAAAATGTTTTTATGTTTTAAAAAATCTAAATGTTTTCCTTTGAACTTGAAAATTAAAAATAATTTTAATAGTTAACATTTTTTTTTACTGGAATTTGTAGATCCCTTATCTAATGGAAAATTTTCTTTTGTTTTTAATTGGATTTGAAAATTGGAAATAATTTACTAGGTAAAATTTGATTATTATTGTTCTTATTTTATTATTGAAATTTGATTTAGTTGATTTGAAAACATGTGGATTTGAAAGAACAATAATTTTTTTGGGAAAAAATGACAATATTTACATCAACTCCTTTATATATATCATGTCAAAATTTTCAATCAGACGTGGCTGTGTGTGATTTTATTAAAATATTGATATTGATTGGATAACTTGACATAATATATATATAAAAGATATTTGATTTATCATCAACACAGTTTTATCATGGGTAGAGAGAGTAGTGATAATATAATCATCACACAAGAAGTAATCAACTCAATGAAAAGGAAAACAGGTTCTCTAGGATGGTTAGCCGTGAAGGTTGATTTGGAGAAAGCCAATGACAAGTAGGGATGGCTATTTGACAGCAGATGGTATTGAAGGAAAAATGTATGAGCTTGTTATGTCATATGTTTCCTCTTCTTCGCTTTGGGTGCTTTGGAATGGTGAATTTACAGAGTCTTTTGGCCCATCTAGAGGGATCAAGCAGGGTGACCCAATTTCCCCCTACATATTTACAAAATGCAGTTGATAACGGGTTATAGACTCCTATTAGGATTAATACAAGAGGGGCGACCACCACTGTATCGTCTATTTTTTGTCAATGACTTGATCCTCTTTGGAAAAGCATCCAACTTTCAAGTGGAGACTATACTTGATTGTTTGGATCTCTTTTGTGGTGTATCAAGATAGAAAATGAATAGAAAAAAGACTAAGATATGTTTCCCCAGAATGTTCATTCGTCAAGAACCATAAACTTAAGTAGGAAAATGGAGGTTGGATTAACAGGAGAGTGAGGGAAATATTTGGGTGTTACAATCATCTATAAGAGAGATTCTTATCTGAAATTTGCACTACTTATTGAGAAGACGGAGAAGAGGTTGTCTGGATGGAAGAGAGGATATTTTAATCTTGCTAGTAGAACCACCTTCATCAAGGCTGTGCTATTAGCGTTACCCACATACTACATATAGACCATATTACTCCTGACGCGTATAGTCAAGGAACTAAAACAGAGCAATAGAGGTTTCCTATGGGGGGATACTAGAGAAAGCTGTAAGTTACATCTAACCTGATATGATCAGGTTCAACAAGAAAAGAATATAGAAGGGTTGGGAATTAAATGTTTACGAAAACATAATGAAGCTTTTATCATGAAACTGTGTTGGGGTCTTATATGTAAGAGAGAGGCCTTATGGATGAAAGTGCTTAGAGCTAAATATAATAGTAGTGATAATGAGGTTCCAGATGTTAAGAAGCAAAGGATCTCATCCCTAATATGGAGAGAAATCAACATTGTTTAAGGAAAGTTTCAAAATGGTATTGGGAGAAAAACTAGGAATTGGCCTTCATCTTTCTGGCTTGACAATTGGTTTGATGTGAACATGCCTCTCATTGATTTCGTTCAGGGTTATAAACATCTCATTGATCGTAATGAGAGTGTGGCTAAGTACGTGATGGAAAGGGGTAAGTAGAATAGAAGGAAGATGGTGTACTAGTTTCCTTCCTATGTAATTGATCAAATTGTCAATGTGCGCCCCCATGTGAGGAGAGAGGAGAGGACAAAATATACTGAAAACCATCCATTGATGGTTGTTTCTCAGTCAAATCAGCATATCATTTTCTTTTTTCAGATACTTAATGGGTTGTAGATAACATATGAAAGATTATATGGAGATGGTTTGTTCTAGAGAAGATTAAAGCCTTCATGTGGTTAGCTACTCATAGAAGAACTCATACATTGAAGTTAAGGATGTAGAGAGGATTGGAGACGTCTGCTGCATGCCCTTTTAGTTGTAAGATGGATGAAGACTTGATGCATATGTTGCAAGATTGCTCAAATGTCAGAGAGTGTTGGAAATCCACGGTAAAATAGGAAAAATAGAGGCGGACTGGATCAAATGGAATCTAATTCATGAGATTGGCAAGGATTATACGAAGAAAGTTTCATGGCCAACCTTATTTAGGTATCTCTACTGGGATACATGGGTATCACGTTGTAAAAAGTTGTTTGACTGTGAGGCGACAGATGTGGAATTGATTGTACGACATAGTTTCTCTAAAGCATCTATGGATATGGATATTCTCAAAACAAATGATATGGAAAAGGGGATTGACAATTCTCATGCAAATTGGTATCAACATGAACATGACTTCATCAAAGTAGCAGTTGATGGCTCAATCTTGGAGGATGGAAGGAGTGGGTGCGGAGGTTACATTTGGGATCAAAATGAAAAATGGCTTGTAGGTTTTAGTTGCAAACTAGTTAATGTTCCTCTTGTTTTTGCTAAAATAATTGGTTGCATTCAAGGTTTACAATTGTTTTGGTTCAAATGGTATAGGAATATTAAATTAGTCACTGATTGTATAGAGGCCATGAATTATACGTTGAAGGGATGTAATCAACATCATCCTTTCAAGGACATTGTTGGATGATGTTTGGATGTTTCTTTATAGAGATTAGCAAGTTATGTTCACTCAAGATTATAAAAAGACCATAACTATTGCTGATCAATTAGCCAGATATTCTCATAGCATAGACGAGAATTTTTGTCTATTTCATCAACCTCCTCCTTTTATTCAAGGGGCGGATGTTGGTGAAAGTTAGAAGTCTTATTGTAGTTGATGCAATGTCTCTGTTGACATATTGAGTCCAATTAATTTTTTTTAAAAAAAGATATTTGATTTATGTATTTTCTATTTTAAAATCTATTATCTTATTTTTTAAAAATTTGATTTAAAACCTTCAATTTAATTAAAAATTCGTTTTTTTCCTTCTTATTTCATTTTTCAACATTTGATTACTTGAGACATTTTGTTCTTATTTTTATTTGAACTTGATTTGGTTGATTCTGTCATTTTAAAATAAATGTGGTCTTTTTTATTAATTTGAAGTCAGAATATTTTTTTTTTCAAAATATTCTTATATTTCCTATTTCTTCTTTGAATTTAAATTTAATAAAATATCTAATATTTAATTTCTATAAATAATTAGTTACTTCTTCAAATCTTAGAAGAACGTTTACGTTTCATATTCTTTAGGAAAATTACTATTAGGTCCCAAAGTTCGGAATTAATCATAAAAAAGTTTCAAACCAAATTCTCCTCATGATTAATTGTGAATAAGCTACCCTCATAAAAAAGTTGCATTATCAAAATGATTTTTCATGTTATCAAAATGACTTTATTAGTTGTTAAAATGTCTCTATGAAAATCTCGTTGTGAAAATGGTTTTATATGTTGTCGAAATGACTTTTTATGATGCTAAAAATTATCCAGGTTTCTAAAATTTTACATGCCGGAGGAAATACTTGAAGAATTTTTTATAACATGCAAAGTCATTTTGATAATATGAGAAGACATTTTTACAACAAGATTTTCATAGGGACATTTTAACAACTAAATTTTGAATTTCAATAGTGAAAATGTTACTAAGGTTTGATTTTAAATTTCTTATTTTATTTTATTTTATTTGAAAAAAAATCCAAAATCCAAACTTCAATTTTAAATTGTTTTCAATTAGGTTTGAAGATCTATTATTGTGTTATTATTTTAAGAGTAAAATATATTAACTATCCCTTTATTTTTCCTAACTTACATATATATATATACCTCCCCTCTATTTTGAAAATTCATATAAACCTCCCTTAAAATAAAAATGTATATTATACGAATCTTCTTTATATTTTTAAAATTTTACTTCTATTCAACTAACTATTAGTTCACATCAAGTTTGAATCTTAAACTTGGATTTTGACTAAAATACCCTATTTAACAAAAGAATTATCCAAACATTTATATATTTTTGTAAAAATGTATAACCAAGAAATTTATAATAGATGATGATATAAAATTTATTATTTTTTATTATATTATGAAATTCATTATTTTTCAATTTTCATCAAATTTACTAAAAATTATTTATTTGATTTATTTTAAAGGGATAAAAATATATTTCAAATATATTTTTATTTTATCATAGAGTACAAAAGGATTAAGTTTGAGATACTATGTAAATTGTTTAAATCTATAACATATAATTTTTTAATTTTTTCACTAAACATTTATAAGCATATTGAGTTTATATATATTTATTAAAATAATTAATCAAGTTTTCAATCATTTTTATTATATTTAAATTAAATAAATTAATAAAATTATGTCTAAATAGGATTAAACAAATTAAAAAATATATATTTGAAAAGGAAAAATAAAAAAGAGAGCTCTTAAATTACTCTTAGAAATTTTAGTCAAAATATCGATTCAATATTCATGAAGGGTAAATTACTCAGTAAATTTATTTTAATAAAAAATTATTTTAAAATATTTTCTTAAAATATTCTTAGCGTTATTAGGAACATGGACTTAATTGTATATTTTCAAAATAAAGGGGATGTCATTGTAATTAAGGAAATATATAAGGCAGGTCAGAGTATTTTACTTTTGTTTTTAATTGGTTGAAAAATAAATATTTATTATTTAATATTTTAATATATTTCTAATATTTTTAGAATATATATTTAAAAGGATTTCAATTTGCAATTATGAAATTGTTTTACATTTGATTCGAAGCTCCGTGTTATTATTTGATTTTAGAAACATCTTCATTTTTAAAGTTGCAATATTTATCAGTTTACAAATATTTTTAAAATTTTTTAAACTAATATTTCAAATTTCAAATTAATTTTTATTTTGTTAATTCCATTTTTATTTTAATTGGTTTTAAAATTTATATTATTTTAAGTCTTTGTTTTTTTCAATTTAATCTGAAAATCATTACTTTTTGATTTTTTTTATTCCATTTTGAAAATTTTGTAATTTTAAATGGTTTTAAAATTGATTTGATTTGAAGGCTTTATTTTTTTCCAGTTTAATCTGAAAATCAATATTAAATTATTTTCTAAGGTTTTTAAATTACTTACTTAGTTTTATTTTTAAAAAAATTGCAATTTTGAATTTTTTTTACATTTGAATTTTGAAAATCAATAGTTTATAGTTTGCTAATATTTTTAATTTCTTATTCTATTTGATTTTGTTTGATTTGAAAATAATAGTGAATAGTTTCTTAATATTTTAGATAACTACTTTTATTTAATTTAATTTTTTTTAATTTTGGATTGTTTTCTGTTAGATTTGAAGAACTATTATGTTATTATTTTAAATTAGATTATAGAAAATCTATATTTAATAGTTTACTAATACTACCTCTAGTCCTAATTATAGTATCACTTTTATAGTGTAAATTATACTACAAAAGTGTTCTTATAATTAGGATCGGAGGGAATACTTTAAAATATTTATTTAAATTGATACAAATTTGCAATTTTGAAATTGTTTTGAATTTGATTCAAAGCTCCATGTTATTTAAGGTTTGATTTGAAAATCAATAGTTTATAGTTTGTTAAAATTCGTGTGTTTGATACTGTTAACCAAAATCACACAGCAAGGAAAAATATAAGCAATTATGGGACAAAAGATCAACGGAGCCTATAAGATAAATACAACTTCACTATACATTGTTTCCAGTATTAATCAAAGAGAAGCTAGTCATTGGAATTAATTATTATATATTGTACCCTCATTTAGCGTAAATAAATCTTACAGCGTAGTTAACTAAAACAATCTTACAGTATTTGAGATTTTGATAATAGGGTACTAAACATGAATTACGTTTGTTCTTGACAAAACATCTAGTCCCAAAACATTTCATTTCAAAGTTTTAAGTTTTGAATTTAGTTATTGTCTGATCATTATGTTGGGGAGCGTTCCAATTCGGTTGATCAATATAATCTATGAATTACAAGAAGCCACCGATAATTATCTATCGTTTGTTCTAGGTAAAGTCAGTAAACTTGTCTCTCTTGCATGTATGCGTCAGATGTGGTCAAACTTTGTCTGGTTTTTCAATGACCCCCAAGTCATTTTTTATTGACGATATAGTAGAAGAATTTAGTTGAAGCTTAAATATTACTACCTCTGCTACTAAATATAACATCAGTTAACCTTTTTTTTTTTTAAGATTAAGGAAGTTAATTAAAATATTTATATTTATCATTTTTTCTTTAAATTAATTTATCTGACTTAATTATAAAAAAATTTATAATATATGATATGATTTAATAACTTAGCTAGCTTTATTATCCTCTCCCAAAAAAATCAACTCTCTTGGTCTTATATTTATACAAGGCATATTCTTCCAGCACATCTTGCTAAACGACAGTATAAAACAGCTGCAACACAGAATTGCCTTGTAATCTTCAAAAGTTTTAATCACCTGATCAATGGGTCAGATTTTTCAACCTCTTCTATAAATACGTTGGTTTAATCCTGCCACAGTATCTCTCATCCTCAAACCTTATCATCCTTTTGTTTTCCCTTAAGCTTTAAGCTTTTCGATCCATCCTCATAATCACAAAGCATGACTTCCATTAGCCTTAAAGTGCTCCTCTCTCTAGCGGTTGCCGGTTTCGCCTTTGTGCAGATAACAACGGCAGGTGATCCAGACACCCTCGTTGACTATATTGCCCCCAACAACGTCGGCGGGGACTTCTTCACTTTCACCGGCTTTCGTGCCCTTAACCAATCACCACCAACAACCTTTAAGGTCACGAAGGCAAGCATGATAGAGTTTCCTGTACTTCGCGGACAGAGTGTCTCTTATGCTGCCCTACAATTTCCTGCTGGCAGCATCAATCCGCCCCACACCCACCCCCGATCCGCTGAGCTTTTGCTTGTGGCTCATGGCACCCTACAAGTAGGGTTTGTGGACACCACCAACAAGCTCTTCACTTCCACGCTTGAGACAGGAGACATGTTCATATTCCCAAAGGGACTTGTTCACTTCCAACACAATGCTGCTAAGAATCAAACAGCTCTGGCTCTCTCTGCTTTCGGTAGTGCCAATGCAGGCACAGTGTCTATCCCCAATGCTCTGTTTAATTCCACCATTGATGATCATGTCTTGGCTTTGGCCTTCAAGACCAATGTTTCCACCATTCAGACTTTGAAGAAGGGCTTGTCTTCGCAGTAATAAGCTTGGGGAGTCACCCATCGATTTTCACGTTTTTTCATTCTCAATTTCACTTCAATAAGTGATTCTACAAAAAGTGCTGTGTCTGGAAATCTGTTATTCCATCTTTTGGTATGGTTGGTTCAGAACGTAGGGTAATAAATGCTTCAGCTGAAGGGTCTATGTTTGCAATAAAATCATCATGTGTTAATCTCATCGCCTAGTTAACAACTTACGTTCTTTTGCATTTATTACACAATCCTTCATTTGAAAAAAGAAGTATATATAGGAGAGATCTAGAGATTGAATTTGAAGGTGTACTTCAATGTTCAAACGCGAGCATTGGGGGATGTTCAGTTTACCATTTAAAAGGTTGGCGCATATGTACTTACAAGAGCTCCATTTCATGAAACGAAACATATTGTTGGATTTGCAAAACAAGTTACTTCATGTTTATGGTTGACATGGAAACTGTAAAATGCAACTCCTAGTTTAATTAATGCAGATGAAAAATTTATAGAAAGTCACATTTGTAATAAATTATACATAATACAACTTATCTTAAATTCTATACAAAGCACCAACCAAAATCTTCTTATTTTATCACTGCTCTCTATATCTTACGAAATTATATTATTCCTAATTCCCTACACTAAACCCAAGTTAAAAATAATTAGACAATGAATGGATCGTCTAATTTAAAGTAAAACAATTGAAATTTTCTAATTTCTATTTTTTAAAAATACATTAAAAATACTTTAAAATATTACTCCATCCCATCCTTAATATAATACATATTTTGAGAGTTGATTTTGTTCTTGAATATAAAATATAGTTTTCATATTTGTCAATGTTTTATTAATTTACCCCTATTGATGTTCTCTTCAGAATAATTTAGGGACAAGATGGAAGGGGGAATAAAGGTTGATTAGGATGCTTTTAAAAAAACATATTATATGAACGAACTTAATTAATTTCCTTAATCTAATCAAATTAAATAAATACATCTCATATTAGACTGAAGGGAGTAGTAAACCATTAAACTTTGATTTCCAAATAAATATTAAGAGATCCATCTAATTAAAAAAAAACCGTTTGAAATTGCACATTTTTAAATCAAATTAAATTTAAAACATTAAGATGATGGAACAGAAAATTGCAGAAAAAGACCATGGACCTTCAAAGCAAAATTCAAAACCGGTGAAATTTGCAAATTTTTTCAAATGAATTGAAAATAAATGTTAAATAATTATTTTAAAATAACAGCAAAATGTAGTTAAATATTATTTTCAAAACAAGTTGAAAACAATAGGATCGTTAAACCAAATTTTTTTAAAAAAATTAAATAAGTAATTTTAAATAATAGTAAACAATAACCAATTTTTTTTTTTAAAGTATGTGTTAGAAACAAAAATTCACAGTAGGGCGCCACAAAATGTTAATTATCTAATGCAAATAATTAACGTCTAATGAAATTGTAGAAAAAGATTAAGATGATAGAACAGAAAATTGCAGAAATTTTCAATTTTTTTCAAATGAAGTTAAATTTTAAATAATTTAAGTAATTACTTTAAAATAAGAGAAAACTGTTGTTGAATATTGATTTTCAAAAAAAGTTCTAAACAATAGGATATTTAAATAAAATTTCAAAAAATAAATAAATAAGTACTTTTAAATAAAATTAAACTGCAACATAAATTGTTTTTAAAAAAATTACCTTCAAATCAAATTTAGAAATGTTTTAAAACAAAAATTCAAAGTAGTGAGCTACAAAATGTTAACATCAAATGAAATTGCAAATAATTACTTCATTATTTTTTTTCCTATTGCAAATAATTACTTTAAAATGATAGAAAAACTGTTGTTAAACATTTATTTTCAAAACAATAGGATCTTTGAAACGTATTTTTTTAAAAAAATCTTTAAAATAATAGTAAGCTTATTAAAATTTAACAAAAAGAACGAGTACCTTCAAATCAAATTTAAAATTTTTAAAAATAATTAATTTATTTTTTTCCCAATTTCAAATAATTACTTTAAAATAATATTAAAACAGTTGTTAGACATTGATTTTCAAAACAATAGATTCTTTAAAAATATATTTAAAACAATTTAAATAAGTACTTTTAAATAATAGTAAGCTTATTAAAAAATTTATAAAAAAAGTACCTTCAAATCAAATTTAGAAAATTTTAAAAGAAGGTTGGGCGCCACAAAATGTTAATTATGATGAAAATAATTAACATCTAATGAAATTGCAAACAAAGATTAAGATTATGGAACAGGAAATTGCAGATAAAATGATGGACATTCAAATCAAAATTCAAAACCATTAAAATTTTCAATTTTTTTGAATGAAATTAAAATTTAAATAATTATTTTAAAATAATGGAAAACTTTTGTTAAATATTGATTTTCAAAAAAAGTTCAAAACAATAGGATATTTAAAACAAACTTCAAATAATTTAAATGAGTACTTTTAAATGATAGTAAACTATAACATGAATTAAAAATAAAAAAATCGTATCTTCAAATTAAATTTAAAAATTTTTAAAAACAAAAAGTCAAAGTAGGGCGCCACAAATTAATGCTAATTATCTGATGCAAAATGATAACATCGAATGAAATTGCAAATAGTTACTTTAAAATAAATGAAAAACTATTATTAAATATTGATTTTCAAAACAATAGGATCTTCAAAACAAATTTCAAACAATTTAAATAATTAATTTTAAATAATAATAAACTATGATGAAAATAAACAAAAACAAGAAAGTGTACCTTCAAATCAAATTAAAAAGTTTTAAAACAAAAATTCAAAGTAGGGCGCCACAAAATAATTTGATGCAAATAATTTACATCTAATGAAATTGCAGACAAAAATTAAAATAATAGAACAGAAAATTGCAGTAAAAGATGATGGACCTTCATATCAAAATTCAAAACCATTGAAATTAGCAAAGTTTTTCAAAAGAGATTAAATGTTAAATAATCACTTTAAAATAATATAAAACTTTTGTTAAATATTGATTTTCAAAACAAGTTCAAAAAAATAAGAACTTCAAATAAATTTTTTTAAGAAATAAAATTAATTAATTAATTTTAAAAAATAGTAAACCATATCCAAAATTTAGAAAAGTAAGAAAGTGCATCTTCAAATGAAAATTAAATAAATACTTTCAAATAATATTAAACTCTAAACAATTTTATTTTTATTTAAAAAAAAAAAAAAGAAAGTGTATCTTCAAATCAAATTTTAAAAACAAAAATCCAAGTAGGGTGCCACAAAATGCTATCTGATGCAAATAATTAACATCCAAAGAAATAGATTATTCAAATACACAATATCAGGAGTCATATATATGTTAAGAAAAAAACAGAAGTGAACTATCACCTCTCTAAGAACAGCAGCATCAAGTCATCAACTTGAATTGCTTGAGTAGAATCATCGTAAGAGCACTCGTATTGTCGTATATTTCAGCTGCTGCTTAACCAAAGAATTGCAGCAGCGTGGCTATTGTATTCAAACATCATCCTGAAACTGGTTGCAATCTGAGAATCATTCAGGTATCAGTCAAACCTGAATCAGACAATGGTAACATGGTACCAATGAGGCACGCATGTATAGTACTCAACACAATCTTCATAGGAACCCAGCCTTCAGCTAGCACTTTGGTGAAGATGCTCACAAGGATCAGAGAAATATAAAAAACATCAGTTCTACATGGTGGCAAAAGCAAGCTCTTTCCTGATGTTCTCTTAAAAAAAAAAAAAAGTGACCAGGGATCTGAATGTTATTAAACAAGCCACATTTCTTGCATCCCGAACAGGTTAAAAAAAAAAGAACAGTAACTAAGCTGCTTCCCTAGAGCCCTCCAGTTCCCATCAACACTGTCTCCCACTAGATTGCAGACCAATCATCATTTTTCGGAGCTCTTGGCAAAACTCCTTCCATGGTACCCGCTTGGCAAAAATCATCAAACCATTTACAAACACATGAAAGAGTAGCAATATTTAGCTTGGGAATCCGATCGATTTAAATAGTGAAATACTAAAAATATCCTGTCTTCACTTAAATGGCCCTAAGTGCATTGACAGGTAGCTAAGTGTATGTTCCGGTAATGAATTTTGGAATTCCATACATTGGTAGTAGGCAGGGTCCAGGTGTCAGTGAAATCATTAGAATTTAGACATTAAATTCAACATCTTACACTCACGCTTGCATTATACTTTTAAATGCGTTTCATGCTAAAGAATCATGAGCTCAACTAGACTTAAATGAGTTTCAAGCTAAAGAATCATGAGCTCAACTAGACAAAGTCAACTCATTCATGCTTGAGTTTCAACATATATATCTTATAAAGTTTCACTAACATATCATATAAATATGGCACATATAAGCATATTTAGAAATTAGACAACATATAAAGACAAAATTTAATTTCTAAATGTCTTTCATGTTTTATAATCATAAGGCTAACTAAACAAAATAAACTCATTCATGCTTGAGCTGCAGCATGTATATATGTGTGTAGATCTTGTAATCTATAAATCGAACGATCAGATGTCAGAAATTAGACAATAGAGACAAAATCTGAATTTAAATGTCTTTTGTGTTATAGAATCATGAGCTCAACTAAACAAAGTAAACCCATTCATGCTTGCTTTTTAGCAAATATATCCTATGAATGCTCATTCACGTATCATATAAACATGGCACATGTACACACATTTAGAAATAAGATAATACACAGAGACAAAATCTAATGTCTAAATATCTTTCATATTATCTAATCATAAGGTTAACTGGACAAAATCAACTCATTCATGCATGCTTAAGTTTCAGCAAATAGATCCTATAAATGCTTTGCCAACATATTTATGGTAAATGTGGGTACAATATATAATAACTAATTCCAATGACTAGCTTCTCTTTGATTAATACTGGAAACAATGTACAGTGAAATTGTATTAATATTTTAGGCTCCGTTGAACTACTATTGCCCTATAATATATTGCTTATATTTTCCCTCCTTGTGTGATTTTGGTCAATAGTATCGAACTCATAAATTTAAGTAAATTTGTGGTAGTGGTGTAAGCTCATTGTAAACTTATAAAAGTTTACTTTTATTAACAAATAGATATTAATAGTGCATAATTAAATACTTTATATTTTAAATTCAAATAATTGAAATTAAATCCATTAACATTAATAATTTATCATATTCAACAAAGAAATTTCTTTAAAATGAATCTTTAAAGCCCTAAACATGATCAAATCAAAAATGTTAAGATATATTTAAGAGTAAATTAACATAATTTTGTAAGTTAGAAACCTAAAAAATGTAAATTTGATATATGAGCTCTTGAGTTTGATCAAATTTACAATTAACACGAGTTTAAAAGTGACTTAGAATGATTTTTAACCTAAAATCATAAATACAGTAAAATTAAAAAAATCAACTCACGAGTTTAAACAATAAATAGTACAGTGAAGGGCTAGACTTTTACTGGAAGTTCGGTTAGATGATCACGGATTAGGAAATAAGACAAAGAAAGAGACCGATGACAATAAGATTATTTAATTTTTGATGTCATATTTGTTAATTATACACTGATACCAATGTGATCGTATTTATTTATGTTTATCTTCTGTATGTAAGAATACAAGAATAATTTTCAACGTTTTGTTGTATAAAGTTGTGTGACGACGTACGCCCTGTGTTAAAAACAATTATATCATGACATTAAACACTCAAAGAATAAAGCAAGTAGCTAAAATAATTTTATATATGATCAACACAGAGTTGGTGTGATATAGTTGTGCCTGTGTAAGACCCCAGTAGATCCCTTTAATATTTATGGTGAGAAGGGTAGTCATAAAATCTGAACCGAATATCAGATTACAACATAAAAATATAAATAAATTGTATATATGGACTAAAATATAACATTTGATAATACCAATCAATCAAATCTCAATTAATAATACTAAATCACTGGCTGTGAAATAAAGTTCAAAGAAATTATTAATGCTACCGATTACCAAACACATATCGTGCTTGGCATAAAGAAATTCTTGGGGTTGCTATGGCCTTCAGCGTAAAATACATAATCAGAATGTCATGAGATCCCAACCAAAAAAGGTTGCCATCATTAATACTGTGGCGGCAAATTTCTACCTAGTATCTACCCTCTTTCTCATGAGTGACTTGATTTCAGAACAAAGCACAGTGATTTTAAATTTTTTTGAAATGATGATTTTTTAAAAAAAAAATTGAAAGAATAGTAGTTATGAGGGTTTTTTTTTTTGTTAAGATTGTATACCCATTAGAATATTTTTTTACTAAAAAAATATAGACTTTCACAAACTCATATCTGAACCGTTCAAATTAGATCTAATGATTCAAATCTAATAAGTTGGAAGAGCTAAGCACAATGTTGAGCACTGAAACCAAGTCCCTCTCTTTCTCAATGTTGCAATTACACACACACACACACCCGTGTTTCTATATGGAGAAGAGTTAAATAGTTTGATTTTATTTGCTCAATATATTTTTTTGACCAAACGGATTTAAAAGTGATAATAATATTATATATTTGTAACAAAAATTTATTATAGAATAAATAATATATGAAAAATCCACATGTATGTTTAGATCTGATTGTAAACAAACATCTTAAGTGTGTAAGGTTAAGTAAACAATTGTTTATTGTGGAGTAAATAATATTAAAAAAATATTTCATGTTTTATTATAGGAAAAACCTGAAGGAAAGAAAAAAGTTAGGAAATGTGGAATACAAATCGAACAACACGTGATTATTATGATTGCTAAAGCTAGACGCACTCAACCAGAAGCAAGGGAAAGGAACCACTTCCATGTTACCAGGTAAAGTGTGGCTTTGCTTTTGCTTATACTTTTGTTGGCTTCATTTAATTTACATAAAATACTTTTATTATTATTATTATTGACAATGTAAGCATATACACACGGCTTGTTATTATTGAGGCAATAAGTCATTTACAAGCATGCCTTTATTATTATTTGCTGCCATTAATATGATTTCTTTGGAACCAATATCTGTATAGTATATTATATAAAACCTCTAACAAGAATCACTCTACGACTCATTTTCATATTCCACGTAACGTTTAATTTGAATAAGAATTGACGGCGTAAGTACGGGAGTAATAACAAGTAAGAAATATGAAACGAGTTTCTTTTTATGTAAATACTCCAAGATATATGAGGGCCCGACTTTTTCGATTTTCTGTAAAAATTTATATAAAGTGAATTGGTATGGCATGAATAACTTGAACAATCTTTATTGTATAAAATGGAGGTGTTTTTCTTTCTTGCTCGATCAGATGAAGGCCCTCATCAATATATGGCCAGATTTGACTTACGGTTCTTTAATGCACTGAGTATAACAACATCTTACGGTTCTTTAATGCTCTGAGTTAATTATGGCCTGATTTGAATTCTTACTTTGGTTTGTGATGTTCAATTTCTCCTTCCACCATTACGTATTTTAAGTGGACAATAATATTTCTCCTATTAAATTATTTTTAAAAAAAGTAAGTCGGTGCATTATATCTTCTTTGATATGTGTCCGGCCTGTCTTTTTTTGGATTATTATTAATCAATTAATTGTTAATTTGTAATATAAGTGGCTTAATTTTCCATGTATGTTAACCAAACAAGTGGTGATGAATTCGAAATGATGATTGATGATGCTTAAAAGGCACAATAATACTAAGTTTTGCAGGGTTATTTAATTTCTTCACGGGGAAGAGTTCGAGTTTTGAACATATACATGACAATACTAAGTTTTTACATGCTGGCCTGGCCCCTTATAGATGAGCGAAAATGAAGATTTCATGATTTAATATTTTAATCAACATGCGAGTGTGCTAATTTATTTTTCTTGATTCAGCTTTCTTTTTTGTTCCCTTTTTGTTTATAAACACAAGTATGCAGTCCCTAAGACCTAATTTGAGTCTCTTGCTAACACCAATTAAAAGGCACAGACCTAATTAAAGACTTATTATTTATTCAAAATGTGTAAGACTTATATATATCACTATTTTTTTTTTCAAATTAGCCCAATTGATATTCTTTTCAACAATAATCAAATAGGAGATGAAGAGAGAGAATTAAGGAAAATGATTATGGTGTATTATAGAAACAAACATATCTTATCATTAAACTTAACTAACAGTATTAATTAATCTACTCAAATTTTGTTAACTAGGTCTTAACAAGAGAAATAGAAAAATATACAAGCAAGGGGGAAAGAGTGAGTGAATATTATGTTATTTAATGAATAATTTACATGGAGGAAATCAAATTAAGAAGGGGGGTGGTGAATTAGCAGAAGAAGTGAATTGTAACCGCAACAAGTAGATGGCAACCACTAGTGTGGGCTCTTTGGACTCTTCCATTTATTATGTGTTGATCGTCATCAATTGTCTCAACATATCTCAACATGCTTCTATTTATAACCTGCCTTCTTGTCTCCTCTCTTCAAATTAATCATCACACATACACTATCTTCTTCCTTTTGCATCGTCTCTCAGTGTTCATTCATGGCGTTTCATCGTTCTCTGATTACACTTCTTCTCTTTACAATAGCTCAAGCTTCTGCATCCCAAGTACTCAACGCCAAAGTCTCCTGCTTTGACTGTACCATTCCCAACCAATATCTCTCAGGTCATTTCTTCCTCACTCTGATCTCAATATGTTTATTAGCTCATATTGTTGCATGTGTGTCTCCTGTATATTGTATGTACTATATATTAGGTCAGATTTAAATTTGGATCTTAAAAACGGAATGAGTTAATTAGTTAAATCATTCAATGCGTCTGGACAATTTGATAGATATGGTATTGAAATCAATAAATTTTACTATTCAATTTTTTAACTACTTTAACCAACCATACATTTTTTTCCTAATTAATTTTTTGTAATTTTGATGAGTTTAACCCATTTAAAATAAAAATGAGTAACTCAGTTTATATTTTTCACAAGACTTTCATGTTGGGGTATGTTAATATTATACCAATAAAAATGGACTTTTAATCAATCAATTACAACAAATATTTCTGGCTTTTACTAAAAATTTTGTGTCATATGCGTGCTAGCGATCATAATATTATTAACAATCAAAACTTTCATTTGACCTTTTCATTTTTATCTGGGTATAGATTTTATCAGAATAATTCGATCTGCCCATAGTATATTTGATCTGTTTTCTGTACCTGGAGCCTTGAAAACTTTTGAATTAAATTTCAAACAAAACTAAATATCCATATATGAGTTATTGTAGGAGACATTACACTGATGTTATTTGGTTAAAATCACAGTTAGTTAATCATGTTGAGACTCTATATAAAGATAGTTTAGTATATGCGAAAGATGGCTAAATCTCACCAAAGATAGTTTAATTTATTGTCTCTTTTTGTTGATTAATAACAAAAGTTTCGTTATCTTTGTTTTTTCTTGCTTTCTAACAATCATGTTTGGTTTCGTAATGGTGATACAGAGATAAAGGTTTCTGTGAAGTGCGAGAACGTAAGAAAAGTGATAGTGGCTACCACAGAAGAAGATGGTTCCTTCAAGGTGAACCTTCCAATTAAAGACCGCAAAAACCCTACACCTTCTAACATAAACTGTGTAGCAAAACTTCTCGGAGGACCAAATCAACTTTATGCTTCAAGGAAAGACAAAGTGTCCCTAATTGTGAAGGGCACAGAGCCCAACACATATACAATCTCAAAGCCTCTTGGCTTCCTCACATCTTGCCCTAAGAACACACTTTCAGTTTGTGAGGCTGCGAAAGAGTTTGGTGCATCAAAAACCTTCGATATTCCTCTTCCTCCAGAGTGGGGCCTTGCACCTTCTAGCTACTACGTCCCTTTCTTCCCCATCATTGGAATTCCTTAATTATATATATCTTACCTCATCAATATATATATAACTGTGTCATGATTATATGTGTTTATGGTTTATACTTATATATATGTACTCGTTTGCGGTTTTACGTTGTAGTGTTCTATTTAAATAATGAAGTTGTCGCCTTTATTATTTGATGTACCCTTGTATGTTCTATCTTCTGCAACATATGTTCTGGAGTTGTGGTTTAAATTAAAAGATCGGTTTGCTATATTATGTATTGATGGTATCACTAGTACTGTGTCAGGCTTACACACACACACACACACATATATATTGTGTGCGATCGCGCGCGCAGGTAGATATTAACCTCCGGCAAAGAGACTAGTGAAGTTTACAGTACAACGATGGGTCTTATGAATAATGTGTGTGTGGAGACCTAGGACCAGGTCATTGATGGGTATTTACTCAAACTAAATATACCTAGGAAAAGAAAGGACAGCGGTAACATTAATTATAACCAACAGGTGTGGTCTCTGCCAAAACATATTGGCCAATAACAGCCACAAAAGCTGTCCCTGGCTAACAACTATCTCGTGAAATTTCTTGAAATTATTCAATCTCCCATGTTTTGAGAACTTTATTTTAATGTGTGTGTGTTCTGACTTAATCAACGTTGCCAGCTATGGTCATATTGCATGCTAATTTCATTACCATGTAGCTCACCAAATTGAGTCCTCTTTCGATCCATGATCTAATGAAAATTTAATATTAGTTCTAAATGTAAATTTTATTTAACATATTTATCAATTTTTTTTAAATTGTTCCTATTAATATTCCCTTCACTATAATCAAGTAGGGAAGAAGTGGGATTTTTTTTTTAAGATTATAATGTTCTAAAAAATTTGTTATATTAATTAATTTAACTAATTGATTAAGTTTTATATTGAGGACTAGAAAAATGGGATTTAGTTGCTTAACTACTAATCACGTGCCTTGAAATCGTTGCATAGCAGTTGGGTACACTTTTTTCATATATTGAACAAAAGTTCGAGAATGGTGAGTTGTCCTCTCTCAGGTTTTTTTTGATGAAGTTTAAACCAATCAATTTCACAAATTAAATTAATGGTCCCATATATAGAGCATTATTTGGAGAGAGAGAGAGAGATAGATAGAGAGAAAATTATGAAATTAACTCTAAATTAGGACTCAAGTTATTTAATTTCTTGTATTACTTGCATATGAATGCAAATTAAATAATCCATGCATTTTCCATGTTGATGTTGATGTTGATGTTTGGGTTCACTAACCCCTAACCTCACAATAATTAATGTTTCACCCGGATCTCATATTATTTGTGCAATTCACATGATATACTAAATTGATCTTACATTAATCTTCAGAAACCTAGGCACGCCTACAAATATATATGCGTGTGTTTTTACATTAATCTTCGGAAACCTAGGCGCATATATATAAATATATTTGTGTGTGTAAAAACACATGTGGAATTTGAATCCGAGACCCTCATCCAAATATCATAGATAAGTCTATATCAACTTCTTGTTAACCATTAACAAATTAAACGGGAACTTAATTATAACATAGGATAAAAGCTTAGTGACCACATATACCTTGTGGTAAGAATCAAAATACGCGTATTTTGAATTTAAATTTTGTTATTGCTCTTCTTATCCCATTTATAAATTAAATTAGAGATAGGATTATAGGATTAACTTTTTTCAGTCCTATATATATATATATATATATATATATATATATATAATAAGTCACATTATTAAATTTTTTACATGAGAACATAATTTTACCTTCAGTTTATTATTGTGTAAACTTTGTACTTTTAAGATAGAATGCACATTAACTAATCATAAAGCTGAAGTTGGAAAGGTATTAGTAAAATTTAAGACATAATTGATAAGACCTGAGGTTTTTCTTGAGTCAAATATATTGAAGATGGTTTATAAATAAAACTTATAAAAGGAGTATTTATTTACATTTTGAACCCTTGTCATCGTCATATTTTTATAACCTTTTGATTGGTCACCATGAAAGACACATTAAGCCACGAAGCATCCGATTATCAGGGTAAAATTAAAGGGAGAATTATATTACTGATATCCCAAAGAATTGATTTAATTATCAAGAAATTAAAATCCAATGACATGTCAAGAGTATTGTAATTTCATTCCTTATACTATAAATTGTCATTGCATGCTTATCAATTGTTACGTTATCGATACTTAGTGAGTAAATTTTTTTTCATTGAGACCTCATAGTTATTTTTCTAAAACTATTGCCTACAGGGAGATTTAAGGATATGTTGAATAAAAATGGACCAGTGGAGACAGGACACGGGGATTGCTTAAAAACGAACCTCCTAGACACTGAAAGTCAATTGCAATTTAGTCCCCACCAAAACCAAAGCTAAAGGCCTCTTAAATATCAAATCAAATCTTGTCCCACAACAAAAATATCGCAATCAAAATCCCATTTGGCTACTGCGAACTGAGAGATTTATTTAATTTGAAGAGGACAAAAAAAGTACGTTTTATATCTGCATATATAATTTATGAATCACAAATACTAATTATATTCAGATGTTGAATATAAGATTGATAAGAAAAATATAAGATTTATCAATTAAATAATATGCTTTCCTAAATGAATAGAGTCAATTATCATTTAAATATATGAATGGAAGGGATGAATATGGCCTATATTTTAGAATTTACTGGGTCATAATAACCCATAAGGGAGAAGAATGCTTTCAAAAAAATGGTGGGACCGAGGTGGCTCCCTTGGAAAAGTTCAAATAAAAAATACTTCATCCCACAATATGTTACTTAGCAATAGTATATTGGATACAATTAAATTAATTAATAAGTCAAGTTAATTATTTTTTATATATAAATATTTTTAAACAAATATTTAATTTTTCTAAAAAATTCAACCAAATCTTACCTTTACAACCAGAGAAAATGATGTGAGTTTGGGGCGACCGAAGTTTGGTAAGCATTGGAAGGCACCTCATGATAGGTCCCCATCTTTCTGTTCCGTTGATGGTATCTATCCCTTTTAAAAGAGGAAAATCTCTATTAGGCTTAAGTGACTAAAATATTATTAAAAAAAGTCTAAAGAAAAGTTATATATCAGAAAAGGCTCTAGAATCTTTTTAATATTATATCAGAAAAATGTTAATAATTATATTAATACAATATTAATAACTAAATCAGTACACGTTAATAACTATATCTTAATAACTAAATCAGTATACATTAACAACTATATTATACACATTAACAACTATATCAATACAATAACATAATTTCGTTTTCTGAAATAATACCCAAAAATGTCCTATATCATTTTCTAACATATGACTTTTCTTTAGACCCTTTTTGATAATATCTTAATCACTTGGGTCCTAAAGGGGATTTTCCCTTAAAAAAGATCTGTAATAAGAAGAGGTAAATTTATTAAACTCTAAACAAAATGAATGAGGTTTAAGATCTTTTCTAATTCTAGTGAAACATGTTGAAAGTACTTCATAAATCAGGGTTTTCTAGCAAACCAGCCACCTAATTGGCCATGCCCACAACCCGGGTCTGTATTTTCTTATTTTGAAATGATTTAATTCAATTTTTTATTTTGTTCATAATTTAATATTGTTAACTTTGAAATCTGTACTTTCTCATCGATCTGATCTTAGGTCAACTTCGATCAAACTCATTAACTCTTGATCCACTACCTTGATTAGTTCAGAGACCAATCCGATTTTAATAACCTTATTGTAAATATGAGTAGAAAAGTATTCTTTCAAATCCCCAAAAAAAAAAGAGGTATTTACCCCTACCTCCATCTCAAATCTTACGTACCATTATGCTTGAGCTCAGTGCATATTAGTATTATTAAAACACATGCTAATTTTTTTCCTGCAGATAAATATATGATTTTCTCTATGTAAAATTCAATTTCTTGGTGTAAAAATTGAAACTGTTTATTTAGGACTTGAAAAGAGAGAAAAATAGAGGTCCTCCCAATTGATGTGTACCGAATCATTTCTTCCTGGGAAGAATATATTATTATTACTATTTGTTATTATCAGTTGTGTAATTATATAATTATAATATCAATCTGCATATCTCATCAGCATGCAATTGAATTTTAAAAAAAAAGAAAAAAAAGAAAAACGTTTCCTATTTGTGTAAGTTGATTCGGTCCTTAAACTGGGGACAAAAATGGATGGACACATCACACACAAGTCTTCAGTTCATCACAAAGCACACGTAGGAGACTTTTGTTGAATATTTTGGTAAATTAATATAAAATTAACTCCATGCACTATATATCAAGATCATCAGAAAAATATTAGCAAAAGCAAAACATCAAGGGGACATTAAACTGTGAGATGTCAAATTTCAAAAGGATCTTTCAATAAAAAGATCATGTTCTTGTCCGGTGGGACCAAGCACATGTTTTGACATTCATTTGTGTGGCCCAAATTTAGATTCAAAGACCAAGTCCCCTATATATAAAAAATATATTTGGGTAATCCCTGAGGTAATCCATGACCCCCTCAACAATGGCCCCACTTGGAATCTTTTTGTCATATTTTAATTACTTTTTCCCCCCTCAACAAACATAATTAACATGTAAACATCAATCTAAAATTTAAAATTTATAACAAGTCATACTATTTTTAAAATTACAATTCTGTATTATTGTGATAAAAATTATACTTTTTCCAAATTTTGATGCAAAATTTGACAACAAATTATATATATAATTTGCTCTTAAGAGTTACCTGGTATTAAATATGAATACCATAATTAATTGATCATCTTGATGGGTTGAGGTTGAAATAAGTTATAGTAACTTATTTAAGTAAACATAATTTTTGTTTATGTTTATCCGTGATTATCTTAATCTAAGTGAGTTTTGAAAACCCAGCTCACATTAACTTTGACAAATAAAAATAGTCAGTGATTAAATTGTAATACACCAATCCCTTTCAAGCACATCATGCTCTTTTTTTGTTGAATTTAATGAGAATAAAATTCATCAGGGAAAAAACTTTTAATGGGTCAAGTCTTATCTCATTTCTCCGACCAATGGAGGAAAAAAAAGAAAAGAAAAAAGAAAAATCATAGCCCCATGTCATGCTCAAGGCCAAACTGATGAATGAATGACGTCATGTTCCTACATTGTTGAAGTCTTGAAGAAAACCATTTTCAAGTTTTTCTTACGATACTGATTTTGTTGTCCGGACCCAAGGCCTAAGCAAATCTAAAAGCATATCTGCTTAATTGCGCGTCTAACGGAGGGAAACAAAAAACAAAAAACTCTTATTTACCATGTATAATATAAAATTATTTAAAATAAGCAAATCCAAAATCATTTAATTAGACTTAGTGTCTATATAGATCCTTTTATTTTTAACTTATCTTCTCTTTATAAGCAGAAGTTAGGCTGAACAGATTTTTACAAAAAACTATTGTGATAAATAAAAAAAGTTTTTTTTTTACAAAAAAGAAAAAAACTATAAACCAGGAGCTCCCTTAGAGAAGCTTTTTTTTAAGCCCTTATTAGTTTATTAGCTTTTGTTGAAGTATGTAGAAAATAATTTACAAAAACTCATTCCAAAACCATGCTTGAACCAACCAAGCTCGTTCTTGAAATCGTCATTCTTAGTTTCTACTTGATTTTCTTCCTGTGTTTTCGAGTACTACACTCTGCCTGTTCTTAGATCCATTAACCAATAGCCCACGATCTTGGATTCGTCTGCCGACAAGATCGACGACTTCTCCACGAAACAACTATAGACCATGATCTTGGATCATCCGCCGATGAGATCAACGACTTCTTTGACGAACCAGTTAAAATCAACACTTTATGAGTCAATATCACAAATTCGCCCATCAAGGGAAGCGAATCAAAGATTTGACCTTCAGGAGGTATAACGATCTAGGAGTTCCGTCTTTAGCTGCTGTTGTTGCTCTAAGAATATTGTCACTAACCTAGGAGTCCCGTCATTGTTGATCGTGTTCAACCAAGACCCACAAATTTTACCGTCATTCACCTCAGCTGTCACTCATATTAGGAAAAGTAAAAGTACAAATATTTTGACAAACATTTTATTTTTAATTTAAACTTCTAAGTAACTTGTAAGCTAAAAATTTATTTATATAATTATCAAATAGCTTTTTATTTTTTTAAAATAACTCTATTTTTTTTTTAGTTTTAACTTAAAAATAGCTTCTAACTTAAAAATGAGAGAATCCAAACTGACTCTTATCTTTAGTAGGCCGTGAACAAAATTATTAGAAGTGGAAAAAAACAATTTAATGTCTTATATAATATGTGTGAAAATATTATTAGTCAATTTATTATGCTACTCTTAAAGGACGATGGAGTTTTGTTGGCTCTCAACCCAATCATTAGTGGGATACACTAAACTAATTAACACGTGATCACACACGGCTAAATTTAAATGTTCCCTTCAATGGAAAACTAGTACAGCCCCGCACCATAAATCCCTTGCTTTAAACATACTCTGGGTCTTTAATGTCTTGAGTTGATTAATTCATGTAACATCTTTTTTTTTATATTTGTGTTTTTTTTTAATTTATCCTTATTAATGTCCCTCAACAATAATTAAATAAAAAAAAGATTAAGAGAATTAAAGAAGATGATTAAGATATTTTAACAAAAAAACATCATATTAATTAACTCAACTGATTTTCTTAATTTTAGAATTTGAAGGACAAGTGAAGTATTATAATTAAATATATTCCCTGATTATTTTTTTACTTCCCAGCAAAAACTTCCCTCCCTGTTTTCTTTTAAAGATTGAAGTTGATGTGAGTTCAATCTTTTAAGTTGTGAATGTCTTTATGTTCAAAGACCACGAACAAAATAGGGTTAAGTAATAAATCTGTACTAGAAATATACGTTTAGAAGCAATGTTACTTTGAAAGTTTTTTTAAGTTTAATATTGTCCCGAAAGTTTAAAAACTTAGTAATATTACTTTTTTTGTTAAAAAACTAATATTGATTGTTAAAAAATTGACGTTGGCCGTTACCTTTTAACAGAAAATGACAACGTCACTACGTTTTTAGATTCTCGGAGCAATATTGAGTCAAAAAAACTTTCAAAGCAACAATGTTCTTGGGCGGATTTATTATTTAACCCAACAAAAATATTTGTAGATATTCAATTATACACACACACATACATAAATAGCAGAAATTGAAACAAGTTTTTTTAAAATAAATTATAGACCAAATCCTTGTTAAGATGACCAATTTTTCTCAATAACTTGTCATCCAATACAAGTGCCTTTTTGCATCTATTAGCAGACCAACACATGAAACTAGAAAGTGACAAAAACCCAAGACTAATTCAAAGGGTTAATTCGATAGCACAGAGGGCGTAGGGGCAAAAACAAGAAAGCGAAAAAACCCTTTTTTGGCACAAAGACGCATTCTTGCTCCCATAACCGCGTGGAAGTTTCCACTTCCCCCAATCAAATCTCCAAAATTTCTCACTTCACACGCTGCTTCTCTCTCTCCTCCCACGGGCCCCACCACTCTGCATCATTATATAAACACTTTGTACACCATCTCATCCCTAAACATGCAAAAATCTGAACTTAATCTCTCACATAACGCCATTATTCTTACGTAACCCATCAATGGAGGTACCTTACCCTGGTTTTCGTTTCTACCCTACAGAAGAAGAGCTTGTCTCATTCTACCTCCACAACAAGCTTCAAGGTCTCAGATCCGACATGGACAGAGTCATCCCTGTTGTTCAAATCCACGACGTCGAGCCTTGGAACCTCCCACGTATGACTAAAATTCAGTCTTGTGTCTGTCATCATTAGTAACTTGTGTCACGGTCTCTGTGTCTGATAATTACTTGTTTTTGTGCAGAGCTTGCCGGAGAGGTGTGTCGTGGAGATACAGAGCAGTGGTTCTTCTTCTCGCCGAGACAAGAAAGAGAAGCCAGAGGAGGGAGGCCCAACAGAACCACTGCTTCCGGATACTGGAAGGCCACCGGTTCTCCTGGTTACGTCTACTCTTCCGATAACAAAGTCATCGGCGTTAAGAAAACTATGGTCTTTTATAGAGGCAAAGCTCCCACCGGAAGAAAAACCAAGTGGAAGATGCATGAATACAGAGCCATTGAACCTTCCAACTCTAACCAATCCACCACCTCCATTCCCACGGTATATATACAAGGCTAAATTGTAAATCTTTTGAGTGATTTTGTTCATGAGCAAAGTCTTTTAGGATATATTTATATAGTAAATCTAGCTAACTTTCTTAAGATACCTCATTATGGAAGATTCATGTGGATGTGTCACAGTTGAGGCACGAATTCAGCTTGTGCCGAGTTTATGTGATATCGGGGAGCTTCAGGGCATTTGATCGGCGGCCATTAGAGGCGGGGTTTCAAGGCGACGGAGCTTCTGGTTCGGGTGCTGCAACTGGTATTCATGAGGAAGGTGGAAGAAGCTCGTCGGACACATCAAACTCAGGAGCAGAGCATGCAGAAGCAGGAGGAGGATCGAGTAGTACCAATCGGAATAATGCGAATGACGAGGAGACTGTACAAGAGCCTCTGTGGGAATGGGAACAGCTAAATTGGCTTTGATTGTAGAAATGGGATCAACTTAATTGGTTCTAATTGAGTAGTCTACGAATCTAACCTTAGGCGAAGCTGATGATGGGTTCAATATCTCTGTTTCATCCTCTGATGATCTAAGCGTTTCATTTGTAACAAACTAGTCGTATTTGATTTTGTTTGTAGGAAAAAATAACATAGATACGATGATCTTAGGGGTGTTTGGAAAACACCCAAAATCTAGGTTTTGCGTAAGTACAGATAAAACTCCTCTTATATATTTATCTCGTACTACGTAAAATCTAAGTTTTGGAAGGTTTCCAAACATCCCCTTAGGAAACTAGCTAGGTTGTCGTCCTGTCTTCCCTAAACTGTGAAAGATATTGTACCTGAAAGTTTTTGTATTAATTAATTCAATCCATTTATGTATGGTTAAGTTTACATTAGAAATTTGAAAATAAGGTTCATGTAAGTTAAGATAAAACTCTTCTCACACATTTATCTTGTAAATTGTAAATCATATTAAAAAATAGTTTTTCCTACTAACCAATTTATACTATCATAGTCATTCATCACTGCAATAAAAACAATGCTCAGTAAAAACATCGAGTAAAAAGGTTGAAAATGTAAGTTTTTACTGTTTTTAATAAATAAGATTGAAAAAATATAAACAACTTAAATGTTAATGCTCATGATAATGAAAACTTGATTAAAGCTAAAATAAGGGAATCTATGAATGATCCTACATTCCAAATTTTACAAATGAATTTGTTATAAGAGCATGAAAATAAAACGTTGAGGACATACAACTAATTCATGCAAGATAATGTATTTGGTTTGAATCAATTGATATATTTAGGGATTGTTAAACTTTATTTTTTTTCATGTTTTGAAACTTGATGGTAAGAGTTGTTAAACTATTTTTTGTATTTTTTGACTTATGTTTTATATAGTTATGTAATTTTTATCTTTTAAATATGAAATTGTTAATTACTTATTTATGTTTTTTTATATATACATATTACATATATACAATTTTATATTCTGACTTTAACTAATACAAAATTTAAGTAATAAAAACTTTATGTTTTATGTCATTTTTTATTGTTTACATTTTTACCATCTTTCTCTATTTTTACATAAAAACTTGATTTTAAAATAAATCCACTCTTATAGTAGTGTGAACGGCGTTACCTGTTACGATTGAGATTGAATTTGCGTGTCCAAATATCATAAGAGTTGGTGGGTGTGGCCAGCTGTATGAACTTGAAACATGAAAAACCGACATATTCGGACCATCTATGAATGTTTTGACTAATTATCCATCAATATATGCCAAACATGGAATCTGGCAAAAAAAATAAATAATAAAATAAAAAATACCGTAATTAAAATCGCCTAAATGAACGAAAATCGAACAAGAGTGGTTGTAGTTCATGAACCTTGAGTTTTCTTCAGCGCCTGCCTCTGTTCTTTCTCGAGCTATAATTCTGAAGTGTATGCATAGCCAGAGGCTGAACCACCTCCTATCCAGTTGGGGCTAATTTTCTCTTATTTTATATATTTGTGTGTGTGTGTATATATTTTATTTTGGGTTTTAGTTTTCTCATGTTACATGAGAAAACTAAAATTCCTACACACACATGAAATGGTGGGACCCATATACACATATACTCCTTCTGGTCCTTATTATAAGGCACCAACTATCTTTTCTCACAAACCAAGAAAATGAAAGTTAAGTCATTAATGAGCCTAAAATTAATAAAAGTTTCCAATTTTATCCCTACTTTAATGAGATAGACTTAAAAAAGTTTGTTAAAGTAAGGGCATAATAGGAAATAGTAATAATTAAGTTAGTTAAATGTAGTTGGTGCCTTATAAAAAGGACAAAAAATTTTGGGTAGTTGGTGCCTTATAATAAGGACCAGAGGGAGTATAAATATATGTGTATGTGGGTGTCACCATTTCATGTGTGTGTGACATAAGATAACTTTTTTTCCTATAACATGAGAAACATTAATTCCTTTTATTT
This sequence comes from Acacia confusa, assembly GCA_037074495.1. NCBI lineage: Eukaryota > Viridiplantae > Streptophyta > Magnoliopsida > Fabales > Fabaceae > Acacia > Acacia confusa. Next base: position 3,544,999 of record CM073509.1, read on the forward strand.
TATTTTATTTTGTTCAATACTTTGGCTCCAGCTATATATTCTATAATTACACTTTTTTTTTATTAAAACAATGTTTGATTCATTACTCATTAGACTATAAGAGGAAAGTGAAATTCTTGTTTGAGATATCTACTGAAAAGATTAGTATCATCTTATATCATGTTTTGATTTAACAAAAGAAAAGAACCGTGGCCTATTAAGATAAATGAATGATAATGATAATTGAAGGGGGCTCTTTAGCTTGCACTTGGAAGGGGTCTAGAAGAGTCAAACTTCTTTTACTTTCGGGTTTTGGCGTTGTTTATCTTCATTTTAAGGATTAAATAAATACTCAAAATTATTTATTTTCACCCCACTCTTTTTATGAAAGTTATTATACGTATTTTTCTCATTCTAATGAAGGTAATATTGTGCTTATTAGTGAAAATTTTGGAGTTATAATTTTATGAGAGTCTTGAGTTTTGACGATAGATGACAATATATAAGTAAATAATGATTAATGATTAATTTTCACTAGTTTAGATTTATTATTTGGTTATCTTATGATTTTATAATGAATTTATCGGCTAGATATGATTAGTTTTGATGATGTCTTGTATATGTCATTAGTAAGAGTAAAAAGATTGGGTAATTTGTTTATCTTCTTGATTGATTAATCCTTCTTGTATTTAATGTAGAATCAAAGATGTGAAGTTCATCTATGAAGAATAATCAATAAGAAAATCAGAAATTCCAAAAAGATGAATCGGCAAAGAAGAAAAAGAAGAAGATCAAGGAGGTTGAGGATGTAGATGAGGATAAGGAAAAGGGAGAAGGGAAATTGAATTAGAAAGAATTTATTCAATGGAACATCTTCAGTCAAAATCGGTTCAAATTTATTTGTGAAGAATGTTCAATGGATGAAAATATATTGACGAAGATGATGAACTGAAGTCAAATGATGAGCCAGTAAAAGATGGAAGATGTTGATGAATATAACGAGAATACCTTTATTAGCTTAAATATGTCCATGGAGAATGCTCATGAAGATTGAAAGAAAGAAAGAGTTGGATTATGGAGCATGATCAAGAGATGTGATTTTAGAAAGAAGAAAATGAAGAAGAGGAAAAATTGATCAAGATGAATGATGGAAGATGGAAGGACTTGATGAAAATATGATTATACAAGTCCCAAGATTGATTATAGAAGTGTCCATGATCAAATGGAAGTTGGAAGGGGTTAATTCAGAGTTAAAGTCAACAAAAATCTGCTTCTAAAAGACAAAACTCGAGTTTCCAGGTCAAAACTCGAGTATACAAACTTACTGCAGAAATTGGCTTCTGGATGAGAAAACTGTGGTTTGTGAAACTCCGGTTTGGGAGTCAACTCAAGTTTCTAAGTCAAAATTTGGGCTATGGAGGTCAATACTCGAGTATGGCACTTAAATATTTGTATATTGGGTGTTTTCAGCTTCTCTCGCACGTCTCGACCAGACAAAACTCGAGTTTCCTCTTTCAATACTCGAGTATCAATACTTAACAGCAACTCTGTTCATCCCTGTTTCACGTTCAGCTTTGGACGATGTCTGGTAATTCGATGATATCTCCTGAACTAGACATCGGATTGAGGTGAAATCAAATTTGACTGAAACTAGACATCCAATGTGTCATCTTAACAAATTTTCAAGTCCAAAGAAGATCAGATGAGAGAGCTTTGAATTTCCAAAGTTGGATCAAATATTCATGCCACACAGCAGACCAAGCTTCAATGATTTGAGTATAACTCACAATCTGCAAATCGAAATGAGCTGAAACCGGTGGCATATGAGAGAAGACTCATAAGGCTTTCCATAAATACTTGATTCAACCAAAATGAAGATAAGATTAGAGAGATATGATCTTCGAAAGTTGACTAATAATTCAGAACGCTGCAAAAATAATGGTAAAAGAATAATCTTCTTTCATCAGATCATAACGGGCGAATTCCAACAAATTAAGATATGATTTTTGTTGCTGTGGAAAGAAGAATCTAAGAGCTATATGGAGGATAAGTAGCTTGTCAAAATTGGAGCTATATCAATCAGAGAGCAACCGAGGATTGAAAAAGCTTGAAAACTCGAGTTTAGAAGTGAAAACTCGAGTATAACTCAGACAGAGAGCAATGAACGTTAGTGGATCTTCAATACTCGAGTATAAGAAGCAAAACTCGAGTATAGATCAGACAGAGATGAATCTGAAGTAATGCTACAAGCTCACTACTCGAGTTTCCAATTCAATACTCAAGTTTCCATCTATGCTTCAGAAAAATTACTGTTGCGAAAATCCTAAATCTGATCTAGATCATCCAGATCCTTACCCAAATGATTTGTAACACTTCTCAACATCATTTAAATCATTTGTGGACATGTTTCAGATGATCAAACGAGGGATTACATAAAGATCAAGATGTTGAGTTGTCAAAGTCCAAAAAGCTGAAAATAACGGCTAGTTTCCAACTGCCATATCCTCAAATGGTTCTGATTACAACGGTTCTATTCTCCAACGTTTAGAAGACCTTAATCTATAAATAGAATCATATTCAAAACGCAAGAAGATGAAGGAGTGAGCTTACACAGTCATAATGTCGAAATTATGAATCCTCTTCTCACTCTATTTTTCATGCTTTCATAGTATATCATTTTAAGAGTGAAATGTCTTATAATGCACTTCAGTGTTTATTACAATCACTTCTTTGAGAAAAGATACATTGTTAATCATATATTCTTGAGAGATACTCAAGGTTGGGTGACCTTGAGTGGGAAAGTGATTGTATCCCTTCGGGTTGTAAGGGAGAGTCTCTGAGAGAGATTGTAAAGGCTATACAAGTGCCTGGACAAACTTGTGGGGTGTAAAGGCTTGTCTTTTGTGCCTGGTTAAACAAAGAGATAATGGAAATCTCAAGTGGAGCTTGAGGACTAGATGTATGTCAAGAATTGAGCCGAACCAGTATAAATCTGAGTTTGCAATTCTCTTCCTTAAACTCCTTTATTTCCAGCATACATGTTTAAATAATTGTTTAGAGCTCTATAACCTTTTATTATCATTCAAACTGATTTTATTGAATTGCAAAAAGATTTTGAAAAGTTGCAAGTTTTTATCCTCAGCCAATTCACCCCCTCTTGGGTTCAGCCAGGTCTAACATTATCAACAATGAAAATTGTAAAGACAAGGCTTTGAAACAAGATGGAAGATGATTTTCTTGTAAATAATTTGGTTGTGTATATTAGAAGAGAGATTGTTGAAATATTTATTATTGATTTTATCAATTTAAAAGAGTGTCGTCTATAATTTTAGATATGCATTTTTTTATTATATTTTAAATAATTTTATTAAATTTCATCATACATATAATTATTATGTTAGTGTTTGTAATATCCTTAAGACAATATTTGATTTATTACTTATTAGGCTGTGAGAGGAAAGTAGAATTCTTATTTGAGATACCTACTGAAAATGTTAGTATTATCTTATATATTATTTTGATTTATAATTATTAGTTATTATTTATTTTTATTTTCAATGTTATGTGATATTATTTAATAAATAAGTTGATGATTATTTTTTAACCCAGGCCAAAAATATTTTCTGACTCCACTATTGTGTATAGTCACTAAAAACAGCTCCATACATGTTAAGGAATTAATACTTATGAAATCCATGCAACGTTTTCACTCTAAAAATAAATATAATTAAATTCTTTAAATATCATATATCAACAAATTGATTTTGGGTGCCGCATGTTTTTTCCCAATATCCTTGCAAACATAGGACGCAGCAATTTTCACTCAATTTTTTAAAGGGTTGAGGCCTGCCTTCAAAACTTTTACTTATGAGCGTAGGCACTGAAATTGTTTCTCTCTACCTTAAATTTTAAATGATGCAGGCAATATTATTACGTTTTTAACCCTTATAGTTCCAAGGCAACAATAGATCCAAAAAAAAAAAAAAGCTATCAAATATTAACAGCTTTCCTCTTATTTTAAAAAAAAAATTACAAATTTTATATCACTTAGCTACTTCTTCTGGTCCTTATTATAATACATCAACTATCATTTCTTGTAGATCAAGGAATGGGAGTTCAGTCATTAAATTGTTCCAAAATTGATAAATATTCCCAACTTTATCCCTACATCAACGATGTGAATTTAAAAAGTTAGTTAAAAATGAGGATATAATGAGAAAATAGTGATAAATGAATTAGTTAAAAACAGTTAATACCTTATAATAAGGATAAAAAACTAATGATAGTTGATGTTTATAATAATAACCAGATTGAGTATTACAAAGCTATTGGCAATAGCCATAACTTTTAACTTAGGTTATAAACTAGTCAGATAACTTCATTAACTTGAAGAAAACTTCAAACGAAGTTTTACAATTTGTTTGAAACATTTTGAGAATTTCAAGCAAATAAATACAACATATCACTATCTTCTCCATAAAAAATTAAATTTGATGTATTTATCATTTTTTGCTATCACTGTTGGAGTTATTTAATGTAGTGGTCAAAGTCCTTTGGGAAAAATTAAAACAAAGGACCTAAATAAAATAAAATTTAATTAGAAAGACCATAAAAATTGTAATTATTAAGAAGGACCGAATAAGCTTAAAAGTACTAAATTACTCTTTAGCTTTCCCAACGTAGAAAATAAAGAGCAAAACGTCTTCTTCTGTCATCCCGTGAATATCAAAGTAAGACCATTTGAGAATCTAGTATTGGAAATTAAAAATAATGATATTTGGTAAAAGTGTATGCATAGTAATGAAGTTCAAGAATAACTTTGTTCTAATTAACTTCCTGTTTTCACGGGATTACCAAAAATCACTGTTTTTAACTTTTAATACTAGATTTTCAAATGGCCCCACCTTGATATTCATATTCAAGGGAGCACGGAAGAAGGTACTTTGTTCTTTGTTTTTTGCGTTAGGGAAGCAAAAGAGTAATTTAGTACTTTTAAGCTTATTTGGTCCTTCTTGATAATTACAATTTTTATGGTTTTTCTAATTAAATATTATTCTATTTTGGTTCTTTATTTTAATTTTCCCAAGTCCTTTTATCTTTTAGAAAAACACAATTGAAATTCTGTTCTCCATTGGTTGTTAAAACAATCTCTCAACTTATTTATTTTCTTACAACGATTTAACCTAAAATATTAGCTAAAAATATTAAACCTCTTCTACCTAATCAAACTGCGAGTGGTTTTTATATATATATATATATATATATATAATTTTATCCACGTAAAGTAACTAAAATTCTAAAAATTTAGTTGGGGCTCATATAGTACCTGTCGGTAATCGACGTGGACTCAAAGGTGGCGCACGATGATGAAGAATTTTAATTGACGATCCTGCCACCACCAGACAAAAGATTGCTGCTGGGCCTGCGAGGAGCACGATGTAATAAAATATATATAAAATAATTCTGTAACACTAATAATAGAACTTTAGAGGTGATTCCGAGCGAATTCAAATTTCCCATCATGTCCTTCTTCTCCCGTAACGAGGCCTCGAAGATCTAACTAGGAAGGGAGAAGGAAAAGTTCTATCGGATCGCCAATTCCCGATGGCGATTCTCTACGCTATGGTGGCAAGAGGTACTGTGGTGCTGGCGGAATTCAGCGCCGTCACCGGCAATACAGGCGCCGTGGCTCGCCGGATCCTGGAAAAGGTTCCGGATGAAGCCGATTCTAGGCTGTGCTTCTCTCAGGATCGTTATATATTTCACATACTACGATCCGATGGCCTAACCTACCTCTGTATGGCCAACGACACCTTCGGAAGTGAGTTTTACTTCCCCCCTGTCCATTTGCTGAAGTTATTTCATTTATTCGGATTAGTGTAATTGTTTGAGCATTGGAAAATGTTTACTTTAGTGGGCATATCTTTGTTGTATATTCTGTACGCATGTTAAGATGCGCTGAACTGAAGTCTAGGGGAGCGAGGTTTATGGTGGAAAAAAAGTTAGGGTTTGACCTGATGGAGTTGTAGTTGTATCATGTCTCTGCCAGTAGGTGTATCTGTGAGGTGGGGAGTGTCTATAGACTCTATTCTAACCCATACAATTTTTTTCCCTTTTTCATCATCAACCAATTAACGGGCACAATTTCAGTACTTTAAAGGAAGAGCCAAAATTCATTAAGTAGAAACGAGGCAGACAATAAGCTTGCTGCTGGAATTTAGCTTTGGTATATATAGATATTCTTTACAGTATATATCAATCTAAAGAGGACATTATTCTATCATTCTGTACTCAAAACTTCTTCCCTTGTTCAATATTTGCTGCCATTGTATTTTCAATGCCACAACCCTCATATTGATCATCTTGAAAGTTCAAAACGTAAGGGAAGGAAAGTAGGAAACCATGAAAATCTTCATAACAAACTTGAAGTTGGCAGCAGACCTTATTCCTACCTCCTGTTCAATGCTTCAAAGCAAAATACCTTGGAAAACCTGTACATGGTAATTTCAAGAAATACTAAACCACTCCACTCCAGTGCTTATGTGGGTATCGGCATCACTTGGCTTCCTTATTTATTGCAAGCCCCAATTGTTTAATTTTTGTTGATTACCAGAATGAGCTGCAGCTGGAAATTCAGAAGCATTGGAAATTTAGATTGCTAACTATAAATTATTTGGGCACGCCTGGCTTCCATGTTTTGCCTTAATGAAACATCAGTTGACTTAAACTAATTTCTCAAGAAATATTTGTCACGCATTTTAGGGGACAAATAGACAATTTTGTACAAATTATTTCAGTGTTTTTTGTACTTTTGCTTTCTCAATAGGTAGGTGATAAGCTAGTGGGGGCATCACTGATGTTGCTCAGCTGCTCGCAGGTTGTCACACACGTCAATGAGCGACCAAGCAAATATGTTTTTTTTTTAATTACTAACTTAAACAGGGCTTCCAGAACCAACCCATATCAAGTTCGATCTATCTCAATTCTCAAACAAGTCTATTGCTAACTCATGTGGCGAACTTGCCATTTTCCTTGCAAAGGAGATTGGATCTCCCACCCACTCTCTCTTTCTCTCCAATTTTATGAGGAATTTGCAGAAATAGAATTCAGAGGATACATATTTTTAATAGGCTTAGTTTATATGCTATTAGGGATTTTCAGTTACTTGACCTCACTGTTTGGTTCGCTTTGATTCATATTTTTAGTACTTATTTGTAAAATATTTTGCTTCTTAATAAAATTTGAATGCAGGGATTTTTTGGTGTTAATATGAATACAGGGACCATTCTTAACAAATCTTACACCTTAAAACTCTATATCAGTGGTAGCATTCTAGAAATTATTTCAAAATCTCATTCCTGTCCATTCACAAGGCTGGGGCCTTTTTCTTCTAATTTGGAGTTGATTTACATTTAATCATTTATAGAACTAGAAACCTGGTGAAGTTACCTGTCCTATAAAAGAATGAAGCATTTCTGTGCCCTGGTTCATAGTTAGCTTTCTGCCTTAGTAATCTTCTTCAGCTTCTATCTTCATGGTTGTTTTTCTAACCTTGTGATGTTTCATTTGTGCTTGGCTTAGGGAGAATTCCTTTTGCTTACTTGGAAGATATTCAAATGAGGTTTATGAAGAATTACAGCAGAGTGGCCCTTCATGCACCAGCTTATGCAATGAATGATGAGTTTTCAAGGGTTTTACATCAGCAAATGGAATTCTTTTCAAGTAGTTCTAGTGCAGATACTCTCAACCGTGTGAGGAGTGAAGTTGGTGAGGCAAGTATTATTCTAGCCAAGCTTTTTGCACCCACTCTTTATCAGGCGCCCCCCCCCCCCCCCCCCCCCCAAAAAAAAAAAGAAGAAAATCATTACTTGTCATTTCTTTACCTGGCACAATTTGCATCCTCTTTTTGCACTTATGATAATATTCCTTTGGTCCAAATTGGTGGCCATTAGAGCTTATAATCTGTCATTCAGATTCGCACTATCATGGTGGAAAATATTGAGAAAATATTGGAGAGAGGTGACCGGATTGAACTTCTTGTGGATAAGACCGCAACAATGCAAGACAGCACGTTTCACTTTAGGAAACAGTCCAAGCGCCTCCGAAGAGCTCTTTGGATGAAGAATGCCAAACTCTTGTAAGTACATCTGTTCTTCTATGCTTTTGTACTAAACCATAAATTTTCAAAATTTACATCTTAGATTACTGATGCAATGTTTGCAATGAACGAGCTAAGGCTTATATCAAATTTTGCTTTTGTTCTTTGACAGGGCATTGTTGACATTATTGATTGTTCTGTTTCTTTACTTCATAATTGCTGCTTGTTGTGGAGGCATCACTTTACCGTCATGCAGATCTTGATTAGACACTCTTGCTGATTAATATTTCTGAGGTTTGCAACTATCAAAATTGCGAATGCCAATATTCTGGAGAAGCTCTAAGCTTGCCAGGTTCAATTTATGAGTTGAGCGAGTCAAAGTGACATCCATCTACAAGGATCCCGGAACAATTGTGTATTTATATAAATGTATTGCTTGTCATTTTTGGCGCAGTATCACAAGTACATGCTGGAGTCTGATTAGTCACTCTTGTGATTAAGGGGCATCCCTCTGTAAATGTATGGATTCTTACCATTTTACTTTACCATGTAGGTTATAGTAATTTTTCTTCGTTAATTTCATGGAGTGTGCTTGGATACGCTATGGCTCTGTTTGTTCATTAGCTGGTATGGCAACATAAGTACATAATCGTTCAAGTATTTGTTTGGACAATTCTTCATTTATCGTATTCAATCCTTCTGTCAAAGTATCAAATCTCCATTTCTCCTGCATACTTTGATTGTATGGAGAATTCCCATTAGCTCTACACAATTTTTATTTTTTATTTTTTTTATGAAAAGGGTGGATATTGTTGGCTTGATATTATAAGTGGGATCAAACTCACAATCTCTTATTTATTAGAGAGCTTACATGTCATTAGGCCATTAACATTAGTTCTAGCCATTGATTTAGTCGAAATCTCACCTTTCTCAAATCTCAGTGATCTAATATACTTCACAATTATTGATTAAAACCCTTATAGGTGGCTTAACTCTATTCATTTATGAATGCATTAGCATCATGCGATCAAACCAAAGCCTGAGTTCTTCAGTCGGAAATCCATCCGAGTGGCAACTCCTTTTGTTTATATCCTAACTTCAATCTTCTTTGGCAGCCTTTTCACCATAACCTCTTGCTTCATTATTTGCACAATAAAATAAAAGGATTTTATTAATCTCTTCTAAACTTCTTTATCTCTATGACAATCTCGTATAATATGAAGAACAGGTCCTGTTAGTTACAGCCGAAATGACAAGTCCAAGGCACCAAATTACTCCTGCTTCTCCAACTCTGTCATAATTAGGCCAACGGAGCTTGCCAATGGAATTTTCTTGAAACTTCAATATATATGTATTATGTGTGTGCGCGCGCACGCATGTAGAGCTTGAACTTGGTCATCAAGAAAAATGTGGACCAATTTAATGATAGAAAGTGAGTGAAAAAAATGACTTTTGCTTCTCCCATGAAAAATACTCTCGGGAAAAAAATAATGAAGGCTGACGATTTTGTTATTTCTTAATATTAGAAATGGAATATTTTTCTGCAACCTAACATGCCATCAAAACGGGAATAATGAACTAGTCTTTTGCTTTTATTTGAAGAAATTCTCTAAATCATTTGCGTGTTCATCTTTCTCTAGTATCAAGAACTGGAATACGTAACAGAGTGACCTAGCTAGCACGATCCAAATCCCCAAGTAAACACTTTTTCCTATAATAAAGGCCACATAAGATAGCAAAGTGAAAGCTGAATTGGTCGTTGGAACTCCAAATCATCAAACACTTCAAGGATTCGTATTTTGCTCATGTCATGGCGACACTGACATCTCCTTAGTATAAACAAATTTAAGATTGCCACTATTAGACTAAGATAATGCGCAACTCCCCTACATGACCGAAAGTTAATCCTTCTTGCCTCTGTTTTTGTTAAGATTTTTTGTTTTTGTTTTTTTTTGTTTTAACTATGGTTAACTAACTCGGCTTTCTGTGTTTTCAATTGAATCTCATAAACAAAGGGGGGAAGATCAACGCATTTGGCGTTTAATAGACAGTTGGATGAACTAAATGGTGAAATATTGGTGGTTGTTTCCATATCGGTGATATAAATGACTTTTCTTTCCGATGGTCTTTTATAAATAGAAGATAAATAAAAATCTGATTGTAAGTGTAGTTTATATTGGGAATGATGGTGGTAGAAGTGACTTTTTCCTAAATAAGCTCTTGTTTGGAATAGTGTATAAAAAATCAATTGAGATGAAAAATAATTGAAAATGACATAAATCTTAATATTGAATACTATATATATGTATGCATGTATGTATGTTATTGTGATAATTGAAAATAAAAATTTAAATTTGATAAAAAAATTAAATTTTTATTAAAAATTAACAAACTCTAAAATACTTAATTAAATATAGGGTTAAAGTGTAAAAATACACATATGTTTTTCCTCCAAGAGCGTCCAGCACCATATGTTATTTTTTAGTGCAAAAATACACATGCCGTTAGGTTTTAGGAGCAAAAATACCACTTCCGTTACTTGACCGTTAATCATGGTGAAATTACTCTTTTGCCCTTAACCTTGTTCTTTTTTAATTATTTTAAACTAAGGGCAAAAAGGTAATTTCACTATAGTTAACGGTCAACTAACGGTCAGTTAACGGTCAACTAACGGAATTGATATTTTTGCTCATAAAACCTAACGGCGTGTGTATTTTTGCACCAAAAAATAACATATGGTGCCGGACGCTCCTGGAGGAAAAACATATGTGTATTTTTGCACCTTAACCCTTTAATATATTATATTCTAATAGAAAAATTAAAATGTATACATTTATTTAATAGTACATTGCTTATTAGAATTAGGGCAAAATCGAGGTTTTGCGTAAATTGAGACAAAATTTCTCTCATATACTTACCTTGTAAATTCTAAAATCTAGTTTTTAGAAGGTTTCCAAACACTACTTAAATCACCTATTGCTAACATTTTTCTCTAGAAACTAATAAAAATAACTTTTTTACAGAAGTCTAATCAACCATTGAAGCTATCACAAATGATCCAGATTTTATTTTTTTACAGAATTACATTACTCCTTCATGGTAATGGTGTTTTGGTGCTAGAGAAGTTGAAATCAAACAATCCTACATAACCGAAGTTCTAACTTCCCAAGCAATCAAATTATTTGGATTAAAAATAAAATGTACGAGTGTTTGATTTGAGTATTCATTAAAACTCTGAATCCGCCTATGACCCTTGAGAGGATTCGGCAGTTTATCACATCAAAAAAGGATATCTTGTTAGGTGCCGCGAACTGTGCCACTAGATAACTAGATTATGCGCCACATGCCCACGTAGGACATTATGAAACCAGACCGACCAAACCAATCTTCTTCACTACTCGCTCTGGTTCAAAATGATGCTTACTAGTAAATATACTAAATTCATAAATTATTTAGATAGTCATTAGTTGTTATTTCTTAATTTTATCTATGTTTATTGATGGTGTACGTTGAATATTTGGAAAAAAATTTTGACCAAAAAAAAATATTTGGAGAAAGTTCTCCTCAAATTCTTAATAGAAGACATTTTTATTTAATTTGATTAGATTAAAGAAATTAATTGGATTAATTGAAATATAACATATACTCTTTCCTCCTAGTTTTTATTGCAAGACACCAAGTAGTCATTCTTACAAATTAATAAAAACAATTAAAAACATTAAACTTGTCTTAAAATCTAAGCAATTTTCAATTTCACCTTCACTAATTACAATAAATTTTAATATCATATTAATTATTAATATCTCCCACTATCCTTCTTAAACATTGACAAGCATGAGAAAAAATATTTAATACTCTTTACAAACAAGCAAATGACTTATAAAAATGATAAGAATATTTGTTAGTTGGTGTCTTATAATAAATACTAAAAAGAGAATTTTCCAAAACGTGTTAATCATATTCTTTAATTCTCTCACCCTCTCTCTCTTTCTCTCTCTTTTTTTTTGTTTGATCAAAATCCTCTCTCTTTTTTTATTACTCCTTTGATTCTTATTATAAGGCACCAATTACTAAATGTATTTTGTCCTTTTTATAAGGCACTTGTTTGTTTTCAAAGAACATTGATTAATTTTTCCATGTATGTCCATAATTAATAGGGGTAATAGATGAGAGTAATAATAATATAATATTATAGTTTAATATAAATAGTAGGGGTAATATTAAAAATTACTTTAATTATAGGACAATTTTATTGACTTTAACTGTTTTTATTTTTATTGATTTGTATAATTTGTTAGTTGGTGCCTTATAATAAGAATCAAAGAGAATGAATATTATTGATGGAGCATCAAATTGAGAACATATTAACAAAGATACCTATTTCTTTTTGACGATAATTAAACACAGTTTTAATGAGTTAACAACTCCTTAGTTTTAAACTGGAGAGGAATAATAAAGTTGCGCCAAAATCAGCACGAAGGGCATCTCATTTGTTAGGTTCACTCGAGGATTCCTTCTTGGCTCTTTCTCCTACACATGCTTCGTACTCTTCTTCCTTCTCCATTTCCTGTCTTCTCTATTCCATCACATCCGCCTCCTCAAAAAATGTCTTCACTTTCTATTACCTTTTTCTCACCACTGCCTCATCAAATTTTCCGATCAACCCCACCTTCTTCAATCCCTTTCTCATACACCAATTGCTCAAAAACACCATCTTTGACAACAAAAATCAGAGCTGGTAACACCAGTAAGTTTGGAAGTTTTCTTCACCTACAGCCTCTACACAAACCCCAAACTTTAGATTTCGATCTTCCCCTGTTTCACCCATCCGATCATCGTCCTCGTAAATTCGACGTCGTCGTCATCGGTGCCGGACCTGCCGGCGTTCGCCTGGCAGAGCAAGTGTCAACCTACGGTATTAAGGTTTGTTGTGTCGATCCCGACCCGCTTTCTCTGTGGCCCAACAACTACGGTGTCTGGTTAGACGAGTTTGAGGATTTGGATCTCCATGATTGTTTGGACAAAACATGGCCCATGACTTGCGTTTACATTGATGACGGCAGGACCAAGTACTTAGACCGTTCTTATGGTCAGGTCAGTCGGAGGAAACTGAAGGAGAAACTGGTCGGACGATGTATTTCCAACGGGGTTACGTTTCATAAAGCAAAGGTATGGAAAATTGAACACCAGGAGTTTGAATCTTCGATTTTGTGTGATGATAATTATGAGCTAAAAGCGAGTTTAGTTGTTGATGCAAGTGGGTTTAGCAATGATTTTATAGACTACAACACTAAACATAGAAACCATGGATATCAAATTGCTCATGGGATTTTGGCTGAAGTGGAAGAACATCCTTTTGATTTAGACAAGATGGTTCTTATGGATTGGAGAGATTCACATCTTGGTAATGAGCCAAATTTGAGAGAGAACAATAAAAAGCTTCCAACTTTCTTATATGCAATGCCATTCAATTCCAACCTGATATTTCTAGAAGAAACTTCACTTGTGAGCCGTCCAGTGTTATCATACATGGAAGTGAAGAGAAGGATGGAAGCGAGGCTGAGACATTTAGGCATAAGAGTGATTAACATATTGGAGGATGAGAAGTGTTTGATCCCAATGGGAGGGTCTCTTCCTAGGATACCCCAAAATGTATTGGCTTTTGGCGGGAATTCTGGGGTAGTCCATCCTTCAACAGGGTACATGGTGGCTCGAACCATGGCTCTAGCCCCTGTTGTAGCAGGCGCTATAGTGGAGTGCCTTGGGTCGAGCCGGATGATAAGGGGGAAGCAGCTTTATGCTAAGGTTTGGGATAGACTTTGGCCAATTGAGAGAAGATTCACGAGGGAGTTTTATTGTTTTGGAATGGAGACATTGCTGAAGCTAGACTTGAGTGGAAGTAGGAGTTTCTTCGATGCTTTTTTTGACTTGGAACCTTATTACTGGCAAGGCTTCCTGTCTTCAAGGTTGTCTTTGATGGAATTAGCTAGCCTTAGTTTATCTCTGTTCGGACATGCCTCCAATCTTTCTAGGTTTGATATTGTCACCAAGTGTCCTCTGCCTTTGGCTAGAATGATGAGCAATCTCGCTTTGGAATCCATTGGTTGATCAATTACATGTACATCCATACTTGTTTTTCTTAATATACGTACTTCAGACAATTGTCACCATCTATCAGTTATCAATACTCATTAGTTTTATGATTTCAAGCTTAAACATTATCTTGTCAGTTCAATCATTGTATCATTTCTTCCGTTTACCATTCAAGTCTATTTATAGTGATACACATTTTTGGCATTAAGTTAAATTCACTCAAACTAATTGACTTCCTCCATTTAACAAGTTTCACTTCAATAAATTCCATGCACTTAATCACATAACAATAAAATTGTGAGTTGAAATCTTGTCACTGTGAAGATTTTTTTGGTAGGTGATTTGTAAATATTTCTATAAGTATTCTGAGTTCATAGTCATACCTTAACTCTAATAAGTCCCAAGATTCAACTCACATACATGTTGTTAAAAAAATCATAATTGATAATTTTACCATTCCCTACATACTAATATGCATTCTTTTTTAAAATTATTAATTTTAATTTCTGATGTTCATAGAGTAATGACAAATTGAAATTAATTTACTACAAATAAAAAACAATAAATTAGAAAGAGACATTGTTGCTCCACTAAGCGGCCCATAACTAAGCCCCTAAATACAGAGTGAAGGTCAAACTGACAATTGTGAGAGTCGCCATGAAAACTCAAGAGGCCTAACACAACCGGCGGTGAGAAACTTGGTCAGAATTTGGGCAAAGAGAAAAGAAAAAGCTATTTTCATTGACATAGTATTAATTTGCGACGCCATAATTGAAGTAAGACGAAGTAGTAGTACATTAGAGAGAATTAGGTAGGGATTGAAGAAAGAAGAGTGTTGAGGATTGTGAAGAGAATGAGAGTTTGAGGAGGGGTCAAGAAAATGCCAGTGCTATTTATGTGGAAGCTTGTTTTGTGCTTTCTTTCGCTGAAATCCCGTTTTCTGATCTAACTGCTTTACTCTGTTTCCTCAATCTCTTAAAAAACCACTATGCCTTTTCCATTAATCTTGGGCACGCCACCATATTCTTTTAAAGGGAAAAACATTGCCCAGGTGGGAGAAATGTATTCTCATGTTACACACACATGAAATGGTGGGACCCACACACACATATTAATTCATATATATATGAATTAATATGTGTGTGTGGGTCCCACCATTTCATGTGTGTGTATGAATCTTCTTCTTCGCATACAATATGAGAAATTTAAACCCTTTATTTTAAATTTCAGTTTTTGTCTCCTCAAGGAAGAAGAAGGTACAAACCACATGAAATGAAATTCAACTCAATTTTCTTTCTAGCTATATTCCAAGTCCTATATATTTGATACTCCACTGAACTTTAAACTAGGCCATTCCTAATATTGTGAGAGACTAACTCATTTTCTAAATTCAAGTTATCTTAGCTATTTTTGGTAAGTATACCATTTTCAAGACTTTAAAAATAATTTGAATTTTATTTAATTTTCCACCAAAATTAAAACCGTCAAAATCTTCCATGGTAGTATGGTACTTCTACTAACACCTATGTAATCATATCAATGTATCATTTATTTACTATACCTATTTATATCATTAAGTTTTTTTTTCTTCATTTATATAATTTGATATAGAATCAACTATATACACAGGTCAACACCCAAAAAAAAAAAAAAAACACTTCATATTTTATTAGAACTAGTTGTATAGGTTCAAAGGATAAAAAAATGTTATTAGACTGTGTCAAAAATTGAAACATCCTAGTATATTAATAAAAAATTAATATGATCTTGATATCAACTTCTTCCTTAGATCTGGAAATCAATTTAAAATATATCACGTATAAAATTAAGAACAAATTAATGAGGATATCAAGGGATTATGAAAGATGAATCACATTATTTATAATTTATAGTTTTATAAATAGAGGGTGCAATTTGTTAGAGTTTTATACTATACGTGTATTATAAGTGGTTCACTCATCAAAATCATTTAACGAAAAACCTTCTAATCCACATATGATATATCAATATAAATGAAGAAAATGAGATGAGAGAATAATTGTTATATTATTTATATGAGAGGGTAATTACATTTATATATAAAAGAGAGAATTAAATTTGTTAATGAGATCTAGATTTAAAATTTGGAAAAAAACAATATCCTAACAATATTCTCCTATAATCTCTAGATCTAGTTAATTCCTATAATTGTGAGATATATTTAAATACTGATTCTACAATAAATATAAGAGCAAATACTTAAAAAATTAAGATGAAATGAATTATTAATCATATTTCACTCATAAGAATTATAACAAGGGGAGTACCTCTGCCAAAAAAATTACTCCCTCCGATCCTAATTATAGGACATATTTAATTGATTTTGAGGAGATTAAGGAGATGAGTTAAATTAGTTAATTTTATTTATTTTCCTAATATGTCCTTATACAAATTTTAAATAACATCAATAAAAGTAAATTTACAACACTTACGATATATATACCTCTCCGACATAAAATTTTTCTATTGAAATAATGATCTTACTATATATACATATGTGTGTGTATACATATATACACACACATATGTAAGTATTTATTTATATATGCATATATCTATACACACAGACCCCCCCACGCACATATACTTGTGTGTGTGTCTATATACACATATAGATATATAAATATGTGTGTGTATCTACACACATATACAAACACACAGATATATATGTATATAGACACAGACACAGATAGATATATGTGTGTGTAACTATACATATCTTTTTGTGTGTATATTTGCAAATTAACGTTAGCTGATCGATAAATAAATTAAAATCTAATAATTTAAAAGTTTCATTAATTATAAGAGTCTTTGCACCCATATGTATATACTCACCAAAAACTAAACACACTTGAGTGAATAAAATTTGGGTATTTTAGGGAGAAATTAGCAAAAATTAAAATTTTGTCCTATAATTAGGACCAAAGTCAACTCTCAAATGTTGTCTTATAATTAGGACCAGAGGGAGTATTGTGTAAATTAAATATATTAATTCATAAGGTGATAAATTTTCTATCTAATATTTTAATGTTAAGAAAACTTTATGCCCTGAAGAAAGAGGAAGACTTATTATCCTTTGTTTACGGTATATGATTTATTATAGATTTTATTGATCATATTAAAGGCCCATGGGCTTCACTCCATGAATGCGGCCCTCTCCGTTTTATTTTGCCGGGAATTTTTACATCGCCAAGTTTTCCGGCTGACTGGGTACGATCAATAAGGTTGCACAGTGTTGAGAAAACTGCCACTTTCGTGCTTGTTCGCCTCTCTAACTGGATTCTGGAGACTCCATTGATGAATTTTCTTCCTTCTCTTGAATAGTTAAAAACTCATGCTTGCAAAACCTCTGTATTCGAATCCAAGTCCATGAGATGAGGCCAATCAGACTTCCTGAGCCGCCTAGCCCTACCTCCAGGGGTACACCGGACATCTTCGAATCTGGAATCCACAGCGTTGTCAGACGTGCTGTCGTAATTGGAAACGGTTTTCCTGGTTCTGAGAATCAGAGCATCGGATTAGTTCGCGCCCTTGGCCTATCTGATCAGCATGTCTTCTTTGTAAGCCTTTTTCGCCACTTTTTGCTTTGTTTATTCTCGACATTGCATCGGGTACTTATATTTTAGCCGATTGCTTGGTTATCTCCGGTTGAGGGGCGTAGCGTTGACTGGCCTTGAATTTTCCCTTTCGATGCTGTTACTATGATGAACAAATCAAATTATCTGATTATAGCATCAAGGGATGGTACTTCTGGGTTTGCGGGGGTGGGGTAGAATTGAGACGCTGCTATGTGCCTGCGTTCGTTCTTATCTTAAGGGGGTGTTATTGTGGAGGTCTAGATAGGATATTATTTTCGGTGCTGAAGGAGTTTAAGTTGGTATGGCCTGACTCTTCCGAAGTAGAGGGTGATCTCTCTCTCTCTATAAGTTGGATTCTTTGTTTCCATGTACGCTGAAGAATTTATAGTTGAGGACAAATTGTTATTTGGGATACAGGAAAATTTTGTTTGTGCTTCAGCACCCATGCGTGTCTAAGCGCTAAGTTTGCACTTGAGAAGGCAGCCTCTGGGGATGAAGATGGTAGTTCGGAGCCTAAACTAGAGTACTATACAAATTCCTGATGAATGTTCACAAAGCTAAATATAGGAACTGCACATCGCTATGGCAGGGCCAGTCTGCAGTGCTAGCAAGCCCTTTAAGCTTCATATGTTTGTTTGGTTAGAATGTTGACTTACATGAACACCTCTTCTGGGCTCTTTTTGATCAGAGGCCCCCTGAACCATCTTTAAGGCTGTTTTCTGATGAGCATGCCTTTAATGGAAAACATTGCATTTCTTGCTTGCCAAGAGTGATACCAGGAGAAATTTGGTCTGGGATTAACCTCATGTTTACACTTGTCAACCTGCATCGCTGGCACTAATGCTTGAGTGAGAAAAGTATTTCTATGATCTTGGTTGTTAAAGGCTGGAATGCCTTACTATTTTCACACCTTATTGATCATGTAGAACATAGTCACTTATTCTCAAAATGATCTGCGACTTATCATGGAAGCTAGAGGAGAAAAGACACCTCAGATGACTATAATAAAGTTTTCAAACTTTAATTGGCAAATGGAAATGTAAAACTGGGAAAAAATTGAAAAAATGGAAGGGCAGTCCATTCAATGATAGGGTGGTATCAGGGATGATTATGATGAAGGGGGATAACTAATGACCGAGGGAAATGAATGCATTTATGCTGGTAAATGCATTAAGGTTTTCATCCCGGTGAAATTTTTTCCCCCATACTGGCAGTTAGTGTCCAGTGACAAATGATATGATTGAGAGTTGAAATTTTCTTTGTCAATGATTTTTATCCATACAGAGGAAAGTTACGTTTGTTTTCTTTGTCATTGATGAATATTATATGAAAATTTAAAAGTGATGCCTTGCATAAGACTATATAAGCAACATATGCTGGGCCATGTTGTTTGTTTGTTGTATATTTATTACTTATCTCTAGCAATGTTCATATTCTGGCTAAATGTGTGTGTTCCTTTAGTAACACTATGTTCATGTAAAATTTCTACCATAAAAGTTTATTTGCTCACAAATTCATGACTAAATTGTTGCAGCGGGTTACCAGGCCGAAAGGAGGGATTAACAATTGGCTTCACTGGCTTCCTGTCTCTGTCCACAAAAAAATATATTGTCTAATACGGCTGATCAAGGGCTACTCTCAACTACTTACAAAATCGCAAGAAAAGAAGCAATTGCCTCTACCTTCAGAAAATGGCATTGGCTTATCAGCTATTCTAGAAGCAGATGTAAAGCACATAGTAAATTTGGCTCGTGAAACTTATGAGAAGTACATCCCATTTCTATTCTTTTAGTTGTAAAACCAAATGTGAATTAAAATGATTTTCACAGCATGGACAATCTATTTTTTTCTTCTTTTTCTTTGCCCATATCTTGGCATTTGGAGATACTGATATCATAGCGGTTTTGTGATTAATAATCTAGTGATTCAATGAGAACATGATGTCTTTATTAATTATTAGTTTTTTGAAAAAATTACTCTGCATAGGAAGTTAAATTAATTTGGAAGTTAATTTCTTATGGATGATTATACAGCTTAGATTTTAGCAGTCCCTCTTCTTCCGTTTTCAGTTAGGAGAAGAATAAACACAAACTTGTCCAAGATTTCTGGAGTATCTGTGTTGGACTCACCTTTTGCTACTGCAAATGAAAAGTGTTTTTACTCTTTAAACTTGATGGACAAAATCTAACTGCTTTACTTTTCTGAGTCTGTCACCATCCCTGTACTTTTGTATCTCCTTTCAGCTTATGGTCGTCATCTTGTATTTTCTTATTAATCTTTGGCTACTTGCAAATACAGCTTATGGTCATCATCTTGTATTTTCTTATTAATCTTTGTTATTTGCAAATATTGATATAATTGATATTTTTATCCAGGGAGGGACCCTTATTGGTGGTTGCA
Source organism: Acacia confusa (assembly GCA_037074495.1). Lineage (NCBI taxonomy): Eukaryota > Viridiplantae > Streptophyta > Magnoliopsida > Fabales > Fabaceae > Acacia > Acacia confusa. The sequence continues at coordinate 3,565,186 of CM073509.1, forward strand.
TCTGGAAGAGATACCATTTCAGTTGCTAGCTCAATTAAACGCTTAGCATCAAAAAATGTTTTTGTTGTTCAGGTCTGCAGAATTGATTCATTTTTCATTCTGTTTTTTCTGTGACATCTTATAGGAAACAATTTTAGAGTATATTTTAGATAAGTTGGATAAATATATACTGGATGTACCATTGTGTTTTTATAGTGATGTTTTCTAGAAATAATCAATATGATTCAATTCTATTCCTGCTGTATTATTTTATTCTTTGTTTTTTTTTTCCAAATTATGACCCCAACTGATTTTTTCAGTTCTGATTGATTATAAAGTGAAGATTTAATGCCTTTTAAAAGTTTCAAGAACGAAAAGCATTAGTTTATTGGAAAAAATGGGAGTTATAAATGCATTCCTATGAATCTGGCTTAAGTAATTATTTTTTGTCTTTAAATCTCCTATGCGCACAATTTTTTTTCCAATAAATGTTGAAATATTACATTCAATTTTTGAATAAGCATTTGTATCTGAAGCTCTTTTTTTGGGTAATTTGTTTGAAGCTCCTTACCTTGGATAAAACTTCAGGTTTGATTTCTGATTTTAAATTTGTTGGACAGATACAACATCCAAGGTCACATTTGGATAGGTTTGATATGGTGATTACACCTAAACATGATTATTACCCTTTGACCCCAGAAGCACAAAAACAGGTCCCTTGGTTTCTTCGAAAGTGGATAACTCCACGCGAGCCTCCAGATAGTCGTGTGGTATGTACAACACACATACAACCATAAAATAGCTCATGTTTTGGGAGAGACTTATCTTATGATCCTACCTGTGGTCTATTCCTGAGTGTTTTAATTATGTGGTAATGTAAATTCAGGTTCTCACGACTGGAGCCCTACATCAGATAGATTTTGCTGCTCTTCGTAATGCTGCCATTACATGGCGGGATGATTTTGAACATGTTCCTAGACCCTTGCTCGTGGTCAACATTGGAGGACCAACACGTAATTTCTATAAAACTTTTGCTATTGGACAGGCCTAAATCATGATCTTGCAGTTTGCACATGTTACAGTATAATATTTTTTTCTTTTTGTTTGTGAAAGTTTCTTATTTGGTGTTAATATTTATGTCAAAGTAAGTGGAGTGCTGTGAACTGTTTATAAATTTTGGGAAAAAATGGAAAAGAAGGAAAGACAAGCTGATATACATATAAGGAGAAAAATCAAGGAAACAAGGGATAATCTGCCTGGAAGAGACAAAATCATTCATTAAGCAGGTTGAGGAATATGGTCTTGAGGAAGAAAAAGAATTAACCCATTCCATTCCCCTGTGAACTTTTAACATAAGAGGAAGGTGAACAGGGTGAATGGCTGGAGAACGATACTGGAGAACACTAAATTTGAGAAAGAGGTGACAAAAATTAATAAAAGACAAATAGGCACTCCTTTCATTATGCTAAATTACCTAATTGGTAACAACACCATTCATTTATCTACATGAGATTTAGTATTCTAGTTTAAGTTCAGAAGAAGTTGGGCATGAGTATAAAGGGGTTGGTTTTTATAGTTTGGTCTATAGCTATACTTTAGATAGACAAGCAGTTAATCTGCAGAAAAGTCAGTTAAAATAAACATTGTCAAAAAAGTTCATCTTTTGTTCACCCAAAAAAGCTCACCTGTTAGCATTAAACTTGTATTAGAAATAAGAATGGAAGTTACAAATTTAGCTGTTCAGATCAATATTCAACCATTGTCCAAGCTGGATAGTTGCCTACTATAGCACCTTCATCTTATGTGATTAGGGTGATGATATGACTGTCACAGCCTTCCTTCGATGATTATTTTACCAATAGGATGCGATGATGCATGAAAAGAAATCTGGAAACAACTTTACGGAAATACTTTCAACTGTATCTCTTATTCATTCGGTGGAGAAAATTGAATTTTCTTTTTATGTACTTAAAATGAATAATTCTTTTTGGGCAAAGTTAGGATTAACCAATTTAAAAGTTTATTTTCTTGCCATTTGGAATGCCATGGCATATATTCTCATTTTTACATTTATTTTGGTTTTTATCACACTTGAATCGTGTAAAACATAGGGATTAAATATTGTGATTTTGATATTTTATATAGGGAACTGTCGATATGGTGGAGATCTTGCAAAGCAGTTAGCAAGGTCTTTGCTCAATGTTCTTGTTTCCTGTGGGAGTGTGAGGATTTCCTTCTCAGGGAGGACTCCACAAAAGGTATAGTCACAGCCATGATCTTTGTGGAAAAGAATTATGAGAACCTCTCCTTATTTTTTTTATGCTATTGACTTTTGAACAGCTTTCGAACATTATAGTGAAGGAATTGGGAAATAATCCAAAAGTATATATGTGGGATGGCCAAGGTAAATTTTTATTCAAAACTGTGGTCTACTTAAATATTTAAATTTTAGTTTAACATGATCATCGACACTGACGTTGATTTCCACATTTTTCAGAACCGAACCCCCATATGGGGCATCTAGCTTGGGCTGATGCGTTTGTTATCACTGCTGATTCAGTTAGTATGATAAGCGAGGCTTGCAGCACTGGGTATGCCTGTGAAGAAGCGTCTTGTGATAAAATACTCTTATTTACTTTCCTTGATTCAAGTATTTTGGCATCATATCTTTATAAATGAGACAATTTTGCTCTTGTAGGAAGCCTGTCTATGTTATGGGAGCGGAGCGATGCAGGTGGAAATTAACAGAATTCCACAAGTCATTGAGAGAGAAAGGAGTTGTCCGGCCATTTACTGGGTCTGAAGATGTAAGTTATAGTCATTTATGACTTAAATATCAAATGCAATTTTTTTTGGGCTCACAAGGGAGCAAATGCATATTGAATATTGACATTATTGTGGGATGGATGGAGGCTTTGGAATTTATCTTGTGTTTGAAATATCTATAGTAGTTTTGACTGGGTTAATACGTTCAATAAATCTTTCAGATGAAAGAGACTTGGAGCTATCCACCCCTTAACGATACTGCTGATGCTGCTAAAAGGGTCCGTGAAACACTTGCTTCACGAGGTTGGAAACTGAAGACGACGTAGAGGATTCATCTAAAAAAATAGTGGATACAATTTGAGTGTGAAGTAGTGTGCTTTTTTGGCTCCTGTAAGGGGGTGTTTGATTGTTTTTGTATTATGCCAAAGCATTAATTTTCTTTGATGTTAGAAATAGGATATATAGATGGCGGTGCTCTGATTCTTTGACCCTAACAGTTTTTAAGTGATGTATTATAAAGCATTCAAAATACAATCTTTGCATTTATGGAAGAGCTTCCTGTACGGCAATTCAGTGGAAGAGGTGAATAAAATTATTTGAGAGCTAACTATCCTTGTGTTCTGTTTTCTTCGTTTTTCTGCCTGTCAATGTCATCCTCTGGTGATCTTTGGCAAAAATAGCATTGATTCACCGCTCAAATATTTTTTATTGGGTTAAAATGCAAATTTGTTAGGAAGAATATTCCCACGAAGTTTTTTCGAGTTCAACATAGCAATGTTATCTTATGTGGTTAAAAAACTAACATTGATCATTTAAAAATTGATAGTAACTATTAACTTTTTAACATTAAGAGGTAATATTATTTTATTTAACACTTCTAAACAACGTTGAATCTACTAAATCTTTTGGGTGACATTGTTCCTCAAGTAAGGACTTAAGGACTTTTGAGACAAATTTTTACTTTAATTCTTTTTTTATTCGAGCCCCTTACGCATTATATGTGGTTAAAGTTGCCGAAAGGCTCGGTTCTTTTTTCCTTTTTTATGGCTGGGATCCTTTTTGTGGTCTGGTCCTGTTATCAATAACTGCCTTCAACGGATGAGATTAATGAGCCGTTAGTTTTATGGATTTAACGTACGTAATATTTTGTTTGAAAAAGAATAATACCATTAATTTTATGATTTTGCACTGTAAGTCTAGATTACGTAATCTATATTAAATCTTACTATTTATAAATAATAAACCATATAACTTTTACATATCAATTAAAAAACTAACTTAAATTATTTTATTAATTTTTTTATTTAAATAAAAAGGTCATGTATTTAAGATTGGAGGGAATGAAAAAGTACACTAGTTATAAGTTATCTTATTCCTAACTATTCTTTATTACCCACCATGCAACTTTTTATATATATAATTCCAGCTTATATTTACAAATGAAACAGTTATAATTAATTCGAGATCTAAGGCTTAAAATTTGTCTACTCAATTATATTTATAATAAATATTTTCCAAAAAACTATATAATGAAAAGGGAGAATTTTAGTTAGCTTTTAAAGATGTGAAATAATTTTAGTCAACCCTTAAAATTTTTTAAGACTTCGTTGCAGCCTGTTGGGTCAAGATAAAATTATTTTTTAAAACTTACTTTATTTGCCTTATAAATTAATCATATTTGTCCTCTAAATGTCTATATTTGTCTTGTGAATTTTTATTTTTTTCTTTTGAATAGCTAAAATATTTTTAATTCTCTAAATTCTTTTGAATCAATTTATTTTTTTTGTAAATGTCTTTACTTGTTTTGTAAATACCCATATTTCTCTTATGAATTTTCATACTTGTCTTATAAATGATCAAAATGTTTTTAATTTCCTTAATTCTTTCAAATCCCTTTATTTATCTTGTAAATATTTTTATTTATCTTTTAAATACTCTTCTGAAAAAATATAAAAGAAGGGCATCATTATATTTTCACCTACAAAACTTAATTTCATTTAAACCCTGGAATGCAATGATGTTTCAAAAATTTTTTGGGTTCATTGAAATTATGTCATGTCCTTTCGTTCAATGAAATTTTCCGTAGTGAAGAAGATAACAAGTGAGTGTTTGGAAAATGACAAGACCGTGTTTTCAGAAGTATTTTTTTATAAGTTAAGATAGAATTTTTTTTACATATTTATCTCAAAAATCGTAAAGATTGTTTTTTTATAAAAAAAATCTGTAATAGTTGCTCTTCGAAGAGATTACGGGCAAGGGTCACTAACGAATGATTCAAAAAAAAAAAAAAAAACTCCACTAGAAGGTAGGGATAATGTCATTTAAATACTAGATGAGATTCCAAAATCTTAAAACGTTTGTTAAAAAATTAAAAGGACACAAAGGTGATTGAAAGAAATATGAGATTGTGAAAATTAAATATTTTTACTAAAATACCCCTCACATATTCTCTCTCTCCTCACCCTGTCTTCCTCTTTCTCTTGCCAATCATTGCTGGAAGACGAAGACCCAATAGGCATCAAGCTCTTTGAAAATAGTGATGAATTGTTGTATGAACAATGACCTCTTCTCTTCCCACGTGTTGCTCCCTCTAATCCTCTTTGATTCATGCCGGAAAACTCGAATCAAAGAGGATTAGAGGGAGCAACACGTGGGGAGAGAAGAGGTCATTGTTCACTCAGTTATTCATCACCATCTTCAAAAAGCTGGATACCTATTGGGTCTTAGTTTTTTAGCAATGATAATAAGAGAAGGGAGAGTGAGGAAAAAGAAAGAGGAATGGAGGAGGGTGAGGAGAGAGAGAATATGTGAGAGACATTCTAGTAAAAATATTTAAATTTTATAATCTCAGAATCCTCCCAATTATCTTTATCTTTGTATCATTTTAATTTTAGTGTTTTAGAATTTCATTTTATATTTAAATGATATTTATAAGGTATAACCATAAAATTGACAATGCCCGTGCCACAAGGCATGCTCCACAGTCAAGAGCGCCCCGGGAAGGTTTAGTTCAGACCTTTCCTCTTTGACATCAGGTCACGTGGCTATCCCTTCCCTCAGGTCTCGCCGATAGAATGCAACATATCCCTCTCCTTGCAACTTTTCTCGTTTTCTTCTTCTCAAGAACATAATCAATTTTATTTCTTCATCTAACTGATTTTCCCACCGGTTTCACTCGGCTTTTTTACAGATCATTTTAGGATTGCGGTCTTCCCTGCCTATAATTTCTTCCTCAGGTGTGTGGTCTTCCTCAGGCTTATTCAGGAGTTCCAGTTCTTGTTCCCGTTCGATTCTTCCTCGTTTTCTTTTTAAAATGGAGTGCTTCATTTCATCTCGATTGTCTTCGATCGATTGTTTGTTATTGGTTATAACTGCGGTCCCCTTCTTTCCTAACTCTCGCACCAGCCAGTGCTTGCCTTGGCGATTTCTTGCAACTTTTCTATTGATATAGTTTATATTGAAAATATTTTGTATGGTATTTGGTTTAATTTTATGTTGATTTCTTGGGAATTAATGGTTTTGTGCAGATTAAGCTTGTGGAGGTGTGTTTTCTAGGGTAAATTCGACTGCTTTAGCTGGTTTTGTTGTTTGAAGTCCGAGTTCTGGGTCTCATGAGAATTGTTAAGGGAATGCAGAGATCGTTTTGCGAGGGACTGAGCTGGAAGACATCGTTCAGACAAGGGATTGACATCACTGTGCCCAGGGCAAGAACACGCGACAAACTGATGAACAGTGTTTTGGAACTTTAAGTTCGGGAGAGGGAAACTGGGGCTGAGCTTATTTGTGGACAAGAATAATTAATTACGATGACTCGGATTTTGGTTCAGCGGGGTTCGTCTGGCAATTCCTCGTCAAACCCTAGTCGTTCTTCTTCTACTCGGGCAGAGCCACTCGCAACAGTTCACCCTGCTCCTTCGACTGTAAAAGATGAGGGCAGTGGACAGGAGGTACCAGACCTAGTTGCTGACAACGAGCTTTTGGATTCTTCTGGGAAGAACGACGAACTTTTGGTAGATAATCTTCATTGTGAGCAGAATGACGCTACAAGTGACGAAATAGCTGACGTTGAGAAAGCTGGTAAGGAGGAGGTAGCGGGTAGGCGAGAATATGACAACAGATTGTGTGGATTGAAAATTTCAGAGAGACTTGCATCAGGAAACGAGGGTTCAAGCTGTGGCTCTTTGCGCAGTGCTAATGTTACTCCAAATCCACCACCTCCTCCTGTTCCTCCTCCAAAACTGTCGGCCTCTAACTTGAATTCAAAGAAAAATGTATCATCAAATTCAAATGCTGTCCAAATAGGACCATCTCGAAGAGCATCTGCGTGGCCTGTTGTTTCGGCCAGGACTTCACCTGCTGGGTCTCGACCTTCTTCTCCTAGGTCTCTTAATGAGAATGAGGGTTACAATAGCGCTGATGAACAGAATCCATGCTTTCCATCCTCTTACGATGATTTAGTAAGTTGATAGTTTATCAAGTCTTATTTAGTAAACAAATCTTGTGTATGGGCTTTCATGAATTTTATTTTATGATAACTTGATTTAAATGAATGGGTGATTAATGATGCTTTAACATTGTGGATTATTCAATTTCACTGTAAATCTGTCAATTGATTTTGAGGACAGAACTATTTAAGAATAAAGCGGATGATTTAGTCCATATATGCAAGTTTTATAGAGTAAGTATGAAGTTTCCATTTATGTTGATTTAACTATCCAACTTACCTTCTGTTTTTATGTAGAACTATTCAATTTGAATAATGTTCCTGTTTATAGAAGTTGTTTTTACTTCTTTTTTTTAAAACGTTTATGATTACAGACATTGGCACAATTGCATGCGTGATGGTAAAGTTTTAAACCGGATCTTTGTTTTTGGAATATTGCTATTTTACCCAGTTTGCACTGTTTTCTATGTTACCTGGAAAAATGTGCCTACATGTGCCTTGGCAAAGTGCAAATCAAGCACCATTGGTTTTTATCACTTTGATATTACAACATATTGTTTGACAGCCTTTCCCATGATATTCATCCTTTATTGACATAGTTTTGATATATAATGTAGGAGAGAGAACGGCAATTTGAAATTGATATCAGAAGGGCAAAAGGTTATGAAGTAAAAAGAATGATGCAGGATGGAAACTGTCTTTTTCGTGCAGTTGCAGACCAGGTGTATGGGGACTCTGAATTGTATGATTTGGTCCGACAGATGTGCATAGACTATATGGTATTGTGGCATTTTAATCAGTTTGTTTCTAAATATTCTTTCTCCATCTGTGCTAGCATTACTGTATCTGAAAATCTGCCTTCTTTGTTGCGTATTCATTTCATGACATGCTCATTAGTGTACATTTGTGGTCTTAACAAATTAAAGAATTGACATTGTGATTTGGTTTATGACGTTTAGCTTTATGCTATTTTTGAACTGGAGTGGAAAGCGGCTATTACCCTTGTTCTGGGAGAATTTTCAAAGATTCCTGTTACCCTCCATTTTGACATGTATATATATGCAGATATTGGGATTATGATCTGATTGCGAAATATGATATTTATACTATTTGACTCATTAGATGCTTCATTGGCGAAGTGGCTCTGCTCTGTAATATGTAGTTTTTCCTCGGCTGTGAATACCATTTCCTGGATAATTTATTTTCTTGCTTTTATACATTGATGAAGTCCTGTTGAACTTCAGAACAATTGCTTTCTTTTTATTTATTATCTTCAGGAGCGGGAAAGAGACCACTTTTCTCAATTTATTACTGAAGGCTTCACATCTTATTGTAAGAGGAAGAGAAGAGACAAGGTATGCCAAAGTATAGTTTAAGATGCTATTGCTTCTAATTTTGTGGTTTGTTATCTTTTTAGATGTTGAGCAGTTGAGCATCTTAGGAGATAGGCTGACCAAGTTATTCTCTTCAGTTTTCAGTATTACAGAACATGAGCACTAGAAATAAGATCAATTTATATATTTACATATGCGAAGAAGACATTGCAATTCTCTTAATGTTATCAATCAAAGGTTTCTAATGTGCATTTGTTGTGCTTAGCAGGTCTATGGAAACAATGTTGAGATCCAATCTATGTGTGAGATGTATAATCGTCCCATTCATATATACTCCTATACTATGGGTACAATGTTATATTAGAAACAGTGATTTTAATGTTTTTAATGATCAGTTATGCAATCTTTGTTAACATCAATTATGAATGCAGAACCTATCAACATCTTTCATGGAAGCTATGACACTGATACACCACCCATACGACTGAGTTATCATCATGGGAATCATTACAATTCCCTTATTGACCCACGACGCATGACAGTTGGCGCAGGACTTGGGTTTAGCTGCCTTCGTGGGGTGTGTAACTGTGTATTTTGCCTATCATTCTGTTTCTTGCAGCATCTCCCTTTCATATTCTTTCTTTTGTGCTCTGCTCTGATAAAATGTAGGTAATGGAGGTTTGTTTATAAACCAGTTGAAACAAATGGTGGGTACTCCCTCTGGTTTTTTTTATAAGGCACCAACTAATAAGTGCATTTGATCTTTTTTATAAAGCATTTGTTTGTTCCCTAGGAGCATTAATTATTTTTTTCCATGTATACGCATAATTAATAAGGGTAGTGGGTGAGAGTAATAATTAATATGATATTAGAGTTTATTACAATCGGTAGGGGTAATTTTGGAAATTATTTAAATTTTATAACAACTTTATTGATTTTAAATGTTTTTATTGAGTTGTGAGAATGGTTAGTTGGTGCCTTATAATAAGGATTAGAAGGAGTATATGTTATAAACCTCCCCAATGTTCAGGAAACTCACGGAAGTGGCCCTATAACTTGGGAAAATGAATCTCCATTACATATCATTTGGTTAACGCCTGATTTTCCTTTTTAATTTTCCTTTTCTTGCATTACAATGCAGACAAATGTTGACAGAGATCAAGTCAAGGCTGCAATTAAAGCTCAACAGGACCAACAGATTGATAATGCAAGTACCTTGAAATGTGGTGCAAACTAAATGTTTGTTAGAGTTTAATGTTTAACATCATTTTTATCTTGTTTCTGTCAACAGGCACTTTTAGCAGAGGCACGGCTTTACTCTGATCTTGAGCTTACAGAAAAGGAGATTGAGCACATGGTGATAGAAGCTTCTCGGGCTGAATATCTCGCTGATGTCACATTTAAGCAGCAAGCTTCCCATAGAGAATCTTCAACCTCAAACGCAGAGCCTTCATCTTCTGGAGCAAGTGAGTTTCTTGATGACCTTCAAACATAAATTCTTAAGATTTGAAGAGACTGCTCGTTTACAATTAAGCATGGAAGCCATGTAAGTGACTATGGAAATCAATGTGTAGCAGGACCATCGGGTGGAGAAGGTAAGATGGAGATTGGGAAAGAGCAAGATTCAAATCTGAGCAATGGCATGCAGATGGTGCTATCCATGGGATTCAGCTACCTGCAGGCGATAGACGCTTATAGCATATTTGGGGATGATGTGGATTCTATGGTTTGTTACCTCTTGGAAACCAGCAGTAGCAGCAGACGAAAAGGCAAGGCCCCTGAGTGAACCCGATTTATTGGTAGGAGATATGCAATATAGTCAAATGTGATCAACTTATTCTCCTTCCCAAATTTGGTGCCTGATGATTAATAACCTGCCTTTCATGGAGATAAGACTCGGAACTTAACATATTCAATTCTCGTCTTGGCCAATTATATAATTATCCTGTACTAAGGCTCTTTTTGAATTTAATTAAAGAATTGGCTAAAATAACCGGAGTGTGATATGCTTGTGTATTGAAAGATCAAAATCAACAAACCAGTTTAGTAACCTCGTAGGAGTTATGATTTGATCTCTGATGGTTTTTGACTACTTCCTGGAGCAAAAGTGATCACACTAATGTCATCTTTGGCATAAACGAAGATGAAGAATTTGTTGCCTTCATGTGTTAGATAAACATTGTTCAAGTAGGGAGGTAGGCGTTGATTTTCTTTGCACAAGGGAAAAACTGATTCTTTTTGAGGGAAAAACTTGAGTTTTGTTTGATTCTATGGATAAGAGTTTTGATGTATAGATCAAAAGCACACTTGAGAAACAGAGTTTACTTTACAATGAGAGGGACCAAGATAAATTTAGGTGATTTGAGGTGGAAGATACTAAGTGTAGTTTCATGCAACTACCAAGCAGTAAAATTAAAAAAAAAACTATTTTTAATTGTTGGAACATAAACTATTATCAAAACCTACTCATAAGAAATAAATTTGAATTAATTTTTAAAAAAGTATGTACTTAGTCCTTTAACCTCACAGAAGGTTTTAGTCCTATAAATCCTAATGTCGTTAAAAAAAACACCGATATTAAAATCTTGAATACTAGAAAAACTTTTTTCAAATGCCAAGTAATTCAGTTTAATTTTAACATTAACGATAATCTTTACCAAAAAAAAAAACCATGATTTGAGACTAACAGGCAAGAGTTAAAGGACTGAAAAATACCTTTAAAATTTAGGGGGCCAAATTAAAAATATGTATGAAGTAAAATGACCAAATGTGTATTTTTGCCATTAAAAAATAATTTATGATTAAATTCTATGCAACTACAAGTTATTACTTGGTTGGTTGCTGGGATGTTACTGGTAGTATATTTGGTAAATAACTTTTTCTACGTAGCATATTGGCATTATTTTTCAGCATTTTGCTCAAAAAGCCACTTGGGGGTGGTAGGGTTCTACAAGTGGCAGATTTTGCAAATGTCTATATAAAAGTTCATTTATTCAGAATTAATGTCCTGCCTTAGGCCATCTATGGCTACCATATACTAGCTTTTCTTAGTATCTATGGCTACCATATACTAGCTTTTCTTAGTTTTCTGGTTTGTTATCCATGCCTCATTACCTCATGGATTGACGTGTAAGAAGTAGGTGCATATTGCATACAGTAAGTCAGTAACACAATTCAAATACATTATTATTCAATCCAATAAAGAATTCTTTGTACCTGTAAGCAAATAATTTGTATTTCTTGATCTATTCATGTATAATTGATTTGTATATATACGAGTAGGGAGAGCCACACTCTTAAAGGCTCATTATGGCTAATTATGATAATCTCTGAATTATGGGGATCATGATTGATATCATATTAATAACGTATATTTCCTAACACTCCCTCTTAAGTTGGAGCATATATATTAATCATGCCCAACTTGTTACAAAGGTACTCAACCCGTGTCCCATTTAAAGCTTTTGTTAAAAGGTCTGTTAGTTGGTCATTTGATCGCACATGCCCTGTAGATAAAACGTTCTCTTTGATCTTGTCACAAATAAAGTGACAATCGATTTCAATATGTTTCGTACGTTCATGGAACACAAAATTTGATGCTATATGGAGTGTTGCTTTATTGTCACACCATAGGTTCGCAGGTAATGTCATGGTAATGCCGATTTCCTTCATGAGTTAAACTACCCACACAATTTCTTGCATTGATTGTGACATGGCTCTATATTCTGCTTCTGCACTTGATTTTGATGCAACACCTTGCTTCTTTCTTACTTCACCAAGATATCAAGTTTCCACCAACAAATGACACAGTAACCCGTAGTGGACCGTCTTGTGGCCTTAGATCCTGCATGATCTGCATCACAAAAACATTCAACTTTAGTTTGCCCATAATCTGTATAGAGAAGGCCACGACCTGGGGAACCTTTCAAATAGTACAAGATATGCTCTAATGCTTCCCATTGTGTCATTGTTGGAGATGCCATAAATTGGCTAAGTACACTAATTGAGAAGGTTATATTAGGGCAAGTTACTGTTAGGTAATTCATCTTCCCAATGAGTCTTCTATACCGCTCAGGATATGCAAATGACTTCAGTTTCTTTGGATTAATCTTCTTCTTTAGGTCATCAGGAAGTTCATCAAACATGGTATCATTAAGATCTAAGAACGGATTTGGAATCATGGGAATGCTACTTGGTGCAGCTTCAAGCTTCCCAGTCTCCTTTAACAGGTAAAGAACATACTTTCTTTGAGTCAAAAGGATGCCCTTCTTGCTTCTCAAGACTTCAATACTAAGGAAGTATTACAATGGGCCTAAGTCTTTTGTTTGAAAATGGGAGTTTAGGAAGACTTTAAGCTCTAAGATTCCAAAGATGTTACTCCCAGTAATTACAATATCATCGACATATACTACTAGAAGAATCATGCCTACATCAAATTGCTGGTAAAACACAGAGTGATCACTCTTGCTTTGGTTTAAACCAAACTTCTTGACTACACCACAAAACCTATCAAACCAGGCACGAGGACTTTGCTTTAAACCATACAACACTTGCGAAAATAACATACTTTCTGATGCTCCCCCTGAGTAACAAACCCAGGTGGTTGCTCCATATACACTTTCTCAAGAAGGTCACCATTCAAAAATGCATTCTTAACATCCAAATGATGCAAATCCCAATGATAGGTGGCAGCTAAAGAGACAAGGAGGTGGGCGGAGGTAAGCTTAGCCATAGGAGAGAAAGTCTCAGAATAATCAATGCCATAAGTTTGAGCATACCCTTTTGCAACAAGTCGAGCCTTCAACCAATCTAAGGAACCATCAGCCTTAGTTTTGACAAAAAACACCCATTTACAACCAATGACCTTTTCCCCAGAGGGTAGATCAACAAGGGTCCAGGTACCAGCCGTATCAAGGGCCATTATTTCTGCTTCCATCACGGCACGCTAACCAGGGTGAGTTAAATCTTGATGAAGGGTAGGAGGGGTAGAGATGGACTCAAGAGTGGTCACAAGGGAATTGGAAACAGGGGACAATTGCTTGTAGGAGACATACGAGGAGATATGATAGGTACAATAAGCATAACGCTTGGGAGGACAAGGAGGACGGTTACCTTTGCGGAGGGCTATAGGGAGCTTAGCAGATGGGTCAACGGCAAGATCAGGGAGCGGGGGCTCAAGGATGGGAGTGGCAAGATCGGAATTTGTCAACGAAGAGGTGCCGGCGAAGGCATAATAGGGGCAACATCAACATTATCAAGAAGATCAGGATCCGGAATAGCAGCCGGGATTGGTGAGAGAGGGACACGATAAACCAGAAGATCATCAGGTTTATCAGAGACAGAAGAAGACTCAGGTAAGTTCGAAGATTGGAAGAAAGAAGAAGACTCATGAAAGGTCATATCAGTGGAGACAAGATAACGGCGGAGGTCAGGAGAGTAACTCCGATAACCTTTCTAAACTCGAGAATAACCAAGAAAATCACACTTCAAGGATTTGGGGTCAAGTTTACCCACACTTGGACGGACATCCCGAACAAAGCAAACACGACCAAAAATTTTGGGATCAACAATGAACAATTTAGTGGTGGGAAACAAAATAGAATATGGAACGGAACCACTAAGGACGGCCAAAGGCATGCGATTAATGAGAAAACAAGCAATAGATACAGCATCAGCCCAAAATGATTTAGGTACACTAGAGTGAAACATGAGAGCTCGGGCAGTTTCTAAGAGATGGTAGTTCTTTCTTTTAGCAACACCATTTTGGGCAAGGTATCAACACATGAGGATTGGTGAAGAATGCCATGACTATGCATATAATCAGCGAAGGGGGCGGAAAAATATTCTTTTGCATTATCACTTCGAAGAATTTTCACAGGAGTATTGAATTGTGTTTTAATTTCAGCACAGAAATGACGAAAATGAGTAAACAATTCCGAATGTTGTTTCATTAAGTAAAGCCAAGTGGTGCGGGAAAAATCATCAACAAAAGGACAAAGTACCGATAACCAGTTTAAGAAACAATTGAACAAGGGCCCCAAACATCATAATAAACTAACTCAAAGGGGGACACAGCCCGTTTATTGACTCGAGGTGCCAAATGAACACGGTGGTGTTTGGCAAATTGACACGACTCATAATCAGAAGAAGACAAGAATGAAAACTGAGGGTACAATCGTTTTAAAGAAGAAAGGGACACATGACCAAGACGACAATGAAATTCAAAGGGAGATGACCCACCAGAATAGGCAACAGAATGCGACACTTGATCATCAAGGGTGTAATGTCCACCGGATTCATAGCCTTTACCAATAATCTGCTTCGTCGAAAGATCCTAAATTAAACAATGGTTAAAGTATAGTGAGATAACATAATTCAAATGATAAGTCAGTTTACTGGGAGACAAAAGATTAAATGTGAGATCAGGAACATTAAGTATGGAAGACAGGGAAATGGAGGGAGTTGGTAGAGCAGTTCTTGATCCAAGAACTCGGACCGAGGAGCCATTGGCGACAAATATGGAGGATGGGTTGGCATATGGCACATACAAGGAAAAGAGACGATGGTTACCTGTCATGTGGTCGGTAGCACCATAATTAATGACCTACTTTGTGGAAGTAGTGGCAAGGTCAAAAGATAAAGTACCTGTAGCAAGTGCCCCTGCAGAGGAGGGACCAGAATCAGACTGATCGGGTGTCTGAGCAATATGAGAAAAAGCACGCTGCTGATCACATTGTTGTTTAGTCTGTAATTTTCGATAATTTTTCTTGACGTGCCCAGATTCCTTGCAATAATAGCATATAACACTGCCAGAGGATGGAACAGTAGTGCCTTGTTTAAATCCAGAATTATCGTTTTCAAAGGGGCCATGTCCAGCCAAAGCACTGGCATTGGGATCAACAGACGGACGAAGTAGACTATTAGCACGAAGCACCCTTGAGAACACGTATTCCAGAGATGGAAGCTCTTGACTGAACAGAAGAATTTGAGATTGAATGGTGTCATAAGGCGGATTGAGAGCTTCAAGGAAATTAATGATAGCTTGAAATTCCAAATTCTTAATACAGGTCTAGAGATCTGCCTATGGAGATATAAGTAGCTTCATTTCTTCATACAACTGTTTAAAATCTAAGAAGAAATCCTTCAAAGGACAACCCTACTGCTGAGAGTAATAGAATCATTTGCAAACTTCATGGATACGAGTGAAGTTCCCTTCACTAGAGAACATAAATTCCAAATAAGCCATAATTTCTTTTACCGTGTTGCAATGGCTAACTGAAGACAAAATCCGGGGTTCAGTAAAGTTCCAAATCTAAAAAAAAAAAGACGATCATTTGCCTGATACCAAGCCAAACTTTTCTCATCATCACCAGAAGAAGGATCTTGAGTTAAGTGAACTTCCTTTTCAACCCCCAATAGGTAAACCCGAACAGTTTTGTTCTAATCGTTATAATTGGTCCAATTTAATTTTGTATCAATGGTCTTGGCATACATGGGCAACATATTAGATGTCTTAGATTCAACCATGGATTTAGAACCAAAATACTCCCAATAACCATACAATAAATACAGTCAAGAGAGAGACTAGAAATCAACAAAAAACACCAAACTAAAATTATGAATGGTACTAGGTGAATAGTACCAACGAACAATTTTAAAACAGTGCCACAAACAAGCCAAACAGTGACTTAAACTACCAAACAATGATGAAACAATGAATGAACAGTGATAAAACAACAAAAAGCGACGGAAAAGTGCCAGGACTGTTGAACAATGCCAGAACAGTCAAACAACGACGGAACAGTGCCAAATAGTACCAAAAACAAACGAACAGTGACGAAAACAGGAAAAAAAAGTACTCCGAATAGTACCAACCAGTACTCTGAACAGTACCAAATAGAAAAATAATATAAAATTCGTAAGCCTCTGATACCATGTAAGCAAATAATTTGTATTTCTTGATCTATTCATGTACAATTGATCTATATATATACAAGTAGGGAGAGCCATACTCTTAAAGGCTCATATGGCTAATTATCATAATCCCTGAATTATGGGGATCATGATTGATATCATATTAATAACGTATATTTCCTATTTATTTCCTAACAGTACCTAAATTGAAAATGTACTTAGAGTTATCAAAGACAGAGTTTTCTGAATCACTTCTCTCCTCATCTAAATCAAATAAATTACTACTATTATTAATGTTCTCTACCCCGGATTCGTCAAACCATGTATTACTTATTGTAATTGCCAACTTTAAAATTAAAAAATAGGGAAAAACCAAAGTAATAGTTAACTAAAACAATATTGTCAAAAACTAGTTTTCTACGTAGACACGGAAGGAGTGGTAGAAACGTAAATCGTAGAAACGACACAATATGTAAAGTTTCCACTTTCTACTACTTAGGGTCAGCAACTTTAGTTTTTTTGGTTCATCCCTATCAATATATGAAATGCACAAATGTAATTGAAAAACATAGGCATAGCACTTGGAAAATGAACCATGATGAATACACACGCACAAGGAAGCTAGATTTGAAAGTAAGAACATAATTTCTAGCTACTGTCATACTTGACCATTGACAGGGCAATTGTAACGTATAAGAATACATGCATGCTCTGATGAAAATCTTACTACCAGCCTATCACAATATTACTTAATAATTAAATTTAGCAAGAAGTCAAGTACATGAGCATTTCAGCCTTCAACTATCGCCTATTGCTTTCAAAGAGCTTACAAGAAAGGGTCCAAAACAAAGGAGGAAATACGAGAAATAAGCACCTTGGTAAAAAGCCATAACTGCCGTCATTTTATTTTCGGTGAGAAACATAGCGGATTTGGACCAGAGTTGAGGAGGGTGTGCGACGAGCTAATGAGTTCTAAATTTGGGTTAATAAGAAGCATGAGCAGAGCACAATGAGCCGACGGGTTGGAGTTGATCAATCAAGGAGGTGGGCGACCGGTGATGCCACGAGTAGAGGACGATGATGCCACAAGTGGAGGAGGCAGCTAATGATTTGGGTTTTAGGGTTTGGGTTAGTAGGAACTAGAAGCACGATGGGGATTTTCGAATGGAGCATGAATGAGAATGAATGCCTAATGGTTAGTCTGTTTTTTGTTTTTTTGGTTTTAAATAAAAACAGTAATGATGGTAAAAACATAAGTTTCTACCCATTTCTACAATTTTACACTAGTTTTTACCTTGGACAACGTTTAGCTGCGTTTTAGCATTGAACACTCTAGTAAAAACGTATGTTTTTACACTAGTTTTTTACAACACTGACCTAAAACACACTCACACATAAAAATTGTGTTTAAAAATTTGACATGATTAATTGATTATTCGCACTTTTTGACCAACCTATTTAAATAAAATATTTAATAGTGTGTGTGTGAATATAAGCCTTCTTCAGTTCTATTGTGTCTCCATTCTTAAATATAAGGTGTCTCCATTCTTAAATATAAGATTCGGTTAATTTTTTTGGGAAAATTAAATAAGCTAACTAAATCACTCTAAAATATTTGTATTTATATATTTTTCTGCAAACTAATTTCTCTTACTTATAAATTTTGGGAAAATGAAAAAAAAATCTCCATTCTTAAATATAAGATTCAGTTAATTTTTTTGGGAAAATTAAATAAGCTAACTAAATCACTCTAAAATATTTATATTTATATATTTTTCTTCAAACTAATTTCTCTTATAAATTTTGGGAAAATGAGAAAAAAACTTTAAAATTGTAAAATTTCAAATTAAGTTTGTTGCCAATAATTGATAAGAGAATGATGAGACTTGATAAGAAATTCACAATTAATTTTTAAGGAAATACCTTATTTGATGTTTTGCAATTTTAAAGTTCTTTTATGTCATTTTTCCTAAATTTATATATAATATAATCATATATAACGCATGATAGGATTAAGTAACTTATTTAGCTTCCTTAATCTATTTTTTTAAAAAATCAATTAGGTCTTATATTTATGATCCTAGATAATAGTTAGCAGTGAAAGGTATCTCTTACCAATAATTGCATATATTAATTTACACACACACAAAATTACTCCCTATTGTCTTAAATATAAGATAAAGTTAACTATTTGTTTTTTAGAGATTAATGAAGCTAAATAAATTACTTAATCTCTCAATCTAAATATAAGATTAGTTTTTTTTTTTACTACCACTTAGTTTTTCTATACCTTCTATCTTGTCTTTTTATATTTATAGCAAGACCAAGATTAACCTAGATGGGATAAGATCAAAAAGAGCGCAAACCCCCCACCAAATATTTTATGTGGTTGCATTTTCAAGATTCAAACTCGATTTTTTTTTTTACTATGAATTGAATTTTTTTAGCTTAGTGCAATTTTTGCCAGTTGAATCTAGTGCTCAATGTTTTCTACCCCTTTTATTGAATACAATGAAAAGATAAAATTTATTTAAAATATAAAATCCTTACATAATATCCTATAAGTCTATTAGTGCCCGTTCAACTTTTGAGTAAAACTTCATGACTAGAGTTATAAAAGACTTGACTTAAGTGAACAACTCAAATCAGTAGTTTTAGACTTGAGTTATACTTTACGAAATGATTTTTCAATTCAAACACATTTTGCTTTCAAAAGAAAATCATCTTCATTCGAGCACTAAAAGAATCAACTCGAGTCATTAACTTGAGTTAGTTAATGATAAACTCGAGTGACTTTTCATGTTTCAGTAAATCACTGTATTTGTAAAGTTACAATCATTGTTCACTGTATTTGTAAAGTTACAATCATTGTTTGTGATTTTATTACTTCTTATCATCACTTATTATTGTTCCTAACTATATTTAATCAGTGTATTAATCAGTTTCAGATGATTATGTGAGCTATTAATACCAAAATCTCAAAAAGCATTAATTATGTCAGAAGGATTAAATGATGTTGCAGAAAACAAAGCACTAACTCGGAAACCATTCTTTGAGCAACCCAGAAGGCATTCTTGCTCTCTTTCCCTATTAATTGCTACAACATAACGGGCAAAACAAAGAGAATGTCAAAGCGGCAGAATGACGTGGATTATTCTACAGAATCATAGTTATGAGTAATGAACAAACTTCAATGGTCTAACGGCTGTATTCATTACTCACAACGGATTCATTGAAGTATCTTGACGGTCATTAATTGGAACCACAGAATAAAATTCAAAGCATTCAATTCAAATAAACTACTGAAAGATTTACGCTCAATCGAATTTATTGTCTATTACTGTTTCATTCAATATTGTAATATCTTCATATATTTTGTACTTCAGTGATCATTATTTCTATAAGAAACTTAAGGTAGAGAAACCCTAAGAGTGAGTGTATTGATTACAATTTGTAAGGGGAGTAAATCTTAAAAAGAGGATTACTCGAGAGATATAGAGTGTGTAATTGAAAGCGTTAGTGAAAAATCCAGAGCGTTTGGGACTGGATGTATGTCAAGACTCAAGAGTTTTGACCAAATTAGTATAAATCTTCTGTATCTATTATTCACTCTTTCATTGCTTTATCATTTTAAGCAATGGGCTTAATCGCAAAAGTCTTTAAAATAATCAAATTCACCCCCTTTTTAGGTAATATTCCGTCTTCATCCATGATACTTTTGGAATAAGGAGTTATGCGAGCAGCAGTGACAAGAACATACAATTTAATGACGTCTCATATTATGAAAAACTACTTGATATAGTCAAAGTAAATTACCAAGACCTTTTCACTTTTTGGGCAAGAATATAGGATGGCCGAACATGTTCGTATTTACAAAAGCAATGGGAATGACGTTGGTGACACATGTTGAAAGTGAAATTCCATTAATTATTATAAGGCCTACCATGATCACAAGTAGTACCTACAAGCAACCCTTCATAAATGCTCCAAATGTTAGTTGTTTTTTAATCAGAAAATGTGAACTACTTGTTATTTTCATGAATTTATTTCAACTTAAAGTTGCCGAGAAATGTATGGAGAAAATAGAATTTTGGCTCCTCCCATAAGTAACTTCTCCACTTGTGTGTGTTAATAAGGCTTTTGGACCACCAATAAGGTTTTGTGGACCACCAATAAATGAATCGCTGGCTTCATTTAATAATAAGGCTTTGGAGACGTTTCTGTTGCAAATTTGAGGATTGAAAATGAAAATCTTGAAAAGATGTGGCAAGAAAATAACATCATTGCCAATTTCGCTGGAAATACCAATTTTGATGAACGGTATATGTTACCGATTATAGCTAGATCGATTGTCATGTATTAAATGCGACCATATAAACTACCGGAGGAAACTTTTCATTTTTTTTTTACTTTTCTTATTTTAATCAGAGCATGAATAAGGAAATAAAAATGTGTCATCATTTTCCTCTCAAAAGTTTAAAATTATTATTTTTTTGGTTAAAAAAAAGGTTAAAAAATTATTATTACTGTTACTATTAACACTATATATATACGGTAAACTAAGTGGGAAAAACAGTCTCAATTTTGATGGTAATTGAGGTAATCAATGCAGATTTGACACCGCTATGGAGATTAACACGATGGGAGCTTTACATGTGTTAACTAGTGATTGGGAATGGTTTATGCTACCAATTATATATAGATTTTATGATATATGTGTTAAAAATATCATATTACAAGAAAAAAGGCCTTTTAGACCGGTTAAAAATAACTACTTAAACCAGTGTTAGGTTAGGTCTTATATCAACCTAAAAAGTCTACTTCTTTCTAAACCAGATAGACAACCAGACTAAAGAATAAAATTGAAAAAATTAGAAAAAATTCATATCTTAAAATCGCAACATTAATTGCAAAGCTGTGATTTTGAGACATGAATAAAGGCAAATTTTTCGGATTAACCAAAAAAAAAAAAAATTGTCAGATTAGACCACTGTTCAAACTATTTTCCAAAATAACCCAATTTGTGGCGCCACTGCACAAGTGGCGTGCCACATAAGTGGCGCCACGTACTTTAACAAATATATTTTTTTTATTTTTAATTATTATAATTATATACTATTATATTTAATATATATTAAATATAATATATATTATTTTATATATAATATATATATCATATTTTAAAATAATGTGATATATATCACATTCAAAGCCAGGCTAACCGGCTAGCAAGATCACCGTGCTAACTGTTCGTAGTGCGATTAAATCGTAGTGATATAGTATCGCGTGATTAAATTGTAGCTGTTCGTAGTACGATTTAATTATTACTTTTTTAATCTTCATATTATATGAATTAAATCTTCATATATATTTAATATAATATACTCCAAAAAGATCAACAGGCAAACCAACAAGATTAAGTTCAAAAGATCCACAAGGAATACTATCTCTTTCATCACCAGTCATTAAATATTACCCATGTTTTCCCTTTGCCTGTTAATGAAAGAGATGGTGTTCCTTGTGGATTTTTTGAACTTAATCCTGCTGGTTTGCATGTTGATCTTTTTGGAGTATATTATATTAAATATATATGAAGATTTAATTCATATAATATAAAGATTAAAAAAGTAATAATTAAATCGCGCTACGAACAGCTACGATTTAATCGCGTGATACTACATCACTACGATTTAATCGCGCTACGAACAACTAGCATGGCGGTCCCGCTAGCCGATTAGCGAGCGGGGTCAAGGGGCAGCGCCCCGTCCAGAAATGTTTTTCGAAAATAGGACATCATTTTAAAAGGAATATTTCATAAAATTTTCGAAATCGCAAACACTTAGTTGACCTGACTTTGAATGTGATATATATCACATCATTTTAAAATATGATATATATATATATATATATATATATATTATATAAAATAATATATATTATATTTAATATATATTAAATATAATAGTATATAATTATAATAATTAAAAATAAAAAAATATTTGTTAAAGTGGCGCCACGTGTCGTGGCTCCACTTATGTGGCGTGCCACGTTGGCACGCCACTTGCGCAATGGCGCCACGTGTGGCACCAGTTGATGTGGCATCACAAACTGGGTTATTTTGGAAAATAGTTTGAACAGTGGTCTAATCTGGCAATTTTTTTTTTTGGGTTAATCCGGAAAATTTGCCCATGAATAAAATATCATAAAATCCCAAAAGAGAAGCTATGATTTTATAAGATATCATAATAAAATACATATCCGAATAATATCAAATAAAATAAATTTTAAAAATTTTTAAGAAACAAATCATATATAATAAAATCGCAACAAATAATCCAACAATAAGAAATAGTAGAAGAGTAGAAAATATTAGATACGAAGAGACAATACATTCAAGTTTGCCAGAAATAGTCTGGGTTCATAATGATTTAGAAAACAAGAATATATTTGGTAAAATTAAAATAAAGATGAAATGGAATTTGATGCATTATCTTAGAACAAACTTGGCAGTGGCGGAGACGAGCATAGATTTGAGCAACGATAGAATGAGAGCTTGAAATAGGATGCTTTGAATTGAATACGAAAAAACACATATCTAGACATGACAAGTACAGATCAAGAGAAGTTGTTACTCTTGAAATAGTTGGAGAGCAGATCACTAGTGTGGTCTTGTGAGAGATGAGGAAGGAGAAAGCCTCAAAAAGACGGCAAGCGAAGATGAGAAGATTGAGATGATATTGTGAAATTTGATTTGGAAAGGGTGGTCAAGTGAAGTTTATATAATTTTTTATAGGTTTTAGATCACCTTATAGACCGGATTCCACAACACCTAGTGTAAAAGCTTGTAAATATTTTTCACAAAGTTGTTTTGATATTTTTTAGACTAATTGTACTAACACCCAATTTAAGAAGCATATTTTAACACCCAATTTAAGAAGCATATTTTAGACTAGTTGTATGTAGAACAAATCTAAAATTCTGTAAATATTATTTTTATAAAAAATATTTTAATACTTGTTTAGACTAGTTTCTTTTAGCAACTAACCTAAATTTATATTTTAGATTTGTTGTATGCAAATTAAAACTGGTCTACAACTTTAATATATTCACAAAAATGTTACCGGTTACATTTTTTAAACTGTCTCCAGAAAAATAAGGTATAAATAGAGCAATCTAAAATACCTTTTTCCTAGTACTGTCAACCTAAGAGAGGATCCATTTTCTTTATTTATCTTAGAAGGTTGAAGCAAATGTATGTATGGCGTGAAATGAAAAATTCTGAAATAATGTAGCAAAGAGGAGACCGTCTGTAAAGGGCAGTGGAAGCTCAGTATAAGGGTCATTCTTGTAATATGATGTGGATCTGAAGTGAAAAGTTTGCGAAGTGGGATATTATTTGTGATTGTGAGCTCAATAAATTATCTTTTGTTGGGTGCAAACTAGATAATAAATTAAAATGAATGTAGAAAACGTAATAAAATGAATTTCTCCTATGGTGAAAAAATTCTTACAGAATTTCCCGCTTACCAAAAGTAATAAAATGAATGTTGGATTGAATATTGAATAGAAAACGTAGCCTGATAAACTAAGAGCGAACCAGGATGAAGAACAAAGATTCTCAGAGAAAAGAGTTTAGAAATCTCATAAGAGAATTGAGGTATATAGGAAGACCAAAGGACTCTCCCGTCCATCTTTTAACCCTTTGGGCCGCCACCCCATATTCTGCACTTTTTTTTTTATATATATAATTATATTACTAGAGGGATTGACTAATTTGGATCGAGACTTTACGACCAACATGCCTTTCTTTAAAGGTTTTTTTTAATAAGGTGTGAGATTTGAACTCAATTCATCTATCTTATGATCTAACTGATCCATCATTAGACCAAATTCATTGGGTAAATGACTCTCCTTTCTAATTGATTAGTCTTTTGGAATGGTCTATCTTTGACTCGTGCTAATAATTAATATGTATATAATCGGATCTACCAAAAGGCATCGTTCATTCTATAACCACTAGACATATAAAATATTGGCACACCGCACCGACACACAATATTTACAACAACATATATATTAATTAATCGATGTGTAATATGTATGTACTAGGAGATGTTATTAGCTAACTAGGAAACTTAACTATATACAGAATGAAGTAAAATAATTTACATATATATGGCCCATCAAGGACGGGAGAAGTTGGGTGTTGTAATTTCAAAGAAATTGATATGGTGGAACCAACAAAAAGTGACCGTGGAAATTGAATAATCTCTCAACGGCAATAATATATACGAACAATCTTTTGGAGGAGTATATAAGTGCTGTATCTTCACAATAAGAAACAACTCTGCTCCTTCAAAAATGGAGTTGGCAAGTGTACCACAGTTTCTCAGGGCAAAGACTATATTGGTGACCGGTGCAACTGGTTTCTTAGCAAAAGGTTTCATCTATCTATTTAACTACACAGACATATATATATACATATAGACATATATATGTATACACATATATGCATATATATATGTATAGACATAGATACATATATGTATGTATATTCCGTCAGTAAATTTCTGTATTCATATGATATGGGGTTAACAAATCTTTTTTTTTTTTTTACTTGACAAATTAATTTGAAATGTCATAGTATTTGTGGAGAAGTTATTAAGGATTCAGTCAGATTTGAAGAAATTGTACCTTCTTCTCAGAGCTTCTGACCATGAGGCCGCCACACAACGCATGCATGATGAGGTATTATATATCAACTGATCCCTAAGTTTCTTTTTTGGCTATAACATACATAGAAAAGCTGGTTAAATAATTTATATATTTCTACCATATACGTGCATATCTGATAAAATTAAACACACGTTGGCTGTGTCTGTGTGTGTGTGTGTAGATTATAGGGAAGGACCTGTTTAGAGTTCTACGAGAAAAGTGGGGCGCAGATTTTGAATGTCTGATAGCAGAGAAGGTAGTTGCGGTTGCAGGAGACGTTTCTGTTGCAAATCTGAGGATTGAAAATGAAAATCTTGAAAAGATGTGGGAAGAAATAGACATCATTGCCAATTTCGCTGCAAATACCAATTTTGATGAACGGTATATGTTACCGATTATAGATAGATTGTCATGTATTAAATGCGACCATATATGCTACCGGAGGAAAATTTTCATTTTTTTTTTACTTTTCTTATTTTAATTAGAGCATGAATAAGGAATTAAAAATGAGTCATCATTTTCCTCTCAAAAGTTAAAAATTCTTTTTTTTTGTAAGAAAAAAGTTAAGAAATTATTATTACTGTTACTATTACAACTATATATATATATATATAGAACGGTAAACTAAGTGGGAAGAAGTACAGTCTCAATTTTGATGGTAATTAAGGTAATCAATGCAGATTTGACACCGCTGTGGAGATTAACACGATGGGAGCTTTACATGTGTTAAACTTTGCCAAGAGTTGCCGTAGGATCCAGGTTTTTCTTCACGTATCAACTGGTATGCGTGTGTGTCTGTGTCTGTGTGCTTAATCATACATGACACACCTAGCTTAATTTTACAAGACCTGATCGATATAAGTTTACTAATTTCAGCTTATGTTTGTGGAGAGCCTAAGGAAGGAGAAGTAATTAGAGAGGAACCTTTTAGGATGGGTCAAACCCTAAACGGGACCTCAAAATTATTAGACATTCACGCAGAAAAGAGTTTGATGCAAACAACAATTGAACAACTCAGATCACAATATACCGACAACGACATGGCTATTACGTCCGTGATGAAAGATTTTGGAATTAAAAGGTTGTATCATAAGCATATCCTCATTGTCTATCCATCTTGCTTCATCTGCACATATATTTCTCTTTTTTGTAAAATAATATTCTGTTCTCTTTAAGAGAAATTACTTAATAAACCTTAACTTTATATCGTCCTTGGCTATATTATGCAAAAATTAAAAAGCAGAGCAAACTTGTATGGATGGCCAAACACATACGTATTCACAAAAGCAATGGGAGAGATGCTGCTGTCACATTTTAAGAATGAGATTCCATTAATTATTATAAGGCCTACCATGATCACAAGTACCTACAAGGAACCCTTCCCTGGTTGGATTGAAGGTTTGAGGTATTTAATCTGTTTTTTTCTACTCTCATAAATTAACACTCCAAATTAATAAATGTCAATAATACGATATATAATACGTATGTTTTCGGGGTTACAGAACAATTGATGCTGTAATTGGCCGCTATGGCAAAGGAAATGTAGGATGCTTTCTGGGTCATCCCCAGGCAATTTTAGATGCGGTAAGTTTGATCAGTTTTTTTTATTAATTTCTCCATATTATGAGAATGAGATATAATTAGCACACATGCACTTGGTAGCAATATTTTGATTAAGTTCTTAATTTACCCCTCATGAGTTTTTTTCCCTAAGCCTTGGTTTGGAATAGGAAAGAGAATATTAATTAGGAGGAATTTTTTTTCTTGAAAAAATATTATAATTGGTACTCTCTTCAGTCCTTAATATAATACATATTTACTTAATTTGATTAGATTAAATTAATTAATTAATATGACATGTATTTTTTATAACATCATAATTATTTTCCTTAATTCTCTCATTCTTCCCCTTCTTCCTTGATTGTCGTTGAGGGAATATCGATAGAAGTAAATTATAAAAACATTAAAAAATATGTCTTATATTTAGGACTAAGATAAACTCTTCAAATATGTTTTATATTAAGGACTTGTGGAGTAGTATGCAAATAATGCGGCTTACTATGTGCCCGTGAATCCTCCCGTGAAGCAATCCGTGATTGTATAATTGCATGTGGGTCCTACCAAATAGTAAATTACTATATGTGGTACTATGCATGGTACTATGTGTAGGTCCTATGTCATCTTATAATATTTGGAGACCGTGAGTCAATGGACATTCACATAATAAATATATTCATGACAGCTTTTAATTTTTTATTTTTACCGTCATTCTTGCATAGAATTTATTTTTTGTTGTGAAATTCATAGTAATACTTAGACGTGATAATTATGTGCAGATACCAGCGGATATGGTGACAAACTGTATGTTGGCGGCAATGGCAATTCAGTCAAATAAAATATAAGACAAATACATATACCATGTTAGTTCATCACTGAGGAATTCTCTTACAATTTCTTGTCCCCATGATCTTTCGTATCTTTATTTCAAAAACAAACCCTTGACGGACAAAAGAGGAAAGCCAATAATCATATCCAAGGGAATCTTTTTACCAACTATGGCTAGTTTCCATTCTCACATGATGATCCGATATGTGCTTCCACTCAAGGTAATTAAGCTTGCAAAGTAATATAATTTAACCTCTTGTACTGTCAAGTGTTTTTCATGTTAATTAATCTTTCTTATTTTTGCATGATTATTTGGTAACTGTGCAAGGTATTATATCTGGTGAACCAAGTGTTTTGCCGGATCTTCAAGGATGTTTATAATCGAAATGATAGAAAAGTCAAAATGGTGATTCGAATGGTCGAACTCTACAAACCCTATGTATTTTTCAAGGCATTGTATGTTTCTTGTTATTAACTTTTCCTCTATTCACCATTCTAAACTATATATACTCACTTATTATTTGAAATAGTGGCTAACTTCGAGTTAACTATGTTTTATAATGTACTAGCTTTGATGATACGAACACAGAAGAGTTACGAGAAAAATCAAAGATTCTAAAGGATGTTGGATTTGACTTAGAGTTTGATCCCAAGAGCGTAGATTGGAGAGACTATTTGATGAATGCCCACTTTCCTGGCCTCGTCAACTACGCAATTAATTCGTCTCCAAAGTTGTCCAAACACTGATGATATGTTATATTTACTACTTATATGTTATATTCGTCTCCAAAAAAAAAAAAACCTCAGGATAATTAAGGTTTATAAGATTAAGAGACGCTCTTATCAGTTGGTTAGTATTTTGAAATTGTTTCCCTTTATGTTGAATAATTAAGAGAAGAAATGGAGATCAACAAAAAGACAAGGAGAAGATCCAAATTGGATACTCCCTTCGGTCCTAATTATAGGACAACATTTGGGAGTTGGTTTTGGTCATAATTATAGAACAAAATTTAAATTTTTGTCAATTTCTTTCTAAAACACCCCTATTTTATTCTCTCAAGTGTGTTTAGTTTTTGGTAAGTATATATATGCATTTAGGTGCATAGAATTTTTCAGTCAATACAATTCTTAAATTGTTGGATTTTAATTTGTTTATCAATGAGTTAATGTTAATTTACCAGTGTAGACACACACACAAGTGTGTGTGTGTACATATGCATAGACACACACATATATATTTATATATGTATACAAATACACATATAGACATACACGTACACACATTATATAAATAAATAAATATATGTGTGTGTGTGTCTATATATGTGTGTGTACATACTCATGTTAGATAAACTAGATGATCTAATCATACTTTATCACCAAATAAGCAATTAGATCTAATGCGGAATTAAAGAAATTAAAAGACAGAAATACCTCCAGCCATTGATTCACTGTGAAAGCAGAAGACCACAATCCTTTCAAGTCCTCACTCTGACTTTCTATAGATGGTGTTTGAGTTATCCGTCGTGTGAGCAGACTTAGGGGACCGGGTAAATAAATAGATGGAGAACAAGTAATTCCCACGTCTTCCTATCAAAAACGTGCGCAGCATTATGTGCTAAATTTATAGGCAATTATGGGTAGTTAAGATAGAGGTGGATCTAAACGTGGACCACTTCTTAATTTTATAATTAATAAATCCCAATATTAATTCAAATTAATATGAAATATATTAATTCAAATTAATGTACAAATAATAATTATAAAATTCCAACATTCTCCCACTTAGTCTACACATTTCACCATATACCATAAGGAAAAACATAATGCATGGATCATAGCGATAAGTCCTCTTAAAGCGAGTATTATCTTCCATGTATCACAGTGCATCATGTCTCCCAAGCCCATGTAACTTAATGAATAAACCCCATGTTTATTCTCGGTCCAAACTTAATGATATTTCTCAAATTAAATAACATATGAATATGTGCACAAAACTGAAATGAGAAAATATTCAAATAGGGTTTCATAAAACGATATCGTTCTTACAACGAAAATTTCATAAAGGAACCAAGTCCCATTCTTTCTGCATGATCCTTTGATTTCAATGTAGGCATGCCTTTAGTTAAAGGATCAATAATCATCAATTCAGTGCTCATGTGTTCTATAACCACTGTTTTATTTTTTAACACACTCTCTTATGGCTAAACACTTAATGTCGATGTGCTTGATTTGACTACAACCTTTTGTTGTTCTTAGCCATAAAAACAACAACTGAATTGTCATAATATAACCTTAATGACTTAGAAATCGGATCCATGATTCTAAGCCCAGGAATGAAACTCTTCATCTGTACACCATGTGAGGTAGCCTCAAAACAAGATACGAACTTAGCTTATATAGTGGAAGTAGCAATTAAAGACTACTTTTTACTATTCCATGATACAACTCCATCGGCTAGCATGAAAATATATCCTGAAGTGGATTTTTCTTAAGTCAATGCAACCAGCATAATCTGGATCGTAGTAATCAGTCACTTCCATATTGTAGTTCTTTTGTACTTAAGCATATAATCTTTCGTTCTTTGAAGGTATCTCAACACCTTCTTCATAGCTTTCCAGTGGCCTATACCTGGATTACTCTGATATATCTCCCTAATACTCCAACCGCAAATGCAATGTCAGGTTTAATGCAGACCTGAGCATACATTAGGCTTCCTACATCTAAAGCATAAGGGATGTGTCTCATTTGTTCCCACTCAAAATCATTCTTTGGGCACTGGTCCAAATTGAACCTGTCACCTTTCACAACACGAGCTACACTGGGTAAACAATATATCATCCAAAATCTTTCTAAAACTTTATTGATATAGGTTTTTTGAGACAAACCTAGTATACCTCGATATCTGTCTCTTTGTATCTTAATGCCAATGACATAAGATGTATTTCCCATATCCTTCATATCAAAGTTTTTAGAGAGAAATTGTTTCACCTCATATAGTAAGTCATTATCATTAGATGCAAGCAGAATATCATCCACATACAAAATAAGGAAACAAATCTTGCTTCCACTAACCTTCTGGTATATACATTCATCCACAATGTTCTCTACAAAACTAAATGAAGAGATAACATTATGAAATTTTAAATACCATTAGCGGGAAGCTTGTTTCAATCCATATATGGATTTCCGGAGCTTGCACACCAAATGCTCACCATCACTAGAGGACAATCCTTCTGGTTGTTTCATGTGAACCTCTTCCTCTAGTTCTCCATTGAGAAAGGTCGTTTTCACATCCATTTGTTGCAACTCTAAGTCAAAATGTGCAATTAAAGCTAGAATGATACGGAGGGAATCTTTCTTTGATAAAGGAGAAAAAGTCTCCTTGTAGTCGATTCCTTCTCTTTGAGTGAATCATTTAGCAATGAGTCTTGTTTTATGTCTGTCAAGGTTGCTCAATGAGTCTCTCTTTGTTTTGAAAACCCATTTACATTCAATAGCTTTTGCACCATCAAGCAACTCAACAAGATCCCAGACTTTGTTAGATGCCATAGAATTCATCTCATCCTTCATGGCTTCATACCATGAACTTGATTCTCTATAGTCCATGGCTTGTAAAAACCTTTCAGGATCATTTTTAGCTCCTACATTATAGTCAGATTCTTACAAATAATATATTCACTAGGTATCGCTGATCTTCTTGTTCTAGTAGGTCTCCTTAATGTTGTTTCATTATCTTCTTGAGGAACTTGTTGTTCAACTGGTTGTTCAACAACTTCCAATTGTTCCTCATCAACAGCTTGATCTACTGGATCAATATTAGTGGATTGTGGATCTTGATTGACTAGTTGTACAACACTCGATTGAACTGAAGGAGTATTGTTAACAACCAATCTGAAACTTGAAGTGGAAGTGGAAGGTTGATTATCTGAATGATCCTTTTCAAAAACATGGTCTCTGAATTGATCGCTCCCACTGATCAAGTCATATTCAAGAAATTTGGCATTTCTTGATTCCACACCCTCTCCCATTTCCATTATCAACCTTACCTCCTTCTGAACACACATGATCAAAGAATCATTAATTGACCATTTATCTTTATGTGTGTTAGACGATATCTTGAAGGTTCCATATGACTATGGAAGAACGTTCCGACTATAGTATATAAGAAAAGAATCAAACATGTCAACCCCAAGTGTCTTTAGTTGAGCTACTATGTTCCTCATCTGCATCATGTGCTAATGCACATGTTTTAATGCAATGAGTCTTAGGAATGAAAACTTCATTATTAGGGTGCTGGCAAGTGCCTTATCTGAAGTCTGAAATTGATCACCAATCGCCTGCCTAATCTTGTCTTGCTGTTTGACAAAACCATGAATACCAGCAGAGATTGAGGTCTTTACGAACATAATTGAGAGGCGATTAGATCACTCCCACCTTTCATAAAGATCAACCTCATCTGCAGTGCTGGTCTCCCTAATGGAAAATGGCTCGTCTTTCCTAATAGCATAGTCAATATCTACCCACCCTAATTGGAGAAGAACTCTCTCTCTCCATGCCTTATTGTTATCACCCCTCAGTTCGAGAACCTCACATTTCATATCAGAGAAATTTACAGGTTGTTTAACTGCATAATAATGAACATACATGTTTAAGAACACTAAAATTTGAGATTAATAAATGTCATGTTTTACCAATGTAAATCATGCAAAATATGTAAATCTACTAACATAAAACTTGCTTGTGGGCTAAAGTTCTAATTCAATAAAATTTACAACTCTATGATAAAACTATCAAATTATTTCTCTATTCTTAATTCATGTGGGCAAGTTAAGAACATAATTTGATATTTTATACTAATTAATCATATCATTATAAATTCATATCACTAACGTCTACCTGTGGGCAAAGACATTAGCATAGCATGAATTTATCTCGAATTGATGAAACTAGAATGTAATTATATCCCCTAATACCTGTAGGCTACTTAGGAAATATAATGTCATTCCATTCCACCTTAATTAAAACTATAGTTATAATTATCTGCCTGTAGGCAAAGATTAATTATAACCATATATTTAATTACAATTAATGTCTTTAAATCTTAGTGTGATGCATTTTGTTCATTAAAACAAAATAAAGTGTATGTGCCTAGTGAGGTTATTTTGACTACCCCTCAATTCTACATACTCATCACAAAGACATCACACCATTATGTATACTAATTGTACACATGATCAGAATTTGATATGATATAACCTTATGTGATCAAATATGCATACAACATGTGCATAAGGATGCTGTAGCTATTCCTTAAACAAAATATGTATGCTAGTCACTAATATCAAATGTGTAAAATGTAGATACCATACACATACACACAATGTCAAATAGGAATCTTAATTTAATTAATTTAATCAACTAAATTCATTAATGTGAATAAATAATATTTATTCACCATTTATTGATATTCTAAAATCCATATATGATTATCTATGCATGTTATAAGAGGGCGCTGAAGCCACCACTCTTGCACACAAGTTAATCATTAATATCAATAATGTGCATTTAAATTCTGTATATACACAACTTCATAGAGGACTTAACCAATTAATTTAATCAACATAAGTGACTAAACACAATCCTCCCACTTCGATTAAATTAATACTCCTTAAGATACATACTAATCACCAATATTAATACTAATCACCTTGTGCATTTAGATTCCAAATATGCACAAGTATTTAATGAGAATTTAATTGATTAATTTAATCAACAAAATGTGATTAAATAATCATCTTAAAAAAAATTCTCCCACTATCTTGTGCATTCAAAATTAAATATAATATATGCACATCTTAATGGAGGGATTAATTGATTAATTTGGTCAAAAGAAAATGACTAAATAATCCAAGAAAAATCCTCTCATTGTTTAATGTATCTAAAATTGTTTAAAGAATTAATATTGGCATAATTCAGCTGAAACTTGGCTTCAAAATTTTGAACCAAATGTTTCAATTCTACAACTAATGTTATAATGTGATCATAAACTAAATATATAATTTTAATTAATTAAAGATGCTATAGCTACTCTCTAACTAATTAAAACATATAGATCACTCGACATTAATAATTAATATTGCAATAACCATAAGCAATATTAAAATTAAATTAAATATTCATGTGTCATATTATTCAACTTAATATTGCATGTATTATGAATTAACAATTAATACATACAATTAATTAGAATAATTACATGAATCAAAATAAATTAAATTTCAGATTTATATTTAAATCTAAAATAACGATATGGATATAAATTAAATCCAACCAAAATATCCAAGTGTCAGCTCGTCTTAATGGTCTGAGCCTTCAAATTAAGCTCCGGATTGCTTATGTGAGGGCCTGTGTTCGAATCCAGTCATAGCACTTTTCAAATATTTTGGCATATAAGGAAGAAGTCCTTTAAATTTAATAAAAATTCAATCACAACCACACGTGAGTACGTGGCTCAACTGGCGAGACGCCAGCCTATAGGCGCCCACGCACCTTAGCGTCACGGATTCGAATCCTCGCGGGTTCCTTTCAACCTTTTTGAGCCTTTAAATTTTTTTTTTTTGTAGTTTCTAAAAAGCAAAAACAAACTGGGACAACGCATTTGGCCCAGAACCACACCCACCTAGGATCCGACCCAAACCACGTCTGACCCATCAGCTAATAAGTAAAACGGTGCGTTTCAGAAGGCCTAAACGACGCCGTTTTGGATCGTCTCCCTCACCTATCTCAGAAACCCTACCCGACCCACTTCTCCTGCTCTACCCAGAACACAGTCGTGACCTAGGACCAGCTGCCGTGACCTTCCGGCTATCGAAGAGCTTCCAAGACGGCGTTTCCGACGGCGATGACCACCAGAACATGATCCCAAGTATAATTTGATCGATTTAATCATGAAATCAGTCCATATTTTAACCAAATCTCATCAAATCCGAAATGAGACAGATTTAAACCCAAACGGAACAATCGACTTTTCCAAAAATCTTTCCAGTTTCCGATGGTGAACTTAATGGTAAATGATCAAGAAAACACAATATACTCCATATGATCATTAAATCAATAGACTTAAACCAAAACAAAATTCATTGATCAAAACCAAGGATGAAATCGAAAACTGAAAACAAATGAACTCAAATGAACATAAGTCTTAGTTCCCGACAGCGTTTTCAACGGCAGCAATAACGAAAACAATCTCCCAGAACCAACAAAAATTCTAATAGAAAAATGAATCAAGGAGAAGCGAAAACCTAATCGAACTTGAAAACCAAATAGATGGGTCTAAGGGTTTTCGGGTATATTGATATATCCATATATATATATCATTAAACATAGGGTCTCCACACAGATTTGAAAATAAGACTCTAATCCCTGATCAAAGTATTTGAAGCAAAAGGAATCGAAATGAAATTTTGAAATCAGTGAAACAAAAGATTTTTCATGTCAAAGGAAAAATCATACATTGATTCTAAAGAACATAGTGCAGAAACAAAATTTCGAATATCAACTCATATAATATAATATAAGAGTGAACTTAATCCAATAAAGTCAAGGCAGAGGCATATTAAACGCTCTGATACCAAATGTTAGATAAACTAGATGATCTAATCATACTTTATCACCAAATAAACAATTAGATCTAATGCGGAATTAAAGAAATTAAAAGACAGAAATACCTCCAGCCATTGATTCACTATGAAAGCAGAAGACCACAATCCTTCCAAGTCCTCACTCTCACTTTCTATAGATGGTGTTTGAGTTATCCGTCGTGTGAGCAGACTTAGGGGACCGGGTAAATAAATAGATGGAGCACAAGTAATTCCCACGTCTTCCCATAAAAAACGTGCGCAACATTATGTGCTAAATTTATGGGCGATTATGGGTGGTTAAGATAGAGGTGGATCTAAACATGGACCACTTCTTAATTTTATAATTAATAAATCCCAATATTAATTCAAATTAATATGAAATATATTAATTCAAATTAATGTACAAATAATAATTATAAAATTCCAACAACTCATACACTTATGTGTGTGTGTGTATTTATATATATGTGTGTGTGGATGCCTGTGTGCGTGTGTTTGGGGGGGATGTGGGGGTTTGTATTTGTGTGTAGATATGTATGTGTATCTGTGGAGGATGTGTGTGTGTTTTTTTTCGGGGGGTGGGGTTGTTGTGTGTGTGTGCACACACACATATATGTATATATAGTAAGACCATCATTTCAATTAAAAAGCATGGAAATGAAGATTCTAGGTTGGGGAAGTATGTTAATGTCATTGAAAACTTATATAAGGGCATTTTAGGAAAATGAGTAAAATTAACTAATTTAACTCTCCCCTTAATCTCTCCAAAATCAGTTAAAAATGTCTTCTAATTAGGACCAGAGGGAGTAATATATAGGCCATTAATCAATTATTGATGGGACACGTGTCCTAATATAATTATTCAAAGAATTATGATGGTGGACCTCATCTTTGCTGTTTAATTCGCTCACAACTGCCCCAAAATGACATGCCAATTCCATATCATATCCATCGTTGTATAATTCCCAGGAGAAACGACTCCCTTCTCCAAAATGGAGTTGGCGAGAAGTGTAAAACGCAAATTAAACTCGGCCATTAATTAGAATATTTTTGCTTTTGAACTAGTTCTCTGTATTGAAAATCAACTTATAATTTATAAAAACAGAAAAATTATCCATATGTTTTATGTAAGAAAGTTAAATACAAATAGATCTCCCGAACTTCATTCAGTGATAGCAAATTCTATAACATTTAATATTTACAAGTCAAATTTATTAATTTAGAGCTTGCGTAATTTACAAGTCAAACTTGTATATATTAAATCTCTTAGATCTTATTAATATTAAATAAAATTCAGAACTAGAATCTATATGTATTTAATTTTCTTATATGATAGCCATGGACAATTTTTTTTTTTTAAAAAAAAAGATAGGATGTATAGAAAATGGTTTTGGGGGATTATACACACGCACACACAATAATTTAATGAAGGGAATACAAGATATTATTGTTATATATATATATATATATATCATGTGTAGTCCATCAATAATGGAAGGGACAACCAGTTAGCGGGAGAGGGCACCAACTCAATTATTCAATCACGCCCCTCTCTTCTCTTCACTCCAACACTCACATATACAGAATTCATATTGAAGGGACCTCAACTTAATCAAGTCTATAAACGTGCTTAAACATATTACTGATTTGAATGATAGAACCGACAACAGGTAACAACTTATAAGAAAACAAAATATTACCTTTAATCCTTACTAATTTGCACCATGAATAAGATCTTATTTTAAAAACGGAAGGTAGTAAGTGAATCTTGAAAACGCACTTCACTATCTAAATACAACAACAATTTCCTAAGCATTCTAGTTAATAAAACTGGACAACTGCGTTAGCTAGAACAAACTAGATTGTTAGAACCAAGTTAAAAAAGTGACTCAAAACCCTTCCTAATTTAATGCTGAGATTATCATGTTTCAAATAACGGGCTATAAGTAAAACCTTGGGAAGAATATATTCTTTGTATACGTCTTCATATAGCTAGGGATTTAACTCGATCTCCTTCTTCAAAATGGAGTTCTCTAGTTTACAACAGTTTCTCAAGGGAAAGACCATATTGGTGACTGGTGCAACTGGCTTCTTGGCAAAAGGTTCATATATAAATCCCGTCTTGTCAATTTTTTGTGCACGTATGCTGTTGTGTAGGTAAAAATTAAAAAAAAAAAAAATTGAAATTTCACGGCATTTGTGGAGAAGTTATTAAGGATTCAATCAGATTTGAAGAAATTGTATCTTCTTCTAAGATCTTCGGACACCCACGCAGCCACACAACTCATGCATGATCATGTACATAAACTCTCAAGTTTTTTAATGCATTTTGGAAGCTAGATATTCTATATACATCATGAAACAATCACCTTTTAATTAATTAAATTAATCTTATACTTATCGGAGTTAATCAAAGTAATTCATTTATTAGTCAGAGTTAACTAGATAGTAGGTTTTAGGCGGAATTTAAAATTTTCAAAACGTGCGAGAGTATACATCATGAGTCCTAGAGTATGGCAATATACATTCATCCATAACATACAAAAGACAGACAGTCCTACTTGGAATAAATATACTACACTTCTGTCTGCTTCCCTGAAGTACCTAGACCTGACTGGTCACCTGGGAAAAATTTGTAACCATCATTCCAGCTCATTATGAATATCAATAAGTGCTAGTGAGGTGCCAAGTAGAATAATACAGTTAATCCAAAATTTAACAGTTCGTCAATATTCTCTTTACATAATATCACAATAACAATAAATATCATAATGGGTGTCACAAATTTTGTTCATATTCATTACCCAAATTTTGTTCGTATTCATTACCCAAAAACCTCACAAATTTTGGCCTTATTTTTTCTGAATAGACCCATGGGCTAAGTTACGCCCATGTTACTAGTTACTCCAAAAACTTACTGGTCAAGTGATGAGGACCGGCCAAAACCCTTAGAGCACCTGTCCCAGACCGTGGGTCTTTTCCCCTCTTGAACTGTTGGGGGTGTCGTAAGCCCTCTTGAACCGTTGGGACAATAAAAAGGCCAACCATCGTGCACCAATGGAGACATTCACCACGTGGTGTAAATAACTTTCCATCTTCTCCCAATTCTTCCCATTCCATAATTATTATGATTAAATAAATGCATATATCTTAACTCATAAAATTCCACGAGGCAATTTTATTTAAAATAATCATTAATCAATTTAACAAATACTCGATAGCAGCATATTAATAATCATAACAAGTGGAAAGTGGTTACCTCTCGCCAGAGTTAACTACTTTCACATCGCTCTCAAACTATGGCTCAAATATACTCCACAATTCAATCTATACAAATCAATTTTCTAACAATTAATAACATCTTTAAAATTCCACACATCCATAACTATAACTGATAATTAAAATACACTAAGTCTAAATAATAACTCATTTATTATCCATTTCCATTGTTTATTTATTTCCTAATGATGATGACACATTATTATCAGGATTATTATTCTTTTATTTCATTAACTTGAATTCCCCAAAACATGACTTTGACACCTTAAATAAACACTAATTACCATATTATTATTATTATTTTAATTTTTCTCATAATATTATCACTATTATTTCACTTTGATAAATAATTCATTATTATTATTTATCCCATTCGTTATTATTTATTAATAACTTCCTTAAAATTTATGACTCCATAATATTTATTATTTATTTTGCATAAAATAACACTTCAAGAATATATTTTAGTGTATACTTTTGCATAAATCCACAGCAACATTTTGTTCATAATAATTATTTATTTTGCACCCATATATTCATATACTCATCCATTTATACAACATATAATATATAAGCAATAAAGTAATCCTCTTCTTCGTTCAGCGAATAGCACCACACAAACACACATACATACTTGGTTTCACTTTTTGTCCTATATGAATATTCCCATATCCATACTTTAATGCACAAACACGCATAATTCCTTAAGTGTTCTTCCTTTCTTACGGTATGCCCAGAGAAACACACACATACATATACTTTCATAGAAAAACTCCTAAAGCTTTCGGCATACACACATATGGTTATATATAACCTTCCATTTTCTTCTTTTTCTTCATGCAGACACATTACACACTCTTACTTTTATATCTACTCTTTTCTTTTCCTTCACAACACATACACGACACAACATATATATATTTACTCTTTCCTTTTCATTCTTTTTGACAGCAAACTACTCTCATATACATATACTTATATATTTTCCTTCTTCTTTTTCTTCCTTTGCTCATGTACCCTTGCACAGTCGAACACCCACACATATATATATCAAAACACTTTTCCCTCCTTCTTCTTTCAACAACCCGACACATGACAGCAATGAAATCACGCATATATACACATATTTACAGCCACGTTTTGAGAGAAAAACAAGGAGATCATTTCATGCATAAACCACGATCCTATATGCAGAAAATAAAACATCTACCGTAACCCAGAAACAGTCCCTGTTTTATTCGTTTTCTTTCTTAGTTTCGGTTTTGGTAACTTCTTTTCAGTTTCTTCTTAGTTTTATCCTGGTTAAACTAAAGAATCCAACTGCATGCACGAACTCACACACGCACACACAGACCCCTTCCCCTGTTTCAGACCAAGCAAACAGAGCCTTTCCGAACACATGCAGAGATGAAGCCAACGTCAACATTCTCCTATTCAACTCTCCCACCACAAAAACTTACATGCAGAACCAGCTGAACTAAAAGAATGAGGTTCTGATTTTTACCTTCAACTTCCAGAGCTAATCGATGATCTATGGTTGCTCTCTTCCTTCCCCTGTTCCCGACGGTATAAAACAGGGCACTGGGTTTCGGTTTTGTCTCTCTCACTCTCTCCCCCTCTCTCTCTCTCTTCTTCTCTCAAGCTCACTCTCGTCTCACTTCTCTTTCTTTCTCTCTTTTTCTGGTTCTCGGGTTATGCAGCAAGAATGAAGAGAAAACGAAGGTACATATATATATATATAGGAGGAGGGAAAATGCTAACCGATGGGCAAGGACCAGAGGCTCTTCGGCTCGGTGCTCAGGGTCTGTGAAGGCATGGTGTGTCTGACAATCCCACGTGATTATCGCTGAACTGAATCTACTAATCTGATATATGCATCTTCGCGTGTTTAAGCTGGAAGAGGAAGTATATAATTGGGTTGGATATAATAATGTGCTGGGCTATTTCCAGATTCACGTGGGTTGCTGGGTTTTTGGTTTGGGCCAGAGGTGATTGAAAATAAGATGGGCCAAGAATGAAAAGAAAAACTGATGCATTATTTGTTGTTTTTCACGTGGGATGTGAAATAGGAGGAAGAAAGTGGATTGGGTTTACATATATATGGACTTTGTTTTAATATCCATGGGCCAAGGGGTAAGAAAACGAGTTGGGTAAAAAAAATGAAATGGGAATGCAAAATAATTAACTTGGGCCAAGTGGAAAGAATATTCATTGGGCCGAACGTAAATGGGACTGATTTCATATATGTTTTATAAATCTTATAATTCTTATTTAGTTTTCTTATTTTAATTATTCCTTCCCAAATTAATTCAAAGGTAATAAGTCTTTATTTTCTAATAGTTTAATTTTTCAAATAATTAAATTTTGTGATTAAGAAGACCAATTTAAATAATCATTATTTAAATTCCTTTTTAAAATACACACTTAAGTTCCCACAGGATATATAATTGAAACATGGATGGGTGTGTGTAGATCATAACGAAGGTCTTGTTTCGGGTTCTACGAGATAAGTGGGGAGCAGAATTAGATTCCATGATATCAGAAAAGGTAGCTGCGGTTGCTGGAGATGTTTCTTTGGTGAACTTGGCCGGACTAAATAATGCAGATCTTGAAAAGTTGTGCCAAGAATTAGACATTATTGTCAACTGCGCTGCAGCAACCAAATTCGATGAAAGGAATTAGAGGAAACATTTTCTTCTTGTAGGATTAAGAAAAAAGAGTGTGTGTGTGTGTGTTTCTATGGTTTAACGACATTTTGTTCCGTAATTGTTGAAACTTTCAAGTATATATCGTAAGATAGTTCTCCAGAGGGTACTCAACTCGATGATTAACTAAGTTGTAAAATTTTCAAAGAGCTTGACATAAAGTGCATGTTTTTCTTCACGTCACTGGTAAGTTATTTGGATAAGTATGTCTGTGAGAGAGAGAGTAGTATCATCTATTTGACTGCAAAGCTTTTTAAACATGAACCATCCGATCTAAATAGTCCATATCTCATTTTGATGGTCTAAATTTATTATTTTCAATAACCATTTTTAAAATAGAAAAAAATTTATAGTTAAGAGAATAATATTATTTTAGATTCTATATTTATTAAAATAATTTGTAAAAAAATAAAAAATATTAAATTTAGACCATCCATTTAAACAATCCATATCTAACGAGCCTATAGTACCTATCAAAGTGATGACCACCGTCCACCGGAACTAAGCGGTGGGGTTGCCTGGGTGCAGGCAATTGTAGGACAAAAGCTACTTTATAGTAATTAAAACAGGTTTTCTATTGTTACCAAAAAAAAAAAAAGGTTTCATATACTGATTTTGGAACTGGTGTACAAATTTAAGTCATGGACTTCCTAGCTTCTACAGCAGTTGTCCAACCGTTGTAGAGAAGGTTTTTTTTACACCGGTTGCATTGGAATTGATTTGGAAAAAATTACGGGAAAAAAAATATATGTTCACTTTTTATCCTAGTTGTGATTTTGATATTAGCCGGTATATAAAATTTGTAGAAAATGGGCTTTCTACGCTAATTATTATATCATATCATTTATTGTATATCTTTAGGTTATATATCAGTTTATTAGTCAAACTCGTAAGAAAAAAATAAATATATAAATACTCTAAAATAATTTAATTAGCTTCTTTAATTTATTCAAAAAAGTTAACTTTATCTTATATTTAAAGGTTAAGGTGCAAAATTGCCAACAAATTATTGGCTCAGGAGTAATTTCACCAATAAACTCTTTAGTAGACCAAAATTACCAACAAACTGTTAAAACAAAAGCAATTTTGCCAGCGCCGTTAATTGAGCTTGACGTCGTTAATCTACCTTCATGCAAAAATTACAGAATAGGACCCGGATGTTTATGAAACTATATTTAAGCCCCAAAAAATCTAAAAAAAAAATTATTTTAGTCCCTCCATGTACTTTATATGGAGGGACTAAAGTGAAAAGTATAAAAAAAATTGGGGCGGCAAGATAATTTTTTAAAATTTTGGGTTCTTTTCTGTAATTTTTACGGGGCCATCTGTACCCTTCAAAATCCGCCGCTGGTTACAAGCCTTTTTTTCGGCTTTAGCTTGTCCTGTGGCCTATTTAGGAGGCATGTAATTTAAAAAATTTTGTAAGCAGCCTAACAAACCATAAGTCTCACATCAAAACAAGCCTACGTCAAATAGAGTGAAAACAGACCTACTTTAAATAGGCCGAAAACAGACCTACATCTAACAGCTTGTTTAAAGTAATTATGTTTGAAGTAAGCTTGTTTTGAGGTGAGGGCTATGGTTTGTTAGGCTAGTTTCAAAATTTTTAAAATTACAGGCCTATTTAGGAGGCTTGTAATTTAAAAAATTTTGTAAGCACCCTAACAAACCACAAGTCTCACATCAAAACAAGCCTACTTCAAATAGAGTGAAAATAGACCTACTTTAAACAGGCCGAAAATAGACCTATGAGCGGATTTTTGGGGTAGGGATGGTCCCACAAAAATTACATAAAAGAACCCAAAATTTTATAAAATTATCTTCCGGCCCATATAATTTTCACTTTAGTCCCTCCATATAAAATACATTGAGGGACTAAATTAAAAATTTTTAAATTTTTTGGGGCTTAAATATAGTTTCATAAACATTTGGGTCATATTATGTAATTTTTGCATAAAGGCATATTAACGGCATTAAGGTCAATTCACGGCGTTGGCGAAATTGCTCCCAATCCAAGAATTTGTTGATAATTTTGGTCTACTAAAGAGTTTATTGGTGAAATTGCTCCTGAGCCAATAGTTCGTTGGTAATTTTGCACCTTAACTCTATATTTAAAACGAAAGGGAATATTACTTTGATTCTAAATCCAACCCCTAGAATTTAGAACCAGAGGATTACAAACACATACATATGTATGTATGTACATATGTTCATATGTATATCTCACTCTTTAATTTTCTTTTGAACTATACTTATTTCCAATTAGAAATTATGAGTAAAATAGGGAAAATTACAGTTGGGTTCCAAGGACTAGAATTAATTACAAAAAGGTCCCACCCTAAATTCTCATTACAAAAAAGTCTCAAAAACATCCTTGAAACTTTTTTGTAATTAATTACCTAAGATGAAATAATCCTTTAACAACTAAAAATGTTATATTAACAATAAAAATTCTCAATTGTTAATATGGTATTTTAAGTTATTAATACAACTTTTCAAGTTATGATAATTTTTGTTGTTAACATAGCATTTTCAGTTATTAATATAACATTTCCAGTTATTAAAGGTTTTTGTCATTTTGGCAATTAATTGTAAAAAAGTCATTTTTGATGTGAGATTTTTTTGTAATTAATTCTGGTCCTTAGGAGTCAAGTGTAATTTTCCAACAAAATAATCATCAAACTAGCTAGTAAATACTCTCTCTGGTCCTTATTATAAGACACCAACTACCAATATTTTTTTGTCTTTATTATAAGGCATCAACTTACTTTAACTAACTCATTTATTACTTTTTTCTCATTATGCCCTAATTTTTAACTAACTCATTTAAAGCTACATTATTAAAGTAGGGGTGAAGCTGGAAATATTTATTAATTTTAGACCTAATTAATGAGTTAACTTTCATTTCTTAGTTTATGAGAAATAGTAGTTACTGTCTTATAATAAGGAATAGAGGTAGCAGTAATAATATAATAAGCCCCATAATCGATAGAAGGTTGATGTTCGTGATTTTGTGTCAAAATATGTATGTGACCACCTTTTATCAACCCTAATCGTCATCCGGATTAATTTATTTTTATTTTAATTTCAATTTCAATTTCAATCTCAATCATATGAATCAGCTAAAATCGAATATTAGATCGAGAAGGGCGATAATTGAGCTCCCAATATCAGATTAAAAACAACCT
This sequence comes from Acacia confusa, assembly GCA_037074495.1. Taxonomy (NCBI): domain Eukaryota; kingdom Viridiplantae; phylum Streptophyta; class Magnoliopsida; order Fabales; family Fabaceae; genus Acacia; species Acacia confusa. The sequence continues at coordinate 3,609,538 of CM073509.1, forward strand.
TTTTCTTGCAGATAGAAATCCACCTACGAATTTAAATATAGCCACAGCCTGCAATCCTACTTTTCAGGGGAATAACAACATGATTTTAATAGAAACAAGAGTAAAAAAAAAAATTAAAAAAAAAAAGCGATTAAATTGAAGCCATATCTTCTTTTCTTTTTTTCAGCGAATAACATTACTATAAATAGAAAAGTGTGATATGTGTGGGTGGAGATCATATAAGAGATATGTTACTGTGAGACTTTATCTTACGAAAAATGGTGGAGAAGAATGAATTAATTTAATGAAGTTGAAGAAAGAGAAGAAATCTGGAGGAAGATCCTAATTTTATGTGATCGGGTCAACCCGAATCGAATCCACATTTCTTACGCGTCCAAAGACAATATTACATAATATACAAAATACTACATTCACCGGTCAAATTGAGTGTATTTAAAAAGATTAAAAAAAGTAAAATAAACTATTTTAAAGTATATTTATCATTTGAACAAAACTAATTTATCTAACTTATAAAATATACAACATGCGGTAATGTGCTATAATTAAATTACTTATTTAACTTGTTTAATCTTTTTAAAAAAACTAAGTAGTTCTTATATTAATTATCTAGAAATTGTTAGACTTTTTTTTTTATGCATTAAATATTCTTGGACTTTGTAGTTTGTACCAGAGAGATAGAGAAAGGAACATAATGTTGCTATTTTGGGCCTAATTAAGTGGAAAGCTTTTGATTAATTTGATTCAGATATGATTGCCCAATAGAGTTTGAGTTCATTACTGAGGTTTGGTGAAATTTCTGATCCTCAAAGATCAAATCCGAGGTGGTACCGCAGTTATCACCTTCAATTCCACCATTATGTAACTGTTCACTGTGATGAAAAAGAAAGAAATAAAGTGAATGATAACATAACGGTGGGATGCGACTTTTATTCCTAAAAAAACCGTTGGGCACTTCTAAAAGTAAAGCATGTGTATATTTTTGCTCCTTTACCTTAAAATTGATTTTTTTTTTAAACTTATAAAATATAAAACATGTATTATAATTAAATTACTTATGTAACTTACTTAATTTTTTAAAAAAATTCAATTGACTCTTATATTAAGAACGGAGTAAAGTATTATTATACTTTGATTTTTTTGATGCCTTAAATATTCTTGGACTTTGTAGTTTGTACCATAAAAGAAAAAAGATCATTTTTGTAATCATCCACCTTCTTTCCCTTCCTCTTTAGATTTGGGTTTCCCACTACTTTTGTTAGAGTTTGTTTTGTTTTAAAAGGCGTTTAAAAAGTATACTTACCTAAGTCTGAAATAAAATTTTTATCACATATTTATCTCATATATCGTATATTACGTCGGAAAAATAGCTTCCATCGTTAACCAAACTATACTCTAACTTATTATTGGAGCATGTCAATCTCATCAGCCTTCATTCTCATTTAATTCAATTATTTCACACTAATATACACTTTTTTTTAAGACACTAGTATACACCTTTTTTATCTCTCGCAAATACGTTTCTTACTTCAATTTATCCTTGAATTATGCAAAAATTTCCTAAACTTTAACTTTTATATATATATAAAATTTAAAATCACCCTAAAATCACTCTCTTACGTTTAAAATTTAATATTTAAAATCACCCTGAAAATCTAAATTTATACCGATAAATCCCAACTGTTAATTATATGACCCTTAAAACTTTATTATGCTCGGATAACCCCCACAAACTTTAGGCGGTGAGTCCCTTGAAAATATAATTTTTGTTGCTAAACCTTGCCTCAATTATTAATTTAATCTTTAAACTTTGATTTGAAACAATTAGTCTCTTTTTTTTTTTTTTTGCCAACTAGTCTCCATAATTTCTTGACATAGAATAAATCAGTTCTTATAATTTTTTACTCAAAACAGTTCAATTCCTATAAAATAGAACCAGCCAAAATAAGTTTAGGGATTGAATTAATAATTAACAGAAAGTTTCATATGTTATTTTCTCTCATTATTTTAAAATTTAAAATTAGTAGAATATAATTTAAATCATTATTTTTAATTTAATACCCGCGTAATGAATTGACTTATGAGCTTTTCAATTAAAAAAATGCCTCCATTTTGAAAATATTATTTTGATTTTTGGCCAAAATTTCAATCCAAATAAAAGGAAGAAAAAGAAATGCATTAAAAAAAAATGGAAGACTAGGTATTGAAACTGAAATGGAAATTAGAAAAAAAAAAAAAAGGATTTAAGAGAGATGCCACCTTTAGAGGAAGATTAGCAAGTTTCAGAACTTCCTAAGAAAATTAGATATTAAAAGTGTACTAAATAAGAGAACTTATCTTATCACTTTTAGAGGAAGATTGGCAAGTGTTCTTGAGTTCTTGAAAAGAATAGACACTAAAACTATACCAAACAAGAGAATCTTCATCTTCGGTTTCCTTCCCACTTCTTTCTTCCGCTTACCAAACAGCCCTTAATGCGTCTTATTCCTCCATTTTTAATGCCGAGTCATTTGCAACACTCTTCAAGAGTTCACTTCTCTCTCTTCATCTCCTCTCTTTATAGAAACTTATGGCCAGAGGGGTTTGACTCTCCATTGATTTAGATCCACCTGTGAAAGCCTTCTTCTTCAACAATAATCCCATTGTTCTCCAAGAAGACGGCCTTCAAAACGGAATCTAATTCCCTCTCTTTCCCTACAGAGATGGACTTCTTCTCTATCAACAACAATCTCAAGCCTTCGTCTTCCAGCGATGATTCCTCTCCTCATCCTCTTGACGTCAAACTCAACGTCAGTTCTTCTTCACATTTCCTTTTTATTTATATTATCATCCGGTTTGGGTTGGTGGCTTCCCCATCCACCATAATTGTCTCTTTATGGACTTAAACTCAAAACCAGAGGATGTTGGGGGAACCAACAAACCCCTGAACTAAACTCTGTCTTCAAGACTCAGAGAGTCTAAGATCGTCTCATCCTCATATATGTGTAGGTGTTTTTCATATTCACTCTGCTTTTTTGTTTCTTGTTCTGTCATTTAGACTGGTCTCAATCTCTTGACTATTGACCACGGCGGCAGCGGCAGCAATGCTTTTGACCTATATTCTAATTTTAAAGAGAAACGAGCCAATATCAGTGAGGTGAGAAATCTAGAATGTAAAAGTGAACCGAATCAATTTTTTCCTTTCTGGGATTGAATCATTTATGTTGTGTCTGGGGCTGCCATTTGCAGTTGCAGACTGAGATCGCTGTTCTTCGACCCGAGATAGAGAAGAAGACGAGAGAGAATCATAAGCTGAAGGAATCGCTAAATAAGGTTAGTACCGATTATAATGCCCTGAAGATGCATATGGACTTTCTCCGGTCTCACAAGGGTAGTGAGGACGCTGATCAGAAACCCGAAAACAGAGAGCTTGATGCAAGTTCAGAAGAAAAGAAACAGAGTGAGAAAAACAGAGGAACTTTAGTGCCAAGGCAATTTATAGATCTTGGATTAGCTTCGATTAATGATGGTGAGGTTAATGATGGTTATGACGATGATGAAGATGATGAACCTTCGCTTTCTTCGTCCTTAAAGAGAAGAAATGACAGATCAAAATCACCACTGGAGGTGGAATGTAGCACCAGAATTGATTCTGATAAGAAGGAATTCAACAAACAAACTGAAATTAAAGAAGAAGCTGACAAGAATGTTATTAATCAAAAGTATAGTCCTCCCAGAAATGCTGACATCGATCAATTGGAAGCCACTATGAAGAAGGCAAGAGTTGCAGTTAGAGTTCGTTCAGAAGCATCTATGGTGTGTCATATAGCATTATATCATGTCTCGGTTATTTTAGTATGAACTTGTTAATTGTATAAAAGCTTATTAATTAATTAAATCATGTGTAATTAATCAGATTACTGATGGATGTCAATGGAGAAAATATGGGCAGAAGAAGGCCAAAGGAAATCCATGCCCTCGAGCTTATTATCGCTGCACCATGGCTTCAGGTTGTCCTGTTAAGAAACAGGTATATATATTATTATTGCAAGTGCCCAACTCAGTTTTTTAGAATCCATGGACGCACGGATTCAAAAATGAAATCAAAACTAACTAAACAAGGGGATTTTATAAAAAATAAATAAATAAATAAGGAGATATTTTCTTCCGGTAATTGCTTGCCTTATAATTAATTATGGTTATTCATTCTTCTTGATTATAAGAAATTTGTTACATTATCTTAAAAATTGATAGTCTTCACTCTTCAATGTATGAATCTCTTTCTTGACTATGCTTTTTATAATTATATTCTTGAAACACCCAAAAAAAAAAAAAAAAGAAGATTGAACACTATTTTATTAAGGTAAAGGAATAAATGTACACATGTGTTACCTTCAAGAATACCAAGTACCTTATACTTTTATTGGGAGCAAAAATACAAACATGGTTATCATTTTAGAGCAAAAGTCACATCCCACCATTATGTTCTTGTTCTCTTTAATGAGAGATAAAGAGATGAAATGAATAGTACACAGTGGGATGCGACTTTTGTTCTAAAATAGTAACCACGTATGTATTTTTGTTCTAAAAAAACATATGGTGCTGGGCGCTCTCAGGGATAAAGCACATGTATATTTTTGCTCATTTACCCTTTTATTAATATGAATTCCTCAAGAATCCTAGAAACATCAAAATATAGGAGGGAAAATTCCAATAAATAACACCTGAATTAAGAAAACCTCGAAAAGTTTGTTCACACATGGAAATAATAAATAAGCCTTAAAGGAGGAATATGACATTTTGAAATGTTGTGTTTTTACCAACTTAACTAAAATCATTTGCAACTTGGGAAGCTTAAGTTGTTGATCGCTATACTTAAGTCGTTATTTTGTTTATTCAACCTGTCAACGACACGTGATAATGCTAATGAAGCTCAAGTAGTCAATCTCTATACCCAATAGTTAATCACATCACTCAAGTTGTCACTAGAAAGCCGTTAATGGTCCTTTTCTAAAAAATCCTTGAAGAATAATTTGATAAAGGTACAACATTTTAAAAACTCAGATTCCTCCTTTAAGACCAGCTTTATTTTCTATTTTTACTCTAATTCACATGATATTTACGTACTTATTCCCAATATAATATGTAAAAATAAAAGATATATGGGTTAAGGTGTAAAAATACACATGAGTTTTTTCCCAAGAGCAAAAATACACATGCTTTTTTTAAGAGCAAAAATACACATGTGGTTACCATTTTGGTACAAAAGTCATATCTCACCATTAAGTCATTGTTCACCATGATGAGAGAGAAAGATATGAGGTGAATAGTAACTTCACGGCGGGGAACAGTGACTTAACGGTGAGATATGACTTTTGCACAAAAATGATAACTACATGTGTATTTTTGCTCTTCAAAAAAATATGTGTATTTTTGCTTCTGGGGAAAAAGCTCATGTGTATTTTTGCACCTTAATCCAATATATATTTTCAATATTTTTGTTCAAAAAAAGTAAACAATGAGCCCCGGGTACAAAATTATAGGTGCAAAGGTGTGCAGAGGATGAAACAGTGTTGGTAACAACGTATGAAGGAAGTCATAACCACGCATTGCCTCCAGCAGCAATGGCAATGGCACAAACAACAGCATCAGCAACAAGGACGTTGCTTTCAGGATCAATGTCAAGTAATGACGGCCTAATGAATGGAAGCTTCTTGACGAGGACGACATCGCTTCCTTGTTTTTCAAGTAACATGGCTACTCTCTCGGCCTCAGCTCCATTTCCAACTATAACGTTAGACTTAGCTAACCCTCCACCAATGCAACAACCTTTTACTGACAAATTTCAAATGCCTTTATCAAATAATGCACCTCATCATCATGATTTCACTCAAGTTTTGCCTCAAACACTTTGTAGCAGCAGTCAAACAAATCTTTCAGGACTTCAAACCAGTAACAACAACCCCTTACAATTGAGTGCTGCTATAGCAGCTGACCCTAACTTCACTGCAGCTTTAACGGCGGCTATTACTTCTATTATCGGTTCTGCTATGCCAAACAACGTTAACGGTGACAATAATGAAAAGTTATAAGTAGGAATAACAATTATTCAGATTTTTCTGAGAATTAGACCGAGTTACTAGACTAGTAGACTTAGATTGTTTTGATTTTTTTTTTGGGCCTGAAGTCAGGCTTCAAAACTCTGGGTTGATTTTTTCTATTATTATTATTATTTTGTCATTTAATTTGATAGGAGATTAGATTATTAATTTTTTAATTAAAATGGCAGGCACTAACGCCTGAGCTTACAACTAGATTATTAATCTAATTTCTTTTTCTTGACTCGGACTTAGAAATTTTGAATTGATTATTTTCCATTGTTATTGTTTTTATTTTGACATTGTCAACATAGATTCAATTTTAGGTTAATGTTCATCAAGGTGGCCAGGAATTATTCTTCTTATTCACTCTCTCTGTCAAGCTGCCTGCGTGACTGCTTTATTTGAATATTAAAAAATAAGGGTGAAGATGTAAATTTAACAACAAACTTATTACAGATTCAAATATTAGGTCCACTTATGGCCCAACAAGAGGTAACCAATATAATAAAGAGGTGATGGCATAATGTTTGGGCTTAGAAACATAAGAAGCCCACAAGTTCAAACCCTAACCTTAAGGTAATCTCTATAAATATGAGGTTAACTTACAAGATACGTACGCTCTACACTTTATCTTTTATGATTCTGCATACACAGAGCACACACTCCCACTTCCCTTTGGCTAAACGCCTATCTGTATCATCGAATTACGTGGACTTTGATCTCTCTCATGGGTATGTAGGCCTTAGGCATTGTTTCTAGGTCAAGTCCAATATATCTTGTTCTACACTAGAACGAAACTTATATAGGTTAAATACCATTTTTGCCATAGAAATTTACCTTGAGGAGCACTTGTCACTTGAAAGTTTTTTTTGTCTCATTTTTTCCTCGAAAGTTTTAAAATGTATCAATCTTGTTCACCCGTTGATCTTAACCGTTGAATTGTTGCTCTTCTTTGTAAGCTTCCAGAGGCAAACTTGCTTCTTAAAAAAACTTCTGGGACAAATTTGCTCATATAAAAAATTTCTGGGCATGTTTGCTTCGTTTCTGAACTTTATGGGGCAAAAATGAGACAAAAAAAACTTCTAGGTGACCAGTACTCTTTAGAGTAAACTTTCATGACAAAAATGGTATTTAACCCAATTTATATATAAGGAGCACTTGACACCATTAAATTTTCAAATGCGTAAAAATATATGTACATGTTACAATGGGTTTATTTGCATAAGCGGTTAGAGCAGTGACTTATTTTTTATATGATTTTTGCAAAAGTCTAATAGAAAAAAAACGTCAAGTTATAAATATAATTTATGTTTTGATTGATTGTGCTAGAAGTAGCAAAATTATGTGTCAAAAAGCTAAGAGTTTTTCCCAAAAACAACCCTAGGAAGCTTTTGGTAAAAGAAGTTTTGAAAAAAAAAAGCCTAATAAGATAAAAGCCAACCCAAACACTTCCATTGAATTTTTTTTTTTCTACTATTACTTTTTTCTAATTCTTTTTTCCCCTTGGCGGTGCCATGAGCTCCATCCTCCTTGATGTTCGAGCAGGCCCGCGTCTTCCTTCTTCGACTCGATGAAAGACCCTCAAGCATGGTAGGTAGTAGTGAAGACCTTCAGGTTTGGGAAGATCTTCACTGCCACCTACCGTGCCTGAGGGTCTTTAATGGAGTCGAAGTAGGAAGAGGAGTGCCTCCTCGAACATGGAGGAGGATGAAGCTCATGGCACAGTCCCTTCGTAATGGTCAAACATGGATCAAGATCCTGTGACATGTGGACACTGTGGGACTCTCAAGTGACAATCATTTCACGGAAGTTAAGTCCATTTAACAACTTTGGCTAAAATTGTTCTTATAACCTTTGTGTAAATTTTTATACATTTGAAAACTTTATGCTTCCAAATGCCCTTTATATATAAATTTGTCGTCAAATTTACCCCTTTACCTAAAAACTAACCAACTTTTCTAATAACGGAATTTAATTAGAGGTGAAGCAGGCATGTATTGAATGATCTTTTAAAAATATTGATTTATTCTAATTTGACTATCATTTTACTTTAGTTGTCAATGAGATGTGAGAGATAATTCATTTTTGGTTTTAAATTATTTCCAATCCTTCTGCTTTTCATTCCACCGTCGAATCCAAATAACACCCTGCGAGAATTTTGTTTCCATTCTCATGCGTGCTATAAGCTCCATGGTAAACGAGACCTTCATGAGTCACATACGACACATAAAGAGCCAATTTTGTTTATGTAAAATTAAGATATGCACTGCATAAGTCATGAGAATCGTTTGGTTCTTTTTATAATTATGATTATAGCAAATTCAGGGTTTCTACTTGTGATTGTGTAATTTTTTTCTGATGAGTTTTCTACTAAGCGTGATTGTGATTTCTACTAGCTTTCGATTCTGTCTTCCTTTTTTGGAGTATGTTTCTAGCTAGGGTAGGATGGGTGTTATTAAAAAGGTGTTTTAAATCTGCTTATAAAACTGCAGATTTTGAATATCTTATTTATTCAGATATGCTTGTTGAGTGGGGAAAGACTGTCTAATTATTTTTGTGGTGTGCGAAGTTTATCCAGCGCGCGGAAGCACCTACGTGGAACTTCTCATGAGATTTTCACCGTTGCTTTGTGGGCGTTAACCATCGTATAAAAGCATATGTTGCAAATGTTGTTACTTGTCAGCATTAGCCGAGACACACCACTATCTCAAAAACCTTTCTCAATCCTGCATGATGTGGACTCGTCACAGTGAGACTGAGGGGCTGTTTGGAACAAGGAAAATTTAAAGAAGTAAAGAAATTTAAAGGAGGAAAAGGAAGATTTTGAAAGATGAGGGAAGATGAGTTGTTTGACAGAAAGAAAATGAAGGGATAATAGTTGATAAAGAATTAAGAGATGTCTATTTTACTCTCAAAAGTATTCATTCAAAATAAAAAAGAAAAATATTTTCTTTGATAAAATATATTTTTATAAATTATGCTTTTATGAAGTTCAAACTTATGAAAAAAAAATTCCTTGCTAAGTTCGAACTTTCCCGCCAAATTCAAATGCTCCGCTAAGTTTAAATATGAGGGGTAAATTTATCCACAAAAAAAATATGAATAGTGACATGAGAATTTGAGATCCCACCAATTTTGGTGGGATCTGAACTTCTTACACATAAGGGAAGATTGGTAGGCCTGAGAACTTGGATTTCCAGAAAGATTTATCTGAAATGCGTACTAAACAGATGAACTTGCTAATGTTACATTCCCTTCCCACCAAATCCATATACCAAATGGGCCCTAAGATTGTGACAAGCTGCTTGTTATTTTTTTGTTTTAATTTCTCATGTATAGGCTGATTCATTTTTTATAGGTGACTTCGACAAATACACCGATCGTTACAAGTAATAAAGTAGTGAGAAAAGATCGTCCCACGAGGAATAGTACTTCAAATCACTAATTTGTTATTTTCACTTTAGTTAGATGGATGAGTAATAAAAGATGAGTTGTAACCAATCAAGAGTTTAAAAATTTAAAGAAAGCCAAGAATTCAAGATCAAGATTCGCAAGAGAACGTTTAGAAAAGATAATCAGTCAAGAAAAATATAGATAGGACTTAGAATCCCCCTATGCTCCTTCAAGAATTTGAATTAAATCCCTAATTAATTATTAATCCCATGATTGACAATCAATTCTCTAAAGGTAGACTAAGTCTCAATGTCTTGACGCTACCTTAGTCCGTTATCTTTGAAAACAACCTAATGTCTTAGTATCGTTTAGAAAGATAGATTTATAAACCAGAATTATAAGATCGCATAAATTCGTAAGCCTATGTCTAGGTCATGCAATTTTATGATGAATTAACGGTTCGGGTTAAATGCACCAACATCTTTATTGTCATACATCAACCTATGAACAATCTAAAAGGTGATCATTCTTTAAAAAAGCTTTAAGCAAAGGAAATTCATTCAATCAAAAAAATCAAGATTCAACCAAGAATTCAATCAAATATTTAAACTCGCATAGAGTTCATCATAGCCCTAATTACCAAAAAAGAAATTAGCCAAGCATGACTATTTTAACAAAATAAAGAAGAAAAGATGAAGATAGAATGGTTCTTTAGAGATTAAAGAAGATTGATATCCACAATTGCTTTGATCTTCTTTCTCCAATTCTGTCAAGTTGTTTCTTGTGCCAAAAGTTCTCCTTTTCTTTGCTAGGGTTACCTCCTTTTATGTTTTAGGTCCAATTAGGTTTTTAAATCTTAAAAATTCTTAATTTTCTTTCCTTTTTTGGGCCCTAAAAACTTTCTGAAAATTAAAAATAAAAGTTTTCGCACTTCTGACGTCCTGGACGCCACTTTCTACCAAGGAGGCAGAGAGTTGGCGCCCTGGGCGCCAACTTTCTGTGTGCCTCCACTAAGTTGGCGCCCTGGGCGCCAACTTTCCACTAAGTTGGCGCCGGCTTCTCTTGTCGCTTTTCTTTTTTACTTCCTTGCGCTCTTTAAAATGGCTTTTTTTTATGGATAATAATCTGCAAAACACATGAAAAGACTTGTGAGGGTATGTCTAACATCAAATACATGTTTTTTACTTATCATTCTCAAGCTTTTTAATCATATTGGATCAAGTTTATGCTCAATTTATGCCTAAAAACATGATAAGTTTATAGCTCATCAATTTTTAACCACATGATTTAACCCAATCAGTGTCTACATAAGCATTTTAAATTACGTTAATGCCACACGAGTAAAGCCAACACCGTCAATCCCACTTCTAAAACCTTTTCAAAACATAAGATCAAAAGTTTTAGATGGAACAAATTTCAAGGATTAAAATCATGTGTTTCAAACTTCAGGAATTAAAACTAAAATGAAAGTAAAATATATGTACTAAATATTATCTTAACCTAATTTTTTTAAAATGCACTTCTTCATCTTTAACTGACCTTTTTTTTTTCCTTGGGTTGGATAGATAATTAATGAGATTGTCTCTATAAAATCAAAAACTTGAGTTGGTCTGGCTTAGTTTGCATTTTTTTTTCTTCCTTATATGCTCGAGATTAATAACTGATATCAAATTAATTTCATGTTCGTATCAGAATAGACTGTATTTGAAATTTGCTATAATATTCACATGCCTCATTGAAAAAAAAAGAGGGGGAAGAGGGGGGGGGGGGGGGTGGGGTGGGGGGAAGAAAAAGAAATCGGGGTGCATCAGTTTCAACCAGAAATCGTATCTCTCCCCCCGCGCATGATAGCTTCAAGGCTTTTGAAAGTATTACTTATCTTTTAATAGTTAAATACTGTTAAAATATAAAATAGAAAAATATTGAAAATGCAGGATCTCAATTAAAAAAAAACATGGAATAAATATTAAAAAATAAAAATTTATGAGAATAATATTACTCATAATAATATATAAATAATTAATTTTTCTATAGATTTTGTAGACATAATATGTGTCAGACACATTCTTTTTCCTCTGTGCATGATATTATGAAATTTAAGAATACAAGGATTATAAAATATAAATAACTCAGAGAGATGTGTCTTTTTTAAATGGAACCACATTTATACTCTCCAGTTCCACATTGTGCTCAGTGCACATTTCGTTTTGGGTCTCATTTGATGGCCCCGACTCAAGTCAAAACTATTTATGTGTATTGAAGGAGAGGATAAGAAGATTTTAATGAATTTAATCTTTTTTTAAAAAATAAATAGTTAGGTGACTTTTTTAAAATTAATTTCTCTTATTTTTATCGCATATATCGTTTTTATTATAATTTTATAGCTCTACTCTCATCCATTTTTTATAAACAAATTTATTAAAATCTCACATTTTCTCCCTTTCCTTTCCATTTCCTTCCAACCAAACCAGGGTTATTCTTTCAGGTGAAGAAAATTTAAAACCATAAATGACACGATTTGCTCACAAGTCATAAGTCAGGATAAAATTTTGATCGAAAAATTTTTAAAAAAATATTTAATCATGTGAAAAAGAAAACAATAATAACAAGATTTAAATTATAAATTATAAATTAATTCACTTTCTTAAAAATAACAATGTTACTCATAAAATCTTGTGTAACATTTTTACTGTTCCTATACACATATATTTATACAGAAAATTGTATGATGACAAAGGACGAACATGTGAGTGGTGTGAGTGAATACTACACGAGAGAGTATGAGCCGTGTGAGCGCAGGATGGAACGCGCTGCAGGGGCGATGCTGAGATACAAATACTCTTACGGTTGAGTAACGAAGACTAAGGAGCGAGAGGAGAACGGTTTGCAGTATAACAGATTTCTTCAGAAAATAACTATTTTCTGAGTCGTCGTTCTCGCTGAAGGAGATGGAGTCTCACATGCTGGAAAATGAAGTTTACTACTACTATGAGGTGGAAGAAGCTGAGGATGGCAATATTGGTGGCGGTGGATATGTTGATGATGATGAGGAGGAGGAGGAGGGGCATGGAAATGACCATGATGCCGACCAGGAAGCTCCTCTGGAAGGGGATGATGAAGAAGAAGAAGAAAATGAGGAAGATGTTGGCGAGGTCGGAGATGGAGGACGACCACGGTGACGATTCCGACAAGAATATGTAATAAGAGCCACTTGAATACATAAAATATTCAAGCGCGCAAAAAGATACATACATGTTATCATATGGAGCAATTTTAGCAAAAGGTGCTAATTGTGCTTAACTTTTGTTAAATGAATTTTACCTGGGTCCCACAGTGTCCATGTGTCAGGTTCTTAATCGATGTTTGACCATGCCAAGAGGCTGTGCAATGAGCTCCATCCTCCTTAATGTTCGAGCAGGCAAGTGTCTTCCTCCTCCAACTCGATGAAAGACCCTCAGGCATGGTAGGTGGCAATGAAGACCTTCAAGTTTGGGAAGATCTTCACTACCACTACCATGCCTGAGGGTCTTTAATGGAGTCGGAGGAGGAAGATGAGTGCCTGCTCGAACATGGAGAAGGATGGCACAGCCTGTTCGAATGGTCAAACATGGATCAAGATTCTAACATATGGATACTGTGGGACTCAGGTGACAGTCATTTAACGGAATTTAAGTTCACTTAACAAATTTCTCTTATAACATTTATGTAAATTTTTATACATTTGAAAATTATCATGCGTGCTAAGCTCGTTATTGGGCATGGTAAACAAGACCCTCATCATAAAAAGCCAATTTTGTTCATGTAAAATTTAGATATGCACTCCATAATTAAAGATGGTCAAAGAATTTAGTAATTTATATTATCAAAATAATTGCTTACAACATCATGCAAGAATAACTTTATTAACCTCTTTGATGACGGCGAAGAGTATTAGTCTTGTTATATGATATTACCTACTAATTAACATGAAACATGAATAGTAGATTTTTGGGTTTATATAATGTTTACTTCCTGTACTTTAGCTTCATTTTGGTTTAAATCCTTGAAGTTTGAAACCCGCCTAAAATTCGTCAAAAACCATTTAAAATGCTTATGTGTAGAGTTTGGCTCTTTTATAATCATAAGGGATTATAGAAAATAATTAAGGTTTCTACGTGTGATTGTTGACTGGGGAAATTAAAGACGCACTGTCTAATTATTTTTGTGGTGTATGTGCGAAGTTTATCCAGCGGACGGCCATGGCTGTTTATGGCTGGAAATTATTCCCTCAACCTTCGCCAGAAATTATCCCCTCAATCCAAGCTTAAGTGGGCTTAACTCTCTGAGGCTCTAACAATAAAGCATATGTTATTATCAGAGACACATCACATATTATTTATGTCACAGAAACTTTTTTCATTTTGTCGGTGAGACTCGTCCTGATGAAACTGTGACAACTGCTTGCATTTTTTTCTTCTGATTTCTCATATATAGAATGACTCATTTTTTTCCCGCATCATTTAACCCAGTTAGCGTCCACATCGCGTTAATGTCACATGAGTAAAGTTAACACCGTCAATCCCACTTCCAAATCCTTTTCAAACCATATGATCAAAAGTTTTAGTTAATTAAATGAGGATCAAAATCACGGGTTTTAAACTTCAGAAACTAAAGCTAAAATAAAAGTAAAATATATGCACTAAATATTGTATTAACCAAACTTTTTTAAAAACGTACTTTCTTCATCTTTCCTTGACTTGGATAGATAATTAATGAGATTGTCTCTATTTGCAAACTTTATTTTATAAGATCAGAGACTTGAACTTGGTATGGCTTAGTTTCCATTTTTTTTTTCCTTATTTATATGCTATTGAGACTAATAACTGATATCAAATTAATTTCATGTTCGTATCAGAATAGACTGTATTTGAAATTTGTTGTAATATTCACATGCCTATTGACTCGTAAAATAAACAAAACAAAACAAAATCGGGGTGCATTAGTTTCAACCAGAAATCGTATTTAATTTCTCCTCCCCGCGCATGATAGCTTCAAGGTTTTTCTGGAGTCAGTATTGGATATATTCCCTTTTGCCACCAAAAAAGACAAGTTATACTGTAGTTGCTCCCTATTAAGTTTTGGCTATTCACGTTAGATTAAATAACTAAATAAGTCCAGATAATAAGTAATAACCATAAAATTGACATCATTCGTGCCACAAGGCATGCTCAACAGCGCCCCTGAAGCCTCTGTATCTTCCTGGAAATGACTCCTTTTATGTGCTTTTCATACTTCGCCAGGTATGGATCAACATGTGTGTGCCTGCCACTGCTTAAGATACTAAATTGGGGGTTTAAGGGCATATTATGTAGTACTGTACTATTTTTCTTGCTGTTTGTTTAGACATTATATGAGAGGATACAATCAGGAAAGATCAACTCTTCATCTGCTGAAAGAAATTGGGAGGATTCAAATGAAACAAATTCTACTGATCAGTTTGTGGGAGATGAAATTCAGTAGAAATTGCATTCTGTTTCAAATTCGACCGTAGGCCTCCTTTTTTCTTTTTTGCTTGACGTTCATGAATGCCCTTTACAGTTTACTGGATTGTTCTTTGGCAGGGCTATTTTTGGAACTCAATCTTAAGTCTTGTTTGCTTTAGACAAGCTGATATATAAACTCGTTAAACAAGTTACATGCATAAATCTCATTTCTCCAAATCTTTTGCTCTTCATTTCATTTTTCTCCTCTGTTCCTTAAAGTGTGTGTGTATCAGCTTCAAGCTGCTGCAACTGATAAGATGGATAACATGCTTCTCCAACTTTATACATGGGGGAAATCATAAAATCCAGGAAGATTTGTAGACAGAATCTATCATGAAAATTTTCAGCCTATCTGCATAGTGAACTCCTCTCTGTTGTTCCTGACAATATCATAGACAGATAATAGCCTTTTGTTCTGTTTGCACACACAAATATATATTTTATTCTTTGCTTATGCACTGTTGAATAGAGTATGATGCCTATTTGTATTGTCTATCTGAACTGCCCCTTTTTCATCCTTGCTTGGAACACATTGCTCGTGTAGGTTTCATGTGTTTTAGAAACAACAGACTTTTTGTTTCGGTTGCATGAGGAGGAAAAGGAAAATTTTGCATAAGAATGGTTCATGCCATGAACAGGCGAAGTCCTTAAACATTTGTTCGAGCAGAGCTCAGCG
Organism: Acacia confusa; assembly: GCA_037074495.1. Classification (NCBI taxonomy): domain Eukaryota; kingdom Viridiplantae; phylum Streptophyta; class Magnoliopsida; order Fabales; family Fabaceae; genus Acacia; species Acacia confusa. The sequence goes on from CM073509.1 coordinate 3,625,206, forward strand.
GTTTCGCGGGCTGTTTCCCATTACATGATATTATCCGTTTTGAACTGAATAAGGTATGCGCTAATCCTTTTATTGCTTAACTCAGTTATTTTGGGCTTGACAGATTCATACTTATGCAGAATGCATATTATCATCGAACTTGAATTAATGATAATTAAATTGTTACATTCTATGGTTTCTGGATGATAATCGCAACCTGAAAACGACTTCCAAGGTGCTAAATTTGAAGCAAATTTATGCTTGCACAAACTACAAATTACTGCCCCGTTTCAAAATATCTGTCATCTGAAGTTATTGAAATTCCAAAGTGACATCTTTTTGTGGGGGGATCCTTTTACCTCACCACAATATCTTTAGAAGTCAGTCGGGGAACTGGAGAAGTGTGATGATTTTCCTCTCTTGTCTTCTTCCAACAAAACATAATAATCTACTGATCCTTAATCGAAATAGATGTGCGACCATGTGGTGTCTTGTTAAGCTTTCCAGGTTAACCTGTAGTTAGCCAAACGAAAATTTCTCGTGATTGCACTTTGTCCTTCAGTAGTTTTGAACCAGGGCATATTTGCCGAGGTGAGCAAAGAGAACAAATACTTGCATGCGAGCAGTTGGTAAAGAAAAAGGTGGTTTTTTTTCTTTTTAAACCTGAAATTATACTTGTATTTTGGCCACAATTAGAGTCCTCAATTTGAACTTCTAAAGGTTAGGATGTTATATGGAGCTAACTTAAAATTTAGGTGATTTCCGCATATTTTAGAGTTATTTAGTTTTAATTTCAGTCACATGAATAGGCAAAAATCCAATATATATTTTTTTTTGCTCAACAAAAAAAATCCAATATTAGAGAACAGCAACAATTAAGCTTCCAAAATCATATTAAAAACAACCTTTTTCTTATTGGTGTGAAATACTTCTATGATTTAAATATAGCCACGGTCTACACTCCTACTTTTGTGGGGAGATAATCTTTTTGGGATGAGAGGCATATCATGGACATTGAGGTTGTGTCCACGTTGGAGGAATTTTCTACATAATATTTCCTCCTGTCCTAATTATAAAACATAGTTGATTTTTTTAGAAAAATCTTATTTTAGAGTTTTTTATTTTTTTTCTTCAAACTAATTAGTTTGATTAATAAACTAATATATAATCTAAAAATACACAACATATGAAATAATTAAATAACTTATTTAACTTCATTAATCTCGTAAAAAAAAAAGTCAACTTTATCTTATAATTAGAACCGGAGCGGAGGTAGTACTGCGCTTATAGGGTCTTTAGAGGCTTCTATGATTGTTATGATCATCTTCTTTGTGTTCGTTCACGCGACTTGAGGACTCACTTTTGGGGTCGTCCCACACAAGAACACAGGGAGTTTCGAAAAGATCCAACTTGAAACAACATAGGGAGAGGGATGGTCTTTACTGCAATTGGACACATGACATTTTGGGACCTTAGGTGGGACCCACAAAAGCAAAAAGAGACGGATGTTTATAGCATTTAGCGCCGTGATGGCATTTTTCTCTCCTTAAAAAACATCTATGCTTATCTTTGCACAAAAGTTTTCAGCCCGCGCAAATATGAGATGCTGTTTTTGATTTTAAGTATAAGATAGAGTTATTGTTTTTCTGAGAAATTAATAAAATTAAATAAATTACTTAATCATATTATATATTATATATCATTATATTATACATCAACTTATAAATTAGGTAAAATAGTTTTTTTAAAAAATAAATGAATTTATTTTAAAGTAATTGAATTAGTTTTCTAAATATCTCTAAAAAAATCAATTCAGTTTTATATTTAACACTCGATAGAATATTTGATAGAATACTTACATAAATATTTTTCCCCCTGTACCCTTTAAATAAACATAAAAGCTACTACTACTTTTTATCAATATGATAAACCATTAAAAATAGGGAAGGAGCAAGGCATCAATAAAAAAAAATACACCTTTTCTGATAAAATATAAAATCTGTTATAAAACTGATAAGAATAAGAGAAGAGAAAGTAGAGAGAGAAATTCTTATTTCAACTGTATCTTGAATAGTTACAGAAAACCTCTATTTATAGAAGGAAAATGAGACTTTAGTGTAATTTCCACCTCTGAGTCATTTGATGTAGTTTTTCCCAAAGTACAAAACTATTCATTCACGGATTTGCATTCCCGTGAATGTTATAATTGGCTGCGGGTCCCACCAAATAGTAAATCACTATGCGTGAGTCCCATGTCATCTTGTAATATTTGGAGACCGGGAGTCCATAGATATCCACATAATAAGTATATTCATAACACTCCCTCTTGGATGTCCATTTATGAATGTGTCTCGTTCAAAACTTTAACTAGGAAAAACCCAGTGGGATAAAAACCTAGCCAAAGAAAAGAGTACACCATCCATTGATACACTATCCAGTGTTGCCTCATTAAAAACCTTTCTAGGAAAACCCAATAGGACAAAACCTAGATAAGGGAAAAAGAGTGCAGCGTGTATCGTCTCCCTCTCTTGATTACATCAGTTTTGCTCCCCCTGATGATTAAATAATTTTTAATGTCTTCTGAGCATAACTCTCTTTCTGTCATCAAGTATTCTGTTGTTCACTTATAGAACAATTATAAAAACGCCCAATTTGATAAATCATTGAATACCTGCAAAATCTAACTCTTTCAAGTAAAATCACAATAATCATTTTATAAATATACATGTGCATATAAAATTTTAATAAATGTTCATGAAAATGCATACTCTAATTGCTTCTGGCAATATATGAACTTATCATGATTCTCGAAAATTTGATGCTTCTAGTATCTTGAGTCATTCAAAGACTTATGCTTCTGGCATATTTAGTCCTTCAGAGACTTATGCTTCTGACACACACTAATATATTGTAGCTCATGATCCTCATTATCATTTATTACAACATATGCTATCATTTAAACATAAATATCATCAACGTCGATATCATTTTCGGTTCCATCGGATTTCATTTATTGAAACCTCTTTATATTCACATATATTAGGTTCCTGGGTCTCTTCTAGGACCATAATATTCAATTCTAGAAATAACATCTCTTCTGGAGATAACATCTCTTCAGGAGATGGCTCTTCTAGAGCTTTTCTTAATTATCCTCGATTTGATTATCTATATTCTTATAGATCCTTTTCTCATTCGAGGATTTTTATCTTTAAAATCGATGGACTTGCAAAACTTCTGGTGTGCTTTATAACAATTCATATAGGAGCATTTGCAGTTGGGACATGTGACTTTGTCACTCTCTTTAGGTCAGTGAATGCTTATGGCATTCAATTAACTAAACTCTGCAACTGAATTATCATTTTAAACTCTTACTACACATTTATTTGTACGAGGATCAACATGAGTCAATGATAATTCATTCCACTTTATCTCTTTCACCCAATCTGCTTATTTTTCTCCCCCTAATCAAATCATGCAGTATATTTCCATTTGTGTGCATTATAGTGAATCATTGCACATTCAAAACTATTAAGATGAATTTATCTGGCTCCTGATCAAAAGCCAATTTTACAGGGAGAATTTTGTTGGCTTATATAATTGTTGCAAATATATATAAACAATGTTCTCATAATCATTGATCTACTCATATATGATTTCTGGATCATTCAATTTGGAAAATTGCACGCATAATATATTGCAAATTTCTAGTTGCAAACATCACTGCAAACTTTACAGACTTATAATCTCACATCTAATCTTTCAATTTGATATATTTCCAGAGATCTATTTCCAATAATTATTTCTATTTGAGAACAAGCAGCACATAATATATGACTCGGATGATCAAACAAGTCATGCCAACTTTCCATATGATTTATCATCAAATCTAATATTCATTTTGGGGGAATCAACACAGAAACATTCACAAAGAATTATCATATAAATATTCACACTTGATATATATCATTCTCCCCCTCAAGTGTGAGACCTTAAAAATTAATTCATGGAATTTCCATACAATATTCCATAATAATAGCATATATGATATCTATTTCATTAAAATTCCACAGATTTTTTAATGCATTATCAATGCATAATTTTGTTACTTCTGGTAACAAAATTTTCATTTTCCAGAATTGACAAACAAATATATATTAAATACAAAATCATCAAATGGATCACTGCAGATTCACGAGCGCAATACTGTGTAATCATAGATGCATCACTGTGGAATCACAAGTACAACAACTCGAATTGTCGTATGCATTTAAAGTCAAAAAGGTTCTAAGCTCGTGTTTTATAGGGAGCAGATCTGCAGAGATTTAACAGGACTGCGCAAATCTGTAGAGATTTAATAGGATTTAATTCGGCTATAAATAGAAAAAGGCAAACGAACATGCCTCACAAACACACAAGCATTTGATAATATCAATTACCAGATACTCACATATTTCTCTAAATTCTATTGCCATGGCAGGACCTAGCAATTTTATCCCAGTTTCTGATACATCTGAAACAGCATTACTTGATGCTTTGTTGTATGATGATCAGCCCAACATGTCATTTACTTCTTTGTTATCTCCTAATCCTTTTGAAATGTTTATTCCTCCTTCTACTATTCCTCTTTCTGCTTCAAATGTACCTACTTCTCCTCCAAGAACAAGTGTTCTTCCTCAATCTACAAGGATTGAAGATACAACTGAAGCAGGTTCATCAAGAAGGCCTGTTAAAAGGTGTAGAACTATGGCCGAACTGATGGAGTCTACCAGTCAAGTTCAACCAATAGTCACAACAATCAATGAGCCAGCACTCACAAGCCAGCAAACAACCACCAGCCAATCATCAACAACCAGCTAGCCAGCAACAATCATCCAGTCAACAACTACAAGCCAATTAGCAACTACTAACTTATTGGAATGTAGTTGCTGTCATGTTTTACGGGAAATTATACATACCAACGGACTTCAATATCATAAACTTGAAGTTCACGGAAGGAAGATAGGTATGATTTCCCATACTGTTTTATTTGAAAATGTACAGGATAAATCTTACAATACTGACATGCTTCCAATGTTTGATTTTAGTAATAAAAATTTTGGAGAAATCAAACATTTTCTGACACAGTATTGTATAGATTTACAAGCATCAGGATATAACTTGATGCGTGATCCTATGTTGGACTATCATGAGATCCTTTGTGTTGGTTCGGAATGGGCTAAAAACCCAAATGAACTACCGCGGAGTTCATTTCAAACCAACATTGAAAATCCATTAGATAAAGGAAAACAACCCATGGTTAATATTCCATATGATATATCATCCCTTAATTAGGGTGAATTATATAGATTAACAATGGAGCAACGGGAAATAATAAAGAAAACAACACACCATGATTTAAGTGATTATTTTCACTTAACCCTAGATTATGCGAGTAAACAATTAAATATGTCTACTCACATCATACAAAAGATCTATAAAAAAGGAGGGTTAACTGAGTGGCCACACAAAAAGCTTAAGAAACTTATGATGCAAATCTCGATATTACGAAGAGCTTTGCCTCATCTGGATCCCATCTCAAGAGAAGCAAAAGAAGAAGACATTAAATATCTTCAAAATAAGATGATTAAGGTTTGTAATGGAGTTGAGCCACTCACTATTAAACTTTGTTGAAATAATATTGCTTTTTGTTTAATCATTTTGTTTATGAATATTCTTCTCTTATATTCACAACAATTATAATAATCATAGAAAACACAAAACAACCATAATAATATATTTGCTGCATTCACTTCGGGGAATGAAGTTGGATAAAATTTATGATCTATAACTCACTGATCTATTTGATAATGACAATTAATCCACAATATTTCTTGACTTTATCACAATTTTACTACTACAAGAGCAAATTGGATATATTTATTTACAATCAACCATGATCATACAATCCCTTGTCTCATAATTTAAGGGAGTATTAGATGTCAAATATACAATTTTTAGGCCTTTATACAATTGATGACATACAAAATTTATGAATCAAACCTTGTATCATAACTTGTCTCTCGGCTTCAAGCCAACTTATTTCATTAGCTTCAGGCTAATTAATCACTTGACTTCTAGACAATTTATGCCTCCTCATGGTCTCAGGCCAATTTATGCATCATATCTCCATGGCTTTTTAACAATTTATCATCAGGATAAATATAAGTATAAATAAATAAAATAAATAGTTGGAACCCACTAATAGTGTGGTTGCCATAAATAATAAAAGGGAGGGGATATAAAACAGTAAATAAATTATAAATAAATGGAGTCCACTATACTAGTGTTACCATCATGAAAAATAAAGCAGTAAATAATAAAATAAATGGTGCCCACTATACTAGTGTTGCTACCATGAAAGATAAATAAAGCAGTAAAGAATTAAAATAAAATAAATGGGGCCCACAAAGTGTCACCACCATGAAAGATAAATAAACGCTAAATAAAATAAATAAATAGAGCCCACTAATAGATACTAATGTGCCGCCATGAAAGAAAAATAAATGTAAAATAAAACAAATAACTGGAGCCCACTAATATTAGTGTTGCCACCATAAAAGATAAATAAATGCATAAATAAATGGAGTTCACTAATATTAGTGTCGCTTCCATGAAAAATAAATAAAGCAGTAAGTAAAGAATTAGAATTAAATTACAAATGGAGCTTAATGTCGCCACCATGAAATAAATGAATAGGGAGTGGGAAGAATATATAAACATAAATAAATTACTATAAATAGTAAAATGTAAATTTACCGTGAATAGTAAAAATTACTATTCACTGTAAATAGTGAATAAAATAAAATTACTGAAAGATTAAATCTAGACCTCCATATAGGAGTCAAAATGAATAAAAATGTAAAATTACTGAAAAAGGTAAAATTAACATGAATAGTAAAAATTACTATTTATTGTGAATAGTAATAGTAAATAATCTCAAATCTTAACCATGGAACCCGATGTTCAAAATAATCGGTAAAGGTAGAACTTTAATTCTATATAATGGTTAAGATTATCCCAGATAGATAAAATAAACATATAGTAAAGAAGATGGTGATAAAATCTTACCTTAATAGAGTCTTCGTGCTGATAACGTGTTATAAAACTGATAAGAATAAGAGAAGAGATTATAGAGAGAGAAAGTAGAGAGAGAAATTCTCATTTCAACTGTATCTTGAATAGTTATAGAAGACCTCTATTTATAGAAGGAAAATGAGACTTTAGTGTAATTTTCATCTCTAGGTTATTTGGTGTAGTTTTCCCCAAAGTACAAAACTATTCATTCACGGATTTGCATTCCCGTGAATGTTATAATTGGCTGCGAGTCCTACCAAATAGTAAATCACTATGCATGGGTCCCATGTCATCTTGTAATATTTAGAGACCGGGAGTCAATAGACATCCACATAATAAGTATATTCATAACAATATAAAATCTTATATTTAGATACCCAAACCTTAATCTTATAAGGTTGTTTTCGTCATTGACTGAAGGTTTCCTTCGACGACAAGCCGAGTGCGTTCAACTCAAACTCGGTCACCTGCCTGCGTCGCCCGTCCCTCCCTCTTTACGTTTCTCATTTGCCCCAAATTCTAGGGTTTGCATCGCAGAGACCATCCACAATGTCTCAGAACGGCAAGCTCATGCCCAATCTGGACCAGCAGAGCACCAAGCATCTCAATCTCACTGTTCTGCAACGACTTGATCCTTTCGTCGAGGAAATTCTCATCACCGCGGCTCATGTCACCTTCTACGAATTCAACATCGACCTCAGCCAATGGGTTTGTCATTCACCCTCTCTTAATTTTTCTATTTTGCACGTTTTCTGATTTCTTTCTCACCCTTTCTCTATGCTTTCTGTATGACTGGTTTGCAGAGCCGCAAGGACGTTGAGGGATCTCTTTTCGTTGTCAAGAGGTTAGTTTCTTCTTATATTACTGTATCCAACGACGTCACAAGTGAATTAATGGTTACCTAGGAATCTGTTGAAGTGTTAGTGAGGGAATCCATGAGCAAAGGATATACGGTTGGTGTGAAATAAATTGGATTGTAGGTGTGTTACTTTTACCTGATATGAAACGGTATGTAGGCTCAACGATCAATAACTTCGGAATGAATTTATGTTTGGGAAGCTCAGGGCTTTTATGTTGGATTTTCTTAGGTTTCTATTTATGTGCCGATGTTAATCTAGCCTAACTTTATGCTCTATTTTGTTTCAGGAATACTCAACCAAGATTTCAGTTTATAGTGATGAATCGTCGAAATACTGGTTAGTGAGTCCACCTCCCTTGTGTTTATTGCCTTCAGTTTTGAGAATCCAAAATTATAAATTTTTGTGGCCTATTGGCAATTCAGCCTGATATATGCCTTGTCTTAGTGATATTATGGATTTATGAAAACTTCATCTTAAAGAGAAATGGATTTTGGGGATGGTCTACACCTACATTCTGCAGTTTGCTTCCAAGTCTTCCTTCCGGTGGATTCACTGTTGAAGTTAATGTAGCAGTGATGTTTGCTCAGCTCCTTGCGCATGAAAAGTATTTTCAAAAAGATTCTTGTCTTATATTTACTATACTGTATGCTTAATATTTTCTTGCGTAGGATATACTATTTTTGTAGTTATTAGGTGTGTTCCTGCCTTAAAATTTTAGGATTGGGGCTTAGGTATTGGATATTGGCACTCCACACGGCTGGCTTCTTACACTCAATATTGTGAGTATAGCAAATTAGTGAACATATGAACACCAAATATGCCTTCTATAACTTTCTTCAATAACAAATTACCTATCATGTTGTGGCTAGACATGGGGAAAGGACATTCTGAGTATCCTTTTTGTGTTACTTGATTTCAAGTCCTGTCTATATTTGGACGAGCATTAAATTTTGTTGGCATAAGCAGAAAATTTGGTGGAGAATCTCCTAGGAGATTTCGAGTATGAAGTTCAGATTCCATATCTGCTTTATAGAAATGCTGCTCAAGAAGTAAATGGCATATGGTTCTATAATCCACGTGAATGTAAAGAGGTTGCAAATCTTTTTAACAGGTATTATTCTTACTTGGGATGTAATTTTGCTAGCACCTACTATCTGACAGGCGTTTTCTATGTGATGTTTGAACAATCAATTGGTTACTTCTGAGACTGTCCTCATTATTCTTTACGACATTCATGGCCCCATATTAAGGTCATGAAACATGTGATGTTGTGAACCATTCCTGCTAATTGAGAGGTTCTTGTTTTCAAATCTATAGAGTATAATATATATATATATATTGGTTGATAGGATGAATGATTTTCTTACCGGAGCATAACTGACTAATAAACTTTATTTTCCATTTTGCCCCCTTTTTTTTTGGTGGGGGGAGTTTGGGTGCTTAAAGTAGTTACTAGTTAATAAAAAGGATGGTATTGAAAGAAAGAAGATAACTTAGAAAAAATGATGTTATAAATTGTTGGCATTTGATGCCAATGTCACCGTGGTCACGAAATTATTTAGAATCGGTAAAAATATCCATTAAATGTTGACTCAATTTTTCATGCCCGACCATATTATTCAGTTATGTTCAGTTGATTTTCAGGATCCTTAATGCCTATTCCAAGGTGCCTCAGAAGTCAAAGGTGTCTTTGGCAAAGAGGTAATAATATTCTTCCTTTTATGGTTCGCTTAATTCTATCTGTTCCTCTTCACAATCCATCCTCAATGAAGGTTGATGTGGTTTAATTCATGGCATTTTCCTTATTTCTTTCCCATAGAATTCTTTCATTACTCCATATTTATATCCAGGCTCTTCAGAACATCATACGTATTATGATTCAGGATGGGTTCTGGTGTGATACTGATTTTGTAATCATATTAATTTTTCCAAGGGAATGTTTTGATTATATTGATTATATCTTTATGATTTCTCCGCTCTTGTGCCTGTGTAACTGAAATACACTTCCCCTCTACTTTTTGGATTCTACGATTTGTCAAGAGGATCTTATGTTTAGGACTAGAGCGAGTAATTCTTATCGTTAACTTTGAAAAGTGTACAAGTGCTGTTATTTCATTCATTCATACTCCTCCTCTCTCTACTTTTTTGTGCCAGTGGTAGGATATCATTGCAGTTGACAGCTTAGCTACATTTACTTATCTTAGATTGAGAAGTAAGGCTCTGCTTTTATTTCCTTGCAGTAGCGAGTTTGAGGAACTGGAGGCAGTACCAAGTATGGCAGTTATAGATGGTCCTCTGGAGCCATCGTCATCTACTTCCAATGTGGTTGAAGTTCCTGATGATCATTCCTTTGTGAACTTCTTCAGTGTATGTATTGTAGAAACAAACCTTTTTCTTTGCTTTTTTCTAATCTTTCTTTCATTGGATGTGCGCTGAGTCTGTTACTGGCGGAGTGGAATTTCTATTTGCTTTGTTCTTGAACTTGGTTTTTTTCCCTGGCACTGGAGTGGCCTGTCTTGAGGTCTTGTAATAGATTTGTATCCAACCCTACTATCATCTACTTCCTTAGGTCTAACCCAAACTTCAGTTGGTCTTCCAATTTTTTTCCTAAGCTTTATTTTCCATGGATACTTTTTGAATAAAGGTTCCTGAACTCGACACTGGCTCGTGATTGAATATAGTAGTAGTAATAGTTCATAATGCTAGGAAAAGACCCATAATGTTGTGATTTGCCAAAAACTTTCTTGTTTGTACTGATGTATCCTGTGGATTTATTTATCTGTTTCTGAGAACTGAGATGATATTCTATGAGAATTTTTATTTTACCCGAAATGAACTCAATTGCTGTATATTGCCATTCTCTTATGTAGACATTCTACTTTGTGGTGTTATCAGAGTTTCTGATTCTAAGGTGAATGTTTGGAACTTACTTCTGATCAGGATAAGATTTTTCTCCTACCATGTTGCAGACAGCCATGACCATTGGGAATTCGCCCAGTGCTCCAGTCTCTGGACTACCATACCAATCTTCCCATACGGTTCCTTCTCTGCCGGTGCCAACAAATGCTGCTACTCCCACTTTGCCAACGTTGCAGACACCTACTCTATCAGCATCTATGCCTCTGATGCCCCTCCACAACACTCCTGAAGCTGGTAGCAACAGCCTAGCCACAAATCTCGTGAAGCCATCTTCCTTTTTTGTTCCTCCCCCTTCCTCTTCAACACCAATGGTCCCTCCTGTGCCTGCATCCACTCCAGCAGCCCCCCCATTACAGTCTGCTGTTAGCATGCAACGCCCACTGGGTGCTCCCCTGCTGCAACCATTTCCACCTCCAGATCCTCCAGCATCTCTTACTCCTGCTCCTTTTCCTCCTTCAAACTATGGTCCGGTGATTACCAGGGAAAAGGTCCGAGATGCACTTCTAGTGCTTGTTCAGGTTAGTCTGCTTGCTTGGTACTGTTTGACATTCTGCCTATAACACCATTTTTCACTATTTACAAGCTTATATTGCAAGAGTCACTCATAATATTATCGTATGGTATATATGTTGTCCTTTTTTCTTCTTGCCCATTCTCTTGTACTAACTTTGCTGTGCGCTACTGCCAGGATAATCAATTTATTGATATTGTCTACCGATCGCTGCTGAATGCTCACCAATAATGACTTCTAAGGTGTTAAACCGTCAACTTGTTGGGGAGGCATTGTTTTTTGCACTTCATTTACTATGTTATTTTGTAGTCCAGGTCTTGATCATTATGTATAAGCTTTTAAATGTCCGTGAAGTGTCTCAATTTGTAATATTGGTTGTACAAGCTGGTGATAACCATCTGGGTCGGTCTTGTTTTCTGAGTGTCGCCATATTTATGAGACCTATGTGGCGTACTGTATTAAGAAAGTTACAGAGGTATATATTCATAAGTTCAATTTTAATACAAAATAAGTTGCCTCGTCAAATGTAGTGGTGACATGCCTTATGCAAGAAAATGACGAGACCCAAGTTATTTGGGCAGATAGTGAACTGGGTTCACATGCGTCGCTGGATTGAAACTTCTTCCCTGGTTATATTGAGGGAAAATCACTGAGGTTTCAAAGAACATACAAAATTATAAAAGGTCTCGTACCAAATTCCTCTATTAAAATAGTCCCATACTAAATTCCTCTATTAAAAAAGTCCTTAGGGATTGTATTGTGATTAATTCAGAAAATGAAGTTATCGAATTTCCATTACCAATTTTTACAAGTGTATATGTGAATTTGATAAGTGTATATGCTTGCTTTTAGAATTGTATAAGCCTACTTTGGCAATCAGATTTTTTTACTTGAAGAAGTTATAAAAGTTCACAAGTTAATTCCTAGCTTTCACAATTGCATATGTGGATTTTGACAACTTATGTTTATTTTCAGAACTACATGAGCCTGCCAATTAGATTTTCCTACATGGATTTGATATGATATTTAGTTATTTACTTGTCATAAACACTCGTCAAAATAAGCATAAACACAGTGCAATCCTGGTTGTCAAAGTAGACATAAACGTGTGTCTAAATTGCCATAAACATGCATTGTGAAATAAACACCTGTCAGAATTCACATATACACTTATAGAAGTTAGGATATTAAACTGTGAGATTTCATAACTTCTTTAGATAGAAAAACTTAGTTGTCAAAGTATGCTTATTCAATTGTGAAAATATACACAAGCACTTGTCAAAATTCATATATGCACTCGTGAAAGTTGATAAATACAATTCTGATAACTTCTCATTCTGAATTAATCACAATGCAATCCCTTATATTTACGGGGCATTGTAAGGCGGTGTTGAGTGTTGTTTAATTTGTACGTTTTGTGTAAGATTGGTGTTATTCCGTTGAGTCATTCGATAAATATCTATAATGCTGAACTTTAATCAAGCAGAATGTACGTTGACCACTCGAGCACTTTGAACCCACGATTAACTAGAACGACCTTCAGTCACTTGGTAACCATGCCTTAACACTAGGCCATGCCACCGCCTAGAGGAAAATTAGTGATTCATATCTAACCGACTGTCTGTTTGCGCACTTGTTTCCAGTTAAAATTTGGTGCATGATAGAAAAACTCGAATATCAAACCAGAGTTGGGATACTTGACCTGATTTTTGAATTCCGTCTTATGTTTTATTTCTTGTGAGATATTAGAGATAACAATCTTTTTAATAACATAATATTGAGATGACTCAAAAGCAGCCCCGTCCGATAAAATGAGCTTATATATATTTATATATATATAAATTATGCCCGAGTTGTTTGCCCCCCCCGTTCTCTGGTTTACTATAGATACTCCATATTTCATATCAACTCATGATTTAATGTAATCCAATGTTTGACGCAGAATGCAATTTCGGATATCCTAAGTGATAACTCAAGTTCATACTTTATAGTTAATACCCATACCAAAACCCCTGAAGAGAGATAGCAGTCCACAACAATCTGAATGCAAAATTGATTACAGCAAAGACTCAACTAATATCACTGACATGGCTGAAAAAAGACCAAATTAGAGGAAACCTTGTCACTATGCAAACCAATTCTATCAGTTCGCCTGTGTTAGCATAATGGCCTTCCCATGGCGATGGCTAAAACATGGGAAATCATCTTATGCCTTTCCAGTCTTATTTTTTACTACTGGCATTGACTATAGCAACGGTAATGGGGTGTCGTTTCATTCTTTAAAATGACGTGATTTGGTTAAATTCCATTTCATCGCGTACCCACTTACATTTATGCCTTGCTCTGCCAAAACGCAGAAAACAAGATTTTCAAAATAAACATCAAAATTTTCCGTGAGCCAGAGTCCTAATTCTAGCAGAAAACAGATAAAACATCTTGCTGTTCTCAACATCTTAAATAATCAAACATTATGCAGTCCATTAGAGACTCATCCTAATGTGGTATTGGAAATTGCAATACTTGGCTAAAGCGTGATGCAAAATCCTGCCTATTTTACTATGCAGTCTTCACTTTTCGTGAGGGAGGCCGTCGAAATAAGCTGATTAGATCATCAAGGCCCTGTTTATCAGCATCACCAACAATGAGTATACAGATTACGGTGTTTATAAAATTTTGCAAACTGATATTATGCAAGAACAGATAGATACCCTAGTTGTGATGACCAAGAAGCTGAAGAGCAAAATTAAATATGATCCCAATACTAACAGCAACAGAAGGTCAAATGTGACACTGGCGACCTGTAAAATCAAATAATTTCAATATTTCCCAAGCTAAGGGTACATAACATGTAATTAAAAATAAAAGCTTACACATTTTGTAAGATATTAAAATCCTCTCTCTTAACCAAGAAATAAGCAACAAGAGGGAAGGGAAGCTAGGTCAAAAATTTGAGAAAATGTAGCAAAAAAGAAAAGGGGAAGTACACGCAACAATCAGGATGCAAGAGAATTGGACATTTAAATCAGCGATCCATTCATTAAGTTCTCTTCAGCCACTAAAAAGAGGGAAAAGACAACTTTTCCGACACAATGAATCAAGAGTGACTTCAAATACCTGATATACGTTTAGCATTGCCCTAGTGGAATCATAGAAAGTGAACATCCCATCTAGCACATCTCGTTGCAGATCAACCTGGTCAGTGTGATCTTCTAATTCCTGTAAACAAGTATATACCACTTCAGTTAGTAGAACAACGTGATAAAACCAGGATGCTTTATTGTAAACTCTCAGTTTCAAGGGAATTGAGGAGTTAGCACCCTTCACTAACTTTTTTCTTTAAAAAAACAAGACATTCCTCCTGAAACACTACACAAAATTAGTTATCAGAGCTTAGCCCGATGCCCACAGCACATCCAGTCTTTAATCAACCAAAAACCAAGCTATAACATCCTAAAGTTGGTGCAAGCTAATACTTAGCTGACCTACTAGCAAAACCATCCAATTACAAAAAAAGTCTTGAAAACATATCAGAGCAATACCTTTTTCAGTGCTGTGACAAAAGGATCATCTTTTGGCAGAAATGGTGCCACCCGAGGTGTTCGGGACAGAACATTTAACCATGATCGAATATAGGAAGGATTTACAGCCAAACTACTGTCGTCCGCAAATACCCGAATGTTCTTTCCTTGATGTCTGTAAATATGCCTCTGCAGAAAGAAGAGCAGATGATTTACTTTAAAGGTTATGACACAGTGGAGTTTCACAACATAAAGATACAAAATAAAATTAACGCACATGCCAAAGGTCAGAATAGTCCCTCAAAATTTTAACTCACATTAAATGAATGAAAGGAAAAATTCATAAGAAATATTGCCAATATGTGCTCACAATGTTCCCATGATCACTATGCAATGTAAATAAATTAATACTACCGCAAGACTCTCAGCAATTAACTTCACACTTCTGACAACTGCTGTTTCATTGACAAAATGCCTGCACAATCAAGCACTCAGAAAAATGCTATAAGAGGAATAATAATCTGGCTTTTAGGTAAAAAGATGAACCTGCTGTCAACAAGGCCCCCAGTCCTCTCTAGCAAGTCAGGTGCGGTGGAGAGTTCAGAGAGGGTGGCAGCAGTAACTCTCAGCCTAGAGAACTGTTCATGCTCCCAAGCTACCTACAGCACGTAGCTTTGGTAACCAACTTCAAAACAGCATAAGGAAGAAAATGAAAGAAGAGCACCCTAGTAGAAGAATAGTGAATACTTATATGATCCAAGCAGAAAATTTTTATTACTGAAGGCTAATACAAATAATTCACAGGCAACAGCAGATGAACCATGAGTCATTACATATTCTTTCCAAGATCTAAGTAAAAAAGGATCACTTAAAAGAAGCATGGAGGAAGGGGGGTGAGAGAGGGAGACAGTGCCTCTCCCTCTAATTCGCTAATATTGCATCTACAAATGTCCAGATTGCTGAGATTAAGGAAGGGGGATAAGGAAATAAATCGTCTAATAATGCATCTGCAATGAAATTGAATACAGAAGAAAAGCAAAATAAAATCCGATTTTATTTATAATAGTTGAATAGATCTGTAAGGCTTAGCACTTACTCGAGGATTTGAAATATTTATTTTCTTGTGCTTCAGATTGACAGTAAAACCCAACTCTTCTGCCACGCTAGAAAAATCCTACACCAAAATCCACCAACAAAACCATCAAAACATAAATTGCAAGTCAATGCATCTCTGTATAGCAGCCTACTCTATTGTGACAATTTACTAACTTCAAAAATTTGCTTTATATAGACATTTTCTGCAGGCTTAGACACATGAATCCACAAATCTTTTTCCCATGAGCCAATACTATTCAAGCAGATAGCATAGTCAATGCTTTCACGCATACGTTGATCGAAGCTGCGAAGCCACTGGAACATACAGATTCAAAGTTAAAAAAAATGACAATAAATAGGAAAGACTAAAATGCGACATAAGCTGTCAGCAAAAAAGTGAACTTACAAACAGAATCTATCACCTTACGAGTTCCATTATAGTTGTACGGCCCAGCAGATGTCAGTCCGAATAGTAGATTGTAATGTCCTCTTGTCTTCGGATTTGAATAGAGGAGAGAAAACAACCTAGCCACTTCAAGGAGAGCCACAACACCACTTCCATTACTATCACTTCCCACTGACAATGCCTACAGTTTATATGCAACATACATAAATAACACACCAAAGTGATCTTATGGGTACAAGAAGAGAAAATACATACAGGAGCAGCCCCAAAAGTGTCGTATGATGCCACTATAGCAATGGTGGGTAATTGACTAGCATCATCATCCGTCTTCTTTCCAGCCAACCATCCCTGCAGCCAAACCAATGATACAGAACAAAAGTTAAACTAGTGGTTCTGGTTCTTCCAAATGGCAAGATCAAAGATAAAAGAAAGGGGAGTCCTATTATTAAATGTTCAGAGTTAAATGAGGTTGGTGAAATAGGTTCAATAATCTTTACACAGAAAATATTATACCAAAAAAGACGAAAATGAAAATAGATAATATTACGGGCATTGGCATAGAAAACCATTGATATTACACAATACAAGTTAGTAGTATTTCAGGAAATACGATGCCTTTAATTATATATCCACAATCAAGCCAGATCAAAAATATATATATTTTTTTAATTCCAAAGAAGCTCTCTAACAGATGTCTGAAAGCTTTTTAGATTCTAAAACTATTATAGGTCTAAAATAAGCTCTACACTCAAACATAAGAAACCAGAATCAAGAGTATCAACCATATATTGTTACAATATGTTTCATCGTGGTTCAAATCACTGGCTATACCAAAAAGGTTGAACAAAAACCTGAATATTTGTAATTGTGGGGGAAGCGACTTTCTTTGGCTCTGGAGCTGAAACAACAAACTTGTATCTGCAATGTCACGTGAAACAAATAATTAAATGAGAATATCAGCATTGAAACAAAAGAGGCAGAAAAAGCAAGTCCAAAATCAATAAATTGAAACAAAATCCAACAAAGTAACAAATAGTATATAGAGGAGCAAGATATAGGAGCAATGGTATACTATCAGCAATTTAGTATGCCTATCTTGTGCATGGAGACCAATTGAATGTGTTAGAACATTCCATGTAACTCAACCTGACTGTCAAGAAACTTTGCATGATTTGATTCAAACAAGGAAAATGGCAACTCAGTGTGCTATATCTAGGGCACAGAGACCAATGAATCAAGTCATAAAAAATTATGCAAATTCACACAACTGTCAAGCAACTTAGCCAGGTTTTATTCAAACAGTGAAGCTATATTCACAGATTTATACTCACCCGCCATTACTTGCAGTAGCAGGTTGGCCAGTAGCATCATTTTTCTTTATATCAGCTAACACATCATGAATGTTGTCATCCTCATAAGCAAAATAAACAGGGTACTGTAACAAGTAGCAACTCCCTAAAGTTACACTTCAGCCAAAAACACAAGAAGAAAGTAAAACTGTAAAAGAGGTAGAAGGGCAATGTGATAGCAAGGGACGAAACACAATTGTGATGACCATGTTCTCAGCCTCAAATGAAGAGAAAGCCACACATACTTTGAAAATGAAAATAGTAGTGGTCAGCTCTAATATCTCATGAATCTGATATGCAGACAATGTAACTATCTAACATCTGATATGCACACTTATAATGATTTACAAGGACAGTTTTGGGAAAATCAATGCATAGTTTATACTATTAATAAGATGCCTGTTGAATACAGCTCGGCCAGGTACTAGGTGATATAACGTATTGTGGACACATATATCACTGACAAAGGAGAATAGATGGGGGAAAACCAGTGGTAATGAAAAGGAATTCGCATATCACTCCCAGGTGGAAAACCTTTTAGTCCCTCTCGTCCTAAATATAAGTCATGTTATAGTAAATTTGTGATCCTAAATATAGGTCACTTTGCACGAGTTTTTGGGGTATTTAATGCTTGTCTCCAAAAATGCCCTTCTTTAAAGAGGATAGAAAGTGTGCTTGATTTTTAAATTGATAACATTAATTATGGGTAAAGATGAAAAATTATTCAAATTTAAGACCAATTTAATGAGATAACTAATTTTCCTTGGTTCCGATAAGGTGGTTAGAAGTAACTTATATTTGAGAATGAAAAAGTATTTCATAGAAAAATTAAGAAGGAAAATTAGTGTAAAAGAAGCTGGATCCAATCTACTCACAGGTAAGTTATTGTGTACTAGTATCTGTTCAAGTTCAGCCAACACATTCTTCAGCTGCTCCTTGCCATCATCTTGATGATCAGTTCTCACCCCACCTTCATTTTCTACACTGAACATCTTAGGCAGCAAAAATAATAAGCCCCCCAGTGGCTTCTTTTCAACGATATATTCTGCCATATAGTATCCACAAGAAATTACAATTAGGCAGACTTATAAGTGTGGGATCAAATGACATTCATCAAATAATAATCTTGAAAAATGCAGAGGCATTAAAAGCTAAGCATTCAGCTAAAGTATTGCATAAAATAACGTAATATGTGGCTAACAATTTTCTGCGACAAGAATAGATAGCATTAGTGGGTTAATTATAACAGCTAGCCTGTCAATTTTACAATTTAAAAACTCAAAAAATCTTCTCATGCCTCAGAGTCATATGAGAGCACCGTGACTAAATTTAACGGAAGCTTATGAGCACTTCAGGTCACACTACAATAATTAGAGAGCCTCTCAGCTGCTCCTTACCTAGTGTCTCTCAATGGTTTGTAGCTTTCTCAAAGATTATCATGTTCCAAGTAACTCGACACTCTCAAAATCTCATGACGGGATTCACATAATCATCTTTTGTCTCAAGATTAGTATCCTTGGTCTCCTAATTCAACTCTTTAATTATCTGAACGCTTCTGGGATGTTTTACCCATAAATCAACAATAAGCATATCCATTATTTCGCACATTAGTGAGGAGGATCAGAATCAAGTGAAACGATTTGTACTACCGCTCCTTGCCATTGATCTAAAAAGGTGTTAGATTATCATAAATGATTTGTATTGACAAGAAAACAGAATAGACCTAGTTCCAGCTTAACGCCAGCGATATGGGAAATTATTTCGGTTCGTTAACCACATATTACACGCGTTCAAACCAAGCATGAATCGATAAAATCGAGAGTGCAAGATAACGCCATGGTCATTTTTCTGTTTCACCGAGACTTCTGAAACCATAGGGCCAAAAAAGTTCTGCTGTAACTAGCATAACAACAATTGACTTATGCTTCAGAATTACGTCTCAAATCACATGATGGGCAATCAAGTCCGCGAGAAAACGAAAATAGGAAAAGAAAAAAGAAACCTTTGACAAAAGTTATGTTCAACTCGCGAAGCGGGATCACGAGCACAGTGCGTGAGAGATCAGTATGGGGAGAGAAGTGGAGGGAGCCGGCATGGTGATTGAGGCTGGCGAGTCGAGATCCAAACGGAGCCCCAGACATATCATACTGAATCAGGCGGTAAACATCGACTACGGAGGCGGCGTCGCAGAGCTCAACGCAAGTAACGAGGAGGAAGAGAAGTGCAATGACAGAGTACACGGACTCAACGAGCAGTTGACGCTCGCGAGCTATTCGTGACGCCATAATCATGGAGATCTAGGGTTGATGGTAGCGATCTAGCAGGCCTGCATAAATATTGTTTATATGTAGCAGGGGTGGTCGTGGCAGGATTGAGAAGAGAGATAAAGAGAGCGATGGAGGAGGGAGAATGGAAGACGGAGAAAGAAGGTGAGTTCCAGTGTGGCCAGTGTTAGCTGAACCCGGGATTGGCTGGCTTGTTGTCACCTGTCACGTTGTTGAGTTTGGGATCATCAATGTAAAACCCTAATAATATCATTGATTATTGATTTTTCTCTGTATATTTAATGTGCTCTAGTAAGACCATTTCAAAGCCCGTGAAACAATTTGTTTTTCTCACTAAAATTATTCAATGATAATGAATGTGAGTGCCAAAGACAGAGTTTTTTATAAGATATAAATTATATAAGAAATCACACCACTAAAATTGTGGATCAGAATTTGTTTTTATAAGATAACGAGCCTTGTAGATGAAAACAAATTTTCAATGGATATTTTTTCTATGCACCCCTATGCTAAAATTTCCATTAGTAACTTTCCATTGAGAATTTGTAGTTCAATGGCTTCATCCATATCACATTTTGTAAGAGAATCCGCCATGATATTGATGTCTCTACTTATCCATTGGATTTTCATTTACTGCATCATGCTTCTAATTTTATATATCAGTCCCCAGTTTTCATTAATTATTGGAACCTCATTGAGAATAAATTGAACAGCTTCAAGTCACTTTTCAAGGTTATGTTTCTAGCACTCCAATCCCAGGCTCTGTTAAGCTCTATCAGGCATCCTCACAATAGAGTTGTGAGGCAATTACCGTCTTCTTAAATAGAAAAAATCCACTCGTTCAAAAGATGAGCATGTAGTGCTCATCTCTAAATAAAATTAATTAATTCAATAGATGGGGATTAGAAAAATATTTCAGATATTAGGCGCTACTAAGGAAAAATATTTTCAGGATACTGGTATTATACAAAAATATTTATGAATGCAGGAGATAAGTGAAAAAATATTTTAGGGTACAACATACAATTTAATATAAATAAATAAAAATTAAAAAAAAAACTATATCCACCCTAAAATTAGGGTGCATATGAGCATAAAATGTAAACCCCTCCATTTATCTTCCACAGCACCTCCTTACGCAGCTTTTATCAAAATAGTGTGAGAATATATCATGGACCTCAACCACGTACCTTCCGTTTGTGTCTTTAGTAACAAGAGTAATTGGTGTTGCATTGAGTTTATGTTCACGCCATGGAGCCTAGTAGATTTGTGTGACACGTGCATCCCAAAATTGCAGTTTCTCATACCAATACCAAAACGTACTGTACTTTGCTTCAAATCTGTTATAGCCTTATAGGTACTACTCCCATTACGATCTTAACTTATAAGCCTGCAAATTGTGAAGAAAAGACCCTTCCACTTACGATTCACAACTTTCATTATAAATTCTTTTTTAATCTTTTTCACACAGGTTATTAGACTTTTTAGAATAATTTTCCTATCTTTTTTTAAATTCTCCCTTGCCAAAATAAAAGATTTTTTATTTATATTGCAATTGGCCAAAGTCGGGGACAAAAGAAGGGCTTCTTTTAGGGGTGTTTATGATACCCACGGCCCTGAACGTCTACCCAAACCCGTAGAAAAATCACTCTGCCCAACCCAAGAAAAATTTGGCATAATTGGGCTGTGCATTTTTGCGGGCTCGATTAGGCATCGGGCATGGTATGCTGCCCTGCCTATTTGGCTTTGTCCAGTAATATATATAGTATTATATATTTTTTATTTTTTATACAATAGTATTATATATTTTTTATTTTTATTTATGAGTATTTGATTATTTGTTAAGACATATGATTGTCTTTTTAATTTCAAGACTCAAGTTGTAGACTTATTTTAAAATATTTTAAAGTATAGAATTATAGATTTTATTTGAAATTTACAATATTGTTTATTAGATGTGATTAAAGTTTTTTTCCCCATATAGAGTGTAGCAGAGTATTATCACTTAGCAGAGAAGTCTTGCCCTGCCCAACTCATTATTACCCTGCCCAAAATTGTTAGGATTTCTATCTAGCAGGGCTGGGCACTGGGCTCCATTTCCCTGTCCAATGATCTTTCGGGTAGGGCATCAGATAAGGGTCTCGCCCTACCCATAAATACGGAAGGATATCTTCTCCTTATTTTATTTCTCATTTTGTCTCATTGATCAAATCTGGGCCATTGATTGAGAAAGTGAAAGAAAAATAAAACTAGTATTGTATTGATTGGATGAATAGATGTGATTTAAAGATTATAAGGAATAATAAGAAAATGATGGAAAGAGAACAGCCCTAGTTTCTTCCACCAGAATGTGATCCGGGACGAAACATCCCTACTATTGCCCCGACCCAAAAACCCGGGCGCGCCCCTTCTTCTCTATTTACCAAAACCCCAGGCCTGAGAGGTGGAAACTGTGCTTCCCCTCCGGCAACCATCTGCGACGACCAGAACGACAGCTATCTGTCGCAGAAACCGAACGGTGCAGAGGCAGTGTAAAGCGTTTCAGTATCTGCCTGGAAGTTTCTGCAAAGCTGAATAGCTAAAGAGAGTGATTGATGGAGAAGATGAAAATAGAAGAGGTTCAATCTACCACCAAGAATCAGCGCGTTGCCACCCATACACATATCAAAGGCCTAGGACTCGAGGTTCTTTCTTTCTCTCGCATACTCACCGCGAACATTTAGACCAACGAAGCTACCCCACTCTTCCATATCGTCTGCGGGTTCTTGAGACTTTAGGACAGTGGGTTTTAGCGGCTTGGTTACTGTCAATTTTTGATTTTTTTTTTTTTGTTTTTTTAACAAACTTCACAGCTAGGCAACCTGTGCTAGGGTCCTCTCACTTTTTTATGTTCCCATTGGTGGTGCTAAACCTCTGGAAAATGCCATTTCTCTAAATTTTATTCTATTAGCACGTTTCAATGTCTTTACAAATTCTTTTCTGCTAAAAGTTTAATTTTTATTTCACCGTCGTGGATAAAATTGAATTTTTGCGTTGATGTAGTTAAGCAAGAGCTGAATCCTTGTCATATTGTTGGTTAAATTTGGTTCTTTAGAGCAGCTAACAGTGACACATTGCAAAGTTTAAATGTTAGGTTCCCTTCTGTGGTGATCTTATACATGTATGTAATGTTGTGGGGGAAAGCCTACTCTAGAATGAGAAGCTTGACGGTTTTGGAAGCATCAAATGAATTATCAATGGACTAACATTGGCTTTTTCTTGGTCGGATAGGTATCTAATAAGTGGCTTCTTCCATTATTATACCATGTGAATGACTTGCTCTCTCTCTCTCTCTAGGCCAATGGAAGAGCACTACCCTTCGCTGCCGGCTTTGTGGGACAGGCAGAGGCAAGAGAAGCGGCTGGTCTTGTGGTTGATATGATTCGGCAGAAGAAGATGGCTGGCCGGGCACTCTTACTGGCTGGACCTCCTGGAACTGGAAAGACTGCACTAGCCCTTGGAATGAGTCAGGAGCTTGGGAGCAAGGTAGCTGCATAATTCTTTCATATGGATAATTTTCTTGTCCGTCTTGTTGATAAAAATAAACTGTAATGCTGATAGGAACTTCAACGGCTTATTGATAATGATATTCAAAGGTAGGAATCCTCAAGAGAGCCAAAATGAACGTATTCATCTTATAGCAAACCAAAATATGAAAGAGAACGAAAACAAGAGGTTTTCTAGCTTTTACAAGATTAGAAACTCCCAACCATTCTCTCATTTTTTTCCTACCGACTCCAATTGCAATATGTTCTTAAATCCTTCTGCTATGGTCTCTTCTCTCTCCAAATCTCCCTCCCAGCCCATACACTATTACACATGATTGTTAGTTACTCTTGCATCCCATTATGTTTTGCTGCTCCTTTTACTGCTATTGGCTTTTGGAGGAAGCCCCATCAGAGCTGGCTTTATTAGATTCCCTTTTTTATTATATGCAGGTTCCATTCTGCCCTATGGTTGGATCAGAAGTGTATTCATCAGAAGTCAAGAAGACAGAGGTTCTGATGGAAAATTTTCGACGGGCTATTGGCTTGCGAATCAAGGAAAACAAGGAAGTATATGAGGGAGAGGTAACGTAATTATTATTGACTGCCACTTTGAAAATGTTGACAGGATCATAGTCTGTTCTTGTCATCTTCAGATTATTGTTGATGCCAAGGTCTCACATGTTGCTAGTCTTATGTCAGGTAACGGAACTCTCACCTGAAGAATCAGAGAGTCTAACCGGCGGCTATGGCAAAAGCATTAGTCATGTCATCATTGGATTGAAAACAGTAAAAGGAACCAAACAACTGAAGTTAGATCCCACCATATATGATGCCTTGATTAAGGAGAAGGTGAGGCTTTCAATTTCTATGACTTTATGTTTTTTATCTTGTTTTCTTATGTGTAAGAGAAGCTATAAACTTTTAAAAAGGTTATTTGAAAGCTATTTTAAGAACACACAGAATCTGAAGTTTTAATTTAAAATGTTTGACTCTACGTACAGGTGGCTGTGGGGGATGTTATATACATTGAAGCAAATAGTGGAGCAGTGAAAAGGGTGGGTAGAAGTGATGCTTTTGCAACTGAATTTGACCTTGAAGCGGAAGAGTATGTCCCACTTCCAAAGGGCGAGGTTCACAAAAAGAAGGAGATTGTTCAGGTAATTAATTTGAAGTACACCTGAACACACTGATAAATATTTCTCAAGATATTCAATTTTAGTTTAACTAGTCCGTATGAGAACCCCTTTAACTTTATCACGCTCAAGAAAATCTATATAACAGGTTTCATGATGGATAGTGGTAGAGATAGATTTAAGAAGAGAAGAGAGAGATAGCTGAATAGTACACTGAGTATTACCAGCAAAAACTTAACTTGTTTACAAGTTATCATCCTTATATAGGCTTCTAACTCCTAAACCTTCCAACAACTCCTTTATTGCAACTACCTTATATTTACCTTGCACGTGTCAATTACAAACTATACATCATTTAATTTCAGTAAGCTGTGTTATTTTCAGTCTGATCAATTCATTTTCAAGTTTTTACGTTACTGTTTTTTCGGAAATTAAGTTTTCAAATTAGTAGCTGGTTTTTTGGTAACTTTAAGTTGTGCCAGAGAACTTTTTGGAACTGTCAAGAAATGTGTGGCTGGAATTCTATGTGAAAATTCTGAGACATTATATATACTTATTCTTGATTGTGATCAAAGTTACGTTTTTTTTTATTGTAGGATGTAACACTACATGATCTGGATGCTGCCAATGCACGGCCTCAGGGTGGGCAGGATATTCTGTCTCTAATGGGCCAAATGATGAAACCCAGGAAAACTGAAATCACTGACAAGTTGAGACAAGAAATTAACAAGGTACAGACAGAACTTTTGGCAGATACCAATTTTTCTTAGTATCCTTGTGTATGTGAGGAGTTGAAATTTCAATTTGGGCTTTTTAGATGCTTTCTCAAATGTTAACCATTTTCAAATTTCCTTCACATATTTTATAATCTTTTAGTGTTTGTATTTGAATGCTTTGATTCGAAAGCAGTGGTGTTCACATGGTCAATTTTTTGTGAAAAGTGACCATTGGAAAAGTGAACAATGAATAATAGACTATGTAAATAGATTACATACTACAATTCAGGCCAAAAGAAAACAAAAAGACTGTGTGACAATGTGCTTCTGTTACTGACAGGTTGTCAACCATTATATTGATGAAGGTGTAGCTGAGCTTGTACCCGGAGTTCTATTTATTGATGAGGTGACTTTTTGTGTTACCCAGTCTCATGCATAGATTCTATTTTTAAATTATAATTTGATTTCTAAATGTTTTTTGCAGGTGCATATGCTAGATATGGAGTGTTTTTCGTATTTGAATCGTGCCTTAGAGAGTTCCTTATCTCCAATAGTAATCTTTGCTACTAATAGAGGAATATGCAATGTAAGGTATGAAACTCTTCCTCTATGCTCTTGAGTCATGAGAGATCTCAGTTAATTTGGTTATTTTGGAGTATTGATGGACTATGTAAATTAAAGGTATTTTTGTGCCCTAAAAAGTCCCAACAGTATATGTCTGATCAGATTAACAGTAGTGGTGTTAATTAATTGCATTTTCATTATCCTTCCTCAATCGACTTATCAACCTTGACATGTTGCACTGCCTTGTTATGCAGAGGCACGGATATGACTAGTCCTCATGGCATGCCTGTTGACCTTTTGGATCGATTGGTAATAATTCGGACACAAACCTACGGTCCTGCTGAAATGATACAGGTTGCTTTGCATTTAAATAGGCAATTTCTGCTTGTTTCTTTTTCAAGAACAAACTTAAAGTCTGGTAGAATCTAGAGTTACACCAACGTATATGCTCCTTACATTTGACAGATTTTAGCTATTCGTGCTCAAGTGGAGGAGCTGGGTGTGGATGAGGAAAGTTTAGCTTACCTTGGAGAAATTGGACAAAGGACATCTTTACGGTACACAATTAGATTGCTTTTCTACTAAAAAAAGATCTTCCAATAGAATGGGCCTAGGCGTGATACTTCAGTTTCCTTGGATACTTACAAGTGATACTGGTTTGACAGACACGCAGTTCAGCTTCTATCCCCGGCCAGCATTGTAGCCAAAATGAATGGTAGAGACAATATCTGCAAGGTAAATTATACGATCTTTCGTTAAATAGGTTCTTGAATGGATTAATATGCTATCATCATCAACTAAATGAGTATGATTTGAATTGTGTAATTTATAGGCGGATCTTGAGGAAGTTTGCTCATTATATTTGGATGCAAAATCATCGGCTAGGCTCCTTCAAGAACAACAGGAAAAATACATCACCTGATACAACTCCTCAAACATCATGGAATGTCTGTCAGGATATGGGAGCATTTTATTAACCGTGTTGCATTCTAACATAGGCGAAGTGGGCAATATTTATTAAAGAATTCATGATCTTGGGTCTCATGTTCATTGGTTGAACTTTTTTGGCCACCCTATTCTTCACTCTGGTGATTACTGGAATGGCCACTTTATCTGTATTCTGTGATATATTTTCCTCACATTTTTCTGTTTTAAAGCGAAATTTTTTGCCCTGTTCGAGCTTTGGTGTTAAATTTTTCCATCGATCCCTAAAACCTTGTACCACCGACATTTTTTGCATTCAAATGGAAATGTGGAGCGAGGGTACAAGGAATACTTCTTCTTCCCCACTCGGTTTAATCTCTTGAGATGATCAGCCTGCGAAATGTAACTTAATGACGATGCGTAGAGTGGGTATGAGATTTGCTTTTGGGAAAATTACGGGGAGGTTTTAGACCAAATAGGTTTTTTAAGAAAAAAATTGAGTTGATACTAATAGGTATCGAGATTTGGGAGTAATTTGAAAAGTTGTGATATCATTTAAACGCCTTTGATCATGTTTACCCTCTTCCTTTTGAACTGTTAGGAGTGAATTTTCTTGCAACTCTATAATTATCCCTTCGCTTTTCTGCTTCCAAAAAAATGAAAAATAGTTTCTTTTGGATTTTTTTTTTAATGTTGTCCATATAATCTGCATCAATTTTTAACAGGTTCATATATTTTGGAATGTCTTAAACTCATCTACATGGTATTTAACGCTGAAATGATCATTTTCCCCCGGTCCTAAATGACATAGTTTGTATGACATAGTTTGTAGTTTGTAGTGTAATTTACACTACAAACTATATTCTATATTTAAGATTGGAAAAGTAGTATACTATGCTGGCTAACAAGTTTGGAAACTACGGAGTTGTAGCAAGTGTTTGGTTAACTTTGAAATTGTGGTTTTATAAGCCTTTTTTCGTAAGCCAAGACAGTTTTTCTTACATGTTTATCTTGTAAGTTGTAAAAGCCAATTCAAACATACAAATAATTGAGTTTCGACCAACAAAATTGGTTGAGATAGTAAGTAATCTTGCCATTTGTGGGGGATGAAAACACAAATTCGAATTTTGAGAAGCCTACTTGTTGAAAGAGGAGATAACTCGTTAAACAATGCCCCTCACTCCTCATACCCAAACTAGTTAGTTGCTTAAGTACTAGGCCTAGTTGAAGAGTTCAAAAAATGTGTCAACTATTAGTTGGTAGGATTTACTTCAATTAACAAAAAGAATTGAGATTCGGCCGCCAACGAAGAATAACATAGTTGGCTAAAGCATCAGTCTTTACTTTAAAAGGGAGGAGATTAGATACTTGCTAGTGGATGTGAGAGCCTCATTAGTGGGCAATCTGTAAGTACCTCTATAACCACTCTGAGCATGGAGATGTGTTTTGGCCTTGGTGAGTATTTTTGTGTCTCTACCCACCTAAACTTTTCTATATCAAAAAAAAAAAAAAAAAGAAACAGAGAGAGATTCGACCATAGAGAAGTTGAAGGCTGCTATTCCAGGCCGCAACTTTAGGGTTCTTACATCGGCCCAGAAAAACATTGTCCCGGGAAAAAAAGTGGGTTTTTTTTTTTTTTCATTTGGCAGGGCTTTAGAAGTTAGGAGTCAGGACCTTGGCGGGTGAATCAGTGGCTGGATTGTGCAGGAAACGATGACTCGCCTGAACTCCGAGCAGGTGTTGAAGGAAAACAATACCCGCGATCCCAGTTCCATTTCCACTCTTCACCTTAATCACAAAGCTCTTTCCGATGTATGACTCTGCACTTCCCTCGGTTTTCTTTATCCCTTTGATTTTGGAGCATACCTGTTATAATGGTTTTGCTTTGCTTTGTGTTTTTTTTTTTTTTTTAAATGGGACTTTCGCAGGTATCAACCTTGGCCGACTTCAAGAACTTGGAAAAGCTTGACCTTAAGCTTAACAACCTAACTTCCCTTGAGGTTTACCCCCTCCTGTTCTGTTTTGTTTATAAACTAGAGTACTTGACTCTGGGCCTCTCTGACTAATGTTCTCTCCCGCATTACAACAGGGGTTGAGACCTTGCGTTAACTTGAAGTGGTTATCGGTCGTGGAAAACAAATTAGAAAGCTTAGAAGGAATTCAAGGACTCATTAAGCTCACCGTAAGTATTCATGAGAACTCAGCCGCCCATGTGCTAGTTTTTCTTATAAAGTTTAATGATTTCCATGAGGAAATAAGGGTAAAGTTTACTCATATTTATCAACCAGGTATTGAATGCAGGCAAAAATAAGCTTAAGTCTATGGATCAGGTTAGATCTCTTGTTAGCCTCAGAGCAGTGATTTTGAATGGTGAGCCTTGTTATATAATGCAACCTACTAACTAACTTCGATAGCAGATTTCTTTTCATTTCTTTTCTTCATTTCTCTCACTGACTTTTCTTTTTGGGTTGGGTAGATAATGAGATTGTCTCCATTTGCAAACTTGATCAGATCAAAGACTTGAACACTCTTGGTATGTCTCGCTTTGCATTTTCGTCTTCTTTATATGCTATTAAGGATAGTAACTGATATCACTTTAATTTTATGTTCCTATCATAAACACTCCATTTGAAATTTGTTATGATTTTAATCATATTTCTCTCCTTTTCAACGTTGTTTTATTTGTAAAAATAATGGAAAATGAAAATATAGATGAATCGTGATTGTTGAATAGGAGACATGAAAGTCAGAGAGGAAACAAAACTTTCATGTGCAAAATCAGGATAAGACCGAGGTTGTAATTTTGACTTGCTGTAAGTTACATTCAGGGCTGCTTAACCTTGCGTATGCATGAAGATAGGGTTTTCTTCTCCTCACCTCAATATAAACTAATCTTAATCAATTATTGACACACACACACACCCTCCTTCCTACCATATGGTTTATAGGGTCTGTTTTCTGCATGTTATTGAACTCTCTAGTGACTTGAATGTAATCTTTCTATCACTTTGATTTCACCTGCAGTTCTTTCCAAAAATCCTATCCGTAAACTTGGTGATGCTCTTTCAAAGGTGAAATCTATCACTAAGGTAAATTGCTATCCAATATACTGAGCCACTCTAGGGGTTACTTCTGGATCTGAAAGGCAACAATGTTTTCTTTTCTCCAGCTTTCTCTCTCTCATTGCCAGCTTGAGACTATTGACTCCTCACTCAAGTCTTGTGTTGAGCTGAAAGAGCTCCGCCTCGCTCACAATGAGATCAAGGTGTGTCTTGAAGTGTGATGTTCTGTAATTATAATAATAAAGGACACTTAGTTAGGAGTCTGCTAGGGATTGTTCTGCTAGGGATTGTTAGTGCCTTTGGTCTATTAATAATGAGTTGAGGTAGTTTGTGAAATGTCTTATAAGTAATGAAGATTTGAGTTTTGATTCCTTTACCCTGGTGGGCCTATCTATCTCTTTCTCTACATGTGGCTATCCTCAAATTCCCTTTTGAATTCATGTTCTGTTTATCCAGTACTTGACTTTTTCATGTACTTTTTTGCTCGAGATTTTTTCATGTTTTGTATTTTTGAACATTTCATTTAATCTTGGATTTTCAGAGTCTTCCAGATGAATTAGCTCATAATTCTAAGCTTCTGAATTTGGACTTGGGGAATAATGTGATCTTGAGATATTCAGATCTAAAGGTTTGATATGCAGATATGAAGTTTTCCTTATTTTCTAATTTTGATCTTTACTGGGAACAGTCTTTGTCATGTATCTTGTTACAATGGCAGGTGCTCAAATCCCTGGTGAATCTTAGAAATCTTAATCTTCTTGGAAATCCTGTTGCTGCAACTGATAAAATAGCAAGAAAGGTAATTTCCTTTTTATTGTTCTTTATCATTTGTTGTTATTCTTTCATTAAAGTTTAAAATTTCCTCTGACATGAACTGCCATGCATAAAATATTACAGATTAGGAAAGCATTGCCAAAATTGCAGATATTCAATGCTAGACCAGTGGCTAAACATGCTAAGAATGAGGATAATGACAGGGCTGATGGAGGAGATTTTTTGGCAGGTTCTGAAGGTGAAAAGGATAGAAATACTGGTGCCTTAGAAAAGAAGGATGTGAAACATTATGGGATTGATGAAGGTGAGGATGATCATTTTGAAACCCTGGGAAAGAAATCAAGCAAGAAAAGGAAGAAAACTGCTGATGTTGCCTCCAAGAAGGATGTTATGGTCCTTGATGATGAAAATATGACTCAGAATAAGGATAAGAAGCATAAAAATCCTGTCATAGAGAGAAAGAATGCTGGTCCTATAGATGCTGTTGATAATGACCGAGAGAACAAGTCTACTAAGAAAAAGCTTAGAAACAATGACAAGCCCCAAGCAGAGGGTGTGGCTTTTGAGGAGGATGCTACTAATGTTGGTAAGAAACAGAAGAGATCAAAGAAGGAGAAACAAAGTGAAATTGATGTTATTGATGATGCAGAAGCCTCATTTGCAGATCTTTTTACCGTCAATGATGCAGAAGATCTAGGACATGATGGCAAAATAGAAGTTAATGCAAAAGTAACAAAGGATGTGAATTTTGTGGGTGACACAGTTCCCTCTGTGGGCAAGCGCAGGAGTTCTAAAAAGCGAAATGTGGAGTCGTTACCTCACTCAATAACTGAAATTGGAATGGGAGGGCCATCAACCTGGGGTGATGAGTAAGAATTATTTGGAGTTGTGCTGATGCTTCAAGATAAGGAGTTGAAGAGTAGATGGAATTGTTATGGTTCTGTTAATCTTCCCATTGCATTCCCCTTTGCTCTTGGTGAGTTCACTTGTTACAATATGATGTCAAGTACCTGACCATTTTTGCCACCCTTTCAGAAGAGCAGTGGTGATGGGAGTGCCCTGAAACAATGATAGGTTTTTGAACACATGGATCAGATTTAAATTGTAGTTTCCCTTTTTTGTTATACGATATATGTTGTTAAATTGAGTGGTTAAAGTAGCTTTCTTAACTCATGTTAATGTAACGGGCAAATTTAATACTTGAGATTTCAAGAGATAGTGCCCCATGTTTTATTTGCTTAAAGCAAACGTTGTTATGGTTGAAAGTCAAGTGGTGGGTTGCAGCTTACCATCTGTGATTCAATAGAAAGTAGAAACCATTCATTCCAAGCCAGGTATTGATTGTTGCTTTGTTAAGAAGTACATGTTAATGTGTGAATTGTAGTCTCATACCACGCACCCCAATTTGACCGTCCATGAATTATGACCACTTGACAACTTAATTCTGCTGGTGCATTTGGCTGTTAACCAATGTAAAACATGACATTAAAATTCTGGCATCTCTTGTTGACTCTCTAAACAGCCTCATTCTTACCCTTGCGAAAAGCCATGGCAATGATGGTTCCGACTGCGTTTGTTTACTGGCGTTTAATTTATAGTCAGACCCGTCAATGGTGGATTTTGATCGCCAAAGTCTTGTACGTGGTTGGTGTGAATAGTGACATATAACGCTTTTCAATTTTTATTTTGTAAATTGTAGTGCTCGGAATAAAGCATTTATGTTTGCCATTTGGAAAAGACGTCAGTTAAAAGAAGCCAGCCTTATTCATTAGACATACATATATACAGCAGCCTCCTACAAAGTCCCACGTTACCTCGGAGAGAAAATATAAGTATATATAGTACATCTTGTGAAATTAGACTAATAAAAAGGTCAAGAGGAAGTGGACTCGTGCGCTCAACAATGGGTCACTAGGAGACAAACTAAGTGAAAATCCGACAATTCGCCCTATCTTATGAGTTAAATATGGAATAAGCACCTTTTGGAAAAACCTAAAATTTATTGAATTGGGGTCCTTAACGTTTCGGGTAACGTTCACATTGCATGTCAGTATCTTCAAATTTTTTAAACTAATCAATTAAAATGTTTTCATAGCATTCAACGTTCTGTTTAGCAAGAGATTTAAGCATTCCGCTTTAGCATTCTCGAGCACTCTCTCCTTTTCTGAGCTTTTAGCCTTCCTCTTCTCATATTCTTTATGTTTGCTGGTTGGTTATATATGTTGTTGTTTTGTTCACCATATATTTGTAAGAAGAGTCCGTTTTATTCTAGGAAGTGCCGCTTCCTACCATCCTGTGGTTGCAGAATAAGGACAATATTTTTAAATGTGACTCAGATTAACACATTGTATTTGCAAGAACTATGCGAACACACATGAGTTGGTAAAAAAACGAGTTGTTCTGTATTTACATACAATCACATATAAGTGGAATACGACGTGGGATTTTTGTGCTTAAGCCTTCTTAGTCAATACGGATCCAAATAAATCTTAAATATATATTCAGTGCACTCTGACCTAAATACATTTTTCTTAAGAAGAAGGAGGACAGTGTCAATGATCATTATTGAGTTGGTAAACTTAGTTGTTTGCTTTAGCTTGTTCGTTAGGTTCGAACCAAAATAAACCATTGAACAAAACAGATCAAATTATATAAAAATAGATTTCGCCAATAAATAATACTTCCTCCGGTCCTAATTATAAGACATAGTTGATTTTTTTGGAGAAATTAAAGAAGCTAATTAAATTACTTTAAAGTATTTTTATTTTTATTTTTTTTTCTTCATCAAACTAATTAGTTTAACTAATAAACTAATATATATAATCTAAAAATATACTATATAATAAACGATTAAGTAACTTATTTAGTTTCCTTAATACCTCCAAAAAAGTTAACTGTGTCTTATAATTAAAACCAGAGATAGTATATACTCCAAATGGGAAAATTGTTCAAAGTCATCGCTGTCATGCATGCACATTATCTTTGATTAGCAACCCTTCACGTCCCACTCTTTCTATTCCTAATAAGTAGATCAATGTTAATGTTAGGTAAGGATTTGAATATTCTGCAATAACAGGAACAGAAATAATTATTTAAAAAATAATAATTCATTCTCAACAAGCATGCAACTTTTTTTTTTTAAAAAAAAATATAATACAATAATAATAGAATAAAATTAGACATCCAGATTCATGAAATATCTAATTTTAAAAGAAGTTCATCATGAATCTGTCACTGTCGGAGCTCGGAAGGAGACAATGAATCAAGTTTTTTTTTTGATACATTGCATGGCTTCAGGTTTTGTTAGTTGGCTATGATCATTTTTTACCCGACACGCAAGCCGTTGGACAATTAAGAAAATGGAACCACCACAATCTCACATAATCTCACATATTGAATTTATATATGATGAAGTTGGTAGGCCATATAGTATTCTCTCGGGTACGTACTCATGAATCGTCGTCCTTTCTTTTGTTTTAAATAAAGGGACTAAAATTAATAGTACTAATAACAAATGGCTATTCTTAATATTCTTAGGAACCGGTCTACGTGCTTTTCTTTTGGAAAGGCAAGGGAGTTTGTCCGTACGAACAAGCTCCTAACCATCCAGATCTAATCTGATCGTCCAAATCTGATCTGGACGGCTAAGATCAAATCTTTTTTTTTTAAATTTTTTTTAAAAATTAATGGGTAGAGAACCTAATATTTTCTTTAAAAAATGATTTTTTTCATATAAAAAAACTAAAAAATCATATATATATATATATGGGCCGTCCAGATCTAAATTTAGACGGTCAAGAGCTTATTCATACGGACGAGTTCCCTGCCTTTCCAAAGGAAAGGCAAAGACACCGGATATGATATTCTTATGCTTCACTAAAACTTCAAACATCACAATTACATGCGTACAACATATTATGATCCTTAATATTTGTGACGTAAACCAATCATGCATATATGGATAGGCTCTCAAAGTTCAGGACAACGACACTAATTCTAACTATATACAAAAGATTAATTTGAAGCAGAAAATGAATATTAAAATATTAAAAGAGGGTCTAATAAGTATATATACAATGATGTGAGCATTTCATTTAGTTAATTAATTGCATTTTTAAACCTTAGAGTCCATTGAGGCGGCTAATTACATACATGCCCCACACTTTGAAGTTTGAACAACAACGGTGAGACTCTCTTTGAAAAAATGACCTCACTTTTTCTGCTCACTCTCACTAATACTTCCTCTAATTTTTATTATAAGACATCAATTAGTAAATGTATTTGATCATTTTTATAAGACATTTGATTGTTTTTAAAGAACATTAATTATTTTTTTTAATGTATGCCTATAATTAATAATAATTAATAAGAGTAGTGGGTGAGAGTAATAATTAATATAATATTATAATTTAGTACAATTAGTAGGAATGATATTAGAAATTACTTAAATTTTATGACAACTTATTAACTTTAACTATTTTTATTAATTTGTGAGAATTATTAGTTAGTGTCTTATAATAAAGATTTGAGGGAGTACCATGCTATCCAATTCGAAGGGGCACATATATATCACACGAGTCATTAAATTTAACGGTCTGATCTATTGGCTGAAGAAAAAAGAGAGATAAAAAATAATTTATATAGTCATCTATTAATATTGTTTGTCGTCGTAATGGTAGTGCTTAAAAATGTATTGGCTAAAGTATACATTTGGTCCTTAATATTTGTTTCAGGTATCAATTTAGTCCTTTAAGTTTGTAAAATGCATATTTGGTCCCTTGATATTAACACCGTCAAGTTGGCTTAACAGAAAATACTAATTCAATAATTTTAAGTAGTAACTGTGCAATGCTGACCAAGCAACACTTATATATTAGTATTTTAATAAATTAATATTTTAAATCCTGTGAATTGAAAAAGATTTAATTTCTAGATTGCTTTAGGTTTTCTCATCATCGCTTAAAGTTGTCGAGTTAGTATTTTCCGTTAAGCTATCTCAATGGTGTTAACATTAAGGGACTAAATGTACACTTTACAAGCTTTAAAAACTAAATTAATACGTAAAACAAATACAATTGGTCAAACGTATATTTTAACCAAATATATTATTATGTAGATGTGCGTGAAGAATAAAAATATAGAATGTGCGGCGAAGACGACGTAATATTGTATGCAGCAATATTAATTATTATTATTATTTACATGTATATATCAAGTGGAATAGGACTTGCAAGTCTATAATCAATTAATCATTACCCTTAATTAGAGTCAATCCAAAGCCAAAGTACTCCTCCGCAACCCACCCCACCCTCTCGGTCAACGTTAACCCTAAATTAATCGTCTACACATTTATTAAAATATTATTATATTTTATATTAATATTTGATATTGTCTGGGTCTTAATTATAAGACCGGATTGACTTTTTTTAGGAGATTAAGAAAGTTAAAAAAATTTATTTAATCATATCATATGTTGTGTATCCTTAGATTATATATTAATTTATTAGTCAAACTAATTAGTTTGGAGAAAAATATAAAAATATTCTAAAATAGCTTAATTAGTTTCCTTAATCACTTCAAAAAAATCAAGCTGGTCTTATAATTAGAATCAGATGGAGTATATTGTCAAGTTGAGATATTATATGTCATATATTTGATATTGTTAGATTTTATATTTAATTATATTTATTTAGATTATATTGTATTATATTCTATGGTTAGTCTTTGCCTTCTCTTGTGTACTCGATCTCTCTTCATTTCAGGATCAAGTACTAACAATTAAATAATATTTCATTCAATCCTTTAAATTCTAACAATATTCCTCTTCATTCCTTTCAGACGGCCACGTCATGTCTTTTTCTCGTTCATTTACTTGTATTTACTTTGTACCCTTGCTCTTGTTTCCTCCTTCAATTCGCTGTATATATCATAAATAATTAATTAACAGGCCATAGTTAACTAGAAATGCATTTTTAAACAACATAAATAACGCCAGCATTATATAAAATTATATTATCCCCGTCCCAGACACCAAAAGATGACTCCCAACTGGCAGCTAGTTGTAATAAACTCCATTTAAAAATACTCAATCATTTTATTCATTACAACAATATTATGCCTATCAACAAGTTCAAGCCGTACGCATAAATCTAAGAAGACGACAATTCTTGATTAGGATTGATCTAATTTTATAATTAAGAAGCTGAGAATTGTATGTCACAATTACGGTGGAACGATAGGAACCGTTTTTTAAATAAATAAAAAATGTTTGATCCTTCATTATTTTCGCTCTTCAAGTTTGTTAATTTTATTGGCCAAGTCGATAAAAACAAAAAAAGTTTGCAAAGTTTACTTCAAAGGTGATTTTTCACAATAAGGCGGCATGATTATTATTATTATTATTATTATATATTTACAAACCTTCCATTTGTTTGGATTAAAGCGATTTTTAACAGAGAATAATATTCAATCATGCATGCATCCAATTCAACGTATACCTACAAGCAACTGCCAACTGATGCTTAAAAGACAAACACATATAGTTCTAGAATAAAATATAGTTAGTTGACACACACACACACACACACAGTTCTAGAAGGCAAACACATAATAATTTAATACTTCCTCCGGTCCTAATTATAATACTGGGTTAACTTTTTTTAGAGAAATTAAAGAAATAAAATAAGTTACTTAATTATATCTTATGTTGTGTATTATTAGATTATATATTAGTTTATTAGTTAAACTAATTAATTTTGAGGAAAACTACAAATACATTAGGGTAATTTAATTAGTTTATCTTAATCTCTCCAAATTAAAAAATCAATTTTTTCTTATAATTAGAACTGGAAGTACTATGTGGAATGGAATTTTCGATCCCTTGGAACACTAAACCAATCAAGCACAACCTGATTAAGACGTAGACAATGGTTAAGGAATCAACCTGTAGTGTTGAATGTATAGGCTGGGAAGCTCAGTGAGAAGATAATTAACGTGGGTTTGAAGATAAGAATAAGAATAAAAAGTAGTGACTCGTTGAAGGCGGCCAGTGGATTGTAAACGGAAGCAACATGGGAAAAGTAATCTGGGAAGATGAGTAAAGTTTCAAGTAATGAATTATTGTAATCCCACAACAAGTGTATTAATTATGGAATTGTTGTTTCATGTACGTACCTAACTTTTTACTATACACTGTCCATTTATTCTAGGATTTTTTAATAATTGTTTATCTTTTCTGAAGACCTCATGATGATTTCCTTGAGAAATTTCTCTCGCACTTATAGATTAGCTAGGAATAAGAATAAGAGAAAAGAAAATAACAAGAACAAAAAGTAAAAAAGAAGATATTTTTTATGTTTGGGATAAACAGAAATAAAATAAAGAGAGGAGAAAATTAAAGTAATATCAACTTCATAATGACATAAATAATTACATATACTAAAAAGATATAGGCTCCATGTCTTTTTTTTTTGGGACGATTTTTAAAAGCATATATTTTTTTTAGATGTTAAAAATGTGGTGATGTGCACGTACATAAAGGTTTATGCATGGTTAAAATACCACTTCTTTTTTTTTTTTTGAACAATTTAAAATACTGCTTATATCGATCGTAATGAAAATGATCATTTAGTTCAATGACTGCCAGATACTCATACTATCAAGAGTGACGAGAGTTTGGGGAAAAATTACAACAGTGAAGAGAGATTTAAATGAATACATTTCCTCCCAATTTCTATAATTTTAGTTAAATGCATATTTATGCTTAATATAACTTATTACGTACTGACCATGAACGTTTTGTTTATTGACTTTGGTTTTCTCATGTTTCATGAAAAAAAAAAAATTTTTATATACACATGAAATGGTGGGACTCACAATATGTATATGTGAGTCCCACCATTTTATGTGTGTGTAACATAATAAAATGGTTTTTCTACCAGAAAATGTTTTCCCTTGTTTGTACGTATAAACATTGGGTTTAAAACCACACAAAAGTACTCCCATAATTAAGAAGCCGCGGTGGACAACGACAAAAAATGTAAATTAAATGGACTTG
Organism: Acacia confusa; assembly: GCA_037074495.1. Taxonomy (NCBI): domain Eukaryota; kingdom Viridiplantae; phylum Streptophyta; class Magnoliopsida; order Fabales; family Fabaceae; genus Acacia; species Acacia confusa. Next base: position 3,663,997 of record CM073509.1, read on the forward strand.
CATACTGATGAAGACAATAAACTACTATTATTCGAATAAATTATAGTCTTTTAAAATTAATAAAGTTCATGAAATTCATATTTAAAACCAATACCGTCACTTCTTTTTCGTGTAAAAAAAAAAAAAAAAAAACCCTGCAACCACGATAACAACTGACATTTTTTTTTAGATTTTAAGTGTCTGGTTAGGAAATGACAATATTTTATAATGTTTACTTGTCATTGAAGATTTTTTTATTATTAAATATTTTTTCTTAAAACCTCATAATAATTATCTTGTATGTTTTGTCATATTATTGGTTAGGCAATATTAATCATGCAATTTCTTCTGTCAATAATTTTCCATTTATTTTTCTTTGGTGGTGACAATGTATATGTTATTTGAAATTAAAGGACAATAAACACGCCTTTCACGAGTTCACTTATCATGATGATTCATTCAAAATATCGTCATGCATAATGAAAACGTGGCAAAATTTCAATGGGGTGACATAAGGTAGAGTGAGAAAAAAGAGAAAATAATTAAATTTTCAATTTTCTTGATAAAAAAGTCTAATTAAATGCACGCTGCCTCTAATTTTAAATATAAGATTCATTTGTTAGTTTTAGTTGAATGTATTCCTAAATATGAGGTATAATGTTCCCTCTCATCTCCCATATTTATAAAGTTTAATGGTATTTAGAAACACAAAAATAAAAACAAAAAAGTAAACAAATGCTATCAGATACTCTGAATATTAAGTGAATTTATATTTTTATATCTTACACCAAGGAAATCTAAGGAAAAAAACTTATATTGTGGATGAGAACGGTATAATACATTCATGCACAAACACAAATAAACAATAAGGAATAAAATCCATTACACTCAATAAAAATGAACCAATTAACAAATATTAGCCAGCCAATGTGTGTCTGGAGGCCCCACAGAAATGGATCAGATAAATGAACACGTCATCCTCGTCACTCCTTTGAGGGCGGCTTATCATTATTATTATTAGTACTTCATTTAAATAGTTAATCTGCATTGTATTTTCAGTTAAGTGTTAATTAAGCCGACGACGCCTAAAAAACTAGGTGAACCGGCCTCAGCCTGGCCCTTATAGCTTCCATCCAACTTGATTTGCATTACACCTAAAGTGTTAAACGCACAGGTCTAAATAAAAAATAAAATAGTGACAATGAGGTAAACTCGTATCGTAAATTCAAATTGTAAACTAAAAAAAGTTAAATTTTATCATTAAATAGAAATTAATAGTGTATAATTAAATAATTAAAATATAAAAAGCAATAACAATTTGATTTAAATATTTCTTATATTTAAATCAAAATAGTTGAAATTAAATTCATTAATTCATAATTTATCATATTTAACAAAGAAATTTTTATAAAATTTATTTTTAAAGCCGCTGAACATAATCAGATCAAAGAAGTTAACACGAGTGTAAGAATAAGTTGACACGATTTTATAAGCAGAAAATGTAAAAATAATATTCTCAATTTATAAACTCGTGATTTTAATCGAATTTATAATGATAATGAGTTTACCAATGACTCATCTTGATTTTGTAAGCTAAAAAGGTAAACGCTAAATTCAGATAGTTAACTCGTAAGCTTAACAACAATATTTATTCTTACTATGTAATTACAAAATATCAGTTCTCCAACTTGATGTTTGATTAGAAGCTAATGAATCCATATTATAAAACAATTTCTTAACAGGTTCAGAAACAAATACTAGTACTAAATAAACAAATAAAGTGAGAGTGTGTTCCTGACTATTTAATCTGGATTTCGTTACTAAGTTAGACTTGTTATTTTAAATTTTCTGAAATAAACGTTACAATAATAATATTAAATGAAATGTCCGGGATGGTTCCCAATCCCATCTCAGGTAAAGAAAAACTCTTGGATCTTTGACCCGTGTTTGGTTTTAAGCTGATGACCACCATTGTTGACTTGACTCCTCCACGTGGATTTTCTCTTCCCTTTTTTCTTTTTCTTTTTGCTATAAAAGGCCCTTCACATATTCAAGACTCTCGGTGTCACGACTTGATCACATCATCATCGGTTCACTTCTCACTTCTAAGACGCAATTCATATCTATTCTTGCCGTTATAATGAATCCGCATTCAGCAGCATACATTTCCGCCGTCGATGACGACGGCGCTGGTTCTTCCATCTCCACTGCCGTCCACTCCGACGTCATTCAGACTCACATCCTCACCCGACTCGACGGCCCAACCCTCGCCTCCGCCGCATGTGCCTCATCTCAATTTCGCCATCTTTGCGCCAGAGATGATCTCTGGAAAAATATCTGCACCGCCACGTGGCCATCTCTCGACGATCCACTTGTACACGACGTCATCTCCACCTTCCCCAACGGCCACCGGTCCATTTTTTACGATTCCTTCCCTTCCCTTCAATCTCTGCCTTCCAAAAACAAGTATCCGCACTGTCCATCTCCCTCCACGGAATTAATCTCCGCCGTCGATATGTACTACAAGGACACGCCCATCTTCTCCAAAGTCCACCGCACCGATACTCAAACGGGCTGGTTCCTCTGTTCGCCTTTGTGGGTCGACTTGCTCGACCCGAAGGAATTTGTGCCGACTCCTGTAAATTACGTACCGAAAGACGAGGATTGGCTGAAGCACTTGGAGGATAACCTGAGTTTGAGCTGGATCCTGATCGACCCGACCCGTAAGCGATCGGCGAATCTATCGAGCAGGAGACCGGTTTCGGTGCAGCGGCACTGGTTGACGAGAGACCTGGAGATACTGTATGCGGTGACCGTGGCGCGTGATCAGACGTCGTCGGAGTGGGTGCAGTGCATGATAAAGGTGACGTGCGGCGGAAGGGCCGGAGGGGAGATGCACGTGAGGGGAGTGAGCTTGATGGTGGAGGATACGGAGGGAAAAAACATGACCGGAAGGGATAGTTTGGGGATTCTACAAAGGGCGATGGAAAATGCAGAGAGGAAAATAGTGAGGCAAGAGGAAGCAAAAGGGAGATTTGAGAAGTTCTTGGGGATGAAGAAACAGAGGAGGGAAAGGAAACAGAGTATAGAGAAAGCGATGGACATGATTTCACTTATGGTTATCATCCTTGTTCTTGTTTTCTTTTGTGGGTTTATGTTGTTCTAAGTTATAACGTAACAAAAAGAAATAGGTGGTTTGAACAGTGCAATTATTAATCAATGTACAGTAAAGTATAGTGTATAGTAATGAATGATTGAATTCTCTCATCTTCTACAATATTTATTGAGTCCAGAAAAAGCAGAGAAGAATAAGGCCTTCAATGTCTGCACATGATGGTTTTAGCTTGGAATTGCAAATAGTCAGACTTGAAACAAAACATGCCGGTGAAATGAACACAGATAACCAATCCAACAGAAAGAGATTGTTTCATAGGGCATTTTAATCGACCAGCTACTTTTCTGCGCTGCTACATTGACCCATCAACTAGACAGACAGCTAAAGATCTCATGAATCAAACATAGCACGGTCCACTTTTTTGACCAAAATAATGGAATCATATAGCATGACTTCATTCACCAACCCTTGATAAAAGATCTTATTCCTATAGTAATACATAAATACTCCACATATCCAAGAATATAACTGTGTTGGGAATTTTTCTTTTCAGATCATAGTTTTTACTACCTTTTTAAAAGGTTCTAATATATATTTATGGTTCTAAATATAAGATCTAGTTAATTTTGTTTGAAGTAAATAAAGTTAAATATATTATTTAATCATTGTATATATTGTATATTATTATATTATATATCTGTTTATAAGTCAAGCTAATTAATTTGGTGAAAAAATTATAAATATAAACATTTTAAAGTGATTTATTTAAGTTTCTTGATATTTTTTTAAAAATAAACTAAATCATTGAATTTTATATTAAAAACTAAAGTTTGCAAGAAAGGTGTGAAGAAATACTCCCTCCAGTCCTAATTATAGGACAACATTTAGGAGTTGGTTTTGGTGCTAATTATATGACAAAATTTAAATTTTTGTCAATTTCTTCTTAAAACACCCCTATTTTATTCTCTCAAGTATGTTTAGTTTTTGGTAAGTATATGCATTTAGGTGCATAGAATTTTTCAGTCAATAAAACTCTTAAATTGTTGGATTTTAATTTATTTATTAATGAGTTAACATTAATTTACCAATATTTACACACACACAAACACATACATATATGCATAGACACACACATATATATTTATATATGTATAAACACACACATATAGACATACACACGCATTATATAAATATATATAATGTGTGTGTACATACTCATACACTTATGTGTATGTGTGTGTAGATGTGTGTGTACATGTTTGTGTGGGGATGTAGGGGTTTCTATTTGTGTATAGATATGTGTGTGTGTGTGTGTTTTTTTTTTTTGGGTTGTAAATATATATGTGTGTGCATATACATACATACATATGTGTGTACAGACACACACATATATATGTATATATAGTAAAATCATCATTTCAATTAAAAAACATTGAAAGAAAAATTCTAGGTTGAAGAGGTATGTTAATGTCATTGAAAATTTATCTAAGGGTATTTTAGGAAAATGAGTGAAATTAACTAATTTAACTCTCCTTTTTGATCTCCCCAAAATCAGTTAAATATATTTTATAATTAGGACATGATAGAGTACAAAGGAGTAAAAGAGGCGCAGGTGTGTTTGGCATTAAAAATGGGGGGCCGGAAGAAATAAATGGGATATTGGGGCCGAAGAGGAAATCAAAATGGAAAGCGAAGTGCATGAAGGAGAGAAGAGCCGGGTGGAAGCCGGATGCCCTATTGGTCCAAACGACAGAAGGAATCGGAGAAAACAACAATACTGACTTTTAAACTGGGCCTTATTGGCCATTAACTTGACCATTAGACCATAAACCAAAGCACCTTTCTTCGTATCCTGCCTTCCAATGCTAGTTAAGGATGTCCAAGGATTGAGTCAGATTGGGTTGAAGATCAACTTGAGCTCTGGTTCGATAGAACCTTGGGTTGGACAATTCAGCCCAAGATCCAGTCCAGTCTAATACCAATCTGAGGATGAGTTGGATTAGACCAGATCAAATCTTTTTTTTTTTTTACCTTTTTGGAAAGCAATATTTTAGCTATAGTTTCACCTGACTTTTGAAAATAATAAAAAGTGATTGAGTGAAAAGTGATTCCTATAAATTAAAAAGCACATTAGAATGCATAGCATCCAATGAGTGGCTGAGTGCAGAGTGTAGAGGTGATTTATTAAAAAAAGGGGGTCAAATCAAAGTCCAGTCCAACCTGAGCAGTCTGGTCCAATCTGATCTAATCAAATTGTCTTGGACTAAATATTTTTGCCCAGACCGGGTTGGGTTGGACTGGGTTAGACCGGACCAACCACACCACTGGATTTTTTGGACAACCCTAATGCTAGTTCCGACGACCCTTCTATTTTGCTTCTCATATTCCCAATGCATGCTGCTACTCTCCTATTAATTCACCCCCTCCTTATTTAATTCAATTAAAATAAGAAAGTTTGATAAAATATTTAATATGATATACTTTTTTAGAAGCACCCTAATTATCTTTTTTCACTTGATTATTGTTTATGGGAATCAATGAGGTAAATTAAGAAAAAATTAACAAATAGATTTTATATTTAGCATCGAGATCAAATCCTCAATCAGGTTGTGAATTAATGAGCTAGACGGAGTATATTAAACTTCAACGTGATACTAATTTCTAATCTCTCACTATTTTTATCACATGCAGTTACATATTATATGAGATTTAATACTTTATACAACTAGTAAATATTTTATAAAATTGACTACACTTTTTAAAAAACGCTTTATAATATAAATAAGTGAGAGTAACTTATCCGTGTGGTTTACATTTACAGCTCTATACATTTGACAACATTATTGTTGTTATTATTATTATTTTATTTCTTTTGCCAAGTTTTAAAACAGCTAGTTAGGCAATAAAGTAATGCAAACCATCGTATTTCTCACATATCAGCATTATATAAGGGTTAATACAATCTTTCATCTTTTAAATTTTAAATTATTGGTTTATGCCCCTGCAAGACCAAAGCCATGTCTTTATTGAGTTATGATTATCAATATTTTAAATAAAATAAAATTTGAAGAAACAAAATCTATACTTTGAAATTTTAGGAACCAAAACCAAAATTTAAAAAATAAAAAATAAAATTGAGGGACTAGAGATGATTGTGTTAAACTATCATTTAATTATTAATATTTTATATGGGGCAAACAAAATCATTAATATTTTATATGAATTTGTTTTAATGTCATATATTCGTTCAGAGGATTTAAAGCGAACTGCAAGAGTTGGGATGAGACGACCCATGCAGTGTCATATCAGTGTTTCCCATCTGTGAAAATGTTTGAAAATTGAGAGAGTGATTTGCAGGTTTAAAGTTGGAGTTGGAGTAGGAAAAGGTCAATGACAACTTCAGGTCATTATTGATATGGTTGAACTTCCAAACTTCAGTGACCAAACACGAACCATAACAGATTGCCGTCGAGTCTCAACTTGTTCACTGAGGATGAAAGGGGTCAACTCAACCCACTAATTTACATAATTTATCCTCTTAAACTTTAATATCTTTAAAATATTAAATCTAATTTATATAATCCACTTTTAAACTACATATATAATTGCGTAACATGTCATTTAATTTAATTTTTTCTCAAAAGCAAAACATACATTCACTTAGTTCTTTATTCAAAATCACGCCAAATTTACACACAACAAGAAATTCTCATATACAATCACCATCAAATTATTATTCATCGGTAATAATAAAAATATATATTTTAATATCGTTTAAATCTGAGTTTGACAGAAATATAAAAGCTCAAATGGTTTAGACCATTTCGCCCAAATATTAACAAGGTTTGAATTCAAAAAGCACGTTTTTTATTTGAGTTGATTTGTATCCCAACATAACCTCCCTAACAAAAAAAAAAAATCGGGCTTAGAAATTGGAATTAAAGAGTTTTCCACCAAAGTGGGGAAAAAAGAAAGGGAAAATCCCCTCAGGAATCAAGTTATCAAAAAAATTATTAAAAAAAAGGCCTAAAGAAAAGGCATATGCCAAAAAATGGCCCTTTCTAATATTATTTTTAGAAAATGTTATACGGATATAGTTATTAAAGGATACTGATATAGTTGTTAACGGGTGATCATTTTGTTGTTAACTGTACTGATTTAATTGTTGATAAGTATTGATATAGTTGTTAATGCTTATTGAAATAATATAATGTGATTTGGTAAGAACCAGTGGGTTATACATGGGGAATTGGCCTGTGTCCTTTACATCTTCCCGTCTGCTGCGCATGAAACGATGGCGGTTTTTACAAATTAAATACACACATGGTCCTTTAAAAAAAAATTTAGAGCACTTCCCGATACTAAACAGATAATTCAATATACTGAATGGAATTAAAAAAATTCTTCATGATCCTGAAAAATTATTTCAGGATCTTGAAAAAATGTTTTATTTTATGGCACTGATTAGTACTAAAAGGATACTAACTGGTACTACAAAAATAATTCATCATCTTAAAAAATTATTTTAGATCTCAAAAAATATTTTAAACTATATTTTTAGTAGCAATAAGAATTATAAATATTTTTTTAAGATCCTAAAATATTTTTTTTTAATATCATAAATTATTTTTATAGTACGTAACAGTATCTTTTTAGTACCATAAAATATCTTTTCAAGATTCTGAAACAATTTTTCAAGATTATGAAGAATTTTTTTAGTCTCATTCAATATCCTGAATTATCTATTTAATATTTGGGAGTGCTCTGATTTTTTTTTTTTTTTTTTTTAAAGGGCTATGTATGTTTAATTTGTAAAAAACGCCATCGTTCCACACGCAGCGGACAAGATGTAAAGTACGCAAGCCAATTCCTATACATGGGCAGGGCTCAAGCTTTAGCGGATCCAAGTTCAGAGAACAAGAAAGCTGGGAATGGATCATATTACAGTGGGCTCCACTTTATCCAGGAAACCCTGACGTGGCACAACTTCATTGAGTCGCATCCTCATCCACGCAATCCATTGATTTTTGACCAATCACCGATGGCCTGAACAATTTTAAGTTTTATGAAGCACCACGACTGCGATAAAGAAAAATCTCATAGCGAAAATGGCAACCGCCTTTAGCACCCAATCCACAGTGGTCGGACTCGTCAGCACATCGCCGTTGTCCCCCCGACACCTCACCTCAGGTCTCCTCCTTAAAATGCGCCGATTTTCCTATCGTCAACGTTTAGTGTATTATGTCACGAATCGACTTGTTTGGTCGCAGGGTTTCTGAATTCGCGGGTGAAGGTAAGGAATCCTCTCACGGTAGCGGGTGCCTCCTCAAGAGGGAAGTTTACATGGTAATTTACTGATTTTCAATTGTTTAATTATTATTAGTATTTATTAGCTTGGCAAGTAAAATTTGGGTGTGAAGTATGAAATGGTGGGTTTAATTTGTTGATTGTTTGGGAAATGAGAAGCTTCTTCCAGAGGAACTGGCTGAGGACGGATTACAATGTGATCGGGTTCGGGTTGATTGGGTGGATAGCTCCATCAAGCATACCCGCAATCGATGGGAAGAGTCTCACTGGGCTTTTCTTTGAGAGCATCGGAGCTGAGCTTGCTCACTTCCCTACCCCTCCTGCTCTCGATTCACAGTTCTGGTAAGTCTGTTTCATTTCATCCATATTTCTTCTTTATTTATTTATTTTTGTTTGTTTTAATAGTCATGCTTATTAGTTTTGCACTTCAACTAATCCAATCTTGGGATCTTCTGTGCTAGTAACAAACTAAGTAAATTGAAAACAGTCCATTTCTCAATAATGTCCATACCTTAGTCATGCCATGTGTAGAAAATCCTGACGGATGATTGAATATTGAGAGGCTTTAGTTTCATGATCACTGGAGGATGAAGAAGTTTTTCCCAAATTGAAAGGGGAAAATCTCCCATAGCTTAGCTGCAAGTTACCGAAATATTGTAAAAAAAATGCTCAAAGAAAAATTACATGTTAAAAAGAAAGATCTATGACTCTTTTTTGATGTTATTTCAGAAAACGTATACTCGTTAGTGAATATTGATATGAATACTAATATAGTTAACATGTATTTTAGTTGTTAATGGTGTGTTAATATAGTTGTTAATATTTTTTGAAATATTATCAGAAAAAGCCTAAGACTTTTTTTGACATGTAACCTTTCTTTAAGTTTTTTTTACAATATTTTAGTAATTTAGATCTGAGATCCACAATGTCAGCTTTTTTGTTTTTTTCAAATAAGATATAGTATCTCATATCCGATTGCTGGGGAATCAGAAATTGAGAACACAACCCATCAAAATAAAGGTTGGGTTACCTTGTAGTGTGTGCAGAAGAATAGAAAAGATGGGCTATACAATATTAACAAACAGTTATACTTTTAAGCCCATTCCTTTATACATGATAAGGTCCAATTTTTTGTTTTGGGAGGGAAAAATCCAACCTTCAAAAAAAGGGGAAAATTTTAACTTGAAAGGTCCCACCGAGATTTAAACTCGGGTTACTGGATTTAGAGTTCAATTTCCTGACCACTAGACTATGAGACCAACGACAAAAGGATATGTACAACACGTATCTCATAAATAGAGTATATATTAAATCAGTTTGGGTGATCTGAGAAGAAAGTAAGGTCTACGTTTGCGTGTTTCGTCATGAGCAGGTTATGGTTGGTCACGTGGCACCTGGGGCTGTTCCTGTGCCTCACTTTTGGGCAAATTGGCTTCAAGGGAAGGACTGAAGACTACTTTTAAAAACTTCCACTTTTCTGTTCTGTGTTCCCTTTTGCTTTTATTTGTACCTCTCTCACCTCCTTGTAATCTACTATTGACTACTCTGTAATCTCTCTATTCTGCCATCTTTTTCTCTTTTCTTGCTTTCTTTGAAAATCTGCATACTGCATCTCCTTCCTTGTACTGTAATAATGCCCACTCACTCTCTCTCCTTTAACTTTCCTCTCAATATAACGTAAAGTACCCTTGTTACCTTCCACTGCTGCAACCTATGACAGTCCCAAAAACAAAAAAGACCACTCTTTACTTCTGAGACTGCTAGTTTGAGCAAAAGCTTTTCCTATATTTGTTTCCTTTGGCAACGTAGGCAAATGCTTTTCTTTATCCGCCATGTGCGTCATTAAAAATATTTGACAGAAAAAGACCGTCCTCCTCTCACACAACCTGATGAACATGTGAATGACGAAAGACTCAATAATGAAATTTCGCTTATGTCTTTCTTCATTCCACTTTTATTAATTCACTGGAACCAATAATGGAAGCCACGCATCATTATCTGGCGAAAGAAGAAGAAAAAAAACAGGAGCTAATGTGTGAGGGAGAGATACATTGGACCCATGTAATGGCAAAAAGCTGCAGGCTGGCTCCAAGAAACGAACAAGAAGACAACTGTCATGTACAAACCACATGGCATTGCCATGCAATTTTCGAGGGAAATAAAAATTGGGTTGAGATTCTTATGAAAATTATTTTTGTAACGTGGGACTCAAACCAAACCTGGTGAGTTTAGCGAGTCAGCTCTGAGTTTTGGGGGAGTTTTGTCTTGGAAAGTTGAAGCTTATATAATTAACTACTATATATCTACACTTTGAAACTTGAAGTTTTAAAGTGCATGGTGCTAGTTACTAGTGGTTAGCAATGGCGTGGAGGAGATCGAGTACATATACGATTCAGTGTATCAGTGCGGAGTTTAAGAAAAAAATCATAATCTACTCACAAACTCCAACACATTCGTGCACAAGACAATAGCACTTTGGTCAATCCAATCCACGACCTTCCACTTTCAACCTATTTTTATATAGAGAGGAAATTAGGGTAAGGAATATTAAGAGGGAAAATTATGAAGAATAGTAATTTTATTATTGTTTAGGAAAGTTTTTCTTAAGTATTCCTTTTTTTCATATTTTTCTCTTATTTTTGTCTCTATCCAAACATGACTTCAGTATATCAGATTAAAGTGCATGGTGCTAGTTACTAGTAGTTAGCAGTGGTGTGGAAGAGAGCAGATATACAATTATTCAGTGTATATGCAATGCAGATTTTAAGAAAGAATCATAATGTACTCACAAATCCCAACACATTCATGCACACAACAATAACACACTGTCTCACAATAAACAAGATCGAACCCACTGCACTGACCACCACCTCGCAATTTCAGGACAATCTTAACGCCACTAGACTACAATGTCATTAACATGGGTATATATTATTTAATTTTTAAAGCACATGTATTTATAAGCGCGAGGTCGAAAACGTATTAAATTTTGAAACAGCATAAATGAGTTTCATTTTCTTGAATTGGTGAAATATGTTGAAAATAATACTCCTCCCATCTTTAATTTAAGATATATTTGTGGAGTTGAAATTGATTATAAATATAAGACATAGTTTTCATATATTTCAGTTTTTTCAAAATTTACCAATTTTATGCTCCATGAAAAATAATCAAAGAGGAGATAAAATGAGGAAATTAAGAAAGATAATAGGGTGTTTTAGAAAATACTCTCTCTACTCCTAATTATAAGACCAAGTTGACTTTTTTAGAGAGATTAAAGAAGCTAATTAAATTATTTTAGAGTTTTTTATTTTTATTTTTTCTCCAAACTAATTAGTTTGACTAATAAATTAATATATAATTTAAGGATACACAACACATAATATAATTAAATAATTTATTTAGTTTCCTTAATCTCTTCAAAAAAAATCAACCCGGTCTTATAATCAAGACTAGAGGTAGTACATGTTATATAAACTAACTCAATTATTTTTTTCTTAATCTAATCAAATTAATCAAGGGATTAATGTTTCTTATGTTGTAGGAAAAAAATTATCTCATGTCACATATACATATACATATATGAAATTCATATATGTATATGTGAGTCTCATCATTTCATGTGTATGTAAAAAGTTTAGTTTTCTCATGCAATATGAGAAAACTAAAACCCATTAATCAAATATATCTTATATTAACAATCGATAGAATAACTTATAATATGGGTCATCGGAGTGATAATTGCTCGAGTTGACAGAGTGTGTAGAATCCTTGATTACTGGTTTATGCGGAAGCAGGGGAGGAATGAAATCACGCAGCATGTTTGGGAGGAAGGTGAACAACTGGGGAAATGGATCATGGGCATTTTTTATTGGTTTTTTTTTTTAAATGAAGACAAGACGTAGAGTGTAGTAACGTATAAAATGTGTTAAATAATAGTAATAAGACAATCAATGCATATAATGTACTTTAAAAAAAAGGAATTAAAATTCAGGTCCACCAATTACCTGGAATGTTCGTGTCTACACATATATTAAAAATTTAAAAAGAGTTTATATCAATTGCATGTTGATGTTTAATGCCCATATATTAAATGAACGCAGAGGTTTTAATTGACATTTAAAGATTCTGGGTCTTAAAATGTTATTTTATTTGTCTGGAAGTGCAATTTTGTAATTTGAATAAGTTCAAAATCCCGCGATAATAAGGAGGGGATTGAGTGGGGTCCATGCTCGTGCTGAAAGGAAGGGCGGTGATTGATTTGATGGCCAAGATTAGCCTCCAAAGCCAATTATGATTCCTACCCTTTCGTACTTTGTGGTATGAAATCTTATGCTTATAGCCTTTTTGGGACGAATCTTTTTCCCCCCCCCCTAATCCGAAATTAAATCTTAATTAATTTCACTTCAATCTTGGGATTATCTTTTGCTGATCAATTATGTGCGTGGATGCTCCCATGATTATCCATCATTCATTGCACCCACGTAGCCAGAGCTGGCTCGCTTAGGCGGCGCTAATTCTAATGTATTTGATCATTTTTTAAAAAAATTTTAATTTAAAATCAATATTTTTTTCTCCGACGTGTTGTGTTTTTCATTGTTGTATGAGTAGTATATGTTTAACATTAATTATTTCTCAATTATATAATTAAACTCTGCGCTCGCTTTTTTTTTTTTTTTGGATATTGATAGAGTTGATTTTCTTAATTAAAATATGATCAATAAGATTTGTATCGTACCTTAAACATATAGTCAATGTTTTGTAGACCAAATAGCATAAAACACTTTCCTTAAAGCTCTTTAAAACATGAGGTCGACGTTGTGAATTTGAACCTCTATAGATGATATGATGAACGGTAAGCTATAATGAAAAATATTTTAGACAAATATAAGGTTTAATTAATCATTGAATATACCTATGTATACAAAGTGAAATTCATTTAATTATTATTATTATTATTGCATAATATACAAAATTTTAATTAATGATGAGTTTATAATCGATGAATAATGCAGTTTATTATGAATTATTATTATTAGCATAAAAGCTACTACTGTATGGGTAAAACATGTTAATAATAACATAACCAATAATTAATAGACACAAAAAATAATATCAAAAATTTTAAACCTATTTACATTAATGGCTTATAGAAGGTAATTGTGATTGTGAGGTTGGATTTAGGGTCTGTTTAGAAACCCTCTAAAACTTATGTGATAAAACTTTTTTTACATACTTAACTTATAAATTATAAAAACTATTTTCAAAAGTTAATATCAAACATCCTTTTAATGTCTCTTTAATTTATAACTTTTTGTTCAAAACATTCATATTCATTGCATACAGGGTTTCCATCTAACAGTGATTATAGTATGTTTTAAAGAGGATACGTAATTTTAAAAAGTCAACCTATGATTACTGATTACTATAATTATAAATGGCTAATAACTATTTTTTTAATATTTAAAAATTAGTCATGTAGAATTAATCTCACCAATAGCAGCATGTCATTTATTAAAAAAGAAAAAATATATATATAGTTTATATACATAGAATAGCATGGAATAGCAGATTACTACCGCAAGCCGCAAGGAATGGGAGGAAAAAGAAGAGAAAGGGCGTGGTGGTTAATATAATAGAGAATTGAGTGAAAATGAATGAATTCAAAGAATCGATCAAGTCTGAATTGCGCCTCCTTTGAATCAACATGCACGTCCCTCCTCTCCGTCATCATCGCACGTGCCCCTCGCGTGTCCCCTCCCTCCCCTCCCCTCCCCTCCTCCTTTTTAAACCCTCCGTCGTATTTTGCTGACTACCACTCTTCCCTCTGTTTCCTTTCTTCCTTCCTCTTCTCCTTCTTTCTCGACACTTTCCCACTTTCTTCGCTTTGATTGGCCCACTCTTGTTTCCTGAATTCTAGGTCACTCCTCCCATGAACTCTCTCCACCTGTTTTCCCTCCACCCAATGTTCCATTCACCTCATGAATTTCTCCTATTCGCGATTCCCGCTCCCTGAATTTTCCTCCCGCCCTTTTTTGCTTCACCATGTCCTCTAGCCCTTCGCTCCATTCAGGAAAATCCCTTCGCCACAACCAAAACAAGATCAGGAAACGAGCTAATTGTTCCTCTTCCTCTTCCTCTTCCTTGCTCCGACGGAGATACCGATTCAAACGAGCCATTTTGGTTCCCAAGAAAGGAGGTTCCAGTACCCCCGTTCCGATGTGGAAGACTCGCTCGACCTCCTCCCCTTCTCCCGCCACCGCCGCTCATCTTGCTAAATTCCCTAATTCCTTGCATCCTCCTTCTGGCTTGACCAGCGAAGATAATGAAGTCTCTCTGTCTGCCAGAAAACTTGCTGCTGCATTGTGGGAAATCAACGATTTATCTTCATCCAAGATCGAGAAGGATCTAGAGACAGAACGAGCGAGGAGACATAAGGGGATGAGAAGCAGAGAGAAATCCATGAGCCTATCGGAATCGGACTTCTTGCCGCTTCATATGTCAGATCCACCTGACAGTCCTAAATCAGAGGTGAATTCTCATCACATTTTCATTTGAGGACTGTTTTTTATATTGGTTTATTGCGTATAACTTAAGTTCCTGTTCACGCTGTGAAATTGGATGGCGCAGATGAACGGGGATAAAGGTGAAAAGTTGAAAAAAAGAGTGTCTGATAAGCTTCGGCAGTGTGATCACTACTTCGGAGGGTTAGATGTTCTTAGCAGTCCTGGTTTCAACGAGGTACAGTAAATATCTGAAACATGTGAACATATACTGGTCATAATCTTCGTAATGATCTTGACTCTGCTCTACTGATATGAAAGTGGAAGGTGGACAATGATCTTGGCACAATTTTTATAATGATCATTTTTCGATCAACATGATGATAGAAGCCTTTCTTCGTTTTCAACCACATTGTAACAACCACAACCCTGGCCATTAAAAAATAAGTCATACTTAAAAATATCACGTAATTTAATTTGAAGCAGTTTGGCCAAAAAAAGAAGTTCATACAGTTGTTTTTCTTTCACTCTGAACTGTTCTGATACGATAGTTAGTAACTACAGGTGAAACTATATGCGATCTGATTGATTGAGTACGAAAGTAATTCCATATTTGGCCTTGCAGTATTGCTTGGAAATTATGTTAATTTTTTCATTTTAGCTAATATCAGTAAACTTATTAGATTTTTTTTGGGGATAAAATTGCTTTTATGTTCTATTTTCTGAATGTCGGGAGGTATGAAGCTGAATTATGCTAATCTGCAGGCAGCGAATCAGCCAAGAAACAGGACTTGTGGCAAATGCACAACAGGAGTTAAAACCCGTTTGAAGGAGGCCAGAAGTGGCCTATCTACATCTAAGAAACTTCTGAAGGTGTTGAATCAAATGTGCCTTCAAGAGCAGCATTCTTCAAGCATACCCGTCATCTTGGCCCTGGGAAGTGAACTTGATCGAGCTTGCTACCAGATTGATCAACTGATTCAAGAACAGAGCTCAAACCAGAATGATATTGAGTTCATCATCAAGCGTTTTGCAGAAGAAAAGGCTGCTTGGAAAAGAAGGGAACGCGAAAAGGTTCGAGATGCCATAACACACATTTCCGAGGAGCTTGAGGTGGAGAAGAAGCTAAGAAGGCAAACTGAAAGGTTAAACAAAAAGATTGCCAAAGAAATGGCTAACGTAAAAGCTTCACACTTAAAAGCATCGAAAGATCTTGAAAGGGAGAAACGGGCAAAGGAGATTCTGGAGCAAATTTGCGATGAACTAGCTAAAGGTATCGGAGAAGACAGAGCTCAGGTAGAAGAACTAAAGAGGAAGTCAGCTAAAGTTTGGGAAGAAGTGGAGAAGGAGAGAGAGATGCTTCAGTTGGCTGATGTTTTGCGTGAAGAGAGAGTCCAAATGAAACTTTCAGAGGCTAAATATCAATTCGAGGAGAAAAATGCTGTCCTTGAAAAGCTGAGAAGTGAGCTTGAGGCCTTTATGAGAAGCAAGGATGATGAAGGGAGAGATGATGTTTCCCCAGAGTTCAAAAAAATGGAGGATCTTGAATCTTATATGAATAAAACATATTGGGGACACCAAGCTGCTCGGAAAGAGGACGATTTTGATGTTGGAGATGGAGTGGAGCATGAAGGAGATGACTCTGCTGACAGTGATCTTCATTCCATTGAATTAAACATGGATAATGACAGTAAAAGCTACAAATGGAGTTACACTTGTGAAAATGATGCCCAAGACGATTCTGGAGCAGTTTCAGTCGACAAAGAAAGTATAGGGAGGAAGTCTTTCTCGGAGAAAATACAGTGGGCAAGTATTTGTTTCAACCAGGGAAATACCGGTGGTAAAAAGAGGGATTTTGGTATAGAAATCAAGGAAATTCCTGATGAGCTTGATGAGGAAGTATCCAGTGGATTGTCTTCACGAGCTCAAGCACGAGATGACAAGGATAAAATTGAGAGTTACAGGTCCATTATGGGTCTCCGAGACGGCACATCATGTGCTAGTCCTGCTCAGAGACGTGGTCAACCATTGTTTTTGCAGGATACAGTTGGCGAATCTGAGGATAATTCGGTCGTCATAGAGAAAGAAGATTTGATGCAAGAAGCTGCAGGAAGAAAATCCGGACGGTAAGAGATGATGATAGTGAGCACAATACGTAGGTTTCAGCATTGTTGTTCCAAAATTATTAACTCTTGCTTTGTTGAATATGTTCAAGGTTCATCATATCGGGCATCATAGTTTGCATGCATCCAATAAGTTATGCATAGCAAGAGAATTCTGTAATCTGTATATACTAATTAAATTAAATAGAACAGCATACAACAGTTTTGCTTCTAGGTATTGGTTTCTCTTTTAAATTTTCGAACTTGTTAATCTCGAGCAGCGAGACTCGTGGTTCATAATGGAATGAAAAGATTTTTTTTTTTTTTTTTTTAAGTATGAGAAGAAAATAATGGAGAGTTGTGGGGTGGCAGAGCTGAAAAATAAGAGCAAAAATGGGTCGGGTGGGTGTGTGGCTGAGATTTAAACGAGAGAGTGAGCAGTGTCAGACTGACAGAAATGAGCATTATTAGATGCCTCCAAGGATTTCAAACGTTGGAACACCGTCCTCTATATTCGAATGCCGTTGCCGTGTTGCCGTTTCTTTGTTTGGATATCAACACTAGCAGCACATTCTCGTGATGTGGGACCATGCATATGCGTCACGTCTTTACCTTACCCCAAATAATGTCTTCCCCCTCCTGCGCTTGTTTATTTGTCATGTTTCACTGTCGTAAGTAAATTGACAACGTTTGGGTGAGTCTACACTTTGCATTCTAATTCTAAACGTAATTCAGGCTGACTTGTATTCGGTTTGCTGATCATTGGGTAATGGATTCTTCTCGGAAAACTTTGATGCACTTTTCTAATCGTAAAAGTTTGGTCAAAGGTAAAGAAAACAGAGAGCAACCAGTAACAGACCTTTTCGATTCTGACATCTGCATACCTACTATACGTCCTGTAAATTGGACGGAGGTGCAATATTGGGAATGGACTCTGCAAAATGCACATTGCACAGGTCCCTACCAGCTTTTTTTTGTAGATGTAGCAAAATTCAGCCAGACACAATTCTATATGCTGAGATGACACGGGGCAATGTGATTGCATTGACGGTTTAGATTAAAAGAGAAAGATACAAGAAAAGAAACATCTTTAACTTCACTGGACACAAGAGCGAGTCCCCAAAAAGGGAAATTTTTAGGAATTTTCACCAGTTTCGTTACGCCTCACTCCTCGAGTCCTCGTCCTACTCCTTCATGCCAGTATACTCGAGGCAAATTTTGCGCTAAATGTTAAGGAATCATAGAGTTTATTTATTAAAACATATTGATCAAAGACACACGAGTACATACAATAATAACATGCTTGAGGCTAATATTATAGCCCCCCGTCCGAGATTATTCCAAGGGTACAAATCCAGAAATTGAAACGTTCAGAAAATGGCAATGCTGATCATGATTTGAGAGAGTCCTCGCTTTTTGAGGATGCTGACGTGAAAACAACTGGGCTTGTTGGATGGTCCCTCACCGTCAAGCTCAGCACCTCTGGCCTTGAGTAGTGCCCAACCACGTCAAAACCAAACTTTGCCCTCGCTATCTCTCCCAAATCTGTGTTGCCCCAGAATCAAATTAATGTTCTCATAGTTCAACTTCAGTAATCTTTCTCAAAGTTAAACACACACAAGGAAATACTAAGTGGACTTTGATGCTTCATGTATTATGTTTGGTAAAAGAAAAGAGGGCCACTAGATAGTTATACTATCTTTCATGTTTGCTGCTAAACATTGTAATGCAAATAAAGTTGAAGCAGGAATTATGAATAGCAAACAAAACAAGCATAGCATACCAAGATCAGCTGAGATGAGAGCCTCCCCCTCGTAATTTGGTCCTGCCAGAACAGCCCCTGAAGGTGATATGATGACACTACCCCCAGCACATACAACAGAATCTGGTGTCAGGTCCTGTTCTGTTCCTGAGAATACATACTCAGGTGGGGGTGGGTAATCTCTCCTTCTACAGAACTGGTTCGCCGACAGAACAAAGCATCCACCTTCTAAAGCTATATGGGTCATAGATGCTTGCCACACATCCCTAGCATCAGCTGTAGGTGCGCAATATATCTCAACACCTAATAAACCGAGTTCCATAGGTTTAGCTAAAGTGAACATAATAACTATCTCCCATGTTAACCAAGTAGCCTAATTTGTCGTGCATCTTAGTGTTTGGTATCCTGATATTTCATATTCCATGTTATCTTTTTGGACACGACAGAATTTAACAGAAAAATTGTCTTACCTTTTGCATACATGGCTGTCCTCAAAAGAGGCATTCTGTTCTCCCAGCAAATGGCAGCACCTATTTTTCCAATGGGAGTTTCAAACACTGGGATGGTTGATCCATCCCCAAATCCCCAGATAATCCGCTCCATTGCTGTTGGCATAATTTTCCTGTGCTTTCCAAGGTAACGACCTTGAGAATCAAAGAAGAGGACAGTACAATACAGAGTGTAGCCATCTCTCTCTATCACCCCCATTACCAAATACACCTTATACTTCCCTGCCATTGCCGCCAATCTATCAACGTCAGGACCTACAACAACATCACACTGCCTAGTAAAAAGTTGTGCTTAGAGTTTCATTGATCCACTCAGTTTATAAACTATATCCCCACTAAAGAAAGTGACGAGAACAAATTGATTATATCCTTTGTTTACAATAGTTAACAGAACAACTAGCTGAGATCACAGATGCTTAATAATTTGATCCATAATCATCAAACAAACTTCAACACTATCTTGATCAGCAGTGAATATATAAAATCATACAAAAGCTCCAGAAAACAAATATACTATATCAGCCAGTTCTAACTCTTTTTTACCTGGGACATCAATGGCTGCAGCATGATACTTGCGGAACTCCTCTTTACCCTTAGCCGTCCTATTTCCAACACAAACACCAAAGTTGGAACCACGGGGATAGCCTCCCACAAAGGCTTCTGGAAACACAACAAGCTGAGAGCCATGGCTTGCGGCTTCAGCCAACAACCTCTCAGCCTTATCTGCTTCAACGTTGAACAATCATCACATCAGCGATCAGAAAACAAAGAAATCACCATTCACTCGCATTAATCCAACATCGACAATTCAACAAACAACAGTATAGTTAAAGGAGGAAGCAAATAACTCCAGACATGTACAGATTACACAACATTCAATTCATTTGGAACAATGACAAGTACCCAAACGACCATTTTTACTCAAAAACAGTAAAAAATGAACAGAGTACAGGGGTTTCTCGGAGTCAAACAATTTGAAACCCGGGTAAGAATTCGGGTTAAGCAGGACCTAAAGTGGCAGGAGTGTCGTAGAAGATGGTGGAGGCCTGAACGACGGTAACTCGGACGGTGGTGGCGTTGTTATCGGAGCCCATATCAACCTCGGCGAACAAAGGGCCATCGTTGACGGATTGAGTAGTTACAAGCGCCATGCCTTTGCGGGTTTCTTCTGTTGTATCAGAATGGTTCAGCACAGGAGGCACAATTGATTGCATATTATTAGTAATTGATCACTAGACGTCTTTACTCTATTTTTAGTCACTAAAGAAATAGAATTTTTTAACTCTTGAGGAGGCTCATACAGCAGCGGATTTGCGAGGTTTTGGCTTCACCACCTTCCGAGAGGGTTCTAGATTTTTTCCATGAACGTCACTTTCTCTCTCACTCCTACTCAGCTTCGCCGTCGCATGGACTAAAATCTGAATGAGATTTAGGGATTAGCCCCGGAAATCTGTCGTCGAGTTTAGGAGGAAAAGAATAGGTGAGCAGTTTTCGAGCTTAGGAATTATGAATTAATTATGAAAAATTTACGTTAAGAAATTTTAAAGATTAAAAATTTAAAATTGAAGGTATATTTTTCATAAATAAAAGAGAATTTAGTTGAGAATAATTATTTGAAATTGAGATCAATTATTCTTCAATTTACTTTGAGGAAAAGAATAAATTCAAAGAAATATTTACAAGAAATAATTTTAGTTATAGGATAAATATTTTATGTCCTAGAGGGGTTAATTGGGAAAGAAAAATCCCTATGTAGAATTAAGGATGTATTTCCATAATTATTTAATAGTTGCAAATAAGGATAATTGAAAATGAATTGGGTTTACCTCTATGATTATGCAATAAGCAAAATTGAATGATAGTTAATTGGAAATAAAAATAGGAATTTTAAATAAGATATTTAATTTTTTTTAAAAAAAAAAGTGAAGCAGCTGGGCCACGTTAGGGCCCAAATAGACCAAGACAAGTTAGCTTATGCCAAATTCAAGTTTGGCCCACTAACAAACATAACTGGTCACGTGGAGGGAGTATTATTGCCATTTTTTTTTTGATACTAACGAAGATGTATTAAAGGCAGAAATAAAGAAATCACAATGGGGAATTAAATCCCAACCCCTCCTGTAAGACCAATGGCCTCACAAAAACCGGACACGTATCCCAAATGCCTGAAAACGAAATCCCTTTTTTGATTAGCCTTTCTAGGGATATATTGTAGCCTTACATCCCAATCTCTTCGTATCTTCCATGCTGTGAGGGGGCTGCGTGATTGAGGCTCTTGGATCAATAATTCAATAAGCTCGTTGGCATCCGATTCAACAGTTACCTCACCAATGCCCAAATCCCACGCCATAGATAAACCCCTGAAGATGGCCCATTCCTCCGCTTCAATTTCCGACTTCCTGCCCAGTGAATGAGAAAATCCCGCCAACCATTTTCCTGAATGATCTCTAATAACACCTCCGCATCCAGCCCTTCCCGAGAGACGTTCCACGGCGCCATCAACATTCAGTTTAACTCTAACCATTAATGGTGGTTTCCAGCTAGAAGATCCCTCACAAGCAGATTCTTCGCCTTGGGTAATTGTAAAACTTCTCCAAGAATGTAAAATTACCTCAACAGGATTAGTTGGCTTAACAAACTCACTATCAAATATAGCTTCATTCCTCCATAACCATAATCTCCATATAGTAACACCCCAGATATTCGACCACTCCCCCTGATTTTGCTTCCCTAAGTTCTCCTGCAGATTAAGCTTTCCCCAGAGACCCAACGGCAAGGAAAAGAAGTTACTAAGGTGCCTCGGATTTAGCAGATCAGTCCATACTTTTCTAGCATAAACACAATCTCTAATTATATGGAGGACATCCTCACTCCCAGATCTACAAAAGTCACATAACGGAGAAAAAGAAGTCCAGCTACTTCGCCATACATTAGCAGGAAGCCTATCATTGAACACAATCCACATGAAAATTTTGATTCTCTCAGCTCCCTGCCATTTCCATAATAGTTTAAACAAATTGTCATCATTGGAATGAGTAGCTCCTTCAAGTAGATTATAAGCACTCCGTATAGAGAAGAGCCCATTACTTGATTCCTTCCATGTCAAAGCATCATGACCAGCCTCAGGCAAAGGGGGGATAACTGCTCGCAGAGAAGCTAAGAGATTGCCTGGTAATACCTGAGACAGTTTATCAAAATCCCAACCGCCATTTGTTACCCAATCCGCTACCACACTATTAACCTCTTCATTCGTTAGAGCACGAGTACACAATTCCTTTAACTGTTTGTCTTTGATAAGCCATCTGTCAACAAAAAACTTTACGGTCTGCCCATTCCTCACATTCCACGCAGAACCTTTTAGAACAATATCTTTCTGACCAGCAATGAATTTCCAAAGAGGGGAGTCCCCTTTCCTGATCTCAAACAATTCTGTATCCGAGCGCAGCAAATATTTGTTGGTTAACACATCCATGCACAATCCTTTAGCACCTGAAAGGAGTTTCCAAGTCGTTTTGGCACCACAGGCTTTATTAAAAGAGGACAGCCTCCTGAAACCGAGACCCCCTTGGTTTTTGGGAAGGAGGATTTGCGACCGATCACCCAATTGGATGATACCCATAAGAGGATTCACTATGACCCCATATGAACTTCCTCTGGATTCTTTCCACCTTCTTGCATATAGAATCGGGAATAAGAGCTGCTTGCATAGGGTAGAGTGGCAAAGCACTAATTACGGATTTTGCTAATGTGATTCTTCCAGCTCTAGACAAACATTTTTCCTTCCAAGTGGACAGCTTCAATCGCACTCGATCCATGATATATTGGAAAGTCTCTGTAGGTTTCCTTGATTTGGACAGTGGGAATCCTAGATAATTCCCTATAGCTGTAGAAACATTCAACCCCGCCTTATTAGCTAAATCATGTCTCATATACTTATGAACCTTCGGTGAGAAGAAAACCGAAGATTTTGACTTGCTGATCTTTGCGCCCGATATATTACAAAAATTCTCTAGACATCTCATCATACAATCCATCTGCTTATCAGTGGCGTCCCCAAACAAAAGGATGTCATCGGCGAACATTAGGTGTGAAATAAGTGGGCCCTCTCTAGCTATCTTGATCGGTTTCCAATGCCCCTTATCCACCTCATCACAAATAATGTGGGATAACTTATCCATACAAAGTATAAATAATAAAGGGGAAATAGGATCCCCTTGTCTCAACCCTCGCTTAGCATGGAAATAGTCAGATTGTTCTCCATTCCATAAAATATTATAAGAAACCGATGTAACACATTCCATAATTAAATTAATGAAATTGACATCCATACCTGCCTCTTCCAAGACCTGGTACACAAAGCTCCATCGAATTCTGTCATAAGCTTTTTCCAGATCAATCTTTAGAGCCATCAGACCTTTCCTCCCCCTTGATTTTTTCATGAGATGCATCACTTCTTGCCCAATCATTATATTATCATGGATCTGTCGCCCCTTAATGAAGGCTGATTGATAAGGAGAGATCAGATTATCCATCAAGAGTCTCAATCTACCCGTAATAACCTTAGTAACAGTCTTGTAGTGAACTGAACACAGTGAAATAGGTCTAAAGTGACTAACTACCTCCGGAGCCTCTCTCTTAGGAATTAAAGAAATAAGAGTTTTGTTATGGTCCTCTAATTTCTGTTGGCCTGAGAACACTTTTTGCACAAAGCTACATAGACTTTGTCCCACTACATCCCACTTGGACTGAAAAAAGATAGGAGGAAAACCATCAAATCTTGGAGCTTTATAAGGACCAATGGAGAACAACGCCCTTTTAATCTCATCCTCAGATGGCATTTTATGTAAACCTTCCAGAACCTCATGGTCCAAGATAGGGAAGGAATTGGTAGTAGATATGATCTCAGTAGAACTTTCCGCTACCATATACAATTGCTTGAAATAATCAACTACTAAATTTTTGACCTTTTCTTCATCCTCAATCCATACCCCCATATTATCCTTCAACATCAAAATATGATTCCTTCTTCTCCTCATTGAAGATTTAAGATGATAGTATTTAGTGTTTCTATCACCTTTGGTTATCCACTCCGTTCTAGCCTTCTGGAACCATTTGATTTCTTCCAATTTAAGAAGTTGATCAAGTTCATCTTGTAGCTCCTTTTCCAGATAACACAAGAAATTGGAATGAGGATACCTTGGGGATCTCTGGATACCTGCCAGTCTAGCAAGAATCATTCTTTTCTTCTTCTCTACTAAGCCAAAGACTTCTCTGTTCCACACAACTAGGGCATCTCTAACCTCCATTAAGGACTCCATGATATTATCATTGTTTTTCCAACAATTTGCAATTAACCCATCAAAAGAGTCATGATGAAACCACATTGCTTCAAATTTAAACAGCCTATGTCTAGTATTTACCTGGCCAGTCGAAAAGGACAATGAGAGGGGGTTATGATCCGAGAAAAGTGTGCGGGGCAGGACCTTGACCACAAAATTATCCAGCTGATCAAGAAATAAGCTATTGCCCAGAGCCCTATCTAATCGTTCAAACAACCGTTTATAGCCACGAAATAAAGGGCCCTTCCAGGTGAAGCGAGGACCTTGGAATCCTAAATCTAAGAGACCATACTCTCTAATATTTTCATTAAACCATCAAATTCGACGAAAATTACTTATCATACCCCCAGTCTGTTCATGTGATGAAAGGATATCATTAAAATCCCCATACACCACCCAAGGCTTATTAATAGACTGAGAAAAAATACGCAAGTCAGACCAAAGTTGTTCTCTGAGATTAGAGTGAGGAACAGCATATACAACGGTCAAAATGAACGGAGGTTTACCTGAAATTACACACTCTAGATGAATAAATTGTCTGCCTACAGCAAGAACTGACGCAGAGATATCATTCTTCCTCCATAGAGCTGCCAAACCGCCAAAGCGACCTTCTCTAGGAACCAAACAGAAGGAATCGAATCCCCAAGAGAGTAACGGACTGAAGGGAGGTTCCTTGTTGGTTTTAGTTTCCGCAAGAATAAACATACTCGGCTTAGGTCCAGAACAAATGGCCTTTATATTTTTGAGGAGCTTTGAACCACTCACTCCTCTAATATTCCAGTAATAAATACTAATCATAAGGACTAAAGAAAAAAAACATACGGCCCAAGAAACTCACTGGGACATCAGGGTCTCAGGAACAATAGTGTCCTCAGCCCCCTCCAAAGCCAGTCCTTCTTCTCTCAGCAAGCTCAGGTCTTGTGATCCATAGACATAATTCCAATCAGGGCCCATCTCGTCTTCCGGGTCTCCTGGATCATGTAACCTTTTAGCCATTTGGGCCTCCATAGACCGACCCTTTACAGGCTCAGTAGAACACTCCAAAATAGGATCCGACTTTTTATTAGCTAAAGCAGACTGCTCTTGAATCCCCTCAGCCGTGACTCTTCCTTGTTGTTCCTCTATTGGATACGTCAACAAAATGACTCCATTAGCACTCACTTTATCTCTGGATCTTTTTTCCGCCCTTTTCCTTAACTTAATGGACCTTAAATTATTTACCTCATTCTTACTAACTTGATCAACCCCTTTCCCCATCTCTCCCTTGTCTGCTCGTTTCTGAGTCCGTACCTTTTTAGTGCTCTGTGGCTGAAAAGCTTGTCCTATGGTATGGTCACCCACTACTCCTGATTCCGGTTGTCGCGTCTCTTCTTCTCCTGCCAAGATGCCATAACGAGATCCCTATACAACATACTTTAGTGGACCCTCCATTCCTTCCCTAGGTCTACGTGGTCGTCGCGTCTTCTTGACTGTTCTCCATTGATCCCGATGATCGGCAGCTCCTTCTTGTTGAACCTGCGCCGAATGATCGTTGCCATCATTTGGCAGATCATTATGGTCCTTTCCGCCTTCACTTGTATGATTATGTCTGCTTGTGCATGATTCACTAGAATGTCCATAAATACCACAATTAAAATAGAGCAGGTGAAGGCCTTCATACTCAAGAAAGTAATCCTCTCCATCCAGTTTAAAACCAGACATTAGTTGCTGGCCTAAATTCACAGTCACACATACACGAGCAAACCGCCCTCTAAGTTGGCATGAGGTATTCATATCCACTTTAACAGTTTCTCCAATTCGGTTTCCTATGATAGTAAGCGCCTTTCGATCATAATATTCTAGGGAAAGATTTGGAATTCAAACCCAAATAGCCACTTTATCAATCTTTTCTCTAGCTGGCATAAAATTAGGCTCCCAAGGACGCACAGTGAGGTAATGATCATATATCATCCAAGGGCCTCCTGTAACTGCGTTCATGTAATCCTCTTTATTTGAGAACTTGGCTACATAGTAACCGCTACCAATGTTAATCAGAGAAACAACTCCCCGCTTAGCCCAAAGAGACTGCAACCTAGAGAGCAATGCTTTGTAGCTAATGGTCTTATCAA
Organism: Acacia confusa; assembly: GCA_037074495.1. NCBI lineage: Eukaryota > Viridiplantae > Streptophyta > Magnoliopsida > Fabales > Fabaceae > Acacia > Acacia confusa. The sequence continues at coordinate 3,690,721 of CM073509.1, forward strand.
GAGCTTAACTATCGCAGCCTTCCGCCATGCTCTGTATAATCTCTTTTTAGCTTTGACAGAGAAATTGAAGGTAGGAAAATTTCTCTGAAGGTCTTCCTCCACCTGGCAGACAGGATCGGAATCTTCCTTCTCAATCTCTTTATCAATCTCATCATCCATCATTCTATATTCATTGACCTTCTTATCTCCCATATCCTCCTCCTCGTCAGAACTATCAGTATCCCCTGATTTTACTTTCAGCTTTTCCGCAAACGAAGGGCCTCCCTTCATAAAGCTTGAGGTAGTCTGGCCAAGCTTAGGCCATGGTCTAGAGATAGCATTAATACCAACCTCCTTTACGTTGCTTTTAATCTTGTTTGCATTTTGACGCAGTTGATCATCTTCTTCCTTCGATGGAGTTGGGTGGACGCAAGAGGGAGACTCAGACTCGGATGCTTCCATTATTGCCATATATGAATCACCCAAATATCTCCTCCATTCCAACTGAACTCGACAAGAATGAAGCAAGTAGCAAGACTTATTACTCTTGGATCAACGCTCAAGCCCAAACCGATTCAATGATCATTAGATAAAAATCATCTAATAGCTACAATAAAACACCATCAGCTGCCAATCCAACACGTAACTGACTAGCTGTCCGAACATCAACATGCATGAAATGATCATTAGGCTTATTTAAACAAGACTCTATTCTTTAGGTTTTGTTTTCATTTCCGTTGGAAACACACAGCGAGAGCTAGAGAGTGAGGCCGAGAGTGATCTTGAGAGTTTTATTCCTCTGTTCTGTTCCGTCATTCAGCAAACAGAGCAAGTAAGCAGCGGTTGTTCATCATCTCTGGAGATCAAAAACCGAAGATTAATTTTTGGCGTATGTTGAGCTCTCAAATTAGGAACCGTGTAAATTAGTAGCTCTGGAAAGAGATAACCACTTTTCACTTGTTGTGATTATTAATATATTGCTATTGAGTATTTGTTAAATTGATTATAATTATTTTAAATAAAATTGCCTTGTGGAATTTTATGAGTTAAGATATATGCATTTATTTAATCATGATAATTATGGAATGGGAAGAATTGGGAGAAGATAGAAAGTTATTTACACCACGTGGTGAATGCCTCCATTGGTGCACGATGGTTGGCCTTTTTATTGTCCCAACGGTTCAAGAGGGCTTACGACACCCCAACAGTTCAAGAGGAGGAAAGACCCATGGTCTGGAACAGGTGCTCTGAGGGTTTTGACCGGTTCTCATCACTTGACCAGTGAGCTTTTAGAGTAACCAATAACATGGGTGTAACTTAGCCCATGGGTCTAGTCGGAAGAAATAAGGCGGTTCGGTTGGATTAATGGGAGGTATTTGGGTATTCAATACAAACAGAATTGTGACACCCATTAAGATACTTATTGTTATTGTGATATTATATAAATAGAATATTGATGAATTGTTGATTTGAATTGGTTTGTCTCATTCTACTTAGCATCTCAGTAGCACGTGTTAATATTCATAATAAGTTGGACTGATGGTTACAAATTTTTCCCAGGTGACCAATCAAGTCCAGGTACTTCAGGGAAGCAGACAAAAGGGTAGTATATTTATTCCAAGTAGGACTATCTGTCTTTTGTTGTATGGATAACTATATATTGCCACACATTAGGGCTTATCATGCATACTTTGGTATATTTTGAAAATTTTAAATTTCGCCTAAAACCTACTATCTGGTTAACTTTGACTAATAAATGAATTACTTTGATTAACTTTAATAAGTATAAGATTAATTTAGTTAATTAAAATGTGATTGTTTCAAGTAGTCATAAACGAGTTCACATTTGGTGCCCATTTTTATGTGCCCATCCCTCTATTAGAGGGATGAGCATATTTTTTTTTAATTTTTTTATATATTGTATTTATTTATATTTAAATTATATGCTGCTTTCTGAAATATTTTTTACACCCAGTATCTTAAATTAATTAGTTTCCAATCCTGCATTCAATAATATTTATATGCATCTAGTATCATGAAAACTAATTAATTTGAGATACTGGGTACAAAAAATATTTCAGAAAACAGTATATAATTTAAATATAAATAAATACAATATATAAAAAAAATTTAAAAAAATATATACTCATCCTTCTAATAGAGGGATGGACACATAAGGAGATGGACACCAAATGTAGACTCGTCATAAACAAAGATGGACTGAAAACATTTGAGATGCCAGGCCCTAGCTAATAAAAGAATGGTCCTGCAGGATCCACTGGATGGGCTATGGCGCAAAATGAACGATACTATTTTATATAAGCTCAGCGAAATTTTATTTTACTCCTAAATATACGTTCATTGCAAGGGTTGTTAATATTATTGTCAAACTTCTCAATTGACTCCTCCCAACTTATATTTCTAGTTTATAAAATTGTTCAAAATCAATCTTACACTCAGTGCTAATTATATACTTGATTAAATCGCAAGTTTACATACCAAAATTATTGTTTTTACGATTCTAACTTACAAAATCTTGTTAATTCACAGTTAAATTCTTTATTTGATTATTTAATTATACACTATTAATATGCATTTATTGATAAAAGTAAATACAAATAAGTTTGCAATTCGAGTTTACAATACGGGTTGACAAACTGAATAATATTTTTCTAATTTCATCCTTCATTACTACAAAAAAAACTTTTTAGATCGAATAAAAAACACTTCTTGGACTGAATCTGAAACTGGTCTCGATATAGGTATTCTAAAAAGTCTGTTACTATGAAGATCAATTGAGCAACCAATCTTAAAAGTAGACTTTTTACCATTGGTGTTAAATTTTTTTTTTTTATATTTACAAAACTGTCACCGATCTTATTTTTTAGACAAATTGTTTGGGAAACCAATCTAAATAATATTTATTTTGGACCTCATGTTAAAGGAACCGGTCTAAAATGTATTATTCATATTTACAAAACTGTTACGAATCATACTTTTTAGACATGATCCTCTATAATCTAATCTAAATGAGACAGTCTAAAAGCCTTTTTTTTATATATATATAGTAGTAGTGCTTATTTAATTCTCATTAGGAGAGGGGGAAAAAAGATATAGAGGTTAAAATGATTTGTAAAAGAAAATAATAATAATAAGCGAAACTTAAAAAATCTCATCATTTTTTGTCCAAAAAATCTTCTTTTTTTTTGAAAGAAAAAATCTTAAAAGTTAAGAGATGTGTAATGATTTAACAATTATTCTTGTATGTGCGAGAATTAGTTAAAAAGCACTTATAACAGGAGTGATGATAAATGAAGGGTTCATCGCTGAATTCCTATATGCAAGACACTGCGCTTTTCTTAACCAATGAAATGTGGCATAAGAATTCAATTCATTGATAAATTGGGTAAAGTTGCAATTTCATATATAACCTTTACCCCGGGGAGCGCCCAGCACCATAACATTTTTTTGAGAGTAAAAGTACACATAACGTTACGTTTTAGGAGCGTCCAGCACCACGAGCCGTTAGTTGACCGACGTTGACCGTTAAATCTGACGGAAATGAACAATAATTCCGCTAAAATTATCATTTTACCCCTAGTTTTAAATAATTTTTTTTTAAAACAACACTAAAATAACTCCTCCCTGTCGGTGGCCCCCACCACCGGCCACACCGCCGACGGCGGCCGCCCTTCCCTGATTGCCGCCAACCGCTGGCGACCTCCTCCAGTGGCTTTTTTTTTTAATTTTTTTAAAAAAACTAAAATAACCCCTCCCTTATTGGTGGGGCCCACCATCGCCGGCGATTGTTGGCCACCGCCGCCGCCATCCAAAGGCGGTTGTCGGCAGCCGCATCCAGCCAGCGGCAGCGGCGTATTTTACTTTTTGTTTTTTTAAAAAAATTATTTAAAAAAACCGTCGGAGGTCGTCGCCGAAGGTGGGGAGGGCGGCCGCCGATGGTGGTGTGGCCAGTGGTGGAGCTTACCGGCAAGGGAGGAGTTATTTTAGTTTTTTTTTTAAGAAAAATATTTTTTTAAAAAAAAACCGTCGGAGGTGGGGAGGGCGGCCGTCGGAGGTGGGGAGGGCGGCCGTCGCTGGCGGTGGTGGCCCCACCGGCGAGGGAGGGGTTATTTTACTTTTTTGTTTTTAAAAAAATTATTATTTTTTTTTTAAAAAAAAGACGCTGGGGAAGGTTGCTAGCGGTGGCCGCTGGTGGGGGGAGAGCGGCCGCCGTCAACGATGTGGCCGGTGGTGGGGCCCACCAGCGAGGGACAAGTTATTTTAGTGTTTTATTTTGAAAAGTTATTTTAAAAAAAAAAAGCCACCGGAGGAGGTCGCCAGAGGTGGGGCAGGGCGGTCGCCGCCACCAGTATGGCCCACCGGCGGGAAGAGTTATTTTAGTGTTTTTTTTAAAAAAAAAAAATATTTAAAACTAGGGGCAAAATGGTAATTTCAGCGGAGTTACTGTTAATTTCCGTCAAACTTAACGGTCAACATCAGTCAACTAACGGCTCGTGGTGCTGGACGCTCTCAAAACGTAATGTTATGTGTACTTTTGCTCCAAAAAAAAAGTTATGGTGCTGGGCCCTTCTCTGGATAAGGGTTATGTGTAAAATTGCACCTTTACTCTAGCTAATTCAATACCTTTAACAGCTTGATATAACTATAAGGATTAATGTTTCTCATGTTGTAGGAAAAAAATTATCTCATGTCACACACACATAAAATGGTGGGACCCACATATACATATTTAATGTGAGTCCCATCATTTCATGTATGTGTAGGAAGTTTAGTTTTGTCATGAGAAAACTAAAACCCATAACTACATATGTCAAAAAAAAAAAAACAAGATTCATATAACTAATGCAAAAAATATCAACCACGTGTAAAACATTGTTCCCTGGCATGGTACTGTCTTCTCTGTCGGCATCCATATCCAGCCAGAGAGCATTATTGGGTTATCACTTACAAACATATACCAACTTCGATCTATTTGAGAAATTGACCAAGCTAAATAAATTAGAGTAAGATATTTATATATATCTTTTTCTTTAAATTGATTTGTGTGGCTTATAAATTAGTACATAATATAATAATATTCAACTCATCACATGATTAATAATTTATTGGAAGAAAAGAATTAAGTAATTCTTAATCAAGGCAGGAAAGGTCTATATTATGAGTTGATGGCTGTATATAACTGATATTAGCGCTTCTTGCCCCCTTTTGCAACCTTAGCAATATATATCATGAGGATGGTTACCACTCCATCCACACCATAAATATTAGATACAGAGTTGGGTACCCAAATCAAGCTCTGCAACACTTGTCCAGGTCGTTCATGGCTACCGTCTCTCTGGTCTCAGCTGCTGCCAGAAGGTAACAACAACTCCCACCTTCAAAATATACCCTTTCTTCTTGATTCTCCATTCTATTAACAAAGTAATACTTAGGTTAAGATAAGTTTCCAATCATACTTAATTTCACCAGGTTAGAAGGGAAGGTGGCGTTGATCACCGGTGGCGCCAGTGGGATTGGCGAGTGCACTGCAAGACTCTTCTCCAAGCACGGAGCTAAACTGGTAATCGCCGATGTCCAAGACGATTTGGGTCTCTCTGTTTGCAAAGACCTATCTGCAGATTCCTCCTCCTACGTCCACTGCGACGTCAGCAAGGAGAAAGACGTCGAGAACGCCGTCAACACGGCGGTTTCCGAGTACGGGAAGCTAGACGTCATGTTCAACAACGCCGGAATAATAGACGCGGCGGCACCCTGCATAGTGGACTGCGAGAAGAGCGTCTTCGAGAAAGTGATCGGAGTTATCTTGGTCGGTTCATTTCTGGGAACGAAGCATGCGACGAGGGTGATGATCCCCAGGGGAACTGGGTCCATAATTTCGATGGCGAGTGTGAGCGGAAGTATGGGAGGAATCGGCACATACGCGTATAACTGTTCGAAGCATGGGGTGATCGGACTGACGAAGCACGCGGCGGTGAATCTGGGGAGATATGGGATTCGGGTGAACTGTGTGTCGCCTTATGTGGTTCCGACGGCGATGAGTAAAGGTTTTCTGAAGATGGACGAAGAGGGAGTTTTTTTTTTTTGGTCGAAACGAAGAGGGAGTTGCAGGGGTTTATTCAAGTCTGAAATGAACTGCTCTTGGGGCCCAAGATGTTGCAGAGGCGGCTCTGTATTTGGCAAGTGATGAGTCCAAGTATGTGAGTGGTCATGATCTTGCGGTGGATGGCGGCTATAGTGTGCACAACGCTGGTCCTTGTAGCTATTGACGATCAATTTTTCTGCATGCTTAGTATTTTCTTTTGCATGTGATATGTTCGCTAAATTCCAATCACCTATGTCAAATCTTTATTCAATAATCAATTCCCTATCTAGATATTTTAAGGGAGGTATTGACAAGAGGTTTTGACAAAAAGATTTAATTATCAAAAAGCCTGAACATGAAATGTAATACCCAGATAATTATTTATTTGGAATATTATATTGATAAATAATATCTATTGGAAATAGGTGAATTTGTGGTCTCAAAACTAGTATAATAATTACCTTATTTCCTAAGGTGATTTCTCATGAAATTAGGAGAAATAAAGAGCTAAAAATCCCTAAGTGAAGTTATGGGTTATAAAACACTATGAGAATATTATGATAAATTCTAAGAGGCAACTAAATATTTATTAAAAATTAGAAAGTATGTTGTCTCTAATTTAGGTAATTTATGAGATTATTTTCCTTGGGAAATAATGAGGCAAAATTAAATATCATTTTGGGGAACATAAATTACCCCATGATTTTTAATATTATGCATGATGCATTAATTATCAATGTCAGTAAAATAGTCGTGAGAAAATAATTAATCCTAATTAAGAAAATTGTCAACAATTAGTAAGTGATTAAATAAGTAATTAATTGCTGATTGTTTAAACATGAATAAAGGGGGATATCCAAAGTTAATTATATGAAACCCCTAATTTGATATTAATGATCAATGGAGGGTCAAGATTAGCATAAAGAGTGTTGCTAACTAATTTAGCATAATTAAGAGGTATATAAAGTGAATTACAATTAAGCCCTAAAGCTTACAAGATTACTAATCTTGTGAATAAAGCTCTAATTAAACTTGTTAATCAACTTGGGCAATTAAAGACATTAATTAAAGATTAATTGTAACATGATTTGGGATAGTTAAATCATTAAGAAGGGGCTGCTCATTTTTTAAAATATCAAGGGATTAATTGATGAAGATTAAATTGCTAATAATGCTTTAATAGCTTGAGTTAATTAGCAAACCAATTAGCCTAAGATATTAGCAATAAAGAAGGAGATTAAGCACATGATTACAGCTAATTAATTGTGCCCCAAAAGTCAACAATGACATGATGGAGCTTTGAGAGCCAAGTATTTGAGATATTTTCCATGGGTTTAAGATTAAGCATTCAATTAGTTAAAGTAACCAATGATGGTTATAATTAAGAAGCTTTAAGCACTTGATTAAGAAACTAATTAAACTTGTTAATCAACTTTGAAAAGTCAAAATTGGCAACTCCAATCAAAGGTCAAGATTAAGTTTAATAAAGGTAAATCTAATGGTCCTAATTAATCCCCTAAAGTAGCTAAATCCATGAGATAATAAAAAAACCAATAGGAGGCTTTGAATACAATGTATTAGAAACAAAAGAAAAACACAAAAAGAGAGAAGGGGGGACGTGTTTTTTAGAAACTTGGAGAGCAAGAAGAGTTATGATATTTTAATATAGATATTTGTAGAATTGCACATGGGAGCATTTAATGAATTGGGATAAATGATGCATGAAAAGCAAAACAAATGGCTAAATGGGAAAGAATGCTGGACGGCACACAAGGAAGATGAGAGATGAAATATCTAATATATTGAAATACACATGTAATGGTTAATTAAGAGGGGAGATGTCGGCCAATAGGTGGATGGTGGAGATGAAATGAGATAAAGTGTAATATTGATCTAAGGGATGGGGAAGAAGGAAGCAAGGTTGGTACTTCAAAGAATTACCAATTGATGCCATTGAGTTTTTCTATAAATAGAGAGCTCCCATCTTCATTTTTCTTCACACTAAATCACACTTTAAGAAGGTGATTTCTAAGTAGGAGAGTGGGGAAAAATCTTGAAGCAAGAAGGAGAAGGAGTTCAAGAGTCTTCAAGAGGATATCCGGGAAGTCCAGAGCCGAATTCAAAGGTCGGACGTTTGACGATTACCTGGTGAAAGGTACGTTCGCGTACTAGTAACTTTAACTCTGATGTGCCTTGTATGATTATATATGATTGGTTGATTCATGTTAAGTGCGGGACAAGACGAGGTCTTGGGTCATGCACCGTGATTAAGACTCTGTCTTAAGTCACTATGTATACATTCATCTATGTACGGGTTATAGTCTCGATAACACCGTTGAGTTTTCCTAGCGCTAAGGACATGATGGGCCGTTGTGGCACTGGTTATGTGCAGACTGAGATAGACTTTACATGTTCTGCGTGTTATGTATTGTCGTGTTGTGGTAACTTTACATCTGTTGTGTGCTATGTATTGTTAATGCTGAAATGTTATGAATATCTGTCATATATATTGACCATACTTTGCATATGAGGTTAACTGTTACCTGAGGTCCAATGGGTATTGGACCTCAGATCTGTCTAAGGTTCAGAAAAGGAACCGAGATAAAGAAGGTACCGATGGATGGAGCTGTGAGAAGGCACTAATGGATGGAGCTGGGGAGAAGTACCGGTTAAAGCAAATGCCGGAAGAGCGTCCACAGAGTATTCATTTTGGTATGATTTAATGAGGTTATCTCAAATGGTTTGGTGCCGAAGGCAAGGCTAGTTTATGTGGGTCAATCAATAAGTCGCCGTGAACTCGGTAAGACTCCCATGATAGACACCTACCTGGTCAAACTGTTTGATTAACTGAGTTAGGTTTATTGCTCCAAGTCTAGCTACGGCTTGGTTGAAGATTGTATGATTACTATGTAAGTATTGTAATTATACAAAGCTCTGTAATTGTATCACACAAATATTCCTTCGGGAAATTTTTAATACACCAGCTTATGTCAGGCATCGGCATATGTCTGGGCATTTTTATATCAGATACTCATTGTCCAAATACTAGCGCATGCTTTCCGTTCCTACGTTACTTTAAGCTGTAGCACCTCAAACTCTGTTGATTTTTCCTAAAACTAAGTGTCAACTGATACGATTTTCAAGTATGGAATTTGGGGTGTTACATGAAATATAGTGGCGGAGCCAGAAAATTCTTTTAGCCTGGGCCAAAAAATAAATATGTTAAACTATTTACTGATGAATAATATCGCATAACATTAAAAATATAAATAAATAATAACCAACAATTATAAATCGAAACAAAATATAAGATTATAATATTTTTAGTAAGTATTTCAAATAAGAATTTTACTTTTCTTTTACAGCTCAATGAATAATGAACCAAATATCATCTTAAAGATATCACAAATAAAATTATAATAAAAATATGTATAATGAAAATTTAATAAAATTAACACTTAAATACATATTCCACCTACCTCAAAACAAAATAATTGGAAGAAATAAAATAAATATAATATGAATCCCAAAAAATATTTTAAAAAAGCATAAAGATCTAATTAAAATTCAGGTAAGCAAATATATAAACTTATAAACTATTTCTTAAAAGAGAAATTTATTATAAAATCATAAGACAACCAAATAATAAATTCAAACTGATTAAAATTAGTCATTAATCATTCTCAACATATATATAGTCATCTATTGTAAAAACTCAAAACTATGCCAAAATCATTATCCCAAAATTTTCACTAATCAATACAATATTACCCTCATTAAAAAAAGTAAAATACGTAGAATAAAATATTTAGCTAGGGCCAAATTATTGGCCAAGATAAAATATTATATAATACATATATATAAATACATAAGATAAGAGAAGGTCAATTGGGGGCAAAACCCTAGCTGGCCATAAGGTGGCTCCGCCGAGTGATGAAATAAACATTATAAATATGTTGTTATTACCTACATTAAATATCTGAAACATGTGAACATACACTGGTCATAATTTTCGTAATGATTTTGACTCTGCTCTACTGATATGAGAGTGGGAGGTGGACAATAATCTTGGCACAATTTTTATAATGATCATTTTTCGATCAACATGATGATAGAAGCCTTTCTTCGTTTTCAACCACATTCTAACAACCACAACCTTAGCCATTGAAAAATAAACCATACTTAAAAACTTCACGTAATTTAATTTCAAGTAGTTTGGCCAAAAATAAGAAGTTCATACAGTTGTTTTTCGTTCACTCTGAACTGTTCTGATACGATATTTGGTAACTGCAGGTGAAACTATATGCTATCTGATTGATTGAGTGCTAAGGTAATTCCATATTTGGCCTTGCAGTATTGCTTCGAAATTCTGTTAATTTGTTCATTAGCTAATATCAGTAAACTCATTAGATTTTTTTGGGGATAAAAATTGCTTTTATGTTCTATTTTCTGATTGTCCGGGGGGTATGGAGCTGAATTATGCTAAACTGCAGGTAGCGAATCAGCCAAGAAACAGGACTTGTGGTCATGCACAACAGGAATTAAAAACCGTTAGAAGGAGGCTAGAAGTGGCCTATCTACATCTAAGAAGCTTGGTGTTGAATCAAATGTGCCTCCAAGAGCAGCATTCTTCAAGCATACCCGTCATCTTGGCCCTGGGAACTGAACTTGATCGAGCTTGCAACCAGATTGATCATCTGATTCAAGAACAGAGCTCAAACCAGAATGATATTGAGTTCCTCATCAAGCGTTTTGCAGAAGAAAAGGCTGCTTGGAAAAGAAGGGAACGGGAAAAGGTTCAAGATGCCATAACACGTATAAATCCGGATATAAATCCTAAAGTTTTTAAATAATCCATTAACTCAAGTAAAGTTTTTAACCCATTTAATGTAGAAACATTTAGGATATAAATCCTAAATTTTTTAAATAGAAAATTAATTTTAAATTCTTGTAACAACTGATTACCCAATCTAAACTAATTAAAATTAAATATTAATTATCTTCTACATATACATATAGTTATCTATTGTAAAAGCTCTTTGTTCAAAAAAAAAAAAATTGTTAAAGCTCAAAACTATTATAAAATGTTTATTGTAAAATTTTTAATAATCAACACAATATTACCCTTATTATTAGAAAGGAAAAAAATATGTGAAATAAATTTTAAAAATATTAATTTAATTAACTAAATGATCTTATTAACTTAAAAAAAAAAAAAACTCAAATAACTTTCTGCTCTTCTTCTCCTCTCCTCTCCTCTTCTTTTTCTCGCCCTCGATCTCACTCCCGCTCCCGCTCTCCGTTTGCGTTTTCTAAAGAGGAAAAAGAGTATTTGTGGGGTGGTTGGACCACTTCCCATTGTCAAAACTTGGGCGTCTATATTATGAGTCGAGGGTTGTATATAACTGATATTCAGTGCTTCTTGCCCCACTTTCGCAACCTTGTTAGCAGTATATATTATGAGGTCATCTACCACCCCCTCCACACCATAAATATTAGATACAGAGTTGGATATCCAAATTAAGCTCTGCAACACTTGTCCAGGCCGTTCATGGCTACCGTCTCTGTGTTCTCAGCTGCTGCCAGAAGGTAACATCAGCTCCCACCTTCAAAAATACCCTTTCTTCTTGATTCTCCATTCTATTAACACAGTAATACTTAGGTTAAGATAAGTTTCCAATCATACTTAATTTCACCAGGTTAGAAGGGAAGGTGGCGTTGATCACCGGCGGCGCCAGTGGGATTGGCGAGTGCACTGCAAGACTCTTCTCCAAGCACGGAGCTAAACTGTTAATCGCCGATGTCCAAGACGATTTGGGTCTCTCTGTTTGCAAAGACCTATCAGCAGATTCCTCCTCCTACGTCCACTGCGACATCGCCAAGGAGAAAGACGCCGAGAACGCCGTCAACACGGTGGTTTCCGAGTACGGGAAGCTAGACATCATGTTCAACAACGCCGGAATAATAGACGCGGCGGTACCCTGCATAGTGGACAGCGAGAAGAGCAACTTCGAGAAAGTGATCGGGGTTAACTTGATCGGTTCATTTCTGGGAACGAAGCATGCGGCGAGGGTGATGATCCCCAGGGGAAGTGGGTCCATAATTTCGACGGCGAGTGTGAGCGGGAGTATGGGAGGACTCGGCACATACGCGTATATCTGTTCGAAGCATGGGGTGATCGGACTGACGAAGAACGCGGCGGCGGATCTGGGGAGATATGGGATTCGGGTGAACTGTGTGTCGCCGTATGCGGTTCCGACGGCAATGCGTAAAGGTCTTCCGAAGGTTTATTCAAGTCTGAAAGGAACTGCTCTTGGGGCCCAAGATGTTGCAGAGGCAGCTCTGTATTTGGCAAGTGATGAGTCCAAGTATGTGAGTGGTCATGATCTTGCGGTGGATGGCGGCTACACTGTGCACAACGCTGGCCTTTGCAGCTATTGATGATCAATTTTTCTACTTTCTTGCAGTGCACTCAGTACCGGCTCGGTATATCTTTTGACCCAATCAACTATTTGTAATCCTAAAATAACCCAATGTTTCAGAGCCCCACTGCGGCTTAAATTGTTATCAAACATAGTTTTATTTTCACCTGAATATATACCTGAATTAGTTCTTAACAAGTCAATGCATGTAAATCAGTTACTACTAGTTCTGCATTACTAGTTGAATGTTTGGCTCTAATAAGTTTTCATGGTAAGAAGCTTGCATCTTATAGATTTTGTTTTGAGCTTGATTGTAGTGTGTTGTTCAATGCGATGATGGGTGATGATATTCAAGAGCTGCTGTTTCTTAAGGAATCCAGAGCTAATATTTGTTTTTCTTTGGTTGACCGCTAGGGAAATAGAGCATGCACACTTTCTGACAGTTGAAGCTTGTAAGGGCATGTGCCATAATTCATGGATGGTGGTACCAGCTTCTCCTATTTTAGCTATTTTGACTGAGGGTTCCTTAGAGAAGAGATCTGAACTTTGCAACAACAGACGAATTGGCTAAGAATAGCTACAGCCATTTTGCTATTAGGTAATTCTGAAGTCTTTAATTGTTTTTTTTCCACCCATTTGGTTTACGGAACATTTGATTCCAACTAATCTGATTTCACCGCGTGTCGGGTCTACAATTGTAGAGGAAGAAGTTCCAACATCATTTTTTCTATTCTCACACATTGAATAAATGATGTGGTTAAAAGAGAGCAAGTCTCTTACCTTACTCCAAATGGATATTAGTTAAAAGTCTTTTTCTGATGTTTTAATGTGTTGGTTGTTTGTTTTCTTTGGTGAGTTGTGAGTTAGGTTGGATAATATGGTATTTTTCAAGTGTTTCCTTAGGTTGGACTATTGATGTTTGTGATATTTGGTTTTTGGTGATTAATAAAATCAACTCTTTTGGGGAAAAAAAGTCAATGTGTGTGTTGACATAAACAAAAAAAGAAAGTTTAAGCAAACTAAAGGGCTAATCGAATGTTTCGTACGTAATCGATAAAAGATAGCTGAATCATCGATATTATCCAGGGAAAAGAGGACATATTTTAATTTACTTTTAGTAAATGTATCGTCTTTAAAAATATCCTTAATTTTTTTTAGTAAGTATTGTTCCACTAGATTTTAAAATTTACTCATTCTATTTTTAAATGTAAGATATAATTGATTTTTTTGGATGGAATAAGAAAATTAGTTAAAGAATTTTAGAGTACTTGTATTTTTTTTCTAAACTAATTAGTCTAATTAATAAACTGATATATAATTTATTAAACTTCTTTAATTAAAAAAATCAAAACGAATAACCCAAATAATAATATAATTAAAAAACAGCGGATTGTATGAACGAAAGTCAAAAGTCAAAACACGAGGGAATGATGATTTAATTCAATAATTGTCGTAGATGCCACCAACGGCAGAGATCAGGTGACGTGGCAAAGTTCCAACACCCTACGTTAAGAACCGTGATCTCAACCGTATGTGATTTCATCCTTTTCCGCGCCAGGTTAGTAGGTTACCGCCGTAAGCAGTTACGCCAATTTTTCATAAAGTCAAAAGGACAAAAATAAACATAACATTCGAAGATTATATATTCACGGCTCTGGCCATGACTTTACCAAACATTAGAAACAAAATACAACCCTAAATTTTTTGACTTCGAGAGTCCCAATACGTGCTCCTGAATAGGAAATTCAAGTCTTTTTACTTTGTAATTGAACACACACTGACACTTCTCGGCAGATCACGAATTGGTCCGCTTTCACGTTGTAGGAGCTTGAGTTTGCTTCGATAATGAATTTAGGGCTTTACAGGCTACATCGATCTGTAAGTATTTCTCATGGACATGATTTCTTTCCTTTTATGCAACAATAGATGCTGGGCAGTTCTTCGTTGATAGTCATTTTTACCTTTTTCTAGTACTCCCCGTAAAATGGAAACGAGCCTGGTCGGTAGATTGCATATATCCCTAATTTGAAAAATCTTTGAATGTTCCTCACCTGATTGAACCGACTGACTTTTGTTTTTCGAAGCTCGGAAATCGAAATTGCAAATATGACTGTACGCAATAGAAATGCCCCCTCCCTGTCCCGAAAGATTTTTTTTTTTTTTTTTTGGGAATGGGGCTTTTGCTTTGAATGTTAGAACTTGCTGTCATCGCTGGTACGACAGCCTTCTTTCCTGAAGCGAGCTCCGGATTATCCCTCATTTGTTACTCGATTTGAAGAGTTCTGCATTTTGTTTTTCAATTCTTGTCAGGTCACATTCCTAAAAATGCTCATATCCTTTAGGGTTTATTCTTTCTGGTCTTTGAGCAAAATTTTGGGTTAAGAAGACTTCAGTTTTCAGTTATCTGAAATCACTTTTATTTTGTGGGTATCAGAAATTATTAGAATTTTTTGAGATGTTGAAAAGGAGGAAAAAGAGAAGAATTCACCACTTGAGTTTTAGATTGTGCATTTGTTCCCTTTTCAGCAATTTTGATTGCTGTTATTAAACTGCTGTTATCTGCAGGTTTTCTGTCTGTGATTGTTAATGATGTCGAGGCCCATGTTGCTTGTTTTCTTGCTGCTTATTCTTATAATCACTTCTCAGTTTGAGTGGAAACAGCAGCTTGTGGCTGATGTTGATTCAAATCCCACTGTATCTCAAAAGCAGAACCAGATTTCAAAAAGAGAAGAAACGGTTAAGGAGAAGGTATTATAGCTCTATCCCTTTCATTTTTTATAAATCCAAAACTCTCTTTTGATATGATCCATCCCCTTGCATTGAATTATCACTACCAATTTTGCATTATATCTTCCCAAAAGATGTTATAGGGTCCTGCTTACCTGCTGCTTTTTCCACCTGAATGATGCTTAATATTTCATATTAAGCATCATTTGAAGAGTTACATCATTCCAAATCTTTTGAAGAGTTATCACTATAATAGAGATGATTTATAGGCTTTTTTAACTATCTACTCCCAATATTATAATAGAGATGGTTAATATTTCATATTAGTTATGGATGACAAAGATTTACATCATTCCAAATCTTTTGAAGAGTTATCACTATAATAGAGATGATTTATAGGCTTTTTTAACTATCTACTCTCAATATTATGAGTTCAGTAGCGTTGGTGATCCTGTATATTACTGGGTTTAGGCGGCAATACAGATCTTTTTTAGAGGTGGATCAATTCCAATGTCTTATGAAAACATGCACACCTGTCTATGACTTGCTAGCCATTGCTTTACGTGATAATCTGTATTTTTCCAATATGAGATTGAGAGGATGAAGTTTGGTTGGAAACCATCAGGAGGGATCTTTTTTAGTCCTTTTTATCTCTTTTCTTTTTTTCTTTTCCTGATGAAAGAAGAAAATCCAAAATGGTTGGGGGTTGAGAATTTGTCAGACAAGAAAATAAAAAATCTTAGAAATGAGTAAGAAAAGCCTTATAAAGCTAGCAGCTAGCTTATAACACATCCCAAGTTGAGATTTAGTGATATGTTTATTGTTATTGAATTGAGAAATAGAAATAAAAGAGAGACACAAGAAGTAGGTAGAAGAAGAAGATGGAGAAGAGAGCTCTTAAGACTCACAATTCTGTATTACTGAAAAGTCATGGAAAATCTGATTGTACAATTGGAAGATTGGACTATTTATAGCACTATAGCCTCCATCAAGTCCTAACTAACGGCTAGTTTATGATTTATGACTAATTACCCTACTAACTATCTAATTTACAATTAGCTCCCTAAATACTGGTTGTTATCTTTACATATCATTTAGGTAAGTTCGAAGTCAGACCAGTTTATTCATCACACTGCCTTAAAAATCTTTCAATATGGAATTGAATGGTATGAAACTGGAATAGTACACAGAATTATTGAACTTGAATGAAAGATGCTATCAACTAGTATCATTTTTCAAACCAGTTGGTGAAGAAATGGTCTAACCCTTTTATTTTGATTTTTGTAACCAAGAGATCCGTGACTTGGGATCCTAATTCTTAATGATTATATATGCAAATGGTCCAATAGGAGTCAGAAGTTCCTGGTAAATTTGGTTTGGCTCATTCTTTCGAAAATACCAATCTTTTGTCATTGATGACAGCTCATGCCTTGTAATGATGTCCAAATGCTATTAGACTGCTGAAAGTAGTGAGTCTATTGACCCAAGAACAGGCTCTACTTAGATGGCGGACACATTCTATGAGGATTGAATGTAGCTCACTGTCCCTTTTGTTAAGTTATCTACACACAGGAGACTTAACTTGAATGTGGTGGTGGTGGTGGTGAAATCACATTGATTGTTGGAAAATATGGAAAACTATTGAGTCAACATTTATTTGCCATTGAAGTCTAGAGCCATATGTATGCTCTCCCATGAAAAGTGATATTATGCACAATTTCCACACATCAAATTTCAAATACTTGAAAGTTAAAATGGAAAATTTGGAACCAAGTAATGTTAGCTGCTAGTTCTCAGGATTGACTGCAGTGCCACATCATTTGAGATCAGATGATCAATGCATGTTTCTTACTGCAGATTATATTAGTGCAAGAGAAGAACATTCGGAGACTCAATGAGCTTGTAAGGCATCTCCAGGAACAACTGCAACAGTGTAGAAGCAATAACAGAACAACTAATGGTACTGTGACTCCTCTGACCGAGCGCATTCTTGAGCTTGAGGGACAGCAAATTCTAGAGGATTAGTCTGAGACAACAAGTATGTCTACAACGCTCGCCCCTATGTTAAGTTGTAATTTGTAAAGTTTCTCCATTTTGTTTTTCGGGCAAAACTGTTTTTCTTTTCATTTGAAAGAAAAAGGTTGTACAAGATTTGTTTCCTCATCGGAACAACAGTAGTGATACTGATATCGTTTAAATGTGAGAGCCACGTTATTCAAATGAAAACTGAGATGTACCATATCTCCTTCTAACCCATCTTGATATCACAATATAATATGGAGGGGATAAATTCTGCTCCAATCATGTTACCAAGAGGGAATACAGGAACAGATACAACCATTTCGGGTTCATTACCCGGTTGGGTCTTCTCTCTTCCTCTCTCTGGAGGCAATTTTATTATTAACTTCATCCAGCAAGTGGTGGGACTCTTACATCAATGGTAAAAGAAATATCAGACCCTGTACATCTTTAGAGTTTGCATCTCAATGTTTCGTTGACAACTTTTATTAATAAATTAATAGATCAATAGGATGAGGGAATGAGTTGGAGGAGGCATTAACTTCCCTCTATTTTATAAACAATTTTGTCTCTCTTGTAATGGTCTTTTTCTATAAGCAATTTTTTTCCCTTGACTCAAAATTTAAACTACTTCTTTTATTTTCTATCCTTATTTTATATATATATATATATATATATATATATATATATATATATATATATATAATCTCTCACTCACCACTAATTCTCTTTCATTTAATGATTTATTGTACATTCTTTTATATTTTATACTCATATTTGTTACTCGTTCTCCTATGCTCATTTCATAAATAAGAGTATATGTAGAAGAAACATAACATTTTTAACACATCTATTGTTCTTAATTAATCTTAACTGTTAGTTCATTTTCTGAAGTAAAGGTACTGGTTGCTTATAAAAATGACTGGAATGAATATATTATATTATTAAAACCTTTCAATATGAGAGATTTTGAGGTGAAATTAAAATTTTAAAGTAAAAGGTAAATAAATTTTTTTTAAAAAAATCCTGTAAAAGAATTTTAAAAATGCTAAAAGACAAAAATGTGTTTTGAAGATTCAAAGTACAAAAAAAAAAATGTAAGGCTCCGTTTATTCTTGTTGAAATTAAAAGAAAATGACAAAAATACCTTTACACATTTATTTTTTAAAAAAGCAAAAATCCCCATCACCAACGTCTAGCGGCTGTTGGTCGACAGTGACTGACCCACCGCCAGCGCTGTTAGTCGACAGTGACTGACCCACCGCCAGAGCTTCAATCACCGGCTAGCAGCTAGAGCTCTTATGGGAATAAATATTCTCAAAGTGGTGGGGATGGGATTTGAACTCCCACCAAGGCAATGTTATTAAACCCAGATCGGTCGGTTCATCCCAAAAACGATAAACCTGTCGATACATTGGTTTGATTTAGGCATCAACTATGTCCAACTATTTTTAATTGATTTTTTTTATTTTTCTTGAGAGTTTATATTAATAAACATGAATTCTTCACTTTTTCACTAGTTTTGCCCTATGTTAACTTCGGTTTGACTCTGGCCTAACCTGCTATCCCTTAATCCAGTATCTTAGTTGGTTTAGTAGCTGGTTCGGGTTTAATAACCTTGCCCAAGGGCCACCAAAACAATTATGTATAAGTTGACTGTTTAACTTTGACTCAAACTCATTTACAAATTTTGTTAAGGAATTCATAAGTATTCATTAAGTTTTAACAATCTTCGTTTACCTATAAAATTTTACACTATCATCTTATTCACAAGTTTTGATAAGGAATTAACAACATTTAATTAGATTTTAACAATTTTCTTTCACCCAGTAAACAATTCACTTAATGAGGTTATTTACAAGTTTTATTAAGGAATCCACAAAATTTTATTACGTTTTAACAACCTTTATTTACTAAAGAAAAAACTCACACTATCAAGTCATTTACAATTTTTGTTAAGAAATTAACAAGATTTCATTTACCAAGAAAGAGATTTACATTATCGGGGCATTCACAACTTTTATCAAGGGATTCCTGATATTTGATTATGTTTTAACAACTTTCATCAAAAAAGTCACACTACCAAGTTTTAACAACTTGTAATTTTTTATGGGTAAACAAAGATTGTTAAAACTAAATGAAATATGGTGAATTTTATAACAAAACTTATGAATAATCTAATAGTATAAATTTTTTACTTAGTAAATGAAAGTTTGCTTAAACCTAATCAAATATCGTGAATTCATTAACAAAAATTGTGAGTGACTTGAACCAAATGTGATTTTTTAACTTGATAAACGAAAATTGTTAAAACTCAATGAAATGTCGTAAATTCTTAAAACAAAAACTTATGAATGAATTTGGGTTAAAGATTAGAAGTTATCACATATATTTCTATGCATAACATGTCTTGCAAGCCATTGGTGGCCAATAACCATTGGGTCATCAATCTGTCAGGCAAACCAAGTGGTGGGAATTTAAACGCTGGCCGATGACAAGGCAGACAATGGAAGTAATATTTTTTTTGAAAATATATAGATAAGGGTAGTTGTGTAATTTCCTTTAAATTTTAAAAAGAGAAATGAAGTACTAATATTTCTCTAATATTATAAATATTCGAAATATCCTTTTATTATTTTTTATTTTTAAAGTTGTTTTTGAGGGATTTTCCCATAAATTTATCGATCATTCTTTTTATTTGTCTTCCTATATATTTATATTTTTTCCCTCCGGAGACACGCCTACTCTTTTCCGATCATTTCATAATAACAAATTCACAGAAGGTTCAAGCCAGCGAGGGAAGCCTAAGCGTTATTACGCACGTCATGGTAATAAATTATACTGAACAAACATTTTAGTTATACTGAAGCCTAAGCCCTATTACTTATGATTTGTGAATGATATCAATTACTCACTTGCTATAGCCTATAGGTATTTATTTTGTTAAATTGAAAAAAATATATAATGTCAAAACAAGAAAATAGGATTTGAGAGGTAAAGAATTTTTTATTTATTAAATCAAAGGTTTCTTCTTTAAAACTTTGAGCAAACTTGTGTTATCTTTTTTATTACAAAGGTGACTAATAATTTGTTGGTATATTTATCAAGAAATTTAGATGCTGTTATATTTTAGAATGCAATTTGGTCTCTTGTAATACACAATTTTAGCATTTCCGTTTTGGTTGAGGGAATTCTTAGACAACGATAAGATATTTTCGAAGACTGTCTTATTGCGTCAACGATTACAAAATTGAATAAACAACATTTAATCATCATAATTGTCATACGGATAGGCATCTTTTAACAGTAATATGTTGTCACTTTCAATTTTAAATATAAATTAAAAAATCAAAATCAAAACATTTATAATTTCATAAACTTCTTATATGTGCACTCTTCATAAACTTCATGTTTTTATCAAAATATTTACAATTTCATGCCATAAGACCTTGTTTGGTATATAAAAGTGAAGATTGTGAGTTTTGAATCTCATTGTTGATGTGAAGATTATGAGTTCGGAGGCATACTTTGACTCTAATGAATCCTCAAATCTAACAACTCCCGTAAACCTGATGTTCCTAAAAAACCAAAGAAAAAAAGAATAAGTGCATTTCCCATCTCCTTTTTGATAAAATAAACCCTTGAATCCTTAGTAAACATTGCGCAGGGAATTCAATCCTACTGTCAACTTTGCAGAAACACGAAAGAAAATGAATGTTGACAAGAGTAAGAAATATCCGATAAGAGATCAAGTACGTGGTATTAGGTAACAACAATAAATACAGGCAACAACGAATTGATATCAGTAACTCTCAAACAAACGCGAGACCTTAATTGGCAAGCTGAGGTATACAGATACATTGGATAGAGTTGGTGTGCAAGTAACAAGGATCTCGTGTACGGCGGACATATTACCAAGATCAGCTACACGTAATTATCATCTTCATGAATATACAGTGTTTATAAGCATTCATCCGTCAGCTGCAATTTCTGTTGGGTTTGATGTGATTCATGAGACCCGCCATCTCCTCTCTTTAATCCTTATTACCACTTGCGTTCTAAAGAAGCAATTTTGGTTGATGACTTCCCATAATGAATACTACCCCCTCTTCTTAATACACACGCACACTACCTAGTTGATTTGTTCATAGAGATAAAAGAAGCTAAATAAATTATTTAGATAGCATATATGACATGATTTCTCTAAAATATATATTTGTATTGGTAGATTATATACCAGTTTATAAGTCAGACAAATTAATTTAAAGAAAAATGATAAATATAAATATTTTAAAGTAATTTATTTACATTATTTAGTGTTTTTAAATTAATCAATTATGTCTTATATATTAAGGATTAGATATATTACTAGCTAATTACACAACCTCCCCTCTATTCATGGGTAGATGATCCAAGTATCATTGAACGACTTAAAATTGTTAGTCATTTTATGCTTTAATTTTGGTAAAGTGACATCCTTAAAAGCTCGGCAACAAATACATCTCTACTCTTTTTTGTGATTAATTTTGAAGGTTATCCACTCAATTAATGAGCAGTTATGATCGCGAAAATTATTTGTATATATCTCTTCTTTTCCGATCAGATCACACAAAATTGCTTTTGTTTTAAGTGTGAGTATATATTTATTTACATTAAGTATCAACGAAGTAGCTAGGAATACTAGTAGAAAACTCACAAATTAATTTGACTATTAAAGGGCAATTAGTAGTCTCTATGTCATCCACTATATAATGACCCTTTGCCTTAAACACCTGCACATACATACACAAAATCCTCCATTATCACCATCCTGCAATTTGGAAGCAACCCCAAATTATACCTGTGATTTGCTTCTTCATTTACAGTAAGGTATTCTCATAAACCCATCTCTATATTATACTCTCTCTAAATTCTCGCTCTGTCTAGAGGATTGTGTGTGTGTGAAGTATATATATGCATAAGTTGGAAAAATTCATGAAATGTGACATGCATCAGGTTTGGGAAAATTTTGCAGATGGAGGCTGAGAAAAGAGGAAGGAGTAGTCCGAGGCTGGATCTGAGGCTGGACTTGTCGCCGGTGAACTCATCGCTGTCATCAAATAACTTGTCGGAGATGACAGTGGAGGCGTCATCGTGCGTGTCAAGGGAGGCAGAAGAGGGGAGGGTGGAGACAAAGGCGATGCTGCTCGTAGGTTGTCGTCGGTGCCTCATGTATGTTCTGTTATCAGATGTGGATCCTAAATGCCCCAAGTGCAACAGCACCGTCCTGCTTGACTTCCTCAGCCACGATGCTTCCTCTTCCGCCGCCGCCACCACCAAGCCTAACAACTAATTAATAACGGGGTTAATATAATCCGTTGTGTGTTTACTTTCATTTTGGCCTTGATTTCTTAAGTTTTAAGCCATTGGTTTTAATCCTCAAGTTTTATTTCATTTAAAATATTTGTCCTTATACCTCGATAAAAATCTATATCATTTTATTCTTACAAATATCAAAACAGTTTAAAATTTGAGGGACGAGGACCTGAATCAGAAGGAGGATGAATTTGAGGGACCAAATTAAAGATGGTATTGATCCCTTAATAGCGTCAATTCTATACATAATATTCATTATCCATGTTTTTCAGAATATTAGGGTCGTGGAAGCTTTCTTAGTTTGCCTTATTAAACCCACTTTAGAGTTTGATTGCGCATGCTCTACTTCATCGTCTGCTTTTCTTTTCTTTTTTTAAAAGGGACCAATGGTCCGGGTAGGGTTCAGACCCTGATACAAAGGCTGGATCACCCAGCGTCATACTACTGCACTACAGTAGTGCTTGGTCATCGTCTGTTTTTCTGTTGGTGCTTTCCTTGATTTGATGAGGCATCGTGTAGGACATGTTAATTAAGGTGTAGGAGATTGTTCAAGTTGAATTATAATGTGGTGCTCTAATTAAAGTGAAAAACTTATCTCTTTTAAGATTTCTGCACTATGAAGAACTTAATAACTTCTTTCTTTTTCATATTAATTATTATCTAGTATTTGATTTGAGATTTGTTATGGTCGCTTCCACCACACCATATGTGTATGTGTCTCCTCTAATACTCGAATTCAAGAACTAGAGGTATCTAACACGTCTAGACCAACTCTGTATTGGTATAAAATGACTTTCCAATGGTCACCAATATCAATAGATCGATCGCATGACCAATTAGAATGGCGTTAATTTCTTCTATGATTTAATATATATTAATTATAAATTATGATTGATCTAAGATTTACATCAGTTATGTAATACTCCTTCCAATCCTAAATATAAGATTCAGTTGATTTTTTTTAGAGATCAAAGAAACTAAATAAATTACTGAATTATAGTATATGTTGTGTATCATTTAATTATATATTAGTTTATAAGTCATATAAATGAATTAAAAAAAACCAATAAAAATAAATATTATAAAGTAATTTATTTAATTTCCCTAATTTTTTTTTCAAAAAAATCAACTAAATCTTATATTTAGAATTGAAGATAACATTATATAACTCCATTAAGATATAGTAGAATATGTTGGACTTCTCTTGATATCCTTTTAAGCAAAAGCTAAAATAGGGGTAGGCTCTTCCATAGCTTTATGGGAGGTCTGACTATGAAAAGAGGAAGAAGAGAGAGTACAAGAAAAATTCTCATTGGCAGCATCCTTTTAAGCAAAAGCTAAAATAGGGGTAAGGCGCACAAAGTAACTGATAAAAGATTAATATCATTATTAGAAGTGACTGAATATTTCAAATAAATTCCAAAATTAAAAACAACCTCACAAGTCTTTCAGGGCTTTAAATTCCAGTTCTAGTTATGTGAAATTAATATTTTTAGACGATTCATAATATAGTTGCATTTAAAATGATGAAAATCTGTTAATGTTGATGATTCCCTCTTTGAAAAAATAATAATATGAAGACGATGGAATTTCAAGTAGACAAAAAAAAAAAAAAAAAGGTGTGATTACTGTTTGGTTTTCGATCTAATGATTAAAAGGTTCCCAAAATTTTCTTTCTTTCTTTCCGAAATAACCAAGTTTGAGGTTGGGTTTTCCCTTTTCAATTAAAAATGGGTTTTTATTAATTAATATTGAGCCATATGAACTCTCTCGTTCCTTATTTAAGTGAGAAGTTGATGATAGTAATTTCTAATCTTTAAGATCTCTCTCCTCTACTTTCAATATATTTGTTAAAAAAAAAAAACTTATAAATACCTCTGTGAAAAGTACCTTGGGTGAAAATAAAAAGAGTTCCTCTCTTTTGAAGGAAAAAGAACAATAGGCATCATAAAAAAATAAAAAGGAAAAAGAAAAATAGATAAAATTGGCGGGAAATAAAATAGTACTCCTTCTGGTCTTTATTATAACGCACCAACTATCAAAATATTTTAGTCCTTATTATAAGGCACCAACTACCTTTAACAAACTCATTTATTACTATTTTCCAATTATACCCTCATTTTTAACTAACTCTTTAAATTCACATCATTAAAGTAGGGGTGAAGTTGAAAATATTTATTATTTCTGAACCAATTTAATGACTTAACTTCCATTTCTTATTTTGTGAGAAATGATAGTTGATATCTTATAATAAAGATTAGAGAGAGTAGTAAGGTCCAACGATGAATGGGGCGTGGAACGATGGCAAGTCAAAAAAAATAGGAGAATTTGCTCAATTTGATAACAAAGGCTAGTTGACTGGGAAAAAGTGATGACAAATAAACAGAAATACCGCGTGCCGCACAACGAAACGTTATAATCATGACCGCTCAATAAATAATTAATCTGAAGTTTAAGAATTATATACAATCCACGTGCAAAACATTTATAAAAATATTTAATTTCATTGCCGCCGCCAACGTAGTCCTAAGCTTCCAGGCACATCAATCCTTATCTATTATAAGATACTAATTAATAATTTTCATAAATCAATAAAAATAATTAAAATTAATAAAGCTGCCCTATAATTTACATTAAACATGTTTTGAAAATAAATAAATATCTTATGAAAATGATCAAATACACTTATTAATTGGTATCTTATAATAAATAAGGACAAAAGAGAATATATTTCAAGGAAGAAAAATATCATTTTTGTGTCCAATATATGTAACAACTCAAAATAAAATAAAAAATCATTTAAATTATATTATTAGACCCAGTTCCCCAACTAAATCTTAGCACATGAAATTTCTTGACAATACTAAACTATATGGATAAAAATTAAATCATAAATGACGGCGTCTGATTGAGAATTTGACTTGATTCTTGATATACACACACCATTTGAATGCCAGCGAGGATAGCCAGTGAATGCATATGGCTATTCAACCGTGGGGAGGGAGGTTTTTGTTTTTTAAGCTAAGTTTTTTTTTTAAAAAAAAAAATGAATGTTCATTGAATTGTTATGTGGGAGCTAAGAGTGAGTTTTCGTATATTTAATGCTAATTAAGAAATTTTCATTTTAAAATTAATGCTAATCACAAGTCAAAATTCAACAAAAATAATAGTCAACAAGAAAGTTTGACCACCCACTAGCTCTATTCAAGTGAGGCTAATCATACAACGCTAATAAAAATGATTTTTATCCTAATTAAATTTTATAAGTTAAGATAAAAGGCACTTTGGCATAAACTTATTTTGATGGTATATTAAAAAAAATTAAAATATGAAAAAAAGTCAGAAATCGATTTTTTTTTCACCTTATAAAAATCCTTTTGTGCAAAGACTATCACAAGGTTCAACTGACTTCTTCCTTTTTCAAGACACATTTAATTAGCTCCCCCATAACACTGATGCAAACATGCTCATGTCTCTTGCCCAACCAATTCTGAACTTATTAAGCCATGTCGGCGGCAATTTTTTATAATTAGTACTCATATTACCTTTAATAAAGACTTAATAAATTAATTTGGTTAGATTAAGAAAATTAGATAAATTAGTTAATTATAATAAATATAACATTTTTTACTCGAACACCTCAATCATCTTTTTTAAGTCCCTCCCTCCTTCTTGTTTAAGGAAGTTTCAATAATTTAGATAAAAATTGATAAATGTTAAAAATATTTATTATATTTGGGATATAGATCAATTTCAAATTTCACAGTGAGACCCTACATTTAAAAACAAAGGAGGAGCTGGTAGTAATATCTTGTTACTCCCTTCAGAACAAAATATAAAGTCTAATCAATATATTTATGGGTATTTTAAAAATTGTGTCTCGTCGCTTTACTTACAAAGAAAAATTGGGGATAAATCCTCATTTAAAAATTAATTGTAGAATGAGACTAATTAAGGAAAATGTGAAGCCATGAGGTCTCATGTCCTCTTTCCCACTTAATTTTCTCAAATGAGGATTTATCCCCAATTTTACATTCTAATACTTTTTTTAAGTAAATTTTTAAGTGAGTAATGTTTGAAGGGTTAATCAAATGCCAATTCATGCCTTCAAGTCCAAAAAAATGTATACAGTAGTATTTATAAATTTCTTGTCAATAAAGTCCTCACACAACAGTAAAATTTGAACAGATGACTTTATTAGTTATAAGTCGAATGGTTACCATTTGATCTACTCCCTCCAATCTTAAATATAAGACATATTTGAAATTTTAAAAATAATTAAGAAAACTAAATAAGTTATTTAATCATATTATATACATTGTATTATTAGATTATATATCTGTTTATAAGTTAGGTAAAATAATTTAGAACAAAAAATAAATCTAAACATTTTAAGTGAATTTAATTAATTTTCTTTATATCTTAAAAAATTAATTTTATCTTATATTTAAGATTGAGGAAAAAAATTTATTAATAGGAGATCTGTGAGAGAGAGAGAGAGAGAGAGAGAGAGAGAGAGAGAACAGGTGCAGTCAGTGGGGTTGGTATTTGGATGTTGAGGTTTCAACAACTTGAATGCCGTGTGGACTATGGTAATG
Organism: Acacia confusa; assembly: GCA_037074495.1. Classification (NCBI taxonomy): domain Eukaryota; kingdom Viridiplantae; phylum Streptophyta; class Magnoliopsida; order Fabales; family Fabaceae; genus Acacia; species Acacia confusa. The sequence goes on from CM073509.1 coordinate 3,717,924, forward strand.
CACACAGGTGTATATAACTGTCCCTCTGATTAAGTTAACGGAATAAGCTGATTTTTCAATATAATTTATTGTGTGGGTGTGTGTGTGTTTTTTTTAGTATAAGATACTAACTAGTAAATGTATTTGGTTCTTTTTATAAAGACATTTGTTTGTTTTTAAGGAGCATTAATTATTTGTTTTCATGTACGCTCATAATTAATAAAGTTAGTATATAAGAGTAATAATTAATATGATAAAAGAGTTTAGTGTAATTATTGGTGGTAATATTAGAAGTTACTTATATTATACGATAACTTTAATGACTTTAATTTTTTTTTATTAGTTTGTGAGAATTTAGTTAGTATCTTCTAACAATAATCAGAGAAAGTATGAGATAAATATGTTAGATGAGTTTTATCTTAACCTTATTAATCGCCAACATGCATTGTGTCCGTGTGCCTAATTATTTACAGTAATAAAGGTTAGCTGTAGAAGAGCACGCGTTTAATGTCTGTCTCATTTCCCAATTAACATCCTAATCATAATCAATCATGCCTCCTAATTGCACACTCCTTCCCACCTGCTGCTGAATCATGCCTTACCTGTACCCCACTCTCTCCCTCCTCTCCTTTTTCTCTTTATCCACATTTTCCTTCGCTTTTCAATTAAAAAACTATTTTTTTTTTTTAAACTCTGCACCCACAGTTTATACTTGGACCAGTGGTGGGGCCCATTTTTCAAAATATTCTCTCCTATCTCTATTATTCACCATCTCTTTTTTATAACTACTTATCATTCAAGTTTTTGACCTCAAGAAAGTAAAGCTACCCCCATCTATAATAATTTTACTAGAGTTACCGAGACACTTATTTTATTTTCAAAAAAAAAAAATGTAGAGTTATTGTATGTAGAGAATACATGTATTCTTTTAAATTGGATTTTTGAAAATACATACTACTATAGTCTTAAATATAGGACATAGTATGTAGTTGCACTAAAAAATATGTTTTATATTTAGGTTGGCGATGGCACCATATAGGAACCTATCATGCGGGCTATCACATTCCCATAGAAGTGTTAAGCACATGATAGTTTAGTACTTATTTTATCATAAATCTCAAGGTCAAGAAAAATATAGTTCATGAGTATAGAAAGCTCTCCTATGTGGCAAATTAATCCTGGTCTAAAGATACTTTACTTTGATGGTAGAACAATAAGACTATAAAGAATGGACAAATTGAATTCGAATCCTTCCTTATTTAAAAAAAAACACACACACACACACATGGTGGAAGGTATCTTTGTCAAAAAAAACCTTATTCATAGTTGCTTAATTACATGGTAACATGAATAAGAAAAAGCATCAAATACTACTGGCCCAAGTTAATCTTTTGGTACTCTTGTTTATATTAATGCTCTCAATGGTATGTTAAAACATTTGACAATACTATCATAGTATTTGTCTCTTACAATAAAAGCCTCCACTAGATTTTTTTAGGTCTCTAGTTCGAGATACCTACTAAATGGAGTATTCGGTTACACGCATACCGCGCAATGTAATGATGATTTGTGCTATATATAATTGGAAAGAATGTTCAAAGACGGAGTATATATATTTTTTGACCAGACTAAATAGGAGATAAAAGGAAGAGATATTGTAACTGAAATCAAGCAATAAATATATTTATTTGGTCAAGAGTAATTAATTTAATTTATAAATACTTGGAATTTGACCACAAATTCAAGTTCCTCAACGCCTTTTAGACGCTATGTTCATAAAATAATTGCCCGATATTATGACTTGAGAGAAATAGAGATTTTTATTATGTATGCAGAATAAAAGGGGTGAACCTTCGTGAAATAATTAATAAAAAATAAATAAAGTCGAGGCAGCCATCTGAGACCGAGTCCTTGATTGGACTCAGACCATGCGTTGAGTCAACATTGCTGGACGCGCTGAACTTGGCCACTTTACCACTTTCCCGGAACCTATACACTCCCCACTATACATTGCTTTCTTCTATTTCCCACTTTCGAAGCAACATCTTCTTCCCCTTCACCCTCTCATATATAAACCCCTCATTATCTTCTCTCTTCTATTCATAACCACCCTCATCTGAAGAATCCTATTCTTCCTTCCACCTCAGCCCTTCAACTTCACTCATAGCCGCCGCCGCCGCCGCCGCCTGACTTTGCTCAACATGGTCACTGAAGATCTCAAATCGAAGCCTGTCCAGATCCGTGAAGTATGGGCCTCTAATCTCGAATCTGAATTTCGACTCATCCGTGATTTGATCGATCGTTTCCCTTTTATCTCCATGGACACCGAGTTTCCCGGCGTTATCTTCCGCCCCAACGTCGATCCTGCGATTCCTTACCACCACCGGCAGCTCCTTCCCTCCGATCATTACCGCCTCTTGAAGGCTAACGTCGATGCCTTGAATCTCATCCAGGTTGGTCTCACCCTCTCCGATGCTGATGGCAACCTTCCCGACCTCGGATCTGAAAACCGCTTTATCTGGGAGTTTAATTTCTGCGACTTCGACTTGGCACGTGACGCCTTCGCCTCTGATTCCATCGATTTGCTCCGCCGGCAGGGGATCGACTTCGAGAGAAACGTCGAGGACGGAGTCGACTCGGCGCGGTTCGCGGAGTTGATGATGTCGTCGGGGCTCATCTGCAACGAGTCGGTGAGTTGGGTGACGTTTCACAGCGCATATGATTTCGGGTACCTGGTGAAGATCCTGACCCGACGGAGCTTGCCGAATGGGGTGCAGGAATTCTTGAGATTGTTGAGGGTGTTTTTCGGGAACAAGGTTTATGATATCAAACACATGATGCGTTTCTGCAAGAGCCTGTACGGGGGGTTGGACCGGGTGGCCAGGACCCTCAACGTGAACCGGGCGGTGGGGAAGTGCCACCAAGCCGGGTCAGACAGCTTGCTGACGTGGCACTCCTTTCAGAGAATGAGGGATATTTATTTTGTAAAGGATGCTCCGGAGAATTACGCCGGCGTTTTGTATGGATTAGAAGTGATGTGTTAATTAAAAAAATAATTGGTTGATTATTTTATTTGTTCAATATAAAAAAATCTCTCTCTCTCTCTCTCTGTAGAAATAGGAAATCCTAAAATGAACAGATAAAGTAGTTTTGGCCCAGCAAGTAAGCGAAAATTGGAAACTGGAAATTAATTAGATATGCAGATTCTGAGTCTGGAAAAATACATGGGGATTAGCATTTAGCAGAGAAAGTGTCAATTGTAGGAAGCAGCCATTGTTCAGACTCAGACTCCAGGCCTCGGAAAGGTTGATCCCCTTGCCTTGCCAGTAACGGATCCTGGAAATATATCACTGACAATTTGACACCGACCCCAAAAAACCCACAAAAGAAAGAAGCAAAGTAATGGTTAGATGCTACTCTCTCATTGGGTTTTGATTTTTATTATAAAGTCATCAGTTTACAAAAGTTAATAAAAATAATTCAAATCAATAAAATTATTCTAAAATTTAAATAAGTAATTTTTTATACCACTCCTATTAGTTGAATTAAACCATAATATTATATTATTTTTATTTTTATTACTATCCCTATGAATTATAGATACACATGAAAAAAATTAATTAATACTCTATAAAAACATATAAATGTCTTATAAAAAGGATCAAATGCATTTGTTAGTTGGTGTCTTATAATAACATTTGGAGTACATGCCTCATAATTGTGCTTTTAAATTTCAATGTGTTTGTTTTAACTTTTTAAAAAGTATTTTTACTATTTATAAAATAAATATGTGAGAAAAGTATTGTTTTAATTAACAATTTTTTTTAAAAAAAACATTTTTTCGAAAGTTCTCAAACAAACACTAATAGTAGTCCTACCTTGTTGTTAATATAATATTAAGTTGATTAATTTAGAGAAATTCAAGAAACAAACAAGTAAACTACTTAATTATAACACATGTCATGTTTAAAATGTTTGTGTATAATTAGATTATATGTCATTTTATAAGTCAGGTAATTTAGTCTGAAAAATAATTAATAGAAACTTTTTAAGCTAATTTATTTAGCTTCTTGAATCTCTTAGTCAATTGAATCTTAAATTAAATATTAAATCAGTGCTTTTAATTACATTCTTAAAGATGGGTATGATCAATGATGTCTTATTTTCTTAAAGATGGTAGTTAAAAAATGCTTTATAATTTTAGATAGGGTAGCACATAAAAAATATGCCAATTGCTTGTTTTATAGTACACACTATGCCAATTGTTACTGATGCTGCTTTTCTTTTTTGAAAACGTACAGAAACGATAATACATTGTCTTTGTCATAGATAAACACAATCCACAGATATCCACATTTGCAAATTAAAGGTAAGATATATAAGCTAGAAAAAAGAGATAATATGCATAAAAATAGAATATGAACAAATCCACAGATTTTTCTTTTTTGGGTCGTTTTTGTTTGCATGCATGAAAAAGATTTATTTTTAAAAAGCAAAAATGTTGTTGGGCTAAAAAAGGAGACAAAAGGCAGAGATGCGTTGTTTTTTTTTTTTTTTGGAACAATTGGCAGAGATATGTTTTTCACTTTTTATTATCCACATAACATATGTTGTTACCTTTTTTGGCCTCCTTTTTGAAACTTATTTATGAAGGAAAGAAAAAAATTATTCTCTAAATTTTTTTTTGAAAATATTTAAAGAGGGAATATTTTAAAATAAAAAATAACTAAATACATTTTTACGTCATTTATGCATATATAATATAAATGTATTCACTAAATTATGAAAAGCTGAATTGAGCTAGAAAACCAGGGGCCGGCTGAGGGGATCCATAGTATTATTCTTGTCGTCATCGTGATCGTCTTGTCAACAATTATTATTTCTATTATTTTTTAATTTTAAATATAAGATAAATTATTTTTTTAAGAAATTAAAGAAGAAAATTAAATTGTTTTAAAGTAATTTTATTTTAATTTTTTACTTCAAACTAATTAATTTAGCTAATAAATTGATATATAATATAAAGATATACAACTTATAATATGATTAAGTAACTTATTTAACTTTTTTAATCTCTTAAAAAAAAGTCAACTTTATGTTATATTTAAGACCAATACAATTTATTTTTGAACAATAGGGAGCACAATTTATTACTCCTTTCTGAAACACAATTCATCACTCTCTCTATATATAAGAAACAATAAAATTACATATATTAAAAATTGATTGCTACATCTCATCCTTGGGCTCAACTAGTAATTAAAGGGGTCAGATATTCTCACTAAAAGAAGAGGGTTCAATCCTGGAGTTGGTCAAGGCGCTGGGGGAGACATCCTAACTCGTTGGTGCCTAGGTAAACGACTTAGGCTAATAGATGGTTCGCCCTGCCTAATATTGGTATCACCTAAGATGAAGAGAAATTTTGCCTTACCCTTAGATTATAGGTGAATCTAACGTTTTTCCTAAAATTTTTATATATAAACAAAAAAAAATGATTGCTCAGCCATGGTGAGTGTTACTGCACCATTCCGCGCCCAGTCAAGAGGCGTAAATTTAGAAGGAATGAAAAAGAAAAACGTGCGCCAAATCAATATAATCTAACATACGCAATATGCTGACGAGGATTTGACCGTTTCAACTTTCAAACATTGTAATCATTTTGAGTTAGGACTTATAAAGGTTACATATTTTCTTAAAGGGTCAGTCAAAGAGATTGGATACGTGACCAGAGAGCATGAACTGGAACCAGTCCGTGTAATCGTAATATGTTAACAACCTCGTTATTGGTCAGCTGGGATTTCAAACTAATGCGGGTGCCACTATTCTTTTCTTTTTTTATTTGGTCAACACTTATGCCACTATTCTATGTAGGTCAATTCCCAAAAAACATAAAAATATAAGCTATATATGATTATGTTTGGATTTGAATACAATTGGTATATATCATCATATGACTCCTTTTTATTTTGCACAAAAGAGACCCATTGTTTTATGATTTTATGAATGTGTTCGGTTTCTCAGCATCCATTGCAGGCCGTGTGGCAAGAGGAGAAGAAGAAAAACATATGTGCAAGTTTGATTTTAGATTTTTTATTTAGAATGAAACGAAAACTTTTAGCCTTCCTTCTGGTCTATTTTCATCAGTCCAAAAAATATTTTAAGGAATAAAATTGAATTATGACTCGAAAGATAAGTGGTTGAATTATAAAAATTGATTTCCATTCGGACGTTTATGTCTTTCATAACTCGTGTTGATTTTGGAACCAAAAAGATTGTTAATCAGAATTTCCATTTACGAAGAGTTCTATGTTTTTGTCTTAAACAGGAGATCATTATTTGTTCGAGTTGTACTATCAATATTATTCATTTACGTATACACAAAAAAGGACGTCTTGTCGAATTTTTTCATGATCCTCGACTTAGCAATCAATTTTAGGGTTTAATGCCTGATTTACCAGAATTTTTTCGATTATATATTTTTACCCTGTTTCAATCCGCTTGTTTTATTTTTCCGTACACAAGTAAAATGTTTTTTAATTATCATCCAATATTTCATTTAGTTTTCCTAAATTCGAAGCATAAGATCTCACCAAAAAGCTATTGAAACAAAAAGATATGCAAAATCAATCAATTTATTTATTTGTTTGGGATAACGTTTTAGATCTATAAAAGGGTTAATTTATTCATATAAATTAAGACAAAAATTTTCTCACATATTTAACACCGTAGATCACGCTTAAGAAACTACTTTTAAAAGGCTCTAATCATTTTTCCAAACAAGTACAGTAATCTTTATTATATTAATTAGACTGAAGCGTGGTACAGAATTGTCTGATGAGACAAAAATTAGGGTTTCATATATCAGTGTGGGTGAAAGCGTACTTCCAGCGTCCCCCGTAGGTTGAGGAAAAAGGAACGTGGTTAAGACTAATCTTTCACAATTAAGTTAATGTTGTTAATTGGACGCTCCATTTTATTATATTTCAGAATTCAGATGGTGAATCTACACTATCAATACCTTCCGACCGCTAAACAATGTCTTTCTTTCACATATACATCCATTTATCTCTAACTCTCCAACCAATTTCTTTTTTGGGGCATTTAATTAATTAATAGTTACCAATTTCTTTCACATATTATGGACGAGGTCCTATACTATATATAAAGGGCAGAATTAGTATTACCATTCTAATAATTTTGTATTATTATCATTTATATTTTGATAAATAAATAAACATTAACACCTACTAAACCACTCTTGGATCAAAACCAAAGCAAATAGACTACGTAGTAGTTTGAGAAAGCAGGCTGCATATTTCCAAGGACGGATTAAGAAATAGGCCGGCAAGTTTGATAATCATGCCAGAGTCTGTGCAAATTCATATAACGAAACAAATGAGGATATATATATATTGAATGAGTTTTGGTTTTCTCATGTTACATGAGAAAAAAAAGATTTCTACACACATGTAAAATAGTGAGACCTACATATACATATATGAATTCATGCATATATATATATATATATATATATATATATATGTCCCACCATTTCTTCATATATATGTGACATGAAAAAATATTTTTCCTACAACATAAGAAAATATTTTCCCATATTGAATTAGGTTGAGACTTGAGACGAGATATTTGATTTTATAGAGATGAATCATGATATATAAAACTTGGGACATTGCTGAAGGCATTAATGGCAGATGAGGGAAGGCCACGTACGTGAAAGATAGAGAGAGAGAGAGAGAAAGGCAATGCCGTGGACATGCAGTTGCTTCCCCCGCCGGAATTGAATGACTTCACATGGCTGACGCACGTGCCAATGGCTGATTCCTCACGTGACCATAACAACTAGTGATCCCTTGCTTGCTCTTGCTCGACGACGTCTTGTTGTCCTGATCATGTGGAAACGCGTCTCGGCAGATTTCCGAGAAGGCCTTCAGGATCACGTCGTGCTGTCTCGGCGAGTTCAGCTGCAGGAATGCTTCCAGAAGCTCCTTCAGATCAGATTCCGAGCACATCTCCTTCTCAAATATCATCTGTAGCATCGAGTGCTTGAAATCCTTGTACGGATCCTCCGACTCCTTCTCCACCGCCACGCTGTCCACTATTGGACTCCGCTTTGGCAACAAGTTCCTCTGAGTCTCCGTCTCCGCATCCGACACCGTGGTGGAGGAGAAATCTCCGTCGTCGTCGTCTTCCGCAGAATGGGCGCAATTTCGGTCGCCGTAGGTGGCGGTTGCAGATGTCAGGCTGCCAATTGGGTTTGGGATCCGGTGCTCGGGCTCGGGCATGGGCTCGGGCTCGTAGACGTCGTTGGTCTTGGGCCTGCCACAGCCACAGCTTCCATTCACACTGAGGAGTATTCTGAGAAGAGTCCTCTTGTGGGAAGACATTAGAAACTAGCGACAAGGCGAGAGAGGGAGAGAGAGAGAAGCAGAGAGATAGAAAAAGATCAGAGAAAGAGAGATATGAAGGAGGAGAGGGAAGTTGGTGGGAGTGAATGAGAGTCACTTTCGGAGATGTTTGGTGGGAGAGGAAGTTGGGAGATTTAAGAAGGCAATTTTTTTGCTATATTGGAGCTTTGAGTTGACGTTTTTAGGAGATCAAGCCCAAAGGGTACTCATAATGTGACGCAGCTTCTTCCTCACTCACTCTCATCATGAGATTCCTGTTTTGGATTGTTTCTCTTTTTGTTGAATCCAGGTACACCATAGATTTCTGTGCAATTTATTGGTTTTCCAATGTCACTGATGCAGCTCAAGTACAAGAGCATGTCCGGGGGGAAAATTAACAGACAAGTGTTGTCGATCAGTTTTGATGTGACCCTTACGTTGTTTAAATTCACAACTAACTTGTGAGTTTGTACAAAGTTAGAAACTAACTAAACTTGAAGGTAAAACCTACTGAATTGCCTTCCAAGCCAAACACATTATTATTAATATCATGATGATCTTCGCCAGGATTTACTGGGCACTATATTGAAGCACGCTATCAATTTCATTAGTCAGAATCTGTGTGACACACAATGATCACGTTCAATTATATATGATACGCATCTGTGGAGAAGTCAACTCCATAGCCCATAGTGTAGTGGGGTACATATGATTGTGGCCATCAGAACCTGAGCTTTACCTGCAGCTAATATTTTAAGGCTTTCTCATTATCAACTAATGCTTTAATTATGTATTCTCATAGCATAAGTTCAAGAAGCTGTGGGGTGCTTTCGGCTTACATGAAGTTTAAATTCTTGCTCCGAGACGACTTTGAACAAAACTGAGAGATGTTGAGTTCCCTGTTTTGTTTGCTCTCTCTCCTCTCAACTCTCATGTCCTTCCAACCCAATCAAAATGACACTCGAATATTCGAATATTGATGGGTTTCTTGTTTTCTGCCATATATCATATCACGTGTAGGTCGAAACTTCTGAGAAATTCTAGCATAACTTAATTTTGATTTTATCAAATATTAATATCAATATAAAATACAAAACTTTCAGGTACCTGCACTTATTCATAAGTAATAGTGTGTGGCTGCTACTGATCAGCACAATTTTTATCATTTTTATAAGCCTCTTCCACATTTTTCTACACATCTGAAGAGGATTTAAATTTTCTAGCAAAAAAAAAAAAAAAAAAGATTCAAATGTTAAAATAAGATGGATAATTTTTTTTGATATGACTATATGATTAAGTCATATTTAAATAGTGTCGAATTCAAAACTCTTCTTAATAAGATCAACACTAGTTGGTGCATAGTTTTTTAGGGAAAATAACTTTTAGGTCCCAATTAAAGAAAACGACATCAAGAAAAAGTCTCTATTAACAAGTGAATAAGAAGATTAACAAGTTAATTAGTTATTATTAATAATTTATTATACTTATTAATTTATTTTTTTAGTTGCCATCTAAAACTCATTCTCCCAGTTTAATCTCCCAGTCTTTTTAACCTATTTCAAAAGTGGAAGCAATCCATTTAATTCAGTACCTGTAACTCATTTTACAAAGGATAGTCACGTTACATGACAAAATAAAGATATAAAAAATATTTAAAAAGTGGGATGGGTAAGTAAATTATTTAATCCTAAAAGCAATGGTAGTGGAGGTTATTGCTACACGTCCCTTGCTAGACCATAAAAATTTGGGTGGGAGAGATTAGGAGCCCACAGAATTTAGGCAAGGTGGGATTCGGGATGCGTAAGTAATTTAATATTTGATATTTTTGCCATGTGATTTCAATTTATCCTTTTTTTTTTAAATATCTCTCTTCCTATCTATTTCTCTCCCCTTTTCTGGCCAAAGTGAGCTAGCTCACACGAATAATTCTGGGCATCTTCATTATCAATTCTGATTATCAAGCACGCTCTCTCTATGTTCTGAGTTAGCTAGAAAATTTCTAGATTGGCCCAACAATGACAGCCTCTCTGCTAATCCCATCTTCTTCCTCTGTTTCTTTTCTGAGCAAAGGGACGAACAGATTTCGCTATCATGCTTCATCACGTAAATGCCATGTAAAGAGCTTCAAAGTGAGAGCTGTTAAAGAGAAAACAGATGAACTTAAAAACCCATCTCATCCTTCTTCTTCAGCTGACGAGATTACAAAGAAATATGGCCTCGAAGCTGGCCTATGGAAGGTTCTCATTTCTTCTCTCTCTAATTCGGCTCTTTTAACTTTGATTTTGAGTTTTTGGGTCTTTGAATTATGTTCTTCTTGATGTTCAATTATTTCTTCTTCTCCTTTGATTTATTAAAGGATTTCCTAAATTGTCAACTTTCTGCAAGAGTAAACGCAGTTTTCAGTGAGCTTTGAAGAGTATTCGTTATGTATATGAGTTTTGAGCACACATCAGAGCAAGATTAGGTCTATTTTCCAAGGAAATAAAGGAACCCTGAACTTCATGTACACAAACATCAGGAAGTAGAAAATAATCAGTTCTACTTGTATGTTCACTTGAGTTAACATTGCTTCCTTGATGCAGCTTTATCCTAGTTTATATGCAGAATTAATTATAGAAATCCTATTCTTCAACACACGCTAAGCCATTGACTGATTTTTCAAGTCACAGTAAATAGAGGCTTTGTCCGTAATTTGTGGCTTGTTTTTTACCTTCAAGGTACCTTAAAAAAAAAAAAAACAATTGTACTTCGAAGGCATGTTGAGTAACCTTTTTCTTGAAAAAACAATTATGGTAAACTTGTGCAGATTTTCAGCTCAAAAGATGAAGGAAATGGAGATCCAGAAAGGAAGAAATCAAAGGGTGATGAAGCCAAGGAGTTGCTAGCAAAATATGGAGGAGCTTATCTAGCCACCTCTATCACTCTGTCTTTGATCTCATTCACACTTTGCTATGCACTAATCAGTGCAGGCATTGATGTCCAAGCTCTGTTACAGAAGGTACAACGTTGAACCTAACGTGGATTGCAATCTAAACAACGTAAAAGTTTGAGTTTTTTTACGGATTTAATAAGGTAACTGTCTTTTTCTTAGGTGGGAATCTCAACTGATGCGACAGGGGAGAGAGTTGGAACATTTGCTTTGGCATATGCTGCTCATAAAGCTGCATCTCCGATTAGGTTTCCTCCAACAGTGGCTCTTACGCCTATTGTTGCTGGTTGGATTGGCAAGAAAGTAGATAAAGATAAGTAGTTTGTATGGGAGCTTTGAGATCATCCACAACCTTGTTTTGTTTCTATCATATGCTTCTTTGTATTTATGTTCTCATGTGAACATTTTGTCTTTACACGCTTAAACAAAGTAATGAAATATAATCTGAAATTGTACTCTAAATCCACCAACTGTATGTTCCGACATTGTGGTATTTACATGTAACGGCAGAAAGTATAAGTAATGATACGTGAAACATTTGTAACATTTAACTTTGATTCCCCCTGACCATTCTGCTTGAATTGTTTGACATAGCTCACTACTCACTAGGATTCTTGATCCTGTGGGTGATTCATTTCGCAAGAACGAGAAGGAAAAGGACATCAACAAAATTAGGGAAACAAAAATAGAAAAATCACAAATGAAAGGTCCCATTACTAGAACAACTACTCGGTATATTTACAACATTACATGAGAACATAATTGTCTCAAACTGTCCCCGTGAAGGCCAATTTTATTGCTTGGCAAACATCTTAAGGACACAGCGAGGTAGTTTCAAGAATTACAGTAGTATATACAAGGATGGGTTCAGTAGAACTGCTAGATGTTTTTCTTAATAGACAGGGTCACTTGAATTATGTAAATTAGCTGTACAATGAATCTGCCGTCCGGAATGGTCTTACTCTTTGTTCCATAAACCAGCTTCTTCACCAAAAGCATCAAGAAAACGTCCTTCATCAAATCTTCAATCCAGTCTCTTGCAGTGTGGTGAAGAGGACACAAAGGGGGTGCCTGAATGTCATAGATTCTTAGTAATGAAAGAGATCTAGAATTCGATTAAATCCATAATATATGCTTTTGAAGCTTCAGCCTTCTTTTGGATTAGCGGTAGGAGGCACCAGACTTGTGTTTGGAGGAGTCTCAGGTTGTGCCGTGCTCTCTTGAGGCATGCAATAATCTTCATTAAGTGTGTCCAGTTCGTTCCATCCAATTCCAGCTGCAGATATATCAAGGAAATTTCGAAACATTCAAGATGAGATTCTTTGATTTAAAATTTGAAGGAAAAAAATATCCTAAACCTCTCCATTCTAGCAGACTGTAATGAAGGGTAGTCCAAAAAGAGGATACATTCTGTTCTCCACATGTCTGTTATGCTAACATCAGCATTTGATAGAAGCCAGTAATCAGCATCACTCTGCGAAAAAAATGCCTTCAATGAGATCTAAGAATTTGGATTACACTTTTTAAGATGGAATAGTACGAAGATCTTGCCAGAAGTGATTTGAGTTTCGGATATTATAAGATCAAGCGTACTTACAAATCTTAGTGTTTGTGATAAGAATAAGATATACATTTCCATTATGCCTAACAAAGAAAATAAAGAACGCACTTTCCAACAAACTGTCAACTTACATAATCTCCTAGAATTGTTCTTCACAAATCCATGACTTCAAAAAATATAAATCAACTGAGGTCATACTTACATCAACATCTGACGGAACAATCTTCATGATCCCACTAACGAAGTCCTGTGAGGCACTTAAATCAGAATGACCATCTTGTTCCTGCATTTCTTTGCCTTTTCTTATATCCTCAGTGATCACTGTTGCAGGATGCCTGTTAAACTCTGGACTGGATGGAAGATTGGGTAGCGCATCAATTCCATTGATCTCCTCAAATTTTTCTTCAAATTGACTGCAATGGCATACAAAGGAGGAAAGATCAGCGATTTCAATATTGCAATTCTCCAATACTTTTGTTATTAAACACGAAACTTAGTACTGGAAATATTCATGGATGTAATCATATCCATGGGATAATTGTTCACAGAGGAGACCACTTATTTATGCATCACTTATGTCGCATCCGACTTATAATTTCTGTAGCAAAGGTCCATGTTACTTAGCTCTATCATTTTTCCCAATCATCATTGTTCTGACTTCAGATCGTCCAATTGTGCAGCAAGAGAGAGAGAGCAATACAAATAAGTGAAAATGAATGAAGTCTACCTTTTCTCTTTGCACCAATTTTCTCTTATTTCTCTAATTCCATTAACATTAACATTCAGTCCATTTATAGACTGCAAAGAATTTGGAATCTCACTGTTCCCCCGGCAATTGACATCATAAACATAGCCGAGTTAAATGATTCTGAACCATCAAAACAGTAAGCATACCTGACAAGGTAAACATCTACCGGGCCCATTGTGCTTCTGAGGATTATCCTGTATCTCCTTTGGGGATAATCAACAGCCTGAAAGAACATGGAGAAGTTCGATTGTGAAATATGCACGTGAAATTAATTACTTCAATGCAAAGTTTGTGTGCTCCAAATTTTACCTCATCGGGATCAGGGACCTCGAGGGTGGTGCCATGGGGAGCTTTAATAGCTATTAAGGTTTCGTTCTGACAAAATAAATGATATCTTAAATTAGCCGCCAAAACCAATTTTAGTCATATTTTTAAAAGAAAAACACAGCATCATCATACAAAACATTGTCTTTAATGAGTAAAGATGACTAACTGACCATGAAGCAGGGCAAACCCTTTATATCATCTTCCGTGACAAAAAGCCACCTATATGGTGAAAAACCATAAAGAAATGTGTCAAATAATATAAACCTAAAATTTTGGCAGAAATGAACCAACTCTGGGTAAAGGTTATATGGAACTTACTTCTGATTGTTTTCATCTTCACTAAGTTTCCTCAGTCTTTCTTGCATCTCCCTACAGTAATTACAAACTCAGGCCCGTTAAACAGATGGCAAACAAGAAAAACAGTAAAACAGTATCGGCAAAGGCATGTCAGTGAAACCTTATTTGATCATCTAACTGGCGCTCCTCCATAGTAAGGTTTTCAACTTCTGTCTACACAGGAGAAACAACAAAAGATCATACGATGCCAAGAGATTTCAGAAGTCAGAAGGTCACAGGAACTAATGCCACCTTTTTTAAAATTTCCACAAGGGACATGATATTATATAAACATTCAAGATTCTCAGTATTCCATTGAAGAGAAGGAAATATAAATCAAGTTTAACTCATGGTGGCCTTACCTGCAAACTAGAAAAACTATCATCAGCCTCCCCTGGCCTTGACACGTCCAATCCCCTGAACAGTCATGAAACTTTGAGTATGAAAAACAGTTTCAAAGCTTAAAAATATGATGTAAAACTTTTTTGAAAGTATGAATAGCATCCCTACTTCCATTGAATTCTGTTTTTGAGCTTCTTTTCTATAAGACCAATCCCTTCAAGAACGTTTGTTATATCATATATTCTCCTCTTTTGCACCTGTAGATGCCCAGAGAAAAACATCAGTTAATTCAATTTACATCATGGAATATTTGGACCAAGCAGAGAAGTTGTTACCTCTAATGTATCAGCGGCTTTATTCAAATCAAGAATACCATCCTCAGCTTGCTTGATCAAGTTGATGAACTTTTTTGTCAACAGACCTGTGATTAAAAAAAAGGAACGAGGACAAAATGTGTTATAATAAGCACTCAGATAGTAACTGGCAAGAACTAATAATGGCGTGGGCAATGCTATGCTACCTAAAGAGCTGTCGTAACGACATGGACCAGCTGGAGTAAGATTGTTGCCAGAAGGAGAACCTGCAAAGTTATATAAAGTCTTCAGATACATCAAAACAGTTTGCAGGAAGAGAAATGAGGGAGTATGTTACTTGATGTTTGTAAGCCCCACCTCCCCCACTTCATATAGTTTGGAGGATTATACTCACCAACATTAGATCCTGGGGTTTGAGGTCCAGCTTTGCTGCATTTTGAAAGCTTTGATCCTTTGCTTGCCTTGCCCATTTTTCCTGACATTGGAGTCTGAAAGGGGCTATGAGCTGCTTCATTAGATCCTGGGTTCATCCTATCAACGGAATCAGCTTCAGAATTGGCTGTGGTAACCTTTCGCTTCAATGGCTGATACAGTGATTAATAGTATATATTCCCAGAATTAAATTAGTTAGAGATGTACTAGGAAAAAGAAACTTGAAGAATTAAAAAGATGTACGTAGTTGAGAACAGTAAAGAATTACTTCTAGTTGAAGTCAATGCTAGGCCACCCAGTTTTCAGTAAATGTTGGACGGAAACGCATGATGGATTCCTGGGTCACTGTCTAATTCCCAGGATGCATGCATGTGACAAAATTGAAGATATATAACGTGTTGGGTAAAATGACTCAACTAAAGCTTACTTAGAAGTGAACAATCTTCAAGACATTATTATATATTGAATTGTTTCCTTGTATCCAACCCTATTCAATGCTGAAATAGCCTATATAGTCAAACGGACCACATGAGGATCTCAGCTGCTGATCAAGTAAAAAGAATAATGCTAAGAAAATTTCATTTCTCAAGTATTAGACAGGAAATTTCTTACAATGGAGGCTTATTGAAATAAGTGACAATCATTACCTATGGGTCTAGATGATTTATTAGACAGGCTTATACTCTCACTAACCACAAACAATTCGAATATGCGAGTATGCCCATTAATTCAGGGCGCCACGACTAATGAACACAGACATGAAGGAGTAGCGCGAAAATTCTAGTTACTTCATTTCACGACATCTAAATCAAATGCAAATATTTAATAACCAAAAAATAATTAAAGAACAAGAATTGGTACAATGGGTTTTTATCCCTTAGAACTATACTGCAGTCCAGTATTACCTCAAGAACTAGTCTTGGGTCAAATATCAATAAATTTTAAGGCTGACAACTGATTAAAGTCGTGAGCGTGCAGATCTCTACAAAAGTAAGCAAACGTGAAAGTAACTTAAAACGGAAAGCGAAGAGCAACTTAAAAAACAAAAGCGACGGTATACTTACAGGGGACTTAACGACGATGGTTTCGGCTTCTTGGTCAGCAGGTCGGCGCTGGTCGGGCGAAAAGCGATGATAATCGGCGGGAGCAAAAAAGGACGGTTTCATAGAAGAGAATGGGAGTTGTCGTTTCATGGAGTGAATGATCTGGTCAGGGGGATGAGAGGAAGAAGACATCCAGCAGGAAGAGACGAAAAGCGAGCAAAGATCGAGTTGCGCTGGGAGGATTTTCGCGGGGAGTAAAGATAACGGATCGAGAGGGTTTCTGGGTATGAATTGCTGGTAAGAACACGATTGGGAGTGAGGTAGAGCGAAATTGGACGGCAAAGGGAAGAGGATGAGAGATCTGGGCGTTTGGGAAGAAGGAAAATCAAAAAGCGGGAGAGAGAGGGAAGAAAACGAGGGAACGGAAACGAAGAAGCAGAGAGCGAAACAAAGCAAAAGGAAGGAGGGAATTTGGTTCGGATACAGATGTGGAGGGAAGGATTCATTTCTGAAATAATTAAAAAAAAAATCCAAATTTTATATTTCAATTATTTTAAATTTAATAATAATATTTTTCTCATGAGCTTCTATAACCGCTATGGAGGTTCGGCGCCAAACCCACGTGGGCAAGTCTTCCTCGCTTACCGCACATGCTCAGCGATTAGGCCATAATCCTTTCTTTAATCAAATTTTAAGTTGCAATCATTGCAAGCTTTCTCAGTTTTCGAATGGTTTTTGACT
Organism: Acacia confusa; assembly: GCA_037074495.1. Lineage (NCBI taxonomy): Eukaryota > Viridiplantae > Streptophyta > Magnoliopsida > Fabales > Fabaceae > Acacia > Acacia confusa. The sequence continues at coordinate 3,735,081 of CM073509.1, forward strand.
CCACTTATTGGTTTAAGAACATGAAATCATAAGCTGGTTGTGCTCAATAATATAATTCGAGCCATGATTTTTTTTATCACTTTTTAATTTGTCATTATAAACTTGTTCGTGCATGTGTACAAGAGAGCAGTACAATCACTGAAATAAAGTAACAGCTGATTACTTATTATAGGATTAATGTGTAAAAATACACATGAATTTTCTCTCCAGGAATGCCCAGCATCATGTGTTTTTTTTTTTAACAAAAATACACATATGGTTACCATTTGGAGCAAAAATTACATCTCGTCGTTAAGTTATTGTTCACCGTAATAAAAAAGAAAGAAATGAAGTAAACAGTAACTTAATGGCAGTGAACAGTAACTTAACAGTGAAAATGTGACTTTTGCTCTAAAATGATAACCACATGTGTATTTTTACTCCAAAAAAAAGTATGAGTACTGGGCGTTTCTGAAAAAAAACTCATATATATTTTTACACCTTATCCCATTATTATACGTCATCTATTTCTTGTGTTGCAGGGTATTTAGGAGCTGAAGGAAGACATCTTTCTTGAAGTGCATATCAAACAATGTGGCGCGCAAATAATATACTTCTCAGTTTTTGTTTACAAGGCATGGAAAGAAATTTTTTTAGCCCTTTGTATAAGGCAAGGAAAGAAGGTCTTGTTACTAAGGTAGAAAATGAAAGTAGAACTTTTTTTAATTATATTTATAAGTCATATCATTAAATTGAGTTTTTAACATATATGTATAATTTTACCTTTTATTTATTATTGTATAACTTTATTTTCATGAAATATAATGTATATTAAATAGGAAAAAATTTGGAAAGTTGCTAGATTTTAAGGCAAGATTAATAAGATTTAAGCTTTTTCTTGATTATAATGAAATATGCTAAAAATGACTTATAAATATGATTGAAGGAATATAATCATTTCGTGTTTACTCTAAAAATAATTCAGAAAAATTTACACACTTTTGTATAAACAACTAATTTAGTTAACTTGATTAATCTGTATTAACTAGTCAACTGAGTGTTACATTCGATAACATATGGGTTCAAAAATGTTCCTTCAATATGGGTTTCGAGTTGAAGATGCCAGCTGGGTCGTTATGGCCGGGTTGCCACTCGCAAATCACACAAACTAATCGGAACCCTCTTCCATGTCCTATAGAATTTCACCTACGTTCTTTTATTTTTTTTTTATGGGTTTTATTTTTCTCATGTTATATGAGAAAAAAGAGATTCCTACACACACATGAAATGATGTGACCTCCCCACACACACATATATATATATATGAATTCATATGTGTGTGTGTAGAGAGGGTTCCCACCATTTCATGTATGTGTGACATGAGAAAACGCTTCTCCTATAATATGAGAAGTGTTTTCCCCTTTTTTTTATTCTATAAAAACAAAATGGAAGCAAGGCAATGTAACAAACAAAGTAGGCTATTTTTTTTTCCCAAAAAAACCATATTAGATCAGTTGGCTCAGCCCATAAATTGGTGAATTCGATCCAAGAACGATGATCAATCAACAGTTGATTTGAAAAATTAGTCAAACTTTACATGAGTGTGAGCATGCGATATTCCTGGGCCATAAGCTTATTTTTGAGATCATTTAGAGTCCTCAAAAATATTTATTCATGTAAATCGTGAGTGTAGACATGCGATATTACCTGACTATAAGCTTGTTTTATATTCAAACATTGCCTGGCGCTATTAGAAGTAACTTCCAAAATCGCTCTTTGCAAACTTAATATTAAAGGAAACTTTCGAGTATTTTATCCATTACAACTCATTTCACTAAGATCAACACTATTATATAAGACATTTTAAATGTCCATATTTTAAACCCTTAGACGTGGTTTTGAAAAGAACGTATATGCAAGTGTCTTTGAAAGTTCTAAAATAGATATCCATTTTAGAATAGACATTCTAAGTCTGCTAAATACAACAATTTTTTTTTATAAATAATTGACATTGAAAGTCAATTTTTTTAAAATATATAATTTATATTTTCTACCCATAGCCTCTACCGAACAACCAATTCCAATAAAATATGCACGTATCCAAAACAAAACACTAATAAGCAAGTATATATACATCTAGTAATTTATAAATATAATCAAGTGCTAAAAAACTAAACATGGACCAACTTAAACAAATATGATCAAATGTCTAAAAGTTTTCTAAACTACTACACTATGTAAAAAAAAACCGTTTATCTCTATACATCATTAGACATGCTTTATAATCTTTCACATTATAACTTGACAAGTTTTCATGCTCACGAAAGTCATTTATCATGATGAAAACCATTGCACGTACCTTAAAGGACTCATATTCTCCTACTTATATGCATTAAACACATTTACGCTATCCTCCCACAACTTCTTTAAGTCTTCCATGAAAGATGCTAAGCAGACATTGATATCATTCCCTTGGTCCTAAAATCATCATAGAAAGCATTATATACTTGTATTTCGTACACAACCAAAAAGGTAAGTTGTAAATCACCGAAGCATAATGTAAATCCCTAACAGATTCAAACTAACAAGAACAATGTAAACATTGTAAACACCAGTTTGTTTCTGTTACTGCTCCTTTTCCTCACAAACATGAAATCACGAGGCAAAAATAAAAAAGACAGATATTATAAAGTTCTTACCTTGAAGACAACTTTGACGGAGAGGAAGGTGAAGGCCAGAGAAGAGGCCAGAGGCCATGTCTGGGGTCAAAGAAGGGGGCTGGACGATGTGATTTCACATCAGAAAAAGGAGAAAGAGACGGAGATGAGAGAGAGGACAACATGAGATTGTTAGGGCTGTGATAACTCTGGTAGAGAGGAGGGTTGGAGAAGAGGCCGTAAGTCTTTATGGGGCCGGAAAAGGGGCCAAACAATGTGATTGCAGGTCAGAGAAGGAGAAAGAGGTTGAGGCTGAGGTGCGAGAGAGATTAGAGGTGGAAACAGGCCAAGCCAGGCTAGGCCTGTTTTGCAATATAGTGGCCTGAGTCTGGCATATGGCCTATTACAAGCCTATTTTTTGATCTGAGCTTGGCCTATAGCCTGTTAAGGAGTCCTGCTCTCTCTCTCTCTCTTTTATTTTTTTTATAATTTTTTTATATTATTATTTAATTAATTAATTAAGCTAAAGGCCACCTTTTTAATTTTTTATATATATTATTATTATTTATTTAATTAAGCTAACAGGGCACAGGCTGAAAGCAGACATACTTTAAACAGACTAAAAATACATAAATTAATACTAATAATATAAACAGGTCTAAAAGGTCTTTTATCAAGCCTGAACCTAGCCTTTTAAACAAAAACAAACCTTATAAGAGGCTTGCCCTGACCTTTTAGCTTGACAGGCCAAGCCCCAGGCCCCTGATCTATTTCCACCCCTAAGAGAGGATGAGAGGCGATAGCTATGGCTAGATTGAAACAAATGAAGGTTGGAGACTTTTCAATGAGTGTTTTTTAAAAAATTAATCGTGAAAATTACCATTTCCATGACTGGTTATTAAAAGCAGTCGTTGGAAATTATACCTTCAATATCTTGTTTTTAAATTTTTGGTGCAAAATACCTTTTCAAGACTGTTTTAAAAAAACAATTATTGAAAATTTTCCTTTCAATGATGGTTTATTTAAAAGTAGTCGTTTGAATGATAAGCCAAAATTTTAAAAATGTTACTACCTCATTTTCAAAAATGGATGTTAATTAATGTTATTAAAAGAACTTTTTTAATTAGTGCAATGTCTGATAGTGACCAAATGCATGATCTCACGTGGCCTAAACATTACCGGAAACTTTCCAACGTAATCGAATTCCAAAGTGGTTATTATCAACACATCCCATTGTCTAAATAAAAAAAGCACATTCATTTTCGGCCAATGAACCCATATATTTCTAGGCTACTGGGCTCTCGTTTTAGCCTGGACCCCAAAAAAACCATCAAATACAGTCCTCTCTGTAAGTTGGGTTTGATCTTGAATGCTTAGCTTTTGTGAATTACAGGACTGTAGTTCTTGCCCATGGTAAATCACGTACCATTGGTACTGTAGAACTGCAGTGCCCATGGTATGTGGTTTTTATTTAGTTTCTTCGACAAAATTAGGCAGTTGGGAGAAGTTGAAAATGAATGAAGTACTCCTTTATCTCATTGTGCCATCTGAACAAACATAGCTGAGTTAAATGATTATTAACCACCAAAACAAAAGACATACCTCATAAGATAAACATCTATCGGACCAGGGGATTATCCTGTATGTCCCTTGGGGATAATCAACATACTGAAAGGTGAACGTGAAATTAATTACCTCAACAAAACTTTTGTATGCTCTGAAATTGACCTCATCAGAATCAGGGACCTTAAGAGTGGTGCCATGTGGAGTTTTAATAGCTATCAAGGTTTCCTTTTGACAAAATAAATGGCATGTCTTAAGTTAACCACCAAAACAAATTTACTTAGTCATATTTATAAAAAGCACAGCATCATCATACACAAAACATAGTCTTTAACCGACCAAGAAGCAGGGCAAATAAAAAATGTGTCAAATAATATAAACCTATAATTTTGATCCTGAAACCTTATTTGCTTTGCTCATCTAATTGGCGCTCTTCTGTAGCAAGGTTTTCTACTTCTGTCCACACAAGAGAAACAATAAAAGATCAGACGATACCAAGAAATTTTAGAGGCTCACAAGAACTAATGCCACCTTTTTAAAATTTTCCATAGTTGACTTAGTATAAACTTTCAAGATTCTCTTATTCCATTGAAAAGATTGAAATATAAATCAAATTTAACTCAGGGTGGCCTTGCAACTATTTCCACTAGAACAAAATAAGAATTCCTGCTGTCCCAGTCTGTCACATTTATAATATTAAATAGAAGGCATTATAAAAATGAGCTCAGGTAGGTAATACAGGCAGGAGTTTGATACATATTGGCAAAATGAGGGTAAACGAAAGATATGAAGCAAAGGAGAAAAAAAAAAAAGAAAAACCTATTTAAGTATCCAAAAGATAATCAATCTATAATGATCACAAGTCTAAAAGGAAAGCTTATCTCAAAAAACTAGCTTATTAGGAGAGAGAGTTTTTTGACTTACATAAAACACACTACATTTATTTGGCTTTCCGATGTGGAATTCATAACAGAGTCACCCTTTTAAGAGCTGACATCTCCTGCAGCTCCACACCACAACATATCACTCGACCTCCTGTTAGTCATAACTGTTGGTAGATAGTCATTTCTGTGAACACCAGGCTCTCAAAAAAAGCACTAATATGATGATTACAAGTCTAATGGGAGAACCTATCTCAAAAGATTAGCCTTTTCGAAAGGAGAGCCATTGACTTATATAAACCATATTATATTTATGAGGCTTCCGGTACTCAAAATATAGTCCCATGGGGACTCCAACCACCACACTATGTCATTTTCTTACCGGCAAACTAGAAAAACTATCTTCAACTTCCACCTCATATAGTTTGGAGGATTATGCTCACCAATATTTGATCCTGGGGTATTTTGTGTCCAGCTTTGCTGCACTTTCTAAGCTTTGATGCTTAGCTTGCCTTCCCCATCTTCCCTGACATTGGAGTCTGCATGGGGCTATCAGCTGCTTAATTTAGATCCTGGGTTCATCCTATCAGCTTCAGAATATGTTGTGGTAATCTTTCGCGTCAACTGCCGGTACAGTGATTAATAATATATATTATGGGAATCAAATTAGTTAGGATGTACGGAGTTGAGTACAGTGAAGAATTACATCTGGTCGAAGTCAATGCTAGGCCACCCAGTTTTCTGTCAATGTTGAACGGGAAAACACGGCTAGGTTCCCGGCTCATTGTCTAATTCCCAGGATGCATGCATGTGACAAAATTGAAGGTATATGACGCGTTGGGTAAAATGACTCAACCAAACACTACTTAGACATGAAAAATCTTCAAGACATGTAATTGTATATTGAATTGTTTCTTGTATCCAACATTTTTCTATGCGGAAATAACCTATATAGTTAAACCCCGTCAGGATCTCAGCCGCTGATCGAGTAAAAAGAATGATGCTAAGAGAAATTTCATTTCTCGAGATCGATAAGCATTATCTATCTCTCCAGAAGCTTATTAGACAGGCTTATGCTCTCACAAACCACAAACAATTCAACTGAACACAGACATGATGCAGTAGCGAGAAAGTTCTAATTACTTCATTTCACGAGACGACCAAATCAAATGCAAATATTTAATACCCGAAAAATTAAGAAAAAAACAAGAATTACTACAAAGGGATTCTATCCCTTGGCGAAACAGCTCTACCGCAGTCCAGCATTACCACAAGAAATAATCTTGCGTCAAATTTCGATAAATTTTAAAGTTGACCGCTCATTAAAGTCGTAAACGAGCATACCTCTACAGAACTAAATAAACGTGAAAAGAAACTTATAACTGCAAGCCAATAGTTGCTGGAGATCCGAGAAGCATTATGTTTCTGTTTGGTGATTTTTAGAGGAAGAAGGGGAAAATGGTGTATGTGAAAATCAATTGCTGGCAGTATTCTAATTCAGTTTTTGTATGTGCCCTTTGTTTTGATTTTTTGGCCGAAAGAACTGGGCATTTTGTTGAATTGGATCGCGAACAATGGAGTCTCGGATGGATCAGTATGAGATCATGGAGCAGATCGGTCGGGGAGCTTTGGGAGCTGCTATTTTGGTCCATCACAAGGCTGAGAAAAAGACGTAATTAAGCACCGCTTGTCTGTTTTTGCTCCCTTTGAAATGTAGTGTATGGAAGCTATGTTCGCCGTTCAACATTTGACAACTTAATCTACATTTCTTGGTTTCAAGATACGTGTTGAAGAAAATCAGGCTTGCGCACAGACTGAACGATGCAGGAGATCTGCTCATCAAGAGTTGAGTTCGGCCTTTAATCTCTGCCTGCTTATTTGCCTCGTGATTAATGGACGCTTTTGCTTTTGTGCATTTAACCATTGCGCCTTCTGGATATTCTAGATGGCACTTATTGCCCGAATACAGCACCCTTTACATCATGGAATTTAAGGAGGCTTGGGTCAAGAAGGTGAGGATAACCCCAAGTTCATTTTTAGTATGGTCGTAGTCTAAGTTTCTTGCAGTTGCCTGTTATAATTCACCATTTGCTTGAAATTAGAAATCAATCTGTCATAACTAGTCTTGTTTTAACTAAGCACATTTTACTTGTAATGTAGGGTTGCTATGTCTGCATTGTCACTGGATACTGTGAAGGTGGAGACATGTGAGTATCTGAAAATACCTAAAAACTTGAAGCATCTTTTTCACTCCATGAAAGTCATACGCTGAAGTACTTAAGTTGTATGTATATTTCCAAATTTTATAACAGGGCTGAATTGATGAAAAAAATCAAATGGGGTTCACTTTCCTGAGGAGGTATTATGGATATGTATATATGTATATATGTATATATGACATATGTATTTGCTTTTCTTGTACATTAAATTGGATTTCAATTTTTATGGGGACTCATATTAGAAGTTGTGCTTGCCCAGGAACTCTGCTAGTGGTTCACTCAGTTACTTTTGGCAGTGGACTACTTGCATGCTAACTTTGTTTTACATCGAGACCTGAAGGCACACTTATTCAAAGTAACTATAGGTTGAGTTTTTTTTTTTTTTTTTGGTGCTTTATTGTGAATAATTAGACCGATCAGTTTACTATCTCCAGTGTTCCAACATCTTTCTTACCAAGGATCATGACGTTTGCCTACTTGAGATAATCTGCAGTCACTGATTAAAATGAAAATAAATTTATCATAAATTTGTCTGTAATTTTCTGGAACTTGTGTAGGGGATTTTGGGCTTGCCAAGACCTTAAAAGCTGATGATCTGGCTTCCTCGGTAGGTGTGAACTGGGAAACTTATGGCTATGCCTATGCAGTTTTTCCATCTTAACTATCCATTCGAATGTTAAGAAATTTTTTTGGACTTTCTAACTTTTTAGTTTGACACCTGTCAAGTTTCCTTGGAATAATTGAATTCTTATTCGATATAAGCTGAATTGCTAGTTTGGTTTTTTTTTTTCCTTCTTCAAACCACATCATTCCTATCTTATGAACTTTATTGGGAGAGTCATGGACTTAAAATGTTATGTTATCGATGATGTTTAGCTAAAATGATTCTTTCCCCCCTTTTTTGGCTAGATAATTATCCACTTATTTATCTCACTTGTGCGTGCACACCTTACCATCCAATTGTTGTTATTAAATCAGTTTTTTATTCAAATTATAAACATTACAAGCGTTTCCATATGCGTATTACAAGGCTTGGAATCTGAAATTGAAATTGATTATCCACTTATTTAGCTGACTTGTGCGTGTCCTGAAGTGCTAGCAGATATTCCTTTCGAATTTAAATCTGATATTTGGTCGATAGATATGTGTTTTTTTTGGTTAAATATCTCATGCTTACAGATTGGGCATCGCCCTGGCTAAAATATTTAACTTTCCTGGGTGCTGTATATATGAGATGACTGCTCATTGCCCTGCTTTTAAAGCTTTTGTAAGATCTCTTTTGATTTTTCAATTTATAGCACCTGCAATTATTGTTGTCTTGTGTGGCAATTCAGTTAATGATCTATCGTCAACTTAAATATAATGATATATCTCATTTCTGCATCTAAGTTGGTAAAGTGACATATTTAGACTGTGGAAACTAAGTATATGATATTATTTTTTATATATGGTCCTATAAATTTGCAGAATTAGATTGCTGATCAAATTTTTACCAAAGCATTTTGAAGTCACCAGTACCATCATGATGTTCACATAGAGGCCTTTACGTTCCAATGTCTTTGGTAGAGTTTGAAAATTAATCTTACTTTATAATCAGCTATAACTGCTGTTTGTATATTGGAGTGACATGATATTGCTTAAAATTTAATTTCCTAAATTTTTATATGGTGCTCCTAATTAGAGGTTTTGGGTAATCTATCTTTTTCGATTTCATACTTTTCATACAATTCTTCACAATATTTACAAAGATATATGTGCATGGGGAGCATTAAGTGCATGTTTTTGACGTTTTACAATGGTGTTGTATATCTTGTTTCAGGATATGGCAGGATTGAAAAGCAAGATAGAAGGTCCTCCATTGGTCCTTTGCTTCCCTGTTATTCCCCATCTTTATAAGTTTCAATATATACTATAGTGAGATCAATATATATCCTAGTTTATTGGGTTGCTGGAAGCCAAAGATTAACTCACAATCTTTGAAGATTTTTTTAAGATGATTATATATATTATCGTCTGTATGCACATGCTTCTGATTTCTGTTTGAGGATATTAAAGCACTTTGTTAGATTTTCATTTTAATGCACAAACCCAACTTTGTTTTCCTCTTAAAATTGTATTTTCCCCCCTTTCACCGTGTTCATTGAATATGGAATAATTTATAAGCAAAGTCATTTTAAAGGGCACGTGAAATATTGTATTGTATAGTCATCATTTTGGTTTTAGCTCTATTTAGGACTAATCTTTACCCAATTTTGGTTCTTTATTTAACAAGGACACAAAACAAGTGCTTGAGTTGAGGAAGAAAATCCTTCTCACATATATGAAGCATAGACTCTTTATAAACGAGACTTACACTAAAGAAGGGATCGGATCCTTGCAGACGTTAGACCTACAGTTGGTCGTACTAAAAAGTTTTTCTATCTATCGATCCATTTTGTAAATCTTTTGCCAAAATGATTCTTGTTTCTTGTACAGTTCTAATAGCAATGAATTTTTCCTTTCGATCACTCAAAGGGATCGAAGATGGGAAATGGTGAAAAATCAAAGTCTGGTTGTTGTTTAATCATTGAAGCATACGAAATGGATACTTAACATTGTTCCTTACACATACTACATTCATACACTGATGCGCGAGCGCAGATATGAAACACAGAATTAAAGTTTGACCCCAAAGTCAAATCAAAGTCCTGGGGCTGCTCAATCACTACGTACTTGGATCTGAATCAACCATGTGTTATGAGTCCCAGTTTTTCTTTTTCATTTCTGTTGCTTTGGTCCACTTTAAAGTTGTTTTTGTCAACTAGCTATTGTGGATTTTGCAATGTCGACAAGCAGAAGTCGTCTCTGAAACTTTTTCTTATCACACTATCAGAAAACAACATGCACATATTTTGTAATGCATGTGATCAGGAAAATACAAAGAAACTGCGAATTACCAATAGATAAAGGATCTTGGCGGTGTGTTGAGCATACGTGTTCCCACCATTATCATCATGGTAAAAAAAAATTTGTTAAGTTAAAACTTTATCTTATATGAGCAAACTTGTCATTTCCTCATTAAATTTTGGGAAAATCTATCTTAAGGTCCTTGTAACAGAAAAAAAAATAACAAAAAAGGTCCCAAGATTCTGAAAATATCATAAAAGACCCTAGGACTTTTTCTACTATAAATTTATTAAAACTTTGCGAACTTGCGACAACTATTGAAACTTACTATTATTAGGAAGACATTTCCAAAGTAGTACATATTTAAAATAAAAACGAATCGTCCTAGAGGGGAAAAAAAGCAGAAATTCATATCTTTAAGTAGAAAGACTTGTTGTTTAATTTTTGGCTTTTTCTATTAAGAATATCCTAAGAAATACTGGAAGTTGATGGAACAACGTTAAATCCTTGTTCCAATTCGGAATATGCAGCAACTTTATGAAAAGCTTCAAGTATAAAAGAAACCACCATGAATTCTTTTTTTTCCTCCACACTCAACCTCATCATATTAATTTATAGATCCTGTGGCCCACAAAAGCTCACTCTCTCACCTTGCATAACTATATTATTGTTCCCACAGAGTGTGGGTCCAATCTCACTGATCGGAATCGAGAGTTTACATTTCCCATTAGTCACTTTCTCTGAGACCACTTTTTCAAATTAAGAGAAACGAGTGAATGCGAGGTTAGGGATTGTGATGTGTATAATATGATGTTGTGGGAACAGAGGACACGATCCAAAAGATGTGCGAGCATTGAGACTGCTCCATCTCATCTCAAATGATATCAAATTAGATTAATGAAACTTTGATCTTCTTTTTTTATAGTTTCAGTGTAATCAATCTAAAAGCGAAGGATCCGATGTGGGATTCCCTAGAAACAGAGTAGCTTAGTAAGAACTTACAGTCAAGTAACATGGAGGACCCATGTTATTCAATTCATAGTCTTCCGTGTCCACATGGACGACGGTCCTTTTATCATTTAATAGCCCCTCAACAAACAATCCTATTAACCAATCAACCCGAAATTCAAATATTGTCCATTAAAAATGATTACATACTACTCTTTGTGCCTTTTTTCATTCCAATAATACATGTCAATTTTTAGCATGCATCATCATTTTTCAGACATTAAGAAATACTCCTTCATTATTAAATATATGACATAGTTTATAATACAAATATAAAACTTAAATGCAGAACTTCAACTGAGACATATGTTTAAGATCTTGTATATTTTTTTACCACATATAGCATATCCTTATTTGAGATGAATAGTTATTAATTTGAAAAGATCTTCTTGGAACAACCCATACTATCAGTATTAGTTCCAATCATAACTAAAAAAGGTACACGCAAACGGGGAAAGTTAAATAGAGAGTAGAAGAAATGATCAACTAGAACAGAGAGTGGTGAAGAGAGCGAGTTAATTAATTGGAATTATATATAGATTGAGCGAATTACTTGGCTAATGAACTAAACATCGACACTGCAACTCTGCATAATCTGATACTTGATGGCGGGGCCTGCAGCTCCGATCCCATATCCGGCGAGCCTTATATAGGCCGGACAGTTGACGTAGAGATGGTACTTGCCGGACACCCAAGACCCGACCTTCCATTTCACCCTTCCCATCACCTTCACGTTCACCAGCACTCCCCCAGCATTCTGATCCTGCGTCAGAGACTGCAACACGTACGGAGATACCGGCACCGCCGTCCCGTACAAGAACGGCGACCACACCGTCACGTCCTTATGTCCCTGGTACGTCGCCGGCAGCATGGTGCCGAGCGAGATCTGTTGGTTCCTGTATGACGCGTACACGTCCAGCTTCTGGTAATATATCCCGATTCGGTCGTTGGGGTTGCGAGCCAAGAGCGTGACTTGCATGGTGATGGTGATGGTGTTGGGGATCAAAGAAGGAGGTTCAATGGCGGAGACGCCAGTGGCCGGCGAGGAGGAGAGGTTGAAGTTGAAGAGGGTGGCGTCTTGGAGGATGAAGCTAGGTTTAGAGGGTCGAAGGATGACCCAGATAAGGAAGATGATGAAGAGGATGAGGACAATGAAGGCGACAACTCCGGCGACGACTACACGGTGGACGGGCTGTTTTTCATCGTCGAGGTGGTGGCCGCATTCCTTCACCGACATGATATTCGTCGGGGGGCTGCAGTAATAATAGTGTTGCTTTGTATGTGGTGAGAATCTGTGTGAAGCTTTTGTGGTGGGAGTGGCCAATATTTAGAGAATGTTTCGTTCAGAAAGTGAATGCATTATATATAGGCTCAAGAAAGAAGAGGCTCACTGGCTACCATTCTCATCAACTAACAGGGCCCCTTCAGTTGAACCACTTCATTAACAGAATTCTTGTTTTTTTTTTTTTAAATAAAAGTTTAAATATGCTTAATCCAATCTCAAGGGAAAATTGCCTATTGTTATGAATATTTTTATTATGTGGATGTCCATTGACCCATAATCTCCAAATACAGGATGACATGGTATATACGCATAGTAATCTACTATTTGCATCCTTCTATAAATAGAGGTCTCCTGTAACTATTCATTACACTTGAATGAGAATCCATTTCATCTCTCTAGAATTTCCTCTGACTTCTCTCTAGAATTCCTTCAGTTTTATAACACGTTATCAGCACGAAAGCTGAAAATAATTCTACTAACACGTTATGATTTCTGGGTGTGCTTCTTCTTCTTCGGATGGGCACCAAGGACTTTGTTCCTTCTTTTTCTCTACCTTATTCCTTCGGATGGAGCTACTCCCTGCTTCTCAGCCTGAAGGAGGAAAGTTTCCTCTAAGTTATCAAGTTTGCTTTCTGCCTCACACTGGTTGACATCACTCTTTTCTCTCTTTCTCCTACTACCTCGACCTCACTCCTCTCCCACCACCAACACTAACACCACCATCGGCGTCTATCCCACCGTCATCGAACTCGACGACCACGAGATCGCCGTTCTCCTGACGCCTCCTCCGACCTCGTCACTGAGTTCCTCTGCAATTGTTCCTCCACCGTTTTCATCCGCGGCTCCTGCATCGGTGGTCTGGAGTCCCTGGTCACCTTCCACCTCAGCGGCCACCTAGTCCCCATGCTAGTGGAAGTCGGGGATCTCTGGTTTTGAACGAGAGGGATTAGTGCAAAGAAATAGTTCTTGCCGACAAAAATGATGGAGCAGGTAAGCTTTTTCTTTTGTTTTAATATATAATATAAAAACATATGGCCCTTTAGAAATTATTGCCTTTTGTTTTATGTTTGTCTTTTGTTTTATGTGGGACATATATTATAATATATTTTAGTAAGATTATTAGGTTAGGTATTTTTATACGTAAAGCTCATAAAAATAAAAATAAAAAACTACGACTCCAGCACATCTAATAGGTAAGGTTTTGGTAGAAAATATTTTATGTGGGACCACATGTTTTATTACTTTATTATATTCAAAAAAAAAAAAAAGGGAACAAAGACAATCACGGGTTGCTGGAAGAAAAACTTTTCATGGATTCTTTACATTATTATATAATAATATATTATAAAATTTAAAAAATAAAAATCTGTACCGACAGAATAGTACACAAAAGAAAAGAAAATATATATATATATATTCTGCCAACGAATTTTTTTTTTTTTTAAAAAAAAGAAAATAAAATAAAAAAGTAAGACAATCTAAGTAGATTTATTTATTACTAACATTTATTTTACTTATTTACTTTTATGTAACTAATATTTATGTCACTAACATTTACTTTTGTGTATTTATTTTTATTGTTACTAACATTTATTTTTACGCATTTACTTTTATGTTATTTATTTTTATTTATCCTTTATGGCGGCAACACTATTTATTAGTGGACTCTATTTATTTATTTTTCATGGAGGCACACTGTATCAATTAGTGGGCTCTATTTATTTATTTTATTTAGCGTTTATTTATCTTTTATGGTAGTGACACTTTGTGGGTCCCATTTCCCATTTATTTTATTTTAATTCTTTACTACTTAATTTATTTTTCATGGTAGTGACACTAGTATAGTGGACTCCATTTATTTCATTTAATTCTTTACTGCTTTATTTATTTTTCATGGTAGTGACACTATTTTAGTGGACTCCATTTATTTATTTATTTACTGCTTTATATCCCCCTTCCTTTCATTTTTATTTATTTACTGCTTTCTATATATTATATATATATATTTACATTTGCATATGCATTCTCTTTCTTATCTTTGGATGAGATAGGTCTCGCTGTGAGTTTACTACCATTCCTATCTCATCTTCTTTTTATTTATTTAGCATGTTTATTTCCAGTCATTTATTTTATTTATTTATTTATTTATTGCTTTATATATTTACATTTACATATGCATCTTCTTTCTTACTTTTGGATGAGATAGGTCTCGCTGTGAGTTTACTCCCATTCCTATTTCATCTTCTTTTTATTTATTTATTCCTATTTCATCTTCTTTTTATTTATTTAGCACGTTTATTTCCAGTCTTTTATTTTATTTTATTTATTTATTTATTGCATTATATCCCCCTTTTCCCTTTTATTTTTATTTATTTATTTACAATTTATATATTCCCCTTCCTTTTATTATTTATGGCAACCACACTATTAGTGGGTTCCATCTATTTATTTTATTATGCTTATATTTTATTTATCTTGAAGATAAACTGTTAAAAAATCATATATATTATTATGAGATCAAAATGCCATAGAGATATGAGGCATAGATTGGCTTGAGAGATGAGGCATAAATTGGCTTGAGCCTAAGAGGCAAGATAGCCTTAATTTCAGAGGCAAGATTGCCTGAAGCCAAGAGGCAAGTTAGCCTGATAACAAGAGACAAATTATGAAACAATATTTGATCCATAAATTTTGTATGTTATCAGTTGTATAAAGGCCTCAAAATTGTATATTTGGTATTAAATATTCCCTTAAATTATGAGACAAGGGATTGTATGATCATGATTGATATTATAAATAAATATATTCAATTTGCTATTGTAGTAGCAATATTGTGGATTAATTTCTTGCCATGATCAAACAAATCAGTGAGTTATGGATCATGAATTTTTATCCAACTTCATTCCCAGAAGTGAATAAAGAAAATATATTATTATGGTTGTTATGTGATTTCTATGATTATAACAATTTTTATAAATACGAGAAAAGAATATTCATAAACAAAATAATTAAGCAAAAGGAAATATTATTTCAACAAAGTTTAATTGCGAGTGGCTCAACATCATTACAAACTTTAATCATCTCATTCTGAAGATATTTAATGTCTTCTTCTTTTGCTTCTCTTGAGATGGGATCCAGATGAGGCAAAGCTCTTCGTAATATCGAGATTTGCGTCATAAGTTTCTTGAGCTTCTTGTGTGGCCACTCAGTTAACCCTCCTTTTTGATAGATTTTTTGTATGGTGTGAGTAGACATATTTAATTGTTTACTCGCTTCATCAAGGGTTAAGTGAAAATAATTTCTTAAATCATGGAGCGTTGTTTTCTTTATTCTTTCTCGTTGCTCCATAGATAACCTATATAATTCACCCTGGTTAAGGGATGAAGTATCATAGGGTATACTTACTGCAGGTTGTTTTCCTTTGCCTAATGAGTGTTCAATATTGGTTTGAAATGAACTTCCATGGAGATCATTTGGATTTATAGCCCATTCCGAACCAACACAGAGAACCTCATGATAGGCTAATACAGGATCACGCATCAAGATATATCCTGATGCTTGTAAATCTATACAATACTGTGTCAGAAATTGTTTGATTTCTTCAAAATTTTTATTTGTGAAATCAAACATTGGAAGCCTGTCAGTATTATAAGATTTATCCTGTACTTTTTCAAATAAAACAGCATGGGTAATCATACCTGTTCTTCTTCCGTGAACTTCAAGTTTATGGTACTGGAGTTCGTTGGTATGTATGATCTCTCGTAAAACATGACAACAACTACATTCCAATAAGCTAGTTGTTGCTAATTGACTTGTAGTTGATGGCTGGCTAGTGGTTGTTGGTTGGCTAATTGTTATTGGCTGGCTAATGGTTGTCGGTTGGCTGATTGTTGCTAGCTGGATCGTGGTTGATGGCTGGCTGGTGGTTGTTTGCTGGCTTATGAATGCTGGCTCATTGATTGTTGTGACTATTGGTTGAATTTGACTAGTAGACTCCATTAGTTCAGCCATAGTTCTACACCTTTTAACAGGCCTCCTTGATGAACCTGCTTCAGTTGTACCTTCATTCCTTCTAAATTGAGGAAGAACATTTGTTCTTGGGGGAGAAGTAGGTATATTTGAAGCAGAAGGAGGAATAGTAGAAGGAGAAATAAACATCTCAAAAGGATTAGGAGATAATAAAGAGGTAAATGACAGGTTTGTCTGATCATCATACAACAAAGCATCAAGTAATGTTGTGTCAGATGTATCAGAAACTGGGATAAAATTACTTGGACCTGCCATTGCAATAATATACGCGATTAGAAGAAAAATGATAAGTTAGTATATGGTAGTGAATGTTATCAGATGCTTGAATGTTTGTGAGGCATGTTCGTTTGTCTTCTTCTATTTATAGCCGAATTAAATCCTATTGAATCTCTGCAGATATGCGCAGTCCTGTTGAATCTTTACAGATCTGCACCCTGTCAAGCACGAGCTTAGACACTTTTTGACTATATATGCATACGACAATTCCACAGTGATACATGTTGCGCCTGTGATTCCACAGTAATGCATCTGTGATTCCACAGTATTTTGATAATTTCAATGATTTTGTATTTATTTGATTGTTGTTTCTGGAAAATTCAAATTTTGTTACCAGAAGTAACAGAATAATGCATTGATAATGCATTTGTGGAATTTTAATGATATCTGTAGAAATAGATATCATATATGGAATATTGTATGAAATTACATGAATTAATTTCTACAGACTCATACTTGAGGGGGAGATTGATATATATCAAGTGTGAGTGTTTTTGTGTTAATTTTCTGTGAATGTTTGTGTGTTGATTCCCCCAAGATTGATATTGGATTTGATGATAAATTATATGGAATGTTGGCATGACTTGTTTGATCATCTGAGTCATATTATGTGCTGCTTGTTCTCAAATAGATATGATTATGAAAATATTATTGGAAACGGATCTCTGGAAATATATTAAATTGAAAGAGTACATATGAAATTATTGATCTGCAAAGTTTGCAGTGATGATTGCAACCAGATGTTTGCAATATATTATGCGCGCAATTTCCAGATTGAATGATCCAGAAATAATGTATTAAAGTATCCATGAATGGATAGATCAATGATTATGAGAACAAAATTTATATGTTGTGTATATTTGCAGCAATTATATAAGCCAACAGAATTCTCCCCGTATAATTGGCTTTTGTTCAGGAGCCAGATTAATTCCATCTTGAAATGTTTTAAATGTGTAATGATTATTAATCTATTACAATGCACATAGATGGATATACAAAGAAAATTGATGATTTGATGAGGGGGAGAAAAATAAGCAGATTGGGTAAAGATAAAGTGAAATGAATTATCATTGGCTCATATTGGTCCTCATACAAAGAAATGTGCACTAAAAGTTTAAAAGATAATTCATTTGCAGATTTTAGCTAATCAAATGCTAAAAGCATTTACTGACCTAAAGTGACAAAGTCATATGTCCCAACTGCAAATGCTCCTATATGAATTGTTATAAAGCATGCCTGAAGCGTTGCTGGTCCATCGGTTATAAAGATAAAAATCCTCGAAAGAGAAAAGGAGCTATAAAATATAGATGATCAAGTCGAGGATAATTAAGTAAAGCTCCAGAAGAGTTATCTTTTGATGAGATGTTATCTCCAGAAGAGATATTACAAGAAAAGTGTATTGTGGTCCAAGAGAGACCTAGGTACCTAATATATGTGAATATAATGAGATCTCAATAAATTATGAATGAAATCCGATGGGACTGAAAATGAAGTCGACGTTAATAATATCTATGATAGCATATGCTGCAATGAATGATAATGAGGATCATGAGCCACAATATATTTGTATGTGCTAAAAGCACATAAGGCGCCAGAAACACATATGTCCCAAAAGGACTCAAGATGAAAGTGCATATAACATCATTATCTGAATAAACATTTATTGAATTTCTATATGCACATATATATTTATGAAAAGATTATTATGACTTTACTTGACAGATTTAGATCTTGCAGGTATATAATGAACAATCAAATTGGGCGTTTCTAACAGAATATTTAATGACAGAAAGTATAATATGCTCAGAAAGACATTGAAGCAATGCAGTCATCAGGGGGAGTAACACTGATGTAATCAAGAGGGGGAGACGATACACGCTGTACTCTTTTTCCTTATCTGGGTTTTATCCCACTGGGTTTTTCCTAGAAAGGTTTTTAATGAGGCAGCACTGGATAGTGTATTAATGGATGATGTACTCTTTTCTTTGGCTAGGTTTTTATCCCACTGGGTTTTTCCTAATTAAAGTTTTTAACGAGGCACATTCATAAATGGACATCCAAGGGGGAGTGTTATGAATATTTTTATTATGTGGATGTCCATTGACCCATAATCTCCAAATACAGGATGACATGGTATATACGCATAGTAATCTACTATTTGCATCCTTCTATAAATAGAGGTCTCCTGTAACTATTCATTACACTTGAATGAGAATCCATTTCATCTCTCTAGAATTTCCTCTGACTTCTCTCTAGAATTCCTTCAGTTTTATAACACCTATAAATATCTATTTAAAAAATTAATTATCCGACGCTCCTTAAATTTAATTAACCCCGAATGTTTTCATATATATACAGGAAATATTGATGTTAAGAAGGACTGTTCTCTTTCCAAGTCCAGGCCGCATAGGCAATTTTTTTTGAATGAAAACTATATACTAATAAATTTCATAAGCGTACATATTAATTAACAAAATTGTATTACATAGAATAATTATTCACTTTTGGGTGAGAGCCCATGACTTCTAATTATACTTGTAACCTCAAATTATTCATTGCTGCAAGCCTTTCAACTGACCTTTGTTTTTTGGCCATTCACAACTGATCTTGATTCATTATTTAAAGAAGCTAGTCAATAGGACTATAGTCTGAAACACCATATGCCTTCCTGAGTAATTTATTAATTGCGGGTCTGGTCTGGATGTGTCTCTATCATATTTCATAAATATACAACCAAGCTAGTAGATGGCAGTCATTCGTGATTTATTAATATTGCACTTATATCACCAAAGTATAATGTTCTTGATATGATTCGGAATTTTTTTTTTTTTTTTTTAATAAACTTACTACTATTTGCTAGTATTTGTCAATGTATATATATACAGGTATATGCCTGCAGGAAATATTTTGTCCAGTGAGAGAAAGAAGGCTATCCCCCTCTTGAAAAGACTGGACTTCTTCTAATGCATCAGCATCAAATGTCATGACTCGTGAATTGGGAAAAAACCGGTATTATTATAGTCTAAGCACTAGCATTATAGAAGATGAATTGCTTCGTGTTCGATGTCTTCCTTTGATTTAAAAATTAATTTTGATTATTGCATGCTCTCCACATTTCTTGTATTTCAAATTCACTGATAAATCAGATATACATCATGACTCAAATGAAAATAAGACCAGAAAATAATAGGGAACGCCATAGTTTTTTTTAGCTAACGTGAATAATACTCCAAGGCTAAAATGAAAAGGATGACATTATTCTGCAAAACAACAGAAATTAATATAAATTAATTAAGCTGATGCAAAATTTAAGCTAACCTGTAAAGAAACAATAATTTCAGACAGGAAAGTCGAAATCTAGCAACCTCAAATTAATTCCTCAAACCTCTGTAATCCAACTACAGAAAGGTTGCCTTTTGTAAAGTTTGGTGCCAAAATAAGGAACAACAATCATCATTAGCAAAGAGCAACAGTTCTTGGAGAAGGAACATGATAACTATAAAAAAGATTAAACATATACTACTATATTTTATTTATTTAAATTAATTAATATAAAATCTCTCGTTGAGCGGAACGAGAAATGCCCGCAGGTTTAGATCTCAAGACTCAAATAAATTCGCTGATTAATAATCGATTAACACAAGAGTATGACAGATGGTACTTAGTTAATTAATAGTTTTGACTTAATTACCACGTGAAAAGGTTATAGACTTGCATTAATTAAAGAATAGATCTGCGGATTTTGTCGTCACGTGAAGGGGATAAAATAGTCATGAAAGTTCCAGAAAAGTAGCTTCACCTCATAAGTAAATGAAGACGAAGTGCCTGATCATGTATTCGAGCAAAAAAAAAAAAAAAAAAAAAACAAGTGCCTGATCATGTAGGGACAATTAACACTGTCTCGTATGTTCTTCACCATAGACCCATTCAAATGACCAAATTATCCATCCCCCATGAAGCCGAAAACCCCAAAATAGTACAAAAAGCCAGCCACACACATAGCACTCTATGAAATACTATTTTTGTCACAAAAGTTTACCTTAAAAAATATTGATCTAAAAGTTTTTGTGGTTTCATTTTTACTCCGAAAGTTTAAAAATATAACAATTTTACTCATCCGTTAATCTTGACCGTTGAATTGTTAATTTTTTTTATAAACTTTCAGGGAAAGAAGTATTCCTAAAAAAAATTTTAAAGCAAATTTGCTCATAAAAAAAACTTACAAGTCATATTTGTTCAATTTCTAAATTTTTGGGGTAAAATGAGACTAATAAAACTTTTAGGTGATCAATATTCATTAGTATAAATTTTCATGACAAAAATAATATTTAATCTTTTGTGTGTGTGGGGTGAAACTTATATATGTATAAAGTTCATTCACCCACAATTAATTTATCTTCCAGTGCATGAATGTCGTTCTTATGAAATGAAAGTACATAGGTCCACAAATTCGAGACTTCGCCAATGAAAGCACAATAATCAACATAATCATTATCTTTTAATTTTTGAGTGGACATGCAATGTCATGTTTATCATCTTGAAAGTTTTTTTTTTTTTTAATTGTATTAAGGCCCCTAAACTCACGGATAATAAAGACAAAAAATAATGTCTTTTGATGCGGATAGAGATTATATTATTTGTCTAATCATCCAACAAACAAGTGAAAAATACCTATTGATTATTCTGTTTTTGCTGTAAATTTTTTTTTCCGTTTTATATAAAGGTGAGTGAGTTCTATTATAAAGAGAATAAAAAAAATATTAATGAGACCTACTCAATTTTATGTGTGTGTTCAAAAAAATATTTTTACAATAAAAATAAAAACATTAATCCGTTAAAAGTATATCTCCCCTAGATATAATTTATTTTCTATATGAACCATCATACATACTCCTCTAGCCCTATCATATAAAATAAATTGGAGAAATTAATATTAGTATTAAATATAAGATATGATTTTTATATTTATCATTCATTTCCTAATTTGTTCATATCAATGAACCCTCAGCGATTATTGAGGAAAGAGAATGAGGGAATTAAAAGAGAATTATAGTATTTTAAAAAATACATGTTATATTACTTAAATTAACTAATTTTTTTAACTTAATCAAATTAAATAAATATATCTTATATTAAAAGTCAAAAGGAGTATTAACCATATTTAGATTGAAAATGCTCTTTGAAATAAGTAATATATCCATGTTACAATCAAATTACAAAGTTACAACAAAAGGTATACATTTGTTGGCAAGCTTTAAATCGAAAGAGAAATGTTTTTGAGTAAGCAAATGATCCGGATCTTGAACTGCCATGCCAATGAACAAACCAATGATTAAATTAATCACTAAAAAATAAATGCACTTGTCACACTTTTTAATTAAAAAATAATATATCTTTAAGTCTGTTTGATGAGATAAATAAACATATAAAGTGCTTATTCTTTTTAAAGCACTAGCTTCTTACATCTATAATTGTGAGTCTAATCAGTAGGAGAAGATAAGTGGGCCTGCGAGTAACAACGGAAATTGTTTCAAGTCTGACAAAGTATAATCACTCAGACAAAACTAAAACATAACTTAATGAAGATGCAGAAATTAACAGAAGAATACCAAAACAGAGAGTCACGGTCAAGTAGCAACCTGCATCAGAACAAGCAGAAAGTGACAATACCGTCGCTTTCCAGGCACACTACACTACACATATCAATCCTTTCATGAACCTTTTTTTCTTCTCCTCTCTATTACATCACAGATCAATCGAAGTTGATCATTTTCTTTTGAAGCTTAGAAGATTGCAGGTAGAACGAACCACGCAAAATTTGCAAGCTTGTTCATCATTAGACAGAGAGAGACTTGGGAACGAACTGGTGGGACCCTTGACAGCCTCAGTGATGCTTCGGATTTGGATCAATAATATGTTTATGATTTTTAATGGTGGTTGATGATAGTGGGGTGATGGATAAGTGTGACTGTGTGAGAAAGCAACACAATTTTGGTTTCACATTTTTTTGCTTTTGCCTTGGCTTAGCTTTCAAGATAGACAAATGGTAGGCTTTTTAGAATTTTTGTTCCCAAATCATGCATTACCACTTTCTCTGATCCATTACCTTCACTCGTTTTCTCAGCCCCTGTTATTGTCATCTCAAAGTTCCTTACTTTATACATTACATATAATCTGGGGTTATAGTACCTCACAGTTTTAGCTTTGTGTAGAAAGTTTTGATGTGCATAAAGTGTAAGAAAAGTTCAAGGCACTAAGCTCACTTGAAGAGAAGATTCAATCTACAATATCTTTTTCTTGCAGGTTAAAGTAAAATCAGAGCCTGCTTTGTACACAAATAAAATGATGGTTGAATCAGTTCAGTTGCAGTTCGATTCATATACTGATTAAATCCACAGTGAAACTCGAAAATTCATGTCATCAGCAGAGAAAAATAGAAAAAGTGCAGTTAAAAAATCCAGACTGTGTCAAAAATGACAGAATAGTAAATATGTCCATTTCTCAATCAAAAAGAACAGAATAAGATATTTTTAGGCTACACAAGCTAAGGATATGCCTCAAGATTCCAAAGGTTTTCAAGGTGGCTCCTATTAAATTTTTTTCATTTTTTACTTGAAGTCAGATTGAATCTTACTTTAATTTGAACCAATAAAACAAAGTTTGAATCTTAAGGAGGAGGTAAAGTGTCACAAGAATTTACTTTGAACATTGGAGCATCTCCTCTGTATATACCTATATAAATGAAGGTAAAGCAAGATATTCTTCATTTGAGAAGACAGTTCAGAAATAAAGTGAACCGGCCAAACAAGAAAAGGCTAGGAATCAATTCAAAGAGGAAGTTGCATCATGAGCATATCACTTCATTGGTGAAAGAGATTCCAGCAAAAATTACAAACTAGGAAAAGAGGATGAAAAAAGGCAAAGAAAGGAATTGATCTCAATCCATAACGAAAATCCTTCCAAGAGCAAGTGATTTTCGTCTGTAGGCAAAGAAACTAGGAAATACGAACAATAATAGATAGAACATAAATACCAATAATCAGAATAGCCACATTCTAATAACATCTAAATCGACAACATCAAAAAAAATCAAACTTGAAAGCTACACCCTCGACAATGTCAATGCAACAACACCCATCATGACAATGCAATTGTCCAGTCAGATAACAGACTCCTCGGCTAAGTTACCATTATCAATCTAATGTATGCTTATCAGGTAGATAATAAAATAAAAAACATGTCTTAATAAGTTATTGGTTTAGGTAGAGCACAAACAGCCTCTAGAGTGCAGATGAACCACTAACATGTATTAATGCACACCCCTTGAAGGTCATTCTGGTGGCACGGATAATTCTCAGCAAATATTTGAGCAGAAAACATGACACTTATGTTCTCAGCCAACAAAACTAGGCCAAGGATTCAAACTAGCTTTGGAGCCAATCACTTAGCAAGTTTGTAGAGATGGAGACATGAACAGGCAATTTTTTGTACGAGACAGTCCTCATGAATGGTATCCATACCAGAGAAAAACAGAACACTAAACTCCAATCCCAGCACAAGCCATTCACACATGAATGAAAAGATATATATTCAATATAAGTACACACAAAACTGTATCTGTCATTAGCACCAGATCATGAAGGAGAACAAAAAGATTCAAGAGAATATCACTGATAATAAATCAATGGAGGCCTATTTTAAGCATTGAACTATTTCACTAATTAAGTCAACTGCAAGAAATCACGGTGTGGTCTCAGATAAAAGAGCGAAGTTTGGTGAATGATATTTTGATTTTAGCTGACAACATCTCATAGTGAAGAAACTGAAAACAGAACCTGTTCCTCTTCTTACAAACTTCAAAATAATACACACATATTTTGTCTATTTTGTTGCCGATGCCCAGAGTGGTAACGAAATGTTAAAAGACAGTAATGCCTAATTCTCTAAGGAATATTGAATATGAGAGCATACCAGTGCCTTGCTGCATACACTAACAATTTTTGTTTGTATAGTTGATGATGATCCTGTTACAATATCCAAAATAGCAAGCTCAAATTTCATGGCTGTATTTCAGATTTGACTCCTACTCCCTCCAATCTCGAAAACAGCAACAGGCCCCATGACCCAGGCTATTACTAAACTGCTTATAATAAGTATCAACAGGCCTCATCGCTGACTATATATGAAAAGATACGTGTTCATCATCCCATAAGGAAAACTCTCATCTTAAACATAGTTCAGCACAAAAGACCCCAAACACACTAGTCTGCCCAGAACTTACACAGGCCCAAAACAAAAATTGTTAGTTACTTCACAATTCTATTTTCTCAAGCCACTCTAAAGCGGATCTCAAGTTTCATAACCTGAATGCAAGAGAAGTTGATATAAACACGATGAAAGTTGAAGGACGTGGCATGTCTCTAATAGGTCGACATTATTGAACTTTCACACCCTATATCTACCTAAGCCTATGTGCACCTTGGACTAGTTCTCATTAACGCTTTATAAGGATTTTTGAAAACATGATCTTTTCTCCCCATCACTTGTGATAAAGATTACACTGAACAGGGAAACCACATTTGTATTGCTAGACTCAAATATAGCCATTAGGATGGATAAACAATCAACAGCACCCATTCAGTTGGGTCCTCAGAAGCGAATACCGAGAAAGAACTTGCTGAAGTCCACATAATATGCTCTAAAGATAAAGGCAGAAATATTGCAAAACTCCATGTTTGTTTTAGGAATCCATTGTTGACTTCCTTTCAGACTAAATTTCCCCAAGAGACAGCCCTTTTCAATTTTCATAGTTTAATCAAATTACATCTTAGAAACAAATCCAGAAACGAACAGTACTATGGGTGAATACTTTTACCAGCTATAACTTACAAGATGCAACGGAGATCGATTTGCATTCATTTTTAGCATAAGAAATCTCAAATCGTCTTGAAATGGTCAAGAACTAATATATCCAAATAAAGATGGCAAACCAATTATGCTTCAGTTTAATTGAACAGAACAAAGAAAAAACATTAGAACTCTTATGACACGGAACCATGCCAACTTCATGTGTACAAGAATTAATGATCGGCTGTTTAAACAGAAGATACATGACGTGGGAGGGCTAGTGAATGCTTATTATAGTGGTACATCAAAGCAACCCCGAGTGTAAACGATTTATATAAGAAAATTGATTACTACATGCCAAATGCCAATATCTATTGCAACGGCCAAGTCCTATCTTTGTAGGAATAAGTCAATGGCCAGCCGTGGTTGCGTAAACTTCATTAACAGACAATCCATGAACTGAAACAGTTGTTAATTATATACTTGCGTTTAGTAAAATAGGCACGTAATTTACCCACAGAACAAAATTAAGAATATGCACTTCCTCTTTCCATCTCTAAAGCGCAAATTTCTGTTTATGACCATTATCAATCGACTTCGAAAAGAATAAGAAGCAGACAGTACAAGCTGAAGAATAAGGAAGCTTACTCAGTATTCAGAATTAACCGACATATACACAAAATTCTGGAGAATTCTGCACAATGAAGGCTGGCCTACTATTTTACCTAAGCATAATAGGAAAGTATAGACCAAAAGAAACAGAAATAAAACTAGATTTTTCAAATTAGCGTTTTCAACGAAAATGTTCGCTAATAACAAACTTTTTAAGCACCAAATCGGTCAGGTCCAGACCTGGCATTCCCTGTCTCCCCCTGACAACGTTCCTGACGTACTGTTCGATGAAATGCCAACAGGAACACGGCGACACGACACTTTGAGCACCCGAGTCCTCAACCTCCACGCACCGGAGCGAAACACAGTGGAAGCGAGAACCTCCACATTAAAGGGAATCGAACCGCCTGCCTTACTGTTATTCAGATCATCAACGACCCTCTTCTCCAAAGGAGTATTAACAGCCGAGAACGTGGCGTTCAAACGCGTTTCAGTTTTAGTCTCCTGCTTGAACGGCAGAAGATCCTCCCTGAGAAACAAGGTTTCGTAATAAATTCTGGCCTCTATAGCTTGGTAGGTGATGGTCATCTTCTTGTTATTGTTTTGCACCAAGAAGCCGGCCTGCCATGTGCCGTTCACGGCCTGGGAGTTGGCAGCAAAGTTGGTGAGTGTGAGCGATTGGAGGTGGAATTCAGGCAAGGTAGGGCGGAGAACGAGCCAGACGATGAAGACGATGGCACCGAAGATGACGAAGAGGCAGATGAGAGTGGCGATGAAGGAACGGACGAAGGAGCGAGAGAATAAACCGCGCGAAGGATTAGGCTGGTAGTACTGGTTATGTTGGTATGGGGGCGGGGCGGAGTAGGGGTAAGCGGTGGCGGAAGGCGTTGCTTGACGGCCGTTGGATTGGTAATACGACGGCGCCGGATAGCCGGTGGCAGGTCTAGAAGGGTCTTGCATAGCCCTGTACAGAAGCAAAATCGAGGGATTGAAGCCTTGAAGGTGTCGACTGCAACAACTATAAGAAACAGAGGATATCAACCCAGCTAAGAAATCTCGTATTCTATTTCATTCGTTACGCCGAGTTTATCCCCCAAATTGAAGATTACGCGGAATTTTGTTCCCTCTCTATTTTAACTCTAGTTTTTAACGCGAAATTTTATTGTAGCATGCATCTTTTTTTTTAAGTGTTTTTTTTTCCCTTCTGGATGTAATTCTATTTTATTTTAAAAAATTAACAAACTGATGCCACGTCAGCAAGATACTCACCATGTTTTTCTCCCACGGTTTATCTTTCTGTTTCTCTGTTATCATATTGCGCAGAGTCCACACAAAATTCTGTTCCAACTGGGCTCCACCTGATGACATGAATTTTATTGATATGATTTTTATCTTATTATAAAAATAGAAATATACTATTTTTTTGTTTTAAAAAAACAAAGAAACGTACTATTTTAGGGGATGGCAAAACTCTGCTCAACGCATCATCGAATTAAATATGAATAAGCAACTTGGCAAATTAGAATTTCATTTGTTAATTGTTAAATCAAGTTCTATCACATGTGTTACAGATAAAAATAATGGGCTTGGCGCAGATTCGGCCCAACAAAAATTATTCAAGGACTAATAGGTAAAATAGTAAATACTCAATAATTATGCCTATAATATAGGAATGTGCAGATAATGCGTAGATAGTGGAGCAGTTAGTTATGATGCACGATGAATAAAACCCTAAGGTAACTCTCATAAATAAGGGTTCAACTAAACAAGGTACACGGCTTCCAACTCTACCTCTTTACGATTCTGCATACATAAAGCACACACCCCACCCCCTATCTGTGTAATCGAACTACGTGGACTTTGATCCCTCTCACAGGTACGTAGGCCCTAGGCGTTAATCCTAGGTCAAGTCCAAAATATGTGTTCTTTTTCCAGAACAACATGTTTTATTTTGTTTCGACCAAAAGACGTGTTTGATTTTATTATTATTATTATTATTATTATTATTATTTAACAATGGGTTAGGAATTTAAGCCAATTTTTTTAACAGATCTAAAAGTTAACGTTATTAAGTATTAACACGTATTTCCTATTTAAAAAATCCTTCAAGTAAGGAAATCACGCAGTTTATGTTAATTTGGCATCATATTTATAGGAACAATCCTTTAATCAAGAAGTTGAATTTGCATTTTTTTTATTCATGAATGATAGTTACAATTTATGGAAGTATAATTAAGGGAAAATTTCAGGGCCCAAGATAGGAAAATATTGTCAAAAAAACCTCTAAGAAAAGTCAAATGTCAAAAAAGGCACTAAGGTCTTTTCTGGTATTATTTCAGAAAGCGTTAACAACTATATTAATAGCGGTTAACAACTATATCAATCCCCGTTAACAACTAAATTAGTATAATTAACAACTAAATCAGTGGTCATTAACAACTATATCTGTACAATTTTTTTTGAAATAATACCAGAAAAGACCCTAGGACATTTTTTGACATTTGACTTTTCTTAGAGTCTTTTTTAACAATATTTTTCTACCTTAGCCCTAGCCCTGAATGAGACTTTCCCTATAATTAAATGGTAGAAGCGAAATATACGTACAACTAAGCCCCGAAAAAATAAAAATAGAAAAAGGAGAGAGATAAATAATTTTTGATCATGATGATGCTTTGAGAGAAATGGAATCAGAATCATAGAACTGTGAAGAAGGAATATTCTGGAAACATCAGAGATGCACAACCCACTAACAATAGAAAAGTGATCACAGAACACCATTTTGATTTTGAATAGCCAAAATTTGTGTAATGTTGCTTGTGTTTAGAATAAAGGTGGAGAAAGTGATTTTTTTTAATAATCTGACTTATGTAAATTTAAAATTGAGTAGACTTTAGATTATATAATGTGATTTATATTTAGATTAGTAATCATAAAAATGATCTGTTTTTTTCAATCTCACTTTTTAAAAATTATTTATGTGATCATGTTGAAAAGAAAATTTATATGAAAAATAACTTAAAAGGACACGGATTTTGTTAAATAATACGCATCTTATTAAATGAAAAATATATATAATATGTACATTAGTTTTAAGAGAAGTATTAAAATTATAAAACCCTTTATGAGAAATAATAAAATTGAAATAATAAAAAATATTGAATTGTGTAAGTATAAAATAATTTATCAATTTATTCATATATTATTTGAATAAAGGTGATGGTGCTGAAGTAAATAATAACAATATTCAAGTATAAGTGAAAGGTGATGGCGATGGGAAAAAGTCAGATTTGGATTCGATCCTCTGCCCCTTCCATCCATTGCTTTTAAATAGCATCATTATGACGTAAAAAGTCACCCGATGCTGTTTTTTTTTATACACACACATATTTCAGATATTATAGGTACTAAAAATATATTTCAGGATACTGACCGGTATTGAAAAAATCTTACTGATACTTTATGATCTTAAAAAATTATTTAGGATCTCAAAAAATATTTTAGGGTACAAACTGATACTAAAAAATATTGACGAATACTAATTGAAAATACTGGCGGGTACTGAAAAAATACTTCATGATCTTGAATGTCAAGATCCTAAAATATTTTTTCAAAATCATAAAATATTTTTTCAGTACCCGACAGTATCCTCCGTCATTATCTTTTTAGTACCAGTCTGTACCCTTAAATATTTTTTTAAGATCCTAAATAATTTTTCAAGATCATAAAGTATCAGTAAGTATTTTTTCAGTACCGATCAGTATTTTGAAATATATTTTTCGTACCTAAAATACCTAAAATATGTGTGTATATAATTTTTTTTTTTAAAAAAGGCACCATCAGGTGGCTTTTTGTGTCAAAACGACGTTGTTTAAGGGAATTGAATGGGAGTGGATGGGAGGAGGCGGTGGACTGAATCCAAATCCAAAAAAAATCGGGTGCCCCATGGGAGGAGAGAGAGAATCAAGCGTAGGTGCCATAAAGTAATTTCTATTTTTAGAACCTACCAAACCACGTGTTTTTCCTTTTCTCATTAGCTTTAAATTTTGGCTTATTAAAAATAAGCAGCTTAATATCATTAAGTCCAATAGATCTAAAGTTGTATCAAACGCGGTCAAAAATTTCAAAAGCCCCAATTTTGCTTTTTTTTTTTTTGTTTTCACCGAGGTATCCCCACAGCCGATAGCCATGGGACTAATCTCCCGCCCTAGGTCAGCGCATAAAGCGGTAAAGGGCTGGCCACGGGATGCTTTCCATTCACAAGAGTTGAGGATTGAACCCCCAACCACTTGCTTAAGGGACGAGATGCTGAACCATCACGCCCACCCATCGTAGTAAGCCCCAATTTTGCTTTTACTCCTCCAATCTTGCTTTTAAGGCCTCCATCAGCTATCTCAAACACATGCCAATGAGAGTTGGCACAGATGGTAAGGAATCCATGATTAGTCTCTTAGAACATGGGTTCGATCTCCTCTGCCGTTGTTGGAACTCCTTTGGTAGGCGATCTCATAAGTTTCCAGTAAGTGCTTATAGAGCCCGGGACCGTGCCCAGGCTTTGGTGGGGGACTAGTGTCAAACCTCTCCAAAACTTTTTTTTATCAAAAAAAAAAAGCTATCTGAAACACATCCAACATAGAACAATAGGAAAGCAATGAATACTATAGTTTTAGTATGCTTCTAGAAATATGACTCGTTCCATAATATAAATCAATCGAAGAGTAATTAATATTTATTTTTCAATTTTACCCCTATAGTTAATGTTTATACAAGACTTAGTAGATTTTTCTGTCTCCTTCATAACATCGTTTAATATAGGTAAAGTTGAAATTTTCTTTTAGTTTAAGACAAATTTAAGGGAAAAAGCACAAAAAGAACTTTAAAAATAAAGAATAGAATGATGTTTTGAATATTCATAATTATAGAGAGGTGTTATTATCTGATTTATCCCTTTGAAATTAAAAGTAAATGACATAAATGCCTATAGACACACACAAATGCATATATAGATACATATTTAAAAATGTTATCCCACTGTTCTCTAACGCGTGCAGCCCCGGAGAGTTCACGTCCATCACCCCACCAACGTTCCCATTCCACATCATTGGCCCCTGTATTTCAAGCCATGTAAAACCCAAACAACAATTTAGTCTTCAAAGCCAATCCCTAACCTAGGGATTTCAAAAGAAATGAGAAGCAAGAGCAGCAAATTATTATTCTTGGGTCGGCAGAAAGAAGAAAAAGAATTAAGTAGAAACCTTGAAGAACAAAGAGGGCTTCCAAGCAAAATAAGCTAAAGATTGACCAAAGATTCTTACTGTAAAACACTGAGAAGTTAAGTATTAAACAAAGAAGAAAAGTAAAATGAAGAAAGGGGTAAGAAAGAGAGAGAGAAGGGGAATGTTACAAGAAAAGGAAAAGAGAAAAATAGCTTGATCTAAAGTATATTTAGCAAATTCAGATAAGGTTTTCACAACTCTTTTGTAGAATTTAATAAGTTGCAAATTTGAATTCACAATATTTGATAAGGGTTTCATAAGTTTGAAAAGGGTTTTGATAATTTATCAAAATAATTTTCACAATTCCCTTAAATAATTTCACAAGTTGTAAATTTTAACTCACAATATCTGATAAGGATTTTATAAATTCTAATAAAAGTTTTAAAATTTTCACAAATTTCTTAAAGAATTTTATAAATTACAAATTTTGATTTGTTAAATCTAATAAAGGTTTCACAAGTAGTTCTAATAAAAGTTTTATAAATTCGAGCAAGGTTTTCCTAGATTCTTATAAGTTTTGATAAGGTTTTCAATTCATCATAATAGAAAGACCCACAAAACTTTCTGTCAAAGCATCCAAGACACCACCAACAATAAGAGGATGAATTAAGAATAACAATAACAAAGCCAAGAACAAAGTTTGACTTGAGAATAAAAAATCACACCAACAACAAACACAGAGAACTGAGTATAAAAAAAATGACTTGAAATCGCCGCTGACATTGTCAAGCTTAGAAATTCAAGAATCAAAGAGTTGAAATCAACATATGGAGTTGAAGAAAAAGTTGTGTTGATATCATCAATCGAAGCATGTTCTCTCCCTTGTTTCCAATGCTTTTTTCCTGGATCTTCAACGATGAGGCTGTGAGGTTTCAGTATCATATCACATATCTCTTTAAGCAGCGGTGACGGCAGAGTGGGGAAGCCCAAAGACATATCAGCAGAGTGGGGAAGCCCAAAGACATATCAGCGATGATGGCCAAACAAGGTTCTTCACGCGGTATCCTCTGCTTGGGTTCTATATTCGAGCTCATGCTCTTGAACGATAATGTTAGATCACCCAACTCACTCCACTTTCAGATGCAAGACGGAAAGTTGAAATCACCGTCGACATCATCACCATATCTGAGAATATGAAGAGGATGAGGTGATGGAGGTTGAAGGAGATATGTAGAATGAACGACTGAAAAGAGAGAAGTAAAGGGAGAGCCAAATGTAGAAATGAGAATAATTTCTAAATCATATATGTCCAATCAATATAATATTATTTTAATTTTTTTTTTCATTTTCTCAATCAATGACTCATATGAGCTAATGAGAAAAAATGAAAAACAAAGATTAGGAAAGGATCTCCTCCCAGAAATAAGAGAAAGAGAGGCAAAATGGTTTATACATGAAGGATTTTTTCGTTATTTTCATTTAATTTCTCAGGCTCTCACACCCTTTTGGTTTTATGAATATTGAGATCATTTTTTTTATCTTTTAGTATTTTTAAACTTCTTTTTTTTTTTCAGGGATTTTCACTAAATTTAGTGAGTTATCTATAATTTTTTAGTTCTGATAAATTAGTTAAAGTGACTTATATTACGGAATAAATAGTGCACTTATTATTATAGTAGTGTCTATATATATTAATAATAATTTCCCATTATTACTTTGGGCCCGGCGTTCACCAAATTATTTTTTACGGTTTTATTTTGCTTTGTCGTCATTATTTTCAATTATAAAATTTTCATTTTAAAAAAAAATTTATGGTTTTGCTTTGCATGCTTGGTAATCTTTAAAAACAGAGAGGACCGATTTTGGGTTTTATATTCAGAGTGAGCTGGACGATTGGGTACAGTGATAGATTGATGGGCTTCTACAATACCTTTGGGTTTATACGGTGGCCTTGATCATTTAATATTGTGGGCCCAAGCAAGGTCCAGTAACGACTCATTTGAGAGATAATTTTATCTTGAAACTACTTGATGTGTCATTTTATGGCCAAGCTAAATACTTACTTGTCAACGATATTAAGTCAAATACTCCTGTTCTTCATGTTGCTTTCATTATTGTGTTAGTTTTAAAATATAAATATACAAAATTAATTAAAAAATGATTTACTGGCTGAGCTCTGAGAAATGAAAATTACTTTATTGTTTTTTTCTATGTTATTCAGGCTGTTGCTCATGTTTGATCTTGAGAGAATACACAAGGAAGGAAGGGTGGGAGACATAAACCGCGTTATGAGAAGACCAAAAGCAAAGACAATACAAGCCAGAAAAAATAAAATTAATTTATAATTAAGGTGATTTTTTTTTTTTTCTGAATTTAAATTAAGAATCGTGTGATCATATTTGAAGGGATATTGACTTGCAAGCTTGACCTATATATCTACGTATATACCCTCTCCATCTTACTTTAAACACGCAGTCCCATTTTCATAGATACGTTCAAAATTTACGTGTATATAAATAGTAATAGCCCTCATGGGACCATCATTAAAACAGCAACTTAAATTAACAGCTTAATTAATAGAATCTGTACTAAGATTCTTCTCGCTCTTTAATATAAAACCCACCTTATAATTTAATTTATTTATTAGAGTGGGTTTTATATCAAAGAAGGAGGTAGTAACATTATTTATATATAATTGCATCTATTTAATTTACATGCGACGTGGGAATTGAAGGAATTAAACGTCACAATCATGAGTCCCACTCCCACCAATACCCACTTGTTTCCCCGCGTCTTTGGAGACGACGGCCACATCACCGCAGTTGAGATTGAACGGCTTCGACTCCGACGACGGCCAATTCCCAGCTTCATATCTAACAATCACTTCCATTCTCACGTTGAAGTTCACAACTGATGGCCTACTCCTCAATTCTTTCACCACTTGTGTAAATAACTTCTTATCCTTCTTCCCCAGCTTCGATGAGTCCACCTTCATCACCACGTGAACCTTCAGATTCATCTCCCTCGTCCTCTCCAGCGAGATCTCCTCCTTCTCCGACACCGTACCCCAAGCTAGCTCCATCTCATGATAGCGCATCGAAACAGCCAAGTCGCTGAGGAACATGTCTATCTTCTTGTTGGTGTTGCTTATGTTGATTCCTATCTCGTAGGTGCCTCTGAGTTCTAAATCAGAAACAGAGAAGTTGGACACAGTAAGTGAGCTCACTCGAATGCTTGGTTCCTGGGGGTTGATGACGAACCAAGCTATGGCAATCACGCACATCACAAGAACAAACAGCAAAACAACACACAGGGTGATTTTTGGGACACACGTAGACATGATTGTCCTACTTCTGCTGGTACCACCCTCACCCTCCATTATGTCTTGTTTTGGGAATGGAAATGATAAGCCGTTAAATTTGGATTTTGGTGGGAAGAGGCAATCTTGTTGGGGAAGACAAATGTGGCAAAGTAGAATATATGGGCCAAGGCAAGATTCACAAATAGTAACACGTATTTGGAGACGGAGGCTAGAGTTAATATAGGAAAATAGGTAATTAAGCTGCCACACGGAAGCTTCCACGAAGCTTCCGCGAAGGAAGCAGAGAGCTTTTGCGGTAATTAAGCTTGCGTGGCTATCTTTGCTGTGGAAAAACATATTTTGGGCAGGGCGTAGTCTATACGGCGAAGATTAAACACCTCCTAATAAAACAGAAACAAATGATAAAGTTTGGGTTATATATGTGTTTTGATCAGACTGATGCAAACTTGGCCTCGGTTATGGTCGTGAATATATATAATTTCATGCCCAACTTCACAATGACTTCGGATTTCTAATAAATGGAATTGTGATTCTCCAGCCATTGATTTCTGAAATTCTTGCTTTTTATCTTTTGCTAAACTTACTGTGATGGAATAAACTGATGGTATAATTTCTGATATGTGTATAATTGATATAGTGACTTGATTGGTAGATAGATAGAGCATTAGACAATTAGCTTGTATGGTCACATATTTACAATATGTGGGGCACTCCCATGTGAAGAACGCATCTGTTCTTTCATGTTAATGAAATTTGAGGTGTTATCAGAAAGTTCAAATCCTTGAATAAGACTCTGAAGATGAAACAGAGTTTCTGCTATCTGCCTGCACTCTTCGGAACACTGTTTAGAAGCCTTGTATAAGTTGTTGCTGCACTCATTTGTAAATAAGTGGAACAGTCCTGTGAACAATTTTGGGATATTACTTAGTGAAAAAGTGGAATTTTCTTGGTTCACAGGAATATTTCACACCTTCATTATATGTTCATTATTTGTATATGGAATTTGACTAGATCATGATTGCAATGTGTCCTTGTTACGATATTAATCAGGACTATTCCCCTTATTCATGTTTTGTTTGTCACTTACAAATTATGTGATTTTTCCTTTGATTTTAAAAGGATTGTTTTTGTTTATTCACTTCACAAATTAATTACACTGCAGGCTTTGCCGAACTGCAGTAAAATTTCATGTTTCTTTGGGAGCTAATAGAAATTAATTTGCTATCTGGTTCTTATCTTAAATTTTCCCTTTATTTTTTTTTTTTATTGTTATTAGTATGATCCATGACTAAAAGATTTAAAATCCAACATCTATTATATTTATATCATTCATAGTAATTATTTCCTTTCACTCCCCTAGTCCTTTTTATAAAGAATATTTTCTCTAATTGGAGTAGTCATTAAACTAATTTTTCAATTTTTACCCTTATTAAATATATATAACTTACTATCTATGTACAATAAATTTAGGAAAAATCCTATATAAATATGGTTGAATCACCAAAATTCTTATTTAGGTTATTAAACTTGACAAATTATTAATTAAGTTAGGTAGACTTAATTAGGGATTTAGAATTTAGACCTAATTACCTCTATATCCTTTAATTATTAATCTTGAAAAGTTAACATCTTTGGGGTTCAATGATAAACAATCAAGGGCATGGGATAAAGTTCAGCTTTCAATTAACATCTTTGAAAACTCATTGTATGAAGCTTCAATTACGAGGAAATCAATTTTTTTGAGGAACAGATTCAATCATCAGATGCTCTTGAAGAGATGAGTTAAGGGAATTGGGGATGTTCTTGATTAGATAGCTCTATACATATAAGATTTTGAGCACATATAATTGATAGGTTCCATCCAAACTTCACTGCTCCGTCTTGAAAATCACTTAGGTGGAATTACAGGTGATTTACTTCTTAAATGAAATCCTGGGAATTCCCAGAAAAACTGAGGTTGGATCTCTCCTCACATCAAAATGAGAGCCAAGCATTTGCATAGCATAGCTCTTATTCTTTGAACAACCCAGTGCATAATTGATAGATTCCTCATAGCGACAATGGTTCTCCTCACATCAAAATGAGAGCCAGGCATTTGAACAACACAACTCTCATTCTTTGAACGTGCATAATTGATAGGTTCCTCAAAGTGACACTAGTGGCAGCTTCTAACGAAGGCGAAAGCGACAACTTCTCATGACGTCATTCTAGCAGTCAGGCACACGAGAGAGAACCACAATGGGCCTATTTGGATCACAAACTTTTTAAGTTTTTTTTGTGATAATTTTGAAAAAAGTCAGTTAATGTTGCCAGCTGATTTTAGATCCGTTTAAGTTGAACTTAAATTTACTTAATTTAAAGCTCAAAAAACTCATTAAGGAAAAAGCTCAACTTCTTAGTTTTTTCCAAAAAGCTCACAGTTTTTTGACATGGACCCCGCCATTTCTACTACCATCAATCCAAACACACATTATTATCAATAACTTAACTTTTTTCATATTGAGCTTTTTTTAAAGTCAGATAGTTTTTAAGCCACTGCTCCTACCGCCAACTCAAACAGGCTCAATATCTGACCTTAGCTTTTCCTTTCCTTTTTTTTTTTCTTAGACTATAGATTAGGAGTATTATTAAAATATAACTAACATTTAAATATTCTATATTGGGTAAGTGACCTAATTTAAGGTTTATTGAGTTTATCAACCTTATATAGAATATTTTTATTTCAACCTTCTTTATTTGTTTATATGAGATTCTCCCATAAATTTATACTTTTTATCTCACATATACATTATTTTTCGAATAAGGATATAATTAAAAAGTAAGCTATAAAGGTCATATATTTATTAATTTTCACTAACTTTTTAAACTACATAATTTTTAATTATTTTTTAAAAAAAGTACAGGAGGAAAATTCCATGGGCGTACAAAAGAGATTCGATAGTTTGCTTTCATCGTATCATATTTTTGCCGTCTTATTTCGCTTTCTCAGTCTTTTTTTTTTTTTCAAATTCAGATGTTTTCTTTTATAAAAATAGGATATTATGTCCAATCAATCATTTCTTACCCAATCAATACTTGCCACGTAAGGCCCTCTACATCTCTGTACAGTGCCCTACATAATCCCCTAGGTTCTCATAGCATTCGTAAGCATCCTCAATTTCTTCACCTACCCACTCTCCCTTGTACCGTGTCCTCCAAGTCTACACCCAATCAATTCCCAAATCCTTCCTTGCTAAGGGTATTTGGGCAGGCAATCTCGATTTTCTTAGTGGTTTAGATTTAATATTTTTTAAAATATTTATTTTAATAAATAGATAATTTAAATTAAAGATAATTTTTTAACTATTATTTTTTAAAAAATTAATTATTTAAAAACTACTCTTTCTGTTTTAAATTATAGGGTTAAATTTATAATATAATTCACACTACAAACTTGGTCTTATAATTAAGAAAAGAGGTACTATCAGTTAAAAATAATTAGACAAGTTTTAAATGAGTAAGCTAAAGGATAGGCAACAAAATTGTTCCCTTATCTTACCCACCAAGCATCTCTCACGGCTATTCCCAACAAAATATCGTTTTGCATGCTAGGGAATCTTGAAAAATACTGGTGACAAAAAAACCAATTTTTGGGAAGCCATCAAAAGCAAGCTAAATGATCAGGTCAACTATTTGACCAAAAAAAAAAAATTCAGGTCAACTGATAGAGTGATGGATTCTATAATTGTGGGCTACTTTGGGTCTAGGCAGTGGGCTTCTTCTTTCAGTATGTTGGGCCCAAATAAGGTAAATTGAGCACTCCCTTGAAAAACGATTTCGGCGCCATACTAGGTAGCAGGTACTACCTAGTACTATACCAATTCTGGGGGATCTTTCCTTAATTGGCGGGTTTTGTCTTTTACGTATTATAATTTGAAAAATACAATATTTATTACTCATTCCATGACAAAGACTCGAACATTTAAAATGAAAGAATTAGAGATATTCTTTTAAGCATTACTGAAATTGTGTGTGTGTTTTTTTTTTAATTTGTAAAAAATCAGTTGTTTTCTTAAAAAAAATATTGAAATCATATAAATTTTCTACTTTTAAAACTTGGAAATAAATTACACAGGAATTTTTAGATCTTCAGTAAAATTACTTATATTTTTTAGACCAATATTATTTTTTAAAAAAATGCCGAGAAAAAGCAAGATAATGAAGCATGCACGCACACACGAATGCAGGAAAATTAAGTTTTGATTAATTTACGAGGCCATCCGTCGCTTTTGTTGATTTAAATTACGTGTGGGGCCAAATTTTAAGATATGACACCTACAAGTATTATGTTTCTCTCATTATTAATTCTCTATTTTCTTATCATTTTTCATAATTTTTAAATTATAACTTTTTAATCAATTTAAAATATCATAATATTATTTTAATTTTTTTCTTATTTTTCTAATCAAAATTTTATATGAGTTCATGAAAAATAATAATAATAATAATAAATTATGAGAAGACCTTCTTCCCAACCCTACACCTAAACACATAGATAAAAAAGGTAACGTGCTTTGGCTGTCCTCAAAAGTCAAGGGGACACACTTGTACTAATGCCATCTTATCTTAAACATTTTTTTTTTTCATTTAGCAAAATTAAAAAAGCTATTTTTAGTTTTTGCATAAAAAATATATATCTATTTTTAGGAAGGTCCCATGCAACTTACGAATCATGTGACTAACTAAAGCTGACAAGTCAGTTATTTCACACTCGATTCAAACCCCGAAAACGCACATTTGTTATTTCACACTCAATTCCATTTTTCACTCTTTTTCCATTTATTATATACTGGAGAATAGCGATAGAAAAATATAAGAAGGATATACTAAAGAAGAAAATTATAAATAAAAAAAAAGAAGAAGAAAAAATCATATGCCCAACCAATGACGAGAGAGGAGACATGAGACGTCAAAGGACGAGAGAGGAGATTTAATTTATTATAGATGCTTCTTTTCATAAATTTAACAGTTTGGTAAAAATAAAATTTTGATGGAAAACTTAATGATGTTTTTTTCGTAATAAAAATTAAAAATACAGAAAACAAGAAAAGGAAAAGAAAATGAGAGAAAAAAAAAAAAGAAGAAAAGACAACGCCGTCAATGGAGGGATGTCATGAGGTGGTGCGTTATTAATTAAAGTTGGTGGGACGACGTTGTTTGGGGGAAGACCCACGTGTTTGAAATGAATTAATGGGTCAAGATATATAATTTGCACCAAGACAAGGGTTCTTACTTCTTGGTATTTATATCTCTGTTGCCAAAATTGTATTCAAAGAAGGGTATCCCTCCAAAACCATAGAATCAACCGGCCAATTGTTTGAGTTAGCGTAAGAGTGTATTTATATAAATCGAAACCGTAATTAATCATGTTGGAAAGGTATCTTTTACCTCTAATTTAAACAAACAGTAAGTAATCTTAAAAAATACAAGTGACAAATAAATTCTTCAAAGCTGTGCAAAGTGGCAGGGCAGGCTGAATGATTAGGTCAACTTTTGACCAAAAAAAAAAAGACAAAAACAAAAGATTAGGTCAACTGATAGAATGATGGGCTTCTATTAACGGTCTATGTTGATTCGATAATTTGCAAAAATGACCTTTTTTAAAAAGGGTACTGACAACGTAGAGATTAACGAATAAGGCGAGACATTATTCCAAGATCAAAGGAATAAGAAAATGAAAAGTTGCCTTGTTATTTATTTTCTGTTGAATCCAAGATGTCAAGTGAATCTTTACATTATTTATAGAACAGCCCAGCTATAGTCAATAATATTTTTGATTAAATTTTATATTTTTACAGGTGAAAGAATATACATAGTTTTGATAAAAGTTTTTCTGTTCTTCATCTCACCACCCAAAAAAGAAAAGAAAAGGGAAACCCCTACTGTCGGTTACCTTTGATAACATAAAACCACTATAAAAAAAACATGAAATTAGGGACGGAATTTTCCCACAGAATTCCGTGGGTAAATCGATTTGCCACGGAATTCCCACGAAATCTAATGTATGCTTAATTTATCAGGTAGATAATAAAATAAAAAAACATATCTTAATATGTTATTGGTCAAGGTAGATCATATACAGTCTCTAGAGTCCAAATGAACCACTAACACGTATTAATGCACACCCCTTGAAGGTCATTCTGGTGGCACGAATAATTCTCAGCAAATATTTGAGCAGAAAACATGACACTTATGTTCTCAGCCAACAAAACTAGGCCAAGGATTCAAACTTGCTTTGGAGCCAATTACTCTGGCAAGTTTGTAGAAATGAGACATGAACATGCAATTTTGTACGAGACAGTCCTCATGAACAGTATCCATACCAGAGAAAAACAGAGCACTCAACTTCAATCCCAACACAAGACATTCACACATGAATGAAAAGATATATATTCAATATAAGTACACACAAATCTGTATCTGTCATTAGCACCATATCATGAAGAAGAACAAAAAGATTGAAGAGAATATCACTGATAATAAACCAATGAAAGCCTATTTTAAGCATTGAATTATTTCACTAATTAAACTGCTTATAATAAGTATCAACAGGCCTCATGTCATGACCTAGGCTATTACTAAACTGCTTATAATAAGTATCAACAGGCCTCATCGCTGACTACATATGAAAAGATACGTGTGCACCATCCCATAAGGAAAACTCTCATCTTAAACATAGTTCAGCACAAAAGACCCCAAAAACACTAATCTGATCAAGAACTTACACAGGCCCAAAACCATAATTGTTAGTTACTTCACAATTCTATTTTCTCAACGCCCTCTAAAGCGGATCTCAAGTTTCATAATCTGAATGCAAGAGAAGTTGATATAAACACAATGGAAGTTGAAGGACGTGGCATGCCTCTAATAGGTCGACATTATTGAACTTTCACACCCTATATCTACCTAAGCCTATGTAAAACAATAAATAGCAATAAATAATAAACAACTATTTTTTTTCTCTCTAATGGAAAATGAGAGACAGATGAACAAATGAATAAGGACACTGGCCAAAGAAGTCAAATAAGAGCCAAATTCCTTATGTACCTGAACAGGGGGAAGGCGCTTCTCGGGACTGGCTATCCAAAGTTATGCAAGAAGGATCACTGATTTCAATATTAAATGATGACGACTGGGAAGTATGAGGTGATCCTGTGCCCTGCACACAAGATGAGGCAGATGCCTTATCATTGACTTGATCAAGACAACGATCCTTGGATTCATTTGGCTCCACAAAAGTAGATGGTCGTGCATTACGGTGAATCTAAAATTATTGCTGGCTGCTGGCTCAGGAAATTAAGTCGTGCATCACACTGGATAAGCTTCTCAAAATGCTTGTTCAGCAGTCCTTGTGGGACTTGCAGAAAATGCTGCCTACAGAACAAAAGAGTGTTCCCAAAACATGTCAAACCCTGTATATATAGAAGAAGGTGGGACCAAGCATGCAGTACAATCCTACATTCCTAATGCAAATTGAAATGAAGTGCATGATGAAATATTTTACAATTACGACCACTACTGACCAGAAATGCTGTCAAATTTAGAGTCATGAAAAAAATTTAAATGAAAAAAGTAGAGCGGTAAAGTCAACATGCCTTGTCAAATGGCATTTTGAAGTCTGAACTCTCTATCTCTGGCCAGCGTCCTTATTCATTTGTTCGTCTGTCTCTCATTTTCCATTAGAGAGAAAAATGAGGTCGATAGAGACAAATTACATCTTAGAAACAAATCCAGAAACGAACAGTAGTATGGGTGAATACTTTTACCCGAAAGAAGCCCTTTTGTCGATTCTCGATTACAGAAACAATGAGAAGTTGATCCCCGATTCGATTTCCTTAGGCAGGCTGATGAGGTCGATCGTCTTTCGCGCTTGGTGGCGTCTTCGTGTCACACGACGAGGGCTTCGGACTGTGAGGGCTTAGGGTTCACATTCGTGTCATACAGGGCTTCAGACAGTGAGGGCTTCGGGTTCGCACCGATGCCCTACGAAATTTCATGTCGGTTTTGTAATCCATTTCCTCACGGAAATTTGAGACGGAATTCCGTCGGCATTCCGTCGGTGAATACCCACAGAAGCGTTCCGCCTGAAATTTCCGTCTGAAATCTTAAATTTGGGACGGATTTTGAGACGGAAATTTTCCGTCTCTAATTTCCGACGGTTTTCCGTGGCAACTTCGTCCGTGATTTTAGAGACGGAATTTCCGTCTCAAATCCGTCCCTTCCGTGGGTAATTCCGTGGCATTTTGACTGATTTTTTATAGTGAACACCTCATTATTTGTTGGATATATGCTCTTAGTCACTTAAGTCCTATTGGGTTTTAGTGAGACCAAAGCCCATGAGACTTAGGGTTAGATTAAGTCTTGCATTTAACCCTATATATTCTAACTTACTCCTGCTTTGCCTCTAAAGATATCTCATTAGAAAAATATCCAAGAGGCAGACGTTCATCATCTGAACGGTTGCCCACACACTCACCCCATCCTACTCGAGAGATAGTCTGGAAGATCGATCATAGAGCGGACGAGGACTATTCGTGAACCGTTCGTGTAGAGGCTTTCAAACCGTTTCATCTTTCCAGGTAATCAAAATGATGAAGGTTCTTATTCTCCTACATCAAATCAGTTAAATA
The DNA here is from genome assembly GCA_037074495.1 of Acacia confusa. Classification (NCBI taxonomy): domain Eukaryota; kingdom Viridiplantae; phylum Streptophyta; class Magnoliopsida; order Fabales; family Fabaceae; genus Acacia; species Acacia confusa. The sequence goes on from CM073509.1 coordinate 3,778,527, forward strand.
CGCTTCCGTGTTTTCTGATGAGATTCCTACAATTGGCATCAGAGCCAGGATGATGAGGAAAAGAACCCAGTTTTGATATTATTTCATATTTCATGTGATTCGTTTCAAAAATTATATTTTGAAAATATGACATCCTTTTCTATAATTGTTATTTATTTCATGAAGATTATTCGTTTATAATTCAGATTTGATTTTAGTTTTAATTTTAATCGCTTTAATCCATGGTTAGATTCTCCCTGTATTTCTTGATTTGTAACAAGGAGGCTAATCTCATATGATTAGGTTTCCTCCTTGCTATTTTTTCTTTATTTTCTGAATTTCTATGTAATTTTTTGATTTGTGAAAAAGTTGTAAATGAAGAAATAGCAAGAAGATTAGCTTTCAACGCTTTCGGGCTACTTTTCGTGGACCTCTGGACCTTGGAATTGGACGAACCATATATCGTTGGAAAGAGAACGGAAAGACGAGCAAAAATATAAAAACCCCGTCATCAAAAGCCAATCCACGCGCCTCCACGCTCCGCCAAAGAACAGGCGCGTGAGGGCGCGTGGAGCCTCCGTTTGCGGTGGTTCCGGTGGTCTTGTTCTCGTCTCCTCGTGGCGGTCCTTCCCTTGGAGTTTCATGGTGATCTGACTTCGGTGGATGACGTGGCAGAAGTGGAGGCTAGAGTTTCTCTTTTGTGTCCTAGGGTTTTTCACCAAGCATTGGGTTTTTGGGCTTTTGGGCTCATGGATACCCTAGAAGGGCTTGGACAAATACTATGAACTGGACAAAAGAGAAATTCCAAAGTTGTAAATTTTTATCTTTTTATTTTTATAGGAAAGCCATGGATTAAAGTTATTTATTTATTTATTTAATGCTTTTATTGAATAGTATGAATTATATATGCGATTAACATGATTAGAAATAACATGTCATATAGAATAGGATGATGTCATATTGTTGCAAAATCACATGTCATAAATGCATAGTAGCTATTATGTCTTAAATCGACTAGTATGATAGTTATTATGTAAGATTATTTAGATTATCCACTAAATTAATTATCAATTATTATGATTTTAAATTAAAATCTATAATAATATTTGGATTAATTAATTGTGGAATAAAAATCTAGATAACCACTTAATTAATTATTAACTATTATGTTTTTAAATTAAAGTCTAGAATAATAGTTGGATTAATTAATTGTGGAATAAAATTCTAGATAACCACTAAAATTAATTATCAATTATTATGATTTTAAATTAAAATCTAGAATAATAATTGGATTAATTAATTGTGGAATTAAAATCTAGATATCCACTAAATTAATTATCAATTATTATGATTTTAAATTAAAATCTAGAATAATAATTGGATTAATTAATTGTGGAATTAAAATCTAGACAAATAATCTAGATAATTTCCTAAGAGAACCGTTTTATTTTGCGAGTAAATTGTGGGTCTGCTAAAATGGTCACGAGTGAAGCAGATACTGCCTGTCATGACTAGATTTAAGGACCTTAATAATTTCAAAATTTAGTAAAGTATTGAATGACCCATCGTCGGCAATGCTTGGATACTAAGGATAATTCTTGAAATTAAACAGAAGTTACTCTCAATTGAACAATTCTTGGAAATCGGAAAGTTGCTTATGTTGAATGGGAGGAGATTTAAATTAAGAAATTAATTTAACCTCCAAGCGCACTATAGGACCATTAATAAAATAATCATGTGAAGCCCAGACGGATAAGCATGATTGGATTTTATTAGATTGGACTTAAATAACAAATGGGAGGAGATTTGAATTAAGAAATTAATTTAACCTCCAAGCGCATTATCGGCCTGTCAATAAAATAATCATGTGAAACTCCACCGGATAAGCATGATTGGATTTTATTGGGCCTTAATAATTTCAAAATTTTATTAAAGTGTTGTACGCATCACTCGACAATACTAAGCTATTAAAAATAATTTTGAAATTAAACCCTTTTTTTTTTTACGTTCAACAAAGCTTATGAAAATTCTCATGAAAAAAAAATATTGAATGGGTGAAGGTTTTAAATTAAGTATTTAATTTTAAAACCAACGGGCTCCAATTGTGGGTTTATTAGTGAAATGGTTATCGCTGAAGCCCCATCGGATAAGGATAATCGGATTTCGCTAGATTAAACCCTAATATTTTCAAAATTTTAGTGAAGTTTTGTACGGCCTATCGTCGGCAACACTTAGACACTAAAGATAATTTTGAAAGCAAACAATGGTTAAATACATTCAACTTTGGTAAAGTTGTTAACCCTTCCATCGAGGCTCTGACAATGGAACTAAAGGCCTAAATAACAATGTTAGTTTTACAAATATCTTGCCCATCGTAAGCCTTGCAAAGATAATTAATGGATTGTTAACAATAAATAAGAGTAGTTATGAGAATCTACTTGCATTTAATTTGTTTGTTGCATTTTTGTTTGTAATTGTGTGCTTTGTATTTTTTTCAGAAAATATCTTCCTTCAATCATTTAGCAATGATTTTGAGTCTAAAGCCTCTAGATGCTACCAACTATGAAAAGTGGAAAACAAAACTTGATGTTGTTCTCAAACATAAAGAGCTTAATTTTGTCCTTACCGTACCAAAGCCATGGCCACTGCAAAGGATGCGTCTAAGGCAACTAAGACGCAATACTCAGATTGGGAAACGACAGATATGGTAGTTCGCTGCTATATTCTTGTCAGTATTTCCAAACACTTGCAGAAGCAAGTGTACATGGTTAAGAGTGGAGTAGAGATGCTTCAGACTCTTGATAACATGTTTGCAGTACCTAGCAGCTATGCTATACAGAATGCAATTAGTGCAGTTTTTGCTAAGAGTCTTGTTAAATCTAAGGGGAAACCTAAGGGTGGTAACAAGAACAATATGGCTTGGTTATCAGTTGTCAAACCAGTTGCTATGAAGAAGCCGAAAGGCAAGTGCTTCAAGTGCGGACTGAAAGGACACAGGAACAAAGATTGCCCAAAAAGATCAAACAAAGAGCGCCTGGTAGCCTGGACAAAGAAAATTTAAGCTTAAAGATGGGTAGCTTGTGTCTGCATTAGCAGAAGCACAAGTTATTTTATCTTTTGATAATTTAAGACTGTGGTTTTGGGCGACTGTTTATTTGTTCCGGATTTCAAAAGGAATTTAATTGTTAGTTGTTTCGTTGAAACATGGTTTCAAATGCAATTGATTCCTTAGCTTCATTTCAAAGTTCTTCTTTGTCTTGTTTGTTCTGGCACATTTTTTAAATAGTCTTTATTACCTATGTCTTATGCCCCATTGAATTTATTATGTTGAATTAAAAGGATCATAAACAAGAATATTCACCAAAGAAATAAGTTTCAAATGAAACATATATTGGCCTTTTATGATTGAGTCAGATTACCTCAAATAGAAAACATGGTTTACTTAAAAGAGGGACTGAAAGTTCCATAGTCTTTGGACTAAAGGCTACATATAAGTCCTATTTGGAAGGTAAAATGGCCAAACAATCTTACAAGGTCAAAGGATTTTGCGCAGCTATTCAACTAGAATTGATACATACTGAAGTATGTGGACCAGTTAGCATTCAAGCCATAAGAGGTTATGAGTACTGCATTAAATGAATGGTTGCTCTGGATTTGGACAGATGAACCTATGCGTCATAAGTCTTGAGTTTTTTGGAAATTTCCAAGAGGTTTAAGTCTAAGGTAGAAAAGCATCTAGGTGTTCAAATAAAAACTTTGATCTGACTAAAGTGTTGGATACCTACTTGGTAAGTTCGGGTCTTGCCTGATTCAAGAGGAGATAGTTTTCACAACTGTCAACTCTAGGAATGTGTTAGTTGAATGAAGTTGCAGTATGTAGAATTCAAACATTTCTAAACTAGGTGATGTATGTGTTCAGTTATTCATCCTTGCCAATGTCGTTCTGGGGATATGCTTAGGAGAAGAGAATGTACCTCCTTACTTGGTTCAATCAGAGACTATTGTAAAGACACCTATAGAATTATGGAAAGGGTGCAAGCCCAGTTCAAACCATATTCAGATTTAGGGTGCTCCGGCACATGTCTTGCAACATGGGTCAAATAAGACGGGATCTTGCATGGAAGTGTGCATATCTTTTGGCTAACCTAAGAGAAACGGGGATTGGATCTTATTTAGTCCAAAAGATAAGATCGTCTTAGTGAGAACTCACGTGACTTTCTTAAAGGAGGACTAGATGGAAAATTATAAGCCCATGAGTAAGGTTATTCTTGATGAGTTTTATCTCGGATCAAGAATTTTCAAAATTCTCTAGAAGCTTCATCCATTGTTCCCTTGATTGTTCAAAGAGGGGAAAAATATACCTCTGGGTGAACAAACATGGGAACCATAATTGGAAATTCAACATGATAATACAAGTAGGAACTAATAGAAATATTAGTATTATATGTGGAAGAATAATATCAAGAATTTGTTAACATGTAATATGAAGAGCCACCATCTGACCCAAAACTTGGATTTACTGTAGATACACCAGATCTAGTATGGTACATTCGTAGTAGGAAAGAATCTTTTCAACCCTCAAGATATCTCTTGTTGGGTGACATTGATCTCATGAGTTACGATAATGCACTGGAAAATGTTGTTGATCAAGTGTTGCTCGTAGCTATGAACAATGAGGTGGAATACTTGTATTTCATCTCTGTACGGTCTCTGGTAAAGACACCAAGAGGGGTAAGACCCACTACGTGTATGTGGACCTATAAAGCAAAGAGAGGATAGACAGGAAGGCGAAAACCTTCAAGACTAGTTTGGTGGCAAATGTTTGTCAAACGTCATGCTTGAGTCTATCTAGATTCTCTTAGTTGCTGTTACAAGTCTCATTTATGAGATTTTATTTTGGAACTTGGATGATAGAACATCTACATGCAACGGCAAAAAATGTTTATAACTAATGGGCAAAAACACTATATGCAAGTTGTGAAAGTCCATTCTATGGACTTAAGCAAGCATCTAGGTCATGGAACATCAGGTTTGATCAGGTTATCAAAATTATATTTTTGAGAAAACCTTGATTAATGGCAGTAGCTTTTCTAGTACTTTATGTAGATGATATGCTTCTTATTGGAAACAAAGTGGAGGTAATATAAAATGTAAAGAGTTGGCTGAGTAAGCGTTTTAATATGAAAGCCAAGGGGAAGCCAATTATATTCTTGGTATGAAACTCTTAAAAGATTGTAAGAATAAGAAGTTGGCATCATCTTAGGTTACTTACATTGACAAAACTCTTACCAAAACCCAACATGGGGAATTCTAAGAGGGGAATCATGTCTCTCAGATATGGAATTCATCTTCCTAAGGAGTAACTTCTAAAGAATCCAGAGAAGGAAGAATGCATGAGTAGGATGCCTTATGCTTTGGCAATAGGTAGTCTTATGAATACCATGTGGAGTATTAAACCAGACATCTGCCACACAGTGGGAGTAGTGAGACGGTACCATTATGGTCCTAGAGGAACACTAGATTGTTGTTAAGCATGTACTCAAGTATCTTCGGAGAACGAGAAATTATGTGCTGGTATATTCTAGTGAGAGTCTTGAAAAGCTGATCTTTCACGAATTTAGTTTTTAAGTGGATATTGATTCAAGAAAATCAACCTCGAGCTATGAAGTTTACATTAAACTAAGATAGCATTAGAGGTGGATCTTGCAGACCCAGTTATTAAGAGTTTACCTGAACTTGTGTTCGAGAGCCATGTTACTTCTTTGGGTCTTAGGAGGATCCCAGAATTGCATTGAGCAAGTGGGAGATATTGTGCTCATTGTGCTCTTGGAGTAAGACAATGAAACAATGTAATCATTTTCTGAATTTTTACAAAGTGCTCATTGTGCTCTTGGAGTAAAACAATGAAACAATGTAATCATTTTCTGAATTTTTACAAATGAGGTGTTTTTCATTGTTTTGTGCACACAATTTAGAAACATTAAGGTCCGAATCAATTGTGGAGTATATGATCATATGGATACGTTCATGGAGGACATAGTCATAGGTTCTCACACTTGATGAATAGGTTCACAACTATTGAATTAAGTTGGGTGCTTTATTTAGGCTACAATATTTTATGAAATGGTTTTGTCCAAATCATTATAAAATATTGGTGTGGATTAATACTTACATTGAATGGATCAAGGAGAGATTTAATTGAGGTTGTTCTTTCTGTCATAAGGAATCAAATCTCCAAATAACTATAGGCATGCAGTTGCTCTAAATCCTGAGTTTATTTTAAATGGGTAATTAAATAGTTTTCATTCTTTGATTTACCAATGGGTGAGGTTTGATCTATATGACGGCCAATAACTTGGTATTTTGGGATTGAGACTATTTGGTTATCGGTGTTTATGAAATAAACAACATGAAATTTATAGGAAATGTCCCATTGATATGTTTCGGTACTTGGATATTGAAGACACTGGCCAGTGCAAGTAATCCATTAGAGAAACTATCAAAGTCAAGGGAATAAATAATTGATTGGGTTACAGAAGACTAGTCAATCAATTATAGACATTCTATAAAGGGGCGATGCATATACATGTTATAAGTTTCATTAATCTTGGAGTTCACGTTCGGGCTTTTAGTGGAGTAGCACCGAACTAGATAATCTTCTATAGATTATCATGAGCCTTGATGAATGACAAATGATAGATCCCCAGGCTAGCTCGATACAAGGGATGGGGTATATAATCAGATGATGATGGCTTATGGACTACATGATCTTGGGTTTACGAACTCAAGTTTGTATCTTAAAAGAGCAAGTGGGAGATTGTTGGATATATGCTCTTAGTCACTTAAGTCCTATTGGGCTTTAGTGAGACCAAAGCCCATGAGGCTTAGGGTTCGGTTAAGTCTTGCACTTAACCCTATATATTCTAACTTACTCCTGCTGTGCCTCTAAGGATATCTCATTAGAAAAATATCCAAGAGGCAGACGTTCATCATTTGAACGGTTGCCCACACACCCACCCCATCCTACTCGAGAGATAGTCTGGAAGATCGACCATAGAGCGGACGAGGACTGTTCGTGAACCGTTCGTGTAGAGGCTTTCAAACCGTTTCATCTTTCCAGGTAATCAAAACGATGAAGGTTCTTATTCTCCTATATCAAATCAGTTAAATACGCTTCCGTGTTTTCTGATGCGATTCCTACATTATTTGCTTCCCACTGATCATTATTTGTTCATCTAACCACTAAAAAAGAAAAGGGAATCCACTACTCTTGCCCTGTGATGTCGACAACACAGTGATTCTTGCCGCCCCCAATTCCCATGAGCCTGCCGGGGTCCTTGCGTTTTCTGGAGCGAAAGACGCGAAGTTGACCACAGGTGAGATTGAAAAACTTCGGTGACGAATCCGCAGCTCCGAATCCAACAGTCACTTGTAATTTTACGTTGAAGTGCAGCACCCTCCTACTCCATTCCTCTTGCAATTCTGCAAATACCTTCTTCGCCAGCTTGGGTGCCTTCGTCGCCATGCTCACCTTCACATATTTCTCCTTCGTCCTCTTTAGCGGGATAGTTTCCTGCAACATAGTCCGAGCGAGCTCCACCTCGCCATGGAAAATCGAAACTCTGAATTCCTCGAGCGATATGTCCTTGTTGGGGTTCTCCATCTTGAAAATCACGTGATACGTGCCTCTGAGCTGTGAATTGGATGCAGAGAAGTAGCTCACATGAAGCGAGAGTAGTCGGATGTCTGGTCCCTGCGGCGGCTTGTGGAGGATGGTGACAAGAACAAGGCCCACAAGGCCCAGAAAAACAGAAACCAAGGTGATATAGCCGACCGGCACGCAGCGGAACAATCTGCTTCTCCGAGTGCTGTTGCTAGCAGCATCATTATCTGTCATGTCTGGTTCAGAGATGGAAACAAGAGACAGATAGGGAAGTTTGGAATTTGATGGGGATGAAAACACGTACAGTGGGGTTCAGAGAATGAAAGCGATAAGACAGAAGAAGATAGAGGACGCGAATTAGTCCTCAGATTTATGGAGTCGCAGGTGGGCCTCAAACCCTAGTTAGTTGATAATGACAGGCTTGCGAGGGGTTGCGGGTAACAATGGGAAGCTTCGAGGTAGGACGCCATGCATGTGCCGATTGCTGCTTAACCTCCCTTGCCCCGAAATATATTTCAAACTGAAAAAAGGCACCAGTTCAGCGTTTTGTGTCAAAACCGCCTTGTACCAAGGAAGAGGTGGTGTTGGGGGGTCGTTTAAACTAGGAAGCTTCGAGGAAGGATCTTCTTTCCTCTTTTAAAGAATTAGATGATTTTTTCTTCTTTTCTTTTTGGTGCCCACTAGATGATTTTATGAAAGTATAGTAATCAACTCATTAAATGTTTGACTGGCGACTGGGTTAGACTTTAGAGATTGAGTGTAGCTAGTGACCAAATAAAATTAAAATCTGATTGTTACAATTCAATCCTTAATCTGGTTTTTATTTTTTGCAATTCTATCATTCATGCAAAAATTAGTTTATTTTGTTTACTATATATTCCCTGTAGCAAATCGAGGAAGAATGTAACTTATTATTATTGTTAGGGTTTAGGGTTTAGGATCTAGCAGATCGAAAAAGAAATACTCTGATTTGATATAGGGTTTCAGAGTGGAATATCGAGAAAGAGAAGGAATTAATCTATTTGAATGAGAGTAAGCAGGGGAGAGAGTGTTTTATTTGAACGAGAATAAGAAAATAATTAATCTATTTTCCCTTTTTAAAACCCCTATATTGGGAGAATTTTATTTTTTAGAAGGAGGGTTTTAAAAGATTTGTAAAAATTCTTGATTTCCTCACCTCTTATTTTTAAAACTTGCAAATAAGGAAAAGAATTATCAAAACCTTTGATTTCCTTTCTTTTCCCTCCAAAATAGAACTCCCAAGTCACCTAAGCTAAACAACAATATCATAAATTTCTGGATTTTTTTCTTAAATTTTTGTTTCTGATCTACTTAATTGTTCACAACACAGTTGTTAGACAACTTTTCTTTTTCTTATATTAATTATTAAGTTCTTCAATAATGAAGATATCATGAAATTATTTTTTTTAAAAAAAAAGAACAAACTGATAAATAACCACTAACAAAATGCATATTTTATAATTAATTAAATATTTACAAGTTTTAATATTTATTGGATCAAGTTTGTAAATTTTTTTATATTTCTTTGATTTATTATATATGCTTATTTTCATAAATTTAATTGTTTGGTAAAAATATGAAAAAAACATCATTAAGTTTTCTATCCAAATTCTATTTTTATAAAACAATTAAACTTAGGGAAAGAAGCATATATAATAAGGGCTTTGGTTTTCTCATGTTACATGAGAAAAAAAAAGTTTCTGACACAAATATGAAATGGTGGGACCCACATATACATATATGAATTAATATATGCATATGTGGGTTCCACCATTTCATATCTGTGTGACATGAGAAAATGTTTTCCCATATAATAAATTAAAGAAATATAAAAATATTTACAAACTTGATCCAATAAATGTTAAAACCCGACAACACCTTGTTGGGCCCTCTCTCCACGAGTCATCTTGCTTGTAGGCCTTGGTCAGTTTATTAGGCCCTACAGTTCAGAACAATGGGCTTCATTCTTTTGGCATCTTAGGGTGCCTTCCTGGTGTAGTAAATAGGGCGTTGTTTACCTCCTTCTTCTCTAACCAAAACGACACTAACGACCCTGTATGAGATTGCTACACAGAATGTCTCACCTTCCTCTGGCTCAGACAATAATAATACATCAATTAGACATTGTTTCAATTGTTGTAGTGCAATTTCACAATTGTCACTCTGCTAGAAGCTCTTATTCATTCTTAATGAAACTTTTTGTTCATCTTCTGTCGTCTGATATACTAGAGCTTGGTAGGTTGTTCGTTGCAAGTGGGGCGGTTTGTCTTCCTGCCTCACCATCAAGCATAGTTGGCGTAGCTGGTGTGCCTGTGTCGTTGGGCACGCCAGTATCTTTTTCAGTTAAAGTCTCGTTACCTACCGTCCTAGGTTAGTCAATCGTGATGTTGGGAGTTCCCAATGGTTGCATGCAGTAGCAAGATCAGTTGGAAACTATCTCGAGGGGCAAGATGGCGGAGTGACTTGTGGGGAGCATGAAGCAATTCATTCCCGTAAAGCATTATTTTCGTTTTCTTGGCGATAGAGTTGTTCTTATTGTTGTGAGGCCAACATGGCTTGAGTGGAAATTTTTTTGAGTTTGTTCCTGCCGTAGGACAGTCATCTCATCCAAACGTTCCTAGAGCTTGGTAGGTGTATATGTCGTGGTGAATAATCAAAGTGAACTCAGACAAAATAAATCCTACAGAAGTTCGTTGACAGTCCCTAAAGATGGTGCCAAATTGCAAAACCAAAATTCAATATTTGGGATTTTTTAAGGTTACTGACAATGTAAATATTATAAACAAAACAACACGAGAAGGTAAAACGGGAACTATAAATTGAGGAAGACAGGCAATTAAGGAATTGTTATTGATAGATCATAATACATTGTAGCAAGAAAAAATGTGTTGAGGGAGGAGAGATTCGAATATCCCCTGTTACCTACTGCCTGCTGCCTATAGCTTTCCCTATTTATAACATCCCAGAGTCTGATACCACTTGTAACATCTAATCTCTAATGCCATTTATAACATATGACTCAAATACCATTTATAACATTTGTCATCATGATTGTGTGAATAGAGAGACTTTAGCTTAGTGATATAGATACTCACTAATAAGTGGGTGCCCTGATAAGTTGCTTTTATCTCAGCTCTCGAGCGCATATATGTGCGTGTGGGTGTGTATATATATATGTGTGTGTGTGTTTTTTTTAAAGCAATTCCTACATTTATGGGAAGGAGAATGGTTTAACTTTAATTATAAATGAACAAGGCCAGCTTCGGAGATGGAGACGGAGACAGAGCTGGCACGGAGCCTGCAAGTGACAAGGGTGGCACCGAAGGCAGAACCGGCCAACACACTAGTGACGTGGGAGGTGACAAAGATAGAGCCAGGGTGTTTGAAAAAGGAAAAGGGAGAACCAAAGCGAGGGTTCCTCTTTTCCTAAAAGGCATAAGGAGCATTAGTTCATCTATTCCTAAAATGGTCACAACTTGTGTTTGAAAACAAAATTGAGGTGTACATATGTTAGCGAACATTTTGTTGGACTAAGGTAGTGTTTGGAACTATGCCAAAACTTAGATCTTGTGCAAACTCAGATAAAACTCCTCTCACATAGTTACCTCGTAAATCTCAAAACCTAGGTTTTGGAAGTTTTTCAAACACTACGTAAAACTCGCTCGGCCCAAGTAGTGAATTGTAATGCATGGAATTTCAAACTCAACTTCACATTCATTTCCAGTTACTACTAATATATGGAATTTTGATTTTTCTAGCCCCTGCTTTTTAAAATCTTTGCTTTATATCTGTCATTTCTACTATTCACAAGAGAAATTTAATACAGCTCTTCCTGTTCTCAAATTTACCTTTTACTTAATGAAAATATCATGCAGATATTTTTTTTAAAATGAACAAACAGATAAATAACCACCAACCAAATGTATGTAATTTTCGTTTTCTAGATGAGACATACGTGATCACGCAGTTTTCAAGACGTTAGTAGTGCACAGAATCATTACCTATTCAATAATCACTTGAACAAAGCCCCCATCATATCGATACAATTGATGGTAACTTGGTAAGTAGATGTTATTAGTTTGTATGGTCACTATTTACAACAGCATCGACACTGAAAAGAATTACAAAAATGATAACAATAAAAACCCAAGTCTGTTCGGTCTCTTGAAAATTGGTACTTGAAATATCTCAGCAATTTTAAAAACGAGGCACACGCAACCTTACCATAATCAACGTCCACTATGGTCATCGCTCATCATTCCCTTTAAGCTCTTAGCCAACCAAATGGCTGTCTCTCTTGGGGATACCATATCTTTCCCAAAGGGCTTTAGAACAACAGCGAGCTCCTCCAATCTATTATGCTGCAGTAACTCTGCAGACAACTCCAAGAGCCCTTCCAGAGCATCTGCTCTCTGCCTGAATGATTTAACATCCAAAGTTTCCTTGGCTGGGGTTTCCTCTTCGGTCACTGAAGAGTTACATTTGGTTAGCTCAGGGGAATCGGATTTTGAAACTAGGGAAGCAAGATTTTTCACGTCTTGTTCCTTGACACTGGAATGATCAGGGACACTTGGCTTCGTGCACAAAGCATCAGAGCAACTCGAGGGTTTTACAGCTGGAGCAATGATCGTGCTTCTCACATCTGATTGATCAGAAATGTTCGACTTCAAGCTCGCAGCTTCAGAGCAATTTGAAGAATTATGGGTCAGAGGAATGCCCATGTTTCTCATTTCTAAATCATCTCTCACAACTTTGAGAAATTTACCAACATCCACATTTTGAACTCCCATCTCCACAGATTCCTTTACTGGTTGCTCACTCCCAACTCGGTAACTGCTATGCCGTATAACATGGATGACATCATCAAAAGCTGGAGGAAGATTACCAACAGCTGGCCTTTCTATCACTGGATTATGCAAAATGGTTCCTTTATCTTCTTGCAAGCCTTTTTGGTCATTGGTAGAGATGACTGGGAGAGTAGTATCGGCCGCAGATGAGAGTCTTTCTCTTACAGTGAATTTGTCATCGCCAGAGGACTCAAGCATGGGTTTTAGCTGGCTTACTATGTCGGGCCTTTTACCAGGCTTGCTTACTGGAGCGACTTCTTCGCAAACAAACTTTTCTCCAGCACTCAATAGGGGAAGCTTTGGAGGATGGATTGAAGTCACTTGCCGAGTAGTATCTTGAAGATCTTGGATTTCTTCACTGCCTATAATAGTGGGAGTACTTGTCTGATTGATGTGGAGACTGTCTTCAAAAGCCAATATTTCACTGGAATCTGGAGCATGGTGATCAAGAGTTAAACCAGAACTTCCTTTCTCATTATTAGTAATTGTATTCTGAAGATTCAAGGTGGGTTCAGAGGCTTCCATGGACACAGTTTCAGCCATCTCACAGGGTAAAAAGGTAGCAGGTGGGCTGCTGTCAGGATGTGATTTTATAGTTTCATTATGTGTTGTACTCCCATGATCAGAAGTTGCCTGTTCCCGCATGTCAATAAAATTTTTGGCATCATCAGAAAGTTCAAATCCTTGAATAGACAGTGAAGATGAAACATAATTACTGCTATCTGCCTGTATTCCTTTGGGACATTTTTCAGAAGCCTTCTGAGGCTCAGTAATCTCCCCAGAAGCCTGTGGTATATGACCATTGGCTGACTGATAAGGAATCTTGTCTGAATGTGACTTAATAGTTTCAATATGTGTCCCACTCCCATGATCAGAAGGTGTCTGTTCTCCCATGTCAATAAAATTAGTGGCATCATCTGAAAGTTCACATCCTTGAATAGACACTGAAGATGAAACAGAATTACTGCTATCATTCTGCATTCCTTTGGAACATTTTTCAGAAGCCTTCTGAGACCCTGTAACCTCTCTAGAAGCATGTGGTATATGACCATTGAGCGCCTTATAATGACTCTTGTCTGGCTCCGGTGATATTTTTTTTGGACCAAACTTCTCTGTATCATTTGCTGCATTGCGTACATCAAGCCCAACCTGCCTCATTCCTCCTCGAAATGAAGGTTGTCTCAGTAAACTAGGGGGGGTCCCTTGCCTAACCTTGGCAGAAACTCCATCTCCTTCAACTTGTTTAATTGGACAAGATGGGGGAGTCCCATCGTGTCTGGGTTTAGTTTTTGGTGAAGAGTCCATCATCAGTAGAGCCTACCAGAATCAATTATGCAAAACACGTAATGAATAACAGTTTTTGAGGAAATAATATACAAATAGCAAGCGATAAGTAAGTAGTAAATAATTTCCCCTGTAAAGTACCTGATTCTTTAAAGGATGTGATCTTGGCATTCGTTTTGGAGGATCAGGGGATGTCTTTGCAGATATCAAAGTTGGAGACTCTAAATTTGGCTTGATACCAGGAGCAACAGCATTAGACTTGGGCAATTTAGGCAATGTATCAGCGTTTGTTTTCTGGGCTGATGCACCAACTGCCTTAATGCGGGTGCCCCTCATTGGAGAACCACTTTCTCTAACTTTTCCTTCTTTAAGAGCCATCATTATGTTTTTAATTGCTTTTGGTTGCTTAGATTCAACAATTGATTGACATTCATTAGATGATGGTTTCATCACCTCCTGACAATCAGCTTTGGCATTGCTAGTGCTGGAGCTAGTATCTTCTTCGCTAGGCAGGATATGCTCAGAGCCATCCTCATCATCCATGGAGGTTATATCTGTCTCAGTGGTTTTGTTATCGCACTTCTGCACCACTGCTGAAATGATTCTGTCATTTGACATTGAACTATCTTTGTCACTGCTTGAACTGCTACTGTTTCGACTGTCAGCCATATTTCTTCGAGGATCATGGGAAACAGGAATAGGCTTTTCAGGAGAAGAGGATGTTGGAGGACTGAAAGATGGACGATACTGTTCAACATAAGATTGCAAATAAGGATGCTTTAAGATCTCAGATGCCTGTCCAAAATGTAAAGCAGGATTTACATGTATAAGTACCGATGGAAAACCTAAATTGTGTACACAATGGAAACAAAATTATTCTCCAGAGATGCTTACTGTCGGTCGATGCTCAGGGTTTTTTCTCAGCATACCCTTTATCAGTGTTTTCCTGCATGTACAAGAATTAATGATGTAATGATAGTAATGTATACTTCAGCACACATTCGAGAAGAGAGACAAGCAAGAGTTAAATGATTTGAGTAAGAAGTGTTCCTAGATGGCCTTTGTTTCATATTAATTTATTCATATTAAGTAAAAACTAAAAACTTTAATTTGACAGGATAAATAGGAAGACGAAGCATCTAGTTAAGAAGCAATGCCTCTAGACCATTAAGTGATGCTTCCAGTCAATTGAAGAAAATTCCTCTTACTAGGCTTACTATAAGTAGGGATCTCTTGTTAAGCTTGCTGTAGGTAGTATTTGGTGCTTCCCGCCAAAAGGAAGGAACCAATTAGTTGAGATAAAGAACTTGTGCACTCTATACTTAAGAACAATCATCAAAACCATCCCTCGTACAACAAACACAAGACCTTCTTACATGTCCTTTGCATGCTACGCTTTGGCAAAGTCCATCTATTGAGCGCCAAATGAATTCATCCTTTGGACAGTAAATTAAGTTACATTACTACCTCCCCACCTTCCTGAGAAATTGAGAAGAGGAATGTGATAGGATCACTTTCTCCCTGTGCCTCCGTTAAATTCAACCTTCTTCCTGGTCTATGATCCCATGCATCAAGTAAATTCACAGTCAAAGCTCTCTTCTCTTGTTAAAAATTTGCTAGAATGCGTCACTTCTCCCCTACTAAGTTATCCAGTAACTGGTCCGTTAAAATTACTAAGTTAGAACTCCCTATTCTTGGAATATTGTTGTTGCACGTGCCTTTAAATATGGCTTTGCTTCTTAATTATTCCATATTCAATGAACACGGTGAAAAAAATCACAATTTTAAGAAGAAAACAAAGTTGGGTTTGCGCATTAAAACAAAAATTCGACAAAGTTTTTAATGTCCTAACAGAGAAAACAGAAGCACAGGCATACAAACTACTATCATCTTTAAAAAAAAATCTTCAAAGATTGCGAGTTAATCCTTGGCTTCCTGCAACCCAATATACTAGGATATTAATCTCATTGAAGTATATATAGAAACTTACAAAGATGGGGAATAACAGGGAGGCAAAGGACCAATGGAGGAACGATTTATCTTGCTTATCAATCCTGCCATATCCTGAAACAAGTTATACAACACCTTTATAAAACATCTAAAAAAATGCACTTATTGCTCCACATGCACGTATACCTATATAAGTATTGTGAAGAATTGTATGAAAAGAAAGAAATAAAAAAAGATTAGATCACCCAGAACCTCTAATTAGTAGCACCATAGAAAAAAATTAGGAAATTAAATTTCAAGCAATAGGCATATTGTAAAATATTAATATCATAAACTTTCCACAGTCCAAATATGTCACTTCAACAACTTAAGACGCAGAAATGAGATATATTATGTTGAAATTGAAGATAGTGCATTAACTGAATTGCCAAAAAAGACGACAACAAAAGTAAGTTCTATAAATTGAAAGATCAGAAGAGATCTTACGAAAGCTTTAAAAGCAGGGCGATGAGCAGCCATCTCATATATACAGCAACCTGGAGAGTTAAATATTTTAGTAGGGGAAAAGCCCAATCTGTAAGCAAGATATTTAACACACACACACACACAAAATACCTAATGACCAAATATCAGATTTAAATCCGTAAGGAATATCAGCAAGTAATTCAGGACACATGTAATTGGGAGTTCCTACCACCTGCACACAAGTGCACAATACAATTTCAGAATCTACACCTTGTAATATGCATATGGAAACACTTGTAATGTTAATAATTTGAATAAAAAATTGATTTAATAACAACAATTGGATGGTAAGGGGTGCAGGAACAAGTCAGCTAAATAAGTGGAATTATCAAGCCACGAGGAGGGGGAAGAATAATTTTAGCTAAACTTCATGGATATCATATTTTAAGTCCATCATTCTCCCAATTGAGTTCACAAGATAGGAGTCATGTGGTTTCAAGATGAAAAACCCTAAACTAGCAATTCAGCTTATACCGACATTTGATGTTGACATGTGAAGAATTCAACAATTCTGAGGTAACTTGACGATCAAATTAAAACATTTGAATGAATAGTTAAGAGTGAAAGACAGCAATGGCATGGCCATAAGTTTCCCAGTTCACACGTACCGAAGAAGCCAGATCATCTGCTTTTAAGGTCTTGGCAAGCCCAAAATCCCCTGCCCAAGTTCCAGAAAATTACAGACAAAATTAGAATAAATTTATTTTCATTTTAATCAATGACTGAAGATTATCTCACCTAGGCGAACATCACGATCCTTGGTAAGAAAGATATTGGAACACTGGAAATATTAAACAAATGAGTCTGGTTATTTAAGATACAGCACAAAAAACTCACAAAATACAGTTACTTTGAATTAGTGTACCTTCAGGTCTCGATGTAAAACATAGTTAGCATGCAAGTATTCCACTGCCAACAGTAACTGAGTAAACCACTTGCAGAGTTTCTGGGCAAGCACAACTTCTAATATGAGTCCCCATAAAAATTGAAATCCAATTTATGGTACAAGAAAAGCAAATACATATGTCATATATACATCCATAACACCATAATACCTCCTCAGGAAAGTGAACCCCATTTGATTTTTTCATCAATTCAGCCCTGTTATAAAATTTGGAAATATACATACAACTTAAGTACTTCAGCGTATGACTTCCATGGAGTGAACAAGATGCTTCAAGTTTTTAGGTATTTTCAGATACTCACATGTCTCCACCTTCACAGTATCCAGTGACAATGCAGACATAGCAACCCTACATTACAAGTAAAATGTGCTCAGTTAAAAGAAGACTAGTTATGACAGAGTGATTTCTATTTTGAAGCAAATGGTGAATTATAAAAAGCAACTGCAAGAAACTTAGACTACGACCATACTAAAAATGAACTTGGGGTTATCCTCACCTTCTCGACCCAAGCCTCCTTAAATTCCACGATGTAAGGGTGCTGTATTCGGGCAATAAGTGCCATCTAGAATATCCAGAAGGCGCAATGGTTAAATGCCCAAAAAGCAAAAGCGGCCATTAATCACGAGGCAAATAAGCAGGCAGAGATTAAAGGCCGAACTCACCTCTTGATGAGCAGATCTCCTGCACCGTTCAGTCTGTCGCGCAAGCCTGATTTTCTTCAACACGTATCTGCAAACCATGAAATATAGATTCAGTGTCAAATGTTGAACGGCGAACATAGCTTCCATACACTACACTTCAAAGGGAGAAAAAACAGACTGCTCACTTCGTTTTCTCAGCCTTGTGATGGACCAAAATAGCAGCTCCAAAAGCTCCCCGACCGATCTGCTCCATGATCTCATACTGATCCATCCGAGACTCCATTGTTCGCGACCCAATTCAACAAAATGCCCAGTTCTTTCAACCAAAAATTCAAAAGCAAGGACACATACAAAAACTGGATTCGTATACTGCCAGCAATTGATTTTCACACCATTTTCCCCTTCTCCCTCTAAAAATCACCTAGCAGAAACATAATGCTTCTCCGATCTCCAGCAACCTCCAAAATCATTTCCGAAACAAAAAAGATATCGTAGCCCGTCTTCTGTGCCCAATGCTGCGATTTACCTTCCCTACATTGCTTCCGCGAGCAAATCACTAACAAGCTAAAACTCTTCTGATTTTTCTCATGTGTACACCTTCTTAGATGCAATGTGTGATCCTCGTGCTTCGGCTCCAACCCACTGTGCCTCAATCGACAGCAATAATAATGGCAACAGCAACCAATATAAAGAAAGTAATTGACGTTAGGAAAGTTACAATGGAGTTTTTTGAAGAGTATTTGTTATCTAATTTCTTGAGAAGTTTAAAGGGAAGCTGAAGAAAATTAGGGAAAATGGAGTAGTCTCTTTTTCTTTAGCTGAGCTCGATCGAGAGGGAGGGAGAGAGAGAAGCTCGTGGGTATGCTTGGGCTATACGCCGACAGTCACAGCTGGTCTACCAGCTCGCAAGCTTTCGACATTTTTTTTGGTTTTTAATTAATTTTGCTTCTTTCCTTTAGCTTTATTTGCATTAATGGCGAGATAATATTAAGGGGCCATTTCCATGGACGATGTCACCCTCATGGAAGAAATATCAATTTCTTTTCTTTTTTTTTTTAATAAATGACATAATATGGTAGGATTATATCTATTTCAATTATGAACGGCGCTTTCGGTTTTTCTTGTTCAATTGCGTCCCTTTTTTCTGAGTCTGGCTGAACATATATTAATAAAATATTCTTTAAATTTGTGCTTTTCTGTTTATCTGCAACTCTGTTAACAAAAATAGGGAGAATATCATCCACGAGCCAAAAGAAAAATAATGATATTCTCAATTCATGTTAAGAAGAATTCTAGATAAATACTATATGAAATTCGAAACTCCAAAAAGCATGTTATCATTTATAAATGACAGAAAGAGTGATATAGATTAAATTAGAATTTTAAAATGTTAATAAATTTACTATTATGTTCTTAATTTTTAAATTAAAAAAATGACAAGAAGAGAGATGGTGGTGGTCGTGTCTCTGGAAAATGAAGGCCTCACGATAAAGACATAGACGATGGTGTGTAGGTGGTCGAAAGTGGTTGAGAAAAGAAGAAAAGAGGGAGTAAGGATA
This sequence comes from Acacia confusa, assembly GCA_037074495.1. Taxonomy (NCBI): domain Eukaryota; kingdom Viridiplantae; phylum Streptophyta; class Magnoliopsida; order Fabales; family Fabaceae; genus Acacia; species Acacia confusa. The sequence continues at coordinate 3,797,901 of CM073509.1, forward strand.
GAGGTTTGCAAGGAAAAAATTGTTGTTGGAGCTCTATCTCGCCTCTGTCTCCGTTGTATTGAAATCTTGGTGTTGTTAGTGGTTATGTTGGAGTGATAGTTGAAGCTCGCTAATGATAGTGAGGATAAAAGTTGTCCCTAATGAGGAAGAGAAACGAAAAAGAAAAAGGTGACGGACTATGAAAGAATGTGAACAATAAAACATACTTCACAAAATTTATAATGAGATTGATAAATTTAATAATGATTTTGATATGTATTGTAAATGTTTTAATAAAAGATTTTATTATAAAAAAAAAAAAATGTAAGTTAAGATTTGTCCTAAAGACACCTTTATTGGATTGGATCAGATGATGGGTTTGAAAGAGTTGGGCGAAACAGATGGTTTCATTAAATTTCGTGGTTCTACTTAAAAACCAGAAAAATTCGATATTTGAAAATTTTTATCTCCGATTGCTGTTATACTTTTGAAATAAAATTTTAATTAAAGTACATTTTTAGTCTTTTTAAATTTATATGGGATATACTTTTAGTCTTTTATCTTTATAAAATACACTTTTTGTTTTATAATTCTAACACCATTTTTATTATGAATGAAAAATAATGACGCAACAAATTCAACTAATAATTATGTAAGTTCAAATATTAATTGCGTAATTAAAATCTATTAATTTTAAATTTAAAATATGCATGAATTGAAAAATATGGATGAAGTGATTATTATCAAAACCCCAATTAATAATCTAAATATCAAAATCTCAATTCCATTTGTAATGATTAGTCAATTTATTTTTATTTAATAATCTAAATATATTATTATTAAAAAATTAAAACTTAAATATACTCTATCAGCTTTACATTCATCAATTGAGTTTGTTGTGTTAATATTTTCCGTTAGCAACATTGACCGTGTTATAAATATAAGACTGAAAGTATACTTTATAAAGTTAAGGAATCAAAAGTATATTTCATGTAAAACTTAAAATACTAAAAGTGTAATTTAGCCTAAAACTTTTAAATCACTGTTTGCATTATCGAAAAGTAGTCATTTGCGCAGTACTATCCAGACACTTTCGGTTTTTTCACCTTTGTTTTATTTTCTTAAAAAATGATATTAAAATGTTTCCAGTCATCTTCAAATACATTTATACTTTTTACGCTCCATTAATCATTGAACAAATCTGTAAGGAATATTCTATTTTTAAGAAATGGACGGATGATAAAGGACAAAAAAATGACTTTAAGTCGGTGAAAGAAACTTTGTTCTCAAGAGAAGATTATGATAGCCAAGTTAAATTTTAATTTGCTCATTCAAAGTCTCACTAGGAAAAGCAGAAAAATTTCCTTATTTAGTTATAACTAACAAAATAAGCCAAATGAAAAAATATAAATAGAAATATAGTAAATTGTCGTGCAAATCCCATTTACAGGAAAATAATTTTGTTTCAAATTTCACTTACTTATTGGGTTTGTTTGAGATACTGGTGAGAAAATGACTTATGAAAAAATCGTATTATAAAATATGATTTATATTTAGATTAGTGTTTGTATAAGTAACTTTTATTCTATAAATTAGGCTCAAATAATGAGTTTTTATTCTATAAGTCAGAAAAGCTAGTTTTTTAAATAAAGAAGCTTTTATTCCATAAGTTAATTCAAAAAAATTTCATGCAAACAGGAAAAAAAAAAACCCATAAATCTGATAGAAATAGTAAATAAACTCAATTGCCTAGAGACTATACAAACATGCACATCATTTTCTTTTTGATGTTGATGTTTTAACGAATATCCCCATGATTGAGTTCATCAATTATATATTCATAGTACACTACGACAATTCTACTTTGGAATAAAGCACTTCGATTTGATTTTACACCCACTCTCAAAAACTGCGATTAGGATGTTTATTATAATTAAAATTAAAATTCTCTACACGTACATATACATACAGATATACTTAATTGACAGGCAATTAGTTCAGATATTATAAATAGAAAACTTGTTGCTGTGAAGCCTCTCCTCATCAAAATTCAAACAGCCTAGCCCAGTTTGACTGCACATATACATGCACGTACTTTTTTGAACTAGGCTGCTTTATTTCCAATTGCATAAAATATTACTTATCATGCAAAATCATAGCAATTATATATTTTAATTATTTGAAATTCAACCCACATATCCTACTATTGGGCGCAAAAAAAAAAAAAAATCCACAAATCCTCCTCAACAATGGAATTTAAGAGAGGAGAAAAGTCCTTACAGTAGAATACAACGTACTGTTTAATGAGTATGGTCCTTAATTTCTTATCCATGTACTCATACAAAAATAGGCTCTGCTTTAGCAATTATAAATCGAAATAATTGTGGCCCAGTAGTACGTATTTTTATTGTCTTTAACTTTAAAGGTAGCCCCACAACATTAATACGAGTTAATACGTAAAGATAACCGTCTGATTCACAAAAATAAAGAGAAAATTGCATTCAGGTCCTAAACTAGAGAAAATATGAGTTAAAGGTCTCTTAAAACCTCTAATATGCAAATAAGTCCCTTAAAATATTTGGGTGATATAATTCAATTATGAAAAAACCAAAATCCAGTTGTCTCACCATAGTCCCAATTAAAACCGGAATGGGTTGTTCAGTGGGAGGGAGGATGAAGAAGATGAGGGAGGAGAGAAGAGATTGCTGTAGAAGTTTCATTAAGGATATTTTGGTCTTTTAACAATTGAATTATATTACCCAAATATCTCACGGACTTGCTTGTAAATTAAAGATTTTATGGGATATTTAGCTCGTATTTTTTCTAGTTGGGGAGTGAGTGCAATTTCCCAAAAATGAAAAATTATTTAAATGTAGTTTAATTTTTAATTAATACTATAATGCTTGCTTTGTTCCACTGGTTTCAGTGCTTTGTCCTCCACATCCTTCCATGTGCTCTTTATTTTACTTTACCTACTGTGCTCCTAAATTTTAAACTACTGCTTTATTGCTCTTTCTGTATTTTAATTTTTAAAATTAATCAAGAACTTTATTTTGATCTTATCTATAAGACGTCATTTTTCCTTTCATATAGTTCATTATTTGATATTGGGTAAAGGTGCAATTTTATACATCACCTTTACCCCGAGGAGCGTCCAGCATTATAATCTTTTTTTGGGAGCAAAAGTACATATAACGTTACATTTTGGGAGCGTCCAACACCACGGGCCGTTAGTCAACGGACGTTGATCGTTAAGTCTTCCAGAAATGAACAGTAACTCTGCTAAAATTACCATTTTGCCCCTAGTTTTAAGCTAAAATTAATATTTTGCCCTTAGTTTTAAATAATTTTTTTTAAAAAAACACTAAAATAACTCCTCCCGACGGTGGGCCCCACTGCCGGCCACACTGCCGGTGGCGGCCGCCCTCCTTCCACAGCCGACGACCTCCTCTGACGACTTTTTTTTTTTGTCTTATATGGGAAGCACTTGCTCCAACATATATAAATATCATCTAGCATTTTCCTTTGAAAACTTAAGACAGCAACACGACAGGCACATATACATCAAGTTTATTATTAGTTTTTTTTTTAGCTCCTTTTCTTTTCCTTCACTGTTTACACCCAGTTACAACGCACATACATATATATTTACTCAACTACTCCTCTTTCCTTCCACGGCTTGCTCACACACTCTGAACATTTTCAGTGTCTTTCACTTCCACAAGCCGATACACATATATATATCTACATACACATACTTAACTTATGTCCAGTGTTTTTCTTTCGTTTTCTTTTCTCACATCCCACACACGACACACATATCTATATGTTTACTCCTCCCTTTTTATTCTCTTTGACAGCAAAACATTTTTGACAAAACCCTTGCCACCTTTTAAAGTATATGTATGTACATATATTCCTATAGTTAACACGTACACACCCATATATACTTAGTTTCTATATTCCCTAAAAGCTTCTTTTCTTCCAGAAACATTACAGCAACACATAAACATATATACATATGTTTCTTCTTTTCTTTCTCTCCTGGCAGATCACAGCACCCACAAAATACACACACTTATATATTACTCAAATAACTCTTCTTTTTCGACAACTTCCTCTCTCTTTCACTCTCACTTTCTCCTCTGTTTTCAAGTCTAGAAACAGAGATAAAACTGAGCTTCAATGACAACCCCCACACTCTCCTTCTCTCTCGGCTCTCTTGCTCTCAATGTGTTTCTGTTTTGGTTTCCCGACGAGATGAGTAGGCCGAAGGGGCAAAACCGACAGACCAAGGAGTATATGGTGTGGTTTCTCTTCCTCTGTTTCAGGAGCATAAGAGCAGAGAAAGCTGATCTTGGTTTTGAGTTTCTCTCTCCTTCATTTTCAGCTTTCCCTTGTCTAACTCTCTCAGCTTTCGGTCTCCACTCACAATCTCTGTTTTCTGTGAAGGCCGAAGGTTAGAAGCTTCTGCATCCTAAAGACAATGGAGCATGAAATATATATATAGGGAGCTAGAAGTTCTATCCGATGGTCAAAACCCAGTAGACAAATCACACAGGGCTCGATAAGTATGGCGCTGAATCTCTACTTCCAGATAACGAATAAGCATAAGGGTAAAGGTAATTTCAAAAACATTATTTTTGAAACATTATTTAAAAAAAAAAAAGCTGTTGAAGGAGGTCGCCGGAGGTGGCCACCAGTCACCGGCGGTGGGGGGAGGGCCGCCGCCGCTGGCGGTGTGATCGGTGGTAGGGTCCACCGGCGGGGAAGAGTTATTTTAGTGTTTTTTTTAAAAAAATATATTTAAAATTAGAGGCAATATGGTAATTTTAGCTTAAAACTAGGGGTAAAATGGTAATTTTAATGGAATTATTGTTCATTTCTGTCATACTTAACGGTCAACGTCCGTTGACTAACGGCCCGTGGTGCTAGACGCTCCCAAAACATAACGTTATATATACTTTTGCTCCCAAAAAAAGGTTAAGGTACTGGGCGCTCCTCGAAATAAAGGTAATGTGTAAAATTGCACCTTTATCCTTTCATATTTTGTTTTCCTTTCAGACTATTCCAATGTATCGTACGTACAATGATTTAAATTTTTCAAACTTCATTCATAAAAAATTAATAGGAGGAGGGGTACGGTATTTAGAAAATGTATCACAAATTGTTGACAGGTTGAATATAAATATAATAACCAACTTAAGATCTTTTTATTAATACATGTGAATTAAATAATAATTAAGCTTTTACAATCAATTGGTGATAATATTTTAAAAAAAAAGTTTCTCCCATTTCTATGATTGTTACAAAGCATATTTTATGGCTATTTGTTTCAATTCCTAAATTATCTTACAAAATATTAAGAGTAATTCATATATATTCGTCCCAAAAATATTACTTGACCCTACTAATTTATTTATTCTAAAGTTGAGTCTCTTTTTCTTTTTTTAATAAAAGATATAATCAAAATGGTTGAAATTTTTCATGAACATCGGCTAATTATATTAATTTGTGTTCTTCGCGTGAAAATGTTTTGCAACAAGAGGGAGTACTCTATTTTAGACTATATTCTTTGTGATGTGTGAATATTCTCTCACACTTCAATAATTATTTACAACATGAACCTATATCCCTCAAGATTAATAACCACGAGGCAAGAAAAACATTAACCAATAAAAAGGAATAAATTAAACACTACCTCCAATCCTATAAAATTTTGTTACACTATGAGCACAAACGATTTGTTAAATTAAAATCAGGGGTGGTATTTGCAGCCCCCCCCCCCCCAAAAAAAAAGGAAATCAGTGATGGTATATTTTCTTTTAGATGTGTAGAATAAGAAAGACAGATTGAAAGAGTTATCTTAAATTTCTCAGGGAAAAAAAGAACAATGAAGAGATTTAACTATCCTTAACCTTTAGGGTTAGGGTTTGAACTGTTGAGCCTCTTGTGTTTTCAAACTCAAATGTTGTGTCATCACTTCTTTGTTATATCAGTTGCTTCTTGTTAAATCGTACCTTGAATGGAACCAATAGTTGAGTTCATAACAACTCTAGTAATCTTCCTTAATTTTATATTTCCTTTTCCTCATGAAGCATTAATATGGATAAATTATATATAAAAATATTGATAAATATAAAAATTATTTCTTATATTTAATAGGGTTAAGGTGCAATTTCGCCAACGAACTATTGGCTCAGGAGCAATTTCGCCAATAAACTCTCTAGTTGACCAAAATTACCAACAAACTCTTGGATCAAGAGCAATTTCGCCAACGCCGTTAGTTGAGCCTGACGCCGTTAATCTGCCTTCATGCAAAAATTACAGAATAGGACCCAGATGTTTATGAAACTATATTTAAGCCCCAAAAAATTTAAAAAATTTTATTTTAGTCCCTCCACGTACTTTATATGGAGAGACTAAAGTGAAAATTATAAAAATTTTATGGGACGTAAGATAATTTTTTAAGATTTTGCGTTCTTTTATGTAATTTTTCTGGGGCCATCCCTACCCCCAAAATCTGCCCCTGGTTACAGACCTTTTTTTGAACCTTAGCCTGGCTTGGCCTGTGGCCTATTAAGGAGGCCTGTAATTTTAAAAATTTTGTAACCAGCCGAACAAACCACAGGCTTTACCTCAAAACAAGCCTACTTCAAACAAGGTGAAAATATAATTACTTTAACACAGGCCAAAAACAGACCTACTTTAAACAGGTTGTTAGATGTAGGTTTGTTTTCAGCCTGTTTAAAGTAAGTTTGTTTTCATCCTGTTCGAAGTAGGCTTGTTTTGAGGTAAGACTTGTAGTTTGTTAAGCTGCTTACAAAATTTTTAAAATTACAAGCCTTCTTAATAGGCCAGGCCAGGTTAATGCCGGAAAAAAAGGTCTGTAACCAGCGGCAGATTTTGAGGGGTAGGGATAGCCCCGCAAAAATTACAGAAAAGAACCCAAAATTTTTAAAAATTATCTTGCCGCCTCAATTTTTTTTTATAATTTTCACTTTAGTCCCTCCATATAAAGTACGTTGAGGGACTAAAATAAAAAATTTTAGGGCTTAAATATAGTTTCATAAACATCTGAGTCCTATTCTGTAATTTTTGCATGAAGGTAGATTAATGACGTCAAGTTCAACTAACGGCGTTGGCGAAATTGCTCATGTTTTAATAATTTGTTGGTAATTTCAATCCACCATAGAGTTTATTGGCGAAATTGCTCCTGAGCCAATTGTTTGTTGGCCTTTTTACACCTTAACCCTATTTAATATTAAAATCAACTTTTACAGTATATAGAGGAAGTAATAGATAAATCTTTGTGTAGAAAAAAAGAATACAATAAGAATCTAAGTATATTTCAAGTGATACTCTACTTGATATGGAACCTTTTCTGATGTTTAGAATAATTGAATAGAATAGTAATTGACAAATAGGAGTGCGTAGAATATTCTCAAAGAATCACTATATCTTGGGGCTGAGGGGAGGGATGCCACGGTGGCAGAGTGAGAGTGGTGGGATTAGTTTGTCTGGAGTGAGCTGGGAGCACCACTGGATTATTCCCTCCACCGTTGCCCAAGGGAACATGGCCACGTGCTCTTCCGGAGAACACCTCCGATTCCTTCACGTGCCGCCATCTCATTTATATGAAAATAATGTACTAAGTCGGGATTTTTAATATAACATCTTATGCATAATGCAAGTTATATTATAAACGATATCTTATATTAAAGATTAAGAATAATTTTTTCTTTTTAAATTAAAAGGACATACACTAACGACTTGATATGAGATTATAGACAGGATTGAAGTCAAGACATCTTGCCCATAAGAGTTTTTATGGCAATAAACTATAAGATCGTTGGCATTTATTTATTTATTTATTTTCTAATTTTCAAATTGTGCAAGTAGGGATCAAACTCTGTTAAGTGTCATCAAAAGATGGCCTATATGCCATTGTATTTGTTAATAAAGTTTATATTAATAGGTTTAATGTTTCTGTTTTTATTGTAGAAACATTTTTTCTGTCACACTCATATAAAAGTGAATGGGTCCTATTATAAAGAGAAGAGAGAGAAAATATTAGTAGGATACACTCACTTTTATGTGAATATGGGAGAACAAATATTTCTGCAATAAAAACAGAACATCAAACCCTATATTAATCTAGTGACGTTAAGTTTGTTTTGTACATGTTCTTTACATGTTTGACGTAAACCTTAGGACAGACAAGTACTGTGGTTATCAAATAAAGCTACTAAGAAAAGATTAGGAAAGTGATTAAATAAGCAGTAAATGAAGAATATATGGGAAAGGCAGAAGATGTGGGGAGGTCACTATAGGAAGTAGTTAAAGTGGTTAATCTAAGTTGGAAGGTGTAATCCTCTCTTTGCGTGTTATTATCATTAACTGTGTGTTTAAGCCACGTACGGGAGGCAACTAATCTTACATTAAACTTCACACATGTGCCCATTATTTGCTATCGCTGCTCCATTAAGCTCTCTCATATATATTTGACTTGTCCAAACACACACACACACACACATAATCCCACGTGGTCGCCTCCTCCATATCTTGAAAGGCAATTAATTTATTAAGTTCCTCCATATCTTGAAAGGCAATTAATTTATTAAGTTCCTCCATATCTACAAGCCTAAACCTAACCCTATTCGCCCATGTTAACTCCCTTCAACTACACTACCCTACTGCGACTGCGAACATAAAATATACTCTCTGATCCCGTATAAATATATTTAGAGAGTTCATCTTAAATGTAAATATAACATATGGTTTTTTATATTTGTCATTATTTTTTTAATTTGTCCATTGTACTCTTTCAACAAAAATAATAATAATAAAAAAGAGTAAAAAAGGGAATTGAAGAAGATGAATAGAGCGTTTTAAAAAATATATGTCTATTAACTAATTTAATTAACTTCCTTAATAAAAATTGTGAATCACTACTTCAAAATAAAATCATAATCAATAGGACATAATTTTTAAAAGTTATTGCACAAATAACCTAATTATTAATATAATTTACGGAGATCCCTACAGTTATGTGGGAGCAGATTTTTTCAGAATCTTTTTTCTCATTTTTTTCTCAGAATTCCATTTCCATCTTTAGATGAAAAAATAGACGATTCAGATATAATATTTTCTAAAACTATGATTTTTATAGTATTTTATAAATTAATTTTTTTTTGTATTACATTTATGAATTGCATAGATCATGATTGAACAATTTAAATTTATTTATTCATGTTTAAAATAATGGTTTTATAAAATATTGAATCTGGACCAATTCATTTTCTTATATCTGAGGGTGGAGAACAAATGCTGAGAAGAAAATGAGAAAAAAAATTATGAGAAAATCCAAACCCACAGTTATATATGATAAAGTTCATTGGCAAGCTTGTATCACAATTACATAATTATTAATATAATTATGATTCCCAATTTAACGTTTAATTTCAAATTCAATTTACCCTCTTCTTTACATTCAAACTGTAATAATTGCTCATGGACAATTTTGATGGTGTGATTATCATCATGTCAACTAAATATGAAATAAATTGTTTAACCCAAATTTGATCACATTAATATGATTATTTATATAATTTATTGCACTAATAAGCTAGTTATGGAGATCCCTACAATCATGGAATATGAAGCTCCTTGGTATTCTTGAACTACATTAATGTAATTACTATTTATGATTTAACGTATTATTTCAAATTCAATTTACTTCATTTCTTATAGTCAAACCATAAAATAATAGATGAACAATTTTGATGGTATGACTTATAAGTATCTAACTTGTTTGAGTTAAGCGGGTATTTCAAAGTTTTTAATATTAGATCCTTATTACAAGACATCAATTAACAATCTTATAAATCAATAAAAACAAGTAAAGTCATTAAAATTGTCATAAAATTTAAATAATTTCAAATATTACCTCTACTAATTGACTTAATTCTAATATCATATTAATTATTACTCTCACCCGCTACCTATAATTATGGATATATATGGAAAAAAAAGTAATTCATGCTTTTTAGAAATAAACAAATACCTCATAAAAAGGATCAAATACACTTACTAGTTAATATCTTATAATAAGAATAGAAAATGATATAAAGTAGATGATGATGTTGGATGGACCCCCAGGCGTGCGTTTCTTTCTTTCTTGTTTTTTCTTGTTGGCTGCATCTTCAAACAAAACTATTCAATTAGCTGGGGTTGGCATTAGTTGGATCAACAAAGTTTTCAAACAATTAATTAAAGTACTCTCTTGAAACTTCCATTTATTGACCCTGCATAATTAAATTTAAATACATTGATCTCACATTTTGATATGATATACAGTTGATGTCGTTGAAACCGTATATAAATTGTTAAATAATTTTCTTTTCCTCCTCAAAGTCACTTGCGAATTAGAGCGCAAAGTTTGTACATTTGCAGGGAATAAAAAAGGGTTAACGTACAAAAGTATACATGAGTTTTTTTTTCCTAACAGTGCTTACCACCAAGAACTTATTTTTGGAGCAAAAACATACATATGGTTATCATTTTGAAGCAAAAATCACATCTCACCATTAAGTCATTGTTCACCGTGATAAAAGAGAAAGAGATGAAGTAACGGTGAGATGTGACTTTTGCTCCAAAATGGTAACCACGTGTGTGTTTTTGCTCCAAAAAAAAGTTTTTGGTATTGGGTGTTTCTGAGAAAAAAACTTATGTGTATTGTATTTTTACACGTTAACTCAATAAAAAACAACTCATACTTTGCCTTACCGTTTATAACTTATAAATGTTGTCTTCCGATAATATTTTTTGTTCATATTAATTAAAAATATTATCAAAACATAAAATACCTTCGGTAAGACTTTTACCAAAAAAAAAAAAAAAAATCTGTCTGTCCGTCCTGAAAACTGGTCAACCAAAAAAAAAAAGTACTAACTGAGAAAAAAGGCAACCCATACTGGGCTAAGGCCCCGGCCCAAAACAGATAACAACTCCCTTAAATTTGTTTGTGAATTTTTTTTTTTAAAAAAAACACTTTTATAAATCATAAAAACATTTATAAAACGTTAAAATAAACAGCAAAACGACTTCTTTTGACTTTTTCTTCCAGAACAACCAGCTCCTAATCGGTTATCACGCTGCCCAAAGTCAGATGCTAATATTTTTGTGCCTGAAACATAAAGAAGCACACACAAGATGTATTTAAAATTAAATTCATTGTTATTTCAGTACTTTATGATTAAAGGGATGACAAACCATGTAAAGAGAACACATCTATAACAACATAAACTATGTTTATGAGTTTAATCAAACTATATATTAATTTATAAATAAGATAGCTTTGCTTGAAAAAAAATGATAAATATAAATATAAATATTATCTCTTTTAAAAAGGTTGATTAAGTCTTATAGGAAGTACTACCTCCTGTCTTAGATATAAAATAAAATTAATTTTTTTAAAAGAGATTAAGAAAGTTAATTTGTCAACAATGCAGTTATGATAGCTGAGCTTGTTCACAAAGCCTTTGCCATGTTTTTCTTAATAACCATGAATAAGACTCCTATAGGAAGCCTCCCGAAAACGGTCAACCAACCCAACCCATTCACATCTCAGGCGAACAAGATTTAGGCTAGTTTCGAGTAAATAGTCGGATTCTAAAGCCAGTGTGGGTGCTTAAACATATGAATTGCAAACAGCTTAAAATGCTCAAAAATTGAAACTATTTTGTTATTCATCTGAATTTCAGGAAGGAGCATTTTAGATATCAAAGGTAGGAATGAAAATATGTCAGACCACTAATAAAAGCTTATGACCGAGCCTAACCTAAATAGGTCAGGCTCAAGCTTATTGTCACGCCTATTTAGATTAATAGGTTAGACATATTTTTATAAGGCCCAGTCTATAAGCCGGCAGGCCTGACTTATTTAACTTTTCTTAATTTATACTATTATATATATAATTATATATAATATCATATAAATAATTCTATAAATTATTTATAAATTTACTAACTTAACCTTAATTCTAAATTTCATATCACATTATCATTACACTCAATCCTTACTTTCTTATCAATATATCATTTACCTCTAGTTCTCTTCTCTTTGATCGCTTAAAATGGCAACACCAACACACTTCCTCTTCCATATGTTCTGTCAGCTAAAACATAATAATTGTTATGAGTTTATTTTAGTGTCTAATGAAATATTATAATTTTAGTTGGAAGAGATTGTCTCAATTTATGTGGGAAGAGTAAAAGAGGTAAAATATAATTTTACATGTTGCTTGTTATGCTTAATCGATTTAAAAAAATATACCTCACTAGTCAATAAACGATTAGTTTTTCTTATTCTCATTTCTCAGATAATTACTGTCACTAAATATTCCCCGGCGCTAATTAAGTCCTATTATTAAGACAAGAATGGATGTTACACTTTTAAGACATAATGTAGAATTGTAAATAACTGTAAATGATTATATATAAATCTGAAGGTATAGATTTAAAAAGCTATTTAAAAGCATACATTTTAAATAGGTTTTAAAATAGGCTTCAGGCCTGGACTAAAGTCTAAAAAAAAACCTAGTTCAAGCCCATGCTTAGTCTTTGAATCTCTATTGCAAGCACAAACCTATTTAGATAAAGCCTAGCCTAGCCTAGCTTAATCTAACCTATTTCCATTTAGGGGAGCTTGAGGGCAAAGGTTAAGCCATCTTTTACAGAGAAGACGACCATCAACCATAAAGATTGCATCCCCAGTGGTCACATTATTGTATCATGTGTCATCCATATAACTAAAACTCGAGTCTTAACTGCTGATGGCCAATATGTTGACCATGACTAACTGGAAATTTCCCTTGCCAGAAGTAGGACTGAGAGACCTCATCAATACAATGCAGGTATTGTTAAATGTAAATCTTTAGGTGGAATAGGCCAAAAAAAAGAGAGAGGAAAAGGGAAAAAATGGAATTCGAACTACTGTGAATTGAAATGGCTAAATAAGCACAAAAATAATCTAATCCTTCGTCTAAAACTACGACTCTGTTTAATAATTTTTGGTGTTAGTAGTTTACCATGAGGAAAACAAGACATTGCCGTCTGATTTAACGAGTCTACATTTGGTGTCCATCTTTATGTGCCAATCCCTCTAATTGAGAGATGGACACATAAGGGAATAGACACCAAATGTGGACTTGTGATTTAACTAGCTTCATGGCAGTGAGGCGGAAAGGCCCTTGTAGCATTCTTTAGTTTTAGAGCCTTTTTTTAAAAAATAATTTTTTACATTACTTTTTAAAATAGTATTTTAATTATAAGTTAAAATTATTTTATGTTTGGATACACTATTTAAAAAACACTTTTAAATAACAAAGTTGTTTGCGTGTTAAATTAAAAAAGCATTTTTTTTTAATCAGTAACATTACTAAAATGGGTGTACAAAAAGGATTAGAGATATGAGTTGTCATTTTGTTAAAAATCAAGGATAATTGGTATCAAAACAACTTATTAAGGTACAACTGGTCATTTGTTTTTCTTATTCTCTTTCTTCTTTTTGCATTTGTTTTTTTTTAAGCTACAAATTGTAGCTTTGAAAAAAAGAGAGGAGAATTTTGGCTTTTTTTAAAAAAAAAAAAAAACTTTCATCCAAACACATAAATTAAGGAAAAAAAACTTTATTTTTAAAAAAATGGACTTTTTTTTTAAATGAAAAAAGGCCATCCAAATGAGCTTTTAGTATGCCCGAGAGGTGGACCTTGAAGCTCTCATTCAGCCATTAAAAAAATATGGTCTTAAGGTTTAATTTTACCAATAATTTTTTTTCCCCTAAGGGGCATCTGAAGTGAATAAGTTTTGGAAAGAGTAAAAATATTAATAAACAATTTAAAAGGGTGCAAATTCACTAAAACCATTAAATATTCTCTTATAATTTAATGGTCACTTGGTCAAATTTAACAGTTTTGATGAATTTGCATCGTTTTAAATTGTTTATTGATATTTTTACTCATTTTCAAAACTTATTAGTGTCAAACACTCCTTAGGAATTTTTTTTGGGTAAAATACACATTAACCCAAAACCATACTACATCATTTTCTAAATATAAGATTTAGTTGATTTTTTTTTTAGAGATTAAAGAAGTTAAATAAAATACTTAATCATATTGTATATGGTGTATGGTTAAATTATATAAATAATAATAAATACAAATATTTTATAGTAATTTAATTAGCTTTGTTAATCTCTTAAAAAAATCAATTGAATTTTATATTTAGGATTGAGAGTAGTATTAGAATCCATGAAGTGATTGATTGAATTCCAAATACTTTGCTAGCTCTTCTAGTTCACTTATGGCTCTCCCTCACGTTCTTAATATAAGACTTATTTGAGAAGTTGATCTTAGTCTTAAATACCACCTTCAATCCTTAACATGACAACCCGTTGAATTTTTTTTAGAAATTAAAGAAGCTAAATAAATTACTTGATTATAACATATGTTTTGTATTATTAGATTATATATCAGTTTATATTATAAGTTAGACAAATTGGTTTTAAAAAAATAATAAATATATATACTTTAATGTAACTTATTTATTTATTTTTTAATCTCTCAAAAAAAAAATCAAATGCCTATTAAGGATTGGAAGTAATATAAGTCATAGTTTTTATATTTGTTAATCTTTTTCTAATTTACCCTTATTGATGCCCTCTCAAGTCTCAACAATAATTAAATGAGAGAGGAAATGAGGGAATTAAGGGAAGTATGATAAAATACATATTATATTAATTAACTTCTTTAATTTAATTAAATTAGATACATATCTCTGTCTGATATTAAGTAACGTGAGATTACTATTTTCCAAATATGATGCAAATTTATATTGTTTGCCTATTCATGTGGTGGTGGGAATATTTGTATAGAATAGGTTCAACCGTGTAGATATTAACATAGGCTGTGGTTGAGTTTCGAAGTTTCTTCACATGGGCAGAGAAAAAGGAGAAGATAAAGTCAACTCAATCCATTCTGATTATTGGTGGAGGTCTCACTGGAGTTGAACTTGCTGGAGGGATTGCTGTTGATTTTTCTGATAAAAAGGTGACTCTAGTGCACAAAGGACCAAAGGCTCCTGGATTTCATCGGGCCAAAAGCTACTGATAAGACCCTAAAATGGTTGAAGTCTAAGAAAGTTGAGGTGAGGTTAGAGCAAGCAGTGAATGGAGACCAAGTAGCAGATGTATGCAAGATATATCGAACCTCACTTGGAGAAACCATTGTCTCAGCTGATTGTCATTTTGTATGCACTGCCAAACAGACTGGTTCTGCTTGGCTTGAGAACACAGGTTTAAAGTATGACTTGGATGTTCTTAATTGGAAGGCTGAGAGTCTAAGGCCGTCACTATATTTTTGCAATTGGAGACATTACAGATGTTCCTATAAGCTTCCTGTATGGGTGGTGGTTTCCTGGAAAAAGGGATCTTGAACTCTCCAACTCCGACAACTAATTCTTGGGTTGTAGTTCTCCCAAGGATTTGTGCCTGTTACACTACTTGACGTAACCAAAGTTCTTCATATTCTCTTGATATTATAGTTTTATATGCATAATCACACCCATTATAAGAAAGTCAACAAGTAATATCCTCATTGTTTACCTCACATTCTGTGGAGTTGGAAGTTGCAGCAATCTCTGGATTCTGTGTTACTTAGGCTGTTAAAATCTGGGAAATTTGTTAAAATAATGTTTATTTTAAAAAAATTTGTCAAATTGAAATACTGTGTAAACTATTTGTTGAAATAGGATAGTTAGTGACGCCACGTCAGATGGCGCCACTAACAATGTGGCACCAATATATGGGGTGCCCCATATATATATATATAATAATAATAATAATAATAATATATATTAATATATAATATATTATAAATATAATAATTAATATATATTATATTTTATATAATTATATATTATATAAAATATAATATATATTATTAATATAATATATTATTATATTATGACTCGTAATTTGTTACCAGATAAAGAAGCTTTGTCCAAGCTTTGGCAATCATTGGCAATATACAATACCCAAGGAAGTAGCAACCCAAATTGAAGACGACGATGAAATATTGATGAACTTGAGCATCTTGATGATCCATAATGCATTCTCCAAAAGGCATTAAGCCTTTCTCTGTATGCATAAAAGATTGAAGACAACGATGATGTACTGAGAGCTAGCTAACCAGTACTTGATTTGAGAGCAAAAAAACATAAAAACAACAAGATTGTCGAGGAAGATGATGTTGAAGGCAGCAATGATAGGGATGAGCAAAATGAAGGAACAGGAAGCCAGCATGGTACTGCAGGGCTTGTAGCACAAAATAGGTGTAAAACCAGTACAATCAGGTGGCACCACTGACAATTAAAACCAGTAAAATCATTTCATCTGCATCATTGATTCTCGGTACGTCATTGTCATCTTCAATCTGGGTTGCTTCTTCCTCGGGTACTGTATGTTGCCAGTGGTTGCCAAAGCTTGAACAAAACTTCTTTATCTGGTAACCAATTACGAGTCATAATGTAATAATATATTATATTAATTTTATATAATATATAATTATATAAAATATAATATATATTATTAATATAATATATTATAATATATATTAAATTATAAAATATATATATATGGGGTGCCACTTTCCATATATATATTGGCTCCACGTTGTCAGTGGCACCATCTGACGTGGCACCACCAACTGCCCTATTTTGACAAATAGTTTGCACAATACCCCAATTTGACAATTTTTTTTAAAACAAACATTATTTTAACAAATTTCCCTATAAAATCTTGTTGCAAGCAAACAAGATAGGAGGTTTTCTAATGGGAATCCTTCTAAACAGGAAATGAAACAAGGGATTTGTGCACAAAAGCAGGCTGGTGTAGTTGCAAGGAACTTGATGGGGCTGATGATTACGGAACGGGATTTCCTCAAAAGCAGAAGCCTCAGAATCCCTCAGTAGCCTTGATTAAAGCCATCAGATCAATCTAACATCCCATAGTCTGCCACACAATCATGCTTTTTAAATTTAAAAAAATTTAAAAATCTGAACCATGTTTAGATAATTTTGAAATAAATATTTCTAATATTTTTTTAAAATTCTTAAATAATTTTTTAAAATCATGAAGTATTTTTCAGTAGCAGTTAATACTCTGAAGTATTTTTTTAATGCCATTTAATACCTTAAAATATTTTTTCAAGATCATGAAGTATTTTTCAATAGCAGTCACTACCTTGAAGTATATTTTTAGTAGCAGTCAGTACCTTAGAATATTTTTTTAGGATCTTGAAAAAATATTTTAGGATATTGATTGGTATTACAAAGAGACTTCAAGGTATTGAATTTTTTTTTAGGGTACTACAAATTTTTTGAATTTAAAAAGCATGATTGTGTGTATGGGATGTTGGATTGATCTGATGGCTGAAAATTAAGGCTACTAAGGGATTCTGAGGCCTCTGCTTCTGAGGCAATCCGGTTCCGATGATTACAGTCCACAACCGGCAGTGGCTATGTTTTCACTTGGCCGGAAAAAAGCGTCCGCGGTTTGAACATCTCTAATTTGCCTATAAAAAAAGCATTATCACTGTACTACTGAATCATTGGAGCATTTAATTATGTACCGCATAAAGTTTAATTGAATTATATTGCATGCATGCATGCTTTAATATCCCAAATTTTGGGATTAGATAGTTGAAAATGTATATGTATATATAAATAAGTGGGCCTTATAATTATTTATGCATTGAAAAATGATTCCATTTTTCTGATTGAATCATCTGCAAGTGTATGAAATATATGCTCGTGTATGAATAGAGGTTTGGAGGTTATGTATGATTAAGTAATATAAAAATAAAGAAGGGTGGTGCTGTGTGTAGAATGATAAAAAAATATAATAAATAAATAGATAAGGTCCCATATGTTTTCTCTTTTTTCCATAGTGCGCAAGATTCTTCACCCGTGAAACCCATTTGTATTACTTATCCTCCACTACTTCCTAATTAATTGAATAAAAAGGTTGATAATACACCACAATCGATTTCTTATTTCCTGATTCGGATAATATGAGAAGCATGGTCCTCAATTATATACTCTATTATCTCATTTGTCAATTGGAGGCCTCTCTCTTATTCACATGCACACATATCTCCGATAGCTTTTCTTTTCTCATCCTCCATCACTCATTTTCCTCATCTCGGCCAAACACTCACAAAAGACGTAGAAATCATGGGAGGAAGGAGAAAAGACTACCAAAACTCACACGCAAGTTTGTTCTTAGTTATGGGTGAGTTTTTTTTAAAAAAAAACGGTTTTCTCATCATATTTCCAAAAGTTTAGGTTCAAGAATTATGGTTGTATGTGTTGTTTTATACTTCTACATCAAAACTTGAAAACAAAGCCCATCATATATTTCGTTTTTATGGGTTAATGGTTGAGTTTTCTGTAAAAGTTTTATGGGAGATAGTACTCTCCTTAATCTTCAAAATGAGCTTTGGTTCACCTCAAATGGATATCTACAACTTCAATTATGATTTTTGAAAGTTGGGTTATAAAACTATAAACGTTTTGATGGTATTCTAGAAACAATAATATGACGTTGACTTTTTGACCAAGTAAATAAACTTAAAAAATTATGAAAATCTCCAGATGTACATTAGACTCATAGAGCTTTAATTTGATAGGTAATTCGTTTTATTTCAATAAATATTCAAAGAGTTATGAATTTCGGAAAATGGGTTACAGATTTGAAACGTTTTCTGAACAAAGGTTACAATTTTGAAATCTGGGAATTATTGGCATTTGATAAAATGATAAAACCAATTTTTCTAGAAACTAGACTCAATGAGGAGTTCATAGATTTTTTAATCACTTAAATCCGATGTTTATAACTCCAGATATGGATTTTTGAAGTTAGACAATGAATCTGAACGTTTTCCGAACAATGGCTATATTTCGAATTTCTAGGAATAATTTAGCTATAATTTAGTTTGGTGATTATTTTTCCCTTAAAATAGACTTAAAGAGCTTTAAATAGAAATTTGAAACACCCCAATCGGAGTCTTATGGAATTAGTTATGAATTTTCAAAGTCAATTGAAAATTTTGCCATTTTATAGAGCTTAGTCAGAAATAAGAAAAAATATAAGATTTGGATAAATAATAAATTGACTGCCCATGAATATTAAATATAGGAGTCGATATTTATCCGGAACAACCAAATAATCGAGAACCAACTCGGGAATTAAAAAGGTCAACAGGTAGTAACTCTACTCTCACATACTATGTGTACCTTTATATGTTTGTATTTACCATTGTTATATAAATTATGTATTGTATGAATCTTGAATGTGTTGTATGTGTTGAATGTACATATATGATGGTTATCTTGCATGTTCTGTGTATGCATTTTATGTGAGCGTTTATTAACGTTACTATTAGGATTTATTTGAATTCCAGAAATATTTTCGAAATGGTTTTATTTGTAGCTGATATAAGAAACATAAGGATAATGGTGATCAAGAGTGTATAGATCAAGATGGAGTGAGATATTATTTCCGCCAGATTTATTTACAGGATGTAAGTATTTGGTGTGTATGCAAAGAAAGTGTTATCTATCTTTCATACACAGTTTAAGTGAACAGTTCCGTATACGTGAATAGTGAATAGTACCATATACGTGAATAGTAAATTTGATATTTAGAAAATACGCTTCCATGTATAAAATTTATAAATTAAAATGGCGCATTTAAGGCGGGTGTTACACATGCAGCCTATTAAGACTGTACTACAGAACTAGATAATTGGGAAAATTGATTACAGGGCCCAAGGAAGCAAAATAATTACAAAAAAGACCCAAGAAACATTCACATGTCAGAAAAGACCCTAGGGCCTTTTCTGGCATTTTTTCAAAAAAAAGTGTACGGACATTGTTGCTAATTGCTACAGATGTAGTTGTTAATTGCTACAGATGTAGTTGTTAAAATGTAGTTGTTAATTAGACTGATTTAGTTGTTAATGAGGACTGATATAGTTGTTAACCGCTATTAATGTAGTTGCTAACGTTTTTTGAAAAAATGTCAGGGCCTTTTCTGGCATGTGAATGTTTCTTGGGCCTTTTTTGTAATTATTTTGCTTCCTTAGGCCCTGTAATCAATTTTCCCTAGATAATTCACCCAAAGAAATTAAATAACCAAGCAAAGGCAGTTACGTTGCATTCGATTTTTTGTTTTGGAGTCAAATAAACCTCTTTTCTAACTCTTATGTCAGATACTTAAGGGAGTAATTAACTAGCAAATACTACTTTTAAATTCTACAAGAGCCAAACCAAAATAAGAAAATAAAATCAATATAAATCATTCGAGACTTTTTTCTTTTTGCCTTTTGTTGGAGTACTGTAATTAAGGGTCTGATGAGAATGATTTGGGAAAGATGCCAACAGCAGCTCGGGCGGGAGACAGGGGGTTTGCGGCCACCTGTATGACATCACCAAATTTGACACTTCCCATTGCCCATTAAAAATAAAATACAATTTTTGCCAAAAATAAATAAATACAGTACAATTCTTTATAAATATGGCTGGAAATACAAACTTAGTAAATAGGTTTTTTCTTGTAAAATTTCTCTTCATAACAAAGCAAACTATTCATATACATGACACAATTGTTTTTATCCGTCTGCTTTTGAAATATTGCCCCTAAATTGAACTAGACATGGCTTTGATAAAAAAAATTGTCATTATATATGATTTATGAATAATTTTGAGTTTTTAAAATTATATGATGTAGATATTTTTATAGATTTCTTTTGCCAGCATATATTGTTATAAATTAAAAAGTGTATAAGACTTCATTGAGTTAGATCTTTTAAATTTTTTGTTTTATTAAAAATAGAAAGTCATTTTCAACCAATGCAGACCTCCATGATTGCCATAATATTGTCTGCTTTGGGGTCTCACTACCCCTCATGATTTTAAAAATGCATTGAGAATGAGAGGTATTCGGATTCTTATAAAGTGTCTTTTGTTCCTTTCTACAACCGATTGAGACATATCACTCCACTTACCTTTGGCTCAAAGTTCTCCCTGACATATTGGCTCACATTGACTCGAATCTAACTCTAATACCATTTATAGCATTCTAACAAACAACTGGTTGTGATACTAAAATTGTGACTCATCATCCTCATATATAAACCTGTATACTTTAACATACAAGCCTAAAAGACATTTACCAAATAGTTCTAAATGTTATATGAAAGATTTAATTTTTTTAAAAAAAGATTGATCCAAGGATTTTATAACAAAAATAATCTTAATATCATGTCAATTAAAAATAAAGTGTTATAACATAGCCCCCAATGATAGCCTCTTCCATTTCCTATGGGATGACCCCTCGACTCTAATTAAAATTTATTTAACATAATCATCACTTTCTTACTTAAAATTAAAATGTTTCTTTGATCAAAACATTATTTGATTCGTTAAATTATAATTAATCGGCCATTTACGTACAAATTTAAAGGTTTCTAATTTGGTGCCCGATGTGAAAATTTTATTCCCCTTATCCTCCGTGCTGACAAGAGCTACTCCCGCTTCTACTACCAACCTATATATCTATATATAAAGGGAAAGAAAAATTGTATAACCAAAAAATTACTGAAGTGAAGTGGCAAAATTTATATTATGACAAGACGTTCTAAGTAGTAATGCTATTTTTGTAGTAAAGGATTTAATATTATATTTTTTGTTCCTGGAAAAGATGAACATACCCAACTAGCGTATTAAAAATTGAATAATATCCTCACATAGCGTGTTGAAACCAAAATTTAAATTTGTATTCACAGTGCTTCAAACAATATTGATAAAGATATAGGAATGCCTACCAACAATTTTTTTGAACAAAGAAATGATGAGCAATTTGATTTTGCTTTTGTAATCATGTGGGATGCTGTAATATTCTGTAACCTTGGGATACTGCGAAGCCAGACGAAAGTAGAAGATGACGTTGAATCTCAATAAAAGGAGTCTCGTAACTGCGGAAGCATCTTCAGCCATTAGAGTGAAAAATCTTACTCAGAGCATGTGGTGGCTCTATGTTTGGAGCTTTGGCCACCCCCTTTTAAGATCTCACTCAGAGCAGCCATAGCCCAGAGAACCACATCAAATCAATCACTTTGAAATCTGTAACAAAAATCTCAACTCAAACCTAAAAAGAAAAATATTCCATGGCGACCCTGTTCATTTTTCATGATATGCCTCAACAACCCATGACTACTTTTGTTGTTCCCCTTAACCTGCAAGTCCAGGTAGTAATGTTAAGATAAAGGAAAAAAAAAAAAGACTTTGCTGCTATGCCTGAGAGAATCACCAGATTTGATACAGCAGATACCCAGAAGAAGGGAAAACATATGATGGCCAGGTTTGCTATTTGACGTTCGAATCAAACTATGACGTCATGTATATATATAATAAGATTTGAGATTTTGAATTGGCAAGTTTCAGGTGACTTTGTGGGTGGCTCGACAAGACAGCCATTGAGGACGGCGCTGTCACTTGGTCTGCGATACTCTGTTTTGGTGTGTTTCTTTAATCATTTCTTCACAAAATGGCTGCATGAGCCATCATTTGAAATTTTCACTACACCTCTATAAATTTGAGCATTTATTCTCGACAAATCCACACAACTTAACTTACATTGCATGTAAGCCTCAGCTTCCTCTGCTTTTCTTCCGAGACTAAGAACTCTCTGACATGGCGTCTAAATCCATCTTCGCTTGCATCATATTGCTGATTCTTCTGTGCTTGCTCGTGATGAGGGAGCCTTCTTCGGGTAAGTCATCTCACTCTCTTCTTATATCTCATCATCTTGAAACAACACGTGGTTAAAACCTCGTTTAATTTCCTCTATCCATCGTACTGATCAAACGTTTGGTTGCAGGTTGCAGTTCTGTGCATGGATGCTTTGGTGCTAATGCAGCTGGATTCAAGGAGGCTGGAAACAGGAAGGTTTCTGTTTTTTACTGTTTAGCATTTCATTAACTTACAACTAGGAAAGCAAAGACTCTTCATTTTGTTTGAGTTGAGACATTATAGATTCCTTCTTGTTCTGCAGATGCTGGTGGCTGCTTTGAGGGCAAAGAAAACAGCGTTCTTGCCTGGCTATGGAGGATCATCGACCAACAAGTATGTTGAAAACTCTGTGACTTCGGAGTTAAGGAAGATTCCTTCGGGTCCAGATCCACTGCATCATAATGGTGGAAGCCCCAATAAGCCTCAATCCCCTTAGATTTACTGAAGCAACTGTTCTCTGTGGCTCCTAGCTTGTCTGTCTGTTTGTATGTCTGTTCTCCTTTTCCGTTGGCTGATATTTTAAAATGTATGTTCCCGTCTTAGTTTGATATGAGAGATCTTGTATAGTTTTGTCCTGTTCCCTCCTGTTGTTGGTCAAGTAAATGCAGTAAGTTTCTTATTCAGATGGAATTGAGTTTGACATTTGTGCTTGGTTGGTTTGAAACTAGACGCAGAGTCACATTGCAACATGTCATAATTTCCTCCTTTGGTCCGTCCATTCATGGATTGGACTGAAAGAGAATCTCGTAAATTATGCATTGACATTTGGTTTTGGCTTATTTCGCCGTAATACTATTAAAATACATAATGCCTGCAGAGAAAAGATTAGATTCCTCTATGCGATAACAAACCTCGAGCTTTAGGAAAGATGTGACAGTGATGTAATGACGTAGATGCTAGCCGCCTATGACGCAAGGGAACTATTCTCCTTTTCAGACCCAGTGGCCAACTATGTTGCACTGAGACGAGATACCAAAAACACGACTCGACACTTCGACACGTTAATTCTAAAAAAATCTAACTTTCGACACGTTAGGACGCGTTTTAATATTAAATATATATATTATAATTTATATTCAAGTTCAATATATATTTGGTAAAATCCTGGCTTCCAATGATTCGACTTTATTATAAAAGTCGTGTCTCCTTTTTTAAAAAAAATACAAAAGGAAAATTCATTATCAATTCAATAATATTCAAAGCCATACATATTTTTTAAAAAAAAGAGTGTCAAGGAGTGTCAGATGGTGTCGGAGTGTCAGATGATGTCAAAGTGTCCGACACGCATATTTTTAAAAAATAGGAGTGTCCATGCTTCATAAGTGGCCAATAATTTAAGCCAAAACTATGAAACTAAAAGGGGGGATAAAATGGAAATCAACCTCACATAACGACAACATGGGAAGTATTGTGGTTGTTTTTTTATGTATTTTTGGATCAGGAAACTTGTACAGAATATCTCATTGGTACAATATTCGGAAATATAAGAATCATTCATCTTCATAAGATTCTTGTGTGGTGAATTCGGAAATATAACCACGTTGTTTCAGTTCGAAGGATAGAAGTTCCAAGACTGGCAAAATAGAGTCCATCTCCTCATGAGACTTATCGCCAGCCACAAATTTGTGAACGCTTGAATCAATCTCAACAGAGCTAAAACCTGGGTTCTTCTTTATTCCACGAATCTTCATAGTCCTTCTAACTTTACTTGCCCCATCCCACTTACCTATTGCAGCATATATGTTTGCAAGAAGCACATAATTGGAATCCCCGTCAGGGTCTAATTCAACCAGATAATTCATCACTTTTTCAGCCAAGTTAACGTCTCCTTGAGTCCTACAAGCAGCAAGCAATGACCCTAGTACCACTTCGTTAGGCTTCATGGGCATGTTCTTTATCACTTCTAATGCCTCCTCCAACCTACCGGCTCGACTATAGAGATCCACTATGCAACCATAATGCTCAATTCTAGGGGTAATTCGATGAACTCTTTTCATGTCATTGAAGATTTGGAGTCCCTCGTCGATTAACCCAGCATGGCTGCACGCTGTAAGGGCTCCAGTGTAGCTAACTCCTTCTGGCTTGAACCCTTTCCTCTGCATTGAATAGAAGAAATTTAAAGCCTCATCTGCAAGCCCGTTAACAGCAAATCCAACAATTATGGAGTTCCATGAAACAACCGTTCGTTGGGGCATTTTCTCAAATACTTGACGAGCAAATTCTATACATCCACATCTAGAATACATGTCAATTAACGAGTTGCAAACTCTAACGTTGTCCGTGAGATTTTCTTTCATCACAAGCTTATTAACCCATAAGCCCAGACCAAGTGTTCCCAGGTTGGCACATGCAGAAAGAACAGCAATGATGGTCACATAATCAGGGGCCACACCAGCAAGCTGCATTTCTCGAAAACATTCCAATGCTTCCTCATGATAATCTCTCTTAACAAATCCCCCAATCAAAGCCGTCCAAGAAATGGCATTTTTAACAGGCATTTTATCAAACAACTCGATGGCATTCTCAATTTCACCATTTCTCATATACCCATCAATCATCGTGTTACAACACCACATATTTTTGCCACCCAATTGATCAAATAACAGTCTAGCTAAATCTACACGCCCACATTTAGCGTACATATCGATCACCGCAGTTCCCACCATAACATTATTCATATCCAAACCAAGTTTTCGGGTATACGCATGAATTGAAGCTCCAAAGGATATACTATCAGAGGGATAGTCAGCGCAAGCAGAAATAAGAGTGATAAAAGTGACGTGATTGGGTTCAACATCAGCTTCTCTCATTCGAGTAAACTCGAGAGCGGCTTCACGTAATTGGCCATTGCGACAACGGAGGGCTATAGATGAGGTCCATGCCACTGTGAGATCAGTGGATTTGTTGGTGTGAGTGAGAGAGAGTTGTTGTTTGGTGTTACGGCGAGTGGATCGAACTTCACTTGGAGGAGCTGGAATTGCAGGTACTGCTGGAGATGTTGCTGCCGCGTAAACCATCGCTGCTGGCTATTTCCTTCTCGGATTAGTGTGGCGCATGGTGGAATGGGAAAAAAGAAAAAATACGTTGATTTGGAATAATTTTATTTTTTAAAATTTTGAAATTATAAATTACATATTTTTTTTCAATTATTGTTTAAATATAAAAATAAAAATAACATTTTTCAACAGAAGAAAGAATAATATTTAAGACTAAGATTGATCATTTACAGTTTTAAAAATGAAAACTACGTTTTGAGAGTTAGAAAATATATTATGGTTATTTGTATTTCTGAAAAACCATCACTTCTTTTTCCACATTAAATTTATCGCTTAAGCTTCAAGTTATAATTCAATATTTTCGATATATTACAGAAACATTTAAATTTATTAGAAGATAAAAACATCTTTTAAATAAAAAGTTAAATTATAAATGCCACCAAGGTAAAAAAAATAACAAATATGAATGCAATAAACATGGACCATAATTGATAATTCTATAACTAATGAATCTTTATTAATTTCTTTCCTTTATTTACTTTGATAACTCGTGCTATCAAATCGAGCATCTAAAATATATACTGTAAAAAATAAAAAACGAAGTTTAAAAAAAAAAAAAAGCTCAATTATCTGTAAATGTTACCCATAATTAAGTACCCCAACTAGTAAAAATACGAGTACGGAAATTATTATTCGATTTTTTTTTGGGTAAAGGGGTAAAAATGCCCTTAAGCTTTGCCTTCAGGAGCGTCCAACACCATGTGTTTTTTTTTGGAGCAGTACCTACATGGTTACATTTTAAGAGCAAAAATACCCTTTTCCGTTAATTGACTGTTTGTTGACCGTTAACCATGGTAAAATGACCATTTTACCCTTAATTTAAAATAATTACAAAAAAACAAAAATACCCCACCCCCCAACTCCCCTTCTCGGTGGGCCCCACCGCCAGCAAAAAAAAAATTTTGCCTACGGCCAGTCGCCGGAGGTGGGCGGCCACCGGTGTGGGGGGCCGATGGCGGGCCCACCAGGAAGGAAAGGTGGGGGATGGGGTATTTTTGTTTTTTTTTAAAAAAAAATTGCTAGTTGCCGGCGTGGGGTGCCGGCGGTGGGGCCCACCGGGAAGGGGAGGTGGGGTATTTTTTTAAAAAAAAATAAAAAGAATTTGCCTGCGGCCGATTGCTAGCATTGGGCGACCGTCGGCGTGGGGTGCCGGCAGTGGGGCCGACATGCAAGGGGAGGTGGAGGTGGGTATTTTTATTTTTTTAATTATTTTAAACTAAGGGCAAAATGGTCATTTACTATAGTTAACGGTTAACAGACAGTCAACTAACAGATAAGGGTATTTTTGCTCATAAAATGTAAACACGTAGGTACTTTTTTTTAAAAAAAAACACATGCTGCTGGACGCTCATGAGGACAAAACTTAAAAGCATTTTTGCATCTTTGCCCTTTTCTTTTTTCTCTTTTCACCGGAGAAAAGGAAATATTATTTGATGCAGTCCAAACTTCTTCCACACAAACATATACTTGACACATCCTCTTATTTTGTGGGATCTGTTTCGAAAACGTATAATATTATATTTTCAAAAACAACTTCAAGAATATTGTGCCACGCTTTCCTATATGACCACGCGTAGTTATTATTCGATCAAACGCTCATAAATGTAAAACCATCAATCCCTGTCCCCACAGAAGCATAAATCATCTCAAAATGTCATCAACAATGGACAATAATCAACACTCAACAGAGCATCTAGAAAAATGAATATGAATTTTCAATCTTGACACCCCACATACTGTATAGGATTATGAGTCAAAATATCTGCTTGTTTTGATATGGCATGTCCAAAGCTCGTGCCCTGTTTCCTTGTTCCCCACACCATTCAGGTTTGTCAATGTTCTACTTTCAAATCCGCGTCTCCCCTGCATTACCACTAACTCAAGCCAATAATGTCAAATTATTTGAGGCAATAATTCAGTTTGTGTGTGCGTGTGTGTGTAGAGAGAGAGAGAGAGAGAGAGAGTGAGAGAGTGAGAGTGAACATATCACAATTATTTCATATCCTCTCTACAAGATTATATAGGAATATAACAGGGAAATCTTTGAAGATGTCGTTCATCCATGCTGGCGGGAAATAACTCTGGCAAGAGTACCTTCAGCAAGATCTTTTCTTTAAATTAACAATAATCAAACCATATACAATACCAGAAATCAATGATCTGCGATCTTTAAACAAATACACAGTTTTTTTTTGGGGGGTGGGGGGAATACACTCCATACAAATACAAACTATGATTAGCTTGAACATCTTGTGTATTAGTATGCAGTGGTCCCAAAAAAACAGACAGATGAGAAAATCAAGCATCTTATCGCAGCCAAAAACTGAGACACACGAATTTGATTACTTGAGGGTGAAGGAACAATGCCGGCTAGTTGCAATGGAGTTACCTCCAATTATCGAGCATCAGCAGAAGAAAAGGAGTCAGCAAAACCAACAGGCTTAGCAGGTATGCTGCCTTTGCTGTCTTCAAGGCTAGCATAACTAACATCTCTGCTTCCTGCTTCCCTCCAATCTTTCAACATCTGTGAAAGTGGTCGTCCGAATTCAATGCCAGTAAAGCAATCTGATTCATCGTCCATCGGCACCCATTTCTCTACTAATGCAGCCAATACATTGACTGCATGACTCATATCTGGTCGGTGATTTGGTTCCCTGGCAGTGCAATGTCCAGCAAGTTCCGCTATAATGGAGATGCTTTCAAAAATCTCCTCAGTTGCCTCAAGAGCAGGATCAATGGCTGCCATAAGCTTTTCTTTGCTTGACTTAATCTGCCAAAACCACTGCGCTAGGTATCGGTTCTCCTCTGGCCGGCTCTCATCAAGAGCCATCAGTCCAGTCAGAAGTTCCATCAACACCACGCCATAGCTGAACACATCAACTTTTGTGGTGATTTTCCCCATCACTGAAGCTCAGATAAACATTTAGTTAGTACAAAAATGTGGATGCATCATATTGCAAACAAAGAAAGATTTAAAGCGTACAGATACTGCCATATCTAAATCTTAGGTACGACGCTTTGATTTCTAATTTTAGGCCCAGGGGTACAGGAATCATATTGCATACAAATTTCAGTCGTCTAGGTTTCATTGAAAAACTAATGCCAACATAACATTGAACAATAAAATATAGGATGACCTAATTAGTAAGCAATTTTTTATTTTTCAAACATTTTTTAAATAGGCAGTTAATTAACTTAAGCCCTGTACAAATAAGTTCAAAGCAGCCATACCTGCATATTCGGGGGCAAGATATCCAAACGTCCCAGCAAGCGTAGTTACCACAGACTTCTCACCATCTGGGGCAAGTTTCACCAGGCCAAAATCTGAAACTTTTGCTCGTAAATCTTCATCAAGAAGAATATTAGAAGGCTTGAGGTCTCGGTGGATGTAGATCTGGCGGGCAAGACCATGGAGGTATTCCATTCCTCTAGCAACATCTAGTGCTATCACAAGCCTTTGCGACCAAGTCAAAGGCTCCAATTTCAGGCTTTTCCAATGAAAAAGATGCCTACTTAGAGCACCCAGAGGCATATATTCATACACCAAAAGTCTTTCATTGCCTTCAATGGAGTATCCCAACAGAGATACTAAATGCCGGTGACGAACCTTAGAAAGAACAGCTATTTCAGCCTGAAACTCATGCAGTGCTTTCCTGCTCATAACTCCACTCTCCATCCTCTTCACTGCTATTTTCGTCCCATCTTCTAGTTCACCTTTATAGACAGTCCCAAACCCACCATGGCCTAGCTCATTTTCGGGTGAAAAATTCTTGGTAACCTTACGTAAAACTTGAACTGAGATGACAAGACTACCAGCATCAATCACATGAGAGCTTTCAGGTTCATCATTAATGTTTCTCAAAGAACTTGTCCCAGTATTCGACGATAAGCTTCCCGCAGTTTTGTCTGCTACAGCAATTTTAACCACATCTGGATTGGATGGGTCTCGAGGGTGAACCACAATGGAACTAGAATCATCTAACAATGTTTTCTTCTTCTTCTTTGAGCAATATATGGATAGGAAGATAACCAAAATAGCTACAATAGCAAAAACTGCAGCTCCAGCCACTATTGCTAGTGTTCTGAACCTTTTAGGTTTATCTTGTTGTGATTGTACTTGTCCTGACCTTGATGCATTTGAGCTTGGACTCTGACTTGAGGAAGGTGGGCTTTCAGAGGATGGAGATGGATTGTGAGGTGAAGATTGTGAACTCGAAGGCGGTGGGCTGCTGATAGGCTGGGAACTTCTTGTTCGGTTGTCAAAAAGAGGGTTGCCATCAAGAACAATCTTCACACCTTGTAAATTTGGCAATGGGGGCTCAAGATTATTACCACTTAAATCCAACAGTTTCAAAGATTTCAATTCAGTGAAACTGCTAGGAATTTGGCCAGTTAAATTATTCCCTCCAAGCCTGATCTCAAGGAGTGAAGCTAACTTAGCAAGTGAGGGGTTTAGAGTACCATTGAGCCTGTGGTGGGGA
Organism: Acacia confusa; assembly: GCA_037074495.1. Classification (NCBI taxonomy): domain Eukaryota; kingdom Viridiplantae; phylum Streptophyta; class Magnoliopsida; order Fabales; family Fabaceae; genus Acacia; species Acacia confusa. The sequence goes on from CM073509.1 coordinate 3,828,330, forward strand.
AGGTTAATAATTGATACCTCTGACTTGGGATTGCAGCTTAATCCCAGCCATGGTCCAGTACACGGTTCATTACCAGACCATTGAGAAGCGAGCATTGAAGGGTAATTCAGATTACTGAGAAAATCAAGCAGAGCGGTAACTTTAGGGGGGCATTCATCGCCTGGCTTCTTTTGACAAAAGAAATTGAAATCATAAGAAACGTTTGTAGCCTTAAACTTTGGTATAGGACCCATGAGCCTGTTGTTGTTTAACACCAAATTCTGAAGTTCCATATTGGCCAAGCCTTCAGGAACCAAGCCAACGAGTTGATTACTATTGAGATTGAGATCCCTCAAGGAAGTTAGATTTCCAATATTCTCTGGAATTGTGCCAGTGAACTGATTTCCATGAAGCCAAAGCTGGGTTAGAGAAGTCATTGAAGCAATAACATCAATTGGACCAGTCATCCCACCACCATCTTGGTTATTCAACCACAAAACCTGCATGGAAGACTGACCAAAGCTGCTAGGAATACGGCCAGACAATCGGTTGTATGAAAGTAACAAATTTGAAAGAGACGGCAATGTGCCCAAAAAATCAGGTACTGGCCCAACCAAATTACAGTGCACAAGAGAAAGATTCGTTAATTGTTCTGAGTTTTCTAAACTCGCAGGAAGAGACCACCCGGTACTCCCATTCAACGAATTTTCTGCCAAAGCTAAATCGCGAATACTGCTTAGACCATCAAAGAAATCAGATGGGATCCCATCAAATTGATTGTCATTTAGGAAAGCAAATTCCAATTTGGATAATCCACTAAAAGTCGGCAGCATCCCACTAAGCTTGTTGTGTTGAAGGCCTAAATTGAAGAGTTCTGAGAGCTGATTAAAGGATGGAGGTAATGTTCCTTTAAGACCCAGAGACTTGGCCTGAATCTGTGTGACTCTATTACCAGCACAGAACACATAAGGCCATGAAGGAGGACCACAAGGATCGTCTCCATTGTCTGGCCATTTAAGAAGCTCCGGATTCTCCAAACCTTTTTTGAAATCATTCAGAATTTTGACATCATTTGGGTCTGTGGCACCGTATATCACCACAATCAGGCAAAAAATGAGAAAAATGCAGAAATTCGTACGGTTAACTCCCATGGTTGATCCCAATAAAAGGGAAAAGAACTACAAACTAAATTATTATTCCCGCAATCTCACTGCCCAATAACAGACTGATCCATATATTATTGCCACAGTAATTATGGGATCCCAATGATCAAACCCAGATGAAGAGAAGCAGCAGAAAGCCAGAAACAGAACATTGGGGTGTGTGTGTTGTACTCTTACCAAGATATCGGCATCAAGAAATTGAGCATCACCAAGATGAAGACGAATTCTGAGGACAACAGAAGTTCCAAAATTCAGATAAGGACAAAGAAACGAAGATTATTCTCTCAGCTTTCACTTTGCAAGTACTTTAATGGAAGCGGCAAACCCTAAAGGGAGTGTCAATGAGTCCATTGTGTGTCTGACACTCTCTCACTTCTTCATTTCTGCAGATTTGTCTCGCGGTTCTTTCTCCTTTTGCTTTGCCTCATATTTGTTAAAAAAAGAGTCACCGTATTCCAATTTCCATATAAGAATGAAAGGGGCCCACCTGCTGGCGTGGAACCACAATATTTTTCTCTTCAGCACTCGACACATTGTTGTAACTTTTTCTTGTCTGCATTGTATATTAAAATTTTTATTACAGGTAATTCTGACGTGGATTTTCTTAGTTTTTATTTTATACTTTAAAGGTAAATTAAATTTATTAAAAATAGAATAAGTTTACGGCTTGATTAGAGGCAGGAGTGGGGTCCACTGAAGACTGTACTATGAAGCTCGTGGAAAAAGCCTTGGTGGCGGTTTATATCGGGGGAATAAATTAATAAATATAAGCTTGATTGATGGATGTCGGCGGCTTCTTACAAGTTTGAACGCGCCAATGTCTAATTCCCGCCATTGTCCTATGAAATCCAGTTCGTTGTTTTCTTTATTATATTCTGATAAGACAAGGTTTAAGGGATAAGAACCAGTAGGAATATGACACGTACTTTGCTTAAAAGAGTGTGACTTGTTCGTTATTTGATATTTCTTTCATGCGCCAACCACTAGTTCGTTACTGCCCATAATTATTTGATATTTTGATGCTTTAACTTTCTCCCCGTTTAGTTGTTCACCGCCCATATTAATTAATTTTATCTAACACTCTTTTCCATCTTTAATCTAAAACTTATTTATTTAATTTAACTACTATAGATTAGGTGCCTATTTAAATTAACTTTTAGGATTTATAAGGTAAGTATATGAAAAGAGTTTTATCTCGATTTATGCAAACCTAAGTTTTGAAAGTTTCTAAATACTACCTAAGAAAGATGAAAAAAAAAATTAAAAATTAAGTTAAATTAACCGCCACAAACATTCACATCATTAAACGCCAAATTGGTGCCACATTTGTAACGGTTTATTTGACAAAAAACGCTACAAATAGCATTGTAAAGCCGCCCGCACATTGGTGTCAATCCTCTTACTACGAATTTGTTGTAGTTTTGGATAAAACTGCTACAAATACATTATTTACTAGCGGTTTTTTGTCATTGTTATTGATTAACCGCTACAAATTGTAGGTTTTTTTTTAGTGAGTTAATATGATATATTTTTTCTAAACACCTTCATAATTTTTTTTTTAATTTCTTCAATATCTCTTTTACTTTATTATTGGCGAATGAATAACAATATGAGAAAATTGAGAAAATATTTATAATTATGGATAATAGATGCGTATTACATTTAGAATCAATATTAATTTCACAATCAAATCTTACATTAAATATCAGAATGAGTGGTACGGAATGTTCTTTTTTTATTTTCCCCATAATGACATTTGATTATTCTAAAGAAAAAAGCTACCGGCATATATTATGAAGGCGAAAGTAGAAAATAATGGAAATAATGGCAAAGGTTTGAGTTGTCAATAGCGTGAGGAGCACATTTGGTGGAGTGGGTCTCCTAAAGCGAGTCCATTTGAAGGCTTGTATTGAGCAGCACTCCCTTTTTAAATTATAATAATTAATATTTTTCTACGGGAATCACACTATCAATGATCATTAATTACTTTTATATATAAAAGCATGATATATTACTTTTATAATACAGGCATGATACATTATCATTGTAATACAAGGGGGCAGTCTCCACTTCACTTTACTTCAATTTGAAGGTTAAGGTTGATAAAAAAAATAAAAATAAATAAATTGAAGGTTAAGCAATTCATGACTAAATATATACTTCCTCTGGTCCTTATTATAAGGCACCAACTATCAATATTTTTTTATCCTTATTATAAGGCACCAATTTACTTTAACTAACTCATTTATTACTTTTTTCCCATTATGCCCTCACTTTTAACTAACTCATTTAAAGCTATATCATTAAAGTAGGGGTGAAGTTGGAAATATTTATTAATTTTGGACCTAATTAATGAGTTAACTTCCATTTCTTGGTTTGTGAGAAAAAGAAGTTAGTGCCTTATAATAAGGACCAGAGAGAGTATATATTTTTTAAGACCGTATGACTTAAAGCCTGCCTTGTTTTTTTTTTTTTGTGTGGTAATTTTAAATCAAAAAAACCCATGTATCTGTTATAGAAAAGAAATAAATTGTGACTTATTTTATGAATAATGTTGACAAGATGCCATAAAACATAGGGGTTTAAACATGTTGCATGAGAAGAAAAAGATTCCTACACACACATGAAATAGTGGGACCCCCACACACATATGTGAGTGTGGGTGGGTCCCACCAGTTTATGTGTGTGTGACATGAGAAAACACTTCTCCTACAACACGAAAATTGTTTTTCCCTAAAATATTTTATACTACAATGAAATAAAGAATATGACAGAAAAGAAAGCATGTGTGGGTATATATTGTCATTTTACAATACTAAACATCACTATATGTGGAAAAAATCGGATCATATTATCTTTGGTCCTAAATATAAGACACTTTATTTTTATTTTTAGAGAAATTAATAAAGCTAAATAAATTACTATAAAATATTTATTTTTATCATTTTTTTCTTAAAATAAATTGATCTAACTTATAAACTGAAATAAAATATACTAAAACACATAACTATATACTATATGAGGACAGTCAAATGTGGGGAAAAACATGTTGCATTGAGGCATTGGAGTGTGTAATAATAAAGTGTAAAAGAGGGGGGTATGTTTATTTTTGGTAGTTTATTGGTTAGATAAAGATAAAGATGATGAGTATGCCCCAACTCTGCTTTACCTAAATTTTAATGGAATCACTTTCCGTTAATTTTCTCATAATGGATAAATAAAGAATATGGGTTGAGCCATTTAATCACCTCATAACCAATAGCATGAAAGTTCCTCCTTAAATATAAAGTCGCAGATTTAATTAATTTTTTTTTTTAAAAAAGGTGGGGTGAGATTGGGAGGTGGAGAATAACAAAGTGGGTGATGAGCGAATATGCGTGACCTTCTTTGATTTAAAAAGAAAAAAAAAAAAAAAAAAAAAGAAGAAGAAGATGTGTGACCTTCTCATCTGAAGACATGTTTTGACCTGCCAGGTTAATTAATTTTAATCTTAAATTCATTGCTGCTAATTTTTTGTAAACATTCAATAGTTTATTTTCTTTAGTTATTTATTAAAAGTAAAATAGTATTTAAAAAAGAAGTTGGAGAAGTAGCTGATGAGATGACCAGTGGACAGGGAAAAAGGAAGAAAGCACACAAGAATGAGCAGAGGCTATTAAAAGCCAACCCACCAACATCACGAACGATTCATGTGAATGGATATGGATTGGGCTTTATAACCTCTAATGAAATTTGGTCTTCATTTATGGGTTAAGCTTATTTATTGGGAAAATTAACATGAAGAGTTTTGAATCAGCGCCATCAACTTTTCCCTCTTTTAGATTCGATTGTAGAGTTGGTTAATATGTTGGGGGAGGTATCCTAATTTCTAGATGTTTAGATAAACGCCTGAGAGTAATAGACGGCTCATTCTGTCCAACATTAACATCACTCAGAAAGAAGAGAGATTTCGCCCTGCTCTTGGATCGTGAGTGAATCCAACCCCTTTCCTAAAATTCTTCTACAAAAAAAAAAAAAAAAACTTTTGCCCCCTTTTTATTAAGTCCTTTTAGGATTTTAAAAAAATGTTTTAGGATATTGACTAGTACTAAAAATATTTTAAGATACCAGCTGATACTAAAAAAATCTTTCCAAGTATTAATTGATATTTAAAAAATACTCATGATAGTGAATACTCCACAATCATGTCTTTTCGCCAATTTTCTAATCATTATTTGAATACTCAAGTGTGTTTAATTTTTGATTAGTATATGCATTTAAGTGTATAGAATTTTCCAGTCAATAAAACTCTTAAATTGTTGGATTTTAATTTGTTTATCAATGAGTTAACGTTAATTTACCAATATATCTATATATGTGTGTGTGCGCGAGCAAACAAAATATATGCATAGACACACACTGTAACACCCCGGATTTCTAAAGTTCAAATAACACAAATATTCCAATGGTTTTCATAAATAATAATAAAATCCAAAATAAACTACTTCCGGAAGGTGTCACCGCCGCACTTGTATGGAACAAGTGCAAGGCTTCTTATTACAGGAAATAAATCAAAACTTAAGCAGAATGTTTATTTCGAAAAATAAAAGGAAAGAAAATAAATGAAAAGAAATTAAATAACTAGAATCTGTTTTCCGTCATCCTCACTTCTCACTGCTAGCCCCAGCCCTTGGCACCTGTTCACTAAAATTCTGCTCCCCCAAAGGATCATCGCAGCCCAAGAAACACAGACATCAGCAAACGCTGGTAATCCTAACTAAATAAAGGTAGACTGAAAAAAATAAAACCGAAATAAATGAATAAATAAATAATTGGATATAAAATAAGTTAATTGCAAAGTAAAATAAAATGATTGCGAAATCAAGTAATTCTAAAATAAAATGATTATAAAATAAGATAAATTAATTACAAAGTAAAATTAAGTAAATGTAAAATAAATTAATTTCGACATAAAAAAAAAAATTATAAAATAAAAGTAAATTAATCGCAAAATGAAATAAAATAAGGACTTCATATGTGTATGTGTGTAAATTAAAAGGTATCGTTGTTTTTAGAGTTTTCTAGTAGGAAGAGAACCATGGTAGACCCGGATATCCGGCCGGTCTACCCTGTGACCCGGAAACCGGCCAGTCACAAATCATCATCAGATTGGCCATAATTCGTATTCTTCCTAGTGTGCACACCTCTTCCCAAAGTTGCTACTAGTGCCCCGGATATCCGGCCAGGCACCGCTTTGGGAAGAACGGATATAATCGGTTCACATCAAATAACATATCGAAGGCATAAAGCCTTAAAAGTGTGTTCATCACTTTAGGAGGTACCGTCCTAAAGTTATCCTCCCACTTGCTAGTTTATAAAAAAAAAATCTTCTCTTAAGGAAGTTAAAAGTAAAATAAAATAAAATAAATAAAACAAAATAGCATCTTATATATATATATATATACACACATGAATAGCCTTGAGCCGTGGACCCCACATGCACAACTCAAAAATGCAATCCGAAAGGAATAAGGAAAAGTCAAACATACACACATATATATATTTGAATCAAGAGGTTTTGAGCAAAGGGTGGTGGACCCCACGACAATTATAATGGGGTAGGAGTTCTTGGAATTGGTTCAGCATGTGGTGTTCGAATGAAAAGAATGGGCATTGAATAAAGTATGGTGGACCCCACATAATTTACTATGGAATAAAGTAGTAACACAAAGGATAAAATAAAAATCGGACCCCACCGAAACAAGAGAGGAAGACCTTACAGTACTGATTAGGCAATAGCAATTGGTTTCTATATAAATAAATCAGGAAAGATCTATAAAAGAAACGAAAAAGGTATTTCCTTGTTCACGCACGTGAATCGAAAACATTGAAGGAATATATATATTGATTGCAACTGAAACGAATTCCTTTTTTTTTTGAACAATCAGAATGAACGGATCAAAAGAAAGAATAATAACAATCCTTATAATTAGGCTCCGTGGTACATACGAATTAGAAGGTAAATAATGGGTTCTAGGGTTTAGGATTACCTGGCCTCCGTGGTTGCAGAGCTCCTTGGAGAGAATTTCTGCCGCAAGGAATTTTTAGGGAGGGAACTGATAGGTGATGGCTAGGGTTAGATGACTAGTCCTAAGTTTATAGTTGAAATTAGGGTTTGTTATGGGTTGGGCTTTTAATTATTACCCATTTAATAAATAATGACAAATCACCTATTAGATTCTAATTTAAATTTTTATCTTTACCTATCCATTTATCATTATCATTATCATTATGATATATATATATATATATATATATATATATATATATATATATTTTAATATTAGTATTATTAATATTTATTATCATTATTATTATTATTAAAATAATAATAAAATCTAGGCTATTACACACACATATATTTATATATGTATACACATACACGCATTATATGTGTGTGTCTATATATGTGTGTTTACATACTCATACACTTATATGTGTTTGTGTATTTATGTATATGTGTGTGTGGATGTGTGTATACATGTGTGTGTTGGGGGTGGATGTGAGAGTTTGTATTTGTATGTAGATATGTGTGTGTATTTGTGGGGGGTGTATGTGTGTTTCATACATACATACATACATATGTGTACACACACATATGTATATATAGCAAGACCATCATTTCAATTAGAAAGCATAAAAAGGAAGATTTTAAGTTGGGGAAGTATGTTTATGTAATTGAAAATTTATATAAGGGCATTTTAAGAAAATGATTGAAATTAACTAATTTAATTTCCCTCCTTAATTTGTCTATAATCGGTTAAATATGTATAATTAAGATCGGGGAGTATTATTTTGCAATAAAACAGTGGCGTTGGGTAGAAGAGGAGGAGGAAACAGATGATTAGAAAATTGGCGAAAAGCCTCGTGGTTCCAAATAATGCAAATGCAAGACCAGGGAACCAACAACTAGAGTGGGCCACAGACAGGCTGGAGCACAAAAGACAAAGGGTTATAATGAAGAGTGGGGTTTTGGGGCTTATATTCAGGGCCTGTGGTGGGCCCTAATAAATGTTCATCACGAGGCCCAATTAATTTGTGTGTGTTGGTTGCTGACACACACACACTCCATTTAATATGAGCACGTGCATCAGCCTTGCAAACACAATTGCCCGAATATTTCATTTACTCGCTCCTCCCTTGATTTTTTTTTTTTTAAATTCAAATCTTTTATATATGTAGGATCAAAGTAAATAATTACTTCGATGTCAGCATATGACCGCAGTCCATAACATTTCTAATAATATATAATATATATTATAATTAATTTATTTAATATCTAAAAAAATCAACTAACTTTTATATTAAACATATGTAAATTAAAGTCAACAACCTCACAATTACAGGAGACGAGAGATACTACTCCATCATGTCGTCTATAGGCTGAACAAGAGTAGATAAACTGCCACGGAGACGATGGATGATTTTTGACAAATCACAGTAATTAACAATAAGTATTACATGTAATTGGACATTGTAAATAGGATTAATTAAAGCTACTTTGAAATGCTTGGTTTTTTCCCCCCTTCACATGTATAAAATACTTAGTTTCAAGGTAGTACCAGCACGTCCTATTTTATTGAGGGGTTTTGGAGCTTGTAATTTCTAAATTAATATATAATATGCATAATTAATACTGTGAATTCTCTGCAAATAAGGTGTGCAGGGTATTTTTATGAAAGGTCATACTCAATCATTTTTTTCTTAAAATCTCATATCCATTCTTAGATTAAAAAATTAATCATTTTAATTTAATATTTTCTAAAATTATTTGTTATAGTATTTTATAATTTGATTATTTAAAATTTTGTTTGTATTACAATTATGAATTGTATAGATCTAATTTTAAAAATTTAAATTTATTTCTTGATATTTAAAATAACAATTTTATAAAATATAAAATATGAATCATCTATTTTTTTTTTATTCCGATGATAAAGATGAGATTTTAAGAAGAAAATAAGATAAAGGATAATGAAACAACCAAATTCCATATTTTATACGGCACCACAATTTTTGTTTAAAAAAAAAAAGTCTGATTTACTGTACATTTCTCAATTATTTAGTTTATATTTAACTCTATATCATGCTAAATATTTTGGACTCTTTACACAACGGTGCAAAAATGGCAGAATATATTACATCAGCTGGGCATGAATATAATGGCCGTGTCGAAAATATTCATGATTCATTGAAAATGTATATCATATGCAGAATGAAGAGAATTCAACAAGTTGGAGTAATTAGGGAAAGATATTAACACTTGCAAGTAATAAACATAAAATGGTCAGTGGATTAAACCTCATCATATTTCGCAAAGTACTGATATTCTGATTAAATTATGTAATCACTCGAACCACCCACTTTCTTCTTCACACACACATGTTTAATTAAGCTATGAGCTTAGTGCTATATCTTTATGGGGGAAAAAAAACAAAGCTACGAGCAGATAGCTATAAAAATAAAAATAAAACTAAAAGAGAATAAATAGTATTTGTGAGTGTCTTTCCTGGACCTCAAGTTACAATTGGCCTTCTACAAATAAATTTCAGATCATAGATAAAATTATGGAAATAATTCCGTCAAAAATTACTGACAGAATTCCGTCAATAATAGCCACCGATAGAAATTACTTACAACATTCTTTTAGTAATTTTAATTTTCGATGAAATCTTTTGCCACATGTTTTTCTACGACAAATGTTTTTTTGTTGGTAATCCAATGTTTTTTTTAGTTGAATATTATAAATGATGTTGTCCATGATCAAATTGCCTTTCGGCATTATTATTACAACATTGTTGACTTCATTTTTTTCAACCACACACACAACAGTACTTTCAAGTACTTGCACGGAACCTAACAAGATCATGCTTTATTATTCGCTTATATATAAAAATTGTTGACTTTATTATTCGTCTAATGATTTTTTACCCCGAAAATCGAAAAGTAGGAAAAAATAATAAGAAAATAAGAATTTTTAGGCTTTTCCACTGAGAGAGATCTAACAATATAGAAATGGAAAAAGGAAGAGAGGTAGCTAGCTACCACATATAGTGCCATGTCGATGTTAGGTCTGCCGCGCGGCGCGTGCCCTTGTTTGTCTCCTTAGTGCCTTTTAAAAATAATAATATTTGTCGCACAACAACATTAATTATTAATTAATTATGTGGAGAAAATAAACAACCAGCACTTATTTTTAATATGTTGATGCTTTGTCGATAAGCACTTTTGTGTATTAGCCTCCTTTTTTTGAGAACATTGGCACTGTATATCTGTTGGTCCCTTGATACGCGCTCGTGGGAAGGTTCTTAATATAGAAAATAATTAAGTTCATTTCTGAATGAAACGAAGTGAATTAATGAGGTTAATTTGGGTTTATCATAAGGCAAGAACCTTTTTGATAAATTAATGAGGTTAATTTATCTAAATTAATGCTGCTTAGTACTCCCTCTAGTTCTAAGTGTATAACAAAGTTAACTTTATTTTGAAAGAGATTAAGGAAGCTAAATAAATTATTTAATTATATCGTATGTTTTATATCTTTATATTATATATTAGTTTATAAATTATGAAAAATAGTTTGGATTAAGAAATGATAAATATAAATATTTTAAAGTAATTTAATTAGATTTTTTAATATCTTTTAAAAAATGTCAATTATATCTTATAGCAACATCGATTTAGAATTATTGTACCATAGTGGAAAAATATAATTAAGCACAGTCAGCATTTCATACACACATACATTACTCAGAAATTATGACATGGTAGTATTTGACGGCTCTAACATTAAATGTATTAAATATATAGTTGAATAAATCTTTTCATTCTTGTTCGTTTAACTTCGTACCTCAAACTCGAGGTGAGAATAGGTCAGGGTCTTATCAGGTAGCTTACAACCTAGGCTGTTTAGGGCCTAGCTTGGCCTGTTTATTACATAGGCAAGAGGACTAAATGTGTAAATAGATCAAACCTATTTTGTTAAAGCTTGGCCTGTAAGCCTTTGGCCTGACCTGTTTACACATTAAATAAATGTAATTATATTAATATTATATAAATAACATAATATTTTTTTATTCTTATATTCTAATTTCAAAGTACACAAAGTTTATTTATGGCTTTCAAGGCCCACAACATAAGGTCTTTTTAAATGCTTACATTGTAAGTGGCTAAGCATTTAAAAAAGCTTTATGCTCAATCCGACCTTATGAAGACTCAGGCTTGAACCTAAAAAAGAAGCCTACATTCAGGTTCGGGCCTTTTACCCTATTATAGGCTTAGGCCTATTTAGCTAAAATCTGATCTGACCTATTTTCATGCCTACCTCAAACATTCTAAAGCCTCCAGTTACATTAATATATTACTCGCTCTGATCCTTATTATAAGGCACCAACCACCATTTCTTACAAACCAAGAAATAAAAGTTAAGTCATTAAATTGGTTCAGAAATAATAAATATTTCCAATTTTACCTCTACTTTAATGATGTCAATTTAAAGAGTTAGTTAAAAATGAGGATATAATTGGAAAATAGTAATAAATGAGTTAGTTAAAGGTAGTTGGTGCCTTATAATAAAGACCAAAATATTTTGGTAGTTGGTGCCTTATAATAAGGACCAGAGGGAGTAAGTTACAATTGATTAAAGTTTATATGTTTTGTCTTACAAATATATCATAGAATATCAAATTTACTTATTCCCCTCTTAAAATCATTATGACATGTTTTTTTTTTTGACAATACATTATCGGCACAAATAAAAAAATATTTTTCTATAACACATAATCACATAAATTGTCGGTAGTATTTTCTCTTTTGGGTTATGTGTACGATTATCAAACTCACAAGTTAAAGTAAACTTATGATAGTAATGTAAAATCGTATTGTAGACTTCAATAAAAAACTTGTAAGAGTTTATTTTTATCAATAAATATGCATTAATAGTGTATAATTAAATAATTACAATATAAAAATGAAAACAATTTGATTTAAATATATTTTAAATCTAAATAATTAAATCAGATCCATCTTTATTTATAATTTATAATATACTGAACATGATCACATGATCAAATCGAAAAGGTGAGCATGAGTTCAAAAGTAATGTAATACGATTTTATAAGTTAGAAACATAAAAATGATAAATTCAATGTATGAACTCGTGAATTTGACTAAATTTACAACTATCACAAATTTAAAGATGGTAGTACTTAACTTTAGGAGGTAGAAATATAAAAACAATAAAATCGAATAGTTTATTTACGAGTTTGACAATAATAATTTCATGTGTTTTGAAGAATTGATATACCGTCCTCCTTCTGGGAGCAAATTCAAAAGGCAGCTTTGAGAAATCTCCGACGATGATTTGTGGGTGGCAACTGGCGGATCTGCCACTAACTTCTCCTTAATTCAATGCTTACTTTAATTAATGCCCTTAGTTCATGACCATAGTAACGTGGCCATTTTGTTAGTGGAAGACAAATTGCCATGCATCCCCCCTTTACTTAATATAAAAGTTACTTACAAAGTTATAATTAATTTAGGTAGGTTAAAGAAATGAATTAATTAAATTAGTTGATAAATGTCTCTAAAATACTTATGCCACAAAAATGATAACTATAGAAAATAAAATGGATTGAAAGTTTATACTTGATTGCTTTGTCATTCATGATTAATAAATTAACTAATTTATCATTATAAAAATGATTCATATATAAACTTTAGGCTCAATACTTCTCTCTATATGTAATTTTTTGCTCGAACTCTCTATATGTAATTAAAGCACCATTACATAGGGCCAAATTTTGGATCTAAACGCGGCAAACGTTAGTAGTGCGTAAGCTATATAAAATCCTCTAAAATGATTTCATGGACCATCCTATAAAATCCTCTCCTTGCCAACTATAAATTAAAATAATTGTAATAACACTAATGTAATCTATTATATATTCTATATAGTATAAAATTCATGAGTTAAAAGCAGCATACCTTATTTTTCAACTTCATGTGCCATATAAATCCACATTAGTTGTAATATTCTTTTAAGAGCCCATTTGATAGAACGTACAGCGCATGAATATTGTATAAAGTTATTTATTACACTTTATAATATTATATTACCTGGATGATTATTAAGGGGGCTTATGCCTAAAAAATTTGCATGACAATTAATTGCTTTGACATAAGCTGAAGTGCGTTTCTATATTTTTATAAACACTTTCCAAAGTTTCTAAAATAATCTATCATATAAAGTGAAATCACAAAAACCTTACGAGCTGGTCGTCCATGATATGGGTGCGTAAGTCGAGTGCACCGTCACTTTTTTCTAAGAGGCGTTCATGATGATGATGACTGCCTCGTAAATTAGAAGTGTCATACTTTTTCCTAATTAAATATTTACTTGATTCAAAATATCTTGGACCAAATATTTGTGGAGTATTTAAATGTATGTTATCCTATAAAATATTTTTAGTGACTTAATAATAATGATGATGATAATGTGTGTGTAGGGATAAGAAAAACTAATTATAGTATTTTTATTAAATACGTAAACAAAATATCTAGTGAGGGATATTCCTTAGTTCTTAAATTAGATGCAAATTTAATTAGGCTGAAAAAAGAAATAAACAAAGGATGCATACGTACACACCTCAAATTAATTAAATGTGGAGGCATCCATCGGTTGATCTCGCGCCATATATCATAAACTCATATTTGGAAATCCACGTATAATTAATTAAAAACCTCAAAAACTGGAGACAGATCGACCATGCAAACTCCAAAATACCATATATCCACACGATAATTATTCAGAAATAAAACTACAATGAAAGAATCAGTTTATTATATAAACACATGCATATATGAAATATAATAACACATCATTTTCATTCATTCCCCAATAATGATGGCTTCTATGGATGCAACAGTCCGTTGGTTAAAGTTGAAGAATAACCATCGTTAATTGTGACCGCGCAATAATAACGTAATTCATCATCATGAGATTCCAAAACAGGCTTCAGAATACCCTCACGAGTCAGAGGTAAAGGTTTTGAAGAACTAGTGGTTGACGTCATCACAGTACAACTCTTGAAATGTGCTAAAGAGGAAATTTCATCAACAGCTTCGATTATTTTCTCAATACATGTCACCATATCACTGAGTAGTGAAGTAACTGTAGCAGCTGAGACTATCTCCATGAGCTCAACGCCTTCCCAATGTGGTTTTGATCGTAAAAGAGAATGAATCGATTCGATGGAACCTTTTGCTTTTGCAATATGAGCCTTCGTTGTTGTTGATGGTAAACATGTCATTGATTTTACTGATGAAGATATTATCTTCAAAGCTTTTCCACAATCTAAGCTCGCAGATTTGCACGAATCCTTTATGTTCATTCCAAGTTCATCACTTGTCTGCATACAAAATGAGAGATATATAATTTATCATTAGTTGGACATATATATTAATTCACGTATATTACAGCTCCATTGATTAAATCACTATACGCTATATATATATATAACTTAGTACCTGGATTAAAGACCTGAGATAAACATCTAGAGCTTCAGCTTTATATGCGCATTGTCGTGTTAAGTTTCCAAGTTCCAGGTATTTCTTCCATGGATGACAGAATCTTATTTGGCCATGACAAGGCTCCCACCTCGCAAAATTGGCCTACAAAAAGTGCAAGATTGCCTTAACTAAATTTGTATACTTTTATTATAGCTAGGATTTCAGGTTCTATTTATATTTGTGTTCTTTTTATTCCGACGGTATCCGTCATTTTTTCTGGATCTTATTACTAAGTATTCCATCAACCGATTAATCTGGACCTACCAACAAAGTAAGGGGTTGGAGTGTCACAGCAAGAGTTTTCTCGATATCCAAAAACTGAACTTGATACCAGCTGGGTAAGGGATCAAGTACAATATTAGAGTCAACCCTCGTTAGTGTGGGTATGAGTTGTTAAGATTGGTTAATACTGAACTTTTCATCTATTAAAGAACTTCTAATTAGTGAATAAGATTTACCAGGGTTTCTTCTCTGGTCTTAGAGGAGAGAACGCTTTCATATTCTTTGGCAAATGGTCTCTCACTACTCTTGTGTTGCAAGTCATGAGTTCCAGAGCGTTCCAAGAAACTGGCAAGCTTTTCCAAGTTAGCAGCAAGGAGATTGTGAAGATCGTCTCCGCTCCAAACAGGGAATAAGAAAACACAGATAATGATAGCTATAAAGCTGCCAATTATGATTGTTGAGAGCCTCATAAACGCAAGATCTAGCATTTGATCATCTCGATATCCAGATACTGCTACAAGGCTGAATGTTAATATGAATATTGTTAACCCATAATCATATCTCGCCTTCACTTGTGGAAAAAATCTCATAAAAGTTATAACTGCCCCTACATACAACAAATACAAAATCATTATTACTTAATGAACTTAACAAAATACATCAAATAATCATTAGTTACATATATAATACTAACTTCCTTCTTTAATATAAGAGCCACCACTTGATTTTTTATGTAGAAATTAAGAAAATAAAATAAATTACTTAATCATACCATATGTTTATGTTGTGTATCATTATATTATATATGAGCTGATAATTAAATCAGACAAATTAATTAGTTTGGAAAAAAATATAAATACAAATTGTTTAATATGACTTATGTAGCTTCCTTAACTCTCTAATAAAAATCAATTGGTTCTTATATTAAGGATGAGAGAAAATATATTATTATTATTATTATTATTATTATTATTATCTCACTACCAAAAAAAAAATTGAATTTGCCACGGAATTTCCTCAATACCTATGATATAGAGGAAGAGTGCAATTAGGATAGGCTTCTCCTTGCCCCCTGATAAATCTGATAATTGTTGAACCGCAACACCAAGAAAACCTCCAAGTAAGGTCGCTAATATTCTATTCAGGCCTTTCCCCAAAGTTGCTCCTGCATCATCATTAGTAATATTGCTTTAATTAAGCATTAATTATTATTAATATCTGTATCTTTCATCTATCAAGTATGAAACTTAATTAGTCGGAGTTTGAGAAACCACTTACCCACAGAAAATTCCAGGACCACGACGACGGTCATGACGGCCCAAATTGCGTTGTCGCCAAAACTGTTGTGAAGGCGGCGGAGGAAGAAGAACAAGGAAACGACGGTGAGTGCCAAGCCTACTTTCAAAGAATGAGTGACTCTTCGAGGATCTTCTTTTGCTATCTTCACTGATTTGTTTCCAAATCTCCGAAGCACATCCAATAATTTAGCAGGCAAGGCCCTAAGCCGACGCAATATTCCACCAGAAACACTGTAGTTAGTGGCATTTTCTGGAGCTGGAGACGACATTGTTGTCTTTGTAGAAGATCCAGATGATGATGTAATAATAATAGTAATGGACGAAGCAAGCAGAGATAGGTTTGGCGTGGTGGTATGATGCATAACATAGAGAGAGAGAGTCCCAGGGTGCCTTATTTATAATGTACGTCATGGGTTTGTAATGGTGGTCTGATAAGTGATCATTGCGCTTATTGTCTCCCACCAAAGTGAGTGCGCATTTCATTGTTCATACACATACGTACGGATCCTCCTTGATAGTGCAAGAACCTGAATTTCATGTATTTTTTTATATTTGGGCCTAGATATTAAAAATGATAGTGCTCGAGGATACAGGCGCAATATGGTTAAGAAAAGATATCGGTTGATAGTATAAAAAATAATTGCTTATGCTATGTGAAGGCCAAGGAAGAAAGGACTTCTAATGACATACGCAAATTGCTAGCCACTGATAAAATAATTAATATGCAAGAAAAGGAAAATTAAAATCTTATATATGTTCATATGGAAAAAGAAAAGTAAAACTAATTTCTTTATGTTAATAGGTTATAAAGTTATCCCACTTAATGTAGCATGTATAAAATTATTAGGGTTAAAGTATAAAAATACACATGTGGTTTTTCCAAAAGTGCATCCAATATCAAATGTTTTTTTTGAGTGTAAAAATGATTATATGATTACAAAGGTGAAGCAAAAATACTCATTAACCATTAATTGAACTTTTTTGTATTTTTAAGGATGACATGGATAATGATTCACTCACTTAGCTAAATTTCATCCCAGCTGATATTAAAAAGTGGATAAAATTACAAAAAATGGCATAGATATTTTAGAAATTACAGTTCAGTCATTTTCTCTCTAATTCCCCTTCTCTCCCTATCCCAATCTCACCCCCCATCTCCGTAGTTAGTGCCTTTCTATAATTTTCAACACTATCTGAGTCCTTTCATATAATTTTCTCTAATTCTCTACTACCAACTTAATTTCCACTTATATGCGACTTTAACGATATAAAGAAATTACCATCAAATGGGTCTTCATTAAATAAATTACCCCTAAACCCCCTTTAATCGATGTTATATATTGTAAGTTCAATAGTGGCCACAAACACACACATATGGGTCGCATCAGGTCAAAAGCTTAATCAACATGCGGTGCATTATATATTCACGTGTCGTCCATCATTACTAGTGATCAGGTAGTGATCGATGATATAATCCCACATTTTTAAAACATCAATTTTCAATGCAATACATATACATAAAAGTCAAAAGCTTCACAACTAGATATTATATACATTTATCGATGTCACTAAGTTGCTTTATTTTTATTTTTGAGAATATATATAATTAATGTTTGAAATTCTTGTTCAAGTTTGATTTGTTGTCTGGTTGATGCAATCAAACACAAATGAGATCGTACTTGCCAGTACGCACATTCTAGTATATTTAGAGCTTTTATTATAGATAATATGAATGACCTGAAACTCAACCAATATCTTCAAGTTGGGTAGTGAGAACAAAGTGTGAACGTACGTAGACGATGCTTCAACTTGGTAACAACAAGTCTTTTTTACTCAGACTTCAATATTAATATGTAGATATTGCATTGTCCCTACCCCCCCCCCCCCCCAAAAAAAAATCTCCCCAAATGAATATGCAGCCTTAAAATGAACGAGACGCTTCCTAGCTATGTCTCTTCATTAATTATATTCTCGCTTCCTTTGTTTGTCTTTCTGATCTCACATTCTCAATTCTCTCTTATATTTTATTAGTTTCATAATACGAGTAGTATGAGATTTCATTTTCATCTAACAGGTAGGAAATTTCCTGAGGCGTTCATATAAACCTTGACCTATTGAATATTATGTATTAACTTTTTTTTGGGAGAGTATATAGCTCTTTATCATATATCGTAAAAACTTAAAGTTGATCACGAAGACTTTTTTTTTTTTGGCCAAACAATTATGGAGAGTGGTGTCTAACGAGGACTCTATGTTAGGCAAAATGACGAGGAAGAAATGTCTTGACACCCATCAACAATCTTTCCGATTCCGTTCACCTTCTACAAGGAGTTCCCGTATTTGGAAAGAAATCATTAAAGCTTCAAAATTTGGTGTTGGTCGGCAAATTGGGAATGGCTCATCAATTTCTTTGGATAACAGGCATTGGTGGTCTTTTTTTTTTTTTTTGCTCAAAGGCATTGGTGGTCTTTACAGCGGTTAGGCTCAAGATATTCTTCTGTGAGAGTATCAAACCTTACACTGCGTCCAAAGAACATTTGGAATGTTATCTTGTTAAAACAATTACTCCCTCCAATCTTTAATATAAAATGCAGCTACAAAGTTTTTAATCATAATATATGTTTTATATCATTATATTATATATCAATTTATAAGGCATACAAATTAGTTTGGAAAACAAAACAACAATAACTATAAATATAATATATTTAACTTCCTCAATCTTTGTAAAAAAGTAATTGGATCTTATATTAAAGAAATTTTGACAAAGGATAAGATAAAGGGTTTTCGTCTTTCCCAAAAAGTGGGTTTCGTAGGATTTAAATTAATGTTCTTTTTATGGGAGTGAAGCTGCTTACTACCTTAACCAATAGCTTGTTTTTTTTTGTCCATCCGGTGTTTAGAGCTTCATCTTGATTAGTTTGGATTCAGCTCGAGTAGCGCACCTAGCTATGGTGGGTGAGTTTCTCAAAGGGACTTTTTTGCATTCACAAGACTCGAACTTGAGACTTTAATTAAGTGACACAAGCTGCTTACCACTTATATCAACTCCCGTTAGTACAACTTGTTTTTTTTTTTGTTGCCTATCTAGTATCCAAAGCTTTACCTTGACTAATCCGGATTCGATCTGCGTCGCACATCTGACTATGATAAGTGAGTTTTTTGACAGGGCTTTTCTATATTCGCAAGGTTTAAACTTGAGACTAACACAAACGGTTTAATATTTATGCCAACCCCCAATGATTAGTACAACTTGTTGTTAATATAGAATTTTTTTTAATAACAATATTATAGACAAATAGTACCCAAATTTAATATTTAGCCCATGTTTTTTCTTCAGCCCATCATTCCGTTTATAATCAAAACTATGGTCCGTTTTTTAAAGTTGGGCAGAGCTAATTTTTCGGCCCAATATCATTTTTAAAAAATTCACCTTTCCCCCAAATGTCATCGAATTAATTATTATTTTAAGGTCAAAAAGATTAAGTAATATTATATCAAAAAAAAATTATATATAAAAAAAAAGATTAAGTAGTATGGGTTGGTGCTTGGTAGGCAAGTTGCAACACTTTATCCAGAGAGAATCCAAAAAGGTATCACAAAAAGCAGACATAACTTTGCTTTCACGAAAAATATATATAGAGAATGCATAAATAAATAACCAAACATGGGTACAATTCTCGAAAGACTACAATTCTCAGTCATGAATGGCTGCACACACCAATATTACAGATTTACAGTTACAAAATGGATTTGGCTTCTGTCCAGAGCGTTCCATCCTTTTTCCCCTCTCTCTCTCTCTCTTCCCGTTTTAACTATAGATTAAGATATTAACTATCTAAATTATTTATCATATGATATATATATATATATATATATATATATATATATATATATATATAAGATACGTAAATAATTTTAACAGTTCAAATTTATTTTGCATCTCATATAAAAAAAATATTTTTGTATCTTTAAATAAAATTATAATAATATTTTTATCATATAATAAATCGGGATTGTTAATATCTTAATTCAATGATGGAAAATTGAAAATGAGGGAAAAAGATGGGAAAAGGTATAAGAGAGAAGCCAATTTCATATGGGATTTATCTCTCATCTATATCTTTATATTTTTTCACAGAAATTATGTTTACTTATTTTTCTATGTAAAAAAAATTAAATTATTTTGAAAGCATTAGGTTTAAGATACGAGTGGGTGGTTGAGATAAATCCTCTTAGCCCAATTTTTATGTTTGTAGACACCAAAATCAATGAAGTCTTTGTTTTTTGCAATTAGGGCCAAGCTCAGGCTCTAAACGGCGAAATCTAACTCTATTACAACCTGTTGGGAATCAGGGGCGAAGCCTGAAAATTCTGTTCTGGTCTGATAATGAATGAACATATAATTATAGAATCAATTCGATCATTCAATTATAGATTATAAGTTCATAAGCCTAACCCACTTCCATTTTGCAGAACTAACTCTATTAATTCTTTGATTCCAATCGTAAGAGAAGAGGGATATTGAACTAAGAAATAAGAAATAGCTTCTAGAAGCTAAAAAAGGATACCCCAAGCAATTTCAATGATCGGGTTCATTGATATTCTTAGTACAGTGAATAAGAAGAGAAAACATGAGTAATAAAGAGTGAAGAACGTCATATCTTAATTGGAAATCTCAAAGCTCATGTTTATAGGGTCTTTCACTTTTTTAATTATTACTCCTATGAAGAGTATCTATTATTACATGCAACTTTATTCTATATGTAACATCACATGCCCCGTTTCTTTTATCATCTTTTTCTTCATCATCTTTCATAATCTCTAAATCATGTCCGTCCAATCAATTTAAAATGGCACAATGAGTGACATTATCAAGTTATCACTTCTTCGATTTCTCTCATCTTTCCAATCAAAAGTTCATGTGAGCTTATGAGAAAATGTAATATGATCAGAGGATCTGCTTCCCAAACTCATGCCAACTTAAAATCAACACTAGACAACCTGACAATGAGAAAAGCACTTCGCTTGGGTTTATTTTATACTCAAGTTATTTATATTTAGTTGTGATGAATATCATGTACAATATATTGCCCCCTTCTGTGTCTTTTTTTAAAGAAAAAATTGAAGGAAAGAATGTAGTGCCAAGCTAGATAGTATGCCTCAAGTTGTGACTTGCAAGGAAAGCAATAAATGGGGATAAAGTTTTGGTCAAACATGCAATGTAGCGTCACGATTCAAAATAATTTCATTCCATTTGTTTATAGCTGCCGTGCTTAAACAACCATAGAAATAGGTCAAACTGAAGATCATAGGACAAGATTTTGGCAACCTCCAAATATTAGGAGAAACATTCGTTGAATGTTGGGAAAATTATATTTTAGTCCAAGGATCAAAATTAATTATCAAAATGTCTCAAACCAGAATTTCATTATAAAAAAATTTCAAAAAAGTTTCTGAGACTTTTTTGTAATTAATTACCTAAGATGACAGATTCCGTTAACAACTGAAAATGTTATATTAATAACTGGAATAACTATATCAACAACACAATTCTCAATTGTTAATATGACATTTAAAGTTGTTACTATAGCTTTTCAAATTGTTAATACAACTTTTCAGACTGTGATAATTTTGTTATTAATATAACATTTCCACTTGTTAAAGGTTTTTTTGTTAAAGGTTTGTCATTTGACAAGGGACTTTTTTATAATGAAATTCTGGCTTGAGACTTTTTTGTAATTGATTCTGGTCCTTAAGACCCAAATGTAATTTTCCCTTGAAGGATTCCAATGACGTGGCATCCTGTCACGCCGTTTGTGGGGGTAAACAAACACCTCGGATCTTCAAGGCTAAACTACTAATATTTCTGAGAAAATTATGAATAAATCTCAAACCAAAAACTTATTACTGCATCGACAAAACTCAAATATTACGACTTACTGTAATTCCGAGGAATGACACAAATGAATGTGAACTCATCCCTTCGCTTATTGCGCTGCCTTGTAAAGAACTGAATGAAATTTAACATGTAAAATATAGGTTGTTCAGTGTATATAAACTTTATTAAAAAGAACCGCACAAGAGATAAACCATTAATAAAGATTACAATTCACAACTCACCTCACCGGCTACTGACAAGAAACAAGTGCTTAGAGTTACAATGAGAAGCATCTAGCAGAGACTTCATTAATATACAAACCACACCTACCGTTGAAATTAACAACATTTGGAGGTCATAATATAGCACAACCAAGATCACCAACCCAATAAACTTCAGCAATCAAAAGGATAAAAGGGGTGAAAAAGTGCATAATGCTCATCCAATGAAACACACAAACCCCTTCATTCCACATCCTACACTACCTATACAAGTCATCTGAGAGTTGCACTAACATATATAGCATCAGTGGAGACTGCCAGAGCAGGATAAGATAATCTTGGCAGGCACCAGAAGAAACACTAAGGATACATATATAGGATTAAATATTTAATCTCGCATTGCTCTTCGTTAACTAAAAACATCCACCTACAAAATGAGGTCATGTGAGATGTAAAACAGATTAGACAAGGTTAAGTCTTGGACTGGAATTCATGTCAGTCATAGCAAGTAAAATACCAGACTCGCTCCCGACACATCCAGACCAAGGAATCTTATATGGCAGGCGGTTTCATTGCAAACTACTAGGTCTCCCAGTTGCTGGTATCTGAGTAGTTTCTGGGAAGGAGTGATAAACCATCATGTTGTTGCTGATTTCATTTGATGTAGATGCACCACCACCCTTTGCTGTTTGTTCCAGAAGATGAACCAGTGACATAAATATTTCCATCCTTGTCACGTCCCGATTCGCCTGCACAACTTGTGGGTGAGAAAGTACCTCAATTATTAAACACGCAAAGGAAGTGCCTCAGGATGGGCAGAAAACATCAAAATTAACCAAGGCATAAGAAGAGAGCACACATATTGTGGTAACAAAGGTAGTAAGGTACATCATTTGTGCATTTCTATCAGTTGATTTGTATTATGAAAATCACCAATAGTGAAGTTAACGCATTATCCATACAACATGCAAAGCACCCAGCTAAACGTTCAACAGCAACTTTCAGTTCATTAGCAATTTGCATTTGAAGTTATTTTATTACGTTGGTATAGCACTTACCTTTTAAAATACAGATATTCCGTATCAGTATTTAAGATACCTCGGTATGAGATATCCTATGACTCTATCCCAAATTTGACAAGAATTTTTGCTTCAAAATCATTTGAAATAG
Source organism: Acacia confusa (assembly GCA_037074495.1). Classification (NCBI taxonomy): domain Eukaryota; kingdom Viridiplantae; phylum Streptophyta; class Magnoliopsida; order Fabales; family Fabaceae; genus Acacia; species Acacia confusa. The sequence continues at coordinate 3,851,872 of CM073509.1, forward strand.
ACATTTGATACCCAAAAAAAAGATGGAATATAAGATTCAATGTCATATACTTTTCCATTTATCATTAACTTGTTGGTGAATCGAAAACTTTTTCTCTCTACATCCATTCATTTGAAATAGACATTTGATACCCAAAAAAAAGATGGAATATAAGATTCAATGTCATATACTTTTCCATTTATCATTAACTTGTTGGTGAATTGAAAACTTTTTCTCTACATCCATAGACCCTCGAGCAATGAAATCAGCAAGCCATATATATCATCATAACTTCGCAATCTAGACAACTAGTAAACCAATTATGATTGGAAGAGCAAGAACATTCCCGTAACTAGAATATTACCTCCACAGCAAATCGTGCCCAGATCTTGTCATTTTGAGCTTCCATTACCCCCTTTAAAATGGTCAAACCCATTCCCCTGATCAAGTCAGCTATCTCCAGAAAGAAACCACGTTCTTCACAAAGCATCTGTTAACAGTAATCACATGGACGGATCAAAGAAGTGATAGATATACTTTCAAGGTCCAAAAAGGTTATAAATCAACAAAGCATGATTCACTACCTCCACTAACATCTGACGAGGCGGATTAAGATCCTCAACTATGATAGGGCAAACCATTGATTGTGAGCCAACCTCATATGCCCATGTAGCCCCTCCTTCAAAATTATCTTTCAGAAGCAGCCCGTCTTCCCTATTAATGATCTGGAAATTACAGAAGAGAAAGAACTCTCCTGTCACAATATGTTCATGATAGAATACATGAACACAACAACCATAAAATGAAAACTATTTCCACTTTATAGCCAGAAAAATTGCCTGACATAAAGATAAGAATGGATGTTGTCTATACCTTGGAATCCCCTGTTTGTTTCAGCTTATCAGCATGCTTTGTTACACTTTGCAAGAAAAGCATGTGCTTTATGGTCCGTTCAAGAAGCGCATCAATGCTACACTGTTATATTGGACAATTAAATAATAAATTCAGTATCTGTACATTATTATGATAAGAAACGAAGCAGAGATATGAGAGCACAAGAAAGACTTTACTTTAGCGCTATTTGGCACAATTTCCCGCAACTCTTTCACACGGTCTTGAATCATTTGGCGATCCTTAGGTCGAGGTCTTGGGTTCTCTCCAGGTTTAAGCCTTTTGCGGTTCGATTTGCCAACTTCATCTGGTCGCTTAGAGTAACCAGTTGAAGCACTGTTTTCGCGCTTGACATTGCTAACATTCTCAACCCATGAACTGAGTTGAGACCCATAAAAGGAAGTAGTTTGAGAACAGTTTCCAGCATCATCCTTGTGACGTCCAGACTGAAGAGAACAAGTTTCTGCAGCACTTAATTTACTTCCAGTCTTGGGAAAGTTCAACATTGCACCAAGGGCATGATCAGACATAACTTGCCTGTAGGAAGAAGAGGGCACAGAGGCACTGCTGATTCTAGTCACTGTTGTCCTACAAGACATATCATCAGAATCCTGTTTCACAGCAGATTGAACTCGTGAGACCACAGCATCCAAAAGGTGATCAGTGCCCCTCCCGGAGAAAATGCCACTATCAGATACTGTTTCATTAATGGAATAGCAATCAGCATCTAAGCTCTGCATATTCATACATGCTGCCTTTTTATCCAGGACTTGCAGATTGACATCTGATTCATCTAGAAGCAACTTATTCCAGTTTTCACTCAGTATTTTGTTTTTAAAATCCACACCTAAAACATCAAACAGGTCATCTCCTGATGAAGATTGAGCATAAGCTTCTTGTTTTGTGAAAGATTGACTTGTAACATCATTATTGAGGGAACCATTTCCAAAACCCAGAATTTGATCGCACACAGGCACATGCTCCTCAGGATGAAGAGATGGACCACATATCATCTGATCATTTGAACCCAACTTGTCACGTGTACACTTTAAATCAAGGGAAAGATTCTTCTGATAAGAGCTTTCTAGAGGTCTGTGAAGAGCATCTAATTGGTTTGCCACACAAGGGAGAGAAAAAGCCCCCGTCTTAGCTGAATCATCATTTTGAAGTCCAGTCATGACTTTATGTATTTCAGCAAAATCAGCAACACCAACTTTGGGAGGTTCTGAAACAGAGGTATTAATCAAGCTTGACCTTAACAGGTGACTCATTCCACCACGAATTGGGATTCCTCCAAGTAATGGAGTACTAACAGAATTTTGACAATAATCAGGCATAAGGCTTCCGCCTGGCACATTTATGAGAGAATTGACGTAATTCTGATTCCCACTGCCTGATGAAGTTAGTTGTTCATTAAACTTCATACCACGGTCACTCAGACTTGATTGGCCAACCCCATTCAACTCATTGAATGCAGATCTTGAATTACAAAAAACAGAAGATTGTTGGGGACACAATTTAAGATTTGAGGGTATCAATTGTGCCTCCACAACACCATTATCAGAAGAGCCAGTAAAGTTTGGTTTTGTTAATGGAATTGCCTTAGGTTGGCAGAGATTATCATGGTACTTGGACAACATCTGAGCCAGGTTAGGGGTTTGATGTGTTAATACAGAAACCTGGTCATTATTTATCTCTTCCCAGTGTGGTAGAGATTGGTGAACAAAGGAGTTTGAAGTGTGAGGTGAATTGCTTTGTTGGTTGGAGCCACTAGTTGCAGAGGGGCTGCAATTTGAGGTAACAACAGGCGGATCTACTGACACAGGCACCCCACCAGTAACAGTTGCACCAAAACCTTCAGCAGAAGCTTTTGTTGAATAATCTTCAGATAAAAGAACACCAGGAACACATCCCAATTTCAAGATTAAACTCCTTACATCATTCACAAATCCAACATCCTCCATTATCTGTTGCAGTCAGAGAAGTCATATTAGTTCAGAAACAGTGGACTAGTGGAGAGGAACCAATAGAAAAACTAATTTGTCAGGCTTCACGAATGATGAAGCATTCATCAAAATGCTCAAAACCATAGAGCATGAATCTTATTATATGAAAACAACGGTTTCATTAAATCGAAAGGACATAATAAAATGGTTGGTTCAATAACGTATGTCCTAGATGGATGCAAAGGATCAGAGAATTCATTGTCGACCCAGGTGAAATCCTCCTACTTCTCATGTTAAATAATCAGTTAGATACAAAATATTTAAAGTACAACTCACATCTTAAAATTACAGAACTAAAGAAGCAAGTACTCACTGCCAAAAAAGAACCAAGTTGAACAACCCCATGAGGAAGCACAGGAATAATAACTATGGTCTGCAAGATAATACAATATGGTATTACGAAAAAGTATGGTGAAATTTATTCACAGCAAAATGTGGGAAATAGAGACAACCACAAACCTGCATTCCAGCCAAAAATTGATGATGCACTTCATTGTATACCTAAGAAAAAGGCACCACCAAGAGAAATCAGAATGAAATTCATTCATAAGTACATATGCTCCAAGTTTATCACTTTCAGTGAGAAAAGGAGAGATACTATTTTCAATTCCAGAGCAAAGGGGCTAAAGCTCATATGATCATCATCATAAATTGACAAGTTCATTATCACCTCAATTATTGAAACAAAGACAGCAATGAATGTTTAAAATTTTCTGTTTCTTTCCACCAAAATACACTTTCCACAATATCAGAGCTCTGTCATGGCACCACTAAAATCAGATCAGCGACTCTATACCTCGGGGGGATATGCAGGTCTAGTAAAATTATTCAAGAGAATCCATTGATGGTTTCCCGTGAATGCTGCCCGTCCAATTATCCTGAATAGCAGCCAAAAAAGAACAGCAATTGAAATATTTTGAGATGACAGTGAAAGGAGTCCATATTCAGGATGTGATATCAAGCCAAGGGGGGTCGGGAGGGAATGTCACATGAAAAAAAAAAAAAGGCTAACAAAGAATTTGCCTACCCTTCTCCAGCAATATTGACTGAATTATTCACCACCATTCTGTTAATCAAAGAACATACTCTGTCGCCTTCCACACCTCCGAAGGGCAAGGGTTCATAATAGCATTCCTCCCATATTAAAAGCCTGCCATGTCAAAACACCATGGTAAATCAAACATAAATATTATATAGGCAGAAATCAAAATCAAATCCAATGTGCATCTTCTTCAACATGTACTTGGGCTGATATAACTACATCGCAGAAAAGAAAATTAAGACTTCATATATAAGCAACGATACTCTCATGAAGTTTACAGGGGTGAGAGGAACAAAAGCAAGGAAAAGTCACTGAATCTTTTTATTCCTCACAAGGAAATTACACACACATACATGTGCGCTAGCCGCTAGCTAATGGTTCATGATAACATCAGTCAGCCTTTGCATGAGAAAGATAGATTAACAGATCATCAGCAAATCCCCAGCGGAAGAAAAAAAGATGGCCTTTTCTTAATTGTACGAGAAAACAAGACCAAATATAACCAAGAAAGACAAATCTGAATACAGTAGATGGATTCGTTAGCAGATAATCAATCCAATAGATAGCGCGTCTGTCAAACCAATGCACAATAACTTTTATTTATAAATTGCATACAAGAAGGCGGCAACCAATATTGCCTTAACAAGAGAATCGGATCTTGGAATCGAACCAACCCCAAAAACCTCAGTCCTCTCAGGCCAAAATAGAATCTGATACGAATCCTGTGTATGAGATACCACGTTTGGTTTTCAAGAAAGCGCTAGCGCTAAAGTGCACATATATATACACTAAAGAATATTCACTAATATTGTTGATTATTGATTCGGGTACTCGGAACCATGGAATCATCTTGAATCAAGTCAGACAAATACACAGAAAACATTTTTCTTGTACTTTTCTCCAAACTCCTGACTAAATAACAAGTACAAGGCAAAAACGCATACAACAGATAAACACATAAAAGAAGAATAAGTATGAGAAGGAAAACGAACTAATTAATTCGGAGTATTTGCCTATCTTTTCCCATATCTTTCAATTAAACAGTTATGGCACTTACTTAGGATTGTGGCAGCCGATCTTCCAGAACACAGCATAAGACCATTGATTCCGACCGCACAGAGTCTTCAAGGCTTCTTTCAACAATAAACCCATCGTTTCAACGACGGGATTAAAAAAAGCGCGAAAAAGTCTTTTCTCCCGAACTAATAATGGATTAACACTAGCATGCAGCACGAAACAAGAAAATGGGTGGAGGTCAAAACCGGAGATGATGCATTTCCCGGCAAGTTTTGCCCCCCTGTTCTAACTACCACGGCACGATCCTCTTCCCGCCTGTTTTGTCCTCAGTCCGCCACTTCTCTTTCTCTCTGGATCCAAGTTTCCGGCTTTCAGTGTCCGGCAGGCCATCGAGCAGAGGAAGTTGAGAAAAGAGAGAGGGGGGGGGGTTGAAAAGGCAAGCTAAGGACGAATGAGAAAGTAAAGCGGAGGATTTGGAGAATCTACACTATCCCACGAGATTCAAGCTTGTACAGAGCAATCATCTCCATTATAGCTCGAGAAGACAGGGGAAATCAGAGAAATCAGAAGGGGGAAAACAATAGAGTATGAAGCAGACAACAAAACAGGGTTAAGGGAATATTATGAGTTTCTGCTCTCGAGAGAAAGAAACGGAAGAAGAGAGTGTAAGATTTTGATAGCTGGAGTGTTGCAGAGAGGTTGTTTAGGTCGTCTTCAACTTCAGGTATCGCTGTGTCTCTGTGAACTGCGTGATATCTCTCCTCCCTTCCCTCCTCTTTCACAGGAAATAAATGCATGTGCTAAAGTGCTCCTCATCACAAAAAAGGGATCGATTTTCAAGGAAATTACAGGGGAGCCACTAGGTTCAGAATAGCAGAGGTTGCTTTTGTCGGGTTCTGCAATTTCTGAAACAGAGTCTGTATTTTAGAGAGAGAGAGAGATTTTGGTTTGGTGAGTCTGAAATCAGAACAGATGGTGGGGTTGGGGTGGTGGACTGGTGGTGATGAGGTAGTGCGGGTAACCATCAAAGCTGACGTCATAATCATGATTGCCCCTGCTTTTTGTTCATAATTTCCAAAATGGCAGGGGTGGAGGACTTGGGGTTTTGATTGTGTGTGACGCATGTGCATGAGAGTTACACTGTGCAACGAATAAGATTACTCGAGCGACATGATCGATGATTAAAGCGAACAAATAATAATTATATGTCCTTCGTGAAGCAAATTACGCTTTCAGAATAAAAAGCATAATGGTGTTGTTGTGTTCATTCGATAAGAATTATATATGCATGTTTTTGCAAAACTTGGACACTTAAAAAAGCTGGCGCTATTATTAGAAAGTCTCATTTATTGTTCCTTAATTATTTTCATCCCGACAATGATTATGGCTCATTACTACTAATAATAACAATGTTAGCACTAATCATTAAAGTCTTAAAGATAATCAAATTGAGGCAACTCTTTTTTCACACTAAACCAGCCCCTTTTTCCAATTTCATTTTATTTTTAATTTCTAAGCAGCAATAATCTTTGGCGCTATCCGGTGAAATCTAATTAATGTGTTTTTACCCGTTTATTGCATTTACATATAATTAACTAGCGTTTTTTAAAAAAATTAACACATATTTATAAAAATAACTAAGTTAACTAATATTCCTCATATTTATAAGTTACTAGTCATCAAGCTCATTTACAAAAAAAAAAAAAAAACTAATGAATAATATCACAGTGTCCTTTTTTTGGTGACCATTTTGCAGGCTTGAAATTTGTCAAAAAATATTTTATCAAGCTTGAGTGTGCCAAATTATAAACTATAAAAAAAATTGAAACGAGTACAAACTCTAGGGAAATCAAACAAAGGAGAGATATAAAAGACAGCAAAATCAAGATTTTTTGGATTTTTGTAATAAAGAAAGTCATGGTCGTTATGAACCCCAAAAAAAAAAAAAAAAACTGGATGATACTAACCAAAAAAAGAAGTGATGAGAAATTTTTTGTGAGGAGAAATAATATATTTGTAGGTAAAAGTGTAAAAATACACATAAATTTTTTTTTTCAGGAGTATCCAACACCACGTGTTTTTATTATTTGGAAGCAAAAGTCACATCTCATCGTTATATTACTGTTTATCGTTATTATGTTACTGTTCACTTTATCTTTTTTTCTCTCATCATGGTGAACAATAACATAATGGTGGGATGTGACTTTTGCTTTCAAATGATAACCACGTGTATATTTTTGCTCAAAAGAAAAACAAGTGGTGTTTGGCTCTTCTGAAGAAAAAGTTCATGTGTATATTTATACATTAATCCTGTATATATATATATATAGAGAGAGAGAGGTGGGGGGAGGTGATAAGAAGGCAAAAACAGCATTAATAAAAGTGGAGACAACTGTAAAACCGAAAGAGACAGAGAGAGTGATGGAATTAAAGTCTCCCCTTGAATTTCTCTGTGTATCAATCACTAAGCCTGTAGCTTCGTCTGTTGCCATCACTGAACCACTTCAGGGGCTGATATAATATCATTTTATTTTTCAGGACAAAAATAGTGAATATATATATGTATATAGTATTTGTTATTTTTAATTCTCTCCCAGCTTCTCTGGAAAGAAATAGGAAAAAGAATATGATGTGAGGATTTTGAATTGGACGATAGCGCAAACGAATCATATCAGTCAGAAATTCTTTGAATCTTCAACGGAACCAACCTACCTGCATTTTTTTCCCCTCTTTCATTTTAAAATAATAAGCAGCCTGCAGTTAGAGGGCCTTTTCTATTAAAAAAAAAAAAATACTCCCACTGTATTATAAAACATACTGGGTTATATTTGAGTATTTATGCTAAACTGAGATTATTGCACTTTTTTTAAAAAAAAAAAAGTAAGATAGAGGTTATTTTATATTTGGATTAACTTTTAAAAAATAGCTTTTACAATCATAATCATAGAAGATGAGTTTTGACTTAACTTATAAAAAAAGACTTATAAAACCATGGTTTTAAAGCTTCCCAAATATACACTAAACAATTTGCCATGAAGCTATTATCAAAAAATAAAATAAAAATGCCATGAAGCGCATTAATAGGACTTATATTTTTTCTAACAACTGTGGGTACTGACAAAAAAAAAAAAAGACATTTGATTATGAAAAACACATACAACTACAAACGAAATTAAAAATAAAATAATAAAAGTATAGATATCTTTTTTCCCCCTCAAAATAAAAGTATAGATATCCATGAATACGTTACCACACACATATGCAAGTGGGAATAACTGTGCTATTTGTTTTTGTTTTTTTTTTTGTTTTTAATATGTGTGCATATAAAGACGTCCCTTTGTTTATTTGGGTTACTGTACACACTGCTGTGTGCATGATGTCCCTTTATGCCTAGCCTAGATATGTTGAATGTTGATATCTCAAAGCTTAACATAGAATAATGAAAAAGGGGCATAGGCATAAATGTAAATGCCTCATTCTAATTTGTTGCCTTGTTTATTTTTCACTCTTCTTGGTTTTTGATGTCTTTATTGAACACAACAAAACCCTTTCCTTTTCAAATCAAAATAATGCAAGATATGCAAAATTAATTTTTTTAAAAAAAAAAAGTTCAACCCCAGATTTCCTCCTAAATTTAAGTAATTAAGCTATAATTGTTAAAGGATATGTAATTTTAGACTTTTGTTGCACTATATAAATTTGGTTCATTTCTGATAACTTTTTTTCCAAAATTAACTAACCATGCAAAAATGGTTTTTTTATTTATTTTTCAATTAGTGTACGTATATGGGCGGTTCTTAACATCATGATGCAAGATGCATGCTTTATTCAGCATCTTTTTTGGGTCTGAATTATTACCAATTATGAAGTTATTTTTTAAAGAAAAATATTACTAAATACATTTTGTGGTAAGAAAAATTGGGTGAATGGGGATAGTAAAAAAGGGAGAGGGAAAGGAATGTCTTTTCAATTTTGGGGTTGACAAATAAACAAATAGGGAAAAGGGGCATAAAAAGAAGGAGCACTTAGTTGGGGACACATGAGAGTGTGCATTACTTTATGTACCAGGACGTGGTTTTCTTTGTTACCTTTTTATTATTTCACCTAACCTTAGGGCTATATAGTAATATTTCTTGTTTATTCTTATGTTCTTGGGGAAATGGGTAAAAAGAGATTCCCATTCTCAAGAATATATAACTGTGATCCCTCTCCTTTTAAAATAATAATAATATATAATTCAAATTCTTGTAATTGTTGGCTACTGTGCTCTACTCAGAAAAGACGCATTTTTCAAAACATGCAAAGAGTAGAATTTACTCAAATGAAAGTATATAGCCCAATGATGATCATTCCCTTCTCAAACAGAATCATTGTATCCTCTCTGAGTAATAATAATCATGTGTGTGTGTAAATATATATAAACAAACTATCTTTTTCTTCTATCATGTAGCTTCTTCTTTTTATTCTTCAACCTATCATCTTTGTGCATTTGTGAGATTATATATATATATATATATATATATATATATATATATATATATATATATATATATTAAGGGGCGGCTTCTTTGAATAGGACATTATTAGAGACCGAAGCAACTTACAAAATATCTCATAGTTATTTTATAATGGAAGAATGATAGGAAAATAATTTTAAAATTGTAAAATCTCAAATCAGATTAGGTATTTTTGATGAAATAAGTTATGAATTGTTTGTCAAGTTTTATTATTATTTTATCAATTATTGATAATAAACTTGATTTTTAGATTTTTTAGTCTTAAAAAATTCTTTTTCTGTCATTATCTCTTTTATTTACTTGTCTTTCTTTTCTTAACTTTATTTTGGAAGCATTTTTTACATCATGTAAATGAATTGATAGACAGATTGTACTCCTTGTCAATGATGATCACACTAAAAAGAAACGAGAAAAGGTCAAAAGAAGGAAGAAAAGGGGAGATCGATGGAGGAAGCAGGACGATTAATCTTGTTAATTTCCAAGCACAATTAGTGAAGTAGAGTCATTATCTAGGGTTTGTGAGGGACAAAATTGAAGAAACCCTAGAAATTATAGTAGGGCAAACACACACACACACATTACCTATGTGTGTGTACACGTTTTATATATATATATATATATATATATATATATATATATATATATATATATATATATCAAAGTTAGGAAGATTTAATGTTTGTGTTGTAGTTAGCAAAGCTGTAGGGTGTGTAGCAATCAACGACCATTATTTCCCACATATAAGGCTTTTGACTTCTTTTTTCTGACCTTTTTTTCTTTTCAAAATTATATTATTCAGAGGCCATTCTTATTTGGCGACCCTTCGTGTGTTCGTATAGGGATTTAAGGGTATTATTATCATTAAACAAAACTAGCTAGTTTAATGTTGTGTCTCAACTTTAATTAGCTCGATCTTTGCTATCATGTGTGGTTATATGACTAATTAATCAAAATCAGTTTGTTACTTTTATGTCTTTGGGTCATTTTCTGTGTGATCGCTTGTTGAAAAGGATAGCACAAAGTCTCTTCTCTCTCTTTGTATTTGTCAGGTAAAGTTTTAACTACTTGGTTTAATTAATCAATATTAAAACTAATCATGCAAGTTTTACATTTGACTATTATTAAAGGGTTTGATCAGTTCACAACACATTAAAGTTTAAATTTTAAAACTCAATATTAGCAAACAAAGTCTTCTTCTTCCGTTTTTTTTTTCTTTTTGCAGTGATGCAGATGACTTATTTTCTCTCTTTCTTTTTTGTTTTTATATGTTGTGCAAGTCAATTAGGCTATATGCTAGCTAGTTGAACTTGTAGGTAAAACCAAAAATAAAGATTTTTGTTTGTTTTTTGTACCAAAACAAAGTACATGAAAGAAGACTCGTTTAGATTCGGCAGTAAAAAAATCGCTAAAGGTTAATCATAGAGTTAAAGAACTATATATATACAGGTAATTAGGAAAAGGTATTGTCACTTTGTCAGTTTAATTTATGGAGGTGGCAAATCCCTTAGACTTTGGACTTTAGATTCTTGCCTATGATGCGATATATAACATGCCAAAAAATCAGATTGGATGCATAATTCATATAACCCAAATCTCTTGCAAATGGACCGCAAATTAAAGGATCTGCATCAAATTGATTAGGTGATAGTTTCTCTTTTTACTGGATTTATTTGTCTTGGAATATTAAATAGAATATATCAAATGTATGGATTTTAGGATATTTATTTACACACCATGTCATTAATTTAATTAATATAGCATTTTTTTATTTTAAAGGAAGCTTAATATGCAGAACAAAAAAAATATTTTAGATATAAATTTTTTAAAATATTTATTCAAATAGTTATACTAATTAATGAGGCAAGATGTATTTAATTTGAATAATAGTAACTATGGTCATTTATATAAAAGTCAGTTGACTTTTTTTTTATGAGATTAACAAAGTTAAATAAATTACTCAATCATATCATATATTGTATATTATTAGATTATATATTAGACAACTTATTCTAGAGAAGAACGGTGAATACAAATTAAATATTTTAATGTAATCGATTTAATTTTATTAATCTCATAAAAAAAAAATAATCCACCAACTCTTGTATTAAAGACAAGGTAGTAGTTTTTACTTGGGGCAAAGTTAAGATGAAATACAAGCTAGCTAGATAAATGTATGGCATATATAATAGTAGCGATTAATTAACAAGTTGAGATTTGAAAGTGGTACATGGAAAAGTAGGGAGTGATTTGCTTTATGCTTGGATATAGTTGTCTCGGCACCTAAAAATAGACCCCAGACCACATTAAAGCCCCCACAAATATAATAAAATAAAACGAAAAGAGGAGGAATTAATGATCGGAATAAACTTAGAAAAAGGCAGAGATCGAGAGGACCCTACAAGGAAGAGCAAAAGGTCAAAAAATTAATGGGAGTTGAAGTAGAGAGAAAAAGATATATAGGAGAGAGACATGAGGATCTTGTAAGGATGATGAAGAAGAAGAGATTTGGAGTATATATATATATATGTGTGATGATTTCAGTGAGGAAGAAAGAAAAGAATGGAGATTGAAGATAAGGCACACACAAACACAACAAAATGGGACAAATAAGCATGAGAATCTTGACTTATTCCTCCCAATCAACGTGCTTTTTCATCTTCTACTGTTTCATTACATATCTATCTCAGAACCGTGTATATTCTTACCATCAGGACGGGTTTGACTGGACATGGAAGCTTAGTATATTCAAATGGGGCTACTTCTTGTGGTGGTCTTATATTCAGGATTTGAATGATGAATAAAGGGATTTAACAAATATTTAATGTATCATTTTAACAATGTAGTTGAGCTTTTGGGTATGCTCAATGTGGCTCAACTAAAGCAATTCACTTTATCAATTCATGGCCTGGCTCATCCCCTCATTAATATCATTAGAATGAGCAGGAACCTCATCAAGAGAGAGGTTGGTCCTGGTTTCCTTTAACTGCATCTTCAAACTTGTGAATTGGGTTTTTTATCAAGCGGATCGAAACAATCTTTATGCATGCTAGAATCATTGACGAATATATATATATATATATATATATATATATATATATAAAATAGAGTGCGAAAACCTTTAACCATATGGTTTATCCTTGTATAGTTTTCTCTTGCAGACGGCTTTCACGCTGGGATTATGTTATTAATTAAGAAAAACCATATATATACGTACTTACAAGGATGGGTTAGAAGATTGGATATGGACGGAGATCAATTAAAATAACCCACCTTGTCAATTCAAAATGAGTACTCCCAGATTCATCCTAGGGCACCTTTTACGAACTGGCTAGAATCTTAACAACCCTCCACTTGGGTGCAAAAATCCTTTATGTTATATCTAGATGGAGAGAAAAGTGAGAAGAAAATATGGGGAGGGAATATTGAGTTTGAAAAATTCCATATAAATGGCAAGAAAAATTACTATGTCTGAGAATTTTCTTCCCCTCCTAATTTTCTCTCCATCAAAATATAGATCATTGTTCAATTTGTCCTAGTATAATTTTCCCTTGCAAGCGGCTTTTAGGCTGTGCAAATGTTATTGGAAAAAAAAAACACATCTATGTATTCTCATACTCACAAGTTTGATCTGGTTTTTACGATCACATCTTCTTGAACAATATCATATTTTGGGAATTGAGTGTGTGGGAGAGGGAGAGAGCTTTTTAAGGGAAGAAGGTAGCTGGGAGCGATGTACATGTAATTAAAAAAGGGAATTAAATTAAAATATGGGGAATGAACCTGGTGTAATTAACTAAGGACAATTCAAAAGAGAGGTGTAATGTCATAACTCATAATGGGAAGAGGGTCCTACACATTCCCGCTGATAACGGCTTCTCTCCATGAGACTCACTTCTCCCAAATCATTTTTCTTCTCATTATATGGACAAGAATAAAATGTATTATGTCAATTAATAGAAGCAATATATATATATATATATATATATATATATATATATATATATATATATAAGGAGCAGAAATGAAGATGATGGTGCTTTTTACTTGGATGTCCATCGGAATTGAACCAACCACCAGCAACATTATAGTGCAAAATCAAGTGGAGAAGCATACATAAACATATAAAAGTAAGTGTTTGATGACCAAGCATGATCGATCATTTAAACGCTGTTCTTCTTTCTTTTTACACCATCAACAAAATGTCCCCTTTCGCATGCATCTCAATAATTCTTCATCATTCTCCACCAATTCGTTATTTGCTTTTCATTATTTTCCATGCTGTTAATATAATATAATGCTCAACGTAATATCTCATATATATGTTACAGATAAGCAATATTCTGTTATGAAAAATTGATTTTTCGATATTCAAACCAATATTCACGTTCTCATGCGGAGTGACCCAAATAAAATATTAATTTGTGCGCCTATTTATATTTGACTGTAAGAGATCTAGGGAGGTGAGCATCCAAATTAATTATAAAAGTGTGTGAAAGTGAAAATCTGTGTCATCCGATAAATTGTTTGCCTTCGGCTCTATTTCCATTAGTATATATATACGAAGTGTTTCTCACTTTTCCATATAAAAGAGAAAGTAAAAAAGATCAAATTAGTATTATGTGAAACACATACAATGGTATTGTTTTATTTTGGCTAATAATTACGACGATGTTTAATTTGTAGGCTGAGTCTTAATCAAGTATGGTTATTAGGTTTTTTTGTCCGACATATAATGCTTCTTTTGAACTCCATTTTGTTGACTGATAATTTATCACAGGCGAAGCGAAGTGTGTGAAGCAAAGAAAAAAAGGGTTTCTTATTCTGATTCAGGGGGTCCACACGTGGCTTTCCCTAATTAAGGTTATTAATACATAATAATCAAGTTTAGTCAATATTAATCCCTTCTTGGAATAAGTTAAGTTTAACGTCAATCAAAATGAAACTCAGACCATGCTTTATTTAAATCAGGAATATGATATAACATAGTAGTTATATGTATTTGTGTGTACTGTACATGTTCTGTGCCGCTATACATACAAAGTTACAAACTAATAATTAAATTACTTAAAAATTAATTAAGCTCGTATATAACAAGTTGAGCCATTCATTTGTTTTTATGTCATGCAAATTTCTTCTTTCGCTTGTATTTAATATATGTATCTAATAGTTTGACCAGATTTGCTTAAATTACAAGTAATATATATTATTCTTTTCACCCCATCATCCTTTTTTTATAGACAAAAAGAAAATATAGACAGAACGCTTAATTTTTGCTGGTATATCCAATTCTTTACCCAGGCTATAAAAAGTTTGAGAAGCCATTATAATTTCTTTACTTACTCCTAGGCATAATTGAAATTCCATTATATAATATGAAATATTTCTAAAAAATAAAAAAATAAACAACAGTGGCAAGTATAAATGGATAAGCATGAATGTGGAGATAGAATTACAACCAGACAGCTGTTTTGAGTAGATTAATTAATTAGGGCAAGATAAACGGATAAGATATGATAAAACAGCATATGGTATATATATTTCGAGGCACATATATAAGTGGATACAACTTCCTCTGACGTGACTAATCAATTGGAGCATTCCACTAAATATATTATTCATAAAAAAAATATAATTACATCCTAATACTTTAATTTCAAATAAAAGTTAATTTATATCTAGCATCCTAATATTATAATTAATACTAATTTATATATAACTGCTCTACGCCAAAAACAAAAACAAGTCTGTCACTGACAACCCCCCATTAATACGGTACCAAGAACAGGAAGACAAAAACAGTGACCGAAATTAATTTCTACTATTATAAAGAAAAGATGCAGAGAACTGTTGGAGTAATCTTGAAGTCTCTAATAAGCTGACCATGAAAATAAATTTAAATTATCCAAAGGAAAATATTACAGCAGGCCGAATAACCCTACGACCAACCACGTTAAACCACAGTTATATACTTTAAAAAAACCCTAAAAATGGTGGGCTCTCAAGAAAACTTGGAAAGCGAAATCTTAGGAATGATACGGGAGATTTAAGGAAATATATTCTGAGTAGTTATTCATAGGTCCAAAATAGAAGACGACTTACTCAGTTTCATGCTTATCACATAAGTTCAATTCCCATTGGCTCTCGAGAAGTTACTTTGTTTTTAAATAACGATCAATGATGTGAACATGGATAAACTCTGCGTATATTTTATTGGGGAAAGTAGAATCCCTTTTATTAAACTCAATTAATTTTCTTGATCTTTTTGGACTTTCGGCCTTAGAGATGGATCAACCTTAAACTTTATTCCTAATCCAACACTATGTATAAAACCAAAATTAGAAACGTACGTGATCTGGTTTCCTCTACTAGAGAATATAATTAACCTACAAGACTTGACGCAGTTGATAAATGGTTGGGTTCTTTAAATATGATACTTTGATATATATTTTGAGTTCGATCCATGCCATGTGCATGGAAAAGACTTTGTTTAGAAGATGCAAAACTCATTTTGGTAACCTCTATGCTGTGGAAGAATTAGACTCCAACTATATTGGTTGAGAATACCATTTAGATTCTACCAAAAAAAAAAAAATAGGGAAGGGAAAACTATGTTTAAGGAAAAATTATTATAATATCTCTCAAGAAAATAATGTGATTACTAAAAAATCTCACAATAAATGAATAGCATATAATGATAAGACTCATGAATGAGTCTTTGGTTATTAAATTTATAACTCCTTGGAATCCTAAAGGATTTTTTCCTATAATCATCGAGCATACGTATTATCTCAACAATTAGATTCTCATTCCTTTTTTTTTTTTTAAATAATCAGAAAGGGTAAAAGTGAAAATGTGTTGAGAAGTAGAGGGCAGGCATGTACAAAAAAAACGAAGAGAAGAATGATGGAGGAATATGATTGTGTTTACAAAAAGTAGAGATATGCTTGAAAAGTTAGGATTCAAAACAGCCTTTCTTTTTTGCCTGTAGGTGATGATCGATCTCATTGCTTGTTTGACTTATTAACTGAGATGATTTTTGTGCTGTGTGGTTGATTCATCCCATACAATTGTGACGAGAGACCACAGAGATGATCATCAATAATCAATAATTAACACAAAGGTCAAGGGGACACAATTAAATCTCTCACTTTGATATGGGCAGTCAAAATAGAATTCTTCATTTTTCTCTTTTAATTAACGTCCACTACTATATTCGTCTTTTAATTTATTAATAATATGTATTTTCTTAATATGTATATATATCCATATGCAATATAGAAATCTAGCTAGTCCTATTATTTTTGTGTGGTAAATAATGATCATCTGCCCGCTAATTAATTTAATTTGTATGATAAATGTGACTCATTTCAAATTCAATGTAATTGTCCATGACAAGCTGTTTTCGTGACAATATATTTCCAGGCTTGAACATGGCATTGACATGTGTTCAAGCTGCCCTTGATTAAACAAAATGTAATGTGCACCGGAGAGTACTTGTGAGTACTTGTTCAGTACTTAATATTAGATATATTTAAAAAATTGATTTAATTCTAAATATAAAACGTAATTTTGATATTTATCATTTTTTTTGTAATTTACTTTTATTTATTGATATTCTTTTAATAATAATTAGAAGTAGCTATGATCCACTGTGCAATGAATCCTAGCTGCCCCCTAATAATTAAGGAGAAGAGGGAAGCAAGTGATTAAGAAAGATAGGTAGTGTCTTATAAAATAACATGTCATATTAATTAATATCTTTAATCTAATTAAATTAGGTTAACATATTTTATATTAAGCATCCAAAGATAATGTTTACTGGATATGGTTAATTAGAGGGGAAATGACGTGGGATGCACAAAAGAGGTAGAATGGGAATGGGAGATGTTGAGAATAGAAATTAAATAGGGAAGGGAGACAGAGACGGGTCAAAGTGGAAGACGTCTTCTGTTTGTAATTGTGAATCCAGGTAAGCAACCAACACCATTATTATTATTATTATTACTCATTCCACCTTCTCACAATATATTACTCTGAAAAAATAAAAACCATTATATGCTTTCACACTCCCATTTCCAAATGCTAAGCTATTAACACATAACAGGGCAGTGTTAGGATTTAGAGTTAATGGATGCACAATTAATGTAGGGATTTGGGAGTTCGAGGGCAGCCCCTCAAAAATTTTTCTTTAAAGAAAAGTTTTAAATGTATTAATATTGTATCATTAACATTTTTTGGAAGAAAAAAAGTTTGACAATATTAAAGAACATGTTGGAACTTAAAACCTATAAGAAATCAAAGAATGAAGAATTATAATAACTAGAAGGTGGGCAAGCAAACCAAAATCTTTTTCATATAGAGACACTAAGCAACTGACGCTATAAGCTAGCTCATCTCAATACTTCCTCGATTGAAACCTATAAGATTGTATTTTTTTATACAAGGACATTAAGCAGCTGACGCTACTAATGACAATTCACACTCTAAAGTAAATATTCAAAGTAGGTTGAATTGAAGAAGTCACAAAGTTAACTAAACCTATAATGATCTTTTATTCATTTTGTTTAATATTTGAATGAATTTCGTCAAATTCCATGTTTGCTATAATTAAATAACATAAAAGATGATAAAAACCAGCCACGATTAATTAAAACGTTAATATCATTTTAAAGAATTAAAACATGATGATGCTGTGATCATTATTCCATTTTTGGCCCAAAAAATAGTGATTCCATTCATTTAAAACAAAAGCAATAATCTCTTAGCAATACACAAAGACAAGGCAGTACATAACAATCCAACGATCCTAATCTTTGTGAGAGAGCTTAGAATGGTCTATAAAGAGACAAAAAGTCAAGGCAGTAAAATGTCTTGAAATCAATTGTTATACCAATCATCTCTTGGACACACGTATTCCATATTCTATTCAATTACCGTGTTAGATTGGAAAACAACGTCCGATTAAAAGCAATTGATATCTTATAACAGGGATAAGAAATTATTGACAGTTGATACCTTATAATAAAGACAAAAAAGAGTATTTGGATAGAAAAAAAAGTAAGAAAAAAAAGGACGGTGATAAATAATTACATACTAAAGAAGGAAGGGAGTTTTTTTTTTTTTTAAAAAAAAAGGGGATGGATTTTTCCTCCTAATATTTTATCCTCATTAGTTTTCTTTCTATCCAAATAATTGTAGAATAATATTAAAGATTTCAAACATTACTGACGAAGGAATGAGTTGACTTCACGTAAATCTCTATCTCTATTATTTGCTTCCATCAATCTCCATCGGGCTGTATTGTTTATATTCATTTATTTATTTAGGCAGATGGAGATGGTAATGTGAATTTTTTTTCCGACCAAGTGAATTAAAATGTGCAACATAACAACATTTTCATAGAAAGGCCCGAATGCTTGTTAAAATGCACAGGCCAACTAATAATGTGGGCTGAAGGAGGTTGGGCTTAAAGCGCAGACAAGTCCAATGCTAAGAACAGAAATAGCTGGTTACATGGGCCGATCCAAGTAACCTGTGGGCTTCGTGGGAAATGCGGGCCAGGGCCTAATTACTTTTGAGCTTGTTATGGGCCATAGATCCATAGAAGCTTCGTTTTGGGAACAGAACAATGCTTCACAACTAACCCTATTAGAAATTTACAATACCAGCCAGCCCCCAATGATTTGAAAATTGAGACTGAATGTCGGTAGAATATTATTATTAAAAAAAAAAGTAAAAGAAGCGAAAAATAGAAGCACGATGAGAGGACATTGATAGACATGAGGGTGACTAGTCCGAATGGGACAAAGACTGTCTACGATGACTCACATATAGTCACATTCCTCAATGATACAGATAAACTACAAAAACTAATATATATATATATATATATATATATATATATATATATAGATAGGGTTAAAGTGTAAAAATACACATAAGTTTTTTCTTCAGGAGCGTCTAGCACCACGTTCTTTTTTTTGTGTAAAAATACTCACGTTGTTAATATTTTGGAGTAAAATTACATCCCACCGTTAAGTTACTGTTCATTGTAATAAGAGAGAAAGAAATGAAATGAACAGTAATATAACGGCGGTGAACAATAACTTAACGGTAATATGTGACTTTTGCTTTAAAATTGTAATCACGTATGTATTTTTGTTCTAAAAAAAACACTTGGTGCTGGATGCTCCTAGAGAAAAATCTCATGTATATTTTTACACCTTAACCCTATATATACCTTTTATATATATATATTAGTATAATATGAAATTGAAAGATAGTGAAGGAATGAGAAGGATATGACGTGAAAAGTATAGTAGGGGTTGGCGCCAGGTGATGGCTCTTCCTGAAACACTGAAAATCACTCCCACTGGTATGTTTGTTACGTTGCTCATGTTTTATGTTTGCTTCATTCAACCTCACGTGACGCCATTTGCCCAAATCCCCATCAAATGAAAACGCTTCATTAATCGATGACATGTTTCATTTTCTTCCCCCTGAGATATGTTTGATTAGTTTCAGAAATACAATGAAGAATGGAATTTTAAGAGGTATGAATTTGTTTTGTTTCGAATCATCCAGTCATGGCGAGATCAAGGTATTTTAGAATCTTCCTCTGCTACTTTGAATTATAGGAGGTCTCGCAGCTCCAAAGCTCACTCAAAATTCAGATCACTAGAGCCAACAAAACACCAAACAATAAAGGATAGGGAGAGGGATAATCAGAGAGCTCTAGTGCTCTATGGTTTGAGAGAGACGTCTCTCCTGTTTATATGGTTTAGGTAGAAAAGTGAAATATCCTTGTCCTTTTCCCAATTTTCATTTTAGGGAAATGTTCTTTCTTGTTCATCAATTTTCTCAAAGGAATTAAATGCTGATTCGATTTCCTGTGTTTGATTATCTTGTCTACCTCCATAATCAAATACTCATGCCCAAAGTTGATATATAGGCTTTAATTAGAAAGTTTTGGAAAGTACAGTGTTTTACAAGAACAAAAACCTTGCATATATGACTGTGAGGACTGATCAGGGAGGAATTTTAGAAGTGAGATATATTTTGTGAGAGATGAAGCAAGGTTGGACAAGGACATCGGTAACAATTTTGATGTGGCCACTTGTTTTAATTTGTGCCCTTCAATCTCTCTTATTCACGTTTTGGTGCCCCTCTCCTTTTAATTAATTCCATCTCTTTTTCTTACTAACTAACTGTTATACCTATTGAAGTCCCCACACACGTACACAACTACTTATCATTGACACCTTCACTCTCTATATGTTGCTCGTATATGTAAATGCTCTACGCCCACACACGTGTCACTAGCTCATAGAGTGCTCTGATCTGATCTCTCTCTCTCTCTCTCTCTCTCTCTCTCTCTCTCTCTCTCTCTCTCTCTCTCTCTCTCTCTCTCTCTCTCTGTGATAAACCCATCAGATTTTATTTCGAAACTGATTTGACTCTCAATTCACGAGAGACTGATGGCCTAGTTGAGTGCTTTTCTCAGCTTGCATTCAACCTAAAGTTGTTGTCACTTGCTAATTTCCCACATGGTCTTTGTGCTCCAACCGCACAAATCTATATGTTTCAAATCTTAAATATAAGAGCTAATTTATATATGTATTTTGGTTTTAAATATGATATCCCTTTTCATTTTATCCCTTATTTTTATCATTTTTTTTTCTAAATTAATTCATCTCACTTAGTTATGAATTAATGTATAATCTAATGGCATGAATACGAGATCATGTAATATACTTCCTTTGGTTCTTATTATAAGGCACCAACTACCAAATGTATTTGGTTTTTTTTATAAGGCACTTATTTATTTCTAAGAAGCATTGATTATTTTTTTCCATGTATGCCCATAATTAATAAAGATAGTAGGTGAGAGTAACAATAATATAATATTAGAGTTTAGGGTAAATAATAGGAGTAATATTGAAAATTATTTAAATTATAGGACAATTTTATTGACTTTAACTGTTTTTATTAGTTTATGTGATTTATTAGTTGGTGTCTTATAATAAAGACCTGAGAAAGTATGTTATAATTAAGTAATTTATTTAACTTTATTAATCTTCTCAAATCAATCAATTAAGTCATTTTATATTAAAGACTAGAGGTAATATATCTACACTTTTTAGAGGTTCATGCATGAACCAATATAGCGAAGTTCATAAATTCATCAAGATCTCTAGTTACTCTACTATACACACCAAGATCAACTAAACCGACACTAAAAAAGAGGTATATCCATAAATCATATGGTATCATCTATGATTTATTGCTATTATTATTATTACTCTCTTTTACATCCCCTCTTGCCTCAAAGCATCACCTGTTTGATTGCGCAAAGCAAAAGGCTAAGAAACCGCCTCTTCCTCCGGGCCAAGCTTAATAATATTATGAATTTCTCGTTCCTTTCCTTTCATCATTTATATATATATATATATATATATATATATATATGCTTCTTTCGATTTTTATTATAAAGCACACATTAACAATTATCACAGATCAATAAAAACAGTTAAAGATATTAAATTTGTTCTAAAATTTAAGTAATTTTCAATATTATCTTAATAATTGTATTAAACTCTAATATCATATTAATTAGTATTCCCAACCAATATATATCTTTATTAACTATGGACACATATAGAAAAAAATATTTAATCCTTTTTAAAAACAAGCTTATAAAAAAAATAATAAACTTGTTAGTTAATGTCTTATAATTAATAAGACTATGGGGAGTATATAAATACACATATATTGAATAAATTTCTAGTTGTCCAATCACAAAAATATTCACGTGTAGGGTTTCATTAATTTAATATTTATAACCTTTATTTTCATATTTCATTTTACCCTTGACTAATTATTGGTCGATGATCCTTCACAGCTATATCTCAAAGTCCCACTCCTCTATACCTTTTGTCTCGCTGCTGCTTCAAGTCTTTCTTCCTCCGTTATATGAATGAAAAGTAATTAAACCAATCAACAATTTTCAAAATAAAACCACAGACCTTATTTCCGATCCTCTCTCTCATCCTTTGAAATGACAGAAAGGCTTCTGCCCTCAAGTATCGTTATATTACAGAATAGTTAGGATGATAATTAATTATTAATTACTCAAATAATAAAAATCCAGCTATATATATCCTGTTGGCTCATACATATACATATATATATCATTAGAGAAGCTGAACAGAAGAAGCAGGTGCATTGCTTCCTTTGGAGCAGACAAGAACATTATGTGACATGACCTTACACGAGAGACTCCTTTGGTTGCATTTCCATATTTTGATCATCACATCACACACACACACACACACAGTATTTTTGAACCACATAATATCACTCTTTTAATTTGGTTTTGATCCATTTTATTAGTTTAAGGTCCCACGTGAAGCATTTGAATTGCTTGACGTATTCAATTCGTGTCGATATCATATTTATCTTTGTTCATTGTTCTGATCAATACATACTACATGTTACGTATTACAGTATTATTTTTAACTATTCTTTTTTTTTTTCCTTCAAATTTTTGACCTACTGCTAAATTTTGAAATCAATGTTCACTTTTAAATATTTCCATGAATTTATTTTTTTTTTGCAAAATTTTGTTCGTTAATTATTTATTTTATTTCAGAATATTTAAAACAAAAATATTAGATGATTCTCTTTGAAAAATAGCTTTATATTATAATAAAAAAAATAATATTTATGTCCTACTATCAAATTAAAGACGACATAAGTATGCTAGTTTGCATATTTATTTCTTGAAATGAAATTATATTTTTAGCGTGTTCAATATACGTTTGTACGTATCTTTACACACACACACGGAATTATTAAACTGGATCGGATTAGAGTATTGTCCAAGCCGCTAATTGGAAGTATCTTTCCGAAAATCGTTTTCTACATACTCACTCTCTTGAACTCGAGACCAAATTCTATATTTTCTTAAAAAATAAAAGTATCAACGTATCATATCTATGCATCTTAAATCAGCAACACACGCACTTGAATTGAAGAAGAGTGTATAAATCAACGACTTCCCAGATTGGTAATCTCAGAGTCAAATTCACACTCAAGTATATCTCCTTCAATCATGTTCTCCAAGGCAAATCATTCAAGTAAACTCTGTTAATAATTAAATTTAGCCGCATTCAAGATAATCGTAACATCCTCTTGCTTAATACGAAATAACATAAGAAAATCGTATTAATAATATTATTTTTATAATTAATTACAAAATCATCATTACCTGTCAGCAAAGTCTTTAACGTTTGTTTTTATTAATAAACTTATATATATATATATATATATATATATATATATATATATATATATGTATGTATATAATGCGCATTAGACACATAATTAATTAAGGTGGCCCAGACAGGTGGAAAATTTTCCGGCCATGACGACCTTAGTTTGCTAGCTATATATAGGCATCGTCAAAAGAGTCTATTATGAAATATCTTCATTAGTTTATCTCTTCGTGGCCAACATTTCAACGAGGATATAGTAATTTTTCCATACCTACCTACAATCAAGTAGCCTAAAATTCAATAATCAGGAGCATCTTTATACTTTAAAAATTATAAAACTGCCACCATATAATTCGATATTGTTGGCCATTTTCCAGTACTCCTATTTATGTCTTGGTCTGGCCTGGTTTCAATGATAGCATGGGGATTAATTAGAAAGAATAGTTTTTTTTTTAATTAAAAAAAGTGCTTTTCCCTCCACTCGTTGTCTTCTTTTTTTTCTTTTTTCACCTTTGAAATCCAACTATATTGTTCTTTTCGTCATATAGTTTTCTTCTTTTTCCTTTATAGGAATAAGTACACTCCTGCTTCTCTTGTTACCAGTAAAGCTACAAAAAAAGCCACTATATATAGTGGCAACTTTATAATTATTTATACTATTTTTAATCACCAACTTTTTTTTTTTTGATCTGATAATCACCAGCTTAAACATATAATAATTGTCTGTTAATTAGTCCCTTTAATTAATTTATTCGGCTTTTCTTTTAAAGGGGTAAAATTAAATATAATAAACCATCATTTTCTGAGAACGATCGATTTAAGTATAACTAATATGTCAGTGCTTTTATACGAGGAAGAGAAGCCCCCGAGGAAGTGTCCCTTCGTTGTGACACGTCATCCAAAGGCAGGTGGATAAGCCACAACATAAAATAAAAGGAAAGAATTAAAAAATAATGATGATAAGTGAATTTTGTAATTTTGTCTTGGAGGCCCCACAATAACTTAATTGGTTGCACCATTGACCTATCAAACGCGATGGTCCCATTGGGTTCCTGTTCGTGGATTCACACGCCATGCAGCCAAAAAGCTTCGGTTGATTGGTCACCGTGGGACCCGGGGGGCTGTACCGCGAATCTTACGGTGGGTCCGCACTTACGCCAACATGCCCGCAAGTCGACGCTTGTTTGTGTCCCAAGTGGGATCCACTTGGAATAGGAATATGCTCATCTTTCGACACGTGTTTATGGTAGTACAATGTGGGGTCCCGATCTTTTGTGCACATAGTACCATGAGTTTTTGGAAAGGCGCGAGGGGAAGGAACTGTGCGATGGCTGGCGCGTGGGGATAGCGTAGGGCCCAGTTATCGCGCCTAATATCCTTTTTAATTAGTGCGTTTAAAAAGCGTGGCTAAATCTAAACCGCTCTTTTGAATGGGATAACAAGGATGAGGATTAAAGAATATGTCAGGTGTGTGCGCCTCTATTGTCGGTTCTTCCGGCTTCATCACTTGGTGGCCGTTGGATCAGTGTTCTCATCACAGGATTGATTAATTTTGTTGGATGATTGATTTCTTTTGAATCATAATTGTCCTTGTCGTCATCTTTAAGATTTACGTACTTCTAAATCATTTTCTTGTCCAATATTGAAAAGGAATTCTCCTAACTTGTATGAATGAATTAGATTCCGCTGATCAGAGTCGGAAAATATTTCAAGACTTAAAAAAATGATTAAACATATACTTACAAATTAAATCACTTATTAACAAAGTGCTCATATTAACAGCATGATTTGAATTACATCTATTGAGATATAAGAAAATCATAGTGATGTACCATCTTTTTTGTCTTGAACTAATATTAAGATACATTATCTCTTTTAGGAGAATCTTCATATAATGCTGGCACATGAAGAAAATGGTACTGAGGGAATATAATTTCTGAGACTCTTTAAACTTTTACACATTAAATTAGAAATATCAGAAGTCTCACTCTCATTAATTATCTCCTAATTTCCCCCCAAAAGAATTTCCAGGTGCAAAACATGCATGTAGGTTCATTAAATATTATATGGTTTGCATCTTCAATATAGTCTGGTATAGTATAATATATATTTTACATCAATGCATGCGTGACGTCCCATCTAATAAGGCTGACATTTTGTTTTCAATAACTGACGAATTCTTTCAATATTTTATTTTTAAAGGCGTTGCAGTTGGGTGTAGCATGTATATCTCTCTCTCTAGTCTTACGTTTTCTTTATAAGAAAATTTTAGGAGAGGGGCTGAATTCACTCACAGTCTAAAAACAGTATGTTATGACTTTAATTTTCTGCCCAAGGCATATATAATGATTGATAATACACATGTCTCCACCTCAACCTACATTTTCACAAGTTCACATCACCGATAATGTCCCGTAACACATTGACCAACTCCAAAATTGAACCTCCTCTTTTTGCTGAGGATGTCAATCCTTTAGCCAATTAAGCTCAAGAATGAGGGGTTAGTCTTATGATTTTTATCAAGGTAATTAAACCCAGACCAGTCAGTGAACCGGTCGGGGTACTGGGTTAAGAGTTAGTGGGTCAGACCGGAGTCAACCCAGGACCAAACCGGGATCAGACCGGTGAGGAATAAAAAATTGAGAAATAATTTATATACATGTCAAATATTCTTTACCATTTTTTATACAAATTTATATCACACTATCATATACCACCCAATGACACCTGAATTTGTAATGGAATCACAAAAATATTCATCATAACAAAATACCAAAAAACAGGTATATGATAACAAAATATTTCCACCAATATGATTAACATAATTCCACCTAAATCATAACAAAATATTCACACCTTCAATCACTATCATATACCACCCAATGACACCTGAATTTGTAATGGAATCACAAAAATATTCATCATAACAAAATACCAAAAAACAGGTATATGATAACAAAATATTTCCACCAATATGATTAACATAATTCCACCTAAATCATAACAAAATATTCACACCTTCAATCACTAAACTAATAATCATCAACATGATAATCATCATTAAGATCAATCAACTCCCTAGGGGTTGAGACATCCGGAGGTGGAACTGTAGAAGGAAAAGTACGTAGAAGTAGGAGCAACAAGATCATCATTTAAAGATGGAGCTTCAACAACATCATCATCACCTATATAGGAAATGAATAGAATAATTAATAGTTATGTAAAGAACAAAAATATTTTTGTGTGAAACAAATATAATTTCAAATAGTAGAAGATATAGTTAGAAACCTTCAAAATCCTTTGCCATTTGTTCAAGTTGAAGATTTGTTGATTCTACATTATCAAATTCGGGAGTTGGATCTTCTTCAAGTACCCAAAAGTCTACTTTATCAATTGATTTATAATCAATAGGATCATAATTCTCTTTCTTCTTTTTCAACTGATTCCTATAATGCCAACATGATAAAAGATCAACATTAATAAATGTATATACTATATTTAATTAAACCATAAAACAACCGTTCAAAAGTCATGACTTTTAAGATTACCTAAACTTTAACCTCAGATTGTAGTTTGTGAAAACCAAATCATCTAGCCTTTGATGCTCTAATCTGTTTCTTCTTTTGTTGTGGATACGCTCAAATATACTCCAATTTCTTTCACAACCAGAAGAAGAAGTTTGGCTAAGAACACGAATAGCAATTTGTTGCAATTCTGGTATTGAACCCCCATAGTATAGCCACCACTCATCTGCAAAATAAAATAAAAATACATTTAGTATGTATTAATATTTAATAATCATAATATGTGCTTTAATATATGAAATTTAATATACTTACGAGGGACTAGTTTTTGAGCTGTTTTTTCGCATGAAACCTTGTCAAATGATCCTTTACGTTCACGGTAGGTAGAAACTTGTTGCATCATTGTAACATAATGATCAACATCGTCAGGTGAGTTTGCCTCAAACAAATTGACCACAACATCCATTAGTCTATGCTTTCTAACAAAGTTAGGACTATACAAGAATGTGGGATTCAACATATATGCCACTGCATGAAGGTCATTTTTCAAATGCTTATCCCATCGACTTTGAATAATATTCGTGTAGGGCTTGTACAATTCCTTATTCCTCTGAAACATGTCCTTGATTACATTTTTTGCTCTTTGCATGCCTTCATAGACATAAGGCATTGAAGGTTTCTCATCTGAATCGACAATCCTCAACAATCTTATCAACGGAGACACAAGCCTCACAACTTCAAAGCAATCACTCCATAACCGATGATCTAGAATGATTGCACTGAAAGTTATCCCAGCTTCAGTGCTTGCTAATTTGTGGTGCACAAAATATTGATCAACAACCAAAGCTTGTAAGTCATGTTTATGTGAATGTATGCTATGAAGGGTGATGAATGTGGTGGCAAATCTTGTTGCACCAAGACGAACAATTTCCTTCTAACCTGGTCTTTTCCTTAACCATGACAAGAAGACCAGATGATTGTATGCAAATACAGTGATTTTAGATGCATTCTTTGCAAGGTCTGACACATGAGGCATGGATGCAATGTCCTTCAAAATAAGATTCAAACAATGAGCTGCACAAGGTGACCAATAAATTGTTTTATATTTATTTTTTATCAATCTTCCACATGCCACATAATTAGCAGCATTGTCAGTCACCACATGGACTATATTTGTAGGACCAATCCACTCAATGACTTCTTTGAACAATGAGAATAAAGTGTTGGCATCTTTAACTAAATCTGAAGCATCGACTGATTTCAAAATACCATGCCATATACTGAATAGACTAAGAAATTAATCAAAGTTCGATGTCTAATGTCAGTCCAACCATCAGCCATGAGTGTGCAACCATTTTCCTTCCATTTAGCCCTATGGCTATCAATCAATAGTTGACATTCTTTTTTACAATCTCTCAACAAATTAACCCTGTACTCATGAAAACTAGGGACTTTAAACCCAGGACCAATTGCAGTAGCACCATCAATAGCTTTTTGAAATAAGGGACAACTCATTGCATTAAATGGAATACTATTCACATAAGCCCAATGAGCAAAACCCATTTTTGCATTATATTGTGCTTCTTGACTTGCCCATGCACTCTTGATGCTTGGTTGGGCACCGGGAGTTGTCCTAGGTGCAAAGTAATGTGAGACTTTTTTCCTTGAAGCAATTGGTTCCTCTATTTCTCTATCTTCAACTTCTCTAGCTTCATTTACATTATCATTCCCAACAGGTTTTTTCTTTGAACCTTCTATCAAAGATTCTTTCATTCTGGCTCTTATATCATGGGAGACTTTTTTACAAGAACTTACTTGACCACTCACACCAGCCAAATGTTGCTTCAACCTATTTATCCCACCTCCCCTATAACTTGAAGCACATAAAAGACAAGTAAACACATTTACTTTCCCATCTTTCTTTAGAGAAACATATTCCCAAGCAGGATCTACTTTTTTTACACTCCTTGATGCCTGCGGTTGGGGTTCACTATTGTTAGGAGGATTGCTAGACTCAGGATTGGGGGTGGAAGTATTATTATCAGTTCGTTCATTTCTGGCCTCCTTTAACAAACCACAAAGAAAACAAAAAGCACCCTTTCAACAATAGACACCAAGCCAAAAGCACAACGATAGATACCAAGCCAGAAGCACCAATATGATTAATAATCAAAGCTACAATGAAGAACAAAAACAATAACATTCAAACGTCAAAAAACAGAACAATAAAGCCATAACCAAATAAATAAAAGTAAGAGAAAATGACACAATATAATTTAAATACAACTCTGGTCTACTTTCTCATGAATTAATCCCAATTCAACCATGTGGCTTTATTTTGTTTTCTCAGCATATTTGAATCAAGAGATTATTTACAAATGGTTCGAAGATGATGAAAGTTCATGCTATATGTTTAAAAACTTGTGAGATGTGAGTGCTGATGTGTTTTTTTTTTATTATAATTAACATATATTATGGTTGTGAACAATAGGGACGATCAATCACACCAATGCAAATGAATAGCAGCTTCCACAAATTGGTACTCGCAGGAGACATAGAAAAGTCAAGCATTGCCAAAAACGAATCAGGGTGATTAATTAATTATACTGTTATCATAATCGACAACATTAAACTAAATGCATATTGACGTACCTCTTCTGAAACAAACAAATGAACTTGAAGAGAAATGACTAATGAGGACAAATATCATTACATGATTTTTAGATACTCCGTTACGAGTTGAGAATGAGATCCAGCACTTGTTATATTTAAGCATGATGTCTTGATTTCCTTTAACCAAAAAAAAAAAAATCATAATAAAAATGCCTGATAAACATATAACATTCACGATTCACCTCATCAATAATTCTAAATTATAGCCAGAAGACAACACGAACTTGAAGACAACAGCTATACAAATAACATGAACTTGAAGATAAAAACCAAGCTACTGCCAAAAGGGAAACATTGGTCTTAAAAAAAAAGGTCTGACCTTTAAGGGAGTAGCTATACAAATAAGTGAATAATATGAACTTGAAGACAACACGAGAAAGGTCTGACCTTTATATAGCCAACATGAACGGGAGCAGCAATACGAGAACAGAGAACAAATGGCACGAACGTCGACGAACTTGAAGACCCACGACGAACGGCGACGCGAAACTTCTCTGGAACAACAACAAAAGCCGATGAGAGGTGAAGAGGAACAAAAGGTCTGACCTTTAAGGTTTACCCCACGATTATGCCAGGAACCAAGGACCAAAGCCAAGGGAGCAGAGGCTGCAGAGCAACGAGCAGAGCCACGAAAACTTGATTCAGAAGAAAAGTGAACAGTCTAAACGAAAAAGCAAAAAGGTTTTTGACTTTTTGTATATTATAATTTTAGCCTAATTTTTTTTAAACAAAAATACTCCAAACGACGTTGTTTCATCATGTTGGGGGAACAAAAGCAACACACGCAAGCGGTCAGCCCGGCGGGTTACTACCGGTTTTGACTGGGTTGTACCGATTCACCTCCGGTTCAGTGGCTTAACTCCGGTTTCTGACCAATATTAGACCGGTTCCAAGTACGGTTCGCCGGTTACTGGTCGGAACCGGCCGGTCCGGTCTGGTTATAATAACATTGATTTTTATACACAAAACTATGCGTACATATATTTATAGGTACATTTAGCCCTCAAAGTGGAATACAGAAGGACATCAAAGTACAGCACGTCCAAGTACTAATGTTATCATTATCATTTTTAATATTTTTTCCCTAACGTTTGTAGTGTCATCTAGAATTTAATTTCCATCTTAGGTACCAATGACGGATTTACATATTGGCCAACCGGGGTTAAGCCTTAGCTGGCCTGAGTTGACCTTTTAAAATTTATTAATATATATATATATATATATATATATATATATTGTTATATGATATTTTATTTGGCTAATAATTTTCCCTCAGCTAATTTTTATTTTCTCTATAAGGATAATGTTTGGTTCATTACTCATTGGGTTATGAGAAGAAAGTAAAATTCTTATTTGAGATAACTACCGAAAAAGTTAGTATCATCTTACATCTTGTTTTAATTTATAATTGTCGGTTATTATTTATTTTTATTTTCAATGTTATGTGATATTATTTAGTAAGTAATCCCTCTAGTCCTTATTATAAGGCACAAACTAACAATTCTTACAAGCTAATAAAATAGTTAAAGTCATTAAATCTGTCCTAAAATTTAAGTAATTTTTAATATTATCCATACTAATTATACTAAACTCTAATACATATTATTTATTACTCTTACTCACTATCTTTTTTAATTATGGATATACATGAAAAAAATATTTAATGTTTTTTTAAAACAAGCAAATTAAATGCCTTATGAAAAGGACTAAATATACTTGTTAATAGTTCACTATGTTTTTCTTTTTTAGTCCGGGCTAAAAAAAATTTCTGGCTCTGCCACGGTTACGTACCAAGCACAAAAAGAAGTTCCTGAGTTATCCAAGTAAACAAAAAAAATTAGAGCACTGACTAGTGACTCCTCACCTAAGATGGATCAAAAGTTAAGATTCTTCTTATACATACATAGTGCACCAATGAGAGGTAAATCGCAGAGATATATATCGTGTGTTCGTGTGTGAATGAGAAAGAGAGAGAGATTTTAATATTTGATGCAAACAGTTGAACTAAAATTAACAAAGCCCTATTTACTGATTGAAGTAGGATATATATTATGTTTTCTTTTCAGTTCTTTCTTTTAATTGATCGATTTTGCATTGACCATAACTCCAAGCTATAGTCGTGGCAGTGTGATGCATGTCGATCACCTGGGTCCACCAACCTGCAATGAAAACCCTGTAAATAGCTAGCTATCAATATAGTGATATAACTATTTTGACAAAATCTAAGATTATGAAAGATATAAAATGGGATTTCGCATCTGGACTAACGTTAATTAATGTCTAAGAAGGCTAAAAAGTCAGCTAATTAAGACTAAAAAACCAGTTGGATGAAAAAAAAAAAGAAAATGCATGTTTGGTGCATGTAGTGACAGAAATAAATGAGATTTTCCCAGTCACGTTAAAGTTAAAGAAACTTTTTATAGTTTTTGGCTCTTCTTCGTATTTGAATTTTCTAAAGCTGACTTTTTAACATATTGTTTCAATAAGTTTTTGTAAAACTAATTATTTGTATACAAGGATTAATATAATCTTTGGTTTCTTAAGTATACCCTTATTTTGATCTTGTTCCTTTAAATTTTATCTTATTTAAAATATTGGTCCTTATCATTAAATAGAAATTTGAACCATTTTGTTATTTGAATGACCAAAATCTCTTGTTTAAAACTTAAAGGACCAAAGATTATATTAATGAAGGTATATATCTAAACTAAATCATGTTACACTGCTTTTACCCAAATTTTAAGTTTCAGGAGTCAGTTAGAACTTAGAATAGGTCAAGAGTAATTTTTACAAATGTTAAGCGCCCTAGCTACTTGCCAATTTGAACCTCGTGCCTTTTGATCTTCCGACATCCCATTTTCCTATGAGAATTAATGAATTATTTATGGTCAAGTTTTGAACATGGGATTGCTGAATCGTCGCCTATCAAAATATCGTGGAGCTTCAAACCTCACGCAAAGACTATACAAAAGAGATTATTCACGACGAAAGCTAAAAAACAAGGACACACAGAGGAGTTACCATCACCCACATTTCAACGTCAAGGCTATAAATAATTGTGCAGTAGCAGTATATATATATAGTGTGCTTCTCCAACTTTAGACTTAATAATTATAACAAACACTCACTAAAAAGACAATTTGACTTTAAATAGAAAAACTGATCGATGGCTATGGATCGAAAAAGGTGAAGTGTAATGACCTGGTGTTTTCAATATCAGAATTCACTGTTCATGTATATGTAAAATGGGGGCACATTAATTATACATATACATGTGATGGCCATAAAATAGTGGAAGAAAGTTATTCACCTTAACAGAGAGATATTATTCCTGCACTTTGGTCACCTTTTTATCTGATCTAGTGGTTCCTAACTTGATTACACGAAAAAGTAACATGTACAAGTACAACTTCAAATAATATAGATTAGTATAGATGCAGTTGGGTGTGGGTCAATTTCAGGGACCTGTCAGGCGCCTTTAATTTTTTTTTTTGTTGGGAAAATTGCTAAAAAATAATATAATTATAAAATCTATTACCAAAAGTACCTGAAATTTATTTAAGGACCAAGTGTAACATATTTTTATTGACTATGTCAAATGGAAGACATTTGTAAATAGGTGAAGATATGTTATACTTATCTGAAGATGAGTTGTACTTACTTAAATACCTGATTTTTTGGGTATATTTTAACAATAAATTTTGCAATGATGGTTTTTTTTTTACCAATTTTTCCATCTTTTTTTTATTTGAACAATGTAATCCATATGTGCATGTATGTCATGTAAGCGTGCCCTTTGGGATAACAAATTGGCAATATTGATTAAGACTTTTTGATTCCATTCTTGAGAAAGACTTTTTTTTCTTCCCTTTTGATGCATTATTGGGCGATTTAGCGATTTTCGTGAACATTAGGAGCTCAATAATTGAATCTGGCTAGGCCCCTCGCTGCCTAATATACGACCGAAGCCGCGTTGCTTGGGCGTGATATTATTACTGATATTATTTTTATTAATAATATATATGTGTGTGTCTGTGTGTGTATCCCTATATCCCTAGTTAGCTTGTTGCAATTGGTGTATTGGTGTGTGTGTGTGGACAAGGAATTGGCTGATTCTCATGCCATGGTCCATATTATCTTTTATGTTGGACAAATTAATACCATTGTGATGATGATACTTTAATCAATTTTGACTTTTAGTTAAATGTGAGCTCTCTTTTTAACCCAATCCTTTTTATAAGGCATCAACTACCAATTCTCACAAACCAATAAAATTAGTTAAAAACATTAAAGTTGTCATAAAATTCAAGTAGTTTCCAATATTACCCCTACTAATTACCCTAAACTTAAATATAATACTCTCTCCTACTATACTTATTAAATATCGGCAGACATGGAAAAATACATTAATTGCACCTTAAAAACCTACAAATGTCTTATAAAAAGAACAAAAAACACTTGATAGTTGGTGCCTTATAATAAGGACCAGAGGAAGTAATAACTATCTTCTTAATTAATGGTTTGTTGACAACCTATTGGTGCTCAAAATTTCGAATGAAATTCACTAAAAGGGTTGGCACCTAACCGCTACCAACAAAACATGTATAGTCAAATCCAAACTTAATTAACATCCAGCTTTTAATATAAAATATACCTCAATAGAAAGATTAAACTACAAATTATATCTTATATTAAGGAGCGAAGAAGTATATATTTAACTATTTAAGTATTGTGACTCTTTTGTTGGCAAAAATAAATATTGTGATTCTTTTACATGTAAGGATGAATTTCCAGTGCATTACTCAAAATAAGTCTTACATATTGTACACGGTTCATAAAATAAATTGCAATATATTTATTCTAATATTAATTTTATTTTGTAGTGAACATCATGAAGTTATAATTCTATTCTAAAATTAAAAAGCAATTAGATAATTTATATACCTCTCTTCTTTGCGTTAGTTGACACTCTCTTCTCTGCCTCTGACACTCATTTCTTCGGCTCTCTCTCGCCGGCAACATGTGTCATCGCCACAGGCTGCCAGCGAGTATAATCTTATACCGCAACTACGTCAGAGAAGTAGATCAGAACTTGGATCTTCTAGCTGTGGCCTTCTCCCTTTGATTTTTGACGATTGTGGTCTTCTCTCATCTCTTGAGCGAGTTTTTCCTCTCCCTATCCAGATTTGTTTTAAGGTGGTGAGAGCTATCTCCCTCACCTTTGTGCAAGTTGTCCGTCTTCTCTTCCTATTTTTGTGGTTTTTATAGTGTTGGGTTTTAGTGGTGGTGTTAATAAATAGATCTACGAGATCTGAAAATAACTCCTCTTGTTTGGAAGTTTATTTGAACGTTAGTAGATCTGATCCTCTTTGAGTGGCTCAGTTTTGCATTCTTAGGAAAATGGTTTTATCAATGGTCATTGCTACCTTATGCTTTACCTATAAGAGGACCATTGTTAACCATAGGCATCATCAAGAGGCATTGTTTGGTGTGTGGTCGACGTCACCAAATCTGTTTCAATGGAGGAGTAGAAACTTCAGAACATCATTGATCTTCTTTCTGAGCTTGGATTTTTTATGTTCTTTACCTCAAGACGGGGCTATTGTATAGCTACTCTATTTGCAGCTAATGTTTATAAGGAGGTGTACCCTATAGGGTGGGTTTTACAACCAACACTTTCTTTCGTATTACTTCTAACCTTGGATCTACAGGAGTTCAGTGTAGTCTTGATGCTACTTCTATTCTTATTCTTCAGTTGGTGATAATTAATTTTTTTTCTTGTATTTGGTTTATTTTGTTGTATTTGCTTTGATTATCATTTTGTATATCTGATCTTAAAATATTAATATATAAGTAATTTTGAAAAAATAATAATTTATATTATATTGGGGAAACTATATATATAGACCCTTGGTCCATTAAGTTTGCTAACTTGTAATATAATAATTATTAGAGCCGAAAAGGGAGTTAGTTTGTTGGAGAGGAGATGATTTTAATTAGGGAGATCGAATTAGGAGGGGAAGCTAGCTATTAGGTTGCGTGAGTGGAGGGGATATGAAAGTGACGTTGCCACATATACTAAAGAGTAAAGACCCACATTTTGTGGCTATTGAATGAAGCAACCCAACTACTACCATCCTGTATGGTCCATTGAATCCAACCTTCATTACTCACTATTTTTTAATTACCATGTATCTTTTTTATCACACCTTTTCCTGTTGGGAAAAAAAAAAATTCAAGGAATTAATGTAACATAAATAAATACTTCGAGTGCGCGCACTTATACGTTTTTTTTCCCCGTTCCAACTTGTATA
The DNA here is from genome assembly GCA_037074495.1 of Acacia confusa. Classification (NCBI taxonomy): domain Eukaryota; kingdom Viridiplantae; phylum Streptophyta; class Magnoliopsida; order Fabales; family Fabaceae; genus Acacia; species Acacia confusa. The sequence continues at coordinate 3,888,111 of CM073509.1, forward strand.
AAAATTATGCTACGTCTCGTAGCTAGTAATATATGAGTTGGTTGGAGAGTTTAATTTAATCTCAAATATAATAACACAATCTACTTCTTTTTCTAAATTTATAATTTTGTTCTAATTAAACATCTTATTTTATTGCCCGTATTAAGCGGAATTTAGTTTTGGATAGTCATAATTAAATATGGTATTTCAGAAAAATTAACCCATATTTGTTATAAAAAACTACTCCCTCTAATTTTTATTATAAGACACCAATTAATAATTCTCATAAACCAATAAAAACAACTAAAGTTAATAAAGTTGTTCAACGACTTAAGTAATTTTCAATATGACTCCTACTAATTACATAAAACTCTAATATCATATTAATTATTACTTTTGCCTACTACCCTTATTAATTAGAGGTATATATGAAAAATAATTAATACTCCTTGAGAATAAGCAAGTGCCTAATAAAAAGAATAAAATACATTTACTAGTTGGTGCTTTATAATAAGGATCAAAATGAGTAATATAATGCTTTTTGATGTCTACAAATTAATGATCTAATAATTCTTATGCTAAGAATATGTATGAGGAAGTAGAATGTAATTCATTTAGGATTTTAAACTCTCCTAGAGTTGTGATATACCTTCATTAATGTTTGATTTTATTATGCTAATTAGTTTGTGTACGTGGAATTGCAGGGCTGTCTAGAGCTTATATCAATGAACGAACGGCGCTGCCTCAGTGGGTCGTGTAAAATATTTTTCATCCAAGTTCTCTGCATATTGCCTGCTGCGATATTAATTAATTTTAACTTAATATTCGATTGAGAATGACCGTGTACGAAATTATGTAGTATAAAAGCATGAAACATGAATAGTGACTGAATTTCTCAACTTGTATGTGTGTTGCATTCTTTTTATATTTTAATTATACAGGATTTCAAAATAGAACTCAATAATTTTGTTACTGCAAATTAAGATGATGATCATAATGATATAAGCCGTTGGAGTAAGGAATGAGGTATATATGAGCAGGGATGCAATACACATAATATTTAACTTAATTAATCATCACATTTTTAGATGTTAATGCAGAATTTAAAGCTAAGGTGTATAAAAATGAATAGTACTTCAAGTTCACCTGAACCTATAGGCTGACGTATATATCTATCGCCTTCAGAAGTGGTAGTCACGGCGGCGACAAATTAAATATTTTAGCTTACCATCACTCATCGTCATCTTTATGTAACATATATGACATTAACTTACATCCGTTACTTATTATAAGATGTGTAATTTGGAAGAAGATCCACTTATGATTTTTGTTCTCCCTATCCATCATGAGCCTATTTGGGTTGTTAATTGGAAAGAGGAGGAAAAAATTAAAGTAGTATTATAACATTTTAGATTAATTCAACAGATATGATTTATAAATTATAAAAACTGATGAAAAAATGATGATAAGAGAATTTATACTGCCCGAAATTTTTTTTTCTTTTGGTCAACATCGCTGCAAAAATTTGAAAACTTAGCCTCATGTTTTATATATAAAACTAATATAATATTGGTTGTTAAAAGTTGATGTTGACTATTAATATTTTTAACAGTAAAAGACAATATTATTCTGTTTTAATACTTCTAGGAGAACTTAAAACCCAAAAAAACATTTGGTTCCAACTCAGCACTTTTTAAGATTTTGAGAAGAGTTGCTCTTTGAAGAGTACAGTATGATGACAGTTGTAAGCTGTGTTCCTGGGGAAATCATTGCTTTACAAGTGAAAATTTTCAAGACAATACTTAACTACATTAATTTACATAATCCTCATTATGCTGTTAAAATAAATATTTAATTTTTATACTTAATATAAGTATTACATCGTAATCAAAAAGATAACATTTACAAAAACACAGTATCAAACTATCGATCGTGACCCATCAGCTTTCGGATTATATAAAGTTAATTAGGAGAAATCATTGATAATAACTCAGAAATATCACATCAGGCCATGCACCGTCTCGTCATTATGTTGAAGATTAAAAATATCTTAATTCATGAGTGGCGCAAATTAATTGAAATTAATTAGAATGATTTGAGAGCGATGGGTAAAATCATATATTTAAGAATTATGGCACATAGCACAATGACAAAAGGTACCCTGTGCCCATCATGGTGATTATTAGCTTTGAAAGTTCTAAAAGATGAAATTATGCCAATACATACATACATACATATATATATATATATATATAGATGCTCTTCTCCAAGTTTCTCTTAATGATTAATCCACTTTTTAATGATGGCTTATGTATAGATTCCTTGTCCTAATTAGCTTCTTGATTAGATATTTGCTGTTAATTATTAAAAGCCATGCTTATAATTACCATGTTGTTATAAAGTGAAATCACACCAGTATGTCAAGCTATTACTGGTTAAGTCATCATATCATCAACTCTCATATATACTTAATTGCTTATTTGTTTAACCTAGCTATTATTATTATTATTATTATTATTATCTATCATTTTATTAATAATGACGTTGATTCGTGTTTAGCAGATATTTAATCTCAATTAAAGCTAAGGTCAGTGTTTTGTATAACCACTATATATTAAAGGTTAATAAGACAATATGAGAGCAAATTAAATTAAATTAACATCGATGTGATTGGCAATCCATTAGAATAAACCTTGCAGAACATTATTAATTGATAGATTCTGAGCAGAATATTTTTATATTCGAGTAAGACCACCTCCTGACATTGCTTAAAATGATTGGGAGTTAAGTTATGTAATAATTTTTTTCCAGATGTCACTTTCCTGTGTAAATTAAAGATATATTCATTAACTAATAAAATAAGGTACTATGCAAAAATAAGCTGGCCAAACTTCGTTAGGCTCACCTGGTGATAGTGACGTCAGCAAGGGTAATATGTTCATATGACCTATGATTAGAATGCATATTAATCACTGCGTTAATATGAATTAAGCTAGTTGGCAATAAATAAATAAATAAATAAATAACATCTCGTCGTATTTATAAATTATGAACGTGAAAATGAATGAAGCTCGCGTATTCAATTACACAAGGCATGTTGATGGCAAAAAATAAAAAATAAAATATAAAATAACGCATGGCAAATACTAGCTCCTAAACTTAATTAAACCACAAGTGTATACATACATGGCTAAATCTAAAATTATTGGCATATAATTTTTATAGGGGAAAAATTATAAGATAAAAATTAAAATATAATAAATTATATAAATTACAAAGACAAAATTATAAAATGATAACTAATTTGTTAATTAGCTCGTTTATTATAGAGAGTCTAAATTCACTACAAAAAGAATGAAACTTTGTAGCGGTTCATATGTAGCGGTGAACAAAAACTGTTACACATATATGATTTTGTAGTGATATCAACATAAACTGCTACAACTTTGATATGGCAAAACTCGTGCCAGAACGTGGGCTTGTTTGTGACGAAGTTTGTCATGATTATAAGAAAACAACCACTGCAAAGTTGGAGCCAACTTGGTGCGAAAGTTTGTGGCTGGAAGTTTGTAACGGTTATAAGAAACATCCGCTATAAATTGGTGCAAGCTTGGCTCGTTATGTGTGAAAGTTTGTGGCTGGAACTTTGTAGTGGTTATATAAAAATAAACCGCTAAATATTCTGATTCTTTTACAAAGTTGGCGCAATGGTTGTGATGATTATATTTGTTGCAGTTCTAGGATCCTAACAGTTGTAGAATTTGAAGAGACAAAACAAAGGTAGAAACCACAATAAAGTTTCCTCATTTATAGTGGTTATCATTAAAACCACTGCAAACTTTCAACTTCTAAAGACCCCCAACCTTCAAATCATTTTTAGAATAATATTCAACCTATAAACTTCTTACTAGACAGTAATGACAATTTTCCTATAGCTTGGTGCATTTTTTAAGATATACTTTATGAAATAATATTTAATTTAAGTTTAATTTTTGTTTGAACATAATAAACTCATATGAACATTTTCTCCACACTTTTTTTTTTGTAGAGATAGCGACAAGAATTGATATAAAAAATATGTTTACGATAACATATTTAATCTGTAATCCTCTATTTCTTTCAGGAAAAAAAACCATAATAGTATTTGTAGCAGTTTTATAACTTTTACAAATTAAACTCAACTGTTACAAACATAGTCGTCTAAACTGCTACTAATACAAACTGCTACAAAAAATGTCATATCAACCACTACAAGTATTGCACAAATATCCATATAAATACCCCTACCCTTCCTTATTTTATATGCTTCATATCATCTCTTTCTACATACGATTTCTCTTGGTTTCTCATTTGTCAACGTTTTGGGAAGAGGTTAAATGTTTGAAAAGGTGAAGTGTTGTCCAAGCAGATCAAATATGATGATCATCTATTTACAAAATATCTCTTTTTCCTCTAACTTTGTGATAATTTTTTTTTAATTCACTATTTTGGGGACCTTTCTCCACATCTCTTCTACTTTCATATACATTATTTTCATAATTAAATATTATATAAATGAAATCATAATTAGTTTTGATTATATCTACACATTCTCATTTTTATACACCTATATAATAACAATATATAATTAAAAATCATATATTAATATCAATATAAATCATTTACATTTCAATTATTTTTAATTAATAAAATAATCTAAACAACTGTTACAATTTTTTTAATTTTTTTTTATTCAATTGTAGCGATTCTCTAACTGCTACAGATTTTTACATAAAATTTCTCCGTTCGTTTGTAGCAGTTTTACAACCACTATAAAGTTAGATACAATTTTACAAAAGATGACAATTTTTTCCAAAAAATGGTGGAAAATGTTTGTAGTGGTTACCTAACCACTACACTATAATTTGAATCTTTCGGTGCCTTTTTTAAAATTTCATCTAATTTTGTAGCGGTCAATAAACCGCTATAAATTGTTGCCGCCATTTTTAAAATCTTTGGTGATGCCTTTATTAGTGGTTACATAACCGCAACCAATGTGGTTATTTCATATTGTAGCGGTTACAAAACCACTATAAATTATTCACACATGACGTCATCCCAACCTCATATAGTAGCAGTGGTGAGAAACCGCTAAGTTATAGTAGTGGTTAATTTTTATATAGTAGCGGTTTTATATAACCGTTACAAAATGACTTACAACAGTGTGTTTTGTAGCAATTTGTCTAATGTCATTTATAACGATAAAAACTGCTACAATTACGTCATTTTAATCGTTACAAATAGTCGTTTTTTTTTTGTAGTGATTAAAGAGATGATGATGTACTGTTTAGTGAAGTTTAAGAAATCCGAGCAAAAAAAAGTTTAAGAAAAAAAATCTTTTTTCCCCTCTTGTCCAAAGGAAGGATAAGAATTGATTGGTGTGTGTGACTATTCATGGAGTGGCACGGACATGTTGTGGGGACAATTTTTTTTTTGTAGTTGATATGTTTTTCTTATATATATATATATATATATATATATATATATATATATATAAACACATACGTGTGGCATATGCGTTATTAATTAGTGCTCTAGTGGTTGTCTGTGTGTAATGCATAATATTAACGTCATTAGTGGCTCTATGCGCCACAAGCAATTAATTTTAGTGATCCTGATTGAAGAGAAAATAGGGAATTATTAATTAGTATACATTGTAAAGTGTTAAAACCTTTTCATTGATGTTTTCTTTATCCTTATTTATATATGTATTTTATGTGATTGCTTTGCTTTTTCACTTAAAGGGAAGATAATAATAATGTCTCTTCTTGGAAGCGTAAAGAAGAGATTAAAAAATTTAAACCAAAGAGCAGGACTTTTATGAAGGATCTGAAAAGAGTAAAAGAAAAAAGAAAAAAAAAAGATGATATGATAAAAGTATATGGTGAGGCCAAAAACAAGTTATGTAAGGTTAGGTTATAGCCAAAGGCTAGAATTTAATCAAGACGACCAACCTCCTTATCTTTTGCTTTTCCTCAAGTCTTCGAAATCCTACCCCACTCTTCCATTTTTTTCTCTTTTGTTGATTTTTCTCCCTAGTTTCACTATCAACTTGTGATCGAATTGATAATTTTCTTTTCATTTTTTTATATTCTTTTTTTTTTTTTGTGTTTTTGGGATTATTATTTTGATTCGTTAAAAAGGAGTCCGGGGCCACATTTTAGGTCTTTAAGGCCATTTACTAAAAAGTGGGAAGATAAGATGCATCAAAGCATAATTAAGAGCTTGTAACCCAACTTGAAAATCACTTGCTGGCTGTCTATTATTATTTTATTCCACCATAATAACTTGCATGGACTTTTTCTGGGTTAATTTGTAGCTTTTCAAATTACACAATTTTCTTTTTCTATTGTCATTGAAATACATAACCATGATGCCATATAAAATTATGTTGCACTTTTTTAGCTTGATTTTACATTCATTTGATTGAATAATTTTCACTTTCCCTTTTACAATTTTGTATGGAGAATACACAGTTTTTTTTTTTTTAATTTTAATGTTAATAAAAGCAATTAATTATTTAACACCCCTCTTATATCTACGGATGATAAAAGAAAAATAGACCACAATTTTGTGTGGTGACTCAATACATACATACATACATTAGGCGTAAATTATTAGTTAATAAAGGCATTGCATATTCAATATAAAGCATCTCATACTTCATAAAATTGTATATATAATGATAACATGCTATATGGTACTCCATCCGATCCTTAATATAAGACATATTTATTAAATTTGATTATATTAAAGAAGTTGGTTAAGTTAGTTAATAATGACATGTATTTTCTAAAACACCGTATTCATCTTCTTCAATTCCTTCACTCCCTCTCCTTCTTGATTATAGTCGAGGGGCATCAATAGGGATAAATTAGAAAAAAAAAATCACCAACATAAAAACTATATCTTATATTTAGGATTAAGATCAACTCCTCTAATATATCTTATATTAGGGATGGTAGGAGTACTAATTTTAAGATATTCTTATTTATTTCAAACGCTTAATAAATAATTAGTTATAAAAATTATTTATATCAAGATTAATAATGGGGGATGATATTTAAGTCCCAATTCAGTTGAAAACTAGTAATCTATCTAGAAAGAGAGTGGCATTTGAAACTTAAATTTTTTATTTATTATTGAAACCCTTGAATTTACAGGTGTTTGAGTCAATAGTTAAAGCTTATGTTTTAAGGAAAAAAATTGTCAGGAATTGTGACTTAACTACGTTTTCCTTTAATAATACCTATGCTACAGTTTGATTGTTTACATATATAGTTTAAGGGACTTGTATGGTTTATTTAATGGATCAAGGCGTAGATTAGTCAATAAAGTGTTACGCTAAGAGCACTGAACACAAAAATGTTTTGAAGGTATCCAAAAGTACCAATCAACAATTGAAAAGGTGCAAAAATATTAATGTAGAATTTAAAACTTCAGTGAATAAATTAAAACGGGAATTGTGGGACTTTCACTAGTTTTAAATTTTTTATTGGTATTTTTGCGCCCTTTAAATTGTTGATTGGTATTTTTGACACCTTCAAAACATTACATTACGTGTCCAATGCTCCTATGGTAAACTTTAAACTTTGTTGTTGAATTTGTAATTTAACCCTTTATTTAATAATTAAAATAGCTAGGTAGGAGGAGGTACTGTTACAAAAGATATCATTTTATAACACTAGCAAACGCGGAGGATGATAGAAATATCAGTGTAAGACGCTACGGTCTAGGGACATAACAATAATACCAAATCTACCCTCGTCTCCATCAGCCTTAGGGAATTTATAAGTCAATTTTCGCTTGAGGGATGGGAGCTGTAGTGAAGTGAGAGAGAAACCGCAGGGGGGAAAAAAGCTCAAGCTCTCTCTCTCTCTCTGTTGATGATAAGAAGAAGAAGAGCCATCATCAAAATCTCCCAAAACTCAATCACTCTGAAAACAAAAGCACTCTTCTGACACCAACCCCATACCTTCCTCCTTCCCCGCTCGCCTTATAATAAGCCTGTGCTTCTGGTACGGACATACTCACTATATAATCTCCTTCCTTCATCTTCTTCTGTATGTAACTTGCTTTTTCCATTTTTGGGTTAATTTCCTCTGTAGCTTATAAACAACTGATCCACCATCAAAATCTGAGTTTTTTCTGCCTGCTTGAGAATTTACAAATCTTGGGTCGGTTGATGCTTTTTCAGGATGAGCTTCGAATAGGGGTGTGAAGTCCGTACAGTAGTACAGAAGACACTGAATTTGATTGAGACAATATATATAGATACATATGGCTTCCACGTACTTTCATGGCGGGAATTCTGAGATCCAACCTTCAGGGGATGGTTTACAGACACTTTACCTTATGAATCCAACCTACGTACCTTACTCTGACAGTACCTCTCACCACCACCCCACAACCCCTAATATGCTTTTCTTCAATCCCAACACTTCCCCTTCTCCCCACGCGCCCAACCTCCCCCACGCGCCGCCTCCTCCTTCCCGGACTCCCCACCACCACCTACTTGGTGTCATCCCAACCAACATGGTCGGATCCGAAAACTCCGACATCGCTGCCTTCCATGGCTTTGCCTCTGCCACCGCGGCCACCACTTCTGCTGCGCCGCGGGTTCATAACTTGTGGGGTTCCATAATCGATCATCAACAAACACCGTCATCCCCAGCGGCAGTGTTGGCAGCAACCGCGCCCAGCAGTTCAGGTATGGCTGCTACTGCCGGTTTCCGAAGGCCGAGTCAGCAAGGTTTGTCACTAAGCCTTTCGTCGCAGCAGACAGCTTTTAATAGGTCGCTTTCTGGCGAGCTCGATGTCCCGGGACAAGGACAATCCCGAGTTTCTGCTATATCGCCAACGAGCCATGTCGGTGGTGGTGGGGGTAATGATATGCAGATTCTGGGGAACTCTCCTTTGTCGTCGTCGGTGTCAAACGGAATTCCGAGTATGCAGAGCGCGATTTTGGGGTCTAAATATCTGAAGGCGGTGCAAGAGCTTCTGGATGAAGTTGTGAATGTGGGGAAGGGAATTGAGAAAAGGGGTTCGATAGAGATTGAAGCGAGTAGTGATAAAGAGAAGATGAAAGTGAATAAATCATCAGAATCGGAATTTGGAAATATCGGTGGCGACGGTGGTTCAAGTGGCGGCAAGCAAGCATCTGAACTCAGCACCGCCCAACGACAAGAGCTTCAGATGAAGAAGTCCAAGCTTGTTTCCATGCTTGATGAGGTACATCATCACCACTTTTGTTAGATTTGATCCATCAAAACATGAATAATAAATAATGACATGAAAAATGTGATCCAATATTTAAATTAAAAGAACACAAAACTATTTAGTAGAAAAAGATGACTTTCAATAATTAGGTAGGGTTTGGCTTTGTAATCCCAGAAATATAGAAATGAATAAGATTGCAACGCATATATATAGAGAGAGGAACATAGTTAATTATTTTGCCTTTTATTTTATTTGTGCCCCATGAATAAAAAGGAAAACGATAAGATAAGTAATTTGTTGAGTGCCGGAGAATAATTTTGGCTTGGGGCCCATTTGGTCACAAGTGTCTGATTTCAGAACTATGCATGCAGTGTCCCCATTACTTGATCATGAATTTATGATTTACTTAAGGGAAGGGCTTAGTAATTGTTTGATCCTTTTAATTACTATTATCATCCAGCGTTTATATTATATATATCAACATCTCTAGGTACCAAAAAGGAAATAATAGTAAATACTTGGGCATAAAGCAAATAACACAAAATTGCGTGTTGTGAACGTTATTTTGCAGGTGGAACAAAGGTACACGCAGTACAGGCACCAAATGCAGATACTGATATCTTCGTTTGAACAAGCAGCAGGATATGGTGCGGCCAAGTCATACACAGCACTTGCATTAGAGACAATATCGAAGCAATTTCGATGTCTTAAGGATGCAGTGTCTAGTCAGATCAAAGCAACCAGCAAGAGCCTCGGCGAAGACGATTACTTAGGAGCTAAGGTACAAGGTTCAAGGCTCCGGTATGTCGATCACCATCTCCGGCAACAGCGAGCTCTGCAGCAGCTGGGAATGATACAGCACAATGCTTGGAGGCCCCAGAGGGGATTGCCTGAACGCGCTGTCTCTATTCTTCGTGCTTGGCTCTTTGAGCACTTTCTTCACCCGTAAGTTCATTTCAGTCTGCAACTAATTAAACACAATTATCTCTCTCTCTCTCTCTCTCTCTCTCTCTCTCTCTCTCTCTCTCTGTGAGGTGAGCGATTTGGTTCGTTTCTTAAACTTTCTTATCATTCTGGCCTGTAGTTATCCCAAGGACTCTGATAAAGTTATGCTTGCAAAACAAACTGGACTTACTCGAAGCCAGGTATGTCCCATACTATACAAAATAAAACATGCCTACCATTTATTATTGATCTGATCTCTCTTCTGCTTGATCGGATCCCCATTTAGATTAGTTAGAAACTGGTAATCTATTGGGTTAATTATGAGAATTGGAAGTTCTTCACAAAGGGTATTTAATATTTTATACAATATTAATTGAATTTTTTTAAATGTTAGATCTCCGTAATATTTTTACTCGAAATTCCATTAAAAAGAAGTACGTATACTATCGTATGCATTATGATCCCTTGAATTTTTTATCATGAGGTTTTTATTTAATCATGGAAAAGAGTTATGTAGATATATAATAGATGTATCTATGTACATAACTATGAAATACTCTACTAACGATTTACTCTCTCACTTTTTTCCCTATCCAAAACTTACGATAAAAAACTCCAAAGAATTGTGACTCACGTAACATTTAAATACCAAGATAAAAATAACAATTCTCCGAGATCTTCCCCAAATGTTATTTTGAATATTTTTTCATCTTATCATACATATTGATAATGTACGTGTTACGTACCATATACAAACACGAACGCATAAGAATATAGAAATGACAATATGGTATACAGGAGAGACATCATCAAATTAAGTTGACGCATGTATGTTTTTTCTATTCCTGTACAATCTTTAACAGTTATATATCTCTATAAATGCACGGAATTCATAAAGAGACAAGCGGCACTCACTATATATACTTGTTTTATAAACAATCATGTAAGATGATAATGATGGTAGCATATATATAGTTCGGTATATATAAGTGACATGATTAATTATATATGATTCGGAATTGCAGGTATCAAACTGGTTTATAAATGCTCGAGTTCGGCTGTGGAAACCAATGGTAGAAGAAATGTACTTGGAAGAAACCAAGGAGCAGAACAATGAGTCCAACCCAAAGGACAAGAACACCAATAGATCATCAAAAGAATCAAACAAGGACCCAAATAATAATGAAGCTCACGAAGAATCAGGTTCCTTTAATATTAGATCATCATTTGAAGCTCTCCAATCAAAAACAGATCATCATCAAACATCATTCAACAACCAAACCACCATCACTAGTTCCCTACACGACCTCTCAAATCATCCTAATGATCCAATGGGTGTCACTAACGTTTCAATGGACGTGGAAATGAAGCCCCGGTTTGTTAAAGACGGGTATAACAACTCGTTATTAAGTGAAGAGGGTTATGGAGGATTAATCTCAATGCAAGACATTGGAAGGTTTAACGTTAGTAATGTTTCTGAACAGCGTTTAGCTCCGAGGTTTCATGGGAATGGTGTTTCCCTCACTTTGGGACTCCCTCATCACACTGACAACCTTTCTCTCTCTGCAACTCAACATCATAGCTTTCTCTCTCACAATATACATTTGGGAACCAATGATGCCACTGAGCTTTGTGCCATCAACGCTGCTGCGGCAGCTGCCGCCACCGCTCCTCCGCCATCTTCTCATTCAGGCGCGGCCACCAGCTATGATAATATTGATATTCAGAACAGAAAGAGCTATGCAGCTCAGTTGTTGCCGGATTTTGTCACCTGATGAGAAGTTCTATACTTTGCCTGATGGATCGAATATTCTTAGTGGTCTTATGTGTGTGTGTGTGTGTGTGTGTAGGCGTTCAGTTTGACGATAGAGACTGAGGAAGGAAGGCCATTCCATAGTCCCATTTTGGGTCTCATATTTTTCTGTATTTTTCTCTATAACGGATTTTTAAGTAGTACTGTAGGGGCTATTTTTACATCATGGGCATTAACTTAATTAGCATAAGAATTAGCTATAGCAACCCAACCAAAAATACAAAAGGAGAAAAAAAAAGGCACTTCTTATGTATTATAAACAATATATATGGATTCCGGGTATACTTTTCATAATATATTATTCTTGGCTTGTAGGAGGCGAAGCTTTGATAGTTCAGTTTCATTGTTAAGTTAGCTAGCTGAGGGATATTCTATAATTTCGGGAATATATATATATATATATATATATATATATATATATTACGTTATTGAATATATATGCTGCTCTCTTGTAGTTTAGTTTAGTTTAAAGACATTTATTGATTTCAAATTGGAAAAGGAATATAGTAGATAATTAATTTGTGGCAGGATTACTTTTTGTAGGATCAGTAAAAGAAAAAAACGTTTTTTTTTTCAGCGCATTTCTTTTCTGGATTTAGACGGCGGTAAAGTTGGGGATGATATGAAAGGTACATACAATTAATACTTTTTAAAAAAAAAAAAATCAAAAGTACGTAGAATTAATGGTGGAGCGTGTAACTTTCGAATGTATTATTGTACTGAGGTTTGATATCCCGCAGTATTGCATGCATGCAAAAGTAATATTTGTAAACATCATATTTTGCATATATAACCGTATATATAGGTTATATATTGATGCAGGCAGCACAGGTAGGTTATGATATATATGATGAATATGTGCAAAGTAGGCTTCTAATGAAACGAGGTCGATCTTTTAAGGAATGAGATTTTTTCGGAACAGAAAACTAATAATTTGAGACAAAAAGTTAATTATCAGAAAAAATCACTGCACGTCGTGACCATGTAGGGCATCCTCTTCCCTCCGATGCTATCATTCTCTCCAGAAAAATAATGCTATAGCCTGTAATGATATAACCAAAGCAAACGATAAAGACTTGTTTGTTTGGTCCCCATTTTGGTAAAAAGCAACGTATATACATCATTCACCCTATCCCCTGCTTGCAATTACTTCTAAAATACTCCTCGTCCTTACTATAAAACCTAGCTAGTTAATAAATTTGATTAGATTACATAAATTAGGTAATATAACATATTTTTCTAAAATATCTCAATCATCCTCTTTAATTTCCTCGCTCTTTATTCTAATTGATTATTGTTGAATGAATGTTAATAGAACTAATTTTAAAAAATTGATAAATATGTAAAATATAAGTCTTACATTTATGATCAATATAAACTCTACAATTGAGTTCTACATTAAAGACATGAGAAGTACACATTTTTTCTTTTATTACCTAATTAAGTATATAAAATAAATTATATCGCTTAGAACTTGTAAATAATATAACTGATTATATATAAATATATGTATATAGATTTTATGATATTAAAATAAACAAGTCTTGTTTGAGCGTATCATTAAATATATAAATGAAGTTCATACAGATCGACATGATAGCTTTATTGAAGTTTCAGCTGTGTCGTATGGACATTGATGGTCTGCAGTCTGCAGACACACACACACACACATTTAATCTCAATATTTTTCAAGTTTATTTAATTTAATTTCAGGTGTTGATGATGATTATTGGTGCATGGTTATGGTGGTCAATATGGTAATGATGGTTTAACATTATTGATTGAGTTCATGACATTTTCGTTCAAGCAATGAAGAAGAAAATTGAAAAAAAAAATGGTGGCGATTATGAAGATAATTCCAGAAAAATTGACAACAACAAAAAATCCAATTATGTGAAGAAAAGACCAAAAGAGTGGACAAGGTAACTGTTTGTGGAAATTATTACAACTGCGTTGTTGTGAGAGAAGTGAATGAAACAGCCAGGGATGTGGGGGCGAAAATGATTTAACGTACAAAAGAAAACAACAACAACAACAATAATTATGGCTAACAAAGTGGGAATCTAGCTAGCATTGGGCAAAATGATGAAGCATCTAATATTATTTGGCCAGCATCAATAAGCATCTCATCTAATTGTCATATATACTTTGACACCTTCAATATCAAACAACGTCCATGGCAAAACAAAAAATACTCTTCGCATCATAAATATAAGACATATTTTATAGTAATGTATTATATTTAGGGTTGGAGCTAGTATCAAACAACAATCTTAATTAAATGTGTATTCTGTACACATGCAGTATTTTTTAAAATTAATATGGAAAGCTTAAAATGTATAAAATTTATTAAAATATATTTTTAATCTTCATCCTATCAGAATAATTAAAAACTTATTCTCATCATTCTGATTCTCAATTAATATTATGTCAGTTTAGGCACGTTATATCTATTTTGACGCTACAAAGTACGTACAAAAGTGTTCACAATGTTTAAAGTGAAAATATTCTTTTATTTTAAAGGGTAACGGTGTAAAAATTCACATATATTTTATCTTCAGGACGCCCAGCACCAAATGCTTTTTTTGGATGTAAAAATACACATATAATTACAATTTAGGGGCAAAAGTCACACCATCATTAAAATCTAACTTAACGGTGTTAATTTTGGGGTGGGGCTTATACTACTTTTATGAAAAATACCAAAATGCCCCTAATTTTTTTTTTCCCCAAAGAAACACCCCCTCAAGCTCTCGATCGATCTGAACACCCTTCCTCCTCCTAAAGCTCTTGATCTGAAAACAATTGATTGACAAAAAGTCCATAATTTTCGTTTTCCTCTTTCTTGCTTTCCACTCTCACTGTGCTTGTGCTTTTTAAGCATTTTTGAATTATCTAAGAATCAAAATCCTAGGGTTTTTGTTCCCTCTCGTGATCTTCTCTATCCTTCCTCTCTCTTCTTTTTCCCTTTCTTTCCTCTATTCTCGATCTTGCTTCCTCCAATTCACACATCTTTCATTAGTGATTATGGAAAAGCTTCACCACAAGAGATCCAAAGCTCCTTCCTCCACTGATCGCTCCTCCCAACCCCAACCTGCTCTCTCTCAACTCCAAAGCTCCTTCCTCCAAGGATGAAAGTATTTAGGGTGGGTAAGCACGCCCTTTAATTTATATATATATATATATATATATATATATATATATATATATATATATATTGTATTTGTTATAGAGTTATTTATCTATTTAATTATAAATATATAATAACTATATATTGATTTTATGATTTGATTTATTATTATTTGTTGTAAATAAAGATTATGGAGATATTCATGATATGGAGAAAACATCGTGATATTTTTATTTATGAAGTAGAGCCTACTATTCGGAGTAACAAGATTGGTATCTCGAATAACAATCCATGTCCTTTCCAATGTAACAGTGAAGAGAGTGTGATTCATGTACTCAGGGATTGTGAAAGAGCCAGAAATATGTGGAAAGAAATTTTAAGGCCTAACTATATTTCTCAATTTTTTGCAGGTAATTTGCAGGGTTGGCTTAATTGGAATATCAAGCATAAACCAGGAAAGGGGAAGTTTCAAAATTTCATTTGGTTGAGAATTTTTAGCTTGGGTTGTTGGATCATTTGGACTTCTAGATGCAAAGCCTTATTCCAAGGCGACAGCATGGATACCAGGGAGATGCTTCACTTGTGTATGTATTTTCTGATGGAAAGTAGTGGTAATTATAATTTATCTCACCAAATTTTTCAGTTTAGCAGGAATGAGGAAAAATCGTGGACTCCATTTGCTGTTAACGAGGTTCGCATTGATGTTGATGGATCAGTTAGACAGCAATTTCAAGCAGCATGCGGAGGAGTGATCAGGGATTCCCGTGGACACTGGCTAATGGGGTTTTACAAGCCCCTAGGTCTTACAACGGTCATCGAAGCGGAACTGAATGCCATTATGCTCGGACTAAGAATGGCACAACTGCTGGGTTTCCAGCAAATTCTTCTCTACTCGGATTCTATGGATGCGGTTAATATGCTCATGAGAGATTGCTGTTATAAAGATCACCCTCTGAGAGGCATCATTGGAGACATCAGAGATCTCCTCTTTAGGAATTGGAATGTGAAATTATATCATACATCAAGAGACAATATCGCATGTGCTGATTATTTGGCCAGGGAAGGACATAATGCTCCTGTTAATGTGGACGTGATTCTTATTCCGACAGTTCCTGTGGAGTGTCGTGATATGGTGCTGAAGGACCAATTAGCTTGTCAGTTGTAGATTTATACCTTTGTGTTGTAATTAGGGATAAACTTTCATAGTCTAGATCCTATTTTTCATATCAAGCTATAGCTTGCCTGTATTAATTAAAAAAAAAAGTAGAATAAAATATCTTTGAAATTGGTAATATTGGTGAAGAAAATGAAAATGATAGTCATTGTACTCATATTGTTTAGTGGTAAGCTTGTTATGCTTTGTATGAGTTAATTATCGACTATAGTTTATTCTTAATTATGAATTAGTGACTACTGTTGTTTATTGCATTAACCATGTTGTTTAGAAATTAATGTTAACAATATTTATTTGATAAATTAGAACTTTAGTTATTGTATTTTACAAATAATATTTCTTTGAAAAAAAAAGTAGAAAAAATAGTTTTAATTCATCAAAAGGTTGGCCTTAATTCCTAACTCTACCCCTTGTGCCAAACCTAACCTATTTGTATTTCTTCTTCTTCTTTTTTTTTTTTTTTTTTTGGTACAAACCATCACATGCACACTTGGAGGTGGAGTTTTCTGTAGCCCAAGATTTTACCCATTGGGCCTCACCCACGTGCGGGCCCTTTTTGTTTCCCTTTGGGGAACAAAGTTTTAGTAGCTCTAACGTTATTTTTTACCCAAAATTTTAAAGTACCAAGGGCCATTAGTGTTTAAAGAGCAAGTTTATGTAAGTAGATATAAAACTTTTCTCACGTGCTTATTTGATACATTGAAAAAACAGCTTTTATTATTAATTAGAACTGATATTAAATTAATGATTCTTTGGGTGGTATATTAGCATATCTTATTAAGCGTGGGACATTTCAAGCTTCTTCGTTGATCCATTCACATTGAATATTATTTATTAAGAAAACAATTTTATTTTTATTTTGAATATTTGAATGAAAATTTTAATTTTGAGCGCAAATTAGTTATTTTTGCATAATACTATAAGCAAAACGTTTTGACCGTATAAATGCTTTGACGATCTTTTTCTTTCTTTCTTTTTTTTTTTTTTAAAAATAAACCAGAGTAATCCCAAATCATTTTAAACATGAGTCTAATATTTGTAGGGCTGTAAGCGTTAATATTATAAGGGAAAACATTTCCTTATGTTGTAGGAAAACATTTTCTCATGTCACATACACATGAAATGGTGAGACTCACATATATATATATGAATTAATATATGTGGGTCTCACCATTTCATATGTGTAGGAAACTTTATTTTTATTATGTAATATGAGAAAACCAAAGCCCATATTATAATTGGAAGTTGTATGGACTACTTAGGGTGAGAATAAACCAAACTCTTATCAAGTAGCTTACAGTTTGATCGGTTTGTTTAAAAGGTTAGGTCAAGAACTATTTAAAGGCTTAAATATATAAATAGGTCAAATCTATTTTGTTAAGGTATGATCCATAAAGCCTTCAGACCTGATTTATTTACACATTAAACAAATGTAATTATATTTTTATCATATAAATAACACAATTTTGTTTTTTAAATTCTTATATTCAAATTTCAATGTACACAAAGTCTACTTATTTTTAAGGCCTGCAATATGAGACATTTTTAAATACTTACTTTTATAAATAGGCCTTTAAAAAACTTCAAACTCAATTAGGTCTTATGAAAGCTCAAACTTAAGTCTAAAAAAACTTGCAAGCACAGATTCATGCCTTTTATCCCTATTATATACTCAGGCTTGTTTAGCCAGAACTTGATCTAATTTGGCCGATTTCTACGTCTAATACTACTTATGATATTAACCAACAAGCTTGTTGATTGGTTTGGTGTGTGGCATCAATATATAAAGGTTTGACGAGGGAGCTTTCAGTAATTTTTCTTTTGAAAAAAAGTGTTGGATCTTGAAATTCGAGAGAAGCCAAAATAAGTTTGCGCTGGGGATGGAAGCAAGAACAGCCGAAGGAGAAGACACAGCTTCTTCCATGGAAAAAGAGCGATTACCGGAGAATTGGAGCGAAGCTGTGGAAGACCTCGTGGCTAAAGGAGACACCGAAAGCGCCATCTCTTTCCTCGAATCTCTTCTTCCCAATCTCGAAACCCTAAGCTCTTCCCACGAATCTTTACAGCTTCAATTGGCTTCTCTTCTCTCCGACTTAGCCAAACTTTACTCCTCCAAAGGCTTATCTCTAAAAGCTGATGAGCTCGAGTCTCGTGCTTCCGTCCTCAAGCACAGAGATACTACTGGAAGTCACATTTCTGCGTATTCCTCTCACTTTTTCGCCTTTCCTCTTTTCGTTTTCTGCCCCCTTCTTTACTGTATCTGTCTTACTTAAAGGCAAGAAATTTTGTGATTTTGTTTCAATCCCCTCGGCGTTTTCTTTTTTAACCCTGACGGTATTTCCATTTGCAGTGATGCTAAAACTTTGAAAGGCTCGAAAAATGGAGTTTCAATAAATAATGTTGCTTCCTCTTCTTTTTATTCATTAAATGGGGGATCAGGTCATGGTATATTTCTAATCCATTAGCTTTTGGTCTCTCGAACAAAAACTTGTAATTTTCATTTAATGATCCGTCATGGAATTGTCATTTTTTTACAGAGCCTATTGAAAAGCCTGCAGAGGTACCTGCCGAGGCTACTACTGGCAATGGTTCTTCAGATGATGGTATTTTAGCAATATCTTTTGTAAACTATTTATCTGTTTGTTGCTTGATTTAGCTTCAGCCATTGGAGTTTGCTGCTGGCGTATGCTAAAATCAATACACTTCTCAGTTAAACACAGCTTAAAGATTGCACAATGAATTTCAGAATGCAAAAAAGAACTTTGATCTTCTGAGTTATTTTCTTTATCATTATTTTTTACACAATTCAATTCCTACTTCAAATAGCAAGTAGTTTTTGCTTTATTCCACCCTATTCTATGAAGGGGGAGGATTGTCCCTGGTTTATTATGTGCTTTTTATAGAAAGGATTCATCATAAAATTTGTTCATATTCTAAGTGAAAGATATCAGTATTTGTAGTGTGACTGAGTTTGAGAAACAATACAGATTGGGAAGCAATTGCAGACCGTTCACCTGATGAGTTACTCTCCTCAGTATCTGAGCAGTGTTTATCTGGAATATCAGATCTTAAATTTGAAAACAGCAAAAGTCAAGTCCCAAAGCGGCGGGGAAGAGGAACATTTTCCTATGAAAAACGTGTACTTTATAGTGATCAGTTACTTGATAACCCAGTCATTGATGCCGAGGATGAAGAAACTCACCATCATCCAGAAGATAAAAGAGATATGGGAACCTGTAAGTGGCAGCATTGACAGTTAAACATATATTTGTTTTGTAGATGCTGAATCTTAGGAGGGTTACTAGTTTGATATAATACCTTAAGTACACTGGCCCTCAATATTTCTTTTACAGTGTCATTTTTTCCTGAAAAGATGAGTCATCTATTTTTCTAGTTATGTTTTGTATGTTTAAGGCGTCATCTTTAAAACATTTGAACTTTAGCATATAATTTGATCCAGCAAATTATGGGACCCGCCATGTTCTTGTATTGGCTGACTTCTTGCCAAGTACTACGACAATGGATTTGGAGAAACTTTTTGGGGACTTCAAGGATCGTGGAGTTGTGATTCGCTGGGTGAATGATACGGTTGCACTTGCAGTATTCAGAACACCTTCATTTGGTATTATACATTATAGTCATGGTCGAATGCACCTCTGTTTATATTATTAGAATGAGTATACTATGGCGATCAATTATGGTTTGATGATAGAGGAGTAGAGACATAAAAAGTTGCTATCAATCAATAGTAGAGGCTTGAAAACCTTTATTTCTTTACAGGTCTTTTCACTTTAGTCATCCCTTAGATGGCATTGTCCACTAAATATAAAACAACTTAAAATTGTCAGCAATAGTGATAGCTTGTATGTCTATGTATTGGATTGTTGTGAGTCAAGAGTATTTCAATCAGCATTAGGGCTGTGTTTTTTTCTTTTTTAAATTAACATTTATGCAGTTACCTGATAATCTCAATATCATAAATTTATAATTATAATGCAGCTCTTGAGGCCCTAAACAGGATTCGTTGTCCATTCACTGTGAGAATACTTGATGAAGAAGATGCACTGCTGAGTTCAATTAAAGAAAGAGGTACCGACTGCTTTATCTTTCTACAGATATGGTCAAAATCTGGTTGCTTCCTTTTCTAAATTGTTGATGCTTTACCTTCGGAATTATTGAACCTGAGATCAACTTTTAGAGAACCAGGATTATAATATGCTTCGAGTGTGTGGATTACTTCCATATGGGGATATTTCTGTTTTGCCGTCCGAAATGTATAATACACAGGGTTGAGTCCGTACATTGTACGGATTCTGAGGTGAGTCGCATGAATAATATGGCTTATGTGGGATTTTCTATATCCTTTTATATTATATATTGATGATGATTAGTCTGGGTGTTTTCAACATTTTTCCTCTGTTGGTTTGTTGTTCATCAAGACCTGGAACCTCCGAGGCAAAGGCCAAAAACATCAGCTCAAGCAGCGCAGAGGTTGATTGCCCAAGGAGTGGGGTTAAAATTGTCATCAACAGCCTTTGGATCCCGAGAATTGAAAAAACAAGAAGATGCGAGGAAGAACCGTATAGTTACCAGACAAAAATTAAGAGATGAGGCTTGGGGAGATGATTAACCTTCTCTAAAGTTTGGCATTATAACTTGTAACCGCATTTTACAGTAGGAAGAGTATTCCCTGATTCATCAATGCGCTAATAGCTCGGTTACAAAAGAAGTGATTGAGTATGAAACAATGGGCTTATAGCGCAGAGTTTTCTGTGATTTGGTTTTACAGAAATGTGTAGCTAATTGCTGAGAGATCAATCTTCTTTCACGATGCTTATCCTGGCTGTATAAAAAGTTTGAGCCTTTTGATATCCTTCCCCAAATGAATAAATCAGACCAGTTTTATAAATATGCTGAGCACATTTTTTGTCGTGACATGTACATGTTTTTTGGTTGTCGTTTTAGATATGCACACGTTGGAGCCTTGAGCAAAATCATGAATCCCCCCCCCCCCCCCAAAAAAAAAAAACCAGGGTGGAAATACATCAGGTTTTACCCTTAACAGGCGTGTAACATTCTAGTCTGTAACTTGTTACATGCCTATTTTTTGGCTTGAATTTGACCTATTAAGTTTTTTTTTAATTTAAATTACTAGTATTATTATTATTTATTTAATTAAGCTAGTAGGTTACATGGCGAAAACAGACTTACTTTAAATTTACTAAAAACAAGTCAACATTATATAAATTAATCCTAATAATATAATCAAGTCTGGGCCTAGCTTGTTAAGCAAAAACATGCTTTATAGGGGCATTGGCCTGACTTTTTAGTCTAACAAGCCAGACTATAAGTCCCTGACCTATATCCACTCCTATCCCCAACAAACAAAAGCTCAGGTATCTTTCTATTGGGGGTAATCCTATTCGAGATGCTATCAGGTGCTGAATGTAGATATCTCTTTTATCAAGGATTTAGATTTTTTTTTGATAAGACAAGGATTTAGATTTTCTATTGCTGAATGTAGACAGGGATTTATATTTTGGCTCGCAACCCTTACCGTTAAACCCAACTTGCTGGTTATGAATCTTTTTTTAAATATAGAATGTAGCTGTGAATGTTATTTGGGCGTACATTTTGTACCCATAAGAGCTAACTTTATGTTAGGCTTCAACGAAGGCCCATTAAGTTGGGCCTATGTTAGGCTCGTTTAGTATGACATAGAGTACGAGTGTGGATCAAGGAGGCCCATAAAGAAGAACTTTTGCATCCCCTTTTTTATTACGCAATAAATAGATAAATCCTAATTATTCATTAGAAAAAAAACATCATTTGAATTTTAAAATCTTAAATCAGTGATTTTTTTTTTTGAAATGAGTCGTCAATTACTATAATCTTATAGGTAATACATATACTCTTGAAGGTAATCATATTGTTTGAGATTCTGAAATTGAAATAGTATTTTCTTGTATTTTTCTCTTATTCCCAATTCAAATAAATAATAATAATAAGAGTAAAATACTTTAATCACCCATCTATTTTACTTTAATTATACAGACAATTTCTTTTATTTTGGAAACTTATATAAATCTCATTAAAAATTAAAATATATGTTACACGAATATGTTTTAAGATTCTTTTTCTTTCACCCAAATCGTTAGTTGATTGTTAAGTTTGACTTTTAACCTTCTTTTTTACCAAAATGCCCTTCTTTAACATTATAATTATTTAAACAAATATATATGTATGTGGGTAAAAATAGAAAATAAAACATTTATACCACCAATTTTTTATCCTAATAGTTTTTTTAAAAGAAAATTTTCTAATATGTTGAATATTTCTGAAGTTTGAGATTATAAAATTTATAATTTTAATTTTTTACCATATTTATTAAAATTTATTTATTTTTAGTTTCTTAAATGACTAAAAATGTATATCAAACACATTTTTTCTATCAAATATAATAAACTATATATGTTTGAGAGATTGTATTAAGTCATTTAAATTTAAATTTTGATATTTTTCTACCAACATTTAAAAAACTTACTCAAATTTTTAAAAGTTTGTGACATTTACAAGTTGTCAATTGAAATTTATGATCTAGCATTAAGGATAAATTAATAAATAAATTTTATTTTAATATAAATTTATATTAAGAAATATATTTTTAGAATATTCTTAATAGACTTAGCAGTTTGGATTTAAGTGTATGTTTTCAAAATAAAAAGAAGGTGTGTGTAATTAAGGTAAAATAAAAGGGAAGTTAAAGTATTTTACTTTAATTAAAAATAAAAAAATGATATGGCATTATGATTTATTTGTATCTAATGGTTTATTCTGGGGTATTGGTATTTCACATACCTGCAAGAAGTTCAATATAGAGCAATTGTTTCATGGCTCGAAACCTAAGTTTCCTTTCTCATCCTCTTCCCTCTTCTTCTCTTTTTCTAACAATGTAATCTTTTATAAAATTATCATTAAAATATTAAATTATGAAAATATTATTTAAATATAAATTATTAAATTTTGATATGAATAATTCAATACTACAATAAAAAAAGGTAACATAATATTTTGTATAAAAAATTGGACTATTCAAATGTTAATTTTATGGTTAGAAAATGAAGAGGAGAGATTTCAATCTGATCATTTCAGGTGTTTTTTTAGGCCAAATGTAGACTAGCTTTCATTACTTTGAAATGCTGCTTTAAAATTTTCAAAAAAATATTTTATATATAGCTATTTGAGTATTCATTATTATCCAAATCAAGTTTCTTTCACTCGATTTAACCACAGTTAATATCGTACCTCTTGAAAGTGGCATAGAAGAATTGATGACAAATATAAATGTGAATTTTTTAATGCCCAGACAAGAACCTCATGAGTGTCCAAGTAATTCGTATCATCATAAAATGTTACTTTTGGAGTCAAAGTAAATTTTCTTTGATATTGCCGTCCCATTATTTAAGGCTCTCAATATCTGCAAAAGACATAAATTATAAACAAAAATAGAAATTATATGTAAGGCGACAGGTTTAAGCATTTCTGCAATTTGTAAAATTACTCTCAGATGAGTAGATCTAGCACGATAATTAATATATATTTTTTATTTTGTCTTTGAATTTGACCAAGCAGTCTATCCCAGATTTTAAAAATATACTACTACGGTCTACAAAGTCTTTGCGATCGAGCATTGTATTCTTATGAATCTGTAATTTCCTATGTACTTGCACGGTCAAATTCTGTATATTAAATAGCATAAACATTTGTTTATCACTTCACTAGCTTCTAAATCCCATCTCATTCAAAGTTTTCGGCATAGGTATTATTGTCATTTTAATTATATACAGGCTAAATTACATACAACTTCCTAAACCTAAAACCATGTATAAATAAATCATTAACCTTTAATAATTTACGTAAATCATAAATAGACATTCAACATAAAATAACAAAAGTACGGAGCCTATAAACTCTCGGGTAACATCCGTGGTAGATACAGAGAGAGAAATTAAACGTTGGTTAATTAATATAATCTATAGGAGTATTAATCATTAATCACCAAATCATTTAGGAAGATCTTTGCTTTGTTCTTCCTCGGCATAAAAGACAAAAGGAACAAAGTTTATGTTATTCGCAGGGTTATATTCAACTTCAATTCCTTTAATTTTTTCTTTTTGGTCAATAATTTATATTCAATTTTCAAACCCTCTTATTTTCATCGGATTTCTGATCTGATATCCGTGACATGCATGGATTCAAATCATATATGCACGAAAATTTGAATTAAAATTAGTCATACATAACAAGAAATATTTTTTTTTTTTATCAAAAGTATAACTTATTGATCAATGCATTTTTTTAAAATTGTTACTTGATTAGTATTAGAAATTCATTGTGTTGTGCCAGAGGAAGACTATGAACAAATTTCTCGAGTTATTATTATTTTTTTATCCATATAAAACATAACTCTAATATATATTATAGCCAGGATTTAGATCTCCTAAAGCAATTATTGCTATACATAGTTATCTTTAATTTGTTGCACTGATTTTTAATTAACTCCTTAATTAAATATTCTATTCATTTCAATGTTTTCTCGTTAAGCTTTGCGTATTTTAGGGCTGAGCAAACTGCCCATAATCTGATAGACCTGCCTAAACCTATCTAAAATTTGTTCATTTAAGCTTGCCCATAAAAAACCTATAATATAGTGGGTTGAAACCCGTCTATTTAAAAATTAAATGGGCAGGCTATGAATACACTTTTAGGTAGTCTATACCTGTCCATTTAACTTTATTATCAACTAGATATTTTTTAATTTTGTTAACTATTATTTCTTCAAGCTATATGTTATTCATATAATTGATATATGTTGTATGCTGTATTTTAGGAATAGATATGTGGAGTTCAAGTCTGTAAAAGCTTAAGTATAGTCACTTATTAGTTATTTATATATGTTGTTTCCAGATTTGGTTATAGATGATATTTTGAATTAACTAGACAAAAGTTTCCTTAGTTGTTAAATCAATTCCGATAGGTATCCAATTCTGTTAACACATTGGAACAAGTTAAACCAATTCTGTTAAGGTAAGTTAAACCAATCTATTGCACTTTTATATTCTGTTACGTTTGATATTTGTATCCAACATCTGTTCTTCTTAACTTGTTTTGGTCTTTATGAATTATTTTTTATATTTTATTAAACCATATAACTTGCTAATGACAGTTGGTTTTATGGTTATCATCGATATAAACCTTAATTGATGTCATATTAATTTTTTTGGGTGATGAAATGTTTCTCTGTTTAATCTTTTTCCTATTTTCATACTAAATCATCTTTATTTTTGTTAAGTATGATTTGAGTTGGAAAAGGCAAATGAGCATGACACAAGCTTCTGTTTTCTTTAAAGATAATTGAGACACTTGTATGTACCCGAAATTGGCTAACAAATACTCCTCAAAATCAAGAACCTTGATATTGATAATTTCAATGTAATGCTTGAACTTTAAACTTTAAAGATTAGAAACTTATCATGATTAATTGGATCGATAACTTTGTATAATTATAAACCTTTTTTTTAAAAAAAAAAAGAAAAGAAAAGTCAACTTCTAAATGGCTTTCCCCAAAAACCCAAAACCCTTTTGGCTCGTTCATTTATGTCCCAGCCTATTTAACTCAGGTTTAATGGGTTGAGATACGAGTATAAATTAACCCATTTCCATGTATCAATAAATGGACATGTTATAGATTAGAGCATGAGCTGTCCAACCAACCTATTCATTGCTCAGCCTTTGTCAATCTGTCATGCCGTTTGAAAATTGTTTATTACGTACAGAACCACCAAGCAAACTTTGTTTTTTTGGTAGCTAAATTTATACATTGTCTTGCAATTTATGTGTGTGTGTGTGTGTTTTTTTTTTCTTTTTCCTGATATTGTTCACTCAACGAAAGGAACTCATCATGCATCAATCATATCGATAAAAGGTCAAACCAGCAAACTCACATTTTAAAAACATTCAAGGAGACGTTTGGTGTCATTTAGCTTGTGCCGGGCAATCATGTTACATCTTACTCATTTATATGGTTGGTGAAATAGAACAGGCTGTGTGACATCAATATATATATATAATTTATAAAAAAGTAAGTGACAAATTAACGGTATCTGGTCTTAATTTGGCTCTGATAAGCAGGCATTTAGACATCGTCGAGGTGCGTTGGCCATTTGTTTTTTTGTTTTTAAATATTTTCCTAAAATAATCGAAAGTCTAAGACACACACACACACATGAATGAGACGTCAAATTCAATTAGCCTTTCTACCATCAACCACTACACATATATAAATTCAAGAACATAATCCACAATTCAAAAGATAAATTTATCAAATTTGTTAAAATTTACAAACAAAAAACATAAAATCATCCTCAAACAATTAAGATAAAGTAATTTGGAAAGAGGAAGGATGCTGATATATTTCCTCTTCAGGATTGGAAGGCATCAAGGGAAGAGTGTGGGACTTATAGATTTTCTAATTATTATTAATATTAAAAAATGTGCTGGCCTGCGTGGCCGTGCTTTCACTGGTTGGGAAATCCCTAACCTCAACTGTGTCCAAACTCGTGGACTACTGGTTGAGCCTGTTTTACTAGCTCTATTTTTGAGTAAATGATAGGTAAATCAAAACTAATTGCTTCTATTTATTTTTTACCCTGCTAATTTTAAAATGCGTTTAAACTTTTCGAAAATAAAAAATATTTGAATATTTTTTGTCTGATCGTGGGGACATATATGCGAGAGTTGAATTCAAATTCAAACTTCACACCACGCCATTGAAAACGTCACTCTAAATTGCAGGCATTCTAATACAGTCAAATATGTTCATTGTGATGCCCACTTAAGGGCACTAAATTAAATATGTTCACTGTGATCACACAAAATAACTGCTGACAGCTTATGAGCTAAAAGACTAGAAGAACGAGAAGCTCCTTGTTACACAATTTTCACAAGTTGAGATAAAACCCTCCTTGCATGTTTAACCTCCAACACTTAAAAAATACTATAAAAAGTTAAAATAAATAGGTACTAAGATAAATATGAGAGAAATTTGTTGTTACGTAAAACATAAAACACTTTTCAAGCGTTAACCAGTGGCTTTGGGTTTTTTCCACTATTATCAAGTATTTGCCAATTTCTTTTTCTTTATTAATTAATCCTTTGATTTGGACAGAACATTAATTTATAATATATTTTATTATCAGTATTTCATCCTAGGTTCAGTAGTCCTTATTATTAAGTATTATAAAGGACCATCTTGAAAAGATGTGTGACCTTTATTAGTAGTCATTTGATGGGGACATTAATTAAGTTTAAAAAAAGAAAATGAGATACTAATATAGAGTTAATCTAGTAGTAGTGTAAGACTCTACTAAATTTTTGGGAAAATTGATTTAGGGCCTAAGGAAGTAAAATAATTATAAAAAAGGTCCAAGAAACATTCATATGTCTTTCTGGTATTTTTTCAAAAAACGTTAACAACTACATCAGTAGCGGTTAACAACTATATTAGTCCCCATTAACAACTAAATCAATCTAATTAACAACTACATTTTAACAACTACATCTGTAGCAATTAACAACTACATCTGTAGTAATTAGCAACTATGTCCGTACACTTTTTTTTGAAAAAATGCCAGAAAAGGCCCTGACATGTGAATGTTTCTTGGACCTTTTTTGTAATTATTTTGCTTCCTTGGGCCCTGTAATCAATTTTCCCTAAATTTTTTTAAGTTTCAGGTTCGGCTCTAAGAGGAGGTACTTATATTTAGAGAGATAGTCATGAATCTCAAACCACGTCTCGAGTAATTAAAACAAAAAAGGAGTCATATCCTGACCTCAGACCATGGGGCATAAATGTCAGCCACTAAAATCATGCCATGTGGCAATACACTTTAAGCTCTCCAAGGATATTCATGCACCTAATGAATACTCAAAAATCCCCCATTAAATAATGATTTTCAAATCATTGCTGGTGCTTGGTTTGACCACTCCGCATCTGATCTACATATTTGACAAAATCATAATATTATTAAAGTAATCGCCGTTTCTTCTTTTTTGGGTCCATGAATAATCGATTCTTAAAACAAGGAATGTTATTGCTCCGTATATTCCAAACATACGTATAAAAGCCTCCTTACAAGTTCCATCCTTCATATATTATATAGAGCCGCTTTCTCTTACGGTCTTACCCAAGGAAACCAAACCAAACCACACCTCTCCTCCTCCTCCTTCTTCATCATCCATGGATGAAATCGAAGTTCCTCGGTATTTCGTGTGTCCGATTTCGCTTCAGATCATGAAGGACCCTGTCACAACACTCACCGGCATAACCTACGACAGAGAAAGCATCGAACAATGGCTGCTCAAAGCTAAAGAACACAAGTGTCCAGTCACGAAGCAGCCATTGCCCAGAGGCTCCGATCTCACCCCCAACCACACCCTGCGCCGTCTCATCCAGGCTTGGTGCTCGGAAAACGCCGCTCTCGGCGTCGATCGCATCCCTACCCCTAAATGCCCTCCCACCAAAACCCTCCTCCAGAAACTTATCAGAAATCTCAGTCTTCCCCATCTCTACCAATCCGCATTGGATAGATTCCATACTCTTGCCACAGAGAACGAAAGAAACCTCAAGTGCATGGCGGAATCTGGCGTGGCCGAGTCCATGATTCATCTGATTACCAACAAGTCCAACGAGTTAGGTGACAGCAACACTGATTATTCCCTTGAACTCGAACAATCTCTGCGAATTCTACGCCTGATCTGGGGTACTAGTTGTGACAACATCAAGCCTCTTCTCGTCCACAACATTGACTTCATCAACTCACTGACTCGGATTCTCCATCTGCACGACGTGGACACCAACGTCAATTTGATAAACGAAGCAATGCCCGTGTTAAAATCCGCCATCGAACTCGCAGATTCAACCCTTTTAGGAAGTTTGAAACCCGAATTCTTCATCGAAATCACAAGAATACTCAGAAACAGGTCAATCTCACAACAAGCCGTGACGTCCGCCTTGAAAATTCTCATAGAAACGTGTCCTCTAGGTAGAAACAGAACGAGAATAGTGGAAACAGGGGCAGTATATGAGTTGATCCAACTTGAGCTAGAGATTAATACTGAGAAGAACATAACGGAGCTTAAATTTAACCTCCTTGCGCAGCTATGTTCGTGTGCGGACGGGAGGGAACACTTCTTGTCCCACGCGGCGGGGATCGCGGTGGTGTCGAAGAGGGTTCAGAGGGTGTCTCCGGTGACAGATGATAGGGCGCTTCATGTTTTGTGGTTGGTGGCGAGGTACTCGGGGTCAAACGGCGTCGTTTTGGAGATGTTGAGGGTGGGAGCTGTATCCAAGCTTTGCATGCTGATTCAGGCCAGTTGTGATCCCACTTTGAAAGAGAAAGCGAGAGCAATTCTGAGGTTACATTCCAATATTTGGAATGATTCGCCTTGTATTAAAGTTTATCTGTTAACCAGGCACCAAAGGTGAGGATGATTCACAGAAAAACTTGCTAGATCTCCAGAATCCAGAGATCATCTTGTTCCTTTTCTCTATCTTTCTTTTCGTTGATAATTAATTAATTAGTTCTGATGAATTAGAATAAAGAAACAACTCTTAGAATAGGTGGATCATATGATCCTTTAGCAAGTGTCAGCAATTCACGGTACTGCCAGATCTGATCTATAGGGGGGTGCAACACCTATCCAGTATATGTTTTGATTAGCAGTAGAAACTATTTTTCTTATATGATTTAGATACATAAGACATAAGATATGTATGTGAGATGTGTTTTATTTCGAGTTGTATAAATATGTCTTTTAAACATTAAACCAAACAAGTCCTCATACGGCAAAAGGGAAAAGGGCTGAAGATAAATTTGTCATTATGAGATTTGTTTGTTTTTGAGCGAAAAATGCGGAGTAGTGATAGTTATTTAAATAATTTATATGATTAATATTGCAAGCTGTTTAATTTATTGTGGACGATCACCTCCTTCGACTATGCGTTCGCTACGAAATCCTAAATCAGATCATATATTTGATCAGACAATTATGGATTATTCAAAACCAGAAATGAGAATAATGATTGTGTGCACGCAACGTATGAGCATGCTTAAAACCTGCTACAATAGGAAGTAATTAAACATATGCTTTATATATGTGTGTGTGTGTAGAGAGAGAGAGAGAGAGAGAGATTAAGTAATGCTATTTATATAAAAATGAATTAAAATGATGTCTGTATCTCATAATTTACTATGTATACATTTGTAGGAAGTGATCAATAACTCGCATTCACATGCATATGGGAGATATATATGACGCAGGCCTCGGCTAATTCCCGTTTAATTAATTTCCTTGCAAAATTCTCAAATGAAGAGTTTGATAATCAGATTTCAAACTGTTTCATGTGGCTATTATTTTCCGTTGGTCACTTCATTTCCTTAAAAAGCCACTATATATAACGAGTCGTGAATAAGATCACACCTACATTAGTTTTTATGTGAACCCGTATATATATCACATTAACTATTCTCTATAGTTAATGTCAATGATAGTAAACTGTCTATGTGATCCATGTATACAAATGTGCATTGAAAAGATTAAAAACATTTTTTTCACATGACAACATGTTACATTAGGTTAGAGTACTCAATAATTTTCCTATGCATATAATTGCAATAAATTATCTTGGAATTAATAATGTTTAATCTTATAGGATGCCAAGAATTATATGGGAGATAATATTGAAATATCGAATGGGATGTGGTATATTGATGATAATATTCACCACTACAAAAAAGAGCTTTTACTTTTCTAAGAGATGTTATTTTTTAAAAAAAGGAAGTGAAAAATAAAAACGGTAACATTTTTACAATAAATTATTTTATATTTTTTTAAAAAATACTCATGGCATCCTAAAATATATTTAGAACACCATAAGTGGGACTTATAGCATCCTTATTTATATTTAAGACGCCGTAAGTGTCTAACTTATTACACCCTATAGACTTCCCCTTATGAACGGACGTAGAATATGTAAAAAGACAAACGCTAAAGATCTTTTTTGTGGTAGTGATTGGATCAAGTAAATAATTTTTTCCTTTTTATGATAATTATTTAGTATTCAAGTATTTTATATCGGACTAAACTAAATGAAAAGCAAATTTCATAAGTCAACATATTTTTGTTTGGTCCAATATATATATCAAGTTGGAAGGCAAGACCAAGTAAAATGATATCCTTCAAAGTCTAACTATAATGACGGCGATGAGTGCATATATATAAAAGTCATAACTTAATGGCACGAGAAATGCTTATGTGTGAACCATAAAGAATTATCTCTCACCACCACCACCGACGTTTTATTCAATGCTGACTTGTTTGACTCTTGTTATTTATTCCGCCCTCAAAAGTTTATAACACCCCCCCCAAAGAAAAAGAAAAATTCGTGCGTTTGTTTAGCATAGGTACAAAAAAGTCTTTTAAGACCGGATAAAAAATGCCTCATAAAACCGGATCTGTGACCGGTCTTATTCCAGGCGGTCTTAAAAGTCTATAACTTTTAAGACCGGATGAACGACCGGTCTTAAAAATTTAGACCGAACATTTGAAATATCAGGTCTTAAAAAGATTTCAAAATAAAAAAAAAATGTAAATAAAACAATCGATTCCAAATCACCAGATCTGGCAACATTTTGAATATCCCTCCATCATTAGCGATGGAGAACTAAGAGAAGATTGGAAGCAACACCAACAAGAAAAACAAAAAGATGAATACAAAGTCTAGAAATAAGTTGAGATCGACAAAAAAAAAAAAAAATCAAAGGTGAAATTGAAATCTAGATCTACAAAAAAATCACAAGCTTAAAGCTACCAAATCTGAGCAGGATTCTCTTGTCGATGCTGACAAAGCTTCAAGCAACCAAAATCAAAGCCCAGATCTGAGCAAGAGCAGTCAAGGTAGGAGCAAACAAACTTAAGCAAGAAGAGATCTGTGTTTGATTTTAAGCCAGATCTGTGCGAAGACGGCATGGGAGGAGCCATAGATCGAGGAGGAAGGAGCCGTCGTTGTCTAAAATCCTCGAAGTAGTATGCTTGCGCCGTTGATGAGGATTGGAGTTGACGCCATTGCAAAACGCTTGAAGCATCTCACTGCCAACGTTGTCAAGGATTTGATTGTGTGGCTCTTAGGACGACTTACAAAGATTGTGAGTAGGTTAGAGGAAGAGGATATCATTTTTGTTGAGGATTTGACCCGTGAGGCTCTTGGGACACTTGTTGAATCTATAACTAAGTAAATGTTATATCACCAAGAAGACAAGTACACTCACGGACTTAACGAGTTTAGCGAACTTAGGTTTTTTTTCTTAACACTTTTAAGACTGGTTGTTTGTAAAAACCGATCTTAAAAGTATATTTTTAAGACCGGTTGTTTGTAAAAACCGATCTTAAAAGTGATCTATATTTTTAAGACCGGTTGTTTGTAAAAACCGGTCTTAAAAGTATATTTTTAAGATCGGTTATTTGTAAAAACCGGTCTTAAAAGTATGTTCTATATTTTTAAGACGGGTTGTTTGTAAAAACCGGTCTTAAAAGTGTTTTATATATTTGTTGGAAATTCAGATTTAATTAGTTATAATTAGCATATACAATTATATTATGCAATTATCTTAATTAAGTTATTTGAGAGATTTTAGGAATTAAGTTAGTAGATTATGGTTTTTTGAATTTCGTAATTATATTCCTGATTGTAATCCCTAGATTATATTATGCAATTATCTTAATTAAATTGTGAGAGAGATTTTAGGAATTAAGTTAACAGATCATAGTTTTTTGAATTTCGTAATTATTTTCCTTATTGTAATCCCTAAATTATAGGAACTGCCTAGGTCAAAAGATTATTTACTTATTAACATCTGTATATAATTCCAATTAAGAGAAGGAATAAAGCATCGCATTCTCGGACTCATCTCTGATCCGCGTCTTCTCAAAATATTTACGAAATTGCCATCGGTCATACTTTTAAAACCGGATCTTTTATAATTTAATCTTAAAAGTATTCTATATATTTACGAAATTGTCACCGGTCATACTTTTAAGACCGGATATTTTATTATCCGGTCTTAAAAGTGTTCTATATATTTATGAAATTGCCACCGGTCATATTTTTAAGACCGGATCCTTTATAATCCGGTCTAAAAAGTTCTTTATATTTACGAAACTGCCACCGATCATACTTTTAAGACTTGATTCTCTATAATCCGGTCTAAATGAGGCGGTCTTAAAGCTTTTTTTTGCACTAGTGTAGGTCTAACTATAAACCATATTGTTTTATCTTGCCTCTATTCTCTAGACTCTAGCTATTTTGTTCTCTCATCAAAACATATACAAGTTCCTTGACCAAAAAAAAAAAAAATCAAAACATATACAAGTTCTCCTTGAACAATATATATAGCATCATGGTTGAATTCTCACTCTTTCCTTCACGTTTGTGTGAAAGGTATTTATGTCATTTATGAATAATAAGTTGTGTCTATCGATCTCTCGCCATTATTATTTGTTTTAAATATAGTGTGTTATATATATTGTTTGTTTTACTATTTTTTAAATAAAAACTATGCATGTTTCATTGATGCTCCTAATAATTGATAAGAAATGTGTGGCACATCACTGTTTTGACTTACTATACAAATCGTTGAGAGCGTTGAGTTTTTTGAAAATGGCAGTTAATTACGTAAGCGGAAGGCATCAAGGGGGAACTAGTGGCTGAGTATCCATATCAATCCAAATCATCGATCTTTCTCGTCTTTGAATACAAAGTCAATCTTTGAATGAAGCACAGACGAACATCTCTCGTTAATTAGCCGTCACGTCTTCCATTTATTTTTTTCAATTACACCCACCCTATAGCATAAATTTAAAAGGCATATGTTATAAATAATTTTCAACTTTGAATAATATTTGCAATGAAAAGTTGAAAATTTCTGTATATATAGGTTGTCATCGGCCAGGAAATGTCTACGGTGGCATATGTTTTTTTATTTATTATGTCTAGATATATACTAATAATAAAACATCAGACAAAAGAGCAAAAAAGAAAGGAAAGGATTAATCGGTGACATTTTGGCTCGAATCCTCAGTCTCCCTATATAAATCTAAGCATCCCTGATCGCGCGGCCTTTTTGTCTTTAAACTTAGGGCCCACAATCAATAAAATAACCAAGGATTGCGTATAAACAACCCTAGGATCGTTTTCTCTTCTCGAGGAGCCTTTTATTGATTCCTACGTAATCTAAATGACATGCAAATGCGATAAAAAAAAGGGGAAAATTGGTTTTGGATTTTTGAACTAATAACTAAAATAAGAATGCAATTAAATGAAATCCTAAACTTCTATTTTTGGTATTTTCTTTATAAAATGGAATGGAGAGTGAAAATGTGAAATATGGATGCGCTTGGAAATGGAGTAGTGGCTATCATGATTCAATTAGATGTAGGAGTAAATTTTCACTAAGTTTGGATGAAAAGCCCCAAGCAAACGCTATGAGTCTAGTGTTCTTAATTAATGATTATTCTTACTACCGTAGCTAGCAATAACCTCTTAAGGTATTATTGAAGTACAATTAGTGTGCAATTTGGATTAAACTAATGTAACTTGTTTCCTCTTAATATGAATGCGATAATACGACACTCAATTAATCCAATTCAATTATACTATCTAACAATAACACGTAGAAAGCATAATATCGTCGAATCAATAATGGAAATACAAACATATAAATCCAACAAGCCACAAAAACTCAATCCAATCACATATGTTCAATCCACAAAGTTATCTAAATGGGTAAATTAAGTCTCAACAATATAATCAAATATTCCTAAAACTAGGAAATTTAAATATAATTAGAGAAAATAAATTGAACAAAAATAAACTCCCCCATTATTTTGCTCTGAAATTCCAGTCACTATTCATCTCCAAGAGGCAAATGGATCAGCCACACATGATGCACCTTTCTCTCACTAAAAACCAATAAAATGTTTCAGCCATGAAAATCGAAGTTGGAGGTGGGAGAAAAGGT
Source organism: Acacia confusa (assembly GCA_037074495.1). Classification (NCBI taxonomy): domain Eukaryota; kingdom Viridiplantae; phylum Streptophyta; class Magnoliopsida; order Fabales; family Fabaceae; genus Acacia; species Acacia confusa. Next base: position 3,923,546 of record CM073509.1, read on the forward strand.
AGTGGTGAAAGGTCTCCAATGGTTTTCAGTCTCGCAGGAAAAATGGAAAATGGAGGTTGACTAGGTTCAAGAGATAGAAGACGATGGTGGTTGATGGTGTGAAGGGTGGTGGTCGACGATGCTCTCAGCTTGCGTCCACTGTCCGCTCCAGATCTCAGCCTCCGTTTGCAATGCTGGGTGAGAGGTCGACGGAGGTCGCCGGCGACGGTGAAGTGAACGGAGATCGCCGGCGACCAAGGAGGGTGGTGAAGTGACGAGAGGGGAGGTCGAGCTCTCGTTGCGGCGCTGTGTTCTCGGATCTGTTCCGTCTCTCCGTCTCTATTTATTCCCCCTTTTTTCCTTTCTTAGTTCTATCTTTATTCAATATTTTAATCTCCAGCTCATGTTTTTTTTTACTCTGCGTTTTTGCTTTCCTTTTTGTAATTATTCAATATTCAATTCAGCTGCCCCCTATTCATTTCGTCTCTCTCTTCAATTAATAATTGCCCAGCTCATTTATTTGCTTTTCAGTCAGATGCCTCCTTGGTCAAAACGTAAGTTTTGACCAGGGACCAAACTGCAAAAAGAAAAACTATAGCTTGAGGGACTAAATTGAAAGTTTTACAATTTGAGTTTAAACTTTCATTTTCAAATTTGATTTAATCTTTTTAGGGACCTACAATAAAAAATAATAAATCTAACATCAAATATTCTCAGAAAAATCAATGATTAAGAGTAATTACAATTTCTTTGACAATTTTACCCTTTTTAGTCCTAATTTCATGTATGTACTCTTAATCTTAATTTATCACAAGAAATACATTTTAAACTCAATAATCATGATAAAATACATTAAGAATCTCAATTTAATCATTAAAAATCATATAAAAATATGGCTCAATCAATCCCCCCAAGCTCCAAAATGTGTGTGTGTGTCTGTTTTTTTTTTCCTTTTTTGCTTCTCCCAATTCCAAAACTTACAATGTTTCTGATATCTGCTATCGCGTTCCCTAGAAAAACACTTATTCTGCCTCTTCTAATATGCAATTTAATGATGAAACTGTGCGTTTCAGTCTTAATGTGCTGGTGCAATTTTATTTGGAATAAAAGGTCGCATTGGATTATCTAGTTAATGAAAGCCTATGCCCGAAATCTTCAAAGAGAGTAACTCTATCATTTGTGGGAGGAATATTTATAGTGATAGCTTCGATATCCATTTGATGACCCTGACAAGTAAGAGAATCAGCACAGCAATTGCATAGGATCTAAAGTAATCCAAAATAGAAAATTTTTGGACATTTAGGTGATGATCTTGTGTCGTGTCTTCATTGATTAGATGCAACGCTTCTACTAGCGTAATTTCACCCTAGAGCGGCACAAAAGCACTCAAGAGCCTAAAATATTTCATCCAGTCAATAGTTGTAAAGCATCAAGAGTAGTGAACTTTCACTAGAGAGCATCTTCTTTAATCTTTCACTTTATAAATCAGTTTGATCTTTCCCATGTAACATCCAAGCGTTTCGCTATCGATATTGTATGTTTTAGGGTCTCATCACCCTTCATTGATATCATTAGCATATTTGAATTTATATAAATAAGTTTCATTGACCCTTCAAAACTAGGGAGTCAAGATCAACCCAATACTCACGTAGGCCTTGTTTAATTCTATTCTCTATTTTTTGTTCTCAGAAACAGTTCTATAAAATTGTTTTTGGAAACAAGTTTTAAAAACGAAAATACAGAAAATCTGTTTCTCAATTGATGTGACGATGGTCATCACTGACAATGACAATGTAGTGTCGATAGTGGTGGCCTTAAAAAATAGGCAAAAAAACTGTTTTTTTTTTTGTAAGTTTTCAAACTTTTTTTTTTTGTTTTTTTGTTTTTGAAAACAATTTTTTGAAAAAAGTTTACCTAACAGCTTTTATTGTTCTTTAAAATAAAATAAAAAACATTTTTTAAAAACAAGATCAAACAGCTAGCCCCTTAATTTTCACCTTAAATCTCACAAATGGACACAGCCGATTAACTATGCATTGATTTTTTTTTTTTTCATACAGAAAAGTTTTGGAAGGGTTGGACACCAGTCCCCTACCAAGGTCAGGGCACGGCCCTGGGCTCTATGAGCACTTACTGGGGACTTATGAGATCACTTACCAAAGGAGTCCCAGCGACGACAGAGGGGATCGAACCCACGACCCAAGGGCTTAGTTCTGGATCCCTTACCATCTGTGCCAACTTTCATTAGCAACTATGCATTGATAATTCAAATATAAAATGCAACAATGACTCTCAAACAACTCGTAAAAGTATCTCACATATCATCAAATATTAGGAGTATATATCAACTACATTAGCTTCGTCAAGAGTGTTTGAATAAGATGGCTCTCTCTGGAAACCCTCTAAAGCTAGTCCCTCTCTCCAGGGAGGAAAATGATTTGATTGATTGAAGTTCAAGAAAAGTTAAAGGCAAAGATGATGCTTTCCCTATTGAGGAGTGGCCGGAGCTAGGAAAGGATAAGAGGAAGCCTTGGTCGAATGGCCCTTCCTTTGCAGAGAAGATTCAAGGCATCAATAGCAATGAAGGTGACTCTGGAATGTCCGCTGACAATGAAGTGATGGTTGATGACCATCAGGAAGGAAGTGAGGCCCATTGTTCGAAGGAGGGAGATAATGATCCTCAGTGCCAGATTCTGGAGGATCCTAGTCGTAACTTCCCCACGTTTGCCTTCTCTAACAAGATGAAGAAGCGGCTTTACAAAGCATGGGACAATTCAGTTATTGTGAAGCTTTTAGGAAGGAGCATTGGGTACAAGCTTCTCCTTTCTATTCTGCAATCTTTGTGGGCCAAGCGTGGTGTCATTAAGTTGATCAACATTGGGAATGGATTCTATGTAGTCAAGATGACCAATAAGGAAGATTATCTCAATGCCTTGACAGGAGGACCTTGGATGATCTTCGATCACTATCTGACTGTTAGACCTTGGGAATCCTGTTTCCATCCTTGGAGTGCCTCCATCAACCGTGTGGCAGTTTGGGTCAAGCTTCCTAATGTTTTCTTGGAATATTATGATAGGGAAGCATTGACTTGGATTGGTAATCGGATAGGTGAAACAGTCAAAATAGATATCAACACCTCTGGGCAGCTCAGGGGCCGTTATGCGAGAATTTGTGTCCTTGTTGACCTTGAGAAACAATTGATGTCTGGTTTTAAGATGGAAGGGCAGGAGTATTTTCTGGAGTATGAAGGCCTTCATGGTTTGTGTACTAAATGTGGTATTTATGGGCATAAGTTGGAGGAGTGCAAAGCGGTGGTGGATAGTCAAATTCCAGAAGATCTGAGGGGTAGTAATCCAGAGAAGGAATCCAGTGAAGTAGTTATGTGAGATGGTAATGAGTTACCTGTAGAGTCCAAGTTGACATCGTCTGATGTGTGGAAAATTGTCCAAAAACCCCGTCGGCCTAAAAAAGCAGTCAAAGAGAAGCCTGCTTCTAATCTTCGGCTACTTGAAGGTGGCTCTCGGTTTGGAGTACTGGTGGAAGAAGTGGAGGCTGTGGCGAGTGGCAAGCTGGAGGCTTTTGTTCCTTCAATACAGTTTGGTGCTGTGAGCGAGGTGGGGCCTAGGACTTCGTCCCCTGTGGGTAAGGCAAAAGGGAGGAAAAGTGGTACAAAGAAAAAAGGGGGCTCCAGTCAAAAATTGGCGGTGGAGTGTAGTGAAATGGGGGCTGACCGGTAGGATTTGAGGAAAGTGAAGAGATCGAGACAAGAGGTACAATCAGAAGCTCTAAGTTCTGATTCCCTAAGGTTGACCTATGTGAAATCGAAAAAGGCAGAGGACTATCTAGATGAAGCCCATGTCAATGTTGCTACAGATAGACTTGGCGCTAGCTTGGCAGCTAGTGAGCCTCAGATGGGTGAAGATTTTGACCAATTTATCCTGGATCCGGGTGAAGATGGTAAAGTAATGGGCCTTACAGGGAAGTTTTGGGATGGGCCTGGGGTCTCGTTGCCAGACCAACCAATGGGGGAAGATGGTCCGGGTGATCTAGGTCTAGACTCGCTTGTTCCTGAGTCTCAACTTTGATTGTGGGTTGGGCCTGAGTTGTAGCCCGTTTTGTTTTGGCGGTGTTGGTAAAAGTGCATAGTTCTCATGGCTTCCATTTTATTTTGGAATGTTCGAGGTGCCTGCAATAAGAGTCTTTATAGGAACCTCCGATCTGTATGGGGGGATTCCTCTCCTGATCTCATCGCCCTAGTAGAGACCAAGTGTGAGAAGGAGGATAATTTCAAGTGTCTTGAGAAGCTGGGATACGATCAAGCAACGTTTGTCCCGAGTGTGGGAAGGTCCGGCGACCTAATCGCGGCGTGGAGGAGCTCGTGTGTTAACGTCACGATTCTCTGTAAAAATAGACAGTACCTCCATCTTCAATGCTCTTGGAGGGATTGCAACCTGTTTCTCTTCACGGTAGTGTATGCTATTCCGTCTTGGCCTTTCAAGGAAGCCCTTTGGCGTGATCTAGTTTATTTTGCCGGAAGCCAGACTTCGCCCTGGTTGGTGGCTGGAGACTTCAACGACATTCTCCTGTCTAGTGAACGTTTAGGTGGTTCAAGCGTTGATGTTAGAAAGCTGTTGAAATTTCAGGAAAGGCTCCAGGAATGCAACCTCACGGATCATGGTCCCTGTTTTACTTGGCGTGGCCCTCGCTTGAATAATTGTTCGAGACTATTTGAGAGGCTTGATAGAGCTGTAGCTAATCCTTCTTTTTTGGAAAAGTTTTCTGACTGTTCTGTCCATGTTCTCACCAGAACTAAGTATTCACACCATAATCCTCTGAAAGTGCTCCTTGGGGGTTCATCGGCTAGGCATGGGGGAGTTAAGCCTTTTCGTTTTGAGGCTATGTGGCTCTGTCATGATCAATTTGAGAAATTCCTTGCTGAGAATTGGGAGGCTAATAGGAATATTGATTTATCTCTCCAGAAGCTCCGGATGGTGTGTGGATCATGGAACAGGGAGGTGTTTGGCTTAGTGGAAAAGCAAAAGAGTTATATTCTGATGAGGTTACGGGGTATTCAAAATTCTCAGGCGTACCCGTCTTCTCGCTTTCTGTGTGATCTTGAGCTTCGTCTTTAAGAGGACCTTGAAAGAATTCTGAGACTAGAAGAAATAAAGTGGTTCCAAAAGTCAAGGGCCCAATGGGTGACAGAGGGTGACCGTAATACCTGGTATTATCATCTTTCAACTAAAATGAGGCGTAGGCGTAATCAGATTAAGGCTTTGAAAGATGTTGAGGGTAGTTGGATTGATAATCCTGAGGAGTTGAGGCTCATGGTGGTTAACTATTTTAAAAATCTCTATGATGATGACAGTTTAGCTTCCCCTATTTTATCTTCTAATGCTCACTTTCCTGTTGTTGGTATGGAACTTTTGCATGATTTTTCTAGAACTACTATGGTAGAAGAGATCCGAAATGTTTTGTTCTCAATGGGTAATTATAAAGCACCTGGGGTGGATGGCTTTCCCCCTGTCTTCTATAAGAAAAACTGGGCTATGGTTGGAATTTCTCTGTGTGATTTTGTTAAAGGAGTTTTCTCTAGTTCTTTTTCTTTGGAGGATGCCAATAAGACCTTAATTGCAGTGATCCCAAAGAGGGAGAGTCCTGAATTAGTTTCACATTTCAGGCCTATTTCTCTCTGCTCTGTCCACTATAAATGCATTACCAAGGTGATTACGCATCGATTGAGGGGTGTGATGAATGACATTATTTCTCCATACCAATCTAGCTTCATCAAGGGCAGGAATAATCAGGATAATATTGTTATTGGTCAGGAGTTACTTCATATAATGAGTTCTAACAGAAGTAAGAGAGGTCTTATGTCAATGAAAATCGACCTTGAAAAGGCTTATGACAGAGTACGATGGGAATTTCTAAAGCAAGTTCTAATGGAAGTTGGCTTTGAGGAGGCTTTCATTGACCTGATTATGAATTGTGTATCCTCTGTCTCTTATAATGTTATTTGGAATGGCTCCCAAACTGAGCTCTTCTTTCCTAAGAGAGGTCTAAGACAAGGGGACCCGATTTCGCTGTTGTTGTTCGTGCTATGTATGGACAAATTGTCACATCTGATCTGTGATGAAGTGGAAGGTGGGAATTGGATTCTGATTGCCACATCTCGCACAGGGCCTAAAATATCACATCTAATGTTTGCTGACGATTTATTATTATTTGGGGTTGCTTCTGCTGATCAAGCCTGTTGTATGAGTTAGTGCTTAGAGAGATTTTCCTTGGCTTTGGGTGGAAAGGTTAATCTTGCTAAGTCTTCCTTGTTCTTTTCTCCACGGGTCACAAGTCAGGTCAGGAATTCTATTAGTTCCTTGATGCAGATGAATATTTCTTGTGCAATAGGTAGATACTTGGGCTTTCCTCTTGTTCGGAGTAGGAAGAGTAGGGAGACTTTCCACTACGTGATTGAGAGAGTTAATGCTAAGCTTTCATCCTGGAAAGCTAAATCACTTTCAATGGCAGGGTGTATCACTCTTGCAAAATCGGTTCTGAGTGCTATTCCCATCTGCCCCATGTTTGTTGCTAGGCTAAGCTAAATCACTTTCAATGGCAGGGCGTATCACTCTTGCAAAATCAGTTCTGAGTGCTATTCCCATCTACCCCATGTTTGTTGCTAGGCTCCCGCGTGGGGTGTGCAAGGAAGTTGAGAGGCTTCAGAGGAATTTTATTTGGGGCAATGTTGAATCCCAAAGTAGGTATCATCCGGTGGGTTAGGATTGCATCACTTGTCCTAAGGAATTTGGGGGCCTTGGATTTAGACGTTTGGTACCTCTTAATAAGGCTTGTGGGGCTAAATTGGGGTGGAAGTTGTTAGTAGGCTCAAATGGTCTATGGGCTGAAACACTCCAGCACCGATATATGATGCGAGAGGATGATTCTCTTTTGTGCTTCAGGAGGGGTGACTCTAAGCTATGGAAGTTTATCACGGATCAAAAACTTACGATCAATTCTGGGTCTAAATGGATGGTAAGGGATGGATGCTCTATTAATTTTTTTAATGACCAGTGGCTTTTTCAAGGGAAGATTAAAGACTTCTGCACTAGAGCTCTTTCGGATGCTAAGAATCAGTCTAATGTTGTTGATTGGTCCAGAAATGGTACTTGGGATCTTCAAGCACTTTCAGAGGTTGTCCATCTTGATATCCTCCAACGCCTGGTAGCACATTTGGTCCCTAGATCGGATGCGGGTCATGACTTTATGATTTGGGGAGCCTCTGCTAATGGGAGGTTTTCGGTTAGAAGTGCTTATTCCCTTAATGTGGTCAATCCCCCTCATCTGAAGTGTAAGCTCTTCAAATCGATTTGGACTTGGCCAGGTGTGGAACGAGTTAGAGTTTTTTTATGGAGAGTGCTTCTTAATAAGCTCCCGACTAATGTATGGCGCAATTCATGGTCCTCTGTCTCTGCTTTGTGTACTTGATGTTATGGGGAACATGAGGATATTTTACATGTGCTGCTTGATTGCCCTTATGCCAAAGGTATGTGGATGGCTCTGGTAAAGCCAAGGTATGTTTCCCAATTTTTCTCTGTAAATCTGAGGAATTGGATATCTATGAATCTGTCAGGTGCTTTTTGTTATGAGATGGGCCCGTATTGGAGAATTATCTTTGGTGTTTCTATATGGAAATTATGGTGTTGGAGAAACTCTTTGTTTTGAAGTTGATTTTAGGAAACCCTCTAGACCTGAAATTATCATAATGAACATTTGGAGATCTTATTCCTGCCTCAAAGACTCTCTCCCATGCGTCCAGGTGATGGATCAGTCTGTGCTCCATCTGCAATCTTGGTCTCCTCCAGCTGTCGGATCAGTGAAGCTCAATATTGATGGGGCAATGAATCAATCTAATTCAAGAGCTGGTTGTGGTGGTGTTTTAAGAGACTGTATGGGAGCTTAGATTGCTGGTTTTTCTAAGTTCCTAGGCTAGTGTAGTGCTAGTACGGCCGAGGAATGGGCATTATTGGAAGGCTTAAATTTTGTCTGGGATTTGGGATTTAAGCATGTTGAAGTTGAGTTCGATGCTAGTGTCCTCGTTGACCAATTGGTGGGGGTTTGTTCTAATCCTGGTAGTCTTCTAGTTCACCAGATTAAGGAGTTGCTTTTAAGAGATTGAGTGGTTATCCTTCACTATATTCCCAGAGACACCACTATGGTTGCTGATTTTTTGGCCAAGTGGGGTCTTTCTAGATCTGTAATTCTTAGTGATTGTCCTTTAGCTTTAACAGCTTTAGTTGACCAAGAAAGTTTGGGATTTATTCCCCTTGTGTAATACTCTTTTATTATATTGGCTCCTAGCCATCTTATATATATATATATATATATATATATATATTAGGAGTATATCAGTGGGCCTTAAATAGCCCAACACCGTATAACAAATATATTGTAGCATATAGCTTGCCGCTCATTCGCTTTATATATGTTTTACAGAACATCTAATATAGCAAACCAGTGAAATTTCTTCTTCCATTAATTAACTATATATATATATATATATATATATATATATATAATCACTTTTCTTCACAGAAGACCTTACTTTTCTGTAGTTACGTTTAAAGAGTTTTAAATCTTATCCTTCCTGCAAAAATAAGGAATCACAGTAAAAAATTACTCAGAGTATTTTAAGTGTCGAACTCACAAGGATCGTGAACTTCGTTATTCTGATCAATTTTAATTCATAAAAATAAAAAGAAGTAAGAAAAAAAAATTATTTGAGTTGAGAGACTTGAGATTTAAAATACTTCATGGAGATATTTCCACGAGCTCCAAATATTAAAATAAAGAAATTATAAGTAGAGAAATCACACACACGCGCACACACATATATAATAACTACTTGGATGGCAGCACACACATATATAATAACTACTTGGATGATCTGCCACGTCTCACGTTTGAGCTTGTTCGTTGTCTGTTTTCAAAATAATATTACAAGGAAAACGCTTGTTCTCTTTCTATATATAAATTTAGTCTGCTTTTGTGATATTGTAGTTCAGAAGCTAATACATACCGATCAATCACTCTATATATGAATTATCTTCCTTCTGTGAAAACGGATCACTAATATGAGTTTTAAAGGGAAACAAATCATGAGTTTTAATTTGGGCTTATTTGCAGAACATGGACAACTAATATTTTAATCTATAGGGACTTTTGACAAAAAGAGAGAGGAAGTGAGATGTGACAAGGTACCAAAGATCCAGGCATAAAATAAGCAGGTACAACCATCTGATCCTTATTATAAGGTATCAACTAACAATTCTCACATACCAATAAAAATAGTTAAAGTCAATAAAGTTGTCATAGAATTTAAGTAATTTCCAATATTACTTCTACTAATTATACTAAATTTCAATATTCTATTAATTCTTACTCTCACCCTCTACTTTTATTAACTAGGGGTATACATGGCAAAAGACAATTAATGCTCATTGGGAACAAGCAAAGGTCCTATAAAAAAAGACAAAATAAACTTATTAGTTAGTCTTTTATAATAAGGACCAAAAGGAGTACTACATAATTAAATAGCACGTTAAAGGCATGCCTATACTTAAACAAACATGAAATCAGGAAATAATTGTTAGTTGCATGGTTTTGATCGCAATCAAAAAAGCGGATTTCCAGGTTTTGTATTATATTTTTGAAACCCATTAGAATTAATTCCTTGCTCTTCTTGTAATTATGATTTAACGTTCATTCATTCAATCACAAGGAAATAACAATGTCACTTGAAAATCACTATTACAAAAAATGGAAGATTGCATGCTCTACTGGACTAACAGCGTGATATATATATATATATATATATATATATATATATATATATATATATATATATATATATATATTCCTGATTAATAGGGTTAATCCTGATTAACCCAAGACACTATATATAAAATTTAGAGGCAGACACTAACAGCGTGATGTTATAATCAGGATTAACCCAAGACTTTACACTTACATGGGAGATTGAATGCTCACTGGACTACAAGTGTATGACAATTTTGCAATTCAAAAGAGAGAGGTTTCTGATGAGCTAAATCTGGGAATTCAAGCGGAACACAGGTGGAAGTTTTTTTTCGGGGGCGGCTCCCCCCAGTTTTTTTTTTAAATAAAAAAAAATTATACATTTGGTTTAAAATTTGTAAAACTTAATTTCCTACTTTTTTATGATGGAAATTTTGGTTGGATTGGATTAAGCGTTTGTTTTGACTAAATTTCGAGACAAGGGAAATTATAAGCTTGGAAGTACATAAACTTTAGATAGTATCTTACGGATGAGGGACTAATGTGCCTTATGCATTAAACTCATCTTCTATCTTTTCTCTATTGTTTGTCTTCGTAAATTCTCGTAATAATAGTTTATTTTATTATATGATTAATTTGCTTCATCACATATTGCGTTGTTCAAATTTGGCTCCATTTATCAATTGGTATTTTAGTATTTTACTTATCATCTCCAGAGGATGATGATGAGCTACTAATTCGGTTTCAACAAGATTTTAGAGTGTTTGTTATCTAATGGTCTTATTATTGACTTCTTTGCATGGATCTCTTAGCGCTACAGCGCTACATTGAAACAATCTTTTTCCTTGATGATTAGTAGTTTGATACTATAACTCTCAGTTTCCTTTAGACTTAGGGAGCTTGAAGATGGACAAGAAAGTGGCTCCAAAAGGCTGCTTAACATGTACCTCAAAATAAATTACTTAATTCTCAGTTCCCCTATATACAAACCAACGTCGTAAGCTAGGTGAAAATAAGTAGAGTATGCTTTAAGTGAAATGATCTTAATTTCTATAATAGATTTTTTTTTAATTTTTTTGTATATTAGGTCTGTATTATATTTTAAGCAGAGGCGGAATCAGGGGGCTAGGGGTGACCCCCTAAAATTATAGAATAGAACCTAAATTTTTTGAAAATTACGCCCAATCTATAAAAAGTTCATGATTTTCACTTTAGTCCCTCTATGTAAAGTTACGTGGAGAGACTAAAATGAAAATATTGAAATGTTTATTGAATTGAAATATAGTTTTATGAAAATATGGGATCTATTATGTAATTTTCACCCTCTAATTACAATCTAATTCCACTTCTTATTTTAAGTATTTTAATTTATGATATAGTAATTTTTATTTTCACCCCATTAAAATTCCTGACGCCATCATTGGTGGGACATATCAAGTTTAGAAGGTATCGGGGCCTCGCCAGGAGCTCAGAAGATTCAATGAAAGGATCCAAATTTACATACGTGCGTGTTGGAAAATAACGTAGCCATGGGTCTTATTATTTGCTTGTTTGCTGCTATAACAGGCCATTGAATATCACTTCCTCATATGGGTATAGTGATTACAAGTACCAGGTGTATCAATTGTTAGTTATACTTTTGAAGGTGAACAACCACTGACGAGTTAATATAATTAATTGCATTGCATTGCCAAGGCCACTTGCTCAATATGATGTCGCTATCCTTCATTCAGAACCACGAGTACTTTTCCTTGTGCAACTGCTTCACTTACTATTTTATTCACACACACACACACACATATTCCTGCGAGATACTTTCTATAAATTACAACTCATTGAACTATGTAGATTAAAAAAGTCAATTAAAATTAAATATAGAAAATAAAAATGTTAGAAATATATTTTTTAAAATATACTACTATTATATATTTAGGGAGAAGGTGAATAAAATGGGAGGCCAATTGATATATATATATATATATATATATATATATATATATATATATATATATAAAATTAAAAATAAGAAAAAAGCACATTAAAATTATATGTATACTCAAATATATATACTCCATTTGATCCTTATTATAACGCACCAATTAGTAAGTGTATTTGGTTTTTTTTATAAGACACTTGCTTGTTTCTAAGGAGCATTCATTAATTTTTTCTATATATGCCCATAATTAGTAGAGGTGGTGGGTGAAAGTAAAAATAATGTACTCCCTTTGATCCTTATATTATAAGGCATTAACTAATAATTTTTACAAACCAATAAAGATAATTCAAGTCAATAATTTTTTTCTAAAATTTAAGTAATTTACAATATTATTCCTACTAATTACACTAAATGTAATATTATATTATTATTACTTTTACACACTACCCTTATTAATTATAGGCATACATGAAAAAAAAAAACAATTAATGCTCATTAAAAACAAGCGAGTGTCTTATAAAAATGACCAATACACTTGCTAGTTGGTGCCTTATAATAAAAAACCAAATGGAGTAATATTAGAGTTTAGTGTAATTAAGAGGGATGCTATTGACAATTACTTAAATTTTAGGACAACTATATTGACTTTAACTGTTTTTATTGGTTTGTGAAAATTGTTAGTCGGTACCTTATAAGAAAGACTTGAGGGAGTAACTTATTAAAAGGGTAAAATCTATTCGAAAAATTATACCTAACTTATGAAAAGCCTTATAGTGGGGACTCTTTTGGTTGGGAACTGATTTCCTGCTAAGCAAAAAAGCTTAGTATGTAGGGAAAGTTCATTAGATCTGAGTGATTGAGCCATTTAGATGCACCATCTGGTTCTTATTATAAGGCACTAATTAGCAAGTGCATTTGGTTCTTTTTATAAATATTTGCTTGTTTCTAAGGAGCATTAATTGTTTTTTTTTTCATGTATGCATGTTCGCCTCGCAAGTGCACGAGTTACGTAAGTAATAAAGTGATAAGTAAAGTATCGTTCCCATGAGGATTTGTATAACAACTTGGTCAAACAAGAGGCTTAGTGAATTTAATCAAGTTGAGCTAGAACAAAGTTTTAATGGGAAATGAGAATTTTTAAAGACTATTTCCAAAACTAAAAATTGATAAAGGCAATTGATTCTTTGATTTCAAGGATTAAATGAAGTTTAGAATTCTTCTCCTTTTGCATTTCATAAGATTGGATTAATTTCCTTTCTACTATTATTTCAATACATATATATGTTAATCTAAGGTTCAAAAACAATTAACAAGCTCTCTCAAACCAAAATCAAGTGTCTCTTCTTATTAAAATGCACAATCTCTTGCTACAATTACCGAGAACCAATATTTAAACAAAAACCTTAATATGACAATGCAATATTAGTAAAGATATCTCTATTTTACCAACAAACCATCCATTTATCAAGTAAACTTCAAGACAAGCATGATTTCAATCAAGTTCTACACCTAGATTAACTCTCTCAAAACAAACCTAAGTGAATAAATAATCTAAATGGAAGTCAATCACTTAGAAACATTAATCTAACATTGAAATTAACACATGTATATATTCATCTACCACAAGAGAGGAATATCTAAGTATTAATTCATACAAGGATTAAAAAAATCCTAGAATGAAAGATTTAACTACTCATATCCAAATACAAAGAAATTTTAAACAAATCTATTGAATACATGAAAAAACTAAATGGAAAATAGGATAAAAGAGGAAGAACCAAGGTAAAGACCCCAAAATCTCTTTTGAGAAAAGTACCCAAGCCTTCAAAATGCTTCAGATCTCTCTCTCAAGCTCTTCCTTTGAGTGCTCTAATGTTCCCAAATGCAGAGAATATGATTTTCTGCAATTTCCTCTAGGTTAAATAGTATTTTTTTGTTGTTAAAATAGAAACGCGCAATTGTATTGTTCATGATTGGCTAAAACCAATTTGTCAACTTGCAAGGCCAGTTTACACAGAGAGCTATTTTTCTTGACTTGCCTTGCCGTGGCCATTTACACAGAGAATAAACTTTTTAAGATAGTTTACTTGCCACAACCAGTTGGTCAACTTGCTGGAGCTAGTTGTATAAGTTTCTTCTAACTTTTCCTTACTTCACCGCCTTTATTTCTTTCCTTGTTTCTTGGTTCTTATAGAGTTTCAAATCTTATCTCCATCCTCCTACAAAAGAGAGAGGAATTCTCAATTCTCAATTGTATCCCAAATTCTATTGGATATAACAAGAATTTCTTTGATCTTTGCTTGATACTTTGATATACACATTTTCTTTTATACACTACATTTCTTATACACATTTTGAACCCAAAAATAGGTAGAAAGAGGAAAATATGTTGGAATATTGTCAATTTCTAGGAGTTAACAATGCCCATAGTTAATAGAGGGTAGTGGGTGAGAATATTAGAGTTTAGTATAATTAGTAAGGGTAATATTGAAAATTATTTAAATTTTAGAACAACTTTAGTGACTTTAACTGTTTTTATTAGTTTGTGTAAATTGTTAGTTGATGTCTTATAATAAAAATAAAGGGGAGTATGATTTTAGGTGATCTAGATCTACATGTATGCATGTGAGAAAGAAATAAAGGCATTTTATAGGGGTTTTATTCCAAATGTTGGTCACCTTTTAATATTAAAAAAATAAACTAAAAGGCTATATATGGGAAAGGCAAAACTGTCGTACGTAAGCCAATCCCATACGCTCATGACAGCATAATTATGGTGTTTCCCATGATTTAGTTGCCAAGAAATTCCACGTGGTTGGAATCTCTCTCTCTCTCTCTCTTGTAAATGAGTGAGATTTTTACTTATAATTGCCCATGCTTGCATGCATGGTTATCAAAATCGGACCAGACCGACCGGTTCTAACCGAAAACTGGTGAACCGGACCTAGAACCGGTCCGGTCTAGATCAGAAAACCGGGGTTAAGACCTTGAACCGAGACCGAACCGGTAAACCCGGTGTGACCCGGTCGAACCGGTTTTAACCCGCCAGTTGACCCGGTCGAACCGTATTTTTTTTTTTGGATATTTTGTTATGATGAATATTTTGTGATTCCATTACAAATTTAAGTGTCATTGGATGGTATATGATACTTTGATATCAATTTGTAAAGAAAATTGTAAAGAGTAGTTGACAAATATATAATTATTTGGCTAGTGATTTAAAGTCTTGAAATAATATGTAGTATTTGAAATTATGGATTGTGTGATAAGAAATTAAATTATTTATCAATTTTTTATTCCTCATCAGTTTGGTTCTCGGTTGACTTCGGTCTGACCCACTAACCCTTGACCCAGTACTCAGGCTGATTCACTGACTGGTTTGGGTTTAATTACCTTGCTTGCATGTTAAACTATTGGGCGACATCTTAATATCCGGCACACATGGTTTGGTTTAATTTCAGTCTTTATTGTGTTCATTGTGTCTAAGTACTTCATCCAATTCATAATATAGGCCATTTCAACTACATAATGGGAAATAAAAAATGATAGTTAAATCATTTAACATGTCAATAAATTTAACTTTGTTTTTACTTTTACCGTTATTGAGAAATGTGTTTAATTACATTTGGAATGTTATTTTAAAGAATGAATATAAGAAGTGGACAAAGTTCAAAAGTGAGTATTAATCACATAGGCAAAATAAGAAAACAAAACAAGCATTAATTAAACTCGATGTAATTTATATATATTCTTGACCATGTCTTTCTCTAAAAGTTCCCTATATTGTGCACTGGAAGGACTACAATCCAGCTAGGTACGTTAAACCTTATTAACCACTTATTATCGATCAACGTTGATAATAAACATAAAATTCCAAATGAAAACTTTGAAATACTCCAGGTCCATAATATATATTACTTTAACTAATTCACGAGAAATAAAAATTGACAGTTAACTTATTAAATATATTTTAAAGTGAAAACTTTTTCTGCTTTTACCCTTTTTGAAGAATATATTTAAAAATTTTGATTAATAAAAAATTGGAAGTAAGCATTAATTATGGGAAAATAAACTAAAAAAATAAGCATTAATTATCTTACAAGTGACTTATATTTTGGATCAAACATTTTTAAGCTTCTTCGCTGTTTTATTCACACTTAACATTATTTATCAAGAAATCAATTTTATTTTTATTTTGAATATTTGAATGAAAATTTTAATTTTGAGCACAAATTAATCATTCTTGCATGATACTATAACCAAATTGTTTTGACCATATAAATTTTTTTGATGATCTTTCTTTTCTTTTCTTTTTTTGGGAAATTAGAGTATTCCCAAGTCATTTTACACATGATCCCAATGTTTTTAGGGCTGAAAGCGTTAAGATTAGAACTAAAATTTGTATTCTCCTCCTTACGAGACTACACTGCTTATGATATCAACCAAAATGCTTGTTGATTTGGAGATCTTTAATTATGCATGTCAAGATTTTTTCCTGAAAAAAAAAAAGGTTCATATGCTATTATTCTTACACTCTTTTATAAATAAAAATGGCTTGTTGTGCACAGTGGCAGATTTAGAAAATTTATGAAGGGTGGGCACCATTGGCGGGGTGATTTGGGGGTTTAAGGGCAGCGCCCCTGGATTTTTTTAAGGAAAGTTTTAGATGCATTAAAAAAACAAAAGAATATAAACAAGAAAAGAAAATAATATCAAAAAAATATTTATGAAGGGTGGGCACCATTGGCGGGGGATTCGGGGGTTTAAAGGCAGCGCTCCTGGATTTTTTTTAAGGAAAGTTTTAAATGCATTAAAAAAACAAAAGAATATGAACAAGAAAAGAAAAGAATATCAAAAAAATATTCATGAAATCAAGTCGATATTGATGATATGATAAGAGAGGCGGTTATTTTACAAACTTGTCATTTAGAAAAAATAAGGCTAGTGCTGTTAGAAATGTGGCTACATAAATTACAATGAAAGGTGAGTACTCAATAAGTTTAAGTACATGTATTTTAATAACAAAAGTATATTACAATAAAAATAATTACAATGTCATCCTTCTAGGCCTTATTTTTTGGAATTTCATTATAATTGCCTCATTATCAATATTATAAAATACGTCCTTTTCAATATAAGGCACTAAAAAATCATTCAACCATTCATTCCTCATTCGATTATAAAGTGCAGTCGTGATGTATTAAAGGGGGCACTTAATTTAAGAGTGGACAATCATTCAAACATGTATTAATTGAAATAAATACAAAATCCCCAATTCAAGGGTGGGCACTTGCCCCCCTAATCTTCAATGTGAATCCGCCTATGGTTGTGCAACATGTAGGGGGAGAGTTGTCCGTGGTTTATTATGTTTCTTGATGAGCCATAAATTTACCATGTATTAAGGCACAAATTGAACACGAAATTGATCTAATATAATTTAAAAAGCTTAAGAATAATAAGTAAAAAACATGGATTTGATGTCAGACATACCCTCACAAGTATTTTCGTGTGTTTTGCATATTTTTATCCATAAGAGAAGCTAATTGGAAGAGCTCAAGAAAGTTAAGAAAAGAAGCCCAAGAAGAAAGTAAAAGTTGGCCCCTAGGGTGCCAACCCAGTGCAAACTAGGGCAACTTTCTGTTTGCCATTTTGGAGTTGGCACCTACGGTGCCAACTTTCTGTATGCCTTTTTAAAGTTGGCGCCCAGGGCGCTAACTTTCTGTCCAATGGAAGATAGGCGCCAAAAGTGCGAGAATCCTGATTTTTAATTTTTAGAAAGGTTTTAGGACCTGAAAAAGGAAAGAAAAATGAGATCTTTAGGGGATTTGAAGCCCAAGTTGGACCTAGAGCATAAGAGGAAAATCCCTAGCAAAGAAAAGACAACTTGTGGCATAAGAAACAACTCAACGACATTGGAGAGAGGAGATCAAAGCAATTGCGGAGATCAACCTTCCTCAATCTCTGAAGAACCATTCATCTATTTTCATCTTTTCTTCTTTATTTTGTTAATTTAGCCATGCTTGGCTAATTTTCTTTTGTAGTTAGGACTAGAATGAATCGTATGCAAATTTAAGTATTTGTTTGAATTCTTAATTGAATCTTGATTTTCTTGATTGAATGAATTTCTTGCACTTAAAGCTTTCTTGAAGATTGATCACTTTTTAGATTGTTCATAGGTTGATGTATGACAATAGAGATGTTGGTGCATCTATCTAGAACCTATTAATTCATCATAAAGTTGCATGACCTAGACATAGGTTTACGAGTTTATGCGATTTTATAATTCTGGTTTAAAATCTGATCTTTATAAACAATACTGAGACATTAGGTTGTTTTTAAAGATAAACGGACTAAGGTAGCATCAAGACATTGGGACTTAGTCTAACCTTAGAGAATTAATCGTCAATTTGGGAATCATAATCAATTAGGTTTTCAATTCAAATACTTGAAGGAGTATAGGGGGATTCTAAGCACTAGCTGCACTTTTCTTGATTATTTATCTTCTCTAAACGTGTTCTTGAGATTCTTGATCTTGGGTTCTTGTCTTTCTTTAAATTTTTAAATTCTTGATTGGTTACAACTCATATTTTATTACTCGATTTATCCAATTAAAGTAAAAATAGCGAAACAGTGATTGAATACTATTTCTCGTGGGACGATCTTTTTCTCACTACTTTATTATACTTTATTACTTGTAACGACTGGTGCACTTGCCGAAGTCGCTATCATTTCTTTTATGTTCTTTTTAAAGAAAGGAATCAACATAAAATGTGTTCATATTTTAGGTTAAAGATATTAGCATTTGTAATGTGACTGAGCTTGAGAAACAATACAAATTGGGAAGCAATTGCAGATCACTCACCTAATGAGTTACTCTCCTCAGTATCTGTGCAGTGTTTATCTAGAATATCGTATCTTAAATTTGAAAGCACTAAAAGTCAAGTCCCAAAGCGGCATGGAAGAGGAACATTCTCCTATGAAAAACGTGAACTTTATGGTGATAAGTTACTTGATAACCCAGCCATTCATACGGAGGATGAGGAAACTCTCCATCATCCAGAAGATAAAAGAGATATGGGAACCTAAGTGGCAGCATGGACAGTCCAATATATATTTGATTTATAGATGCTGAATCTTTAGAGGGTTACTAGTTTGATATAATCCCTTAAGTACACTGGCTCTCAATATATATTTCTTTTACAATGTCATTTTTGTCCTGAAAAGATGAGTCATCTATTTTGCTAGTTATGTTTTGTATGTTTAAGGCATCATAGTTAAAACATTTGAACTTTAGTATATATTTTGATCCAGCAAATTATGGGACTCGCCAAGTTCTTGTATTGGCTGACTTCTTGCCAAGTACTACGACAATGGATTTGGAGAAACTTTTTGGGGACTTCAAGGATCATGGAGTTGTGATTGGCTGGGTGAATGATGTGGTTGCACTTGCAGTATTCGTCCGAACACCTTCAATTGGTAGTATACATTATAGTCATGGTCGAATGCACCTGTGTTTATATTATTATAGAATAAGTATACTATGGCGGTCAATTATGGTTTGATGGCAGAGGAGTAGAGACATAAAAGGATGCTATCAATCATGGTTTGTATATATGTCTATGTATTGGATTTTGAGTTAAGAGTATTTTAATCAGCATTAGGGGGCTGTGTTTTTTCTTTTTAAAATTAACATTTGTGTGGTTACCTGATAATCTCAATGTTATAAATTTATAATTATAATGCAGCTCTTGAGGCCCTAAACAGGATTCGTTGTCCATTTACTGTGAGGATACTTGATGAAGAAGATGCACTGCTGAGTTCAATTAAAGCAAGAGGTATCGACTGCTTTATCTTTCTACTGAACATGGTCAAAATCTGGTTGCTTCTTTTTATAAATTTTTCATGCATTACCTTCGGAATTATAGAACCTGAGATCAACTTTTAGAGAACCAGGATTATAATATGCTTTGAGTCTCTGGATTATTTCCATATGGAGATATTATAAAAAATTAATTAATTAAATATAAATTGTTAAGTTTTGATATGAACAATTCAATGCTACATTAAAAAAATTAACATAATTTTTGTATAAAAAATTGGACTATTCAAATATTGATCCTAGGGTTAGAAAATGAAGAGGAGGAAAGATGAGGGATTCCAGACCGATCATTTCGGGTGTTTTTTTAGGCTAAGTGTGGATGAGCTTTCATTACTTTGAAATGCTGCTTCAAAATTTTCACAAAAATATTCTTTACTTAGCTATATTTGAGTATTCATTATTAATGAAGGGAAAACATTTTCTCATGTTGTAGGAAAACCATTTTCTCATGTCACATACAAATGAAATGGTGGGAACCCACATATACATATATCAATGGGCTTTGGTTTTCTCATGTTACATGAGAAAAAAAAGTTTTCTACACACATGAAATGGTGAGACCCATATATACATATATGAATTAATATATGTATATGTGGGTCCCATCATTTTATGTGTGCGTAACATAAGAAAATGATTTTCCTACAACATGAGAAATTGTTTTCTCTATATTAATTCATATATGTATATATGGGTCCCACCATTTCATGTGTGTGTAGGAAACTTTTTTTTTTCTCATGTAACATGAGAAAACCAAAGCCCTATTATCAAAATCAAGTTTATTTCATTAGATTTAACCACAATTAATGGGTGTGTTTGGAGTGTAGCTTTTTAGAGTTTTTTTTTGCGGTAACTTTAAAAAATATCAGTTAATGTTGCCAACTTATTCTAGGTTCGTTTTGGTTGAGCTTAAATTCACTTAACTTAAAACTCAAAAAACCCATTAAGGAAAAAGCTTTACTTTTGAGCTTTTTTTAAAAAACTCTTAACTTTTTGACATGGGGCCCGCCACTTCTACTGCCATCAATTCAAACACAAATCATTGACTTTTTTTCCTACTGATCTTTTTTTAAAGTCAGATAGCTTTTAAGTCACCACTCCTACCGCCAATCCAAACAGATCCAATATTATAACCCTTGAAAGTGCCATAGAAGAATTGAAAAACATAAATGTGAATTTTTTAATGCACAAACAAGAATCACATGCGTGGCCAAGAAATTAATATCATCATAAAATGTTACTTTTGGAGTCAAAGTAAATTTTCTTTGATAATGCCGTCTATTATTCAAGGCTCTCAATGTTGGAAAACAAATAGAGAAAATATCAAAATTAATTGAAGTTTCCATATCTGCAAACGATATAAATTATAAACAAATATAGAAATATATGTAAGGCGACAAGTTTAAGCATTTCTGCAATTTGTAAAATTTTTCTTAGATGAGTAGATCAAGCACGATAATTAATACATTTTTTATTTTGTCTTTGAATTTGACCAAGCGGTCTATCCCAGATTGTACTCCGGTCCACAAATTCTTTGCAATTGAGCATTGTATTCTTATGAATCTGTAATTTCCTATGTACTTGTACGGTCAAATTCTGTATTAAATAGAATAAACATTTGTTTATCACTTCACTAGTTTCTAAATTCCATCTCATTCAAAGTTTTCGGCAAAGTTATTATTGATATTTTAATTATATATAGGCTAAATTACATAAAACTTCCTGAACCTAAAACCAAGTATAAATAAATCATTAACCTTTAATAATTTACGTAAATCATAAAAAGACATTCAAAATAAAATAACAAAAGTACGGGGCGCTGAGAAACTCTCGGGTAACATCCATGGTACATACGTGTCTGGTTTCTCTGTCCCTCCTCATCTTTCATTCTAACCGTCAAAATCTTAATCCAAAGGTCCAAATCAATTTTCCAAAAAACTGCATGTGGTAAAAAAAAATTTAAAAATATTTTGGGACCCTTTGATCAAAATTTTAAAGGTCAGGATAGATGGAGGATGAGAAGGAATGAGGAGAGTATCTTCTCCCTGATACATACAGAGAGAGAAATTAAAAATAGGTTAATATAATATGTAGGAGTATTAATCATTTAGGAAGATCTTAACTTTGTGCTTCCTCGGCATACAAGACAAAAGGAACAAAGTTTATGTTATTCGCGGGGTTATGTTCAACTTTCTTTTTTCTTTTTGGTATCATTTATATTCAACTTTCAACCCCTCTTATTTTCATCGGATTTGTGATCTGATATCCGTGACATGCAAGTAATTTCATATCATATATGCACAAAAAATTGAATTAAAATTAGTCATAAATAATAAAAAATATTTTTTTTTATCAAAAGTATAACTTATTAATCAATACATTTTTTAAAATTGTTACTTGATTAGTATTAGAAATTCATTGTGTTGTGCTAGAGGAAAACTATCAACTAACTTCACGAGTTAAAATTTTTTATCCATACAAAACATAACTCTAATATATATTATAGCCACGATTTAGATCTCCTAAAGCAATTTATTGTTATACATAGTTATCTTTGTCGCACTGATTTTTAATTAAACCATTGATTAAAAAATCTATTCATTTCAAGGTTTTCTCATTAAGCTTCGTGTTGTCAATTTGTCATGCGTTTGAAATTTGTTTATTACGTACATAACGACCAAGCAAACTTTGTTTTTTTGGTAGCTAAATTTATTGTCATGCAATATATGTGTTTTTTTTTTTTTTTTTTGCCTGACATTGTTCACTGAACGAATGGAACTCATGCATCAATCATATCCATAAAAGTTCAAACCAGCAAACTCACATTAAAAAAAAAAACATTTAAGGAGACGTTTGCTGTCACTTGTGCTGGGCAATCAATATATATATGCTCGAGTATATATAATGTAAAAATAAGCAAGTGACAAATTAACGGTCTCTGGTCTTAATTTGGCTATGATGAGTAGGCATTTAGACATCGTCGAGGTGCGTTGGCCATTTTTTTTTTCTAACCAAAAAAAAAAAAAATCCTATTTTCTTAAGAATATTGAAAGTCCAGACACACATATATATATATATAAATGAGTCGTAAAATTTTCCTTTCTACCAACAACCATTCCACATATAAAAATTTAAAAATATAATCTAAAATTTAAGAGATAAGTTATTAAATTTGCTAAAGTTTACAAACAATAACATCAAATCGTTTTCAAACAATCAAGATATAATAATTTGGTTTAAAAAAGGAAAAGATGTGAGATTTTTTTACTTTGGGATTGAAAAGTATCAAGGTGGGAGTGTGAGACTTATATATTTTATAATATTACTCACATTAAAAAAAAAAAATTGTGCGAGCCAACTTGCCAACCCGCAGGCTAAACATTATTGCTAGCCTATGCAGCCAGCACTTTTGTGGGCTGGGAAATCCTCAACCCTCACCCTGTAGAGATCTGTGGACAACGGGTTTACTGACTCTACTTTTGAGTAAATGGTAAACCATAGATAAATAAAATCTAACCGCTGTCGTCAAAAAAAAATTCAAATGCGTTTAAATTTTTCTAAATAAAATAAAAAATATTTGAATATTTTTTGTCTTATGTGACATATATGCGAGAGTTGAATTCAAATTCAAACTTCACACCACGCCATTGAAAACTTCACTCTGAATTGCAGGCATTCTAATATAGTCAAATATGTTCATTGTGATGCCCACTTAAGCGCACTAAATTAAATATGTTCATCGTGATCACACAAAACAACTGCTGACGGTTTATGAGCTATAAGACTAAAAGAACAAGAAGCTCGTTGTTATGTATGGTTTTCACAAATTGAGATAAAACCATCCTTATCTCCAACGCGGTTTAAAAAAAAAAAAAAAAAACTCATAAAAAGTCAAAACAAATAGGCACTAAGATAAATATAATAGAAAAATTTTATTAAGTAGAACATAAAACAGTTTCATGCTTTAACTAATGGCTTTGGGCTTTGGCCACCATTTGCCATTTTATTTTTATTTTTCATTAATCGTTTAATTTGGACACAATATTAATTTACAATATATTTTATGTGTTTAATGTTTCTGCCTTTGAGGCAGAAACATTTTTTTTACTATACTCTCATATAAGTGAGTGGGGCCTATTATTAAAAGAAGAGAGAAAAAAAAATAAACGAGCCACATTCACTTATATATATGTGAGTACAGCAGAAACATTAAACCCATATTTTATTATAAGCATTTCATCCTAGGTTCAGTAGTCCTTATTATAAAGGACCGTCTCTGAAAAAGATGTGTGATCTTCATTAGTAATTTGATGTGGAATATTAATTGAGTTTAAAAAACACAACAATGTGCCAATACGGAATTGATGTAGTGGTGGAAGACTTTGCTAAATTTTTTACATCTCGGGTTCATCTCTAAAATAAGACACTTGTGTTGTGAATAACATTCACGAATCCCCAGCCGAATGATAATTAAAAAAGAGAGAGAGAGAGAGTGAGCTCATATCCTGACCCTAAATAGCATTGACTATTAGGCGTAAATGTCAGCCACTAAAACCATGCCATGTGGCGATGCACGTTAAGCATTCCAAGGATATTCATGCACCTAATACTCAAAATCCCCCATTAAATAATGATTTTCAAATCATTGCTGGTGCTTGGTTTGACCACTCCCCATCTGATATCCATATTTTACAAAATCATAATATTATTAAAGTAATCCCTTCTTTGTTTTTCTTTTTTTTTTGGTCCATAAATAATTGATTCTTAAAACGAGGAATGTTGCTACGTATATTCCAAGCACACGTATAAAAACCTCCTTACAAGTTCCAACCTTCATATATTATATAGAGCCGCTTTCTCTTACCCAAGGAAACCAAACCAAACCAAATCTCACCTCCTCCTCCTTCTTCATCATCCATGGATGAAATCGAAGTTCCTCGGTATTTCGTGTGTCCGATTTCGCTTCAGATCATGAAGGACCCTGTCACAACACTCACCGGCATAACCTACGACAGAGAAAGCATCGAACAATGGCTGCTCAAAGCTAAAGAACACAAGTGTCCAGTCACGAAGCAGCCATTGCCCAGAGGCTCCGATCTCACCCCCAACCACACCCTGCGCCGTCTCATCCAGGCTTGGTGCTCGGAAAACGCCGCTCTCGGCGTCGATCGCATCCCTACCCCTAAATGCCCTCCCACCAAAACCCTCCTCCAGAAACTTATCAGAAATCTCAGTCTTCCCCATCTCTACCAATCCGCATTGGATAGATTCCATACTCTTGCCACAGAGAACGAAAGAAACCTCAAGTGCATGGCGGAATCTGGCGTGGCCGAGTCCATGATTCATCTGATTACCAACAAGTCCAACGAGTTAGGTGACAGCAACACTGATTATTCCCTTGAACTCGAACAATCTCTGCGAATTCTACGCCTGATCTGGGGTACTAGTTGTGACAACATCAAGCCTCTTCTCGTCCACAACATTGACTTCATCAACTCACTGACTCGGATTCTCCATCTGCACGACGTGGACACCAACGTCAATTTGATAAACGAAGCAATGCCCGTGTTAAAATCCGCCATCGAACTCGCAGATTCAACCCTTTTAGGAAGTTTGAAACCCGAATTCTTCATCGAAATCACAAGAATACTCAGAAACAGGTCAATCTCACAACAAGCCGTGACGTCCGCCTTGAAAATTCTCATAGAAACGTGTCCTCTAGGTAGAAACAGAACGAGAATAGTGGAAACAGGGGCAGTATATGAGTTGATCCAACTTGAGCTAGAGATTAATACTGAGAAGAACATAACGGAGCTTAAATTTAACCTCCTTGCGCAGCTATGTTCGTGTGCGGACGGGAGGGAACACTTCTTGTCCCACGCGGCGGGGATCGCGGTGGTGTCGAAGAGGGTTCAGAGGGTGTCTCCGGTGACAGATGATAGGGCGCTTCACGTGTTGTGGTTGGTGGCGAGGTACTCGGGGTCAAACGGCGTCGTTTTGGAGATGTTGAGGGTGGGAGCTGTATCCAAGCTTTGCATGCTGATTCAGGCCAGTTGTGATCCCAGTTTGAAAGAGAAAGCGAGATCAATTCTGAGGTTACATTCCAATATTTGGAATGATTCGCCTTGTATTCAAGCTTATCTGTTAACCAGGCACCAAAGGTGAGGATGATTCACAGAAAAACTTGCTAGATCTCCAGAATCCAGAGATCATCTTGTTCCTTTTCTCTATCTTTCTTTTCTACTTGCTTTATGTTGATAATTAATTAATTAGTTTTGATGAATTAGAATAAAGAAACAACTCTCAGAATATATGAATCATATGATCTTTTAGCGTGTCAGTAATTCCCCGTACTGCCAGATCTGATCAATTAATGGGGGAGTACAATATGAACTTATTACCTGTTTGGATTAGCAAAAGAAATTGTTTTCTAATGTGATTTAGATATATATAAGATAAATATATGAGAAGAGTTTTATCTAGACTTATATTAACATATTTTTTAAACAATAATCCAAAAAAGCCCTCATACGGAAAAAGGGAAAAGGATCGAAGATAAATTTGTTATTTTGTGGTTTGTTTGTTGAAAGCCAAAAATGCGAAGTAGTAATTGTTATTTAAATATTTTATATGATTAATATTGCAAGAGCTTTAAATTATTGTGGACGATCACCTCCTTCGTGTATGCGTTCGCTACGAAATCCTGAATCAGATGACAATTATGGATTGTTCAAAACCAGAAGTGAGAGTAATGATTGTGTGCACGCAACGTTTGAGCATGCCTTAAAACCTATGCTTTATATATAGAGAGAGATAATGTAATGATATATATAGCTGAATTAAAATTAATGTTTGTATCTCTCATATCATTTACTTGGTTACATTTGTTCTGACTAGGAAGTGATCAATAACTCGCATTCAAATGCATATGGGACATATATTTTACGCAGGCCTAGGTTAATTCCTGTTTATTTCCTATCAAAATTCTCAAACGAAGAGTTTGATAGTCAGATCTCAGACTGTTTCATGTGGTTATTATTTTCCGTTGGTCACTTCATTTCCTCAAAAAGAAACTACATATAACGAGTCATGCATAAGATCATACCTACATTATATTTTATGTGAACCCTTATATATATCGCATTAACTATTCTCTATAGTTAATGTCAAGTTGTCAACGATAGTACACTGTCTATGTGACCCATGTATACAGATGTGCATTGAAAATATTAAAAAAAAAAATCACATGACAATATGATACATTAGGGTAGAATACTCAATAATTCTCCTATGCATATAGTTGCAATAAATTATCTTGGAATTGATAACGTTTAATCTTATATGATTCCAAGTATTATATGGGAGAAGATCGAAATACCCAATGGGATGTGGCATATTGATGGTAATATTGGCTCAAATAAATCATTTTTTTCCTTTTTGTGATAATTATTTATTATTCAAGTGTTTTATATCGGACTAAACTAAATGAAAAGCAAATTTCATGAGTCAACATATATTTTTGTTTGGTCCAATATATATATATCAAGTTGGAAGGCAAGACCAAGTATAATGATGTCCTTCAAAGTCTAACTATAATGATGGCGATGGGTGCATATATATAAAAGTCATAACTTAATGGCACGAGAAAACATATGTTTGAACCATAAAGAATTATCTCTCATCACTACCACCGGCGTTTTCTTCAATGCTGACTTGGTTGACTCTTGTTATTTATTCAGCCCTCCTTGTTTAATTTTTTTGCCTCATTTCTTACCGTTTGTTTAGGTCCAACTATAAACCATATTGTTTTATCTTGTTTTTATTCTCTAGACTCTAGCTATTTTGTTGTCTCATCAAAACATATACAAGTTCTCCTTGGACAATATAGCACGGTTGAATTCTCACTCTTTCTTTAACCTTTGTGTGTTAGGTATTTATGTCATTAATGAATAATAAGTTGCGTCTATCTATCGCCATTATTATTTGTTATATATATATATATTGTTTGTTTTACTTTTTTTTCAATAAAAATTATGCATATTTGATTGATGCTCCTGATTGATAAGAAATGTGTGGCACATCACTGTTTTGACTTACCAGACAAATTGTCGAGAGCGTTGAGTTTTTTTGAAAATGGCAGTCAATTATGTAAGAGGAAGGCACCAAGAGGGAACTAGTGGCTCAGTATCCTTATCAATCCAACTCATCGATCTTTCTCATCTTTGAATACGAAGTCAATCTTTGAATGAAGCACACTCGAACTTCTCTTGTTAATGAGCCGTCACATCTTCCATTTACTGTTTCCAATTACACCCACCCAAGAGAATAAATTTAAAAGGCCTATGTTATAAATAATTGTCAACTTTGAATAATATTAGCAATGAAAAGTTGAAAACTTCTGTCTATATAGGTTTTCATCAGCCAGAAAATGCCTACGGTGGCATATGATTTTTTTTATTTTTTACGTTTAGATCTCCTGGTTGGTGCATTAATCACTTAAATCAAATCAATGCTAGACCGAAAAAATAAAATATAAGTAGGGAGAGTAGTATTTAAAATGATAATAAAAAGCCTTGATTAATTAGGAAATAAATATAATCACTCCATCTCCCACATTTATCTTGCTTTGCCTGTTGGCTCTTCAGCCTTCTCTCATCTCACAGAAGAGAACTGGGAGAGTTTCAATCATCGCCATTTTTCAAGCACTCTCAAAACTTTCGACATATAAATGTATGTCCATAACTCGCAGACATCCAAGGGTAAATTACCCAAGAGCTACTAATACCCTATTTGCTTCAAAGAACACACACACACACACACACACACACATATGCACACTTGTTAAATTAATTTCATTCAACTTTAGGCTTGTTAATCTCGAGTGTTAAGCGGTGGAATTATACTCTAATTTACAAATATACAGGTTCATAGTAACTTTAGGTTGAGGAAAATTGTAGGCACACATGATTATATTCCACAGAATGCAAGATATATACTGATAATAACACCTCAGACCGAAGAGCAAAAAGGAAAGGAATGGATTAATCGGTGCCATTTTGGTTCGAATCCTCAGTCTCCCTGTATAAATCTAATAATTCCCCCCAAGCTCCAAAATGTGTTTGTGTGTGTGTGTGTGTGTGTGTTTTTCCCTTGCTTCGCCCAATTCCAAAACTTACAATGTTTCTGATATCTGCTATCGCGTTCTCTACAAAAACACTTATTCTGCCTCTTCAATTTTTACTGTGCGTTTCAACCTTAATGTGTGATGCAATTTTTTTGTAATAAATGGGCGCATTGGATTATCTAGTTAATGAAAGCCTATACATGAAATCTTCAAAGAGAGTAACTCTATACTTCGTGGAAGGAATATTCATGGTGATAGCTTCGACATCCATTTGATGACCCTGGCCAGCAAGAGAATTAGCGATTGGCCTCCTTTGACATGAGATCAAAAGCAATCCAATCTTGCATTAGAAGGTAGAAATTTTTTCTGATGTGGATGTTTAGGTGATGATCCTGAGTCATGTCTTCATTGATTAGATGCAATGCTTCTCCTGGTGCAATTTCACTGTAGAGCGGCACAAAAGCACTCAAGAGTTAAAATATTTCATTTAGCAAATAGTTCTAAAGCATCAAGATCAGTGAACTTTTATAAGAGATCAAGCATCTTCTTTAATTTTTCTCTTGATAAATCAGTTTCATTTTAGCCTATGTAACATCCGAACACCTCACTAATATGTATACTTTAGGGGTACCATCACCCTTCATGAGTCCACATTTCCGTCATTTTCCTTACATCCTTTTTCTTTGAAAAGGAGGGAGAAATTGCAAACATGAGTTGCAAAAAAAAAAAAAACTGCAATTTCTCCCTCCTTGTCAAAGAAAAGGATGAGAAAAGGATGTGAGGAAAAAGAGGAAATGTGTACTCCACCCTTCATTTATCATCAGCATATTTGAATTTATATAAATCAGCTTCTTTGACCCAATACTCACTTAGGTTTGTTTGATTCTATTCTCTATTTTTTGTTCCCAAAAACAGTTTTATAAAACATCTTTTAGAAACAAGTTTAAAAAATAAAAATTGTTTGGATAGTTGTTTTGAAAAATTTATTTTTGAAATGACGTAGTGGTGTGATCGTTGCTAGTGACATGGCGGTGGTCATCACTGTTAATGTAGTGTCAATAGTTGATAAGTGGTAGTCTCAAAAAAAAAAATAAGGAAAAAAACAAGAAAACAGCTAAAAACTTTTTTTGTTTTTAAAATCAATTTTTTGAAAATAGTTTACCAAACATGTTTTATTGTTTTTAAAAATTTTTAAAAAAAAAAAATCAACAGCCCCTTAATTTTCACCATAAATCTCCCAAAAAAGCTCAACTATGCATTGATAATTCAAATATAAAATGTAACGAGGACTCTCAAATAACTTGTAAAAGTATATCACATGTCATCAAATATTAGGAGTATATATTAGTGGGCCTTAATTAGCCCAACACCGTATAGCAAATATATTGTAGCATACTTGTTGCTCATTCGCTTTATATATTTTACAGAAGATCTTATATAGCAAACCATTGAAATTTGATGTAAGGATTCTTCTTATATATATAGATCACTTCTCTTAACAGAAGAGCTTACTTTTTTGTAGTTACGTTTAAAGTGTTTTAAAACTTATCCTTCCGGCAAAATTACGGAATCACCGTAATAAATTACTCAGAGTATTTCAAGTGTCGAAGTCACAGTGATCGTGACCTTCGCTGTTCCGATCAATTTCAATTCATAAAAATAACAAGAAATAAGAAACAAAATATTTGAGTTGAGAGACTTCAGATTTAAAATACTTCGTGGAGATATTTCCACGAGATCCGAATATTATAATAAAGAAATTAAATGTACAGAAATCACACTCACGCTCACACACATATATAATAACACTACAAAAAAATTGATTTTTGCGCAAAATGGCAATTTTCCGTCGCAAAATGAAATTGCGACGGAATTTATACGTCGCAAAAAAGGCGTCACAATTACAACGGGAATCTGAATTTCCGTCACAATTTGCGACGAAAAGATTTTTCGTCGCAAAACCCAGAGTTTTGTGACGGAAGAGCTTCCGTCGCAATTGTGACGGAACAGTGTTCCGTCGCAATTGCGACGGAACACATTCTGTCGCAAATAATAAAAAAATTATAAAATAATAAAATCTTAAAAAAAAATTTAATAAAATAAATTTAAAAAAACTTTAAAACATATTTATAAAAAAATAAAATTATTAAAAATATATAGAAAATTGCATAAAAATTATAAAAATCCAAATTTCAAGATAAATT
The DNA here is from genome assembly GCA_037074495.1 of Acacia confusa. Taxonomy (NCBI): domain Eukaryota; kingdom Viridiplantae; phylum Streptophyta; class Magnoliopsida; order Fabales; family Fabaceae; genus Acacia; species Acacia confusa. The sequence goes on from CM073509.1 coordinate 3,954,478, forward strand.
TTGCATATAATAAAAATTTAAAATAAAAATCATACAGAATTTTTTACAATATCAAAGTTAAAATATATAGGTTCTAAAGTTCTGAACAACAAATACTGAAACGTAATCTATAAAGAAGCAGCATGATCATCATCATCGTCACCAGGATGGTCGTCATCACCACCAGGATTGGTGTCATCACTAGGCGACGGCAAAATACCCTTAGACTGAAGTACAAGCTGAAGCTGCCTCACCACATCATTTGTCCGTTGCTACCGTATCATCTTGTCTTGTGCCTCCACCAATGCCCTCAACCTCCTAATCTCATCTAAAAAAACAAAATTGCAGAGTGAGTTATTTTTCTCTAATTTCATTTAAAAGGAAGAGGGAATGAAATGTAACAATGTAGAACAGTGCTATTATGTTTACCTGGATCAGTACCTTCACTGGAAGTAATGTTATTTACGATCAATTCAAGCTAATTATAAAAAAGTTTAACTAATTTAATGTCACACAATTTTTTCAGTATAAAAAATTAACAATAAAAAAAAATACAATAGAAGATTAAGAAAATTCATCTATCTCATTAATAAACATCAAGAAAACCCAATAACTGAAAAAATCATGGAATTTTATCCAAACAATAATCATAACTCAAATAAATAAGCAAATTATGAATCAATATCATTAACTTTTTGCTTATATTTATCACTATAAGTATAATGTATAGTTATAACATTGCTTATATTTTCTACTTTGAAATATCAAATAGTAAACTTCCTAATTAATTTTCCTATCTATAAATATCACTTTTCAACAATCATGTCTTTTCTAATCATATTTAGGAGCAAGATAAATTCCAAAAATTAACAGACATTATCACATGAGAAGCTTAAATTTTGAACATATAAGATAGACATTATCACATATAAGTATTGCAACAAAATTTACACAAACAATAGCCTTGTACTTTCCATATAATGATTTTGAAGGGCAAAATTAAAAGAGAATTTTCCTTATATAATGATCTAACCTCAAATCAAATATAATTAACTAGGGGAGACATGATAAGCTTTTGTCATGGTCAACTATATTTTAATAGAATTTAAAGCATGAAATGTGGGGATGTGGCGCCACTTCGCAGGGTATCTAGATCTTCCATTTTTTAAGGATTTGTTTGATATTGAAAACAATATTAGTTGGATTTTGTGAGGCTTGGGAGATTATGTTTTTGTGAGCTAGTGAATGAGAAAGAGATGTCCACAAAAATATCTATAGGTAACCAGATTTACCATACGTAATGGAAAGCCAGGTTCAATGTTTAAAATACATATCCTAAGGAAAATAGTAAGCAAGCAATAGATTACTTCCTCCAATTTATAAACCATCTTCTATATTTTATTATAAGTTATTAAGTATTAATTATATTTTTTAAAGATTTCCGTCATGTAAAATCTCATTAATTTCACCTTCTATATTTTTTTTTAAATATAGTTCCAGAGTTTTTTTAGCCATAGAAAGAAGTAAAAAGGGTTTTGCCATATCGAAAGAAAGAGCAAACGGAATTGATTCCATAATTAATTAAAAAAGACTTACCTCAAACCATAAGAAAAAACGCCAACAATAGAAATAAAATAAAGACCCATAAGCACAAAAACAAAGACCACACAGCAAATAAATCCTAACCTTAATTTTCAAACCAAGGGGAATGACTTGCCGCGTTGATGCACCAGAGCCTACGGGGAAGGAAAAAACGCCAATAATTACAACAAGGGGTGATGTTCAAATAATCATCCACGAATAGAACTATCACATTTTTTATACCAAGAATAGCTTCATGTTCAAACGTTTTTACTCTTTCTTTACAAATAAAAAAAAAAAATCAAACATACCTGACCAGAGAAGAAAAGCTGACGGAAACAAGGGGGCTCTCGCATGGCCAAGGAAAAAAACTGGATGCGGGAGGAGAGGATAATAATTCTTCAAGGCTCAAAAGTTGTCGGCAAAATTTGCTGCCAACTTGTGCGACGGGGAACAATACCCGTTGCTGGCCCCATACGGGGGCAGCGACGGGGTCCACTCCCCGTCGTAGGCCCCTTACGGGACCAGCGACAGGGAAGGGCCCCGTCGCTGGCCCCAATTGGGCCCAGCGACGAGTTACCATCCTCATCGTTGTCCCGATCACTGCCCCTTATGGGGCCAGCGACGGGCCCAATCCCCGTCGCTGGCCCCTTACAAGGCCAACTTCGGGGTCCACTCCCCATTGCTGGCCCCGTAATGGGTCCAGCAACGGGGACCAATTCCCGTCGCTGGCCCCAATATGGGCCAGCAACGACTCCCGTCCCCGTTGCTGCCCCCCTTGGGGCCAGCGACGGGGAGACCTATTCTGTCGCTGGACTAGTCCCCTTTCGAAATTTTTGGATTTTTTTGCAACGGAATTTTATTCTTGGGGGAAGCGACAGGGAGGCCTATTTTGTCGCTGGACTTGTCCCCTTTCGAAATTTTTGGACTTTTTTGCAACGGAATTTTATTTCCGTCGCAAATTCCTCCATTTTTTTGACAGAATTTTAAATCCGTCGGAAATTTTCTCATATTTGCGACGGAAACTATTCCGTCGCAATTTCAACATTTTCTAGTAGTGTAACTACTAGGATGATTTGCCACATCTCATGTTTGAGCTTGTTCTTTTAACTGTTTTCAAAATAATATTACAAGGAAAACGCTTGTTCTCTTTATATATATAAATTTAGTCTGCTTTTGTGATATTGTAGTTCAGAAGCTAATACATACCGATCAATCACTCTATATATGAATTATCTTCCTTTGATATGTGAAGAAGGATCACTAATATGAGTTTTAAAGGGAAACAAATATAATCATGAGTTTCAATTTGAACAACTAAGATTTTAATCTATAGGGACTTTTGACAAAAAAGGAGAGGAAGTTGTTGGAATTTTATAATTATTATTTATACATTAATTTGAATTAATATTATATATATTAATTTGAATTAATATCGGGATTTATTAATTATAAAATTAAGAAGTGGTCCACGTTCAGATCCACCAAAATCTTAACCGCCTATGAATTTAGCATGTAAGGCTAGCACGTCTTTGATGGGAAGACGTGAAAATTACTCTGTGTCTTTCCTATTTATTTACCCGGTCCCCTAAGTCTACTCACACGACGGATAACTCAAACACCATCTACAGATAATGAGAGTGAGGACTTAGAAGGATTATGGTCTTCTGCTTTCATGGTGAATCAATGGCTGGAGGTATTTCTGCCTTTTATTTTCTTTAATTCCGCATTAGATCTAATTGCTTATTTAGTGACTAAAGCATCATTAGATCGTCTAATTTATCTAACAGAAGTGAGATGTGACTAGGTGCCAAAGATCCACGCATAAAATAAGCAGGTATAAGATACTGCATAATTAAATAGCACATTAAAGGCATGCCTATACTTAAACGAAAAAGAAATCAGGAAATAATTGTTAGTTGCATGGTTTTGATAGTAAACAGAACAGCGGATTTCCGAGTTTTGTATTAAATTTTTTAAACCCATTTGAATTAATTGCTTGCTCTTCTTGTAATTATTATCTGACGTTCATTCATACAATCACAAAGAAATAACATGATCACTCGAAAATCTGTGTTGAGAGAGTCAGAAATTCCCAACACATGCAATTCGTGTAGGAGCCAACTTTGAATATATATATAGAGGTAGACACTAGCAACGTGATAATATAATCAGGATTAACCCAAGATTTTCCACACTTACATGGGAGATTGCATGCTCTACTCGACTATAAGTGTATTGACAACTTTAAATTAAACATGTTTGGATTGAGTGTGTAAATGCAATTCAAAAGAGAGAGGTTTTTTATGAGCTAAAACTGGGAATTCAAGTGGGACATATTAAGTTCAGAAAGTATCAGAGCCTGCAGGAGCTCAGAAGATTCAATGAAAGGATTCAAATTTACGTGCGTGTTGGAAAATAACGTAGCCATGGATCTACTTGTTTGTTTGTTTGATGCTATAACATCAGGTCATTGAATATCACTTGCTCCTTTGGTACTATATACCACTCTGGTTTTATTTATAAATCATTTTTAATTAAATCACACATACCGTAGTTAACACAATGATTATAATGTAAATTTTCAACTTTACTCTCATTTATGAATGGACATCTTTTAACTATTTCTTCTTTCTTTATTTTCATTGATACACAAAATTGTCACAATCTCATTTATTATTCGAAAGAGGACTTATAAATAGGACCAGAGTGGTAGGTATTACAAGTACCACACGTGTATCACTTGTTAGTATTTTTGAAGGTCAACCACTGATGAGTCAATTAATTGCATTGCATTGCCAAGCCACTTGCTCGATACGATGTCGCTATCCTTCATTCACAACCACGAGTTCTTTTCCTTGTGCCACCGCTTCACTTACCATTTTATCCATATATATGTGTGTATTCCTGCGAGATTATTTTTATAAATTATTAAAAAAGTGAATTAAAATTAATTAGAGAAAATAAATTTGCAAGAAATATATATTTTTAAAATATACTTCTATTATATATTTATGGAGAAGGTGAATGTGAGAGACAATGTGATAACTTTCCATATTTTATATATTTAAGGTACATTTTGGAGATATTTTGAGAGTTATCTAAATAATTTTGGAAGATTTTCAATGAGATTATGCTATTATAAAATCAAATCAAAGTAGTGCATTATTGGTGGGATTTCAATTTAAAATAAAAGTTTTAAGTTTAGGAAATAAATAAATAACAATTTAAAGAAGACTTAGTTTTATTATTATTATTAGTATTTTTATTATTTAATTGCTTTTATTTTCACAGATACGCACAGGAGCACCACGGGCTGAATCATTTGGAAGGGATTGAAGGAATTGGGCTGGAGATAGACGCCTGGGCCCACGCTAAAATGAATTGGAAAAGAAGCAGGCCACGGATTCATTGAATTAATGGACAAAGATGAATGAGACAGAAAAAGGACCAGAGACACAGAGGATTAATTGAAGCTGGGCCCACGAGTAGAATCAAATGGAAAAAAACCTAAAACCTAAAGCTAATAAAAGAAGGAGCAGGCGGCTATTCATTGGGGAGACGAACAGAAGGAACACGCAGAACAGAGGCGACGGCTGGGCAGAGGAAGAAGAAGCAGAGGAGCAGCAATTTCTCTTCATCATCTCCACGGAAGGACGAGAGGACTGTGGAGGCGAAGGAGAACACAATCAATAGCTTCATCTTCCTCTTCCGTGGCTCATCATCAACTGAATTAGAGGGAAACTTTTGTTCTTAATTTCAATACTCTGTTCCTATTCCCCTTCCCGTTGATTTTCAGTTTGGTTTTGAACCTTGTGTTGAATCTGAATTTAATTTGCTGTGTTGTCTGGATTAAAGCCATGTGGCTAGTTTGTTTTGCAACTTAGAGTAACTATGAACTTATTGATGGATTAGACTTAGACTTTGTTTCATTGTTTAGTTATAATTAGTATTAATTTTGGTTGCTTAATCTTGTTTAAATTTATCTATTTATTGACTGGCTATCTTTAAATAGGATTTTGAGAATTAGAATTTACTTTAGCAAAAGGAATTTTAATTAAGCTCTAGATTAAGCAATATGAGATTAAATTATAATTTAATATGTGATTAGGATAGTAATATATCTAATAGTCCCATATAATTGTAGAAGAGTGTGTCCGGATTAAATTGCCTCTAGAGTAAATTTGTTAGGCATAACAGCTTTTACTTAAGAGAGGGTTGTAAGTAGACCGGAAGGCGCTTATAATTATTAATACTTGAGATTGACAAAATTAATATTAAGAGTAATTAAATTGGTGAAATAAATGTTTATGAAATTAATAAGGGATTAGTGCCTCTAGGTTGACCGTTTGATTATTGCGTAGATTATTTGTTTGATTTTGGTTTTATTTTCTTAGTTAAATTAAATTTGATTGCTCAATTTAAACGAAAAGTGCAAAATTAATTATTAACTGAAATAATGGGTACTAAGTCCTCGTGGGAACGATATTTTACTCATTTTTATTACTTGATACAACCCGTACACTTGCGAAATCTTAGGCTTTATAAAAATTTTACCCTATCACAATGGGTGGCCAATTTTTATATACAAAAATTAATTTAGAAGTAAAAAAAAATGTACATTAAAATTATGTGTATATTCAAATATAACTTATAAAAGGACAAGATCTATTTGAAAATTATAACTAACTAATGAAAGGCCTTAGAGTGAGGACTCCTCTGGTTGGGAAACGTTACTAAGCAAAAAGCTTAATACGCAGGGAGTGCTCATCAGATATGAGTGGCTGAGCTGTTTAAATATGAGTTTAGACAGTCCAAATCTAAGTTTTTTAAAAAGGAGAATTACATTAATTGTGGTCCTAAAGAATAGAAAGAATTTCACTTGTTAAAATGATATTTTCTGTTATTAAAATTTCTGTAATTACTATTAAAAAAGTCCCTAGAGTTTTTTTATATTTTTTCACTTCCTTAAGACAACAATGTAATTCTCCTTTTTTAAAATGATGACTTTTTTAAAATTAATTTTTTTGAAAGAAAAGTAGTTAAGAGACTATCTTTATTACCAACATAGAATTGGTGAAAGGTGTAAAGCTTCTAGTATCTTGGTCTTGAGCTCAAATCTCATAGGGGGGGCACTTGTGTTGAGAAAAAAAGTCACAAACCTCAAACCGGATACCAAATAATATTATAAAGAAGAAATTATCCTTATTTTAAATTTTATACTCATTAAAATAATTTTTTATAAAAATATACAATTTTAAAAACTTAAATCTAAACTGTTCAAATTAAATACAATTATCCAGATATGATTAGATCTCCCAACTTTTTGCTTAGCAAGGAAGCGAGTTCCTTCTGTGTCCATTATCGCGCCTTAGCGTTTCTACTTCGGATGCTTCTCAAGTCTCAATAAACCACACCATTTCCAATAATATTGCCAAATATACATTGAACTTTCAGTCCCCGAGGGGGGGAAAAAAAAGGCAATGAAACGATTATGAATCGCTCAGTGTAAACTTTTATGAGCGGAATCTTATCTTTTTAAATTCATAATTATGTAGCCCCACAAAACTTAAATCTCTCGAGAGAATATATGGGTCAAGCCTAAATGTGTATACATTGCTAATGGACTAGTATCTCTGTATATATATAATCTAATATAGAACTGTTCATTATTCATAAATAACGAAGTTTAATTTATCTTTCAAACTTAATGCAGCAGCACCAGGACGTTCATATGGTTAGTTATATTTATTTAAACTTGAATTTATGCGATTTACTTTGGGTCCAATGAAGTTGGGAACTTAATTGGTAATTAAGTTTGTGTTGATGGCAATTGGATAGATGAAGGGAGAGATGATACAAACTCAGGGCATTGTTTTGATCCCAAAAAAAAAAAAAAACAGAGTGTTCTTTTAGTTTTGGGTTCAATACAAAAACATCAACCATATTGGACTATTGAGGTCCATCAAGAAAATGGGATGACACACACAATACAATGCATACATACCAAAGTAAATCGTGACATTCCTATTAGAAATTAAATAATTATATCTACAGAAAATCGTAAATTATGAATGCTAGATCCAAAATGCATCCAATTACACACACACACACACACACTTGAGCACATCATATTATTGAATTCATGCATACATATCATTCCAATATGGATTCCCTATCAGGTAATGCTAGTTCTCACGAAAATGAATTACTCTAATTTTAACTATAAAATAGAGTTGATTTTTTAAAAGATATTAAGAAAACTAATTAAATTATTTTAAAATATTTATATTTATCATCATTTTTTCTTCAAACTATTATGCTTAATTAGCTTATAAACTAATATATAATCCAATGATTCATAACATTTGATATGATTAAATAATTTATTTAGCTTCTTTAATTTTTAAAAAATAGTCAATTTTATCTTATATTTAAGACAAAGGGGATTATTATTCTTAGGAAAGCGTTTCCTCTTAGCTATAAGAATCATTCAAACCGTGAAAGTTTTTAAGAAAAAAAAGTTCAGGAATTAAAAATAATAATTCGGAGGACCCGGAATTTTGATCAGGACCCAGAAGCCATCATGACCACCTTGCATCACCAAATAATTTACAAAGTCCATAACCATTTCCTGGACCTCCACTTTTCACACTCCACAGAAGATGCTATCTATATGTTTACAGATAGAGATCATGGGACCTTGCAATTATCAATATCTGTGGCAAATTCCAATTGAAGAGCTTGCACGAATAGTATATCCATCAACTAAGCCCACCACTCTCTCATCATGAGCAGCTACAGTAAATGTGACGAAGGAGCATGAGAACTCATTCTTACCAAACAGACATAATTATTGGCAAGGCTACAATTAATATTAAGATTCAAGAGGACAACATAATTGCCACTAATTTTGTTTGGCCAACGAAGAGGACAATAATCGGACACATACTGATATGTCCTAATTGTTTATTTTGTTTCCCCGAAAGCGAAGCAACATTACTCCCCGTCACTCCATAACTTTTGCCATCTCTTTTGCGTTATTGTCCCCAAATTCCAACAATATAATATAATTCCAGGTTTATTGATAATATCACATGTTCTGTCTTTTCTTTTCTTTTTCAAAGGTTGCCCCAACATTTCGTGGTTAGATTAATTTTGCCACCGGAAACTCATCTTCATGGCATCTGATAGATGGAAATTGCCTGAAGATTATATTACACACAACTATATATATGTAATTTTAATTTTGAGCTGCTAATATGCATTCGTGCATGATTCGTTTTACTTCCCTTAAACTTCTAAAAGTAAGAAAAAAAAAACGGTACTATATAAATGTATGTTTGTGAGAATGAAATAAAGGCATTGTAAAGGGGTTTTATTCAAAATGTCGGCATCCCTTTTAATATTAAAAAATAAACAAAAAAGCTATATATGGGAAAGGCAAAATTGCCGTACGTAAACCAATCCCATAAGTTCATGACAGCATAATTATGGTGTTTCCCATGATTTAGTTACCAAGAAATTCCAGGTGGTTGGAATCTCTCTCTCTCTCTCTCTCTCTCTCTCTCGTTCGTAAATGAGTGAGATTTTTGCGTATCATTGCACATGCTTGCATGTTAAAGTATTGGGTGACATCTTAATATTCTGCACACATGGTTTCACAGTCTTCATTGTGTTCATGGTTTCACAGTACGCCTCTAATCTTAATAGTATTCAACAATATAATGAAAAATAAGAAATGATGATTAAGTCATTTAATATATCCTAAAATATAATTTTTTTCACTTTTACTCCTCTTAAGAAATACTCTCTCTTGTTCTTATTATAAGACACTAACTACCTAAATTTTTTTATCCTTTTTATAAGGCACCAATTACATTTAACTAACTTATTTATTACTATTTCCTATTATGCCCTTACTTTAACAAACTTTTTTAAATCTATCTCATTAAAGTAGGGATAAAGTTGGAAACTTTTATTAATTTTAAGCTCATTAATGACTTAATTTCCATTTTCTTGGTTTGTGAGAAAAGATAGTTGGTGCCTTATAATAAGGAACAGAGGGACTCCCTCTGGTCCTTATTATAAGGCACCAACTACCAATTCTCATAAACCAATAAAGTTAGTTAAGAGTATTAAAGTTGTCATAAAATTAAAGTAGTTTCCAATATTACCCCTACTAATTACCCTAAACTCAAATATACTAATCTCTCTCACTACCCTTATTAAATATGGGCAGACATAAAAAAATACATTAATTGCACCTTGAAAACCTACAAGTGTCTTATAAAAAGGACAAAAAACACTTGATAGTTGGTGCCTTATAATAAGAATCAGAGGAAGTATGTTTAATTACATTGGAAATGTTATTTTAGAGAGGGGGACTTAATGAGTGGGTAACGTTGAAAAGTAAGTATTAATCATAAGGACAAAACAGGAAAAAGACCATTAATTAAATTGAATGTGATGTATATTCTTGATCATGCATTCATTCTAAAAGTGTCATATATTGTGGATTGGAGGGAGTATATTCCAACTAGATACGTTAAGCCTTATTAACCTCCAATTATCAATATTGATAATAAGCATAAAGTTGCATATAAAAACTTTGAAAAGACGATAACATAGAATATTTTAACTAATTCACAGGAAATAAGAATTGGTAGTTAATTTATTAAATATATTTAAAATTGAAAGTTTTTTTTTTCTACTTTTACATTTATTGAAAAATGTGTTTAAAAACGCTAGCGTTTTAGTAGCGCAATGGTATGGGAGCTTGGCTCCCCTCCCCCATGTCCAAGATTCGAACTCTGCCCCCTTCTACTATGTGTATCCAAAAAAAAATGTGTTTAAAAATTTAATCAATTGTTAGAATTGGAAGTGAACATTAATTTTAGGGGAAAAAACTGTAAAATAAGCATTTATTATCTTGCAAATGACTCAAATTTTAGACCAAATTATTCTTCTTAAAGTGCCTTATATTGTGGATTGAAGGGATTAATTAAATTCGAACAAACGCATAAATGAAATACGAATATAATAAAATAAGTGATGGAGAGTTTGCAGCATGGGGAAAGCTTTTAAATAAGATAGTATAGGTTTATGAAAGGATTTTTTTTAATGCCAGCCAGCTAGCTAATTCATTGTTATGGGGGGAGAATTAATTCGTAATTAGCAGTGTAAAACGGAAAGTGAACAAGATAAACAAGAATGCTAAATATAGAAGGAATTAATTCAAAGCTACGAAGTAGAGACAAGAAAAGAAAGGAAGGGAATAAATTAAAGGCAAAACAGTAGTCATTCCTACTCTTTTAGTTAATGAGAGACAGACTGGGAGGATAGGGTTGGTTGAGAGGCTATCATATTCTCATGTGGAATTCTGCACGTCCATCGTGCAAATATAGAGAGTATTTCTTTTTGATATAAAGATTAAATCTTTTGCCATATAACCTCACATTTATACACACAATACTCCCTCTAAAATATTTTCTTATAAGAGTGTCATTTCTTTCTCTTTATTGTATTTGCTGTATAACGTGATTGAGGTTCACATGGCTATTCTGGTTTCATATGGGCAATCAACGAGTTGGTCAAATTCTAGGTACGTTTGAAATTCTTACAATTAAGGATAAGAGCGGTATATATTTTGGACTATAGGGAGTATATATAGATATATCCATCTAGAAATATACCCTTTTAAAGTTGGTTCTATATCTATCTGTCTCTCTTGAATTTGAACGCATAGTGGAATAGATGAGAAGAAGAGAGCAATCGTTGAGGTAGGTGTCAGCATGGGATTGGTGATATAAACCCCAGGAATATTACTAAAATTCTGCTAGGCTGGCTGGCAATACCTCAAAGTGGTGGTTCATACCCTGTACCAGTAATTAAAAAGACGAACCCATAGCCTACCGCGCGCGGGTCTCACCATCATGAGAATCGTGGTAATTAAGGTCTGGCTTTTCATGGTTTGGACCACGACTCATCACAAAATTAAAGTAATAGCCCTAATTCCCACCTCACCATGCGTGTCCAAATCCAACTCTCTCACCTAAACGTGGCATTCCTTCATTTGCTACTACCTGCGGTGCCTCTCTTTTCAGTTTTCATGCTAGATTCTTTCATATATTTGTGTGGGGTTAGGTTTCTCTCATATCCATTTCTCATTATCTCTCATAATTTTTAAATCATATCTATCCAATCAATCACATTACTACTTTAACTTTTCTCTCATCTTCTCAATAAATGGTCCAGATTGGATAATGAGAGAAGATGGGAAAAAAAGATGAGAGAACCCTCTTCCATTTGTGTGTGTATAACATTTGTATAACCCAACTCTCTCACCCCACCTTATGTATAATGTTTGTAAATTGTGAACATATTGGTTTGATATTTTTCATTGATCTGGCTGTCATAAAATTGACTGAAAATGTATACATAAAAGATCGTATAATTAACATAGAAGACTTGTTTTTGCATGTTGTTATTTATTCGTTTTACTTATTTGTTGGCACAGGAATAAAAGAAATCTGTTTATTTCTGTTTTCTTGGTTTTGATTGATTTAAAAAACTTTCTGAAACGCGCTAGCTGGTTTAAGGTAGATATTCTTTTGCGTCAGAAACACATTATTGGTATTTGAACCTGTTCTTTCATGCTTCACAAATTAATTAACAATATATTAATAAACAATAACAGATATATTACCCAAGTTTATTCCATTTCTAAACCATCCATCATCTCAATTTGATGTAAATGAGAAAGAAGGGAGAGAAAGAAACTGAACAGTTGAAAACATATTCTGGCATTTTCCCACTATCTATCTTTTGAGTTTTAGCTGGCCGGGCGCCATAACGGATCTTCCAATCACTGTGTTAATAGGCAAAAATCTTGTCGCTTTTGATATATATGAGTGTTTTAGTAAATTAAATTGAAAGTCTTTTTAATATAAAACAGCGTTTGTGCAGCGAATATCTTCCTTTTATTTTGTTTAAAAAAACTTTTGTTTCAAACACAATACCTTGCCTTTTTCCCGGCGCCTATATATGGCTTTCCTTCTCTCATTTTTATCGGAATTTAGTGTTAAAAAAAGTATATTGCAAAATAGAGGAGCTTCCGCTGACGTTTAATAACATGTTCTATTTGTTTCTTGTTTTTTCTTTTTCCTTCTTGCGTTGAAAACTAAAAGTCACGTATATAATTCTGATAATTACGATTTTTATATTCTATAAAGAGTCCTGGTTTATGTTAATTTTCTTTTTTATATCCCTGATTCAATTGGACGATTTTCTATGGGGAAAAAAATTGGGTCAAGTTCATAAATGAGTTTAATAGGGTACATACATTTTTTAACCATTAACAACAACAAATTAATCATAAGAAAAGTTACAAATCCTAATTTTAACAACTAACAATAGTAAAATAACATTTGTTCAAATGAAAATTTACAAATCATAATTTCCATCATAAGTGATGAGACAAAAATTTACAAGTGTTCACACCTAAAATTTTAACAACTAAAAATAACAAAATAACAAGTGTTATTGGAAAAGTTGACCAAATGGATATAAAGTTACTTGACATGAGTTTTGTTTTAAGTTAACTTTTCAAAAGCTTAATATATAAGTTGCTTGGATGATTTTGTAATTTTGGAGAAGTTACAATTATTTTTTAATATATTATTTGCTTGGAATTATATATAAAGCTCCACTTTTGATAAGCTAAGCTTTCTAAGAAAGATCTCTTTCAATATTACCCATGGATGATGGTTTTAGTGAAAGGAGCTGATTCCTTACAACATGTCAGATTAAAATTTGAATACCCATTAGGAAATGAGTCAATCCTCCTTCAATAAGAGAAATTCCGTGGGTAATTCCGTCGGTAATTTTTACCCACAAAATTCCGTGGGTAATTTCCGACAGAATTTTTTCCGTCGGAAATTTCGTGGAAATTCTTTGTGTAATTTCAAGTTTTTTTGTAGTGACTTATGTCTATTAAAAAAATGTATTTCGTTTTTTTAAAAAAAAATCTAACTATTTTTACCTACTCACCCCCAACTTTGTAAAGCCCTTGTATACTAGAGTGACCTCAACGGGCCAGGGGAGCCAATTTACCTTATTGATCTCAATTAAAGAAATTACATAACTCCTTTATTTATAACTCTTAACTAGCTAGTTCAATCGCACATGGTGGTGTACAATATAATTCTAACTACTAATTCATATCATCCTAATGAGTTAAACTCATAATCCCCTAAACATTCTGCAAGCTAAGCATGTAATAATGCCTATTCAACTGTTTTGAATGAAAGCTTCTCATTTTGAATTCAAATAACTACGTCCGCTGAATATTTTTATGCAAGCTTAAATATAAAAGTTGTGTGTTAAGCGTTATACAAAAAATGTACAAGTACTGGGATCAAATCATACATAGACTACGTATATGTACATTCATATAATACACACATATAGATATATCAAAAGGTTCAAGTGTGTGCGTTATAAACGATAAATTATTCCTGTCCTTGGTCGTTTTTGTGCCTTTCGATCAAACTTTCATAATTGATAAAAAGCAGAGTTGTGCTTTGCTTTTTTGTTTGTTTGATAAATAAAAAGAAAAAGGCTATGTACTCAGTGCGTTGCTAGCGTTTGTATGAATTCGTTGAGATTTTCTGATCCTTGATTAACGCTTTTTCTTGGGTAGGGTTCTGAAATTTCCATTATTCATGCATGCAGGTGGCCCACACTTCATAATTTTTCGGACTATATTAAAACAAAATGTGGCAGTGGTCGAATAAGAATTCTTGATTAACGAAGAAGGAAATGTGAGTTCAAAGAGGAAATATCAAAGTTATAAGATACATGTGGATCAAAAAGGAGCTTAAAAGAATAAAATATTGCGGGTATATTATATTCCCAATGTGTTTGGGGTCCATTTTGATGCAATCACCTTTCTATTAACTAAGTATAGTAAAATATCTGTCATAATTCAATTGAACACACTCGTTTTCAGTTTAACAAAAAGTATTCGTCGTTAAAAAATAATTAAAATCATATAGTTTTACAACAGATCACAACCCAAGGAAAAAGCAAGATCTATATCAATAACGTGTCATATGAAAATATTGGTCTTTTGTTTAAATTTTAATTGGTATATTCTTAAGATTTTAGGGTTCTAAAATATTAATCACCGCTCTTATTTCTTATTAGTTTTTTTAAGACTTCATTTTGGCTTCACGGATGCAAAAGACAGATCAAGGGACAATGGATGGGTCGTTGTTGGCAAACTGATTGATGCAAACATGGTTTGCAGCTGTACTGTGATACTATTGATAGCACCATCTGCAGGAGATCGCACAAATTCCAACCTAAATTAAAGCTTTAAGCCATTTGATAGAAACCACTCCTAACAAGGAAAATGAAGGACACACGCATAAATGCATAAAGCAATATAAAAGGAAAATTTAATTAACATTCTTTTATTTAATGTGTCGTAGTATTGTTATAAGCCTTACAATGTGAGGTTCTCCTTTAGAGCCTCATAAGTGTAATACTCGGATAATTATTTATCTGGAATATTATATTGACAAATAAATACCTATTGAAAATAAGTGAATTTGTGATCTCAAAACTAGTGAAATAATTATCTTATTTTTTAAAGGTAATTTCTCATGAAATTAGGAGAAATAACGAGCTAAAAATCCCTAAGTGAATTTGTGGGTTATGAGATACCCTGAGAATATTATAATAAATCCTGAGAGGCAACTAAATATTTATTAAAAATTAGAAAGTATGTTGTCTCTAATTTAGATAATTTATGGGATTATTTTCGTTGGGAAATAATAAGCAAAATTAAATATCATTTTGGGGAAACAAAAATTGCCCCATGATTTTTAATATTTTACATAATGCATAAATTATCAATATCAGTAAAATAGTTGTGAGATAATAATTAATCTCAATTAAGAAAATTGTCAACAATTGCTAAGTGATTAATTAAATAATTAATAGCTAATTGTTCAGACATAGATAAAAGAGATAACCAAAGTTAGTTATATGAAACCCCTAATTTGAGATTAATGACCAATGAAGCGTCAAGGTTGGCATAAAGAGTGTTGCTAATTAATTTAGCATAATTAAGAGGTATATTAAGTGAATTACAATTATCCTTAACAGAATAAGGTTGCACTAATTGAGATTAGTTGCATAATTCTTCAAGATGATTAGAGACAAATTAAAAGAGGGCTAATTATATTTAAAAAATAATTATGCCAAAGAGAATGAAATAATATCTCAAGTAATTAAGTCTAAATCTTCATGTAATTGAGTTAGCTAATGGCAAAATATAATTAAGGAGCATGTAAACACTTGATTAACATGATAATTAAGAATTGCTAATTAGTGTTGAAAATTCAACAATGACACCTAAGCCTTGATTATGTCATCAAGATGACATTATAAGAGCACATGGGTGTGTAGTGAGTATGTGTGTGCCTAAGTGTTGTGCATATGTGTGTGTGCAGTGGAGGAAAGAGAAAAGATGAATCTAGAAAAGGAGTGTAGGTGGCATTTTTTTTGTAAGAGGTGTAAGGTCAAGATTTAAACTTCCTAGTTAAGTTTAATCTAAGGGTTAAAATAGAATGAAAGTTGCTAGGAAGTTAACCAAGGATTGCCTATAAATAGAGAGCTCTCCTCTCTTCATTCTTCACACCAAACTCATACCAAAGATTGGAGAGTTTAAGAGGAGAGTGAAGCAAGAAGGAGGAAGGAGTTCAAGAGTCTTCAAGAGGTAAGTTCTAACATTTAAATTTCTAGTCATTAGTTTTTATAAGTTTTTAGTATAAATGCTAGTTTAATCTAGAAAATTAGATAATAAATTCCTATACTTGTTTTTAGGCCTCATTGCATTGAAAAATGCCTGAAGAGGCAAAAACATGATAGGAAATAATTTTTGGAAGTCTTAGGATTAAGATTGTGAAAGTTATAGAATTTTCGGTTCTTAAAACTTAGACAAACAGCGGAAAAGATGCTATGATTTTATGAAGCAAATGTAATTATAAAATCATGAAATTTTCCAGAAATAAATTAGATATGTAGGGCTTTCCAAAAATATAAAATCTGTAACATTTTGATCTCTGGTCAAGGAGATATGAATCTTTGAAGTTAAGCCATTTTTACTGGAATCAAATCTGAGCAACGTTGAGAAAATTCAAAATTGGGAATGATATGGTTGAAACTAATTAAAGCCGTTATTTTTCCTTAAAAATAGACTTGTTAAGGGAAGTTTTGGCTTTGGTTTCACCTCAAAATGATTTTTCTAGAATTAGTTATGATTTTTCAAAGTTAGACAAAATTCTGCCCAGAAATGCTGAACCAGCGTTTTTTTCCGAAAATTATGAGGAAATAATTGAAAATAAATCCACCAAGGGTAAAATGGTCAGTAGTGGCCAAAATATCTTTTAGGATATTGTTTGTGAATTAATAAATACAATATTATCCTTATAGGATATTTGTGACAGCATTCCGATCGTCAAAACGTACCATAACCTGACAACGAAGGTACGTTCGCGTACTGTAACACTAACTCTGATATTTACAATATGTGTATATGTGGTATGTGTATGTTGTGGTGTGTTGTTTGAATACATGTTGTTGTTAGAAGATAACTGCACATCTGTATACACTGGGAGTGATATATCTGTATTCACTGGGAGTGGTATATTTCGCTAGGAGCGGTACATTTGCATTCACTGGGAGTGACATGTTTGAAAGTGAATCAATTGCTGTCTTTATATACCGTATATGTAAATATGAAGTTAACCGTTATCTGGGGTCCGTATGCATGGGACCTCAGCTCTTAACATAGCATCAGGGTCGGAAGAACTAGTGACAGAGGAGAAGGGAAAGCAGCATGCCTAGAGACTCGGTGGAAGACTTTCCATTGTTGTTCCGGCAGAAGCCTTCTTTTTGTTCTTGTACATCACTTTTGAAGTACTCGGTTTCTATATCACTGTTGTATCCAGCCAGACTGACGGCATTTTAAATATATATCAGTTACTCTTCTGCTCAAATGTTCTACTCTGATGATTTGAAATAATTCTTTTAAAAAAAAGAATTGTTATTCCATTTTTGAAAATTGGGATGTTACAATAAGGCCTTAAATTTTCCAACTATAACAACTTGGTTTTAGATTGTAGGCCCACAAAGTCTTATATTTGTCACAATGATGTTTTTATTAAGAGATGATCAACTAGAGTTTTTATTAAGAGACGATCAACTAGAGTTGGCAAAAAAACAGAGAGAGACGATCAATCAAAGAGGGCTAGCTACTTGCAGGGTTCTAACCAAAACGGTTTGCCAACCAAAGATTGAGTGGAGTGTTGTAGTGTAGAGCCACGAGCAGGACGCCATCTCAATCGTCCAACTAGAGAGAGCTACTTATGAAAGGTCTTGACTGGAGGGGCTAACCACCAAGAAACTAAAGGACTTATTTATGAAAGCGGTGGGACTAAAAAAACATGGTAAGAAGAGAAAAAACACAATGGGAGAAAAATAAGACGTTTGAATTGCCATTTTTTTAAGAATATAAAAGAAGACAATAGAAGTGAGATCGCAATCAATATGACTGCATGCCTTGATAGTTTGCAAATATAAAAGAGAACAATAAAGGTGAACATTTTAATACCTACACACCCAATCAATATTTAAACAAACCAGATGACAACTTTTTCATTTTTGACGCCAAAATTCAAAATCCATTCACATGGTCCGTTGAAAAGATCAATGAAATTGACTAACGAAGATTATAGAGGTTTTGACATCAATTCCGCGCCTTCTTTTTTAAGTTTCTGTCATCACTATTACATCTCCGTTCAGCGTCATTTCCACACCATTTCAGTGTTTTTTTTCTTCTCTTTATCCTATTGCCTACCTCTATTGATTACATGGGGGCATTTATGTCTTATTATAAAAAAGTTTAACTTTACAATAATTTTAAGAGACTATTTTATCATATTTGTTATACTCGAGCTAAATCCAATTTTACTGATTAAAAACAGTCCGGAAAGGACACATCGTGGCAAGGACGTGGGCATGAGATAACTACATGCATGAGCATTAGAGTGGTATATATAGTACAAAGAGACAAATACAGACAAGGAGATGTGAGGGTCAAATCATGGGGGTTTGTGTGGTGCGATTTAGCGATTGGATTGCTTTTTCTGGCCATACACAAAGAAAGATCTGTAAGATAGGAAATGCCCTAAAATCAAAGGTAGGGCATGGCCTATCTGTAAGGATACCACAGAGAAAAAGCCTCACTCGTAGTGTGTGGGCAGTGGACAAGTGGGGTATTAGGGACAGAACTATATGCTTTCTGAATCCACATTCGATGCTTTCTTTAATTTTTCACCCTCAAAAATTTTTATGACCATTGGTCTGCCCTTTTATGGCCATTCCTTTTTATTTTCCTCATTCACACCCTTCTTTATGTGTTTCCTCCCTATTGGTTCCCACCCTTCCATATCATCAAGTTCTTACTCTTTTACTTTAATGTTTGTGTGGGCTCATTTCGAAAATCGTTTCCCTCACATTTAATTTTTACTTATGTGTCTCTCTCCTATTGGCTCTTAGCAGCACTTAACCACGGGTCTTGAGTTCGAGATGTGGGAATGCAGCGTGCGTGGGTGGTAGAGGCTTCCCCCCGAAAGGAGCCAACCCGGTCTCGGTCCGGATTAGTCTAGGGCCGTTGATGTGCCTGAAAAATGGTCTATCCTGGGACACCGGATGCACTACGCAAAAAAAAGAAAGAAAGAAAGAAAGAAAGGCGTGAAAAAAAGAAGGGTCACATTAAGTGTTTTTGTTTAAATGCTTGTTATGTGTTTCTCCTTCTATTTAGAGGGATGAGTGCATTTTTTATTTTATTTATTTAAATTAAATTATATATTGTATTCTCTTGAATTTCTTTTTTCACCTAGTATTTCAAATTAATTCATTTACAATCCTACATTTAGAAATATTTTTCCTATAACATTAGTATCTTGGAAATTAATTAATTTGAGATATTGAGTGTAAAAAAAAAAAATCAGGATGCAACATACAATTTAATTTAAATAAATAAAATATATGAAAAATAAAATAAAAATAAATGCCCTCATCGCTCTAATTAGAGAAAGAAGTACATAATAAGCACCTAATATGAATTCAAAAAAGAATGGAAAATAATGAAATTTTTTTTGCTGCTGAAGTGTTTGATTTGTACTAAAAAAAAATAATTGATAGGAAATGTTTTGTTTTGTTTGAAAAAAATGAGATAGGAAAATGAGTCAAAATATATTTTTCTTTCTAAAGTAAAAATATTGTCTAAATGCAGATGGGACCCACGCATCCATTCCCTTTTTTATATCTAATCCAAAGTTATATGAAAGGGGTTTTGTATATTTGGACAATTCCCCTCCTACTTGAAAATTGGTTTCAATCAATTTTGGTGGGACACATTTTCAATTATACTCCTCGTCGGCTTTCCAGCCTCAGCTAACCAAAAAGGGCACTTAGTCCATAAGATATATACAATAACAGAGAGCATCGAGTGTGCGTTATTTTATTTTATTTTTTTGGCCAATTTATACGAATACGTAAACATTGAAAACTTTTAGTATATGATTCAATTTTTTGGGCTCATGAAACATGTTTAGGATCATTTTGAGATTTTGTGTGTGCCTTGGGGGTGTACTGTCATATTGATGGTCATTTCAAATAAAGTTCGGAACATATTAAAAATATTACAAGAGAATAGTACATAGTACGAGACGATTTAATTATTTTGTAAGCTTCTCAAGTAAATTAAGGGAATACTAGAGAGAATATTTCTGTCGGGAATGAAAGTAAATTAAGGGAACTTAATTGGTGCTTACAGAATGTAGCGTAAGAATTCTTTGACAAATAATTTCTAAACTATATATGCAATTACGAAATTCTGAGGATGAAAAGTAATATTCTTTTTTTAATTTGTTTATGCGGGTATGTCCTCAGAACAAATTCATCATGGCTAGAATCTAGCTCACATCTGTATTAAACTAATTTAATTTACTTGAATGCACTCTTACGCAATCTTCCATTGCCTTTTTGGACGGCGATAGATCAAATATATAATACTACACTGGTTTTTACAAATCCAAGGCCAAGCCGTTAAATTAATTGGAGGGTGACTATATAAATTAAACTGAGCATTCCTGACATTTTAAAAGGACAAATTAAAAGAATTTAAACAAGAAAGTAAAAGGACACTATAAATGAATGTTGCGTTAGAGTTTTGAGTTAAGATCCCCTACTCACTGACTATATGTATTCTCAGAGTCAGGCTTGGTATTAAGACTTGTATGATATCGTTTAAAACCTGTAATTGCACACTATATGAACCCAAAAAATGCGACTTGTTTCGGTCTTGTTACGTACGGGTGAATTGGGCTCCGCTAGGCCCAAAGCCAGCTATCCAGCCATGAAGATAAGGAAACAACTGATAAGGTATTAACCCACTATCTCGCCAACCGCCGAGAAATGTGCAGATGCAAGTGGGGCCACGTGCAGAGTGAATATCGGATCAAGGCCCTCAGGTATGCCCTATAAATACCAACATGCAGCCACCAAGTACACGAGAACAAAAGAAACCCTACTTGTTCAATTCACACAGAGCACATACCCCACCCCCTCTGGCTATCTTAGGCCAAACGGTTTACCCTCGAACTACGTGGACTTTGATCCATCACTGTGGTACGTAGGACCTTAGGATTTCACCCCAGGCCAAGTCCAACTCTTTTATTATTCAACTACGGAACATTGGCGCTGTCTGTGGGGACCGTTAAATTACGATTCCTCGACCTATGAAACAGCTGAGAATGACAAATACCAAAGGCCGGAATCAGGCACCCCGGCAGGAACAACCAGAGTCGCTACCGCCTGCGAATCCTGAGGCGGGAACGCGAGACGGGTTAATAACACCGGAAGATAATCCAGTGCTAATGGACGCAGAACACGAGCTAGTGGAAACAGCTCAGGCCCTTGATAACCAAATTTCGCGGCCGGTACAGCTATCACCCGTACTTCAACACTCTTCGCAAGAATTTCAAATTGAGGATCCCGACGTTCGAAGATTACAGTCAGTAATAGAAACCATGTTCAAGCGGATGGAGGACGTGGAAAAACGCCATGCTCTACAAAGGGAGGCCGACGTTAAGCGTCTACAGGAGGATATGGAGCGCAGGGATGCTCTATGGCGACTAGAGGAAGGTCGGAGACTCTAGCAGATTCTGGACGAGAGGCTAGGGAGAGAAGAGAACAGTAATCAGAATGCTTGCCGGGATAAGGAGGACCCAAGTCGAATGGCAACGCAAACTCGGCAAGGAAGCTTAGCGGAGGTGGAGCAGAGTAATGACCGAGAAGAAAATCCAAATGCCGCCGTAACAACATGGCAGGCAGATGCATCAATGCCTCGAAGTATTACAGATATGGATGCGCCACGCACTGAGAAAATCCGAGATAAGGGGACGCCGGAAACCACCCGGGCTAACGTCGAAGTATCGGAGAAAAGTCATGGCGGCAGAGTGCGAGGGCCTTTTGTTGATGAGATACGGATGGCAAAATACCCAAAGGGTTTTGACTCAAGGGATTTGCCAAAATACGATGGAACTCAAGACCCACAGGTCCACCTCAACAACTTCAACATGGAAATAATGGTGAAAGGGTTTGAAGGACCAATAGTGCCCCGATTATTCGAGGGAACATTGCGAGGGGCAGCCCAGTTATGGTTCCATTCTTTACCACGGAAATCAGTCCGAGATATGGAGAGTTTCGGCCAAAAGTTCTTACTGAATTTCACGACAAGCAGAAAGCAACCCAAAACTCAATTCCAATTGGGAAACATACGGCAAGGCCCAAACGAGACATTGCAGCAATACCTCGAGCATTTTAAAGATGCCGCCCTTCAAGTACAACTTGAAGGAGGACATGCATTTGCATCTGGCAATATTCGGTTTACATGACGATTCTCATCTCAAAAGGTCAACAGTAAAAGACAATGTTACAACACTAGCCGAATTTAGAGATCAATCAAAGAAGTACCTGGAACTCGAACAATTAGAGATGGCCAGCCGAAGTAACTTGGGACGAAATAGGAGCCCACCTCTAAGGAATAAAGACTATCACGGTGGTTCGAAGTCGGACATCAGGAGACGGCCAATGAATAACCAGCACCGGGGAAACAAGGTAGAAGGAAAATACAGCCAGTACACGCCTTTAAAGGTGTCCAGAGAACAGATATGGAGAGAGGTCGGATTAACCGAGATGGGAAAAGCAGAGCGACCACGGCCTATGTGGCACAAAGCTGTCCTGGACAAATCTCAGTATTGCGAATTTCATGACCAACCCGGCCATACAACGGACCAATGTTGGGATCTGAGGGATGCAATAGAAAGGTTTGTGCGAGAAGGGAAGTTGCAGAGATATGTGATTCAAACGCAGGGACGTTCAAGTAATAAACGCCTTGGGGTGGGACGAAATAAAAGTCCGGAGAAGAAGAAAAGGAAGGAAGAAAGCGATGATGAGTTTCCTGAAGCAAAGTATGACTGTTGTGTCATCAGTGGGGGACCCGACGGTGGAGGAGATTCACAAAATCAATGTCGCAAATATTTGAAGGAAGTCCTGACCATCCAAGGCCGCCCACAATTTAAGAAGGAAACAAAGGAGCGAGATAGACCGATACTTAGTTTCACCGAGGCCGACCTGGAAGACGTGGTCCCCGATCATTACGATGGCCTAGTGATAACAAGCACGATTCTTGATTGTAGAGTCCAAAAAATCATCATCGATAACGGAAGCTCAGTGTACATCCTTCTGTGGGAGGCATTTCGAAGAATGAAGTTAAACCCTGATGAGTTAAAGCCATGCAAAACAACCTTAACCGGTTTTAATGGCCAAGATACTAGACCTAAAGGTTGTATAGACTTGAAACTGACCTTAGGTACTAAAGAAGCTTTTAAATCTGAGGTGGTCAAATTTGTAGTTGCCGACTTCCCATCCCCTTACAACGTCATTCTCGGAAGGCCAACAATCCACAATTGGGATATGTTGGTATCCACTAAGCATCAAAAGGCAAAAATGCTCGGTAGAAAGAACAAGATAGTGGTTGTTCGAGGAGACCAAAGAGATTCGCGGAAATGCTACTACGATTCGGTGAAGGGAAACAAAGAGAACGCAACCTCGTCACAAACTTGGAAAGAAAAAGGTGTTCATCTGGTTGAGATGGACATGAGAGCGGAGGAAAAAATCCAAAGGCCTGAGCCTAATGGAGAGTTGCGAGACTTCATCCTGGGCAGTAGGCCGGAACAAGCCACGAAGATCGGAAGCGAGTTAAGTGCCGAGGTTCGTCATGCTTTAACGGAATGCCTATTGAAGAACGCCGACATATTTGCTTGGGGACCTGCCGATCTACCAGGCATAGATCCAACATTTTGTTGCCATAAGTTGGCAATCCGACCGGGTTCGATCCCAGTCACGCAAAAGAAAAGGAGGATGGGCCCAGACAGAGTAGCCGCTCTTGAAGAGCACGTTAAGGAGCTTCTGGAGGCCGGCTTTATACGAGAGGTCCAGTACACTACTTGGCTGTCAATCGTCGTGCTAGTAAAGAAATCCAATGGCAAGTGGAGAGTATGTACGGACTACAAAGACCTAAATAAGGTATGCCCCAAAGATGCTTTCCCCATGCCTAATGTGGATCAATTAGTAGATAACGCGTCAGGTTTTAAACTCTTATACTTCATGGATGTATACTCCGGATACAATCAAACTGCTATGCACCCCGAGGACCAAGAAAAAACGGTGTTTATCACGGAAAGGGCGAATTATTGTTACAACGTAATGCCTTTCGGGTTAAAAAATGCCGGAGCAACATATCAACGAATGATGACAAAAGTGTTCGAAGATCAGTTGGGAAAAAATGTCGAGGTTTACATCGACGACATGATCGTTAAGTCAAAAGACCAGGGCCAGCATGTTCAGGATTTACAATAGATTTTCGATAAGTTACGAGCACACAGAATCAGGCTTAATCCGGCCAAATGTGCTTTCGGAGTCCCGTCAGGGAAATTCTTGGGTTTCATGTTAACCCATCGAGGTATAGAGGCCAATCCCGATAAATGCCGAGCCATTTTAGAAATGAAGGCCCCTGCGTGCCGAAAGGAAGTCCAACAACTCATAGGAAGACTTACCGCATTAACTTGGTTCCTACCAAAGTCGGCAGAAAAGTCGCTTCCTTTCTTCAGGTTGCTTAAAAAGGAAGCTGTTCACGAATGGAGCACTGAATGTGAGGCAGCCTTCGAAAAGATTAAGCAATGCCTGGCAGCCCCGCCAGTATTAACCAGGCCTATAACGGGTGAAGTCCTGATCCTTTATTTGGTTGTAACCAATGAGGCAGTAAGCGCGGCCCTAGTGCGAGAAGCAAATGAATGTCAAATGCCGATATACTTTATAAGTCGGGTTCTCCAGGGAGCTGAGATACGATATCAAAAGCTTGAGAAAATGGCTTTCGCATTGCTAATCGCGGCCCGACGGCTATGTCAGTATTTCCAGAGCCATCCTATTGTAGTTCGAACTAATCAACCCATCCGGCAGATACTGCATAAACCCGACCTAGTAGGAAGAATGACTGGCTGGGCCATAGAATTATCCGAGTTTGACATTAGTTATAGAGCCCGACAAGCGATAAAATCTCAGGTCTTAGCCGATTTTGTTGCAGAACTCGCCCCAATAAAAGGGCACGCCACACAGTGGAAGCTGTTTGTAGACGGCTCTTCTAACTCGACAAGAAACGGGGCCGGAGTAATTCTCGAGAACCCGGAGGGTGTGTCTATTGAATACTCCTTGAGCCTCGGGTTTAAAACTTCCAACAATCAAGCTGAATACGAGGCCCTGATAGCTGGGTTAATCCAAGCAAAGGAAAACGGAGCTCGAAAGTACTGGTATCTACTGATTCCCAACTAGTGGCATCACATATAAATGGGACGTATCAAGCTAAAGAACCTTTACTGGTCAAGTATCTCGGAAAGGTTAAGTCTATAATGGATGAATTTGATGAAGTAGAGATAAGGCACATATCGCGTGGAAATAACACCAGAGCCGACGTACTGTCCAAGCTGGCTAACACCCAAGGGACCAACAACCGAACAATAGTGCAACAAAGATTGGAAGCCCCAACATGCGTGATGATCATAACAAACAAAAACGATTGGAGGAAACCTATCGCAGATTACCTAGAATGAGGAATTATACCAGATGAACCCAAAGATGCCAAGAAACTAATACGAACGGCGGCATCCTACACAATGGTAGATGACCAACTATATAGGAAAGGGCTACACGCGCCAATGGCAAAGTGCCTTAGTTCCGAAGAGGCGGAATACGTATTAGCTGAAATACACGAAGGTATCAATGGACAACACATGGGAGCCAAGGCACTAGCCTGGAAGGCTATAAGGGCCGGGTACTACTGGCCGACGCTATCAACAGATGCAAAGAATCATGTTCGGAAATGCGACAGTTGCCAGAAACACGCTAAAATCATCAGAATTCCCCCATATGAGCTGAAGTATATCTCCACACCTTGGTCGTTCTACAAATGGGGGCTAGATCTTTTGGGACTTTTTCAGAGGGCACCAGGGCAATTCCGGTGGTTGATAGTAGCGGTGGATTATTTCACTAAATGGATCGAGGCTAAACTGCTATCTTTCATAACATTGGCTAGAGTACAAAAGTTTATGGCGAGAAATATCATCGCCCATTTTGGAATCCCGGCGGAAGTCATTACTGACAACGGGACACAATTTGCAGACAAAGGCTTTCGAAAAATGATGACCGACTTCCAGATCCATCAGCATTTTGCATCGGTAGAGCACCCGCAGTCTAACGGACAGGCCGAGTCGGCAAACAAGGTGATCGTGGACGGCCTCAAAAAGAGAATGCAAGAAGCCAAAACCGACTGGGTTGAACAACTGTACGCTGTGTTATGGGAAATCGGACTAGTACTCAATCCCCCACAGGAGAAACGCCTTATAGACTCACGTATGGATGTGAAGCCATGATACCCGTCGAAGTCGGGGAACCGTCATGGAGAAGGGAAAAGGCCTTATCTGAAACTAAGAACAACGAGGCCATTAAGGCCGAGTTAGATCTCATAGACGAGGTAAGAGCCATAGCACATTACCGAGACTTAACAGCGAAACAGCTCGTCGCGGCAAAGTTCAATAAAAAGGTCAAACCCCGTTCTTTCAGTAAAGGCGACCTAGTACTAAGGAGAGCCGACATAGGCAACAAGAATGCACTAGAAGGGAAGCTAGCTCCCAATTGGGAAGGACCTTGCCGAATTAGGCAGGTACTGAAGCACAGGGCATACGAACTTGAAACCTTAGTCCGAAAACCAGTAAAGAGAACCTGGAATGCCGATAAATTGAGAAACTACTATAGTTAAGTTTCGTTTTGATGTTTTAGCATGGTCTATGCAAGTATGTTTGTTAGCGACATAGTCGCCATTTTAATTAATTGAGGAACGTTAGCTTTTATCAAGATATTTCGACTATATGATAGCTTCATAAAAGTCGCAAAGAGATCGCACCGTCGAAACCACACGAATTCACGAAAAAGAGTTCTGAAACCTATTTTCAAATAAATTCCACAAGGTCGTATTAAAACGATAGGCCCATTAAAAGCATAAGGATATCCCGACTTCCACGACAAGGAATTATGAAAAGGATACCATAACCCGTTTTCGACAATTCCTCGGTGCCATCTTTATAGCCCAAAAGACCGTGCTAAATCTACGAGGAAAGCATAGGCAAGGCCGATTAAAATGCGCCCGAAATAAGACCATTAAAGCCGGACTTGATCAATCTGGCCCGGTTAAGATTTGGTTTCACCAAGTTTAAGCCATAAGGTATTATTGTTAATTCGGGTAGAATACTGGATGATAAAGCGATTGAAATTTGCTAATAAAGGCACAGTGCACAATGAAATGCAAAAAGGAAAGTCTCTATTCGTTATTAAATTTAGTTACAAATGGAAAGAAAGAGAAAAGAGGCCGGAACACAAACACAGCCTATCAAAACAACACCGGCAAGTCAAACATTCCCGACATCATCTGGAAGGGTCGGAGGTCGAGACTCAGCATTATCAGTAGTATCTTCCCCCACTCCAGATGGGCCCTCTCTAGCCAACTCTTCCAAAGCGCTTGCAGGCACAATCTTCCCATCCATCACAATCCTATCAACACGGGTGCCCTCGAGGTTCAGTGTGAAGTTAGGATTGAGGAAAATGACCTGCGCCAAAGCGTTATTGAAGGACTCCTCCACGCCTCTCTCTAGGTCGGCAATATAGGCGGCATCGAAGGATATCTGCTCTTGTAGGCTTTGCAGGCTGGAGTTAAGGCGAGATATCTCAGTGGCGTCTTCAACATGTTTCCGCCTCGCACTCCCCAACTCTAGTTGTGCCGCCATAACCTTCTCTTCAGCCGATTTCTTCACCTTCTCCACCTCAGCAACAACTTTGTTAATGACTTTGGATCGTTCGGACGCTACGGCTTTGAGTTTCACATCCGACTCAGCCCATTGAGCCTTGAAATAGGCCACAGCTTGAGAAAGCTCGGCGGCTCAAAGAGCAAAATGTTCGATATCCATCAGCATGCTCTTTTCTTTAGCGGAAGGCGGCGAAGGTGTGAACCAGCTCAAAGGAGGGTGGATGCCATTCCGGACCTCAGAGTCAACCGGATTTTCGAACATGAAGGACGGTGAAGTATACCGGCTGGGAGAGAGAACGGCCGCGGTAGGAGAAGAGGTAGCTCCTACATTGGGAGAAGATGGAGGTGCAGTCACCTTGGTGATTGGTTCAGCCACCTTGGTAATTGGTTGTGCGGGAGTGACGGAAGACTTCTTGGCAGGGCCCCTCTTCTCGGCCTCATCTGCCTTCCGCTTTTCACTGAATTTCCTCATGAAAGCCGGCACTGCTGGAGTTGTAGACTTTGGCGGCATGGTTGTCTTTGCACAATAAAAAACAATCAGTAGCGTGATAAAATAAGACAATAGGAATAAATTGCTACAGACACAGCATACTTGTTTTTCTTTTCTGTTTCTTTAAAGGAATAGATAAATACATCCCGGCATCAAAAGGCCCCATCGCCTGGCCGAGGTCTTTCAATAGCTCCTCAACTTTCTCCTCTTTGGGGGAAAGCTTAAGCACCTTCGAGTTAAAGGCCCTATTTCCAAAGTGGTGTTGGATGGGAGTCCAATAAAGGGGGAATCTCTCCTCCAACTCTCCCTGTTCATTCAAACGGAGGAACCACGGAACCTGGCCAGGAATGGCCTCTACTTTAAAATATGCCGACTTAAAGCCCTTGAATGACTCGGTAAACGGATTAAACAATTTCTTATTACAGATACCCCGAAGATGGGTCCACTCAAACTCTAGGGGCTCTTCTTTGGTTTTATAAGTGTTTACTGGGGAAAAGAAGTGGAAAAACAATGGTAGGGTACAAGGTATCTCTTGTTCCTTGCAGAAATTCTCGAAACAGAGGACGTAAGCCCAACTGTTCAGGTGTAATTGTGTGGGGGCTAAATACGAATGGTTCAAGATTTCCGTGGTGAAATCCGAGAAAGGGAATGAAGCACCTAGGACGATAACCACATCTCGATACATAAAGAAGAAATGAGGGGAATCTCTACCACGCTATGATGCTACCGACTCTCCCTCTAAAGGTAACCTAACTGTATACCCCTCTCCATCTCTAAGGGTGGGCCCCCTAAACTCTTCAAAGGTCATCTTGTTTTGTATCCGGGACACTTGAGGGCATATAACGAAACGATATGGGTTATTTTCGGCACTATGTGCGGCATTGGTAGAACATGACTCCTCAGCAACCGACTTTTCACTACTTTGAGAAGAAGAGGCCATCTATACCTATATAAATACAAAAGTAAAGACGAGTTAGATAGAAATCTACCTCGGGAAGAAGGCATATGATGCAATGCATGCTTCGATGTTAGGATGGGAACAGATCCGTGAGTGCAACTCCTAAGCACTGTCTCGGCAACCACCTCCCGGCCAAGGTTGACGAAGGCAATAGCCTCGTGTTGACAGGTCTCACAAGGGCTAACTAGATTAGGCCGGGATTCGCTAATAGACAAAGGCTGAACGGCCGAAATAGGAACCGCCCTAACAGGAAACGAAGGCCTAATGGCTAGCCTGGGAGGGGGAGGCCGAGGTAATGGAGGTCGGGAAGCTTTCGGAAGGGGAGGTGGAACTCTAGGGCCTCTCCTACGGTCACCACTCCTAGAAGGTCTAAGAACATCTGCAGCCATGGCTGCAGAAGATCGACGAGCACCATACAGCCAAAAAGCAATTTTCTCAGGCATGTTCCTAATATCTTCCCAATCCTCTTCCGGAATAGGCCTACCATATATGTCTACAGGTAACGAAGGCCTAATGGCTAGCCTGGGAGGGGGAGGCCAAGGTAATGGAGGTCGGGAAGCTTTCGGAAGGGGAGGTGGAACTCTAGGGCCTCTCCTACGGTCACCACTCCTAGAAGGTCTAAGAACATCTGCAGCCATGGCTGCAGAAGATCGACGAGCACCATACAGCCAAAAAGCAATTTTCTCAGGCATGTTCCTAATATCTTCCCAATCCTCTTCCGGAATAGGCCTACCATATATGTCTACAGGTATATCTTTGTCCTTATCCATGAAATACTCAAGAACTTCCCAAGAAAACTAAGAAATGTAAGGTTTAGTATACGGAATCCCAGGATTGAAACCAGAAGAACCCAAACATGCAAATGACGCGAAACGCACTTAACTACGGGAAAAAAACACAGAAGAAAGGGAAAAACAGTAAACACTTGACACAGAAACTAACGATGAAGATGTACCTGAGAGGGAACTGGGTAAAGGAGAGGATCGAGACTTGGATTTGGAACACCTGGGTTGTGAGTATTTTCTTTTGAAAACTGGAAACTCAGAGCGTAAAAAAGGAGAACACCGCGACATTAAAGTTATAAAGAAGTGATCTGAAGAGGCAGATTTGAAAGATCCCAGCAGGCGCGAATGCGAAACGATGGGACCCGTGACGTCAGGGGAATACGAAAAGACAGGTACAGCTGGCGAAGCCCTAAAGTAGATGGCCATCATGAGTCTCGGAAAGTCACGAGCATTTAAAGAAGCGCGAAAGCCGAGAACGGCTGACAGCGGAGTGGTTGGCACCAGTCCCAATACGACGCTACGCCGTGTCAAACAAACCAATGCGACGCTACGCACGCCAAGGGGCAAGAGCACGCGTATCTCTAAGTCGGTTACAGATAGCGCTCCAAATTAAGGGCGGTCGAGGAAACACGTGGCATACAAACGTAACTTAGCATAACACGGTGATGGAACCGGGGTATGAGTGAAAAGGAGGCAATCAAAGTAAGTCGGAGAATAAGATGAAATCGAGCCAGGTTATGAGTAAAGAACGAGGAGTCAAAGATTTCATCCGAGATACAACCGAGGATAGTTCTAACCTAATAAAGCTCGGCATGTCAGAGGCCTGAAATACCGAGCTTGGGGGCATCTGTTACAGACAGGCGAATTGGGCTCCGCTAGGCCCAAAGCCAGCTATCCAGCCATGAAGATAAGGAAACAGCTGATAAGATATTAACCCACTATCTCGCCAACCACCGAGAAACGTGCAAATGCAAGTGGGGCCACGTGCAAAGTGAATATCAGATCAAGGCCCTCAGGTACGCCCTATAAATACCAACATGCAGCCACCAGGTACGCGAGAACAAAAGAAACCCTACTTGTTCAATTCACACAGAGCACATACCCCACCCCCTCTGGCTATCTTAGGCCAAACGATTTACCCTCGAACTACGTGGACTTTGATCCACCACTGTAGTACGTAGGACCTTGGGATTTCACCCCAGGCCAAGTCCAACTCCTTTATTATTCAACTACGAAACAAGTCTCATAAGAACTTTTTTCCTTACCAATAGTATCAAAGACGCTCGGTGTTAAAACTTGTATGACATCGTTTAAAATTGTTATTGCACATTATTCTCACCAGTCTTTATTATAAGATATCAACTAACAAATGTATTTAGTATTTTTTTTTATAAGGTATTTGGTTGTTTATAAAGAGTATAAATATTTTTTTCCCATGTATGCCCATAATTAATAAGGGTAGTAAGTGAAAGTATTAATTAATATGATATTAGAGTTTAATATAATTAATAGGGTTAATATTGAAAATTACTTAAAAAATTTAAGACAAATATAATAACTTTAACTGTTTTTATTGGTTTGTGAAAACTGTTAGTTGATGTCTTATAATAAGGACTAAAAATAGTATATTGAACCTAAAAAAATGCGACTTGATCAGTCTCACAGGGAGCTTGAACGAGACACACGGTTTAAAACCTAACAAATTAAGTTGTCCGCCCCAGTTATGGGGATTTGATGTTTGTGGCATCTTCAACATGGGGAATTAATAAATTTACACTTGACAGGAGAGATTAATTATAATATCACCTGAAAGGAAGTTCGTGTTTTGATGTTCAAATGTGGGTGGATTTGAGTTAATATAAAAATAATAAATAATATATTCCATTCAATTTTAATTATAAAGCACTAACTAACAAATGTATTTGAATATTTTTATAAAGTACTTACTTATTTTCAAATAATATTAAATATTTTTTTATATATGTCAATAATTAATAAAGATAGTGGCGGAGAGTAAACTAGTAGAGCACTGCATAGAATTTGTTTTGTTCCTTTCCTAAATGAATAGTTAATCCAGATGTATAGGTCATCAAACACTACTAATTAAGCTATCTCAAAGCCTAATTAAAAATAACTGTCAAAACTTTCCAATTGTCAATTTGGCTTCTAACTTTCCAAAATGAGGTCCACTAATGATGCATGCTAACATGCTAATCAAATACCTTTATAATTTGAGAAACACGTGGCTCGTAGGTTGACGGAATCCTACAAAAATAACCAATAATAATTATCGTCCTGCTAATAATTAAATTAAAGTATTATACTATCAACACCACTATCGTTTATCGCTAAATTTAATTGATTCATCCCATCACTTATTACGCACACCCATTTTTATGTTATTCGGTCAAAACAAAAGAAGAAAAGAACATCAGGTAATTAAAGGCTAGCTAGGCCTAGGCCTAGCATGCAAAGATAGTAGCTACCCGATTCATTAATTCATAATATTAATTTAAACTTTAAACTTCTATACTGATGATTGGCTAGCAAAGAACCTACTACGACATAAAAGCAAAACTCGGATTCTCGAATGTAAAAGCTAACAAATTGTTGAGTCAACTTCGAATAGATCCATCCAGTTAGAGGGCATACAAGTTAATATAATTAAACTATAGTGTGATTTTAATAATATAATTATTCAATGCTTAATTAGACCTCTAAACTCAGTTTGAATTCTTATACAATTATCATTACTCATTATTTATTTTTTTTTC
Source organism: Acacia confusa (assembly GCA_037074495.1). NCBI lineage: Eukaryota > Viridiplantae > Streptophyta > Magnoliopsida > Fabales > Fabaceae > Acacia > Acacia confusa. Next base: position 3,987,599 of record CM073509.1, read on the forward strand.
TTTTAAGAAGAATAAAGTATACACGAGTTTCTTCCCTTCTATATTCGACAATTAATTTGATCGATTTATATGTCACTAGCTAGTCCAAAGAGCGCCATTGACTTTGTGATAATTAAAATAATCTCAAACTTTTTAATCGGAGGTAGATACTTGCACAGGATATATATGAGGAAATGTGGACGCTTCAGTCACCAAACACTATTACAAAAATATAAAATATTGACTAAATTATCAATTAAGTTGAAAAAATGTTCATCACATCAATTATAAATGCTAGCATCAATCCTTGATATAATATTTTGTTTATAGTGCAATTTACACTATAAACAAGATCTTATACTAAAGATAAAATGTAATAAATATATTTTAAATAGTAGTCAGTTATGTAAAAGGCGAGTCTATTTGAGTCGTGTTGGGCTTCGATAAAAACAAGTTTTCTTAATGTATGATTTTTGCAATTCACAAATTTATATTCCAAAATTCAATTGTGTCATTCAATTTGTTAGCCATCCCCAGTGAGTAGTTCGTCTCTTCATTAGATGTCTATATCTAAATTAAAATTAATAAAAAATTACGCTGTTAATTAATAATATGAGTTAATTAGATGAGAATTGTTCGGCTTACCTTAAAGCTATTATATAGGACAAAAATACATTGAATTGAACATGTAATCGGGGGTCCCTTACAGAGTATATAACTTGAAGAGAGGACTAAGGATTTCCAATTGTTTATTTTTTATCCGCGTGATTGGGAAAAAAATAACATCTACTAAATACATTTATAGGCTTCAATTTTTTCCTTTGTTTCTATTATATTCTCTTTCTTTTTTCCATAAAGCCTATAATTTCGAGATACTGAACATGCTTTTAGAATGTAACTAATCCAACTATTGATTATTCGTTTTGCACTAGCCGCATTTTTATGATAACATTCCAAATTCAGCAGAAATTCTCCGATAAAGTGTCACATCGCCTTTTAAAAAAGAGGGGGAAATTAATATTAATAAAAAATTAAAGAAATTAAAGAACGAAAGGTACTTACATTTATTTCTGAACCATCGGTTATTAATATCCATTTTAAAATAGTCAATAAGTAAATTTTCTTTGTGCCATCACCTCGGGCGAGTTCACGGTAAATAGCGAAATCTTACTGAATCTTCGCCCAGTAATCTCAAACTTTTCTCAAGAGATGTTGAAATATGAAGCGTTGAAGCTAGCCTCAAAGATATCAGAAGTAATTTTCTAATTATAGATTTACATTTTCTTATTTTCACTCTGACAACAACGAGAGAAAATATATATATTAAAGCATTGATATGCATTAATTAATATAATATAATCATCATCTTGAGTGTTTGTCGCTAAAAAGAATAATGATGTTATAATCAATTATATTAGAGAACTTGGGGGGCATAATAATATTCTTTCTTGGATATATATACATATATACACCACAGAAATATTTTCTTTGTAAGAAACTGTCTTGACCATAAGTTTCACCAACTGCATGACGAGCCTCCTAATGAAGGGAGATGTGATTCTTTAACAAGTTTGTTTTCATATAAATGGAAAAGAAATATATATAAATAGAAATGAGAAATATTGAAAAGGGCGTATAGAAGATGCAATAAAATGCTGAAACATTAAAATCCACCAGATGTTATTGTTATGCCTGCTTCCTCCGAATTTGGTGCTCAAACTTCTTTATCTGTCAATTTTTAGGATCGTCCTTCCTTTTTTGGGACATTATTTAGTTATTCTCAATCTCTAACATTCCATGATTGCAATCAAACGTTGTAACTTGTAACTAATGTCGGTTCTTTATCCCCAAATAAATAAATAAATAAAACTAACGCTGGTTAATTTTTTTAAGTGGCAGAGAAAGTTCAATTCTCCAATTTGAATTTCATCAATGGAAAACATAAAATTTAATACTCCCCAGTCCTAAATGTAGAAATTAAATAACTAATTTATAGATATTAAGAAATTAAATTAGTTAAGTTGGTTATTTGTAAAAATATGTGTTAGCTTCTCCAAAATACCATTTTAATTATTTTCACTTGAAACCTACTTTGTTGGTGAAAAATACCCTTAATATATTCAATCAATATTCAATTCAGAGCTTAGAAGAAGAAAAATTATAACTTTAGAGATAAAGTGAATTGGGGTTTTGCATTTAAGACCAATTAAAACAAACTCTTCCATTAACTCTTATCTTTAAGATGGGAGGGAATATGTTTTCATGTTTCCTATAATTGTAAAATTGAGTGACATGATGTGAAGAAAATATTTATAATGAACTACTGATGACAAAGTCTAGAAATCCCAATCATTAAGACATATTTGCCTGATGAGAAAAATAAATCTTACAGCAACCACAAGCAGATGCATATGTATGAGCTACAAGCTAAGATATTAATTAAGGATAATATTTAGATATAGTACTTTGTGAGATAAGTAAACAAAATTAAAAAATCATTTAATTTGATAGTGCTTTATTGAGTCTTTTAAGCATTATATAATATATGACATAATACCAAAAAAAAAAATTATGCATACTCAAAAGTAGTTTTGGGGAAAAAACATAAGCTTAATGGAATGCCTTGGTGGAGCATAACAAAGTAAGGCATGACATTAATCACATTGCACTCTTCACCCATTAACCTTTTCAGTAGAAATTGTTTTTCCCCTTAATTTATACAAAAGGGAAAACAAATTTAACACTTGAGAAGTGTGATATGTGATGGAAGGTCTACCATTTGGTTTAAATAAATACTCCATGTGCTTCTTCTTATAAGGTACCAACTAATAATTTTCATAAATCAATGAAAACAGTTAAATTCATTAAATTTGTTCTAAAATTTAAATAATGTTTAATATTACTCTTACTTGTTGCATTAAACGCTAATATCATATTAATTATTACTCTCACTTATTACCCTTATTAATTATGAATATACATGGAAAAAAAATCTAATGATCTTTAGAAACAAACAAATAAATTATTATGAAAAGGATCAAATACATTTGTTAATTAATGTCTTATAATAAGAGTAGTTAAGAAAAGTAAACATTTTTTTAATTAAAAAAACACAGAGCGTTTGCTTGAAGGTTTTGTAGGCATTGTTTAATAGTTTTATAGGCAGACAAGGCGCATCTAGTTTTGTGATGCTGCTGATGGCAAGGCCTACCACCAGCTTTCTAGTTTCTACCTCATATTATTAAAATAAAATGGTTAAATAGATTAAATTTTGCATTTATTTTAGAAACGATTGTTCTATTATATCTTTTAATTTAAATATATTTAATAACATAAGAGATAGTTTAATCTCATTTAGTCATATTTTTCTTCGCTTAAAAATCAATGCACATATATAAAAGAAATTTATTAAACTGTAATATTTACAAACTATAAATAGTATAATTTTTATACGAAAAAGTGAAAAAATTTTAAATTAAAATGATAAATATGTCTAAATTATAAGTAATTCAAGATGTTGATGTGATAAATTAGTAAATATGTTACTATCCGAGTGTCATATTGGTTTTAACTTTTTGAGAAAAAAGATCTTCTTACATATCACATGTTCCTTCGAATACGATATTGAGAATAGAGTAAAATAAATTAAAAAAATATCCATGATAATTTTAGGGGCAAGTGAATATATTTTTTTAAAAGTTATGTGTAACTTTTTCCTCAAAAATAGTAATATCATGTGTTATATGAGCAAATATATATCCTCATAGTTATGTGATGTGCATGCATGTGCGGGTCTAGTATTTCTCAAGTAGGAGACTATTATCTTGAATAATAATAATAAAAAAAAAATCAATGAAAAGCGATCAACGTCAGAAACTTTTCAATTGGAAATGAGTGTCACAAAATGCCTCATCCCCCCATTGATGCAGAGGCCACATGCCTCTTTCATTCATTTTCACACATAGTTTCACAACACGCAGAGTTGTGGGACATTTCAAGTCAGCCCTAAATCCAAAGGGGTCCCCTAAAAGATCCTGACGCTAGCTAGCTATCATCTTTTGTTTCCACCCGCATTACTCTCTCTCTCTCTCTCTCTGAATATTAATAAACTCTACCACTGTCTAATACTATTATTTATAAGTTTCTTTTAATTAAATCAAACATATTAAGGAAATGTGTTTAACTTAATGATTATGAGATAAATTTTTAACTTTGTCTTCGCTTATGAATAGATATTTTTTAACTTTTCATTCTCTTTTTATTTTTATTGGTATAATTAATTAATATAGGTAAAATTATCATAATCTCATTTATTACCTAAAAGATGACTTATAAATAGAATCAAATTTATTGGTAAAAAATGACTATAAATAAAATTAGAGTGGTACATACAAAAACATATATTGGATATTGTATATTTATATAATGGGTATAACCCCTTTAGTAGGTCACATATACATGACTTTTCAAAAATAATAACTTTGCTTTTTCATTCTTAAATATAAGGTTCAGTTGATTTTTTTAAAGAAAATTAATGAAGTTAGTTAAATTATTTAAATTTATTATTTTTTCTCCAAACTAATTTATCTAACTTATAAACTGATATATAATTTAATCATACTCAATATATAATATGATTAAATTATTTAAAACCAGAGGTAGTAATTAAGATAATAAAATCGCATGCGTAAGCATGATTATAATAACAACTTTGTTATATATTATTATCCTCATTGGCCTTCCCCAAAGTGATTCCTTTGCTTTCTTCTTAAGACATTTTCACCGAAATTAATGTCTCTTTCCGTTTTACCTAATTAGAAATATTACTTATTTGTGTCCCTTTTGAGTAATTTTATGGTGCGCATGACGATCACCAAGCTTTTCGTGGTTTCTCTAGTGCTTCCTCTACCTGTCCCTCCTTTTCTTACGCCTTTTCCCTCCCATTATCAATTTTAGTTTAAAGACATGCATGCTCATGTCACTAAACAAGAGGATCATTAGCTATAACATTTAATATCTCTAAAAGTTTTCCATGTTACTACAAAATAATCAAAGCTGAAAAAAAACAGAGGGGCGGCCAACTTAGTGGAAGTGGTTCTGCATATTAACCAATCATCATTACTTAACAAGAGCATGTTTTACTAGTTTAGTATACTGTAACACCTAGATTTTGTCAACATTAGACAAAATTTTCAATTGGTGCAACACAACTATTTACTGGAAACTCAGTTGTCCAAATTCTTTCGAATCTGAGTCTAAATAGAGTCCATAATTGAATGGTAAGATAGTGAAAATGATATGAACAGAGACAATAATTCTTGAAACAGAGGACTCATTTGAACCGACATACCCTGTTTTATGGAAGTTTTTTTTTTTTTTTTTAAAGAGAACAAGAACTTAAAGAAAATAATACCAGAAAAATCTCCCCTCGTTAGAACTAGTCTTCCATTTGTTATTCACAAATTGTACGGTTTTTTTGAGGATTAAGATGCAAAAATACACATAAGTTTTTTCCCCATGAGCGCTCAACACCACGAACTTTTTTTTTAGAGCAAAAATACACATATGGTTACCATTTTGGAGCAAGAGTCACATCCTACCATTAAGTTATTGTTCACCGTGATGAGAAAAAAAGAGATGAAGTAAATAGTAACATAACGGCGGTGGACAGTAATTTAACGGTGGGATGTGACTTTTGCTCTAAAATTGTAACCACGTGTGCATTTTTGCTCCAAAAAAAAGCACGTAGTGCTAGGCGCTCCTCGGAAAAAGTTTATGTGTATTTTTGTACCTTAACTCTTTTTTTAATATTCCTTTTTTAATTCATTTTCCCAAATTTTAAACCCATCTGATATTGGGGTAAAGATACAGGACAATATATAAAAGGGAAAATTCCACTAAGGCCCAAATAATCAAAATATTGTCAAAAAAGGGTATAAGAAAAGTCATATGTCAGAAAAGGCCCTGGGACCTTTTCTGGTATTATTTCAAAAAAAATTGTACGAATATAGTTATTAATGGCTACTGATATAGTTGTTAATGAGACTGATTTAGTTGTTAATATATAATTGTTAATGAAACTGATTTAGTTGTTAATATGTAGTTGTTAATTATACCGATTTAGTTGTTAACGGAAACTGATATAGTTGTTAACCGCTACTGATATAGTTGTTTACGCTTTCTGAAATAATATCAGAAAATGCCCTAGAGCCTTTTTTGATATTTAATTTTTCTTAGGGCCTTTTTTGATAATATTTCCCTACCTTAAACTTGAATGGAATTTTCCTATATAAAAGGCGTCTTTTTTATGGTGGCGTAGTAGAAGGGTCCCACTGAACCCGGTGCTGGGAGCCTTTATTTTGCACCTACAAATACCCCTCATTCCCTTCCTTCCATAACCATCATCATCCAAAGCGAATTCCCAACAACCTCTCACGCCTTCATCATCTTCCTTCTTCCTTTTCCTCTGCAACTCGCACTCACAGTGGTCTCTCAGAAGACCTCTGTCGGATGCTTGTTGCCCCATCCTCTAAGGTAAATGAGCTTACCCTTTCAAATCTTGAAGATTTGTTTCTTACCTGATTCTTGGGTTTCTTGATTTTTGTTCTATTTTGGAGTTTTTCTGATCAAGTTTGGGTCTTTTGTTATGCAGATAAGTGGTTGTGAGTAATTCTCCTCTGAATTATTGGAGATGTCAGCTCAAGGTTTGATGTCATCAGAGCCTAAGCTCTTGCAGCAGAAGCAGGGCATAGTCACTATTCTGAACTCTGACTGTGAGAAAAACAGAGATTTTTCTTCTTCTTCTTCTTCTTCTTCTTCCTCCCTGCGACGCACTCTATCTGCAGACATGTCGTCAAAGAAATGGCTCTCTCAAAATGGGTTCTTCTCTCCCGTGATGAAGAAGACTTTTTCATCCCAGAGGCTCTCACATTCAGATGCTGCTGACTCGTGCTATTCCTCGTCTGATTCAGAATCATCAGATGACTGCGAAGAAAGGAGGAAAGATCTGGAGGATGAAACTATTTGGAGTGCAATCCAAAAAGACAAAAACAAAGAGAGAAACGAGAAGCCCGGAGCTTTTGACATCTGGAGCTCCATTGTGTCCCAGAAAACCAACGAGGATGCCTCCAAATCATCACTACCTCCTCCTTATATTCACCCACTTGTGAAAAGATCACAAAGCTCTCTCAGTAAGAAGAGCCTCGAGATTTGCACAGAGAGTCTTGGATCCGAAACAGGGTCCGATGGGTTCTCTTCATACCCGTCATCTGAGAGAGGGGAAACAGAGGAAGATAAGGATGATGAAGAAGAAGAAACGGAGAAAGAGACACACCAAGAACATTATGAGGCAGAGGAGGATTTCGTTGTGCCAAAATTCAACTACTCTGCAACTTACAAGAAATCTGGTCCTCGTTCTTTCCCTCCTCCTATTCCTTCTCTAACTCGTCAAGATGGGCCTTCTGTTCACATGAGGTGTCACCGTGAAAATGGAAGGCTTGTCCTCGAAGCTGTGTCTCTTCCTTCTCAGAACAACTTCTGTGCTCGTCGCCAAGATGGTCGCCTTCTCCTCACTTTCAATAATCTCAACACCTATGAAGAAAAAGAAGAAGAATACGATGTGGACGTAGAGGAGGAAGAAGATTTTGAGGAGTATGAGAAAAATGAAGAAGAAGAAGAAGAAGGAGAGGATGAACATGAAGAGGATGACGATGATGAAACAGAGGCGGATGAGATTGACAAAAGTGAGACAGAGCAACAAGCACCAATATTATGTAGTAGAGTTGATAGTGTGTATTTGGTAGGATTAAATATGAATAAGCCAATTGGGTTTGCAAATAGGAACCCAAGGTGGTCGGAGAAGTTGAACGAGGTGGTGAATTCAGAGGATGTTAAAAGCACCACGGCGGCGAAATCATTACTTCCACCACGGCCAAGGGTGGCTCGATTGGTCCCATCAGCACCGGTAGGGGCAAATTCTGCAGTATCATCTTTCAATCTTTATCATTACTTTTGGAGAGACAAATCCACGAATCATCCTCCCCAGAATAATAACACGCCAATGAAGAAGCATATTGTCTGTGAGACAATTAAACAAGCACCTTGTGAGCAACAGAAATTGCAGGTTCTGGAGGGAAAAAATGGAGATTACTTGGTTCACAATTGGATGAGTTGCAAGGAGTCAAGAAGATCCTTCCTATTCAGGGGACCTCATTGCATTGCCACATCTTCCTGAGTCACCAAACACACAAAATTAGACAATTCCCAATCAGAAAACCCTATGTGGCCCTACATCTAATCCACAAAATCCATCTGCTTCAAATTATTATTAATTACTCCATCTGTTTCTCCCTACCCAGTTCCACTCTCAGGGGAGAAGTCGTCAAATAAAAGATATGGAGAAGGATAGAGAGAGAGAGAATGATACTTTTGATTTGTCAGATCAATGAAATGACTTGAACAGTGTCATATTTATATATGATATTGATGCAATATGTATTTTATGTTTGTGAATTCATCATGCTTTTTAATTTCCTGGCTGCTGTTGCTGTGGATGAAGAGTTTGGCAGTAGAATTTTGAATTTTTTTGACAAGACAAGTTTCAGATGGAATCCAGAACGCGTTCCCACTGCGAAGGCTTTCGGATAGTTTATTTGTGTCGTCTTGCTGTGATTTTTATTTATCTTATCTTAATCGGTTAATTTATAGATTAAAGTGGATGAATTTTAACAACTTAACAAGTGCTCAACTCAAGAAGCTTCCCCTTACTATGCATAATTGAAAGAAGAAGAAAAGATTCAGAATCCCATTTATTTTTTTAAAAATAAAAATATACAGTACAATATTTGTTTATATGATATGTTTCATTTTGAATAAACCAAAATTACTATATCACCTCCCTAATATAAGAGTTAATTAAGGATATAATTTAGTCCAAAATATTATATTTTAATATATTTTATCTTTTATATTTATCAATTTTTTTCTCCAACTAACTTTACACATGAATATTAAAGAAATGTCAAGTCATATGTGTTTAAATTAACTAATTTATTTAATTTTTTAATATACTCAAATAAGTTAAATAGCCCTTATATTAGGTGACAGATAAAAGATTTTACTTCTTTTTTTTTTCATAACTCACAATCACACATCCATGACCATTATAATATCTATAGAAAGTTTAAACTCACAATTTCACCCTTGCAAAAAATTAAGGAGCTTGGTGAGATTGGGAAACGATTTAATCTATAGACGTCGTTTTTTTTTTTTTTTAGAATTGAAAGGACAGGTACTAATGACTTAAAATTATAAGTGAAATTAAACTCACAATCTTCCTGTTATAAATGTGCTTTTATGTCACTTGGCTTGGCTTAAAGAACTTTGCTAGACCTCATCTATTTGAAAGGTCTACTATATGATTATCAAATTTAATAAAGCAAGAAATAATAAAAAGGGGAAAAGATAATTGAAAAAGGAGGCGATGTCATGTTTGACTAGGGTGCACCGTATTGTCTGGCAGAGAAATATGAAGGAGGCTTGCTTTTGTAGTGAATGGAGTCAATGAGGCTGGAAATTGGGTCATTTCCAGATTTTATGGTCTTCTTTTTTGGAAACATCACGATCTTCCTCTTTGATTTTTGTCTTGCTTGCTTCAGCCCTAAGCTTTAGACAGTGACTACTGCCTCCTACCTATGACGAATCTGTCATATTTCATCCCCAAAACATTATGAATTACTAGTTAAAAACTCGTTTTGTTATTGTGATTTTATATTTTTATGATTTTTTTTATTAAATCAATTTTACTAATTTTTCAAATACTTTTAAATTTTTATGATTTTACTATATTATGATTTTACGATTTATGATTTTTTATACTTCTTCCAAGTTTTAAACAACCTTGATCAACACACCTTTTTTCGCATATATAATATATACTTCTCTGGCTCTCTTAAATTAATAAATGCCATAGTAGCATTGACTATTATTTTTTGGGTTACAGTGTTGATTTGATTTAATGTCGGCATTAATCTAGAAGGAAAGAGCAAAAGGCAGCAAGTGCTTTGAGTAACATAACTTCCCAATGATTATATGGTTATATTCTCTCCATCTTTTTTATAAATAATTTTCTCTCTATTTATCTTAAAATTTAAAATATTTTTTTTCTTTTCTTCATCTCTTATATACACATCTTTATATTAATTACCCTCTACGTACAACTTATTCTCTTTTCTTTACTTATTTATTACACATTATTTCTCATATTTTATACTTATACACTTTCATATTTGTTACTCGTTCTCTCTCTCATGCTCTTTTTATAAATGGGGGCATCTTTAAAAGAAATATAATATTTTTAATATAATTCTTGTTTTTAACTGATCTTAATCGTCGTCAATTTATTTTGCACAATAAGAATATAAATTACTTATTAAAAATACAGAGGGAGTATATGATTAAACAATGATGGAAGGGATGGTGACATCATTATCCATTTTAACTGAAAATTGCATTGACTGCTGCCTTTTCAGGTGGGTGAGGTGACCCCTCCCATGTTTAATAGACAAGCCATGTAAATACACGGAAGTACGTATATTTTGTTAATATTTTCTTACCAATTTTTAACAGAAAATCATGTATTTTTTTTCCTAAAAAGATATAATGTTATTAAAAAAAATTATCAGACAATAAGATTTTATATCTGTTTTTGTTTTATAGTTGGTCCCAAACTCAGATAAATGAGGAGAGTTGGCTTAGAATATTGATAGCCATCATAAAACTGTGTGTGTGATATAGATAAATGACAATATTATGCTAATGTCAGGTCATATTGCATAGCAGCAACGCATTGTATGGCGCTTTAGTACTCAAAAGTCATGTATAGTGTTAAATATACAAGGGCTACCACACTCTTTTGGACAGATGCAACTAAAAAAAGTTTGTCCAAGAGAGCAATATCAAACATAGTAATGGGACAAGACTTGTTGCTGTTGGATAATACGGCTTTAAACATGTATACATATTTGCATGGTTCTCTGACTTTCTTATCCGATTGAAGTTTCTCTGAATGGTGTTGTCGTGAGATCAAACTTAACTCAAATGTGCATTTTGTGGGGAGGGGACATTCTTGCTTTATCTGTTGGCTCAATGATGGCTAATGATCAGGATAAGTACAGTTTATTGAACCGGTAGGCCAAACATATACGATTGGCCTTGCAATAACTAGGTATTTCTTGTTTGGTTTAAGCTTATCCCCCTAGTTTAGACGTGAACTGAGAACTTTCATAACACAGGCAAAAACTGAAAAGTTGTTTCCAGCTATTTTGATTGCAAGCATTCAGATTCTATCGTTTGAAGTTACTCTGTTTTTTTTGGGGTGATATGATGTTACTCTGTTATTTGAATTCTGCTAAGTTATACTTATCAGGTTATCATATTTGCCTGCCGAAAACTGTAGATTGTTCCGTTGCTTCTCTACACTAATCAATCAGCATAATTGTTTGCTTCTCGCTACCTTTGATCAAGAGTGATAAACCAACACATGATTATATCTTGAGTTTCTTTGGTTTGTGTTGGACATGGGACGATTGGAGAAAAAATGATTTTGAATGAGTTTCAAGGCCCCAATGTAACGACTATTAACACAAACTTTGCTACAGATCTAGAGTTTCAAGTTTCAACCCATACAAGATCTCCGTTACTTCAACAGAAGTAACAGGAATGGTTGGAGAACCCATTCGCATGATATCAGGGAAAACTCATCACTGATGCAGTGTGACACAGCAATGATTAAAAGCAGGGAAAACTAGAAGTGCCTTTACAAATGAACAACTCACTAGTAACAATAATGTGTAGGGAAAAACTCACCAGAATTTGCTATTACATTTTAGGAATCAATGACCTTATAGCCTAATAATATAAAAGCTCTCGTGCCCACTTGTAATTTTAAGCCGTTAGTATATGCATCTCAGAATTTGAAAAAAAAAAAAAAAAAAAAAACTTCAAGAGGCATAAGTTTGAGCAAATTGGAAGCCAGCAGGACTAAATTAGTAGAAATCAATGTTCTTAAACCTACACCGGTCAATATACCAATCGGGGTATTAGGTCAACATAACTAATTTCTAAAATTTTGGGTTTTAAATATGAAATTTTAAAGAAAAAAAAAATTGATGCCTGGATAAGACCGGTTTATCGACTACTTTGCCAATTTCCGATTCGAAACGACTGTCAGTTCTGGGTTTCAAAATCTTGCTAGAAACAAAGTGCAATTATCTCACTCAGTGAAAGAAAAATGCAATTTACAGAGATAACGTCTTAGCCGTGAATTGGAACCCGACAGGACTACAACACTTTCTGCCTTAGCTATATTTCATTCTATTTCGTTGGTCCATATTATATCGGTGGTCGGCTAAAAGGCAGAATCAAATCAATTACAAATAGGCAATCTTGGAACAACAAAGCATACAATATAAAATTATATTGATCAAAATTCACGTCCTCCGTCAGAATATATGTTAATTCACACAATAATCGTACAGTGCAAGGACGAGAATTACACAAAGCAGCACCTTTATGATACATAAATAATGGACCCCCCATGACTTTTGATTTATATATCTCACCAATACATAAAAAAGCTCTTTGTTCCTCATGAAAGGAAAAAGAAAAAATAATAACAATAGCCTGAGGACGAGGGAAAAATATATGTAAAAATAAATGATAAAAATAACCAGAACTACCAAACCCATAAGAAACAACCGTGACCTTGACTTTGCCTATGGCTCAATTTACAAAGGGTGTGGGTGACCCCCGACTCCAACTTCTAGCTTGTCAAAGTAAAGCCTAGCTGCAGCCATCAACCTGCATCTGGAACTTGTATCTTGCTCATGGAGACTGCTAATTTAAAGGTTGAAAACCAAAATTATGAAAGCCTTTCAACTTTCTGCAGAATTGAGAGTACAAGTCGGCAAGCCCCCGTAGTGGCATCATGCTATATACAGAACACCAGAGAACCGGGCGATAGCACAAGCCAGCAATGCATAAGTATTAGGGACAATCATATCGATCGATCATTATATCCAAGCAAGAGAACCTCGGTCATTTGCCACTGGAGGTCGGCCTCTAGTTGGTGTTGGGGGTCTGTTAGCATTCAACTCCTGTCCATATATAAATAGTGCAATCCAGAAGAACTTAATACCATGCAACAAAGAGCGTACAACAGCAGCAACAAGAAACTTGTAAAGTTGCAATTCACTATAATACTCAGCTTCTAAGAGGATGCAAAAAATCTTTCTGTACCTGCATCCATGTATCTTCAATATGACGTTCTGGTGATGCTTCTGGTGAAGAAATTGCAGGTGGCAATGGATGAATCAGTTTAGGAACCACAACAAGATCTCTACCCAAAACGAGTATTGCCCCAGCGTTATTGGCAGTACCTATAGGGACAAGGAAGTTCTAAAATTTAACGAGGGTAAATGATCCAATGTGGAAATAGCTGTGTACTGGTAGAAGCCAAACATACCACAGTAGTTTGTGGCTGAGAAAAGTGTTATCAGATGACCCTGGGCAAAACGCTCAAAACCATCCATCACACATTCGTGGGCACGAACAATTAGCTGAAGATCATTGTTGTTGCAGAATTCCATGACACGGTCAGGCTGCAATAGCAAACATGAAAATAAACCCAAGGCAGCACAAGTTTATATAAAGAGAATTTAAAGAGTAAAGACAAAACCAACCAAGAAAATATGCTTATGGTTAAGAAAATTCCCTAACTAATACATATAGAAAATATTTAACACCTACACAATAATATCAGCAAAGTGGAAGTGGAGAAATAGGAGGAAAGGTGCAATACAATTACTTTTGAGTGCTAATAAATAAAAATAAATCATATTTATCATCTTTTCACTCTACATAATATCTAGCTTTCAATTAAGTGATAGATGCAGATGCCTTGCAAAGTTTCAAAATATTGATACCCTAACAACTTTAAAAGTATTAAGAGGATTTGAAAATCCAGCAGTAGAACCAATATATCACATATGGGATAAGTAACATTTTTGCCCCGGAAGTTTCCACTTATAAGCACTGAATATCCAGAAGTTTTTATAGGAGCCATATTGCCCCGGAAGTTTAATAAATGCAACAATGTCAACCCAAGCCAACGAAACTATACAGATGTTTGCCACGTATGATAAAATGCCACATCATGAGCCCATTAGGCTGAGGTGGCATCACCCCATTTTTTCCCCACCTCCCCTAGTTTCTCTTTCTTCTTCCTGCAGCAACTTTTCTCCTTGCACAAATCCTTCCCCTCCAATGGTGGAAATGGGTCCCCAACCAGCGTGATTTTTTTTCAAGAAAGCACAGATTCAAGCCAAAATGAAAGAAAAGAATAGAAGACTCCCCAGCTACCATTGTCAACTAATAACCTTGAATCGAACTATAACAGTATAAACATTTCAAGAAAAGAAAAAGATGAATTGTTGACTGAAACCATATATTAGGTGCTTAATCTTCCCAAGAATGAAAATGCCGATTAATGGAAGCCCCAAATCTTATATCATTGCCTCAACCAGATTTATGACTCAACCATAAGCCGTGATTTCAAAACCCAGACCTATTTTGTCCCTCATTCATTGCCATTATTGTTCTCATTCACAAAAGAGGTTGATTATCGGTCTCATTCTAATAAGAGATTTGTTCCCATTTTTGCCATCGAAGCTGGAAGAAGATTGTGGAGACCGATCGACCTCCACAATCACCCCCACCATTTTTATCGACGGCACCTGCATCGATGGTCTGGAATCCTTGGTTACCCTCCATCTCAGCAGCCACCTCGTCAAGATTTGGCGGCACCAAAGGAACATTGTGTTTTCTATGCTGTAAAAGATCAATCATTGAAGACGAGGAAGGTCATATGGTCTTCGCAAGGTCCGACGAACAGCGAGAAGAGGAAAGCTGAGTGCACAGATGAGGGAGAGAGAAGATTGGGGGAGACTGTGTTTTGGATAACTAGGCTATTGAGTTGGTGTATTGAGCGCCACATGGATCACATAGTCAAACAAACCAAATTTAGCAGTTAAAATTAACACCTTTTAACAGTAGGGGCAACATTGTTATGTTTTGTAAAATTCTGAGACAACATTGCTCCTAAAAAAACTTCTGGATACCCAGTGCTTCTAAGTGGAAGCTTCCGATGCAAAAATGGTACTTATCCCATCAAATATCGACTATTATTACATGAAAACTAATTTACAGTATACATAGTAGTATCAATGTGGTGAGAAGTATTAATAAGGTCAAACATTAGCATTTATTGCTGAGTAATTTGGTACCCTATGAAAAAGGAGGCAAAATAAACAAGTGGCTTAGATATTACAATTTTATCTATAACTAGAGTAAGAGAAAAGGTCCATGATTGGATCTATTAATTTCTCAAAAAAAAAAAAAAACGAAGCACTTGTGGAAAACAATGAATTCCATTGAAAATGACAGCCTTAATTTATGCTTCCTTCCAAGTATACAAAAAGGGGGAAATAACCATTGGCTAATTCATGCAATGTTCACATGATTCAAAGTAACAGGCAATGAACACTCACCCCAAAAGTAACTAACCCTGGACCTCTAGCATTAGGTCTTAGACCTTCCACACTGTCATTCTCTGTTGGATCAGACCTAAGGAGAAACATTTCAATGTCACTTTACTGAAAGAACAGAACATTTAATTGCAAAAATACAGATAATACGCAGATGCACTAACCACAACAAATCCATTAGCACAATTGACCCTGCTTCCATTGTAATTGGACGCTGAATGTTCTCAATTTGTTCCACATGATTTATCGAACGACCAATACCCCCATGCATGCAAATAATTTTTTTCTCAATCAGAGCGGCTAGAGGAAGCCAATTGAACAACCGGTTTATCCGATGCCATGACCAAATTCCATCTCTCTCACCCTAATCAATAAGTTGAACCAGACTCTTGATTAACATGATAGCAAGAAAAAACTTTGGATAGCTTGTTCAGTAGAATGAAAACAAAAAATTCCCTACCATCCTTTCAATGCACTCAATCCGGAAACCAAAAAGGGCATTAATATCTGCTGCTTCATGGTTTCCACGTATTAAATGCACATTGTTTGGATACTCAACCTGCAATGTTTACACAAGTATGCATAAATCTTTAGGCTTCCAAACTCTTAACACTGAAGAGAAAAAGCTCGGTGAGAGAACCTAAATAGCCAGAATACCTTCAAGGCAAGAAGAAGGGTTATAGTTTCCAGGCTGTGTTGGCCACGGTCAACATAATCTCCTAGGAATAGATAATCGATATATCTGATGGTCATTCGTACAGATTAGCAACATCGATAATAGAATGCCTAATTCACGATTGTTATCATAGTTCAAGCAGAATTCTATGTGATAAGAAATCATCAATGAAGAGATACAAAACCCCAAGGGGGTTTGTTTCATGGCCTTAGGCTGGCAACATCCTTTTGAGGCACCACAAATAAGACATCTTCTATATTAACTATAGACAATTCATGGATGATTAGTATGAAAAGAAAAGAAAAGAACCATTGCCAAGGTAGATTGTCTTTTGCTAGTTGTCAAAATACAATGCCATGTGAATAATATTTGAAAGAAGATGAGACAACCATATGATATGTAAATATTTTATTGTACATTTCAAAGCATACACTGATTTGTAAGAGCTCAGTTTGAAATCATCTACAGTACTAAAGAAACTTACGCTATGTCGCCAGCAGTTGATGGTGCACCATACTCATCAAAAAGCCGCATGAGATCGCCAAATTGACCATGTAAATCACCAAATATTTTGATGGGTGCCCTAAGTTGTAGGACACTGGGTTCACTTGAAAATATCCGCTCCACATTATCACAAAGATCTGCAATTTCATTGCAGTCTAAGAAAAATTGCCGGCGAACTGGTGGTTTCCAGCCTCGAGGCTTTAAGAGGTGTGCTATGACCTGACAAGTTGAGGAATCTCCATAAGATACAACAATAGCAAACAAAGATAAGGCAAAGATGCACAGGTGACAGCAAAAATGAGACTGAAAGAAAGCTAGTGTTGCTACACCAGTTCAAGTGCAAGTTAAGGTCAGGCTCGGGCCACAGACTTAAGCTTGAGCCCAACACAATGTGGACCCACCAATCAAGGTTGGGTAATTTGCCAGGCCCACGGATAAAGCCAATATTAACCACATGCTAACCTGCCCTACATACAGCTCTTGTCATCGAAAATACCTACTCCAATAGTTTTGAAAAACATGTAACATAACAGGTAGACTTTAGTCCCCAATGAAAATAAAATGGAGTTCACGTAACATGAGCCACCAGATATTAATAAACCTAATCCACAATTCATTGCTTTAACTTCCAACACGTGATAGCTCAGATCCATGCCATCTGACAGGGCCAAATCATTAATTTGATAAACCCATTACTAAACCGTTTCCTATGATATGACCTGACTTATCAGATGTTTTGGACCTGAATAAAAAATGGATAACTGAAAGCACATATTTCATATATTATTATATCAATCATACTTATTCTGATATGATGCTCAATAATTAATAATGTATATAAATTCATACCTTTTTTGGGACACTATTAATAGACATCTGCCGATCTAATAGTTTTCTGGCTGCAGTTGCATTTTCTGGAGTCCCATAACTGACCCGCCTGCCTTCATTTTCAAATTGATCAATGGAAAGCTGTCTAACCATCCCACCTAATGCCCCACCAGTCTCAGCAGCAACAACCACCTAAAGAAAAATCTAGTTAATATCAGAATTTGTGCTAAAATATTTAATGAAAAACTCAACATTATATAATGCATGTTGGGGAAACAAAATGTGGGCCTCACAGCTCTATGATGCAGTCTGACTCCACCAGGAGTATTATTATTTGATACTGCAGAATCAGGCTTAATCAAAGAAGATGTAAGCTTCCCACTTGGAGTAGCCTCCGGCCCACCATCTCTGTCAGGCAAATCAACTTCTCCATTCTCCTGCCGTGCCTTAGCAGCAGCCAATGTGGCACTGATAGCTTCAGCTTCAGCAGCTGATGCTTCAACTAGATATTCAACACCTTTGCTAGTTCGCCTGTTCAAAGTCCTTCTAATACATCACAGAGCCAAACAACTAAAAATCAATCGCTATACAATCTCAATGACAAGTATCTTACCTAGATCCCTGTAGCATGGCATTTTCAGTGCTAATATCAGTATACATGTCACCATTTATAGGGGGAGCAACAGGATTGCCCAGAACAACTGCACCATCAGCAGCCGCTTCAGGCATTGTTTGCCTTGATCTATCATCAAATCCATATCGTCCAAGCATACATCCTGGTTGTAAATTAGTTGCAGCAGCTGCAGCAGCATGCGAAGCAGCAGTTGTGGTTTCAGCAGCAGCAAGATCTTCAGCAACAAGTAGGTCATCCAGCAAAACTCCTGCAGGATAAACAACTCACTAGCATCAGCCCGGCTTGTGAATAGTAAAAATGCATATAACAAAGTTTAATTTCAAGGGGAGTATTATATTCCACAAAACTACCTAAAAAACATTCATCTTCAAAATCCTGCCTATGACCAGAGATCTCAGTATGAAAGATGAACAAGTATTTAGAAATAAAGAAGGCAATAAGCTGAATTTAAAGGATAAAGACAAAAGAACTTCTCTTATATAAACTTGAGGGGGGAAATGTCAACAAGCTAGTAGTAATAGAATTGTTAACTTCCTGTTCGGGCTTTGTGCTAGGGCATGTTTACATCATCAGAGTAGCTTGTGCAACTTGATTAGGATTGCCACAAGCTTATACACCATTCATCTTTCTCATTACACTCTTAGCTGTGAGGTATTCTCCAACATTCCAACACTTTTTTCCCTAGCTTGTGTTCTTTGACCTTGAACCTCAAAGGCCTTTGATCTATCACTTTTTTTAATGAGGTCTCCCAATGCGCTATTGGACTGTGGTAAAATGTTAAATTTTTGTTTGGGCTTTATTCTTGGGCGTGTTTATTTCACTGAAATAGCTTAAGCTACTTAATTAGATTGCACAAGCTTATATACCATCATTTTTCATATTATTTTTAGATGTGGGACACATAATCCCCAACAAGTATCATATTTGGAATGTAAAGAAACCATTCAATGAAATTCCCTGCTATAACTTTTTGGCTGAATCAGTGCCAAACCTAATTGAGTGGCATCCCCACATTTTTAAAACAGAAAGGCTATGCTTTGGTTACTTTAATCAATTTGTCAAACCTTAGTGTTCAACAGAATGAAAGCTATGGCTGTTAGGCTTATTGAATCATCCCTTAATAGTTCCCATCTACCTACTCCTATAGCATCGATTAGAGAATTTCATGTTCTGAATGTAGACACTAGCATTCCTTCTCATCTGAACAAGAGTGACTATCCAACAAATATAAAGTACACACCACATCCAAGATTCAAATGTCCCCTTTTCATCAAGCTTACACAAAGATCAAAAATGAATTCAACCAAAACTAGCAGAAAAATCAAATACAATATATTAACAAAGTTATGAGACACTATCCAACAAATATAAAGTACACACCACATCCAAGATTCAAATGTCCCCTTTTCATCAAGCTTACACAAAAATCGAAAATGAATTCAACCAAAACTAGCAGAAAAATCGAATACAATATTAAACAAAGTTATGAGAGAGGAGCTTTAAGCAATAAGTGTAATCACAAAGTAAACAACTAAATTGGCATTTGAATGCAGATTAACTTAAGGAACTAAATCAATCAAACTAATCTCATGACATTGACCAGATAAAAATAATAATAATCCAGCAAGAGAATACCAAAAAACTTATAGCTATGTCTTACCACCACGTAAACCACCATAAATAAAAATTAGGTCACCAACAGCAGCAGCTGCATGCCTACAACGCCGGGTCAACTCCACTGAAGCATCCCCACCAGCTGCATCAGCGCTGTATCTTCCTGTCCTTGGACTGGTGACAACGGATTTTGTATCACACCAAACACCAGCTGCAGTATCCAATACTACAAACAGAAGAAACATCAATAATTTTCCATAAAATAAATGTTTAAAAATTCATTGGCACATCACTAGATCTTGATTTAACGTAGAAGATAATTGGGGAAAAAAGAAATGCAAAAGAGAATAAAAGAAGAGGCGTTTGGTTCGAAAGAAATCACTAAAGGCTACAACGCCAATTACACATCATAACACCATCCTCAAAACAACAAACAATATTTATGTAAGTACCCAAATATTAGTTCTTACTAATAGCTTTTCTCTTTTATTTCATTTAATAAAAAGTACTGTCAGAATGTTAAACAAAGAATAAATATAAACTAGAGAGTGGAGGCAGAAGAGTGAAAGCAAGGGCATTAATAATAGATACTAGATTATAACACCAGCAACCAGGGCCTAAAACCCCAAAGCATTCTCCATCAAACAGAAATTTTAAGAAAGCAACAGCATCAGTCCATGATCAAGTACCTGCAACACTTGACGAGTCTTCTACCATCCGTCCTCCACCAAGAGCCCCTCCAGATACATGTAGCCTTGCATTAACAAATACCTAAAATCATTGAAGCAAGCGAATTATGATCCTTAAATACATAATCAACTAAGTAAACAGAGAATAAAACAAAAGAAATGAACCCTACAGCTGCATGCTGATATCTTGGTGATGGTGAAACACCAGGGGCAATTGCCCATTCCCATCGCCCATCCCTATGCTTTGCAAGTCCATATGCACTTGCCAATGGCTGCAAGAGTTGGAGCGCCCAAAAAAATCACATCAACCATAAATATCAACCATTTAGTGTTAGACTGTTTGCTAATGTGAAAATAGGTCTGTTAAACAGAAAGATAAAGGGAAACTTATTTAACAGGAATGAGTCATTCCAAACATGTAAAATTGCTCAAGATAAACTGAAAACGGCTATCAGAAGAAGACTGAATTTTACTACAATCACTACTGGATCGTTTATTTTAATACTTAATTTTAAAAAATCAATAAAATAAGCACTGAAATACAAATGAAAATCCTAACAGGTACAGAAAAATAAGTGTTAGTTCCTGCAATTCGAGGGAATTCTTACTGGCAAGCCAAAATCTATTGGTCATTCTAGCAAAAGATACAACAAAGAACCCATTATAAAGGCAAGCCATATATGCAATAAGGGTGTAAGTGTGTAACAATGCATGGGGGAAAAAATAGCGATGACAAAATCAGGTAATTGAATCGAATCACATATAATGAAAAAACTTACAGGTATACATAAACAAGGGAATGAGAGAAATGTCTGATTCAGGATAAGTGACTCACCACACTATTGGCATCCCTCCCCCCACAAAGTAAAAGAAGCCCATCAGAGCGTGCACTTGCAGTTGCATACCTACTCAAAATAAAATTCAACATGACAACTAATCGTTAGATTGTCTTATCCTACATGACATGAAAGTGGTAACGAGTAGCCAGCTTAAACAACAAACAAATCCGTAAAACCAGATAAATTGAATGTATTATAATACCTACGCAAACTCAAAAGGAGATAATCATACTTTCTAGAATAGAAAATATAATTTAACAAAGAGTTTAAATCTGGCCATGCAATTACACTAAAATGGCACATAATAATATGGCAACAAAATTACCCAAATAAAATCCTTTAAAACTCAATTCAAGAAGTCAAAGGTTACAAAATAAACATTGTTTCTTGAATAGATATTAAAATTATGTTCACAAATGTGTCAAAATGTTAGCTTGAATGGACATAAGAAAATTACATGCATGGTGGTGGACCCTCTCCTTCTGGTTCCAACTTGCGCCATTCATAAGGCTTGGCAGCTGTGTCCAAGGCCCATACATCAGCCAAAGGTCTCTTTCCTGAAAAGCAAGCACAAAATATTGGAAGTTTACAACATCCATTAAACTTGCACAGGAAAAAAGAGAAGAGAGAATAAACAGCTAAAGCACACAACACAAAAAGAGCTGCATTTTAGTTACCATCATTTCCTCCAATAGCCATTAGATATCTCTGCCCCACCAAAGCCATCACATGTCCATAACGTGGCCCTGGTCCAGGACCTTGAACAACAACTCTACAAAAGTTCAGCTCCCAAGGTATCAGATGAATGCCAATTGAAGCACAAATAAAATAAATATATAGATCAAAACCCAACCTATGCCATCGTGGCCGTTGCTGAGTGAGATCAAGAACATGAAGGTCTTCTGCTGACAAGCCAGCAGGACCAATGCCACCCTGATTAATAATGTAATATTCAACTGAGTTAGGGCAGGAATTTATAAGAAAACTAGATCGAATGAAACTATGATAACTTAAGTGATTTCTTCTGCATGCTACCTGAATAACTACCATTGTTCCCACAGCAGTTGCCACGTGAGCAGCCCTTGGGGTTGGAGGTTCTCCATAGGGAGTTATCCTGTGTAAGAACTCTTTCATAAGCACTAAATTACAGGTAACATAAACAAATACTCTAAGTCATTCAAAAGGATGAACGGAAAATTATTCTTTTTTTTCTTTGAAAGCAAGTCCAAAGCTTTACCTAGACCATTTATTAGTTAAGACATCATAACAATGGACATCAGCCGTGGCGCCAGCTAAACCTGCAGAGTAAATAAATAATCACGGACATGATATAATTCATGTGTAAAACTTTATCAATCACAATAATCAAACTTACTATATAAGCATTTTGCTTCACAAAAGTCATCCTTAAATACAACCACTATTAATTATGCTAGGGACACATGTCCTCTTTTAGTATAGGAGAAGTTAGGAGAAGTTATTATTTAGAAGTTATTGTTATCTTATCCATTAGTTAGTTTTCAGAGCAGTTATTATAAGAAGTTATGGGTAGTTATGATTACTGAACCTTATATGAACCTTATATATCTGTATTGTTATGTTTTATGAGATAGGAATGAAGAAGATAATATTTGAGAATCATTGTGTTGGCTAGAGTTAGATTCTGACTCTAGATTGTCTTTTTTTTCCCCTTTCTTATCCTAAATTCTTCCAATCCTATCACTTGGTATCAGAGCAAAGATCCTTGGACTGCTAGAATCATGGTCAATACTAGGCAGTCTACTCTCAAAAACACTACTTCATTACATCCGAATGCTAACCCAGAAATACAGATTAATCAACCCAATCCGCAAAATGATCCAGCGGTAATACTGGTGCAGCAACCTTCGCAAACAGAAACAGAAACAAATCAGCAATTGACAGCGATTCTTGCTCAGTTGAATTTTTTGAATTCTGAAATTCATAACTTAAAGAAGCAGAAAGGACCAGCGACATCAATGTTTCATGGGGAGACTAGCTATAACAATAGAGAAGCTTACATGGAAAAGGAAGAAGCCAAAACGGAGAACCCATGGTGGAGCAAAAATGTTTCCAAACGACCCCACTCGAAGGTTGATTTTCCAAAGTATGAAGGAGGCGATCCGAGAGGGTGGGTATTGAAGGCTGAAAAATACTTCCGATATTACCAAACTCCGGAAGACCAGAAAGTGGATGTAGCAACAATAAGTTTGGAAGGAGATGCCCTAGATACTTTTACTTGGATCTCTTCAAGCAGAACCATAAGATATTGGGAGGAATTAATACAAGTCTTTCAAGAACAATTTGGACCCACAGAATTTCAGAATCCAGATGTACACTTATGCAGCATTAAGCAAATAGGCTCAGTTGGAGATTACAAACAGGAGTTTGTACGAAGGCAAGCCCAAGTTCATGGATGGCCAGAACATTGTCTCCTAGGCGTTTTTATCAACGGCCTCAAAGAAGAATTACAGTCGGATGTTAAAATCCATAAGCCACGGACTGTATATAAAGCAGTTAGTTTAGAGCAAGAGTTCGAATTAAAATTACAGTCCCAAGGTGTCCAGCGTTCCAGTCAGCGACTTAATAATTCATGTGGCACCAATGATTATAATAGTCAAAATTATGACTCTTCCACACGCAACCCGTACGATGATTACAATACCCCAAATCTCGGAAATCCTATAACGGTGAATCCATTCAGCGCTACAAATCAGGGATCCATTCAAGATTCGAACGCGTCATATCCTATCGGTGCGGCAACATCGGTTTATAAACAAAATTCAAATCTCCAAAATTCAAATTTTCCGAAACCAATTCAGTCAGCCAACTCGCGTCACTTTCCGACAACTTCGCAAGGCTCGCGACTTTCAGAGAGTGAAAAAGAATATAGACGCAATAAGGGGCTGTGCTTCCGCTGTGGTGATAGATTTACCCTTGGCCATCGCTGTTCATCTTCAACATTAAAAATAATGGAAGTATCTGATCAAGTAGATGCTTTGATTGAAAGTGCAAAAGAAGGACATCTTGCAAACGCAAAATTGGCTGAAATTTCCTTCTACCCGCCTTGAGGACAAGGCTGTTTTCCTAGGGGAGGGTATTGATAGGGACACATGTCCTCTTTTAGTATAGGAGAAGTTAGGAGAAGTTATTGTTATCTTATCCATTAGTTAGTTTTCAAAGCAGTTATTATAAGAAGTTATGGGTAGTTATGCTTACTAAACCTTATATATCTGTATTGTTATGTTTTATAAGATAGGAATGAAGAAGATAATATTTGAGAATCATTGTGTTGGCTAGAGTTAGATTCTGACTCTAGATTGTCTCTTTTTTCCCCCTTTCTTATCCTAAATTCTTCCAATCCTATCAAATTACTCAACTAAGAATTTTTTTTTAAAGAAATAGAGAAAAACTAATCATCATCTCGTACCAGGCAGATGAGAAGATTATGCCAGATGTCTATAAAATCAAGAATAACTACCAAATCAAATTTGGGTTACATGGATTCCAACACCAAAAGGAATCAGAAACATTAAATAAAAATGATATCCTACAAGGCTAACGTGGACTTCTTGCGAAATATTATGTCAACTAATGAAAGATGACAAAGAAAACCAAGCGGGAATTGGACTGCACTGTCATCTTCAACAGGTTTGCACTAATTTGTTATGTCATTTGGAACAAATATCGCTCACAACATTATCTGATAATATGACCATCCTAGAGTACATTAATGAGGTTCATTGGCTTTCATTCTAGTGAAACCAGAGACGCCATCCGATAAGGATACTCAAACTGAAATTAACGAACTGAATGCAATATGGAAAACATAGTCCAAAAAATTAAAACACTCTGTATTGCTGGGAGCCCCACACACGCACGTGCACAAACAGGTAGGTATATAGAAGGGAGTAAAGTTTATGTCATCACAATAAAAGTCAACATGTATTGGACTATTGGCAGCTTTGAAGCGACAGCACAGTGAAGTTTAAGCACAATTGCTTAATGTGAAATTAGGATTGCTTTTATACAAACAATCAACATAGTGCAACTTGAATTGTCATTGGCCAATCAGAATTAATGCCCCCTACTACTCTAACAGCATCTTTCTGCAACGAAACTTACTGTCAGAAGTTAGGATATAGAAAAACACAACCTAGGTCACCAGCATGATGAGTGCAACCCCTTTTACTTCTATTCCCCCGGTGAAAAGAAATGGTACCAAAAGATAAACCTACTGAGTTAAACTGAGTGCACCGTAATTGAATTTTTTTATTATTATTATTTATGATTGATACATAAGGAATTTCTGGAACACGGAAAAACCAAAAGAACCAATGCACCAAATATATCCCCTGATATACAAAACAGGTACTTAAGCAACATACACATCTCAAAGTCAAGGGCAGAAGAAAGCCAAGAAGAAAAGGGGGAAACAAAATTATGGATAGAAAAAATCATAACCATGCAAATCACAATTGGTACTAAGTGGTTCAACCCAACTATGGCCATGAGAAGGCTTATGCCATAAGTAATACCGGAAAAGGGATTCTGGCATGGATATGGGTAATCGAGAATTAAAGAAGAAAATAGAATTAAAAAAAAGGTTTGGAAGAACAGAAGTTGCAAAGTAACAGAAGGAACCACCAAGGCCATTGCCTATACGCATTCTAATTAAACTAAGAAAACCCTGGTGTCAGATTTTACGTACAAAAAATTTTCCTTGACTAACTTTTTTTCCCACCCAAAGTCAGTATAAAAGAATATTAGTTGGAAAGGCTTGTTGTTGTAATATTGACATTTATGAATATCCAATTTTATCTGCCAAAATAAAAAAATGAAAGGAAGATTTGTTACAGTAAGAATGGTAGAATTTATTTAGTAAATATTAAATTCACTTTAATTCCATCCCATAGCATTGCCAAGCAAATATATTGATATCAATCTCTCACCCAGTGGATAAGGCTTGTTGTTGTAATCTCACCCCTCAGATAAGCTATACAATCAAAGGAATTCTCAACAGTACATTTTCCATTCTAATCCATTTCTTTCCATTCAATACAACAAAGCCATCCTAATGAACTGTTACAGAGCTTTTCTGATCAGCAAAATTAAATCATACTTTCCAGAAGGAAGCAAATGTTCCTTCAAATGACCAAAGACCAAAGTATAGAATAGACCTAAACGCCATGCAGTTGTTGAATTAAAAGCTATTCCATTGTCGAAGCAATGCAATTGACGTCTTCACATTCAAACAGCTGGGCCCAGCCCTAGATACTCACATCCTTTCTCAAATGTGCTCCCATTTCAAATCACTAGACATACAAATAGAAGTATCTCGTTGCACAGATCACGCGATAGTAGCTAAATTCACTTCAGCTCTAATATACAAGAAGAATGCAAGCGGCAAAATTTATTAGATTAAGTTCAAACGGAAAATCCCCAAATTTAAAATAAGAAGCCATCAATTATATGCAGCTTCTTTTTCACAACATATATTCAGAACCCAGAAATAATATATTTTGGCAGAGAATGAAAAATGGTTTATAGAAGAAAAACCTACGTATTCCAGCATTTCCTGCCGATGAAGGAGTCCCGGAAGCTGCCGAATTCCCTTCAAGTGCAGTGGCACCACCGAACAAAATCAGCCTTGGTCCAATGTAACCAGGTGTACCTTCCTCTCCAACAGCTGCGACGGCAGTCAAGGTGTGGCCACACCTAGGCCCTGGTCCGTCCTCCTTCTTTTCAATTATTGCATTCACCACAGAGTAAGTTGGCGCAAGCCTAGGTCCAATAACCGGACTCTGTTGCACCTGAGAAGAAACCTGCTGCTGTTGCTGCTGCACCGGTGACTGGGTGGTCGCTGGAGATCCGCCCTCTGAGGCCGGCTGCTCTCCAAGCTGCTCCCTTTCCATTGCCGCAGAAGGTTGAGCTGTGTTGTTGCTCTGCGCAACTGGATCCTGATCGGTTTCCGGCACCATGGAGGAATCGACATCCATTGCTTCAACACTAAGATTCAACCAATTCCGCCAAGATCAGAGCTATCATTCCCGCACCAGAGCATTCCAAATCAACATTTCTTATTAACGCCTGAATTCCAAACCCTTTAAACTGTTCGCTGCCTTTGATTATATAGGCAACATACAAACTTCGATATTCACAATTAAAAACCCTAGCTCAGATCCTTGACACCTTCATCAAATAAAAATATATGTCAATTATGAGGAATAGTAACAGCTAGACGAAAAATTCTTTGGGTTTCCTCCCTTCTATTTCTCTTGCCCGAAACAGAACCTCAAAGAATAGGAGAAGCAAGGAAGGAAAAAACGGAACGGAGACAATATCAAAGCCCAGAAACCACTCACAAACCCAGAGACGGGAAAGAAAAAAAAAAATATTAAGAATAATAATAAAATAAAATCTAATCAATTTCTCTGTCTAGAAATTGCTCGCTGTCTCATTCTCATAATCTCTTTTCTCGTATGGTATCTCCTCTCTCTCTCTCTCTCTCTCTCTCTGACAACTTTTTTTTTTTTAAAGAAAAATTAATAATTTTTTAGGACATGCATGTTCTCTCTCTAAAATAGACTGACCGAGATCAACCGGTTACAGAATGTACGGACGTGAAGGGCGGCGGCAGATTGGTGTATTATTGGTTATTGAGGCGGAAAACGGAGATCCAGTAACCGGAACAACCGGGAAATGGCGTTCGCTAATTTAACGGTGTTCACCAGTTCCTGGTTTACGGAGGTTTGCCTTTTAGGCCCCCTTTCTAGCGAAGAGATCGCTAAGCACCGAGTTTTTTTTTTTTTTTTGGGTTGATAGGAGCCAAGCACCGAGTAACTGAGTGATAACAACGAAAGTGGGATCACGCGCTGTATTAAAATAATAAATGGTTTTTTTTTCAGTTTGATATTTGACAGATTGTTTGCGTTGGAACGGAACGCAAAGTGAGGACAAAACAGAAAAAAATTAGTTTAATTATGAACTGAGTTTTTTGGCATGTTTGAGATAAATAACAATAAACTGTTCAAAAAAAGATAAATAACAATAAATGAGCTTTTATTACCACTCACTATCATAAGATTATGATATGATGGGTCA
Source organism: Acacia confusa (assembly GCA_037074495.1). Lineage (NCBI taxonomy): Eukaryota > Viridiplantae > Streptophyta > Magnoliopsida > Fabales > Fabaceae > Acacia > Acacia confusa. The sequence goes on from CM073509.1 coordinate 4,016,086, forward strand.
GGTTTCTTTCATTATCTATTTTTTCATCATCTCCATAATTTCTAAATCATATTCATCCAATCAATTTGAAAGATCATATCGTCAAGTTATATTTCTTGGATTTTTTTCTTCTCTTTCCAATCAATGGTTTAAATTGAATTATGAGAGAATCCTCTCCTTGCTATGATACATATACAAATGTTATATGCATATAGGCTTGATTGGGTCTTTGTGTTTACAATTTCCGAGCCACAAAAAAAAAAAGTCTGTGTTTACAAGACATTTTGAATCAAACATCTTTTAACATGTCGTTTCAAGTAAAGATATATCTTCATACAAAGTTACAACTTTCTAGGATGATTAATCTTTTTACTTTGAATTAGGGGACTTTTAATAAAGTACGAGTAGTTTTTTGCCATAAGATTAAGATTCTTTTATGGTATTTCATATAAGATACCATACTTGTTTGGAAACTTTCAAAATGTAAGTTTTAAATCTAAGTTTGTGCAAGTTAAGATAAAACTCTTCTAATATAGTTACCTTGTAAATCTCAAAAACTATTTTTAAAAGTTAATCTAAATATGCACATAATCAAGGAGCTGATATTGGTCTAAATGTAAAACTTATTTTACATATTTACTAATTTTTTTTTAGATTGGGTCTATTGATATTCCCTCAGTAATAATTAAATATATAAAGAAGGAGAATTAAAAAAGATGATTGAGATGCTTTAAAAACCTTATCATGTTAACTTACTTAAATAATATACTTAACCTACTTAAATTAAATAATTAGATCATATATTTAGGAACAAGAGCAAGTTTATTTTCAAATAATTAAGTTAGATGAGGTTTGTATGGCTAATGTTTTGCCAAGTAGCCAAAAAGAGATGGCACGGATGATAAGGGATCTAGGATTAGTCCTTAGGACGTGGGTTCGATCCCCTCTGCTGTTGCTGAGATTCTTTTGGTAGGCGATCTCGTAAGTCCCCAGTAAGTGCTTATAGGGCTCGGGGCTGTGCCCTGACTTTGGTGGGGGAATAGAGCCCAGGGCCAAGCCCTGGCCTTGATAAGGGACTGGTGTCGAACCCCTCCAAAACTTTTTTTGTATAAAAAAAAAAAATGTTTTGCCAAGTATTTATAAAAGAAAGATCAAAGACGAATTCAACAAAAATATAACATAGTAATGCTTAAATTTAGCTGACGAAGAAAGTCAAATTGATTAAAATTGAGCTAAGAAACAAAATCAAATAATTGTTACATGTCGTAATTGATCTTGTCAAATGGATTTCATAATTTGGTCTGGTTAAGGTTACCCAAATCAAATCAATGGGATTATATATGACGCCTAATTGATGCATTATCAATGGCCAGGCTATGACAAAGTATAATATAATAAGCTATGCAAGAGAAATTAAGATGGTTAATTATTGCAGTAATTGGAGTCAATTTCTCCTTATTTTATTTTCTTTTAAAAAAAATTACATCAACAGTGTTTGAACTTGGACATTTTTTTTTTTAACAATGAACTTGGACATTTATCACTCCTCGATTCTTACCACGTGATTTTTTTTCGTTGAATTTTATTCAAACCAGATAGTGGACTTTGTGCTTTGTATAGAATCTATAATAACTAATAAGTTGAATATTATTTACGACTTATTGAAACAAATTAACAAATGTTGACCTAATTAATACATTTTTTAAACTAAAATAGCCATATTTAAATCAAGGAATAGTAGATTCGAAGAGAAAGAAGCTGCTAATTGAAGGTGAAATCATACCTAAAACTAAATTCAAGTATGTGATTCGCATATGAATCAAGAAGAACATCAAAATATTCCTCTCAGGCAAAAAAAAAAAAAAAAAAAAAGACACGTCCAAATATTGTGCATAATTTCCATAAAAAAAAGGAGAAAAAATATAATTTCCCAAATTAAATAATTATGAATTTGGATTGTGTGAATGATTTAAAGTAGCTAGCATGTAATAGCCAAACATATTTAGAAAGATAAATACATAAAAATAAGCACTAAGCACATATCAAACACCAACTTAAAAGAAAGTTTACAAGCAAAACATAAAAACATTAAATATATTGTTAAAACTACACAAAACAAAACAAAACATGATAAATTATGATATATTGTTCAATTGAATCTTCCAACAAATTGAGGGATAAAAAGATACTACGGCTGACTTTCAGTAACATGAGCAAGATCATGATAATAAATGAAGGCGAAGACATATGTTGTTAGCGCCAACTAAAAAAACAAAACAAAACATATGTTGAGGTATGGTTGTAAAACTTGCGAAATAATTATCTGAATTTAGTGTTTTTACGTTTTTAGCTCACAAAACCGATTCAAGTCGATAGTAAACTCGTAATCATTGTAAATTTGGTTAAATTCACAAGTTAATATACTAAGATTACTGTTTTTACGTTTTCAGCTTACAAAACCGTGTTAACTTAGCTTTAAACTCCTATTAACTTCTTCGATTTGATCATATCCAGCAGCTTTAAATATAAATTTTATAGAAATTTATATGTTAAATATGATAAATTATGCATGTTGATGGATTTAATTTTAATTATTTGAATTAAAAAAATATTTAAACCAAATTGTTGTTATTTTTTATATTTCAATTATTTAATTATACAATATTAATATCTATTTAAAGGTAAAAATAAACTCTTACAAGTTTACATTTCGAGTTCACGATACGAGTTTATCTCACTATCAACAAAGCATAAGATTTAAACTAGTAGATGACATATTATATTGATTTGTGAAATTGAGTGTGACATTCTATTTTAGGCAAATGCAACCACAACCACCAATCACCTGCCACTTCATTTAGTGTCCCTTTTTCTTATCCCCTCTTCACTTAATCCATTCTTCCTTTGTATTATCCTTTTCTATTTATTTATGTAACACCCAGAAAATTAAAAATAAGAGAAATTGTGATCAGGAACACTAGATGCGGGTACTAGTGGTTTAAAGAGTACAAACACAAGAGTTTTAATGACAAATAGACCACAAGATCATTGGTATATAAATACATACAAAGAATGACCAACGGTAAATATTATCAAATCAAATATTTGCACACACTCGCTTTAATCATTACTTTCAATTATAATGTTTTCATTAGAAGATCATACTGTTTTTTTTTTCTGCTTCAGCTTCATGTTCTGCTGTATTGTCAATTGCATACCTTTGTGGCCCCATCTAGAAGTCACCTTCAGGAGGAAGCAGAAGATCCTCTGATGTCAACACTCAACACTGCGTAAAGAGAAAATGGTGAAGCTCTTCCAGTGGTCCATATGAGGGACAATCCTTCTCAAACAGCAAACATAGGATACGCTTTGTTTGCTTCTTTCTTTATTTCTATTTTCATGGAAACATAGGTGTCCTCTCTGGCCGGTGCAATCTATTGGATATAATGATCTCTATCGCGATGCCTAATACAAATTTCTACAATAACAAATACAAGTAATAGTTTTTTTAACTGGAATATAAGTAACAATATTAACTAAAACTAAGTTTTAAGGTTCATATGTACACGGACAAAAGTTGATGCAATTAATAAAAAAGTTGTTCATAACTATAAGGTTGTCTTTCAAATCTCCATCAGAGAGGATCTTGTTGGGGTCGTTTTGTAATTACATAACCTACTGAGAATTTGAGACCTAAACTTTCTGTATGTTTTAAAAAATGTTTCACAGAGATAGAGCTGTATTTTTGAAATTTTTCACTGTTAGAACTTTCAAATTTAAGTAATAAAAAAATTATTTGGAATCCAATCGCCTAATTGAATAAACGCAGTTTCTCCAAATATTCAAATACATTATATCTTTCAAACATATTTCAAAGTGATTTAAACTCAACGATAACTAATCGAAATACATTTTACCTGAAATAAAAGTCCTCTATCCTTGTATCCAAGAGACCTTGTGCTCGACAGTTGACAATAAGTAACGTACATAAAACCATTAAACAGATCAAAATTTATAATTAGAAGAAAGATAACATGCCTTTATTGGCTCATATATTCCAACCCAACCAGCTATGTAAATTTCCATCCCTCATCATTCCACTAAAAAGATCAGAAAGATTACTTATTGGCACAATATAACATATTTTAGCTTCAGTGGCTGTATATGAAATGCCGCATAAACAAACGCCATTAACTTAAAACAACCAGCGGCGGGGAAAATGGATGAGCCGTTGGGCTAGTGCCAGAGGATATGACCCTTATCAGACATTCAATGGACCTGTATTTACTGGTTTCCGAAAGAATCTGGCAACCGGCATCCCATCATCATCACCATTTCCTACTCTCCATGAATGATCTTTTTTCCTCTGAGGCTTCTTATGATGTTTGTGGGAAGCATTAGACTTCTTGACAGTAGCTTTCTTTGGAGCAAGGTCATTAGCCATGTCAAATGAACTGAGATCATCCAGTACGTGCTCAAGCTTAGGGGCATCTTCAATATGGGAAGAATCTGACTTGTTTAAGTTAACTGAGTCAAGTCCTCCAGGTTGGGCCACAGCTTGTTCCTCATTCGACATTCCAGGTGGCATTTCATAATGAGGCAACTTTCCATCAATGTAATCTTTCAGTATCTGACGGGCAGCTCTAGTTTCATCGGGTAGCCCACTAGAGGCCACATATCCACGAGAAGCGCAATAAGTTCTAAGAAGTTCAGCTGCAAGAGGAGGCCTAGATTGGGGCTCATATGGCTTAGGCTTTGGAAGGGTGATCCTATAAACTTCCTCAATGACATGTCTAGGGACTTTATCGGCAACAACCTGGACAGCCTCCCGCTGTTCGGTAATCCTATCAATGGGCAGTACTCCACAGGCAATCATCTCATATCTTGAGCTTGTGAAAGATGGAAAAACTAACCCAGGACAGTCACATAGGGTTAGCCTATCAGAAATAATTAACGTTTGGAAGTGCTTTGTCTTCCCCGGAGTGGAGGTGACACCTGTCCGTTTTTGGCCTACCAAAGCATTGATGGTTGAACTTTTACCCACATTAGGATAACCAACAAATCCCACAACTACATTATTACTTGATGACGAGGTACAGGAAGTATTTTCATTACGAGATTGAATATCAGAAGGCCCTGTGTCAGAGGAGCTTGATTTTTTCCTTCTCTCGACAATCTCTTCAGCTTCTGACTGTAACCGAGCCAGGAGCTCATCTCTGCCATATATTTTTATATCTGGGTCACAGAACTTCAAATTTTCAGCATCCGATGATGAAGGAAGCTTTTTTCCTTCCAGAGCAGCAGTAGCAGCTTTAGCTGACCAGAAAATGAAGAGAATATCATGAGCGCGGAAGTACTCTGCCCATTTCTCTCTGCAGGAAAAAGAGAGAGGGAGGGGAAGAGGGTAAGAACCTTAGCAGAACAGAAAACTAAAGAAATTAGTTCACACACAAACTTCACAAGGGAGATCCAAACCTAATAGGGGTGGACAAAAGATCAGCCTTGTTAACCAGCAGCAATGTCCGTTTATGCTCATCTACCTCTCTTGCATATGCCTGAGCTAGAGTAGAGTTAATGCCAAAACGAATTGAGTAGCTCTAATTGAATTCTTTTAAGCATGATTACATATGAGATGTGCCACAGGAATTTAAGGTTAGATTCCCCCCCCCCCCAAAAAAAATTTATGGCTTTTATAAACATAATTTGATGAGCTTTAAAGGACAGTGCAAACCTTAGTTTCCATCAAGCAAAACCAGTTAAAAGTATCATGTAACCACTAACATCATTGTATTCCCATTAACTAATATATATATCACTTCAAAAAGGTCTTGCTCAACTTTTTTAAAGGTGCAACATTTACACATCAATTGTTTAAGAGTTTCCGTGAACAAGAAAAATTTCAATTCTCTAAATTTGTCAGCTTAGATTGAGTTCACAGTCCAAAATTCATCAATCAAGAATGTAGTCTCGTTACCTCAAGATCAGGACAGCGGTAAAAAAGCGGATCTCGTGAATCAACAACCATCACAAGCTGGTTGAAAAAATATATATGAGATTTACATATTCAATAATAATACAATAATTGGCTTTTTAAAAGAATTACATGGTCTTGAAAACAGAGATAGACAGAAGCAATGTTTGGGTAGATGGCATAGACCAATTAAAAATGATCTTACTAAGTCTATTAATATCAACCGTAAATGTCAACTTAAATTATCCATATAATTATTTAAAAATAAAACTTGAGATTGTTCATTATGGTAAAATAAGGACAAAAATATTATTTGAGACTTCATAAAATGGAGCCATCAACTTGCCAGTACATGACAATCATTCAATATGGAAGCCACATGGAGGAAGTAAATTGGATGAGAAAAGCAAATGCAATTATAGCATGCTAATATTTTCTACCTCAAGCGTCAAACTGCACATTCTACGACAGAAACAAGCACAGATACAGAACTAACGATGAAGTAAGGTCACAAGAGAATAATAGCTTATTCGCTTGAAAGAAATGAAGTAAACTATGACCATATCCACAGGCTGATTGTCCAAAGATAACAATAATAGTTTTCTTTAGGCTAAATATGTTTTTTTCCTAAAAATCATCATTGACCATTTTTCAACTACAACGCATCAGAATGAGCAACCCAATTTCATAATTACCAAATCACTACGCTCAATGACTCGCCAAAGCTGTCTCCAAATATCAAGATTCTTCTCAAAGGGTGTAAGGACAAGCTTCTCATTTTCCTCGAGTCTGAAACAAAATCATTCAACACATGCAAATGGAATTATATAAAAAAACTGTCCTCATATTGTATTCCTCTTAGTTCTAAAAAATCAGTCATCTGTAGTATGAATTCATTACAATTCAAATTTTCTAAGATGATTTATCAATCAGTTAATCACAAGAACTTTACTTTGCTAGACTGCGACGCCAAGTCAAGAAAGCTTGTCTTTCATTGGCATCAAGCTCCTCCACGGACATTTTCACACTCCATGGCGGCCTAAAGGAGAACAAAGAGTCAGAACTCAGAACAAACAGACAGAGGAGAGTTGCAGAAATAATTTGTTTAAAAGAAATACCTGCGTGGAACTCGGAGACTGCCAGCATGCAGCGCCTCCTCTCTCTTCTGAAGATCTCTCCTCTCTTCCAGCGTCATTTCACTAGTGCTAGAGCTTGTATCCCTGCTTCCATGCAATAAAGATTGCTTAATAATTATATTCAATATACACATTACAATTTGATAGGAGACATGCCCTTCTTAGTAACAGGCTCATTAAGCTGTAACTTTCAAATTCCAAAGGCAGCCAAGTTTTCTTCTTCTTTTTTTTTTTAAGAAAAAGTGGAACAAGGCCTTGAAAGCACTGCTCAACCTTGAAAGGCAAGGCTAGTATCATATGCGCTTAAAATCAATAGCACCAAAATAAAACGTTAACTTAGAGTAAATCATTTTATTTTTGTAAAGCTGGGGAATTTCAAACTTAACCGTACCCAGCTTAGTTATCGAGATTTGCAACCCAAGTGAACAAAAAAAGGAAATAACGCACTCTTCTTGTGGCAAATTCAATAGAAAATAACTCACAGGCGAATGGGGAGGTCAGGGGCAGACTGGTTGGCGACAAAGAGACGCTCGTCCTCGTCGGCTTCTTCGATGATGGCATCAATGTCGGTGACCTCTGTGAACGATTTCAAAATCTTCTTCTGCTGATTCCGGTAGAAACGACCCTTTTCCTTGCTCTGCTGGATCATCTGGTTGTGCTGCCTCACCAAAGCCCTCCCAAGTTCCGACTTCTGATTTTTTCCCATTGTAATCAGAATCGAAAGGAAACCCCAAAACAGTGTCAACACGAAACTCTCGTCCAAAACCCTAAAATTCCCCTGGCGTAAGCAAAGCTTTTCTTCCCGGTCCTATACTTTTGCTGTCGCCTTGTCGGGAAGGGATGGGCGGCACCGATTTATGATTTAACGAGAGTTTTGAGTGGGTGCACATTAGGTGCCAAGCACCTTATGTGGCCCTTAGGTGCCCATCCCTCTATTAGAGGGATGGGCATATTTTTTTTAATTTTTTTAATTTTTTTATATATTGTATTTATTTATATTTAAATTATATGTTGCTTTCTGGAAAAAAAAATTTCACCCAGTATCTCAAATTAATTAGTTTTCAATCCTACATTCAGTAATATTTATCTGTAATACCAGTACAATGAAAACTAATTAATTTGAGATATTGGGTGAAATTTTTTTTTCCAGAAAGCAGCATATAATTTAAATATAAATAAATACAATATAAAAAAAAATTAAAAAAAAATATGCACATCCCTCTAATAGAGGGATGGGCACCTAAGGGGCACATAAGGTGCTTGGCACCTAATGTGCACCCGTTTTGAGTAGGTCTGAAATCGTCGTGGTTTCTCAGCCTTCAAAAACTCAACTACTTTGATACCCTTGAGGGGGGAAAAAAAACTACTTTGATACTTTGATATAATTTATGGAAAATCTAAACAGAGGCCAAGTAATAGAAAATTTTTTAAAAAAAGTCTCAAGATTCTAAAAATACTAGAAAAAACCTCAGGTCTTTTCTGATATAAATTCATTAAAATATTAATAACTATATCAGTCTCATTAACAACTGAAGTTTTAATGAATTTATATTAAAAAATGTCTTAAGCCTTTTTTGATATTTTCATAATCTTGAAGCTTATTTTAAAAAAAATTCAATTACTTGAGCCTCAATATAAATTTTCTTTATAATTTACTTACTAGTAAATTGTAAAAGCTATTTACCAAGACCTGATTATTGAAAGCAATTTCGGCTTTCTCGTAGGGGCTGTCTGTTGTTTTTATATATTGACCAAACGGATAAAATAAAAATAAAAATAAAAATGTTATGATAAGAATGCATATATCGACTAATTTAAATAATTTTATATATAAATAAATGGTTACAATTTTTAAAAATAATTTTATATTATATATTATATATGGATAAATATTTATTTTTAGTAAAAAACGAAAACAAAAAACAAAAAAAATAACTAAACTAAGATTAAAGGGAGATGCCCAACCAAATTAGGTGGAAATCATAGAAATTTAAATCAAGACTATACCAATCCTCAATTTTCCTTTTTAAGTTTTAACTCTAGAGGGGCATTCTGGTTATTAAACTACTCTATTCACAAACCTCTGATTAAACTTCTTAGCTTGATTAGGAATTTGTTAAAAAATGTAAGTGAAAATATAAATTTTGATATTTCAGCTGAATTTAATTAGCATTCTTTCTAAGTATTTTCTAATTCATCCAAGGTGTTCTAAACCTTTAATTTAGACAAAGGTACGCATTTAATATTTTAATTTTATAGAAAGTTTAAATTTTGTTCTTTAATATTAAAAGTATTTTTTTCAATCATTTAATCCGACTACTTTTCTTATAAGATGTTAAATTTAATATATCATCATCTGCAAATATTTTGTAAATATTTAAATTTTCATTGTCAACACATTTTTGTTAATGATATTAGGGTTAAAAAATTTAAAAGAAAACTTATAAAATTAAGACATAAAAATATAAATACATAATCTTATGTGAGTTAAAGGACTAATATACACTTTTATCCTCTATTTTATCTTTTTACAATTTATTTAAGATAACTTTGCCCAAAAACAACTTGAATATATATTTCCAAGATTTTATATTATTAAATCGATTAATTATGATCATATTATAAATTTAATCAATTTTATAATTGTAAATTTTTATTTAAGCGTAGTTCCCAGTACCGCCCAGAGTTGCTCGTGCTTGAAGAAATACAAGAAGAAAAGAAACTACGAGGAACAAATACTTGAGTGGAAAGAACACTTTTTTGCCATAGTAGAGAAATACACATGTAATGCAAGTATGTAACCATTTAGATTTTAGAATCAATACACTCCTTAGGCATAAAAAAAACAAATACAATCTGCAGACATGGTTATAAATAGCATGATAACACAAGAACAAAAAAATATCAAGAATCAGCAGTAATAAACACAAATAGCAGCACTGTGAAATTAGACGAATTTGTTGTACTGGCTGGTCAAGGAGTCCCTCAGATTTGAAAACAATCCGTAAAGTGAGTATTGGCGCAGGTTTTCTACTTCGTACCATGAATTAAGCACTTTGAGATGCTTGTCTGTACCAGAAAACGCTAGCTGTATCCCAAGACTACAATCCACTGAGCCTCCCCGGTTCTTACAAGATGATGTTCTAATTGCACAGTCTTGTTTATTGAGGCAAGCAAAGCTAGATTTTCCTTTGCATGAAGCACATCCGTCTCTCTTCCAGTACAAATTCTGTAGCCTACCCTTCTCAAACTCTAGCACCTAATGTGACAAAGTCAAGGTGTTGAAAAAGGTTTTGAAAAGGCCAAAATCTCAAATTGTCATGTCCGTGATTCAACATTCTTACCAGTGTGAAACTCGTCACAATGTATGAGCTGTTTGCAACAAACGCAGGTAGAGACCTTGCAGCATATTTTCGTCCAGCAAATGCCACCATATATCCACCATAAGAATCCTACGTATGATGACGGGGAAAAAATCCAATTCAGTAATAACGGAGGAGCTGCTCAGATGCAACTTTTGTTTTTAGGTTCTCTAGTTTTTCTGTTCACGGGAACATAAGATGCTCATCTACACAACCAGTTTGTAGACATGATAGTATACCTTTTCAGAACTTTAATTGTGTTCCAAAATTTTCATCTTGTCTGGGTGACCTTGTCCTAAGAATCTTTTCAGAACAGTAATCACAGAAGTTGTTCTAAAGAACTATGGCTTCTAAAAACTCCGGTGGCTGAAACATTTTAGCTGAATTTTCTTGAAAACGAAGACAATGACAGTTTTGTTCATGTATAACATACTCCTCACGGTCTTATGTACAAGTCATTTACAACATTTTTAATTGGGATCAAGGAAAACCTTAAAACTTGTTAATTCTGCTTAAAATTAAAGAAATTTCCTACTTTACTCACTTCAAACACATCTTTATATAGGGGTAAAAGGAGAAAATTGTAATAAACAATTAATTTGGTACTTTATGTAGAGGACCACAAAACCCCTCAAATAGAACCGGAGAGAGTCATGGACAAACAAATTGTATGTCAACTAAATCTACAGAGTAGTCTCTGATATTCAGTCGCCAGCAGGAAATCTGTTTTATCATTATGCGGAAGTAGATCTTTTTGCCACTCGTCTTACTAATTTGAACATCAATGAGAGTCTTCTTGTGTACACAAATTAACCTAATAATACTTTGGTAAGAAAAAGGAAAAACTAATAATACAGTACACATTGAACCAAAGTCTCATTCAGTACAGTTGCTTCCCTACTAAGGGATAATGATTCTTAACCTCGCTAAGTTTTTCTGGCAATTCAAAATGATGTGTTCAGTATTGTGGATGATATGTAACTACTAACAAGGTGCTTCGTGAAGAAATGCAAGTGAAAAGGAGAAACAGAACGCAAATAGGTTTGTCCAGATTGAATTATAATCTCCAAATAAAATAATAAAACATAATAGATGCTAACATTCACAATCAGGCATGTAATTTGAAGTGGCAGAAATAGCAGATCTTTGAAGAAATTAAATCCGAGCATAGAAAGATAGAACCAGAAGAAAAATAGATCATTTGTTGCCATTGAGAACCATGCAAAACTAACGGTAGTTGGCCTGAGGTAAATTGGGAAAACAACTAAAGTGACAAGTGCAGATCAGAACTTATAACAATGATCTCTCTTCTCTCCTTCAGCACACAGCCACACTTATAAATTGATTTGTAGTTTTTTCAGATGGAATATTGTTCTATACTGCTTCATCTTTTATCTGTTGGTAAAGGTCTTTGAAAATTTTGAAATGCTTATGGGAAACATATTCAAACAAGTTCAGGTCAAAGTATATTTTGAACCGGGAAACATCTCTGTTAAGCTCCAACAAGAATGTGCCGTGCCTAAATAAAAAGCAGAAAGTGTCAACCAATAGCTCTATACAGATAAGAGCAACCCGAAGCCATCAAATTTACAATAACAATATTTAAACCATCACATTCATATCCTAAATTCCACCTTCAGGAACAGACTGAAATCGAATGCAAAAATAGGATCTACAGGCAGAAATCAGAAAAGAACTGCATCCAGTGCTGGGAACAAAAGAAGGGAAAATCAAATGCATGCATACCGGGAAGAAATTAGAGGTGTTGATAGAGAGAAGGGAGATCTCATCGACTTTTGGGCGGAACAATGCGAGCTGCGAGTTCTTCGACGACGAGGCCAGACCGAGACGACTGTCACATGGCGAGAGTTGGTGGGACTGGTTGTAGAAGAACGAATCCCTGGAACTGAAAGCAATGCCAAAAGTGAAGCCATCAGATCTCTGAATCTTGGAATCAGCACAAGGGTGGTAGACCCTATTCGTGTTCTCAGCGTCGAGACAAACTACCAGCAGCGTCAGGATTAGCATCACCAATGCAGCCATTGTATAGACCCCAGAAGATCTTGATTGGAATATACGCTATTAGCTTTGTATCCTTAAGGCTTTCTCTCTCTCTTTTTGTTTTCAGGGTGGAGATTGCAGAGGAGTGATAGGTCGGTGATAATCGGCGAAGGCAAGTGTTACCGTCAACTTTTATCTTATTAGCTTCTTGCTTACTCACTTGAGTCTACTTGTTCAGTCTATTTGTGAACGGAAAGGAGCGAGGAAGAAAATTAACTGTACGAGGAAAAATGATCAAAAAAAAAAAAAAAAATACGTACTTTATATGTACGTATTTTATTTATTTTTTTAAAAGAATCTCTCATCCAAATTGTCGGTCATTAGAACTGTCATAAGATGGAGTGCATGTTAGTCAACGTTAATTAGAACACAGAAATATGATCAAAGTATGAAACTTTCCTTAACATCAGAAGCAACATGTTAAAAATTGCTACATAGACTTTCCAAACACGCAATTAAAAAAAAGGGGTTAAAATAAAAATAAGGAGAAAAGTCATTGTAACAATATTAAATACATTAATTACACTAATCAAGACATTAACAAGCAGCTAATCTACTGCCATCGAATTAGTACCTCCCATCTGATTTAGCTACTTTTCACACTGATTTTGCAATATTAAACCTTTTTAAAAAGCTCATTTTCGAGTTAAAAACTATATATATTAATTCATGTGTTAGCCTTTCGTTTTTGATTTGTTCTCCCCCAACTGACATCAGGATATATTCAACCAGCATAAATAAATAACAAAAAATAATTAGTACACATCCACAAGTTATGCCACAGGTAGAAGTTACAAATATTAAAATTGAAAGATAAAATATATAATATAAAATATGCAATTATGATGGACTTTTCATCAGATCATTTTGTTCTTAATCTACTATATAAATAATCAATTAATAATGCAAAAAAAGAGGGCAGAGAAATTTTCAAGAAAGATATGCAGGTGTGGCAGTTCTTTTTATAAATCGAGCTGATTAGGACTGACCTCATTCCGCTAACTTTTTTACGATGATGATGATGTTGAAATGGTATCAATGCTAATAATAATTCACAATTTTTTATTTTTCTTCGATCAAACCTTTTTTTTTTAAATAACAATATCATTTCAGCCAAATCCATTGTGCACAGGCTAGGCCTAAAGTAGTAAGGCACGATTCGTTTAGAAAAGGCACCATGGTGATTAGATTAGATTAGATTAGATTATTATTTCTTGGACACAAAAAAGAAAAAGATTAATAATCAAAGCATTCAAGGACAATGATTGTGGCAAAGAAAAACATGGTTTGCTTGTATTTTTGGGAAGGTCAAGACTAAGAACAACACTCAAATCTAAATCTAAATCTAAATCTAAATTAGTAACATACATTAACACACCCTTCTTTTAACCCAAGGAAACGATGACATAAAAATCCTCTCTATTTCTAAATATAAGAGTTAAATAATTAATTTACAGATGTTGAAAAAAAAGTAGTTAAATCAGTTTAAGGAACAACACAAAGTGTTTTGAGCCTGTTTAAAAATGTATGTATATTGATTTTCTTTAAAATGTTTTTTTAAAATAATTTTACATTGGAAACCACCTCCAGCAATGATAGGATTAGTTGAACCATGTGGTTGGCAATCAAATAAAGTTGAGCTGTTCATCAATCACAATTAGGTGGTTCATGGCAGATACAAGAACCTCGTAACAAAACGTCCATTTTTGTTGGTAGTGGTTAGGGCTCACCGTTGGCAAGTTAACAACTTAAGTACCTAACTTAAAGACTTTTAGTTTACCTTTGACTTCATTTTGATTTCACATATACTCGTTTAGTGAGAATAAGAATATTATCAACCCTGGCCCCACCATCACTTATCACTTAGACTTGAGTACAAAATATCCCACCAAAATGATATTCCTTGGGTCCTAAATAGTGGACATAATTTATAATGACCGAAGGTAGTACCAAATATTTCTTCCCGGTGCTTAATTTAAAAAATGACAATATTGATGCTGAATTTCATATTTGTGAATCATCTCTATTGATATTTTTTCAACAATAAACATGAGACAAGAGAATGAGAAAATTATTGACGATAACAACTAGGGTAATCTAGAAAATACATGTTTTATGTTATGAAGTGCATAATCTTTGCTCTAAAATGAAGAATGTGAAGCTGTGAACTTTGAGAAGAGCCATTTAAGAAAAGCAAAAGGCGCATGTCCTTATCACATGGTGAGAGGCGTCGCCACGAATGTAGTGAAAAGATGAGTTATTATGTTTGGAATAACAATATGAACTTCCCAACCAACTTTTCAATCATAATTAGTAACATACAAAATAAAAATACGAAAAGGGTTTTGTTCAAATTTAAATTTACGTGAATAAATACTTTTAGAAATATCAAATGCACAAGTGGCACCCGGTTCACATAAAGCTAACACGCAACTCCTCAGGCCGTGTGTGGCAGAATGAATTGGGATCCCAGGAGTGGAAGTGAGAGTAGACCTAACATAATAAAATGGTAACTTTTTCTTCTTTATTATTTCTCCCTTGGTTTTTATGCTTCGGATCTTTCTGTTGAAATCATGATTTGGCCCACTTACCAAAGCAAATATAGTACTACTTGCAAAACTCACTTCCACTTGCCACTACCAAAGGGAGCGTAACTCTTCCATCCTTGATCCTACACAGATTGCATCCAGGTCAATTACGATTAGGTCGTCCCGTCCCCACCAGAGTTGAATACTTCCACGAAGCCACTGGCTCTGCAGACTCCACAGCTTGCAGTCCACCGCCACCATCACCATCATCTATTAGTTGGATTAATTATATATTAAAAAAAAAGGAATTTATTGCCCCCTGTGTTTGGGGAATTACGAAATTTATCATATTTCTCAATCCACCTAATAAATTGAGCGTTGAAAGGGACAGACAACCATGAGTTTTGCCAGCTCAACTTGCCTCCTTTCGTTTCTCTCCCCTTGGATCCTCTCTTTGTCGGTGACTTTGGATAGTCTCCATGTTTCAATCTCTAAACCACATGAAAACAAAGGATGGAGGGACTGGGAAGGAACCCACAAAGTTTCTGAAGCCACGAAGCTCACAACGATACATAAACATATATATCAAACATTACAAAAAATAATCTACTCTCAGCACAATTACATGTCTCATAAATAGATCAAATAAGCATCGTAGTAAAATCTACCTTCCTCGTTCCAACGAGCCTCTAGGATCTACTTTGATTTTCTTTCAAGAGTGGAAAACTGGAAATAAAGGTAAATAAATAGAAGGGAGAAGCAATTTGCCAGAAGCTTTCTTGTTTTTTTTCCTTTGCTACTCGTGGTAACTGTTCCCTCATCTTTAGGCAACAGGATTGGTTTCATCCTAAAGTACATTGTAGATCTTTGATCAATGTTTGTACACAACTCTATGTACAGAAACATCCCACACACAAAAATGACCAACATAATCTTTTATAGCAAGTTGGCAACTAATTCAGCATTACTGTTTTTTTCTACACCAACAGAATACACATAATTGAAGTACCTGCCTTTTCCTTTTAGGTTTTGGTCACGCTGGTGTCCAATATCCCCCCTGCTCTTCTGATTCCTTTTTTGAACCAGTGTTACTTTGTCCCGGCTCTCTGCGCTGGATAGCTTAAGGCGTATAGGTTGTGAGCTTTCATGCCTCTTCAAACCATACAGTTCCCTCTCAAACTATTCCAACAGTAAAAAAATTCCAGTGTCATTAGAGATTTGTTAACTCTGACATTGTCACCTGCGAGAATAAAATTAGAATTGAAATGGTTAGCTCATTCGCCGAATCTGATAAAGGAATTTAGCAGCATTGAACCCTATCATGGTTACCCAGCGGGGCGTGTGTTACTGTGATATTCTAGGAGATTGAATAGAAACACACCACTAAAGAAAACAAGTAAAGCAACTACTAGCACACTATATTTTAACAGCCAGCATTTAAGTAAGTTGGCATCAACCCTTTTACTCGTCATAAACCAAGCAGGCATAAATGCCAAAAGCAATGGCACATAAAGCAAAAGGAGAAAACACTTCTCCACTTTTTAAAAAGAAGCCCCTAATCTCTAATAGTAATCTATTCTTCAGAAGAATCAGCCACTCACAAGTCACAATTAGGATCTTTCTTTTTGACTCCGGAACTAACCTCTGGCGCATGTTTAGCAGTAAGAACGAAGATAAATCGAACCAAGAGGCCAGCCAGTGTTAGTGGAGAACAGGATAAAGTACAAGCATCAAACCTGAGATCTAATATCTAATGCCAGGCGCATCCATTGTAAAAGCGAATCTGACATTGGCTCATATAGGAGCAAAGAGTCAATCTTAACCCGTGAAACATGCATTATGACACAACAAGATATGGATTGATACGCATCTATTCGGTTTATCCTGAAATCAACTCAAACTCAACAACGCCGCCAACAAAGAAAACAGAAACAAGAAATCAACATACCCTGTTCACATTTCAGTCCTTGAATATGACCGATTTAGCTATGCCCATCAACTTTTCCAAGCAATTAGGGGTGAATTTTCTGGCAAACAAATAAGATTCCGAGTAGGTTGACACCCGCAGTTGATGAATCAGTTCCGGCGATACTTCAGCGGGATGATATGTATAAGGGTGCCCACTCACCGTACCCGTCCAATTGACATGCGTTAGGGTGTATTTGGTGCAACCATCAGGATCTGCCATTGATAACAGAGTAGGAAAATAATGTTCTTCTGGGTAGCACTCGTCGTCTCTATAACAGGGCAACTTGAATTTTCCCCAGAGGACGCGATCTTTTATCACCAACAATGCGTGTCGGCGGGTGAGCGTAAAAAACTGAGATCCAACTCGAAATTGTTCGAATGTCACCGCAGGTTTCATCGCGAATCGACCTCTAGCAATGTATCGTTTCCAAAGGCTACGCTCGTTGGAAAGAATCTCAATGAAACTCTTGTACCTCAGTCGTACACCCAAGCGAGCCGCTTCAGGATCATATTCATAGGAGGTCAAATCGAATGTAGGGGACACAAGAAGGGAACGATAGACATATCGGAAAGAATGAAGAGGGATACAATACTGCGAGAGGACGGTAAAATAGGCATTGGCAGGATCGGCGAGAAGCGCGGTGGCGAGCAATCGGCGAGTGGCGGAGATGAGCGTGGGAGACGCACGGAAGGTCCGCTTCGCCGGGATAAACCGTCCCTTGAAAACGCCGCTGGTGGGGCGCGTAACATTCACGGCAGGATCTGCGTGAACATAAATGTTATACAAATCGGTGGGGCTGCCCTTGAAGAATTGATCCCAGAGAGGGGCAAAATGGAGGTCAGAATTTGTAAGGAACAAGAAAGCGATCTTGAGCTTCGGATTCTTGGATGAGGAAAGATGGAAGTGCTTGCTGGGGTTATTGGGATTGGACGACGCGGACAATTGTGCAGCGGCGCGACGAAAGAGAGCAAGATCGTCGAGCTCGTCGTCGAGGGAAATGGGGATGGAGTTTCGAGGAGGAAGGATGTGAGGTGAGAGGAAGAAGAAGAGGATCGGAAGGGACAAAAGAAGAGAGAAGGAGAGAACAAATGGGGTTGAGAACATTGAACTGGGAGCAAATCTCAAGGGGGAAAGAAAATGAGGTGAAATCGATGAAAAGGGTTTAGGAACTCGTGGGGATAGAGTGTGGGATACATGGTCTGGAATTGTGAAAGAATCTGCGAGAAATTCAGGAAGAAGAAAGTGTGCTGCCAGTGAATTTCACCAGAAGCGCCTGGGATTGTGAGAAATTCGGAGGGAAAAAACTCATAAAGATGTGAATTTTTTCTTTTCCCCGGGAAAGTGAAGGAGAAAATTGAAAAAGGAAACTTGTGGGTTTAGGTTAGGTTTCTCCGACTGCGAGCTCTGTAATGGAAAGAGAAGACAACGTGGAGTCTCATCCCAACTTCAACTTGTACAGAGGAAGAAGACATGGACGATGGGGACGGCGTCGCTTTATCCCTCGGCACGGTTGGTTTAAGGACGTAAGGTGAGCACTAGGTGAAGGAAGTTTGCCGTTATATTTGACGGCGCGGCACCCGATTTCGCCGGAGCAGAAATAACGGCGTTTGTTAGTGCGACAACAGTTATTGAAAACGTGTTAACGGTAAATTTGGTATGAATTACTCTATATTTTATAAGGGGATTTAGGATTATTCCTGATTCTCACTCCCTCTTCCCTCAATCAATCAAACAAACAAACTGCTAATCCAAGTGGGGATAAAAAAGAGAGTCTCAAAAATGGCAAAAATGTGTAACCGTGGCGGTTGTGTTTGATGTTGAAACTGGAAAATCATGTTATCATGAATGAATCCCAATAAATCATCCTTGCAACTGGTTGAAAAAGTAGTTCTTGCACAAAGACTGCTTTCCATTTAAGGCTATGTTCGTCATCTTCCAAAAAAAAAAAAAAAAAAGCCAAGTTAAAAAAGTAAAAAGTTCATGAGGCATAACAACCTAATATGGAGTTTGGTTAGCTTTTGAGCTAGGTGTTTTTTCCCCATATTTAAACATTTTACTTATTAATATATTATCTAAATAAGCTTATGTCAAATTTATTATTTTATAAAAGACTATCTAAACGTAAATCACATTTATATTATAGATGCAAACAAGGCTTAATATTAATCAATAGTATATAGAATATTTTTAAAAACTGGACTAAATGTTGCGGAAAAACATACATGACATGAAAAAACAAAGTCCCTCCTCAAACGGGGACTTAAGAAAGGTTCGCCTCTTAATAATAAAATATAAGAAACATCGAAAACAAAGAAGCTAGAGAGGAGAACTAATAGTTGAGTGCTTTGCTAGGGCACAATTGCGACGACTGAGTGCGACTGCGTGCAACCTGAACGGAGAGGGCTCCGCCACCCACTGTGGCGGAGAAAACGAGTGTCTCCTTTGTTCGCTCTTGGCGAAAAGGAGAAAGTAAGGGAAGAATGGAGGAAGGTGTGGACAATGCAAATCGAAGAAAACGTAAGGTGAATGGCGAGACAGGGGAATTCTCTAGAAGTGAGTTGCGAAGAGAAAGAGAAGAGAATTGGATGAAGTCAGATGGTAAGGAATCATCTCCAAGATCTTATAGAGATTCTTTGCTCCAAAATGCAAACTCAAATTCCTGCTGGTGGGAATGGGCGAATAATGAAGAGGAGGATGTGGTTGAGGACTTTGGATCTAGAACTGATTTTGAGCGGGTACTAAATCCGAGTGATAGAATCAAGGTAGATTTATCTGATCCGTTATGTCCGAGGTTTGACTTTGAGGAGAAGGAGCGAGAGAGACTGATGAAGCCTTTCCGAAGAACGCTGGTTGTCAAATTGGTGGGGAGACAACTTTCTTACGGATTCATGGGGAAGAAACTGAAGAACCTATGGGCAAAAAAGGGTGATATAGATGTTTTTGACCTGGAGAACGAATATTTCTTGGTCAATTTTCAGAATAATGAAGATTACATGGAAGCTCTGACAGGTGGACCATGGATAATAGCAGATCCATACCTGAACGTGGCAAGATGGCAGCCAGACTTTGACCCAAGGAAGGCGACAATTGACTCTGTTGTGGCATGGGTTAGGCTGCCAGATCTGCTAGCTCCTTTATTCGACAAGAAGTTCCTGCTGAACCTGGGCAACTCCATTGGAAAAGCAATAAGGTTAGATGTACACACTGCTAAGAGAGCTAGAAGGAAGTTTGCAAGAATGTGCATTGAGTTGTATCTCACTAAACCACTAATCCCTGAGTTTAATGTGGAGGGACAAGTGTTAAGTGTGGTTTACGAGAGAATGGGGATATTATCTCAGAAATGTGGAAGGGTTGGGCATAGAAAGGAAGGATGCGAAATATTCCAGAGTAGGAATAAGGAACGGGGAAAGGAAATGGAAGTGGAGGAAGAAGAGCAAAGTATGGCTGATAAAGAAAGAGAGAAGGAGAAGTGGAAAACAGTGACTAGAGCAAGGAGACAGAGAGCTAATGCTACTGAAGGGCAAGATAGATTAAGGGGATCAAGATTCTCAGTGCTCATGGAAGATTCAGATCATGGGGAGAACAAAATGGAGGAAGGAAAGATTCAACAAGAGGAAGAAATGAAGAGTGCTGAAGTGAGGGTTCAGAGGGAGAAATTAGACAGACAAATAAGGAAGGTTGATCTACTTAGAGAAAGGGGTGAAGCTAACGAGAGAATGGAAGGTGCTGTGTCGAAGGTAACAGAAAGAAAAAAGTAGGAGGACTGTAAAACGAATGGGGAAAGGAAATTCACTGGAGTAAGTAGGAATGTAAATGTTTCAATATGCAAGGGTAGGAAGGAAATTAAAAAAGTTGTAACCAGGTATAAGGAGGTGCCAGATGTATCTTGGACTGCACAGAGAAGGCAGGAGGTCCAGATGATGGGAAAGGAAAATCTCAATCCAGGAGACTAGGAGGGGAGAATGGAGGCAGAACAAAACATGGCAATGGAGGATAAAGCCTTTAAGGAGTATGAGGAGCGTCAAACTAAGCCAATGGAGCAGAGTATGGAGAGGGGACAACTCGCTCCTAGTTGTTAAAGAAGGTATGTTGTAGTACTTAGCTTCATCAGTTAGTTATAATGATCAAGCTATTAGTATGGAACTGTAGGGGAGCAGCTAGCAAAGGATTTGCAGCTGTGATTAAGAATCTAAAATTCAAGCATAAGGTAGATGTTGCTGTAATCCTAGAGCCACGTATAAGTGTGGCTCATGCAAGCAAAATAATTAGAAGCTGGGGGTTTAGGCTTTGGATAAGGGTGGAAGCTAATGGATTTGCTGGCGGAATCTAGGTTATTTGGGAAAGGGATGATGTAGAGATGGAAGAATTAGAATTGAATGATCAATTCATCCATTGCAGACTGAAAACTGGAGGTGGAAGTACATTGTTAACTGCTGTTTATGCATGTCCCAATGAACAAGGGAGAAGAGAATTATGGGATAATCTTCAAGAATTAGCTGTAAATGTGACTGAACCATGGGTAATTAGTGGTGACTTCAATGAGATAAGGTCACCTCTAGAACAGAAAGGAGGAGGAAGAATAAATGAAGCAAGATGTGAAAGATTCAATGAATGGATTCAGAGATGTGGATTAATTGAAGTAGAAACAAAGGGGCTATATTTTACATGGAAGGGGCCAAAATGGGAAGGGATGGAGAGAGTCTACAAGAAGCTAGATAGATGCATGTGTAACCTAAAGTGGTTAGAAATGTTTGAAGAAGCTGAAGCAAGGGTATTGCCAAGGGTATGCTCAAATCACCACCCCTTAATGGTGAACTTCATGGCTGAGAAGCAAGAACCGAGAGTAAGAAGCTTTAGGTTCCAAGCAATGTGGCAATTGCATGAGAGATTTGAGGAGGTTATGCAGAAAGGATGGAGGGGTGAAGAGGAAGTGATATCAAAATTGGGGACATTACAAAAAGATCTAGAGGAATGGAACAAGGAAGTGTTTAGTCGAATTGAAGGGAGAAAAAAGAGACTAATGAATAGGCTGAATGGGATCCAATGCAGTTTAGAGAGGAAGAGCAATCCTTTCTTAATTAGATTGGAGGCTGAATTAGAAGAAGAGTTAATGAAAACACTAAGACAGGAGGAAATCATGTGGTACCAGAAATTGAGAGGAAGGTGGCTAGAAGGAGATAGAAATATGAAGTATTACCATATGAAGACTTTGAGTAGAAGAAGAAGGAATAAGGTCAGAATGCTAAAAAATAATCACGGTGAGTGGGTAGATGATGACAAAGCAATCCAAAACTTCTATACAAAGCTATTTTGTGAAGAAAAGGAGGATAGGGGATGGATTGATACGAAGCAAAGTTGGGGGAGAGTAGAAAGGAACAAGAGTGTGAGGATTGGGAGAGATATAATGGGAGAGGAAGTGAGATCAGCTTTCTCGCAAATGAATGGGTTTAAAGCGCCGGGAGAGGATGGGTATCTTGCAATGTTTTATTAGAAAAACTGGGAGCTGGTGGGACCAGATGTGATCGGTTTTCTGAAGAAGTTGTCGCATAATCCGAGGAGGATAAGGGAGATAAATGGAACACTACTAGTATTAATCCCAAAAACAGATCAGCCAGTTCAGATCAATTGCACTTTGCAATGTGCTCTACAAAGGACTAACAAAGGTTATAGTGAATAGACTAAAACCTTTCATGAACGGGTTAATCTCCCCTTATCAAGCTAGTTTCGTCCCAAGAAGTATTCAGGAAAATATAATTATCGCCAAGGAGATTGCTCATTCAATGAATAGGATGAAGGGAAGGAAGGGGTATATGGTGGTTAAAATAGATTTGGAAAAGGCATATGACAGAATGTCATGGAAATTCATAGGCAAGGTGCTGGAGGAAATAGGGTTGGATGAGCATTTTAGGAGTGTGGTTAGGGAATGTATAACAACATCAAGAATGTCAATTTTGTGGAGTGGATGTAAATATGAAGAGTTTGAACCTTTTAGGGGATTGAGACAAGGCGACCCATTGTCACCTTATTTGTTTGTTTTAGGAATGGAGAAGCTTTCGCATATGATTTCGGATAGTGTAGGAGAAGGGAAGTGGAAGGCGATGAGGTTGAGGAGGAATGGAGTTGAAGTGTCGCACCTATTGTTCGCAGATGATCTCCTCCTTATCTGTGAAGCTGATCTGGATAACATGGAGACAATACTGAAAATCCTGGATGACTTTGGGGAAGCTTCGGGGCAAAAAGTGAACCCCCAGAAAACAAGTATATTTTTCTCTAATAATGTTTGTAGACCGATGCAGACAGAAATTTGCAGCCTATCAGGATTCAGAAGGATGGAAGACCTAGGAAAATACTTAGGTGCATATCTGTTAAAAGGAAGAAGTACAAACAGAAAGTTCCAGCACCTCTTAGACAAAATGCAAGGGAAGCTAAGCAATTGGAAGAAGCAGACCTTGTCTTTTGCGGGTAGAGTTACACTGGTACAGTCGGTAACTAATCAGTTGGCAGTATTTGATACGCAACATGAAAGAATACCAGCGAGGGTAAGACAGAAGATGGAAAAAATGCAGAGGGAGTTTATTTGACAAAGTGAGGAAGGGAATAGAAGAATACATGCGGTAAGTTGGGATGTAATCTGTAGAGAGAAAAAAATGGAGGGTTGAGAATGAGAAATCTAAAACTGATGAACGATGCTTTATTGGGGAAGATTGGCTGGAACATGCTGTCTAAACCAGATAGTCTATGTTCTAAAGTGTTGTATGGAAAATACGGAAGACAGCTGGAACTTCACAAGGAATGTAAAGCATTGCAGGCTGATTCTGTTCTGTGGAAGAACTTGGCTAGAATTTGGCCAAAAATTGTCTGTAACACTGCATGGGAAGTAGGGAATGGGGAGAAAATAAATTTCTGGTGTGGTCGTTGGCTAGATGGAGGCAGGAAGTTGTGTGAGCTATGTCTGGGACCCTTAACTGAGGAGGATAAGGGTATAAAGATGGCTGAAATGGTAAGTCCTGATGGGAGTTGGGACATGGACAGAATTGGAAGAAACCTGAATGAGGAAGGGAAACAACTGCTCTTAATGGCTTTTCTTCCAGGAAGTCAGATTGGGGATGATACGATTAGATGGGGGACAGCAGGGAAGGGGACGTATGAAGTGTCTAAAATGTATCACTTGTTGAGACAAGAGCAAGACAAGGGAGAAAAGGAGTGGAATACATTGTGGAAGTGGAGGGGCCGAAAAGAATCCAAACTTTTCTATGGCTGGCTATGCACAACAGGTTATTGACCAATGAGAGAAGATATCACCTGATGGGAGGGAACCCATGCTGCTGTTGGTGCCCAGAACAGACTGAGAGTCTCATGCATGTTTTAAGGGAGTGCAGTAGGGCTCGTAGACTTTGGGAACAACTTTGGAAAGGTAAAACTCTGGTGGAGTTTGATAGAAAGGAAGGCTTGGAATGGTTTGGATGGAACTTAACACAAAAGAGTAACAATTGGAGCCTTATATTTGGAGTCGCCTGCTGGCTTTTATGGATGTGGAGGAATAAGAGCTTGTTTGAGGATGGTTTTGTAACCCCCGAAAACCAATATGCGGCTGTTATGTGGCATGTAAAGGAAATCCATAGGGTGAGGGAAGAGTTTGGAAGGATTGGAGGAGGGTGGAAGGAAGCTTGTGTAAGATGGCAGGCTCCTGAGAGAGGTTGGATCAAAATAAATGTTGATGGAGCTCTTAAAGGAAAGCACGGAGGAGCAGGGTGTGGAGGGCTCATTAGAAATGACGAGGGACAATGGTTTGGAGGTTTCGCAAGAAAGGTGAGTTGCTATTCAGTGGAAAAGGCAAAACTCTGGGCAATACTCACTGGCTTAGAGACTGCAGCTGGTAAAAAATTTTCTGATGTCATTGTGGAATGTGATTCTGTTGCTGCTGTAAATATGGCTAACAGATTGTTTTTTGAGGAGAAACCTCATACTAGAATTCTGGTAGAAATAACGCAGGTAATGCAGAAATTTGTCAATGTAAAGTTTAAACATGTGTATAGAGAGAGAAACAAATGTGCAGATAAGCTAGCAAGGATTAGCATAGAACAGGAGGATCTATATGTGTATTTTGAATGTCCTCCGTTTGGTGTGGATAGTCTGGTCTATCAGGATGCTTTGGGTCTTGCGAGTCCCAGGACTGTAATGGTTCAGAAATGAAGATGGGCTAATTGCCCCGTATTCTACCAAATATATATATATATATATATATATATATATATATATATATAAGAAACATCTCATTCATGTCCCAAAAATAGAAAAAATATCAAAAAGTCTTAATGTAAATTTTTCTATCAAAAAAATCTTTAGGCTTGTGAATGATATAGATAGACTTGTCAATGACCACCCTATAACTTATCAATATATTCATGTAAATTTATCAATGAGAGCTATTTTAATTAACATAGGTGGTCTTGTAATAATCACTCTATAACTTGTCAATATAGTCACAAAAATGTGTCAGCATGAGCTGCTTTAATTGACATATACAAGCTTGTTAATGGTCATTATATAATTTGTCAATATAATTACATACACTTGTCAACGGAAGCTACTTTAGTGATCACATATGAGTTATAGTCACTCTATGAATTGTCAATATAATCACATACAATTATCAGTAAGGTAAGTTCACATTTGGAATCACTGAGGTCCCTAGGGACTTTTTTATAAGAAAATTTATATTTAAACTTTTTTAATATTTTTTCTGGTCTTTAGTGAGAGTTTTCCTAAAATATATGGGGGGGAGAGAATATAACAACTTGCATCAGCTGCATGCTTTCGGATATTTGGGCCATTAGTTGACATCTTTCTTTTTAAGGGCACTCGTCTCTGCACGATTTTTATTGTATTTTTCATCTTGAATGAAAGGGAAATAATATTTTAGGAGTAGGGGATTGAAAAGATTCCTCTTTTTTCTTTCAATCACGAAAGATTAATCGTCTTTTAAATTAAAGTAAGCTTGATATCCTGTTCATCTCTTACCTCTTCCTTGCCCTCCCCTCCACATAAATGACTTTTTTTTTTTTATTATTACAGGAGCCCATGGTTTGACACCAATAAGGGCCAACAAAGTGCCACAAATGCAACAAGGTGAACCAGGATTTGAATTTCTACTGGGAGAGATGTTCACATCTAGTGTTCCACACAAAATGATATCTATGCATAGGGGGAAAAAGTGCCACTATTAGCAGACTATTGTGGCATATATGACTTCTGATTTACATATAAAGCTACCAACCAGCCAGGTATAGGGGAAAAAGATTTCCTCATTTCTTCTAGTTTCATCCACATGAATAAAAACACTTGTATGTTCCTTACTAGAAAAGAAATTATGAAATGATATGCCCCGCAATCGCACACTTTGAAGGTTGTACATTTTGAGTACAAATACCGCATCATGACGACCGACAAGAATAAATAATAATGCATGATTACAACAACCATCTTGTCAACTTTGAAAACACTTCTCCAAGCCAATATCCTCGAACCGAGCAACCACTCCACTCACTACAACAGCAAATCAACATCTTCATGGAGGAGCTTGTGCATAGTGACTTCAAGCCCTGATAATCACAAAGCACGGATGGTATGTACAAATAGACAACCGGCAGGTGCCTCAATTGGAGAGAGGTGGGGTATTTCTCTACCATTACATTTCTTCCTGTTGAGGAACAGCTTTTGTTGAATTCACATCCCCTCCTCTTCCACTGAGCTTAGCTTTATCACGAAGGGCTTTTTGAGTGCTGATTGTTCCCTTCACATTAGTTCTGGCAGGATTTCTGGTTGTTTGAGCCCCAGCGCTTCCCCCTGCTATAACAAACAAATTTGTAAACCTCTCATTCTAACCAAACACAATCTTCAATTAGATTTGGAAATTTCATCACATTGATTGTTAAAGGGATAACATCAGTGTTGATATTATTACATCAGTCTATTTTCTCATTTTCAAGAACCTCTAGGAAAGAACGTGTGTTAGAACCACACCAAGATAAGCCCGTATTCAGCATAGTGGTTAGAGTGAAATAGGTCTTGTGACACATTTTCCATTTCACGAGGGGTGAATTCTAAAGCTATGAACAAAGTTGGTTGAAGTCATCCCAAAGGGAACAACAACCTGCATGCTTAGCTGATCACCAATTCACCTAAGCTACCAGCATTAAGGTGAATATCTGAAACATATGTATAGGAAGAAGGAAGATAGTAGTTCACCATTGTTAGGAAGAGATAATCGTTTTTTGGCCTGTTTATCAGCTTGTGTGATTCTCTCCTTCGGATTACTATGAGATCTCGAACCAGGCCCAGGTCTTGAGTTGGCTTCTTCAATTTCAACTTTTGCATTAGATTTTATCTTAATCTGTGTTTTTGATGCCTCCAGCAAACCAGCAGACTTACTAGGTGAAGAGTCACCACCATCAGATAGAGATGGCCCGGTTATCTGACTGGTGAGGTTTGGATGAATATCTGGCAGAACTGATTTCTTGCTAGCAGATCTTAATTGAGATCTGATTCCATTTTTACTCTCCACTGATCCATTTTCACTGACCATTACTCCATCCCTTGTATTAATGTCAAGAAAACGGTTCTCCCAAGGCCGGACAGCCATCCATCTTTCCAGCCAATTCCAACCCCAGCCACTCTTATCTGGTTCAAATCCAGAAGAAGCAGCCTGCAGCCTTGATGCTGCCTGCCACTGGAAAGAAAAAGAAATTTAGTTCATGAAATTCTGGGTGGAAGGGATGCATTTTTTTTAAGAAAATATCACAACTTTCAAGGTCATCAATGGAATTGAATAGTCGAGTTGTGGCTTTGTAGTATTTTGGGCTTATAGCCTCATTTGTATGCCAAAAAAAATATCTATAATTGGATAGTTAAGTAATTGATCTACAAAATTGAATTCCATTTTCTAAGCATCCTTTATAATCATTATCACAGAAATAAAAAGAAAAAAAAATGAAGCTATAACAATCATTTACGACTTATGGTGGATAATAGCTTGAAGGAAGGCAACATTTTCAAGGGCCTGATTGCCATGCACATCTTAAGTCAAGACTGTCTGTTTGGATTATAGTTGAATCTTGAATATTACTTTCAGAAAGTTACTTGAAGGTGATCTCTGCTTTCAGGAATTATCAAGGGGAAGTAGAGGAGGCTGAGCATTAGTTTTTGGCATTTCCATTATTCACAACTTGGTTGTTAACCATGAACTGCATTCTTTACCAATTTAAAAATAACAATAGGTTTTTCAATCAAAAACTGAAGAATGAACTTTAGTAAAAATATCAGAAATAATAAGCACTGCTAGAGAATATTTCAAGTTTAAATGTAAATATTGTGCTTAATGTTTGATCATAGGAATTAGCCATAGTGATAGGACTATTCTGTAATTAATGCTAGAGGCTCCCAGTGTATATAAATAGTCACATTCCTATGAATGAAGAGCAAAACAACTCACAGTCATCTCTATATCATTCTCAAGCAATGTAATGATGAAACTCTAACAACCCAAATCTAGTCAAAAGTTTAGGCCTGAACATTCGAACCATAACCAATATGGATAATAGACCAAATCAATTGAGTGCGCACTGGCAAGAAAATTTATTCTTGAGTTTTACAACTATACTAATGTGTCCACATATGTTGACATGTAACGGAAACTCATTATCACAAATATCAGAAATTTCTTCCACGTAATATCAGAAAAATACTACAGGTAAATTTCTCGTATGTACATTTTCGACCAGCATGACTCAGCAAGAGGCAGTAACTTACCTGATGCGCCAGAGCATATGCCATTGCTCTCTCTCGTTTAGCTGCAGCCTCCTGTCTTTTCATTAATTTGGCTTGAATTTCTTCAACAGATCCCATACTGTCACACCAACCTTCCTGTATGAAACATGTATGATGTTTAATTGTTAAATTGCAAGGCAGCATTAAACAAACACTTGAAAAGCAAACTACAATAGAATTTTTTACCATAATATTCTGCAACAGCAACAAAAACTGAGTAATCATGTCATAAATATGGTTTCTTCAAGAAATTTTCCCCTTCACGGTGGGACTGATATGAAACTAGATCCAAGAGTACAGTCGTTTCCAGAATTATGCGAATAGACATTGTTTGAGAAGCAGGATATAGAAATAGCACAAACACTTACGAGGTAGTGTGGAAAAGAATGTTAATATGATTACGTGGTCATATTCTGCAGCAAGATAACTTTGGGAAAAGCATGCACCATAAACAGAATTACAATAGGAATTATCTAATACTCCTCCGGTCCTTAATATAAGACAAATTTAGGGAGTTCATTTTAGTCCTAAATATAAGACAGAATTTATATATTTGTCAACTTTTTCCTAATTTACTCCTATTTATGCTCCCCCACAATTATCAAGGAGGAGGAGGAACGTGGGAATTGAAAAGATAACTTGAACATTTCAGAAAATATATGTTATATCAATTAATTTCTTTAATCTAATTAAATTAAATTAATATGTCTTATATTAGGGACCGGAGGGAGTACTACTTACTTCTATTTCTCGAACACGAGCTTCATTTGCAAGTTGTTGCTGAAATTTCTGCTGTGCTGATTGACTTTCCAATGCTATGCGAACACGCCTTGCTCGAACGCGTGCCTGGACTCTCACCAAAGCTTGCATACAACGGAGAGTTATGGCAGCTTGTTTCCTCACAGCATGACCTCTTACAAGGGCCTGAAGCCGTACCAATCCTTTCAAAGCTCGTAGCGCTCTTCGGGCCTGGCATGTATAACAAAACATCCTAGCACAGTCAAATAAGTATAGTAGTAACACTAACAACCTCCACACATCCAAAAAAAAGCTCCTCTAAATAACCCAAGGTAAAATGGACTCCAGAACATAACATCCCCATGGCAAATAATAAATCCCTTTAGTCAAGTACTAAAACATCAGATTCTTCAAAAGAAAAAGTAATATGAGTAATCTTAAGCCAAAAATAATACTCTCATTGAATACAGTACTAGTATTATATAGCGGTTGGAGTTTAGTTATGGATTTAAATTTAAAAGCTATTCCTAGTTTACTATTTAGCAGTATCATCTTCGCATAAGGAAATTAGATTACACAGTTTGGTCGGGCACACAGTGAGAGAAGGTGGCATAGTGGAAAATTTTGCAGACAAGGACACCAAAACATGAAGGAAAACATAAGATCGTGCTATCAAATCAGATAAGATATAATCACCGAGTTCCTACTAGTCCAGAGTTAAACAAGATGAAATAGAGGAAAAGCTTTTAGACAAAGACCCAAAAAAAGAAGCGGAAAAGACGATTGGGTATCAAATTGGATAAGAGACTGTGTCTGCATGGAAAGGAATACGGCAAGAGTAATATTGCCTATGGGAGATCTTTCTCACACTATTCGGTTTTAACTAGGCCACAGGATTGGGTGCAATCTTTTATTGAGAACTCATGTGAATATGCTGCCTCTTATATTGGTTTCTGGTAAAAACACGTTTACTTCGTAGCTTTCTGTAAGAAAGGTTAAAAGATAAAAAACACAAGTTTTTTTACATCAATACTTCCCTCTAATCATTTTCAGGTAAAAGAAAATAATTCACAAATGATTTTTAGTGCAAATTGATTAAGCTATAAACAATATGGAGCAATTACCAAAAATCCTCGGAATGCTGTTTGAATGCGTGTTGCTGCCCATTCCTCCTTCATAATTTCATGGCTATATGCGGCATCCTGTACTTGTTGTGAAGTGGAAGGTGAATGCTGGACATCAGCGACTGAATGGATATTGGCATCTCCAAGAGGAGTAGCGTCATGATTAAACTCATTTTGGAGTTTTTCATTCTCGACGTCAATGGATTGTTTCCTTCGGTGTCGTATTTTTCCAGTCCTCTGATCATTGAAAAACACAACATTGCATAAGTTCTTTTTAGCAGTGTGTAACATGCAGTGCGTTAAGTTTTAACATAATTTTCTCCAAATTCTAGGAGGAGGAAATCCTATAACCAACGTATCATAAGAACTTATATTAGAATATCAAAATCAAGTACAACTAAAGGAAATGATGACTAAGAAAGTTTGAAAACAATTCAAAGTGCTGTTAGTTGTAAAGCATTCTCTAAACTATTCCATAGAGGTGAAAGAGAAGATGGCTTTGATCCTGAGCAGAACAGACACTGGTTGTCTTTGTCAACGACCAGTCTGCAAAGAGTGAAGATTCTAGATGACCTGCCAAGGTGTTTATTCCCATATGAATATGGTGCATGCATAAACACACATAAGCTAAAAATTGTCCCCATTACTACCCAACTGAATCAAAAACCAAGGATGAAATAGAGAAAATGTTTGTATGAACTTTTAAACAGCCATACCCTATATGCTAGCTGATGAGGCAGGAAAGCTAGAGGTTCATATGCACCCCACATTAGAATCCATACTGGCAATATGGGAATTAAGTCCCAAACCTCACATCTGGGTCATAACAGTATTTTTTTCCCTCCTAGTGTCAAGGGAGGTTACCAGAGAGGACTTTATTTGATTCCAAGTTCCAGAGTTTGTTATGAGTAATATTTTAAATTCTACAAGCAGGATAAATGAAATATCAAAGTGGCAACTCATCAGTGCCATATATGTTGGGATAGATACCCTTAAGTTTGCCACTACTCTTGGAATAGGACTTACTACACATGTATATCTGATTTTCATGCTCTAGTTTCATGCATAGCATTAAAAAAGGGAACATAGAGGATAGAGCAAACTAGAAGAGAACATTAATGAACTTGAGCATCGTGACAAAGGAGCATAAGGATGCCCTGCAATACTATACCATGAGGATAATGTATTAATCTGACTAATAATAGTTCAGGATACAAAGACTCAAGACCCAGGTCTTATCTGGTTTTTAAAGCTCTTTGTACATAGGACTTCAATTCAAAGATCTGAATGAAAAAGTAATTGCATTTATATTTAAGCAACATACTTTCTCCATGGGTTCATACAATAGGACATAATAGGCCCAAAAAAAAAACATGTAAGGAAAAAAAAAATCAAGATGAATTTCCTGTCTTGCCATGTAGATGGCTTCAATAAAATTTCTATATATACACATAAACTATACATCTGACCCCACCTAGTAGAAGCTTATTCACTGGGCCGCCCTTTACAGATAAGTTCAGCATTGTCCCTAACAAGACCCACTTAGCCGAACACCAAGGATGAAATTAGAAAAATGTAGAGCACACTTGGTCAAAAAGGAAACAGTTCACAAAAGCAGTTGCTTTTCTGCTAGGGCTGGGATAGGGAATGCTAACAGAGATGGCTTGATTCTAACCACTCAAGTTGAACGGCAAGCGCAAAACCTCAGCTAAAAGCAACATATGTTATAGCCATGTTTTCCAAGAGATAATTTTTTTTTTTTTTGTGGGGGGGGACTTCAGAAAAAAAATGTGCTAAGACGATTAAAAGAGAGGCTTAAGAGAAACAGAAAGTTATACTCACATTTACATCCTTATCTGAAGATTCTGCCTTTTCAGATTTCTTTAGACCAACCAAAGCTTTAATCCACTTCCCTGGGACACCCATAGTATCATTCACTATTTCTCAACCAAGCAAAACTTAGCAAGTGAATTTCCTGGCAAAATCAATGCAGAAGTAGTGATTATTCTAGATATCATTAACTAGCCAAAAGTTGAACTCTGTTGAACTATGATTAATGAAATGATGAAGCAGGTAAGAGGATCCAGAAAAGCACAAACTCAACAGGTCAAAACTGTCCAAAACCAATTCAATTTTAGGGACAGTACCAAATCTAAGGGACCTAAATAATCTACGATTCAATGTTAATATGATTGATCTGATTCCTCAGGTCATTTCTGAAATGTTTGTTCACTGATTTTAAAAATGGGTTGGATTATGAGCAGACGTAAACATTCACTACAGGATAAAAATTGTTAAAATAATTAAAGCAGATTATGTGGGATAACTTTTCTATAATTCTGATAGGTTGTTTGATCAGGACACTGCACTTAAAAACGAAGACCATTTGTAGTAAAAAAGATACATTGCACTTAAAAACAAAGACCATTTGTAGTAAAATGAAGGATGGTAAGTGGGAAAGAAATAGCACCAAATCTCAGAGTTAAATTTGGTGCTATAGAAGATCGGCCTTAAAATGCAAATTGAACAGGGATGCCAGGATTTTAATCTAGAAATAAGGCAAAATCCTTTCAGAGGAATGTTATGTCACATGAAAGGAATTAAATGTAACAAGTAATAAAAATCCAATCGAAAAGACTTTGAGGATTAAAGGGGAAGGAAAGGTATGAAATCCCTGTATGTGGTTTTGAGAGAAAGCAAATTTCTTTCAAAAACACATGAAGACATGGATTTTATTGAATTGAACAGTTAATAAAATCTGAAGCAAGATTCTCCTCAGACAATCAATTTAAAATCTTCAATCAAAAAATTTGAAGGAGGCCAATTGGCTCGATGACCAAGAATGAAAATTATTCGTGTGAAAGAACAAGGAACGCATGAGAATTTGAAAAAAAAAAAAATGGAGTCATCACAACGTTCAATACTAACATGACAGTTCAATACTATTTTGAGTTTACTAATCATCACAACGTTCAAGCACCAACTGCATTCATAATTCCATGTACAACTGCCATTAGATATCAACATCCAAAAAAAATAAAAACTACATGGCTCAATCTTTTTAGCAGTCATTCTGAGAAATCCAGGGGAGCCAAGACTAATTCTTAAGCTCATTAATTGCTTAAAAAACCAAAACTCCTACATTGAGACGACGAAACCTTGCTATGCAAATGAATAAGGATTAAGACGAGCTAAAAACGTCACGACTGATTTGCACAGGAAAGTCACCAAAAATGCAAATCCCATGAGAGAAAACATAAAAGCAGTGCGCTGCCCATGTACTATTTATCAGTCTGAAGATCAAAAAAGGCTTGCGCAGACCCACAGAAAGCAAACTGACAAGCAATAGCCACTTGACTCGGTTGTTCGTAGATTGACTCGCTGTTTGTTGTAAAGACCTAGCAGATGGAAATGACTGCTATACAATATAAAGAACAAAAGAACTGAGAATTCCAAGTTTCAGAAACGGCTCGCAGGTAAGTTCAGCATCGGGGAAAAGAGTGGCCAAGCAGGACAATCTCAGACACAGCACAAGCCAATGAACCAGTACAGATCAAGAGATCAAATAGCTGAAGCTCAATTCAGCTGAGATTCATATGAAGTAAAACCGAGCTTAAGCATCAGTGAGGGGAAAAGCGAGCAATACCTTTTGAAGCGTTGATCCATCAATCAGTCAAAGCAGTAAAATGGCTTCTTCTCACAGCTTTTGAGATGATTTACAAGTGAAGTGAACTGAAGAGAAAGCTTTATCTAATCTCTCTCTCTCTCTCTGAGTCTCCCTCCGTGGGCTTTTGTATTTTTATTTTTCGTAGTACTGCGGTCTGCGAGCAATGCAAAAGCCGGCAAAATGGCAGGACCTGTGTTGTCTAACGTGCGCCGGGTGGATGTGGAAGCACGAGAAAACGGCGTCGTGCGGTGACTGGTGATGATGACGTGTCACTGTCAGGAGCGAGGGCCATAGAGTCAATCACGGGACGTGGTCACCCCACCTCGCTAACGAAGTTGTTTTTGGAGGGTGCATTTTTTTGACGGTGCATGCAAATATCCCGTCACTTGTCGGGTGACTCATGCGAAGAAATACAATTTTTAAATTTTAATATTTATCTTTTTGGATAACAACAATAATGTGGCCTTGCGTTTGCGAGGGAAGATGCTTCAATTTGTCAATCTCTCTTTTAAAAAGATAAAAGAGATCGCAACTTTGGTTTATTTTTTAAAAAAATTATAATAATCAAGCTTTCAATAAATAAATCAAGGGGTTTAGTTTTCTCATGTTGCATGAGAAAACTAAGATTCCTACACACATAAAATAATGGGACTCACATATACATATATAAATTACTATATGTGTGTGTGTGTGACATGAGAAAATACTTTTTCTACAACGTGAGAAGTGTTTTTTCCATAAATCAATCAATCAAAGAGGGGCAAGTTTCATGTGTCTTAGGACTGGTTAAATTACGAGGTGAGATCGTTTATCAGCATTAGCTTCATGACAATACTTGTTCTATATATTTTAAATTATAAATTAATTTGATATTATAAAGTAAGATGTGCTATTTTTTTTATTTATTTTTTTACCAATTAAGGTGTGCTAGTTACAAAACATAACTAAAATTGTTTGCCTTGAATTTAAATGATGTATCGTACTTGATGTTTATGAATACCCCTCTCATCCTTAATATAAAACATATTTGAATAATTGATTTTAGTTATAAATATAAAACATAGTTTTCATATGTATTAATTTTTTCTTAATTTACTTCTATTAATACTCCCTCAACAATATTCAAAAAAGAGAAGAAATTAAAAAAATGATTATGGTATTTTAAAAAATATATATCATGATTAATGTAATTAAATTTTTTAAATTAGATAAATATCTGTTATCTTAAAAGAATGAATGATTTTCTGATTGAGCTGCGTTGTCGTTCATCCACGAGTAGTGAACTTGCAAGATTCAATATAATTTTGGCGTCATGTTGATTTTGAAAGGCACTGAAGCCTCGAGTTCATAGATTCTCGTCCTTTTGAAGGACGGATGTGGAGCACAAGTGGGTCCGATGATAATCGTTCTTATTTGGTCTATTTTACTCCCTTCCTCCGTTTCTAATTATAAGTATATTTAACCGATTTTGGAAAGATTAAGAAGAGGGGGTTACATTAATTAATTTCACTCATTTTCCTAAAATGCCCTTATATAAATACACCCATATACATAAATACACAAATACACACACACAAGTGTATTAGTATGTACACACATATATAGACATACACATATAAGGCATGTGTATGTCTATATGTGGGTAGGTGTATACATATATAAATATATATGTGTGTGTCTATGCTTATATGTGTGTTTTGGTAAATTAACGTTAACTCATTGATAAATAAATTAAAATCCAACAATTTAAGAGTTTTATTGACTGGAAAATTTTATGCACCTAAATGTATATACTTATCAAAAACTAAACACACTTGAGAGAATAAAACATGGGTATTTTAGGAAAAAATTAATAAAAATTTAAATTCTGTCCTGTAATTAAGACTAAAATCATCTCTCAAATATTGTCCTATAATTAAGACCAAAGGGAGTATATTTTATTCTTTACTCTCTCGCTCGTCATAATTATAAAATAATATTTAAAAGTTGATATTAATCATAATTATATGATAAGATTTCATTTTTATCAATTTCTTCTTATAATACCCTCTCATCATAAACTAGCATTAAACACATAAAAGAGACCATTAGTCATGATATATGGCACTAGAAAAATGACCACTGGAGTTGAGCCTCTCTGGGGTTTAAATTACTTGGCCCGATTAGATCTACATAAAACAGTTCAAAAGTATATCTCTATTTCTCTATGAATTATCCATGGCATGTTGCAAGGTAAATTTTAAATAAGGATGTTTTAGAAAAATGAATATAATTAATTAATTTAACTCATATCACTAATCTCTCTAAAATATGGTAGTAAATATACCATATGATTAAGAGTGGAGAGAGTACTATTCTTTTAAAATTAAAAGGGCAAACGCTAGACAAGGTTACAAACATAACTAAACCATTATGAAGTTGTTGCTGAGTGATTGGTTAGCATTTGATTTGCAATGCTCATTCTAAAAACAACATAGAGTGAATTTTTTCGTCTAATGTCTCAAACAATTTTATGGGTTTTGAATTTCGATATTATTGGCCTTAAGTGGTTTATAGCATGGTAGCAAGTGTGTGCATAATCAAGAGATGAGACTACCCGTTATATTTTCGTGTCAAGGGTGATATTGTGATAATGATCTTAATAATAATAACCACAACAACTGATCAAAACCAACAGCAATTAATAGGATAAAACGATATGCGGTAGCTAGGAAGAAAAGTTAATTACAAAGAACAATGAGTTTGTTGTGCTGTACATGTATCATATTACCTTCTATAATCCTAATTATAAAGTACTAATTAATAAATATATTTGATCTTTTCTATTAGGCATTTGCTCGTTTCTAAAAAAACATTAAATATTATCTTTCATGTATGACCATAATTAATAGGTAGTGGATGAGAGTAATAATTAATATGATGTTAGAGTTTAATTCAATTAGTAGGGGTAATGTTGGAAATTATTTATATTTTAAAGGGTTAAGGTGCAAAAGTACACATAACGGCGGTGAGCAGTGACTTAACGCTGGGATGTGACTTTTGCTCTAAAATGATAACCACATGTGTATTTTTGCTCCAAAGAAAAGCTTATGTGCATTTTTGCTCCTTGAGAAAAAACTTATGTGTATTTTGCACCTTAACCCTATTTTAAAACAAATTCAATTACTTTAACTGTTGTTATTGATTTGTGAGAATTGTTAGTTGGTGTCTTATAATAGGGACAAGAAGGAGTCCAAAAGAAGCTCCGATATACTCACTATGATCTTTATTATAAGATACCAACCATCAACAATTTTTTGTCCTTATTATAAGGCACAAACTATTTTTAGCTAACTCATTTATTACTATTTTCCTATTATGCCCTTACTTTAACCAACTCCTTTAAATCTACATCATTAAAGTAAGGGTAAAGTTGGAAACTTCTATCAATTTTGAACCAATTTAATAACTTAACTTCCATTCCTTTAATTATGAGAAATGATAATTGGTGCCTTCTAATAAGGATTGGATAGAGTATTTTACAAAGAAGGAAAATCCTGTTGGAAATTATGTCTTAGGGGCAAGTCATTGTATTTTGAACATTAACGTTGTTTAAAGTATTCCTCAATTTAGTTATCATATCATTTGCATGTTTATTATAATAATTGTATCCTTGGATGTATTATAAAAATTATCTTAAATGTCCTTGGTCGGTCATCTACTTGGGAGTGAAGATGAAATAAGACCAATATAACTTTGATGAAGTATAGAGATACGAATTAAAGTCATAGACACCTGTAAGAGTACAAGGTGTTAGATCAACCCATTATGAGAAAATTGCATTGATTAAATCATCAGCTTATATCATGTATAACCGCGTTACAACGCCCTTTGACCTAAGATTATCATGGATTCCTACACGAGAGTCGCTGATCTTTAACCGAGTGATGATAAAAGTTTCGATTGGGATTAGTGGTTTTCACGTAAAAGAATGTGAATGGTTAAGATGGAATTTGTCTCTTATATTTGTAGAGAGATAATACTGGAGCCCTCAATAAGTAAGTCTAAGAAATGTATGACCATACTACAGTGGAAAAAAGTTTCTATTTTAGTTGTCATACTACCCAAGAATCGAGAAAGTAATGGTTAAAAACAGGAGATTGACGTTATCCATACTTCATCCTTAATCAAATTATCACTGGACAAAAGAGACATGACATGGTTATATGATAAGTTGTATTGTATCATTGATCTCTATATGAATTGGATAGTCGCAATATCTTGCTAGAAGCCGCTTGCGACTTATGGGCTGGTACAGTATTAGCCCACTGCCAATATCATGTGGGCTTACAGGGTCATACACAAGAATAGCTCAACACGAGTAATAATGTTTAGATTCATTGAATCTTATATGTGTCTATGATTTAATGAGTGTGATGTTTTCATCTATCTCTCTCTCTCTCTCTCTCTCTCTCTCTCTCTCTATATATATATATATATATATATATATATATATATAATTTAGTATAGATTATAATATTATTATATAATATTGGTTCTGTATTTAATTTATTTGATAAATTAAATAACTAAAATAAATAAAAATTTTATATCTCCTATTTAATTTTCGAATAGAAATATCATATATTAGATTTAATTTAAATTAAGATATTGTATCTCAGATTTAATTATATATATATAATATCTCAAGATTTAATTTATAAAGATAAATTAAATCTGTTGGCTTTTAATTTAGATTAAATAAATAAATTAGATTAGATCTATGGACAGATTTAATTAATATTATTTTAAATCCAAATTTTAAAATTAATTAGAATAATTTTGAATATATAATACGTCTATTGGGGTTTGAAAACCCTAAACAATAATTCGCAAGACGTATACTGAACAGCCATAAAAGAAACCCTACAAGGCGTAAGACGCAAAGTTTGAAGGCGAATGCTTCCGTTCGTGTTGGAGTGCTGTTCGGTGTGGGTACCGATAGAGGGAGTGAATTCATAAAGTCGGTTCCTAGAGATTGATCAAGTAAGAAGGTGTTAGCCCACGAATTCACAAAAACACGCATATGAGTTCACAAAGATACAATTCTAATCAACAACCTGATTTAAAACGCCATTAATAGATCCTCTTCATAAGATTCGTAAAATTTTAATGGATGAAATCCTTCCGCAGCATGTATGAATCCTAGCAAATCCATCGTCCCAAGATAATTTATAAAATTTACAAGCATGATTGTTAGATTATGCATCCTTTTTTATGGCAGAAACTTTTAATGAGGCTCTTTGTTGAATGAAACTAGGGTTTAATTTATTATCCGACAAAAAACAATATATAATAAAAACTAATGTATTTAAATCCAAACCATATCTATGTTGAAAATTTAAACATGTCAATGAGTAAACATTTAGCCTTAATGTCAAAAGATTTATTGTCTTATTAATTGTTAGGGATATTTAATAACAAGTGGTTTCTTGAATATTCTGTCTTGTTTTCTTAATTAGACTTGAGACTTTTATGAAGTTTTAATTAGACTTAAGGCTTTTATGAAGGTTTAATTACACTTGAGGTTTTTTTTATAAAAGTTGTTGATATACATTGCTGGCCTTCTTGAATTAAAGATCTTACTGCTGGTTTGGAAACCTCTAGAAAAATGGTTTTTTAAACATTTTTTTTTTAAATTAAAACAAAACTTCTTTTCATATACTCCCTCCTGTTTTTATTATAAAGCATTAATACTATTTCTCACAAACTAAGGAATGAAAGTTAACTCATTAATTAGATCAAAAATTAATAAATGTTTTCAATTTCACCCCTATTTTGATGATATAGATTTAAATGAGTTAGTTAAAAATAAGGGTATAATGAGAAAATAATAATAAATGAGTTAGTTAAAGTAAATTGGTAAAAATATTAATAATTGGTATCTTACAATAAAGATCAGAGTATTTCTTTTCATAAATCCGAAAAAACGCTAAAAAATTAGAGTAAACAGGGGTTTAAACATTGTAGCAATCCTAGAATAATACCCCACATGTTTGAACATAAAATTGACTTGTACCGAAAGAAATCTTCGCTGGAATAATTAAGCATGTGCGGTGGCTCTCACGCATGCATGTAGGGCACGAAATTAGAGACATAAGTTGTATAATTAATTCTCGATAATGACATTAATTGATATAGACAATAATAATTTTAATTACCGATAAAACATTATCCGAAACTGGAAAAAATCAACTAAGGTGAGAGTCATATAATTGTTTAGCATTACAATGCAAGACTAGGAGGCATTGTTTATAACTATTTAGGTAGACTTTGTATCTATAAATATTCATATTTACTAATTTGTTGGGTTATAAATCAAAGAATATTACAACTTACTAGTTGCTTGTTTGATATAGACAATAATAATTTTAATTATTTATGACTTCACGTCTTTGTCAAATATTTTTCACTTAATATATTTTTTTTTTGGTATAACTAAGGTATCTCCACAGTTGGTAGCCACGAGACTAATCCTCCACCCCGAGTTAGCGCACAAAGTGGTAAAGGGCTGGCCACCAGATGCTTTCCATTCACAAGGAATGGTGATTGAAACCCCAACCACCACTTGCTTAAAGGACGAGATATTGAACCATTGAGGCCACACAACATGGTTTTTTTTTTTAATTTTTTTTCTTTAATTTTTATATAAGGGCACAATTTTTCACTTAAAAATTGGGTCATGCCTTGTAACAAAAAAGTGTAATTGGGTCATGGTGTTTATTATTTTTGGGCCTCAACAATACAAATTCCAAAATTTGAAACCCCAAGCCCAATATGAAGCGCACCGTTGTGAACTAAGTGCTGAGTACCTGATTTCATGACGATGTTTTGAGTTTACGAAAGTGATGTTTGAACATATTATATTTTCAGAATTTTTTTGGGGACCAATTTTTTGAATTTATTGAAGGGATGAGATTCACCACAACCCTAACAATTACTCTTTCTAGCCTAAAATATAAGACTTATTTAAGAAGTTAATCTAAACTTTAAATATAAATTTCATTTTTTATATTTATTAGTATTTTCTTAATTTATTTTTATTGAAACTCCCTTAATAATAATAAACAAATAAAGAAAAAGAGGAAATCATGAAATATGGCTAGACTATTTTTTATAGTACATATTATATTAAGTAATTTAACAAACCTCTTTAATTTAATTAAATTAGATAAATAATTATTATAGGGTCAAAGTGTAAAAATACACATGAGCTTTTTCCTCAGAGCGCACAACACCACGTGCTTTTTTTTGGAGTAAAAAGACACACATGATTACTATTTTAGAGCAAAAGTTACATCTCACCGTTAAGTCATTGTTCATCGTGATGAAAGAGAAAGAGATGAAGTGAACAGTAACTTAACGATGGTGAACAGTGACTTCACGGTGAGATGTGACTTTTGCTCTAAAATAGTAACCACATGTGTATTTTTTCTCCCAAAAAAAGCACGTGGTGCTAGGCACTCATGGAAAAAAAGCTTATGTGTATTTTTACACCTTAACCCATTATTATATTAAAGATTGAAGGGAGTAAGTAAAATTAAGAGGTTAGTTTCAAACAAAATTAAAAAGAAACATTTTTATAATTTGAAAAATGAAAATTAAATTTTGGGTTTTAGCTACCAGTTATTTAGTTTTGCAAAATTGCATATAAGTTTTAAATAATAGAAAATAGGACAGAAAATTCTATTGAAATCTCAAAATTACAATGAAATCTCATGAGACATTTTTACGATATATTTCAAACGTTAGAAGTAAAAAATAACCCTTAAGAAGTAAAAAATAACCCTTAATGAATACACAATCATTTGTTCCCCCACTTCCCCCTCTCTCTTTGTTTAATAAATAAGATTATTTTAGACTTTTCATATATAAAATATATTGTAAAAAGTCCAACGAAACTTCAATACAAATTTAAGATTTCAAGGGATATTTCTGTCGTATTTTACTGAGGTGTAATTTTTGCTTTATTCTCTGAGAAAAAAAAATTGCTTTATTTTTTGGCTACAAGGATTTTTTTTTTTTTCCGGTTATAATTATGGGCCGGAAAAATTAATTTTTGTTTTTGAGTCGATGACAATTAACTTGGTCAACTCTGGATGGCCTAAATAAAACAGAAAATTAAATCACAGGCGCAAGAGGAAACACCCTCCGTCGGGCACAAAAAAAGGAAACACGCTCAAGCTCTTCCCTTGAGCTTGCCGAGAAGGATCTAGAAAGAAGTCGTTGATCGACGAGAGTCCACATCTAGCGGTCCACATTTCTCAAAGCCAAACTTGTGAGTTGTGAGGAGGGTCATAAAATTCTAGACCCTTCTTCGGTCCCACTAAACTCACAAGGGCAATCTGAGCCGTTTATTAAACCCTATTTTTTAGGGAAATTAATCTCGTGTCTCTGTATATATGCGAGGCGGATAATTACTTCGTCCTCGTGATTCTTCTGCTGAAAAGTTCTCTCTCTCGCCTGCGGCATCAGATCTAGAGTCTTCTTCCTCGGGCCTCACTGAACGGATTTTCCGGGGTTTCTATTTGAGGCCTTTCTTCGATCAATTGGTTTAATCTGTATCTGTAATCGGCGGGTTAAAAGGTAGAAGCGAAGATGTTTGGGAGGGCACCAAAGAAAAGCGATAACACCAAGTACTATGAAATCCTGGGAGTTTCAAAGAACGCTTCCCAGGATGATCTGAAGAAGGCTTACAAGAAGGCAGCAATCAAGAATCATCCCGACAAGGGCGGTGATCCGGAGAAGGTAAAACTTTATGTTCCTCTAGCCGAGTTTGTGTTGTTCGTACAATAAAGTTATTCGATATTGCAGTTGGAATATTTCTCCTTTAATTTGAGTTGGCTCTAGATTTCGTATCTTTAACTGGATGGCCCTGTTGTGGGCTGTTACATCGGCTATTTTTTTGTTCAATTCTCTTTTTAGCACAAATTAAGCGTTTCTAATGTCTTATTAAACTGGGTTTTCAGGTATATTTATATTTTAGTTATTCGTAGTCTAGAAGATTAGAGGGTTATCATGGCTTTTAATAGTTGGTTCTAACGTTGGCTTTGGGAATGGAATTTAACTTAATCAATGGTTTACGATCTATTTGTCGCTGTATTCATATCGAATTGGTGTACTCGGAGTCGTTGTTATGATGGAGTTATCCTTGTTGATCTGTTTGCCTCTTTTATTATTTTAGGTAGACCAGGTAGTAGTATCAGCGTGATGTTGTTGTAATTTTGTATAAGCTGATGAATTGAAGCCTGATATGTTTGTTTTGCTGTAGTTTAAAGAGCTGGCCCAAGCCTACGAAGTGCTCAGCGATCCCGAAAAACGTGAGATTTATGATCAATATGGGGAAGATGCTCTTAAGGAAGGGATGGGTGGTGGAGGCGGTGGCCATGACCCGTTCGACATCTTCCAGTCTTTCTTTGGTGGCAGTCCTTTTGGAGGTACGATTTTTTAAAGAGGAACTTTCTACGTAGAGGCATGCTTATGATTATTTATCTAGTCTCGGAAGGGAAGTATTTAAACCGAATTGTGACATTTGCGTGGATAGGTGGCAGCAGTAGAGGACGGAGGCAGAGACGGGGAGAAGATGTGGTTCACCCGCTGAAGGTCTCTCTGGAGGACCTTTACCTTGGGACATCTAAGAAGCTCTCGCTGTCACGAAATGTGATATGCTCAAAATGTAGTGGGTGGGTGTCGTTGGCTTGCCTTTGGTTTAATTTTGACATGCTTGTTACCATTGTTTACAATATAATTTCTTATATAATCGTTAATAATTGACTGCAGTAAGGGGTCTAAATCAGGGGCTTCCATGAAGTGTGCTGGATGTCAAGGAACCGGTATGAAGGTTTCTATTAGGCACCTAGGTCCCTCTATGATTCAGCAAATGCAGCATCCTTGCAATGAATGCAAGGGTACTGGAGAAACTATAAATGACAGAGATCGCTGCCCACAATGCAAGGGAGAGAAGGTTGTTCAAGAGAAGAAAGTACTTGAAGTTATTGTGGAGAAGGGAATGCAGAACGGACAGAAGATTACATTCCCTGGTGAAGCTGATGAAGCGGTAAGCTGAGGACTTACGTTTTTAACA
This sequence comes from Acacia confusa, assembly GCA_037074495.1. Taxonomy (NCBI): domain Eukaryota; kingdom Viridiplantae; phylum Streptophyta; class Magnoliopsida; order Fabales; family Fabaceae; genus Acacia; species Acacia confusa. Next base: position 4,060,570 of record CM073509.1, read on the forward strand.
AATGGTTTTATGGAGAATTAGAGCAAAGCTAAGTTTATTGTTTTATTGGGTGTGCAGCCAGAAACAATTACTGGGGATATAGTTTTTGTCCTACAGCAGAAGGAGCATCCCAAGTTCAAAAGAAAGGGTGAAGACCTTTTCGTTGAGCATACTCTGTCGCTCACTGAGGCTTTATGTGGCTTTCAATTTGTGCTCACTCACTTGGACGGAAGACAACTCCTTATTAAATCCAACCCTGGTGAAGTAGTCAAGCCGGGTATGTTTATGATTCGCATTGGCCTGCCATTGCTAATTATGCGTAGTGACGAATATGACATTTTTTTTTTTGGGTTTTGCTAATACTTGACAATGCAGATTCGTACAAGGCTATCAATGACGAGGGAATGCCAATGTACCAGAGGCCATTCATGAGAGGAAAGCTTTATATTCACTTCACGGTTGAATTCCCTGATTCTCTTAGCCCCGACCAAGTTAAGGCTTTGGAAGCTGTACTGCCTCCCCGGCCTTCATCACAGTTGACTGACATGGAGCTGGATGAGTGCGAGGAGACCACACTTCATGACGTGAACATGGAGGAGGAGATGAGGAGGAGGCAACAAGCTCAGCAGGAAGCATATGATGAGGATGAGGATATGCCTGGTGGTGCTCAGAGAGTACAATGCGCCCAGCAGTAATGAGTTCACGTGGCCAGATGTAGAATCAACTACGATAAAGATTCGAACTGAAAACCTATGTAGTGTTTGATTATGGGTTTTGAAAATTTTAACCATCTATTATCTGTTGTCGAATGGATAACGTCCACTTTGACGTCCTAAATACTTTGATCTATCTGAGTGAATCTTATCTTTCTTCGCAGTTCCACTTTTATTGCTCATTTTTGTGTTGTTTCTGATTGAAGATCCATGGTCTCATTAGCACTACAACCGCATTGAAAACTCTAACCTCTATTGTTGGTTGCGGGCACTAAATCTTGCTATGTTAGTTGGAAAGATTTACTGTCACTTTTATCATAATTTTGTTTTGACCAACGTGAAGTGAAATATGTGAAATGTAAAATTATAGTTGCGATACCCATACCCTACCACTCGCCGAACCATTAATCATAGTCATTTTCATTTCGACGCTGTTACAATGTCTTTATAAAATTAATTGAAGTTAAAAGAGATATACTTTATGAAATAAAAAAAAAAACACCTAAAGGGGACTTTTGAATAACAACGCAATTGATAAAAGGAAAAATCTTAGGAAAAAGAATTTTAATAATGCTAAAAATTATATATTTTGAAAATCTATAATTTTAGAGAAATGTTATTAGAAGGTTTTTATTAGAAGAATATTCCTGCCGGCTACCACCGGAGTTCCAGCTGGTGGGGTAATTTTTTTTTTTAAATATAAGAGTATTTATGTTATTTCTTTTAAATTTCAAAAACAAATTGAGTGCTAACATCTCTATGATATTATTAATATTTAAAACACCATTTTATCATATCCCTTTTCTAAAATTCTTTTGGTCTATATTGAAATTGGGAATGAAATCGCATATTGTGGGGGTTGAACTGTACTACGTGTCTGGGATGAAAAATGCGTTTGATTGATTGAAGAAACATAGCCCGCAGACACGCGATGCACGAGGGGTCTTTTAAAATTATTGTTGTTGTTTTACATTTTAAATATCAATATTATTGATAAAAACAAAATTAGGACAAATTTAAGAGCCATGAGATTGTGTTAACTTTTTTATTTTGCCCTAATTTCAAGAGGATTAGGAAAAGTGTGTGTGTTTGCAGGTTGTTTTTGTTGTAGAAAATTTTTTTCTACCACACTTACATAAGAATGTGAGGGTTCCACTCTGTTTATAATGGGACCTACTCATTCTTACGTGAGTATGTCAAAAAAAAAAAAAATTCTCTACAGCATTGAGGAAAAAAATGGGAAAATTACATTAGGGTCTCAAAGACTAAAATTAATTATAAAAAAGTATTAAGCTAGAATTCCATTGAGACTTTTTTGTACTATAATTAATTGCCAAGTTGACAAAAACCTTTAACAACTGAAAATGTTATATTAACAAATGGAAATGCTATGTTAATAATAAAAATTAAGGTTAAGGTGCAAAAATACACATATGTTTTTCCTCCATGAGCGCCCAGCACCATATGTTTTTTTTTTGTGCAAAAATACACACGCCGTTAGGTTTTAGGAGAAAAAATACCACTTCCGTTTGTTGACCGTCAGTTGACTGTTAACTATGGTGAAATTACTCTTTTGCCTTTAACCCTTTTCTTTTTTAATTATTTTAAACTAAGGGCAAAAAAGTAATTTCACCATGGTTAACGGTCAACTAACGGTCAGTTAACGGTTAACTAACGGAAGTGGTATTTTTGCTCCTAAAACCTAACGGCGTGTGTATTTTTGCACAAAAAAAAACATATGGTGCTGGGCGCTCCTGAAGGAAAAACATATGTGTTTTTTGCACTTTTACCCTAAAAATTATCACAATCTGAAAAACCGTATTAACAACCTGAAAAGCTGTAATAATAACTTAAAATCCTATATTAACGATTGAAATTTTTTTTCTTAACATAGTATTTCCAGGTGTTAACGGATTTTGTTATTTTGGACAATTAATTACAAAAAAGTCTCAAAGACTTTTTTGAGATTTTTTTGTAATGAAATTTTGGTTTGAGGCTTTTTATAATTAATTCTGATCCTTGGGACCTCCATGTAATTCCCCAATAAAATATTTTGTAGGTGAAAGTGAAATTGAAAAAAAAAAAAAAAAAAGATTCAGGGGGTAAAATGGCAGTTCAACCAAGTACTATTAAATAGATATCCGGACTCCAATTATTTGTATTTTGTATGGAAGTCTGACCACGGACGACGGTCAGGAATCGAGAATATCTAGACGGGAATTGTCCGGTACACGCTACTGAGGCCCTCTTATCTCTTTCAATTTCCTTGTTCATCCCTCTTTCGTTCAGCGATCCATGGAGATTCAGTCTCCTCTTAAGCTCTACCTTCTTCTGTGCTTATCAATTCTATTGCTTTCGTCTTCTCGTGCTCAAGCTCGGAGGGTCAAATACTGCGGTGAGTTTGCTCTTCACCACTCGTTTGACCTATCTTTTTTAATCAAGCTGAGTCAGTTGAGACTTGAGAGCATATGAATTTGAATTGAGTTTCTTTAATTACTCTACTGCCCCGTTTATTTTGTCCTGGTTGCTGATTACTGTTACTTATAAATGTGATCTTTGATCCAAACTGATGATAATTGTACCTCTTTTCAGTTCTCACTCGGTAGTTCTTCTTCTCTTTTACTGGTTACTTTTCGTCTTTTGAAATTTGCTGGTAGATTCTTTTCTGTCTATATTCTTAGTCATGATCTACAGATTTTAGTTTATTCTTCTCTTTAAATTTGCTTGCAGATTTATTTTCTTTGGTTAACTTTTCTTATATTCTTTATATGAGCGTGATGCATAGTAAAATAATTTTTTAACTGCAAATTTTTTTGAAAATATATTATTAAATGACGTAGGCGTTCTAGAAACTATGTTGCCGTCGTTGCTAGCATCATGGAAGTGCGGTCCTTTTTTCCTTTTCATTTTGAATGTCTTGATGGTGTTTAATAAATTTCAATATTCTTACAGATAAGTTTTGATGATTGTGTCATGTCGTTTTTGAGCATCTTGCTGGCTGACATAGTTAGATAGCCACTTCGATCATTTTCATATTACTTTTCATTTCTCTCAGGTCGTCATAGATATTTTGTATATTAATATTTCCACTCAAAATCCATGCAGATAAGAAGGAAAACTATGCTGTGAATGTGTCTGGAGTTGATATATTGCCTGATCCTGTGGTCAGAGGGAAACCAGCAACTTTTAAGATATCAGCTTCTACTGGTGACCTCTCTCTTCTGTCGTTTCTTTCTATTTCTCTAGTTTTATTTTATATTGGTGTTTTTCCAACTTCCATCGTGCTCTTTTCTTCTCACATTTTGGGATGAAGTTAAACACACATAGTTGGAATATGGTTGAATTTGTTTGTATTTCTGTTTACAAAGAAATAGAATGATTTATAGATAAAATATACTTCAATACTCTGGGTTCTTTTGACAATCAGATCTAACTGTTTTTTATGATGCATTATGTGTGTGAGAGATACTTGTGTTATTTAATTTATCATCTTTCGTTAACTTTGATTAATAACGAGAGGAATTTCTGTCTATCTTTCTTGCAGGTGAAGCTATTTCTGGCGGGAAGCTAATAATTGAAGTTTCATACTTTGGGGTGCATGTTCATTCTGAAACTCGTGATCTCTGTGATGAAGTGTCCTGCCCTGTTGCAGCAGGCGACTTTGTGATTGCTCACACCCAAACACTGCCTTCATTTACCCCACCAGTTAGTTTCATTATACCAAAATTTGTTCTTTGCATTACTAATTAAATACACTCTAAAAATGGCAACTTATCTCATTTGCAAGATGATGGATTTTAATTGGCTAAATTAATTGCCTCAATTATATTTTCTTGAATGTAAGTATTGTTGACATCTGTTTGGGACCTCTAGAAGTTATGCTTAACAAGGCATTTACAAAATTGAAGTTGGTATGCTATCCCTCCTTTAGGATCTCAGCTGCTAAAACTCCTGCAATGTAAATGTTACAGTATGGAAAAGTAATTCATTTATTCTCTTATAGATTCACTTGTTGCCATTAAAGTAACTAAAATGTTTTGATTGCCAGACTTGAATTCCTTGATGTTCATGTCAAGCAAGCTGGTAATGGCCGCAAACATCCAATATTTCTTGACAGCCTGAGATTTGATATAATGCTTAATGTCGTTTAGATTCTTTAGGATGTTCATGTTTGCATTTTATTGGCTTCTCACTCTCTTCCACGCACACCATTGGCTCTTTGAATGTGAGTAATACCATAGCTAGTCATATAGTGTTCTGAAAATCGCTATAAGTGCACTCATTGTCTGGATTTATCTTTAAGTTCTTGCAACTCTAGCATTTGTGTGAGCAATTTACTCTATGGTTCAGTTTTGGCCTCATATTTACTATAAAGTTTACATTCTTTTGAAAACTTCTAACAAAGTGAATATTTTAGCCATTTCTTCTTCTAACAATAGTCAATCAGTTTTAAGTGAATGTTTTAGCCATTTCTCCTTCTTCAAGGAATGATTTGCCTGTTGTATAATTTCTGTTGTGTGGTTTGGTTTAGTACTGGGTTCATATCCAAGTCAACGTTTTAATGCTGTTAATTTTGCAGGGTTCCTATACTTTAAAGATGACGATTGAGGGTGGGAACAACGAGCAGTTATCTTGCATCAGCTTCAACTTTAAAATTGGTTTTAGGTCTTCAGTGTCCGATGTTTAAATGTCCTTTCCACCACTGATCTACTATATTCCTTTAGCTTTCAATTTGTTGTTGCTGAGTGTTATATTATAACTTGTAATGTTGTGTGTCAGCTTTCACAACACATGAACCAATTTGAACTATTGTGCGAACGTATAATTTGATTATATGATATCAATGGGTCTGCTTTGCGAACTGAGTTAGTATTTGCATAGCATAACGCAGTTTCACGTTAACTTGATATCTCTCCTTGAGGATGTTGTTCTCAAGCCAGAACGTCTGATGTGTGGCGTAATGTTACCCTGAGGAATTCAAAAAACTAGGTAAAATGTAAATGTTCGATGCTGCTGTTAAGAATTATTAGAGCTGTGGGACTTCGTGAATGAGATTAAACTTGGAACTCTTCAGATCATGTCTTGATGTCTAGGAACTTGAAATGAGTACGGCATGAGCTGTAATGAGAAAAGGAATCTTGTACATTTCAACGTAATCATTTTATCCAAGAACAATTATGATATTGAAAGGAGGAGGCGTCATGGAACTGGAAGATTGGGTCGAGGACGAATGAGAGCAATCCGGGGTTGGGACTCATGCGCAATTTTGATTAGCAATAGAAGAATAGGAGGTAGAAACTATTTTTTTTATGTAATTTATGATTGACAAAATAAGTGTGTGAGGGAGTTTTTTGTTCATTTGGGTAAACGTGCTTTTCAAATCCAACTCACACCCTCCTTTTCCTTACCGTGTTGGGTAAAATGACTCATCTAACCTATTTTCTTGGATTGAGTTTCCTCATTATTTTTTCCTCATCATCCTATATAATCTCATAATCACGTCTATTGATCTAAAAAGTTAGAATACTACCTTGACTTTTCTCTCATCTTTCAAATCAACGGCCTGGATAGGCTAATGAGAGATAATAAGAAAAATGATAACAAGAAGATTTACTTCCTTTTTTCTTTCTTTTATAAAAGAAAAAAAATAATCTTTTTAGTTTTTTTTAACATTTAACTTACTTACAATTCAGTTTCTTAACTATGACTCACTCATCGATCCCTTTTTCTTTAATTCAGTTTTTTAAGTACCACACTCAATATTTTAAAGTAATTTTAGCATAGGTGATACTAAAAAAATATTTTAGTATATCGAACAGTATTGAAAAAATATTTTAAGATATTGGGGATAGTGAAAAAAATTTAGAATGCTGGAAAATGATTGTTTTCCACCCCAAACTATAGTTTTCTTGTAAAAAATAAATTAGAGGAAAAAGTAATTTTTTTAATACATTGGGAGAAAGTATTTGGGTGGTTTATCATACTAAAACTCTTGGCATGAAAATGATTGTAGAATATTTGATTCAAGGTGTAATGTCAAACGAAAGTTTAAAAATTATAGCAATTTTGTCATGGCTTTTATCCTAGTTAAGTTTGATCTTTAGTTAGTCAAATATGCTAAATTGACAGTTCACATGTTGTACACGTTATTTTTGTTAAGATGAAAATTTACCCCAAAAATTTTTCCTTTAAGAAAATGCTGCCTGCAAAATATTCAAATGATAATAATGTTGCCCGAACAATTATATAAGTTAACTGTTAGTTAAGCGAATATGTTAAGCTGATAGCATGAGCTACATTGAAGAATAAGAAGTTACATATAGAAGAGGAGCTCTTTAGAAAATAATTAAGAAAAAGATTTAATCTTATGTAATATACTAAATTATCTGAGGATAAGACCATCAAAAACTCTTTGCCACTATACCCATGTGACACCAAGATAGGCAAGCACCTCTTTAATTTTCTCTTATTGCACAAGATATTTCAACTCTTTGATTTTCTCTTTATTGCACAAGATATTTTTACATATTTGATTGTCTCTAACTTTTAGATAAGATGCGTTTCTTTTTTTTATTTTTTGTTAAATCTAGCTTTAAAAAAATGATGTGGATTTACCAAATAAACATATTTGGTTAATTAAAAGTTAAACTTAACCTTGATAACTATAAAGGCAAAATTGCTATAATTTGAAAACTTTTGAGGCAGCATTGCTCCTAAGTGAAAACTTTCAGTTAAATTTGCACTTTAACCCAAAACAAAAGACGTATATGATAAATAAATTATTAGCTTAACATATTTTATCAACAAATGATTAAATTTAATTGGTATAACGGCTTGGACAACATTTCTATAAATTGAAAACTTTGAGAGTGATATTGCACCTCTAAAAACTTACATGATAAAATTGGTCCACTGTCACAACTCTTAGAACAAAATAGACCATTAACCCGTTTAAATGTATTAACGGTAGAAATTAATTTTCCGGCGTGATTTATTTATAACATACAAAGTAAGTTTATGTGAAGAATTTTATAAACACGTTTTTTCTAACGCAATCCTAGAAAAACATATAACTCCCTATTTATCGCCAATTTGCCAACGCAGTTCAGTTCTGTCTGTCATACTTCTTTATCAGCGTTACCTTCCTAGCCCCAAGTCCCTAACTCCGAGAAAGACGGAGCAGACAGACTAAGACGTATGTTAGTATGCTTGTTTTCCTGCTTATGTCGCTTTTCATCCTCCTATTTTTGTGCTCATTCATTGTTTTATATTTCGAAAGGCTGGTTTCGGTGAGCTCCTGTTGAAATTGCCTTTTACTCACACTTAGGGTTCTGATCAGCTTTCACTGGGACATATGTCGCGGTTTTAGCTGCCATCACTTGTCTCATTTGTGGTTATGTCTTATAATTTGTTGTTTTTACATGTATCGGATAAGAATTGACGAACTGGGAATATGTTATAGCTACCTATTTTGTATCTTCCGCAACTGGAGTGCATGGGTCTATGGTATATGCTCGGAACTGGGCAGTTTTCTTGCTCACAAAATTTATCATGCAATGGAGGAGGAATTGTTGACTCTTTTAATATTGCAGATTGATTAGAGTTTAGAACTTCAGCATTATGCCAGTTTTCATTGATGCTATCATATATCTTTGTTTCCCCCTATCTGATAAGTTGGCTGGCTTGTTGACTTGTTATATCTTCTTGGTTCACTTTCCCATCCTAATATTATTACGCCTAATATGATGTTTATGCTTTTAATTACTGTCCTTTCTTTTGGACTAATATTTGTACTCTTCAGCTGTAATTAATTCTTAGTTTTACAAAAAAATGTGATTTTGATGGTGGACTTAAGCTGAAGTTGATTTTCATGTGTTGGTCTCTTCTCTAGTTTGGAAGTTTTCAGGACATATCTAATGTGATTGCGCTTTGAAATATGAGTTTAATTTCTCCAGGGGTCTATTTATAAAATCCCACTATAAGTCTGTCTTTTATTAGGTGTCCACTTTCACACGTTCACAAGAATTTTTTTCTTTAAAATTTCTAATGCAATTGTTCTGTGGACTATGCCTAGTTCTTTACCTCGAAGTAGTTCATATGATAACAAAACACACACACATATACTTGCAATCTGGGTCACGTCTGATTTGGTTTAACAATTAATCTTGGACACCTCTGGTTCTTGTTTCCGACAGGTCCATATAGGAATAGTCTTCACTATTTTGTAAAAATGAGACAGCAGGGGCAGTATGGTGATCCATCGTCCAATGCTTATGCTGCTCAGATGCATCACATGGCTGATCAAAGGATGGAGACCAAGCCTAATAATTTTGAAGAACAGCTTGAGGCCTTCACTCCAGAGAGAGATAATCCATATGCAAATTCCAAGCCAGAGGTCCAGCGAAGATGGGAAATGGATGGATCAAATACAATGAACTCAGTGGCATCTTGTATGTTAATGTAGAAAATGTGCTATTTGTTGCCCCTGCATGCATGCTTGTGAAGTTTTCTTTTGATGCAGACAGAGTGAGGTCAAAGCTAGATATTCTAATTACAAGATTTTATATTTTGAAGTTTTAATGAGTGAATTTATTGATTCTAGATGCAGTGAGCATGTTACTTGTCTTTATCTTTGTCACAATGAATATATCCAATGATTTGGACATGATAGTTGTGGGCCGTAAATAGATTAATAAACAGTGTTCCAAGTTGATGGGGGAATTCACTAAATCATTGGATGTATAGGTTTAGTCATCAGCATTGGTCTCAGTCCGCAATGAAGTACCAATGCCTCATGCTGGTTGGGGTGGGGGGCCTGCAGCTGGACCCATTAATGAAGGACTACTTGTTTAATGATGTGTGGTTCAGACAATGATGCCTTTTTTTTTTGACACTTCTTGCTTTATTGGTGATTGGAATTGAATAACTGCTACATGCTGATGAGCTGATCATTTCTCTGAGAACTAGGTATCTAGAGTGGGAAACACTTTTTTGGTTATTGTTTTCTGTTTTAAAATGTTAATTATGAAGCATCCTGTTACTAAAGGAGATGTGGCATGCCAACATCCCATGGGCAATTGGGCAAGTTTCTCCTTTCCAGAGTGAATCGCTTTTGGTATCATTTGATTTAGCTGAGCTTCAAAATCTGTCTAAGTGTTGCATTCCTCAGTTTAATATGATGCGCTTGTCTGTATGCATCTTTTTCTTTACTGTACATAACTAATTATAGAAATTACTGTCATCAATTAACATCATTATAACTTATTTGTAATATATATCGGAAAAAGATTTCTTGTTTGTCCTTTGATTAAACTATGATAACATTGTTGTCCAGCAATTATTTCCATGTTTGCAGTCACTTTTGAATTTTCATAACATTTGATTCTGTGTGAAACGGCAAGATGCTGATGTCTATATCCATCAGTGACATCATTTTTTAAATCTTTACTTAAGGAAACTGTTGTCTGTCAGGTCAAGGGGGTGACGCTTCAAGATCCTATTTTCAGGATCAGAGGCCGGATCATAAGATGGCTTTGCAGAATCAGAGAAAAAACCCCAGATCTCTGGTCCATAAAGAAGACACAGATCTTATGTATGAGGGGAATAATTTATCACCAACTTATGAAGGTCTTGAGGAGAAGTTTCTGGACGACATTCTAAAACTATCCAAAGAACAAAATGATGCTGAAGATGTAGAGAATGCCAGGCACAGAGAGGTTAGTTTTGGCACTTTGTCTCCATCTTTTTCTCCAGTATAGGTTAACATTGTTAATTTATTTCTTACGTCCTTGAAAGGACTGAATTCTCCTCTGCCTCTCATTACCTTTTGGTCTTTTGTCTCTTATTATCATGATATGTGATGCTCCAGAGACCAGACCTCTGCTGCAAAATCTGAGCAGCTTGTGATTTTTGCTTTCTTATTCAGTATGGATTTTTGTTTAAAAAAAAGTCAAATAAGGTGATATCAATCCACTTAACTGACTTGTTAGACTTCCAACACAGTGAGAGGTGGTGATCAAGGTAATTTAGGTCCTTTTGTATGCTATTGTGATATTTCCTTTATAATGAGAAAGAAGTAAGTCAGCATTAAATGGGTGATGGAATGTGCTGAGAGTGTTTGCACTTGGCATTAAATGTGTGAAGGGTGTGCTAGTTTGTAAGGAAAGGAGTTAGCAAGCCACTAGGTTTGTTCCATTGGCAGAGGTATCAGTTGGCTCTTTGCATGGGGGAATTAGCATGGGAGTTCAGGTTTTTCACAAGTTTTGTTTGGTGTCTTTCAAAGGGAAGAATTTGTCAGTTGTAAGTAATTTGTACATCTTCCAACCGAGGTTGTGTCATATTAACATAACTAGCTTTTTTTGTTCTCTCTCTCAAAAAAAAAAAACATAGATAGAAAGAAGAAAAGATAGACATTATGTACTCAGTGCACATCTTAAACTCAAGATAGTTAATTTGGTATATAGGCTAATGGTCTGTTTCCTTGGTAAATGAAAATTTTTAAGTGACCATCGCATTATGCAAATTCACAAAAATGGAAACTGATATACTATATTTTGCATCTCTTAAAGCACAAAGTTATATTCAATATTAGTTCTATGAGTCTGAGCCATGTCTTAAGATGCTTCTTGAATCTTGAGTTAGGTCTATCTTTTAGCACCAATTCAATATGATTGAGTTCTTGGCTGCTTGTAGCTACCTACTGCCTCCCTGGCCGCTACTTATTGAAAAATCACCTTTATACTGTAAACTACGGGTAACTTGTTGCATTCATAGACTCTCCAACCAAAACCATACTTGAACATATTTTTGCTTATCTGAATGGTTTTTGAGAGCACGGAGAATGTGGTGGGGTAAGATGATGGTTTCTTAACGTTTTTGAGAGCATGTTGATCACAGATTCTAGATGTTCTCTTTAAACAATTTTCTCAATTCCTAATAACTTTTACAATGTTCTATGTTTTGGCCATACCTTTTACTTTGTTTTTGAATTGTGTGATTTCAGAAACTAAATGCTATCAATGCTCAGTACGAAGAAAAATTGGCGGCACTTCGATTTCAGCATGCTAGCAGAAGAAATGAGTTTCTTCAAAGGGAATCCAAAGCAAGACAACACCAGTATCAGCAAACCATAAGAGATACTCAACCAAGTAGTGGTATGCCTCCCGGAGATCCTCACGGTTATGGTTCTGCTATTGCTACCATGGCGGTTGGAGAAATGCAAATGCAACGCGGCTATGCTGCCGATCCCTTTGAACGATATGGGGAGCGTAATCGGTTTCTCGGAGGAGGTGCAAGAGTTCAAGAATTTGAACCCAGAGGATCATATCCTGGTGGCCGTGTTTATGACACTGGATCGCGCCACTACAATTGAGTGCCCATAGGTTCAAATTAAACTGCTTGTATCAATGCGTCAGTGATGCTCAATGATCTGTGTCTATGAAACTATATCTTACACATGTATTTCCCAGAATTAGGATTTCTGGTTAGCTCTATTTAAATCAAGTTGTGAAAGCATATTAATAATCCTTGGGGGAATTTATGGAAGTAAATTTTGACACCAAAATATTTGTTTTCCTAGAACGGAAAGGCAAATAGATTTTTTCGGCTTTTGAAAGCAACATTAGATGTTCGTGTTTTCTACTTTACGTTCGTTCGTGTTGACTGTTTTTTTTTAGATTATGAAAGAAGCAACAACATTCATAATTCAAGACAACTAGATGGTAAGGGATTTAGTCAAGTCCTAAAAGAATATGTGTTCAATCCTCGCTGTTGTTGCTAGGACTCTTTCGGTAGGCAATTTCGTAAGTCTCCATTAAGTGCTCAAAGAGCCTGAGACCGTAACCTGGCCTTGATAGGGGACTGATGTCGAACCCTTCCAAAACTTTTTCTTGTATAAAAAAAAAAATAAAATCAAGACCATGAAAATTTCTTAAAAGGCCAGATTGTTAGCGAATCCATATGAAATATAAATCTCACATCTGTATGGATATTTATCATTACCTTAATTTATATATCACTTCTTTTCTTTTTAATTAAAAAGGCAGACACTAATGATTTAAAAATAAACACGATTGAATCTGTGATCTCTCATTAGGAACATTTACATGTCATTAGGCTGCATTTGTGTCCTTTCGAGTCCTAAGAATCATTCCCACCAAACTTGTACTGAGTGAGGTTGGGGATTGAATATGACAATTGTCCTGATCAAGAAGGATCTTTTAGGAAGGCTATGGTAATAATTGATGTTGTATATTAAATTAAATATTGGTAATTAAAAATTGCTTAAGAAAGTTTTGATTTAAGCAATGATATATTTTGGACGAGAAGCAGTGACCAAAAGCAATACATAAAAAAGTTAGATATAAAAATTAAGAAGGATTGAAAAGTTAACAAAAGATTTCAAGGACCATGCTGGTATGTTTTAATAAAGATATAGTAGAACCCAAAATCAGGTGTCACTTTCATGTTTAAACCTATGACCATCCTGGTACTTTACCATTTTACTCGTTTTTAAAGGATCATGTTGGTCTTTCTTTGTTTTAACTTTCTTAAATACATACCACTATTTTGTGTTCCTTTTTTTTTTTCACTGGATTGGTGGGTCAGAGTCCAAGAAATCCAAGTTATACTGGGGAAAAAAAAAAGACAGAGAAATTGAATGATATTGATAATTTTTTGGGTGGGAATGAAATATAATTTTGTTAAATATAGATGAGAAAAGAAATAAATTTCGCATGCATGCACACACATGTTTATTATATGTTTGTCTTCTTTGATGTTTCATAATATCTATATCGGTCAACGCATATATTTTTAGTCATTTTAAGTTTAGATGAGGTTTTTTTTTTCCCATCAATTTTATAAATTATATTTTTGATTGTATAATTTTAACTCCTGTTAATTTTATTAATAGAAAACGCTGACACACAAATTTAAGTGATGACTTAGATAATTAAATGTTATTAATTTTGAATTCAAAACATGTGTAAATTGAAAAGATATATAAAAACCTAATGAAACCGTCACTATTAAAACCTTGACTATATTAAAAAAATATTTATTTAATAATATAAATAGCAAAACTTTGATTTCATTTCTAATGACTTGTCGGTTTATTTTAGTTTGATAATACAAATATATTATATTAAGAAATTAAAACTTAAGTATGTTTTGTCAGTTGCACAATGATCACTTCAGTTTGTTGCGCAACCTTTTTCGTTAGAAACATTAACAATGTTAAAAATATAAGACTAAAAATATAATTTATAAAGTTAAATAACTAAAAGTATATCTCATGTAAAATTTTAAAGACTAAAAATATATTTCAGCCTATCTATATCTCTTAACGTCACAATGTATTATAGAAGATGGTTAGCAAAAAAAATTAATACAAAAGATGAATTAATTAAATATCTGAATCATATGTTACAAACATAAATAATTATTAACAATAAGAAAAGGGACAATATTCTAAAGCTATATTTATTTGTGATATTAAAAAAGCTTTGCTCATTACTGCATTCTCCTAATGCATGAACATGTCATTAATAATACAAATTACATTTTAGCCCGCTTCAAAATATATTACATTAAAATTGTATGAATTGCCATCGCGAATATTAGAATAAATAAGTGCGCAAGTTTTTAAACACGTGAATAGGGACAAAATTTAAATACATTCAATACTTTTTATATATAAAAAATATGTTTAGTACTGTTAACAATCACAATATATAGTGTTCATGCACATTGACAATAGTATAAAATTATTTAAGCATTATGAATTAAAAATGTGAATAAAAATAAAAATATGTGTTACAATTAATAAAATTCTTGCTAGCTTTATAAACTACAGAAAACCTAAACAAATGTATAGAATTTTCAAATTCAAAAAAAGTTATAGGCAATCAAACAAAAGTTGATAACTAATAGTCCTTCCATACCTAAATATAAAATAAAAGTTGCCTTTTTTTTAAGAAATTAAAGAGACTATTTAAATTATTTTAGAGTATTTTTATTTTTATATTTTCTTCCCAAACTAATTAGTTTAATTAATAAATTGATATATAATCTAAGAATATATAATATATGATATAATTAAAGAGTTTAATGTTTCTGTCTTTACTGTAAAAATATTTTTTTTGCCTCTCTCTAAGTAGGTCCCACTAATATTTTCTTTCTTATCTTTTTATAATGGGATCTACTTATTTTTATATTTTTATGTGATTAAAGAAAAAAAAAATGTTTCTACAAAAATAGAAACATTAAACTAATAATTAAATAACTTATTTATCACCACTCATTTCTCCGAAAAAGTCAACAATAGAGTAATTATCTTCAGTGATGTCATAGGAATTTGCATGGATTGCAGTTCTGTATTTTTTTTGAATTTATATTTTGAATATATTGCTATTAGAATTGTGCAATAATTGTACGTAATTCTTTTCACCATCAAAAAATGTAATAATTCCATTAATTGAGCAACTTGAAAATTTTCAATTTTTCCATATATAAATAACCAAGTTTACTTACCGATATATTTTTTTCCCTCCGTGCATCCTCTTCACAGAAAAGCTCCACTTGTTTCTCTGCAAATCCGCCATTCTCTTATTTCTCTCTCCTTCTGTCTTGAAATGATCTGCATTTTCCCGAGCAATTCCTAAATTCCTCTCTCTCTGCGATGGACAGCACCTCCGAAGATTTCTCCGGTAACACCCAACGCCCTGAGGACAACGACCAACGAGTCTACTTCGTTCCTTACAGGTCTTTTCGCTTTCCAGATTCACTCATTCGTCACACTTCAATTCTGTACTTTCATCAACAACTTCTTCGAATCTGAACTAAATTTTATTTTATTTTTTGCTCAAGGAATCTGAACTAAATTTTAACTTTGTTATTATAGTGTCGTCATTGAGGCTCGTTTGCTTTTCAATAAACTACTCATAAATCCCAATAAAGGAAAGCAAGTTTGAGAATGGCTATTCTAATTGGATGATTAGCTGCCAAACGAAAACAATAAAGAGAAATCAAGCTGAGGCTTAATCGCTTGCCTCCATGTATCAGCTTTCTATCTTTTCCATTATTCACCATCAGCCAGTGTATCGGTCTTGTGCTTTACTTTTACTTTCATACGATCTGGCTTTGTCTGCATTAGCAGATATTTATTGAATGTATCAATAGAGTGGGTTTAGGGGTTACCGGTGACTTGCGTGTTTCAGGTGGTGGAAGGATGCGCAGGATTCAATTCCTGGAGATTCGGATGGGAAGAGAGGGATCTTGTATACGGCTTTTCCATGTTCATCCTATGCCGGTCCTATGAAGATAATCAATAACATTTTCAACTCGGATCTTGCATTCAATCTTAGGAGAGAGGAGGATTCAGCCCAGAATCGCGAAGATGGTGAAGTGGGAGTGTCCGGAAGGGACTTTGCTTTGGTGCCTGGGAATATGTGGTTGCAGGCACTGAAGTGGTGAGTGGTTTAAGCTTACTTCCCCCATCTCTCTCTATCCCCCCTTGTTTTGAAGATTGTACGTGTGCAGAGAGCTGCTTGTATTAAAACTGTGTGAGGTTTTAGGTAGAAAGTAAACTGGTGCAAGTATTTGACTGAGCCTTTAGTTTTATGTTCATTTATTAAAACATTAATTTTTTTGTCGATTTGAGATTAGAAGTGGTTCATGTCCCTTGATGAAACTGATGAAAGTTTTCTAGTATTAAGTTCATTGACACATTCCCTACCACATGCTTTGAAATTTCATTAGGCATAGTGATTCAAAAAGCACAACGAAGGATGGTAAAGCCTTTTCAGCGACAGAAGATGATATGGCAGATGTCTATCCCTTGCAGCTCAGGCTTTCTGTTCAGAGGGAAACAAACTCATTGGGAGTAAGAATAAGCAAAAAGGTAAGTCTCCTTCCTTCGTTCTCTGCCAAGAGTTGCTGTAGTTAGTGGCAATGCATTTGGCTTCACCAGCCTCCTTTACCTGGTCTAATTCTGTCAGTATAGTTTTTCGTGAAATGTTAGAGGAAATTGATACATGTGATGAACCTATGGCCTGAACTTGGTTTTTGTAACCCATCAATGTGATTTGAAATGATGATATTGCTACTGGAACATTTACTGTCTAAAATTGATCACGTCATCTTATTCAACGTGTCAAGGTGTTTTGGTGGGTTTCTGGTTTTCAGTTTTGGGGA
This sequence comes from Acacia confusa, assembly GCA_037074495.1. Taxonomy (NCBI): domain Eukaryota; kingdom Viridiplantae; phylum Streptophyta; class Magnoliopsida; order Fabales; family Fabaceae; genus Acacia; species Acacia confusa. The sequence continues at coordinate 4,077,456 of CM073509.1, forward strand.
AACTGTGAACACTAATGAAATATGCCATCATTTTTGGGTAGTTTGATCATGTACAAGTTATTTTCTTATTCACTTGTTATCAGTGAATTATGGATGCCATTGTTAGTGTTCTTTTTCCTTTTTAATTTCTTTGAGTTCTGAGGCGTTCTTCCCATTTTTCATTCTCTCTAGGACAATACAATTGAGCTCTTCAAAAGATCCTGTAAGATATTCTGTGTGGATTCAGAGATGGTAATGAAACATTCTATCTACAATTTCACTTATTGAAGAAAATTTTTCTATAACAATGCATCTGTTACTGTGAGAGAAGGATGACATTTGAATCTGTAATTGCAGTTACGTATTTGGGACTTTTCAGGTCAGACAACCTTGTTTCTTTTGAATGACAATAGTAAGGTCCCAAAGGACTGTCAAAAACATTCTGATCAGGAGGTAAGTAGCAGAGTGTTTTTAAGATCAATATTCTGTGTTTATGTTTTTTTATTGTCATATTTCAGAATTTTCTTTAAGTTATTCCCAATGTCAGGAGGGAGTGCTAGTTTGTGCAACATCCCTCTGGTAATCTAGCAAGCTATTTAAGAAAGCATCAACGTTTTTAGATATTTTGACTTTTGAAGACTGATAGTTTGAAATTTCTGAAGAGGCCATGAAGGCTTAATATCACAAGTTTTGATACACTTCTAGAATTTTCCTACATTTGATCCTCCTCTAGGATTCATTTTCTAGTTCATTGCATACAATTGGGTGCTTTGGAAGAACTCTATATGAGTGCATATATTTGAGGCATACTAGTATTGTCATAATAACACGTGACATTTGCATTTATTGCTTTGATGAATGACAGCTTTTCAAGTTTCAACCTCATTCACTTTGATGTGAAGGACATCTCTGTTTGAGTTGAGACCCATTGGGTTTATTCATATGTGGTCAGATGTCTGTTTGGGCAACTATTTACCGTGAGTTTTGTAAATAACCTGGGTAGTATCAGGTAGTATCATAAGGCTGTCCCTATAAAAAGCATTGTTTTTTTTTTTGGGGCGCGAGGGGGGGGGGGTTGGATCTTCTTGCTGGTTTTTTTGTTATTAATTGTAGTTTCTAGTTTTTGGGTTGCTGCTTCTATGTTAATGTGGCCTGAATTAGATTTATAGATGAAAATTCATTGATCAATATCTGTAGTTTTATGCTTTATCAACTTATGTTGATTGCAAAGGAAAAAAACAACAATTACGTTAAATCAATTACATGTGTATTTGAATGCTTCAAATGTTATCATATCTTTGTTATTGTTGCTACTCTTTTCCATCTAGGCTATGGAACATAAAATGACTACGAATTATGAAAATGGCTGACTTTGAATCACAGGCTGTGATTGGACGCTGTTACTTATTGATGTGTGGCTGTAAATGATACACAGATTTTGCTGGAGTTGCAAGTTTATGGGTTGTCGGATTCAATGAAACGAAGGGAAGGAAGAAAAGATGATATGTACAGTTTTTCTGGGGGTGCTTCACTGAAGATGAATGGAAGTGCCAGCAGTGTGAATTCTAATCAGGCTCCTGCAAATTCTTGGACCTTCTCTTCAAGCCCTAGTGAAGCTGGTTCCTTGGGATTGACCGGGTTACAAAACCTAGGAAACACGTGCTTCATGAATAGTGCACTCCAGTGTTTGGCACACACACCAAAGCTTGTTGATTATTTTCTTGGAGATTATGGTAGAGAAATAAATCATGATAACCCATTGGGAATGGATGTATGTCTAGTGCCTTCCGAGAATTTTAGATTGATATTTTTGAGAACGTCTATTGTGTTTACCTTTTTTTATTCATTTCTTGGTATATTTTGTCTTTGCCAGGGTGAGATAGCTTTGGCTTTTGGAGATTTAATAAGGAAGTTATGGGCTCCTGGTGCAAGTCCAGTGGCACCAAGAATATTCAAATCAAAGCTTGCTCGATTTGCACCTCAGTTTAGTGGATTCAATCAACACGATTCCCAGGTCAGCGCATCTAGTTCTTTCTTTCATTCTTTCTTTGGGATTTAACTTTGGGTTTATGTCTTATGTAACCTTCCATTGTTATGATCTTTTGTCCTACAGGAGCTTTTGGCTTTTTTATTGGATGGGCTTCATGAAGATCTGAATCGTGTTAAATGCAAGCCTTATGTAGAAGTAAAGGATGGAGATAGTCGACCAGATGAAGAGGTAGCTGATGAATATTGGCACAATCATTTGGCGCGCAATGATTCTATCATTGTTGATGTGTGCCAAGTATGTTCCCATCTCATTCTATGCAATTGCATTATTTTTTTACCACATCAAGGATTCGCTGAGAAATGTTTCAAGTTTAACTTGGGAAATTACTTAAAATAGTTGAACTCTGGTGTCTGCAATTGGCTATAACTCTATAAGTAATTATGAGGTCTTTATTCCTGTCATGTTAAATTTTTAGTTTCCCATGAGACATTATAGGATGGTTATTCACTACGATATTTGTAACTCATTTCAATTATATAATTTAAATGCCATATTTACTTTGGAAAATGTACATGAACTTGCATAAAAACTTCCCTAAAAGATCAAAATTTTTGGTAATTCTTCCACCGCTGCTGTTCATGCTTTGCTTTCCCTTTGTTTTCTTAATTGAAAGGGATCTGAAAGTGAGGTTATATTTGGTCCATGGTGGTGAGAAGGTATAATGGAATGAAAAAGGTGAAAAAAATGGAGAGAAAAATGACACTCATGCCCCTGCTTTAGAAAAGATAATAAAAGGAAATCTACTGTTGAGTAATAATAACAGAGATGGATTATAATCCCCCTGCCCTATTCATCTCTCTCCCTCCAACCAAACATGCTCATAGAAAGATAAAAAAAACTTAGTAAATAGAGCCCAAATCAAAATTTGGTATCTACTTACTGTTATTCTAATAAATCAAATTGAAATTTGTTCTCTTCTTTTATGTTCAGGAGAACTAGCCTATTTGCTTCATTCTTCCTAATGGCTGCTTTGCTTATCATTATACCTGATGAAATGCATTATTCATTCAGGGCCAATATAAATCAACATTAGTTTGTCCTGCATGTAGAAAGGTCTCTGTCACATTTGATCCATTCATGTACTTATCATTACCTCTACCCTCAACAACTATGCGGACTATGACTTTAACTGTTATGAGCACTGAAGGAATTACTCAATTATCAACATATACTGTTTCTGTTCCCAAAAATGGGAGATTCGAAGATCTGATCAGAGCTTTAAGCATTGCTTGTTCTTTGGGGCCTGATGAGACCATATTAGTAGCTGAGGTATATTGTTTCAGCTTTGAATTTTTTTCCTTCTTCTTTATTGAGTTTTCTTTATGGATATAGAGTATAGACCAATGCTGTGCAAATACTGTGTATCTGAAACTTGGGTTTTGTTACAGATATACAACAACCGCATCATACGTTTTCTTGAAGAACCAGCTGATTTGTTATCATTAATCAGAGATGATGACCGACTTGTTGCTTACCAATATCTTAAGGATGTCAGGAATGACCCTTTGGTTGTCTTTGTAAATCAGCGGTTGGAAGAGTGAGTCAATATTTATATTAATATTGGTGATTTAGACTCTTAGGATGTTATTTCTCTTGAGCTAGTCTGTATCAAACCCTCTTTAATCTGTGGTTATTTAAAATAATTGGAATAGCCCATCAATCTTCTGAAAAACCAGACCAGCCAACCTTTCAAAAGAAACAATTGGAAACATGTATAAATGCAGCATTCCAAATAATGATGAGCCATTGATTTGGATCATAGAGACGGTGGAATTATTTGATCAAGACACATTGCCAAGATAGTTGTCAGCCTGATTGCTATTTATTATGTCTACTGATCAACAAGCTTTGCCATTAAGGTGCCTGATCCTAACAATAATTAAGGCAGTTAAGTTTCTTGCTAAATTGAACCAATCTCACCCAATACAAATACTAGTTTATATAAGCATTTGTCATTTCATTGCGTTTCTCAGAGGGTGGAGTTTTGTATTTCTCCATGATCTCCTGTGATAGCTGAGTTTATTGTTATATAGTCTTCGTTAATGCATTAAACAGAATTTCTAATTTGTTATTTCATTCCACATTGATGGTTAATGTGTATAAATGAGCATGTCTGTAAATTTCGTATTAGCTTAGCAAGCATTCGTTTATAATGTTTATTTAACTTTGTAAGGCCCTAATGTGCATTTTCTTTTTGCTCGGGGTTGTCTAATCACTGTTCCATCTCCATGACTTGTTAATTACTGTATCTTTTTTTGAAATTTGTCTATTATAATGATGATTTTATAGGATTTGAATGCTGTGAAGACCTTCAGTTTTCCATCTTATTTGTCCTCTCAAATATAAAAGTTTTATCTAATTTCCCTAAGTTTTCATGAGATATTGTGGTCCTAAGTTGGTAGCTAATTTGATGGCTTAAACAAGAGGTTTTTAAGAAGAATTAAAGGATATGCAGTCATTTGCAGGCTGAAGTGCTTCAAACTTTGCCATCTTATAATCAATAAAACATGTGATTTTATTTTTGAACGCTGCCAACGTTATATGAGATTTTATTTTCTGTTGGTAATGCCAAATCCTTTGACCTTTACCTCCTTCAACTTAAGGCACGGAGGCAAGGAGTCAGGACAGTGGATGAAATGGATGGCCTAGACCTTCCTATTGTTAACTTGTATTAACAAAATTGCAAAGAACTTTCCCTTCTACCAATGGGTTTGGGGCTAGTCTTTCACACGCAGTGAATTGAATCCTTGTTGGGAGATTTGTCCACATTTAATCTCGACACTGTCTCAAATGGAATTGTCTCTAACAGTAGGATACCTGTGCTTATTGTAAAAAGAACTTTTCTTTCTTATTTCTTCTATTTTACATTTAAATGTGCATTTGACTATATTGCAAAGTGCAGTCACAATGTTTGGCATTCATTAATCACCACCGAAATCTCACAAGCCTTTAAAGAAACATGGTTAACATACGCATGCATGCTTTAAGGCTTTTGTCTCACCTGTCATTTCCTTGACTTAGTATAAATTCACTGTTTACCAATATTTTCAGGCAGTATATCCATGGGAAATTGGCTTCAAATTGGAAGGCGTTTGGAATTCCTCTTGTAGCCAGGTTTTGCAATATCACGACTGGATCTGATCTCTCCAATTTGTATCTAAGGCTGCTTAATTCATTTCTATTATCAACTGATGATGCCTTGGGAGGCTCTGACACCTCTAAGAAAACTGAAGAGGCTGCTGGAATAGAGGGGGTAGGTCCAAGTGAAAATGATTCAGATTCTCCTTCTGATGGAGGACTGGAGTTTTACCATACAGATGAAAAGGGGGTTGTTAAAGGCTCCAAGATTTTAATGGATGAGCCATTCCCAATGAAAGAGGAGTCAAGGCAGCTGAATGTGATTGTATGTTGGTCAGATAAACAGATTCAACAATATGATACACGGCGTTTTAGTTCATTGCCTGAGGTTTTCAAGTCTGGCTTTTTGGCAAAGAGGCCTCAAGAGTCAGTTTCTTTGTACAAATGCCTTGAAGCATTCTTGCAAGAGGAACCACTTGGACCTGAAGATATGTGGTTAGTGAACCTTAAACCTTGAGCTGCATGTTGTTACTCTGTTATGTCTGGAAGGGGCAAAAGTTAGCTTTTTCTCAAGTGATGATTGGATACATGTATTAAATCCAAAATTTTAATTACTTCTGTTCCATGACGTTCTGATTACTTTTTAGTACTCTATTAAAAAGTGATAGGCAGCGGTTACTTAATGTGGACTTCTGTATGCAATTACAAAAAATCATAGATTAATCTTTTTTCCCTGCACTTATAGTTAATAAAAGGTTATATTGTTTCTATGCTGCAATAGCATCTTATGAAATAGCATTTACCAGCCGCAAATATGTGTAATGTTTTATACTGCCACTTCTGGTCATCTGTTGTTTCTTCTGTATATGTCCTTCACATACACTTAGGACAAACCCTTTTTCAGGATAACCTCCATGTCTTCCAATTTGAATGATTATCAAAATTTGTTCTGACTAGAGCATAATACCTATTCTGAACCATTCTTACAGTATGAATAAGGTTTGGTTTTCTGTATTGTTAGGTTCTGCCCTGGCTGTAAAGTGCATTGTCAAGCTAGCAAGAAGTTAGATCTTTGGAGACTTCCTGAGATTTTGGTTATTCATCTTAAAAGGTTTCAATATAGTCGTTTTATGAAGAACAAGCTGGATACATATGTTGACTTCCCGGTCGATGATCTTGATTTGTCAGCTTATATCACTCATGGGCATGACAAGACTTCTAACCGTTACTTGCTTTATGCAATCAGTAACCATTATGGAAGCATGGGAGGTGGTCACTATACAGCATTTGTTCATGTAAGTTCTTGTCATTCTTTACTAGTACTTTTTTTTCTAACCAGATAAAATTTTTACCAATAGATCAACGTGAAGCCTGCAAAATATAATCAATTTGCTCAAGAACTCCTGGAAAATCCAGATTATTAACTCCGTGAGAGTTATCCTGAATATGTTTTCATGTAAATACTTTTAAACTGTTGGCAATATTTTTAATGGCGGGCAACAAATTGACTTTTTGAGATAGTGGCTTATTATATGCCATCTGAAAACTTCACTTTATTTGGTTGGCATTACTATTCTCATTGTCATACTGTGGAAGGGATTTTTTCGATGTAGATTGCTACAAATTAAGCCATGTACTGCTGTAATTTTCTTACTTTTCTGATCCTGCTTTTCATGTAGCACGGTGGTGATCGATGGTATGACTTTGATGATAGCCATGTTTACCCCATCAACCAAGAGAAGATAAAGTCTTCAGCTGCTTATGTTCTTTTCTACAGAAGAGTTTTAGACGCAGAACATATTGGTAGACTAGCGAATGATTTGAACTTATTGAAGCTAGATACTATTCATTAACATTATTACCACCGTAGCCTTACAAGTATACCTGACAAATTAGCATTTTTTTGTCTTGCATATTTTTTTTTTAAGTTTTAGACTAGTCGAGTTTTACGGTCGGGTATAATTATTGGAGGGGATACTGTAAAACTTAGTGGGGTTCTGAGGAAAAGTGTAACATAGCCACAACTGAGATGTCCACAGGCTGGAAGAGGGTTTTACTAATTTCTACAATTTAGTTTTTCTATTTCTATTTTTTATTTTTTAGAAGCCTGTGAACCAAGATTTTGAATTCTGTAATGGAATGTCAATCTATTGTAGTTTGTCATTTGTGTTCCTCAAAATTACCCCGTTGTCATTACCATGGGACTTGGCTACCGTCCTGTGCAATCATTGTATTACTCTTTCAAGTAAGAGCTCATTGTTTGTAGGATATTCCTACCTATATATTGATCCATTGACAGTGGAAATTAAACACTCAAACACGATATTCTTTTTACTCAACGAGAACATTCTCTTTCTTTTAAATTTCAATGTCCACTTTACAGTCTCCAGCAACAAGCAGCAGTGGGCGGAAAAATTCATATTTGTGATAGTGGCAGAAGAAATATATGGGAGAACAACTTGTGAAAGTAGCTTCTGTATCTCCTGGAAAATTTCACAGGCTCTTGTTTCCCCAATAATTGAATACTTAATTCAAGGAAGGAACGCATTTTAATTAGTTTTCAAAAAGTGAGAATCTGAATATCTGATGTACTTGAGATATTTTTTTGTGGCCACATGGGGATGAATAATTAACCGAAGTGACAGGGTCCTAACATAAATAGAGTTGGTTGTTGCAGCTCAAGAAAAGTCTGTCATGGCAGAATGATCAGAGGCCAAGCCATGAAATTGATGGAGACCAGAGTGGGTGAATTCGAAACTTGAATTCAATGTTACTACTGAGAGAATATTTCTCGGCAATTCTTTGTTTTTTTTTAATTATTATTTACAAAAAGAAAAGAACAAGCGAGGAAGAAAAGTAACAGAATTGCACAGCTTGTTGTCTATACTTCAGCAGTGTATCTATGGAGAAGTGTACAGCATCCGGCATTTTGTTAAGCACTCAGCAGAATGGACCACTTCACCTTGGTTTCCATATTCGTGTTAAGTGGGGGCTTGACCCATCCCTTTGATTATTGGAGTACTATGGTACTTGAGACCTGTCTTAATCAACTCTAGGACCATGCTTTTTTTACCCTCTTTCACATTCTCCTCACAATTCTGTGGTTCCTACTTCCTACAATAGCCCATTGGAGCTCCATTTACCCACCCGCTTTGAAAATGGTCTCAGAAATTCATCAACCTCACTGTCATTTCAAAGAAGATTCGTTGGATCAAAGTGTTCTCTTTGATCATTCAAGTGCATAGCTTAACAGACTAGGCTTCGATGATTCTGATCTGTTTATTATTCATAAAAACCATAAAGAAGCACAAAACTGGTAGAGAAAAATGAAATCATGTCTGTAAACTTCAAGATACGTTACATTCCCACTAAAATAAGACTAAACTGATTTTGCCCTTTGAAAATAGAGATGGGATCCAGTTATTCTTTCTTATTTTTATCAACACAACAACACGTCTTTCATATTTGTGTCCATTTCAGTTGTAAGTAAAATTTTGATATTTTTTTTTAAAAAATGTTTCCAAATTTACTCGGTAATATAGCAATAGGAAATATCACGAAAAAATAAGAGAGTGAAAGAGACAGAGAAAAAGGAAATCTTACAACCAGTTATATTAATTAATCGTACCCTCAGGCATTTATTTTGCTTTAAGGATTTCAACATTATTTTGAAGAAAATTGTTTTAGTGCTTGATGACTCTGATAGAGCTCTGAGCTTACTATACCCCAGCATAGATGGAAATGCATAAACTTATTATAAAGCTAATCACATTTTAGTTATTCCCAACCATATGTCTAAGATAATTCCCTCCAATCTTAAAGATAAAATTGACTTTTAGAGATATTGAAAAAGCTAATTAAATTATTTTAAAATATTTATATTTATCATTTTTTTCAAACTATTTTACCTAACTTATAAACTAATACTTAATACAATGATATACAACATATAATATAATATGATTAAATAATTTATTTAGTCTTATTAGTCTCTATAAAAAAAGTCAACTTTATCTTATATTTAGAATTGGAATTAATTTATATATCCAAATCTCTCATCATGTTTTCTTTTTCTTTTTTCTTTGGGTGATCCTTTTCAATAATTTTGTAGTAAAGAAGAAAACATCCCCAACCATACAATTATCAACATGTTTTAGTACGATACTAACATGTCTTGTTTTCCAAAATCTATCAACAGGCTTGTGGATTGTGGTCGTCCCGTTACTGTTACACACACAGATATATATTAAATTCCTCGATCAGTTTGAAGGTGTTATGTGATAATGTTGTTTAGTGTTTAGCAATCATATAACGTACATACTCCCTTGGATCTTAATTATAGGACAAAATTTGAAAATTGGTTTTTCATCTTAATTATAGGAAAAATTTCTAATTTTTGTCATTTTTTTCTCAAAATATTCTTATTGATATTTTCTCAATAATAATTTAATAATTCATTTATATATTCTATAAAGTAAGTAATGCTTACAACTCATTAATGCTACATACACCTCAATTTTACTGCTTTTTTTTAATAAAATTAAAATATGACTGGAATGAGAAAAAAGTAATTTTAGAAATGATTTTTTTTTTTTTTTATCTATTAAACCCAAAAGAATTATGGTGGAATGATGATGATAATCAAACTAATCTCTCCTTGACTCGACCATCGTGCATTGCCCAAGCTAAGGTTGTTGATTTGCTGGGAAGCTTTCTCCTTTGTTTCCTCAACTTGTAAAACCATAAAGCTTAGTTAAACAAGGGCATTTCAAGAAAAATAAATAAAATTAACTACTATATATCTTTAATCTCATTAAAATATGATTAATGTGTTCAATATATAATTAATAAGACAGGAGGGAGTATTAACATTTTTTTTTCTCCTACACCTACGTAACGGAACAATTGTATACGTAGGCTCCATCAAACTGACGCGAATTCAAGGACCAATTCAAAGAGGCAGTTTCATTCTCTTATTTATATATGACTGTGTCAGCTTTTATTATATTCTCAAATCTTTGTCTGTTTAACAGAAAAGATTCTGTTTTTTAATCAATTTTCCGTACAATCTAGTTATCTTCAGCAACTCATCAATCACTTTACATGCATCTAACTTACTCGATCTGTATTCATTTTTTTATAGCAAAAGAAAGTAATTTATGTGGAGAATAAGAACAACCAAGAGTTTATATAATAATAATTAAATTTGTGAAAGGGGACTGTAAAATTAGGGGAAATTCTTCTATGGTTCTAAGGAATTAAAAAAATATCAAAGAAGTCTTACAGAAAATTCTAATATAAAAAAGGTTTTAAAAAGTTATTAAAACCCACATATTGAATTGTTTAATCACCTACTCAAAGAGTTATCAATAAAAAAATTTTGACATTTTTTGTCCCTTAACTTTAAAAAGATTTTCCTATATAATTAAGATACAAGAAAGAAATGTGGTGTGTAGGAAGAGCGCACAAGCAAGTGACATGACAAGGCCAATGTCTTTAGAGACATCCATTTACTATTACCTCTAACTATATTATTTAGTTAATTGTTTTTTAAAAATTAAGGAGTCTAAATAAATTATTTAATCATATCATATATATGTAAAATTAAATTATATATCAATTTATAAGTCAGATAAATTAGTTAAAAAAACAATAAATATAAATATTTTTAAAGTAATTAAAATAATTTTCTTAATATAAAAGAAATAAAATAAATCTAATATTTAAGATTAAAGTAGGATTGTTTTATGGGTTTAATATTTTTGCCTCTAAGGAAGAAATATTTTTTTTTCCTTCACTCACATATAAGTGAGTGGGGCCAATTATTAAATGAAGAGAGAAAAAAAAAAAATAGGTCCTACTCACTTATATGTGAATGAGACAGAAAAAAATATTTATATCTCAGAGACAGAAACATTAAAACTTTATTTTATGAGCTTTGGTTTTCTTATGTTACATGAGAAAAAAAAGTTTCCTACACACACATGAAATGGTGGGACTCACATATACATATATAAATTAATATATGTATATGTGAGTCCCACCATTTCATATATGTGTGATATGAGAAAATGATTTTCCTACAACTTCAGAAAATATTTTCCCCTATTTTATTTAACAAAAGAAAGACGAAGCCAGCTCATACTCATATATATATATATATATATATATATATATATATATATAAAAGGTTCCGACAAGAGCCACTTGGTGATGGTGAGCAGTGGCACACATGGATCACAATTCCCATATCAACCCTCTTTGATTTGACGTTTCAGATTCTCTACTTTTCAGTTTTAACCTCTTCCCATCAGACAAAACCCTCCCTCCCTCTATTATTATCATATGTTTATTTCCTGTAAAATAATCGTGTAACAAAAAACAAAGCAATGCATATATGAAAATGAGCAATAATTTAATTCAATTTTAAATTTATGTATATATAATACAGTTAGCTCGTTTATTGTACTGTATGAAATATTAAAAAAATCAGTCACATCATAAAAGTTTTAATACTGAGTGTGTGTGTGTGTGTGAAATCTTCAATTTGTTGAGGCGGGAGCTCTCATGCATATCAATTCTGAGGGACTTTGTATTTTCTTATTAGACAAACGTGCTTATATTATTTTTTTTTTTAATTTGTTCTTTTTGGGTACGTTTGTCTGAAATGAATTAAAGGCAGAAATCATTAGGTTTTGAACATAGGAACCACTGTGTCAACCATTATACGTCATATCACCATTACTGTAGCAACATGTTGTAATAGTATTTCACTGTTTCTAACGCGTTACCTTTCATTCTTTGAATAAACAAACACCATATACATACATGAAAGATCCAAAATAATTTACCCAATTGAATTTTATAATAAAAAACATATCTTTCTTAAGCTGTGCGAATAGATTATCAAACTAAATATGAATTAGCACTTTGGTGACGACCAAAACGCCACCCAGCCCCAGGCCATGATTTGTAAACCTAATATGGGGTGGATGATAATACTAAGATGATGTCCGTTACGTTAATTGTCTCTTTTTCTGAAGACTTTGTTTCATAGACGAAAGTCAATATATTATAATTGAGCAATCAATTTCTGTAATGGCATCATTAATTAATTGAATTTCGTGGGCTAAAAAGTATTGACTATTTTTTTTTCACTCAACAGGTATTTATATTAATATTTCAGACACAATACAACTAATACACTAATTGAAAACAAACCGAATAAACTAAAGAAAAATTAACACAGCCAAAACAAATATTCCTAGATATCTAAAATTAGAAGTGATATGAAAGAGGCGTTGGTTGCAAAACTCACCCGATAAGATACACCTCCTTATAATGATCTTATGTTATTCTAGTAACATTAAATAACTAGAGAGTAAAATTCAAAGAATAGGCACTAACAAGGGTACGTCATAGAATGAGCTTGTAATATTGAGGAATATATCGGGAATATAACATTAGTCAATACTCAATATAGTTTAGTTTCCATCCAAGTGCACGTATTCCATTACTCAGATACAGATTAATATTTAAAATACATGCATATATATATATATATATAACGACCAGATATAAATGGGTCTTTCTGTTGTTCCTGTTGCAATTTATATTTATTTAGGAATCGTTATTTTATGCGACAGAAATTATCTATCTTTAATCATGACTAACGTCATGATTCAAGTAACAGGAAAACAACACGATATCCCCCAGCATTATTATTGAAAGGAAATATATATACTGCGATATGTTTTTTTCGTTGCACTTTTTTGGTCTTTCTTTGTTTCTTTACCTTGCTGCGAGCGTAGCTGCTTTGCTTTTATGAAACTGTCACCTGGTTTTTTTATGACTTTAACAAGACTTGATTAGGAAAATTAGGGTTTTTTTCCTCTACTTTTATCTCATTCCTGATGATCTCTTACAGTATGATTTTTTCTTGGAAGAATAAAAGAAACTGTGACTCTGTCAGGTCAAGACACGCATGCAAAACCTGCATTACATGTTGTTTCTTTAATAGGTGCCTGTACTGCATTAACTGAACCAAGCGGTCCAGCATGATAAAGAGAAAATAATCAATCAATTAAAGAACTAAAGAGAGAAGGTTAAAAAAAAAAAAAAGAATCGTATTATAGCTGGCCAGCTAATTTTTTTGTTTAAATTGAAGGGACAAGCACTAATAGTCTAATATTACATATATAGGTGAGATCAAATATGCAACCTCCCACTTTTTCATACTATTAGGTTAAGCCTACTTTGATCATAATTTATCTATCTCTTCCTTCCTTTCTTCTATTTTTCTATATTTTGTTTCGTGGGATTGTAGAATCATCATTGTTCAAATTAAATAATAAACCCAGAGCAAGACTCCAAGGCAAAGGTTGAAAGTGGAATATGGACTGGTTAGAAAACACTGTCCCGGTGCAGGTTGAAGCACCGCAAAAGATTCAAATGGTGACTAAAACAATGAAAAGCGCTATTCATGTGGTCCTATCACATATATAGAGAATGAGACTACTGATATATATGTTACCTCTTCCCTTATGTTTCGCAATTATTATAAGCAGCATGACAATATAATTAGCGCAAAAGAGATAAGAATACTTGAAAGCTTCTTAATTTATGACCGAAATGGAACATCATTATAAGCAAAGTATGGTTTACTTAACTGCTTCAATATTTATAATAATAAATGCAATCATAAATATAGAAATCATATTCATTTCATAATATAACAAACCACTAGAAATTAAAAAGGGCAGTACATGATTTAACTAAAACTGTTACAATTATTTTAGTTATAACACGTGAGCCTGAGGTCTTTGATCAGAAGATCAGTCTCTCTCTCTCCCCCATATCCAGTTGGGTATATGAGTGAGAAATTTGATCAGATCAATCTCACTTTTTTTCCCCCCTTTTACATAGATTTAGGTCAATCATAGAGAAAACTAGCAGAGACTCACAGCCTTCTATTTATATAGCTCAGTAGAATCCATTAGACTTTTGAGTTCCCTCTTCCTGGTCCAACATGGCTTGCTTGTTCCCATCCAGCTTTAGTCCAAAGGTAATGTGAGGGAAATGTGCCCACTGCAACCAGAAAAAGCGACTTACATATAGTAGTATGGGTTATTCAAATTCAGAGAAAATCAACATATATAAGAAACATAAGATTATTTTTTTGCGATAATGATCTGATTATTCATACAGCAACAATTGAAAATAACTGTGTATGTATCTCGCCTTAAGTTCAAGCGATAATATTCTCTCAGGTATTTAATATATATACCTAAATATAATACATATATTTTTACCAAAAAAACATAAGATATAGTTTTTATATTTGTCAACTTTATTATAATATTTACCCTTATTGATACCTCATCAACAATAATAAGGATGAGAGGAAATGAGAGAATTAAGAAAAATAATTAAGGTGTTTTGAAAAATATTTGTTATATTAAATAACCTAACTAACTTTCACAATATAATTAAATTAGATAAATAGTTCTTATATCTAAGACAGAGCAGTAATAGTTTCAGTGAATCTTGGAATGTGTGTGGGTTTATCATGTGTATAATAAAGGGTGCACCAAACTACGTACTATGATTTTGTCCCAAAAAAAAAAAAAAACTACGTACTTTGTGATGGTGAAGAGCACGTTATTATACAGTACGTGAACTATATATATAGTTCTCCCCGTCTCTTTTATTTTTCCATGATTACTAAGTAAGGTATATGACGGGACGTCACTGAACTGGAAGATTCTGAAAAAGATGCTTTCATGTGTGAAATTTAATTAATTGTTCTCAGCACATATATATGAACATGGGATAGATTGGGGACTATCACCATCAATATGATAAGGGCACATACCAAGATGTATGCACCGAATTGATGAGAGACTATTAATGTGATGCAGATGGAGAAAACTCAACTAGGGCAAACATGAAGTTTATATATGTAATCTTACGTGAAGCTTATTGAAGCCCTTAATTAATTGCAGACAATAATATTTAGAGTGTGTGTGCGTGCTAGAGAAACAATTAATAATGATACATCTTAAAGAAACAATGCAATGACTGGTTAAAAAAATGTCAGGTAAGTGTAAGGTTTCCTGAGAACTATAAATAGCTGTCTGCAATATGTACATAGTGTAATAATGAGTTTAGATTTTAGTTGAGATCGTACTACTAAAGAGTAAAGAAACTCCTTCAGTTAACACGACATTTATATTATGAACACGCCTAAAACTTTGGCAATCTTGTTACCCTTGTCCTATTAATCTAGGTGAAGAATATTTTTTTGTTGAGCACAATATAATTAATATCCACCTAAACCCTACATAATATGTACTATACATGAGAAATATTGTTATTTTTCAAATAATAAAGAGTCGATTACGGAATGAATTACGTAAATATATGAATCTTCTCAATCTTAATTACCGCCCCTCGTGATATTATGATTTGATATCTCTGGCCAGAACTAAGGAATCACCATATATATATATATATATATATATATATATATATATATATATATATATATATATAGACCTTGCATGGCTGTTTCATATTAGATTTTAATTGGCTAACTTTTGCATTGATGCAAGAAAATGCTCATGAAGATGATACAGGCAGAAAAATGAATGCAATTTTGTTGTTAATTAATAACTACGGGTAATAAAAATAAACTTACATTTTTTGCTGCTGTGCTAAAAGCCTCCCTGTGGCTGATATCAGGATTACTAGCCTTAATCCTTTGGATTTCCTCCCTGCAAAACCATAGATATAGTAAGAAAATTACAAATTGTTCTTTTTTTAAGCTTTCCCTCTTTTCACAATGGAATCAGATATACAAGGTAAAGATATAGTGGTATATGTGCAGCTAATTCAATTAAAAAAATTTATTACTTACTTAATGAACCGATTATAAGCAGAAGGAACACGTTGTCTCTTCTCAGGGGCTGCAATATTGAATTAATTATTTGAGGATCATATAACTAGACCATAAAGTTTAGAATGCATGTAATGAAGCACAGAATACCAAGTTATTAACAGTAAGTTTACACACACCCATATATATAGTACACATTGATAAACTCAGCATAGATACTTTTTTTTCTTTACGTCAAAAGGGTTTAATTTTGAGCAAGTGTTTCTGACAAGTTCAGGCTCCATAAATAGATCACTGCATTGGCTGTGTCATGATATCATTTACGACTCATCTGTTTTCCTGAAGGTCCTTTATGTGCTCTCCCATTAGTCTCTTCTCTTTATTTTTGGCTTCTATATGTACATCTATTATTTTAAATTAAAAGGTCACATTCTGCCCCAGTGAGAGAAACTGATAATGATATAGGTGTGGTACGATTATCTATCTTTATCAAAGTTTACCTCAGCAGGCTTTTATGGTAAGTGGAATCTGTAACTGTATGAATTGATTTTACATATATAAGAGATATGTTCTAAGGCACAGTAATCAATTACAGATGGATCAATTTGTTTTTTGTGTAAGATCACCTTCTAAGAGAGGGGGGGACATATACAGATTTGGATACCCTTTGTACCAAAACAGAAATTGAATAATGTTACTCAGACATTGATTCTCCACTCTTGTGAAAACTTGTTTTATAACAAGTGGCTCAACCTGGGGTGTTCTTTAACATATGCCAGTTTGTGATGAAGTGTGTCTTAATTAGTGTCTCCGTCAGTTTGTGATGAAGTATGTCTTAATTAGTGTCTCCGTCCTTTAAGGTTCTAGGTGTATATAAGTTATACACCACTCAAAAAACAAAAGGGTTAACATTATTATATTGTTGATTTATACATGATCGAATTTTAGTTTTGTTTCTTATAATTTTAAATGGTTAGCTTTGATCTCTATAATTTCATAAAGATTTGGTCTGAGTTTAAATTTAAATATAAGAACCAGAACTAAAACTCGTTAAAAATATAGGAACCAATTGTTAAACTCAAACCATTTTTTTTTTATGAAATTATAGTGACCAAAACCAAGAAATTGAAACACGAGGACTAAAACCAAAACCAAAATTTGACCAAACAATATAAAGACTGATAACGGTGTAACCCAAACAAAAATTGAAATGAACTAGAGGGTGGCCATGGCCAAGTGCCTACCACGTCAGTTATGGACCACAAATTATCACAAAAGTTTGTTAAACAAGACCTCCAGCGATATAATAAAAAATTGTCTGTTAATTTGTTGTTAGTTTCAGCTGGAACTGTGTGGTCTACATAAATGATCGGACATGGTAGACAACACAGCCTACTTTAAAAAAATTAAAGGAAAATCCAAAAAGAAAGTGACTCACGGCGAATGGCAGGAATCCTAGGCTGCTCATGTTCTACAGACTCAAATGGAGCTAACTTGCCGCCTTTTGAGGATGATCCCGGATCTTTGTTGCTTGGTTCTTCAAAAGTCAGATGCTGCTTCTGTGACTTATTATAGCAACAGAATAGACAAAGTTAAATGAAAACACACACACATTCACTCACACAAGCATAAATGAATGAATTTATATCCTCCTTCCTCTTGTTTTCAACATAATAAGGAGTAAGCAAATCAATTGTAAAGAAACACTAAAAAAGGAAGTAACATCCAGTTATCCATTAGGCCATAAAAAAAAACCTGAGGATGACTCTGATGAGGAGGAAGAGCTTGAAGTGAAGCACCCATATTGACTGATAGCAAATTGGCACAATGCCCACATCTAACCGTCACTATGGTTAGTAAGCTGCTGCATGGAACACTAACCTGCCAAAGATTCCCATTTTTGGAATCCAACAACAAACTCATGCATTACTCGCATTTCTACTAGAAAACCCCAAAGATTCCCTCTCTCTCTCTCAAAGACGCAAACATGAGAGTTTCTCAGATATCTAAGACCAACACAGTTAAGTAGCTAGTGCCAAGGAACCAATGTATAGAAACAAACTAAAGTGGATGTGTCTCGTCCCATCATGTTCTATATCCAGTTAATTTATTAATGATGAGTTTCTTGCATTGTTATTTGACAATGCAATTAAGGAGTACCTAAGAATTACTATCTACACATAAAACAACACAAACACTCAAAAACTATATAAAATCATGCACGTGTAGCCTCAAATTTTGGGATTTCAAATAAACCCTTCTTCAAATTCAATTCAAAGATATATCATTTTTTGAATCATTACAATAGGCAAAGATCCGAGTTTCTGGCGGATAAATTTGAAAATATAGGAGCAGGGAAGCTAACTTCCACATTTCCAAGAAAGGGGTTTGCAAGAACCAGTAAATTAAAGTGATAAGAAGAAAACAGAAGAATAAACAAGAAACGAAGTTTTGGTCAGAGAGCCCCAGAAGAGAAACGGACGAAAGAAGTAGTAGATGATGATAAAGAAGCTTTCTTTTTCATGATTCTGAGAGGTATATGGTTTTCTTTTAAGGGCTTAAGATTGGCAATTCAATACATACACGTCTCGGCCAGCAATAAGATGAAGAGGACCTGACATAAGAGTAATAACTAAGAGGGCTGGCTAGCTAGCCAGAGAGCTTATCTAACCCTGAAATTTTAAATAAAGTTAGTACTCTCACAATGCGTCTCTATGACTTTTTATTTATCTGACAAGCTGCAAGGCAAGATGATAAAAGAAAGAAACAGTAGAGGTGAGAAGGACTTGACATGAACGGAAACCATAATTAAAGGCCAACACAACTGAACACCTTTAGCCCGCACACCTACCTATATTCAAATCAAGATATATATAGAGAACCCAAGAACAGACAAGAGGGAAGCATCATCGTTTTTTTGGTGAAAATACTGAATACCGTTACCTCAAATCAGAGTGGTGTAAACCATTACATCAATAACCTAGATACACTAGCTTTTTAGTTGTTCTACACATGAGACTTTCCAAGAGATCACCTATCCTAATACTACTCTCCCTCATGCATCAAGCATGCTTAACTGTGGAATTCTGTTGGGATCTGTTGCATTAATGCTGGTTTAAACAAACCCAAATACTTCACTACTCTTTTGTGCTATGGAGAGAGGGAGAGATAAAGAAGGGATCCAAGAGAGAATGATTTCTCAAAAGGAGTACGTAATTTCACAGATCAGATGTCATGATAGAGAGAGAGGGAGAGAGCAGGTAATTTTTTTTTTTTAAATGGCTAACTTAACTCCTGAGGTTTTACTTAGAAAGAAATAAAAACAAGGCGCTGAGTAGCAAAAGGAAGCAGATGGGTATAGTTTCATTAAAAAAAAAAAAGATGCTTTACTTGCAAACCCATGACGAACTGATCAAATACCAACCTTCCTTCTCATCACTGAAAGGGAAGGCATATATTGTCTGAGGAGAGAGAAAACCATACTGCGAACCATCACATGGGCAGAAAAAAACAAACAAATGATGAAAAACTTGAAGAGCACTAAACTTTCTTTGGACTACACATTATATATATATATATATATATATATATATATATATATATGAGATTATGTGTCTATATGTATGTTCATTCATTCTGCTGCAAAGAAGAAAAGTGAGGGGAAAAGCTTTTTCCAGTAACGGAAGAACCCTAATCCCTTGAGTAGCCCTAGTTAAAAGGCTCACAGAATAATCCTTTGTGCTGTATGTCTATAAAATTTAGGACATACATGCCTAGCTTGTAGGTTCTTTTATTGAAAGATCGAAAAGTGCTTTTAGGTTTTGATTTTGCATTTCTTACCTTATAATACCGTATGTATGTATGCAGAGTTTGAGATTTGTGGAACAAGATCCAGGCCAGTAGTTGCACTTTGTCATTAAATATAAGATAGCAAATCGAAGTTCTGGGTCTGAATTACATGGGAAGTAGTAAATTAAAGAAAAAGAAACTTCTAATTCATGGACTATTTCAGCTCTTATGGAAAGTTTACCCAGAAGAATACAGGCTTGGCTTTTCTACGAATCGGGGTGACAAGTATGCATTTCGATATAAAGGTCAATTATCATTCCCTCATGTACATTCATAATTATATTGTTCTATACTGAACAGAATTTTAGTCTTTCATGGTTCCCTTATAAATCTTAGCTGGATGCCGTAATATATATAGCTGATGAAGGACGAAACGGCATCATGAAAAGCTCATTAGAAGAACATGGAATTGAATTAAAACCAAGGAAAAAAAAAAGGAAGAAGAGAGAGAGAGAAGAAAATATAATCGATGAGCGAGAGGGCTGTACCGCGAGAATGGTGTTGCAGAAGTTGCAGTGAACATAACAAACACGGTCAGCTGCCATCATTTCCACTGACATTTTTTTCTCTCTCAAGTCTTTTTCTCTCGTTTTTTTTTAAAAAAAAATATTTGGGACTGAATAATCTCTGTGTGCTTCTGTTAGCAGATCACAGGATGATGAGACGAGAATTCCCTCAACTGAAAGAAAAGAAAAAATCTGAACAAGATCAAGAAGAAAGACAACAAAAATGAAGAAAGAAGTTCCCAGAGAGGGAGGGAGCTGTGGGGGTGGGGAGAAGAGTACAAAAATCTGAAGAAGGAAGAAAGGGATGGGACTAGTGAAGAGTGATGTGAAGTGGGGTTGGGGGCTAGCTAGTGGCTTGAGATTGATGAAGGAAAAGATGGATCATGGGAAAGTTGAAAACTTGTGTGGAGTGCACAACTGGGTCTCAGTGATCTATGTCTTTTTTAGAGGAATAGCTTAATTCAAAATATAAGTCATTTGTGAGATAATTAATGATCATTTTTCAATTTTGTTCTTATAACTAGTGCCCATTTTCATATTTTGCCCGGTCATTAAATTTTCATACACACTTTTAATAACGATAAATTAAAAGTGAAAAAAATATATTTAATTTAAGGCATATTTAATGAATTAACTATCTCTTTTTATTTTCCGGTGCGCGCGTGTGGGTGAGGGACAGAGAGGCAGAGAGTGGATGGGTGAGAGATGATGGATGAAGCTTTATGATTGAGAGAATGAGTGGGTGGGAGTGAGCCATCTCTGATCTTTTACCATACTGCCATTTCCCTGAAGCGGACGAGGGGGGCGAGGTATTAATGCTTGGAATGTTTTAGGGATTAGGGAATTCACACTCTCACACAAACACAGATAGAGATCAGAGATGCCAACTTGTTTGAGTTTGCGCCTTCAAATCTTTGCTTGTCATCACAGTGTACTCAATAGCTTCAGATTCCACCCACCTTGTCTAAATCCCCCAATCTAATCATGTCTCTAACTATATGTGGTCTTTAGTACATACATTCAGTCCAAATATAAAAACCCATTGATCTTTTTAAAAACAAAAAAAATTAAGAAAATTAATTAAATTATATTAAAATATTTATATTTCTATTCTTTTTTTAGATTAATTTGATTGACTTATAAATTAATATATAATCTATTGATACACAACATATGTGCTATAACTCAGTAGTTTATTTAGTTTTCTTAATTAACCTCTCTAAAAAAACAAATAACTATTATATTAAGGACTGAAAGGAAGTATAAGAGTTGGATAAATAATTGGTGGGTATTAACGAAATTAGTTACTCATCAAGTTAGTTATTTGTAATATATTTGTGTTGGTTGTTTTAAATTACACAATTTAATCATGTGTACTAGGAACTATAATGAATGAAAACCATTTTAATGATATGTGCAATCCGTAAAAATATTTTGGGAAGACAATTATAAATTCAGAAAATATAATAAAGTAAATTGAAATATTACACTTAAGATTAAAATACCCATCTTGTACCTCTGATCTTTATATGAGATACATAATGTAATACAATAACTAGATATTTTGTCAAAGGCTTGAGATAGTATTTAGGACAAAAGGAGTGTCAATTAATAATGATTTGTTTGTTTTTAATGATAAATCTATCAAGTAGAATATGTGGATAATTAACTGGGGACCAACTTATAATTGACGATCGAACCTGGGAGTCTGATTTTTTGTGGACTCACTAGGTCTTATTTTTCACTCCAGTCACTTTACTTCTTTCCAAAGATTTGAACTTTTTTTCTTCTTCCCAATGAAGTCTAGCTTCTCAGGACCTTGTTTCAAATCAAAGACTAGGTTTCATACGATGATGGGCGTGGAGTGGTACTAAATAAACAAAATCAAGCTGTCTTAATCAAGTTATGCTGAAAGCTTTGTCTTTTGGGTTAATTAGTAACATTATAATAATAAGTCAACAAAGCGTAGCGATTGAGGACAGATTACTGGTACGTACTAATCAATCATGACGTTGAAAAGACTGCGAAAATAAAATGTAATTTAAAATTATAATTAATCAGCTTAATTTTGTCCATTATTTTCCTTATTTGGTTGTCTCTCTGTTGTGTCGTATTTTCCCAGGTTTTCACTGATTTGACATTTTTTTGTGTGCTGGATTCATGTATTTCCCAGAAACACTTCTAAGGGGGATTTTCGATCTTCCTTTGGTAGGCTCAACATTTTTCCTTTTCTTTGATATTAATTTGTTAGAATTAAAATTTCTTTTTACAGAGATAATAAAACTCTACGCAAGTTATCACTTTCGAAAACGATCTTGAAATCCAAGAATAACTTGTACACCTTTTTTAGGTATAAAAATAACACACGCGGATGTTGTTTATGGATAAATTAGATTTAATTTTTGGTACATAGCCTAAATTAAGAATCAGTCACCTTAATTTAGTTTTTATTATTAATCATTGAATTAATTAGAAAAAAAATTTAAAATATAGATTATTTAATTAATTAATGCTCCAGCATCAGTATGGCGTGATTAATAATTAATCTTCTCACTACAAAGCAAAAAAAAAAAAAAAACAACTAAACTGTTATTCTGTTCATTATTAGATAGTAGTTTCTCTCAATATCAAAATTAAATCCTCAATTAAGTTCATAAAACTCGTCTTAAAATCAATCACACAGATATGCTTACGATCAACTTTAGGCTGGCCGACCTAAAAATTAGTTTATGTGTGTATATTGTCTTTTTTGTGTGCGAGGTCAATTAATATAAATAGGAATAAATAGATAATTACAGTGGAGGCACTTGATTTGGAGACAGAGACTGGAGAGACTTATGGTTGATGATATATATTGATATGTTAGGCATCTTTCTATACGACAAGTCGTTTTCTGATGGATTATAAGTGTCGGAGATTTCTCTGACCCTAACCAAACGAATCGAATGATATCTTTTCTTTCATTTATTTTCATTCTATTATTCTTTCATTCTTTAATTCCTTCCTTTTTCTTCGCAAAAAAAATATCTATCCTGCTTAATTATTATTTTCGTGTTTAAAGTACATTTTTATTATATATATGCACAGATACGCATATATATAGAATATATGATAGAATATATATCATACTGCGGATAAACTTCAAAGTTTTGAATTGCTAAATATATAAGATTTAATGTTTCTACTTTTGCTGCAAAAACATTAAACCTATATATATATATATACATATATATATATATATATGGACCAAAAATGTGTGTATCCTCTTCTCTATCCAATAGCGCACACAAAAAGTAAAATATCAACATTTAAAGTAATTTTTTTAGCTTTCATAATCTGTTAAAAGAAAATTAACTATATCTTATATTAATGACTGATGAAATATATTATCTCACCAATCATAAATGTAGAAATTAATTGAAGGACGAATTTTTTTTAATTTTAAATATAAAACTTCAATTCACTTTTACTTTCAAACTTATAGTAGTAACTTTTTTCTTAAGTTATCTATATTTATTGTATATCGTTAGAGCTTGTTTGGATTAGTTTATTAGAAGTACTTTCACGTATAAATTTCTTCTTGCATACTTAACTCTTAACTTGTGCATAGTAAATTAAAATACTTCCAAAGCTAATCCAAAATGTTTAAATGAAAACGTGCAATCCTGATTGGCCTGAAATAGGAATGGAGACATATAACATCATGGTTGCATGATGATGAGGAGAAAGAAACGTAAAGGTGGGTTGAAATTAAAAGAGAGAAGAAGGCCATGTGAATTTGGAACGTTATGGGAAATTGGTTTTGCATGGGTATGGACCACACCGGATCCGATACCCAATCCAGATTGTCCCCCACAAAAACTCATATTTACAATCTTGGCCCAAGAAAGGTGAAAGACACACATGGCTGGCTTGTATCCCCACAAGAAAATTGGGCTTTAAGCCAACAAACATGAGGACCAATTTTATATATACGAGTGAAAGTGAAGCCATTGTGGGGTTATTTTTTTTTATTCTTTTTAAATACAAAGGACAGGGTGATAGCTACTCACAAAAGCCTATGTTCATTTGAGGATGTGTTTGGATTAGTGGTAGTAATATTATAAATTTAGGTTTAGGTTTAGATAAAAATTAGATTGTGTAATATGATTTAGATATAGATCAGTTATTATCGACATCAATAGCAGCAGTTTACCCAGCTTTTTCCACAGTAGAAACTACTTCTCTTTAATATCATTTAGGTACAAATCATGAAAAATAATACTTCACTTAGTCTTTAATATGATACATATTTAGCTAACTTGATTAAATTAAGAAAGTCTGTCAATCTAGTTAATATAATATATATTTTCTTAAACAACCTAATCATCTTCTTTACTTCCTTCATTTCATCTCTCCTTTGACTATTGTTGGGGAATTATCAATAAAGATAGAATAGAAAAACATTGACAAATATTAAAAGTAAGTGTTATATTAAAGATCAGAGAGAGTATCAAAAAAATCCTTATTGACAAATGAAGAGTTACCATTAATAAGTTATGAGACTAATATATATATATATATATATAAAATGATATTCGATCTGCCAAAGGTGTATAGATGAAGATATGTCAAGATGCATGGACCTACAAATTAAATTCCCGTGAATAAAATGAGAAATTAAATGCAACATCTTAAAACTTAAATGTGAATATTTTGGCACAGGCTTGAATAAGAAGGAAAAAAGATAACGATACCATAAAAAAAATAATAAATGAAAATATTACAAGAAATGAAAAATATTCTAAATTTTTAAGAGTCTTCAAATCTAATTTTATTTTTGTTCGTATTTCCATCATAATGATAATAGAAGCCTAACGGTATTCCTAGTGCGTGTATGTTAGGCCTTGTTTGGTAGAGGAAAGATTTGAAGAAGGAATGGAAGTGAAAGGAAGGGAAGGGAATGGAAGATTAGGAGGGAACATAAAAATGTGAGTTGTTTGGCATAATAGGGAATGAAACTTAAGTTGAGGGAAAATAAAATGTTTGGTATGAAGAATTGGATGTTGATTAAGTAGAAAGGTTAGGTTAAATTCTCACAATATTCCTAAAATAAATAAATAAAAATCAAAAATGCAAATTAGCCTTTTCAAATGCTACATAACAATAAACAAGAACTTAGACATGAGAGCAGCAAAATGCATAGACGTTATGCGTGTCAACCACATAGACTTTTTAATGAATACATTCGAATGATTGATTTAAGTTTGAGCATAAGGCACTAAAGTGAGAAAACGTTCGAATTAAAAATTTGTCAGTAGCCAAACTTCTGCATTAGTTCATATCAGAATATTCCAAGAACAACTATATGACAATAAAATAAATAATTTTATTTGACAGAAACAATACAACTATAAATGTATGATAGTAACTAATAAATAAATATTATATGACAGAACTTTGTGAGAAATAATATAAAAACATTTATAATACAAAAGTATAGCACAATACATAGGAACAAACAACATTTTTCGTTGCCTATTCCCGTTGTTTGTGTCACTACATCTCCAAACTCACCATAACAAAACCCACAAAAATACCCATTCACAGACACCCCTAAGAAATGTCACTCTTGTTGCTTGTCAACGCATTTTCTATCTATTTGTACCCGATTTGAAGCAAAAGGGAACCGACAAGCTTTATACAAAAAATGGTAAATTAGACATCAATGCATACCCATTTTCACTTACCTCGATTTCAACTTCAATTTTGCTAGGGTTCAACTTCTCGTTTGCCTCCAACTACAACTGCCATTTCAACCTTCTTCAACGCGTCCTTTGTCGAGCTCCTTGATAATACGTGGTTTTAAACATATCTGATTTTTTAAAGGGGAATTTTTGTCCCAATATTTCACTCTCCCAGGAACATTTCAGCTCTCCTGCCACTTTCGGATGGAATGAAGATTCCCACATTTAAAAGAACTTTGGATAGGGTGGGAACTCATCTTCCAGGAAGATATGAGCACCAAACGTGTCTACTTGGAGGGAACTGTGTCAAGTTCCCTTTCCCTAGCCTCAATCTTGTCTAACAAATAAGGCCTTAGTTTGGTTGCCTTTTTGGCGACTTTAGGATAAACATTTGAGAAATCAAATATATACTCATTAACTAATTAAAAAATTTTATGATTATATGACATGTTTAAAAAGTATTTGGGCTGAGGGAAATTTTTTTATGCAGCCCATTCTGACTTTGTTTACACTATATTAATTTTTTTTAAAAAAAATATTCTAAACAAATTTCCCCCCTCCTCACGCAATGTATTATTTGGTAAAGAGATCACACATGACATTACAAGCAATGTCAATCAACTAAAAGATGGGTGTCTCCGTTTTAAGCTCTCTTTATTTCCATTGTTATATCAAGTTTATTTTAATCTTAGGGAAGGGTCAAACTTTTCATATTTATAAAATATTTTCTCCTGCCCAAAAATTTCCCTCATGTTTCCTAATATAACATATTTTATCTAACGCATTAAATTAATTCTACCTATTTAATATTCCTAACTAACTATAAAATTTCCTAAATAATTAGATAGAATGAATAACATTTTTTTAGGAAAATTTTGATACTTTACTAGAAATAGCTAATTTTATTAATTTATGTAAAGTTACTATATAGGAAGGACCAATCTTCATATATGACAAATCATAATATCATAATTAAAAAATGAAACACGAGTTGATGTGAATTTAAATATTGGGTTAAGGTGTAAATTTGATCTAGAAATTTTCAATGAGGAGCCTTGTAGGCATGTTGCCCTATTTTTTTTTTCTTGTTTTAGATTTAATATTACCCCGAAAATTTGAAAACGTAACAAGTAATATTACCTTGTATTAAAAACCTAACATCAATCATTAAAAAGGTGATATTGACCTATAATTTTTTAACGATAAGATGTGACATTGTTCCATTTTAATATTTCCTGAATAATATTAAACTTAACAAAACTTTAAAGATAAGATTACTTTTAAACAAAAACTTTCTAAATGAATTTGCATTTGAATAAATGTTTTTAAAAGATGTGAGGGGTTCCGGCGGAATTAACTAAAGGTGAAACTTTTTTACCCACGCGCACATGACTAAAAGCTAGTTTGGTTTAAAGGAGGAGAGGGGGAGAGAGATTTTTTACCCCATCTTTACCAAAAAGTCCATAAAAATTTTTTAATATTCTTAAAATATATTCATAACAAAAAAAAAATATTCCCTTCATTAATGACAATTTGGTAAATTCCCTACCTCCTATACCCTCCCGTCAAACCAAACATACCCTAAAGTTTCCATCTTACAATCAAACCCCACGTATGCTATTATTATTCTTTTTAAGTATTCTCTCCGATCCTAATTATAAAACAACATTTAAGGGTTTGTTTTGGTCCTAATTATAGGGCAACTTTTTAGTTTTTGTCAATTTCTTCCTAAAATATCCTTATTTTATTATCTCAAATGTGTTTGGGTTTTGATAAGTATATATGTATATGGGTTGCAACACACACATGTGTATGTCTATAAACATATATATGTATGTATGTGTGTGTGTGTGTTTGTGTATATACATATTTATATGTGTGTGTGTATACCTCTGTGTGTAGATATATGGTTGTGTGTGTGCATGATAGATCTATATGTATACATATATATATATACACATATATGTATATCTAACAAGACCATTATTTCAATTAGAAAACATGTAGGAAAAAAAATTGGTTGGAGAGATATGTGACAGAGTTGTTGATTAACTTTTACTTATATCATTTTAAATGTATATAATGATATTTTAGGAAAATAAGTAAACTTAACTAATTTAACTCATCTCCTTAATTTTTTCAAAATCGGTTAAATATGTCTTATAATTAGAGGAGTACGTCAAAATATTAACGCAGAAGAAAAATCCACACCGTGGTTTTAACAAAGGTGACTGATTAAAAAAACATGTAACTGAAGAGAAAGCTCATTTGATTTACATATTGGTATTTGGTAGGCGACATTGGCCGTTCGCTGGATTCCGATAGTGGGGCACTGAATCAAAATAACGGTCTCTGCATGATATAACCAGAAGCTGAAGCTAAGAAGAAAAAAGAAAGGGCAAGTATTTGAATCTGGGAGTGAACGTTCGAGGACAAGAAAGTCCTATCATCCAGTTCTAAGGACATAATTGGCACTTCACCCCCAACCCACTGCTACTCTCCATCCATCCTAAGCCAATGGCTCACCTACCACTCTTGCACTCCAAAGTCATATGAGCTTGTGTCGTCTTCTCCTACCCTTCTCATTCACCCTCATGCTCAACATTTGAAAAACCTTGTCTTTTCTGTGCATTGTGATTTTCGCCGACCCCTGGACGCTCTAGCTCTCAACTCCGTCCGATGACGCTGACGGGAGCTCTCGCCATTCTCTTCCTCCTCCTTGCTCTGTACTGTGGGTTTGACCCTTTTGGCCACAGCCCCATTGCCGACTTCCCGGAGTTCGAAGCCCTGAAAGTCGACTTGCCGGCTTGGTCTGATGTTCCTACGGATGTTGACTCTGAAAACTTGTTGCAGAAGTCGGAGATTAAGTTTTTGAATCAAGTTCAGGGACCTGAGAGTATTGCCTTTGATCCTCTTGGTCGTGGGCCTTACACGGGCGTCGCTGATGGCAGAATCTTGTTCTGGAATGGGCACTCTTGGATTGATTTTGCTTATACTTCATCCAACAGGTCCGAATTTTTCTCCCTCTCTTCTATCTCAGTAGCTAAATTTTGAGTTCTTGGAAATGGATTTTAAACCTGTTTTGTCTCTATTTGAAACAGGAACTTTTGTTCTTCTATTTCCCCCCCCCCCCCAAAAAAATAACTGTATGGTTCATTTGTTGAATTACTCGTTTGTCATGATATTAGCTGTGAAATAGTTCTCTTCTATTATTTACAACTGTTTTTGTTTCTTTTCAATATGTTAGGTTTGATGGCAATAGCATGGTCTTTCTGTTCGTGGTCCTTTGTGACACTGATACGTCAGTAATGTTGTAAATAAAGATTTGTTGTTATTGATGTGATACATGGTACCACCTGGATTAATATTATATTTTTAGATTTCAGAATTCTATTTTCTTATCAATACTGTAATCACAAAATGCTGTCAGATAGAAATGATTTGTTATTTTCAATTATAACTCTTAAAGAGAAAATTGTTCGCTGATTTTGTAGAATGAATAATTGTTGTAATCAAGTGATGAAATGAGATTATTGAGAAAGAAAGGTGAATGAGCGGACAGTTTATTTAAAATCTATCCGAAACTGCATTCGCAACCCAGTACTGATGCTTCCAATCTTCGTTTGAGATAGTTACGGAATAATGAAATTCTCAGATTTCGTTTTGTCTTTGGTTTCTTGTTTTATAGTATTTCGTATTTTGCCATACTATTGTTGACATTTCTAATGTGTTTGACATAGAGCTGGACCTTACAAATTGTGGTTTTCTTAATCTCTATCAAAATTTAATGAGCACAATACACCCAATTCTTCTCATGGCTTATGAATATGAAATTTCGGATGCAGGTCAGAAATATGTAATCCTATAGCATCTGCTACACCATTTAGTTATGTTAGGAATGAGCACATCTGTGGAAGACCTTTGGGACTCAGATTTGACAAGAGAACAGGTGATTTATACATCGCAGATGCATACTTTGGGCTAATGAAGGTGGGGCCTGAGGGTGGCTTGGCAACGTCTCTTACAACTCAGGCTGAAGGAGTGCCTCTCAGGTTTACTAATGATGTAGATGTTGATGCAGAAGGAAATGTTTATTTCACAGATAGCAGCACTAAATATCCAAGGAGGTGGGCTTGTTCAATTTTTTTAGATACTGATTGCTGAGACTGCACCTTTTGTGATGGTCATGATTCCGAAAATAAGAAAAGTTTTCAAATAGAACATGCTGAAAGAAGCCTGCAGTGATTATATTTTATTTCTGTTGCAATTCTATTTGCCCTGTGCTGAAATATGACGTGTTTGTGTGTGTGGATGACAATTTTTCTTATTACCATCTTTCTAAGTAGTCTGAACAATATGCGTTGGTTGTGGATTGCCATACATATGCCAGTGCATAATTATAGTAAATCTAATGATGAGTATCAAATTATGGGGTCACTTCTCTTTCCAAAACAGAAAGCTACAAAGAGATGATACATTGTGAGTCAAAGACTCTTGAGGCCACTTGAATGATATTGTTGTCTAATGTAATTTTCCGGGTATAACATCTGATGTTATTTTGTTGATACTTACAGCACAAAAAGAATTTCACATTAGGCAGTTTGTTGTCGGTTGTGGAAAATATTTAGAATTCTAAGCTCAGAATTATGTTGTACTGCTTCTTATTAATTTCTTACCGCTCTTGGACTCTTGGTTACGACATGGATTTTTTGTAGGAATTTCATTCAACTGGTATTCTCTGGCGACAATAGTGGCAGGGTTTTGAAATACAACCCCGCCACAGGGGAAACCACTGTTCTTGTTAGGAATGTCCAATTTCCGAATGGCATTTCCTTAAGCAAGGATGGTTCCTTTTTCGTCTTCTGTGAAGGGGCTATTGGCAGGTGAAACTATCATTTAGCAACTTCTGTTTTCTCTGCATGTATGGTACTCTAGTGTCTTTTCTAAAAGTTACATATATATGATCCATATCCATGTGTAGTTTTGGAACTGGATGATTTTAGGTTGTCATTGCTACAAATATTTTTTTCACAATTAAGTCTAACGCTTATCATTATCTTACTTTTGATAGGATGCTAACTTTAGTTTATTATTAGTTAGTAGTTATTGGGTGAGAATATCTCATCTTGGATTGCTACTGTTTAATTACTATGAGTTGATCCCTGGATTGCAGGTGTTGGCCTTCAATTGGGGCAGCTCAGTAGAGCTTGATGATTATTTCACATCAAGTTACATGCTCAAGAATAGACAATTTACCTTGATAAGCTTTTATTTCAAACGATGTGAACCTGACTTTTAGGTTGTAGAAAGGCAAAGGCCCGTTTTTGTTCCGGATCAATAAATAGAGGCTAGAACTAACTTGGATCAACTTCTCATTTTCTAGGTTACGTAAGTTCTGGCTAAAAGGCGATAAAGCTGGGACCTCAGAGGTGTTGGCCATTCTTCCTGGATTCCCTGACAATGTGAGAGTCAATGAGGATGGAGACTTTTGGGTGGCTCTTCATTGTCGAAGGGGTATGTACAGCTACATAAATGCCCACTATCCACAGCTCAGAAAATTCATACTCAAGCTTCCTATTCCAACAAGGATTCAATACTTAATTCAGATAGGATGGAGGGTCCATGCACTAGTTGTTAAGTACAGCCCTGAGGGTAAGCTTCTGCAGATATTGGAGGATAGTTCAGGAAAAGTTGTTAGAGCTGTGAGTGAAGTGGAAGAGAGGGATGGTAAACTCTGGTTTGGAAGTGTTCTCATGCCTTTTGTTGCCGTTTATGATCTGAAATAAAGCAGGAAACTGGAGGCTGAATCTTTCTTTCACGTCGTCAATTGATAGTTATACTTGTCTTTGTAGTGTAAGTAACAATATGTGTAATAATCAAGATACATTGAGACTTGGTTTTGTCAAAATCGTGAAGCAGTGGTATGCCATTCTCAACTGGGAAGCTTCCCCCTTGGTATCATTGTTCACAGCATAACTTTTTACCAAGGTGAATCTGTAAAGAAAAGAAGGTTAAATCAAAATCTCTAATTATAACTTGTGAATAGTGATTTTGAATAAGTTTGGAAAAAAGATAAGAAAATACTATTTGAACTTTCAAATTTCAAATCAGTCTTGTTGTTTATAGGAAAATAGGTCTTGGCTACATTTGTGTAGCAATTAATTATTCATTTTAGTAGAATATCACTAGTTTGAAAATCTGAAATTTGAGTAATATTTTTTTATCCTTTTTTTTTTTTATATATACAGTTGGGGATAACATTTTACCAAGGTAAACTTGTAAAGAAGGTTATGTCGAAGTCTTTCTAATTATAACTTGCGAATTGTGATCTTAAAATAGCTTCTTTTTATACACACACACACACACAATTGGGGTATAAAAGCAATTCAATTGGGGTGTTTAGAACTTTAAATTTTTGGTTTTGAAATGTTTTGAGAAATTCTTAATTATGTTTTTGAGTCTCAAAATATCTTATACAATCTTAATCTTTAAAATTATGACTTGGATTCTCTCATGTACCCATCTTAGTTGTCATATAAAAAATTAAATGGTTTAAATTTAACCTTTCATATTATTATGAACAAAATGTTAAATTATTTTTTAAAAAAAATTAAAGTATTGAAATTTGCTAAAATTGTCATAAAGAAAATAAAAAATTATTTTACAAAATACTACTCTTAATATAAGGTCACACTTGTAGTTAAACTTTTTTTTTAAAAAAACCGAACATGTATTGTAAACTACACTATAAATGTTCGAGCAAAAAAAAACTACACTATAAATGAAATATGAATCATATATATGGTGAGAGACCACATTGCCATGATCTCTTAGTTACCAATAATAAAATATGAATCTTTTTCTTATCAAAAAAAATATGAATCTTTTTTGTTCAAAGGGGTTTGCTTTTATCTTCTCCCGCGCCATATGATGAATTACCAAACATTCTGGCCAGAAAAAAAAAACAAAAAAACAAACAAAAACTTTTATTAAACTTTATTTTTATCAAGTCTTATAAATTAGGAAAAATTACGATTTGAAATTCCTAAACCCAAAAGGTCTATTAAGATTTTGAAAGGACATAAATATGACGCGGATTAAATTGAAAATTTAAAATGTTAATAAATTTACTATTTTTCTCTCAATTTTTAAATAAAAAGAAAAAAGAAAAAAGTTGTTGGAGCACCACCATGACTGACCGCGGAGCTCTGACAATGTTTTTTGTGGGGTTGATTTTTTGTTTTTTAAAAAAATTGAATGAAGGTGTAAGAACCCCACTTTATATTAGAGGAGCTAGGTGGTTATAGGGTCATTAGAGCACTTTTGATATGTATATATATGTTCTGGATAACATTTTTTTCCCGTCAGGTAATGCTTTTGTCAATCCTATATTCCAAGTATTATGAATGCCATTGATAAACTCGTTAATATTATTACAATTTATGTTCACAGTTTTCAAATATTGGTGAACATAGATTAATATGTTTTTACTTGACGAACATCTTTACTAAATCTATTACAACTGTTGTGAATGTCATTATGAACTTGTTAATCTCATTACGACTTTTGTTCAGTCTCAAATGTTGATGAACCCAGATTGACATGTATTCACTTAACAAACATCTTTGTTAAACTAATTTAAGTCTTGTGAATATCATTGATGAATTTGTTCATGGTATTCAAAATTTGGCGAACTCAAACTTATATATTTTCACTTGATAAATGTATTTGTTAAATTCATTACAAGTCTTGTGATTCATAATGGGATTCAAAACAGCAATAATAAATTTGACATGATTACTAATAGGATTCACAAGAGAGTTTCCTTGTGAATCCCATTACGAATCACAAAATTTGTAATGAGTTTAACAAATGCGTTCATCAGGTGAAAACATGTCATATGGGTTAATCAACATCTAAGCACTAATGAGCAAAATTTGCAATGAGATTAATAAGTTCATTAAAAGTATTTACAAGACTTGTAATGAGTTTAACAAATGCATTTGTGAGGTGAAAACATGTCATTTTGTATTCACTAACATTTAAGAATTATGAACAAAAGTTTTAATAAGATTAATAAGTTCATCAATAGTATTCGCAATATTTAGAATATGATTCACAATAATGTTTCCTTATAGAAAAAATGTTTACTAGAATATATATATCAATGCATATCCACCAAAGCTTCTCTAATATGAGGGAGGGTGGGTTCGAATTCCACTTAAGACCTTCATTCAAAAATGTTTTAAAAACAAAAATTCAGTCCCACAAAAAAAAACCCAATGCTAGTGCCTTGAGCTTAGGCCACCATGACTCATTTTTCTTTTTCTTTTTATTTAAAAATTGAGGAGAAAATAGTAAACTCACTAACATTTTAAAATTTCAATTGAATCTTTGTCACATTTATATCATTTCAAAATGTTAATATATTTTTGAGGATTTAAAAATTCTAAATGATATTTTATCGTTATTTTCCTATAAATTAAAATATACCACCACCAAACAGTACAAATTGCACTAAATAGTTTTTGATATTTTTTATTAATGGTAAGAAATTTATATTAATTATATTAATAAATTAATTCGGATTAGGAACCTTCCAAGCTTCCATTTCTATGTTGTTTACTATAATTCTGTGCAACGCTTCCCCATTAATTTTGTTTAGGAACCCCATCGATGGGTTTAAGTGGATTGTTTCTTTATTCTTGAACACCCTGTCTAGTGTCCCCAGTCCACACCCATCGTCTCGGTCGTTAGTGTTTCACTGCAGAGACGAAGCAGTACGATAGCCTTCCTAGTTGAAACTGCTCCCGCCTTTGCGTGCAAATGGTGAGTTAGGGTTCTTGGTCTTTTATCTCCCTGCCTCGTGCTTTCTGTGGGTTCTTGAAACAGTTGGCAAGGAAATTGTACTTTGCCCTGATGTTTCTGCTCAGGCTATTTTGATTTTTGTTGGCGCTCTTGACATTCTTTAACACATTGTTTTGGGGTTTTATGTTGATATTACAGTCGGATATACGGAAGTGGTTTATGAAATCCCATGACAAGAACAATGCTTCAGAGTCGAAGCCTACGAACCAAGCCAAGCCTTCTCCAGCTAAACCACAACCGATAAAACCAGTGAGCTCCGTTGCCTTTTCCTCATGTGTTTATTTTACGTTGATCGAGCTTTTTATGAAATGGGTTTATTAAGTCTCCGTTTAGCAATAATTTCAACGTTGTAAGTTAACAACTTTAGGGAATGTCACTGGGAAATGGTTCAAGTGTGAAGAGTATGGGATTCTGACGCTTGCTTTCATTTCTATGGCATGTACAGACTTTCTATTGAGCAGGCTTCTTGTTTTGAACCAATATAGCTGAGGATTTGCTTCCATGTCTAAGTTGCATGTCAATGGGAATGCGAAAGCCTGTATTTGCTTTTGTTTATGTTTTCATTATGACCCTGTAACTTTCAAGACCTCGCTTAATCAATAGTATGGTATTTATAGATTTTGGTTCTTGATTGGCCTGAATCCTGACGTGCATGTCCAAAGTTTTGCAAATCAAGGCAACAAATGTCCCGTAGGGTTGTTATGGGGTGGAAATAATGGGTGGCTAGATACAATTTCATATTTCTTTTGATTGTCCTTGCGCACTTTGTTCACTGTTAACTTCATGATGAACATGAAAGGAATGAAAGATCTCTTTCTGCAGGAAGATGGAGGCCACGATAGTACAGGGAAGAGGAAAACTAGCAAACAAGTTGCCGCTGACAAAAACAAAAAAGATGAAAAAGAGGCACAGGAGCCTCCTGCTAAAAGGAAGAATCCCAAGGACAGTGAGGACTTGCAGAAGCGTTTTCCTAAAAAATTTCATTTAGATGATGATGACGACGACGACTCTGACTTGCTCACATCTAAAAGGAAATCAGTTGATACCACCCCAATAAAAAAATTGAAGAGTGAATCTGGTAGGGAAATTCAACTGAAGTCTCCTGATTTGGAAAAAAGCGATGAGGATAATGTCAAAGATGATCCATTACCCATTAAGTCTGGCGGAAGGGGACGTGGAGGAAGAGGAGCATCAGCACCATCATCTAGTGGATGGGGTAGAGGAGGTGGAAGGGGTGGATTTATGAATTTTGGCGAAAGAAAAGATCCTCCTCACAAAGGAGAAAAGGTGCACGATTAATATATACTCAAGGATCTATCAAATAATAATCTCATGTCTTCTTAAAGAAATTAAGACTTTGATACCATTTTTTGTATTTCAGGAAGTCCCTGAAGGTGCTCCTGATTGTTTGGCTGGTTTGACTTTTGTCATCAGTGGAACATTGGACAGGTATTTATTTCCCCTTCTTTTAAACCTAACCTCCTTTTGTGCTGGCATAGGCAGAACTTGCCTCTGTTTCTTTCTTCTCCTTCAAATATTTTTCAGCTGTTAATTAGGTTCTCCTTCTTCTTAGAGGTAGAGGTGATGGCATATGACTCAGGCTTATCCATGTTTCACCATCTTGAGTTTTGTGGAATTAACTTGTACATATTTATAGTTTGGAACGAGAAGAAGCAGAAGATTTGATTAAACGCCATGGTGGTCGTGTCACTGGATCAGTCAGCAAAAAAACGGTGCTATTATTGAACATCTTATTTCATATGTAGTTGAATTCACGTTCTTGGCATGTGATTAACATATCATGTGTGTAGAATTATCTTCTATGTGATGAAGATATAGGAGGTCGGAAGTCTTCAAAAGCGAGAGAGCTGGGGTTAGTAGTATGGCATATTTTAAGAAACCTCTTTAAACAATAACTTGTCCTATCTTCTATTTTGACTTATATTTTTTTACTTTGTTTTACAGGACGCAATTTCTCACTGAGGATGGGTTGTTTGACATGATTCGTGCATCAAAACCTGCAAAGGCTCCTCCACAGGAAGAATCCAAAAAATTGGTGAATAAGGTTGTAGCAATCCAGTCAAAAAGTTCTCAGAAAGCTGGAGTCAAGGGTAAGACCTAAAGGGCATATTCCTTTATGCTTTTGTTTATCATCATTCTCATTTATTCTTTTTTCTTTGTATCTTTGAATTGGAAGCAAATCTTAGGAGTTAAGAAGTTGTTAGAATATATGGGTATTGATTTGTTTGTATGCTTTAATCATTATGCTTCTATCACCACCTGCAGTCTCCCAACCTTCAGGCTCAGCTTCAGCTCCAGTGAAGCCCAAGACAGAAAGTTCTGTACAGTCTTCTTTCATGTGGACAGAAAAGTATCGACCTAAGGTTCTGAATGACATCATAGGAAATCAGTCACTTGTATGTGTCAACCCTTATCACCATACTTTGTGATCAAGTTTAATTTCATTCATACCAGGATTTTAAGAAGCGTTATAAAATTCTTGATGTTAATGAAATACAGGTTAAACAGCTTCATGATTGGTTGGCACATTGGAATGAACAATTTCTTGACAGTGGTAAGAAAAAGGGAAAAAAGCAAAGTGACACTGGTTCAAAAAAAGCTGTCTTATTAAGTGGAACCCCTGGCATAGGAAAAACCACTTCAGCAAAGTTGGTCTGTAAGATGCTTGGTTTCCTGGCTATAGAGGTGGCAACAAGTCCCTTTACAATCCATTTGTGGCAGTATCTTTTTATCATCTAATTCATCTCTTATTAATTCCAGGTCAATGCTAGTGACAGCCGG
Source organism: Acacia confusa (assembly GCA_037074495.1). Taxonomy (NCBI): domain Eukaryota; kingdom Viridiplantae; phylum Streptophyta; class Magnoliopsida; order Fabales; family Fabaceae; genus Acacia; species Acacia confusa. Next base: position 4,115,211 of record CM073509.1, read on the forward strand.
GGGAAGGCTGATAGCAAAATTGTTAAAGGAATCAGTGGAAGCAATGCAAACTCTATAAAGGAACTTGTCAATAATGAATCATTGGGTGCTCAAGCGGATCGGTTGGTCTTTCTTATGATAATTTTAGGCATGAATGAGTTTATACGACACATGTTCCAATAGATCCCATAATATTTCAGGGTGAAGGATTCTAAAACTGTGCTCATCATGGATGAGGTTGATGGCATGTCAGCAGGTGATCGGGGTGGCATTGCTGATCTTATCGCTAGCATCAAGATATCAAAAATTCCTATTATCTGCATTTGTAATGACCGCTACAGCCAAAAACTGAAGAGTCTTGTGAACTACTGTCTACTGCTTAGCTTTCGAAAACCTACAAAGCAGCAGGTATTTTTGCACCTGTCTTCTCCTCCAAATATTCTTGTTTCTCGTTTATAAAATCTGTCCATATTAGGTCCTGGCAATGCTCTTCTTTTCAGTTTGGTTATGCTCATGAAATCTGTAGGAAATCAGGAATACTTTCTGACAAATGATCAAGCTTATTTGTACAAAGCGCACTTGAGTTGGCTTTTCTTGATTTATCAGAAGCATACCACAGTGTTGAGAATTGAATTCTTCTCCTGCAATTGCTTGATCCTTCTGTGGCAAAAGTGTATCACATAACACGTAGTGCTGGCCTTGTTTTCAAAAATACTCGGTGTTGAAAATTGAATTCTTCTCCTGTAATTGCTTGATTCTTCCAGGGTAAAAATGGTTTGTGTCTTATTTTGAAGGTCGTTACTTTCTTTTCTTAAGGTTCATTTGGTACATGGAGTGGGGATAATGGAATAGAGTTTAAAGATAACAAAATTGTCTTTATGTTTTTACTTTTAAAATAATAGAAAAGAACACAAAATGTTGAGTAATGATTATAGGGACATAATAAAAATTGCTAATGGAAAAAATGAGAAGGAATCCCTCACCCTCTAAAGATAGCAAACGAGGCCTTAATAACTCAGTTCATCCTCTTCAGTGATTACATCGGCTTCATAAAATATATCACTTAACTTTGGAACATGGATTATTTGCAAACAATCCATGTTCTTGGCCCCAAGATGTATAATCTCTGCTAAGTGGGTTGCTAAATTATTGAGTTTAATGAGCTCAAAGTTTGACCAGACCTAGATATATTTTTAAACATTTAACTTTAGTTTCTGAATTCTGTTAATCTTCTCTACATTTTAATACGAGTATAATGTTACATGGAAAGTTTTTCTCTATGTTTTGATGTCGGATTGATTTATTCCAGATGGCAAAGAGGTTGATGCAGGTTGCGAAGGCTGAAGGACTTCAAGTCCAAGAGGTATAAGCCTGATCCATCAGTTAGTTCTATCTTATTGCCTGGAGCCTGTAATTGCAATTAATTGTGTGGATTTTGAGGGTAATGAACTTATTCAAATCATTGATATCGATATTTGTCAATCAAAAATCATTATTATCTTCATTGTATTATCAAATACAGATTGCTCTTGAGGAGCTCGCAGAAAGAGTTCATGGAGATATGCGCATGGCACTAAATCAGCTACACTATATGAGCCTGTCCAAGTCAGTTATTAACTATGATGACATCAGGCAACGCCTTTTGTCTAGCTCAAAGGATGAGGATATTTCACCATTCACTGCTGTTGATAAGTATGGAATTAGTCCTTCTCTAGTTAAACTACATACTGTATAGCCTCATGCCTTGCGCAACAAGGACTTTTCCATTATGGAACCCCAAGCATGTCTATTTAGAAGATGTAAAATGCAAGCCATCATATATGCTAACTTTTCATCCTATATTGCAGGCTTTTCAGTTTTAATGCTGGGAAGTTAAAAATGGATGAGAGGATGAATCTTGGCATGAGTGATCCTGACCTTGTTCCTCTTCTTATTCAGGTTCTTTCATTGCTTTTGACCCGTTAAATTTGGAAATGTAATGTTGCAAAAGCACCCGAATCCTGCTTTATGACTATTTGATTCTTGCCTGATCTTCGTGTATCCATAACTTTGTTTTTGGAGAATTTTAGCTTTTGGGGGTTCTACTTATATTTTAACCCAGACCTTATTGGCAGAACCATTTGCTATGCAGCACAACCTGGAAGTTTAATGCTGGATAATAGCCATATGTTCAATGCTGCATTAGAACAAGTAATCAAATTACACCTTGTAACTTCTTTTTGGGATGTTATACATGGCAGGAAAATTATATTAATTATAGACCAAGTTTGGCTAGTAAAGATGACAATGATGTGAAGCGCATGAAGTTAATTGCCCGTGCTGCCGAGTCCATTGCTGATGGAGATCTAGTGAATGTACAGATTCGAAGATATCGACAGTGGCAGCTTTCTCAAGCTAGTATTCTTGCATCAAGTATAATTCCGTATGTACCTTGTATCTGATCTGGACTATGAGAACTTTTGCTTATCAATTCTCTCCCATCTAGTCATTCATTCCAATCTTTTTCTTCGCGTCTGTTTCAGTGCTTCATTGTTGCATGGGCAAAGGGAAATCCTTGAACAGGTAAAATATGTTCATCTCATGGATGCTATCGCAATATGTCCTTTCTTCCTTTTTATTTCTGTTTTCTGTTTGTGATTCTGTCTTAAAATTTTGATCTAATTCTTAATATTCCATGTCCCTAAATTTCTTCTCTTACCCGTTTGATAAGGAAGATCATGAGTTTGAATTTTCATCCCTTTGTCAGAGCTAAATACCTGAGTTTATTTGCAGTCAACTCCTTTCTTATTGATTCAGTATGAGGGATGTTGATTATGGTATTCAGATTCACGTATAATTTTGTTGAGATTTAGGATGGAAGTTGTGTTCTCATATAATTTGAGTAATTGGCATTTTAGAACTTGGGTTGATTAGGTGTTATTTCATTTTCACGTTGAATTTGGATTTCTTGAGTTAGTGTTGCTTAATCTTCAGTTTGGATCATAGTCATTTGCTGATCTAGTTGAACCAATTTTTTAAAAGATAACATACATAGAAACGATTTATATAGAAAAAATAAAATTAAATTAAACAATGCAATAAATATTTACTAATTAAATGTAATAAAAATGTCTCTGTATAAATTAAAATGATTTTAATAAATCATGACGAAGCTAAAAAAGTGATCAGGTTTCAGCTGTTATTTTTGTTGGGTTCTGCTTGGATTTTGATTATAATTTCAAGTTGGAAATAACTGAATGCATTGAACACATCCTAGTACCACTTCAATTATTAGAAACTTTCTTTTCACTCCCTGGGTCTATCTGCTTGTTTTTTGAAGTAGTTTTGCCGTGAATTAGTTTAAACATCACAGCAGTTGTAGCCTATGAGGGAAGACTTTGACGTCACATGGCCTTTAGATCTATCTTAAGCGAGATACTGACTTGTTTTGAAGTGTTTGTTGTTCTGATTTCCTTCCCTGTTACACGTCATACATTTTTTGTTTTCCCATTTTTCTCGTTCATGTTGGTTTTTCATTGAAAGAGTCTTGATAGGCTTAGATTCTTGCATTGTCACAACTCACGATTTGCATCATACATGCAGGGAGAACGGAATTATAATCGGTTTGGTGGTTGGCTTGGGAAAAACTCTACAATGGGCAAAAACTTTAGGCTTTTGGAAGATCTGCAGGTTCACATTCTTGCTTCTCGTGAATCCAGTCCAGGAAGGTAAATACGGATTCACCATAATAATAACTTAAGTTTATTATCTGCTTCCAGGAAGGTAAATACGGATTCACCATAATAATAACTTAAGTTTATCATCTGCTTCTTGTCTTATGCATCTAACATTTTACCTGCTTTGTTTGCTTGTTAAACATTCTTCTGAGTACATGCAAGTCATCTATTTGTGATTTTGTTTAAAAAAATTATTTATGATTTTGTTAAGAGTTAGCATGGGTCTGATCTGTCTTCTGCAACTTGCAAGTAGTTTCCAGTCAAACCTTCAATTCTCTGTGTGGGTGTAATTTTCAATATTAGGAATTTCTATTAATTTTAAGCATCAGCGATAATTTGATCTGATTTGTCTGTTTTTTGACATCTTAATTGAAGATTGGTGTCATGTAGATTTATGGACTTGATAGTTCTTCATTAATTGTTGCAGGGAAAGTCTCCGTTTGGATTATCTTAAACCACTTCTTCAACAGTTAACAGGACCACTGCGGGCCTTGCCCAAGGTTGGAAGTGTATATATTGCTGAAGATTGTAAACGTGGAATTATTTAATTTGAATATTACCTGAGTGGCTCATTTCCTTGTGAAAATGATCAGGATGAAGCTGTTCAGAAAGTTGTGGAATTTATGAACACGTACTCAATCAGTCAAGAGGATTTTGATACTATTGTCGAACTATCAAAATTCAAGGTGATTTACCGAATCTGATGGTGTCATCACAAACTTCAACAACACCTAGTTCATTTTTGATATTATATGCATCAGGGTCATCCAAATCCACTTGATGGCATAGCGCCTGCTGTTAAATCTGCACTGACAAAAGCGTACAAAGAACAAAGCAAGTCTAGGATGGTTCGAGCCGCAGATCTTGTCACTATTCCTGGAATGAAAAGGCCTGTTAAGAAGCGAATTGCTGCTATCCTAGAACCATCTGACGAAGGACTGGAACAGGGTGAAGGTAATAATGCCCTGGAAGAGAGTGAAGAAGAGAATTCCTCAGATACAGAGGAGTTAGGTAAGTTTTGTCTGCAATTCTGATTATTCTTGTTAGCTGTCTAATTGATGGCAACTAACTTTTCTGTACCCTTCATTAGAAGTTACCACCACTGGTGAGAAGCTGCGGTCAGAACTTCAAAGTTTAAATTCAAAGGGTATATCATAATTTCCCTCTAGTTTGTGGTGTGTGGTGTGTGTCGTGTGATTATTGTTGAATTAGAGAGATGGTAATTGATAAATTTTTATGCAATGTAGCCATGCAAGTAGAATTGGATTTGATGGGAACGGGAAGTTCAAGTGCCAAGAAGACACCAGTTGGAAGAGGTAGAGGTGCTTCTGCTTCGGCCGGGAAGGGTAGTCAAGCTTCGAGAGGCGGGGCAAAAAGAAAGAGGTGAAAAATCTATGTGAGTATTATTGCAACCAGGGAATGAACAGAGTCTTGTATTTTGTTGTGCAATGCTGGAGAGATTCCTGTTTCCTGTCGTTAATTTATGATTTTATCATATTTTGCCATGGGAGAGTTAAAAGCATTGGATTCTGGACTGCTTCAATTTTAACGCACTAGCAGAAAGTTGAAAGGAAATCATCATCAATTCTTCTCTGTTTAAGAAATGGTATAAACTAAAATTAAGTGAAAATATAAAATAGATCAAGCCAACAGGGAGAACCGGATCAAGTGGTGCGAATGATTTTTACTAACGTAGTGCTAAGTCAAATATAAAAGATCTCTACTATTTCAATTATTCTAATAATTGATAATTTAGCTCCCTTGAGAGATCAATGAAAATGAACCTCGTTAGGTAATAGATAGGAGAGTTTTAATTTCAATCTTGACCATTAATTATCCTTGTAGTGGGGTTGATATCTGAGAACATTTTCGCTTCTCGAACTCGACATTAACAGTGAAGCCACATTGACTCGAGATACCTCATTTTATTTCCAAACTCTATGCTGATTTAATCTCATGGTTATTGAAATTGGATAGGACCGATTTGATCACAAAACCGGCGAACGGTCACCTAATGCTAATGGTTCATTATTTATTCAGAGTTTTTCTAATATGAAAAATTCATATATAATTCTACATATTTTCAAAAAAAAAAAATACAAATTAAGATCATGGAAAGTTTAAAATGTCTACTCTTAAATGTTTTAAAAAAAGAAACACTAAAAAATATCATCATTTGATCCTAAAAAATTCTCAAATTCCAAAACTATTTAAAAAAAATATATATTATCATTCAAGTAAACTTCCTCCCGATCTATCCAAATTAAATAACCTTGTTTAATCTACCAAAAGTATCAAGTTACCTCATTTGAATTGAAATATTACAGATTTGTGTCATTTTGGCAGAACAGCAGAAAAAAGTAATACGTTTAGATCAACCAATATTTCTTTCCCAGATAAATAATAATAATAATAATAGTTCCACTCAGATGGAAGAAGACCTTCTTAGCTACTAAAGTAAAAATGCAGTTCGGTGGAGATAGCTTGTATTGTAGGGCTAACAGATGATGAGTTCTCAAACAAACTAAGAGCTTAGTTGCTTTGCTTGGGAAGGAGGTCTTATTATTACACAAAAGAATCGATTTTTTTATTGTATTTCCCACTTTTTTGGGTGAAAATACTTACTGAATGGACACGTATCAGGCAGAGAGAGAGAGAGAGAGAGAGAGAGATCCCCTGCCTTCTGTTTCACACAATCCTTTGGATCCCACCAACACAACCCCCTCTATGATATCAATGAAACTGTCCCCATAAATCTACATACATTATATGCGCTATATTGCATTGATTCCACAAACAAAATGTTACAAAACAAAATAAGGGCAAAAACCACGTCTTCTATTCTTTATTCAAGCAAAGCTACCTCCATATTCCCTTTGTCTTTTACATCCCTGGGATTTCCACCAATCTGCATCCAACATATGCTCAACCAGTCAGACATTACGTATGACACAAACACTCATGCAGTCGTGTTAAAGTGAAGAATAACAAAAAAATATGACTCCAGATTAGGGTTAACTTTCCTATCTCTCCAAGTATATCATATACCATCATTTCTTTTAAGATGTAGATTGATAAAAATTCAGCAACCTTGAGAACAGCAACAAACTATAAAGCGGAAGACTATTGAGAAGGTTATGAGTGGTAGTAAAGAATACAAAACCCTATATTAACTGATTTTACAATGGGAGAACATGAGATAATGTAAGTTGGAATCTCACATAACTGTATGTTGCCAGCCAGAGGACTGGTTCTTCAATGGCAAGTGGTGAATCTAGAGTCCTGTCCAAAGGTCCCAAGCATCCAGCAAGCAGCTTCCAGCAATTTTCCTGTCATTTTATACTTTTTTTTTGGATTAAAGACGTACATGAAAATTTTGACTAGTTCAATAAGTCAGACCCCTCATTAAATCATTAGCCATGGTATAAATTTAGATATAATAAGGTGAGACACGAGTCACATAACCAGGATTGAACTGACAAAGATATGAACAGAAACCACATTGATGCAGAAGTAGAAAAGACAAATAAAAATGAACAGATGTCAGTGTACAAATCTCGTTCTGGAACTGTTCCCATTGTTTCTCCATATTCCGTTCTTTCAATTCAGTGATTTCAGCATCACTCTTATGCTTCAAGATCTCACAATCTTACTTTTAACCTGGATTCAGATTTTGGAATCACTTTAATCCGAATTTTCTATGCTAAGTCCTGTCTTTTTTCAGGTTGGCATCTTATTGCGTTCCACGTTAGACCTCTCAATTTTTGAGCATCAGGCATGACAGTCCATGTCCGTAGCATAATAGCATATACAATGAAGATAAGATTCCTTTTAGCTAATTGTGCTGGGCATTGTCGTGTATGAATCTTAACTTTGTTAGCTTATTTTCAAGGCATACGTGCGCAAATATGCTAAATTACAGTAATCAATACTTTATCAGCAAATATACATCCTTTGATTGATGTTTAATCAAACTTATTTTCCTCCTCCTCATTCATTTCCCTCAATCCAACTATATTCTGTGAAAAAATATATTAGGTATAAATCTCTACAAAGGAAAATGTCTGAATAAAATTTTTACTTTTTTCCTATTTCACTTGGTCAAATACAAGTCAATAAATTCTAATACCATCCAGTCATGTTTTAGTCTGTCCTTTGCACCAAACACAAGTAAATTCCAAGTAGGAAGGCCAAGCAGAGACTAAGTTATACCATGTTGGATTAGTTTGACTAATTCACACTAATAATATCTTTTAACGGCTAACTTGCAATTGCAACGATCATCACATGAAATTTTCATCTAAACACATATATGGTAGTTCAAAAGTATAGGGTCAAGCATCACCATTAATTACAACGTTGTCCTTCTAAGTTGTGGCCCTCTAATAATTTTGTATTCTTAAGTTCCACCTTATTTCTTACGGCTTAAGTCTTAAGTCAAGCCCTCGTAAAGAAAACGCAAGAACTAAATATCAAATAAAACAAAGCAATATCACACACACACACACATCATTATCAGTGTCCACTTTTCCAGCTAAGAAACAATTCATCAAAGTAAGAGTAGAGAAAAAGAAAAGTACCTCTTCTATGCTTGACCACGACTTTGGCGGGTTGAACCGTCCGGGTCACCGGCTTTTCCTCCTCCTCTGATGGGAACAAAACCCCATCGATACCCTGAACCGAGATACGACCGTCCGTGTATATATCGGGGTCGAACAAATAAGCCGACCCGTCTCCCTGCCCGAACTTGACCGACCCGTCTGCCTCCTGAGCGACCACCTTATGCGGCAACCGGAGAGTATCATACCGGACTTTTCCGAACCTTCGAACTGAATTATACATACTCTCTTCGGTTTGATATTCGGGTATTAGATGGTAGTACATTATCTGCTCCGGAGCACCCGGTTCACTCAGCTGGTCCGTGGTTAGTTTAGCCATAGCTTCATCGTTCGGAGCCAAAACAGTTAGGACATAGCCCTCAGACACCAACCGACCCATTTCGGTAGCTAAGGAAGTCAGATTCACCAAAATGTCGGCCATTTCATTGTACCCACCATAATGAAGCAGTGTCTGAATGAAATCCTTGACCTGTGCTTCACCGTTGAAATGGTGGTGTGGTCCACCGGGACCGGGAGCTGGGGCGGGCGCCAGAGAGGGTCCCGGAGCCATGGCATCGTAAATGGGCAAAACCGGCGGCGAACCTGGTTTAACAGGCGGAGCTGGCTTCTTGAGCCGATGCGTCCTTGGGTCAACCTCCGGTGCTCCCTCGGGCTTCACCGCCGTAATGGACTGAAGACTCCGCCGGCGGTTGAAGTCATCTTGGACGGAACGAGGGACCAGGAGGCGCTCAATCCCGTGGATCACTCCATCGGGTCGGGAGACAACATCAGGGTGAATAATCTTGGCGTGATCCACTGTCCATTCCCCGGTCCCATTATTGGCAAGGTGAATGAACTCGGACTTAAAGAGCGTCTCGTGACGAGCTGACCCGGTTTGAGAAGGCAACGCCTGCGACCCCATTCGAGTGGGAATGATATGGAACATGAGCAAAGACTGAAGAGACTTGAGATTACCGGGTTCAAGAAGGAAGCGCTTGAACTCAGGGTCGAGATCGCGCTCGAGAGCTTCGTTTCTGGGTGCGAAGATGGTGATGTTGTGGGCACCGACAGTGTCTTCGAGAGTCTGCAGAAGCATGGCCTTCTCGACCAGCTCGGCGAGTTCCGTGTAATGCGAGTCCAGAAGAGCCACCAGAACTGAGTTGGAGTTTATCTGACCCGAGGAAGAAGAAGCCACCGACAATCTGGGATTTTGAGAATCGGAGAATGCGAGAAAGGGGAAGCCGGAGAAAAGAAGGAGAAGAGAGATGCAAATCGTGGTGACGCCATGGATGCGACGATCCATGGCGACGGTGGGAGAGAATAGGCAGGAATCAGGGACCTGAGAGAGAAGAAGGCTAGCTTCAGCTTGGGGTCTGAGCAATTTACAAGGCTCACTTCATTGCAGGTAAGTAATGTTTTGTTTAATGTTGGGTGGGGTAGAAGAAGATTGGTTACTGTTAAGTGTTAAGTGTTAAATGCGATGTGAGAGAATCAATGAACTGGCAGAGATTTGTTTAAATTATTGTTATTAATCAGTTGATTAACTTCTAGGTATTGTATTGGATTAACGGTGAGTCAGTAAATGAGTGTCGGTTGCTCTCTCTCCACGTGGCAAGTTCGCATTCGATGAAATCCTGCCAGACACTGTGGGATGTTCAGTTGGGAATTAAGTAGGGTTCTGGCTAATCTTGTTCACCATATCGCTCCTCTAAGCACGTTAAGTTCGTTGGTTATTTACCGTTGTCGTTACAAGGAGTGGACGCCTGTGATTTACGGATCTGCCCTTGGTCCTTTTCGATTACCATCGGCTGCCATCCTATTCTTTCAAATCGCAGAAATTTGGTGCAAAATGTGCCCATGTTCCTTTCTTTTTTAAATATAGCATTTATTATCCTCAAACATCTTTTTCATTATTAATCAGAAATAATTTTTTTTAGTATTATTGAACACCTTTTCTCAAGATCTTAAATTAGTCTTTTAAGATTATGAGGTATTTTTAGTAGCAATTACCATCCTGTAGTATCTTTGTCATACCAGTTAGTAACATGAAATATTTTTTTCAAAATCCTAAAATAATTTTTCAATATTATAAAGGGTTTTTTTTAGTATCAGTCAGTATCTTTTTAGTACCCATCTTTAACCTAAAATATTTTTTTAAGATCGATTAATACAAAATATTTTAGGATACTGACTGTTACTAAAATTATATTTCAAGATAATGAACGTTATTTAACAAAAAGGAATAGGGGCACCGTTTGAAAGAATTGGACCGCGGATGATAACCGAAAAGGATGAAAGGCAAATCCGTGATTTACTGTGTGAATGAACTTTGTTAGAATTATTTTATAATGCTGGATGCAATACTAAATTCTAGCTCAGATTGTTTTTAGTCATTACCTCCAGCACACAGCTAATTCAAACTCATAACCTCATGCTAGAAAACGCTTAAAGAAAGGTGATTAATGTAATTTAGCTTATTGGCTATTGCTTACGATTTCTTTTGATCCTAGATTCCTAGGACCTAGTTTAAACTAGGAGGACCAAGTAATAACTTTTAAGTAACATTTGGTATTATTTTTGATAGATTGTGTGTAAAATAATAATTAGTAGATTTATGAAGTTTAAGGGGTTGGAATTCACGTGCATATGGAGAAGTAATTGTTACAATAAAGTGAAGAGCCCTCATTGCATTATTACGACAAGATCTTGGAGTGGAGCTTCCCTCCTCGTGATATTGAAATCTTACGCCCTCACATAATACGTAAATAAATGACACTTTTTTTTTTATATATATTTTTTAAATATATATAGATAACACAGTCATTCATTAAATAAATAAATACCGATCACTAACCGCTTCTCTCATGTGTATCTTTTTTGTTTTGTTTTTTTTCTTTTTTTAGTAGACAATGCACATACCGAAATACATAATACATTATCTGATTTTGCTCTTAGCTTAAGTAACAAATCCGTTCTGAAAGTATAGACTTAGAAATAATATTGTCTTGTAAGTTTTTCTTATCTTAATATTGCTCTGAAAGTTTTAAAAGGTAGCGATGTTACCTTATTCTGCTAAAAAACTAATATTGATCATTAACTTTTTAATGAAAGGGAACGAAATTACTACATTTTGAAACTTTTAGGATAATAGTGAGACAAAAAAAAAAAAAAAACCTTCCACAAAACATTGCTCCTCAAGAAAAACTTTTGAAACAAATTTTCTACTTAACCCTTTTGCCCATTCTGAAAATTTAGCTTTAGGTACTTCAAACTTCCGTTGATCAACCAAAATAAATTTACAAAATTAACTTATGAGGAAATTCATCCAAAAATTGTAATCGATATGGGATGAAAATGACATAAAAATCAAGAATCATGTTATATCTAATATACATGAAGATTTATCAGATCAACTTCTAGAAAGTGTGTGACGTTTCGCCTCCCTCCTAAGCTTAATTTCATTTATTTCTTTTCTTTAATTTGTCATATTTGTTGACTTTAAGTGAATCATTTTTTTTTTAATTAACCTTGCAACGATTTAATTCCGTGATTTCTACTCATTCGTCTGTTTGCATTCTATATTTATCGTAAATATTCACCAACTTGATAAATTTTTAATTTAATTTAATTTAATTATATAAAAATAAACAACTTTTCAATTTAACAATAATGAGCTGCTAATTTTTCTATAGCCGAAAGTAACGTTTCTATGCGCCCACTAAAATAAATCTCCCTTGAATGGTAATATTATTCTTGAAACTAAAATTGAATTATGTGCAAATTACTCTATAAATACACGTTTAAAGTTTGTGCTTATAGGTTTCTTGTTTCTTTGTAGACGGCACGTAATTATTAATGTTATATATGAGACAACATGTGATAAAAATATTGAATGATACTCCTATTCATTTTTGGTAATGTGTAACCCTCAACCGTTAGGTACTATAGTGTTGTTTATCGTTGGCATCTCATGCGATTCATTAATCTTCAATATTGTCGGAGTCTCTAATTCTATATGAATTGTTTTTTGGCAGCTTCATTATAGAATACATTTTAGTAAGTGCTTCATAATTTGAAAGGAAAAAAAGCTTAATTGACCAGTTTTAAATTTACAAATGGTGATTACCTTATTCAAATCTAATATAGAACATGACTTAGTTGTTACCATTACAAACATTTACTCTTACTAGATTAATTGATACAATTGAAAAACCATTACTTCTTTATTATAAAACATCAGCCACTTAGCTTAACTGGTGGAGGGTTTTTGCTAACTCAATATTATTGATATTAATTTAATATTACTATAAATATTAATTATATGAATGTCTATTAACTCATATCCCAATTAACATCTATTTGATTGCATTTAATACTTTCTTTTACTTTCTCACCAAGTCAACAAGCTTGCTCTCCAAACCGATAAATTTGTTCTCCAAGTTTACTTTTCCCCAATTTTACTTGTTCCCCTAGTTCATTAGTTCTCCAATTTTGCCTATAAATAAAAGCATTGTACAAGTATTGAACACATACAAGTGAATCAAAATTATTCTCTCTTTTTTTGCTCTCTTATCCCATATATCTTTATTTTCATAACACACTGAGCATGAAAGCTCCAACAAAGATATGCCTCCTTAATGATTTCATCTACCTTCTTTAACTATATTTTATTTAATCTATTTAGGCCAATCTAAGCCACGATATGGAATTACGAAGATACCTTTACTGATTATTATAAACATTAGGTTCCATGACTAAAGATTAGATATTGTTATTATTTTTATATCTTATATCTCCTTTACATGTTCTTTTATATTATTATTGTTCTTTTATTATGGCCAGAAGCCATACACCTCTATTTCATATTCTAAAACTATATAGCCAAAAGTCATATACTTTTTCATTTTCTATTTTTTTTGGATAGTTAGAAACCATATACAACTTGTACTTATCTTAAAAATAAAAGGTCAAAAGCCATATAATTCTAATTATCTTGAAGATAAAGGGCCAGAAGCCTATAATTTTATGTTGAAGATAAAAGGCTAAAAGCCATATGATTCTAATTTCCCATCTCTAGATTAATTGGTCCGAAGCCCTAAATGGCCCGAAGTCATAAAGTTTTTAATTTTGTTGTGATATTTTACTTTATGAATTATTTATGGTCTTTACGAATTTCCTGTTATTATCCTTTGTGTCATTATATTTTTATATTTTATAATTTATGAATACCCTTTTGTTGCACTAGTATGAACTATGTAAAATCTTGTGAAATATAAATTTGTGGCTCTTGTCGTTATCGAAAAGAACTATTTATTTTGAATGCCTTATCCATGATTTTTCAACGCCACCATTTACATAAAGGCTTCAAAAATGAATATTTGGCCACAATAGACCCACTTTTCTACACCCCCAAATATTTGTAGGCCCAATATACACATCAAGCAAACCAATTAGGTACTATTTTTTAGAAGAAGCCTCTAAGAACTGCTTGTTACAGTGCAGATAAGCTTCTATCACCATTAATCCAAACATAAATTGCATTTATAATTTGACTTCTATCATATTTTAAATTTATAAAAGTTAGATTAAAAAAAAATAACTTATGTCAGTGCTAATCTAAATTCTAAATCTTTGGTGGTGGGGTCAGGTCATTTAAGAGGAGCAGAGCAAACATGACCCAAATCCATTAGAAGGTCAAAAGGCCCAAATTCAAGCTCATGAGGGAATTGGGCTCTGAATGCAATATCCATGAATGAAGAGCATTAAAATGCCAAGGGCCCGATTAATGATTCATCATATAATTAGAGTTCAAGCAGACGAACATGATGGATTTGACATGAAAGATACCCAATTTCATGAGGAAGATGTGGCCTAGACATTAGCATTCGTAGTGGGCTTCAAGCTGCTATATTCTATTGATTTAGAATCTATCTTCGGCTTATAAAAAAAAAAAAAAAGAATCTATATTAAATTGTCGCTAATCAAATCTCATATAGTATATCTTCTATTCATAATTAAAATTAATACTAAAACTGCCCATCATAAAATGTTTATATCTTTTTTTCAATATATTATTTAATTAACAAGGGTTAAATTCATTTTTTAAAAATTTTTAATTTTTATCAATTTATATCATCAAGTTGCCCGATTTATATTATTAATGTTGATATCAATTAAGATATTTTTATAAAAATAAAAAAATAAACGCATTTCATATTTTTCAAGATATAATAGTTTAATTTTATTAAAATTGTAACTATAAAAGAAATTGACTTTTGTTTAAATTATCTATTTAATTAAAAAAAATTATAATTTTTACAAATTGAAGAATGCTTAATTTTTTTTTTCATAGATATATATTCAAGTTGTGAAAAATAAAAATTAAGAAAACTATTGTTTAATTTAATGAAATTTAAAATTTGTATCAGTTTTAAAAATAGAATGTGGAAGAAAATATAGAAGGGAATGTAGAAGATTTTGTTAGAGGCATTTTAGTACTTTTTAATTTTATATTTTAATTTTTTTTCCCTAAATAATTAGAATTTTTATTATCCTCCTCCATAAATATATTTTCCTTTAGGTCCTTCAATCTATTTTCTTTTAGTTCCTTCATTCTAACTTTTCTTATTTCTTCAAATATGTTTTATTGTTTACAAAGTAAATGAAAATTATTATTATTTTTCCATTGTTTCAATAAGAATGATGACATTTTGGTTTGTTTTGGTCCAAGACTAGGACTTTATTAAATAAGTTTTTCCAAATTTTGAAGTTACTGGATTATATCCAATGAAAAAGGTCTGACCCTTTGATGGGAAAACAATATCTTTTCATTACATAATAATCGAGATGCAAATATCAGAGTAATCAACCATTTACATCGATTAGCAAATTGCGTATGTGATTCTAAAGTCAATTTAAAAATACAACTTAAAATTATTATGACATCATAACGCATATTAGGGGTTGGCCCAAAAAAAAAAAAACGTCTAAATGGGGAAATGTTGAAAAAATGTTAAATTAAAAGACACGTTGTTGTTAGTGGAAAGAAAGATGCTCTAAGATAAGACGAATATTGATTATTCCTAGCATTTTCATCTGACTTTAATCCTACAAAGTCATTGGGTGGGGCATAGAATCTGATTGTCATTAAGCTGGCAATATGACTCAAACTCTTTTTTTTTTTTTTTTTTTTCAATTTCTTAGTAGAAGCCCCACTTCCCTCCATAATCCCAAAAGCCAAAACCAAATATGTCCCCGGAAAATTCATACTACCTCCGGTATAGTTGATTTTTTTTTGAAAGATTAAGGAAACTAAATAAATTAACTAATCATTTTATATGTTATGTATCCTTAGATTATATATTAGTTTATTAATCAAACTAATTAATTTAAAGAAAAAAATAAAAATAAGAATACTCCAAAATAATTTAATTAGCTTTCTTAATCTCTCCAAAAAAAATTAACTATGATGAAAGAGAATATAATTTTTCATACCCCAACACATTGTATATAAGCCATATTATGAACAGCTTTCACCTCACAAGATGAACTTTTGCGTGCATAATAAGGTTTTTGCTTGCAAAATTCAACCTTTTGGGGCAAAAATGGCCTTTGAGGTTTGGAAATTAACATGCATGAAACATTTTTAAAAATATACTCCTATATATATATATATAATTCCCGCACTTGCATAAACACGTGGTTATTGTGTACTTCAGGTGTGAGATCTTCAGGATTCATAATTTCAAATGCGGTTTACAATTTCGTGCGGTTCAGCAATCAATAGAACGTTAACACGTGTCAGTTACCTCACCAAGACTCATTGGATCACCGGAGAACAACCACCCCGTTTTGCCGTTACGGTTCTTGCCGCCGAGAAGAGCTCCTCCAGAATCCGCTTCCATGGAACCGGGCCCACATCTCCTTCTCCAACTCATCGGCCTCGGCTCGTCCTTCCTCCTTCTCCGCCGTGTCAGCGGTGCCAATGGTCTTCATCTCCTCCGATAGACATTGCTCCAAAGTGATAATCGCGTTGCCATTGTTGGAACATTGTTGCGGCAAGTACATCTTGTTTTTCATCTTCTGCAAACGCTTACTTTTTCTCCGACGAATCGCCTTCTTACACAGCCCCGCCGGAAGCCTGTACACCGCCAATAACAAAACATTGACCAAAGCGCACGGACAGCAGCAACAAACCACGGCGCACTCCGCCGCCGTCCCCCCGGCAATCTCCCCAGCCCGACGCTTCCCTCGCGGTGATAGCGGCACCAATTGCCGAGTCATGAGGGTTTTTATCACAGCCTTCCCTTTAATTCAAGACAAATATTTTTAAAAAAAAAAACAAGAAACAAAATCGACGGAACAAAGACAAAAATGAAACCGATCGGATGAACCGAGAACGGTTGGATAATCAGGAACTAAATGGTATTAAAATTATCGAAAAAATACAACTTGTAAAAGGGGTTTGGCTCTTGGGCGATTGGTGCATACGTAAACGAAAAAGGATAGGACTTTCCCAGAAAATGAATGATATGGAAAAGATCAAGAGAGGAAAAGGGAAAAGGGAGAGAAGAAGAAATAACGGGATCCAAAAAAAAAAAAAAAAAGAGGAAGTAGGGATTTCTTGGCAGAACGGGATTGACGCGTTGGTTGTTAGAAAAAGAGGAAAATCAAAATCAAAACAGGGTGACAGAGGAATGACAGAGAAGTGTAGTAGGTATTGCAGAGAACAATTTAGGGTTACTATTTGAATTCTGTGAAACGAAACTAACGTATTAATGTTCAAGTGCGTGTTTATGTAATACACAAAAACAGGTCGGTAGGCTTTGTTGCGTGTTGTTTTTGGTTTGTGAGTGCTCTCTTTCTATCTTTATAACTGATTATTGGGATTCTCATGATTGATTTGGGGTTACGTTCTAGACCATTCTTTCTATCCTACCCTTTTAAATGTGAAAAATATTATGACAATTATCCACAGTAGTAATTAACATTGTTTTTTTACCCGTTTTCTGTTATTGCCTTTTATTTTAAAAAATCAGTATGAGATTATTAAAAAATATGTAATTACCAAAAAATTCTAAGGTTGTTGTTTTCTGCGTCCAAATTATACTTTTTATTTTGAAAAAATGGTATTAAAGTTTCGATTAAGAAAAATAATATTAGAAAAGTTTTGAAATTTAATTAATGGTCATTAACAAGTTTTAAGATTTTTTCGATACCGTTTTGACGTTATTATCATGGGTTTAATATTTTTACTTTTAAGACAGAAATATTTTATCTGCCTCACTCACATAAAAGTGAGTAGGTCCCATTATTATTTTCTTTCACCTACTCACTTATATATAAGTGAGACAGATAAAACATTAAACCCTATTTATTATCATTTTCTATGTTCAAGTGAGATGCAAAATCAAAGAAGGCGTACAGCGTGGCAGGTTCTCCTAGTCATCAGCTTGGGGTTGAGACAGTGGCATGTGAGGTCAATAATCAATATGGGAGGGAAACCGTGTACCAGACAAGGATGCATTGCTAGTTATTGAGAAGAATATCTAGAAGACACAAGAATGGCCCCACTTGTTTTGTTTTATGAACTATCAGCCACCAATTCATCTTTCTAATATTATTATAATGTAGTGAAGATGTTTATAGAAATGGCAACTGTTTTGTGGTAAAGACTGTCTCCACATTTATTTACAGAGATATATATGGTTAGTGAAATTAAGACAAAAATTGAGTCATGCTTGATTAATTATTCCAAGTGTGATGGATATTTTGTGTTGGATGAAAATGTGGACGTACGTCGTTTTATGTTTGTGCTTTCCTGGAACAAGTGTGCGACATTATTACAGAGATCATGTGGTGTTCCGAAACATGTGACTTCATGGAGCTTGAAGGGGAAATGTTGCTCGTGAAGATGGCAACATAAAGCTGAATAACTTTGGAACACCTGGCGGGGTTAAATGAAATATATATCCTGCTTTCTGGTGTAGATGCACAGGGAAAGAAGCACATAACTGTACCACCAGCCCACCACTCATCCTAATCAATGTTATTTGGTTTATATTGGCTTCCGTTTAAGAGCCTAATAACTAATAATTAAATTATGTGGTTCAAGAAAACAGTTAAAATTAGCTAATAATAATAAGTATGCTTAAGACAGACTTTTTTTTTTCAAGTATACCCTTATTGATATGGGACAAGCAAGAGAGAGAAATGTGATAAATATGAGTATCATAAACATTTTTATTAATACAATACATATAATTACTGAGGGGCAAAATTGAAAAAAAAAAAACTCATTAAACGTTCAAACAACTCTTATCAGACTCATATAAAAAGAATTAAGACAATTTAAATTTTGACTCTTATAAAAAAAAAAAAAGCTGAAGGGAGTATATAATAAGCACCTTGTTTAAAAGGCCGGTAAAAATTAGTAAAAATGAATAAGGATTTTTTGTTTGGGAAAATCCTTAATAAAAAATAAAATAAAAAGGTGTTTCGAATATTTATAATCTTAAAAAGATGTAAGACTTAAATTGTCTTTTTTGAAATTACAAAGAAATGACCAAATTTCCCTTTAACATTTTTTTTAAAAAAAATATTACCCCCACTGTCCTGCCACCGCTGGCAACCACCCCTTACCGACCACTGGTGGTCATTGGAGCTTTGACGAGAATATTCTAATGGGAATAAATAATCTTGAAGTGCCAAGGGTGGGATTTGCATTCCCCACCACTTGGTTTGAAACACGCATTGGTGGCTAACATATATTGTGCAATATATATATGTGTGTGTAAAAGCTAATACTTTAACTTTGATTATAAGTTATTCACAAGTTTTATTATGGAATCATAACATTTTGTTAGGTTTTGCCATTTTTTGTTTACCCAATAAAAATGTTTACATTATCAGCTCATTTACAAATTTTGTTAAAGAATTCACAATATTTAATTAGGTTTTAACAATTTGTGTTTAACCAGTAAAAAAATTTATACTATCAACTCATTCATAAATTTTGTTGAGGAATTCATAATATTTTATTAGGTTTTACTAATTTGTACTTTTTTACTAGGTAAATGAAAATTAATAAAACCTAATAAAATATTGTGAATTCCTCAACAAAATTTATGAATGAGCTGATAGTGTAAATTTTTTTTTTACTAAGCAAACAAAAATTTGTAAAACAATGAAATGTCATAAATTTTTTAACAAAATTTGTGAATGAGCTAATAGTGCAAACATTTTTATTGGGTAAACACAAATTGGTAATCTAATGAAATGTTTTGGATTTCTTAACAAAACTTATTAATAAATTAGAGTCAAAGTTAAAGGGATGGCCTATATATATTCACTTGCATGCAAACCGAGTGATGGGGGTTCAAATCCTACCCTTGGCGCTTTTGGAATATTTGTTCCCACCGGAATATTCTCACCTCAACTCTGGTGACTAGTGGCTGGCCACCGGAGACTCCAGTCGCGGACAAGAGGTGGTTGCCAGCAGCAAATGGGCAGTGGGGGCAATGATTTTTTAGCCAAAGACTCAAAGGTAATTTATTTATTTCCTTGCAATTCAAAAAAATCAATTTAAATCTAAAATCTTAATCTTAATGCAATTATTAATAATCGAAACACATTTTTATTTTTTTATTCTCCCTCTTTGTTTTTAAGCCGGGACTAGTTGAGAGAATCCCTCGAATATGCCAAACCGGCATCGTTATCTATTCCACGTCACTCGAAGCTGTCATATGTTCTATATAAGAAATACTTGCCCACTGGATTAGATGAAGTCATATACTAGTAGCTTTTAAGTTTTATTCCTATTCTCATTCTCATTTCTATAAAAGAATTAAGCGAGCATTTATAATTATTTAAATTAAATTCTGCGGGGCAGCGCGTTCATGAATATTATTACTGCACAATCTCAAAAGGGGCCTGAAGTCGTATGGAATAAAAGAAGACACTACAGATAATGCGGATAACTAATCAGTTTATTGCCATCAAATTGAATTAATAGTAGTCACAAAGCTAAGTGCTGATCGCGTTCATATTTTACAAAAAAAAAAAAAAGAGTCATTCCCCACTATGAGATTGACATCCTTGTCAATTTCATCGCCTACCCAATCTAGTCAGAGCCACCAAAAGACACAATATTTCTAGCAAATGCATACAGTAAACACATTAACTACACGGTCAACACCTTCCCTCTTCCTTGTTGGCCTTCCCCTTTTGCAACCCTTCTTTTCTCCTCCAAAAAACTGATGAACTTGTATCAACTGTACTCAGAAGGCAACATTTGGATTCCTCTCCAACACCTAAATCGGGACGTCCTAGAATAATGTACATGTCTCTCTTATTCTAGCCACCGATGAAACCCAGCCGGTGAAGTATTGCTGCTAAAATGAGCATCACTATTGCCAATATCAGACCAGGTTTTCCAAGTAGCCAATTCTTTGTCTTCTTTGCACCTTCAACTCCTCTCTGAACCCGATCAGCCCATCGCATCTGCAACCAAATAATTAAAGGATTCATCTTGATAATAACGAGGAGGACGCCAACTTACATGTTAGTGTTTAACATGTGTCAGACACATATAGGGACGCTAAAGTAAACGTCGGAAAGGAAAGTACCATTCTTTCCAAGTTCTCTGGTGACAAGGATGACATGGCTTGCTGAGCCTTCGCTGCGTCTTCTTCTGAGAGCTTGATGCCAAATTGTTCCCCCATGTTTGCCATCATTTCTGGGCTCATATTTTTAATCATTGATGTGAACATCTGCCAAGACAATATGGCTACTAAAAATTAATAGGAATACAAATATAGAGCAAGTAAAAGTTTAATGAAGAAATGGAATCAAATACAAAATTTATACCCCACTGAATTACTTGACAGAAAAGGACATAACTAATGAATAAACGATAAGCCCCAAGCTAAGGAAGACAAAACTAAAAGCAAGGCACATTAAAGCAATAAAGTGCCGGCACACAATTAATCAATCTGTCTTATTATTACAGAACTAAAGGAATTAATGACAAAGTTCAACTGCATCGTACCTATTCCATGTGATGTGAACAAAGAAAAATAATTGTCCCTACCTGTCGCATGGCTGGATCTTTCATTTGGTTTCTCATCTGTTCTTGCAAATCAGTACTTGAGGACGGGAAGTTTGACGGAGCAGCATTTCTCATATTTAAAAACGAATCATGAGAACTTGATTCAGCAAAAGCATTACTTCCATTAGCATTCGAGGAGGGGAAATTTGACTGAGCAGCATTTTTCACATTCTCGTCAACAGCTGCAGAAGATGAACTAGATGCTTTCCCAGACATTGAGGAAGCCATTTCAAACATCTTCTGAAGGTCCTCTGGTGGCATTTTACTTAACATATCAGAAGCTGTTTTAAACATGTCAGGAGTCACATTTGGAGGAATTGATCCAGAATTGATAGTAGAATTAGGGGAACCCCTTAAAAATGGGTTGTCCCCCTGATATGAGGAAGCCATGTCTAGCATTTTTTGAAGTTCCTGTGGTGACATCTTGCTAATCATGTTTGAGGCAGTTCTAATCATGTCAGGAGACATATCTTTGGATTGTCCAGCATTCAAAGAAGTAAGAGTGGCAGGGTCGGCATTTGAAATGAAATTTTGAAATGATCTACAGAAAATGAAAAATATAAGTCAAATTATTTCAGAGACATCAATTAACAGTAAAAAGTGTATAGAGGACGGAGGAACAAGGGAATTGTGAATATTTCATGTCAGGATAGCTTGAAATCTGGCATAATTAGAAATCAAGCACACAAGTCCAAATTTTTCTTTCAAATCAACGCCAACCACAATCATGAACCTAAAGCTGGGCCCAGAAATAATTGCCAGAAGAGAAAGGGACCAAAGGAGGTCCAATAGACAATCTATTACAAGATGCCCTGAAAGGTAAGGTTTCACGAATTCCAAACATTCACATCAAGAAAGTGCGTCAGAAGGCTAATCCACTTCAAAATATAGCAGCAAGCTTCAAACAAGTAGTTCAACTAGCCCACCCTCTCTGCCCCCAAAAAAAATTGACTACAAAAGGCAGCAAATAACTTATTCAATTGACTTCCTCCATGTAAATTGGGGCTAGCTCATAGGTTGTAAGGAATGCATATTGAGATATTAGGGTTCAACATAGATCACCCAGACAACAGCTAATGAAAAAATTATAGCTGTGTTAACCCAAATGGAGAGTGGATATTTAAAACAAAAGGGCTCACTACCTCTCACAAAAATGCTAACTTACCTGATGGCTTCAGGATCATTTTTCAATGCATTTAAACCTTCCATATTTGATTTTAAATTGTCATCGATGACTGTACTGGAACTCTTAGAAGAAGTATTGGGAGTTTTCGGCTTTGCTGCTGTTTGCTCAACAGATGAGCTTCCAGAGTTTTGTGCTGGAACATTCTGATCTTCTTCAGTTATTTCTTCAATTACTAATCCTAAAACATAAAAAATAAATCTCATTCATTGAACCCTTAACGTTAAGGGGATTGGGACAAAGTAAACAGAAGAAAAAACTCTTAGCATTTTTTTTCCCTTTTGTCGTGGGGGAGTAGCCTACCTCTAGGTGCATGCTCGCCACCATCCTCTGCCAACATTTCCTTAGTCTCCCTGATGTAAACATCAATGCAATAAAAAAGCAGGTCAAATTTATCCCCATCCTTTTTCTACCAAATAGAAAAAAGGTGATCAAACTATGAAACTTTAAATCTCATATGTCTCCTTTCTTATTGTTTTGGAGGACAAATGACAGACAGACATCAATTTATTTCCCATAAAACATTCCTTTATTTGATAGGCTATAAAACCAACTGTAAGATGACCGACAAAAGAAAACAAAATAAAGAACACATCACACATATGCTTGACTTGGCAGACCATCTGTTGCTAATATTATAATTATAGTTATAGGAATATCCAATGAAAATCACTCATATTCACAGGCTAATAAATCACAAAGGCTATAAATCTATAAATAGTAGCACGTATCATATATGAGGTCAAAGAACATTTCATAAGAAGAAATGCGCGTGTATGTGGAAGAGAGCAGCATTGAACCTTAAAAGGTTTGAAACTGTATCATCATCAGGGCAAACTTCACATGCCGTGCTCAAATCACTAACAGCATCCTAAAAGAATTAAGGATAACAACAAACAAAATAAGTATATTAGAAGAACAAAAACTGTCAAAAGTCTAGACAAATCCTTATATAAGGAGCGGAAGCACACCTTTAGTAGACCAAGTTCCTTATACGCTTGACCTCTTCGATAAAGAGCTTTAAGATTTTTT
The DNA here is from genome assembly GCA_037074495.1 of Acacia confusa. Taxonomy (NCBI): domain Eukaryota; kingdom Viridiplantae; phylum Streptophyta; class Magnoliopsida; order Fabales; family Fabaceae; genus Acacia; species Acacia confusa. The sequence goes on from CM073509.1 coordinate 4,138,827, forward strand.
GCTTCATAAGCCAAAACCTACAGTAGTGAGCAGTTAAGCACACGAGCAGTTAAGCACAGTAATGCATTAATGTAAAATTGCCAATTATAAAAACCTAATTATGATTATAATATAATAAAGATGATAATTGTCAAGTTACATGTGTAACAACAACAACAACAACAAAGTCTTTATCCTACTAGGTGGGATCGGCTACATGAATCGCACAACACCATTATGCTCTATCGCAAACCATATCTTTAGATATATTACTAATCAATAGATCCCGCTCTATAACCTCATTGAGTTTTCGCTTCAATCTTCCTCAACCTCTTTTTAGAGGACTCTATACTTCTTATTGACCCTTCTTACCAGTGCACTCAATAGACTTTTTTGAATATGTCCAAACCACCTCAAGCAATGTTCTACCATTTTCTCCTCAATAGGTGCCACTCCAACTCGTTCGCATGAATAGACATTACAAATCTGATCTTTTCTTGCATGACCATACATCTATTTTAGCATCCTCATCTCAGCCACCCCACTTTATGTTCATATTGTCCTTTTAAGGCCCAACATTCACTACCATATGCATATAGCATTGCTGGTTTTATAGTAGTGTGATAAAACTTCTCACTTACCCTATTAGGTACTTTCCAATCACAAATAACTCCGGTAGCTTTTCTCCATCCAATTTGAATTCTATGATTAACATCTCCACCAATTTCAACATTTTGTTGTATAATTGACCCCAAATATCTAAAATTTTCCACTTGTTGGACGATTTGCTCTCCCAATTTAACCTCCAAATTATTTCTCATTTGTCTCTAATCAAAATTGCAATGCATTTATTCTATTTTGCCCCTACTTAGACAAAAACCCTTCTACATGTGCAACAAAAAAAGGGAAACTTTCTTACATGTTATAATCACAATGTTAGTTTCTTTCCTATCATTTTTTATCATCTTGCGGGCCATTATCTCCATATCACTGCTACTTAAATATTATACCTGGTTATTGAAGTTATAGCTAACAAGCAACATCATATTTTGCAATGATAAAACAACAAAATTATAGTTACCTCAGAACCTTCTTTTACACATTCATCATACTGCCCTGTCTTTAGGTAACAAGACATCAAGTTGAGCGAGCATGCTAAAAGCAGCTTTCTGCTTTGAGAGGAAGGAATTTGTCTAAGGTTTTGCTTGGCCTAGAAGATAAATTGAAACCAAGAAATCAGGCCTCTAAAACTGACTAACAGATGCAGAATCGGAGGGTGGGGGGGATTGGGAAGACAATTAAATGTCACAGAAGAGCACTTACAAGACAATACTTCTGCATAGCTTCATGGAATCTACCCTGACTGTGAAGCTCATTGCCCTGCAAATTTTAATTTTAGTCCACAAAGGCACCTAGTGCATGGCATCATGTCAACTTATTTTGAGAATAACTGAGAAACTGAGGGCAACAGACGGAGCGCCATTTCCTACCCTATTATGCAGTGATGCAACTGGATTTTCTGACCAGACATTACTTTGGAACTAAACTAGGATAAAATGCAATGTTACATATGATCATAATATTCTTCAATTGAGAAAAATGGATTGTAATTTTCGGAACCTAATCCTAGCTTTAGGTCTTGTCTTTCTCTTTCAACTTGGATTACTGCGACACATACTCCATAGTATTCAAAATAAATCTCTAACTGCTGAGTGATACTTAACAAACATAATATTGATTAGTTATTCCTAACGGTTAATGCAACACACCTGCTTCTTCAACATCTCAGCTCCACTAATTTCATACTTCATCTGCGCATCAGCACGGGCACGCATAGCTGCAATTTCTTCAGGTGTTGCATTTGCCATCTTCTCACCAATCTCAGCCATCTGCTCAGGATGAGTATGCTTTAACTGCTCTGCAGCAAGTTTGAAGTCTTCAGGTCTCATGTTCTCCATGCTTTCTGAGGCCATCCTCATTAACTCTGGATTAGACATCATCTGAAATTCCATTTTCACATGATGAGCATAAAACAAAAGAGGATAAGTTATACTTACTATACATGATTTAATCCATGACAACAACCTCCCGAAACTCTAGGGAAACAGTGTGTTGGTATCAAAAATTAAATTTCTCTCATTTTGATATTTGGGTTAAATTAAACTTTTTCCTTCTTGGGATGTAATGTACCATCAAGTCAAGCTCCAAATAAGGATATTCATGACAAGCGACTCAAGGCACACACATGTTCCATCTGACGTTCAAAATTCATAGTACACAAGACATGATCACTTCACACGGGCTAATAATAAAAAAACATTAAATTTTTATCACCATTCTTTAGCCATAAGCCAATACGCATCTTTACATCTATGAATCTATAAGAAGTACTCCTTAGGAACAACTCTTCTGCTACGTCACCAATACCTAAACTTGTATCTTTTCCCTTTTCCCGAAAGGATACATCACTAAGCTTAATCGATTCCCCATACAAGAGCATCAAATTCACAATGAATCGGTCTCATTCTGAGTCCAGGACTCAAAAGACACGGGAAGAATGAAATTACATTTACATTTATGACAATTTGAGAAAGATAGCAACTAAAAATGGGAAATCAAGGGAGGGGCGGAAGAAGATGACCTGTTGTTGGATCCGAGCAAACTCGGCCGGCGACATGCGACTCATCTGCTCCTGAGCGATTCTGATCATCTCAGGATCCATCATAGCGTTGTACATTTTCACAACCCAATACAGTCAATAAAAATAATCAATCTTGCAGATCAAGAGAAGAACGATTATCGCCAATTATTTTGGATATGGAAAGATTGAAGATGGGAAAGAATTCGGAGTTGTTTGGACGATGAAATCGGAACTGAACAAATCTTGAAATTAAAAGGCAAGAAGAGGAGACAAAGCTGAGTCGGATTCACAAATGCCGCCCGCCCACCAAACCTGAAAGAGTTTGGACTCTGAAGGAGATTACCTATTTCAAAGGAAAAATCGAATATGCCGGGTGCTGCACTAAAGTTACCATCCTGCCCTTTTGGTTCAATTGTTGTTGGGGGGTCACTATTCCAGGCACGGTGACTCATGTGCCTTCCACTTGCAATTTCGAAACATCTTAAAATATATTTTTCATGGTTATAATTTTGATAAAATAGATGACATTTTGATATCTTATAAGTAAAAAGTGGAGTTGTTTATAATTTTTTACACACTTTTGAATTCTTAAGTCTTTGAAAAATAGTAAAAAAAATTGAAAATATCTTTATTTTATTGCCCAAAAAATATTAGAATGTCACATATTTTATATAGAATCTAATAATTGAAAGAACTATAAAATATAGGTTTGAGAATGTTCCACAATTCCGAATGCTTTTTCAGTTTGCGAATGTAAAGATTTAGGATAAGAGAGCAATCTTCGAAGTGTTCCCGCATAAATAATCAATAACCAGATAATAATTAATATGAGATCTAAATAACTCAACACATCTAAACCGGGAATATTTACTTGAAATATTATTATGCTATCATATCATGTATGTAAGAAGATTTAGTATTTTAATTTTTATAATAGATTAAATATTTCAATCTATCTAGTTTAAATTTAGTTTTAGATTTTAAAAATGAAAAAGAAAGTTATGATGACATAATTACAATGGTGGTTGTATATCTCGGAAAGCTATAATGTATAAAGAGGGTATAACAATAACAATAATATTATGGCAGCATAACTTCTACATCACGGAATATCGTCTTCATTGAAGCAACGTTACGAGTAGAGCTAGAGATTAGGGCCGGTTCTTGAAGAGTCAATGCCTAGTAGAGCCGGCCCTACAAGGCTTGGAGTAAGAAAAATATCTGTCTTTTCAAGTTCGGCCCTACAGGGCTTGAAAAGTTACTATTCTAAATTTTAACCATTTTTCCTCATTTCTTTTAAAGAAATAATTAGTAAATTACAACAATTAAAGTTCTAATTTATCAAATAAATGTTGTCAATATTAATATCCAAACAACACAAATCATCTAATAAATAATTACATTCGCTAATTCGTAATAAAAACAAATTATTATTCGTAAATAACTCACATAAAACATAAGAAACATATCATTAAGCAACATTAGCACGATGACTATTTGCCACTATCATCAATTTTAAACACACTTAATTGTGCTTCAGTTTGAGTAGTAAACTCTATTTTATAAGTAAAAATATCATGAATTTCTTCTTTTAGATTATTAACACATGGATTAAAAGGGCCTGTAGGGCCAGTCCGAGGCCCTTTAGGGCTAACCCTTTTAAACCCAATGCCCTACAAGTAGAGCTGGGAATCAAGGCTGGCCCTTCAAGAGCCAGGGCCTGAAAATTACTATTCCAAATTTTAAATATTTTTCGTCTGTTTTTTTTAAAAGAAATATGATTAGTAAAATAAAACAATTAAAGTTCTAATTTATCAAATAAATATTATCAATCAAGCACGCTTCTTGTTTGTCAGTCTCTAGGACACATATTTATAAGGGAATCAATTTTTCATTAAAACCTAATTTGTATTATATACGATTGGGAAAATCTATAATTAACTGTTGACTCTACTATTTTCCTATTTCATTTTCAATGGTTACATATTCTAATCAACCAACATCGTATATGAAGTCCCTGAATCCTTTTATTTTATTCTTAAAGGCTCTTACCTGCTAAAAAAAATTTGACGAAGTTTTCTTTTGTTAAGTTTAAATTTTTCAAATAACTTATTTAAAAATATATTGTCATGTTAAAATGTATATGAAAAAAACACTTGAAATGAAGAAGAATATGAGCAAATGAATGTATGAAACACACAAGAAAATAAAAATGTCAACAAAAATAACGAGCAAAGTCCAAATTCAACTTCAATTAAAAAAAATAAAAATTATACAGGGCCTAACGGGCCGGCCTGTGGCCCTCCAGGGCTCGGCCCTTGAAGGGTCAGGGCCGACCCGACAGGCTCGGCCCGATTTCCCGGCTCTACCTACAAGACTGGACATGTAGGGCTTATTTCATTTAACTCCTCTAATTTTCAAACCTAGTTCATGAAGTGTCGGGGCCAAAAAAAGTCAGCTCAATTCCCCGACTCTAGTTAGTTAGGAGTAGCCTCATTTCCAATCATCCTATAAAGAAGGACGACCTGAACATGAATGTACCAGGGCAACTTCATGGGGTTTTTTTGCTCAGACAACTTCATGGTGTTGACGACACGCACAACAGCAAAAATAGTATAAGTCATGTCAGAGAGGGAAAGATTTGTAATCACAAGGTTAAGATAATAGGATGAATGTAATAAAAACAAAGAGAATTGTAAACAGTAAACTTAGAGTTAAGAAATTGAATGACTTCAACAAAAGCAAGCCCATTGGTATATAGATGATGTGTGCACAAAAGTGGGAGGGGCTCGCATCACAACGCTAGCATTTACGAGTAGTTACTTCTTTAACTTTGGGAAGAAAAAACCTTCTTTTTTATTCTATTTCTCTGGGAAGAGAACTTTTTACTTTTTCTAGTGGGCATATCCTCATTTATGTTTGGTACAAAATAAAAATTCTTTCTATTGAAGAATATAGTAATAATAATTTCACCCCAAAAAAAGCAATAATGAATAATATAAAAAGATAAAATCCTAAAGTTCTTTTCATTTTGCTGCCCTGGAAACCATAAATAATTTTTTTTAAGAAAAAGGCCTACTTTTCTAATTTTTAATATAAGATATATTTATTTAATTTAAAAAAATTACAAAAGAATAATAATTTAATTATAAAATATATGACATGATTTCTTTAAAATACTTTACATTCATATAATAGTAGATTGTAAACTAATTTATAAATTAAGCAAATTAATCTATGAAGACAGCTTCTTCTTCATCTTCTTTTTTTCCAGGTTACCGATTCTAGGATGATTTTTTGTTGTCTTGGATTTTGATTTTTGCTTGAGACGCGCGTGTGGTTTTGACTGTACGTCTCATGGTGTTCTTGCCGGAGGGGCTTGTTTGTCGGGAGAGGAAGAGATATATATATTTTGTTTTTGATGGAATCATTCCCATTTGCCCCTGCCACGTAGGAAACGGTCAAACATCAAATGCCAGATGGAGGACTTGTGGGTCCCACAGTGGGAAAAGAGACGCGTTCACGGCTGCTTTTGCCTCTTTGCAAACTGGGGAAATTGACCAAAATAATGTTTTTTAAAAAAATTGTTTCAGAATAGAACAGTTGGAAAAATATTTATCATAATAATGCAATTAAAGGTATCAGCCTAACGTCATTGGGCAGTGGCGTTAGACAGTTTAACACCACTGTGGCGTCAACAATAATATTGACGCCTGTGACATCAAGACTCAAGCGTCAATTTTTTTTAAGAGAATATAATTTTATAATTATATGTAAAATTATAAATAATAATTATACTTAATTAAAAATATTTAAAGCCTTAGGATATAAGACTAATGAGTAAATTTTTCAATTAGTGAATTTATTATAAATCATAAGATAGATGATTAATTATTTAATATTTTGTACATTAACAATTTTTATTGTAATTAATTAGTGACCAAAATAATTTACAATGTAACTTAATGTACTTTATAAATTTGACTAATAAAAATTTACAAAAATACAATACTTTGTTAAGTCACTAATTAATTATTTGACTAATTATTATTCTCTATTTAAACTTATCTTATTCCTATCTATACTAATGTACTCTATAAAAAATAACATACAACATTTTCACAAAATATTTTTATTAATTCACGAATTATTATTCTCACAAATTCATTTAGTTAAATTTAGCTAATAATAATTTACAATTTATATATCAAATTATTAATGTACAAAATATTAAATAATTAGTAATCTTTCTTATGATCTTTAATAAATTCACTAATTAAACAATTTACTAATTAGTCTTGTTATTTATAAGTATGATTGTTATTTATAATTTTAAATATAATATAAAATTATATTTTTGAAAAAAAATTGACACCTCTGGTGTCAACAAAGGCGTCAATATTACTGTTGATGCCACAGTGGCGTCAGACACTACCCAGTGGCGTCAAGTCTCCTGATGTTATTCTGGTAAATATTTTTCTAGCTGTTCTAATCTGGTACAATTTTTTTTTTAAAAAAAACATTATTTTAGTAAATTTCCCTACAAACTGTTGAGTGCTCACAGTAGATTTTTGGGAAAATTGCATTTAGAAATTAAGAGAACATATGATAACATGGTATATTAAAATCTAAATATTACATTTATGTTTCGTCTTACTTTTTTACAATAAATTTTAATAGTTGGATTTATACAATCATAAACTTATCGGTAAACACTTATGGACTTATTAGTGAACGTCTTTGAACTTGTCAACAGACGCCCATGAATTTGTCATTTTACTACATATGGACTTATAAGTAGGACTGGAATTTATTGTAAAAAAGTCTTATAAGACTTAAATGGAATTTTAATATTTTAAAAGACCATATGTCATATTTTCACTTAGTTAAGAGTTAAATGCAATTTTTTCTAATTTTTTTAGTAAATTCACACATTCACCCTAAAATTAAAAGGTTACAAAGTTAATCTAGATGGCTACTCCTAGCTCTAGCCCTAGTCCTCTCAATTTGATTTTTGCTGATCGAATTAGCAAATAAAGGTCTTGTTTGTCATAGCTAGAGGAACAAAAAAAAGTCCAATGAAAAATAAAACACAAAAATTATGTGTTTGACATAGTTATAGTTTTAAGATATGATAGACTTTTGAATTTGAAATTGCTTCTTGAGTGAAACTAATTATTGGAACTTTTAAATCCATCATAGTGACTTTTTACTTTTTAGATGAATTGAAAGACGAAGATACTCATTTCCTACCTGCACACTAATCGTGGGAATGATCACCCTCTTCCTTCACTCTCACTATTATCATTGTGCCTTCATTACACTTTCATTCTAGTCGATAGTGTTTGTCTTTATATACATCTTTTTTTTCAAGTTGGTACTGTTCATTTCATTTTGGCCTAATAGTTAGTTTTTTCAATAATTTATTTTGGATAGCTTGGTAGGTGACTTTTCCTGTCATCTTTTTTTTTTCTAATAATTTAATAAATTATTTTGGATAGCTTGGTAGTTGGTTTTGTTTATTCCTATTTATTTCTTTTTTAATAATTTATTATCCTAAATTATCATATATATATATATATATATATATATATATATATATATAGTATTTAATAAAATTTATGTTATTTTCATTGATTTTCCATCCGAACTGATTTTTCAAATGCTATATCAAACAATAGCATATTTGAAAAAAAAGTCACCGATATTCTAAACACAAATCACTTTAATAATATAATTTTTTAAAAAGTTCATCTAGAAAGTCCAACGGCAAAAAAAAAAAAAAAAAAAACACTGCTTGCCATGGCTATCCTATCATAACGGGCCCAAAGTATCTATTGTGTTATTGCAATGTCTATCCTTACCTTTGGATGTACTCAATTATACATTGACTCCAGGTTATCATCAATACGTAGAGAATACAAACATAAAAACGTGGAGGTGACACAGGGGAAAGGGATTCAAGTGAGATTTCATAAAAGAAATATAGCACTGTTCTTGTTTTGGAACTCAGACTAGTTGATAAACTGGCTCCACCAGTTTCACTCGTGACAAGAACCTTATTGGAAATTACTGATAGTGAACACACCCCACTAGTTTTTGGAAGAGGATATTCAAGTGTTGCAAAAGATTGTCTGAATAGTAAAGATTCAGAATGAATGTTTCTCTACGAACTGTTTGATGATTAGCATCAACTCATTTGCAGCATCTGAATTAGGATCAACAGTGAAGAATCCATGTTGCTTTCCTTCAAATTCTGCATACTCTATGTTCTTCCCCCAATTCTTAAGCCTATCTGCATAATCCTTACACCTATCTCTCAGCAAATCACTTCCTCCCACCACCACCAGCATTGGATCCAGATCAATTCCTTCAAGGCTCTTGCTCGATGGCCCAAATGGATTCACAAGGGGATGATCCCTGTCACCTCTGGTCGGCACAGAGAGCCTCCAAAATCTGATTTATCGCGCAAAAAACAGAGACACAGAAACTGAACAAGTTGCTCAAACTATAAGATTAACGCAAGAGAAATTTATAATCCACGAACCTGTCCATGAGTTCTAAATTGAGGAAAGCGTCTTTTGGACCTTCAGCTTCCAATTTAGTTCTGACGATGCCGCTAAAGAAGGGCGCCAAAAGGATGTAACCTCTGACACGAACCGGCGCCAACTCGGGCGAACCACGGCCCAGCCGAACCGCTAGATAGTGAGCAAGGTTTCCACCGGCGGAGTCGCCTGAAATGAACACTCGACTGAAATCGCACACTTCGGTCAGCCATGGATCCGGGTTATCGCTTGAGGCTTGAGCCTGGAGCCACTTGACGGCCGCGAATGCATCCTCCATAGCGGCTGGCAGTCGGTTCTCCGGAGCAAGCCGATAGTCCGGTGCGATGATGACAGCTCGGAGATCCGAAGCGAGGCGGAGACTGTAGTTATGAAAGTTGGGCCAGGTGAAGGAGCCGATGCAGAAGCCACCACCGTGGATATAATAGAAAATCGGAAGCCTGGAGGAAGAAGACGAATCAGCAGGCTTATAGAGACGAAGCCGAAGGTTGTTGGTCGGGTTGAAAACAACATCCTTCCACAAAACAGAGCCGTCTTCGTGGACTGTAACGTTGAAGCTTGGCTTTGAAGAGCGTACTATGGAACCATCGCTGTAAACTTGAAGGACGCCGCGACAATCGTCCACCACGTAAGGAGAAGGATGATTAGAAGCAACAGATGACATGTTGACGGTGTGGCTTATGATTTATGATATGAAATCTTGAATTTAAAGAACAGAGGAGGGAGGATAAGAGAGAGAGAAGGCAAAAGAGGGTTTGGATCCTCTAATTAGTCATTTTCTCACTGTTCTTTATTTATCATCTTTAAATCTGAAGCATACATTTGATATAATTGTTTATATTAACAAACTTTTTCCTAAAGATTAATGGTTTGGATTGAAAAATGAGAGATGAAAAGAAAGTTAGCTAATGAGAGAATCCACCTCCGGCCAGAAAAGCAAAAGACCTCACGTTGTCCAGAATATTGAAGGTTTATTTTCACCCATTTAAAAGTGATACGGTTAATTTTTTTTACAAAATGGTCAATTTCATCATTCACGTTATTATTGAATAGATTCCACGTACTCTTGAAATAAGGCACTCTTCAGGCTCTAATTATAAGGTAAAGTAAATTTTGTTTAAAGATGTTAAGAATGATTATTAAATTATATATTTATCATTTTTTTAAATTATGTTGCTTAACTTATAAATTAATATATAATATAATGATATACTATATATTATAATTAAGTAACTTATTTAATTTTGTTGGTCTCTAAAAAAAAAGATTAACTCTATATTATATTTAGGACCAAAAGAAGTATATACTTGATAGGAGTAGAGTTATGAAGCTAATATCATATGGAAAACAAAACGGCTACTATTAAATTATAATACATAAATAATAGGATTTAAATTTTTTATTAGTCTAAATGAAACACATAATTTATAAATATTAAAAAAAAAATCTAAGCATGTAGATTTGTCTTAGATTATTGGGTTAAGTAGCATATCCACCCCGGAAGTATATGTTGAGGAGTAATGTTGCTTTGAAAGTTTTTTTAAGTTCAATTTTGCCCAGAAAGTCTGAAAACGTATCAATGTTGCCCTTTTCTGTTAAAAAATTGACGTTTGACTATTAGCTTTTTAACGAAAAAAGGGTAACATTGCTACATTTTTAGATTTCTTAGGCAAAATTAAGTCTAAAAAAACTTTCAGAACAAAATTACTTTCAAGCGTGTACTTTTGGGGCGGATTTGCTATTTAACCCTATATTATTCTATGTTGAGTGATTCTAACATGAGTAAGATGTGTGAAAAGAATTACTACTACCTATCCTTGATGTAAAACCTACGTTGACTTTTTTATAAATATTTAATAAGCTAAATAAACTACTTTAGAATATTAATATTTTAATCTTTTGACATTAAACTGATATATAATCAAATAATATACAATATATATTATAATTTATTTATTTATTTAGCTTCCTTGACCTCTAAAAAAAAGTAAAGTATACAATAACTTATTTTAGCTACACCAAACGTGTGACTTATTTTAAGTATTTTTTCTCTTTTCTATATATGGATATCATCATATGTGAGATATCGATGAGTTTTATTTCCTACTGAGTAATTTTTTTTTTTTCAAAAAATAAAATCATCATGGTGTTTCTCAAACATCCTGATAATTAAATAAGATTTATTAGTGCGAGTGTTTAAATTGAGAAATCTTGACCCTGCACGGCAATTGGCAGGAGGAGGAAACAAAAGAAATGAAAGACACATTCGCTTTGACGATGTGTGTGGAGTAATGTGAATGGTGTTTTGTGATAGAGCTGACGCTAAGACGTGTCTGCTAAATAGAACAAAGGAGCCTGCGTGGTCGTGAGATCATGTGCATGGAGCCAGAACCTCTTCTTATTTTTTTTATTGGGGTCTAAGCCCGTATGCTTCTTCTATCGGCTTTTGCTTAGGCTTTTAATTACTTTGATTTTTTATATAAAAAATTCATCATCTACCCCACGAAGCGATTAATCATCTTTTGTTTTTTTTGATACAAGGTGAGGGGAGGGGATCAAATCTAAGACTTAAGGGGGAAAATGAATCCCAATACCACTATACTACAAATAGTGCGGGTTAATCATCTTTTGTTGAAATACCATCCTATGCAACTATTTTCCAAACGGCCCAGGCCGTCTCACCAAAACCCACCTTTGGTTGTTCTCCTAAAAAACAAAAAAGAAAATCAGATCAAGGTCCTAAATAAATAAAGTAATATTAAAAAAAAAAATCTTATAACTTATCAATGGTAAATTTTTCACTTATTAATTTTATGATTAAGGTTAAGTAGTAAATTTATCTCGGAAGTTTTCATTAAGAAGTAATGTTACACTAAAAGTTTTTTTTGTCTTAATGTTGCCTCAGAAATTTCAAAATATAACAATATTGCTCATTTCTGTTAAGAAATTAACGGTCAACATTAATTTTTTGATGGTCAATGTTAGATTTTTTTACAGAATATGACAATATTACTACGTTTTGAAGCTTTCGGGGCAACATTGAGACAACAAAAACTTTCAGGCCAACATTGTTTTTGAACTTGTACTTCTGGGACGAATTTGCTACTTAACCTTTTATGATATTATTTTCCTTAGTTGAGATTTTAGTACAATTTTCACAAATAAAAACACTCCTTCAATCAAGCAATCTATCACACAACGCCACTATCGCTATTGAGTCTGTTTGGAGTGCAGTATTAAGAGCTTTTTCTATGGTAACTTTGAAAAGAAGTCAGTTAATGTTGCCAACTAATTTTGGATCTATTTAAGTTGAGCCTTAAGTTCACTGGACTTAAAGCTCAAAAAACCCATTAAGGAAAAAACTCTCAGCTTCTTGACATGGGACTCACCATTTCTAAAACTATCAATCTAAAAACAAATCATTATCTATAATCTAACTTTTTTCTTATTGACTATTTTTTTAAAGTTAGATAATTTTTAAGTCACTATTCCTATCGCCAACCCACACAGGCTCATTGAAGTGTTAGTTAAAGTTGAGCCACTGCCCATACCCTAACTTTGTAAGGATAAGAGGAGGAGGAAAATGAAGAACATGGTTAGGGATTTCAAATTGAATGAACTTTCAAATGAATATTCTTCCTTTCCTTTGGTGGAGCTTTGTGGCTCTCGTTTCACACTTTGAGGATCTTGTCACTGATTTGCTCCAATTCTGATACGGTGATGATGTGGCCTTGGTGATCCACTACAAGGTGTCAAAATTGGTTGATGGATATGTGGGACCCACCACAAGCAAACTTGGAGAAGGTCTCCTTGAGGTTAGATGACTGGTCCCGAGGTGGAACCGCCTAAGGGGAAATGAGATTCTCTCGTTATTCTGCATAGGCCCATTTGATTAGGAAAATGAGAGAAAAGTATTGTGACTTATTCAATTGATTGGATGGATATGATTTAGAAAAAAAGATAATGAGAGAAACATGACCTCACATAAAGAAGAAGATTTATCTTGTGCAATGACCATTGAAAGAGAGGAAGATTGTGAGATGAATAGAGGGAGAAAAAGTATGGTGATGAGGTGGCATTTTGACTGCTATCTATTGGATAGTGACATGTGTCTTCTAACAATTAAGATTAATTTTATTAACAGGAACATGCCAACACTATTATGTTTTAATATTTTTAAGATAACATTGAGATGACAAAACTTTCCAAGTTATCTTAAAGTTTCTTTAATATTTTTGGAACGAATTTGTATTTTAACACTTTATTTAATCAGGAATTTTTTTTATATGTTTAAATAAATATATAATGTATACCTTGTAAATACAAATAAAAAGAATCATGTAACCCATGGCTAAAAAGATAGGATGACGCAACAGGTTATCTCATTTGCCCATCCCGTCCCATGCGCTAATTTCTTTTCTTTCTTTCTTTCTTTTTTTTTTCTCAAGCATATGCTTTGATGAGTGAAGGGGCACGCATTAATAAAAATTCCATATTTGAAGTTTTTTTAAAAAATAGAGCAACAACCTGTACCTAATACTGCACTTAACTTACTTCTTGTTTTTAGGCTCAATTAGTAAAAAGGTTGGACATTATCATAAAAAATGAAGGGTTTGATCCTAAAATTGGTCAAGATATTTGGGGAGACATCTTAAATGATATAAACTTATGGAAACACAAGCTAAAGTAGAACTATGTATACTCTCAATCTTGTATATCGTGGGGAGCAAAGTCATACCGTTGTGCTTTTAGTTTATAAGTGAACTCAACCATTCTTCTAAAATTTTTATATAAAAAAGAGAGAGAGAGAGAGAGAGATTTACGAGGCAATTTCACGTTGAAGTATTTAAAATGGGACAATCTCGAACAATTCTAACGAAACCTTTAGTTTGTTTGACTGTTAAAGTCACGAGTGAGGAAAAAACCTGAGTTGACATATGACAAGGAATATGAGGTAGTGTTTTTGTGATTGGAATTTAAAAATTTAAAAACAAAAAAAATCCTTTCTGCGATTTTCAACTTGGGATTCGCTGCTCGACTTCATGAAATTCCCTTATCTGCAGGCAGACACCAAGATGGATTGTTTGAATCAATAAATAATCAGAACCAGGGATTGAACAGCAGTTCTTAATTCAAGGGTACTGGTTCAGAACTAAAGTTTAGTCCAGACATTTACTCTCTTGCTCCATTTTTCATCCTGTAAGTCCTCTTTAAGCGAAGTCCCTCGATTTGAATAATGTAGTTTAGGGCTCAAATGATTTGGAATATTAGCTTCTGTGAATCAAACAAAAATGAGATTTCTCTAACCGTTTTTAAGGTGAATTTTCCATATATTCTTCAGAACCTAGATACAACTTGCATCATTGTTCTGCAACTATGCATAACATGATGCCTGGTTTTAATTGGGTTTGTTCATTTCATCTCGAGATCTTATCTCTATTATTTTATTTGTTCAATGATTTCCCTAAAATGCGATGGTTTTTGTTGTGTTTCAAAGAGTATCGACTTGTCGGCAGACCAGCGAAGATCGTCGGACCAGCGATGCTCTTAAGCAAGAATAATCATAGAAAGATGCGATTTTTTTTTCTTCCCATTTTTTTCTTATGTCATATGCCAAGTGCCAACTCAGGTTTTTTTTTTTGCCCCCTTCGTACTCTTCTTACTCATAGCTTATTCACGTAGGAAAATTATACTGTGATCTTAAGGAAATAAAAAAAATATCAAGAGACTTTTTTGATAGTAATTATATAAATTTTAATAATAGACTAAAAATGTCATTTTAACAACTAAAAATGTCATTTTAATTTTAACAACTAAAAATGTCATTTTAACAACGAAGTTTTTTTGTTATTGGAATTTTGAGATTTTTTATAATAATTTGTTTCTGTTCTTTAGAATAACAGTGTAATTTTCGCTATTCACTTTAACAGTCAAACTGAAAAATCTTGTTAGGATCGGATAAGACTGCGACATTTTAAATATTTTTGGGGTGAAATTGCCCCATAAATACGGCGCATCTATAACATAGTAACAATTATGATTGGATCTACTACAAATAATTACGGTTAAACTAAAAGAGGTTGCTTAGTCTCAAACTAACTGTGATCATCCAATGAGTCAGTGACTGAAACACTACTAGAGCAACAACATGTTGGTGGCCTGGATGAGGTTTGATAGCCATTGGTGGATGTGAGAGTCTCATTGTTGGGTGATCTATAAGTATCTTTGTAACTATTTTTTGAGTCTGAAGACATCCCTGGACCCTAGTGGGATACTGGTGTCTACCCTCACCTAAACTATTTTATATATATAAAAAAACAAACAAAATGTTGAGGGATGAGGTTAATTTGTGACAAGTATATTTTGGGAAAAAAAATTGAGTGTGATACTTTTTATTAAAGAGCTAGAGATAAGTATTCGTAGGACAATTGTATAACTAACTTGGGTGATACATAACAGAAAGCTAAGTATGTTCAAACTTAATAACAAAGCTTTTATCAAACGATTAAACACCTCATTGGACTAGTAACTAACAAACCCGAGAGAGAAAATGATCCCAATTGACATATGCTCCACGGTCAAAAATCCAAATTAAACAATACGTGGTCCTAAAGGCTTTCTTATTGAGGAATTAAATGATGCGTATCTTGAATATCGTGGGACTACCATATTTACATGAAAACAATGTTACGGAAGGGTTTTCACCAAAAAAAAAAAATGTTATGGAAGGGAAGAAGCATATATTGTTAATTGTTCCGGGGAAGACGCCCATATCTCTGTCGTGTGAATACATGTAAAGTAAAGAAAAATATTTAGATCAAGTTTCTCATATCTATTTCAACAAGTTTTTCAATTATATGTGACCAATTTTTGACACACGTTCACATATGATTAGAGAATTTAACGAAATGTATATGAAGAACTTGATCTAAGTATCAAGGCAAATTCTTATCCTGTGTGTATGTAATATATTGGGAAAACAATGTGGAATTGATTCTCTTAAGATCGTCGGAATACTTACAGAATTTTAGCATATTCATATTAGCAATACGGTATTTTTCTACCATGGCAAGTACTATATTTTTGTTTGGACAGTTGCTGTTTTAGAAGGCTATGGTGTTGAAGTTTGTTCTATACTCTACATACATTCTCTTCCTTCTTTTGTACCACAAAAATCCATGGTAAAAATCCTCCCCACGGCCCAATTAAATAAAAAAATGTCAAAAAAAGCCCTAACAATTTTTACAATATCAGAAAAGGCCATAGAACTTTTTCTGACATGTGAATATGTGATGAAAAGACAAAAATGCCCATTGACAAATGAGAAAAGGGGTAGTGTGAAGGGTTTTTTTGTCTTTTCATCACATATTTATATGTCAGGGCTTTTTTTGACATGTGAAAGTTGTTGGAGGCATTTTTTGATATTTTTTTGTTTAATTAGGCCCTGTGTAGTATTTTCCCAAAATCATGACTCCACGTCAGCTATTCTAGTCTTTCTTGTTCATCCTCATTCCTCGCCGTTGTGGATACTTAACTCCTCTCTGTTCAGGTTGCCTTCGGTAAATGAAACACATATCTTCAAACATATTTGGGCGGTTTGCTGATAGTTGAAGAAGGAGATTCTCCTGAGGAAGACAAAAATTATGCCCCATGTTTGAAGGCCGGTGTTGATGAAACTGACAAGATAACACATGATATTCTAATCTTCAACGCATTTCTGGGTTTTTTCTGTAACAATGTGTATATCCAGTAATTAATATGAGTCTTTTGCTTCTTCACTTTTATCCGGCTGTATTATGAAAGTGAAAGAATGGATTACTTTAAAAGATGCGTGTGGCGAGGATGAAAATGAAGCACGCGGTTTCTTGGATATGAACGTCTGTAGCTTTTGCTTGTTTCAGATTCTAAGAATTGCAGGCGTACGTAGTTTTATGATTTGGCCAAGGAATCTATCCGCTAATATTTCTTTTTGTTTAAACTCTGATAGATGCCTTTCTCCTGTATCAATCATACAAAAAGGAGGGATATCATTATGTTGTCTTTGTCTGCTTAAATTTCTAACTTATTGCAAGTTTTTTTATACTTCTTGATCACGGTCAAGGAGGACTCAATTTATTGCTTTCCCTTTATATACAAGACTTATTTATTATGTTTGCCAATTTTTTTTAAAAAAATTATCTATATTAATGCTCTCTCAACTATAATCAAATAATAGATAAAGGAAAATAAGAAAGACGATTGAGGTATTTTAGAAAAAAATACACTCCCATAATCTTTAATATAAAACATATTTATCTAATTTGATTAGATTAATAAAATTAGTTAAGTTTGTTAATATAATATGTATAATAATGTTTTCTAAAATACCCTTGTCTTTGTAATATCCCATAATTAATCCCATATTATACTTTTAATTTTCTAATTCCAAATGTCCTTAACGAATTTTAAAATTAATAATTGGAATTAAAGGCATATTTTCCCATAATTAATCCCATTTTATATTTTTAATTTTCTAATTCCAAATTTCTTAATTTCCTCATTTTATTTTTTATTTGATTATTATTGAGGGACATCAATACAGGTAAACTAAAAAAAGATTAATAAATATGTAAATTATGTTTTATATTTATGATCGACATCAACTTCTTAAATATATTCTATATTAATGATACGAGGGAGTATTATATTAAATACATTAATTAACTTTATTAATTTATTCATAAATATATTTTATATAAATGATGGAAGAGGGTAATAATCATGTACGTTGACGTTTTAACGTTCAATCCTTATTAGACGTATTCCTATTATTTGCTTTGCTTTTATGACGAATCATTTTATAAGGATTGTTATTTTTCCCCAACTAAGTTAAAGGACTTCGATTACAAAAATTTAAAGAAAAATATGTCGCTTAACCTTTTTTACATGATTGTGATCCGGTGTGTTTGGTTTGAAAGGGAAGCAGGGATAAAAGGACACACTTTTATCAAATTGTCCATGAAATTTGGTAAATATTTAAAAAAATTCCTTTAAGATTAAAGGGAGTGATAAAATATCAAAAAAATCTCATAGAAAATTTTTAATGTTAAAATTGTCCCATTAACAACTTATTTATTAAGGCATTAACAATTTTATCTATGAGTTTTAATAACTCTTTAGGACTGTTATGATATAAGAATTTTTTGTGAGAATTTTTCGATATTTTCTTAATTTCTTGGGATCTTAAAAGAATTTTTTCTAAATATTTATAGCCTCAAGTAGAGTTCATGAGAGGGTAGAGATTGGAAATAGAGTGGGATCTATGGGCTATTTTATAAAGATAAGAGAAAAAATTTTGCTCTCCTTCTTCCTTCTCATCAAACCAAACACACTCTTAGAGACTATCACTCTTGTCTTCATTTTAACTAAATCATACATATCAAAGAGATGTAGTCAGCTTAATGATTATAGGGTAAATTTTTAACTTTGCTCTCATTTATAAATGAGTATTTTTCAACTCTTTCTTTATTTTCATTTGTACAAGCAAAATTGTCTAATTTCATTTATTACCTGAAAGATGACTTATAAATAAGATCAATTTTGATAAAAAAACTTATAAATAAGATAAGATAGGTAATAATTTAATTTTTCTAACACGCCCTTGTTGAACATGTATATTTTAAAATTTTTCTTTTTCGCCTTCTTTTGGAATCAGAATAATTGTAGTTTTATGCTTCACTGTTCTAATCGCCGATATCTTCCGTAGGAGCAACGTCGAGATTGATAAGCTACTTCCTCCTTCCGGAATCGGGATCGCCCATTATTTAATTCGCCGGCCAGTCTCCGTCACTTGCTGAAACCCATCCCATCCGCTCATCGAACTCTAACTCATCTCTCTCAAGCCAATCTGTTGTCAGGGAGAGAAGAGCTTGCGATTTTGGTAACGAATTGGTGTTTTTCGCTGTTATTCCTTTGTTCCATGGACGAAGTGATGACAATGGCGGATGTCAATGCGGCCACCCAGTCGACGTCATCTGCTGCAACTCCTACATCTCTGCTTCCATCTAATCTCCCCCTTCTCTCAGCATTTATCGCGTTTGCACTCGCCCAATTTCTGAAGATCTTCACCACCTGGTCCGTGCTTATGCCCATTCTTTCTCTCAGTTTTTCTCTCTCCAATTTTTCGAGCTTTATGTAGATCTCACTTTTTGGGTATGCTTTCATTTTATTGATGTTTGATTTATTTCATTGTTTCGCTGACCGGTAGATTTGGTTTTTGATCTTGACCGCACTCAGCTTTTCGATTTGCTGATTTGTGGCTCAGTATTTTTCCTGCTGCCACAGACAATTGTTTACTGTCTCATCTATCGCACAGAAGCCTTAATATGGAGTGGGGTTTGTAACTCCTTGAGCTCTGTATAACTTTGACGGGCAGGATCGTTATAGAATGCAGCAGTTTTAGGTCTATAGGCTTGTGTTCGTAGAATAGTGCTGCTGTTAATCATTTATATTAGATCTAGAGGTTTATAATTTAGGCTTATATACTTTCTATTTTCTTTTGATCCAAGGTATAGTGACATGGAAATTTTCCAGGCAAATTCAGGGTATGCTTTTAGAGTTCTTACATTACTACTCCAAGTAGTTCTGCGTTTTCCTTTCATGAAGAATTAATGATTAAATTTAGTATTCAAAATATCTAGGATGTGTTTGTATTGGCCGTGTTATGTAATATTTTTTATTAAGAAAAGAGAGAAAGAAAGGGAGACCTTAAGACCTAATTTAAAGCGCTTAATTTGTCTTATTGATGGAAGACTGTGGAGCTGCTTCTTTTTCCCCCCTTTCTTTTTAAATGTTAGGTGAAATTTGAATAAAATGTTGCCTTCTCCCTTCAAAGAATTTAGATACTTGTTTCTGTTAGAACTTTTTCACATAATCTTGAGGATTTTTGATAAAATGTTATCGATTGGTTTCATGATTTAAGGTCTTCCTTGTTTTATATGTGAAGCTAACTCTTTAATTTTATATTCCATATGACTTGTGCATATGTTTGTTGTCATGTTAAGTTGGACTTCACAAGTGTGATTTAAACTCAAGGTTCTTGATACCTAATAAGCTTTAATTTCATATTCCATATGACTTATGCATATGTTTGTTGTCATGTTAAGTTGGACTTCACAAGTGTGATAAAACTCAAGGTTCTTGATACCTAATGCTGCACCTTCACATTAGGCTCTTGAAAAATTTCATTTCTACAATCCTAAGTAAGATGAGCTCAAGTTTTCCAGATTTTTCTCCTAGATACTCAGGTATAAGGAAAGGAGATGGGATTCTAAAAGGATGCTTGATTCAGGTGGAATGCCTTCATCACATTCTTCTACTGTGTCAGCTCTAGCAGTGGCTATAGGTCTCCAAGAGGGAACTGGGTCGCCTGCTTTTGCAGTTGCTGTAGTCTTGGCATGTGTGGTATGTATTTCATGTATGATCAAATATACTTCCTTTTCTCTAATCAGCCTAACTTATCAACTTCTTACATTTTTGCCTTCATTTGTATACTTTATATTAGTTATTTATGTGGTTTTGCATTTCAGTTTTGAATAAACCGTACTCATTTAGTTCTTTCTAGATTCTTATGTATTCAGTCAACATAAGTTGTAGTTCTTGATGAGAAGCCATAAGTCTTTCTTTTGTGCAGAATTAAGTTTAGCAATGACCTTCTGTAAGTCTAGGGAACAAAAAGAAAAAAATTTAAGTACACACTGAACGAATACTCTATTATTTGTGTGCAGTGGATATCTTTTTGGAACCTCAAATTCTCTGATAAATCAGGAGATATTTGTGAAACCTTACTGTATTTATGATCTTAATGATATATCTAATGATGAGTAATAAAGAATACTATGGATCTGAGTTTGAGATAACTTACTATGCTTCCTGTATACATAGTTTGCAGACTGTTAAAAGTTTGGATCTGTTATTTGAATAATAAAAAGTTTTTTTTATTGTGATGTTATGCAGTAAAAACTGGAATATACAATAGCATGCTGATTATTTTTTTCTCCATGCTTATAGCTTTGATGAGAATACAAAAGTAACCTGATGGGTAAGAAAGATAGGAAAGAAAGAGAGGGAAAGGGAGAGAAACAGAAGAAGAAAGAGAGGAGGGAGAGAGATAAATAGGAGAGAGATAACAGAGGAATCAGTTTCTCATTACTCACTTAAGCCTGTTTACAATTAGTCCTAAGCCACCTATATATAGCCCCTAGCTACTAACAGTAACCTCTCCTACTCACCCCAGCTAACTTCTCTTATTTATTATATTTACTTATCATAATCATTTTCTAATAAATCATTTATGTCCTTATCTATAATCATTATTCTCTTTTTGTATGAGTGATTTAACCCCTGGGAAAGCATCTGTCTGTTTGATGATCTCAATTCCATTCTTTCTGGTTGGATTACTATGTGCTTCATCTGGTGAAGTGGGGATGATTAATTTTTGTGAGAACTTTATAGGTAATGTATGATGCAACAGGAGTTAGACTTCATGCAGGTCGGCAGGCAGAAGTAAGATTCATTATTTAATGTTAATTTTGTTGATTTGCTTTAGTTTATTACCTGACTTTATTACTCATCTTCCTCCAACACATCTTATATAATGAATGCTTGTTTCATATGCTATCTGTCAATTTAACGTTTGTGTTCATGACAGTTGCTGAATCAAATTGTATGTGAGCTGCCACCAGAACATCCTTTATCCAATATCAGACCACTGCGTGATTCACTTGGTCATACTCCTCTTCAGGTTTGTTGTGTTTTTTGCTGGATATTCGGTATTGTTGCAGTAATTTCTTGCCTTGAATCCAACCAACTACTTGGTTTTGGTTTATTTGTTTGAGGATGATATTGTAACAAGAAGTACTAATTTAGAGAGTTTTATGGTGGGTGATGGTGAAGTGTTAATTGGAGTCTCGTGGTTATCATTTTACAAATGCCATGAGTTGAAGAGCGTGTTTCCTGCAAGTTTTGATCTTTTAGGAACTGATCTTGATGGTAAGAGGGAGGGAGGTAGTATGGGAAGTACATGAATAAGTATACTTCCGTGTCAGCTGATCAGCAAATTTCTTATTTCTTGTCATCAAAGATTAATATCTTTCTCTAGAATAAATTTTCCATAAACAACAGGGTTCTCCGGAAACTATTGCAGAATTGTATTTCATGTGTGATGTACGACTTTCATGTTCTCGTCATTGGCTGAACCTTTCATGGCCTAATTTACTAACATGATTTATGGAACCACTCATCACGCTGGTCACTTGTCCATATTGCTTTAGTTTTATCCCTTATGTGTCGTATCCCCTTTGACAGAGACAATTGACTTTATACAGTATTCACTTTCATACTTAATGTCATTTTGTTGATCTCGCTTAGGAGACTTTAATTTCAGAAGATTCAAATATCATCATTTATGATAGAGAGAAGCAATCGAGTTACTTTTCATATTTCTGTCTGGCTGTGTCTAAATATGTGTTTAATTTGGTACTCTGGTTTATGTCAATTTTTTTTTGGCGTACAGGTTGTTGCTGGTGCTTTATTAGGCTGCTTTGTAGCGATTTTAATGAGCACATCCAATTAGGGATGCTATTTGGACAATACTTCTACCATGCCAGAAAGTGTCGCTGCATAGCATTAAGAAAAGAGAATGCCATTGAAAGAGCAAAAAGTACCTACTGTTGTTGAACGCCTGTAAAGAGGGTGGATATTGCCACTTGTATACATCAATCGACAAGTTTGTTACTATAGCTTAATTTGACTGAGTGTATTCATTCTTTAAGGGATTGAAATATGCACATCCTGATATTGATGGAATTATTGGTATGAAACAAGCTAGTTACTTCATTTACTTCAACTGTGCGTGTAATTTGGTTCATATATTTGTTATAATTATCTTTGTGGATACTCGGTTTTTCTGCTTGGAAACTGTTGTATGCTTTTCATTAATGGGTTAACGTCATATTTGGCGCATAGGCAATTCCCAACAGCTTCTATTGATTTTACGCGAGGTTATTAAATTTGATCAGCCAGTAAATCGGTTGGAGTATTAAGTCAAGAGTCAGTGGGTCTATCGAAGTCAAACTGGTGAGAAAATAAAGATTTTAGGGTTATTAATATGAAATTCTAAAGAAAATTAAAAAAGAATCAATTGAAAAAAAAAAAAGTGGACTATGTTGATGTTTAGGCTGAACTGGTTCGTAGGGTTGTTCTGGTCCAATTTAAGCCTTTCTTGTGGTTTGTTTGTGTAAAACAAAACCCCATTTTCCCATTTTCATAGGTGTGTTGGGATTTATTTCCAGTACTGGTATAACATTGAAAATTTAATACTGCTATTTTTATTAAGTCACACAATATTTTGATATTATTATATAGTTTTAAATCACAGCTGTAACTAAATATATTAATAGTCACCTGTCATATGATTCTCATGCGTATTTTTTGTTTTATCAAATAACAAAATATTGTGCATTAAAATTTGAAAGTCCTAAATACCAAGAATAATATACTACTCTAATACTTATTATGAGTCTATTTTAACTAACTCTTACATATTAAGGAATGACAATCAATTCATTAAATGTGTTAAATTGATAAATTTTTTAAGCTTTTTGTTATTAAAATTTTATTTTATTTATAAATCATTGTCACCCCTCTCTCCTCTTTCCCTTTTTCTAATGAGAACTAAATAAAGGTAAAATTGAAAACTAATTATTAACAACTTTATACAATGAACTTATAAGCAAGGTTATTAAAATTTGATCAGGAAATTGGCAAACTGGCCACCTACCTGGTTTGGGTGAACCACTAACTTGGGTTAGTATTTTTTCTTATTAATTTAATTTTTTAGATCTTCTTCAAAATTTCATATTAATAACTCAGGAATCTTCATTTCCTTACTTGTTTGGCTATATATATATATATATATATATATATATATATATATTTATTTATTTATTTTAACACTATACTATATACTCTTGCAAGCTGATTTAAATGTTTTTTTCATAAAGGAAAAACTCTCCTGATGCACAACGATACTGCTATCTTTTTGTTTTGATAAGCATAGGTATGATTCTATTGGAGGCAACCTTGTGCACCGTCAAGTAGTAACTATGGACACCTCTACCCATAGGAATATAAACCTTGATTCGCCATATTGTAAGGGACTTTGACTTTTTCTAGTTCAAACCCCATGGTTATTGCTATCTATTTGACAATTAAGAGATTAGGCCGCCTTAATTATTTTTCAAATTTTGGCAGGACATTTTTTCTTTTTTTCAAGTTGTGGATTTCATGTTTGCACAAAATTGTAATATATGACTTTTTTTTTATATTGTTTTTACAAATTTTGGCATTTTGGGCCCGGGGCATTTCCCCATTTTTTTTAAAAAATAATAATGTGACATCTACTCAGATAGCGGGCTATTTATGCAGCCCAATAGGCCTACACTATTCCCACCTTCGGTAATTTTATTCAGTCATGTGGGCCATATTCTACTCAGATATTGGCCATTTATTTTTATTTTTATATTGACAAGCAGTCTCGCTGGGTCGCTCCCCCAATTCAAATTACTAATTTGGAGGGAAACTCCATGATTGCCTAGTGAATCTTAAATCGAACCCCCAGAAGAACTAAACCGAACGGTAGAGCCCCGACCGAAAAATTTTGCTCAGTGCTCAGAATTCAACTCCCCAAAACTCGCCACGGAAACGATTTCCACTTGAATTGTTGTAGATTTGTCGATGCCATCTTCCATGGCGGAAACCCTAAGCCCCAATCCTACAGTTGGTCAGAAGCAGAGGCTCCCTATGTCTACTCGCATCCAATCACCTACAAGTCCTTTTTTCTTGGGCTCCAACGACGACCAGCTTGAACGCGCTCAGGCTCGTGCTGCCCGCGCTGCTGCCATCCGCCGCAAGGCCGTTGCTGCAAAATTGCAATCACAATCTTTGGATGACAATTCTGATCCCTGTCTCAACAAGCAGCAGATTCTTGATTTGCTCCAGAACTGCATTAAGCTTGCCAGTGAAAATGTAATTCTGCAGTATTTTTATTTTTTTTAAACAGTTTTCTGAACTCTTTTGTTATTACCAAGAACTTGCATGCTTTTACGCAGGTTTGTATTCAATTGACGTGTAAAATTAAACTTTATCGTTTTATTCTTTTCGTGAAGCTTCTAGTTGAGAACTCAATAGAGATGTGGAATTTATTCTGATAAATGATATTGAGTTCGCTCTTAAATCCATGCCCTTGGTAATCTCAATGCGCACTGGTAGCTTTCGGCCATTTTTTGCACTGGGTGTAAAGATGGAGTGATAGTTCTGCCCCTTGAGCTTTTGGTTCCATGTTGAGGTTTTTTAATATTGTATTTTTTTGTGGCAGAAAATTAATCAGAAAAATACATGGGAGCTGAATTTGATTGATCACCTCACTGATATCATTAAAGTCGAAGAAGAAAATGATGTGGAGACGAATTTTCAAAAGGTACGTTATGTTGATGAAGGAAATTACGAAGTGCGATTCTTATCGATTGATTTGGGTTCAGAAGTACATCAAAATATTAAATGTTAAGTCTGATTTTCTGACACTGGTCGCTCCAATGACTTAGAGATCTTCGATTGGAAAGTTTAGTTATTTTTATGATCTTTTTAATTTGTTATGAAGCATTTCTACAATGCTGATATTATTAGCTTCAGACAATAATTATACGCATGCAACGGTATTCTCCATCAGATTATGTCGAATTGAATTCTTCGTTTATGATTGAACAGACGGGGCAATGTTATGTATCTGATCAAGATATTCTCTGGTTTTTTTGGCAGGCAAGTTGCACACTTGAAGCTGGAGTCAAGATTTATTCATTAAGGGTAGATTCAGTGCATTCTGAAGCCTATAAAGTCCTTGGTGGAATGAATAGGGCAGGCCAAGAAACTGAACAAGGTTACCATCGTTACGATGTTGCGCCTAATAATTTCTGTTCTAATATAGACCCACCTTGAACATCTACATTCTACTTCTAAACAATCTTCAAAATAATGTTCTGCAAAAGAATTAATGCCCATAGTATTAGGGGAAACTTCTTAAGTTAATATGACTGATTTTCATTGAATTTAATCAGTTCAAAAACAAGAAAAAAAGCATTGACTCGCTCCTATCATTGGAGGTGCATCTCATGGAAACGTCTATACAATGTCTATTCTCTATAGAAATCCTATATAACGTCTTTGATAATTCTCCATTGGTCATATTGTGGATATGGTATCTTGTGCATGTTTGGAATATCTTTTCTGCATATAACTTTTGGTTATACAATCATTTGTTATTTACTAATTCTAATGCTTGTCATAATTTCAGATACTGCTCTGGAGAATGATAACGTTGAAAAAGAACAGGAAGGTAGCAAAAAGGAGATGGACAGAAAGGTCAATGGTCTTTGAATCTCTGGACACATTGCTTAACTAAACTATATGCTTAGTTGTAAGTCCTAACAGTAGTTTATTCATGCAGTTGTCACCTTTGTCTACACTGGAATCGTCTTTTGAGGTTCTTAATGTGAAGAAGTTTGATGGTGATATCCAGTCTCATTCTATCTCTTGTTACTTGTTTGAGTTTTGGAATTAATATGAAAATATGCATGTTTTTTTTCAGCCGCTTTTGCTGTGGATCCACTCTATCACCAGACATCAGCGCAATTTGATGAAGGTGGAGCGAAGGGTCTCTTGATGAATAATCTTAGTGTATATGGTGAATGTAGGGTCCTCTTTGATTCACAGGAAGTTCCAGGAAAGTGCATGACAAGCGAGAATCAAGATGAGGTTTCAGATACAATCGATCTTTCTTTTGCTAAAGGTTTTCTGCTTTTGATTTGGCCATATTGTTGTCTTTTAATAATGGAATCATTCAATTCAATTTTGATAATTGTGTTTTACATGTCATTTTATAGAATGTGTCGAACAGATGGTAATGAACATGCGCATGAAGGATGAAATTTCCCCTACTCTCAGGATTATAGTAAATCAATTTGATGAGAATAATAGAAGGCCATCAGATTTTCAATTTTCTCGTCAGAAGGCACCAGAAGACTTTGAAGAAGCCCATGATTGTGAAATTGAGATTGACAGAGAAGAATATGGAAACTGCACGTCTTGGATTGATGACCATGATGACCAAACAGTTGATGATCTAGGCTCAAATGATGCTAATGCAAGTTTTCCTAGTTATGCTCAGGTTGGTTAGTTTGCGTGCTTATGTTATAGGAAATTTATGCTTATCGTCAATGATCTTTAATAAAATAATGCTCTGCTAACATGATTGATGAGTAGTTCTGATAAAATGTTTATTTTTGTAGGAAAATGACTCATTTCCTCCTCAAGATCCTGCTATTGAGGACACGTTTGAAAATGTCGATGGCTACTTATTCTTAAGTCTAGGTTTTAATTCAAAGCACAACGCATGGGCAGGCCCTGATCATTGGAAGTACAGAAAAGCGAAAGGTAGAATTAAGGGGACAAGTTAGATATAATAATTATGTTTATGGGCATTCAGAATGGTTGTCATTCTAGATTTTTTTTGTAGGTGCTGAGGTTAATCCTGAGTCAGAGGATGGGTCAACCCTAAAACCTAAGCAGTCAAGAAGTAAGAGACAGGCAGAAGTTGACTTAGATTTCGCAAATTTTGTTGATAAAGAGATGGCAGATATCTTTTCTCCTCCCAAGAATCCCAAATCATTACTGCTCCCTGAAAATAGACCGCTTTGTAATACAAAACTTCCGGAAGACTGCCACTATCAGCCAGAGAGTCTTGTCAAGTTATTTATTCTACCTAATGTGAAGGTATTTTTTTAGTGCATAAATTTTACTAAATTCTCTGGAATGATATTTATTTGTTTCTCTAATGATTTTCCCTCCTTTTTAGTGCCTTGGGAGGAGAGCGAAAAAATCCTCGGGTAAACTATTGTGCCACTATGATTCAAATATATATATTTATTTTTAGTACGATTTCTCCCAATTCTTTTGGCCAGTATATAGAACATTTCATAGTCTTGCCATCCTTTTTTTTTTTTTTCAAACTCAGGTGTATTTGCTGAGGGAGCTGATGAACAATGCAATGGGTACGAGCCGATCCCTTCATACGAAGATGGAAGTATTTGTGGCGGTGACTATGGTGATGTTCATAGCGACCATGAGGAATCTACCACACTTGTTTCTCAGCCTCGTCAGGTTGGGCTGAGTTTTTATCCCACTTTTGACATGTGACCATTTTAGGCATGGATCGTGGTGAAGAAATATACTATTGTCACTGATAATCTATATCATTAAATTTCTATTCAACTACAATTGCATTGGAAATTATCTTTTAATTTTTAATCTGCTTAATTCCGAATAAACAGGTTAATAAAATCGAAGTTGAGTATGACAAAACCTCAAAACAAGTTGATGTCCAGGCTCTGAAAAAAACTCTATGGGATCATATTCAAGAAAATGGTCAGGTGCCTCTTCAGGTATGCTAAGATTGCTTTTTCCATTTTTCTTAGCTTTGACCCTTTGTTTCTGTCTCTTTCTAGCATTCCCCTGCTACAGACTAGCATAAAATGCTTTCTGCATTATGGTTTCCTTATGAAGTACCCTGCTTATTTCAACATTCTTGTTCATTTTATGTATAAATATCCCTTGGGAATCTGTTGCCTTGCTAGTGCTCTATATTTTGGCCTTAATGGTTCTGTTCTCAGACTCTTACCATATAATAAAAAATTTTGGTTTGAGGATTAATCCTAATTTTTGCCTTGATTTATTTTTCGCTTCCTTCTTGCTGCCAAAGGAGGAGAAGGACGTGGTATCTTTTAGGGAAATACTGGCAAAGTTTCCTGACGATTGCCAAGCTGCTGCGACTATTAGTGACATCTCTCCTCATTTGTGTTTCATATGTCTATTGCATTTGGCAAATGAGAATGGGTTAAGCATTCAGAGCTGCCCGAATTTGGATGACCTTGGTATATGCCTTCCTCGTGTAGCTGCAACTAGAAGTGGAATGGTTTAGGGACTTGCTCACTTATCTGATTTCTACATGTAACATTTGGTGAGTGATCTCTACTACTGATTGCTCCCTCGTATATTTCAAAATGTTACTTGTGGTGAAACAAAGTCCTAGAAAGCATCGAGTCTAACAATCACAAGTCTTGTGAATTCTCAGTGTCAAGAGTTGGGTGCATATTTGACACTTGAAGATGTTTGAGAGTATTTTGCCAAAGAAAAAGATGCGTGAAATTTAAACTAACCATCACTGAATGGTTTGCCCAAAAAAGGAAATAAAAGAAGACATCAATGAGGGAAGGAGTATTGACAAGATGCGTGAAATTTAAACTAACCATCACCGAATGCGTGAAATTTATATATTCCTTGGAAACTAGGTGGTATATTTAGACACTGAGGGAGTATTGACTAATAACTGCCAATGTATTCGGGGTTGTCAATTTTCTAAGCCTCTATACTTGTATCGTCATTATTCTTCCCTTTTGAATCATGTAATGTATCATTATCAGTCGCGTCTATTGTTTAGATTGCTCTGTGCATTTGTTATTCCTTGGACATTACGTTGAGTGCTGTGTAATCTAGGCGCCGTTTTGTTCTTTTTTAAGATATAAAACATATAATAATGAGATTTGATTTCCTCATGTTGCATGAGAAGAAGATTCCTACACACACATGAAATGATTAGACCCATGTATATATATGAATTAATTTATATATATATGTGGGTCCTACCATTTCATGTGTGTGACATAAGAAAACACTTCTCCTACAACATGAGAAGTGTTTTTCCTTATAATAATTATAGATGTAAACACCCTTGCATTTCTATTGATAATTCATATAAACCAAGAAAATTAGTTAATAATTCATGTGCTTGAAATTATGTTATCTTTTGAAAAATATCTTTAATTGAATGCAATAATTTTTTTAAATTAGTCTTCATTTCTTCTTTACGCTATCATCATTAAATAACATTTATACTAAAGACGTTATTTAAAAAAAAAAAAAATTGCTGTGTACAGATAAAATATTAATTGCTTTTTAGGCCTCACAAAATAATTAACAATAGCTTTTATAATGCGATTTATAGATAGGAACATAATTAGTATAATGAGAAGATTATGTAATATGAATTGCGGCTAAAATATACATTTGTTTTTTTTTAATTTGTATTAGATTTACTTTTAATCTTCTAAATTTATAAAGTGTATTTTTAATCCTTAAATGTTAATACCATTAGTTTTATCCAACAGAAAATATTAACTCATATCAAAGCTTAAGGCCAAATATGTGACGCTTCTGCGATGTCAGGTTTAATGAAAACAAAATAGAATATGAAAGCTTAAGGCCACCAGACCAGAATACTAGTTTCAGCAGGTAAGCTTTCTATGACAGCCTTGCCACCAAAAAATCCACGCCCAAGGGGACTGTAAGGTACTATTCCTATCCCAAGTTCCCTGAAAGTGGTGTCATAAGCAAGATTCATGAATGTATGAGCAAGAAAACCGACAAGTAGACAGAGATTTGATGCAGGCATCAGTTTATGAAGCGGACATGTATTTGTTGATACTTGTTAAAGTTAGCACAAAGTTTTACTCGCAAAGTGGAACAATTTCTTCTTCAATTTCACGGTTCCAAAGCGACCACTCTAATTGCACAGCAGTGATTGGATGAAACTACATGAGCCCTTCTAATGGTGTCGGGGCTAGCTTCAGATAATCCAATGTCCTTTTATTTTCCCTCTTCCACCAACTTCTTCAGTTCTCCCATCTGCTCGTTTTCAAAATAAACTCAGACAACAAAATTCTTCATAATGCGCTATGCCGTATCAGAAAGATTCAGATGTTATATGTCAATACGATGCTGATTAGCATAATCAACGGCATTAGTGACACATAAGCAAAAGTAACATCGTTAATCCTACTTTCAAGTCTTTTTGAAATTATAGGATCTAAAGGTTTTAAACAAGATTAGAACCTCTTGTTTGAAACTTCATAGATGAAAACCAAAATAAAGGTAAATTTTAGAGGTTAAATGTTGTATTAACCCATTTTATTTCTAGCTTACTCCCTCTTTGCCAAATACATGTGATATATATATTTTTTTAGTTTCTATTCTCTCACTCTTTTTTTGACAACCGTTTTTGTTCTCAAATATAGTAGACAGTTTAAAATTTTATAATATATATTTTTTTAAAATCGTATTTTGATGATTTGTCCTCCTCCTCCCATTCATAATAGGAGATCTTCAATACTCCTATTCAATTAGGGGCATATTTAAAAAGAACAAAAAATTCAGATAAAACAAACTTCTACTTAAGATGGACCAGCATTAGCCTTAGTGGAAGGAGTTTTGGCTGCTTAAACACAAGGTCTCAAGTTCACATTTGTGTGAATGCAGAAAACATATTTAGAAGAGCTATCCCCAAGTAGTCCTTACAATGCTTGGATCTAATTCTTTCAGACATATAAAAAAATTATTACTCAACCAAGAGAAAGTCGCAAGTTAGGCATTGATTTTCAATGATTCAACAAGTATTTTAAGCGGTCAGCAATATTTTATAAGTGAAGGGTGCGGACAGCTAATAAATGGTCTCAGTCCGCACAGAAAGATAACCAAAATCATGGTCTCACTAATGATTCCATCTTATCTGGAAAACAACATTGTCAAAGGAAAAGACAAATTTTGTTGTATTACTTCACCTTTTCTTTTTGACAGACTAGTATGTACTCTAGCAGAAGCAAAATGAAGCTCCCCAGATGAACTTTTTTATCATTTAAAATGTAAATCACCCATGGTATGACATATAAGAGTCATATATATATGTCAAATGATGTGATATTATTGGGAGACCCAGAGAGAGTAAGGAAGATAAGACAAGTTTTGTGCGTAATAAAGAAGCAGTGCAATGTAACTAATGGTGTGTGATGGGTGGGGTATTAGCAAACTTCCAAGAACAGCCCATAAAAGCATCAGTTGTTCTATCCCCTGCTATCTCACTCTCTGGTACCGCATCTGAAATCTCCTTCAAATCATCCTTGCTCAACTTCACTTTAAACGAGCCAATATTAGTGTCCAGGTTTTTGGTTTTGGTCGTTCCTACAATACATGTGAGATTCAATATCAGAATGCTATTTCCTGGCATAGAACCGTTGTATTTATTCAAAAAGCATTTCATGTAGCAATAAGATCTCGGTACAAATACTAGTTAGTTTCGCATTTTACTTTGTCAGAAGATACTCTGACTAGGAAATGAAATACCCTTCTCCACGACAATTTTATAGATGAGCCATATAAATACAGTTAAGTCATGCAGGCGTCACCGCGTCACTATTAAGTACTCACTCACCAGGGATAGGAACCACGTTATCTCCTTGATAAAGAATCCATGCAAGGGCTATTTGTGATGGCGTACATCCATGCTTCTGAGACAATTTCTCTACCTTATAGTAAATGTTCTTGTTCTTCTCAAAGTTTTCTCCTTTCAACCTGGGCTGCATTGACTGCAAGAAGAAAACACAAATATGTGACAATCACAGATGAATGAGGTTTTTGTGATCGTGGAAAAAGAAGAGAAAATGAAGCTCATGTCCAAAATATTAAGCCTATACCAGAAAACTTTGTGCAGGTACGCTTTCTATCACTGCCTTGCCACAAAAAAATCCACGGCCAAGGGGGCTGTATGGTACTATTCCAATTCCAAGTTCTCTGAAGGAGTTGTCCCCCCATCAGAAAGATTCATGAGTGATGCAGAAAAACAGCAAGTCAACAAAACAATTAACCCAATTTCATAACTACAATTCCCATATTGCAATAGAAAGAGTGGTGTTCACGCATGTCATATAAAGGGAGATTAGTTTTTTGGTATTTGAGGGAACCAACCATCGTTCTTGGATAAATTGAAGGGTCATCTTTTTTATATAATCAAGGGTTTCCCTTGAAGCTTTGAGGGTAAATGGTTCTCACCCCTCCTATCAAGTGCGCTTTTCGTGATTTGAATTTGTGTTTTTCTCTTTATGAGGTGAGGTCCCTTACCACCTCAACCAACTTGTTGGTAAATTGAAGGGTCATCTATAATAGTTGTTACTACAACTATATATGAAGATGAACAAGCCAAGATATTTGATGTAGAAAACATTTTGATATGGGCATCAGTTTCTCAAACAGAAATGTGTTTATCGATGGTTCTTCTTAACTCAAGAACTTACTTGCAAAGTGGAACAATTTCTTCTTCAATTTCACGAGTCCAAAGGGACCACTCCAATTGCACTGCAGTGATGGGATGAATCGCATGAGCCCTTCTAACGGTGTCAGCGCTAGCTTCAGATAACCCTATGTACTTTATCTTTCCCTCTTCCACCAACTTCTTCAGTTCTCCCATCTGCAAATTCAGAATGAACCCAAACAAAAAGATTCTTCATAATACACTCAGCCTTATCAAAGGACAAAGAAGAAAGATTCAGATTTTATGCGCCACTTACTGTGACTTCAATAGGAACTGTTGTGTCAACGCGGTGCTGATAATAGAGATCAATGTATTCCAAACCAAGGCGCTGAAGGCTACCCTCACAACAAGACCGAACATATTCTGGGGTTCCTTTTACTATGACATTACCAGCTTCAATTTTGACAATCCCAAATTTTGTGGCTACCTGAATCTTTTCCCTTGGTAGTTCCTTCAACGCCTAAAAGTTTCAGTTAAATAAAGCTGTAAGTTCATGAAACAACAAAGTATCGGAATCAACTGAGAAGTATTTATATTTATTCTACTGTAATACGAACGTCATTTGTTCCAAGTGGTACAGTTGAAACTTACTTGCTGAGGTAACTTTTGCAAGAAGAAGGAGGGAATATTGTCTTACTTAATTGAAATGGTGACGATATAGCCGTATAGAACAGCCATCCCACATTGTAAACAACAGGGCATATTATAAATTAAAGACAGATATTTATTTACCTTTCCTACCAAAACTTCATTAGTGTGGGGTCCATAAATATCTGATGTATCAAAAAATGTGATCCCTTTGCTGAAAGCATCCTTGATAATTGATACTCCAACCTCATCAGAGACAGGAGCGTTATAGACTCCAGTAAGCCCCATGCATCCAAATCCTAACTTAGAGACCTGAACAAAGAAGGGCCATGCTCAATCATCATACACACAAAGCAGAGTTGCTAACAGAGGAACAAGATTGAGGTACTGGAATGGAGAAATTGAGGGTGGGTTAGGAATCATACCTCAAGGCCCTGACTTCCAAGTTTCACTCGAGGAATCTCTACACTCTGTGCAGCCATTGATGTGTTTCAATTTTCTGGTGGTTTCAATCCTCGTTCCAGAAAACGCTTCCTGTATCCTGGGCCGAGCTAAGGACTGAAGAGAGGAAGATGATGGTAATTAAGAATTGGTGGAGGTTTGAACGAAGAAGGCTGCAAGTCAAAAATGAGAAAAAAGGAACGAGGCTATGGTGGTAGGTGAATGCGTTGGTGGGTGGAAGGCATCATCGAAACAGTTCAATGCACTCGCCACGTAAGAAACTATAGTTTAAAAAATCATTCAATCAAGTTGTTATAGATTCAAACAACCTTGTAATTCTGTCCAAAAAAAAAAACCTTGTAATTACTTTCTTAAGTCGAGATTCAGTGAATATTCACATATATGAAGCGCTTGTTGAAGATATTTATTTTTGGATGGCTCACAACTCACAATGTTTATGCCACTACATATAATTGATAATACTGTAAGCGCCATTCCAACTTTCAATAATTCCCGCTTTCCAGCTCCCTACAAACTGACGCCGGCGCCTAGTCCTTCCCATCTTTTTTTAATAAAAAAACTTTAACTCCAAAAAATTAAATAAAATGTTTAAAAATAAATCTATATTTAATTTAAAACAGAGTGGGTTTTATTTTATATAAATGTGAATGATAAGAAAACAAAGTGGATATATTCTCTTTACATGTAATGCATTTCATGGAAAACAATCTTTTTTGATTGCCCATCCGGTTCATTGGAATTATCACTTCCAACTAATCCAGATTCACCTTTAATCAGGCCTATGGTTTTAAGGGAGGAGTCTCCCACACCATTTTCTCTATTTCTATATCTCAAATTGAGGACGTGATTAAGAGGAAGAAAAACCCTTTCCACTTGCTTGTGAAAAACAATCTTAAATCTCATTAATTCATTTAAAATTTAAGAAAACATGCTGAGCCTGTCAAACAAGTCCTTTTAAGCCTACTTAAATCGAGGTTGGACTTCTAAAAACACATCATTTTGGGGTAACGAGGCTTTTATGATTGGTTATTTTAAACTTGAATTCATTTAGGGCTCGCCCTGTGATGTTAAGGGCTTGTTCATTTAGGCTCACCCAACATTATTTTTCTAATTTGAGTTATTTTTAAACATTTTAAAAAATATGTTTGTTCAAAAAAAAAAGTCCTTTATAAATTACATGATGCAAAAATATCCATGCAATTATAGATCATTTTTCTATCAAGGTTCAGGATAATAGTTTGATTTGATTTAGTTATAGTTATATGGACTTAGCTTTTCACTTTAATTTGCTAATAATTATGATTTGAATTAGAAATTTCATGAGATCTTTCAATTTATTTTTATCTATTTGATTTTTTTTTATTAAATGTTTTTATTTGAGGGTTAAGCTTCAATTTTAGAGGTATTTTATAGATGCAAGTTTTTTAGATTTGACCCAACCAATGATTGGTTTTATAGAGCTTGGTTGGCACATTTTCCCACCTCTAAACGCACTACACAAGCACTGAATCAAGATTTATGCATTATAATTTAAAAGATTGTAAATCTTAAATAGAAAATCATATCAAAGTCTTGTACAAATATCCAAATAAAAATGAAAGAGAAGACTCCTCCTGTATTTTTCGTCACTGAATTTTCCCAAACTATGATCAGCTTATTCATACGTTCATTTGTTTTATAGTAGAGAAAAACATTTTTTTTAAAATGTTAGATATAATAAAATGAAAAAGAAAAAAAGGAACAACCCAAAAAAAAAGAATGAAATGCTGGTGATGAAGCCAGCCACGCGTTTAATTCACATACTCCAACATTCTTAAAAACATAAAGAGTCAATTTTTCTCAGAATGATATAATCTGGGCCCCTACTCCATATGTGCAAGAATGATGGGAATGTTGTTTTCGTGGAATATTATTATTATTGCTGTTGTTGATATATTATTATTGGAAAAACAACTTTTAATTGTAGGAGAAGTGTTTTCTCATGTCACACATATATGAAATGGTGGGACCCACATATACATATATGTAATTCATATATATATATATATATATATATATATGTAGGTCCCACCATTTCATGTGTGTGTGGGAATCTTAGTTTTCTCATGCAACATGAGAAAACTAAACCCCATTATTATTATGCCATTATGGTTATATATTTGCAAATGTCAATACATTTATATTATTATCTTTTTAACAAATTAAGAAATATCCTGGTAACAAAAGTTGATCCAATTGGTAAAGAGGTTAATTTATAATCATCTGGATGTAAGTTCAAATCCCACCAATGTGAGTATAATAAAAAGAAAAAGAAAAAACCAACAAAAACGGAAATAAAGAGGTTGATTTATTTTAAAATGCTAGTATTTCCCCCCTAATTGTTAGGTACAATAAAAAGAAAAAGAAAAAACGGGAATAACCAACAAAAGAGAGTTAAGGTCAAGCAAAGTGATAATAACACAAATCATTTGAGGGTGACCATGTCTTTATCCAGTTGATACAAAGCTTGTTCTATCCAACTTTTTATTTCCGATAGAGGGCACTCAAGAAATAAATGATAAAAGAGTTCCTTTAGCTTCGCATCCAAATGCGCACAAGCAACGGGACTTCCGGTGATGCAGTTTACGAATATCAGAAGATTGAATTGCATCATGCATTTATTTCTAGAAAAAGAGAAGTTGTTTAGCTGGAGGTTGAATTCTCCAAATGAATTTCCAGAAATAATCACTAACAGCTTGGCTTGATCATTTAAAAGAGTAGCCACCTCATCTTTCACCAAATAGGAACCCATAGAATTACCACATCACTGTAGTTTGTCAGAGTTGTTCAAAATGGAAATGGGAGTCTGAGCAATAGCATTTACAGTGTCCATCAGGTAAAGTAATCGAATGTGCTACAGATTCCAAGAGGTGGGTTCCATAGATTAGGGACATTCAATGATAGGTAAGCCCAATAAACTTCTCTTATTCAGTTACTATCATTTTGTTTTCTGTATACATAAATAAGAGGTACAATGCAGCTAATGTTGTGTAATGGGAGGGGTGTTCGCAAAGTTCCATTGAAAGCGAGTATACTGATCAATTGTTCTATCCCCTGCTACCTCAGTAACTGGTACCGCATCTGAAATCTCCTTCAAATCATCCTTCCTCAACTTCACTCCAAACGAACCAATATTGGTGTCCAGATTTTTGGTTTTGGTCGTTCCTACAACACATGAGGGATTCAATCAGAATGCTATTTCCTGGCACAGAACCATTATATTTATTCAAAAGCATGCCATGTAGCAAGAAGATCTCTCAAATACTAGTTACTGGTTTCTAAGGTAGTTTTACATTTTACTTTGTCAGAAGAGACTCTGACTTGGAAACAGAATACCCTTCTTCAGGACCATTTTATAGATGAGCCATAGAATGGAGTAGAAAATAATCGCTGACCAGGGGTTGGCGCCACATCATCTCCTTGATGAAGAATCCAAGAAAGAGCAAGTTGAGCCGGTGTACATTCATGCTTCTGAGCCAATTTCTCTATCTTAAAGTATATGTGCTTGTTCTTGTCAAGGTTTTCTCCTTTGAACTTGGGCAATACTCGCTGACATAAGAAAACAAATACCATTTGGAAGGGCATGTCACATCACAAAAAATGGGGAAAACACAAATTCGTAACAATCCCAGATGAATGATGGTTTTGAGATCCTTGGTTTAATGAATAACAGAAGAGTAAATGAAAGTCATGGTCAAGATATTAAGCCTATACCAGAGAACTTCCTGCAGGTACGCTTTCTATCACTGCCTTGCCACCAAAAAATCCATGGCCAAGGGGACTGTATGGTACTATTCCAATTCCTAGTTCCCTAAAAGTGTTGTCACCCCCCATAAGGAAGATTTATGAGTGATGTAGAGAAACAGAAAGTCAACAAAACAATTAACCCAACTAAGCTTCTTTGATAAATTGAAGAGTCGTCAATAATTAGGTTCCACAAATAATAGTTGTTACTACAACTATATAAAAGGATTAACAAGCCAAGGTATTTTAAGTAGAAGGCATTTGATATACATGCATGAGTTTCTGAAAGAGAAATGTTTTTATCGATGGTTCTTATTACCACAAGAATTTTTACCTGCAAAGTGGAACAATTTCTTCTTCAATGTCTCTAGTCCAGAGGGACCACTCCAATTGCACTGCAGTGATTGGATGAATCGCATGAGCCCTTCTAATTGTGTCAGGGCTAGCTTCAGATAATCCAATGTACTTTATCTTTCCCTCTTCCACCATCTTCTTCAATTCTCCCATCTGGTCATTTTCAAAGTAAAAACAACAAATTTCTTCATTAATGCGTGAAGCCATATCAACGGGCAATGAAGAAAGATTCATATGTTATAAGCCACTTACTGTGACTTCAATAGGAACTGATGTGTCAACACGATGCTGATAATAGAGATCAATGTATTCCACACCAAGGCGCTGAAGGCTACTCTCACAACAGAGCCTAACATACTCTGGAGTCCCTTTTACTATGACATTGCCACTTTTACTTTTGACAACCCCAAATTTTGTGGCTACCTGAACCTCTTCTCTGGGCAGTTCTTTCAACGCCTAGGTTTCAGTTAAATAAAGCTTAAGTTCATGAAACAAATAGGTATCAGAAATCAGCTGAGAAATGTTTTTTTTTTTCTACTGTGATGTATTAGGAAGGTCATTTGCTCCAAGTCAGAGGCGGATCTAAGTAGTGCAATGGGGGATAAGTGCCCACCCCGAATTTGGGGACTCTTTTTTTTTTAAAAAAAAAAAAATTATTAAAAAAATTAATACATGAATGATTGCTCACTTTTAATATATCAAAACTACACTTCATAACCAGATAGGAGATGAATAATTGAATGATTGTTTAGTGCCTTATATTAAAAAATATATATTTAATAGTATTAATAATAAAATAATTATCATAGAATTCCAAAAAATAAGCCCTAGAATGATATTGTAATTATTTTTATTGTAATACACTTTTGTTATCAAAACATATATATTTGAACTTATTGAATGTCCACCCTTCATTGTAATTTATGTAGCTGCATTTTTAACAACATTTAGCCTTGTTTTTCTAAATGACAGGTTTGTAAAATAATTATCTGTCTTATTATATCATCAATATTCACTTGATTTAATGAATATTTTTTTTTATATTCTTTTCCTTTTTTGTTTATATTCTTTATTTTTTAATGCATTTAAAACTTTCCTTGATAAAAAAATTTGGGCATTACCCTGAATCCCTTGCCATTAGTGCCGACTCTTAATAAATTTTCTAGACCTGCCATTGTTCCAAGTGCCACGGTTTCCTTCCCAAGTTGAAACAAATTTCTTGAGGCAATTTTTGCGAAAAGAAGAAGGGAATATTGTATAATTCAATTAGAAATGGTGATGATATTATAGCCATGTAAAGATGGGTAATGCAACAGGACACATTATGAAGATAGATCTTTAATTACCTTTCCTACCAGAACTTCATTAGTGTGGGGTCCATAAACATCGGAGGTATCAAAGAATGTGATCCCTTTGGTGAAAGCATCCTTGATGATTGATACTCCAACCTCGTCAGGGACTGGAGCGTTATAGATTCCGGTAAGCCCCATACAGCCAAGTCCTAACTTGGAAACCTTAACAGAGAATGGGTCGTGCTCAATAATCATACACACAAAGGAGTATTGATAGCAGAGGAACAAGATTGAAGTATTGGACTGGAGAAATTGTGGGTGGGTTAGGAATCATACCTCAAGGCCCTGGCTTCCAAGTTTGACTCGACGAATCTAAAATTTCTGTGCAGCCATGCTGTGCTTGTGTAAGTATTTCTCTTCCAAGTTTTCAGTTTTCACGCCTCTTTCCAGAAAAAACTCATCTTGCATCTTCAGCCGAGCTAAAGAGTGAAGCTGTAAGATGATGGAAATTAAGAACTGGTAGGGGTTTTAATGAAGGAGGTTGTTGGTCAAAAAGATAAGCAACCTTATATTATTACTTCCATGAATAATTCATTTACTTTAATTACTTTATTTTCTGGTCAAAGACTTTAATTATTTTTTTTAATCATTCATTTTATTCGAGCAAAATAATAATAATAGTAATCATTCATTTTAAGACGTCCGGTTCAAGAATCAAGTCATTCAATGCCGAAGCATACTTCTTTTTTTGGCCGGCAATACAGAAGCATATATATATATATATATATATATATATATATATATATATATATATATATTAAGATAAGGACAAAATGATACACACACATATGAAGTAAATACATGAAGATTCATCCACTTTAACTTGGAAGATGTATATCTCAATGTTATCATAGATACAATGTGCTCCCTCCAGTCCGGTCCTAATTATAGGACAAATTAGGACCGGAGGTAGTAATTCATTCTTTTAGAATTTAATAATTGAACTATTGTCCAAAAAAAAAGAAGAAGAATACATTAAACACTTATACTAAGCACCCAAATCAAAGTGAATGGAAATGATGGTACTCTTGCATTCTTGAATCTTCTCTTGTTCTTATCAAGTTTTTATACTTTCATTAGTTTTATAGTAGAAAAAATCCTTAAAGAAGAAATTTAAAAACAAAAATGGTTAAAAATGTGTTATGAATATTCATAATATTAGAGTGGTATGAGAGTTTGATTTGTCATTTTCAAAATTAAATAGAAATGACAAAAATGTTCAGTTAAATTTAAAAAAACGAGTTTCCATATTTTATAAGGGTTTAATAAGTTCTAAAAAGATTTTTACAAATTCCAATTAAAAAAATCAACATTTAATACAATGTCAATGTATTGATTCACATCTCTAATAAATGTTTAACAAATTTATATAAAGTTTTAAAAGGTTATGATAAGATTTTCACAAATTCCAATACAAATTTACAACTTGCTACAATAATAAGGTATAGATTTTCACTTTTCACA
The DNA here is from genome assembly GCA_037074495.1 of Acacia confusa. Taxonomy (NCBI): domain Eukaryota; kingdom Viridiplantae; phylum Streptophyta; class Magnoliopsida; order Fabales; family Fabaceae; genus Acacia; species Acacia confusa. Next base: position 4,180,299 of record CM073509.1, read on the forward strand.
ATGGTTTCACAATTAGGGTTGAACACATTTAAATAAGATTTGATGATTAAAAGGGGCAAACAACATCATACTTTCTTTGGTCTTCCAATCAGGACAGTGTCCCTTTCTTCCTTTCCTTGTATTATATATATCCTCCTGACCCAGCTCACCCTCCTTCCTTTCCTTCAAGCCTTCTCTTTCTCTCCTCTTGATGGTAGAGCGATTTTGGCAAGTGCACCGGTTGTTAGAAGTAATAAAGTAGTGAGAAAAGATCGTCCCACAAGGAATAGGATTTCAATCACTATTTCACTATTTTTACTTTAGTTGGATAAATTGAGTAATAAAAGATGAGTTATAACTAATCAAGAATTTAAAGATTTAAAGAAAGCCAAGAACTCAAGATCAAGAATCTCAAAAACACGTTTAGAAAAGATCAACAATCAAGAAAAGTGCAGTTAGGGTTTAGAATCCCCCTATGCTCCTTCAAGTATTTGAATTAAAGATCTAATTGCTTATGATTCCCAAATTGACGATCGATTCTCTAAAGTTAGACTAAGTCCCAATGTCTTGATGCTACCTTAGTCTATTTATCTTTAAAAACAACCTAACTTTTTAGTATTGTCTAGAAAGATCAGATTTTGAACCAGAACCATACGATCGCATAAACTCGTAAGCCTATGTCTAGGTCATGCAACTTTATGATGAATTAACAAGGTCTAGTTAGATGTATCAACATCTCTATTGTCATACATTAACCTATAGACAATCTAAAAGGTGATCAATCTTTCAAGAAAGCTTTAAGTGCAGAAAATTCATTCAATCAAAGAAACCAAGATTCAACCAAGAATTCAATCAAATACTCAAAGTTGCATAGGGTTCATCCTAGCCCTAACTACAAAAAGGAAATTAGCCAAGCATAGCTAGATTAACAAAATAAAGAAGAAAAGATGAAGAGAGAATAGTTCTTTAGAGATTGGGGAAAGTTGATCTCCACAGTTGCTTTGATCTTCTTTCTCCAATGTCGTCAAGTTATTTCTTGTGAAAAGTTTCTTCATTTTCTTGCTAGAGTTGCCTCTTTTTATCTTTCAGGTCCAATTGGATTTCCAAATCTCAAAAATCCTTAATTTTCCTTCCTTTTTTGGGCCTTGAAAACTTTTTAAAAATTAAAAATAAGTTTTTTTCGCATTTCTGACGCCCTGAGCGCCAAAACCCTCGAAGGAAACAAAGAGTTGGCGCCCTGGGCGCCAACTTTACACTGAGTTGGTGCCCTAGGCGCCAACTCCAAAGGGGGCTCACAGATAGTTGGCGCCTTAGGCGCCAACTTTTACTTCCTCATAGCTTCTCTTCTCGTCTTTTCTTAGCTCTTCGAATTGGTTTTTTTTTTTTGTGAATACTACTCTGCAAAACACACGAAAAGACTTGTAAGGGTATGTCTGACTTCAAATCCATGTCTTTTTACTCATTATTCTTAAACTTTCTAATTATATTAGATCAATTTCATGCTAATCTTGTGCCTTAAAACATGGTAGATTTACGGCTCATCAAGCATAAAGTCCTCCCTTCCTAGCTTCTCTTTAGTTCTCTCTGTTATATTTCATTCTTTTCATGCCACCACCGGCCGCCGCCGCCACCACCACTCTCCCCACCCTCACTCTCACTCTCTTCCACCACCACCACTCTTCCCACCCTCACTCTCACTCTCTTCATTCATTCATTTACTTATTTAGTACTTGCAGGTTGGGTCACAAATTTTGAGTAAATATTTTTTGAGGCAAAGCCTACTTGATTATTTATCAGAATATCTTGGACCTCGCATATACTGTGCATTTTTATTTGTGTTTTGTCGTAACACCTAAGTAAAATAGTTTTTTTTTCCTTAAAAAAATAATAATCTCAACCTTCCAAAATAGATCTGGACAATATACGATAAGTTGTGATGCTAAGCCTGGTGTTAATCAATCCACTTGGCAGTCAAAGTTTCCTTCTTTGTTTGTCTGATATGAGATGAATCTGGGGTGGGGAATCGAGCGAACATGGTGGCGCTCACTGGCGGGGCCCCTTGAGACATTAGGGTGTGTGAATCATTCACATTAGAATCGTCGGACACACCGTTTCATTCCGTTCACTTGAGAGCTTGGACGGACGTGCTGACATCGTATGTATGCAGTCAACCCACCGTTTCATTTTTTTTTATTTTTCTTATTTTAATTTCCTTATCTTTCTTTTTTTCCTTCCAAACCTATAATAATATCATTGTCACCGACCAAGCACTTTTTGAGCCTGAAGCCTAACTCGACAACCCATGAAGAAGATGTAGCAAATTAAATCATGACATGGCAATAAATGAATTGAACCACATGAAACACTATTGACGAAGATTATTTGAGCAAGAGAGTTGTGAAAATTGAAGGTTTTGTAGGTGTTGATTCATTTATACAAATCATACTAAACCACATAGATCAGTATAGTTGGCTCTGCAAGTGACTGTTGTTTGAGCCAGAAAGAGGAATGGATCATCTCACATAGTTAGACTATTGAAGGGGTTTAGACTGAGTTGAGCATCTAGATTCAATAGTATGCACACAAAAAATGAAGGGCTGAGGAGGACGACAAAGAAAATAAGGATACAAGACAAAGAAGAAGAGCGAGTGAAACTCTTATCTGAGAGACAAAACTGATCCTCCTCTTGACATGAAACAAGAATTATATTACTCTTCAATTTGTCCACACACTTCTCTTCAATCCTCATGGGCTCATGGCTATCCTTCATTGCCGGAAACAACCATCGAAGTGAAGGGAAAAAAGCAACCAGACAAAATAATCTTTTAAAATGAACTATATTTTTAATCCTTTAAGTTTTTTGAGGTCTAAGTCTCTTAATTTTTGTTTGTTGGTAAAAACTGGGACTCAATTGTCTATTATTTCACTAACATAGACCAAAATTTTGTCAAAGGTGGATAACTCCCACAATATCTTTGTATAGAAAATCTATCATCTCTGCTAGAGGAGAATAAAAAACAATAAAATCATTATTACAATCAAAATTATACTTAGCTAACCAATCTACTACATCATTGCCTTCGATCTCACAAGAAATGGGAAAAATGAATATGTAACTTATTATTGTTGTCTCGTAACCATGCATTCATACTTCTGTCTCTAGCTCTTTTCTTGGATCCAAGCATCTTGAATCATGTGTAAAATTATAGTTGAGTCTCCTTTTGCAATGATCATGTTGAAGCTCAAATCCTATGTCATTCTAAGACCCTGTACAACTCCCTAAATCTTAGCTACTAGAGCCTTACAACGTTTTAACATCCTACTAACTCCACAAATCTAGTTATCTCACTCCTCCTCGATACCTCTCCACAACTTGCCAATTGCCTAGACATCCCTTAGTAGAACCATCAAAATTTAATTTCAACTACCCCTCTTTCGAGAAACTCCACTTTACTTCCCTTGATTCCTTTAATAACTCATAGTCATCAAATCTTTGTAACGAGGTAACAATAATCTCTAACATAATTTTGGATAACAAGATTATGACGTTCAAGCATATTAAAACATTCTTCAAATAATATTTTATTCCTCCATCCCCAAATCATATAGTCACATACCGAAAATACAATACTCCAGTCTTCTTTAGTTTGCAGTTTACTTAAAAACCAATAATTCATGTGTTCAATAAAAATTGTGGACATACATTTAACACCTTTAGGGCTAGCCATATCCAACGTGCTTAAGGACAACTTCTTAATATATGGTCAAGGTCCTCAACTCCTCCACTACACCTGCCAGGATATGTGCTCTTCTAGCTAATATGAGAAGTCGATCGTGTACTACCAACCACAAAAATATTTGGGTAAAATATACTTTTCATCTTATAATTCTAGCACTATTAATATTATTAATGGAAAATACTAATGAAATAAATTCAAGTGATGACTGTGTAATTAAATACTATTAATCTTAAATTTAAAATATGTGTTAATTAAAAAAATCTAAAATTCTAATGAAGCGGTCAATATCAAAACCTCAATTGTATACTTGTATTAAAAAATTTTAGTTTAATGATCTAAATAGCAAAACCTCAATTTTATTTGCATTGATTTGTTGGTTTATTTTAGTTTCACATATTATTTTTAAAAAGTTAAAACTTATATATATTTTATAAGCTACACAACCATCATTTGAGTTTAATACGTGAATAATTTCTATTAATGATATTAACGATGTCAAAAATATAGAATAAAAAATATACTTTTCAAAGTTAAAGGATTAAAAAGTATACTTTATATTAAACTTAAAGGACAAAAAATTTATTTTAACTAACTTTTTATTGAACAAAATGATTTGGAAAGTAATCTGGACTATCTTGAGATAATCAATTTTGAGGGCTAATAATATCACCTCCCTCTGTTTTTTTTTTTTTTTAATTTTTAAATTAATTGTGGGATAGAAACAGGACAAATGTTTAAATGCCAATGATTTACTTAATTTTTATTGAATTTTTAATCAATTAATTTTCGACATGTATAATATCCCAACTTTATACCACTATTTTTGGAACTTACCTATCCGCCCCTCTTCCTTTAAATTTTGAAAACTGCCCCACCTCCCTTTAATTTTTTTTTAAAATTTATTATTATTATTTTTTGCATTTTAAATGGGTTAAGGTACAATTTTACACATGTGCTTTTCTCCCGGGAGCACTCAGCACTATGTGCTTTTTTCTGGATCAAAAATATATATGTGGTTACGTTTTATGAGCAAAAATATCATGACCGTTAGTTGACCGTTAACTATGGTGAAATTACCATTTTATCCTTAGTTTAAAATAATAATAAAAAAACCAAAATAGCCCCCTGGCCGGCCACCCCATGCCCGCGGCCGGTAGCCATCGCCGGCAACCGGCCGCAGCCGCCCCACCGCCGACGACCATCTTCGGCGACTTTTTTTTAAAAAAGAAACTAAAGGGAGGCCGGCCTCGCCACAGCTGACCACCCCAAATTGTTGACCTGCCGCCACCGCCCCACCTCCGGTGACTTTTTTTTTTAAAAAAAAAAACTATTTTTTTTATAAAAAAACTAAGGGGAGGTGGTCGCCGGTTGCCGGTGTGGGGATGTCGGCCTTTCCTTAGTTTTTTTTTTTAAAAAAAGAATTGTGTGGCGGTAGGGTAGTGGCGGCCAGTCGTCGGTGGTGGGGCGGCGGCGATAGGTCATAGACGTGGGGTGGCTGGCGGTAGAGAGGCCAGCCTCCTCGTAGTTTTTCTTTTTTAAAAAATTAGTTCTAAAGAAAAAAAAGTCGTCGGAGGTGGTTGCCGGCGGTGGGGCGACCGGCCTCCGTCGTCGTGGGGTGGCCGGCAGTGGGGGGTATTTTATTTTTTTTAATTTTAAACTAAGGACAAAATGGTAATTTCATTATGGTTAATGGTCAACTAACGGCTGTGGTGTTTTTGTTCCTAAAACGTAACAACGTGTGTATTTTTTGTCTGGAAAAAAACATGTGGTGTTGGGTGCTCATAGAGAAAAACACATGTGTAAAATTGCTCGTAAAAATTCCTTTAGCCTTTTTTTTCTTTAAAAAAAAATTAAAGAATAAATATTAAATTTTTTATTAGTGATCTGAAAACAATCCAGTTACTCGGTTTTTCGTTTCTTTCGAGCTCCACTTTTGGCGTTTTCCAATCATATGAGTGTAAATATCTTGGATTTCCGTATGAACAATTGTGCAAATTAATTTAACCATAAGTTAAATATTATAAAAGGAAGAGACGGCCACACAAAAACTCATTCCTTTTCTGAACATAATCGAAATCTATAATTACAAAATTCATTTTTTTACTCCGGATTGAACCCCTGATTTCTCAACAATCTCATTCTCCCAAACTCTTCAGACTCGACCTTGGCACCACTCCAACTCCAACGCAACACCATGCCTTCTTTCCGCCTGTCCATGTCCCCAGTCATGTCATTACCCCCATCATCGCCGTCGGTGGCTGCCCCGTCGCCGCCCTCATCGATCGAGTTGCCGGTGCGGTCCGTTCCCGGAAGTTATGGCTGGCCGTTGGTCGGCCCTCTCACCGACCGTTTAGACTACTACTGGTTCCAGAAGCCGGAGGCCTTCTTCAGGAAGCGGATCGACAAGCACAAGAGCACCGTGTTCCGTACTAATGTCCCTCCTTCCTTCCCTTTCTTCACCAACGTCAACCCAAACGTCGTCACTTTGCTCGATTGCAAATCCTTCGCTCACCTCTTCGACGTCGACCTCATCGATAAAAAGAACGTCCTCGTCGGAGATTTCATGCCCAGCCTCGCCTACACCGGAAACATGAGGGTCGGCGTTTATCAGGACACTACTGAGCCTCAACACCCCAAGGTTGGCCTCATCTTTTTTCCCTCCACTGTCCCATTTTTTTTCAATTTTAGGTATACAACTTGCAGAATTTTACTTCAGAGTTCAATCGATCAACTGCTTGTAAAAGCTTAAATTTTAACGACGTACATGAATTGTCTAGCTTATTAGGCATGTTTACTGAACATTAATACAGAGCGTGTGGTGCCGGTAAGGATCAGGGGAATGTTTACTAATTAATTATGTTGAGTTTAGAGCGCAGGAAGGGGTAAAATAGGTATAACACTTTGGCTGGAAGAACAGTAGTCGTTTTTTAACGAAGGGAGATAGACTTGGGAGTAAGGACAATACTGTGACAGGTGAGACCGTGAGAGCAATTGAATGAAAAGAGGTCCCATGTCGGTCTGGACCAACGTGATTAGGAATCAGTGTGTCACCGTTCAGATTTAATTGTTTTTTGTTATTTATTTTTTAAAATAAATTATTTTAATGGATACATGATGTAAAATAAAGATAATTTTTTTAATTTAAAAATCATCAGATAAAAAAATTAAATCGTTCAGATTTTATCTAGACTCGGAGAAACTGAGCTCCTCTACCTTTCGGAAAACGGGTTCCGCGTGATTGGTTTTAGTGTGGACCACAAAAACAATGATCGCAGTGGATATCTCATGTCGATTACTCAATTGTCCCCACTGCCCAGTCTAGCTTAGATTTTAGAAAAAGGGTAGAAAAAGAATTTTAAAATTACAAAATTTTAAAATAGGTTTATTATTAAGAATTGATAAAAAATAATAAAACTAGCAATTCAAAACTCCTCTTTTTAAAGAAAGACATTTTTTTTTTTAAATTTTACAATTTCAATTTTTGATTTTATTTTTAAGAACAAAAATGATTTTTAAATTGAATAAAGAGGTCGATAATGATAATCAATGAACATAACTTCAGAGTGCAAGGAATCTGGAGTAGTCCGCTCTTGTCAGAGCTCGACAGTTCCCATGTACAGTGACGTCGTCCCTTCTGGCACGTAGAAAATTTTGAGAAATACGTATTTGACAGTGATTAAACTTCAGAAAAATCAGGGCAAATGAGTAAGTGTTTTAAGGCAAATTTGATCTAGACAATTATGGTAATTATTTATTAAGTTTTACTCAGCAACCAGCCAATGATATGGTTTAGGTGTGATCTGCATCTGAGATGGATTTGTGCAGGTAAAGAAGTTCATCTTCGATATCCTGAAACGGAGCTCCGGCGTATGGGCAACGGAACTGGCGTCCAATCTTGACGTGATGTGGAAAAACATTGAAACAACGCTCTCCGAATCCAGCTCTGCCAGCTACATCTTCCCGCTTCAGCGATGCCTCTTCGCTTTCCTCTGTAAAGTGCTCGCCGGCGCCGATACTTCACGTGACCCCGAGATCGCCAAGTCCGGTTACGCAATGATCGACCGGTGGCTCGCCCTCCAGCTCCTCCCCATCGTCCCTCTTGGCATTATTCAACCCTTAGAAGAGATTTTCATGCACTCTTTTCGCTATCCTTTCTTCCTTGTTAGCGGAGACTACAATAAACTCTACGAATTCGTTAAAAAAGAAGGTAACTTAGCATTTAAACAGCTTTAATTCTGAACAGAACGAAAGTATGCTTTGATTGATGTGGTGTTTATGGAACGAGAAACAGGTAAAGAAGTGATAGAAAGGGGTGAGACCGAGTTCGGGTTGAGTCAAGACGAAGCGATTCACAACTTGCTGTTCGTGCTGGGTTTCAACTCGTTCGGTGGGTTTTCGATTTTCCTACCCAGTTTGATAGAAGCAGTAGCAAGCGACAAAACCGGGTTACAAGAGAAGCTGAGGACCGAAGCGAGGGAGAAGGGCGGGTCAACCCTGAGCCTCGACTCGGTCAAAGATATGCATCTCATTCAATCTGTGGTGTACGAAACTCTGCGGCTGAACCCGCCGGTTCCGCTTCAATACGGCCGAGCCAGGAAGGATTTCCGGCTGTGCTCGCATGAGTCGGCATTTGAGATCAAGAAGGGCGAGCTGCTCTGTGGCTACCAGAAGCTGGCGATGCGGGACCCGGTTGTGTTCGATGATCCGGAGAGCTTCAAACCGGACCGGTTCACGGAAGGGGGCGTCCAGTTGTTAGACTACTTGTTTTGGTCGAACGGGCCTCAATCCGGGTCGCCTAGCGAGTCCAATAAACAGTGTGCTGGTAAGGATGTGGTCACTCTCACTGCGTCCTTGGTTTTGGCCCACATGTTTCGCAGATACGATTCCATAAAGGGGAATGCAAGTTCAATCTCAGCCCTCCAAAAGGCCAAATAATGAAGGATCAGGATTATATCACACCCCAGGTGCTGATGGGTGTGGGCGAGGCTGAGACGCTGCTTTTTCTCAATTATGGCTACTATTGTGAATTTTACGATTATATGTATGTTCTTCGTAATTATCGCATTGGCCATCCTTGCAACCTAAAATTATAATTAATGAGATAGAAGACATCCTTTAATGGAAGAGGAAGACTCAGTTGCTCAAGCTTCAAGCTTGTACATGATCCACTATAGAGATTTTTTGGAAGATGGAATGAAATAGGTATTTGGCAAGGGATTGAGTGATTAATATGAACAATAGAGATTTGAGGCTTGGAAGCAAACAAAACCAGCTCCACTTATAAACAAAGACAAAACAGGATTTGCATTTTCAAATCCTCAAACCCCCTAAATTTGATTGCAATACCCCCCCCCCACCCCCCATAAAGCAAGAAAATTCTTTACCCCTAAAAGAAACCAATACAAAAGGTACTGAGTTGATTGAATGCCTTCAGAAAAGCTGAAGGAGTCTTCAGTATGAACGTTGAAATCTACCTAATGGCCAAGTAAAGCATTTAGTGGCATGCAACTGGAAAGTTAAAAAGGCACGACAAATATATGCCATCGTTCCCTATACTTGAATGAATGAGTACACGGTTATTTGGACCAACAAAGGGGATTTCAGAAATAAGAAGTAAACTTGAGACGTAGCATACTTTCATTCCAACATTGTGAGAATTCCCAGCTCACAACATTCAGTGGAGCAGAAGTAACCCCAAAAACGTCAGCACAAGCTTTTTACACTTGACATTTAAGAGTACCTTGTTTGTTTATGGAATCATACTATGATTTGTAACTGTTAACGCTTGTAATTTAGTAGCAAAAAAGCTAGCATGCAACAACCATTCCATTGAAGACCATGCCATGTTTCTAAGAAGTCTGTACTTTCCCCCGAGACTGGGCATTAGAATTGGAAGCCCCTTCCTTCCATCCTTTCTGACGAGCCCTCAGTTCCCACAACACTGTCAACTTCTTTTGTGCCGCTAATGATGCCTCGGATTTCTCCCTTGCATCCTCGCATGTCTCCATCCCTGAATTACACTTGTCTGCTTCCTTTAGATACTGAGATGTAATTTTCTTAGCCTCAAGCAGAGCCATGTCAGCACGTCGCTGACTTTCCAGAGCTTCAGTTTCTCGTAATTTTAGCTCTTCTGACAGCAACTCTGCAAAGTTCTTTTCAGTGTCTCCACTCACCTCTGGATCATGCTTTGCGCAATCTGAACATTTCCAATCAAGCAAAAACAGGAAACAAAGTACTTGGTAAAGGGGGTTGGATCTAGAAAACACCAATAAAACCAAAATGGGGAATGCTTGATTTTGTGTCAAATTTCAGGAGAGACTTACAATCAGCAAATTGCTAAATTTTAAGATTTCTGTATATGATGTGCATTAGATCAAATTTAACTGTGAAGCAATATGCAATCTGAGCAAGTCTAGTGCAAGTTCAAAATGTTGTAGGAATCCTCACTAGTCTGATCGCTTCAATTTTTTTTTTTTCACATTAGAGAATATTTAAATCATAAAAAGAAACTTTTGGGTCACTCGTTTAGCACCAAAATATTGTTTAGCTTGTTACATGAGTACCTGATAATCAATAAATGAAGCACGATTTGTTATTTTGTTTTAAAAGGAAAATCATCAGAAAAAATAAGGAGATTTGAGCTCCTAAAAGATGGTCCAAGCCCAACTGAAGAAGAAACAGCATGCGATCCTACAACATAAAGTGCGAGGAACTATGTCACTTGTGCTCTTTCCATCATGCACATTTGAGTCAGACAGAAAAGTTTCAATAGTGACAGAGTTGTTTGTGCACATTGTGCATGGAATCAATTTGAGAAACTTAAGTGGAGTTTACTATATAGGAAAAAGGAACCAACCTCCAAATGAACCATTGCTAAGCCCTGCACAATTAACAGACAATAAAAAAGAGATAAGTACAAGTTTAATTAGAAGCGGAATTGCATACCATAAGTTGTGTTAAAAGCACCCAAAAAAAAAAAAAAGAATTGACTAGCAATTCTATTATTGAGAAGCAACAAATCGGTAATGAACAACGAGAGGTCAGGCTTTCTAGGTTAATATTTCAAAGTAATTAAAACTGGGAAAGAAACTGGTAGGTAATAGTTTTGGACACTAAAAAGTTTCTCAGCACTTCCTTAAATATTTCTTCTTTCATTAGCATCGTTGTCGTGCCAACCAGTCTCCTCAAACTATTAATGCAAAGCATGAAACTTTGAACAGATCAAATCTCACTGGAAAAGGGTAGATAAAAGTAAAAGATTTCCCCCCACAATTATTTATACTCCGTCAAGGTTTACATGAGGGAAGCTGTGGCGCAATGGGGATGAGCATTACGTTATCACTTAATGAAGTGAGACAGACAGCATAAGACAGTAGAAGTTAAAGCTAAAACAGAGGCATGATGATTCGGAAGACCCAAAATGATCGTTTCAATTGTAGTCTCAAAGTGAAAGTTTAAACTGCTTGTGCAACAAGATCTACCCAAGTCAGAGAAATTTCCATCAATTGAGTCCAGCGTCCAAATAAGGCGACTTTATGCCCACAATTTCAGAAATCCCTTAACGCTAGATCTCATTAATTTTCATTTTTCGCACTTTTGAATTCGATCAAAACAGTACAGAAATGAGTTGTCTAGGTGTGCCCTAAAGTATGACTATGAGATCATCAATTCTAACCCAAGATAGTTATATCCAGCAGATGAGAAATTTATAAAAGCATTCAACCGTCAAGGGACACAGTTAATAAGGCTAGGATTCAAACTTAACCACAGCAAGACACAGAACCCCATATCCACAAGAGATCTGATCAGATCCAGAACCAAGAAAACAAGGTTTATATACCATAGAATAAAATTACCTTGGGGAATGGAGAGGACGGGTTCAGAAGAGCAGTCACAGACGCAGGGAGCACAAGTAGAAGAGGAGTGCTTCAGCGCAGCAACGCCTTCCATGAAATGCCAGTACAGAGGAGGACCCAGAATGTAGCCGGCGATGCACAGCGCCACCACCCCTAAACCCACCTTCAACAGAACTACCCGTGATTGATTCATAGCCATATCTCTGTTTCACACACTCCCCTCCTCTTTGAGATCGAAAAAAGGAGGAGAATGTAATAGACTAATAGTTGAGTGTGAAAATTTAACTGAAATCAATGGGATTAAAGGTAGCTGCAAAAGTCAAGCTGTCACCACCCAAGAAGCTACTTGCCTTCCCTTCGTTTTCTTCTATTCCACGATCTCAATTTATTTCCATCTTCTGACTCCACTGGTTAATTTATTATTTACTTATACGCCGACAGACCCGTAGTGGAAGAGATCCCGTCTCGGACTTCGGTCTTACCCTGCCAACATTTTCAATCTCTGGTGCCAGGGCAATTAGGAATTCATCTCATTACTACTTTTTTTTAATTATTTCTCAAATAAGGAGTCGGGTAACTAAATTAATTGGTTGGTAACTATCTGTTGATTTTATTCTATAATTTAATTCTTTACAAGAAATTAACAATTGTAATATGTAAAATAAAAAAATAAATATCACAATTAATTTTCAATTACTAGAGAACAAGTGAATTAGATTTTACACAATTATAAAAGAATTAAGTAATAAATCTATCCGGAAGTTCACGTTCAAAAGTAATATTGCCCTGAAAAAATTTTTTGGACTTAATGTTGCCTTAGAATTCTAAGAATGTAATATAAACGGTCAATGTCAATTTTTTTAATGGTCAATGTTAGTTTTTTAACGGAAAAAGACAATATTACTACTTTTTTAGACTTTCAGGATAAAATTTAATCTAAAAAAGTTTTTAGGACAACATTACTCCTTGATATATATTTATAGGACAGATTTATTAGTTAACTCATAATAAAATGTCATACCAAAGCGTTTTTCTTAAGGTATGCTGCCATAATTTCTTTGTACCAGAAAAGAATGCCCTCATATATAAATGGCATGTTACCTATAAGAGCATTCTTTAAACGCTACCTATACCTATGAGTGTCCAAATGGAAAGTGTTTTGAGAGTGTTTTTGTACATAGATAAGCGCTCTTATAAATAATTCATAGTAGTGACGGGCGGTTAAAGACAGGGGGAGTAATAGCATGAGAAGACCATACTTTTGAACAGGTCTTATTATACATATGCCTCATAAATAATTAGCTAGCTTGTCAAACTCATTAATAACAGGAAAATATCATACTTATATAATATCATTCACACAGACACAGAGTGCATTGCATATACACTTGTTGTACAATAAAAACGAGGTAGTAGTCCTAGAATATAAGAAAGATTGTGAATGGACCAAAGACATTAATTGGTGGTGGCAATGCAACTTCTTGAAAACTGCACGAAGAGAAAAGCCAGAAGAGCTGACTTTAAGATTGTCGGCATGGGAATCCCATACCGTGCTTTCCCAAACATCCCTTTCAAGAATGGCCAGAAGCACACCACAAAGTACACACTGAACAGTACCTCCCCAACCCCACTCCCATTCTCTGATGCTGGATCCAACCTTATTAATTTCATCATCAGAGCACTGAGTTGAAGCAATAAGATGGTAGTTCCTGGCACAAATATTGCTGACTCGTCAAAGCTGAACCTTCCTGCGTCTGTATCCGAACCTGAACTCGGTGCCTCCTTCTGTGTTGTGTCGAACACTGAGTTAGAAAGCCCCAACATCTCAACTATGCCACTCAGAGAACCCAAAAACCAGGCGTTCATGGGCGTTATTCTTCTCATTCTGTGATTGTTCCACCATGTTCGGAGTGATAACCCGATTGCCAAATATTCTATCACACTATATATATTGTATATCACGAACACTGTAGCACAAACCCATAGCCAACGTCCCTGAAAATTCAATATTCACATGCAAAACTTCATATATGTGAATCAACTTATAATTGAGAAATATACTAAAATATGAAAAGTTGACCTTGGGTAAGAATGTGACCAAAAAAAAACTTGGGTAAGAAGGTGGAGTTTTTTTTTTATATAAAGAAGGTGGAGTTGGTGATGAGGCAATAGGCAGGTAGCGCAGCATAACATATTTCAGGGAAAGCGTGAAGACCCAAGTGTAGGAGCCACATATAGCCCAAGTACTGCCTGAATTGGAGCTTACCGAAGAGAAGGCCCAAATAGGGACCTTGGAGGCACAACACTCTAAGCAGGCCGGAGGCCCATCTCTTCTGTTGGGCCATTGAGGACATCAAACCTCCAGGGGCACAGCCTGTGAAAGCAATAGGAGGCTTAGGTGTGCAACACTCTGACCTTTAAAGGGAGAGGTTTCGATCTTGAAGTTATGTTCGATCCTGGAATTGGTCAAGGCGTTGGAGGAGACATCCTTGCTCCTGGATGCCTAAGTAAAGTTTGAAAGTAATTGACGGCTCGCCCTGCCCAACATTGGTATCATCTAGGAAGGGAGATTTTGCTCTATCTTTGGATTGTGGGTGAAACTAACTCCTTTCCTAAAAATTTTTTACCAAAAAAAAAAAAGGCTCAGGTGTGCAACACTCTGACCTCCAACCCCTTCTGCGGATGTTCAACCCAGTTTGTTGATCCTCTGCTAATGAGCCATACAACCATCGCACCTAAACTTCCAAATGATTCAATCATAATAATTAATTAAGGCAGAGTATGATTCTTCTAAGATGAAAATTGTGTGGTGCTTACATGAAAATTTCTGCTTTTTAAGTATTAACGACTGATATGAAGTAATTAGGCATATATATGTATATTGATGAACTTGAAGATGACCTGTTTGCCCCATGCAGTGCCATATTCATATTCACAACTAGAAACCTGGATTGCAGCCTCCAGAGATGTGGAAGGATTAATAACATCACTGCTGCTGTTGTCTTCCCAAGCTTGAGCTGCAAGTTTAACAAATTCCTTCGAACTTCCAAATTTCTGTTCCAGTCCCCTGTTTGACAATTTTTCTGCACAAGTTGCAAAACCATAGCATGTCCAAGTTTCTTAGGTGGATGCCTATAAGAATTAATTAATTAATCACGACTATCGTAATTACATATGGGTATGAAAAAATGAAGCCTGTGAAAAAGAAGCAAGAGAAGGAGTGACGAAGATGAAGCTGTCAATTAATCTCTGAAACGTGCTTTTCAGCCTAAGCTTTTCATACAATTGGACGTCTTCCATTGAATCTTATTGTGAAATGGTTTTGGAAGTCGACCAAATGCTTCAAATGTGAGATGACCAGAGGTTTGGGATATTCTTATGAGAAGCTCATTAATGGAGACAGACGAGTCAGTGTTGAGCAATATATGCCGCATATTTCAAGTTGGATGGTGGAAGACGCCTACGTACCTTTACAAGGGCACAAAATCATGCAAGACCAGACTATAGACTTTGAGCTCTTGTTTTATGCATAATTTTTAGCATCAATCATTTTTTGTGTGAATACAATGTTTAGTTTTTAGTTTTCATCTTTATAGTTTTCTTTAAAAAAAAAAAAAAACTAAGGTCCTAAAGTTTTATAAAAGAGGTTTTGGTCCCATGGCATAAAATGATTCATGTGCTTATTAAAATATGGGAACTAGTAATCGAGTTTCTAAAGAAAATAAATTTGATGAATCAAAACTTACGATTTTGAAATTTTATGAATCAAAATTAAATAGGAGGACAAATTAGAAGGATTTTAAATATTATATGAACCTTTATTTTTTATATTATAATAAAATAAATTTGAATATATTTTCTATAATTACAAATAATTTTATTTCCGGTTAAATCGTACATCAATTGTTATTTAAATGGAAAGTAAGAATCATGGTTTTGTTGGCCAGTACATGTGGCTGCGAGCGTTGAATGTCTATTGGGTCATGAATCTTTCTCTCTCTATAATGTGCGTGGTGTGTGTCTTGTCGGATTCACATGTACTTCTTATATGTTTTTCCCCTAATTAGAGGGACGGGGCTTTTTTTTTTTTTTTTTAATTTTTTTATATATTCTATTTATTTAGATTTAAGTTATATGTTGTTTTCTTAAATATTTTTTTATTATATATCTCAAATTAATTATTTTTCAATCTTACATTCAAAAATATTTGTTATGTAACATCAGTATCTTGAAAACTAATTAATTTAAGATATTTAATGAAAAAAAAATTTAAAAAATATATAATTTAAATCTAAATAAATATAAAATATATAAAAAAGGGTAAAGATGTACATGTACTTTACCCTCAGGAGCGCCCAACACCATATGCTTTGTTTGGGAGCAAAAGTGACTACATAGTTAAGAAAATGGGACCAAAAAAAATACCACTTGCTGTTAAGGACCAAATGTTTGACTCACAGTGCTAACGTGTACAGGGCCGCATCACCAGATCTCATCCCCCCTCAGCCCATCTTCCACGTCATCATCAGATCTCATTTTCCCCTCCACTCTCAGCCTACTTTCCAGGAGCAGGTAAACCATGTTGTCGCGAAAATCGGTGGCAGAGAGGAGGAACTTGCTCAAAGAAGAGATCTGAACCTTGAAGGCCAGCGGCGAGGCGGTGCATAGAGACTAGAGACTCACGGTGGCTCAACATTTGCAAGTGAGAAAACCCAGAACCTTCGTATTTCTGGAATCGAAATCCTTCAGATGGGGGAGTGAAAGCCTCCGTCTCTGTAATGCTTCGGGAGGCTAGTATTAGCATATAAGAGAAAATCTGTTATGAAGTCTATTAGAGTTGAGAATTGTTGACTTGTACAGCTAGCAGTTTGTTAGATCACAGTTGTCAAATAGTTAGAGTCGGTTACACACGTGTAGCACACAACACACGCTATATATGTAAAGCACATTGACACATTGAATAATAATGACCCAGTATTCTTTCACTCTCTTCTTGCTTATTCATTCTATTTGGTTTTCCATTATGGTATCAGAGGTCTGATGACCACCGTCAGCTCCGATTCCAGCGATCAGTGTTATTAAGCCTGCTGATCTCCTCTTCATGATTGATCGCTCGCTGTTAACGACATTAAGCTTGTTGATCTCCTTATCCGGATTGATCACTCGAGTACGAATGTCAACCATGTCTGGATCCACCAACTCCGTCGTCACACCACCTCCTGCTTTTGCTCCTGCGAGAGATCGCAGCTTCTCAAACAAAAAAATAACACAAATTTTCTGTTGTGGAAACAACAGGTGTACTTTATGGTGAAGCAGCATCGCGTATACTCTTTTCTTGACGGAACAGCCACTCCTCCACCAACAACCATTCGAGGAGATAATGGCTGCAATTTGCCAAATCCAGATTTCGAGGACTATGAATCACTGGATTCAGCTTTAGCATCTTGGTTACTAGCATCAGTCTCTTCTAATATTCTTCCAGATCTTGTCGGATTAACATCTGCTGCTCAGATCTGGATAAAGCTGAATCAACTCTTCTCAAATAAATCCGATTCCAAGATTTTATCCTACCGTAACCAGCTAGCCAATCAATGAAAAGGAGAGTTAGCTATGCGAGACTACCTGGCTAATGTCAAGTCAATCTGTGACCATCTTGCCATGTTAGGAGAAAAGGTAGACGAGGCCACGCATGTATCACACATTCTTAACGGACTCACAGCAGAGTACGAACCGGTAATTGCAGTGATCAACGCTTCGAGACCACAATTTGGTCTTGAAACAGTGTCCACAATGCTGTTAGATTCTGAGTCACGTCACAAAGTTTTTCTGTCCAACAGCCATACACATCCTGTCAATCTAGTCACACCTACCAATTCCTCAGCAAAACAAACGTTTAACTTGTCTGCTGCTGATACACACTCCACTAACTATTCTGATGAGGGTTCATTTACGGTATTATGCAACACACAAGCGAACAACTCTGGTCAAGTCAATAGAGTTTTTCGTCCTCCAAATTTTTCCCGTGGAGGAGGTCGTATGACTAGACGGGGTAGAGGTCGCTTCTCGAATATGAGATTCATGTGTCAAATATGTCACAAAACAGGACACTTGGCAGATAGGTGCTATTATAGGTATGAGTATCCGAGTTCCTATGGCAATTCAACTGATGCACAAGCTCATTATGCGACTGAATATGGTGTCCCTGAGTTCTATTCTCCTTTTGAATATTATCTAATTATGGTTGACTCATCTGTATCTGATTCCTCTTCCTCAAAATTACCTGCACCTGATCCAATAGCTGCTAATCCTGTGACACATACACCAACTATTACTCCTGCTTCTGCTGATTCTAAACCAGACCCTGTGTCAATGCCTACGGCTCAAGCATTCTTAGCCACACCAAACACTGTACATGACTCAGCATGGTATCCAGATTCAGGTGCTACAGCCCATATCACTCATGATGATTCATGTTTTTCACCTGACTCTGTTTGTAATGGTACAGGAACAGTCCAGGTTGGCACTGGAGAACTCTCCCCTATTCAGTCTATCGGTAAAACATTCTTGACTAATACTTTTTCTCAATTTTCACTGAACAAAGTACTCTATGTGCCAAAAATCAAGAAAAACCTTATGTCTATTGCTCAACTCACCCGTGAGAATAATGTTTCTGTTGAATTTTTCCCTCATCGCTGTGATGTTAAGGATTTGAAGATTGGCCAACGCTTGATGTCTGGAATTGAGAGCAATAGAATGTACCTCACAAGTTCACTGGTTCTGTCTCTGGCTCTACTTCTACCACTTATAAAAATGTTTTACTACATGGTTCTGCTGTTACTACTGGTTCCACGAAGAATCCTACAGTCAAACTCACTTCACATCAGTAAGCAGCTTACAATGCTTCCACTAGTTCACTGTCCCTTTAGCACCAACGTCTTGGACACCCTTCAATTGACACTGTTAAGAGCATTCTTACTTGTAATTCCATTTTGTTTACTGGTCTATCCAATAAGAGTCTGTGTAGTACATGTCAGTATGGGAAGAGCCACAAGCTCCCCTTTCCTTCTTCTTCCACTGTATATCACAGACCATTGCAACTCGTTTTCATGGATATCTGGGGCCCAGCTCCCATTCAGTCTTATGGCTCAGTGTTTTATCTGTCCCTTGTTGATGCCTATAGTCACTTTACCTGGATTTATTTTCTAAATAAAAAATCTGATGCATTGTCAAAATTCAAAGAGTTTCAGCAACTTGTTGAAAACCAATACCAAGTAAAAATACAACAAGTACAATCAGATAATGGGGGAGAATTTTTATCCTTTAAGTCATACCTTGTTGCAAAAGGTATAGAACACCGGTTCTCCTGCCCCCACACATCTGAGCAAAACAGAGTTGTTGAGAGACGTCAAGATCAATAGTTGAAACAGGACTAACCTTATTAGCTCAAGCCTCATTGTCAACTTTCTACTGGAAAGATGCATTCACTACAACAATTTTTCTCCTAAATCGTTACCATCAAAAGCTCTATCACAACATATGACTCCTTATGAGAACTTGTATGGTGCTAAACCTGATTATACCATTCTAAGAGTTTTTGGATGCTTATGCTACCCCTACATCAGACCTTATAATTCGCATAAATTGGACTTCAGGTCAACTACATGCATATTCCTAGGCTATAGTCCCCAGCACCAGGGGTACAAATGCCTTGACTTGACTACAGGCAGACTTTACATATCAAGGCATGTCAATTTTGATGAAACCAAATTTCACCCTACTGGAACACAATACTCAGTCAAAGCATCAGTCATTCCATCGACCAAAACCACTTCTGTTGCATCTAACAGTACCATTCAATCCAAACATTATGACTCATCCATCATCTCCGCTCAGTTCAAACATCCCAGTAGCTCTACCATAAGTCCACTGCCTAGTCTTCATCGTTCTCAAGATTTGCCTCATTCTGCCACACATGCTGTAAATCCAGACACCATTTCCACTTCACCTGAACCCAATCACCATATTTCTCCAACGATACCCAACAATACCCTTGGACATACTCAGCCTGTCCAGACTGCTAACAAACATCCAATGGTCACTAGAAGCAAGTCTGGTATTTCAAAACCAAAAATATATTCTGTCACCATAGCTCTCCAAGCTCCCACAACTATAGATGAGGCTCTTGCTTATCCTGCTTGGAAACAAGCTACTCTTGATGAGTACAATGCATTATTAAAGTTTCATATCTAGGATGTTGTTCCGTTACCAAGTCACAGAGTTCCAATTAGTTGCAAGTGGCTTTGGAAAGCCAAAACCAATGCTGATGGGTCTCTCGCCAAAAGAAAGTCCAGATTGGTAGCAAAGGGTTTCTCTCAGGCAGCTAGAATAGATTACTTTGACACCTTCAGTCCAGTAGTCAAGCCAGCAACCATTCGAATTCTTCTAACTCTAGCTGTTAGTTGCAACTGGAAACTAAGACAACTGGACTTTAACAATGCTTTCTTAAATGGAGAACTCATAGAAGAGGTTTACATGGCAGCACCACCCAGTTTCTCTCTTGGCTATTCGTCGGATGGTAGACCACTAGTATGCAAGCTACGAAAGGCCATATATGGTCTCAAATAGGCTCCACGTACCTGGTTCCAAAAGCTACAGTCGGCACTTAATTCCTTAGGTCTTGTTGCTTCTAAATCTGATTCATGTTTGTTTATTAAGAAAACCAAAACTATTGTAGTGTATCTGGTTTTGTATGTGGATGACATTGTCATCACAAGTACAAATAATGATGCGATACATAACTTAATAAGTGATATGGGTGATCTATTTTCACTAAAAGATCTTGGACCATTATCCTACTTCCTAGGTATTGAATTTTATTCTGCAGGAAGTGGCATTCTTATGTCTCAGAGAAAGTACATCTTGTCACTACTCAAAGACACTAAGTTTCTCAACGCCAAACCCTGCCCCACACCAATGGCCACAAATTCACAGCCTTTCTCTACGTATGGCCGTCAGTTCTCCAATTCTACTCTATACAGAAGTGTACTTGGGAAACTTCAATACTTATGTTATACCAGGCCTGAAATTTCCTTTTCAGTAAACAGGTTAAGCAGGTTCCTTCAGGATCCCCGAGAACCTCATTGGGCTAGAGTCAAACGCATTCTGCGTTATCTTGTAGGAACCATTGATTATGGATTATACATTCGTCCCTTATCGCGGATACATGTTCAGGGGTTTGCAGACTCAGATTGGGCATCCAACAAGGAAGATAGGCGTTCAGTAAGTGGCTACAGCACATATGTGGGAACTAATCCTGTGCTTTGGGTTTCAAAGTGCCGACCGGTTGTATCTCGCTCAGCCACAGAAGCAGAGTATAGAAGCGTTACTGATGCATCATCTGATGTAGTCTGGGTGACAAAACTTCTTCAAGAAATGCATGTTTCACTCAGTGAGGTACCTACTGTTTGGTGTGACAATTCAGGAGCAATAGCGCTTGCCTCCAATCCGGTTTTACACTCAAAGACCAAGCACGTTGAGATTGATTTACATTTTCTACGGGAGAAAGTTGCAGCAGGACAATTGAAGATTGGCTATGTTCCATCCCAAGACCAAGTTGCAGATGTGTTAACCAAACCACTGAGAAAGACCATGTTTTTGCTGTTTCGTGATCGTTTAAATGATTGTGATCGCAGTATCTCTTGTCAAAGAACAACAATAGAAGAAAAGTAGTATAAGGAATATTAGCATATAAGAGAAAATCTGTTATGAAGTCTGTTAGAGTTGAGAATTGTTGACTTGTACAGCTGCCAGTTTGTTAGATCACAATTGTCAAATAGTTAGAGTCGGTTACACACGTGTAGCACACAACACACGCTATGTATGTAAAGCACATTGACACATTGAATAATAATGATCCAGTATTCTTTCACTCTCTTCTTGCTTATTCATTCTATTTGGTTTTCCATTAGCTGGGAAGATGGATGGGAGACTCAATTTGAAAAAGTTGTCCGAAAAAAATTTGCGGCGGCGAGGAAGCGAATTCAAACCATGAAACTGGAAGATTGCCTTCGAGATTTCAAACAACTCAAGAAACAGGTAGTCGCTTGGAACACGCCGCCGGTAACTGACATTTGTACGCTGGGGTTGACCCATACATAAACGTATATAGAGTAATTTTCTTTCTTTTCCTTCTCTTTTGTAAAATCGTTGATTAGTACTAAATATAATTACTTGCATTTAGAAATTAGAAAATCAGTAGTCGCCGTAATGGCGAGCGGGAGATGTTTTCTCATTTTGGCAGCTCTTCGCTGCACCAGTTTTTCTCGGAAAGCCAGAAGACGTTGAAATAGTAAATATTGATTGATTGAGTGGATGGGGTTGGCCTTGTCGATGGTTTAAAGGACAATGTCAAAGTGGGACAATATTGTTTTATTGAGTGATCTTCTTCTGCATTTTAAATAGGCCAAAGAGTTAGTTGTGTCTCAAATCTGATTCGAGCTAGTCATGCATTGGAGTATTTGTTTTATGAGTGGCAATGACGCATGACAACTTAAAATAATGACCAATTCTTCTTTTGCTATAGCTCGCAAGGTTAGCCCTAGTTTCTTCAATTTCCTTGCCCTCTTTTCCATTTTTACTGATTGTTTTGTTGTCCTGGTTCTATTTTGACTCCCATCCTTAGGCTCTCAGTAAGATCGCGTGCAATAGGCTTCAGAAGGAACTCGACGAGTGGCAGGTTAATCCCCCCGCTGGTTTCAAACACAAAGTCACTGACAATCTCCAGTGGTATTCTCTCTGTCTTCCCCCTTTTCATTTCCACCTCCCGAATTTGTTTCCGTGTTAATGTATAAGAGTTTTCTGGTAGTCACTGGGATGTAATGATCTTCCTAGTCTAATTGATTTTCAAGGGCTTCTTTGTTTGGTTCTGGCTTAATCTCGCTTTTGACGATTCACCCACCCCTTGCTTTTGTTTTTGATTTGGTTTATTGATCGAATGCTTTCCTTTCTCCTGAGTTTTGCTAAATTGTTGCCACCGGTTTATCCCCACGGCATGGTTCCTTGGAAGGTGGGCTAAGAGTGGAGGGGAAAATGAGATCTGATGACGTGGAAGATGGGCTGAGGAGGGATGAGATCTGGTGATGTGGCCTTGTACACGTCAGCACTGTGAGTCAAACATTTGGTCAGCAAGTGGTATTTTTGCCCCATTTTTTTAACCCTGTAGTCACTTTTGCTCCCAAAAAAAGTATATGGTGCTGGGCGCTCCTGAGGATAAAATACATGTGCATTTTTGCACCTTTACCCTAAAAAAAAAATTTTAAAAAATGCCTCATCTCTCTAATTAAAGGGATGAACATGTAAAAAGCGCATAAGAGAGAAGCACCTTATGTGCTTCCGTGTTTGTGCACTTACCCTTCTACCTCTTTCTTTTTTATGGCACATTTGTACTATAAATTATATCGTATATTTAAATATTTAATATTTAATGGATTTGACCATAGGGACATAGATATTATTCAGCCAACCAACTTTCAATTCCATGCGCAACGGCCATTCAAAGAGCCATGCATCTTCAGGTATTGTACTGTTTGTTTAAGCCTAATACCGCATCATAAACCTGCTATAACCTCATGAATAATTGTGTTCATATATAAATCAAAACCAAATTTCAATAGAATAGGATTTATATCCGTCTAGGGACAAGAACAAATCTGAAAAGTGACTTGAGGGTCTTCTTCTCCTTAGAAGAAAGGAGAAATTTGGAAGTGATATTACACTGATGACATTTGGGGCGCTAATCCTTGGTTTATTGATTGCATTTTCTAGGGGAGAGCACATTTGGAGTCTTGACAATGTTAGAATATAATAGATTTTTGTTGTAACAGTAAATATTCTCTTTTGTATTTATTCATACATGTGTCATCAAGCTATAGGGTTAGTTACGATTTTGTATCAACTGTGATATAGCAATATTCTTCTAGAATGACGTATTTCATTGCTATAAATACAATTCATGAGCTAGAGGATTGCTCTGTGCTTTCAGTCATTTCTTTCTCTACACATTCCTCTATTTTCTAACTTGGTATCGAATCGAATATGTCAACATCATCTTCTGTTGATTCTGGCTCTACCTCTAATGTCTGAAATTACTTGCTCTTCACTTAAGTTGGATCGCACGAACTTTCTGGTTTGGAAGTTGATCATTCTTCCTCTTATCAAAGGCAACTGCCTGGAAGGTCATATTAATGACACCACTCGTGCTCCGCTGAAAGTTGTTTCTGGCGAGAATGGGAACAACATGGAGTCAATAAAAAGCATGACCCAAAGGATTGCTATGTGCCTTCATTCATTTCTTTCTCTGCATATTCCTCTATTTTCTAACTGACAAAAATTAATCTATAGATAAGGGTACTGATGATGTTCATGACTGCACACCTACAAGTCTGCAACTTCAAACGCACCGTTTGAACTCAATGAGAGGCCCCACTCCCCTTGAAATGAGGGGATATACATTTTTGGTACACTAGTTTTTATGAAAAGTTAATTAGTTTAGAATTTGATCGTTACTTTATCATTTCGAAAATGAATTTGGAGTTCTTAAAAACTTTGAACCAAACACACAGGAACTTTTGAGTAATTTTATGGGTAATTTAGTCATTAGCACTCCTATCTTTGAGGATCAGGAATAACCATAGTGTTTCAACATCTGTTAGTTCTAAATTAACAGTTTCAATGATCAAGGATGGATGCCAGTGAAAACAACATGGAGTCAATAAAAAACAAAAAAGTCCAAGGACTTGATAAAACATTGAATGAAAGCATAAGGATTTTTTTCAAAAATTGTTAGAACGGCACTTATTGTGAGACGAATGGAGTAGTGTTAAGGGATATCTTTACATCCCAAGGCAAAAGAAAGACATACAAAGCAATAAAGGAAACGAAGAAAAATAAATAAATGCACGACTGCATGAGACAAATTAGAGAAGTTTATATATATATATATATATATATATATATATATATATATAGAGTTTCTGATAACTCTCCATAATTGATATAAATAAAGTACATTTTAAAGATATTTGGAGAGTTATCTAAACAATTTTAAGAGATTTCTATGAAATTACATGATTATAGGCTCAAATCAAATTAATGCATCATTTGTGGGATTTCAATTTAAAATAAAAGTCTTTAAGTTTAGGAAATAAATAAATAACAATTTAAAGAAGACTTAGTTTTATTATTATTATTAGTATTATTATTATTTAATTGCTTTTATTTTCACGATCAGGCAAGCACAGGAGAACATGAGGATTTGGGAAATTGAATAGATCCAATTGTATGTATGTGGACCCCACAAATGGAATCAATTGAAAGGAATGAATTAAAGACCTAAACCTACATACAGATACGCACAGGAGCACTTGGGCCATTTGGGATTTGTATGAAGTTGGGCCCACATTGAGAATTGAAGACCTAAAGAAAGAGGAGAGTCAGGACCAATTTCGGAGCATGGATTGAATACTTTGGGTTTGGATTTAATGGCAATTGAGAAGGTGGGCCACGGATCAGAATGGAATGGATCAATGGACTAAACCTAAATGCTTAATGAATAAAAGGAGAAGAAGGGTTCTGGACGAAGAAAACACGCGAGGGAATGAATTAGCTGGAGGCGGCAATCAAAAAAAGAAAAGAGGGAGGCGACAATTGGAGAAAAGGGACGCGAGACGGAAGCACAGGTCTGAACGGCAGAAAAGAAAGCAACGCGCTGGAGGCCGAACGGAACTAAACAGGAAGGAATTGACAGCAATTAATCAAGACATAGAGCAAGGAGACACAGAGTTGTTGCTGGTTTCTTTCCTCGTTCTTGGTTCGGTCTAGTTGTAATTTCTTATCCTTCTCCATGAATCTGAATCTAAGTTTTGATTTTGCTGTGATCGGGATTGAAGCCATGTCTGGCTAATTTTATTTTGCAACTTAGAGGCCTATGAACTTATTAACGGATTAGGATTTATCTCTCATCGTTTAATTATGATTAATATTGATTTTGGTTGCTTAAATCTTGGTTAGTTTTGACTATTTATTGACTGGCCATCTTTAAATAAAATTTTGAGAATTAGAATTTATCTTGGCAAAGGGAATTTTAATTAAGCTCTAGATTAAGCAATATGGGATTAAATTATAATTTAATTTGCGATTAGGATAGGAATATACCTAATAGCCCCATATAGTTGTAGAAGAGTGTGTCCGGATTAAATTGCCTCTAGAGTAAATTTGTTAGGCATAACAGCTTTTACTTAAGAGAGGGTTGTAAGTGGACCGGAAGGCACTTATAACTATTATACTCGAGATTGACAAAATTAATATTAAGATTAATTAAATTGGTGAGATAAATGTTTATGAAAATTAATAAGGGATTAGTGTCTCTAGGTTGCCCGTTTGATTATTGCGTAGATTATTTGTTTGATTTTGGTTTTATTGTCTTAGTTAAATTAAATTTGATTGCTCAATTTAAACGAAAAGTGCAAGATCAATTATTAACTGAAGTAGTGGGTACTAAGTCCTCGTGGGAACGATACTTTACTCATCTTTATTACTTGATACGGCCCGTACACTTGCGGAATCTTAGGCTTTATAAAAATTTTGCCCTATCAAGTTTTTGGCGCCGTTGCCGGGGACTTATGTGCCATAACTTTTTGGTTGGAATTGATTGAGCTTTAGTAGTTTTAGTTTGAGTCATATTTTTTTTTCTTTTTTTTTTCTTTTCTTCTTTTGTTTTTAGTTTTTGGTATTAGTTTGATACTTTGATATCTATTTGGTTTTATAGGTATTTTGGTCTATGCCTCGTAGATCCAAAGCGACTAGAACACCGCAGAAAACAAGGAATATCCAAGAGCTTTTGGAAGCTAACACACCTGAAAACCAAGAGGAAGAAGTGGTACAGAGTGAAACTGAAGAAATGGCTGAGGATGAGAATGATCAACTATGTATCAATGATTTTCTTGGAAGACAATCTCGTGGATATCAGTCAGGAATCAAAGTGCCTGAGTTTCAAGCCAACAATTTCGAAATCAAGCAGACTATGCTCAAGATGCTTGAACTACAGGGTCAGTATTCAGGACATGATTCAGAGGATCCCAATCGGCACCTGATACAATTTCTTGACGTTTGCAACTCATTCAAGCTCAACGGAGTTCCTAATGGTGTAATACGCCTTCGGCTTTTTCCCTACTCTCTACAAGGGAAAGCCAAAGAATGGCTCAACAACTTAGAAGAAGGCAGCATCACTTCTTGGGAGGCATTGGAAGAAAAATTCAGATCGAGATTCTTTCCACATAATAAGATGGTAGATGCACGAGCCGCTCTTACCAATTTCTCTCAACAATTTGGTGAGCATCTGTATGAAGCATGGGAGAGGTTCAAGTTACTGGTTAGGCAAAGCCCTGGTCACAATCTAGAGAAATGGGTCTTGCTTCAAATCTTTAGTACCCGGTTGACTCCTGAATCCAAATCAGAGTTAAATGCTGTCACTAATGGTGGAATTACAAAGCAACCGGTGAATCATGTCTGGAACTGTTTAGATGACTTATCAACTGACTTTATTCAGAATAACAATGAAAGAAGGCCAGTGAAGTCAATTGATAAAGCTGTTGAGGACTCTTCCTCACAGGTGATGGCAATGTTAAATACAATCAACAAGAGGTTCGATCACTTAGAAGCTCAAGTAAACCGATCTAATGGTAGACACATGGGGGTAAATGCTATTCATGCTCCTTGTGATTACTGTGGAAGTGGCCATGACAATGGACAATGCCTTATATCTCAACAGATGGAGCCAGTGAATTATGCAGGAAATTACCGTGGCAACAACCAGAATAATCCCTTCTCAAACACCTACAACTCTGGGTGGCGTAAAAACCCCAACCTCTCTTGGAAATATGGAGCTACTCTTAATGAAGCATCAACCTCTAATACGAAGCAAGTGACACCTCCTGGGTTCTATCAAATGGAAAAGGAAGCCATCCCGACCCAAGAGCCTAAATCTGATCTTGAGGCAGTGATATCTCAGCTAGCAAGTTTTCAATTAAAGAGTACTCAAGATCAAGCTGCTACTAATGCAAGACTAGACTCATCTATCAAGAATCTTGAGGTACAAATGGGACAACTTGCAAATGCTATGAATGCTTTACAACAAAGAGAATTGCCAAGCAATACTGTGCCTAATCCCCGTAGAGATGGAAAAGAGGAATGCAAAGCTCTTAACTTAAGAAGCGGAAGGGAATTACCTGAGATCCCACAACCAATGAAGCAACCCTCAGCTTCTAATGATCAAACAAATCCTACGAAGGATGGTGAAGAGGCTACACAGAAGATGAATGGAAAAGTCAATGAAGAGAAAGTTGAGATTGAATCTAAACAGAGTGAAGTGAACAAGAAGGCAACTCAAGAGAATTCCAAATGGGTACCACCCCTACCATTCCCTCAAAGATTTCAGAAGAAAGCATCAGATGAGCAATATAAGAAGTTTTTGGGGATTTTCAAGCAACTACACATTAACATCCCTATCCTTGAAGCATTAGAGCAAATGCCTCACTATGTGAAGTTTCTAAAGGAGATGCTGAGTAAGAAGAGGAGGTTTGGTGACTATGAAACTGTTGCCCTAACTGAAGAGTGTAGTGCTATTCTTCTCAACAAGTTACCCCCTAAACAGAAAGACCCAGGCAGTTTTTCTATACCTTGCATAATTGGAGAAAAATTTCAGGGAGGGGCACTATGTGATCTAGGATCAAGTGTTAACTTGATGCCACTATCTGTGTTTAGAAAATTGCAGCTGGGGGAAGCTCAACCAACTTCTGTAACACTTCAGCTAGCAGATCGAAGTTTAGCTTTTCCAAAGGGTATCATTGAAGATGTTTTGGTTAAAGTTGACAAGTTTATTTTCCCTGCCGACTTCATTGTCTTGGACTGTGATGAAGATAGAGATCTACCACTCATTGTGGGAAGACCCTTCCTTGCTACAGCTCGAACTCTGATTGATGTTGAAAAAGGAGAGATCAAGTTGAGGGTAAACGATGAAGAAGTTATATTCAACATGAGCAAGGCATTGAAGTATCCTAGAGATGTTGTAGATTGTTTCAGGGTTGACATACTTGATGAGGTAATTCAAGAAACTTTAGAATCATTTTCTATAAAAGAATCGTTAGCAGCTGCACTACTTGGGAATGATGAAATTGAAGAAGGAATTATAGTTGAATGTAAGAAGTTACTTGAAGCCTCCCCTTATTACAGCAAACCATCACAGCAATTTGAGTTATTAGAGATGGAATCACGGCCAACTACTTCTTTGAAGCCTTCTATTGAGCGAGCACCAATTCTAGAGCTTAAACCCTTACCACCGCATCTTGAATATGCATACTTAGGTGAATCTGAGACACTACCTATTATCATTGCTTCTTCTCTATCTAAAGATCAAAGGGAACGATTGTTGAAAGTTCTCAAGGGTCACAAAAGAGCTATAGGGTGGACAATTGCAGACATACAAGGCATAAGCCCGTCAATTGTGATGCACAAGATACTCTTGGAAGATGATCACAGGAAATCTATTCAGAATCAAAGAAGACTAAATCCTATGATGAAAGAAGTGGTCAAGAAGGAAATTATCAAATGGTTAGATGCTGGAATAATCTACCCCATTTCTGATAGCTCATGGGTTAGCCCAGTGCAATGTGTTCCTAAGAAAGGAGGTATGACAGTGATTACTAATGAGCAAGATGAGCTTATCCCCACTCGCACCATCACTGGTTGGCGTATTTGCATGGATTACAGAAAACTTAATGACGCCACAAGGAAAGATCATTTTCCACTTCCTTTCATTGATCAGATGTTAGATCGATTGGCTGGTAAAGAATTCTTCTGTTTCTTAGATGGGTATTCAGGATATAATCAAATTGCGGTTGCTCCTGAAGATCAAGAGAAAACAACATTTACCTGTCCTTATGGCACTTTTGCCTTCAGACGAATGCCGTTTGGTTTATGTAATGCTCCTGCCACTTTCCAACGATGCATGATGAGTATATTCTCTGATATGATAGAAGAAATAATGGAAGTGTTTATGGACGACTTCTCGGTGTTTGGTGAATCATTCGAAGAGTGCTTGATAAATTTGGATAAGGTGTTGAATCGATGTGAAGAGACAAACTTAGTGTTGAACTGGGAAAAGTGTCATTTCATGGTGACTGAAGGAATAGTTTTGGGTCATAAAGTTTCCAAAAAGGGTTTGGAGGTTGATAGAGCCAAGATTTCTGTAATTGAGCAGCTTCCTCCCCCTTCTAATGTCAAAGCTGTAAGAAGCTTCTTGGGCCATGCTGGATTCTATCGTCGATTCATTAAAGATTTTTCCAAGGTTTCAAAGCCCCTTTCACAGTTACTAGAGAAAGATACTCCCTTTCAATTTAATGAGGAGTGTATGAAGGCTTTTGAAGAGCTGAAGAGAAGATTAACTTCAGCGCCTATCATCGTCGCTCCTGATTGGTCACTACCTTTTGAAGTAATGTGTGATGCGAGTGACCATGCGGTTGGAGCTGTGTTGGGACAGAGGCGTGCGAAGATCTTTCATCCGATCTACTATGCGAGCAGGACCTTAATAGCAGCTCAGGTAAATTACTCCACTACTGAAAAAGAAATGCTTGCTATAGTGTTTGCTTTTGAAAAGTTTAGGGTATATTTGATGGGTGCTAAGGTTATAGTTTACACTGATCATGCTGCCATTAAATATCTGTTAGGAAAGAAAGAGTCTAAACCTAGATTGATTAGATGGGTCTTGCTGCTACAAGAATTTGATGTGCATATAGTTGATAGGAAAGGAATTGAAAATCAAGTTGCTGATCATTTGTCTAGAATTGTGAACCCTTCTGATCATGTGAATGATTTGTTGGTGAATGAATGCTTTCCTGATGAACAATTGTTTGCTGTGAGTAGTTGTGGTTTACCATGGTATGCTGATATTGTGAATTATCTTGTATGTCACGTATTACCTCCTGAATTGAATTTCTATCAAAAGAAGAGGTTTTTACATGATATTGCCTACTACATTTGGGAAGAACCATTTCTTTTTAAGAGATGTGCTGATTTGATTATTAGAAAATGTGTTCCTGAGATAGAACAAGAGGACATTTTGAATGCATGTCATGCATCTGCATATGGGGGACATTATGGGGGGCAAAGAACTGCATCTAAGGTGCTTGAATCTGGTTTTTATTGGCCTACTTTATTTAAAGATGCTCACCATTTTGTTACCAAGTGTGATAGATGTCAAAGAACAGGTAATATTTCTAAGAGACACGAGATGCCCCAATCTGGAATGTTTGAAGTTGAGTTATTTGATGTCTGGGGGATGGATTTCATGGGTCCTTTCCCATCTTCAAGAGGAAACAAATACATCCTAGTTGCTGTGGAATATGTGAGCAAATGGGCTGAAGCTATGGCTTGCCAAGCTAATGATGCCAACACAGTGATTCGATTCTTGAAGAAGTATATCTTGACAAGATTTGGCATCCCCAGAGCAATCATCACTGATGAAGGGACCCACTTCAACAACAAGAATTTCAGAGCTCTTTTGGAAAAATATGGAGTCCACCACCGGATGTCACTTGCATACCATCCACAAACTAATGGTTTGTGTGAGTTGACTAACAGGGAAATTAAAAGAATTCTTGAGAAAACTGTGGGCCCGACTAGGAAGGATTGGTCTGACAAACTGGATGATGCTTTATGGGCTTACAGGACAGCTTTTCGCACCCCGATTGGCATGTCACCATATCGTTTGGTTTTCGGAAAAGCATGTCATTTACCTCTTGAATTGGAATATAAAGCATGGTGGGCAATCAAGAAGCTAAATATGGACCACAATCAAGCAGGAACTAAAAGGCTCTTTCAACTGAATGAGTTAGAAGAGTTCAGACTTCAAGCATATGAGAGTGCACGATTATATAAAGAAAGAACGAAGAAATGGCACGATAGCCATATCTTGAAGCGTTCTTTTGAGTCAGGGCAGTTGGTGCTTCTCTTCAACTCAAAACTGCAATTATTTCCTGGGAAGCTTAAATCAAGGTGGTCTGGTCCTTTCAGAGTAGTTTCGGTGTCATCAAAAGGTGCAATTGAAGTTAAGGATGAGAGGACAGGAAATTGCTTTAAAGTGAATGGGCAAAGACTGAAGCATTACCATGGTGGTGAAGTGGACCGGCAAACAATGGTTCACCGCTTGTCATCACCTACTTAGACTGATGATGCAGTCAGGCTGAGGACTATAAACCAAGCGCTTCTTGGGAGGCAACCCAATGGTCTGTGTGCAATTTTTTTATTATTATTATTATTTTCTTTTTCTTGTTTCTTTGCGTCATTTTTTTTTTTAGGTTTAAAGATGATCACTCCTCTTGTGGCTGCCAAGTCTTGCTCGAGCACTCTTTCGCCTCTCAAAAGTTGAAACATCATGGATGGTACCAGATGAAGCACTCCACATCAAAGTTAGAGGCTTAAACCAGGGGAGTACTAGTTCCTTTCCCTCTATTAATTTTTGCAACATTGAGGACAATGTTTGATTTAAGTGTAGGGGAGGGATATGATTTCTTTGATATTGGTTTGTTTGATTACTGATGATAGATTGTTGAGTGCTGGTCTGATTTGAATACATATGTGATGACTATTGAGTAGCTATTAGCACTTATTTTGTTTCATTGGAGGAAATTTGAAATCTCTGAAATTGGTGTGACCCTTATACTTTAGATATGGTTGCTCTTCACTTCCATTACTTGTTGTTACTTGTTCACATTGAGGACAATGTGACATTCAAGTGTGGGGGTGAGGGTATCCTCAATTTTACTTGTCATATCTTGTCCTCATTTTTTTTTTCTTTTCAAAGTTCAGGAGCATTGTCATGATTTGTTTGATTTGAACATGAAAAGAAGTGAATTTGATTAGAGATTTATTCTATGTTCTTTGAATGTTAGTAAAGAGGCAAAGATTTGGTGTGGGTACTTTACTCTAGGATGTCAAAGAACCTGTGAGGAATTTGAGCCTGAATTTTTTCTTTTTAAGAGAGAGTACACCTATTGCGATTTCATCTCTAGAACTTGTCTTGAATCTCTTTTAAAATTTGAAATTCCCTTGTATGCACAAAGATGATTTAGGCATTCATTTCATAGCTAGTCCGACCAAATGACCATCCCTATCTCATGAAAATCCTTTGTTACCCCATTTGAGCCTTTTATTTTTACTTTTCCTTTTAAAGAAAGTTGCATTGAGTAAATAGCCTTTTGTTTGAGATATGCAATTTTCATGACTCTTTCTTTCCATTTTCCCCCTCTTTACTTTAGCAAGTGCTAAGTGAAGCAGTTTAAAAGAGTGAAGGAGTTAGAAACTCAATACTATAGGAGTATATGTAGGTAGTGAAAAAAAAAAAAACAAAGACAAAAAAAAAAAATAGAAAAAGACAAAAAAAAAACAAAAAGAAAACAAAAAGAAAAAAAAATGGCACAAGAAAGATAATGAAAAAAAAAGGGGAGAGATTCAAAAAAAAAAAAAAAAAAAAAAAAAAAAAAAGAGAGAAAAAAAAAATTCAAAGTCAAAAGAATAAAAGTTCTACATATATAGTGTTGTTGAGTTCGTTTTCTCTTGATGACTATTCCTGTATTACTTCACTCTTCATCATGAATTTCATTAAATTACTTAGCACTGGTTGAGGTATTTTCCCACACCATTTGAGCACTTCATTTCATTATCCTACCTTGATCATTAAAACCTAGAGAAAGTCCTTTTGATTTGAGTGTGCAATGGGACAATACGTCGGTGGAGATGATAAACAAGCATATGGTAGATGAGGTGCAATAGGTGGAATTGCGTGAAACACAAACCTTAGAATATCTTGAGAAATGAGTGTAAACATTTGACTTGTAAGGGGCATTCTGTTGTGATGTATCTTTGTCAAATTAATTGCCTTGCCACTTGCATTTTTGGAATGTGGAAAAGGTTTCTAAGAAAGTTTGTTTCCTGAAAGTTTGAATTGAGAAATCTTGCTCCCTTGATTTCTTTGAATTTGATTGTTTTGCAACTTAAAATCTTGAGGACAAGATTTGGTTCAAGTGTGGGGGTGTGATAACTCTCCATAATTGATATAAATAAAGTACATTTTAAAGATATTTGGAGAGTTATCTAAACAATTTTAAGAGATTTCTATGAAATTACATGATTATAGGCTCAAATCAAATTAATGCATCATTTGTGGGATTTCAATTTAAAATAAAAGTCTTTAAGTTTAGGAAATAAATAAATAACAATTTAAAGAAGACTTAGTTTTATTATTATTATTAGTATTATTATTATTTAATTGCTTTTATTTTCACGATCAGGCAAGCACAGGAGAACATGAGGATTTGGGAAATTGAATAGATCCAATTGTATGTATGTGGACCCCACAAATGGAATCAATTGAAAGGAATGAATTAAAGACCTAAACCTACATACAGATACGCACAGGAGCACTTGGGCCATTTGGGATTTGTATGAAGTTGGGCCCACATTGAGAATTGAAGACCTAAAGAAAGAGGAGAGTCAGGACCAATTTCGGAGCATGGATTGAATACTTTGGGTTTGGATTTAATGGCAATTGAGAAGGTGGGCCACGGATCAGAATGGAATGGATCAATGGACTAAACCTAAATGCTTAATGAATAAAAGGAGAAGAAGGGTTCTGGACGAAGAAAACACGCGAGGGAATGAATTAGCTGGAGGCGGCAATCAAAAAAAGAAAAGAGGGAGGCGACAATTGGAGAAAAGGGACGCGAGACGGAAGCACAGGTCTGAACGGCAGAAAAGAAAGCAACGCGCTGGAGGCCGAACGGAACTAAACAGGAAGGAATTGACAGCAATTAATCAAGACATAGAGCAAGGAGACACAGAGTTGTTGCTGGTTTCTTTCCTCGTTCTTGGTTCGGTCTAGTTGTAATTTCTTATCCTTCTCCATGAATCTGAATCTAAGTTTTGATTTTGCTGTGATCGGGATTGAAGCCATGTCTGGCTAATTTTATTTTGCAACTTAGAGGCCTATGAACTTATTAACGGATTAGGATTTATCTCTCATCGTTTAATTATGATTAATATTGATTTTGGTTGCTTAAATCTTGGTTAGTTTTGACTATTTATTGACTGGCCATCTTTAAATAAAATTTTGAGAATTAGAATTTATCTTGGCAAAGGGAATTTTAATTAAGCTCTAGATTAAGCAATATGGGATTAAATTATAATTTAATTTGCGATTAGGATAGGAATATACCTAATAGCCCCATATAGTTGTAGAAGAGTGTGTCCGGATTAAATTGCCTCTAGAGTAAATTTGTTAGGCATAACAGCTTTTACTTAAGAGAGGGTTGTAAGTGGACCGGAAGGCACTTATAACTATTATACTCGAGATTGACAAAATTAATATTAAGATTAATTAAATTGGTGAGATAAATGTTTATGAAAATTAATAAGGGATTAGTGTCTCTAGGTTGCCCGTTTGATTATTGCGTAGATTATTTGTTTGATTTTGGTTTTATTGTCTTAGTTAAATTAAATTTGATTGCTCAATTTAAACGAAAAGTGCAAGATCAATTATTAACTGAAGTAGTGGGTACTAAGTCCTCGTGGGAACGATACTTTACTCATCTTTATTACTTGATACGGCCCGTACACTTGCGGAATCTTAGGCTTTATAAAAATTTTGCCCTATCAGTTTCCTATAGTTTACATACTTTTGTAATTAAGTCCCTATACTTCAAAACCAATGGCGCTTGTAATTTACTCTGTTCGCAACATAGCGATGTTGATCCTTGAAATATGGGATATAAAAAAAGTGACAAGAGCAAATTTAGATATTGATGTGAATAGAAGGGATGACAAAAACATGAAGCTAATTAAGTACAAAAGAGGAGAAAGAGCAAGGTCATAGTTGCAGACTTGAGAATTGTGGATGAGGGGATTCCATGTTTTCCTTTTCCAAACAATCCTTTAACAAAAGGCCAATAGCACACCACCATGTAGGCACAACAAAACAGCTCTCCATTCCCACTCTCATCCTTCAATGATCTCCCCAACAACCTCCATAATTTCATACCTAGAGCTGTGAGTTGAACCATCAAAATAGTGGTTCCCACCACGAACACTAAAGATTCGTCAAAGCTGAACATACTAGCTTTCTCTAAATCATTTTTAGAATTACTATCATTTGGAGGCTCCTTTTGTGTTATCTCAAAGACTGTATCATAAATCCCAACCAACTTCAACATGGCGCTCACAAAACCCAGAAACCAGGCTGTTGTTGTTGTTATTCTTCTCATTCTGTGGTTATTCCACCATGCTCGAGTCGATTGCCCAATTGTGTTGTACTCTATTAGAGTGTACACATTGTAAACCACAAATAGAGAAACTAGAATCCATACACAAGGTCCCTGAAAAATCCATGAAAGATTTTAAACCAAGATTAAAAATAATTGTTCATTTTGGGTGTGATCAGTGTGTGGAAGTGGAAGCTAACCTTGAATAAGATCGTGGAATTGGTTATGATGCAATATGGAGGCAAAAGAGCATAACATAATTCAGGAACAGATCGGAGGGCCCAATTTGTGATCCACATATAGGCCAAGAGCTGCCTAAATTGGATCTTACTGAAGAGGAAGCCCAAAACAGGACTTTGGGGGCCTAATAAGTTAACATGCAGGCCTAAAGCCCATCTCTTTTGTTGGGTCATCGTGGATATGAACCCTCTAGGGGCGCAACCTGTGAAAGCAATAGGCTCAGGTGTGCAACACTCTGACCTCCAACCTTTCCTATGGATGATTAACCCTGTTAACACATCCTCTGACAATGATCCATATAACCACCCCACCTAAAATTACCATAACAAATATGTTAAAGTTTCAACAATCATTTCAGGGGAAGAAAGAGATATAGTATTAGTGTGTTTAGTTTTCCAATATGATTAGCAAATGACAACTTATTTAAGCATAGTTTATGAAATGATGTAATTAATTTTGTTGATGACCTGATTACCCCAAGCAGTGCCATATTCATAGCCACACGTGGCAACTTGGTGAGCAGCCTCTAGAAATTTGGAAGGAAAAACAGTATTAGTGCTAGAATATGTCTTCATTTCCAAAGCTTGTACTGCCAAGTTGCAAAACTCCTTGCAACTTCCAAATTTTTTCTCTAATTTCTTGTCTGACAGTTTTTCTGCAAAATATACAAAATGTTAAGAATTTAAAACTTGTCTGGAAGGACAAGAAGAGAAGAGAAACTTGTTGTATGCAAACAACCTTGATAGCCAATTTTGATATTTTCAGGAAACAAGCCATAAATAACTGCTCTTCTGTGGAAACAGTTGGTGCCACAATAATAAGGCCCTTGAAGCCCTGCACATCCAACTATTATGTACTGCAGTTTCATAAAACAGGAAATGATTAAAATCCATTTTTGGTTGATAGTTTCATAATTGATTTTATCAAAATAAGGATTTTTGGACTAAAAACCTTATAACCTAGTGGTATAACTTCTCCCTTATACTGGAAGGTCGCATGTTCAATCTTAGGTCGCTAGTGCTAACCATTCTAACAAAAAAAAATGGTGTTTTGAGGTGTTAAGAGCAATGTTTTGATATATAATTAATTTTTTTTTGGGATCCAGACAGGCTTTGAAAAGACAGAAAATGTTGGGGCGTTTTCTTTAGTTAAATTTTGAGGTACCTCAAAAGCAGCAACCCATTGGTTTCCGAAAGGATCATCTTTTACTCCATCAAAAAATTGCTGAAAACACTGAACGAATGCGACTTCTTTGTGGCCCTTGGGATCCATGAATATGCACATCGCATGCTGAACTATCTTTGGATTGTTCACCATCATATCACAATCTACATTCAGCATGTAAGGAGCGTTGCTCATCAACCCAGATACTCTAGTCTGCACAGGAAAATTCAATAGCACTTTATTTCACTAAAAGTTTATAGTATTATATCATATCAGCACTTCTAATATGATTTATTTTGTAACTTGTAATTGGTGACAGAACAAAATTGGCGAGGAATCAAAGTAGAAAATTGTTTTACCAAAACATTCATGGCACCGGCTTTGTAATTATGTGGATGCTCTGGTCTTTTCTCTCTTGAGATGTACACCAAGTGGGGCAAACCATCAGATTGGCCTTCTTTACTCTCTAATATAACCTACGGTTCATGAAAAACATGCTTTAATGAAGGCGAACAAGATAAGACACTCATGAGCCTCACAGTAACATGTTTTAAGGTTTAGATACCTTAATTATGGGCCCATGATTTCTCCGTTCCGTGTTCGAGAAGACTGCATATTCTCCCTCCAAAATCTTGAATTGATGATCTGACTTCCTGCTCACATCTTCAATCTTTCGCCTCAGTTTTCCATACTCTTCCTGCAAAACCCAACAAGCAAAACCATTAATTCCCTGTTTCTTATACATGCACCAACTCTTTAATTTAAATCAATTCATAAGTCAGCTAAATTAGTTTTGATAAAAAACAATAAGTATAAATATTTAATTAGCTTTCTTAATCTACTCAAAAAGTCTATTAGTAGTTATACATTTAGGATGGGAGCTACTAAAACCCACCATATTATATATTATATGATTGAATAAGTTATTTAGTTTTAATAGAGATGAGATAGTATATTATATTTATGTCATTGACCTAATATACCTTCATCTGTAGACAATCTTGTGTAAATTCTGGGGAGGGTTGGCTATTGGCACCAGTGGACTCATCAGAAAAGAACCTAAGAGGAGCTCTGAGTTGGACGTTGTATTTCTTACAGAAAGGTACCCACAGCTCAGCAAATCGAGAGGCTTCAACCAGAGCATAGAAAGTAGCAGGGGAACACCCGTCATCGGAAACGTAACAAGCTAGCTTCCGAGAGGGGTAATCCAGTGCTAAAAGAGACAACACCGTGTTCGCCGTGATGATGGGAGGTTCAAGCACTGGGTCCGCCGTCGTCACCAACAGGTCCACAGCCGGAAGCTCTGCTGCTCTGTTTTTGAAAAAACAAAGACGATAAAACAGCAATCACTTCTTTATATAACATGCAATATAAGGACTATGTAGAGTATTTTCTACCGTTGAGGGAGAGAATGGAGGAAGGTGATAACGCGTGCCGGAGTCCATTTAGTGCTGAGAATTACAAACCAAGTGTAGGTGAACCAAGATTCACACAAGAAGGCAAGGAAACAAGGGAAATTGAAGTGGTTGGTGAGGGAGATGACTCTGTAACCAAGAAGCGAGAGGAGGAGGATAAAGATGAAGCTATCCATTACTCTTTGAAACGTTCGTTTCAGACTAATCTTTTCATAAAGTCGGTCCTCCATTGATGAATATCCTAAAGTTTTGCAAAGCTCTACCATTTTGGTACCGCCAAAGCTGCAACTACAACTTGTTTATATATTGCAATCAAGGCGGTGTCTTCTTACAAGATAGAATTCTCAGGTTGAGTGGTCCAACCGTCTCGGTTATGCATTGGTGAAACGAGTCTTGTAAACTTATATTTTGTGCCCTTGAATTAATATATAATTACAGCCGCTTTGTTACAGTAATCTTATACTCCTCCGGTCCTAACTTCATCTAATATTTACCACAAATTTATCATATACTAATATTTAGTATATGGCTATACATATATAGAGAGAGAGAGAGAGAGAGCATGGTAAAGCAGTACTTGTCAATTTTGAAGAGGATACCTTAGCGTTGTAAAGAGACGGAGATAGAAAAGTGGTGGATTTTATTCCGTAATTTATGAAGTTGTTTCTCGTTTGCTGCCCATTTTCTACCGCGTTCAAATCAGAATCTCAATAATTGAAGTCTTGGGGCTGTAATGGCCCATGATTGACATTCATTTGGATTCTAGTGTGTCTCTGAGATAATTTCGTTTTGGTTTTGCTCTCATTACTTGACTTTTACTTTACGTGGGATCAACCGGGCAACTGGCATCGTCTTCCACCTTGTACGTTACTACTTGACTCCATTAATAAATATTGTATTAATGTTACCATCAGCTTTAACGTTTTCATTCTTGTTAATTGTTATTGGTCCACATAAAGAAAAAATGTAACATTATTATTATCACTTCAGCGTGAATATTCCTCCACATACTCTTTTTCTTTTTTTTATTCTAGGGGAACTTCTACGCACCTGATCAACTCTTCTTACTAAGTATTAAGCAATTTGTTTAGTAGGAAAATAAGTTTGCCATTCGTCTATTGTGTCCCCAGTCTGTCTATGTGTGGTGCATAAGGGGTAACCTTAGGCTTTGTTTGGGAGTTCTATTTTGGAGGGAAAGGAAAGGAAAGGAAATGAAGGGTTTTGGAAGTCTCTTCCTTTATTTGGAAGTTTTAAAAATAAGAAAGGAGAGAATTAGAGATTTTTATAAATCCCTCAAAACCCTCATTCTTAAAAAAAATAAAGTCCCCCGGGGTTTTAAGAGAAAAAATAGATTAATTATTTTTTTACTCTCATTCAAATAAAACACTCTCGTTATTTTTTATTTCTTTTTTTCTTTTCTATTGTTGAAATGCACACAAAAATATTTTTTAGAGAGAGAAAATACTTTTTTGGGGGAAATATTTTTAGAGAGAGAAAATATTTTTTGAATATAAAAATTACATAAATATTTTTTTTAGAAAATTTAAATTTAAATTTATTTATAAAGTATAATAATTATATTAATTTTTAAATAAAAGGATAAAATAGTAAAAATAACTCATTAATCCTCCATCTTCCTCCCTTACTATTTTTTTTGACCCTTAAACAAAGGGAGGAAATATCTTCCATTTTCCTTCCTTCTCCTCCCCTTCAAACTCCCTACATCTCTTTCCTTTCATTCTTCTCCAAACTCTCAAACAAAGCTTTAGTGAAGAAATTGAGGGAGAAAACATCGTAACAATATTACATAAAAAAAAAAAAAAATTATCTGTGAAGACTAAGTAATACAAGATAGACTAGATAACAAGCAGGTTCTAGTCTCGGGGATACAATTAAAGATGGTAAAAAACATACACACAACCAAATTACGGGGGCAAAGATATAAGAAAATTCAAGACCAGGAGAAGCACCATACATAAACCATTAATGGTAACTTGGACAAAGGTGGACGAAAAGGAAGGACAATATGCTGCTGACTTGCATACTGTGTATAAGGGAATCCCATATTTTGCTTTCTCAAATAGCCCTTTCAGAAATGGCCACTAACACAGTATGATATATGACACACAAGACCTCGCCTACGCCGGACCCATCATCCCCTTCCCGAACCACTGTGTGCAACCCTAAAAGCTTCATGGCCAATACTGTTATCTATAGTGGCGGAACGAGAAAAATATTTTAGCCAGGCTAAAAAACCAAACATATTGAACTATTCTCTTTGGTTCTTATTATAAGGTAGTAACTAATAAGTGTATTTAGTCATTTTTATAAGACATTTTTTTGTTTTAAAAAAGTATTAAATATTTTTTTCATGGGTAATGGAGCAAAAATAAACATGTGCTTCACCGTGATGGGAGAGAAAAAGATGAAGTGAATAGAAATATAACAGTGAGATGTGACTTTTGCTCTAAAATAGTAACCACGTGTGTATTTTTGTTTCCAAAAAAAAGTATATGGTGCTAGGTGCTTCCAGGGATAAAGCACATATGTATTTTTATTCCTTTACCCTTTTTTTCATGTATACCCATAATTAAAAAGGGTGGCGAGTGAGAGTAATAAATAATATGTATTAGAGTTTAGTGCAAATTAGTATGGATAATATTGAAAATAACTTAAACTTGAGGAAAGATTTAAAACAAGATATAAGATGATACTAATCTTTTTGGTAGATATCTCAAATAAAAATTTTACTTTCTTCTCATAGCCTAATGGATAATGAACCAAACATTATCCTTATAGAAAAAATAAAAAACTAGCTAGGGCTAAATTATTAACAAAACAATCATAATATATATATATACATATTAACAAATTTTAAAAGGTCAACTCGGACCAGTTGGGCAAGACCCAACTGGCCAGAAGCTGCATCCGCCTCTTATCTGTAAAAGCAAAATGGTGGTTCCTGGTTTGAACATTGGAGAAGTATTGAACGTGAACCTACTGGCATCCTCGTCATCGTGATCACTAGAACTGGATTGTTGTTTCTTTGTAAGTCAAACAGTGTCAGAAATTCCAAGGAGTTTCAGTATCACTTTCTCTCTCTCAACCTGACATGCCTGACAGGCACACACATGGGAGGTTCCACGACCTTGGATCCATCACTTTTTAGTTTCATTTCAACCCAACATTGGCATTTCTATTCTCTTGTTTAATTAATTTTCCATTTTAAAAAAAACGACATATATTTGTTTAAACATTTTGGAAAAGACATGTTTTACTATCTTTATTACAAATCATCAATTAATAGGTATATTTAATAATTTTTATAAGGCGCTTACTAGTTTTTAATGAAGATTATTTTTTTCTATGCGTATGTTCGTACTTAATAGAGGTAGTAGATGAGAAAAATAACAATACTCCTATATTTGTTTACAGTAAAAACTTGCCATTAATGATAGTGGGCGACTTCGGCAAGTGCACCGATCGCTATAAGTAATAAAGTAGTGAGAAAGTATCGTCCTACGAGGAATAGTACTCCAATCACTAGTTCGCTATTTACGCTTTAGTTGGATGAATCAAGTAAAAAGAGATGAGTTATAATCAAACAAGAATTTCAAGAATTGAAGAAAGAAAAGAATTCAAGATCAAGATTTGCAAGAGAATGTTTAGAAAAGATAATCAGTCAAGAAAAACGTAGCTATGGATTAGAATCCCCCTATGCTCCTTCAAGTATTTGAATTAAAGATCTAATTGATTATGATTCCTAGATTGACGATCGATTCTCTAAGGTTAGACTAAGTCTCAATGTCTTGATGCTACCTTAATCTATTTTATCTTTAAAAACAACCTAATGTCTTGGTATTGTCTAGAAAGATCAAATCTTGAACCAGAATCCTATGATCGCATAAATTTGTAAGCCTATGTCTAGGTCA
Source organism: Acacia confusa (assembly GCA_037074495.1). Lineage (NCBI taxonomy): Eukaryota > Viridiplantae > Streptophyta > Magnoliopsida > Fabales > Fabaceae > Acacia > Acacia confusa. Next base: position 4,222,990 of record CM073509.1, read on the forward strand.
TGCAATTTTATGATGAATTAACGGTTCGGGTTAAATGCACCAACATCTCTATTGTTATACATCAACCTAAGAACAATCTAAAAGGTGATCAGGCTTTAAGAAGGTGTTAAGCAAAGAAAATTCATTCAATCAAAGAAATCAAGATTTAACCAAGAATTCAGTCAAATACTGAAAAGTTGCATAGGGTTCATCCTAACCCTAACTACAAAAAGGAAATTAATCTAGCATGGCCAGATTAACAAAATAAAGAAGAAAAGATGAAGATAGAATGGTTTTTCAGAGGTTGGAGAAGATGGATCTCTACAATTGCTTTGATCCTCTCTCCAATGCCCTAGAGTAGTTTCTTGTGCCAAAAGTTCTTTCTTTTCTTGCTAGGGTTGCCTCTTTTATGTTTTCTGGTCCAATTGGGTTTCCAAATCTCAAGAATCTTTAATTTTCTTTCCTTTTTCGGGTTCTAAAAACTTTCCAAAAATTAAAAATAAGAATTCTCGCACTTCTGACACCCTGGGTGTCACTTTTGGCGCCCTTGGCGCCACTTTCTACAAAGAGGCAGAAAGTTGGCGCCCTGGGCGTCAACTTTGCACTGAGTTGGCGCCCTGGGCGCCAACTCCTTCTGGTTAACCAAAAAGTTGGTTTTTCTTCTTGACTTTATCCTGAGCTCTTCTAATTAGCTTCTCCTTGTGGATAAAAACCTGCAAAACAACCGAGAATACTCGTGAGGGTATGTTTGACATCAAATCAATGTTTTTAATTTATTATTCTTAACCGTTTTAATCATATTAGATCAATTTCATGCTAATCTTGTGCCTTAAAACATGGTAAATTTACGACTCATCAATTAACCTACTTGATTCCTTTAGCGCACACATAGATAGCTAAATTCTTGTATTTGTTGTCTCCAAAGACATACAAGATAAATTTCAGAAAATATATACACACAAAATTAGAATGAAGAACATTATGACTTAATTGTCTGATTTTTTCTCATCACACTCATGTGTGCTGACCTTGGGGAAGAAAGTGGAGTTGGCAATGATGCAATAAACAGGAAGAAGAGCATAGCAATTCAGGAATACTTCAAACAGTCCAGATATATACCCACAAATACGCCATGGCCTCTCTAAATTGTAGCTTACCAAAGATTGTGCCCAGCATTGGAGAGTGATTGGTGAAAAGGATTTCAAAGAAGCCCATGCCCCATCTTTTTTGTTGTGTCAGTGCACTGGGACCACCTTCTGGGGCACACCCAGAAAATGCTATTGGGTTGGAGCTACAGAATTCTGATCTCCAACCCTTGTTATGAATTGCCAACCCAGTAAGCGTATCCTCTATCATTGATCCATACATCCAACCCACCTGCAAATGTTCAGAGATATCCAGTGTTGGAGAGTGTTTACTGTTTAAATATATTAGCTCACATAGACTTCTTCAAGAGACTACTTTTTAGATACATCAAATGGAAAGTGATATTTCAGTTCAGTAAAGTTTGTTTGCTTTAGGTTTTTAGAAGTGCTTTTATGAGATTCGAGATAAGCATGTGATAAAAATTTTATCATTTTTTAGCTTTTGAAACTATGTATTTAGTTGCGTAAAAGTTTTTATAATACTATCTCTTATTGGAAATATAAGACTCAGTTAATTTTTTTAATGTTATATAACATATAATATAATTAAATAATTTATTTCAAAAGGCAACACGGTAAGCTTCCTCAAGAGATTTAGAAATATTTGTATTAGGAGAATATGTTTTGTCTTTGAAAGCGAGAGCAGCCGATTTTAATAACTCATTTGAACCTCCAAATATTTGAGCCAACTCAACTCCTCATCTGAAGTAATGTTTCCTGCAAACAGCCATCGCAGAAAATGAATCTTTCCTATATGCTTTTTTAATTATTAGGGATGCTTAAAAGAAGTTGCCTTCTAACAATATAGCCTGTATAAACAATTCTGATGAATCATTAATCAATCACAATGAATGTTTAATTAGTACCAGTTTCAATGTCGTGTGGAGAAAGACCATATGGTACTTTTCTTCTACGAAAGGCATTTGTTCCCGCATAGAAAGGGCCTTGGATTCCTCCCAATCCACCCCCATACTGTATAGTATAAGAAAGTTGGAAAACTTGCTATAATGTTGACAAACAAGGAGTAACATTGAGGAAAGTGAGACACAGTGAAAAAAGCGACCAGCTGGTTTCCAAAAGGGTCGTCCTTTAAAGCGCCACAGAATTGCTGGGGACACTGAACAAAAGCAACATGGTTTTGGGCCGTAGGATCCAGCAAAATGCACATGGCATGGAGAGCAATCTGTGGATTGTTCATAGACATGTCGCAGTCAAGGCAGTGTACGGAACATTGGTCATCAAGCCTGATAGAGCGCAGTGTTTTACCTTAAATGCTTTGTACCAGAAAAGAATGCAGTGGACTTATAAAAGAGTGGTATATACTGTATATGTGGCATGTTACCTATAAGAGCGGTCTTTAGACACTACCTATACCTATGAGTGTCCAAATGGAAAGTGTTTGGAGTGTGTTTCTGTAGGTAGATAAAAATAAGCGCTCTTATTAATAATTCATAGTAGCGACGGGCGGTTTAAGACAAAAGGAGAGTAACAGCATGAGAAGATCATACTTCTGAACAGGTCTTATTATACATATGCCTCCTAAATAATTAGGTTACTTGTCAAACTCAGTAGACCCACATTAGTTTCCAGGAACTATAAAGAGCATCAAACTCAATGACCATATGAGAGTAATAACAGGAAAATATCATACTTTTATAATATCACACATAGAGACACAGCGTGCATTGCATATACACTTGTTGTACAATAAGAGAGTAGTGGTCGTAGAATATAAGAAAGATTGTGGATGGACCAAGACATTAATTAGTGGTGGCAATGCCACTTCTTGAAAATTGCACGAAGAGAAAAGCCAGAAGAGCTGACTTTAAGATTGTCGGCATGGGAATCCCATACTGTGCTTTCCCAAACAGCCCTTTCAAGAATGGCCAGAAGCACACCACAAAGTACACACTGCACAGTACCTCCCCTACCCCACTCCCATTCTCTGATGCTGGATCCAACCTTACTAATCTCATCACCAGAGCACTGAGTTGAAGCAGTAAGATGGTAGTTCCTGGCACAAATATTGCTGATTCGTCAAAGCTGAAACTTCCTGCGTCTGTATCTGAACCTGAACTCCGTGCCTCCTTCTGTGTTATGTCGAATACTGAGTTAGAAAGCCCCAACATCTCAACTATGCCACTCAGAGAACCCACAAACCAGGCGTTCATGGGCATTATTCTTCTCATTCTGTGATTGTTCCACCATGTTCGGAGTGATAACCCGATTGCCAAGTATTCTATCACACTATAGATATTGTATATCACAAACACTATAGCACAAACCCATAGCCAGCGTCCCTGAAAATTCAATATTCACATGCACAGCTTCATATATGTGAATCAACTTATAATTGAGAAATATGCTAAAATATGAAAAGTTGACCTTGGGTAAGAAGGTGGAGTTGGTGATGAGGCAATAGGCAGGTAGGGCAGCATAGCATATTTCAGGGAAAGCGTGGAGGCCCCAGTGTAGGAGCCACAAATAGCCCAAGCACTGCCTGAATTGGAGCTTACCGAAGAGAAAGCCCAAATAAGGACTTTGAGGGCCCAACAACACTCTAAGCAGACCTGAGGCCCATCTCTTTTGTTGGGCCATTGAGGATATCAAACCTCCAGGGGCACAGCCTGTGAAAGCAATAGGCTCAGGTGTGCAACACTCTGACCTCCAACCTCTTCTGTGGATGCTCAACCCAGTTTGTTGATCCTCTGCTAATGAACCATATAACCATCCCACCTAAACTTCCGAATAATTCAATTACAATAATTAATTGAGGCAGAGTATGATTCTTTTAAGATGACAATTGTGTGGTGTTTACATGAAAATTTCAGCTTTTTAACTACCAAAGACTGATATGAAGTTAATTAGGCATATATATATGTATTGATGAACTTGGAGATGACCTGTTTGCCCCATGCAGTGCCGTATTCATATTCACAACTAGAAACCTGGATTGCAGCCTCCAGAGATGTGGAAGGATTAATAACATCACTGCTGCTTCTGTCTTCCCAAGCTTGAGCTGCTAGTTTAACAAATTCCTTCGAACGTCCAAATTTCTGTTCCAGTTCCCTGTTTGACAATTTTTCTGCACAAGTTGCAAAACGGTAGCATGTCCAAGTTTCTTAGGTAGAGGCCTATAAGAATTAATTAGTTAATCACGACTATCATAATTACATATGGGTGTGAAAAAATGGTGAATTATATTTCTATAGATTTCAAATAATTAATGACCTTGATTTTCAGGCAGGATGGCATCAGGGTAACGGCCGTAAATAACTTTTCTTCTGTGAAGGCAATTGGTTCCACAGTAAAAGGGTCCTTGAAGCCCCGCCAATCCAGATAGCAGGTACTGTGAAATTCCATCACAAGGACAAAACGAGAAAGAAAATTACAAGTGATGTTTAATCAATATTACCCCACTGCATATCTGTACAGTAAGAGTATTTGTACATGACGTGTTTCTGCTTTTGAAAAAGTTAATATGATTTTAAACGCACCACAGAAGCAGCTACCAACTGGTTTCCAAAGGGATCATCTTGTAAGCCGTCATAAAATTGCTGAAAACACTGAACAAATGCGACTTCTTTGTAACCCTTGGGATCCAGAAATATGCACATGGCGTGCTCAACTATCTTTGGGTTGTTCGCCATCATGTCACAGTCTACGTTCAGCATGTAGGGAGCGTTGCTCATCAACCCTGATACTCTCGTCTGCACATTATAATCATCATAGCACAGTTTTTTATGGAAATCTGAAGGTGCTTATAAATATTCGATTTTATATGACAGAACATAAATGTCGAGGTATAATTAAAAGAAAGGGACAAGAAACAAGGTGTTTACCAAAACATTCATGGCGCCAGCTTTGTGGTGATGAGGATGATGGGGTCTCTTCTCTCTTGACACGTAGATTAAGTGGGGCAATCCATCAGATTGGCCTTCCTCGTTATCCCAAATAATAACCTGTGGTACTCACGAAAGACAAGTTCCACTAGTGAACAATTATTTAATTGATGATCAATGATACTATTGGTAGAGAACTAAAATTGGTTCACCTAGTGTACGAGTACAAGCCTCAAACTTTCTTCAACCAATTAGCATAAGACCCCGCCCCCCCCCCCCCCCCCCCAGGTTGTGGGTCACACATGAGTATCATGAGAAAATCACAATGATGTGCTAGTAGGCATAATCAGATACCTTAATTATGGTTTGGTGATTTCTTCGCTCTGTGTTCATGAAAGCTCCAAACTCTCCCTCAAGCTTTATCGTTCGCTCTGGTTCTCTGCTCGCCTCTTCAATTTTACAGCTCAGTTTTTCATATTCTTCCTGTTAAACCCGAGTATTCGAGGAGACATGAGGTCCACCATATTTCTATCTAGTACTATATAAGGCCTTAACCTTTTTTTCAGAAAGATTAAATAGTTAAATAAATTATTTTAAAATATTATATTTATATTTTTTATATTAAACTAATTCCTCTACTGATATATAATGAATTATGGTTAACTAATTTACTTAACTTTCTTAATCTCTCAAAAAAAAAAGTCCATTAAGTTTTATATTAAGGAATACTATCATTTTAGCACTACTCTACCTTCATTCGGAGACAATCTTGTGCGAATTCTGGGGAGGGTTGGCTATTGGCTTCAGTGGACTCATCAGAAAAGAACCTAAGAGGAGCTCTGAGTAGGACGTTGTATTTCTTACAGAAAGGTACCCAAAACTTAGCGAATCGAGTGGCTTCGAGAAGTGCATAGAAGGTAACAGGAGAACACCCATCATCGGACACATAACAAGCAAGCTTGTGAGTTGGATAGTCCAATGATAGCAGAGACAGGACAGTGTTCACGGCGATGATGGGTGGTTCTCGCACTGGGTCCGCCGTTGTCACCAACAGGTCTACCGCCGGCAGCTCCGCCGTGGGTACCCTATTCAAAAGGGAAGAGCTTGACAAGTAAGAAAACGAGAATGAGATAAGTGAAGTAAGAGTGAGCTAGTGTAGATACCGTCGAGAGAGAGAATGGAGGAAGGTATTGACTCTTGCTCTGGCCCACTTGGTGCTGAGGATAATAAACCAGTTGAAGGTGAACCATGATTCGCAGAGGAAGCCAAGAAAGCAGGGGACAGTGAAGTGAGTGGAGAAGGTGATAAGCCTGTGAGAAAGAAGCAAGAGAAGGAGGATGAAGATGAAGCTGTCCATTAATCTCTGAAACGTGCTTTTCAGCCTAATCTTTTCATAAAATTGGACGTCTTCCATGGAATCTTATTGTGAAATGGTTTTGGACGTCGAGCAAATGCTGCAAATGTGAGATGACCAGAGGTTTAGGATATTCTTATAAGAAGCCCGTTAATGGAGACAGACGAGTCAGTGTCGATGAGCAATATATGCCGAATATTTCAAGTTGGATGGTGGAATACGCCTCTGTACCTTCCTGTATCTTACAAGGGCACGAAATCTTCTTGTCTCACATGCAAGACCAGACTATATAGACTTTGAGCTCTTGTTTTATGCATAATTTTTAGCATAAATCTTCTTTTTTTTTTGTGTGGTTTTTTTTGGGTAAATACAATGTCTAATTTTTTAGTTTTGATCTTTATAGCTTTTTTTTTTTTTTAAAGAAAAAAACTAAGGTCCTAAGGTTTCACAAAATAGGTTTTGGTCCCTGGACATGGTCCGTGTACTTATTAAACTCCGGCACTAATAATCAAGATTCTAAAGAAAAGAAATTTATAAATCAAAATTTATAATTTGAAACTATATGAATCAAAATAAGGATTTCAAACGTTATTAACTATATCTTATTATAAAACTGAAAGAATTCTAGAGAGAAGTCAGAGAAAATTCTAGAGAGATGAAATCCATTCAGATTAAATGAATAGTTACAGGAGACCTCTATTTATAGAGGGATACAAATAGTAAATTACTATGCATATTACTATACGTGGGTCCTATATCATCTTGTAATATTTGGAGATCGGGAGTCAATGGACATCCACATAATCAGTATATTTATAACACTCCCCCTTGGATGTCCATTATGAATGTGCCTCGTTAAAAACTTTAACTAGGAAAAACCTAGTGGGAAAAAAAACCTAGCCAAAGAAAAGAGTACATCATTCATTGATACACTATTCAGTACTGCCTCATTAAAAACCTTTCTAGGAAAACCCAGTGGGACAAAACCTAGATAAGGGAAAAAGAGTACAGCGTGTATCGTCTCCCCCTCTTGATTACATCAGACTTGCTCCCCCTGATGACCACATTGCTTCAATATCATTCTGAACATATCATCCTTTCTATCATCAAATATTCTGTTAGAAACGCCCAATTTGATTGTTCATTATATACCTGCAAGATCTAAATCTGTTAAGTAAAGTCATAATAATCTTTTCATAAATATATATGTGCATATAGAAATTCAATAAATGTTTATTCAGATAATGATGCTATATGCACTATCATCTTGAGTCCTTTTGGGACATATGTGTTTCTGGCGCCTCATGTGCTTCTAGCACATACAAATATATTGTGGCTCATGATCCTCATTATCATTCATTGCAGCATATGCTATTATAGATATTATTAACGTCGACTTCATTTTCAGTCCCATCGGATTTCATTCATAATTTATTGAGATCTCATTATATTTACATATATTAGGTACCTAGGTCTCTCTTGGATCACAATACACATTTCTTGTAATATCTCTTCTGGAGATAACATCTCATCAAAAGATAACTCTTCTGGAGCTTTACTTAATTATCCTCGACTTGATCATCTATATTTTATAGCTCCTTTTCTCTTTCGATGATTTTTATCTTTATAACCGATGGACCAGCAACGCTTCAGGCGTGCTTTATAACAATTCATATAGGAGCATTTACAGTTGGGATATGTGACTTTGTCACTTTCTTTAGGTCAGTAAATGCTTCTAGCATTCGATTAACTAAACTCTGAAATTGAATTATCATTTTGAACTTTTAGTGCACAATTCCTTGTACGATGATCAATATGAGCCAATGATAATACATTCTAGTAAATCTTTACTCAATCTGCTTATTTTTCTCCCCCTCATCAAATCATCAATTTTCTTTGTATATCCATCTTTGTATATCCATCTATGTGCATTGAAGTAGATTAATAATCATTGCACATTTAAAACATTTTAAGATGGAATTATTCTGGCTCCTGACCAAAAGCCAAATTTTACGGGGAGAATTTTGTTGGATTATAAGCTGCAAATATACACGTATGAACAATGTTCTCATAATCATTGATCTATCCATTCATAGATACTTTAATACATGATTTATGGATCATTCAATCTGGAAATTGCGCGCATAATATATTGCAAACATCTGGTTGCAATCATCACTGCAAACTTTGCAGATCAATAATTTCATATGTACTCTTTCAATTTAATATATTTCCAGAGATCCATTTCCAATAATATTTTCATAATCATATCTATTTGAGAACAAGCAGCACATAATATAACTCGGATGATCAAACAAGTCATGCCAACATTCCATATAATTTATCATCAAATCCAATATCAATCTTGGGGGAATCAACACACAAACATTCACAGAAAATTAACACAAAAACACTCACACTTGATATATATCAATCTCCCCCTCAAGTATGAGTCTGTAGAAATTAATTCATGTAATTTCATACAATATTCCATATATGATATCTATTTCTACAGATATCATTAAAATTCCACAAATGCATTATCAATGCATTATTCTGTTACTTCTGGTAACAAAATTTCAATTTTCCAGAAACAACAATCAAATAAATACAAAATCATTGAAATTATCAAAATACTGTGGAATCACAGATGCATTACTGTGGAATCACAGGCGCAACATGTATCACTGTGGAATTGTCGTATGCATATATAGTCAAAAAGTGTCTAAGCTCGTGCTTGACAGGGTGCAGATCTGTAAAGATTCAACAGGACTGCGCATATCTGCAGAGATTCAATAGGATTTAATTCGGCTATAAATAGAAGAAGGCAAACGAACATGCCTCACAAACATTCAAGCATCTTATAACATTCACTACCATATACTAACTTATCATTTTTCTTCTAATCGCGTATATTATTGCAATGGCAGGTCCAAGTAATTTTATCCCAGTTTCTGATACATCTGACACAGCATTACTTGATGCTTTGTTGTATGATGATCAGACAAACCTGTCATTTACCTCTTTATTATCTCCTAATCCTTTTGAGATGTTTATTCCTCCGTCTACTATTCCTCCTTCTGCTTCAAATATACCTACTTCTCCCCCAAGAACAAATGTTCTTCCTCAATTTAGAAGGAATGAAGGTACAACTGAAGCAGGTTCATCAAGGAGACCTGTTAAAAGGTGTAGAACTATGGCTGAACTAATGGAGTCTACCAGTCAAATTCAACCAATAGTCACAACAATCAATGAGCTAGCATTCATAAGCCAGCAAACAACCACCAGCCAGCCATCAACCACGATCCAGCTAGCAACAATCAGCCAACCGACAACCATTAGCCAGCCAATAACAATTAGCCAACCAACAACCACTAGCCAGCCATCAACTACAAGTCAATTAGCAACAACTAGCTTATTGGAATGTAGTTGTTGTCATGTTTTACGAGAGATCATACATACCAACGAACTCCAGTACCATAAACTTGAAGTTCACGGAAGAAGAACAGGTATGATTACCCATGCTGTTTTATTTGAAAAAGTACAGGATAAATCTTATAATACTGACAGGCTTCCAATGTTTGATTTCACAAAGAAAAATTTTGAAGAAATCAAACAATTTCTGACACAGTATTGTATAGATTTACAAGCATCAGGATATATCTTGATGCGTGATCCTGTATTAGCCTATCATGAGGTTCTCTGTGTTGGTTCGGAATGGGCTATAAATCCAAATGACCTCCATGGAAGTTCATTTCAAACCAATATTGAACACTCATTAGGCAAAGGAAAACAACCTGCAGTAAGTATACCCTATGATACTTCATCCCTTAACCAGGGTGAATTATATAGGTTATCTATGGAGCAACGAGAAAGAATAAAGAAAACAACGCTCCATGATTTAAGAAATTATTTTCACTTAACCCTTGATGAAGCGAGTAAACAATTAAATATGTCTACTCACACCATACAAAAAATCTATCAAAAAGGAGGGTTAACTGAGTGGCCACACAAGAAGCTCAAGAAACTTATGACGCAAATCTCGATATTACGAAGAGCTTTGCCTCATCTGGATCCCATCTCAAGAGAAGCAAAAGAAGAAGACATTAAATATCTTCAGAATGAGATGATTAAAGTTTGTAATGATGTTGAGCCACTCGCAATTAAACTTTGTTGAAATAATATTTCCTTTTGCTTAATTATTTTGTTTATGAATATTCTTTTCTCGTATTTATAAAAATTGTTATAATCATATAAATCACATAACAACCATAATAATATATTTTCTTTATTCACTTCTGGGAATGAAGTTGGATAAAAATTCATGATCCATAACTCACTGATTTGTTTGATCATGGCAAGAAATTAATCCACAATATTGCTACTACAATAGCAAATTGAATATATTTATTTATAATATCAATCATGATCATACAATCCCTTGTCTCATAATTTAAGGGAATATTTAATGCCAAATATACAATTTTAAGGCCTTTATACAACTGATAACATACAAAATTTATGGATCAAATATTGTTTCATAATTTGTCTCTTGTTATCAGGCTAACTTGCCTCTTGGCTTCAGGCAATCTTGCCTCTGAAATTAAGGCTATCTTGCCTCTTAGGCTCAAGCCAATTTATGCCTCATCTCTCAAGCCAATCTATGCTTCATATCTCTATGGCATTTTGATCTCATAATTATATATATGATCTTTTAACAGTTTATCTTCAGGATAAATAAAGTATAAGCATAATAAAACAAATAGATGGAATCCACTAATATGTATATATTAGTGTCGTTGCCATAAATAATAAAAGGGAAGGGGGATTTATATAAAGCAGTAAATAAATAAATAAAAATAAAATAAATGACTGGAAATAAACGTGCTAAATAAATAAAAAGAAGATGAAATAGGAATGGTAGTAAACTCACAGCGAGACCTATCTCATCCAAAGGTAAGAAAGAGGATGTATATGCAAATGCAAATATATATATATATATAATATAGAAAGCAGTAAATAAATAAATGGAGCCCACAGTACTAGTGTCGCTACCATGAGAAATAAATAAAGCAGTAAAGAATTAAAATTAAAAAATGGAGCCCACTATAGTGTTGCAACCATGAGAAATAAGTAAAACAGTAAATAAATAAATGGAGCCCACTAATATAGTGTTGCAACCATGAGAAATAAGTAAAGCAGTAAATAAATAAATGGAGCCCACTATAGTGTTGCTACCATGAATAAATAAAGCATAATAAAATAAATAAAAAGAGCCCACTAATAGATACTAGTGTGCCATCATAAAGAATAAATAAATGTAAAATAAAATAAATAAATGGAACTCACTAATACATACTAGTGTTTCCCCATGAAAGATAAATAAAGTAGTAAAGAATTAAATTAAATTAAATAAATGGAGCCCACTAATATGTAGTGTGCTTCCATGAAAGATAAATAAATATTAGTGACAATAAAATTAAATATGTAAAAATAAATGTTAGTAAAGTTAGTAGCATTAAATAATAATAATAAATGCATAAAAATAAATGTTAGTAACAATAATAAAATCTTAAATTAAAATAATTAAAAGGGAAAATTAAATCTAGACTTCCAAGGTGGAGTCAAATTAACAACAATAATAGTAAAGATAGAGTTGAAAAATCTATTCAAAATAAATAATACATTAAATAAATAAAATAAAATCTTAAGTATTAAGAGAAGAAGATAATGATCAACAAAACTCATGAACTGGATATACCGACACTAAAGATGCAAATATTTGAATCGAAATAAAGCATCTAAATTATGAAAAGAAAAATAATCTATCGGTTGGTGAGTTTTTTTTTTAAAAAAAAAAAACCAAATGATGACTATTTTATTTGGGTATAAATCATTAAATAAAGAAGGCACTTACATGGTTGGTAATATGTCACCTCTTATATTCCTTTCCAAACGCACAATGCCAAAATGAAGCAAAGAAAAATATGTGGACATGTAAACCAATAATATATGCAGTGACCCACCATAATGATGCTTCTTTTTCTGGTCTCTCTCCTTCCTATCTCAGTCTCTCAATCTCAACTTTCGATCTCTCCCTCTCTTCTTTTCCTCAGTCTCACTCTCAGCCTCACTCCGTTTCAGTTATACTTTCAGCTGGGTTTTAGAATGAAAAACAAAGGAGGTAGCAGCATATTATATATATAATAGGATCAGGGGAAAAAACTAGGTTGGGCCAAAGGGAATAAATATTATTGGTGACAAGTGATGATCTTGAGACGGTGGTTGGGATAGGAATTATGATCAGATCTGGAAAACAAAGGAGGTAGATCTGGAAAATTGGGAGTAGTAGAGGTGAGAGGAGGAGTCGGAATTAGCATAAAAGAAAGAGTTAATCATCATGTTCAATAATCTTGGAGGTGTGTGTGGGCGTGAAGAAGGATGAAGAAATATAGAAGGAATGAAAGTAGATCTGAAACTGATCTAGTCGAGAGAAAACAAGAAAATGAAGGATCATGATGAAGAGCAGAGAAGTTAGTAATAAGGATCAGCTATTAGCCGAAGGAGAAGCCATTGTGCTGATAACGTATTATAAAACTGAAAGAATTCTAGAGAGAAGTCAGAGGAAATTCTAGAGAGATGAAATCCATTCAGATTAAATGAATAGTTACAGGAGACCTCTATTTATAGAGGGATACAAATAGTAAATTACTATGCATATTACTATACGTGGGTCCCATATCATCTTGTAATATTTGGAGATCGGGAGTCAATGGACATCCACATAATCAGTATATTTATAACATATCTCTTTATATTATAATAAAATAACTTTTTATGGGTTTTATATTATTCTATATATATATTTTTTGGTTAACTCGTACATCAATTGTAATTTAGATGGAAAGTAAAAAAAAGGAAAAAAAATGTAAAAAAGTGTCATATCATATTCCCTTATCCGAAAGATTCCTAAGGACTGCATTGTGATTAATCCGGAATGCAAAATTTCTTTGTTGGCTCCATACAAAATGTTGGTATGAGATAAGAAAAATCTAATTAATACGTAGTCGTAGTTGTTAATATGGTTGTTGCAGTTGTTAATGCAAAGTGCACGTTATAGATTGTCATGAAAGATGGTTTGTACATTGGGAAATAATCTATTATGTTTTTTTCATGTGGGGGAAAAGTTTTTAAATGGTGGAGAAGATGATGGTTAATATGTTGGTGGTTTGGTAAGAACAATATTTAGTTGTCAAGGTAGGCTCATGCACTTGTAAACAATGGCAGATCTAGAAAATTTATTAAGGGTGGGCACCAATGGCAGGGGATTTGGAGGTTCGGGAGTAGCAACCCGATTTTTTTTTTTTTTAAGGAAGGTTCTAATGCATTATAAAATAAAAGAATATAAGCAAGAAAATAAAATAATATCAAAAAAATATTCATGAAATTAAATGAATATTGATAATGTAATAAGAAAGACGAGTATTTTACAAACATCACATTTAGAAAAACAAGGCTAAGTACTAATAGAAATGCAGCTACATAAATTACAATGAAGAGTGAGCACTTAATAAATTTAAGTATATATGTTTTAATAACAAAAGTATATTATAATAAAAATAATTACATTGTCATCCTTTGAAACTTTATTTTTTGGAATTCTATCATAATTGTTTTATTATCAATGTTATCAAATACATATTTTTTAATATAAGACACTAAATAATCATCCAACCATTTATCCGTGATCCGCGATCCGATTACGAAGTATAATTTTGATTTATTAAGGGTGGGCTCTTAATTTAAGGTTGAGGACAATCATTTAAAAATGTATTAATTTATTATTTTTAAAAAATACCCAAATTCAAGAGTGGACACTCCCCCAAAAAAAAAAAATCTACTACTTAGATCCGCTTGTAAAAATATACATAATAACTTATCAAAATTCACATATTTACTTCTAAAAGTTGAAACATTAACTTATGAAGTTTATAACTTCTCAATAATATAGGAAAATCTAGTTGTCAAAGTAGGTTCATACAATTGCAAAAATAGACATAAACACTTGTTAAAATTCACACATGCACTTGTAAAAAGTTGGAATATTAACTTGTGAAATTCCTTAACTTCTCTAAATAGAAAAATCTAGTTGTCAAAGTAGGCTCATAAAGTTGTAAAAATAGGCACAAGCACTTGTCAAAATCTGCATATACATTTCTCCAGATAAAAGCAATTCGGTGACTTCACATTCTAAATCAATCACAATGCATGTGGTCTTTAGAGACATTTTTTACAGTAAAATTTGGTATAAGACTTTCTTATGGTCGTTGAAACCTCACAACGGTTTTCCCAACTAAAAATCATGGTTTTGTTGGCCAGTGCATGTGGCTGCGAGTGTTCGGTGTCTTTTGGGTTATGAATCTCTCTCTCTCTCTTTAATGTGCGTGGTTTGTGTGCTGTGTCCTTACCCTTCTATCTCTCTCTTTTTTATGGAACATGTTACTTGGTGCATTTGAGCAAGGGGACACAGATATTATCCTGCCAACCTACTTTCAATTCCATGCTCAACGGCCATTCAAGGAACCATACATCTTCAGGTATTGTACTGTATTTAAGCCTAATACCGCATCACAAACGAAGTATAATCCCATTTATAATTGTGTTCATATATAAATCAAAACCAATTTTCAATATATATAATAGGATTTATATCTGTTTGTTCTAAGAACTCATGTGTCTAATTCCAAGGAGTTAGTGGATGTTTATATGAGATCAATATGATTCTTCCAGATATCTTAGTGGAGATATCCGGCAGAAGGCAATATCGCAACGGTATCTATGGGTTCAGATATCACCGGATAGTAGCTGATCACCGTGCATACACAGGGTTGCCTGAACCACGTAGAGGGGATGGTGTGTGTGCACAATGAGACTGAAAGTAACATGGAGAGAGTCTAGTATGTACCTGGAGGGCGACCTTGCTATTTATATGGGTTACCTTTAGGGTTTATCCCAAAGTTATTAAAACCGGACCGGTCACTGAACCAGTTGAGATACTGGGTTAAGGGTTAGTGGGTCAGACCGGAGTCAAACTGGTAGTTAAATATTTAAGATTTATTATATTATATTAACTAGATTTCAGAGGCTAGAAGAAAATAAAGACAATAGCACGATTTTTTTATAAATAATAGGACATGTATGAGACGTCAAGTCTCCTCCATCCACCACCTGCTTCTCATTAAATGAGCATGTCCTTCATTTGTCATTTATATTTATCAATTAATGAACAGCAAGAGGCACAAAGCAGACACAACAAGAGGCACGAGCTATTGAGATAAATAAAAAAACGAGAAGGTGCATGAGCACCGGAAAAAAGGAGTTGCAGTATCTACTGGAGGGAAAAAAAAAAGGAAGGAGGCACAGCTTCATATTGCGGAGTCATCATCTTCCATAAAACTCATTTGACCCAGAGAGAGAGAGAGAACGTGAAAAGGATAATGTTCATCGCCTTCATCGTGCAAATACTGTTCATCGTCTTCATCGAATAGGTGTCGTCCATTCTCTCTCTCCATCTCTCTCTGTAATATTTGAGATCCTCGTTGATTCCCTCTTGAAGAAGAAGATGAAGGAGAGAAGAAGAAAAAGGAAAAAAAACAGCCCTAACTCTGGTTTATATAACTGACCGGACTGGTTTCATGGCCGGTTTGCCGGTTTCTAGTCCGAGTTTAATAACCCTGGTTTATCCATTGCATTGTGCGCTGTGTCTCTGCATTACGTACATTCCTGCGTGTTGTCTCTGGTCCCCCACAAACGGTTATTGCTACTCTACTACCTGCCCTTGCCTGCTCCACTACTTGTACGATTCGAGATTAGTGACATGGTAAAAGGGAGATTAGTGTTTTACCTATGTGTGGGCCGCAGGCTTTAGCATTGGGCCATTAGCCCTTTTAGGCCCAACATATGAGTCCGTAACAATATCCTTCTAGGGAAAAAACAAATCTGGAAATTGACTTCGAGGGTCTTCTTCTTCTCAGGCAAGAAAGGACAAATTTGGAAGTGATATTATACTGATGTCATTTGTTGATGCGCTAATCCTTGGCTTATTGATTACATTTAGGGGAGAGCACATTTAGAGTCTTGACAAAAATTAATCACTGATGCTGTTGATACGAGTAGATTTCTTCAATTGCATACATACAAGTCTGCAACTTCTCTTATATAAAAAAAAAAAAGTCTACAACTTCGAACGCACCGTTTGAGCTCAATGGAGGCTGAGTGAGAGAGGCCTCAATAGAGGCCCCACTCCCCTTGCGATAAAGGGGTATACATATTTGGTAAACTAGTTTTTATGAAAAGTTAATCAGTTTAGAAAATGCACCTGAGCCTTACTTTATCATTTTGAAAGTCAATTTGGAGTTCTTAAAAAATTTAAAGCAAACACACAGAGAGGAACTTTTGAGTAATTTTATGGGTAATTTAGTCATTAGCACTCTTATCTTTGAGGATCAGGAATAACCAGAATGTTTCAAAACCTGTTAGTTCTAAATTAACAGTTTCAACGATCAAGGATGGATGCCAGTGAAAACAAGAAGGAGTCAATAAAAACCAAAAAAGTTCAAGGACTTGATAAAAATTTGATTGAAAGCATAACGATTGGTATAATGATTTTTTTTCAAAAAGTGATAGAACGGCACTTATTGTCAGACGAAAGAGTAATGTTGAGGGATATCTTACATCTCAAGCAATGGCGGATTTAGGAAGCAAACGGTGTCCGCCGTCCCCTAAAATTTAAAATATATATAAGGAGGTAATTTTTTGTCTACGGCTTATTTTAATTTTTCGGTTACACAAAAATAAACTCACATGCAAAAGAAGCTTATTATATAAAACTTGTTTATCTTTTGATCTCAATATATAATAGTTTCGCATAATATTATTTGTGTTTGGTACTTAACTTTTGAGTTTAAAATTGTCAAAAACAAAATATAAGAAGATATCTACATATATATACAAGTTTAATAAGCTAAGCTTGTTTGATTCTATTGCATTTCATCATTTGTATTTTAAAAATCTAGTTAATACTCATTTGGTTCTAAATATAAGATATATTTACTTAACTTAGATAGATTAAAAAAGTTGGTTGCGTAAGTTAATTTGACATATATTTTCTAAAACTCTTTAATCATCATCTTCCCTAATTTTTCATTCATGATCTTCCTTGATTATTGTTAATGAATATGAAAACTATGTCTTATATTTATGACAAAAATCAACTCCCTGAAAATATCTTATGTTACGGATCAAAGGGAGTGATTTTTTGGAATATACATAGTCTATTTTTTATGGATTAGGGTCACCCAAGCCCAATGCAAATGGAGCTATTACCTTTTTTTTTTTCAATTTTTTTGTGTATTAAATCTGTATTGTATTTCTAGTACTTTATTTATAATAAATCGTTTTTTATTTTCCCCCGCTGTCATCCAAATTCCTGGCTCCGCCACTGATCTAAAGGCAAAAGAAAGACATAGAAATAAAGGAAACGAACGGGAAAAAAAAAACCTATAGATATATGTATACACATGTATACATGTGTGTCTATATACACATATATACATTACGTGTATACATGTAAATATCTACACACACGTATATATAAGATCTAGAGTTTCCGATAGTTTACACACTTTTGTAATCAAGTCCCTATGCTTCAAAACCAATTATGCTTATAATTTACTCTATTAGAGATTGATGTGAATGGAAGGGATAACATGAAGCTAATTAAGTACAAAAGAGGAGAAAGAGCAAGGTCATAGTTGCAGACTTGAGAATTGTGGATGAGGGGATTCCATATTTTCCTTTTCCAAACAATCCTTTAACAAAAGGCCAATAGCACAAAACCATGCAGGCACAACAAAACACCTCTCCATTCCCACTCTCATCCTTCAATGATCCTCCCAACAACCTCCATAATTTCATACTTAGAGCTATGAGTTGAACCATCAAAATAGTGGTTCCCACCACGAACACCGAAGACTCGTCAAAGCTGAACATATTAGCATTCTTTGTGTCATTGTTAGAATCACTATCACTTGGGGGCTCCTTTTGTGTTATCTCAAAGACTGTATCATAAATCCCAACTAACTTTGCCATGGAGCTCACAAAACCCAAAAACCAGTTGTTGTTGTTATTCTTCTCATTCTTTGGTTATTCCACCATGCCCAAGTTGATTGCCCAATTGCCTTATACTCTATTAGGGTGTACACATTGTAAACCACAAACAAAGAAACCAGTATCCATACACAAGGTCCCTAAAAACCCATGAAAAATTTAAAGCAAGACTAAAAATAATTGTTCATTTTGACTGTGATTAGTGTGTGGAAGTGGAAACTAACCTTGGATAAGAAAGTGGAGTTGGTTATGATGCAATATGGAGGCAAAAGAGCATAACATAATTCAGGAACAGATCGGATGGCCCAATTTGTGATCCACATATAGGCCAAGAGTTGCCTAAATTTGATTTTACCAAAGAGAAAGCCCAATACAGGACTTTGGGGGCTCAATAAGTTAACATGCAGGCCTCAAGCCCATCTTTTTTGCTTGGTCATCGTGGATATGGACCCTCCAGGAGTGCAGCTCGTGAAAGCAATAGGCTCAGGTGTGCAACACTCTGACCTCCAACCTTTCCTATGGACGATTAACCCTGTTAACACATCCTCTGACAACGATCCATATAACCACCCCACCTAAATTAACCATAACAAATATGTTAAAGTTTAAACAATCATTTAGGGAGAAAAAAAGATTAAGTATTAGTGTGTTTAGTTTTCCAATATGATTAGCAAAGGACAACTTATTTAAGTATATTTTATGAAATGATGTAATCAATTTTGTTGATGACCTGACTACCCCAAGCAGTGCCATATTCATAGCCACAAGTGGCAACATGGTGAGCAGCCTCTAGAAATTTGGAAGTAGAAGCAGTATTAGTGCTAGAATATGTCTCCATTTCCAAAGCTTGTCTTGCCAAGTTGCAAAACTCCTTTCAACTTCCAAATTTTTTCTCTAATTTCTTGTTTGACAATTTTTCTGTGAAATATACAAAATGTTAAAGAGTTTAAAAATTGTCAAGCAGGTCATGAAGAGAAGAGAAACTCGTTGTATGCAAACAACTTAGATAGCCAATTTTGATATCTTCAGGAGAAATGCCGTAAATAACTGCTCTTCTATGGAAACAGTTGGTTCCACAATAATAAAGTCCTTGAAGCCCTGTAAATCCAACTACTATATACTGCACTTTCATAAAACAAAAAAACAATTAAAATACGTGTCTGGCTGAGAGTTTTATAATTGATTTGATCAAAATATGGATTTTAGAACCAAAGACTTTGTAACCTAGTGATATAGATAGTCTTTTATAAGTGGGAGGTTGCAAATTCAATCTCAGGCTGTTAGTACTTACCTTAGTAACTAAAAAAATAGTGTTTTTGGGGTGCCAAGAGCAATGTTTTGACATATAATTAATTTTTAATTGGGATGCAGACCGGTTCAAAAAAGACAGAAATTGTTGGGGGTTTTCTTTAGTTAAATTTGGAGGTACCTCAAAAGCAGCAACCCATTGGTTTCCGAAAGGGTCATCTTTTAGTCCATCAAAAAATTGCTGAAAACACTGAACGAATGCGACTTCTTTGTGGCCCTTGGGATCCATGAATATGCACATTGCATGCTGAACTATCTTTGGATTGTTCACCATCATATCACAATCTACATTCAGCATGTAAGGAGCGTTGCTCATCAACCCAGATACTCTAGTCTGCACAGGAAAATTTAATAGCACTTTATTTCACTAAAAGGTTATATCATTATATCATATCAGCACTTCTAGTATGAGTGATTTTGTAACTTGTAATTGCTGACAGAACAAAATTGGCAAGGAATTAAAGTAGAAAATTGTTTTACCAAAACATTCATGGCACCGGCTTTGTAATTATGTGGATGCTCTGGTCGTTTCTCTCTTGAGATGTATACCAAGTGGGGCAACCCATCAGATTGGCCTTCCTTACTCTCCAGTATAACCTACGGTTCATGAAAAACATGCTACAAGATAAGACACTCACGAGCCTCACAGTGACATGTTTTAAGGTTTAGATACCTTAATTATGGGACCATGATTTCTCCGTTCTGTGTTCGAGAAAGCTGCATATTCTCCCTCCAAAATATTGAATTGATGATGTGACTTCCTGCTCACATCTTCAATCTTTTGCCTCAGTTTTCCATACTCTTCCTGCAAAATCCAACAGGCAAAACCATTAATTCCCTGTTTCCTATACATGTACCACCTCTCTTTAATATAAATGCTGGTTAACTATTTTTTAGAGATTAAGAGAGTTAAGTTCCTTAATCATATTATTTGTTATATATAATTAAATTATATATCTGTTTATAAATTAGGTAAATTAGTTTGGATGAAAAATAATAAATATAAATATTTAATTAACTTTATTAAGCTATTCCAAAAAATCAATTAGTATTTATATTTAGGACCGGAGGTAGTAAAACCTGACAAAGACATATTTTATATTTTATGATTGAATAAATTATTTGGCTTTCTTACTCTGTGAGGAACTGACTCATGATATGAGGTAGTATATTATATATATCTCATTGACCTAATATACCTTCATCTGTAGACAATCTTCTGTGAACTCTAGGGAGGGTTGGCTATTGGCACCACTTGACTCATCAGAGAAGAACCTAAGAGGAGCTCTGAGTTGGACGTTGTATTTCTTACAGAAAGGTACCCACAGCTCAGCAAATCGAGAGGCTTCAACCAGAGCATAGAAAGTAGCAGGGGAACACCCATCATCGGAAACGTAACAAGCTAGCTTCTGAGAGGGGTAATCCAGTGTTAACAGAGACAACACCGTGTTCGCCGTGATGATGGGAGGTTCAAGCACTCGGTCCGCCGTCGTCACCAACAGGTCCACAGCCGGAAGCTCTGCTGCTCTGTTTTTAGAAAAACAAAGACGTATGATAAAACAGCAATCACTTACTCAAATAACATGCAGTATAAGGAGCATGTAGAATATTTTCTACCGTTGAGGGAGAGAATGGAGGTAGGTGATCACGCGTGCAGGAGTCCATTTAGTGCTGAGAATTACAAACCAAGTGTAGGTGAACCAAGATTCACACAAGAAGGCAAGGAAACAGGGGATATTGAAGTGGTTGGTGAGGGAGATGACTCTGTAACCAAGAAGCGAGAGGAGGAGGATAAAGATGAAGCTATCCATTACTCTCTGAAACGTTCGTTTAAGACTAATCTTTTCATAAAGTCGGTCCTCCATTGATGAATATCCTAAAGTTTTGCAAAGCTCTACCATTTTGTTACCGGCAAAGCTGCAACTACAACTCTTTTATATATTACAATCAAGGCGGTGTCTTCTTACAAGATAGAATTCTCAGGTTGAGTGGTCCAACCGTCCAGGTTATGCACTGGTGAAATGAGTCTTATAAACTTATATTTCGTGCTCTTGAATTAATATATAATTTTGTCAATTTTGAAGAGGATACCTTAGCCTTGGAAAGAGACGGAGATAAAGAAGTGGTGGAGTTTATTCCGTAATTTTTGAAGTTGTTTGTCGTTTGCTGCCCATTTTCTTCAGCGTTCAAATCAGAATTTCAATAATTGAAGTCTTGAGGCTGTAATGGCCTGTGAAAGATGGACACAAAGAAAACGCCATCGTATCATAGAATTTCCCTGAGGTTCCGGGACTCCTGCGATTGACATTCATTTGGATTCTAGTGTGTCTTTGAGATAATTTCATTTTGGTTTTGCTCTCTCATTTACTTGACTTTTACTTTTCATGGGATCACCTGGGCAACTGGCATCATCTTCCACCTTGTACGTTACTGCTTTTGACTGCATTAATAGATATTGTATTAATATTATCATCAACTATAATGTTTTCATTCTTGTTAATTGTTATTGGTCCAAATAAAGAAAAAAAAACATCATTCTTATTATCACTCCAACCCGAATATTCCCCCACATATTCTTTTTTCTATTATATGGGAGCTCCTACTTACCTCAACTGATTAGCTCTTCTTACTAAGTATTAAGCAATTCATTTTGCAGGAAAACAAGTTCACCACTTGCCCGGTGTGTCCCCAATCTTTCTATGTCCGGTGCATAAAGGTAACTTAAGTGAAGAAATTGAGAGAGAAAACATCATAACAATATTGCATAAAAAAAAAAAAAATTATTTGTGAAGACTAAGTAATACAAGATAGACTAGATAACAAGCAGGTTCTAGTCTCGGGGATACAATTAAAGATGGTAAAAAACATACACACAACCAAATTACGGGGGCAAAGATATAAGAAAATTCAAGACCAGGAGAAGCACCATACATAAACCATTAATGGTAACTTGTACAAAGGTCGACGAAAAGGAAGGACAATATGCTGCTGACTTGCATACTGTGTATAAGGGAATCCCATATTTTGCTTTCTCAAATAGCCCTTTCAGAAATGGCCAATAACACAGTATGATATAAGACACACACAAGACCTCGCCTACGCCTGACCTATCATCCCCTTCCCGTACCACTGTGTGCAACCCTAAAAGCTTCATGGCCAATGCTGTTATCTTCAAAAGCAAAATGGTGGTTCCTGGTATGAACATTGGAGAAGTATTGAAAGTGAACCTATTGGCGTCCTCATCATCATGATCACTAGAACTGGATTGTTCTTTCTGTGTAACTTCAAACACTGTGTCAGAAATTCCAAGGAGCTTCAGTATCACGCTCAAAACAGCAAAAGGCCAAGCATTCATGGCTACTATTCTAGCCATTCTTTGGTTATTCCACCATGCTCTTAGTGACAGTCCAGTCGCAACGTACTCTGATAAAGTGTGTATGTTGTAAACAACAAACAGAGCAACATGAATCCACATACCTTGTCCCTGATATAAACAAAAACAAGTGATAGGTGACTTCGGCAAGTGCACTGGTCATTACAAGTAATAAAATAGTGAGAAAAGATTATTCCACGAGGAATAGAATTTCAATTACTGTTTCGCTATTTTTACTTTAATTGGAATAAATCGAGTAATAAAAGATGAGTTGTAATCAATCAAGAATTTAAAGATTTAAAGAAAGACTCAAGAACCCAAGATCAAGAACCCCAAGAACACGTTTAGAAAATATCAACAATCAAGAAAAGCGCAGCTAGAGCTTAGAATCCCCCTATGCTCCTTCAAGTATTTGAATTGAAAACCTAATTGATTATGATTCCCCAAATTGATGATCGATTCTCTAAGGTTAGACTAAGTCCCAATGTCTTGATGCTACCTTAGTCTATTTATCTTTAAAAACAACCTAATGTCTTAGTATTGTCTAGAAAGATCAGATTTGGAACCAGAATCATATGATTGCATAAACTCGTAAGCCTATGTCTAGGTTATGCAACTTTATGATGAATTAACAGGTTTTAGTTAGATGCACCAATATCTCTATTGTCATATATCAACCTATGGACAATCTAAAAGATGATCAATCTTTCAAGAAAGCTTTAAGTGCAGGAAATTCATTCAATCAAAGAAATCAAGATTCAATCAAAAATTCAATCAAATACTCAAATTTGCATAGGGTTCATCCTAGTCCTAACTACAAAAAGAAAATTAGCCAAGCATGGCTAGATTAACAAAACAAAGAAGAAAAGATGAAAATAGGATGGTTCTTTAAAGGTTGGGGAAGGTTGATCTCCATGATGACGCTTTGATCTCTTTCTCCAATGCCGTCGAGTTTTTTCTTATGCAAAAGTTCTTATTTCTTTGCTAGGGTTTCCTCTTCTTTATGTTCCAAGTTCAATTAGGTTTTCAAATCTCAAAAATCCTTAATTTTCTTTCCTTTTTCAGGCCCTGGAAACTTTCTAAAAATTAAAAATAAAATTTTTTGCACTTCCAGCGCCCTGGGAGCCAAAACCTTCGCAAGAGACTGAAAGTTGGCACCCTGGGCGCCAAAACCTTCGCAAGAGACTGAAAGTTGGCGCCCTGGGCGCCAATTTTGGGCTTCCTTTGTGATTTCTTTTCTTGACTTTCTTGGGCACTTCCAATTAGCTTCTCTCATGGATAAAAACATATAAAACACACGAGAATACTTGTAAGGGTATGTCTGACATCAAATCCATGTTTTTTTTCTTATTATTCTTAAGATTTCTAATTATATTAGATCAATTTCATGCTCAATTTGTGCCTTAAAACATGGTGAGTTTATGGCTTATCAACAAGTGTAAGCTTCACAGAAGTACAATGATGGTTTGGGCTCACTCTGTTGAGTACTCGTAATATATATACTTCATGTGATGCTCATCATTTGGATTGTTTCTTTATTATTTATTTATCTTATATTTGTTGTTTTAGTCTGATCTACTTTCGTCTCTCTGATACTTTCCAACAATTGTAGTCTGATATTTTCTCATCACACTCATGTGTGCTCACCTTGGGGAAGAAAGTGGAGTTGTCAATGATGCAATAAACAGGAAGAAGAGCATAGCACAATTCAGGAATACTGCGAACAGCCCAGGTATTGACCCATAAATACGCCATGGCCTCTCTAAATTGTAGCTTACCAAAGATTGTGCCCAAAATTGGAGAGTGATTGGTGAAAAGGATTTCAAAGAAGCCAATGGCCCATCTTTTTTGTTGTGTCAATGCACCAGGACCACCTTCTGCGACACACCCAGAAAATGTTATTGGGTCTGGGGTACACAATTCTGATCTCCAACCCTTATTATGAATTGCCAGCCCAGTAAGCGTATCCTTTGTCATTGATCTATACATCCAACCCACCTGCAAATATTCAAAGATATCCAGTGTTAGAGAGTGCTTACTACTGTTTAAATATATTAGCTCACATAAACTTCTTCAAGGGACTAGTTTCTAGATACATTAAATGGAAAGTGATATTTCAATTTCAGCAAACTCTATTTGTTTTAGGTTTTTAAAAGTGCTTTTATAACCTTCGAGGTAAACATGTGAGAAAAGTTTTATCTTTTTAGCTTTTGAAACCATGTATTTAATTGCGTAAAAGTTTTTATAATACTATCTCTTGATCTAAATATAAGACTCAGTTGACTTTTTTAATGATACATGATATATAATATGATTAAATAACTTATTTACTTTTGAGTCTATGATCGAAAAAAAATATATAGTTTATGTGTCAGGCCTGTTTACCCCAGCCACTGCCATATTCATATCCACAAGAGGCAACACGGTGAGCTTCCTCAAGAGATTTAGAAATATTTGGATTAGGAGAATATGTTTTGTCTTTGAAAGCAAGAGCAGCTGATTTTACTAACTCCTTTGAACCTCCAAATATTTGAGCCAACTCCTCATCTGAAGTACTGTTTCCTGCAAATAGCCATCATAGAAAATGAATCTTTCCTATATATGCTTTATTAATTATTAGGGATGCTTAAAAGAAGTTGCCTTCGTTGTTATTATATACAATATAGCCTGTATAAACAAATCTGATGAATCATTAATCAATCATAACAAATGTTTAATTAGTACCAGTTTCAATGTCATGTGGAGAAAGACCATATAGTACTTTTCTTCTATGAAAGGCATTTGTTCCCGCATAGAAAGGTCCTTGGATTCCTCCCAATCCACCCTCATGTACTGTATAGTATAAGTTAAAAAGTAGAAAATGAGGAAAATAGATGACTTGGAAATGATGAGACAGGATAATTAAGAAAGTTGGAAAACTTGATATAATAGTGACAAATTAAACAAGGAGTATCGTTGAGGAAAGTGAGACTCACAGTGAACAAAACGACCCGCTGGTTTCCAAAAGGGTCGTCCTTTAATGCGCCACAGAATTGCTAGGGACACTGAACAAAAGCAACATGGTTTTGGGCCGTAGGATCCAGCAAAATACACATGGCATGGAGAGCAATCTGTGGATTGTTCACAGACATGTCGCAGTCAAGGTTCAAAATGTACGGAGCATTGGTCATCAAGCCTGAGACTCTTGTTTGCAAGTACCCATAACCACAAAACCAAATAAATGAATATGAATATGCTCGAGTACAAAGGTTGACAAATCTCTATCACCAACCAAGTATTTAACACTGCAACATATGTGAACCAATTGTTATTAGAGGGATGAGCATCTCATATGTGAACCATCAAATTATTTTCTCAATATAAAACTTAATTAACACTTGTATGTGAGTCAATCCACATTCCACATAAACATAAACTTTTGTTGAAAACCCTAAAGCTCCTCCCGCGCGGTGCTCTCTCTTGCAAGTCTCCTTCAGTAATGTCTCTTGCCTCGCTAGCGGCGTCTTTGCTACCGACGAGCCTGCTCTCAAGCTTTAATCGCGATAGAAGTGCAGATCGGGCCTCGTGGAGCCAAGAGCAAGCGAGTTTTAGTGCGGACCACAGACATATAGCGGCGGTCGACTTTCTTCTCCAGCACCGGCTCTCCTCTGGTCTCCGTCCTCATTGTCTCTTCGGCTGTGATGGCCCTCTACTTTTTGAGTTCGGTTGTGGCCCTCTCTCATCTCTGGTAATGGGAGCTTTTGTCATGATGTCTCCCTATTAGGCGGTCTCCGGCGAAGGGGATGTCGGTGGCAGTGGGAGCTATGTTCTTGTTCATTTTCTTTCTTTTGATTTCCTTCGCTGTGTTGCATCTGTTAATGTTCCTTTTCGGTTTTGGTTGGTGCTCTCTCGATGTTGGATTCCTGGGTTCGGTTGTGGTGTTTGTTTTCTTTCGTTTTCTGTTTTCAGGAGCTTTGCTTCTCTGTGGTTTTGGATTTGTGATTTTGTGGGAAGGGTTCTTAGGATGGTGGATTGTTCTTTGTGCTTTATCTTTGAAATGATCATTGCTAGGTTTGTTTGGTGGTGGCAAATCCAAATCGTTGGGGTTAGCTTTAGTTTGTTCGGTAGGTGTTTGCCAGATTCTCTTGATTGGAGGAGAAGAAGTATTTTCAAGGTTGTCACTTATTTTCTTTCTGAGGTTGGGTTGTTTTTGTTTCTTGCCCCATGTCGGGGTGTTTGTGTAGCTAATCTATCAACTTATCCTTATAAGAAGGTGTGTTCGGTAGGGTGGGTTTTGCAACCAACACCTCCTTTCTTGTCTCTTCTAACCTTGGGTATTTAGGAAGCCGGTGCAGTCTCTGAGGCTACTTTTATACCTTCCTCTTCAGTGATTTTGGTTATTCATCTCACTTTCATTTGGTTTGTACTATTTTATGTGTTTGTATTCCTGTTGTTCTTGTTCTAGTTTATTCATTTCAGTTGTAATTGTTTTGGTTTATTGTATTTCGTTTGTAATTTCTATGTTTTTATATATCCTTTGATTTGAGTATTAATATAAGTATACTTTGACCCCAAAAAATATCCACATTCCACGTCATCCCAAAATAAAATGGTTTTTTTTAAAAAAAAATCACGTACAATATCAAGGTGCAATATACAATTTAATAAAAATATATAAAAAATGGTCTCCACACAAAAATTAGATGTATGAGCATCACATGCTCGTCTTTTAGATGAGTATGGAATGTGAACCCTCACATTGTATCCTTAACTAAAACTTAATACTAGTATGTGAATTAATCCACATTCCTTACTCATCCCTAAATAAAAGAGTTTTTTTTTTTTAAAAAAAAAAAACTCCCTACACTAAAAATTAATTAAATTCAAATAATAGGCGTTAAAAAGATATTTCAGGATTAAGTGTCATAGGAAAAATATTTTTGAATTCAGGATTATAAATTAATTCATATAAGATACTAGGTGTAAAAAATATTTAAGAGTGCAACATACAATTTAATCAAATAAAAAAGGGTTAAGGTACAAAAATACACATGAGCTTTTTCTCCAGGAGCGTCCAGCACCACATGTTTTTTTTTTGGAGCAAAAATACACATGTGGTTACCATTTTGGAGTAAAAGTCACATCTCATCGTTAAGTTACTGTTCACCATCATTAAGTTACTGTTCACTTCATCTCTTTCTCTCTCATCATAGTGAACAATGACTTAACGGTGAGATGTGACTTTTACTCCAAAATGGTAATCACAAGTGTATTTTTGCTCCCAAAAAAATCACGTGGTGCTGAGCACTCTTGGAAAAAAAGCTCATGTGTATTTTTGCACCTTGACCCAATAAAAAAAATGGTACCTACCCAAAATTAGAGGGATGAGCATGGAATATGAACCCTTAAGTTTTACCCTTCATATAAAATTTAATACTAGTAAGTTACTAGATCCATATTCTATGCTCTTCCCCAAATAAAAGATAAGCATGGAATGTGAACCCTCAAATTGTATGCTTAATCAAAAGCATTCATGTCCTGAATAGCCATAGCTCCATCAACATTGAGTTTGAACCATCCATCTAGCGGTTTCATCCAACGTCTAACTTGTCAACCACAGTCTTGCTCCATCGAGCACTTAAACACAGGATTAGTAGCAAAACTATACCAAAGCGAAGAGATTACTTTGTCTAGATTCGGTAGTCTAGAGAAGGAACTATAAAAAATAGAACGATTTCTCCAGAACCAGAGATTCCAAATAGAAATACAAAAAATTCAGCTCCATCTTCCTCCCCATACAAACTTAAACTCAGAGGACAAATTCATACCTAACTA
The DNA here is from genome assembly GCA_037074495.1 of Acacia confusa. Lineage (NCBI taxonomy): Eukaryota > Viridiplantae > Streptophyta > Magnoliopsida > Fabales > Fabaceae > Acacia > Acacia confusa. Next base: position 4,251,973 of record CM073509.1, read on the forward strand.
ATTCGTAAGATTAGCTAAAAAAAAGATCGAATCAGACCTTTGTTGAAGCATACCATCCCACAAGATCCTCGCATAAGGGCAGTCCCTAAGGATATGAAGGATATCTTCAAACCCAACTGTACACAAGCCACACTGTGCTGAAACTTGAGACTAGGAACTCTTGCACAGATTAGTGGGAAGTTTGTTTACAGCTACTTTCCACATAAATACACGGATTCTCTCCACTCCCTTCCATTTCCATATAGAGTTAAATAACCAGCAGTTAAAGTTGGGAGAGTTTTTTTCAATAAGGAAATAGGTACTTTTAATAGAAAAGCACCCATCCCCGGATTCACCCAATATCATGAAGTCATTATCAACATTCTCTCTAGGAAGTAAAACAGACGCCAACCTTCCCAAACCAGATCTATTCACTATATTAGATATTCTACCAATATTCCACCGACCTTTGGAAGCCCAATCACTCACCAAAGAGTTATTCTCCTTATCAGAGAGATCCCTAAGACAGAAATTCTTCAACAAAACTCCTTTACTAACCCAACAATCATTGAAAAAACTTGTAGAATGGTCATTTCTGATTTGCCATTTAGCCCCTTGATCAGCAATATGGCTATTAGAGCAATTAAATTTCCATAATTTGGAATCTCCTACCCGAGCACTAAGGAGAGACTCTCCCTCTCTTAATATGTACTTATGGGTTAGAACATCCACCTACAAGCCTTTCTTCCCTATAGTCAAGTTCCAAGACAACTTTGCCCCACAAGCTTGGTTCATAGAAGACAGTCTTCTAAAACCCAATCGCCATACTCCTTTAGCTTGGTTATCTGCTCCCAGCTAGCAAAATGTAATCGATGAGAAGTATCATCATGCCCCCATATGAAGTTTCTCTGCAACCTCTCTACTTCAAGGCAAACACTCTTAGGAATTTTAGCAACTTGCATAGGGTATAAAGGAATAGAGCCTACCACTGATTTTGCTAAGGTAATCATACTCGCAGTAAAGAGACATTTGACTTTCCAGGTCCCCAACTTGGACCTAACCATATCAATAATGCATTGGAAATCTTCCTTCATTCTCCTACCCCTTAATAAAGGAAATCCCAGGTATCTACCAATCTCACTAGATATATGCATCTGGGACAAGTCTTTAATTCTCAGTTTAGTTATCTCCTCTTGAAGCTAACATAAAATCATGAAGACAAGTCAACATACATCTAGCTTGAGTTTCCGAAGCTACCCCAAACAATAGTAAGTCATCCGCAAATATTAAATGAGATATCTTGGGGCCAGACTTAGAGATATAAATGGGTTTCCAAGTATCTTCCTCCACAAGTTCACAGATCATATGAGATAACTTATCCATACATAAAACAAATAGCAAAGGGGAGCTAGGATCACCCTGCCTAAGGCCTCTATTCGGATAAAAGAAAACAATGTGAGCCCCATTCCATAAAACATTGTCAGAGATTGAGGAAACACAACTAATAACCAGATCAACAAATTGAGAATCGAAACCCACCTCCATCACCACTTTTTTTAAGAAGGTCCAAATGATCCTATCATAAGCCTTCTCAAAATCAATTTTCATACCCATAAGACCTCTCTTACTTCTATTCTTACACATAGTATGAATAATCTCTTGGCCTATAACTATATTATCATGAATTTGTCTCCCCTTTATAAAATTAGTCTGAAAAGGGAAATCAAATCATTCATAGCTTCTCTCAACCTTAGAGAGATCAATTTTGTAATACATTATAATGAAAAGTACTCAGAGAAATAGGCCTAAAATGACAAACAAATTCAACATGTTCAATTTTAGGAATTAGAGCAATAAGAGTTTTGTTGGCTTCAGATAAAGAGGCCTTACCTTGGAAAAAACCTTTGCAAATCCACATATGGAGGGATCAACCATGCTCCAATTTCTTTTATAAAATACTGGGGGAAAACCATCACAGCCAAGAGCTTTAAAGAAACCCATGGAGAATAAAGCTGCTCTTATTTCTTCATCCCTTGGAGTAACAACAAAATTTCTAAGAGTTTCTGCATCAATCAAATGGAAGCTTGCTTTAGTATGAAGATATGAAGTGACAAGGGAATCAACATAGTAGAGGCTTTTAAAATAGTTATTCACCATCATCCTCAAATCCTCTTCAAACTCCACCCACGTTCTATTACCATCTCTGAGCATCACTATCTTATTTCAACAACTACGCATCTTAGATTTTAGATAGTAATATCTAGTGTCATTAGTGCAAAAAAAATCTTTAAGATCGTCTTATTTAGACCAGATTATAGAGAATTAGGTATTAAAAGTATGACTGGTGGCAGTTTCGTAAATATAAAGAACTTTTTTGGACCGGATTATAAAGGATCTGGTCTTAAAAATATGACCAGTGACACTTTTGTAAATATATAGAACACTTTTAAGACCGGATTATGAAAGATCCGGTATCCGGTCTTAAAAGTATGACCGGTGGCAATTTTGTAAATACATAGAATACTTTTAAGACTGGATCTTAAAAGATCTAGTCTTAATAGTATGACCGGTGGCAATTTCGTAAATATTTTAAGAAGACGTTGATCAGAGGTGAGTCCAAGAATGCGATGCTTTATTCCTTAACTTAATTGGAATTATATACTAATGCTAATAAGTAAATAATCTTCTGACCTAGGCAGTTCCTATAATCTAGGATTACAATCAAGAATATAATTACAAAATTCAAAAAACCATAATTTGCTAACTTAATTCCTAAAATCTCTCTAACAACTTAATTATGATAATTGCATAATATAATCTAGGGAATATAATTTTCTCGCGTGCGAAAATTGAATTTCACTCTCTAAACCTCTCTTCGACCTTGTAAATCTCGCATCACTCCCTTCAACCTCATCTCATCTCAAGGACCTCACTCACAAATTTTCTGCTACCACGAAAATTGCTCTCGCCTCCTCTGGTCTCATGGTCTCTTGTTTTGGTTATAGCTTCTCCAAATTCGCAATTTTTACTTTGTCTTCTTCAACCTATTTTATTTTTGCTTCATTTTCACTCTTATGACTCGAAAAATTTGCAAGTCAGAATTTAATAAATTGAAGCCAGTTCGGGATGTTGGATGAGTTTATCTTTGGGATGCTCTCTTGAGGGTCTAGAATCACTCCAACGTTCCAAGTATGTCTTTGTTTAAGGCACGCAATGTTTGTTTACTTCTCATTAATAGTAATTTGCATATTTATATATGTTCGTTTAGTTACGGTGTCTACAAATTGTGTTATTTCGATTTTGATTTTATCATGTGTAGCTTTTTCTACAAGTGTAGTCTCACTTTCCTCCGTCTTTTGTCTTCTATCGCATACGTGAGGATACTCATTGAGTTATATTTAAAGTCTTAGAAATAAATTTGGACTTCTCGTTGTTAAAGAATCTATATATATATATTTAACTAAGTCCAGGCCTTTACGTGCTCTTTGAACAAGCATCTTCCGATTGGTAAGGAAGCAGTAACATATTGTTCATTAGTTCCTTTAATCTGTCTCTAGTACACTTCTAAATATTTTAAATCGATCTTAACTAGATTCATATTATGGTTTTGTTTCACAGTTTTAGGTGTGAGAATCCTTAAATTTCAATATTATTTATTATGGCTTCAAAATGCATTAACAAGGAATTGAGAGACCTACAGAAAGATCCTCCTCTTTCCTGTAGTGCGAGTACCGCTTCGAAATCATCATCTTCCTTTATTTCTTGTTTCTTTTCATAACTGGTCTTAAAAGTCCCTCCTTCTTCTTGTTGTTGTGTGATGGAAAGGGACTTTTAAGACCGGATGTGTTTTTGCATCTGGTTTTAAAAGTCCTTTCTTCTTCTTTTTTTTTTGTGATAGAATGAGACTTTTAAGACCAAATATTTTAAAAGTCCGGTCTTAAAAGTCTTACTTTTAAGACTTCATATTTTAAAAATCTAATCTTAAAAGTTTTACCTTTAAAAGTCTGGCCTTAAAAGTTTTACTTTAAAGACCTCATATTTTAAAGGTCTGGTCTTAAAAGTATTTTTAAAACCAGTTGCACATCTAGTCTTAAAAGTAGCAGACTTTTAAGACCTCTTGGAACGAAATCGATCGTGGATCCGGTCTTATAGGGCCTCTTTCGTTCGGTCTTAAAAGCCTTTTATGTACACGTGTATTGTGATCTCCTTTGGCAATCCACTCCGATCTAGACTTTTGAAACCATTTAATTTCTTCAAGTTTCAAAAGCCTATCCAATTTGTTTTGGAGATCCAATTCCAAGTTACATAAGAATTCAGAATGAGGATATGCTCCAGACCTTTGAATTCCTTCTAGCCTGGGCAATAATACCTTCTTCTAGTTCTCAATCATCCCAAATGTATCCCTATTCCAATCAGCCAGTAACAATTGGAAATTAAGCAGAGACTTGTTAATATCTTCATCCTTTTTCTAAGCTCTAGTAAGAAAGTCCTTAAAATCTTCATGACTCCCTCATATTGCTTCAAATTGAAAAAGCTTATTCGATCTTGAAGGGATTCTAGTGTCTAACAATTTCAAGCATATAGGATTATGATCAGAAAATTGAGTACGAGGCAAAACTTGAACCGACCAGTCGGAGCATTCCGTCAGAAAAGCTTCATTACCGATAGTCCGATAAAGTCTTTCAAATAAACGACAAATGATTGGCCAGAAGCCTAGGGATCAGGGTTATCAGAACCGGCCGAGTTGACCCAGAAACCGACGACTGGTTATAGGATCGGTTATGCGTCGAAAACGGCTTTGGACTAGTCCGACCGGCCGATTTGTAGAAAACCGGTCCGACCAGTTGGTGCATTTTTTTTTAACTTTGCTGAAGATATTGTTGGTCATCCGCATTATTTTGATGATGATAGAGAGCTTTTCATTGATGCAATACCTTTGGATTCTTGGCCATGATTTTATTGTGTTTGAAGGTTATTTTGTAAACCGATCTTCTTTAATTTTGCTCCTAGTTAATTGGGTTATTCATGTTTTTAACTTGTAAAAATGTTTTAGGTACTTTTATTTTGTAAACTCATTTTTTTATATATATTTATAAGTATGGTTGTATAAATTTATAAATATAGTATGGTTTGCAAGACCGGGTTATAGTTATGCGGTTCAACCAGTGACCCATTGACCCAGTATCCCAACCGAGTCGATGATCGGTCCGAGTTTGATAACATTGCTAGGGATTTTTACCCGACAAGCTTAGCGGCGGCCATTCCTCCTTCTCCTCTGAACTACCACCGTTTTTTATCTTCTTGAAATTACGTTGTAATAAATTATCTTCCTCAATGGAGGAAGGAACCAGTGTCAAGGATGATACTACGAGAACCATTTCTTTTTTTTTCCTCAAATACGAGAACCATTTCACTGAACGAAGCTTGAAAGCTAAGTAAGTTTATCTTCATTCTTATTTGATAACAATTAACAAGCATATGTTTGCAATGATATAGGCTGCTACAATACTCTCAGAATCATCGTTCATTAATTCAAGCCCAAAGACCACCCCAAAAAATTCCAGCCCACAAGCACTACTAAATAACAATGCCATTTGATAATTTCATGATGATTGAGTCATCAGTGTTGAACATGGGCCATAACCACTGATTTAATTTTTTTCTAAAATATATAATAAATTTTTAAATAATTTATATTTGATATTCGAAATAACATGATTTAAATATTTCAAAGAATTTAAATAATCATATTCTTTGTATAATGAATCTTTGTATTTAAACCCCCCCCCCCAAAAAAAAAGAACACAAAAGAGACCCAACACAAAAGACAAATATCTCCTTTTTGGTGACATTGGTGCTTGAAACAATGTTGGCTTCTTTGTATTGCTATCTCTGGGGTCAATAATTTTTTAAGAGGAACTATTAGGATCCGTTTAGGATAGCGGTGGTAAAAGTGACTTTTATATCTAATTGATTTTTCCTAATTGACTCTTCCTGATGCGATTTGTGTTTAGGATAGTGGTGACAGAAATGACTTTTATCCTAATTGGCACTTGTTTGACAATAGCTTTTAAAAAGATAGTTGAAATGAAAAAAAATGACTAAAAAATGTATGAATCATATATACATGTGTGTGTGTGTGTGTTGTGATTATTTATGATGAAAAAATTAAAAATAAAAGGCCCAAGCTATTGTGATAGGATCAGAAGCTTGGTTCAGTTGCTTCAGCCTTTGAAGCCTATCATATGTCAAAGCTTCCAAACACCCAAAAAAGAAAACAAATTTTCACTTCTGATGACCTCTTAAACCTAATCAGTTGATGTCATTACTCTTCAGTTATCCGATAAGGTCTATGCAATAAAGGCACTCAAATTGAGATTTTTTTTTTAAGAAATTAGATGCACTGACTAATTCATAATTTGGTGTGTTAAAAATGGAAACTCCATTTTTGATCCTCCCAGAACTTTCATAAAAGCCTTTCATTTGCTTGTCTTATCACCATGGACCAAGCTTGCCGATCCAGACAAAATGCTGCTCTATCAATATATACTTAATAGGAAGATCTTTTCGGGCACGGCTTATGTCCGATACTCTTCTAGTCCGCTGAGGTCTGCTGCTCTTTATTTTATTTTTTGGCCTTCTCCCAACCTCCCTTCCCCAATGCCAGTAAGCCACGTTGCAACTGGATCCCTCCTTTCACTTAATCAATTCATTCATTCTAGAGGGACCTGAAAGGCACTGCACAAAACACAATTTTTTTTCCTCTAATGATTTTAAGAAAATTGATTTTAGGGAAAATTAGAAAAAAGTTCTTGATTTTTTTTTTGCGTCGAGGACTAAAATCAAAGTATAAGTATTTTATATTGAAAAAATTTGCAGTGTATCAGTTCTATGTTCATCTAAAAATTTTTCAATTCCTTCTTATTAATAAATCAAGAACTTTTTTTCTAATTTTTCCTAAAATCAATTTTCTTAAAATCATTAGAGGAAAAAAAAGTTGTGTTTTGTGCAGTGCCTTTCAGGTCCCTCTAGAATGAATGAATTGATTAAGTGAAAGGAGGGATCCAGTTGCAACGTGGCTTATTAGCATTGAGGAAGGGAGGTTGGGAGAAGGCCAAAAAAATAAAATAAAGAGCAGCGGACCGCAGCGGACTGGAAGAGTATCGGACATAAGCCGTGCCTGACCTTTTCTAAGCCGTGCACTGTTCATTGTCTCACAAAAAACTGTTCATTTAACAATACTGGCTTGAAATACAATGCAAACATGTTTCTTTTTTGGGCTCCGTGCCAGCTTCATTTCTCTACTGCATATGTGTTCAACAATTTGAGGCAAATTTGTAAAAATAATATTAAAAAAAAATTGTCAAAATGGGGTACTGTTTAAACATATAGTCAATCTAAGCCAACTTGTGGCGCCACCTACGCAGCGCCACTTGTTTTTAAAAAAAAAATCTTTTTTTTTTTAAATTTGACTCAGCTGCTGTAGGCAACTTTTGCTACCTGCGGCAGCCTTAACTGACAGGGGGCTAACGCCCCCTATCAGTTTTTCTTTTTTTATTTTTTATAAATTAAATTAAATTAAATTATAATATATTATATAATATAATATTATATAATTTAATATATTATTAATAATAATTATATATTCATATATCATTTTACTTTATATAATATATATATTAATAATATTATTAATTAATTAAATTATTTTATTTTATTTTACTTTATATTCATATTATTAATTATTATATATTAATATATATTATATAATTAATAATATATATTAATTATTATATTATAATTTAATTTAATTTTTAGAAAAAATAAAAAAAATTAATATAATTTTTTTAAATTAAATTAAATTATAATATATATGTTCTCTCATCAGATGCATACCATAAAAGAAATTGGCAGAGGAAGACATTACATGGTTTTAATGATTGGGAAACATGGACAATCAATCTCACTTTTATCATTTTGCTCATCCCTATCAGTGCTGCCTGCAACATCATCTTTCTCGATAATCCTGTTCTTTTTAAAACCATGGTGGCACCATTGATTTCAGATGTTTGTGACATTTCAACCGCTTCAGTTGCATTATGACTCTCTATTGCATTGGCCACTCGGTCTAATGTTTTTAGCATGTTTGTTGCAATCCCACTCTTCTACTTACCCTTTGCCATTTTTTTACTCATTACTTCTGATGTTGTTTTTTCCTCTTGAGTTGGTTATTTACCATAGGGCTATCATCTTCATCAGGATTGGATTCTTCATCATTTTCATATGTCCACTTCTTCATCAAGACAAGCAAAAAATTATATTATTTTTTTTATTTTTTAAAAAATTAAATTAAATTATAATATATTATAAAATATTAATATATATTATATAATTAATAATATAATATATGAATATATAATTATTATTAATAATGTATTAAATTATATAATATATTATAATTTAATTTAATTTTTTAAAAAAATAAAAAAAAAAAAAAGAAAAACTGACAGGGGGCGTGGCTGCCGCAGGCAGCAAAAGCTGCCTATGGCAACTGATTCAAAATTTTTAAAAAAAAAAGATTTTTTTTTTCAAATAGGTGGCAGCGCCACCTATACAGTGGCGCCATGCCACCTGGTGCCATGTGTGGCGCCGTCTGACATGACGTCATAAATTGGCCTAGATTGACTATATGTTTAAACAGTATCCCATTTTGACAAATTTTTTTTAATATTATTTTTAAAAATTTGCCACAATTTGAATTCTCGCACGCTTCCCAAAAAAGGACAGAGCATTCATTGCTGCCTGAAAGCCATTGCAGACCCAAATATACGAATGGGTTTTTCATTTCTTGGAGTGGGGCGGCTAAAACATAGATTGCCGGTTTCATCCCGATCTTCTCCGGTTCGACTCTCAAGGCTCCGATAAAATGAACGACGCAGATGTCTCCAAGCAAATCCAGCAGATGGTGAGGTTTATCCAGCAGGTCTCTACTGAAGAGGTACCAGTCTATTCTCTTTGCTTTCTCCTTTTAACGACTCCGATCTTTTTGTTTACTCATTTGAACTACCCAATCATTGATTTTATCAGCATTTTAGTCATTGTGGTTCTACAGTTTGTCATACATTTCTCCGCTTATTTTGAGTTGGATCACCGTTGATTTGATGCTGAATAGTTGTTTTGTGTTTGTATAGGAATTCAACATAAAGAAGTTACAGTTGGTTGAGGCTGAGAAAAAGAAGATCAGGCAAGAATACGAGCGCAAAGAGAAGCAAGTTGATATTCGGAAAAAGATGTAAATTACTTTCCACCTTAGTATACTTTGGGTTTTTTTTTCCTATATCGTCTTCATTCTTGAATTCGAAATCTTCCATCTCTGCGTCTTCCGTTGGCAATTGTTTGAGCATGCTGTTGATGATTGATGTTTGCTCCATATGGACTGGGATATAATCACCAAGAGAACGATTTCATCGGTTGGTTTTGATTATGTTGTTGGTTGGTTTTGATTATGTTGTTATTTGTGTTTTGTTTCGAGATTCAAATAAAGATGGAATTGCGATTAGTTTGAGCACTTTGCTTTTTACAGTCATTCTTGCTAGAGATTGATGAGGAAAAATTTGATAAAATTATGGAAGAACGTTATGTCAGTGGCTCTAAATTTGCTGCTTATGGTGGAGAAAAGTATGATGACAAAACGTTTGAGTTGAATTCTTTAACAACTACCATTGAATCAATGCCCCCTATCTGGAAAGTTAAATGCACAGTATGACATCTGTATCCTGTTTTTACTAATTTTTATGAATAAAAGTTCCACTCTTCACCTTCAAACAACTTTGGTTGGTTCGTTTCCTCCCTTCTAATCTTTGGTTGCTGCAGGTTGAGCGTGAAAGGCATTCAGCTTTCTATCTGATGCAGAAGTTTGTTGAATTGAAATCCCTGGGTAATAAACTGCAGATAGATTCAAGCTTTTGCTGTTGACCATATGAGGGACACATTGGTTGATGATCGAACCTTGGCCTATTTCTAATCACATGCTCATTTGATTTCTATTGATATTAAGTGGTGGATGTTGTTGTGCTGAGTTATTGTAGTCTTAACTTTATGATGGTAATTTTTACACAAACTGTTGTTATCCATTGATAATCATAAGCCTGTCCTCAGAATCATCAATATATACTTAATAGGAAGATCTTTGGTAAGCCAAGTACTGTTCATTGTCGCATAGATCTGTCCACTATTTTTCCCCTCTTCCTTTTTCTATTTCATTGTGACATGTTATTGCTTAAAGTTAGGTATGGACTCTCTCACACACACATGAGCGCACACACGTATCACATTCAGAGACCCACATTTTTTGTCTCACCTTGAAGCATTTGAGAGTGAGTGTTCTTTTATAAATAGAAAAACAAAAATGGATTTACACAATCTAATTATGACGTTTCACACTTTACTCTTTTTTTCTTTTGCAGATTGAAAGAAAATGAAGCATATTGTGAAGATTATAACATTATTAATGGCCATTGCCACAGTATGGGTTGGCCTTGCTGGCACTTAAGGTTAATATCTTCCTTAATGTTTGTGTTGTTGAATCCATTTTTAAGATATTTCAGCATTTATCCACATTATCTGCTTAGATTGCTATAGTGATATTTTGATTTCGTTCAAGTAAACTTAACTACCTTATAAGTGACAAAGACAATTTTGTATGCTTTATGGCCATTATTGACAATTTTGTATGCTTTATGGCCATTATTTAATCTTAACTCCAACTATGAAACTTTTCATATTATTTTAATGGGCAGATGGAACAAATCTTTCAGTCGATTTAGACATATATTTGGTCTGAATGAAGAAGGAGAATATACATAAATGCAAGTTTACTTCATCGTGCAATGCTATTTTTTTTTTTTTTTTTTAAAAAAAGTATTCTGCTTTAACAATAATGGTGATTTCTTATTAGTTCATTGGGGAGGAAACTACCGCAGCTCAAGGTGCTTCAGTTAAGAACTTACAGATGAAATCACATGGATAGTTGATCCTGTGGATGGAACTGCTAATTTTGTACATGGGTAAATATCCACTCTGATTTTCAAGTAGATAAATTCGCATTTCCGTATAGAATAAGCATTATTCCATTATTTACAGGTTCCCTTTTGTTTGTGTCTCCATAGGCCTTACAATTCAAAAAGTTCCCATTGTTGGCGTTGTTTACTATCCAATAATGAATGAGTTGAGGAATCTTCCACCCTGTAGATTCTTTACTAGTGGCTTACCATACCAACTTTAGTTGTGCACACTATAGTTTTATTCAATGCTGAAAATAGTGTGATACTATTATTTTTGGTTCTTAGGTGTTCAATGATGTAATCAAAATGATTCCTCGGAGGCTAAAGACTATGTAACTGAATCAAGAATCTGATGTTTCAATTGCTTTTTTAATTATGGCAATTTTATTTATTTGTATTTTTACTTAAACTAAAATTTTCAATGGCCACATGCAGCTTTTCATTGCCATTTCTGGAAAAGGTGCTTCTTTGAACAGGAAGCCTATAAAGAGTGTGCATTCTTTTCTGTGTTTTGAATGTTAGTGTTTATCTGGATTTAACTGTCCATGCTAATGTCTTGAATTTGTGCAGTATCATCACAAAGTGAACTGATAGATAAACTGTCTTCTTGTATTTGGGGTATGTCACGTTTGTTAGAATTGATTTGCCTCAAAGCGATGTATCATTCTTATAATACACATTAATATTTGTTAGGCTCCCCTTCTCTCTTATTTATTTCCTGCTTGCCTCGATATTATAGTTGTTTCTAGCCCTAGGGATTATTCAAATGTTGTCCTTGATATTCAATAGTCCTTTGTAGTAATGTTTTGCTTTTCAATCTATAAGTGAAAGCCAGGTATAGATTCCTAATGGAAAGTGTAATATCTCTTTAAAATGGTTTAGTCAAATGGTTATAATACTAATTACATTTCAGGAAAAAGTAGCATGCTTAGATGATAATGATGCAACACATGCATTTTTCTTCAAATTGGGTTTTTATAGCCTTGAATTCTATCTGGTGCCTCGATCATACGTTGCTTTGCCAAGAGTCACCAATATTGCTGGTCTTAAGATTTTTATATAAGATGGTGCAAACGGTGGAAGATACACAACCACCAATGGCGTATACAAGGAAATATTTAGAAATGTCTTAGTCACATAATTGAAATAAATTTGCCGTTGATTCTACATATTTAAAAGGTGATGTAGTTTGATGTCTGCCATGTTCATGTTCTTTTGATGATGTTTTTGAGATGCAACATATATTGATAAGTTTAAAATAGTTCAACCCCCTCATTCAATAAATTTCAAATACAATTCTTTCATTTTACAATTCTTTTCTTAAGTCTATTTCTTGTGTATTGTAAATAATTTACATTCCCTGTAAGTTTCCCAAACTATTGCATCGCGCAACGTGCGGGATGTCCCGTTTGTTGTACTAACACATATAACTTTAGCTTTATTAACTCGTAGGTGCCTTACCCAAACATTCAATAATAAACTATTCGAAAAATTGACTTAATTACACCGAGATAAATATTACAAAACTCAGTTTTGATTTGTCTGGAAAAAAAGTAGTTTTCATTTCTCATATTCTACAGTTGCAATCCTCATAAATATACTAAAATGTAAAATTTTTTTAAAAAATTACATTATTCACAACAGTTATTAAATATTTACATTGTGACAACATTTATTTATTTAATTTTTTTTTACTAGATAGCTAGGTATTTTTTATTGGAAGCAAATTAGATTCTAATCTTAGTTTTTTTTGGTACAACTTCTATTTTCTTTATATTATCATCTGTGTCTATTTTGGGGTCATGACTAATTGATTCAAAAGTTTGTTGTGATAAAAGTCTTAAAATTGTTTAATTCTTGGTCCGCCTCCACGAATGGGGATTAAACACCGTTAAATTTCACTTTGATTTTAGTAATTGAATTTTGCTTTATCTTCATAAATCAAGGAGTTATCATAATTTAAAATTATATATTTTTGCTAAAAAAACATAATAAATACTAGGGGATTTATTTTTGATCCATTAATCAATAAATATAATTTATTGATGATTATTTTATAATTTATTTTTTATATTCCTTAATAATTGAATTTTTTAATCACCATATTAATCAATAGAAACAATTTATTGATGATTATTTTCTAAATTTTCTCTGAAAAACATAATAAATACTAGTGTATTCAATTTGGTGGTAAATACTAAGAAATTCAGTTTGGATCCATTAATCAATAAATATAATTTATTGATGATTATTTTCTAATTTCGTTTTTATATTATTAATTTGATTCTAATTTGTTTAGATTATGTTTTTAAATTGTGATCCATTATAGGTGTTTGAACTTGAGTCTAAAAAATATTGATTTAAATTTAAAGAATTTCAAAATCTCTATGAAATTCACTTTCTCTCTTAATGTTATATGCTCTTGAAAAAATACGAGTAAGCAGAATAAAAAAAGATATATACAAGTGCGCACACCTATAACTAATTTAGTATAATATAATTAAAATATCACATGGATAGAAATTTCCTCGTGCAATGCATAGGTGTACTAATACTTGTTGATTCAAAAGCTTGTTGTGCTAAAAGTCCTAAAACTGTTTAATTCTTCACCCCCCTTCGTGAATGTGGATCGAGGGCCTATTGAGGCAGGAGGGAGGGAGTGAAGGAAAAACCAAAATTAATTTGACAAAGCCCAGTAAAGAAGCCATGTTATGGGCCTTTGGATAATCGAGGCCCAATTGAATTGAAGCAAGAAAATAGAGAATCTAAAAGTTTAAATTGATACTCTCAATTAAAAGCAAACTTGAAGTGACAATGCCCAATGAAGAAGCCACATTATGGGTCTTTGGCTAATGTGATTGCCGCGAGGTTATGGCCCAATAAAAAAAAGATTGCTGCAAGGTTTTTTTTTTTTTTTTTGCTATTACACCTGGTTCACTAAAACTTTGTCCTGATTAGTCCGGATCAAAGTTCTGTCGGGCGCATATGCGGAGACCTCTCTCAGGAAAGTTTTCTGTATCCATAAGTACTCAAACTCGAGACCCTTACTTAAGTGACCCAAGTCCCTTCCACTTGAGCCAACTTCCACAGATTGCTGCAAGGTTTTAGGTGTGGGAAAACTGACATATAATCATGTTACATGTTTAGCTTACCACAGTCGCAAGTAGTATGAAGAGTCCTCGTTTCACAAGGACTAAGGCAAAAGTAGAGTCTTCACAATTGTGCAATCAATTAGGTTGAGTGAGACAATTTGAAAGGCTTTTATATTTCCAAATTCATTTGAATCAAGAATCAAAATAATTTGTTATATATAAAAAAAAAGAATCAAAATAATTTGACGTAAACCAAATTAAAACTCTACTTCAAGACGAGTATAGGAATGTTTCTCACCATTGTAATTCATGAAACTTAAATAATTGCCACTCAATTAGTGATTAAATGACTTACTAAGGTTTAAAAGCATTTGATTAAGCTTTCTCAAATCAAAACTAAATATATATCCTGAATTAATATTCACAATCTTTTACTACAATTAAGAGAAGATAAACATTAAGTAAGAACTGCAATTTGATTTTAATAACACTTTATCCATCCCAATGGTCAATTGTTCACTTGAGGCCTCATCTTTTAGAGAAGATTCTTTTGATAAATCATTGAAAACTCTGTTTTGCTTTAAATGCTCAAGGTTAGAAGTCATTTCACCAACTTGGAATGCAATATTTGGAGTATGATCTTTTTGAAAAAAATTCATTTTGAATATCTAAAAACAGTGGAAGCAAATCCTTTATTGTAAGCTCCTCCTCATCAATAGGGGTAATTTCATGTACATGAGTATTGGGTAATATATGAGGATGTGAAACATATGAAATAAAAGAACAATTATGATCCTAAGACAATGGTTGTTCATGATTCCATCCAAGGCTACAAGTGTTATCAAGAAAATCAGTATGAGCCATAGCAAAATCATTCTCCATATAATCGAAGGTTGAGACATGGGGACATTGCTCTCTTATGTGATAATCTCCACGATAATTACAACAAACGTAATAGTTCACCAAGGATAATACATAAATTGTGTTTAAAATAAAGGAACAAACAAACACAAAACAACTAAACTAACAAAAACAACTAAATTACCTAGGAAAAGAAATTAAAGAGTTAAAACTCAGAAAAACCCAAGCGTGATTAATCACACAATTGTAACAATTTACCACACAAACTTTTGCTGTTAATCTCCGGCAACGGCGCCATTTACTTGTTTCATAAAAAGAAGCTTGTAAGTTGTAGCCGATTAATGCCAGTGACAGGCATCCCAAGGAAAAGGAAAAGGACTAAAAACAAATTTCATAATTGGTTTTGTCTTATTCTCAACGGAAATCATTTTAGTTGGCCAAAAAAGAAAAAAACGGGAAAGCATTTTAGCCATCTTGCAATGTAAATTTAAATTAATTTTTAATAAATACTTATTCATATTTTACAAATTTTAGGTTATTAATAACATATATATTTATCATCAGGTTCTTATGGTCAATTTTCTGGTGATTATTACTTTCTTTTCTTTTCGGTCTTTAGTATAAAACATATTAGAGAAGTTACTATTTCTTTTAAATATAATATATAATTTTTATATTTATCAATATTTTCTTAACTTATCCCTATCCAACAATAACAATGAGAAAAGGGAATAGAGAAATTAAGAAGCATGACTAGAATGTTCTAGAAAATATATATTATAGTAATTAATTTAATCAACTTCTTAAAATTAATCAAATTTGATGAAGATATTTTGTATTAAAGATAAAGTTATTGACACTTATAGCTCAATCCAACACCACCAACCCCACTCTGAAATAATTTCCAAACTCTCTCCTCTCGGTAGGAGTTTTTCTCTCTTCTGGTGAGAGTTTCTAGGTTTGCCGTGGGTCTTCCCTCCGTGAACCTCATCTAGGTCATCGTCTCTTCCCTGGACGGCGACCCCCCCCCTTTACCATTACATTGGTCCTATTTTCCCCTTCTTCTTTGATCTGTGATTTTGTTTTCCGGTTCTTATGTGATGGAGTTAGGAGGAAGCAGCGATATTCGGAGTTCTAAGAGTGTGGCTCTGAACTTAGAAAGTAATGGAGCTAAGCTAGGTGGTACCTTGGTGGGCAAAATCTTGACTGGCAAGAACATGAATTGGCCTACGATTATTTCAATGATAAAGAAGGGTTGGAATCTAGACAAGGAGCTAGAAATCCATGAACTTGACCGAAGTCAGCTGGTATTTCTCTTCCGTTTCCTGGACTCTAAAGATTTTAATCGCATTCTACGGAACAGACCTTGGTCGATTCTTGGTTGTCTCTTGAATCTCCAAATTTGGGAAGACTATATGGTGTTAAAGGATGTAGATTTTGGAGAAGCTCCCTTTTGGGTCCAATTCCACAGGTTACCATTAGAGGCTTTTGATGAGTCCAATGCGCGAATCCTCGGTGATGTTGTTGGTAAGATAGTTATGTATGAAAGCCCCAAAATAGATGGGCGAATAGGGAGAAGTTTTATTAGGGTAAGATCCCTGGTTAATCTAAGTAACCCTTTAACCCATGGCTTTTGGGTTCCTCGGGGGGAAAAAGCCCCTACATGGGTAACAGTGAAGTATGAGAGATTACAGAATTTTTGCTTCCGTTGCGGAAGGATAGGCCATGAGGTGAATGGGTGTAAAGGATCGGAGATAGAGGGCAATGGAATAGAGGTCGGCGTCTTCGGATCCTGGCTGGGCACAACGACGGTCCGCACCATTGAGGAGGCACTGGTGTTCTATAACCAGGGATGGTGTGAAGGAAA
This sequence comes from Acacia confusa, assembly GCA_037074495.1. Taxonomy (NCBI): domain Eukaryota; kingdom Viridiplantae; phylum Streptophyta; class Magnoliopsida; order Fabales; family Fabaceae; genus Acacia; species Acacia confusa. The sequence goes on from CM073509.1 coordinate 4,268,835, forward strand.
CAAGGAGATAAGATACCGAACGGAAAAAGATGGATCTGGGTCTGAATCTTCAGTATCTAGTTGGAGCTGGTCACCGGGAATACCTATTCCGAGGGCAGACAAGGTGTATTCTAGGAAGGAAGAATTTCAGAATGGAGGGCGGCGTGAGGGGAGTCCTAGCTTCAGAACATCGAAATCATGTCAGGAAAAGCAGGCTTTTATTTCGGTATCCGAGGTCTCCCCTGCTTCTCTGGCTCAAACGCCCTTAACTGTTGAAGAAGTGGACCAGGTGGAGGAGAGTCAACTATCCATTGTGGCCTGTCGTATTGAGGAATGGAGGAAAGATGATCTTATTTCATTGAGGGCAAATGGGCCTTTGGAGGCTTCAGGTGGCTGTTTAGGCCCAGAGCAGAAGGTTGCAAAAGGCTGTCTCACCCAAGTTAATAAGGCTGAATATAGGGTGGATTTTTCATATGATCCTGAGCCCACACCCCCTAATCCAGACACTCATCAAGGGCTCTCCCCAATTTCTTCGATGGCCCTTTCACTCAGATGCTGCCACCTAAAGAGGCCCGGAGAATTTGATATGGACCGTGAGTTAAATAAGAGACAAAGGAAGCTAATTTTTGAGGATTCCCCTGTACCAAATACACTAAGGCCTCCAAGAGTGGCATCTCATCGAGGTAGAAGGAAGAACTATCGAACCATTAAAGCCTTAATCCGAAGCCAGAACTTTGCAAATACTCTACCGCAAGCTGATGTCTCTTCTCTACCAATTGAAATTGACTTTCCAGAGAGCTGGATTAAAGGTACGGATGTGTCTGATTCCTATACTACTACAGTGGATCCAAACGCCAGTGGTTGGACTGAATCAGCCACCGGTTCGCCATGAATGCATTATCCTGGAATTGTCAAGGTTTAGGGGTTTCCTTGACAATTAGGAATCTCAAGGAAGAGTGCTTCCGGAAAAAACCCCAGTTGGTTTTCTTGATGGAAACTAAACAAAAGGCTAGACTTGTAAGGAAGATTCGTAGGAGATGTGGTTTTTTTGATGACTGGCTAGTAGACCCGATTGGATGTAGTGGTGGTTTGGCTCTGTGGTGGGTCGAATCGATTAGGGTGGAAATTCTGTTTTCATCTTCCAACATCATACACACCAGAATATCTTCCAGTGAAGTTGAGACCCCTGAATTTGCTACATTTATTTATGGTCCCAATGATGAAGAAGATAGGAATTTGTGTTGGAAAGAAGTCACTAGGATCAATGATCATATCCAGGGAGTTTGGCAATGCTTGGGAGACTTCAATGACATATTATCACAACATGAGAAATGTGGAGGCCGTCCAAGAGCCTGGAGGAAAATTTTGAACTTCAAATGCTTTGTAGCTGGATGTGATTTGGATGATTTGGGTTTTAATGGGGCCTGGTTTACCTGGTGCAATAAGAGGGAGCCCCTAGATACTATCTATGAAAGAATAGATAGAGCGTTGGGAAATTGGCAATTAAGGGAACAATTTCCGAATCTGCAGGTTTTTCATGTTGAACCTTTGGGTTCGGACCATCACATTCTCTTCATTCAAAGTCACCCTGTTTTTAGAAGAAAGAAGTGCATCTTCAGATTTGACGCATCCTGGATTACTCACCCTGAATTTCTGAAGATTATTAAGGAGTGTTGGAATGTTATGAGATGTGAGTCTTCATTGAGAATTGATGACCTTGCTTGTAAGCTACTGCTATGTAGTGAGAAGTTGGAGAAGTGGAGTAGGAAAGAGTTTCCCAATAGTGCCAGGCAGATTGTAGAAATGAAGACTCAACTTCAGGTCGCTGCCCAACAGGATCTGGATAATAGCAATGCCAAGGTTATGAGTGATATCAAGATAGCTATTGGAAAATTAATGGAGAAAGAAGAAAAGTATTGGTTGCAACGCTCAAGGGTTAATTGGTTGATGGCGGGAGACAAAAGTTCAAGATTTTTTCATCTATCAACCATCAAGCGGAGGCAAAGGAATAGCATTCTTAGAATTAAAGACTCAACGGGGAGATGGTTATTGGAGCGGAATGAAATTGAAGGAAATATATCATCCTTTTTCCATCAGCTGTTCTCGTCGTCAGGATCTATTGGTGTGGAGTATGTCCTGAGCTTTGTTGATAGAAGAATTTCCAGAGAGATGAACCAGTAGCTCATGATGCCGGTTACTCGTGAAGAAATTAAAGCAGCTGCCTTTAGTATAGGTGGTTCCAAAGCCCCAGGACCGGATGGATTCTCTGGTATGTTCTACCATAATTCTTGGTCTGAAATTGGTAACTCTATTTGTTTGGCAGTGGAGGAATTTTTTGCTGGTAGATCTGATTTAAATTTGATTAATGAGACAAATATCACCTTGATTCCCAAAATAGATAAACCTGAATATGTTTCCCATTTCCGTCCTATAGGCTTGTGTAATTTTTCTTATAAAATTATTTCGAAGCTATTAGCAAATAGGATGAGACCTATCATGGATGTATGTATATCACAAAATCAGAGTGCTTTTGTCCCGGGTAGATGTATACATGATAATATTATTATTGCCCATGAAGTGTACCACTACTTGAGGAGGAAGAAAAGTGGGAATAAGTTTGAATTTGCCCTTAAGATAGACATGAGTAAAGCATATGATAGAATTGAATGGGACTTCCTGGAACAAACCTTGCTACATTTTGGTTTTTGTGTTGAATGGGTCAATCTTGTAATGAAATGTGTGAGATCTGTTAAGATGAATGTATGCCTAGATGGTGCCCCAGTTAATTCCTTTACCCCAAGTAGAGGATTACGTCAAGGCGACCCGATTTCCCCCTACCTCTTCATTTTAGTTGCGGAAGTCCTCTCATGCATGATCAATAAAAAGCAAGAATCCAAGAGTATTACTGGTATTAAGCTGAGCCATCACTGTCCACCCCTCACTCATAATTTTTTTGCTGATGATGCTCTCTTCTACATGAATGCCTCTAGTGAGAATTGTACTCATCTTGCTGCCCTACTGTATCAATATTGTTCTACCTCTGGGCAAAGCATTAACATTGATAAATCTAGTGTGTTTTTTTCATCTAATACACCGGAAGACATTAAAAATTCAATGGGCAATATACTTGGTATTCCAGCTACTAGTGATCCAGGCAAATATCTCGGTATCCCGAGTGTTTGGGGGGAAACCAAACACCAAGCATTGGCATATGTTAGGGAAAGAGTCACTAGAAAGCTACAAGGATGGGGGAACTATCTTTCCTTTGCGGGTCGAGAGGTTATGATCAAAGCGGTGATCCAGGCCATCCCTATATACCCCATGAATTGCTTTAAATTTCCTTTGAAATCTTGCAAAGAAATTCATAGCCTTATTGCGAATTTTTGGTGGGATGGAAACGCCTTTGGTAATAAAACCCATTGGAAAGCTTGGGACTTTTTGTCTAAGGGGAAGGATAAGGGAGGGATGGGCTTTAAAGATTTAACTATTATGAATGATGCCTTGTTGGCAAAGACAGCATGGAGGCTGATTACAAGGCCTACGGATCTATGGGCTCAAGTGTTGAAGAATGTGTATTTTCCAAGAGGTGAATTTCTTGAAGTAGGCAAAGGGCATAAAGCTTCTTGGTGTTGGGCGAGTATTATAGAAGGCAGAAATTTGATTCGGGCTGACTTGATATGGGACTTGGGGTCTGGTAGATCTATAAGAATCTGGGGTGACAAGTGGGTACCAACAGCTCAATTTCCCGAACCACCCCCAGCTGATACTGAACCTTTGGTAGCTGATGGAAGGGTTAGTGATCTGATTGAAGATGGTAGGTGGAATCTTAGTCCTATTGTGCAGTACCTATCGGTTGAGGTGAAGGAAGCTATCCTTGCCATTCCCATTCCCAGAAATGGTATGGAAGATAAGTTAGTGTGGACTCCGGCAAAAAATGGAGATTTTTTAGTGAAGGCGGGCTACCACATTAGGAAAGAAATGACCTATAATGATGCAAATAAGGCCAGCTCCTCCACTGTTATCCCTAACTCCAGCTGGAAATCTGTTTGGAAACTGAAGGTTATTCCGAGGGTACAAAACTTCATATGGCGTATTCTAAATAATGCAGTTGCCACAAATGGGGAGTTGTATAAAAGGAAGCGATCTCGGCTTAAGGCATGCCCCATTTGTGGTATAGCTGAAGAAAGTATTGAGCATATGTTTTTCTTGTGCCCATGGACAAGGGGTGCTTGGTTTGGTAGCACTTTGGGTGGTCGAATTCCTAGTTCTGAAGTACTAAATTTTAATGACTGGTGGCTTAAGGTCTCATGCTCGTCATCTCTAGATGCCTTTAACATATCGCTAGTGTGCTGGACACTATGGTTCATATGGAAACAAAGGAATAATTTTGTGTCCAACCATATTGCACCTGATCCTTTATCAGTTGTGGAGCTGGCCAGTAGAAGCAATCTTGAGTTTTGGGGTAACCTGGATAATTTGCGAAATAGGGCAGAAAATTCCCCCAAGGAACCAATATCCGAAGCATGGTGGACCCCTCCTGATCTGGGTGGAGTGAAGATAAACTTTGATGGTGCCTTTTCATCGGAAAGGAGTCCTGCTGCAATAGGAATTGTATGCCGTAATTATGTTGGTTACTTTCAATGGGGCTATGTGGAAAAGGTGAAATCTATATTTGCCTTCATGACAGAGGCCCTTGCTCTGAAAAGAGCTCTTCTGATTGCCGTGGATTTGGGCATAGATAATGCTGTTTTTGAATCTGATTGTTTACAGTTAGTGTCTTGTGTTGCTGCTAGATCTACTGATTTATGTAAATGGAGGAGTAGGAGTATTCTTCATGATATTGTTTGCCTTTTTTTTGCCAGGGTTGGCTTCTCTATTTCTTTTATCCCAAGGAGGGGTAATAGAGTTGCTGATTTACTTACAACAAATGCTATTAAGGAGGTGTGCCCGATTGGGTGGGTGCTTCAACCAACACCTTCTTTGACTTCACTTCTAACCTTGGATGCGAAGGAGGCACATATGGTCATGGAGGATTCGCCTGAGATCTATTCTGTTAATGAGGAGACCTAATTCCTATCTTTACTGGTTTTTAGCTTATTGTTTTTGTCTGTTCTGTACTGAACTTTTGTATCGGCTCCATGTCTGTTCTGTTCTTTTTTAGATTCCTGCTGTGCTACGTGTATTTGTTTGTAAGACTGCAGTTTGTTCAGATTCTAGTATGGAATATATGTGATGTTCTTCCGAGCAAAAAAAAAAATCCAACACCACCCCTCGTATGGGCTCGTAAAGATGGATAAGAAAATACTATTTAAATTTTATAAAAATGAAAAATTTAGAAAATTGTTAATAATTATTACCCAATCAAAAATATGTTACTGATTAATTTATATTAATTTATGAATTTTGTTATAATTTAATCTGTCGAGCGCAAGGAATTCAATGGAGTGAAACCCCAGCGAGGAATGTTCACTGTTCTGGCATCCTCTGCTTCCAGAGTCATCGGAGCAATCCCTCGCAACCCTCCTTCGCCTATCTCCGTTTCACGCTCCATTCCCCTCTTCGCTTCCCGCTTCTCAGTCCGTTCCATGGCTGATTCTGCATCTTCTCCTTTCAAGAAAATTCAGATTCAGAGGGATGACACTGTGAGCACCCCTCATTCCTTCCTTTCGTCTTTCTTTCACTTTCTCTCGCTTGCTTCCTGATTTCGTTTTTAGTTCAACTAATTTGTTGCAGTTTATGTGCTTGTCTAATGGTTTGATTTATGACTATGAAATAATTGTTCGATCATTTTCTTTTCCTTTTACATTCTTGAGTCTGGGTGCTGTTGGGAATTAGGTGCTTTGCTTTCTTTTAATGGTCAAAACATAGTATTCTGCATGCCGGTGTGCTGAGATGACGCGCACAGTTGGATTTTATGGGAGGATTTTATGAACGTCTGCTGTGATAGCTTCTTACTTCTTATGAATTTGTCAAGGTAATGAATGCTCATCAATTTGAAACTTTGCAGACACCCTCTTACTAGTATGCTTACATCCATTTGAAACTTTATTCACATTCCGTCTATGGTTCTTTGTGGACTAACTTTGAATGAGGAAATACTATCATGAAATTGTTCCTTTTGCTCCATTGAATAGCGAGGAAGTAGTGTCTAAACCTAATCAGAAGACTGAATGATGCCATTTATCTGGTGTCAAGTTTGTTCTCTTTGGAAACTGCAATTTTTACCTTGAATTTCTGTTTAACAAATCGGGCTGATCAAGTAAGAGAATAGGAACTGATGGTCACATCTCATATGTTGTGCTAGCAAGACCTCATGCCCATATTATATATATGCTTTTTAGCTGTAATGCAGTCTGTTAAACTCATTTTGTACCCTTGTCATCATGTTGTACCTAAAGTTTTACTCTGTTATGCTACCATAATTTGCTATGTTGTTTTACATGCAGTAGAACTTCATTTTCTATTTTTTTTCCTTCAATGATCAGACATTTGATGCTTATGTTGTTGGCAAAGAAGATGCTCCTGGAATTGTTGTGCTCCAAGAATGGTGGGGTGTGGACTATGAAATTAAGAACCATGCTGTGAAGATTTCTCAGCTTGGTTCTGGATTCAAAGCTCTTATTCCAGAGTAAGATGTTGGCGCTTACTAAAGATTTTAAATTTCATTATGCATCACTTCATATTATAGGCTGCATTTGGATTGACTTATCGCAGGCTTTTCTTTCTCTATCAGTCTTTACAGAGGAAAAGTTGGTCTGGATGCTGCTGAAGCACAGCATTTGATGGATGGTCTTGATTGGCAGGGTGCTGTGAAGGATATCCGTGCTTCAGTTAATTGGCTGAAGGCCAATGGTTCAAGGAAGGTTTGCCACTGTTCATGTTTTGTCCAAATAAAATTTAATTTATTTCAAAATGTCCTGTCTTGGGCCATCTACGACATTGCAGTTGCTGTAAATATAAATTTTTGTATTAACCCTTTTTTTTTTCAGTTCTGAAGAATCGGTCACTTCCTATTGCTTTTACTGTAATGTGGATTTCATAGTTTCGGAAGGTTCTTCTGGTTTTCATCTGTCCATAAAGTAGGCATGGCATAAGATTCAAAAGCAGATTATTGTGGGTCTTACTTTGTGACATGACTTGTTCAATGGTGAATAGGTAGCTCTGTAAGCTGTAGGTATTGCTTTAAAATGTGAAGTTTCTAAGAATAATGCCTCTTTAATGCTGCAGACTGCAATATCTTTATTCCAAATCTAAATTTCCCTACATTTAAGTCCAACAAGCAGCAATGCCTCATTCTTTTCTTTGTTAATTTATAAAGTCATTTAGTGGTCATAGTAATGTATTGATGTCATTAAAGAGAAGTAGACTGAAAGCCTTTCTCTTTTTTTTTTTCAAAAAAGGTCACTGGCTTAAATAATTATGGGTAGGGAGCAAACCTGTCATAAGTCTTAAATCTGACTGTTGAGATGGTGAAATTTTCAAATACTGAGCACATCGTTAATTTGTCTTTTTTTTCTTAAATTTATGATTTGACCAATGCTGTTTGCTTCCATTTTTAAAGTGAAAGCTGTAGAGTTTAGATTAACATGCTGCTTAAATTGAAGCTAGACCTTTTGTTAAACAAAACGTAAAATCATTGCCACAGGCTGGTGTTACTGGATTTTGCATGGGCGGTGCTCTCTCTATTGCAAGTTCTGTTTTGGTTCCAGAGGTTGATGCTGTTGTAGCTTTCTATGGAGTCCCTTCTCCAGAGCTTGCAGATCCTTCCCAAGCCAAGGTTCCTGTTCAGGCTCACTTTGGGGAGCTGGATAATTTTGTGGGCTTTTCAGATGTCACGGTATGGGAGTATCTTTGTCCTTTGTTAAATAGTACTTCTGTTTTGGTGATTTTGTCATTAGTATATTTAGTTAGAGATCATTGTCATCCTATAAAGCATAGGATGGTGTGTAGAAAAATGGTTAATGGGAAAGTTTAGGATTGAGGATCAAAGGAATAGAAAACTATTAACTACCTACTTTGCTGTCTTTTGACATCATCTGATGTCTTAGGCTGCCAAGGCCTTGGAGGAGAAACTGAAAGCTTCTGGAGTTCCATACGAGGTACACTTGTACCTGGGCAGTGCACACGCATTCATGAACAGGTCTCCAGAAGGAATCCAGAGGAGGAAGAGCATGGGAATGCCAGATGAAGACGAAGCCGCAGTTCAGCTGGCTTGGTCTCGCTTCCAGTCCTGGATGACTCGTTATCTGTCTAACTAAATGTCCTCAATATGGCTGCCACAAGCTATATTTTATCGCCTACATTTTCTTTAGCTTGCTTGTTTGTTATCCTTGCCTTGTTGTCTGGCTTCAGAATATTTCCAAACAGCCCGTGGGTCAGATAATTCTGTTTGTAGATGGCATTGGCTTGTGACTGTGGCAGTGTGCTTAACTCTTGTTCTCATCCATGTCTGGCTTATATGTATGTTAAGACTTGCAATAGTAAATATCATAAGAGATACTAAATATTTGTGTTTGGCAAGTCAGCAATATCTGCCACGAGGGAAGACCATGAGTATTATGATGTTGGTTTCAATAATAGTGTGTAGTCCAAGAATACTGAGCTGTGTGTGCTGCAACAACTTTAATTAATCTGATGGCCGACCATTTGGAGTATGGTCTCTCCAATGCTTATTACTTTCAACATATGAAATGTGAAAGCGACTAAAATTGCTGCTGTTGGTCGGATCAGTTATTACGGCTCTCTTGTTCAACATCCAATTTTGAATATGAATGAGAAGGAGCGTCGTGGCCTCACAAGTTAGGTAAGAAGAGAACATTGAGTGCTGTAATTTTAGAAAGTATTCCTTGAACGCATTGATATAAAATATATTTACCTAATTCGATTAGATTAAGGAAGTTAGTTGAGGAAATTAATATGACATGTATTTTCTTAAAAATTTAGTTATCTTCCTTAATTCCCCATTTTCCTTAATTATTATCACTTTGGTCCTATTTATAAGTTTATTGTGACCAAATCTCATATACTAATGAGAGGTAGTTAATTCAATGATTGTATATGTAAATTTTTAATTTTGCTCTTATTTATAATTGGGTAATTTTCAACTCTTTCTATCTTTATGGGTATAATTAATATGAGTAAAATTGTCTCAATCTCATTTATTACATGAAGCTGGACTTATAAAAATGACCAAATTTTTTTGGTCTAAATGAACTTATAAAAAGACGTATTTAGAGAACACCAATAGAAAATATATTAAGAAAAGATTGACAAATATAAAAATGATGTCTTATATTTAAAATCAAGTTTAACCTTTTAAATATATTTTATATTAAAAATCAAAAGAAGTGGCACCCTAAAATATTAAGATAAAATCCATATGAGGTCCTTTTAACAAAAAAAAAAAAACTCAAAAAAGGCCCAAGGATTCTAAAATTCCCAGAAAGGCCTCAGGACATTTTCTAGTATAAATTCATTAAAACGTTAGCAATTAAAGTTTTAATGAATTTATATCAAAAAAGGTCTGGGACCTTTTCTGGGATTTTCAAAATCTTTAGGTTTTTTTAGATTTTTTTCTGTTAAAAGGACCTTATATAAATTTTCCCAAATATTAACTCACGCACCACTTTCACCTAACTCATCCCCCTCTCCTTTTAGTGATGTAATTTTTTTTGATACATTTTAGTGATGTAATTAATAATGATTTCCCTCACTTTATGATTCCCATTTATGGTCCATTGAAGCGCATATATTCATTTTATAATTTGACAAGAGTAATTCATTATTAGCACTTTTTGAACCATTTCTATTTAAATAAATTACTTCAACTAGCGGAAAGTGTGAAAAGTATCTCTAATACAAGTAACTACACATATAAATCACATTTTAATTTTCCTTTCGAACATACATTTAAATCTCATGAGAAAGGAATGATATACTACCCACACTAAATATAAGTTATAGTTGAATTTTTTTTGAAGAAATTAAGAAAACCAATTAAATTACTCTAAAATATTTTTATTTTTATTTTTTCTTCAAACTAATTTATTTGACTTACAAATTAATATATAATCTAGTGATACATAACATATAATATGTTTAAATAATTTATTTAATTTCTTTAATCCCTTAAAAAATTAACTAGATGTTATGTTTAAGACCAAAAGAAGTAACACATTTGCGGCTTCCCAGTAGATAATAGATATCATTGTCAACAATGGTTGTTACAACTAATAATAATATAATAATCCTAATGGTTGAAAGAGGGTTTGAGGTTGGTGATATTATGTCAGATTTTGGAATCTCACTTTTCTCTTTTTTCTTTTTCCGTCGGTCCTTTTCCTTCTTTATAACCAATGGATCAAAATCTAATGGTTTATATTTAATATTTTCTTCCTATTATTTTCTCTATTTCCTTTTCATCATTTTTTCTATTATATTAATATTTTTTAAATGTAGATAATTGAATTTTGATTCAATAGTGGGAAAAAAATTACCGCAAACCCGGGAAAAGAGAGAGTGAGAGAGAGAGAAGCTAAGTCCAAATTATGTGTATCGCTGGCCCCCTTATCAACCCTATGCATCACAATATTTATTTATTTTTATTTTAATGATGTGAATGAGCTATAAAAACGAATATACTACCAGTTAATCAAGTTAAAACAACCTTTTATTGGAAGATAAGAAAAATGCCGTTAAATTGAAGCCATATTTTATTGTTTACAGCTAATAACATGGCTATATCACCCTATACCTATATGTAAGTTACTCTTACTCTATTCTCACTTATTAAAAAATTGATAAATATTTTCACACATATACCTTTTTTATTGTCTCTCTTTACGAATAATTTTCACGTCTCTCTTTTCTTTCTCTCCTTTCAATAGAAATTAAATAGGTATAAAATTAAAAAAATATCATTAATATTTACAAATAACTTATATTTAAAACCAAATTTTTATCCTAAGAGTAACTTACATATAGATACAAAGTGGTGTAGAAATAGGCGTAATACTCCCTCCGGTCTATAATATAAGACACTTCAATTGATTTATCAGAATCAAGAAACGGTAGTTAACTTATTAAATATGTCTTAAATTGATTTTTTTTATTTTACTCATATTAAATTAGGTTTCAAATGAGACAGAAGATTAAAAAAATGTTATATTCAAGAATTAACTATGTGAGTAAAATTAATGAATAAATATTAATTATTATTCAAGTGACTCATACAGTGAACTTAGACATTTTTCTAAATATGACTTGAACCGTAAAAAGGGGTGAATATTAAAAAAATTATGTGGAGGGAATAAAAATACGGCATTGTAGAAGAATGAGATGGAAGAACAAGAGGAAGGAATTGAAGGATGTGGAGAGAAGTAAGGATTGACTTTGACTGATAGTTACATAGACTTTAGGGAAAATCTTTATCAAGGCCCAAGTTATGAAAATATTGTTAAAAAATATCCTAAAAAAAGTCACATGTCAAAAAAGGCCTTAAGGTTTTTTCTGATATTATTTAAAAAAAACATAATTGTTAACGAATACTGATATAGTTGTCAACGATACTGATTTAGTTGTTACGATATTGATTTAATTGTTAATGAGTAGTTGTTAACTGGACTGAATTAATTGTTAATGAAGTACTGATATAGTTGTTAACGTTTTTTAAAATAATACTAAAAAAGGTCATAGGACCTTGACATTTAATTTTTTTTGAGTTTTTTCTAATAATATTTTTGTAACTTAGAGAAATTGTCCCTAGACTTTAAATACCTGGACAGATTCATTCCAGTAAAATCCAGTAAATAAATGGAGTAACAATCACACTATTTCATATATATAGATCCTACTTTTATGTGTCGGGTCAGCGTCGAATCCATGGCTTTTACGTGTCCAAAGTTAAGACTATAGAGTATTCTGGGCCCCACTCCCTTCGAAATCGTTGACTCGCTACCACGCGCCATCCCCTTCCGCTTCGCTTTCCCAGTTTTCTTTTATTTATTATATTTATAAGACCGCGTCAGTCTCCGCCTCCTTCATTCTCATTCATTTTATATTACTACGCATGAATGAAGCAATTTTGATTTTTCTTTTAAGGCTAAATTACAAAGAAAATCCCCCCAATTTTAATAACTTCCTCAATACCATTATCGATACTCTTACAAATCCTTATTGCAGTGCAATTTTTACTTAGTTCACACAAATCAAAAAATGACGGTTAATGCCTTAAATATATCTTAAACACTATTTTTCAACTTTGGCCTGATTAATTAGTACAATGTTGAAAGAGATAGAAAAGCAAGGCCACATTTAATAAATTGGTAAATTAGCATTAATAGCTTTTCAGGTTACTAATTCTTTCAAAATATATTCACTCTAGTCCTCAGTATAAAGGCATTAATTAACAATTCTCATTAACTAATAAAAACAATTAAAGTCAATGAAATTGTCTTAAAATTAATTGCAGGCATACATGAAAAAAAAAACAATTAATGTTTATTGAAAACAAACAAATATATTATAAAAAAAATCAAATACACTTGTTAGTTAGTACATTATAATAATAACAAGAGGGAGTCGCTTATAATAGGAACCAGAGGAAGTAAATCTTAATGATAAATCACCTTTAAATTTTAAATTTGTGCGGACAATGTCAATAATAAAATATACCTCTTAATTTTTACTCATCTAATCTTATTTATAAGTTGTTTTTAGCATATTTTATACTAACCAAGAAAATTTTAAACTTCTATAACTTTTCAACTTTATTCATATTTAATACTTTCTTTGGTTTAAAATATAAGAGTCAAATTTGTGAGAGGTATGATTTTTTTACAAGACCCACTTTACTTTTGTTTTTGAATTTTATTTTATTTTTCCAAATTTGTCACACTTTCTCTCATCATTCTTCTTCCCTACATTCTCTTCATTTTTCTCATTTGTTATCTCTATTACCTTTTTCCTTAATAAATAAAGGTATATTTGGAAAATAAATTAGATATCTTGCATATTTATTTATCTTAACTATTTTTAACGATAAATGTAAAGTATGTGTTTTTTTTGGTCGAAATGTAAAGTATGTGATTGACACTTATATTTTGAACAAGATAGAGTGTACTATATACCTTTGTATACTATGGGAATAAAGTCAACAAAATAATAAATGAAGAATAAAACTATAAATTCATGAAAAAATTGATAATGCGGCCTATAAATATGGAAAAAAAAAACTTGTATAAATAGGATTAGAGAGGCATTTCCTCAAAATTTTGTGGATACCTACCCAAGAAATATAACTCTTGTTGCTAACATATTATTCCATTATTATTTTAATATCCCTAAACTTTAGAGGAAATTGAGGGATTGAATTCATAATTAAGAGAAAATTCAAGAAGTAAAGATTATATTTTCTCCCATTATTTTAATAGAATTTAACAATATTCAATTTAAGATCCGTGTAATAATGAATTGATTTGTGAACTTTTCAATTAAAAAGAAAAGATGATTTATTAGTTTGAAAAATATTATTTTGACCAAACTTTCAATCCAAATAAAAATGCATTAAAAAAATGGAAGACTAAGTATTGAAATTGAAATTATTTTTCTTTAAAAAAAAAAGATGTGAGATATTGCGGGGATGGTTTGACAGTTCAACGCAAAACACAAACAAGCTGATCGCCATCACTTTTCACTACAGCCTATTATGAACGCTTGATGAGATGAGGCTTTATTGCCGAGTCCTTTGCCCCACTTTTCAAGACTTCGCCGCTCTCTCTCTTCCTCTCTCTCTATACAAACTCATGGCTGCAAGAAGCTCCTTCCTCTGCAATCCCATTGTTCTCAACTCTTTCCCTCTCGAAGACAATCTTCAACCTCCCATGGACTCTAATTCCCTCCTCTCTTTCCCTCCTGAGATGGACTTCTTCACCAACAACCATCTCAAGCCTCCCTCTGCCTCTTCCAGCGATGATTCCTCTACACCTCCTCATCCTCTCGATTTCAAACTCAACGTGAGTTCCTTCTTTCCCTCATCTTCATATATATATATATTGTGTGTGTCTCTGTTTCATATGCATCTATATTCACTCCGCTTTTGCTTCTTGTTTTGTCATTTAGACTGGTCTCAATCTCTTGACTACTAGCGGCGACCATTCCGAGGTGGAAGATACGTTTGGCATCTATTCTAATTTTAAAGAGAAACGAGCCAGGACTAGTGAGGTGAGATTTCTAGATGTAACAGTGAACTGCATGAATTTCTTTCCACCCGGGATTGAATCATCACTTGTTAATGTCTGGGGCTGTGTCATTTACAGTTGGAAACAGAGATTGCTGGTCTTCGAGCTGAGTTAGAGAAGATGATGGGAGAGAATCATAACCTGAAAGACACGCTAAATAAAGTTAATACCAATTACAATGCCCTGAAGATGCATATAGACTTTCTCAAGTCTTCTCGAAAGGGCAGTGAGGACACTGACAAACCTGAAGACCAGGTGCCTAATGCAAGTCCAGAAGAAAAGAAAAAGACAGAGATTAACAAAGGAACCTTAGTGCCAAGGAAATTTTTAGATCTGGGATTAGCTTCGATCAATGATGGTGAGGCTAAAAGTGTTGAGCCTTCGCTTTCTTCATCTGTAAGGAGAAGCAATGAGAGATCAAGATCGCCCTTGGAAGTGAAATGTAGCGCCAAAATTGGTTCTGATGAGAAGGAATTCAAAAGAGAAAATGAAATTGAAGAGGAAGCTGACAAGACTCAAAAGTATAGTCCACCCAGAAAAGTTGATGATCGAGTGGAAGCCACTTTGAGGAAGGCAAGAGTTTCAGTCAGAGCTCGTTCAGAAGCACCTATGGTATGTCATATAGCATTATATCTAGATCATTTTACTATCTACTTGCTTTTTTTTTCCCTTGTGAATTTAATAATTTGGTACATAATCAGATTACTGACGGATGTCAATGGAGAAAATATGGGCAAAAGATGGCCAAAGGGAATCCATGCCCTCGAGCTTATTATCGCTGCACCATGGCTGCAGGTTGTCCCGTTAGGAAACAGGTATCTATACAAATTTCAAATTATTTTAACCGTGCACTTGATTATGCTAATGAATCATAATTAAATATATAAGCTCTTTGTTTATATGTGTTGTGGACAAAATTATAGGTACAAAGGTGTGCAGAGGATCGAACAATCTTGGTGACAACGTATGAAGGAAATCATAACCATGCATTGCCTCCAGCTGCGATGGCGATGGCACAAGCAACAGCAGGAGCAGCAAGGTCATTGCTTTCAGGATCAATGTCAAGCAATGATCGTTTAATTCCTTATTCTTCAAGTAACATGGCAACTCTATCAGCTTCGGCTCCATTTCCAACTGTTACGTTAGACTTGACTCTTCCTCCGACAACACAACCTTCTACCCAATTTCAAATGCCTTTTTCAGATCCTGGTTTCACTCAGGGTTTGACTCAAGCGCTTTGTAAGAGCAATCAATCAAGTTTTGCTGGGCTTCAAATGATGAATAACAAAGACCCTTTGCAATTGAGTGCTGCAATAGCAGCTGACCCTAACTTCACTGCAGCTTTAACGGCGGCTATTGCTTCTATTGTGGGTTCTTCTCTGCCAAAGAATGTGGGCGCTGTCAATAATGGCATTGGCAGTGTTACATCCGGCAACAATAATGGTTCAAAATTTTCAGGAAACTAGATAGATGACTAGACTAGATCGATTTAATTTCTTTTTCTTGAATCAAGCTCAAGAACTTGACTTGATCATTCGTTTGACATTATCAACCAAGGTTCCGGTTTTTTTGTTATTTTTAGTATGACTAAAAATGTAGTTAAATAGAATAAAATAATTCCATAAATAAATCTATAAATAAAAATGTCAATTTTTAAAGAAAAAGAATTTTCCTTCCTTTCATACATTTTTTCCACTCTCCAGCCCGATCTCTTCTTCACACAAATGAAATGGATCCTAGTCACACTCCATGGGCTAGGAACAAAGCCCGAACATGCATTCTACCCAAAGAAGCATTATTTTATAAAGTTTGCCGGTTCGTTCGTTATTCTTGCCTGGTTTTGCTTGGACTTATGTTAAGACTTGCAGTAATTAATAGTAGGATTATCGTGTAATTTCGCTAACGAACTATTGACTCAGGAGTAATTTTGTCAATAAACTCTCTAGTGTACCAAAATCGCCAACAAACTTTTAAAAACGTAAAATCTGCACAACGCCATTAACGTCCATTTTCTGTCTTCATGCAAAAATTACAGAATAGGACCTAGATGTTTATGAAACCATATTTAAACCCCAAAAAATTTTAAAATTTTTATTTTAGTCCCTCCACGTACTTTATATTGATGGATTAAAGTGAATTTTTTAAAAAAATTGGGGCAGCAAGATAATTTTTTAAAACTTTGGGTTCTTTTCTGTAATTTTTGCAGGGCCATCCCTGCTCCTCAAAATCTGCCGCTGGTTACATGCCTTTTTTTCGGTGTTAGCCTGGCCTGTGGCCTATTAAAGAGGCCTATAATTTTAAAAATTTTCTAAGCAGCCTAACAAACCACAGGCCTCATCTCAAAATAAGTCTATTTCAAACAAAATGAAAACATACCTACTTTAAATAAGCAGAAAACAGACCTATATCTAACAACCTGTTTGAAGTAGGTCTATTTTTGGTCTGTTTAAAGTAATTATGTTTTCACCCTATTTGATGTAGGCTTGTTTTGAGTTGAGGCCTATGGTTTATTAGGTTGGTTACAAAATTCTTAAAATTACAGGTCTCCTTAATATGCCACAGGCCAGTTCAGGCTAAGGTTAAAAAAAAAGGCCTGTTGCCAGGGCTGGATTTTGGGGGTAGAGATGGCCCTACAAAAATTACATAAAAGAACTCAAAATTTTAGAAAATTATCTCCTGACCCATAAAATTTTTATAATTTTCACTTCAATCCCTCCATATAGAGTACGTGAAAGGACTAAAATAAAGATTTTAAATTTTTTTGGGGCTTAAATATAGTTTCATAAACATTTGGATCCTATTATATAATTTTTACATGAAAGCAGAAAACGGACGTGAACGGCGTTGTGCATATTTTATATTTTTAAAAGTTTGTTGGCGATTTTGATCTATTAGAGAGTTTATTGGCGAAATTGTTCCTGAACCAATAGTTTGTTGGTGAAATTGTAGCTTAATCCTTAATAGTATCATTAGAGAGTACTAATCAATATTTTATGTTTGGCACAGTGAACAATATCAGTCCCGAGGGAGGCCATGAGTCTCAAAAGTGATAGTGACGTTGGTTACCATAATATGGTGTCGTATAGTACAAATCTTTCTAGGTTTTGATTTTGAGTTCAAATTTTGGAGGAAATACTCATGTTTTGGGGGGACTATGGAACAGATACTAGGTGATAATATTAAAAAAGTATAGTACAAAAATACTGAGTGAAACGACTTTAATTCATCTGATGCCTGAATGTTTAGAGCATGGTCTCTCTAATGCATCATGCATGAAAGCGATTAAAATTATTGCTTTTGAATCAATTATTACCACAACAATCTCAGAAAACTAAAAATTGCATCAAATTAAGTTATGGTAAATGTGCAAATTCAGTAATAAAGTTTTTGGCTATGAGCACCCAAAATAAGTATGTTGTGTTGGGTGCAAAAATAGATATACAATTATTTTAAAGTAAAATATTCTGACCACCTTCCTGTTTTACTTTAATTACATAGGCCTCCCCTTTATTTTGGAAACCCATATAAACCTCCCTTATATTTTAAGATTTTATTTCCATCAACCAAACTGTTAGTTGGCCATTAAATTTGATTTTTAAACTTTTTTTTTTAATCAAAATGTCCCTCTTTAGTAACACACACACCACCAAAAATGTATTTTTATAGATTTTCTAACTTTCTAATTTTTTAAAAAATTTGTTAGTTTTGATTTTATAAATTAATTTTGACTTCAAATATATATTAAACACATATCTTTTTATCAAATATAATAAACTATATAAGTTTGAGTTTGTATATGTCATTTAAATTTATAATTTAATTATTTTTCACAAATATTTATAAACAAGCACATGTTTATTTTAAAACTTACTTAAATATTTAAAGTTCGTGATATTTATATTAACCAATGCTAAAATCATCAAACAAATAACTATTTGTAAAGATAAAAATAGAAATTAAAGAACAGATAAAAACAACTTAAATTCTTTAAAATAATTTTAGTACAACATAAAACTAAAACCAGGGATTTAGTATTAAGGGTAAAATAGTAAATGCAGTTTATTTTTATATAAAATTTAATTAAAAAATAAATTTTTGGAATCTCTTATAAATATTCTTAATGGAGTTAATTGTTTAGACTTAAATATATATTTTCAAAATAGAGGAGAGATCTGTGTAATTAAGGCAAAATAAGAGGGAGGTCAGCGTATTTTATTCATATATATAATAATAAAGAGGACATTTTGGTAAAAAAAATGGTTCAAAAGTCAAATTTAACGGCCAACTAACGGTTTGGGTGGATGGAAATAGAATCTTAAAATATAAGGGAGGTTTGTGTAAGATACATTTTTTTAAGGGAGGTTTATATAGATTTCTAAAATAAATGGGAGGTCTGTGTAATTAAAGTAAAATAGGAGAGTGGTCAGAGTATTTTACTCATCATTTTAAGATATAGTAAATTTGACATTCATATTAATCACAGTTAAAGTAAGTCCCTTTTTTACGTTGTGAGTCCCATAGTTTTTTAAGCTGCATATGGTGTAGTGTGCATTAATTTTATTCTAAAGATTCGTGTCTACCTTTTTCCCTCTCATTCAATCACCTATATCCTCCATCTTCACTTTTATCCTTCAAATTTTCCCTCTTAATTTACTTTTTCCTACATGTTTCGGTAGGGGGTCATATAAGAGTTCCGAAAAATGGCTTAGAAGCATAGCCACAATTGACAAGTGAAACATCCTTAGGACTTAAGGGCAAGTGTTGGTGGGGAGTTAGTAGGTGTTACAGCTGAAAATGTCGAATGTGATCGATTTGATTCAAGCTCCTTTTTCTCTTTTTTAGAAATATTTAAGAGGTAAGTCAGAGGTGAGGGATGACAAGAGGGAGGAAAGAGTTTAAGGTGGACACAAATCTCTAGAGTAAAATAATGTTTAAATAAAAATAATAAAACTCAAGAAAAATTAAAGGCCGACAAATTGGCTTACACATCATTTTAAATTTAGTGAAGTGGTATGCTTTCATTGATCATAGGATAAATGATGTGGTTAACAAGAAGAACTGTGGGACCCACAATTAAAAAAAAAACGGATGGACGTTTACTTTGATTAATGGCAATACTAAATTTACTACTCAAAATGATTATGTCTACTTTTACACCTTTTTAAAATGATTATATTTACTTTTACAACTAACTAAACATAATTGTACTAGATGCTTATAGTAAAAACTTCATTGCTAAATTTACAGCTTTACCTTTTTCAAGTTATATAGATGTAAAGAAATTAGTATAATTTTCCAAATACACTATTGTCAAAACTCAGCACTATATTAATAATAAAGAGGGGGAATGGGAGGGAGAGGATCAAAGTAGTAGTTACTTAGAACCCTGCCCTCACTTACAAAACTTGGTTTGGAAAATTTAACAAGGGTAATTCATTATTAGCAGCGTTGAACCCTTTCAATCTTAAATAAATTAATCCCTCTATTCAAAATATAAGAAGTCTTCTAAATAAATTTAGTCCAAAATATAAGAGGTTGACAATCTGATTAAAAATTGTTTTTCAGTTTTACCTCTTATTATAATAAAGAGAAAGAAATTACTGATAATAAGTGCATATTTAATGCACTACTGTTGTGTTTGAGAGTATATTTTTTAAGTGTTGAAATTTATGCCTTTACTAGCTCACTTTGGGTGTGAAAGTAACACTATATCTTCCTGCACATTTGACCAGCAACACATGGCAGGAAATACTTTCTTTGCTATGTGACTTTAACTTTCTTAGTGTTCAGACTATTTCTTGCAAATGTTTTCATCTTTCTTATATATTTTTTTTTGGGTAAAATCTCTTAATATATGTAATATGTAAAAGGTATCTCTAAAAAGCAACTGCACATAAAAAATTTCACGCTTTAACTTCCTTTTAAAATATAATTATAACATTCATAAGAAAATATATGATATACCATTTTTGTCCTTATTATTAGTCCACTTGTAAAAGAATTTTTTTTTTTTTTTTTATCTTACATATAAATCTACTTAGAATTGAAGTATTGATTATTATTTTCTAATTTTACCACTTTTTAATTGTCAATGGAAAGTGAGAGAAGAGAAATGTGATAATGATTTGTAAATTATAGAAAAATATTAGGGAAAACTTCATTAAAGGACTACAAAACATAATTTATTTTAGTCAAAGCCCAAAACATTATGAAATTTCACGGTAAGACTCAAGGACCAAAATAAAAATAAAGTTTTATGGACAAAAAAGACAATAACTCCCCTTACTTTATTTTTTTCAAAAATGGTTTGATCGTCACCGGAACTCCAACGATTAGTCATTGATAGCAGCTAGGCTAGAGCTATGACTACTAACTGGCCTTGAAGTTCTGGTGCTGATCAGCCAGAGCTCTGACCACTAAAAATTAATGTATTGTTTGTAAAAGTATTATACTTGTTCATCTAGAGTGTCAATCCTTTATATATATAGGATATCACACAAGCTCTATGAAAAAGTGAGGTAGGCATATGAAGAACACAAATTGAACAAGTTGCATTTACAAGTATTATACTCTTCATGAATAAGTGGAATCCTCCTAAGAATAACACATTAATTTTTAGTGGTCAGAGTTACGGGAAGTCGGTGCTGGAGTTTCAATGGCCAGCTGGCAGTGGCCACTTCGGTTTGGCGGTTGCCAATGACTGATAATCAAAGTTCCAGCAGCCATTAAACATTTAAAAAAAAATAAAACTAGAGGCATTATTATGTTTTTACCAGCAAAAACTTATTTTGGTTTTGGTTTTTAGGCTTACAATGAAATTTTAGAATGTTTTAGTCATTGACCGAAGTAAATTTAATCTTTTGGCACTTGACTGAAATTCTCCCAAAATAATCATATGTAAGTCACTACTATCCTATTCTCACATTTCAAGAAATGCATTAAATTAATCAAAATTTTCACACTTACCCTTATTAGGGTTTAATTGAAGCGCCATATACTATAACAGTATATTTTTATTGAAAATTAAGTCATATTTATTTTATTTTAAGTTGAGAGATTAAAAATTTAAAAAAAGAAAAAGAAAAACGCAGGTAAATTGAAGCCATATATAAATAGGTGTAATATGGGTGGATGGATAAAAATACAATATATGGAGTATTGATATATTGTACCTAGACCATATCTTAGGAAAATACAATGGGAGAGGAATGGGTTAATTTAATGGACGGAGGGTTGACTTTGACAAGTAGTTACGAGTTTAAGATACTTGGACAGATTGATTACAGCAAAATAATTGTAATTAACATTATTTAGAATAGAACTGTAGATGCTATTTTTGGGTCCAAAGTCAATATTAGAGGTTATTTTTTACTATTTTAGACTCTCATTTTCCTGATGAAAATGTTCCTTATAAAACAATTTTAATTTCCTGAGAAAATATAATTTTTGGCTGCCATTAATTTATCCCCGAAACAATTTGGTGTCCAAAATTTCTTAACCTAGAACAAGTCCGCTCTCTCCTTTTTTTTTTTTTTTTACTCGGAACAATTTAATATATATAGTTCCTTAGATCAATAAATTAAAGTAGATGAATTGGTTTTTTTAAAGTTAAAGTTAAATCACTGAATTAATAATTAAAACATATTTATGAGCTAAAAGTTTTATTTTTTATGATTATTTCAAAGTTTAAAATGAATAGAATTTAAATCATTTATTTGAAGATGCGTAATGCATCTCAATTATTAAAAAAAAAGGGGGGGGGGAATGTCATAAAAATTCTTTTAAAATAGGAAAAAGATAGAAGATCAATGAATCCAATATAATAAATCTAATGTCAAACTTGAGGCAGGAATTTGAGCTTTGCAAATGTAATGTTTCAAAATGACCAATTTTCCTCTGACTATTTTAGTATAAAGAATAATAATTAACAATTTCAGTATATATATATATATATATGAATATCTCCCCCAATATTGTTGGGTGTCAATGACCAATTAGTTATGGAGAATAACAATTTAAGCATCACACTAATAATTCAGTATATATATTTATAACTTGAATTTCCCAAATACCAATAACGTTGTAGAAATATAAAGAATAACATTTTAAAAACAGCAATTAAAAATTTCAGTATACATATTAAAAATTGAACTCTCCAAATATTATCACGGGAAGATTGATCATTTAGAAACATTTTTGCAAATCACATATTCCTCCCATAAATCTAACTTGAAATTTGTGATATTGGATTCCTTAATTTCTCTTTTCTTTATTTTAAACGAATTTTTCTGGATCTTCCCTCAATTTTTTTTAAT
Organism: Acacia confusa; assembly: GCA_037074495.1. Classification (NCBI taxonomy): domain Eukaryota; kingdom Viridiplantae; phylum Streptophyta; class Magnoliopsida; order Fabales; family Fabaceae; genus Acacia; species Acacia confusa. The sequence goes on from CM073509.1 coordinate 4,291,366, forward strand.
GTTTTACAATGTCTCCATTTTTAAAATATTATTTTGACCAAAACTTTCCATGGAAGACTGACTAGGTATTGAAATTGAAATAGAAAATTAAATTAAAAAAGAAAAAAGAAAAAGAGAGACGCGCGGATAGTTTGACAGTTCAACCCAAAAAGCAAACAAGATGATCATCGTCACTAGAGCGTCATTGAGAACACTTGGTAAGACTTGCTCCTCCATTTTTAGTGCCGAGTCCTTTGCATCACTCTTCCAAGACTTCACTTCTCTCCCTTCCTCTCTTTATCTCATGGCCAGAGGGGTTGGACTTTCCATTGATTCAGATCCACCTGTTAAAGCCTTCTTTTTCTCCAATCCCATTGTTTTCCAAGACGAACACCTTCAACCCCCAATGGAATCTACTTTCCCTGTAGAAATGGATTTCTTCTCTGACAGCAACAGCAATCTCAAACTTCCCTCTGCCTCTTCCAGCGATGATTTCTCTACCCCTCCTCCTCATCATCTTGATTTCAAACTCAATGTGAGTCCCTTCTTTTCCGTCTCCTCATCTTCATATATATGTTTACTCTGCTTTTGTTTCTTGTTCTGTCATTTAGACTGGTCTCAATCTCTTGACTACTAACGGCGACCAATCCCTGGTGGACGGTGCGTTTGACATGTATTCTGTTTTCAAAGACAAAAGAGCCAATATCAGTGAGGTCAGATTTCTAGATATAACAGTGAACTGAATAAGTTTTTTTTGTGTGTTGGGTAATTCCTGTTTCATTTATTTACTTTATGTCTGAGGCTGTCATTTACAGTTGCAGAGTGAGATTGCTGTTCTTCGAGCTCAGTTAGAAAATTTGACGATAGAGAATCATAAGCTGGAAGACACGCTTGATAAGGTAACCACAGAATACAATGACCTACAAATGCAGGTACATTTAACCATGTCTCGCCATAAGGGCAGTGAGGAGGCTGATGAGGAACCTGAAAACGAAGGGCTTGGTGGGGGAAGTGGATCAGAAGAAAAGAAACAGAGTGAGAGTAACAGAGGAAGCTTAGTGCCAAGGAAATTTATAGATCTAGGATTAGCTTCCATCAATGATGGTGAGGCTAATAATAGTGATGAGCCTTCGCTCTCTTCGTCCAAAAGGAGAAGCAGTGAGAGTTCAAGATCACCATTGGAAGTGGAACGTAGGGCCAGAATTGGTTCTGATAAGAAGGAACTGATCAAAGAAAATGAAAGTCAAGAAGAAGCTGATCAGAAGACCCAAAAGTGTAGTCCTCCGAGGAACATTGATGATCAGGCAGAAGCCACTATGAGGAAGGCAAGAGTTGCAATTAGATGTCGATCAGAAACACCTATGGTGGGTCATGTCTCCATTATTTTTACTATGGACTTAATTTACTAAGATGATTAAATAATATAATATGATGATTAATCAGATTAGCGATGGATGTCAGTGGAGAAAATATGGGCAGAAGATGGCCAAAGGGAATCCCTGCCCTCGAGCCTACTATCGCTGCACCATGGCCGAAGGTTGTCCCGTTAAGAAACAGGTAGTTATCTATCCAATATCTTTTAATCGTACCATTCTTCATAACATGTATTTTTAATATTTTTGTTCAGAAAATGTAAACGAAGCTTGGGGACAAAATTACAGGTGCAAAGGTGTGCTGAGGATAGAACAGTCTTGGTAACAACATATGAAGGAACTCATAGTCACGCATTGCCTCCAGCAGCAATGGCGGTGGCACAAACAACAGCAACAGCAGCAAGGATGTTTCTTTCTGGATCAATGTCAAGCAATGATGGTCTAATGAATGGAAGCTTCTTGACAGGGACGACATTGCTACCTTATTCTTCAAGTAACATGGCAACTCTCTCGGCCTCAGCTCCATTTCCAACTATTACTTTGGACTTCACTATTCCTCCAACAACACAACCACCTCCAACCCAATTTCAAATGCCTTTCTCAAATAATGCCTCTCAAGGTTTCACTCAATTTTTGGCTCAAGCTCTTTGTAACAACAATCAATCAAGTTTTTCAGGCCTTCAAACCAGTAACAAAGACCCATTGCAATTGAGTGCTGCTATAGCAGCTAACCCTAACTTCACTGCAGCTTTGACGGCGGCTATCACTTCCATCATGGGCTCTGCCCTGCCAAAGAATGTCAACGGTGACAATAATGTCAATGACAACAATTTTCCACGGAACTAGATAGATGGCTAGACTATACTTTCTTTTTTTATTCAAGCTCAAAAACTTGGGTTGATTCGCTTCTATTATTATTATTTTGACTTTACAGTTATTAGAAATAGATTTAATTCATTTATTTAGACTTTTTTCTTGAACTAGGCTAAAAGGCTTGAGTCTTCTTCAATCTCGATATATACAACCTGAAGACTCAATTTTTTGCTATTTGTAGTATGACAGGAAAATGTTATTTTGATTTGAATGTAACCGAGACCAGCAAATCATTGTTTAATTCTACATTTCCCAATGTGGTGCAATATTGTTGGCTAGTTGCAGAATGTTTGTAATTTTTTTGTGAGAAAGAAGGGTAGAATTAAGAAAAAGAAAGGAAAAAAGTAACGTTGGAGAAGGAAGTATAGTACTCATCGAAAAAACGAGGAAGCACAGTTATATATGAAAAATGACAATAATAGAAATTTTTTTAGCAGAAATAGTGCAATGAGAATGTGGTTCACAAGCATGTTATTACTTAGATAGTTCCATAAATAAATTAGCGCTGAACCTGTATTTGCCCTCTCTAACCAATAATCATAGGGCATTAGGTAATCAAATTCTTGAATTTAAATAAAACGGACTTTATACGGACTAGGAACAAAGCCCAAAATGTTATTTAACTCTCAAAACTACTACAGTAACAGGCCCAAATTCGCTCAAAAAAACAGAACAATAACGATTCCGAATTTGCGTTTGGCGGCAGATTCTCTTTGACAAACAAGAATGGTGGATAAGCATGGGACTGGTAGCTGATATCGTTGGTAAGAGGGATTAGCAAACGAGTTTCCTTATTACTTTCTTTTGGTGTCTTCTGCTTTAGTTATCTTCTCTCTATATGTGATTCTCGGGTGGGTAACTCAAGAACTTAGTCATTCTTTTGTTTTGTTTTTTCTTTTTTGTTTTCATTCTCCATGTTTTTATCCTGTTGTGCTGGTTTAAATTCTTTTCTATGTCAGTGTTTAACTTGAAACTCTAAAGTTCTGTTCTTTTGCTGAGGTTGTATTCTAACAGATTCATATGCATTTTCAGTTCTTCAGAGCTCAAAAATGGCTTCAAAGTATTTTGTTGCTCTTCTCTTTTTACTTCTTCACCCGGTGGTTCTCTCTGAAGCCAGTAATGGGTTAATGAGAATTGGATTAAAAAAGAATAAGTTGGATCAAAGCAACCTGCTTACCAGACAAGTTGAATCTAGGGAAGGAGACTCATTGAGAGTAATTAAAAGATACCATTCCAGTGGAATTAGATATAGGAATTCTGATGACACAAGTATTATTGGGTTGAAGAACTATATAAATGCTCAGTATTTTGGTGAGATTGGTATTGGAACTCCTTCTCAGAAGTTTACTGTGATATTTGACACTGGCAGTTCCAATCTCTGGGTGCCTTCCTCTAAATGCTACTTCTCAGTAAGTATTCTCAATATTTCTCTCATTATTTGCATTTTTCATGTTGAAGCGTTTGTTTTAAATGGATAGAATAAGAAAAGAAAATGATTTTCTCTAAGTGCAGGTTGCTTGTTATTTGCACTCAAGATACAAGTCAAGCCTGTCCATCTCTTATAACGAAAATGGTACAAGCTTATAGCTCATTTCCCTTGAATTACCAGCTAAAAATCACCTTGTGGTTCATCCATTGCTTCCCCCTTATCATTACGGCTTATTTCTAAGTAGAACACATTGAAATTTATTTCTTGGATATCCACCAATTGGAATGTGAATGAACGTGACTGAAGACCCTCTTACCATCATATTCGTCAAGAAAACTAGAAAAGAATAGACTGTTAGACAATCAAATTGATAAAAGATATTAATATCTATTCATTTCTGTGATGTTTACCTCATAGCTCATTGCTGTGATGACAATATATTGAAGTATGTCCCCTTTTTTTCATTTTTGGTGCAGGGACATCTGCTGAGATCCATTACGGTACAGGAGCTATTTCAGGTTTCTTTAGCCAGGATAATGTTAGACTCGGTGATTTGATTGTTAAAAACCAGGTAAAATTTTACTGAATGGGAAATTTTGTTGTCATCAATTGTTTTTTTTATAGATTCTGTCATTTTCTTCTGTTTAGGATTTTATTGAGGCAACCAGAGAGCCTGGCCTTACATTCTTGGCTGCCAAGTTTGATGGCATTCTAGGCCTCGGATTTCAAGAAATATCTGTCGGTAATGCCGTTCCTGTATGGTAAGTTGGCAGGTAGATTTTGTTTACAAAAGGTTTATAGACAAAGTTAATCATAGACGAAAACCTAAGCATGTGAAACATAGTTTTCTCTTGATGTTTGAATTCTACATGATGAAACTTCTTCACATTTGTTCTTCATTGCTCTGCCCACCCCCACCCCCACCCCCACCCCCTAGACTAGACTTTTTTTCCTGTATAGTGCGTGGAATCTAAGGAAAAAATCACATCATCCCTAACTTATGCATCTTGCCATTGATTTTTATATTTTATATTGATTGAAACTTTGTTTTTTGTGATATCTGATAATCATAGGTATAACATGCTTGATCAACAACTCTTGAAAGAACCGGTTTTTTCATTCTGGTTGAACCGCAATATTGATGGGGAAGAAGGAGGTGAGCTTGTGTTTGGAGGGGTTGATTCACATCATTACAAAGGCGAACACACATATGTTCCAGTCACCCAGAAAGGCTATTGGCAGGTTCTTCCTTTTGAAACTTCAACTTTTTTTCCTTAAAAAAATTGCATGTTTCAGGTTTCATCTTTTCTTCGTCCTTACTGTTTCCCCTTCAATGCAGTTTGAAATGGGAGATGTCCTAATCGGTGGCGAAACAACTGGTATTCATGACTCTGTAACTTTAATTTATATTCTTGATAATTTTCTTAGGTAAGTTTTTTCCATGTATATATATGAGGGCCTCAAACCAAAAATAATAAAAACGAAATATGTCAGACATACATTTTAGTAACTCACTTATAATGGATTTATCTATCTATTCTTATCTATCTATCTATCTAAGCTGAATCTTCTTAATAATCTCTTAAGGTTTTTAATAATAGAGACTGTTTAATAAGATGCATATTTCATGCCTTTCAGGAGTATGTGCAGCTGGTTGCTCAGCAATTGCAGATTCTGGAACCTCTTTATTAGCAGGCCCAACGGTATGAAAACAGTGACTTACAGTGTTTTGAAATAGAACAAATCAAATACTACCGGTTTTTAATATAAGATCCACATTAATGAAGAAATTGAACTATAAAGTGGATCTTATATTAAGGAACAAAGGTATATAAAATAACAGTCCTCATGCCATTCTAATGTATGCAACTATGTAGTCTCGTTTAAATAAACTTTTGGGATTAAATGGTGGTTTCATTTAAGTTTTTGGCTGTTGCATCAGTTTTTATTCGTACATAAACTTCATCTCTTGTATTTCCAGACTGTAATTGCCCAGATCAATCATGCAATTGGAGCAGCTGGGTTAGTAAGCCAAGAATGTAAGGCATTGGTTAACCAGTATGGAAAAACCATACTTGATATGCTCATAAAAGAGGTTACCATGATCTTTTTGCATTTCTTTTGTTTGCTTATAAAAATGTTGCACAAGCTATGTTTTTCTGATACTGGGATTGAATCTATCTAATGCGTCAATATACTTATGTTTTCTTACTTTACAGGCTCTCCCACAACAAATTTGCTCTCAAATTGGTTTCTGTACTTCTGATGGGACTCACAGCGTAAGGTCAGAATCAACCAACCATGTTGTGATGACAAATGACTGCATTAACATCACCAACTTATAGAGATTATATTAAAACTTCACTAAAAGCTTAAACTTTTGAGTTTGAAGGATTCATTAATATGGTGTTACCTAGTGATCAGGAAGGAATTTGATGCCTTAGCACCCATGTTTTTAGAAGTCAAATGAAATTCTCAATAGAAGATAGGTTGGCCTGTGTTTTGCCTATACCGCAATAAAGGTGTGACTAGCAAATTGGGAAAATGATAATCTGATTTCTCATTAATGAACCATATAACAGAAATTTGTTATAACTTAAACTAATCTATACTAATCAAAAAGGGAAGTTATTTAGAGATCAGTACTCCATTTGGTCCTAAATATAAGACCCAGTTGATTTTTTTTTTTTTTTTGTTGGAGATATTAAGGAAACTAAATAAATTACTTAATCATAACATATGTTGTCTATCTTAGATTATATATCAGTTTATAAGTTGTGTTAATTAGTTTAGAATAAGAATGATAAAAATAAATACTTTAAAGTAATTTATCTAATTTCTTTAATCTATGCAAAAATATTAACTGGGTTTTATATTAGGGCCAGAGGTAGTATTAAAAAAACTACTGATGAGCCTTCACTTAAAGCTTAACCTCATGAGGATGCCTCCTCAGGTTTTTCCTCTGTAACTTTGATCATCTTTGTGCAGTATGGGCATAAAGAGCGTGGTAGAGGATAATACAGAGAAGGTTGAAGATACTGGATGCATTTTCTGTGAGATGGCAGTGACATGGATAAAAAATAGGCTGAAACTAAACGGGACAGACGACCAGATCCTAGATTACGTCAACGAGGTTAAGTAAAACATCCTTAAATTCCATGTCTCACAGAAAGCAAACTTGCTTTCAGCAGAAGCTCAAATCCTCAATCTCATGTGCAGCTCTGTGATCGGCTTCCTAATCCAAGTGGGGAATCAGCAGTTGAATGTGGAAGCTTATCTTCCATGCCAAACATTTCATTCAACATTGGTGGGAAAGCTTTTGACCTCTCACCAGACCAGGTATATCTTGACCTCCAACAATTAGCACTTTGCATATACTACGTCACTCCATAATAAAAGACTCAGTTGACTTTTTAGAGCAATTGATTAAAAGATCTAAATAAATTATTTTAAAGTATTTATATTTATCATTTTTTCTAAATTAATTTATTTAACTGATATATAATCTATAAAAGTTAAGATGAAGTAATTTATTTAGGTTTTTTAACCTTTCCAAAAAAATCAACTGAGTTATATTAAAGACCACAGTGAGCAACATAATTTATGCCATGACTAATGAGACTTTTTCATGAACCAGTATATCCTGAAAGTGGGAGATGGAGAGGCAGCTCAATGCATTAGTGGATTTATAGCCTTGGACGTAGCTCCTCCTCGAGGACCTCTATGGTATTATCGTTACTCTTTAATCGTATGTTTTTTAGCTTCTTTTTGATATTCTTTTCGGTTAAGTCCCACTGAATTGACTTTTTTCAAAACATTCTCAAGAAAATGTAGATGTTTCTCAACGACTTTGAAAACAGAGAAGTGCTTATGGATTCTATCTTTTCAAGCCTTAAACTCAGAGATTTTTTATTCTGCAATGCAGGATTCTTGGGGATATTTTCATGGGTCGCTACCACACAGTGTTTGACTTTGGGAATAACAGAGTTGGATTTGCTGAATCAGCGTAGCAGGCTTTATGATAAGTGGTGTAAAAACGTGCAATAGATAATACCTAAACTAGTGCGAAATATAAGCTTCTATTGGCACTCTACTATTTATTGGCACGCCTGAATGTTGTCTTATCTATGTTGTAGATTCTCATATTCTCTAACGGCTGCACCAAGACTTATTACTTTTGTGTCACCATTACTAGTTGAAAACAAGTGTTTTTGTGGGCCACGTGTGTGTGTCTGTGTATGTATAGGACAAAGACAAGGTTGTTCATGGGATGCAGAATCATGTTGAACTATTTGGAAGAAAGGAGAAGACCATATATATAGGTACCGAAATCACAATATAAGCCGAAAGGTGTATCAGAGTATGAGACTGAGTCAGTCTTTTTTGTCGTTTTCAGTCCATTTTATTATATGGTGAACCAAGAATCACACACGATTCAACTTTAGTGCTATGGACACCACCACTGTTTTGAATGTAGCAAATTAAATTAGATGGAAGAGACAGAGGATTAAACTTAGAATGCATGAAAGGATTAAATGTGATAATTAATATATACTTGGTCCCTAATTATATAAGACAATATTTGAGAGTTGTTTTTTGTCCTAATTATATGACAAAATTTAAATTTTTATCAATTTTTTTTCCTAAAACATCTCTATTTTATTCTCAAGTGTATTTGATTTTTGGTAAGTATATACATTTAAGTGTATAGAATTTTCCAATCAATAAAAATCTTAAATTGTTGGATTTTAATTTATTTATCGATGAATTGACGTTAATTTACTAATATATGTTTGTGTACATATTTATATATGTATACACACACATAGACATACACATGCATTATATAAATATAAATATATAGATGTGTGTGTGTGTTTTTATGTATATACGTGTGTGACTATATGTGTGTGTGTATACTCACACACTTATACGTACACACACACACACATATATATTTGTGTGTGGATGTGTGTGGGGGTTTGTATTTATGTGTGTGTCTGTGGGAGGTGTATGTATGTGTGTGTTTTTTGTTTTTGGGGTGTAGATATGTGTGTGTGTGCATACACATATATAGATATATACGAGTGTACATATACATACACACATATGTATATGTATATATATAGTAAAATTATTATTTCAATTAGAAAGTATGGAAAAGAAGATTCTAGGTCAGGGAGATATCTTAATGTCGTTGAAAATTTATATAAGAGTATTTTAATAAAATGAGTAAAATTAACTAATCTAATTCCCCTCATTAATCTCTCCAAAATCAGTTAAATATGTCTTATAATTAGGATGGGATGGAGTAGTTGTGATGATTATGATATTGGTGGAAGATGTGAAAAAAGAGAGAAAAAGTTTTTGGGTCGAATTGGGAAGTCATTGCACATCACTTTTACGTGGGTGAGCAAGAGAGGGCTCAAGAATTCTAGGATTTAAGCAAATTATAAGGAGCGTCCAACAAGTTAAAAACAAGCAATATATTATAATTTATAACTACTGTTTTGTTTTGGATAATCGTTCACAATAAATATTATATACGGGTATTAAATTAAGGGTTAAAGTGCGAAAATACACATGAGCTTTTTTTCCAGGAGCGCCCAGCACTACGTGTTTTTTTTTTTAGCAAAAATATATATGTGGTTATCATTTTAGATCAAAAGTCACATCCTACGGTTAAGTTACTATTCACCGCCGTTATGTTACTGTTCACTTCATCTTTTTCTCTCTCATTACGGTGAACAGTAATTTAACGGTGAAATGTGACTTTTGCTAAAAAATGATAATCACATGTGTATTTTTGCTAAAAAAAAAAAGCTCGTGGTGCTAAGCGCTTCTGAGAAAAAAGCTCATGTCTATTTTTATACTTTAACCCTTAAATTAATTAACAATCTTACTTTCGAGAGATAGTTGATTTAAGAAAATTTTAAAACATTTTAATACTTTAAATATATTTGAAGATGAAATTATCAATATCTTAAGATATGTCATTATGCTTTTAAATATTTATAATTGTATGACATGGAAATTTTAAAAGGTTAAATTATACAAAACTCAAATTTTACCCCATGTAGAAATAACTCCTCTACTCTGAATCTTAATTAATTAGAATCCCTCTAATTAGCTTTCAAGACTATGTGAATAATATCATAACTTTCTCAAACTAAGACTGATATGCACATAACCCTATAAACTTCAAGTTATGTATAAAATGAGATAAGTATTATTTTTGTTACAGAAGTTTAATCTAAGGAGCACGAGTCGTCTAGATTTTTTTTTTTTGAATCATTTTTGTCTTGAAAATCTGTAAAACATAGCATATTTACCCAAGCATAACATAACACGAACAGACATTTGCCACGTGGAGAAAAATCATTGGTCTACTGTGAGGTTAGGGCAAATATGCTGCTATGTTTTACAGGACTTCTAGGATAAAAATGATCCAAAAAAAAACTTCCGAGGTGTAAAGTTTAGGCATTTGGAAATAATAGAATACATGAAGGTGGTAAAAGAGAGATAACGGAACGTGTAAGGAAGAATGAATGAATGAATAAAGTAGAAAATTGTTGAATATATATGCCGCCAAGCATTCATGGCCTTCCAATTCAACTTTCTTCTTTTCTCCCTTTTTTCCCTCATAAAAGCCAACTCCTTCTTTATCTCTTTCACGTTTTCGTTTCCATATCATAATCATAAACTTCTTTTCTTTTTCCCTTTCTTAATCACCATCACTCACCTTCCCACTTCAATTCTTTATTTCCTCCCACTTCTTTACCATTTGATATTTACTCTTCATTATTTTTTCCCCATTTTCTATTTTTTCAGTGTATAATATATGTAGAAGTCTGAGATTTAACTTTCGATCTATATCATTGATTTGTGATTGTCTAACATTTTTTTAAAAAATCTAATGTTCAGATATAATTCATCATCTATCAACTTCATCTTTTTATTAAATACGACGCCTTATCGTGATCGATGTTGATCAAACGAGAATGAGTTCCAAACTAAAAACACATGTCCAAAAATCAGTTTCCTTGTAAAATAATAATCTTGGCCGGATTGCTCTCTTGAAAACATAAAAATTCGTCATTCTTTAATTTCACATGTTAATGTGTTTCCACGTCAAATTAAAAGGGGGAGAAGAGGGGCCATTCTCACGATGCAAGTTAATTATATAATGGCACATTCACTACGTGGCCAACAAAAAAAACAAAAAAGCGTTTTAATTTCCTTCTCGGCCCCAATAATAAAAGAGTAGATAATTAATTAATTTTGATATGCTACAAGGAACAATTGTAGTTTTTATATTATACCACAATTGATATACTAGACGTGTGGTTCCCATGTCCACGTATGGGATGCTATACTATACTACCTTTAGTCCTAAGACATAATTACCAACACGATTTATATTATAAATTATGTCTTATATTTAAGTATGGAGGAATATTATGAAATATGACTAAAAATATATGAAGAAAATAAATGGAGAAAGAGGCAGGAATAAGTATGAAAATAAAAAAGAAAAACATAGTATATGGAGTTACGTGGATTAGGAGGGACACCAAACACATGGAAACGTAGTGGCTTTGACCGCCAAACACAAATAAAAACGTGCTGTTAATGCTGTGGGTTCACACGTGGGTCTTGGTGGACCCCACACTAGTGCCCTCTTAACCAAAACTTGCTGCTACTACTTTTCTTGTTGGTTTCGATCGAGATGGTGGAAGTTTAGTAAAAAGAGAGGACCACGTGAGTTGCGTGTGAGCCAAGCCTCAGGCATCATTAACCTTATATCATACCTTCCCGTCTAAGCCAAACACCAACCATTGTGTTTGTGTGTCAGTAAATCAGATTAGTTGGTAACTGCAGTAATTGGAGAGGATGAACAGTAGGGGACATACAGTTAGCGAGTAAGCTAACTAGCTTAACGCTCTCAACCTCTCCCAATCGTCACACCTTCCTAAACATGGATCAAACGAGAACTGTATGTGTTGTCATTTGTTCCTTTTTGGACATCACCAGTTATAAGGTTTCTGTTGATTCTTCATTGGTTCTGGTAGGACCTGTTTGGCACACCAATTTGGTGGGAAGGGAAAGGAAAATTAGCAGGTTTTTATGTTTCATACGGTTTTTTTAGACAAATCTTTATAGGAACCCAGGTTCTCGGACCCACCAATCTTTCCTTATATGCGAGAAGATTAGATCTCACCAAAATTGATAGGATCTCAAGATCCCACGTGATCAATAACATTTTTTAATAAATTCACCCTTCAAATTTGAACTTTGCTAGAACATTTGAATTTGATAGGAAATTTCGAATTTAGTAGAATTTTTTTTTTCCCACAAGTTCAAACTTGATAAAAGAATATTTTAAAAAAATATATTTTAGCAAAAATGAATATTATTTTTTATTTTGAATTAATTATTTTTGAAGGTAAAATAAACATTTTTTAATTCTTTATTAACTACTATCCCTTCATTTTCTTCCTACCAAACAATTCATATTCCTTCAACCCATCTTTTCTTATCTTTCAAAATCTTCCCTTCTCATCTTTTCCTTCCTCTGAGTTCCTTTCTCTCTTCAAATTTCCCCTGTACCAAACTAGTACTTAGCTAGTTAGCTTCTATTTCAAACCACCCTCAACCGTTTATTTATTTTTGTTCTGATTAATATATAATAATTAGGTGCGCAAGAATAATAAAAGGAAAAAGGAGATTAGAGAATATAATTAATTAATTAATTAATTAAGGAGGGGTAGATGAGGGAGGGAGGGGGGTTTGTTAGCGTTGATTTTACGCCTAAGATATGTTTGAAAACCATCAAAACAAACATACGCAATCAATCATACATTTCGTTAACTTAAAGAGTGTGGTCTTTGTCAATCCACTTCTTCACTCCTCATCACTTCATTTTATTAATTTCATACTTTTTTCTGTTTTTATAGTTAACGAAGCAGATAATTTACTATAATATAACAGATTAGAGTTATCAGTAGTATTGGAGGAGCTTACATAATTGATTAGGCAGTTTGGCTTATCTATATATTTATTTTAACTCTTCTAATTTCCCTATTCATGATGTCAAATATAATTGTGAAATAGAGTATATATATGTTTTTAATTACTTTGTGTGGGCACCTCTTTTGTGTCATGATCTTTTTGAAGTTATTATTAAAGTTCACTCTACCCTCTTATCTTTAGAAGAAATTCAACTGTTTGATAAATTAACAGAAACAACAAAAAGAAAATTCCAGATTCAATGTGATTCAACCTTATGAAGCTATACATATAAAATAAATTAGTATGAGTACGGTTAGAGCCAAAACTCATCCCTTATTAACACCGACTTGTTGGAATGAATAACTTTTCTTTGCCATTTTCGCACCCAACGGGAGGAAGTTAGCATTTACCATTTACTTGGTAAATTAAAATTGAACTTGTAATCTCATACTTAAAAAGAGAGTTACCCTATGTTTGGATGAAGAGCAAAAATAGGGAAAATCAATACTCTTTTTATACCTTATTATAAGGCATCAACGGTAATTTCTTTTAAGTCTTAAGTTATTAAATTAATGTTCAGTTGATAAATATTTCCACCTTTACTCTCCATTTTATTGGGGGAAGAAAAACAAGTTGAATGGATTAGAAATAAAAACTTGAAAGAGAAACATGCCGAATAGATTAGAAATATACAAACTTAATGGGGGGAGGGGGAGAAACATGTTAAATGGATTGGAAATGCAATAGTCAGTGGAAAAATATTGGCCCAATATATGAGGACATAATGGGAAAAACTCAATAAATCAATCAAGTAGAGGTAGTTGGTGCCTTATACTAAGGACAAAAAATTGTTGACAGTTAGTGACTTATAATAAAGACAAGAGAGGAAGTACTAAGAAGAATAATTTTTATAAATGGTAAAAATATTTATGATTTATAGGAGTTTTCCTTCCTAATTTTCTTTTATATCTTCTAATTTTCGTTTCGTCCAAACATAATGTTAGAGATGTGGGATGATATTGAGCTAGCAAAATAACTCTTTAAAACTAGGGTTAAGGTGCAAAAATACACATAATTTTTTTCCCCATGAGCAAATATACACATAAACTTTTTTTTAGAGCAAAAATACACACATGGTTATTATTTTGGAGCAAAAGTCACATCCCACCGTTAAATCACTGTTTACCACCGTTATGTTACTGTTCACTTCATCTCTTTCTCTCTCATCATGGTGAATAGTGACTTAACGGTGGGATGTGACTTTTGTTCTAAAATAGTAACCACGTATGTATTTTTTCTCTAAAAAAAGCTTATGTGTATTTTTGCTCCTGGGAAAAAAACTTATGTGTATTTTTGCACTTGAACCCTTAAAATTATAAAACTTAAAACACTTCTCTTGTAAAATCTGATTAGATGATTTTGTTTGATAAGATTAAGATCAAATAATAATGTAAATTCATTTATAAGCTTTGTTGAATAATATTTGCAGTGTTTAGCAAATGAAACCTCAAGTGGTGAAAATATGTGGTGAAGTTAAGATTGCTTCAGTTTTTCCCTTTTACTTCATGATGACGAGAATCAAATGCGATGGGAGCATAAGCAATGATTATAAAATAAAATAAAGAATTAATATATATATATAGACACACACATTTATGGTGACAAAAGAGGTCTCTATCCATATTTATAAGGCTTTTTTTTTTTTTTTTTGCTAAGAATTTATAAGGCATTGTTGTTGAAACTGAAATGATGCATTTTGTGAAATGCGAGGCCGATTTTGATTGGCGAAGAGAAATATGGGAAGGAATCACAATCCATCCGATGATCTCGTGCGCCACACACGACGAGACAACCAACAGGATTTTTTTTTTTTATATGAAAAAGTTTGAGAAGGGTTCGATACCAGTCTCCTACTAAGGTCAGGGTACGGCCCCAGGCTCTATAAGCACTTACTAGGGACTTATGAGATCATCTACCAAAGGAGTGCTAGCGATGACAGAAGAGATCGAACCCATGACCTAAAGGTTTAGTCCTAAATCCCTTACCATCTGTGTAAATTCCTATCCAACGACAACCAACACGATTTAAAAAAGAAAAAAGAAACACTTTTTAATACCAAAAAACCAAAAGGAACTTGACCCCAAAAAAAAAAACCTAAAATGAAAAAAAAGAGAGGTGGGTCCCTATTTGTCAAATTCTTTTATGGTGACTTCCCTTGCGGATATCAAATTCAAAGGGCCTTGTTTCTAGAAGTGGCCATGAGGATGGAATAATATATATACGAATTCCCATTTTTCAGCCACTCCTACGTGGCCCATTCATCATCTCAACCTCCAAATGTGTCCACCTTTTTAATCTCATTAACTAACTTTTCTAATAATTTCATACCATTTATTTCAATTATTTACGTCATCTATCATTTTTCTTCCATCACTACCTCTTTGATAATTTGATATTTATATATCAATTCTTTAAAATTTAAAACTATGTTTAGCTTAAAATATGGTACCTTTTACTCCAATAATAAAATTATAGTTGGTTGATTGGTTGATAAGCATAAATGCGACTCATTCACAAAACGGTAAAGAAGCAAAAACATACATGTGCTTTACTCTCAGTAGTTCCCAGCACCATATACTTTTTTTTTGAGTAAAAATATACACGTGGTTATCTTTTTGGAATAAAAGTCATATTTCACCGTTATGTTACTATTCATTTCATCTCTCTCTCATCACGGTGAACAGTAACATAACAGTGGGATACAGGGGCGGAGCCAGAAATTTTGTTAAGGGGGGCACCATGGGTAGTTGAGGTCAGGGGTTCGGGAGCAACGCCCCTGAATTTTTTTTTAGGGAAGATTCGGATTGAGGATGTTTAATACCAGTACCATTTGATTTTGTATAATCCCTTTCCATCCTAAGATATGGCAAATGACAATAATAACAATTGACATAATTTCCAATTTACAATAATAATAAAAAAATAGAAGAAACTTAAACTTTAATTTCTCTCATAGCTCAAATAATAGTGGAACTTCATTACTCCTAACCAATAAATAAATACACACACACGCACACACATATATATATTTAGTTCTATTATTTTCTCAATCCAGCCACAACCACAAACAAAACTTTAAGCTTACATCTCCTGGATAAAATAAATGAAGACCAAATAAGTATACAAAACATGGTTTTTACACCTAAAGTGAACACTCCAAACTTTTTTTTTTCCTTTCCTTGTTTTAGATGCACAACAACATGGAAATAGATAAATAATGAGGGGGCATATTTTATTTTTATGGACAATCACTCTCCAAAAATTTTTTCTTTCCCTATTGTTTAAAAAAAGTTTCAAAATTCAAGGGGGGCATTGCCCCCCCAATCACTAACGTAGCTCTGCCCATGGTGGGATATAACTTTTGCTCTAAAATAGTAACACGTATGTGTTTTTACTCCCAAAAAAAGCATATGGTGCTAGACGCTTCCGAAGGAAAAGCACATATGTATTTTTTGCTCCTTTACCCTTCACAAAATGACGTGAATTTAAATTCTATCATCATTAATGTGAGTACTTTGTTAATGAACACTTTATAAATATTAAGCAAATTATTATAAAATCTCAGAGAATGAACTTAATAATAAAAAAAGTCTTACAATGAGTGAGTAACATATAATAATAAGTTTTGTAACATCCCAATTTTCAAAAGCGGATTTTTTTTTTCATTTAAAATCAAAATCATTTCAAATTATCGGAGTAGATCATTTGAGCGGAAGAGTAACTGACACTTGTATTTCAAAATGCCGTAAGTCTGGCTGGATACAATAGCGGTACAGTAACCGCGTGATTCAAAAGTAAAGTAAAACAACAATGGAAAGGCTTCCGCCGAAACGTCAAAAAGAAGTCTTCAGCCAGGTCTTTTATGCGGCCTGCTTGCGCTTCTCCTCGGTCCTCAAACCTCCCGATCTTAAAGTTATGTTAAGAGCTGAGGTCCAATGCCCATTGGACCTCAGGTAACGATTAACCTCATGTTTACATACACAATATATGGACGACAAATACCACAACATCAACAGCACAAACAAACGATCTATCACAAACAATGCATATGTTTCGCTCCCAGCATGCAACCATATCGCTCCCAGCATACAGACATATCGCTCCCAACATATAGACATATCGCTCCCAGCAATACAGATACCCTCTAACCTTTATATGCATTTCACAGTATAAACACTTTATACATACAACACACATGCCACATATATGCATATCATAAACATCAGAGTTAGTGTTACAGTACGCGAACATACCATAGAGCTATCAGTTATCTCACATAAGCATACCATACACATAGCACATATACGCATACAGTAAACATCAGAGTTAAAGTTACCAGTACGCGAACGTATCTTCGTTGTCAAGTTTCGGTACGTTTTGACGGTCAGAATGTGGTCACAGATATCCTATAAGATAATATCGCCTCTATTAATTCATAAATATTATTCCCAAAGATATCTTGGCCACAAATGACAATTTTACTCTTGGTAGATTTATTTCTTTAATTATTTCCACAGAATTTCGGAAAAACGCTGGTTCAGCATTTCTGGGCAGAATTTCGTCTAACTTTGAAAAATCATAACTAATTCTAGAAAAATTGAAACGAGGATCCGTAAAATTCCCCGGAACCCTTAGGATGTCTATTTTTGAGAAAAAATATTCATTTTTAACCAGAATTAGTGATTCATTCTCAGTTTTTACGTTTCTCAATGTTGCCCAGATTTTATTCCAGTAAAAATGGCTTAACTTCAAAAATTCATATCTCCTTGACTAGAGATCAAAATGTTGCATATTTTATATATTTGGAAAGCCCTACATGTCTACTTTATTTCTGAAAAATTTCATGATTTTATAACTTCATTTTCTTCATAAAATCATAGCATCTTTTTCGCTGCTTGTCAAAAACTTAAGAACCGAAAATTCTGCAACTCTTACAAATTTAATCTAAGGACTTCCAAACATTATTTCCTATCATGTTTTTACCTCTTCAGGCATTTTTCAATGCAATGAGGCCTAAAAACAAGTATAGAAATTTATCCTCTAATTTTCTAGATTAAACTACATTTATACTAAGAACTTATAAAAATTAAAGACTAGAAATTTAAATGCTAAAACTTATCTCTTGTAGAACCTTGCTTCTTGCTTCTTGAAGCTCTTCCACTCTCTCCCACACACTCTAAATTTCGGTTATGCTTGGTGAATTGGTGAGGAAATTTGTGAAGCTTAAGGCCTCTATTTATAGCAAAATGTGATGACATTTTAGTAATTCTTTCACCTTGCATTTTAGCCATTGGATTAACCTTAGCAAAGAAGTTTTAATCCTCCCCTTACACCTCTTAAAACTGCCACTTCCCCCCTTCATCCCCAAGTTGCCTTGCTTCATCCCCAAGTTGCCTTGCTTCATCCCCAAGTTACCTCAAATGCTAATTTAGTTAGGTGTAAGTGGGTGTTTTTATTCAAGATCTAATTTCACTTTTGTAATCCTAATTTTATGACTAGATTTATGGTGATTTTTAACTTCCTGAAACACTTAGGTATGAATTCTAAAAGTATACGAAAATGACTTTGTGAATAGTCAAGTTAAAGCTCATAATTCACTGGTCTCAAGTATGTACTTATACTGAATACTTAGTTCCAATATTTCAAGATATGATTTATTTTCTATAGATTCTCATCTAATTTTATCTAATTAAATAACAACTTGCTTCTTAAGTTTAACAACTTGCTCCTCAAGTCTTCTAATCTTCTCCCATCCTCTAAGCTAATTTTCCCATGTGTTTATAGGTCTACTTACTTCTTCTTGTTGCCTAAGCAAAACCGTCCCCCTCCTATATTTTCTAATTATCAATTGATGTTTTAATGTTCCCACATACTAAAGAAGGAAAATCTCTCATTGATCCAATTTAGGATTTAGGATTAAGGGTTAATATAATCTCTTCATTCTTTAGTAATTTCCGCCACTTTTATTAGTGAAAGGAAGAATTAAATAAATTCTGGGTTACTATAGTTAATATAGTGTTTTAGGGGTGACTAAACTTAATTACCAAAATTTGACAGGAGTTCTAATTTAATTTCGATAATTAACAACTCCTTGTATGCTAATTAATATCATTTGGTCTTTAACTATGACCTTTAAAAATTAATTATTAACTAACTTTAAAAATTAATAAAGTATCTCAATTATTGCAATTTCAATTGCCCAATAATTGTTACTAATTTCCTCTAATTGATTCTATCATCCTCTGATGATTTTAATTGTTAAAATGGTATAATTAAGATTATACTAAATTATAATAATCTTAGGATATTTTATGATCCTTAATAAGATTTAGCAAATTGGATTTGGATTTATTAGAATCCAAAGAAAATTCCCCTAAAAATGATAATAAATCAGTTAAAAATTTAGAGACAACATACTCTCCTATTTTAATAGGTATTATTTGCCAAAATATGATACTTTAGGAGAAATATAAATTTTAGGGTATTACAAGTTCTATTATAAGAAATAACAACAAATTCATCATGTTTATTTGTTATTGAGATTTTTTGGTGATTAGAATATTTTTTATGATCTCATGGTGATTTCCTTATAAATATTCTTTAATTACTCTTCAAGTCTCAATTTCTAATTCTGATAAACCCTTGTACTTACCTAAGCTTTTGCATGTATATGAAAAAAAAAGTTATCTCATACTCTTGTGACCTTATATATAAGTAACTTTAAGTATGTTTCATACATATTAAGAAAAACCTTAAATCTCATTTATTCTTCCATAAAATTCAACAACTTCCCAATTGTACCCCTATTTAATATAAATTATATATATTTATGAAAACCAAGTCAATACATTAATAAATAAAGGGTAAAATTGTACATCCATATGAAAATTTTCTCTCTTTGTTCTTCGATATATATATAAGACTAGAGGATTACTTTTTTTAAAAAAAAAAATGTTTATAAAGGTTGAATGTGAGATTTTGCTGAAGAAAGATTAATTTTTAAAGTAAGCATAAATGTCACCTAGGAATCTTCCAATTCTTCGATTCTCTCTCCTTTGTGAAAGCCCCCTCCCTCTCCTCTGTGAGCGCCCACCTGGCTCCTTGTGAGCTTCTTCCGGTGGTCAGTGCCTGGTTATGCTGACCACCCCCTCCCTCCTCCTTCTTCTTATTTTCCTTATTTTCTCTGGGTGTAGTTCTTGAGTTAGAGAGGAATCTTCTCTGGTTCGGTGGTGGAAATATGGCGGAAGAAATGAGTAGTGGTGTGAAACAACCAAAACAGGTGATCTTAGCCATGGATCAGAAGCTTGAAAAAAAAGGTGGGACCTTAGTTGGAAGGTTTGAAACTACAAAGAAACTAAATATCCCAACAGTAGTTACTATGATAAAAAAAGGATGGCTACTGGATGAGGATTTGAAGGTTCACGATCTGGACAGATCTCAACTAGTGTTCCTGTTTCGTTTTAATAAGAGTGAGGATTATGAGAGGGTCCTCAAAGGCAGACCGTGGTCAATACAGGGTCACTTGCTGAATCTTCAATGCTGGGAAGATTACATGTTCCTGAAAGATGTGGACTTCAGTCGTACTCCTTTTTGGGTGCAATTTCATGGATTACCTTTTAAGGCATTTGATGGTCCTAATGCTAAAATCCTGGGGGACTCAGTTGGAGAAACAATGATGTATGAAAATCCTATAGTAGATGGGAATCCAGTCTGAAGCTTTGTAAGGGTGAGAGTCCTCCTTCATCTGAACACTCCTCTTACCAGTGGATTCTGGGTTCCTAGGAATAGGAGAGATCCAGTTTGGGTTTCAGTAAAATATGAGCGTTTACAAAGCTTTTGTTTCAGATGTGGCTGCCTGGGGCATGATAGTCGATCTTGTAAGGCTAATCTTCATACTGGGGGTGAAGCAAAGGATTTTGAGTTCGGAAATTGGATGAGTACCTCATCTGTGCGTACTTATGAGGATATTTTGGAGGTTTGTAATAAGGAATGGCCGGAGGTTCAGTTTACTAATAAGAAGTCTCACAAGCTCTTCCATCGGAATGTCTTACCGGCCAACAGGGAGGACTTTTCCGACGAGTCTCCGTCACGGCGTGAGTCAAGGCTAACAGATAGTATTTCAGGTCACCTAGCTGATCTTTCTCGGACTGCTGCAACTCAGACCGTGGCTCAAGAAATCAGAGGAGTTGCGCCGAAGTTTGACGTTGTGATGGGGACCTATCATTGTGAACAAAGCAAAAAGCAGGAGACTTGTCAGGATGATGGCAAAAAGAGTCAAAAGCTACTTGTTCAGGAGGTGTTTTCATCGGCTTGCGCAGGGGTTTCTCAAGAAGGGCCGGTACCTTTTAGTCTAATGGATCAGCAGATTCAACATGTGGGCCCACTTCATAATGGCCCAACCGCTAGTTTTAATGACTCTATTCTCCGACGGGCTTGCTCAATTGGGCCGAACTCTTCTTGTCATACTTCTTATAACCCAACGGAATGGATTGGGCCAATATCCTCTCTTTTACCCCCTAATATCTCATCGGTACAGATTGAGCAGGGGTTAATTGCTGAAAATAAAAATAGCCCAGAATTACCGTGTGACCCCTTACCTGACAAGGTGGAATTTCCTGATGAGGAGCCTAAACATAATTCAATTGTCCCTTTTCATGGGTTATCCCCAATTTCTGCAGTGTCTCTTGGTTTGAAGGGGATTAGTATCAAAAGATCACATGAAGAAGCCCTTGATATGGAGAAGACCAAAAAATGCAGGAAATTGAATTTTGATGTGGAAATGGAACCAGTTAAAGGGAAGGCAGCAAAAGGTATTTCTCAAAGGGGGAACCGTAGGAACTTTCAATCAGTGAAGAAATACCTTCGTCAATCCGGTGCTAATGCTAACCAAGGAGTGTGTGGTAACTCTATATCTCCCTCCTCAATTGAAATTGATTTTCCTGATAGTTGGTTGAATAATTGCAATGTTAGTGAGGAGGGTCAATGATCATTTATCTCCCCAGCAAGCCGGTGGTTGGATGGGACAAACCACCGGTTCACCATGAATCTATTAGCATGGAACTGTCAAGGTTTGGGGGTTGCCTTGATAGCCAAAAATTTGAAGGAAGAATGCTTCCGAAGAAAACCCCATTTAGTCTTCTCAATGGAGACTAAACAAAAGGTGATCTTTGTAAGGAAAATAAGGCGTAGATGTGGCTTTAATGAAGAATGGATTACTAACCCGATTGGAAGAAGTGGTGGTCTAGCTTTATGGTGGTCTGATGTAATTACAGTTAATATTTTATTCTCATCTTCTAATATTATTCATGCCAGTGTGTTGTCTGATGTGTTATCTACTCCATCATATATCACTTTTATCTATGGTCTTACTGATGAAGATGAAAGAATGCTGTGTTGGTAAGAGGTTCGGAGAATTAGTAACAACATTAAGGCCTCTTGGTTATGTCTTGGGGATTTTAATGATATCCTATCCCAAAATGAGAAGTGTGGGGGCCGGCCTAGAGCATGGAGGAAAATACTTAATTTTAAGTGCTTTGTGGCTGATTGTGAGTTGGAGGACTTGGAATACAATGGCCCCAGATTTACATGGTGTAACAACCGGGAGGACCCAGATACTATCAGGGAGCGTATTGACAGAGCCTTAGGCAATGTGCCA
Source organism: Acacia confusa (assembly GCA_037074495.1). Taxonomy (NCBI): domain Eukaryota; kingdom Viridiplantae; phylum Streptophyta; class Magnoliopsida; order Fabales; family Fabaceae; genus Acacia; species Acacia confusa. Next base: position 4,313,747 of record CM073509.1, read on the forward strand.
TTAAGGGAGCAGTTTCCTACTCTCCAAGTCTTTAATATTGTCTCAGCTGGATCTGATCATCATCTATTATTTATCCAATGCCAGTCTGAGACTCATAAGAAGAGGCGGCCCTTTCGTTTTGAATCTACCTAGGCTTCCCACGTTCACTTTCCTGAGGTAATTAAAGGTTGTTGGCGGACCATATCTGATCAAGATGACTCGGTTCTGGAATCTTTCATTCGAAATCTGAATAGGTGCAGGCAGAAGCTAATCGTGTGGAGTAAGAAGGAATTTCCTAATAGTGCCAAACTTATTGAACTTTTAAAGACCCAGCTAGCCGAGTTGACACTAGGCGATCGTACTCCGGACGTTACTAAGGGGATCATGGAAGTTAAAGGAGAGTTGGATCGTTTACTAGATTTAGAAGAACAATATTGGTGGCAGCGTTCTCGGATTAATTGGTTAAATGCTGGTGATAAAAATTCTCATTTCTTTCATATCTCTACCATCAAGAGAAGACAGAGGAACAGAATTTCTTGTATTAAGGATGACTCTGGTAATTGGTTATTAGAGAAGGATGCTATTTCTCATAGTATTGCTTCCTTCTTTCAAAATCTCTTCACTACCTCTGGCTCGCAATCAATGGATGAGGTCTTGAGTTATGTCGACACCAAAATCTCGAAAGAAATGAATCATAGACTCATGTTACCTGTTTCAAGAGAGGAGATTAAATCTATAGCTTTTAGTCTTGGGAGTACTAAGGCACCTGGACCTGACGGTTTTTCTGGTAAATTTTATTATTCTGCTTGGCCTGAAATTGGTGATTTTGTTTGTTCTATGGTCCATGAATTTTTTGCAGGTCAATCTGTTTTAGATGGGATCAATTCAACTAACATCACTCTTATCCCCAAGATTCATAAACCGGAGCACGTTTCTCAATTCCGTCCTATAGGCCTTTGCAACTTTTCATATAAAATTATTTCAAAAATCATGGCCAATAGGATGCGACCATTGCTTGATAATTGTATTTCCCAAAATCAGGGTGCCTTTGTTCCTGGCCGATGTATTCACGATAATATCATTATTACTCATGAGGTTTATCATTATCTTCGTCGCAAGAAATCAGGAGGTAAGTATGAATTCTCCCTTAAGATGGATATGAGTAAAGCATATGATAGGGTGGAATGGGACTTCCTAGAGAGGGCCCTGGTTCGCTTTGGATTTTGTGTTGAGTGGGTATCTCTGGTTATGAAATGTGTGTGTTCGGTTAGCATAAATATCTGCCTATCTGGTGAAAATGTGAAATCATTTATCTCTAGTAGAGGTATTCATCAGGGAGACCCCCTCTCGCCTTATCTATTCATTATTGTGGCTGAGGTGCTTTCCATCATGATCTGTAAGAGCCAAAATGACAAGCAGCTGAGAGGTATTAAATTGAGTAATAGGTGTCCAATTCTGACTCATAGTTTTTTGCTGATGATGCCCTTTTATACATGCATGCTAGTCATAGTAACTATACTTATTTGGCTAATATTCTGAATTAGTATTGTACTGCATCAGGCCAGGTTATTAATCTTGATAAATCCAGTATTTTTTTCTCCTCTAACACTCCTTCTGCAGTGAAATGTATGGTGGGCGGTCTATTAGGTATCCCAACAATAAAGGATCCTGGCACATATCTTGGCATCCCAAGCGTTTGGGGGAAATCAAAGCATCAGGCTTTGGCTTACATCAAGGAACGAATTGCGAGTAAAATTCAAGGATGGAGTCAATCCTTGCTATCTTTTTCCGGTCAAGAAGTAATGATTAAAGCTGTCATACAAGCAATTCCAATTTATCTGATGAACTATTTCAGGTTTCCCATTAAAACATGCAAGGAGATCAATAGCCTTATAGCTAATTTTTGGTGGGACGGCAATGCTGTTGGAGCCAAGACTCACTGGATGGCATGGGACTCTATGACATTTAGCAAAAGTACTGGTGGTATGGGATTTCGGGATCTATCGAAGATGAATGATGCACTTTTGGCTAAGACGGCTTGGAGGCTTTTGATGAAACCAAATGATCTATGGTCAAGGGTGCTAAAAAGCGTGTATTTCCCTAATCAAGACTTTATTGAGGCGAAGAAAGGTTATAAGGCCTCTTGGTGTTGGTCTAGTATATTAGATGGCAGAGACTTTCTCAAGAAAGACCTTAAGGTAGGACATTGGAGATGGTACTGATATCAAAATATGGGGTGTCCCCTGGGTCCCTGAAGCTACTTTTCCAGAGAGACCTTGCACCACCAGTGACCCGATTATCCCTGAGGGTCGAGTCTGTGACCTGATAATCAATGGGCATTGGGATCTTTCGCCTATCAACCAATATTTGTCTCCTGAAGTTAAAGATGCAATTTATAAAATTCTTATTCCCACTAATGGGTTGAAAGACAAGCTGCTATGGGCTACCGCTAAGAATGGAGTGTATACGGTGAAATTGGGATACCATTCTCGGAAAGCCCAGAACTCTTCTAGGGTTGATAAGGCCGGATCATCGATTCTCATCCATTCCACATGTTGGAACTCTATATGGAAAATTAAAGTAATCCCACGAGTGCAACAATTCATATGGCGCCTTCTAAATAGTGCAATTGCTACCAACGCCGCTCTGTTTCAACGTAGGAGGTCTCCGACTAGCCTTTGTCCTGTATGTGCTGATGCCAAGGAGACTATTGAGCATGTCTTTTTCCATTGCTCTTGGACTAGAGGTATATGGTTTGGTTGTTCGCTGGGCGCTAGGGTTGATGTCCTCAGAATCTCCAACTTTAATTCTTGGTGTATGTTGACGACCGGTAATCCCCTTATGCATAAGCATGATATTTCTTTGATTTGTTGGCTCCTTTGGTTTATTTGGAAGGCTCGAAATGAAATGATCTTTGACCATAAGTAGCCAAATCCGAATACGGTTATTGAATTGGCTAGGAAGTGTAATTTTTATTTTTGGGCTAACTATGCATCCGGGGTTTGTGATCCTTTCTTGTCGAGGGGCTGTAATAGTCCTAGCATTAAATGGTCCCCCTACCTTAGGTAGCCTTAAAATTAATTGTGATGGGGCCTTTACACCTTATGATAAAGATGCTGCCATTGGGGTAATTTGTCGTGATTTTGCCGGTGTTTTTAAATGGGGTTTTGTGGACAAAATTAAGTCCATCTCTGCGTTTATGACGGAAGCCCTTGCCCATAAAAGGGCCTTGCTCTTAGCTGTGGATCTGGGCCATGATAAAGTGATATTCGAAACAGACTGTCTTCCTTTGCTCACTTGTGTTGAAGCCAAGTCACCGGATATGTATGATTGGAAGTGTAGAGGCATTATCCAGGATGTTATCTGTCTTCTGTCTTCTATGGTTGGGTTCTCTTTGTCCCCCGAGAGGAGGCAACCGTGCTGTGGATCTCCTTGCAGCTGATGCTTATAAAGGGGTGTGCCCTATTGGATGGGTTTCACAACCAACACTTACTTTGTTATCTCTGCTAACCATGGAGGCTCAGAAGACTAATGATGAGGTTGATAATCCTTTGTATTCCAGCTCTTCATTGGATGGTGGCTAGGTTATCTTGTGTTGTTCCTTGTTTCTTTTTTTTTTTTTTTGTCCTTTTGTTTGTTTGTTTCTTTTCAGTTGTATTTGATTTAGTTGTAGTTGCTTTTCTGTTGTATTTGGTTGTGTTGTATTTGTTGAATTGTAGTTTGCTTCAGGTGTGCTTGTTTGAGTTGTATTTGTTTCAGATGTATCTGTTTCAGGTTATTAATGGAATCCTTTTCGACCAAAAAAAAAAAATGAAACGTGAAAAGAGATGAGAGACTCCTCTATGGATAGAGTCAACGTCAACGTAAAGGCCAAGTGGCTGCGTGATTCAAATTTTGGAGGAAGATTAAATTTATGGAAACATGTCTAGATGCCCAAACACAACAAGTGCTTTTGAAATTTTCTCATAACACTATCTTCACCCAATTGACCTTTACTATATCCAAACCAGACTTTTAATTTGTCAAAGCCGCGTGTTCACATTACCTATTACAAAGTTGAACTCTCATTATACCATATTCCCATTAAATTAAAAAAGGCAAGGAATTGGTAAGATCCTAAATTTCAACCATTTTTATCAATGGTTCAACCCACGCACACACGTGTGTCCTCGTTCACACCCCAAATTTAATTTCAATGTTGGGAGCCAACTACAAAACAAACCCAGGAATTTTGTTTTAATTAATTTGTTTGTTTACTCTAGCTAATTAACTACCCCATCCATATTCTAACCTCCACATCGCACAATCTTAGACTTTAATCTTCAAATATACATATCCATCAACTCATTGAACCAAGTGTGAAAAGAGCAAGTTAATTATATTAATTAAGTAAGAATTATAAATATATATAGTTTGTTTAATTTATTTACTTGTGAGCCTATCAAATATCGAATGACAAGACGGGCTTTATGAAACAGCTACATCAGACACTCCTGGAAGATCAAATCGCGCACTAGTCTATATTAGATGCTTTTCCTCTTATCATTGTTACATGCTTTTTTTTGTTTTTGTTGTTTGAAAATAAACATCAGTTTCTCACTGAGTTTTAAAGAAAACGATGTAACAAGGACATAAAGACAAAGATATAATGTAGACTCATCGTGCGCATGCATCAACGTGTAATACTATTTTTGCAAATATATTATACGAGTATTACTGAATTTAAACAAATAGAAGCAGGACCAGCTCGTAATTAAGGAACATCAAACAAATACCACGTGGCAAATTAGCAGGCCACTGCCGACGAGGTTAACTGATGCACAAAAGGCCTACCAAATGTTGACACGTGGAGGACTCCCCTTGAAGCAACTCTCTCACCTAGGGGGAGAGAGAGAGAGAGAATTGGCTACAAAAAGCTAGTGAGAGAAAGAGAGAGCGCCAACCATTATAACCAACCCCTTTTAAAATTAAACACCCTCATCATCTTTCACAGTGCCCGCTGTTTTACCCTGAGACACGCACATATATATACACACCCCACCCATCAACGCTTTCACTCGTCACCTTATTAACATTCACAAGCCTTTTCTTTCACGCTATGGATTGGAGCAGAGGCCAAACCTTAGGCTACGGCTCCTCCGCCACCGTCTCTCTCGCTTCCTCCTCCGGCTCTGAACTCGTCTTCGCCGTCAAGTCATCAGAGCTCTCTTGCTCTCTGTTCTTACAGAGAGAACAGAGTGTCTTATATACTCTGTCCTCTCCTTATATTGTTGCCTATAAAGGGTGTGATGTTACTAGAGAGAACAACAAGCTCTTTTACAATCTCTTCATGGAGTACATGCCATTTGGTACTGTTATTCAGGCTGCTCAACGGCACGGTGGCCGCCTCGACTTGGGAGTGGTTGAGTTTTACACTTGGCAGATTTTGCAAGGGCTGGAGTATTTACATTCCAACGGGTTGGTACATTGTGACATTAAGAGCACCAACATATTGATTGGTGAAGATGGAGCCAAGATTTCGGATTTTGGATGTGCCAAGCGGGTTGATGAGATGGCGGCGCCGATCAGCGGGACGCCAATGTTCATGGCGCCGGAGGTGGCGCGTGGGGAAGAACAGGGGTGTGCTGGTGATATTTGGGCACTTGCGTGCACAGTAATCGAAATGGCTTCTGGGGTTTCGCCGTGGCCGAACATGGCGGACCCTTTCTCGGTTCTTCACCGGATCGCATATTCCGGCGAGACACCGGAGATTCCAGGGTTTCTGTCGGATGAAGCAAAGGATTTCTTGGGCAAGTGCTTGAGGAGGGATCCGACAGAGAGATGGACGGCTACTCAATTGTTAAAGCACCCCTTCGTCACGGAATTCAATTCAAAAACCATGGAGAAGGAAATTGAAAAACTCAATTCGAGTTCACCCACATGCGTACTTGAGCATGAGTTTTGGAATTCCATGGAAGAATTTGAAACTCACGGAAATCTGATTCGCACGAGGTTCGAAAATTCAGCAGTTGATGATAGAATCAGAAGGTTAGCTGAGTTCTCAGGAGAACCCACATGGACGCGTGATGATGATAATTGGATCACAATCAGAGGAGCTGATGATGAAGCATCAGCTTCAACCAGCGACGATGCTTTGGAAGAGTCAGTGATCAAAAGCAAAGTTAGAAGTAGAATTAGAAGGTGTATTAGCGGAAATTACGAATTTAGTGAAATTAGTGATGATATGATTAGTACTCATTACAATTTTGAGAGAGGCAGTGTGAATAGGATGACGCTACAGCCTTCCATGTCATTTTATTCATGATTAATTTATTCAAGATTCAATTTTTCTTCTCTATCTCTGTTGTTAATTTCACAGAACAAGTTTCCACTGAATTGGCTTGAGCTTTACACATTGGGGTGGCAGAAAGAATAGCAGTAAATTCTAAGGACAAAAACCAGGCAAGGAGGGAGACGTGGCGAGAGGTTGTTTCAATCTTAAAAACCTCCCAAGCTGTCTTTTGTTGTAATGGTCGATTTCTATGAAGCCACGAGGGAACCATGGTGGTCTCCCATCTTTTTCTGCAATGTCCCTCACCTTGGTCTTTGGTGGCTCTGCTTGCTTGTCTCTTTCTCATTCGGTCTTATTGTGAGTTCATGTGTCTATTATGGTGGGTATAGGACTTAAATCCTCAGAGCTTTAAACCAGCTTAAATAACCAGAGCAATAATAATAAAAGGCCCCAGTTTTAACTGCAACGCAAGAATATGCTCATGTGCTGCAAAATATCACACTAGGTCAAGAAATGGAGCTTGTATTATATAAGATATGCGCATAGATTTACTAAAACTTTATGGAAAGCAATAATTTTGATTGGTTTTTTCTTGTGAAAGCAAGAATCCGGTCAAAACCCAGTGGATGGTATGGGATCACCAAAATTGAAAGTTCGAAGTAAAGTCAATGCAAGTCCTTTGATTGTATCTTGGTTAAGTAATTAGGAGCAGGTTATAAAGACACTTGGTCAATGAAGGCACCACTTAGAAAAATTCCATTTTGGTGGATGTACTTCCACTGTGGCAAGAGTCTGTCCACTGTTTTTTTCCTGAGAGGCATTTTTTTAATTATAATGGCGATACCCTTTTATAGTTTTATGGAAGCATCCCTGTTGTTTGGGCCTCAGAATGGAGAACAATTTGGGTTTGCTCTTTTGAGCATGTCCACACGCAATATCTCAAGATTATTTGTAAATTGGGTATGGTGTTCATTCAAAGTTCAAACAAAATAGTAGGCCCCAGTATGAGCAGCCACAGCAAGGTTAATGCAATATAAAAAGTGAGTGAAAAGAGAGGAACTTTGAACCGCAGGAACTGTAATTGGTAGAATCTGCTTTTATGGGTGGGTTTGATGCGATCAGGCCATGAAAACGGTTCAAAAGTTCAGCCTTCTTTGTTCTTTTCCATTTTGATCCAGACTATCTCACTGTAACCATTTTATTTTAAATAGCTTCTGATATTCAGCAGGTGTGTGTTTGGCTTGAGAGGAAGGGAGAGAAGGGAGAGAATTTTTTTGCTTCATATTGACTAAATTGCTCATAGAACATTTTTAATATTATAAAAATATATTCTCAATAAAAAAGAATATTCTTCCAATTAGATAAAAGACCTCCATTCTCTCTCATCCTCAGACCAAACACATTATTAAACAAAATAAAATTAAAGTTTTGTGTGAGAAAAGAGATTGTTACTCTTATACATTAAATCCACGTAATCTAAATTTGAACTGGGAACATTTATTTCGTTGGACTTTTTATCCACATTTCATGCCACTTTTGTTATATAGTCTATTTTTTCTTTGCTAACTTATATGGGCTATTTTTTACTACTAAAAATTTTGATTCTAAATGACGATGAGGAATTAAACTCCACCGCAATCAGTTAGCCTTAATTCATTCATTAAATATTATACATAATTTTTTTTCTTATGATTAAATATATTAAGAGGATCGCAGATGGTCTTAAGACTCTCACCCTCCCAGGTTTAGTATTTTCTTACTATTTATTTAGTTAATATCATTTTTTATTCTATTTTTTTAATTTATCTGGCATAACTTGGGTGGAAGGTTTGTTTGTTTTTTTTTTTTGGTTATAAACTTGGGTGGAAGTTTTTTGCTCATAAAAATGGTGGCAAGTGTGGAACCACTCTGGGTTCTACAGTGACAAAGACGACCCTCCCAACAGTAGTAGTTCCATAGAAGGCGGATTACGAGTGGTTTTACCGTAACTCAAACCTTAGATATCTTAAGAGAATCCAGTACTACATTCCGCTGGACCAACCACATGTTGGTACTTGGTGGAAGTTAAATCAATAAATGTGTATGCTTCTCACACAAACTGATCGCTTACACGCATTCCTCACACACAATTGGGCCTATAATTGAGTTGAGTGAAAGTTTCTACTAGGTTTTCTGTGGGGGCTTTTAGAACCCTCGGAAGCTACTGTGAAGAAGATACATACTAAATTTTTAATCTAGGTCAAATGTTACTTCATTCTCATTAATCTTTCTAACATGATAGATTTCATTAGTAAGTTAATGGTCAAATTTAAAAAATAAAAGAGGTTAAATTGAATTTAAATTTAACCCCCTCCCAACTCACGCATTTTATAATTGTGAAGGGTGATTCAAAGTCTGAGTTGGATTGTGAAAAGTGGTAAATATTTTTTTCACATTACAAATTAACATGTTATTGCAGTTGAAATTCTATAAGAGAGATAAAACATAAGACATTAGCATCCTTAATTTAAACTTGTGAATAAAATTCTTTTAGTTATTATAATTTTGAGTCAGTTAAGACTTAATGCATAATCTTCCATCATTGTAATCTAGTACCGAGTCAGATAAAAAATACTATCTCCGGTCCTAATTATAAGACATAGTTGACTTTTTTTTTTTGAGGAATTAAGAAAGCTGAATAAATTAGTTAATCATTTCAAATGTTATGTATTCTTAGATTATATATTAGTTTATTAATCAAACTAATTAATTTGAAAAAAAATAAAAATAAACACTCTAAAGTAATTTAATTAGCTTACTTAATCTCCCTAAGAAAGTCAATTATATCTTATAATTAGGATTGGAGGGAGCATTATTCATTTGTTTAATTGTTTTACCACTAAAATCTTGGATTAACAGGTTGTAAGTTGTTTTTTAAGGATAAAAATTGACGACTTCATCATGCTAGGCCTAAAGTAAAATATTGCAAGAGAATCAAAATGTAAGGTGGAAAATGTACATATACATGTTCGTTTTTTTTTTTACAAAAAAGTTTTGGAAGGATTTGACACTAGTCCCCTACCAAAGTCAGGGTATGACCCCAGACTCTATGAGCACTTACTGGGGACTTACGAGATCGCCTACCAAAGGAGTTCTAGCGACGGCAAAAGGGATTGAACCCACGACCTAAGGACCTAATCCTGGATACCTTAACATCTGTGCCAACTCTCATTGGTTAAGAGGAAGAGATTCCTTACTACTTAGTTTTCGGCCCAATATATTTTTAAATCACAAATTAATTTTTTTAAACCCCAAAATAGTATTTGGATTATCTGTTGAAAATAGTTTTAATGATTTATAAGGTAAACATATGAGAGAAATTTTATCTCAACTTATAAAAAATGGTTTTTGAAATCATGGTTTAAGTGTTATCCAAACAATCACGAAGTCCTTAAAAAAGTAAAAACGCACCCCTAAAAATTTTAAATAGTTACTTCAAAAATGAATAATGGCTTTGTTTTCTTTATTAAGTGAAGTTTCAAGCATGATATGAGGCCAGAGAAAAAACTTGCAGAATTTGATATGTTCTCTTGTTGTAATATCTATGAATTGTTACCATAAAAATATCCATGATGCATGAGCTTTCCTTAGATTAATACTAAATCCTATAATGCGTGAGATTAATTTGAGCGATGTTACCGTACATATTTTGAATATATGGAAGACATGGACCATTGTGGTGGCGATAAAATTAGACAAGGATTTAGAAATGTAAACGAAAGCTTTTGTAAAATAAAAAGTAAAATAAATAATATTTTTAGAAGTTAATATAATTATTGATCCTTGTAGTTTACGTTCATTTTGATATTATTCTTTAGAGTTTGAAACTCTTGATTTTGGTCCCTCAAATAAAACAAGCCCTGGATTTTTTGAGAAAACTTATATACTCCAAGATTATCATCACATCATCTAAACTCTATTAAATAAAAATATAACAATTTATATCATTTTAATTTTAGTTGGCTGATAACTCATTTGAAAAAATTCAATTTTTTTTTTAGAAAAAACATCTTCATTTTTTTTTTATTTTTAAACAAAATAGTCAACCAATATTTTTCTTACAAACAAGATATAATTTGAATTTTTTCAAATGAATCATCAGTTAACTAACTAGGATTAAAATAATCTAATTTGTTATGTTTTATTGGACAGAGTTTATGACATGATAATCATAGGATATATAAGTATTTCTCTCTCTCTCTTTTTTTAAACTTTCTTCGTATGTCATGCTTGCCATCTCAGCCCGACCATTGAGTGAAGTTTAATAAAAAACGCTGGGTGATGCTATTGCTACGTAGAATAGTCTGAGTGCTCCAAGAAGGGTAAGTTGGCATGAAGAACAGTGACCACCATTAACACCAGAGACACCACCACTGATATGGAAGACAAAAGCAACATGAGCGCCAGTGGCATCGCTCCTTTAACCTCCTCCGCGTACTGTGACGACGCCATAGCCAGCGCCGTCAGAGGAAACGAGTAAGCCCACCATGCCACGTCGAACTTCCTCATCGCCTTCTTGAATATCACTGGCCTCGTTACCAGCGTCATGAAGAGGAAGAGGGAGAGGAAAAATAGCATCTTGCAAGCAGAATCAAAGTGGCCGATTATGGAGCCCCAAGCCAAGCTGGCCACACTTGGAGCCCCAAAGAACAAAAACAGCACCGGCCTCAGCGTCGCCGGAACACCGCCGCTATGCTCCCCCGACAACCTCTGATACAGTGTCACGAACAGAACAATGTAATGTACCATCCCAACTCCAAACATCCCCACCGCACTCTCCCTCCAACCCACACGGGCCGCTGCCTGAGCTCCGACCAGGTTCCCTATCACCGTCAGCTGGCTCGTCGGATTCCCCATCTTTGCCAGATGCCTCTTCCCCTTGGTCAAATACTGGCCGTAGATCTTCAAATCCAGCGCCAACACCGGCACTACCAACACACACCATAGCATCTGGTGACAAATTGCTGTTCGGTGAAGAAACGGCGATGATTCAAGAAGCAGAAGGCAGGAAATCCAGGGGGCAAAAAGGTAATTTACCCGGACGCGGTTCAGGAATTCGTCCTTCACCATGTGGAAGTGGAAGAAGCATCTGAGAAGGTAGAGAACAGAGAAGGCCATGAGAGTGAGGAGTGAGAAGGACCAAAGGAGAGTGAAAGCCGAGGAGGGCATTAATGAGAATACACGTCTGAGTGCATGAGCGTCTTGGATTGGTTCTTTGAGTATCTTCCATAGCAAGGCCTGGCTAGAAAGAGACAGGCTGATTCTGAAGTATCCTGCATGAAATTTTTTAAGAATTAAGGTTAAGGAAGATTTGGTTTTGCTGATTATTGGGACTTCGATAGAGATTACCATATGAGGCTGTGAATCTTTCTGAGACTCAACCATTTTGGTTGCTATGATCATTCTAGTGTAAATTTTTCGAAATTTATAGGCAAAACCCAGAAACAGGGGACCGCAATTTGCAGAGAATTTTTAGTCCTTCTTGGGTGGGAGTGAGACGCAGACAGCAGCTAATTGATAAAAGAATTAATTTAAGAAGGAATTAAATTGGACGAGGCTGACTCGGCCGCTTTTTTTAGACTTTATTTCATGCATGATTCATGAACTGTTCTGTTTCTGTCTAGTTGGTGTACTTTACAGCTATTCTTGATCTTCTTCGGACTCCTTTTGGATAAACATCTAAAGCGTCTTCCTTTTTATCGTTTTCTGAAAGATCTGAATGAAGAGTACTGATAGAACTCATGTTTTCTCTTGTGGGCATTAAATGTTTGATACAAAGTCCTTGTTTTCTTTTTATTTCCTCACAAAACATATACACAGAAGGAATTTCGCCCATAGTAGATCAAAATATCGATGATCATACCTTGTAGCGTTTAAGATTCTCTCCAACACCACAACGCCCACGCATAAATGAGAGTCGTCCATTAATTTCTATATTATATGAAGTTCTTGGCTGCATTGAGAGCATGACGAATACATAGAATGGAAAAAACTTTCCTTGTTTGTGATTTTTCTGAGAAGCATCACTTATTGGGCTGACTTGGCTCCCACATAACATACACTTCCATGCATATCGCTTTCACCCGCCTGCCTAAAAGTCGGTGAAGCATACGATACAGCTGACTCTTCTAAGCCGTAGGCGCGAATGCAGTACCTCAGTATACTTCATACAGCTGACTTTTTTGTTTTTCCTACAAAAATATTGAAGCACGCTGAGCGGAGAAGCTATATATATCCCTTCTAAGAGCAGAAGCAGAGTGTTCATCAACAGTTTTGGGGATCGAAGTCAAAGATTCTTGCGTCAGCTGGTGGGTTCAAGGCTCCACTTGTTGCTGCATGTCCCTACACATTTGTACGGAACCATTCAGATTCTCTACACGATACATAAGATAATTTTATTTTCAGAAGTACTTCATAGTGTGAGAAAACGAAACCGAGATTATCGCAGGTTCTTACTTTTTTTAAAAAAAAAAAAAACAGCAGGTATTTATTTTTATGGTCCCATTTGCATTTCAAAAGGCAAAGTCGAAATTGCCTACTTAGTTGAGCAGAGTCGTATAACGATTAACCTCTTTGGATTCTCGACCATACTTACGTCAATTAAGTACAATTAGTCAGATATCAGTGTCCAACCAAGAAAATCTTGGCGTTAGTGGTGGAATCCATCGGCCAGAAAAGGGACATCGTACAATGTTGAACCAAAAAAAGGATTTCCTTGTTGTTATTTTGATCTGTTCACTAGGCTTTTTTGGCCACTTTTTCCTTTCAGTTATTGTATCATGGGTTCTGAGCAAAAAAATTGTATCATGGTGATCACCAAGCTTCAATTGTTGATGGTTGGAAGAAAAATGAAATCAGACCAGAAAGGACAAACTATATCGCAGAGATGTGAACCCAAATAGAAAGCAATGAAAAGGACAGATAGGTGAATGGTTATCGCTGAACATGATGGTGCTATGTTAGCGTGTCAATAATGGACACTTCGCCATGCTCGCATTTAGTGGCAGTGAGCGAGACAGGGATGGTGGTTAAAGCAAAAAGATTTAGAGTTCCATAATAATCAAGAAAAATTTAGTCCCCTTCGTTTACAAGCTGCTATATAACCCAGCACCAATTAATTAAGGGTTAAGTACCAATTTTACCTGGAAGTATGCGCCCAAGAGTAATTTTGCTCTGTAAGTTTTTGGCGTAATAATGTTGCATTGGAAGTACACGCCCAGGAGTAATGTTGCCCCTCTGTTAAAAACCCTAACGTTGACCGTTAGGGTTTTTAACGGAGGGCCAAAATTGCTCATGGGCGTGTACTTCAGGAGCAACATTGTTATGCCAAAACATAGCAATGTTGCCCCTGAAGTATCAAAACATAACAATGTTGCTCATCCGTTAAAAACCCTAACGTTGACCGTTAGGATTTTTAATGGAGGGACAACATTGCTATATTCAAACGTAGTAATGTTGCCTCTGAAGTATCAAAACATAACAATGTTGCCTCTCCATTAAAAGCCCTAACGTTGACCGTTAGAGTTTTTAATGAAAGGACAACATCACTACATTTTGATACTTCCAGGACAACATTGCTACGCCGAAAACTTTTAGAGCAAAATTACTCCTGAGCGCGTACTTCCAGGGCAAAATTATTACTTAACCCATTAATTAATTATGTTAGAGTACCTCCATCACAAATTCGGTATCAAAAAAAACTAAAGAGCAGTTACAGAAAATTACGAAGCCTGATAGGGTAGCCACCGATTTGAAGGTCAATGTGAACAAGGAAAAATAAGTAAAGAAATACAGAGCTAAGATACAGTCAAAGATGGCTTCGCCTTTTGCTCTGCCAATGCAAGCCTAGCCACCATTTGCAACTTGTGCTACTTTTGAACTCGCACCAATACTTTCACCATTTTATTCCCCAACATTTTGCTTTGAAGGTAATGCTTCATCAGATTGTGAAACTTGAGATGGACTAACTACGTGAAATGTGCTTGAACTTCGGTCGAAGATCAAGTAGGTTAGTTACAAAAAACAAAAAGTTTAATCTGTCACAAATTTTGATAAATGATTGTATGCTGTCTACTGAAAAATATTCCATCACACAAGCAAAGGGCAATGCAAGGGGCACTAGATGGTTAGGGTTCCATTCTGTTGTCAACTTTACAGTCAATGAAAGTGCATGCATTCATTTAGCAGACATCGCAACATCACAAGAAATGGATCAAGAGTTGGGTAGATTACATGTACATTAATAGCTATATCAACTGCTTTTAACTACAGACAGTTAAATGAAGATACAAAAAAGCACCTCTCCGTTCTTCGTTTATCACACATATCTCTCTAAGACCTCATTCTCAATGCTTCGAACACAAACGTTTGGAAACTCAACAGAAATAACTAAAATGATACAGCATTGAGTTTGAACCCTCACATGCTCTTTTTGTTATCAAGATGTGAAGAGCTCTGGTCAATCGCCTCCAACTGACTCCTAAGGCTCTGATTGTCTGCCAAGAGCCGATCATATTCCATGAGGAACCCTTCAGATTGCTTTTTCAGAGCCTCCACTTCAGCTTCCAAATTCTTAGCCTTTCTTCCTTCCGCCTCACATTCAGATTCCAGATTCTTTATTTTGCTCTTCAGTGTTACAACTTCTGCAGTCAATGCTTTATGCTCTTCAGCACTGCTGTTTTTACCATCCTCAACGCTGCGATTCTGTTTCTTAACAGCCTCCATGATCTTCCTGAGTAATCGAAGCTCTCTTATGTAATGATGCAACCTATCTATCATCAAAGAAAGGAAAAGCACAAATCCTGCATACATGACACGTGAAAAATCAATTTCAACAAAAAATATATATTAAAGAATATCACAAAAGTTTATACCCAAAAAAAAAGAAAAGTACACAGAACCTGGAATTCCATCCGCTCGAATGTAATCAGTTGGAGCATATCACAGACTACATTCTAAAAGATAATCTTCTAAGAAAGTGTTATTATAAATCACACAACATGGTCCACATAATCCAGAAGCTTCAGCACATTACCATAAAATATCCATTTTCTTGTTAGATGTTATCATAAGAATCAAGAAGGATTAGCCAAAGCGATTATAATGTTTCTCACTGAAAGCACTCACAAAACTTGAGGGGAAAATCAAATATAATAAGCATGCTGAAGACAATTTCAGCGGTAGCAACTTCAAACTCAAGACACCCACACCATAAGAAAATATATTAATACACTTGAAAATTGGAATAAGCAGTCCAACGTACAGGAAGTGTGAAATTAGACACCAGAAGGAAGGTAAGCTCGTGCACAAAACTGTGCATATAATTTCAGAATAAGGTAGAAACCAAACATGCCAAAACATAACGGGAAACTCCAACTTAGACCGTAACAGGTTGCAATACATAAATGGGGAATGCCCAGAATCCCATCCTTCAACTCATGTTTGTTCCGGATAAGATGAGGTATAGCGCTATCTTTGTATATAGTATCGATGTATCATATATACGTTAGCAGAACCCTCGAAGTCAAAAGTGACTCACATCTCAACTAAGATATTCAACAATCCAGTAATACATAAGTTTTCCAGGCTCTTCTTCTTCCCCTTTCTTGGAGGGGTAATATTTTAATACGATGGTTTAATTTAGCACAAGCCGCAGACAACGGACCAACAAATCTTATCTGTGATTTTTATAAATTTCCACTTTCCAATAATCATAAAAATCAGATTTCAATAATTCAATTTACTTATCAAACAAATAAGGGATCGAATTAAGCAGAGAGCGATGCTATAGCTCAAGGTAGGTCTTGATCACCGCAATCGAGAACCAAGAAACTACAAACCAAAAAAATCGACATTTCTACAGAAAACCAACAGTTGGGAGAAACAGAATGAGATGCGAAGACAGGAAATTACCCATTAGAGAAGCTTCCAGCATGTGCTTGGACATAAGAACCTCATCGGTGGGATTGACGAGTCCGCCCTCAAGGATTCGTCGCTGGATCTCGACCATACTATAGAGGCTGGAAGCAAGGACGATGAGCAATGTAGCACCGACAGTGGAGACGATGATGGGGCCCCGACCTTGCTTGACCCGATCCAGGGTAATAATCAAAAGCTTCCTGAACGGGGTCTTGAAAAGAAGGGCAAGAATTAGAAGCATTTGACCAAAAATCACAGAGTAGAGTAGCTGAATCATCTTGTTGTGATGTAAGCAAAACCCAAAATCTCTTTTTAGTGTAGGAAGAAGAAGAGAGGAACGACGATTGTGGAAGAAACGAGAAGGAGAAATCGGTGATTTAAAACGCAGGGGCGGTGGCAGTGAAGAGTGTGTGCGAGTGCGCGTATGCAGGTAGGATCCGTGTGTGCCGTGATCCAATCAAAACGAAACACGAAGACACAAGGTAACGGAGAGAGGTTACCGTTAGTCATTCAGCCGTTGAATTGTCTTATATGTACGGAAATACTCATATTTTTCTTATAAATTTTCATATTTATGATCAAAATGTTTTTATTTTTAAATTTTTTTTTTCAATCTCTTTATTTATCTTATTAATATTTATATTTATCTAATAAATTTTTATATATATCTTGTAAATGGCCAAAATTTTGTTAACTCCATAAGTTATTCCGAATCCTTTTATTTATCTTGTAAATATATTTATTTATTTTGTAAATACCCATATTTATCTGCTAAATGATCAAATATTTTTTTTTATTCACTATGTTCTTTGGAATCCCTTTATTTATTTTGTAAATATTTTTTTAAAAAAAAATAAAAGAATGGCCTTATTATTTTTTCATCCATAAAAGTTAATTTCATGTTGATCATTGTCGATGTAGTGAAGTTTTAAAAAGTTTTGAGGCTTAACTAAAATTAATTTGCTATAGAAGGACTGATTGGAAATTTTCCAACTTTAAATGGTTGATAATATTAAAAAAAAATTGTTATAAGACAAGTATATAAGAAAATTTGCATGCCTTAATTTAATTAGACAACATAGAGACTTAAATATGTTTTTATTCCCTTTCGGTCTCATCTGTCTGTATTTCTAGAAGTTTAATTTCTTTAATAGTTAAAGGTATAAATTTAGTCTTTATATCAAAATTTATTTTAATATTTTAAGTTTATAGAGTACATTCTAAATCCTTCAATCTGAACACTCTCAATCTCTTCCAACAAAAAATACTTACTCAAACTTAAGTGATGATTATACAGGGAAAAGCATGCTCTGTCGAATGAGAACGGGCCAAGCTGAAATGGTTATAATAATCTTTCGTGTCATCCAACATTTTTTTATTATTTTATTTTTTAGAAATAAAAGATTAAGACGCTAGAGTTTGTTAGGGTGGAAATAGATCAGGTTTCTATCACGCAGCCTACAGCCTGGCCTGTTTATAGTCTGGTTAAGTCTGACCTGTTTGTTAAAAGGTCGGGCTAAGACCTATTTAAAAGTCTAAATACGTAAATAGGTCAGGCCTATTTTGTTAAGGTCTGGCCTGTAGGCCTTCAGGCCTGATCTGTTTACATATTAAATAAATATAATTAAATGTATATCATATAAATAACATAATATTTATTATTATTCATTCTTATATTCTAATTTCAAATTATATTTATATAGATTTTGATAAGTTCAAAGTATATAAAGTCTATTTATGGTCTCAAAGACCTATAATATGAGGCATTTTTAAAGGCCTACATTGTAAGTAGATCTTTAAAAAAGCTTCAGACCCGACCAAGCTTTATGAAAGCTCAGGCCTAAGCCTAAAAAAAAGTCTAAATTCAGGCTCAGGCCTTCTGCCAGTATTACGGACTTATGTCTATTTAGCCAAAGTCTGAGCTGACCTATTTCCATGCCTAGAGTTTGTTAAATTCCTCAACTGCCCTTTTTCTTTTCCTCTCTAAACTCTTCGATTCCTCTTTTGTTCGTTCGGTCTCAGATTTCCTCACTCAAGTTCTCCATACGTCGACAATCTTTGTTCAAGAACTACCGTTGAAGCACGTGCTCAACTTGTCTTCACTTTGTTGTAAGGTGCCGAAATTGTGGTAGATAGGTTAAATACACACTGATGAAGTATTTGTCTTCACTACTAAAGTATTTTCTTAGTACCCATATATAGTCTGTAATATTTTTTCAATATCCTAAAATAAATTTTCAAGATGACGAAGTATTAAACCTTGAATTTTTTTTTTTCAAGATTAGTTCATATATGAAATATTTTTTCAAAATTCTAAAATAAAGTTTTGAGGCTATGAGAAGTTTTTCTAATACTTGTAGTATCCTTAAGTATATTTTTAGTATCTGTCAGTATTTTTAAATATTTTTTTAAGATCAGTCATTACCTTACAATATTTTTTCATTATCCCAAAATAAATATTCAAGATTATGAATTATCTTTTTAGTATCTGTCAGCACACTAAAATATTTTTTCAAGATTAGTTCGTATTTGAAATATTTTTTCAAGATATTAAAATAAAGTTTTAAAACCATGATAAGTATTTTTTTGAGTATCAATCAGTATTCTTAAGTATTTTTTTAGTACCTTGAAATATTTTTTCAATATTACCCATTACCCTAAAATATTTTTTTAATATCCTAAAATAAATTTTCAAAATCATGAAGTATTTTACCAGTACCATTAAGTATTTTAATTTTGTACACAGATTTATGTAACTTTTTGTATTTATTATGAAATTTAATGTTAAAAATATTTAAAATACAATCTTTTCCCTTATGTGCAATTATAACAAAAGCTAATGTCTTTTTGATAAATTTGATTATGAAAAAGCTATTCTAATAACAA
Source organism: Acacia confusa (assembly GCA_037074495.1). Classification (NCBI taxonomy): domain Eukaryota; kingdom Viridiplantae; phylum Streptophyta; class Magnoliopsida; order Fabales; family Fabaceae; genus Acacia; species Acacia confusa. The sequence goes on from CM073509.1 coordinate 4,332,840, forward strand.
TATCTAAATATTATCTTTTTATTTTTTTTTCAATAATCTATTAAGTAAAAAAACTATTTTGAAAAAGTTATTTTACCTCATAAATTTCAAAAACTATTCTCTTAAAATTAAATCCAAACGGGCTCAAAATGTATGTTATAAGCTTCTTTAATTATTGTTTGTAGATTTCGATATTTTCTTTGACATTATGAGCCTCCACCATGAAAATGTACAAGGCAACACTAATTTTTTCAAAGAAACGAGTTTGAATTATGTACCTTGTGTGGTTTAGAAAAATCTCAGTCAATCCTAGATTTACATTATTCTTATTATAATTTTCATAAATTTTAATAATTTTCAAAAACATAAGCTTAACATATCGTTTTCCTTGAATCCACGTATCACAACATAAGATTAATACTATTTTTTGTTTTTCAAGTTTCATCCAATTTTAATATTCGTTCTTCAAGTTTAAAGCTACAGGTTTTGGTCCTTGTAATTTACTTTGTTTATAATCATAGGTCCCTAAGTCTTGAAAATGACTTAGAGCTTACCTAACGTATTAACGTGTATGTGTCGCTAAAACCGTTTACGTTGCACTGATTGGCCGTGTGAGGTGGCAAAATAAATGTGAAAGCACATACTGACTTGGACCTGAGAATTATTTATTTTTCTCTCCCTTCTTTTTATAATGATACTCACTCATTATTATATGAATGTGACAGAAAAAATATTTCTATTGCAAAAACATGAACATTAAACCCTTTTTAAAATTAGAAGAAGAAAACGATATTTTAAATTAGGGATGGAAATAAGCCAGGCCCCTAACAGGGGCCTACGGCCTAGCCTACTTTAAGCCTAGCCTGACCTATTTAATAAATAGGTCAGGCTTAGGTTTAGGCTTATCGTTAGGCCTATTTAGGTAAATAGGTCAGACATATTCTCATAAGGCCTAGCCTACAGGCCCGGCCTATTTAGTTTTTTTTTTTTAAAAAAAATGTTTTATTATGTATAGTCATATATAATTTAATCTAAATTAATTTTTTAGATTATTTATAAAATTAATAACTTATTTTTAACCTTAAATTTTACATTTCTCTATTTATCAATAAACTTAATATTTTCATTCATCAATTGATCACATTTACTTCTCTTCTTTTTGATCGCTTGAGGTGTCAATACTAGCTCACTACTCCTCCCTTGATTTATGTCATTTGATGTGACATAAAAATTGTAGTAAGTTAATTTTAGTGATGCCCAAATAAAAATGATCCAAACAGGAGAAGTTTGTCTCATTTTCTATAAGAAAAATAAGAGGTAAAATCTAGTTTTACAAGTCACATATCGTGCTTGGTTGATTTTAAGAAATATATCTCCTTAGTGAATAAATAATTGATTTTTCTTATTCCTACTTGATCAAATAATTGCTGGTACTAGATGTTATTTTCTTTCACTTACTAACTATTTTATTTTTTATGAGAATGAATCCTTAAACTTTTTAGACATAACGTAAGCATTTAAATAGGCTTGATGAATTATATATGGACTTAGATGCATATCCTTTAAGACTATATATATAAAGACCTACATTTTAAGTAGGCCTTTAAACAGGCTTCAGGCCTTGTCAGGCCTAAAAAAAAGCCTATTCACAGGCTCAGGCCCAGGCTCAGGCTTTAGATTCCCGTCGCAGGCCCAGACCTACTTAGTTAAAGCCTAGCCTAACCTAGCCTATTTCCACCCCTATTTCAAATCACCGCTTCTCTCTCTTTTTTTTTTTGCTACTACACCCGGTTCATCAGAGCTTTGCCCTGACCCTGATTAGTCCGAATCGAGGTTTTATAAGGCGCATACGCGGGGACTTCTTCCAGGGAAGTTTTCTGCATCCACAAGGACTCAAACTCGAGACCCTTGCTTAAGCGACCCAAGTCACTTCCACTTTTTTTTTTTTTTATATGGAAAAGTTTTGAAAGGGTTCGACATCAGTCCTCTGCTAAGACCAGGGCACGGCCCCAGGTTCTTTGAGCACTTAATAAGGACTTACGAGATCGCCTACCAAAAGAGTCCCAGCAAACATCCCTTTGGGACTTGACCAAATCTCTTACCATCTATGTCAACTTCTTTTGACAAGTTACTTCCACTTGAGCCAACTTCTGCTAGAAATCATCGCTTCCCAAATCCAAAACCCAAAAATTATAAAGCCAAAAAAAGGAGTTCGAAGGACGTTTTTATCCCTCAGGAAAATGGGTTTTGCCAGAACTGTTCTGCTCCTGAGCTTCTGTTTTTGCAGAGTGCTCCCAGATTTGTCTTTTGGCAAAGGCTGTGTGGCGCTGGTTCACTTTCTGGTAGGAAAAGCTTTGGGCCATGTTTAAGCAGTAAAAGAATCACAATGGCATGAATGAAGATTTGAGGAAATCAGATTATGAAGGAATAAAAATTTGCTTACCAACAGAAGCTTTTGCAGATATTGAAATTCGCCTTCTTTACTTTCCAATTTTTGGATTGTTTAAGGCTTTAGACTCAAACATCAGGATGTGCTGAATTTTTCTGTCTTAATCGTGTCCTATAGAGATCACCGTCGCCTTTAGGCGGTTGGACTGAAGGTAATCATCAGCAATAATCTTGAAGGTTTGTTGTATTTCGCGGTCGCTTATTTTTTATTTAATATTTAAAAAAGTAAGACAAAAAAAATCATGTTATAAATGTAATTTATGATTGGATTTATAATTCAGATTCAGAAATAGTTTTTTTTTTCTTTAAAAAAATATGTTTGAGTTACCGATTGAAAAGTGAATTGAGATGAAAAATAACTAAAAATGAAATAAATTTTATTAAATGTTACATGTATTAATATTAATTGTATATATTGTGATAATTAAAAATAAATATTTATATTTATATTTAAAATTGAAAAAAAAGTAAAATTATTATTAAGAAATTATTTAAATTTGGCTTAAAGGGAATCTAAAAGAAAAGTCACGTCCATAAAAAAAAAAAAAAATTGTCATTCCCCAGATTACAAACGCCGCATGGTATTCTTTTTTTTGTTCTTTACAAAAAAAATCTCCATATCCCTCCTCCTTCTTTGTTTTTCTCCATCATCACATAAGAGCCACTTGTCTAGGGAAGGAAATATTCTTCTCATCTCATTTCTCTTTTTTTCTCATTGGCCAAATTTAGGCCGTTGATTGAGAAAGTGAGAAAAAGAAAGTAAAAGTAGTATTATATTGATTGGATGGATGTGATTTAGAGATTATGAGGGATAATGAAAAAAGGATGGGGAGAGAAACCCAACCCCTTGTCCAGATAACTTAGACCAGCTTTTTTATTTGGGGGAATTACATTTAGATCTCAAGAACTAGAAAAAAATTATAAAAAAGGGACTTTTTTAACAGTGATTACAAAAATTTTAATAAAAAATGTCAGATTTATAACTAAAACTTTTTTGATATTAGAAATCTAAGAGTTTTTGTAATTTTTTATGTTACTTAAAGCACATATGTAATTCTCCCTTTTTATTTCCTCTGCTCCTCAACTTCAACCTTGTCAGTACAGAACCCACACACCCCCCACCCTTGTCTCCTTCGCTTATGCCTCACCTTTATCTTTTGTTTTTGTTCCTCTCTGTCAATAATTCCCTTCACTGTGGGGGGCCACCAAGGCAAAAGGGGGTTTTCATTCAACTAAGAAACACCAACTACCATTTTTTTCCCTTTAGAAATACCTTTTTATTTTCCTGGTAAGTTTGCATATTTTATATGGTGAAGAAGGTGGGTTGGAAAACAAAAATCTGACAACTCCAGTGATAGTGGAAGCAGGAAGGAGAAGGAGATGTTGAACAGGGAGGAGGAAAGGGACAGGGCAACAAAGGTGGTCCGCTTTTACATATCTTACGTCTCATCACTCTGTCCTCCTTTTAATTTTTTCTGCCCCATCATGTTTCTGGCCTTCTGAGCAAAAAAAATCATGTTTCTGGCCACAAATGGATAATCCACAAAATGACATTGACGTCACTTACATTACATGTCCTCTCTCCTCATTTAGCCCACATCGATCATCATCATCAGTCGCCTTATTTTCTTTCTTATTCCTCATTTTGCTCCCTATTTTCTATTTTTTGTATTCTTTGCATAAGGACCGGTTTGGGATAACAGTTACTAAAATGATTTTTTTATATGAACTTTTCTAGATGAATCTTATCGTGCACGCGCACACACAAAAGCTAAATTATTAAAAAAAAATTATAACACTATAAAGCATTTAATTAAATATATTATAATAGATAAATTATAATACATATAAATATATATTTGATAGTACATTACTTGTTAGATCATATATCCCTAACACTTTCTCTAGAAAAAGTTACTTTCTTGGAAGAAGAAACCCATCACCCATAAAGCTATCTCAAACGCTTATTTTTCCTCAGCTGGGCTTTTCTCACTGCTTTTAGACTTTTTTTTCCCCTTTTGTAGCCATGTCAAACAAATACCTAATCTACCATTCATTAATCATCATCATCTATAACAATAATGGAAAGCCAAAGAGAATTGATAGAGACGGTAAAGGATCCAGGGTTAGTCTCTTGACACGTAGGTTCGATCCCCTCTGCTGTTGCTAGGACTCATTTAGTAGGCGATCTCGTAAGTCCCCAGTAAGTGCTCATAGAGCCCAGGGCCGCACCCTAGCCTTGGTGAGGGACTGGTGTCGAACCCCTTCAAAACTTTTTAATATTAAATAATAATAATAATAATAATGGAAAGGCCCAATGGATCATCCCCGAAGTTAATGGGTTAGCCTAAATGAATTGAGTTTTGGAAAACCTAGTTTTAGTTGTGGCAGTTATCTTTCAGTCCAACATATACAAGATGAATTGAGTTTCGGAAAACCTAGTTTTATTTGTGGTAGTTATCTTTCAGTCCAACATATACAAGCCAATCCATACCTCCATCCTAACGGTAGGTATACAAACATTTAAATAATAGCATTGACATTAAAATTTTTACTAAGAACTACAAAGCTTATCATCTCCAAACTGACGATGATTTTTCTGTGACCCTGTAGTGAATTCCATTTTGTAAACGAAGAAAAAGTTTGTACAAAACATGCTGTTGCCAATTTTGTTTTTTACAGAGTTCAAAAATCCACTGACAATTCTTCATTTTCTCCATTTCGCTCAATGCTTCACAACTCCAATTCAATGTGCCAAAGAAGTGAACTTCTCAAAAGCGGGAATTTACACTGATCAGGCAAACAGAAATCTCATGTCTTCCTCTGTGAGTTTGCCCAGAGCTTCGGAAGAGCCCCCTACAGTCCTATTGAGGAAAGGGACAAAAATATGTAATATATTAAAATTGGTAAAACATATAGCACCTTTCAAGCCAAACTAAATCATGCACTTACCCTTCAAATATTAGCTCCTTCTTCTCTTGCAGCTTCAAAATCCTCTCCTCAATAGTGTTCTCGATCACAATCCTGATAATTCTGACCCCGGAAACAAAATAAAGTCAGATCTCTATCAAGAACATGCCTCAGCATCCATTAATTTTTCTGTTGCCTAATGCCTACTCAAAGCTTAAGACTGCTACAGTGCAAGAAGGAGCACCTGATCGGTTTATATTGCCCTATTCGGTGAATTCTATCTTGAGCCTGACGCTCCACGGCAGGGTTCCACCAAGGGTCCATAATAAAAACCTATGCCGAATAGATAAATCCACATGTGAAAAGATAGAAGAGATGGTTTAAGCAAAAATTATACACATATTTGATTAATTTCACAGTTGAATCAGCAAATTAATGAATTTTACACAAAACACAACGTATAAAAGAAGATTACTTACATGTGATGCTACGGTCAAATTGAGGGCAACACCACCAGCTTTCAAGCTCATGAGAAAGATTTTGCATTCTGGGTCATCAGTAAATCTCTTAATGGCTGCATCCCGAGCAGCTAATGACATGCTTCCATTCAATTGAGCACAAGACACACCAGACTGCAATTCAGACATCATAAGATCATTGCAACGAATTTCACATGCATTAATAATATAGGAAAGCACAAGTGAAATTACCTTGAGCAGGGAGTAGTGTATGAGATCCAAGAATGAAGTGAACTGGCTAAAAACAATCCCTTTTGCAGAGCCATCCCTTTCTACCATGAATCGAATTTCTTCTCTCTACAGACATTTCAACATGATAAGGCGCAGGGGTATAAGAATTGTAGAAGGTATATGCATGGGACAGAGAATATAGGTTAACTTGTGCAAGCATTCCATTCTTCGGCAATACTATATGCAATTATTCAACTAACCTGTATACAATACTCTCCCTCTCTCTAAATTGGTCAGCGTGAGAAAAGAAACTACCATCATTTCAAGAAGAATTGCATAAATCCAACCCATTCAAAACATTAATGCAGAGATCTTGTCGGCTCAATGTCATCAAGGACAGAACTCAAAAACTCAACAGATCTAGTTGGCTCATTGTCATGTGAGCTCATACTCCTTTCTCAACAACTAATCAAATTTACATCAGCATAACACTATCCATTCATCTCTCATGACGTATGCAAACAAGAACTTCCAAGATGCATAAATCCAATTCAACTTTTATCTTTTTCAATGTCCGCTTGAACCACAAAACATGCTTGCGGAACCCATCTTTTATAAATGCCATACTTCATAAAACAATAAATAAATAAAAAAAGTTAACAAAAACATACTTAGCTAAACTACTCATACTTTCTAGACGATAGGAAGCCCAAAAAAATTAATGAGTATATCATGTAACTCATTTACGATACATACCAAAGCCTCTATTTTGGTACTTGTTTGAAAGTTTTCAAGCCGAATTCTATTTAAAATGCTTGAGGATCTGAAACCCTTTATTGTTGTTTTTGTAGTCTGATCCCCAACATCCTTATTTGAGCTTAGATCAACAGTAAGCAATTTAGGGCATGAAGGGCATGACACTCGCCCCAAGGAAGAAGAGAAGTCTATCAAGCATGCCTTACAAAAGACATGTTCACACGAGGTAACCTGAAACAATAGCAAAGAGGAAGTTGAAGAATAAAATAGCACACTGATTTTGCAGTAAAGAACCAACGGACAGAATATTAAAAGGAAAGAGGGCTATGAACTAACCACAGGATCATCAACTGGGTCATGACAAAGCCCACATACTTGTTCAACATTGTCATTGCAAACCTCAACCCCAGCTTTTAATGACGCAGCTTGAGAATATACAACAAGGTATGGATGATCAACAGCCTATAATAAAAGGAAGATATTTGTTAGTCAGTTAATAGCAGGTTGCTCTATCAGCTAGCCACTGAAGAACAACAGAAAATAAGATCTCATAGACTTCAATTCCTATTCTCAAACCAAGACCAAAAAGAGCTCAAAATTCCCTTCATAACTTAGGCAAGCAGAACAATCTTACATCAAGGAGGAAAAACAAGAATAGAAATTAAAACCAGCCCACTAATCAACAAGTACTCAAAAAACCTACCTCCCAGTTCTTGCAAGAAAAAACCAGACTGAACTGAAGAATATGGAAACCCTATTCTTCTAAATCAAAATATAAATGAAGCAAAGCCAATAGAACACCCAACTATTCTTAAACAGAGTATTAATCATATCTAAGGAATAAAAAAATAGATACTTCAAAATTAAAAAATGACAACATCAAATTACAAGACAACTTAGGGATATGATCATAAAAAGGGAAATTCAAGGTCAAGGTCTCAAGGACAACCAAAGGTTCCATACAAATGCACAAGTTTCTTATAATAATGTATATAGTTCTTCATTTAACAAATTTAAAATGGGAGAGGGAAGAGAGAGAAGGGGGGGGGGGGTTGCATCATTTGAGGTATTAACTGTCAAAGTTCTTTCTTCCTCCATTGAAATAAACACACACCTGTCTAAGTCTAGTCAGGAGGTCAAATATATGAGCGTAGTTATTCGTCACAGTATTTGATTCCGCATATCTGCAAAGGAGAATCACATTGATGACTTAGATAGGAAGCAGAAAGACAATGTATCAAAGAATCAATAAAACTATACGGTTCTTCCTCCAGATTAAAAACAAATTTCTTTTATGCATATCTTGGTGATTAACATCTTGTAAAAAGGGCAAAATCAAATTTTATTATTACAATAAACAAATCTGATTCACATTATCTTCATTGTATTTCTATAGTTAGCAAAATAAGTGACATACGTATTAAACTGTGCCTGACTCTCATTGTATAATGATTCATAATAGTCTTGCTCTTTTATATCCAGGCTATCCTTTCTCAATGAAACCTGCAGAAAATTAATGGACGAGATCAATATATATACCTTTTCAATATCCAGAATTGCAAACTTAGCCACATGGTAAATGATAACTTACAATTCTAGGTGGAAGTGCAAGATCAGCAGCCCGGCCTAATTTAGTGCGCCTTAATATTACATTTTTTAAAACCTTGTGTTTAAGCAATATCATCGCTCTCCTTCCAGGATCACTGTTTCCATATCCTTGAATTGGCGTGGCTATATACTTAACAATATTCAATAACAGAATGTCAGCAGTATGAAGCAGCAAGGATTAGTTTTTCTTGCCTTGAACAAGTAAGAAAAAGGCAAGTAAACTACAAAAATTACTTTATTCCACCAACAGAAGTGTCTGACAGAACTGTGCTGGCAGTTTGAACATTCCTTAGAACTGCATAAAAGCATCGTGATCACAACTCAGAAGCATAAAGTTAACATCATCTTAAGACCACAGTTGTTAGATATATCGAAGCACATGTGCCCTTAGAAGCATGCTTGCCTTTTCATACTCGAACACAACAAAGCATGATGGCTCATTTCACAGAAGTAAAGAGAAGAAAAATAATTTTATGAAAGCCTATAACAAATAGAGCAGCTTGCCTTTTTTTTTTTTTTTGGGGCAAGTTAAAAGCAGCTTGCTGTAATACAGAAGGCATGGAATTACAGAATAGACAAGACATGGAGTCCCTCATTTAAGAGATAAAAAACACAAGAATAAAAAAAGAAGCCAACAATTCAGTTCCTCAATAAATAAGTCAAGAGGGTTAACAAACATAACCAAGATGAATAAATGAATCAGGTTCCCAGTAGTAAGTTCATACATACCTATGATCAAGAATCCTGCAATCACAGTCCTTGCACAAGTAATGGGAAAAAGGAACTATTTGCAAGAAACGTATCTGTATTAACAGCATAGCAAATAAATTATCTTTAAAAACGTAAGCTTTCCACATTATGGCAAAAAGTATAAGACAGCATACTGACCAGAGAATACAGCTCTCCTACACGATTCTGAAGGGGAGTTCCACTTAACGCCCATCTATAGGAAGACTCTAGAGCATGAATTGCTTTTGCAGTGTTACATTGTCTAGCTTTTATATAGTGTGCCTATTTTATATATTTAAAAATATAAAAGTCAATGGCTTTCAATCGTCTGTCAAACTGAATAACATATTGTGATGTCACAAAACAACATTGACATTAAAATAAGACTCAGTATGAAATATAGAAAAAGATAAATATTGAAAAGCCGTCAAGTTAAGTCATAATTCATTTTCCTTTTTGTCAAGATAAAACCAAAAGAAATAAACAACACTCCAACTACTTTAGAGAAATGATTGTGGTAGAGAACAATTTAAATGTGTAAACAATTAATTTTATTTCGTGAAACAGAACTATTTAATTGCCATAATAATGACACAACTGACCTCATCCAAAATGATCCGCTGCCACTTTACAACATGTAAAAGAGACTTCCCCTCGAGTTTGGTATCTGATGGTCCCATTTTCATCTGAACTATCTTCTTTATATTAAGTTTTCTCTTCTTTTTCTTGAACTGCTTCGATTGTTTTTCTGTTCTCTCAGAGTTAGGCCCACAATAATATTTCTGGTGAATCGGTAACCTTGAGTGGCTGAAAGATTTGCCACAATGCGGGCACTTCTCCTTAGGGGGCATCATATATTTCCTATACTCAGATTCCACAGTAGAGTATGTAGTTATTACAAAATCGTAATTTGAGAACTCTTCACTATACTTCCCTCTCTTGGCCCCATGATAAACTAGCACCTTGGTGCTTCCTTTTAGAGTAAACCTATCAATCTCACTAACCCACTGAGTAACAGCGACCAAAGGACAAATAACAAGTGTTCCTTTGACCCCAGGCAAGGTTGAAGATGAACCTGGCAAAGAGGATGTTTCATCTGGTTTACAAACCATTTTCTGGGTTTCACGTTGGGCAAGGACAAGAGCAATTGCTTGAATAGTCTTTCCCATCCCCATCTCGTCTGCAAGAATGCCCCCCCTAATTTCAGAATTCTCCTGTTTCAAAGCCCAAGCTAGCCATTCCTTTTGGTATCTTAGTAACGGCATGGTAAGGTCAGATGAAGCCTCTGCAGTTTCAATCATTAGCTCATTCTGATGATCCATGTCAATATCTTTCGATAAATTCTCATCGATCCATCTCTCATTCTGCTCTTCCCACACCTTCCACAACAACACTGGCTTTGGATCCTTTCTTGCTCTTTTTGTTTTCTTCTTCTTGCTCAGGCTAACCAAAACCTGGGCAATTGCGGAGTCATCAATGTCTCCATGCTCCAGCAATCCCACGATCTGACTGGATTCTCCATTTCTTGAGCTGGTTTTTTTTCTTTTCTTTCCTCTTTTCTTTATACGCCGACTATTCTGGCTACTGGATGAATCAGAGTTGTCGTCTACCCCATCAGCAGTACAAAAGCTTGAAGTAGATTCTTCATTCAAGTCAAGAGAGAAGCTCGAAGCTTCTTCATCTGTATGAAATGATTTCTCATCAGCAAGCATGTCATAAGGATGAAATACACTACTATATTAGCACTATAAAGATTTCTATAACAAAACAAGGAAAAAAAAGAAGACGCTTTACTCGAAGGTTTAGACTTAAGTTGTTAAAACTCAAAAATAGAATCAGGCTGTCAACAGTCATCCACGATTCGGAAAGAAATAATCAATAAAGTAAACACCAAGCGAGAAAGACAATGTACCTCCAAAACCGGAATGTGAACCAGAAGAAACTTCATTTGCATTATTGCCACAATCACCAGCAGTTTTAGCTTCTCCAGAGGCATCAATGGGCAGTTGTTCATTTCTTGTTACTGCATTAGACACAAACATCAACATAAACGAGGAAAAGATTGGGAATTCAATAAACCCCATACAAACCCAAATCTTCAGCGTTTTATTTGAAATAAGGATCACCCAGCGCTGGCCCAGACTGCTGGGATTTTTAGCACACGAGTGAGGGGCAAGAACACAAAATCATATCCCAAAATAATCACTGACGTGCATAGAAATGGAGCACAACACAACGAGGTAAAAGTAAAATAAAAAAAGAAAAGAAAAAGAAGCAAGAAATTAAAATCCAATCCTCTGTGCTAATCGGATTCTCATAAAACAAAGCAATTCAAAAACCACAGCAGAGGCACGAAATTAATCAGTTTACCATCAGTATCAGGGGTAGGAAGTCGCTTACGAGAACGTAACTCCATTGATGTAGCTCACGGAAACTAATTAGGGTTTACGACAGAGAAGATGTGAGATTACAGAAGGGGTTCACCAGAATGGTATGACACTAGTGAGTGATTCTCGAACCAAACGGCGGGAAGAGCCCCTACTTTATAGTCAGGGCGCCGACGCAGCTTCCAATATCATAGTTGTGATTCTCTGCAGTTGCGACCACGACAGGAATACAACGTGGAGGATTCTACACTTGGGAGAATTTCGAAGGATGGTGTGATCGCGGAGGATCTCTGTATCAGTAATAAATGTAAGGAGGATCATGAAATGCGCTAGGCTATTTGTCCGTACAAGGCCACCACCGAAAATGGACCTTGGAGATAAGTAGTGTTCAGATAAATTAGCTTCCCTTGCAAGATTCATCCCAACATAGAAAGTAAACGTTTCAATAGGAGGCGGCTTTATGTTCAGCTCTTACGCACAACCTCTATGGTCGGATTGATCCAACGAAGGACATGCGAGAGGAGTACGATACGTCTTTGGTTAAATAAGTCCCAAGAACTGTTTTTTCAGTATGATTTTTTTTTTATATAAAAATTTTTTTAAAGGGTTCGACACCAGTCCTTTACAAGGTTAAGGCATGGTCCTGAGCTTTATGAACACTTACTGGGGACTTACAAGATCGCCTACCAAAGGAGTTCCAGGGACGACAGAGGAAATCGAACCCACAATCTAAGGGTTTAGTCCTGGATCCCTTACCATCTGTACCAACTCTCATTGACTTTTTTTTTAGTATGATTTGATGCATTTTAAAGACTTTATGAGACTGAGGCCCAAACTTAATCTTCATTGCTTTTGAGTTTTTGGGAGTGTTCGGATAGGTTTTTGAGAAAAAAAATATCACTTCCGTGCAAAAAAAAAAGAAAAAAAATATCATTTTAGATGTTTCTTTGGAATAGTGATTGTAACATTTAAAATTAACAATTTATAATATACGATTTAAGAATGTAAGATAAATTTTATCTCAATTTATATGAATAAATACGTTTGGGGGTCAAACAAGCACAAGTGTTTATGGGTGTGCCTTTTGCGTTCCGTTCCCTGTGGAAAGAAAAATACTTTTCATGAAAAATTTCAGATAAGGACCATTCTACAAACTTATTTTTCATTGGGTCCTAAGCAAATCTGAAATTTCCCAGTTTTATTGCATTGTAGTGAGATTAATTTGTGAAGTAAAAAGATAAAATTAACCCATTTAAAATTGAAGGAAAAACAACTTGATTTGTAAATAACGATCACATCATAAGCAAGTGGAATAATTCTATAAACAAGTAAAATTAATTTTTTAACAAGAATACATTAGAGTATGACTAAGTCAAATTCCATTTACAAGTAGCAACATATATCATGAACAAGTGAAATTATACTTTTTCACCAAGTACCATCTTAAAATGGTTCATATAACTATTTCACTTGTTCATAACGTATTGGTTACTTACAAATAGAATTTGACTTGCTCGCACCCTAACATGTTTTTGTCAAAAAATTAATTTCACTTATTTATACGAGTATTCCACTTGTTTATGATGTTTTCGCCACCTACAAATCTAAACATAAATTACATTATGCTTTTTAAATTTTACCTCATCGATGAGTTTCTTAAAGTCATATTAAAAAAAAAAAAAACCTAGGCCACTACTAATCCAAATTCACATATTTATGGAGTATGAGAGTAAATATATGAAAAAAAATTTGTTTTAAGTTATAAAATTTTGCACTAATTTAAACAGGCCATAAATGTTCCAGACCACTCTTCACAAAAAGTAACGAATTGATGATAATCAAAATGAATTGATGGTAGTCAATTGGTCATCGTGCCCCTGGGCAAGGCTTACCGTTAGCGAGGAGAAACCTGAAAACCCATCGGGGGAAATTAGTTTTATTTTATTGTTTTCTATATAAATTTCAAAATTAAATTAAATGTTTACAGGAATAATTTGTGTTGACCAAGTCTGTGGAAGATGGGATAAAACATAATTAGATATACAGGACGTCAAATGGAAATTTGAATAATGATATTTATCTATTAAAATTAAGATTTAATTACGTTAATTATCTTCTAACAAGTACTGATGCTCATGCACTGCACATGAAAATTTATATGCAGCATTTCGAGCTTGACAGAATGGTAGCTTATGGTTTTAAAGCATTACTGAGGCATGCAATATTTATTATATAATTTAGTCTTTATGGGTTAACAATTTTTCCATTGTGTGCACAAGAAATATTTATAAATCATGTAATTAATTCATATTCCTTTATTTTGAATAACTCGTATATTTTTATACTAAAAGTCCTAAATATATCGTTCGTTATTCGATATTTGATTAAAACAATATTAAATAGTGGCCATCGGAGTCTAGGATGAGAACATACATTGACAACTTTAACACACATATATATATAAGCATTATTATAATCATGGAAAAAACTATATTTCTTAGAAAATTAAGCTTCTTGCAGATTTTGTTTGAATTATGATTATGATAATTGCTTGATTTATGTGCTAAATTATTATTAGTTTAACTCCTAGAATCATGTGGCCAACTAATAATTTATTGATATAGAATATTGACATTAAATCACAAAAGAGAGTGATGAACTTAAATATTAATATTTATTTATGTCATAGTAAATGAAACACACATACGACGTTAATATAAACAAATATATCTTCTCCAAAAATGGTCACTCACAAAAGGTTTTTAATAGTGTTACTACAAGTACTATAGAAGAAATATATTATAAAAGAGAGCAATAGATAATTATATAATAAACTAATCACGATAGCCAAAAGAAGAGTGATAAATATGGATATTAATATTTACTGGTGTTAAAGTAAATGGAATACACTAATTACATAAATATAAACACAACTATTTTCTTTAGAAATGGTCGCTCATGGAATGGTTTTTAACAGAATTATTATGAGTATTATGATAAGATATTGATATGGAATTATAAAAGAGGGCAATAAATTGTTATGATGGCTAGAAGACAGTGATAAATATTAATATTAATATTTACCAGTGTCAAAATAAATGGATTGAGCTAATTGATAAAAATAATTATGATAGCTAAAAAGAGTGATAATTATAGATATTGATATTTCTTGGAAATTTAGCTTCTTGCATGTTTAATTTGAATCATGATTATATTGCTAGCACTAAATAATTATGATAACTAAAATAGAGATTGATATTTCTTTTAAATTACGCAGCTTGCCAATTTAGTTTAGTTATGATTATGCTAACTCCTTAATTTATGAATTAAATTATTATGATGATAACTCTTTAAATGCAAGGGCCAACTAATATTTTATGGATATAAAATATTGATATTGTATTATAAAAGAGAGTCATAAATAATTATAATAACATAATTATGATAGCCAAATCATAGTGACAAATATGGATATTGATATTTATTTATGTCAAAATAAATAGAAGACATTAATAACTTTAGTTTAAACACAACTAATTTTTCCAAAAGTGACTCAAGAAATGTGTTACTACAAGTATTACAAAAGAGATAAATAACTACAAGTATTACAGAAGAGATAAATAATTTTACAATTACTCTTATTATATTTGGTTTGGATTAAGATTTGATTTAGGATTTTATTATTTTAATATTTATAGAAATTGTATAAATAAACCTAGGACCACAGTTGGACAATTTGGACTCAACTTTTAAAGTATGTTTGATTTAAGGGAGGGAGAGAAAGACATTGTAACCAAATTGCCTATGAAAATTTTTCAATATTATATAACCACTTTTGACCAACAAAAAACTTTTTTCTTTTCATTGATCACAATTTGATGGAAGTTTTCTTGCCTCTCTCATCCATTCCCTTCCCCTCAAATCAAACACAACCTCAGGTGTGTTTGGTTTGAAGGAACAGAAAATGATCCCCTCTCCTCATTTGGTTTAAGATTTTGGAGGGAAGGGGAGCTAAAATCTTAAACCATCCCCTCTTAAACCAAATAAATTATCTTTCTCCCTCCTCCTCCTCCTTAACAGACGAAACAAAGTTAGTAATCAATCCCCGCGCCCTTGATACATCACATGTGCCCATTGGTAGTTACCCTATTTCATATACAAAAAAATAGAGAATAAGTCCCAACTTAAATAATTTTAATAGTAAGTTGCTACCACAATATGATAACTACAATGGGCCTATTTAGGTTAGCAGTAGGAGCAGTAGCTTAAAAGCCATCTGACTTCTATAAAAGTCAAGCAGAAAAAAAGTCAGATTAAGCTAACTGATATGTGTTTGGATTGCACGTTTGGCTTTTTGCAGAAGTAGTTTTTTTTCTAACTGATATGTGTTTGGATTATTATTTGAAAAGTCAGTTAAGATGGAAAATGACTGAAAATGACATGAATTATATTGAATACTACATATAAATATTAGTTGTATATATTGAATTAATAAAAAATTTAATTTTAATTTGAAAAAAAATTAAATATTATTTTAAAAAATAAACAAATATAATATATAGGATTTAATATAATATTTACCGGGACATTGATATAATAAAAAAAATCATTTATATCTAAAAAAATTGTATTTGTTTCTTTAATTATATATATAAAGACACACACAATGCATCCTTTTTTAATATACTTTTTTTCTTAACTTTAAGACCTAAATGATATTATACCCACACAAAAAAGAGTTCAAAAAACTATGATGCTACGCCAAAGGCAAGTAATTGCCACATGTACGTTAGACTATTAAAAGAGTTCAGAGCAATAAATCGAGTACAAAAAAGATTTTTTTTTTTATATGAAAAAAGTTTTGGAGGGATTCCACACCAATCCCCCACCAAGGCCAGGGCACGGCCCCAGGCTCTATAAGCATTTACTGAGGACTTACGAGATCATCTACCAAAAGAGTCCCAGCGACGGCAGAGGGGATCGAACCCACGACCCATGGGTCTAGTCCTGGATCCCTTACCATCTATATCAACTCTCATTGGTTGAGTACAAAAAAAGAATTCAAAGCAATAAATATAGCTACAGGACAAAAAACAAAAAGGCTAACTGGCGTTACGTTTTGGAAAAAGCTTGAAGTTAGGGCTTATTAAAAGCCCCAGTACGTTAGACTTTTTGTAAAAAGCCCAATGCTCGTCCACTGCAAAATCCAAATAGACCCAATATCATTCTTTTCCAATGGACCTGCGTTTTTGGCTTTTTCTCTAGAAAAAGCCAACTTATTTGTCAATCCAAACACACTCAATATATTATATATACAAGACTCTCCTCTTTTATAATTGACTCTAAATGTGCACGTGAGATTTTGATCATACCATTACTAACAACTTAAGCTAGAAGATAGGTTAGCATAAAATGAACATTATGAACAATAACATGAATACCACTTCATATCACTTGTATATATATGTGATAAATGAGGCTCAAATGCTGAATTTTCTATTCCATATATTGGGAAAAAAAAATCTCTATAAAGTACAATGATTTTAGAGGAAGACAATTTGTTGAAAGGAACAAAGGAAAATGGCCTCGAGTTGAGCCCTTGAACACAACTGAAACTGCTACTGATGCTGAGAGTATATGAATGAATTGGCTCTTACCGTATAGCACGACCACACAAGAGAGCATTGCTTGGGATAGGGTATTCATCTCTCCATGAATTTGCAGGCGAATACACACGAAGATAGAATTGTTGCCCCAAGTACTGACGAGGCCAGTTCTCTGACCTCACATTCCACATCCCCACGTTGTCCAGAGGCATATATAATGCAGTCCATGACTTGGGATATACCTAACCCGTCACAATCACACATACCAATAATCAAAATACTACATTTTCAACTAATAAAGAGTTAGTTTAGTAGTGTATGGCCTCGCTAGATCCTTCTCGGTCTCAAGTTATAGTCCCAAAGTAAATACATGTGTTAGGAGAGGTAACCATGAACCTCAAAATATTTTCAGGTGGAATTCAAATGAATGAAAGATCAAGGTTTATGAGTTTATGTACCTGAACAGTGCAGCGAGAAATGGTGTCTCTTAAATTGTAACTCGACCTGCTTGCAGCTGACCATTGTCCTCCATCCATCCTGTGAAATTCCAATTAATTAATGTCGTCCTAACGCCTAAGTAACTCAAATGAACCAACAAGAAAACCAATTTCCGGTTTAAGGGTTAGATGAACTCACCCTACAACGAAGAAATTGTGGCCGTCAATGTGCCAAGATTGCAGGGTGTCTTCAGGATTCTCAAAAACAACCTCAGCGAAGCCGCGGAAATCGGCAGCCATAACAGAAGTTTGAAGGTAACCACCGGAGCCAGTGGGGTTGTCTGGGATGCTTCCGAGGGAGAAAACCCCTGAGATCTTGAAGTAGTCAGCAAGCTTGAGAGGTGTATCAGCAGGAATAAAGGACACACCATTCACAGCATATCTCTGCTTCCCATTGATGACTGGCGCAGAATTTTGAAGCCTAATTGTACGTGTTGTGTTTACCATACCATAATGGTATGATCCTTGAGGATTAGGCCTTGGTCCACTTGCTGTCAGATTACGCCTGGTTTTCATATATGGCATGCATAAATCATAATGAAGTTTTAAAAAAGGATTAAGGGAAAATCACAGTATGGTCCTAATGAAAAATAAATAAATTATCATAAAAAAAGTCCTCATATACGATTCATTATCTAAGAACTCCCAAGATCTCAGTGATATAAATTCAAACTATGAAATTACTTGTTTGCCACAATTATCAATACGACACATAAACTTGTCAACGATAACACTATAACTTGTTAGGAAGAGTACTCTCAGATCCCTTTTCTTTTCAGAATCTCATTTCCATCCTCAGTAAAAAAATAAATGGTTCAGATTTAATATTTTATAAAGCTATTATTATAGGATTTTATAACAATTTTTAAAAATTTAGTTTGTTTGATACTTATGAATTATGTAGATCTTATTTTAACATTTTAAATTTGTTTACTCATGGATGTTTAAAATAATAGATTAATAAAATATGAAATCTTAACCATCTATTTTTTCTAATATGAGGCTTTGAGATGAGATTCTAGGAAGAAAAAGAGACAAAGGATTCTGACAGAACCTGAAACTGACTTGTTAATATAGCACATACACTTATCAATGATAATACTATAACTTGTCAATATGATACATATACTTGTCAACTGTAACACTGTCTGATTAATATGGCAAATACACTTGTGAACTAATGGACTTGTCAATGATAATACTATGACTTGATGACGGGGCAAATAAATAATTCCATGGTTCAAATCTATATTACTCAGGTCTCTACGAGTTTTTAGATAGTGAATCATATACTGAGATTTTTTTTATATTTTTTCTGTTATTTGGGATCAAACTAGGATTTTCCCAAGGATTAATCAAGAAATTTAGTTTTCACAGCTGAGTCACGAAAGAAATAAGGCAATGTACCTGAGAGATCGAGCTTGTTCTAAAGACCAATCAATCTGAGTGGTTGGGCCACCAGGAGGAGGACCAGAAACAGAGGAAGCATAGTTACTGTAATGGAGAATGGAGGTTGTAGAAAGCACCTGAGAGGTGAATCTTGTGGAGACAACAATGTAATAGTCTTGTGGCGGTTGATCCGCAGTGACCAAGACAGAGTAAGTCTGGCCAAGATGAATGTCAAGAGAACTATAAGTGTTTTGGAGAGTGTGTGTTCCTTCCACCTCAACCAGCAGCATTTTATGCCCTTGGATTCTGAAATTGATGGATGTTGTCAGCCCCACATTTGATATCCTGAGTCTGTAAGTCTTGCCTGACCAACCCATCAAACATAAATAACAGTCAATGTCCAATTATAGCTTCATTTAGCATATGAACAAGGGCAGGCATTAAAAAATGAATTTTTTTCCATACCTTGATCAACTGGGAATGTGAAACCATTAGAACCACGGCCATTGATGATGAGCCCGTCAGGGAATGGAAGATCACTTCCACCATCTAAAATGGCCTTCAAATCCTGAAAAAAGAAACATCAAACCATCAATGTTAAGATTGGATTCCTTAAACAGTAACACAGACACAAGAAAGCAAAAGTTCAAGTGTTCACAATTCAGATGATTAGTGAGAGTGATGAAAGGAAAAAAAAAACTACTTACGGTGTGATTTCTCTTGTACCAGTCTCCTGCCAAGATGGTGAAATCTCCAGCTGGAGGAAGGAAAGGTACAGGAATAACAGAGCGGCTAGCAATTTTGAAGCCACCATAGCCTCCGGCAGCCTTGTGGAATGCAAGAGAAGGGAAGTAAAAGTAGCTACCAATCTGATCTTTAACTTGAAGGACGTAAGTAAAGTTTTTTCCTGGTGGGATCGGACAATTAGTCCCATAAACTCCATCTTGCCATGAGTTCCTCCTCTGTTGCACGCCATTCCTATAAGAACATAGAATCGCTTTCATATCAGACTTAACACCAACTATACTTTGGCTGTTCCAGCAATTATGGCTGCCAGATCTACACGTGTTTTTCCCCCATGAAATCGTTTGCTGTTGAACTTTGGAAAGCTCTTATCATCTATTTTTCCTTATGAAGAATGTTTAGAGAAAAGAACGCAGTACAAATGAGGAAAAGACTATATGAAAAAAGTGATAGAGACAAGGACTAACCAGGAGATGAGAAAAGGTTCGTCCAAGCTGTTGTAAACATTGATAATTAAGTTATCATTCGTTACTGATTCGATCTGTGGACCTGGGAATTGGCCGTTAATCAGTATCCCCTGCAATTTCACACAAACCCAAGATTCACCAAACAAGATGATGAATAGTGCCAGGAAAAGAAAACGAAAATAACCAGAAAAAGTAAAAGAAAATGCACCTGTTGTTTGACTCCAAGAGGATATATGTCCCCATAAGTGACATTCCAAGAGTAGAACCTGTAAGGATCATCTCCATTTGCGAATATAACCAGCAAAACCAGTAGAAAGAGACAGGCCAAATTCCTAGACACGCCCATTCTCTTCTTTCCTCTGTTTCTTCTTACCTTTCTAAGCCAAATGCAAATATGGAAATGTTGAGAAAAGCCAAGTTCAAATATTTTTTGCGCTTTTAACAAACCCTCATGCTTCTTTCCGCAAAGAGGATAGATGTTTCCTCAACTTTGCTTCTTCTTTAGTCTGTCTGCTTTTGCGAGCTCGCTTTTTAGCTTTGGAGGTAATGTCGGTGGAAGAGAGAGAGAGAGAGAAGAAACAGAGGATTCTTAAAGAGTGTGGTTAGTAATGACTGATGAAGCAGCCTGCAGCGTCCTTTGCTTCAGGGTCTTGAAAAGAGAGTCGTCTCACTCGCTCCGTCCCTCACCACCTCCATTACTGCTCCTAACCGCGTTCCTTCTATCACAGTCACAGCAAGTTATATTTATCTTTTAAGTTAAATCAGTATATGTAATGTAATCTAACTTTGTCCCCACCGAAATCTTAGAGCAAGAAAATAGTAAATGAATGCTGTGTCCTCGCTTTGTCAGGAAGGAGGGCGCTGATTCAGAAAAAATAATATAAAAAAACAGCAAAGCCTTTGATGATTTGATATCAACCTATACTCTGTTTTTTTGGTCAAAGATATCAACCTATACTCTAAATTGCTTAATTATTGGTACTTTGGTCGCTTCTCCTAGTCAAATTGAAGAATTCACTTTTTTGTTCTCTTCCTCTGTTTTCTTAACATCAGCAAGGAAGATATAAACTATAGAACCAAAAAACGTGTGCCTATGGCCTCTCCTAAGATTAAGATTGTGGGAAACATATTATCTTAGAAGTTCCCTTCTCAGAATATTATCTTAACCGTTGATTTATTTTAATCTCTCAGAATTCTTTATTATTTGAATTATTAGGACAGACCTAATTTGAACGCTGAGATGATTTACTTCTGAGAGAATTTGAACTCATGATTGTGTTTGTTTGTGAGAGAGTTTCTTTTCTTTTCTTTTTTTTTCTTTTTTTTTTTGCCAGAAAAGAATGTTTAGCATTCACATGGTTTGCTTTGGACAGTGAGAATTGACGCTGTTTGGGTAGTTTTGAGAAAAATGGATTTAGATTTTATGGTTTTGGAGTTGGTAAGTGGTTACTGTTTCTTCGTGTGTTTTTGTTTTTTGTTTTTTGTTTTGCTTAACCGCTAAAAAAAGGCGACTACGTTAATTTGGGGCAGGGGTGACCAAAGTCTTGGGTGCATTCATTGCGAGTACCAGAACTCGGAGCCTCCTTGATCCAAACAGATTTTATTTTATCCAAACATTAATATAGCAGGTAACAGATCAACGTCTACTTGTTCCCAATTCATCACTGGTATTAATTGAAAAAACATGACATGTAATAAATCATGGTCCCATGCTCCTCCGAGTTTTCTTTATAAATACAGGACATTTTCATTAACGTGGGATTTGTGGACGAGGCCAAGCATCCAAAAGGAGGTCTGTGGCAGATATATGTTGCTGTAACGTGTGAAGAAAACCCACGTCATTGGGTTTGGTATTACCACTTCTGTATCCCAGCACACATGTGCTTGATTAAGGGCATATTAGCGTATAATATAAAAAATTAATACATTATTGTGTTCATCAGTTATAAAAGGTTGATTCCTAAATTCCATGCAATACATGAAAGGTGTACTAGTTAAAACCAATTGTTTAAAAAGAAAGCCAAAATCTAGGGTGGTTAATGTTTAAAAAATGGAGGGAGTACGTATGAAATTTTCTTGTCTGGGAGTCAAACTATGTTTTAAATAAATGAAACAACGAATATCCTTTAATACTAAGGATGAGGTGTAATTTTAGAAAAATATTTTTGTCATGAACATGACACAATTAAATATTAAAGAATATAAAAGTGGAGAAAATCTTTTAAAAAAACAGCAATTCTAGCAATTTTTTTAAATTCACTCAAACATTTGTCTCTCCTTTCTAAGGTGAGAGTCACTTGTTTTCCCTACAGTTTAATACTCCTTCCAATTTTAATTATAAGATAAATTTGTCTTTCAAAAAAATTAAGGAAACTAATTAAATTATTTTAGAGTATTATTATTTCTATTTTTTTCTTCAAACTAATTAATTTGACTAATAAACTAATATATAATTTAAGGATACATAACATATAATATGATTAAAAAACTTATTTAACTTTTTTAATTTCTCAAAAAAAAAGTCAAATTGATCATATAATTAAGACCGGAGGTAGTATAATATATGTATGGGTTGATTTAACATAATTGCTGAAATTACACTATCTATAAAAGTTGTGTTTATTTTTATGTAATCCAATTCAAAACTTTTTGGATTGAGGGGGGGGGGGGGGGGAGAGACGGGCGGAGAAAATTTTTCCCAACCAAATTGCCCTTGTCCCACCACCTGGCTAAGGCCAGGCTCTCATCACCTCCAGGTCGAGCTCAACAATCTCTCTATCGCTAAAGATGTCAGCAAGGTGTAACACCCCACTGTTCCATACTCAGAACAGAGTGGCATCTTCCTAACTCAGTTCAATGTATTATTTAATAAAGAATTTAAACCATTAGCCTCAGGTTTGATTCCATAAAGTAAAAATTTTTTCCTTTAAAAAATATATCAAAAACTCAATCCATTCATAGATTTCAAAACTATTGTTCAAATGAGCTTTACTAAAAATTTAGAACTTTAGAAAACACTAAATAAGTGGTTCAAACTCTTATTAACAAATACATGTACTATTATACCTGGTTAGATTTTATCAGAGTATTACCTAGGTATTATATCTAACCTAGTGCTCTACCACTCACTTATACATCCATTTCATTTATGGGCTCGTGATATACATGCCTGTCCCTACAACAATACAATACATACGCATTCTACTATTATCCGGTCATAGTATCTATATACATATACATCACAGTAGTCACATGCGGCTATCTCAAAATAATAATTAAACCAAAGTGTAAGATAAACAAAAGGTGAAACAAAATAAAGCTGCACTATCAACTCCACCACCTTCTTGGCCTCAAGTGATAATTATGCCCTTGCTTCTTGAACCTTGTTTACTATTATGTCCACGTCCTAGATTATTGGAAGGCTCTGAGATTCAAATGAATGAATCTCAGAGTAACAGGTTAATCTCAAATTCTAACATATACAATATATATAAATCAACCAAACAGAGTAGTCCACACGACATATAAAGCAAACAGATTTCAATTCAATTTCAAACGACAAGTATTACATTCAAATGCAGCTTGTAATACAAGTAAATCATACAATGATTTCAAATACTTTAGTGCTAAAAAATTCATTTTCAGGTAATTCAAATGCCAAAATTTACTGAATGCACTAGGCCCTGCCTAACCACCGGGAAGCTAGCCCCATGGTCGGTCCTTCCGCTCAATCAAGCCACAAGTGGTGTTGGCCCCATACAGGCGAGACATACAATATGGTTTACAAAAACATATATATAGCTATGCAAAGAACATGAGATTATAGTTACTACCTATTGGTCTTACCGACTTCACCCTTCAACCAGGTTCTTACTACTACGCTTGTCCTTCGGCACGACAGTTCTCAACTCCTATAATTAACATTTACATATGGCGATGGGTCACTTAACCAAATCAATCATAATTATAAATTCAACTTCTCAAGACCCACCCCTAAGATACTTGTCTTTTAATATCCTTATGACTAGGGATGTATACCTATTGAGACTTATTTAATTAGATACTATTCATTATGAATAATTATCATCTCAGCCATTTAACCTTTCATTTTACCCAAAGAAACCTTTACTTTAAAGGTTAGACACAATTAACAACTTATGTGACTATTCTGAGACTTATCAGAAATTGACCTCTAATTTCCACAAGTACTTAAAAAATTCATAACTATATACAACTCGAAAAGGAGTAATTCCAATTTCTATTTGCTCCTTGGTAAGTATATTTTCATAAATTAAGTCACAAAGTTGATTTATGGCTTATAAAAATTCCCAAATTCTAAAAACTTAAGCTCTGTCTAGAATTCTTCAGAAATTGTGACTTATCTTCAAAAATCCATAACTCAACGTACAGAGCTCAGAAAAATGCCTATGATACGCCAAATTAAAGCTCTGGAAGTCCTCTAATTAACTAGAAATTTTCATAATTTAATATTACTCCATTCATTCCCAGTTTTGAAAAATGTAAGGACTGTCCAGTTCACAGACACAAAGTCATTTTGTAAGATTTCTTTCTCACTAACCAGAGCTTAAAATGATACAAAATATATACCATTTTAAAGCTATGTATGTCAGCTATCATCAGTAAAATTTTCATAATTTTTGAAATTCTTTAACTTGCTAAAAAACGCAACGTCATCAGTGTTCATCCAGACTGATACCAAAACGTTTTTCAGTTCATACCTCAACTTTCAAAAATCATAACTAGAGCTAAAGATCTTCATTTTGGGTGTTCCAAAGCTCAAATTCAAGCTTAAAGAGTGTACTTTATCATGTCAAATTTTCATAGAAAAAATCAATCTATAACTTACGAAAATGACATGCACTTCATCCTCTGTTTTCGGATCATGTTGCAGAGGTGTAAACCAACACATGCAACTTCATTTTATGGTTTAGATCTTTCAAAAATCAGCCCCCATGCTCTTATATCAGACATGCATGACTCCATTTATGCTTCATACAATGATATCAACTTTAATCTTGACTTAGCTTGCATGCATGCAGTGGTCATGCAGTGGTCTCCTTCCCCAATCTTTGTTCCTGGCACTTCTCTCCCTCCAAAACGAACCCTAACTAAAAAATCTAAAGTTTATGATAGATTTAGAGGACTTACCTTTGAAGGATTCTAGTGTTGCATGTGGGTTCTAAGATTTCTTCTTCTCTTCTCAACTTTGTGCTTCCTTCAGCTTCGGTTTCTCTCTCTTTTTGTCTCTGGCTGAAAAGAGATAATGAAATGGGAGGAGGTAATGAATAAATGGTATAAGGGATATGAGAGCTGCATGAGAGGGGGGAAGAGCACGTGGCATCATATTTGAGAAAAGAGAGAGTGAGGTGTCATGTATGAGGTAAAGACAAATGACACACATGCAAATTGGAAAGGAAATACATGTGTGTGTTGGGTTAGCTAAAATTTGGAGTATGTGTGCTAGGCTTTTATTCATATAGGCCGAAGGAAATAATGAGAAGAGGTGTGGGTCCACTTCACTAAAAGAAAATACCTATTTGGCTCTCCATAAGTCTTTTGTTTGCAATCTAATCATTTTCTTATTGTCTTGCAAACATTGGCTTTGTTTTAGAAAATAATCCCTTATCCCATTTAAGGATTTTTCTTCTTCAATTTATATCTTTAGGCCATAAAAATATTATCTCCAAAATATTTAGGCCAAAATTATCCTTTAACTACTTGTACTTAATTTATGGAAAAATATACCTTCAATTTCCAAATATTACTTCTTATCATAATTAAGATCAAATTTTCCATAATTAGTCTCATAATTCATTTTAATTCCTAATTCCAAATTTTAGGATGTTACACAAGGCCTTTGGACTCCTCGACAGCCTCGCCTCCAATTGTTTACCCACTTGGGCTATCCTCCTCATCGACTCCCTCAAGGGCCTCCTCGGCTACGACGTTGCAATCATCGTCACCATTTATATGTTGGTCTTTGGATTCGTGCCCGAAGAGGAAGTCGGTAGTGGGAGAGGAACACACGATACTGGAGGCCGTGAGCACGATTGATTTTTGGGTATTGTTTTTGTCCTTTCTGTGCAGTGAAGGAATGGGTTTAGCGATGATGAACAATATGGGTCAAATCGGCTTGGCACTCGGATACTCCGACGCCTCCCTCTTCGGGCTCTCATCACCTCCATCGTTGAAGTTTCCTGTATTTCGGGCGAGCTTTGAGTTTCCGATGAGAAATTTCCAAATTCTGGAATGGGTCCTTTTTCTGATGTACAACACAAAGATGTCTAGCCCTAATGGACTAGTATGTTGATATAGGATCAAATAACTCTCTCCTAGGTATCCATAGATGAGATACCTATGAGTCGCGCAGATCACTGTGCAAACTATATGGCTTTCGCCAAAGGGTGATGTATGTGTACCTTGTAGGCTAACCTCCTATTTATAGAAATTACCTTAGGATTAGGGTTTGGACTGTTGGGCCTCTTGTGCCTCCAAGCCTAAATGATGTGTCGTCATGCCTGTGTCATATTGATTGTCTCTTGTTGGGCCATACATTAAATGGGCCTAATATTTGAATTCATAACAGTTGCCCCCCAGCCTAGTAGTTCAGGTCTCTGGACTGCCAGGATGCATTCATTGTTTGATGTGAAACCCAGATTTGTCCAAGGTATATCCAGCTTATCCAGGTTGTTTGAGAGAATAGAGTCTATACCTTGCTTGCTTTTGTAGGAACTTTTTCCGAGATAATTACCTTGTCTATGTTCCTGCACTTAACAATATGTAAGCAAATCACAATCAATGGAAAATACTTATTGTTGCGCATTTCAAGTATTTGTTCATTTCAAATACTTGTCAGAATATGATTTCCGTTTTGGTTTGCATTAATTCCAGTTATTAATAATCATGCTTTTCCACTAACAATTCGTTGCCCACTCTATTGCCCCCTAAGCCTGGTAGTTTAGGTCTTTGAGTTGTCGAGATGTGTTGACTTTCCAACCCAGACTAGGTGTTCATGATTGTTGGGATTCCTTACATTCTGACCTGAGATTTCAGGTTCATATACTCTAACACCAAGATTTTAGGTTTATATACTTTAACACCGAGATTCCGGATTTATATTCTTTAATATCGAGATTCCAGGTTTATATTCATTAATCCCGATATTGTTCAAAACTTACATCACCATTGTAACATCCCAAATTTTGAGCCCTGAGAATTAAAATAAGTCTAAATAAGGCAGACAACTAAGCCCAATTCGGGAAGAGTCCTAAGAATGATGAGAGATATAAAGCCTCTCAGGGACTAAGTAACTCGACTATACGGGTCAGTGGACCTAGTATCTATAGGTCGTGGAATTAAGTGCCAATGAAAAAGGGGCATAGAAGACTTATACGGTGTTAATCCGGTTAGAAAAGATGTCATCCAACTATATCCTGAGGTATAGGACAATTAGTTAAGTGAATATAGGCCGGTATAAGTAAGTATACGATACTTTCGAAGCAGTCGGGCATACCCTACGTTTTTGGGGAAATGTCGGTATGTGGCATCATTTGTCGGGTCTCAATATTCGTGTCACAATTCCAAGTAAAACCCGATCAAGAATTCCAACTACACTATGTAAACCGAGGCAAACATGCAAACCGAGACACCATACACACACACACACACACAAAAGACACATGTCTCCTTCTTGCTTTGACACATATCTTCTCCAAATACTTGACACTTAACCTTTCATGCATTGTGACACATCACACACAACTTAAAATTAGATTTCACTCTTTTTCCTCTCATTTCTCACGCGCGCACACACATTCACATATGATTGATCTAATTCATTCCTCTCCTATAATCTTATGCCATCCTCCTTCCTCTTCACTCCTCTCCAACTTCAACATCATCTCCTTCCTCCCAACCAAATCATGAACTCTTCTCTTCAACAACATCAACATCTTTTCATCAACCACCCCCTTTCCAAGATCATCTTCATCATCATAGTCATCTCATTCCTCTTGAAGATCAGCCAAGAAAGAAAGGAAGAAGAGAAACCAACAATGATCAAGGTAAGGATCTCTATCTTCCTCTTGAGATTTGGAGTTCGATCAAAGTTGTGGCTGGACCAACATTTGGGGAAATAAGAGGAATTTCATAAATCTGAGCTCACCAACATGTTAACCATTGAAAAAGGAGTAGGAATATGTTGGTGAACGAATTTTTAAGTGTGTTTTGGAAAATAAAATCATAAGCTCCATAAAAACGTTGAAATTGTCAGTTTTGGAAGTCTGGAGTCAGTCTGCTTGTATGCATGTTTTGATGGATCAAATGGACTTATAAAATTATGAAAATATTCCTAAAGATACACGACATGCATAGCTTTAAAATGGTGGGTATTTTGTATTTTTCTAAGACCTGGTCAGATGAACTAAATTGTACAAAATGACCCTACGTTTTGGAAGCAAAAACTAGGCAGTGAGTTTGTATGTGGAATTTTAATGGGTAAATGAACCCATAAAATTCTGAAACTTTCCAGAATGAAAGAAGACTCACGTAGCTTTAATTTGATATATTTTTTGTAATTTTTAAAGTTGTGTGCAGTGAGATATGAATTTTTAAATATAAGCCATGAATTCTAGAAGCTTAACAAGACAATTAGCAGCAACGAAAAACCTGGGAATAATTTGACAAGTTCTGACCTTTGTAATTATTTTTCTATGAAAGGGGACTTGTCTAGGAACATGTGAGAGTTGACATCACATTAAAATGATTTTTTTTTTTTGCAATTAATTAAAAATAATTGAAGTTGTATAACTGTTAAGGATAGTGACAGATAAAGGCTGAAAGTAATAAGTTTAAGTTACTTAATTAAACCCTAATGAAATAAGGGTTAAAAAGGAATGTAAACATTCATTTTCCCTGGTTCTAAAGGTATGGTTATGTCCTTAGGGCCACAAGGAGAATGAAGAAACTTCAAGCGACTCCGAAGGTTGGCGAAAGAGGAACCTAAGTAAGGATAGTAGTCTTTAAAAGGTAGTGGGCTTACCTTATTTGCATGTAATTGATATTATTACTTATGTATATATGTATGATTGTTATGCTTGCTTGTTATGTGTAGCATACTTGAATGTTTGAAGCTTTGTTTATGATTATGCTATGGCCATGAGTATGATACATGAAGCATTGAGCATGCAGAAATGTCATTATGTTAACATGAGCTTGTGCAAGGCAAATATATCATACATTAATATTTATCTTGCATGCATTGTTTGGTATTGTCTGCTACTGAGATTCCTCAGCTTCTCACCCCTTTACTACCAACCAATAGACAGGCGAGCAAAGGAAAGAAGTGCTGCACAGTGCTTAAGGAGGGAGTGTTGCTTGAAGATGACCTAGTAGGAGGATAGTTGAAGAATCGAGGGATGATAATGTTTAATTTGTTTAGATGTACACTGTCCGTAAATGAATGTAAACGTTTGTAAATGGGTTAAGCCCTGGGAATGTTCCCCTTATGTATACAAGTTTAAGTTCCGTTGTATCAGTATATCAAACTATTTCTAATTTTGTCACACTACTGCGTAAGCTATAGGCTAGAATGCCAGCACCCTAGGTGGGTGTTACAACCATTTTCAATCATAGGGCTTTATGAAGCATGTTCAGATTTAACATCATCTCCCACATGCTTGAGCTGGCTCTCTCTTTTTCCCCCCTTCCAGAGAGGATTCAAAATCAAATTATCCCACAAACTGATATATTGTTGAAATGTGGCTCAAGGAATATTAGTTTGGAAGGATTTAAGTATTGAAGATGAAGTGCATAATGCTCAAAAGCCAATTAAAATACCAATATATAATGTTGATGTAAGAGATAATGTCATCAATCAAACAAGCTAGAAATTGATGTAATAAATCCCAAGGAACCTTTGAAAGACATGAGTTGACAGAATCATAGTACACTTTGACAAGTTCATCATCACAACCCTCCTGCAAACATTTAGTTTTGATGAATGACAGTATGACAGATAACAAAAGGGGATCAGTGAATTTGGCCATGTCAAAATCTATTTTGCAAGTTGACGATGATGACTTTAATTTCTTGTAGGGTGATTCTGGCGTGTTGGATGTCAATGAAATTAAAATCTTACCAAACAGCAGAGTATCAATCTACATTTATCAATCCAATCACATATTTTCAATTCATAAGGGCCGAAAAATCTAACATCAGATAAATCAATGTTGTTTTCATCCCTAGATCCAAAAATTGCCACTTCCTAGAAACAACACAAGAATTGAATAAATTCATTCAAATAGTTTCCCATTGTGAATAGGAACTTTGAGGTCAAGGCAATTAATTCAGCATAATGACTCAGCATCATTTGATTTATACTTCCCCTCATAATGACTCAATAAACTATTAATTAATTCAAAAATGTATGGCATCCCCTCTTTACCTTGCCTAAACTTCAAGACGTTATAGAAGAATACTTGTAGTGGCAACGACTTGTTTACAGAAGAATTGATGGGACAACTAGTTTGGAAGATCGTGAACCAACAATAGTGGACTTCCATGGCCGAGGTTCAAACTGTTTCATCTTCTTGCTTAGTATTAGACCTATTGTAAGAAGCCCGAATATAATGATGAAGCATAGATATCATAGAATTTATTGCAGCTTTGTTAATTCCTTCTTCAAATTTATCTGATTTAGAATTACACTTTTCTCCTCCACGTTCAGGGAAGTTATATTCTATAAGATCATCCTTGCAAAGGGTAATAGATGTAGAGCTTAGTAAGCATACCCCTGGTGCAAATTTGATCACCAGCCTCTTACTATGCCTCCAAATGAACAACAACAAGCCCCAAACCAATTGTCAGCCACCTCGCGCCAATTGACTCATTTCATTTCAACGAACCTCCTGAGAGGATTTCTAGTTAATTTGAACGAGCAACTTCTATAGTAAAAATGGACTTCTGCTCTGGAAGATAAGTTTTTTACATCTGTACCAACAGATCCCGTTACTAGAGGCTTTGATACATCAAGCAATGCATTTACTGGGAAAAGGATCACGATCATAGGACCGAGCTTGTTGATTTAATATGATAATTATGTTAAACTTGGAGCAGAATTGCCTAATATGCATCATCATCAACGAAGCCCACTATCACCAGCCACCTCGCTCTACATTTGGCATGCGCAAAGAATCAAACACCTGGTGTGCATGACATGGCAAAAATACACTTTTTTCTGTTTTACCCATTTGTTATTTATGTGACAATCATTTGTTTCGCTCCCAGAAATGCAAAAGCAGTTCATAAAGATGTGCTTATATACATACATAGATAGCACTCGAACGTTTGGTGCAAGAGACCAACCAAAAATATATATACAACCTGCGATTAACCACTGGAGGCTCCCTTGTACTCTTCAGCTATACCCTCATCAACTCAGCATTTCATCTTGGCATTCTGAATAATGCCGACTTTGGATTTGGACAACTCAGATTCAATGTTGAAAGGACTAGCCTAAGCCTAATTGTATCATCTTGGCAATTAAACAGTGGAACTCGACTCAATTTGGCATTTGAACTCGGCACTTCATCTTGGCATTTAAACAGTGGGCACTGCGTGATGGTGTTCCCAGAATTTGAGTTCCAGGAATACGGCTCAACTCGGATTCACTGTTTTAATGCACCCACTTGGGTTACTCGCATTCCTTTGGAATTTATTGGGTATTGACATATATGGGTGCACACATATTTGAAACCGTGAATCAGAATCGATTGCTTTTGGATTCTTCTTTCTTCATCTTGTGCTTTGATTGATTAAATCAAATAGCTAGAAGTGGCCCAAGAAATTTATGGCTCGAAAGTGATGGATTCCATTGCGTAAGAGAGTTCAACCACATAATTTGGACGTGTCGGTATGATCTTCACTATCACATTACTGGGTTTATTCCTTCAAGGGCATATGGCTGATACTTCTCGTATTAACCCTCGTTGGTCATGAGAATTGAAATTTATCTATCCCCACGGTTGGCCCCAATATTATGATGTAAAACACAGAGATATCTAGCTCTAATAGATTAGTATGTTGATATATGATCAAATAGCTCTCTCCTAGATATCTATAAATGAGATACTTAGGAGGAGCACAAATCACTGTGCAAACTATATGGTTTTCACCAAAAGGATGGTGTGTGTGCACAGTGACGGCTGAATAATAAATAGAGAGAGCATAGAATGTGTGTACTTTGTATAGTTTGTAGGTTAACCTTATATTTATAGAGATTACTTTAGGGGTTAGGGTTTAGACTTTGGACCTCTAAGCCCAAATGATGTGGTGTCATGCCTATGTCATATTAATTATCTCTTATTGGACCATACCTTGAATGAGACTAATATTTGAATCCATTACTGGTTCTGAGGAGGAGCTGACAGAATATTAAACAATTTTTATGGGTAATTTAATCAAAATACTCCCTTTCCCTTCCTACCCTTGAACCAAAACTGCAGCAGACACTCATGTGAGACTTAACGGAAGCATCATACTTAGGGGAAAGATTGATAACTACTGTGAGACTTAGAAATTGAAAAATGAATTTTAACACGTGAATAAAATTTAAGGCGAAGAATAAGCATGAGGACGGAAAACAAAAAAAAGAATAAGCACGAGGAAGGAGACTGGTGGCCGGAGGAAATAGTTAGGTTGAAAGGAGAGTGGAGGGGGACTCAACTACCAGTTCAAACCAACTCTCAAATGAAATAGTTAATTTTCACTCCTCCTCTGCTCCTCCTTAGTATAAAACCTGACTAAAAGTTGATATTAAAAAACTTTTTTTTTTTTAACAAATGACCGATATGAATATTCTCTTGAATAGCAGGGAGGGGAAATTAAAAAAAAAAATAATTGAGATATTTTTGGTAAAACATATCATATTTTGGATCCAGATTATCTGATTTACCATTTTAGTTCGCTTTTGTCCTTTATCCCAAAACTATGTAAAAGTTAAGGGAACTTTTTTGCCCAAAAAAGAGCATCCACCACTCATGAATATTTTTTTCAATAGCATTCTATATTATCAAATTAATTTTTAGTATACTTAATATCTCAAAATATCTTTTTAGGTGACATTCAATATCTAACACCTATAAGAATTTAATAGCACTCATAATCATAGAGTAATGTTTAGTGCATTTTTTAAGCACTTAGAATATCAAGTGCTGCAAAAAAACATATTTCTCGGTGTTAATATTTCTTACAGTTGGCTGGTAGATACTAGGCCACTATGAAAATATTTTAAAGTGGTGAGTGCACTAGAAATTAGTTTGAATTCTAAGAGCTACTTAAAAATATTCAACTAACTTTATATAGGATTTTTCCATTCCTAAGTGATGAATGCCTTTTCTTTTAAAAAACACTTCTTCTTCTTCTTTTTTAACTAAAAATTATGTAGTTCAAAGTAAAGGATGAGAGTGGACCACAACGGTAAATGGGAGAATATGGATCATTTACTTAACTAATTTACCTAGCTTTCTTAATATAAATAAGAGAAAATTTCATATAAATATCATTTGAATTTGTAAAACCTCCAGAAGCCCACTGAATTTGTAAAAAGACTCAGAGGTACCGATGACCTATGAGGAATATGCAAATTTGGGTGAAATGACCTTTTTACCCTTAGCTTTAAATAAATAAAAAAAACCTTACCGAAGGGCTGCCAACGCCCAACAGTGAGGGGGGTGGGGTTTTCTTTTTGGGTTTAGGGGGTTTTGTCTTAAAAAAAAAATCATTGGTAGTGTGCGGGGTAGGGTTCGAACCCCCAATCCCCCCCACACATCCATGGGGCCAAGTAGCCCAACCAGGTTCCTTTAATACATACACACACATTAATAAATATATATATTCTTCTTAACATTTTTTCAATGCTATTTACAAATCCTAAAACGAAAATTACCATTTCATAAAATGGAATTTACAACTTTTTTTCAAGTTTACATTTTTGCCTCTTTAATGCACTATTATCAATCCTGAAACAAGAATTACCATTCTACAAACGAAATTTACAACTGTTTTTCAAGTTTACATTTTTTCCTCTTTAATGCACTAATACCAGAAACGAGAATTATCATTCCACAAACGGAATTTACAACTTTTTGGAATAGTGCATTAAGGAGGAAAAAATGTAAACTTGGAAAAAAGTTATAAATTGCGTTTGTGGAATGATAATTCTCGTTTCAGGATTTGTAAATACCATTGAAAAAATGTTAAGAAGAATATATATATTTGTTAATGGGTATATTTATATTAAAAGAACCAAGTGGCCTCATGGATGTGTGTGTGTGTGGGGGGGGGGGGTTGAGGGTTCGAGCCCCATCCCCCACACTTCTAATGAATTATTTTTTTTAAGACAAAAACCTCTAAATCAAAAAAAGAAAAAGAAAACCCCACCCTCACCGGTGGCCATCGGCCGGCGCACAGCAGACCCTTCGGCAAGGGTTTTTTTTTAAACACATATTTAAAACTAAAGGCAAAAGGGTAATTTCACCCGAATTTACATATCCATTATAGGTCCTTGGTACCTTGAAGTCTTTTTACAAATTCAGTGGGTTTCTGAGGGTTTTACAAATTCAAATGGCATTTATATGAAATTTTTCTTTTAAATAAATTAGTTAAATAAGTCATATATTAATGAATAAAATGAATGTTAAGAAATGAGATGTTATGATTTAGAAAGATTAAATTGCCTAAATACATTAATTTAATGTATTTATATTTATTATTGTTTCAAAATTCCAGAGTAATTTGCCTCAAATAAATATAATATTAGGTTAAAACTATCCCCTCCTTGAAGGAACTGACTAATTAAGCATTTTTGGCATTCTATTTCATGTGGCTAGATTAGATCAGACTGTAGGGATGAAAATAGGTTAGGCTATATTAGACTTTAGTTAAATAGTCCTGAGTTTGTTATGAGAGTAAAATGTTTGAGCCTAAACCTAAACCTAAATATAGGTTTTTTTTTAAAAAAAAATTAGGCTTGGACCTGAGCCTTCATAAAACCTGGTTGAGCCTGAAACATTTTTAAAAATCTACTTACATATATACCTTTAAAAAGGTCTTGTATTGCAGGTCTTAAAAGCTATAATTAACTAATATAAAAATAGGGATAGTATTATAATTAACTAATTATAGTTGAAATTAGAATATAATAATAATAAATTAAATATTATGTTATTTATATTATATAAATATAAATATATTTATTTAATATGTAAATATCGTATTACACATTTATGCCTTGCCCTAACCTTTTTAACAAACAGGCTAGGTCATATCAGGCCGTAAACAGGTCGTAGGCAGTCTAATAAGGGTTTGACCTATTCCCACCCTTCGATATAAGTGACATGTTTGTTTAAATTAGTTTTTAGAAAATAGTTTTTAGATTAGTTTTATCCCTAGACGAAGTAATAGAGTTGTTGACTTTCTTGCAACAAATGTTTATGAAGAGGTGTACCCGGTAGGGTGGGTATGTCAACCTTCACACTCTTTGCTGACTATGCTAACTTTGGATGGAAGGGAGGCCTACATCATCGTGTATGTATAGAGCTTCTTCATTGAGTCTGGCTATGTTGGAGATTTAAATGTTTTTTGTTTTCTGTTAGTATTTGGTTGTCAGCAGTGTGTTATTGCTCTATTTTTATTCTGGTTTGTCTGTATTATGTAACTTTTATTCTTCTCGGACGATTTGGATGTGTTCTGTTGACTGTTATGGTAATTCAAGTTCGATTGTTGAGGGGGAAAAAAAAAGTTTTAACCATTTACAAAATACGTATATAAGAAGAATTTTTTTTAATTTTTTTTTAAAAAAAACTTTTAAAAAGTGATTTAGATGTTAATCTTTTTTATTATTATTATTATTAAAGATTTAGATGTTAATCAAACACTCACGTTTACCAACCAAAGGGGAACGTGGGCATCGTCCCATTCTCTATTATTTTCTCATCTCACAGCAGCTAGCTTGTTGGACTTGGAACCGTTGATGATACTTGGTGGGCCTGCACTGCTCGGTAACTCTGTTCTCCGACGATAAAAAGTACTATAAGAGCCTTGTTTCCTCACCAGTCACCATACGACCTTCACCCCTCTTCCTCTACAAGTCCAGATTCTAACTTCCTAGCCATTGACATCGGAGAGACAAGAGAGGCTGAGGGTCTTCGAAGCTGAAGAAGAAGGAGAATGGGGTTGGTAAAGTCAGCCACAGGAGACGCCATTCTAACCTCAATCTGGGTTTTCGGCATCTCAACTCTTAGAATCGTCGCTTCCCAAGTCGCCTCCTTCCTTAACCTCCACCCTTCTTCACTCGCCGGCCTCTTCATCGTCACCGTCATCAACACCATTCTCGTCTTCACCATCAGTCTCATCGGCAGAATCCTCGGTGGTGCTAGCTTTAACCCCTCCACCACCGTCACCTTTTACGCTGCCGGGCTCCGACCCGACTCCTCCCTGACCTCCTTGGCTGTCCGATTTCCTGCTCAGGCAGCAGGTGG
Source organism: Acacia confusa (assembly GCA_037074495.1). Lineage (NCBI taxonomy): Eukaryota > Viridiplantae > Streptophyta > Magnoliopsida > Fabales > Fabaceae > Acacia > Acacia confusa. The sequence continues at coordinate 4,369,608 of CM073509.1, forward strand.
GGTTGCCGGAGTTCTTGCTATTCTTCACCTCATCCCCACCCAGTACAAATCCATGCTTAAAGGTCCTTCCTTGAAGGTTAATTTGCATACTGGGGCTATAGCAGAGAGCGCCCTAACTTTTGCTCTCAACTTGACTATTCTTGTTGTTATGTTTCAAGGTCCAAAGAACCCTTTTTTGAAATTGTATTTGATTTCTGTGGCTACTTTGTGTCTGGTTATTCCTGGTTCTGCTTACACGGGACCTTCTATGAACCCAGCTAATGCATTTGGATGGGCTTACATCAACAATAGACACAACACTTGGGAGCAGTTTTATGTTTATTGGATATGTCCTTTCATTGGAGCTACTCTAGCTGCTTCCGTTTATCGATTTCTCTTCATGTCACCAGTTAAGCAGAAGAAAGCCTGAATGGCACAATTTGTATAAAGCTCGTAGTTTTTTTCTTTAAGTTTTTATGCTCATTAATTCTCACCTCCCCGTCCATTTTCTTTTTCCCTAATATGTAGTTTGGGGCTCTTTCTGTATTCTTGTGCCATTGATCTGCAGGGATTTTTCCATATTGGATTTGAGCTTCCTTTGTTGAATCCTCGGATTCACTATCTTGATTCGGACTTCAAGCTAGTTAAGTCCATAGCAACATGTTTATGGATGTGTCGGTATAATTGAGGGTGGGGAATGAAAGGATTTGGATGTAAAAGAGTGTAATATAACGTGGTCAGCTCTAGATTTATAACCAGGCTCTTAAAATTATTGTCCCTATCATACTTTCTTTCTGGATCATTTTATAATACGTATTTTCTAAAACAATATAATTATCTTTTCTAATCCCTTTCTTCCTTTTTTTTTTAATTATTATTGAGGAAACAGAGTAAATTAAGAAAAAATCAATTAATATTATAAATATATCTTATATTTATAATAAGATCAATTCCTCAATCATATTCTATATTAAAGACAGGACACCGGATGGGGTATTATAGTGGCAAAAGAACTATGCAAGGATATATCAGATTACATTACAGGGTCTTCCAGAAACTTAACAGATTATACTGGACGGGCCAATGCGAGAAAGTAACTTTCTGGAAATTATGCAGGTTGAATCAAGGAGAGAGATAAGGAAGAAATATAACATTAAGCAAATACACTCATCACTTAAACCGAGCAATTAAGCTCATACAGTTCAATGACATAAACTTCGAATGAAAGGAGGACAAACTCATCAGCAATACTACTATGAAAGTTAAGTAAAACTCTCTCTTAACTCAATGCAAAAAATAAAGTCTAGTTTAACTGTCTTCTAACAAGAAATTTGAAGAGACAGGTTTTGAAGTTGCCAAGGGGAACTCTTTTATGGTAGAGACAGATTTTGAAGTTACCAAGGGGAACTCTTTCACCATCACCATGATCATTGAGGAGTTTCTGTAAATGCTGTGAGGGAAATCTCATTTCTCACAGGAATATTCTGTGGCTCCAAATCATAACTGGGAAATAAAAGTCTTGTGCAACAAGAAGCTCCCATGTTTTGCACGGTTATTAATTGCTAGCAGGAAGAGCCACTATGGGAACTTGAAGCCCTCCATGGAGTACCATTTTCTGATTAGAGTTACATCCTCATCTTCACTGCAATGAACCCATATGTAAATTCCTATACTTAATTAAGGGGCAACGGATGTTTATATTGAGTAAATATCTGCATCAGATATTGTAAAACAAAATTGCTTTTCAAGTTTACAACTTAGCATCGGGGACATTGACTGCTTTAAAAAAGGCGCCTCCATGTAACTTTATTCCACCACAGAACTTAAGAAAGAGTTTTTTTTTCCAAAAAAAAAAAAAAACTTCTCAGTCAATTTAATTTTTTAAAAAGGGTTAAGATGTATTTTGCCTCATAAGTTGTTACAGTGGAATAATTTTACCATACTCCTAGAATTTTTTCAGAGTACAATGTCACCCTAGAAGCTTTTAAATCAAAGCAATTTTGTCTAAGCTGTTATTTCAGTTAAGTTTGACCATTAGTTGACCAAACAATAAGGAAGGAGGTGAAATAAAAGGGAAAAATAAGAAAATGACGGGGCGGGGAGCAGAGGGTCTGAAAGTGGGGGAGTTCAGGCGAGGGGTGTATTATATACCTCTTCCAAATTTGTTCATGAGCGAAAATTTCTGAGCTAAATTTGTATAAAAACCCAAAATAAAAAGACATGGATAACACGTAGTCTATCAGTTAATCATATTTAGTTAATTAATCGTTGAACTTGACTAGGATAATAGTAAAGACAAAATTGTTACGATTTAGCAATTTTCTATACAATAGTGCACCTAAAAATCTTCCATAGTAAAATTGCTCCATTTTTGACAACTTTCATGAGAAAATAGAACTATAACTCTTTTTAAAAAGAAAAACGCACTCATGAATAATCACAGAAAATACACTAATAAGTCATGTGGAGGCAATATCTACTGATGTCCATTAAGAACCAAGCCTCGTTTTCAATGTGTAGACTTCAATATTCCAATTCATAGTGGGCCGTATAACAAGTTTTTAAAATATTTTCTAGTCAGGGCAGGGGACCCTTGCTGATTTTGTACAACTTTAGCTATTAATAAGTTATCCTAAAGACCAATAATTCATCAGAGCCTCGCGTCGCAGCAGGTGAATAATATATTATCCAAGTGGCCTAAAACAATTGGAAAGACCTTTTTTTATAAGCAAAACAGCAGGTTTGTTCTCTTGTTTTCCAAAATGTAACCTCTTATTTATATCAGCTCATTTTGTACTTTGCAGAATGTTAACCTGCAGACTAAATTAATGATAATTAATCAACCTTTTTAGGTATGAAAATAACATTCAGTCAATGCTCTTTCCGCACACAAAAATCCACTACTAACCTATGATCTTCTAAAGAATTTGAGACTATATCTTGGCTAATTCTTTTTTTTAAAAAAAAAAAAAAAAAATTGGACGGTAAGCGTAACGCCTAAAAAGTTTGGGGATTGAATCCCAAACCTAATATCACAAAGGGCACATCTAGTTCCACTAAACCAAAGGTATTCGGGATATCTTGGTTAATTCCGACATAGATGTTTAACGCATTTTAATCTAAAAATCTCCTAGTTATCAACCAAATCGGCATGAAGAAGACTTACAGTTCATCATTTTTCACACTTAACAAATCGTTTGAAAAAAAAGGATATGAAAAGAAAAGATGGAAGAGAAAGAGCTTTCCATGAGCCAATTCAAAAGACCCTTAATTCAATTGTTTGGATTTGGCATATGATGAAAAATATTCACATAAAAGCACCTGAAAGATAAATCATATTGCAGTAATCTCTAATCTGAAGCGATTGGGCTAGTGATTGGTGCAGTGAGCCATAAAAAGCTTGCAGAGGAATTAAACCAAATATGCGAGCATAAAGTCGTAACTGACCAACATAAACAAATCAATTCAAAACAAACTCATTGATCTTTACTTTTGAACCACAGTTTCTAAACTTTGGAACAGAACATTAATCTCTCACTCTGTGAAGTGTATAATCAGAGCATAATATGAACAGAAAGCAAACACAAAGCAAGGAATGTGAGTATTAAAAAAAAAATCATTGCTTTGGACCAGATGGAACGAGATCATGGAAAAGAAAGCTTCTTTACTGAGTTTAAGAGAAATCCAGATGCATTTATGAAAGAAGCATATTACCATTGATCACAGAGGTTGAAGATGAAGTGGGTGAAGGAGCAGAAGAAGAAGAAGCCAATTTTACATGAAGGAAGGGTTCTGCCTCTTGCTTGCCACTCTTTCCCGCTGTCAAAAGTTAGCTTAGGGCATATAAATAGTACTCGTAATAATCATATGGGGAATTACGAAAAGACAAAAGGTGAAATGTTACCACATTCATTGTATCGGGACATTTTGTCCAAAAAAAGAGAAAATGCATCTGGACATAGCATCACCGTACACTACGAAGGAATATTATAGAACAAGGATTCCGGACCTTGCCAGGTGTTTAAAAAAAAACACAAAGCTTTGATATTATTATACAGCAAGCATGGCATAAAACTTGGGAGCAGTTTTCTGTTTGTTGTATATGTCCTTTCATTGGAGCTACCCTAAGCTACTTTCCTCTATCGATTGCAATTTATATCGCTAGTCAAGCAGGGGAAAGCTTGAATGGCACAATCTAGATAATCTTGTCGTATTTAAAGTTTTATGCTCATAAATTCTTATATTCCCTTTCATTTTCCTTTTTCAAGGTAGTTTTTTTTTAATGAAAATGGGGTAAGAGAACACGCAGGGACTAACTAGTTAAAAAAAACATATGACTGAAATTTTTTAAGAAAGTTGTTATATAGATAACAATATCAATACCCATTTGATGACCTTGACGAGCCAAAGAATCGGCACGCTGATTAATTTCTCTTGACATAAGATTAAAAGTGATAGTCCAATTATATATTAGAAGACGATGAACTTGTCTAGTATGACCGTCGAAAGGTTTCTAGAAAGTTTAGTCCCATATCGTTTATGTACTCTTGTGCCATTGCTCTAGAGGGACGTCCCAATATTAGATTTGATTTGTGCTTCCATTGTTGAATCCTCTGATTCGCTATCTTGATTAGAACTTAAAGCTAGTTAACTCATTAACACCAAGTCTTGTATGGATGCGTCGGTACAGTTGGGGGTGAAAACGAAAGGATTGGATGAAGAAGAGTGTGAAAATGTAGTCCTTTTAAAAAGCTTGTGGAACTTAAGAATTTTTCCTATACACAGCGGTCCACTTAAGATTTATAATTAATCTTTTAAAATAATCACCTCTAAGCTAGTATAGTGGCAAGAGAACCCCACAAAGATCTATCAGATTATAGGGTCTCTCAAAAACGTAACAAACAATATTGAATGGCCAATGCGAGGAAGTAGCTTTCTAGAGTGGAGAGTATAGAGGAAGAAACATAAAATTAAGCAAATTTACTCGTATCACGTAAACCGGGCAATTAAGCTCATACAGTTCAATCACATAAACTTGAATGAAAGGAGAAACTCATCAAGCAATACTACTACTTTGATAAAATTCTCTCTGACAAAACGCTAAAAATAAAATAAAGTTTATCTATTTTCTAACAAGAAATTTAAAGAGACAGCTTTTGAAGTTGACAAGGGGAACTCTTTTTATGGTAGAGAACGTAGGATCTACATGAAGCACATTCATAGGTATCAACTACTGAGTTACTTCAGATTCTGCTATTGGTTCGTGACCCTGTTCTCCTCAACAGGTTGCAAATTGCTTTCACCATCACCATCGAAGAGTTTCTGTAAATTCTGTGAGTGAAATCTCATTTCTCACAGTAATATTCAGTGGCTCCAAATCATAATCTGGGAAACAAAAGTATAGTGCAACAGGAAGCTCCCATGATCTGAACAGTCATTAATTGCTTGCAGGAAGAGACACAATGGGGGCTTAAAGCCCTCCATGGTGTACCATTTTCTGATCAGAGTTGCATCTTCATCTTCCCTGCAATAAACCCATATGTGAATTCCAGCGTCACTAACGGCGGTTGTCTACTTATATTGAGTAAAATATCTGCATCAGATATTGTAAAAATTGCTTTTGAAATTTACAACTTTGACTGCTTAAAAAAGTGCCTCTATGTATCTTTATTCAACCCAAGAACTTAAGAAAGAGTTAAAAAATCTTCCCCCAGTTTAGTTTTTGTTTTTTTTTTAATAAAAAAACAAAAAGCACTAATAAGTAATCACAGAATAAGCACTCAAAACTTAAAAACTCATGCCAATTGGCTAGGCAACATATACTTCTTTCAACCCATAATATAAAACACTTCAACTAATTCATCCGAATCAGCAAATGAGTTAACTCATTCAATATGTTTTAAATTGATTTTTTTTTCTAACTTTACCTATATTAAATTACGTTTTTAATGAGAGAAAATATAAAAAAGTCACATTTAAACATTAACTACATGATAAAATTGACAAATAAACATTAATTACTCATTGTAGACAAGTGACTTGTATTACTAATTTCCATTAAAAAGAAATCCTCATTTTCATTTAAACATTAACTACATAATAAAATTGACAAATAAGCATTAATTACTCATTGTAGACAAGTGACTTGTATTACTAAAGAAAACCTCATTTTCATTGCGTAGACTGAAATATTCCAATTCACAGTGGGCCCGCATGAGAGGTATTAAAATATTTTCTGGTCAGGTCACAGTTGCTGTTTAAGCACAGGTTTAGTTATTAATAAGTTATATTAAAAAAAAAAAAGACCAATAATTCACAGAGCCTCGCGTCGCAGCCAAAGAGGCAAGTTGTGAATAATATATGATCCAAGTGGCCTAAAATAATTGGAAAGCCCTTTTCTATAAGCAATACAGTAGGTTTGTTCTCTTGTTTTCCAAAATTCGAATCTTTTATATTTATTTACATACAGCTCAGTCTGCACTTCAGAATGTTAACCCCCAAGCTAAATTAATGATAATTAATCAACCTCTGAAGACTTTAGGTATGAAAATAACATTCAGTCAATGCTCTTTCCGTACAAAAAATCCACGACCAACCAATAATCTTCTAAAGAATTTAAGACTACATCTTGGCAAATTCCGACATGGATTTTGAAGCATTTTAATCAAGAAATCTCCCTGTTACCAATCAAATCGGTGTTGAGAAGATTTCATAGTTTATCATTTTTCCCACTTAACAAATGGTAAAAGATAGGACATCGAAAGAAAGATAAAGGACTTCCATAAGCCAATTCAATAAACCCTTTTTAATTGTTTGGATTTCGCATATGATGAAGAATATTCACATAAATAAAAACACCAGCAAATGATACTGATTCTCTTGTTTGTATGGGTCATGCCCGAGATCTTCAGGGGATATCAAATCTGATTGATCAATCTTAATAATGCTGTGATGATCTATAATCTTAAGCGATTGGGTTAGTGATTGATGCAATGAGCCATAAAAAGCAGGTAAAGTCCTAAGTGACCGATATAAACAGATCAATTCAAAACAAAACTCATTAATCATTACTTTTGAATCACAGTTTCTAGACTTTGGGACTGAAAATTAATCTCTCACTCTCTGAAGAGTATCGTCAGAGCAAAATACGAGCAAAAAGAAAACACAAATCAAGGAATGTGAGTATCAAAAAAACCTTTACTTAGTACCAAATCGGAAGAGATCATGGAAAAGGAAGCTTTTTTACTCGGTTTAAGAGAAACCAAGATACATATATGAATGAAACATATTGCCCACAAATCAGAACCAAGCAGAGGAATACGTACCATCGATGGCAGAGGTTGAAGATGAAGTGGGTGAAGGAGCAGAAGACGAAGCCTCTTGCTTGTCGCTCTTTCCCACTGTCACAGGTTAAGCTTAGGGCATAATAATAAGCAATAATCATATGGGGAATTAATTACGAAAAGACGAAAGGTGAAAAGTTACCACATTCGTTGAATGTAGACATAGCAAAAAAATATTGAATCTAGACAGCAATCAAAGTAGAATACGAAGGAATATTATAGAACATGGACTCCGGACCTTCCCAGGCGGAAAAAAAAGAACAAGGTTTGGTATTATTATACAGAGTGGTTCAAACCCTTTCAGAGAAAAAACCAAAGAACAAGTGTAAGCATCACTTCTAACGTATTGATTCTTCTTTGGAAATGTTTCCTTTCACTATGCAAAGAGCTGCCCTAAATTTTGATTTGTTTATTATTTGTTCGGATTGTCCATATCCTATTACTCCTCTCCCCCACTATATATATATATATATAAAAGGTGGAGTGTGATGAAAATTTTGGGTCATAGAGAGGGAAACTTTTCATGTACATCATGTTAATTTTATTTTCATGAGGTATAATGTATATTAAATATGAGTAAAATTATAAAGTTGTTAAATTTTATAGTAGGGTTAATGAAGTTTAAGGTTTTTCTTTGCCTATATGAAAAATATTGGAAGTATCATATAAATAGAAACATATGAGTACTCTTTCCAATGCTTTTTTATAAGCAACTTTGATCCTTCTTGCAAAAAATGAAATTAAGTTAATAGAAGTTAAAAACAATACATATGTAAAAAAAAAGTTATATTTTTTCTAAATATGCTTCTATTTATGAAATGAACATAGAAGAGAAAATAAATAACAAATATGAGAAAGTATGAATGTAAAATATAACAGATGATGTGTAGTAAATGATTAAATAAAAAATAATTAGTGATGAGTGGAGGATAATTAATATAAAGATATGTGTTTAATAAAGGGAAAAAAAGAGGAAATAGTTTATATTTTAAAACAGAAAGAAAAAGTTATTTATGAAAACGACTAGTTCTAAAAGAGAGAGAAACTTGCTTGAAAAAAAAAAAATAGTGGAGGAATATTTCATAGGTTCTCATGTGACTCTTGTGGCACGTAGGGGTGCAATTAGGAGGAACGTGGCCTCCATGGTTGGAAAAAGGGACGAGAAGTGGGACTTTCTGCAAAGTAGTGAAATAATTCTTGTTTATTTTGCTAATAAGAATATTTTTTTAAAAAAATAAAGTAAAATTATTATTATCTTTAATTTCATTTTGGGGTGTAATAAAGTTTTAGAATATCTTAGGGATTAATTGAAATTAAGTCTTTCCCATGAGCACGGAATGAAATTCTCCCTCTTTTTTTTTTTTTTGAGAATTTAAGTAACTTCTAAAGCAGAGATCGAAAAGTTAATTTTTTTAAAATTTATTTCTTTCACACAAAAAGTGTATTTCTTAAAAATATAATTATAAATTATTTTAAAAAATGAAAAATCAACCAAGTAACTTGTATACTCCATTATACTGTTGACTTTTTTAAAGAGATAAATGAAGCTAAATAAATAACTTAATCATAATAGATGTTGTATATTATTAAATTATATAATATTTTATAAATTAGATAAATTAGTTTGATATAAAAATGATAAATATAAATATTTTAAAGTAATTTATTCAGCTTTCTTCATTTCCTTGAAAAGTAAACATAATCTTCTATTAAGGACTTGAGTTAATATTAAGTTCGTAGGAAGTTAATTAGGAATTAATTGGGTGAACTTAATTTCCCAATTGTAAACATAAATTTTCACAAAAGATATTGCATTTTAACAAGAATAGCTGATAATCAAGAAAAAAAATTTAATAAATAAATTGAGTTCAACATCTATCACGACTCGGAAATAAACGTCGAGACTTATTTTTTATGGCTAGACCTAATTTGTGTGTTTGTTCAACTTAAAAATCTAATCGGCAAGACCAAATAAGATTTAATAGATGGAACCTAAAATTTGTTTAATTCTTATCGATGATGTTACGCTATTGGATAATATAATATTTTAATCTTATTTGTAATATGCATTATATTAAAAAAAGTTAAGTTGATTTTCAGAAATAATCAAAATAAAAATGTTGAAATGTGATAAAAATAAGCAATTTCCATTGAAGGGATCAATTCAACGCAAGCAGCGATAAAGTTTATATTTTCACAGACCAGTCTAATCACACGGTGAAAATTATTAGAGTTATTCATTTTTTTTCAGACTTAAAACAAAAATGCGTTTTATACTTGTGAATAATTCTTGGATTTCCTCAACCACTCCAAGGTTTGTTTTAAATAAAAAATTAACGTTACTTTCGCTTAAGAGACAAACAACATAATGGCCGGTGTTTATCATCATCATATTAACCAGCCTTAATTCATGTGTAAATGTATATACACATAAATTGGAAAAAATAAATGAATAATCATGTTGATGTATAATAAAGAGTTTAGGTTCATTTTTGTTTTGAAAGTTGTCACAAAATCTTATTTTTGTCTTGAAAGTTTTTTCTGGATCATTTTTACTCTTTTTTACTATAACCACTATCTAGGTTAAGTTTGACAGCCATTTGATCAAATATATTGAGCTAGCAGATCCAAGTGTCATACATGTCAGCTTTGTTGAAGTGCAAATTTGCTTTAAAAGTTTTCACTTTATGACCAATGTTATGTTGAAAATTTTTAGATTTAATATTATCCCTAAAGTTTACAAATTATAATAATGTCACCTTGACTATTATAAATGTTAAGTTTAACTATTATTAGTTGACCAAATATGCTTAATTGACCGAATGAACGACATTGAACAAAGATGGAGGTGGAGCTAATGTTCGCTAAGAAAATGAAGAAAAAGATTCAATATTTAGATTCAAGCAGACAAAGCAAGATTATCGAGAATAAAACCATTGGTAACCCTTTGTCATCGTTCCCTAGCAATACCAAGATAAATAACTGCCACTTTGATGCATAAGATGTTTTCAACTCTTTAATTTCTTCCAATTGTTTAGATGCAGTGCATGTTATTGAAAAAATATATTTCCTTATTTATAAATATAACTTGAAAAAAATGAAATGAATGACACATGGACAAATCAAATAAGTATATTTGATCAATTAACAGGTAAAATTAACTTGGATAATAGCCGAGACAAAACTACTACGATTTGGAAGCTTTTAGAACAAAATAGCTCTTGAGTAAAAACTTCCTAGCTTAGCTTTGCACCTAAGCCCAAAAAAATGACACAGATGAATGTAGACTTGTCAGCTCAACATATTTGATCAACTAACGGTCACACTTAACTTAAATAATGGTTGGAGCAAAATTGCTACAATTTGAAAACTTTCGGGGTGACATTACCCAAAAAAAAAAAAAAAAACTTGCACAAAAAAATGGACCTTAATCCAATAATAAAACAACATTCATATATAAAAAGGATCATGATTTTGTAAGTGGAATCTTTGTCCAATCTTTTGTCAACATAATTTATCTTCATTATTGTATAATGAGAAATAAAGTAACCGGAGTATGAAAGTATGAAACTATGCATCAGAGTGTGTTTTTCCCCGTGTTATGTTTTTTTATTTGAGGTTGGGTTTACCGTTTTAGCATGAACTTAAAATTCAAACCCTACTTTAGCTCCTGCATTATATACAAAACAAGAAGAAAACCAGAGCCTCACTCTAGTTTGGCTTAATTCTAGTACCTACCGCTGATATAACATCCTCCAGAAGATCATCTTCATATTTTATCAAAATTCCCAGTTGCATCTCACGATATATTTAAGATCGATTAACCATTGCCAACTTACAATCTGGCCACCAAATTTCCTCCAAAGACCCTCTTTCACTCACTCAGGCTTAAGCATGACATCATCAATGGAAAGCTCTTCAACTAGATGAAGCTATATGGTTGCATCCATAGGATAGCAGCCCAAAACTCGAATGAATTTGGCAAATTCCTGCAGGAATGTTTTTCAAAATATGGCACTCAGTAGTCACAACAAGCAAATCAAAGGATAGAGGGTTATTTGTATAAATAACAAGTTTTATCCCACTAGATGTGGTTTGCTACATGAATCCCATGACAAAATTATACTGTCAACAACCAAACTTTTAGATGGATTCTTAATTAAGAGGTCCTGTTCAATAACTTCATCGACAATTATTTTTATGACTTTAGTTTTTTCACCATAACAGACAAGACAAGCTACCTAAGAAAGTAAAACATCATTGTGGACAAAGAATGAACGCTCTAATTATAGGCAGATAAATGAGAGCATAGTTTGAAGGTTGCCAAGCAAAGTTATGGTGGGGCAATGAAGGCCTGGTCAAACTCAAATGCTTAAATGTAGGAAAGCATCGAAAAGTCTAAGCCACTAGGTGTGATTTACAGATGAGGAGAGTAACTAGTTACTAGTTAGCAAGGAGTTTTTAGGCTCAAGCATTAATTCTGTCATGTATAAAAAAGGTTCTTCATTTTCTTTAGATAGTGTTAGCATACTCCAATTTCCGGATATGGGAGGATTACTCTAGAACCGCCACCTCAAAAGAATAGAAAATAAATGAAGAATATGAATGACAAAGAACAGAACAATGTTAAAGAAATTAACTTCGCTCATACAGTTTTACGCAGTAGCTAAACAAGGAATCCAGGATACTTCAGATGGAAAACAAACGCGACAAAAGATTTTCCAATGATATAGCATGAATGTTTGATTTCAATAATTTCATCGAGCTTAAGGGCATACAACTTTCATTCTCAACTATATAGTCATCGTGTCTTCACCTTGGGAAAATTTTCAAGACATCAGAATTCTACATTACAAGTACATCTTTATGCTTGAAAATGTCCAAAATCCAAATTTACAGATTTATAATCTTCCATTTTTATTCACCTGATAGAACAGAAGAACTCATATTTTCGCTTCAAACAACAATATGTTCTAATGCTATCCATATAACTTAAATTCAATTCTGGTCAGAAAAAAAGAATGTCAAGCACCAAACCTGCAGATGTCCTAGAGCAGTTTGAGCCCGGGGTTCAGCCATAGAAGCCTCAAAATCAATATAGAAAAGGTAGTCAAAACACCTGAATCAGAAAACATCACACGTGGTCAAAATGTTTGAATTAGCAACGGGAAAAAAGAAGGAAAAACAAACGCAATAGTGCCTTCAACCTCAAAAATAGCATGGGGACATTTAGAGATAAAAATCTTGCACTATTTGCTTTTGCATAAGGCACCTTAAAATTAGTCCATTTAAAGATCCGCGTGAACAGCCTCCACAAGACAGATTTATGTCATTTTACATGGCACAAATCTCAAGGAACCCTTTTCTAATCTTTTTAATCTAATCTGCATTTTACTTGTTCAGTTTCACCAATTCACCACCTTCTCCACTTTTTCCCACTAGAAACTTGAAAGGGAGCATTCAATCTCCATCCCATTGTCACACACAGGACAGTATAGGCAGTATATCAATCATCATAGATACGACAGTCAGGTCCCTCGTCTTCCTGTGCAAATCACCTCATCTATCCCTTCCTTTCTCTCCCATGAAACAACATAATAATCCCTCTTACCCAGAGACAATGGAAAACTAAGCAGAAGCAGGCAATTAATATCCAACAAAAAGATTTGCGAGATACAGTAACTAAAAAATATTACTCACCTTGCAGTTCCAGTGTTGGAGTCATCAACCACTCTTAATGGTCGATTTCTTTGTGGTCGACTTTCAATCTGAGTTCATAAGTTACGCATTCATTAAACCTTGTAAAAACATGTAATGTAATGTAATGAGTTAGACTAAGAGAAGTAAAGTTCTTTTTTTCAAAAGTTTACCTTACTCAAATTGATGTCCCTCAATGCGAACACTGCCAATGCCTTAAACAATACCCCAGGACCCTCCTCCAAACTAAACACTATACTAGTCTGAAATTAATAGATGATGTTTGAATCCAGATGTTTTGTAAGAAAATAAAAACCACAGAGACAGATTAAAGGAATATTTACCTTAAACGGCTTATCAGCTCTTGAAATTATCGGATCCCTCGCAAGAATTAGATAACGATTGATAATTTCAGCATCATCCTGTCCAAGATGCAGAATTAACAAACGAGCATTTTTTATTTGCATTAATTTTCTGTGTCATGTAAGAATTTGTGTTAATGGATAACAAGGATATGCCTGATGCGTTATTTCCATTCTAACTGAATATGGTCTGTTGGTACTGATTAACTTTTTATCTTGTAGAAACAATTCTTCAACTGGTGTCATTGAGAGGTGAACACATAGCATATGCATCATAGCTGGCTGATTGTGCACAAAAGTTGAAGGTTTTAACCAATTTAAAGAGATATCTTAAAATTGTCTGACCAAAAATGCTTTATAAGTCTGTACAATAGGTGATTGATCTCATCTAAAAACCATAATCATGGATAGACAAGATGTATTTCTCTTGCTTCTTCAATATTACAAGTATCTGATCATAAGACACGAACTATTTTAACTATCATGATTCTAATCAGTGAAAATTAACAAAGGCAAGCATTTATATGGCAATCCACATAATATCAATGCTTAGTTTTTCAACTTAAGAGTTTTTTATTATCATCAAGCATCAGAATAACAGATGAACAAATGGATAATCACTGGCAATCAGGCAAAAGGTAATGAGAACATATCCATTAAAGATATTTTGCTTCTGGTAAGGGATTTTACTTGGATTCTTTCTGCGAGTACATTAAGCCCATAGATTTCTGCAGCTCGATGACTTGCAATCACACCAGCTTTGTACAGGCCATTCAAAGCTACATACTGATGTCAAGAGAATATTAAGAAGAAGAAGAAAATATTTGTTACTAAAATGTTCAGAAACTCGAGAATCAAATAAGATATATGGAGGAACTACCTCAGCAGCACCAGCAGTATCATCAACACTTTCTCTAGCAACATTTAATTTAGTAAGGAAGGCATCACTAAGATCAAGAGCCTGCAGACAAGAATCACAGTTCTTCAATTCTATATCTTGCAACTTGCTAGCACAGATTTCTGAGTCCACAAATAATAGTACACATCTTCTGCCCCACTATCGACCAAGTTAAATAGTCAAGTTTGGGAGAAGTATACGTCATACCTACTGTTAGACTTACAGCAATTACTAAAGTTTCTGGCAAAAACTTTGACCATTTTGGAACTTTAAATTTCTCAAAAAAAAAAAAAGTCAACTTCATATTTTTCAAAAAATAGAATACCAATATTTGCCCTTTTGCACAGATTTAGATGCAATGAGAGCAAAATAGGATTTTTTTTTTTTTTCCAGCAGAAAATAAAAAAAATTGACACAACCACATATCAGAACAAGCAGAAAAAAGAACCACAATTAGCCTGACCTGGGGATGGCTTAGGACACGCTCTAAGTACTCTGCTCTGACTCCAGGCAGAGCTAGAAGGCAAAAGTTAATAGGCAGCTGCACCTCACCAACAATGTGCAGCCTATGGCAGAGAAGTAAGTCATAGTTTCGATGAAGGCTTCCCCCTGAAGAATTTTCAATGGGAATGATAACTTTGTCGGCCAACCATAATTCAACAGCCTGCTAAACAAATTTTCTATTAAAGATTGTTGGGTAAAAAGGGTCAGGATAATAGCACAAATTATTTGAGAAGGTTATTAGAAAGACATTGACGTCCTTAATAGCTTTAAGAAACAGAAAGTGTGTTGGTTGGCAAAGAACATTTAAATTTATCCAGTTTCTTTTACTGGATTTCAGAGAGAGTTTAAGATTGAACTTAAATTAAACCTTAAAAGCAGCTTCAAAATCATGGCATGGAACTGTCTCACAATTAGGGTAGGCTTTATGTGCTGCATCCTCACTGTATGAACCTGGTACCCCCTAGTTCAGTAATCCAAGCAATAAGGAATTGCAAGCAGCACATTAAATACCATAGCTATCATCACAAACATCATACCTTGAATGATATTCGAACTTTAGCACCATTATCAGAAGCAGCCAAAATATCAGATGCAGACAGTGGTTCTGCAATAAGTGTTGGAAAAAAAAAAAAAAGAGGAAGGCGTGAAATTTGAAATTAAAACTTATGACAGAATACTTAAATGAAACATGTACCAAAAATCAATACTTGATAAGATGAAAACAAAACAGTACAGCACTGCTAAAAAAAATGAGATGAGGAACTTCTTTTCATGACAGCCAAAAAGATTTTGAACAATATATCACAGAATTCAAGCAAGTGACCACGATATGAAACAAGAAAATCATTTCATGAGGAAAGAGTATAGCAAGAGTACAGATGCGTCAGGCCCAGTCAATTTGGGAGATGTTATTCTTAATCTATAGTTGACGATATTTAGAAGTAAAATTCAAACAAAAAGTTGGCCTACTTTGCAGTTAAAACAAGCACTACATAGAACAGGAAAGAAAGAAAATTATTTTATATCTCACCAAGCAGATTTAATTGAAGTTCCTATACCATGCTTTCACACGCATAGACGATTTCTTTTCATGATGGAGAAAGGGTCATTTGTTCATTTCCATGGTGGAGAAGAGTTTCCATAAACTCCAATCACCTCAAGCTCAAAAATCAGTAAGTATCTTATGGCCAAAAAATATCAGTACATATTTAATCATTAATGCATATAGACATATAGTAGTCAGCCCAGCTCAAGACATGCACGGACTATGGCAGGTCGATCGTTAGTTCAGATACAACAACCATGGACTAATAACAGCACTGATATAAGTCAAATGCGTAGTATTTACGCCCATTGACTTCATTTCTAGGGAAACTATATACTAGAACGTATAACAACAAAAGAAAAATGATTAAAGACGAGATAACACACTTGGAAGCAAGCTTAAATCTTTCGACAATCCCTTGGACACGTCATGGCTCGTCTGATTAACCATCCGTACAATCACTTTATTTCCCCAATAGCGGGCCCTTTTCTGCCTATTCCCCCAGTTCAATGCAATCCCAGAATGTGTAGTCAATAAATTACGCCAGCCAACTTGAGCATTTGTTGAACCAGGTATTAGATAAGATTTCACAGCCATAGAGAGGAACGGGATTGAGTCGAACTCGAAACTGAAAGTATTAGCAGAAGACCCTTTTTTATACCCTTGTAATTCCGAGATCCAAAAAAAAATTGATGACAGAATCTTCTGCTGTCCTATAAGCTAAGTACTGAATTGAAAACCAGTTGTGCAGGTTAATCGTTGAAGTCCGTCCAAGGGGGCAGCAATTCATGAGGAAAAGATTCCAACTTGCCTGAAAGTCATATTCAGTACTAATAATGTCGATGACTGAGAAAGGTGATTATGCATTTACGGCAATACTTGTTGGCTGTTGATATTTCAGCCGCTGCTTTGAATCAGTCGACGTGGCTGCTTATTGTTTGAAACTACGTTGCTTCTGCGTATTTGGTAATGGAAAGTTGTAGGAACATTAAAATAATAGTAATAGAAAATCACCCAATAATTTGGTCTTGGTGTGACCAGGTCTTACTTTTAACATATTATAAAAATTAGATTTTTTTTTTTGAATTATAATTCTTATAAGAATGATAAGAATTAGATTTCATGCATGCACCTAAGGTAGAACATTTGTATATAAAAACGCATTTTAGATTATACGCTAGCAGAATTCTCGAAAGGCCGATGAGATGTTTGACCAAAAACAAAAAGGCCGATGGGCTGGGAAAACAAAAGTCAACTCCTATGGAGAGAATAAATTTTCATCACTTACATTTTTTTTTTTTTTTTTGAGAGAATGTCAAATGGATTCCCACGAAGATGTTACTACCTCTGCGTCTTTAAATACAAAATCTAGTCAATCTAATTTGAAAAGATTAAAGTAGTAAGTTAAATTATTTTAAAGTATTTATATTTATTATTTGTTTCTTAAATTAATTTGTCTAACTTATAACCTAGTATATAATTTAATTAAGGGTAAAGGTGCAAAAATGCCCTTGAGCTTTGTTTTCAAGAGCGTCCAACACCATATATTTTTTTTTTTTTGAGCAAAAGTAGCTACGTGGTTACATTTTAGGAGCAAAAATACTCTTCTCCGTTAACCATGGTAAAATTACCCTTTTGTCCTTAGTTTAAAATAATTTTTTTAAAAAAACAAAAATACAAGAAAAGTTGCCACTCAATCCATCGCTGGTGCATCGCTGCGCTCAATCCATCTGACCCGAGGCTAGGTAGCGTAACGTAAGAACTTTTTTTAAAAAATAAAAAATAAAAATCTCTCGTTATTATTTCCGAAGTTCCAAATAAAAAACTTTCTTCGATTTCTTTTTAACCAAATCGATGGTTGGCCGTTTATTTGGGGGTTTGAGAGCAGTGGCGATGTAGAATGCATTGAGGAAGCTTTGGAATTAGTAGGATGTCCTCACCCACTCAAACCTTCCCATATTCATCATCTTGACGGTGAATTTATTTATCCTGTCATAAAATGGCTCGTCGATCGTCTTCAATTGAAACACGAAGACGATGGTAATGAGGTAACAGGCCTTTCTGGGATGAGTAACTCCTAACTTTTCATTTTTAGCTTGCTTTTGTTGGTTAACGCATTGCTATTTTCCTATGGCACGTTTAGGCTACTGACTCTGAAAATCCAGTTGGAGAGGATGAGCATACACATCAGCAGCACGAGAGGGAAGTGGAAGAAACGGAAATTTCAACAAAGATGTTGAGTGGCAACTTGGATGAACTGGTCGGTGAGATGTAGCAGATGTTAAAAAAAAAAAAAAAACATTGCCGGCCGCCGGTCGCGGGCAGCAGGCGGCCGCCGGTGTGGGGTGCCGGCGGTGGGGCCCACCGGGCATAGAAGGTGGGGGGTGGGGTATTTTTTTTGTTTTTAATTATTTTAAACTAAGGGTAAAATGGTAATTTTATCATGGTTAACGGTCAACTAACGAAAAAGGGTATTTTTGCTCCTAAAATGTAACCACGTAGGTACTTTTGCTCCAAAAAAAAACATATGATGCTAGACGCTTCTGAGGGTAAAGCTCAAGGGCATTTTTGCACTTTTACCCTTTAATTAAACATATATATGATTAAACAACTTATTTAGTTTTTTTATTCTCTAAAAAAATCAATTATATATTATATTTAGGACCATAAATATATAGAAACTCTTTGCCACACATGTCAACAATGACTAGAGCCGGTAAAACGGGTCAGGCCCATCAGGCAGACCTGTTTAAGCCCTGGCCCTTTAAGGGCTGAGTTTGAAAAATGGACAATATATTTGAAATTAGCACTAGAGGACCGGCCTTACAAGCCCTTTTCACTGTAAATTTTTCTTTATTTCCTTTTTAAATTTATTAATATATATATTGTATTTGTTATAGAGTTATTTATCCATTTAACTACAAATATATAATAACTATACTCTAATTTTATGATTTGATTTATTATTTGTTGCAAATAAAAATCATGAATGTGTTCATGATGCAGGAGAAGAATTTCATGATATTCTTACTCATGAGCTAGAGGCTATTACCCAAAGTAAAAAATAATCAAATGTCATTAAAATCGATGATAGTGTTGAAGATGACGACAATAATAGTCACTATACTAATGTCGTTTAGTGATATACTTTTTATGTTTTATGTGAGTTATTTATGAACATAGTTTACTTTTGATTATGAATTGGCAACTGTGTTTATTTATTGGATGATTCGTGTTGTAATTTACTAATTATATTTTTTAAAAAAAAGTGGAGAAAAAATAGTTAAAATTTAGAATAGTAATTTCCGGGTCCTGTGGGCCAGTCCTGGCCTTGGTGCTCTCGGGCCACGCTTTGAAAAACAAGTGTTTTTCTTACTCCAGGCCTTAAAGGGCCGGGCCGACCCTAATTCCCAACTCTAACAATGACGAACTTGGTTTCAACGATAAGTATTGTGCTCAACTCTCCCAACTCATTATATATTAGCTGTTTAAAATTGATTTTGGATGGTCTAGATTTGAGTTTTTTGAATAAAAAATTATTTTTTAAAAAAATATTAGTTAAACAATTATCTTCACTTTAGAATTTATACTTATTAAAATAATTTTTATTAGAAATATAGATTTTTAAAAAATCACACCTAGACCATCGAAATCAAATATAATCAATGAGTTGAGATAGCTAAACACTGAAACCAAATCTCAACAATGACAGTGATGGAAAAGTTTAAGAAACTATAAAAGGTTGCATTTAATGTTCAATTAAAAAGACCTGCTTAAAAATAAAATAACAACAAAAATATATAAAAAATAAAATAAAACAAGCATATGACAATAAATAAATAAATAGTAAAATTAATTAACAGAAAAAAAACTTCAAAATTGCAAAATTTCAAATCAAATATTTTTTAAAAATAAGTTGTGAATTGCTCATCAAGTTTTGTCATTTCCTTATTAACTTTTGGTAACAAATCTAATTTGAGATTTTGCAATTTCAAATTTCTTCTTCCCTTAAGTAATTATAATAAGAGGCATCAAAATTTTTAATGCAAAAAACCTACAATGATAAAAATCACAATTCTATGGTATTGATGAGATGAATTTCATTAGCTATGATTAAAAATATGAATGTAAAATATTCTCAGTCAAGGGCACTAAAAGTGTTAGCCAACAATATATAAAAACAACAAACTTATAGTAATGGATAATAAATAAACTGAAAGAACTCCTCAAAACAAAAATCAATGCGAATTAAATAGCTTTGATAGGGAGAAGAACAATCCAACCATAAAAAATGAATAACTGGATGTTCCAACCCAGCTAATAAAATTTCTGCATGATCCAAAGGTAATTAATTCACTAGCTCAAATTTACTGAGACTCTCCATGAATGAATGAAAATTGATTTCTATCTTTTCTGCTAAATCCCAGAGAGGTCTTGTGTTTCGACCTTAGAAGAGATATTTGGGTTGGAAGGAACAGTTACAGACTTTAAATTAGATACTGAATAATAAAATCAAATGCATGTTCTCTCTCCTAAAAAAATATCTCACCAAAAGCATTGATGAAAGGCCCAAAAAATGATTTAGCTGCTAAATGATTCTATTAGCCGATTGAGGGGTGGGGGTGGGGGTGGGACTATGAAAGATGGGTCCAGAAAAGGGCCCAGGAAGGCAAATTTGTTGGGAAATGATAAAAGCCCAAGTCATACGAGGAATTGATGAAGGCCCAACTAAAAGCATTCACCTAACCCTATGCTGTGGGCTGTTCTGTAACTTGAAAGGACATATATGGCCTTTTCAGGCTTCGCTTTGTTTTGAAAGCGATCTCGTAAGTCCCCAGTAAGTACTTAAAGAGCCCGGCGCCGTGCCCTAATCTTAGTGGGGGACTGATGTCGAACCCCTCTAAAACTTTTTTTTATCAAAAAAAAAAAGGAGAAAGGTTGGGAGACTCAAGGACAATGTCTCAGGAGCTCAGAGCTAGCTATCCTCTTTCCTCGTACCGTTTTCTTTACCTCCAAACTCATCTCAACATTCATTCAGATTAAAAGTTGGGTTGTTGAAATCAGATGTTTTATACAAGTATTTTTAACCAAAATCTATTGGGGTGAGTGGAAAGGGACTTACTCCTCGTTCACCATGTCCTTGGCTTAAGGAGTGATGAAATGGAGAAAATGGTGCTAAGAGCTCTTCTCTCATGACTTGGACCCTGAGACAAAATTTGGAATAGTTGGAACTGAAAGTTTTCGATAAATCGGATGGAATAAAAAAAAGTATTTTGAAAATATTTTTATTGCAATTTTAGATTATCATGAATAAAAGTTAGCAGTTTTGGAATTTATTTATTTATTTTTAATAATTTGATATTTTATTAGTAATTTTATAAAATATTAAATTTAAATCATTTGAATTTCAATTTAAACTGAGATAAACAGCGGAGGAGAAGAGAATTGGAAAAGTAGAAAAGAAAGTTAAGTCCACAATGTCCCTCTCTAATGCTTTAACCTTGGATTCATGGGGAACACAATACTCCCTCCCTGCCTTTTACTATAAAACTGTTTTCTTTAGAGATCACTTATTTTTATTGACAAAATGCTACAATAACATGTTCAAATTATTTTTAATATCTGTTTCCATACACATAACGGTATTTAAATTTATTCTGTTTTTTTTAGAAGCAGTACTAAAAGACTGCTACTTGTTCAATTAAGTCAGCTAAAAAACCTTGGCCCTAGTACGTGTTGGTACCAGTACAGTAGTACTTATGATGAAATTAATCTCCAAATTAAGCAAAAGCCACAAAAATTCAAATTGAAATTGCTATCTTAAAGTCAACGTATTTGGAAAAGAAATTGAAGAATGGACCGTCATTCACACTTTTTTTTTTTTAATGATGTAGTAACTTCCCTTAATATAATTAAGAATTAGGTATGCGTGTGTGTGTGAAAAGAAATTGGAGCACGTGTTCCTAAAGAATTGTCACTGTTTTGATTAATATATACCGACAAGGTAATTAAACTCTGTTTTACGTCAAAGAGTTAACTTAATTTACACACAAAAAGGTTGCTGGATTAATTGATGATAACGCGTTTAAGTAAAAATGGCATATAACACATGCATGTATATTATGCAATATTTATAGTAGATCAGTGGCAATTGGTCGTGCAGATTGTTATATATATATTATTCTTATACGTTATCTTGTATCGTCTGATTCTCCACTCGATTACGAAGGCATAGCTACATGGTAGACAAATTATAATGGGAAAAAAGAACAAATTGTCAGGAATATATATATATATATATATATATATATATATATATATATATATATATATATCCTCACATCTTATTAAAGACCTACTATTAACAAGGAAAAATTGCATTTAGGTTCAAATAAAGGAATTTATGATAAAATGATCCATTGAAATCTCAAAATTACGATGAAGTCTCGTGAGACTTTTTTATAATATTTTTAATGTGAAAAAACACAAATCTTTCCATATGTGATGACAAATAAACATATTTTAATTGACAAGTCCATAAACATGTTTTAACAAATTCATATGCATGTATTAACAAGTTCATAAGCTTTCAATGGGGTATTTTTGTCTTTTCATATATGAAAAATATTGCAAAAAAGTTTGACTGAACTTTATTGCAATTTTGAAATTTCAACGAACTATTTTGTCGATTTTTCCATGGTCGGGACCTACTTATAATTTTTCCTGTTAGCAATTTCATGATCTTTGGTACCATATATATGATAGCATAAACAAATGTCCTTATGTGTTTGGTTTGAGGAGAGTAGTGAGGAGAGAAAATTTTAACCAAATTATCCATGAAAAATTTTCAAAATTATATACTCAATCTAATTCTTATTATAAAACACCAACTATCAACAATTTTTTCTCCTTATTGATAAATATTTCTAGCTTTACCCTTATTTTAATGATGTGAATTTAAAGAATTAGTTAAAAATGAGGGTACAATTGGAAAATAGTAATAAATGAGTTGGTTAAATATAGTTGATGTCTTATAATAAGAATTAGAGGGGATAGATAGTGACTTAGTGCATTATATTAATGACTAGAGGGAGTAAGAGTAGTCGTTTTTTGCATTGTTTTCAGCACATTAACTTATGAAAACATTTCACATCATAATCATATTTGACTTTTTACCCTAAAATTTTTCTCTCTTTTTCTATCCCATCAATTTAAAAACACCCTATATAAAAGGTAAAAGACAGACTCTTCCTAGCTAGATTGGCTCTATACATTCACAAGAGTTGAAAATCGAAGCCCCAACCACTTGTTTAAGTCATTACACACCTATTAGTACCTATTAACAACTATTATTATTTAGTAGAAGTAAGTAGTAATTGAGTTAAAATTAGTTCATTCGTGTTTTTATAAGTTAAAATTCACATTTATGAAATATCAAAACGAGACACTTGAAAAAAAAAATTTCTTTTATAAGAAGCACGAGGAAGGTGTATTATTATTATATAATATAATAAAGCAAAGGGAGTATATTATCAAATTTTTGTTTAAATAATATAAAAAATAAAGCTGATTATATTAGAGACAATATATAATGTAGGGTTTACTTGAAAAACAAGTTGGTCTTGTGTTTGATTAGAAAAATCAATAAGAAACAATTGATTAAACCGACAAATCTGACTCATTATTAGATATTATTCTCACTGGCCAATGTTACGTTGTTATAAAAACTACAGTTACAAAACTTTTTGGTCAAACGTTGAAAGAGATAGTCATTGAAATGTGTGGCTCTCCTCAACCTCTTGGTAATTTTCTGGGTTTGATCGGTGACTCCCATACATATTCAACACAGAGAAGGATGATTTCTTACTTCAATAGAGTTAGGTGATGGGTAGGTGCCCAACTACCTCCCCAAAGATTTGTTTGCAAAAGGGTACGAAGAAATTTGATGGCTTTTTTTTTCAAAGTGTCATTTTTTTAGGAAACTATTTACCAAAATGCCCTGACTTTAAAACTATTTTCCATTATGCCATTCTCTGAAAATATATTCCCTCTTTGCCCCCATTTAGTCGACTAAAACAGAGCTTTAGTCGACTAAATGTCGAGCCTCTTTTTTTTTTTGAATTTTGTCGACATTTAGTTGACTAAATCCTAGGATTTAGTCGACTAAATGTCGACAATAGCCTTTTTTAATCTATCAAAACCAATTTTCCTTTATTCTTTAATCTCTTTTCTCAATATTATCTTTTTATTTATCTTCTTTATTTTGTATTATGAGTTAGATAATATAGGAATTAGTTAGTTAGTTTAGATCCTATTATTTAGGAACAATTTAATTCAAATCTTATCTTTCTGATTTTCCCGATATTATATTAGAAGAATAACTTCTTATATATTTATTTAGTTATACCGATATATAGGTAATTTATCCTTACAATCTCTCAATATCTTTTTTGTTCGTATATTTGAATTTGAATGCACTAATTTGTTAAACTTTGGAAAAAAAGCTAGGATTTGTTATCTTCAACACAAAATACAAAAAACTGATAATTGTTTATTATTATTAATAATAAACAATTATCAGTTTTTTGTATTTTGTGTTGAAGATAACAATCCCAGCTTTTTTCTCAAAGTTTAATAAATTAGTGCATTCAAATTCAAATATACGAACAAAAAAGATATTGAGAGATGGTAGGGATAAATTACCTATATATCAGTATAACTAAATAAATATATAAGAAGTTATTCTTCTAATATAATATCGGAAAAATCAGAAATATAGGATTTAAATTAAATTGTTCCTAAATAATAGGATCTAAACTAACTAACTAATTCCTATATTATCTAACTCATAATACAAAATAAAGAAGATAAATAAAAAGATAATATTGAGAAAGGGGATTAAAGAATAAAAGAAAATTGGTTGTGATAGATTAAAAAAGCCTACTGTCGACATTTAGTCGACTAAATCTTAGGATTTAGTCGACTAAATGTCGGGGGAATTTAAAAAAATTTGAACCCCACGACATTTAGTCGACTAAATCCCAGGATTTAGTCAACTAAATGTCGACAAAATTAAAAAAAAAAACAGGCTCGACTTTTAGTCGACTAAAGCTCTGTTTTAGTCGACTAAATGGGGGCAGAGAGGGAATATGTTTCCAGAAAATGGTATAATGGGAAATAGTTTCAAAGTCGGGGCATTTTGATAAATAGTTTCCTAAAAAAAAGGCACTTTGGGAAAAAGACCGAAATTTGATAGTCTCCACATAATCAGAGGTATAGTATCAGGTTTTGGCATATATTTACACGCAGACAAATATATATTCCAACTGGAAAAAAAGGACTTCCAGTTCTATAATCATTTTTTTTGCTCGGAATCTTCCAGTTCTATAATCAATGCATGAATTTACCATTTTGAAGAAATAAAGTGGTCCTCTTGTTGGAACTCATGAATATTACTAATGAATTAGAGCCCGTGTGACTTTCAATATAACACCAAAACAGTAGAAACTGTACAAAAGAAAATCAGAAGGCATCTCTAGGAATATTATCATAAATTCATAGACCTTATATACACAAATATATATTATATTCTTCAACTGTTAAAGGCATTGTCATTGTCAGTGGTCCAGAGTGGTAGGTGAAAAATCTCCCTATTCATTCAATTAATATAAATGTGCACATAAGTTTTTAAAAACAAAATTTTAAATAAAGTCAATATTTCATGTATATATATATATTAAAAGAGGGTATGGTAGTGACAGGTTGTCTACCCACCAAAAGGTAGGAATCTATAAGCAGATTTAAATTCCAATTCACTATCTCTATTTGTCATATATTTTTACGGGGGGGCAATTATGACAATTTGATAGAGAGAATCATCGGGATTAGTAGGTGGATTCCACTAACCATATATATAAGTATGTGTACACGAACGAGTGCATATATATATACACATAATATATCACCTCTAACTACCTTACCATAATTAATTAGTGAGAGGATAATTGACTCATTAAAAATACTTGAACATAAAACATTTTTCAGAACTTTGCTCATATTAAGAATATAAGAAAGTGTTACATTAAATTTCAAGTTTTATGGTAGGAAATCATAATAAGGGTAATATTTGGGAAAAAAAAAGAACAATTAATGACCTATCAAGTGACTTATATTATAGATTAAGAATTTATTCTAGCACTTTATATTTAAGAAAGGAAGGAGTATAATATTATTAACTAAATACAGAAAACCCTTGGGACCCAAAAGAAATTTGGGGACAAACCGTGGCGATGTTTTGTTTTTCCAGGCGTTAGATTAATAGTAGTTTATGTAGATTAGTTTCACTTTCACAAAAGTTCTCTTATCATATTTACCTCCTCTCTCCCATCCACAGCATGTGGCGTTTTTAAAAGAATAATTTAGTCTAAAATATAAACATTTGTAAGATAACTAATACTCATTTTTAATTTTATCCCTATAATTAATACTCATTTCCAATTTTGTTCCCTCATTGAATTTTTAAACACATTTTTTAATAAGAGTAAAAGTAAAAAAAATCAATTTAAGATATATTTAATAAATAAACTATCACTTCTTATTTTTTATTTTTTTATGGAGTAGTCAAACTGTCAGGGAGTACATTTACCTTATACAAAGTAAAACGAGTAAACAAAGATAAAGTGGTGAAGGTGTGTAAGTAATTAGGGAGTGAAAAGGGTTAGTTTGGTTTCTGAGCAAAAAAAGGGTTAGTCTGGCACAAAACGAGGACCATAAATGAGAAGGAAAAGTGGGGTCCCAAGGTGGGTTTCGTGGAAGATGGGAAAAATGAATGAATAGGGGGTCAACAGATAAGCACAACTGATGAGGATTTAAACCAGTCTGCTTCCCCACACGACGCAGCATTTCAGATTCTCAAATCTTCATCCAAGATCCTTCCCATCCCTCACCTTATAATACAGGGTTTAGGGTTTTCATTCTCTGTGTCAAGATTCCATATATATACACATACATATACATGTATATATCCTCCGCCTTCCATCAGACGGCCGGAGAACTCCAAAGCAACCAATCTTATCGTCTGAGATGAACTTATTTGCGGTTCATGTTCTGGGCAGCAGAAACAGGAATCGATTTTTGGGAGAAGGAAAGCGACTATGTAATTAATAGCAAACAAAGGTATTGGCGCGCCTCAATTTGAAGACGTGGTTAACGAAGAGATGAAAAGTAACCATGTAGTTTAATTGAGCCGCGTCAATATCTCATTTTGCACCTCAATCTTATCTTTCCCTCTCTCCCTCCTCCTACGTGGTACTTTGCTTCACCAACTGGTATGTCTTCGTTTTTCCCTTCTCAAATTCATTCTCTATTTGTCTGCATATGCCTTTAATTTCCCTTCTTCTATTATTGCTTCTTCTGCATCAAATCATGTCTCCTGCTGTCTTTGTCTATCCCCCGAACACAAGTATATATTTATGTCCTTGATGTTTTTTTATATGCACTTATATATCGCGTATATATTTAGATCAATTTGCATCCATTATATGCAGTTTAATTAATTAATTAGTTGACGGAGCCACTTACATATCCCATTTTTATATAGAAATTATCTGGTTTTACAAGCATGATAAGTTTTTTTTTATTCAACCACTCAACATTACATGAATGGATATGGATGATGATTTAAAACCAAGCTCCGATCCTTTACGTGGTAGGTTTTGATTAAGGAATTTATCTAAGAAGGTCCACCTAGGTTTATTAACCATATGTGTAACCAAGAAAATTGAAAATATGCATGGACAAATTGGAATTAGGGAATGAGAAATCATGAAAAGAATTTATTTTGAGTACATACGAAGAAAAGATATGTGTTGTACGTCAAGGATCAGTTGAATTGATACGGATGATCTTACGTTCTTACTTGTAAAATCCGTTTTCTGGTTTTTTGCTGCTAGCTTTTCTCCCATATATATACACTATACCTGGATACATAGACAGGTAACGTTGTCTTTTTCTTCCTTCCATTTATCTCTAAATTGATTTGCGTGGCAAGATGTCTAGCTTAGCTAATTAACATGAATAGAATAGAAATGAGTAATCATTGAGTTCCGACCTAATGATTATAACGCCAATTCAAACTTGTGGTTTTCTGGTCTTGATAATTAGTAATATATTGAAACAAAAATAATATTATATATACATATAACAGTTATGTGATGGGGAAAATAAACTGAATATTAATTAGAGAGAGCGTGAGCAGGAGGAGTAGGTAAAAATGGAGTATCAGGTCGGCCATGATCAGGGATTGCACTAAGCATTATTGAATTGTATTATCCACTTTCCACAAAGCATATCGAAGGCATAAATGATGCAGAGAGAAAGGGACAGAAGAAAAACAGGTTCGGTCCTCCAATTAAAACCACGATAGGGCCAGTATTATATGATCCTTTTAATTAATAAGGCAAATGCACTAATCACCAGCTTATTAATTAGCATCCAAATATATATAACCCTAAATCTCTACACCATCTCATAAACATGCTTGAGAGTTAATTAAGATGCTCCTACCACTCTGTACTATTAAACGAGTTATGTTTTAATGTACTTTCTAGAATTTGAATCATGAGAGATATGGTTACACTTTGGTCAGTTTGGATTAGTAATGGGGGAAATGACTTTTTCCTGACTTCTACAAACTTAAGATAATTAAGATAAAAGTCATATGATAAATATGTGAGTTATATTTAAATTAATTGTGGTAGAAGCTTATCTACACTGTGAAAAATAGGTCTTAATAGCTTCTTTTTAAAAATAACTTTTAGTTTAAAAACTCATTTAAAAGAAAATGCCAACTTAATTAAACACCTCATTTTTCTCTCATGGTACTTTTTCCCTTCCTATCGTGCTTTTTTAGTTGCCATCGCCTCCCCAAATAGACCTTTTAAATTAAGCCACAAGTAAAATATTCACATATATAATTAATAACAAGACTTGATGAATATGAGCCAAGTCATTTGCAAGATATATAATCAATGTTTGTTAGTTAATTTATTATTACTTCAGTGACTAAGGTTGGGGGGTGATGAGAAGGATTGAGAGAGATGGGAAAGGAAAGGGAAGGGACAGAGGGAGAATTAATGGATTGTCTGTCCTCTCTTCACAAAAGGACCGTAGCCTCTAAGGCGAGTTAAGAGTGGGGGTCCTCTTTCCCCTTTCTCCATGCATTCATTTGTGTCCCCATTGTTTAGGCACCCATTATTATCTCTTTGATTATTTTTTCCCCATCCTCAACTTAAATCATGTAAATGATTAATCCCGCTTTTTTCATCCAGTTATGCATTAGATGTGGAATTTATTTTTTTAAAATATAAATTATGTTCTATTTATCTATCTATTCCAAATTACTCCCTCTTGGTCCTTATTATAAGACACCAACCACCATTTCTTACAAATCAAGAAAGAGAAGTTAAGTCATTAAATTAGTTTAAAAATAATAAATATTTTCAACTTTACCTCTACTTCAATGATGTAAATTTAAAGAGTTAGTTAAAAATGAGGGTATAATTGAAAAATAGTAATAAATAAGTTGGCTAAAGGTAGTTGATGCCTTATAATAAAGACCAAAATATTTTGGTAATTGGTATCTTACAATAAAGACTAAAGAGAGTAGATAATAATAGCCTTAGCGAAGCGCGGTAAGGTTGTTAAGGTTGTCATGTGCCCTATAGGTCACCGATTCAAATATTAAAAATAGTCTCTCCTGATTAATTCAAAATCATGCTTAAAAATAATTAAAATACCGTACTGAAAATAGATCTCTGTAATTTTTTTTCTACGTTGTCGTTTCTCTGGCCTTATTTATATATTCTCTTCCTTAGAGGTTGGAACTCAGAAATATGGAAAAGGATTTTCTTTTCTTCCTTTATTTGTTGTTTTTTCTTCTTTCCTTGTAAGTGGGGAATGTTTTGGCGAAGAGGAATGTATAAAATGACAATCAAATGGGACCAAACTGAAAATACCGTACTCGAGTATTCGACAATTGTTTGTGTGTGTGTGAGAGAGTAATTTTATGTTCTATATTTGTAGCTTTAATTAAAACAATTAATCAATATACATATGCAAATCATATAGAAAGTAATAATATTGTTTGTGAGCCATAAGTATCTGTAACAAAAAATCAGGAGTTCTATACTGTTTAAAATGAACAGTGTTAATTGGTGGGATATTCGTTAATATTTTGACCTTATCTGAAAAATAATGTAGGCAAAAGTCTAGGGTTCACGACAAGGCACAGGGGAGAGGATTGTGATGGCTGAGAAGTGTAAACTTGAAACTTCTGGCATCGATCTTTAATCTGAATGCATCATTAGTGACGTCTGACGTGCATCATATAATATAGATTCATCCATTGATCATTTATTTTGTTACATCTTTCTCAAGAAACCCTTTTATATATTTAATATGAATTATTATTTTTAAAGTTAAGATTTTTGTTCTCTTGTGATTAAGGGGTGAAGAAGAAGATGGTGAGACCAAAAATTAAAATTTACGTGAGTGTTTGACAAGTTGATTATTTGATGATAATCCTACTCTGCTTACGTTTCATCTTCTTTCACAACAACATCAATATCAGCTACCCCACTCCCTCGATACGTTTGGATTTTCGATAAATTAACCCATACTTTCTTCTGACTAACGCTTTTTGCTTTCCCACTCACTCATCCTTTCATTATTTTGTTTCACTTCATGACTATATTATCTTATTAATTTATGAATTTTATTATTAAACTAAAATAATTAAGCTAACTGCTTCTTCCGTCCGTAATGTGAAAAGTTTACTTTTTGCAAACGCACCCCCTTTTCCCTTTATTTAAGCCGTCTTGCTTGCCTTTTTCAACAAAAGATATTCTTTTTTATTGTTTTTATGTGTGCCAATATATTACTTGAAATTGTGTTTTTGTGTTACCCCCAGTACACACCCTTTCACATGGTCAAAGATTAGCTTATATATCTTCCATATTAATACCTTGGAGCAATTTCACACAAGGGAGAACAGAAGTTGAGTCGAATTGTTGGTGAGTTGTAGGCAATAAACTTCACGCTTAGTATTGTGATGCTAACTTCATCATCATATAGTTAAAAACTATTATACTCCCTTTGATCATTCATGTAAGTGATTTTCTAGAGGAGTTTTTATTGTGCAACTTTTGTAAGTTGTTTTGCAAGAGCTAGAGAAGTTTTAATTATTTTATTTTCTGTTAAAAAATAATTTTATGTCTAGTGTGCGTGTGTGTGTACTCCTTTCTTTCTCATATAAAAGTAAAAACTATTTCACGATCTTTTTTTTTCAACGTACATCAAAATTTTATGATCTTAAATATAAGCAATGAAATAAAGGTTTCTAATTTCGCCCCATAGTTTAAATCAATTGTTTTAAATAGGACTAGCACTATAAAAAGTAATTGTCATTTCGTGACGGTTAAAATTAAAATTGATGTATTTAGTGGTTTTAACTACTATAAACAACAGTAATAACGGTTTCAAAAACCTCTACAAAACACACTACTATAAAAGGTTTTGTAGCGGTTTTTTAGAACTGCTACTCACATAACAAAACTACTACTATATTGATAGTAGTTTTATGTCACTACTATAAGGTATGTATTAGATATTTACATTATCTAAAAATCTTGTAGCGGTTCTAAAATTGCTACAAATGTCGACATTGTAGTGATTCTGAAACCTCTAATAAATATATAAAAAAATTTGGTAAAATTTAGTGTTGCGGAAAGTAAGAATTAAAAATTTGGTGCCAACATTGTAGTGATTCTGAAACCTCTAATAAATATATCAAAAAATTTGACAAAATTGGCACCAAGATCTTTGTAGCGGTTATGAAACAAAAGTCACACCAAAAATTTAATTTGAATATGAATTTAAATTTGTAGCAGTTTTGAAACCGCTACAAACTATTGCAAAAAGAAAAATTAAGACTATAATTTGAGTCCATTTTTATAATATTATGTTGAATGTTTTATTATATAAGTAATCATTTAAATGACTGTAGTAAATATTGAGAATAATGATCAAATTAATTAGATAAGTATAAATACTACGTAGGTTTAATATTGAGAATGTGTAGGTATAATAAAGATTTATTATTTTGTTCACTAGATGCTATTTGATTATGGAATGAATGCTACAAATGTTGGGAAAAAGTCCTTAAATTTCTAGAGAAGAAGAAGCAAATAATTAGTATAAGTATTATAAGAAGAAAAAAAATAAAATTTTGAAATCAAAGATTTAAAAAAAAAATACTATGGTCCTTAAAATTTTTTGATGTCTTAACATACCTAGCTGTTTTAGACGTCATAACAATCTTTGTAATCACAACTTCAAATTAAAGAAAAGTATATGAGAATCTTTATAGGTTTCTTCTTTTGCCTTTTTCCCTTCCAAATTGTCATGTATCTACTAGCATCATCTCCCTAATATAGCATACAATCGTTTGGGGGTATGCATCAATTTTTTTTTGTTTTTCAAGCCTAATTTGTTAATAATCTTTTTAATTAGCCTTATAAAACATTGTGGGATTCTCCACATCGAGGAATGTACTTGTAATAATTTTAGCAATATCAACATTCCTATATCAGTGATTTCACACAAGCACTTGATGTGATATAATTTGATCAAGAAAGATAATTTTGGAATATTTTCAATAACCTTGACTCAAAGGACAATCTATTTCATCCATTAGGCTGAAAAAATCCCGAGCTACTTCATTCCTGAAGAACATAGCGTCTGAACCCTACACTTCTTTGTTGAAGTTGTTGTTTGGAAAACCAAATGTATCATGAACAACATCATTAAAAGGATAATTTTTATCTACTTGAATTTCTATTTATGAATTTTGAGGAAGAACATCTTCATATCTCATACTAGGTTTTTCATCATGAACTCTCTAGAACATATAATCTTTCGGAAAAGCTTTACAAGCAAATGTTCCATAACAACTTCTCGTCTATGCCACTTCTTAAACTTGCATCTAGGACACGAACAATTATCGATCTTACCATTACGCTTTGTGTGAGAGTATACGAAATCCAAGAATTTTTTTAATCGCACCAAATATGCTAGAGAATAGTGTGGCAACTTGATCCATGACTTATCCATAACTAGTGAAAAAAGTGAGCAAAGTAGATGAGTGAAGGGAGAATTTTGAGTTTTCTGAATGACGCATTCATAGATGATTAAATTTAAATTCTCCAATGTTCAACAATTTGTAGCGGTTGTAAAATCACTACCATAACTACTGCAAAGTGTAAAAAGCTACTACAATCTTCACTACAAAAAAATTTGATTTTTGCGATGGAAAAATTCCGTCGCAAAATGGCAATTTTCCGTCGCAAAATAAGATTGCGACGGAATTTGTGACGGAATTTGTCCGACGCAAAAAAGGCGTCGCAATTGCAACGGAAAAATTCATTTCCGTCGCAATTTGTGACAGAATTCATTTTCGTCGCAATTGCGACGGAAAATGTTTCTGTGAATTTCCGTCGCAAAACCTTTGGGTTTTGCGACGGAAATAAATTCCGTCACAATTGCGACGGAATTGATTTCCGTCGCAAAATAATAATAAAAAATAAAATAAAATAATAATTAATAAAAAAATTAAATTTTAAAAAAACGTAAAACATATTTATAAAAAAATAAAATTATTAAAAATAAATTTTGCATATAATAAAAATTTAAAATAAAAATCATACAGAATTTTTTACATATGTTTTAAAGTTGCGAACAACAAATACTAAAACATAATCTATAAAGAAGCAGCATGATCATCATAATCGTCACCAAGATGGTCGTCATCACCACCAAGATGGTCGTCATCACTAGGCGTCGGCAAAATACCCTTAGACTGAAGTACAAGCTGCAGCTGCCTTACCACGTCATTTGTCCGCTGTTGCTCCTCTCGGTACCGCCGCTGCTCTTCTTGGTACTGCCGCTGCTCTTCTCGTTGCTGCCGTATCATCTCCTCTTATGCCTCCACCAATGCCCTCAGCCTCCTAACCTCATCTAAAAAAATAAAATAGCAGAGTGAGTTATTTTTCTCTAATTTCATTTAAAAGGAAGATGGAATGGAAACGTAACAATGTAGAAAAGTGTTATTATATTTACCTGAATCAGCACCATCACTGCGTGGTAAGGGTTGTTGCGTAGGCTTCAGCCAGCTCGCAGAGGCACTCATGTCAACCAATTGCCATTAAATTAAAGCATTTGGTTATAATAATGTAATATCGAAGTAATGCTATTTACGATCAATTCAAGCTAAATATAAAAAGTTTAACTAATTCAATGTCAATTAATTTAAATTAAACAAAGTTTAATCTAAAAGAATAAAGATTACTTTGTAGATTTAAATAATAAATGTTAAAAAATTCATAAATTATCCAAGTATAACTATAACATGTTGAGGATGTTCTCACTGATAAAAAAAAGAAAAAAAAATCTAAAATATGACATTCATATTATATTTATATTTTTAGAACTCTACAATATATTTATGAAATTCTGAAATAAAATAAAAAATTATAATTAATAGAATATATATTCTATATAAATACATATTCTATATCAACTAGCTAATTCTACTAATTTTTAACATACAAATTTGTTTACTTTTTAAGGGCACTCATTCCTGCTTCTACTTTACATTAATTATTAATTTCATTGTCTTAATCTTAAACATCTTTTATCAACACTATACTCTTCACATTTCAACATCTTCATATTTATAGATTTATGTATCATAATCAACCAATAGCATATCATAATTTTGTTACACAATTTTTTCAATACAAAAATTTAACCATAAAAAAACAATACAATAAAAGATTAAAACAATTCATCAATCTCATTAATAAACATTAATAAAACCCAATAACTGAAAAAATCATGGAATTTTATCCAAATAATAACCATAATCTAAATAAATAAGCAAATTATGAATCAATATTATTAACTTTTTGCTTATATTTATTACTATAAAATTAAATGTAGAGTTAGATCTTTCTCTTATATTTTCTACTTTCAAATCTCAAATAGTAAACCTCCTAATTAATTTTCTTATATCTAAATATCAGTTTTCATCAATTCATGTCTACTATAATTATTTCTAGGAGACAGATCAATTCTAGAAATTACAAGAGAAACTTAAGATTTTATAAATATAAAATAAGAGTATTACAATTAAATTTATACAAACAATAACCTCTTATTTTCCATATAATGAATTTCAAGAACACAATGAAAAGAGGAAAAAGATGAAGCTTACCGAAAAAAGTCGCCGGAAAATGTCAAAGAAAGGAGAAGAAAAAGGCCAATGAGGAGTAGGAGCAGAGCCGTTGGGGGAAGTCTACAGTGGGGGGTGGGGTTGCCGGAATTGGGGGCTTAGGGGGGGGATCGAGTGGGGCTGGGTCGCCTGGGGGTCGGGATTGGGGCTGGTTCGCGCGGGGGAAGGGGGCTCGGGATGGGGCTGGGCGCCGGGGAGGGGATGGCACCGTGGGTGCGCGCCGTTCGCCGGAAGGGAGGGTGAGGGTCGGGGCTTGTGGGGGAGGGGGCGGACTGAAACTGGGGAGCTCAAATGGGGAGGGGGAAGGGAAGTTGGTGGACAAAATTTCCGCCAACTTGCGATAGAAAGATGTTTCCGTCGCTGGCCCCGGCTGGGGCCAGTAACGGAGAATTATTTTGTCGCTGGCCCCGGCGGGGGCCAGCGATAGAATCAGTTTTCCGTCGCTATTTTTTAAAAAAAATGTTTTTATTTTATTTTTTTTCGACGGAAATTTTTTTCCATCGCAAATTTCCGGTTTTTTGCCATGGTTTTATATTTCCGTCGCAAAAATTCAAAAAATTGCGATGGAAATTATTCCTTCGCAAAATGTCAATTTTCTAGTAGTGCTTTATAACCGTTCACAAGATATGAAGTATTTAAATTTCAAAATGACACATTTTGTAGTAGTTAAATGGCCAAAACCGCTACAAACTTCATGATTGTTGGTGTAATATGAAATATTCAAATTTCAAAATGACAAATTTTGTAGCGGTTATCAAGAAAAAAATGCAACAACCTTCATGACTGTTGGCGGGATATGAAATATTCAAGTTTTAAAGTGACATACTTT
The DNA here is from genome assembly GCA_037074495.1 of Acacia confusa. Classification (NCBI taxonomy): domain Eukaryota; kingdom Viridiplantae; phylum Streptophyta; class Magnoliopsida; order Fabales; family Fabaceae; genus Acacia; species Acacia confusa. The sequence continues at coordinate 4,405,613 of CM073509.1, forward strand.
GTAGCGGTAATATGGCCAAAACCACTACAAATTTCATGACTATTGGCGAGAGATATGAAATATTCAAATTTCAAAAATCACATACTTTGTAACAGTTTTGTGGCCAAAATTGCTACAAACTTCATGACCATTAGTGAGATTTATTATTTATTATTTCAAAAATAATTAACAATTTGTAGTAGTTTTGTAATCGCAACAAATATAAACATATTTTCTTAAAAAAATAATTTATAGTTTGTTGTGGTTTTTGGGAGAAAACCGTTGCAAAATGTAGTTATCTATTTTATTTTTTAAAATTGTTTTTAGATGAGTTAAATGGAACAAGAAGTTACATAAATGAAAATACAAATGTCCAAATTTTTTTACAAATATTACATATCAAAATAAAATCGTCCAAAATCATAAATAAATATATCTAACTATCTTGAGGATGGTCATCAAGTCCTCTCTTAGGGGGTAGTATCACAGGGCTAAAAAGAGTTAAAAGTCATGTCATCATTAGCAAGACAAAGTGGCGGCTAGACGAAGAAACTAGGCATTGGCGGGACCTCTAGATGCTCCTCATCAAGAAACAACCAACCCAACAACCTCGACAACATAGCCTTTGTGATATCTGGCCACTAGGTTTGCTGAGCGTAAAAGAAAGCAACTTGCACCTGCAGCTGCTTGGCAACCTTCATACAAATCTCTCGAACAACCTCTTCTCTTGGCCTTCTAATGTCGGATGTCCTTGCTTGAGAGGTGTCACCCTTATAGATGTCGCTCTTGCCATAGACCATACTAGGTCTGCGCCTAACCCCATACCCCTACATCATCTAGGTGCTAAACTAGGCCTAGAGCAACTTTCAAAGGCACAATGGGATCCATAGACCCCTATAACTTCTAGGTCTAGGTCTCTCGCTAGCTTGGCGTCACGCCATATTTGTGGTGGTTCATATAACAAAACAACTACAAATTTGGCACCAAGCTGGGTAAAAATCGCTATAAATGTCGTTCACTAAACAACGTGCCATTTGGTGCGAGTCATACCATTGTAAATTTGCAGCAAGTTCAGGATAAATCGCTACAAATCCTTATATGTGTAGGAGTTTCTTTTAATTGTAACAACTTAACCTCTACAAATTGACAGTTTTTTTTTTGGGTAATGCAGTTGGGAATATAACAATGACAATAAATGATCACCATGAAGGAAGGAAAGGTATAAACATTATTAATGGGTGTATTCCCTTTTGTCCTTATATATTACTCTCTCCAATCTTATTTATAAGAGCTCGATAATCAAATCATGTGGTTTAAGAAACTAATTAAAATTAGTTAAAAATAATAAATATGTCTTAAAATAAATTTTGTTTCTAAGTATGCCCTTATTTGTAAAGAGCATGTAAGAGAGAGTAATAGAGTAAATATAAGTATCACAAACATTTGATTTTAATTAATGCAATAAATGTAATTTAATGAGGGGCCAAAATATAAAAAAACTCATTAAATGTTCAAACAACTCTTATCGTACTTTTATACAAAAGACTTGGGTTGAGCAGAAAACCTATAACCTATGAGCTTACCAACAACCCAGTGTAATTGAGTCATTTTAAGTCATCCTAAAAAGACCCATAATGGGGCAAGTTCTAGACTCAAATGGGTGGGCTATGGGCACACCTACAAGTTGCCCATACCCGTCTATTTTGTGTAGTTTTTTTATTAACTATTCATTCCATTATGAATTTCGCCATAAGGTAAAGGCATTCTGTTTATCTCTCCCTATTCGACATTTCGAATATTTAGCCGCCTCTAATCCCTAATCATAATAGCCATCGACTCTCAATCTCGCTCTCATCTCTCTCTGTGACTCTGCTTATTCAAACTTGTGATTTACTACTAATTTTAAATGTAAAGTAAAGAAGATTTCAGAAGTGGATAAATATCTTCAAACTGAATTATTTGGCTTTCGTGATCCAAAATTTGATATTTTGACATGGTAGAGAGTGAATGCTTCCAAGTATCAAGTTCTAATTCTATTGGCACATAATTTGTTAGTTATATACCAGTATCTTCAGAATTAACTTTTAGTACTAGGCCCAGATACTATATTCTTTCAGGAGCTCATTGACACCCCCTAAATTTAAGGACATTTATATTGATAAATTTAAAGAGAATGCAAGTGTTGTTACTAATATTTTCAATAACATTCTCAATTTGTATTGTTTTATTTTTTTTTATTTCATATTAGATTATTAACAATATGTTTTATCTTCATTTATTTTGTTAAGGAAGATTTGACGTTTGAAGCTATTGTTCTTTCCTCAAGTGAATATAAAGATGATGATGGAGACTGGAGCATGCAGATTTAATGGAAGCGTGCCATTTTGTTAATCTATAAGTTTGTAGAGTTATAGTTGTAATGTTTTAATTTAAAAATTGGAGTTTAAATATCAAAATTATGTTATGATAGTACTGGTATAAATTTATGTTGTTTTATGTGAATTATGATTATTGGACTTTGAAGAGATTTCAAAAATTAGAATGATGAATTTGGATTATGCTTAACGCTTATATATGTTTTTTTTAAATACACACACACACACAAACAAGTCAAATGTTAAGAGATTGCCCAAAACCCAATTAGCTTGCTCATTTATGTGCTAGCTTATTTACATGGGTTTAAATGGGTTAAGGATACTCGTTTAAAGTTAAATGAGCAGACTATAGGTTTGGCCTAGGATTACCCAACCCGCCCATTGCTATGCCCTAAAAAAGATCAAGACAATTCAAGTTTCAGGCTCTTATATAAAGAACGGGAGGAAGGAAGTAATACTCTATCGTATTTTTAAAGGAAAAAGAATATATTTTTTAGTCCTACTTATAGGCCATGTCCTTAAATTTTTAAATAAATGTTAGCATTGTACCCTTCATTTATTATTCTATAATAATCATTTTCTTTGAGAGTACGTTGTTAAATAAAGGTAAAGTTATAAATTTATTGAATTTCAATTAAGATAGAGTTAATAAAGTTTAAAAGAAAATTAGTCTATGTTAAACATGCTAAAAGTATCTTATATTCAGGACCAAAGGAATATAAACCAACAACTAATAAGTATTCTTTATCTTTTTTATAAGTAACTTTTTATAGTTTTAAAGAGCATTAAATATTTTCTTAATGCATGCCTATATTTAATTAAAGTAGTGGGATGGATAAATAATTAATATAATGTTAGATTTTAGTGTGATTAGTAAGATAATATTGGAAATCGCTTAAATTTTATAATAAATTAAATATTTTAATTTTTTTATTAGTATGTATGAATTAGTTAAAAGTGATTCATAATAATGACAAAAGGAAATGCTTCAAAAAAAATCCAATCCCAAATATAGTTAAGAGAAATAAAATTATTAGTATGCCGCGAATGCTTTATATATATATACATATATACACGTGTGTGTATATTTATACATGCATGTATATATACGCGTGTGTGTGAAGCAATCAATTTTTTTAGGTACAAATGAAACAATTATTTTTGGCAGGAGACGTTGGGAACGGAACTCTGGCAGGTCTCCTTGGGGTTTTATGGGCCAGAACCTCATACACATGAATTTTGTGTTTATCTATTTGGGCTCAAAAGCCCAACTTTTAGTTGGAGCCATCCAACAGCGATCGGCCCCACGGATTCTTCTCTCCTCCAACTTCCAAGGTCCAAATCCTCGACTCTATTACCAAATATTGTATATTTAGCTATTAACAGCCAATGAGAGTTGGCACAGATGGTAAGGGATCTAGGACTAGGTTCTTGAGTCGTGGGTTCGATTCCCTCTACCGTCGCTAGGACTCCTTTGGTAGGCAATCTTGTAAGTCCCCAGTAAGTGTTCATAGAGTCTGGGGCCGTGCCCTGGCCTTGGTAGAAGACTGGTGTCGAACCCTTCCAAAATTTTTTTTGTATAAAAAAAAAGCTATTAACACTCCTTCAATAGGAGATTTTGTAGGTCCCCATTAAGTAGTCAAAGAGTCCGAGGCCATGCCCGGGCCTTAATGGGGGGACTAATGTCGAACCCCTCCAAAACTTTTTTTTATAAAAAAAAAAAAAAAACTTGGGCAGTTCACACATTTGCAAACTGTACTCCATCCCGTAGGATATATTTATATAATTTTATTAGATTAAAAAGTTAGTTAAATTAGTTACTATGACATATATTTTTTAAAGTATCATAATTATCTTCCCTAATTCTCCTTTTTCTTGAAAGCATCAATAAGTGTAAATTAGGAAAATATTTTTTTTTTGTCAAATTAAATTAGGAAAATATTGACAACTATGAAACGATAAAAATTATCATGACTCACAAGTGTGACCGAGTTTATAATTATCGTGACTTTACGAGTGACTTGATACAATTTTGTAAATTAGAAATGTAAAAACGATAAACTCAGGAAAGTTGACTCACATATTTAACAAGAATGCATATATCTTCAGAAAACTGACATGAATGTTTCAATGAACTTATTCCTCACAGTAAGTCAAAGACAAAATCAAGAGAGCAATCCGGTTATTATTATTGAGAGGTATAATTAATGTAGTCAATGTATCCATGTTCCATTATATGTAAGGACATAAATAAGTTTTCATAACTATATTACTAGTAATAAATGCAGTGCGACAAAAAATGAATTAAGAATCGTCATGACAAAACAAAATTATTTTACCTAACCCATTGTTTGGATATGAAGAAAATTAGAGATGCAAAAAGTATTACGAGGAAAAACTTTTAAAAATAGTAATTCTTTTAATTACTATTAGATTTTTGTTCTTTTTCATTCTATAATTGTCTCCCTTCCCTTTTATATTCACTCTTCCCTTCATTTAAATATAGCCCGCAAAGTTGTAAATGAAAAGGAAAAAAATCTTAATTAAGATAAATAATACCATAAAAGTCTTAAAACTTATTAATAGTAGCTCTTTCACTTATTATTGACAAGTTATAAATTTGTTTTTTTATTTACATAAACACGATGTGAACGTTGAAGTTAAGACACTTAATTAATTTACATATATAGTAATTAAAGTGTCCACTTATCTACACACACAACACTTTCCAACGTACGTAGCTTAAAACTTTGCTTCTTGAAGAGGGCGAAGTCTGCTTAAGATTACAAATACTTCCATCATGCACAACAAATTTACAAGAACAAATGGTTGCTCATGTGTTTTTTTCAGGCTATAAATTTAATAATAAGATCACTTGACACAAGATTCAAGGGATAGCAATAACAACTTGAGATAGTGTACTCTTATATATATATTACCCACACACAATTTTAACTTTCACTCGAGTTAGAAAAACTAATTTAACGTGTAATCCATTCAAGGTTAAAATAGTAAAATTAGGACATTGATGGTAATAATATGAAGTAATAATGTTCTAGCATTAAATAAATTATAAAGTAAAAATTAATGAATACGTCGACAAATCCTGAAACAACCCTGAAAGGCGGAAGCCAACCAAATTATAAACCAGAGTTAATAATAATAATAATAAAATTATATTTAAACCATTATTTGGGTTATGTTTAGGAAAAATTATAATAAAGGATCTAAGATAAATAGTATTTATTAAGAAAGACCATACAAATAGTAATTATTTTGAATGACCAAAAATTAAAATATTAAAATAGAAAGATTAAATTGCCTTTAGTCAGATTTCCTATTTTAATTTTCCTCTAATTAAATTTAGAGTGATTTTTTTTTTAACTAAGGATTTGAAGTAATTGATAATTAATAACAAATAGATACCAATTCAAATTAACTTATTTTTCCAAAACAAAGTGACTTCACCTCCCAACTTCGACAGACTAGTGATTGCACTAGAATAATCTATAAAATTGTATTACAAAGAGAGGGTTCTTTTTTTTTTTTTTATTATTTGTAATTAACATTTCCGTTTTTATCGATGACTTGCATCAAGTGTGTGACTCCCAATTCTTCACCTCTTAGAGTTCTCCCTAGTAACATTCTCATTTTTTTATCTTTTTTTTTTATCTTTTCTTATTTTCAATAGGCATATTTTTACATTCGTTATTGTATGGCCACGGTCAATATATTGTTTCCTCCTGATATGAAAAAGCAATAAGCATTATGTGTCTTTTTTATTATGCATTATGTGTACAAAGGAAATATTTAAATCACATTTGGATCACTCTTGGATAGTACTTTAATAATTTATTCTTTTTTATAATTGTTCCGTATCAGCATGAACATTGCACCTACAAAATATTACTGCCAAAATGGCAAAGACCAGGAAGAAGAGGATTTGAAGATAACATAAAGGCAATTTAGTTTTTCTATTTCAATATTTTAATTTATGGCCATTCAAAATAATTATCACTTTTATAGTTTATTTTAATAAATATTAGTTACACTAGATCTTTTATTATAATTTTCCCTTATGTTTACGGCACACACTGTACTTTAGGTAGTTGTTTTAGACATTACTAGACATAAGTTTTCCTTATGTAACATCACAAATCTAAACAAAACTTTTTTCACATGCATACCTCATAAATCATAAAAAATATTCTTAAAAAATTAATCCAAACATAGACATAGGTAATCTAAAAATTTCTATATAATTAAAAAATCAGTATATAAAATAACAAACTAATAGGATAATAAATGAATCCGACACTATATTGTTTAATTAATAAGAAAGTATGTCCAATATAAAACGCTTTCTTCCGCCGGATATACCTGTAGAAGTATACCAAAGGAGACTTCCAATTTCATGTGTTTTTTTTTTTTCCTTTGGGAAAAACACGCCCTCACAAAAATCTTTGACTAGACATGACTTCACACAAATACGAGAATACTTACTCTAACACACACACACACACAGAGAATTAAATTACAATGTGATAACTTCAACATCATATATGTCCTGCGGCGTATCTGCAAGAATATATATATATATTTGTGTGTGTGTGTCTGTTTTTTTTTCCCCCTGCTATTATATATACCTCTCCTAGTTAATTTTATTTCTTTTACTATTATCATATGGGATAAAATTATGCGTATATCTTTAGACAGCTAATGACGTTTGTGTTTCAATTAAACTCGCTCCTACATAGTAACTCAGATAAAATGGAGAAAGCAATATGGTTGCTTGAGGCAATAGTGATGGGAACAACAACTTGGATATGTACGTAAATTTAATATCACACACATATTTCTTCCATTTCAGCTGCAAATATCAAACTAACTTACAGATTTAAAGAGAAATTACATTGCAAGGTTATTTAAATAGTGAAATTAGGACAATGATGGTTATAAATAATATCAAGAAAATAAAACAATAAAAAAATAAAAATTAATGAATACAGCCTCGAAAAACCTTGAAATAACTTTTAAAGTATATTAGTCATAATTAAAGTATATCACGTACATTGTATGACCAAAATGCGTTTCATCAATATCAAAATCAGGGGGCGTGAATTTAATAGTTGATTTGTCTGTATCGGACCAAGCTGTTTTACAATGCATTAGAAGTATGTAAAATAAAAATAGAACTTAATGAAAGCACTCATCACAATAAATATAAATATAAATATGTATATGTATGAAAATAAGGGGAGGAAAAAATAAGGAAAAAAACAGAGAGAAGAAAAAAGTGACATGGGAAGGTGACGAGAAGAAAGGTAGAAGATGATAAACGCTTCTATATGGACGAAGCACGAAGCATGGAACCAGGCCCGAAATGCTAGCTCCACCCCTCTCTTCTCCTTTCCTTTATATTCATTCGTTCGTTCCTTCCCTTTTTCTCTGCAAAACCATTCCCTCTGGCCCCACACTCGCACACACATTCTCTCTCTCTCTCTCACCCCAATTCTCTCTGTTTCTTCATTCCTCACTCCAAAACACAACATCCCCTCTCTCTCTTTCAATCCCAGTATTTTCTTATTCTTCTTCTTTCTCTTCCTCTTCTTTTCTCTCTTTCCTCTCTTCTCCTTATATTCTCGACTTGGGAGAGGAGAGAAACTAGTCTCGATTAATCAGACAATATATCATTGGTTATCTCGCATTCGACAAACAAAGGAGCTAGAGGGAAAGCGATTCACTAGTTTTTGAATTATGCAGGGGATGATGATACACAGTGACGATGAATTTAGAGACGAGGCGATGGTGGCAGATGCAGCGGGCGAGGCGGAGCAGAACATGAAGAAAGGGCCGTGGACGGCGGCGGAGGACGCGATATTGACAGAGTACGTGAACAAGTACGGGGAGGGGAATTGGAATTCGGTGCAGAAGAACTGTGGGTTGAGGAGGTGTGGCAAAAGTTGCAGACTCAGATGGGCCAATCATCTCAGGCCTAATCTCAAGAAAGGTGCTTTCTCTGAGGAAGAAGAACACCTTATCGTCCAGCTTCACGCCAAGCTTGGCAACAAATGGGCTCGCATGGCCTCCCTGGTAATTTAATTAAACCACTACTTCATCACTTTCATGCGCTTGGTTTTTTGACGGCCAGTTCATTCATGATTGGCTCATTCTAGGATGCTCATGTTTTATCATTCTAAACTATTTCTCAAGCTTTGGTTTTTCTTCGGCTATGAAGGAACGGTTCGCTACCATCCCTCCCCCTACTTATTTATTTTTTAATATTTTATAAAACATTAAATTTAAACAGCTCAAATTTCAATAAAGATTGAAATGAGTATTGGAGCAGAGGATGGTAATCAATGAAAAAGCCATTTCTGTTCCTAGTCTGTATTAATCTTTCTTTCTTTCTTTTTTTTTGGGAGTTTTGTTCTTGTTTATACACTTTTGATAAAGAAAGGGACTTGTTAGAGAGAAGCTGTTCTCAACTATCCATTAATACTCCACTAACAAACCCACCTAACAAAACAAAAACAAAAAAGTGATCTCATTTTGTTTGCTTTTTAAGCTTCGAAACTGAGAATTTCTCTTCCGTTTTCTGTGTCCTCATCAGTATCATATTCAATGAATTTCGTCCGCAGGTGACCTCACTCATAGTTTTTACACATTCTCTTTGGACCCCACCTCATGAAGTTCACATTTTGCTTTGTGCTTTATGAATTGTTTTTTTCTGTGTTTTTTCAGTTACCTGGGAGAACTGATAATGAAATAAAGAATTTCTGGAACACGAGAATGAAAAGACGCCAGCGAGCTGGGGTGCCTCTCTATCCTGCAGAAATTGAAGAAGAAGCCTCTGTGCATCATCTTCACCAAAACCAGCAATACCATAATGCACTGCCACCTCACCATTCTTTCTCATTTTCTTCTCTCCTATCCTCTCCCTCCAACACACCCCATAACCTCAATGACCATCTGTACAGTTCGGATGATTCTGATTCAACCTATGTTACGGGCCTCCCGTTACTACCCACCGCCGTTTCTCTAAATGGGCTTAATTATTCCGGTGGTCGTACGATGACAGAGATCTCCCCAACCCTATCGGAAACACCTCCTTCATCCTACAGTACTGGTGGTGGTAAGTTTCATGGCTTGATGGGAGGTTCTAGCATTGGTCCCGGTGGTGTTGACTACCATGAAGTTGCACTATTGTCATCATCAACTGAAGAAAACAGTGGGCTCTTGGAAGCTGTACTTATGGAGTCTCAAGCCCTTTCTCGCAGTGACAAAGGCAAGTGTAAAAGTAATGATTCTTCTGCAGGAATGAAACGCTTTATCTCCAAGAGGAAACGCATTGCAGAAGAGAAAGCCAAGGACATTAATGATGAACAATTGGAGTCAGATGGGAAGAATAACGATAATGTTGAATTCCGGAGGGATGATCTAAATTCTTCTAAACTGTCAGCAGCAGGTATATACATATATATTCATTGCGTTAAGGTATAATTTTATCTCGAAAGTAACACTCAGGAGCATGGATATCCGAGAGTTTTTTAGGAACAATTCCACCCTCGGAGATGTTAAAAAATGAGGAGATTCGCCTTAATCATTAAAAACTAATGTTGATGTTAACATTCTTAACGGCACTGGGTAAAATTGTTACCTTTTGCTAACTTTTAAGATAAAATTGCTCCCAAATTTGGATAGCCAACACTTTTAAATAATTACTGGGACAAAATTATAGCTTAAACCTATATTAGTTCTTGTTTGTTTGAAAAAGTAAGGTTTAATTAACTCTGCTACGTACTGATTGATTACACAGAGAAGAAGGCATCATCGGTTAGGGATAATAATGATCCAATGGAGGAGATGAGTTCGATGGACGATGACTTGTTTAGCTTGCTGAACAATTTCCCGTCAGAAGTACCGGTTCCTGAGTGGTACCGAAGAGGAGCAATACAAGCAGTGGAAGTTGAAAATCAACAAAATGATTCATTGGGCCAACCGGATCAGCAATTTGCTAGGACCCTCGAAACCCGCTGGTCCAACGTTAACGACTTGTCAAGTATATGCTAAATATGGATATATATACATGTGTTTCGTCCCAAACCTTGGAACAGAAATGGAAATGAGAGTATGTATACAGTAAAAGATATTGGCAAATAAACAGGCAAAGATAAATTGGGTGTGTTTGTGTTAGAGTATAGGAGGGATAGAAAGTGTAGTGTACATGCGTATGTGCTGGTTGAAGACCAGAATGAAGGAAATAATGATGATAGTGTGTTGATTATGGTGGGTTATTATAATATATATTTGGAGTTAGGCATGGAAATGGAAATAGGTTTGGTTTTGGCTAAACATGTTTAATTTGAGCCCGGCAAAAGGTATAAGCTTGAACGGAGGTTTTTTTTAAGATTATATTTGAGTTTTCATAAAATCTGGTCGAGTTTAAAATTTTTTTAAATGCCGACTTACAATTAAGGCCTTTAAAAATGCCTATATTGCAAGCATTGAAAGCCACAAGTAGGTTTTGTACATTTTAAGCTTATCAAAACATATAAATATAGGCTTTTGGTAGACTTTAAAGCATAATATTTACAAAATTGTACCCTTTAAATAAGCATTTAGCCTACATATAATTGAAACAAAGCCTTATTATTATTATTATTATTATTAAAATAATTTCACCAACATTCAAAGCTAATAATATAATAATCCAAAATAAAACGTTATTGTTACTAAAGAAAATAATGAGGATGTAGTCATTAATAGTTTAGATGTTACTAATTATAACTTGAAATTAGAATATAAGAATGGGAAAAAAATATTGTATTATTTATACGATATAAATATAAATATATTTATTTGTTAAGGCTTATTTACACATTTACATATTTAAATAGACATTTTTAACAAATAAAATAGGTTAAACCAGGCCTTAAACAGACCAGACTACACTACAGGTCTTCTTCTAAAGGCGTGGTCTATTTCCATCCCTATTTAAAATTAGAAGTTGTAGAGCTTTTTGTGTATGAAATATTATATATATGGACAAAATTAATTAATAGGCTTGTGATGAAACAAACATATCATGATCATTATGTGAAGTTTTAGAGTTTTGATTTCATCAGCTGCTATAGGTTGTGGCTGAGATGTGTACGGCATAATGAAGATATTAATTAATAAGCTTTTTATTATTAGATTTTCATAAAATTGAAAGAAAGAAAAAAAATTGTGATTGGGTTTTCGCTTTTAAATTGACTCAATTTTCTCAATCACGGTTGGAAAACTGTAAATTAAATCTCAAACTGATCATAATGGAAATCAAACTGTTCATGAGATGTATGCATGTCATGTGAACCATATATATTATTGAAGTTAGGATAGTGCTTGTAAATAATACGTAGACATTACGGTTTAATTAGTAGGAAAAAAACATAAAGTAAAATTTTTAAAAAGACAACAAACCCCTAAAACGTCGTTCAAATTAAACCATGAAACAACCTCAGGATGAACCATATTATATTTTTAAGCAACAACTAACCATATTAATTTTATTGAAACATTGTTTATATAATTAAAGAATGTATTTGATTGTCTTAGCACATGCATTATATGAGTAAAATGCATTTCATCTATCAAATGCGAGAGAATTTGTGACTAATTTGTTTTTATCTCAAGTTGTTTTAGGGATATCAAACATCTTTTTCTGCCTATCATGAGTCTATGACTTATAAATAATATGACCTGTTGAAAGATTGTGACATATGGAGATTAGTTGTAATGAGTAATATATCCGACAAACCCTTAAAATAAAAATGAAGTAAAAATTAATGAGGACGAGCTATAAACCTTAAAAACACCTAAGAATGAATTATACTAATTATAAGCAACAACTAACAATAATAATATTTGACATTGGTTATAATTAAAGTATGATCTTTGTCGTATTCATCAGGTACATTGTATGAATAAAATGAGTTTCATCTATCAAAATCATGGAGAGAATCAGTGACTTAAATTGTCTGTATCTCAGCTAATTGTTTTAGATATTGATCAAAAATGTTTTCCTACATGTTATGAATTTATGATTTATGAATAATACAAACTTTTTGTAAGATTGTGAAATTTGGATAATTTGGAGGTACCTCTCTCTTTAAGCACTATTTAAACATAGGTATACTTTATTTGAGTACGCATGCATGACCTAACATATATATTTAGATGGCATAAATTAATGAGATAGTGCCGACGACCCCCCTAGCCTCTCTCTCTCTCTCTCGCAGAACACTATCATTAACCAAAACGAGTCTCTACGCAAATTAAAGCCTTTGTCCAGTGATATGCATGAAGCCAGAAACAGCAAAGGACGAGTTAAACCAGCGACCCTTTCTCCAACGCAACAACTTCTTTTATCCTTTGAACCTTCTGCTCTTTGTTTAATTTCTATTACTTTCTTACTGAACACAACTGGAACTTGCGCGTACACACACACTGTACATACATGCAAGTATGAAGAGACAGGTGTGAAAGGTCAAGTAGGATACTCAAGAACAGAAACATGTAGATGAAGCAGGGAAGTGTGTGATGAGTCTATGTGAGTTAGTTTTAGAAATTGAAATAATATTACATTAGGATCAAATGGACTATGTCTTGAGTTGAATGATGACTTTTCCAACGTTAGAGCTTGAGAATAAGGAAGCCAAACTGTCCAAAAAGCTCTCGATTCCGTTGTTGATTTGAATCTTGGTTTTGATCTTGCCTTGCTTCATGTAGTCCTCCATTTGTTCAGCGAATTCTCCGAAACGTTCCCAATTTGAATCCAGCACAAACCCCTCCATCTTCACCTCCTTCCCCACCATGTTCAATAGATTCCTTATGCCTTTTCTTTCTGTCCAAACCTGCACCACAATATATACATATACGGATGTTCATGTCTGTGTCTCTCTATATGTATATACAAGTCTGGACTACGGAATGAAGATTATGATTCATTTGAAATTTACCTTATTATATTCGGAAATCATGCCACAGAGTGATATTCTGGCGTACTTGTTCACGTGGTTGAGAACGGCTTCAAGCATCTCACCACCAACGTTGTCAAAGTAAAAATCAATGCCATCGGGAAAGTACCTGCAAATTATTTTATTTTAAGAGAACTACATGTGTGTGTAATAATGTGATGTGTGGTGAGTGAGAGAGATGGAGGAAAATTTGAAAAATTAGAGAAAAGGATTAATACTTGGCCAAGGCAGCATCAAAGTCACATTCCTTATGGTAATTGAATCCATCATCATAGCCGAATTCCTCTTTGATGAGTTTCACCTGTGATCAGATACCAGTCGTAACATTTCCTCAATGATTCAAATAACGAGAAGCGGATGGGAATACTAATTGCCCTGATGATGATTGTTAGTGTAAAATCGTGCCTTTTTACGTATTGGGGTGTACAATGCTAATATACAGGTAAACACTGTATGAGGTAAAAACTAGTGTATAAACGAAGAAAATGGTAGAAATTTACGTTTTTACTTAAAACAAAAAAGAAAAAAGGTGAAACGAAACCTATGGATGGTGATGATTTTGACATTCCTAACTTTACAAATGAACTTGTACGAGTAAGAGAAGAGAACATTGATAACATTCAAAATGATGTATTTGATTTGAATGAATTGTTATAATTTAGAAGTTATTAAACTTTATTATTTTGATATTTTGAATTTATGTTTTATATGCTTATATGACTTGTATTATTATATCTTTTAAATATGAAGTTTTTCATTGAGTAGTGATTTATGATTTTTTTCATTGAATTTTGAGTAGTTATTTTCTGATTTATGATTATTTTTTTAAGCATATATATATATATATATATATATATATATATATATATATATATATATATATATTAAGCTTTGATCTTAAATAGTAGAAAGTAGAAACTTTACGTGTCGTGTTATTTCTACAATTTACGTTTTTATCACCCCTTTCACATCTGCGTAGAAACTAGTTTTTAACAATATTAGCCATGATCATTTCGATCACTCCATTCAAAATGCATACTAATCAAAATTAGAATAAGCACGAGATTCTCCCTCTCCAACAAAATATAATTAAGTTTCCATCTCACTGAAATTAAGGAAAAGCATGTGATTATCTCATTAAATTTATCTTCAATTGAAAATAATAATAATAATAACTTTACCACCTATTCAAAACTTTTAGCACCTCTTGGTTTCTGTTTTCCTTTTTTTTTTTCAAAATAGTTTTTAGAAACAATTTTTGAAGGAAAAAAATCTATTTGAATAGTTATTTTAAAAATATGGAGTTAAACTGACATGGTTGTCTCTTGTAGTGACGTAGCGGTGCGCTAATGTGGTTTCAATAATGAATATAAGAAGAAAAAGGGTTTAATATTTCTACAGCAAAAGGAAAAGGATAGGGAAACATTAAACCTAAAAGAAAAAAGAAAAGAAGAAAGTGTTTAAAAAGTATTTCTATATTTTAGTTTTTAGAAACAACTTTCGTTTTTATTGTTTAAAAACAACTCGTTCTGAACAGTTTCTCAAACATTTTTAAAAAAAAGTATTTTTAAAAACAAAATCAAACAAGTCTTAAATTTCTTTTAATATTTAAGATATCAAATTATAAAAAAGGTAATTTATAATATTTTGGTGATTTAGGTTATGAACTAAGCTTTTTGTTCTAGAAGTCCAAGGGAGTAGCACCTTATGATCAGAGCCAGTGCTTCCGACGACGCGACAGCCTCGGAGCTTAGCCAGTTGGCCGGCGCAGGTTCCGACGGCACCGGAGGCTGCTGATATGAACACATTTGATCCTGCCTTCGGCGGTCCTACCACCTCCACACCCACCCACGCAGCAAACCCCAGTACTCCTATAATTATTCATCGACCATATAAAATTAATATCATCAATTAATAGTCAATAATAAAACAATTAATGAATCATGATCCTTTGTTGAGAGCCCACCTAGAGAATTAAGATAGTCCGGCAACGCAATCCCACCGGAGGGGTCAATTTTGCGAAGGAGATGAGACGGCGTGACACAGTACTCCCCAACCGGAGCAGATTGATTCAGAACTATGTCTCCTTCCTTGAACTCACCGTCCTTTGATCCTATCACCCTTCCTATCCCAAACGTTTTCATCACCTGCTTTCTCACGCAAACATGCACGTGGTGAATAATAATCTCTATATATTAATTCTATCTGAAATCTTTATGTTTTTTCAAAATAGCGTTGATCCCTCAAATTTATTCTTATTGTTTGTTCTCTCAAATTTCAATCCATCAGTTTTCGTTCTTATAGGAGCAAAGTGTTTAAATTTTTATTGAGTTACAGGAATTAATATTTTAAACGAAACAACTTATGAAAAGTTTGGGGAACAAAGATTTTTAAAGGGTTAAAGTGTAAAAATACACATGAGTTTTTTTTTTTCAAGAGCGCGCTTTTTTTTTCTAGAAAAATACACACGTGGTTACCATTTTGGAGCAAAAGTCACATCCCACGGTTAAGTCACTATTCACCGTCGTTATGTTATTGTTCACTTCATCTCTTTCTCTCTCATCACAATGAACAATGACTTAACGGTAGGATGTGACTTTTGATAAAAAAATAGTAACCACATGTGTATTTTTGTTCCAAAAAAAAGTACGTGGTGTTGGGGGCTCCTGAAAAAAAAGTTTATGTATATTTTTGTATGCAAGATTAAATTACCGGCTTAAAATGTATTGGTTTTCTCTTATTGTATTAAGATTGGTTGAATTGAAAATGAAGGTAGATATGTGATAGAATACAATGCGTGCCTGGTTAAGGGGAAGCTGGGGAAAGGAAAGGCCGTCGTTGGTTCCGGTGAAGCTGGCGAGTAGGTAAGGCTCCACCGACAGAAACATCAACTCCATTGAAACTTGGCCGTCGGGGATAGAATCTCCGCCCACTGATACTTGAACACTTCGGAGTTTCAGATGTTCTGTTGTCGGAACACCTTCGGAGCAATACGCTGCCACCTGCCATTCTCTGCTTTCCACCACATGATGATGATGATGATGATCTCCCATTTCTGCTGCTGTATCTTCGACTTTTGGTGAAGCCAGTGATTGAGATTTCAGAGGCTGGGTTGGTCTTTATATATATATACATATCATCAAACCATGCATCTTCCCAAACCGTAAGCTTCATTCCAAATTGGCGTTTTTGTTTTGCCAACTTCTTTAGTTGGTGTTTCTACGTAATATAATATTTGCAATCTTTGAGATTTTTCTTTCCTTTTACAAACCCCGATTTTAGGTGCATAATGAATCAATTGTCATCTTAGCATTAAAACAACGATTTCGGTAGCCTTGTAACTCCAGGAAAAACAAAAAGTTAATTCAGAAAATATACGCTAGAAGGAGGGCTTGAACCTCCGACCTTGTGGTTAACAGCCACACGCTCTAACCAACTGAGCTATTCCAGCTTCCTCGTGAACGTCTCCATATCATAAAATTTAAATTATATTCTTCTAAAATCTTTTGGCTTCCATAAGGATTTAGATTGTCTGTATGCTATGTAAATTCATGTACTGACTGATGATACTTGCCCTGTTTATAGTGCGCGATGAGTTAACAATCCTGGTATTTGTTAATCTATTTTACAATTGAAAATAAAACAAGTAGCAATAGAGTCCATTTTCAAGGCCGAATCCTCATGGGCAGTGGCACTGACAAAATTTCTGGATTTTTTCTAATAATTAAAGACTTTTCAATAAATGTAAATTAAAATTTGTTTGTAAATAAAGGATAAAAACTTTAGAGTACTCTAGTGATTTCAACAGACATTTTTAGAGAATTATTCATAATGTTGCATCCAATTTGGTGATTTAGCCCGACAAGAATAATTTAGGGAACACCAATTATGACCAATATGAATTGCATAGGACACTTAAGATAAAACAATTATTTATTTATTTGGCTAAGAACATATTAGATACTCTTTCTGGTATTTAATATCATATCAGACAGTGACTTTTTAAAAAAAAAACTAAATAAATTAGTAAATCATATCGTTGATTATGTATCCTGTTTATAAATTAAGCAAAATAGTTTAGAGAAAAAATTATGAATATAAATATTTTTAAATAATTTAATTAGTTCTCTTAATATCTTTAAAAGAATCAATTCTATCTTATATTTAAGACCTATCTTATATTTAAGACCAAGGGAGTATATTTTCCCAACACAAAAGGTTTTGCCTGGTTAGTGATTGCTATGAAGCCAAAAAGAAGAAAGCATGCTCCTAAAGTCCTTCAGAATATAAACAAAAGCGGATAGTTAGCGAAAAGCGGCCGTCATGAGTATTATTTCTTCTGAAGGACCAAACCATACGATACTGCATAAACCTTTGTGGCGTAGCAAGGCCAGTCCTAGACCCTCTTAAGGTTGGGCGTAACGCTCATTTGATTATGATTTCCGAGAACTATACAAATTTCATCTGTCAACGATTAGGAACAGAACAGAGTTCTCAAGTTTCAGCATTCATAAAGATGATCATCAAAAACATTAGCAACTTCGACAGAAAATAGAACAAACCAGAGAATTTACAACTAAAGCTAACTAGATTGAGGTCGCTTATTCAGAATACACATGGTTGCTGTTAGGTATTATTCCATCGTCCCGAATGTGTTCTCCCCACTGTAAGTCATGTACAGGAACCCATCTTCATCCTTATTTTCCTCATAAATTGCAGACATCATAGCAGCTGCATCAACACAAAGCCACTGCTCAATTCACAAGATCATCTAAGCAAAGTTTAACACAAAAAACTGGAAATTCCCTTTTAATCTCACCAGTCGGAGGTAAAAGGCTCTTGACGAAGATAAAAATGGCCTTCTCAGGACTCAGCTTGATTCTCTTTCTCACAACATACACAAACTGTCCAACGGTCAGGTCAGCAGGAACCAGATACCTACATTCATCCAGCAGCAACTGTTGATATCACATGTCTTTCCAGAGGCATACATCAAAAGAAAGGAAAGGGATTCTTTTGTCATATTGGTGGGAGGGCAGCAAAAGCGATACAGATGTAAAATAATGGAACATTCAAATAACTCTCAAAACTCAAGGGGGATAAGGAATCAAGGCATCTAGAGGTACTATTATCATAACAAGAAAATGCATGTTAAGATATGCCTTTGTCCACAAAAACACACTACGCTGTCCCACATCCACTCTTGCAATTGATCTTCCTGATATCTCTTAAAGAATTCAGACAAACCTTGATTCTTCAATGTAGAAGAACAATGGGGGGAGAAATGCTGATTGAAATTCAAACTTTTGCAACTCTACCACTATACTACTGAAAATAACAGGGAATGCGGATCCTAGCCTCCATAGTGAGCTTGTCAGTCTCACTCTCATCCCACCTCAACCCCAAATATGCGAAGATTTGCATGTTCAATCACTTAAATTAATTTGATCGATGCCATTAACAAAAAAAGCAATATAAACAATTCAGCAGTACGAATCAATACCATTCCATCTGAAGCTAAAGAAACTTGATTAAAATGGCTCAAATCAAAGAGTAAGTGTTGATAAGTAGATAGGTGTCAATACTTTAAATAGATGACATTCAAGATTTTAAATAGATGAAACAACAATACTTTCCTGGAAGGGAGGCACAGGGAAAAAAAAATTACACCCAAATTAAGTGAAAGAAAAGAGAGAGAGAGAGAGAGAGAATCTAACTTTTTCTTATCAATTTCAGGAACATCGCTGTTTTCAGCCCTTTCAACGATCACCTACACCAAAATCATCAACCAGACTAAGAAACAAACAATGAGATAATGGGGGAAAGGCATAAATTTGGTGAAAGTAAATCTTACAGGTATTCTATCAGGATACTTTTCTCGGATGCGAGCAGCTTCCGCCTGCCTCCTTTCTGGAAAGTAATGCTTGAACATATCAGATGATATAAGATGGAAACAAGGGGTAAGAATCCAAGTTCAGGTGCCCTGGGCGTGTTCACCGTTAAGACATGCTAATAGCATTTCATAAAATTGATAATTGATAAGGACAACATATCAAGACTGGTTGCGAATATGGTATCATTCGTTAGATCATTGTTTCACCAAAACTAAGTACAAAGGGGGAATAGAGTAAAAGTATCAATCCATTTTTTTAAAATCAGAAGGGCACATTCTTCACAAAACCCCAGAAAGAAATTACTAAGAATACTTGAAATTACTCTGATTACGTTAAATTCAGAAGCCCTAGCCAACAAGAGGAGAGCCTCGGGCCAAAAGTTAATTCTTGCATACAGTATACGATACAGTTTATAACCATAACGATGACAATAAAAGAATCAGAAAATCAAAATGAAGACAAAAAAACAAACCAAGGGGGTGTTCCATCTTGAATGAACCCTTAGCCATGGCAAAAAACCTGCAGCAGAAAACGGGTAAATACCTAACCAGTGATTAGGGTTAACCATACGCTAAATGATCCCTCAGAACAAAATTCGATGGAAATAAAGGAAGAACACAGCCTTAAAATTGGGAAAAATGAAAGGAGATTTGTACCAGCGAGTGTGCAGAAGACAGAGAAAAGAAATGAGAGTTCAAGATCCACAAGATGAGCTAAGCGTATACCGAATGAACTAAATCTTCCGCAGCAGGAGCAATCTTTTTATATAGGCACCTTTTCTAAAGTGAATAATTTCACTGTAAGAATTTCACGGAAGTATTTAAAAAAAAAAAATCACCATAATAATTAAAAAACTAATATTGAATTGATATTTACCGTTAATATTTTTTTAAGAGGCTAAATTGATCCATTTTATTTACTTTCCTAGCAAAATTATATTTCTCTTCATTTTTTAAGTTGTTATTTTCACAGTAAAATTACACTTCAAGCCTTATGTTTTACTTTACAATTTTGATTAGAGCGCAAATGATTTTCAGTTATGTTTTTCTCTTTAGAGTGTTTGGTCTGCTTGCTATTTCAATAAATAATTTATTGTAGGTTTTATTTTACCATTATCTTTTGCCAACTATTTTACTCTTTTCATTCATTAGGAGAAACCGCATTAGGCCTACATAACCAAAACCAAATAATCCTAAAATCTTAATTTAAATTATTGGTCTTTTAAAATTGGGTTAAGGTGAAAAAATACACTTGAGCTTTTTCCCCAGAAGCGTCCAGCACCACGTACTTTTTTTTTAGCAAAAATACTATGTGGTTACCATTTTAGAGCAAAAATCACATCACACCGTTATGTTACTGTTCACCACCATTATGTTACTGTTTACTTCATCTATTTTTCTTTTATCACGGTGAACAGTAACATAACGGTGGGATGTGATTTTTGTTCCAAAATGGTAATCACATGTGTATTTTTGCTCCAAAATAAGCACATGGTGCTGAACGCTCCTGAAAAAAAACTCATGTATATTTTTGCATTTTAACTCTTTAAATTTTTCTAAAATTTAAAAGATAATGCCATAGAATGTTTGATCTAAGTAAAAGGGGTTTTTTCTACTATCACTTAAACACAAAATTTTGAGTTTGAATTGTATGAATGCATAAAACGTTTTTAAGGTAACTACTCTCAATTAGATGTGATAATACACGAATATAATCTAGTCAGATAGCAATATCAAAAAAACAAAAATCACCTAAAAGTTGAACTGAAAATCTCATAAGTTACAAATCTAAAAATCACAATTAAAGTTATTTTAATTTTTATTCATATGTGGTAACAATGTGTGTTAAAAAAAAAGGGTTAATATAATTATTGGTCCCTATAATTTACTTTCATTTTGGTTTTGATTTTGAAGTATTAAACATATGATTTTGATCTTTCAAGTTTACTCCGCTTTATACTGTTATTTCCTGAAGTTTAAGAAGGATTTGAACTAAGAGTTAATGGTGTTAAATTTGCATTTGCTGCTGATGTGAGATGATGAATGGGCAAATTGCTGATGCATACATGGAAATGCGCCAAAAAGGTGGGAAAGCTTAGTCAGTACTGTTCATGCGATGAAGAAGGCCTGTCTCTCCGGCGGTTACCACTTCCATCTCTGTTCACAACGCAATCTCTATTGCGGTTCACAAATTGAAGATTTGAGAGACGAGCTCCTCAACACGTGAACAGTGTCCTCTAGCTCCATTTTCTTCAGCCATTGCTGCAACTAACATGGAGCTCGTCAGAGAGGGAAGTGGTGAAGACATGAGATACGAGCTCATTAATGGTTGGAGAAGGAAAAATAGACTGAACCACACCTTATGATGAAATTCTTCCATTCAGACGATGGGTTCATTGCTCTTCAAGGACTGAGTCTCAAAGTCCACAACATACAACTATGGATCCCACGTACAGAAGATCCAGGCCTAAACACTGGTCTTCCTATATTCTTTCTAAAACTCCACAATTCTAACATTTATCCTCTCCACACTTGTCCTTTTCTTACCCCCAGATACTTTATTTCTTTGACTGTCTCCTAGATTTAAAACCAACCCCCACCTATCTTTATTTATCAGTAGAGATAACTGTCATCAATCAGATTGTCTCTCAAATCCTCAATTTGTGATCTAAAGGAGACACTACAGCCTGAATGGAGAGGGAAGAGGCGTCCGTCGGAGAGATTGACCTTCATTTTCAGAACGTAAGGTTAGGCACGGCGCCCGTCACATGTGAACCATCCAAATGCGATCTGGACGGTTCAGATTTAATTTTTGTAACTGCTAAGTTTTGAATAAAGAAATCATTTTTTAAAAAAAAAAAATAGTTAAGAAGTTATCTTTATTTTAAATTTTTCACTGATTAAAATCAATTTCTTTTAAGAAAAAAATAAAAAGTTCAAAAAAATAAAATCTAGATGGTTCAGAGGGGATAGGCACCAAAACATGTTCATTCATTTTTATGGCATGAATAGTGACTAAGCTTTTTCTTTTTCATTTTTTTTATTTGGCACATGTCCATGTAAGCATAAGCTTACTAAGCAATTTAGCTGGTCAATAACCCACATCGACAAATTTGACAGTATTAGTAATATATAAACTAATTTAACACTGTTAACTCCTATTTTAAATTTTTCTTAAATTTAAGAGACTAGCAGCTTAAACTAGAGTAAACTTGTATGACTAAAACCACAAATTTGAAATTTCAGGAGTTAAAACCAAAACGAGAGTAAACTATAGGACCAACAAATATATTAACCCAAAAAAGAAAAGTAAGATTTTTCACGACTCCCATTATTTAAATTTTAAAATGGACTAATTGAAGACAAGGATGAAATTGAATTATGAGCACCTAACATTTGGTAATTACTATTTTGTCGTCTTCATAATCGTGGGCTGCAGACCAAACGAGGAAGGTTCACAAATTTGCAATGAAGACGATGGTAATGCCAGAAGAACTCCATTTGTCCATTTCCTTTGTCCTTTTTCTTTCTTGAGCAATTTCCTTTATGGGTTGCTTGCTTTGAGAAAGGAAATGAAAATTTCACCCAAAAAAACAAAAAGGAAAAGGAAAGGAAAGGCAAAATGAAGAAAAATATGTATTATCCAAAAAGTTATGGATCAAGGTTAAAGACCCAATCATCCAATAGTTGGGCCAATTCATAGAAGCCCAATCTTTTCCAATATGAAATAAAGCTCAATTCATTGAAGGCCCAGTCCATCCAATAGTTGGGTCAAATGAAAGAAACCCGATCTCTCTTAAATAGATTGAAGTGTTCAACCCCTCGTTCTTGGGCTCAACTAATAAAGGAGTCAGACACTCTCACCAAAGGGGGGGTTCGATCCTGAAGTTGGTCAAGGGGCTAGGGAAAACATTTTAGCTCCTGCGTGCCTAGGTAAACGTCTGAAGCTAATAGACAGTTCGCTTTGTCCAACATTGATAGCACCTAGAAGGAAGGAAGATTTCTCCTTGCAAACCCCTTTCCTAAAATTTTTGTATTAAAAAAAAAAAAGATTGAAGTGTTCAATGCAACCAATGGCATGGTATTTGGTCTTGCGGAAAGAGTAGGTCTCTCACATCGCCACAAATTAAGATTCGGATCTTCATTGTGAAAGATGTCTACATTTAACACCCTACAATGTTTAGAGTAGGATTGTGTCCAGTAGAATGATACTTTGCCTAGCAAAAACAAAAAAGTTCAAAACCCATATGTGTTGTATTCAACAATGTATGATAAAAAAAGTATTGAATGCTCATATCTAATATCCAACAATATCCCATATAAAAATGACGTTCGATGCCCATATTAAATATCAATATCTTAAACATGATTACTACTAATAACAAAATGCATGAGCTTACAAAATAAGAGGTAATGCTTAAATTTTGATTAATGTCAATTTTAGACTAACGGTGAAGAAGTGATTTAGCATTTTACTCTACAAAGTAAACATATTAGTAGAGTTTGTCATCTTCTTCTTGTTTTATTTTTTATCTGAAGTGAGTAGAGTTTTGTGTTGCGAATTGCAAAAACATTTGTTTAGGTGAGGTATGAAGTTAATGATAGTAACGTTTTTTTTAAAAAAAAAAGGGAAAAGAAAGAAGGGCATGAAATGGTAGTCCGTAGTAGGGAAGAGGGATGAGTTAAGTAATAAATGAGAGGAATGAATCTCACATGGACTGCCTGCCTGCTTTCCCTATTACTTATGTCTCTATTGCCCCTTCTCTTCTGGAACCAATTTCCCTCTATAAATGAAAACTTAAATCATTTAGATTTAATTTTATTCAACTAGTAATTCTTAAATGAAAAAATGTTAGTTAAAAGTTTATTTTTATTTAAGTTATCCATCCATTAAAATATTTTTAAAAAAAAAATAAAAAAATTAAATCTAAACCATTTAAATCTTATATAGAGCTCTCACCGCTCATGTAAAATTAAGGAAATAGATTCCATGTTCCACTTCCTACGACTCTACGTCCCTTTTTCATGTCTCAAGGAAAAAAAAAAAAAAAGTCCCTTTTTTCGTCCCTCTCCTCTCCTTCCCGCCAATTCTTTTGTTTATTTATCCATTTTCCCATCTTCTTAATCTAGCCCATCATCAATCGCTGTTCTGCAAAACTAGGCTTCTACATCATCACTCTTTATTTTTCTTCTTTTTTCCATGTACCCGGTTTTACTACACTTACTGACTTATATAGTATACGAGTAATAATTCAGGTTCTTGTTAAACTTAATTTACATTCATTCTAGGATACTAATCTAGTTTGCGCGTTGATATATTTTGTGTGCATTATCAAAACAATTCGATATGGTGAAATAAAAACCAGCAAAACGGGCTAGAAAAAAGAAACGTCTCAGAACATCATGCCCTGGCTCTTACTATAGTAGTAGTAGCTTTTAAGTACAGCGGCCAAGTACACTAATAAATGACCTTCGTTTCTACACCATTTCCTTGAAAGAAAATGCAGACAGAAAGCCATGTGTAAAAAGGAACAGGTTTCAGAGACTCATCAATGGCATGAAGTAGTAATGGAATATCTGAACCTACGAAGTGCCTCGTGAGATAGAGGATGGGCTTCATGTCATGATGACTTAAACAGTACCAGAAAACCCAAACCCAGAAACAACACCAAAAGTGAAAACAGAGTCCCTCTGTTTTTGTTTCTTCCTCCTCCTCTCACTCTCTGTTCTTTTGTATTAATTGTAGATCGAAATTTGAAAACAGAACCAACATCCCCTCTTCCCCTACCCTATAACAAATTAATGCTACCTCATTAAAATCCCCAGATTTGTCTCCTCTGACAATCGTCACGATTCCTGTACCCTCCCCTCCTTAAATTAATATTCTCAACTTCCTTACTTGCTCGGTTGTTGTAACATTTAATGCCACTTCTTCAATGCTACCCATATTTCCTCTTTCCCCTTACCTTCTTTATAACTTATGTCTCTCTTCCCTCTTTCTTCTCCATTCCTATTCGTCTCTTCAACACCAAACCTAGCGTGCTCTGTTTTTGTTTGAATTGTTTTGTGCTTCTCTGGGTTTTACTCTAACTGTGGGGTGTTATGGCAAGTGGCTGAGAAACAAGTACGAGGAAAAAATGGCGAAATAATGCGGGGTTAAGAGGACCCGGTTCAGCGAGATATTGGTGCGGTTCAATATGAAAGCAAGGCTCAGATATGGGTTGAACCATGTTTTTTGATTGAGCCGTGCCAATATCACGTGCCACTTCTCCTACAAACCCCTAGTATAACTCAAAGCTTCAAAAGGTAGACTCCCACTTTTATTTCTGTTCATCTCTCTAAGCTGCTTTGGTATATTAAGAAATTGTAACAACGCAAGGCATGTTTGTTTGTTTTCATAAAATGGGGTGAAAGAATGTGAAAACTACAAAGAAGTTGATTTGTAAGTGTATTCCTAACTTGTTCCAATTATTGTTTTGTCTTTTGGTAGACCTCTGATATGGTACCACAAAGCTTACCGTATATTACTACTCTAGCATTAAGAGGAAAAGGAAAGAATCTTCTTCTTCACTGACCATATAACAGGAATCAGCTACCATATCTTGTTATTGTTGGCTTAGAATGACACATGTCACCTAAATATAATAAATATATAGTTCAAATCTGAAGCAAATCTCAAGTAAGGTAAGGTTGCAGCCCCACGCAAGATATGGAAAATCTGAGCTCTTCCCAAACACATCTTCGTTTTGGTATTTATACATTACAAAAAGATACAAGTTTTCTGTTTCTTTTTCAGAAATGGGGTTGCTCATAGCACACATGAAGACATGCGAGGCTTATTACTCATTATATTTCTTTCTAAAACAGTGCTATGAGTTCTATTTGTTGGAAAGTCACAGTTTTAGAAATGGCGTTGCTGTAAGTAAAATTTTGGACTATATTTAGCTCAGAAAATTTGGAGCAGAAGAATTCATCAATGGAACTATGGAAGAAGCAGTTTCTTCTCCTCATTTCCAATACTGACAGACTTGTTCTTGTTGCCCTTTCCCTTTTTTTTGAGGCTATTTGGACTCCTGCTCGCCAGATTTTAAAGATGTTAGGCTTGAATGCACATTCCATGCCCATCCTTGTTAGGCTTCTTAATCTGTTCATTTAGTTAGGCCTAACATTATTGTTGTTTTTGTTGTTATTTAGTAGCACTAGTACGTACATAGTGCATAGTACACAGCAGCATGTTTAATTAACCTTGTGTAAAGGTTACAGCGTTGTCTCATTACATAGAAGATTCCGACAACATTCAATATTCATATTTGACGTGAATATATTTTTATTTTTAATTCTCATTTTTTTAACGTGTTTTAATTGTCTTGTTAAATCCGAGAGTGGTATTCTGATATTTTGAATATTTAAAAATTATGCGTAAAAAAAAAATCTATTTTAGAACAAATATTACATAATAATCTCAATAATAAATTTAAAATTTTACAATTTTGTTCATGTGAAAGTCTTTAATTATCAGAGTGAGGTTGAAGAATGGAAACCAGTCTCCATCTCCATCCTATGTGTTTGGATTGAGGGGAGGGATCCATCTCCATCCTATGTGTTTGGATTGAGGGGAGGGAGGAGGGGAAGAAATTTTTTACCTTATATTGATCATGTTACTCATAAAAAATTTTCAATAGATAAGATTATCCTTCTCATTAATGGTAATTTAGTAAAAGTTCTCAATCGTTTCCTTTCAAACCAATTTCAAACCAAACACACTGTTATTCTACACCTTCTTCATTCTATTAATTTATTATCCCCTTCACTTCTATTTCCAACTTCCATAAATATCCTAAAAATGTTGTTATTGCAAATCTTGGTTTAAAACAAGGGAAAACATTTTCTCATCTTGTAGGAAAATCATTTTCTCATGTCACACACACATGAAATAGTGAGACACACACACACACATATATATATATATATATATATATATATATATATTAATTCATATATCTATATGTGGGTCCCACTATTTTATGTGTATGTAGGAAACCTTTTTTTCTCATGTAACATGAGAAAACCAAAACCCTTAAAACAAAACAAAATTCAGACGCATCCCTTGTTTTAACTTTTATAAAAAAGGAAGTAAAAGGATTGAAGAAGAAGCTGGCCTCGTAAATATAGAAGAGGTTAATGAGAGTAATATAAGAACTTCAACCTTCAACCTTGAAAACAAGAAATCCAAATAGAGAAGATATCTACATTTATTTCTTAGGAGCTTGACAGCCATGGGATCTCTATTAACATTACAGATTGGCCCTTCAAGCGTTAAAGAATGGGCAGTACTTGTGTCGTCACTATCTCTTTGGTGCTTCCACATTCTGGCTGCTACCATGGTCAATCTCCTCAAGTAAAATCATGAAGGTCCATGGAACAACCTCACACAAACTGCCCCCCCCCCCCCCCCCTCTCTGTCTCATGTAATATGATATTTCTTTGTATACTCAGAAATATTTATATATAAGGGATCAAAAAAGAAAAAGAAAAGAGGAAATCCCGCAAGCCTAATAATAGATTGCTATTTTGGTGTTCTATCTTCCGGAGATCAGAAGAATTCCAAGTCACCAACCTAGAAAGAGGCACTCCATAAGGCCTTTTCGCCTTCTCCACATCGCCGATGGACCTCTTTGATCCTTTCAGCAGACCTGCAAATACCACTACAGCTCCAATCAAATGAAGCAACACAAACGTTGCCTGCTTGAGCCTTCCATTCACAATCTGCAAGAGCAACCACAAATCAAGAATTCACATTTGTGTTCATGAGATTTGCAGGTGATACAAATATCAGGAGAAATCTTCACCTGGTGGGGTGCCACAGCAGAGTCTTCTATCATCTATATGCTCCACATCAAGCCCTAAGAACCAAGCTCCAAGTGAGACGTCCTCGTTGGCATACTTGTGAAGAACGTGCCTGAGACAATCATTGACATATAAAAACCATCAAAAGCTCGAACTTGAATGAAAAGCAACAACAGTGGAACAGGAACCATGGTCCATAATCCTATGAAATAATTGGCATCTCTGTGTGTGTAGCAATGAACTAATGCCTTCTGAAATTAAATTTCAAATAATCATTTTTGCTTTTTCTCTTACTTTCTTTGTAGTGAGGGCAGTAGGACTTACTGGTTTATTGAAATATATGAAGCCAAGTCTTTAGAAATGGCATACAGTTGCCCTGTGGCATGACGAAAGTACTTGTTTCCAGCTTCACCAAACTTCCAGTATTCAGGTTCATGGTACCTTACCCCTCTGGAGAAAAGATTAGACACGTAATAAGCCACAATTGAAATGGAAAATTCTATCTTTTGATAAGTAAGATGAAGATAAGAGAGAAGTCTCACTTTTGATTAAGGACAGGTCCAGATTTCATGCATCCAATGTATATTCGAGGTTTTGATCGGTGTCTAACTAGAGTTTCTCCTAATGTTGCTGAAACAAAATAAAAAGGAAACCCAGTCAAAACATTACGGATACTTGCTAAATGAGTAAACTGAAACCTATGTCCAGTTTTTTAAGGTATAAAGCCAGAGATTATAACATGATAGAAAAACTTTGCATACCAATGTTGACATGAACATCATCATCAACTTTAACATAGAAATCAGCATCCCACAAGTTAACAGCAGTAGTAAAGTATGTCTTTGTCTTGGCTGACAATTCTAGGTATCCTTCAACATGACCCTGCAGCAACAAGGCACGAAAGTTTGACAACCTGACACGTTATTTTCCTTTTCCTCTTCTAACACTGACCATGTCATCTTCTAAAGTGATCACAGAAAAAGGATCAAAATAAATAAATTACCAGCTTCAAGAAGTCTCCATGCTTTTGGTCCTCTGCTTCAATAGCTCTGTCCAGGATACCCCCTGATGTAGCACTTGATGAAGGAGAAGAAACGTGTCAAACTTATGATTCATTCAAGAATATCTAAAACTAATATTGTAATTTATTTTTATTTGAACTCTCAGTGACAGTGAGTACAATCGTTAAAGATATAAATAAGCAAGTATCAATCCATCAACAAGAGATTTCAGGTTGAAGCTTCTCATATTGTTTGGGGTTTGAATTGCACGATTATCAGTCAATGGCTCTTAATTTGAAATAGGGGAATTAAGCCATCCCAGATCTTTTAAAGTAAATAAAATGGAAATTATGCAATCAAAGAATAAACAGATGCAATGGTTACCTGTGGCCAATGACAAAACGGATGATAATGCCCTTCTCTTCCTCCAACTTCTTCCTTTTCTCACCTATTGTCCAGATTGTCATAAGAACCGAACATCAGAAATCACAGTCAAAAACAGGAAAAGATTAAATTAATATATAAGGCCGAAAGATAAATTTATGAACCTTGTGGCATCCAAGTTGCACGAATTGAGTCTCTTCTTTTCCGGCTGCTAAAAGCAGTATTAATTCCTACAACCATTAAGTACCTTCTCTTGCCAGATGGTTGAACCATCTCTGAACCTTCTGATAGAGGAGCACCACTGCGTAAAGATTCCTGAGTTGCCCTTGCAGCTGCTAATTCCATCTCTAAATTTGATATGGTCTTGTCCAATGTTCTATATTCAATACCAAACCAGGCTTTTGCACTTAGAATGATTGAAAATCAGCCTAATAATAGCATTATGAGGGTAATAACATCCAACTTACTGTATGGCATTATGAGTCTTGGAAACTTCTCCTAAAATGTCCTTGGATTCTCTCTTCACTTCCTTCTCACGCAACTAGAGGAAGAATAGCAGAAATAAAAATAAAACATAGGTACTTTAGATTATAGACATGCGACGATTGAGTATGATTAAGTAACAAAAAGATAAGTTGTGCTTACAATTCTTGAATTGCAACCCTCTGAAACTACGTTCAATTTTTGGGCTTCCATGGGTGTTAGTCGAGCAAGTTCTTTAGGTTCAGGAATAGTCCACATCCTATATCAATCATTTTATATACTTCATAAGAAAATTACCAGAACAACCCCACAAACCAGTCTTCATCTGATAGAATGAAGCATAAATACAGGCATCGGATATATACTTGTCACTTCATGCTCAAATCAGAATTTCATCTGCAATCTTTATTTTTCTCCCAGGTAAATCGCTTCCATAATGATAAACACACTACGAACCAGAGATATAGATCCCTAATGTACCTCTAAATACATTGAACTAAGCATAATAATTAGCGAAAATTAGAAAGTCCATCTATTCAGGATTGAAAATGGGGGAAATGGAGGAAGGTTGAGAAGATGTGTACAGTAATTGAGCATAAACAGTCATTATTTTTTAACCTTTGAAAACAGTAATTAAAGTTGCGGATAGATTTGTCAACATGATTATTGTGAGCCGAACCAATTGAACCATCAGAAAAATGTTTGTTAGAGAAAGAGCAAAGCAGTTCTTGGGCAGAATTGACTCATAACTAATAGTCAATCTTGCATCCTGAACCTCAGCAAAAATTGACGTGGTTTAGATCATTCCAAGTGAATTCAGATCTATCCTCTTTTTGCCGTGAGCTTTGGTCAAAATATGGAAAGTATTAAAGTCCAATTTGTGAGTGTCAAAAACTAATTCAGGATTTATATTGGAACATCGAAAAGAAAATAAGATCTTCAAAATTCAGAAAGCCCTGCAAGTGTGTAAATAAATTAATCCCTTGAAAACCAGAATAAATAAAGAAAAATCTGGGAACGCAATTTGAAGTCATTTAGTGCTCAGTAAGCATACGAAGCCATAAATAAACATCAACACGAAACAAGTTCTTCGTAACCCGGATGAAATTTTTGCTCTGGAGAAAAGAATCGGAAAAAATGGGGAGAAGATATAATATATTTAAGTTAGTGACCTGTTTGTGAAGAACATCCCAGCACAGAAGCATGCCAGACAAAGGAAAAGTGTCCATTTCTGCGAGATGACGCGTTTAGAAGGGAGCTCTCCTTTGGCTTTCCAGGTCATTTTTCTTGCAAATCTTCTTCCTACTTGGCTCTCCTCAACAGGCAAATTCCATGAGCAATACAACCAAATCCAGCGAATAGAAGAGCAGAAAGAGAAGAGGAAGAAGAATTGAGCGGTGTAAATGAGGAAGAATCAGAACAGAGAGAGTGGTTTGTTCTTGAATTGATGGCCGGTTCCTTTCTTTTATGCTTTGCCTTGGCTTGCTCTCTCTCTCTCTCTCTCTGCTTTCTCTCTCTTCGCAGGTAAGGAACGTTTAGCAGAAGTGAGGAGACTTTCTAACCGCCGTGTTTTATGCTTCCAATTTTGTTTGGTTGCATAAATTTATTATTGGCCGATTTTTTCAGGGGATGCTCTTTTTTACATTTTTCATATGCCCATTGAAACAGAAATATTTTAAAGAAAGTGGCACACAATTATTATACAATAATTGATAATTAATCCAGCTAGTTTTTTTTAATACTTATGGATTTTTCATAAAATGATCAATTATATATAAACATTTTATTTTAGATTTTCTAACCACTAAAATAAATTTTTAAGAAACTATCAGGAGTTTGCTTATTTTTTCAAGGTGCCTTTAAGGTAATAAATAAGACATTGAACAAAATTTTCTTATGTGTAACAATAGAATATCTATGAATTAGTTCAATAGATTAATAAAAAAAACATAATGTGAACTTACAAAAATACGTTTTATGGGAAATACACTGCTCTAACTTATGTGTTTAGGTCTAAACTGAGAAAACGATAGAGAAAGAAAACCATGTAAAGAACAAAAGAAAACTTATATTAGGTTGCTAACATATTAAAAATAAACTACTGTGTAGGTTATTGGGTTGGTGACCGTTGTGTAATCTAAAATCTAAATAGCCGATTGTAATTGATGAAATAATGTTTATAGTTGTTGTTGTTGTTAAACTTGAAAGTGGAAGAAATCACTAAGAGAGGGTGAATTGGAGATTTTAAAAATTCTTTTCAACTCTTAAAAAAATAAAGCTTAAAAAATGAATAATGAAAGAGTAGAGAAAGAAAAATTCAGACACACAGGATTTATACTGGTTCGGTCTTAACCTTTACCTATATCCAGTCCCCAGATACCTTCTGGGTGTTTCCACTAGTTCAACAGGTTTTTAACTACAACAATGAAGACAAGACACAATCCTAATCACCTAGGACTTGCTCCCTCTTACACCTTGTAATTTAAACAACCCAACTCACAGGTTTCACGACCTTGAGTTTACACAACCAAATACTTTAAAAGAATTTCAATCTCTTAAAAGAGTGAATATTGATAATCACTGAAGAACAGATAAAAGAATCACAACACAGACTCAAAAATGTAAATGTGTTCAAGAATAGCTTCGTTGTGTCTTGCTCTGTGTTTTCATAACCTTTTATAGCCTAGCTAGATGAGCTAGCCGTTGCAATATCTTCTCCAACGTTCAGCTGCAAATCTAAGAAATGACAGTTGCATATTTTGCTCTATTTTTTTAATTCTTTGTTGGAATCCTGGAATGTGTTGTTGCAAAACGTCTTCCAGATTTTTAATCATTCCATGATCTTAATTCGACCGTTTGAGATGATCTTAATATGTTACAACGGTCTGAACTGAACATCTGGGATAAGGGAGAAGAATCAGCCCTGTTCTTGGTTCTTCATTAAATGCACTTATGCTGGATCTTGATTTTACCTTGATCTTGTGATGAACCTGTCTGAAACTTATAAAAAACTTGATCAATAATGTTAGGAATAATAATACAACAAGATATGATAATTTTAGATTAACCCATAATGATTTCGCAGATTGATTCAATCTGGTTTTTCAATATCTCCGATGCAAACTCGAGTTTATAATCCTAGAATCGAGTTTGAGGTTCATCCAGAAGACATGACTTTTGAGCATTGGTCTAAACTGGCAGTTTGCAAAAGCTAACTCGAAATTGGTTCTTACAGAGAAGAAAGTCGTGATTTGGTCTTGAATGGGATTTTGAACACATGGCTAAACTCGAGTCATTTAGTGACTGACTCGAGTTTGAAGCTTTTATGAAAATCTTAATTTTAAGTTCACAGCTTCAAAACTGGAGTTTAGAACTGCAGACTGGAGTTTACAAGACCTGAAATATTGTATAGCTCTCTGTATGATCCAGACTTGAGTTTTGATATCCAAAACTCGAGTTTCAGTGAAAACTGAAACTTTTGAAATATCTCCATAAGTGTAAACTGGAGTTTCCATTTTCCAAACTCGAGGTGTTAAGTCAGTCATTTACTCAAGTGTTTTCTGTTTGAGCTAAACTCGAATTACCAAAATCTTGACTCGAGCTTCAGTGTGAACTGAAACATTTGAAACATCTTTGAAGGCTTAAACTGGAGTTTTCGTTTTCAAAACTGGAGTTTAGAAATCATGTAATAACTCGAGTATTTTCAGTTTGTCCTAAACTCGAGTCTCCAGAAACTAGACTCGAGTTTCAGTGGTAGCTGAAGCTTTGAAAACTTCTTGTTAAGCTTAAACTGGAGTCTCTGAAATTAAAACTGGAGTTTACAAAATAAACAAGAACTCGAGTGTCTCTGTTATAACTCAGACTCGAGTCTTCTACGTCTAGACTCGAGTTTCAGTTGAAAACTTTAAATTTGAAGACTTTTGTATTTGGTAAACTGGAGTTTGTGGATATGAAATTGGAGTTTTAAAATCTTAATAAAGCATTGAAGCTTCTGTTTGATCCTAAACTCGAGTTTCCAAAACATAGACTCGAGTTTATAGTTCTTAAGAATTTTGATTGCTCTCTGTGTAACGCAAACTCGAGTTTGTCTTACACAAACTGGAGTTTGGCTAGCTTTGTAAAAACTGAGCTTCTGTCTGTCAAGTCCAAACTCGAGTTTCGTTACCTAGACTCGAGTTTGCCTTGAACAGTAAGTTTTACAATTTATCAAAGACAAACTTCAAATTTAGTTTACAATTGTCATTTATCATCAAAACACATAGAGAACTAACAGAACTATCATTTAAATGCACAAGAAATTTATCAAGTTAAATTAATTATGAGAATATCTTTAATATAAAATCTATTTTATTTTATAGTACAACGTGCACTATAAATTAGATACTATACAACAGGTTAAATGTAGTAATAAATATTTTTTCTTGCTACACTCCATCAAAATTAAGAAAAATAAGTGCAAATTTTAAATAGGTTATCTTAAACCCATCTGAAAAAATAAAATAAAATAATCATTCTTAAAGACAAAACCATGATTTGTTTCATAAAATTAAAGGGAAATTGTTGAAACGTAATTATATGGAAATGATTGTACCTTCCAAATATGTACAAGACTTCTTTATCTTTTAATTCTTTTTTATGTGAAAATGGAAACGACTTTCCCGAATTTTCCCTTTTTTGTATGAATATTTTGGGGCCAAAACGTTTAAAGAGAAGCTACACTTGATCAAGAATAAAGTGGATCGATCAAGTTGCTAGAAAAAAAAAAAAAAAAGATTCACATGAATCATGTTCTCTATAGCTAGTCCCTAACAATTAATGTAGCGATCAGTTGTCCACTAATAATGCAACGGCCACTATATATTAAAAAAAAAGGGGGGGGGGATTATTGGTCGAGTCAACGCTCCTCAAACGTGTTTGACTGTTAACACTTAACGATCGTGGAATCGCCACCGACACATCACATTAGTTTTAGTTAGATTGCTAATTACATTCGTCTCTGTTTTTTAAATTTTTTAATCACTCGCTAATCATTCATTCATTACTCGCGAGATGCGAGGCAAACCATAAATATCCATCATTAAAATACAAAGACATTAGTACGTAAGCAATCATGTTATATATATATATATATATAAAAGTTTAGGTGGGGTAGACACCAATAATCCACTAAAGTCAGGACATGCCTCCAAGCTCAAAGAGGTACTTACAGATCGTCTACCAAAAATGCCCTCACATTGACCAGCGGGAATTAAACCTCTTTCATTTTGAGGTGAAGGCCGATGCCTTAGCCAACTGTGTCACTCCTCTTTGGCAAAAACAATCATGTTATCCATGAGCTATAGAAATTGTAATCTATTCTTGGGCCCTTATATAAATACTGCTACTAATTTTTAATAAAGGAAAGATGATATTAACGTCCCAAGTAAAATTAGTGCGATTATAAGACATAGTTGACTATTTTTAGAGGGACTAAAGAAACTCAATAAGTTATTAATTATTTCATATGTTGTATATTCTTAGATTATATATTAGTTTATTAGTCAAACTAATTAGTTTGACGAAAAAAATAAAAATGCTCTAAAGTAATTTAATTAGTTTCCTTAATTTCTTCAAAAAAGCCAACTATGTCTTATAATTAAGACCGGAAGGAGTAATATCAGAAAATTTATAAAACTTATTAATGATAATTTATTCCTTTGTTAATAATTGTTCTTTTACTTATCATTGACAAATTATAAGATTTTTCTTATATTATTTCCCTCAATTAAAACTTTGATGTCATTTCCCCTTTCAACAATCACTCCATTCACTAAGAAAATATACAGTAAATCACTTTCAATTACCTCATTAAAATTAAGAAAGATAAGTTAACTCGTTAAATATGTTTTAATTATTTTATTTTAGTAACACAGGTTTTTCACAAACGAACTTTGACAAGCCTAAAACTAAACATACAGAACAGCCTATGCACCGTATATGTGAAGGTATTGTTGACTTTCCCCTTTTTTGGCCAAATTGTTGACTATCCTATTAGACTTTAACTTGAGCATGATTTAAGACATTTCAATTTTAATTACTGATAAATTGCTATACCTTTCCAATTTATTTTCTTGAGGAATACTTTGTATTATATTGTAAAATTTGCTGCGAAACTTTTGAGGAAAAGATGAGACGTAAGTTTCAAAGTTGTTGGGCTTGTCAATATTGGAAAACACGTTATATATCAAAAGTCCCACGTGGAGAACACAGGCATCTTTTTCGCCACCAATAAAAAAAAAAAAATTGTATTTAGGGCTCAAATGACCATTGACTTGTCAATCACTGCTTAATGACTTGTCAATGTAGCACTTATAAACTTGCTAGCGAAATTATAATTTATTGTAGAACCAGTTACATGAGAATTAGATATAATTTTAAATTTTTAATAGATCATTCTATAGTATTTTCCTTTACCGTTACCGGGGCGTAAACACAATTTTCCCAATGAAAAACCAGAGATTTCTAGAAGCAAAAGCATGGTTAGGGGTGGAAATAGGCCAGTGGTCTGTGGCCTGGCTTATTGAAGGCTGGTCAAGCCTAGCCTGTCAGGCTAAAATGTTAGGCTCAGGCCTGATAAGAGGCCTTTTAGGCCTGTCAGGTTGATTTGTTTATATTATTAGTACTAATTTATATAATTTTGGCATGTTTTTAGCATGTTTAAAGTAGACTTGTTTTCGACATGTGGCTTGTTAGCTTAATTAAATAAGTAATAATAATACTAATAATATAAAAAAATAAAAAATTTAAATAATAAAAAAACAGGCCTTAACAGGCCACCAAGCTAAGCTCAAACCAAAAAATAGATATGTAACAGGCCACAAATCAAGTTCAGGCCAGTATATTATAATACAGGTCTAATCTGTTAAGGGTGAAGTCAGACCTAACTTAACCTGTTTCCACCCCTCAGCATGGTAAATCATATCCTATAATTCTCTGATTGAACAAGCGCTGGTAATTAAAATCATGTTTTATTTTTGTGTATGAATAAAAAGCTCATTTAATTTAACTAAAATAAAAACAGTCGAGTATATTTTAGTTTATCATGTACATATTAAGGGATATACACATGTACTGTTCAGCTCATGCGATAGCACATGGGTAGAAGTATTATCTCAATTTTAGAAGACAGGAAAAATAATATTCAATTGAAGATTCCGTATTAATTTCTGGCTCTGCCTCATAAAAATTATTCAGAATTAAAGCGACACCGTCTGGACCCCCAATTAATGTTAAGGAAATTAAGATCCAACATTTTAAAAAATATTGTCAACAAAAATTCAATAGTCACAACACCAACATGCCATCAAGGTATAAGTGTTCCTCTCTATAATCTTTTTTTCACATCAAAACTTTTAACATCAATTATTAAAATGTCGATATTATATAAATTATTAGAAAACTGAAGTATTCTTAAGTCATAAATAAATAAATAATTAAGCAAGGAAAATGCCTCACTTTTAACTACATGGAAATGGAAGCTATGTTTTAGTTAATAATTATAATATATGACAAAATTTGATTGAGTAAAAAAAAAAAATACTGGTATATTGTTTGAACATTGAGAAGTGTTACCACTTATTAGGAGTGGATCCCCTCCCCCTAAAAAATAAAAATAAAAAATAAAAATAATTGTACAAGGAGTATTTTGTCTCTTGGACATCGAAAGGTCAATTAAAAAATTACTGTTGACGCCAAAAAAAAAAGTCATATATGAGTGTATAAAACATGACATTGACATTTTAAATATGGGTGTAAAATATATTAAAAAGAGAAGTCGTGCTTAAAATGAAAAAAAAAGTGATTTTTCTACTGAAAAATTTTGTAGGGCAAATATTTTTTATGCTATAATTAATTATTAATTGTAAGAATTAAATAACAATTTCAATGATAATACTATAAAATTATTTGCTTTGAGCATGATTTTAAATCCAATAAACAATACAAGTTATTTAATAATAATGATATTTGCAAACTTATTGACAAATTTTATTCTAGAGATTTCATAAAATATGAAAAATATTGCATTTGAAGATAAAGTTACAACATTTTGAGTTGAACATACCCAAACTTCAGGTTTACTTAATTTATCAACTATATCTAAATTATATCAAGAGTTAGCAAGAATTGGAAAGTTCATCATCTACCCTCTTATATATATAATTTGCACTAATTTTTCCAATTTCTACATCAACTATTGAAAAATATTTCTTTGTTATGAAGATAATCAATTACAAGTTTTAAAATAAAATGGAAGATTAATTTCTTGATGATTCCTTACTGATATGCATTGATAAAGAAATTGTTGTAAGTTTTTGGCATAGATTTAATTATAAATAACTTTAACAATATAAAAACATATAAAATAAGAGTTAAATAAAGTTATCTTGATTTCTGTAATAAATTTCTTATAATTTTTTATATATTAAGTCTGCTCACTTTTATTTATAATATAATATTTTTTTAATTTTAATCCACAATCGTTAAATTTCCTAGCTCTCCGCATGTGAGGGAAGTAAGAAGTGTGCGACGTGGAGCAAGTTAATTGGAGGGGGGCCCAGTGCGGGGACATTGGTCATGTGAGGTTCTGGGGTTCCTACTCACGTGGAGGGTGTTTAAAGGCTGAGTGTAAGAGTGGTCCACATCACGAGGGTTATAGACACGTGTCATGATTCCGTCTGGCCCTTCAACTCCGCCTCATGTTCCCTCCTCCTCACCCCCCGCCACTCATCTTCTCATCCCCCGCCCGCCCTCATGATAATCATGCAAACATGGAATATATTGGAAACATTATTATTATTATTATTATTAAATAAATATTAAATGGTTTTTTGGGAGATGATAATGATTAAGCGAAATACACACACACGTAGTGATTGATGGATGCAATGAAGGGCGAAGATGGGAGAATTTCAGTTAGCTCGTTCTGATAGAATTTCAGTCAAACCCTTTAAA
Organism: Acacia confusa; assembly: GCA_037074495.1. Lineage (NCBI taxonomy): Eukaryota > Viridiplantae > Streptophyta > Magnoliopsida > Fabales > Fabaceae > Acacia > Acacia confusa. The sequence goes on from CM073509.1 coordinate 4,444,587, forward strand.
ATTTTACTCTATCATTTCCATCAAAATGAAATTAAATTTTAGGTTAACTAGTAAATCCGCTCTGGAAATACATGTTTGAAAGTAATGTTACATTGAAAGTTTTTTTGAATTCAATGTTGCTCTAAAAGTTTAAAAATGGAGCAATGTTGTGATTTTCTGTTAAAAAGCTAATAATCAATGTCAATTTTTTAACGGAAAAGGGCAACATTGTTCCATTTTTAGATTTTTGGGGTGAAATTGAGTCTGAAAAAACTTTCAAAACAACATTGCTCCTCGATGTATACTTCTGAAGTAGATTTGTTACTTAACCCTTAAATTTTAAGGATGAAAATATAATAATGCCTTTATTTTATAAATGCACATATTTATCTTATAAGTGATCAAAATATTTTAATTCTTTAGATTCTTTTGAATCCCTTTATTTATCATGTAAATGCCTATATTTATCTTGTGAATTTTTATATTTATCTCTTAAATAGCCAAAATATATTTAATTTTCTAAATTCTTTCAAATATCTTTATTTATCGTATAAATATTCTTCTAAAAAAAATAAAAGTAGGGTATTAGTATCTTTTCAGGTACAAAATTTAATTTCTTTCCAACCCATAAAAGTGTGTAAAGTCAGAAAAATTTAGGATTGGTTAAATTATGTCACATCTTTTGGGGTTCAGAGGAGACACGCACGTGGTGCAGAGCATGGAAGCACGTTCAAAAGACAGCTTATGGGGTAGGGCACGTGTGTCCGTTTTTCCAAAACCATATATGTATGCAGATGTTACGTGAATTATTCATAATTCTTCTCAGACTCTATATATATCATTCTCATTTTATTTATAAGACATAGAGAGAATTTGATTTGAATAAAATGATTGCGACTTCCCCTCACAAAGTACGTGTTAATCATTCTAATCCCAAAAAGTGTTGATTATTGAAATATATACGCAAAAAAAGGGTTTAACTTTATTTTTTGTCACTTATAATTGCAGCAGCTCCTGCATGCATGTGCGTATATATGCTGCTTTAACCATTTCCACCTCCTCATGCCTCCCCATTGTTGTGACAACTGAAAAAATATCTCTCTATGTGGGTGTCCACACTTATTATTACTTTTAGGGTTTTTAATATTAGATATATTTAGTTAATTTAATTTAATCAATTAGGTTAGTTAATATTATAACATATATTTTCTAAAATATTCTACTCAATTTTCTTTATTTCCTCCTTTCCTTTCTTTACGATTATTGTTAAGGTAGTATCAATAAAGATAAATTAAAAAATGAGTGATAACAAATATGTAAACTATGTTTTATATTTTTAAGGGCTGAAAGAGTATCAAAATAAAATCTCCCTCCAATATGATAAGTTTAATTATTAAGGTTTGTGGCTCTAATTTTCGGAGAAAACGATAAACATGCACCAGACTCGTTAATCTGTCAACGGTAGTCAGTGTCCCCATCATAGTATATAATTCTTAGCGTATTAATTACTTACTGCACTCATGTATTTGTTTAACAACTATAACGTACGTAACATGAATACCATGTGACTTGTCCTATTTGACAGATTTTAAATATATTTGTCTAATTTGATTAAATTAAGGAAATTACTTAAATTAATTAATATGATGTGTAGTTTTTAAAACACTCTAGGCATTTTTTCTAATTGTCTCCTTCTCTTTCTTACGTGCCTGATTGTTGTTGAATGAATATTAATAGAAGTAAATTAGAAAAATATTGATAAATATAAAAAAATATATCTTAGTTTTATAGCAAAATTAACTCTCTAAATATATATGTCCTATATCAAGGACACAAAAAAGTATATTTAATGCACATAATGCACACAGTTCTATATCGACTTTAAGCCTCACAGTACTCAAAGGACAAGTACGGCCAGGCAAATATGTTCAGCTTACACGCTCCACGGATCAGATACATTATAAAATTCATTTATATATATGGTTAAGATTCTTTTTATTACTAGCATTATTTTTGGGCAGCACCAACAGCCAAATACTGTTGTAAAACTGTTGGTCATAACATGGGCAAATATTTACAGACGTAGAACTTGCCATTGTTATTTAAAGTTTCAAGCTTTATATAAGACATGAGAATACTCAAATAGTTCCCCACTATTTAATTTCTACTCTTCTAGGATAATATAAAACACATTTAGGGAGTTGATTTTAGTTCTACATATTAGACAAATTTTTTTCATATTTGTATTTTTTTTTGTTAGTTTATCCCTATAGATACTTCTTTAACAATAGTTAAGAAAGAGGGGGAATGAGGGAGTTGAGAAAAATGATTAGAACACTTTAAAAAATACATGTCATATTAAGAATCAAAGTTAAGATTATATTTTTCAAGCTTGGTTCATCCTTTGTCCAAAAAAAAGTCTAAGGCAACGGTTTTTTAGTATTTTAGGGCACAGAGATCACAAAGGCTTGTTTGGGATCGCATCAAATGTTAAAAAAAGTCCATCAGATTCTAAAAAAAAACTAATGGAAGTGAAAACTTGATTTTTGTGTGTTTGACATGATTTTAATATCTAATGGGCTTTTGGTTGTGAAGTTGCTCATTGATTAAAGCTAATGTGTGGAGCTTATGATGTCATTAAAATGATTTATGATTATTGGCTGAAGTTAATCTCATGCTTGGTCGACGATGTCAAATAAAAGTCAACATTTCCTATAATTTAATAATGTCAAATAAATGTCAACATTTATCAAGGAAATATTATTTGGTTGACGCTAGCTATCCAACACCAGTTGGATATATTGGTTTGTATGACATGAGTGTTATCACCTTCCAAAATTCAAGTTAGGATTTTAAAATCCCAACGAGTATTTCACTTTTTATCATTCTAGTTTGAGGTGTGTGATAGAAAGGACATTTAGAGTATAGAAGAATAGGTTCCACATTTTGTAAAATATGCACTCATAAAGCTTTAAAACACAGGTCTGCATAGTTTGAGCTGGGGCTGTACAAAAAACCCGGAAACCCGGCAGACCCGGTCCAACCTAGTCCAGCCCGAGAGAGAAATAAAAAAAAAACGGAATAATTCGGGTCAGACCGGGTCTGACCCGAGGTTCGGGTAGGACCGGGTTTCGGGCTACTATATCAGACCAGTAAACCCGGTCCTACCCGATTATATTATATATGTTTATAATATATTTATTAGAACTTTCAGAATAATAATAAAAAAAATCTTGCCCAGCTTAAAACGATGCGTTCTGGGGCATTATATATTCCTCATTTGTTGCTTCTTACCCTAGTTTTGCATGTTCCCATTTGCCTCCCGATTCGGCGCCTCTGAATCTGATGCTCTGAAATTGAAACCACCAAGATCGTAGTTAGAGCTCCAAGATTGTCAGTTTTCCGTCACAACATCCGGTAAGCCTCGCCCTCAAGTTATCTTCTTCACTTTGCCTGCAAGATCCTGCGTATATGTTTCTACATTTTTCTGGTATTTCTGGAAGTTTTTATTAAGATCCTGCATTTTCTGGTATTTTTTACCTGCGAGATCCTGCATTTATGTTTCTGCATGTTCTGGTATTTATGTTTCTGCATTTTCTTCACGTTGCCTCGCATATAATCGCTCTTGGAAAAAAAAAAGTGCTCATGTGGGTTATATATACGTTTCATCCTTTCCGCTTTTCCTTTCTTTCCCTGTTTTCTGTTTTCTTTTTGTCTTGTTTGCATAAATGAGTGGAGGATGAAAGCTACATATATCAGGGCCATATGGTTATGATTGCTAAAAGTTACAAGATGACAATCTTGATGCATCATTAATTTTATCATTTCATGTTACTAAATTCTTATATAAGCCTTTGACCCAAAAAAAAAATCTTATATAAGCCAAAAAGACACAGGTGCATGATATCTTAGATGCTGCTATGTGTGGGTTTCCTGATTTTTTGTATGTGTGAATACGTTTTTCCCTTTTGGAGCTTCATGTACATTACATAATATGCATGACGTTATAAAAAGTCTAAAGTCCAGATTTATCTATTATTTATTACTGAATATATGTGTGCATGAAAAATCTGAACTTTATATACAAATACAAGTCCAAATTTATCTATTATAAAAAGACTTATAGTGAAAAATCTGGACTTGAAAAGGCATCCTTTTATATAATACTAACTAGTAACTTCCAGAGAGGAAAAAAAAAAGCTGAGGTTTGTGTTGTTGTCATCATGAGATCAATGCTTCCTGTGTTATCAATTAGAAGTTATATATATATTAAGCAAAGGAAAAAAAATCTGTTGCTTCCTGTATGCTTAACTTTAAATATGTGTTAGAAACTTTATATAATATTCATGCTTAAACTGCTTCAATTAAAGTACAAGTTAAATTGTAAACAGGGAATATGAAACCTTATATATTAACTAAATGATCAAAATTTTATTCACCAACATGAAATTAAAATAGAAAGACAAGTCCAGATTTATCTATTATAAAAAGACTTAAGTGAAAAATCTTGACTTAAGTATTTTTTTAATTTGCTACTTTCTTGGATCTTGATTTTAGTCTATATATACTAATATGATAAGCATTTGTTTATGTCTTGTAGGTATATTCTAAAATTGAAATGGATGAGCAAGTTTCTTCCTCAACAACCCTTAATAAAGGGATCTCTGTCACTCCACCATCTGATGATATCCCGTTCACTGGGTCTGCACCTTCTACAACTCCTTCCCCTAGTCCTATTTCTCCCATGCTGCCACCATTACCACCAGCGGCAACATCTGTTCCTCCTACTTCTGCAGCAGAACCCTCTCAAGAGGCTTGAGTAAATGATGATGAAAATCCTAAGAAGAGGAAAGAACTAGAACGAAGTAAACCAAAAACATCTAGAGTTTGGGATCATTTTGTGAAGATATCTCTGGAAGAAACAAATGGAGAGATAAGAGCATATTGCAAGCATTGCAACAATGACTATGCTTGTGACCCTAACAAGCATGGGACAACTTCAATGAAAAGGCATTTGCTGAAGTGCTCAAAAAACCCTAACAAAGCAGATAAGAAGCAGCTCCTACTGAATTACTTGTCAAATTCTACACAAGGAAGGGCGTTAGTTCCACATGTGTACAATGAGAGGCGAATACGCAGAGCCTTGGCTGAGTTCATAATTTGTGATGAGTTGCCCTTTAGGATTGTTGAGAAGCCTGGATTTAAGAAATTTGTGAAGGAACTTGAGCCACGATTTCATATCCCTTCCAGAGTTACAATTGGTAGGGATTGCTGGCAAAAATACAGAGTTCTTTCTTCCATGGCACGTGATCTTTTGGCCATCCCAGTTTCCACAGTGGCTTCTGAATCTGCTTTTAGCACAGGAGGTCGTGTGGTTGATCAATATCGAAGCTCATTGTCACCTAAAATGACCGAGGCTCTTATTTGTTCTCAAAATTGGCTTATTCCTGGGCAATCACTAACAGAACTCACTGAACAACTTCGTGAATTTGACAATTTTGAAGAATCTGGTAATGATAAGTATAATTATTTTGTTACTTTATCATATCTCTGTAAAAAATATAATATATTTTTTAATCTTTTCAGATGCTTCATGTGTAACTGATGTTGGAGCTACTGCTACATCCATGGAGGAACTTGATTAAAACTATAAAAGCACAAATGGACTTCTGGACTTCTTATTTTGCTGTTGTCAGAAATTATAGACTTCTTAAATTATGTCATCTTTAGAATTGTAGACTTTTGCCTTCTGGACTTCTGCTTTTAGATTTTAATTGATCTTTATGACTTATAGCCTTTGGTTGTAATATGGGTTATAATGAGTATCTTAACTCTATTTAATATTTAAAGACCTGCCCTTTGATTATTTTGATGATACTTGTTATCTAAGGGCAGGTTATTGATGGATTTGGTATTTAATGCATGTATCTTGATGTTGATGTTACTTTAATTGATGAATTGCAACATTCATCTATGGGCAGATGCAATGATGTGCATGTTATGATGAAATGATGTGCAGGTTATATCCTCCCCCTGCCCAAGGAATTGATTAATTGATGAATGTTTTATTTTTTCGGTCAAAGACTCAAAGGGAATTGATGAATGATGAATATTGATTGAAGATTTTGAATTGATGCCCATGATCTACATTGATGATTTATTTTAGGTTTCAGGAAAAAAAACAAAAACAAAAAGGTTTTTCAATTTTTTTGTAAAAAAAAAGGTTTTTAATAAAAGAAGGTAACATGGACTGGGCCAACTAGACCACTAACCCAGTCCAGTCTGACCCAGTCTGCCCAACCCGGTAGTGGTCGGGTTTCTATCCGGGTAGGACCGGGCTTCGGGTTGGCATGTCCAGCCCGACCAACCTTCCAGACCAGACCACGGGTTTGTGACCAGCCCGGTTTGGTTTGGTTCATGTACAGCCCTAGTTTGAGCAGCAGTGACGATACATAATTTTATCTAGAAATACTTCCAAGATAACGTGGAATTTGGTCAAGCTGAACACATAAATATGAGTGATAAAGATAATGATAATCTACTCGATGAAGCATTTTTATTATTATCTTCAACATAGATGAACTGTATTCTTGATGAAATCATAAACCAACTTGTAGGAGATAAGTTTATTTAAACACTGCATTGTGTTATAATATTTTTAATGGTAATTTTACTATTTTATTTAATAAAGTTATATTTATTTTTAATTTTTATCCCAATTATCACATTTTATACAACATATAATATGTGCAAGCAAAAATTTTGCCATTTTAAATCATTTTTCATTTCAACAATTTTTTTAAAAGTTATGTCAAATAAGTGTCTATTAGACAAAAGTTATTCCTACCACCATTATCTCAAACAAAAATCACATTAGGAAAAGTTTAACAGGAAAAAAAAAAAACCACTCCTAGTGCAACTGTTCCAAACGGACCTAAAACTATGGACAATAGTAAGGCAATAAGCAACATTTTTAGGAATTGCTTGTAGCTCATCTCACTTGTTCATTTTCTCCTTTGAAGCAACCCACCAAATCTACCATATTCCACCGACACCGACTCTTAACATGTTGCCTTGTTGCTCATTCTTTATTCACAAGCATATTGGATTGAAAAGTCATCAAAAGTTTTTCTTTTTCTGTCTCTTCTCGCACACACTGACACACCCACATATATAGTTGTGTGTTATGTCATAATAATAAATGAGATTGTAATAATTTTTCTCTTATTAATTATATAAATAAAAATAGAGAAGAAAGAAAAAGTTGAAAGATACTTATTCATATATAAGAACAAAGTTAAAAATTTATCTCATAATTATTAAACTAAATATCTCTTTTTGATATATATGATTTAATTAAAAATAAGATTAGAGTGATATAATTAAAATGCCTCCACTTTAATATGGGGATTTTCTTATATTTCTTTTTTACCTCTGCAATAACAAGGACACTCTTCTCCGCAACATAAACAGGCCAATCATAAGGGCTTGATTGGTTACATTGCTCAAATAAAATAAAAAGGTTGTACTTTTGTCCCTTTCCAGAAAAAAATTAGATTACTCCTATGTTTACCATAGGAGTTATATAGGAGATATGATAGCTAGCCTAGCTATATGACCTCCACATTTATAGGTGGTGGTGCCGGATTCTATATCATGCAATTATCTAAAAAGTTTTTTCCATCCTTGGTCTAAATTATATTTATCTAATTAATTTAAAAAATCATAAGTTGAGGGAAGAAAGAGGATCTGCTTTTCAGTCAATGATATACATGAACTCATAAGGGATTATGAGGAAAAAAACTAATAAAAGGATCTGCTTCCATCTAAAACTTGATCAGATTGAACAAACTGGATCAAAAATTGATACGATTATTTAAAATAACAGGTCAATATTTTAAAAAATTTTTAGGATTTCATATTAATTACTTTAAAATATTTAATTTCTCACCGATTTTATCTTAAGTTAGATCTGATCTAACTCATTGACCGCTAAACCAAAATTCCGATCGGTTTAATGTCCTATCTGAGTTTTAAAACTTTAATATCATATGGCGAGACTTATTTCAATATTTCCATTAGGATCCGACCAACTTTAATAAACTTGGTTGCGTGCTCAGGGTGGGGCCTAGTACGATTTTGTTTAGTGAAATTATGAGTACCAAACTTTTCTATTATGAGTTAATTATACTAATCCGTAAAGAAGCCCATGTTACTCTGCTTCATCACGTTCATATTGACCAAACTCAAAAGGTCACATTAATACATGTAGTTCAACCAATCCCCAACTACTCAATTAATAATCAAGGAGAGGAAGATTAATCTCGCCTCTCACATCACTATTCTAACTACTTCTCTCTATTTATTTAAGGGAGTTGTTTTTGTCATGTTGCATGAGAAAAACAAAATTGCTACATACACGTGAAATAGTGGGATCCACATTTAAATATATGAATTTATATACATATATAAATGTGGGTCCCACCATTTCATGTATGTATGACATGAGAAAAAACTTCTCCTACAACATGAGAAGTGTTTTTCCCTTTATTTAAACACAATATCCTATTTCTAGTTTCATGCAAAATATAAGGTTGTTGTTTAATTAAGTGCTTAATCTTGATATGTCATCTTCAATTCATCCATATTGTCAATTTTTTTTCCTCTTAAATTATTTGTACGCATTGTAGAAACTATGGGCAATAAGGAGTAAGTGTTAGTTCTCAATGTGTTTTAATGATAACTGACAATTGTAAACTTGATATGAAGTTTGTTTTTGGCAATATGAAAATCTCATTGTCAAAGGCAAACTCGAGTTTGGGTATGTAAACTCGAGTTTGAGGGTTGACAGAAAGCTGCTTACTTCTGCGAAGAAAGTCAAACTCGAGTCTACTTGGACTAACTCGAGTCTGAGGAGTCACAGAAAGCAATCAGAAATTTTCACAATGAGCCAAACTCCAGTTTGCAAAAGCAAACCTGAAGTCTGGAAGATACAGAGAGCACTCAGAATTCCAAGCAAGCCAAACTCGAGTCTGGATTCCTAAACTCCAGTTTAGACCAAACAAAAAGACACTCGAATTCCAGGTCAAGTTATAAACTCCAGTCTAGACCAAACAGAAAGATTTGAATAGTTTCAGCTCAAACATAAACTCGAGTGTGTCATTGTAAACTCGAGTTTAGGACAAATAGAGAAACACTCGAATTTCTACCATGTTTCCAAAACTCCAGTCTGGAAAATCACGAACTTAGGCTTGTTTTTCAAACATAGACCCAAACTCGAGTCAGTCACTAATTGACTCGAGTCTAGGAGCAGGACCAAAATCCCATGCCAAGTCCAAAGCCCGATAATTCTCTCTGTAAAAGCCAAACTCGAGTTAGCTTTTACAGACTGTAAGTTTAGACCTCTAATCAACGGACATGCTTTCTGGATGAACCCCAAACTCGAGTCTGGAAGAATAAACTCGAGTTTGCATCAGGGATTTTGAAAAATCAAATGGTGTTGATCTGCGAAATTTTAATGGGTCAATCTAAAATTATTCTATCATATGATATTATTGTTTCTAATGTCTTTGATGAAGTTTTGAGTATTTTTCAGATAAGTTTAAGCTAAGATCAAGGTGAGATCAAGATCCAGGATAAGTGCATTAAATGAAGAACCAAGAACAGGGCTGATCTTTCTCCCTTATCCTAGATGCTCAGTTTAGACCGTTGCAACATTCCAGGATCACTCTAAACGGCCAAATTATGATCATAGAATGACTGAAAATTTGGAAGACCTTCTGCAACAACTAAATTCCAAAATTCCAGCTAAGAATTCAAAAAACCGAGCAAAATATGCAACTGCCATTTTTCCATAATTGCAGCTGAACGTTAGGGAAAGAATTGCAACGGCTAGCTTATCCATTTAGTCTATAAAAGGTTGTGAAGACTCAAAGCAAAAGACACACAATGAAGCTATCTTGATTATACTTTGAAATTTGAGTTTGTATTGTTATTTTCAACCTATTCTTCAGTGTTTATCCTTATCTACTGTTTTGAGAATTTGTAAATTTTTGAAAGTATTTGTTTGTGAGAACTCAAAGTTGTGAAACCTGTAAATTGGGTTGTTCAATCACAAAGTGTAAGGGGGAGCAAGTCCTAGGTGATTAGGATTGTGTCTGGTCTTCATTGTTGTAATTGAAAATCTGTTGAATTAGTGGAAACACCCAGAAGGTATCTGGGGACTGGACGTAGGTCAAGGTTGAGACCGAACCAGTATAAATTCTGTGTGTCTAAACTTTTCTTTTTCTACTCTTTTATTATCCATTTCTTAAGCTTTATTTTTAAGAGTTGAAAAGAATTTTTAAAATCCCCAATTCACCCCCTCTTAGTGATTTCTTCCACTTTCAGTAAGGGCACGTGTAGTTTTAAATAAAGTAATAATTATGAAGTGAGTTGAAAGTAAATGTCATTATATATCGCTGCCAAGAAAGTAGAGAGCAATTTTCAGTAATGTCTCAATTCACTCAAAGCTCTTGAACTTTTCTCTCTTGCTTATGTAAAGGCCTAAAATGACTTTCATTTCTTATTGACTGATCTCAGAAAAGGCTCATCCTAACGCCACTATCATCCATTCAATCACACTTCACTCTCTTATTATTATTATTTTAATTTTTTTCATATGAAACTCTTTTTGAAAGTGATGTCCTGAAGGTACAAAACCTTTTGGATTAATTTTACTCAAAACACTTCATTAATTCATTATACAACTCATAATTAATTTGTCTGCAAGCTAAAACGATAACAGTAATTAATTTTCTGGTTGTATGTTCCATGACCAACATCAACGTCATTCCTGCGCTAAGCACAAATAAAAGTTGAAAGCCTCAAGATTCTTAATTCAGATTTAACAATCCTCGTAATACCAGTTCTAACACATAAGGCACAAATCAAATTTCTTATCTCAACCTGATTCATGTACAAAAACCTAACTTGATAAAATGAAATTATTTTGAGAAAATTGGTGAAAAATCTCTCTTTAAAAATTTTACTTTTCAAAAGGATTCGATATGTATCCCTGATCAACCTCCTACTCTTAGTCAAAAGGTGGACAGTGATGAAGGATATATTAGATGTTGATTGTTCATGTAACCAGTTAACTGAGATGTTTTCAGTATTTAATTTATTTTTTTTTTTAAAAAGGAACTTGATACTTTTATATACAAAAAAGAACTGGTTCTTGGAAAGATTTCATACACAGAAAGTATCGGTTTTCAAATTCAGATATTTTTGATCAATAAAACTTTCAATGAAGAACTTTCCACCCGATTTTCTTAATTATTTTTCTGCACATTTTTTCTCCCTCAAATTATTAAGTAATAATAATTTAATAATAATATATATTTTTTTAAGCTCATGTATCCTTCTACTTGAGGTACTATCAAACATTAAATATGATAATGTCTGCTGACAGAAATTTGAATCCTTTTTTTTTTTTTTATACATAAAAAGTTTTGGAGGGGTTTGACATCAGTCCCCAACTAAGGCTAGAGTACGGCTCCGGGCCCTTTGAGCACTTAATGGGGACTTATGAGATCGCCTACTGATAGAGTCCCAACGATCGGGGATCGAACACATAACCCTTTGAGACTTGACGAAATCCTTTACCATCTATGAAGATTTGAACCTTGATTCTCATGTTGTATTCTCATGTTGTGAGGGATTTAGGCTGTCCTTCATTTTAGCCCAATTATCTTCAACTAAGTGGGCCTCATACTCTAAACCTCTATTTATTTACCGGATGTCAGTGTTTTTTGGGCAAGCCTACATACCATTACTCAGCCGAACAAAGCCCACAAGTGGAACATGTTAGACGCGGCGGCGGGAACCATCACCGCTTCCGATTGTGTGTCCGAACGAAAACCGGAGCTGGTCAGAGCTGGGTCGAAGAAGGCGAAGAAGAAGAAAAGAAAAGTATTATGGATTACGGACACAAGGTGCGAGTGGCGTTTGCGATCGCTTCTTTGGCGTTGGTGTCAATCTACTTTACTGCTCGGTACCGGAGTCGGCGTAAGCAGAAGTACCCACCGAGTTTGTGTTACTTACATACCGACCCAAAGCCACAGTATGCTTTTAAACGAGTATTAGCTGATAACTCGTACACTGTGTTCAAGCACTTGAAGCTCAACGCCTCCGGTGGTGGTACATTTCTTGCTCTTTTTAGATACAATGGCGTCACTCTATTTGGTCCAGAGAAACTGAAGGAGTTATAGATAATATTTGTGTGCTTATTCATTAAAAAATGTTTGTCTTAAATCCTGATGCTCTGTGAGAAGTTGTACGGGAGATATTATTTTTGAATTTATTTTTTCTCATTTAACTTTAAAGTGGCATTCCTCGATCGAAAGCAGTAAACTCTTTTTACCCGTTGAACTACTATGAAATTTTTGAAATAGCTTGGTCCGTTAAAGCAAATAAGAAAATCATTTCATAAACGGTAGAATATGGTAAAGCTATCGGAAATTATTGACAAGAAAGAAGTACTTAATTGTTTCATTTCAATAATTCTGCTAATGAAAATGATCCAGAAAAGGTTAAATTTTATGTCATTAGTATCATTTAGACCACCATGCTAAACACATTGTGTTGGTCGCAGCAACGAGTGTTCAAATTTACGTGGTAGAAAATTTGAGACCAATAAACTCATGTAAAGCTCATTCTTTATCTGCGCAAATAACAAGACGGGAATTTCAATTTTGACCGCAGCAAGTGGTTACTTGGTCAGCGTATATTTTTATCAAGCTAAGTTTGTTCCTGTTTTCAGATAGGCCTTCAAATTCCCATCCCTTTGAGGCAGAGATTACAGCACTACTTAAAGACCCTCAGCCTCAATTAGAATTCAGTACTGAGATTGAGGAACTGAAGAAGAAAGATACATATGTTTGGATTGATACAGAGTTTCAACTAAAGGAGCTTGTCAATGTATTAGATAAAGAGAGGTTCTTTGCTGTGGACACAGAACAACACACTTTGCGATCTTTTCTTGGCTTTACAGCATTAGTTCAGGTCAATTTATGCTTGTCTTGAGTTCTCTTATCTGATATCTGTTTATGAAGTAATTTTTTTTTTTTTTTTTGGGTTCAACCTTTGATAGTTATACATTTTTTTATATCAAGCAGATTTCTACTCAGCAGGAGGATTATTTGATTGACACAATTGCCTTGCATGATTTAATGGGAATTCTTCGCCCAGTTTTTGCAAATCCTTTAATTTGTAAAGTATGTAAGTTATTTCTGTCACATGCCCGGAATGTTTAATTATATAGAAGTAGGAAATATGTATTCAATTGTATCTTCTTCTGGCTTTTTTTAAGCAAAATGTATTCAACTGTATCTGCGTGAAATTATCTGTACATAGTTTTACCTTGCTTTCCCTTTTGATGAAAAATGTTACTTTAATAATTGAGTTTCGTGAAAGCTGGATTTACACTTAATTTGGTAATAAATTGTGGCAATTGCTTATACCTCTTTGTGTGTGTGTGTGTGTGTGTGTGTTGGAGATTATAATAAAACCAATCCCCTGCCTTCACCTAATAGCTTAAGTATTTGAAATAAAGTGGTTATTAACACCTGTTAGTGTGTGTGGATGGCACCTAGTTCTCAGGATTAGATTTTGTTATTCATTGAGAGTATCCTGGAGTCGATTTATGTTTCTGTGTTTAATCATGTGAAAATTTGTTGATAGGTGTTTCATGGAGCTGACAATGATGTTGTCTGGCTACAAAGAGATTTTCATATCTACGTTGTTAATCTATTTGATACGTCAAAGGTGAGATAACCAAGTTGTGTTAATGTTATTGGATTCTGTTTTAGATGCCACGTGCCTTGGGGAAATGTCTTTGTAAGCGCTATAGTGACCAGAAAAGGTTGCATTTTCCCGTGGGTTGGCACCTTCTAATCTATCAATCTGCATTCCTTCGATGCAGGCATGCGAGGTTCTGTCAAAGCCACAGAAATCGCTTGCATATCTACTTGAAACTTATTGTGGAGTTACAACAAATAAATTGTATCAGGTTTGACCTTGACCACGCACGATTTTCCTTTATTGGATGAATTCATTGGTTGTCTGAGCCAAAGCTGTAGTTAACTTAAGCAGCATGGACTTGTGTTAATAAAATGTAACATCTCAACTTTTTTATTGATTTATCTGTAGTGTACAGCTGATTACCGTTGCTTGATCAGAGTTTTAATCATGCATTCATAATTTTTGGCATCCTATGTGTATATCCTGAAAGAATAAAAATATCTTATCCAGAATGGAACCAAGAATCTGATTTCCAATTCAGGTCACATCTCCTGTAATGAATTTTTTGAAATCTTGTTTTCAATGACAGATTCAGTTGTATAGTCACATCAATTGCATTCATGATTTATATATACTGGGAATTAAAAAAAAGTAGTTGAGATTAAGGATTGAGTTGATATAATTGAATGAAGGAAACATTAGAAATATGTAAAATAAAGCCACAATATTTGGATGAAGTTTGGACTGTGATTGATATTAATTCCAACGGTGTCTTGCAATCGGAGCAGGCAGTCATACTTAGTGGGATAGGGCTTATTTTTGTAGTATTTATTAATGATCTAGGTATTTGTTATGATTTGAAAATTGAAAATTCTTTAAGACAAGGTTATATCAATAAATGGAATGTAGTTTAACCTCAGTTTTTTTCCCTATTATTATGAAGGCATAAGGACAATTTTCTGTTCATGGAATTTTTTGGCTGATAACAGACTAGATTGTCTACCTTCTTGGCTTGCTTCTTGTAGCCACATCTCTCTCTCTTCTTGTTTTTCATTTCCGTTTTTATTTTTTTTTTCAAAATTTAATTGCAGCGTGAAGACTGGAGACAACGTCCCCTCTCAGCAGCCATGATACAATACGCACAAACAGACGCACACTATTTGTTACATATTGCAAATTGTTTGATCACTGAGCTCAAACAACTGGACGATGGTATGCCTTCTTGTTTGATGTTGTGAGGGATGAGACAAAAAAGTGGAAGTCCAAGATGTCTCTTTTGATTTTTTTAATTAAATATGAGGCTTATTAGCATGTTGCATTGGCTGAAGAGCTTCCCTTTACACTTTGTCTACGTTGTTACTCTTTATGACTTGTCTTTCTGAAATTTCTTTCATCAAAATTCTGATTGTATCAGAAAACTCTGGTTCCAATGACAAATTTCATTTTCTTCGTGAGGCTAGTCGACGTTCCAACATGACTTGTTTGCAACTTTTCACAAAAGATATTGAAGCTTCTCCTGGAGAATCTGCTGCATTTTCATTATTTTCAGGATATGTGGGTGGTGAGAGTTCTTCAATTTCCAGTGAAACCCAGGTTTGCTTCTTTCAGCACAAATGAAGTGGTGTCTCTTTAGTTTGCTATATTGTTCTAACAGACTCACTCACCTCTTCTTCTATGCCTCAGTTTCAGAATTTTGTGAGGCGACTATGTGCATGGAGAGATCTGATGGTGAGTTAAAATTCGTAAATGCTCCCAAAACATGTGTACAATTCAATAATGGTTCTCCTACTCTAAAGATCAGTAGTTCTACACTCTGCTTTTAAGCTTTAATAATTTAATAAACCGGATATTATGCTCCATGCTTAAAGATTGTTGAATTTAGAGGGGTAAAGCATGCTCTATTCATTTGTTAATCAAAGAGAGTGCATATGGGCCTTTATATAGAGCTAACTCTATAATCTAATAAATCAAAATAATTAAGATAATATCCTAAGATATAATATATTCTTATCTAATCCTAAGATATTATAAATATCAAATTTAATGAGATAATGATTGAATCTAAATAATTCATAATATTCTAACACTCCCCCTCATGCTAGAGAGTATATGTAGATCATTCCCAACTTGCCTCGAAATTCTTCAAGCTTCATTCTGCCTGCTTCAATGTTCAAAATCTTTAGACTTGTACTTCTTCAGTCTCAACGGTCCCATATTTTTGTTTGGCCTTGTATTCCTTTTCAAGATATATCAGGATTCTCCATCATTGGCACATTGAAGCAGGCAGAATAAAGTCAAAAGTTGACCTCTGAGTAACCTAATGATGAGTTAGGAATGGGGCTTACCATGGGTAGTTGAGGTTGCCTTCATGGCTTTGCCACGCTAAAATTTATTTCAACAGTGATTTATTAACGACAATCTGATACTTAAATGGAGAAAATTTATGAAATTTATTGATCAGTATAAAAGGAATTAGGCTTAAGTTTTTTTTTTTGGTTCCATTCTTTAGCCTCTAAGGAATTTGGAAGACTAAGTAATATATTCATCATAATTTTACATATGCTGATGTCTGCTTTTGGCGGTGCTATTTGATCCTCAAATAGTGTCACTGTCTGCATGGTTCTGTACGGAATACTTTTCTCAGGGATTGTTGTCCCACATCAAATCCTATTGACGCTACTTAGGTAGAGTATTAAAAAAATAATACTCCCTCCGGTCCTATAATTAGGACTGGAGTTAATATCTAAAATAATTTGATTGGCACATGCAGCTTCACTTGCACATTAATGAATAATTTATTTATTTTTTAAATAAGGTATTTTGATTGACTTGATAAATAGGGATAACTAGGACCATTCACCTTAACACATCAAGAAGAGAGGCAGGACATCATATTTTGCAACCACCCAGGCGTAATCTCCATAGCCTTCTTACCTTCTTTATCTTCTTATACTACAGAAATAATATTTGATTTTTGAGTTCCTGGAATTTTACATGTATTTGACATGTTTTTATCAGAAAACATATTTATTTATTCATATAGTTACTTTGGTGTTTCCATGTCACACTGGTTGTGATATTAATCTTCTATTATTACATTAAGTGTTATATCTCCAATGAACAGACTCATAATTCTTGAGTTCTATGTTTTAATGTAGAATTTAAAGGTATTCCATAAGGAAATTGCTTGCAGGCTGATTGTTTCATTGTATATTCATCTTTCCAGGCTCGCATCCATGATGAGAGCTTGAAATATGTATTATCGGACCAGTCAATTGTTGCTTTGGCTAATCAGCCTCCAACGAGTGGCTCTAAAATAAGCAGTATCATAGCTCAGGCTGATATCAATATAGAAATGGGTGCCAATTCTTTCTTTTCTCCTCCATCTCCTATTGTTGTCAGCCACCTAAGCGATGTCTATGATTTGCTTACAGACAATTTAGGTAAAACTGAAGATATTTATTCAGCAATTCTTCAGAAGTGCCTTGGTCCCAATGGGAGTTGTCCAATTTCTCTATTTAATTATTGTTTGTTGGTTAGCAGTAATCTGAGACCTATGATAGCCTATAAACACCTTAGTGTAAGAAATTCGAAAAAAGTTTCTCGGAAGGCCTCTCGAGATTTGTTTGTTCAGAAATTCTCTTGTAAATCTCCTGTTTATCACAATTATCGGATTTATGCTAATGATGGGCGGCTGCTTTGTTACTGTGATCGGAGGAAGCTTGAATGGTAGGTGCACCTTCCACTTGCTTCTCTTCTATTTGTAAAAGAACTTGTTTCCCTGATTAATGTTCTATTTTACAGGTACCTCAATCGGGATCTGGCAAAACTAATTGATGAAGATCCACCTGCCATAATGCTTCTTTTTGAACCAAAAGGTCGCCCAGAGGATGAAGACAATGATTTCTATATCCAGAGCAAGAAAAACATTTGTGTTGGCTGCGGTGAAGGAAATCACTACTTGCGGTACCGGATAATCCCATCGTGCTATAGAATACATTTTCCTGAGCATTTGAAAAGCCATCGTTCTCATGATATTGTCCTGCTTTGTGTGGACTGTCATGAAGTTGCTCATGCTGCTGCAGAGAAATACAAGAGAAAGATAGCAGCTGAATTTGGGATTCCTCTCTTTGTTCAGAGTGTAATTGATCCAGGACAAGCATCTGATGCGACCTTTGAAGAGGGAGGTGTTTCTCCCTTACAGTTGCGAACAGCAGCCATGGCTCTTCTGCGCCATGGACCAAGAATGCCTCCCAGTCGCCATGATGAACTGACTGAGGTATGATCTTATTTCTCTGTCAGCATTTAGTAAGATTCATGGTTATCACAGACCCTATATGATGACACATGGTCTTTGAAGTGTTCAAACATGTATACTAAACTGCTTTCTCGTTTTTCCTGATATAAATAGTTTATTAACCGATTGTGATTCTTTGAAAAAGTTCTTTAATAGCTTTTTAAAAGTCTAATATATAAATATTGGAATTTGTCGTGATTGTGATTTTGTTTGCAGATTGTGAAGAGGTACTATGGAGGAAGGGGGATATCTGAGGAAGATTTGGAGAGAGCATTGCTAGTTGGCATGAGTCCACATGAGATAAGGCGATTTGAGAAGAAAAGAGGATATTCATTTAAACATTTAGTAAGAGGTGCTGCTGGGAAGATAGTACAGGAAAATCATGGTGATTGCACACCCACAATGGGAGTTGTGGGCACATCAAATTTTAATGCTCTAGATGGTTCATCTGGAAATAAAGCAACAAGCAACGGAGTAGTTAGAGAACTTACTATGGTAAAGGATGTTGTTGGAAACCCCACTATATCTTCTGATTCAGGAGTCAATGGAGCTTTCTCTGTTATTTTAACTCATGTGAACACAGAAAAAAATTCTGGTTCTAACGAGTTAAGTGCCTCTGTTATAAATCCTGATGATAGCTGTCTAGGAGGAGGGGCTCCAAATGGAATTGATGACTTATTCCCTAGAGATGTAGAGTCTGCACAAGCGAAACACAATTCAAAACTATCACTCTTGGGACATGGACCACATGGAAAGCAAGTTGTTGAACATTTAATGAAGGAATACGGCGAGGATGGCATTTGCCAGTTTTGCCAAAGATGGAGACAAGTTTTTGTTGAAGCTGTCAAACCACGGTTTCTACCTGCTGGCTGGGACATAAATCACAGGTAGCATAAATTGTTGGTGTGGCATAACTGATGCATGTTCAATGAGCATTTAGCTTATTGAGGTCATATCCTAAAGTTGTGGGAATACACAGCTTTAATTGAAGATTGTCCATTGTTTGTAGCAGCATCTTCTCCCCTACTATGGCTTCATCTGCAAATGCATCTGATTTGACTGTTTTGTTCTTATAAATGTTATCATTCTGTCTCAATTTGCAGCGGGTGGACGAGTTCATTTTCTAACTTCATTCCCATTTTCTTTGTATATCCCCTGGTTCATAGCATTAACGGTTTGGAACAAACTTAAATATGATTACAGCCCCTAAGATAGAAAATTCCTTAGTTTAATTTTAGACTGTTATTTATAATGCGCTTACAATATGATGTCTGGCAACTGAATAATTATTAACCATTTGTTCAAAGGGTTTGATGAGGAACAATGTTTTTGCCAGTGGCAGAAGGGATTTCGGAGAATTCAGTGTCTACAATCCGCTCCGACAGGCATCTGCTGCTGCTGCTAGCAAGTAACCTGCAACGAGCTTATTTTGTGACCTCTGATGCTATTTTAGTATTGTTTGTTCGTATTTGTTGCTCTACATCCTTGCCATCTTAGGTTATTGAACATTTATACAAATTTCTGTTTGTAATTGCTCATGTCAAAACTTTGAGATGGAAACAGGCTACCGAGTTAGCTTTAGCATCTTTAAACTCAGCTTGTTGAATTGGTAAGTTACTCATAATTTTCCCATTTAATTAAAGTGAGAATTTGAGCTCAATCCGTTTGCTCAACTTCCATAAAGTTATCATTAGATCAACACGTTTAACAAGTTATATAAGATTTCTTAGTATTAAACATCTAGTTGTGTTTGTTGCCAGTTCTTTTGTTTTTTAACACCTGAGTCTCAAGTTCTGCAACTTGCATCAATATATATATATATATATATAGAGAGAGAGAGAGAGAGAGAGAGAGATTGATTATGTATGTATAACAGGATATTTAATACACCAAAAAATTGCTCTGGGTAACTAATTATATAATAATAATAATTTTTTAATCATAAATTATGTCAATATTGTTCTAGTTTTTGTTTGCCTCCCCTAAAAGTCAAAAGTATTTTTACACTCTAAGCAATAAAACTCATCATATATTTACCTGTCAGTCCAGCCGCCACGTAGACTAGAAGTTAAGAAGGGAGTAAGTACCTGCTTGCTCTGTTGCATTCACAAACAGTAAACGCCGTAATCACCCTGCTAGGGTACACTCTGGAAAAAAATCCCACGTAGGCCATAGCTCCTTCGCTTCATATCAGATTTATGTCCCCACTCTAACGAGCATTCAAAACTTATAATCGCATATAAAAACCCATCATCAATCCACAAAATTGAGACTTGTGCAATTTTATTATTAATTTCAATTGTATCTTTGTTTTTTTTTTTTTCAAACATAATTCGGAGTGCCAGGAGGGCACGGACATCTACAAATCAAGACCTCTCTGCATTCTACAACCAAAGAATTGCCGGGAGTTTTTCAACAGAAGGAAAAAACCACAATTAATTAGCGACAGCAACGTCATTATTAAACGAATCGGTGGCAAGATCGGGCGAATTCACGGCTAGATTGGAAGGAGCAGCGGCGACAAAGAAAACATACTTGGCGGCCACGAGCTTCTTCCTCTGAGGACACCGTGGACCGTAGGTCCTACCGGCAAAGCAAGGGGGAGCGTCGGCAACGTTGACCTGAGAGAGTCCATGGGTAGACGACGGCGGTGAGGCGGAGCGACAAGAGATCTGGCAAAGGGAAGAAAGACGGTGGTGGGATCGATCACTGATTCGGGAGTCTCGGATGCGGGCAAGGGCACCGGGTTTAAGAAATTTGTGAAAATGATCGGCTCTTGGCAATGGAAGGTCTCTGGTTCTGACCATCGTGAAGAAGAAGAAAGGGTTGAAGAGTGTGATGGAGAGGAGGGGAGAGAGTGAAGATTGAAGAGGGAGATGGGTTGGGGAGAGATTTAAATAGGAGGGAGGGGCGGGAAAACAAGTGGAGGGAAAGGGAAAGAGGAGGCACGTGATTGTGATGTGGCATGTCTCACGTGAGCCAAACACCCGAATAGGGTTTTGCCACTCAAGTGACGCGTGTCATTTGGGTGTCCATTTCCATCAAATTAATTTTTGGTTTTCTCAATAAGAAAAAAAAGTTTTCTATACACATGAAATGGTGAGACTCACATATACATATATAAATTAATATATATATGTGTGTGTGGGTCCCACCATTTCATATATGTAACATGAGAAAATGATTTTCCTACCACATGAGAAAATGTTTTCCCATTAATTTAACAAATAATTGTTGAAAACCAATAGTGCAAAATTTATTGCTCAAAATACTTTCAAAAACTAAGGACTTAAGCTTTTGAGGCTTGGGTTTGGTTTATCTTATAATCATTTTCTTATCACTTTTTATAATCTTTAAATTATGTTCTTCTAATAAATCTAAAAGGTTATAATACTATTTTGATTTTTCTCTTATTTTCTCAACCATATGTTCAGATAGTCTCATAAGGGATGAGGAGGGAAAAAAAACTAATGAGAGGATCTGCTTACCTGGAGACTTACCATTCTTTTTTTGGATGTCTGTAAATTGCAATGTAAATTTAACTACTCCCTCTGATATTTATTATAAAATACTCGTATCAATTATCAATTTTCATACACCAATAAAATTAATTAGATTTATTTTAAAATTTAAGTTATTTCCGATATTACTTTTACTAACTACCCTAAACTTAAATACCATATAAATTAGTATTCTCCCACAGTACCAGTACCCTTATTAAATGTGGGCATACATTCAAAAATTAAATTAAATACACCTTGAAAATTTGTAAATGTCTTATAAAAAGAATAAAAAAAAAACATTTATTAGTTGGTAAAAATATTATAAGAACAACTAGAGCGAGTATATATTTTATTTTACATATAATTGATAATATGTTTGACGTAATTGAAGATTTGCACCAGTTAAAAATATATTGTCTCTGAGTTCTAAACAAATTTAAGATACTTTGAATATAGAATTTGGTGACGGCAAATATCAAACTAGCCTTTTCAAAATAAAGCTAAGAACACAACACAAAATATGTTCCTGGTCATCCTCTTTAATCATGATATATGTTCCTAGTCAGTCTCTATTTCTTCAACTACACGCATTGCTTGCCGCCAACAAGGACTAAAACAAAATCTCTCTCTTTCTTTTTTTGAATAATACAAAATTTCTAAATATATACACATATGCGCACTAAGATGGATTGTTAATGCTCATGCCTCATGGGCCTCTGTGGGCCCAACACATATATACTCCAAAAAAAAAAATCTCCTCTCATTAAAGTAGGATTTAATAGGAGAGTTAATATTAGTCCTAAATATAATACATATTTTCTATATTTTTCAATATTTTATCAAGTTACCTCTAATTGAAATCTCTCAACGATAATCAAATAGAACAAAGATGAGAAAAATTAAAGAATATGATTAGAATATTTTTTTTTTTGAAAAAATATTATATTAATTAACTTAACTAAATTTCTTAACCTAATCAAATTAGATAAATATGTCTAATATTAAGCACATGAGTAAGTATTAATAACTACCTGATTTGCCAGCTCTGCAGTGGCACAAAGGGTGTGGCCTTTGAAAAATGTATTTTCAGGATATCAAAATGGATCTCTCATTCTATTGCGTAGAGAAGAAATAAGGGGAAAAAGACAATTGGTATAGGAAAGCACCTTTCAAACAATCCTTCTCTTTCAGTTATTGTATTCAAAGAGAAGGCACAACATATAGATACAAATAAAAAATCCCAAAATTAACCATTTAACTTAGTTTAAATCTTTCATTGATCGACCAAGATCAGCAGTAGCTATCATGGTTGGATGATTCTATATGTGCATCAGACAAGCGACTCATGTTTTATAAAGATCAGAAAATTTTGGCTGCCCAGACAAAAAGGTGAACAACATAGTTCCTTCTTGAAGAACACAGAAACCATCATGAACCTACTGATCAAAGTCATAAAAGGCTCCTTTTTCACATTTCTCTATACCAGTCAGAAGTTGGAGCTAGCTAGCTCATTGACAAGGAGCTCAATACATATATACTACTCCTATACCAAAACCAAAAGGAAAAGAAAAAGAAGAGAGTCATTCTCGATTACAAGAGAGTGTCAGATTTTTTGGTGCATGGTTATAAACACTGCTACTTCATTCACTGATCCTCCAGTATGCTTTCTAAAGTTGGCCTCCAAGCATTTATGGCTCCACCATCATCTTCTCCAGTAACTTCACAAATGCGTCTGCTTCCTCTCAATTTCACGGAACTTAGTAATTGCTCCAACGTAGTTTGCTGCTGAGTACCGTTCTCATGGCCCAGTATCCTCTTTAACTCTTTCTGAGTCACCACCAATTTTATCCTCACAGATCCACTTTTTCTGCGAATCTCTTCTCTTCCCTCTTGTTCATCATCATCTTCCTGCAACTCAAATCTCACCTTCTTCTTTATCCTCTTCTTCTTCTTCATGTCTTCTTCAGACTCAAATGAGGAACCAGATGTTATTGCCTTCTTCTTTTCCTGATCAACTTCTGATTCAGCTCGTTGCTCATCGACAACGACATAGTTGTCATCATGATCATCATCTTGTGCTGATATCTGATTGTTTCTGATCAAACAGTTTCCCATGTGTGAGTAACAGAGAAATTAACGACGGTGGATAATAAGGTGATGAAGTGAGTAAGAGAATGAGAAATATAGAGGGAGCATAAATACAAAAGAAAGCACATGGATGATCCCGTAGTTGCGCCGGGTTTATTTGAAATAAACAAATTAAAGCGAGAGATTCTCTCTCACTCGAGACCCACACCAGCTTTTATTTAGCCTTTTATTAAATTGATACCCTTTTTTGTTTTTTAGTCTTCACTTAATTTTATCATTATTTTACTTTTTTTTGGTTATAAAAATTTTAGGAAAAAGGTCGGGCTCACCCACAATCCAAGGGTAGGGTGTTTATAGCTCAGTCCACAGTAAATACTGGTTAGAGAGTACACATGTCTCCACCTCTACCAGCGTTACCACTGCTTCCTAGATCCCTAAGATGTGTCTCCCCCAGCGCCTTAACCAATGCAGAGATCAAACCTCATCCCTAAAGGTGAGAAAGACCTACCCTTTTTAAACCAAAAAACGAATGGTATTATTTTACTCTTTTGTATTGCCGTCTGTTAGTTTTTGCATCAAGCTCTCGTGGTTGGATATTTTAAGCCCATAATTAATAAACATCATCTTCTTCTATTGAAGCTGCAACATCGTGTCCACTATGTTGTCAGTATATACTTTGATTATATTTATAAAACATTTTCAACATTTTTTATATATAGACTATAAAAATCCTTAAATTTCGTTAACTCTATCACAAAATTTAACAACTATCTAACTTTTTTTATTTAATATACATTATTTTCTATGAAAAAATAATAAATGAAGGATACAATTGTACATACATTTGGAAAGTTTCTCTCTCTATCTTATAAATATACTAAAATTTTTCTTCTTTCTTTGCCTTATATATAAGACTAAGGCTTTGTTTGGGAGTTCCATTTTGGAGGGAAAGGAAAGGAAATGAAGGGTTTTTGTAATCCCTTCCTTTATTTGGGAGTTTTAAAAATAAGAGGGGAGGGAATCAAGGATTTTTACAAATCCTCCAAAACCTTTCTTCTTCACAAAAATGAAGTTCCCCAATATTGGGGGTTTTAAGAGGGAACATGGATTAATTATTTTTTTACCCTCGTTCAAATAAAGCCCTCTGTTATTTCTGATCTTTTTTCTATTCTTGGAATGCACACGAAAAATATTTTTTAGAGAGAGAAAATACTTTTTAGAAAGAGAAATACTTTTTTAGGGGAAAATATTTTCTAGAGAGAGAAAATACTTTTTAGAGAGATAAATACTTTTTTAGGAAAACAATATTTTCTAGAGAGAGAATTTTTTTTAGAGAGAGAACGTGCTTTTTAGATGGGAACATATTTTTAGAGAGAGAAAATGCTTTTTAGATGAGAACATTTTCTAGAGAGAGAAAATACTTTTTAGAGAGAGAAATACTCTTTTAGGAGAAAATATTTTCTAGAGAGAGAACATGCTTTTTAGATAGAAACATATTTTTAGAGAGAAAATACTTTTTAGAGGGGAACAAATTTTTAGAGAGAGGGAATGCTTTTTAGAGAGAGAAAATACCTTTTTAGGAGAAAATATTTTATAGAGAGAGAAAATGCGTTTTAGATGGGAACATATTTTTAGAGAGAGAAAACACTTTTACAGGGGAAAATATTTTTAGGGAGAGTTAATATTTTTTAGAGGGTAAAATACTTTTTAGAGAGAGAAAATACTTTTGTAAGGGAAAATATTTGTAGAGAGAGAAAATACTTTTATAGGGGAAAATATTTTTAGAGAGAGAAAATACTTTTTAGAGAGAGAAATACTCTTTTAGGAGAAAATATTTTCTAGAGAGAGAACATGCTTTTTAGATAGAAACATATTTTTAGAGAGAAAATACTTTTTAGAGGGGAACAAATTTTTAGAGAGAGGGAATGCTTTTTAGAGAGAGAAAATACCTTTTTAGGAGAAAATATTTTATAGAGAGAGAAAATGCGTTTTAGATGGGAACATATTTTTAGAGAGAGAAAACACTTTTACAGGGGAAAATATTTTTAGGGAGAGTTAATATTTTTTAGAGGGTAAAATACTTTTTAGAGAGAGAAAATACTTTTGTAAGGGAAAATATTTGTAGAGAGAGAAAATACTTTTATAGGGGAAAATATTTTTAGAGAGAGAAAATACTTTTTAGAGAGAGAAATACTCTTTTAGGAGAAAATATTTTCTAGAGAGAGAACATGCTTTTTAGATAGAAACATATTTTTAGAGAGAAAATACTTTTTAGAGGGGAACAAATTTTTAGAGAGAGGGAATCTTTTTAGAGAGAGAAAATACCTTTTTAGGAGAAAATATTTTATAGAGAGAGAAAATGCGTTTTAGATGGGAACATATTTTTAGAGAGAGAAAACACTTTTACAGGGGAAAATATTTTTAGGGAGAGTTAATATTTTTTAGAGGGTAAAATACTTTTTAGAGAGAGAAAATACTTTTGTAAGGGAAAATATTTGTAGAGAGAGAAAATACTTTTATAGGGGAAAATATTTTTAGAGAGAGAAAATACTTTTGTAGGGAAAAATATTTTTAGAGAGAGAAAATACTTTTGTAGGGAAAATATTTTTAGAGAGAGAGAAAATACTTTTTTATGGGAAAATATTTTTAGAGAGAGAAAATATTTTTTGAATATAAAAATTACGTAAATAAATTTTTTTAGAAAATTTAAATTTAAATTTATTTTTAAAATATAATAATTATATTAATTTTTTAATAAAAGGATAAAATAGTAAAAATAACTTATTAATCCTCCATCTTCTTCCTTTACTAATTTTTTTAACTCCCAAACAAGAGGAGGAAATATCTTCCATTTCCCTTCCTTCTCCTCCCCTCTAAACTCCTTATATCTCTTTTCTTTCCTTCTCCTCCAAACTCCAAACAAAGCCTAAGTAGTTTTAGTATGGCGTCATTTTCCTAAGATGTTGTTTTGAGATTTTTTTTTTTTTTTGGTGTGAGTGTAATTGATAGCGAGTATTATTTTTATTCTCTATATAACGCAAACTAAGATATAGAAATTAAACAAATAAGAAATACAAGAGATAGTGAATAAACAGATATAAGAAATTAATTTCTTTTAACATGTATTCAAATTAAACTAAGATGTATACCCGTTTGTATGGAAATTAATTAATGAAGCTTTATTAATTAGTTGAGAAATTAAGTTCCAATTCAGAAATCAATTATTGTGTCATTGTCAAAAGATTAATATATACTAATAAATATGAGTAAAGCAAGTTAGAATTTTTTTTATTTTTAATTTTTGGCCAAATTACATGTAAAGTAACCCGAATTAAAATGAATAAAAGCCTCTAATCACTGCTCAAAATGCGGTTCATCTCCCACAGCAGCACTACATGCATGGCAGATTCATGCTTTTGATTCGAAGGGACACTGTTTTATACTCAATAATGCTTCTTGAGTGGTGTAGAATATACCTTAATTGATTTGTTTTTTAATTAACGAAGTATCTTGATTTATAATGCCCGTAGCTATAGTAGAAGATCGAAGCTTGTTCTTTACACTCCCACACATTATCTGAATGTAGCCTCTGCAAATTAAAGGTGTTGATTGGACTTCACTTAACCTGGTCAACTCCTATATTTATATCGAGGTTTCGTTGCAAGCCAAATGTAACAAACAGAGACTTATTTACGTTCCAAATTCCATATATATATATAATATATGAATTAGACCAATTTAATTATTGCTCAATCATCTAAAATAACATTTGTGATGTCATTTTCCAACGATGAATCAAAATTCAATTCCTATATATATATATATATATGAATCAATTAGTCAAAAAACCTAACTTGAGTCCGTTGAAACATAGCTGTGAGGATATTTATAAAATCAAAAGGTGAGTTATGCAATGAATGTGGTCATAAAATATAGAGAAAAGTGATTGTGTGAATGGCAATATAAACAAGGCCCCAAATTAATTATCCTTCCATGTATTTTTTGTTTGTGGTGGAGGCTACGTACCCTGCGGAATCTGGGGCATTGCTTCGCATGTGCCATTTCAATTCGCATTTCTTTCCATTACTTTTATTGCTCAAATAATAAAATGTGTATTGTTTTGAGCTTGTTGACAAGAAAAACAATAGGTTTTATTTATTTATTTTTTTATACATTACCATAATTATATTAGTTTGCCTCATTAAAATATACAGAATATGTCTTAATTTCAGTTTTTTTAAATCTAAATATCTTAAAAATCAAGAGTTTCTTGCGTGGTGAAACTAAATACAAAGTATATATTTATTTAATTAATAAGAAACAATCTTAGAAATGAACTTTTTTAAAATCCAAGAATAAGCAGAATAGAATATACTTCCTTTTTGCCACATTATCATAGGTTTGAATGGTTTGCCTTTGCAATAGTTTATTTGGAAACAGAATTATGCCCATCCTCTTGTTATGTTCCTGGCATCTTGCTGCAAGTAATTAATCTGGATTGGAAAAAAAAAATTAATCTCTTTAGATTTATCGATCGTTTGCTTTCACCATCAATTTCAAGAGTTGATGATCATACACCAAAAAAGACTTTTTTCATATTCAAGTTTTCTTTTTTTTAAAAAAAAAATTGCACTCTTTTCCTATTTCTCTTTCTTGTCCTTGTGAACTTTGATCATTATTAATATAATTTGATCAAGTGAGAATAAACACAGTCCAAACTGGGAAAAAAAAAACCAAACTTGACAATGCTTTGTCAAGTATAAAAACAAGCTGAGGGCAAGTATAAAGCATGCTTTGCGCAGACATGAAGAAAACAGCTGTGAGAGAAGATTGAAACTAAACTGGAATTGAGCTTCGCCCATCTGCTAGACACCACTGAGGGCAAGTAATAAAAACAAGCTGAGGAGTCATCGATCATATAAAAAAATAGGAGTCGTCGATCATATAAAAAATAAAAATGGCATTAAAGCCAAAATTGAGGCAGCATGTAATTATCATACTGAACAAACTGATAAAGGTAAGTAAACTTGAGATAATGAGTAGTAAAAACAAGGCAAGCAAGCCACAAGATAAAAGTAATAAACATCCCAACAGAGAAAAATGACAATCATCATGACGTACACTGCCCATTTTCATGATTTTCAATGGAACTGAACTTCATTCTTCACAGGCAGAGCTTGACTATTTCCAGATGCATCACTCAATGTCATGACCTGACATCACCCTCGTCAGAACTCTTTGTTTCTTTCATTTATACATACTTGAAATCGATACCTGGTACTTGAGTGGTTAAAGTTTCTTCCACTATAATCAACAGTCGTTAGTGTGAATTTTTTCTTGTAGATATAAAATGCTATTTTTTGGGCATAGACTTTGCCAATTTCATTATCCAAAACTCTTTTTCCTTTTTTCCCTTTAACTTTTTTCCACAATCTCTAATGTAATAGCTGTATAACTAATTTGTGGATATTTAGAAAATTAGTTACATTAGTTATGGGTAACAAATATGTGTTAATTCTCCTATAATATCCTTACTAATCATAGACATTAATAATAACTACCAATGATGAAAACTCTAAGCAATTGAATACTGGAGGAAAAAAAATTATAAATTTGGGAGATAAGATATATTGAGGTCTTATATTTGGATCAAAATAAGCTCCTTATCATAAGGTAATACTCCTCCGGTCCTAAAAATGAGATATAATTTGTAGTGCAAATTATTACTACAAACTATATCCTATTTTTAGGATATAATATAATCGATTGCTGATTATTCTGGGCTTATATCAATCTAACGAGTAACGCCTATGTAATCCCCACACAACCAAAAAGAAAAATAAAATCAATTCCTGCTTCGTATTTAAGCCCAAGTCTATAGTTGGGCCGGGATCTTAAGGTAATAGAAGATGTTCCCTTTTTCTTGGGAGAATTACAATCTGGTCCCAAGGACCATAAATAATTACCAAAAGGTCCCATACCAGAATTCCATTACAAAAAAATCCCTTCCCTTAGGACTTTTTTGTAATTAAGTGAAAAATTCTCAATCGGTATTTACAATTGAAAATGTTATATTAACAACAAAAGTTCTCAATCCGCATTTATAACTGGAAATGTTATATTAACAACTGAAAATGTATTTTGAGTTGTTAATATAACATTTCTAGTAATAAATGCGAATTGAGAACTTTTGTTGTTAATATAGCATTTTTAGTTGTAAATATAACATTTCCAGTTGCAAATACGGATTCAATTAATTACAAAAAAGTCTCAAGGACTTTTTTGGGACTTTTTCTGGCACGGGACCTTTTGGTAATTATTTCTGGTTCTTGAGACTAGATTGTAATTCTTTCTTTTTTTTTGGCTGGGACTCATTTTTTTTTAGGGAAAAAAAATTTACACCTATGCGGCAATGCCTGACTTTCCTCTTTTTTTTTTTTTTTTTTTAACACATAATTGTTGCGTGTCCATATTATTTGAATATTGAGAATACTTAGGGACTAAAATTATAAGTTAATTATAGATAAGGATATTAAATTTCAAATTTTACTATATAAAATCTAAGATTTTTATTTGAAAATAAAAAATGTATTATTAAAATATCCATGAGGCAAATTATTTATCTTATTTAGTAGTGACATATGATGCAAAAACTTGTAGAAAGTTAAGTTTAAGCCGAGATCACAGTCATTAATTAATTATTTTTTAGTTTTATTTTCCCCGCATTTTTCATACGAAACCGCCAAAGTAAGTTTCCAAATTCCATTTTTCTTTGCTTTCCTATAAATTTCAATTTTCAAAACCATTCAAAAAGTTAGATTAAAGTTAATAAATTACCGTTAAATAAACATTTTTTTGATACAATTAAATATACACACGCACGTATATGCTACTAATTTATTGTATGGAGGCTCAGAGAGTAAGTCAATAGATGAAGATGCGTAGCTACTTGTTTAAAATCACTTTCAGATATTATAATAAGAGTGTTTATTTACATAAATTGAGATAAATATTATAAATTAAGATAAATATTATCTCACATATTTTTATTGTATACTA
Organism: Acacia confusa; assembly: GCA_037074495.1. Lineage (NCBI taxonomy): Eukaryota > Viridiplantae > Streptophyta > Magnoliopsida > Fabales > Fabaceae > Acacia > Acacia confusa. The sequence continues at coordinate 4,475,295 of CM073509.1, forward strand.
TAAATCACAATTAAAAATATATTTTTAAAAGCTTCAATGGATATTTTAAACTAGCACTTATGAATGAATCACATGCCAACTTATTGGGTCCCTTTCTCTGTTAGTTTTAAGTGCCTCGCCAGCAAAGCAATCACTTATGAATCAACAACACTTCTAGAATTTCCTTTCTTACTTTAATTTCTTCGTTTTTGTTTTTTGGTTAATGTCTTACCCAAAATATTTTTTCAAATATACTCAATCAGACATGCATATCCATATCACTTGATCAATAGATGTGTGTGTGTGTCTCCAAGTTTAGGTTTTTTATTAAGCACAATATTTTCTACGAGTATTAAATTTTAACGTATTGATCATAATTTAATAAATGTGTTTCCAAAATTACATACGATTATCAATTAGGTGGAAAAAAGTTTCAATTTAATAGAGAATTTGTGTGTGTGTGTGTGTGTGTGTTTTTTTTTTTTTTGCCAACATAGAGAATTAGTCCATTTGGAAAATGATAACAACGTATATTCCTAGAGAATGCACCAACAGGATGTAAAGATAAAAGAAGAAAGGAAATTGATATATACCATACTTATCAACAAATGTTTGATTGAGACGGTAAGTGGTTTTGTTCTCCTACAAATGAAAACACAAGTTCAAGTATGAGAACCGTATTTTGTTGGAAATTAAAATGCACTATTAAACGATGCTCTATAGCTCCTCTAGCTCGAACTAATGGAACCACTTTCAGTGCCTATCCAAAGGATAGGCATCATCAACCTATCCAATCTGGACGGCCCAGATTTCACATATATATTTTTTTAAAAAAATTATTTTAATGGATAGAGAATCTAAAATAAAAATAATTTCTCAACTAATATTTTTTTAAAAAATAATTTTTTCATTTAAAAAAAATATTTTAAAAAATATGAAATCTAGACCATCCAGATCTAATCTAGATGGTCTAAATTGGATGGGTTGATGGTGCCTATCCTTTGGATAGGCACCAAAAGTGATTCTCGAACGAATGAGTTGCTTCGATACCTAGTCATGCTAGTCTAGTAAAGAAGGCTAGGGTTCAAAAACAATATATATATGGGTTTAATATTTTTACTTTTATTGCAGAAACATTTTTTTTTACCTTACTTATATAAAAGTGAGTGGGTCCCTCTAATATTTTCTCTCTCTTCTTTATAATGGGAGTCACTCACTTTTATGTGAGTGAGACAGAAGAAATGTTTTTACAGTAAAGGCAGAAATATTAAACCACATATATATATATATATCATCTAATTATGTTTAAGTGTGAGAATATCCATATATGGATTACATATATAGTATTTAACCGGTAATTCTAATCCTCTTGGTTTGGTTGATTACTCAAAACTAACTAAGAGGTTTACTTGTTGGAAAAAATTAAAATAAAGCACGTAGAAAAAAATAATACTTATTATAAATAATCATAAAAATTGTAATTATTTAGAAGGATCAAACTTCATAATATAAATTTAAAATTATTAAATTGTCACTAATCAAACCTCTTGTATTCATAATTAAAAAAAATAATTAAATTAAAAATTAAAATGCCCATCAAGATGTGGTTATATATATATATATATATATATATATATATATATATATATATATTATTTAATTAACTACTATGAAAATAATTTTTTAATTTTTTCAATAATTTATATCATGAAGCTGCCCTATTTATATTATCAACCTTGATATCAATTAAACTCTTTTTATAAAATAAAAACTAAAATCATTTCATATTTTTCAAGATATAATAAGTTGATTAGATGTTTTTAATTTTATCAACATTACATTAACTCTTTAACCCACATAAATTGCTTCTAAACAAAAATAAATATACAAAATTTATTGGTTTAACATATATGACAAATTATAAAATACCTTGAATTTTTTTAAAATTATATAATTCCAATTTTAATTAAAGTTTTTATTGGTGTAAAAAAAATTATAATTTTTACAAATTGAACAATGTTTAATTTTTTCTTCGTAGATATATATTCAAGTTGTGAAAAATAAAAATTGAGAAAACTGGTGTTGGATTTAATGAAACTTGAAATTTTATATTAGTTTTGAAAATAAAATGTAGAAGGGAATTTTGTTGAGTGCATTTTATTACTTGCAATTTTATATTTTTATACTTGGTTCTTCTAAATAATCACAATTTTTATGGTCCTTCTTCATAAATATTTTTTTTTCTAGGTCTTTTATTCTTATTTTCTCTTATTTATTTGTTAGTTTTCTATATTCTATACACACACAATGCATTTCATTTTGGTCTTGCAGGATTTGGTTTTTATTTTGAATATAAGATATTAATTATTTTTTCTGCATTTAATTTAATTTCGCTCAAACAAACAACGTGCGAATAGGTAATTTAAGGGCTTTGATTTTCTTATGTCACATGAGAAAAAAAAAATTTCCTACACATACATGAAATAGTGGGACCCACATATATATATATGAATTCATATTTATATATGTGGGTCCCACTATTTCATGTGTGTAACAATGGAAAATGGTTTTCCTACAACAACATGAGAATATGTTTTCTCATAATTTAAATATGGTTTTGCATTTAAAGAAAATTCGGTACATTCTTTATAACTATAACTAAATAACCAGCTTTCTAAAGGGAGAGGCCGTATATATTTAGAAATATTATATTTTCTCCACCCCTCGCAGATGCATCCTCAACAATCATTCCTAAATTCGTCTCCCTTGCTGAGCTCTCTTTCAGCTTCAGAAAGAAGAAGCCAAAGCTTTCACCAACAATGGCGGCTTCTCTGCAAAACGACGCTCATCAGCCATTGTTGTCCCCTAGCGATCCACCACCACCCTCGTTGTTGACTCGCTCTCCAAGCTCCAAGCACGAATCATCAAACGGCGAGCTCGAGTTCATACTCTCCGACACCACCCTACCTCTGCTCCACCGCGTCAGAGCCGCCACATGGATCGAGCTGAAGCTACTATTTTTCCTGGCGGCTCCCGCCGTCGCCGTGTATTTGATCAACTATGTCATGTCCATGTCCACCCAGATATTCTCCGGCCACCTTGGTAACCTTGAGCTCGCGGCCGCCTCCCTCGGCAACACCGGCATCCAGGTCTTTGCCTATGGCCTTATGGTATGGCATCCCCTCCTCTCACTCTTGTTTAACGAAACACCAATATATATAATTGGGTTAATTAAAGTGTAAGTTTGCCCCCAAGTTTAAAATGTATTAATGTTATTGTCCCTGTAAAAAAGGCGACAAAACATTAAACTTTAAAATTTTTTATGGGGCAACACTACTATTTAGCGAAAACTCTGAGAATAAATTTGCACCATAACCCTATATATTAATACTTGAAGAAGACGATGAACTGCAATTAATAATTTAAATTTTGAACATGATGATATATATTTGATGAACACAGTTGGGTATGGGGAGTGCGGTGGAGACGCTATGTGGGCAAGCATTTGGTGCGAACAAGTACGAAATGTTAGGAGTATACTTGCAGAGATCAACGATTCTGCTAACACTAACAGGGATTCTTCTGACCATAATATACGCATTCTCGAAACCTATTTTGTTATTTCTGGGAGAACCTCCTAGAATAGCATCGGCGGCGGCACTGTTCGTGTACGGTCTCATCCCTCAAATCTTCGCCTACGCCGTCAACTTCCCAATCCAGAAGTTTCTTCAGGCTCAGAGCATAGTGGCCCCAAGTGCGTATATATCGTCGGCGACACTGGTCGTTCATTTGGTGCTGAGTTGGGTTTTTGTGTATAAGATTGGGCTTGGATTATTGGGAGCTTCGTTGGTTTTGAGTTTGTCGTGGTGGATTGTGGTGATAGGTCAGTTTGTGTATATTGTGAAGAGTGATAGGTGTAAGAAGACGTGGCAGGGTTTCACGGTGGAAGCGTTCTCGGGGCTGCCGGAGTTCTTCAAGTTGTCGGCGGCGTCCGCCGTTATGTTGAGTTTGGAAACCTGGTATTTTCAGATTCTGGTTTTGCTTGCTGGTTTGCTGGATCACCCTGAATTGGCTCTTGATTCTCTCTCCATATGGTGAGTCATGATTTTGTTTTATTATGATTCGTTACACCCTTTTTTAAGTTCGTAAACAGTAATTAATTAGACCTTTAATTACGGACAAACAATTATTAAGTTTAACGCTTTGCTAACCTTCTCTCTAATCTTGCAATGTCTGTTGAATATAATTCTCTGCTCTTTTGTTTCCAGTTTACAGTATAGGATTTTTCTAAAAGAATAGCTTATATTAGTCACTTATTAGTCAATTAATTCTAATTATCATATATTAATTGAAGGCATCTTCTGTATTTTTTGGGTACGAGTATGACTAGTAAACTAGAAAAGGATCTTCGAAAATTCTATTGACGGAATATCCCCACCTCTATCAATACGGAAGTCCGTCTCAGAAATGACAATCTCATCTGGTCTTTGTATGGATCTGTCACCACCATCTAGGTTGAGCAGTTTATTTCGATATGAGATCCCACCAGATGCCTCCCTGTTCTCCATTAAATGGGTGATTTTTGAATAAAAAAATTATCCTAATTATAAAACATAGTTGATTTTTTTAGAGAAATTAAGGAAGTTAATTAAATTACTTTAGAGTGTTTTTATTTTTATTTTTTTCTTCAAACTAATTAGTTTGACTAATAAACTAATATATAATCTAAAAATACACAACATATGAAATGATTAAGTAATTTATTTAGTTTCTTTAATCCCTAAAAAAAATTTAACTATGTCTTATAATTAGGACCGGAGGTAGTATTAGTTAAAAGATTATTTTGATTTTAGATTTTCTACTCATTAAAATGTTGAAAAAATAAATATAGATCGTCTAGATTTTATCTGATACAGATGAAATAGACAAATGGTACCTATCTTGAATCCAAGATGAGAGATAGACATGCAGAATTGGTTTGTTTAACCAGTGTCGTCTAGCCGTCATCACATGGTTGCTATATCCACTTTTCTCAATCACTCATTTGATTAATCCCCAATGAGTTTGTCTTTTTTTCACTAATTAACTATTGGACAAAACCTCTTTTTTAAGTTTTTTGCAATTTAACTCATCTCTATTGAAATCATAGTATATGTCAGCCCTTACGTCGGCTTCATGAAAGATGATGGCTTTGACATATTGCTGTAGAGATTGAAGGGGAAGAATGTCTGTTAGTAGTCAGCCATGGACCCACCAAAATCACGATCCCCCTGATTCGGATCCTTAATTTAATCAAATGGAAACCTTTAAAAACATAACCAACAGCTACTTTTGATTCATTTTATTAATTGGTCACTTAATAATTTACATGCAGTACCACTATATCTGGATGGGTGTTCATGATCTCTGTTGGATTCAACGCTGCCGCAAGGTCAGTATCTCCCAACATACTCTCTTACTCATCTATGGCTAGAGTATTATACAAGAATAAATTAGTACCATAAATTACTCATATTTAGTACCATAAGTTACATCCAAGAAATCATACAAGTTGCATATTTTAAACTGAGCAATCTTGAAGCATGTGAGTGATGCTTTTGGGGTCCCCTATGCTTTAGAACTGAATTATTGAGTTATGTGGTGGTGGTGGGTGGTTTCATGCAGTGTGAGAGTGAGCAATGAGCTAGGAGCAAGAAATCCAAAATCAGCAGCGTTTTCGGTGGTGGTGGTGACATTGTTATCTTTCATTATATCTGTAATAGCAGCAATGGCAGTGATGGCTCTAAGGGATGTGATTAGTTATGCTTTCACAGAGGGCGAGGTCGTGGCGGCGGCCGTTTCTGATCTTTGTCCTCTCCTTGCTCTCGCCATCGTCCTCAATGGCATTCAGCCCGTCTTGTCTGGTAATACTACGAGTAATATAATCATTCACTCACTAACACTCCCATACAAATCTCATACTATAAGCAAAATTCACTAACTTAGATTAACTGTTACAATACAATATGAAGGGGTGGCTGTTGGGTGTGGATGGCAGAGTTTTGTTGCGTATGTGAACGTAGGCTCTTATTATGGAGTTGGCATTCCCTTGGGCTCACTCCTCGGCTTCTACTTTAAGCTTGGTGCCAAGGTGCGTTGTGTTCTCAACAACATTATTAATAGTAACACAGAAAACTCCCATGAATTAAGTGTTATTTGTTGTTTGTTCAGGGAATATGGTTGGGGATGTTAGGTGGAATGTTATTGCAAACAATTATTTTGACGTGGGTCACATTTAGAACTGATTGGAATAAAGAGGTAAAACAATCCTTTTCTATCATACAATTTCTCTTCCCTGTGTTCCAATGACGGATTGAAACAGGCTTTTGCTTTTGTCTGATGTGAGTTAAATATAATTGTAGGTTGAAGAAGCAGCCAAGAGGTTGAACAAGTGGGAAGAAAAGAAAGATTCATCCCCCGTTGTGAACTGAGAACACCTGCTTTGACCTTTCCTTTTAATGATGTTTTCTCCTTTCCCCAGCACACCAAAACAGAATTATCTGGCATCAAGTGAGGTTATCATGTAATCATGTACAACATTTTTCCGAATTTCACCACAGCAAAAAAGTTCGAATTCCATTTTTCTTTCTTGCTTTTTCCCCTTTCACTGGTGGATTAAAATATTTCATGGGGCTCTGCTTATTGAAAGTTCTTGCTTAGGCAACAAACAGATAATGTTCCCCATACTTTTGCTGTTTGTTACCAAATGGGGCAATCATGCCAATTGTCAACAAAATCTCCAAAGTAATGCATAGCCCCAATTTGATGGTTAAGCGCAAAAGCTATCATGAGTTTCTATTATTGCTTTTGAAGCCTCCTCCCCAGACAAAAAACATCTCTTGCTTCTGAAATACATTATGAATTATGCTTGGAGTGACCAATATCATGTCAGAAATTGAAAATCATCATTTACAATGCAAGCCGTCTTTAGTATGTAATCACTCTAAATGACTCAAATGTTTTAAGATCATGACTATCCGTAAAAAATAAAGGGACTCTAGCTAATCAATATGAAATTGAGGCAACTGGCAGATTAACACAAACAAGAAAGTGAAGCCATCGCAATTACTTTTTCTTTCCTGCTTTTCCTTCCTTTCTTCTTACAACTTCATCAGCATATTTGATACCCTTACCTTTGTATGGTTCTGGGGGTCTCCATCTCCTTATAGAAGCAGCAAACTGGCCAATGTCTGACTTGTCATATCCGCTCACTGTAATTCTGGTGTTATCTTCCACCTTCACCTTGAGGCCAACGGGTATCGCCATTTTGACTGGATGAGAAAATCCAAGATTCAAAACCAAATCTTTCCCTTCTACAGTGGCACGATAACCAACACCAACCAGTTGAAGCTTCTTTTCAAACCCCTTAGATACGCCAACCACCATGTTGTCTGTAAGAGTCCTAAACATATTATATTCCCAGCCAGTCAAGAGTCAGATAGTCGCATATACAGAATTTGGGAATCTAATCTGAGAGAAACCTCAGAAATTTATGAGACTAAAAGGTGACAGAATGCTCGAGTCTACAAAGTTGGATTCCAGCAATTTGCTTATACGAGAAAATCTTATATGTAACACAATCAGATTGATATAATGGCATTATGCCAAACTAAGATATAGCAAGGAGTTAAGCCATTATCATCCAAAAATTTAAGAGAAAGCGAATGACCAGTGCACTTCAGGAAAGTACAATAATCCATCTGAATTGAAACTAACAATTAGTTCAAATGGTTCTCACAGCTTCAGGCATAACCCTGCTTTGGGACATTATATCTCAAGGTCAATCATGCAAAACAGACAACATTCAGAATTATGAAGCAGTAACCATGATACCAAAGGTATGAGAAGTAACAAAACTATGATAACCCGTCTGAATTGAAACTAACAATTAGTTCAAATGTTTCTCACAGCTTCAGGCATAACCCTGCTTTGGGACATTATATCACAAGGTCAATCATGCAAAATAGACAACATACAGAATTATAAAGCAGAAACTACTATGATAACAAAGGTATGAGAAGTAACAATCATGGAGATGCTACTGGAAGCCAATGAAGCCGCAAAAAATTCAAAATTGTTGGCACATAAGCGCACACCATGAGAGATAGGGGACCCTTGCAAATTTGCAATGGAAGTTTTCAGAGAACAATATCTCCAGCAACCCATCTCCAATACAATTGGTGACATTTCTGAGTTTTTCTTTAAGAATTTGTTTTCAATGACCACCCCCACATCTGATTATCCAACTTACATAAATGTAGGCAATGGCTAGATATTAACTAGCACCATCTAGCTCCAAAAGTCTTATCAGTTATCACCAGAAGAAATAAAAGAAGTAAATTTCATTTACAGGTTTCTAACGAGCGTATCAAGAAAAGAGTTTATATGTCCAGAAACAAAAACAATAAGACAATTAGAATGTATTTATGGTTCAACAACAAAATGCTCTCACTAAAACAAGGGTCAGGAGGATGAAGTACCTGAAAAGCCCATGCATTTGATTGGCCCTTCTAGTTTCCACTGCCTTCTTAACCTTTAGAATTCCAGATTCCATCCTCTCAAGTATTACTTCTCGAGGGTATGTCAATCCAAGTTCTCCAAGCGGTCCCTTCACTTTTATATCCTGCCCTTCTAATGCGATTGTCACATTTGATGGCACTTGAATTGGTTGCTTCCCAATTCGAGACTCCTTGCATTTTATAGTCTTCCTCAGGAAAGTAACATGAGTAGCAGGAACATGGGAAACACTTATCTTAATTCTCTCACCCAGGAATACAGACTTCAAATTGCTGAAATATGATAGCAGGATCTCTCAAATTTATGAAATTCTACCTAGGAACTAATCTATCATTAACAGAGTTTATCAAAACATGACACATCAAATAGTAATGCAGAAAATCAATATCTAGAATTGCCAAGAAAAGACATGTGGATTTTTATTTTATCTTTTTGCCGAAAAGAACAGATATATGCATGGGTTACTTATCTTCTTTAATGTGGCACTGACAAGTTTTAAGTTACATAGCCTCATTGTAGAAATGTACAACTTCAAAGGCCAGCTATAAGATTTCTCAGGTAATGGCAGTAACAAGGGCATGCCCTGACAAGTCTAGTCACCCAGATACAAAAATGCAAGACGATGGGAAATACCAAGGAAATTGGATACGCAATATTATTCATCATGCCCCAATCCACTGAATAACGTTGAAACAGAGGTTTGCGTGAACACCCATGAACCGAGCAAAAGTAAACATAAGAAGCCAATTCCAAAGTTTCTTGTCATGAATTGGAAGAAATAAAAACATTGCAGCTAAAGTTAGGATGTTGACCTGGTTTGGAAAGAAGAGGTGATTGAGGAAGCCATGGTTACAAGCTCGAGAGCACCCCCGAGTGCGAGGTCCTAAAGAAGAGGAGACCTATCTAATGCTGCGTGAGCGTTATCCGCTGAAATGTTGATAATTGACTTCTGGGACCTATGAAATTTCGATGACCGCCATCAACGCATTAGCCCAATTTCGTTGGGCTTGGGTCTATTGACCTGTCGGAAGTCTTGTCAGCCCAAATAACGTACAATATTTTAAACAAAAGCCCCCAACCATTGGGCGTTCTTTATCACTTTCTTTGTTTTTGCTTTTTAAGATCTGGACTGTTGAATTTTGCAATAAATAGATGTTGGTCGAGTTTTTTTTTTTTTTTATAAAAAAAAGTTTTGGAAGGGTTCGATATCAGTCTCCTACCAAGGCCAGAGCACGGCTTAATCAAAATTATAAGACATGAACCCATCTTTTGGGTTCAACTGATAAAGGGGTTAGAAACTTTCATTAAAAGGAGGATGTTTGATCTTAGAATTGGTCAAGGCGTTAGGGGAAGCATCTTAGGCGATGTAAATTTGTGAAAATATAAGCTGAGGTAGAAACATATGTACTTTCAGTCTTATATGCTATAGAGAGCAAAGCCATGGTGTCATACTTTTAGATTGTGGGTGAACCAAACCCCTCTCCTGAAATTCATTTATAAAAAAAAAATATAAGACATGAGAACCACCTTTGGTCCTTAGCTTATATTGGTAAAAGGGTTAGACACTCTTATAAAAGGAAGAGAGTTCGATTCTGGAGTTAGTTAAGGCATTGGGAGAGACATCTTAACTCTTGAGTGCCTAAATAAATGCTTAAGGATAATAGAAGGTTCACTTTAACCAATATGGGTATTACTTAGGAGGGAGGGAGATTTTACCCTATCTTTAAATCGTAAGTGTGTCCAACCCCTTTCTTAAAATTTAAATATAAAAAAGAAAGCCTCATAATTAGTAGGTTCACCTAAACATTTTTTGTAATGAAATAGCATGACCTTGACCTTAGTAGCACCGAAGACTAGGGGAAGGAGATCTTCTCCTTATATTTTTTCTCATTATCGGTTAAATCTGGGTCGTTAATTGAGAAAATGAGATAAAAGTAAAAATAATATTATATTGATTGGACGAATATGATTTAGAGATTATGAGAAATAATGAGAAAAAGATGGCGAGAGAAACCCAACCCGAGACTAGCCTCAAGTAAACTTACTTTTTCTTAACAAAAAATTTTTAAATTTTGCAGAGATTACTGTGACTAGGTGAATTCTTTAAAAAAATTAATTATCAAAAAGTCTCACCAACAAAATTTACACAACAGTGTAAACTACGCGTGTAACAATCTGTGACCGAGAGCATTTCGTCCGTACCTCGTTTGGTGTCGTTGCCCCACCGCCTTAGCTGTGGCAGATGTCCTGTTGTCTCTTATGTTGGCCAAAACTTTCATTAATCGGGGGAAAACGCTCCAAAAAAAAAAAAAGGATTTTTTCACCTATAATTCTCCTTTTTCATTTTTTTTTTTAAAAATTCATATCTAACTGTTAGGTATGCATTATTCAAGGGGGTCAAGGTTGACTCAATATTAAAAATGGGTTATACAGGTAAATAATTATTGCTCCGCCATAATAAGAAAATAAAAAGGAAATCTTAAAAAAAAAACAGCTGGAAAGGAGCGTTGATATAACATAAGAAGGAAAGTCAACATGTCGACAATGAATATTTTATCACTATTATAAGCCACCTTCTAATATATCAAAAAAAAAAAAAGCCACCTTCTAAGAGGAAAGTGTAATTTATATAAATTACACCCTCTTGTGCTTAATTAATATGATATATTTGGAGAATTGATACTAGTCTTAAATATAATATTTATTTTTTATAATTATATTTTTTTTAATTTACCAATGTTGATATCATCTCAACAATAATTAAAGAATAGAGGGAAAAAGAGATTAATAAAAATAGATAAGATGTTTCAAAAAATATATATTATATTAACTAAATTTTTAAGTCTAATAAAATTAGATAAATATATCTTTTATTAAAGATTATAGGGAGTACAAAGTAAGGAGCTAATTAAATTTTCATAAGGTTTCCTCTATCTAAATTTTAAAGTTTGATGTAATTTAAAATAAGGGTAATTTTTTAAAAAATTAAATGATTTAACCACATATCTTTTTAACTTATAATAAAGATCAAAATAGTATATCTTTTTATTTTGTTATCTTCGTGATTTTGAGACCAAGGCACCCTGTCCCGTATTAACTAATGGAGAATTTGATCCAAACACTTGTTAACAATTAAAAAAATGAGGGAATAAAAAAAAAAGTAGCTAAAGTGTTTTAAAAAATACATGTCATATTAACTAATTTAACTAATTTTCTTAATCTAATTAAATTTAATAAATATATCATATATTAATAACCGGATGATTATTTTCTTTATGAAATATGAGTTAACTGTATGTTCAAGTACTATATAAAGTTAATACGTGGAGGAGTTTTTTTTTTTTATTAAAAAAAAAAAAATCCTAGATGGGTACATTGTCTTCCCCTCCTCATGTGAATAGCCCCTTCAACAATACCACGACTTGGACTCCATAATTGAAGGAAGTCTGACTCATTTAATGTCATTATCTTATACTATCTGATTTGAATAATAAGCATATTTTAGGTTCCCGTATTTTATTATGGCCACGTTCCAAAAAAAAATATGTCATTTGTCACATGTATCTGACTTCTAAATTTTTCTCAAAATTTCTCTGTGGCCACTTCAATTCTCACCTTTCATTTTGTTTTGTTTTTCCCCTGTTGGGCCAATGGTTTATACATATTTATCTCTAATGTGTCTATTTAAAATAAATAAACTAATATCTAGTTCTAATTATAAGACCAAGTTGATTGTTTTAGAGAGCTAGATTAAAGAAACTAATTAAATTACTTTAAAGTATTTTTATTTTTTTTCTTCTAACTAATTAGTTTGACTAGTGCACTAACTTATAATATAAAGATATACAACATATAATATAAATAATTAAATTATTTAGCTATCCTAATCTCTTTAAAAAAATAATCCGGTTTTATAATTAGGATCGGAGGGAGTTGTAATAATGGAGAATGATAAAAAAGAATTTTAAAATTGTAAAATCTCAAATCAAGTATTTTTTATAAAATGAATTATGAATTATTTATCAATAGTTGTCTTTACTTTATCAATTTTTGGTAACAAACTTAATTTTAAATTTTTTACAATTTTAAAAATCTTTTTATATCATTCTCCCTAATGATAATGTAAAAATATTGGGAAAAGAAAATTATCTCTGGGTAATCACGCATCAAAAGAGAAGAAATGAAAAGACACCAGAATAAGAAAGCACAAAAAGAAACAGAAAAAAGACGCCAACACACTAATGATTGAAACACTGAGTGATTTGGTAATTTTCAAACTATAGTTTTAGAAAGTCTTTTTTGCAAGTTGAGTTGGAATTCCTCTTACATATTTATCTTATAAATTATGAAAATTATTTTCTAAAAGTTAATTCAAATACACACTGACCATTAGCTTCAAGTTGTGGTCTTTGAACCAAATTATGATGAGAGGGAAAAAAAAGAATTCTGAAGATTCGACCATGACATTTGTTAACAGTTCGTAGAGATGGATATATCACATTAAATTAATTAACAGGATTTTTTTTATAAAAAAATTTGTTAACTGATAAGAAACTTCAATTTACCTCCTCTCATACTAAACCCTCATTCAATTTTATGTGCCATTCTAGGCATCCCTGTTCAAATATTTAAAATTTGAAAAATGTTATTCCCTTTCTTACTCATTATAAAAAACAAATAAGAATATTTTTTTATTCATAAACATAAGAAATAAAGAAAATAAAAAAAATTAAAATAAGGAAAAGATAAATCAAAGATCTAAAATCACAAATCTCAAGTCAAATGGAGGAATATGATATTTGAAAATGTTTACAAATAACCAATGTGAGGCTAATGGTATTTGGAGAGCCGGAGTTGTCAATATATATATTGAAGTTGTTAATTGCAATTTTTAAGTTATTATTTCGTATATCTAAGTTGATAACACATCATAATTAACAACTTTGATATATATACATTGACAAATTAAACTCCCCAAAACAGCAACGAATGATTTTGTAGGTAATATTTTGAAGCATAGGTATCAAGTGAGTACTTAAGTATAGAAATATTGACAACATGAGTTTCTCAAATGTTGTTAAGGGTGAATTAACACAACTTTATAATATTAAAACACAAAAACTGTAAACTTGTTACGTGAACTCATAAGTTTGACCTATTTTATAATTATTATGAATTTAAAAGTGATTTAACATAATTTTATAAGGTAGAGACATAAAAACGACCAGCTTAAAGAATCAAAGAAAAATCTATATTAGGGCCTTTATAATAGAAAAAAAATTCAAAAAATGCCTAAAGATTCTGAAAATACCAGAAAATGTCTCAAAACCTTTTCTGGTATAAATTCATTAAAACTTTAGTTGTTAACGAGACTGATATAGTTGTTAATAAGGCTGATATAATTGTTAAAGTTTTAATGAATTTATACTATAAAAGGCCTCAAGGCCTTTTTTAATATTTTCAGAATTTTAGATCTTTTTTAAATTTTTTCCTGTTATAAAGACCCCAAGATGAATTTTCCCAAGAATCAACCCACGATTTTAACAATTTCCAAACCCCGAACCGAACCAATATATAACAAACTATTATTTTCTTATCATTCACAGTGTATATAACAAACTATTATTTTCTTATCATTCACAGTGTCCTGTAATGTAATTTTTTATTCGCGTAATCGTACTATGGCTGGAGACCATCCGCCTTAAAGATTAAAATAAAATGTTTGTGATAAGACTTAGACTTAAGAGAACAAAAATCTTGTATCCGAACAGTGTCATGTCAGTTTCCATAGATTCTTGCATCCTGGGGAGGTGCTATCCATGCAGAAGATGCTATGTGTTATATTAATATTTTCTCAAATCTTAATGGGATTGTTAATTGTATAGGGTTAAATAAATAATTTCAAACGATTGACAGAACTAATTAAATTACCTTTGATAAATAATAATAATAATTAAATTACTTGTTAATAAAAGATGTGTGTCACATTGTTTTTTTTTTTAAAATATAAGGTCATTGTTTTAGAAAGTCCCCTTGATCAATTATATTCGTGTCATCCCTTGATAAAAATATCTTAGTAGGTGCAATTAATTAAAATAGTTTAAAAAAATTATAAATTGGGAAGATATATAAAATGGATTAAGACCTCACATTTCAAAATAAAATAAACCTTATAGTTTATGACTACATTTAGGACCGGAAGAAGCATTGACCAAAACTTACTAGTGGTTATATGTGTGTGTAGATATATATATATATATATATATATATATATATATATATAGAGAGAGAGAGAGAGAGAGAGAGTATATACGCTCCAATGGAATGTGCCCTATAAGATATTAATAAAAAATAGGCATGGCCTAAACACTTTGAAGTGGAGACCAGGAAAACAAATATATTAAGAAAAAGAAAAAGGGTCATCTTTATTAATATGAAAACAAATATTGCAACCTATTCATCTCAACTACCACACCTAAACCTTACCATAGTGAAGGTTTGGGTTTAGAGTTTCATTTCATATCATGAAGTCAACGGGTTAATTTTTGGTTATCCTGATTTAAAGTTCATTTGACTGAGTTAATCAATTAAATGTAGGGAATTTTAATATATAGTACCATTAAATTCATTTTTTTTTACCTGAACCATTAAATTAATTTGGATATCTAGAAATCAAAGTAAAAATTACAATTAATAAGATTTTAAAATACACATGATATTTTCATGGAATGACAAATTAGTAATAGAATTTAATTTAATTTTACAATTACATTTGATATTGCTCAACTTTTTGTGAAATAGATATTTCAGAAAATATATTCCAACAAAGATGATTTAAAATATATTCTGTAAGCAAAACTTGGGAAGGCACTGGTGAATCCCACACGTTCCACGTTGAGCGCAGGACCAACTTGCAACGAAAAAGCAAAATTGTTTCAAGAGAGTAAATTCAGCAAATGCAGAGTCTCTCTTTCTCATTGGAGAAGAATTGAATCTCTCCCCATTTCTATTTCAGTCACTAACCAGCCCACTGCTCTGTTCACAGCAGACGCTGCCTTATTGCCAATCATGACGTATTCTCGAATTTTAACATCAATACTCGAATTCATTGGCCAGAAAAATAACCATGCTGGTCACTCTGAACTTCATCCCGACGTCACTCTTGACTTCCCATGCATTATTAAATTAGCCATGCTGGTCTTTCCCAAGTTATTTATATATAGCTCAACGTCACCTCTTTAGAATTTCAGACCTCGATTCGCTAGGCTGGCAGCTTAACGAGAACATTGGAAGCAAAAGTCCGAATATCTTCATACCTTAGATTGCTAAACTTGAGAACTTGAAATCTCAAATTTCTCATACCCCAGATTGTTCTTGTTCCCTGCCGAATCTAGCCTGTGAGGGTATGTTTTCTACCTAAACGAGTTATTTTGAAACTTGGCACTCCTTGGCTTTTAGTTGATACTATCTGCTGTATTTTTCTTCTTTCTGCTAGGATTTGTTTTGTTTTGTTTTGTTCTGCGTTGTTCATCTCTGAGCTGCTGAAGTTGTTCGCACTTGACAGGTGCTTTTAGCCGTCTTGATTGCGAGGCCAGGCCTAATGTCTACGGTGAGGTTACTGTTCGTCCTGCTTTTATGCCTGTGGATTTCCACAGAAGTGGCGGCTAGAACCGGAAATACCATTACAAACAAGACTAATGTTCCTACGAGGCCAAGCGTTGTGAGAGTCGGAGTACTGTTTACTCTCAATTCCTACATTGGAAGATCAGCAAAACCTGCAATTTTTGCTGCCCTCGATGATGTTAATAATGATACAACCATTCTTCCAGGCATTAAAATGGAAGTTATTTTAGTTGATACAAATTGCAGCGGGTTTATCGGCACACTGGAAGGTAGCCATTACTGCTTTTCTTCTATCATATCGAAGCCTGATTTATTATTGCAATTATAATTACCAGAAAAAAATGACTGCTAAGAAATTTGAGTGCGCACTACTTATTAAACGTGAGATAACTTTTCTCTATCAAAAACATAAGATGATTATTATATTTTTTTTTTACTTTTGGCTTAAAGTACGAGTTAATTGTTTTCTCTTTATAGTCTCCTTAATTCATTTTCCTAATATAATTAGAGTCTAAGTTCTGGATATAATCTTCCTTTCAATTTGGACCGTTCTTCAATCTTCATTGGGTATGTTGCAGTCAGCAAATATATTCAAGTTCATTTTTTTTTTCACTCTTAAAATTGGAATGTCTGATAGTTCTCTTTTCATTTCTGCCTAACTTTACTGAGTTTGAAATAAAGCAGAGCGTTCATAAACCATTAATTTGTCTTGCTATTTTGGTGGATAGAAGGATAGGGAATCATTTTATGAACTGAACTC
Source organism: Acacia confusa (assembly GCA_037074495.1). NCBI lineage: Eukaryota > Viridiplantae > Streptophyta > Magnoliopsida > Fabales > Fabaceae > Acacia > Acacia confusa. The sequence goes on from CM073509.1 coordinate 4,492,213, forward strand.
TAACCTGGATATTGGTTTGATTTGAAATATGATAGAACCCTTTTTGCTTGTCAAACTTACAAAACAAAACCTAATGAGATACGTGAAATTTTTGGTTGGGGGGGGGTGACTTTTTCTGAAAAGAACGTTGACTTGGAGACTCCTACTGTTTTAGAGAAAGAAACAGGACAGTTGGTCAGCCATAGAGTGTCTGTAGCTATTTTAGGAATTGTGAGAATCACTTTTGGTATTTTAGTAGTCCTTAGATTGTGGGGAGGGCAGAGAATGCTTTCTCGAGCAAGTTAGATGTGAGGATAGGACTGGTCTCTCGAATACCAGTGAGAGATCAAGTCGTGGTTTGTTGTGTTCTTGTCTGAGATTTCTCTTCGTATTTTGAGAGGGGATTTGTCCAGAATCAGAGTGGTGTCCCTTGTAGCACTGATTCTGTCTTGGCTTTGTAATACTAAAAACGGGTGTTTTTTGTCTCATCACTCTTGCACCCTTCTCTATTGTTTTATTATTAATATTTAGAGCAGGTTGCATCAAAATCATTGCTAACATTTTAGACCGTCTTTAATATCTAATATGTTTCATGGGACGAAATAGAAGCAGTGAATAAGATTTTGTTATATACAAATGGCTCTCATATGATGACATTATCTCCTTTATGTATGTTGTGGAAAGAGAAGTAAATGAGCTTGATAAGACTTTCCTGATCATGCAGCTATGCAGTTCATGGAGAATGAAGTGGTTGCTGCTATTGGTCCACAATCATCTGGAATAGCTCATGTCATATCTCATGTTGTTAATGAACTCCACGTGCCTCTTCTGTCATTTGGGGCTACAGACCCTACTCTCTCTTCTCTACAGTACACATATTTCGTCCGCACGACCCACAGTGACTATTTTATGATGAATGCAGTTGCAAACATGATTGACTACTTTGGTTGGAAGGAGGTGATTGCCATCTATGTGGATGATGATAATGGTAGAGGTGGGATTGCAGCTCTAGATGATGCACTTGCAAAGAAGCGTGCCAAGATCTCTTATAAGGCTGCCTTAGCCGTTGGAGCCTCTGCAAGCGATATCAGTATATTGTTAAATGCGGTAAACCTAATGGAATCGCGGGTCTATGTTCTCCATGTTAACCCTGATACTGGTTTGTCCATTTTTTCTCTTGCAAAGAAACTTGGTATGATGGGCAACGGTTATGTTTGGATTGCTACAGATTGGCTTCCTTCGGTTCTAGATGCAATAGAACCAGTTGATCCTGACACAATGAATCTCTTACAAGGGGTTATTGCCTTACGCCGTCATACTCCTGACACTGATCTCAAGAAGAGGTTTATCTCTAGGCTGAAAAACAGTAAAAACAAGGAGACTATAGGGCTTAATTCCTTTGCATTATATGCATATGATTCAATTTGGTTAGCAGCACGTGCTCTTGATGCTTTTCTTAATGAAGGCGGGACTATATCTTTTGGTAGTGACCCTAAATTGCATGACACAAATGGAAGCGCATTGAATTTTACATCACTTCGTTCTTTTGAAAGTGGGCCACAGTTTCTCAAGAAAGTCCTGGCAATGAACTTCACTGGTGTGAGTGGTCAAATTCAGTTTGATGGGGACAAGAATTTCATCCATCCAGCTTATGATATTCTAAACATTGTTGGAACTAGTCGTAGAATTGGTTATTGGACTAATTACTCTGGCCTGTCAATCATAGCGCCTGAAATTTTATATACAAAACCACCCAACATTTCATCTAGCAATCAACATCTTTCTAGTGTAATATGGCCAGGAGACACTATAACAATACCCCGAGGATGGGTGTTTCCCAACAATGGAAAGCCACTGCGAATAGCAGTACCAAATGGAGTAAGCTATCTGGAGTTTGTTTCCAAAAGCAAGGACCCCCCAGGAGTAAAAGGTTATTGCATTGACGTCTTTGAAGCAGCCATAAACTTGCTACCATATCCCCTCCCACGACACTATATATTATATGGAGATGGTCATACAAATCCCAACTACGATGAAATCATAGATGAAGTTGCACGTGGGGTAAACTTAGATGCAATTTTTATTTCTTTGCTATATGGTTTTTCCCATAAAAGCATGATTTTTAGAACAAATGCGTGGTTTCTAGAGATTTTATTTATACAGTAATATTTCTATTGGAGAGCAAGATATCCTAGATACAAGGAACTATATTAAGTCTAGTCCAAATTTAAGTTTTGATCTTGATTTACTAATTTCTTTCCTACAGTAGGAATGAGAATATTTGGTCTAGCAAGGTTTAGAAATTGATTGGTATGGATTTTACTTATTGACCACATGGTGTAAAATCTAGTAGTGATGTTTATCTTGTATTTTTTTTTTCAGAATTTTGATGCAGTTGTTGGAGATGTAACAATTATCAAAAGCAGGATAAAGGTTGTGGATTTTACTCAACCTTACATGGAATCAGGGTTAGTTGTAGTTGTTCCAATTAAGGAGGTAAAGTCAAGCCCTTGGGCATTTCTCAAGCCGTTCACTTTGCAAATGTGGTGTGTTACTAGTGCCTTCTTTCTCTTAGTAGGAGCTGTGATATGGATTCTTGAGCACCGGCTTAATCATGAGTTTCGTGGTTCTAAAAGGAAACAACTTATGACCATGTTTTGGTTAGTATGTTATATTTTTGCATAGCCTTTTTTATTCGAGACTATTAGAGGAAGATAAAGGTCTCCCATGAACTAGCTATTCCTAAGGAGTCAATGATATTGAGTTTCATAGCTTACTTTTTTCTTGTATTGTGGATTATTAGTTGAAATTGAGGTAAATTGACGACATATCTTGGCAACACTTGAGAATAATATAGTGTTTCAAATGTTTGAACTATAATGCCTTATTTTTAGTTTTAACATATAAGTTTCCATTTTGCAGGTTTAGCTTCTCAACAATGTTTTTCTCACATAGTAAGTATCTCGTACCTTTATCTTTATTCTGTTAGGTAATTGGTAAAAACTCTGACATCTTCATTGTGTTGGCTTGATGCAGGAGAAAATACTGTGAGCGCTTTAGGGAGGATGGTGTTACTTATATGGCTTTTTGTGGTGTTAATCATCAATTCAAGTTACACTGCTAGCTTGACATCGATCCTCACAGTACAGCAACTAACATCTCAAATTGAAGGAATTGACAGCTTGATTTCAAGTAATCAACCTATTGGAGTTCAAAATGGGTCATTTACGGCAGATTATTTGACAAGTAAGCTGAATATAGCTAAATCTAGGATAGTGAATCTGAGAAGCGAGCAGGACTATATCGATGCCCTTGACCATGGACCGCAGGGTGGAGGGGTGGCAGCAATTGTTGAGGAGCTTCCATATATGGAGATATTAATGTCTAAAAGTAATTGTAAATTTAGAAGAGTAGGCCAAGAATTCACTAAAAGTGGATGGGGATTTGTAAGTATCTTTATTTGCATATTTATGGTTGAGATTCTCTGAAAATTAAAAATTTTTCTAATTCTTTTACTTTGAATGCATCGCATAGTTGGAAAAGTACTCATCAAAAGAATGATTACTTACATTTTTTGGTAAAAATGAATGAAAGTTGGTGTATTCAATTAATAGATGAAGAATGATTGGCCTTAAGAAAACCTATGAAAGAATATTAGGAAACATTACTGAACATGTTTGGACATTGTTTTCATGGTTTTTTTTTAAATGATAGGCTTTCCAAAGGAACTCTCCCCTTGCTGTGGATTTGTCAACCGCCATTCTTCAACTCTCAGAGAATGGCGACCTACAAAGGATCCACGACAAGTGGTTCAAGACATTTAGTTGTTCTACACAAGCCAATGATTCTAGTTCAAACCAGCTCTCTCTCAATAACTTCTGGGGCCTCTTTCTCATATGTGGGATTACATGCTTCCTTGCTCTAGTTACATTTTTTGTCAAGGTGTTCCTTCAATATAAGAAATATATCCCAAATAGTGAGGAGGGTGAAGAAGATGGAGAACATGTTGTGACGCCTGTCAGTGTTAGAAGGACGTTCAGATCCACTGCTAGCTTCAAGAACTTGATTGGTTTTGTAGATAAAAAGGAAGCTGAAATAAAGGAGATATTGAGGGACAAGAGTAAGAAACGACAGCGCATCCATAGCTTAGATCAGCACTCCCATTATTCAAACAACTAAGTTTACTTTGTACAGTATTTGTTGGTCATATGCTTATATGTATATTTTTCTTTATTCAACATGAAAATGTGTTGAGATGATGTTAAACACTGTGAATTTGTAAAGTACACCATGTGATTACTTAAAGAAGGTTGAACTCAAGTTAAAGGAGCCATTCAATTATATTATTTTTGAGAGCCAATGATGTGTTACTAATTAAACTCGACTAGACCCTTTGGTGATTCCACCATTGACTTGTAGTCCTTACGAATCAACCTAGAATATGGAACAGGAAGGCCCAACTTAAAATCTTCTAAGTTTAAGATGTGATGCATCACATTCTCAATCAGTTTTGAAAAGAGAAATTCTTAGTCATGCTTTCATAATTCCTCAACCTGATCTTGAAATAAATAAAATATTTAGGTTTGATTTTGGGTTTAAATTTGGGACTTATGTGCAGCTGAGGTTGAGAGTTTTAATTCTTTGATGTGCCATGATAGATATAACATCAACAATGTCAACCTAATCACAAGAAATAAAAAAAAATGATGATGATTATAGTGACTTTTGCATGTGCCCGAGGTTAGTTTTTGTGGTGAGAGTGAGATTGATGGCATAAGTCATGGTCAAGGTTTAAATTTGATGGTTTAAATCAAGGAAATGAAAAATAGATAGGTTATACAATCGTGATTTAAGAGTCAATCTTCTAATTATGATGGAATCAAGGTGGGGTGAATATGTTTATATTTAAAATATATAAAAGTATTAATATATAACCATGAAAAAAGTATTATTTAGATTAATAAAGGTGTTAATTCATAGTTAAATGGAATCTTTATGCATAAATATAATAAAATAGATTTATTATAGCACAAGTATAACATAAAGAGAATGACATATAAATACCATATGAAATTCCAAAACTACTAAAGGTTTATTAACATTTGTAAAAGACATAAAAGTGATAGGGACCAAATTGAGATTTTAAAATATTGAAGAATTTGACATTATGCCCTATCTTCCTCTTCTTCTCTCCTCTCCCTCTTCTTCTCCTCCTCTTCCTGCCGCTATGTCAACGCCATGAGGCTTGCTAGCGATAGTGAATGGAAGCTCTATAACGAGGACGAGACCAAGCTCTAGAAAAAGGTTGTCTGAGCTCTCTTTCTGTCTTGCCTTGTTGATTGTTATAACGGAGTCGTAGTTGTCCCTAGCGAGTAAGAGAGGCAACGGTGGAGGAAGGTTGAAATTGGTGTTTTTTGGAGAAAGTCAAGAGGCTGAGGAAGAAGAGTGTGAACAATAAAAAACAGGCTGAGGAAGAAGAAGGTGAACAGTAAATAATGGTTTTGACAAGTCTTGTAATGGGTTTCACAAAAAACATTTTTTGATGAAAAAAAGAGGTTGAGGAAGAAGAATGTAAATAGTAAAAAATGAGTTTGACAAGTTTCATAGTATGATTCACAAGTTTGTAATGGTTTTGACAAGTCTTGTAATGAGTTTCACAAAAATGTTTTCTAATGAAATGCTTACATGTTTTCATCACTGAGACCTCAGGTCAACTTGAGTGATCTACATATAAGAAGCATTGCACTCTTGGTCTATCAGAAAGTGGCTCTTTGAGATCTTGTTAGTTGCTCTCTATCACTCAAGTGACAACTTCCTTACTAAGTGAGAAGGTTTATAACTTGCAGAACCATCATGAGTGACTTGTTGAGTCTTACGAGTTACTTACCATTACTCGAGTGAGTGTCAGCTAACTTTCTTAAAACACATGAGTGACTTGCAAAATCTTTGCAAATGATCTCTAACACTCGAGTGGTCACTTATCTACTTGAGTGCTCTGAGCTTATCACTTGAGTGATGAAATCCATCACTTGAGTGATCCGCCATAACTTCCGAAAATTCCACAAGTGATTTGTTGAATTCCTACAAGTGAATGGGATCACTCAAGTGATACTCTTCATTCTTTCAACCAGTAACTTGCAAAACCAGTGGAATTTTGGATCATCACTTGAGTGGATTACCTGCCACTCGAGTGATCATCTTAGATCACTTGAATTGAGTAATCTTGTTGATCCAAGTTTTAGTTCAAATACAATTCTATCACCATGAGTGTTTAGAAACACACATTCGAGTGACTTGAATCATAAAATCCTTATTATATTCAAAGATTTTTTATCATAAAAAAATAACTCAAGAATAGAACACTATGTACTACACTTTGATTGCATCAAATGTTATAATTTGTGTACTCATCAGAACTAAAGTTTTCTATTTACTTTATATAACTCTTGGTTGTCGTGGAGGGCCCATAAATAGAGCACTATGTACTACACTTTGGTTACATCAAAATGAATAAGATGTTGCTCTATCTTTTCATATAATTCTCTCTTCATCTTTTCATTTTATTTCTTGTATTTTAGGGGTATTAAACCTGGACCAGATCGTTCGATTTAGCCCAAAAACTGGCAAATTGATCTAATCCAGACATTAACCCGTTTTTTTTAATTTTTTAAACAAAATTTATTTTGTTTATAATTTCATATTAATAACTCTGAAATCTTCACTTTCTCACCAATTTGAACCCAGGTTAGCTTTGGTTTGACTCCAGTCTGACCCATTTACCCTTGACCTAGTACCATAACTAGTTTAATGATCAGTCTAGTTTTAATAACACTAATATTTTCCCATTTTTATAACAAGATGCTTATTATGCATATTTTTTTAAAAAATAATTTTATTTTTTTCATGAAGAAAATAGATAAATTCATAACATTTTTAGATGGGAAAATAACCAAAAAAACACCATATGAATTACAAAAATGCTAAAATGTCTAATAAATTAGCAAAAGGACAAATAATTTATCTGGTTGGAAATTGAGATTTTGAAGTGTAAGTGATGACAATTTGAGCATAAGAATGAGCAAACTTGGATATAGAGATTGATAACCTGAGCTTCTCAAATTGTCACTATGTATACCCAAGTTGATAATTATCACATATATGTTGGTTGAATTCCCTTGTTGCAAGTGAACCAGTCAAATAAGTAATAAAGTAAAGAGTAAAGTTTCATCCTACAAAGATAAATATACCAACTTATACAGCCAGTAAATAATTAAAAGTGCGTGATTAAGAGATATAAGAATATGAGTGTTTGGTGTAAAATGCTAATTCTAATAAAAGAAGAAAACAAAACGAATTGTGCAACAAAGAGATATCAAATTTAAGACAAGTTAAGCTCGAATTTCCCCCTAATTTGTAACTCATCCCCAGATTGCTTTACCGCAATGCTACAGTAATGCCTACAACAAAGTTCTTCAGTTAACCCATCACTAATGTATATAGAAACTTCCACAATCCTGTAACTATACCCCTTACCCTACTTTTCGTGCATGCCTTCCAAGGTTAGCTGTCTTTCCTTTTATACCTGAGGTCCTTACGCCACATGTCCCGCCTATCTGTTAGTGATGTGGGTTTTCCTCTTTTGTTAGGCCCAACCAAAAGATTCTGTTTTGATTGATTCTGTTTTGATTATCAAGATTCTGTTTATATTTCTTTCTTGATTTCCCATAATCTTTGACTTCCGTATTCCTCAATTCAGCGGCCTTCTTTCATCTACTAGACATTTGGCCCAAGATCCTGCAATCTATCTTTTGTATTTTTTGAAGAAAAGATCAGTATATAACAGAATATGATATTTCATATAATTTTTTGTATGATGCTACAACATCATGACAACATTACTTTGCTAACTCAAAAACTTATCAGTATGATGTTGTAGCATTGAATTAGCACTTTCATATCACTTTAGGAATACATTAGATTTAAGCCCTTTTTTCTGTCTATATGCGAGTTAACTGCTAAAATGCTACAATTCAACTCATCTAATTCCTATTTCCACATATGCATGAGTTCTATCATATTTTATCATATCAAACACCTTTTAAGCACAAAAACATTATCCAAATCAGTTATAACATAGTGAAATTATATAGCAAAAACACAACCTATCAAACTTCCCCATACTTGACTTTTTACACTCTTGGGCAAAATAAAGTGGTAAAAAGATTAAGCAAAACTAATCATGCGGCACTGCTCTTACCTTTAGGTACTATGTTTTCTATCATCATGATAAGTTCAACTTACTATGCAAAAAAATTCACTACCCAGCATAGACTCAACTCCATAAATGGCCTTGCTCCTGCAAGAAGACTTTTAGAGATTCTCAGGATAAATGTTTGTAGCTCTCTCTCACATTTGGGAATCTTATTTCACTCTTCTTTGCTAGTTTGTACTATCTGTAAGCTTGTCAAAGTTCTACAATGTCTACCATGCACATGAACTCAATGTATCAAGAGGATTGAGCATGGGATATTTATAAGGAGATGAATGGGTTGTCATATAGTTTACATAGGTATGGAGAAAAACTTTAAGCATTCCTAGAAGTTTTTCATATGCTGCTATTTTCACTCTCCTTATTCTTATTTCTCTTTCATTTTTTAAAACAAACTTGAGAGAATTATTGCTTTACAACAATTGCATTTCTTGTTCATTATACTACAATATTGTCATATTAGCTTTGCTACATACTGACTTCGAATGTCATGACGACATTGTATGTAAGGCCCAAAGAGGGTGGCAATGGTTATGTTGTGACAATAACTTATATATGGGGTGAAAGTTGGAAAATGAATGCCTCAATTATATGGAAATACACTCATGCAAAATAGTTTCAACTTAAGAACTAAGACAAATCAAATAGAGCATTGAATCTAGAGAGTTTGCACACTGAGTTTGAAAATTAAAGCTTAAGAATCCTTCAATATGGCTAATTATATGGATTTCTCCTAGCAACAACTATACCATATATGTTATAAAGCCTACTACCATCAGTTTCCTAAGTCTACACAAGTTGTATCCCTTGAGACAACTCTATTCTACATATTCCCCTAAGCATTCACATTGTTGTTTAACTAATTCTTCTTAATTATTCGTCTGTTCAAGTTTAAAATTGGCCCAAATTTGCAAATCACTTAGTGAGGGTATGAGATCAAGTGTTCCAATCACAACCAACACATATTTATTGCATAATCCCTACCCTACACTTAAAATTTGCAATGCCCCTTAGTGCAAATAGAAAAAAATGGGGCAAACACTTGGAAACCAGGGCAGGAGGGAAAGGGAAAGGAAAGAGATAACATTCAATGTGAGACCACATGTGTGTGAGGTGTCCAGACAACAAGCAACTTATATATAATAGCATAGAAGAGGCAAGGAGAATGCTATAGCAATGGAGCAACTAACTCAGAATATTATATTTCAGATAATTGTCCGTACAATGCTACATCACCGCGACAATATTACTTTGCTAACTTAGATATCGTTATGATGTTGTAACATCGAATTAGCATTTTCATATCACTTCAAGAATACATTAGATTTAAGCCCTTTTTTCTATCTATATGCGGGTTAACTACTAAAATAAAACAATTCAACTCATCTAATCTTTATCTACACATATGTATGAGTTACTATTATATTTTATCATATCAAACACCTTTTAAGCACAAAATCACAATCCAGATCAATCATAACAAAGTCAAAATATATAGCAAAAATACAACTTATCATTATACTCAAGTTGTCAATACTCAAACTTTAAAATCTTAGATTCCTACCTGATTACATATTTGTCTTTTTGCTAATTAAGTAGACATTTTGAGGTTTTCTGTAATTCAAATGGTATTTTTCTATATTTTCCCAATTTAGATAGTTAGACTTATTTTAATCATATTTCATGATTTCTACAATTTCATTATTTATCTCTTATACAAATGGAGGGAATATTTTCTTAAAAATATATTATCATCTGTAATATTATCAAGTGGATTAAAGTTGTTCTTCGAAATTGCGGATGTGTTTTGCGTGGCAGGAAAAAAATCATGTATAGTCATAACTCATAAAACATAAACACCTGTGTAATGCAATCAAAATCGACGAGGATTCGTAAACTTGATGTGGTCCCAAAATCTGCGCAAACCAAATGTTTAAGAAATGCTCCCTCCCTTAAAATATAAGAGTTAAATTTGTGAATGGTGCGTTTTTTTATAAGACTCATTTTGTTTTTGTTTCTGCATTTAATTTTTTTTTAAAAAAAAAATTCCACCCCTCTTTCATCATTCTTCTCCTCCACATTCTCTTTCTTAATTTTTATTATTTATTACTTCTCTTACTTACTCTCTTAATAAATAAGGGTATATTGGGGGAAAAAAGAAGATATCTTGCATATTTATTGATTTTAATTAATTTTAACTAATTTGTTGATAAATATAAAGTAGATATTTGGCTCTTATATATAGAACAAGAATGAATATATGCATCACGTGTCTTTTTTAGTTGTCGTTGTTATTCTCAAGTCGATCTTGCGGGTGTCCATCCTATATAAATGGGTATGGATCCAAACTAATTTTTCAAGTAATATATTAAAATTAAGAAGAAACAGAGCACCAATTTAATTATATACTAGTAGGCTAGATTCCTGTATTTCTTTTCTTCACACACACACATATTGACGCAATTAAAATGAGAGAAAGGCACCCATGAAACATGAGACACAATTATGATGGTTTAACACAAAAATATTTAACGCAGCTCTCAGAGCATCTCTCTGTCTGGAGTACCCTATACTTTTCTTTTCTGGCGACTTCCTATATTAGTAACGATATACTTTAATTTCATGAACATGGACAGATGTAGAGTATTAGCAAAATAACATTCTTTTTTTTTTAAAAAAAAAAAAAGGCACTGTTATCAAAAAGAATATTAGCATGTGCTTTGATGGGACGATGCATATGTCTGCGTATATAATAATAATATTATTATTAAATTATTTCAAAGTGTTGAATGCAGTAGTTGTTAAAATATTTCAAGACAAAACTGTGTAAAAGACTATTTTAGGACACCAAACGTAGGTTTGAAGTGCATCAATCGCTTTAAAGTATATTTTTATATGCATTCAATACTCTAAAGTATTTTTTGGGTTCTTTCAATAGCTTCAAATACTTTTTGAGTTTTGGTGTTAGATGCACAAAAAAAATATTTTAAGATGCTGAATAGACATCAAAAAAAATCCTTAAAGGTGTTAGAAGGACAAAAATTACTTTATGGTATTTGATGCATTTGAAAAAAATACTGAACATATTAGATGTAATATAAAATACTAGAAGATACTAAATGTACCAAGAAAAATATTTCAAAGTGTTGTATACACTTTACACCCTAAATGTAACTTAATTCATTTACTTCTTTTAGGCCATAATATAAGTCATTTCTATAGGAATGACTTAGTCCAAAATATAAGGATATTTGACATTCTATTCTCTATTTTTTGGTTATCAAAACAATTTTATAAAAAAAATCAAAAACAAGTTTTGGGAAAAAAAAACATGTTTGGATAATTGTTTTTAAAGGGATGTGGTGGCCGCCGTTGCTGGCGGTGGTGTGACGGTAGTCATCAATTGTAGTGTGGTGTTGATCACAAATAGTTGATATACTTAAAAAATAAGAAAATGCAAAAAACAAAAACAAGGAAACAACTAAAACTTTTTTTGCCTTTAGTTTTTTAAAATAAATTTTTATTTTTTGTTTTTAAAAACTATTTAGTGGAAACAGTTTTGCAAACAATTTTTTTAAAAACAAAAAAATAACTTCTTTTTTTAAAAAATCAACAAGCCTAAGTTATTTAGAGAGCAATTAATGTCATTGTCAGTTTTACCCCTATAATTAATGTTTAAATGTGACTTAATCCAAAATATAAGTCCCTTATAGAACAATTTATATTTTTTTTTGTCAATTTTATATTTATAATTCATGTTTAAATGTGACTCATTGTATTTTTCTTTCTCTTTCATAACTCATTTATTATGAGTACTCCATATAGGTAAAGTTGAAATATTTTTTTAATCAAAAGACAAATTTAGTGAATTAACCTTCATTTATTGATTATATTAAATTGATTAAGGGGACTTACAAAAGGAAGTGATACTGTCCTTCGAGCTTTGAGCTTAGAGGTACAAGTAATATGGGGACACGCATTCACTCGCCCATGCACTGATACGTGTAATATAATTAATTAAGTTGAGCATTGAGGGGCGGGGTATAATAAATTTTGTTTGACCCTGCATGTTCGGGCTTGGGTGATAATCTATCAACACATGCAAAGAATAGTTCCATAAAACTAGGACATCAAATCAATACATCATTAAGAAATAACTATTACACTATGTATTTGGTTTGAGGGAAGGGATTGAGAGAGAAATTTAAGAGAGAATTTTTTTTTTTCATTTTTATAAAATTGTCCATAGAAAATTTTCAATATTCTTAAAATATATTTCTAGTAAAAAAAAATATTTTTTTTATTAATGGTAATTTGTTCAATGTACTTCCAAACCAAGCATAGTAATGTCTACGGAAAAAAAAGAGAGTTATGAGTGATTAATTACTGATAGTGCTCTTGTTCACGCATGGGAATAGGAATACTAGGATTTACTAAGAGATGATTGGGGAAAATGACATTGTGGAACCACGTAAGAATGTGCTTTTTTTTTTTTTTTTTTGCGGATAAAATAGGATTAAATTTAAATTTATGTAATAAATTCAAACTTATGCGATAAGTTCGAACTTTTTTTTTAGACAAATTTAAACTTAGTGGAACAATATTTTAGACAAAAATTGAATTTGTTAAGAGGATTTTTTTTAAAAAAAAATATTTCAACAAAAAATTGTATTTTTTCTTTTCAATTTGAATTATTTACTTTTGAGGTAAAATAAGTTTTTCCTGATTCTTTACCAACTACTACTCCTTCATTTTTTTTTTCTACTAATTAATAACTCATCTTCCCTCAAGTTATATTTTCTTATCTCTCAAAATCTTCTCTTCCTTTTATTTCCCTTCTATAAGCCTACCCGCCTTTGGTTGTTTTCAAAAAAACTTAAAAGGAAAATCAGTGTGAAAAATAATATTTTAAAAGTCTTATAATTTATCAATTGTGACTTTTTCACTTATCGATACTAACTTTGAGGATCTTGCCAGCGATTTACTCTAATTCCGATATGTTGATGGACAGACACAACATTACCACGTCTTAATATTTTTAAAGCGGAGACAAAAAAACTTCTTAAGTTGTATTAAAATTTCCTCAATACTTTTAGGATGGATTTATACCTTAACTCTTTATTTAATTTGATATCTTTTTCATATATCTAAATAAATATATAATGTATATATCTTATAAATACAAATAAAAGGGATTATGTAACCCATCTTTTTAACGGGATGAAATGGTTGGAAGTGATTTATAATAAAGGAAAAAAATGTATATCCTTTTATTTTGATATCTGCGTGATTTCGAGAACTTGGACACCTTTCCCATATTAACAATAATCATTGAGCTGATGGAGGGGTATGAATGAGGGGATTAAGAAATGTGCTTTAAAAAATATAGGTTATATTAACTAACTTAACTATATATTCTTTAGTCTAATCAAATTTAATAAACATATCTTATATTAATAGGGGGTATTTTCTTTAGAAATATGAGTTATATGTGTGTTTCGAGTATTATATAAAGTATTAACATGGAGGAGGTTTTTTTTTTTTACGCCATAATTTTTTTTTTAATTCCTATACAGGTACATTGTCTTCTGCTCATGTGAATAGCTCCTTCAACAATATCACGCCTTGCACTAAATAATTGAAGGAAGTCTGACTTATTTGATGTCATTATCAAATATCTGATTTAAATAATACGCAGATTTTAGGTTGCCATATTTTATTATGCCTGCACGTTCCAAAAAATATGTCATTTTTCACTTGTATTTGACTTCTAAATTTTTCTCAAAATTTATCAGATTTCTGGCCTTTGTTGTACCCAGGACTAGGCTCAAGTAAACTTACTTTTTCTTTTTTAAAAAAAGGTTAAATTTTGCAGAGATTACTCGACTATGTGAATTCTTTAAAACAAATTTAATTATCAAAAAGTCTCACTAATAAATTTACACAATAGTATAAACTACATGTGTAATATTTTGTGACTGAGAGTATTTTGTTCTTCCCTCCTTTGGTGTCGTTGCCCCACCACCTTAGCCTTGGCAGATGTCCTGTTGTCTCATTTGCTGCCCAAAACTTCCATTAGTTGGGGAAAACGCAAAAAAAAAAAAAAAAAAAAAAGAATTTTTTCACCTAGAATTCTCCTTTTTCATTTTTTTTTTAAAATTCAATCTAACTGATAGGTATGCATTAGTCAAGGGGAAAAGGTGTTGACTCAATATTAAAAATGGTTTATACAGGTAAATCATTATTGCTCCGCCATAATAAGAAAATAAAAAGGAAATCTTAAAAAAAACAACTGGAAAGGACCGTTGATAACATAAGAAGGAAAGTCACCAATGAATATTTTATCACTATTGTAAGCTACCTTCTAAGAGGAAAGTGTAATTTACATAAACAACTCACTCTTGTGCTTAATTATTAATATGACATATTTGGAGAATCCATACTGATATTTATCTCTAATGTCTATATTTAAAATAAATAAACTAATATTTAGTTATAATTATAAGAGCAAGTTGGCTTTTTTAGCAAGGTTCTGAAAACTGGACCGGTCATTGAACTGGTGAAGGCACTGAATTAAGGGTCAGTGAGTTAGACCGAAGTCAACTGGTATTAATTAAAAAATATAATTTAATTAAAATAAGTAAAAAAAATTATATTTTAATAATAAAAATATTTTATAAAAACATTGGACGATGTGTGATTTGGGAAACGTGTAATAATGTATTGATTTGTTTAAAAAAAAGAGATCACAGTCCTGGGGCTTTGCAAAACGTATTCTCATCTTTCTCCTTTATTCAAGTCACGGGTGTATTTCGATTTTCGAGCAAAAAAAAAGTCACGGGTGTATGAACATATAGCCAAGGTAGCCTTCTTCTGAGCACAAAAAAGTAGCCTTCGGTATCTTTGTTATGCTTGGTTTTACAAGCTCAAAGATGAGCAGATCAAAGAAGAAGGGGCTCCAGTATCTTCGTTATGCTTGTGTGCCTCAGAGATAGGAAGCTGATCCATCCATGGCAGAGAGTAGAGGAAGGAAGCTAATCCATCCTTATTCT
This sequence comes from Acacia confusa, assembly GCA_037074495.1. NCBI lineage: Eukaryota > Viridiplantae > Streptophyta > Magnoliopsida > Fabales > Fabaceae > Acacia > Acacia confusa. The sequence goes on from CM073509.1 coordinate 4,507,513, forward strand.
TCCTTCCCTCTTTCATCGGCGAATATGAGGCACCATCCTCACCTTCGTCACCTTTTTCAGTGAATATGAGGCACCGCCGTCGACGAACACTGAAGAAACTCGCCACCATGGATGGATCTACACCTCCGTCTATTTTCTCTCTCCATCTCCCCCTCCCTCTGTAAACATCAGCACCTCCACCTCCTTCTCTCTTCCAGAGTTCCAGTCGACGTTTTTTTTTTTAATTTGTGACTTGGCTAACTCGGCCGGTTTAGGCCGAGTTGACTGAGTTGACTCGGGTTAACTCATGACTCCGGTTTCACCTCTAACTCGGATCGGTTTTCCGGCCGATTCGACGGTTTCCGGTATGAACCGGCCGGTCTGGTCCGGTTTCAAAATCTTGTTTTTTAAAAAGATTAAGGAAACTAATTAAATTATTTTTTTTCAGCCTAATTAATTTGACTAATAAAATAATATATAATCAGAGATACAAAATATATGATATGAGTAAGTAACTTATTCAGTTTCTTTAATATCTCTGAAAAAAGTTAATCTGATCTTATAATTAAGACTTTAGGGAGTAATAATAAGGGAGAATGACAAAAAAAATAATTTTAAAATAGTAAAATCTTAAATCAAGTATTTCTCATAAAATGAGTTATGAATTATTTATTAAATCTTGTCATTATTTTATCAATTTTTGTTAAACTCCTTTTATATCGTTCTCCCTACTGATAATGTAAAAATATTGGGAAAAGAATATTATCTCTGGGTAATCACACAACAAAAGAAAAGAAATGAAAAGACAGCATAATAAGAAAGCATAAAAAGAACGAGAAAAAAGACACCAACGCACTAACGGTTTAAGGGCCAGCTGTGAGTGTTTGGGGAACTTTTTAAACTACAATTTAAAAGTTCTTTGAGATAAAACTATTCTCATAGATTTATTTTATAAATTGTAGAAATTATTCTAAAAAAATTAATTTAAACACACACGATACCATTGGCATAAAGCTGTGGTCTTCGAACCAAATTATGATCAGGAAAAAAAAAAAATTCTGAGGATTCGACCATGATATTTGTTTATTTGTTAACAGTAGAGATGAAGATGTCACATTAAATTAATTAACAGGATTTTAAAAATAAAAAGTTTGTTAACTGATAGGAAACTTCAATTTACCTCCACTCATACTAAAATCATTCAATTTTATGTGGCATTCTAGGCATCCCTGTTCAAATATTTAAAATTTGAAAAATGTCATTCCCTTCCTTACTCATTACAAAAAATAAATAAGAATATTTTTTATTCATAAACATGAGAGATAAAGAAAATAAAAAAAACATTTAAAATAGGAAAAAGACAATTTAGAGAGTCTAAAATCACAAATCTCAAATTAAATATGTGATAGGAATATTAGATTTGAAAATGTTTACAAATAATCAATCTTAGCCTAACAGTATTTGGAGACTTGAGTTGTTAATAAGTATATTGAAGTTGTTAGTTATGATTTTTAAGTTATCATTCTTTATACCTAAGTCGATAACACATCACAATTAACAATTTTGGTATATATATTGACAAATTAAGCTCCCCAAAATAGTAACAACCTTTTAAGTAATATTTTGAAGCCACAATATCAGGCGTCATTGACTATTTAAGCATAAAAATATTGACAACTTGAGCTTTTCAAATGCTGTCAGGGGCAAATTGGTCATTTGAAAATATTTGCAAATCTCATTTTCCTCCCATAGGCCTGACTTGTAATTTGTGATATTTCACTCTCTAATTAATCTTTTCCTTATTTTGAAATGCATTTTTCTGGGATTTTTCCCAAGAAATAATGGATAATTTTTTGATGCATATTTATTACATTATTTTTGTTGATCAAATTGGTCATTTGAAAACATTTCCAAATCTCTATGTTATAAAGATTGACAACTTCAATAGCTTAAGTTATCATTCTTTATATCTCTATACTTAAGTAATTAATCGAATAACTCAAATTGTCATTAGAGAGATCTGACCCGTCAACAAGTGCTGGCAAAACTTCTTTCCTTTTGAAAAAAACTTGAGGGCGTTTTGGTAAAAACATAATATTTCAAAATCTCATATACCTTCAATGTGACCTATATGACATTTTAATTTCATGTGTCAACGTACTTTTTTTTTTCAAATTCAAATGGTATTTAAATGAAAATTTTTCAAAATTTTATTAATTTAAATTAAAATCCCTAATAAAGAACTTTAAAAATGCTAACATAAAAAAAAAGGTATTGCAAATATTTATAATTTTAGAGAGATGTTAGACTCAATTTTTCTTTTTTAAAATTAAAAGCAAGAGAACAATTTGACCTTATACATATTTTTATTTTAAAAAATTACCCCGTTAAATGTTGTTGTGGAAGCTTTGGTAGGAATATTCCTAGGGAATATTTTCAAAGTGGCGGGGTGGGGTTCGAACCCCACAAATTACCTGTGAGGTTTGCTATCTCATTCCATATCTGACAAGAGCCTAACAATGTCCTCCAAAAAGCGAGCTTGAAGTTCAAGTAATTGTTCTCTCTGGTAACTAGACAATTTGCTAGGTGAAGGCATTGCATGTAATATTAATTCTGTCTTGGTGTTTCTTTTGTTCTCTTGTGTTGACTTGTGGTATATTAGGTTGTTTGGATTTGTTTGATAAAGTAGTTCCTTTCTTTTTCGAATTTTAGCTTGCCCCTAAAGAGAAAGGAAATATATTTCCATCGACTTAATTAACTTCTCCTACATGGAAAGTGATTGAAGCTAGTGGTGCCCTGCTCCAAATGTGATGTGCCTGATAGCAGAGATTTGCTTCTCAAGCTTGGAACTTCGATGAAGACGTCGAAGTCCTTTGAGTCATTTTATGGAAACAAATAAGTAACACTTGTGAACACGTTTCATATGTTATTGCTGTCACGTTGTTTTGTTACTTTATGGAGATGGCACAAAGAAGGGTTGGATTTTACACTACTTCAATTCTGTTTTTACCAACTTTCATGGAGATGCCAGGGGCGTGATTTAATAAATTTAGTTTGATCCTGCAGGTTCGTGTTCGGGGGAGAATAATGGCATCCAAAGAATAGTTCCAGAAAACTAAGACATCATTAATAGAACTAACCATTAATGTCTACTAAAAAAACAAGTTATGAGTAATTAATTATTGATAGTGCTATTGTTCATGCATGAGAATAGGAATACTAGGATTTACTATGCTTGTTTGGTAAAGGGAACAAATGAGGAAGAAGAGGAAAGAGAGGGAACTAAAAGAAAAGGAATGGAAAATTGTGAGACAACTTAAAGATGAGCTGTTTGGAGATATGAGAATGAAACTTAAGTTAAGGGAAAATAAAGTATTTGGTAAGAAGAAAATACAATTAGTTAAGCGGGAATGAGGGGTAAAATACATATAATGCCTCTGACAAATAAACAACTAGATCTTCTTCCTCACTCTCATCTCTGCCTTCACTTCCATCAACGGTCGTTGGTGCCCTCTCCTTTATCCACCATTGTTGGCGCTCCTCTTGCATCACACCACCATATCTTTGAGTAGATCGTTAAGATAGTGAGAACCAAGACCTTGGGATAAAGATCGAATGAGGAAAAGAGAGAGAGGACAGTCGACGACTTTAACAGTGGGCTTTTTTGTCTCAGGAAGATTTTTAGATTCTACTACTTTCCATAGGAAGCCACTACTTTTTCATGTTTAAGGGAACTCAGCGTCTAGCAGAAACTCACTTTGAATTGATGGAAGTTGTCAGTGCCAAACCTGTTTTCTGGTTAGGAAGATTGTCATCTTCCATTTCCCTACCGTGACTAAAAAGGCCCAAGTGATGATAAAATGACTTTACCATGTAAGAATGTGTTTGCTATTGCCAAAACCAAGTCAAAATGTTGCTACTACCGGCCATATCCTATTCTTGTAATAAGTAAAAAATATTACTCCTATCTAATTTGTAAAGAAGGAAATGAGTTATAATTGATTAAAAATCATAAATATGCTAGAGATGTGTTCTAGAACACCGCAATCTGATCAATAGGATCTTATATGCAGAGATACACTTTTGACATACTCCGTAATTTATAGTTTTCAATAGTTGAGTGCAAAAGAGGATTCTTTGACCAAAATAAAAAAGAGGATTCATTGCCAGCAATAAACGGATCTGATGATGATGGCCTTAATGACATGGGAAGATGGATATGGAGATTCAAGGTTGGAGAGGTATATCTCCCTCTGATTTTAAATAAAACAAAGTTGATTTTTTTTAAAGAAATTGAGGAAGATAACTAAATTACTTAAAAATATTTATAGTTTTATTTTTTTCTTCTGACTAATTAACTGATATATAATCTAAGTATATACGATACATAATATGATTAAACAACTTATTTAGTTTCCTAAATCTTTATATAAAAAAAATCAACTCTGTATTATATTTAAATCTAGAGGAAGTATATTTCTTTTCTTTTTTTTTTTAGGTACATCTATTGGATATATTTTAAGTTTCCCCATTTTTTTTTTTCTAAAAACTTAAATCTTAAGACTGTCAAACTCACAAATTTAAGGGAAAAAAATATTTTTTATTATTTCATTATAATGAATGTCATACATTCATATTTTATAGTATTCAAATACAAAGAAATCGAAAAGATTTTAGATCAATAAAAGATAAAGTAAGTAGACCTAACTCACTGACCATGAGAGTGACTAAAAATCGTATTGTAAACTTGTAAAAGTTTACTCTTATCAATAAATAAGTATTATTAGTATATAATTAAAAAATATAAAAAATGATAACAATTTGATTTAAATATATTTTAAATTCAAATAATTGAAATAACATATATCAGTGTTCACTACTTATCATTCTCAACAAAGAATTTTTTTTATAAAATTCATATATGAAGTCACTAGTGTATGATCAAATCGAAAAAGTTGGCACGAGTTTAAGAATGAATTAACACAATTTGTAATATCAAAATATAAAAACAATAAACTCATTATGTGAATTTATAAGTTTGACCCAGTTTATAACTATTATGAATTGAAGAATGATTTGACATGATTATGTAAGATAGAGATATAAAAACGACAAGCTCAAATAGTAAACTCACAATTGTAACAATTCATTCTATGATAAAATTCTTTTCTTGAATAATATAACGTAATGCCTAATTAGATCTCTTTTGGTCTCCAATTTGAATCTTAGTAAATTATATTGTGAATGATAGCTACGAACCCGAAGCAAACATATATATATATATATATATATATATATATATATATATATATATATTAGGGTTAAAATGTAAAAATACAAATGAGCTTTTTCTCTAGGAGCGTCTAGCACCACGTGCTTTTTTATGGGGTAAAAATACACACGTGATTACCATTTTTGAGCAAAAATCACATCCCACAGTTCACCGTCGTTATGTTACTGTTCATGTCATCTATTTCTCTCTTATCACGGTGAACAGTAGTATAACGGTGAGATGTGACTTTTGCTCCAAAATGGTAACCACGTGTGTATTTTTGCTTTAAAAAAAAGCACGTGATGCTAGGCGCTCCTGGAGAAAAAACTCATGTGTATTTTTGCACCTTAACCTTATATATTATTTTCTTAGGGCTCGTTTGTTACAAAGAAAGCAAGAGAGGGAAAGGAAAGATCTCAAAGTTCTCATGGTTTTTGGATGTTTGGTAGAGGGAAGATCCAGTCAGCATCTTCCATAAGTTGAAATCTTTCTCACATTTGATGGAAGATGTTTTCCATCTAAAAATGGATGGAAAGCTGCAATCTTCTAGGAAAGCATTTTTTTCCTTCCAAAATTGGCCCTGGTTCTTCTTTTTCCCACTCAACCAACACTAAATTCTTCATACCAAACATCTTATTTTTCCTTAACTTAAGTTATATTCCCTTGTATACCAAACAATTCACATTTTTAAAGTTCCCTCTCAATTTTTATTTTCATTCTTTTCCCTCCTCTAAATTCCTTTCCTTCCTTAAATCTTCCCCATAACAAACGCGTGCTTAGTATTCCACTGTCCTGTAAAGTAATTTTCCCAATTAATTATTCGCGGAAAAGGAGCGTATGTAGCATCCTGGGGGGGTGTCCTTGAAGATTGAAATAAAATGTGTATCGAGGGGGAAGATGCTATGTGTTATATTAATATTTTCTCTGATCTTAATAGGATTGTATAGAGTTAAATAAATAATTTCAAACGATTGACAGAATTAATTAAATTAGTTATTAATAAAAGATGCGCGTCACATTGTTTTTTTTTAATATATATATAAGGTCATTGTTTTAAAAAGTCCCCTCTTGATCAATTATATTCGTGCCATCCCTTTATAAAAATATTTTATTAGGTGGAATTAATTAAAGTGGTTTTAAAATATTATAAATTGGGAAGATAAAATTGATTAATTAAGACCTCACATTTCAAAATAAAATAAACCTTATAGTTTACTACTACATTTAGGACAGGAAGAAACATTGACCAAAGCCTACTAGTTGATATAATTTTCCCTGAAGCAGAAATTTGACTCAAGAGCAAGTTGTTTTCAAAACTTAATTATTCGTCAATCAATTTCTTATCTTGAAATTCAAACATTGACCAAAGCCTACTAGTTGATATAATTTTCCCTGAAGCAGAAATTTGACTCAAGAGCAAGTTGTTTTCAAAACTTAATTATTCGTCAATCAATTTCTTATCTTGAAATTCAATCGCAAAGTAGTTTTTAACCGTATAATGGTTAATGTGTATTTTTATTTTACTTTTGTAATCATATAGTTATTTTATACTAAAAAAAAAAAACCTTGGTGTTGGGTGAATTTTTAAAAAATCACGTATGTATTTTTGCACCTTAACCTTAATATTTTCTCCAATCTTTTTTGGTAAAGAATATTTTCTCCAATATTAATGGATTGTATAGAGTTAAATAATTAATTCCAAACGATTGACGTAATTAATTAAATTACTTATTAATAAAAGATGCCTGCCACATTGTTCTTTTTTATATAAGGCGTGTGCCGCATTGTTTTTAAAAATCCTCCTTGATCAATTATATTTATGCCATCCCTTGATAAAAATATTTTATTAGATGCAATTAATTAAAATAGTTTAAAAAATTATAAACTTGAAGGATAACATGGATTAAGACCTCACATTTCAAAATAAAATAAACCTTATTGTTTATTACTACATTTAGGAAAGGAAGAAGCATTAACCAAAACTTACTAGTTGATATAATATAGTTTTTTTATTGTTGTAAATTTTATGTTTTGTATTTAGAAATAAATTAGGGTTAAGGTACAAATTGGCCAATGAATTATTACCCAAAGAGCATCTGGCACAAAAAAGTATTGAGGGTACCTTAATTATCAATGAAAAATTAAAAAGTAAAAAAAAAAAAAACACACACACACACACACACAATGCCGTTAAACTACCCTATCACTGTCTTAGTGTCTCCCTTACGTTTTTGTCTTCCATTAACTCTAACAGTGTTAGCGACGTTGGCGTCTCTAAAGCTTCCATTTGTTGCCGGGTGTTCCACTCACTTTCTTGAACTCATCAAAGTCCATATGCAGCTTTAGGGCGAGAATCACGCACCGAAAACCAAATCCAGTAGTCCACAGCCTCCGATTGATACTCGCCTTACACTCCGGTTTCATCCCTTTGATGCCACATGTAGCAACTGCCACTGTCACGGTGTCTGCTTACATGGGTCTCATCTTTGTGGGAGTTATCCCTATCCAACAAGAAGACATGACTGCTCTTTTCTCTAGCGTCTCCGCCACCGTCCTCTGCCAGTGCCTAATATTTTAACGTAATTGTGATAGTTGCTATTTGTTAATTGTTATTTGATATTTTTTCACTTTTTAATTATTCATTGATAATTAAGGTACCTTCAATACTTTTCTGTACCAGATGTATTTTGGATAATAGTTCTTTAGCCAATTTGCACCTTAACCCAATAAATTATACTATTAAAGGATAGTTTTCCAAGCATATGTCTGGAACATTTAAAATAAGTGTTTTTTGGCTCTAAAACTCTTTTCACATATTTATAATACAGAATTATTTAAAATAGACTAATACAAACAAGTATTCATTTTAATTGTTCACATCCATATGTTTCTCAGTAAATGGTGTATTCTGTCTGTATGTATAATTTTCTTTTTATTTGATGCAAGATAAAAATACTATTTACATCTTCCACTTAGAGCTGGTTTGGATCCTCTTTTTTTATTATTTTTTTTTAAAGTTAAAGGATACTTTTAAGTTAAAACTAAAAAAAAAACTTTTAATAAAAGCTAAAAGTTTTTTTTAATGATTATATAAATTTTTTAGCTTAAAAGCTCAAATTAAAAATAAGTTATTTAGTAAAAATTTTGTCATAAGCATTTTTCCTTACCCCAAATTTAAATAGAGACACTCACGAAGCCTTTTCTAGCTATTCACTAACTTATTCTTGGTCGCCAATCACCCAAATTTATGGTTCAAAAGTTGGAAACATAGTTGCAATGAGAGATCGAGACAATAAGTCTAAGGGACCGGAGACAAGAGTGACAGAGACATAGCGTCGAGAGTGACAAAGTTAGCCGCGACCTGCGAGACAACGATTGACAAGATGAAAGGATGAGAGTCACACTAAGAGGGAAGCGTGAGATGGGGTTGGGGGATCACTAGAGATGAGGGTGAGAAACTAAGATAGTGAGTGAGTAAGAGATTGGAAGCAGACAAGAGTGTTTGGCTAATAAAAGCTTTAAAAAAAAGCTCTTCTCAAGAGGTTTTGGTTTTTTATTTTTTTTCTTTATTGTAAAAAAAACTTTTTTTATTATAAGAGTTTTTGTAAAATCTGCTTGGCCTATCTTTTGCATATAAGGAGAGAAAAAAACTAAAAAAAAGAGGATCCAAACATGCACTTAATAAATAATTCATAACTCATTTTATGAGAAATACTTGATTTAAGATTTTACAATTTTAAATATCTTTTTTTTTGTCATTCTCCCTTATTAAAAAAAAAATCCTCCACGTAATTACTTTATATAGTACTCAGACACACATTTAATTCATATTTCATAAAGAAAACAATCATTTGGTTATTAATATAAGATATATTTATTAAATTTAATTAGATTAAAGAAATTAGCTAATATAACATGTATTTTCTAAAACACGCTAAACGTCTTTCTTTATTCCCTTATTTTTTAATTGTTAACGAGTGTTTGGATCAAATTCTCCATTGGTTAATATGGGACAAGGTTCCATGGTCTCGAAATCGCGTAGATAACAAAATAAAAAGATATACTATTTTAATTTTTATTATAAATCACTTCTAAGCATTTCATCCCAGTTAAAAAGATATGTGGTTAAATCATTTAATTTGTTTAAAAATTTACCCTTATTTTAAATTACATCAAACTTTAAAATTTAGATAAAGGAAATCTGATAAATTTTGAGAAAAATTTAGAAGTCAAATACAATTGAAAAATTTTCGACCAAAAAAAAAAAATACAAGTGAAAAATGACATATTTTTTGGAACGTGCAGGCATAATAAAATATGGGAACATAAAATCTGCGTATTATTTAAATCAGATATTTGATAATGACATCAAATAAGTCAGACTTCCTTCAATTATTTAGTGCAAGGCGTGATATTGTTGAAGGAGCTATTCACATGAGCAGAAGACAATGTACCTGTATAGGAATTAAAAAAAACAAAAAAAAAAAAAAATCTACGTCTTATGGCGTAAAAAAAAAAAAAAAAAAACTCTTGTATGTCACTCAATACTTTATATAATACTCGAAACACACATATAACTCATATTTCTAAAGAAAATACCCCTTATTATTATAAGATATATTTATTAAATTTAATTAGACTAAAGAATATAGTTAAGTTAGTTAATATAACCTATATTTTCTAAAGTACCTACTATTTTAGTTTTCCCAGAGATTTGACTCAAAAGCAAATTATTTTCAAAACTTCATTATTCATCAGTCAATTTCTTATCTTGAAAGCCGATCGCCACTTTTGTGATTTTGTCACAACTCAACCCCCAACCCTATAAGCAGATAGCCTCTCCTGGAATGTGGCAAGTAGAGTCGAAAAATTGAGCTGGGCTCGTTTAGACCCTAATCTTTTAAGGGCCGGATTTAAAAATTTGAAGGGATAAATGAAATTGGCCTTGGAGAACCTCATGCCTTGTAGGGCTAGCCCTATAGGGCTAGCCCTATAGGGCCACGAGCCCATTAGGCCCTGCATCTATATATATATATATATATATATATATATATATATATATATTCTAATTGAAGTTGAAATTAAGTTTAGGCGCTTCAAATACATGATATTTTTATTCATAAAGTAGAGTTTACGGCGGCTAGTGAAGCACAATCAAATATCTTTGACATTGATAATAGTGATGAAAAAGATGTGTAGTCATATGTTCTTAGTGGTACGTTTCTTATATTTTATGTGTCTTATTTGTAGACAGTAGTGGATTGTGGATAGTAGTTTGCTTTTGATTATGAACTGATGAATGTGTTCATTTGTTGGATAATTTGTGTTGCTTGGATATTAATGTTGATAATATTTATTTAATAAATTAGAACCTTGATTGTTGTATTTGACTAATCATATTTATTTGAAAAAAAAACAGACAAAAAATAGTTAAAATTTGAAATTGTAATTTCTGGGCCTGGGAGGACCGGTCCTAACCCTGGTGCTTTTGGGCCGGGTTTCAAAAAATATGTGTTTTTCTTCTTTTCGGACCTGGAGGGCCGGCCCTGGCTCTTTAAGGGCCAACCAGCTCTACCTATAAGATATTAGTAAAAACTAGGCATGACCTCATAGAGATAAACCAAAAATAATTAACGATGTTTTGTGATAGATAAGTATCTTATAAAAGGAATTAAATATATTTATTAATTGATATCTTTAAAGATCAAAAGAAGTATTCATTTTAATTTTTCACATTCATATGTTTCTAAATAAATGGTATTTTACCTGTATGAATAATATCCTTTTCATTTAATGCAAGATAAAATATTATTTACATCTTCCACGTAAACTATTTTAATTTTTGTAGAAGGAGAGATTTGACTCAAAAGCAAATTGTTTTTAAAATTTAAGGGCCTGTTTAAGTTAGTATTGGAAAAACATGTTCATATAAGTTTTTTCTTTTTTGGTCAAAATGTTAATATAAGTTCAGACAAAACTTCTCAAATAAATTTATCTTATGTATCATAAATTACATTGAAAGAACAACTTTTATATATAATCCAAACAGACACCAATTATTCATTAGTCAATCGCCAGTTTTGGGATTCACAACGTAACTCACGCCAGTTTTAAGAAAAAGAAAAAGAATCATCTTTCTTAATATGAAAACAAATATTACAGCCTATTCATCTCAACCTACCACACCAAAACCTTACCACAGTGAAGGTGTGTGTTTAGAGTTTCATTTCATATCATGAAGTCAACGGTTTAATTTTTGGTTATCCTGATTCAAAGTTCATTTGACTGAGTTAATTAATTAAATGTAGGAAATTTTAATATATAGTACCATTAAATTCATTTGGCTTTCTAGAAATCAAAGTATAAATTACAATTAATAAGATTTTAAAATATAAATAATATATTCATTTGGCACTGGTGAATCCCCGGAAATTTGCCAAAATAATTCCAAAAAAAAAGTCAAAATAGGCCATTGTTCAAACAATTTGCCTAATTAGTCCATTTTGTGGCGCCATGTCAGATGGTGCCACGTGGCACGCCACATAAGTGTGTGGCGCCACTTTTATAATTTTTTTAAATTATTATAATTATATATTATTATATATTAAATATAATATATATATATATATATATATATATATATATATCATATTTTAAAGTGATGTGATATATATCACATTTAAAGCCAGGTCAACCAAGTGTTCACGATTTCAAAAATTTTATGAAATATTCCTTTTAAAATGATATCCTATTTTTGAACAATCAATCGGAACCCTAGGCGGTCTCGCTAGCCGGTTAGCGGGCGGGATCAAGGGGCAACGCCCCTTGCGGGGGGAGTTCGGGGGGCAGCACCGACCGTCGGGAGAAAAGTTTTTCGAAAATAGGACATCATTTTAAAAAGAATATTTCATAAAATTTTCGAAATCGCGAACACTTGGTTGACCTAGCTTTAAATGTGATATATATCACATCATTTTAAAATATGATATATATATATATATATATATATATATTAAATATAATAATATATAATTATAATAATTAAAAATTTTCAAAAAAATTTGTAAAAATGACGCCACAAAATGGGCTAGTTTAACAAATTGTTTGAACAGTGACCTATTTTAACAATTTTTTTTTTATTGATTATTTTAGCAAATTTCCCTGAATCCCCACCTGCTCCACGTTGAGCGCAGGACCAACTTGCAATGAAAAGAAAAAATTATTTGAAAGAGTAAATTCCACAACTGCAGAGTCTCTCTCTCATTGGAGAAGAATTGAATCTCTTCCCATTTCTATTTTAGTCACTAGCCAGCCCTCTGCTCTGTTCACAGCAGACACATTATCGCCAATAATGACATATACTCGAATTTTAACATCTATACTCGAATTCATTGGCCAGAAAAATAGTGAGAGGGGGTAGAAAATATCTATTCTCTTAAAAAACAAAGATGATCTATTATCGAATTTATCTATCCAAAAAATCTGGATGCAGGTCGACGGCGCTGAAAAACTCGGTAAAATTGGCGGGCCGCTTGAAAGCGATATGATTCTTTTTTTGAGCTTTCGATGCTGTAACTTCGCTTTTTGGCTCATCCTCTGAGTTGCTCAGCCCTTCAATCACATGCTTATTGGAGAATAAAAAACTATTCTAAGCTTTTTTTTTTTTTTGGCAGGTGATCTTAGATGCTTTCCTTCTCTTAACTTCATCTCGAGGTCACTCTTGATTTCCCATGCATTATTTAATTAGACAAGTGGGTCTTTCCCAACTTATTTATATATAGCTCAAAGTCACCTCTTTAGAATTTCAGAGCTCGATTCGCTGGGCTGGCAGCTTCACGAGAACATTGAAAGCAAAAGTCCGAATATCTTCATACCTTGGATTGCTAAACTCGAGAACTTGAAATCTCAAATTTCTCATACCCCAGATTGTTCTTGCTCCCTGCCGAATCTAGCCTGTGAGGGTATGTTTTCTACCTAAACAAGTTATTTTGAATCTTGGAACTCCTTGGCTTTTAGTTGATACTATTGTACTGTATTTCTCTTCTTTCTTCCAGTGTTTGTTTGTTTGTCTCTCTCTCTCTCTCTTTTTCGTTGTTCATCTCTGAGCTGCTGAAGTTGTTCGCACTTGACAGGTGCTTTTAGCTGTCTTGATTGCAAGGCCAGGCCTAATGTCTATGGTGAGGTTGCTGTTCATCCTGTTTTTATGCCTGTGGATTTCCACAGAAGTGGCGGCTAGAACCGGAAATACCATTACAAACAAGACTAATGTTCCTACAAGGCCAAGCGCTGTGAGAGTCGGAGTACTGTTTACTCTCAATTCCTACATTGGAAGATCAGCAAAACCTGCAATTTTTGCTGCCCTCGATGATGTTAATAATGATACAACCATTCTTCCTGGCATTAAAATGGAAGTTATTTTAGTTGATTCAAATTGCAGCGGGTTTATCGGCACACTAGAAGGTATTAGCCATAACTGCTTTTCTTCTATCAAATAGAACCCTGATTTATTTTTGCAATTATAATTACCAGAAAAAAATGACTTCTAAGAAATTTGAGTGCGCACTACTACTTAGAACGTGAGATAACTGTTCTCTATCAAAATCTTAAGATGATTAATTTTTGTTTTTTGGAGTTAAAGTACGAGTTAATTGTTTTCTCTTTATAGTCTCCTTAATTCATTTTCCTAATATAATTAGAGTTTGAGTTCTGGATATAATCTTCCTTTCATTTTGGACCGTTCTTCACTCTTCATTGGGTATATATGTTGCAGTCAGCAAACATATTCAAGTTCATTCTTTTCTCCGTCACTCTTGCAATTGGAATGTCTGATAGTTCTTTTTTCATTTCTGCCCAACTTTACTGAGTTTGAATAAAGCAGAGCGTTCATAAACCATTAATTTTCTTGCTATTTTGGTGGATAGAAGGATAGGGAATCATTTTATGAACTGAACTATAACCTGGATATTGGTTTGATTTGAAATATGATAGAATCCTTTTTGCTTGTCAAACTTACAAAAGGAAACCCAGGGAGATACGTGAAAATTGGAAAAAAAAAACCCTTTTTTCTGAAAGGAACGTTGACTTGGAGACTCCTACTGTTTTGGAGAAAGAAACGGGACAGTTGGTCAGCTATAGAGTGTCTGTAGCTATTTTAGGAATTGTGAGCATCACTTTTCGTATTTTAGTAGTCCTTAGATTGTGGGGAGGGCAGATAATGCTTTCTTGAGCAAGTTAGATGTGAGGAGAGGACTCGTCTCTCGAATACCAGTGAGAGATCAAGTTGTGGTTTGCTGTGTTCGTGTCTGAGATTTCTCTTTGTATAGAGGGGATTTGTCCAGAATCAGTGTGGTGTCCCTTGAAACACTGATTCTGTTTTGGATTTCTAATACCAAAACCTGTGTTATTCCGTCTCATCACTCTTGCACCCTTCTCTACTGTTTTATTATTAATATTTAGAGCATGTTGCATCAAAATCATTGCTAACATTTTAGACCGTCTTTAATATCTAACATGTTTCATAGGATGAAATAGAAGGAGTGAATGTGTTTTTGTTATATACAAATGGCTCTCATATTATGAGATTATCTCCTTTATGTATGTGTGTGGAAAGAGAAGTAAACGAGCTTGAGAAGACTTTCCTATCATGCAGCTATGCAGTTCATGGAGAATGAAGTGGTTGCTGCTATTGGTCCACAGTCATCCGGAATAGCTCATGTCATATCTCATGTTGTTAATGAACTCCATGTTCCTCTTCTGTCATTTGGGGCTACAGACCCTACTCTTTCTTCGCTGCAGTACACATATTTTGTCCGCACCACCCACAGTGACTATTTTCTAATGAACGCAGTTGCAAACGTGATTGACTACTTTGGTTGGAAGGAGGTGATTGCCATCTATGTAGATGATGAAAATGGAAGAGGTGGGATTGCAGCTCTAGGTGATGCACTTGCAAAGAAGCGTGCTAAGATCTCTTATAAGGCTGCCTTTGCCATTGGAGCCTCTGCAAGCGATATAAGTATATTGTTAAATGCGGTAAACCTAATGGAATCGCGGGTCTATGTTCTCCATGTTAACCCTGATACTGGTTTGTCCATTTTTTCTCTTGCAAAGAAACTTGGTATGATAGGCAATAGTTATGTTTGGATTGCTACAGATTGGCTTCCTTCGGTTCTAGATGCAATAGAACCAGCTGATCCTGACACAATGAATCTCTTACAAGGGGTTATTGCCTTACGCCGTCATACTCCTGACACTGATCTCAAGAAGAGGTTTATCTCTAGGCTGAAAAACAGTAAAAACAAGGAGACTACAGGCCTTAATTCCTTTGCACTATATGCATATGATTCAATTTGGCTAGCAGCACGTGCTCTTGATGCATTTCTTAATGAAGGCGGAAATATATCTTTTGGTAGTGACCCCAAATTGCATGACACAAATGGAAGCGCATTGAATTTTACATCACTTCGTTCTTTTGAAAGTGGCCCACAGTTTCTCAAGAAAGTCCTGGCAATGAACTTCACCGGTGTGAGTGGTCAAATTCATTTTGATGGGGACAATAATTTAATCCATCCAGCATATGATATTCTAAACATTGATGGAACTAGTCGAAGAATTGGTTATTGGACTAATTACTCTGGCTTGTCAATTGTAGCACCTGAAATTTTATATACAAAACCACCCAACATTTCATCCAGCAATCAACATCTTTCCGATGTAATATGGCCAGGAGAGACTACAACAATACCTCGGGGATGGGCGTTTCCCAACAATGGAAAGCCACTGCGAATAGCAGTACCAAACCGAGTAAACTATCTGGACTTTGTTTCCAAAAGCCAGAACCCCTTAGGAGTAAAAGGTTATTGCATTGACGTCTTTGAAGCAGCCATAAACCTGCTCCCATATCCCGTCCCACTACAATATATATTATATGGAGATGGTCATACAAATCCCAGCTACAATGAAATCATGGATGAAGTTGCACATGGGGTAAACTTGGATGCAGTTTTTATTTCTTTGCTATATGGTTTTTTTCCTTAAAAGCATAATATGTGTATGATTTTTAGATACAAATGCATTGTTTCTATTTATTTTTTCATACAATAATATTTCTTTTGGAGAGCAAGATATCCTAGATACAAGGAATTATATTAAGTCTAGTCCAAACTTAAGTTTTGATCTTAATATACTAATTTCTTTCCTACAATAGGAATGATAATATTTGGTCTAGCAAGGTTTGAAAATTGATTGGTATGGATTTTACTAATTCAAGGAGTGATGTTTATCTTTTTTTTTTCTTAGAATTTTGATGCAGCTATTGGAGATATAGCAATTGTCACAAGCAGGACAAGGGTTGTCGATTTTACTCAACCTTACGCAGAATCAGGGTTGGTTGTAGTTGCTCCAGTTAAGGAGGTGAAATCAAGCCCTTGGTCATTTCTCAAGCCGTTCACTGCGCAAATGTGGTGTGTCACCGGTGCCTTCTTTCTCTTAGTGGGAGCTGTGGTATGGATTCTTGAGCACCGGCTCAATCAAGAGTTCCGTGGTTCTAAAAGAAAACAACTTATGACCATTTTTTGGTTAGTATGTTCAATCTTTGAATAGCCTTTTTTATCTCTATCTATTAGAAGATGATATGGGTCTCCTATGGACCTAACTATTCCTAAGGAGCCAATGATATTGAGTTTCATAGCATACTATTTTCTTGTATTGTGGATTATTAGTAGAAAGTGAGGTAAATTGATGACTTATCCTGGCAAAACTCGAGAACAATATAGTATTTCAAATGTTTGAGATGTAATGCCTTATCTTTAGTTCTAACATATAAGTTTCCATTTTGCAGGTTTAGTTTCTCAACATTGTTTTTCTCTCATAGTAAGTATCTTGTTCCTTTATCTTTATTCTATTAGCTAATTGGTAAAAATGTTGACATCTTCGCTATGTTGGCTTGATGCAGGAGAAAATACTGTGAGCCCTTTGGGGAGGGTGGTGTTGCTAATATGGCTTTTTGTGGTGTTAATCATCAATTCAAGTTACACTGCTAGCTTGACATCGATCCTTACAGTACAGCAACTAACATCTCAAATTGAAGGAATTGACAGCTTGATTTCAAGCAATCAACCTATTGGAGTTCAATATGGGTCATTTATAGCAGATTATTTGACAAGTGAGCTGAATATAGCTAAATCTAGGATAGTGACTATGAAAAGCGAGCAGGACTATATTGATGCCCTTGACCGAGGACCACAAGGTGGAGGGGTGGCGGCAATTGTTGCAGAGCTTCCATATATGGAGATATTAATGTCTAAAACTAAGTGTAAATTTAGAACTGTCGGCCAAGAGTTCACTAAAAGTGGATGGGGATTTGTAAGTATCTTCACCTACATATTTATGGTTGAGAGTCCTTGAAAATTTAAATTTTTTTTACTGGTTCATCTACTTTGAATGCACCAAATAGTTGGAAAACTAATCATCAAAATAATGGTGACTTTCATTTTTTGATAAAAATGAATGAAAGTTAAATAGATGAAGAATAATTGGCCCTAAGAAAACCAATGAAAGAATAATAGGAAACATTATGAACATGTTTGGATATTGTTTAATGGTTTTATTTTTTATGACAGGCATTCCAAAGGGACTCTCCCCTTGCTATGGACTTGTCAACTACCATTCTTCAACTCTCAGAGAATGGCGACCTGCACAGGATCCATGAAAAGTGGTTCAAGATATTTGACTGTTCTATACAAGCCAATGATTCCGATTCAAACCAGCTCTCTCTCAACAGCTTCTGGGGCCTCTTTCTTATATGTGGGATTTCATGCTTCCTTGCTTTAGTTACATTTTTTGTTAGGGTGTTCCTTCAATATAAGAAATATATCCCTAAGAGTGAGGAGGGTGAAGAAGGTGGAGAGCACGTTGTGATCCCTGTCAATGCAAGAAGGACATTTAGATCCCCTGCTAGCTTCAGGGACTTGATTGGTTTTGTAGATAAAAAGGAAGCTGAAATAAAGGAGATATTAAGGGACAAAAGTAAGAAACGACGACGTAGCCAAAGCTTAGATCGGCGCTCTGATTATTCAAACAGCTAAGTTAACTTTGTATAGTGTTTGTTGGCCATATGCTTACATGTTTATTTTTCTTTATTCAACATGAAAATGTGTTGAGATGATGTCATAAACACTGTGAATTTGTAAAGCACACCATGTGACTATTTCAAAAGGGTAAATTCTATAAATGCAGAGTCTCTCCTTCTCATTGGAAAAGAATTGAATATCTCCCTATTTCTATTTCAGTCACTAACCAGCCCACTGCTTTGTTTACAATAGACACCATTGTTGTCAATCATGACGTATTTTTGAATTTTAACAACTATTATTGAATTCATTGGCTAGAAAAAGAGTAAGAGAGAGGGGGTAGAAAATATCTGTTCTCTTAAAAAAAAGATAATATCTACTACTAGTAAATAAATCAAGGAATATGAGAGAGAAAAGTTGTTGAAGGCTCAGATGAAATACTTTGGCCTCATTCTCATATTTATGCACCACAATACATGGTTCTAGAAGATACATTACAGCTGCTAAATCATAACAAATCTTATCACTACAGGACATGTAGAGGGAGAAGAATCTACACCCAGATCTTACCATTACATAATACAAATACATAGATGTTTCACAAATACAAATATGTGATTATATTTTAACATTCCCACTCAAACAGGAGGGTGTAACTAACAGCCTGAGTTTGTCTCTAAAAAAATTCAAATTGAGACTATGACAAAGGTTTTGTCTAACAATCTACAATCTAATAAGAACAAGGAATATTTCTGGTATCAATTACCCTTGAAGGGACTAAATCTCGAATAAAATGCACATTAACTTCAATATGTTTACTTATGGTATGTTGTACCGGATTGGCAGCCAAGGATTTTGCACTCATATCATCACACCATATCACTGAAGGATTTTTAATAAGTAATCCTATTTCAGACAACAATGAGCTTAACCATTTGATTTCTGCAAACCCATCAGAGAGATATTTGTGCTTAGACTCAATACTAGACCTTGAGACAACCCTCTATTTCCTTGACAACCAAGAAACAAGAGTATTACCTAAAAACATACATAGTCCGGCCATAAATCTTCTATCATCTAAGTAACAAGCCCAATTAGCATCAATATATGTAATGTATTGAGCACTACTAAATGGTGTAATATGTAACCCTAAATTATAAGTTCCTTTAAGATATCACAAGAACCTTTTTACTGCTTGAAAATGAACAATCTTAGGTTGAGATAGGAATTGACTGAGCTTGTTTATTGCAAAAGAGATATTTGGACATGTGGTAGTTAAATATTGCAAGGATCCTATGGCTTGCCTGTACTCAGTAGGATTGCTTAACAAATTGCCATCACCAAATGAAATAATCCTACCAGTCACTATAGGAGTAGATACTGGTGCACAATCAGTCATACCAAATTTTTTCAACATATCAACAATATATTTAGTCTGATTTAGATAGATGCCCTTTTCATCTCTATAAATTTCCCAACTCAAAAAGTAATAGAGCGATCCTAGATCATTCAAAGAAAAGATCATATTCAACTTTTTGACAAATTTATCCACAAAAACATAATTGTTTCCAATCACTAAGATATCATCAAGATGGATAAGGATAAACATAATTAGATCACATGTCTGAAGCATAAATAAAGAGATATCACTCTTTATATTTCAAAATCCCTAGTTAATAAGTGTAAGATGTAAATGATCAAACCAAGCTCTCAGAGCTAGACGCAAACCATAGATAGCTTTGATTAACTTATAGACATGATTAGTCCAATGACCAACGAAACCCTTTGGCTAAGGCATGTGGACATCTTTACACAGAATACCATTTAAGAATGCATTGTTCATATCAAGCTGCTGAATTTGCCACTTGAAGGTTACAACTATGGATAAAATCACTTGTATAGTAGTTGATTTCACAATTGGACTAAAAGTATCACCAAAATCAACTCTAGGAATCTGTTGAAATCCCTTAGCCACCAGCCGCCCCTTGTGCTTGAGAATTGACCCATCAGCTTGAAATTTTGTTTTGAACACGTATTGATTATCGATGCGTTTCTGATTATTGCATGAAACCAATTTCTAGGTATTATGTGCAGTAAGGCCTTAAACCTCTTCATTCATCGCACTTTGCCATTCCGAAGACAAGAGTGCTTCTTTTGTATTTGCGGGTTCAAGGTTGATCTTCATTAAGAAAGTTTGAGCAAGACCAACGTAAGGGTATTTAGGCCTTACGATTCCATCTTTGGCCCTTGTCGTCATGATATGCTAATTATTAGGCCTAGTAGAATTAAGTGAGCTTGGCACTGGCTCTTGAGATGATGGGCTTGACTATAAATAACAAAAAAATACCATGAAGAAAATAATTTTAATAACCTTGATATTTTCCCATTTTTATAATAAGATGTTTATTATGCGTATTTTTTTTATAAAATAATTTTATTTTTTTTCCATGGAGAAAATAAATAAATTGATAACATTTTTAGATGGGAAAATAACAGAAAAAATACCATATCAATTACAAAAATTCTAAAATGTCTAATAACTTAGCAAAAGGACAAATAATTTATCTAGTAGGAAACTAAGATTTTGAAGTTTGAGTGATAACAATTTAAACATAACAATGAACAAACTTAGATATAGAGATTGATATGTTGAGCTCCCCAAATTTTTACTTTGTATACCCAAGTTGATAATTATTGCCTATATGTTGGTCGAATTCCCTTAGGCCCTGTTTGGTTTGAGGGAGAGGGAGGGGGAGGGGGAGGGAAGGATCCCTAGGGAGTATATTGACCAAATTGCCATTAATAAAAGGAATATTCTTTTTTGTTGAGAATATATTTTTGAAATATTGAAATCTTTTCATGGGCAATTTAGTAAAGATGAGAGGAAAAATTTATCTCTCCTCCTTCCCTCCCACTCCCTCCCCTCAAACTAAACACACCGTTATGGTAAGTGAGCCAGTCAAAAGTGAAGAGTAAAGTATTATCCCACAAAGATTAATATACCAACTTTTACAGCCAGTAACTGATCAAAAGTTTCGTAATTAAGAGATATAAGAATATGAGTGTTTGGTGTGAAATAGTAATTCTAATAAATGAAGAAAACAAAACGAATCGTGAATGCAATGAAGAGAAATCAAATTTAAAAGCTTGGATTTTCCCCTAATTTATAACTCGTCCCCAAATTGCTTTACCACAATGTTACAACAATGCCTACAACCAAGTTCTTCATTTAACCCACCACTAATGTATATAGAAGCTTCCACAATCTTGTAATTATACCCCTTACCCTGCTTCTCTCATATTCCTATGTATATTTTCAAGCTTAGAATAACAAATAAAACTAGGTGTAATGGCTATGTAAGGTAAACTCCATTCCTGTTGTCTATAACTTAGATAGAGTTATGCACAAACTCTACTAGCACACACAATTTTCCAAAGGTATAACAGTAACTCATTTCCAGTAAGCTAAGGCCACGACTCTTGCTTATTAGTGGCCACCTAACACACAAGACCAACACTACACACACAATTAAACAAAATGAAATATATTAATTAAAACTTGTAATCTGGTTCTAGATTACAAACTAAGGTTCCATCGTTGCTCAACTAAAAGAAAGTTAGTTCATGGCTGACGAGCAAAACACAACTGAAACTGATAAAGTATTCATGAAGTAATGAGAAGGAAAATAAAATGAAAAGGAATTGTAAAAGGGTTCAGATGGAATATGTTGGCTTCTATCATGTAACGCCTCTGTGTCTTCTTCATATCAGTAGCCTTATGTCACAGTCATTCTGTTGTGCTTCTCATTGTTGTTTATCTCAGCTTTTACGGCATGTTTACGTCTACATATTGTGCATGCCTTCCAGGGTTAGCTGTCTTTCCTTTTATACTTGTGGTCCTTGTGCCACACGTCTTGCCTATCTGTTAGTGATGTGGGCTTTCTTCTTCCATCAGGCCCGACCAAAAGATTCCATTGTGATTGATTCTGTTTTGATTATCGGATAACAGAATATGATATATTAGATAATTTTTAGTATGATACTGCAACATCGTGACAACATTACTTTGTTAACTCAGAAACATATCGTTATGATGTTGTATCATCGAGTTAGCATTTTCATATCACTTGAGGAATACATTAGATTTAAGCCATTTTTTCTGTCTATATGCGGGTTAACTATAAAATGCAACAATTCAACTCATCTAATTTCTATTTCCATATATGCATGAGTTCTATCATATTTTATCATATCAAACACCTTTTATGCACAAAAACATAATCCAAATCATTCATAACATTGTGAAAATATATAGCAAAAATACAACTTATCAAACTCCCTCATACTTGGCTTTTTGCATTCCTGGGCAAACTAAAGTAGTAAAAAGGTTAAGCAGAACTAATCATGTGGCATTGCTCTTGCCTTCGGGTACTGTGTTTTTTGTCATCGTGATAAGTTCAACTTACTATGCAGACAACTCACTACCGAGCACAGCTCAACTCCATATATGGCCTTGCTCTTGCAAAAAGACTTCTAGAGACTCTCAGGATAAGTGTTTGTAGCTCTCTTTCACATCGGGGAATCTTATTTCACTCTTATCTACTTGTCTGTACTATCTCTAAGCTTGTCAAAGTTCTACAATGTCTACCTTGCACATGAACTCAATGTATTAAGAGGACTTTTAAGGGTTGTAATGTTGAAGTGGCTAAGCATGGAATATTTAAAAGGAGATGAACGGGCTGTCATGTAGTTTACATATGTATGGAGAAAAACTTTAAGCATTCCTAGACGTTATTCATATGCTGCTATTTTCACTCTCCTTATTCTTATTTATCATTCATTTTTTTAAAACAAACTTGAGAGAATTATTGCTTTTACAACAATTGCATTTGTTGTTTATTATACTACAACATTGTCAAATTAGCTTTCTTACATCCTGACTTTGAATGTCATGACAACAATATATGTAAGGCTCAAAGTGGATAGCAATGGTTATGTTGTGACAATGACTTGTATATGGGGTGAAAGGTGGAAAATGAGTGCCTCAATCATATGTGAATACACTCATATGTAGAATGGTTTCAACTTAAGAACTAAGACAAATCAAATAGAGCATTGGATCTAGAGAGTAAACACACTGAATTTGAAAATTAAAGCTTAAGAATCCTTCAATGTGGCTAATTATATAGATTTCTCCTAGCAACAACTATACCATATATGTTATAAAGCCCACTACCATCAATTTCCTAAGTCCACACAGATTGTATCCCTTGAGACAACTCTATTCTACACATTCCCTTAAGGAATCACATTGTCATTTGACTAATTCTTCATAACTATTCGTCAGTTCAAGTTTAAAATTGGCCCAAATTTGCAAATCACTTAGTGAGGGTATGAGATCAAGTGTTCCAATCACAACCAACACACATTTGTTGCATAATCCATCCCCTACACTTAAAATTTGCAATGACCCTTAGTGCAAATAGGAAAAAATGGGGCAAACACTTGGAAACTAGGGCGGGAGGGAAAGGGAAAGGAAACAAGTAACATTCAATGTGAGACCACATGTGTGTGAGGTGTCCAGAACAACAAGCAACATATATATAATAGCATAGAAGAGGTAAGGAGAATGCTACAACAATGCAAGAGTAGCTAACTCAGAATATGATATTTCAAATAATTGTCCGTACGATGCTACATCATCACGACAACATTACTTTGCTAACTTAGAAACATATCATTATGATGTTGTAGCATCGAGTCGACATTTTCATATCACTTCAAGAATACATTAGATTTAAGCCCTTTTTTTGGTCTATATGCGGGTAAACTACTAAAATAAAACAATTCAACTCATCTAATCTCCATCTACACATATGTATGAGTTCTATAATATTTTATCATATCAAACTCCTTTTAAGCACAAAATCAAAATCCAGATCAGTCATAACAAAGTCGAAATACATAGCAGAAATACAACTTATTATTATATTCAAGTTGTTAATACTCAAACTTTAAAATCTCATATTCCTACCCGATTACATATTTATCTTTTTGCTAATTAAGTAGACATTTTGAGTTTTTTGTAATTTAAATGGTATTTTTCTATATTTTCCCAATTTAGATAGTTAGACTTATTGTAATCATATTTAATGATTTCTACAATTTCATTATTTATCTCTTATACAAATGGAGGGAATATTTTCTTAAAAATATATTATCATCTGTAATATTATCAAGTGGATTAAAGTTGTTCTTCGAAAATTGCGGATGTGTTTTGCGTGGTAGGAAAAAAATTCATATATAGTCATAACTCATAAAACGTAAACACCTGTAATGCAATCAAAATCGACGAAGATTCGTAAACTTGAGGTGTTCCAAAAATCTGCGCGGACCAAATGTTTAAGGAATGCTCCCTGCCTTAAAATATAGGAGTTAAATTTATGAGTAGTGTGTTTTTTCATAAGACTTATTTTGTTTTTGAATTATTTTAGAGTGTTGAATGCAGTTGTAAAAATATTTCACGACAAAACTGTATATAAGACTATTTTAGCACACCAAACGTAGGTTTGAGGTGTATCAATTACCTTGAAGTATATTTTTATATGCATCTAATATTTTAAAGTATTTTTTGAATGCTTCCAATACCTTCAAATACTTTTTGTGTCTTGGTGCTAGATACACAAAAAAATATTTTAAGGTACTAGATAGACCTGAAAAAAATACTTAAAAGAGCTGGAGGCACAAAAAAATACTTTATGGTACTAGACGCATTTAAAAAAATATTTTAAGGTATTAGATGTATCACAAAATACTTGAAGATATATACTAGATATACAAGAAAAATATTTTAGGGTGTTGTATACATTTTACACCCTAAATGTAACTTAATTCATTTACAAAATAATAATTTAATGGATGGATTGGAGGAGGAGGAGAAGTATGGTGATGAGGTGGCATTTTGACTCTCATAAGTAGTGACATGGGTCTTCTAATGGTTAAAGTTAACTTTATTAACTGGTACAAGCAGCATGGTTATGGTGAAAGTTGCCACATGCCTTTGGGGGGAGATAATAATAAAAAGAAGGAAAGATATCTAAGAGCTTTATTTTTTCTTTTGCTATAAAAAAACTTTGAAAGGGTTCGACACTAGTCCCCTACCAAGGTTAGGGCACGGCCCCAGACTCTATAAGCACTTACTAGGGACTTACGAGATCGCTTACCAAAAAAATATATAAGAGCTTTAATTCCGAGGGCATCAAGAAAGTATTCATAGATAAAAGAAAAATATGCGAAGGCCAAAGCCACTAATACAATATATAGTGTCTAACACTGTCCCCTTCTGTCGTGATGTAGGTTCACTAATAAGACTAGCGCATAAAAAGATGAAATAGAATGTAACTTGTTATCAACTCATATATACGAGGCCAATTTAATATATAGTCTAATAAGGGGTAATTTACATGACATAGATATTGTGATATAACACTTGGGTTTGAAGACACAAAGGCCCATAATTCCACACTCTAACTCTACAAGTAAAATCTATAAATAAAAGATAAACTCTAAAGGCATGCACACTCTCTTTTGATTAATATTCTGCCGTCACTATACACACACCACCTCATTTGGCTAACGCTCATTCGTGCATAGTGATATAATATTCTTATAGGTATTTAATTCATATATCTAAAATAAAGTTATCTGATCCAATATTAACATATTAATCCAATAAACCAGATATTTCTATCAATGAACACAACTCATCCTTCACATGGATCCTATTTAAATGGTTGGTGACCATATCCCAGGCAAATCTCCACTTCATAAAAGGCAAAAGGTCAACGTTAGGTGGTCAAACACTGAGGACAGGACCAAGGCTATGTTTGGTTTGAGAAAAGGGTATGGGAGGGAAAAATTTTTTTGAAAGCACATTGACTAAATTGTCATTAATGAAAAGAATATTCTTTTTTGTTAAGAGTATATTTTATGAATATTGAAAATTTGCTATGGCCAATTTTGTAAAGATAAGAGAAAAAAATTTTCTCTTAACTTTTCCTCCCACTCCATCCCACACCCTTCCCTCCAACCAAAACAGTGCAAGGGAAATTAAACAACAATGAGCAAGCGACTTTCATAGCACCAAGACAAATTGAAACTCCAATATTGAAACTTCCGAGACATTAAAAAAAATGGCATCAAAAGAAGAGGATGATCAAAGAGACAAAGATGATTCATCGCTCTAGGATTTAATTTCTTTAACATATTTAATGAGGTGAAATTTCAACTTTATCTTTGTTTGAATCCGGAAATTTCACAATCCACGGTTGAGGGGCCTATGTGGGGATATAGCATTATTAGCATGTAAAGAAGAGACAAAGAGAGCATAATACTAGACATGTAGACAGGAGAAGCATGGTGATGAGGTGGCATTTTGACTGTTATAAGCATGAGTCTTCTAACTATTAAAGTTAACGGGTATAGACAACATTATTATGTCTTAATATTTTTAAGACAACATTAAAACAATAAAACTTCTAAGTTACATTGAAATTTCCTCAATACTTTTGGGATGTATTTACATCTAAACTCTATGTAATTTGATTTTTTTTTTTATATGTTTAAATAACTATATAAATAATCTATTCCTTATACATACAAATAAAAAGGATTATGTGAACCATCTTTTTTTAACTGGATGAAATGGTTGGAAGTGATTTATAATAAAGATTAAAAAAAAATGGCATATCCTTTTATTTTGATATCTGCGTGATTTCGAGAACATGGACACCTGCGCCATATTAATCAAATGGAGAATTTGATCCAAGCAGTCATTAACAATTAAGGTACGCAAATGAGTCGAACACGATTCTAGCAAGGAAGAATCGGATGAACCATCGTTCATTAGTAACATCCGCAAGTTGGTTTTAGTCTAATTAAAGAGAGAATTTGATCCCCTACACTAGCTGCTCGTTATCTTTTTCGCTTGTGGTGATGTGAACGTGTGGATTCCCACCACCAAATGAGACTGCTCCATACACAATATGAACATTATATGGTTTCAGTAATGGAACATGGATGTGGGACCCACGCCATTCATATGTCCCATTACAACATTTAGTTTTTTCTATTAAAAGAAATACTTACCCATATACTCCATTAACATCAATCATAGAAGAAAAGGAATGAAGAAACTAAGAAACGTGTTTAGGGTTTTTAGAAAATATATGTTATATTGATTAGTTTCTTTAATCTAATCAAAATTAATACATATAAATTATATTAATAGCCAGAAGATTATTTTCTTCATGAAATATGAGTTAAATGTATGTTCGAATTAATTTATTTTAAGTGATTTTATGTTATATATAAAGCAATCACGCAGAGGAGGAGTTGTTTTTTATGTCATAAAACGTTGAAGGATTTTTCTTAAAAAAAAAAAAAAATCCTAGGAAGACTTTAATTCCTTGATGTCTTTATCAAATATCTGATTTAAATAATAGGAAGATTTTAGGTTCCCATATTTTATTATGCCACTTTAGAAAAAATATGTCATTTTTCAAATGTATTTGACTTCTAAATTTTTCTCAAAATTTATCACATGTATTATACATATTTATCTCTAATGTCTCTATTTAAAATAAGTAACCTAATAGTAATATGGGAGAATGACACACACACAAAAAAAAAGAATTTTGAAAATGCAAAATCTCAAATCAAGTATTTCTCATAAAATCAGTTATAAATTATTTATCAAAGTCTCATCATTACTTACCAAGTTTTAGTGACAAATTTGATATAAAATGTTACAATTTTAAAGCTCTTTTTATATCATTCTCCCTAGTGATAATGTAAAAATAATGGGGAGAAGAATATTATCTCTGTATAATCACGCAACAAAAGAAAAGAAATGAAAAGACCCCAGAATAAGAAAGAACAAAAAGAAAGAGAAACAAGACACCAACGCACTAATGGTTGAAATGAAGGGCCAGCTTAGACATCGGCTTCGGGCTGTGGTTTTTGAGCTTAATTATGATCAGGAAAAAAAAATGAAGATTCGATCCCTGATATTTGTTTATTTGTTAATAGTTCGTCGAGATGAAGATATCACATTAAATTAATCAACAGGACTCTTTTTTTAAAAAAAAAAATGTAAACTGATAGGAAACTTCAATTTACCTCCACTCATACTAAAATCATTCAATTATAAGTGCCATTCTAGGCATCCCTGTTCAAATATTTAAATTTTGAAAAATGTTATTCCCTTCCTTACTCATTATAAAAAATAAATAAGAATATTTTTTATTCATAAACAGAAGAAATATAGAAAATCCAAAAAAAAGGTTTAAAATATGGAAAAGATAAGTCAGGGAGTCTAAAATCACAAATCTCAAATCAAACATGTGGGAGGAATATGAGATTTGAAAACGATAAACTCAAAGAGTTAACTCATGATTTTAATAATTTATTCTTTGATAAAATTCTTTTCTTAGATGAATATAAAGTTAGTCTAGCGACGTAAAACACAGTTAGATCTCTTTTGGTATCAAATTTGAGTCCTAGAGAATTGTATTGTGAGGGGCAGCCACGAACCCCAAATCGAAACTATATATATAATTATTTTGGCAAAATTCCTTCAAGGCCTCAGGGGATCAAAAAAGTCTTAGAGAAAATTATGATGTTAAAAAGGTCTAATTGACAACTTCATCAATGGGTTTTGACAACTCTTTAAGACTTTTTGGTTATCCTGTATCAAAGTTCATTTGACTGAGTTAATTAATTAAATGTAGGGAACTTTAATTTATAGTACCATTAAATTCGTTTTGCTCTCTAGAAATCAAAGTAAAAATTAGGGAAAATCCCATATAAAAACGGTTGAATTATCTAAATTCTAATTTGGACTACTAAACTTAACAAATTATTAATTAAGTTATATGACACAATTAGGGATTTAAAAATTGGGTCAAATTACCTTTATATCTTTTAGTTATTGAAAAAAAAAGAAGCAAAATTAGAGTAGTACAATATTGTTTATGTGTGTTACATAAGAACCGTAATACATTTGGCAGTCAATGCTTAAAAGCTTGGATTTAACTCAAAGGAATTTATCAAGAAACATACAAGTTCTTGGCAGTAATATGTCATTATCAAAATCAGCAAGTCATATAACTCATTCTCTAAAGGTAAAAGAAACAAAATCTTGGAACAACCTCACCCTGTACGTACACCGCATCTCATGAAATATGGAGATTGAATGTGTATGATCATTGATTCATTTCTTCTCTTTGCTGATACTCACTCATTGATTTATTTTTAAATCTAGCCGAATACCAGAGAGATAATGGTGAATTGGATCTCCTCCAAACCCAAAGCTGTTGAGAATACTCTTCAGTAAATCAATAATCAAGTGGTTGAGTCACTTCTTAAGAATGAGAGTCTTCGATCTGAGGAATCTAGAATAGATTCACCTGCCAAGACAAGTGTGCTGTATCTTTAAAGGATCAGTTGAAGAAGAAATCCCCAGAGGACGATAACTATCTAAGAGAACTACGTAGTGATTCCCAATTTTAGCCAGATTGATGATGGAAGTAATTAAAGACTCGGCCAGTTCACCAAAAACCTCTCCCACAAATCTAATTCTTCCATTATTACAAATAGTGATTGGACTCAAATACTTAGTATTCCTAATCTGCTCACAGCTTCCCGCAGTAATCACAGTAATGGAGTGATTGCCACTTGCGATTTAAGCAAAAATAATAGGAGGCAGTACATCGCATCTCACGAAATGAGTGAAACCCTTAATGTAACTAATTCAACCATCTTCTCTTCTTTTGGTTCAAGGTCACAAACAAGGTTCCTCACAGTAAAAGCGGTGGCTTTTGGCAAAAGCAGCGACTTCTCATGGTATCGTTCGTGCTCCTCAGGGCAGATAAGACAAAGTAACAATGGTAGCGAGTGTCTAGTTCTTCGGTTTCTCTTTTTTTGGATGATGAGTTAGGGATATTATTATAAAATAACCAACATTTAAATATCTTAAATTGAATCATTGATTCAATTTAAGATTTATTAAATTTATCAGTTTTATATAGGATTTCCCTATTTCAACTTTATATGAGATTCTTAGTAATAGAATTTATTTTCATTCCATTTTAAAATTAATTTGATATTGTTAAATTTTGTGTGTGTGTGTTTGTGTTTAAAACCATAGATATTTCAGAATAAGATATTCCAACAAAGATAATTTAAAATATATTCCGTGAACAAAATTTGGAAAGGCATGGGTGAATCCCACATGTTCCACGTTGAGTGCAGGACCACCTTCAACGAAAAAACAAAATTCTTTCAAAAGGGTACTCTCTCCTTCTCATTGAAGGAGAATTGAATCTCTCCCCATTTCTATTTCAGTCACTAACCAGCCCACCGCTCTGTTCACACCAGGTCCCATTATCACTAATCACGACATAATCTCAAATTTTTAACATCTATTCTCCAATTCTCGGGCCGGAAAAATAGTGGGAGGTGGTAAAAAATATCGATTCTCTTAGAAAAAGATAATATCTATTGTTGAATTTATCTATCCAAAAAATCTAGATGCAGGTCGACGGCGCTGAAAAACTCTGCTAGAAAGCGATTTGATTCTTTTCTTGAGCTTTCGATGCTCTAACTTCGCTTTCTGGTTCATACTCTGAGTTGCTCAGCCCTTCAATCACATGCATATTGGAGAATCAAAAACTATTCGAAGCTTTATTTTTTTGTTTTTGAGGTGATCTTAGATGCTCTCCTTCTCTTAACTTCATCTCGAGGTCACTCCTGATTTCCCATGGATTATTAAATTAGCCTTGTGGGTCTTTCCCAACTTATTTATATAGCTCAAAGTTACCTCTTCAGAATTTCAGAGCTCGATTCGCTGGGCTGGCCGCTTAACCAGAACATTGAAAGCAAAAATCCGAATATTTTCATGCCTTAGATTGTGAAACTTGAGAACTTGAAATCTCAAATTTCTCATACCCCAGATTGTTCTCGGTCCCTGCCGAATCTAGCCTGTGAGGGTATGTTTTCTACCTAAACAAGTTATTTTGAATCTTGAAACTCCTTGGCTTTTAGTTGATACTATTGTGCTGTATCTCTCTTCTTTCTGCTAGGATTTGGTTTGTTTTGTTTTTGCGTTGTTCATCTCTGAGCTGCTGAAGTTGTTCGCACTTGACAGGTGCTTTTAGCTCTCTTGATTGCGAGGCCAGGCCTAATGGCTATGGCGAGGTTACTGTTCATCCTGTTTTTATGCCTGTGGATTTCCACAGAAGTCGCGGCTAGAACCGGAAATACCATTACAAACAAGACTAATGTTCCTACGAGGCCAAGAGTTGTGAGAGTCGGAGTACTGTTTACTCTCAATTCCTACATTGGAAGATCAGCAAAACCTGCAATTTTTGCTGCCCTCGATGATGTTAATAATGATACAACCATTCTTCCTGGCATTAAAATGGAAGTTATTTTAGTTGATTCAAATTGCAGCGGGTTTATCGGCACGCTGGAAGGTATTAAAGTACGAGTTAATTGTTTTCTCTTTATAGTCTCCTTAATTCATTTTCTTAATATAATTAGAGTTTGAGTTCTGGATATAATCTTCCTTTCATTTTGGACCGTTCTTCAATCTTCATCGGGTATGTTGCAGTCAGCAAATATATTCAAGTTCATTTTTTCTCCACCACTCTTGCAGTTGGAATGTCTGATAGTTCTCTTTTCATTTCTGCGTAACTTTACTGAGTTTGAAATAAAGCAGAGCGTTCATAAACCATTAATGAACAATGAAGTGGTTGATAAGACTTTCCTGATCAAGTTGTGGTTTGCTGTGTATTTTGAGAGGGGATTTGTCCAGAATCAGTCTGGTGTCCCTTGTAACACTGATTCTGTTTTGGCTTTCTAATACCAAAACCTGTTTTATTCAGTCTCATCACTCTTGCACCCTTCTCTACTGTTTTATTATTAATATCTAGCAGGTTGCAATTATTGCTAACATTTTAGATAGTGTTTAATATCTAACATGTGTCATGGGATGAAATAGAAGGAGTGAATGTGATTGTTATATACAAATGGCTCTCATATGATGACATTATCTCCTTTATGTATGTTGTGGAAAGAGAAGTAAACGAGCTTGATAAAACTTTCCTAAAACTTTCTTGATCATGCAGCTCTGCAGTTCATGGAGAATGAAGTGGTTGCTGCCATTGGTCCACAATCATCCGGAATAGCTCATGTCATATCTCATGTTGTTAATGA
This sequence comes from Acacia confusa, assembly GCA_037074495.1. Taxonomy (NCBI): domain Eukaryota; kingdom Viridiplantae; phylum Streptophyta; class Magnoliopsida; order Fabales; family Fabaceae; genus Acacia; species Acacia confusa. Next base: position 4,540,111 of record CM073509.1, read on the forward strand.
ACTCCATGTGCCTCTTCTATCATTTGGGGCTACAGACCCTACTCTTTCTTCTCTGCAGTACACATATTTTGTCCGCACCACCCACAGTGACTATTTTTTGATGAAAGCAATTGCAGATGTGATTGACTACTTTGGTTGGAAGGAGGTGATTGCTATCTATGTCGATGATGAAAATGGAAGAGGTGGGATTACAGCTCTTGGTGATGCACTTGCAAAGAAGCGTGCCAAGATCTCTTATAAGGCTGCCTTTGCCGTTGGATCCTCTGCAAGCGATATCAATATATTGTTAAATGCGGTAAACCTAATGGAATCGCGGGTCTATGTTCTCCATGTTAACCCTGATACTGGTTTGTCCATTTTTTCTCTTGCAAAGAACCTTGGTATGATGGGCAACGGTTATGTTTGGATTGCTACAGATTGGCTTCCTTCGGTTCTAGATGCAATAGAACCAGCTGATCATGATACAATGAATCTCTTACAAGGGGTTATTGCCTTACGCCGTCATACTCCTGACACTGATCTCAAGAAGAGGTTTATCTCTAGGTTGAAAAACAGTCAAGACAAGGAGACTACAAGCCTTAATTCCTTTGCATTTTATGCATATGATTCAATTTGGTTAGCAGCACGTGCTCTTGATGCTTTTCTTAATGAAGGCGGGAATATATCTTTTGGTAGTGACCCCAAATTGCATGACACAAATGGAAGCGCGTTGCATTTTACGTCACTTCGTTCTTTTGAAAGTGGCCCACAGTTTCTCAAGAAAGTCCTGGCAATGAACTTCACTGGTGTGAGTGGTCAAATTCAGTTTGATGGGGACAAGGATTTAATCCATCCAGCATATGATATTCTAAACATTGTTGGAACTAGCCGTACAATTGGTTATTGGACTAATTACTCAGGCCTGTCAATTGTAGCACCTGAAATTTTATATACAAAACCACCGAACATTTCATCCAGCAATCAACATCTTTCCGGTGTAATATGGCTAGGAGACACTACAACAATACCCCGGGGATGGGTGTTTCCCAACAATGGAAAGCCACTACGAATAGCAGTACCAAACCGAGTAAGCTATGTGGACTTTGTTTCCAAAAGCAAGAACCCCCCGGGAGTAAAAGGTTATTGCATTGACGTCTTTGAAGCAGCCATAAACTTGCTACCATATCCTGTCCCACGACAATATATATTATATGGAAATGATCAGACAAATCCCAACTACAGTGAAATCACGGATGAAGTCGCACATGGGGTAAACTTGGATGCATTTTTTATTTCTTTGCTATATGGTTATGTTTTTCCCATAAAAGCATGTGAAGTGTATGATGTTTAGATACAAATGCATGGTTTCTAGAGATTTTTATATACAATAATATTTCCATTGCAGAGCAAGATATCCTAGATACAAGGAACTATATTTAGTCCAAATTTAAGCTTTGATCTTACTTTACTAATTTCTTTCCTACGATAGGAGTGATAATATTTGGTCTAGCAAGGATTGGAAATTGATTGGTATTGATTTTACTAATTGACTGCATGGTTCAAAATTTAGTAGTGACGTTTATCTTATATTTTTCAGAATTTTGATGCAGCTGTTGGAGATATATCAATTGTCACAAGTAGGACAAGGGTTGTAGATTTTACTCAGCCTTACATGGAATCAGGGTTGGTTGTAGTTGCTCCAGTTAAGGAGGTAAAGTCAAGCCCTTGGTCATTTCTCAAGCCGTTCACTGCACAAATGTGGTGTGTGACTGGTGCCTTCTTTCTCTTAGTGGGAGTTGTGGTATGGATTCTTGAGCACCGGCTCAATCATGAGTTTCGTGGTTCTAAGAGCAAACAACTTATGACCATTTTTTGGTTAGTATGTTCAATCTTTGAATAGTCTTTTTTGTCTGAGCCTATTAGAGGATGATATAGGTCTCCTATGGACATGGCTATTCCTAAGGAGCCAATGATATTGAGTTTCATAGCATACTATTTTCTTGTATTGTGGATTATTATTAGAAATTGAGGTAAATTGATGACTTATCCTGGCAACACTCGAGAACAATATAGTATTTCAAATGTTTGAGATGTAATGCCTTATCTTTAGTTTTAACATATAAATTTTTGTTTTGCAGGTTTAGCTTCTCAACAATGTTTTTCTCTCATAGTAAGTATCTTGTTCCTTTATCTTTATTCTGTCAGGTAATTGGTAAAAACGCTGACTTCTTCACTGTGTTGGCGTGATGCAGGAGAAAATACTGTGAGCACTTTGGGGAGGATGGTATTGCTGATATGGCTTTTTGTGGTGTTAATCATCAATTCAAGTTACACTGCTAGCTTGACATCGATCCTCACAGTGCAACAACTAACATCGCAAATTGAAGGAATTGACAGCTTGATTTCAAGTAATCAACCTATTGGAGTTCAATATGGGTCATATTCAGCGGATTATCTGACAAGTGAGCTGAATATAGCTAAATCTAGGATAGTGACTATGAAAAGCGAGCAGGACTATATCGATGCCCTTGACCGTGGACCGCACGATGGAGGGGTGGTAGCAATTGTTGCAGAGCTTCCATATATGGAGATATTAATGTCTAAAACTAAGTGTAAATTCAGAACTGTAGGCCAGGAGTTCACTAAAAGTGGATGGGGATTTGTAAGTATCTTCGTCTGCATATTTATGGTTGAGGGTCCCTAAAATTTTAAAATTTTTTGTCGGTTCTTCTGCTTTGAATGCACCAAATAGTTGGAAAAGTACTCATTAAAAGAATGGTGACTTGAATTTTTTGGTAAAAATGAATGAAAGTTAAATATATGAAGAATAATTGGCCCCAAGAAAACCGATGAAAGAATACTAGGAAACATCATGAACATGTTTGGAGATTGTTTTCATGGTTTTGTTTATGATAACAGGCATTCCAAAGGGACTCTCCCCTTGCAGTGGACTTGTCAACCGCCATTCTTCAACTCTCAGAGAACGGCGACCTGCAAAGGATCCACGACAAGTGGTTTAAGACATTTAGCTGTTCTGCACAAGCCAATGATTCTGGTTCAAACCAGCTCTCTCTTAGTAGCTTCTGGGGCCTCTTTCTCATATGTGGGATTTCATGCTTCCTTGCTCTAGTGACATTTTTTGTCAGGGTGTTCCTTCAATATAAGAAATATATCCCAGACAACGAAGAGGGTGAAGAAGATGGAGAGCGTGTTGTGACCCCTGTTAGTGCTAGAAAGATATTCAAATCCACCACTAGCTTCAAGGACTTGATCGGTTTTGTAGATAAAAAGGAAGCTGAAATAAAGGAGATATTGAGGGACAAGAGTAAGAAACGACGGCGTAGCCAGAGCTTAGATCGGCACTCCAATTATTCAAACAGCTAAGTTTACTTTGTAAAGTATTTGTTGCCCAAATGCTTATATGTATGTTTTTCTTTATTCAACATGAAAATGTGCTGAGATAATGTCATAAACACTATGACTCTGTAAAGCACACCATGTGATTGCTTAAAGAAGCTTGAACTCAAGTTCAAGAAGTCATTTGATTATACGTAGTATTACTTTTTGGAGCCAATGATGTGTTACTAACTTGGAAAAATCCTAGCATGATGATACATGTTTATTGCAAAAGGTAAACAAGAAATGTCTATAATTTGGATGCAAACCAGAAATTATATACAAGGAAGATGATTATTCAAGAATAATGCAAGTGATACAGTCACTAGCGATTAAACGAGAAAATAAGAGTCACTAACCATAATCAAGTCCTTTATATCCTTTTTATGGTGGTAAAGTGAAATTGATCAACAAGGGAGGTTCAATCTTATAAAAGTGAGATTGTTAAGCCTAACGATGTATTTTGGGTTTCTTTTTGATGACTTAGACTCAACTAAATCGTTTGGCGATTCCATCGTTGACACATAGAATATGGGACAGGGAGGCCCAACTTTAAATCTTCTGAGTTCAAAATCAAATGAGACGGTATGGAGGTCGCTGATGTGGCTTGAACGGACGTCGAATGCAATCACCATCTCTCGGTCACCACGGCGATTCTCACAGCTCACCAGATGAAAACTATGAATATATGAAGTCACTTCGATCCAAAATCGGCGCCTTAGGAGTTTTTGCTCTAGAAGAATTTGGTGTTATTTCATGAGCTTTCTCCATCACCTTCATTCTCGAACGATTGTCCTCCAGATCTGCAAGCTCGACTAGTGGATACTATGAGGTCTAATGAGTACCTGACGCGGCTCAAATGCCTCCAAGAAAGTTGTGTTGAGGGAGGCAATGAATTTCCTCTCTCGTAGGCCACACAAATCCATTTGATAGTATGATTCTTGCATTAGGGTCATAACTCTGACGTTCCTACAAGCAAACTCCATTTTTTTTTTTAAAAAAAAAAAAAACAGGTTTTGAGAACCAAGGGAGAGATAGAAAGCAAGAGCGAAGAAGATGTTGCAGAAGGTAAAAGGTGGTGCAGAATTGAAGAAGGGTGTATATTATGTGGCAAGGTTAATTTCCGGTTGTTATCTCTGTGTGTGACAAGCCCAATGATTTTAGCATTATTGGATGCTCTACGATCAGCACCAAAATGGAAGATCCAGGTGAGGAACGGGGTTCATGACCACTGCTTAAATATGTCTCTTTCTTTTGTGAATCTCTGGTCCCCTGTTTTATTGCTCAAAAATTTCAAAAGTACTTGTTTGGTCTGCAAATTGTGCTCCTTTAGCATGGGAATCATTGTCTCAATTGAAATCAGAATGCTAATAGGTCTTATATTTCAAAGAACTGGCAAGATATCACTCTTGTATTAGTCAAGCACTCTGTCAATGATTCTTCCCTTAATTTATGATTTTGGGAACAAAAACAGTTTGGGAGCAAAGGACATTTGTTAGAGTGGGGTGAAAGCAATGGTGTAAAGACACTTATAAGTGAAACAACATTGTTGGGTTTGCCGTGTGATTTGATATATCAGAGTGTTGTGAAGAGATTGCAACAGATTCATTGGGAAAGAGGCATCTCTCGACAAACAGAAAAAGCTATATCAAATATTAGCTACAAAACATCTCCACAGTGAATTGGTTTGCTTGCTGGCTATGTGGTGCGTAGTGTGACAGTCTTTGAAGTAACCCAAGCTAAGATCTAAGGATCCAAACCAAAGAGGAAAATTTCAAGATAAATGTGCAGATATCTGTATGTGGTTCAGAGTAAATGGATGAGAGCATGTAGAAAAATCCCTTGGATTAAAATTCTAACCAGCTTGCCAGTCGGGGCAATTGTTGTCAGCACTTTAAATTATGTTTTATATGTGTTGATGAATTGGCTGCCAACATACTTTGAATTGTGCCTTCAACTAAGCCTTCAAGATATGGGTTCTTCTAAAATGATCCCCTTTTCGAACATGTTTATATTCTCAAACATTGGTGGGGTTGTAGCTGACTTTTTGATCAACAAGAGAATAATGTCTTTGACTAGAACCCGGAAATTTTTGAACACCGTAGGATTTCTTATTTGCTTCTATTGCTTTAAGGTAATCCCCATTTTTAGAACTTCAGGTGGTGCTGTCTTCTGTTCTTCTGCTGCTCTTGGTTTCTTGGCGCTGGGCAGAGCTGCTTTTGCACTGAAACACAGGGATGTTGCTCCAGGATATGCTGGAATACTGATGGGAGTGAGCCCATATATGAAGATAGAGGCAGTCAAAGTTACAGTGGTAGAAACCAAAGTAGAGGGTCCAAGTAATCATCTTATGAAGCGGAGATGATGAAGATAACTACAATGTTATGGTATGGTTGTTCAAGAAGAAGAGTGAAAGTTAAAGAGGAAGATGTCTTCTAAAAGTGTAGTTCTCAAGAACAAAATAATTGGTTTAATTTCATTTCCATAAATCCTATTTGTTGTATTAGCGAGTTGACACTTTTATGAATATAAGAAGTGTCGACTTGAGAGGGCGTATAAGAAATAGTTGAGATCTTTTTTAGTTGGTTAAGATCTTAATGAGGTAGTTAATCATTGTAAGATGTTAATAATAGAAGTCTAATTGTATGAATTAAGGTGTGTAGGATCTACACCATAATAAAAAAGAGGTTAATGAAAGTCTCTCTCTAAATACCTCTAAAGAGAGAAGTCCTTTCTAAATTTTTAGAATTAAGGTTAGTTGTCAGTTACTCTTAAGTGAGGAATGATTATAGTTAAATTCAGGTGGGTTGATTTATATCTTATAAAGAATCATTTGTTATCAATATAAATTTATTTTAATTTTATTAACAGGACTGGTGTACAGTTGAGTTTGAGAGTTTTAATTTCTTAAAAGTTTTAATATCGACAATGGCAATCTGATCACAAGAAATACAAATGATGACGACGACGATGATGATGATGATAGTGACTTATACACACGAGGTTAGTTTTTGTGGTGAGAGTGAGATATGATGGCATGAGTCATGGTCAAGGTCTAAATTTGATGGTTTAAATCAAGGAAAATGAAAAATAGACCAATTGTGATTTAAGAGTCAATTGTTTAACCATGATTGAATTGAGGTGAATCTATCTATAATTAAAATATATAAAACTATTAATATATAACCATGAAAAAAAAAGTAATATTCAGATTCAAAAAAAAGTGTTAATTCACAAGTAAATGGAAGATTTATGCATGAATATAACAATATAGATTTATTAGAGCACAAATATGACATGATTGTTTGTTAATTCAAAATAACAACGTTTTAGGTTTAATAAGAGGTAAAAGATAGAAAATCATTCCATTTAACTAGGTTGACCAGATTGCACCATGTGAATCAATAATTAGGTTGCAAAATTTTTACAACTCAATGATCATCAGAGATTAGATTCTTGAACCAACAGGACAGTTCAAGTGCGCGTGTTTAAATTATTACAAAAATAATAATAACTTTTACAAATATTTTTTTTTTCTCACAAAGCATAAAATAAACAAGGCAATAGAGATATACAAGTGGACTGTGAAATCATTTACCAATAGCAAGGGAAAAGGAAAATGATGAGTAGACATTTAATATGATGTTTAAAAACATTTACATGAGTAGAAACAAAATTACTTTTATATACTTACTTTATATATTACAAATCATGTCAAAAAAATAATTTTTACCGTTAATTCAAACAAACCGTAAAGTAGGATGGTACTCCGAGTTAATAGCGTCTATGTACTATTGTCTTATTTTCTGAAACGCATACTGAGAGTACTGGGTTGGTGGGACAGTGATCCTTAATTGATCCGATAAAGGACCCTCCTATGTCATCGGGCCATTTGTTATGGTTCTTGACCCCGTCCCTTTCAATTCCCCCAACGACCAAAAGCCTTTTCAGACTCCCTTTGTTATATAATCACACGTACTATTAGCATCAACCTCTACGTGGGACTCCTTTGGTAGGCGATCTTGGAAGTTCTTAGTAAGTGCTGATAGAGCCTGAGACCATGCCCTGACCTTGGTAGGAGACTAGTGTCGAACCTTTCAAAACTTTTTTGTATAAAAAAAAACATCAACCAAAAAATATTAATATCTCAGGCTTATAGAGCCCAAGACCGTGCTCTAGCCTTGGTAGGGGATTAGTGTCTAACCTTCCAAAACTTTTTTGTATAAAAAAAAAACATCAACCAAAAAATATTAATATCTTAATAGTGAGTAGTCTGCAAACATTTTTATAAGAATTTTTTGAATCTCAAGGTGTGTCTTAACTCCTATGAATTATAGAAAACCAACTTACTTTTGCATAAAACAAAAGTTTATAGAATACCAATTAATTACGGTCATATAGGGCATATCAACCACCGAAAGCTCAGATCAACTAGTATGGAGATATTCTAATTTAACTAAGCACTACAAACAAACAAAAAACAGACAAAATTTGTCACTATAAAGAGAAAATCCGTTGCAAAATCCTTTATTGACATTGCAAATTAAATTTGTGACAGAAAAAGAATCCAGCACAAATTATGATGAAATAAAGTATGTCATCGCAAATTTGTAATAGAATATCCAAAATAATCCATCGCAAATTCAAGAAATTTACAACAAAATTTGGAAAAAAAAATCCATTACAAATTATGACAAAATAAAATGTCACTGTAAACTTGTGACGGAATATAAAAAATGATCGGTTGCAGATTTGGAAAAAATCCATTGCAAATTTAGAAATTAGAAGAAAAAAAATATAATTGTTAGGGTACATCCATCATAAATAATGTGACAAATTACAACAGAATATGAAGAAAAAAAAACTCCATCGCAAATATAGGAATATAAAAAATATATATATAATTATTAGGACTCTTCCTCAACAACCACTCAAATAAAAGAAAAAAAATATTACAAAATAAACAATACTAAATAATGTACTTAAAAAAAAAAAAGTGTATGTGAAGAGATATATACAATAACAATCCTAAAAAATTATACCTAAAGAAAACGAAATATGAAAAACAATATTGCCCACAAAATAGACTAAAAAGCACAAAAATAATAAATAATGTCTATATAGTAACAGTATGGTCATACTCATCATCATCACCAGAATCCGACCCTTAATCCTTCTTGTTTTCTTGCTTGTCCTTCAATAGCGACTGGAGCTGTTCGTGCATCTGCTTCATCATCTCTGCTTGCTGATTTATCATCTTTGCTTGCTGATTTACTAGTTGTGTTGTAGCCTCTAGCCGTTGTGTCGTAGCAGTGAGTTGATGTTTTAACGCCTTTATCCTTTTAAGCTCATGCAAATATGACATTAGGAAGTAAGTTTATTTTATGTGCTTTATTTAAATAGAATAAGGAGTGAAAATGTAAAACAATTAATATCAAAAGTATTACAATATTTACCTACAAAAACAACTCCAACATGGTTGGATGATGAGCGCTTGCTAGCCTTTACTCAACTAACAAAGGCACCCAATTTGAACACCCTGTCTTTTTTATCAAATCCTCCTGCATTCTGGATGAAGAGGCTCTTGTTATCGGACTGAGAAGAGCAGAAGGCGGGGTCTGTCACAATCTGCGGGGTCTGTCACAATCTGCATGTCCCTCTCCTTTGAAAGCTTCTCCCAATTTTCCATAGAACACATAAATACATTACTATTGTGACATGTAAAATAAAATAAACTTGTTTGTTGAAACATAATAAATATAATAAACGTTTCACCGCTAATTTCAATGACTTAGCATTAATCTAATACTTCCCACTAGTTGTAGACTCTTGGGAATGGGTCCTTTAAAAGGTAACCCAATCAACCATTTCTGGAGGTACGTTCCTAAAAGCTTCCTTTAAATACAAAAGAGGATCATTACTTAATTACTTCAAAGTACAAAATATTAAATACCGAACTAGAAAACAATGCAGACTTACAATGTTTCTTTGATGCTGACCGATAGAAATGGAGCCCCCACTATATGAGTGTCTGTCCATTCAGACCTATTTAACTTATTTTGTAAAGATTTCTGCTACCATTTCTCATCGACGTCCCATTTTGCCAATAATTATGCTGCGGTCTCAAGATAAATCCAATTTGACTTGCCTTTATTTTCTCTCAATTTATGAAAGTGATCAGACAATTACCTGCATGCTTTGTAGTCATAAGCTTCTCTCAGGTCTGGCCGATGGGCGGGCAACTACCACCAATAGGGACATGTTACAAAATATGGGAAAACATATATAATATTATTTCATCACAATGCAAATACACAATTATATCAAGGTTCTAGGTTGTAACCTCAATTCCAGCAACCAATTGCAGAAAAAAGCAAGAGTAGAACGATGCGGAAGAGAATAACCCACACAAAATCCAACTACAGCAAATGAACAAACCATTAGCATTTCAACATAATTAATTAGTACTTATAAAATATCAGAAATTGCATCTCTAATTCTAAATATCCTTACGATCATTTCTATTAATACGAGTTAAAACCTATGATCAAGTTGTACTATAATCAATTAGTTTGGAAATATCCTTGTCTGATGAATATTTGAAGGCAGCAGATATCCATTAATAAGAGTTAAAACCTAAGGTTCCACTATTTGCAATATAACTGGCCATTAATATCAATAACATAGCACTCAAAAGGGCTCCAATTTCTTATGTCATTTAATTTAGTCATTCATTCAAGCATATATCACGTTAACAAACAAAAAAGGAGTTTATGTTCATAACTGCCAATCTACACATTCAATTAATGTGTTCTTAGACTTGTTTCAAAGCTTAATATATATACTAAATGTACACCAAATTTCATGCTCAGAAGATATCATTTTCCCTAGTTTTATCTCACATACAATGAATACTCCAATTTCTAAATTTCTGTTTTCGATTAAATAGGACAACACCTCTTTTAATGTATATTTCTGGGAGCAGAACTTAACCGTTCTGTTCTAAAAGCAATATACAGGCATTAGCGGCAGTGCTTATACGTGGTGATTAAAAGAATAAAATAAGACAGTTATTTCCATTACTACAGAGGCGCTTGATACACTGTTATCCAAAATTATGACTGAAATAACATGCATCTTCAAAATTACAAGCCAACAGTATGATGATTGGCTGCCTAATGAAATGTGCTTCCTCTGTCAAAGCAGGTTAGTAGTTGAATTCTTAGGCCCTTGGTTAAAATTTTTTAATTTTTTAAAAAGTAATGCTATTCACAGATAAAACCTGAGTGACCTTAAGTATGACCCATGCCTGATCAATCATTCAATATAAATTTCATGGCAAGCATAGAAATTGTTGTGGAATGCCCGACCAAGTTTGGCGAACGGGTCTAGGTAGAGCAAAAGGGAAACCTTTCTAAAATAAGTCTCCATTTTTCACTATTTCACAAAGGCAGCTTCAAATGTCTTGTGTCCACAATGTTTCCATTAATGAAACTCAACTGTCCCTAGTAGTTTGCAACGTCAAATAGAAGCAGAAAATAGACTAATGCTAGATAAGAATACAGACAATTTGAGCAACGAAGTGCAAAATATACAAGCTTTGCCTTCAAAAACTGGTGAATATCAGAATTATTTTCTAGCAACTGCATACTCCTTTCTTTTTCATGCGAATAATATTATTTGGCCAACAGAAACCACATTCATTAATCATAAAGCATAAATAGCTGCAAAATATGGCCACCAGAAAAAGTTCAGCATACAAGAGATTAAAAATGTGGTAAAAACATAAATAGCTGCAAAATATTAACAATTGTTTGGAAACCTAACATCCTTAATGTTATCAATAAACTTATTCAAGAATGTAAATCCATTTATTTCGTTCGAAGCATCTAAAAGTAGTTGACCATTAGAAGCTCAGGCTGACAGTTTAATTGTAGTGGATCTTCTGCACTAGACATACATGGACATATATTAGGATCATTAGCTCTGGCTAACAAGTAACAGTATCCTAATGCAGCATCCAGTAATCAGGAACTACTGTTGTTCAGGAGTGTTGAATACTTCAAGCAATCACTACACAGAAAGAAAGAGACAAGATGGAACATATTTGCAAAGGCATAGGTTACGTCCTAAGTCATAAAATGATCCCACACTTGTTCCTAGACTAGTGATTTTAAAATTCTTGGGCAATAACCAAAAAATGCTATCATCTGGGCAATAATTGTGATATTATGAAGTGTTTTGTGAATCTAAGAAGGATGATAAATTAATTTGGGGGAACGCTGTGGAAGGGGGAATGTATAGGAATTTGTTCTTATTTCTTCAAATGCCTCACTTCGCATTATAAAATTTTCATGTTTTATTGTGTGCCCCTGAGGATTAGGATTGATTTCAGAAATGCCTCACTTCGCATTAACTATGATCCCCCCATCTCTCTCTCTCTCTCTCTCTCTCGCTCGCTCGCTCTCTCTCACACACACACACAATCTCTGATCCTGCTAAAATCATAGGCTTTCATTGGTCAATTTGTAATAGATTTTGATGGTGAATGACCTCTCTCTCTGAAATCTCTGATCCTTCTAACATAACCCCATGCATTCATTGGTCAATTGTGATAAACTATGGTGAAAAAAATCTGTCTCTCTCTCTCTCTCTGAGTCACACACACGCTCAATCAATCTCTGGTCCTGTTAAAACCATAGGCATTCACTGGTCCATTTTAATAGACTATGATGATGAATAAAGTCTCTCTCTCTCTCTCTCTCTGAATAAAATGTGTGGGAACACTCCTAATTATGCTTCAAGTTAAAATTGTTTCATAAGCCATATATTAACGGATAGTGTTAACTTTGATTGTCAGAATTTTTTTTGGTAAATGTGAGAGAATTGATCATTGCTGTTTAAATTTTCAGGGCTCTCAGAAAATTGTATAAGCAGTCAATCAACTTGGAAAATGAAGATATGAAAATTTGCAACAACGATATATGTCTGCACACACACACCAAGAACTTAGAAGAAAACGTTAAATATTTTTCTACCGGAAACTAATGTGGATTTTAACCAATCAGAAAACATAACAGAGACCAGCTAGTAAAGACAGAAAACAGTTAGCAAATAGATTCGAAAATAGTAAACTCACCCGGTCCAGACCTGATGGAAATTTATCCGCATTAGCACACATCCCTTTGGAAAGCGTTAAGAACTTAATAAACTTGCAAACAAGAATGGTGCAGAAAAAGAATAGGAGAAAGAAAGTACATATGTTGTCAATAGAACACACAATTGCATTGCAAATGCTATCATTGCACTAAAAAACACAGGCCAACATGATACAGCATCCATCTTTGCATGAGATAATGGGATAATAAATTATAATCATGAACATATAGGAAGTTATGCTTCAGACAAAATTGAACGGAAAATTGAAGAGAAGTTGCTTCATTATTGGCCTCTGCCTTCTACGTCTCTGGTAACTTCGCAAACGAGGGAAAATAAATAAACAGAAAGACAAGACTTGGAGTCACTAACCTGTTTTCGGGTGTACACAGAATGGAGCTTTAAGCAAGTGATTCACGGCAAGCGAGGGCAGAAGACGCGATGGCAAATGAGCTCGAAGAAGCGGAGAAGAGAAGTGGAAGAAGAAGGAACCGATTTGAAGTGGGTTTGTAGCTTCAGAGTTCAAACAGCCTATCGAACCAACAAAAGGGCAAATGTGAATCTTTTTCTTTTTGCCAAATGAGTTAAATGGCGGGAAGCTAAGTTTAACTTTGTATTGGAGAAAATATGTGAATATTTTAGAAGAATAATGATTTCTAGTGGGGAAAAAAAAAAGAATAATGGTTCCTACTAAATAATATATTTAAATTTAAAGACTAACTTTAGGATGTAAGTATAATAAGAAATATAATCTCAATAACTTGTATATTAGATAAGGGTCTGTACAGAAGACATACTAGAGAAGTACTAAGGAGCATTAAATGTGATTATGATTTAGCTGATATAATTATGTTTCATTACCATAATCAAATCTGGAGCAATAATTAGCTCATATGATTTTTTGTTTTGTTGATAAAAAAAGTACACCTTAGAAGACTAATAAACTTCATGAAATCTCCAACCCGTCTAAAGGCCTATTTTCATTAGGTAATCTCCGACAGAATTACAAGATTGAGGCATGTAAGTAATCTTTGTCACCCAATCTATATGAATCAACTTCTTAGCTTCATTAAGGATGTCGAAGTCACGATGATTAACACTATGGACATGTGTAAGTAACTCAAGACACTTAGTAGAATCCATTTCCAGCCACACTCTTTTGACCCCCATCGCCCATGCTATGTTAAGCCCCAAAAAACAAGCCTAGATTTTTGTAGACAACTTATCCTCATGTTTAATGGGATGTATGAAGCCTTTAAGGAACGTACCATAAGAGTTACAAATAATCCCCCCACAAGCACACTTATTAATAGTTCTAGAGTAAGCATAGTCAACATTCATCTTCACCCATCCCTCCTCTGGTGGGTGTCAAATCTCTCAACTAGACGCCAAGGTGACACCTTTGAGAACTGTCTCAGCTAGGCAGTCGTTCGTCAAATTCAAGCACCCTATCATAGCACCTATATTGGCATAAATATTGTCATTCAAGGTGCAACTCCTTTCAAACACAAACCAATTCCTCCATTTCCATATCCACCAGCACAAAATAATGAACTTGGAGGCCCACTCCTTACTTGCCTCTTGCTGGCCTTTGACATTCCATCATAACTAGTCCGTCGGGGTCACACTACAAAATTGGCACCATCCTCTCCAAGGGCACCACCTTCCTCCATAGGATCTTGAGTGTGCACAATCTTAAAATACATGAATGGTATCCTCAAATCCTGGCCCACATAGGGTGCAACTTAGGTCCGTCGTCAGACGTACACCTTCTTACTCATTGGGTAGCTCATATGATTTTGAATATAATCAATTATTTGATTATTTGAATTAGAGTATCTCATCATATATCACATAACTAGATAGGTATATTATGAATTACAAAAAGAATTCAAGTATTGATACTTGCTAATGAGTACAAGAAGGAAGCTGAAAAAGAACAAAAACACTTCAGCCAAAAACCAAAAGCAATAAAAAGTGGCTTATATTCAATTGTGGCTTTTGATGATTTTTAGTGCAAAAACATTTAATTTTAAAAGCCATCACAGTTAGTAAATGAACCAATCTAGTTTTTAAAACAAAAGGTCACTCTTAAGCTACTTCTACAAAGTTTACTTTTACTAATTAACTTCTCATCTCTTAAAATATAAACCTTAATTTACTTATGTATTATTTGTGTCTACATATAATAAGAGGTATTATATATTGTTACCGACTCATAAATAGTAATATCTCTAATAGTATACATCTTGGGTCTTTTAATGTTATAGTAACATTGATTACAGTAGCTTGGATGATGTGTAAAATCTAAAAAAAATATTTAGTTGCATTATGTATGGTTCATAAACTAAATAATTTATTGTACATTATATATATATAATAAAATCAATATATATTAAATGCACTGATAATCTCAAGTGGCCCATGAAAGCTTTAACATGCTCGTCTTCTCGTCTCATTGGGTTGTTACCATATACATGTTTGCACCATAACATGGAAGTTAATTAATGATAAACTTGCCAATATAGCTTCAACAGGTAAATAATGTTCCTATATATTAAGTATAAATTATTGGCACCTTGAGTCCGAAAGATTACCGTTCCTGTGACCTCATCCTTTTTATGAATTGATTTTAAATAGATTTTAATATATCAAGGATTATTAGTTAATTTTGGGATCTGGGATGACTCTTTGTTATGGGGCAAGTTGTGGATGATAGATAGCGCCAGAAATCAAGTTGGAAAGTAGGCATCAAATTTGGAGTCCTTATCCAAACTAGTAAATTTATTATTTAAACTTGTGAATCTGCAATTTTCGTTTCTTAAGTAAAAAATTTGCTTACTCACTCAAATATATATGAGTATTCAATATATGTTTTTTTTTAAAAAAAAAGTGAAAGCCTACCATTAATCCACTTGTATCCTTCAAGCATAAATAATTGAATTCCTTATATTTGTTATCTCCACATATCAAATAAATTTCAAAAAAGACATACAAAATAAATTCCAAAAAATATATACACACAAAATTAGAATGAAGAACGTTGTAGCTTAATTGATTATATAATTCATGCCCTTTTTTTGGGTGAAAAAAACACCTAATTTATATTTCAAGTTAAATGCTCTTATTCTTTTTTCTTATATTTTAGAGAATCAAAATAAAATCCAAAATCAAGTTGGAATGCAAGCATTGAATTTGCAATCCTTATCTAAACTTATGAATTCCTTATCTAAATTTATGATAATTTGAGGGAATAAGTGAAATTTTTACTTAAAAAGTGAAAGTTGTGAATTTATTATCTAAACTTGTCAATTCCTTATCAAAATTTGTGAACTTCTTATTTAAATTTGTGAATGGTCTAAGAGAGTAAATGATATATTTACTGAAACAAAATTTGTAATTTTTTTTTCCCTAAACTTATGAAGTCCTTATCTGAATTTGTAAATGATTTGAGAGAGTAAATGAATTTTTTACTTAAAAATGAAAATCGTGAATTCCTTATCTAAATCTACTAATTCCTTATTTGAAGGTGTTAAATGAGCTTGAGTTAAAAAAATCAAAGGCTAATGTATATATTTTTCTTTGCAACATTCATTGAATGGAAAATGGTGGCCTAATGCTGACCAACATTTATAGCAAACGAAGTAGTTGTGGTTTGCACCTCACCCCCACACTTTGAGAATATTTGTTTCCAAAGGAATATTCCCATTGGAGGTCTAGTTGCCATCGGGGTGAGCGTTGGTAGCCTTGGCCAATTGCCAAAGCTCTAGTGGCGCGCCAATGGGGGTATTTATGTAAATAAAAAATATGTAAGGGAACATTGGTCTTTTACTTTTAAATTTCAAAAAATACAAATTAAGCCTAATATCTCTCTAAGATTATAAATATTCAAAACACATTTTTGTCTTTTAGCTTTTTTAAAGTTCTTTATTAGGGATTTTCCCTTAAGCATATTTAATGACATATGAAAATCAATTAAAATAGACTTAATTATGTGAGATGTTTATTATGAGTATTTTTTTAAAAAAATAATTTTATTTTTTTCCAGTAAGAAAATAAGTAAATTAATGACATTTTTAGATGGGGAAATAACAGAAAAATACCATTTAAATTACAAAAATTTCAAAATATTTATTAAATTAGAAAAATGACAAATAAGTAATCTAGTATGAATCAAGGATTTTAAAGTTTAAGTGTTGACAATTTGAATATAGAAATCAACAAACTTAGATATAGAAATTGACAAATTGAGCTCATCAAGTTGTCATTAATATTGTATGTACACAATTTGATAATTATTGTTTATGCTTAAGTTGTTAACACTCAAACTTTAAAATCCCAAATCCCTATATGATTACATACTTATCCTTTTGCTAATTTAATAGACAAGTTGAGATTTGTATAATTCAAATGGTATTTTTTTATATTTTTCCTATTTAGATAGTTTGACTTATTTTAATCACACTTCTTGATTTCTACAATTAATTTCATTATTTATCTCCTATACAAATTGAGAGAATATTTTCTTAAAAAGATATTATCATCTGTATTATTATTAAATTTGTTCTTCGAAATTTGCGGGTATGTTCTGCGTGGCAGGGAAAAAAAAATCATATATAGTCATAAATCACAATCAGACGAGGATTTGTATACTTGATGGGGTCCAAAAATGGTGGACCAAATGTTTAAGGAATATTGCTCCCTTCTGCCTTAAAATATAAGAGTGAGATTTGTTAGGGATGTAGTTTATTTTATAAGACTCGTTTTGCATTTGTTTCTACATTTAATATATATAAATATATTCTTAAATTTGCCAGCCGGTCTTTCATCATTATTCTTCCCTACATTCATTTTGTCTATTTATTATCTCTCTTAATTATTCTCTTAATAAATAAAGGTATATTTAAAAAAAGTAGATATATTGAATATTTATTAATCTTATCTACTTTTAATTAACTTATTGATAAATATAAAGTAGGTATTTGACTCTTATATTTTGAACAAAATATATGCATCACATGTCTTTTTTATTATATAGGTAAAGTTGAAATGTTTTGTTAACCAAAGATAAATTTAGTGAATTAACTATCGTTTATTAATTATCATAGATTAATTAAAGGGACTTAGATTATAGAAGAAGAAAGAATATGCTTTGTAAGCTTAGAGGCATGCATAAGTAAATATGGGGACACGCGTTCACATCAGACACACACTGATACGTGTAATGTAATATTAAGTTGAGCATGCGAGGGGCGTGATATAATAAATTTTGTTTGATCTTGCTGGTTCGTGCTTTGGGGAGAATAATGACATGCAAAGAACAGTTCCAGAAAACTAAGACATCATTAATACAACTGCTCTAGAACACCACAATTTGATTAATAGGATCTTATGTACAGAGATATGATTGTACTTTTGACATACTCTGTAATTTGTAGTTTTCAATAGTTGAGTGTGATGGAGGCTTCAATGCCAACAAATGAACAAATTTCAGCTTCGTGCTTTGGTGGGTCTTCGAGATCCTTTCATTGGCCTATGTTGTTTTGAAGGAATATTTATATGATCCAATGTTCGCCTTAACGACACAGGAAGATGGATGTGGAGTTTCAAGATTGGAAAGGTGGAACAAAGGGATGCATATTTGTTACATAACTTTTTTTTTTTTTGGTACATCTATTTAATATTGTTACGGATCTAAATTATACACCCATTATGAGGATGCCCAATAAGCAACAACTTATAAATAATCACAATAATCTATCTAAATCAAGAAGATCAGAACTAATATATCAATATCCTTATCAGGATCCCTCAAATTAAGGATCTTATCAATAAATATATCTTATATCTAAAAGGGATAAGATAACAAAAGCCTACAAATCTAGGGTCCAAGTAAACCTATAAATAGGGTACAAATTCTAATAAAATACATACGCTCTAACTCTAGCTTTTAGCATTCAGTACACACAAAGCACACATCCCCACTCCCCCTGACTACAAGTCTATTCTTCATGAGCGAACTACGTAGACTTTAATCCCATAAGCGGTACATAAGCCCCTGGGATCTCACCCGAGACCAAGTCCAATCTGTGTTCTACACCAGAACAGGTATATCTAAATTTCTAGAACTTTTGTTTTTCTAAAAACTTAATTTTAATTAAGACAATCAAACTCATGAATTTTAAAAAAATTATAACAATAACATAAAATTGTATTGTAAACTCAGAAAAGTTTATACTTATCAATAAATAGTTATTAATAGTGTATAATTTAAAAATGATACATATTTAATTTAAATATATTTTAAATCTAAATAATTGAAATTAAACATATCAACATTCATTACTTATCATTCTCAACAAAGAATTTTTTTTATAAAATTTATATATGAAGTCCCTAATTATGATCAAATATAGAAAGTTAGCACGAGTTTAAAATATTTTAAAAAGTATATGTTATATTAATCAATTTCCTTAATCCAATCAAAATTAATAAATATATCTTTTATTAATAACCGGAAAAGTATTTTCTGTATGAAAGAGTTAAATGTTTGTTTTAATTAATTTATTTTAAGTGATTTTATATTATATAAAGTAATTGTTATGAATATACTTATTATGTGGATGTCCATTGACTCCCGGTTTCCAAATATTAAAAGATGATATGGGACCCACGCATAGTGATTTACTATTTGCATAGTACCATGCATAGTAGTTTACTATTTGGTGGGACCCGCACACAATTATACAATCACTCACGGGAAGGAAATCCGTGAGTGAATAGTTTAGGTTTTTGGGGAAAACTACACCAAATGACCCAGAGGTAGAAATTACACTAAAGTCCCATTTTTCTTCTATAAATAGAGGTTTTCTGTAACTGTTCATTGATTGAATGAAATGAGAATCTATCTCTCTACTTTATCTCTCTAGAACCTCTGCTTTTCTTCTTATTATTTTTATCAGTTTTATAACACGTTATCAGCACGATTATTTTAACATCGGGTTCCATGGTTAAGATTTGAGATTATTTACTATTTTACTACGGTAAATAGTAATTTACTATTCACAGTAAATTTACCCCTTTTTCAGTAATTTTTACATTTTATTCATTTGACTCCTACATGGAAGTCTAGATTAATCTTTCTGTAATTTTACTTTATTCACTATTTATAGTGAATAGTAATTTTACTATTCACGGTAAATTTATATTTTATTATTTACAGTAATTTATTTATGTTTATATATTCTTCCCACTTCCTATTCATTTATTTTATGGTGGCGTCATTAAGCTCCATTTGTAATTCTTTACTTACTGCTTTATTTATTTATCTCATGGTGGCTATACTAAGCTCCATACTGACTTTACTAATATTTAGTTTTATGTCACTAACATTTATTTTATTGTTACTAACATTTATTTATCTTTTATGATAGCACATTAGTATATTTACTAGTGGGTTCTATTTATTTATTTTAACATTTATTTATTTTTTATGGCGGCAACATTATTTATTAGTGGGCTCCATTTATTTATTTTATTTTACATTTATTTATTCTTCATGGAGGCACACTAGTCTCTATTAGTGGGCTCTATTTATTTATTTTATGGTGGCGTTTATTTATCTTTTATGGTGGTGACATTTTGTGGGCCCCATTTATTTTATTTTAATTCTTTACTGCTTTATTTATCTTTCATGGTAGCAACACTAGTATAGTGGGCACCATTTATTATTTACTGCTTTATTTTTCATGGTGGTAACACTTGTATAGTGGACTCCATTTATTTATTATTTATTTACTGCTTTAAATCCCCTTCCCTTTATATTTTACCGTTTTCTATATATATATATATATATATATATATATAATATATATATATATATATATATTTACATTTGCATATGCATCTTCTTTCTTATCTTTGGATGAGATAGGTCTCGCTGTGAGTTTACTACCATTCCTATCTCATCTTCTTTTTATTAATCTAGCATGTTTATTTCCAGTCATTTATTTTATTTTATTTATTTATTGCTATATATATATATATATCCCTCTCCCTTCTTATTATTTATGGCAACCACACTATTAGTGGGTTCCATCTATTTATTTTATTATGCTTATATTTTATTTATCTTGAAGATAAACTGTTAAAAGATCATATATATTATTATGAGATCAAAATGCCATAGAGATATGAGGCATAGATTGGCTTGAGAGATGAGGCATAAATTGGCTTGAGCCTAAGAGGCAAGATAGCCTTAATTTCATAGGCAAGATTGCCTGAAGCTAAGAGGCAAGTTAGCCTGATAACAAGAGACAAATTATGAAACAATATTTGATCCATAAATTTTGTATGTTATCAGTTGTATAAAGGCCTCAAAATTGTATATTTGGCATTAAATATTCCCTTAAATTATGAGACAAGGGATTGTATGATCATGATTGATATTATAAATAAATATATTCAATTTGCTATTGTAGTAGCAATATTGTGGATTAATTTCTTGCCATGATCAAACAAATCAGTGAGTTATGGATCATGAATTTTTATCCAACTTCATTCCCAGAAGTGAATGAAGCAAATATATTATTATAGTTGTTATGTGATTTCTATGATTATAACAATTTTATAAATACGAGAAAAGAATATTCATAAACAAAATAATTAAGCAAAAGGAAATATTATTTCAACAAAGTTTAATTGCGAGTGGCTCAACATCATTACAAACTTTAATCATCTCATTCTGAAGATATTTAATGTCTTCTTCTTTTGCTTCTCTTGAGATGGGATCCAGATGAGGCAAAGCTCTTCTTAATATCGAGATTTGCGTCATAAGTTTCTTGAGCTTCTTGTGTGGCCACTCAGTTAACCCTCCTTTTTGATAGATTTTTTGTATGGTGTGAGTAGACATATTTAATTGTTTACTCGCTTCATCAAGGGTTAAGTGAAAATAATTTCTTAAATCATGGAGCGTTGTTTTCTTTATTCTTTCTCTTTGCTCCATAGATAACCTATATAATTCACCCTGGTTAAGGGATGAAGTATCATAGGGTATACTTACTGCAGGTTGTTTTCCTTTGCCTAATGAGTGTTCAATATTGGTTTGAAATGAACTTCCATGGAGGTCATTTGGATTTATAGCCCATTCCGAACCAACACAGAGAACCTCATGATAGGCTAATACAGGATCACGCATCAAGATATATCCTGATGCTTGTAAATCTATACAATACTGTGTCAGAAATTGTTTGATTTCTTCAAAATTTTTCTTTGTGAAATCAAACATTGGAAGCCTGTCAGTATTATAAGATTTATCCTGTACTTTTTCAAATAAAACAGCATGGGTAATCATACCTGTTCTTCTTCCGTGAACTTCAAGTTTATGGTACTGAAGTCCGTTGGTATGAATAATTTCCCGTAAAACATGACAGCAACTACATTCCAATAAGCTAGTAGTTGCTAATTGGCTTGTAGCTGTTGGCTGGCTAATTGTTGCTGGCTGGCTAGTGGTTGTTGGTTGGCTGATTGTTGTTGTCGGGCTGGTTGTTGCTGGCAAACTGATGATAGTTTGCTGGCTAGTGAATGCTGGTTGATTAACTGCCGACACTATTGGCTGAACTGGATTGGTAGACTCCATTAGTTCTGCCATAGTTCTACACCTCTTAACAGGCCTCCTTGATGAACCTGCTTCAATTGTACCTTCAATCCTTGTAGATTGAGGAAGAACACTTGTTCTAGGGGGAGAAGTAGGTACATTTGAAGCAGAAGGAGGAATAGTAGAAGGAGGAATAAACATTTCAAAGGGATTAGGAGATAACAAAGAAGTAAATGACATGTTATGCTGATCATCATACAACAAAGCATCAAGTAATGCTGTTTCGGATGTATCAGAAACTGGGATAAAACTGCTTGGTCCTGCCATGACAATAGAATTTAGAGAAATATGTGTGAGTATCTGGTAGTTGATATTATCAGATGCTTGAGTGTTTGTGAGGCATGTTCGTTTGCCTTCCTCTATTTATAGTTGAATTAAATCCTATTGAATCTCTGCAGATTTGTGTAGTCCTGTTAAATCTCTACAGATTTGCTCCCTATAAAGCACGAGCCTGGAATCTTTTTGACTTTATATGTATACGACAATCTGAGTTGTCGCGCCTGTGATTCCACAGTGATGCGCCTGTGATTACACAGTATTGCGCTCGTGAATCTGCAATTATACACCTGATGATTTTGTATTTAATATATATTTGTTTGTTGATTCTGGAAAATGGAAATTTTGTTACCAGAAGTAACAAAATTATGCATTTATAATGCATTTAGAAATCTGTGGAATTTTAATGAAATAGATATCATATATGCTATTATCATGGAATATTGTATGGAAATTCCATAAATTAATTTTTAAGGTCTCACACTTGAGGGGGAGAATGATAATGATATATATCAAGTGTGAATATTTATGTGATAATTCTTTGTGAATGTTTCTATGTTGATTCCCCCAAAATGAATATTATATTTGATGATAAATCATATGGAAAGTTGGCATGACTTGTTTGATCATCCGAGTCATATATTATATGCTGCTTGTTCTCAGATAGAAATAATTATTGGAAATGGATCTCTGGAAATATATCAAATTGAAAGTTTACATATGAGATTATAAATCTGCAAAGTTTGTAGTGATGTTTGCAACCAGAAGTTTGCAATATATTATGCGCGCAATTTCCAGATTGAATGATCCAGAAATCATGTATTAAAGTATCCATGAATGGATAGATCAATGATTATGAGAACAAAATTTATATGTTGTGTATATTTGCAGTAATTACATAAGCCAACAAAATTCTCCCCGTATAATTGGCTTTTGGTCAGGAGCCAGATTAATTCCATCTTGAAATGTTTTAAATGTGTAATGATTATTAATCTATTACAATGCACATAGATGGATATACAAAGAAAATTGATGATTTGATGAGGGGGAGAAAAATAAGCCGATTGGGTAAAGATAAAGTGAAATGAATTATCATTGGCTCATATTGGTCCTCATACAAAGAAATGTGCACTAAAAGTTTAAAAGATAATTCATTTGCAGATTTTAGCTAATCAAATGCTAAAAGCATTTATTGACCTAAAGTGACAATGTCACATGTCCCAACTGCAAATGCTCCTATATGAATTGTTATAAAGCACGCATGAAGCGTTGCTGGTCCATCGGTTATAAAGATAAAAATCCTCAAAAGAGAAAAGGAGCTATAAAATATAGATGATTAAGTCGAGGATAATTAAGTAAAGCTCCAGAAGAGTTATCTTTTGATGAGATGTTATCTCCAGAGGAGATATTACAAGAAAAGTGTATTGTGGTCCAAGAGAGACCTAGGTACCTAATATATGTGAATATAATGAGATCTCAATAAATTATGAATGAAATCCGATGGGACTGAAAATGAAGTCGACGTTAATAATATCTATGATAGCATATGCTGCAATGAATGATAATGAGGATCATGAGCCACAATATATTTGTATGTGCTAGAAGCACATAAGGCGCCAGAAACACATATGTCCCAAAAGGACTCAAGATGATAGTGCATATAGCATCATTATCTGAATAAACATTTATTGAATTTCTATATGCACATATATATTTATGAAAAGATTATTATGACTTTACTTGACAGATTTAGATCTTGCAGGTATATAATGAACAATCAAATTGGGCGTTTCTAACAGAATATTTGATGACAGAAAGTATAATATGCTCAGAAAGACATTGAAGCAATATAGTCATCAGGGGGAGCAACACTGATGTAATCAAGAGGGGGAGACGATACACGCTGTACTCTTTTTCCCTTATCTGGGTTTTTCCTAGAAAGGTTTTTAATGAGGCAGCACTAGAAAGTGTATCAATGGATGATGTACTCTTTTCTTTGGCTAGTTTTTTATCCCACTGGGTTTTTCCTAGTTAAAGTTTTTAACGAGGCACATTCATAAATGGACATCCAAGGGGGAGTGTTATGAATATACTTATTATGTGGATGTCCATTGACTCCCGGTTTCCAAATATTAAAAGATGATATGGGACCCACGCATAGTGATTTACTATTTGCATAGTACCATGCATAGTAGTTTACTATTTGGTGGGACCCGCACACAATTATACAATCACTCACGGGAAGGAAATCCGTGAGTGAATAGTTTAGGTTTTTGGGGAAAACTACACCAAATGACCCAGAGGTAGAAATTACACTAAAGTCCCATTTTTCTTCTATAAATAGAGGTTTTCTGTAACTGTTCATTGATTGAATGAAATGAGAATCTATCTCTCTACTTTATCTCTCTAGAACCTCTGCTTTTCTTCTTATTATTTTTATCAGTTTTATAACAGTAATCACGCGGAGGAGGAGTTTTTTTTTTTTTTTTTATAATTCCTAGAAAGACTTTAATTCGTTGATGTCATTATCAAATATCTGATTTAAATAATAGGCAGATTTTAGGTTCCCATATTTTATTATGCCACGTTCCAAAAAATATGTCATTCTTCACTTGTATTCGACTTCTAAATTTTTCTCAAAATTCATTTGTGGTCACTTCAATTCTCACCTTTCAATTTGTTTTGTGTTTCCCCCTCAGCACGCATTACACACATTTTTTGGGCCAATGGTTTATACATCTTTATCTCTAGTGTCTCTATCTAAAATAAATAAACTATAGTAATAAGGAAGAATGATAAAAAAAGAACTTTAAAATTACAAAAATCTAAATTAAGTATTTCTCATAAAATGAATTGTGAATTGTTTATTAAGTCTCATCGTGATTCTATCAATTTTTGATAATAAACTTAATTTAAGATTTTATAATTTTAAAAGTCTTTTTATTTCATTCTCCCCCGTAATAATGTAAAAATATTGGGGAAAAGAATATTATCTCTGGTTAATCAGGCAACAAAAGAAAAGAAATGAAAAGACACCAGAGTAAGAAAGGACAAAAAGAGGGGGGGAAAAAATACGCCAACGCACTAATAATTGGAGGGCCAGCTTAAGCATAGCCGTTGACTTCAGGCTGTGGTCTTCGAACCAAATTATGATCAGAAAAAAAACAAACAAAAAAAAAATCTGAAGATTCGACCATGATATTTGTTTATTGGATTACAGTTCGTAGAGATGAAGATATAACATTAATTAATAGAAAATTTTTATAAAAAAAATTGTTATACTGATAGAAAACTTCAATTTACCTCCACTCATGCTAAAATCATTCAATTTTATGTGCCATTCTAGGCATCCCTGTTCAAATATCTAAAATCTGAAAAATGTTATTCCCTTCCTTACTCATCATCAAAAAATAAATAAGAATATTTTTATTCATAAACATAAGAAATAGAGAAAATACCAAAAAACATTTAAAATAGGGAAAGGACAAACCAAGGAGGTCAATATCACAAATATCAAGTTAGAAATGTGGGAGACATATTAGATTTGAAAATATTTACAGATGATCAATATGCCCTAACAATATTTGGGGAGCTCCAATTGTCAACATGTATATTGAAGTTGTTAGTTGCAATTTTTAAGTTGTTATTCCTTATACTTAAATTGATTTACAATTAACAACTTCGATATATATATTGACAATTTGAATTTCCCAAAATACCAATAACCTTGTAGATAATATTTTGAGGCCACATATATGAAGCATCACTGAGTACTTAGGCATAGAGAATAACTAAAAAATTTGTAATTAACAACTTCAGTATACATATTGACAACCTAAGCTTTCCAAATTCTATCAGGGGTAGATTGGTCATTTGAAAACATTTGCAAATCTCATGTTCCTCCATAAGTTTGACTTGTGATTTGTGATATTCGACTCTCTAATTTTTTTTCTTATTTTAAATGCATTTTTTTGGAATTTTTCCTAAGAAATATTGGATAATTTTTTATGCGTTTATTACATTATTTTTGTTGATTAGATTGGTCATTTGGAAACATTTGCAAATCTCTACGGTATAGTGATTGACAACTTGAAGAGCCGAAACTGTCAATCTTTATACTCAAGTTGTCATTACATTCAT
Source organism: Acacia confusa (assembly GCA_037074495.1). Lineage (NCBI taxonomy): Eukaryota > Viridiplantae > Streptophyta > Magnoliopsida > Fabales > Fabaceae > Acacia > Acacia confusa. The sequence goes on from CM073509.1 coordinate 4,566,713, forward strand.
TTAACCTGTCAACGACATTTAGTAAGGCCTAGGGAGCTCAATTTATTAATTTATATACTCGAATAGTTAATCGAGTTATTCAAGTTGGCACTAGAGCTCTATCCTGCCGGTAGAGCTTCAGCGTAGACAAGGGTTCTTTCATTTAGGGGGAAAAAAACTTAGGAGCATTTTGATAAAAACACGACATTTTAAAATCCGAGATACCTTCAATGTGACCTATATGACATTTCCACGTGCTAACAAACCTTTTTGAGGTTTTCCAAATTCTAATGGTATTTAAATGATTTTTTAAAAAAAGTTTATTAATTTAAGAGAAAACCACTAATAAAGAACTTTAAAAATGCTAAAAGATAAAAATACGTTTCAGATATTCACAATCCTAAAGAGATGTTAAGCTCGATTTATCTTTTTTCTTAAAAAAAAAATTAAAAGCAAGAGATCACTTTACTGTTACATATTTTTTTATTTAAAAGAATTACCTCCACTGATCGTCACCGCTTGAGCTCCAGTGGGACTAAGTATTTTCAAAGTAGTAGGTAGGCCCCCACCACTTTGTTTACACAAAATGTTGGTGATCATTGAGCCACTAATACAATCCAATACAAAGGATGCAAACAAGTTTTAACAAAAAAAAATTAAAAAATATGTTTGGATAGTTGTTTTTAAAAATCTATTTGTAAATCAATATGGTGGCAGCCATTGCCACAATGATGTGATGGTAGTCGTCACCAGTAATATGATGTCAATAGTAGATAAGCGGCAAACTCAAAAATAAAAAATAGAAAAACAAAAACAACCAAATAACTAAAAATTGTTTCTGTTTTTTAGTTTTGAAAAAGAACTTTTTATATTTTGTTTTCAAAAACAATTTAGTGAAAAAAAAGATTTCTCAACAAGTTTTTTTTTTTAAAAAAAATTAATAACAAAATCAAACCAACCAACAATTAATGCTATTTCTTGTCAATTGTGTCCCTATAATTGATGTTTAAATATGATTTATTTCAAAATGTAAGTCACTCATAAAGTAATTAATAATGTTTTTTTTTATCAATTTTACCTCTATAATTAATGTTTAAATGTGTGACCCGTTATATTTCTCTTTCTCATTTATAACCTCATAACCTCATTTAATATGAGTATATAGGTAAAGTTGAATTGTTTTTTTTTTTAATTTAGGATAAATTTAGTGAATTAAATTATTTATTGATTATGATAAATTCATTAAAGAGGAAGGAAGAGAGTAATATGGGGACACGCGTTCACATCACACATGCACTGATACGTGTAATATAATTTAAGTTGAGCATGCCCGGGACGTGATATAATAAATTTTGTTTGACCCTGCTGGTTCGTGCTTGGTTGAGAATGATGACATCCAAAGAATAGTTCCAGAAAACTAAAACATCGAATTAATACATAATTAATGAGTTATAATTGATTAAAAAAATTATTAATACGCCAGATATGTGTTCTAGATCGAACACCGCAATTTGATTAATGATCTTATAGATAGGGATAGAACTGTACTTTCGACATACTACGTTAGATTCTTGCATCCTGGGGAGGTGGCGTCACTGGAGAAGAAACTATGTGTTATTATATTAATATTTTCTCCGATCTTTTATGAGAGAGAATATTTTCTCCGATCTTCATGGGATTGTATAGAGTTAAATAATTAATTTCAAACGATTCACAGAATTAATTAAATTACTTATTAATAAAACATGCGTGTCACATTGGTTTTTTTTTAAATATATATAAGGTGTGCACCGCATTGTTTTAAAAAGGCCTCCAAGATCAATTATAAAGTTTTTTTTTTGTAAATTTTATGTTTTGTATTAAGAAATAAATTATAATATTAAAGCATAGTTTTGTAAGCATATGTCTGGAACATTTAAAATAAGTGTTTTTGCTATAAAACTCCTTTCACATATTTATAATATAGAATATTTAAAATAGACTAATCCAAACAAGTATTCATTTTAATGTTCACATTCATATATATTTCTAAATAAATGGTATTTATTTTATCTGTGTGTATAATTTTCTTTTTAATTGATGCGACATAAAATATTATTTACATCTTCCACTTAAATTATTTTAATTTTTCCTGAAGCATAGATTTGACTCAAAAGTAAATTATTTTCAAAATTTAAATGCATATTTAAGTTGGTGTTAAAAAAGCTATTCTATATAAGTCGAGATAAAACTCTTTTTATTAACTTACTTCATATACCATAAATCACTCATCAGTCATTTTCTTCTCTTCAAAGTCAATCGGCTAGTTTTGTGATTTTGTCACAACTCACGACCTCGTAAGCAGATATTCTCCCCTGGAATGTGGCCTATAAGATATTAATAAAAAATAGGCATGACAGCATGGACACAAACCATAGTCTTAAGGAACAAAACTAATTAAGTTATCTTTTTCACATGATCCCTTGAGTTTACCAAATTTAAAAAAAAAAAAAACAAAGCATTAAAACTTTGAAGTTGAGTTTACCCACAACTTCCGTAGTGATTTTTTTTTAAAAGAAAAAGAAAAAGAGTCATCTTTATTAAGATGAAAGCAAATATTACAACCTATTCATCTCAACCTACCACACCAAAACCTTAACATAGTGAAGGTTTGGGTTTAGAGTTTCATTTCATATCATGAAGAGCGTACGATGGAACCGTGGCTGTAAACTTGAAGGACGTGCGTCGCGACAATCGTCCACCACATAAGCAGAAGGATGATCAGAAGCAATAAATGAGATATGAAATCTTGAATATAAAGGAGAGAAGGGAAGAGAGTAGGCAAAAAGAGCAAAAGACCTCGCGTTTGTTCAAAATACTTGCCAAATACGGCGAAGATCGAAGGTTTATTTTATCTTGAGTGATAACATGAATAAAATGTGTTAGAAGAATTACTATTACCTTCCGTACGTCCTTAATATAAAACCCATTTAAATTTTAAAAAGATTAATGAAGTTATATAAATTACTTTAGAGAATTAGAGTATGAATATTTATCTTTTTTATTTTAAATTAATTTGTTTGATTTATAAATTAATATATAATTAAATAATATATAATATATTTATTATAATTAATTAACTTATTTAGCTTATTTAACTTCTCCCAAAAAAGTTATTTCAGTCTTATAATAAATAGATGTGTAGTATTATCTTGTAAAGTATACAATAACTTAACTTATTTAAACTACACCAAATGTGTGACTTATTTTAAGTGTTTTTACGTTTTGCTGTATATGGATACGTGAGATATCGATGAGTTTTATTTTAGAAAGCGATATGATTCTTTTCTTGAGCTTTCGATGCTGTAATTCGCTTTTTGGCTCATCCTCTGAGTTTCTAAAGTCCTTCAATCACATGCATATTGGAGAAATGAAAACTATTCTAAGCTTCGTCTTTTTTTTTTTTTTTTCTTTGAGGTGATCTTAGATGTTCTCCTTCTCTTAACCTCATCTCAAGGTCACTCTTGATTTCCCATGCATTATTAAATTAGCCATGTGGGTCTTTACAAACTTATCTATATATAGCTCAAAGCCACCTCTTCAGAATTTCAGAACTCGATCGCAGGGTTGGCAGCTTAACGAGAACATTGAACGCAAAAGTCCAAATATCTTCATACCATAGAGTGCTAAACTTGAGAACTTGAAATTTCGCATGCCCCAGTTGTTCTAGTTCCCTGCCGAATCCTGCCTGTGAGGGTATGTTTTCTACCTAAACAAGTTGTTTTGAATCTTGGCACTCCTTGGCTTTTAGTTGATACTATTATGCTGCATTTCTCTTCCTTCTGCTAGGATTTGTTTTTTTTCTTTTTTCTTTTTTTGCGTTGTTCATCTCTGAGCTGCTGAAGTTGTTCGCCCTTGACAGGTGCTTTTAGCTCTCTTGATTGCGAGGCCAGACCCAACGGCTATGGTTAGGTTACTGTTCATCCTGTTTTTATGCCTGTGGATTTCCACAGAAGTGGCGGCTAGAACCGGAAATACCGTTACAAACAAGACTAATGTTCCTACGAGGCCAAGCGTTGTGAGAGTCGGAGTATTGTTTACTCTCAATTCCTACATTGGAAGATCAGCAAAACCTGCAATTTTTGCTGCCCTCGATGATGTTAATAATGATACAACCGTTCTTCCTGGCATTAAAATGGAAGTTATTTTAGTTGATACAAATTGCAGCGGGTTTATCGGCACACTGGAAGGTATTAGCCATAACTGCTTTTCTTCTATCAAATGGAAGCCTGATTTATTATTGCAATTATAATTACCAGAAAACAATGACAACTAAGTAGAGTCGCAGAAACGGTTGACCCGTTTAGATCTTGAATTGATAAGGGTTGAGTTAAAGATTTTTGTCTGAAAACAGCCTAAAAGAGTTAGTGTTGAAGACCTAAAAAAGCCAGCCTTTTTAGACCCATGTTTTTCTTTGAAAAATTATTTATATGATAATAATATTAGTGATTTTGTATATTTTGTTAATGATATTGCAAATATTTAGTTGCTATTATCTTTTTAGAATTAAGTTTTATAAGAACATCTTGTATCAAGAATTCTAAAAATTTAAAACTTATAAAAGATATTTCTTATTTAATACGTATTCTTACTAATTTTTTTTTGAATTAGTTTCTAGTAATTATTTTGTTCATATCTTATATTATTTATTTTGTTGACTACTTATACTTTTCAAGACATATTTATGAAAAGTATTTCAAATTTTGTTAAATCTTTTTATTAGTTATTTGTAATTGTGGTATGTGGATAATAATTTACTTTTAATTATGACTTAATGATTGTGCTTGTTTGTTGCATGATGTGAGTTATTAAGACTTTAATGTTGACAACATATATTTGCTAAATTATAATTTTAATTGTTGTAATTTACCAATTATGGAAACAAATGCTGGAAAAATAGTCAAAATTTAGAAAAATGACTTTTGGCCGTGCAGGGCTGGCCTTGTTCGTACGCTTATGGGTTGGACCTTGAAAAACATATATTTTTCTTACCTCAATTTTAAAAGCGCCAGCTCTTTCAAGTCTTGACCTTTCAAAGGCTAACCCTTTTAAACCCTGACCCTTCAAGAGTTGGCCTTGGAGGGCCGGATCGACCCCATTTCCCAGCTCTAGTTCCAGCACTTATAATTAAATGTGAGATGTTGTTCTCTATCAAAAACATAAGATGATTATTTATTTCATTTTACCTTTGGCTTAAAGTAGTTAATTGTTCTCTCTTTATAGTCTCCCTAATTTTTTCCTAATATAATTAGAGTTTGAGTTCTAGATATAATCTTCCTTTCATTTTGGACCGTTCTTCAATCTTCATTGGGTACGTTGCAGTCATCAAATATATTAAAGTTCATTTTTTTCTCCGACACTCTTGCAATTAGAGTGTCTGATATAGTTCTTATTTCATTTCGGCCTAACTTTACTGAGTTTTAAATAAAGCAGAGCGTTCATCACTCTTGGACCCTTCTCTGCTGTTTTATGATTAATATTTAGAGCAGGTTGCATCAAAATCATTGCTAACATTTTAGACCGTCTTTAATATTTAACATGTTTCATGGGATGAAATAAATGGAGTGAATGTGTTTTTGTTATCTACAAATAGATCTCATATTATGATATTATCTCCTTTATGTATGTGTGTGGAAAGAGAAGTTAAAGAGCTTGATAAGACTTTCCTGATTATGCAGCTCTGCAGTTCATGGAGAATGAAGTGGTTGCTGCTATTGGTCCACAGTCATCTGGAATAGCTCATGTCATATCTCATGTTGTTAATGAACTCCATGTGCCTCTTCTATCATTTGGGGCTACAGACCCTACTCTTTCTTCTTTGCAGTACACATATTTCGTTCGCACGACCCACAGTGACTATTTTCTGATGAACGCAGTTGCAGACGTGATTGACTACTTTGGTTGGAAGGAGGTGATTGCCATCTATGTAGATGATGATAATGGAAGAGGTGGGATTACAGTTCTAGGTGATGCACTTGCAAAGAAGCGTTCCAAGATCTCTTATAAGGCTGCCTTTGCCGTTGGAGCCTCTACAAGCGATATCACTTTATTGTTAAATATGGTAAACCTAATGGAATCGCGGGTCTATGTTCTCCATGTTAACCCTGATACTGGTTTGTCCATTTTTTCTCTTGCAAAGAAACTTGGTATGATGGGCAACGGTTATGTTTGGATTGCTACAGATTGGCTTCCTTCGGTTCTAGATGCAATAGAACCAGCTGATCCTGACACAATGAATCTCTTACAAGGGGTTATTGCCTTACGCCGTCATACTCCTGACACTGATCTCAAGAAGAGGTTTATCTCTAGGCTGAAAAACAGTAAAAACAAGGAGACTACAGGCCTTAATTCCTTTGCACTATATGCATATGATTCAATTTGGCTAGCAGCACGTGCTCTTGATGCATTTCTTAATGAAGGCGGAAATATATCTTTTGGTAGTGACCCCAAATTGCATGACACAAATGGAAGCGCGTTGCATTTTACGTCACTTCGTTCTTTTGAAAGTGGCCCACAGTTTCTCAAGAAAGTCCTGGCAATGAACTTCACTGGTGTGAGTGGTCAAATTCAGTTTGATGGGGACAAGGATTTAATCCATCCAGCATATGATATTCTAAACATTGTTGGAACTAGTCGTACAATTGGTTATTGGACTAATTACTCTAGCCTGTCAGTTGTAACACCTGAAATTTTATACACAAAACCACCCAACATTTCATCGAGCAATCAACATCTTTCTGGTGTAATATGGCCAGGAGACACTACAACAATACCTCGGGGATGGGTGTTTCCCAACAATGGAAAGCCATTGCGAATAGCAGTACCAAACCGAGTAAGCTATTTGGACTTTGTTTCTGAAAGCAAGAACCCCCCAGGAGTAAAAGGTTATTGCATCGACGTCTTTGAAGCAGCCATAAACCTTCTGCCATATCCCGTTCCACGTCAATATATATTATATGGAGATGGTCATACAAATCCCAGCTACAATGAAATCACGGATGAAGTTGCACATGGGGTAAACTTAGATGCAGTTTTTATTTCTTTGCTATATGGTTTTTCCCATAAAAGCATGATAGGTGTATGATTTTTCGATTCAAATGCATGCTTTCTAGAGATTTTTTTATACAATAGTATTTCTATTAGATAGCAAGATATCCTAGATTCAAGGAACTATATTAAGTCAAGTCTAAATTTAAGTTTTGATCTTAATTTAGTAATTTCTTTCCTACAATAGAAGTGATAATATTTGGTCTAGCAAGGTTTGGAAATTGATTGGTATAAATTTTACTAATTGACTGCATGCGGTTCAAAATCTAGTACTGATGTTTATCTTTTATTTTTTCAGAATTTTGATGCAGTTGTTGGAGATATAGCGATTGTCACAAGCAGGACAAGGGTTGTTGACTTTACTCAACCTTACGTGGAATCAGGGTTGGTTGTAGTTGTTCCAGTTAAGGAGGTGAAGTCAAGCCCTTGGTCATTTCTCAAGCCATTCACTGCGCAAATGTGGTTTGTCACCGGTGCCTTATTTCTCTCTGTGGGAGGTGTGGTATGGATTCTTGAGCACCGACTCAATCATGAGTTTCGTGGTTCTAAAAGAAAACAACTTATGACCATTTTATGGTTAGTATATTCAATCTTTGAATAGCCTTTTTCATCTAGTCTATTAAGGGATGATAGAGGTCCCCTACGAACCTGGCTATTCCTAAGGAGTCAATGATATTGAGTTTAATAGCATACTATTTTCTTGTATTTGGATTATTAGTCGAAATTGAGGTAAATTAATGACATATCCTTGCAACACTTGAGAATAATACAGTATTTCAAATGTTTTATCTATAATGCCTTATCTTTAGTTTTAACATATAAGTTTTCATTTTGCAGGTTTAGCTTCTCAACAATGTTTTTCTCTCATAGTAAGTATCTTATTCCTTTATCTTTATTATGTTAGGTAATTGGTAAAAATTCTGACATCTTTGTTGTGTTGGCCTGATGCAGGAGAAAATACTGTGAGCACTTTGGGGAGGATGGTGTTATTGATATGGCTTTTTGTGGTGTTAATCATCAATTCAAGTTACACTGCTAGCTTGACATCGATCCTCACAGTACAACAACTAACATCTCAAATTGAAGGAATTGATAGCTTGATTTCAAGTAATCAACCTATTGGAGTTCAAGAAGGATCCTTTACAGCGGATTATCTCACAAGTGAGCTGCATATAGCTAAATCCAGGATCGTAAATTTGAAAAGTGAGCAGGACTACATCGATGCCCTTGACCGTGGACCGCAGGGTGGAGGGGTGGCGGCAATTGTTGAGGAGCTTCCATATATGGAGATATTAATGTCTAAAACTAAGTGTAAATTCAGAACAGTAGGCCAAGAGTTCACGAAAAGCGGATGGGGATTTGTAAGTATCTTCATCTACATATTTATGGTTGAGAGTCCTTGAAAATTTAAAATTTTTTGTCGATTCTTCTGCTTTGAATGCACCAAATAATTGGAAAAGTACTCATCAATAGAATGGTGACTTGCATTTTCTGGTAAAAATGAATGAAAGTTAAATATATGAAGAATAATTGGCCCCAAGAAAACCTATGAATTGAAAGAATATTAAAAAACATTTTGAACATGTTTGGACATTGTTTTCATGGTTTTGGTTTTGATGATAGGCATTCCAAAGGGACTCTCCCCTTGCTGTGGACTTGTCAACTACCATTCTTCAACTCTCTGAGAACGGCGACTTGCAAAGGATCCACGACAAGTGGTTCAAGACATTCGACTGTTCTGCACAAGCCAATGATTCTGGTTCAAACCAACTCTCTCTCAGTAGCTTCTGGGGCCTCTTTCTTATATGTGGGATTGCATGCTTCCTTGCTTTAGTTACATTTTTTGTCAGGGTGTTCCTTCAATATAAGAAATATATCCCAGATAGTGAGGAGGGTGAAGAAGATGGAGAGAGTGTTATGACGCCTGTGAGTGCTAGAAGGACATTCAAATCCACCTCTAGCTTCAAGGACTTAATTGGTTTTGTAGATAAAAAGGAAGCTGAAATAAAGGAGATAATAAGGGACAAGAGGACGAAACAACAACGCAGTCGAAGCTTAGATCGGCACTCCAATTATTCAAATAGTTAAGTTTACTTTGTACATTATTTGTTGGTTGGATGCTTATATGTGTATTTTTCTTTATTCAACATGAAAATGTGCGGAGATGATGTTATAAACACTGTGAATCTATAGAGCACACCATGTGATTGCTTAAAGAAGCTTGAACTCAAGTTAAATGAGTCATTCAATTATATTATTCGTTATAGCCAATGATGTGTTACGAACTTAGAAAAATTCTAGCATGATGATACGTGTTTATTGCAAAAGGTAAACAAGAATGTGTATAAGTTGGATACAAACCATAAATTACATATGCTCTAAGGAAGATGATTATTCAAGAATAAAGCAAGTGACACAGTCACTAGGGATTAAAGGAGAAAAACAAGAGTCACTAACCATAATCAAGTTCTTTAAATCCCCAAGTTTAGTTTTTTTATGGCGGTAAAGTGAAACCGATTAATAGGGAGATTCAATCTTATGAGAGTGAGCTTGTTAGGTCAAGTGATTTATTTTGGGTTTCTTTTTTATGATTTAGATTCCACTGGACACTTTGGCGATTCCACCATTGACACATAGTCCTTACGGATTGGCCTAGAAGATGAGATAGGGAGGCCCAACTTCAAATCTTCTAATTTCAAGATCTGATGCATCTCATTCTCAATTAGTTTTAAAAAGAGAAATTCTTAGTCATGCTTCCACAGTTGCTCAATCTGATCTTGAACTAAATAAAATAGTTAAGTTTGATCTTGGGTTTAAATTTGGGACTTGTATACAGTTGAGGTTTGGGAGTTTTAATTTATTGATGTGCCACAATAGATATAATATCGACAATGGCAACTTGATCACTAGAAATACGAACGATGGCGGCGGCGGCGGCGACGACGACGACGACGACTTTTACATGTGCGCAAGGTTAATTTTTGTGGTGAGGGTGAGATATGATGGCATGATTCACGGTCAAGGTTTAAATTCGATGGTTTAAATCATGGAAATGAAAAATAGACATGTTATTTGATCGTGATTTAAGAGTCAATTGTTTAATTGGATTGAATCGAGGTGAATTTGTTTAAATTTAATAAGAGGTAAAAGATATAAAATCCAATCCATTTACCCTGGGAAGCCCACTAGGTTGGCCACGTTGCACCATGTTAATCAACAATAGGTTGCAAAAGCTTTCAAACTCAATGGTCATCAGAGATCAGATTTTGGCTTTTCGACCAAAATGCCCCTAATTAAAAAACTATTTACCAAAATGCCCATATTTTTAAATAATTTGCCAATGTACCCCTGTTTAGGCAACTAAACCAAGGTTTAGTCGATTAAAACGTGGGACGTTGAATTTTTTGATTGTTCTCAAGATTTAGTCGACTAAACACTGTGACTTAGTTGACTAAATCATGACAGAGGGGGTATTTTTTAACATTTCAATTCACTATATTCGAATTGAGAGAAAATTGAGGGAAAAAAATAGGAGTGACCAAATATATCTTAACTAATCCTAAAATATATCTAAATAAATCTAATCAAATATTAAATCCAACAATATCAAATGTCCAATGTCAATATATGATATATAATATCTTAACATGAGAATATATCAGATATTAACATAAGATATAATAATATCTTCACACCTCATTCTAAAATGAGTCAAATCTTTTTATTAACCAATTAGAAATATCTTATAAAAAAATTTTTTAATTATTCTTAAGAATTCATAAATCATCTTATAATTCACATTTATTATATTTTAAAGAAAAATATACCTCTTTAACCTAATTGGCTGACTTTTGTTATTTACTAAAAAAAATTATGAGTTGTTGTAATTTTCTTGGATAAAGTTCAATAATATTCTTAAAGTATATGAGTATTTATCAAATTTTATATTTCTATTTCCTATGTAACAATAGAATATACACACATATAAGGGAATATATAATTATACACACCACAAATTTAATAAATGTAAGAGTACAAAATAAACAAGGCAATAGAGATATGGAAGCGGACTGTGAAATCATTTACCAAAAGCAAGGGAAATAAAGAGTAGATACTGTACATTGCTTCTTTAGAATTAGATTTAAAACCTTTAAAAGTATTTATTTATACTTCTAATTATAATTAAAAAATTATTTTTGAAAACTGTAATCTCTATTTAAAACCAGCATACAAAAATGTGGAGGAGAGTGACTTGTGCACGGATATTAAGGATACGCGTGTTGCAAGATATGACGGGAACACGTGTTATTCGTGTCCATGTACTATTGTCTTATTTTCTGAAACGCAAACTGAGAATACTTATTTTTTATCAGACAAAAAAGCAAAGGACACTGGGATGGGACAGGGATTCTTAATTGTCGTTTGGAGGACGATATTAGGAACATACAATCGGGTAGGTGGCAACCAATTATTGACGCGACAAGGACCCTCCCATATCATTGGGCCACCTGTTATGGTTCTGGACTCTATCCCTTTCAACTGCCCCCAACGACCAAAAGCCTTTTCAGACTCCCTTTGTGTTATATAATCACGCCTACTGTGAGCATTAACCAAAATATGTCTAATAATATAAAAGGGTTAAGGTGAAAAAATACAAATAAGTTTTTTTTTTCAGGAGTAAAAATATATATATGTTTTTTAGGAGCAAAAATACACACGTGGTTATCATTTTGGTGCAAAAGTCACATCTCACCGTTAAATCACTATTCACCGTGATGAAAGAAAAAAAAATGAGGTGAACAGTAACTTAACGACAATGAACAGTGAGGTACATTTACCTATGATAAAAAGTTATAAACTATCAATTATGATATATGAGGTACGTTTAGATCAACTCAACTAGAATTCACATCATATATTTTATCCTTACATGTATCTTTGGTACTTGTCCTTCTAAATTCTAATTAGAGGAATGAGGGCATTTTTTTAAATTTTTTTTAATTTCTCTACATATTTTATTTATTTAAATTAAATTATATATTGTATCCTGATTTTTTTTACATTTAGTATCTCAAATTAATTAATTTTTAGGATACTAGTGTTACGGGAAAAATAAGGGAGAAGAAGCAATAATACACATGAAGTTTGCCCCAAGGAGCGCCCAGCACCACGAAGTTTTTTCTGGACCAAAAATGCACACGAAGTTACGTTTTGGGAGCGCCCAGCACTATGAGCCGTTAGTTGACCAACGTTGACTGTTAAGTCTGACGGAAATGAACAGTAACTTCGCAGAAATTACAATTTTGCCTCTAGTTTTAAGCTGAAATTACCATTTTGCCCTTAGTTTTAAATAATGTTTTTTTTAAAAAAAATAAAATAACCCCTCCCTCGGTGGCCCCATCACCATCGGCCACCCACCCCACCACCAGCGACCTCCTCCGACGACTTTTTTTTTTTTTTTTAAAAAGGTTTTTTTAAAAAAACTAAGGGGAGTCCGGTGGCCGCCCTCCCAACCGCCGGCCGCCGGCGACGGCCACCTCCAGCCACCTCCTCTGGCGACTTTTTTTTGAAAAAAAAAACTAAGGGGAGTCCAGTGGACCCCACCACCGGCCATATCACCGTCGGCGGCTGCCCTCCCCATCGTCGTCTGTCGCCGGCGACCGGCGGCCACCTCCGGTGAATTTTTTTTAAAAAAATAGTCGCTGGAGGAGGTCACTTAGTTTTTTTTTTTAAAAAAAAGGTTTTTTTCCAAAAAAAGTCGTTGGAGGAGGTGGCCGTCGCCGCCGACCGGCAGTGGGGAGGGCGGCCACCGACGTGGGTGTGGCCGGTGGTGGGGTCCACCGGACTCCTCTTAGTTTTTGAAAAAAAAAACCTTATTTTTTTTAAAAAAAAAGTCGGCGGTGGCGACCGGCGGCGGGGTGGGTTGCCGGTGGTGGTGGGGCCACCGGGGGAGGGGTTATTTTATTATTTTTTTTAAAAAAAATATTTTAAACTAAGGGCAAAATTGTAATTTCTGCGAAGTAACTGTTCATTTCCATCAGACTTAACGGTCAACGTTGGTCAACTAACAGTTCGTGGTGCTGGGCACTCCCAAAACGTAACTTCGTGTGCATTTTTTGTCCACAAAAAACTTCGTGGTGCTGGGCGCTCCTGGGGCAAACTTCATATATATTATTGTTCCTTCTCCCGGAAAAATAATTCTAAATGCAGGACTAAAAATTAATTAATTTAAAATACATGGTGCAAAAAATATTTTAAGATACAATATATAATTTAATCTAAATAAATAAAATATATAAAAAAATAATTAAATAAAATGCTCTTATCCTTCTAAGTAAAGAGAAAAACACATAAAATATATATAAGAGAAAAACATGGAATGTGAACCCACTCAACTAAATGAGAGTTAACTATGGGTATTAAGTTCCAGTCTCAAAAACATATCAGGGTTAGATGGTAAAGACACCACCTAAAAAAAAAAAATCGTATCATACCTCAAATCTAGATTAGTCCAAACCTATAAACTTTCAAGTAACAAGGGGCTAACATAGGATATGGAGTCCATTAAAGAAAAATATAGCATACCTTGGTTTGAGTGGGACACAAAAATCAAATATCTGGTCGAATTTCTCGGTCAATCGTTTCCCGTTAAAGTAGTCACTTTGATAGTAAAAACTTAAAAGAAGGTCGTTGTAAGTGGGAACAGAAATCATTTCAAGTTCAAAATTAGTAAATTGTAGTTATTATAGTACATAGGTTGGGGTCCTGAAATCCCCAAACTACCCCCAAATTTTCCGCATACCATAGCGTCCCAAGCTCAGCTTTTCTTTTTCCTATGGCCGAATACAGGCTCGAAGAAAAGCTTCGTTTTCCTCACCTGAACTTGAGGCCATCACCGGAAACCCAAAATTATGGCTAAGGTTTGCCGGAAAATCTCCCATATCACCCTTAGCAATCGGATTGAACACCGCATTTCGGGTCTCCGGCGACGCATTTTCCGCCTTCTTCACCACTTCTTGCCCTGTTCCGGAGGGAAGCCTTCCAAGTACCTTATGCTACCGCATTTCGCCGAGCCTTCTCCGCCGTCGCAGGCTCCTTCCTCTTCCGGTGAGGCTACTCATGACGAATCGGGTCAGGTCTCGCCATGTCAATTTCACACGCCCGATTCGGACTCCGATTTGGTTGCTCTCAAGATCAGCCTGCTGGGTGACTGCCAAATAGGAAAGACCAGTTTTCTGGTTAGTCTCTTTCCCTTTTTTCTTTGAACAAACAAAATTTTCGAGTACAAACCTCCAATTCATAATTTCTGTAATTAATTTCTATTTTGTTGTTGCTTGAAGGAGAAATATGTAGGGAATGAACAAGAACAGGGAAGCCCGGAGAAGAAGGGATTAAGTCAGATGGACAAAACTTTAGTCGTGGAAGGGGCACGTCTATCGTATTGTATCTGGGAAGTAGAAGGTATGGAAAAGCATTAGAACTATGGTGATTCAAAAACAAAATTTAATCACTAAAATAAATTTATATTTTTTTAATTGATACTTATGTAGGAAATGGAAGATCACAGGAACAGATTTCATTGGCTTGTAAAGACTCCGTTGCAATCTTGTACATGTTTGATCTAACAAGCCGATGTACGTTAAACAGGTATACCTTGTTTAAAATTTTGAGTAGTTGATAATTTATCAATCCTGTTTCTTCGTCAACCTCAGTTTAGGCTAAAGTTTGTTTCTTTGTAATTGGGTATTTGAAACAGTGTGATTAGGTGGTACAAAGAATCAAGGAAATGGAATCAGGTAAAATATATGAGACATCAAGTGCTGAGTCAGTTGGAAGTGTACTGTGATTGAAGAACTCTTATTAATTATTTATTTTGATGGTGTGTGTTTTGTTTTTGTAGACTGCAATTCCAGTGATGATTGGAACCAAGTTTGATGATTTCATTCAACTTCCCTTGGATTTGCAATGGACCATCGCCAGTGAGGTAAATATTTCATTTGCTTTTCAGCATTACAACGAGAAATAATTTTCGACTTCTTCATTATTTTTTATAATATATTTATAGTAATTAAAAATTTATAATTTAAGCATCTTCGAAAGAAAATTATGGTATGACTTGACCTTTTTAGTTCTATACTAATATATTACAGAATTTTAAAGAATTTAGCCTGTAAAAATTGAATGAGCTATGACAACTCCATTCTATAAAAAATGAACCACTTCCAGCAATTAGCACTTATAATCATGTGCATTGGAACTCTCTCCAATAGAAATTCCCTTTGAGAAAATATATTTAGGAGATAAAGTGGATTTGACATCTTAGAACAAAATAAACTCTCTTCGTATGACCTATCAATTTTCCAAAAGTTTCTAGAGGGGCATATATTCTCGTCCCGCGAATCAATCATCAGAAACCTATAGAATGATCCCGTGCTATTGGAGGTTTTAAGAATCTCTGTCTTGCCAATTCACATGAGAGAAAGACTTGAATGAAGAAAGGAATCTGTATGAGCTGTATTACACATGGTGTGCATGTGGAGTCAAAAAAGGAAGAAGATTGATATGAACTCTATCGATTTTGATTGCTTTATAGTATCACTTTCTTAAAGCTCATGCTTGGGAAACACGCTTCTTGGGGTAATTTTAAGGCTGCATTATTTCAGACAACGAAGAATCTGCAAAAGTCCAAAAGCAAGAATTGATACATTTCTTGGCATTTGGTGATGATGTTATGTTTTGAAATTGTGCAGGCAAGAAGATACGCCAAGGCCATAAATGCAACTCTCTTTTTCTCCAGTGCTGCCTACAACATCAACGTCAACAAGATTTTCAAGTTCATCACAGCCAAACTCTTCGACCTGCCATGGACACTGGAACGAAATCTAACTGTTGGTGAACCCATCATAGATTTCTAGTGTGTAGTTACAAAAGTGGTTCAATTCTGTAAGTATTTTCTGCTCAAGTAGTCATCAAAAGCCAACCGGCCTCGAGAAGCTGATGCATCGATGAATCTCTCGTGGCATTTGAGTTGTTTAGTTTTGCATGAGGTAGCCCAGAAATAAGGCCAGTCACAACACCCCATCACCACTTTCGTAAACTACACAAGTTTTACTGCTCTGGCAGGGAATCAGAATCAAATAAATCTTTGTTCCCAAAGATTTCCTGGCAAAATCTAATATGATCGAGATTACATATTGAGAGACACTTTGATATCCTCATAATTCACGAGTTGAAAGATGGTGTCAAGATATTTGGAGGTAAAAAATGGGTTCCTATAGAATGAAAAAGGCACCCATATGCATAGTTATACTAAAAAAGGAATTCTATAGAATGAAAGCAACATCCTATATTCAAGTCACAAGCATTCGACTCTCATTTTTTCAATTTGTAAACCTAATTACAGAAGAATTTGCAACTGAGTTTACAGAATTTAACATGGAATGGGAACATGAGAAGCATAAAAGAAATTTTGCATTCACAAAATCAGTTTTCTCATTCAATTATTTTTTCATATAGCTATCTAACCGGGCTATAATAAAAAAATTAATGGTGGATATCTCGTTTTCAGGTAGCTAAAACCCCTTTCACTAGGACTAGCTAACACATGAAGGCTCCGTTCGATTCTATTCTGCATGCCAAGTGAATGCATGTGGTTCAAACTTCGATGAGTTGGATTAAGCTAGCATGTATTGGGATTTGGGAAGCAGATTTAATTCAAAACCAATTCAATAGGAAATTGTAGATTTAATTCAAACCAAATCAATAGGAATTGTTCGTATTTGAATTTAATACCAAATACCGGCCTAGTGTAGCCATAGAAGCATATTTAATTGGCCTGCAGACATTAGGTAAAAGTACAGATTCACTTAATTCACGTACACTTTGGTTGGTTCTTACATTAAATGTACAGGTTTGGGTCTAGTAGAAGGAATAATTCCTCACAATATAATGAATCAATGTTTGAATCTACGTTAAAAAAAAAAAAAAAAATCTACATTTAGGATTGGTGTCTAATGGAAGGATACTGTAGTTAACTAAAAAAAATTTACTCTCTCAAACTAATCATAAAAGCCCGAAATTGGCCCAACAATTGTTTAAGACCTTAAATCGCCTTGATAAGTTACGGGCCATAGGCCCACAGCAGATCATTTAGCAAACTCTCATAGAAAAAACATTAAAATTAAGGACAAAATGTGACTCGTACACCCTAAATTATTTTTAAAAGAGCAATTAGCAACCTAAAATATTTAAAGGTGTAATAAAATAAAAATGGAGCAATCGCTTTACCATCTCTTTAACTCCGTTTTCCTTATGTGACAGTCAGCTGTACATTTAAATTTTAAAAAATGACAGTAATGTTTTGTAAAACCAGAGGTTGAACATGAACACGGGTTCGAAATGTTTTCAATTCCAGAAACTAGGCCTGATGAATACTAACAAGAATAATATTCATCAATCTCTTCAGTCTTCTACTACTATTCAATCTTGAATTGCTCAATTCGTGGCGATGATTTCAGCATCGTTTCCATTCCAAAACACCAAAAGTTGGTGCAAGGATGATGGGACTACCATCCAAGCGTGGATCCAGTCTCTCCCTACCAAGACCTTGTTGCAGATGCTCCAACTGATCTTTGGCATCAACCTCTTTTTTCTTTGAATCACCAGCAATCCCCGCTGTCTCCGACATGGACCTGGTGAAATTGAATTCTCCGTGAAGATGCGGAGTACCAACGTGACTTAACCGTGGAATATAACTTTTATTTTAAAATAATAACACATGTGTATTTTTGTTAAAACATAAACACGTGATGTTGGACGCCCCTGAAAAGTATTTTAACCCTTCTCATCAGTGACATGTTCTGACATCAGCTTGGAGCGAGAAGGAGAGGAAGAAGAAAAAGATCGTCGATCTGCAGCCACCTCACACCGACCCTTCAACCATCTGGAAACCCATGCGGCGGAACGTCCAAATCAGCGAGAGAATCCTCATCCTCCAGAGACTCGTCCCCTCCTAAAGTTATCTACTTGACACCGCTTCCATGCTCGACGAAGACATTCGCTAAGCTGTCGTCTCTGATGAGCTCAACAACGGCGCCTCAACCTCTAGTCCTTTCTCCGTTCAACCAGAAGAAGCACACCAACCAAACGACGTTACTGACTCCGCTGCCTTCTTCTGAGTAGTGCCCGCAAAGAAGACGTTGAACATTACGTGTCATCAAAAGCCAGGGAACAGGGGTCATAAGAGATAAAAGAGTTAAGGAAACTGTTAGATAACTCCATTTTTATTATATTGGAGGCAAAATTGCAGCAAAATATTTGAAGTTTGGTTTGAATTTGTTTTTGGACAATAATTTTTATAATTTTAAAAAATAAATATATAAGAAGATTTTTATTTTAAATAAAAAAAATATTTCTAAAATCACGATTTTAGAGTTGCCAACCACATTTATAACTCTTTGTAAATGATTATATGGTTAATTGAAACTTTAAAAACAAAAACAATTTAGGGTGCTTTTACTTAAAATTAAGGGTTAAGGTGTAAAAATACACATTAGCCTTTTCCTTAAGAGCTCCCAACATCAAGAACTTTTTTTGGAGCAAAAATACACACGTGATTACTATTTTGGAGCAAAAGTCACATCACACCGTTAAGTCACTGTTCATCGTGATGAGAGAGAAAGAGATAAAGTAAACAATAATATAACGACCGTGAAAGTGATTTAACGATGTGATGTGACTTTTGCTTTAAAATGGTAACCACGTGTATATTTTTACTCTAAAAATAAGTTCTTAATGCTGGGCGTTCATGAGAAAAAGGATCATATGTATTTTTGCACCTTAACCTTAAAATTAAAAATAATGGTTTCATCTGAATGAATGACCTGCCCCCATCATAGAGGAGAGAGGGGCCCTCCTTCTCTCCCCCAATGATCTAATGCCACTGAAGCGACAATGAATCATAGAACCTATCATGCAATGCCACTGAAAGTCGGAGGACCTATCATGTAATGCCGCGTGTGCGACATTCTACAACAAACAAAGACGGACGGATTTGGCTTTCTTTTTATACTCTATATCATTTTTATTTTTACTGTTGGATTATGATCACAGGTTCACAACAACAGTCTACATTTATGGTATAATAAAAAGTAAAAAAATATTATTATACGAGAAAATAAAAAAAATGATGATAAATCTAGACACAGCTGAAATCTTAATCCAATAATTAAAAAAAGATATAAGAGAAATGACGGTAAGAGGCGTGGGAGGAAATCCAAAGTCCACGGAAGACCCCTTTGTTCTGAATCTGCATTTACCGAATACAATAGAGACTGGCCGGAGAACAGAGTTGCCTTCCTTTTCTGGGAAATGGGTGGTATGGTAAAGAGTATAGACGCCATTATCTTCCTCTTCTTGCTGGTAATAGCTCTGGCAGCTCCACTTCTAGATGCTCAAACCTTCATACCTCACACTTACTTCCCAGACTTCCTTGTCCAATTGAAAAATTGGTATGCCCGTGATTATGGCGACTATCTCGTGATTGACAAGCCCCATTTCTTCGTCGGACTCGTCTTCTTCGAGCTCGTCTTCCAATGGCCGCTTGCTCTTCTCAATCTTTACGCCATTTTGACTTCCAAGCCCTGGTTCAACACTACTTGCTTGATGTATGGCGTCTCTGTGTCTACTTCCATGGTATGTAGGATTAATTAGATGTTCTTCAAAGTGTTGATACGTTCTCGTATAATTATTCTGTGATTTCATGTTTTGATTGCTCTGTGAACACAGTAATGTGTGTAAAAGAAGAATTTTGTGCTAATATGCTGTGAAACACCTTTGATCGAACTTTTGTCTGAAATCACGAATAAAACGCAGAAAAATGAAATTACTGACAGATGGTTATTTGGTATGAATAGATTAGTGTGAGAGACTTGTTACTTCTCTGTTTACACGATTTGGTAAACTTTTATGTGTGTGTGTGTGTGTTTCAGGTTGCCATTTTATCAGAAATAATAGGTTCCAAAAGGGCATCTGATAAGCTGTTGATGATGTACTTCCCTTTCTTGGGTTTAGGAGTTTTAGCAACTCTACGAGGGTTACTGTCATATTCCAATGTCGGCAAGAGGCCTGCGGTGCCCAGGAAAAAGCGAGCTTGAGTGATTTTCTGGATCGAAACCGTGGAACAGAATTTGCAGGTGTTGAGTTAGTAGATCAGAGACAGGTTTCTGTAAGGGTATAGATTTTGGTCTACTTTAGGATCTTTGCATTTTGTATGCTTTTGTTGGCTATAACGAATGTTTGGTCTCTTGTGTGTTCATCTGAGAGAGTTATGGCAGTTCAAAATCATTCCTGACACTCATACTTTGTGCTTATTTTACATGACGAATTTAATACGGCATTGTCACAGTAAACAAAGGGATTACCTACACACCTTATCAAAGTTTGGTTATCTTGTACCCAAGCATTGTTTGGTGATTATTTGGCCATGGGGTTAATTTGTAGAATTGCAAAATCATAATTAGTGGCGATTATATTTGAACTCAAACAACCTTCGTTTCTAGCTACCAAACATGTACCTTGCTCTCAGCAAGATCTTCACGTGTTGTCGTGAAGGCGATATAATCAATATTTTCATCAATCATTTATAAAATCTTCTACATCTAGCAGCCCCTCCAGGCCTTCTCGCTTTATTATGCTTGTTACATTTTTCTCTCAGAAAGAGGGGGAAACGCAAAAGTCTTGGAAAGCAGATTTAATATCTCTGAAGTCTATTAAAGTTTGTTGGTTGGAAATTTCAATTAAATAGATGTGGTATTTTTTTAACATTAAATTGAGATGACTGCGTTCCATAATGAAGTAAATCAGGAAGTGGGGAAGAGACCTGATATCATCTTCTGATCTCTTTTCTGTATAACTCTCATATACCATAAGCTAATGCGACTATTAACTTACGATAGTGGCATAATTGTAATACCAAAATATTCACATGTTCTTAGTCAAGAATTATATGTGAAGTATCTGGAACTCAAACTTAGAATTAGGCGTGATATTCTACTTGATCTCTAGATCAATTACATGAAGACATGTCTTAATAGAGTAGGGAGACGCCTTCCATTTTTGAGAAAGCTGAGGGAAAGAGGGACAAAAGAGCACTGACACATCCCACTAATATATGCTCAAATCCTTCTCCTTCAAACTCTCTACCCTCGTTTCCTTGTCTAACTCAAGAACTGGTACATCCGCGAGTATGATGACTAGCTATCTGATGATAGAACAGCCCCATTTCTTCGTTGGACTCATTTGTTATGAGTTCTTCTTTCAATTTCCACTCATTCTTCTCAATCTTTACACCGTTTTGTCTGCCAAGCCCTGGTTCAAAACCACTTGCTTGGTCTACGGTGTTGCTTTGTCTTCTGCAATGGTATGAGCAGCAGTTTTTTAAAGTGATAATGCATCTGTGTGCAAGTCCGCAAGATCTGGTTTTTTGATTGTCTGGAGGTTTGAAGAGTTGTTCTTAAAGTAATAGATTTCTTTCAATTTTTTGTATATTGAAATCTGTATTGTATTTGGATTACTTTTAATTTATTATATAATATTTTTTATTTTTGCCCCCTCATTAAAATTCTTGGATCTGCCACGGCTAACAAGCTTCCATAAGTACGATAAGCTATTCCAACAAACAGAACCTCTATAAATCATGTCTGTCTGCAATCAAACTCACTTATAACAGGGATTCGGCGCAGTTCCTCGTCCCTTGCAATGTACTCCGGCATCTTCAAACCCTTCTTCATGGGGAGGTCAACTTCAGCAAGTATGATATCAATATCTTGCATAAAAAAATTTCAGAATGCTAAAGTTAATGTATCGTTTAAAGAAGACATGAGAACCTGTCTTGATTTCCTACAATAGAATTCAAGATTACATTCTCAACTTTTACCCTCACAATAGAATTCAGGATCACATTCACAATTTTTACCCTCACCATGATGAAAGCCCATCGGGCACTGACAACCGTCTATTCTGTATTCCTGCATCTAGAAAGGGAAATTAAGTAAGCCATGAGCCACCACCAATGAGAGTTGGCACAGATGGTAAGGGATCTAAGATTAGACCCTTGGGTCGTGGGTTCGATCCCCTCTGCCGTCGCTGGGACTCTTTTGATAGGCGATCTCGTAAGTCCCCAGTAAGTGCTCATAGAGCCCGGGGCCGTGCCAGCAGGAGACTGATGTCGAATCCTTCCAAAACTTTTTTTGTAACAAAAAAAAAAAGTAAGCCATGAGCCATTTCAAGGAGATGGAAAAACGAGAAGTTCTTAGGTATACCATCTTATTCTATCGGTAACTCCGTGAAAATCCATTATTATTATTTTTTTTTGTAGTGTCATGCAAGGTAATTAAACCCGGACCGGTCAGTGAACCGGCCTGGATATTGGGTCAAGGGTCAGTGGGTCAGGCCGGAGTCAACCCGAGACTAAACCGGGACCAGACCGGTGAGGAATAAAAAATTGATAAATAATTTCATTTCTTATCACACAATCCATAATTCCAAATACTACATATTATTTCAAGACTTTAAATCACTAGCCAAATAATTATATATTTGTCAACTACTCTTTACAATTTTCTTTACAAATTGATATCAAAGTATCATATATCATCCAATGACACTTGAATTTGTAATTGAATCATAAAATATTCACCATAACAAAATATCAAAAAAATAAAATTTAAAAAAAAAAAAAAAACGGTTCGACCGGGTCAACTGGCGGGTTAAGACCGGTTTGACCGGGTCACACCGGGTTTACCGGTTCAGTCCCGGTTTAACGTCTTAAACCCAGTTTCTGATCTGGACCGGACCAGTTCCAGGTCCCCTTCACCGGTTTCCGGTCAGAACCGACTGGTCTGGTCCGGTTTTGATAACCATGGTGTCACGATTTTGACAATTCATTCTTTAGTAAAATTCTTTTCTTAGACTAATATAGAGTTGGTTTAGCTCATCGGTGTGATGCCCACTAGATTCTTTTGGGTATCTAGCTTGAGTCCCAGAGAATTGTGTTGAAAAATACAACCATGAACCCCTAACCGAATATATAAGATGATAATATTAAAAGAAAAAATTATTTTCTTAGCATTCACTGTGTCGTATAATGTCATTTTCCCTATTAATTATTTGCCGAAAAGAAGCGTAATGTTGTTGGCGACGATCTGCCTTAAAGATTAAAATAAAATGTTTTTTGATGAAGAATATTTTCTCCGATCTTAATGGGGTTGTATAGAGTTAAATAATTAATTTCAAATGATTGACAGCATTAATTAAATTACTTATTAATAAAAGATGGGTGTCACATTTTTATATATATAAAAGGTGTGTGCCGCATTGTATTAAAAAAGTCCTCCTTGATCAATTATATTCGTGCCATCCCTTGATAAAAATATTTTATTTGGTTCCATTAATTAAAACAGTTTAAAAATTATAAATTTAAAAGATAAAAGGGATTAGCACCTCACATTTCAAAATAAAATGAACCTTATAGTTTATTACTACATTTAGGACAGGAAGAAGCATTAACCAAAACTTACCAGTTGATATAATATAGTTTTTTTGTAACTTTTAATTATATTTTGTATTAAGAAATAAATTATAATATTAAAGGATAGTTTTCTAAGCATATGTCTGGAACATTTAAAATAAGTGTTTTTGCAACTCTTTTCACATATCTATAATACAGAATTATTTAAAATAGACTAATCCAAACAAGTATTTATTTTAATTGTTCACATTCATATGTTTCTAAATAAATGGTATTTTATCTGTATGAATAATTTTCATATTAATTATTTGATGCAAGATAAAATATTATTTACATCTTCCACTTAAACTATTTTATTTTTTCCTGAGGGTGTGATTTGACTCAAAAGTAAATTGTTTTCAAAACTTAAGGGTCTATTTGAATTGGTATTGGAAAAGCACGTTCATGCAAGTTGAGACAAAACTCATCATGTATATGCAAATCATATTGAAAAAGCATCTTCTAGCTCTAACCCAATCAGACTCTAATTATTCATGACTCAATTTCTTTTCTTGAAAGTCAATCGCCAGTTTTGTGATTTTGTTACAACTCACGACCCCGTAAGCAGATATTTTCCCCTGGAATGTGGCCTATAAGATATTACGATAGGCATGGCAGCTTGGACACAAACCATACTATTAAGGAACATAACCAGTTGTCTTTTTCACATGATCCCTTGAGTTTACCAAAAACACAAAAAATAACATAGCATTAACACTTTGAAGTGGAGATCAAGATAGGGTTTCCCCACAAGTTCCGTAGTGATTTTTTTTTTAAAAAAAAGAAAAAGAAAAAGAGTAATCTTTATTAATGTGAAAACAGATATTTTCATTCCATTTTATGATACGAAATCTTGAATAAAAGGACAGACAGGGGAGGAAAGATAAGGGAGAGAGGGGGGAGAGTAGGCAAAAAGAGCAAAAATGGTCAATTTTCGCGTTTGTTCAAAATACTTGACAAATATGGCGAAGATTGAAGGTTTATTTTCACCCATTTAAAAGTGATACGGTTAATTTTTTTACATAAATGGTCAATTTTATCATTCACGCTATTATTGAATAGATTCCCCGTACTCTTGAGATGATGTATTAAATATAAGACCGAGTTAATTTTTTTTAGAGATATTAAAAAAATATTTTAAAATATTTATATTTATTGTTGTTTCTCCAAATTATGTTGTCTATTTATAAACTGATATATAATTTAATGATATATAATACTCCCTCTGGTCTTTATTATAAGACACCAATTTACTTTAACCAACTCATTTATTACTATTTCCCATGATACCCTCATTTTTAACTAACTCATTTAAATTTACATTATTAAAGTAGGAGTAAAGTTGGAAACATTTATTAATTTTGGACCTAATTAATGAGTTAACTTCCATTCCTTGGTTTGTGAGAAATAGTAGTTGGTGTCTTATAATAAGAACCAAAGGAAGTATATGATATGATTAAGTAACTTATGTAGTTTCCTTAATCTTTTTTTTTAAAAAAGTTAACATTATCTTATATTTAAAACCAAAGTGTGTATATATGCTAAATAGGAGTAGAGTTCTAATGCTACTATTATCTAACAAAAAAAAAGGCCACTATTAAAGTTTAATACCAGAATTAATAGGATTTAATTTTTTTTATTAATCTAAGTTGAAAGTGATTTATAAATACCAAGAAAAATCTAAACATGTGAATTAATCTTAGATTAATTTATCTTGAGTGATTCTAACATAAGTAAAATGTGTAAAAAGAATTACTACTACCTTCCATCTTTAATGTACAGCCCAGTTGACTTTTTTAGAAAGATTAATGAAGCTAAATAAATTTCTTTAAAGTATTAATTCTGACATTAAACTAATTTGTTTGACTTAAACTAATAAATAATTAAATGATATATTCCATCAAATCCTAAATATAGAATAAAGTTTGTAGTACAATTTGCTCTACAAACTTTGTCCTATATTTAGAATTGAAGGTAGTACAACTTATGTTTTGATTAACTAATTTATTCAGTTTCTTTAATTTCTCAAAGGATATGTATAGTATTATCTTGTAAAGCATACAATAACTTATTCTAGCTACACCAAACGGGCCGGGTATTTTAAGTATCTTTATGTTGTGCTATACTCCCTCTGGTCCTTATTATAAGGCACCAACTACCCAAAATTTTTGATCCTTTTTATAAGGCACTAACTATATTTAACTAACTTATTTATTACTATTTCCTATTATGTCTTTACTTTAACAAACTTTTTTAAATCTTTCTCATTAAAGTAGGGATAAAGTTGGAAACTTTTATTAATTTTAGGCTCATTAATGACTTAACTTCTATTTTCTTGGTTTGTGAGAAAAGATAGTTGGTGCCTTATAATAAGGACCAGAGGGAGTATATGATATCGATGAATTTTATTTCCTACTGTGTAATTTTTTGTTTTTTATAATTCATCGTGGTGTTTCTCAAACATCCTGATAATTAAATAAGATTTATTAGTGCTAATGTTTAAATTAGGAAATCTTGACCCTGTACAGCAATTTAGAGGAGGAAACAAAAGAAATGAAAGACATATTCGCTTTGATGTGCGTGGAGTCATGTGATAGAGCTGACGCTTGCAGACGTGTTTGTTAAATAGAACAAAGGAGCCTGCGGCGTGGTCGTGAGATCATGGGCATGGAGCCAGAACCTCTTCTTTAATAGTGCCTTTTTAACTTATGAATAATAGTTCTTTCACTTATTATTGATAAGTTAATTATAAGACTGATTTTTTTTATATTATTTTACTTAGTTGAGATTTTGGTGTGATTTTCTCAAATAAAAACGCTCCTTCAATCAATCAATACGTCTCACAACGTTATCATCACCATTGAATTCTTAGTTAAAGTTGAGTCACTGCCCATGCCTTAACTTTTTAAGGGAAAGAGAAGGAGGATAATGAAGATTAGGGTTAGGGATTTCGGATTGAATGAACTTTCATATGAATATTCTTTCTCAGATAGAGCTTTGTGGCTCTCGTTTCGTACTCTAAGAATCTTGTTGGTGATTTGCTCTAATTCTATACGAAATGTCAAATCTTCCTATTATTACGTTTTAATACTTCTAAGATGACATCGAGATTTTAAAAACTTCTAAGGTTACATTGAAATTTTCTCAATACTTTTAAGAGGAATTTGCACCTTAACCTTTTATTTAAGTTGTTATTTTATATGTTTAAATAAATATATAATGTATACCTTATAAATACGCATAAAAATGATTATGTAACCCATCTTTTTAATTTGGATGAAATGGATGGGAGTGATTTATAATAAAGATAAATAAGGTATATCCTTTTATTTTGATATCTGCTTGATTTCGAGACCATGGAACCCTGTCCCATATGAATCTAATGGAGAATTTGATACAAAAAGTCATTAACAAATGAGTCGAACACGATTATAACTATATAGTAAGGAAGAATTGGATGACTCATCGTTTATTAACAAAGTCATTTTCGCTTGTGATATGATGTTGTGAACGCGTGGATCCTTACACAATATACGAACATGATATATTAATTTAGTAAATATATCTTAAATTAATAGCCGGAGGAGTATTTTCTTTTGAAATATGAGTAAAATGTTTGTTCAAATTAATTTATTTTAAGTGATTTTGTATTATATAAAACAATTATCCTGGAGGAGTTTTTTTTATGTTGTAAAAGGTAGAAGGTTTTTTTATATTTTATTCCTAGATAGGTACATTGTCTTCTCCTCCTCATGTGAATAGCTCCTTCAACAATATCACGCCTTGCACTACATAAACGAAGGAAGTCTGACTTATTTGATGTCATTATCAAATATCTGATTTAAATAATAGGAAAATTTTAGTTTCCCATATTTTGTCATGCCACGTTCCCAAAAAAAATGTCATTTTTCACTTGTATTTGACTTCTAATTTTTTCTCAAAATTTATTTGTGGCCACTTCAATTCTCACCTTTCATTTTGTTTTGTTTTTCCCCTCTTCCTTACACACGTTTTTTGGGCTAATGGTTTATACATATTTATCTCTAATGTCTCTATTTTAAGAAAAATAAACTAATAGTAATAAGGGAAAATGACCAAAAAAAATTTTTGAAATTGAAAAATTCTAAATCAAGTATTTCCCATAAAATGAGGTGTGAATTGTTTATTAAGCCCCATTATTACTTTATTAATTTTTTATAACAAATTTAATTTAGAATTTTACAATTTCAAAGCACATTTTACGTGATTCTCCCTATAAAAAAATTGGGGAAAAGAATATTATCTCTGGGTAATCACGCAACATAAGAAAAGAAATGAAAAGACGCCAGAATAAGAAAGCACAAAAAGAAAGAGAAAAAAGACGCCAACGCACTAATGTTGAAGGGCCAGCTTAAGTATAGCCGTTGGCTTCGGGTCTTTTTCTTCGAACCAAAGTTATGATCAGGAAAAAAGGAAAATTCTGAAGATTCGACCATGATATCTGTTTATTTGTTAACAGTTCATAGAGATGAAGATATGACATTAAATTAATTAATAGGATTTTTTTAAACAAAAATTGTTAACTGGTAGGAAACTTCAGTTTAATTACCTCCATTCATACTAAAATCATTCAATTTTATGTGGCATTCTAGGCATCCCTGTTCAAATATTTAAAATTTGAAAAATGTTATTCCCTTCCTTACTCATTATAAAAAATAAATAAGAATATTTGTTATTCATAAGCAAAAGAAATAGAGAAAATCTCAAATTAAAGTAGGGAAAAGACAAATTAGGGAGTCTAATATCACAAACCTCAAGCAGACATGTGGGAGGAATATGAGATTTACAAATGTTTGCAAATGACTAATATGCCCCTAACAATGCTTGTGGGCCCGAGTAGTCAATATGTATACCGAAGTTATTAATTGCATTTTTAAAATTGTTATTCCTTATACATAAGTTGATCAAGAATCAAAATTAACAACTTACGTATATATATTGGCAATTTGAGCTCCCCAAAATACCAACAACCTTGTAGGTAATATTTTGAAACCACACGTGTCAGGCGTCACTAACTACTTAGTTATAAAGAATAACAATATAAGATTAGCAATTAACAACTTCAGTATACGTATTGACAATTTGAGTTTCTCAAATGCTATTAGGGGCATGTTGGTCCTTTAGAAACATTTGCAAATCTCGTGTTCCTTCCACGGGTCTGGCTTGTGATTTGTGATGTTTGACTCTCTAATTTGTCCTTTCCTTATTTCAAATACATTTTTCTAGGATTTTCCCTAAGAAATATTGGATCATGTTTTGGTGCATTTATTACACTATTTTTGTTGATTATATTGGTCATTTGGAAACATTTGTAAATCTTTATGGTATAGAGATTAACAACTTAAAAAGCTGAATTTGTCAATTTTTATACTCAAGTTGTTATTACCTTGATTCAATTTGTTAATAACGGCTAATTGGGCCGAGGGAGCTCAAGTTGTCATTTTATATACTCAATAGTTAATCGGATTACTCAAGTTATTGCTGGAGCTCTAACCCACCGGCAAAGCTTTGGTGTCGGCAAGGATTCTTTCCTTTTTTTAAAAAAAAAAACATGAGGGCAGTTTGCTAAAAACATAACATTTCAAAATCTCAGATACTTTATTGTGACCTATGTGACATTTTCATGTGCTAACAGGCCTTTTTTGAATTTTTCAAATTCAAATGGTATTTTAAATATTTTTTTTTTCAAAAGTTTATTAATTTAAGGGAAAATCCATAATAAAAAACTTTTAGGATACTAAAAGACTAAATGTGATTTGAATATTCATAGTCCCAAAGAGATGTTAGGCTTAATTTTTCTTTTTTAAAATTAAAATAAAAAACCCAATTTCCCCTTACATATTTTTTATTTAAAAACAATTACTCCTACCCGTCGTCGCCTCCTAAGCTTTGATGACCGAAGGCCGGAGCTTTGGTAGGAATATTCTACTTGTGAATAAACATTTTCAAAGTGGTGGGGGTAGGGTTCGATCCCCTATCACTTTGTTTGCACAAAATGCTGGTGCCTATAAGCTAGCTACTAATGACATTCAATATAAATGATACAAACAAAAATATATATATTAACATTTGATCTTTAACCCCAACATATTAATAAGTTCATATAAGGAATTGAAAATTTTAAATAAGAAATTCACAACTTTCATTTTTTAAGTAAAAAATTTACTTATTCTCTCAAACCATTAACAAATTCAGATAATAAATTCACAAATTTAGATAAGGAATTTACAACTTTCGTTTAAGTAAAAAACTCATTTACTCTCTCAAGCTATTCATATTTAAAAAAAAAAATCACAAATTTAAATAAGAAATTCATAAGTTTTAATAAGGAATTCATAATTTTCATTTTTTAAATGGAAAAATAACTTATTCTCTCAAGGAATTCACAAGTTTAGATAAGGAGTTTATAACTTTTATTTTTTAAATAAAAGATTCATTTACTTTTTCAGGCCATTTATAAGTTTAGATAAAGAATTCATAAATTTAGATAAGGAATTCCGACGGAATATTAATAAATGTTCCCAAAGTGGTGAACTATTTATTCACAAGTTTGAAACCCCACCACTTTATTTGCACAAATTTTTCGTGACCATTGAGCCACTAATACCATCCAATATAAATGATGCAAACAAATTTTGGGAAAAAAAAAAGGTGTGGATAGTTGTTTTTGAAAATATGCTTTTAAAATGATGTGGTGGTTGCCATTGTTGGCAGTGACGTGACGGTAGTCGTCATTGATAGTATGGTATCAATAGTAAATAGGAGATAAACTTAAAAAAAAAAAACAAGAAAATAACTATTTTTTTTTTTTTTTAGTTTTTACACACTTTTTATTTTTTGTTTTTAAAAAACAGTGAAAACAATTTTCAAAACACGTTTTTTAAATTTTTTGTTTTTAACAACAACAAAAAGTTGTTTTTAAAAACAAAATCAAGCAAGCCTTAGTCATTTGGAGAGAAATTAATGCCATTTTTGTCTATTTTGCTCCTATAATTAATGTTTAAATGTGACTTAGTTTAAAATACAAGTCACTTAGACAATAATTAATAATGTTTTTTTTTTGTCAATTTTGCTTCTATAACTAATTTTTAACGTGACTCATTGTATTTTTTTTCCTCATTCATAACCTCATTGTATTATTATAAGATACCAACTAACAATTCTCACAAACAAATAAAAAAATTTAAATCATTAAATTTGTCATAAAATTTAAGTAATTTTCAATATTACCCATACTAATTGCACAAAACTCTAATATTATATTAATTATTACTCTGACTCACTACCCTTATTAATTATGGACATACAAAGAAAAAGAATATTTAATACTATTTGGAAACAAGTAACTTCTTTATGAAAATGACCAAATATCTTTATTAGTTGATGGCTTGTAATATAAGAACTAAAAAGGATATTGTAGAAGGAAGGGACACGCATTCACATCGCACATGCACTGATACGTGTAATATATATAATTAAGTTGAGCATGCCAGGGGCGTGGTATAATAAATTTTGTTTGATCCTGCAGGTTCGTGCTTGGGTGATAATAATGACATGCAAAGAATAGTTCCATAAAAATAAGGCACAAATTAATACATCATTAACAGAACAAACAATTAATGTCTACGAAAAAAATAGTTTTGAGTAATTAATTACTGATAGTCCTAATATTCATGCATGGGAATACGAATACTATGATTTACTAAGAGATGATTAGGAAAAATGACATTACCACGTGAGAATGTATTTTATTGTTATTGCCAAAACCACGTCAGAATGTTGCCACTACTATATCCCCTTCTTGTAATAAGAAAAAATATTATCTAATTTGTAATTAAGGAAATGAGTTATAATTGATTAAAAATCATAAATATGCCAAAGATGTGTTCTAGAACACCGCAATTTGATTAATAGGATCTTATATACAAGGATAGAACTGTACTTTTGGCAAATTCCATAATTTATAGTTTTCGATAGTTAAGTATGATAGAGGCTTCATTGCCAGCAAATGAAGAATCTGAGAAAGATCCGGCTTTCGTGTTTTGGTGGATCTTTAAAATCCTTTCGACCACCTATGTTGTGTTGATGAGATATTTGTATGATCCAATGATGGCCTTAATGACGTGGGAAGATGGATATGGAGATTCAAGTTTGGAAAGGTAGAATAGTGGGAGGCATATATACTTGTTATATTTCTGGTTTTTAGGTACATCTATTTGATATATTTAAGTTTCCAGAATTTTTGTTTTTTTTCTTCTAAAAATTTAATCTTAAGATTGTCAAACTCATGAATTTAAGTAAATTCGAGACAATGATGTAAAATCGTTTCTTAGACTCGAATTATAAATTTGTAAAACTTTACACTTATCAATAAATGGTTATTAATAGTATATAATTAAAAAAATATAACAATTTAATTTAAATATATTTTAAATCCAAATAATTAAATTAAACATATCAAAATGTTGATTACTTTCATTCTCAACAAAGAAATTTTGATAAAATTTATATATGAAGTCACTCATTATGATCAAATTGAGAAAGTTAGCACTAGTTTAAGAGTGTATTAACATAATTTTGTAACTTCAAAACATAAAACAGTAAACTTATTGTGTGAATTTGTAACTTTGACTAAGTTTACAACTATTATAAATTTAAGAGTGGTTTAACATGATTCTACAAAGTAGAGACATAAAAACGACAAGCTTAAAGAGTCAATTCACAATTTTGACATTTTATTTTTTAGTAAAATTCTTTTCTTAAACTAATATAGAGTTGGTTTAACATAGTTGTATAAGGCAAACTATAAGGCTTCACTAGATCCCTTTAAAGTTTCTAGCTTGAGTCCCAGAGAATTGTGTTAAAAAGATAGCCACCAACCCTAACCAAATATATAGGATGATAATACCAAAAAAAAAAAAAAAAATCCCTAGTAATTATTCGCTTGGAGACGATTCGCCTTAATTAAAGATTAAAATAAAATTTTTGTTGTAAGACGGGGGCAAGGAAAAAAAAAAAAAAAAACTCGTATCTGAATGGTGTCATGTCGATTTCCGAGATTCTTCCATCCTCGGGGGTGCCATCGCTGGAGAAGATGCTGTGTTCATATTAATATTTTCTCCGATCTTTTCTGATGAAGAATATTTTCTCCGATCTTAATGGGATTGTATAGAGAAATAATTAATTTCAAACGAGTGCCAGAATTAATTAAATTACTTATTAATAAAAGATGTGGGTCACATTGTTTTTTTTTTTTAATATAAGGGGTGTGCCGCATTGTTTTAAAAAAGGCCTCCTTGATCAATTATATTCGTGCCATCCCCAGATAAAAATATTTTATTAGCTTCCATTAATTAAAATACTCCCTTATTCTAAATATAAGATAAAATTGACTTTTTTAGAAATATAAAAGAAACTAATTAAATTACTTTAAAATATTTATGTTTTTTCGCCTTATCATTTTGCTTCTTTAATTAATCTAATGTTACACAACATATTATATGATCAAGTAACTTATTTAGCTTCGCTAATCTCTAAAAAAATTCAACCATATCTTATATTTTGGATCGAAAGGAGAAGTGTAAAAAATTATAAATTTGGAAGATAAAATAAATTAAGATCTCACATTACAAAATAAAATAAACCTTATAGTTTATTACTACATTTAGGACAAGAAGAAGTATCAACGTCCAACACTTACTAGTTGATATAATATTGTTTTTTGTAAATTTTATTTTTTGCATCAAGAAATAAATTATAGTATTAAAGGATGGTTTTCTAAGCATATGTCTGGAACATTTAAAATAAGTGTTTTTGCAACTCTTTTCACATATTTATAATAAATAATTATTTAAAGTAGACTAATCCAAACAAGTATTCATTTTAATTATTCACATTCATATGTTTCTAAATAAATGGTATTTTATCTGTCTGAATAATTTTATTTTTATTTATGCAAGATAAAATATTATTTACATCTTCCAGTTAAACTATTTTAATTTTTCTTGAAGCAAAGATTTGACTAAAAAAAAAAAAAAAAATTATTTTCAAAACCCTGTTTGAGTTAAAGTTGGAAAATATATTCATGTAAATCGAAACAAAACTCTTATCATAAACTTACCTCATATACTATAAATCACATTGAAAAAGTAATTTCTACATTTAATCCAAATATGCATTAATTATTCATTAGTCAATTTCTTATCTTGAAGGTCAATCACCAATTTTTGTGATTTTGTCACAACTCATCACAACCCCGCCATAAGCAGATATTCTCGCCTGGAATGTGGCCTATAAGATTATAATATAAAATAGGCATGGTCGCATGGACACAAACCATAGTATTAAGGAACATAACTAATTAAGTTATCTTTTTCACATGATCCCTTGAGTTTACCAAAAATACAAAAAAATAACATGGCATCAACACTTTAAAGTGGAGATCAAGATAGCGTTTCCCACAACTTCCCTAATGATTTTTTTAAAGAAAAAGAAAAAGAGTCATCTTTATTAATATGAAAACAAATATTGCAACCTATTCATCTCAACCTACCACCAAAATCTTTTCATAGTGAAGGTTTGGGTTTAGAGTTTCATTTCATATCATGGAGTCAACGGGTTAATTTTTGGTCATCTTGATTCAAGTTCATTTCACTTGGTTAATTAATTAAATGTAGGGAATTTTAATATGTAGTAATATTAAATTCATTTGGCTCTCTAGAAATCAAAGTAAAAATTACAATTAATAAAATTTTAAAATATACATAATATTTTCATGGAATGAAAAATTAGTACTACATCTAGTAAAATTTTGTATTATAATTTACACTACAAACTATGTATTCAGGTCCGGAGGAGAAATAGAATTTTATTTCATTCCATTTTATAATTACAGTTGATATTTTTCAATTTTTAAAAAACTATTCTAAGCTTCTTCTTTTTTTTTTTTCTTTTTTTTGAGGTGACCTTAGATGCTCTCCTTCTCTGTATTCACTTTCCTTTGGACGAGCAGGGAGCGCTCCTCCGCCTTGGGAGGAGCGCTGGGAGATCTGAACGGTCCAGATTTCCCTATGAGATCTGGACCGTCCATTTTTTTTTATTTTTATAAGATTTTGAAAAAAAATATTTTTTTAAATACTAGTCAGTATCCTAAAATAATTTTTTAACTATCAATTAATATTCTAAAATAATTTTTTAAGATTCTAAAAATCATTTTCAAGAATATAAAATATTTTTTAGTGTCAGTTAGTATCCTAAAGTATGTTTTTAGTCTCAGTTAGTACCCTGAAATTTTTTTTAACAGTACCAGTCAGTACCCTGAAGTATCTTTTTAGTCTCAGTCAGTCCCCTGAAAAATTTTATCATCTTGATAAAATTTTTCAGGGGACTGATTGAGACTAAAAAGATACTTCAGGGTACTAACTGGTATTGTTTAAAAAAAATTTAGGGTACTCATTGTTGCTAAAAAATACTTTATCATCTTAAAAAATTATTTGAAGATCTTGAAAAAATATTTTAGACTACTGATTGCTACTAAAAAGATATTTCAGGATACTTACTGGTACTAAAAAAAAATCTTGATAAAATTTTTTTACAAAAATCTTATAAAAATAAAAAAAATAAATGGTCCAGATCTTATGGGAAGATCTGGACCGTCCAGATCTTATGGGGAGATCTGGACCGTCCAGATCTCCTGGCACTCCTCCCAAGGGGGAGGAGCGCTCCATGCTCGTCCAAACGACGAGAAGGGAAAGTGGATCCCTCCTACTCTTAACTTCATCTCGACTCTCGAGGTCACTTTTGATTTCCCATGCATTATTAAATTAGCCATGTGGGTCTTTCCCAACTTATCTATATATAGCTCAAAGCCACCTCTTTAGAATTTCAGAGCTCGATCGCAGTTTAACGAGAGCATTGAACGCAAAAGTCCAAATATCTTCATACCTTACTACCTTGGATGGCTAAGTTTGAGAACTCGAAATTTCAAATTTTTCATGCCCCAGTTGTTCTAGTTCCCTGCCGAATCTAGCCTGTGAGGGTATATTTTCTACCTAAACAAGTTATTTTGAATCTTGGTGCTCCTTGGTTTTTGGTTGATACTACTGTGCTGCATTTCTCTTCTTTCTGCTAGGATTTTTTCTTTTTTTCTGCGTTGTTCATCTCTGAGCTGCTGAAGTTGTTCGCACTTGACAGGTGCTTTTAGCTCTCTTGATTGCGAGGCCAGGCCTAATGGCTATGGTAAGGTTACTATTCATCCTGTTTTTATGCCTGTGGATTTCCACAGAAGGTGGCTAGAACCGGAAATACCATTACAAACAAGACTAATGTTCCTACGAGGCCAAGCGTTGAGAGTCGGAGTACTGTTTACTCTCTATTCGTACGTTGGAAGATCAGCAAAACCAGCAATTTTTGCTGCCCTCGATGATGTTAATAATGATACAACCATTCTTCCTGGCATTAAAATGGAAGCTATTTTAGTTGATACAAATTGCAGCGGGTTTATCGGCACACTGGAAGGTATTAGCCATAACTGCTTTTCTTCTATTAAAACCGGACCGGTCATTCTTTGAATCGGTCTGGTAGTAGTAGCTCAAAGGGTTTCTCGGTCAGACCGAAACTAATCTTGGTAAAGAAAAATTTTTAAAAAAAAAATCATTTTTTTAAAGAAAATTTCAACTAGGTTAATACTCAGACAATTGGACCGGTTTGCCAGTTTTTGGGTTGCATGGGCCGGTCTGATTCGGGTTTAATTACATTGCTTGTATCAAATTAAAGCCTAATTTGTTATTTCCATTATAATTACCAGAAAAAAAAAAATAACTTCTAAGAAATTTGATGCGCACTACTTATTAAATGTGAGATAACTGTTCTCTATAAAAAACATAAGATGACTTTTTATTTTACTTTTGGCTTAAAGTACGAGTTAATTGTTTTCTCTTTATTGTCTCCTTAATTTATTTTCCAAATATAAATGGAGTTTGAGTTCTGGATATAATCTTCCTTTCATTTTGGACCGTTCTTCAATTTTCATTGGGTATGTTGCAGTCAGCAAATATATTCAAGTTCATTTTTTTCTCCGTCACGCTTTGCAATTGGAATGTCTGACAGTTCTTTTTTCATTTCTGCCTAACTTTAATGAGTTTGAAATAAAGCAAAGCGTTCATGAACCATTAATTTGTTTTGCAATTTTGATGGATAGAAGGATAGGGAATCATTTTATGAACTGAACTATAACCTGGATAGGTTTGATTTGAAATATGATAGAACCCGTTTTACTTGTCAAACTTACAAAAGGAAACCTAAGGAGATACGTGAATTTTTTTTCTTTTTGAAAAAACACCTTTTTTCTGAAAAGAACGTTGACTTGGAGACTCCTACTGTCTTGGAGAAAGAAACAGGACAGTTGGTGAGCTATAGAGTGCCTGTAGCTATTTTAGGAATTGTGAGCATCACTTTTCGTATTTTAGTAGTCCTTAGACTGTGGGGAGGCCAGAGAATGCTTTCTTGAGCAAGTTAGATGTGAGGAGAGTATTGGTCTCTCGAATACCAGTGAGGGAGAAACTTGTGGTTTTATGTGTTCTTGTCTGAGATTTCTATTAAAACACTGATTCGGTTTTGGCTTTCTACTACCAAATTTGTGTTATACAGTCTCATCACTCTTGCACCCTTCTCTACTGTTTTATTATTAATATTTACAGCAGGTTGTATCGATCAAAATCATTGCTAAAATTTTGGACTGTCTTTATTATCTAACTTGTTTCATGGGATGAAATAAAAGGAGTGAAAGTGTTTTTGTTATATACAAATGGCTGTCATATTATGATATTATCTCTTTTATGTATGTTGTGGAAAGAGAAGTAAATGAGCTGAGCTTGATAAGACTTTCCTGATCATGCAGCTCTGCAGTTGATGGAGAATGAAGTGGTTGCTGCTATTGGTCCACAGTCATCTGCAATAGCTCATGTCATATCTCATGTTGTTAATGAACTCCACATGCCTCTTCTGTCATTTGGGGCTACAGACCCTACTCTTTCTTCTCTGCAGTACACATATTTTGTCCGCACCACCCACAGTGACTATTTTTTGATGAAAGCAATTGCATATGTGATTGACTACTTTGGTTGGAAGGAGGTGATTGCAATCTATGTCGATGATGAAAATGGAAGAGGTGGGATTACAGCTCTTGGTGATGCACTTGCAAAGAAACGTGCCAAGATCTCTTATAAGGCTGCCTTTGCCGTTGGATCCTCTGCAAGCGATATCAATATATTGTAAAATGTGGTAAACCTAATGGAATCGCGGGTCTATGTCCTCCATGTTAACCCTGATACTGGTTTGTCCATTTTTTCTCTTGCTAAGAAACTTGGTATGATGGGAAATGGTTGTGTGGATTGCTACAAATTGGCTTCCTTCAGTTCTAGATGCAATAGAACTAGCTGATCCTGACACAATGAATCTCTTACAAGGGGTTATTGCCTTACGCCGTCATACTCCTGAACTAATCCCAAGAAGAGGTTTATCTCTAGGTTAAAAAACAGTAAAAACAGGGAGACTACAGGCCTTAATTCCTTTGCACTATATGCATATGATTCAATTTGGCTACCAGCACGTGCTCTTGATGCATTTCTTAATGAAGGCGGCAATATATCTTTTGGTAGTGACCCCAAATTGCATGACACAAATGGAAGTGCATAGCATTTTACATCACTTCGTTCTTTTCAAAGTGGCCCACAGTTTCTCAAGAAAGTCCTGGCAATGAACTTCACTGGTGTGAGTGGTCAAATTCAGTTTGATGGGGACAAGGATTTAATCCATCCAGCATATGATATTCTCAACATTGTTGGAACTAGTCGTACAATTGGTTATTGGACTAATTACTTAGGCTTGTTAGTTGTAGCCCCTGAAATTTTATATACAAAACCACCCAACATTTCATCAAGCAATCAACATCTTTCTGGTGTAATATGGCCAAGAGAGACTACAACAATACCTCGAGGATGGGTGTTTCCCAATAATGGAAAGCCACTGCGAATAGCAATACCAAACCGAGTAAGCTATCTGGACTTTACTTCCAAAAACAAGAACCCCCCAGGAGTAAAAGGTTATTGCATTGACGTCTTTGAAGCAGCCATAAACCTGCTACCATATCCTATCCTACTACAATACATATTATATGGAGATGGGCATACAAATCTCAGCTACAGTGAAATCACGGATGAAGTTGCACATGGGGTAAACTTGGATGCAGTTTTTATTTCTTTGCAATATGGTTTTTCCCATAAAATTATGATGAGTCTATGATTTTTGGATACAAATGCATGGTTTCAAGAGATTTTTGTTACATAGTAATATTCCTATTGGAGAGCTAGATATCCAAGATACAAGGAACTATATTAAGTCTAGTCCAAATTTAAGTTTTGATCTTAATTTACTACAATAGGAGTGATAATATATGGTCTAGCAAGGTTTAGAAATGGATTGGGGTTGATTTTACCAATTGATTGCGTGGTTCAAAATCTAGTAGTGATGTTTATCCTTTATTTTTTCATAATTTTGATGCAATTGTAGAAGATATAGCAATTGTCAAAAGCAGGACAAGGATTGTGGATTTTACTCAACCTTACATGGAATCAGGGTTGGTTGTAGTTGTTCCAATTAAGGAGGTGAAGTCAAGTCCTTGGTCATTTCTCAAGCCGTTTACTGCACAAATGTGGTGTGTCATCGGTGCCTTCTTTCTCTCTATGGGAGTTGTGATATGGATTCTTGAGCATCGGCTCAATCATGAATTTCGTGGTTCTAAAAGAAAACAACTTATGACCATTTTTTGGTTAGTATGTTCAATCTTTGAATGGCCTTTTTTATCTAAGTGTATTAGAGGATGATAGAGGTTTCCTATGGACCTAGCTATTCCTAAGGAGTCAAATATTGAGTTTCACATACTATTTTATTTTCTTGTATTGTAGACTATTAGTCGAAATTGAGGTAAATTGATGTCATATCCTAACAAAATTTGAGAATAATATAGTATTTCAAATGTTTGAGCTGTAAGGCCTTATCTTTAGTTTTAACATATAAGTTTCCGTTTTGCAGGTTTAGCTTCTCAACATTGTTTTTCTCACATAGTATCTTGTTCCTTTATCTTTTTAACGTCGGGTAATTGGTAAAAAATGTGACAGCTTTGCTATGTTGGCTTGATGCAGGAGAAAATACTGCGAGCACTTTGGGGAGGATGGTGTTACTGATATGGCTTTTTGTGGTGTTAATCATGAATTCAAGTTACACTGCTAGCTTGACATCGATCCTCACAGCACAACAACTAACATCTCAAATTGAAGGAATTGACAGCTTGATTTCAAGTGATCAACCTATTGGAGTTCAAGATGGGTTTTTTATAGCAGATTATCTGACAAGTGAGCTGCGTATAGCTAAATCCAGGATTGTAAATTTGAAAAGTGAGCAGGACTACATCGATGCCCTTGATCATGGACCGCAGGGTGGAGGGGTGGCGGCAATTGTTGAGGAGCTTCCATATATGGAGATATTAATGTCTAAAACTAAGTGTAAATTCAGAACTGTAGGCCAGGAGTTCACTAAAAGTGGATTGAGATTTGTAAGTATCTTTGTTTGCATATTTATAGTTGAGGTTCCTTGAAAATTTAAAATTTTTGCTGGTTCTTCTACTTTGAATGCACCAAATAGTCGGAAAAATACTCATCAAAAGAATGGGGACTTGCATTTTTTTGGTAAAAATGAATTAAAGTTGGTGTATTCAATAAATATATGAAGAATAATTGGCCCCAGGAAAACCTATGAAAGAATAATAGGAAACATTCTGAACATGTTTGAACATTGTTTTCATGGTTTTGTTTTCTATGACGGCCATTCCAAAGGGACTCTCCCCTTGCTGTGGACTTGTCAACCGCCATTCTTCAACTCTCGGAGAACGGTGACCTACAAAGGATCCATGACAAGTGGTTTAAGACAGTTAGTTTTTCTGCACAAGCTAATGATTCTGGTTCAAACCAACTCTCTCTTAGCAGCTTCTGGGGCCTCTTTCTCATATGTGGGATTGCATGCTTCCTTGCTCTAGTTACATTTTTTGTTAGGGTGTTCCTTCAATATAAGAAATATATCCCAGATAGTGAGGAAGGTGAAGAAGATAGTGAGTATGTTGCAACGTCTGTCAGTGCTAGAAGGACATTCAAATCCACAGCTAGCTTCAAGGACTTGATTGGTTTTGTAGATAAAAAGGAAGCTGAAATAAAGGAGATATTGAGGGAAAAGAGTAAGAAACAAAGGCGCAGCCGGAGCTTAGATCAGCGCTCCGATTATTCAAACAACTAAGTTTACTTTGTACAATATTTGTTGGTCGAATGCTTGCATGTATATTTTTCTTTATTCAACATGGGTTCTAAGATTATGTCATGAACACTGTGAATTAGTAAAGCACACCATGTGATTACTTAAGGAAGCTTGAACTCAAATTAAAGAAGCCGTTCAATTATATCATTTTTTTTGAAGCCAATGATGTGTTACTAACTTGGAAAAATGCTAGCATGATGATACATGTTTATTGCAAAAGGTAAATAGGAAATGTTTATAATTTTGATGCAAACCAGAACTTATATATTCTTTGAAGAAGATTATTATTCAAGGATAATGCAAGTGACACAGTCATTAGGGATTAAAGAAGAGAAAAACAGGAGTCACTAACCATAACCAAGTTCTTTATGTCCCCAAGTTTAGTTTTTTATTTTATTTTATTTTTTATTTTTATGGCGGTAAAGTGAAATTGATTGACAAGGGAGGTTCAATCATATGAAAGTGAGCTTGTTAGGCCTAGTAAACTATTTTGGGTTTCTTTTTTATTATTTAGACTCCACTAGACCCTTTGGTGATTCCACTATTGACACATAGTCCATATGGATCAGCCTAGAAGATGGGACAGGGAGGCCCAACTTCAAATCTTCTAAGTTCAGGATCTGATGCATCACATTCTCAATCAGTTTTGAAAAGAGAAATTCCTAGCCATGCTTCCACAATTCCTCAATGTGAACTTGAAATAAATAAAATATTTAGGTTTAATCTTTGGTTTAAAGTTGGGACTTATATGTGCAGCTGAGGTTGAGAGTTTTAATTTCTTGATGTGTCACGATAGATTTATCGACAATGGCAACCTGATCACAAGAAATAAAAATAATGATGATGACAATAGTGACTTTTACATGTGTGCGAGCTTAGTTTTTGTGGTGAGAGTGAGATATGATGGCATGAGTCATGGTCAAGGGATAAATCAAGGAAATAAAAAATAGACAGGTTATCCCATTGTGATCTAAGAGTCATTTGTTTAATCACGATTGAATCGAGGTGAATTTGTTTATAATTAAAATATATAAAACTATTAATATATAACCATGAAAAAAAGTAATATTTAGATTTTAAAAAGGTGTTAATTCCCAAGTAAATGCAAGATTTATGCAAAAAAAGTTGTTTGGATTTGTTTGATAAAGTAGGTCCTATCTTTTTTTTTAAAAAAAAAAAAATTAGCTTGCCCCTAACGAGAAAGGAAAAATATTTCCATCGACTTAATTAACTTCTCTTACATGGATAGTGATTGAAGCAAGTGGTGCCCTTCTCCAAATGTGATGTGTCTGATAGCAGAGATTTGCCGGAAGCAGATTTTCTCCTCTTCCTTCCCTCCTCTTCTCTCATCTCAGCTGTTCATCTCAACCAAAAATTAATCTGAGATGGAAGAGGAGAGGAGATGAACGGCTGAGATGAGGGATACTGAGGGAAGAGGAGAGAAAGATACTGAGAGAAGCCAGGTCCGAGATTTGCCTCCTCAAGCTTGGAACTTCGATGTAGACGTCGAAGTCCTTTGAGTCATTTTATGGAAACAAATAAGTGACAACACGTTTCATATGTTATTGCTGTCACATTGTTATGTTACTTTCGATGATGCAAAGAAGGGTTGGATTTACGCTACTTCAATTCTGTATTTACCAACTCATGTATTCAAATAAGGGAGCTCATACTTTATATTCTTTTTATTATTATTATTATTAAGGATATCTCTAGGGGCTGTTTGGCATGGAGGGAGTGAGGAGAAGGAGAATTATTTTCGAGTTGGATTTTAAAAAAGGGTAAAGGTACAAAAATGCTCTTAAGTTTTGTCCTCATAAGCGTCCAGCACCATGTGTTTTTTTTTTATCGGAGCAAAAGTACCTATGTGGTTACATTTTAGGAGCAAAAATACCCTTTTCTGTTAATTGACCGTTAACCATGGTAAAATTACCCTTTTACCCTTAGTTTAAAATAAATAAAAAATGAATAAAAATACCCCACCGCCGGCGACCGCCGGAATTTTTTTTTAATAAAAAAAACAAAAATACGCCACCCACCTCCCCTTTCCGATGGGCCCCACCACCGGCCCCCCACCCCACGGCCACTCGCTGCAAGTGACCACCTCTGGCGACCGACCACCGGAATTTTGGCAGTGTCTACGGAGAGGGACTCACGGCCAGTATGTAATGGACACCAAGGTGTTCTTAGGCTTTGGACTTATCCTCAGGTCTAAGGTTCGAGCCCTTGGGGAGGCATCATTGGGTATTTACTCGAGGGACAAATCTCTCATAGAGGAGGAGGACAATTCCTGCCCTTTGAGGGGCCGGCCAACCACGGGTGTAAGTGGTGCGCCGTGAGGGGGACGAACCAGGTCCTTACCTGTGGGGGCCGTTACAAAGTACTAAAGTCCTTTCAGAAAGTTCACTGTGTTAAGGGATTAGTTATCAGTTATCGGCGGTGAAACCCTTGGCCCAAAAGAAAAACAACCATTTCGATCCTATCTACCAGACATCTTCCCTCCTCTCAACAATATGATGACCTGTTGTCTTGAAGGTTGAGATCAATATTTTCATTAATCATTCCAAAAACACCTCCAAGCTTTCCCTCTTCCTTGTGCTTGTTACATTTCAAGTAACTAGATGTATTTTTTTTAACATTAACATGAATTGATTGCCTTCCATTTGAAGTATATCAGGCTGGGATAGAAAATTAATCTCTAGCCTTGCAAGTTGATTAGTATTTATTCAGGAGTCCTTTATTTTTCCTGGCATGATATATTCAGGTGAAGCTCATAGACACAAGGCCATAATTGGGAAAATTTTTCTTATCAAATCTTCAATAATTATTACTCCTATATAACCAACATTTGCTGCTTGATAAACAAATTGAGTGAAATAAGACAAATATGGCAGAAAAGGTTCTTCCATTTCAAATGCCTTGAAAGCGACAAAAGGAGTGATATATGGGGCATGCTTCCCATTATCAACTAATATTTCTAAAACACACATAGAATAACAATTAAGAAGTAATATAAGAGTCAACATGATGACACATGTAATAACAATTGAGGTAATATAAGAGTCAACATGATGATTGAAGTTAATTGAAAACCCACTCACAAAAAAGAAAAAAAGAAAAAAAAAAGAACTAATTCTATCTATGCTTGCAGTCTTTTGGAATTCAAGCACAGAGTTAATTAACTCAGCTAGCTAGCAGGGGAAGTCAATTCCCGAACCTTAATCCTCAGAGGACTCTTTGTTTAGGGTTCTGAGAAGGATTCATATGCAAGGTGCGTTCTTGACTTCACCTCATTCTTCAGTATAAAACCCCCATCGCCACCACCCACACCCTTTTCTTCTTTTCTTCTCTTCACTTCTTAGCCTACCTTCTTCTGAACTGCATGGAGTTAAGACAACAAAACAAAGTACATAGTTGCAGAGACAGCAAGATTACTCAGTGACCAGGTCTAGAAGAAGCTACTGTATAATTATTCAAACAAACACGAACAGCTTACCAGGATTAATTATTAATTAATTAGTTCTAGAGCAATAGTGTAGATGATGGATCATGGAGCTTCACAAGATAAAGAAGCCTTAATTCTCTCCACAGTGCAGGCAATAAGGTTATTGACGGTGGCAACAGATCCAAGAGAGAGCTTAGCAGTGGGTACAGAATCAACCAAGATTTGAAAAGCAACGGTCAAGAGCGATCCACCGTGGCCTGTTTCACCAATGCCACCACCATGAGCTGTGGTACCATCGGGTAGGATAGCAAAACCCGAAGGAAGAAGTGCCACGTAATCAGGATCCCCTCCATTCAGAACCACGTTCATGGCTACTATATCTACAGGTGCATATATCACAAAAGAGCCCGTTGAGTCTGTGCAGCTCTCTTGCAGTATCAACATATTGCTT
Organism: Acacia confusa; assembly: GCA_037074495.1. Classification (NCBI taxonomy): domain Eukaryota; kingdom Viridiplantae; phylum Streptophyta; class Magnoliopsida; order Fabales; family Fabaceae; genus Acacia; species Acacia confusa. The sequence goes on from CM073509.1 coordinate 4,611,641, forward strand.
TGGCTCGAATTTGCACTCTACAAAGTTTAATATATAATCAAGTAAAGTTCACTAAAAAAAAAATTAATTACTTTTTTAATAGGAGACTCGCTTACATTCACTCTGAGCAGGGACACACAATTCCCTGTATCTCGTCCGTTAGCTATGTGTGCCATTTCTTGGACCGCGCCACCGTTGGAAAGAATATCCCACTGTTAATAATATAGGAAGTTTTTCAGAATGAATGAATTTCTAAAATGGAACAGATTGGAAGTAGTTTTAATTATTAATGTAGCAAACGTGGGTACCTCACTTCTGGAGTTTTCATCGCGGAGGAAATCGAAGACTCGCTTGGGGGGAACTGGGAGCCAGAAGGAGGTTGCAGCACTGAGAACAATACCAGGAGGTCTTCCCGGGTCGTCCACACTCTTTCGGGTCATGACCCGTACGTCATCCGCCCCGGTTCCAGAGAGTGTTGTCCATGTGTGAGCAGTGGAAGCGCTCACTCCCGCACAGAAGCTTATCACCATTCTCTCCGCCAGCTTCAACATACTCCTCCTCCCGTCTTGGTTTGTTATCACTAATCAAACAATTAATTAAAAAAAAATCCGTTATTTATGTTAATATGTCACCTCAGTGAATTAAGGTTGATTATATATGTGTGTGTGTACCTCCAACATCACCAGTGGGAATGTTGGAAGCCATGGCGCTAGCAAGCCTTTCACACTGTCGATCTAAGGCGGCAACCCATCGCTTTGCACCAAATGCATGGCCTGAACTAACAAGTTGCTTGTATAGACTATGGACACCTCGATCATCCACTTCTACATGTTCAATCCACGTCACCTAAGCCACCCAAAAAAAAGCCAAGCTCTTGAGAAAAGTATGTGTCGTCTCCTACATTTCAATGTCTATATGCTACCTTACGTATGTTGGTAGGTACCTTGGAATAGCCATTGGGCATTTCTTGGATTAAGCAACCAGAAGGTCGTCTTCTACATTTGACCGGAGCAGTGCTGAGATGGTCCAGAGACACATCCACCACTGCCCATGTCCCGTCAGCGTGCTGCTTACAATACCTCACGAAATAACTCTCTCGAGTTGGCACTAATGGCGAAGGCACCTGTAACTCTGCTGTCATCTACACAACATATCCAATATTTCAAAATCATCAAACCTCTGCATCGTCGTCTTCAACTACATATGTATATATATAAATACACACACTACCTCTCGTCCTTAGTATTAAGGAGTGGAGGTGAGGTATATATAGTAATATCATGTTTGCTTTGGACTTTAGTAATTTCCTTACCACTTGCAAAGCGCCGTTGTAGTTCCCAGCCACACCCGTTGACAGTACTTCCATAGTCATTGCTCTTGACACTATACCAGAGAACACTGTTGACCACTGGTTCTGAAAAACAAAATCATGGTGACAAGGGATGAGAAAGATACAAATTGCAGAAGAGCATCGAAAAATAAAATTAAAAAGCATACCACATCCATGAGAATCTCGACGAGGTTGACGTGATTCATGATGACAAGAGCAGTTTCTCGAGAAGCTTCGCATTTCAAGCCAGTAGGCTTAGGGCCGATTCCACGAGGAAAAGATCTCATGTACTCGTCTTCATTGAGCACAGTGGTGGACCCGTCGAGGGTGGTTATCCAAAGAGGCTCCCCCATCTGAGCCATTCTCACCAGTTCTTCCATGGCCGCAACTGCAAGCTCTATGATCATCGGCTTATCGGCTTCGGTGAACCCGCTTATCGACCTTAAAAGATCTCCGGCATCGCTGCCGTAGATGTCCCCACCGCCACCAATCCCTGCCTGTCCGCCATAGCCACCGCCAACACCGAGCTCTAAAGGACGAGGTGGAACCGAAGAGGGAGAAAGTAGCGGATAGTTCACCACTGGCTTCCCTACGTACTTGGCAGCAATCGCTGAAATTCTATCAATCTGATCATCAACCAAACAACACCACAATCAACAATAAGTTTTTTCCCCAACTTCTTTCAATCATTAAAATACGTGTAATAATTATAATCTTTCATCTAATTTCTTACCTATTATGGCAACCGATGAATTAAGGTAAGAATTTGGTTGTTGACTATAATATCTAAATCCGCAAAACCTTAGCACGGAATTTTTGTTTTATGATTGAAAAGGATAATTAACTTTTATTGATGGGCAGAGGGAAATTTGAGGGATGAAGAAGTTGTACTTAAATAGGTAAAGAAATTATTGTACCTCTTCTCTTAGGCGGGCATTTTCGAGTCTCAAATGATGTTCATCGAAGGACATTTCCCCTATAGCGGTCGGTCCACCACAGTTAGGACAAGATGCATTGCTAAGAGCTTCTCTGTACCTCATGTTATCGGCACGAAGCTTTTCGTTGTCGGCTCTTAGGTGCGAGTTCTCATGCCTCTCATGTTGGTTCTGCAAATAATCACATTCATTAATTATGTCTTTTACATATATTATTACGACAATATATTTTGATTGAGTACCTTCATCTGGGTGCGCTTGTTTTGGAACCAGAACTTGACCTGCAATGGCTCTAACCCTAATTCACGACTAAGCTCCTTCCTTTGCTTGTCATCGGGATGAGGGCACTCCTTGAAGAAACTGCAAAAAAGTGAAATAGGATGAAAAAATAATTAACATCGTTTAATTTGTTGGAGAGTTAGGTAGCTTTATTAATCTTACGCTTCCATTTCCTGGATCTGGTGCTGGGTGTGGCGGTGGTAACGTTTCTTCTTTGGGCGTGGATCTTGGTCGTCACCGGAGGCGCCGTTTTCCTGATTTTCGCTGCCGGACTTGGTGGCGGTGTCGAAATCGTCGTCTCGGATTCTCGGTATATCACTCTCCGATGTGTTAGGAGCCATGTCCAGTGCTGGCAGGAGCTGGCCATCCATCATGTTTGGCTGCTGGAACATTTTCTAACAGATCTTTTTTTAAGATTCCCAAGGCTTATTGTTTTTCAATCTAACACACAAACAATACCAGAAAAATATATAGTTCACTCAAGCCAACCAGCAAAAACTTTGTAAGCACGCCTAGTCTGTAGATTCCTATTTACTTTACAAAAAAAACTTTTTTATTTGTTAAAAACTTGGGCAGAAAAGATATGCAATTTGACAAGATTGGTGTGGGGAAACCTCAAACAACGAAAAGATAAAGAGGAATGTAAAGCGTGATTTTCGAGAATCGAAAAGGATGTTCATGGTACAGTTCGCTTCGTAGAGAAAAAAATTCGCACTAAGAAAACAGTGGGGGACTTCTGAGTTCTGAAGTTCTAATTTATATAATAATCCAGACGTGAATTAATAAATAACAAAAATTATCGAAAAGTGTAATAAATCAGTGAATAATTAAGAACCGACCTGACTAAGAGAAAGGCCTGAGGATGATCCAAAACCACCGCCAACGTTGCTGTTCCTTCCGATCAAGGAGGGCATATTTCTCGCCGAAATCATAATCCCGGCCGGCATATTTCTCACCCACAAGCCCTAAAAACTAGCTAGCAGCTCCTTTCAGTTCTCTCAGTAACCGCTTGACTTGTGAGGTCCTAGCGTCTTTATATATTTCTTACAGTAAACGCTTTGGTGTCTGTAAGAAATTTCAAAAAAAAAAAAAAAAACTGTGACAAAAAACGCAGTCCGAGAGAAAAACCAACTTGACCGCTGAAACCAAAACGGGCTTCGGTTACCTTAGCCGAAAGAAATAGTATAATATAATAATAACACAAAAAGGCAACAACAGAAAAAATTAAACGGAAATCCGCTTTACAATTTTCAGATATAATAGTAATAATAAATAATAAACCCAAATCAGATTAAGACTAGATATATATACATATATTCACCCCTCTACGAAGATCTGAAAGAATCCAGCTCAGAGACGTTCTTCTGCTTCTTCTTTCTATCAGTTCCTTTCAGCTTCTAGCCCCAACTTTCTGCTTCAATGTTAAAAGAGCAACCAACTTAAATTGTAAGAATTACAATTGCGAAAGAAAAGGAGAGAGGACAAGAAAAAGGTGACGATCTTTAAAGAGTACGAGAAGCTGATTCAAGAAAGTTAGTGCTGTGTTGAGCAAAGATGATATTTCACCTACCAGGGAGTGGTAGATGGAAGAGGAAGATGAAGATGAAGGAAGAGTGAGAGAGAGGAAGGGAAAGATAGATAGAGAGAGAGAGCGGGGGGAGAGATGTGAGGAAGGAGGAGGAGTAATTGCAGAGCGTAATGGGAGGGTGCAAATGCATTTAATGGAGGGCGAAGGAGGTGTAATTGCTCTTGAGAGGGAGAGGGAGAGAGAGAGTATTTGGCGGATTGATTCAAACCTTTTTTTTCCTTCCGTCTATCCAGTTGATGGTGCAACGAATGACGGCTACCAAACAAACCCTTTGGTATTTTTTTCTCTCTGTTCCAATACCACATTCAATTTACCTATCTACGTTACTTCTTCTGTATTACTACTCTCCCTTTCCTGTGTTAAATATAATATTTACTTCAAAATTTTGTTTTTTCTTTTCTAAATATAAAGCTCAATTCTCTTATCTTTCACGTTAGTTGTTTCTTTCTCATCATACTTACTATTTCTTGGGATATTTTTTTCATTAAAGCTCTAAAAAATTTTGATGAGTAACAAATATTACTCTGAAAGTTTTTTAAAGTTAAATGTTATTATATAAATGTTAAAATGGAGTAATGCCGTTGTTTACGGTTAAAAAGCTAACTGTTAACATCAATTTTGTAAATATAAACGTTAGTTTTTTAATAGTCCAAAATAATATTGTTACATTTTGAAATCTTCAAGACGACATTGACTCTAAAAGAATTCCATGTGTAATATTACTCCTTAGCAAAAACTTTTGAGATAAATTTGAGCATTAACATTATTTTATCTCTTTGATAAAATTCTAATTCTTAAGGTATTTTTGAGAAAAGAAGTCAAATTCTATATATATTAATTACAAATACTATCATCTTCAGTATTTTTGTTGTTGTACGAATTCATAGTTAAAGTTACTTTATAGTTTGGATTCTTCCACCAACATCAGCAGTACAAGCAGCAACTGACTAATACGATTGACGAGAATGTAGGCCTATATAATGGAAAAACTTCACTAACTCCTAATAGTAACTTTATATTTAAAACCGGAAGAGGCATAGGGGGATGAAGAAACTAACGATGGGATGAAGAATTTGTGTTGCATGGGGGATAATAATTCTTTTAATATTGTAAATTAAAGGGACTCCTAAGAAAAGAAGTGAAAGAGGTGAACGAAAATTACGGCTGACATTAAATCTAAATATATTGTATATATTTCCTTACGGTATCGCTTCCAAAATTACAATTCATAAGCTGTACGCTTTCCTAAAATGTATTGGATATTTTGACATCCTAGCTAATTAATCCCCCCCCCCAAAAAAAAAAAAAGAGAATGGTATTAAAAAAATAAAAAATTCAACGCGTGGGCAAATAGTCAATAATCTTAATCATTATTAATATTTTTAGCTTAATGGTAAACCACATGTGTGCTATTAATTATTGAGATATCATTAATTTGAATATGGAGGTTCGCCCAAAAGAAATCGTTCTGAAAGGCATATGACGTTATTCCTTTATTAAAAAAAATTAATTGAACCCAGCTAAGAAAATTAATTAATTGAATATATTCTCATGTTAATAAATTTAATTATTGTTGTGTCTCATATATGGAAAACAAACTGGATTTAATTACTCTAATAAAGCATCACAACACTTTGCTTTATAACAACAATAAATAGCGGTGGGTAGGGACGATGGAGGAACATATATTTACTATAGGCCTGACGCAGGGTTTCAAATTTTGAAACCAACATGAATACATATGACGAAGCACACCTGTAATTCATTATTGGAGAACAACCCAAAGTCTATTGATTCAATATAAGAACACATGTAGCTATTAAAACAATGACTTAAACTTATAGCGTTTTGCATCAAGTTTTCATTTTGACGTTTGAGTCATTGTTTTTTTTTTAAAAAAAATAACAGTTTAAGTCGTTGTTTTAATAGGTACATGCAATTACCGTCCCACGTTTATTAAAAAGAAAGTTATACATATATACATCGATCTCTCTCCCTCACTTTCTTTCTTTCTCCTCAAACATGTTTTAAAAACATGTTGACGCAATTAAATATGTAGTTGTCTGTTTTAATTTACCCACAAAATTTTCCAAAAAAGGTTGAGCCCAAGGTTGTCAAACTCACGAGTTTAAGCAAACTCATGATGGTGATATAAACTCGTTTGGTAAACTCAAATCGTAAACTCGTAAGAGTTTACTTTTATTATTAAATATGTATTACTAGTGTATAATTAAATAATTAAAATATGAAAATGACAATAATTTGATTTAAATATATTTTAGATCCAAATAATTGAAATTAAATCCATCGTTATTTATTATTTATCATATTTAGTAAAGAAATTTCTATATAAAACTGTTGAGCATGATCAAATAAAAAATATTAATACGAGTTTAAGGGTAAGTTAACATAATTTTATAAGCTATAAACGTAAAAACGGGTAAACTCGGTGTATAAACTCGTGAGTTTAACTGAGTTTACAAGTGGTACGAGTTTACTAGTGACTCGACTCGTTTTCGTAAGCTAGAAACGTAAAAACGGTAAAATCGGAGAGTCAACTCGCGAGTTTGACAACAATGGTTGAGCCTAAACTCCTTCAATTATTCACAATATAATTAATCAATCTCTTTCAACTTACTTTCATCCAAAATGTAAGTTCAGTCTGATAATATTCCATATAAAACTATTGATATTTTTTTCTCTTATTTTGTCCTTCAATATAATTAAATTCTTGAGTAATCAATTTGTTTTTAATCAATGTAGTATTTTGACTTCTAAAAATGACATGCTTCCATTTTTTTTTTACTTATTTAGTGTTTTTTTAGTCGAATTTATATATTTAGTGTTATTACTTCTTTTTAACTACTATTTTTAAGTATGTGTTCGATTGTTAAATAAAACTTAATTATATATATTGTGTACAAAAGGAATGCATATTTCAATTCGTTCATCACATACATTAATTCTTCATATAATCCCTCATGTTCACAAAATAAGTTGTTTATAGAAGAATGGTTTAGTCCACCTTATAAGTCACTTGTGGAGCAATTAATGTTTATTTATCAATTTTATCTCTATAATTAATATTTAAATATCATTCTTTGTATTTTTCTCTCTCATTTAATAATTTAAGATGAATTTAATGAGTTAACTATCATTTATTGGTTATGATGAATTAGATCAAAGTGAGTAATTTCATGTATAGGACAATATGGCCCATTACATCATATAGATGACTATATCTGCCGGAAAAAAAGGGGGGGGGGGGGGGGGGAGGACTTGATCATACGTTTGATTCTTCATTGCCGTCCGTTGAAAGTATCATGACCTCATATAATAAAATGAGAGAATACTGCAAGTCACCCATGATCCTATAATGTAAATATTAATTAATTGCGTGCTAAATTATCTAATAATTAATGGTGGTGGCATTCTCCTTACTCTAATTAATTAATAAAGTATTTTCTTATAAAAATATTGTGTGCAATAAGAGAGATACTTCTATATTCTAGGAGGGTCACCTCATCTGTACTATGATTAATTAAAATACAATAACTCATTTTATTTTAATTCTACATGTTAGATGAGTCATCTAGAGAAATTCAAATTTTATGATTTTAGGGATGATGCGAGGAAATTGTGTTTTCTATTTTTCTAAATTAAAAATTTTATGCTTTTTATAATTATAAATTTTGAATTTTTCCATATGACTCATCTTCCACATATAATTAAAAAAAGATGGGTTGTTACATTTTAATCGGTTAAAGTACAATGAGGTGGCACTCTGAGAGTATGTAAATATTTATCATGCAGTATTATATTATAGTGGAATATGTAGAAGTTGTGAAAATACATCCCTTTAAATAAATGAAGCCAATAATTTTGATCCTTTCTTATTTTTATTTTAAAATTCCAAGGAAAAATTAATATATTGTTATTTTTTTAGTACGATTGTAGCATTATATACACCAACTTTACTTATGGAGTAAGAGAAGTAACTATGGAAGTAATAGATTAAATAAACTAAGAGTGTATGAGGAAATTTAAAAGGGAATATAATATATATTACATAGACAAAAAGAAACCAAAAGAGTATAAAGAATTAAGGAAAACAAATTAATAGAGTATGTGTTAGGCCTTTGAGCCTTTCCCACAGTTAATGCTCAACATAATATTACCTCTGTTTCTTATTATAAGACACCAACTATCAAATTTTTTTTGTCCTTATTATAAAGCACCAACTATCTTTAACTAACTCATTTATTACTATTATCCAATTATACTCTCATTTTTAACTAACTCTTTAAATTCACATCATTAAAGTAGAGGTAAAGCTAGAAATATTTATCAATTTTGAACCAAATTAATGACTCAGCTTCCATTTCTTGGTTTGCGAAAAATGGTGGTTGGTGCCTTATAATAAGGACCATATAAAGTATATGGAAGGCATTGAATATGAATCCTGGAAAACAAGGCACCTGCCCTTGACGCTCTGTTTCCATCTCTAATGCATTATCCTCCTCTCTCAACCTTCTCCAAAATAAATACTGCTCCAATTAAATAAAGGAGTCTGTTTTTTAGGGGGGAAAAGGGGTAGAATCCCAATTAAATCCAACCAAAATTTAAATTCAGGCTAACATTTTTAATAAATTCTTAATAAGGCCAGGAGGCCTTATTAGGAATTTACGAATGTTCTTAAAAGACCGTCATGTTCCATTATAGTAAAAAGGAAAAACCTTGAACGTACCTTTGATCAAAATTTAAATTCATTTTACCAAAAAAAAAAAAAATCAAATTCAAGTCTACGTTTTTTAAAATATCCTAAATTAAACGTTCAGTTTAGTAAACACATGCAACAAAGCTATATACCTTTTCTTAGTAACCAAGAAAAATCACATCTAATGCCAAAATTTTAATACGTCAATTGTGCTTCCAATTCCTATTCATCTATTTTGAGCAAGGAAGTTAAAATTAAGATTTTATGTAAAATCGGAAGAGGGATAAAAAATCATAAAACATAAAATCATAACGGAAAAAAATCTTAAAAACATAAAAGCGTTTGGAAAATTAGAAAAATCGTTTTAATGGGGGAAAAAATCATGAAAATGTAAAATCGCAATGATTAATCGAGATTTTAACTACCGTGATTTTGAGAAGACATTAATGTTCGTGGTTTTCAGAAAGTGGACGCCTTGATTGATATACAAAACAATGTGACCGAAATTAAATACAGCTATCTATCAATAGGAATCTACACTGAAAGGGAAAAAAAAACAACAACAACAAACAAACAAGGAATTGTACATACGTACGTGCACTGTTTTTTTTTTTTTTTAAACCGGCTCGGTTTAATTTCGTTCATGCATTTCATCTGTAACAGTTGAAATGGTAATAGAGAAGTCCCCATCTGGGAGCCTGGGATTGTACGTGTAACTATTTACTATTTGGTTCACCTTCATTTTAATAAGCATTCAAAATCATATTACCCAACACACTCGTAGACTTAGCTAAAAAAAACACACACACACACACACTTATGTTTCTGATTATTTGTTTAAGTTGAGCCCATTTGTTTAATATATAAATTTAACGTATGTTAAAAAAACATGGAGAGAAATTAAAAATATGAGTTGCAAAAGGAACCACGGTATTATTTATTTATGCATGAGTTCTATAATGAAATCATGTAAATCACACATGGTCCCTCTTTTATGTGTGTATATTAAATTAAATGGACATGTGTGAGCCACGTACGCACCCCATAATTACTCCACTCATGTTTATCTTGCATTGCACCCTCTCTTCTCTTCGATTTTCAACCCCTGCCACTCTGAAACTATACAAGTCGCTTGTAGGAAAAAGAGTTGTCTAAAATATAAATAACTTATAGGTAATTAATCACATTTTATCAATTTTACCCTTATTTAATTTATGTTTCAAAGAGAAAAAGAGCACAAAGATGTATGAAAATCATTTGTAAAGCAAAAAGTTAAAAAATTTAATAAGGACAACTTTAGAAAATTTTATCAATTTGATGCTTTCATTGGCATCAGATAATGGGGTACAGTGTACAAGTATCTGTCTCATTGTCTCAGACTTATGAAAGTTAAATTAATTTAGCTCCTTCACTCCGAATAATTTTTTTAAAAAAAGGCAAAAGAATATATGTTTGCCTGTTGTATATACATTTTTCTAAAATAACATTGTCTAGTTTTTTCGTTTGTTTATTTCCATACGAATTCTATTAATTTATTAATCTATGAATATATGCTGGTACACACTCAAATTAACACCCATTAATTAACTACAAGTGCTTTAGGTGGGTGGAAGTTGACAGTTGGTGATTTTGAGCAAGCAGGGAATTGGATTTGCTGAGACTCTCAGTTGCACAGCGAGAACTGGTATTTCAAGCATCCAACAGGATCGGAGAATATGATGCAAGAGCTCTTCTGGGGATCTTTGTGGCTGTCTTTTCTCGTCGTAGTGTGTGTTTGTTTAGAGTTTTTTTTTTTGCTTGTCTTTATGTTAAAGGTAAAGGCGCAATATTATTCCACTAGTAACTACTCATGAGCTTTGTGTATTACTAGAGTTTTTTTAAGAGAAGTTTCACCTCAAAAATATTAAAAAATAAGTAAATTCAACATAATCGTTTGCAAAACTAATGTTCAGTATCAAAAAAATTGATGTTCATCATTAATATTCTTAATAGCTGGGTAAAATTACTACGTTTTGATTACTTTCAAAGTAAAATTACACCTCAAAAAATTATCGGATCCTTAAGGTTTCTGAGTGCTTACTTATAGGGTAAAGTTACTTCTGGTCTCTTTTTTTGCCAACCCTTTTTTAGTTGTTTTATAGGCTTGTTACAGTATCAAATTTTGTTACAGTATGCTTTCTTAGTCCTTTCTATAAGAAACATTATCTCTCATAGAGGTAATCTTTATATAAAGAGCAAATTTTATTTATCTAAGATTTTAACCTTCTTTTTCATTTTACCTTTTTAAATATATGTTTCTCTATTATCTCTTTACAATAAATTTTCACTCATTCTCTCATGTACACTCTTTCTAAATAAGGATATAATTTTTTAAAAAGGTATAATTCTTCCGGTCCATAATATAGGGAACTTCTAACAAGAAGGCACGATCTAGGATATAAGTCGCCTCTTTTTCCTGTTGTGCCCTTGTAATTACACTCACTTTCCAACTTTATCCACTCATTATATAACTCTTTTAAAATAACAGTCATAATGCAATTAAATATATTTTTTAGTGAGGATAAAAATGAAAAAATAATTATTTAAAAATATATTAAATAATTTAACTATCATTCCAAATATTTTGTAATACTCCCTTTGATCTTTATTATAAGACACCAACTACTTTTAACCAACTCATTTATTGCTATTTTCTAATTATACCCTCATTTTTAACTAATTCTGTAAATTCTCATCATTAAAGTAGGGGTGAAGTTGAAAATATTTATTAATTTTGGACCTATTTAATGACTTAATTTTCATTCCTTAATCCTTGAGAAATAGTGATTATTATCTTATAATAAAAACTAGAGGGAGTATAGTTGAAGTGATTAGAGGAAGTGTAAGTTACACGTTTATTGTATGTGACTAATAAATATGTGTGCCTTTTACATGGATTAGGGAGGTTATGAGATGGTGATTGAATGGCGTTCATTGAAAGGCGTAAAAGGAAGAAGGGCCTGCAATTGCAAGAGCATTAACTTGGGGGCACGATTGATCCGCATTAGGTCATTTCTCTACAGCCTGAGCTGGCTTCCTCCAATGTCAAACGCTGCGTTTCGTCGTACAGATGATTCGTGTACTAATTAGATTAGGCGATAGAACGGTGGTCCAAATAAATTTTACTTGGGTTAATTTCTTTGCAAAATGTCAACGCAGTACAAAAGCAGAAACCTCCATGATAACATAATATGACCATCCATGGAAAATAAACTATTCTTGTCTCATAGTACTTCCTTGTCCTCAGTACAAGAGTTGATTTTTTTAGAAGATAAAAAAATTAAATAAATTATTTTATCATATTATACATTGTGTATTTTTAGTTTATTAATTAGTTTATAAGTCAAACTAATTATTCTATCGATCCTAAAAATAAGACATAGTTGACTTTTTTGGAAAGATTAAAGAAGTAATTAAATTACTTTAGAGTTTTTATTTTTTTCTCCAAACTAATTAGTTTAATTAATAACTAATATATAATTTAAAGATACATAACATATTATTTAATTAAGTAACTTATTTAGCTTCTTTAATCTCTTTAAAGAAAGTCAATTATGTCTTATATTAATGACCAAAGAAGTAGTTTGGAGAAAAAAATAAAAATACCCTTAAATAATTAAATTAGCTTCATTAATTTCTTAAAAAAATAATTTTTTTATATTCAAAACCGGAGAGAGTAATATACAATTTATGTCTCTATGCGAAGCTAGAGTTTATTGTGGTCATATAAGAACATATTATCTTGATTGGATTAATTGTATGTGATAAAATATATATATATATATATATATATATATATATATATATATATATATATATATAGGTCTTAGCACATACTCTATAATTTTAAGTTTAATTTTTGTGGGGGAAAATGTGTCGAACACACAAGCACTTATCTATGGAACATTGAGATTGAAAACCAAGCACATTACAGTCCAAATGGGACCTTTATGAAATTATTATGTGATTATGACAAATTAACAACTCTAAATGAGGCCAAGGAAATCGTCAACAGTGGGCCTTATGATTGAAACGCGACCCAATTGTTGTCGTTTGGTGAGATTTTATTATTTTTGTTAGGTGAAGCCGTGAAGGTATATTTTTAGTTTTTAAAGTTTTGCATGAAGTATACCTTTGATTCATTAATTTTATAAAGTATCTTTTTGATCCTATGTTTTTAACCATTAATGTTATTAATGAAAAATATTAACGTAACAAATTCAAATAATAATTGTGTAATTGACAAAACATATTTTAATTTTAATTTTTTTAATAAAATATATTTAGATTATTAAAGTAACATAAACCGATAGATCGTTGTAAATGAAATTGAGGTTTTTCTATTTAGATTATTAAACTAATATATTTAGACTATTGAAATAATTCTTTCAATTTACACATATTTTAAATTTAATGTTAATAGTATTTAATCACTTAGTCATCATGTAACTTCACATGGTCATCATCTGAGTTTGCCATATCAATGTTTTCCTTTGTAACATTACTTGTGTTAGAATTAAAGGATCAAAAGTATATTTTATAAAGATAAAAGATAAAAAATATACCTTTTATAAATTTAAATGACTAAAAATATATTTTAACCTTTTATTATTAGCAGTGGGAAAATGTCAAATGCAGCATATATAGACATCTTTCCTTGTATACACTTTTTTTACATCTCCTTTTTATTAAGGGTTAAATATCAAATTTGCTACGGAAGTTTTGCAAATGGAGCGTTTAGCACCCGGAAATATTCGAGGTACCAAATTTACCCTGGAAATATTAAAATGGTACCAAAATTACCCCGGAAGTTTTCAAAAGGGATCAAATATACCCAAGACTGACGGAACGTCAAACGTCCATTGGCCACATTGGAAATGTTTTTTTTTTGTTAAAGTCCAAATTTGCCACGAAAGTTTTTCGAATAGAGCGTCCAACACCTGGAAGTTTTTTTTTGGTACCAAATTTACCCCCGATTTTTACCACATCATATAGACACGCCAGATTTTTTTTTTTTTTTTTAGCAAGCTTCATTTTCTCTGGATCCCAGCACCATTCTTCCCGGCCCATACATCCTATCCATATACTTACTGATCTTTTGTCATCCTCACTCCCTCTCGTTTTGACCCAGCAACTTTACGTAAACAGATCCAACACCATTACGTGTAACATCCCACTTAAAATAGTGGATTTTTTTTTAAAAAAACAAACAAACACGGTAATCAGAGTTTGAACATTTTCATAAACTGAGTATCTGAATCCAAAGATGCATAACCATAGTGTAATTTTTTTTTTCGTATACAGTCATCCCAAAAGAAGATAGTGTTAAACAGAATATACAAAGATAAACTAATAAACTTTTTCCGCCCTCCTACACCGGACACCTGCCTCTATTGTCATCCCCTTTGTACTCCTGACCCTGAAGCTACAGCTGAGATCCAATTTCCAATTGGATCTCAGGTAACGGTTAACCTTATGCTCAAATATAACAGTATATTGATAACAGCATGAACATATTCACATAACAGCAGTATATCACTACATAAGCACAAAGCAGATGCATGATCACATATTGGCAGAACATAAGCACAAAGCAGTATGTAAAGCCCCACATAATGGTTGCACATATCCAGTGCCACGACGGCCCATCGTGTCCTCAACGCTAGGCAAACCCAACGGCATTATCAAGACTATAATCCGTATCAAGCTGTAAGTATAACTGACAACCCTAAGCAGAGCTTCAGTATCTAAGCATGTCTATCACATATATGTATATAAGAAGCATAAGTGTTAAGGTTACAATACGCGTCGGTACCTCCGTTGACGATTTTTGACACTTCCGTCAAATTACGGCACGTTTGACAGCGGCTCAACGGCGGTGACAGTGGAAACAGTGGTTCGGTGTTCCGAGTATCCTATAAGGTTAATATCACTAATATGAGTATTTAGAACCAAAACGGGCATTTTAGGTACAAATTACCATTTTGCCCCTGGTTTGACTGTTTGGCGGAATTTTGCCAGAGCTTCGCTGTTTTGACTTTAATTTCTCAAAATTTTTGCTATAGCCTTTCCTCTATCATATTTCTAAAATAAATATCATATTTATTCTTAAAATATGAAGATTAAAGACTATTCTAGCATTCCTATTATCACTACCGAAAGAATTACCGAACTAAAGACTAGGGACCGAAGACTTACTCAGAGCTTCGCTGGGATTTTTCTCCGGACTCCTCCTTCTTCCTTCTCCTCTAGATTTTTGAAAATCACAAGAGAGAATGGTGTGGAGAGAAATGAGAGAAATGAGAGCTATTTATAGAAAAAGGGAGTGGCATTTTCGTAATTTCGCTGAACTTTGTCTTGTTGAATTCTGATTGTAGGATCGCACTTTTGCTAGGTGGTTTAATCTTGGCCTTCCATGTGTCTTGGTTGTCCTCCCCCTTCCAAAAGTGATGTCACCCTTGCTGCATCATCCTCTTACTTTATCCGATAAATCCCTGATTCGGTGTCTCGTTCACGAAATTCCGTAACACCTTAAAATTCCGAGAACAATACGCTGAAGGTCTTTTTTCCTCTTTAAGAATACTGAGTTCTTCTTCCCTTATACTCCCAGTAAGGACATTCCGTTATCTGCCGAAAATCCTCGGTATTCGCGACCGGTTTCAGAAATAACTTCGGTCAGTACTAACTTCTGGATAAAAATCCACTGATCAATAATATATTCTGGTTTTTCCTAACTCATTCCCTGAGTCTCACAACGGAATTATTTTCTATCCGTAGTCATTTATCCTGTTCATTTTTCCTCTGGTTATTATATTATTATCTAATTAACACATGTTTTAATTATATTATTATTTTATTTAAGATCTTCTTTCATATTTATCCTCCCATTTTCTATTTTTTTTTTCTTTTTGGGCCTAATTTTCGGCCATACACACATATATATAAAATTATAATTTTTCCATTAATCTTAATATCCCATTTATCTTATATTTATTTTTCCTAAAATTTCCTATTGGTTCCTAATCAATCACATGGATTTAGACCTTGTAAAATTTCCAAAAATTACTTAATTACTCCTTTAATAATTCCTAATAATTTTCTTAATTAAAATTAATTATTTCCTCACAACAATTTTGTTAACATTGTTAATTTACCCTTTAAGTAAAATATTAAGAATTATGGAATCAATTTCCATTCTAGAATATTTTTTTAGTTTTCCTTCTTTTTATTTTCATAGGAAATATTTTATTAAATTGTCTAAATTATGGATAATGTGTTTTCTAAATTTTTCATAATTATTTCATGTTTCTTTGAATTTTCCATAATTCCCTCGAAATGTTTTATGGCCTTAAATGGTATTTTTCACATTTCCGACAATAAATTTCCTTTAATTTTTTCTTAATTTATCCCTTTGAACAAAACTAATCCTATAATATGTTGAGACAAAAATCTTCATTACTGGACATTTTATTGTTATAATATAATTTTCCAGATAATGGCTATCCGGGTATTACATTACGTGAAGCAGATCCAACACCATTATGTGAAGCAGAGCAGATTGTGTATCAATAACCAAATCAACGGAGATCACGGTGAAACACAAACCAACCAAATGCGCAAGAGCAGCTAATCTGCGATGAGCCATACCTCTCGAGCCCTGTGCTCTTTATTTGAAAGTTCATTCGTCTGAACCTTTGTGTTTTATCTGGCCAATGAACTTCTATTTAAAGATGTCCCTTTCTCGTCTTTGTGTCATTTGTTAGGCGTTGAAAATGAATCCGAAAGCAAAGCTGAAAATTGAAACTAAAACAGAGGGTTGTTTGTGAGCTATGTTTTTTGCATCGGTTTTCTGGGTCTGTTAATGGTACCAAAATTACCCCAGAAGTATTAAAATGATACCAAAATTACCCCGGAAGTATTAAAAAGGGACCAAATATACCCAAAACTGACGGAACGTCAAACATCTGTTTGCCAAGTTGGTGCCACGTCAGTTTTTGGGTATATTTGGTACCATTTTAATACTTCTGGGGTAAATTTGGTACCTCGAATACTTCCGGGTGCTGGACGCTCCATTTGCAAACTTCCATGGCAAATTTGATATTTAACCCTTTTATTAATAAAATAAATTTAATTCTAAAACTGTAAGTGAAGTGATTAAAATTTTAAAAAATATATTAATATGCTTCTCAGCGGAACACTAATAAGTTGCGATTTATTTCCTAAACCGCTCCGTTGCTATCCCCCTTTTTTGACATTCAAGAATCAATTACATCATCAATCATTTTTGTGCCAAGCTTCAAGTTAATCAGAACTTCATTTAATTCATATTCTCTTTAATTATATACTACCATTTTCAACGCTATCTCTAACTACTTCATGTAAATATCCACACACAAAAAATCACCTCAAACTATTTTTTTTAAATAAAAAAAAATTCTCTTCAATAAGCACCTGCTATACTCATCATGAAATGATCGTTTGAAATCTTAAATTTTTACATACATTTCATCATCACTCTATGCTATCCCAATTTTTTTTTTGGCTCTTATTTTCCCTTTAGAGTTAACATTCACCACCTTATAACATTAATGGTCTTATAATAGTTTTATTAAACTTTCATTTAAACTTATTAACTTATTAGTCCTTTATTATCATAAATAACTCAAGTAGCATTTTGAACCGCCCCAGCTTGTATTCTATATCTCCATCAACGTCACCTTATATCCTTGTTCATACATTGATCCTATATCTGAGATTTGTAACTTATGAAATGTTTTGATCTTCCATTTTAACCTCTAAATCACTATTAACTTGCCCTCTATCATAATTGCCATACATATCTAGTATATCTTATACTCCTACTCCGGCAAAAACCTTTAAAATCCAAGTTTATTTTCCATAATTCAAGTATAGAGGTTATCTCTTTTCTTGATTCTCAAGTCCAAAGTGAGTTATATTTTGAATGAAGGAATATATATAATCCTCTGGTCGTTAATGTAAAATCTTAATTAACTAATATGATTGGATTAAGGATATTGGTTAAGTTAATTGATATAATATGTGTTTTTTTTAAAACGTCATAATCATCTTCCTTGACCCCACCTAATAGGAGCATTGTGCACTAGGTCACCCTTGATCATAATCATCTTTCTTGATTACCTCTCCCCCTCTCATATTTGATTATTATTAAAGGAATATCAATATGATTAATTTAAAAAAAATTGATAAACATATCAAATAAGTCTTATATTTAACCCAACATCAACTCCTCATCAATAAGCTCATACATTAAATTAAATGTGTAAACTAGGTAAAAGGAGTTGGTAAAGTTTATGCTAGTGTGTGCTATTTGCAAGGGACAGCAAGGCAGAAAGAAAGAGAGGATGCAAGAGGATTTGTAGGTCCACATATTGAGATGAAGAAGGTGGTTGAGGAACTATTTAAACCACCTATCTCTGTCATGCCATTCGCAATTTCCCTTTCTTCACTTCGCTTTTCTTCTTTTTAATTTATTTACGTCTTCTAATCGATCTTCACATTTATTCACTTCCTGTGACCAATAATTCCTCATTCTACCTTTTATTTAATTTATTCGGACCACCCCCCCCCCCCCCCAAAAAATAATAATAATAATAATAATATCTGTCACCATATATACTATCCTACTAATATTCTTTTGCTCCTTTCAATTAAAACTCTCGTGACCCATCGTTATGAGCTTTAACAATAATTAGTATATCTCCCTTCAATATCACCTAATTCCTATTTCGTTTCCCCCGTAACAGCTGACATTAAAATGAATCAGTAGTAAAATTGTATCCCAATATTTCCCTATATCTTATTAAAGATTCTATAGGCTTCTTTTTATATAAAGAATTTCCAAGCACATTAGAAGGAAATTTTAAAACTATTAATTTTTTTAAAGGTTTAAAAATAATATCCTTGTTAAAACCCATGTATTGAAAAAACAAAACCAAAAACAAAAAACAAAAAATCAGCTTAAACATGTTTGTTTTAAATAGGACAAAAATTAAACATGTACTGCATTCAATCCTAAATATAAAACATAATTTGTAATATAATTTGTACTATAAATTATGTCATATATTTACAACCGGAGGAGTAATAAATATGTCTCCTGAAAAAGATCAGGGGAGTATACAATAGAAAACTCCTAATAAAATAGTCATGAAAGTGTACTACTTCATCCGATTCATAATATAAGTCATTTTCGCTAATTCATTAGACTAAAGAAATGATAGTTAATTCATTAATATGTCTTACTTAAAAAAATCAACTTTACCCATATAAAAGCAGGTTTTAAAGGAAAAACAAAAATAGTCATATTGAAGCATTAATTATAGGGGAAAATTTGAAAGAAAAAAAAATCATTAGTTACTCTCCAATTTTATTACATGTTAATCAAAGAATTCTTTTAGAACTCACTTATGTTGTCAACCGGAGAAAGCATATCTACCTGAATTAAATTAATATTTGATTTTTACAATAATTGTTGTTCTTGCCAACCAATAACTGGATTATTATATATCCAGAGCTTTTGGTTTCAATTTTCAAACCCTTTTATTAGAGGGTAGTTGGAGGCTTCATAAATGAAATTTTAGAAAAAAAATAGTAATAATAATTTGTGAGATATGAAATTAAAGTGGTGGCAAAAAAGAAAGAGGAGGAGGATGTAGGGCATAGAGGAAGAAGGAAGAGGGAATCCATGTTGCGGTATGGAGGCAGTCGTAGCTGTCATGAGGTTGAAGGCAAAGGGTAAGTGGATCCCATAACCATAATTGTCATCATTGACTTGAAAAGGCAAATATGGATGAGTGAACCCTAATGGCTACCTTGCCTCCTATATGAACCAGTCGTCTTCTTCTTCCTCTTTCTTCTCTTTCTTGCCAATTTAATTGATTAGGTCAAACCTGGAAAAGGCCTCTCTTACCCAGTTCTTGTAATATGGAATGTCACCTAATTGCCTCTTAATTAGGCTCTCTCTCTCTCTCTCTCTGCGTGTGCGTGTGTGTGTGTGTGGATAGGCTCAGTCAGAGCCATACAAGTGTGTTCTTATACAAGTACTACTACTTCTACATAACTTAGCTTCTCATCTGCGTTGAGGGTTTTGTCATTCAAGTCTCTCTTTTTCCGTTAATGCCTGCGTGTTCCTCCAATAATACTTTTCAACGCAAACCTCTCAATCTGTAAAAGAATGCGTAAATGTTTTTTTGTTTTTCTATAAATGACATGTTGTGAAGGTATATTGATTCAACAATAGAGTAATTTTTTGGGGGAAAAATGAAACGGACTTAATAAAGGAAAAATTAGTGGAAAGTCTTCCATTAAAACAATTTATTGGTACATTGTGAACAAAATTTGTATATTGCTTGTATAGTACTATTTGTGCATAAAAATTTATCAGGTACTCTTCATCAATAAAATTTTTGATGGGGGAATTTCCCCAATTTGCTTTTAATAATTAACCAAGCTAGGTTAAGTCATGCAGAAGCGGATTTTAGAAAGAAAATAAAAGGTTCCAATATTATTGTGAATGAAAATAAATCACATTCGAATCTAACATTTATGTGTCGATTGGTAAAAAGGAGCTTACTACATATTTTTATCTCCTTATATGAAAATTTTAAACATTAGAGTATGTATTAGGATCATATTAATGATCATTGTCCGACAAAAGAAAAAAATCATAAAATTGTAGAGTGTATGAGAAAATGAAATTGAATTATTTATAGTATGTCCTCATAATTTTATTTCAATGCAGGGTAGAGTCATTGAGGATTCCTTGTCATGCTTGCGCAAAACCTTAACAATTCTAAAACATTAATTAAAATTCCCAAAACAAAAATAGAGAGGCATAAGTCGAGCACCGGCGCAATTGAAGGACTTGGCCGGTCCACGAAGAAGCAATGCTTCTTGGTACGTACCATTAAATACATTACTGTCACACAGTCACACAAAGGTCAAACTTAACTCTACTTTCTTGTTGCGGAAATCTATCCAATTTCGAAGTCACCCCTGTTTAATTACTTCTTCTTCCCTTTTCAATACTCCATCGGGTCCTTATTATAAGGCACCAACTGCTAATATTTTTTTATCCTTATTATAAGACACTAAGTTATTTTAACTAACTCATTTATTACTTTTTTTTCCCATTATGCCCTCATTTTTAACTAATTTATTTAAAATTACATCATTAAAGTAGGGGTGAAGTTGAAAACATTTATTAATATTGGACCTAATTAATGAGTTAACTTTCATTCCTTGATTTATGAGAAAAAGTAGTTGATGTCTTATAATAAGGACCAGAGGAAGTACTACTACTCCTACAAGTCGCTCTGTTTTAATTTCTTTTCTTTATTGGAGGGCAAGGCAAGTGTACTTGCGTCAATTTGATTGGGACTAGGTAAAAACAAATTCACGCTCACGCCTACTCATCATACAGATTAATTCCGGGTCAACTTGTTGACGCGTGTTCTTATTGATCGAATTAATCACATATAAATACTCCTTCCATCCCTACTTATGAACTTCAAATAACCAATTTGTAGTTATTAAGAAAATAATTAAAATTAGGTAAGAATATTAAATGGGTACTTTTTCCAATTATATCCTTATTTGTAAAAAGGACAAGTGAGAGAGACAATATATACAGTTTATATTTGGAAATACTTTAACAAACTTAAAATAAAGCTTATATTTTGGGATGAAACTATTCTCAAATTTGAAGTTTATATTTAGGGACATGGGAGTATACATAATTTTCTATTTTTATTTAATACTCAATTTTATGGGTCTTTTCATATACTACTTTAGTCCTATTTAGAAGTCTATTTTGACAAAAAAAAAAATGGTCATATTTATAAGTTCAGTTTCATGTAATAAATAAAATTATAATAATTTTACCCATATTAGTTGTACTCATAAAGATAGAGAGAAGAAAAGTTGAAAAATACTTAATCATAAATAAGGACAAAGTTGAAAAGTTACACCCATAATCATTAAGATAACTACATCCCCTTGATATGTGAGGTTTTATCAAATTGGACTTATAAATAGGATCAAAGTGGTATATATGTGTGTATGTTTACATATAGATACACACATATATATAAAGAGCGTAATTATGTTCCATATGAAACTTCCCATGTCAATTCAAGTTTACTCATAATTGAACTAATTAGTAATGGAGGTAAAGAATAGTCCTCTATGTGATCTTTTATGGAACTTAATTTGTACGTGCGCGTGTGTTTTAATTAAGGTGTCTTACTGGGTGCTGACAGAAGAGATCAGATATGGAAGGAGAGATGAGTTCAATCTCACAAAATATCGAGCCAAGTTAGAGCAAGTGCAACGTAAATTTACCAATTTTTGTCAAAGTGGGAGTGGGAGTTAAATTAATATGCATAAAATTTCTGGTAATAATAATAATATGCATGGAATTGACTCTTAATTTTGCCAATTTCTCCTCTACGCCAATTTTCACTAAAAAAATTTGAGTGATCGACACATCAAGTCACTAGACTAAAACGTCATTGATGTTCGAGTTAATATACATAGAATTGGCGCTCCAATTTCTTCATGCATGGTTGACCACTAGAGTTTTTATTTAGCTCGCAATTTTTCTTAATGTATCTGGCAGCGATCTACTCCTTGATACAACCAGGAAAAGTCGCTGCAATTGAATCTTCTAATAATATGACTAAATAAGTTTTAAGGACATTTTTTGAGTTAAATGCTTGTACTAACATTTAAAGCCTCTTCAACTTTATGCGTCTAGTGAGGCCTAAGACTTTTCAATGGGCAATCGATCACCACCCATGTACATGAATTGAATAAACGATATATGGTTATGAGCAGAGGCTCAAATAATTGTTTAATATTTGGTGCTTGTACTTTTTTCTAGATGTAGTTAATTTTTTAGCTAGTGTGCCTTAAGTAGCTTAAAACTTTATGTATTTAGCTTTATCCTCACCATTAAACTTTGAAAACACTATATATTTATGTAGTATTGTTAATGATTCACTATATTATAATCGTTATAATATTTCTAAAACTTAATTACCATGCATGGGACTGATTAATTTTATATATGTCAACTCTATATGAAAAGACTGAGTCAATATATAATTCAATACTCAAAAGCAATAAATTAAGCAGTCTTAAGGTTGTATATTTGTCTGCTTAACCAACAAATCATACGTACTATATATTATTCGCTTTACAGCATTTATACATGTGAGATTGATATTGAAAGCTCAATCAATGGGAGGAGGTTCTTGCCGATGGCATAAAAAAATTAATTGCATGATCTTCCATTAATGTTATTGACACAGTGATCTTTAAATGCTTTTGTTTATTGAATATAGGTCTTCTTGGTAGATTATTTATTATGAAATTAAAATCCCTTCTTTTTTCAGTATCGAAGTTGGTAGGCGTCCTAACACATCCTTGATGAGAACTATACCATATTTGGAATTCAAATTTTCTTTTATCATCAAGAAAAAGAAAGCTAACGAAAGGAAACAATAATAAATCATTATGTATATCTTTCATTAATTTCTCGATTTTTTTCTCCCTACCTTATTGATTCTGATGGCATCTCTCGCATTTAGTTCACAAGGATGATATATTGATATATATTTAATTTCTATTGTCTAAGCCAAGGCAGTTTTGGCCATTATAGGAATTTTTATTTGTTTTCCTTTCTCCAACGAACACCATATATAAATGGTAGTAATTGATAGCATATAAAAATATTTTCCAAAATTCGACCATATATATCAGATTTTCACGAAATGGGATTAGCATTTAGCTTGTTCCCTGGCCCCTGTAATTCAAGTTATTTGCATTTTTTTTTATTCTTTAAACCATTCAATTATACTATTAGATGGAGTTTTTTTTAGAAGTCAATCTGACTAATTAATTTGGCTTGTGAATGAAGTTTGTTTTGCCACCTTGTGAATGGACTTATGTATTTTGAGAAATTTGGCTTAATTTAATAAGCATGCGGCATGAATAGTTAGTGACCTGGTTATTACGATGCCTTGAGATTACCAAAAAAAAATAATAATAAATAAAAATTGTGGACTTGATACTTTTCTAAAGTACGGCTGATGTGGTCACAACTGATGGGTCCGAATGTCTTGCCCAGCGAATCTATGACTACTTATTCTCCAAAACTGCAGCGTTTTAGGATAAGGGACCCTTTTTTAATTTTTTTATGCATTTCTTATTTATTTGGATTAAACTTTATATTGTACGCTAAAATATTTTTAGCACATGATATGTTTAATTCATTAATTTATAATATATCTAATATTTAAAATATTTTTTTCAGTATCAAACAATATCTTGAAATATTTTCCAACAACACCTAATATCTTAAAATACTTTTTCAGTAACACTCACCATATCAAATTAATTAATTTTTAGTGCATCTAACATCAGTTTTTTCAATAGCACTCATTAACTGGAAAAAAAAATCTACAGTGCCGGATATACGAAAAATTAATTAATATTAGGTGTCATTAAAAAAAAAAACTTCAGGTTCTTAAATACAACTTAACTCAAAAAAAAAAAAAAAAATCAATAAAACAAAATTAAGAAATCCCCTCATTTTGGAGACGAGCAATTACCATTTATATGAAATTTGAAAGATTCAATCCTTATTTTAATTTACATATTAATCACATTTTCATTTTAAATTATGAAAAATATATAATAATAGTGACAATACAAATCTTAATTATCGTTGTGAACTTATAAACTAAATAGTTTGGGCTTTGTGGCCTAACTAACACTGAGCACATTGGTTAAGGTATTTTTAAACCTAAGATTATGAGTTCTACTCTTTGTAGGAGTATAATAGGTGCATAAATTATGACTTCAAAAATTATAAGATAAATAATACACTGTAACATTTTCAAATAAAAAGTAAAATAATAAAATGTGAAAAAAAAAAAACGGAAGAAGAAGAACCGTTTAAAGATGAGTGGTCTTACACCACATCTAGCCGCCACGATCCATGTGTTCACGACTAATCTATCCTTTCAGTATAATCTCGGGCCTCTTTTTTATTTGGTAAAAGAGTTTTTGGTCAATTTTTTTTCTTGGGCTGCATTGTCCAAGTTGGGGGCTCATTCATCAATAAAAGGCCTCACTCAAAGTTTAAACCCAAAACAATGAGATTGGGCTGACCCAACTCCGGTTTGGATCGTGTAGCCCATTGTACATCAGTTGAGGGGTAAAATATAATCGAATGAATTTTTTTAAATAAAAATATAATCGAATGATGATCCCATGCTTTCATATACACCTGGATAACTGCCATAATTTTTATCAAAACACAAAATGTGAAATTTTAGTATTTACTAGTAATAATAGATCTATAATTATTATGATAAAGGTAATATCTTAACTAATGTTTTCCTTTAAAAAGAAACTATCTGCTAATAAAAAAATTAAGCGCATGTATATATATTATAACTTAAGTGAGACTTGAGATTCAACACACTCAAACTTTCACGCATATAAAAATAAATGAATTATGAGATCATCAATCGAACGCCCAAAATTTGATTAAATCAGTTATGGGACCCTCAATCACTGTCTTTTTTTTTTTTCTTTTTTTCTTTTTGTAAATAGCTCCCACATGTTCTGAGTAAGTTTGAATTAGCTCACTGTAAAATAGAGTTTATAAAGTTGATTCACGATTTTGGAAATAATGTCTTAATTGGTAAATGTTTAAGAAAGTAAAATTGAAATCAAAAGCTAATTAACTGAAAAGCAAATAATAATTGCTTATGACATAATAATAATTTTATTATGTCCATAATTGATTTTGACATATATGTGGGAGTAGTATTTTGTACATATTATATAAGCATGATTTTTGAGTTGATAATTGATTTTACAATTCCAGAGACACACATTATTAATCTAACTGTATTTAGTTGAAAGTTGAGTTTATGCAGTGAGGAAAAATAGCTTTCAACCCCAAACTTTTTCTCCCTTCTCAATCCACAAAGGTCAACCCCCTCCATGTCTATGTTTTGTTTTCAGCTTCTCTCTATCTCTCTCTAGCATAGCCTTGGTTTTCTGTTGCAGTTTCAACTGTTGATTTAACTTCCTTCCAACATCCCCTGGCCCACCCCTCAAGATTCCACCTCATCCTCCTCCTTTTATATTTCTTCTCTTCTCTTTATAAATCCCTCCCTCTTCCTTCTCTCCTAAACCTTTCTCCTCTCTCTCTCTCTCCCCCCTCTTCCATGGCAAAACCACCATCTGCGTCCAAGAAAGACCTAATAGTCTGTACTGATCTTGAGCAAGAGGAAAGTGGGTGGACTTCTTACTTTGAAGATTTCTCATCAAATACAAATTCCTCCTGTTTCAGTTTCTGTGGTGGTGATGGCCTTTCTTCTTCTTCTTTGGTCTCAGATGCTGCTTCTTTTGCTGCATGCAAACCCTCACACCACCACAACCATCATCTTCTCTCTTCAAATAATAATTATGGCCTTCCCCCAAATCCTCCTGATATGAAGATCAGATTCAAGAAATCACAACAAGCTAACCACCGGATTTTAGAAGATGACCCTTTGGAGGACACTGCTACTTCTCCTCTCAACAGTCCCAAGGTACACACACACATATAGATTATGTTTCATTCACCTTTTTTAAAATTTTTGATGTTACACACACACATACACATATATATTACCTGTTTATTTTTAATTAGGATGGAGATTTGAATCCAACTGAGATGATTTCCAGAAAGATAGCTGATGATCATGATCTATATGCTGATTCTACGGTAAGCTCAGATCATTAATTGAGTGTGTAAAGTTTTTCCTGAAATTAATTAATGGGTAGAAGTTAGTTAATAAGTATGATATTTAAAACGACGACATGTCGGTGATGATTCAATTCTGTAGGGTAAGGGATTTACGTCAGAGCATGTTTCAGATTTGAAGAGAGACGATGATGATGAAGATGACAAGAATAATACCAAGGGAAAGAACAACATGAAGAACTACACAAACATGAAGAAAAGAGGGCTCAGTTTGTTTCCTTTGTCCATGTTGGTTTATTATTTTGGGTGAAATTAATTTTGTCCATGGCCTGTTTCTCTCTTTCTTTTTCTCTCTCAATCCCTCCCCTCCTTCTTCGTATATCTCTCTTGGTATTCTTATTGTACTTAAAATCATATGGAGCTTTATACAGAACACAGTGGCTGTGGTATTTTGATAATTGTTAATGGCGACAAGAGATCAGCTGTTTACTTTTCGCGTAGGTAGTCAAAATTAAGGTTAAAAATTAAAATTATTATTGGTCCAGTATAATAGCGAGGTCTCTATTATTCTATGACTCATTTTGTTTGGAGGAAGTGTCAGAGTTTGATGACCTTATTTAGTAACATGGCACCTATTTCTGGTCCGAAGGTTACTGGCATTAATTTTATATTATTTGTATAGTGATATCTGAAGATCTGAACCACTGCGGCCAGATACTGATATCAGCGAGCTAGTTTTCATATGATGTCTAAACTTTGAAATTATGAGTATGCAGGAACTAAAAAAAAATAGAAAACAGGATTTTGAAGACATATGAATGAAAGAATAATAAATTAAATTAAATAGACAAATTTAATTTTAGGTTATTAAACCAATGTACATTGATTTAAGGCTATCACTTTTTTTTTATTTCTTTCTGCAATAAAATTTGATGACAAAGTCTGTTGGAATATTTAGGAAGAAATTTCATAGTTTATGAATAAGAAGAAGGATGGAAAAGAAGAGGAAAAGTAAAAAGGATTGTGTGGTAATAAGTCCCGCATTGGTTAGTTAGAGAGAAGTTGGAGAGTATATAAACCCTAACTTTGCTCCTACTAAATGAGCCATTGGGCCTACCCACTTTTGTGGAGGGGTGAAGACTTATGCAATCCTTGGTCCACCACGCGCGCTCTGCCATCTCGGCTCAGTTCGATCAGTCACGCGCCGCCTGCCCGATCCACGCATGTGAAATAAAAAATAATTTTTTAAATAAAATAATATTTTTATTTTTATTTCCGTTGTGTCTCTCCAGTTTTTTCCACTAGCGACTACGTACGATCCGTTCAGCTCTGTCTGGTGCATTTGTTCGCATCTGTTCATGAGACGTAACAGTTCGCCGACAACAGACGCAGGTCGCCCCTATTCGTTTCGTTCTAGTGTGTCTTTTCGCACAACATACCAATTCGTAACAACAGACGAGTTCATCTGATTGTGCTTTTTCAGGGTCTATAAATAAGGCTCCCTAGTCACATAATTTTTCATGTTCTTTCTTTCTGCATACACTCTTTCTGCATATACATTATGTGCGTTCTGAAAGCAGACTCTTTGAATTCGCTTGGGCTTCAAACAAACAGAGTCATCTTTTTGAAGACGAATAATCCGCTCTATCATGAGAGGCAATTACTCAGAAAACCTTCGGCATCCGTAGAGGAAGCAAAATTGTCTTAAGGACACAACGAAAGTTGAGTTTAGATTTTTGCATAGTTTATAACCATATTCGGCAGTCTTGTGGGTTCGTTTATAGCTTTTTCTTATAGTACAGACTTGTTGTATGCTCTCTGTATATTATATTTAGTTAATACAGATTCTTGCTATACTGTTTTGGTTACTGTATATTCAATATGTTAGAAACAACAAAGTCTTCATGAGCTAGTAAGGTCTTATTGTGGCTTGCGATGGGAAATTTTTTCTATATGAATATTCCTTTTGATGGTTAATATAAGTCATCACCTTCTACTAATTCACATGTATTACTCTTTATTAATTTATTAACTACAATGAACTTAAATATTATATTAATTTATATTTTTCGACTTATACTCTTATTAAATATGAGCTTATATATGAAAAAGCCATTTAATATGCCTTAAAACTATCAAATACTTTATAAAAGGATTTAAGAAAACCTTCTGAAAGATGCCATGTATATATATATGGGAGCCAAGGGAGTATTAAGAAACAAGAAATTAAATAAATAGCTAAATATTGGCTGATTTAAAGAGGCAAATTAAATAGATTGTTTTGTGTGATAGCATGCTATAATCTTTTAATTAATTAATCAAATACATAGTGCTAAAATTTGTTGAAGCCGATAGTCACCTTACTGAAACGTAACAAAGAAGCCTGGATGCGGATGATGAAAGTTTGGTTGTACTATGGGAAGAGAGAATTGAATTGAATTGAATGGAAATAAAAAGGGACATTTATTTAACTAAGAGGAAAAGTAGATTGATAGGTTTAAATATTATTAATTCTTCTCCTACCTCCTCTGCAGGCCATTCATTTTTAATTAAAAATATTAAGAACGGCTGCAACAGAAGACCCCTCCATGTGCTCAAGCATTAATTTAAAACACAGGGAGCACAGACGGCTTAAGGACATTCTCCCTTCAAAATTCCACCACCAAATGTTGTCTTTGACCACCCTCTATTATATATATGTGTGTGTATTCTTTCTTCTATGCCTACATCTTTAAAAACAACTACTTATTATTTATTATTATTCAATATTATTAACTTAGAGGATCTGTTTTCTTATGAATATGAAGGTTATTACTCATTTCCTCCTTAATTGAAGGAGAATTTGATTCCAGGATATTCTTTTTCATAGAACTTTTTTCACTCTCAGTAATTTTCCGGCATATAATCAAGTCAGACTTTGGAAGAATGATATTTAGATACCTTAATTAAAATCTGTAAGGAAATTATTGACGCTTTAGTTCATACTTAAAAATAAAGTTAATTTACAGGTCCAACAAAATACTTAAAAAGAAAGTTGTTGATATAGTATATCATGATTAATATAAATATTGAAACAGTCATGTGTTCATAAAAGAAGGGATGAAAGTGTCAATAATTCCCTTACAAGATACCCAAATTTATTTTATATGTCAAAGGGATCCAAATTTACACACACACGCACAATGTACTATATACATATTAATACCTGTAACATTTTGTCTATTAAATTACTGTTTATGATATTAATGCAAGATGATAACAACTCAGTAATTTAGTGAATAAAATTGTTTCACGTAAGTAATAAATACAACTGTTGGTACTACATGCAGATCGATTAGGCAGATTCCATTTTATTAGAAATAGCCAGTAACTTTGTACGACAATGAAATTGATCATTAAAAAAAAAAAAAAAACACACACACACACACACACACAATAATCCAAAGTTAATATCGGTTCTGAAAATTTCGTTAATGTTGATGGAAACTGACATGCTAATACAAACCCCCAGAATCTCTTTTTTATATTTGTATCTAAGATATGGTGGAATATTATGCTTAATAATCAAACATTAAATAAAAGAAAGGTCTAAATATTCCATTAAGCCATTGTTCAAAGCTTAAAATGCAAAAAGAATCAGTGTGTGGTGAAAGGTCGTCATAAGATTTAAATCGCTAGAATATAAAATTAAATTCGTTCATACACTTTGTTAATTGATCTCTAGTCACCATCATGACAAAGACTTTGTATTCCACGGCATGATCCAATTTTTTGCTCATCCATAAAGCTGGATCACACAGATAATTATATATTAAATCAATATATCCAGAAACAAAAAAGAAATTGATAAACTATAGTTGTTTCCTGTGATCATCTAAATCTAACCTCGTCATCAATAATTAACGTGAACCCATGCACCTGGCTCTATATTAGTTAACATCACAGGTTAGGTAATCAATCAAATGGTTAACAACCCTTAATAATAATAGATGCTATTTGTGTTTTGATCAATGGTCTAATTAACTCATTGATCACAATTTTAACTAAATTTTGCTAAATCTATCTAATTTTGCTCTTAGTAATTAACAATAGGGATAACAACTGGATAATTTTAACCATGGAACAAAAGAAATTTCTCTTTAGTTTTTTCGTGTAATGTTCGTTTCTTTCTGATCTAGTGTATATAATTCTTATCTCTGCACACATAAAATATCAAATTTTTTTTATGAAGCAATAATCATATTCTGCAAATTAGGTATTTAAGAGATCATAAAGCACAACCGTCCTAGCTATTTGACAGGATTAGGTGCAACGTCTTAAATATCAAAATTTCATTTTTCCTTTTTGTTTTATTTTAATTATAAGTAAGTCCTTTTCAATGATTATTTCAAATATTATTATTTATATTTCTATCTCTGACAAACTACTTATTAATCATCAAATAATAAATCAAATAATTCTTTGGAAAATGTTAGTACACTTTCTAGTTTGTAAACCCATAAATTCAAACTAAGTACTACGAATGGCATATTATATTTTGGACAAAGAGTAGTACTAGATTGGTAAAATCAACCATCAATTTATTAATTAAATTTAGTGCCCAGCAACTCAATAACCCTTGGAAGGATAACACATACATGGTGCAATTAACTTTCATAATAGCATGAGGCAAAATTTGGAGCATATATAATTTAACATAGTATAGTGTCCAATTGTAGTTTGTCAGTAGCTATATTCTAAGTTAATTTCTAATCACATGATGATTGGCTGGAGGTTGGACTATGTAGATTGTAAATGAAAGGTCATATATATCTACTGTCGAATCAACATCTCGTGTATGGATAGTACCCTGTTTAGATAAATCAGTGATCTATTATTGTTCTACAACAATAATATTTCTCTATTTTATATAATTACAAAACTCATCATCATAGTACATAATTTAATCGGAAGGAGACAGAGAAATTAAGTTGACGTGTGCCTCCTCTCCCTCTAAAAGAGAGTATGAAAATAGAGTAATTAATGGTTAATCTTCCTTATCTTAGCCACACGGCGCTCTCTCTAGTTGTTTTTTTGGAAAATCACAATAAAGTCTCAATTAAGAAAAATAATAATAAGAAAAGTCTTATAACTTGTCAATGGTGACATTTCTACTAGTTGATGATGATTCTTTCACTTGTCATTAACAATCGAGACTATTCTAATATTATTTTACTTAACTAGGACCTTACCTTAGTGTGTGTGTGTGTGTTTATATATCCAGTATACTCATCCACTCCATATAATGAGTCACTTTTAAGTATTTTAGCAAGATCAAACGAGAGCTAGTTGATTCTTAACTTTGTCTCAAAATGAAACATTCTCCCTACTTTATGTAACATCCCAAATTCCACGTTCGAAAATCATGTCGGCTGACATTTAGTTTTAAAAAAATTAACAGAGTTTGAGATGCTACAACTTAGAGTACTGCGGAAATGGATAGCGTGCGCTAAGATTTGGACAATGAGTATCTGATATAGAATGCCCAGACATATGATGATGCCTCGACATAAGCTGATATATTAAATATCCCGAAGGAATATTCATCTGATACAATTTACAGAGATTAAATACAGTTCTCTGATAAAGAAAGTCTTAAACTAAACTTATGACTTAGAACCTAACATCAGTTACTCAGACAATTTGGCCAGGTCGGTGTTCAATCTAATGGGAGTCTCACCAACTCTATGGCGACTTGTGACAACCTACCGATGAAACCTTCCTTAGTTTAAACACCAAATGGTCCGAAATAACTTTGTTAAATCTGTGCCAGAATACTCTACCAGAAACTAAATCCTAATAACTTCTACCGACATTCGTCTTCGACCGCTGCCTCTTCACGGCTCTATCCACCGGCATCTTCTCTATTCTGGTTTCTTCCTCGTACTAGTCATTAAGACTGAGGTCCAATACCCATTAGACCTCAGGTAACAGTTAACCTTATGTTCAAGTATAACAGTATGTATGATAGATATTCATTTACAATTCAGCATATAACTATACATAGCACACAGCACATGTCATAGTTCATATCACAACAATACCTCTACATAGCACACAGCCCATGTAAGGTCCACATAGTTTGCACATAAACCAGTGTCACGCCCCGGAGCGTGTCCTCAGCCCTAGGAAAACATCTATACGGCATTACTAAGACTGTAACCCGTTTTCACATTAAAAGCTGAATGTATTTAACAAGGTGATCTAAGACCCTGTCTTAGCCACAGTCTATGACCTAAGACTCAATCTTATCCATGACTATATGAATCATCTCATCATATATAAAGCATACAAGCAGCATAAGAGTTAGAGTTACAGTACGCGTCCGTACCTTTCACTGGGTACTGTCAAACGTCCGACCTTTGGATCCGGCCTTGGACCTCCCGGATATCCTAACATATCACCATATCACTTAGAATAATATCCTAAGAGATATGTCCACCTCTATTTACTTCTCTACCCTTGGTGGATTTGTTATTTACAATTATGCCCTTACATTTATTCAAAAACGCAGTGCAGTATTTTCTGGGCAGATTTTTCGGTAACTTTGGAAAATCATAATTAATTCCACAAAAATCATTTTGAGGTACTGTAAAATTCCTCATGACCCTTGGCATGTCTATTTTCAAGGAAAAATATTCCCAGAACCTAGAACACCATGAATCATTCCCAGTTTTAAATTCTCTCAACGTTGCCCAGATTTTATTCCAGCAAAAATGGTTTAACTTCAAAAATTCATATCTCCTTGACCAAAGATCAAAAGGTTGCATATTTTATATATTTGGAAAGCCCTACATGCCTACTTTATTTCTGGAAAATTTCATGATTTTATAACTTCATTTGCTTCATAAAATCATAGCATCTTCTTTGTTGTCTGATAAGGACTTAAGAACCGAAAATTCTGCAACTCTTACAAATTTAATCTAAGGACTTCCAAACATCATTTCCTATCATGTTTTTACCTCTTCAGGCATTTTTCAATGCAATGAGGCATAAAAACAAGTATAGGAATTTATTCTCTAATTTTCTACATTAAACTAACATTTATACTAAGAACTTATAAAAACTAAAAACTAGAAATTTAAATGCTAGAACTTACCTCTTGAAAACTCTCCTTCTTGCTTCAAGATTCCTCCTCCCTCTTCTACTTAGAAATCACCTTTCTTGAAGTGTGATTTGGTGTGAAGAAAAATGAAGCATGAAGCCTCCTATTTATAGCCAACCATGAGTTAACTATCTAGCAACTTTAATTCCATTCTAACCATTGGATTTAACTTAACTAGGAAGCTTAAATCTTGATCTTACACCTCTTACAAAAAAATGCCACCTCCCCCCTTTTCTAGATTCATATTTTCTCTTTCTTCCACTACACACACACACATGCACAACACTTAGGCACATACACATTTACAACATACACATGTGCTCTTGTGATGTCATCTTGATGACATAATCAAGGCTTAGGTGTCATTGTTGACTTTTCAACACTAATTAGAAATTCTTAATTATCATGTTAATCAAGTATTTACATGCTCCTTAATTATATTTTGCCATTAGCTAACTTAATTATATGAAGATTTAGACTTAATTACTTGAGATATTATTTCATTCTCTTTGGCTTAATTATTTTCAAATATAATTAGCCCTCATTTGATACTTTTAATTTGTCTTTAATCATCTTGAAGAATTATGCAACTAATCTCAATTAGTGCAAACTTATTTTGTTAAGAATAATTGTAATTCACTTAATATACCTCTTAATTATGCTAAATTAATTAGCAACACTCTTTATGCCAACCTTGACCCTCCATTGATCATAAATATCAAATTAGGAGTTTCATATAATTAACTTTGGATATCTCCTTTTATTCATGTTTAAACAATCAACAATTAATTACTTATTTAATCACTTACTAATTGTTGACAATTTTCTTAATTAGGATTAATTATTTTCTCACAACTATTTTACTGACACTGATAGTTTATGCATTATGCATAATATTAAAAATCATGGGGCAATTTATGTTCCCCAAAATGATATTTAATTTTGCCTTATTATTTCCCAAGGAAAATAATCTCATAAATTACCTAAATTAGAGACAACATACTTTCTAATTTTTAATAAATATTTAGTTGCCTCTTAGGATTTTATCATAATTTTCTCAGGGTATTTTATGACCCACAAATATTTCAGGGACCTATTTGCAAATTATCTAATGTTTTAGGGACTTTTTCGCACATTTTTTAATCTTAGGAGAAACTATCTTAATAATAAGGTAAATTCAATACAAGGTGTTTGAGACCTCATATTCATCTATTTTCAATAGGTATATTCTACCAATTTATGATATTTACCCTAAGTCAAATTTTAAGGTATTACACTTTACTGATATGTAAGAGTATAAAGAAACACAACATTAAACTGTAAGTCGTTTTGAAAATTATTGTTAGAATATACTTAATCAACTCTTGCTATATTAGAACCAAGCCTAATATAGGTGAGGCTATAATAAAAATAAAGACAAATAGACATTGTGATTTCATTTTTTGCAGGCTTCCGATATTATTCTTCATCAGACTTTAAGGTATACCCTATTTCCTTCAATTATATGAAATAGGGATAATATTATGAAAAAGTGCATAAATGGCACCAAGTAACTTATATTATAGAGTAAAAAAATTTAGAAGATGCTCTATATTTAATATTCAGGACAGGAGAGGGGCTCCTATATTGGGCAAACTATTTTTTTCCGCATAAAGGGAAAACTATATTTTATGTGACATGTCTTCACAGGCACATAAGCCGTTGGGTATAAAGGCGGGTTCACATTCCATACTCATTCAAAATATGAGTCTGTAGTGCTCATCTCTCTAATTTTGAGGTAGGAAATATTTTTTTCATTTTTTTATGTATTTTTATTTGTGTTGCACCATGAAATATTTTTTATATCTAGTATCTTAAGTTAATTAAATTCTAGTTCTGCATTCAAAAATATTTTTCTTGTAACACCAGTATCCTAAAATATTTTTCTAGTAACACTTAATATCTGAAATATTTTTTCAACACCTAGTATCTTAAGTTAACTAATTTTTAGTTCATATAGATTTTTTCCAAATTTTTTTTAAACCCTTTTTATTTGTAATGCTCATCTTTTGGATGAGGCGGATTCCTTAAGGCGGTTGTTAAGAAGAAGGAAAAGGACGAGGTGAATTATGGAGTCAAATAATGTGGCCCCCACATGCCGCAAAGGAATAGAACAATTAAGTAAGCAGCATGTGCTATACTTTGACACTCAAACCTGGGCAGCTACCCAATTTCTTTGTCAAGAGTCAATTTGCTACTTTACTTTTGTTGTATTGGATTTGCTTATATTATTGATGATGTGTGTATTTGTATTAATTTTTTTTGTGCAATCACATATATCTTCTTCTTATTAAAAACAATATAGACAATAAATATTAACACATCAATAAAAATAAATAAACATTAATTCATTACGTTGTGATAGACTCATCAATCCCTCCCACTAAACTCAATTTATTGTTTGTATTTATATTAATTGATCCCGTGACAAGGAATCAAAAGCCCCGGATGTCATTATTAATATATAGACCCGCGATTGATTGTGAATGCAAGCAACGTTCTCTTATTTCTTGACTTGACCCTTTCATTTCTCTCTATCCCCTTCAAGTCTACAACCACATTCACTTTCACACTTACATATACATTGTCTTTGAGAATATTATAGTAATATGGTTCTTGTTCTGTTTTTTTAAAAGTGATTTTTAATTTTGTGTACTTCTTTTGATCAAACTTACCATGTAATTTTAGTAAAAAAAAAATTGATCACGAAATTCTACTTTGTTCTGAATCTTGTCTGAGTTTGACAATGTTACTACCTTAATTTCAATTTCCTGTCCAGATTTTAAAGTGAAATAATTTATTTACTTATTTACTTAATACAAGGCATATCACATATTATGAGTTTTTTCGTAATAGTATATAAATTATGTAACCTTAGACTATGAAGGTAATATGATTAGCTATATACCTAATACTAGAGCCCACGCAGGTATATAAGAATTGAGACCTGAGCAGTAAAAAATAATGATGATAAATATTACTTCTTCCTTGTTATAAATATAGAAATTAGTTATGAGGTTGGTTTTAGTCTTAAATATAAATTGTCAATCCACTTTGTCTTACAAATTTATAATTTTTTTTTTCTAAATAATTCTATTGATTGCATATATACTAGAGGGGTTTTCATCAATTAGAGAAATTTCCAATGTAAATGATCAAATGAAGCATTTTAGGGAAATCGATATATGCATATTATAATTAACTGAACAAGTAAGTAACCTTTTTAATATCTGCAAAAGGATTATATATATCTTTTATTTTTAAAACTGGAGAGAGAGCTTATTGATTAACAAAGTTTAATGATTGAGAGATGGTGGAGTTTTTTTTTTTGCCCCTTTTTGGAGCAACAACCAAATTGGAAAGCAAAAAATGAGCAATAGTTAATCGGTAGGATGTTTTACTTAATTATATATCTACACTCACATAAGTTGTATCAAATTAATTAAAAATGAATCAAAAGTATGAGAACAAAAAAATTCTAAAGTACTAGTTCTTTGGTGTGCATCCTCGAATGATGAGGTGGCTCATATATTTAAATTTACAGCTTTAGTATAATCAATTATCAAAATGAGAGTTCAGATAAAAATAAACCATGGAAAGGGGCACACACACACGCACACAGATCAGTGGCCAAAGTGGTGTTTTGCCTTTAGGAATGATATTCTCTTGCCTGTCTAAATTCCCAGCCACCACCAACCCGTGCACTTACTCGTGTCCTCTTTAATACTTGTCTTCTATCATCTCTCTCTCTCTCTCTCTCTCTCTCTCTCTCTCTCTCTCACATGCATAAATGTACTCACACAGAAACACGACACGCTCCTCCTTGAAAGTGAAAGCTATTCCAATTGTGAGTAATCTTAACTTTGAGCTCATGTTTGGGGCTGTGGCCCTTTGATTTCATATACCTCCGGACATATAAATGAAGAATGCCCTAACCCAAAATAACCAAAATATCTGCATAATTTAACATAAAGTGTCCAAGTTAAATAAGGCTATGTTCTTTCAGCTAAATATATTCATTGAATCCTGTCTTGGCCTACACATGTGCAACGACTCTCTCTTAATTAAAATATAAATTTATAAACTTTCATCAATATAATATGCACTTATTAACTATGAAAATGAATGTCTAGGATGTTTTTTATTTTTAATTCACATGTTGTTTTAGGCTAGTCTATCCATTTTTTTTGGTCATAAATTAACCATGCACATTAGATAACTCGAACTCACACCTTCACACCTAGAAAATATTTTTAAAAAAAGGAGCTACAGCTTAGTGCCATTTATATATTTTGGGCTATATCCATGCACTTAAAATATATTTTCCATCTGGATTCTGTTTATGTTGGGGAGCTAGCTAGAGAGAGATTTGAAGAAAGGAGGAACATCAAACATGCCTCTCATCCTCAGGAAAGAGATCTTCTCATCATCATTTAATGAGTCCATGTGGGCTCTTGATGGGAAGAAGAGAGAAAGATTGATTGAACGGATATAATTCAGAGACTATGAGGGATGATGAAAAAATAAATTATAAGAGAAACCTAACTCCTCACCCTTCGCAATGTAAAAATAAAAATAATGTTCGCAATGGTTTTCAGGTTAGTTTTCAACAAAAAGAGTATATTATTCCTTCCTTAATGTTAGACCTAATTGGAAGCTTGATTTTAATCCTAAATGTAAGATATATTTCTTATATATGTTAATCCTTTTCTAATTTATCCTTATTATTGATACTTTATCAACAATAATAAAATAATAGAGCAATGTATGAATTACGAAAGATGATTATGATATTTTAAAAAGATATATCATATAAACTAAATTAAGTACTTTCATTCGTGTAATCAATTTAGTTATACCTTACAAGAATGAGTTATGAATCAGATGGAGTACTTTATATGGTGCATATATTATACTACTACTATACCTCGTGTATGTCCTACTTGAAAGAGTAATGTATAATATGCTTTGATTACTTTTCTAAAAGTGGGCTTGCGCTTATCTTAATCTACCAACGATGGATTTGATAAAATCCAAAAATATCGATAGAAGCTCTACATTTAAAATTAAATTTCTTTTCTTTTTTGAAATTATAACATTCTATAATGACAAACTCTAAAATTAAAAATTAAAAGAAAAAGAGGATGGAAGAAAGCAATAAAAAGTTTCTACCCGTCTCTATTTCATGCTTCCTTGACCATCTTACTGATTAACCATATATATTGGGGAGTTCTTGGAGCCAGAAACAGCAAATCCTGAGGCTTCAACTCCAAACAACATCACATCTTGATTTTGGATACACATTTAGATTCAACACCCTTTGTCAAGGAAGCAATGTGAATAGGGATGTCACAAGTGTTATAAACCGTCGCTTTCTTCTTGAAAATCTTAAGCGCCGTCACTTTCCCGGGAAGTATCGCCGTCGACCTCAGAACCGCCGTTCCGTTTCCTTTGGCAACTTGTTCCCAAAACTTACGATCTTTTATCAACTCTCCGATCATGAAATCTGCTGAAGTTTTGAGATTCACCGTCGTTCTCGCTGGAATACTTCTACTTTCCATGGGAACTTCACCCACAAGGACGTCCTCAAAGCTCACGTGACCAGTGGAATTCTCGAACGTAAAACTTGCATAGTTACGATTCACTATCGTAACCGTCATGTTCACCGTTACATTGCCCGTTATATCACCGAGCGACGGAAAACCCATGGTTTTCACGCTAATTTCAGGATCCTTGGGTTTGAAGATGGTGAAGGCTAGGGTTACAACGGCGGCAAGAAGGATTAGGAAAACCAATAATACAGCAAGGCAGATTTTGAGACTTTTCTTCATGGGCTTCATGGTTTTTGATTATGGGAATGTAATAAGAAAAATGAAGAGTTAGGACGATCGATCAAGTATTGAGGAATTTGAGATATAATATAATAATATGATATAGTAGTGTGAGAGAAAAATCAAAACTGAATTGATTCTCTGGATTATATATGAGACCTTGCAATTAGGGATATAATGAGATCGCGATTTTATTGCCATAAATATGAAACTGATTTAGGGTTCAAAAATGAAATTTCCCTTCATCATCATAAAACGCGGAAGATAAAGTCAACATTAATAGATCATATTAATGTCTTTATTATGGGCAATGGAGTTGAAGACTATAATGGAGTTGTATTTCTTTGACAGTAATAATCCTCATTATATATGAGCAAATACAAAATTTAAATTAAATTAATCATATCACATTCACGGTTATAGTATTTATGATGACCTACGATAGTGAAATACTAAGGCAA
Source organism: Acacia confusa (assembly GCA_037074495.1). NCBI lineage: Eukaryota > Viridiplantae > Streptophyta > Magnoliopsida > Fabales > Fabaceae > Acacia > Acacia confusa. Next base: position 4,651,792 of record CM073509.1, read on the forward strand.
AGACAAAATTAGTGTCAATAGATATTTGAAAGAAAATCATTCGTATTTTTAATTTTTTTCATTGTCATCTTCTGGTCCCTGATCTAAAATCTACCTCAAAAATTCAGGGTGCATTTGATAAGAAATATAAGATAGAAAATAATGGATAAGAAATACTGCCACATTTTTTTTATAATTTCATATTCTCTCCAATAAATATATACAATTCCTTCATTATTAATACATTGAGGATGAGTTAAGCTTTTTATCCTAAATATAAGTACACTTACAGGATTATTAACGACTCTTGCCATTTTTAATCTTACTTGATTCTCATAGGGAAAAAAAAAAGAAAAATGGAGATATGCCAACATAATGATGATCTCTAAATATATATATATATAGAGAGAGAGAGAGAGAGAGATTCTTCATAAGGGTAAATATGGAAAATTGTATCCATTTAAGACATATTAGAGTGGTAAATACGTAAATGGTGGTAGAGAGGATCAACTTAATCAACTTCCTTTTTTTAATGCTCCATCGGTCCATTTGTGGATTTCTTCACATCGCTGAAGACAACTTACACGTATTAAATTGTACCCAAAAAAAAAAAAAACTTGCACGTATTAGAGAAGTAGAGAAACATATCGACGGTACAGTTTTTGGGTTTTGTTTGCATCCGTGTTACACGAGTTAACCCTGAATCTTTTCTTTGAATAAATATTGCTAGCTTCTCAATCAAACCGGCGATCTAGAGGCCTGTTTGGTATAAGGGATTTGAGAGAAATCAATGTCTCCATTAATTTCTCTCAATTTCCTCTCCAATGATAATATACACCATTAAATTAAGTTTCAATGACTAAGTATTTTTACTATTTATAAAATTAGATCTCAACCAAACCATTGAAACTTGATCAAATAGTAAATACATTTAATTGATAGAAAATAGATAGAGAAATCAATGGAAATATTCCTTCCAGTCATTTGAAGGGGAAGGAAGGGAAGGAAAACAAAAATTATGAGTTGAATTTTTTTAAAAAAAAAATTGGAGAAGTGGGCTTACAAAATTTTAATGAAGAGAAAATGTAAGATAAAAAAAATACGAAAAATTAATTAAAATCTTTTAATCCCACTTCTCTAATTTTTTCTTAAATCCAACTCAAAATTTTTTTTCCTCCATTCACTTTTTCTTCGTTCCCCCTCCCCTCATACCAAACAAGCCCTTGGAGTCCTTTGCAAGAGCTTCACAATTAAACGGTGAGTCTTAAAGTCCTTCACTACAGTCTTCTCCAATGCAAGAGCTTAAATACGAAAAAATGGAGAACAACCAGAAAAAGAGATGAAAAATAAGTTAATATTAACAAATTGATGATCATGAATTTGAATATATGATTTACATAATATTAAAACAGAAATTACAAAATATCTCATATATATAAAAATGGAAGAAATTAAGAGGAGAATTAGGGAGATGGAACAAGAAAAAAGATATTTAGTACAGAGGATTTTATAAATTGTAATTATATTTATTGATTAAAAATTAAAATATAAATTTTTAATTATGAAATTAATCCTGAACAAATTCCCTCCATTTTTTCTTACCCTGTCTTGGCTATTTGACAGTTTCTCTAAGTATATCTTGATTTTTTTAAAAAAAAAAAATCTATTGACAACTCAATATTTTTATGATATTCTCTCTCATTCACATTTGGTTATCTTTAAAATTATCAAAATTAAAATAGCCTTTAAAATCTAAAAATAATTAAAAATTAAAAAATACTTAGGCCAAATTCCTTATATCCATCTGATCAAGATCTCCAATCACATATGACCACGTGTCCTATTTTTTTATCACTTAATTATAAACTCATATGAAACAAATAGAACTCACATGTGGTTAGAGAACTTGATGAAATAGATATAAAGAATTTGATGTAAGTATGGTTCTTAAAGTCCTACCCCTTTCTAAGTTTAGATTTTACATAAAAACTTAAAAAATCACAAAAAATTCTTATAATATATTTCTTTTAAAAATATATGATTTTTCATTAAAAAAAATAAGCTTAAACAAATGGGATACACCTTCAAATTAAACAATTGAGGTTATGAAAATGGAAAAAAAAACTAAAATTTAAAAATTATTGAACAATAAATTCCTAAATTAATAGGGAAAATCGCCTATAGAACCAATTTGAAAATTTATTTGTATATTTGAGCATATAATCTTGTATAGGTATATATGGGGTCCTTCAGTTTAAATAATTGTATAGGAGAAAGATAAAATTATCATTCATGGATAAAACATTCCCCTGATACAGTATATCTTTCCTTTTATGTATGAAATGTATCTTTCTTTGTGTGAAATTTCATCTATCTTTTATGTAATCCATCTTCCCTTGTGTGGTAAAATTACTCCGATTTACAAATTACATTATGCCTAAACAATCTTCCCTTACATACAATTCATCTTCTGAATGTGCATAATAATTCCTTGATGTGCAATTACATTTTGTGCAAATGGTCTTCCTTATTTGCAGTCTAAGTTTCTATGTGGTCCTTGACTTTCAAGATTTTCAATTCCCTGACTTTCAATTTATTTTTGCTCCTCCTCTTCTTCAAGTTTGTGGTCATTCTACTTTCATGACCCACAATAGATGCAAGACCACCAACAACCACCCTACCCATCCATGTCGTTGCCACCATATATTAACTTGCCAAATCACTGGTGGCGCTGCCACCACCATCAAGGACTACTTCCATCTACTTCATAATTGATCTTGGTCCTCTTAAATCTTCTTCATTTTCTCCTCACTCCTCATCACCATCTTTATGGTGGAAGCAAGACGACAACTTTGCTGAATGATGTGGCTTATTTTATAGATCTTTTTACATATACAAAGAAGGGTTTAATGTTTAAACATTTTTTTCTGTCTCATTTACATATAAGTAAGTTGTACCCATTTCTCTCTTTTTTTAATAATGGGCCCTACTCACTTATATGTGAGTGGGGTAGAAACATTAAACCCTATAAAAAATAGAGCCTTTAGCTCATTGATGGCTTCTGATTTCATGGGTCTTCGACAGATTAAAGACATAATTTTTTGTTTTTAGTTTGATTGGTTATATGAGTTTCATAATTGACTATTTCTATGTTGAGTTATGTTATGTTTGAATATAATGATTTGCTTCCGTGGTTCTTAAACCTAATATAATCCTCGTTGAGGGGTTTCGATGATGAATTCAGCGTTGGTGGACGAGAATTATTTTATGATGAATATTTGGTTCCGAGGGAGAGATTACATAAAGGGAATGTTTTCCAGGCTATGTCTTCTTTCTCCTATCAAAATTATTCATACTTAAAGACCTCACACCTTTATATGGACTCAAGTCCCATTTCACAAATAAATTTCAGCAGAGGGATGTGTGAGCAATTTTCCCATAACACAACCTATATCACGTGGAATATTAGTTTAATTCTAAATAAAGGCAGACCTAATTTAAGGACACAGTTGTCTTCTAACTAGATTCACTTAAAGCCCATTGCTATTAAGGGAAGCTCTACGTTCCAAGAAAGATATAGAGAAAAAATGATATCAAATTTAATAACTAACCCTAAAAGAGTTGAGATGTGGTTAAAAGAAATGTATGGAGCTATCTTAAACCTATGCAAACGTATGCAGATTTGCACAGGGATCAAGAATATGAACTAGGCTTTTTAGTTAGAGAAAATATCTAGAACTGACTTGTCCTCCGTATAAGCTGTTTGGAGCAGTTCATAAAAGCGTTTATTCATCTTTTACAATTTAGAATCATCTAAGATAAACTAATCTAAACAAGCACTAACTTTGTAAGAAATTAACTTGTAAATTTAAGATGTGCTTCACTTGTAAATAATTAACTTTAAATTAAACAAGAGAGTGGCAGTTTTTCTTTGGCATGCAACTTGCATTTTCTTCAAGGCTTCAAAATATCAATGTTGTTAGAAATTAACTTGTAAATTTGAGATGTCTGACTTGTAAATATTTTGATATTGCAAGAGGTTGCTGTAAATATGTGAATTTTTAACTTGTAAATATTAAAGTATAAATATTTTAATAAAAAATTTTTTTTTTTAAAATTACTCTTGACCAGTAAATGATGACCAGTGACTAGTCGAAGCCCAGCAACAGCCGAAATTTTATTGGCCAATGATATTTTCGAAACGACAGCAAGGCCTGAGATAATAAACTGTTGGAGTATCCGAAGGGCTCCTGACCCTAAAGATCTAAGATGGGCCAACTAATAAAGAAGTCCATTCATATAACTAATAGTCCATACTCCATTCCCTTTATATCTATATATTTAGTTTAGCTGAAAAAAGTTGGCATAGATGGTAAAGGATTTGGTCAAGCCCTAAAGGAATGTATGTTCGATCCCTATTACCGTCGCTAGGACTCATTCGGTAGACGATCTCGTAAGTCCCCATTAAGTGCTCAAAGAGCCCGAGGCCATGCCCGGGCCTTGATGGAGGACTGATGTCGAACCCCTCTAAAACTTTTTTTTGTACCAAAAAATAAAATTTTAAAAAATAATATATATATAACACTAGTAGCCTTATTCATCCATGCCAACAAATGATATATAATATCAATGTTCATAAGTTATAAGAATTTCGGTTTTATATTTTTTTTCATGTTATTTATATATTTACATTGTTATGTTGTATTTGCATTGCCTCTTTTAGTAACAAGTTGAATTAACAAACTATATTATGTATATGAATATAAAGTTATCAACGTTAATTTATTTTAAATGTTAAAACCATATTAAATTATAACGTCAGCTGATAAAACTGCCCGCATCTCTGCCCCTCTCTCCACCTCCCCCGATTCCCAACCGTTATGATTCGGTATGGTAACATATTTTTTATTTAAAAATAAATATAAAATAGCTCTATAAAAATAACAATTCCACTCATTTTGTATGTGCGTCATTTTTATTTCTTATCTATAATATATATTTGGATTAGTTTTTAAAGAATAGTTTTTACGATTTGCAAGGTAAGTATATGATAGAAGTTTTATCTTAACTTATTAAAAATGACTTCTAAAATCACTGTTTCAAACATGCTCATATATCTTAATTTAGTTTATACGTTTTTTCCATATTAAAGTCAATATTATTTTTGTTCAGTGAAAACTCAAATATAATTACTTATGCGATTAGTAGGAAGTTAAAGTAAAAATAGTACATATATTAATTCTTTTAATCAATATAAAAATGATTGTACGTAATGTTAAAAAATAAGGGATAAATGTGCATAAATACCTATAAACTTTTATTATAAATGAGTTAAGCACTATATACATTTTGGAGATACAAAAATACTCATAAACATTAAAAATGAGAATAAAAATGACAGCCCTGTTAAATACCCTAATGTCCTTACTTTTTGTATTATTAGGACCCGACTCATTTTACACAAGTATAGTAAAAAATTTAACGGTAGTGACATTTTTTGCTTTAACTTTAAATGGTCATAGACATTTTTACTTCTTCAAAATGTATATAGTACTAGACGCACTTTTAGTAAAAGTGTATGGTATTTTTACTCTTTAACCCAAACATAAATGTTGTAACTAAATTCTACACAAATTTTTATGTTTAAATATCGCTTTTCTTAATAGATGATTATATTTTGCGAAGAATTAAACATATTACTATACCAGACTCTGTTTCCTGCTGTTATATAATGAATTTGGTTAAAAAAATGTTTTTTTTAAAAAAAAATCCATTAAAATACCATTTGAACTTGAAAAACATCAAAAAGTTTATTAACACATGAAAATGATACATAGGACCTTAGAAAAGAATATGAAATTTTAAAATGTTGTACCAAAATGCCCCACTCAATTTTTTTTTTTTTTTTTTTTAAAAAAGGTGAGTCCCCCAAGACCAAAGCTTCGCAATCCATCGAAGCTTCAATGACAATTGAATTGCTATATATAAGTTTTTATTGAAATTATTCAACTTGTCAATGATAATTGATAAGGTTTATGAATTTAAAATTGTTAATTTATATATTCAAGTAGTTAATCACATTCCTCAAATTGTCATTGAAGCTTCAGTAGTCAACCACCAACATGGTGGAGGTGATTGCCAAAGCTTGGTTGAGGTGGAGCTCGAATGGGAGGGGACATTGCCTTTTTTGAAAACAAAAAGTGAGGCCATTTTAGTAACAGTATAATATTTCAAAATCTTATATTCCTTTTAACGACCTATATGTTATTTCTATGTATTAATTGACTTTTTAAAGTTTTGTAAGTTCACACTGTATTTATCTTAAAATTTTCTTTTAAGAAATTAAAGACAAATTCCTTATTTATAAACAAATCAATAATAAATGCTTTTGGCAAAAATCAAAAGTTAGTACGCGAAATTGTTTTTTTAGCCCATATAAGAGAAATTATTAAATTAATAACGCCAACGAAGAGATTTGGCAATCGGTCGTATGTAACGCCCATCGTGCCAAAGCGTTGGTTGTGTCTCTGTTGTTTCGCCGGCCACCGTCCCGCAAAGCATTTTTGTCGTCTCAAGACTTTAATCTTCGTATCTTTCCCCTTTATTGGTTTGCACAATCCTTTCTCTCTCTCTTTCGCCCTCTAAGCCCGTTTTGATCCGATCAAGATGAACGACCTGCTCTCTGTAAGTTCATTTCAAATTCCACTTGCTTTGATCAGTTCATGTTTGATTACTGGTTTGTTTAAGTTTCAATTTTTGTTTTCCGTTTCGAATTTTGTGCTCTTGTTCTGATTCTGAGTGTTTTATTGCACACACTGTCTGCACTTTTCAGTATCACCTGATAGTGTGGTGTTCCCCCTCCCCGCCACCTCCCGTTCCTTAAATTTAATAAGAAATTATCGTGCTTGAACTTCAAGGGAATTTGAAAGTATACAAAGTTTCCCTAAAGATACCGTCTTCCTTTAACTATCAATTTCTGTTGTGAAAGTTCCTGACCCGACTCATTGGGATTCTTGTTGTTGTATGCTCTGCTCTTCCAAGCTTGATTATGTTTGCTATGTTAATTTTTCTGCCTGAATTGAACTGAACAAGGAGGGAAGTCAGAGGAAGTTGATGTAATTCTTTGGTTTCTAGGATGAATTCTGAAAGTAGTTTTGGTTCTTTCTTCTGTTGTGATTTTTATTTAGTGTGAAGTTAAGCATCAGGCTGTGCTCACACCTCAAAGTTTTTAGATGAGGTTATCCTATTTAAATTGCTTTCTTGTAGGATTCATTTGATGGCGACAGTAGAGGTCAACCTTCTCGACAAAGTGATATTGAGATGGGAACACAGGATCCAAGGAACAACTATGATATGGGAATGGATGCTTTTAATAAGCAGGTGCACAATTTTCATGCTATTTAAGCTTTTGCTGATTCAAGATGTTGATTTGCCTACTTGGCTTTGTACAAATTTCTTTTATGATATACAACAACAATAAGTCTAATTTCATTAGGTGAGGTCATACAGTGTTAGTGTGCTCTATCAACAACTGAATTTTAAATTTATTTCTTGATATAATTAAAACTAAATGTGAGTCTTGGTGGATAAATCGGTCAAAACTTTCAATTTCCTTGTCTTCTTTTTCTTCAACGAGTCTGTTATTATTTCAGTTGAAGTTTTAACTTTTACTAATATTTGTTTATTTTGGTTTTAGATTGCAGAGGCTGATAAACAGGTTGATAAGCTTTCTGGGCTACTAAAAAAGCTTAAGGCACGTATTTTGCTCTTTGTCATATTCCTTTTTTTTTTACTGGCAGCAATATCTCATAGGTTATGACTGTAAATCAAATCTTTGCTGATACTTTATGTAAGTTCCATGATTTTGTAAATAAGAACAAAGATTATAAAACTCATTGAATTTGGGGACTAGGTGGACAGGTGAATCAAATCATTTAGTTACAGTTGAGTGAAAATAAATAGTACTAAAGTTAAATATATCATAAATTTGTCAAAATTGAGCACGAGAGTCAATTCATTGTAAATTTCTACCATGAACTCTGATAGAACAGATTTTTCATATTTGTTAATTAACTGTTAAAATGGTTTCTCTTTTCAGAGTGATATACTCCTTATGTACACCTTCAAGATTTTGTTATGCTAATTTGAAATTTAGTTGTCATTTTGGAATTTCTAGAATAGATGTTATCTAGTGCTTCCTCAGATGATAACCATTATAAGCGGGCTTTTTACAGGAAGCCAATGAGGAGTCCAAAGCTGTCACAAAAGCTTCTGCCATGAAAGGTATATTAGAGTGCCATTTCTTTTTCCTAACATCAAACTGAATATGTACCTACTCGGTGTTGCAACCAGCCAGTTATTTTAGATGCACAACAGTTTCCTTGGCAACTGTGAGAGGAGAAATAATTATTACTGTTTTACAATGCATCACTTTTGGATGTTGAATTTTTTTTCGTGATGACATGAACAAAGTTGTGAAATTGCTTTCAGCCATCAAGAAGAGGATGGAAAAAGATATTGATGAAGTTGGAAAGATTGCACGTGTGGTCAAAGCAAAAATAGAAGCTATAAACAAAGATGTACTGAGATGCTGGGCAATTATTTTGTTATTTGATTCCAGTGCTATGAAAATTTAAGGAGCTTTGAATAAGTATGTAATTAGGTACTATTCTCTGTATGCAGAATCTAGCCAACAGACAAAAGCCTGGTTGCGAGAAGGGAACTGGTGTGGACAGAGCAAGGATGAACATGACAAAGTTAGTTGCCACTATATAAATTTATGGTTGTACTTCATAAAGCAAAGTAGAAAGCTGAAATTTTTTCCCCTTGAAATGACAGTTCCTTGACAAAAAGGTTTAAGGATCTAATGACTGAGTTTCAGGTATGTTAGCCTGTTCACATTAAGAGCTGGCCATCCAAATTTCAACTCTAGCTTCTCATAGATGTAATATGTTTCAGACTCTTAGACAAAGAATACAAGATGAATACCGTGAGGTGGTGGAGAGAAGAGTTATTACAGGTTTGAACATGACAGAGTTAATATTGTAACTTATGATAGTACTACTGTTCTTTTGTTTACTTATCTATTTATTTATCTTGTTCTCATGTTTTTGGATTTGTGATTGTATGATTTGATTAAACAGTCACGGGAACTAGACCAGATGATGAGGTAAGCTTGAAGCAATAATTTGTGATTTGAACTATACCAAACATAAATTTTGTTGTAATTTGCCAAGTTTAATGACTGTTTTAGACAATTGACCACCTAATAGAAACTGGAAGCAGTGAGCAAATCTTTCAGAAGGCTATGCTAGAAACAGGACGTGGACAGGTACTTGGTTTGTGATGGTAGATATGAATGAATTTAGACTGTTTTCTTATATTTTGTTTTTATTTGAAAAATAAACAAGGGATCATTCCATCTTTGTCACTGTCTTTCTATTGAGTATCTTCGATTGGTAGTTCTGTGAAAAATTTTGGAGGCTTCGTTATTTATTGAGAAATAGTAGTTCTAATGGGACAATTATTATGGGTTGTCAGGGGTCTAATTGTAAGTTGCTCCTCTGTGATTGATGATTGGTGTTAATAAACTTTTTTTGGTGGAAAATGCCTTTATTTTAGACAATGAAACCGTCACCTTATTACCAATCCAAAGATATAGAGATTTATGGGTTATGCTGGAAAGCTACGAAGTTGAACTTTTGGAAATATTGGACAAATACGATACTTTATACCTACTATTTTGTTGTTGTTTGGTTCCTAGTCTTGCTTTATTCATAGCCTTGATTGGGGTCTTATTGATATAAAATCTTGCATTATTCGATATATAGTGAGCAGCAGTGCAAAAATTCTTCCAGCCTTGTTTAAGTCACTAACGTTTTGATATATTTGGTTCCTAGTCTTGTTTAATTCGTAAAATTTATGATGTCATAGGTGTTAAATACAGTGGAAGAAATTCAGGAGCGACATGATGCTGTAAAGGAAATCGAGAAAAAGCTTCTTGATTTGCACCAGGTTTACCTGCAAAGAGATCTTAATTTCACATTTCAATAATCTAGATGATGATGATAAACGATTTGTCTAATGCTATATATCTTACTTCTCAGATTTACCTTGACGTAGCAGTCTTGGTTGATGCTCAAGGAGAAATTTTAGATAACATTGAAAGTCAGGTTTGCCTGTGTTCTCGCTCCCCTGGTTTTAGAACAGTATATGCTTGCACATACATAGAATGCGAAATATTTTTAGATGAATTTGCATTAATCAGAACCTCATTCAGGTCACCAATGCAGTCGATCATGTCCAGAGAGGGACATCTGTGCTACAAAATGCTAAGAAACTGCAGAAGAACTCTCGAAAATGGATGTGCATTGCCATCATTATACTATTAGTGATAGTTGCTGTCATAGTTGTTGGTGTTATCCAACCTTGGAAGAGTAGCAAGGGCGCTTGAGTGTGCTAATACCCTTCTCCTTGTCCATATATAAATAGTTGTTTGATTAGTTGAGATAAAATTTGCTAGTTTTCATGAATGAGTCAGCAGCACATCTTGTCTTCATGTTTATTTTGTTTGACACTTGGTTTGTTACAGCTGTTGTGATTGGCTTGACCTCTGACTAATTTATAAATGGTGTTTTGCCCCTAGATGTGAAAGTCACATTCCTTGTAGGCTGTAGCCTTCATAAATCCAAATATTTTACACTTCTAAATTGATTGCATATAATGCAGTTGATAAAAGAGAGTAATAAGAAAGGACGGGGTAAAAAGGGGAAATAGAGTTCCTATTTAGTCTTATACACCCCCCCCCCCGGGAAAAAAAAAAAAAAAAACCTCTCCTGAAGACTATAGTTGATTCAAATTGAGCCTTCATTTGCTTTGTTGGATGTGTTTCTACTGCTTTTCCTTTGAAGAATCCCCTCGTAGTTCAAAAAAAAAAAAAAAAAAAAAAGAGGGAGAGAAACTGATGTGGAAGCTTATTTAAGGGAAGGAGTGAAATTTTGGATAAAGAGAATGAAATGACAAGACCATCCTCGTATCCGCTTTCTTATATTCCTTTGGACTTAGACTAGAGTTAGTCATGGAATGATTTTGTTTAGGGAGAATTGAATTCTTTCAAACAAACATTCCTTTGCTGATATTTATTAGGATCAAATAATCACAATTTGGTTTGTTGGTTCAATTTCAAATTTTGAATTTATTAATTATATTGTAAGTTTATTTGGTTGGTGAGATTAGATTAGGACAATTAAATTAAATTTATTTCATTATTTGTCCTTTTCATATTCAAAGTACTTCCTCCGGTCTTAATTATAAAATCTAGTTTGTAGTATAAATTACTATACAAACTAGGTCCTATAACTGAGACCGGACTAATTATTCAAAAAATATATATATATCCACTACTTCATTTATTCGGCTTTTTTCCCATAGTGCCCCTTTTTAGGAAACTATTTACCAAAATGCCCCTACTTTGAAACTATTTCTCATTATGCCCTCATCTGGAAACATATTCCCAATCTACCCCCCTTTAGTCGACTAAACCAGGGGTTTAGTCGACTAAATTTCGAGGGGTTCAAATTTTTTGAATCCCCTCGAAATTTAGTCGACTAAACCAAGTGGTTTAGTCGACTAAATTACGGGGGTGAGCGTTAAAAAGCCCACACCCGACATTTAGTTGACTAAATCACTTGGTTTAGTCGACTAAATTTCGACGGTGAGGGTTTTTAAACACCCCAAACGCCGCTAATCGACTAGATCTCCTCCCCAAACCCCTCCCCCATCTCTTTTTCACCAAAATCTCTCTGAATCCGTTGGTGGGTTGCGTAGGAAACTTCAATCTAGTGGAATTTGTGTCGATATCGGTATGTTTTCATCTCCATTTAAGATTTCCGTTGTCATTTATGTGTTTATGCGAACCCCCATTTGCGTTTTTGCATTTTGTGCTTTGATTGAGTTGTTTTGTTGTGTGTCTTTGCTTGATTTGAGTATTTCATTCCTATTTATGGAGGAAAATGATGAATATACATGTGAAAGTGAAAAGATTTACATCGGTTGAGTGGTTTTTATTTTTTTGAAGAATATCACTTCGTTTTTCATAAATTTTTTAATTTGGTCAGCTAAAATCCTCCATTTTGCAGCTAAAATTCTGGTGTCAAAGATGAGTTCAAGTTCAAACACTTACATGACTATAATCTATCACAGTGGGAGGTAATTTGATGGTTAAAGTGTTTTAAAAAATACACATCATAATCCATTTTGCACCCTTGGTGATCTTGCACTGCTCTAGAAGGCGCTGTCCAAAGATGGCATTCCATGCTTCCTGTTTCACCATCACCTCATCGTCCATAGGAACACCAAATTTCTCCAAAATCTTCTGAACCAAGTAGGCGCATGGGAGTGCACCTTTATGTCTTGCCTTATACATATGCCAACAGATATAATGTCTCCAATTAACCTCAATGCCATTCCGAATGGACCACATAATGGGGATGTCACCCTCCAACACTCGTGAATGATTGTAGGCCCGGGGAAACAATATGTGGGTGATGACGTAGAAGAGGATCCGAGAACTAACAGTCAGTTGTCCCACAGTCACTATAGGTCTATGCCCTCCTGGCCTCCTGAACGCATACACAGCCTCATCTCGAACATATCCCTCCATGACAAAATTGGTGTCCCCATCAAACTGGTATCTATCACCAGCATCAAAATCAAATCCAAGAAGATCCGTCCACATGTCAGCCGTCACCAGAATGTCAACCCCGCAGACACGAGATTGCAGATCACCATGAATGTAGATCATGTTATGGTAGAAAGCTCTCACCATAACCTCTGAATAGGGACAACTCATCTCCGCCAGCCCTCCCAAATGTGAAGTTCCCAACAACGGCACAATGTCAAGGCCCTCACGTGCAAAGAATGTCATGTCTAATGACTTCGGCTTAATAATGGGTCTGGAAGCAAAATTCCTTATGAATCGTTCATGCTCTGCTTCATTATTTTCAAACAAATATCCAAACGGGAGGTCAACAACGGGCTCAGGCTCAGGTTCCGGTGCATGTTGTTGCCTAGAGGAGGATGCCCCGAGCGATGCTCGGTGCTTGATCCGTCTCCCACGCACATTGCCGGTGTTAGCAGGAGCTTGTCTACGACGCATTATGAAAACAAAGACCTACAAAGGGATGTTACAATCAATCAGGAAACAAGAAACATTCATCATTCTCAATTTCACATTTACATTCATCATTTTCACTAACAAACACTTTCAACATAAACAAGAAATATTCATAAACACAAAAAAATTCACATAAACGCAAAAAAATTATCATAAACATATACATTCATCGTTTTCCTCCATAAATATCAATGAAAAACTCAAATCAATCATACATACACAACAAAACCACCAATTCTTGATGAAAAACGAAGATAAATTCGTCCAAAAATAAAAAAAATCGCATAAACGCAAAAAAATTATCATAAACATATACATTCATCGTTTTCCTCCATAAATATCAATGAAAAACTCAAATCAATCATATATACACAATAAAACCATCAAATCTAAGCACAAAACAGTAAAACACAAATGGGGTTTGCAATAACACAATGTCGACAGTGGGATTCCGAAAATGGGACGAAAACATACCGATATCGACACAAATTCCACTAGATTGAAGTTTCCTACGCAACCCACCAACGGATTCAGAGAGATTTTGGCGAAAAAGAGATGGGGGAGGGGTTTGGGGAGGAGATCTAGTCGATTAGCGGCGTTTGGGGTGTTTAAAAACCCTCACCGTCGAAATTTAGTCGACTAAACCAAGTGGTTTAGTCGACTAAATTTCGAGGGGATTCAAAAAATTTGAACCCCTTGAAATTTAGTCGACTAAACCCCTGGTTTAGTCGACTAAAGGGGGGTAAATTGAGAATATGTTTCCAGAGGAGGGCATAATGGGAAATAGTTTTAAAGTAGGGGCATTTTGGTAAATAGTTTCCTAAAAAGGGGCACTATGGGAAAAAAGCCTCATTTATTCTACCCATTTCAAAACATTTCTTATCTCATCAAACATTAAAAAGAACACTTTTTTCCTTTCCTTCAAGTCAATTCTATAATGATTTAGGCGCCCAACCTTCAGTCACTAGCGGTCCACACAACCAGTCACTGTCGGCATGGCATACATTGTACCAGTCTCCCAATAAATAAGGTTGTGGCTTAACGTGGGTAATAGGGCATAAGTTGGACGAACTGTGTTCAATATGTTGGATTAGTGAAAAATCATTGCCAATTTCCCCTGAAAATACATCATTTTTTATACTATTATTTGGTATCTAATTAAGGATTCGTGGTAACCTCTCCCAATACAAATATTTCCTTTGGAGTTGAATTCAAGACTTAAAAAGATTTAGTGAGATCTTACGCTACTAGATTAATTCTATATTGGTTTTGAAAATGCATCATTTTTCTGCCTTTCAATACTTTTTTTTTATAGAAAAATTTTAGGAAACGGGTCGGGCTTACCACACAGTCCAAGGGCAGGGTGTTTGGAACCCAGTTTACAAGAGATACTGGTTAGAGAGTACACATACCTCCACCCCTACCAGCGTTACCACTGCTTCTTATACCCCTATGACACCTCCCCCAGCGTCTTGACTAACGCAGGGATCGAACCCCTCCCTAAAGGTGAGGAAGACTGACTCCCACACCAATTGAACACAAAGAGGAAGGGCTGCCTTTCAATACTTTACACACAATATTGACACTTCTTTGCTGGTATTAGTTTCTCGAGTATGTGGACAAATTTGACGATCTCATTTTCTTGGCTTTCAAATTAGATGCTGGAAATGTCAGTTTAGCATTAATAGGCACTTTTGACAAGATTCACTCCTTATTTATGGCCTCTAACTCAGCCGTCATTTTCGAAAAATATAGGAAGTCTGCGTCTCAATAGTCTTTATTTTACCTACTCAACATGATTTTGCTTTCTCATGTGTCTCCTACTCTTCAAAACGATTATGTGTTTACATCTATCTAGCGTAGCATTATCTCCTAATGTCTCTCTCACTGGTCACTGCCCTGCCGTCTATTCCAAAGCATTCTTTTAAGTCACATAGGATCAGATCATCTTCATTTTTATCAAATACTTTAGTAAAATATTAGGATAGGGCACTTTTTTGGTCGGTAAAAGAAGGAATCTAGAGATACAAAATGTCTGAGGCTATAGGTTACTATGTAGTGGGAAAAAAAAAATCCGATTTCCCATCATATCTGCATATCACATCCTCCAATCTTAAACTAGGTTCCGTTTCTCTGATATTTCATTACTTATGAGATGAATGAAATGTTTTGATGTTGCACGTTATATTCTAGGATAAAACGTTGAACTTTTTATAACCCAAAATCGTATGATTGAGTTGTTTTAAAAAAGTTTCTTTAGTGTTTCTATTAAATACCATATACCAGACAGCTATATAATCAACAGGAGAGTTCATTTCCTTGCGTCCCATGCAACAGCTTACAGCTCGACTTATGATGCCTTGACCTAAGTCATGATTTTTTTTTTGAGAGATTTTGTTTTTTTTTTGGGGGGGGGGGGATCCCCATTGAAAGTATTACTGTTGAGGAGAGTCTAAATTAGAATACCAATACTCTTTTGTGTACAGAATTACATACTGTGTACAAAATTACAGAGTGCAAGATTTATAGAGTGCAGGTATATATGTTCATTAGAATTTATAAAGTCCTTATCACCAATAAAAATTTTCAATGGCAGATTTCCTCCCCCGCCCTCAATTTTCCCTTTTTTTAAGACTTACAAATATGTTATTTTTTGACCCCAAAAAAAAAAATGTTCTCTGATATTTGTGTTGAACAGGTGGCAAATGCAACTGATCATGTGAAATCGGGTACAGATGCTCTCCACACTGCAAAGAGTTTGCAAAAGAGGTCAAGGAAGTGCATGATGATCTCCATTATCCTTCTCCTGGTGATCGCTGCTATTGTGGTACTCTCTATACTTAAACCATGGAAGAAGTAACCACGAAGAGAAACGTAATTTCCATCTCAAAGATTCGCTTTATGTCAGATTTCCCCCTTAAATGAGCACTTTGACAATTGATTATGGGGCGAGAGTTTGTTGCTTGCACAACTAGCTAAATTTGCCCCTTTTTTAAGAATACACGCATGGCTGATGCAGATAAGACTGCAATTTTTTAATTTTTCTTTTCTGGAAATTGGAGGAAAATGCAATGTAGCAATCTACTTTAAAATTTTTAACCTGGTTCACCACCTTCTTCTGTGAGAGCCCTGTGCCCCTGTATACTTTCAGTTTCAGTAGCTAAAATGGTTTCTGGATAACTAAGCAGGATATCAGGCTCTAGTAGAAGCTAGCACACGGAGGTAAGCTTGGATTCTGTTGAAGATATATATACATTGAATAAAATTCAAATGATAGATGATTAGGAAATCCAGAAAGACAGTATAGAGATGCCAAGAGTTCATAGCAGTTATGACCGAGTAGAAATTAACTCACTAGTTGCAGTTTCTTGTGCTCAATGTTGACCTTAAGATTTTTTCCTCCAACTGTGCTTTCATCAAGTAAGATCCCATCAAGTTCCATAAACTTTAGATTGAGTTGAAATCCATTATCTACATTGCCGGATGGGGCCAATAGCAGGAGCTCTTATGTCGATGGAAAACACTCCATCGAACACAATCGTGCAAGTTTAATATTTATGATTGCAATGGAACACCAAATATTCCCCATGTCCGAGCTTCAGACCACATGTTTAACAAGCCAACATGAAAGAAAACTTGGGGGCAGGGCCTGGAGCAATCACTAACTTGCTTATCCTTGAAATGAATGGTCACCTAAACATTGTCTATGAAAGAGAAAGACTGGAGAATCAAACTTCACAGTCCATATACCATGAGAGGCAATGGACTATTCTGAAAATTTATATACTATATTTTTTCTGCTGATGTACACATTGACAAACAGATCTTCTAGACTGCTTCAATCCTACAAGTTACAACCATAAACATTGTCATGAATAATATTAACTGATTCTTCATCCATAATTACTCCTCTTCTAATTCTTAATATAAGACATAGTTGACTTTTCTTTAATTTCTCGAAAAAAGTCAACTATGTCTTGTATATATTAACTTGACAACACCCCCAAAAACTTATCTGTACCTCGAGTCTAACAGACAGATGCCTAAGAAGTATGAAAATCTCAGGTGGAATTCTAACATGTCATGGTGAACTTTCTATTTAACCAAAAACTTACACCATGAGTTTGAAAAAATATTTTATGGTATTCGCTTCTAACATGTTTTATCTGTATCTTGTCACCTTCCATTGTAATCATTTGTAACAGCTTGTATACCTAATTAATCCTCACACACCATGATTTGTATGCAAAATATCTCTCTCTTCCCACACAAGGCATTCTCTGTATGCTATCAGAGGAGTTATCACACAGAATAAAATACAGGCAGTGCACTGCACATAGAATTAGCTAGGAGATGCAATGGTCCGTGGAATATCCGAATGCATGTGAAACAGAGAGTTATCATACACCATGTTTTGTATGCAAAATATCTCTCTCTTCCTACATAAGGCATTCAATGTATGCTATCAGAGGAGTTATCAGACAGATAAAAAAATACAGGCAGTGCACATAGAATTAGCTAGGAGATGCAATGGTCTGTGGAATATCCGAATGCATGTGAAACAGAGAGTCTGCAAGATGCTGGGAAGCGGGAGGCCAAGGGAGCTTCGCACTATGAATTATTTTTGGATTTTAAAGGTTTAAAAATGCAAATTTGTAAGGAAAAAAGGCACAATTAACTAGTGAATTGAAACAAAGCAGCCTGCATAAATATACTAGCAAAATTAGTAACGTTTGAGGTAGCACTATACCAAATGGCAAGCAGAAAACACATTAATGATTAATCCACCGTCCTTTTGTTCAATGAGAAAGAGTCCAACCAAATGCATAAAAATAAAGCAAGGAAAGCATCAAATAGATTAATCCCACCAGTCATCAGTTATTCTGACCTGTTGTTGTCTCGTTAAGGTTCAGTAAATTTTTTAACAGAACACAGGTTAATTTAATTTCACTTGATCCACTTGTTTTTAAAATTCAGAATTGAAGTTGTCCTCGCTGAAATGATAAATTGTCAGTCGGCAAATTTCAGTGGCAGTAATTAACATTGCAGAATAAGAAATTGTATGAACAGCATCAAGGAGGGAAAAATCGCATAGCAGTACTTAATACAGGAGAAGACTTGTCACGCAGACTACTCATCAGACAAAACTTTAAGCAGGCAAATAACTTTACAAGATCATATATATGAGAAGAAGCAACCCCCCGCTGGGGGATTAAAATTCCAAAATTTGATTCAAGTGCAAGTGACATCGAAGGCCTCAATAAAGTTTCAATTAACATTAATCTGAATCCTATAACTACTAAGCAGATATATCCCGAACATCTGTTTTTAAAAGGGCAATATAAAATACGTTGCTCAGAAGTCAGAATCTGGAAAACAATAAAAGCAAAGAAAGGAGGAAAAAATTGGGAATCTAAGCGTTCATGTTCAGGCGACCGAGATAGAAGACTAAACCTGCGCTGAACTTGTTAAGTTGATTCATTAATATCCAAGTTTTTGCTTCTTCATGAGATCAACAAAACCGAACTAGCCCACAAGACGAAGAAGGAAACAGAAATACAGAATAAATTAAAAGAGTCATTCTTCCTTTAAATTTCCTCAACAAGCAAACATCATACAAGCAAGATCTGCTTAGATTTATCGAATTTAAGTAAAGATAGTTTGATGTGAATTAAAGTAGACCAGATACTAAACGCATAACAGGTCGAAAAGGAAAATAAAAAGAGCTCCGAAAAATCAACACCTCTTGGAGAATAGCAAAGATAGTTTGAAGCAGAGAGAAGGCAGAGTTTGTACAATGGAAATTTTATTTATCGAAAAGAGCTTTTGTTCGGATCTTGGACTCCGACGACCTACAATCCTTGTTGGCTAATCAAGCACGACCTTCTCATCTGATTGATGGAGCTCGGCTTGAAAGACCCACTGCGAGTGCGAGAAAGGGACAGTGGATCTAATTCGGAAGGAGACAGATATGGGGCGTTGGCTGACGTGGCAAGAAGTGCGCAAAAATTGTGTCAACGCATTCGTATTCCACAGCAATGGCTTTTTTAATACCGAAAAAAGTATAAAAAGAAAAAAAAAACAATATTTTTGTGTTTTTAGCGCGTAAGAAAATGACCAATATTAGCTATGAAAATACAATTTCTTCCCTAATTTTTTTTTGGTAAAAAATTTCTTACCTTATTTTATATTTAATATAAACACTAATTTTATGTTTAACAAGAAAATGAAAAAAGTTTGAATGTGAGAAGTACCGATTGTTTACTTTCGTTCAATTGTGTTATGATATTAAGTAATTAAATAATTTGTTTCAAAATTCATTAAAATAATTATTTAAAACCAAATAAGATTGTTCATCAGGCTCTTGAAAAGTTACTCTCATAATCTCATTGGAAGGTACATTTACTCTAAAGTCATGACATAGAGTAATTAAAAATTAAAGGTTCTCATTTGTTACAAAACAAAACATAAATTTAAATTTAAAGGGAGGATCACACAAAAATATCACTTGAATTTTAAAATCTTATTGACAACAATAATAATGAGATTAATAAGATCAATAAAATATTTGACAACTCCTTTTGTTTTGATATAACCTATTTGACATTTTTAATTTTAAATGATACTTTCTTAAGATTTTTCTAAATTCAAATGAACCACTTGTTTACAACTACATGAGTTTTTTATTAGATAACTGTGTGTAATTAACATCCATCTCTGATGCACCAGTAGGGATGAAAATAGGTTAAATTCTAAAACCCAACTTAGTTTATCATATTTTAGGCTCAGATTTAAGCCTATTTACATAAATATATTAGATCTATTTTCATATGGCCTAAGCTATAAATTTATAAGTCTAGCCTATTCAAGGACAAACCTTAGAAGATACAAGGGCCCAAAAAAAAATGTTTAGAAAATAATGAAGGGATGTGTGCAGTCTGAACCACGTCTGCAATTTTCCTTTATCATCCTTCTGCTTCTTCTCCGTCTTTACAGAGTCTCTATGAGGCACAGCTGAACCAGGTGTCCCAAACAGAGCCATCGTGCCAGAGCAAGCTCTTGAGGGTGAACATGGAGTTATCATCTTCCTCCTTGTTGTCGTCTCCTTCCCTACCCACGATGATGCCTCCACCTTCATTCTCTGTTTCATTCGAGAGGCACAGTGGTGTTAGCTGAAGTTGCAGAAGATAATGGAGCTTGGCTGCTGAAAACACAGAGGAGTAATGGGCTGTTGTAATGCCAAGAATGCATAAAATAGTGGAGCATGGTTTGCTGCATGGATGATGAGGTGTCATTAATCACAGAAAACAAGTGCGCTGGCCGAAGCATAATGGTCTCTTACTATCTTTGTTCTCTGACCAAGAGGAATAATAAATTAAGAAAGTGCACTGATCTTTCTCTGGGTTCCTTTCTTTTATTTCTTTGGGCGACAACAATGAAGATTGGGAAATAATAAACTGATATTGTTCATTTGGATAAACGAGGGAGTGCGCTTCTGCTTTTTGCCTTGGCCGCAAGAATGGTAAATAAATAATTGGGAGAGAGTGTGTTTGACCAAAATGTATTTGAGTGGAGCCCAGCGTGAAAATGAGAAATCATCAATGGACCTGGGTTGGCAGCAGAAGTGATGACTTAAAAGCTATCTGACTTTAAAAAAAACTCGATAGGAAAAAAATAAAGTTATAGATAATGATTTGTGTTTGGATTGATAGTAGTAGAAGTGGCGGGGCCCATGTCAAAAAGCTGAGAGCTTTTTAGAAAAAGCTCAGAAGTGAAGTTTTTTCCTTAACGAGCTTTTTGAGTTTTAAGTTAAGTGAATTTAAGCTCAATTCAAACGGACCCAAAATCAATTAGCAATGTTATTGACTTTTTCTAACATTATTGCAGAAAAAGCTCAAAAAATTGCACTCCAAACAGACCCAATGAAAGAGTGAGCTGTCCCTTATTAAAGTGAGAGAGAAGCTGACGCAAGTGCTACTATGTTATGCCTAAAATATTCCTTCTGATCCTTATTATAAGGCACCAACTATCTTTAATCACAAACCAAGAAAATGGAAGTTAAGTCATTAATGAGCCTAAAATTAATAAAAGTTTCCAACTTTATCCCTACTTTAATGAGATAGATTTAAAAAAGTTTGTTAAAGTAAGGGCATAATAGGAAATAGTAATAAATAAGTTAGTTAAATGTAGTTGGTGCCTTATAAAAAGGACAAAAAATTTTAAATAGTTGGTGCCTTATAATAAGGATCAGAAGGAGTAATAATAGAGTGTGAGGGGCAATAGTGTCCAATGATTGAAGATTAGGAAGATGAAGTCCAAATAATAAGAAGAGAAGTGTGGATCCATTCCAAATAATCCATTTAATCCTCCTTATTCCTCTTTAAATATATTCCCCCCCCCCCCAAAAAAAAATTTTTAAGATCTAAAAATGACTTTACTAATTATCTTAAGCTTTTCTCCATTAACACATTGTTAATTTCTAGATATATGTATGTTATGTTTATGCAGAAACGACAGTAAATAAGACAAAAATTAGATGACCGAACAGTGATGCGCTACACGTCCTCTTTAAATATATCCCCCCCAAAAAAAAATAAAAAATAAAAATTTCATCCAAGCTCCATCCCCGAGCCTATTTAACATTTTTTAATTTATACTTTTATATAAGTATATATAATATCATTTAAATAATTATATACATAATTTATAAATTTACTAACTTAACATTAATCTTAAATTTCACATCCAATGGTCATTTACACATATTTGAACCTTGCATTTACATCCATCATTTATCCATACCTCTCTCCTCTTCGATGGTTTGAGATGACACCACTAACTTACATACACTTCCTTCATTTGTGTTGTCCACTAAATCTTAATAGGAGGACTTTGCCCCAATTTATGTGGAAGTAGAATAGGTAAAATATAGTTTCACTTGTTGCTTGTTATACTTAGTTAATTTTAGAAAATATATTTCATTAGTTAACAATTGGTTTTCCTTATTCCTACTTTCTCTCAAACAACTATTATCACTAAGTATTATTTTCTTTTTCTTATTAAACTCTTATATTACCTTGAGAATGAATAATAGGCTTTTAAGACATAATATATTATTGTAAATAAACTTGAAGAGTTATATATAAAGTTAGAAACATAGACTTTTAAGGCCATATAAAGGCCTAAATTTTAAATATGACTTTAAACATACTTTAAACATTGTGAGGTCTTTTGAAGGTCTAAACCCATGCCTAAAACAAGGCCTATATATACAAGTTCATACCTATTTGACAAAACATAGCCTAGCTTATTTTCATCCTTATCATTAAGTCAACATTAGTTCATTATGTAGCATGTTTGAATTTAACATAATCAAGTTTTTTTTTTATAACCTTTTGGCCATCTGGCATGACATCAGAAGCCTTTTTTAGACCTTATTACTAAATATTTGAGTAACTGACTAATCTGAATCAAGGCTTCACAATCAAGATATGCCCCTCCTCATAAATCTTTTTGAATAAGGTGGGATTCCAACTTAGTTTATGAAAAAAAGGAAAAATGAAAGGTAGAAAACACAATAAAATAAGCTCCAAGGTTATTATTTCAAGCACACAAGGATTAAAGCCAAATTAAACAACATAAATGAGTTCCTTCCTTCTTCAATAAAAAATCGAGTGTTTTTAACATTACGCACGTGATTCAGAAATAAAATAAAACAAAATGACTCAACAATACAATCGATCGTCTAGACAATTATTATTCATCCCTGCACATTTATTCTCCAATCCTTAAAATACTTTATACTTGAATTGGTTTAATGCTACATTCTGGCCTTGGCGACGACCACAGTCCCTCCTCCACCCACATCCACAGTTCCAGGCCTAGTACAAGTTTGCTTGAATTGTTCTTCAGTCACTCCTGCAAAAACGACATCAAACAACAAAAAATCATTATAAAGTTTCAATCTTTATTTCACAGAACAAACAAAAAAGATGTTATATATATGTATGTATTCCTTCATGATCACTTGCCTTTGCCCATTGCAGCAGTAGAAGCCACACCTCCCTGAACAGTCTTGAGGTACTTATCATAATAATTAGCACCTGCCCATTTCTGATGAGCAAGTGTATCAACCCCATTATTCCTCTCCTCTCTCTGAATCTTCTCCACATAAGCCAGCATTCCCCTGTCTGCAAAATCCCTTGCAAATGTTGAAGTAATTAGTGCATTTGAGTGTAAACCACCCACTGTTATGAACTGCCACACAAAACCCAACTTTGCAATTCTGGGTATGAACTCAATCATTTGTTCATCACTCATACCAGAAGCATCCCAGTTAAACGATGGAGAAAGATTATAACCTAGCATCATCTCTGGGTACTTGGACTTAACCCCTTCAGCAAATTCAGTACACTCAACCAAATTGGGACCTTTTGTTTCCATCCATAACAAATCAGCATGTGGTGCAAAAGACCATCCACGTACAATTGCTGCTTTGACAGACCCTTTGAATCTGTAAAACCCTTCTCTTGTTCTTGGCAAGTCCCAATCCCAGAACAGATTTCTCACTCCCAATCTCTCAGCAATCTCCCTTCCTTCCTCATTAGACAAACACTTCTCATAACTTGAATATTTCATCCATTCATTTAACCTCCTTTTCTTATCTTCTTCCCCTATGTTCATGCTCTTAATTGCATCCTCAACTGCCTCAGAAAAAGTTTTCAACTTTGCTATTGATAGCCACCGATCTTCAATAGTTTGAAGCTCTGGTCCGTTTTTCCCTGCAGCCATATTCTCTGCCATTAGAGCGACCAAGCTTTTATCTCTCAGGCTTGGATTGGTCACACCCAATATAAATTGATGGTCCCTTGTGTCTATATTAGACTGAATCAGATTAGCTGCTTCTGCATCAGTTCGAGCCACAAGTACTGTTTCCACTCCCATAACATCAAATTGTAGCCTCGCTGCCACGAGCCTATTGATGTGTTCACTAACGGCTACCAGAACTTTTCCGGCCATGTGACCACATTTTTTGGTCGCAGAGGATTGATCTTCGATGTGGACACCAGCAGCACCACGTTCAACAAAAAGCTTGCAGAGCTTGACGGTGGCTGTAGTGCCGCCAAAACCAGTATCGCCGTCGGCTATGATGGGTCTCAAGTAATCAACGTAAGGGGTTTTGGCTCTCTCTTCTCTGCTCATTCTCATTCTTTCCTCTCTCTGTTTCCGGTCATGGAATTGCTGGGCAAAGAATAGGTGTTCAACCTGAAAAAAGTCATAATCATTACTCATTAGCACATGGAAATATAGAACTGTTGTGTTTCGACTAGAGTGACATGACGTGGACCTTTGAAGTTCTTTTTTCATAAGAAACAACTATCTTCAAAATGTTAGTCCCCGTCCCCAGTACAGGACACTTAAATTATATAATGGGAAACCATAAATGAATATAAATTTTTTCACTTTTACCCCCTCCTTTTTTAAAATGTGCTTTTTCCCCCGGAAAATGTGCTTAATTGCATTAAGAATATTATATAGAGGGAGTGATATATAATAAGTGGGTAAATTAGAAAGTGAGTATTAATCACATAGGCAAAACATGGAAAGAACATTAATTAAACTGAAAGTGATTTATATTTTGGATCATATCTTCCCTTTTAGAATATCCTATATTGTGGAATAGAAGTAGTAGTTAAAAATAATAAATACATAACTTATTTTGCCCAGAAAAAAAGTGGGTAAGTTGTATATACTATTTTTTTAATTATACTTTTGTTTAAAAAGAGTACAAATAATTTATATCATTATGATCTAATTTATAAGTCTATTTTGACAATAAAACTTATCCTTACTATAAGTCTAGTTTAAAAGTAATAAATATTATTTTACAATTTTAGCCCTGTTAATTGCAATAAATCAAAAGAATTTATTCATATTGACTCTTGAAATCATTTCATGAATAATGGTGAAACAGGAAATTGAGCCCAATGAGTCAAGAACTCTTCTTGATATGTTTGAGTTAATTAATTGAAACTTATAAATAATATAGAGTGCTAATGAGGGAAAGTTTATTGTAGGGATAATACATGTATTTAAATAGTATTCGTAAAGACCAAACTAAAATTTATAGTATTTACTCCTTATATTAAGGATGACTCATATTAGAGAGAGAGCCAGAGAGAGAAGACGTTTGTTATAAAAAGTACTGGAAGGAGTATTAGTTACCTTGTTGGGGACGGTATCGTAAGGGTAATCGGCGAGGTCGGGGCCGGGTTCATTGGAGGTGGCGGCTGTGGAGGAGCATTGCCAGCCGGAGACGTAGATGGTATCCAAGTGGCTAGCCATTTGGGTGACTTGAACAGGGTCGAGTGCACCGAAGGTCCTTGAGGCTGTGCCGTTGGCTTGGTGGGTTTTGAGGGTTTGCCATAGCTTCTTGGCCATCTCGTCGGACACATAGGTTTGCCTGAGGTTGCCTCGCAGTGCCACGACGTCCCTCGCCGAATACGGTCGCCGTGTTTGCCTGAACCTCTCTGAGTTCCACCATGCTTGCACCTCTGCTACTTCAGCCTCAAACCTTGCTTCCTCCTCCATTATCTGTTCATATAACTAGCTTTTATCAGATACTCGTGGCATTATCAAAACAAGCATTATGTTTTAGGCGTCTTATGAAGTACTCGTAAATTAAAACTGTGGAAAATAGATCTGACAAACCTCTGCATTCTTCTAAGATTTTGTACTTTAGAAGACCTCTTGAAGGTTAGTAGTATATATATAGTCTGTTTCAAGACAAATA
This sequence comes from Acacia confusa, assembly GCA_037074495.1. Classification (NCBI taxonomy): domain Eukaryota; kingdom Viridiplantae; phylum Streptophyta; class Magnoliopsida; order Fabales; family Fabaceae; genus Acacia; species Acacia confusa. The sequence goes on from CM073509.1 coordinate 4,677,738, forward strand.
TATAATAATCTTAAACTATCAGACAAATACTATTGGGGGTGAAATATAATTTAATTAACTTCTGTATTTTGATTAGTTGATATGCTTCAAGGTAATTAAAATCCTTGGTCTTGTGAAGCAGACGATCTAAAGCCAAGTCTGCTCTCAAACCAATTCTGATGAACTCAGATGAGTGTGTGGAGTTTATTATCCTTTAGTTGTTCTTTTTGAAATTTATATTTGAAAAATATTTCATTTTATATCATATGTTTTTAAGGTAAAAATATTAAAATAAAAAAATATCAACAAAACTTGATACGCACCATATCAATCTGAATTTTTCAGTTTCAAGGTATTTAATTTGAGTTTTTCAGATAATGACAGATTAATAATTTGAGGTTAATTGCTTTGCAAAGATAACAGAAAACTATTCGCATAGCAATCAATTTATTTAAAATTTAAAATTTATTATATATAAATCATGAATAGTGAGGCTCAATTTAAACTTGGTGCAACAAGAGACAGCTCCACCATCTAGTTATGTTTAAAGCAAAAAATCTAACTTGCACTCTCATCTTAAAGTGATGCCTATAATACATGAGGCGCATGCATAAATATATATGATCGAGCAGAGTGTTATGAATCTAAATGCATTGAAGATATTGTTTTCTGAGGACTCGAACTCAGTGATCAGTTAACCCAGAAGAGATTACAAGGTCCATATATATATATATATAATTACATTAACTTGTTTCCTCATTTATCCTCCTACCACCAAAACAATGTAACATGGATAACAAAACCGCAAGAGCAACAAATTAAAACACTTCGTACATATCGCACGGTAAAATTTCTGCTGAATCTCAGTCACGAATGGAGATGAATTAACTAACTTAACTGTCAAATATAATAAGACTGAAGAAGAACAGAAAATTTGCTCACCAAGGAAGGCGCAGAGAGAGATGCAGCCATGGATATGAACTTCTCTTTTTCTTTCTTGTTTTGCGTGAGTAAATAAATAACCCAGAGAAGTTAAAGGATGGAGAGAAAAGCTGGTGCAAGGTGCTCAATTTATATGGAAAATGGAAGCAGAGATGATAGTGGAGGATAAAATGAACCAACAAAAAAAGGCAAGAAGTTTCCACGCACTCGCATTATTGATGATTATAATGCATGTAATGAGATAATAAAATATTTTAATAATTGCCATATTTCTTCAGAGAAAGATTGAAACTAGTCAATGTCATCGAGAGTTGCCATATTTGATGGGCTGATAGCGTTCTATATATATATATATATATATATATATATCCCGGCCGTCTCGTCGCTTCTTGCCATCTTTCGTTATTAGTTATGTCATATTCACGAAAAAAGAAAGATCTTAACTGATTCTGTTTTTTTTCCTCTTTACTAATTGTCTTTATAAATTTCGTTTTATAATTTGAAAATTTACGTCGTTAATTAATTATTGTCTTGCTAATAATTCATAATGTACGTTGATGAATTGCATGGAATAAGCATATATACTCCTTCCGCTCACATATACAAGTTACTCCATCGAGTCTTTAATGATACAAGAACTAAATAACTTGAGTGTTAGTAAAGAAACTAGTTGAGTTGGTTATTTGTAATAAATGTGTGCTAATTTACCTATAACATCATTTTTAATACTCCTTCTGGTTCTAATTATAAGATAACATTTGAAGGTTGATTTTGATCCTAATTATAGGACAACTTTTTAGTTTTTACTAATTTCTTCCTAAAATACCATTATTTTATTATCTTAAGTATGTTTGGTTTTTGGTAAGTGTATATGCATATGAGTTACAATACACACACATGTGTATGTCTATAAACATGTGTGTGTGTGTGTGTTTGTGTGTATATATGTTTGTGTACATATATATATATATATATATATATATATATATATATATATATATATATATCTGTGTTTGTGTGTATCAATATATATACCTTTGTGTGTAGACAGATGGTTGTGTGTTGTCTATATGTGTGTGTGTGTGTTTATGATAGATCTCTATGTATACATATATACACACAAATATATGTATATATAGCAAGACCATTATTTCAATTAAAAAGAATTTGGAAAGGAAAATTGGTGGGACAGATAGTTGTTAATTAATTTTTACTTATGTCATTTTAAATATATATAAGGACATTTTAGGAAAATGAGTAAAATTAACTAATTTAACTCATTTCCTTAATTTTTTCAAAATCGGTTAAATATGTCTTACAATTAGGACCGGAGGGAGTATATGCATTATAAATAGCCCTTAATAGAAACCTTTGACTACGTGAATAATAGAGATGTTTTGGGAAAAATTATAAATTTAAGAAAAAAAATTAGATTGAGGTATTACATTTAGTAGTAAAATAAATTTCTTATCTATACCTTATGTTTAAGATTGGAGATATTTAAGAAGGTATTATTGATCCCTTTTACAAGTTATTTGATAGTTTTATGGGGTATTACATAATTTTTCTTCCTTATGTGTTTATGCCTGTATTTAATAAGAATAGTAAAAAGAAAAATTTGATACTACCTCCAACCCACTTTACAAGAAACATCTAACTACATTGTTTAGCCTTTTAGAAATGATTTTATTATTTACAATGTAAATCTATCAAATAAGTTTTGTCTCGACATATAAAAACTGTTTTTTGGGATTCCCAAACAATTGTAATCAAGGAGAAGCGATTAAGTCACTTACTTTGTTTGAAAATAAAATAAAATTTAATTTTACTCTTATTAAAATAAAACATTTTAAAATTTATATTGGTTCCTCTAAAGATTGATGATTTTAAACAGGAAATTAAATTATTAGGAAAAAAACGTAATTAATACTACATTAAGTGATTTATAATAAGAATTATCCATATCTTTTAGAAGGTTATTCCTTATAATAATAAGGGCCTGAGGGAATATGATGTTAAAATTTAATATAATTTATTAATAAGAGTAATATTAAAAATTAGTTAAATTTTATTATAAATTTAATGATTTTTATTGTTGCTTGAATTAGTTAAAAATGATTTATATTGGTGAGAAAATATATAATAATTTAAAACAAGAAAGGATTCATGAGCACGTCACAGGATGTGCATTATTGGGAGAGGAATGTCAGGATTGGGGTATGGGATGAGTCCGGGTGGATAGAAAGATAAATACAAAGGTTGAGGATAAGTAAGTAATGGGATGGGAGGTTGCTTTTATCTTTGGGATCTTCAACATTTCATTTATAATATGGATTTTCCTGCCCTCAATATACTATACATACTATAGGGTAATACATTATTCAAACATTGTGTTTTGATCACTTCGAGGCAACCATGTTGATGTTCCTCGCATGTCCTTCTTGTTTCCGCTCCACCAAAATTCCCTACCATTGATCATCCCAATATAATTAAGGGTTAACTGGTACCACTTTAGTTTTATTTACAAGTCTATTTTAACCAAATCTCACGTACTAAGAAGAAATAATTAACTTAATGATTATGTGTGTAAATTTTCAATTTTGCCCTAATTTATGATTAGGTATTTTTCAATTCTTTCTTCTCTCTCTATCTTTATGGGTACAATTAATATAGGTAAAATGATCACAATCTCATTTTTACATGAAACTAGACTTATAAATATGACCAAATTTTTTTAGTCAAATAGACTTATAAATAAGACCAGAGTGATATTTTTGTTTCAAAAGTTCTTAGCCAGGGACAATTTAATTACGATAACAGTCATGATAAAATTGTTCAATTTTTTACGCTCCCAATAAAAACTTATGGGATAAAATTACCCCTCAGTAAAAGTTTTTAAGGCAAAAATGATCTTTAACTTTATAAATCAATCCTTCTTCTCTTGTTCATCTATGCTATATTCAGAGTCAGAGCCAGAGATAAACTGAATATAGCGTGTTCAAAACTTGGGACTAGACTAGGATATCCTAGTCTCGGTTTCCGCTCTCGATCTTCGTTGTCCGAAGATAAGATCAAGACCGGGAAATAGCTTTTTCTTAGAAAAATAAATTTTAAAAATATTATTATACTAATTAAATTCTACATATTCTGTTATTTAAAATAATCATTTAACAACTCAAAAGGCCATAATAATTAAAATCGAACAATAACACCTTTTTATCCTTATTATCTTTATAAATTATATAGTTAGTGTTACTATCACATTATATAGGGTTTACCTACAACTAATGATGTTATACATATCTTATCAAGTAATAACTTAATTTATGAGGTAAAAAATAGAAAAAGAAACTTAATTTATAAGATAAAAAATATTAAATAAAAAACCAGGACCAAGACTAGAACAGAAATTTCAAAGATATTCTTGGTTCCGGTCCCAATAAATCACCGGGACGGAAAATTCCTAGGATTTTTTTAACACCCCTATGTGAATGTTCGCACCTACTTTCGGAAGGCTGGAATAAATCTTAAATTACCTAGGGCCTTGTGAATTCTTTCTTGAGCCTGATAAGTCTTAAGGAAAATCTTTCTTGAGCCTGATAGAAGCAAGGAGTTTTGTTTGGAAAACAAAATATTCTCCATGCTTATGCTTAGCAAAAATAAAATACTCATATGGGCAAAATTATCCATGCTTTGTTTGGAAGAAACCAATTAAGCCCAAAATATTCTCAAGTTGGACCAAAATGAAATGGACAAAGAAGCATTAAGTGATTGTATGAATTCCCCGAAGTTGTTTTTCCATCGTGACTCTGGCTCAAACTTGCTTTTATACTTGTTAACGGAAGAGTAAAACGTGACTGAGATAAAGCTATAAAAGAACGGGCTACAGTAAGAATGTCAAAAGTTGCCTTTCCTTAATATGTGAAGACAGGACATGGGAACAACACAAAAGAAGGAAGAAACTGAAAAGTGAGTGCAAGAGGGTCTGTTCATCATCAAATGCAATTTATTAGCTCACAGGTCACAACAGAGAAGGAAGCAAAAGGCTTTGTTCACACGAACATTTTCTTTTACCCTCTTCCTGGTGCTTTTTTTTTTTTGGGTCAAAACTCTTCCTGGTGCTTCAGTAAAGAAAGACTGAGATTCCAGGAAAGGAAAACTACAGCTAAGTTAAAAATAGCTCCAACATTAATACCTCTCATTGGACTCTGAGGAAAACAGTTCCCACTATCGCATTGAATATTCAAGAGCTACATTTACTGAGTTATGCTCTTTTCACCTACTTGCTAGGTAAGTTTCATTGTTTGATACAATCATGTAAGAGATTTTTAACAAGTAAATGTGCGCTCTAGATGAGTTATCTCATCTGCGTACTTTTAAGCTTGTGCTTCATCAATATACTTCTCTTGTAATTCATTCCAATAGTTAGAGACTTCTCGTAATGAACTACTTTTGCATAATTATATGAAGTTTTGTTGATGATTGAGAAGTAAAAATCATATGGTTGAGTTTAGGCATTGCTACAATTGGTTGTGATTATCCATATATTTAAAATTATGTACATTGTGCTTAGGAATTGAATAAGATCATCTCCATCTGAATTGCCATCTTGTGTCTACCACCATATCATGCCGTAGTTATCTACATTTCTTATTGTCTTACACTCGTACTTTTTGCACTTTGACAAGTTTTGTGAAACTCTATAAAAACTTTATAAGCATATCACTGTTATGAGAAGCACACAAACTTCAAAATTTATGTAAAATTGATGAGTTCATAGGTCAAATTGTTTCCACAAAATCATTCAAGAAGCTTAATCTTCTTCACTCTAAGCTTTTAATCATTGACTTATGCTATTTACACACTAATGTATCAAATCATAATTCATATTCTAGAAAATTATGTTCTCAGCATTCTCTCAGAGCATTATATCAGGAACTAGATTTTCAGATAATTTTGAAGGAACCCCAAGACTTGCTAAAATTTGAAAAAGAACTATAAATCCAGCCCTTTGAATGACTATTTGTCCTTTTTCCATTTTATTTACCAGTATCTGATCTCATTCACAAGCTTAGGGATTATTTAGAACTGTTGGATATATGCTCTTAGTCATTTAAGCCCTATTGGGCTTTAGTGAGACCAAAGCCCATGAGGCTTAGGGTTAGGTTAAATCTTGTACTTAACTCTATATATTATTACTTACTCCTGCTATGCCTTAGAGGGGATAACTCATCAGAAATAGACCTAAGAGGCAGACGTTCATCATCTGAACGGTTGCCCACACACCCACCCCATCCTACTCGAGAGATAATCTGGAAGATCGGTCATAGAGCGGATGAGGACTGTTCGTGAACTGTTCATGTAGAGGTTTTCAGACTGGTTTCATCTTTCCAGATAATCAAAACGATGAATGTTCTTATTCTCCTACATCAAATCAGTTAAATACGCTTCCGTGTTTTCTGATGAGATTCCTACAATTGGCATCAGAGGCAGGTTGATGAGGAAAAGAACCTAGTTTTGATGTTCTTTTATCTGTCATGTGATTCTTTTTGAAAATATGGCATCCTTTTCTATAATTGTTATTTATTTCATGAAGATTATTCATTTACAATTCTTATTTAATATTAGTTTTAATTTTAATTGCTTTAATCCATGGTTATATTTTCCCTGTATTTTTTGATTTGTAACAAGGAGGCTAATCCCATATGATTAGGTTTCCTCCTTGTTGTTTTTACTTTATTTTCGGAATTTCTATGTAAATTATGAATTTCCGGAAAAGTTGGAATCAAAAAATTGCAAAAAAATGAGCTTTCAAAGCTCCCGGGAAACTTTTCGTGGACCTCTGGACTTTGGAATTGGACGAATCGTATATCGTTGGAAAGAGAACGGAAAGACGAGAAAAAAAACCCCATCCCCAGAATCACCGTCACGCGCCTCCACGCGCCGCCACAAGCTTCTGCGCGTGGGCTTCACGCGCCAGTGAAGAATAGGCGCGTGAGGGCGCGTGAGGAGGAATTTTCCGGTGTTTCTGGCGGCCGTGATCTCGTCTTCCCGTGGCGGTCCTTCCCCTAAAGTTTCGTGCTGATATGACTTCGGTTGATGGCGTGGCTTCAATGATAGCTAGGGTTTCTCTTTTGTGTCCTAGGGTTTTTAGCCAAAGATTGGGTTTTTGGGCTTTTGGGCTCATGGATACCCTAAAGGGGTTTGGAGAAATACTATGGACTAGACAATAGAGAAATTTCAAAGTTGTAAATTTTTATCTTTTTATTTTTATAGGAAAGCCATGGATTAGAGTTATTTGTTTAATTATTTATTTAATGCTTTTATTAAATAGTATGAATTATATGTGCGATTAACATGATTAGAAATAACATATCATATAGAATAGGAAGATGCCATATTGTTGCATAGTCACATGCCATAATTGCATAGTAGCTATATGTCCTGAATCGACTAGTATGATAGTTATTATGTGTGATTATTTAGGCTTTCCACTAATTAATTATCAATTATTATGATTTTTTTATATCAAAATCTAGAATAATAATTGGATTAATTAATTGTGGAATTAAAATCTAGATAAATAATCTAGGAAATTTCATAAGAGAATTGTAATTTTGAGTAATTTGTGGGTTATTTAAAATGGTCATGTGAAGCAAATTCTGCCAATCATGACTAAATTTTATATACCTACTGATTTCTCTAAATTGAACAAATTCTTGGAAATTGAAAATTCTAAATTTAAAATATTGAATGGGTGAAGGTTTTAAATTAATCATTTAATTTTAAAACCTACGAGCTCCAATTGTGGGTATATTAGTGAAATGGTTATCGCTGAAGCCCCATCGGATAAGGATAATCGGATTTCGCTAGATTAAACCCTAATATTTTCAAAATTTTAGTAAAGTTTTGCACGGCCCATCATCGGCAATACTTAGACACTAAAGATAACTTTGAAAATAAACAATGGTTAAATACATTCAACTTTGGTAAAATTATTAACCCTCCCATCGAGGCTCTGACAATGGAACTGAAGACCCAAATTAACAATATTGGTTTTACAAGTGTCTTGCCCATCGTAAGTCTTGTAAAGATAACTAATGGATTGTTAAACAATAAACAAATAGTAGTTATTAGAATCTACTAGCCTTATCTGTTTGTTGTTAATTATAGTTTGTAATTAGTGTGTTTTTCTTTATTTTTCAGAAAAATGTCTTCATTCAATCCTTTAGCTACTATTTTGAGTCAAAAACTTATGGATGGTACAAACTACAAACAATGGAAAACTAATTTGGATATTGTTCTTCAATACGAAAAACTCAACTTTGTTCTAACTACTCCAAAGCCAGTGCAACCTGCTGCAGATGCGTCTGAAGCAATTCGGACTCAATTTCAGCAGGAGAAGGAAAAATGGGAGAAGGTGAATGTGGTGGTTCGCTGCTATATTTTGGCCAGTCTCGCTAGTCACCTTTAGGAGCAAGTGAGCATGATTGAGAGTGGAACAACAATGCTCCAGACTCTTGATGGCATGTTTGCTACGCCTAGCAGCTCTGCAAGGCAAAATGCGTTGAATGCAGTCACCAAAACAGTGATGTCTGGAGGAAGTGCGCGGGATCATTGTCTGACAATGATAGCAAACTTCAAGAAGGTTGATGACCATGGTATCAAGTTTGAACAAGAAGTGAAAGTTGACCTTCTCTTACAATCACTGCCTGAATACTTCAATCAATTCAAGATGAATTATAATATGAATAAGATGAATCTTGATCTCACTCAACTAATGCACAAGCTTGAGAGTGCTGAACGGTCTCTAGTCAAGCAAGGAAGTGCACTTTTTGTCGATGAGGGTTCTGTGAAACCTAAGGGGAAATCCAAAGGAAAGAACAAGAACAAGCAAAAGAATAAATCAGGTACTCCAGTTGCCAAAATAGTTGCAATGAAGCAGCCAAAAGGCAAGTGCTTCAAGTGCGGACAAAAAGGGCATTGGAAGAAAAATTGCCCACGTATGAAACAACCAGGTATGGGTAATTTACATGTGATTGAGGCTTGTTTAGTGGAGAATCATGATGATAAATGGATCGTTGATTCAGGAGCCACTAACCATGTTTGTTACTCTTTGCAGTGGTTCAAACATAGCTTGCCTGTAAGTGAAGGATAAAGAGATTTGAGGCTTGGAAATGGGGAGCTTGTGTCTGCACAAGCAGTGGGACAAGTTGTTTTATCTTTTGATAATTGTAGAACTTTGGTTTTAGAAAACTGTTAATTTATTCCAGAATTTCAGAGGAATTTAATTTCTGTTAGTTGTTTGAATAAACATGGTTTGACAGTTCAGTTTAATTCCTCAGTTTCTATAAGAAGTTCATCTTCTTTTATTTGTTCTGGTATAAAGTTTAATGGTCTTTATTTCCTTAGTCCTATTCCTTGTGAAGTTAATCATGTTGAATTAAAAGATGTTGAGCATAATAATTCATCAAAGACAAGAAAAATTTCAAATGAAACATATCTTTGGCATTTGAGATTGGGTCATATTAACTCTAACAGGATACAAGGTTTAGTCAAAAGTGGGATTTTAAAATCCCTGGACTTTGAACCAATACCAGTATGTGAATCTTGTTTAGAGGGCAAAATGACCAAGAGATCCTTCAAGGCCAAAGGAAAACGTGCCACACTTCAGCTGGAATTGGTACATACTGATGTATGTGGACCAATAAATGTCCAAGCCAAAGGCGGGTATCAGTATTTCATCACATTTACTGATGATTACTCTAGATTTGGACATGTATACTTGATGCGTCACAAGTCTGAAGCTTTTGGAAAATTCCAAGAGTTCAAGGCTGAGGCAGAAAAGTATCTTGGTGTTCAAATTAAGACTCTTCGATCTGATCAAGGGGGTGAATACCTATCCGGAGAGTTCAGGTCTTACCTGACTCTAGAGGGGATAGTTTCATAATTATCTTCTCCAGGGACACCACAACAGAATGGAGTTGCTGAAAGGAGGAATAGAACCCTTTTAGAAATGACAAGATCTATGCTCAGTTATTCATCTCTTTCTGATTCGTTCTGGGGATATGCCTTAGAAACTGCTATGTATCTATTGAACTTAGAATCGTCCAAATCGGTTTTAAAGACACCAATAGAATTGTGGAAATGGTGTAAGCCCTCCATGAATCATATTCGGATTTGGGGTGCTCCGGCACATGTCTTGCAACAGAAACCAGATAAAATGGACTCGCGTACTGAAGTATGCATGTTTATAGGCTATCCTAAAGGAACCAGAGGTTGGTTGTTTTATAGTTCAAAAGAAAAGAAGGTCATAGTAAGCACTCACACGACTTTCTTAGAGGAGGACTATATGGCAAATTATAAGCCAAGGAGTAAGGTTATTCTTGATGAGTTAGTTTCAGATCAAGTTTTACCGCAACCTCAGGTGGTTCCAGCTTTTATTCCTGTGGTTGTTCAAAGAGGGGAAAATATACCTGATGAACATACACAGGAATCACATACAGAACCAGAAGTTCAACATAATAATGAAGTTCAGCATAATGATGATGTTCAGCATGATGATGAACTTATGGAAGAACAAAATCAGGAATTAGTTAATCTACTTAATGAGGGTCCTCATCCAGAAATTGTTAACCCACAAAATATGGACCCCCTGTAGATGCACAACATCAAGTGTGACAAAGTCGTAGTGGGAGAGTGATTCATACACCTACAAGATATCTCTTGTTGGGTGAGTCAAATCAGGATGTCATCTTTGATGAAGATGATGATCCCACAAGTTATGACGAAGTACTAGGACATGTTGATACTCAGGAATGGCTTGAGGCTATGAATCGTGAAATGAATTCTATGTATTCCAACTCAGTTTGGTCTCTTGTAGATGCACTTGAAAGGGTAAGACCCATTGGATGTAAGTGGATTTACAAGAGAAAGAGAGGATCGGACGGGAAGGTTGAAACCTTCAAAGCTAGATTGGTGGCGAGAGGATATTCCCAAAGGGAAGGTGTAGATTATGAAGAAACCTTTTCGTCAGTTGCCATACTCAAGTCCATCTGGATTCTCTTAGTTGTTGCAGCAAATCTTGATTATGAGATTTGGCAAATGGATGTCAAAACTACTTTTTCTAAATGGAAATTTGGAAGAGGAAATCTATATGCAGCAATCAAAAGGGTTTATAGCCAAAGGGCAAGAAAAAATGGTATACAAGTTGCAAAGGTCCATTTATGGACTTAAGCAAGCATCTAGATCATGGAACATCATATTTGATCAAGCCATTCAATCTTATGGTTTTGAGAAAAGTCCTGATGAGCCGTGTGTGTATAAAAGGATCCAAGGTAATGCAGTATCTTTTCTGGTACTTTATGTAGATGATATACTCCTTATCGGAAATGATACAGAGGTATTGTTAGGCATAAAAACTTGGTTGAGCAAGCATTTTGATATGAAGGACCTGGGGGAAACCAATTATATTCTTGGTATTAAACTCTTACGAGACCAGAAGAATAGGGTTTTGGCATTATCCCAGGCTAAATACATTGACAAAATACTTGCCAGGTTTAGCATGGAGAATTCCAAGAGGGGAATTATACCCTTCAGGCATGAGATTCATCTCTCTAAGAAGCAATCTCCTAAAATTCCTGAGCAGAGAGAACGCATGAGTAGGGTACCTTATGCTTCAACAGTAGGTAGTCTCATGTATGTTATGCTATGTACCAGACCAGACATCTGCTATGTAGTAGGAGTAGTGAGCCGGTACCAATCTGATCCTGGAGAGCAACAATGGCTAGCAGTTAAACATATACTTAAGTATCTATGGACAACGAGAGATTATATGTTAGTCTATTCTAGTGGGAGTCTTGAAACTATTGGTTATACAGACTCAGATTTCCAAGGAGATATTGACTCAAGAAAATCCACCTCGAGATATGTGTATACCCTTAATGGCGGTGCCATTTGTTGGAGAAGTGTAAAACAATCATGTGTGGTTGACTCTGTCACAGAGGTTGAATATGTAGCTTCTTCTGAGGCTGCATGGTTAAAGAAGTTCCTAACGGACCTTCAGGTGATACCAGGTGTTGACTGTCCTATCACACTTTACTGTGACAACAGTGGAGCAGTACCACAGTCCAAGGAACCAAGGTGTCACAAGAGACAAAAACACATAGAGAGGAAGTACCACTTGATCTGAGATATAGTTAAAAGAGGAGATACTGTGGTAGCAAAGATAGCATCAGACGAGAACCTTGCTGACCCTTTTACTAAGAGTTTGCCAGAACGTGTGTTCGAGATGCATGTTACATCTATGGGTCTTAGGAGGATTCCAGATTTGCTATAGCTTTAGGAAGTTGTTATTTTACTTTGTTATTTTGTGTTTCTTTTCGGCAAGACATTATGACATTACAATTTTTCTGAATATTAATAAATGAGGTGTTTTATCATTTATATCGCACACTATTTACAAACACTAAGGTCCGGATCAATTGTGGAGTATATGATCATATGGATACGTTCATAGAGGACATGGTCATAGGTTCTCACAATTGATGAATAAGTTCACAGCTATTAAATTAAGTTGGACACTTTGTTTAGGCTGTAATATTTTATGAAATGGTTTTGTCCGAATCATTATAAAATATTGATGTGAGTTAATGCTTACATTGAATGGATCAAGGAGAGATTTGATTAAGGTTGTTCTTTCTATCATAAGGAATCAAATCTTCAGATAACTATAGTCATGTAGTTACTCTTAATCCTGAGTTTATTTTAAATAGGTAGTCGAATAGTTTTCATTCTTTAATTTACCAACAAGTGAGGTTTGATCTGTATGACGGCCAATAACTTGGTATTTTAGGATTGAGACTATTTGGTTATCGGTGTTTATGAGATAAACAACATGGAATTTATAAGAAATGTCCCCCTGATATGTTTCAGTACTTGGATATTGAAGACACTGGCCAGTGCATGTAATCCATTAGAGAAACTATAATAGTCAAGGGAATAAATAATTGATTGAGTTACAGAAAACTAGTCAATCAAATTATAGACATTCTATAAAGGAGTAATGCATATTCATGTTATAAGTGTCATTATTCTTGGAGATCACGTTCGGGCTTTTAGTGGAATAGCACCGAACTAGATAATCTTTTGTAGATTATCATGAGCCTTGATGAATGACAAATGATAGATCCCCAGGCTAGCTCGATACAAGAGATAAGGTATATGATTAGATGATGATAGCTCATGGGCTACATGATCTTGGGTTTACGAACTCAAGTTTGTATCTTAAAAGAGCAAGTGAGAGATTGTTGGATATATGCTCTTAGTCACTTAAGCCCTATTGGCCTTTAGTGAGACCAAAGCCTATGAGGCTTAAGGTTAAGTTAAGTCTTGTACTTAACTCTATATATTATAACTTACTCCTGTTGTGCCTTAGAGGGGATAACTTATCAGAAATAGACCTAAGAGGCAGACGTTCATCATCTGAACGATTGCCCACACACCCACCCCATCCTACTCGAGAGATAGTCTGGAAGATCGGTCATAGAGCAGATGAGGACTGTTCGTGGACTGTTCGTGTAGAGGCTTTCAGACTGGTTTCATCTTTCCAGGTAATCAAAACGATGAAGGTTCTTATTCTCCTACATCAAATCAGTTAAATACGCTTCCGTGTTTTCTGATGAGATTCCTACAAGAACTTCCTGTTTAGTGTTTACAACATATTCAATCTTGACATGGAACAGAGGCCTAAGCTTGCTAATTCCCTGTTTGGCAAACTATTAAGAATGGATGATTAAATGTTGCGTCTACGTTATACAACTACCCCTCAAATAGTCATGTCAATTCGATGTATGTACAGTATGTTTCAGTGCTTATCCCAATCTGTTGAGAAGAAATTATAGCACTTTGGTTGGTAAGAAAAGGTCGCCATAACCCTCAAAATTCCAAGTTTTGTTTGTGAAGTTACTTCACAAGACGTCCTCACAATTTAATTCATCAGGAAAAATGGGGGGGAAAAAACTTTCACCACTCTTGCTTATTTTGAAGTAAAGAATCTGTACCAACCCAGAATGCTATATAGGCTACACGCAGGTGGCTTACACCTCAAATAGCAATTCAAAACAAAGAAGCAATAAACAAACATCCACGGAGCTTACTAAAGCATATTCTATAAGGTAAACACGCAGGTGGCTAGCACTCCAAACAGTAATTCTCGATGAAGAAGAATATTAAAGAGGCACCATATATAGTGGCATGCCCCTTTTGGTTACAGTGGTAACAAGAAATACCAGTACCCTTTAATAAGGTCATCTTTGCATATACCATAATAAATTAACTTCTACAACTTATAAAGCCCCCCCAAAAAAAGTTCTATTGTTCTTGGAGTGAATGAAACATTGGTCATTCTCTGAGATACTTATTCACTGGTTGAGAATCTTGAAGTCCAGAACTTCTCTATTTCCTCTGCTGTTCTTCCTGGGATTCTTCCAGCGATCAAAGACCACCTAAGGAAGAAGTATATTTAAGGTTATTCAAATCTGGGGTAAGATAAGAAAGAGATTATCAGAAAAGTAAAGCATATTCACCTCTCACCAACCAGATTGTACATCCTGGTTATAAGGGTTTCTTCATCTTCAGAAAACTCAGCCTTGGAAGCTTGACTGGTTTGCTCTGCAAAGAAACATCCTAAGAAAAAAAAGAACAAAAAAAGTGGAATATGCCTATTTTTAGTGAAAAACCATAACTTGATCCCGTATTCTTATAAGTTATAATCAAACACAAGATGAACACAATAAAGAAGGACAAGAGATTTTTATCAATTCTGAAACAATGGTCGACCAATTATACCAGAACAAGCAAGCTGCAAATAGCAAGAGGGTCAACGAAGCAACTCAGTTGAAGGAAGAAGACATGGATCATATAAAATAGGTACCTGCAGAATCTGCAGGAACATCCTCAGAAGCACGATTCATGTCAGCCATTGTAATAAAGAAGCTCAAATGGGAATTTTTTAGCTTCAGTGTTTGTATTTGTGTAAAGAGGAGATGCGAGGAAGGCACCGTGCTTGAAGTTTGTTGAAGTTGTTAATCATTAACAAGAGTATTAATAGGAGAAAGTAAAATTCCAAGGACAAAGACGACCATAGAGAGAAGACTGGTAGTTGAAGCGAATTTTAGTCCGACTTTGATGGGTAGTTGGGCACTTAAATGTTAGGTTGGGGTAGATATTCTCAGAGAGTCCAAATCTTTTGATGTTTGCTGCTCAGTCACGCCCCAATCACACTTAAAGCCGGGCGTTCCCAGGGGATTTTCTTCAGGTAAATAATATTAAAAAAAGAAAAGAAAGTTCAAAAGGGTAATTTAATAAAGTTCAACACTTTACTTTCTGGGCACTTCTTAGAAAGAAGCATGATCCAACATATAAATCACCTTCAATTTAATTAATATATTTTTTTTCTGTTTTGTATATATGATTAATAATCAGTTTCTACCTTTACTGACTCATTATTATTCTACTCTTTTTAAAATAATATTCACAATGCAGTTAAACATATTTCCTAGGAAAGATAAGAATATAAAAAATTTATATTTTATGACATACTCCCTCTGATCTTTATTATAAGGCACCAACTTCTTTTTCTCACAAACCCAGGAATGAAAGTTAACTCATTAATTGGGTCCAAAATTAATAAATGTTTCTAACTTCACTCCTACTTTAATTATGTAAATTTAAATAAGTTAGTTAAAAATGAGGACATAATGGAAAAATAGTAATAAATGAGGTAGTTAAAGAAGTTGGTGCCTTATAATAAGGACCAAAAAATGTTGGTAGTTGGTGCCTTATAATAAGAACTAGAGGGAGTATCAAATTAATTATCATTTTTTGTTTTTCGTGACATAATATAGTTGAAGTGCCCATATTATATAACGGAACCTGGGAAAATAGACATCTCATGACATGATTTTTCTTGAAGATATGATTAGTGTTTTACTAACTAATAAAGGAATGTAACTGAATAAAAGTGAAGGGGGTTGTTGTTGAATTTAGTGGTAGCTGGGGATTATTCTGTCTAACCCGGAGCAATAATTGAGAAAATGCCAAAAACTTAAACCCAAGAGACCATGAGACTTTATCAGCGTTTGGGGTCTAGTTTGCTTGTAGGTAGCACGTGTTAATTACTACTCTATTTAAGGAATTAGTAGTACTATTACCACGAATGACATTCATAAATAAGGTTATCTTGAGTAGTTGAAATAAAATAATGAAGCAAAGTGAAACTTAGCGGCATTTAATTGATGAAATATAGGACAAGACAGATATAGTCGGGGCCCATTTGGTATCCGAATTCAATGGGAAAGAAAAGGAAAATTAGTAAGGGGGTGTTTGTTTTGGGGTAATCCAAAGATTACCGGGAAACATCATCAGGTAATCCATGAATACTTTATTTGGCCGAGTACATTGACAAAAATTATCGAGTAATTTGAGATTACTCAGTAATATCTCTCTGTGTAAGTTTGGCAAATATGATTCCCCCAAAAAATGTGTTATTCCTCGATTACCTGGGAAATGAAAAAAAGTAATAAATGTTGCGGACGATCCTACCCTTCACTCTATGTATATAATCCACTACTCATTCTCGCGCTTCTTGCCTCTGTCGTTCTCTCAGCTCATCTTTCCCAGAACTTTGAAGCTCTAGCTTGCAGACAGGTTACTTGTTTTTGGTGAGTAATGTTTTTGTGTTTTTCTATCACTTAAACAACATGTGTAACTCAATTTTTTTTTTTTTCTGTTGATAATGACGACATCCTGCCCCTAATAACTTGCGTTTTCTTCTCTCTTTTTTGGCTGGATGTTCTTCACTCTTTCAGTCAAAAATATTATTTTTTGCTAATAAACATTGCAACTTGTTAGATTTGATGGTTCAGATGGTTAATTACTAGTAATGTTGCGTCCAATGGTTAATTACTTTAACAAATAATGCAATCTCATCCCATTTTGAGCCTTTTGATTGCAAGAGTATCACATAAGTAAAATTAAAAACTATCAATCATAAAAATAAGAAACTTAAAAGTTTGGTAGCATTAACAGGTTAAAAGCATCTTAGAAGTGATTTTTAATAATCCTAGAAAGCAACAGCTAAAGATTGATTGATTTGGAAAATCACAGACAACGGCTCGCAATTTTTGTTCACAAGAACTCAAGTTCTTATATTTCAAACTCTAGTTCTAAGTTTACGCATACATTGAGTCCTTAAAGAATTTGAGTTTTAAATAAAGAACTCTAATTATGAACTCTAATTTTTTACCAAAAACTCTAGTTCTTATATTTCGAATGAGACAACTATTTTTCTAGAGATGAAGAACTTGAGTTTTAAATGAAGAACCCTAGTTATGAACTCTAGTTCTTTACCAAAAACTCTAGTTCTTATATTTCGAATGTGACAACTATTTATTCAAAGATGAAGAACTTGAGTTTTAAATAAAGAACTCTAGTTCTTTACCAAGAACTTTAGTTTTTATATTTCGAATATGACAGCTATTTTTTAAGAGATAAAGAACTTGAGTTTTAAATAAAGAACTCTAGTTTTTTACTAAGAACTCTAGTTCTTATATTTCGAATGAGACAACTATTTTTCCAGAGATGAAAAACTTGAGTTTTAAATGAAGAACTCTAGTTATGAACTTTAATTCTTTACCAAGAACTCTAATTCTTATATTTCAAATGAGACAACTATTTTTCCAGAGATGAAGAACTTGAGTTTTAAATGAAGAACTCTAGTTATGACCAGGCGGAACTCGCAGCAAGGGCATTACATTGGGTCATCAATTTTTCTTCTCATAGCAGCCCAAGCGCAAATCTGTTCTACCACCACAACAGGATACTCCTACCTCACAGAAGGTAGAAGAAAGAAGAAAAAACACCAACGAGGGCAGAAGTTACATGAGACAAAAATCAACATTTACACGAAAATGAAGACGCTTACATTTAAAGACCAATTTGTTCTCCACGATTTCGTCTGGGCAGTGGCGTTCTTGAGGTGCTTTTCCCAAATCGAGTTTTCATCTGAAAATGGTATATAAAATGAGTTTTGAGGGCAATTTTGTACATTCGACACAGTTTCCAGTGTTACCTAATATTTATCCAAACATAAATTCAGTAATCTTGACCCAAATTACCCAATAATGTTTTGACTTACTAAACAACTTTTTTATAATTACTAGTAATCTTATTTTACTCAATAATTACTAATAATCATGATTCCTCAGTAATAATAAATTACCCAGTTGAAACAAACACCCCCTAAGTTTCTTTGTTTGGTATGCATTTTGGACAAATCTTTTTGAAAACTTATGTTCCTGGGCCCACCAATCTCCCCTTATATGTGGGAAGATCAAATTCCACCAAAATTGGTGAGATCTCAAGTTCTCACGTGAACAATAACATTTTTTGACAAATTTACTTTTCAAGTTCGAATTTCGCGGGAAAATTCAAATTTAGTGGGATTTTTTTTTTTTTTTACAAGTTTGAGCTTAATAAGAGCATTTTTTTTAAAAAAAATTAATTTAGTAAAAAATAATTATTATCTATTTTGAATTGATCACTTTTAAAGGTAAAATAGACATTTCTTGATTCTTTACCAACCACTACCCTTTTCATCTTCTTTTTACCAAATAACTCATCTTCCCTCAAGTTATATTCCCTTATATTTTAAAATCTTCCTTTTCCTCCTCAAATTTTCCTAATACTAAAAGGGCCCTCAGTGAAAGTGGAGGATTGTGCATTTATTGGACGGTGAGCAGAATTTTGACAGAAGTGAAGGAACTGTTTACTTTGCTTTAGCCACATAATTCCAGGGTTAAGTTTTTCTCATCATCTTTTTCTCATTATCCCTCATAATCTCTAAATCACATCCGTCCAATCAATATAATCCTGTTTTTATTTTTCTCTTATTTTTCTAATCTATGGTCCAGATTTAACAAATGAGATAATGTGAGAAAAAACACAAGGAGAAGATCTCATTCCATAATTCCATAGTTATTATCATTTGCTCTCTTATTTGCCTCAGTCACATACTACCAGACAGTTTGCAGTTAAGTCCTCAGGAGCCGGGTCTCTGTCGCATTCACTGTCTACATTTGCTTCCATCCAAATTATAAATCACTTTTAACCACATAATTAATTAATTAAAAAATAATTAACTCATTAAATATATTTTAAATTGAGAAAATTTACTAACCTCCCTCCATTCAAATTTGTTTCATATTTTCCTTCTTTCTGGATATCCAATGTACACCATTAATAAATATGGGTGAAATTGAAAAATGATAGTTTTCTCATCCAAAATGCACCTAATTTATTGTTAAAGTGAAGTTACAAGTTTTAATTTTTTGATAAAAAAAAAGTTACAAGTTTTAATTGATTATACTTATCTTTCATCTTATATATACTCTTTCTCAAAATTTTTATAACACCATTTCTCGAGTTTTTTAGAATCTTGCTCATAAAAATTTGGAAAAGCTAATCAAGGCTTGACCATCCAAACATGATTTTGAAAGATTCTGATTTCAGGTTTTCTTAGATGATTATTTTTTAATTTTTTTAAAAATCATTTATAAAAAATATCATAGTTAAAAGATTGTCTTTATATTAGATTATACATTTATTAAAATAATTTCTTTAAAAATTATGAACTTTTTTAAAAAAATATGGATGATAGTTAAAAGATTATCTTTATTTTAATTATACATTTATTTAAATAATTTCTTCAAAAAATTATGATTTTTTTTAAAAAATATAAATCGTAAAATGAAATATGAATTATCTAGACTTAATATTGTAGGATTTTTTTTTTTTGGCTATAAATTTCGTAGGAAATTGATTTACTTGAATACATAATAATGGTATTGCGGAAGAGGATTTCTTCAGTATCTTTTCCTCAGTATCCCTCATCTGTACCGTTGATCTTAACTAAAAGTACATATGAGATGGAAGAGGAGAGGAAAATGAAGGCTGAATGGAAGGATACTGAGGGAAGAGGAGGGAAGGATACTTTGCCCAAGAGATAAGAATACCAGAAGAGGCCCTAGCCGACAACCCCCTCACAGAATTCGGCAAGCTATCACATCATTAGCTAAAGTAATTATCTAACTATATAAGGCAAACAACATTAAGCATAATTACTAGGATTTTAAACACAATTACTAGAAAAAATCCCCCTTGGACCCAAGTGACCAAAATATTATAAAAGAGACTCAAAGAAAAACCATATGTCAGAAAAGATCCGGAGACCTGTTTTAGTACTATTTTAGAAAACGTTAACAACAATATCAGTATAATATTAACAACTAAATCAATAATGTTAACAACTATATCAATACACATTAAGAACTATATCAATACAACAACATAATTTCGTTTTTTGAAATAATACAAAAAAAAAAAATAGAGTTTTTTCTAGCATGTGAATTTTCTTTTTAACATTTTAAATAATATTTTAATTAATTGGACACTGAAAGGGATTTACCCTAATTACTAGTAGTACAATTAAAAATTATTTTGATATCCAATAAACTAAAAATAACGTAAACAAGAGTCTAAAGGATTTTGCCTCTCACAAACAAGACGAAACTACTCACTACCTCAAATAACAAGCTGCCCCTTTAGCTGGGGGCTAAATTTTTTAGATGAATTCCAGACTTCAAATTAAACATAATTATTCTGACAAATTAAACATATTGGTTGGTATGACTTTGTAATTTTCCCATCTTCCTCTACCGATCATCATTCCTCATCGCACCACAAGGCAAGACCGTCGGCCTTAGAGCGACGAGCCAGATTCGCCTTCCGTTCAGCATTTCAGGAGCAAAAGAAACAGAAAAGAAAATAACACCCAGGGAGACAAATGACAAATTTATTGCATAGATTGTCTTGGTAGCAACCATATAATTCTATCACATGACAAGTAAATAACAATCCGATGAGGATCAAGAACAACAAAGATTATATAAAGCTTTCAGATTTATCAGCAACCGCTGCTATGCAGTGCAGTACTCCGACAATCTAACATAAAACTGAATTATCCGCTTCTTCTCAGGCCTTAGAAACCATGAAGCTTGATCTGCTCCTTCTTTGCTATGCCAGCCTGTTTGTCAAAGTACACAGGAATTTATGCAATTATAACTCGGCCTATGGTATTCTTAACAGCTAAACAAATACAGTGATCATTTTTATTTACCTGCACAAGGAATGTAGAAACGTTCTTCCTTTGATCTCCCTGAAGTTGTATGACCTGTATCCATACAATTGAGGCTTAGCCTTCTTAATGAAACAAACCACCTTGAACATGAAAAACATCTCATTTATTTCCTCCACTTAAGAATTCTACACCCAGCCCTTAATATAAGACATGGTTGAGTAGTTGATTAAGGTTCTAAATATCAACCATAGTTTCATATTTGTCAAATTTTCCCTAATTTACTCTAATAATCAAGGAGAAGGGGGATGAGGAAATTGAGAAAGATGATTAGGGTGTTTCAGAAAATGCATGTCCTATTAATTAACTTAACTAACTTCCTTAATTTAATTAAATTATCTTATATTAAGGAGGAGTATTTCATAGGACATAAAGTGGACAGAGACTTAAACAAGGTTCTTTTACGTGTTTGCTATCATGTCAACTCGATAAAAACACAACATATGCACCTTTTTTTCAACTCAGATGCAGACCGTTGAACTATTGAATAACTCAGTTACAAGCTTTTTCCATAAAGTTATTGTCTACCGCCCATTGGATTGATGTATAGAGTGCACATCTAGGAAAAGATTTCCAAAACTACTACACACAAAGGCATTCGTTATGAAATCAGAGGAACAAACCTGGCCCAGTTCAGGGTCTTGGACAACAGTACCATTACAGCAGAACTCTTTCTTCAGGTCCTTCAGGATCTTGCTATAGCTGTACTCTTTCTTCAACCCTTGAACAGTTGTCAGGCTTTTCCTTCCATTGCGTTGTTGCACACGCACATGAATATACTCTTTTGTCCCAGCACCTGAGTTCTCAGCATTTGCATCAGCAAAGGGATCTGCCAAGTAACACATTCAGTTCAGCAATTGAATTGAAAATGTTTAAATTAAATTGCCAGATATCACAGATATGTTTAAATTCAAGAGGACTAAAAGCCTACCATAAGCAGTTGGAGTCTGCACATCAAATTCCGACATGAACTTCGCCCTTGGTAGAATCTCACCCTCAAACAACTTCTTATTAATAAACCACTGAAACTTCAAGGGGTCAGGGAAAGCACAGAAAAAATAAGCAGACCAACATATATTTGCGGAGCAAATAACATTGCTATTCACACTAGTTCTTAATATGCAAAAGCATCACCAGGTCCCAAATAACAAGGGATTATTCAGCAGATACACATAACACTGGCATAAACAATACACATGTAATATGTTTCAAATTATTCATGTTCATCAGAAAAATCAAGAATAACTTCTATTCTTATATACAGGAATATGTGCTCATAAATAAGCCCCGCACCCGAAAAACAATCTTCATCACAGTTGGTGATCTTTTATAACGATAAACTGATCAAGCACAATAATATTCTATATGAAACATGGACAGTATACAAATCGTGAATACGCCTAAGTTATGTTTTCTTATAACAAAAGCTTATAAAAATCCTTGCTACCTCATCACCAGTCTTGCCACTGCTAAAAAATACAAAGAATTATGACCAGAAATCTTTTATATAAAACCAGTAATAACCAAAAGATTACCCCCTCCCCCACCCATCTTTCCTTTCTTTCTTCAAGATTTTTTTTTTTTGGGGGGGGGGGGGGGGCGAACGGAAACAGGATAGGAATATACTAACTTGCATATCCAATAACACAGAAAAACAGAACATCACAAGGGACACCCGTCACCAGCAAAAATAATAATGATAAACAGAATTAAAAGATCGAATTTGTGAGTACAATCCTGTTATCGCAAATACGATATACGTATCCTTTTTTATGCAAATCGTAATTCCTAAACCCTTCCGAGGTATTAAGAAAACAGAAAAATATTCGATTACAACAACCCAATGATAACAAAGACAATAGAGCGGAAGAATCCTGTATAGAAACAAGTATCAGATACACAAGAATACGAAGAACAGACACACAAGTCAAAAGCAACCAAAAGGGAGGGGGAATTGAAAACAAAAACACGAACGATGAGCAGACGACATACCGTCGAAGAATTAAGGTGAAACTAGCACCGACGAAAACAACGCAGAAGACAGCACCCAAGAACAACTGTCACGCTAAACCAAGAGAGAAGAGCGGTTTAGGATTTTATACGCAGGAGCCCTTAAAGTCGGCGACTATATTAATAATATTATTATGGTGAGCCCATATTCCCTGCTCCAACACCCAAGGCCCATTCCTAAAACGCAGCGTTTGGTAAAGAAGTAATATGAATGGTTAGTTATTAATCACAAAATAATCTAAGCCATCCAATCCGAGATTAGTGTTTTTTCTTGCTAACAAAATTATTGGGCAGTCCATTTTAATCATTAAGACATCCAATAATAATCCTGAAGTTGGAGACCCTCTTCAATTTACAAGAATATTGCCTCCCTTTTTTTTTCACTCATTTTCTTTTTCAAAATCATATTTCTAGTTTTAAATTAAAAAATGAATAGTTCAGATTTAATATTGTATAAAGCTAGTAATATAATAGATTATAAATTATTTTCTTTTTATTTTATATGTATTATAGTTATGAATTGCATAGTTCAAATTTTAACAGTTTAACTAATTTTATAAATTAGAAATATGAGTCATTCAGTATTTTTTTTTTTTTTTTTTTTTAATCTCAGGATACATGTGAGATTTCTAGGGGAAAAAATGGAAAAAGAGGAAAATACAGCAACAATTTCTTCATCGATCCATGTTTATCGAGTCAAATATGTGAATTTGTGTCACATGGTGAGCATTCATCAACCACCTTTGAGGTGATTATAAGATATAGGGTTAAGGTGCAAATATGTTTTGTAAGTTTTGATATCATTTTGAATATTTCAAAATAAAGCAGTGTAGTCAATTTCTATTAAAAAAATTAACAATCATTAACGTCAATTTTTTAATAGTCAAAGTTAATATTTTAATAATATGAGGTAATATTAAATTTAAAAAAACTTTTAGGACAACATTATTTCTTAGCTAAAACTTTCAGAGGATAAATTTACACATTAACTTTATAATATAATTTAGACTCAAGAGATCAAGATTTTGTCATTTGACCAGGGGTCCAGCGTCTTCGCCTTTATTTCTGTCCAGACGACCATGAGAGTTATCAGTTATCACTTTCCTCTCCATTATGGCTTATAATTCTGGTCTCAGGGTTCTCGACCCGGGAGATTGTGTAAGGAAGAGCCAAGCTAAGCACTGATGCAGAAACCATTGAGTGCATTTAATCAAACAACTTATTTTTCTGATATTACAGGATTAATTAATTATTTCATTAATATTATATTCACCAGAATATGGATTTTTTGTGTGCTCCTACTCTTTCTCCTCCTTCTATATATGGATCAAATGATTATTATCGATCACTTTGCTTCGAGCCACACTTTTGCCTTCATTTTGATGTCCAAATGTTGCGAGTTCAATCCCCTTATTTATCTTTTCTTCCCATTAACATCCTAGAAATTTGGGTCTGAAATCATATTTTTATATTATAAATATAAGTATATGTAAGGACGGACATGACATGACAACGTCAAAAATCTATGATCATGGGCACTCTTCCAGTAACTCGTCAATGTTATACGACTCAAGTTCTTTAACATCTTTAATTATATGAAATTTTCCATTAGAAAAAAGTTGCTCGTTTAATATCAAAACAAATTCATAAACATGTTCCTAAAAGTGTAATTTATGGTTGGATGTGATACAAGTATAATACTAGTTTTTGAAAGATTATATATATATATATATAATAAATTATTATTAAAAAAAAAACAGGGTCAGACCCCTAAAGTATCTACTAAAGTCATCTACAGAATCTGATATCGTCGTCGTCGTCATAATTTTGGTTTACCAATCGGGACTAGAACCAGTGTGTCCTCCAAACTCTAGACATCTCCTTGATTGGAATGGCCTTTGTCTCGGGGAGAAAAAAATTGACGAACAAGGTCATGGCCAACATGTAAAAATCATTTTCTTAAAATTTGATTTTCGATACCAAAGGTCTACCATACTATAAAATTTTTATCTTTACTTTTCAAACATCAAAATAATATTATCAAGAGATTCTTCTTCAAATTTAAGTTAACCATGATAGAAAAGAATTAAACTAACTTATTTCAAAACACTTATCTTAGTTAAAAGGAAAGGAATAAAACCACTTAATAAATTTATCTATGATATAAAAGAGATGGTCTAAACATTTAAAACCTATCATAGATAATAAAAATTTTCTCATCATTTCGCAAATCAAACCGTGATTAATTCACACACTTGGGCCTTAAACTTTACAAAGCCCAGAATATAATATTCAATCATAAGCGCAAACAATGAAATTACCTTCTGCCAAAGAGAGTTGGCACAGATGGTAAGGGATCCAGGATTAGTCTCTTGGATCGTGGATTCGATCTCCTCTGCCGTTGTTGGGACTCATTTGGTAGGCAATCTCGTAAGTCCCCAGTAAGTGCTCATAGAGTCTGGGGCCGTGCCCTGGCCTTGGTGGGGGGGACTGGTGTCAAACCCCTCTAAAACTTTTTTATATATAAAAAAAGAATGAAATTACCAAAACATATTTTCGTCATCAAAAAATATTAAAATATGCATGTGTGGATCCATAATCATCATTTTTAAGAAAACTCTTAAGGCCTCTAGCCTTCTACTAACAAATATGAAAAAAAAAAAAAAATCAAGGTTTACGAGATATGAGTCTTATGAGTGGCAATGTACATCATTTCAACATATAAATGAACATAAAAGTCTACACAGAGATATCACAATGTCAAGTTTCAGGAGCTCTCTATGAAGTCCCAACATAAAAACTATCACTTGAAAAATATGCAACACGGTTAGACAAGTCTTAGTAACCATAGTTCCAACTCCTAGTACATACCAACATGTGTTGGTAAGGTGTTAAGTGGGATGAAAAATAATAGGATAATGTCATTCAAATAATCTCATAATTATGCGCATTAATTCATTCAAGTTTCTCCTAAAGGAGGTATGCAAAACATAAAAGCCCAAGATGGCCTGTCAAAAAGGATAGAAAATATCAGTACATATAATGTCATTCTCAAAACTCTTATAGTTATATACATTAACTTATTTGAGTCTTTCCTAATATCTTTCAAGTATTTCCCATAAGTCACATGTTTGATAAATTCTCTTACTTAAATAATAACTTGTAAATTTGTATCTACCATGAAATAATTTCTTGATATAACTATTCAATTTATAGAAATAAAAATTAGGATGTTACACAATAGAAATAGAAGGCCACAAAGAAAATGAAGATTCCGAACTTTTAAGTGGCAAGGCATAGTAATGACAATCTGCAGTACCACCAAGGTGAAGAATATGTTGACGGCCACTGTCACACTCTGTGCTTGCTAATTGGATCTCCAACGAAAAAATGTCACTAGGCACCAACCATCCCAACAACTCTGCGACCATGCAAATCTTGCCAAGTACATGAATATGAATAATACTACTACTACCGCATACCATATAGGTAACATTCCTGGGTTTCCACCAATGCCGAACTTCACTCTAATAAAGATTGCAACTATAACCTGCGTTGTTCGTAAATAATAAAAAAACAAAATGAAATTTGAACTTTAAATTAAGAATCGTTTATAGTTATATAATATATAATACCTAACATATGAACATTTGGATTTCTCCCTTGAGAAAGAGGGCTCATCTTCCCCACCCGTCAACACCAAAAATGGAGATGCAGGTGACAAGAACGTTGATAAAACCAGTGATGACGGCAGACATAAGAGAAGTGTTACTCTTAAACCCAATGGAATTAAGGAGAACTGGTGCATAGAACATGATGACATTGATGCAATGAGTTGCCTAATAACTAGTATTTTGTAACGTTTTTATTTTATTATTAATATCGTTTTTTCTTATTATTAAAAAAAATATTAGTTTGGATTAAGGATTACTTATATTTATTCATTATTTATTTATATAATATTATTTTACTTTAATTATTATGTCAACGGCTTGACCGAACGGTCAAATGATATAACCGTTTGAATGACGACCAGTCCATCTTTCCAACGGTTCGGATTTTAAAACATTGCTACCTACGACAATATTAAATTCACACCAAATCAACTCCCTTTTTTTTTTTTTATAAATTCTGAAAATTATCACATTCATTCTTTATAATTTAATAATCATATCATCCTATTATAATTATAATTCAAGAACGAAATCCAAATTGTATTCGATAAAATTCCGATAAGGATAAGAAAAATTAAGTTATAAACATAGAATAAATATTTGAAGGATCTTTTAGTAAAATGATTTTTGTTTTTTTGGTCGAAAAATAATTTCTTATTCGACTCCGTAATTATAGAGGTGGGAATAATAGCATGGATTATGGACGTATCTTTTTTTTTTATATATATATATTTAAAATTTTAGGACAGGGTTGGGTTCACCTACAATTTAAGGACGGAGCGAAATCTCCCTTCCTCCGTGGTGATATCAATGTTGCACAGGGCGAGGCATGTATTACTCTCAGGCTTTTACCTAGGCATCTAGAATTATGGACGTATCTGGTATTATGGCCTGGTATGTAAACTTTTGGCGCAACATGCTTTCAGAAGAGTAATCGGTTTAAGCCTCTATTATACAGTACTAAAGCCCATACCTTCTATCTTTGGGCCAATCTCAATTAGCCTTAAAAATACTGTCCACGAGAAACGTAACCCACTAATATATCTCTCTACTTCTATATGTCGGGGTAACGCATTTAAATAAATTTATTTCAAGAGATACTGGAAAAAAAATATTTTAAGAGATACTACTCTGATTCTTAATATAAGATATAATTAAAATTTTAATTATATCCTTAAATATATAAGAATCATTTTTCATATTTATCATTCTTTTGCCAAATTATATTAATTAATACTCCTAGATAATAATTAAATGTTTCACTAATTTAATTAGCAGCAATATATTTTATAAAGTGCTTACTACGGTACAGAAATTCATTCCAGCCACGCAAGGAAAAATTATACTATTTTTTAATAAATAATTTTAATTAGTTTTTTTAAAAAACACAACTTTACCCTAACTGGAGGGAAGGAAGCAGATAACTGTTACTCTCTTAGCTGAATTGCATTGTTTGAAAAAGTTAGTTAAACGTAGTTTAAGAGGAAGAATATGTGGTGGAGGAAGAAAGTTAGCTTGGAAATAGGGAATTGAATGTGTGAATTTTCTAATTAAATGAGAAGTTCATGGAACACTTTTGAGACTGTTCTAAAATCTATCTTATAAAAATGAACAAGGCATATTCAACAATTCTATTGTATAAAGAGGAATAGAGGGGGTGCTTTCTAAGGGTTGCTATGATGAATATGAGAAGTGAAGGGAAAGTGGATGGGAAGGGAAATTGAGGAAAACCACCAAAAAGAAAAAACGTAACAAAAAATCATTTTATGCATTGTATTTTTACCAGTGGAATAATAAACTTCATTAAAAATTTAAATAATCAGTTTGGTCTATTTTATAAATCCATCTTGGGAAAAATGTTGGTCCTTATTATGAATCCACTTAGAGAGTAATTAATGACAATGTTACAAGTTTGCCCCTATTAAATATAAAGAAAAAATGAATTAATTTATGTGGCAAAGAGAAAAAGATGAGAGAGAATACCAATAATAAATGAGGATAAAATTAAGAAAATGCATCCATTTAAGATATATTTAATGAGTTAATTTATTTATTTTAAAATATGTGAATTAGGTCAATTGGAGTTATAGTTGCATGTAATCTTAATCTTAATTGGGAAAATGACACTTAAATACCAATTAAAATTCCTAAATCTAGAAAGCATTGAAATTATGAAACGACTGAGAAGGGATGAGGGACAATGAGGGATATGGATATTAAAGCAAAAAGACTACCGTGCTCTTAATACTTAGGTTATGAAGTCATTGTGAAGGAAGTGGATTTCAGTCTCGTTTAAATTGCTCCTTTTGCGCTCCAAGTTCCTCTTCCCCTTACTCTTAGGATCATCGACTTGTGACTGATATCTCCCTCTGGACTTCATCATCGTTCTCGATCCAAGTCTTCGTCTTACTCTAAGAATCACCAACTTGCGACCGAAATCTGTCCCTCTTGACTCTGTCATTGATCACACTCATGCTCTTTGTCGTGGGTCACTTCGTCACTGAAATCTGTCACTCGTGGGTAACTTTTGCCCCCAAATCCAGTCTTTCAAACTCTCACGGTCTCGTTACTCACCAGCCACCAGAGTACGTTTTAGTTTAATGCTCTCCAGTCTTTCACTTATGATCTTGATACTACAATGAATGATCATATCACTAGCTTCAAAAAGTTGGTAACAGATTTGCAGTATATGGACGTGACCTTTGAAGATGAAGATCTGGCCTTGATCACTTCCCGATAAGTATGAGCACCTAGAAACTACTATCAAAGAAAGAGAGAAAAACAAAGAGGTGGAGAAGAAGAGGCATTAGTCATGAGGGGACGTACTGAAAATTAGATAAAATGGCGATCCAAATCAAGGTTCAGACTCAACAAAGATGATTGTGCTTTTTGTTGAGAAAAAGGCCACTGGAAGAATGATTGTCTAAAGTTGAAAAACTCAAATCTAACAATAGGAAGGTTGTTATAGACTCAAATGTAGATGCCTTGGCTAAAAGAGGTATTGCTAATTCTGGTGTCTTGAGTGAGTGTCCACGTAACTTGTGTGTTTGGCTTGTCCAAGAGTGCTTGGGATTCAATTCCCCAGGGATATAATTTCTTTCATTAATGTAGGCTTTTAAGCCATCTTTTATATCAAAAAAAAAAAGAAAGAAAGTAGCTGACTATGATAGTGAAATTTCATATTTCTCACTATCTACAACAACATCGTCAAAATCGTTGAACGTATGGTTGTTGGACTTAGCCTGTAGCTATCATGTGTCCTAACCAAGATTGGTTCATTGATTTTCAAGAAGAAGGATGTGGAGTTTTCTACACAACAGATGACATTTCTCTTACCTCATATGTCATTGGTTCAATTCAATTAAAAAACCATGATGGATTGATCAGAACATTAAAAGATGTTCGTTATGTACTGGATTTAAAGAAAAATCTCACTTGTGGGAACTTTATATTTAAAAGGGTTCAAAATTACTGCAGAAAGTGGAGCAATGAAAATATTTTTCAGTGCAATGGTGGGAATAAAGTGTTATCTGCGGTGTGGACAACTATTTTTTTTTTTTTTTGTTAAGAAACTATGTCTTCATCTTCAAAATTGGTAAAAAGAACATTTGCTTCGATCACACTGCTAACATAGGAATGAAGGCTTAAGCTAATATTGCTAGAACTGGCCTTACCTTCTTAACAAGTGAACTACGAAAGCCACCAAATCCCAAATCTACCTTTAGACTAAAAGATAACATGCAAAACGAAAAGAAACGGCAAACTAGTTGCTTCCACATGTTCCAGCACTGCTCAAAACATGAGTACAGGGGCCAGAGAATGAGCACGACGCTCTTTAATGTACTCAAGTTGTACTTCCCTATCAAATGCCAAGAGTTCGATTCAGTTAGATGTTTGATAGGGAAATACAACTTTGAATACATTAAAGAGCGTCAGGTTCATTACAAGAAATTTGTGAGTAATATATTACAAGAGAGGAGGAAATACAAAATGACTTATAGAAGAAAAAAGACAAATTGTCAGGATATGTTGAAAGGAGGGAAGGGGGCTTCCCTTTTATATTGATATTGTAAGCCCCCCCATCTTGAAAACCCATAGATGTGGTTACCTATGGGTCACACGACATTAAAGTAACGTCTTTGTTGAATTGTTGCGTTTAATGTAATACCCGGATAATTATTTATCTGGAATATTATATTGACAAATAAATACCTATTGAAAATAGGTGAATTGGAGGTCTCAAAACTAGGGAAATAATTACCTTATTTCTTAAAGGTAATTTCTCATGAAATTAGGAGAAATAAAGAGCTAAAAATTCCTAAGTAAATTTGTGGGTTATAAAATACCCTGAGAATATTATGATAAATCCTGAGAGGCAACTAAATATTTATTAAAAATTAGAGAGTATGTTGTCTCTAATTTAGATAATTTATGGGATTATTTTCCTTGGAAAATAATAAGGCAAAATTAAATATCATTTTGGGGAACATAAATTGCCCCATGATTTTTAATATTTTGCATAATGCATAAATTATTAATATCAATAAAATAGTTGAGAGATAATAATTATTACTAATTAAGAAAATTGTCAACAATTAGTAAGTAATTAATTAGATAATTAATGGCTAATTGTTTAGACATAAATAAAGAGAGAGAGAGAAGGTGGAGATATTTGTGAGTTGTGAGTATGTGTGAGTTGTGAGTGTGTGTGTGCCTAAGTGTTGTGCATGTGTGTGTGTAGTAAAAAAAGAAAAAAAATATAATAAAATAAAATAAGAGATAAAATCTTAGAATATAATAATAATATAATTAAAACATGTGTTAATTAGATAATAATATAATAATCAGAGGAAAAATGAACAGGATAAATGAGAACGGATAGAAAATAATTCCGTTGTGAGAATCTGGGGATGATTTAAGCAAAACCAGAGCATATTATTAGTCAGTGGATTTTTATCCAGAAGTTGGTACCGGCCGAAGTTATTTCTGTAATCGGACACGAATACCGAGGATTTTCGGCAGATAAGGGAATGTCCTTAATGAGAGAATAAGGTTAGGAAAACCCAGTATTCTTGAAGAGGAAGCAAAGACCTTCAGGGTACTGCTTCCGGAATTTTAAGATTTTACGAAATTTCGCGATCAGGATATTGAATCAGGAATTTTACTTGATAAAGCAAGATGACATAAGGCTTGATGATGCAGCAGGGATGACATCATCCTTGAGAGGTGTAAGGCCAAGATCTTGCCACCTCCAAGAAGTGTGATCTAACGGTCGGAATTCAACCAGATAAAGTTCAACGAAATTACGAAAATGCCATCGGGTTTTCCTATAAATACCTCTCCATTCTTTCACAAATCTCACACCAAACTCTCTAGGGGATTTCGAAAATTTGGAGAGAAAGGAAGAAGGAGGAGTCCGGACAAAAATCCCAGCGAAGCTCTGAGTAAGTCTTCGGTCCCTAGTCTTTAGTTCGGTAATCCTTTCGGTAGTTATAATAGGAATGCTAGAATAGTCTTTAATCTTCATATTTTAAGAATAAATATGATATTTATTTTAGAAATATGATAGAGGAAAGGCTATAGCAAAAATTTTGAGAAATTAAAGTCAAAACAGCGAAGCTCTGGCGAAATTCCGCCGAACAGTCAAACCAGGGGCAAAATGGTAATTTGTACCTAAAATGCCCGTTTTGGTTCTAAATACTCATATTAGTGATATTAACCTTATAGGATACTCGGAACACCGAACCGCTGTTTTCGCTGTTTCCGCTGTCACCGCCGTTGAGCCGCTGTCAAACGTGCCGTAATTTGACGAAAGTGTCAAAAATCGTCAACGGAGGTACGGACGCGTATTGTAACCTTAACACTTATGCTGCTTATATACATATATGTGATAGACATGCTTAGATACTGAAACTCTGCTTAGGGTTGTCAGTTATACTTACAGCTTGATACGGATTATAGTCTTGATAATGCCGTTGGGTTTGCCTAGCGCTGAGGACACAATGGGCCGTCGTGGCACTGGATATGTGCAACCATTATGTGGGGCTTTACATACTGCTTTGTGCTTATGTTCTGCCAATATGTGATCATGCATCTGCTTTGTGCTTATGTAGTGATATACTGCTGTTATGTGAATATGATCATGCTGTTATCAATATACTGTTATATTTGAGCATAAGGTTAACCGTTACCTGAGATCCAATTGGAAATTGGATCTCAGCTGTAGCTTCAGGGTCAGGAGTACAACGGGGATGACAATAGAGGCAGGTGTCCGGTGTAGGAGGGCGGAAGATTTCCCGCAGTTGTTCTGGCAGAAGCCATCCTTTTGTTGTTGTATAGTCATTTTGAGATACTCGGTTTTCTTACCGCTATTGTACCCCGCCAGACTTATGGCATTTTGAAATACAAATAATAGATACTCTTCCGCTCAAATGGTCTACTCTGATGGTTTGAAATGATTTTAAATGAAAAGTTAATTTATTCCGCTTTTGAAAATTGGGATGTTACATTTAATATTGTTCTTAAGATCTGTTTTACTTTTCTATTCGTATTAATTCCGGCACATGGGCCATGAATGTGCTGTCATTCAATATATATAAGTTATTCGAGCAAAAAAAGTTCAAAATATATAAGTCATACGTTATAGTTCCGATTTCATTGCAAAAATAACTTAATCTATATCATCTTTAATTAAGAGCCCGTACGCTGTCTCCAGAAGTAAACTCAACACAATACAAACCACAAATTTAACCATAGTACATGTAATTAAGTCTCTTAATTAATGTGTTGCTTTTAATATTGTTCTTTAGATATACCATCTTCTTTTCTAATTTCAACTCCACGATTGACTGACACCATATGTGTAGAGTATGGAAATCGGGCCAGTCCTTTTAGGCCTTGACCTTTCAAGGGCCGGATTTAAAAATTAAAGGAGCTAAATGAAATAAGCCCTGCAGAGCCGGCCCTATAGGGCCTCAGGCTTAAAAAAGTCAACCCTGCAAAGCCTCGGGCCGGCCTTATACACCATTTTAATGAATGTGTTGATGATGTTAGAGAAAAAATTCATGATATTCTTACTCATGAAATAAAGTCTACTACTCAAACTAAAACACAATAAAATATCTTTGAAATTGATGATAGTAGCGAAGAAGATAACAATGATAATTATCATATTAATGTTACTTAATGTATGCTTCTTATTTTTATGTGAGTTATTTATGGATCGTAGTTTGCTTTTGATTATGAATTAGTGAATGTAATTATTTGTTAGATGATTTATGTTGTATAGATATTAATATTGACAACATTTACTTAATAAATTACAACTTTAATTGTTGTAATTTACTAATTATTTTAAAAAAAATAGAGAAAAAATAATTAAAATTTGTAATAGTAACTTCTGAGCCTTGTAGGGCCAATCCTGCAGGGCTTATTTCAGTCTCTCATCCTACCCAACTATATAAATACATTCATCTTATTATAGCAAATCACATACATGGTTTTGTGATTATTTTCAAGCCCCATTTTCACTCCCGACAATACAAAAACGACACATTCTATACCCATTCTTTAATTAATTAAAATCCCATGTGAATGCTATGATCGATTGCCAGTAATATAACTCAATACAAAAAAGAACCAAATTAAAATTTGTGGTTTGTATTTTGTTGAGTTTACTTACGGGTTCTTAATTAAAGATGATATAGTGTAAGTCATTTTTGCAATGAATTGGAACGAGAACGTATGACTTATATTGAATGAAAGCACATTCATGGCCAATGGGAATTAATACAAATAGAAAAGTAAAACAGATCTTAAGAACAATATTAAACATACTTTAATTTCGCGTCACCCATATGTGATCACATCGGTGGGTTTTCAAGATGGGGGCCTTACAATATAAAAGGGAAGCCCCCCTCCCTTTCAACATATCCTAACAATTTGTCTTTTTTCTTCTACAAGGAATTTTGTATTTTCTCCTCTCCTATAATACTTTACTAGCAGATTTCTTGTAATGAATATGGTGCTCTTTAATGTATTCAGTTGTATTTCCCTATCAAACATCCAACTGAATCGAATTCTTGGCATTTTATAGGGAAGTACAACTTCTTGAGTCCATTAAAGAGCGTCATGTTCATTCTCTGGCTCCCGTACTCATGTCTGAGCAATGCTGGAACATGTGGAAGGAACTAGTTTGCCGTTTCTTTTCGTTTTGCATGTTATCTTTCAACATAAGGTAGATTTGGGATTTGGTGGCTTTCGTAGTTCACTTGTAACGTTAAGAGGGTAGAGCCAGTTCTAGTAATATTAGCTTAAGCCTTCTTTCCCATGTTAGTTTGATAGAAGCAAATGTTCCTTTTACCAATTTTGAAGATGAAGAAATAGTTTCTAAAAAAAAAAATTAGTTATCCACACAGCAGATAATACTTCATTACTACCAGTGCACTAGAAAATAGCTTCATTACTTTACTTTCTGCAGTGATTTTGAACCCTTTTGAATCTAAAGTTCTTATGGAAATGAGACTTTTCTTCAAATCCAGTACATAACGAACATCTTTTAATGTTTTGATCAATCCGTCATGGTTCCATAATTGAATTGAACCAATGTCATATGTAGTAAGAGAAGTGTTACACGTTGTGTAAACAACTCCGCATACTTCTTCTTGAAAATCAATGAACCAATCTCGGTGAGGACACATATGATGGCCACAAGATAAGTCCAACAACCATACATACGACGATTTTGACGTTGTCATTGTAGATAGTGAGAAATATGAAATTTCACCATCATAGTCAACTACATTTGAGTCCATAATAGCCTTCCTATTATTAGGTTTGACGTTGTTTTTCAAATTTGAACAATCATTCTTCTGGTGTACTTTTTCTTGACAAAAAGCATATTCATCTTTGCTAGGTCTGGACCTTAATTTGGATCACCATTTCCTCAATCTCGTCTGGTTTTCAATACGTCCCCTCATGAATAATGCCTCTTCTTCTCCGCCTCTTTATTTTTTCTCTCTTTCTTAGTTCATAGCTGTATAAGGCAGAACAATCTTCTCTGAGGGATACTTCCTCTTTGTCGTCAAGTATAGTAGTCTCGAGATGCTTGTACTCATTGGGAAGTGATCCCAACAATATCAAGACCAGATCTTCATCTTCAAAGGTCATGTCCATATTTTGAAAATCCGTTACCAACTTATTGAAGCTAGTGATATGATCATTTATCGTGGCATCAGGAACATAAGTGAAGCAAAACATTCTTGTCTTCATGTAAAGTTTATTCTGACCGCTTTTCTTCAAGAATTTGTCTAGGACCTTCTATAGTCAATATGTAGAAGTTTCCTTTGTGTGTGGATACTTCTGTTCTCTTGAAAGTTATAATGGAATGGTACCACAAGTAACATGGTTGATGATCCTCCAATCTTTCTCCCCTACGCTATCTGGTTTCCTTATTTCAATAGCAAATTCTAGTCCTTTTTGCAAAAAAAAAAAAAAAAAACATAAGAACCTTACTTTGCCACATTCCAAAATCTAAAGATCAAGAAGTAGATCTACTAACTAAGGCTATTGGAAAGGAGATTCAACAAAGGCTGTTAGTCAAGTTATTTGCTGTAAATACATTTTAATCTCCAACTTGAGGGGGAGTGTAAAATAATTATTACCGAAGTTTAGTAACTTGTATTTGTATGTTTGTAATTAATAGTTATGATGAATCCTTTCATCATAGTATATATGTGTGGGATGAACCTATTATTTGTGTATTAGATTATATTCTTCTCAAATATAGAAAAAGTTTTGGGAAAATTACATTTAAATACGAGTTGAATTTGCTAAACCCACACAAGCCCACTAAAATTCTTAAAGGATAAAAAGGGATTTTTTTGGGGGGGGGGGGCAATGGGGGATATGGAATTTGGGGTGAAAATTCCAAACTACCCTTAATAGTTAGGTTATGAAGATAGTGGAGGAAATGGATTTCATTTACTCATTCGAACTGATTTGCTTCTAATCTTGGGGTGAGTTCATAGAGAAATGTTTTCAGTGATGATGATAACACAACCCTTTAATTTTAATTCAATACAATCTGATGCTTCCGCCCCTAGATTTTCTGATTGGTTTCTGGAGTGTCATGGGTTTTGGCACAATGCGGCTTTGATTGTTGTCTTGTTTCCATTCGTCTTTTACTTGGCAACCCAATCCAAGAAGAGCTTCTTGAAGTTTTCACTTGGTCACTCCAACATTATAATATCATATTATATATGCCTTTGGCTTGTTAGCGTCCTTAATCTTGTTTGGTGTCTTCTTTAGATTCATTGTAATTTAATGTCCCCATGGTTTGTTTCTTATTTGTTTTCTTGTGAGTTGTGAAGGGTCACTTGAAAATTGATACCCTTTCTAAGCATCGGGCCATACAAGTTTTGGTGTAATTCATCTAGAATAAATATGAGGTGATCACAATTATGTTGGCTTAAATATGGACAACGCTTTCATGGAACTGATGTCTATTTCTTGCTAGGCTCTCTTATGCTGTACATAAGCGTTAACACCTAACACCATCCTGTTTTTTACTAATAAATGCATGCACATTTAATTAGTTGTGTTCTATATATTTTTGCTCTCTCTACTTAGTGTTTGTAAAATAGGAGTGGTGAAAGCAAATTAGAAATTCACGTCCTTCATAGCAAATATTATTGTAAAGATCTAAGGAGAATGACAATTTAAAACCTCATATAAAGACCTCATCACACCTTATTTCTAAATTTAATTCTCAATTTCTCATATTTTGGTACTCAATTTTTTTAAAAGTTTCACTCTTTGTCATGAGGTCCATAGTTGTCATTCTCCCAGAGAACTGTTCTCTAAATGCTTATACAGATTGCCTCAATATTTCTGTATGATATGGTGGCGATGTGTTTGTTATGTTGTTGCAATGATTTTATCAATTTCTTGTTAGCATATAACTTTGTCGTTGTGTTAGTTATTCTCTGCTGCTATAATGATCTCTAGAGTGTTCATGTCACTTTAGTTGATATATAGAGTTAGAGACACTTTTTAGTTCATATATTGTGGTGAATCCTACATGTGGCATACCTAGAGTGGTTATATATGCTGCACTTTTGTGTATTATTATCCATTATATCATGACTCTTCTGTTGACTTAGGTGTGGGAGTGCACTCTTGGGAAAGATTTGGCATGGAACCTATTGTCACTGTTTACTACACATGAAATGTTGTTTGTGCAGTCGTGGGGTAAATATTTTGCAAGTTATTTTTTAGTTTATATACAATGACTTGGATCCCTTTGCATATTTTTGGGTAGAAAGGCTAGAAGCCTTATAGGAAAACTCAATTTGTAAGTAGTGTAAATGGTAAAGAATATGTTCTTGGGTGGGAATGACACAAAAACATTACGTCAATGTGCAATCGTAATATTCACTTGTAATTTAACTCTATTATGTACATGTTGTCATCTCAAATATGCTTTTTGTAAATGCCTATAGTGTACTTATTAATGCCACAACGGCTTATATTATTGGAGACTATGTATTTAAAGTTACATTTATGGGAAGGATCATGGGGGAGAAACCTGACGAAAGACTGGTTATTCCCATTTATGAACTTGTCAATACCAGTAACGCATTTGTAATTCCCATTGCGAGAATTTTGACCCTTATTTATTGTTTCATCAAAGACATAAGTGAAAAACCTGACAAAAGGACTTGTTATTCCTATTGTTGAGCTTATAAATACCGTTAACATATTTGTAATTTTCATTACAAGATTTGTTAAAATTGACTCTTATTTGTTGTTTCATTAGAGACACAAGTGAAACACCTGACGAAAGGACTTGCTATTCTCATTACTGAATTTGTAAATACCCTTAACACATTTGTAATTCCCATTACAAGATTTGTTAATATCCATTTACTTTTAGCTAATACCATATCCTTCGTTGACAATAACATTCCTAGTTTACAAACTTCATTTATGACAAAAATGAATAATATCCGTCTAGTTATAGAGACCACCAGATATGTACAGATATTAACAACCATCCTAAGTGCTTGATGACAAAATAATTAACATAATGTTTAATAATAATGATGATCATGTATTTCTTCTCTTCCTATGGGTCACTTGCGTATGAATGAGTCCCAATGTCGTGTTCCTGGTCTTATTCAATTCATGGTTGACAAGCCACCACATGAGGTTGCGTCTATACTTGTGCAACTCATTATCCCCGTACTGCAAACTTGTTTCAGGAGTCCAATTATACAAACAAATCATGACATAGACACCACAATCTAGCCTATAGAACGCAGAAACACACAAGTTAACAAATATATGATAACCTAACATTAATGTTGTTACCTTAGAATGACACTCACAAATTGGTTTGTTGTGGAACGGGGGCCCAAATATCATTAGTTTTTGGCCTCTCACCTAAATGGTATGCTTTCACAAGATCAATGATGTCTTCAAACCTTTGTCTTTGCAAACAACACATATGCATATCGTATCCAAATAATTGACTCAATCGTAATTAAAACTTGAAAGTCTGTAACTTACAATATTATTTATGGCTGTTGCTTGGGGATTTGCTTTTGCGATTTCCTTCCTTCGGCTTTGACCTTTGCAGAGATACACCTGTTTTCATTGAATCCAAGACATAAAAATTCATCATCTTTGGTTCAAGGGCCAAATAGAACTAGTGATCCCCATCTAACATTGGTCCTATCAATAACTCACAATCAACAAGGTTGTAACCTACTTTTTCAGGCAGTAGTAGGTGTTTCCATTTAGAAACTTTCCATCCCAACGGTTTACCGGTCAATAATTTCTACAGCATCAACAAAGTATGAACACAAAATGTACACATGTTAATGAGAAATAAATTGTCAAGGTCTATAAATGCAGACAAACCATTAAATCTGCGTCGAAAATGTGCCTCTTGACTTGGCCCTGGTTCTTCATATCTACCATCAACGTCTTACATACAAGATCACCTGCATGTGTAAACAATTCCATAAGAATGGTCCAAAATGTTGTATAAAAAATGTAGTTGTTTTAGTACTTACCCGGTTGCTTACTCTGTGTTGATCCCGTTTTATATCTTCATCATCTATTTGGACTATCATGTACTATATTACTATTATTACTACTACTACTACTATAAGACACCATGAAAGTGGTGGTGGAGTGTTTAACTGAAACACTTTTCTACTTGCAGGTGAGTGATGAATGCGAAATATTTTAACATCAATACTCATTTTTATATTTTTTCCATCACTTCATTTTTTATATTACATATGTCTTAATATGATTAAAAATGTTAATTTTATCTAATTTCAGTAGCGCGAACTAATATAATTCAAAATATTTTTTTTATTATTTTAATTTTATTCTTAATGAGAAATATATATTTAAAAAAAAATTCTTTCACCTTGTTGGATATATTTGTGACTTTACTAAATTTTTTATTAAATTGGATTATGGCCCCTTATCTGTTTAGTGATATGGTTAATTTTTCTTTATGTTCTACCATAACTAGTATTTCGTAATGTTTTTATTTTATTATTAACACCTTTTTTCCTTATTATTAAAAAAATATTAGTTTGGATTAAGGATTACTTATATTTAATTATTATGTATTTATATAATATTATTTTACTTTAATTATTATGTCAATGACTTCACCGGACGGCTCAACTGATATAACAATTTGAACGATGACTGGTCAATCTTTCCAACCTGAACTCCAGTTTGGATTTAAAACGTTGCTCCCAACAATAGTATTAAATTAATACCAAATCAACTCTCATTTTTTACAAATTCTGAAAATTATCACATTCATTCTTTATAATTTAAGAATCATATCATACTAATATAATTATAATTTAAGAACGAAATCCAAATTGGATTAGATAAAATTCCAATAAGGATAAGAAAAATTAAGTTAGAAACATAGAATGAAGATTGGGAGAATCTTTTGGTAAAATGATTTCTGTTATGAATATACTTATTATGTGGATGTCCATTGACTCACGGTTTCCAAATATTACAAGATGACATGGGACCCACGCATAGTACCATGCATAGTATTTACTATTACGTGGGGCCCGCAGCCAATATTTTCCTCCCCTTCCTTTCGGCGTTCCGCGTTGATAACGCGTTTAATTATTATGGCCTAGGGGAAATTACACCAAATGACCCAGAGTGGAAATTACACTTAAGTCTCATTTTCCTTCTATAAATAGAGGACTTCTGTAACTATTCAATTACAGTGAAATGAGAACTTCTCTCTACTTTATCTCTCTAGAATTTTCTCTTCTTCTTATTTATTTTATTAGTTTTATAATACGTTATCAGCACAAAGACTCTACCAAGGTCAGATTTTATCACTATTTTCTTTACTTTATGTTTATTTTATCTATCTATGATAGTCTTAACCATTATATGGAATTAAAGTTCTACTTTTACCGATTATTTTGAACATCGGGTTCCATGGTTAAGATTTGAGATTATTTACTGTTTTACTACGGTAAATAGTAATTTACTATTCACAGTAAATTTACTCTTTTTCAGTAATTTTTACATTTTATTCATTTGACTCCTATATGGAAGTCTAGATTTAATCTTTCAGTAATTTTACCTTATTTATTATTTATAGTGAATAGTAACTTTTACTGTTCATGGTAAATTTACATTTTTACTATTTACAATAATTTTACATTTTTGTTCTTTTGGCTTTACATGGATGGTTTTACCTCCTACATAGATATCTAATCATAATATAACATTTACCTTTATGTTATTTATTTTTATTTATCTTTTATGGTAGCAACACTATATATCAGTGGGCTCCATTTGTTTAATTTAATTTGACATTTATTTATTTTCATAAAGGCACACTAGTATCTATTAGTGGGCTTTATTTATTTATTTTATTTAACATTTATTTATCTTTTATGGTGGTGACACTGGTATAGTGGACTCCATTTATTTATTATTTATTTACTGCTTTATATATCCCCTTCTCATTTTATTATTTATGGTAACCACACTATTAGTGGGTTCCATCTATTTATTTTATTATGTTTATATTTTATTTATCCTGAAGATAAATTGTTAAAAGGCCATGGAGATATGAGGCATAAATTGGCCTAAGACCATGTGGAGGCATAAATTGGCTAGAAGTC
Organism: Acacia confusa; assembly: GCA_037074495.1. Taxonomy (NCBI): domain Eukaryota; kingdom Viridiplantae; phylum Streptophyta; class Magnoliopsida; order Fabales; family Fabaceae; genus Acacia; species Acacia confusa. Next base: position 4,719,797 of record CM073509.1, read on the forward strand.
AAGTGATAAATTAGCCTGAAGCTAATGAGACAAGTTGGCCTAAAGCCAAGAGACAAGTTATGATACAAGCTTTGATCCATAAATTTTGTATGTCATCATTTGTATAAGGCCTCAAAATTGTATATTTGGCATTTAATACCCCCTTAAATTATGAGACAAGGGATTGTATGATCATGGTTAATTGTAAATAAATATATCCAATTTGCTCTTGCAATAGCAAAATTGTGATTAAATCAAGAAATATTATAGATTAATTTCTTGTCATGATCAAACAAATTAGTGAGTTATGGATCATGAATTTTATCCAACTTCATTCCCAGAAGTGGATGAAGCAAATTTATTATTATGATTATTTTGTGTTTTCTATGATAATTGTTGTGAATATAAAAGAAGAATATTCATAAACAAAATGATTAAATAAAAGACAATATTATTTCAACAAAGTTTAATAGCGAGTGGCTCAACTCCATTACAAACCTTAATCATCTCATTCTGAAGATATTTAATGTCTTCTTCTTTTGCTTCTCTTGAGATGGGATCCAGATGAGGCAAAGCTCTTCGTAATATCGAGATTTGCATCATAAGTTTCTTAAGCTTTTTGTGTGGCCACTCAGTTAACCCTCCTTTTTGATAGATCTTTTGTATGGTGTGAGTAGACATATTTAATTGTTTACTCGCATCATCAAGGGTTAAGTGAAAATAATCACTTAAATCATGGTGCGTTGTTTTCTTTATTCTTTCCCGTTGCTCCATTGTTAATCTATATAATTCACCCTGATTAAGGGATGAAATATCATATGGAATATTAACCGCGGGTTGTTTTCCTTTATCTAATGGATTTTCGATGTTGGTTTGAAATGAACTCCCGCGGGGTTCATTTGGATTTTCCGTCCATTCCGAACCAATACAAAGGATCTCATAAAAGGTTAATACAGGATCACGAATCAAGTTATATCCTGATGCTTGTAAATCTATACAATACCGTGTTAGAAAATGTTTGATTTCTCCAAAATTTTTATTACTAAAATCAAACATTGGAAGCCTGTCAGTATTGTAAGATTTATCCTGTACATTTTCAAATAAAACAGCGTGGGAAAGCATACATGTTCTCCTTCCGTGAACTTCTAGTTTATGACATTGAAGTCCGTTGGTATGTATAATCTCCCGTAAAACATCACAACAACTACAATTCAATAGGCTAGTAGTTGCTAATTGGTCGGTAGTCACTAGTTGACTAGTTGTAGCTGGCTGGCTGGTTATTGTTGGTACGATGGTTGTTGCTAGCTGGCTAGTCATTACTGGCTGGCTAATTGTTGATGGCTGGCTGATGATTGCTTGCTGGCTTGTGATTGCTGGCTGATTGATTGTTGTCACTATTGGCTAAACTGGATTGGTAGACTCCATCAGTTCGGCCATAGTTCTACACCTTTTAACCGGCCTCCTTGATGAACCTGCTTCAGTTGTACCTTCAATCCTTGTAGATTGAGGAAGAACATTTGTTCTAGGGGGAGAAGTAGGTACATTTGAAGCAGAAGGAGGAATAGTAGAAGGCGGAATAAACATGTCTAGAGGTTCAGAAAAGAGTAAAGAAGAAAATGACATGTTTGTCTGATCATCATACAATAAAGCATCAAGTAATGCTGTGTCAGATGTATCAGAAACTGGGATAAAATTGCTAGGTCCTGCCATGGCAATAGAATTTAGAGAAATATGTGAGTATCTAGTAATTAATATCAGATGCTTGTGTGTTTGTGAGGCATGTTCGTTTGCCTTCTTCTATTTATAGCCGAATTAAATCTTATTGAATCTCTGCAAATTTGCACAGTCCTGTTAAATCTCTGCAGATCTGCTCCTTATAAAGCACGAGCTTAGAACCTTTTTGACTTTATATGCATACGACAATCCGAGTTATTACGCTTGTGATCCCACAGTGATGCATGATGCATCGGTGATTCCACAGTACTGCGCTCGTGAATATTTTTATTAGATAGATGATTTTGATAATCCCGATGATTTTGTATTGATATGTATTTGATTGCAAATTCTGGATGAAAATTTTGTTACCAGAAGTAACAAAATTGTGCATTGATAATACATTAAGAAATCTGTGAAATTTTATTGATATCTGCAGAAATAGATATCATATATGAAATTATTATGAAATATTATATGGAAGTTACATGTATTGATGGACTCACACTTGAGGGGGAGAATGATATTGATCAAGTGTGAGTGTTTGTATTCTCCATGAATATTTGTGTTAATTCCTCCGGAATATTATTGATTATAACTGGAAATGGATCTCTGGAAATGTATCAAATTGAATGATATAGGATACATGTGATATTATAAATCACATAAGTTTGCAGTGATGTTTGCAACCAGAAGTTTGCAACAGATTATGCGCGCAATTTCCAGATTGAATGATCCAGAAATTATATGAGATTATAAGAACAGTGTTTATTATATTAGCCAACAAAATTTTCCCCGTAAAATTGGCTTTTGGTCAGGAACCAGATTAATTCCATCTTAAAAGTTTTGAAATGTGCAATGATTATTTATCTAATATAATGCACACAGATGGATACACACTACATGATTAGATAGGGGGAGTAAAATAAGCAGATTGGGTAAAAGAGATAAAGTGGAATGGATTATCATTGGCTCATTTTGATCCTCGTACTAAACAATGTGAACTAGAAGTTCAAAAGATAATTCATTTGCAGGATTTAGCTAATCGAATGCCAGAAGCATTCACTGACCCAAAGAGAGTGACAAAGTCACATGTTCCAGCTGCGAATGCTCCTATTCGAATTGATATCCCTCAAGAAAAACCTATTGTGAATGAATCTAAAACACGCCTGAAGCGTGGTAGACCAATCGGTTCTAAAGATAAAAATCCTCGAAAGAGAAAAGGAGCTAAAAATATAGATGGTCAAATTGAAGATAATCATGAAAAGTTAGTAGCTCCAGCAGAGCCATCTCCTGAAGAGATGAAGAAAAGCTCCAAAAGAGCTATCTCCTGAAGAGATGTTATCTCCAGAAGAGATGTAATTACCAGAATTGAATATTATGGTCCTAGAAGAGACCCAGGTACCTAATATATGTGAATAAAAAGAGATCTCAATAAATGAAATCCGATGGGACTAAAAATGATGTCAACGTTGATGATATTTAAATGATAGCATATGTTGTAATAAATGATTATGAGAATCATGAGCCACAATATATTAGTGTGCTAAAAGCACATGTCCTTAAAGGACGTAAGGCGCCAGAAACATATGTCCCTGAAGGATTAAATATGTCAGAAGCATAAGTCTCTGAAGGACTCAAGATGCTAGAAGCAAAAAATTTTTGAGAATGATGATAAGTTCATATATTGCCAGAAGCAATTAGAGTGTGCATTTATATGCACATGTATATTTATGAAAAGATTATTATGATTTTACTTGAAAGATTTTGCAGGTATACAATGAATAATCAAATTGGATGTTTCTGTAATTGTTCTACAAGTAAACAACAGTATACTTGATGACAGAAAGAGAGTTATGCTCAGAAGACATTGAAAATTATGTAATCATCAGGGGGAGCAAATATGATGTAATCAAGAGGGGGGAGACGATACACGCTGTACTCTTTTTCCCTTATCTAGGTTTTGTCCCACTGGGTTTTCCTAGAAAGGTTTTTAATGAGGCAGCACTTGACAGTGTATCGATGAATGATGTACTCTTTTCTTTGGCTAAGTTTTTATCCCACTGGGTTTTTCCTAGTTAAAGTTTTTAACGAGGCATATTCATAAATGGACATCCAAGGGGGAGTGTTATGAATATACTTATTATGTGGATGTCCATTGACTCACGGTTTCCAAATATTACAAGATGACATGGGACCCACGCATAGTACCATGCATAGTATTTACTATTACGTGGGGCCCGCAGCCAATATTTTCCTCCCCTTCCTTTCGGTGTTCCGCGTTGATAACGCGTTTAATTATTATGGCCTAGGGGAAATTACACCAAATGACCCAGAGTGGAAATTACACTTAAATCCCATTTTCCTTCTATAAATAGAGGACTTCTGTAACTATTCAATTACAGTGAAATGAGAACTTCTCTCTACTTTATCTCTCTAGAATTTTCTCTTCTTCTTATTTATTTTATTATTTTTATAATAATTTCTTATTAGACTCCATAATTATAGAGGCGGGAATAATAGCATGGATTATGGACGTATCTGATATTATGGCCTGTGATGTAAACTTTTGGGCCAACATGCTTTCGGAAGAGTAATGGGTTTAAGCCTTTATTGTACAGTACTAAAGCCCACACCTCCTATCTTTGGGCTAATCTCAATTAACCTCAAAAACACTGTCGACAAGAAAAGTAACCCACTGATATCTCTCTCTCCTTCTATATGTCGGAGTAACGCATTTAAATAAATTTCTTTCAAGAGATACTAAAAAAATATCTTTTAAGAGATACTACTCTGGTTCTTAAAATAAAATTTAATTGGGGTGTTGATTTTAATCCTAAATATAAGAATTATTTTTCATATTTATTATTCTTTTAACGTCCGTTTTTAAGATCCTTAAACGATTGTTTTCATGGGTTGTGTATAAAAGTGTCGTTAAAAGCTTATAACTTATAATGATTGTTTTTGAAAAAACAGTCGTTGAAAGCTGTTATCTAAATAATAGGCATTGTATATCCATAAATTCATAGCACACACGCATGCTAGGCAATCCATAGAAACATCTAAAACACAATATAAGGCACAATTTGAACAGGCAAAAGCCTCATGAGAAAAAGAATAGATTGAAAATGATATATAAGCAGCACCTTCAAGATTTGTTGCAAGAAATATAGCATTTCATATCCAACAAAGCATAAAAAGAAGAAGAAAAATAAAACCTCTCAATTCTTAACTGAATGATCGAAACAAAAGACAAATAAAAGATCCAACACACATTACCTAGAGGATAACTTAATAAAATAAGGGGAAAAACTGAAAATTAGCCTATCAAAACACATTCATTTTACAAACAAAAGAAAACATCAAGAAATAGAGAAGAAAAACACTACAATGGAACTATCCATTTAGAAATTTCAAAAAAAAAAAAGCACTAGGAAATAGAGCTTCAGTATCCTTATCATGACTTGTGGGGGCCTTCTTCCTCTTCATGGTGCTCAGAATCATTGCTCGACATATTGTTTAGTTAGGAGAGAAAGAGACACGCATATCTGCAACCAGCGACGAATGACAGATCTAGAAGCTGTGGAGCACGCTTATAGTTCACAACAGAGGATGAGTTAGAGTTGGGACTACTCTCATTGCGATAGCAAATCTCCTTGGCGACAAGGGTGGGGCCTTTGGGTGTGGCGACGAAGATGAGTGGGTCTCGAGACTCTTATTGAAAGGTTGTGTTTAGGATGGATTTGAGGAAGACGTTATGCACTTTTGGGTTTAAAAGAAATAACTTTATATGTTCATAGAAGAGAGGGAACGATAAAATGTCAAAGGTATGAGATTGAAGTTGAAATATTTAAAAAATTTGAGTTTCAATGACTGTTTTTGAAAAACCAGTCATTGTAACTCAAAATAAAAAATAAATAAAATGGTATGAGGGACCAACTTTGCTCTATTAAACTGTTTTTATAAAAACACTTGTTGATGCTTTATTTCTTTTTTGTTTAATTTATTAAACAGTATGTTAGAAAAATACGTACGGTGTGCTTATATATATATATATATATATATATATATATATATATATATATATATATATATATATATAGGGCTTACGATATATCATAAGCTTTTGTCTAGTGAAAATAAAACTATGTCGTTTATATCATTGAAAAATAAAATCACAAAATAAACTAAAAACAAATTCTTCCTCTACCTCCTAGTGAACCCAAAAAGTCGTAAAATAACTTCCCAGGATCACATAATCGATAATTCTCTACTGCAATTCTACCTGTGTATAATCGGTAATTCTTCTCTATTTATTTGTCACAATTCCATGTTCATATAATCAGTAATTCATCGCAATAATATCGAGTGACATTGTATACCTCATTGTATATAAGAAACTTGACATTGTATACCTCAATGAAACATATTTTTTTTAGTTTTATAATTATAAAATTTTAATTATAATAATATTTTTTGTGATAAATGAAAGAATTATAATTAATTAATTAAGAATTACTAATTAACTAAACTAATATTTTTCAAATTATGTAATTATTAATTTAAATTTATTATTAGTAAATTATATTTTAAATATTATGCATTTATTTATTTTTAAATTAAATTAGTAAATTACCTATCCTAGAATTATGACAACAACTTATATTCCGATTTTTTTATTCACTGGAAATTTATTCTACAATTTAGATTGATTTCATTTTATTAGTTTAGTATTAGTTTTATTTTATTAGTTTAGATTTATTTTATTAGTTTAGTTTTTAGTTTAGATTGATTTTATTTTATTAGTTCCGATTTTTTTGTTCATTGAGAAGTTATTTTGCAACTTTTTAGATTAATTGGGAGACAGAGGGAAGAATTTGTTTTCAATTTATTTTATGATTTTTTTTAATGATAAAACGACATAGTTTTGTCTTCACTGGACAAAAACTTATATCCAGTGACATGACAAACGATAAACCTATATATATATATATATATATATATATATATATATATATATATATATGTATGTATGTATGTATGTATAATTTAATTTATTAAATTTAATTAGGATCCAACTAAATAAGAATATAGTTAGATTTCTTCTCTTAACTATCAAAATTTCATATTATATATATTAGGAAATAGTTATACATACATACATACATACATATATATATATTCAATGGAATTTTTCTAATAAAACAATAATTGTTTATCAAAATAAAATAAAAAATTAAATGGTGTCTGAGTACAGCGATTGTTTTTATAAAAACAATCTTTGTATCATTGTCGTCTGTCTTATAAAATATACGTTGAATGTACAATTTTAATATCAACTTTTTAATGTATGTTTTTTAAAAAACAGACTTTAATTGGAGGATATTATATTCCTATTTTGTAGTAGTGATTAGTAAGGAAAGCTTAATTAGGAAAAACTAAAAGACTAATTACATGAAATAAAAACTAATAATAAAAATGGAATAACATAAACTATAGCGCATCTAGCTAGCTAGCTAGATGCTTTTAATAGAATTGTGTTATGTCTAATTATGATTCATCAAGCATAAAATTCGGCACTAAATACGATACAGATCATTTTCCTCCCTATTGACGCGTAAAATGCTCCAAAGATGAACAAGTACAAAGAGAACAGGTAATCCAATCACTTTTTAACCAATAAAACTTTCATATCTTCCTCTAATCCTCTAATTAATTATACTCCGTTCCTATCTCACTGTAATAACTAACAACTAATCTTAGTGCTAATCCCCCGAGTTGACTCTTCAATCTCTGACATTTTAATATTGGATACACAATCTCTTCGTGGACACTTTTTAATCTGCTCTCATGACCATAAAACTAACTCCCGACAATGTAGCTAAACTCCCTAATTTTCCCCTTCTCTCCTTGGAAACCCATTATTGTTAATCCATTATTAATTAAGTCCACAAATTACAGTGCGAAAATGGAGAGCCGGCAGAGATCTGTGTGAATTATTATTATTATTATAAGACGCCATGAAAGTGGCGGTGGAGTGTTTAACTGGAACACTTTTCTACGTGCAGGTGAGCGATGATTCCACCGTGGCTGATCTAAAGAGGGAGATTGGGGCCCACCAGAAGATCCCTTGTGACCATCTGATTCTCCTTCATGATCCTGATCGTTGCCCTGATCTGATGAATCGTATCGTTGATGATGAGGAAGGAAGGGTGTCACTGAGTGATTGTGGGGTACATGATGGGTCTCACATTTACCTCTTCTTCAACCCTGTAGATGATGAATCTAATGGAAATTACCTGCATGTCAGCTTCACCTTGCCGGATTTGTTCTTCTCGGTTAATTAGTCATAAAAAAACGCGTACCTTACTTAATGAATACAGAAAAAATAGGCCAAATTAGGGAAATATAGTATCACAGAGAGGTTAATTAAAAGGAGTATGTTGTAGGAGTGAGAATAATTTTTAATTTGGTTCTTTTTTGTAATGAGTTATATTACTGGCGATCGATCATTATCATACACATGGGATTTTAATTAATTAAAGAGTGGGTACAGAATGTGTCGTTTTTGTATTGGCGATGATAGTGAAAATGGGGTTTGACAATAAGATGAATGCGATAGCATATATTCATTTATGGTGTCCGTCATGTGGAGTTGAAATTAGAAAAGAAGATGGTAGATGTTAACAACAAGTCAACAATATATATTAAAAGCAACGCATTAATTAAGAGACTTAATTGTAAGATTTTTATTTGTCTCATGTATAATTAAGTGTTATTTTGATTTAATAAGGAAAAAGGCAAAAGAGTAATTTGGTATGGGAGTTATTAAAGTCATAAAGAAGCGACTGTTGATGGGCACAGTCATTAGAAAGCAGAAAGGCACATACGTTCAGAAAAAGTTAATATATAGAGCGTAAAGGGGCCTTCAGAGTTTAACCGAAAAAGTTGTATCATATCCCTATCATAAGAAGATACAAGCAGAGAGAAGGAAAAAGACTCTGAGAAACTCTGAGAAAGATTTCTATTGCTAAAGATCTTCTGCAATCATGGAAAAAGGTTAGTATATGTTTGATTCTATTTAATGTGAAAGCATGATATTCTAAGATCCTGTAGAGTTGTGTTCTTGTATGGTAATCTCTGAGTTGAAGAACACAGATTATGTCTTATATGTGGTATCAGAGGAGAGTTTAGGAATTCATGTTTTCCATATATTATTTTGAAAATTAGGGTTTCCAAAATTAATGAAGTTTCCTACAGTTTTTGGAAAGCTTTAACCTTTATTCGATGATTATTAAGGAGTCTGTTCCAAACAAATCAAATGGGTTTGTTTGATCATCGACCTGCAAAATCAATTGAAATATATAATACTATTCCAATAGCAACTTTAACTGTTGCTATTTTTACCGTGTTTCCATATATATATGATTATGTTTTCCATATATGATTTCTGTTTGATTATTAAGGTTTCTGCGAACTGTTACTGTGTTTCCGATAGCAATATATATGGATTTTTGCTAACGTTCTCAGAATCTCTGTGTCTATTGCTATCGGAATGCCGATTGTCATATTGCTTCAGTTTTTGAAATCGATCTTATGCTTTATGATTAATCTTTCAATATATATGGATTTTTCGATTTTGCTCATCAACGGTCTATGAAAATCTTGAACAATTTTTTTTTTTTAAATGTCGCTGCTGTAAATTTTTAATTTGAACACACAATGTTATGTGGCATTGGAATCATGTGTTTGGTACAAGTAGTTCCGAACTCATCTAAATGCACTGGAAATTGTTATTTGTTCATACTTTGGATAAAGGGGACATCTGGAAGCCTCATAAAACGATGCCCATACATGAGTTCTTTTTTTTTTAATTTGCCACATCAAATATTAATCTCATAAAGTAAAGACATCTGGAAGCCAAGCAATATCCAAACTATTAATTGTCCTTTGAAAAAACATTGTTATTGCTTGCACATGCGTACAACATGAGGCAATTATTAGAAAAGTGATTAACCCTTTACATTAAAGAGAGGGGCTGGGTGAATTAAATATCCTAGCATTCACGGATCATTCCCTGACAGATGTTGCTGTTATGTCCCTAGATGGCTATGTCTTTGTACTTGCACATTGTTAATTTTATAATTACATATGATTTTGTGGTTATGATTTTATGCTTCTTAGATGTTGTGAATAGCAATTATATATTAAACATTTAAGTTTTGGAATTAAGTATAGTGGATTTGTTAGTCACCAAAGTGGCCAAATTCTTATGAATTATTTTAATTCCAATTTTTATTATGATATTTCAAATTTCCCATAACTTTGATGCTATGCATTATGTTTAAGTTGTGGGTGAATTAAAATTTGTTATTATAAGGCAATTATGGATTAACCGAAAGGTTGGTTATTTGTTTTTTATAATAATAAACATGAATGTTGGTGTTTTTCATATACTTATAGTTTTATTTAGACATCCAAAGATGATAAATAATTCTAGTTGGGATATGCATCAAGCCAAATTATATGAAATTTTTATAGCATCTTTATAGTTGAATGTTGTTTATTAGTGGGTCTCCAAAGGTGAACATTGATATGCATTGAATGAATTTTGTCTGAATTTGTGAAGCATGTTAGAATATGATATATATCACTCAAAGTATTAATGTTTTCAATTTTACTTTATTTTATTCCTTGTAGTACATGTTGCTACACATTCGCTACCCTCAACTATTACAGTTTTTAATGGAATGAACTTCTCTGAATGGAAGGAGCAAATTCAATTTTACCTTGGGGTAATGGATTTGGATTTAGCTCTTAGAGAAGAAAAACCCAATGCTATTACTGATGATAGTACTGAGGGTGAAAGAAACCATTTTAAGAATTGGGAAAGATCCAATAGATTGAGTTTGATGTACATGTGAATGAGCATTGCAAGCAACATTAAGTCAACTCTTTCACAAACTGAAAGTGCTAAAGAAATGATAAAACTTGTGGAAGAGCGCTCCCAAACTGCTGACAAGTCTCTTGCTGGGACATTGATGAGTAAACTGACCATCATGAAATTTGATGGTTCACATACTATGCATGAGCATGTTATTGAAATGACAAATATTGCAACAAGACTAAAGACATTGGGAATGGAAGTGGATGAAAATTTCCTGGTGCAGTTCATTTTGAACTCATTACCGTCTGAGTATGGTCTTTTCCAAATGAACTATAATACTATGAAAGACAAATGGAATGTGCATGAATTGCATAGTATGCTAGTTCAGGAGGAAACTAGAATCAAGAACCAGGGAACTCATTCCATTAATTATGTGAAACATCAAGGAGCTGAAAAGAAACGTGGTAAGAAACATAAGAAGAAAGGAAGGGGACCATTAAAGATCAATGAGGACTCCTCTTCTCAGATCCGCAAGAAGGAACATGACAGAAAAGGATGTCATTTCTGTGGTAAGTTTGGACACTTCAAGAAAGATTGTCCGAAATGTAAGGCTTGGTTTGAAAAGAAAGGTAAGCCTATTGCTTATGTATGTCTTGAATCAAACCTAGCTAAAGTTCCTTATAATACTTGGTGGATTGATTCTGGAGGTACAACTCATGTTTCTAATACGATGCAGGGATTTCTTACAACCCAGACCACAAAGCCAAATGAAAGGTTTGTCCTTATGGGCAATAGATTGAAAGCTCCTGTGGAAGCTATTGGAACGTACCGTTTGATTCTTGACAGTGGATATCATTTGGACTTATATGAAACTCTTTATGTACCTAGTATGTCTAGGAATTTAGTTTCAGTTTCCAAACTTGATAAAGCTGGATATTTTTCTAATTTTGGTAGTGGTTGTTTCAGTTTATACAAGCACAATCATTTGATTGGTAATGGTACTTTATGTGATGGATTATATAAATTATGTCTTGACAATTTATATGTTGAAACACTTATGACTTTGCATCATAATGTTGGCACTAAACGTGCTTTAACAAATGAATGTTCTGCTTACTTGTGGCATAAACGTTTAGGACACATTTCTAAAGAGAGGATGAAAAGATTGGTAAAGAATGAAATCCTTCCAGATTTAGATTTTACCGATCTGAATGTTTGTGTGGATTGTATTAAAGGTAAACAAACAAAACACATAAAGAAAGGAGCCACAAGGAGCACTCAGCTTCTTGAAATTATACACACTGATATATGTAGTCCTTTTGATGTTAATGCTTTCAATAAAGAAAGATACTTTATCACCTTCATTGATGATTTTTCACGCTATGGTTATATCTATCTGCTACATGATAAATCTCAAGCTGTAAATGCTTTAGAGATTTACATTGATGAAGTTGAAAGACAATTAGATAGAAAGGTGAAAATTGTCAGGTCTGACAGGGGTGGTGAGTATTATGGAAGGTATGATGAAAGTGGACAGCATCTAGGCCCATTTGCTAAATTTCTTGAAAAGCGTGGTATTTGTGCTCAATACACAATGCCGGGTACACCACAACAGAATGGTGTATCAGAAAGGTGTAATAGGACCTTGTTAGATATGGTTAGAAGTATGTTAAGTAACTCGTCTTTACCTATTTCATTGTGGATTTATGCTCTAAAGACTGCTATGTATATATTAAATAGGGTTCCTAGTAAGGCAGTTCCAAAAACTCCTTTTGAGTTATGGACTGGAAGGAAACCTAGTTTAAGGCACTTGCATGTTTGGGGTTGCCAAGCAGAACTTAGACACTACAACCCACAAGAAAAGAAACTGGATGCAAAAACAATCAGTGGATATTTCATTGGTTATCCAGAAAAATCGAAAGGGTATAGATTTTATTGTCCTAATCATACCACAAGGATTATTGAAACTGGAAATGCTAGGTTCATTGAGAATGGTGAAGTTAGTGGGAGTGAAACACCACGTAAAGTGGATATTCAGGAAGTTAGAGTACAAGTTCCATTAACTTGTGTCTCTAGTAAAGTTGTTGTTCCTCATATTATTAACCCAATTAATAATCATGGAGAACAACAAATGAATGTTCCTACTACTCATGATGAAAATATAATTAACGAACCTATTGTAGAAGAATTACAACAAATAGCATTAAGAAGATCTCAAAGGGAAAAGAGATCTGCTATTTCTAATGATTATGTGGTATATCTACAAGAGTCTGAATTTGACTTAGGTATACAGGATGATCCAGTTACTTTTTCACAAGCCATGAATAGCGAAAATGGTGACAAGTGGTTAGATGCCGTGAAAGATGAGTTGAAATCTATGGAACAAAATAATATTTGGGACCTTGTTGAGTTACCAGAAGGATGTAAGAGAGTTGGTTGTAAGTGGGTCTTTAAGACCAAACGAGACTCTCTTGGTAACTTAGAACGTTACAAGGCTAGACTAGTTGCAAAGGGATTTACTCAAAAGGATGACATTGACTATAAAGAGACTTTTTCACCAGTTTCTAAGAAGGATTCTCTAAGAATCATTATGGCATTAGTAGCTCATTATGATTTAGAGTTACACCAGATGGATGTGAAAACCGCCTTTCTAAATGGGAATTTAGAGGAAGATGTGTATATGGACCAACCAATGGGGTTCACAGAAAAAGGAAAGGAGCACATGGTGTGCAAATTAAAGAAATCAATATACGGTCTTAAACAAGCTTCACGACGATGGTACCTTAAGTTCAATGATACTATTGTTTCCTTTGGATTTAAAGAAAACACCGTTGATCGGTGTATATATCTGAAGGTCAGTGGGAGTAAATTTATAATACTGGTTCTGTATGTTGATGATATTTTACTTGCTACTAATGATCTTGGTCTTTTACACGAGACTAAGAAGTTTCTCTCTAATAACTTTGAAATGAAAGATATGGGTGAGGCGACTTATGTGATTGGGATAGAAATATTCCGTGATAGATCAAAAGGATTGTTAGGCTTGTCTCAGAACGCATATATTAATAAAGTTTTGGAGAGATTCCGAATGGAAAATTGTTCTTCATCTCCAGTTCCAATTCAGAAAGGAGATAAGTTTAGTCTCATGCAATGTCCTAAAAATGAATTGGAACGAAAAGAAATGGAAGCAATTCCGTATGCGTCGCTAGTTGGGAGTTTAATGTATGCTCAGACTTGTACAAGACCAGATATTAGCTTTGCAATTGGAATGTTGGGTAGATACCAGAGTAATCCTGGTATAGGCCATTGGAAAGCTGCAAAGAAAGTTCTGAGATATTTGCAAGGAACTAAAAGTCACATGCTTACTTATAGGAGGTCTAGCAACCTTGAAGTGGTTGGATACACAGATTCAGATTTTGCAGGATGTGTGGACACAAGAAAATCTACTTGTGGTTACCTATATCTTTTAGCTGGAGGAGCTATATCGTGGAAAAGTGCGAAGTAATCGGTGATTGCTATATCCACTATGGAAGCTGAGTTTGTGGCATGCTTTGAGGCCATGATTCAGGCTAAGTGGCTGCGGAATTTTATTTCAGGGCTTGGATTGGTCGACAGTATTGATAGGCCGCTGAAAATTTATTGTGATAATTTCGCAGCAGTCTTCTTTTCTAAAAACGACAAGTATTCAAAGGGTGCTAAACATATGGAATTGAAATACTTTACCGTTAAAGAAGAGGTTCAAAAACATAGAGTGTCTATACAGCACGTTAGCACAGATCTTATGATAGTTGATCCCTTGATGAAGAGATTACCGCCCAAAGTATTTACTGGTCATTTGTATAGTATGGGTATTATGTCAGCCAATGAATGATGGATCATTCTTGTAATTATTGAATATTGACACTTTGAATTCAATGATGTATAAGTTTCTGAAAATCACCTTGTTCTTTCAAAATACGTTGTTTGCATGCATACATAAGTGATTATTTTGAAAAGCAGGAATTGTCCCTAATGAAGACATTATAGTATTGTTACGGGACATTATGGTTACTTCCATTAAAATATTATGTTAGGAAGAAGAACTAATATAGTGGTACATGGAAGGAAATATGCGGATTTGATAGCATATAACCGCCATGACTCATATTAGGTTTTATTTCTAATTATGATGTATAATGAGGCCAATGTATAAAACCTTTAGCCTTGTGTGTGTGCATTATGGTAATTTTTATTAAATCATGAAGGGACACTTTGTGACATGAGCCAAGTGGGAGAATGTAAAATTTTTATTTGTCTCATATATAATTAAGTGTTATTTTGTCTCATGTATAATTAAGTGTTATTTTGATTTAATAAGGAAAAGGGCAAAAGAGTAATTTGGTATGGGAGTTATTAAAGTCATAAAGAAGCGACTGTTGATAGGCACAGTCGTTAGAAAGCAGAAAGACACATACGTTCAGAAAAGGTTAATATATAGAGCGTAAAGGGGCCTTCAGAGTTTAACCGAAAAAGTTGTATCATATCCCTATCATAAGAAGATACAAGCAGAGAGAAGGAAAAAGACTCTGAGAAACTCTGAGAAAGATTTCTATTGCTAAAGATCTTCTGCAATCATGGAAAAAGGTTAGTATATGTTTGATTCTATTTAATGTGAAAGCATGATATTCTAAGATCCTGTAGAGTTGTGTTCTTGTATGATAATATCTGAGTTGAAAAACACAGATTATGTCTTACATTAATTACATGTAATGATTAAAATTTGTGGTTTGTATTGTGTTTTTGTACAATGGTTTGTATTGTGTTGAGTTTACATCTGGAGACAGCATACGATATTAATTAAAGATGATTTTCTTTTAACTGTATTAAAGATGATATAGAGTAAGTCATTTTTGCAATGAGTTGGAACGAGAAAATATGACTTAATTATTGAATGACAGCACATTCATGGCCAATGGGAATTAATACAAATAGAAAAGTAAAACAGATCTTAAGAACAATAATATTAAACGCAACAAAGATGGTACTTTAATGTCGTGTCTCCCATACACCCTAATAACTTTTCAGTTCAAATAAATCATTATAGGAATTTTTTTCCCATTATATATATATACTCTCAGAGGGTAGAACATGCAACCTTTTGTTTAAGCTAAAATTTTCGCCAAACGGGTTCGACTCATCATAGGAATTGAAACTTAAAATACATACATACTCACAAACACTTGTTATTAAGCTTCCTGCAAATTGAAAACTACTATACACTGTACCATTAATTATGCATGAAAAGTAGTATCGCCAGGAATAAAACTTCAATCTTCTTATTTTGTTGCCGGCCAAAAAAATATCTTCTTATTTTGCAAATACGACAGTTATATGCTTACATAACTCGAGCTATTTTAAGAAAACTAGATTTTGAAGAGTCTTCCTAAAGAATTTAGCCTCTTCCGTGTGTGTACACACACATATTCACAGAAGGAGATCTTTTCCTTATCTCATTTTTTCTTTTTTTCTCATTGGCTAAATCTAGGCTGTTGATTGAGAAAGTGAAAGAAAAGTAAAAGTAGTATTGTATTAATTGGATGGATGTGATTTAAAGATTATGAGAGATATATAATGAGAAAATGATGAGGAGAGAAACTCAACCCCATATTCACAGCTCTCTCTCTCTCTCTCACATACACTATATATGTAGCATGTGATCCAAGGCAGTGGGTTCCAATTATTATGAATATTGACTAATTCAAATTAATAAAATTCTTTCTTCCAAGTAAAGTTGGTGGTCACATATAATTAAAATTAAAATTATATTTAAAACATTATATATATATATATATATATATATATATATATATATATATATATATAGGGGTTTATCGTTTATCATGTCACTGGATAAGCTTATGTCGTTTTATCATTGAAAAAAAAAATCACAAAATAAATTGAAAACAAATTCTTCCCTCCATCTCACAGTAAATCAAAAAAGTCGTAGAATAACTTCCCAATGAACAAAAGAATCGAAATATAAATTGCTGTCACAATTCCTGGATTGGTTATTTATTAATTTAATTGAAAACTAAATAAATGAATGATATTTAAAATATAATTTACTAATAATAAATTTAAATTAATAATTACATAATTTGAAAAATATTAGTTTAGTTAATTAGTAATTCTTAATTAATTAATTATAATTATTTCATTTATTATAAAAAAAATATTATTAATAAATTACTGATCCTGGAATTATAACAGTAGTTTATATTTTAATTTTTTGTTGTTCACTAGGAAATTATTCTGTGACTTTTTGGATTCACGGGAAGGCAGAGAGAAGAATTTGTTTTCATTTTATTTTTTAAATTAATAATTACATAATTTGAAAAATATTAGTTTAGTTAATTAGTAATTCTTAATTAATTAATTATAATTCATTCATTTGTTACAAAAAATATTATTAATAAATTACCGATTCTAGAATTGGGACAGCAATTTATATTCTGATTTTTTTGTTCACTCTGAAGTTATTCTACGATTTAGATTGATTTGATTTGATTAGTTTAGATTGATTTCATTTTATTAGTTTAGTATTAGTTTTATTTTATTAGTTTAGTTTTTAGTTTAGATTGATTTGATTGATTAGTTTAGGTTAATTTCATTTTATTAGTTCTGATTTTTTTATTTATTGAAAAGTTATTCTGCGACTTTTTCGATTTACTGGGAGGTGGAAGGAAGAATTTTTTTTCAATTTATTTTGTGATTTTTTTAATGATAAAATGACATAGTTTTGTCTTCACTGGACAAAAGTTTATATCCAGTGACATAAAAAATAAACGATAAACCCTGTGTGTGTGAGCTAAACTTGTAAAGTATGATAAATGTCAATTGTAGTTGGCTTATAGTCTCTATATGTAAGTCTTAAAAATCTTTTAATACGCATCATCCCCATCTTCACTAGGTGGGGCTCATAACTTTAATTTGAGAGCCAACATCCACCTTTATTATGAAAATAAGTACGAAGGGGATTCTAATATCAAAAAGTGGATGTAATTTATTCGTTTTTAATTTATAAATCATACTTCATTTGTGTAAGCTCTCCAATATGGGAGTTGTAACGAAGTGAAGACTCCAATTAACAAAAATGAGCATGATGAAGCTAACTACAATAAAAAACCAAACATCACAAAAGTTAAGCTTTCAAGTAAAGCAATAATTGTTTTGAAAAACAAATAGAAATATATAGACCGAAGGAATAAAGTATGCAGCGACGAGTTAATGATTAAATGCAAGGAATGTTTGACTTGTCATGTGATTTGGAAAAGAAAAAAAAAAAAAAGAGTTCCGAAATGGAAACAGCTCAAGCTGATTTTTCAGAGCATGACGGAGCAACAACCACACGGTACAACAAAATGGTTGTTAATTGAAGAGATTAGAGAGCAGCCAAAGAGAATATATAAATATTGACTTTTCTTAATTTCTTGTGGTGTTTGTCCAACCCACATATTTCTTTTTCTGGTTCAATAATCCACTCAATTAATATTAATGATGCTGCAGATTGCTGGATCCTGCAAGTGATGAGAGGACATATTTGGGACCCAAGATCGGCTTTACACCTAACCAAACATATATTTTTCTGTTCAAATCGAATCGCCTTCAACAGGTAACATCCAAAAGCAAGAATCGAGGATCATTTCCAGCCATTCAAGCATACAATTCCTTTTCAACTTTGTCCATTAAACATGGGGGATTCGGTATTAATTAATTAAATTAACCCGGATTAATTAAATGGGTTCACCTAGCGAGATTCGTTCGAGGGGGTTGTATTTTAGTTGCGGGAAATTTTCAGAATTCACGTGTCGTCTTATTATTGTTTTGTATCTTTAAAATGACCAAACTTGTTAATCTCTAAACTCTCTGTATCAGAATCAATCTAAGGGGTTGAGAGAAGAGGAGAACGACCCAACTTTAATTAATGTACTATGCATGTATTAAGTAATTTTGCTTTGTATAAAATAAATATGTGTGATGCGTTTTATATCAAAAAATGCAAACGTGTCTTTTTTGAAGTGAGGAAGATGGTAACATAAAAATGTTATAACGAAAGTTAAGTTGTAACAACTTCGCTTTTGATATACTAACCCCGTGCCCAAATAAATATAAGAGTAACAAGGACTTGACTTTAATTATAAAAAAAAAAAAAAAAAAAAAAGACAAGGGGTTTACTTTATTATTAAATATAAGACCTCAATGTATTTTATCTCATAAATTTATAATTTTTACTTTAAAGTATCTTTATTGATTATAAATATTAAGAGGGCTTCTATCAAAAAAATATTTTCAATGCACATGAATAAAGATATTTTAAAGAAATTGATACCTATTTATTATCGATAACTAATAAAACTAATTTTTATAGAAGAATTACTATGAGATCTAAAAAAAACGCCACATCTTCACCTTTTCTCAATACCTAGGAATTAGCTCTTATACTACATGAGGTAGTAAATAACTTAAATATATATCCAATGCAAAAATAGGAGGAGACTGATTAGAATAATCAAATTAACTAAATCCTTCTTTGTTTTTTTATACATAAAATCCTTCTTAATTGCCCAGAAACCATCATTGAGACCCAATACAATTTTTTAAAGTCTGAAAAAAGAATCACAACGGTAAAATCTGACGTTGTCAATCTCAAGGGTGGACCAAGAGAGCCATGCATGTGACTGGATAATTTCTTACTTAAAGACACCATATTAACGGGCGGATATGGATCAACGTGCACAACACAAAAACACACACACATATTTAGGAGTGTTTGTCTGCCTGCCTGTCTCTCTCTCTCTAATTGGGTGTTAATTAATTACCAGTACTATCTAAATACTTTTTAATTAAAATTAAATTAAATTGCAGATCAAAATCTGATCATTTCATTTTTTGAAAACAAGTCAGAGATTAAAGAGACACTAACGTTTACCACTGCATGGAAGAATCTCTGGCATCGTTTTGTGAGTTAATTTAATTAATTACTGATGATGGATAAGCTAATTAATTACTGCGCCACCGACGCTGTCGTGCATTCCTAGACTTGTGAATTCTTAAATAAAAATGATGTAGTAATTAAATGTTTAGTACTACTAAACATTTAAAATAAAGAAGAAACGGCCAACAGAGATTTTATTATTCTCATTAAATTGCGCGCTCCCATATGACGCGATACTTATTTTATAGGTAGAAAAACGACAAACAACATTGACTTAGATTAGAAAATGAATTTCAAGCTAGCTAATCTGTCTCTCTCTCTCAACATAGTTAATCCGTATGCCTTATTTCAGTTTTACTCTTCATGATGCGTGTCATTATATATATATATATATATATATATATATATATATATATATATATCTTAAAATTTTGATAAAAATGGGAGACACACACATATATATAGTCTTGTCAGAAGAGCTGCCAACATGTTAGACATATTAACAAAAGTCCAATATATATAACGGTAACCCAAATACACAAGACTCTATAGGTAAGGTTTTGACAGAGATAATATAAATACTCCCTTAACTCTATAATATAGGACATTTTAACTATATCACGATAAATAAGAAATGATAGTTAAATCATTTAATATGTGCCTAAAAGTATTTTTTTTTTTACACTTTTACCTTTCTTGAGAAATGTATTTAATTGAATTAAGAATGTTATTTTAGAGAAAGGTAGAAGATACAATGAGTCGATAAAGTTAGAAAGTGAACATTAATTATAAAAGTAAAATAAGAAAAAAAATCAATTAAATTAGAGGTGGCTTATATTTTAAATCATATTTTCTTTATCATAGAGTCGAAGGAGTATATTCTTACCCTCCCATAGGGGGAGAGGGTTTTTAAAGGTTTGAAAACGCCACCTTTATGTACACACACACACACACACACACAGTTTATCGTTTCTCAGACACTCGCCATCTTACAAGAAAACAGAATTATTTTTTAAATGAAAAGGAGACTAAACGAATAATCCAGGGTGAGCTACAGTATTCCTGTGATTTTACAGTCCTCTATCGTTTGAAAAACAACGCACCAATAATTGGTTGACATGGAACACATGGAAGCCAGTTAGAATCAAAACCTTTGCGTGTATGGCAGAAACCTTTGTACGCAGACGATATTAAAAAAGCTTTTTATTTCCTGGACGCAGTAGCATTAATTATTGGACCCTTGTAAAGTCACTTGCGTTTTAATTTGGACGAGGCATTGTGCATGCAAGGAATGTTGAGGAATACCTAGCTAGTCATGTTCTTGAACTTGTCTCTTATTCATGTTTGACCAACGCTAATGCCTGCATGATTGCTTCCTTTAATATGTTACACTTGCCCTAATAATCATCTACTAGCTACTTATAATATTATCTTCAAGAATACATGCATCCTTGCATTTTGGCATATAATCCTCATTGTTATCATTACTCTATATATTCCTTATCTTTAGGTCCGGGCAATTCCAATCTGTCAACGCTTGGGATTTGGAGGGTTCAAGCTTTTGATTCAACAATGGATAATATATGGATTAATTGCTTTTGATTCAATCAAAACGAATGCATAAACAAAGGGGTAGGTAATATAAGCTTTTTTCTCACGTTATTAGAACCCGAGTAGGCTATATGACTTGTTTATTTTCTCTAAACTCATGTTTGAGGCAAAGTAAATATACCTCCAGACCCATGTTTTGGTTCACAGAAATGAAATTTTTGGGCGCATGATAGATAATGCTACTGTACTGTTTGACAACATAAGCAATCCCTAAAAAAAAAACCCACACGTTTTGTAATGGTTAAAATAATGTATTTGTAACGGCTATAAATGACAGTAATAATAGTTAAGAAATACACTATTGCAAAAGGTTTTGTGTAGCGGTTTTCTAAAACTATTATTATATTGATAGCGGTTTTTAGTTATTGCTACAAGATGTGATCAAGATGATAAATTTCAAAAAAATTAGCTTCAAAATTTTGTAATGATTTTAAAACCGCTTCAAAATGTTGCAAAATTGAAAAAAAAAATCATAATTTGAATTCATTGTTACAATATTATATTGAATATTTTATTATTTAAGTTACAGATTAAATGATGATGGTTAATATGTGAATAAAATGATTAACTTAAGTTAGATAAGTACAAATTTTATGTAGGTATAATACTGAGAATGTATAAATAATAAAAACTTATTATGTTGTCCACTAGATGATATTTAGTTATAGAAAGAATGTTGATGATGATAGAAGGCATGTTGGGGAAATGTCCTTAAAGTTTTAGATAATAAAAATTAGTATCAGTATTGTAAGAAGGGGAAAAAAAACATTGAAATCAAATATTTTAAATTTTTTTATCATATTTGATGAGCTTGCTCATCACTTAATCTCTTTAGAAAACCTTTACAGATGAGAGAAAACAAGAAAAAGAGGGTAAGAAGAAATGAAGAAGTGTGTGAAATGAGGTGTAGTGAAAATATTTATAAGGATCTACGTAGCATTCATAACGACTTATGTGGCGGATTTTGTAGCATTTTTTATTTATATCAGTTTATGTGACAATTTTTGTAACGATTTCATGTTTGTAGTAGTTTTTGTTTATTTTGTATTGGTCATAAAACTGTTAAAAAAAATTCATTGGTATTTTTTATTAAAAAAAATTCAAAATTTCACATTTTATAGTAATTTTATTATAAATCACTATAAATTAATGAACGTTGGTAGGATACGAAATATTCAAAATGACATACTTTGTAGTGGTTTATCTATGAAAACTACTACAAACTTCATGACCATTAATAAGATTCGAAATATTTAAATTTCAATGTCACACTTTGTAATAGTTATTTACCAAATTTCAAATTTGTCGTGTTTTAAATCGCTATAAATTATGATATTTATAATGGTTTATTTTAACTGTAATTGCTATAAATTAACTATTACATTTTGTAGTAGTGAATGATTATTAAAAAAAAAATTATTTATCTTTTAACCATTAACAATAGATCTTCACTGCAAAATAAGAAATTTAAACAAAACAAAACAAGAAAATCAGCAGCTTCTGATTAGCTTGTACTTTGTGATGCTCTCTCTCTCCCTCTCCCTCTCTTATAGCGAGAGCAGATTTTCTCAGTATCCTTCCCTCCTCATCCCTCAGTATCTTTCTATCCAGCCGTTGATCTCAACTAAAAGTTAATCTGAAATGGAAGAGGAGAGGAGAATGAACGGCTGGATAGAAGGATATTGAGAAAAGAGGAGAGAATGATACTAAGAAAATCCAAATCCCTCTTATAGCTTGTGTACAAAAGGACTAGCCGAGACTTTTCTCCAAGATAAACATTGGACAACCTTATCCCTTAATATCAAGATCTTCCTGAAGACAGAGATAAAAAGACAGAAGAGAGATAAACCAATGCATTTTTCTTGTCTAACTAATATAAATTAGATATTTGACTCACTCCCCTAAATTAATTATTCTATAATGCTCTATTCCCGGAGTAACAAGCTAAGTGGATAGAGAATTACAGAAACCAATGCAGATGCCGAACTGAATCTCTTTCCTTCTTTCTTTTTTTCTATTTTTTTGGGTGGTTTCTAGCCCCAGAGACACTCAAATAACAGACATCCGCGCAATAATATTCTATAATTCTCCAAAATTCAAGCAAAGTTGTTCACCGTACAATTCATCGCAATCTCTTACCAAACATGAGCTTACTTGCCAACATGTAGCGTCTTCTAATATAATTTTAAACATAATAGACAGCTTAACTGTATTTCAATATTTTTAAACCATTGGAGCAGGTGTAAGTCAAATAGTTGCCGTATTGCCCCTTAGAGCTGTTTGTGAGCCCCCAGATGTTTATTGGAATTTTTCACTGGAGTCTCGTGAAATATAATCAAAATCTTAGAGATCCACATTATGATATATCAAATTTTAAGGCTGGATTAACAACAAAAACAACAAGTCTGATCTTATCCCACTGTTGTTTATTTGAATGAAACCACGTCTTTGAGCAGTATTAATAACCAAATCTGTCTTTAACTCGGACGACGTGGTTCTTTATATTTAAGAAAATGTAGTAACAGGTAAATTGATGTGTTAGTTGAAGTATTCAAAAGGCTATCTTTTTGGGAGTTGCTTCCATGAAAGCACAAGGACATGCCTAACTAACAATTTTTTTAGTATACTGGTAACATGATTGAATGAAGAAGAATAATAAATTAAAGTAGCATGAAGTAATACCTCATTGCACATGTTGGTTGGCTAAGACCGTCTCTATGATTTGAAGCAGCCAGTGAATAAATCTATAACCACTAGCATGAATCATCCCCAGAGATAGAATTACTTTAATTCTTTAAAGAAAAAAAGTCACTATATATACACAACTCTAGATAGAGACTCTGGCAAGCCGGCAAGAGCATTGCAAAAACAACACAAGAATGGCAAGCCAGAGTTTCTTAAGGGCTTTGATTCTGTTTCTTGTAGCTATCATTGGATCAACTCAGGCTCAATTGCAAGCAAACTTCTATGCCAATACCTGCCCAAAAGCCGAGGAGATCGTCAACAACTATGTTCGTGAGCATATCCACAATGCTCCTTCATTAGCAGCTGCCATCATTAGATTGCAGTTCCACGACTGCTTTATCAGAGTAAGCATCTCAGACATTTCACTTTTGCATTTCTTGCTCAGTTTTTAACTCAGCACTTTTAGTATATATCTAAGAAGCACGGGTATACCATGGCTGCATACATCATATCCTTTCCAGACCCAACTTGGTGGAACCTTATGTACTGGGCTAGCCTTTAATCTATGAAGCACATTTTGTTGTAACTGAGTAACTAAGACTTGGCATTTCAGGGTTGCGATGCATCATTGCTTCTGAACTCAACAACCAATAACAATGCTGAGAAGGATTCAATACCAAATCTTACCCTCAGAGGATTTAACTTCATTGACGGTGTCAAGAGCGCTGTTGAAGCTGAATGCCCTGGTGTTGTCTCTTGTGCTGATATTCTAGCTCTTACTTCCAGAGACGCCATTGTCGCAACTGTAAGTTTAAACTCTGCTTCATCTATCCTTATCTTTTCATTACACTTTTATTCTTAACAGAACTAACCCATTTGCTCGTTTCTTTCTTCCATTTTTGTAGGGTGGTCCCCACTGGACAGTTACTACAGGTAGAAGGGATGGTACCGTCTCTAAGGCTTCAGAAGTCATCGTTCCGGCTCCATTCGACAACATCACCACCCTCCAAAGAAAATTTGCCGGTGTGGGACTTGATTTGAAAGACTTGGTCCTTCTCTCGGGTATTTTGACAAACACTTACCGGGCATGTTATGTTACCGTAGGCGCAGAAGTAAATTTCAGTGCTTCTAAACCATGAAAAATCTTCACTTTTCTTTTTCCAGGTGCACACACAATTGGAGTCGCCCACTGCTCGTCATTGTCAAACCGTCTGTTCAACTTCACGGGTAAAGGGGACGAAGACCCATCTCTAGACAGGGAATATGCAGCGAATCTCAAGAAGTTCAAGTGCAAGACCATCACTGATAACACCACACTTATTGAGATGGACCCTGGAAGCCGCAAGACCTTTGATCTTGGCTATTATGGTCAAGTGGCTAAGAGAAGAGGTCTATTCGAATCAGATGCTGCTTTGTTGAACAACCCAGTTACAAAATCTCTGCTCAACCAATTGCTTCAGGGTTCAGTGGAGAATTTCTGGGCTGAATTTGCAAAGTCTATGGAGAAGATGATCCTAATCAATGTCAAGACTGGAACACAAGGGCAGATCAGGAAGCAGTGTGCCTTCGTAAACAACTAAGTAATAACGCATATTGTATTTTCTGGCTCTGCTGTCCTTTTTTATTTTTATTTTTTTAAAATTATCTTATTTGAATTGTTTGACCCCAATGGTCGTTTGTAATTCGTATCATATATTGTGAGCATAAATGAACTATCTTACTGGTTTCCTGGGAGATAAGTTCTTGATAATAATAAAAGGCAGAATTTGGAGATAATTCTTGGTTGTCATTCCTGCAGCTCAATAAAATGCATTAAAATTTTGTAGACGCGTTTAAATTTGAAAGAGTGAAGAAAAAATTGGTGAAATCTAAAATAAATTTTTTATACATTTTTTTATCAAATAAAAAAAATACTCACTCCAGTCCTAATTATAGGACATATTTAACCGATTTTAGAGAGATTAAGGAGAGGAGTTAAATTAGTTAATTTTACTCATTTTCCTAAAATGCTCTTATATCAATTTGAAATGATACTAATAAAAGTGAATCAACAACATCTGCAATATTAATTTCCGACCTAGAATTTTCCTTTTTATGTTTTTTAAAATTGAAATGATAGTCTTGCTCTGTGTGTACATACACACACATATGTATGTATTTATATATACATATATCTACACAACATACACCCCCCATAAACACACACATATACATAAATACACACATATGTATATATATGTATATGTGTTGTACATATATACATTTATATATTTGTTTGTATATAGACACATAGACACTCACATATCTATACATATGTGTGTGTGTCTACACACTGATATTAGGAAGAAGTTGTCAAATAAGGGTATTTTAGGAAGAAGTTGTCAAAAATTAAAAACTTGTCTTATAATTAGGACCAAAGCTAACTCCTAAATATTATCTTATAATTAGGACCGGAGGGAGTAAATAGTTAATATAATTGTTGGGCATTCTAGTTTTATTAAATTTTAGTTTAGTTCCTATATTTTCAAATTATTGCTTTTAATCCCTATAGTTTCATAAAATAATGAGTTTAAGAATATAAATCATAATTAAAATAAGTTAAAAGTATAAAAATCAGTTAAATTCCGGTCAAATCAATACAAAATTATAGGGATAAAAACTATGGACTCGATCAAATTATAAAGATCAATTATAATATTAATCTAAATATAAATTATTCTTGCACTTTTTTTTTATAAAAAAAAAAAAAAAAGTTTAGATGGGTTCGACACCAGTTCCCACCAAAGTCAGAGCACGACCCCAAGGCTCTTTAAGCACTTATAAGAGACTTACGAGATTGTCTACCAAAAGAGCCATCACAATGACAAAGGGAATCGAACTCTTATCATTTTAGGACTTGAACCCGTTTGTTACTATCTGTCCAACTCTTATTGGCAATTATTCTTGCACATCATTAGACAGGAGATTAATTCCTCATTGTTGGGCCATGAAAAGAGTATACGAGTCAGATCCAGCCCAAATGGCCCAGTTAGGAAAGCGCCAGAAACTTCTCTTCCATCGAGTCCCTCGAATCGCAGACATTAGCTTTCCTATCTATCTATGACTGTATATAAGCTACGACATTTCTTCACTGCTCATCTTGTTTCGTTCCCTCTCCAATCTTCGCAGACAATTGTTACTTCTTGAGTAGTATATCATATCCCGAGCCTGAATTTTCGACGAATTGTGCATCAGCTATCTGTTAGATTTGTTTTCTGTTGCTTCGATTGTTTTATAGATTCTTACTTGCCTGGTGATGAGGCTATTTCTTTGACTAGAGTATCTGATCTGAATTTCATGATTGGAAAAACCCTTGGCTGGCTGAGAACACTTTTATAAAAGCCAGCGAATCGTTAAAGAACATACTCTGTTATTTGTATGTTGTTATCCTAAATGTGCTGCAGAATTAGGATATAGGAAAAACGGGGCTTATGATGGTGATTTAATTATGTTAGCGGATTTCAATCAGAGACTTCTATCAATGATCTGATTGTTACGCACACTGAAGCCCTATTATTAAAGTTTTCAATTAGCTATTTTCTTTCAAATGCAAATCCATTTGTGTTTTGTCATATTCTGATGAAGTCAAATTAGCGAAGCCATAGGCTGCTATGATAAGATGAGAAGAAAACACAGCGTGTTTATGATCCCTATTCTTTAACTTCCCCTTTCACTGAGCACTATACTAGTGATAATGGCCATGACCAATTTTCTTGTTTAGCAGATGGACTATGGGAATCTCAGTATGAACAAGCACAAAGTTGAAGTGGCTGCAGGGTATATTGTTCATTTGAGTATAATGACTAGGCTTGTTGGACTGTTGGATATATATATACCAGTATATTGATTGATTGTCTTTCTTTGTTAATGATTTAATGCAAATTAAACATGCACACAAACATGTGAATGCCAGTCTTTTATTGGTTGTCTTTTTTAATCCCATTTGATATTCAAGACGGATTTTTTTGGATAAAAGAACTCTTCTTTTTTAAATGCGAACTAAATTTATTTTTATGATAAAACGGGTTTACTCTCCCTTTCTATGAGAGTGTTGTCTCGCTAATTAGTAATTCTCTCCTTATTAGAGTGTATAGTTATCATGCTAGTTACTCCCTCTGGTCCTAATTATAGGACAATATTTGGGAGTTAGTTTTGGTCCTAATTATATGACAAAAGTTAAATTTTTGTCAATTTCTTTCTAAAACACCTCTATTTTATTCTCTCAAATGTGTTTAGTTTTTTGTAAGTCTATATATTTAGATGTATAGAATTTTTCAATCAATAAAACTCTTAAATTGTTAGATTTTAATTTGTTTATCAATAAGTTAACGTTAAGTTACCAATATATATATATATATATATATATATATATATATAACACATATATGCATAGACACACATATAGACATACACACACATTATATAAATATATATATATATGTGTGTGTGTGTGTGTTTATGTATATACGTGTGTCTATATATTTATATGTACATACTCATACATTTGTGTGTGTGGGGGGGGGTTGGGGGGTTTCTCTTTGTATGTAGATATGTGTGTGTATCTGTAGGGGGTGTATGTGTTTTTTTTTTTTTGGAGGGGGGTTGTAGATATATGTGTGTGTACACATACATACATATGTGTGTACACACATATATGTATATATAGCAAGACCATCATTTTAATTAGAAAGCATGGAAAGGAAGATTCTGGGTTGGGGATGTATGTTAATGTCCTTGAAAATTTATATAAAGGCATTTTAGAAAAATGAGTGAAATTAACTAATTTAACTCTTTTCCTTAATCTTACAAAAATCGGTTAAATATGTCTTATAATTAGGACTGGAGAGAGTATTAATTTTCTCTTGGTTTGGATAACGGTGGCATAAATTGGGATGATTAGCAAGGGGTAGCATTTGAATGCCAGACGTGGGTTGAAATATTGGGAACCAACAAATCTCTCAACAGGATGACAGTTAGATGTATGATCTGAGACAATTGGGATTTCAAACATCTGGACTGTTTAAGGAACTGAGAGCCAATCATATGAATGATGTAGGGGCCAATCTCTCCAATAATCCAGGGATGATATTGAGAAACAAAATTACAGATTATATAGCAGCAATGCGGCAAAGAGGGTTTTCATTCACAAGTGTAATGACTGACCAACACCTCCTTTGATTACATATCGTATTATTTGATATTCATTGGGTCTTCCGTGTTTTGTGGTGTGAGTCTGCCGTGTTTTGGCGTGATTTTGGATTGCTGGGAATTTTTTCATTATTTAATTAAACCGATGTTGTTATGACTATATTAATTATATGGATGTCTATTGACTCACAATCTCCGAATATTATTACAAGATGACATGGGCGTAGTAATTTACTATTTGTTGGGGATCCGCAACAATTATTCTTCATTATTGCTTCACGGGATGTTGTATAATTTGGTCGGGGGAAAATTGCATCAAATGACCCTAAGGTGGAAATTACATTAAAGTCTCATTTTTCTTTTATAAATAGAGGTCATCTGTAAGCATTTAGAATATACTGGAATAAGAACTTCTCTCTCTATCCCTAGAATCTCTCTTGTTATTATTCTTTATTTTCATCAGTTTTATAACACGTTATCAGCAGTTTTATAACACGTTATCAGCATGAGCCTCTAATCAACCGAGCCTTATGCGTGCTTCATTTCTCTTCAATTTCTCCATTCCAATTCACAGATTCACATTCCACCTCCTCCTCCTTCTTCGTTTAACAAGCGACGACTCTTGCTCTGTAAATAGAGAGCTATGATTTGCACTTGCTCTCAACTTCAACCTCCTTTTCTTTTCCTCTAGCAACTCTTTGCTTCATCGTCGTTCTCGTTCCATTTCGAACTTCCATGATCTCCGTTGTCCGATCCACCACCAGCACCACCAATCTCGTCTCTGACTAAATCACCAACTTTATCGCCATTATGCTTAGGACCAATCACACATATAACATATAACGTTAAAATGGTGCTCTCGTGGGTTCTACATGTTTTTCCTTCTTCCTTCTTCTTGAAATGCATTACACAAAAGTCATCATGCTGGCTCCACGTGATATATTAAAAAAAAAAAAGCTTCTGCCGATAATTTGGTAGCTTCCCTAATAATGCAATCATGTACGGGGCCTTATGTTTCACTTTATTGTCAATCAATAAAGTGCTAGCATGCAGTCACAGACGAGCAGGTAAGTTGTTTTGAATTTCATATATTATATTACATTATATTAACTATAATATAAATAGAAAATTGAAAGAAAAAAAAAGAAAAAAAAAATATAAGGCTGCCGACAATCAGGTTAGTGAGTTTTTTTCAAATTTCCTATTTACATTTTATATCATCATTATTATTATTATTAATTCGACTCTATCTTGAAAGTCTAGATTTAATCTTTCCTTTTAATTGTTTTAATTTTATTTGAGATCTTATTATTGTTGCTAACTTTGCTAACATAACATTTACTTTTATGTTAGTAACAAAACATTTATATTATTGTTCCTAACATAACATTTATTGTTTATGTTTTATTTATGTCTTGCATTACTATATCCTTCTCATCATTATGAACTAAGTCTGGTGAGGACAACCTCTTCTCTTAGTTCATTTCTTTTGTTATCTATATGCATATTTATTTATAGTAATTTACTTATGCTATTTACTAATTTGTTTATATCCCCTTCCCTTTATCATTCATGGCGGCAACACTAGTATATATATATTAGTGGGCTCCATCTGTTTATATTATTATATTTAATTCTTTGGTTCTTATTTTATAACATTATATGATCAAAAATCATATATAATGACCGGAAGTCATATATATAATTTATGTTTATCTTGAAGATAAACTGTAAAGGCCATATAAATATCATGAGAAATGTCATGAACATATGAGACAAAAATTGGCATAAAATCATGATAAGGCATAAATTAGCCTGAAATCATCAGGAGACATAAATTGGCATGAAACCAAGAAGAAGCATAAATTGACGTGAAGTCAAGAGATAAAATTAGCTTGAAGCTATGAGACAAGTTGGTTTAAAGCCAAAAAACAATATTATTTCAAGTAATAAGAGTAGCAATTGGTACAACTCACCATCTCATTTTGAAGTTTTCTTATTTCATCTTCTTCTGTTGCTCTTGAGATGAGGTCTTGATGAGGTATAATCTTTCTCAATATTGAGATTTTCCTTATAAGACTTTGAAGCTTTTTTATGGCCTCTCTTTTAACCCTCCTTTTTGGTATATTTTCTATATTGAATGAGTATTTAAATTTAATTGCCTACTCGTTTCATCGAGAGTTAAATGAAAATAATTACTTAAATCTTATAGCGACATCTTCTTTACTCTTTCTCGTTGCTCCATAGTTATCCTATATAATTCACCCCGTTTGAAGGATGAATTATCATAGGGTATATTAACCGCGAGTTGTTTACCTTTATTTAATGTATTTTCAGCATTGGTTTGTAATGAATTACTGTGGGGTTCATTTGGACTTTTAGTCCATTTCAAACCAATGCATAGGACCTCAAAATAAGCTAATAATGGGTCTGGCATCAAAATATATTCTGATGCTTGTTGATCTATACAATGCTATGTCAGGAAATGTTTGATTTCTCCTATATTTTTATTACTAAAATCAAACATTTGAAGCCTATTAGCATTGGAAGATCCTTCTTGTATATCTTGATAATATACAACATGACAAACCATACCTATCCTCCCGTGAACTTCAAGTTTATGATACTGAAGTCTATTGGTATGAATTATCTCCCGTAAAACATGACAACAACTACATGCTAATGGGTTAATAGTTGTTTTCTGGTAGTCGTTTCTATTGGCTGGACTAAATTAGTAGACTCCATCAGTTCTGCCATATGTCTACACCTCTTAACAGGCCTCCTTGATGAACCTGCTTCAATTGTGCCTTCAACACTTGTGGATAGTGGAAGAAAATTTGTTCTTGGGGGAGAAGTAGGAACATATCTAATTGAAGCAGAAGGAGGATTGTTTAGAGGATTAGGAGATAGTAAAGAAGAAAATGACAGGTTAGACTTATCATCATTCCATAAAAGCATCTAGAAATGTTGTGTCGGATGAATCAGAAACTAGAATAAAATTGCTTGGACTTGCCATGGCTATAGAATTAAGAGAAAAATATAAAAGAGTATCTGATAGTTGATATTATTAAATGTTGGAATGTTTATAAGGCATATTTTATTGTCTTCCTCAATTTATAGCCAAATGCAGTTATGTTGAATCTCTGCAGCGCTGCATTATGATACATCCTATAAAGCTCTAGCTTAAAACCTTTTTGAATTTATGTGCATACGACAATATGCAGTGTTGCATCTATCAATTCATAGTGCTGCATCTCTCAGATAGATGCAACACTGCAGATTGTCGTATGCACATAAATTCAAAAAGGTTTTAAATTAGAGCTTTATAGGATGTATAATAATGCAGCGCTATAGAGATTTAACAGAACTGCATTTGACTATAAATTGAGGAAGGCAATCAAATATGCCTTATAAACATTCGACCATTTAATAATATCAACTATCAGATACTCTTTTATATTTTTCTCTGAATTCTATAGCCATGGCAAGTCCAAGCAATTTTATTCCGGTTTCTGATTCATCCGACACAACATTTCTAGATGTTTTATGGAATGATGATAAGCTTAACTTGTCATTTTCTTCTTTACTATCTCCTAATCCTCTAGACAATCCTCCTTCTGCTTCAATTAGATATGTTCCTACTTCTCCCCCAAGAACAAATGTTCTTCCACTATCCACAAGTGTTGAAGATACAATTGAAGCAGGTTCATCAAGGAGGCCTGTTAAGAGATGTAAAAATATGGCAAAACTGATGGAGTCTACCACTCCAATTCAGCCAATAGAAACGACTACCAACCAGCAAGTAACAACCAGCCAACAACTATTAACCCATTAGCATGTAGTTGTTGTCATGTTTTACGGGATATAATTCATATCAATGGACTTCAGTATCATAAACTTGAAGTTCAAGGGATGATAGGTATGATTTGTCATGTTGTATATCATCAAGATATACAAGGATCTTCTAATGCTGACAGGCTTCAAATGTTTGATTTTAGTAATAAAAATATAGGAGAAATCAAACATTTCCTGACACAGCATTGTATAGATCAACAAGCATTAGGATATATTTTGATGCCAGACCCATTATCGGCTTATTATGAGGCCCTATGCATTGGTTTGAAATTACTAAAAGTCCAAATGAACCCCACGGTAGTTCATTACAAACCAATGCTAAGAATACATCAAATGAAGGTAAACAACCCGCGGTTAATATACCCTATGATAATTCATCCTTCAAACGGGGTGAATTATATAGGATAACTATGGAGTAACGAGAAAAAGTAAAGAAGATGTCGCTCCAAGATTTAAGTAATTATTTTCATCTAACCCTCGATGAAACGAGTAGGCAATTAAATTTAAGTACTCATTCAATACTGAAAATATACCAAAAAGGAGGGTTAAAAGAGTGGCCATATAAAAAGCTTCAAAGTCTTATGAGGAAAATCTCAATATTGAGAAAGATTATACCTCATCAAGACCCTATCTCAAGAGCAACAAAAGAAGATGAAATTAGAAAACTTCAAAATGAGATGGTGAGTTGTATCAATTGTTGCTCTTATTACTTGAAATAATATTGTCTTTTGGCTTTAAGCCAACTTGTCTCATAGGTTCAAGCTAATTTTATCTCTTGACTTCACTTCAATTTATGCTTCTTCTTGACTTCATGCCAATTTATGTCTCCTCATGATTTCAGGCTAATTTATGCCTTATCATGATTTTATGCCAATTTTTGTCTCATATGTTCATGACATTTCTCATGATGTTTATATGGCCTTTACAGCTTATCTTCAGGATAAACATAAATTATATATATGACTTCCGGTCATTATATATGATTTCTGATAATATAATGTTATAAAATAAGAATCAAAGAATTAAATATAATAATATAAACAAATAGAGCCCACTAATATATATATACTAGTGTTGCCGCTATGAATAATAAAGGGAAGGGGATATAAACAAAGTAGTAAATAGCATAAGTAAATTACTATAAATAAATATGCATATAGATAACAAAAGAAATGAACTAAGAGAGGAGGTTGTCCTCACCAGACTTAGTTCATCATGATGAGGAGGATATGATAATACAAGACATAAATAAAACATAAACAATAAATGTTATGTTAGGAACAATAATATAAATGTTATATTAGTAACATAAAAGTAAATGTTATGTTAGCAAAGTTAGCAACAATAATAAGATCTCAAATACAATTAAATCTAAACTTCCAAGATGGAGTTGAATTAATAATAATAATAAAGATTATATAAAATGTAAATAGGAAATTTGAAAGAAAAAAAACTCACTAACCTGGATTGTCGACGGCCTTATATTTTTTTTCCTTTTTTTTCTTTCAATTTTCTAATTATATTATATTTAATATTATATAATATAATATATTAAATTCAAAACAACTTACCTGCTCGTCTATGACTGCATGCTAGCACTTTATTGATTGACAATAAAGTGAAACATAAGGCCCCGTACATGATTGCATTATTAGCGAAGCTACCAAATTAT
This sequence comes from Acacia confusa, assembly GCA_037074495.1. Taxonomy (NCBI): domain Eukaryota; kingdom Viridiplantae; phylum Streptophyta; class Magnoliopsida; order Fabales; family Fabaceae; genus Acacia; species Acacia confusa. The sequence goes on from CM073509.1 coordinate 4,754,360, forward strand.
CGGCAGAAGCTTTTTTTTTTTTTTTAATATAACACATGGAGCCAGCATGATGACTTTTGTGTAATGCATTTCAAGAAGAAGGAAAAAGGAAAAACATGTAGAACCCACAAGAGCACCATTTTAACGTTATATGTGTGATTGGTCCTAAGCACAATGGCCATAAAATTGGTGATTTAGTCAGAGACGAGATTGGTGGTGCTGGTGGTGGATCGGACAACGGAGATTATGGGCGTTCGAAATGGAACAAGAACAATGATGAAGCAAAGAGTTGCTAGAGGAAAAGAAAAGGAGGTTGAAGTTGAGAGCAAGTGCAAATCATAGCTCTCTATTTACTGAGCAAGAGTCGTCGCTTGTTAAACAAAGAAGGAGGAGGTGGAATGTGAATCTGTGAATTGGAACGGAGAAATTGAAGAGAAATGAAGCACGCAGAAGGCTCAATTGATTAGAGGCTTATGCTGATAACGTGTTATAAAACTAATGAAAATAAATAATAATAAGAAGAGAGATTCTAGGGATAGATAGAGAAGTTCTTATTCCAGTATATCCTGAATGTTTACAGATAACCTCTATTTATAGAAAGAAAATGGGTCTTTAGTGTAATTTCCACTTCAGGGGCATTTGGTGTAATTTTCCCCAGACCAAATTATACAACATCCCATGAAGCAATAGTGAATGAATAATTGTTGCGGGTCCCAGCCAATAGTAAATTACTATACGTAAGTCTCATGTCATCTTATAATAATATTTAGAGATTGTGAGTCAATGAACATCTACATAATTAATATATTAATAACAAATGTTTATTTATCAACTTTACTAATATAACTAATACTTAATTGCGATTTCAATTAATTCATATTAATTTACCCGTTACTAAAAATTTTCCAACAACAGAAGCGTACTGTAAGCATTTAGTTTGTTTGTATTACAATATTATAGTGGTCACTCATTATCTATGTATAACCAATCATAGATCATATTCACTTAAACCTGGGATTAAGTTTTGGCAACTAGAAGAAAAAATTCTTAATCAGTCCCCCATCGCCCGGCCCCACTAAACCTAACAAGGGACCCAGAAATATCAAGGAAAATATGGACCTCAGAAATGCCTCCACGCCAAATTTTCTAATGACACTTGAATCAATTATATGGTTGGACGCCTGGACGAAAGATAGATGCTGAGTTCATTCAAGTTATTTCCTGATCGTAAGATAGATGCCTGCTATTATGGCTACCCCAGCCACGGCAACACCTACGGAAGAAATTACTTTTACAGTTGAGAAACTTGGTTCTGATGTAGGCATTGTCATAAGATCCTTCACCTGGTAAATAGCAGAAGGCAAAGTAACGTAAGAATAATTGAGTAAATAGTGATACTAAAATTTGAATTTTGAAAGTTTGAGAAATTGCAGAAGCAGCCCCCCAGGGCGATCCGTTCTTTGAATATAGATGACCGGGGAAGAAATGAACAATGTTTACCTAAACTTCAGTATATCACATTTCAAATGCAAATAAGATAATAACTAGTATGGACTATAGTGGGGAAAAACAATATGATTATTCAACAGATATTAACGAACCGTAATAGGTTGCTTCCAATGCTTCTTTATTCCTTGTAGATGCCCCTTTCCAACAACAGCAACAACTGAGCTACTCTCTCGTGCCGCCTTCAATAATGAGGCGGACATGTATCTGATATTTAAGGGGTACAATAAATTAGAAAGAGTATAGGTGAAACTGTACAGCCTATGTCCCGAAGTAAGGGCAGATTCTTCCTTAAACCAAACGGTGAAGGGAAACCTACATGGAGGTTACTAGGACATTGACATGTTAGTAAAAAGATGCCAGATAATGGGCAAGACAGGTCGGTGGAAGACTCTTTCCGAATTAGGACGGGTCAGAAGCTTGCCTGAGAAAAATCTCAAACGTGACTAGAAAGCAGCCGGATTTTATTTAAGCTGCAGCATGTTCACTTATTTCAAGCAAAAATGCAAGCCTCTATCTTTCGTGCACAGCAAAAAGAAGGGGGAGGGAAGGGGAAGGAGTGAGGGAGGTAGATGCATGCTGTATAAGGATTTCCTAGTGTACCATATAAGACAACTTTGTGGAGTTAATCTTGGTCCTAAATATAAAACATAATTTTTATATTTGTCAATATTTTCCTAATTTAACTCTAATGATACTCTATCAACAATAGTCAAGGTGGAGAGGGAATTAAAGAAGATGACTAGGGTGTTTTAGAAAATACATATTATATTAATTAATTTAACTAACTTCCTTAATTTAATCAAATTAAGTAAATATGTCTTACATTAAGGGAGGATAATAGGTGCGGTTAGAAAGCTAATAACACAGAAAGTTGGGTAGGTGCATGTGGTTTTTTTTTTTTTGGGGGGGGGGGTCCCTTTTTTCTCAACCACTCCCCACATTTCTCTCTTCTGAAATGTCAATTTACTCCTTGTATGAGAAAATCTGAGTGCACATTAAATTCACAAACAAGCTATCTGATTAAAACCACCAGAATGCCCTCATTACCTAGGTTATAAAACGCTGATATAACAAAGAAACATTTTTCATACAAATTAGACCTGACAAAACGAAGGTGCAAGTGTGCAAGACAACTTACTGATCCCGTTCATGTACAAGGGTCTCCATTAGAGTTGGAAACTCCTTACTCATCTCTTGAATGACAAGAGTTAGCATGTCAACGTCATCCATTTCCTTCAGCTGAAGAAAGCAAACCCAAGATCCCATGTTAGGGTATACGACGAGATTTTATATTTTATACTCATCACAGGTATAAGAGGATTATAACATTTACCATTTTGTTAAGATCATCAGGGCTGGGTAAAAAAATGGCTTGAAAAAATAGAGAGTACAACAATTTAGTCTTATGCCAAAGTGGCATCTTTCTCCATGTTCTCCGTAAGGTAATCTGTTTCAATTGACATCATAATTCAAGATAAATTAAACCATCCCTTAACGGCAAATAATGAAGCATAACCACAATGCAATCTAGTTAAAAAAACAAAAGAAACCCTACAGACTGAAAAATAACATTTGATGAAAATAGTAACATTCTTGCGGTATTTTTTCTCATGCTAATAATTATAGATAGAAAAAAATATAACTTTAAGCCCCTGAACTTTCTCTCAATTATCGATTCAGTTCAGGGATTGAACCAATAATTGAGAAAAAGTTCAACAACAAACAGTTTTATTTTCCTTATAGATATTAATAAAGAGCTTGCAAAAATTCAGCATGTTCCAAAGAGCTTTACAGGGGACAGAGGATTCAAGTAATTCTCAAATCTGACGCAGAGTGGGAACACCTTGAAACGTGAAACTGGCATAAAACCAGGACACAAAGGGCTGGGAAAAGTCTGGTGCCTGCCCTATATCTAGGAAGCAGAGATCCACTAAACACAAAGCACTCCCACAATTAAATATTTCTAACAGCCTTTCTGGTAGCTATATGACTGAATCTATCGTCAAGAAATAAACAACAGACGTTAGGGAATGGATAGTTATGCAATATTCAAGGTTGTGCTCCAGACATGATTTCTTTTGTAATAGCAAAAGGTTACATGCATGTCAACTGACGCCTGTTACTTGCTCTAATTCAGAAATCTGTCAACAAAAAGACTCATCCAACCTGTACAGGACGATCACCAAGTATCACCCTGCCACCATATTTAATTGCTTCTTCATATGCTACCCGAAACTCAGAACCAGGAAAGACCTCAAGCTTACTAGCAACCTGTTAGAAATTGTATACAGAAAAGGCAAGGTATGTGAGGATTACAGCAATAGATTAGAATTTTTGCAACATTTGAATTGATCTGAAACACAGAATCATGCCTTGGCAAGGAACCAGCTGTAAAGTACTCCAAAAATGTTATGTTTTTTCTTCAACATTGCAATCATTTCTCCCATTGAGGGTACCTGGAACGAGGAAATAAACAATTAAATAGATTGATAGATGAAATAGATCCTGAGCATATGGCATATGATACTTGCTGCAGCTAATGTTCAGCAATACAATCCATAGACATTAAATTATGCCGAGCTGAATATATGAGAAAACCAGTAAGAAGATAAATTTCTGTGAGACCACATACTGTTCTAATTAATTTTAATATTTTTCTTCCCTTAAAAAAATCTGGCACTAACAAAAATACAATCTGCAACAGAAGATATTTTCCAATAGGGTTCTCTCTCATAAAACTTCTACCAGCCTTTATAGTGTTTTTTGGTCAATACAAGCTTCTACATTCAGTCCTGCCTCTTCACAGATTTTCCAACTCCTCGGCTTATTTATGGCTTGAGGCAGTCTTACAATGAGTTTTGAAGTCCTTGGCAGCCATTGGACTGCATAAGAGATATAAATATAGTACACTGTACTGCTTGAGTAAACATTACTACTATTTCCAGAGTTTTTTTTTTCAAGTTATAGAAATATAAATATTTTTTCCACTGTATTTTTATGCTGATTACTTTATGATTTATAAAAAAATAGGCCATATGATTTATGCTAAACATTCAGATTCGACAACTACACAATAATCACACACAAGTATGGTATAATTCCTTCATCAGTGGAATACCCTATAGGCTGAAATTTCTACAAATTATTACCGAGCTATTGGATATAAACAATAAGGAACTGAGAAGCACTCAAAAACATGTCCTTTCCCATCTCAAGTAATGTTCTACAAATTATTTATAATTTTAAATTTTAAAGGGAATACTACTAATCTTATTTACACATGGGAACAAAACAGTGGAAAAGAATCTTTTGCACAAAGAGGGTGAAATCATTACAATGCCCAAGGAGAGTGTTCGTACCTTAAGGTTTTGAGGGGTAAGCACTGACAATCGACTTGAACACAACTCCAAAAAAACAACCTGCGGCCAAGAAAAGCAAGGCATAAAATTTCATCACAAAAAACCTAGGAGCTGGAGGGATTTCATGAAATTGAAAGCAGGTAGCTAACCTGCAGCATGATCCATCTATTTATCAAGTTTAAGTGAGTTCAAAAGGGAAGAACCTGTGGTTTTAGACTATCGATTATGGCCTGTACTTCTCTACATGATTCCTGAAAAGAAACAGCATGGTTCAGCATACATCCCAAGCTCTCACTGTTATATGTTTTATTACCTTACACACAGATCCCAAGTTTTACACTATCTGTATAACATTGCATCCTACAAATTTTGAAAGCCAAACCTATGTTTCAACCATTTGTTCAAATATTCTGAAGGAATGCAACATAAGCAATCATATTATTATCCACGTCAAAAAAGATTCATGGTTTAGCAATTTCCCAGGAATTTCCTTCTACGGTTGTGACAACTTCAATCTCAAAACAGATTCTAGGAAAAACATTTCCTGTTATGAATAGAGATTTTGATATGTAAACTGTGAATAAATTGATTAGTTAGGATTAGTTAGTTAGTTAGTTGTTAATGAGTCTTGAGATTGGGTCTTGAGTTGTTGCCTATATAAGGCATACAACTCTACATTGTATCCGTGTGTTTTTAGTGAATGTGATGGATGAATGAAATGCACAGTGATGTGATTCTGTGTTCCTCTCCTCTCCCCTCAATTTCTCTTCCCAATTCCTCTACTCTTCTACATTAATCCTATCAGTGGTATCAGAGGAGTCATCCTCCTCCCCCGCTGTATAATCTCTGAAACTCTTGAGATAATCTCTGGTCCATTCTTCTTCCTTGGTCCAGTTTTTGTTTCAAGATTCACCAGAAAAAGACAAAAAGAAAGTCCAGAAGTCAAAACAGAACCCCACCTCTGCAAAATCTAATTCGGCGATTCAGGTTGTAGTTGGGACGTCTAAATAATTACGGAAAGCATCAAGAAGCACAGTTGGGCGTCTGGCGTTGACTGATTCAGGCTTCTTTTGCTCGTTCGAAGTCTGGCAGAGGTTTCCGTCGAATATTCTTCCAATTACGTCGACTGATTCTGGGATTTCGCTTGACTCTGGTTTGCGTCGAATTCTGATTTCAGAGACTGGTTCAAGGTTTCTGGTTTCTGTTGAGAATGATCATCAGCATTTGGATTGCGATGCATAGTCAATTTTGATTGGTTTCCGACAATTCTTGGGCAGTCGTCAGTTCTTGAAGGTCACGGCTCTGTTTCAAGGGAGTCACATCGTCGGCAAAGATATGGGTTGCGTCGCCTGATTTTGGGTCAGTCTTATGTATCGTCTGATTCAAAGCCTCGCTCATCTGTGTTGTCGATCTGCTGTCATCGGGATTCAAAGTTCTTGGAGTCCCGAAAGCAAATGGGTGCTGGATCCTGATATGGCAATGGGCTTGTTTCTGAAGTTTTGAAGGGGAAAAAAAAAAGAGGTTGAAAAAATAATTAAAATTTTTTTTCCTGTGTTGGTATGGGACAACAATTGGGAAAAAAAAACACTCTTCCTTCCTGTTGGTATGGGACAATAGCTGAAGGAAACACAAAAAAAGAAAAAAAAAGATTCCTCTTCTTGTTGGTATGGGGACAAGAGTTGAAAGGAAACCAAGAAACTCTATTAATCATTGGTATGTTCTTTGAGAAACGGCTAACCAGAGAGGGCTACCTACGAAGGATTCTGACCGGAGGGGCTGACCAGCAAGAAGTTGACTGAAGCGCCGCGTAAGGTATTGTGGAGTGAAGTCATCGGGAAGTGGACTCTCAAAGGGGATGTTTTTGATTGATTTAGAATTGTATTTTTGAGTTTTGTAATTTTTGTTCTTTAGATTTATGATTTGTTGTTTCACATCCTTGAGGGCAAGGATGTTTTTGGGAAGGGGGTATTGATATGTAAACTGTGAATAAATTGATTAGTTAGGATTAGTTAGTTAGTTAGGAAATTAGTTAGTTAGTTGTTAATGAGTCTTGAGATTGAGATTGGATCTTGAGTTGTTGCCTATATAAGGCATACAACTCTACATTGTATCCGTGTGTTTTTAGTGAATGTGATGGATGAATGAAATACACAGTGAGGGATGTGATTGATGTGATTCTGTGTTCCTCTCCTCTCCCCTCAATTTCTCTTCCCAATTCCTCTACTCTTCTACATTAATCCTATCAGATTCAGTAGTAAACACTCACAGGACAAGTAGCAATTCGACGATAAGGATATAAATTTCTCAACTTCATTCATTCTACCAACAAACTAGAGAAAAGTTAACTGATGAACTAGAATGAAATCACAGAATGCTTGATTGTAATTATACATATGATAAATGAATAGAAACCCGCTGCCAGGCTTTTGACGATTCCGAACTGAAATATTTTTCAATGATTTTCCTTCAAAATGATCATCTTGCCAATGCCCAGAATGAAAACACCAAACTCAAAATCCCAGGCATTGTTCGCCTCCATCAAATTTGGTCCCAAATCAAATACAACGAAATGAATTAATCAAATAATACCTGAGAAACGTGAGCTGTACCAACCAAATAAACGTCACAAACAGAGCCCTCGGCAGACGACTCGCACGTCAGAACTACCACGTTTCTTAATAGCTCCTCCGGAAGAACGTTCCGATTCTCCGAACCCGCTCCATCACGACTAGGCGACGCAGTGGCGTCTGTCGGCGCGTCGATGCGAACCATGCTGTCAGACAAGCTCTCAAAAGTAGGTTCCTGAACGTGAACAAAATCTTCGCCTTCGGCGGCGGGTGAATCGAAGGGCGGCGGTTGGGACTCCATGAACGGCAGGAGAGTCTCGATCCTGCGGCGAGCAGAAGTGGAAGCCGAAGAAGCCGGGGCTTTGGGGTTCGATGCGGTGGAGATAAGAAGGAAGCGCGTGGAGATGGGAAAAGAGAGGGCACAAGCGATTCTGCGCGGGCGAGGCAGAATCAACGGTGGAAATCGGGCGAGTTGAGCATGAGTGAACGGGCGAGTCATAAACACCGAATCTGCCAAAGCTTCTTGTCGTTAAGAATCAAGATCGTCCTCAGGGATATATGAATCATTGTCGCCCGAGTAACGATCTTGCCTCAGCCCGCTTCAACGCCAGCTGCTCTCGCGCCCTCTCCTGGGAACACTTTATTCCCGGTTTGATTAGTTCTTGGGACAATTAGTAATTAATTATTCCTCAATCATTATTAATCCTATGTCTAAACATTAGGAGTTCTTAGACACCTTCCGGATCAAAATATAAGGCTTGAACTAATTCACACATCCTTAAAAATGTTAGTTAAGACATTTCATGTTTCTTAAAAGTATAAAATTTACTTATTTTATTCTTATTAAAGAATGTAATTTTTTAATATGCATTTATTACCTATCACAACTCTCTCATTAATCAGGGATAAAAGTAAAAAGTAATTATTAATTTTCTTGTTAATCTTTTATATTTTAGATTAAAAATTTTTTATAGAAAAATTCTTATGTCCTGGACAGGAGAGAGTCTAGCTTCTTTTTATTCGAAAAACATTTAATGCATTTTTCTCATTTTTACTTCTAGTTAATTATATATCACTTCTTTTCATACTTTATTCTTGTTTCAACAAAATAAGTTTTATATTCTACATATTCATTGTATTTAACTAACTTTTTATTTATATAATTCAGTTATTTTTTTTTTGGGCCAGAATATAATTCATTTATTTAAAACTGAAGGTTATGGTAAAAAACTATACATGTGATTATTCTCAAAAATCAAAATGCACCCAGCAACAAATTTTTTTTTAGGTGTAAAAGCAATTATAAGCTTTCAAAATAAAAGCAAAAAATCATAGTTGCCGTTAGCTTTGCCGTTAGAAATCATTAACATTTTCCACTTTCTAAAAATTAAATTTTCACCATTTATATCTATTTTATTTTATTTAAATTAAATGCAATATTCTCATTTAAATTAAATGCAATATTCTCTCCGACTCCGCCCTACCGCCCAGGAATCTCCAATGCACCAATACCGGTCCCCACTCTATATCATTCCATTAATAATAATGTGATACTCATAACAATATCGGATTGTGTCAGGGACATATTAAAAATGGGCTTGGCCGGATGGTTAAAAAGTCTGGTCAAATGGTTCCAGTTATGTTCCTAACCACCTCCTTGAATATAGGAGCGGTTTTATCAAAATATCTATTGTGATGCTAACTACCCATAAAAGAAGGAGATTATTCAAAAAAGATATCTTAATATCTCTAAAATAAAGGACAGATCTAGCCTGTCAAGATAGAGCTTAGGTATGCCTATAAATAGGGAGAAACCTTAACAAGGTACACACTTTCAAAAACCCTAACTTTTCAATTCACACAGAGCACACACCCCACTCCCTCTGGCTATCATAGGCCATACGGTTTACCCTCGAATTACGTGGACTTTGATCCATAATTGTTGTACGTAGACCCTAGAATTTCACCCCAGGCCAAAGGCCAAGTCCAACTCATCTTGTGTTCTATACCAAAACAGATTGCAAAGAAAATCGTATAGAAAAGAAAAAAGAGTGAATGAAAGAAAAATAAATACAGGGTATAAAATAAAACTCCATACCTATTAGTCAACGGTATCATATGGTCCGCGATGCTTGAAAGTTGAAAAACATGGGAGTTGGAAATCAGTGTCGGCAAACCATGGGAGTTGGAAATCAGTGTGGGCTTTTGAAGGGTCAAGGTCTAATAAGGCCGGTCTTCCAGGGTCCAGAAAAATAAAAACATATGTTTTTCGAAGCCCCACCAGAGCCTGAAAATTACTATTCTAAATTTTAACTATTTTTCATCCGTTTTTTTAAAGAAATATGATTAGTAAAATACAACAATTAAAATTCTAATTTATCAAATAAATATTATTAACATTAATATCCAAACAACACAAATTATCCAACAAATGAACACATTTATCCATTTGTAATCAAAGCAAACTACTGTCCACAGTCAACTACTATCCACAAATAAAACACATAAAATATAAGAAGTGTACCATTAACAACAGATGACTACACATCTTTTTCATCACTCTCATCAATGTCAAAGATATTTGATTGTGCTTCACTAACCCCAGTAGACTCTGTTTCATGAGTAAAAATATCATGTATTTGAAGCGCTCAAGCCCAACTTCAACTTCAATTTAAAAAAAAAATATGCAGAGCCTAACGGGATGGCCTGTGGCCCTCCAGGACCAACTTTGTTTATCTCTTCAAATTTTTAGACCCGGCCTGATTTCCTAGCTCTACTTGTTAGAAGGAAAAAAAGTCTTGGATGCTGTACTATTAGGCTATGTTTGGTATAAAAGATTTGGAAGGGAGTGGAGGAACAAATTTTGAGAAAATCTTTTTAAGGTCTCAAAGGACTAAAATAAAATTTTAAAAAGTCTCAGAAAATTCTAATGTTAAAAAAATCTTAAGGAGTTATCAAAACTCACATGAAGTTGTCAATCCCCTGAAAGAGTTGTCAATAAGACTTTTTTGACATCATAATTTTCTTTGAAACTTTTTTCAAATTTTCTTACTCCCTTGGACTTTAAATGGATTTTTCCAAAAATTTTATGAGTTGAATTTAAAAAATTTGAAGAAGTGGGATAACAAAATTTTAATAAAGAGAATATGTAAAATAAAAGAGTAAACAAAATTAATTAAAAACTTTTAACCCCACTTCTATGATTTTTGTTTGGGTTAAGTCACAAATCCACCCCGAAAGTATATATTGAGAAGCAATATTGTCCTCGAAGTTTTTTCAGGCTCAATTTCACTTCGGAAATCTAAAAAGTAGCAATATTACCCTTTTCCGTTAAAAAACTAGTGTTAACTGTTAAAAAATTGATATTGACTGTTAACTTTTTAACGAAAAAGGGTAATATTGTTACATTTTTAGACTTTAAGGATAACATTGAGCCCAAAAAAACCTACGGGACAACATTGCTCTTGGACATATATTTTCAGGGCAGATTTGCTACTCAAGACTTTTTGTTTTTCTAAAATCAAGCTAGACGCCAGGGTTTGAAGCCTGTGGGATCTTGCTCCATGTTAGATGTGCAATTCTGCCATCTGACCAATGCTTGAACGGTAAAAAATTTTGCATCTGCTTGTCAGATGTTGATGCTAATGAACGTCATCCTGTATGTGAAGAACAGGAAATTAAAACTAACTTTTTCTCTCAATCTTCTTCATCATCCTGGTTGTTTGGGAGACTGAGCTTTTGAGCAGAATACATTTCAGCAACCTGAAAATGAGCGGGGAAAAAAACTTAAGATTACTTCAGATTGATAAGCTAAGCCAAGAGACAAAAATAGCTAAAGCATTCATGGCTCTTATCTCAATCTTCTATCATGTGTAATTAATTAGTCTGATTAGAAGATTGATTTTTCTTTACCATCTCAGAAGAAGAGGCTTGTTCAGCAGCTTTGTCATCCCGAACACGAACAAGAGGAGGGAACCGAAGAGATATGGCCTTTATGAAGAAAGACACGTAAAAAAAAGTAAAGGCAACTATATGATCAACCAACAAGAAGCACGAAGAAAATTTCTTAGTACTCCAGTATCAATACATTGCTTGTACCTTATCTGAATCTACTACGCCTACTGCAGCACGGTGAACAGGGCCAATGGTCAAGTCCGCTCCTTTCACCTCCCACACCTGTAAGAAACAATACCACACAAGTGATAGCAAAATGACTGGCATTATAATGAAAGTGGTGCATTCAATAAATGTATTTTCTTTTAGTGTTGGATTTCTCATTGTTATGAGAGGCACACTTCATAAAAGAAGCTATGTAGTGTATCCTTGTTTATAACTTGTGTCAAACACAAAGTAAAACTTCAAGTTGTACCAACATAGTTGGTTTAACAGTGTAAGACTCCGTTAGATTCCTCTGGATCTCAAATTCGAGTCCTAGAGAAACACTTCTGTTAAGAGAGGGAACCACAAATCCCAAACCTGATACTGGATGATGATATGAAAAAAAAAAAAAAATAGGACAATTTAGTTGTATCATCACTTTTTGTGTTTGTGTTCATGTCATATCAGTGTCCTTGCTTCTGGTTCTTCTCCGTATTATTTTTAAAAAAGTTTGCGAATATGTTTAGATAATTTGTGTCACCTTCAATAGCTTCAACTATTACCTGAAAGTTAAATTACCATAGCAGGTGTCAATTAAGAAAAAAATACATATATGTTAAGATTAAAAAGAAAACCATGGTATGAAATGCAGCATCCAAAATCCCAAAGATGATTAAAAAGAAAAATGAATACATAATTGCATTTATCCTATATGTTATGATTAGGGGAAATATGGAAATAAGGACTCAAAGGACTACCACATTTTAGAACTTGATCATAACGTGAAATCAGATTGCCGTAGAATCTACCATAGAATGAAGATGCCGTCAGATATTTCATTAAAGCAATAAAAAAATCAAAACAAGTACACAGCAATGCCAGAAAAAATAGGCACAGACAACTGTGTGGAATAGTACACAAGTGAAAGGGAATTAAGAAAACAGATGCAGATTATCAAGTAAGGTTACAATTAAGCACCTCAGAAGCTTTAAACCATACATCAGGATTGATTGTCTCTGCATATTGATAATAAGGCTGCAATTAGGAAGTGAGTTTAAAACAGTCACACATTATTAATCACAACGTAAATAAACCAGGTTCAGAGAGAATGCACAATAGAAAAACAGAGATCTTTGGTTTGGGAATCACTTTGGAACAAAGACTAGCAGAACGTTCTTCAAGCATTGCCTCTGAGAATCTCGTGCCTAATCAGCATAACGTGGAAGTTAAGAAGCAGAACTAATTCTATTATACAAAGGATAGTGACTTGATATAATAAAACTGACCTATTTTACAGATGCTTTGAAATTCTTCATTACTGCTGTAATAGCAAGCAAGGAGAAAAGCTCCATATTCCAGCAAGGCCCCAATAGACCCCGACACTTTAGGCCCTGACATGGAATCATCACATTCCCATTTTGAATAGTCAATCTCATAATTCCCTGTCCATCTTCACATTGTCTTGAACAAGGGAGCAACTTCAGTTAAGCTTAAGCACTTCAGACAATTATAACAAGGACCACATAATTCAAGTATCTAAATAATAAAAGGGCAAAATAAAGACGATGCTGGTACCTCTCCGGATTTTTAGGATTTCTTGAAGCAGGGGCTTGCCATTAAGATATAAGATATCAAAGGCAAATATGCATACATCAAATTTTATATTACTCATAGAAACATTTTTCCGAGCTCGAGTACTGAGAACCTGTCATAAAACTTTGCATTCAATAGATGTACAAAAACTACTTTGTATGCGACATATCAATGACTGATGATGAGCTACATGGAAACCATAGATAAAACGATAGGGTAAAAAAGACAAGTTATGAATTTCATAAGAACATGACTAATTTGTTATTCATAATTAAACAAAATCAACTCATCATAATCAGAAGAACTATTTCCTTCATATCTTATCTGAAAAGGACGATTTTTTTTCCACGGTCATATGCCACGAGTTCAGATCAAGAGCAAATGATGATATAGACAATTTCTTTAGCCTGTAGATTAGCAGCAATTAGCAACCCAGGTTGACAAAAGTATTGGGATGCAATTGGTGTACATATCTCAAAATTAAGCAAAAATCTCTTGAGACAGTGAATGTCTTTATAGATAACAAAGATAAAAATAGATTTTATTCCTCAGGTATAATGATTCAAATTTACCTTGAAATAGCAGCAGCAACATCCGGAAACTTTCCATTGTTCAGCTCAGCATTTCTACTGTAAATCTATATAATGTATCTGTTTCAATAAAGCTGTCATTACAGTAATAAATATCATAGCAGTATATTTCTGGTGGTGGGTTTGACCAGAACATATCACCTGGGCACGCTCTCCATCATATTTGTATTCACAAGTAAATTTTACATCCTGGAATTTATTTAAAACTTCAGATAACAACAATGAAGAAAATGGACAATGAAGAAAATGAAGATAAGATCCTAGAGATGAGGTGCGTGGAGTTAGACGGTTTGCAGATATATGATGAGATCGGGGGGAGCGAGGGCGTGGGAAGGTGGGTTAAAATGTCGCTGGCGATGGGGAAGAAGATGTGATGGAGAACCCAATGGACTTATAAACCACCAATATGATGAGCACAAGCCTAAAAGGAGAGCTCAATCCCCAAAAGCTAGCCTATGAGGAGGGAGAACTCAATGGACTTATAAACCTCACTCCAAGAACTTAATTCCCCAACGTGAGACTCATTATAAAAGACTATCGCCCATGGGTGTGGAGATCTCAGGTGGTAGAAAATTACCAAACTTGGCAAATGAGCGTCTATGATTTGCTAATGATCCTCCATGATTTACAAATGAGCATCTAAGATTTGAAAATAAACATCCACCAATTATAAATGAGCATCCCGGATTTGCAAATGAACAATTTGTAAATGAGATGATTTGATTTCTTACCCCTTGCACTTATTAACTCTAAAAAACATAAATGCTTCCGGTCCTATTTTCCCATTAATTTGTCAAACATGAATTTATTGCCAATTTTCCCAAATCAATATAGGGTGCTTAATATTGGATTTGTTTGAAGAGTTGATCTTTATCTTGAATATAACATATTTTTTATATTTGTCAATTTTTTTAATTTATTCTTATTGATGTTTTCTCAACAATAATCAATAAAAGCCAACAAAGGAAATAAGAAAGAATACTAGGATATCAACTATCAATAATCAATTATCAAATTACGTAATAGTTTTGACAAAATCAGTAAGTAAAGACGATATGTGTAAAATGATTGATAAAGAGTTTTGAGTTGTGACAAATTGAGTAATAGTTTTGACAAAAATTGTTTGGCAAAATCCACAATGGTTTTGATAAAATCGTTAGATATTGAAAAGCTGATACCATTACTTATTTAGTTAATGTCATTACCCTTTTAGTCAATCCTACTACAAATTTAGTCATTTCCATTATTTATTTTGTCAATTTCATTAAGCACGCCCGCATAGAACAGCTTTCATAGCCCAATGGCCACCTAACTCCTTCAATAATATGGTGGGTTGAGTTTGAATCACAACCCTTTCACCTTAGTTCAATTATTTTTTCTTTAAAAAAAAATGACCCACGCCCCAAAAAAGAGCCCTCAACACCAGAGTTCTACTAGCGGTTGTGGCTCAAGCCGTTGGCAGTTGCAGGTCGGACAACTTGGAGTTCTGACACCCAACTGGAGATTGCAGGCTGGCCAAAGCCAGACAGTGGCGCTCCGGTAAGGCTCATTTCTCTCTCTTTTTTTTTTAAATATATTTAAAAATTGAGGGTATAATATTAAATTAATCAACATTTTAAAATTTCAATTTGATCCCTTCATTGGATCCAGATTCTCTCATTAGTGTTTTCTCATTGTCCTTCATCGGCTTTAAATCTATACCATATGTTTGATATAATTGTGCACATCAACAATCTCCCTCCTAAAGATTTAGCCAAATTAATGGTTGAGATAAGTTTATGAGGGATAATGCGAGGATATGATTCCTCATGTTATGTCATTTACTAGAATTCTCCTTTTTACGTTTATTCATATTTGATTGATGGAGCAACTTTTGAATTTGAGTTTAATATAGTTTCTTCTTTTTTTATTTTTCTCTTTACAAGACTGTTGATTTTCTCACTTCATATCCAAAAACACCTATTAATATATTTTGATAATCATATTACCTAACATCATATATACTACTATCACAATTAACACTTTCGTATAGTTTTTATTTTAAAAAAAATACAGATCATACTAAATAATTTAACTAACTTTTTTAATTTAATCAAATTAAGTACATATGTCTTATACTCCCTCTATCAACATATTTAGAGAGTTGGTATATGCTCCTTCTCATTTTTAAATTTATATGTATTTTATTTAAATTAAATGCAATATTTTCTCCGATTGCGCCCAGGAACCACTCACACTCAGTACCAACCCTTTAGTAATAATGTCATAACAATATTGGATCTCTAGTAAAATCGCAAAGAACAGAAAACTGAATGAATGAAATAAAAATAAATTCACAAAAACATAAATTGTTAACTTAAAAAGGAGAAAATAAATTGGTATAAAATAAAACTCCATAACCAATTGGTCAACTGTATGGTATCTGCAATGCTTGAAAGTTGAAACCCATGTCTTGTTAGAAGGAAAAAGGTCTTGGATGCTGTACTATTTAGTAACCAAGAAATCACAAAAAATAAAACAACTACACCTAAAGCCTTCATTCTTGCATCAAAGTGACTTCATTGGGTCCGCATTCCATTCTTATCACAGTGATGAGCAACTAATTTCTCATTATTTTGATGACATCTCAACAAATCAACTATTTAAACTTTGATCTGAACGGTATAAATTTGAAATTTTTAATGTGATTTTTTTAAATGAACACACTCATTTTTATGAGAAGAAACAATTATGAGATTATCTTTATTTTTAATTCTACATATAATAAAATAAAAATTTATTTAAAATGTAAAAATTAAATTAAATTTGGACCATTCAAAATCAATCAAATGGTGAAGATTGGCGATGAGCAAATTTTATGCTCATCACTACAGACGGGACAATCAGCACTTTTGTCCACAATGACACACCATTTGACTGATCAGTGATCAAATACAGATATCAAACAGCCAACAAGATTGACACTTCGCAAGGGTAAAAAAATGTCTTCGATCCAATCTCATGCACAAATTTCAAAGCCAATAGATTAAAATAAAAAATAAAAATAAAAAACAGAATCCTCTTTAAAAGCATCATACAGATACACAGCAGTCCATTCATCTGACTACCTAAGGTGAGCACCCTCTAAGCTTTGAAGAAATATTACCTAGTGTTCAAAGATTTCCAGACAAGCTAAATTTGTATGGTGAGTATGGAAAATTTCAAGATGCAGGTACACAGAAGACATTCGAGTTTTAGGGGTTTTAACTTTTAAGTCTCATATAGATCCAAAGAACTGTTCCAGGGATAAGGCATTGAACACATTTGCGGCAGTCCGTTCAGTTCTGACTGGAGAGACGTGAAGTTGGTACTTAATAAACCTCTGCATCATAATTGATGTCAACCATTAAAAGATGCAAAGTATGATTTTATATATACATCAGAACATGTGCTTAACCACTGGAAAATAAAGTTCACATATATAGACTTACGGCTAACTGAGTTATAACTCCTGGATTTGTGTCAATGTGCCAATCGGGTTCCAACTGCCGGACAAATGATGACCTTCCATTCTCTGTGCTGCAGAAGAGGACCTGCATATAGGAAGCAGAGATAAAAGTAGATAAAAAGTTATAAAGGTAGAGAGAGAAATGCGCAGCAACGGCAAAAGGTGACATCACCATGAAATTTACAGAATTTATGAGGTACACAGGAGAAATTCGTGCAACAAATCAGAAGAATTACATTAAGCACTACATTTTCTAACATGTGATTTTGCAACTTCTCTACAATCTGCAAACACAAGACTCGAGAGAAAGTCACAATTCAGAAGACGGCATGACCAATTACTCATTTCAGTCCCAAGGACATCATTAAAAGAAAATAAGAAACCAAGAGCAAATAACCAGGAGCACATTTTTCCTCAGATCCCCATGTCCTTCTGATTAATGGTTCTGTACAGCATACACCACACCACACCACACGGAATTTGACTTTATTCAACCCGACTTCCATCAAAATTCTCTCCCAGAGTAATCATGGAACTAACTCTAAACGTACATCTATAATGATACTCCTAAAGTTAGAAAATTGTCATCTACACTACCACCAACAAAGATGCAACAACATAAAGAGCTTGACACAAAAGTCCGTATAGTTTTTCACCCACAGAACCAATGTCACTATGTATTTCATGCCTGGCCTGAATGTCACTACATTTTTAAAGATGCATTAACATAAAGAGCTTGACACAATGACGTCATGTGATTCATATAGCCAACCTCACCTAGTGTTGGCTTTGTTGTTGTTGTAATATCCATCAACATATGTGCTGCATCTAAAAGGAAATCCTCATACACATATTTGCATGTATTTAGCACATAATATTGGTAGACTATAACCCCCATTAAGAAGAAAATTAAGTTCTATCAATAAATATTCCGTAATCTTAGGTTTGGTGCATATTCACATACCTTATCCTTGATCAAACCACCGGAAGTGAAAACCCCAGCATCCTCCAACGCCACAAGAACTCTTTTCTGCAAAATCAATCCATGCATAAAGAATCAACATTTTAATAGTTTGGTATATGGGAACAGAGTAGCAGCATAGAAACATTACAAGGTCGCCTGAAATCAATTGAAGTTTGCACAAAATGTTAGCAGCCACAAAAAAAGATTGGTTTTAATAGGCTATATGAAAACAGCCATTACAACATGGTACTAAACTGCTAGCATTCGCTACTTAGGGGGCAAATAAGCTGTTCACAAGTCAAGAAAAGGTCATAAATGATTTAATGTAACATATCTAATGCAACAAGAATAATAGCAAGATTACAAGCTACACACACTGAAACAAAATTTTCTAGAATTTTCATTTCAAGGAACAATGCATCTTAGTGCATTCATTTGTTATCAGCAGTAACAAATTTTTGCTCCACTAGACTGGACAACTGAGAGGTTGTCTTATTGATTCCATTATACTAGTAAGACACGAAGGATAGATGATTTTGACTAACACAAGGTCATGAGAAGTAATGTGCTTTAGACAGACATGGAGTATAAATGATTGTAATAATATATTATTTAAGACGAAAAAAAATATTCAGAAGAAAATGGTTTCACACACCTCAGTTTCATCATCCAAAACTCGTTCCATGAGATATAGATCACAAAATTTTGTTATCTCCAACAATACTTCCAGCACAGAGGACCTTACTGTAACTTGTTTCTGCCAAGACCATTGATATATTTCTTCAGTTTAACTTGTTAATTTGCATACGTGCACGTGTGTGTGTGTGTGTGTAATAGAGAATTTCACCACCTGAAGCTCCTCTGGACTATTTTCTTCAAGGATCACTCCAAGAAGGCGACAAGTAACCTGCAAACAAGACAAACTACACCATAAAATTCTGCAATAGAAGGCAGGAAACATTGCTTGATTGGGCCTTAGACATTTGGAATGCAGGCAAATGCATTTCCTTTTACCACATTTCTTGATTTCATGTTAAGAAGAGACAAGAAGTAAGAGTTAAAACAACGGCAGAAAATCAACAATTTTGTATAATTTATTGAATTATGTTCCAATCGAAAACTTTATGGCTTAATTTTATCCATCAGTGCCAAGCATCCTTAATCTATAAAGCCACTGACACAAACAACCAGTGCACCATAATATGGAAGTTTTCTTAGATTTAGACAAGATTGGGATTCATGATAGATTGATGTAAACCACAGCAACACTAGCACAAAGCATGAAATAAACTTGATTAGCACAACAATGTACCAGAGTATGTGCGTTTAATTACCTTCCTTCCTTCACTCAACTTCTGCCTAACTATTTGCCCCAATGTTGGCTGGAAAAAGTAGGAAAAGAAGTCAAAAATTAACCACTGTATCCAAAGCAATTCAGTAAGCATTGATATCAAAAGATGCAGGCACCATATGAAGCAGCGGGCATTGACAATTGCAATAACCTTAACAGGCTGAAAGAACTCATCTACAACATTTTGTGCACTTGCATCATCTGAAGATGAACAAACTCCAGAAGGAATTACTGGAGCATTCGAAGGTGCACTAACTCCAGAATTACCAGGCATAGTGGCTAGCCGTTTTCTTTGCCTTGGTTGAGATCCACTGGGCGATCTAATCATCCTCCAGGTGAAAAAAATTGCAAGAGCAAGACCAGCAACTGCTCCAATAGAGCGTGAATCCTGATAACAAGTTGAAAATAATGAAGGTTTGCCCATTAAACAAAATTGAGATATGACTAGCACGAAACTGAGACCGTCATGAAAAATGTACGTTCCATATAAAAACAGAACAAAACATTGGACATCTAAATCAGTGAATTCTATAACTCTAGGTCTGCTCTATTTCCCAAAACCCACAAGCACCCAAAAAAAAGTAACACTCAGGCGCATAAAAAGAAAATACTAAAGCCACAAAATGATACTATCTGTTGGGAGCAAGTGGAAAGAGACTTGCTCTCTGTTCTAGGCATGGGAATAGAGAAAATAGTGTTGAGAGCTCTTTCCCCCACGACCATGAGCCCAACTCGGGACGAATCCGGATTAGTTGGAACAAAAGGTTCAAGTGAACCGGGTGGGCAATAAAAAAAAAACAATATTGTACCACAATGCCAGAAACTTGGTTTTTGCTTTAAAACAGCAGCTGTGGCTATAGAAGGCAGATTTGGGTGGTCCAAGACTTGCTCCTAAAATGGAAATTCCTAGAAAATTAGTTCAGATAAAATAACAAATCGATAATCTTCAATGTATCCAGATATTTAGCTACTTTTTGAGAGGATGAGTAAAAGCAATTGTTGGTTTTCACAGTGAATGGAATTGATATAGAGCTTTCAGAGTTTTGAACTGTCTGAAGTTTAAGGGTGTGTACACCATATTGAACAGAGATTATCCTTTGAACCTCAGGCTTACTGATTAACTATGCCTCTGCTACATTTCTGAATAACATGCATCTCCATCAACCGTTTTTCTTGTTCCCAGCATTTTGACTGGACATTTCAGATTACTTTTGTTAGCTTATGTTCAGTATAAGACGGAAAAGGAAATTGATGACAACACCACCTCCTAGACTAGAATCAGCAAGATCGTTGATGAAACATCATAAAATAGTAGAACCAAAAAAAGACAAAAGACCCTAGCTCATTAAAATCAATTATATTCTACTCACCTCACCTTCAAAACTAAAACGTTACACATTTCACTTTTAACTTATAATTATCTCTCATAGCAGTAAAATCATAGAGATGACTCACATCAGACTTAGTAAGACCGAAGTCTGAAAGGGTGCCCTAAGACAACTATAGCCTAGTAAATTAACGCTTTATTAACCATTCCAGCCTAGAAAGTTTTTATATGTGCTTGACAAATGAACCAGCCGATACTATGGCACAAAAATTAGTAATCATTCTTCAGATAGCCAATTTAACAGTCAATATTTACATAGGTCATTCATGGGACTAAATTAAAGTCTGATCAGAACAAGTAGATAAGATTCATAATCAAGTTGCTTGCAATTAATCAAACTGGCGTTAAGTAGACGCATATGGTCATAAAAATATTTTAATAACTTTAAGCATCAATATATTCAGATAGTGAAGTAGTTTTCATTGCTCGGTTTCAGCTCCCGCTTAAATCAGGTAAAAGAACAAACTTTGAGCCTTTTATGCTTTCGTTTTAGCAGTTCTCCATATCCTCCTCTCTGACTAATCATGTTCCTTTTCCAATCACAATTCTTCTAAAATTTGAGAATATAATCATTGAAAATAAAAATTAAGTGTTGCCACAATCAACTATAACTCGGAAAAGCAGCAAACAAAACGAAATACAAACAGAAGGGCGGAAGGCAGATAAGAAGATATTGACTAAACGCATTGAATTTACTATGATTCCAAAAAGAAAATGGAAGAGCTGAACATTCTTTGGCTCACATAAGGGATATCAGATCCGCCAAAATGGCCGAGAAATAAATGGGTAAGACAATAATTAATTGCTTATAGAGAGCAAAAATACCGGGTTTTGTACGAAGAGCGATATCAAATTGGACATCTTGACCGTGATAAAATCTCTCCATCGTTTGATAAGTTGAAACAGCTCTTCTTTCGAGGAGTCAACCATGGTTCGTCTCCGCCTTAAGAGGATTTCTCAGTTCCAGAGCGATGACGTTTAAAAGGATTGCTCAGAATTGCAAGAAATTCATCGACGATCACTGTTCGAAAGATAGAGGGAGAAGAACTCTGTACAGCGTCTGTGCCCCTGCGGAGCGTCAACGATAGCATACGAAGTAGAAGAGCGCTTTTGAGGTTTCCATATGAAGAGGGTTAATTCCAAAAAAGAGTGAAAATCAAATTTTGCTTTTTCTGACTGACTTCCCTTGAGACACACTAACCTGGTTTCTTCTTTTTCCCCAGAAAATTAAGTCTCGATTTTAAATTTATAATTTTTTATTATTTTGAGATTATAACTTCTAAAAAATCTGATTATAACAAGAAGTTTATTTAATTTTAAATTGCCAATTTTATAGATTTAATTTAAGAGTAAGAATTATTTTAAATTTGAATTTGAATCGGTTACACACTCCTATTGAATTCTTTTGCCAGAATACCTATTTCATTTGTTAAATTTTCCTTTTATTTTTAAAATTAGTGTAACTATAATTTGAATATCATCAAAAATCAATCTTATCTTATATTTTATTTTATTTCTAAAACTAAACTTTCAATTAGACCCAATAATATTTGAATGCGACCCAATCAAATAATTATATATTATAAAAGTCCAACCCAAGATTTATAAATAGATTTTAAAAGCTTAATGTACCTTTTTAATTAAATTAGTCCGCGGTTCCTTATTATTTCACTTGCTTTTTTTTTGTTACAGCATTTCACTAGTCTTTTTTTCACCAAAAAGCAACAGAGCTCCAATCACGAATTCCCCTTGGGTGTTTGGGCATTTTTTTATTTTTTATTTTATTTTTATATATTTTAGTCTGCGATTCCTTATTATTTCACTTGCTTCTCCCTCTAATGAGGGCATTTTTTTTATTTTTTATTTTATTTTTATATATTTTATTTATTGAGATTAAATTATATATTAATCTTATTTTTTTTTTACACATAATATCTCAAATTAATTAATTTTCAGGATACTATAGGAAAAATATTTCTGAACGCAGAATTGTAAATTAATTAATTCGAGATACTACATGGAAAAAAATTTTTCAAAATGCAACATATAATTCAATCTAAATAAATAAAATATATAAGAAAATAAATTTTTTTAAAAAAAAAATATCATCATCCCTCTAATTAGAGGGAGAAGCATATAATAAGCACCTAATGTGAACCCTTTCTAATCCCAAGTTCAGACGAACAATACAAGAAGATTAGCAATACATGTGCCAAATATGACTACTTTAAAACCAATAGAAAAGAGTGAAAAAGACCCGGAAAAAAAAAACACTTAAGCTTAAAAATCCCAAATCAATTTTATTGCCTACAAATATATGGCAATTAGCAACTCATTCTAAAGAAACCACTTATGTGAGATTTTGAAACCGTCTTTTTCCTTTAAAAAAGAAAAGTCTTATTCCAACTCGATGCAAACTTTAATATCATCATCATGACTTTTATGATTTGATGGATACATGAGAGACAATTAAAAACTCTCAAAATGCTATGCGTTAACTCTTGGAAATTGTCAGCATTTCAGCACATTTTCTATACCTTTTTAACTAATTTAGGTTCAAAATGTGTATGGAAAGTAAAATGTATAGAAGAAAATGTGCATATCAAAGTATCAATCAAAATTTTAAGAAATCTTTGTTATATTATGTAGAGTTTTAGAGGCAATTGTGAACTGATAATTCCTCCCTCTTTTGTAGGAGGATAGAAACAAAGATTTGAAGCTCTAAACAATTAAGAAACAAGGAAAAGAATGAAGGCAATGAAGAGATATAAAATTTAAAGGACTTGTACAACTGGCTCTAACAAGTAAACAGACGTGCTATAGCAAGCTGAGGAAAATAGCTCTATGTATGAACTGGTTACAGCAAGTTGACCAACTTGCTATGGCAAGTCGGGGAAAATAGCTTTTTGTCTGAGCTGGCCGCAGCAAGTTGTGCAACTCGCCGTGGCAAGTTGTGAAACAGTACAATTACGCGTTTTAACATCAGAAATAGAAAAGCACTATTTAACCTAAAGAGAAGGGCCGAAAATCACACTTCTCACACTGTGGAACCTTGAACCAGCCACTAGAAGAGCTTGGGAGAGAGTTTTGGAGCATTTTGGAGGCTTGGGTACTAATCTCAAGAGGGATTTTGAGATTTCTACCTTGGTTCTTTCTCATTTTCTTCTCATTTCCTCTTTGTTTTTTCATGAGTTCTGTAGCTATGAGTAGAATCACTTTGTATTTGTATGAGTAGTTAAACCTTTTATTCTAGGGTTCTTTTAACCCTTTGTATGGATTAATACTTAGATTTTCCTCTCTTTTGATAGATGAATATATGTGTGTGTTGATTTCAATCTAGATTTAATGCTTCTAAGTGACAATTGATCTCCATTTAGATGATTTATTCACTTGAATTTGACTTGAGAAAACTAATCTAGGTGTAGAACTTGATTGAAATCATACTTGTCTTGAAATTTACTTGATAAATGGATGGTTTGTTAGTAAAATAGAGATATATTTACTAATCTTGCATAGTCACATTAAGGTTGTTGCTTAAATAGTGATTCTCATTAATTGTAGCAAGAGATTGTGCATTTTAATGAGAAGAGAAACTTAATATTGACTTGAGAGAGCTTGTTAAGTGTTTGTGAACCTTAGACTAACACATATATGTATTGAAACACTAATAGAGAGGAAATTGATCAAGTATTATGAAATGCAAAAGGGGAAGAAGAATCCTAGATTTTAATTAACTCTTGAAATCCAAAAATCATTTGCTTTTATTGATTTTTAGTTTTAGAAAGTAGTTTTTAAATATTTTCATTTCTTATCAAAGTTTTGTTTTAACTCAACTAAATTGAACTCGCTAAACCTATTGTTTGATTAATTTGTTACATTAATCCTTGTGGGAACAATACTTTACTTATCACTTTATTACTTGCACGACTCGTTCACTTGCGAGGTGATCACTATGCCATTTCCATTCTCACTAGTGAAACCAATTAAAGAGAGAATGTAAAACAAAATATATTCGATTAAATAGATAATATATGTTCATTTAAAAAATAGCTATTTAGTTTAAACTGGTTTTTTTCTGAACGACTTCGGTACTGTAGATGCACCTTGTCCACTTAACCTACCCAGAAAGCCTGCCAAGCAGAAAGAATGAAATGGTTACACAATGGAGCCACACATCACTAAATAAAACGCCATCAATAAAATGAATACACAGTCCAATTTTGTGAACAAAGAACGATATTTTGTAAGCAAAAATATAACCTTCAATGACAAGATGGAAAAAGAGAGCCACTGTCCATCAAAATATTGATGACATATCAAATGATGCTGCCAAGGCATCATGCTGTTCAATTGCCTATACACTGTGATCATTATTGGAAAGAAGAAATTTTTCTTCCTCAGTTGACATGTCACTCATTGGAAGCTGAACATGGGACTTGGTATTCATTTTATTCAACTCATTCTCTACCCGGAAAAAGATCCATTGGAAGCGGCGGAAAATCTCCAAGGAGGCAATCGTGAACACAGTGAGATGGTTATGGCGGAGATGGGCAGACAGCTTGTACGTCCACGTACAACGCAGAATTAGATTGCTTCCAATCACCCAAACGTAAACCTGAACACCCAAGTATATATATATACAACTTCAGGCTATTGAGGAACAGTCTTTTTTTTTTTTTCAGTATATATAAACCCAGTTTACATATTAGTTAGAAGAGGGGTGCATGTGTGTCAGAAGAGGTCGCTTTAACCATGGGCTAAGCTTGACCTCTGCTAAAACACTAGTCTTTACTTATCTTATTTATTTTTAATAAATGAAAAATAATACTGTTAAACTCTATGGCTGCACTTCTTTAACAGTCCTTACCCATCTCCTTCCATGCAAACTATTGGACAGTGGATGTGGTTTGCTGAATTTGAATATCCGAGTGAAGGAACTGAGAATTTAAAAAGGGAAATATGTCAGCATGTCACCAGACAATGTCACATAAAATAAGAAAATATTACATTATATAAAATATGGGTTTTCAGCTGTATAATCAAAACTAGTTCACTTGATCAATTAGACAGGCAACAAGGACATTCAACAATGATAAGCTTTATGCATGTTAACACCAAAGCTACTCCTATACCTCCTCATTCAACATAATAAACAGAACCGCCAGATCACATGATCAAGAATCCGATCATGTGCAACATCGCCATATAAACAAGCTTTTTGCATGGATTGGTGCAGAAGGAAATTACCATAAAATGATGGCTGGTGTACCAAAAAAAAATCAAACCACCTTGGAAGTCATCCCCCTAGCAATGCACATTGGAAAGCAAAAAATAAAAGATTCTTTAATGCAGTAGTTTATGCATGCTTGGCGATGCTGCTAGACAAGATGACAGGCAGTTTACAAGCCAATTAAAGCCCTTTCTTAGTTCTCGCATTTTACTTATGTTTAATCAAGAGAAAAAATCACTTTTCTGTGACAGCACCATCTATTGTTCTGCAGTTAAAAGCTAAATTCAAAAGTTACCATTGAAAAAGATAGGGCAAACATTGGGCCTACCTTAAGTCCCAATCTCGAGTCACATCCCAATAGAAAGAGTATAACGAGTTCACAACACTTGAAAGAAGCCAGAGGGGCCTATATAAGTTTGTCCAATTATCAGGGAAGACGTGATACTTGAGGGCAGAGAGAAAAATCACTGGCACTGCTGTGGAATATTTTAACGCTGAAACCATAAGCAATCGGAGTTAGAATATGACAGAGATGCAGCACAACTATCCTAGAAAAAACATGATGAGTTGTTCTAGAAATAAAGTCCTGATCCACTTAGAAGCAAAATGCACAGAATTGATAGAACATGCACTAGATCCTCGATATGGTATGGTTTTCACAAAATATTAATTAAATAAATAGCAAGAGACCCAAAAACTTAAGCTAGCATAAAACATCAAATTTATAAACAAAAACTTACGTACAATTTTTTAGAAAGGAAACAGAAAGAGCAAGACTTCTTACCATTCAGAAGTGTAGTTCTCTCCCCAGTGTCCTTGTACTGTCGGAGACATTGGTTCAGACGGAAAAGGTATGGTAAAACAAGAGCCAAAGGTATTGCAATAGAGTGACTGCCACAAACAGAATCAGCTTCTAACCAAGCAATTGTGGCAACCTACAAAGATTCTAAAAATCATTCCTTTATTGTGTAACTGGAATATCTTCTTAAAACTAATATAAATTCAACACAATGTAATTTATCAATTTCAGTTTATCAGAATCAAACCTGTCGATGGACCATTCGACAAACTGATCGCTCCAAATCTGAAAATACCTGCAAAAAATCGATGAACATAACCAAACAAAACAAAGTAGGGGATTAAAATAAGTCAACATATAGATAAACAAAGCATGTCAATTATAAAGTGTACGGATTCAGCATATCCTCTGTACCCCACCCTGAATTATACACATACCTAAATGAATGCTCATATTTGTACTTATAGGTGTAGGGTTGTGTGAGTAGTTGGATGTCATACAAAGCATAAAGAAACATGTAATTATAGCTCAATCATTTATCGAAGAGATTAGCTTGGAAGAGGAAATGCAGATTGTATTACGAAAATAAGAGATAATAAAGAAAAATACAAGAGTTTGCAAACCTTTGCCATGGAAGTTAAAATATCAGCCAAGAAAAAATCACAGAATGATATTGCCTGTTTTAGTAAAAGAAAGAAAAGGGACTAACATCAGATCATATTTAAACATTGTCACCAATCCAAAAATATCCAAGACATAAATTAATAAGGAATGGCATGAAGCAGGAGTAACAAAGGTTGAAATGTTAGAAAATAAGATGTAAATGACATGAATATTTCTCTCCTAAGAATCATTACTACTGCAATAATTCCCAAGTATCTTCAATGAAAGATATTCAATAGTTTCAACCTCAAACCCTTTCAAAAGATGTAACACCGCAAGGATATACCTGGTGTGTACACTAAAGCTTCTTTGCTTGATGGCACCATCACCAAACAGATGTGATAACAAAGGTCTTAATTATGACTTATTTGTTATCTGAAGTCCAGCCAGCTATACTTATCACTTCATCAAGCTTAGAACAGCATGTAGTTGGGCATCTACATTGCATGTTTATTCGATTGCTGTGAGTGGGAAGAAGTTCTATAAACATTCACCAACTCTCTGCTTTCATTTTATATTTATTTTTTATCAACAGTTTATTGATATAACTTCACATTTGGTGGAGCAATATCCTAGTTACAAAAGGGACACTAAGAAAAAAAAAATCTAAGATCAAGGACCCTAATACCTACATATCACCTATGACCTACAACCAAAATCTCTAGGAAAACTACACCAACAATTTAAAGCAACATTCACCAACTCTCAATTACTGATAGTGAGTGAAGGAATGTACAAAACAAACAAACAAAAACAGTGGCTCAATGTTCAAGGCTCCCACTAGATGGGATCTAGAAAATGATAGATGTATGTAGCATTACACAAACAAACAAACAAACAAAAAACGAAGGCCCAATGAACAAGGCTCCCACTAGATGGGGTCTGGGGAGGGATAGATGTATGCAACCTTACTCTCACAATCAAAGAGGGCTGTTTCCAAGATTTGAACCCATGACCTCTAGGTCACATGGTAGCAACCTTATGGCTGCATCAAGGCTCACCCTCGAGTGACAGAATGTATAAATTGAAAATATCCAAATTCAAGCAATCCTACCTGTAATGGTAACATGATACGCCAGAGTGTCCTCAAAAAATAATATCGGGATGAAAGATAAAAGATGTCAAATGGAAAAATCAGAATCATTACAACAGCAGCATACAAAAGCACCTGCAAGAGAGTACAAGTCAATTCAAAACAATACCAACAAGCTGAAAATGGACACACAAACATGGAAGCATATTCTTGCCAATCAAAGAAAAATTAGTAAAATCTGGGCGGAGAGCTTATGTGATTACTAGCCTTACTTTCTGCACCAAGATTAACTCGGAAGTGACTGACTGTAAACTTCTCACATGAAATGTAAAAAAGCCGGTGTACGTCAAATATCTCATTCATTTGGATGTTGGAGAGCTTCAATGATGCAATGTTCAACAATTGAGGTACCCTCTTCAGGACACTCTAATATATAATATTGAAATGATGGAACTTTAAGAGGGTGTTTGGTTTAGCTTATTTTAATTGATTTTACATTGTACGGGGTAAATATGTAAGAGTAATTTTGTCTTGTCTAGGGCAAAAGTGATTTTTG
The DNA here is from genome assembly GCA_037074495.1 of Acacia confusa. Lineage (NCBI taxonomy): Eukaryota > Viridiplantae > Streptophyta > Magnoliopsida > Fabales > Fabaceae > Acacia > Acacia confusa. The sequence goes on from CM073509.1 coordinate 4,783,525, forward strand.
AGGTGTTCCCAAACACCCCCTAAGTAAAATAAATGCAGAATATTTATAGGGGGAAAACATTACTTAATAGGAGCACCTATCCTAATGTGAAAACTTGGGTTATCAAGAAAATCATGCTGCAACAAACTGGATGCAGGGCATCTCTACTGCCTTATGGCAGTGACATAAACAGCAATCATGACCACAGACATTTTGGCGGTCCACAAACAAGCATACTAAATTCTCAAACCATCAACAATAATTAGTTTGTTAGTGAAAAAGTGTAAACATATGAAGTAACATCAAAATGTGATTATCTAGAGACAACTACACCAAAAAAAAAAAAGTGACGATCAACAACTAATAAGGGGAGGATGCGTCTATTACACTGGTTGTGATGCAGCGTATGAGACTTCTCCACGAGAATAAAGATAAAGATATGCTGTCATACTGGTTGGAACAACAATTGTCATCCACATGGCACACTACAATCATCAATATATAAGTCCAAAAGGTCAGTCAAGCATCCAAGTGTAAGTTTGGGGGGGGGGGGTAGAAAGCTATGAAAGCAAATAACAGTACCTTATGTCGAGAGCACCAATAATTAAGGCAAGGAAAAAGGGTAATGAAAGCTCATTCAAAAGAAAAATACTTTTTTACCTTCCATATTTCTTTGTGAGAGAGATGGTTTTGATCAAAATCAAATATTTTTGCATAGTTGACACCAGCTTGAGCAAAAAACCATAAGTTGATTCCCCAGAGCCAGACCATCAAAGTCTAAAGCATAAAAGTAAAACTAAATGAAATGATACATAAAGAACATAAAGATAACCAAATTTAGCATCTTTACATTTAAACCAGATGCAAACATAATCACAAGAGCACACTGACTGTGGAACTAGCAAAAAGAAAAGGAGAGAAAGAGAGAGAACCAACCGCAAGTAGAAGAGGATTGTAATACAAAAATGCTTCGTACAAAAATAAATCCCGCTTGTCTGCACTCATTCTCATGACAGAATTCCATCCAATCTGAAAATTTGACAAATAACAAACATAAGGCAGTGACAATATGATAAGATCCTGCCTTAATTTCATTTACGCATCCCATAGTTCCATTAATAAGTGTTGCTAAGAGATTGACCTTACAGCAGATGTAGCCCCAGCAGAGGAACATAAGTACCTAGACATACACCTGAATTAGATTCTGAAGAAGTAGAACGGAGAAAACATTAAAGTAAAAGGAGGGAAAGAAGTTAAAAAAAAAAAGGAAAAAAGAAAAGGAAAACAGTAGGCCTTAGATCAAGTTACAAATCCTTATTACAGGTATGTACATACACAACTCCTCAAAATGAATTTGACAATTGATTCTGCTCAAACAAATTTTGCCAACAGATTGCATCACTTCTTTTCCACAAGAATAAAGATAAAAGTAACTCTACAAGAATGAGATGTTGATCTTGTGTTCATTCAAGAAAAAATTGCATCTCATTTGGTCTAACCGTCTAAGAGAAAAAATGTAAATAGAGAAAAGCTACCAGTGCATTAAAAAACAAATAAATAAACCTTGAATCTCCATAATAAAACAGGTGAGGGCATTATTGCAGAAGCACTAATCGTCATTGGCATTGTGACACCCCTCAAATCATTCAGTTCTACTGAATGTAACAAACCTTCATCAACACCATTTTCTGCTTCATTGTCATCTGTGAATCACACGGGCATAAGAAGTATAGAGTGAATATGCATACAGGAAAAAATTCAAATTGTAACAGAGCTAATCACTCAGACAAATAAACCAAGTTACCAAGATCAGAAACAACAGTTCGGCTTCCAGACTTCCTTAAGTGCGGACTGTTGGTAGGAATCACAAGGCTTCCAACCATAGATGAAAACAGAAATCAAAGATGGAGTTGCAGTGGTAGCTCTTCAACAGTACCAAAAGCCTGGAGACCTGCAATTGTTGAAAGGACAGAAATAATACCAAATAATTACACTGATTTTCTAATATATAAAAATTACTAATAGAGAAAAAAGGAGGAGATGCATGGACAAAAATATATAAAAGGTCTATTACGGAACTTATAGATTCTCTCTAATTACAGATTGACAGCATATGGTGCAGATGTTTGTGGGGGGGGGGGGGGGGGGGGGGGTTTGCAAAAATTGAATTAGCATAAAGAGTGCAAGTATACCCATACACAATCTCACTCCTTTATATCAACCTCTCTTCAGATGTGAGACAGTAGATGATTTAATTTTGATAGGATCACCTAAAAGAAAATAACAATAAATAAACAGATGAGACAACATACAAGCCTTGCATGACACAAGTTTATAATGCATAACCTGCACTGGAAAACTGAATATAGCTTTAAGAGCTATAATAGTAGAAATGAGATTAATCATTTTGAAATACATTCAAATATCTGAAAATCTAAAATGTAGTTTGCCAGATTTAGATGCCAGATAACAAAATATTGTATACTACAAAACCAAAATAAAATGATAAATATGCACAATGAGGTCAAGTGGGTCAAGTAGAAGCTGCTCTAGAAACTCCAAAGGAAAAAGAGGTTGTGGAGTTCTAGATCCAATTTCTAGTATAATATTGACTTGATTGTTACCAACTAATAGGTAGTTTCAGACAGAGCTTATACAAATCTATTCTAAATCAATTGGGTTTTTCCAAGCACCCATGCGAATTGACAGAGCTAGCAAGTTTCAAAATATTCAGTCTCCACCAACCCTTGTGTAATGTATTTGCCAAAAGCAAATTTAGACAGAGATCTTCTCTGAAAATTTTGACAAAACGAAATGCTGACACTCAGCTACCCCTACGTTTAGTATAGTCATATCTGGAAACTATTGTAGGCGACCATAATTTAAAATATTCTACAGTTTAATAAAACAAAGCACAGCAAGACTTCTGCTACGAACATATAATGATGATCTCATAAAAACTACTAGAACTACATCTATTGATATGTAAGATAACAATGACTGACAGAATAATCCCTTGGCTAATTATAAATCACTCAAAACTAATTATTAATTTCAGGAGTAGCCTGACAAGACCTAAATTCGAGAATCCCCACAAACTATACGAGATCCAATGTGGAGTTCACCGTGAAACTATGGAAAATTGCAGCATGCAGACGACGAAAACAATATAAAATGGAGAAGGGATCATCACAGCAGCAAATAGCGAACCTAATCAGAAGAGAGAGCGCGAGAAAAAAAAAAACAATGCTAAGAAACGATTGTTGGATAATTTGAGCGTAAGGTAGGATCAGGACTTGTGTGGTTGGCTGGATCTGCATTCCATGGCAGAGAGAGCTGATGGCGGGTTTGAGTGAAAACGAAGGCGAGAAAACGCGTAATATTTGAATTTCCAAGGACCGATGTTGCAAATTTAACAACTTATTATAAACCACCAACTAACAATTCTCACATACCAATAAAAGTAGTTAAAGTCAATAAAGTTGTCATAGAATTTAAGTAATTTTTAATAGTACCCCTACTAATTACACTAAATTCTAATATTCTATTAATTATTACTCTCACCTACTATATTAATTAGGGGCATACATGAAAAAAGATAATTAATGTTCATTGGAAACAAATAAGTACCTTATAAAAAGGACCAAATAAACTTGCTAGTTGGTGCCTTATAATAAGGACCAGAGGGAGTATATCGTAAGAGTTGGTCCAAGGTTTTTAAACTCAGATTGGTTTGGTATTGAATTAAAAGTCAGTGGCTCCAACCAAAATCAAACCTGACATATCTTAAATCGGGGAAAAAGTGAAGATTTCCTAATTATTAATATGAAATTTAAAAAAAATTAAATAATCAATTTAACGAAATTTAAATCAGGCACAGACTTGACCTGTTTATCAACCATTTTGCTGGTTTTTCTTACTGAATTAGCTGGTCCAGTTCGAGTTTGATAACCCTAACTGGGATTAGTGTTACACCCCTACCGGCCTCGCCATATTTTAGATGGCAGGTACTGTGATACCTCTTATTTAATAAATCCAACTGTCAAACCTTCAAATACTTTATCACAGATCATAGAAATATAGCGCAGTGCAGTAACAAAACGATTTGGGCATAGTATACTGACGATAAATTACAAAATATTGGTTATAGAATCTAGAATATAATTACTTAAAATTATTACAATAATTATTTGAATAGTCTGGAACTGGTCCAATACCTCCATTTGTTGATATCTGTCTGGAAGCTTCATCCAGTAACTGTACCATATACAGATAGCAACAGAGACTGGAATCCCGAAGGATCCCAAAGTAATCATTAATCTCATATACAAAGTATAATCAAGGTATGTAAGAAAACTACAAACATAAAGCATACATCATTCAGTAGGTCGCACACAGCGAGGCACAAAGCCTAATTTGGAACAAGCAATCACATAACACAGATTGCTTAATAAGGCACACATCAATGCCAAAGGTTGCACACAGTCGGTTCCGGTACCAAAGCGCTTGGAAAACAATAACACCGAATGCATATACAATCATGGTAAAACATATATACAAAGTCATATATAAGCATATGAGATGAACGTTACTTACCTGGCAAACTTAAACTTATTAATTACTTTCTCCAAATTCTTTTTAAAAGCTCCCGGCAACGACACTTCCTATGATTATAAATAATATTCGTCACTTTTGCAATTCTTCGTAATTCAAATATTACTGAATAAATTATCATTTCAAGTCCATATCTTTCAAAGTTCTTGCCTAATCTTCCTTTTTAAATCACATTCTTGATTTAAAACTCATACTAAGTCATTTTTATCAACTTCAGCAGAACCTCCCCTTAAGAATATTGATTCCCATAATCATCAAATATCATGAAAGAGGCTAAATCCAAGTCATAAAGCCATAAGGGTGTCAAGGAAAGTACTTACTTGATTTTGAGATTTGCTTTCCTTGAACTTCTCATTCTTTAAACTCCTTGTTGATTTTGGCTTAGGCTTCTACATACCATACATTAGTTGCTCATTAGGATTTTCAACATGTCCATGAAGATAGAAGGAAGTTTCACAAAATACCGTAGCTAACTTACCTTAGTTCTCAACTTTGCTTGCTTCCTTCTTTCTTCTTTCATTTGAGCTAACCTTTATTCTCTTTTCTTTTCTCTCTTATGGCAACTTGGTGGCTTACAAATGATGAGAAGAAGTCCTTATATAGAGGTCATTAGCCCAGCACAAATATCTCCTTTGACCAATTACCATTTTACCCCTTGGTCTTATACTTTATTTCTCTTGAATTTTCTCCCTTTTTCTAGACAATTCTTGACTTCTCTTGAGTTCTCTCTCCTTGAACGAAGTACTCATGCAAAAAGGGAGTGAAAATGTCTTAGACATGTCAAGAAGGCTCTTAAAAATCCCCCCAAGTCAAATGACCAAAGTGCCTTTACAAAATATCCCTTAAACTTAGCTTATTTTGCAAGTTTTGGTGACTTTCGCTTCTCCTCCTTATTTTGGACGAATTTGATAGCTTATGGAGGAAGAATTTTGATCTTCAAAACACAATGAATAAGGTGTCCAAGTGTCCCTTTCTATTATTAATATATGAAATGTTTTGGTGTCTATTTAATCTTGTTAACCCTTTCCTTTGTGTGACACATGGCCATTTGACTAATCATCAATATTTTGCTTAATAAATGAGATAATTAGGTGGCACAAATTATCTACACAAATGTCCCTATACATTCCTTTTTAGATATCATGTTGACACCTTGGTAGCTTATGTTTTACTCCCTTAATCTTTGTTCTTCCATGTGTTTTTGGCATTTTTCCTCTTCTTGTCTTTATCTAGCCACTATTTTTTACTTCTTTGGAAAGTTACCTTATCCTATAATCCTTATTAGATAAAGGTGCACATGTGTCTCTATCATTTTCAAAGGCAAGGATATTTTTTGTTGCTAATCTTCCTATTTTGCCATGTGTACATGTTCTTGAATTCTTTATTGCCTTCTCATTCCACTTTATAATCATGATCCTTTATTAGCCAATTAGATAAGAACAAATATCATTTATCACATCTGTTGAACTAGGCCTGGTTGTCTGCCTGTCACAAGCTAATTCTTAAACCTTTAGGTCTAAAATTGAGGATATTACAATTGGTATGGGATTGGACGTGTGTCCAAATGTGAAGACATGTAAGTTTGGTATCGGCTTCACTCATTCTCTTTTTCTATATACTCTCATCCTTTATCCTTTTTGACGATTGGATCAAGATCTAATAATTCAAATTTAATATTTTATTTTCATCATTCTCTCCATTTCTTTCTCATCTTTCTCTTCATTGTAATAATATTTTTATAAAATATTAAATATAGACTATTAGATCTTGATTCAATGGTAAAAAAAGAAGTAAAGATTGGGAGTGGACAGGAAAAGAAAATGAGAGAAATAAGATCCAATAAGGTTTTTTTTGAAGAAAATGATGAGCCACATACTAATAATAAAGAATGAAGTCAAGTTTATGTTAAGGGATTATGTGCAAGATATTAAAAATCGGGTTGGGTAAAGATATTAAAAAGAAAAAATATCATTAAAAGCCTTCTAAAACTACCTAACTTTGGAATTGAGTTTCTAAATTTAACAAGGAAGTGTAGCCCAATTTAAAATTTTAGAATTGAGTGATTTTACTCCTATACCCTCTTGCTCATTCTCTCCACATTCTCTCCCTCATACTGTAAAACTTTTATCTCTAAAGTAACCAGCGAGCTCCTCAAACAATGCTCCTACAAGAAAGGTGACCAAGATTTCTTTGGTTGCATTGATGACGCAAATGTGAGTGATCTTTATGCTTTCAACTACCCGACAAAGGACTTGTTGAACCGACTTGCTGAGGATGTTTACACCCCTAAGATGTATGCAGTAGGAGTTAAAGCTTGAGGAATGGAATATCATGATAGCTTATGGTTGATTCGGTGCAATAGAGACCTTTCTAAAGACAATTGCAAGAAGTGTCTGGATGATACAATAGTAAAAAAATTTATTCTTGTGCCGTTAAAGATAGTCCATATAGGTAAAATCACTCAATTATAAAATTATGAATTGAGTTTATCATCATAATTTACAATTTGTTAAATTTGTAAGCCCGATTTAGGATTTAGCTATTTCAAAATGCTTTTAATAGGATTTTCTCTATTAAAAAATATATGGGTTCAATGTAATCAGGGGTGGAAACAGGTTATACAGCCTGTCAAAGGTTTATAATCTGGCCTATTAAGAGCTTGGTTAGTTTTGGCCTGTTAGTAAAAAAAGTTAGGCCAAGACCTACTTAAAGAATTGTTTTGATTATTAGGTTAGATCTAGGCTTACTAAAAGACCTATTAGGGTTGTCAATGTGGTCTAAGCATGTTGATTACTCTATGCTAACAAAAAAAGAAAAAAAAAGGAGTCAATTCCTCGATCTGAAAAAAAAAAAGAATATTCTTTCTGAAAAAAATATAATTGCATTAAAAAAAATTAACAGGCCTGATCTTAACAAACCTCCTTAACATCCTTAATTTTTGCTGATATTCAGTGCTTCATCTTAAGTTTTAACAGGCCTCCTTAATCGACCTCAAGCTAAGCCAAGCCTTTATGTAGGCGAGGCTTAGGTTGAAAATAATACCCATAACAAACTACAAATCAGGCTAAGGCAACCTTGTTGTAAAACAAGCCATGCCTGATAAAAGTAAAGACTTACCTGACCTATTTCTGCCCCTAGTGCTAATGGGGAAAAACTAATGCAACTGGTAGGAGCTGATTGGATACCTAGATATAATGGACCTAATTAACTTGACCTAAGTTTTATCCATTTCTTTATTGCTTATGATTTATTTTTAAGGGTTAAGATACAAAAATAAACTTAAGATTTTCACAAAAGTTCGTTGAATAATAAATATTTTTTTAAGGGAAAAAATAACTATAAATTTTTAAAATAAGTGCAAAAATACACATTAGCCTTAGTTGACCGTTTATATCTAAATTGTTTAATAGAAAATGTGACATAAAGGCTTATGTGAATGATTAAGAAACAACTTTGAGATAATATAAATACAAGGTAAATATATAATATAAGTTTTGTCTCGATTTACATTAAGAAACACTTAGATTGAGTGATCGAATGACGAGCTTGGACACAATATTGGCAACGGAATTCAAACACATCAATCAACAATCCTAAAAATTGTTAATCTGAAAAATAATCAATATGAAAAAAACACCCTCACCCCCATTCACCACCACCACCACCATCAATAATCAACAAGAAAAACTTAACAATCTACAAAAAGAACCTCTCCTCCTCCATTATCATCAACCTTCTTGAATTGTGAAGAAAAGCTGGAATTGTGAATCTTAATATCTCATATTTGTTGGAGGTATAGCATTTAAAGTAGATGTGTCAAATGGAAATCGGGTGATTCTCCCAAGTTAAATATGAACTGAGCCTTTTTTGTCGACTTATTAATACTTACTAAATACTCCATCCCATTTTTAATATTGGATTTAGTTTGTATTTTATAGTACAAATTGCAGTACTAATTAGATCTTACCATAAGGATCAGAGGTAGTGGTTAACTATATAAAATAAACCAGGGCATATAATAAAACATTAGATTCTAATTTTAAAACTAAAAAACAAAAGTATATATTTGACTATCTCATTTTGGATTTTTATTTTGCTCGTTTAATTTTATTAGGTTTCAAGTTTGTTCTTTAACTTTTAAAATTTTTGCTCATTTAATTTTATTAGGTTTTAAGTTTGTTCTTTGATTTTTCAAATAGGGGCAAAAGCATCCCTGCATCTAGCACCATTAAATAAGTTAACGAAATATTATCAAATAATAATAATAATAATAAGCTAACGATTAATTATATAAACAAGGAACAAGTTGAGGGTGAGGGTGTTATAGCCCAACAAACACTAATTAACACATATCTCGAAAATTTCTTAAATGTGAGTTATGAAAATAAAAGAATAAGACGGCTCAACTTGATTTTAAAAGCTATATTAGCAAAAGAGTTATTATTAAGATGGCTGAACTTGATTTTAAAAAGAAATAATTTTTTAAAACAATAATTTTATCCCATCAACATGCGCAGTAATGACACATTTTTTCATTTTTTTTTTCAAAAACCAGATGTACTCCCATATTCATAAGGCTGTTAAATAATCAATATTCAAATAGAATAATTGTATTTAAATCAAAGACTCTTGTATCATGATATTATAGAATTTTTCATTATTTTTAATATTGGAGAGTAAAATACTAAAATGATGGTATAAGATGAGGGAATACTGTATAATATACTCCATACAGGTCTTCGACCCGTACACTTGTCATCCCGGCTCCCGTACTATTTTGAGTAGTTGGTACGTACTTGGGTACTTGACCTCGTTTTAAAAAATACTCCCAAGGAGGAAGGAATAGATAAAGATAAAAAACTACAGCTTCCAAATTCAACCATATATCGCAAAATGTCCAATTTAGCATGACCAAGTGGCACGAGCCTTCTTTTGTTTTATTTTGGGTTTGGGTGCAAAAATATATATATGAGTTTTTTTTTTCAGGAGCAAAAATACACATATGTTTTTTTAAAAAACAAAAATAAACACGTGGTTACCATTTGGTGCAAAAGTCACATCCCACCGTTAAATCATATATTGTTCATCGTGATGAGAGAGAAAGAGATGAGTTTAACGACAGTGAACAATAACTTAAGGGTGAGATGTGATTTTTGCACTAAAATGGTAACCACATGTGTATTTTTGCTCTTCAAAAAAGCATATGTGTATTTTTGCTCATGGGGAAAAAGCCTATGTGTATTTTTGCAGCTTAACCCTTTTATTTTTGGGTTTTATTGCAATTTTATTTGGGTTAAGGTGCAAATACACATGAACCTTTTCCCCAGGAGCACCCAGCACCACGTGCTTTTTTTTAGAGTAAAAACACACACGTAGTTACCATTTTGGAGCAAAAGTCACATCTGATTGTTATGTTACTGTTCACCGCCATTAAGTTATTGTTCACTTCATTTCTTTCTCTTTCATCATGGTAAACAGTAACATAATGGTGAGATGTGACTTTTGCTCCAAAAAATGGTAACCACAGGTATATTTTTTTCTTAAAAAAAAAAGCACGTGGTGCTAGGCTCTCATGGGGAAAAAGCTTATGTGTATTTTTGCACCTTAACCAATTTTATTTTGAAAGTTTTTATTAAGGGACAATTTTGTCTATGAAATTTTTTTGGGGGGGTAATTTTTCTTCAGAAGTGTTAAAAAAGAGCAATTTTGCTCCGACAAATATCTCAATTAAGTTTAATCGTTAATTAATCAAATATGTTGGGTGATATTCCATCCGTTACCACATTATTTTTTTAAAGTATAAATTTTCTCGAGAGGTTTTAAATCTAACTTTGAAAAAGATAAAATAGATAACATATGAACTTCTAACGCAAATTTACACCCTAATAAAAATGACGTAGATAACATATAAATTGCCAACTTAGTATATTTGATCAATTAAAACTCAAAATTTATTAGAAATAACAATCTGGACAAAATTGCACTCTTTTAACACTTCAGGTACAAAATTCCTGTAAAAAAGACTTCCAAAACAAAACTAGTCATTAACCTTTTATTTATTTTTTTCTTGTTGAAAAGCCTTCTTTTGGTACCATACCGTACCCTTGTATGAGCCTTGTCCATGTCGGCATCTAAAGATGTCTTCCCCCAACAACTTTAGGGTTAAAGACGCAATTAAGGGCAAACACGACGTCTAAAAAAAGATTAAATTATGATATGTAAAAGGATTGGATGAACATGGGAGGTCAAACCGAGGATAGAGGTAAAAGGCAAAAAAATATTAAAAGATGCCGGAGCTGTCCAATACATTCTTGCAAGGTTTTGAATCATACAATTATAATATTTGTTACAGAATAACAAAGGTAAATGAATCAGGTCATGCAGAATATGTATTAATTCCTTATTTGCGGATAATCCATATGATTTCTTTTTTGCTTATGACTTATTTTTAAAGTGTGTTTGATTTGAGGGGAAATGAGAGAGTGAAGACTAAACTTAGAGGCTAAAATTAATCTCTAAATTTAGTTTTATCTCCCTTCCCTGCCCTTAATTCAAACACACCATTAATGAGTATGATGTAACTCGAGTCACATTGTGAAAAGTCGATCTTCAAGTTTTATTGGACAAGTACTTACTATTGTCACTACCCAATTTTCACTCCAATTTTGGAATCAATCTTACAGAAAGGACTGATGGTTGTAGTTAGCTACTTAGCTATATAAAATAAACCATGGCATATAAGAAAATCTTAGAGTTTTAATTTGGGATAAGTATCATTTTTGCTGTAAAAGTCTTAGCTTTGGTTGAGGAGCAGTGGATACCAGAAGTTTTATTTGGAACAAAATTGTCTTGGAAGTTAAAAAAAAAAAGAACGTAGCAATTTGTCTTGAAAGTTAAGAAAACGTTATTTTTTATCGTTAAGTTTCTACTACATTTTGTAAACTTTTGGGAAAAAATTATTCCTAAAAAAATTTCAGATACCCACTACTCTTAGGTCAAAACTTCCAAGGCAGATTGTTATGTTTTATTAACTTATGAGGCAGTAAAAAGATAATTCGTGATACTAAATGGTGCTGAAGAAATTCTTCATGATCTTAGAAAATTCTTTTAGGATTTTGAAAAAATATTTTATGGTACTAAACTGATATTTCAAGATGCTGATACTGAAAAAATAATTCAAGATCATGAAAAATTATTTTAAAATCTCAAAAAAATATTTTAGGATCTTGAAAAAATATTTCAAGGTATTGACTAATACTAAAAGGATATACTTCAGGATACTGAATGATATTGAAAAAATAATCCATGATCTTAAAAAAAACATTTTAGAATCTTAAAAAAAATATCATAAAGTATATTTTTAATAGTAGTTAGTACTTAAATTATTTTTTCAAGATCCTGAAATAATTTTTTTAAGATCAAAGTGTTATTTTAGTACCAGTTAATACCATAAATATTTTTTTCAACCGAAAATAATTTTCCAAGATTATGAAGAATATTCTTAGTACCACTCAGTATTCTTAATTATCTTTTTACTACTCGACTTAGAAGGACCAAATGCTAACACATTTTAAAATACTAAATTATTCTTAACTAATCCTTCTATATTTTCTCTCACAAAATCCTATAATTTTCAAATTATTTCAAGAAATCCTATAAAGGACTTATGAACTCATACAAAAAACAAAAAAGTTGGCTCACAAAATATAATTTGGGATGCCAAAAATATACAAAAAAAATTTAGACGTCCCAAAATATATTTTGGGATGTTGAAAAATCCCAGCCTCAAAAAATTGCGCCAAAAAATTAATTTTAAGCATCCAAAATATAGTTTGGGATGCCAAAAATTTTAAAATAAGATAATCCTTTTCAAATGTGAAATGCTCCACAATACCCCGAAGTGCGAAGCTTAATAAATATTTTAGTATGGGAAAATTAAGAGGTCCAAATGCTAACATACATTTTAAAATACTAAATTATTCTTAACTAATCCTCCTATATTTTCTCCCACGAAATCCTATAATTTTAAAATTATTTCAGGAAATAATCCAGATTTATTTGAAATATTTCAAACTAATTTAAATTTAAACTCAACAACTAATTATAATTAATCAAATTAATAACTAACATTAATTCATTTAATTTTACATTACTTTTAATCAACAAAACCTTTTCTTTAGGCTTTATAAACAAGGAGTTTGTTAAAATTATAAAGTTCAACCGTATTTTTCATTTTTTAAAATAAAATTATTTTATTCTGAGCCATTATAATTCCATTCTTGAAGAATAAATTGAAGGGAAAATCCCAAGTAAATCTATTTGAAATACTGAAATCTAGATTTTGACTTGCATTTTCAATAAATTTTTAATCAAGCCAACATGATTAATAAAGGATTTATGAACTCATACAAATTTTTTTTTTTTTATATTTTTGGGCACCAAAAAGAATAAAAAAAATTAAAAACTCCCCGGCACCAAAAAAACTGTGCCAAAGACTAATTTTAGGCATCCAAAATATATTTTGGGATGTCAAAATTTTTTTAAGACACTTTGAAATTATTTTTATGACGCCTAAATGGTAATTTTCAGGCATTTTATTACGAGAATGACACCGCCTATACTTTTTACTTCATTTGTTAAAATAAGAACGTTCTTTAAGGAAGTAATATCCATTTTTTGTAGTAGTGACAAATTCTTGCCCACACAATGCACATGTTTGGCCAAGAAGGGAGAGAGAGAGGAAAAGATGAAGCTTAGACACATTTAACACATGTTTGAATCAAAGAGCAAACAAAGAGAGTTGGTGAGTCTTTTTGACAAGAAAGACACACTTAATGATTGGCTCATCAAGTCTTAAACTCCCAACACTCCTTCTCATTTGTCATTTGAAGGTCAAACACTTCTTGCCTAAGAGAGAAGAGAGAGGGACAAAATTTAGAGAGAAGGAAGAGCTTTGAGAATAAAGATAAGTGTTTTTGTGCAAAGATAAGTGTTTCAGTCTTTTCACCACCAAAACACCAAAGATAAGTATTTTACTAAAGTTAGGAATTTATAAAAGATTATAAGAAGATGAATGGTGATGGAAAAAAATAAATTTGGGAATGATTCGGATTTTCTGGACTTTTTGAGATATTTTTCCATGAAAATAGACATGTCAAGGGTCGTGTATATTTTTTAATCATTTCAATTGGATTTTTTTACATTTAATTATAATTTTTCAAAGTTGTTGCACATTTTTGGACATAAATGTGAATAGTCTGAAAATCAAATACAATAAAGTTAAAGATCCTATATAAATTAAATAGGGACTTAAGGGGCAAGGAAAACCTTTTTAATATTTTAAGAATAGTATTTAATATAATACCTTACAAAATAAATAGGAAATTAATATTTATAATGGTTTTACTTGAGGACATTAACGGAAGACCAAGTTTCTTAAGCACTCAGAATTAGTACTAATTACACGAAGTTAAGGTTGATAACTTAATCTCAAATTTCTCGTGTTTTCATATATGCCTTGTATGTTTGTTTCTTGTGGATTTTTGGCTAAGTTTACATGTTCGAGTCTATGCGTTTTATTCAGCTAGTTGTGGATTATTGTTGTAAATTATAATGTTGCATGTTTGTTTTTTTAGCGCTGAGGATTCATGTTTAAAACAAGTAGCATTTGTTTGTTCTGACGTTGGTAACGATACATGAGTTGTATGCTATGTAGTTTGGTTGCGGTATGTTTGCTAGATGCTTTCTTTTATTTTGCAATATATATATATGTTATATATGTCTATGATTTGCACTTTGAATATGAGATTAATTGTTACCCTAAGATTCAATCGATCATTGAATCTTAGTTATATCTAAAGATTCAGAAAAATGTTTTGAATCGGGAAGTAAGGCTGTGCAGCTGGAGAAGTTGATGAAGACCCCAAAGGTGGGGATTTATTTGAAAGAATTTTATATCCGGTATTTAGGAATTGTAAATACTAACTATTCGATTGACTTTAATTTAAGATAATTGTACAACCAACATCCTCCAAAGGGATTACACCGAATATTCTCGAATTATAATTGGTATAACGCGTATATTCCTTCGGGAATTTAAATTAAGCATTATATGTTTGAGCATAAGTTATAAGTTATTCATCACCGAAACGCTAATATATACTCTCTATTGCGGACTCACTGTCAACGTTGTCACTCTGATAATTACACACTAATTAGTCTAATAAGAGATATAAGATCATTATTGAACTTCATAATGGACATAGAATTAGGGGTGTTACACCCTAAAGTATTTTTTTAGTTGCAATTAGTTCGCTAAAAAAAATTTAAGGGTATTGACTAGTACTGAATTGTTTTTTAAGATCCTAAAAAGATACGTTAGGAAACTGACTGAGACTAAAAAAATACTTCAGGATATTGAAAAATAGTTTATGCTCTTGAAAACTTATTTAAGGGTGTTGATTGGTACTCAAAAGATACCTTAGAAAACTGATACTAAAACATTTTCTTTTTTTAAAAAAAGCAGAGATCTAAATAAATTTGGATGACCAGATCTCTTGGCCAAGACGAGCGCCCCTGCTCGTCCAGAGTATACATTATCTTGCTCGCACAAGATTAATAAATACTTCATTCATCTATTCCCATATATAATTTCATTTTTAATTGAATAATGAGATTCTTAAAAATAATTAAAATTAGTTAAAAGTAATAAATACGTAAGAAATATAAATTATTTTCTAAAAATGTCATTATTTATGAATCAGTAAGAGAGAGAGTAATAATTAAAAAAATGATGAAAGAAAATGCATGGATAATAGATGATGAGAGAGTAATTGATAACAAAATAGGTAAAACCGTAAAAGAGTATTTATTGTTGAAACAAACTAAAAAAAATGACCTTATAAAAAAAATGAAAAACTCATTCAAAAAATGATGGTATATATAAAGAGGAGGGAGTATTTTAGTGGGATTCTAAACTCCAAATTAAAGAAATAATTACTTTAAGATGAAAATTATAAAAAAAAAAATTAAAGCTGTAAAGCAGCGTTTAATTAGTTGAGAAGGGGCAAAATATCCCAAGATATCTGTGCGGCCAAATCCCACAACATCTCGCAAAATGTTCGAATCACAAGGTTGCCCACATTTAGCAAATTTTAGTTTTACTTGCCACCTTTTTCTGGCAGCCCACATTTAGCAAATTTTAGTTTTACTTGCCACCTTTTTCTGTCAGCCTCCTCGATATGGTCCGAATATGAAGGATGACCAACCGGCACCAGCCTTCTTTTGTTTGTTTTATTATTATTATTTTTTGTTCAAAAGCTTTCATTTGATATGAGAAATACCCACGTGTTACACATGTTCCATCTGCGTGATTTCATCTATATTTATGGTTGGTTCTTTCGCTTCACATCACAACCTCCAGGAAAAACAAACACACTGCTACTTGCTCTGCTCTAAAACATTTCTTCCTATTCTTCCCAATTTCCGGTGGATTCTCTGTTTCTTAATTTCTGCTGGTCTCGTGCAAGCTGTTTCTCTGTGGCGGGAGTTCACTATCCTTGAATCAGTACGTATAAAGCTCATATATTTCTGCATCAGTGAATTATTATGGGTTATATTCCGCTAGATTTTCCTTCCTTTTTTTGGTGTTCTAAATGGTTTTTTTTTTTGGGATGCTGTTTTGATCTGTGAAGGGATTGGAGGATAGGCTGAACTCCCGCCACTATATGTTGTAGAGTTAACTTTTTGTGTTGGTTATCGTAGAGTGAACTTATTAGGGTGATTAATCAGTGAGTTATGGAACCTCTATGTGAACTTTGTGGGGTGGGAAGAGCAATGGTGTATTGCAAGCCAGATTCTGCTCGTCTCTGTTTGAATTGCGATGTTCATGTACACTCTGCGAATACTCTGGCATGTCGTCATGCTCGTTCATTCCTATGCAATAAGTGCAATTCTCAGCCTGCAATTGTCCGCTGCATGATTGATGAAATCTCTGTATGTCAATCTTGTGACTTGGGCCCATATGGCTGTTCAAGTTTGGGCCATAAGTGTCAGGTATTGAGTTCTTACACCGGTTGTCCCCTTTGGGCCGAGTTCTCAAAAAAATGGCACTTTCCTTTTTCTCCTCCTTCGTCTGGTATTTTTGGTGTCACTAGTTCTCCATCATTTGACACATTTCTTCCTAGAAATGACAGCTGCTCCAGCAAGTGTTTGGAGCAACCAGATGATGACGGTGCCTCCTCTAATTTGGTGACAGGTAAGGTGAATGAAATAGAACCATGTGTCAACTATGATCCTTTGATGGGACAATCTTCTAATTCTGTGCTGCCAAACACAAATTTCTCGTCATCGTACAAAGATCAACCTTTTTCATTTCCTCTTGATTCATATCTATCAAAGGTATGACCTATTGCTGGTTTGTTTTGGTTACCATAATCTAAGTATATTTATTTCCAAAAATGTTGGATAGTTGATTCACTCACGCACACACATATCCAAACTTGGCTTTCCTCTTTTTCTTCTTACCATCATTTTTCCTCCTTTTCCTTTTTTCACCATTGGATCAAGATCTCAACAGTTTACATTTAATATATTATAAAAATCTTATTATAATTTTACCTTATTATTATCATTTTACCTTAAAAAATTTCTATGGGTTTTTTGGTAAAGAGGGGTAAAAGATCTTTTCCTCCCCCTCCCTCAAACCACTTGGGTAGTTTTCATGAGACCTTAAGTTAAACTTCTGAGCCGTCATGTGCCCAGAAAGAGAAACTAACTGAACATGAAATGCAGGGATGTCCTAATTTAAAGGATCCTGGGTCTGTTAGTGGTGATGATCTCTGTGGAGGTCTCAACATACAAAATATTTCATTATGTTCTGAAGGTGATGATGAAATACTTGATTACACTAAAGAAGCCACCAGATACCATATTGGGGATGGAGAAATTGACTATTCATTAATGGAAAAGAGCATATCAGTGCCAAAACCCGACGGTTTTATTGAGAATGCCTTAGAGGTTATCCCTCTAATTTAATTCTCATTGATTAATTATTATTATTATTCCTTATTATATATTGGCGAAGGACAAAATTAATTGAGACCCAAATGATTGTTTTAGGCATCTTCATTATCAGTTCAACAGGATCGTGTAGCCTTTCAATCATCCAGTCCTAGCGAGTCAGTTAACTTGGGTCACAGCATCAACAGTAATGCAAATCCTATACCCATGAATCTGAGCTGCGACCAAAATGTCAATCCAGGATATCCTCATGGTCAAGCGTATCCAAGCATATCAGTCTCATTATCAAACATTAATGGTGAAATTAGTAAAACTATCCCTGATCATCAAGATTATGGATTACCACCAGCATTCCTGGCAGGTGTTAGTCAACCAAATTTTGGGTCTCCGTGCCCACAGGCAAGGGACAACGCTATAAGGAGATACAACGAGAAAAAGAAAAAAAGGGAGTATGTGCCTTTCACTCTTCGTGTGTGTTATGTTGGTACTGTACTTTACTGCTTTATGCAAGTCTTGATACACTTACTACATATACAGGCTCTTTTATATTGACATTCATGGACTACTGCAATTTATAATTAAGCTAGTCACAAGTTGTGCCTAGGACCATTGTTTCAGCTACTATATTGTGCATATTGGAAAGATTATAGTATTTCTTATTTATGCTGGAACAGAATCCTAATGGAGTTGGGATATTGATTGTGGCCAGGTTTAATAAACAAATAAGATATGCATCTCGCAAGGCAAGAGCTGATACTAGAAGACGGGTGAAAGGTAGATTTGTGAAAGCTGGTGAAGCTTATGATTATGATCCTCAGGTCAATGAGAACAGCAAAGCAGACTGCCGGCATTCACGGCCTTTTCCCTCGTTTTGTGATTCTGATTGGTAAGGCTGTCACTGAGATTTGTTTTAATAGCATATTTGCTAGGCGTGTGAATGTGGGATAGAATTTTAACGAAGCTAGATTACTATTCAAAAATTGTCTATCTAATCTAGGGTTACCTACATATATCTCTTCCACTAACGGACCTAGGAATTTTAATGATAGAGAGAAAATAAAAAATATTATATGATAAATAAAAGTAATTGAAATACAATATAAACTTAATATATAAAAAATTAAAAGAAATATCTTACATAAATTAAGATCACTTCACTTAACTTTTACTTTATGTTTTCATATTGTTAAATTCATTTATAATTGAATCCATACTAAAACTTAAAACAATTTCTTTTTCAATATAAGTAATTAAAGAATCATCAAGAAATTTGTCTTTTATTTTATTTTGAAGCTTGTTTTTTATTAACTTCAGGGCAAATAAAAAAGATCTTTCAGTAGTTGCTCTAGAAACTAAAAGAGTGACTACAATAATAGGGTAAATGATGGGCTTTCCAGTTATTGCTAACCCTTGACATAATTCAGATATAGTTGATAAATTAATAAAATCTGGATGTTTAGAAATGTCATGATCAAAATGTTGTAACTTAATCTTCAAATGTAATTTTTCTTGTTCTGTGAAATCTCTAAAATAAAATTTATTAACAAGTTTACAGATAAATGCATGATTAAATTAGATTTTTTTTTTTTGAATTGAAAACTTGTTCATAAAGTCCTAGCGTTTATTGATTTAATTATGCCTATAATTAATCAAGCTCATCTTCCTGTTTTGTGCTTGACCTTATACATATGTAAAATTTAGGGGGCAAGGGCCACCCCTAGCCTCCGCTTGGGTCCACCCTGATCCCTTCTTAGACTTCACCTAATTAAAGTCTTGTATACTAGGCTGTCCTTTATTTCGGATCTTTTGGAGCTTTTAACAAATTATAGAATCCTGCACTAATCTGTTTTTTGTGCATTACAATCCTGCCTTAATCTTTTGATGAAAACAAAGATGCAAAGGGGGGTTGGTTGCATTTGGAAATTACATGCAAAAGCAGGGGTTATGTTTATGCCAAGATTTTGCGTAAGATAGGAAGCGCAAGAGGTAACTGGCATCTTAATTATATAATCTTTTTCATGCTTCTCATTAAGTTTATGTTTCTTGAAAGGATTTTTACTTCCATAGAGTTAACAAATGGTTTTTCTTCTCGTTAACAGTCTGCTTAGTTTTTCTTGATTCCAGAGGAAATGCACTCAGAGGTTCGTACCCAGTTTTGAGACATGTGTGGCTGTGTCCTACTCAAACACCAGCAGAGTCAAGAATCAAGAGTAAAAGGAAAAGAGGGTGGTTAGCAAGCCAGTGCAGTGCACTTCCTCAATAATCAATGTGTTAGGCATTGCTTTATCGAGTTTTTTCCCCCGTACGTTGGAACCGTAACTTCGTCTTTCAATAATGGTGTACAGTAAGAACTGCGGTGGGCTTTTGGGTCCCCTCCATCACTAGAAGCTATTTCTCTACTACCAACAAAGCCATCATAATGTGACGTTTTCATAGTCTATATTGTTTATAAATAAATTCGTCATTGAAATAAATGTGCGGATAACAATAAAATCTGCTTATCTATATATCTTTGGGTTTGGGATTTTGCTGTGTGGAGAAAGGCGCAATTATTTAAGCTTTGTCTCACTTAGTAAAACAAGTTAGAAAGGTCTTGTTGTACCCCTCCTATAACAAGGTCGTACACTTTCACTAAAAGAAGGGGATTCAATCTTGTAGTTGGTTAAGACACTAAGGATGATATTCTAGTTCTTGGGTGCCTAGATAAACGCCTGAGCGTAATAGACGGTTCGCCCTGCTTAACATTGGTATCATTTAGAAGGAAGGAAGATTCTGCTATGTTCTTAGATCGTGGGTGAACCTAACTCTTTTCCTAAAATTTATATATAAAAAGCAAAAAAAGAAAGTTCTTGTTGTAGAACCATTTGTGAAACCCATTAACGGTTTTGGTCTTGTTTGCTACCTGTTTTGCGTCAAAACCTAGCCGTTTTGGTATAGAGGAAGGCAATTGTGACTTTCTTTTTTCTTTTTCTTTTTTTGTTTTCAAAAAAAAAAAATTAAGGGTATTGACAAGTATTAAAAAGATATTTCAGGATACTGAACGATATTGAAAATACTTTATGATCTTGAAAAATTATTTTAGAATCTTGAAAAAAATATCATGAAGTATATTTTTAGTACCGATTAGTACCCTGAAATATTTTTTTAAGATGTTAAATTAATTTTTCAAGATCATGAAGTATTTTTTCAATACCAGTCAATATTCTGAAGTATCCTTTTAGTGCCGCTTCATGCCCTGAAATTTTTTTTTTCAAAATCCCAAAATAATTTTTTAAGATCATAAAGTATTTTTTTAGGACTAGTTAGTATCCTCAAGTATTTTTTAACTATCAATATGAAATATTTTTTCAGGATCCAAAAATAATTTTCAAGATTGTGAAGTATTTTTTTAATATTATTCAGTATCATGGAGTATTATTTTAATATCAATCAATATCTTGATTATTTGCATTTGTTTGTGCATTTAATTGATAGTCTCTTGTACCATATTTTGATTATATTAGAGCTAGTTCTCATTGGTCTAGATGACTTATGGTTGTTTACGGGTGGATTGAAGGTTTTTCACACTCATAATTTTAGTGTTTGTATTTAATTTCTACTATATATTTGTTATTTGTTTGATTGTTTCTTCAAATATTCAAGTAGTGAGAATTTATTTCCACTTCGTCTAGCTCACAAGCTGCAGTTGTGTTTTTTTCCCCTTGTATAACCCCAGGGGGGTGTCGATATTAGTAATAGAAGTTGTTTTTTTTAACGTAATTTACATTTTCTGATATAAATATGCGAGAAAGATTTTATTTCAAATTATGCGAATATATATTTTTTCTAAGAGGCTCGTAGTGTATAATTAATGGACATATACAACTGTTTCAGTACGTTATCAGGAATCCACTTGATTCCTTGACAATTTTGATTATATGTGTGTATGTATGCGCGGTTCTGTTACATCAATAAGTAATTATATATACATATATAATTATACATAGAAGGATACAGTCGAGAAAATAAGCAGTTTCATCTTGATTAAGAGAAGGTTACAAATTCCAATGTTTGGAAACATTTGGGAGGGGTGATAATTTTTTGCTCCCTAAACTTTAAAATGAAATCCTGAATCCAATAAAAAAATATATATAAAGAGAAGAGAAACCCTTGACTAAATCAAAAAATTATATAGAGACCAGAGACACAGACACAAAGCGAACATGATCTCCTATCCTACCAACCTGTTGGCGGTTGCTGAATCAGCTGAGGCTGGTTTGTACTCTATAATTTTCATAAATGAAATAAGAAAGTTTCATTTCTCAACTTTTCCCCCAATTTGCTCTTATATTTTCAGGGAAAAAAAAAAGAAAGAAAATACAAATTAATTAACTGCTGTGTCTCCGTCTGTCCGTAGTTTAAACTTTGAAGCAGAATATACATAATACAGACATTAAATTTTAATCGAGCTTGGTACAAGATTGGAAGACAAAGGAATTCTTCCTTCCCTCAGAACCTAGTACTGTCTAAAAAAAATCTTTCTTTGAGCCTTGATATTGAGAAAATCATTAGTCCTTGAGTATAACAACCAATAAAAAAAAAAAAAAAATCCAGAAAGGAGTAACATCCAGTTATAAGATGGTCTTTGTCAGCTTGAACAGTTTCTGTCGCCGCCCTCCAACCTTCCGATATTGGTCGGAACAGTAACTTCGACGGAGGCTCCGATAAGATATCGTCGGGAAAGATTCTGGCACGTATTGCAGACAAAGCACCTTACGTGCCTAAAGGCTAAGAAATTTGCTTTATGAACCCATTTATCGCATTTTCTACATAGATACGCCTTATCAGCTAGGCAATACAGCGATGCCCTTAACCCACATAGCTCACATGGTATTGAACCTCTGGTTTCGCCATGTGACGTGGCGTCGTCGTCTTCAGGTGGCCGGAGGTGGCTCCTGAAGAAACCACCGTCCTTTAATTCCTCTTCTGCACCCTTGCACATTCTGAGAGGGAGAAGAAGACGATGATATTGTTATAAGCTTACAGTAATTTCTTGAAGAAAAAAGGGAGCTGGAAAGTGTGTTTATATAGGAAATGGTCAGGACGATGAACAATGAATCATCACGCAGGTTCGGCGGACACATGCATAAGGACAAGGACGTGAATGCCACTACGTCACGAAAGCAACGAGTGTGTGTTTTATCTCAATCCCTTTGTCCTTTTCCAATCAATCGAAGAGGGCCATACTGGTAAATAAACCAAGAGGTTGTGATGAAAATAGAATGCCGAAAGCTTTCATTTTTAAAAAAAGATGCTCCCAGAGGTGTACTGTGTGCATCAGGAGCCACATATAATTTATGACGACGTTGAGTGGCTAACAAGCCAATCGGGGTTGCTAAAGAAGAAAGGGTAAGTGTATGGTCCAGAGTAATCAGCTTTTAAACTTGTGACCCACCAAGAGTCCATATGGTTCGTTGTTGCACGTAAGGCCATATAATCTCAAATATGGGGAATCTAATAATTGACTTAAATGGTACAAACATTTGGAGACTTTTGCAGAACAGTCTTGTCGTGCAAGGTTGGACCAAAAAAAGACCATATGAAGCGTATATGTGTAAGAGAAGAAGATGTCCTTGTCCACAAATTGTTCTTTGAGGTTGAATAGTAATTGTCCACACGTATGGTTGAGAATTGAGACAAACATAAATTGCCATGAATAGAGTGTTTGGTGAAACCAGCGATTATGGAGAGGGTTAGGTGCTTTTGGTGATTCTAGAAGAGGGGTGTCTCTGTGAAATTATAACCGTTCAAATTTGACATTACCACGACCACTAATGAGCCAATCATGGTAGATATTAAGTAATCAAATTTATTAAATGAAAACGATGTTTAGATCCAAGCTTTCATGAACCTACAACTCAAGTTCTTTGTTCTAATTATATGATATTTTTCCTAAAAAAAAAGTTACTCAAAAAATAAATTCATAAACATGGATATGAAGAAACCATATTTAATCTTTGAAAAAGGAAATGAAGGTGCAATTTATTTTTAGACAATAATTAGTTTTTAAAGATTGACCATGCAAATTGGTTAAGGTGCTTAGCTTGTATCTTCTCTACATGATATCAGAGACCGATTCTAAGATTGTAACCAAGTTCTGATACCATATAAATAAGATGAAAATCATTTTGTATATTTTGGACTTCTCCTTCTATCTCGCCTCCTTTGAATCTACCCCTCTATACTCCTCTTTGTTTTGCATAACATATTTTTACTGCTCAAACCTTCATTTTGCGAAACATTGATCGATAGATCATTTAATTACGGCGAAAAATACAATTTTCATATAGTTGTGATTCCAAGGAGCAACCATCTTAGCTTGATAATCAAGGCCATGACAATAACGAAACTCAACCAATTTTTTCTCTTTAAGACTATAGAAAGTTCTAATTTTGAATTCTCTTGAAATAATACATTTATATTATAAAGAACTATATGCTAATTAAAAAAAAATTGTAAAAAATATAAAATATGGGAAGAGAATATTCACGCCTGAATACACACATAGATAACAAGTGTCTCTAAGGATAGACACACCCTAACAAACTCAATGATCAGCGACCAAGTACTCTCCCCTTAATCATGGGTGAACATATTGCAACTCAAGTGCATGCTCAATTATGTGATAATTTTCTCTAAGAAAAATGTTCTCCTAATTGACATTTGAAACAAATTCATAATTATGTGCTTGCACAAAGACCACATCTAATCACTAAAAGTAAAGATGAAAGTGTAATTTAATCGAGCTTGGTAGAAGACTGGAAACATATTTGTTAGGAGAGGTGAGAATTCTTTGCTTCTAAATATCAAAGAGGAAAATCCTTAAGAAAACAACAATATATAAAGAGGTTAAGTCTACCAAAAAAATCTTGACCAAATCAAAAAAATTATATGGAGACTAGCGAGATAGACACAAAGCTAACATACATCATTTCTTATCCTGTTGGATGTTGTTGAGTCAGCTGAGAGAGGATGGTTTGTACTCTATAATTTTCATAAATGAATTAAGAAAATTTCATTAATCAACTCTTTTCCCGAATTTTCTCCTATATTCTAGGGAAAAAAAGAAAAGAAAGAAAAGATAAATTAATTAGCTGAGAATTGTGTGAAGGCAAAGGGGGGAATTTAACTAAGAATTGCTGTGTCTTTTTAATTAATCTTTGAAAAAGAAAATGAAAGTGCAATTTATTTTTAGATAATAATTATAAAACAAGTTTTTGAAGATTTGCAACACAAATTAAACAGTAAGGTGCTTTTATCTTCTTTACATGGTATCAAGGATAGGTTTCAAGATTGTAGCCAAGCTCTAATACCATATAAGATGGAAATCATCTTGTATATTTTGGAAACAGTTTGAGAAGGTTCAATTATCTGAAATAAATTTCTAGGTTCGTGGATTTATCAACATATTAAGTTCGTAAAAATAACGAAATCTTTTTGTTGATAATCAGGTAATTTTGTATAATCAAAAGATCATGAAAAACCCCTTGTTTGTTTCTATTCTTTTTCTACTACATTTAGAGGATTCACCACAGTACTAGTCATCAGTCATGATATGTAGATTGTGAAGAAGACTATTTGACTTTACCCATTTTTTGGTTTTTTTTTTCACCCAAAAAATTGGAGCACTAGAATTATGTTACAGTTTTTGGATTTCAATGTTATAAAATATAAATATATTCAATTAATAGTTTTAATAGTTTTTATTTTTCTATTTAATTGTAAGAAAATTCAACTCGATACTAAATAGAAGATAATCTCGCCTCCTTCTAATCTACTGCTATATACTAAACTATTTATTTTGCGGAACATTAATCAATAGGTTCTTTTGTCCTTTCTTGCCATGCGAGCTACCTCCTTTTCTCTTCTTCATTCTCGGGTCTCGGTAAACATTGAATGAGAAATTAATTCCCACACCTTCATTTGTCCTTTCTTGCCATTTGAGCTACCTCCTCTCGATCTTCTTCATTATCGGGTCTCAGTAAGTATTAAATGAAAAATTAATTCCCACACCTACGTTGCATAGTTCGTTTCTTGTTAAATACAAATCTCACTTCTAGATCTGTTCTTCATACTTTGTCTTAAAGTATCACCAGCCACAGAAAAAAAGTCTAATCCTTGGATCTGGTCTTGTATCTTGCATGCATTGAGATAACGTCGTGTCAAAGTTGAAACTCATCGACATCCGTCCGTGGTTCGTCGGTACGGTTGGTTGTTGTTTGATCACTGTCGTCTTGAGTTGTGTGTGTCAGCTCTTCTTCTTTGATCCTGGAACTTGCTGGATCTTTGGTTCGATTTGCCTCTCTGGTGATTTCTTCTTGTGATTTGCTTGTTACCCGAAAAAAGCATGATTCTCTAGTTAGATCTTTGAATCTATTGTGGTGCCAGAAAAGCATGCTTCTATGCTCGAATCTTCGGCTTTGTTGTCGTACACTACATAAATGACGTATGGAATATAAAAGAACAGGTTTCAAATTTAGCAAAATATGTACTCATTTAACTTTGAAACATAAGTACACATAGTTTGTGAAACAATGACTATACATAATTTTATTCAAAAACATTCCCAAACTAATGGAGATTTTTTTCAAAGTGAACGAGAAAATATGGGTGATGAAGATAATAATGATTTACTTGTAATATCCTTATCAAATATTCTTATATTATTTTCAACACAAATGAATCATGTTTTTGATAGAATTAGACATTAACTAGTTAATGATGTGCGATCCAATTAACAATGTACTATTATTTAGTATAAACCTGTCATATATATTTGTATGCATTCTAATTTATATACAATTATATCCATTAAATATACTTAATTAAGGACATCATTGTGTTTTTAATTTTTTTTATCAAATCTAAATTTTTATCTTCAATTATTACAATACACACATATATATGCCCGCGTGCGCGCAGTTTTCAATAAGATTTATGCTATTTTTAGTCATTTTCTATCTTAATTGACTTTTCAAATAATAATCCAGATAAGTTGTAGTTTGGAAAAAAGCCACTTCGACTGCTGTTAATCTAAACACAAATCACATTTACAATATGACTTTTATTTTATTTCATGTTTGCAAAATTCGTATTGAAATAAGTCACTTCCACTATGGTTAATCCAAGCGGGCTCAAAACCTCAAATTCAATTTTCTATTGCCAAATAAGTTATTTAATCATAATAAATGTGAAATGATCTTCTTAAATACTTTTGTGAGATTATAACTTCGTCAAATTAGTTTTAAGAAAAACAATAAATATATAAAAAAAAAATCTTACATTGAAGGGTTAACATTTATGCTAATACTATTAGATAATACTTTTTTTTTTTTTTTTTGTGAACATCTTAGATAATACTTTTTGTGCCAATTATTGTTATTTTAAAAAAAATTAAACTCAATACACCAACATTTGTACATGTTTTTTTAATATTTATTATTTTAACACCGGAATTTTTTTAATAAATTTAATAATATTATATTTAAAGAAACTAAAAAAAAGAAATATTTGATAAAAGAAAGGAGATTTTCTTCGATATTTTTAAATTATTAAATTAGAAAAATTCTTTTCATTTTTTTTTTAAATTTCAATACTAATTATATTTTCATCTTCATTCATGGTTGAAATCCAATATGGCACTAATTATTGAAACAAATATAGACCATATTAAGAAAGTAAAAGAAAAAACTGACATCAATTATATTTTTTTATTTCACTGGCCAAAAAATTCAGTATATTTTTTCGGATCAGTTATGGCAAAAAAATAAAGCAACTAACAGGATCTCCTAGGCCTAAATCCATAGATCATTAATCATTTGCATACCCAAAAAAAAAGAAAAAAAAAAAAATCATTTGCAGACTTCTGGAATCACTCGGATAGGGTATTTACTATTTACTCCAGAGGAAAAATACTAAACCGACCACTTTTGTCTACTTCGCCGAGAACACAGAACAAAGACAGTTTCTTTCGTTGGTGATGTTCCACCGAAAGAAAAAAGAGGCCACCTCGTCACACTCCAGCAACATCCCCAACCTTGCGCGGAGGATTCCATTGACCACAATGCCCATCAACTTCCTCAGAACTTCAATCCTTCTCCCACTCAACTTCAAATCCTTCCTCTTGATCCTCTCCCTCCTTCTCAATCTCTACCTTCTCCTCTATCGCCACCACTCATTTGTCCCTCCCCCAATCGTAATTTCACGCGACACTGTCTCGCCCACCACGCGCCGCCACCTCGTCTTCGCTATCGCTTCCTCGTCTCTATCTTGGCCCAAAAGGAGATCCTATGTCCGCCACTGGTTTTCCCCCAATTCCACTCGAGCATTTGCTTTCCTGGACGCTCCCGTCGCTAATGAGTCTTCTTTCTTACCAGATATGCCGCCGGTGGTGGTCTCCGCTGATACCTCGAAGTTTCCGTATACTTTTAAAAGAGGGCTTCGATCGGCGATTCGGGTTGCGCGCGTTGTTAAGGAAGTGGTTGATCGGAATGAACCGGATGTGAGGTGGTATGTGTTTGGTGATGATGATACGGTGTTTTTTGTGGACAATTTGGTGAAAACTCTGTCGAAATACGATCATGATAGGTGGTTCTATATAGGGAGCAATTCAGAGAGCTATGAGCAGAATGTGAAGAACTCTTTTCAGATGTCATTTGGCGGGGGAGGTTTCGCCATTAGCCATTCTCTTGCCAAGGTCTTATCTAGGGTTTTGGACTCGTGTTTGAGGAGGTATTCGCATTTATATGGAAGCGATGCGAGGATTTATTCTTGTGTAGCAGAGCTCGGCATTGGGTTAACTCACGAACCTGGGTTCCATCAGGTGAAAATTGAACGCTTTCTTTCGTTCGTTATATTATTTCTGTGACACTGCTCTTCTTTCGTTGTTAAAAGCCACGTTGGGAATCCACCACTGATGACTTTAAAATAATTACATTGTGGAAAATGCCAAAACTTGCATATTACAGATGTAAGTACAATATATATACAAGTTGGGATACCTTAACTAAAGTAACCATATAAGCTCAACTGGAACTAACTGCTAACTAGTGACTATAAATCTAAAATCTAACTGTACAAGAAAGCTTAGAAAAGTATTTCTAACCTCTATTTTATCCCCTGTTAAAAATTACTCAGTCACTCTAAAGTCTTTAGAATATTTACTCTAGTTTAGTATTATTTTTCTTGCTGTTGAAGTGATGAAATTGGAACAATATATAAGGTGTATCTGATGGATTACCTCTGGAGGACCAGAAGGGGACTTTACAAATAACAAAAGTAATCAGGCTTTGGCCGCTGCGGATTGACATGTGTTGTTTCCCTCTCTCTTAGAGTTGTTCTTTGGTTAACTATGAGATTACATTCACTTATTATTTTTGTCATTTGTGTTGAAGTTTCTGCATAGCTATCCTAACTATTATTCATTCATTGTTTTTTATTATGTAAGTTTTCTTATGGGATGCACACACAGACATATGATCCCTCGAGCACATTTTGAGGTCTGCAAGTGATTTTTTTGCTGGTTTTAGGATTTTTTTTTTCCTGTTTGCTTCTCCAACACCTATGTCAAATATTTTTAGCATGTGCTAGAGGTTGCTGTTGGGATTTAACTTCCTTTTTCTAGATTTCATCCAGCTTGCTTCGCTTCACTCCACTAAATTCACTACAAGTTATGCAAATTAACTGATGAACTTTATGGCAATGTCTGTCTAAACATTCACTTCTACGCCAGGTAGACTTGAGGGGGGATTTGTTAGGGCTTTTGGCAGCACATCCACTATCTCCTTTATTGTCACTTCATCACTTGGATATAGTGGAGCCGCTATTTCCTGGGATGAACAATACACAAGCTTTGGAGCACCTTTTGACAGCTGCAAAGGTTGATCCTGGTAGGATCTTGCAACAAGCTGTCTGCTATGACCGATCAAACACATTGACTTTCTCAGTTTCATGGGGATTTGCAATCCAGGTTTTTCAAGGCAATGAATTTCTTCCAGATATTCTTCCAGCACAGAGAACTTTTACACCATGGAATAGGGGTAGAATTGCTGACGCTCATTTTATGTTTAACCTGAGAGACTATCCAAAAGATCCATGCAGGAGACCAACTGTATTTTTCCTGAAAAGTGTTAAAACTACTAGAAAGGGCATTTGGACCAACCACACCAGACATGTTGTCGGCCATTGTTTTGAATCAAACCCTATGAAGGAGCTGAAACAGATTGGGGTTTTTGCGAGGAAGTTAGAGCTTGATATTGAGCAGGTAATGCTAAAGTAATTCTCAAGGGTGCCGGGTTTGAGATTCTCAGCATTATTGGCTTACCCTGTCTACATTCTAATTCTGGTTATTTGGGTTTCTGTTTTCACTTGCCATATTATGCTTCGTTACAGATGAAGGCCCCTCGTCGGCAGTGCTGTGATGTCTTGCCAAGTTCTGAGGAATCAATGAACATTCATATTAGACAATGTGGAGCTGACGAACTGATCTCCATGGACCACTAGCATTCTTTTTGGGAGTTGCTATGCTTAGGCTCCAGATATTCTGTGACCTGTGAGTCTTGAGGCACCTGACCATCTTGAAGTTAAACTGGTACAAGGTTGATCCTTGCTCATAAGGTTACCTTGGAAATCTAAAAGATTTTTTTCTTGTGGGAATTGCATAATTATATCTAAATTTCAGTAGATGATATTTGATTGAGTTATGTTGATCTCCCCTGAGATTTGACTAAATTACACCAGAAGTTTAAAATTTTACCTACAGAATCTTACCCTGCAATTTACTTTTTGTCAAAGTTTGTTTTTTCCTTTTGTAGTATTCGACTGTGATTTTATTCTTAATATGGTAGTTAGTCATTTGACAACATTAGACGAGAAAGTTAATTTTTTTTTGGGGAAAAAAATTTTATGTAAAAGGTTAGCTACATGGAGTTGGTAAAAAGTAAGTTTATTGCTTGTTTATAATTCAGTAGGTGTTACAAGTGATTCAGTAAAATTTCAGGAAAAGTTGGTAATCTATTCTATCTATTCTCAAGAATTCCTAAATAATCACAATCACATCATTTTTGTTTGGGTATATTAATGATCTATTTCCATGCATGAATACCATTTTTAGGGGCAAGACATAGCAGATTTGTTTAATCCAATTCTAATTTGCTTGAAGTGTAATCCAATTCCAATCTACTCGTATTACTGTAAGGCTCACATTTTCTGATGTTCATTTTTTTTGTCCTGGTTGTAGAAGACGACCATTTGCTTGAACACGAAGATCAATTATGGTCAAGGCAACAGATTATGGTGAAGTCTTTCTTCCCAACAAGTAACAAACCTCTCACAACTTGCCACACTTACCTGGCCTTATGCTGCTTGGCTCATTGCAATATGCTTTCCAAATGCTCTATCCTGCTGCAATTCCTCACTTTATAGCATACTTTTCTCCCCCCTTTTGATACTTGCAAGAAAGCTACACGTAGTTTTGAGTTTTACGTGTTAAGTTAAGCCACTCAACTGAGGACCGTTTTTAGATTTTTACGGGGATTTTGATTTTACTGAACACTATGTAAGAAAGCTGGCTATACACGGCTCTATGCAAACCTGTGATTGGTCTGTGAAGACAGTGTATCATGCGTTACCTTGAATTAAGCAAAAATAATCAGTTTAACGCATTTATTCAGTTCAGCTTTTAGCTTTGTTTTCCATTGTGGGTGGTATTCAAGAGAAATGGTTTTTCTTTTTCCACACCTGACCTCAGCTTCAATTATGAGAGTCGTTAAAGATATTCATCAGTCGGAAGCGTTAAAATAGCGTTAATTCTCGTTATATATTGATGGCTCTTTGGATCACTCAATTTGATCGAGTTCTTTGTAATCAAGAAGTTAGATTGGCGTTAATCTCCGGCTTAAAAGTAGCAGCGTTACACGGTATTACACGTTTATTTTGATCCATCTTCCTGTGCCACGAAACCTCCGACTTAGTAATGAAGCATCTCCAGGCACTTTAATTTGTTAGAGATCAAAAACCATGGCAGAGGATGCTCAAGTGTCTTTCACTTTGCGTGTTATGCCGGACATTCCCAAAAGGTAAGTTCTTGACAAGGTGTTTGCACGAGAATCATTCTCGCCCAGAATTAAGCAGTACCTTCCCAAATGCATCCACAGCGTCACATGCAAAGTGTTCCCTTCATTCTTAGAAGGAAATAGGGCCTAAAGGCACGTCCCCACAATTAACTCAAGAAAAAGGTGGGTCCCATCTCAAACTTTTCTTCCCTACTAAAATATTGTTGAAATCACTTTAAAAAGATCAGATCTTTCTCCTTCGCCGTCGTCAAGTGCGTCATCGACGGGCAAAAGATCCTAGGAGACACTTGCCCACATATAATTGCATTAACCGTTCTGAATTTGGTCGTGGTTGTGACGATATTTGGTCGTGGTTGCAGTAACCATTAAAGTTTTTGAATAGGATTTGTATATTTCTATTTTTTTTTTGTCATTGTCAAAAGCATTGACATTTGCTTGACAGGTGGCCGTCTTCCTCTGTTTTCTCCTCTGTTTCATTCCGGTGGATTGACCAAATGCATCTAATGAACCTCAACAACCAAACGTTCGATTCTGATTTGTGAAGGTGTGGGAAGTGACCTAACCTGGGTATACACATGGAGAAGTAACTGACTTTGAACGTCAAAGTTAACTGCTTTCTTACGCCGTGGATCACGGCGGCACATTCTATAATTATAAAGCTCAAGCTCGGCCAAACTCTTTCTCACCCAGCTCAGCCAATTGCGCTCTGCAGAATTTACATCCAAATTTCCTTGTGAATATGCAGCATCTGAAAAACCCCACCAAAACCCAGTCTCTGATTAGCTTCATTTTGGTCTGTTCTTCATTTGGGGTCGTTTATCTTCTCGTATCATTGCTAGCTGTTCGTACTTCTAGGGTTGTACATGTTGTGCATTCTTCTTCTTCACAAGATGTGGCTGCGCAGACATCACTTGATCATGTTGTGTTTGGAATTGCTTCAAGCATGAAATCTTGGCCTAAGCGAAAGGAGTATATGAAGCTATGGTGGAAACCTAATCAGATGAGAGGATGTGTGTTTGTGGAAAGCCTTTCAGCTGAAGAAGAACAGGGTAACAACAACGGTAGTTCTTCTCTTCCGCCTCTCTGTGTTTCCGAGGATACTTCAAGATTCCGTTACACTTACCGAGGTGGATCCCGGTCGGCCATCCGTGTGGCACGTGTTGTTGCAGAGACTGTTGCTCTGAATCATTCTGACGTAAGATGGTATGTGTTTGGGGATGATGACACAGTTTTCTTTCCAGAGAATTTGCTGAAGATTCTCTCTAAATATGATCACGAACTTTGGTACTATATCGGCGCACACTCAGAGAGCTACGAGCAAAACCGATTCTTTGGATTTGGAATGGCTTTTGGTGGAGCAGGTTTTGCCATAAGTTCCTCTCTAGCAAAGGTTTTAGCTAAGGTTTTTGATTCATGCATAGAAAGGTATCCTCATCTATATGGAAGTGATAGTAGGGTGTATTCTTGCTTGACTGAGCTAGGCGTTGGATTAACACATGAACCAGGTTTTCACCAGGTAACATTAAAAATTGTAACAAATTTTGAGAAATTTGCTTCCTTTCTTTTTCCTCCTTTATTGTCTTTACTGATTACTGATTCCCATGTTTTGTGATTGAGATTGGAACAGGTTGATATGCATGGAAATATGTTTGGTTTATTAGCTGCACACCCTGTGACACCCTTGTTATCTCTCCATCACATGGATTATACAGACCCTATATTTCCAAACATGACAAGAACACAGGCTCTAGGACGTTTGTTTGAGGCTGCTAATGTGGATTCTCAGAGGATGTTGCAACAAACAGTTTGTTATGACAGGTGGTATTCATGGACAATCTCGGTGTCATGGGGCTATGCTGTTCAGGTATTCCCGAATCATATGTTCTTGCCTGATGCTCTGAGCGTGCAACAAACATTCAGGCAGTGGAAAAAGGGAAATCCTTTTGCAGCTGCATTCACTTTTAACAAGAAAGACCCTCACCCTGACCCTTGCAAAAGACCCACCATTTTTCACCTGGATAGTTTGTCTTCAGGCGAGGATGTAATCATAAGTAATTACACTAGACATTATCAAAACTGCTCTTATGATCCTGCTTCTCCGAGGAAACTGGAAGCAATTAAAGTGGTTACAAATAAGCTAGACCTTAGCATAAAACAGGTATAGCTCGTTGTCTCCTTTAGTATGTTTTCTTCTAATATAATAATAGCTCTGGCCCCTGACTTGTTCTGTTTCTTTGTATTCAGTTGCAGGCTCCAAGAAGGCAGTGCTGTGATCTGTTGTCCTCTACAGCTAGTGACTTGATGGAAATTGCAATTAGAGAATGCAAAGAGGATGAATTGATTCACATGCATTGATAGAAGTACAGTATAAAGGACTGTTGATACAAACGGGAAGAAGAAATACTTGAAGGACATGATTAAATGTACAAGGGAATGCCCGCATATATGCTTGTAGAGTCTCATAATCAATCAAGAATACCAATAGATGCTAGGAGATTTACTGGCTTACTCGACTTTTGCTACTCTTATAGCACACCAGGCAATATATATACTGAGGATGCTAGGATGGAAACGCAAGTGAGAGTTGTACTTTTGAAGGTTAATTAGCATTCTTTTTTGTTAAGTTACAGGTTAATAAATTCAATAATGGGTTTATAGTCTGCTTTCTTCAACTAAAAGTATACAAGGACCTAATAACTCAGCAGTAGTAGGCACCCCTGGACCTTGTCTCACAATTCATAAGATTCCAGATGATCTATCATATTATATCTCAGTTAGAACTACGGGCAGAATCATACTGTAATGTCGGCTGTTTGAATAATGGGTCCTATAAATTTTTGTCGGCAGTTTTGACGATGCAACAAACGTTCAGCCTTTTGCTTCATATTAGTCCTCGCTTCTTACCGTTGGATGCTGGTGATCATTGTTAAGATCTGGACGGAGCATACGAGTGATGGGCAGAATCATACTGTAATGTCGGCTGATTTTTTTTTTTTTTTGGCTGCCGCAAATAACAAGCATGTATCTGTATATGTATGGAACACGTTTTCCTACCTATTTAAAACATAGTAAGGTGATCTACTCCCATTTAAACCGTCTAGACTTAATATTCTTTATTTATAGAATTTTAAATAAAAAAATTATTTTTTAAACAAATATTAGTTAAGATATTCTTGTTATTTTAAATTCTTTATACATTAAAATAATTTTTTAAAAAAATAAAAAAAATTAAATCTAAGATCCAATTGAACGATCCACGTAAGAGGAGCACGATAGGCAGGGAAAAACGTTCCGTATATATATATATACTTTTGGCTGTGAGGCTTGATCAAGTCCAGAGCAGTGAGCCACATCACCTGATTAAATAATCGAAAACCTCAAGCACGCAGCCGTTTTTGGCTTCGTACACCCATTTTTATAAGAAGGCAAAATGATATTAATAATATGGTTTAAGTGTAAAAATATATATGATATTTTTTTAAAGTGTCATAATTATTAAATATCTTTTTAGGAGTAAAAGTTACTATAAACTTTTAAAATAGGTTCAAAAATACACCTTGACCATTATTTAAATCTTTGTTTTAAGGGTTAAAGTGTAAAAATACACATTAGATTTTTTCAAAAAGTGTGCCAAATACAAATGCTATTTTTAAGGGTACGTAAAAGTAAATGTGAATTTTCAAAATAGTTGTAAAAATACACATTAACTATTAGTTGATTGTTTGAATTTTTTGATTAAAAATGGTGACTTTAGAGATAACGTGGATGATTAAGAAATAACTTAGAAATATATACTTAAGTATCCTAGAAATATCTTATCATCTCCGAACTCTTTCCAATAAAAACATAGCAACTCATATAATTTTAATCCTAATTGGATGATGACTTATCTAAAAAAAATTAAATTTTATTTTGTTTTCAAGAAAAATATTGGTTGATCATTTCGTTTTAGTTTTTTTTATAAAAAAAATTAAGATTTTTTCTTAAAAACAAACTAAAATTTGATTTTTTTTTTTTTTTCTAGATGTGCATTAAGCCAATTATGATTAAAATAATCTGAGTTGTTATGTTTTCACTGGAGCAAAGTTTAAATGACTTGGTACTTTTAGATTATGTAATTATTTCTCTAGCGTGAAATAATAATTAGCTGACTAGGGAAGGAAAATTAATTTTCCCTTAATCTTTTATCTCCACCTCATTGATCACTTCTTTCGGAAGAGTGAAGAAGTGTTGGAATTTAGGAAAAAATTTCATAGTTTATGAATAAGAAGAAGGATGGAAAAAAAGAGGAAAAATAATAAGGATTATGTGTGTGGTACTAAGTCCCACATTGGTTAGGTGAAGGGAAGTTGGAAGGTATATAAACCCCAACTTGGCTTCTACTAGTTGGGCCCTTAGGCCTACCCACTTTTGTGGAGGGGTGAGGACTTAGGCAACCCTTGGTCCACCACACGCGCGCGCCGCCCGTCCGGTCTGATCCGCTTGTGTGAAATAAAAAATAATTTTTTATTAAATAATTTTTTGAATAAAATAATTCTTTTATTTTTATTTCCGTTGTGCCTCTCCGATTTTTTCCACCAGCGGCTACGTACGACTCTTGTTCAGCTCCGTCTGGTCGAGTCTGTTCATACGACCCGTCGACCCGTTCAGCTCCATCTGGTGCGTCTGTTCGTGAGACGCACCAGTTCGCTGGCAACAGACACAGGTCGCCTCTGTTCGTTTCGTTCTGGTGTGTCTTTTCGCACAACGTACCAGTTCACGCAACAGATGAGTCCATCTGATCGTGTTTTTCCGGAGTCTATAAATAGGGGCCTCTAGTCACAGAATTTGACACATTCTTTCTTCTCTGCATACACTCTTTTTGCATAAACATTCTGTGCGTTCCGAAAGTAGATTCGTTGGATTCGCTTGGGCTTCAGACAGACAGAGCCATCTTTCTGGAGACGAACAATCCGCTCTATCCTGGAAGGCAATTGCTCAGAAACCTGTGGCATCCGTAGAGGGAGCAAAATTGTCTTAAGGAAACAACGAAAGTTGGGCCTGAATTTCTGCATAATTCATAACCATATTCGCCAGTTTGGTGAGTTTGTTTATAGTTTTTTCATATGATACAGACTTGTTGTATGCTCTGTATATGTTATATTTTGTTAAACACAGATTGTTGTTATACTGTTTTGTTTACTGCATATTCAATTTCTACCTACTCTATACGTTAGAAACAACAAGAAGAGGAGAGGAATGGTTTGGTGGAGGTAAAGTAACGAGTCAATAAGGTGGAGATAAAAGATTAAGTGAAAATTAATTTTCTTTATCCACTTGGCAAATTATTATTCTATGTTGTTTTTTAATCATCCACGTCATCCTCTGTGTTACTATTTTCAGTCAAAAATTCAAGCAAACGGCTAACTAATGGTTAACATGTATTTTTGTATCTATTTTGTGAGTTCATAGTTACTTTTACCCCTTAAAAAAATTGTATTGGACACACTTTTGAAAAATTTCATGTATATTTTTACTCTTTAATTCTTAAAAAATTCAAACAAATAATCTATGTGTATTTTTACATTTATTTTCAAAGTTTATAGTTAGTATCACCGTTAATATATATATATATATATTTGGCCACAGGTACAATTTTTACCCTTTAACTCTAAATAAAATGGGAACATTACAAAGGCATGTGCGCCCCGTAAAACTAGATAAATTAGATGGCGCATGTCAACCGAATACGTCAGCCTGTTTTATCGTTCTTCCTCAGAGACAAAATATTAACATAATTTTTTTTTTGAACAATAATATTAACATAATTTAGCATCTCAGTTTTGGTGCATATTTTAAAGATAGACACCATTTGTCTATCTCATCTGGACCGTCGAGATGTGATCTAGACGGTCCAGATTAGATTTTTTTTTTTTATAAATAGTGATTTTTTTAATAAAAAAATCATTTTTTTGAAAAAAATATTAATTAAGAGATTATTTTTATTTTAGATTTTCTACCCATTAAAATAATTTTTTTAAAGAAAATATAATGTAAAAAAAAAAAATCTGAACTATCCAGATCTCATCTAGACGGTCCAGATAAGATAGGTAAATGATGTCTATCTTTAAGACAGACACTGAAACTAGATCCCTCTCCCTCATGAGAACACAAAATGAAATATGATACGATCAGTAACAAACATATTATTGTCTGCCTTTGATGAAGTCGTCTAGAACTCATCAACTAATAATAAATCAAGAAAGCAGCTCGCTTTTGACGCTGTCATGTAAAAAACTGGCCCAGATAGAGACTAAATTGGAATGGTCAAAAGAATAATATTTCAACGTGTTTAACAAGAGATTTTCTCTATAAATTAACGCTCTTCATCAACACAATTATGATCCCTCACTCAAGAAATCATCAGACTCCAATTATCATCATCACATCCTACCGATATGTCTTCTTTAACAGTCCTCCTCTTAACCCTGGCTCTTCTCTTCCAAACATCTCTGGGAGCAGATCCTCTTTCCTATGTGTGTTCTAACACTCAAAACTTCACCTCCAAAACACCTTTCGATTCAAGCTTGAAAACGCTTATCGCGGTACTTACCTACCAAACCCCTCTCACTGGTTTTGGTCAAGCCTCCTTTGGCCAATACTATAACCAACAAGCGTATGGCCTCTCTCTGTGCCGTGGCGATGTCTCTCCCTCTGACTGCGAGACATGTGTCTCTGAAGCAACAAGCGACCTTCTCAAAAGTTGCTCCCATAACAAAGGAGCCATAATCTGGTACGACAACTGCCTGTTCAAGTATTCCGACCAAGACTTCTTTGGCCACATTGATAATTCCAACAAGTTCTACTTGGTGAACGTGCAAAACGTGAGTGACCCTGATGCCTTCGACTACAAGACGAAGGAGTTGTTGAGCCGACTAGCTGAGAAAGCTTATGAGAGCCCTAAGATGTATGCAGCAGGAGAGGTAAAGCTAGAAGAAGGGAAGAACATTACAGTGTATGGGTTGACTCAGTGCACTAGAGACCTTTCTAGCGATGATTGCAAGAAGTGTCTGGATGGTGCGATCGGTGAGCTTCCTATGGGGAAACACGGAGGCAGAGTTGTGGGCGGAAGCTGCAACGTGCAATATGAGATTTACCCTTTCTTCAAAGAGTAGGGTACAGAGAGCTTCGTGTGTCATCGTGGATTCTTGGTTATTCACTATCACTTACTATTATGTATATGTTGCTGAGTAAAGATTATTCATTCGTTTGATTCGGTGAATAATATGTAAAATAAAGCATCTTTTTAATAATATATGCAGCTGGTTACCATATTATATTGTCCTTCGCATTCTATTCCTTCTTCATGTATATATTGATCAGGTAATGTTATATGTCGTCGAGTTTTCCCCCCTTTATGAGATCTTTATCCTTTAAAGTGTAACAAAAACTTATTTTCGTCAGTCGTAGATTATTGATGACGACCTTCCTCGTTTGGCCGATGAATACGTCTGCATCTTCCTATTAATTTGTAGACAAGTGGCGACACATATCAATATTATTTCTTATTCTAAATTATACAAAACTCTCCAAAATTTTAGGTGAATTACATATAACTCAATTGACATTTTAAAGTTTAAATTTCACCTCTTTGATATATATATATATTTTTTTTACCACAAACCCCTTACCGTTAATTCACTGTTATCTATTTAACTGAATTTGTCACGTTATGTCATATAAGGCGCGTGTCATAAATAATATTCTAATGATAATTATAATAGTTATAATACTAATACTACTACTAACAATAATTAGATCATGGCGTGGGGTTTATCCCTCTTATTATGCGATTGTTAGGTCTATAAAAGAGTTTGCTTTAGAAAAGGAATAAAAACTTGAGAAATGGCCCTACTTTATCATCTATCTATGAACAATATAACTCATTAATCGAAATCTTCACACTTTATTGAATCTTTTATAGTTTGGCCAAAAAAAAAAACTCATATAGATATAGTATATTGTTTTTGAACCTTGAATATAGATATAGTATATTATTTTACTAATTTAGAGTAAAAAATTATTCCTTTAATTTTGCCCCTATCTATAGAAGCAACTTTTCTTTTTTAGGGCATGTTCTTAATAAAAGCAAATTTTCTTTTGTGACTCAAAATGTCAACTGCTATTTCATTTTCTACCCATATTAAATACATATATTTATTATTTAGGAAAAATTGCACTAATTCTTATATTTATAAACAATCAATTCTCTTTCATTGAAATATTTATTACTTATTCTCTCTCATTTTTTTAGGGTAAAAGATTAAAAATACACATATGTTTTATCTTTAGGAGCGCCCAATACTATATTTTTTTTTTCGCAAAAATACACATGAACTTTCACGTGAAGCAAATATACCATTACAGTTAATAAATGGTATATTACTTATTCTCTCTCATTTTTTTAGGATAAAAGAGTAAAAATACACATATGTTTTATCTTTAGGAGCGCCCAACACTATATTTTTTTTTTCGCAAAAATACACGTGAACTTTCACGTGGAGCAAATATACCATTACAGTTAACTCTTCTTAGCAGACGTTAAGTGCCCTACAAAAATACCAAAATGCCCCTCACACCATCACCTTCCCAACCTTCATCCTCTGCAACTCTCTCTTTTCTATCGAAGAACAAGAACAGTACCGGATGCAAAAAGAAATAGAAAACCCAAAACCATATTTAAAAAGAAACAAAAAACGGTGCTACAGAAGAAGTGAATCATCATCTGGAAAACCCAAAACCAAATTCAAGAAAAGCTACAGAGGAAGTGAATCATCATCTAGAAAACGAAAAAACATGTCTTTCTGGGTAACAAACAAATCGATGATTGTACAAACACGAAGCAGCAATTTACGACAATGGGGTCCGGGCACCAATGTTAATTTATAATTGCAAGATGATTAAATAAATAAAGCATGAAGATGGAGATGAATTCATATTGCAAGCAAACATCTGAACGTAATTTCATTCTAGAAAACCCAACCAAAGCAATAAATACATCAAAAGCTTCCACAAGATCTGAAAGCTTGTTCAGCAAACTTTCGTCGCTTCCGACTGTCATTAACAAATTGTCGTTCGCCACAAGGTTTGTGAACAAGTATTCAAAAGCTTGATTTCCCAGAACTGATGCAACCATGGCTTTTTCTTCATCATTCCACAACACACCTCCTAAGCCCAACTCAAGCTTCACATCTCGTCTCCAAACAAAAATCACCCAGGAAAGAAAAAAATAATCTCAAACTTTTCAACCCTCATTCAAATCTCAACTCATCGGAGAGATTTTCACCAGCTCCTTAAATTCAACAACATCTGAACTTTTGCTATTTCATTTATTTCATTGTTGAAGCTTCCAGATCGATCTCCCATCCGCTTTTTTGCTTTTAGGGCAATATGCGCGTGGGAAATTGGGGAAAAAGCTTAAACTTAGAGCTTGGATAACTGACTCGATCAAGGGCAAGTTGGGAAATTAAAAAATGTTCAGCTATTTTTTTTTTAATGGCATGGGGCCCACCTAAAAGTAATGTAAATTAGGGCATTTTAATGACATGTGTATTTTTATCCTACTTTTGAAAGTTTATGTGTATTTTTGCTTAAAAAAAAACACTGGACATTCTCGAGAGTAAAGTACATGTATATTTTTGCATATTCACCCTTTTTTTATAAACCCTTGTATTTATAAACCACCAATAATTTTCTTTCATTCAATCATTTATTATCTCCCATATTTTATATTCATTCTCTCTTTTTATAAATAGGGGTATATTTTTAGCAACCCGAGGTGACTAGGGCAACCTAGGTTCAAATCAGTCAACCTCGCTGAGTTGTGGGGTTATTCAATTGCGTTTAAAAAAAAACAATATTTTTATGGGGTAGACGCAACAATATTTGTCTTATTATGAATCTGTAAGATGAAGAATTGGAAGAGAGAAGAGAGGAGAATTCATTCCGTTCAATCTTATCTAAGGTTTACATGAGGGGTATTTATACACGCATAATGCATTCCTAATAAGACATCCACATATTCATAACACTCCCCCTTGGATGTCTATTATGAATGTGCCTCGTTAAAAAACTTTAACTAGGAAAAACCCAGTGGGATAAAAACCTAGCCAAAGAAAAGAGTACATCATTCATTGATACACTTTTCAATGTTGCCTCATTAAAAACCTTTCTAGGAAAACCCAGTGGGACAAAACCTAGATAAGGAAAAAAAGAGTACAGCGTGTATCATCTCCCCCTCTTGATTACATCAGATTTGCTCCCCCTGATGATTACATGATTTTCAATGTTCTTCTGAGTATAACTCCCTTATGAAATAATTACAAAACACCCAATCTGATTATTCATCATGTACCTGCAAGAACTAAGTCTTTCAAGTATAATCATAATAAGATACATTTAAATCTTTTCATACATGTGCATATATAACTTTTAATTAATATTCATTCAGATAATAATACTATATGCTATATGCATTGTGAACTCTTCATGTAATATATGAATTTATTTAATTGATTATTCTCGAGAATTTGATGCTCCTAGCATCTTGAGTCCTTCCGGGACTTATGCTTCTAGCACCTTATGTCTTTTAGGGATATGTGCTTCTGGCACACCCTAATATATTATGGCTCATGATCCTCATTTATCATTTATTATAGCATATGCTATATTATAAACAAAAATATCAACATTGACTTCATATCGATCCCATTGGATACCATTCATAATTTATAGAGATCTCATTGTTTTCACACATTTCAGGTACCTGGGTCTTGGACTACAATATTCTCTTCTAGAGATGTCTCTTTTGGAGATAACATTTCTTCAGGAGATGACTCTTCTGGAGCTTTTCTTAATTATCCTCGACTTGATCATCTATATTCTTAGCTCATTTTCTCTTTCAAGGATTTTATCTTTAGAACTGATGGACCCGCCACGCTTCTAACGTGCTTTATAATAGCTTATCCTTCAGGAATATGCGCTTTTGACACTGTTGGATCCATTTGAAGATTCTAATCCAATTTTCATAATTTAGTAAGCCATAACAGGCTATAACAATATCTTGCAGACGCATAATTTCTCTTTCATGAATTGCCAGATATACAAAATTATTGTCTCTACTACAAAATCATATATCTCATCATAATCACATTAAACTTTGTGAAAATCTTTATTTTCACATAATCATTCATATATCACAAATTTTGGACTTCTGGTCCATAACAATCATAATATAATTATATTTGCGTCATTTTCAATTTCACTTTATCCTCTTGACCAATCATCTTTATGTCATCTTCTTATGACATATATAATTTCCTCATTTGATCATGTGATATCATTCTTAAAATTATTGTCGACGTCTTCATCTATTCAGTTCCATTTTTCCAATTCGACATAACATATCAATATTATTTAGGTACCTGAACCTCTTTTGAGGTTTTTTCAATTAGTTATGTCACCTCCTTAATATGATCATCTTTATAATATGCTCCATAATATAACTATTTGGAACCGAATAGTTTTTCATGCTTCAGGCATGTCACATTTGTATTTGGAGCATTTTCAGCTGGAATATGAGAATGAATCTCATTTGGGTCAGTAATTCTATCTGGCAGATATTTCATGAATGCATAACCTGATGAACTTCTGGTTCATACTTCTTTATTTGAGGATGTATTTCATGGATTCTCTTTTCCAGCTATTCAATTTCTCCCCCTCATGTTGATAAAACAATATCTCAACTTTCTTTCTATGTCCATCTATGTGCATAGTGGTGGATTGATAAACATTGCACATTCAAATCTTTAAGATGGAATTAATCTGGCTTTTGACCAAAAGCCAATTTTATTAGGAGAATTTTGTTGGCTTATATAATTGCTGCAAATATATCACCATATAAACATTGTTCTCATATCAATTTATGGAGGCTTTAATACATGATTTCTGGATCATTCAATCTGGAAATTGCACACATAGTATATTCAAACATTGTTGCAAACTTCATGTTGCAAATATCACTGCAAACTTCAGGTTGCAGGCTAATAATCTCACATGTAACCTTTTAATAGATGCATCTTTCAATTGTAAGGTTCACATGTTATTTCAATGGGCTCATATAAATATGTTTAATATATTTTCAAAGATCCATTACAATCATGACCAATGATATTCTCATAATCATTTCTATTTGAAAACAAGCAGCACATCAAGAAGAATCTTTTGGTTCTTCGATAGATGTCAATACATAATCTTATTTATATATGATTCGGATGATCAAACAAGTCATGCCAACAATTAGTAAACTTCTGGTTTACTATCTCATAATCTTGCATCCATTTTAGGAGATCTTTTAAGCTTTGTATGAGAAGTATATAACTTTTCAAAAATTAATTCATTCTTGTATTCTAACTCACACTTGCTTTCTAACAAATCTCCCCTTCAAGTGTGAGTTATATATAAGCATACTTAATTTGCAGCTCATTGCCTCTTTAATATCTCAATGGCAATCATTTGATTTATATTAGCAAACTACTAGTTTGCATTTTCAAACCCTTGCATTATTATTTGTAAACTTCAGGT
The DNA here is from genome assembly GCA_037074495.1 of Acacia confusa. Classification (NCBI taxonomy): domain Eukaryota; kingdom Viridiplantae; phylum Streptophyta; class Magnoliopsida; order Fabales; family Fabaceae; genus Acacia; species Acacia confusa. Next base: position 4,827,870 of record CM073509.1, read on the forward strand.
TTACAATAGCATATCTTGATATCCATTTTTGTAGATATCTTTAAAACTCAACAATTTTCATTTTGTACTTATACTTGGTAAAATAAAATGCATAATCAATGCATAGTTTTGTTTCTTCAAATAACAAAACTTCCGAAGCCTTAAATCAAATTTATATTATCATTGCTCTTCCGGAATCTCAAATGTATACTACCAAATATAGTTTCAACATCAGCCTCTTGTTGAGCATACTATACTAATTAGTCTTCAGAACTATTAGCTTTTAAAAATTATTATTCTTGAGTGGCAATTTTCTCTACAGTTATTTGTTTGTAAGACAATAACTGAAAATTATTTGTATCATTCAATATTTGATACATATGCCTTCAGGGTCTCAATAATAATCTAATGCCACTCTTTTATTTACCCATCATATCTGGTGTAAACATGCTATTATAAGACTCTCATGTCCATTCCTTATATAAACAGAAATAATATCTACATATTTTAAAATATTAAAAACTATGCAGTCAAATATCCCTGTTCTATATGAATAGAATGTACTATTCTCATGAATAGTGTCAGTAAAACATTTACTGTTCCGGTAAATAATATTTACTTTTTTACAAGAATAATCCTTTTCTGATATGACAGATCAGTCTAAGCTGCAGCCACAGAGCATACTCAGAAAAACTTTGCTCTAATATGGTAAATAGTATTTACTATATTAAATAGTAAATCATTTGTGCAAAATATCTGATAAAATTTAAAAAATCATAAAATTATAGGGAGCAAGATTTGATAGTATCATTAATTTTAGCATATTTATCATGCCAATTTTCCCTTTTGTGGTCCTTATCCGTAATCTTTCTCCACTTCAAGTGGGAATTTGAACCATCACAATTACAACCACAATCATACCCAAAACTATTCATGTCAACAATTAGATCATTCATTACATCACTTAATTACGAGAATGGAATCAAGCCTTAAAATTTATAATTCTTACAACAAAAACTCTGTTTTGTTTGACCACATGGATGTAAGAAATAATTACAGCATTCACAATTTTTGCTACAACAAGAGCAAATTGAATACATCCACTTTATAATAAACTTTCAGAAGAACAACCATCTTCTGGTGGTCATACAATCCCTTTAATTTGTTCTAATGAACAAGGGGGTATTTAATGCCAAATTTACAATTTTGAGGCTTTTATACAATTGATGGCATACAAAAATTATGATTAAAGTCTTATCTCATAATTTGCCTCTTGGCTTCAGGTCAATTTGCCTCTTGGCTTCAGGTCAATTTATCACTTGGCTTCTAGCCAATTTATGCCTTCTCATGGTCTCAGACCAATTTATGCCTCATATTTGTCAGGCCAATTTATGCCTCATATATCTCCATAGCATTTTGATCTCATGATACATATAGCCTTTAATAATTTTTCATAAGGATAAATATAAATTATAAACATAATAAAATAAATAGATGGAATCCACTAATATATTTGTATATATTAGTGTCGTTGCCATAAATAATAAAAAAAAAAGGAAAGGGATATATATAAAGCAATAAATAAAATAAAAGATAAAAAAAAAAAAGGGAAGGGGATATTTAAAGCAGTAAATAAATTAAAACATAAATAAAATATGGAGTCCACTATACTAGTGTCACCACCATGAAAAATAAATAAAGCGGTAAAGAATTAAAATAAAATAAATAAATGGAGCCCACTAATAAATACTAGTGTGCCGTCATAAAAGATAAATGAATGTAAAATAAAATAAATAAATGGAGCCCACTAATAGATACTAGTGTGCCGCCATAAAAGATAAATGAATGTAAAATAAAATAAATAAATGGAGCCCACTAATAAATACTAGTGTGCCTCCATGAAAAATAAATAAATGTATAAAAGATAAATATAAGCATAATAAAATAAATAAATGGAGCCCACTAATATAGTGTTGCCTCCATAAAAGATAAATAAACATTAGTAACAATAAAATTAAATGTTAGTGACATAAAAGTAAATGTTAGTAAAGTCAGTAACAATAATAAAATCTTAAATAATTAAAATAAAAGATTAATTCTAGACTTCTAACATGGAGTCAAAATAATAATAATAATAAAATTTGAAATTAAAACTAATAATAATAAAGATGAAGTTGAAAAGTCTACGTACCTTGGATTTTCAGCTTCACTTCTTACCCCCTTTAAAATAAATTTATTTTTATTTTTATTACAAACTGTTTCTGCCGACAGTACAGTTTTTTTTTTTTCCCGGCAGCCAAAAAAAAAATCGTCACATGCAACTACCCAATATATATTAAAATTATATTATATAATTAGATCTTCAATTTTTTTTTTAACTTGTTCTACACCCTTCACGTGAACTACCCACTGAAGACAAGAAAAACAATCTATAATATTAAAAAAAAATATATGGGCCCATTGAATAGAAGCATCTATCTTCCCTTTTTTTAAAAAAAAAATTTATTTTATCTCCCTCTTTCTCTCTCTGTCGGTAGAAGAAGAAAAGGCAATGAATAAAAATAAAGAAACCTAAAACTTAATTAAATAAAAGAGGGAGCGTGGGCTTGAATGAATTGGATTAAATAGAATGGGCCCACCAATTCATTCAAGGAATGGAATGTAGACCTAAAACAAAAAGAGACACGAGACAGAAGCACAGGACGTGACGGCAGAAAAGAAAAGAACAGCAGCACCTGGAGGGAAATCAAGAAGCAGACACGCGACGACATTTTGAATGAAGAAACCAAGGACGCTGGCGGGAGAAACAAATGGAAAAACAGAAGTGGTGCACTCAAGGTAAGTTGAGATAGAAATGTCGGGAAGTTTAGATCAAAAGATGAGTTCGGTTAAAGGAGTTTCCATTTATGATTGCTTTGCTTGATGAGTTTGTTGAACACGTAAACAAGAAGAAAAATAAGAGAGAAGGAAAGAACCATGAAGAGAGCAAGATAAATTTCAAAGAAATGATGAAAGGGACATGGATGGAGATCCCAGTAGCACAGATTAAGAAACTGAAGAGATCTACAAATCTGGAAGTGTTAGCTAGCCAGATCTGGGACATGGATGGAGATCCCAGTAGCATAGATCAAGAAACTGAAGAGATCTACAGATCTAGAAGTGTTAGCTAGCCAGATCTGATTACCGAATCGCTTTTTGACGCTGGCGATTCCTCGGCTATTGGAATTGGTGGCCATACAAATTGAAGGGAGAAATAAGATGAATAAATGAGAAATTGAAGAAACGAAGATGGATCTAGAGAGCAGCAAAACTTTAGCCAAGGTTGAGATTGAAATGAAGGTGGGGAAGAGGGCACAAAGATTGTTAGAGGCTCGTGCTGATAACGTATTATGAATCTGTAAGATGAAGAATTGGAAGAGAGAAGAGAGGAGAATTCATTCCGTTCAATCTTATCTAAGGTTTACATGAGGGGTATTTATACACGCATAATGCATTCCTAATAAGACATCCACATATTCATAACATGTCTAAATTAATGATAATTTTTCTATTAATAGTTGTTAGTTTAATGATCAATGGATTGTAGGTAGGAATATTTTGTTATCATATATCTATTTTGATAATTTGTTAGGAAAATATTTTGTGATTATTGATTTATAGTGTTACTGAATGATTGATTGATACTTTACGGGTGTCAATTTGTCAAAGGAATTTAAGCCGCTCACAATTTAATCTGAGAGTTGAGATTATTGAAATGATAAATCGATGAGAAGGGAAGTGATGAAGACATGAACCCAAAAACTCTTTGCCCATTTTTAGTAAAGAGAATCTAAAATTTACGACACAGAGTATTGATTTGTTTAGCTGATCAATCCTAATGATTTTTGTTGTTGTTGATGCATTGAACAAGCATGTTTATTTATACTTTTGCCTGAGAGGCTTGATGAAGTCCAGAGACATATGAACTGATAAAAAAAATCGAAAACTTCAACCACGCGCCGTTTTTGGTTTCCTACACCCTTTTTATATAAGTAGGCAAAATGGTAAATACACATGAGATTTTTCTAAAGGTGCGCTAAACACTAAATACTTTTTTTAGGGGTAAAAATAACTATAAACGGTCAAAATAAGTACAAAAAAATACAAATTGACCATTAGTTGATCATTTGTTTTAAAGGTTTAAATGCAAAAAATACATATGAGATTTTGTTTCATATTTAATCCTCACTTCTTACTGTTGAATGTCGATTATCAATGTTAAGATCTGGGCGGTGCATATGAGTGATCCGCATTTGGTGACCATGGCTTTGATGAGTACACTACTTCTGTGTTTTTGACGAATATTGTTCCAAATTTACCTTAGCGCTAATAAAACAAACGTGGTTAATCCATATATATATATCGCTCGACTTAAATGATAGTTATTACTAATTTGCTTATTTTCAGTCAGCTAAAATTAATTCCAATAATTTGTTTGTAACAGTTTTTGAAATAAGTCTTGTTCTTGTTTCTATTGTGAGTAATTGATTTGAAATGGGACCTGCTTGTAAGAACACTTCACTATCAACGGTCCAAAGCAGGCAAACTTAACGGACCTTCCGAATGATCTTTCCTACGAAATTGTAGTCCCTAAATTTGAGACCTTGTTGGGAACGGAAAATAAGCCAGTTTGTTTGGTATGCTTCTTTCATTGAATCATTTCTAAATTCCAATATAAACAACAGATAAAGAAAACATGTTTTCATGTCAAGTGTGGCCCATAGGTGAAATAGGATGGTTATTATAGATCGCTCATGCCCTCAATTTTTTATGTTAAAAGAAGTTTTAGTCGTATAGCTCTATTTCATTCTTTTGACATTTTTATCTTTTCAAGTAAATTACTGAAAGTATTCTATTTTAAATTACACCTAACATAATTAATTTCATTTCATCATATCAAATGAGGCCTTAAACAGCACAGGAGGGAGGCCCAGACAGATCAGCCACTTTGACATTCCTTCAACCTTAAATAGTACTACCTCCGATTCTAATTATAAAACAAAATTGACTTTTTTTTGGAGGGATTAGAGAAGTTAAATAAGTTACTTAACTATTTCATGTGTTGTGTATTTTTAGATTATATATTAGTTTATTAGTCAAACTAATTAGTTTGAAGAAAAATATAAAAATACTCTAAAGTGATTTAATTAACTTCCCTGATCTCTTCAAAAAAGTCAACTATGTCTTATAATTAGGATCGGAGAGAGTATATAAAACCATCTCAATTTTGTCCCCAGTTTTTTTTTAAAAAAATTCCGCCTAGTTTTTTTTTTTTTTTTTGCAAAAAAGAAATTTGCCTAGTTGATATATGTATCCTCTACTAAGGGCTTTATAGTAAATAAATAGTACAGAATAACTTAGAAGTTAGTTAGAAGAAAGAGAAATTAGTAGTGACGTGGCATAAGCAGGAGAATATACATACTGTATTGTGACCATTGCAAATTTTTATGAATGAATTAGTCCTTCTCTCTCTTTACTATTATCAAAGGTATCAAAGCCTCTATCCAGCCCATGGCACCGCCATCGGACACGATCCTAGGAGCGTTTGGGTGACTTGGAAAATTGTTCAGAGACACTCTAAACCACTTTGCACTATCGACTTGATCAAAGCTCCCAAGACATCTCTAACCTTAAACAATTGACGTGAAATCTATGGAAGCTCATTTTGCTTCTACAACATTGATTGCTCGGAAACAACCCTTTGCGGGCAATGGGGGCAACGGTAGCCCCAAGGGTGGTTCTAGTTCGATGATTTCCTCTCATAGTCGCATTCCTCTATTTGGGTCATTTCACGTGATCCATCAAACTCCTCCCTCTTACTTCATTCTGATGAAGCAGAGCTGTCTAGAGTTTCCACGCTTTGATGGCTCAGATTTCCGAGGTTGGGCGTATTGATGTCGCCAATTTTTTGAGGTTGATGCCACTTCACGAGAGCATTGTATCAAATTACTCAGCATCCATCTGGAAGGTCATGCTCTCCGTTGGCACCAAACTTTCATGCACCGCTGTTCCTTCTCAGAGGTCAGATGGAAAATTATTTCAGACAAATGGAAGTAAAATTCATTGAGGTTCGTGATGAGAAGCCATTGATTGTGCCAAGAACTCTGAGTATTAACTGACTTCAGAGAATTTTTCTATTCAATTGAATAATGAGTTTGAGCTTTTACATTTATAGATCAGTTGACACGAGTGATTACAGAGGAAAAGATAAAAACGCAACTCTAACAGACACGTGACTCTAACTGACTGCAACAGCTTGCTTAGTTACTAACATGACACATCATCATAATAACTGACACGTGGCTGACTTATTTAACTAAATCAGTTAACAGATTGCGCTTAAGAAGTTGCTCTCGGAGGTAGACATTGCAGAGGAAGTTGCCATTAACCTCTTCATCAGAGGCCTGAGGATTGATGTCCAACAATTGGTTCTCAACTTAGCAGCATCCACATTGGCTAATGCCATGAGCTGGGCACGATTACAGGTGGCCATGGTCCGTGCTCTTCACAATCATCTTCCGGATCTCCATCGCATAGAGCAATCTTTGAGTTCCAGTTTTATGGGTCACCCTACTGGATCCAGATCTCAGGTCGATCTTTTTGTGGGCTCAAAGTTTGGCCTACTACCTACTTCATCTATTCCAGTCACTGCATCCTCGCCTAAGACCAACACAGGCACTCCTTCATCATCGACATTCTCATTAACCAACTCCCCTTAGCCTAAACCTACTTGGCAACTCTCTAAAAAAGAGATGAATGAACGTTGCCAGAAGGGATTATGTTATTGGTGTCTGGATAAGTTCAGCTCTGGTCACTGTTGCAGGGAGTCTCATCTCTTTACTCTTGTGATTGATGAAGATGAGGATCAATTTGAGGATGCCATTCGAGATGCCCAAGGTAACGATGACAGTAGTATAAACACCGTAGAAGGCTCAGCGAACATGTCAACCTTGAAGTTATCAGGTCGTATCAAAAACCAGTAAATCATTCTTCTGATTGACACTCATAGAACCCATAATATATTGGATGCTTCGATAGCCATACGTCTCCTTTTGAGAACTTAGGAACATCAGCCACTTCGCTTGACCATCGCTAATTCACATCAAATTTGTGTCACTAAACAGTGTCCTGGTTTACCTTGGGAGATGGGAGGTTTGTATTTCTCTTTGAACTTCTTACTTATGAAAATTAGTGGTTATGATGCGATTTTGGCAAATTTTCCAAAATAACACCAAAAAAAAAATTGTCAGATTGGACCACTGTGCAAACATATTGTCAAAACAACCCATTTTGTGGCGCCATGTCAGATGGCACTACACATGGCGCCACTTTGACAATTTTTTTTAATTATTATAATTATATATTATTATATTTAATATATATTAAATATAATATACTCCAAAAAGATCAACAGGCAAACCAGCAGGATCAAGTTCAAAAGATCCACAAGGAAAACTATTTTTTTCATCACCAGTCATTTTATATTAAATATATATGAAGATTTAATTCATATAATATGAAGATTAAAAAAATAATAATTAAATCGCGTTACGAATAGCTAGCACGGCGGTCCCACTATTTTTTTGAAAATAGAACATCATTTTAAATGGAATATTTCATAAAATTTTCAAAATATATAATTATAATAATTAAAAATAAAAAATAATTAAAATAATATATATTATATAAAATAATATATATTATATTTAATATATATTAAATATAATAATATATAATTATAATAATTTAAAAAAATATTTGTCAAAGTGGCGACACGTGACGTGTCGTGGCGTTGCTTATGTGGCACCACACGTGGCAACCACATGCGCAGTGGCACCACGTGTGGCGTCATCTGACGTGGCGCCACAAAATGTGTTATTTTGGCAATATATTTGTACAGTGGTCCAATCTGACAATTTTTTTTTTTTGATGTTATTTTGGAAAATTTACCTGCGATTTTAGGCATTTAGTGGTTGAGAACCCTGGGTCGATTTACCATGAATATGGAATTGAAAACATTTAAGTTTCAATACCTTGGGCAACTTGTGGAATTAAAGGGAATTTAGGCTGGCATAGCAATTCCATCTGAGGAAGTGTTCGCTATGCGTGACTTTGTGGTGGCCAATGAACTTTATTTAATTCGTACTCCCTCTCAAATGCTTGTGGGACTAGAGTCTAGTTCTGGTCTATCTAAGGAACAAAAGCTAAAGTTACAGACACTCTTACATAACTATGCTGATGTTTTTACGGAGCCTACAAGTTTGCCTCCTTATAGGAGATTTGATCATTCCATTCTTCTTCAAAATGATAGGCCAATCAACTGTAGACCTTATCGATATGGCCTTGTTTTGAAAACTAAAATAGAGAACCAGATTCAATAGATGCTTATTAATGGTATTATTCGGGAAAGCTTTAGTGATTTTACCACTGCTATGGTTTCGGTATAGAAAAAGGAAGGTACTTCGAGATTTTGTGTTGATTAACGTAAATTGAAAGAGGCCACTGTAAAGAACAAGTTCCTAATTGCGGTTATCGATGAGCTATTAGATGAGTTAACCAGGGCTACTTTTTTCTCTAAACTTAATTGGTGGGTTGGGTACTATCAAATTCGGATGAAGGAAGATGATATTGCTAAGACAACCTTTCAGACTCATAAGGGGTTATATGATCTCTAGGTTATGCCATTCAGTCTCACCAATGCTCTGGCCACTTTCCAAGGACTCATGAATTTTGTTTTCAAACCTTTCTTACACAAATTCATCTTAGTCTTCTTTGATGACATTTTAGTGTGTAGCAAGGATTGGCATTCTCACCTACAACATGTGGAAACTATTTTGTTAGTTTTACGATAACATCAACTACTTGTTAAGGAAAATGTACCTTTGTTGCGACCACAATTGATTGTTTGGGTCATCTTATTTCTGCCCAAGGTGTCCAGGCGGATTCTCGAAAGCTTGTAGCCATCTCTTCGTGGGCAATACCTTATGGTTATTATCATCTTTTCGTTAAGAACTATAGTCATAGGTTTATATGGACTCCTAAGGCCTCCACATCTTTTCAAACTCTTAAGGAGGTTATGAGGTCTCCTCCCGTCCTTGTCCTGCCAAATTTTCATGACGCCTTTGTTATTGAGACAGATGCTTCAGGTTTTGCTTTGGGGGCTGTTTTTTCTCAAAATGTCCATCCTTTGGCTTATGCTAGAAAGGGCCTTACTTCCTTCAAGATACATTTATCTACTTATGAGCGTAAAGTCCTCGCTATCCTTTTTGCTGTAAAGCAGCGGCGTTTGTACCTATAGGGTCACAAATTTCTTATTCGTATTGATCATTTTGATGAAGGCCGTTTTGTCTTTAGCCTTAGGATTCACAATAAAAAATAACTGAGGATTGTGTATAGGCAAACCTATGATCGTTCTCTTTCCTCGAGAAGCCTTTTATTAATTACTAATTAATCTAAATGCCATGCAAATGCAATAAAAACAAAGAAAAATTTGGATTTGGATTTTCAAATTAATAAAGTAAAATATCAATGCAATTTAGTTAAATGCTAAATTATTGTTTTTGGTATTTTTTTTTATAATTGAATGAATAAATGGAATGATATGATAATGAGTATGAAATTGAAAATATGAATGATGGTGCTCTTGGTAGTCAAGAAATGACTATCCTTGCTCAAAAAGATTATGAGAATTAAGATTTATCAAGTCTTAAGAAAAACTTCGAGATAACACTTGAGTCCAATATTTCTAATTAATAATAACTTTTATAAACATAGCTAACCACTACCTCTTGAGATGTTGTTCAAAACCACTTAATGTGAAATTAAAATTAGAATAATGCAATGTGAGTTGTCTTAAAATTGAGTACTAAATAGTCCTTCAAAGACACAAATCAACCACATTAATTACACAATAACACGCTAATTGATGTAATCTCATTGCAACTACAAAGATATACATACAACAAAGACACTTAACATCAATCTCTATCCAGAATCATATACAATAATTCCTAAAACTCGGTAATCTAAGTATATAAATCTAGACTAATTAAATGATAAAAAAAATCCCAATGTGAGCTCAAGCATAAATCCTCATCACCAAGATGAAAGGGATCAACCACTCTTTGCCATGGATTCAAGAAGCAAAACCATATTCACAATTGGATGAAGATAGAGGAATTCCTTGACAGAGGTGAGAATGAACGTTTTCTAGCAAAGGTGTAGATGAGCGATGGTGGATAATGATGGAAGGCATGGTGATTGTGGAGTCAAGCTTGAATGTCGATAGTGACAGTCCAAGCTCTAGGTCTGGTTCACGGCTCTGCTTCTCTCGATGAAGGGTGGAGAATGACGATGGAAGTGGTGAGATGGAAGAAGTTTGCCAGCCAAGATGGTGGCGGACAGTGGAGTCAATGGTCAACGAAGGTGAAGTGAAGGTGAAGAAGACAAACGTCTCTGGAGTTGTCAAAATGGAGGTCTCAAGGTTTTGGTTTTTCCCTTCTCTGTTAAGACCTCTGCTCTATGTCTTGGTCCGTGTGTTGTTGGCTACTATGGAGGAGGGTTGCCGGCGACAATGAATGGAGGTGACTATTGCCGACGACGAAGGTGAGGAAGGTCATGAAGGAAGAGGGAAGGATCACAGGTTCAGGTCTCTCACAGCACTCCTAGATATCTTGTCTCGGGTCTCTGTCTCCCTTCTATATTTCCCTCAGCTCATCGCGCCTTTGGATTAGACCTAGCCCTGCGTTTTGAGCAGGGACTAAAGTGAATAGATTAAAAAGTTTCATTAAGGGACTAGATATTTGAAACATATGTGGGGCATAAATAATATTTTCAAAACTTTTGGGTCATTTTATGAAGTTTTCCTAGTTCATTTTCTTCTTTGAATTGCAATTTCCAGGAATTATGGGGAACTTTTTAGTAATTTCCCCTATTCTCAAAAAAATATTAATTCTGACCCAATTGACCTTTTCTAAAATCTCATTTTCTTTTTAAACACATAGAATGCAAGATTAAACACAATATAATATCAAAAGTCCAAGAAATCATTTGTATGAATATTTAATAAATTATGACCATTTTGTCCTTAATTTCACTTAATTCAATACAAATATCCCTAACTCAAATTAGTTCTTAATCATGTAATAATATCCCAAAAAATGTATTAAGAATCCCAATTTTATTATGAAAAATCATATAAAATTATGGTTCAATCATATTTACCCCTAAAACATTTATTGGAACAATGAGATCTTAGTCAAGAGCAATTCAAATGGCTGCATAAATTATGTAAATTATGGGGATTACACTATGAGATTGTATGCCACAAAGGGAGTGATAATGTTGTTGCGGATGCTCTTTCTAGGCATGCTGATGCTTCTTGTTTGGCCCTTTCTGCCTTAGAGACTCTTGGTTGATTGATGGGAAAATACAGACTCTAATTAAGGCCTTAGAACTCGATCCAACATCTCATTCCAAGTTTACTTGGCATCACCAATTGCTAAAACGCAAGGGCAAGCTTGTGGTAGCAGCAGATCGCAACCTTCGTATAGGTTTCCTTGCTCCCTTTCATGATGATGGTATTGGGAGACATTTAGGTATCCATTCTACTTTCAAAAGGCTCTCTTCTTTTTTCTATTGGAAAGGTATAGGAAAATATGTCGACAATTTTGTGCGTGAATGCACTATTTGCCAACAATTTAAACCATAATTGGTTGCCTCTTTGGGTCTTCTACAACCCCTTCCTATTTCAGATCATGTATAGTCTAAATTGTCCATTGATTTTATTAGTGGTCTTCCCCTATCTTATGCTAAAACCACTATTTTAGCTATGGTTGACAGATTGTCCAAGGCTTCTCATTTTATGGCTCTTAAACATCCTTTTACAGTTGTGGATATGGCTACAATTTTTATGGATAATATTGTTAAATTGCATGGATTCACTAAATCTATTATTACCAATAGAGATCCTATTTTTTGTGGGAAATTTTAGAAGGAATTGTTTCATTTGTATGGTGTCAATTTGCATTATTCCTTTGCTTATCACCCTAAAATGGATAGGCAAACAAAAGTTCTCAATCGTTGTTTGGAGTGCTATCTTCGTTGCATGACTGGTGACTTGACTAAATAATGGGTTAAGTGGTTATCGTTAGCTAAATTGTGGTATAATACTACTTATTATTCAACCATTGGTATAACTCCTTTTGAAGCTATTTGTGGGGTGTCTCCCCTGCTTCCTCTTTCTTATATTGCTGGTGATTCTCCTAATGATTTGATGGACCACACTTGCTTGTCTCAGGAGCTGGTCCTGCATAGTCTCAAAGACCACTTACTAAGGGCGCAACACCGATGGTCTAGTAAGCTAATAAACACATATCTGAAAGCCACTTTGCTAGTGGTGACATGGTTTATCTTAAATTACATCTTTTCTGGAGAAATCTGTTGAACAATTCTTCCCTTTACAAGCTGGCAACAAGCTATTTTGGCATGTTCAAAGTCTTGAAAAAGATTGGTGTTGTTGCTTATGAACTGGACCTTCCCTCTAACACTAGGGCATATCCAATGTTTCATGTGTCCCTTCTAAAGAAGAATGTTGGGCTAGATTTGTCCATCACTCAGTCCCTTCCACCAGTTAATGACCAAGGCTAATTTGCACTTGAGCCAGAAGCGATTTTAGGTTGCAAGCTTGTTCAACGCAACAACCTTCCTATTACCCAGGTGTTGATCCAAGGGAAATTGACTCAACCAGAAGATGCCACTTGGGAAGACCTTTATGTTATTCAGGCTCAGTTTCCTCACTTCCCTACTACTGCTAATTTTACTAATGAAATCCTTGTGGACAAGGATTTTTTTTTTTTTTGGTGGGGGGGGGGGGATAATTGCTATATGTATTCTCTACTAAGGGTTTTATAGTAAATAAATAGTAGAGAATAGCTCAGAAATTAGTTAGAAGAAAGAGAAATTAGTAGTGACGTGGCATAGGCAGGAGAATATACATAGTGTACTGTGATCATTGCAATTTTTTTGTGAATGAATCAGTCTCCTTTTATCTCCTCAGTACTATCACTAGTGGTATTTTTATTAAGTTGGACATTAATTAACTACTTTGATAGTTTCTGAATCTGTAAAATGTGACCCACCCTGTGTGTTTAATTTGGCTTCCGCCATTGGATCAATCGATCATAACACTCAAATCCTACTTTGGTCGGTTTTAAGCAGGGGAATATGCATAATCCTCTTACTAAGGTATTCAAAATTTAAAAAGCAGCAGAAGATTTGGATTCATTTATCTTTCTCCACGAGTGATACTAGGATATACAAAGATTCTGAACATACTCTTGTATCTTAAATATAACATAAAGTTGACTTTTTTGGAGATATTAAGAAAGCTAATTAAATTACTTAAAAATATTTATATTAATCTTTTTCTCCAAACTATTTTGTCTAATTTATAAATTATTACAAAATCAAATGATATAAAACATATGATATGATTAAGTAACTTATTCAGCTTCTTTAATTTCTTAAAAAATCAAATATTTAGGACGGGTTGGAGTATTTATTTTAGGACTCAAAAGGATGGAATATTAAACTTATGCTTTCTGGCCCTGAACATACCCGCCGGCACGCATATTCAAATTAAAAAGAAAAAGAATGCTTTACAAATTCAAAGAAATGGAAAGTTCCTGGAGCAAACGAAACGACACATGCATGTCCAAGAAAATCTGAACGAGTTCATCATGTTTTTTTTTTTTTTTTAATGGAATACGTAGAATGCCGCCAAATAAAATAATCCAAGAGATAATCAGCGACGCAATTTATAATTAACTTTTGACATTGTCATGTAAAACTGGATAGGAGACTTGGCATGGTCAACAGAATATGTCAACGAGCCTAATAACTTTTCTTCCTCAAAAGACAAACGATATTTTCTCTATAAATAAGCTCATTATCAACATAATTACCATCCCTCACTCAAGAAATTAAATCATCAGACAAAGTTCGATCATCACATGCATCCTCCCAAAATGTCTTCTTCAAAGCTTTCCTCCACAGTCCTCGTCCTAACGTTGGCCCTCGTCTTCCAAACATCTCTGGGAGCAAATCCTCTTTCCTATATGTGTTCAAACACTCAAAACTTCACCTCCAACACGCCTTTCGATTCAAGCTTGAAAACGCTCATCGCAGTTCTTACCCACCAAACCCCTCTCACCGGTTTCGCTCAAGCCTCATTTGGACAATACTCTAACCAAAAAGCATACGGCCTCTCTCTCTGCCGTGGCGATGTCTCTCCCTCTGACTGCGACACTTGTGTCTCTGAAGCAACCAGCGGACTCCTCAGACGTTGCTCCTATAACAAAGGAGCCATAATCTGGTACGACAACTGCCTGTTCAAGTATTCCGACCAAGACTTCTTTGGCCACATTGATAATTCCAACAAGTTCTACGTGGTGAACGTGCAAAACGTGAGTGACCCTGCTGCCTTCAACTACAAGACGAAGGAGTTGTTGAGTCGACTAGCTGAGGAAGCTTATGAGAGCCCTAAGATGTATGCAGCAGGAGAGGTAAAGCTAGAAGAAGGGAAGAACATGACAGTGTATGGGTTGACTCAGTGCACCAGAGACCTTTCTAGCGATGATTGCAAGAAGTGTCTGTATGATGCAATCGGTGACCTTTCTATGGGGAAACAAGGAGGCAGAGTTGTGGGCGGAAGCTGCAACGTGCGATATGAGATTTACCCTTTCTTCAAAGTGTAGGGTACAGAGAGCTTCGTGTGTCGACGTGGATTCTTGATTATCCATTATCATTTACCGTTATGTATATGTTGGTGAGTAAATATTATTCATTCGTTTGATTCGGAGAATAATATGTAAAATAAAGTATCTTGTTAACAAAATATGCAGCTGGTTACCATATTATATTGTCGTTCACATTCTATTCACCGATATCTATTTAACAGAATTTGTCATGTCATATAAGACACACGACATACATAATATTCGAACAATATATAATTATAATAGTTATGGTAATAATACTAATACTAATAATATTAATAATTAGATCATGGCGTGGGGTTTATCCCTCTTATTATGCGATTGTTAGGTCTATAAAAGAGTTTGCTTTAGAGAAGGAATATAAAAATTTGAGAAATGGCCCTAATTTATCATCTATGAACAATGCAACTCATTGATCAAAATCTTCACACTCTATTGAATCTTCTTATCTATTTTGGCCCAAAAAATAAAAAATCCTCATATAGATATAGTATATTGTTTTTTTACGTTGAATATAGATATAGTATATTATTTTGCTAATTTAGAGTAAAATATTACTCCTTCTGATCCTATGTATGAACAAAATTCTTTCTAGGTTGATCCTTAATATAAGCAAATTTTCTTTTGTGACTCCAAATTTAAACTACTCTTTCATTTTCTAACCATATTAAATACATATATTTATTGTTTAGGAAAAATTGTGCTCATTCTTATATTTACAAGCCAAAAATTCTCTTTAATTCAATCATTTATTACTCATGATCTCTTATATTTTATACTCATTCTTTCTTTACATAAATATGGACATATTTTATAGCAAGCTGGGGTGACTCAGGCTACATGGGGTCAAATTGTTCAACCCGAGCAAATTGTTGGGTTGATTTGGTTGCCTTTTTTAAAAACCAATATTTTTTATGGGGTAGCCGACAATATTAATCAAAGTAAATGATTTTTTTGTGTGTTAATGATTATTAGTTTAATGATTAAAGGATTGTAGGTAGGAATATAACATTTTATCATCATATATCTATTTTGATAATTCACTAGGAAAATATTTTGTGATTATCCATTTATAGTGTCATTGAACGGTTGATTAATACTATATGGTATCAATATGTCAAAGGAATTTAGGCCACTCAAAATTTAATGTAAGAGTTGAGATGATTGAAATGAGCAGGGAAGTGAAGCCACTCGATCCAAAAACTCTTTGCCCATTTTAAGTAAAGAGAATCTAAAATTTTAAATACATAGTATTGATTAGTTTAGCTGATTAATCCGAATGATTTTTTTTCTTGTCGCAAATAACAACCATGTCTATATATACTTTTTCCTGTGAGGCTCTATGAAGTCCATAGACACAGCAACTGATAAAATAATCCAAAACTTCTACCACGCGCCGATTTTGGTTTCGTACACCGTTTATTTTATAACAAGGAAAAATGATACTAATAAAAGGGTTACAGTGTAAAAATATATGTGATTTTTTTTAAAAGTGTGCCAATCAACAAATATTTTATTTAAGGGTAAAAGTAATTATAAACTTCTAAAATAGATGCAAAAATACACATTGACCTTAAGTTGACTGTTTGTTTTAAGGGTTAAGGTCCACAAATACACATGAATTTTTATTAAAAGTGCTCCCAATACAAATGCTATTTTTAAGGGAAAAAGTGAATGTGAACTTTCAAAATAGTTATAAAAATATACATTAACCATTAGTTAACTGTTTTAATTTTTTGACTAAAGATGGTGACTTTGACGATGACATGGATGATTAATAAGCAACTTGCAAAGATACATTTACATACATACTCTAGGAATATCACATCATCTCAACTCTTTCTAATTAATGAAAATAGAACAACTCATATCATTTTAATTTAATCCTAGTTAGTTGATAATTCATCTAAAAAAAATTTAAAGTTTATCTTGTTTTCAAGAAAAATATTGGTTGATCATTTTGGTTTGATTTTTTTTTTAATTAAGATAGTTTTCTTAAAAACAAGATAAAATTTCAATTTCTTTTTAAATGTTTCATCAGCTAATTAAGATTAAATGATATGAGTTATCATGATTTAACGGGGCAAATTTCAAATGACATGGTACTCTTAGATTTTGTAAGTATTTCTCCAATGTGAAATAATAATTTTCTGACTGCAGAAGCGAAATTAATTTCCTGCTAGCCCTTTATCTCCATCTCATCACTCCTTTTAGAAGAGAGAAGAAGAGGAAAGGAAGGGTTTTGGTGGAGATAAAATTATGAGCCAATGAGATGGAGATAAAGATAAAGGGTTGGTTAGGTGGAAATTAATTTCCCTTGCCCAGATAGCAAAATTATTATTTTGGGTTGTTTCTTAATTATCCACTTCATTCTTCATGTCAGCATTTTTAGTCAAAAAGTTCAACAAACTAATGGTTAATATGTATTTTTGCACATATTTTGGAAGTTTATAGTTACTTTTTCCTTTAAAAAAACATTTGCAGCAAGCGCACTTTTGAAAAAATCTTATGTGTATTTTTGCTTCTTAATCCTTAAAAAATCCAAATAAACGGTCAACGTGTATTTTTACATTTATTTTAAAAGTTCATAGTTATTTTGACTCTAAAAAAAGATATTTGGTATTGTACATACTTATTAAAAAAATCTCAAATTCAAATTTTGAACCTCAACCCTTGATAAAACAGGAACATTCCAAAGCCATGTGCTCCCCGTAAAACTAGATTCTACATATATTAGACGGCGCGCGTCAACAGAATACGTCAACCTGTTCTATCTTTCTTCCTCAAAGGCCAAATATCAACATAATTTAGTATCTCCTTCATGAGAATACAATGAAATATAATACGATCAGTAACAAACATATTACTGCCTGCCTTTGATGAAGTCGTCCAGAACACAGCAACTAATAATAAAATAATCAATAAAGAACGCAGCTCGCTTTTGACACTGTCATGTAAAAACTGGCCCGGATAGAGACTAAATTGGAATGGTCAAAAGAATAACATGTACGTGTTTAACTAGACATTTTCTCTATAAATTCACGCTCTTCATCAACACAATTATCATCCCTCATTCGAGAAATCATTAGACTCAGATCATCATCATCACATCCTTCCGATATGTCTTCTTTAACAGTCCTCCTCTTAACTCTGGCTCTTCTCTTCCAAACATCTCTGGGAGCAGATCCTCTTTCCTATGTGTGTTCTAACCCTCAAAACTTCACCTCCAACACGCCTTTTGATTCAAGCTTGAAAACGCTTATCGCGGTACTTACCCACCAAACCCCTCTCACTGGTTTTGGTCAAGCCTCCTTTGGCCAATACTATAACCAACAAGCGTATGGCCTCTCTCTCTGCCGTGGCGATGTCTCTCCCTCTGACTGCGACACTTGTGTCTCTGAAGCAACCATCGACCTTCTCAAAAGTTGCTCCCATAACAAAGGAGCCATAATCTGGTACGACAACTGCCTGTTCAAGTATTCCGACCAAGACTTCTTTGGTCACATTGATAATTCCAACAAGTTCTACGTGGTGAACGTGCAAAACGTGAGTGACCCTGCTGCCTTCAACTACAAGACGAAGGAGTTGTTGAGTCGACTAGCTGAGGAAGCTTATGAGAGCCCTAAGATGTATGCTGCAGGAGAGGTAAAGCTAGAAGAAGGGAAGAACATGACAGTGTATGGGTTGACTCAGTGCGCCAGAGACCTTTCTAGCGATGATTGCAAGAAGTGTCTGTATGATGCAATTGGTGAACTTCCTATGGGGAAACAAGGTGGCAGAGTTCTAGGTGGAAGCTGCAACGTGCAATATGAGATTTACCCTTTCTTCAAAGAGTAGGGTACAGAGAGCTTCGTGTGTCGATGTGGATTCTTGATTATTCATTATCATTTACTATTATGTATATGTTGCTGAGTAAAGATTATTCATTCGTTTGATTAGGTGAATAATATGTAAAATAAAGTATCTTGTCAATAATATATGCAGCTGGTTGCCATATTATATTGTCGTTCGTAATCTATGTTATATGTCTTCGAGTTTTCCCCTCTTTATGAGATCTTTATCATCCTTCAAAGAGTAATTAAAACTTATTTTCGTCAGTCGTGGATTATTGATGACGACCTTCCTCGTTTGGCGATGAATACGTCTGCATCTTCCTATAGACTGTAGACAAGCGGCGACACATATCAATATTATTTATTAGGCTAAATTATTGAAAACTCCCCTACAATTTAGATCACTTGCACGTAACACTCTTGACATTTTAAATTTTAAATTTCACCTTGATCTTTTTTTTTTTTTAACCACAAACCCCTTGCTGTTTATTCATCGTTATCTATTTAAAAGAATTTTTCTTGTCATATATATATATGATACACGACATAAAAAATATTCTATTCTAACGCTAACTCTAATAGTTATAATACTGCTACTACTACTTCTAATAATAATAAGATCATGGCGTGGGGTTTATCCCTCTTATTATGCGATTGTTGGGTCTATAAAAGAGTTTGCTTTAGAAAAGGAATATAGAAATTTGAGAAATTAAATGGCCCTAATTTATCATCTATGAACAATTTATCTCATTTAAAAATCTTCACGCCCTACTGAATCTTTTGGCAACAACAACAAAAATCCTCATGTAGATATAATATATTGTTTTCTTACCTTGAATAGAGATGTAGCATATTATTTTACAAATTTAGAGTAATAGATTACTTTATAAACAACTTTCTCTCTCTTGAAAGAAAATTTTGTTTTGTGACATTACTCTTTCATTTTCTACCCATATTAAATTCATATATTTATTTAGGAAAAATTGAACTCATTCTTATATGGACAGCCAATTCCCTTTCATTCAATAATTTATTACTTATTCTCTCACATATTTTATAAACCCTTCTATTTATGAACCACCAATTTTCTTTCATTAAATCATTCATTACTTTTTATCCCTCTTATTTTATACTTATTCTCTCTTTTCATAAATAGGGACATATCTTTTAGCAACCTGGGGTGGTGAGGGCAGCCTAGGGTCAAACCAGTTAAACTTGGCGAGTTGTTGGGTTATTTGGTTGTCTTTTTAAAAAACAATTTTTTTATGGGGTGGACGACAATATTAATCGAAGTTAATGATATTTTTTATGTTAATAGTTATTAGTTTAATGATTAAAGGATTGTAGGTAGGAATATTATCATATATCTATTTTGATAATTTGCTAGTAAAATATTTTGTGATTATTGATTTATAGAGTTATTAGATGGTCAATTGATATTATAATATGTCAAAGAAATTTAGGCTGCTCACAATTTATTCTAAGAGTTGAGATAATTGAAATGAGAAGTGAAGACAATGGACCCAAAAACTCTTTTGCCCTTTTTTAGTAGAGAGAATCTAAAATTAAAAACACAAAATATCGGTCTGTTTAGCTGATTATCCGAGTTATTTTTGTCGTTGTTGTTGCATATAACAAGCATGTATATATATACTTGGGAAAATTGATTTCAGGGCCCAAGCTAGTAAAATAATTACAAAAAAGGCTCAAGAAACATTCACATGCCAGAAAAGGCCCTTTCTGGCATTTTTTCAAAAAAAAGTGTACGGATATAGTTGCTAATTGCTACTGATGTAGTTGTTAATTGCTACAGATGTAATTGTTAAAATGTAGTTGTTAATTAGACTGATTTAGTTGTTAACGGGGACTGATATAGTTGTTAAACGCTACTGATATAGTTGCTAACGCTTTTTGAAAAAATGCCAGAAAAAGTCCTGGCATGTGAATGTTTCTTGGGCCTTTTTTATAATTATTTTACTAACTTGGGCCCTGAAATCAATTTTCCCTATATACTTTTGCTTGTCAGGCTTGTTGAAGTAGAGAGTCGCATCAACTGATAACAAAATAATAAATAAATAAATAAAATCGAAAACCTCAACCACGCGCCGCTTTTGGTTTCGTTCACCCTTTTTTAAAAAATCAAGGCAAAATGATATTAATGTATAAAAGGGTTAGGTTTAAAAAAAACATTTGCATAACTAATTATGAACTTTTAAAATAAGTGTAAAAATACATATTGACTGACGGTTAGTTGATCATTTGCTTTAAAAATTAAAGTACAAAAATACACCTAAGATTTTACTTCATATTTAATCTCTCCTCAATTCTTACTATTGAATGTTGATTATCAATGTAAAGATCTGGAGTTCAGGACAGTTCATATGAGTGATGAGCAGTTGGTGGTTATTACTTTGATGAGTACACTACTTCTTTGTTTGTGACGAATGTTCCAAATTTACCTTTGCGTTAACAAAACAAACAAACGCGGCTAACCATATATATCTCTGGACTTAAATTAAGGTTATTACTAATTTGCTCATTTTCAGTTAGCTAAAATTAATTCCAATAATTTGTTTGTAACAGTTTTTGAAATAAGTCTTGTTCTTGTTTCTATTGTGAGTAATTGATTTGAAATGGGACCTGCTTGTAAGAACACTTCACTATCAACGGTCCAAAGCAGGCAAACTTAACGGACCTTCCGAATGATCTTTCCTACGAAATTGTAGTCCCTAAATTTGAGACCTTGTTGGAAACGGAAAATAAGCCAGTTTGTTTGGTATGCTTCTTTCATTGAATCATTTCTAAATTCCAATATAAACAACAGATAAAGAAAACATGTTTTCATGTCAAGTGTGGCCCATAGGTGAAATAGGATGGTTATTATAGATCGCTAGCTAATTATAATCATGCCCTCAATTATTCCTGTGTCGTCCATTTTTTTACGTTAAAATAAGTTTTTGTCCTATATAGCTCTATTTCATTCTTTAACCATTTTTATCCTATCAAGTAAATTACTGAAGAGTTTTTCTACTCTATTTTAAATTAGACCTAACATATATAATTAATTTCATTTCATCATATCAAATGAGGCTTTATACAACACACACGGGAGAGCCCACTCTGGCATTTCAACCTTAAATCGCACATGAAACCAGGCCAGCTCAGCTTTGTCCCCTGTAAAAGACCAAAAAGCATCCGCCTAGCGCTATTTTCATTAATTACTTCGCTAGTTTCTGAATCTGTAAAAGTTAAGGGAGATCCTGGGATACGTTATGAGAACCAATTATACTCGGATCGGAATCATATATATAAAGCACCCATAAAGCTATTTGGTTGATCTTGTCGCGTTTTGGGAATAGCATCATTATGCTATTGTTTCTTTGCTTTTCTTCTTTTGCTGATGATTACCTGTGCGCTATGACTAAGATCGTTAATTCGTGTAGTTAGACGCCCTAATTAATTAATTAAGGAGAGTTAATGGCAGAAAAAAAAAGATATCATAATGAGAAGAATTTAAATGCAACATGCATGTAAAATATTTCCCACATGTCAACCAATATTTAAAGCAATATTGTGCTATTGGCCCTTTGTGGAATTCTAAAAGTGTTATTTTTGGGTGCATGTTTGGTATGCATATTCATGTTTTGTAGTTATTACTCCTCTGCACTATTTATAGGACAAAAATATTTTTTTAAAAAAAGTATCCTAATTATAGGGTAGAGAAAGAAATTTTTCATATAAATGTACAATTTTATTCTTTGTTTATTATTTTATTGATTTTATTTTCATGGGTGGTAATCTATATTAAATAAGGGTAAAATTGAAAAGTTGTTAAATTTTAAGGAAGAGTTAATGGAGTTTCATTTTTTTTTAATCTTTGTAAAATATGCTAGAATTGTCTTGTAAATAAAAACATATGAATATTTTCTCTATAAGAGAATTCTTAACGGAAAATTTTAGAATTAACGTGTATAATTGAAATTTGACAATGCTAATTCTTCTTTTATTTAATGATTCGATTAGTTTAAAAGTCTTTTGGATTACTTTTACTCGAAAACTTTTGTATACCTATTTCTCTTAGTAGGAGTGTTAGCAGTAGATATAAGTTATGATAGGCTGAACCACTGCCCCTGAAAAAAAAAAAAAAAAGAGAGATCTGTTCAGAATTTTTTTTAATTTAATATAATGTAAAATCTTATATTTTAGACTTGTTAAAATACTTATATTATACATTTGGCTCCTCCAAATATTTTTTTTTAATTAGTTAATGAGTATACATTTGACTTCCACAAATATATATTTTTTTAATTAGTTAACGAGTATATATTTAGCCCCCAAATATTTATCCCAAGATCCGCCACTAATCATGTGATTAAAAAAGCATACAAGTAACATGATTCATGTATATAGGGATAAATGCAACTCCTTTATTCTCTCTTAGACGCATACAATTTTTTTTTTTTTGGTGAAATACACGCATACAATTATTTGAAATTATGCTACAAGGACAGAAAATTAAAAACATAGTAACATTATTCAAGTTACAGAGAGCAGAATACTAGTACTGAATATTACCTCTATGCTTGGACGGAGAGAAATTAGGAGAGAAATAATATGGAAAACTCCCAAAAAGTAGTAAATTTCTTTACCATTCTCGGAAGTTTTTAATCCTAGTATTCTCTCCCCTTATTTTTTCCCTACTTTTCTCTCCATCCATAGGTATCCCATCATCAGTTTCTTCTTGGCTTCTGGGAAAATTATGGGAAAACCTCAATGACAGACCTTATACCTAGAGCTGGAGTTATCTTATATGTAGTGAAACCTGCAGAGGAAAACAAGTGGGCCCACTCTTGCTCATTTCTCTCTTTTCCTGCGAACAGTGTCACTATTGACAGATCAAATTGCAACTGTGTTTCAACCGATTTATCATCATAATCTGCCTTGTCATACGCAACCACTACGTCCATTATAACCAACTTCCCTCGCTTGCCTTTGCTTGTTACTGCCTCCTTGCAGTTCTTCAGTAATTTCAGACATTTCTCGTCGCCCCAGTCACATAGAGTCCACTGCTTGTCATTCCAAGTAAGCATCCTCAAAATGAATTTCTTTCCATTGTACAAAGATATAAAGACATGCGAATCATATAAATTACTACCTCTATGGATATTTCACGGTAGTAACTGGTTTCACATATATTCTTACTATCATTATTTCACGGTAGTAACTGGTTTCATGGTTGAAAACTCAATGCGCATCTATTTATAATACTCCCTTCATCATGAATGCTTCTTAATGTCACATACTAGTATTTTTTCAGGAAAAAAAAATCGTTTATTTTGGACTGTCCAGAACTGAGTATTTGTTTTTTTTAAAAAAAAAACCTGATTATTTTCAAATAAAAAATATTTTTTAAGAAAATAATAGTTGAAAGATTATCTTTATTTTATATTTTATACTTATTAAAATAATTCTTTTTTAAAAAAAAAAGATAGACTTTTAAAAATTCAGATCAAGACTAAATGTGACGATTCAGATATGTCTAGCTCTCCCTACGAAGCAATTCACTTAATAACTAACTCTTATTAATAAGAGCTCAAAAAAAGTTCGAGCAACCAGATTATTCTGATTTCAGTGCCTACCTTCAACGTGATAATATCAGCAGCAGGAGGAATAGTTTGAAACATATCTCCTTGTACGAACTTGAGGTTTCCACAATCCTTCGAGCCATCAACAACGTAAGGCAAATCGAACACAATACACTCCATTTCCGGAAAAGCTTCAGCTAAGGCCTTGGCCATGGTGCCAGTGCTACCCCCAACATCAACAAGCGAGCCACATCCCTTAAACACATCCGTACACTGCTCAACCAACACTTTTACCACCAGTTTTGAATCGCGAGCCATTAAGTCTGTGAAGTTATTGAAAGGCCGAGGCACATTCCCGGCATAGTCATAGATAGGTTTTCCATACGCCGTTTCAAACAGCGTCGGATCATTGTTCTGAAACCAAGCGGGCAAATGTTCCCACGGTGTCAGTGAGATTGGGTCAAGCGTGAAAAGTGGAAAAGCGGCGAGACTGAAGGGATGGTCCTTGAGAAGAATGGTCGATGCATCAGTGAGGACGTAGCCCTCAGGGTAGTCAGAAGTTTCTGGAAGCTTCTGGAGAGAGAAGAAGCCGGTATGAGTAAGGAAACGCATCAAGCGACGGAGGTGAGGGGCTTTGGAGGGTTGGATTTGAAGGGAAGAGGCGAGAAGAGGAAGAGGCATGGGCTTGCCATGCTTGTGAATGATGTCTGGTATGTTTAACTCTATTGCTGACCTCAAAGCCATTGAGTTAATGAAGCTGAAGCCGGTGTTCCATACATGGGTTTGAGCTTCAAGCATTCTTCTTGTTGCTGCTTCATGCCCTTCGTTTTGGGATGCCATGGTTTTGCTGTTGTTGTTTGGTATCCACTGCACGACAATAGAGTAATTCTCGAATTTATGTTGGAATGCTAGCTTAGTTGATGGTCTATTTATAGAGGCAATTGTGCTAGTTTGAATTAACATTTGTAAAACTAACTTTTATTCTAACTGAATTTCTTATCAACTAAAGTTTAAGTAAAAGTTGGTTAGTGTAATGTGAATTATATATGATTAGATATGCTTCTATGAAAAAAAAAAGTTAGTTTGATATAAACATGTTGAAAAGTCAGTTTTACCAGTTTTGAATTTTTTTTAAAAAAAAAAGCCAAAAGTCAAGAGTTAAAAACAAGAAAATTTTGCTTAAACTTTATAGTAGTATTTAAGCAACAAGTCAATTACCCCAAAACTAAACATTGTTTGTGAGAGGCAAATGTAAGATCTTTCAAGCATTATAATACCTTTTTCCCTTGCACAAGAAATCAGATTTTAATGATGCTGATTATTTAATGTTGAATTTGCATTGTTGTTTAAAGCGTTGTAGCACCATCGGATGATCTCTAAAGATTTAACTTTTGACTGATTCCTCCAGACAAGAAACATGGAAACATGTAATTATTACTCGGGTTAAGTAGTAAATTCGCCCCAGAAGTATATATCCATGAGCAATGTTGCCCTGCAAGTTTTTTCAGGTTCAATTTGACCTCGGAAGTCTAAACACTACAAAAAAATTTGATTTTTGCGACAGAAAAATTCCATCGCAAAAAAGGCGTCGCAATTGCGACGGAACAAATTCCGTCGCAAATTTTAAAAAAAATTTTTAAAAAAATTTTAAAAAAATAAAATCTTGAAAAATAATTTTAATAAAAAAATAAAAAAAGATTAAATTAAAAAAATGTAAAACTTATTTATAAAAAAATAAAATTATTAAAAATATATAGAAAATTGCATAAAAATTATAAAAATCCAAATTTTAAAAGAAATTTTGCATATGATAAAAATTGAAAATAAAAATCATACAAAATTTAGTACAATATCAAAGTCAAAATATATATGTTCTAAAGTTGCGAACAACAAATACAGAGAAGCAGGATGGTCGTCGTCATCACCACCAGGATGGTCGTCATCACCAGGCGCCGACAAAATACCCTTAGACTGAAGTGCAAGTTGCAGCTGCCTCACCACGTCATTTGTCCGCTGTTGCTCTTCTCGTTGTTGTCGTATCATCTCGTCTTGTGCCTCCACCAACGCCCTCAGCCTCCTAAGCTCGTCTAAAAAAAACAAAATTGTAGAGTGAGTTATTTTTCTCTAATTTCATTTAAAGGGAAGAGGGAATGGAAACGTAACAATGAAGAATAGTGTTATTATGTTTACCTGGATCAGCACCTTCACTGTGCGGTAACGACTACTGCGTAGGCTTCAGCTGGCTCGCAGAGGCACCCATGCCGAAGAGTCTCCCTTTCTTGTCAAATCTTCCTACAGCTTGAATGAATAAACTCTCGTTATCGGACTGAGAGGATGCATGCTCGCCCTAACTCTGGGTGTCTCTCTCCTGCGTCAACTTCTGATAGGTTTCTTGCAGGAAAAAAAAAGATCACAGATGACGCACATGAAATGAAATAAATATGTCGCTGCCTGACACAAAAAACAAAAGTAATAAATATCTCACTGCAAATTGCTGCGACCTGGCGTTGATCTAGCGGCGCCCACTACCATCGGTAGACTCCTGTGCATGGGTCTGCTCAAAGGTAGCCCACTCAACATCTTTTGCAGGAACTTCCCCAGACGTTGCTTGCAATCACAAATTATGACCGCCAGTTAATTAATTCAAAGTACAAGATATCAAATACTGAAATAGAAAATGATTGTACTCACAATTTTTCGTTGATGCTCGCTGTATGGGATGGAGCCCCCAATATAAGATGGTCCATCCATATGGGCCCTATTTGATTTATTTTTCTCACTCTTCTCTTGAAATTTGGGATCAGTGTTCCATTTATGAAGTAATTGATCTAAAGCCTTAGGATGAATCCAATCAGTCTTGCCTAGACCGTGTCGCAATTTATAAAACCTATCAGACAACCATCTCGCTGCCTTGTGATTGTAAGCTTTTCTCAACGTATCTCGATCCTCAGGCAACCACCTAAAATGACCCTGAAAATCAATTACGGACAATTAGTGCTCCAAATTATAATGTACCTTATCATTTTATATTTGCATAACAAAATTTACAAAACTTACCAAAAACTCCTCAAACCAAGTATCCCAACAATTCTGAGGAATGTCTTTCCAATTGGCCCCCGGCTGATTGAAATTGCGGAATATTTGGGCCGACACGAAATCCATGACCTGATTGTAAGGCTCAAATCTTGATACAGAGGAAAAGACGTAAATGTTAGGATACAAAATAAAAACAAAAACCTCGTACCATTATCAGTAATTTACATGACTTACTCTAGATCGCCGCGAGGACAAATCCACACCCGTCTTATCTCCCGATCAACACTTCCCCACACCGGTGCGGCCAAGGAGGAACTAGCTTCCTCGAACTGACTGTGAGGAGACGCGGTGTGCTGAAGGACGAAATGATATTGCAACATTTTACTACACAATTGCTTAAATAAAACAAAAGATGTAAATCAATCAAATTTCGTAAACTATACCTGCTCTGCCCCTTGCTGTGGATCAAGGGGCTTGAAAGGCATACCTGCACCTCCCATAATAGAGTCGATCGTGGTCGGTGAAGACGATAGATGAAATGGTGGAAGCTCTAGAGAAGAGCCGTACCCTCTTCCGTAAGACGGGTCCGATGTTGTCGCCCTACCACCTCTGATAGGATGGGCTCGGCCTCTGCCACTACTCTAACCACTGGTAGAACGCCCTCCTGAACGATCCATCTATGAACACCCGTAAACATTATGTCAAAATGTCAAAAAGAAACACTTAATGTTACTATCAAAGTAACGGATTATATCTACTAGAACGGACGATTATAAATAGCGGATTAACATAAGTCAACCGGAAGATTCCGTTTCCTCCACCTCTCCTTGCTCCCCTTCCTCGTTAGTCTCATAGTCATCAAATTCAGACTCACTATCAAAGTAATTATCTTCATCCTCATCATCTGATTCCTCATCGATAATATGGATAGGAATCAGTTCTAACTCCCCATGCGGCTCGTCAAATAGATTGCTTAGTACTTCATCATCGACAACAAGTACGGGTTGTACCTGTTCCACATCAGCTTGAAACGGTTCATTCATAGAGTCATTTGATTCTGACTCTTTCGAGTTGGGTATGATATTGCATGCTTTGGTTCTAATAACTCTCATCCACCCTTGACGGGATGTTAGATACGACGTATAATAAACTTGTTCTGCCTGTGGAGCAAGTATGAATGGTTTATAACCAACCGTGTAAAAGTTGTAACAAAAAATCTCATTAATATACTTTAATACTAACCATAACGGTAAAAATACCAGAAGTCTTACGTTGAGTACGGGGTGGCCTCTTCACAGTTGTTTATAATGTACCACTCCCCCACTCGCTTGTCTCTTCCTTCTAGAGTTGACCTCTCACGTTTTCCCACGACCTGACCTGAAAAATTAAATATAGATATCTGTTCGGTTGTACTGCCTCCATCATCGTTGTGAGCCACCCCTCTCCATCTTGATATATTTTCAGAGGGATAATAATATAACGCGAATTTAGTGGCCTCTTCCACTAGATACGCTTCAGCGATAAATCCTTCAATGTACCTTTGATTTTTGATCTTGTGCTTGAGAGTGCGTAAAAACCTATAATAGACACTATCAGGGTATTTAAAACGTTACCACCATGAGAGTGAAATAATAACAACAAGAAATATATATATATATATATATATATATATATATATATTACCTCTCAAATAGATACATCCACCTATATTGTTGCGGACCTCCAACCCTTGCCTCATAGGCCATGTGAACAGGCAAATGCTCCATTTAGTTGAATAAGGTTGGAGGAAACACCATCTCTAATTTGCATAGCGTCAATGGCATGCTCTCCTCCAGCTGCCGTAACTTGTCAACGTTAAGTTCAGAAGCACAAATTTCTCTAAAGAATATGAAAAATTCTGTCAGAACACTCCATATATGTTTCGGTAGTACTTTGAAGGCCCACGGTAACAATCTCTGGAAAAAAAATGTGAAAATCATGAGTCTTCATATCAGATATCTTTACCTCATCTATTTTGACACATCTAGCCATATTTGATGCATAACCATCCGGGAGTTTCAGATTTGAAACCCATTTTAACATTTCCAAATTTTGCTCTTTGTTGAGTGTGTATGGCGCTCGAGGTTTAGAAGTCCGTCCCCTAACACCCACCACCAAATGCAAGTCAAACATTCTGCAAATCGCTTCTATATCATGTCTTGCATAGACTGTGTCCTTTGTCAAGCCTTTGGTGTCCATTACGATGTACAAAATATTGCAGAACACATTCCTCTCAATATGCATGACATCAAGGTTATGTCTTAACAGGTGATCTTTCCAATATGTCAATTCCCAAAAGATGCTCCGTTTCATCCAATGATGATCAACCCCATATCCCTTAGGTTCGTTGAATGCAACCCCCTCTTCAACACTTGCAATGTGTCTGACCCTGTCTCATATTTCTTGACCACTTAATCGACGGGGTTGATTTTCCTGTTCGACAGCATTCCGTACAAAGTCTTTTCTATTTCTTCTAAGTGAATGATCAGGGGGTAGGAATCGTCGGTACCTGTCAAACCAACAAACCTTGCGACTGTTTTGCAAGCTAAAGACCTATGTTCTGCTCAAGACAGACTGGACATGCAAGCTTTCCCGACATTTGCCAGCCACTCAACATCCCATAGGTAGGGAAATCATTTATCGTCCACATTAAGGCAGCCCGCATGATAAAATTCTGGCTCAATGATACATCATATGTGAGAACCCCGTCAATCCACAACATCTTCAACTCATCTATTAAAGGCCTGAGGTACACATCTATATTCTTTTTTGGGTTGGATGGCCCGGGGATTAACACGTTGAAAAATAAGAACTCTCTTCTCATACACATAGAAGGTGGGAAGTTGTACGGGGTCACAAGCACTGGCCAAGATGAATACCTCCTGCCCGTCTGGTTGAAATGAGCAAACCCATCCGAACATAATCCAAGACGGACATTACGGGGGCCCGAAGCAAAGAAAGGATTCACCTCGTCAAATTTAAGCCAGGCTTCGGCATTGGATGGATGAGTCACAAATTTTTCGTCCCTGTGATGCTCCCGGTGCCATCTCATGTGAGCGGCTGTTTGCTCTGATGAATACAATCTCTGAAGCCTGGGCACAAGGGGAAAGTACCACATCTTGTTGAATGGTTGACAGTCTGTTTTCCTCTCTTTAGTCACAGGTTTGTATCTATTATGTTCACAGAATTTGCATTTGGTCAGCTCAGCATCATCTTTGTAGTACAACATACATCCATTGGGGCAACAATGGATTTTTTCACAACTAAGCCAAAGCTCTTTAACATTTCTTTTTGCTTGGTAGAAATCCTTCGGCAAATTATTGTCTTTCAGAGCAATCTTGCTCATGATCTGCATCATTTCGTTGTAATTCCTCTCACTTATATGGTGATTAGTCTTCAAACTTAGTGTTGCTAAGGTAGCCAACAACGATGAGTGTTCACTACTTTCAATGCGTTCACAACCTTCCCATAACGGTCGTTGCCCATCTTGAAGCATTTTGTAGAACCTACCGGCTTCCGTATTAGGATCCTCTCCCATATAACATGGTTGATTATGCGTATCAGTCTCCTCTTGCGTGTGTGATGATTCAGCATGAGTAAAAGGATCAAAATATTGCCCAATCGACGGTCCCGCAGCATCCATCACCAACCGTTCATATTGATTAAGGTTGCCTCGATGACTACTGCTCCCATAATATCAACTTGGTGTCTGTCGAACTTCGCCATGATATACCCAGCATTCATAATCGTCCATAAATCCTTTTTTACACAAATGGATTTTGACCTTGTTATACTCTTGAAATTTGAAACACCGGCATGTGACATAGGGACATACGGTGTGTCTACTTGAATTAGGTGAGTGCGCCAAAGCAAATTGCATGAACTCTTCCAGACCGTCCAGGAATGCTCGAGTTATTTCTCTTTTCTGAGTTAGACGATTAAACATCCAACTCCTATCATGATGACCGTCTATACTTCTACAACTTAACCCTATGCAAATATATGGGGTGGGGAGATACTCCAGTCGACAAAACAACATGAATCATATATTAATAAGTGGTCAATACAACTGGCCACTCATGTCAACCAATTGCCATTAAATTAAAGCATTTGGTTATAAATATTTTTAATATGGAAGTAATGTTATTTACGATCAATTCAAGCTAATTATAGAAAAGTTTAACTAATTTAATGTCAATTGATTTAAATTGAACAAAGTTTAATCTACAAGAATAAAAATTAACTTTGTAGATTTAAATAAAAAATGTTAAAAAATTCACAAATTATCCATGCATAACTATAACTTGTTAAGTATTTTCTCACAAATTAAAAAAAAAAGAAATATAAAATATGACATTCATATTATAATTATATTTTTAGAATTCTACATTATGTATATGAAATTCTTAAATAAAATAAAAAATTATAATTAATAGAATATATATTCTATATTAACAGAAATACATATATCGAGTAGGTAATTCTACTAATTTTTAACATACAAATTTGTTTACTCTATAAAGCCACACATTCCAACTTCTACAAACATCAATTATTAATTAATTGTCTTACTCTTAAACATCATTTATCAACACTATACTCTTCACATTTCAACATCTTCCTATTTATAGATTTATATATCATAACCCACCAATGGAATATCAAAATTGTGTTACACAATTTTTTCATTACAAAAAATTAACCATAAAAAAACAATACAATAGAAGATTAAGGAAATTCATCAATCTTATTAATAAACATCAAGCAAACCCAATAACTGAAAAAATCATGGAATTTTATCCAAACAATAATCATAATCCAAATAAATAAGCAAATTATGAATCAATATCATTAACTTTTTGCTTATATATATCACTATAAGTATAATGTAGAGTTATAACATTGTCTTATATTTTCTACTTTGAAATATCAAATAGTAAACTTCCTAATTATTTTTCCTATCCATAAATATCACTTTTCAACAGTCATGTCTTTTCTAATTATATTTAGGAGTAAGATAAATTCCAAAAATTAATAGACATTATCACATGAGAAGTATAAAATTTTGAACATATAAGATAGACATTATCACATATAAGTATTGCAATATAATTTACACAATCAATAGTCTTGTATTTTCCATATAATGATTTTGAAGAGCAAAATCAAAAGAGAAAATAAATCAATCTAACTTGAAAATGTTGCCGGAAAAAGGAGAAGAGCTCACGAGGAGGAGGAGGAGGACCAGCAATTCAGAGGCTTCAGATGTCTGGAGGGTCGCCGGATGGGGGGTGTGGGGGTGTCGATAGATGGGGGGTGTTGGGGGGGGGGGGTCGGGGTGTGGGGGGGCCGACCGATGGGGGGCTTTGTGCCGGGGGGTCGTCGGACGTTGAGAATGGGGGAGGAATGTCGTTGGGTACTTGGGGTTCGCCGGAGTGGGTGGAATGTCGCCGGAGAAAGGAAGTGGGGGGGTGGTTCGGGCAGTCTGAAGAAGAAGGAGGAGGAGGAAGGAGGCAAGTTGGCGGACTTTTAGTCCGCCAACTTGCGACGGACAGTAGTCCGTCGCTATCCCCCGCGGGGGACAGCGAGGGAAATATTTTTTGTCGCTATATTTCGGAAAAAAATTCTTTTTTTTTTTTGTTTTTTTGCGACGGAAACTTTTTTCCATTGCAATTTTTCATGTTTTTGCGACGGATACAGAATTCCGTCACAAAAATCCAAAAATTTGTGACGGAAAAAAATCCGTCGCAAAATCTGAATTTTCTAGTAGTGAAAAGTAAAGCAATGTTGCCCTTTTTCGTTAAAAAATTAACAGTCAACGTTAATTTTTTAACGGTCAATATTAGTTTTTTAATGGAAAAGGGTAGCATTGCTCCACTTTTAGACTTCCAGGGCGAAATTGAGCCTGAAAAAACTTTTAGGGCAACATTGCTCTCAAGAGTGTACTTCCAAGACGAATTTACTACTTAACCTATTATTACTATATTACATGCATGTCACTTTCACCTTCGTATATATAATTGATGCTATTTTGTCAGCTTACTGACATGGCCAGACCCACATATGTGATAAGGGGGCACGTGCCCCCTTGATTTTCTCCTTCTATGTCTTCCTCAACACGCATGCACGCCCGGCTCTGCTCCTTGTTGTTTTATTACCTACCAAGATAGGGAAGTTTCCCCCCTCATTACTTAGTCCCTTAAATTGAAAAAGATTTATTTGACAGCATTGATAATGTGACAATTATAATAGAATTCCAAAAAATATGGCCTATAAGGATGACATTGTAATTATTATAATATACTTTTGTTATTACCATATCTGTACTTAAACTTATTTAGTTCTTAGCCTTACTATTTCTAAGCCTTATTTTTCCCTTTATATTCTTTTGTTTTTTAATGTATTCAAAACTTGGCTTGGAAAAAAAAAAATTCCAGACCGCCCCCTTCAATTATTTTCTGTGTTCACCGCTGTTTATAGATAATAAGTTCTTTTCTTATCAATGCAAAATTACCATTAAAAGTTGCTTAACCGGAAGTATCAATCCATTATCATGATTTAATAATTAAATAAAAGTCA
Source organism: Acacia confusa (assembly GCA_037074495.1). NCBI lineage: Eukaryota > Viridiplantae > Streptophyta > Magnoliopsida > Fabales > Fabaceae > Acacia > Acacia confusa. The sequence goes on from CM073509.1 coordinate 4,861,737, forward strand.
GCAGCGGAGGTATTTGAAAAGAAAGGAGTGTACAGTCCGGAGAGAGAATGGTAGGATGGTCGCGTGTCCACCTACCAAAGCCGCGGCGGGGGGTTGTGCTCACCTGCTCGTCGCCACAGTCAACTCTCCACTTACCAAACAATTCTTTTATTTTATTAGATTAAAACATTTACTTAAATCTATTAATATGATATGCACTTTTAATATTTTTTTATTAATTGTTATGGACGAAACATCAGTAGAGCAAATTAAAAAATATTGATAAATATAAAAAATAATCACTTTTTTTCTTAAAAAAAATAGATTTTCCCCTTCTATGCCTTCCTTATCATGTACGCACACTCAACTAAGCTCTTGGCTTTTTTATGACCTATTAAGATAGGGAAGTTGCCCCCTTCATTACTTAATCACTTATAAGATTCCCCCCCTAATCTACTTAACCCCTTTTCTCGCCCTTCTACCTTATTCTATGTACCCAAAAATTACAGTCCCTTCACTCACCCTACACGTGCCTTAGAATTCTGTTAAAGATATATCCCGCCCTTTCTCCGGTGACGGCGGCGATCTTAGCCTCTCAAAGTATTCCCCTATCTCCACCCCGCCCCCGCTGAATCGCTCCGTACAGGTCCAGTTTTGAACTGTTTTATATATAATCATTGTATATTTAAAAAAAAAAAACACATACCTGTGCCCAAGAATTGCATTTAATTATTTTATTTTTTGTGATCACAATTCACATATAAGTTAATTACCTGGAAAAAGCATACATAAAACTTTATCAATATTATCTAGTCGTCCGCATTACATTTATTTTCAAGATTTCGTGGGCCCACGCGATTTGGTATTTAACATTTTAAAAATAATGTTTTAAACATATATCTTGTTACACACAATGTTACAGAAGGGCTGTTCTTAGGTTTGCTATATCTTGTTTTGATTGTAGTTTTTTCAAGGTTGGTAAGATGTGTGATAGGTTGTAATGATAGGTGTTTTTTGAGTGTTTACTTTGGCTTCGGCTATTGGTGATTGTATTCCTTGTTTTGGTATTAATAAAATTGACTTTTTCAGACAAAAAAAAACATATATTATATAAAGGGAAAACATTTTCTCATGTTGTAGGAAAATAGTTTTCTTATGTTACACACATGAAATGGTGGGACCCACATATACATATATTAATTCATGTGTGTAGGAAAAAGTTTTTTCCTCATGTAACATCAGAAAACTAAAGCCCTTATATAAAACTACACACTGTTTCATGAGGTTACGGCGCGGCTCAACGCACTGACACAGAACAGCGATCAAGGACCTCGTGCTAATGAAGGCATGCATTATATTTGTTCCTAATCGCTGTTGATTTATTTACTATAATTAAAAGGGAAAACCAATCAAGCAAAAAAGTTTAAAAAAAACCCCCAACAACTTTTACATGTCAGGATTTTTTGGGTATTATTTCAAAAAAACGTAGTTATTAATAGGTACTGATTTTATTGTTAACGGATACTGATTTTTTTGTCAATGAAATTATTGTTAACAGATACTGATTTTATTGTAAATAAGGTACTGATATTGTTGTAAACGCTTTTAAAATCAAAATAATACCAGATGACATGTGAAAGTTGTTGGGGCCTTTTTAAAATTTTTTTTGTTTAACTAGGCTCTGGGAAGGATTTTTTCTAATTAAAATGCAAATCTGAAATCCCTGAGAGAAATTCGAACCGTACGTGATCCAGCGAATCTTGTGCTTAGACATTGATTGCTGAGGCATCACCCTGTCATTCACTGTTTTTCTCTTGCCAAATCCTCAACTGGATATGGCTGCTGAAGTGCTCAGAGGCCAGAGAGACAAAAATTATGGGAAAATTAATTACAGAGTCCAAGGAAGCAAAATAATTACAAAAAAAATCCAAGAAACATTCACATGCCCTAGGGCCTTTTTTGACATTTTTTCAAAAAATGTTAGCAACTACATTAGTAGCGATTAACAACTATATCAGCCTCCGTTAACAACTAAATCAGTCTAATTAACAACTACATTTTAACAATTATATCTGTAGCAATTAACAACTACATCTGTAGCAATTAGCAACTATATCCGTACACTTTTTTTAAAAAAAATGCCAGAATAGGGCTTTTTCTGGTATATGAATGTTTCTTGGGCGTTTTTTATAATTATTTTATTTCCTTGGACCCTGTAATCAATTTTCCCAAAAATTATTCCGAGTTTGGTGGTCATGCCAACTTCACTGAAATTCTTAATTCAGGGGGATATACGAGATGTTCTCATCGGCGCCAAATATAGAAATAAACAACCTGTATTTTAATTCTAGGAATCTATACACCTGGGTAAAATACCTGAGGTCGTACAATCTTTTTAGAAAGAGGGAAATCGATGTCACGACCTTGGGAAACACATCTTAGTTTTTGGGTATCTAAGTAAATATCTGAGGATAATGGACGGCTCGCCTTGCTTAACATTGGTACTCCCTTTAGTCCTTATTATAAGGTACCAATTATCTTTTCTCACAAACCAAAAAAATGAAAGTTAAGTCATTAATGAGCCTAAAATTAATAAAAGTTTCCAACTTTATCCCTACTTTAATGAGATAAATTTAAAAAAGTTTGTTAAAGTAAGGGCATAATAGGAAATAATAATAAATAAGTTAGTTAAATGTAGTTGGTGCCTTATAAAAAAGACCAAAAATTTTAGGTAGTTGGTGCCTTATAATAAGGACCAAAGAGTATCATCTAAGAAAAATGAATTTCACCCCACCCTTATGGATGAATTCAGCTCTTTTTCTAAAATTTTAATTACAAAAAAAAAAAATCGCAAAGCCTATTCCTAAATTCCCACTGATTATTGCGGAATAATAATCAAATCCAAGATTCCCACAATTATCAAAGAAACACAGACCGAAACCCATAAAAAAATTTTTTAAAAAAATAGTTAGTGATGAAATGTTACATTCACTTTCACTTTCTTCAACACGCACGCTCATCTTTACACTTTGTTTTTTTATGACTTACTAAGATAGGGAAGTTCCCCCTTTCATTATTTAGTCCCTTACATTAAAAAAGACTTATTTGATAGCATTTATAATGAAGCAATTATAATATAATTTTAAAAAATATGATCTAGAAGGATGACAATGTAATTATTATAATATAATTTTGTTATTACAATATATATACTTCAACTTATTTAGTGTTCAGCCTTACAATTTCTAAGTCTTATTTTTTCCTTTTATAATCTTTTGTTTCTTAATGCATTCAAAACTTTGCTTAGAAAGAAAAATTTCGGGGCCACCCTCTTCAATTACTTTCTAGGTCCGCCCGTGCTTATAGATAATTAGTTCTTTTCTTATCAATGCAAAATTACCATTAAAAGTTGCTTCAGGAACCAGGAGTATCAATTGGATAAAAAAAAAAAGGAACCAGAAGTATCAATCAATTATCATAATTTAATTAATTAACTAAAAGTCACCTACGGAGGTATTTGAAAAGAAAGGAGCGTACAGTGCGGAGAGAGAATGGTAGGATGGTCGCGTGTCCACCTACCAAAGCCGCGGCGGGGGGTTGTGCTCACCTGCTCGTCGCCACAGTCAACTCTCCACTTACCAAACAATTCTTTTATTTTATTAGATTAAAACATTTACTTAAATCTATTAATATGATATGCACTTTTAATATTTTTTTATTAATTGTTATGGACGAAACATCAGTAGAGCAAATTAAAAAATATTGATAAATATAAAAAATACTCGCTCTTTTTTTAAAAAAAAAAATAAGATTTTTCACTTCTATGCCTTCCTCAACACGCACGCTTAGCTCTGCTACTTGTTTTTTTATGACTTACCAAGATAAGGAAGTTCCCCCATTCATTACTTAGTCCCTTATATTGAAAAAGACTTATTTGATAGCATTAATAATGAGGCAATTATAATACAATTTCAAAACATATGACTTAGAAGGATGATAATGTAATTATTATAATATACTTTTGTTATTACAATATATGTACTTGAGTTTATTTAATATTCAACCTTACTATTTCTAAACCTTGTTTTTCCCTTTATATTATTTTGCTTTTTAATGTATTCAAAATTTTGCTTTGAAAAAAAAAATTCAGGGCCGCCACCCTTCAATTATTTTCTGGGTCCGCCCTTGCTTGTAGATAATATGACGTCTCTAATTATGTGATTAAATATAAAGTTATTGCCTCGATTTTTGAATATGAATAGATTTTAATGGAATCGGCTTTTCTTCTTTGCCCTTCTTGACAACTTCCTCCCTTTTCTGTTTTTATAATCATTAGATTAAAACCTAATAGTCTTCATTTAATATTTCATTCCATTCTTCTCTCAATTGTAATGATATTTTTATAAAGTATTAAATGTGGATTATTAGATTTTAATTCAATGATTATAAAGGCAGCAGACAAAAGAAAGAAAAAGAAAGAAGCTAGGCCCATTTTAATCACATTTGTCCTCAGTTATGCAAAGCCATGAAAAATGAGGAAAATATATTAAAATTTCCAATTTAATATTTGAAATCACAAAAAAATTGTTTAATGATCCAAATTCTAAACAGGTTAAAAAAAATAAATAGTTTAATTTTAAAAACTCCAATAAATAATACATAAGGGGCGTTTGGCACAAAAAAATTTATTTGGTTCACAAAATTATACACAAACAAAATGACACAGTACGTTATTTTTTATTCACTGGGTCCTACTTTACTTCTTTCATTTATACTCTCCAATAAAATTACTCCAATTTCCCTTTTGTGTGGGTCCTAAGAACTTTAATCCCTCTTCTTCTCAGATAGATTCTGTTTCTTCTTCTAATTATTCTCTCACATTTTAGGGAAATTATGTCCTTGCTTGTAGGTACTGTAGTCCTTAATATTGCCAATAGTAGACAGTAGCAAAGAATCACAAAATAATTCCAAATCGTTATAAATATTTGCATTGTCGTTTAAAGCGTTCTAGCAGCATCGGAAAATCTCTAAAGAGTAAAGACCTAACTTTTGGCCTGATTCCTTCAGACAAGAAACATGGAAACATGTGGTTATTACTATGTCACGTGCATGTCACTTTCGGCTTCGTAAATATAATTCATGCTATTTTGTCAGCTTACTGACATGGGGGACCCACGTATTCGATAAAGGGCCCGTGATTTTTGACCATTCCATTTTCTTGAAAAATTGAGCTCTGTTTCTTGGCTTTTTATGACCTAACAAGATAGGGAAATTCCCCCTGATTACTTAGTCCTTTATATTAAAAAATACTTATTTAATAGCATTAATAATGAAATAATTATAATATAATTTCAAAAAATATAATCTAGAAGGATGACAATGTAATTATTAAATATACTTTTGTTAATATAATATATGTATTTGAACTTATTTAGTGCCCATCCTTACTATTTTTAAGCGTTGTTTTTTTTTATATTCTTTTATTTTTTAATGTATTCAAAACTTCGCTTAGAAAAAAAAAATGGGCCCCTTCAATTATTTTTTGGATCCGCCCCTGCTGCTTATAGATAATAAGTTCTTTTCTTATCAATGCAAAATTACCATTAAAAGTTGCTTCAGGAACCAGAAGTATCAATCAATTATCATAATTTAATTTATTAACTAAAAGTCAGTGGCGAAGGTATTTGAAAAGAAAGGAGTGTGCAGTAGGGAGAGAGAATGGTAGGATGGTCGCGTGTCTACCTAACAAAGCCACGGCGGGGGGTTGTGCTCACCTGCTCATCCCCACAGTCAGCTCTCCACTTACCAAACAATTCTTTTTATTTTATTAGATTAAAACTTTTACTTAAATCTATTAATATGATATTCACTTTTAATATTTTTTTATTAATTTTTTTGGACGAAACATCAGTAGAGTAAATTATAAAATATTGATAAATATAAAAATTATTCGTTCCATTTAAACAAAATAGATTTTCACCTTTTATGTCTTCCTCAACACGCACGCTCAGCTCTGTTCCTTGTTTTTTTATGACCTACCAAGATAGGGAAGCTCCCCCATTCGTTACCTAGTCCCTTATATTGAAAAAAGACTTATTTTATAGCATTAATAATGAAGCAATTATAATATAATTTCAAAAAATATGGTGTAGAAGGATCACAATGTAATTATTATAATATATTTTTGTTATTACAATATTTGTACTTGAACTTATTTAGTGTTCAGCCTTACTATTTCTAAACCTTGTTTTTTTCTTTATATATTTTTTTAATGTATTCAAAACTTTGCTTAGCAAAAAAAAAAAAAATTCGGACCGCCCCCCTTCAATTATTTTCTGGGTTCGCTCCAGCTTATAGATAATATGATGTCTCTAATTACATGATTAAATATAAAGTTATTTGCCTCCATTTTTTAATACCAATAGATTGCAATGGAATTGGCTTTTCTTCTCTGCCCTTCTTGTCTGCTTCCTTCCTTTTCGATTTTTATAACCATTAGATTAAAATCTAATAGTCCACATTTAATATTTCATTCCATTCTTCTCTCAATTGTAATGATATTTTTATAAAATATTAAATGTAGATTATTAGATTTTAATTCAATGATCATAAAAGCAGCAGACAAAAAAAGAAAAAGAAAGAAACTAGGCCCATTTTAATCACATTTGTCCTCAGTTATGCAAAGCCATGAAAAATGAGGAAAATATATTAAAATTTCCAATTTAATATTTGAAATTACCCCTTCGCTTCTTGTTTTACAAGGATTTGGTGCTCTTATTTGTAAGAGAATTAGCAATTTTTTAGGCAGTAATGAATACTTTTTTTTTCCAAAATTTCCTCTGTAAATATAAATAAAATAAAAAATAATATATATATATATCCATCTCTCTAATAGAGGGATGGGCGGAAGGAGATCCTCTCATTAGCTTTTTTCTCCTATTTTCTCATTAGCTCATCTCGACCATTGATTGGGAAACAAAGAGAAAAATTAAAGTAGTATTATACTGATTAGATAGATATAATTTAGAAATTATGAGGGATGATGAGAAAAAGATAATGAGAGAAACCTAACCATGGGATGGGCACATAACAAGCATGTAACATGATTGGCATGGAATGTGCACCCATGTCCAATTCTATTCTTTACTCTTTTAAGACCTAGCAAGATAGGAAAGTTGCCCCCTTCATTACTTAGTCCCCTATATTCAAAATGATTTATTTGATAGCATTGATAATGAGACATTATAATAGAATTTCAAAAAAATATGGCCTAGCCCTAGAAGGATGACAATGTAATTATTATAATATACTTTTGTTATTACAATATATGTACTTGAACTTATTTAGTGCTCGGCCTTGATATTTCTAATAACACTTAGCCTTGTTTTTCCTTTTATATTCTTTTGTTTTTTAATGGATTCAAAACTTTGCTCAGAAAAAAATTCGGGGTAGCCCCACTTCAATTACTTTTTGCGTCCACCCCGGCTTATAGATAATATGACGTCTCTAATTACATGATTAAATTTAAAGTTATTTACCTCAAGTTTTGAATATGAATACATTTTAATCGAATCGACTTTTCTTTTTTTTTTTTGCCTTCCTTTCAGCTTCCTTTCTTTTCGATTTTCATAACCATTAGATTAAAATCTAATAGTCTATATTTAATATTTCATTCCATTCTTCTCTCAACTGTAATAATATTTTTATAAAATATTAAAAGTGAATTATTAGATTTTAATTCAATGGTCATAAAGGCAGCAGACAAAAAAAGAAAAAAAAAAAAAAAAGAAGCTAGGCCCATTTTAATCACATTTGTTCTCAGTTATGCAAAGCCATGAAAAATGAGGAAACTATATTGAAATTTCCAATTTAATATTTGAAATTACCCCTTCGCTTGTTGGTTATTTATAAGATAATTTTTACAAGGAGTTCGTGCTCTTATCTATAAGAGAATTAGCAAATTTTTAGGTAGTAATAAATACAATTTTTCCAAAATTCCCTCTGCAGTAAAAGAGCATTTTTTAAATTAATTAACAGAGTAGTATGAGATAATAGAGTTTTTAACGAAGAGTATTTGTAGAAAACTAGTTGATTTTGTATAAAATAGGTGACTTTGTCATATAAAAATAAATAAATGGAGTATGGAGTATGGATGGCATATTTTGTGCTCCCTCCGAACCTCTTTTTATTCAATTATTAGAAGTAGAAAATTTTTTAAAAGTGGGTAATTGTTCTTTATATTTATTTAATTTTCTTGTGGTTGTTTCTTAGATATTAAAGGTTCTTTATTTATATATATTTTAATGCAGAGATTCTTTTAGGTATTGTAATCGTTATTATTGGAAATAATAGACCGTAGCAAAGAATCACAAAATAATTCCAAATAATAAAAATTGACACTCTATAAAAAATAAAAAGAATCACTATTAATAGTGATCCGGATAAAAAGACACACACCTCTATTAATAGTTCAGATATAATTTTAATAGTTCATATTTAAGATTTTTAATTGATGATTATTAAATAAATAATATTTCTTAAAAACTGACATTACTTTAAACTTTGAAAACATTAAAATAAAAAATTAAAGCAAAAAAGAGTAAGCAAAAGAAACTAATTTTCAACGGTCCGTAATCAATCCCTCTAATCTAGTGCTTAGTGATGAGCAGATCAACAACCTTTGGTCGAATACTAGCTATGTATTATCCGCCAAAAAGTAGAATTAGGAAGGCCTTTCTCTGTTGGATATTTGCAAATCCCAACTGGCCGTCAGTTTATAATAAGATTCGTTTAATTACTCTGAAGTTATAATTAGGGTTAAAAATTATAGAATAGAACCTAAATATTTATAAAAATATATTTTATCCCTTAAATATTTCAATATTTACATTTAAGTCCCTTAATGTAACTTCACATGGAAAGACTAATTAAAAATGATGAAATTTTTATAAGCTGAAAGGTAATTTCTTAAAACTTAAGTTCTTTTCTGTAATTTTAGGGGGCGGGGTCACCCCTACCTCTAAAATCCGCCCTTGCAAATTTAGAGCATTATTAATCATTATTAGCATGCAATGATGAAGCTCAAATTGGATATTTCACTACAAAAAAAAGTCTGGATTAGCTATGGAAACTACCCACGAAAAGAATTTACCCACGGAATTCCATGGGTAATTTCTGTAGGTAAAAAATTATATACGGAATTCCGTGAGTAATTCTAATTACCTATGGAATTCTGTAGATAATTTCTATGATAAAAAATGGCATGGCTTATTTTTCCACTTTTTTTTTTTGCGATGTAAATTTTCCGTGGGTAATTTTTATTACCCACAGAATTCCGTGGGTGATTTCCCACAAAAATTTTCAGTGGGTAAATTCCGTGACTAATTCAAACTTTTTTTGTAGTGTTTGCAAAATCCCAACTGGCTATCATAAGTACAACTATAATTTGCATCATATACTCTTACATTCCTATTTATAAAACAATTCAAACATATTTCAACAGACTAAGAAAAATCTTAAATTACATTAATTATGCTATAAAATTCAATAACTTTTCAATTTTACTCCTATTTAATATAAATTATGCCACAAAAGAATAAAAATACAATAAAAATTGAACGGTAAAATTATACATTCATATGACAAAATTTCTCTCTTGCCTTGTAAATAGGAAAAAAAATATCTTCTCTCAATCCTAAAATAGCACCATTCAAGGAGTATATGTCTAAGTACGACCAAGTATAACAAATTACAGGATAAAAGAGTAAAAATATACATATGTTTTACCCCCGGGAGTGCCCAACACCATATACTCCTTTACCATACCTTTTAATTGTATTAATATCGATACACACACACAAACACACACATATATAATATCCTTTTTATTATTATACTATTTATATTATAAAATCTTATTATTTATTATATATAACATATATATCTATTTATTTTATATTTTATATATTTTCGATCACATATCATGCCAAGCGTACCCTTTCTTTGCTAACTATGCTAAATGAATCTTATTTGAAATTGGAGTATATAATATTTTTTGAGGAAATTGGAGTACCCTTTTCAATATTTTTTTTTTTAAAAAAGATGAAAGTAATGGGTGTCTTGTTAATGCATGAATTAATTTATTAATCTAGGTATATACTTAGCCTTTGATTCATTAACAACAAGATACTTATTTCATGCACCTTAAATGGATCTATAGAAAGAAAATTCACCAAAACTCCCATTGATGATCCTGCCCAATAGATTGTGATATAGTGTCCCTTTTTCCATTTGTCTGGGAAAACCACATTCCAAACTAGTCATGTATTAGTTATATCCTTAAGCCTGGATTTAATGTTTTGGTTGAAAATATATAGAAGTAGATTTTGGGAGGAAAAAAACAGAAAAATACCATCAAAATTGGTAAAAAAAAATAATAAGTATGTTGAATTGCAATAATTTCAAAGGGGTTTATTTTGAATTTTGAAAAGTTACAAAATTTGAGAAATCATCTAACTACCCCTAGTTTTTTTTCTTAAATAAAAAATCATCAACCCTGTACAAGCAGCCGAAGCTTGAGTGAGTATTATTAACAACTAAGGTATCTATAATAATAACTTTAGTATTGTAATTAACAACTCAAATTTTTATATTAACATCTTTAGTGTGGAAAATTCAAAAACAGATATTAACCGTTAGAGTTCAAGTGAAGATTTAAGAGATATTCCACAAATGCCCCGTTTAAAATTCTAATATTGTTATTAACAACTTAAGTGTCAGTATCAACAACTTTAGCTTGTGAAATTTAAAAAAAGAAAAAGAAAAAACCATTGGAGCTTCAGTAAAAGAATTTTTTTAAAAAAATTTGTCAAAAATAAAGTTGACAATATATATCTTTGAATTGTTAAAACCGATAGTAAACTTGTAAACGTTAACCTCAAATATTTTTTTTAATTTCTCACATAAAAACCATCAATATTAATATTTAAGTTGTTAATAACAATATTAAAATTATAAACGAGATATTTATTGAATATTTTCAACTGTCCATACTCAATCCGTCTAATATAGAGCATGATTAATCATTCTCAGCATGCAACGATCAGGATCAACTTGGATATTTGTAAAATCCCAACTGGCCATCGGGTCCCAATAATGATTCGTCAAATATAGAGCATGATTAATCATTCTCAGCATGCAACGATCAGGATCAACTTGGATATTTGTAAAATCCCAACTGGCTATCATAAGTACAACCATAATTTGCATCATGTACACTTACAATCCTATTTATAAAACAATTCAAACATGTTTCAACAGCCTAAGAAAAATCTTAAATTATATTAATTATGCCATAAAATTTAATAACTTTTTAAATTTTACCCTTATTTAATATACATTATGCCACATGAGAATAGAGTCAATATAATAAAAATTGAAAGGTTAAATAATACATTCGTATGAAAAATTTCTCTCTTTATCTTATAAATAGGGGGGAAAATCTCTCTCTACCTTCTAAATAAGACCATCAAAGGAGTGTATGGCTAAGTACGGTAAGCTATAACAAATTACCTTCTCTAGCTTTTTAGCTTTTTTATTCACCCTTTCAAGATTTTTTTTAAGATGAGAGTAATGGGTGTCATGTTAATGCATGATTTAATTTATTAATCTAGGTATATACTTAGCCTTTGATACATTAACAACAAGATAATAATTTCATGCACCTTAAATGCATCTATAGAAAGAAACTTCAACAAAACCCTCGTTATTGATGATCCTGCCCAACATCTTGTTATATAAATATCCGTTTTCCATTTGTATGGTAAAACCACATTCCAAACAAGTCATGTAATATATATATATATATATATATATATATATATATATATTTTGGGGAAAAAGACATAAAAATATTATTAAAATTGGTAAAAGACAAATAAGTATATTAAATTTCAATAATTTTAAAGGGAGTAATTTAGAATTTTGAAATGCTGCAAAATTTGAGAAATTATTTAACTAATTTTATTTTTTTAAAAAAATAAAAAATCGTCAACCACCTACTGGTTGCTAATTGCCAAAAATTTGGTCTGGTGCCTGGTCATTACCAAAGATCTGGCGACCGGCCACTGGCGTTCCAATGAATATTATTAACAACTTAAGTTTCTATAATAAAAATTTTAGTATCGCTATTAATAACTTGTTATTAACAACCCAAATATTTATATTAACAATTTTAGTGTGAAAAATTCAAAAACGATATTAGCTGCTAGAGCTCTGATGAAGGCTATTAAGAAATATGTAACAAATATCTCACTTACAACTTTAGTGTCGTTGTTAACAATTTAAATATTTGTATTAACAACTTTTGCCTGAGAAATTTAATATATATATATATATATATATATATATATATATATATATATATATTAGCCGCCAGAGCTTCAATGAAGGAATAATTCTTGAAAAAAAATCACTAGAAAAAGTTGTCAATATAGATACTTGAGTTGTTAATAGCAATATTAAAATTGTAAACGGGATACTTTTTGAATATTTCATAATAACTTTCATTAGAGCTCTGATGGCTTTTTTTTTTTGAATTTTTGAGGTTAAAGTTGTTAACATAGATACTTGAGTTGTTCATAGCGATACTAAAGTCGTAAATAATGCAATACTTGTTGAATAATTCCTAATAACTTTCATTTGAAGCTCCTGCAGTTTTTTTTTAAAAAAAATTCTTATGCTAAAGTTGTTAATATAGATACTTAAATTGTTAATAGTAATATTAAAGTTGCTAATATAAATACTTGAGTTGTTAATAACCTTTACTAGAGCTTCAACTATTAATATCTTTTTTTGAATTTTTTAACTAAAATTATTAATGTAGATACTTGAGTTGTTAATATCGATACTAAAGTTGTAAATGGGGTATGCGTTGAATATTTATAATAATATTGACTACAGCTCTGGCAGCTAAGATCTTTTTTTGAATTTCTCAGACTACAATTATTAATATAGATACTTGAATCGTTAATATCGATACTAAAGTTGTAAATGAAGTATTTACTGAATATTTCTAACATTCTCTTGACTCCCATGGCTAATATCCTCTCTCTCTCTCTCTCTGACTAAAGTTGTTAATAACTTTCACTGGAGTTCCGGCAACTAATATCTTTTTTTGAATTTCTTATACTAAAGTTGTTAATATAAATATTTGAATCGTTAATAACAATACTAAAATTGTTAATATAGATACTTGAGTTATTAATAACCTTCACCGAAGCTCTCATGACGGCTGCCGACGTTGGAGCTCTAGCTGTTGGCAAGGGGTTTGAGGATTTTTTTTTTTAAAAAAAACAAATAGTGATTAAGTAATTTCTCAAATTTTACAATATTTTAAAAATTTAAATCAGTCTTTTTAGAATTATTAAAATTCAATATACTTATTTTTTTTTTATGAATTTTGATGGTATTTTTCTCTCTTTTTCCTTAAATTTTTTATCTTAGAGTTTTATTTGATTGAATATTGTGTGTAGATTTTGGGTAAACATAAACTTTCAGCTTCGCCGTGTGCTTGAATGTTTCCAGAGTAATCATCTACTGTTTTCAATATTTTCACTTACTTTGTATTTATATTGAAAAAGCAACAAATATTAAGTAATTACATGACATTTATATTAAAAACTGTCAAGTAAGTTCACCTATTATCTAACGTTTTTATAGTTAAATTTCAAATATATTACCTTTTATTTAACGATTACAAAATGTCATATTTAAAAGTTGAAAACCACAGGGGTAAAAGAATTAGAAAAAAGATTAAAAAAAATACTACTTAAACTTTACAGGAAGTAATTGGCATAGCGGTTCCTGTGCCAGCCTTAGGAGCTAGTCTACCCCCTTCCCCTCAGGGCTTCGATCCCTGCCTTATGTAATAAAAAAAAATGATTTAAGATTTTGAAGTTTAAGTAATATTTTTTTTTATTTTTTCCTAAAAAAAATAACCAACAAATATGATATTTTTCTGTTGAGGACTAAGATATTGCTTCTTCTTCTTCTTTTTTTGGCAAAGATATTGATCTTTTTTAAAATCATCCAATTCTTTTTATATATTATCATTTTTTAGTGGTTTCACATCATCATTTTAAATATTATAGTAAATAATATTTTATTACAAGTACATGCCTTTTAAAGTCCGATAGAATCACTGAATTTAAACCAACTTGAAGACTTCACACAACAAAAATTTGAGATTAAAAGTTTAAACGTGCATATCACTTTGGGATATAATTGTTATTCTAACAACAAACAAGGATTTGACTGATCGATACTCAGATCGCTTTTGCACTTGTCTCTACCTGCTTCATTATTAATTTGTTTACACTCTATCGTTTAGGGCTATGTTTGGTTGGAGAGAAGGTTGTAGGAGGGAGTGTGAGAGAATTTTTTTTTTTAGAAGTACATTGACCAAATTGTTATTAATGAAAAAAATATTCTTGTTTGTTAAAAATATATTTTAAGAATATTAAAAATTTGTTATGGACAATTTATAAAAATGAGAGGAAAAATTTCTCTCTCAAATTTCTCTCCCACACCTTTTCTTTAAACCAAACATACTGTTAATCTTATTTATAAAGTATTTCCAACGTTGTTCAAATAATTTAAGGAATACCTTAAATTTCATTAACTTTTCTGTAATATTCACAAACATTCCAACTCTACCCTATTAAGTATACATAATATCAAATGAAAACAAAGTCCACAGAATAATAAGTGAAAGATTAAGTTATTCATTCACCTAAGATTCTAATAAGATGCCTTTTAAGTAAGACAAAAAAAAAAAAAATTCCCTCTATACCTTATATTTAAGACTAGAGAAGTAAATTCTAAAAAAGGGGGGAAAATCCGGGTAAAATGTGTCAAAATAACTACTACTGTTGAGTAGCATGCTCAAGTAGAATTAAATTTAATAGCCAAGAGTTTCATAACAAGATTATATTTCAATCACGCCCTCAACAATGCAGAGTCACATCATGATTTTCATCATAACCTACTTACTTTTTTTTTTTTTTTGCCAGCGCAACCTGTTTGTAAAAAATAAGTACAATAAGTTTTAAAATTTTGAAAAATATACTTTGTAATTTGGTTTTTTTGGGAAAAATTTAAGTGTAATAATCTAAGGGTCAAAAACATATTTAAAAACTAAGATGGAATGGAACTTTGCAGTATTTGGAAATTTTAATTGAAAATAGTATATATACTAAATCTTTTTCCAAATTTTTTAAAACTAATTATACATTTCAAATTCACCATATAAGGAATCATATAAAAAGTAAAATGGTGTGTGTGTGAAGGAAAAATTAGCATGGATCTATAAGCGCGTGCGTGTGTGCGTTTGTAGAGGAAAAATTAGCATGGATCTTTAACTATACTCAGTTGTTATTTATTTTCAAACAAACTGCCAATTGTGCTTGTTGTTAGCATGATCTAGGTCACCGACCCTAATTATGCAGATGACACCTACAAACCACAATGGGGATATTACACTGATGAAATGGCCGACACAGATTAGATGCATGTCAGCCAAAAGAATCTTTACTTTAATTAGTTGTCAACTTTACTTTATTAAAGTAGATGATGACAACTTGTGAGTATTATTAATGTAGGATATCTATTTTTCGGATGTATAATGCTTTCAAGTCCGCGGATTCAAAAATGTTTTAAATCCGCACAGTTATCTTAGTTTATATGTAAATTCGTGGGTTTACACCCTACAGACACTATATAAGAAATCATATAAAATGTGAAATGATGTGTGTGTGGAGGAGTTGGGGGGGGGGGGGGAAGATTAGCATGGATCTTTGACTATTCTCTATATCAACATAGTTATATCTCTTGTTACTTCCTTAATTTTCTTTATTGAATTTACTTTTGATGATTTAAATTTAAACAATAACTGTCAATTTTTTTGAAAAAATTAAAAACAAGAATTTAGTGAATAATGATCCCTCTATATCATATTTCCCGTATATCTCCTACGGTTCAGTGTTTATCCTTATGATTCCATTTAAGGAAAATCATCATCAACATCATTTTTTTTTTGATATAAAAGAGAAGGCTACCGCCTAAATTACATTGAAACAAAAACACTAGGGGAAATTAATCCAAAATACTCTTGACTAACCCAAGTTCTCAAAAAAATAGGGCAATCTCGAAAGATACAGGAGTTGTTAATCACTACTTTTACCAAAGCATCAGCTACTCTATTAACTTCTCGTCTATTAACTTCTCGTGGAACAGCTCTCTATCTGACATGCCAATTCATACTGGCCAGCTCCCTAATCTTCATAATAGTTAGACTTACTGAAAGACAACTATCATCATGGATCACCTTAATAATTCCTTCATCAACATCAATTTTAAATATAAGCTTCATATCTAAAAAGTATATTACGGCCCAAATTTGCCCCAAAAAAATAAGACAAAAATTAAAAAGGAAGGTGACTAATTAAAGATAATCGTACCGTCAGGGATGTCTATATCTCTTACTACTCTATCAGTCATTGTTATAATGGTTCGTACCCGCTACAATATATTTTTGTCATTTTTTGTAAAAAAGTTTTGCCTCCTTTTTTCAAATTTTTTTGGTAAGTTGTAAGGGTTTAAAACCAATACAAAATCAAAATATTCCAATCATTTTTTATAAAAAATTTTGCCACGTTTTCAACATCTAGTTCATATTTGTTGTGGTTAATAAACCACTAAAAATGTATAAAAATTAAAAAAAATAAAAATTATATTTAATTAATTAAATATTATATTATCAATCATTTATATGTTTAGCAAAATAGATGATATTTAAATATGATATTTGATTATATATATTTATTATATACATATAACTTATTGTGGGTTGATTTAAATAATATTTAATTTTAAAAATAAGGTGTGTGAAAGTAAATAGAATAATGTTTGTGAAAGTAGATGGAACAATGTGAGTGAAAGTGGAAAGAAAATTGAAAAATAATCATAAATTTTAAATTAAAAAAAAAAATAGAATCACAAAGGTAGAACAAATAATAAATATTGCGGTAATTATTATATTTGATTCGGTTGAACAATACTTACCTTTTTCAAACACTTAACTTCTTTGATAAAACATAAAAATATGAGAGAAAACGAGGAGAAAATGTGTTAGAAAACAAAAGTGAAGCATATTAAATGTGGTTTGGTGGGGGTATTTATATTGGTATTTGTGTTCCAGTTTTGTAGTGGTTCATGTCATGCTTTTTGTTGCGATTAATCTTAGTAGCAGTTATGGATATGGTTTTTGTAGCGGTTATGGGTTTATAGCGGATTATAGCCACTACAAATCCTATTATATAGTTTTTTAATATATATATATGTGTGTGTGTGTCTATATATTATATATATAAGATTATAGATTAAGTCACAAGCATAATTATTTTTCCATCTTCCTCACCATCCCAACAAAAAAAGTGTGGATAAAATATTATTTGTGAGTTGAATATGTTTGAATACAAATAAAAATTTAGCTAAATGTTATTATTTTATAAAGAGTATATTAAAAAACGTACTGAACTATAGGAAAATTGTCATCGCTTTTGGGAAGAAGTTTTAGAAACTGGTGAGCTGAAACGGCTCATTCTAGTAGGCGATGTTATCACCATCGCCTATGTCGTAAAGGTCTCGAGGCTTTAAGTGAACCACCATATGTCAATCTCTATATCTCTCATCGGTGACATAATAAACCTGATGGGCCTCCGAGGCAAGAATATACGGCTCATCATCTTCAGACTGACTAGTGTGAATAGGCTAGGAGAAATTCATTGATGTAATGCCTAAGTCGTCAGTCGTGAGTCCCCGATACGTTGTCGTATTTGCTCACAAACATTTGAACAACGTGACGATGAAATGGCCTTAGTAATTTATCTCGACCATATCAAACAACTTTCCATAATACGGGACGTCACCGAACTACATGTTCCCGTAATTGCTGCTCGCATAACTCCTCGTCCCAAATATGCCATATACACCCAAGTTTTGGGTCAACAGTCCCTGATCTCGGGAAACAGTGCAAAACTTAAAACCATTGACATTGTATGACATAAATCTTTGGGCATGATCAAGCAGGCAGAGTACCAGAACTTTGAATTCTTGTGAGTGTAGGTTTGGTCATTCATTATTCACCTCCTAAACCAACCTAAGAATTATTTGTGGACCTTTCTATGAATCTCGGATGATGTCTATGTACAATCCTCAATTGATGCTTGACATAATTCTTGAATTCCTTGCAATTAAACATGCAAAGACGACCATGAAATGTGAGTATAAAATGTAAGAAAATATATAGGATAATATATATTTGTGTGCCATCATTACTAAAGATACGATTCAACTTTAGTGCAATTAATCAAGACATGTCTATATGCTTGAAGCTTCTTAAGTGTCGTCAATTTGAAGTTCTCGGTTCCTCCAACTGGTTTACCAACACGAGAGATTAACAACCCTGTTGCTGATGGCACTGGCTCTGGCTCTAGACAGTCATCTACACCAGACAGTTGGTTGAATAATGTCTCAATGTCATCAAAGTACTTGGAACAAAAATACAAGACCTCATCTTTAATATAATCTTCTGCTATTGAATCTTCAAGCCACGCCTTATTCCTCATGTCAAATTTCAATTTCTCAAGAAACAAATAAAGTAATGAAGGAACAATGTTGATACATTAATGCTTAAATGTGTGACTAGGAAGTAATCCTAAAGTAATTAATTTTAAATGAGTACCTCTCAATAGGATACATCCATCGGTATTAAACTGGGTTAGCAAGCTTTGTTTCGTGAATAAGTTATACTATTAGGTGAGGCATGGCGTGAAAAATGACGGAGGAAAGATCATCTCCAAATGACACAATATAAGAATGATTTTTTGTTGTAGCTAGTTAAGCTTCTCTACGATCAAGACCGTAGAACACAACTTCCAGAAGAAAGAACACAACTCGACCAAAACAATCGACACATCGAGAGGCAGCGTATTTTTAATGGTCAACGGAAGTAACTGTTGCATAAGTACATGTAAATCATGACTCTTCAGCCCAATAACATTTTGAGCCTGCATGACAACACATTATGAAATATTGCTTGAATACTTGTCATGAACTTTTATTTTCTTCATAGTCATGAGGAAGATTTCCTTATTCGATTTTGTCAAGGTAAACTTTGCCAGTTAAAATCTGTCATGCTCATCCGGCCACGTGTCTCCATGAACTCCCATCTCTCATAAATCTTTCCTCGCTTAAAGATGATCTTTTGACTTGCCTGGTTCGTTTAAAATCGTGTATAACACATTGTCGCACACATTTTTCTCAACGTGCATGACATCCAAACTATGTCGAAACAAATTATCTTTCCAATACAAAGGAGTGGAGAAGCTACTTATCTGCCATTGCTGGGGCACAGAACCAGAAGCCCTGGCAGTCTTTGTCCCGACCCTAGTGTGAGAGAAGGCGAAATCTAAGAAAATTTTTAATCCCGCTAAATATACGTGAGAATTGTGTGGCAACTTGATCTATGACTTATCCATATTTAGTAAACAAAGCAAGGATATAATATAAATGAAGAGAGAATGTTTAATTCTCTTCAAAGAACTTGAGATCAATTAAATGCAACATTAGATAATTTGTAGCAGTTAAAAAACTGCTACGCAAACCGCTACAAAGAAGAAGTTATATTTGTAGCGGTTCTTTAACCACTACATGAACTGCTACAATATTGAAATTCAAACTGAATAAATCCCACCAGAGTTTACTAGCGATTGTATAGCCACAACCACAACCTCTACAAGGATGAAATTCAAACTAGAGAAAATCCTGCCAGAGGTTAGTCGCGGTTGCCAAATCGCCATAAAACGTATGCTGTTGGACATTTGTTCAATTTGGCGGTCTCTTTTTTGGTTTGAAATTTACATTTGTAGCCGTTCTTGTCCATATAACCGCTACAAATTTTTAAAAAATATATTTTTACTCATTAAATATTATTTTCATTATTTGTTTTACAATACCTATTTTATGTAACGATAATAAACTTATTTCATTAAGAATATTTTTCAATAGGAATTGTTATATATTATAAGTAACATTAATAAACTAGTATAAATGAATATAAGTATTAATAAACTAATATAAATGAAATATAAGTATTGAAATTGTACTCCAATAAACTAAATAACATAAAAAGAGAACAAACACTTTAGGTACAAAAATGTGTTTGAAAATAAAAACTAACAATCAAGATCTTGATGCTCAGGTCCTGTCTCAGGGGGGCATGTGTAGGAGCAGAGGTAATAACGCCCTCGTCATCAACAGCAACAGGAGGCAGGGGGAATCCTCGTAGATGAATGAAAAGGGAGGCATGGGAGATGGAAACTATTTGTGAGGTAACAACTCTGTCAAGGCATCAGAAATAGCATCCCAACTCTGCCTCTAACTAGTGTACCAACGCTCGCATCTATCTTGAATGTGCCTATTCCTGGTAGCTTGCTCAGCCGCCTGCACATCAACCTGCTCAGTATCCTTCTCGGCAATCATCACCTCAACCGCCTCCAGTGGTGGCCTTCTCGAGCCGGAGGTTCTAGCCTCAAAGGCGGAGGTCTTGCCGTACACAATGCTAAGCCTGACGCGTAGCCCCATACCCTTAACACAGCCAAGATGCTCGATTGGGCCCACAACAGCTTTCAATGGGCCGTAGGATCCACAGACCCTTATGACTTTGAAGGTTGTGACACTCACAACTTTGCCTGGCTCTTCTCAATCTAGGCCTGAAGCACAGATTTCATAAAACATTAATCAAACAATTTAATTCAATTTAAATATACTAAATTAAAGATATAAATAATTTGTTTGTAACTTACTATTATCTCCTCTGCTGCCTCAGAGGTTGGCGCCCCATCATGGTATCTATGGGTGAGTATGAACAGCTCCCCATAGTCCATCTGACGGTTCTCCTCACGAGCCTTTGCTTGCTGAAAGAATTAAAAGAATAAAAAGTTTGTTATTTCAAAAATAAAACAATCAATCATTAAAACCTAAAATTAATTTAACTTTTCACATACCAGCTCACTGTAGGTCACAACAAAAGTCTTGGATCCTACCATGTGGTGGACTCTCTGCTGTGCCTGGCTTCTAGTGTTCCTCTAGGACAAACTGCAAGGAAGAGCAAACAAAATGTTAAGTGAAAATAATTACTATTTTTATATCTTGTAAACTATATTTAAAGTTTAAACTGTAAAGTAATTTAAACTATATCTAAACTATAAATTAACTAATATTTAAACTATAAATTAAGTTAAACTATTAATTAATTTAAACAAAATGTAAGCTATAAATTAATTTAAACTATATTTATATCTTTAAACTACATTTTAAACAAAATTAATTTACATAAAATTTAAACTATAATTAATTAAAAAATGTACATGTACCGCCCAGTCATTTGGATCCACGCCGTCTAGAATGTTCTCAATCAACTGCTGCAGAGGAATCGTCCCATCTCCATTCCTTTGGTTGTGGAGATGACCCCTCCGGCTCTTCCACCCATCCCCTAGCTTTAGCAGTACGTTCCTCTTTGCGTGGCCTCCCACATTAAACTTTTTTTGCATCATAATTTAATAGTTAATTAAGAAATAAATAGATAAAGCACAAATTATAACTATTAACATGTAAAATTCAATTAAACAATATAACTTACTTGCACAATGTCAATAAACGTTGTGTCCTTGTTGTTCTTTGGAATACGCCTCCAATCCTTGAAGTCGAGTGGGAACCATGACCAATTCCCGCCAAATTCTGACAAGAATTGGTTAAATAAGTGACCACTGTTACCGACCGGCTTGTCTGTGTCCATGTTCCAGGGGACTATGATGTGAGGGCCATCCAACAAAGTGATAATGGCAACATCCAGTGTCCTTCTGCTGATGTTCCCCTGTGTATCTACACAATTATAAAAACATGTTTGTATTACGTTTAAATAAAATTTAATTAAACGTAAGGAAGTGAAATTTAAATTTTGTCAAAAAACTAATTACATTTACCTTCGACATCCACCACGAATCCAGTGGAACGCGAAGACGACTGTCGGGGATTCCCTTGGTCCCGCTCATTCTCTCGGTCGATAAACTGCTGCGCCTCGATTGCAGGAAAGTTAATCTGTATCTCTTCATTTTCACCAAGGTCACTGATCAACAGAGTTCTGCCTCATTCTCCGCCTACGATCTCTAGGGTCTCTGCCCTTAGGATTGGCTCATCAGCGAAGAGTTCCTCAAACTCACTCTCCATCTGAGGGGGCAGAGGGATATTTACAACCCTACGCCTTGTTGTACGACCCCTTCTACTACCACTGCCCCTTATAGGCACTCTACCCTATACAAGTTGTTTCCCTTTCCCTCTATCTCCGTTAGTAACTATAATGTGAAACTTTGACAGCCACAAAAGTTCAAAGGCAATCAAATTAACCTTGCACGATTGGAAATGAGGGACAACACTGTTAAAGAACAGTGTAATTTTGTAGCGGTTATAAATGATAACCGCTACAAAGTTCAAAAATTTGTTGCGATTATACAAAAACTGCTACAAATATGCCTCATTCTGTGTGATAGTTTGTAGCGGTTATTAAACCGCTGCAAATTTACTGACAATTGAGTTTATGTATCAGTTATTTGGACCAACCGCTACAAATTTAATTTTTTGGCAATAAAAAATTTTAAACTAATTAGTTTATTAGTCAAACTAATTAGTTTGGTGTGAAAAATAAAAATTAAAAAACTCTTAAGTAATTTAATCAGCTTCCTTAATTTCTCCAAAAAATTCTGAGTAATAAATTAACAATAATAAGTATGTTGAAAATAGTTTAACATGCCCATGAAGATTCGAATTCATTATAGTAGTTGATCTCCCACAGAAAACACATTGACTTATTTTGATCAGAGATATTTTCCTAAGAGATATGTGGCTATGTTGGAACCCAATCCTTTGTCGCATGTTGGAAAATCTTCAGAAGAGTAGAAGTCTTCACGTCAATGAATTAAGTAAGTCTGGATTGTCACAGGAGGAATTGCCTCAATTTCAAGGATAAGAATGACAAATATCTGTAGCTCTTATCTCCTGAGATAAGAGATCTGAGCTGCAAATATCTGCATGTCCTCGACTACCAAGCTGAGATAATTCCTCCAGTGATAATGTAGATTTAGTCATTTCCAGATATTTATAATTGATGTACGGACAACGTTACCTATATATAGCATAAACATTTGTAGCGGTTAAGGTCAGAACTGCTACAAAATGTTAGGATTTGACGCAGTCTGCGCGTCGCTATACTTTGACGGTGACAAAACTGTGTTGTTTCGCTTTTTTGTAGCAGTTATTTCCATGTAACCCTACGACTTCACTGCGACAAAGTTTGCACCATTACATGCCAACGCTGGCGCCACATTCGTAACATTTATTTCCAAAAATCGCCACAAACATTCGCGCTAAGCTGGCGCCACATTTGTAGCGATTTATTTTACACAAACCGCTACAAAGATCATTGCAAAAAAGCCCGCGTTTTGGTGCCAATGCTGTTGCTACTAATTTATTGCGGTTTTGGATAAAACCACTATAAATCTTAGAATTTGTAGTGGTTTTTTATGGCCACTACTAGTTAATTGCTACAAATGGTGGTTTTTTTTTTGGTAGCACTACTAGAAAATAGTGAATTTGCGACGGAATATTTTCCATCGCAAAATTGCAAAATTTTGTGACGGAATTGAAATTCCTTGCAAAATTCCACTTTTTGCGATGGAATTCAAATTCCGTCGCAAAAAGGCGAAATTTTGCGACAGGAAAAAATTCCGTCGCAAAATTTTTCAAATTTGCGACGGAAAAAAATTCTGTCTCAAAATTGCGACTGAAAAATAATTAAAAAATAATTTTGCGACAAAAAAAAATTCCGTCGCAAAAATTTGCAACAGAAAAAAAATTCTGTCGTGACAAATTTTTTTTTCTGTCGCAAAATTTTGTGAGGGAAAAAAAATTTCGTCGCAAAGTTTTGTTAGAAAAATAATAATAATAAAATTTTGAGACGGAAAAAACATTCCGTCGCAAAATTTCGCCTTTTTAGCTGCCAACTTCGCCCTCCCCCTCTCATTTTTCATTTTCTTTCTTCAACTTCCCCCTCTCCCTCTCTCTCTCTCATTCTTCATTCCTTCCTTTGGTTTTTCATTCTTTCTTCATTTTCTTGTATCCTCCCCCTCCCCGATTCTCTCTTTCATTTCATTACTTTCTTTCATTTTTCATTGCTTTCTTCTTCAGTCACGTGGAATCTCAGTATTGCTTCTTTTTCTTCCCTAGGTTAGTGG
Source organism: Acacia confusa (assembly GCA_037074495.1). Taxonomy (NCBI): domain Eukaryota; kingdom Viridiplantae; phylum Streptophyta; class Magnoliopsida; order Fabales; family Fabaceae; genus Acacia; species Acacia confusa. The sequence goes on from CM073509.1 coordinate 4,886,123, forward strand.
CTTATTTTCATTGCTTTCATTGATTTCATTTTTCATTGCTTTCTTTTTCTTCTTCAGTCACAAGGTGACATTTTTTCTCACAATATGAAAAGCTAAAATTTAAATTTTTGTTAGAAGATATGCCTACATTTATATGTAATGATCTTTTTGTTTAAATTTTACAAGCATTATTATATAAGTTGAACATATCTCTCTAATCTTTTTCATAGGATAAGAAATTGTTTATTCTTTTTATAAAGTGTTGGATAAAGTATTTATTTTGTTTTTTTTATCTCTTATTCAATATATGCTTGCACCGTATGGATTCAAATAAGGGAAAAACATGGCACTTCTTTATTCAAGGGAAAATTCCAAATAAATGCTATTAGAATTAATGAAACCCCAAAAAAACATGTTCAAATATTTTGATAATCCTCTCTTCCTATTGCTTGACTTATAAATCCATGATTCTATGTCCTTTTTCCCTCATAATATTTTGATAATCCTCTCTTCCTATAATTGATAATTTATTTGAAAAAAAACAGTACATGAATACATATGATTAATTGATAATCCTCTTTTTCCAATACATATGATTAAATGAACACATAATCCTCTCTTCCTCATAATATTTTGATAATCCTATCTTCTTATAATGCATGAATACATTTGAAAAAATTCTCTACGTTTTTGTTTGTTTTCGTTTTTTATATGATTAATTGATAATTTATTTTCCCTCAACTTCTACGTAATTTTAATTTTATAAATATTTTTTATGATTTTTTTAAATTTTATTTTTAAATTTTGCGACGGAATTTTTTTCCGTCGCAAATTTTGAAATTTGTGATGGAAACAAAATTCCGTCACAAATTGCGACGGAAATTCAATTTTCCGTCGCAATTGCGAGGCCTTTTTTTGCAACGGATGAATTCTGTCGCAATCATATTTTGCGACGAAAAAAACCAATTTTTTTGTAGTGTAGTGTGTGGCGCCAAGTGTCATGGTTTGGGAGGAAATAATAAGTGGCATGGTTTTTGACAAAATATCATGCATGTTAATTTTTGGTGTTCATGGTCTCAAGTTCTGTGTTCGGGCTTTGCTGTTGTTGTCTCGATTTGCATGTTTGGGTTCTATTGTTGTCTCAATTTTGCATATTTTTGGGTTTTGTCGTTGCCTTGGTTTGCATGTATGGGTTTTGTTGTTGTTTTCTGAATTTGTGTACGTTTCGGGTTTTTTGTTGTTGTTTCGGTTTGTGTGTTTGAGTTCTGCTGTTATTACATTGGTTTGCGCATTTGTGTTACGTTATTTTTGCCTTGGTTTGTGTGTATGCTTTTTGTTATTGTTGTTGTCTAGGTTTGTGTGTCTAGATTCTATTGTTGTAATCTCAATTTGCGTGTTTGGATTATGTTGTTGTTGCCTCGATCCACAATTCTGTTGTTATGGTTGTCTCGGTTTTCATGTTTGGTTTTGTTGTGGGTTTTCTTGATTTGCGTGTTTGAGTTTCCCGAATTTATCCAATACGACAAATATTCAATAAATAATAATATCTCAATAAATATTAAATCTTGGCATTTTATTAAATATTTTCAATTATACCGGGTTTCTTGGTAAAGCATAATATCACACAAACTTAACACTTAAAGAGATCTAATGGGGCCTTATACATGTGGGTAGAATTTACTATTCTATATGATCGGGAGAACGATAAATTTATTTAATACTTTCGGTTATAAATATAAAATAGAGTTGACTATTTTAAAGATATTAAAAATACTAATTAAATTACTTTAAAATATTTATATATTTTTTCCCCCTAAACTATTTTGTCTAACTTAGAAACTAATATATAATCTAATGTTATATATCATTGATTTAACTTATTTAGCTTCTTTAATTTTTTTTAAAAAATCAACTTTATTTTATATTTAAGATGAGAGTGGAAGTAAATCTTTATGCATTTGAGAAAGAAAAACATTTGCGCATGCGTGTATTGTAGAAACAATGAAATGTGTATGAGGAATTTTTTGTACAGGTTCCAGGTCAAAATGTTCTGTAGATGTCAAGAAAAATATAGGAAAAATTGTGCTTAAGTCCCAAACTGGAAAAAAAAACGATAAAAAATTACTTAAAATCTTAAATTTATAATGAAATTTCGTGAGACATATATCCCAATGTAATAAATTTTTATGATATATTCCTGATCTCCTCTAAAGCGAAAACAAAAGAAAAGGTTAAGACACCAAGTCACCAACCCCCTCTCTCTCACAAAATCTGTTTTTTGATTGACTTCAAATTACAATTCCTATCACCATTGTTCTTTACTTAGCCCTTGAGCTCACCTCGACACTCAATGATTGCTTTCTTTATTCCCAACTCTTCTCACGTTCCTCCATGTTCAAGCCGCCACCACTCTAACCCAACGAAGCTCCCCCTTCCAGGATTGTCCACTTAACACCGTGGCTTCCACTGTCGCTACTGAAACCCATTCCTCTCCCTTCCAGGATCGTCCAGTCACTGCCGCAGCTTCCGCTGTCGCCTTCCTCCAGGTTCAGGCCGTCGGAACCCATCCAACTTCCCCCTTCTAGGATCATCATCTACTCACCACCGCAACTTCTGCTATCGCCGCTGGAACCCATTCCTCTCCCTATCCCTTATAGGATCGTCTGGTCACCACTGCGGCTTCCCGCCGTCATATTCCTCCAGGTTCCGGCCACCGGAGCCTAGCCAACTTCCCCCTTAAAAGATCATCCACTCAATACCGTAGCCTCCGTCGTCACCACTAGAACCCATTCCTCTCCCTTCCAGGATCGTCCAATCACCACCGTGGCTTCCACCACCATCATTTCAGCTACTACCTGTTGTTTCTGGCTCAACGTTGGCTTCCCTCTTACAGCTCTCAACTTAGCGAAGTAATGCTATTTCTGGGATCCTTCTCGGTAGTTTCTTTGAGTTCCTTTCTTCTCTCTCTCTCTCTCTAAGGTTTCAGTTCGTTTTCTATTTTCTATGTGTGGTCTATGAGCTTCTGCCTTTCATCAAAAACATATAAGACCATTGCCTTTGCCACCTTTAGTGGTGGCAGCTGCTACAGATCCCAATGCTTCACTACTTCACCCCCACCAACTGCCATTGCTTCACTACTCTCGCTACTTCACTAGTTCTTGTTTAATCTTCCTACTGTTGTTGTTGCTGGCTTTGCGTGGAAGCCAAGGATGAAGACTGATGAAGGCAGAGCCAGGACGAAGGTTGACAAAGAAGAAGAAGATGAAGAGGAGGACGCTGTGGATGAGATGAGACGATTGAAAACGAGACGAAATAGAGTTTCGATGTAAAGGAAATCAATATTCCTATAAAGCCCAAAACTGTGAAAGTCATTAAGGATATTGGCGACTTTTCAATTTTTACATTTAGAATATATTATAAAAATGTCTCACGGATTTTATTGTAAATTTGAGATTTCGAGATTTTTTGTCGTATGCTTTTTGACTAGGACTTTTGGTGAAATTTTTCCAAAAACATAAGTTTTGACACGTACGCCGTAATTGATGAATAGGCACCACCGCACCAAACATATTTTTGCCTGCCAGGCTTGACGAAGTCATCTAGGTCGAGAACATCCATGAATAAAATTAAATAATGAAAGAGATAAGAATATGATAAAGCATGCAGCTTGCTTTTGGAGTTTTGAAGTGTCGGAGATATTAAGGTGAAATTAAATGAATAGGTCGTTAGTTAGGGCTCTAGTCAATATTAAGGGTATTACCAATCACTACTATAAAAAAACTTTTTTGTATCTTATTTTTTTCACCTTTTACGTATTATTTTATGTGGACGCCTTTTTGGTGGTGTAAAAAAAACAAAGTTTAAGGTGTTTAAATATTTTTTTAGATGTCATATGTTTTTTTTTATAAAAAAAAACCCCAAAACCACATTGGGAGCTAACCACCTAGAGAAGCAAAAAATCGTACCCATAAATTGAACCTGGAATCAAATGGAAACACCAAAAATTCAAACCCATTTAATCTTAAACTCGAAATTTGAAGGACTTGGAGAAGCAAATCAAAACACCAAAAATTCAAACCCTTAAATCAAAGACAAGAATGTTGGTGCAACAAATTCTGATAGTGTAAATCAAGATATGAAATCTGGAAAAGCAAATCCTTCAACATTGCAGAAACAGATCTAACAAACACAAATATGCAGATCAACGCAAATGCAAAATGCAGATGATCTCACCATCTAACAGACACAGGGAGCACTGAACTTCGATCTTGGAATGACGGAGGGAGGGAGCACCGAGGTGCCAGCGACATATCTGCACGAGATTGACAAAGATGTGACGGGGAACTTCGACCTTCGACCTTGGAGGATGCGGTTTGGGCTTTGCCGCCGCACAAGAGCGCTGGCGCTTGGAGGATGCCATCATCAGACGAGAGAGAAGAGAACGAGATCTGATAGGGCGAGAGAGAAGAAAAGTGAAGACAGTGTTAGGCACGACTCCGTCGACTGAGAGTATGAAGAGTGAAGACGCAATGAGGCAGTGGTGCTGGACTGAGAGGATGAAGAGTGAAGACGCGATGAGCGAGAAATGATAGACTGAAGACGATGAGTGAAAACAACGGCAACCCTCATACATTAATTCTTTTTTGTCAGATATTAAAAAAAACAAATAGCGGCCATTTGATTAAACTCACACACATCTATGATTGATTTTTGGCGTCTAATATGCCAAGTCAGACGCCAAAATCAAGTATGCCAAAAAGAAAAATAGTCACGGGACATGATTGAAATGACTTACATCCCTCATCCATTAATTCATTTTTGACGTCTAATGCGCCAAATGTAAGTATGCAGCAACCAAAAAAAAAAAAAAGCTTTTGACCTCTAAGTTATTAAATTTGACTATTCTTGGCATCTAAGTTTTTAAGTTAAACGCTAAAAGTGATGTTTTTGACGTTTTTGAGTTGGTTTTCTGAAATATTGTGTAGGAAATTAAAAGTTGGTAAAACTTTTGGAGTCTAATTTCAAAAATTAGACACCAAAAGTGACTTCTTGTAACATCTAAATTTTTAAATTAGACACAAAAAATGATGTTTTTGGCGCTTTGAATTGGTTTTCTAAAAAGTTGGGCTGACAATTAAAAATTGGTAAAACTGTTGGAGTCTAATTTTATGAATTAGACGCCAAAAGTGACGCTTTCCCGTTTAAGTGTAGACTTAGATGCCAAAAGCGTCACTTTTGGCGTCTAATTTTAAAATTTAGATGTTAAAAGTTAATTTTTCTCTCATATAATTATAAAAATGTCATCGTCTTTATTTTTTTACTTCTTTTTTTTTTTTGTAAAAAATGATGTCTTTTAGGGAAGTAAAAACCTTTTTTGTTGTAGTGAATATCATTCAGTATCGAAGATAATTAGATCCACACAATATTTAAAGAGATATTAATATGAGTTTCTCTCTAAGGAGAGAAGTCCCTCTTAGATCCCGAATTATGATTAGTTGTTAATCACTTAAGTGAGGGATAATTATTGTTAAACCCAAGTTATAGTTTGTATGAACATGTTGCTTTGATGTGGTCAATATAAGATTCTTCATCTTTTGTATTATATTTCTCATTTCTATTGTTAACCTGGTATCTCAAGTTGAGTCCAGATTATTGAAGCTTGTTCTGTCGTTTCCATTCTTAAAGCCAACTTCTTGCATTATGATGGATTCTTGAGGTATGCATGACGTCGTTCCAACCCAGTCGCCTCTTGTGTTTCTGACTTGCCAAACAGAGTGTATCTCGGCCACAGTGACGTCGTCTGTAGTCCCACCAGTCTTGGTTTCTTGATCTTTCAATCCATCACTCCTCCATTGACGCTTGTATACCCATCTTCGTCTCCTACTTCAATTTTGGCGCATCGTTCTTAGGTCTGTGACGCATATTGCCATCGATGTCATATTCTTACCTTGTCCAACTCCAAGATTTTCTTAGTCTCCGTGTTCAAGAGGTTCAAGATCTTTTTATGGTTCATGAGGGAGAGTGTTTTATTTTGAACATTTCAAGCTCCTAAAGTGGTTGGTGGACTAAGAATCTGAGAATATCATAGTCGAAGGTGAGATTTTTGGATTCATCAATGGCATCGTAATCTTGAAATTATGGCTGAGAAAACAACCGAAAGCACCATCGACTTGATTCCAGGCAAGAGGAACGAAATCTGACCTGACTTGCAATTTAGATATGAGAGAAGCTAAAATCAAGGATTGCAAGAGAGAAGCCGAGTTTTACTGTGATTTGAATATCCAACATCTCAAATCAAGAACCCTAGCCTCTAATTTGTGTGTTATTCAACACCGTTGTTGCTTGAATGTATGCTCATCTCCTCTATAAGGTTCTCTGTTCAGATTATTTCACAGGGTTTCTTGACTTTCCATTGAGATTCTGCTACAAAGAAATCTTATTTATATTGTTTTGGAAGATCTGAGTGACATTGATGAGGTATTTGTTGTTATCTTTCCAACAATGGCTTGTTTTCTTAAAATGCAAATATCTATTGAAGAGACTCAATGAAATACCAAAATGTTTTAAGGAAGCTGAGAAGAGATGGGATTAGCCTCAGTGGTATATTTCATAGTGCTATTCAGGATTATGGAGAAGATGAATAATGTACATTTAGATTATGTGAGCAAGGTACTAGAGTTTTCAATTGCCTTTCAATAAAAAAATCCGATGTATATGTACATATCGTGAATCAATTGTTTTGGGAGTTTGATCGTGAATCCTAGAACTACTAGTGTTTGACGCTTGCCATCAAGATTCATCCCTATTTTTATCTACCGGTAATTTTTTAGAGTCATGGCCGGGTTACTTCTTCGACAGAATTAAAGACCTTTCCAACTTGTTGCCAATCACTAAGTGCTTCAATGACCTTTGTATGATACGGAGTTGGAATGAAGTTGATGGCTTACTTCACTGTGATGTACAAAAAAAAAAGGATGCATTCATCAATGGTATTATTTTAAAGAAGGAACCATTGGCTTTGCTGGTTCATGTGTGTTGGTTCAGCTAATGCAAGGCGTAATGTTAGATGTGAGGTTTTCAAATATATTGAGAAGCTTACTAAGGAAGTTGAGCTATGAATTTTTGAAGAATCAGGTGGAAATTTAGAGAACCAAGTTAGCATTTTTGCAATTTCTTTTATCACTACTACAAAAAATGGATATTACTTTCCTAAATGATGTATGTTTTTTAAGAAGGGAAGTAAAATATGAAGACAGTGACATTTTTATAATTATTTAGAAAAAAAAATTTCATATATTAGGTGTCCCTTTAAGTTTTAAGATGCAGAAAGTGTGCTTAAAACATTGTAATTAAAGTTTAGATGCCAAATGTGGTGTCTAATAGAAGGCAGCAAATGAAATGGCTGGCGCAGAAAAAACTACTTTTAGTGTCCAAAATTTATATTAGGATGGAAAAAACACTCTTTTGGCATCTTAAAGTACTGTTTATAGTACTATTTAGGACGCCAAAACCTCTAATGTTCCAGACATTTCCCCCACATTGTGCAAGCGCCTCCATCTCCCTTGTCTTCCTTCTTTGCGCCTGTCTTCCATCTTGCCTCCTCTCCCCTCCTCCCTGTAACATCTTAAATTTTGGATTTTAGGAATTAAAAATTAATTATGAAAAATTTGGCATTGAGGAATTTTTTTAAAAAAAAATTAATGAAGGGTTGGAATTTCAGTCATATTTTCCATAAATTAAGGACAAACAATTAGGGAATAAGTTTTTGGCCTAAATATTTTGGAAATAATATTTTATGGCCAAAACAAATTAATTAAGAAAAAGAATAAAGACAGAGAATATTTGGAAGGGATAACTCATGGTCTAAAATAATTATTGAAAATTAAGGCCTATTAGTCTTTGAATTTATTTGAGGGAAAGATTTAGTAAGGAATATTTGAAAGTGATAATTTTAGGCCTAAATATTATAAGATTACTATTTTATAGCTTAGGAAAAATAATTTGGGGAAAGAAAAATTCCTATATTAAATAAAGATTTATTCTCATCATTTAATTAATGTTGCAATTAGATTTAGGAAAATAGAATTAAATAAAATAGAAGTAGTGGTCAAAGCATTGTATAATTATTAAAAGTTTTTCATGAAAGACCATGAGCATCATTCTGGATAAGTTCCGTGATGGAGAGTTGAATCTATTAGTTGCAACCAAAGTGGGTGAAGAAGGACTGGATATTCAGACATGTTGCCTTGTTATACGATTTGATCTTCCAGGAACTGTTGCAAGCTTTATACAGTCAAGAGATCGTGTGCACGTATGGCTCAGTCAGAATATGCATTTTTGGTGGACAGTAGCAATAAGAAGGATATAGGAATATATGTATCAGCCCTAATATTATTCTTCTTGGTTCATCCATTCACATATAGTAATTCAATTTTCATTTGACTTCTTCCTTCGGCCCATATGAATGAGACTTGTTCAGCCCAACAAAGCCAAAACCAGTTGGCCCAAAACATCCAACCCATCATCTTCCAACATCTAAAGCCCATCTTTTACTCAAAATCAATTACCCATGTTTTCCCCGTCGTTGAAAATGTAGCAACAACACGTGAAGTAAAACATCAACAAGCTATTTCCCTCGGTCCAACACGCAAAAAGAGAAGCAGAGGTTTAACAGCAGATATCTCAACCGCAGGCCATGCTTCTCGAGCCCCACGACATTAACCTCTGGTTCTTTGCTCTTTTCGGACTATATATCCAGACACACTACCTCTTCTATTCTCATTCTTCCATTCAGCCATTATTCTTCTGGTTCATTCTTTCGGCCAGAAACCAGAAGAAGGTAGGGAGTGAGAGTGAGAGGCTGAGAGTAATGAGAGGAGAGAAAGAGAGAGTGAGTGAGACGAAGAGAAGAGAGAGAGAGGGGCTCTGCCTATTTGTTGCTGAAACAGAGTACACAGAAACAGAAACGAAGAGAGAACGTGAGAAGTTGGAAGGGAAGAAGGTTCAAATGGTTACATGAAAGCTTGAGTTTCAAACAAGGTAAGATATTTCTACCTTGTTCTCTGTGTTTGATCGAAGCTTAGCATGCATGCATATGGTTCTGATTTGCCAACATCTGAAGCTTAAACATTGCATGCACAGCACATTGAAGTTTTCCTTAGCTTTTGTAAATTTCTGTTTTTGCACCAAAGCAAAACATGAAAAAGGGACTATCATCAATTATAGTCGAACCTAAACCTTCTGTTTAGAAGTGCTGGAATCTGGTTTGAGAATGAAAAGGCTTAGAAGAGTCAAAACGAAATGCAAAATGTAAGCTGCTGCCACTTGCTGAAAACTGGGTTTGTAAAGCTGAAACAGTAATCTTTGAGCAAGGTGAAACCAGGGTAAACGACATTCTTTGACCCTGAAATTTTGTGGACATTTAGTAGGCATGCTAAACTTTAAAATGAGCTTTGGTTCACCTCAATCTGAAGCCTGTAGCTCAAGATATGATTTTTGAAAGATTGGTCAAAATCTTGTGACGTTTCTGTAATGTTTTCTGGGCAGTAGTCACATTTTTATAATCTGGGAATGATTTACATAATATAAAATTATGAAAATTTTTCAAGAGATAGTAATCTCCTTAATATTTAAAATAAGCTTTGGTTCACTTCAAATGGAGGTATGTAGCTCAAGTTATGCTTTTTAGAAGTTAAGATAAAATCTGAAAATGTTTTTGGTATCATTCTGGAGTCACAAAATGACGTGGCATTTCGGAATGGGTAAAAAATATTCAAAAATTATGACATTTTACATATGTGTAGTAGACACATAGAGATTTAATTTGATAGTTAATTCGTTGTATTTCGATAAGTATACAAATAGTTATGAATTTTTGAAAATAGGTTACAGAACTTGAACGTTTTCTGAATGGTAGTTATGTTTTTAAAATATGGGAATAATTGGCTTATGATAAAATACTGAAACCAATTTTCATAGAAACTCGAATCATCAAGGAGTTCATAGAATTTTGAACCACCTAAGTCTGATGCCTAGAATTCTAGATATGAATTTTTGAAGTTGAGCTATTAAAACTAGTAAGTTTTGTTCCCAGATTAGATAGTGCTTAAGTTTTTGAAATTTTGGGAATTTTTATTAGTGATAAATCAACTTGGTGACTTTAATTTATGGAAGTAGACTTATCGAGGAATAAATAGAAATTGGAATCACTCCATTCGGAGTTATATAGACCAAGTTACGAATTTCCCAAATACCCGTACAAATTAAAGGTCAATTTTTTATAAGTTTTAGAATAGTCACCTAAGTTGTAAAGTAGGAAAGAATATAGAATACAAGATAATCCAACTGAAGTGAATGAAAAGGAAATATATAAGAATTATTAATTAATAATAAATTTGGATTATTATTAATTAATAAAGAGTAAAGGAAATATATGAGGATTATTAATTAATAATAAATGAGAGTTATTATTAATTAATAAATAGGGGTATTGTCAATAAAGGAAATTTTTAGGGTTTTAATTACCTTTAATTACCTTTAAATGAGAGTTATTACCTTTAATTCCCTAAGAGTAATCCACGTAGTTAGTTGTGTTGCGATGCGATTAAGTGACTAATGACAATGATAAACGTTTATACGATATTCATAGACACCTCGACCGATCCCAACACCTACCAAACAAAGAGTTAAGGATTCAAGATCGAGGTGGGTAACTCTAATCTTATAATCATGTATGTAAATGTTTATGCAATAATTAGCTGATCATGTTTGCTGTTTGAATTACCTGTTTATGTTTTCCTGGCCATGGATTTGAAGCTACGGTCTCATGGGGCTGCGTGTCCTAGACAAGGGTTACGATCTTTGGCCGTTAACTGTTGTTACGGTTATATGTAATTTCTTCCATGCTTTAGCATGTGCTAAACTGTTATTTATGCTTTTATACATGTGCATGAGATTAACTGTTACTCTGGGGTCAATTCAGTTGGACTCCAGCTTACATGAAAGATACAGACACTAGTTCAGGATTAAAGGGCAAGAAGCAGCTGTAAGGGTTACAGCAGATGGAACGTATTAGACAATTAGAATTAATTAGATTGTATTTAACGTTTATCATCCGCCTATTTTTGGGATTACTGTATTAACATCCAACTATCGGATGAATTTGAATCGCAAAAAATTAGACCATATTTTTCAAACTAAGTTAATTTCAAAAACTTTGATTACGAAATCAAGTCGTCCAAATCACTTCGATCCCCATACACATCAATTCTGATTAAATAAAGGCCCTAAAGACCAGGTGTCACAATCCCCAGTCATATGTCTCCCCTCCTCTCCCTATCGTTCTTCTCCCCTCCTCTGTCGTCTTCCTCAAAGAGAACTACTTATTTCGTTGAAGAAGCGAAGGTATGTCTTTAACTGAGTTTCAGGCACCAATGGTCCCCACCATTTTTTATTTTCCACCGAGCCGCAATCTCCACCATTCCCCCACCTGATAATGTCTCTCATTAAGATTTCGGTTTTCTGAAATTCTTCCATACTCGCCTTTTAATTTATTCCAATTTATTATTTTTCTATATTTTTGCCTCTCCTTCTAATAATTTCATTTCAGGAAATTCTTCTCCGCTGGGTAACTCATCACTCGCACCGTTATTATTCTTGATTAGCCAACTCTTCGTTTGGGAACTTATATTTTCTCATATGGTGTAGCTAGTTTTATTGTGGATTCAGCAAGTTGTTGTTTTGTTTCTGAATCAAGTAACAATCATATCACCTTTTATTTCTTATACGATGGCTGCTAATTAAGTTGAGGTGCTTCTCCCAAAAGGGCCAGATCCATTTTTCAATTTCAAAAAGGAAGCACAGTGGTTGAATTGTCTGTTTGTGATATATAGTTAGCCAATGTATAGGTTGACATGGTTTAACATGTCGAATTGGAATTGAATGTGAGCATCTTTTAGGTTCCTTGAACCGACATCTGTACTTATTTTATGTTTCTTAGCCTAAAAACATGTACTGGAAGTGAAGATATTTACTAGCAGCTTTGTGTATACATAGAACAAAGCTGCCAACTGAATCTACATTGTGGAGATGGACTTTTGCACATCCCCTTACGTACTGGTTGAGCTATTTGCTATGTGTAAAGCCTTTTTTTTTTTTTTTGGGTGCCAAGTGTGCTACTCGTAATACCTATACCTTCAGCTTGATGAATTCAGTGTTCCCTTTCTGTGACGCAAAAAAAGTCAGCTTTAGTGCTCTCAGTATTCAGAACTATGTTATTATATCGCTGCCCCTTTTTATCCCAAAAAAATGTCAAGATAATAACAAACTAATTACAAACTCTAGAATATTCTCCCATTTATGAAAATACTATTGGATAAGATATTATTATATCATAACTGAGTCATAATGAGACATTAATACCTAGGTTACACACAAATTCGCTAATCATTGAATTTAAATGTAATTCATTTCATATTTCCTGTGTTTAGAACTCCTTCTGCTATCATTCCTATATGTCATTGAAATGTCAGCAAAGGAACATAGTAAAAGCCTACTTGATACAATAGCAAAACCAGTTACAAAAGCTTGCTAGTACTAATATATATACCAGCTTTGTCCCTTCCAGGTTATGTGAAAGAAACTTGAAAACTCATTCAAACCATCTTTGTCTTTTCCATGCTCAGAAATAAAATTTGATGATTCATTCAAAAGTGGATAAGTTGTCCATATTCCATCCACTCGCATTTTTGAGATGTTAGTAAAGTTCCCTTATGGTAAACCATTCTAGTTGAAAGCTAGTTCTACACAAAATCAATTATATATATATATATATTGGATGAGTTCCTAATTAACTCTTGATTATTGAATAATGATGCAGACTTTAGTTGCCTTGAACCAAAGTAACGCAGCAGTTCCTCAGTCAAAATCTTGACTCCTCTTAGGTAATGCATATAGTGAAATTTAAATGCTTTGTTATCACGCTCAACCTTTTTTACATGTTCAGTTTTGTTTTACAGGCATGATGCTATTTTATAAAAACAATTCAACTAAATAAACCTATCAAATTTAAAAATAATTCTCTGATCACCTTCCATTAATATTTCTAACACTCTAAATAACCTAGCGTGAGTCTTTCTCCATTCATCATTTACTTTCTCTTCTACTTCTGCTCTCTATTTACCATTACCATTGAAGTATATGTTAGTTGGAATAATTCTAATGTTATCTTTTTCGTTTTTGTTGTTGTCGTTAGGGTTGCGTAGAGAAAATAAAGCTCAAGCATCGAAATTTAAAGGTTGAGGTAATTATAGTTAAATATTGTTGTTGTTTTTTTGTTAACATGCATTTAATTAGTTAAACCTTGTAATATGAATGTTGATACTTAGAAGTCCATAATTTATAGTTCATGACTTAGCCAACTTAGCTATATTTTGATAATTTGTATTGATGAAAGTGTTGGATTTAATAGCTGATATTGTTCGGAATAGCCTTAGTTAGTAGTAAGTTTTGTTTGAATTAAGCTGAAATTGTTTGTTATTGAAATTTTGGCATGTCTTACTTTTAAGGGGAAATGTTGCCAAAATTTTTCAAAAAAATTGAGAAAAAAACATGTCGTTCGTTAAAATTGTTCTAAACTTGAGGGTTGTTGGTGAAAATGTTTTAGATGGTAATAAAATAGATGATAGTTAGATGAATGCTTTGAGAATTAGTGAAAAATATGATAATAGGGTGGAAGAGTTTATTGAATTTGTTAATAGGAACGCGACTACACAAAATTAGATGTATTTTTGTCCCTGTGTGCATTGTTTAAATGAGAGTCGACGGGGATATTGCTAATATAAAGGATCATCTACTTTGTCATGGAATAAGCATTCGATACACAATGCGAATATTGCATGGTAAGGAAGTAACTACCCATGTATCCCATGAAAATAAAGTTGAGATAGATGATGGTGCAATGAAGAAAATGATTCATAATATTGAGGTAGAATCTTTTGCACAATCACGTGTATATAATAGCGTGCAGAGTGATGCAAAGACATCTTTATTCAAGCAAAGGATTTCGGGTGAAAAAAACATATGGAAGAAGAGATTAATTTTCTTTGATCTTCCATATTAGCGTAGTCTTAATGTGAGACACAGTTTTGATATGATGCATGTGAAGAAAAATATTTGCGATACCCTTGTACGCTTTTACACATACTAGGGAAGACTGAGGATGGAATTAGTGCAAGACTATACCTGGTTGATATAAGAATAAGAGAACGGTTACATCCACAACTAAGAGAAGATGGTAAGAGGACGTACATGGGCCTAGCAGCGCATACATTATAAAAAGTGGAGAGAAAAAGTTTATGTGAGTGTTTATATGACATTAAGGTTCCACAATGATATTCTTCAAATGTGAGAAGGTGTGTGTCAATGGACGATTTGAAGTTAGTGGGAATAAAGTCTCATAATTATCATGTGTTGATGCAAGAAATGATGGAAGAAGAGTTAGAAGAAGTACTAGCATTACATGTCTCGAGGTGGTTATCGAAAGCTTGAACGAAAGATGATGGAAAAAGAGTTGGAGAAAATGAAGAAGTTGCCAAATCAAATCCTAGCATTATTGTCCAAGCCTTAAGTCATCCTCCGCATTACAAAAAATTGAAACCTACAAGGCTTAAGTGTGACAAATTAAATACATAAATCCAGTTGTTGTTAGGGTTGCTACAAAGATCATAACTAGTTAAAATAAAAGTAGTTAATTTTGAAATTGTTTCATATTAGAAGTATTTAATTTTCATTTATGAAAAATTGTATGATACGGAATGAACTTGAAGAGTATAGCAGCCAAGGTTCATTTACGCCAAGTCCACTGATTGACATTTTATCAACAGTAATTAGGAAAGCAAATCACCCTAGTTGTGTTCGAGGGGAGCTAAGGGGAGTTGGTGTTGCAAAATATTTTGGACGAGCTTCACATTGTTGTGAACCCAGTGCTGAGCTTGCAATAGCCATGAATAATAATAATAATAATAATAATAATAATAATCATCATCATCATCATCATCATAATAATTGTAGTCTGGTAGTAAAGAGAAGCTAGTGGCTTTGCGGTGTTGTGGTCCTTCTATGTCCTATATGTTTTTAGTGTGAATCCTAGGAGTGCTACCAAATATTTATTTTATGTGTTAACTCCCAAAATTACTGAATTTCCCTTTTGTTAAAAAACAGAGAACATTAGATATTTCTTTCCAATTCTTCTAGGCTATTGTAAAGAAATGTATAGTTAGTTATACCAAAAAAAGAAAAAAAGAAATGTATAGTTAGAGAAGATAGGAGAATGAATGTAGATGAAGAAGAATCAACTATATTATAGGGATCTAATAAGGTGAGAGCTCCACACTCTAACATACTTATTTCATTAGCCTAAGACCCTTTTATAGCCTAAGTCTAACTAACTAAACTCATCAACTGATTTCTAACTAATTCTTTATATCCTTATATTTCTAACAGCTATACAATAGAAAATGCAGAGCAAGAAGTCTCTGGAATCTTTGAGAACAATAACCTCTAGCACCTTGAGGAATGGCGGCTGTGAGCAGTATGGCAAGGTAAAAAAAACAGAAAACATGCAAGAGGGAAAAAGAGAACCAGAACCAGAACCCCAAAAATGAAAAATCCCTTACTCCCTTTGTTCTTGAGCTTCATCACTGTCCTCCCATCATCCTCCATCGTCATTCGATGATTGCATCGTTGTTTGTCCTTCCTCCTTTGCTTGAAGTTTGATTTGCTACTTATTCTTGATCTATTCGGCAGCGATTTGGTCTTCTTTTCTCCTTGAGTTGGTGTCATCTGGTGGATTAGGGGAGCAATGATTTTATTTCGTTTTTCTTCTTTTTGCTGGCGGCATTTGTGTAGTCTGATAGAAGTCTCGTTGCTGCAAGTGTGTTTGAGGAGTTCTTTTTCCTTCTCTATCATTGCTGCAATTGTTGGGGTGAGGGTGACGCACAAACAAAGTAGGATGGTGGGCTAGGCGTTGGGCTGTAATTAAATGAATACATGGCATTCATCTATACTAGGTATTTCTTCATCCAGACTCCATGATGATTCTCGCCCCTAGTGATTCATGGTCATGTTTTTCTTTGTTTTTTTTTTATATACATTGTATATGCTCTATGACTGAAAAGTTGTGGTGTTTATCTAATTAATCTTGGTGTTAGCTGTTATAAGTTTGCTGATAAACTTGATTGGGATTTATAGTGGGAACGTGGAGTTTGGGGGTTTTAATAAGAAGATGGATATTCTTGAAGTTGATCAATTTCTTTTAATGCATATTATGTGTTTGATAGAATGTTTGAAAGAAAAGAAGCTTATAAGAATAAATGTTCTAATACCATCTTCTAGTGGAAAGGAGATTTAGATCATATATTGAATTAATTTCAATTTAAACCTTGCTTAAAGGGAGAATTAGAGCTCCAAAATTTTATGATAATGTGGAATAAGGTTTGGGAGATAAATTCATGATCACAAATAACTTTTGTTATTCTTTATAGTGAATTATGTACCCTATTAATGATTAGTGGTTAAATGGACTTTGATTGAAAAGAAGAAGCTTTGGGAAAAATGTTATGTTAATAAAACAAGATTGTTATGTTATGAGATTGTTAAATGAAATTCATATTAAGAGTTGATGATGTGTTCGAGAGCAAATATGGATTATAATCTCAAGTGAACTTACATACATTCATATGACATTCTGTTACCATTCATTTATGTAAATTGAAATATACTTGAGGAATCACAAGACTTAGAATTTCATCACAATCACAATTTATCATCTAGACCACAACACCTACATTGTCTGATTGATGACAACCAATCACACAATGTAGGTGTGGAGATACGAATTAAAGTTTTAGACACTTGTAAGAGTACAAGATGCGGGACCGACCCATTATGCATGGATTAAGTTATAAGCTTATCTCATGTATAACCACGTCACAATACCCTTTGACCTAAGATCATCATGGATTCTTACATGAGAGTCGTTAATCTTTTACCTAGTCAAAAGTCATATTTGACTTGGTGATGATAAAGCTTCTATCGTGATAAGGGGTTTTCGTGCAGAGGAATGTGAAGGATCAAGATGAGATTTGTCCCTCACATTTGTAGAGATATATTATTGGGCCCCTTGATGAGTAAATCTAATAAATGTATGGTTATACCACAATGGAAAGGAATTTCCATTTTAATTGTTAGACTACTCAAGAATCGAGAAAGTAATGGTCAAGAACAGGAGGATGATACTATCCATACTTCATCCTTAACCAAATTATTGCGTGACAAAAGGGACGTGACATGATTGTATGATGGTTGCATCGTATCATCAATTCTCATATGAATTGGGTAGTCATAATGTCTTACTAGAGGCCATTTGCGACTTATGGGTTGATACAATGTTGGCCCGTCGCCAATTTCATGTGGGCCGCCAATTTCATGTGGGCCTTTTAGGTCACACACAAGAATAACCCAACACGAGTTATAATGTTTAGGTTCATTGAATTTAAGATATGTCTAAGATTTAATGAATACAATGTTTAATCTAGGGAAAGTGTGTTTGTGTGTAATATAATATAAATTCAAAATAAATAATACACACACCTCACTTTGGTCTTATTTATAAGTCCACTTTCATGTAATAAATGAGTTTGTGACAATTTTACCCATATTAATTTACTCATGAAGATAGAGAGAGAAGAAAGAGTTAAAAAATAACCAATCATAAATGAGGGTAAAGTTGAAAATTTATCCACATAATCATTGAGTTAATCACCTCTCCTTGGTATGTGAGATTTGACCAAAAGTGGACTTATAAATAGGACCAGAGTGGGGTGTGTGTGTGTGTTATGTTGTATTAGTTTTGTATTTAATTTATCAATTAAATTTGATAAATTAAATAACTAAAACTAATAGAGATATCTTATCTCAGATTTGAATTTATGAAGATAGATATCATATCTTATATTTGATTTAGTAGAGATATCGTATTTTATATTTGATTTATGATGATAAATTAAATCAGCTACCTTTTAAGTTAAATTAAATAAATTGATTGGATTGAATCTGTTGGACATATTTAATTTTCAATTCAAATTTCAAAATCAATTGAGATTGATTTTGAATATTTAATACGACCCATTAGGGTTATAAAAACCCTAAGACTGTGAGTAAGATGCATCAGAAAAAGCCACAAGAGAAATCCTAGAGTCTAGAAACGTTGAGGCGCTAACACGCTGCCAGTGTTGGGAACTTGTTCGTGTGGATACCGGTAGAGGGAGCTAGTTCATTCGGTTGGCTCCTGGTGATCGAAGAAGAAGCATACATAAAGGTACAGCTCTAACTAATCCAATTTAAATGCCGTTGATAAATACTCCTATGGGATTCGCAATTTATTTGATAAATTTTCTTCCTTGGATGTACAAATCCCAACAAATTATTGCCTGCTAATTTGTTCGATGGTTCTCATAAGGATAATTTTGGGCAGTATAAAATATCAAGCAAACTTTTTTAAAAAATATAAACACTTACAACATGCTAAATAATGAATAAGGACACCATAAGATGGACTTATAGCATCCTAAAATAATATTTAGGATTCCATAAGTACCACTATAAGTTGGACTTAATTTAGGACACCATAAGTACAACATAGTGTCCTAAATTAGTTTTAGGATGCCATAAGTCTAGCTTACGGTGTCCCTTTTTTCTTTGGGACGTCGTAAGTGTCTAATTTACTACGCCCCCATATAGGCATTCCCATGAAAAGGGACGTCAAATATGCAGGGGGAAAAAGACGTCGTAAGTGTTTTTTTGTAGTAGTGATCCTTCAATTTTCTTGACTCCAAAGGTGTGTTTGGTTTGAGGGGAAGGGAGGGGAGGATGGGAGAGAAAATTGTTACGTTGTTTTGACCAAATTGCCCATGGAAAATTTTCAATATTCAATAACTATACAAAAGATTAAAAAAAAAAAACCTTTTCCTTCTCACTAATAGTAATTTGGTAAAAGTCCTCCATCTCCTTTCATCCCCTCCCTTCAAACCAAACACACAGTAAAAGAAGGGTTAGAGATGAAGGTGAGTTGCACTATTACAAAAAAGAGATATTATTTCTCTTAAGGACGTCCTTATTTTAAAAAAAGAAGTAAAAAGTGAATGCGGTGGCATTCTCGTAATTATTTGCTTGAACTTTGAGTCTTTTGGTGTCCTAAAATGTTTTTGGGATGCCTAAAATTAATTATTTGGTGCATTTTGGAAAAAAATTTGGTGCTAGGGGAAGTTTTTGGCATCCTAAAAATGTTTTTGCTTGCCAGATCTGCCTTACTCGTGACAAAGGCGGTGAGATCTGGAGGTTAAGTGAGATTGTTTTGCACCTTGGCTTGCTAGTTGGTCGTCTCTTCCTTCTTTCTTCTTCCCCTTCCTTTGCTCAGGTACTTCCTAATTTAGGTCTTGTATTGGGGTTGTATTATGTCCTTTCTGCCCTTTTCCCATTTCATTTCAAAACAAATTAACCAAGTTTTGCTAATTGTATTGCAGCTTGCCTTGGGTAATGGTCGATCTTTGTGGTTCTTCAATTTGCTGAGTTGAATTTGTTTGGTTTATTTTTGTATAATGGGAATGAAATATAACCTATTTGAATGTGGTAATGGGTGTGTATATGTGTATGTAATCCTTTCTGCATTCTTATGCGAAACTCCTATATGCCCTATATCATATCTTCCTCCACGGTAAGCCTACTGGTTGGTTTCTTTTTTTTTTTTTTTAAAGCAATAAGACATCCTAAATAAAAATTTGGGATGCCATGGAGTTTTCCTTTTTTTAAAAAAAAACAATAAAGCATCCCAAATTACTGTTAGACCTACTAAGCCCCCTAAAGTGGTACCCTCCATAAAAAGGACGTAAAAAGGGAGAAAAAAAGGACGTTATAGGGCTTTTTTATAGTAGTGTTGGTAGCTTGTTTTTTTTATCAATCTGGAAGTGTAGAAAAGAGAAAAAAAATGAAGGGTTCAAGTAATTATATGCATGGTAAAGCACATGAGAGAGGTGAAGGGTATTCATGGTGTTTCCTACAAAAGAAGCATGCCAGAAGTGAATAGGAGAAGATTGTCATGAAGAAATATTTGTATCGATTTGTGTTAGTTTTCAATTAAGTTTTGATGATAACTAAACACTTGTAAATTGATGGTTTAAATGAGAACTCGATTTCATGCTTTAAAACTCAAGTTCCTGTATCAGCAAATAGAGAACTCGAGTTCTTGGGTAGTGAACTCGAGTTCGCGACCTTTGGCAGTGACCAATTTTCAAACATAAAAAAGAACTTTAAGAACTAGAGTTCTTTTGTACCAAACTCGAGTTCTAAAACTAGAGTTCCATTTATAAAACTCGAGTTCTTCATATGTGA
The DNA here is from genome assembly GCA_037074495.1 of Acacia confusa. NCBI lineage: Eukaryota > Viridiplantae > Streptophyta > Magnoliopsida > Fabales > Fabaceae > Acacia > Acacia confusa. The sequence goes on from CM073509.1 coordinate 4,906,547, forward strand.
AAATCAGGTCTTTCACTCGAAGTCTAAGAACTAGAGTTCTTGGTAAAGAACTCGAGTTCATAAACTAGAGTTCATCATTTAGAACTCAAGTTCTTTAAGATCCAATTTGTGCCTGATTTGAAAAATCGAGTTCTTACAGATCAACTCGAGTTCTTGACTTAGAGACCTGAGACGTTCAGAAAGAAAAACAAAGGAACTCAAGTTCTTGTTTAAGAACTAGAGTTCTTGTCACACGTTGTGATCTGTAACTTCACAAATGTACTGATCTTTAGCTGATACTTTCCAGAATCAATAAGTATGAATTATAAAATACTTTTCACCTATTTACTAGTGATTTCAGGGATTGCAATGAAGTATTATTCAAAATCATCATAAAGCAAAAGTGTGTCAGAGCATTAAATGCCGAAGTAGGAAATAGAGCAACATATAGAATGAAATCTTGCAGCAGAGAGAAACATTCCTTTAAGGCTTACTTGTTTCAGTTATACCTCTGCAAAAGCATATTCAACGGACAAAACATTTAATGAAAGAAGTGATTGCAATTAATGAAGTCTCAACGGGTCGAATTGATTGACGAGGAACCCCTGTACCTAACGGAAATCTAATTAAGTCTCAACGGTCACCTACCAGTTCCTCACAACGGCATTAATGGCGAAGAGTATAAAAGATCAAGCATTCAATATTGCCACCTACCGAAACTCTACGCATTAACTCTGTGTTGCTCATTTTTATTGTTTCTTTTATTACACTCCAAATATTTGTCAAACCTCAGTGTTCATATTATCTACTCATTAGGAGTTTACACCAAAAGCATTTATTCCTTTGTAAATCTTGAGATTGTGGAATCTCAAGAATGGGTATACAATTACAGCTTGTAAGGGGGAGTGAGTCCTAGGATAGGATCATCTCGAGTACGAGCGTGTGAGATTGTATCAACATATTCAAATAGTGAAATACCCAAGTGTGGGGACTGGACGTAGGTCGACGAGTTAGACCGAACCAGTATAAACGTTGTATCCAATTTTCTTCTGTGTCTTTTTAATTAAGCTTTGCTTTTTGAAAAGAAAGACAATTTTTTTAATCACCTATTCACCCCCCTCTAGGTGATATTCTCGCCTTTCAATTTGTTGATTGGAATTGGAATTGTTCAGTTTAATTCACATTTACCCTAGGTTTATATTAGCAAGTTGACACTTTTATGAGTATAAGAGGTATCAACTTGAGGGGGCATGTTAGAAATATTAAGGTGAAATTAAATAAATAGGTAGTTGGTTAGGGCCATCGTTTAGTGTGTAGGATAGTTATATTCACATCATGTTTAAAAAAAGGTTAATCTGAGCCACTCTCTTGAGAGTACTCTAGAGAAGAAAGTCTCTCTTATATCCCTAAGGTTAGGGTTAATTATTGTTAATCATCCTCAAATGAGGGGTGATCATTGTTAAACCCTAATGGGTTGTAGTTTGTATGAATATGTTGTTCTTATGTGGTCAATATAAGATTCTTCATCTTCTTTATTATATTTCTCTAATTGCTATTGTTTACAAAACTTTCATGAAAAACTTGGTGGCTAGACTGGGCGTGGTCTTAAGAATATGTCATCATGCAGTAGTTCTACGGTTCTACCTTTATATATATATATATATTTCCTAGATATCAAAGAAGAGATGTTTTCTCTATAAATAAGCTCATTATAACATAATTATCATCCCTCACTCAAAAAATCATCGATCAACTCCTTTCAATTTCTTCTTCAAAGCTTTCATCCACGGTCCTCCTCCTAACCTTCGCTCTTCTCTTCCAAACATCCTTCGGAGTCAATAACTCTCTTTCCTCTGGCTGTTCAAAACTTCACGTCCAACACACCTTTCGACTCAAACTTGAAAAGGCTCGTAATATTTCTCACCAACCAAACCCCTCTCACTGGTTTTGCTCAAGCCTCCTTTGGCCACTACCCTAACCAACAAGCCTACGGTCTCCCTCTTTGCCGTGGCGATGTCTCTCCCTCTGACTGCAAAACTTGTGTCTCTGAAGCGACCAGCGACCTCCTCAAACGTTGCTCCTACAACAAAGGTGCCATAATCTGGTACGACCACTGCTTGTTCAAGTATTCCGACCAAGATTTCTTTGGCCGCATCGATGACCACAAGACGTGAGTGATCCTGAGGCTTTCAATCACAAGACGAATGAGTTCTTGAGCCGACTCGCGAGGAAGCTCATGGGAGCCGTAAGACGTATGCAGCAGGAGAGTTAAGGCTGGAAGAATGGAGGAATATGACAGTTTATGGGCTGACTCAGTGCACTAGAGACCTTTCTAAAGACGATTGCAAGAAGTGTCTTGATGAAGCAATCGCTAAAATTTCTGATTGTTGTGCTGGTAAAGATGGTGCAAGAGTTGTGAGGGGAAGCTGCAATGTTCGCTATGAGACTTACCCATTTTTCAAAGAGTAGAGCTTCATGTTGGGTGGATTGAAGATGCGCAAAGTTATCAGCAATTATTATTGTTGAGATGCTATAAAATAAAATAAAGTTTGTTCATTCGTTTGATTTATGATGAATAAAGTGTTGAGGTAACTTAATTTTGTTTGTCATTCAATGGCTTTCACATTCGAATACAGCTAGCCCTTTGAATGCAGCATTGACCCAAAAAAAATTGCACTCATGAATAAGTAAAGGACAATGGGCCTGCTAAAATTAGTAGGGCCATGATCTAGGCCTCACCGTTGTCGGCCCGGGAGGGTAGTTTTTGTCCCATGGCAGGTAAAACATTAAAAAAGGGTATAATATATAAAACAAATAATAATAAAAGGTATAAAACATTAAAAAATGATTTTTAAAAAATAAAAATTAACTGTGCTGTTATTCATTTCATATATTTTTTTTTAAATACTAAATTTAATTAATTCATTAGTTTAATTAATTTTCTTAAATACATGCTGTACAAGAATATACCCCCTTGCAGCACATTCTACAGTTAAGTTCGATTGATGACGAGGAGAAATGCATCCTATGTAACTGCCATTGGCCTAACGACGGAATCCAAATCATTTCACTTGGGATGTGAGTCTGATAATTAGTAATAATAATAATGAAGACATCAATACTATATTATTGCTGTTGTCAATATCATTATTATCAATAATTATTTTTTTATAATGATAGGGGCGAACCATAAGGAGGTTTTTCTGGTAGTTGTATCCGGTTGTTTTGAAGAAAGCTGAAAGCTCCACATACTTTATTAATAATTATCTCTCTAGTTCTATTTATGAGTGTACAATTACATAATTCTCATGTCTCAAGTAAAGTTAGTTAACATAATAACTATGGATTAAATTAATAATTTTTTTTTCAATTTTACCTTGACTTATGAATGTGTATTCTTTATATTTTTTTTTTTCTCTCCTCTTCTAATAATGACAAAATTTTAACATTGTCATTTATTATTCTAAAAGTAAAATTATAATAAAAACCAATTTTTTTTTCCTCAAACTGGGATTATAAATAGGATCATAGTGATATTGGTAAAGTAAAAGTAGACTTTCGACCCTTATGCTTTGATTATGGCCCATTAACAAGGATAAAAATGTGATTTACTTTGCTATATCCATTATGCTTTATTTTCCAATCAAATTTTGCCACTTGAACTTTTCTAAATAATAAAATTTCATATTGATATATTTTAAAATTTTGTTAGACTAATACTAATATTAAAAAGTTCACATAACAACCAATATAGATAAAAGGAAATGAAACTAAGTTAGGTCTTTTTTATAAACCTTAGTTTGAATATAAATTGGAGCTCAAAAGAGGGCACTTGCTGGGATGCAAAAAAACACTTTGCACTTTGAACTTCAAAATATATCAATTTTAAGTCTAGAGTGATTTGGAAATAGCTGAAAAAATATTTTTGGAAAAATTAGAATGAAGGACCTAGGAGAAATGATCTTTATAGAAAAGGACCATTAAAATTATAATTATTTAGAAGGATCAAATGCAAAAATACAAAATACAATAATAAAATACCCCTAATAAAATCTTTTACATTCCCTTCTACATTCTCTTCTACATTCTATATTTAAAAAGGGATAGGATATTCTTACTACTATTTTTTGTTACTATATATGTTACTACAACTTTTTTACCGTTAGATCAGAATCTTATCTATCTTAATCATTTCTCTTTTCTATTGAGATTCTGATCTAATAGTGAAAAAGTGGTAGTAACAAAAAATGGTAGTAAGAATATCTTATCCCATTTAAAAATAATTCACAATAATAATTTTCACTAAATTAAATTTTAGCTTTCTCAATGTTCATTTTTCGCAACTTGCACATATATATTGTAACATCCGTTTGTTTTTAAAATAAATTTCTCATTCACTTTCATTTTCATTATTCTGCATTATCTTTCAATTATCATGCCTACCGTGAAGGAAATGAGGAGCATGGCAACAAGAAGCATATAATTCCTTCTTTCCATTTCAATTTGGTGGGTCCATATGCTTTCTCTTTTGTCTATCTATTATTGCCTTATCTCAATTCATCACCAAACACTCACGGCAAGGAGGGAATCATAAGCACTCATACTATTCCCTTTATTAGTAAATTAATCATCCACTCATCTCCTCTCAATATTTTAATATATCTTCATATGTCCCATTACATTCATCTTCCTCCATTCGGATAGCAATTGCAAACGCACTCACAACTCAACTCCCACTCACTTTCCTTTTTCCACTAACATCCAAATAATCTTTAATATTGTCTCAACTTTCAACCTTTCTTTTAATACCTATTCATTCACATGCGTACAGAAGACAACACCAATTGCTTCAATTATCCACATACGACACTCTACTTTTCTTTTTAAATGATAAAGTAGTGAAGGGTGGCAGACATGCTTTCTATCATGGACAATTCATTGTGTAATTGTTGCTTCACGGGTGTATGCTCTTGTTTAGTCGTGAGTGAAGTATTTATCTTTCATGATAAATACAAGTATAATCAAAGTTAAGCCTTTGTGTTTATTCACTTACGGCTAAGTGAGGAAGGAACGCGCAGAGAGAACTTCATATGTGAAACACTTTCTAATGTTATTTTGAGAGGGAGAGTGAGCTAGAATAAGAAGAGTGAGAGTGTGAAGGCTGAGAGTTTAAGAGGCAGAAGCAAGAAGAAGGCTTCTTAAGTCCAAAGGTTCAAGACAAGTAAATAAAGGATTTACCTTGTCTTATATTATTTTGAAGATGATATTTATCATTTTCTATATATTATTTTGGTTAATTAAGAAGTGGTGGAATCATAAGGTATTTTGATGATTTTAAGGATTCTATGGAGTTTAATATGAAAAAAGATATATTAAGGGATATTTAGGTCTTGGAAGCACATTATTGGATTTTGTGCAATTAATTATGAATTTTCAAAGTCAGTGAAAATTCTGTTAAATTATAAGTATTGTGTTAAAATAATGAAGAAATGGTATTTATTGCAATACCTTATTAAACAAAAGGAAATTGATACTTATGATGATTCTACTTTAGAATATTGAAGGAAGATCGAGTTCCTACATTGGGAATTTTATAAATATTTGCAAAGTTGAGGTTGGTAACTTAATCTCTGATTCCTTGTGTTCTTATATATGTCTTATATGTTCATGTATTTGTGGACTCGTGGCCGGATTTGTATGTCCGTGTCATGCGTTATATTTATTTGGCTGAGTATTATTTTTTTATATAATAATGTTGTATGCCTGTTTACCCAGTACTTATATGTACTTTCGCCGTGATGTTGCATTTGATGTATGCTATATATTCTGATTGCGGTGCGTTTTATTAATGGTTGTTCATAATTTTCTGCAATATATGAAATATCTGCCATGTATAATTTACACTTTGAATATGAGATTAACCGTTACCTTGGGATACATCTAATCAATGGATCCCAGAAATACCTAAGGAGCCAGGAAGATGTTCTGGATCAGGAAGTAAGGCGGTACAACTGCAGTAGCTTAAGAAGACCCCAAGGTTGGGGAATTTGAATAAATGGGCTTTATATAAGTGTGGTTTGTTTAATGACTATTTGACTATTTTTGGGATAACTGTATTAATTAATATCCTTTACAGTATTATTGGATTGCTAGTTTGTACTATGCGTACACTCTTTAAACCATCGTATGTTTGGATTATTGTTATCAGTTACTCATCATCCATACGCTTATACATGCTCACTGCTGTGTATACTCTGCTATGTGAACGTATACGTGAATAGTACCGTATACGTGAATAGTGTTTATACATGAATAGAGATTTTGTAAAATTGAGGTATGCTTTTGAATACGTATTTACGTATTTAAAAGTGTAATCAAGGCGGGTGTTACATATATCTCTGGAAAAAAAAATTACACATTCTTCAATTGTGTAAGAATTTTAATTTTCTTAAAATCAGAAAAAAAAATTTAATTAAAATATAATTATATAATTTTAATAAAAATCAAAGTATTTTATAATTTAACATTTATGCAAGAAATTTTATATGATTTATTTTTGTTTTCGAAGAAATTTATGTCGGATAAAAAATTCATTTAATGTTAATAAAATTAAAAAAAAAATTAAGTAATCTATTATATCTTGAACAATATGAAATAATTTTAGCTTTTCTTTTGATAAGAATATCTTAATTGATAATAACATTAATAATATAAATCAAGTAACTTGATGATATAAGTAATCTATTGTATGATGATAGGTGGTTTTAGTTTTAATTTTAGTTTTTTTTTATTGGATTAAATGCCATTTCTGCCATGGAAATTTTCACTGAGGAGCACTGGTCACCCGGAAGTTTTTTTGTTGTCTCATCTTTCCCCCCGAAGTTTAAAAATGGAGCAATATGGAAGATTTTGGGTGAGAAGAACATATGGAAGAAGAGATCAATTTTCATTGATCTTCCATATTGGCATAGTATTAATGTGAGACACAGTCTTGATGTGATGCATGAGGAGAAAAATGTTTGCGATACCCTTGTACGCTTTTACATATACCTGGGAAGACTGAGGATAGAATTAGTGCAAGACTATACCTGATTGATATGGGAATAAGAGAATGGTTACATCCACAACTAAGAGAAGCTGGTAAGAGGGCATACATGGGCCTAGCAGCGAATACACTATAAAAAGCAGAGAAAAAATGTTTATGTGCGTGTTTATATGACATTAAGGTTTCACAATGGTATTCTTCAAATGTGAGAATGTTTGTGTCAGTGGACGATTTGAAGTTAGTGGGAATGAAGCCCCATAATTATCATGTGTTGATGCAAGAAATGATGGAAGAATAGTTAGAAGAAGTACTAGCATTACATGTCTCGAGGTGGTTATCGAAAGTTTAAACAAAAGATGATGGAAGAAGTTTTGGAGAAAATGAAGTTACCAAATCAAATCCTAGCATTATTGTCCAAGCCTTAAGTCGTCCTGCGCATTACAAAAAATTGAAAGCTGCAAGGCTTAAGGGTGACAAATTAAATGCAAAAATCTAGTTGTTGCTAGGGTTGCTACAAAGATCATAAGTAGTTAAAATAAAAGTAGTTAATTTTGAAATTGTTTCACATTAGAAGTATTTAATTTTCATTTATGAAAAATTGTATGGTACGGAATGAACTTGAAGAGTATAGCAGCCAATGTTCATTTACACCAAGTCCACTAATTGACATTTAATCAATAGTAATTAGGAAGGCAAATCACCCTAGTTGTGTTCAAGTGGAGCTAAGAGGAGTTGGTGTCGCAAAATTTTTTCAACATGGTTCACATTGTTGTGAATCCAGTGTTGAGCTTGTAATAGCCTTGAATAATAATAATAATAATAATTGTAGTTTAGTAGTAAAGAGAAGCTAGTGGCTTTGCGGTGTTGTGGTCCTTCTATGTCCTTTGTGGTTTTACTTATTTCCCTAAAGGGCCCAAAGAGAATTCACATTTGGTGTTTTTCCTTATAGGCTTGTTATGTGCTTATCCTTCTAGGATGATGGCATTTTATATATATATGTGTTAAGATGCAAAAATACACATAAGCTTTTTCCTTATGAGCGCCTAGCACCAAGAACTTTTTTTTGGAGAAAAATACACACGTGATTACCATTTTGGAGCAAAAGTCACATCCCACCGTTAAGTCACTGTTCACCGTGATGAGAGAGAAAAAGATAAAGTGAACAACAATATAATGGAGGTGGACAGTGACTTAACGATGAGATGTGACTTTTGCTTCAAAATGATAATCATGTATGTATTTTTGCTCAAAAAACAAGTTCTTGGTGCTGGGTGCTCCTTGAGAAAGAGATCATGTATATTTTTGCACCTTAAGCCTATATATATATATATTGTTTATTTAGATTAAATTATATAGTTTAATTTAATCTAAATAATTAAAATATATAAAAAAAATTTAAAAAAAATGCCCTCATCCCTCTAATTAGAAGGATAAGCACATAATAAGTATCTAAGGAAAAACATTTAATTTGAACCTGTCTCAAGACTTCACTTTTTCTCAAATGGGATTTATCCCCAATTTTTCCCCAAAAAAATAACTAAAATGGAGCACTTTTATTTTGAATTATATTATATGAAAACAGGCTGAAAACTCTATTCATTTTTTGTAAATATAATCTAAGGTTAAGGTGCAAAAATACACATGAACTTTTTCTCCAAGAGCGCCCATCACCACGTGCTTTTTTTGGGAGCAAAAATACACATGTGATTACCATTTTGGAGCAAAAGTCACATCGTACTGTTAAATCACTACTCACCACCGTTAAGTTACCGTTCACTTCATCTTTTTCTCTCTCATCACGATGAATAGTGACTTAACGGTGGGATGTAACTTTTGCTCTAAAATGGTAACCATGTGTGTATTTTTACTGCAAAAAAAAGCACGTGATGCTAGGTGCTCATGGGAAAAAAGCTCATATGTATTTTTGCACCTTAACCCTATAATCTAAAACAAAAACAAAAAACATTGATGATCTGTCTAATTCATGCAAATGATGAGCATGTATATAGTTTTGCTTGTCAGGCTTGATGAAGTTCGGAGAACAGCAACTGATAAAATAATCGAAAACCTCAAGCTAAGGCGGCGCTTAGTAATTAGACTAGACTAATTAAACTGAGCATGTTAATCAACACAATACATCAACCTGTAGTCAAAAATACATATAAACTTTTTCCCCATGAGCAAAAATACACATAAGCTCTTTTTGGAGCAAAAATACATACGTGGTTGCCATTTTGGAGCAAAAGTCACATCTCACCGTTAAGTCACTGTTCACCACTGTTATGTTACTGTTCACTTAATCTCTTTCTCTCTCATCACGGTGAACAGTGACTTAAGGGTGAGATGTGACTTTTGCTCCAAAATGGTAACCATGTGTGTATTTTTGCTCCAAAAAAAAAGCTTATGTGTATGTTTGCTCCTGAATAAAAAATTTTATGTGTATTTTTGCACCTTAACTGTTTACTTTTCTTCCTTCAAACACAAAATATGAAACTAGAGATTTCCTCTATAAATAAGCTCTTTAGTTATTAACATAATTTATCATCCCTCCTTCATGAGAACGCAAAATGAAATATGAGATGATCGGGGATGAAGCCTAACAGGGGGATTGAGGGATTTTTTTTAAAAGGAAAGTTTTAAATGTATTAAAATACAAAAGAATATAAATAAGAAAAGAAAATAATATCAAATGTATAAGAAAAGAAAAAAAAACATTCAGATTTATAATAAAAGTATTTTAGCAATTCTAATGTATAAGATAACATACATGTCTGTAGTATGGATGTCATATCAATTACAAAATGAAAAGATATCATGATATCTCAGAAGATTGCATGTTAGATAATATATCAACATATTAAAAGCTAACAACGTAATTTATAATACAAAATTAATAAAACACTATACTAAGTGAAACAATTAAAAATTACCTTCACTTAAAGTAATGTTCTTCTCTCTTTTAATGACTTGAAATCATCAATAATTAAATTAGTAGTGAAAGTGTCAGCTATTTTCCTTTCAATATGAATTGTATGTATCCCAAAAAAAAATGAATCATTGCTAATCTTCTAGGAAACGTGCTGCGTATGCCTAAAGTGAGTAGGAGGGAATGAAAAGAAAGAGAGAAAAATGTTAACAATAAAAATTAGGGGGTCAAAAATAAATTTTATATTATATTAATATTTCTTTAAAAAAATATGAATATTTTTTTTGGATTTTTTTTGGGGGGCTTGTATCTATAAAGCTCCATCTCTGGATATGATCATCCGTAACAAACGTATTCTTGCCTGTCGTTAGCTTTGTGAAGTCGTCCATAACACATCAACTAATAATAAAATAATCAATCAAGCACGCAGTTCATGTTAGAATTTATGATATAATCCCATGGGTTATGGATAAGAAGAAAGTTAGAGAAGAGGAGGAAAAAGGAAAAAGGAATGGGTGTGTGGATAGAAGTCCCACATTGAAAAGTTAAAGAAGAGTTAGAGGGTATATAACCCTCAACTTTGCTCCTCTGAAATGGGCCCTTGGGCCAACCCACTTTTGTAGAGGGGTGAGAACTTAGGCAAACCTTAGTCCACCACACACATGCATGCCCGGTCCGATCCAGTTGTGTGTAAAATAAAATAATAATTTTTCATTAAATAATTTTTTGAATTTCTAATTTGACCCCCGAACTTTTAATAATTCCTTTTCTGCCCATCGAGTTATTCCCAACCAACGGCTACAAATCACGGTTCGCTCTAGTCTAGTGCGTCTGTTTGTACGACGCACCAATTCGCCAGAAGGTTGTCATTCGCTCCATTTTGGTGCGTCTGTTTGCACAATGCACCAATTTGCCACAACAAACAAGTCCATCCGATCAGATTTCTTTCATCTATAAATAGGGCACTCTAGTAATAGAAAAAATACGATTTCTTCCTACTCTCTGCATACTACATTCTTACACATATTCTGTGTGTTTTGAAACCAAACTCATTACGCTCGCTTGGGCTTCAAATTAAGAGAGACATCATTCTGGAGACGAAAAATCCGCTTTATCCTAGGAGGCAATTGCTCAGTAACTTTGGGTATCCGTATTGTGGGAGAAAAATTGTCTTAAGGAGACCATGTACATTAGGCCCGAATTACTTCATTGTTCATTTTCATATTCGGCGATCTTATGAGTTCATTCAATATTATTTACTGGTTATACAGATCCATTATATGCTTGTTGTGTTTGTAATATAAGTTATATAGATATTTGTTTTACAGTATATTCAATCTTATTAATACAGATTCTTGTTATTAATCAAATTATATATGTTTAGTATAATTTTAACAACGGTTCGCTATTGACATTATCGCATAAGAAGCAGGCTCAGATAGAGACTAAATTGGAACAGTCAAAAGAATAATATGTCAACGTGTTTAGCTAGAGATTTTCTCTATAAATTAACGCTCTTCATCAACAAAATTATCATCACTCACTCAAGAAATCATCAGACTCCGATCTTCATCATCACCTCCTTTCAATATGTCGTCTTCAACCGTCCTCCTCTTAACCCTGGCTCTTCTCTTCCAAACATTTCTCGGAGCAGATCCTCTTTCCTATGTCTGTTCAAACACTCAAAACTTCCCCTCCAACACACCTTTCGATTCAAGCTTGAAAACCCTCATCGCTGTACTTACCTACCAAACCCCTCTCACTGGTTTTCGTGAAGCCTCCTTTGGTCAATGTTATAACCAATACTACTACAAAAAAACATATATGGCGTCCCCAAAAAATGTCTTTTTAAAAAAAATGGGATGTAAAAGATAGAGGTGGTGGCATTTTTGTAATTATGTTGAGGCAAAAGTGTTTTTTTTCTTAATTATGCAAGGGTAATGATCATCTAGTGTAATTTCTATGCAAGAGTAATGATCATATGAGAGTATCACTATAAGCAAGTAGTGCTAAATCCAAGTAACAAGCAACCTTAAAAGTAATGTGTGCTTTTGTGACAAGAATCGGGAGAAGCATTGTGGTTTTTGCTGTTTTGGGATTTGGACGCACTGACCATCATCGTCACTTTGTTGTCAACTTCATTTTCTTCTGCAAAATCATAGATGTATTGGTTAGCAAGCATTACCCACACTACTACAAAATAGGGATTTAACGTCCCTCAATTAACGTTCGTTTTTTAAAAAATAGACGTTAAAAAGTCGGCGATAGCACTATTATAATTTTCTACTTACTTTTCACGTCCATTTTGTAGAAATGGATGTTAAAAGTGTACATTTAATGTATGTTGAATAATTTTCTCCTTATTTTTTTTGAGTTTCAACAACTGGTTTTTCAAAACCAGTCGTTGAAACCCAAAATTTTTCTCTTTATACACACACACACCCACCCACCCACCCCACCAAATGTTTTTCTAAGTTTCAACGACTGATTTTGAAAAAAACAGTCGTTGAAAGTCAAATTCTTTTAGTTTCAATGAATGCTTTTGGAAAACCTGTCGTTAAAAGTCTTTTTTTTTTAGTTTCAACGACTGGTTTTGGAAAACCAGTCATTGAAAGTATTTTTTTATCCTATATATATATATATATATATATATATATATATATATATATATATATATATATATATATTCCTAATATGTAGCATATAATTTTGATAGTTAAAATAAGAAATCTAACCTATTTTCATTTAGTTAGTTCCTAAATAAATTTAATAAATTAAACACACACACCCACCATACATGTTTTTTTTTAGTTTCAACGACTGGTTTTGAAAAACAAATTGTTGAAACTCAAATTTTTTGAGTTTCAATGACTGGTTTTGGCAAAGCAGTCGTTGAAACTCAAATATTTTTTTTATCCCATATACAATATATATACCATATTTATAGATATTCCTAATATCTAACCAAAAATTTTGATAGTTCAAATAAGAAATCTAACCTATTTTCATTTAATTAGTTCCTAAATAAATTTAATAAATTAAACAATATATCTCTTTATATACTTACACCCACCATACTTTTTTTTTTTTTAGTTTCAACGACTGGTTTTGAAAAACCAATCGTTGAAACTCAAATTTTTTGAGTTTCATTGACTGGTTTAGGAAAGTCAGTCGTTAAAAGTCAAATATTTTTTTATCCCATATATATATATATATATATATATATATATATATATATATATATATATATATATATATATATATATATATATATAATGCCATATTTATAGATATTCCAAATATCTAGCATAGAATTTTGATAGTTCAAATAAGAAATCTAACCTATTTTCATTTAGTTAGTTTCTAAATAAATTTAATAAATTAAACAATATATCTCTTTATACACACAGACCCACCATACTTTTTTTTCTTTTAGTTTCAAAGACTGTTTTTGCAAAACCAATTGTAAATTTTTTGAGTTTCAATGAATGGTTTTGGAAAACTATTCGCTGAAAGTCAAATATTTTTTTATCCCGCACACACACACACCATATTTATAGATATTCCTAATATCTAACCTAAGATTTTGATAGTTCAAATAAGAAATCTAACCTATTTTCATTTAGTTAGTTCCTAAATAAATTATATAAATTAAACAATATATCTCTTTATACACACACCCACCATACATTTTTTTTTTAAGTTTCAATGACTAGTTTTGGAAAACCAGTCCCATATATACATACATACATACATACAATATATATATATATATATATATATATATATATATATATATATATATTATACCGTATTTATAGATATTCCTAATATCTAGCCTAGAATTTTGATATTTCAAATAAGAAATCTAAGCTATTTTCATTTAGTTAGTTCCTAAATAAATTTAAGAAATTAAACAATATATCTCTTTATACACACACCCACCATATATATATATGTGTGTGTGTGTGTGTGTGTGTGTGTGTGTGTGTGTGTGTGTGTGTGTGTGTGTGTGTGTGTGTGTGTGTGTGTGTGTGTGTGTGTGTGTACACACATTAGTTTCAACAACTGGTTTTGAAAAATCAGTCGTTGAAAGTCAATTTTTTTCTTTAATCCCATATTTATATAGACGCGCGCGCGCGCGCGTGTGTGTGTTATATCTCATATTTATAGCTATTCCTTATATTTAGTCTAGATTTTTGATAGTTAAAATAAGAAATCTAACCTATTTTCATTTAGTTAGTTTCTAAATAAATTTAACAAATTAAACAATGTATCTCTTTATACACAAACCCACCAATATATATATATATATATATATATATATATATATATATATATATATCCGTTTTAACGACTGGTTTTGAAAAACCAGTCAGTAAAAGTCAAATTTTTCTCTTTACACACACACACACACACACTACCATACATATTTTATTTATTTTGTGTTACAACGACTGGCTTTCAAAAACTAGTCGCTGAAACTCAAAATTTTCTCTTTATACACACACACACACCCACTACACCGACTATAAAGTTTTCTCTTGAAAACTCAAAAGTGCAGAATGTCTTCCTCAAATCCATCCTAAACATAGCCTTTCAATAAGAGTCTTGAGACCCATCCATCTTTGTCGCCGCACCCAACAGCCCCACCCTTGCCGCCAAAGAGATTTGCTATCACATGTGAGCGATTCTGACTCCGACTCATCCTCTGTCGTGAACTACGAGCATGCTCCACATCCTCCAAATCCGTCATTCGTCGCCAGTTGTAGATCTCTCTTAACCGTGAAGAGGAGGAAGCCTCCCACAAGTCATGAGGAGGATACCGTAGCTCAGTACTTTCTTTTGTTTCTGAACAGTTAGTTCCATTGTGGTGTTTTTCTTCTTTATTTCCCAGTGCTTTCTTTCATTTGTAAAATGAATGCATTTTGAGAGGCTAATTTTTTTTTCTTTATTTTATTAAGTTAGCATCTGGGTAGTGTCTTCTATTTCATTCAGTTAAAAATGTTGTTTATCGTTCATTTTCAATCCATTCTTTTTCTCACGAGGCTTTAGCCTATCTAAATTGCATCTTATATTGTGTTTTAGATGGTTTTACGGATAGCCTAGCATGCGTGCATACGGTAGATTTATGGACATACAACGACCGTTATTTAGAAAACAATTTTTAACGACTGTTCTTTAAAAAACAGTCGTTGTAAGTTAAAAAAAACAATTTCCAACGACTGTTTTTTTCAAAAACAGTCGTTGTAAGTTATAAACTTACAACGATTGTTTTATACACAACCCCTGAAATAGTCATCTAAGGGTCTGAAAACATGCGTATAAAGTGTTTTTTGTAGTTATAAACTTTCAACGACACTTTTATACACGACCCTTAAAATTAGTCGACTAAAGGTCTTAAAAACATACGTTAAAAGTGTTTTTTATAGTTCTAAAAAAAAAGTCGTTATAAGTTATAAACTTTCAACGACATTTTTATACACGACCTCTAAAAATAGTTGTCTAAAGGTCTTAAAAACAATCCTTAAAAATGTTGTGTAGTAGTGCCAAACAGTGAACATGCATAGTCGCACCCCCCGGGGGGTCCTAAAATCAATTTAGGACGCCAAAAACTAGTCCATTTGACATTCTAAATTGAGTTTAGGATGCCAAAAAGTCATATCTCATAACTTTATGTTTTAAACTTTTGGTGTCCTAAAACAAATTTAGGACGCCAAAAGTATTATTTTTGGCATCCTAATAAAAATTTAATAAAAATTTAGGATGTTTAATTAGGGCAAAAAGGAACTCTTTCACGCTTTCCAATGTCTCTACACACCTTTTTCTTTCCTATTTCATTTCAAACCTTCACCTTCATTTCTCCTCCGCTCTCTGACCATTTCAACCCCAGTCATTTCTCCTCCATCATTTCTGACCTTCTCTCATTTCAACACAAAAAGGCTCGTCTTCCTCCTCTTCTTTTTTCGACGGTGCGAACCTCTCCGTCCTCTTTTACTGAAATCGAACTTAGATCTGATGCTAATGATGGAGGACAATGGAAAAGGTGATGGAGGACGACGCTTTGATAGTCGATCTACGATAGAGGACAGTAAACCTCCAGTATTCTTCTTGTCCCTCTTCAGATCTGCGAATGAGGATATAACTTTGTCTTCTCCATTCTTGCTTCGTTTGCTCTTTCCCTGCCTATGGTTTCTTTGATTATGTTTCATGATTTTCTTAGTAGCTTTTGGATCTGTAGAATTTTTTGAGATTTTGAGTTGATCTTGTTATTAAGGTGAGCAAGAACACAGATCTACACCTATATATCCTCAGATTTATTGTTGTAATTGGTTTGAATTTGTGTAATTTTTCATTGTGTTCAGCCACTACTTCTGTATATCTGGAATTGGTGTTAGACTTGGAATTTGTGTTTGATAGATCCAATTGAATCTGCAATGTAGATTTGATTGAATTTGTGTAATTATTGTTTGAGTAGATCTGTAATTTTTCGTTGTGTTTAGCCACTACTACTTCTGTATTTTTCGTTGTTTGATATGAGTGACCCTGATGCCTTCAACTACAAGACGAAGGAGTTGTCGAGCCGACTAGCTGAGAAAGCTTATGAAGGTACTTGAATCAAATCAAATCTAACAACGTCAACAAAGAACAAAATGTTCGGATTAAAGCTTTGATTCAGAACAACGTCAACAATCTAAACACAAAAACATAATAAAACGAAAGTAGATGCAGAAGAATACCTCTGTCTAGCGATTCTTTTCGGGACTCCGTCCCTTCCCAATCATTAATCGGTTCTCTATACGCTCAGGTGTTGCATAGAATTCCACGACGAAGCCGAAGGAGGCCCCGCTTTTCTTCCAACGATCAAATTTTACTGAGTTGGAATGCTGGCTTTGGCTACTAGCCATTGGTAATAAAATCGGGAAAGTAATTTTAATTTATACATGTAATCATTTTCCAAAAACATGACCTAATAAGAAAAGGAAAAACAAAATCATCAATATCAAAAATGAAATAGGGAAAATGATTCTTAAATACTATTTGAATTATAAAATTATCAAAATGTCTATTAAACATGCAAAAACGCCAAAAGGCAGTAGTGGGTGAATTTGTGATTTTAAAGTGTTGGTGATTTCATAATAATTCTTTTAATTTTTTAATTTAAATAAAAATAAAAAAGGACACCTTTCCCAAGGCATCACCGCCAATCGGCATTAACAGGGATGAAAATAGAATAGGCCCTTTTCAAGGGCCTATACCCTAACCTATTTGAGACCTGGTAAAGCCTAACCTGTTTAATTAGCCAAAAGGCTAAGCTATAAGCTTATTTAGATTCCTAATTCCTTGAACATGAACATGCTAGGTTTTTTTTCTTAAGTCCTGACTTGCAAGCCTATAGGCCCAACCTGTTTAATATATCTAATAAATTTTAATTTGAGATTGTAATATATATATACAATTATATACATATAATTTTATTCTATATAAAAATTAAGTTTTCTTTTAATTATATTTAGGTTTTACATAGGCTTAAAGATGTAAAACCCATAGTTTATAAAGATGTACTTTAAAGCCTATCATAAGCTTACATTTATGCAGGTATTAATAGGCTCAAAACTTACTAATCTAAGTCTGTAAAAATACTTTAGGCTTGGGTAAGTTTTTTAAAAGCTTAGGTATGAACTTAAAAATAAACCTAAATTCAAGCTTAGGCATAGCCTTAGGCTTGAAACTCTTATTGCGAGCTCAAACCTTCTTTAGCTAAAGTTTGGCCTAGCATTACCTATTTCTATCCCTAAGCATTGAAGACTGTTGTTTAGGGTGGGAATAACTTTTTTGGAAAAAAAAAATTGAAGCTAAGGTGGTGAATGTGCAATTTGAACCCACACCCTACCTGGATTCCAAAAAGTTTGGAATTGGCTTGGGTCCGTTGCAGACCACTGCACCAAACTGCACCGTTTTGGTGCAGTTTAGTGCACAGTCAGATCCCTTTCCCCTTAAAAAAAAAAAAAAATCAGAGATGATTCAAGATATTGAATGTTACTAAAAAGAATTCTTCATAATTTTGAAAATTTATTTTAGGATAGTAAAAAAATATTTCAGGGTACTGAAAAAAATATATGAGGGTACTGACTGGGACTAAAAGGATACTGACTGATACTCAAAAAATAATTCATGATGTTGAAACATATTTTTAGTAATAGTCAGTACCTGAATTATTTTTTTAAGATCCAAAAATATTTTTTTTCAGTATCTTGAAGTATTCTTTTAGTATTAGTCAGTACTCTGAAATATTTTTCACCATACTAAAATAATTTTTAAGATCATAAAATAATTTTTCAAGATCATAAATTATTTTTTCAGTATCTTAAAGTATCATTTTAGTCCTAGCCGGTACCCTCAGATATTTTTTTCAGTACCCTGAAATATTTTTTCACGATCCTAAAATAAATTTTTAAAATCATAAAGAATTTTTCTGAGTATTATTCAATATCCTCAATCAAATTTTTTTTTTCAAAGGGGAAAGGGATTTGGCTGTGCACCAAACTGCACCAAAAAGGCGCAGTTTTGGTGCAACAGGCCACAGCGGACGATTCCAAAAAGTTTGGTGGCCCTCTTTGATATATTAATGCACAACATTATATATATAACACAAATAAGCAAATGTAATATTTTCCTCACTGACTATATTTATATAGTGAATAGCAATATTTATAAAGATATTTACTATTTCAATAACGACATTTGTAAATGTATACTTATATTAAAAGGTATTTAACTAAATGAGAAAAGTTATTCACTAAAAACTTATAGGATATGTAATAACCGAGTAAAGTTGTTGAATTGCAACGTGAAATTCCTTCCCTGTGTCTTTGCCCTCAAAGCAGCAAAGGACTTTTACGTGATTAATCCCTAGGTCGCAAACCGAGAAATCAAATCAGAATTAAACCATATCAATGAAGATCCAATTGAGTAATCATATCAGAGTTATTAACAGCGCAATGTTGTACAAAGTTGGAAGCAGGGCATATAAATCGGTCACGTGATTCAAAAAAACATACAAGTAACATGATTCATGTATATAGGGATAAATGCAACTCCTTTATTCTCTCTTACACGCATACAATTTTTTTTTTTTTTTTTTGGTGAAATACACGCATACAATTATTTGAAATTATGCTACAAGGACAGAAAATTAAAAACATAGTAACATTATTCATGTTACAGAGAGCAGAATACTAGTACTGAATATTACCTCTATGCTTGGACGGAGAGAAATTAGGGGAGAAATAATATGGAAAACTCCCAAGAAATAGTAAATTTCTTTACCATTCTCGGAAGTTTTTAATCCTAGTATTCACTCCCTCTATTTATTCCCTACTTTTCTCTCCATCCATAGGTACCCATCATCAGTTTCTTCTTGGCTTCTGGGAAAATTATGGGAAAACCTCAATGACAGACCTTATACCTAGAGCTGGAGTTATCTTATAGGTAGTGAAACCTGCAGAGGAAAACAAGTGGGCCCACTCTTTCTCATTTCTCTCTTTTCCTGCTAACAGTGTCACTATTGACAGATCAAATTGCAACTGTGTTTCAACCGATTTATCATCATAATCTGCCTTGTCATACGCAACCACTACGTCCATTATAACCAACTTCCCTCGCTTGCCTTTGCTTGTTACTGCCTCCTTGCAGTTCTTCAGTAATTTCAGACATTTCTCGTCGTCCCAGTCACATAGAATCCACTGCTTGTCATTCCAAGTAAGCATCCTCAAAATGAATTTCTTTCCATTGTACAAAGATATAAAGACATGCGAATCATATAAATTACAACCTCTATGGATATTTCACGGTAGTAACTGGTTTCACATATATTCTTACTATCATTATTTCACGGTAGTAACTGGTTTCATGGTTAAAAACTCAATGCGCATCTATATATAATACTCCCTTCATCATGAATGCTTCTTAATGTCACATACTAGTATTTTTTTCAGGAAAAAAAAAATCGTTGATTTTGGACTGTCCAGAATTGAGTATTTGTTTTTTTTTTTTTAAAAAAAAAAAGAAAACTGATTATTTTTAAATAAGAAAATATTTTTTTAAAAAATAATAGTTGAAAGATTATCTTTATTTTATATTTTATACTTATTAAAATATTTTTTTAAAAAAAAATATAGACTTTTAAAAATTCAAATCTATACTAAATGTGTCGGTTTAGATATGTTTAGCTCTCCCTACTAACCAATTCACTTAATAACTAACTCTTATTAATAAGAGCTCAAAAAAAGTTCGAGCAACCAGATTATTCTGATTTCAGTGCCTACCTTCAACGTGATAATATCAGCAGCAGGAGGAATAGTTTGAAACATATCTCCTTGTACGAACTTGAGGTTTCCACAATCCTTCAAGCCATCAACAACGTAAGGCAAATCGAACACAGTACACTCCATTTCTGGAAAAGCTTCAGCTAAGGCCTTGGCCATGGTGCCAGTGCTACCCCCAACATCAACAAGCGAGCCACATCCCTTAAACACATCCGTACACTGCTCAACCAACACTTTTACCACCAGTTTTGAATCGTGAGCCATTATGTCTGTCAAGTTATTGAAAGGCCGAGGCACATTCCCGGCATAGTCATAGATAGGTTTTCCATACGCCGTTTCAAACAGCGTCGGATCATTGTTCTGAAACCAAGCGGGCAAATGTTCCCACGGTGTCAGTGAGATTGGGTCAAGCGTGAAAAGTGGAAAAGCGGCGAGAGAGAAGGGATTGTCCTTTAGAAGAAGGGTCGATGCATCAGTGAGGACGTAGCCCTCAGGGTAGTCAGAAGTTTCTGGAAGCTTCTGGAGAGAGAAGAAGCCGGTATGAGTAAGGAAACGCATCAAGCGACGGAGGTGAGGAGCTTTGGAAGGTTGGATTTGAAGGGAAGAGGCGAGAAGAGGAAGGGGCATGGGCTTGCCATGCTTGTGAATGATGTCTGGTATGTTTAACTCTATTGCTGACCTCAAAGCCATTGAGTTAATGAAGCTGAAGCCGGTGTTCCATACATGGGTTTGAGCTTCAAGCATTCTTCTTGTTGATGCTTCATGCCCTTCGTTTTGGGATGCCATGGTTTTGCTGTTGTTGTTTGGTATCTACTGCACGACAATAGAGTAATTCTCGAATTTATGTTGGAATGCTAGCTTAGTTGATGGTCTATTTATAGAGGCAATTGTGCTCGTTTGAATTAACATTTGTAAAACTAACTTTTATTCTAACTGAATTTCTTATCAACTAAAGTTTAAGTAAAAGTTGGTTAGTGTAATGTGAATTATGATTAGATATGCTTCTATAAAAAAAAGTTAGTTTGATATAAACATGTTGAAAAGTCAGTTTTACCAGTTTTAAATTTTAAAATTAAAAAAAAAAAGCCAAAAGTCAGGAGTTAAAAACAAGAAATTTTTGCTTGAACTTTGTAGCAGTATTTAAGCAACAAGTCAATTACCCCAAAACTAAACATTGTTTGTGAGAGGCAAATGTAAGATCTTTCAAGCATTATAATACCTTTTTCCCTTGCACAAGAAATCAGATTTTAATGATGCTGATTATTTAATGTTGAATTTGCATTGTTGTTTAAAGCGTTGTAGCACCATCGGATGATCTCTAAAGATTTAACTTTTGCCTGATTCCTCCAGACAAGAAACATGGAAACATGTAATTATTACTAGGGTTAAGTAGCAAATCGTCCCAAAAGTATACATCAAGGAGAAAAGTTGCCCTTTTCCTCTAAAAAATTAACAGTCAACATCAATTTTTAATGGTCAACGTCAGTTTTTTTAATGAAAAAGAGTAACATTGCTCCACTTTTAAACTTCCGGAGCGAAATTGAGCCTGCAAAAATTTCCAGGGCAACATTGCTCTCAAGCGTGTATTTCTAGAGCGAATTTACTACTTAACCCATTATTACTATGTTACATGCATGTCACTTAAACCTTCGTACATATAATTGATGCTATTCTGTCAGCTTACTAACATGGCCGGACCCACATATGTGATAAGGGGGCACGTTCCCCCCTTGATTTTTGACCCTTCTATTTTTTTTTTTAAAAAAAATAGATTTTCCTCTTCTATGCCTTCTTCAACACACACGCACGCCCAGCTCTGCTTCTTGCTGTTTTATGACCTACCAAGATAGGAAAGTTCCCCCTTCATTACTAAGTCTCTTATATTGAAAAAGATTTACTTGATAGCATTAATAATGTGGCAATTATAATAGCATTGGTACTTTTGCTATTACAATATATGTACTTGAACTTATTTAGTGTTCGGCCTTGCTATTTCTAACAGCACTTAGCCTTGTTTTTCCCTTTATATTCTTTTGTTTTTTTTTTAATGCATACAAAACTTTGCTTTAAAAAAAATAATAAAAAAATTCGGGGGCAGCCCCGCTTCAATTATTTTCTGCGTCCTCCCCTGCTTATAGATAATATGACTGATAAATCTAAATTTTTCATATTTTTATCCTACCTTATTCATTTATTTTGGGGATTATTTTAGGCTAATTTGGAATTATTAGATAATATTTAGATTGTTAGCCTATTTTAGGAAATAATATAAATATAAATTAATTATAAGATATTGGGCTTAAATTATTAATATTCTGATTAAATAATATCTCTTGATATATGATAGATTGTGATTTTATAATATCCTATAAGTGCAAAATTTTTCAAGGAAGCTAAAAAGAAACCCAATGGTAGAACTTATTGGGCTTCTTAGATTTTATTGGGCTCAAGTTAATACCCAAAAAAGCTCTCTCTTCCTCTTCTTTAATTAACCTAGCTGCTAGGTTTTGAAAGCTGAAGACGCCAACACGCCGCAAGGGATCATCACGGTGAGAGGGACCAAGCCGCAAGATCATCACAACACAGCGTTGGAGGAATTGAAGAAAAAATCGTTGGACGCCACAAGACGCTGAAACCGGAAAAAAATAAGACGCAAGGCAGTTCTCCAATATCCATTAAATCCATTACCCTTCACGTACAGTGGACTCATCTCCTTGTATCCATTCAATTCACGGCCCCACCTCCACCAATTCAATTACTATTCCTCTTTCCATTCACACTCACGCACATGATGACTTGCTTGGAGTTTGAAGGGAAGATAATTTCCATGGTAGCTTAATTCTTTTAGGAGGTAATTTGGGAGGAGCATGGAGGGGGCTAAAGCCTAGATCTTACATATGAAGATCATAAGGGAGTGTCTTTCTTTTTATATATTTAATTCAAACTTGAGATTATTTAGTTTTAAATAATTCCGAGTTGTGTTAATTGAGAACAATCTAGTTTTAGATTGTAAACTTATTTCTTTTGGATTAGATTGGTAATTCGAAGTTTTATGCTTATTGTTGGACTCTTGTTTATAACCTTTGGATTGTCAATTAAATTAGTAATTGAGTTTTCGTTATTAATTTAATTGTTAATTTGGTTTATCATCGTAATTGTTTAATTGGGTTGATAAATTATCTGGTTGTTCAATTAGATAATTGTAAACAAGATTTCCAAGATTATTTTGTGTTTGGTTTTTAACGGGTTTAATTAGCCACCGCTTATTCCATTATGAGTTTTCTCGTGGAATAGGTGTTATTGAGCTAGAGGGTTTCCCATGTTCGATTGGGTAATTAAATTTATTAATCTCCTTTTGGTCTAATTAATTGATTTAGGCTAAGAAAGTTGACTCCATGCAATTCCTAAGTTGTCCCCTTCATCATCATCACTGAATTAAATCTTATTATTTTATTTGCTTTTAATCAATCTTTTTAGTAGGATTTTAATTATTTTCTCATAAGAAAACCCCCCTAAAAATTGCATTCAACTCATATAGATTAGTCTCATTCTCATATAGGTTTAAGAGTCAATTGCATTATTACATTTAGTTAGTTAATTGCATATAGGTAGTAGTATTTTCATTCTAGTTTAGGTCCATTTACATTCTACTGCATCTTTTATCACTTGAAAATTAGTCCTAAAGAAAACCCACAGCTTGCTCCTTGAGGGAATGACCTAGGTTGACCCTAAACTGCATAATTAATTAGGACCTAGTTTAATTGATCACTTTAACGACAAAAGTACCATCGATCAATGACGTCTCTAATTACATGATTAAATTTAAAGTTATTTACCTCGAGTTTTGAATATGAATAGATTTTAATTGAATCGGCTTTTCTTCTTTGCCCTCCCTGTCAGCTTCCTTCCTTTTCGATTTTCATAACCATTAGATTAAAATCTAATAGTCTGCATTTAATATTTCATTCCATTGTAATAATATTTTTATAAAATATTAAATGTTGATTATTAGATTTTAATTCAATGGTCATAAAGGCAGCAGACAAAAAAAGAAAAAGAAACAAGTTAGGCCCATTTTAATAACATTTGTCCTCAGTTATGCAAAGCCATGAAAAATGAGGAAACTATATTAAAATTTTCACTTTAATATTTGAAATTACCCGGCCCCTTCGCTTCTTGGTTATTTATAAGATAATTTTCACAAGGATTTGGTGCTCTTATCTATACGAGAATTAGCAAATTTTTAGGTAGTAATAAATACAATTTTTCCAAAATTCCCTCTGTAGTAAAAGAGCATTTTTTAAATTAATTAACAGAGTAGTATGAGATAATAGAGTTTTTAATGAAGAGTATTTGTAGAAAACTAGTTGATTTTGTATAAAATAGGTGACTTTGTCATATAAAAATAAATAAATGGAGTATGGACTATGGATGACATATTTTGTGCTCCCTCCGAACCTCTTTTTATTCAATTATTAGAAGTAGAAAAATTTTTAAAAGTGGGTAATTGTTCTTTATATATAAGCTAAAGAAGCTTTTATTTATTTAATTTCCTTATGGTTGTTTCTTAGATATTAAAGGTTCTTTATTTATATATATTTTAATGCAAAGATACTTTTAGGCAGTGGTAGAACTAGGAATTTCTATGACAGGGCCAAAAGTGAAAAAATACTATATCATAAATAAAAGTACTTAAAATATAATATAGATCTAATGTACAAAAAAATTGAAAGAAATCTATTATAGAAATTAAGATCACTTCACTTAACTCTTACTCTACGTGTTTTTCTATAGTTAAACTTATCTATAATTGGATTCATTCTAAAATTCAAAACAATTTCTTTTTCAATATATGTAATCAAAGAATCGTCAAGAAATTGATCTTCTATTTTATTTTAAAGCATATTCTTGATTCTCTTCATAGTAGAGAGAGATCTTTCACTAGTTGCTCTAGAAACTAGAAGAGTGAGTACAAGTCTAATCACTCTATTAATAAGAGAGTAATGATAAACTTTTATGTTATTGTTAGCCCCTGATATAATTCAGATGTAGTTGATAAATTAATTAAATCTGAATATTTAGGAATGTCAAGCTCAAAATGTTGTAATTCCATCTTCAAATAAAGTTTTAAATGATTTTTACCCCCAAAAAATGAAAACAAACATAGAGGATAACGAAAATTCCCTGAATCATCTGTGTCAAGTAGTCAAATACAGTAAAAACGCCACTTCAAAATTTTTGTTGTAGTTTTTTGGAAATATTGTTCCTAATTTTAATAATGAATTAACTGTTTTTGTATTAGTTTTCTTTTGATTTATAATAAATAAAAATATTAAAAATTACATGAATTCTATGATATGCTAACGAGGGATATTTAAGAAAAAAAATTGTTTAATGATCCAAATTCTAAACAGGTTAAAAAAATAAATAGTTTAATTTTAAAAACTCCAATAAATAATACATAAGGGGCGTTTGGCACAAAAAAATTTATTTGGTTCACAAAATTATACACAAACAAAATGACACAGTACGTTATTTTTTATTCACTGGGTCCTACTTTACTTCTTTCATTTATACTCTCCAATAAAATTATTCCAATTACCCTTTTGTGTGGGTCCTAAGAACTTTAATCCCTCTTCTTCTCAGATAGATTCTGTTTCTTCTTCTAATTATTCTCTCACATTTTAGGGAAATTATGTCCTTGCTTGTAGGTACTGTAGTCCTTAATATTGCCAATAGTAGACAGTAGCAAAGAATCACAAAATAATTCCAAATCGTTATAAATATTTGCATTGTCGTTTAAAGCGTTCTAGCAGCATCGGAAAATCTCTAAAGAGTAAAGACCTAACTTTTGGCCTGATTCCTTCAGACAAGAAACATGGAAACATGTGGTTATTACTATGTCACGTGCATGTCACTTTCGGCTTCGTAAATATAATTCATGCTATTTTGTCAGCTTACTGACATGGGGGACCCACGTATTCGATAAAGGGCCCGTGATTTTTGACCATTCCATTTTCTTGAAAAATTGAGCTCTGTTTCTTGGCTTTTTATGACCTAACAAGATAGGGAAATTCCCCCTGATTACTTAGTCCCTTATATTAAAAAACACTTATTTTGATAGCATTAATAATGAAATAATTATAATATAATTTCAAAAAATATAATCTAGAAGGATGACAGTGTAATTATTAAATATACTTTTGTTATTATAATATATGTACTTGAATTTATTTAGTGCTCATCCTTACTATTTTTAAGCCTTGTTTTTCTTTTATATTCTTTTATTTTTTAATGTATTCAAAACTTCGCTTAGAAAAAAAAATGGGCTCCTTTCAATTATTTTCTGGGTCCGCCCCTGCTGCTTATAGATAATAAGTTCTTTTCTTATCAATGCAAAATTACCATTAAAAGTTGCTTCAGGAACCAGAAGTATCAATCAATTATCATAATTTAATTTATTAACTAAAAGTCAGTGGCGAAGGTATTTGAAAAGAAAGGAGTGTGCAGTAGGGAGAGAGAATGGTAGGATGGTCGCGTGTCTACCTAACAAAGCCACGGCGGGGGGTTGTGCTCACCTGCTCATCCCCACAGTCAGCTCTCCACTTACCAAACAATTCTTTTTATTTTATTAGATTAAAACTTTTACTTAAATCTATTAATATGATATTCACTTTTAATATTTTTTTATTAATTTTTATGGACGAAACATCAGTAGAGTAAATTATAAAATATTGATAAATATAAAAAATATTCGTTCCATTTAAACAAAATAGATTTTCACCTTTTATGCCTTCCTCAACACGCACGCACGCTCAGCTCTGTTCTTTGTTTTTTTATGACCTACCAAGATAGGGAAGCTCCCCCATTCGTTACCTAGTCCCTTATATTGAAAAAAGACTTATTTTATAGCATTAATAATGAAGCAATTATAATATAATTTCAAAAAATATGGTGTAGAAGGATCACAATGTAATTATTATAATATATTTTTGTTATTACAATATTTGTACTTGAACTTATTTAGTGTTCAGCCTTACTATTTCTAAACCTTGTTTTTTTCTTTATATATTTTTTTAATGTATTCAAAACTTTGCTTAGCAAAAAAAAAAAAAAAAATTCGGACCGCCCCCTTCAATTATTTTCTGGGTTCGCCCCAGCTTATAGATAATATGATGTCTCTAATTACATGATTAAATATAAAGTTATTTGCCTCCATTTTTTAATACCAATAGATTGCAATGGAATTGGCTTTTCTTCTCTGCCTTTCTTGTCTGCTTCCTTCCTTTTCGATTTTTATAACCATTAGATTAAAATCTAATAGTCCACATTTAATATTTCATTCCATTCTTCTCTCAATTGTAATGATATTTTTATAAAATATTAAATGTAGATTATTAGATTTTAATTCAATGATCATAAAAGCAGCAGACAAAAAAAGAAAAAGAAAGAAACTAGGCCCATTTTAATCACATTTGTCCTCAGTTATGCAAAGCCATGAAAAATGAGGAAAATATATTAAAATTTCCAATTTGATATTTGAAATTACCCCTTCGCTTCTTGTTTATTTATAAGATAATTTTTACAAGGATTTGGTGCTCTTATTTGTAAGAGAATTAGCAAGTTTTTAGGTAGTAATAAATACATTTCTTTCCAAAATTCCATCTGTAAAAGAGCAGTTTTTTTAATTAATTAACATAGTAGTAAGAGATAATAGAGTTTTTAACGAAAGAGTATTTGTAGAAAAATAGTTGATTTTGTATAAAATAGGTGAATTTGTCATCTAAAAATAAATAAATGGAGTATGGATGACATATTTTGTGCTCCCTCCGAACCTCTTTTTATTCAATTATTAGAAGTAGAAAAATTTTAAAAAGTGGGTAATTGTTCTTTATATATAAGCTAAAGAAGCTTTTATTTATTTAATTTTCTTATGGTAGTTTCTTAGATATTAAAGGTTCTTTATTTATATATATTTTAATGCAGAGATACTTTTAGGTATTGTAATCGTTAATGTTGCAAATAATAGACAGTAGCAAAGAATCACAAAATAATTCCAAATCGTTATAAATATTTGCATTGTCGTTTAAAGCGTTGTGGCACCATCGGAAAATCTCTTGAGATTTAACTTTTGGCCTGATCCCTTCAGACACGAAACATGGAAACATGTGATTATTACTGTGTCACATGCATGTCACTTTTACCTTCGTATTAATTGTATTCTGTCAGCTTTCACATGGGCGGACCCTCTATGTGATAAAGGTTTTGACCCTTCTATTTGTTTTTTTGTTTTTTCATAGATTTTTCCCCTTTAGGTCTTCCTTAACACGTCCCCTATCTGTTTTTTCATAGATTTTCCCCCTTTAGGTCTTCCTAAACACGTCCCCTATTTGTTTTTTCATAGATTTTCCCCTTTTAGGTCTTCCTAAACGCGTCCCCTATTTGTTTTTTTCATAGATTTTCCCCTTCTAGGTGTTCCTCACCACGTCCCCTATTTGTTTTTTGTTTTTTCATAGATTTTCCCCTTTTAGGTTTTCTTCAACACGTATGTCCAGTCGTGTGGACATATTTTTTTTTTTATTTTTTATATATTATATTTATTTATATTTAAATTACATGTTACTTTCTGAATTTTTTTTTTCACTCAATGTCTCAATTTAAAGAGTTTCCGGCCTTACATTCAATAATATTTATCTGTAACACCAGTATCATGAAAACTGATTAATTTAAGATACTGAGTGAATTTTTTTTTTTCAGAAAACAACATATAATTTACATATAAATAAATACATATATAAAAAATAAAAAAATATATGCCCATCTCTCTAATAGAGATCCGAACACATAACAAGCATGTAACATACTTCGCATGGAATGTGCACCCATGTCCAGTTATATTCTTTACTTTTTTATGACCTAGCAAGATAGGGAAGTTCCCCCCTTCATTACTTAGTCCCCTATATTCAAAAAAATTTATTTGATAGCATTGATAATGAGACAATTATAATAGAATTTCAAAAAATGGCCTAGCCCTAGAAGGATGACAATGTAATTATTATTGTATATTTTTGTTATTACAATATATATACTTGAACTTATTTAGTGCTCGGTCTTGCTATTTCTAACAGCACTTAGCCTTGTTTTTCCCTTTATATTCTTTTATTTTGTAATGGATTCAAAACTTTGCTTAGAAAAAAAATTCAAGGCAGCCCCACTTCAATTATTTTCTGCATTCGCCCCGACTTATAGATAATATGACGTCTCTAATTACATGATTAAATTTAAAGTTATTTACCTCGAGTTTTGAATATGAATACATTTTAATTGAATCGGCTTGTTTCCCCCCTTCCTTTTCGATTTTCATAACCATTAGATTAAAATCTAATAGTCCATATTTAATATTTCATTCCATTTTTCTCTCAATTGTAATAATATTTTTATAAAATATTAAGTGTGAATTATTAAAATTTAACTCAATGGTCATAACACTAGTGCAAAAAAAAGCTTTAAGACCGTTTCATTTAGACTAGATTATAGAGAATCAGGTCTTAAAAGTATAGCCGGTGGCAATTTCGTAAATATAAAGAACTTTTTGGACCGGATTATAAAGGATCATTCTTAAAAATATGACCGGTGACAATTTCATAAATATATAGAACACTTTTAAAACCAGATTATAAAAGATCCAGTCTTAAAAGTATGACCGGTGGCAATTTCGTAAATATATAGAATACTTTTAAGACTGGACTGTAAAAGATCCAGTCTTAAAAGTATGACCGGTGATAATTTCGTAAATATTTTGAAAAAATGCGGATCAGAGATAAAGTCCAAGAATGCAATGCTTTATTCCTTCGCTTAATTGGAATTATATACAGATGCTAATAAGTAAATAATCTTCTGACCTAGGTCGTCCCTATAATCTAGGGATTACAATAAGGAATATAATTACGAAATTCAAAAAACTATAATCTGCTAACTTAATTCCTAAAATCTCTCTAACAACTTAATTAAGATAATTGCATAATATAATCTAAGGATTACAATCAGGAATATAATTACGAAATTCAAAAAATCATAATCTGCTAACTTAATTCCTAAAATCTCTCTAACAACTTAATTAAGATAATTGCATAATATAATTGTATATGCTAATTATAATTAATTAAATCTGAACTACTTTTAATATTGGTTTTTACAAACAATTGGTCTTAAAAATATACTCTTAAGACTGGTTTTTACAAACAATCGGTCTTAAAAATATACTTTTAAGACTGGTTTTTACAAACAACCGATCTTAAAAATATTAAAAAAAAAACATAAATTCGCTAAACTCGTTAAATCCGTGAGTGTGCTTGTCTTCTTGGTAATATAACATTTACTTAGTTATAGATTCAACAAGTGTCCCAAGAGCCTCACGGGTCAAATCCTCAGCAAGAATGACATCCTCTTCCTCTAACCTACTCGCAATCTTCGTAAGTCGTCATAAGAGCCACAAAATCAAATCCTTGGCAACGTTGGCAGCGAGATGCTTCAAGCATTTTGCGATGGCATCAACTCCAATCCTCAGTAACGGCGCAAGCATACTACTTCAAGGATTCTAGACGACGATGACTCCTTCCTCTTCGATTTATGTCTCCTCCCACGCCACCTTCGCATAGACCTGGCTTAAAATCAAACCCAGATCTCTTCTTGCTTAAGTCTATTTGCTCCTACCTTGACCGATCTTGCTCAAATCTGGGCTTCGGTTTTGGTTACTTGAAGCTTTACTAGCATCAACAAGAAGATCCTGCTCAGATTTGATTGTTTTAAGGTTGTGATTTTTTTGTAGATCTAGACTTCAATTTCACCTTTGATTTTATATTGATTTAAATTTGATTTCCATGGTGAATGATTTCTATTTCTTGTTATATTTTTTTATTTCTAGACTTTGTATTCATCTTTTTTGTTTTTCTTGTTGGTGTTGTTTCCAATCTTCTCTTGGTTCTCTATCACTGATGATAGAGGGACATTCAAAATGTTGTCAGATCTGGTGATTTAAGATCGATTGTTGGTGATGTAAGACCGGATATTTCAAAAGTTCGATCTAAATTTTTAAGACTGGTCGTTCATTCGATCTTAAAGAATATATTTAAGTCCGATCTTAAATGT
The DNA here is from genome assembly GCA_037074495.1 of Acacia confusa. Lineage (NCBI taxonomy): Eukaryota > Viridiplantae > Streptophyta > Magnoliopsida > Fabales > Fabaceae > Acacia > Acacia confusa. The sequence continues at coordinate 4,937,973 of CM073509.1, forward strand.
ATACTTTTAATACCGCCTGGAACAAGACCGGTCGCGAGTCCGGTCTTACGATACTTCTTTTGTCCGATCTTAAAAAGCTTTTTTGTACCATGTAAAGGCAGCAGACCAAAAAAGAAAAAGAAAAAAGCTAGGCCCATTTTAATCACATTTGTCCTCAGTTATGCAAAGCCATGAAAAATGGGGAAAATATATTAAAATTTCCAATTTAATATTTGAAATTACCCGGCCCCTTCGCTTCTTGGTTATTTATAAGATAATTTTCACAAGGATTTGGTGCTCTTATCTATACGAGAATTAGCAAATTTTTAGGTAGTAATAAATACAATTTTTCCAAAATTCCCTCTGTAGTAAAAGAGCATTTTTTAAATTAATTAACAGAGTAGTATGAGATAATAGAGTTTTTAATGAAGAGTATTTGTAGAAAACTAGTTGATTTTGTATAAAATAGGTGACTTTGTCATATAAAAATAAATAAATGGAGTATGGACTGTGGATGACATATTTTGTGCTCCCTCCGAACCTCTTTTTATTCAATTATTAGAAGTAGAAAGATTTTAAAAAGTGGGTAATTGTTCTTTATATATAAGCTAAAGAAGCTTTTATTTATTTAATTTCCTTATGGTTGTTTCTTAGATATTAAAGGTTCTTTATTTATATATATTTTAATGCAGAGATTCTTTTAGGTATTGTAATCGTTATTATTGCAAATAATAGACAACAGCAAAGAATCACAAAATAATTCCAAATAATAAAAATTGACACTCTATAAAAAATAAAAAAGAATCACTATTAATAGTGATCCAGATAAAAAGACACACACCTCTATTAATAGTTCGGATATAATTTTAATAGTTCATATTTAAGATTTTTAATTGATGATTATTAAATAAATAATATTTCTTAAAAACTGACGTTACTTTAAACTTTGAAAACATTAAAAAAAAAAAATTAAAGCAAAAAAGAGTAAGCAAAAGAAACTAATTTTCAACGGTCCGTAATCAATCCCTCTAATCTAGTGCTTAGTGACGAGCAGATCAACAACCTTTGGTCAAATACTAGCTATGTATTATCCGCCAAAAAGTAGAATTAGGAAGGCCTTTCTCTGTTGGATATTTGCAAATCCCAACTGGCCGTCAGTTTACAATAAGATTCGTCTAATTACTCCGAAATTATAATTAGGGGTTAAAAATCATAGAATAGAACCCAAATATTTATAAAACTATATTTTATCCCTCTAAATATTTCAATATTTACATTTAAGTCCCTCAATGTAACTTCACATCGAAAGACTAAATTAAAAATGATGAAATTTTTATAAGCTGAAAAAATAATTTCTTAAAACTTGGGTTTTTTTTCTGTAATTTTAGGGGGGCGGGGCCACCCCTACCCCTAAAATCCGCCCTTGCAAATTTAGAGCATTATTAATCATTATTAGCATGCAATGATCAGGCTCAAATTGAATATTTCACTACAAAAAAAGTTTGGATTAGTCACAGAAATTACCCATGGAAAAATTCTGTATGAATTTACCTACAGAATTCCATAGGTAATTTCTGTGGGTAAAAAATTACCCATGGAATTCCGTGAGTAATTCAAATTACCCATTGAATTCCGTGGGTAATTTCTGTGACAAAAAAAGGAGTGACTTATTTTTCCACCTTTTTTTTGTGATATAAATTTTTTGTGGGTAATTTTTATTACCCACGGAATTCCGTGAGTGATTTCCCATGAAATTTTTCTGTGAGTAAATTCCGTGGTTAATTCGGACTTTTTTTTGTAGTGTTTGTAAAATCCTAATTGGCTATCATAAGTACAACTATAATTTGCATCATATACTCTTACATTACTCTTTATAAAACAATTCAAACATGTTTCAACAGGCTAAAAAAACCTTAAATTACATTAATTATGCTATAAAATTTAATAGCTTTTCAATTTTACTCTTATTTAATATAAATTATGCCACAAAAGAATAAAAGTCAATAAATAAAAATTGAACGGTAAAATTGTACATTCATATGAAAAAATTTCTCTCTTGCCTTGTAAATAGAAAAAAAAAATATCTTCTCTCAATCCTAAAATAGCACCATTAAAGGAGTATATTGTTAAGTACGAACAAGTATAACAAATTACCTATTAGGGTAAATGAGCAAAAATGCACATGTGTTTTATCCCGAAAGTGTCCAACACCATATGCTCCTTTACCCTACCTTTTAATTGTATTAATATTGACACACACACAGATATATATCTACACAGACATATATAATATCCTTTTTATTATTATACTATTTATATTATAAAATCTTATTATTTATTATATATAACATATATATCTATTTATTTTATATTTTATATATTTTCAATCACATATCATGCCAAGCGTAACGTTTCTATGTTAACTATGCTAAAAAAATCTTATTTGAAATTGGAGTATATAATATTTTTTGAGGAAATCCTGTTTGCTTCACCTTTTCAATATATATATATATATATTTCTTTTAAAAGGATGAAAGTAATGGGTGTCTTGTTAATGCATGAATTAATTTATTAATCTAGTTGTATACTTAGCCTTTGATTCATTGACAACAAGATACTTATTTCATGCACCTTAAATGGATCTATAGAAAGAAAATTCACCAAAACTCCCATTGATGATCCTGCACAATCGATTGTGATATAAAGTCCCTTTTTCCATTTGTCTGGGAAAACCACATTCCAAACTAGTCATGTATTAGTTATATTCTTAAGCCTGGATTTAATGTTTTGGTTGAAAATATATAGAAGTAGATTTTGGGAGGAAAAAAACAGAAAAATACCATCAAAATTGGTAAAAAAAAAAAAATAAGTATGTTGAATTGCAATAATTTCAAAGGGGTTTATTTTGAATTTTGAAAAGTTACAAAATTTGAGAAATCATCTAACTACCCCTAGTTTTTTTTTCTTAAATAAAAAATCATCAACCATGTACAAACAACCAAAGCTTGAGTGAGTGTTATTAACAGCTCAGGTATCTATAATAATAACTTTAGTATTGTAATTAACAACTCAAATTTTTATATTAACATCTTTAGTGTGGAAATTTCAAAAACAGATATTAACCGTTAGAGTTCAAGTAAAGATTATTAAGAGATATTTGACAAATGCCCCGTTTAAAACTCTAATATTGTTCTTAACAACTTAAGTATTAGTATGAACAACTTTAGCCTAGGAAATTGTTTTTTTTAAAAAAAGAAAAAAACTAGGAGCTTCAGTGAAAGAATATGTTTTTTTTTAATTTCTCAAAAAAAAAAAAATGACAATACATATCTTTGTATTGTTAAAACCGATAGTAAACTTGTAAACGTTAACTTTAAATGTTTTTTTTTTAATTTCTCACATAAAAGTCGTCAATATTAATATTTGAATTGTCAATAACAATATTAAAATTATAAATAAGATATTTATTGAATATTTTCAACGGTCCATACTCAATCCATCTAATCTAGTGCTTAGTGACGATCCCATCAACAACCTTTGTTCAAATACTATATGTTATCCGCCAAAAAGTAAAATTAGGAAGGCCTTTCTCTGTTGGATGTTTGTAAATCCCAACTGGCCATCGGGTCCCAATAATGATTCGTCAAATATAGAGCATGATTAATCATTCTCAGCATGCAATGATCAGGATCAACTTGGATATTTGTAAAATCCCAACTGGCTATCATAAGTACAACTATAATTTGCATCATGTACACTTACAATCCTATTTATAAAACAATTCAAACATGTTTCAACAGCCTAAGAAAAATCTTAAGTTGTATTAATTATGCCATAAAATTTAATAACTTTTCAATTTTACCCCTATTTAATATACATTATGTCACATGAGAATAGAGTCAATATAATAAAAATTGAAAGGTTAAATAATACATTTGTATGAAAATTTTTTCTCTTTATCTTATAAATAGGGGAAAAAAATCTCTCTCTACCTTATAAATAAAACCATCAAAGGATTGTATGGCTAAGTACGGTGAACTATTTTGAGCCAAAAAAAAAAGTACGGTGAGCTATAACAAATTACCTTCTCCATCTCTGTAGCTGTTTTTTCACCCTTTCAAGATTTTTTTTTTTAAAGATGAAAGTAATGGGTGTCTTGTTAATGCATGATTTAATTTATTAATCTAAGTATATACTTAGCCTTTGATTCATTAACAACAAGATAATAATTTCATGCACCTTAAATGCATCTATAGAAAGAAACTTCAACAAAACCATCATTATTGATGATCCTGCCCAACGAGATATATTTTTTTTAATATTTCACAATAACTTTCATTAGAGCTCCAATGGCTTTTTTTTTTTTTTTTTTTTTGAATTTCTGAGGTTAAAGTTGTTAACATAGATACTTGAGTTGTTTATAGCGATACTAAAGTCGTAAATAATGCAATACTTGTTGAATAATTCCTAATAACTTTCATTGAAACTCCAACGGGTTTTTTTTTTTTTGAATTTCTCATATTAAAGTTGTTAATATAGATACTTAAATTGTTAATAGTCATACTAAAGTTGCTAATATAAATACTTGAGTTATTAATAACCTTTACTAGAGCTCCAACAGTTGGCAAGAGGTTTGAGGATTTTTTATTTTTTTTAAAAAAAACAAATGGTGATTAAGTAATTTCTCAAATTTTACAATATTTTTAAAATTTAAATCAGTCTTTTTAGAATTATTAACATTCAACATACTTAATTTTTTTTTATGAATTTTGATGGTATTTTTCTCTCCTTTTCCTTAAATTTTTTATATTAGAATTTTATTTGATTGAATATTGTGTGTAGATTTTGGATAAACATAAACTCTCTGCTTCGCCGTGTGCTTGAATGTTTCCAGAGTAATCAGCTACTGTTTTGAATATTTTCACTTACTTTGTATTTATATTGAAAAAGCAACAAATATTAAGTAATTACATGACATTTATATTAAAAACTGTCAAGTAAGTTCACCTATTATCTAATGTTTTTATAGTTAAATTTCAAATATTTTACCTTTTATTTAACGATTACAAAATGTCATATTTAAAAGTTGAAAACCACAGGGTAAAAAAATGAGAAAAAATATTAAAAAAAATACTACTTGAACTTTACAAAAAGTAATTTTTAAAAAAATAAGTTGTCAATTGTCATTCAAGTTAATATCTATAATCTTATAGGTAATAAAAATGATTTGAGATTTTGAAATTTAAGTGATATTTTCTTATGTTTTCCTAAAAAATAACCGACAAATATGATATTTTTCTATTGAGGACTAAGATATTTCTTCTTCTTCTTTCTTTCTTTTTTTTTTTTTTTGCAAAGATATTGATCTTTGGGAAAATTACATTCTGGTCCTAAGGCCAGAATTAATTACAAAAAGGTCCTGGGCCAAAATGTCATTACAAAAAAGTCCTTGGGATTTTTTTGTAATTAATTGAATCTGTATTTACAACTGAAAATGTTATATTAACAACAAAAATTCTCAATTCGCATTTACAACTAGAAATGTTATATTAACAACTCAAAATGCATTTTGAGTTGTTAATATAACATTTCTAGTTGTAAATGCGAATTGAGAATTTTTGTTGTTAATATAACATTTTCAGTTGTAAATATAACATTTTTAGTTGTAAATGTGGATTGAAAATTTTTCAATTAATTACAAAAAGTCCCAAGGGACTTTTTTGTAATGATATTCTGGAGTGAGATTTTTTTGTAATTAATTCTGATCCTTGGGACTAAAGTGTAATTTTCACTTGATTTTTTTTTTAAAAATCATCCAATTCTTTGTATATATTATCATTTTTTAGTGGTTTCACATCATCATTTTAAATATTATAGTAAATAATATTTTATTACAAGTACATGCCTTTTAAAGTCCGATAGAATCACTGAATTTAAACCAACCTGAAGACTTCACACAACAAAAAATTGAGATTAAAAATTTAAACGTGCATATCACTTTGGGATATAATTGTTATTCTAACAACAGACAATGATTTGACTGATCGATCCTCAGATCGCTTTTGCACTTGCCTCTACCTGCTTCATTATTAATTTGTTTACACTCTATCCTTTAATATTTATAAAATATTTCCAACATTTTTCAAATAATTCAAGGAAGATCTTAAATTTTATTAACTTTTCTGTAATATTCACAAACATTCCAACTCTACCCTATTAAGTATACATAATATCAAATGAAAATAAAGTAAACAAAATAATAAGTGAAGGATTAAGTTATTCATTCACCTGAGACTCTAATGAGATGCCTTTTAAGTAAGACAAAAAAAAAAAAATCCCTCTATACCTTATATTTAAGACTAGAGAAGTAAATTCCGGGGGGGGATCCGAGTAAAATGTGTCAAAATAACTACTACTGTTGAGTAGCATGCTCAAGTAGAATTAAACTTAATCGCCATGAGTTTCATAACAAGGTTATATTTCGATCACGCCATCAACAATGCAGAGTCACATCATGATTTTCATCATAACCTACTTACATTTTTTTTTTGGCCAGCGCAACCCGTTTGTAAAAAATAAGTACAATAAGTTTTAAAATTTTGAAAAATATACTTTGTAATTTGGATTTTTTGGGAAAAATTTTAGTGTAATAATCTAAGGGTCAAAAACATATTTAAAAACTAAGATGGAATGGAACTTTGCAGTATTTGGAAATTTTAATTGAAAATAGTATATATACTAAATATTTTTCCAAAATTTTTAAAAATAATTATACATTTCAAATTCAAAATATAAGGAATGATATAAAAAGTAAAATAGTGTGTGTGTGGAAAAAAAATTAGCATGGACCTTTAAGTGTGTGCATGCGTGCATGTGTGGAGAAAAAATTAGCATGGATTTTTAATTATACTCAGTTGTGTTATAAAACTGATAAAAATAATAAGAAGAAGAGCAGAGGTTCTAGAGAGATAAAGTAGAGAGATAGATTCTCATTTCATTCAATACATGAACAGTTACAGAAAACCTCTATTTATAGAAGAAAAATGGGACTTTAGTGTAATTTCCACCTCTGGGTCATTTGGTGTAGTTTTCCCCAAAAACCTAAACTGTTCACTCACGGATTTCCTTCCCGTGAGTGATTGTATAATTGTGTGCGGGTCCCACCAAATAGTAAATCACTATGCGTGGGTCCCATATCATCTTTTAATATTTGGAAACCGCGAGTCAATGGACATCCACATAATAAGTATATTCATAACACTCCCCCTTGGATGTCCATTTATGAATGTGCCTCGTTAAAAACTTTAACTAGGAAAAACCCAGTGGGATAAAAACCTAGCCAAAGAAAAGAGTACATCATCCATTGATACACTTTCTAGTGCTGCCTCATTAAAAACCTTTCTAGGAAAAACCCAGTGGGATAAAACCCAGATAAGGGAAAAAGAGTACAGCGTGTATCGTCTCCCCCTTTTGATTACATCAGTGTTGCTCCCCCTGATGACTATATTGCTTCAATGTCTTTCTGAGCATATTATACTTTCTGTCATCAAATATTCTGTTAGAAACACCCAATCTGATTGTTCATTATATACCTGCAAGATCTAAATCTGTCAAGTAAAGTCATAATAATCTTTTCATAAATATATATGTGCATATAGAAATTCAATAAATGTTTATTCAGATAATGATGCTATATGCACTATCATCTTGAGTCCTTTTGGGACATATGTGTTTTTTGGCGCCTTATGTGCTTCTAGCACATACAAATATATTGTGGCTCATGATCCTCATTATCATTTATTGTAGCATATGCTATCATAGATATTATTAACGTCGACTTCATTTTCAATCCCATCGGATTTCATTCATAATTTATTGAGATCTCATAATGTAAATACCTGGGTCTCTTCTTGGACCACAATACACTTTACTTGTAATATCTCTTCTAGAGATAACATCTCTTCAGGAGATGGCTCTTCTAGAGCTTTTCTTAATTATCCTCAACATGATCATCTATATTCTTATAGCTCCTTTTCTCTTTTGAGGATTTTTATCTTTAAAATCAATGGACTTGCAACACTTCTGGTGTGCTTTATAACAATTCATATAGGAGCATTTGCAGTTGGCACATGTGACTTTGTCACTTTCTTTAGGTCAGTAAATGCTTCTGGCATTCGATTAACTAAACTCAGCAACTGAATTATCATTTTGAATTTTTAGTGCACATTTCTTTGTACGAGGATCAATAAGAGCCAATGATAATTCATTTCACTTTATCTTTACCCAATCTGCTTATTTTTCTCCCCCTCATCAAATCATCAATTTTCTTTGTATATCCATCTATGTGCATTGTAATAGATTAATAATCATTACACATTTAAAACATTTCAAGATGGAATTAATCTGGCTCCTGACCAAAAACCAATTATACGGGGAGAATTCTGTTGGCTTATATAATTGCTGCAAATATACACAACATATAAATTTTGTTCTCATAATCATTGATCTATCCATTCATGGATACTTTAATACATTATTTCTGGATCATTCAATCTGGAAATTGCGCGCATAATATATTGCAAACTTCTAGTTGCAAACATCACTGCAAACTTTGCAGATTTATAATCTCATATGTAAACTTTCAATTTGATATATTTCCAGAGATCCATTTCCAATAATTATGTCTATCTGAGAACAAGCAGCACATAATATATGACTCGGATGATCAAACAAGTCATGCCAACTTTCCATATGATTTATCATCAAATCTAATATTCATTTTGGGGGAATCAATATAGAAACATTCACAAAGAATTATCACATAAATATTCACACTTGATATATATTATTCTCCCCCTCAAGTGTGAGACCTTAAAAATTAATTCATGAAATTTACATACAATATTCCATGATAAAATTTCCATTTTCCAGAATCAACAAACAAATATATATTAAATACAAAATCATCAGGTGTATAATTGCAGATTCACGAGCGCAATACTGTGTAATCACAGGCGCATCACTGTGGAATCACAGGCGCGACAACTCAGATTGTCGTATACATATAAAGTCAAAAAGATTCCAGGCTCGTGCTTTATAGGGAGCAAATCTGTAGAGATTTAACAGGACTACGCAAATCTGCAGAGATTCAATAGGATTTAATTCAACTATAAATAGAGGAAGGCAAACGAACATGCCTCACAAACACTCAAGCATCTGATAATATCAACTACCAGATACTCACACATATTTCTCTAAATTCTATTGCCATGGCAGGACCAAGCAGTTTTATCCCAGTTTCTGATACATCCGAAACAGCATTACTTGATGCTTTGTTATATGATGATCAGCATAACATGTCATTTACTTCTTTGTTATCTCCTAATCCCTTTGAAATGTTTATTCCTCCTTCTACTATTCCTCCTTCTGCTTCAAATGTACCTACTTCTCCCCCTAGAACAAGTGTTCTTCCTCAATCTACAAGGATTGAAGGTACAACTGAAGCAGGTTCATCAAGGAGGCCTGTTAAGAGGTGTAGAACTATGGCAGAACTAATGGAGTCTACCAATCCAGTTCAGCCAATAGTGTCGGCAGTTAATCAACCAGCATTCACTAGCCAGCAAACTATCATCAGTTTGCCAGCAACAACCAGCCCGACAACAACAATCAGCCAACCAACAACCACTAGCCAGCCAGCAACAATTAGCCAGCCAACAGCTACAAGCCAATTAGCAACTACTAGCTTATTGGAATGTAGTTGCTGTCATGTTTTACGGGAAATTATTCATACCAACGGACTTCAGTACCATAAACTTGAAGTTCACGGAAGAAGAACAGGTATGATTACCCATGCTGTTTTATTTGAAAAAGTACAGGATAAATCTTATAATACTGACAGGCTTCCAATGTTTGATTTCACAAAGAAAAATTTTGAAGAAATCAAACAATTTCTGACACAGTATTGTATAGATTTACAAGCATCAGGATATATCTTGATGCGTGATCCTGTATTAGCCTATCATGAGGTTCTCTGTGTTGGTTCGGAATGGGCTATAAATCCAAATGACCTCCATGGAAGTTCATTTCAAACCAATATTGAACACTCATTAGGCAAAGGAAAACAACCTGCAGTAAGTATACCCTATGATACTTCATCCCTTAACCAGGGTGAATTATATAGGTTATCTATGGAGCAAAGAGAAAGAATAAAGAAAACAACGCTCCATGATTTAAGAAATTATTTTCACTTAACCCTTGATGAAGCGAGTAAACAATTAAATATGTCTACTCACACCATACAAAAAATCTATCAAAAAGGAGGGTTAACGGAGTGGCCACACAAGAAGCTCAAGAAACTTATGACGCAAATCTCGATATTACGAAGAGCTTTGCCTCATCTGGATCCCATCTCAAGAGAAGCAAAAGAAGAAGACATTAAATATCTTCAGAATGAGATGATTAAAGTTTGTAATGATGTTGAGCCACTCGCAATTAAACTTTGTTGAAATAATATTTCCTTTTGCTTAATTATTTTGTTTATGAATATTCTTTTCTCGTATTTATAAAAATTGTTATAATCATAGAAATCACATAACAACTATAATAATATATTTGCTTCATTCACTTCTGGGAATGAAGTTGGATAAAAATTCATGATCCATAACTCACTGATTTGTTTGATCATGGCAAGAAATTAATCCACAATATTGCTACTACAATAGCAAATTGAATATATTTATTTATAATATCAATCATGATCATACAGTCCCTTGTCTCATAATTTAAGGGAATATTTAATGCCAAATATATAATTTTGAGACCTTTATACAACTGATGGCATACAAAATTTATGGATCAAATATTGTTTCATAATTTGTCACTTGTTATCAGGCTAACTTGCCTCTTGACTTCAGGCTATCTTGCCTCTGAAATTAAGGCTATCTTGCCTCTTGGTCTCAAGCCAATTTATGCCTCATCTCTCTATGGCGTTTTGATCTCATAATATATATGGCCTTTTAACAGTTTATCTTCAGAATAAATAAAATATAAACATAATAAAATAAATAGATGGAACCCACTAATATGTATATATTAGTGTCGTTGCCATAAATAATAAGAAGGGAGAGGGATATATATATATATAGCAATAAATAAATAAAATAAAATAAATGACTGGAAATAAACATGCTAGATAAATAAAAAGAAGATGAGATAGGAATGGTAGTAAACTCACAGCGAGACCTATCTCATCCAAAGATAAGAAAGAAGATGCATATGCAAATGTAAATATATATATATAATATATAGAAAACGGTAAAATAAAAAGGGAAGGGGATTTAAAGCAGTAAATAAATAATAAATAAATGGAGTCCACTATACAAGTGTTACCACCATGAAAAATAAAGCAGTAAATAATAAATGGTGCCCACTATACTAGTGTTGCTACCATGAAAGATAAATAAAGCAGTAAAGAATTAAAATAAATGGGGCCCACAAAATGTCACCACCATAAAAGATAAATAAACTTTAAATAAAATAAATAAATAGAGCCCACTAATAGATACTAGTGTGCCTCCATGAAGAATAAATAAATGTAAAATAAAATAAATAAATGGAGCCCACTAATTAATAGTGTTGCCGCCATAAAAGATAAATAAATGTTAGTAACAATAAAATAAATGTTAGTTACATAAAAGTAAATGCGTAAAAGTAAATGTTAGTTAGAATAATAAAATCTCAAATCAAAACAATTAAAAGGGAAAATTATTATTATTATTATTATTATTATTTTAAAAAAAAAATTGTCGGTTGAATCAGTGAACCCTTTTTTTTTTATAGAGACACAATTCTGTCGACATTTTTTTTTTCTTTTTAATTATTATAATATATAATATATTATTATAAAACATATGAGACCCACATAATTTGTATTTTTTTTTATCACCAACTACTCCACATTCGGCATAATTGAAGTTGAATGAATAATTTGCCATAGTGGGGAACATAAGCATATGGGTTGTGGCCCACCTTTTGTCATTGCCATAATCGGTAAGTCAGGGATCCAGCAATGGTGGCACTGGAGGCAAGAGGAATTAGATAGAGTAAAGAAGACGAGGCTGAGGAAGATGAAGAAAACTTGGGAGTAGTAAAAAGCAGTGAATCAGAAATGGTGAAAGATTTGAATTGGGTTGGAGTTTGGGTCGACCAAAGTGTGAACGGTGGAAGGAGCAAAAAAAAAAAAAATCTACAGGCATAGCCACCGAAGAAATAAGCAAACAAGAAGAAATCAGCATTCGTGCTGATAACGTGTTATAAAACTGATAAAAATAATAAGAAGAAGAGCAGAGGTTCTAGAGAGATAAAGTAGAGAGATAGATTCTCATTTCATTCAATACATGAACAGTTACAGAAAACCTCTATTTATAGAAGAAAAATGGGACTTTAGTGTAATTTCCACCTCTGGGTCATTTGGTGTAGTTTTCCCCAAAAACCTAAACTGTTCACTCACGGATTTCCTTCCCGTGAGTGATTGTATAATTGTGTGCGGGTCCCACCAAATAGTAAATCACTATGCGTGGGTCCCATATCATCTTTTAATATTTGGAAACCGCGAGTCAATGGACATCCACATAATAAGTATATTCATAACAAGTTGTTATTTATTTTCAAACAAACTGTTAGTTGTGCTTGCTATCAGGTATGGATTCCAAAGAACAGAGAATATCTTATCAATCATTGTTGTTCGACCAAAAAAAAAATCAATCATTATTGTAGCGGTTGTATATTCCCGTCATTTTTTAGAAAAAAGTTTTGTCACCTTTCAAAAAATTTTTGTAAGTTGTAGTAGTTTAAAACCAATACAAAATCAAAATATTCCAATCACTTTTTTATAAATTTGTTTTGGGTTAAGGTGCAAAAATACACAAAACCTTTTCCCCTAAGAGCGCCCAGCATCATAACCTTTTTTTGGCGCAAAAGTACCCATAACGTTACGTTGTGGGTGCAAAAATACCACGGGCTGTTAGCTGACCGACGTTGACCGTTAATTTGGATAGAAATGAACAGTAACTTGGGTGAAATTACCATTTTCCCTTTAGTTTTAAGTTGAAATTACCATTTTGCCCCTAGTTTATTTTTTTTTAAAAAAACACTAAAATAAACCCTCCTCCACCGGTGGCCGCCCTCCCTACCGCCAGACACCGCCGAAGGCCACCTCCGGCAAACGGCGGCGGCAACTTTTTTTTTTTTTTTAACTAAAGTTTTTTCTTAAAAAAAATAAGGTTTTTTCTATAAAAGACTAAGGGGAGGCCGGTGGGCCCCACCACCGGGGCCGGACGTCCTCCCCGCTTCCGGCCTACGCCGGCACCCACCTCCGGCAACCAGCGGCGGAAACTTTTTTTTTTTTAAAAAAACTAAGGTTTTTACAAAAAAAAAAACCTTTGTTTTTTTTTAAAAAAAAAAGTCGCCACCGCCGATCGCCGGAGGTGGCCGCCGGCGGATGCGGCAGCAGGGAGGACGTCCACCGCCGGTGGTGGGGACCACCGGCCTCCCCTTAGTTTTTTGTAGAAAAAACCTTATTTTCTTTTAAAGAAGAAACCTTAGTTTTTTTTTTAAGAAAAAAAAGTTGCTGCAGCCAGTCGCCGGTGGCCGGAAGCGGGGAGGACGTCCACCGCCGGTTGTGGGGCCCACCGGCCTCCCCTTAGTTTTTTGTAGAAGAAACCTTATTTTTTTTAAGAAAAAACCTTAGTTTAAGAAAAAAAAAAAAGTTGCCGCCGCCAGTCGCTGGCGGCGTCCTGCGGTGGGGAGGGCGGCCACTAGCGGTGGTGGGGCCCATCGGTGGAGGAGGGTTTATTTTAGTGTTTTTGAAAAAAAAAATTAAACTAGGGGCAAAATGGTAATTTCCCCTGAGTCACTGTTCATCTCTGTCCAATTTAACGATCAACGTTGGTCAACTAACGGCCCGTGGTATTTTTACACCCAAAACGTAACGTTATGGGTACTTTTGCACAAAAAAAAAGGTTATGGTGCTGGGCGCTCATGGAAGAAAAGGTTATATGTATTTTTGTACCTTAACCCAATTTTTTTTCCATGTTTTCAACATTTAGTTCATATTTGTTGTGGTTGATAAACCACTAAAAATGTATAACAATTAAAAAAAAATATTATATTTAATTAATTAAATATTGTATTATCAATCATTTATATGTTTAGCAAAATAGATGATATTTAAATATGATATTTGATTATATATATTTATTAGATAGATATAACTTATTGTGGGTTGATTTAAATAATATTTAATTTTAAAAATAAGGTGTGTGAAAGTAAATGAAATAATGTTTGTGAAAGTAGATGGAACAATGTGAGTGAAAGTAGAAAGAAAATTGAAAAATAATCATAAATTTTAAATTAAAAAAAAAGAATAAAAAAGGTAGAACAAATAATAAATATTGCGATAATCATTATATTTGATCCGGTTGAACAACACTTACCTTCTTCAAACACTTAACTTCTTTGATAAAACGTAAAAATATGAGAGAAAACAAGGAGAAAATATGTTAGAAAACAAAAGTAAAGCATATTCAATGTGGTTTGGTAGGGGTATTTATATTGGTATTTGTGTTCCAGGTTTGTAGTGGTTGATGTCATGCTTTTTGTAGCGATTAATCTTAGTAGCAATTATGGATACGGTAAACCACTACAAATCCTATTATATAGTTTATATATATATATATATATATATATATATATATAATATAATATAATATAAGATTATAGATTAAATCGCAAGCATAATTTTTTCTCAATCTGCGTCACCATCCCTACAAAAAATGTTATTTGTGAGTTGAATATGTTTGAACACAAATAAAACTTTAGTTAAATGTTATTATTTCATAATGTGCATTTTAAAAAACATACTGAACTACACGTAAATTGTCATTGCCTTTTGGGAAGAAGTTTTCGAAACTGGCGAGCTGAAATGGCTCATTCTGGTAGGCAACGTTATCACCATCGCCTATGTTGTAAAGGTCTCAAGGCTTTAAGTGAACCACCATATGCCAATCTTTATATCTCTCATCGGCGACATAATAAACCTGATGGGCCTCTAAGGCAAGAATATACGGCTCATCATCTTCAGACTGACTAGTGTGAACAAGCTAGGAGAAATTCACTGATGTGACGCCTAAGTCGTAAGTCGTGAGTCCCTGGGATGTTGTCGTATTCACCTACAAGCACTTGAACAGTGTCATGGTGAAATGACCTTGGTAATTTATCTTGACCACATCAAACAACTTTCCATAATATGGAACGTCACCGAACTAATGTTCCCGTTACTGCTGCTCGCATAACTCCTCGTCTCAAACATGCCATATACAACCAAGGTTTAGGTTAACAATCCCTGATCTCGGGAAACGATACAAAACTTAAAACCATTGACATTGTATATCGTAAATCTTTGGGCGTGGTCAAGCGGGCAAAGTGCCAGAGCTTTGAATTCTTGTGAGTGCAGGTTTGGTCATTCATTATTCTCCTCATAAACCAACCTTAGAATTCTTTGTGGACCTTTCTATGAATCTCAGATGATGTCTATGTACAATCCTTAATTGACCCTTGACATGATTCTCGAATTCCCTACAATTAGACATGCAAAGACGGCCATGAAATGTGAGTATAAAATGTAAGGAAATATATAGGATAATATATATCTGTGTGCAATCATTACTAAAGGTATGATTCAACTTTAGTGCAATTGATCAAGACATGTCGATATGCTTGAAGCTTCTTAAGTGTTGTTAGTTTGAAGTTCTCAATTACTCCAACTGGTTTACCAACACGAGGGATTAACAACCATGTTGATGATGGCATTGGCTCTGGCTCTGGATAATCGTCTACACGAGGCAGTCGGTTGAATAACGTCTCAATGTCATCAAAGTACTTGGAACAAAAATACAAGACCTCATCTTTAATATAACCTTTTGCTATTGAACCTTCAGGCCACGCCTTATTCTTCACATCAAATTTCAGTTTCTCAAGAAACGTATAAAGTAATGAAGGAAAAATGTTGATACATTAATGCTAAAATGTGTGACTAGGAAGTAATCCTAAAGTAATTAATTTTAAATGAGTACCTCTCAATAGGATACATCCATCAGTAGTAAACTAGGTTCTCAAGCTTTGTTTCATGATCAAGGTATACTGTTAGGTGAGGCTTGACCGTGAAAAATGACGGAGGAAAGATCATCTCCAAATGGCACAATATAAGAATAATTTTCTATTGTAGCTGGTCAAGCTCCTATACGATCAAGACCTTGGAATACAACTTCCAGAAGAAAGAATACAGCTCGACCAAAACAATCGACACATCGAGAGGCGGCGTATTTTTAATGGCCGACGAAAGTAACTGTTGCATAAGCACATGTAAGGCATGACTCTTCAGCCCAATAGCCTTTTGAGCCTGCATGACAACACATTGTGAAATATTGCTTGAATACCTGTCATGAACTTTTATTTTCTTCAAAGTCACGAGGAAGATTTCCTTATACGATTTTATCAAGGTAAACTTTGCCGATTAAAATTTGTCATGCTCATCCAGCCACGTGTCTCCACGAACTCCCATCTCCTGTAAATCTTTCCTCGCTTGAAGATGATCTGTTGACTTGCTTGGTTCATTTAGAATCATGCACAACAGATTGCCGCACACATTTTTCTCAATGTGCATGACATCCAAACTATGTCAGAGCAAATTATCTTTCCAATACAGAAGAGTGAAGAAGCTACTTATCTGCCATTCCTGGGTACAGAACCAGAAGCCCTAGAAGTCTTTGTCCCAGCCCTAGCGTGAGAGAAGGCGAAATCTAAGAAAGTTTTTAATCTCACTAAATATACGTGAGAATTGTGTGGCGACTTGATCCATGACTTATCTATATCTAGTAAACAAAGCTAGGATATAATATAAATGAAGAGCGAATGTTTAATTCTCTTCAAAGCACTTGAGATCCATTAAATGCAACATTGGATAATTTTACTAGTTAAAAAACTGCTATGCAAACCGCTACAAAGAAGAAATTATATTTGTAGCGGTTCTTTAACCACTACATGAACTACTACAATATTGAAATTCAAACTAAATGAATCCCACCAGAGTTTAGTAGCGGTTGCATAGCCGCGACCACAACCACTACAAAAAAAAAGTCAATTTGTAGTGGTTAAAATGAGGTAATTGTAGTGGTTTTAACCGCTACAAATGACGTTAGCCGCAGTTCATGAAAGCGCTACAAAATACACTGTTGCAAACAAATTTGTAGCGGTTTAAAATAACCGATACTGCATACTCAATAACTGCTACAAAAACTATAGCGGTTAAACATAACCGCCACAATATGTGTCAAACATGATGTCAACGTCATCAAATAGTAGCGGTCAGGAAAACCGTTACAAGTTGAAATATCGTAGCATTTTTATCAACCGCTACTACTCTTGTACAAGTTCGTTATGTAGTAGCGGTTCAGACACCGCGACAAATGGTTCCCGCCATTGTTGAGGTTTGAATTCATTTCATACTTGTAGCGGTTATATAACTACTACAATATATTCCCGCCATTTTTTTCGAGATAAATATTTTCCCGCAATTTTTTCATTTCTATTATTTGTAGCGGTTTCTAACCGCTACAAAATATTCCGTAATTTTTTATTAATTTTTTTTTCATTTTTGTAGTGGTTAATATAATCGTTACAACATCATAAAAAAGAAAAATAAATATTCAAATAATATTTTTTGGGTCAATTAAGTTATTATTTTCTAAAATATTTATCAAAATAGTATTTATAATTAATCATTATCAATATTTCAAAAGTTATGAAATATTTTATCATCAATTATATAAATTTTCTCTAAAAAAATGATATTAAAGAGTGAGATTGATTATATATATTTATTGTATATAAATAGTTTATTATATCTTCATTTAAATAATATCCAATATTAAAATTAATATTTTGAGCAAATTTTTTTTTAAAATTAATATGTCTAAAAATATATTATATATTATGTATGAAAGTAGATAAAACAATAATTTATGTGAAAGTAGAAGGAAAAATGTCAGTGAAGGTGAAAAGAGATTAGAAAAAAAAAACATACAATTTTTAACAAGAAAGAAACATAATCAGAAATGAAGAAGAAAAAGATAAATATTGTGATAATCATCATATTTGATCCGGGTTAACAACACTTACTTTCTTGAAATAATTAATCTTGTTGGGAAAATGTAGAAATTTGAGAGAAAACGAGGAGAAAATATGCTAGAAAACGAGAGTAGAGCATATTAAATGAGGTGGGTGGGGTGTTTATATTGATATCTGCATAACTGTTTTGTAGTGGTTGACGTTTCAGTTTTTGTAGTGGTTTAGTATGTGTAGCGGTTTTTATCTGTAGCGGCTGACGTGGCGTTTTTTGAAGCGGTTTTTTCTTATTTTTTTTGGAAAGAAAAAATAAGTTAATTTTTTTTTTTTGGAAAGAAAAAAAGCTACAAATAATTTTTTTTGGAAAAAAATATATAAAATCTTTCATATTAAATCGTAAGCATAACTTTAATTTTTCCTCTTAATCTTCATCACCCTCCCTTCAAATTTTTTTTCTTGATAAAATGTCAGTTGTGAGATGATGAATATGTTTGAACACAAATATAATTTTGTTTAAATATTTTTATATCATAAAGCGTATATTAAAAAACGTACCGAACTATAGGTAAATTGTCATCGCCGTCGGGGAAGAAGTTCTTGAAGCTGGCGGGCTGCAACGTCTCACCCTCGTAGGCGACATTATCAGCATCACTCATGTCGTAAAGGTCCTGGGGCTTTAAGTGAACCACCATATGTCATTCCCTGTGTCTCTCATAAGCGACATAATAAACCTGATGGGCCTCTGAGGCAAGAATATACAGCTCATCATCTTCAGACTGTCCAGTGTGAATAGGTCGGGAGAAATTCACTTATGTGATGCCTAAGTCGTCAGTGGTGAGTCCCCGGGACGTTGTCGTATTCGCCTACAAACACTTGAACAACGTCACGGTGAAATGGCCCTGGTAATTTATCTTGATCACATCAAAGAGCTTTCCATAATACGGGACGTCACCAAACTGCATGTTCCCGTCACTATTGATTGCGTAACTCCTCGTCCTAAATGTGCCATATACACCCGAGTTTTGGGTCAGCAATCCTAATCTCATGAAATGGTACAAAACTTGAAACCGTTGACATTGTATGCCGTAAATCTTTGGGTGTGGTCAAGCGGGCCGAGTGCGAGAGCTCTGAATTCTAGAGAGTGCAGGTTATGGTCATTCATAATTCTCCTCCTAAACCAACCCGGGAATTCTCTGTGGACCTTTCTATAAATCTCGGATGATGTCTGTGTATGGATCCTCAGTTGACGCTTGACATAACTCCTGAATTCCCTACAATGTCAGCATGCAAAGAAAACAATGAAATGTGAGTACAAAATGTAAGGAAATATAAACGATAACATATATATGTGTGCAATCCTTACTGAAGGTACAGTTCAACTTTAGTGCAATTTATCAAGGCATGTCTGTGTGCTTGAAGCTTATCAAGTGCCGTTAATTTGAAGTTCTCAGTTCTGCCAAGTGGTCTCCCAACAAGAGGGATTAACAACTCTGTTGCTGATGACTCTGGCTCTGGACAATCATGCACACGAGGCGATCGGTTGAATGACGTCTCAATGTCATCAAAGTACTTGAAACAAAAATACAAGACCTCATCCCCAATATAACCTTATGTAATTGAACCTTCAGGCCACGCCTTATTCCTCATGTAAGATTTCAGTTTCTCAATAAACCTATAAAGTAATGAATGAAAAATGTTGAGACATTAATGCTAAAATGTGTGACTAGATAGTAATCGTAAAGTGATTAATTTTAAATGAGCACCTCTCAATAGGATAAATCCATCGGTAGTGAACTGGGCCAGCAAGCTTTGTTTCGTGTACAAGGTGTATTGTCAGGTGAACCATAACCGTGAAAAAGGACGGAGGAAAGATCATCTCCAAATGACACAGCATAAGAAAAATTTTCTGTTGCAGTTGGTCGAGAAATTGTTAAGCCTCGCTCACGGAAAAGTTTATCTCAACCTCCTTATTTTCGTCAAGGTCGTTGATCGACAGAGTTGCGCATTGTTCTCCGCCTACTGTCTCTAGGGTCTCTACTGTAGGGATCGGTTCATCAGCAAAGATGTCTTCAAAATCACTCCTTGCCTGAGGGGGCGGAGGCAGATTCCCAGGCTCATAACCTCTCACATAGCCCCGTCTACTGCCACTTCCTCTTAGGACAACCTTACCCTTCTCTTTATCTCCATTAACCATATTTCACCGTACAGAGAAGAAAACAAAAGTTAAAAGTGAAGAGAAATGAACAGTAGCGTAAGAGAAATCGCTGTTAATAGCGCATCATTTTGTAGCAGTTACACTAAGAAACCGCTACCAAAATGAACAAATTGTAGCAGTTAATCTAGATTGCTGCATAAACCGCTACAAAATGATCATTTGTAGCGATTACACTAAGAAACTGCTACCACAATGAACAAATGGTAGCGGTTAAACTCAACCGCTACAAAAACCGCTACTAATTGTCTGGCGTTTGACATTCTGTAGTGGTTAAAGCCCTAACCGCTACTAAGTCTGTAGCGGTTTGAGTTTAATAATTGCTATTAATTTTATTTTTTTGAAGAAAAAAATCCTAACTAATTGGTTTATTAGTTTTTATTTAATGAAACAAATAAACCAATTAGTTTGGTAAAAAAAATTTATTTTCAATAAGTGTACTGAAAATAGTCCAACAAGCCCATGAATATTAGGCTTTAATATAGACACCGATCTCTCTGAAAAGGCTCACTGGGTCATTTTGATCCGAGATATTTTAAAAAAAAGAAATGTGGCTACAATCAAAACCCAACCTTCGGTCACTTGTTAGACGATCCTTAGAATAATAGAAGTAGACTTCAAATTAGAGAAAAAACCAAATCGGTTTATAACTGAATAACTACATCTGGTTTCATGGATGAGACAGACAAATATCTGTTGCACTCATTTCTTGAACGAGAGAAGAGATTAGTACTCTAGATATTTGCCCATCCTTCGTTAGTAAACCGACGTCGTTCATTCAGTTACAAGTCGAATCCAGTGATTTCTCTGGATTTTATGTTTGTAGTGGTGTACGGACAGGTTATATGATAAAACATTAGTAGCGGTTTATTGAATAACCGCTACTAATTAATAGTATTTGTCACAGTTAGTGTTTCGGTTTAATGGAATTGCCATAAAATAAGTGGCTTTTCGCTATCTTGTAGCAGTTAGTATCAAGTAACCGCGACCAATAAACCGCTGCAAAAATTTGCGCCATTTGGCGCCAATTCTGGCACACATTAGTAGCAGGTATACTAGACTGAACGCAACAAAATAACCGCCACAAATATTCGCGCCATTGCCCTCCAAATTGCCGCCAATTTGGTATCGATTTATTCGGCCATAACCGCTACAAAGTGCATTGCAGAAAAGATCCCCGCTTTGGCGCCAATGGTCCGCTACTAATTTGTTTCGGTTTGATGTAAAACTGTTACAATTTCATGCTTTTGTAGCGGTTCTTTTAAACCGCTACAAATCATTGTTTTTTTTGTAGTGAATTGCTACAAGGATGAAATTCAAACTGGATAAAATCCTGCTAAAGGTTAGTCACGGTTGCCAAACTGCTACAATAACCGTTATAAAATGTATGCCATTGGACATTTGTTCAATTTGGCGGCCTCTTTTTCAGTTTGAAATTTACATTTGTAGCCATTCTTGTCCATATAACCGCTACAAGTTTCAAAAAAATATATTTTTATTCCTTAAATATTATTTTCATTATTTGTTTTACAATACCTATTTTATGTAACTATAATAAACTTATTTCATTAAGAATATTTTTCCAATAGGAATTCTTATATATTATAAGTAACATTAATACACTAGTATAAATGAATATAAGTATTAATAAACTAATATAAATGAAGGGTTTTAGTTTTCTCATGTTGCATGAGAAAACTAAACTTCCTACACACACATGAAATGGTGGGACCCACTATATGTATATGTGGGTCCCACCATTTCATGTGTGTGTGACATGAGATAATTTTTTTTCCTACAACATGAGAAACATTAATCCCATAAATGAAATATAAGCATTGAAATTGTACTCCAATAAACCAAATAACATAAAAAGAGAACAAACACTTTAGGTACAAAAGTGTGTTTGAAAATAAAACTAACAATCAAGATCCTATTGCTCAGGTCCTGTCTCAGGGAGCCATGTGCAGGAGCAGAGGTAATAATGCCCTCGTCATCAACAACAGCAGGAGGCGGGGGGAATCCTCGTAGATGAATGAGGGGGGGCATGGGAGATGAAAACTGTTTGTGAGATAACAACTTTGTTAAGTCACCAGAAATAGCATCCCTACTTTGCCTCTAACTAGTGTACCAACGCTCGCATCTTTCCTGAATGTGTCTATTCCTGGTAGCCTGCTCAATCGCCTGCACAGCAACCTTCTTGGTAACCTGATCAACAATATCACATCAACCACCTCCAGTGGTGGCCTACTCAAGCCGGAGGTTTTAGCCTCAGAGGCGGAGGCCTTGCCGTACACAATGCTAAGCCGGGCGCCTAGCCCCATACCCTTAACGCAACCAAGATGCTCGATTGAGCCACAACAACTTTCAATGGGTTGTAGGATCCACAAACCCCTATGACTCCAAAGGCTACGACGCTCATAGCTTTGCTTGGCTCTACTCAATCCAGGCCTGACGCACAGATTTCATAAAACATCAATCAAACAATTTAATTTAATTTAAACATATTAAATTAAAGATATAAATAATTTTTTTGTAACTTACTATTATCTCCTCTGCCGCCTCAGAGGTCGGCGCCCCATCACGGTGTCTATGAGTGAGTATGAACAGCTCCCCATAGTGCATCTGACGGTTCTCCTCCTAAGCTTTTTCTTGCTGAAAGAATTAAAAGAATAAAAAGTTTGTTACTTCAAAAATAAAACAATCAATCATTAAAACCTAAAATTAATTTAAATTTTAACATACCAGCTCACTATAGGTCACAACAAATGTCTTTGATCCTACCATGTGGTGGACTCTCTGTTGTGCTTGGCTTTTGGTGTTCCTCTGGTACAGAGTTGCAAGGAAGAGCAGACAAAATGTTAAATGAAAATAATTACTATTTTGATATCTTGTAAACTATATTTAAAGTTTAAACTGTAAAGTAATTTAAACTATATCTAAACTATAAATTAACTAATATTTAAACTATATTCAACTACATTAAACTATAAATTAAGTTAAACTATTAATTAATTTAAAGAAAATGTAAACTATAAATTAATTTAAACTATATTTATATCTTTAAACTACATTTAAACAAAATTAGTTTACATAAAATTTAAACTATAATTAATTGAAAAATGTACATGTCCCTCTACACTCCTCCTATACTGGACAAAACCCACCCAGTTATTTGGGTCCACGCCGTCTAGAACGTTCTCAATCAGCTGCTGTAGAGGAATCGTCCTATCTCCATTCCTCTGGTTGTAGAGATGACCCCCCCGACTCTTCCACCCATCCCTTAGCTTCAGCAGTACGTTCCTCTTCACGTGGCCTCCTACATTAAACTTTTTTTGCATCATAATTTAATAATTAATTAAGAAATAAATAAATGAAGTACAAATTATAACTATTTACATGTAAAATTCAATTAAACAACATAACTTACTTTCACAATGTCAATAAACATTGTGTCCTTGTTGTTCTTTGGAACACGCGTCTATTCCTTGAAGTCGAGCGAGAACCATGACCAAAACCCGCCAAATTCCGATAGGAATCGGTTAAATAGGTGACCATCGTTACTGACTGGCTGGTCTGTGTCCATGTTCCAGGGGAATATGATGTGAGGGCCATCCAACAGAGTGACAATGGCAACATTCAGCATCCTCCTGCTGATGTTCCCCTGTGTATCTGCACAATTATAAAAACACGTTTATGTTCCATTCAAATAAAATTTAATTAAATGTCAGGAAATAAAATTTAAATTTTATCAAAAAAAATAATTACATTTACCATTGACATCCACCACAAATCCGGTGGAACGTGAAGACGACGGTCAGGGGTTCTCTTGGTCCCGCTCATTCTCGCTGTTGTTAAACTGCTACACCTCGGTCACGGGAAAGTTAATCTGTATCTTTTCATTTTCACTGAGGTCGCTGATCAACAGAGTTGCGCCTCATTCTCCGCCTACGATCTCTAAGGTCTCTGCCCCTAGGATTGGCTTATCAGCAAAGAGCTGTTCAAACTCACTCCCCGTCTGAGGGGGCGGAGGGATATTTACAACCCTACGCCCTCTCGTACAACCCCCTCTACTACCACTACCCCTTATAGGAACTCCACCATATACAAGTTGTTTCCCTTTCCCTCTACCTATGTTAGTAACCATAATGTAAAACTTTGACTGCTACAAAAGTTCAAAGGCAATCAAATTAACCTTGCACGAATGGAAAAGAGGGGTAACACTGTTAAAGAACAACGTCATTTTGTAGCGGTCATAAATGATAACTGCTACAAAGTTCAAAAATTTGTTGCGATTATACAAAAATCGCTACAAATATGCCTTATTCTT
Organism: Acacia confusa; assembly: GCA_037074495.1. Taxonomy (NCBI): domain Eukaryota; kingdom Viridiplantae; phylum Streptophyta; class Magnoliopsida; order Fabales; family Fabaceae; genus Acacia; species Acacia confusa. Next base: position 4,962,674 of record CM073509.1, read on the forward strand.
CGTGATATTTTGTAGCGATGACTAAACCACTACAAATTGATTGACTTTTGAGATTTTGTAGCAGTTATTTGGACTAACCGCTACAAATTTATTGACAATTGAGTTTATGTAGAAGTTATTGTGACCAACCGCTACAAATTTAATTTTTTGGCAAGAAAAAATTTCAAACTAATTAGTTTATGGGTTTTAGTTTTCTCATGTTACATGAGAAAACTAAATTTCCCACACACACATGTAATGGTGGGACCCACATATGCATATATGAATTCATATATGCATATGTGGGCCCCATCATTGCATGTGTGTGTGACATGAGATAATATTTCTCATGCAACTTGAGAAACATTAATCCCTTAGTTTATTAGTCAAACTAATTAGTTTGGTGTAAAAAATAAAAATTAAAAAACTCTTAAGTAATTTAATCAGCTTCCTTAATTTCTCAAAAAAAGTAGGGAGTAATAAATTAACAATAATAAGTATACTAAAAATAGTTTAACATGCTCATGAAGATTCGAATTCAGTATAGCAACTAATCTCCCACGAAAAACACACTGACTCATTTTGATCAGAGATATTTTCCTGAGAGACAGGTGGCTATATTGGAACCCAATCCTCTGTCACATGTTGGAAAATCTTCAAAAGAATAGAAGTCTTCACGTCAAAGAATTAAGTAAATCTGGATTGTCACTGGAGGAACTGCCTCAACTTCAAGGATGAGAAAGGCAAATATTTGTAGCTCTTATCTCCTGAGATAAGAGATCAGAGCTGTGAATATCTGCATGCATTCGACTACCAAGCTGAGATAATTCCTCCAGTGACAATGCAAATTTAGTCATTTCCAGATATTTATAATTGATGTATAGACAAAGTTACCTATATATAACATAAACATTTGTAGCGATTAAGGTCAAAACTGCTACAAAATGATAGGATTTGACGCGGTTTGCACGTCGCTATACTTTGACCGAGCTGTGTCATTTCGCTTTTTTGTAGCAATTATTTCCATGTAACCCTACGACTTCACTGCGACAAAGTTTGCACCATTACACGCCAACGCTGGCGCCACATTTGTAGCGATTTATTATACACAAACTGCTACAAAGATCATTGCAAACAAGCCCATGCTTTGGCGCAATGCTGCCACTACTAATTTGTTGCGGTTTTGGATAAAACCACTATAAATCTTAGAATTTGTAGCAGTTTTTTATGACCGCTACTAGTTAACTACTACAAATGGTCGGTTTTTTTTTTGTAGTGTGTGGCGCCAAGTGTCATGGTTCGAAAGGAAATAATAAGTGGCATGGTTTTTGACAAAATATCATGTATGTTAATTTTTGGTGTCATGGTCTTGGGTTCTGAGTTCGGGCTCTGTTGTTGTTGTCTCGATTTGCATGTTAGGCTTCTATTGTTGTCTCGGTTTTGCATATTTTTGCGTTTTGTTGTTGCCTTGGTTTGCATGTATGGGTTTTGTTGTTGTTTTCTCAGTTTGTGTGTGTTTCGGGTTTGTTGTTGTTGTTTCGGTTTGTGTGTTTGGGTTTTGTTGTTGTTATATTGATTTGTGCATTTAGGTTATGTTGTTTTTCCTTGGTTTGTGTGTATGCTTTTTGTTATTGTTGTTGTCTAGGTTTGTTTGTCTTGGTTCTGTTGTTTTAATCTCAATTTGCGTGTTTGGGTTCTATTGTTGTTGCCTCAATCCACACTTTTAGCTTAACTTAACTTATTTAGCTTCTCTCTCCCCAAGGTTTCAGTTCGTTTTCTTTTTTCTATGTGTGGTCTTTGCGCTTCTGCCTTTTATCAAAAACATATATGACCATTGGCTTTGCCACCTTTAGTGGTGGCAGCTGCTACAGATCCCAATGCTTCACTACTTCACCCCCACCAACTACCATTGCTTCACTACTCTCGCTACTTCACTAGTTCTTGTTTAATCTTCCTACTGTTGTTGTTGCTGGCTTTGCGTGGAAATCAAGGATGAAGACTGATGAAGGTAGAGCCGGGACGAAGGTTGACAAAGAAGAAGATGAAGAGGAGGAGCTGTGGATGAGATGAGATGATTGAAAACGAGACGAAATAGAGTTTCGATGTAAAGGAAATCAATATTCCTATAAAGCCCAAAACTGTGAAATCATTAAGGATATTGGTGACTTCTCAATTTTTACATTTAGAATATATTATAAAAATGTCTCACGGATTTTATTGTAAATTTGAGATTTCGAGATTTTTGTTGTATGCTTTTTTGACTAGGACTTTGGTGTAATTTTTCCAAAAACATAAGTTTTGACACGTACGCCGTAATTGATGAATAGGCACCACCGCACCAAACATATTTTTGCCTGCCAGGCTTGACGAAGTTATCTAGGTTGAGAACATCCATGAATAAAATTAAATAATGAAAGAGATAATAAGAATATGATAACGCATGCAGCTTGCTTTTGGAGTTTTGAAGTGTTAGAAATATTAAGGTGAAATTAAATGAATAGGTAGTTAGTTAGGGCTCTAGTCAATATAGTCAATATAAAGGGTATTAGCCAATTACTACTATAAAAAAGCTTTTTCGTATCCTTTTTTTTTCGTTTTTTACGTTCTATTTTGTGCGGATGCCTTTTTGGGGGGCGTAAAAAATAAAGCTTAAGGCATCTAAATATTTTCTTAGACGCTGTATGCTTTTTTTTTTTTTTTTTAAAAAAAACAAAACCCCAAAACCACATTGGGAGCTAACCACCTGGAGAAGCAAAAAACTGTACCCATAAATTGAACCTGGAGAATCAAATTGAAACGCCAAAAAATCAAACCCATTTAATCTTAAACACGAAATTTGAAGGACTTGGAGAAGCAAATCAAAACACCAAAAATTCGAACCCATAAATCAAAGACAAGAACGCTGGTATAGCAAATTCTGATAGTGTAAATCAAGACATGAAATCTGGAAAAGCAAATCCTTCAACATTGCAAAAACATATCTAACAAACGTAAATATGTAGATCAACACAAATACAAAATCGCTAATGATCTCACCATCTAATGGACAGAGGGAGCACTGAACTTTGATCTTGGAATGACGGAGGGAGGGAGCATCAAGCTGCCAGCAACAAATCTGCACGAGACTGACAAAGACGTGACAGGGAACTTCGACCTTCGACCTTGGATGATGCCCTTTGGGCTTCGCCGCCACACGAGAACGCTGGCGCTTGTAGGATGCCACCGTGGGATGAGAGAGAAGAGAACAAGATCTGAAAGGGCGAGAGAGAAGAAGAGTGAAGACACTGTTAGACACAACTCCGTCGATGAAGAAGATAAAGAGTGAAGACGTGATGAGGCAGTGGTATTGGACTGAGAGGATGAAGAGTGAAGACGCGATGAAGACGATGAGTGAAAAACAGTGAAAACGACGGCAACCCTCATACATTAATTCTTTTTTGTCACATATTAAAAAAAACAAATAGTGGCCATTTGATTGAACTCACGCGAATCTGTGATTGATATTTGGCGTCTAATATGCCAAGTTAGACTCCAAAATCAAGTATGCCAAAAAAAAAAGTCACGCGACATGATTAAAATGACTTACATCCCTCATCCATTAATTTATTTTTGACGTCTAATGCACCAAATGCAAATATATAACAACAAAAAAGTTTTTGGCATCTAAGTTATTGAATTTGACGCCAAAAGCGTTTCTTTTGGCGTCTAGGTTTTTAAGTTAGACGCGCAAAAGTGATGTGTTTTGGTGCTTTTAAATTGGTTTTCTAAGACGTTGGGTGGGAAATTAAAAGTTGGTAAAACTTTTGGAGTATAATAAAAAATTAGACGCCAAAAGTGACTTCTTTTGAAGTTTAAGTTTTTAAATTAGACGAAAAAAATAACGCTTTTGGTGCTTTGAGTTGGTTTTCTAAAAAGCTGGGCAAACAATTAAAAATTGGTAAAACTTTTGGCGTCTAATTTTATGAATTAGACACCAAAAGTGACGCTTTTCGCGTTTAAGTGTAGACTTAGATGCCAAAAGCGTCACTTTTGGCGTCTAATTTTAAAATTTATATTCCAAAAGTCAACTTTTCTCTCATATAATTATAAAAATGCTAACACCTTTATTTTTTTTTACTTCTTTTTTTGTAAAAAATGATGTTTTTTAAGGAAGTAACAACCCCTTTTTGTAGTAGTGAATATCATTTAGTATCGAGGATAATTAGATCCACACAATTTTTTTTTTTTTGCTCAGAGATCCACACAATATTTAAAGAGATATTAATATGAGTTTCTCTCTAAGGAGAGAAGTCCCTCTTAGATCCCGAATTATGATTAGGTGTTAGTCACTCAAGTGAGGGATAATCATTGTTAAACCCAAGTAGGTTATAGTTTGTATGAACATGTTGCTTTGATGTGGTCAATACAAGATTCTTCATCTTTTGTATTATATTTCTCATTTCTATTGTTAACCTGGTATCAAGTTGAGTCCAGATTATTGAAGCTTGTTCTATTGTTTCCATTCTTAAAGCCTACTTCTTGCATTATGATGGATTCTTGAGGAATGCATGATGTCGTTCCATCCCAGTTGCCTCTCACTACTACAAAATATACTTTTTATTTCCTCAATTGACGTCCTATTAAAAAAAGGGTAGTAAAAAATAAAGGTGGTGGCATTTTCGTAATTATATGTAAGAAAAATTGACTTTTGGTGTCTAACTTTGTAACTTAGTCGCCAAAAAGACCAACAAAAGTACGGCAAACGAATAGGTTGGTGGGAAGGTGGATTTTTGGGGTCATTTTGGCGTCGAAGATTTTGAATTAGACGCCAAATACTTGGTTTTTGGTGTCGAAGTATTTTTCTTCGACGCCAAAAATCATAATCTAGCACCAAAATTATTTTTTTTTTTCCTCATTCCATCGGGATTTTTTTCCTCATTCCATCGGGTTTCATAGATCTGAGCATATTTAGGGTTCCTCTCTTACCATCCATCGCGGCTCACACTTTCTCATTCTCTCTCGGTTACGACGGCCACCGTCTCAAACGACGGACGACGATTACTCCGCCTCTGCTCCCGTCGACGTCAGACCCCTCGATTCCCAAACCCTTCAACCTCCCTCACTTTCTTTGTTTCATATACAAATTTGAGCATATTTCATTTCACTCTCTGGGTTCCTCTCTTACCATTATGACTCACACTTTCCCATTCTCTCTTGGTTCCGACAGCCACCGTCTCAAACGACGGACGACGAGACGGTTTGTCGGTGAGGATTGTGGGTGAGATTTGACTTTATTTTCCTATTCGATACTAAAATTTTAAAGAGATTTGTCGGTGGCTCTCTCATTCTGTTCGCTTATCTGATTTCCTGGGAGGTTTAATTGAAAGAGAAAGATAGTTTTGCGTTTCCATGCTTGTTGATGTGAAATATAAACTTGTTCAAGAAATTGAAAAATAAGGCGTAGAAGGTGATTAGGAAGTGTTAGAATCGATGGTTTTCGTCTTCGGTGGAAGACTGGCGCTGAGGATTTTTGTTGAGATTTGACGTTTTGCTGTTTGATTCTGATTTGAGAAGAGATCTGATATATGACTTTGAGATTACGTTCCTTTATCTGGTTGCTAAATAGTTGAAAATACTTTTTCTTTTTAGGCCAATTTTTCACGGATTCACTAATGCTTTTAAATTTAATTTTATCCAGAAGCGAATTGGTTGGAATTGGGAGTTAATTTTCAGTGTGGTCGCGTATGAGGCAATTTTTGGGTCATTTTTCTTTGTTGATGTTTTATCTCAATAAAATAGAGTGTACGGCTATTTTTATCTGAAGATACTTAGAAACTATAGTGTGACCAAAGTGGGTCCTTACTGTTTATTGGTATAATACTTACAGTTTATTGGAGCTGTAATTGCGTGAAGAGGAAATCCAGTGTTAATTATTTGAAATTGTTATCTTCCCCTTTGTTTAGGTTCTTGTTGATAATATTGAAGAGTTTGCTGCAATAATTTTACACTCCTACAGTTGGATTGGTGTGTCAAAACTATTTTAGGTTATTTTGACAGCCGTGAGGAATGTATTATAGCGCTAAAGATAAAGGAGAAATGATGTCAATGATCTATAACTGGCCAGCTCAGAAGGTATTATATTAATATTGACAAAAAAATTACACTTCTTATCTGTTCGTTTAATCATAGCAAATAATGCATGACTGGAAATGCATGTTTTGTGTGCCCTGTATGCATGTGTATGGGCATGTGTTGAATATTATTGTACCCATGCTTCACATTTTTCAGAGTTTGTAACTTCTTTTGCATGGTTTTCAAGTTATGGTGTGGTCTTTTGCATGTTTTGCATGTAGCAGCTTTTTTTATTCTCAGGCCAAAAAAAAAAAGGCAGCTTTTTTATTCTGAAAGTGGCCAAGCTGTTGAATATTCTATATTATTTTTTTTATGAACTTATCTGTGTTTCAGGTTGACATGATCGTATTGACTGATGGCAGTTGTATTTTTGGGTTAGGTGATCTTGGAGTTCAGGGAATTGGAATACCTATGGGAAAACTTGATATGTACGTTGCTGCTGCTGGTATCATCCCACAAAGAGTATGCTTCTATTTCGTTGTCTATCTGTTTGTCTGTCAATCTATCCTTTTACACCTCAAAGTGAGTACTGTGTGTTGGTGTTTCTGTGTTTGGTGGTATGTTTATTTAATTTGTAATACGCCAAATGTTAACACGCATCTTGTGGCAGTTAAATTTAGGCTTTTACCTTGGTGATCTTGATTTAAAAGCATTCTTAACATCTCATAAATCATGCATGAGATGGCTGCCCATATTTGGATGCTTGGCATTGCAAATTTCGTTTTGGTTTGTTAGCTATCATCTACTTGAATTTACCTAAGTTAGTCGAAGCACATGCAAAGCTATGCATGAGTTGACATCATATTCATGATGTTTTGACTCTATAAGTAATACTATTTATAGGTGACGCTTTACATTGAAGCTATGTTTCTTTCACATGCCAAGTGTTTCTTGATAAGGCCTTTATCTCTATTATAACTCATACTGTATGGTATTTCTATTCTTGACAGATTCTTCCAGTCATGTTTGATGTTGACGCAAACAACCAAATGCTACTAGAAGACCGCCTTTGTAAGTAAAACTGTGTTCTTGTTTATACTTCCTTATCTTATTATTGACTGTATTTAAAATCCTAACTAGAATATTGACTGTGTTTAAAATCCTAACTTGATTAGACGGACTTGAATAATTGCTGATATGTTGTACTAGTAATCTTCTATTCCTTAGTCTATCATCATTCTTTCATATTGTAGGATCCATTCAGTTAAGAAGAGATCATCTTGAAAACTTGATTGGTGCTGCCCTGGTGGATTGTTGTAGGTTTGCTTTCATTTCTTGAATGTCTGGATTGGTCTAGCTTAGGTAGATGATGTTGCAGTTGTAACTGAAGTTATGTGTTTATTTTGAATTCATTCTTTCATATTGAATGTTGTGTAGTGTTGTTGTGTAGTCTAGGACAAGAGGACGTCAAACTCATCACAGTTTCAATGCTTAGATACTAATATGAGATTCTGGATTCTAACATTGTATTGACTATCTCTGTTTCTGTAAATTTGATGTTCTGGTTATGTTTCTGGGTATATTCTGGTATGTTTTGATGTTGTAGAAGGGTTTTGTAAGGGATTCGTGCAATAGAAATAGCTAATTTAAAAAAAAACACACAAAGTTAAGGCGTCTAAGAATCAATCATAGACGCCTTAACTTAGTGTTTAGTGTTTAAGGCTTCAAAGAAATTTCTTAGACGCCTTAAACTATATTTAAGGCGTCTATGATTGATTCTTAGACACCTTAACTCTTCACATTTAACCTAAGGTGTGTTTTGCGAATACCTATGGCGTCCTATTATATCTTAGACGTTGTATGTTATAATATATGGCGTCTAATTAATATGGTGTCTAATTTTAATTAGACGCCGTAAGTGAAAAGATACTACGCCTCCCCAAAAGACGTCGCGCGAGAATAGGACGCTAAAAGTCCAAAAAGTAGGACGCCGTAGACCTGTTTTATAGTAGTGTCTTGTGTTTCTGACTTGCCAAACAGAGTGTATCTCGGCCACAGTGACGTCGTCTGTAGTCCAACCAGTCTTGGTTTCTTGATCTTTCAATCCATCACTCCTCCATTGACGCTTGTATACTCATCTTCGTCTTCTACTTCAATTTTGGCGCATCGTTCTTAGATCTGTGACGCATATTGCCATTGATGCCATATTCTTACCTTGTCCAACTCCAAGATTTTCTTAGGCTTTGTTTGAGAGTTTGGAGGAGAAGGAAAGGAAAGAGATATAGGGAGTTTGGAGGGGAGGAGAAGGAAGGGAAATGGAAGATGTTTCCTCCTCTTGTTTGAGAGTTAAAAAAATAGTAAGGGAGGAAGATGAAGGATTAATGAATTATTTTTACTATTTTATCCTTTTATTAAAAAATTAATATAATTATTATACTTTAAAAATAAATTTAAATTTAAATTTTCTAAAAAAATTTATTTACATAATTTTTATATTCAAAAAATATTTTCTCTCTCTAAAAATATTTTCCCTACAAAAGTATTTTCTCTTTCTAAAATATTTTCCCCTACAAAAGTATTCTCTCTCTAAAAATATTTTCCCCTATAAAAGTATTTTCTCCCTCTAAAAAGCATTTTCTCTCTCTAGAAAATATTTTCTCTTAAAAAAGTATTTCTCTCTAAAAAGTATTTTCTCTCTCTATAAATGTGTTCCCATCTAAAAATATGTTCCCATCTAAGAAGCACGTTCTCTCTCTAAAAAGAATTTTCTCTCTCTAAAAAGTATTTTTTCCTAAACAAGTATTTCTCTCTCTAAAAAGTATTTTCTCTCTCTAGAAATGTGTTCCCATCTAAAAAGCATTTTCTCTCTCTAAAAAATATTTTCCCCTAAAAAAGTATTTCTCTTTCTAAAAAGTATTTTTTCTCTCTAAAAAATATTTTTCGTGTGCATTCCAAGAATAGAAAAGAGATAATAAATAATGAGAGTGCTTTATTTGAACGAGGGTAAAAAAATAATTAATCCATGTTCCCTCTTAAAACCCCCCATATTGGGGGAACTTCATTTTTGTGAAAAATGAGGGTTTTGGAGGATTTGTAAAAATCCTTGATTCTCTCCCCTCTTATTTTTAAAACTCCCAAACAAGAGAAGGGACTACCAAAACCCTTCCTTTCCTTTCTTTTCCCTCCAAAATGGAACTCCCAAACAAAGCCTTAGTCTCCGTGTTCAAGAGGTTCAAGATCTTTTTATGGTTCATGAGGGAGAGTGTTTTATTTTGAACATTTCAAGCTCCTAAAGTGGTTGGTGGACTAAGAATCTGAGAATATCATAGTCGAAGGTGAGATTTTTGGATTCATCAATGGCATCGTAATCTTGAAATTATGGCTGAGAAAACTACCGAAAGCACCATCGACTTGATTCCAGGCAAGAGGAACGAAATCTGACCTGACTTGCAATTTAGATATGAGAGAAGCTAAAATCAAGGATTGCAAGAGAGAAGCCGAGTTTTACTGTGATTTGAATATCCAACATCTCAAATCAAGAACCCTAGCCTCTAATTTGTGTGTTATTCAACACCGTTGTTGCTTGAATGTATGCTCATCTCCTCTATAAGGTTCTCTGTTCAGATTATTTCACAGGGTTTCTTGACTTTCCATTGAGATTCTGCTACAAAGAAATCTTATTTATATTGTTTTGGAAGATCTGAGTGACATTGATGAGGTATTTGTTGTTATCTTTCCAACAATGGCTTGTTTTCTTAAAATGCAAATATCTATTGAAGAGACTCAATGAAATACCAAAATGTTTTAAGGAAGCTGAGAAGAGATGGGATTAGCCTCAGTGGTATATTTCATAGTGCTATTCAGGATTATGGAGAAGATGAATAATGTACATTTAGATTATGTGAGCAAGGTACTAGAGTTTTCAATTGCCTTTCAATAAAAAAATCCGATGTATATGTACATATCGTGAATCAATTGTTTTGGGAGTTTGATCGTGAATCCTAGAACTACTAGTGTTTGACGCTTGCCATCAAGATTCATCCCTATTTTTATCTACCGGTAATTTTTTAGAGTCATGGCCGGGTTACTTCTTCGACAGAATTAAAGACCTTTCCAACTTGTTGCCAATCACTAAGTGCTTCAATGACCTTTGTATGATACGGAGTTGGAATGAAGTTGATGGCTTACTTCACTGTGATGTACAAAAAAAAAAAGGATGCATTCATCAATGGTATTATTTTAAAGAAGGAACCATTGGCTTTGCTGGTTCATGTGTGTTGGTTCAGCTAATGCAAGGCGTAATGTTAGATGTGAGGTTTTCAAATATATTGAGAAGCTTGCTAATGAAGTTGAGCTATGAATTTTTGAAGAATCAGGTGGAAATTTAGAGAACCAAGTTAGCATTTTTGCAATTTCTTTTATCACTACTACAAAAAATAATTATTATTTTCTTAAACGACATCTGTTTTTTAAGAAGGGAAGTAAAATATGAAAGCGGTGGCATTTTTATAATTATTTAGAAAAAAAATTGATATATTAGGCTTCGCTTTAAGTTTTAAGATGCAGAAAGTGTACTTAAAACATCATAATTAAAGTTTAGATGCCAAATGTGGCCAACAGAAGGTAGCAAATGAAATGGCTGGCGCCAAAAGAAACTGCTTTTAGTGTCCAAAATTTATATTAGGATGGCAAAAACACTCTTTTGGCATCTTAAAGTACTGTTTAGTACTATTTAGGACGCCAAAACCTCTAATATTTCAGACATTTCCCTCACATTGTGCGAGCGACTCCGTCTCCCTTATCTTCCCTCTTCGCGTCTATCTTTCATCTTGCCTTCTCTCCCCTCCTCCCCTATCATATGTCTCCCCTCCTCTCCCTATCGTTCTTCTCCCCTCCTCTGTCGTCTTCCTCAAAGAGAACTACTTATTTCATTGAAGAAGCGAAGGTAGGTCTTTAATTGAGTTTCACGCACCAATGGTCCCTACCATTTTTAATTTTCAACCGAGCCGCAATCTCCACCATTCCCCCGCCTGATAAGGTCTCTCTTTAAGATTTCGGTTTTCTGAAATTCTTCCATACTCACCGTTTAATTTATTCCAATTTATTATTTTTCTATATTTTTGCCTCTCCTAATAATTTCATTTCAGGAAATTCTTCTCCGCTGGGTAACTCATCACTCACACCGTTATTATTCTTGATTAGCCAACTCTTCGTTTGGGAACTTATATTTTCTCATATGGTGTGGCTAGTTTATTGTGGATTCAGCAAGTTGTTGTTTTGTTTCTGAATCAGGCAACAATCACCTTTTATTTCTTATACGATGGTTGCTAATTAAGTTGAGGTGCTTCTCTCAAAAGGGCCAGATCTATTTTTCAATTTCAAAAGGGAAGCACAGTGGTTGAATTGTCTGCTTGTGATATATATAGTTAGCCAATGATGTATAGGTTGACATGGTTTAAGATGTCCAATTGGAATTGAATGTGAGCACCTTTTAGGTTCCTTGAACCGACATCTGTACTTATTTTTTGTTATGTTTCTTAGCCAAAAAACATGTACTGGAAGTGAAGATATTTACTCGCAGCTTTGTGTGTATATAGAACAAAGCTGCCAACTGAATGTACATTGTGGAGATGGACTTTTGCTTTTGCACACCCCCTTACGTACTGGTTGAGCTATTTGCTATGTGTAAAACCTGTTTTTGTTTTTTTGTGCCAAGTGTGCTATTCGTAATACCTATACCTTCAGCTTGATGAATTCAGTATTCAGAAATTTGTTATTATATCGCTGCCCCTTTTTATCCCAAAAAAATGGCAAGATAATAACAAACTAATTACAAACTCTAGAAATATTCTCCCATTTATAAAAATACTATTGGATAAGATATTATTATATCATAACTAAGTCATGATGAGACATTAATACCTAGGTTACACACAAATTTGCTAATAATTGAATTTACATGTAATTCAATTCATATTTCCTGTGACTCAACATGTTTAGAACTCCTTCGGCTATCATTCCTATATGTCATTGAAATGTCAGCAAAGGAACTTAGTAATAGCCTACTTGTACATAGCAAAATCAGTTATATATGAAAATATATATAAAGTGCATTTTAAAGATATTTGGAGAGTTATCTAGACAATTTTAAGAGATTTCTATGAGATTATATTATTATAAGATCAAATCAAAGTGGTGTATTATTTGTGGGATTTTAATTTAAAATAAAAGTTTGAGTTTAGGAAATAAATAATAGTAATTACAAGTTTTAAAAAGAAAAAAAAAGAAGAAATAAATAATTATTTCTATTATTAATATTTGCTGTTAACAATCAGATCACGTCATTGGGCTAATGAATTGATTGAATGAATTGGACTGGAGGCAATTGTGCGTTGGCCAACGAATTGAAATTGATGAATGAATAAAGAAACCTAAAGCTAAATGTATAAAAGGAGGGACGGACGCAGAAAAGAAAGAAGACGCTGACGGCAAGAAAGAAACAGAAGAGAGCAATCGCAAAGGCAGCACGAGACACGGCAGATTTGAAGAGAAAAAGAAAGACGCAAGCACGAGCAGAGACGCTGACGGCCGAAAAAGAAGAAAAGAACGAGAAAACAAAAAGAAGCAGAGGGTGCGCAAGAATATCTGGAAGAAGCGTCGGTGGAGTTTGACTTATTGTTTTGATTATAGTTTATTTCTTTCTTAGGATGACTGTGAACTCTGAATTCCTATTTGCTGTGATTTGGGTTGAATTAATGAGTAGCTAATTTATTTTGTAACTTAAAAGATCTATGAACTTATTAATGGATTCAAATTTGTTTTCATGGTTTATGGTTTAGTTATAATCATTATTAATTTTGGTTGCTTAATCTTATTTAGTTTTATCTATTTAGTGACTAGCCATCATTAAATATGAATTCGAGCATTAAGATTTACCTTGATGAAGGACATTTTAATTAGGCTCTTAGATTAAGTAATATGAGATTAAATTATGATTTAATTTGCAATTAGGATAAACATATACCTAATAGCACATATAATTGTAAAAGAATATGTCTGAATTAAATTGCTTCTTGAGTAAATTTGTTAGACATAACTCAAGTTTCTACTTAAGAGAGGGTTGTAAGTTGACCGACAGACACTTATACTATTTATACTCGAGATTAACATAATTGATATTAAGGTTAATTAAATTGGTGAAATAAAGGTTTATGAAGTTAATAAAGGATTAGTGACTCTAGATTGCTCATTTGATTGTTTATCTTAATTTTGATTTTATTTTCTTAATTAAATTCAATTTGGTTACTCTACTTAAACAAAAGTGTAAAATTAATTATTAATTGAAGTTGTAGGTACTCTCGTAGAAACGATATATTACTTACTTTTTATTACTTATGGCTTGTCCCATCCAAAGTCCTAGACTATAAAGTTTTGCCCTATCAAACTCTTCAAATGCCTTCCTGCTCTCCAGCCGTCACATCCTCCTTTATTCATTTTGCTTTAGGTTTTTTTTCATTCATTCAACCATTCTGATTCGTGGGCCCAGCTTCAATATCCAATTAGCCCAATTCATTTGCCATTTAATTGAAATAAAACCAATGAAATAATAGTGCTCCCTCCTGTGAGTTTCTGCCTTCTGATTGTAAAAATAGAATAAAAGGAACTAAATCATAATAATAGTCTTAATAATAGAACTAAGTTTTTATTTCTTTTTTATTTTTTTTTTCCAAACTTAAAAACTTTTATTTTAAATTGAAATTTCACAAATAATGCACCGATATGATTTGATCTTATAATAGCATAATCTCATAGAAATTTCTCAAAATTATTTAGATAACTCTCCAAATATTTTCAAAATATACTTTATATATATATAAAATATGGAGAGTTATCAAGGACATTTAAATCGGTCACGTGATTCAAAAAAGCATACAAGTAACATACTAACATTATTCATGTATATAGGGATAAATGCAACTCCCTTATCCTCTCTTACACGCATACAATTATTTGAAATTATGCTACAAGGACATAAAATTAAAAACATACTAACATTATTCATGTTACAGAGAGCAGAAAACTAGTACTGAATATTACCTCTATGCTTGGACGGAGAGAAATTAGGGGAGAAATAATATGGAAAACTCCCAAAAAATAGTAAATTTCTTTACCATTCTCAGAAGTTTTTAATCCTAGTATTCAGTCCCTCTATTTTTTTCCCTACTTTTCTCTGCATCCAAACATAGATACCCCATCATCAGTTTCTTCTTGGCTTCTGGGAAAATTATGGGAAAACCTCAATGACAGACCTTATACCTAGAGCTGGAGTTATCTTATAGGTAGTGAAACCTGCAGAGGAAAACAAGTGGGCCCACTCTTTCTCATTTCTCTCTTTTCCTGCTAACAGTGTCAACATTGTCAGATCAAATTGCAACTGTGTTTCAACCGATTTATCATCATAATCTGCCTTGTTATCCTCAACCACTTCGTTTATTATAACCAACTTCCCTCGCTTGCCTTTGCTTGTTATGGCCTCCTTGCAGTTCTTCAGTAATTTCAGACATCTCTCTTCGTCCCAGTCACATAGAATCCACTGCTTGTCATTCCAAGTAATTAAGCATCCTCAAAATGAATTTCTTTCCATTGTACAAAGATATAAAGACATGCGAATCATATAAATTAAATTACTACCTCTATGGTTATTTCACGGTAGTAACTGGTTTCACATATATTCTTACTATCATTATTTCACGGTAGTAACTTTCATTATTAAAAACTTAATGCGCATCTATATATAATACTCCCTCCATCATAAATGCTTCTTAATGTCACATACCAGTATTTTTTTCAGGGGAAAAAAATCGTTGATTTTGGAATGTCCAGACTTGAGTATTTTTTTTTTAAAGAACTGATTATTTTAAATAAAAATATATTTTTTAAGAAAATAATAGTTGAAAGATTATCTTTATTTTATATTTTATACTTATTAAAATAATTTTTTGAAAAAAATATAGACTTTTAAAATTTTAGATCTAGATTAACTGTGACGTTGATATGTTTAGCTCTACCTACTCACCAATTCACTTAAAAACTTACTCTTATTAATAAGAGCTCAAAAAAAGTTCGAGCAACCAGATCATTCTGATTTCAGTGCCTACCTTCAACGTGATAATATCAGCAGCAGGAGGAATAGTTTGAAACATATCTCCTTGTACGAACTTGAGGTTTCCACAATCCTTCAAGCCACCAACAACGTAAGGCAAATCGAACACAGTACACTCCATTTCTGGAAAAGCTTCAGCTAAGGCCTTGGCCATGGTGCCAGTGCTACCCCCAACATCAACAAGCGAGCCACATCCCTACACTGCTCAACCAACACCTTTACCACCAGTTTTGAATCGCGAGCCATTACGTCTGTGAAGTTATTGAAAGCCCGAGGCACATTCCCGGCATAGTCATAGAAAGCTTTTCCATGCGCCGTTTCAAACAGCGTCGGATCATTGTTCTGAAACCAAGCGGGCAAATGTTCCCACGGTTTCACTGAGATTGGGTCAAGCGCGAAAAGTGGATAAGTGGCGAGAGTGAAGGGATGGTCCTTGAGAAGAAGGGTCGATGCATCAGTGAGGACGTAGCCCTCAGGATAGTCAGAAGTTTCTGGAAGCTTCTGGAGAGAGAAGAAGCCGGTATGAGTAAGGAAACGCATCAAGCGACGGAGGTGAGGGGCTTTGGAAGGTTGGATTTGAAGGGAAGAGGCGAGAAGAGGAAGGGGCATGGGCTTGCCATGCTTGTGAATGATGTCTGGTATGTTTAACTCTATTGCTGACCTCAAAGCCATTGAGTTAATGAAGCTGAAGCCGGTGTTCCATACATGGGTTTGAGCTTCAAGCATTCTTCTTGTTGCTGCTTCATGCCCTTCGTTTTGGGATGCCATGGTTTTGCTGTTGTTGTTTGGTATCTACTGCACCACAATAGAGTAATTCTCGAATTTATGTTGGAATGCTAGCTTAGTTGATGGTCTATTTATAGAGGCAATTGTGCTCGTTTGAATTAACATTTGTAAAAATAACTTTTATTCTAACTGATAGCAATTTCGACAAGTGCACCAGTCATTATAAATAATAAAGTAGTGAGAAAAAGATCGTCTCATGAAGAATAATACTCCAATCACTAATTTACTATTTTCGCTTTAGTTAAATGAATTGAGTGATAAAGGATGAGTTGTAACCAAATAGAATTTAAAGAGTTAAAGAAAGAACAAGAACCCAAGATCAAGAATCTCAAGAACGATGCTTAGAAGAGATAAGCAATCAAGAAAAACGCAGTTAGGGCTTAGAATCTCCCTATGCTCCTCCAAGAATCTGAATTGAATCCTTAATTGTTTATTATTCCTATGATTGACGATCAATTCTTTAAAGTTAGACTAAGTCCTAATATCTTGATGCTACCTTGGTCCATTATTTTTTAAAACAATCTAATGTCTTAGTATTGTTTGGAAATATCAAATTTTTTAAATCAGAATTATAAGATCGCATAAACTCGTAAGTCTATGTCTAAATCATGCAACTCTATGATGAATTAACGGTTCGGGTTAAATGCACCAACATCTCTATTGTCATACACCAACCTATGAACAATCTAAAAGGTGATCAGTCTTCAAGAAAACTTTGAGCGAAGAAAATTCATTCAATCAAAAAAATCAAGATCAATCAAGAATTCAAACAAATACGTTAAACTCGCATAGGGTTCATCCTAACCCTAACTACAAAAGAAAACTAGCCAAGTATGGCTAGATTAACAAAAGAAGAAAATAGATGAAAATTAGAATTGTTCTTCAAAGATTGGGGAAGGTTGATCTCCATGATGGTGTTTTGATCTTCTTTCTCCAATGCAGTCAAGTTGTTCCCAATGCAAAAAGTTCTTCTTGGTTGCTAGGGTTTCTTCTTTTTATATTCTAGGACCAATTGGGCTTCAAATCCACTAAAGATTCTTAATTTTATTTCCTTTTTCAGGTCCTGGAAGTTAAAAATAAGATTTTTCGCACTTCTAGCACCCTAGGCGCCAAAACCTAGCAGAAGACAAAAAGTTGGCACCATGGGCGCCAACTTTGCACTGAATTGGCGCCCTGGGCGCTAACTCCTAATAGCCATCCAGAAAGGGCGCCAACTTTTACTTTTTTTGTTGGCTTCTCTTCTTAACTTTTTCCTGAGCTCTTCCAATTAGCTTCTTCTTATGGATAAAAATCTACAAAACACACCAGAATACTTGTGAGGGTATTTATGACATCAAACTCATGTTTTTTACTTATTATTCTTAAGCTTTTTAATTATATTAGGTCAATTTCATGCTTAATTTATACCTTAAAATATGGTAAGTTTACGGCTCATCATTAACTGATTTTTTTATCCACGAAAGTTTAAGTAAAAGTTGGTTAGTGTAATGTGAATTATGATTAGATATGCTTCTATAAAAAAAAAAATTAGTTTGATATAAACATGTTGACAAGTCAGTTTCACCAGTTTTGAAAAAAAAAAAAAAAAACTGGATGACTGATGAATTATGAATTATGAACTGTCACCTACCATTGCAAGTCTAGTCAACAACGCTTGACCACTAAAAATGGAAACAAAAGTCTATTGAAAAATTGGAAGGAGTACTATCCAGTATTTCCACAAATAAAACAAAAGTCAGTACCATATTTGTCAGTACCTATAACTTCACGGCAGGCGGGAACGACAGCGAACGTTGGAACTACTTTTCAATGGCCATCAGATGGGATCAAACAGTCTGGATTTGATTTTTTTTTTTTAAAAAAATAGTGATATTTGAATAATAAAAAAATATTTTTTTAAAAAAATTATTACTTAAGAGATTATATTTATTTTAGATTTTATACCTCAACCCACTTAAAATAATTTAAACAGGTTAGTACATTATACATACATTGATAGATAACCGAGTTTTAGGTATTCCATATTTATATTTGACCTGTTTATTTTTTTTGAAGAGAAACATACGTAAGCAGTAAGTATGTATCCAAATCTATCATACTAAATTCTCAAATCTAAATCTTTAAAATTGAATGGATATTATAGTTATTATATATTTTTAATGTCTTAATTTCTATTTGTTGATAGATCTCACCTAAGTCATCACTTCGGGCCGGAAACTTAGCTTAAAATTTTCTATAATAATTTATTATGACAAAGATGGCCGCTGGTTGTTATACATTTGGCTGTACTCACATGGATTAAAAATTAATCAGATGACGTATTCGCACTTGTACATTGTACTCTCATGCATTGTTGTCAAACTCGTGAGTTGACTCTCCGAGTTTATCGTTTTTACGTTTTTAATTTACAAAAACGAGTTGAGTTACTAATAAACTCGTGCCAATTGTAAACTTGGTTAAACTCATGAGTTTATACACCTATTTTACCCGTTTTTACGTTTTTAGCTTATAAAATCGTTTTAACTTACCTTTAAACTTGTATTAATTTTTTTATTTGAACATTCTCAATAGCTTTTTATATAAATTTTATAGAAATTTATTTATTAAATATGATAAATGATGGATAGTGATGGATTTAATTTCAATTATTTAGATTTAAAATACATTTAAATCAAATTATTGTCATTTTTATATTTTAATTATTTAATTATACACTAATAATACATATTTAATAATAAAAGTAAACTCTTAAGAATTTAAGATATAAGTTTACTTCACGAGTTTATTTTTACTCTCATGGACTCCCAAAAAAAATGAACTGTTATCTACCATTGCAAGTCCAGTCAACAATGCTCGGCCATGAAAAAGTTTATTAAAATTTGTTGGGAGTCCATGAGAGTACAGGTGCGAATAGGTCGTCTGATTTGATAATTTAATTTTTATTCCATGTGAGTACAGCCAAATGTATAACAACCAGCGGCCATCTTTGTCATAATAAATTATTATAAAAATTTTTAAGCTAAGTTTCCGGCCCGGAGTGACGACTTAGGTGAGATCTAGCAACAAATAGAAATTAAGACATTAAAAATATATAATAACTAATATCCATTCAAATTTAAAGATTTAGATTTGAAAATTTAGTATGATGGATTTGGATATATACTTCCTGCTTAGGTATGTTTTCCTTTAAAAAAACAGGTCAAATGTAAATATGGAATACCCAAAACTCGATTACCCATCCATGTATGTATCATGTACTAACCCGTTTAAATTATTTTAAGTGGGTTGAGGTATAAAATCTAAAATAAATAAAATATCTTAACTAATAATTTTTTTAAAAAAATATATATATTTTTTTATTATTCAAATATCACTATTTAAAAAAAAATCAAATCCAGACTGTTTGATCCCATCTGCACAGTTCAATTCAGATAAGATGAGGTCCTTATCCTTTGGATGGCCATTGAAAGAATAGTTCCAACGTTCGCTGTCGTTCCCGCCTGCCGTGAAGTTATGGGTATTGACAAATATGGTACTGACTCATGATGCATTTCATCAGTCATCGAGCATACTTTTCTTTATTTGTGGAAATACTGGATATTACTCCTTCCAATTTTTCAATAGACTTTTGTTTCCATTTTTAGTGGCCAAGCGTTGTTGACTAGACTTGCAATGGTACATGACAGTTCATTTTTTTGGCAATTATGAATTATAGAAGCATGTTAGTGGATAATGAATTTATAGAGGCAAATGTAAGATCTTTCAAGCTAATACCTTTTTCCCTTGCACAAGAAATCAGATTTCAATGATGCTGATTATTTAATGTTTAATTTGCATTGTTGTTTAAAGCGTTGTAGCACCACGGATAATCACCTTCACCTTCGTACATATAATTGATGTTGTTCTATCAGCTTACTGACATAACTGGACCATATATGTGATAAGGGGGCACGTGCCTTAACCCTTCTATATATTTTTTTTTTGAGAAAAAAAATAGATTTTCCTTTTCTATGCCTTCTTCAATACGCACGCACGCCTAGTTCTGTTCTTTGTTTTTTTTATGACCTATCAAGATAAGGAAGTTTTCCCCCTTTATTACTTAGTCCCTTATATTGAAGACATAAGTAGCTAAAATTCATGTATAAGATTAGAAGATATAAGTTCAATTTAAATTCAGCTAACCCAATACAGATGTTTTTAGCTCTTTTCTTTATTTGACCAAACATTTTTCTTTCAGAACTTTTGTATTTGCCATCTTTCACAATATTTATTTGCAAAAAAAAAAAAAAAAATTGTTTTTGTTTTTTTTTTAACTTTGAAAGAGGGAATGACTTTTTTCCTTTTAACAAACTATCTTCCAATCTCATTTAAAGATAGGACTGTTTTAAGTCATGGGCTAAGTAACAATATAGGGTGAATAGAAAACAAACAAGTCTAGGCTCAAAGGGCTAGTAATAGAAGATATTCTTTTAAGGTGGTCTATTTGGCCAATTGGGTATAAAAATATATATGTGTGTGGCTTTGTCTTCCCAATCTATGCATACATCAAAAGAGAAACGGAACAAGTTCTAGAGAACTACCACAGTGAGGTCTCTCAAAAAGAAAATTTTTACTATTTAAGCCTAAATCCTCACATGGCTTTTAACTCAAGCTAAAACACTATTCCCATATTTATCATTCAAATACTATCCAGATATTCACAATCCAACAACTAATCCAAATAAGCAATCATATTCTTCAATTAATTTCAATGCAACCTCATAGCAACAATATAAATATAAAATCTCAAATGATCACTGGTGCTTCATACAGGCTATTCAGGTTTAATGATACTTTAAGCTCATGTTCTCTTAGAATTAGTTACATAACAACCATGCAAATCTCCTACAAGAGTAGCAAAAATAAGAGGACATAGATAAAATTAAGATATCTTCCTTGATATTTGCAGATTGTGGCCACCATTCCCAGATTTATAATGTTGCTATCCTCAGCAATTAACTCGAAGATGGAGATAGGCCCAGTCAAGAGTTATCGGAGTGGTCATCGTCGTCCTCGGGTGCGAGATCCTCTTCGGACTCAGTGTCTGCCTCAGGGAGGTGACAACTGGTCGAGTCTATATCCTGCCAGATGCACAAGGCCTCCACCATTCTGGTCAGATACACTTGCCCACGTTGGAGGTAACACACATAGCGTTGCAGGCGTCGAATTGCGGTGGGCTCAGCTGGTGGCTCTTCGGGGGCAGCAGGAGGTGCCTCAGTGGTGGAGGGGCCAGGATGGGATGTGGGTCGGGTCTGGATGGGAGTCTTCATCAGGGCGTGTCGGTGGGCTTCCGAGGTCCATTTGGTGATTGTGGGCCACTGAATCGAGGAAGCCAATTGAACATCCAAGACCTCATCTGCTGGAATTGTGACCCCTGCCCTAAGACACAGTTGCATGATAAGTGAGCAATGTCCCAATTTGCTCTCTTTCCTGCCAAGGTGATGGATTGGGCAATCCGATCGGAAAGGATTGAAGGGATATCAAGATTTCAATCGCCCAAGATTTCACAAATGAGCACAACCCTTTCCAGGTTGACATCACCATGGTTAGTAGACGGAAGGATGTTGCTATTGATGAAATGGAACCAGGGACGGGTATCCACAGTAAGATCGGTCCTAGCCAATTTTTCAAGGATGTCAGGCAATCTATGTCTCTCACACCAGACCGAAAAGGGATGGGCAATTCGCAATCGCAGCGATTCAGCAGAGGTAGCAATATTAGGTCTATATTGTCTGGGACGTATAAGGGCAAACAATTCATATGATGTTCAAAAGCACAAGGTCTGCCTAGATCATAACTAGTTCCCAGAAAACTCTCAATAGTGGCAGCATCAAAAGGAATAGCTATACCTTGAACCCAAGATACCCAAGTTTGCTCGACCTAAGCTCTGTCAGCATTGGCAAAAAATTCTCTATAGATTTTACCAGAGCTATTGGTAGGGAAAGTTACCAATTTCTTCCATTGGCGACGCCGAATGATTGCTTCCATTGGTGGATCACTACGCAAGAATGTATCAATCACCCGTTCAGGAACAAAGCTCTTGGGAAGAAACCAGGACCGGTACCGCTCCCTGCTTTTCTAGTGAATTAAACTTGGAGGCTTCAGGGGTAGTGTGAGAGGAGGAAGAAGCTCGAGCCTGCTTAGAACCAACAGCTGGAGGGGCATATGGTTGAATAGCCTTGTCCTTGCCCATTGTGCTTCCTCACCTGAATAATTTTTTTTTGAAAAGAAAAAGAAAAGAAGGAAAAAGAAAAAAAAATGATACAAAAAGAGGAGGGGACAGTTGTAACATCTTGATTTTTTTGAGATTAATTTATAGTAAATAAAATTTTACATGAAATTATTATGAGTAAACTTTCTTAAATATATATATAAATAATTTTTTTTTAAAAAAATAAATAAATATACTTGAATGGTAGATGACTGTGTGGTAGATACAAATGTGATATTTGATCGGTAGATAAGTACAAGGTAGTTAGATGGTAGATATACATGTATTTGGTAGTTAGATTGACCAGTAGATAAGTATAGGGCAGTTAGACGGTAGGTATACATGTGTTTGAAGGTTAGATGGTAGATGAACTTATGTGTGGTAGATGGATAAGTAGATAGACATATTTATGGTAAATGAGTGGTAGATAGACATGTGAAAATTGGAAGGTAGTTGAGACCAAAAAATTCTATAAATACCTCACCACTTCTTTTCTACCACACAAACACATACTTCCACTGTTCAGCCTTATGAGAGTGTAAGAGAGAGAGATAGTGTTGTGAAGATTATATGAGGTGCTAGAAGAATCTCATTAAGAGAATTGAAGTCTGTAAGCTAGGAGATAACATGTAATTCTAAATATTCTTCCATACACTTGTGAATTGTGTATGATTATTAATTATTTATTTCTATGGACTGATTTATATGTGTATGTGTTATAATATTTTATAATAAAATGTCAAAATTATGGATTTGTTCCCAAATAAATTACAGATATGTTCCCGAATAATTTACGAATTTGTACCCGCATATATTACAATTTTGGATCTGAATAGTGATTTACTATTTGCATAGTAACTTATACGTATTTTTGAACAGTGATTTACTATTTGTACGTGTACGTATTTTTGAATAGTGATTTAATATTTACTCCCAGGTTTCAAAATGATTGATTGACCCGGTGAAATAACAAACGATGTTGATTTAATACTTTTTTTTATAGAAATGTTTATCATGGCGGCTGTATGTGAAGGGACGGAGTTAGGAGGGATTTGTATGATACTGTTTTAACACCACCACTCAGTGCACAGTGGATGGTACTTGTCAGGGCCCCTTCTTCCATGTTATCCTCTGGCCGGGATTGCATTGGAGTTGTGGGACACGTGACACCTCCTGAGTTGTGATTAAGGAGAGGAGCCATAGTCTAGGCTTAAGCTCTATACCTTTGGCCGGGTGTAACTTAAGTTTTGGTGAGCTTGGGACATCTCAGTCAAATGATATGTTTCTGTTGAACCATGTGTTAGCCTATGGCTCCAATCAGCGGTATAAGGTTGGAAGAAGATATAAGAGGGGCTGCATATTGCATTATTTTTCATGGATTACAGATTTACAAAATGTTGATACACACATATATACAGTAAAAGTTTTTGTATGAAAGATTTTATGTGTGTGTGTGTGTATATATATATATTAAAATTATTTATAATTAGTTCCTACTTTTTATCATATATAATTTACTTGTGTACGGTAGAAAATTTCAGTAGTTACTGAGACGTGGAAATCTCATCCCACATTAACATTTTTCAGGTGATTATCCTAATAGGGTACAAGGGGAGGCACCAATGGAGTGAGCCCAGAAAGCTCTTTTGTACTCCTGTTGTATAAGTTATGTTATTTATATTTGCCAAGACCCTAGGACTTCTGCTTATGTTTATCTTTAAGTTATTTTTCAGAAATTTGTACTTTATGTTATGAACTACGTTTTAAATGGTTTGATTTGAATGATGATCAACCTTGTTGGTTATATTTCAAATATTTTGCCAAGTTTTTGGTGATGGATTTGGGGTGTTACAACGGTGGGGTTGGGAAGGACAAAAGGGAAAAAGAATAAAGTAAGAAAACAAAAGGAAAAGAAATAAAAAAATGAAAATGAAAAGGGGGGTCGGGTTTTGGGTTGGGTGGAGGTGTTTGTGGAGGTGGGGTCGATAGGTAGAGAGGGTGGTGGTGGGGTGAGAGAGAAAAAGAGGGGGAGAGAGAGGGCGAAAGAGAGGGGTTGGGGACGGAGAAGAAGGGGGTGGGGGTGGGGGTAGGCTGAGGGAAAATGGGGGTTGGTGGAGGGAGGAGGTGAGGAAATAAAGAGAGAGAGAGAGAGTGAGGGGGGCTACGATGATGAAAATGGGGGCAGTGGAGGAAGAGGGAGGAGGTGGGGACAGTGTGGGGGAAATGGGTGGCGGTGGAGGAAGAGGGAGAAGGTGAGGGAAATAGAGAGAGAGAGTGAGGGTGGCAGCTAGGTTTGTGGGGAGTTCGAAAGTGAGGGAGGGGGGCTGAGAGAGAGAGGGGAGGAAAAAAACCCTAAAAAAAATTGATTGATTTTTTTTAAAAAATATTTTTTTTTTTGAGAAAGGGACAGAGATGGTGACCCAATGTTTTTTTTTTTGGAAATTTCTGAAGAAAGGAGGCAGAGAGTTGGCGCCAACTTTCTGTGTGAATTGTGATTTTTTTTTGGACCATATAATTTGATCCACAATGTTTACATTCTTCCTATCCTACTAATAATAACTAAGAGAAAATTTATTAAAAAAAACTAGTGGGTTGCCTTCCAATCAGCGTTTGTTTTACGTCTCGAGCCTGACGGTTGTCACCTTAATTTTCCACTTCCAAGGCCACAGAGGTCCTTCCTCTGTCAATGTCTCTACCATGGTAAGGCTTCAGTCGCTGCCCATTCACCTTAAAAGCTTTATCTGAACCTATTGGTGTAATGGCAATTGCACCAAAAGGTGTGACTTCTTTTACTACAAAGGGTCCTGACCATCTAGACTTCAGTTTCCCTGGGAAGAGTTTCAAACGAGAGTTGTAAAGTAGTACTTGCTGTCCCAGATGAAACTCTTTAGGAATAATCCTCCTGTCATGCCATCTCTTGGTTCTTTCCTTGTAGAGGCTAGCACTTTTATATGCAAAAATTCTGAATTCATCAAGTTTATTTAGCTGAAGTAACCTCTTTTCATCAATAGATTTAGCATCGAAATTAAGCAGCTTAGGTTCCCAAAGCACCTTATGCTCAAGCTCCACTGGAAGGTGGCAAGACTTACAACATAACAGCTGAAACGGTGACATGCCAATAGGAGTTTTGAATGTCGTTCAGTACGCCCACAAAGCATCATCAAGCTTCTTGGACCAATCCTTCCTTGACTTCCTAACAGTTTTCTCCAGAATTTGCTTCAATTCCCTGTTAGACATCTCCACTTGTCCACTAGTTTGTGGGTGATATGGAGTAGTGACACGATGAGTAACACCATATTTGCTGAGCAATGATTGAAACTGTCGGTTACAAAAATGAGTGCCTCCGTCACTGATAATGACCCTAGGTACCCCAAATCTGCTGAATATATTTTTTTTTGAGAAAAGATACTACCACCTTAGCTTCATTAGTGGGAAGAGCAATTGTCTCTACCCACTTTAAGACATAGTCCACAACTACAAGAATGTACTTGTTGTTAAAAGAATTCGAGAATGGCCCCATAAAATCAATCCCCCACACATTAAATATCTCAATAATAAGAATGTTGTTGAGTGGCATCTTATGTCTCCTAGAGATATTCTCAGTTCTTTGGCAATGATCACAACGCTCCACAAACTTCCTAACATCCTTATATAGTGTAGGCAAATAAAAACCACTTTGTAGTACCTTAGCAGCAGTGCGTTCTCCAGCAAAATGGCCACCATAGTCTAAACCGTGACAATGCAAGAGGGCCTTATGAGTTTCCTCCTCTGAAATACAGCGTCATAGCACTCCGTCTGCACACCTAGAAAACAAGAAAGGCTCATCCCAGAGTACCGCCAAACATTATGCATAAACTTTTTCCTTTGCTGCCATAATAGCCCTCTGGTATCATCCCAATTGCCTTATAATTAGCAATATCAGCAAAACAAGGTACACTGCTGATTGCCAAGACATACTCATCTGAGAATTCATCACGAATTTCTATCTCTGAATCATCCTGCAACTCCTTAACTTGTATCCTAGACAAGTAATGAGCTACTACGTTCTCCACCCCTTTCTTGTCTCTGATTTCAATGTCAAGCTCTTAGAGTAGCAACATCCAACGGAGAAGCTTTGGCTTAGCGTCTTGCTTAGTCAAGAGATATTTTAGAGTAGCATGATCTGTAAAAATAATCACCTTGGAATCAATCAAATACTGTCTAAACTTGTCTAGTGCATAAATAACTGCGAGCATCTCCTTCTTAATTGTTGCATAGTTCAGCTGCGCCTCATTCAGAACTTTACTCGCATAATAGATAACATGCAACAGCTTATTCTTTCTTTGCCCCAAAACAGCCCCTATAGCATAGTCACTAGCATCACACATCAGTTCAAACGGTAATTCCCAATCAGGTGCTGTCAAAATAGGTGCAGTTATTAATCGCTCTTTCAACAAATTAAATGCCTTAAGACAATTGTTGTTTAAGTTAAAGTCTTCATCTTTGACCAACAACTAATTAAGTGGTTTGGCTATCTTGGAAAAATCCTTGATAAACCCTGGTAAAAACCTGCATGACCAAGAAAACTGTGAACACTACGCACATTGGTGGGAGGAGGCAAGTCTTTGATGATTACAATCTTGGCTCTATCCACTTCTATCCCTTTTTCAGAGATTCTGTGACCCAAGACTATCCCATCTTTCACCATAAAATGACATTTTTCCCAATTACGCACCAAGTTACTCTCTTGACATCTTTGGAGCACACAAGACAAATTAGCCAAGCAAGTATCATAAGAAGTGCCAAAAACAGAGAAATCATCCATGAATACCTCAATAAATCTCTCAGTCATGTCAGAGAAGATAGACAGCATGCACCTCTGAAAAGTAGCTGTGGCATTGCAAAGACCGAAGGGCATTCGTCTGTAAGCAAAAATACCAAAGGGACAAGTGAAAGTTGTCTTCTCTTGATCTTCTGGAGCCACTGCTATTTGATTGTAACCAGAATAGCCATCTAAGAAGCAATAATAAGAGTGAGCTGCAAGCCTCTCAAGCATTTGGTCCATGAATGGCAAGGGAAAGTAGTCCTTGCGAGTGGTATCATTCAACCTTCTATAATCCACACACATTCTCCGGCTGGTGACAGTTCTAGTGGGATTCAATTCATTATTCTCATTTTGCACTACAGTAATTCCACCCTTCTTTGGTACTACCTGCACAGGACTAACCCACTTTGAATCAGAGATAGGATAAATCATAATTGCGTCTAACAGTTTCACCTCCTCCTTTCTCACCACTTCCTTCATAGTTGGGTTAAGTCTCCTTTGAGACTGCCTTATCGATTTCACATTGTCTTCCATAAGAATGTTATGAGTGCAAAATGAAGGACTAATCCTCTTTAAATTAGATATAGACCACCCTATTGCAGTCTTGTGGGTAGTTAAAACTTTAAGTAACTTCTCTTTGTCAGTAGGGGATAAATCAGCACTAATAATAACGAGATAGGTGTCATCCTTCCCTAGAAAAGCATACTTTAGATTAGAAGGGAGCTCCTTTAGTTCCACCTTAGGAGTAACAGGTGGCGCATCGTTATCCTTCCTTTTCAGCTCCTCAACCTGTAAACCAGAATTTTTAAATGTAGAAACCTCTTCTTCCACTTGCAACAACTAGGCAACATCATCCTCCAAAGACTCATCCGAACCGTCTTGAAACAGATCCTCATGAATAACTTCATCGACTACATCAATTTTGAAACAGTCACTATTATCAGCTGGGTATTTCATGGATTGAAACACATTGTAAGTAACTTTCTCATCATTCATTTGGAACTCCATTTTTCCTGCTGCTACATCAATTACCGCTTAGCAGTAGCCAAGAAGGGTCTTCCAAAAAGCAAGGGAAGTTCAGCATCTTCCTCCATGTTAAGAACCACGAAATCCACCGAGAAGATGGATTTGTCCACTTTCACAAGCACATCTTCAATGACACCTTCTGGCTTCTTAATGGGCCTATCCGCCAACTATAATGACATCATAATAGGCTTCATCTCTTTAATGCCAAGAGCTTTCGAAACAGATAAAGCCATCAAATTTATACTAGCTCCTGGATCACAAAGTGCTTTGCCCACATTAACGTTCCCTATTGCACAAGGAATGCTAAAGCTTCCCAGATCTTTAAGCTTCGATGGTAACTTTGTTTGAATAATGGCATTACACTGCTCAGTCAATGCCACTGTTTCGGCCTCTTGCAACCTATGCTTCTTAGACAGCAAATCTTTCATGAACTTTGCATGATTAGGCATGTTTTCAAGAGTTTCTACAAAAGGGATGTTAATTTCCAATTTCTTAAAGATGTCCAAGAATCTAGCATACTGTTGCTTCTGAACCTGCTACTTCAATCTTTGGGGTAAGGAGGTTTTGTATAAGAAGGAATGGGAGATTTCTTTGTAGTTGCCTCTTTTGGAATCTGCTGCATATCATCAATCTTAGTCTTTTCCTTCTCATTTTCAGACTTTTCTTTCATCGGAACAGATTTCTCAATTGGCTGAACCACTACACCACTCCTTGTAGTTATGGCCTTACAATGCTCTTTTGGATTGACTACAGTATCACTAGGGAATGACCCTTAACTCCTCTCTGATATCTGCTTTGATAACTGACCAATCTGATTCTCCAAGTTCCTGATTGAAGCCTCCTAATTTTTTAGAGCAGACCTTGTTTCATTCCGGAAAACTTATGAACCCTGTATGTATTCAATGGTGGTACGAGTCAACTGTGTCAAAGCCTTTTCCAAATCAGTAGTGGTGGTTTGATGGAACTTCTGAGGTGCTGCTTGGGGTTTATAGGAAAAGTTTGGGTGAGATTTCCAATCAGGATTGTACGTGTTGCCATACCGATAAAACTGACTCCTAGGAAGATTACCTATGTAGTTAACCTCAGCTGTTTCTCCAGTAGTGATAGCTGCACAATCTCCATTAGCATGTTCCCCTTGGCAAAAATCACAAGGCAAAAGAGGCTGAGACGTGATAGATGAGACCTGAGAAGAGGCAAGCTGTTTAGTGAGGGTAGCTAATTGATGTTGGATCAACCTGTTTTGTTGGGCGAGGTTCTCATTGTGGGCCAAGAGTGTATTATAAGTATCTAACTGAAGAACTCCCCTCTTTGGTTGTTGAGTAGAAGTTTCATTCTCAAGGGACCCCATATCCTCAAACAACTCTAATGCTTCCTCTGGAGTTTTATTTTCCAGTGAACCACCTACCGTAACATTAATCATCATCCTAGAAGACGGAAGCATCCCATTGAAGAATATTCTCACTTGATCATAGTCTTGTAGATCATGTTGTGGAAACTTTCTAAGCAACTCCTTGAATATTTCCCAAGCTTCACAATATGACTCCCCATGGCCTTGAGTAAAGCAATAGATGTCTGACAGCAGCTTCGTGTACTTAGGAAAAGGGAAAAATTTGTCAAGGAAGTTTATAGTGATAATGTCCCAAGTGGAGAGAATTCCAGTAGGACAAGAACGAAGCTAAGTGCTTGCTTTTCTAGTCAAAGAAAAAGGAAACAGCCTCACCCAAATAGCATTTGCAGAAACTCCATTCATCTTGATGGTATCACAAATCTGCAGAAACCTCTCAATATGCTGATTAAATCCAAATCACTTCCACTAAAAGAACTTTGTTGAACTAAGCTTATGAGGGATAGCTTGATTTCAAAGTTGTTCATATTAACAGTAGGATTGACTACACTAGTTGCAGCTCTGGTAGGATTAAGTGTCATGTAGTCACCCATAGTTCTTCTTGAAGGAGGAAGATGAAGATTATCTGCATCATTCTCTACCATTATAACCAATTGAGTATCAGTACTAGAGCTATCAGCCTTTCCTTTTCTCTGTTTCGCAAGTTTCTGGTTTCTCCTTGCTGTCTTTTCGATTTTAGGATCAAATTGCATTGAATTTCTGTCCGTGGTACCTCGCATAAACAAAGTAAAGAGAGTAAAATAACAAAAGAAAAAGAAAAATCCAATCTAGAGTTTCAATAACTACTCTTAGTGTTGAAATAAAACTATTCCTCGGCAACGGTGCCAAAAACTTGATAGCGACTTCGGCAAGTGCACCGGTCGTTACAAGTAATAAAGTAGTGAGAAAAAGATCATCCCACAAGGAATAGTACTCCAATCATTAATTCGCTATTTTCGCTTTAGTTGGATGAATTGAGTAATAAGGGATGAGTTGTAACCAAATAGAATTTAAAGAGTTAAAGAAAGAACAAGAACCCAAGATCAAGAATCTCAAGAACAATGCTTAGAAGAGATAAGCAATCAAGAAAAACGCAGCTAGGGCTTAGAATCTCCCTATGCTCCTCCAAGAATCTGAATTGAATCCTTAATTGATTATTATTCTTATGATTGATGATCAATTCTCTAAAGTTAGACTAAGTCTCAATGTCTTGATGCTACCTTAGTCCATTATCTTTAAAAACAACCTAATGTCTTAGTATTGTTTGGAAACATCAGATTTTTTAAATCAGAATTATAAGATCGCATAAACTCGTAAGTCTATGTCTAGATCATGCAACTCTATGATGAATTAACGGTTCGGGTTAAATGCACCAACATCTCTATTGTCATACACCAACCCATGAATAATCTAAAAGGTGATCAGTCTTCAAGAAAGCTTTGAACGAAAAAAATTCATTCAATCAAGAAAATCAAGATCAATCAAGAATTCAAACAAATACGTTAAACTCACATAGGGTTCATCCTAGCCCTAACTACAAAAGAAAACTAGCTAAGCATGGCTAGATTAACAAAAGAAAATAGATGAAAATTAGAATTGTTCTTCAAAGATTAAGGAAGGTTGATCTCTACGATGGTGCTTTGATCTTCTTTCTCCAATGTCGTCAAGATGTTGCCAATGCAAAAAGTTCTTCTTTGTTGCTAGGGTTTCTTCTTTTTATATTCCAAGACTAATTGGGCTTCAAATCCACTAAAGATTTTTAATTTCATTTCCTTTTTCGGGTCCTAGAAGTTAAAAATCAGATTTTTCGCACTTCTGACACCCTGGGCGCCAAAACCTAGCAGAAGACAAAAAGTTGGCGCCCTGAGTGCCAACTTTATATGGCTATACAGAAAGTTGGCGCCCACTTGGCATTGAGTTGGCGCCCTAGGTGCCAATTCCTAATAGCCATCCAAAAAGTGACCAACTTTACATTGAGGGCGCCAACTTTTACTTTCTTTGTCGGCTTCTCTTCTTGACTTTCTCCTGAGCTCTTCCAATTAGCTTCTCCTTATGGATAAAAATCTACAAAACACACCAGAATACTTGTGAGGGTATGTCTGACATTAAACCCATGTTTTTTATTTATTATTCTTAAGCTTTTTGATTATATTAGATCAATTTCATGCTCAATTTATGCCTTAAAACATGGTAAGTTTACGGCTCATCATTAATTGATTTTTTTATCCAATAAAGTTTAGGTAAAAGTTAGTTAATGTAATGTGAATTATGATTAGATATGCTATTAAAAAAAAAGTTAGTTTGATATAAACATGTTCACAAGTCAGTTTTACCAGTTTTGAATTTTTTTTTTTTAAAAAAAAAAACTGGATGACTGATTAATTATGAATTATGAACTGTCATCTAGCATGTTGCAAGTCTAGTCAACAACGCTTGGCCACTAAAAATGGAAACAAAAGTCTATTGAAAAATTGGAAGGAGCACTATCCAGTATTTCCACAAATAAAAGAAAGTATGCTCGATGACTGATGAAATGCGTCATGAGTCAGTACCATATTTGTCAATACCCATATGAGAACAGCCAAATGTATAACAACCAGCAGCCATCTTTGTCATAATAAATTATTATAGAAATTTTTGAGCTAAGTTTCCGGCCCGGAGTGATGAATTACGTGAGATCTATCAACAAATAGAAATCAAGACATTAAAAATATATAATAACTAATATCCATTCAATTTTAAAGATTTAGATTTGAGAATTTAGTATGATGGATTTGGATATATACTTACTGTTTAGGTATGTTTTCCTTTAAAAAAATTAACAGGTCAAATGTAAATATGGAATACCCAAAACTCAATTACCCATCCATGTATGTATAATGTAGGGGTGCACATTAGGTGCCAAGCACCTTATGTGCCCCTTAGGTGCCCATCCCTCTATTAGAGGGATGGGTATATTTTTTTAATTTT
Organism: Acacia confusa; assembly: GCA_037074495.1. Classification (NCBI taxonomy): domain Eukaryota; kingdom Viridiplantae; phylum Streptophyta; class Magnoliopsida; order Fabales; family Fabaceae; genus Acacia; species Acacia confusa. Next base: position 4,995,087 of record CM073509.1, read on the forward strand.
TTTTAATTTTTTTATATATTGTATTTATTTATATTTAAATTATATGCTGCTTTCTGGAAAAAAAATTTCATCCAGTATCTCAAATTAATTAGTTTTCATTATACTGGTATTACAGATAAATATTATTGAATGCATGATTGAAAACTAATTAATTTGAGATACTGGGTGAAATTTTTTTTCCAGAAAGCAGCATATAATTTAAATATAAATAAATATAATATATAAAAAAATTAAAAAAAATTAAAAAAAAATATGCTCATCCCTTTAATAGAGGGATGGGCACCTAAGGGGCACATAAGGTGCTTGGCACCTAATGTGCACCCATAATGTAGTATCCCGTTTAAATTATTTTAAGTGGGTTGAGGTATAAAATCTAAAATAAATATAATATCTTAACTAATAATTTTTAAAAAATATTTTTTTTATTATTCAAATATCACTATTTAAAAAAAATCAAATCCAGACTGTTTGATCCCATCTGCACAGTTCAATTCAGATCAGATGAGATCCTTATCCTTTGGATGGCCATTGAAAAAATAGTTCCAACGTTCGCTGTCGTTCCCGCCTGCCGTGAAGTTATGGGTATTGACAAATATGGTACTGACTCATGATGCATTTCATCAGTCATCGAGCATACTTTTTTTTATTTGTGGAAATACTGGATATTACTCCTTCCAATTTTTCAATAGGCTTTTGTTTCCATTTTTAGTGGCCAAGCGTTGTTGACTAGACTTGCAATGGTAGATGACAGTTCATTTTTTTGGCAATTATGAATTATAGAAGCGTGTTAGGCTTTTTTCCTAAAATACCCTTAGAAATTATTTCTAAAACGCCCCCATTTTCAAACTATTTCTCATTATATCCCTCCCTGGAAACATATTCCCTATCTACCCTCATTTAGTCGACTAAATAAGGGCTTTAGTCGACTAAATGGGGTTTAATTTTTTTTAAAAAAACTGTCGACATTTAGTCGACTAAATCTTAGGATTTAGTCGACTAAATGTCGTGTGTGCGTTTTTGCAAAGTTATTGATGAATACATATTTTTATAATAATGGATAAAAATAGTAAATAGTAGATTAATTATAAAAGAATAATAATGATAATAACAATATTAGAAAAGCAATAATGAGATGAATAAAATATGTTAGAGATTATAGGATTTAATCTAAGGTATCCCTAAATAATAGGATCTAAACAACTAACAAGTAGGGAATATATGTATATGTTATATTATTATCATATAATAATAATAATAATAATGGATAATGGATAATAATAGAAGTAAAAATAATGATAATCATGAAATCAAGAAGATAATAATATGATCAAACTTATTCCTAAATAATAGGACTTGAATTAATTTGTTCCTAAATAGTCATTATTATCCATTATTATTGAAAAAAAGGCCACTGTCAACATTTAGTCGACTAAATCCTGGGATTTAGTCGACTAAATATCGGGGTTATTGAAAAAAATTTCACCCCTACGACATTTAGTCAACTAAATCCCAGGATTTAGTCGACTAAATGTCGATAGTTTTTTTTTAAAAAAAAATTAAACCTCATTTAGTTGATTAAAGCCCTTATTTAGTCGACTAAATAGGGGTAGACAGAGAATATATTTCCAGGGAGGGGCATAATGAGAAATAGTTTAAAAATAAGAGTATTTTGATAAAGGCTAATACCCCTATTTAGTCGACTAAATAAAGATCATCCAATCCACCGCCAAATATTTTAGCCCAAATGTCTTAAAGAAGAGAACCCAAATGTTCATAAAACTATATTTTAGCCCCTTAAACATTTCAATATTTATATTTCAGTCCCCCTATGTAACTTTACATCGAAGGATTAAAGTGAAAATAATAAAATTTTTATAAGTTGAAAGATAATTTATTAAAACTTTAGGTTCTTTTCTATAATTTTAGCCCAAATTTCTTAGGTTAAAGTTGTTAATATAGATACTTAAGTTGTTCATGGTGATACTAAAGTTGTAAATGCAATACTTGTTGAATAATTCTTAATAACTTTCATTGGAGCTCCAACAACTTTTTTTTTTTTTTGAATTTATCATGCTAAAGTTGTTAATATAGATACTTAAATTGTTAATAGTAATATTAAAGTTATTAATATAAATACTTGAATTAGTAATAACCTTTATTGGAGCTCCAGCTACTAATATCTTTTTTTGAATTTTTGACTAAAGTTATTATTGTAGATATTTGAGTGTTATTAATATCAATATTAAAATTGTAAATAAGGTATGTGTTGAATATATATAATAATATTGACTGCAGCTCTGGCGGCTAAGATCTTTTTTTGAATTTCTCAGACTACAATTGTTAATATAGATACTTGAATCGTTAATATTGATATTAAAATTGTAAATGAGGTATTTATTGAATATTTTTAACAACATTCATGTGACTCTCGTGGCTAATATCTTTTTTTTTTCTCTCTTTCTCTGACTAATGTTGTTAATATAGATACTTGAGTTGTTAATAACTTTCACTAGAGTTACGACAGCTCATATCTTTTTTTGAATTTCTCAGACTAAAGTTGTTAATATAAATATTTAAATTGTTAGTAACAATACTAAAGTTGTTAATATAGGTACTTCAATTATTAATAACCTTCACCGGAGCTTTGGTGACAGCCGCCGTCGCCAGTCACCGACGTCGGAGCTCCAGCAGTTGGCAAGGGCTTTGAGGATTTTTTATTTTTTAAAAAAAACTAAGGGTGATTAAGTAATTTCTCAAATTTTACAATATTTTAAAATTTTAAATCAGTCTTTTTAGAATTATTAAAATTCAACATACTTATTTTTTATGAATTTTGATGGTATTTTTCTCTCCTTTTCCTTAAAATTTTTATCTTGAGTTTTATTTCATTGAATATTGTGTGTAGATTTTGGGTAAACATAAACTTTCTGCTTCGCCGTGTGCTTGAATGTTTCCAGAGTAATCATCTACTGTTTTCAATATTTTCACTTACTTTGTATTTAAATTGAAAAAGCAACAAATATTAAGTAATTACATGACATTTATATTAAAAACTGTCAAGTAAGTTCACCTATTATCTAACGTTTTTATAGTTAAATTTCAAATATAATACCTTTTTATTTAACGATTACAAAATGTCAAATTTGAAAGTTGAAAACCACAGGGGTAAAAAAATTAGAAAAAAGATTAAAAAAATACTACTTGAACTTTTAAAATCTTAAGGAAGTAATTTTTTAAGAAATAAGTTGTCAATTGTGATTCAAGTGTAGTTAATATCTGTAATTTTATAAGTAATAAAAATGATTTGAGATTTTGGAGTTTAAGAGATATTTTTTTCTTTTTTTCTAAAAAAATTAACCGACAAATATGATATTTTTCTGTTGAGGACTAAGATATTGCTTTTTTTTGGCAAAGATATTGATTTTTTTTAAAATCATCCAATTCTTTGTATATATTATCATTTTTGAGTGGCTTCACAATATCATTTTAAATATTATAGTAAATAATATTTTATTACAAGTACATGCCTTTTAAAATATGATAGAATCATTGTATTTAAGAATTCACATTACATATTTTTCCTTACATGCTTGTTAGGTGATTCTCCCTCTAATTAGAGGGATGAGGGCATTTTTTTAATTTTTATATTTATATATTTATTTATTTAGATTTAATTATATGATGCATCCTGAATTTTTTTCACCCAATATCCCAATAAATTTATTTTTGAAAATTAATTAATTTGAAATACTAAATGTAAAAAAAAAAAAATTAGGATGCATCATATAATTTAATCTAAATAAATAAAGTATATAGAAAATTAAAAAAATTAAAAAAAATGCCTCATCCCTCTAATTCGAGAGATAAGCACCTAATAAACATGTAAGAAAAAGTATATAATGTGCACCTGAATTCAAACCAACTAGAAGACTTCACACACAAAAAATTTGACAGTAAAAATTTAAACATGCGTATCACTTTAGGATATATAATTGTTATTCTAACAACACACAAGGATTTGACTGATCCTTACTTAGGTCGCTTTTGCACTTGTCTCTACCTGCTTCATTATTAATTTGTTTATATTTTATCTTTGATCTGTTATAAAACTGATGAAAATAAAGAACAATAATAAAGAGATTTTAGAGAGAGAGTAGAGAGAAATTCTCATTCCAGTGTATACAAAATGTTTACAGAAGACCTCTATTTATAGATGAAAAATGGGCCTTTAGTGTAATTTCCACTTCAGGGTCATAAGAGGTAATTTCCCTTTAAACTTTCACATGTGAAGCAATAGTAAACATGTGAAGTAATAGTAATCATGTGAGTAATAATGGACATACATATACATATATTTATAACACTCCCCCTTGGATGTCCATTATGAATGTACCTCGTTAAAAACTTTAACTAGGAAAGACCCAGTGGGATAAAAACCTAGCTAAAGAAAAGAGTACATCATTCATTGATACACTATCTAGTGCTGCCTCATTAAAAACCTTTCTAGGAAAACCCAGTGGGACAAAACCTAGATAAGGGAAAAAAAGTACAGCGTGTATCGTCTCCCCCTATTGATTACATCTGATTTGCTCCCCTGATGACTACATTATTTTCAATGTTCTTCTGAGCATATCATCCTTTCTGTCATCAAGAATTCTGTTATTCGCTATGGAACAATAGAAACGCCAAGTCTAACTGTTCATTGTATACCTGCAAGATTCAAATCTTTCAAGTAAAATCATAACAAAATTCATCTAAATCTTTTCATAAATATACATGTGCATATAAAACTTTTAATTAATGTTCATTCTGATAATGATACTATATGCACTATAAATCCTTCATGTAATATATGAATTTATTTAATTGATTATTCTCGAGAATTTGATGCTTCTAGCATCCTGAGTCCTTCTGGAACATATGTGTCTGGCGCCTTATGTCCTTCAGGGACATGTGCTTCTAGCACACACTAATATATTGTGACTCATGATCCTCATTATCATTTATTACCACATATACTATCATATAAACATAAATATTGTCAACATTGACTTTATTTTTCGGTCCCATCGGATTTCATTTATAATTTATTGAGATCTCATAATTATCACACATTTCAGGTACCTAGGTTTTTTTTTTAGACCACAATACTCACTTCTTGTAATATCTCTTCTGGAGATAATAATTTTACATGAGATTGCTCTTCTGGAGATTTTCTTTTATCCTCAACTTGATCATCTATATTTTTATAGCTTCTTTTCTCTTTTGAGGTTTTTTATCTTTAAAACCGATGGACCTGCAACGCTTCAGGCGTGCTTCATAACAATTCATATAAGAGCATTTGCAGTTGGGACATTTGACTTTGTCACTTTCTTTAGGTCAGTAAATACTTTTGGCATTCGATTAGCTAAACTCTGCAAATGAATTATCTTTTGAACTTTTAGTGCATATTTCTTTGTACGAGGATCAAAATGAGCTAATGATAATTCATTCCAGTTAATCTCTTTACCCAATCTACCTATTTTTCTCCCCTTCATCTAATCATACAATGTATATCTATCTGTGTGCATTATAGAAAATTAATAATCATTGCACATTCAAAACTTTTAAGATGAAATTTATCTGGCTCTTGACCAAAAGCCAATTTTACGGGGAGAATTCTGTTAACTTATATAATTGCTGCAAATATATATATATATATATATATATATATATATATATATATATATATATATAAACAATGTTCTCATAATCATTGATTTACTCATATATGATTTATGGATCATTTAATCTAGAAATTGAGGGCATAATAAATTGCAAACTTCTAGTTGCAAATATCACAGCAAACTTTGCAGATTTATAATCATACATATAATATTTCAATTTGATATATTTCTAGAGATTCATTTCCAATAATATTCTCATAATCATTTTTATTTGAGAACATGCAGCTATACGACTCGGATGATCAAACGAGTCATGCCAACTTTCCATATAATTTATCATCAAATCTAATATCCATTCTGGAGGAATCAACACACAAACATTCACAAATTATCAAACAAACTTTCATAGATACTCACACTTGATATATATATCATTCTTCCCCTCAAGTGTGAGTCCGTAAAAATTAATTCATAGAACTTCCATACAATATTCCATATATGATATCTATTTCTACAGAGTTAAAATTCCACAAATTTCTTAATGCATAATCAATGCATAATTTTTGTTACTTTTAGTAACAAAATTTCCATTTTCCAGAATCAACAATCAAATATATATTATTATAAAATACAAAATCATCAGGTGTATCACTGCAGATTTATGAGCGCAACACTGTGAAATTACAGATACATTACTGTGGAATCACAGATGCAACATGCATTACTGTGGGATCACAGGCGCAACAACTAGGATTGTCGTATGCATATAAAGTCAAAAAGTGTCTAAGCTCGTGCTTTATAGGGAGTAGATCTGCAGAGATTTAACAGGACTACGCATATCTGCAAAGATTCAACAGGATTTAATTCGACTTATAAATAGAGGAAGGCAAATGAACATGCCTTACAAACACTCAAGCATCTGATAATATCAACTACCAGATACTCACACATATTTCTCTAAATTCTATTTCCATGACAGGACCAAGCAATTTTATCCCGGTTTCTGATACATCAGACACAACTTTACTTGATGCTTTGTTGTATGATGATCAGACAAACCTGTCGTTTTCTTCTTTACTATTTTCTGATTCTTTAGACACGTTTATTCCTCCTTCTGCTTCAAATGTACCTACTTCTCCCCCAAGAACAAATGTTCTTCCTCAATCTTCAAGGATTAAAGGTACAACTGAAGCAGGTTCATCAAGGAGGCCTGTTAAGAGATGTAGAACTATGATAGAACTAATAGAGTCTACCAATCCAGTTTAGCCAATAGTGATGACAATTAATCAGTCGGTAATCACAAGCCAGCAAACAACCATCAGCCAGCCATCAACAATCAGCTAACAAACAACCATCAGTCTGGCAGTAACCACTAGCCAGCAAGCAACAATAACCAGCCAGCCAACTATAATCACTAGTTAGCCAGCAACTACCAGCCAGTTAACAACTACTATCTTATTGGAATGTAGTTGTTGTGATGTTTTACGGGAGATCATACATACCAACGGACTTCAGTGTCATAAACTTGAAGTTCACGGAAGGAGAACATGTATGATTTCCCACACTGTTTTATTTGAAAATGTACAGGATAAATCTTACAATACTGACAGGCTTCCAATGTTTGATTTTAGTAATAAAAATTTTGGAGAAATCAAACATTTTTTGACACAGTATTGTATAGATTTACAAGCATCAGGATATAACTTGATGTGTGATCCTGTATTAGCCTATTATGAGGTCCTTTGTGTTGGTTCGGAATGGACGAAAAATCCAAATGAACCCCGTGGGAGTTCATTTCAAACCAACATTGAAAATCCATTAGATAAAGGAAAACAACCCGCGGTTAATATTCCATATGATACTTCATCCCTTAATCAGGGTGAATTATATAGATTAACAATGGAGCAACGAGAAAGAATAAAGAGAACGACGCTCCATGATTTAAGAAAATATTTTCATTTAACCCTTGATGATGCGAGTAAACAATTAAATATGAGTATTCACACCATTCAAAAAATTTATAAAGAAGGAGGGTTAAAAGAGTGGCCTTACAAAAAACTTCAAAAACTTATGAGGCAGATCTCAATATTACGAAGAGCTTTACCTCATCTTGATCTCATCTCAAGAAAAGCAAAAGAAGATGACATTAAATATCTTTAGAATGAGATGATTAAGCTTTGTAATGAAGTTGAGTCACTCGCTATTAAACTTTGTTGAAATAATATTGCCTTTTATTTAATTATTTTGTTTATGAATAGTCCTCTCTCGTATTCACAAAAATTGTTATAATTATAGAAAAGCAATCATAATAGTAAAACAATAATAATCAATATTTTATTTATTACTTCATGCACTTTTGGGAATAAAATTGGATAAAAATTCATGATCCAAAACTCACTGATTTGTTTGATCATGGCAAGAAATTAATCCACAATATTTCTTGACTTTACCACAATATTGCTACTGCAATAGCAAATTGGATATATTTATTTATAATATCAATCATGATCATACAATCCCTTGTCTCATAATTTAAGGGCATATTTAATGCCAAATATACAATTTTGAGACTTTTATACAACTGATGGCATACAAAATTTATGGATCAAGCCTTATTTCATAATTTGTCTCTTGACTTCAAGCCAACTTGCCTCTTGGCATCAGGCTAACTTGACTCTTAGCTTTTAGCTAATTTGTCTCATGGTCTTAAGCCAATTTATGCCTCATATCACTTAGGCCAATTTGTGCCTCATATCTCCATGGCATTTTGATCTCATGATATATATGGCATTTTAACAGTTTATTTTCAGGATAAATAAAATAAACGCTAAATAAATAAATAGATGGAACCCACTAATATATATGTATATATTAGTGTCGTTGCCATAAATAATAAAAGGGAAAGGGGATATAAAGCAGTAAATAAATAAAAATAAATGGAGTCCACAATACTAGTGTCACCACCATGAAAAATAAATAAAACAGTAAAGAATAAAAATAAAATAAATGGAGCTCACTAAGTGTCGCTACCATAAAAGATAAATAAATGTAAAATAAATAAATGGAGCCCACTATACTAGTGTTGCTACCATGAAAAATAAATAAAGTAGTAAAGAATTAAAAGTAAATTAAATAAATGGAGCTCACTAATATATACTAGTGTACCACTATGAAAGATAAATAAACGTTAAATAAATAAATAAATGGAGCCCACTAATAGATATTAGTATGTCTCCATGAAAATAAATAAAGTAGTAAATAAATAAATAAATAAAAATCGTGCAGTAAATAAATGGAGCCCACTAATAGATATTAGTGTGTCTCCATGAAAATAAATAAAGCAGTAAATAAATAAATAAATAAAAAGGAGTCCACTAATACTAGTGTTGCCGCCATGAAAAATAAATAAAGCAGTAAATAATTAAATTAAACAAATGGAGCTTAGTATCGCCACCATGAAATAAATAAATAAATAAAGCAGTAAGTAAAGAATTAGAATTAAATTATAAATGGAGCTTAGTATCGCCACCATGAAATAAATAAACGGGAAGAATATATAAACATAAATAAATTACTGTAAATAGTAAAATATAAATTTACCGTGAATAGTGAAATTACTATTCACTGTAAATAGTGAATAAAATAAATTACTAAAAGATTAAATCTAGACTTTCATATAGGAGTCAAAATGAATAAAAATGTAAAATTACTGAAAAGGAAAAATTAACGTGAATAGTAAAAATTACTATTTACTGTGAATAGTAAATGGTAAATAATCTCAAATCTTAACCATGGAACCCCATGTTCAAAATAATCGATAAAAGTAGAACTTTAATTTCATATAATGGTTAAGATTATCCCAGATAGATAAAATAAATATATATAATGAAAATATAAAAGATAATAAGAAAATCCTACCTTTGGTAGAGTAATCGTGATGATAACGTGTTATAAAACTGATGAAAATAAAGAACAATAATAGAGAGATTTTAGAGAGAGAGAGTAGAGAGAAATTCTCATTCCAATGTATACAGAATGTTTACAAAAGACCTCTATTTATAGATAGAAAATGGGCCTTTAGTGTAATTTCCACTTCAGGGTCATAAGAGGTAATTTCCCTTTAAACTTTCACATGTGAAGCAATAGTAAACATGTGATAGTAAACATGTGAAGTAATAGTAATCATGTGAGTAATAATGGATATACATATACATATATTTATAACATGATCTTATTTATAAGACATTTCTAACATTTTTCAAATAATTTAAGGAAAACCTTAAATTTCATTAACTTTTCTATAAAATTCACAAACATTCCAAGTCTACCTTATAAAGTATACATATTCCTACTCTACCCTATTAAGTATACATAATATCAAATGAAAACAAAGTCAACAAAATAATAAGTGAAGAATTAAGTTATACATTCACCTAAGACTCTAATGAGATGTGTTTTAAGTAAGACAAAAAAAAAAAAAAAAATCCCTCTATACCTTGTATATAAGACTAGAGAAGTAAATTCTAAAAAAAGGGGAAAAAGTCAGGGTAAAATGTGTCAAAATAACTACTACCATTGACTAGCATGCTCAAGTAGAATTAAACTTAATCGCCATCATCATAACAAGATTACATTTCAATCACGCCATCAACAATGCAGAGTCACATCATGATTTTCATCCTAACCTATTTAGATTTTTTTCTTCTTTTGACCAGCGCAACCCGTTTGTAAAAAATAAGTACAATAAGTTTTAAAATTTGGGAACATTACATTCTGGTCCCAAAAACAAGAATTAATTACAAAAGAGTCCCACCCTAAAATCCCATTACAAAAAAGTCCATTGTGACTTTTTCGTAAATAATTGAAAAATTTTCAATCCGTATTTACAACTGAAAATATTATATTAACAACAAAAATTCTCAATCCATATTTATAACTGAAAATGTTATATTAATAACTGAAAATGCATTTTAAGTTGTTAATATAGTATTTCCAGTCGTAAATGCGAATTGAGAATTTTTATTGTTAATATAGCATTTTCAGTTGTAAATATAACATTTCAAGTTGTAAATAAGGATTCAATTAATTACAAACTTTTTTGGGACTTTTTTGTAATGACATTCTGACCCAGGACCTTTTTGTAATTAATTATAGTCCTTGGGACCAAAATATAATTTTCAATTAAAATTTTGAAAAATATACTCCCTCCGGTCCTAATTATAGGACAACATTTGAGAGTTGGTTTTGGTCCTAATTATAGGACAAAATTTAAATTTTTGTCAACTTCTTCCTAAAACACCCTTATTTTATTCTCTCAAATGTGTTTAGTTTTTGGTAAGTATATGCATTTAGGTGCATAGAATTTTCCAGTCAATAAAACTCTTAAATTGTTGGATTTTAATTTGTTTATCAATGAGTTAATGTTAATTTACCTATATATATATATATATATATATATATAAACACACACATATATATTTATATATGTACACACACACACATATTTATATATGTACACACACGCATTGTGTGTGCGCGCGCGCGCGTACATACTCATACACTTGTGTGTATGTGTGTGTCTATATGTTTGTGTGTGGGGGGGGGATGTGGGGGTTTATATTTGTGTGTGTACATACTCATACACTTATATGTGTGTTGTAACACCCCAAATTTGGGAAACTCAAATTTAAATATTATGAGAAAAATCAATAATAATTATTCTTTTATCTTATTCTTCATAATTACAAAATTAAATTATTTAAAAATAAGACTTGTATCCCTTAAATTAATTTGGGAAGATTATGAAATAATATTTCGAGGATATAGAAATATTATGGTGGAAATAATTATGGAAAATTTAGCCTGAATAAATGCTAAAAATTAATATTTGGAATTTGGCTAAGAAATTAAAGAAACATTGGAAATTGTTTCCCTTGTAATATTTAAAAATAAATCAGCGAAGTATTGCAAAGGGTAAATTTTAATAGAATGTATATACATATTTCCTAAGTCAAGGATATACTTTGTGATGATATAATTTGAACCCAACATGTTAGCAACATATCAGAAGCTACATGTTAAAGTAAAGTTGTGTGTGTGTATTGGGTTGTAAGGCTACAAGTACAAAGGACCCTAGCTTAAGCTAACATATCTATATATATATATAGCCTTCTATTTGGTTACATAATACGTTAGCCCAACAACTTAAACACCAGCCCAATATACAACCCAACAATGGAACCATCCATTTTCTTCCACTTCCATCCTTCTCCCTCCAACCCCACGTGACAACTAAATGAACCAGCTGCATAAATATAAACCAGAACCATTCCAATGAATATTAACCCAAATCCTCATTTCAGCCCAACTAAAAACCAAACCAGCCACTACTCCATTTTATCCCAAAACAAGCAACAGCTAAACACGTAACAAATCTTAGCGTTAACACGTCACAGAGGTCAGCGCCGAAAACACAGAAAAGGGGGACACGCAACAGTGATTCTCGAGCCCATCGCCTAATACCCACTGGATCTTCTTTCTCGATCGTTACCCTTCAGTCTGAACTCTTAATATATATATATATATCCTTTCAGCCTCACAGAAAAACAGAGTGTGAAACCAGGGCAAAACAGAAAAGAAAAACAGAAAAACGAGAGCGAGAGTGTTGTGTGGAAGAAGAAGAAGAAGAAGAGAGAAAGAAAATATAAAGACGCAGAGAGTGAGGTTTGAGAGTGTCTGAAAAAGAGAAAGGAGGAGCGTCGGAAGTGAGAGAGAGAGTTAAACACCAGATCGTACTTCTCTGCTCCTCCATAGTCGACGCTGTTAGTAGATTTTTGGCAAGCATCTCATCGTGTTTCTTCATCTTCGGGCATTGCTTTCTCTTTGTCTCTTGCTTCAGTTGTGTGGGTAGGTATATTATCTTCTTCCTACTTCTCTCAGTTTTCCCAAACGCTTCCAAGTTGTTCGATTGAGCTATGCGTGTGTTGTTATAGGTGTGTATATATATAATCATAAATAAGAGTAAACCCAACGCCTATAACATGCTGCATATGGATTAAAGAAAAGGAAAACTAAGAATATATATATATATATATATATATATATATATATATATATCTGTGTGTGTGGGTGTCAGTGGGTACATACTGTGGTATTAATACATAGATAGTTGTTGCATGTGTGAGTTAATATATACATGCAACTATTAACAGTACAAGGAAAAGGAAAGGAATATATAAATCGAATATACATACTCAACAATGAAGGCTTTATAAAAATGGTTATTTCCCCTAATTGAGCACGATTTCAGTACAAGTGTTTTGGCACTGTGCTCTTGAATGTATATTGGTTGCTTTCCTTCTATTCATAAAGGTATGGTGCTGACTGGTTCCTGGCAAAGCATAAGCTTCAAATTATGATGAAAAGTAGACCAGATTTAGCATTGATAATACAAGTGTCCTCTACTAATAATTAAGCTGCATTAAGTGTGTAAGATTGTAATTATTACATGTGCAGACATGTGCCATCTAGAAGAGATGAAGAAATAAATATTTTTTTTTCTTTCCTTTTATTTATATATATATATATATATATATATATATATATATATATGAGTTAAATGGCTCTGAGGTAATATTTATTAATTTGATTATGGAATTGTTATTTACTAGGCTCAAATTTACTGTTTATAAAATTTATTGTGTTTGCTGAGTGTTTGTTATTGGGATAGTTTTATAGAGTTTAAATTAGTTTTAAAATAATAATAAGAATAAAAGGAAAGTAGCAATAATGAAATAAATCAATATATTAGAGATTATTTTCTAAGAGATAGGAATTGATTTAATTTGCTTCTAAATAATAGGATCTAAACCAACTAACTAATTTCTATATTATCTCATCTATAATGTCTTTTACAAAATAAAGAAGATAAATAAAAAGATAATATTTAGAAAAGGGAGTTATTAATTATTAACAAAAGGAGAATTAATATTTACAATAGTCTCCCTCATTTAGTGCCTCATAATTTACAACCTCAAGTACTCCGGAATCATTATTAAAAAAAATTGGTATATTTTAAAGTTATGAAATTATCAGTATAATTTGGAATTTGTGAAATTTTAAAGAGTTATTAATTGTTAGTAAATTGGTTGTGGTATATTGATATGTGGAGTGTGTTGAGCTCTTGGATTAGGAGCAATGTGGTAATAGTTAGCATGGGCGAGAGGTAACCACTTTCCACTTATTACGTGTATTTGATATGTTGTTGTCAATAATGCATATTTTTATGAAAATGCCTTGTGGTACTTTATGATTTGAATTATGGAAATCTTAGAAAAAATTCCCATTGAGCTATTAAATGATGTTCAATGATGATTGATTTGGGAATGGATGGAGAAAGTTATTCCACCACGTGGTGATGCCTCCATTGATGCATAATGGTTAGCTTATTATTATCTCACTAGAGTGATGGGAACTTGCCCACCAGAGTGATGGGCCTATGACACCTCACTAGGGTAAAGTGGAAAAAAGACCCATGGGCTGGGGCAGGTGCTCTAAGGATTTTGGCCGATACTCATCACTTGACCAGTGAGCTTTTGGAGTAACCAGTAACATGGGTGTAACTTAGCCCATAGGTCTAGTCGGAGGAAATAAGGCAGTTCGGTTGGAGTGATGAGAGATATTTTGGGAATTAAATTAAAAAAGATTTGAGACACCCATTATGATACTTAACAATAATGTGATATTATATAAAAAATATTGATGAATTGTTTATTTTGGATTGAATTGTTTTATTCCACTTGACACCTCCCTAGCACATATTGATATGCATAATGAGCTGGACTGATGGTTACAACATTTTTCCCAGGTTACCTTATCTGCCCAGGTCCTTCCGGGAAGACTACAGAAGCCTAGTCTACTTTGATCAAGTAGGGCTTTTGTTTGTTTTTGTGTATGAATGGATTAAGGTATCTTGGAATATTTTTATTTACCACATAAAACCTAATATGGGATTACATTGATTAGTAAAGGATTATTTAGTTAATTAAACGGTGGTTGCTTCATGTGTGTGTGTGTGTGTGTGTGTATTTATATATATGTGTGTGTGGATGTGTGTATACATGTGTGTGTTGGGGGGGTGTGGGGGTTTGTATTTGTGTATAGATATGTGTGTGTATCTGTGGGAGGTGTATGTGTTGTTTTTTTTTGGGGGTTGTAGATATATGTGTGTGTGCATACACATACATACATATGTGTACACACACACACATACATATGTGTACACACACACACACATATGTATATATAGCAAAACCATCATTTCAATTAGAAAGCATGGAAAGGAAGATTTTAGGATGAGGAGGTATGTTAATGTCATTAAAAATTTATATAAGGGCATTTTAGGAAAATGAGTGAAATCAACTAATTTAACTCCCTTCCTTAATCTCCCTAAAATCGGTTAAATATGTCTTATAATTAGGATCAGAGGGAATACTTTGTAATTTGGATTTTTTGGGAAAAAATTTAGTGTAATAATCTAAGGGTCAAAAACATATTTAAAAACTAAGATGGAATGGAACTTTGCAGTATTTGGAAATTTTAATTGAAAATAGTATATATACTAAATCTTTTTAACAATAATTATACATTTCAAATTCAACATATAAGGAATCATATAAAAAGTAAAGGGTTAAGTAGCAAATCCGCCCTGGAAGTATACATCGACGAGCAATGTTGTCATGGAAGTTTTTTGGGAAAATCCATATGGGGGCCTTTTTAACAAAAAAAAATTTAAAAAAGGCCCCAAGATTCTAAAAATACCAAAAAAAGCCCTAGGGCCTTTTCTGGTATAAATTCATTATAATTTTAGTTGTTAAAGGGGCTAATATCTTTGTTAATATTTTAATGAATTTATACAAGAAAAGACCCTGATGCTTTTTCTAGTATTTTCATAATCTTGAGGCCTTTTTTGAATTTTTTTTTCTGTTACAAGGGCCCCTATATGGATTTTCCCTAGTTTTTTTAGGCTCAATTACGCCCCGGAAGTCTAAAAGTGGAGCAATATTGCCCTTTTCCATTAAAAAGTTAATGGTCACGTCAAATTTTTTAATGGTCAATGTTAGTTTTTTAACGGAAAAGGGCAACATTGCCCCACTTTTAGACTTCTAGGACAAAATTGAGCTTGAAAAAACTTTCAGGACAACATTGCTCTCAAGTGTGTACTTCCATAGCGAATTTGCTACTTAACCCAAAAGTAAAATGGTGTGTGTGGGGAGGAAAAATTAGCATGGATCTTTAAGTGAGTGAGTGTGTGTGGAGTAAAAATTAGCATGGATCTTTAACTATACTCAGTTGTTATTTATTTTCAAACGAACTGCCAATTGTGCTTGCTATCAAGTATATATGGATTCCAAAGAACAAAGAATATCTTAGCATGGTCCAGATCGCCAACCCTAATTATGCAAATGACACCTACAGACCACATTGGGGATATGATACTGATGAAATGGCCGACACATATTAGATGCATGTCAGCCAAAAGAATCTTTACTTTAATTAGTTTGTCATCTTTACTTTATTAAAGTAGATGATGAAAGCTTGTGTGCTGGAGTATTATTAATGTATGATATCTACTTTTTGGATTTGTAATGCTCTTAAGTCCATGGATTCGAAAATGTTTTAAATCTGCATAGTTATCTTAGTTTATATGTAAATTCGTTGGCTTACACCCTATAGACACTATATAAAGAATCATATAAAATGTGAAATGATGTGTGTGTGCAGAGGCAGACGTAGGGGGGCTAGGGGTGTCCCTCGGCCCCCCTAAAGTATTTAAAAAAAACTACATATATATATATATATATATATATATATATATATATATATATATCCCAGAGACTACTGCAGTTTCGACCAAGAAAATAACAGACTAGTGTAGTGGGCTTTCTAAATACTCCATGTACTTAATATCATGTGGGCCAACCACCCAGGCACCTACCAAAAATTAAACCAATCAATCATAAGAGCATATCATGTGATTTTAGCTAAAAGCAAAGAAAGTAATCGGTTTCATATACATTCAATTCAATGTCACCAAAATCGCATCCGAGCAATAGTTTCTTATTCCTCTCACTAGCGGCCATTCTTTTTAAATAGTCTAAGGCAAATTTTAAAAATCAATAAAGTACTCAAAATCACTTTTTTTTAATTAAATTTCCTTCATAAAATTTATTATACATGATTTTATCTTTCTAATGATACTACTTTTATATTGATTAGAGAATATTTTATGGTTAGAATTTTAAACAAGCTTTTAGTTTTGTTAAAAAATGGCTATGAAAATATAGATGATGACTAATAGTTAATTTTAATCGGTTCACTTTTGTTATTAATAATATTTTTAAAATCATATTGGTTATGAAATAATTCATGCTCTTTGTAGGTGATTATTATGGGGAAGAGTACTACCATTGATACTTATTTTAAGAGAAAGAATAGTCAGTCTTTGCCATCGTCTACTCCTAATGCTGAATTGTCAAATATTGAGACTCCTTCTTCAAAGTCTCCTAGAATTAAAAATAAAGAAGTAGTTAAAGAAGTTGATCTTGCTTCATTAGAAAGAGATCTTGCATTGCGCCCTCCAATATGGAAATATCCGATAAATCAACAAGTTGATATTTGTCGTGCTTATCTTAAACTTGGTCGATATCAATGCAAGCTTCAAAATTATCCTTTTTCTGGGCCAGAGAAGAATCAACGTCATTTTTGCTCTTCTTGGTTTGATTTGTTTCCATCTTGGTTAGAATATTCTCCAAGTAAAGATTCTGCATTTGTTTGCCTTGTTATTTTTTTAGTAAACCAGGAAATGGTCGTTTTGGACTTAATACATTTGTTCTTGATGGATTTAAAAATTGGAAAAAGGTTAATGATGGAGAAAATTGTGCTTTTCTACGCCATATTAGGAAAAATGTTATCTCAATACATAAAAATGTTGTGAGTTCATATAGTGATCTTATGAATCAATCTCAACATATTGAGATATTAGTTGAAAAATTTACTTCTCAGGAGATTGCAGCTAATTGTTTGAGACTACAAGTTTCTGTGGACGTGACAAGATGGCTTGCTCTTCAAGGATGTGCTTTTAGAGGTCATGTGAAAGCTTAGATTCATTTAATCGAGGGAATTTTCTTGAGATGATAAAGTTTTTAGCTTCCTATAATCAAGAAGTTGCAGCAGTTGTTTTAGAAAAAGCTCCTTAAAGTGCATCATATAGTTCCTCTCGAATTCAAAAGGAAATTCTTCATATTTTCTCTCAAAAGGTAAAGAACACAATACGGGAAGAAATTTCCAATGCCAAGTTTTGTCTTATTGTTGATGAAGCTAGTGATGTATAAAAAAAAAAGAGCATATGACTATTGTTTTGAGATACATCGATAAAGATGGTTTTATACAGGAAAGGTTTTTGGCTCTTGTACATGTGGAAGATACAAGTGCTAAGACTTTAAAACAAGGAATAGTTAACACTCTTTGTCACTATAATCTTGACATTCAAAATATTCAAGGACAAGGCTATGATGGAGCTAGCAAAATGGGAGGTGAATGGAATGAATTACAGGCTTTAATTTGCGCTTAGTGCCCATATGATTATCACTACAAAAAAAAGTCTGATTTGTAGCGGTCAAATAGTAGTGGTCACAAAAAACCGCTACAAAATCAAGTTTTAGTGTCGGTTCTACATCAAACCGCTACAAATTAGTTGCGGAAAACTGGCGCCAAATTTGAGGTGGAATTTTGTAGCGGTTATGCCTCAAAACACCGCTACCAAATTTGGCGCCTAATGGCGGGAACATTTGTAGCGGTCAATTTGTCGCGGTTATTAGAACAAACCGCCACTAATTTGGCGCTAGGGTTTCGCGACAACGATCGGGAATGTTTGTCACAGTTCATTTGTCGCGGTTACGTTACAATAACCGCTACAAGAAAGCTAAACGACACAATATTGTTGCGGTTTAGGCTTAGCGACACATCAACCGCGACAATTCTTAACACTTAGTAGCGGTTATTCAGTCAAACCACTACTAATGTTAAACATATCTAAACAGACCGTACGACTCACAGAAACTTATATAAAATCCAGAGAAATCACCGGATTCAGCTAGTAACTGAATGAACAACGTCGGTTTACTAACGAAGGACGGGCAAATATCTGGCGTACTAATCTCTTCTCTTGTTCTAATGAGTGCAGCAGATATTTTCCTGTCTCATCCATGAAACCGGAGGTTGTTCTTCAGTTACTACCAGATTTGGTTTTTTCTATGATGTGAATGCTACTTCTATTTTTCTGAGAATCGTCTAACAAGCGACCGAAGCTTGGGCTTTTTTTGTAGCCACCTTTCTTTCTGTAATATACCTCAAATCAAAATGACTCAGTTAGCCTTTTCAGAGAGATCGGTGTCTACATTAAATCCCAATATTCATGGGCTTGTTGGACTATTTCTAGTACACTTATTAAAGATAATTTTTTTTACCAAACTAATTGGTTTATTAGTTTCATTAGATGAAAACTAATAAACCAATTAGTTTGGATTTTTTTTTTAGAAAAATAAAATTAGTAGCGGTTAATGTCTCAACCGCTACAAAGTTGGTAGCGGTTGCTACTATAACCGCTACAGAATTTCAAAGGTCAAACAATTAGTAGCGATTGGTGCAGTGGTTGTGTATAACTACTACCATATGTTCATATTGGTAGCAGTTGGTGCAGCGGTCAAATGTAACCGCTATAATTTGTTAAATCTAGTAGCGGTTTACTAGAGAAACCGCTACAAAATGACACGCTATTAATTGCGGTTTCCCTTTCGCTAATGTTAATTTCTTTTCCCTTTTCACTTTTGTTATCTTTCTCTATACGGTTAAATATGGATAAAGGAAAGGGTAAGGCTATCTTAAGAGGAAGTGGCAGTAGACAGGACCGTGCGAGAGGCGGTGGGCCTAGGAATCTGTCTCCGCCCCCTTAGACGGGGAGTGGTCTGCCTCCACCCCCTCAGAGGAGTGCTTATGAAGACATATTTGCTGATGAAACCATCCCTGAGATGGAGACTCTAGAGAGGACAGTAGGAAGAGAACATGGTGCAACTTTGTCGATCAGCGACCTCAACAAAGATGAGGAGGTTGAGATAAACTTCTCCGAGAGCGAGGCCCAACAATTTCTCGACCGGGAGAACGAGCGGGACCAAGGGGACCCCCGACCGTGGTCTTCGCGCTCCACTGGATTTGCGGTGGACGTGGAAGGTAAATGTAATTAGTTATTTGTGAATATTTAATTTCTATTTTCTTATAATTATTAAAATTATGTTTAAAAGAAAAAATAAAATTTTGTATTTACTATGCAAATACAAATGGGAACATTAGCAGGAGGTCGCTGGACGTCAGGACGGTCACTTTGATGCAGGGCGCTAAAGTAATGGTCCCCTGGAACACAGAGACAGACCAACCAATTGAGAACGGCGGTTACCTGTTCAACCGATTCATGTTTGATTTAGGCGGTAATTGGGCATGGTTTTTGATATTCTTCAAGGATTGGAAGCATGTTCTGTCCAACAACAAGGACAAACCATTTACTGACATAGTCCAGGTAAGTTAAGTTGCTTTATTTATTTTTACATATTACTATTTATTTTGCTATTATTTTATTAATTAATAATTTATTATGATACAGGATAAGTTTACCGTGGGAGGCTAGGCGAAGAGGTACTCATTACTGAAGATGGGGGAAGCGTGGAAGAACCCGAGGAATCATTTGTACCTCAAGGGGAATGGAGATGGGACCACTCCCATACAACAGCTGATCGAGAATGTCCCTGACGGCGTGGAGCCCAATGACTGGGCAGCTTTTATGCAGTATAGGAGGAGTGTAGATGCACAGCTTTTGTCCCAGAGGAACACCAGGAGCCGCGCAGCCCAGACAGTCCATCACACAGTAGGATCAAAGACATTTTCTATGACCTACAGTGAGATAGTATGTTGAAATTTAAAATAAATTTAATAAAACATTCATTGCTCTATTTTCTAAAATAACTAACTTTTTTTTTTCTTTTAATTCTTGCAGCAAGTGAAGGCGCGGAAGGAGAACCGTGAAACAAACTATGAGGAGCTCTTCACACGCACCCACAGACATCGTGATGGGACACCGACATCTGAGGCGGCTGAGGAGATCATTGTAAGTTGAGAAAAATTATTGATATTGTTAATCTAATATGTTCAAGATCAATTAAAATGTTTCATTAATATATGTTGAAATCTTCTCGTCAGGCCCGGATTGAGCAGACCATGGCAGAGCTGCGAGCTTCCCAGACCACCGAGTCACAGGGGTCTGTGAACCCTACGGCCCCATTAAAAGTTAATGTGGGCCGAGCCGAGCATCCCGGGCGTGTTATGGGTATGGGCCTAGGCGCGAGGCCCAACAATGTTTATGTCAAGTCCTCCGCCTCTGAGGCCGGAACCTCAAGCGCGAGATGTATGCCACCACCGGAGGGGTTGGAGGCCATGATTGAGGAGAGGGTGGCTGCCCTGATTGCTGAGAAGGCGGTTGCCCTGGCGGCTGCACAGACAGTAGAGAGGGAAAGGATTTTGGCTACACAGGCCACCAGGGAGAGGCGTATCCAGTCCCAGATCGACAATTTGAAAAACCGAAGCAAATCACTAAGAGGAGGGTGAATTGGGGATTTGAAAAATTCTTTTGCTCAATTCTGGAAATTATTCGCAGGAATAGGATAGGCAGAAAATGTGAGAGAAGAACAAGACATAGCAAGATTTATATTAGTTCGGTCTAACTCTTTGACCTACGTCCAGTCCCCAGACTTTCTGGGATTTCCACTATCACTCACAATTAGTCACACACTTTGTACTTGAAAGTTATCCTCTCACTAGGATACACTCCCCCTTACAAGTTGTACACTGATATTCCCAATCTCTAAGTCCCCCGACTTGAGATTCTTACAAACAAGTGATTTAACAGAAACAAGCTCTCTCTAAGAGCAGATATTGATAAACACTGAAGCTCAAATCTCTCAAGATAATTTACAGAAGATTGAATATAGAAAGTAGAATATTGTTCACTGTAAGTCTCTTGTATATCATCTTCTTCGAATCTGGACTGTATTTATAGCAGTTGAAGATCAATTTGAATGAAGAATATAACTGTTGGAAGAGCATTACGAATTTGACTGTTGAGGCTCCACTTCCAGCAGAGTAGCTGTTGAGAATCCACTGAAAATATTCGTGATGGATGGATTCTGTTTTGGTTCCAACTTCTGCAGACATTCTTGCAATTTGTAACTTAAATAATATGAAGATAATGTTGATGTCCCTCTGTTGGAATGGGCTGTACTTAAAGTTGTAATTATTTAATCCAAGTTGAAGCACTTTAAGAGACAACATGTTTTTCTCTCTCTTGCTTTACAGCTAATAATCTGAATCTTCACTGTTTCCTTCATTAGATCATCTGAAACTTGCTAGCAAACTTGTTAAATAACGTTAGAAACAGTAGCAATGAAAGATATGAAGTATTAACATCAAATATAAGGTTTTCGCAATTTGGTTCCATCTGGTTTTACAAATCTGTGCATCACAAACTCAAGTTTACTAAGCCAGACTCGAGTTTGGAGTTCATCCAGAGAGCAAGGCATTTTGGAAATCTTCCTAAACTCGAGTTGATAAGTGGCTGACTTGAGTTTGGTTCTTACATAGAGGAAAGTCGCGAGTTGGCCTTGAAAGAAGTTTTGAACACTTGGCTAAACTCGAGTCATTTAGTGACTGACTCGAGCTTGAAGCATTTATGAAAATCTGAAGTTCAAGTTCATAGCTTCAAAACTGGAGTTTAGAAAATGCAGACTGGAGTTTACAAAATTGGAGTTTAGAAAATCCAGACTCGAGTTTTGATATCCAAAACTCGAGTTTCAGTGGAAACTGAAACTTTTGAAATATCTTTATAAGTGTAAATTCGAGTTTCCATTTTTCAAACTGGAGTTTTCAAAACAGTCTTTTACTCTAGTGTTTTCTGTTTGAGTTAAACTCGAGTCTACAAAACCCAAACTCGAGTTTCAGTGAAAACTAAAACATTTGAAATATCTTTGTAAGCTCAAACTGGAGTTTCCTTTTTCAAAACTGGAGTTTAGAAATCATTTAAGAACTCGAGTGATTCTAGATAGTCCTAAACTCAAGTCTCCAGAAACTAGACTTGAGTTTCAGTGTATTTTGAAACTTTGAAAACTTTTGTTAAGTGAAAACTGGAGTCACTGAAAACTAAACTGGAGTTAACAAAATCAAGCAACAACACGAGTGTCTCTGTTTATGACAAACTCGAGTCTACAAAACTCAGACTCGAGTTTACAAGTCTTTAAACTCTTTAGCTCTTTAAACTTTCTTGTAAACTGGAGTTTATAAATTTGAAACTGGAGTTTTGAAAACTTGATAAAACGCTGAAGCTTCTATTTGATCTAAACTCGAGTTTCCAAAATATAGACTCTAGTTTACAACTCTTTAAACTTTGATTGCTCTCTGTAACTCTACAAACTCGAGTTTGCCTAAGCAAATTGGAATTTGGCTTGCTTTGTAAAAACTGAGCTATTGTCTTAACAAGTCCAAACTCGAGTTTTGCTACCAAAACTTGAGTTTGCCTTAAACAGAAAGTTTTACAACTTTCCAAAGACAAACTTCAAATTAAGTTTACAATTGTCAGTTATCATCAAAACACATAGAGAACTAACACAATTGGTATGCTTCGAATAAGCATAGTTGGGATGCTTGTGCCGGTGCCCTTACGGAGTTGCTTCCGAACAGGCACCTTTCACCTCCCCAGCCTCCCCCTTCATTCATCGACGAGGAGCCCCTCATTCCTCCCGAGTCGTTCATCCACGAGGATCCCTCTCAGCCTGCTGGTGCTGTTGCTGGTGTTACTGGTGCTACTGCTGCTGATGATGATGATGATGATGAGGGTGTTGTTACCTCTGGTCGTGCCCACGCCATTACTGAGTCAGGACCTGATCATTAGGCTCCTGATTGCTAGTTTTTATTTTTGGAGACAGATATTTATTTAAAATGTTTATTTGATGTTTTATGATATTTGGTTTTTTTTTATAACAATTTAAATACTCAACCTTTATGTATTGTAGTTTATAAATATTTTATATTTTGTTAAATTAGTTACATAAATATACATTTATAGTTACATAAAATAGGTATTGTAAGAAAAATAAAAAATAAAAAATAATATCTAATAAATAAAAATTGATTTTTAAAAAATAACTTATTTTTGTTATCACTAAAGCTATCAATTTTGAAAATAATCTTTCGAAAAAAAAATATTTACATATTGATTTTTTAAAAAAAAAAAGTTTGTAGCGGTTCTAAGAAGTAACCGCTACCAATTTGTAGCGGGTACTAGAAAACAAACCGCTACAATTGGTAAGAACTTTGTAGTGATTAGATAACCACTACAATAAGAAAATGTTGTAGTGGTTATACTAGCGGCTGTATAACCGCTACTAAATTATGGCGGGAGCTAAACATTTCAAATTGCAACGGTTTCAGTAGCGTTTTGTGTAGCAGTTTACAACCGCTACAAATTGAATTTTCTATAGGTAGCGGTTGAGGTTGCGGTTTTTAACTGCTACAAATGAGTTCGGACTACATTCATGGAGCTCTAGTCATTTGAAGAGAATTAAACATTTAATCCTAGTGTTGTAGTAGTCAATCCTAGCTTCTTGACTAGATATGGATAATTCATGGATCAAGTTGCCACACAATTCTCCCGTATATGTAGCGGGATTGAAAAATTTCTTAGATTTTGCCTTCTCTCACGCTAGCATTAATGGGAAGATCGTTTGTCCGTGTTGTCAATGCAAGTTTAAGAAGTGGCAAACACGAGATGGTGCTTTGGAACATCTTCTTGTCAAGCCTTTCCTGGTTGAATATACATTTTGGGGAGTCCATGGTGAGAAATAGGGTATGCGATATGGCAATCAACTTCCTCGAAGCTCACAAGTAGGAAATCAAGCCGCTCAAGATGATCCGGTTAATGAAGCGGTCCGCGATGCTTTTGGTGTTCAGGACGACAACTTCACCGATGAAGTTCAGGGTGCAGAATCTGTTTTCTTCAGGAATGAAGTAGCACGGGAATTTTTCAGCCTGATGGATGAGTGACCGTCTGTTGTATCAAGGTTGTCGTAAATACTCCAAATTATCTTTCCTGATCAAGTTGTACCATATCAAGTGCATGTGTGGGATCACTAATAAGGCAATGTCGATGTTGTTGGAATTGATACGAGATGCTTTCCCCGATGCGGACATTCCCATAGACTTCTACAAGGTCAAGAAGATAATTAACAGATTAGGCTTGAGCTACGAAAAGATCGATACTTGTCCTAACGACTGTATGCTTTATTGGGGAGAAGATGCTTGCAGGGAGACTTGTAAGAAGTATCACACTTTGAGGTTCAGGACTATACGAAAAGGGAAAAAGCAGAAGAAGAAACCCACAAAGATTCTCAGGTACTTTCCTTTAAAACCTCGTTTACAAAGATTGTTTATGTCTTCCAGGACAGCCGAGAATATGAGGTGGCACGAAGCTGACAAGAACGAAGATGGTAAAATGAGACATCCACGGCATACTCAAGCATAAAAAGTGTTCGACTCACAGTTTCCTAATTTTTCGGCGGATCCCAGAAATGTTCGTCTCGCTCTGGCGACCGATGGTTCTAATCCTTTTGAGGATCTCAGCACAAGCTATAGTATTTGGCCGGTTGTCTTGATCCCGTACAACTTGCCCCCTGGATGTGTATGAAACCAAACTCCTACATTATGTCTATGATCATTCCAGGCAAAACGGCACCGGGAAATGACATCGATGTGTATCTCCAACCGCTTATCTCGGAGTTGGTTGACTTGTGGAATGTAGGGGTTGAGACGTATGACTCGCATGACAAGACACTTTTCAAATTGCGGGCAACCTTGATGTGGACGATTAGTGACTTTCCTGGCCTGGGAACATTATCCAGGTGGAATGTGCACATCAGCCTTGCATGTCTAGCTTGCAATTTTGAATCTGACTCGATGCGCCTTCCCTACAGTCGTAAGTGGTGCTTCATGGGTCATCACAGGTTCCTCAATGGTACACACAGGTTTAGGTTGCAATGCAATCAATTCAACGGGCAACAGGAAAAAAGAAGAGCTTCTCAGATTTTATCGGGTGAAGATATCATAGAGCAGCTTCAGGATGTTGAGTTTGAGTTTGGAAAAAGAGACAATTAGGCAAAGGCCGGTACAAAGACCACCAGGGCTTCTGGTTCTGTGCCCCAGCAATGGCGGAAGATAAGCATCTTCTTCACCATGCCCTATTGGAAAGATAATTTGCTCCAACATAGTCTGGATGTCATGCACATTGAGAAAAATGTGTGTGACAATGTGTTGTACATGATTCTAAACGAACTAGGCAAGTCAAAAGATCATCTTCAGGCGAGGAAAGATTTACGGGAGATGGGAGTTCGTGGAGACGCGTGACCGGATGAGCATGACAGATTTCATTTGGCAAAATTCACCCTGACAAAACCGAATAAGGAGATCTTCCTCGCGAATTTGAAGAAAATAAAAGTTCCAGATGGGTACTCAGTAACATTTCGAGATGTGTTGACGTGCAGGCTCGAAAGGTTACTGGGCTGAAGAGTCATGACCACATGTGCTTATGCAACAGTTGCTTCAGCTTGCCATCAAAGATACGCCGCCTCTCGATGTGTCGATTGTTTTGGTTGAGTTGTGTTCTTTCTTCGGAAGTTGTGTTCCAAGGTTTTGACCATGGAGGAGCTCGACCAGTTGCAACAGAAAATCGTTCTTACGCTGTGTCATTTGGAGATGATCTTTCCTCTGTCCTTTTTCACGATCATGGTTCACCTGACAGTACGCCTTATGCATGAAACAAAGCTTGCTGGCCCGGTTCACTACCGATAGTAGTATCCTATTGAGAGGTACTCATTTAAAATTAATCTCTTTACGATTATTATCTATTCACACATTTCAGCATTAATGTCTCAACTTTTTTCATTAATTACTTTCTAGGTTTCTTGGGACACTGTAATCCTACGTGAGGAATAAGGCATGGCCTGAAGGTTCAATTGCAGAGGGTTATATTGGGGATGAGGTCATGTATTTTTGTTCCAGGTATTTTGATGACATTGAGACGTCATTCAACCGACCGCCTCGTGTGGACGATTGTCCAGAGCCAGAGCCAACGTCATCAACAATAGAGTTGTTAATCCCTCGTGTTAGGAGACCAATTGGCAGAACTGAGAAGTTCAAACTGACGGCACTTGATAAGCTTCAAGCACACAGACATGTCTTGATTAATTGCACTAAAGTTGAACTGTACCTTCAGTAAGGATTGTGCACATATACATGTTATCGTTTATATTTCCTTACATTTTGTACTCACGTTTCATTGTTTTCTTCGCATGTTTAAAGGGAATTTAGGAGTTATGTCAACCGTTAGCTGAGGATCCGTACACAGACATCATTCGAGATTGATAAAAAGGTCCACAGAGAATTCCCAGGTTTGTTTAGGAGGAAAATTATGAATGACCACAACCTGCACTCCCCAGAATTCAGAGCTCTCGCACTCATCCCGCTTGACCACGCCCAAAGATTTACGGCATACAATGTCAATGGTTTCAAGTTTTGCACCGTTTCATGGGATCAGGGATTGCTGACCCAAAACTTGGGTGTATATGGCACGTTTGGGACGAGGAGTTATGTGAGCAGCTGTGACGGGAACATGCAGTTCGGTGACGTCCCGTATTACGGAAAGTTGCTTGATGTGGTCAAGATAAACTACCAAGGCCTTTTCACTGTGACGCTGTTCAAGTGTTTGTGGGCGAATACCACAACGTCCTGGGGGCTCACCACTGACGACTTAGGCATCACATCAGTGAATTTCTCCCAGCCTATTCACACTAGACAGTCTGAAGATGATGAGCCGTATATTCTTACCTCAGAGGCCCATTAGGTTTATTATGTCGCTAATGAGAGACACAGGGAGTGGCATATGGTGGTTCACTTAAAGCCCCAGGACCTTTACGACATGAGTGATGCTGATAACGTCGCCTATGAGAGTGAGCCGTTGCAGCCCACCAGCTTCGAGAACTTCTTCCCCGACGGCGATGACAATTTACCCATAGTTCGGTACGTTTTTTAATATATGCTTTATTTGTGTTCAAACATATTCATCAACTCACAACTGACATTTTATCGAAAAATATTTTGTAGGGATGGTGACGAAGATTGAGAGGAAAAATTACAGTTATACTTACGATTTCATATGTAAGATTTTGTATATTTTTTTTAGAAAAACTTATCTGTAGCTTTTTTTCGAAAGCAATATATTAACTTGTTTGTAGCGGTTACTAACCACTACAAAGTAAAATAAAACCGCTACAAAAACCGCAACATCAACCGCTACAAATAAGAAACCGCTACAAATATGGAATCGCTACAAAAAGCGACACGTCAACCGCTACAAAATAGTTACGCAGATATCAATATAAACACTCCACCCACCCTATTTAATATGCTTCACTCTCTTTTTCTAACACATTTCTCCTTGTTTTCTCCCAAATTTCTACATTTTCGCGGTGAGATTAATTCTTTTAAGAAGGTTAGTGTTGTTAACCCAGATCAAATATTATGATTATCTCAATATTTATCAATTTCTTCTTCATTTCTGATTATGTTTGTTTTTTATTAAAAATTGTATGATTCTTTTTTCCTAATCTCCTTTCAGCTTCACTCACATTTTTTCTTCTACTTTCACAGAAAATATTTTATCTACTTTAACACATAATACTTATTATATTTTTAGACATATTAATTTTAATATTGGATATTATTTAAATGAACACATAATAAACTATTTATATACAATAAATATATATAATCAAATTCACTTTTTAATATCGTTTTTAAGGTAATATTTATATAATTCATAATAAAATATTTAATAACTTTTGAATGATTAATGATAAATACTATCTTTATAAATATTTTAAAAAATAATAAATTAACTGACTCAATAAAATTATTGTAAATTTTTCTTTTAATTTTTTTATGAGTGTGTAACGGTTTTGTAAACCGCTACAAAGATGATAAAAAAATTTATTAGAAAATCACCGAATATTTTGTATCGGTTTTAAACCGCTACAAATAACAGAAAGGAAAACAAACGCGGGAAAATATTCATCTTCGAAAAAATGACGGGAATATGTTGTAGCGGTTTTGTAACTACTACAAATAACAGAAATGAAAAAGATCGCGGGTATATATTTACAAAATGGCGAGAATGTTTTGTAGCGGTTTTGTAACCGCTACAAATATAAAATGAATCCAAAGCTCAACAATGGTGGGAACCATTTGTCGTGGTGAATGAACCACTACTAAATAACTCACATGTTCAAGATTAGTAGCGGTGAAGAAAACCGCTACTATCGTTCAACCTGTAGCAGTTCTTCTGACCGCTACTATAGGATGAGGTTGACGTCATGTCTGACACATATAGTGGCGGTTTTCTTTAACTGCTACAGTTGATGTAGCGGTTATTGAGTATGTAGTATCGATTATTTTTAACCGCTACAAATTGGTTTGTGACAGTGATTTTTGTAGCGGTTTCCTGAACCGCTACGAATGTCTATTGTAGTGATAAAAATCGCTACTATTCCATCATATTAATCGCTACAAATTGGTTTTTTTTTTGTAGTGTATTATGTCCATTGCTTTGCTCATCGCCTTCAACTTGCCTTGGTTGCTGCACCTCATAAGGCAAAACATGTTCATCAGTTTTTTGAAAAATTGGACTTCATAATTAATATTGTTACTTCTTCTTGTAAGCGTAATGATGAGTTAAGGGTTGCCCAAGCAAATGAAATAGCAAGAATGCTTGCTATTGATGAACTCGAATTATGAGTTGGCCTTAATCAGATTGATACTTTGCATCGAGCTGAAGCTACTTGTTGGAGTTCTCATTACAATTCCATATGCAATTCATTTAAAATGTTTCAAGCCACATGTGAAGTTCTTGATAATATTTCTTACGAAGGAAAGAGAACATCACATCGTAGAGATGCAGATAATGCCTACTCATCATTGACATCTTTTGATTTTGTCATTATATTGCACCTTATGAGAAAAATTATGTGTATTACTAAAGTCCTTTGTCAAGCTTTGCAATGAGAGTCTCAAGATATTTCAAATGCTTTACATCTAGTTTCAATTACAAAATAGTTACTTCAGAAATTAAGAGAGACAAGTTGGGATGCTTTCTTAGTTCATATTCAAGAAGTTTGCATAAAACACGACATTAACATTCCAGATATGAGTGCAAAATATATTGGAAGGAGAGGTCGTGCTCAAAATGAACAAAGTGATTTTTCTACTAAGAAATTTTATAGGGTAAATATCTTTTGTGTAACTATTGATTATCAATTGCAAGAATTAAATAGCAGATTCAACGATAATACTGTTGAATTACTTGCTTTGAGCATGGCTTTAGATCCAAGAAATAGGTACACATCATTTAATAATGATGATATTTGCAAACTTGTTGATAAATTTTATTCTAGAGATTTCATAGAACAGGAAAAATTACATTTGAAAATAGAGTTACAACATTTTGAGCTTGACATTCTTAAGCATTCAGATTTCATTAATTTGTCAACTACATCAAAATTATGTCAAGGACCAAGAACTGGAAAGTCTACAACTTACCCTCTTATTGATAGAGTGATTAGACTTATACTCACTCTCCCAGTTTCTACAGCAACTACTGAAAGATCTTTCCCTGCTATGAAGACAATTAAGAGCAGGCTTCGAAATAGAATGGAAAACCAATTTCTTGATGATTCTTTGATTACATACAATGAGAAAGAAATTGTTTTAAGTTTTAACACGGATTCAATTATAGATGAGTTTAACAATATGAAAACACGTAGAGTAAGAATCAAATGAAGTAATCTTAATTTCTATAATAGATTTCTTTCAATTTTTTGTATGTTAGGTCTGTATCATATTTCAAGTTTTTTTTATTTATAATATAATATTTTTTATTTTTGCCCCCCGTAAGTAAAATTCCTGGGTCCGCCCTTGTGTGTGTAAAAGGGGGGGATTAGCATGGATCTTTAACTACTCTCTATATCAACATAGTTATATCCCTTGTTCCTTCCTTAATTTTGTTTATTGAATTTACTTTTACTGATTTAAATTTAAACAATAATTGTCAATTATTTTTAAAAAATTAAAAACAAGAATTTAGTGAATAATGATCCCTCTATATCATATTTCCCGTATATCTCCTACGGTTCAGTGTTTATCCTCATGATTCCATTTAAGGAAAATCATCATCAACATCAATTTTAAATATAAGCTCCATATCTAAAAAGTAGATTACGACCCCAAATTTGCCCCAAAAAAATAAGACCAAAAAAAAAGGAAGATGATTAATTAAAGATACTTGTACCGTCAAGGATGTCTATATCTTTTACTACTCTATCAATTGTTGTAGTGGTTCATAACCACTACAATATATTTCCGCCATATTTTGGAAAAAAGTTTTGCTGCCTTTTTCAAATTTTTGGTAAGTTGCAGCAGTTTAAAACTAATACAAAATATTCCAATCATTTTTTATAAAAAAATTTTGCTGCGTTTTCAACATTCAGTTCATATTTGTTGAGGTTAATAAACCACCAAAAATGTATAAAATTAAAAAAATTAATTTTTTTAATTATTATATTTAATTAATTAAATATTGTACTATCAATAATTTATATTTTTAGTAAAATAGATGATATTAAAATATGATATTTGATTATATATTATTTATTATAGGGTAAAGGTGCAAAAATGCACATATACTTTGCCTTCAGGAGCACCCAGCACCATGTGTTTTTTTTTTGTGCAAAAATACTCATGGACTCTCCAAATAAGAGCAAAAATAACTCTACCGTTAAAATGCTTAACTAATATTAACTTTTAAGGTGGGCCCCACGCTTTTTAAAAAAATAAAAATGCTCAACTTTTTGTAATTTCCTTCTTTGCCCTTCCTTCTTTCTTTCCGAATCTGTATCCTTCGTTTCTTCTGTTCATCATATCCTGTTTTTCTTCTATCACCCTTCCTCTTCTCTTCATCTTCTTCTCTTTCTTTTTGGATTTGTATCCTTCATTTCTTCTTTTCATCGGATCCTATTTTTCTTCTATCACCGTTCCTCTTCTCTTCATTTTCTTCTCAGACGATGGTAACAGGTGAACAATGATAGCAACAATAGCAATGTTTCTCCACTTTGCTTTGCAAATCTGAATCATCGAAGTCATCCCCGACAAGGTCTCCTGCTAGATCGGCCGAATCATCCTCTGCCTCACCAGACGCGATGACTCATGCATTTTTCTCGTCTTCTGAATGGGTTTCGTTCTTCCTTCTAGATCTGTCGAATCATCCTCCACCTCGCCAGACTCCAGTGACTTATGTATCTTTCTTGTCTTCTAAATGGGTTTTGTTCTTCATTTCTTCCTAATGTGGTTGCTATTACCGAACCATGTTCATTTTACACTCCATTTTCCTCTGCAATTAATGGTTGATTCTATTATCGCATTACCCACTCTCATCCACTTCATCCTCTTGGAGGAAACTTGATTGGGTTCGGAAGATGGAAGATTGGAACTTGGTTCCTTTGGCCACTAATTTTCGCGAATTGAAGAAGTGAAATCTGGTACATGGTTCTTTCTTTATTTGCTTCAGTTTATACCATTTCAATATCCATTCGATGTTTGTGTCTCGGTCTGGTTCTAGATGAATTTTTTAAAGTTTAAACCCCTTTCCTTCCAATTCCATTTTAAATTATTAGTCAACCTGCAATTTTTGGTTCAACTATTTTGACTGAGAAAAACATATGTATTTTTCTCGCCAAATCTAAATCATGGAAGTCATTCTCCAACAAGGTCTCCACTTCTGCCACCGTCTCTCATGTATTTTTTTGATTTCTTCATTTGAACGAACTCAGTAGGATATAATCTGAGTGATGTTGTTTGTTTATGTTGAGCCTGGAAGTGGAGGATCTTTAGCCGACGAAGAGCATGAATGGACGGTTTGTTTCTTTGTTTGTGTTTCATTCTTTGTTTGTTTCTTTGCGTTTGCAATTTTTGGAATTTGTTTGATGAACATTGAGGTCGGTGATGAATTTGGGTGATGAACATTGAGGTTGTGGGGTATTCTGGTACTTTCAAAAGGTAATTAAAGGAAGTTAGCAATTTTTAATTGTCATGGTATTTTTGCACCAGTTATGAGAGTTCATGGGTAATTTTGCACAAAAAAAAAGCATATGGTGCTGGGTGCTCCTGAGGGCAAAGTATATGTGCATTTTTGCACCTTTACCCTTTATTATATAAATATAACTTATTGTGAGTTGATTTAAATAATATTTAATTTTAAAAATAATGTGTATGAAAGTAAATGGAATAATGTTTGTGAAAGTAGATGGAACAATGTGACTGAAAGTGGAAAGAAAATTGAAAAATAATCATAAATTTTAAATTAAAAAAATAGAATCACAAAGATAGAACAAATAATAAATATTGTGATAATCATTATATTTGATCTGATTGAACAACACTTAACTTCTTTGAAAAAACGTAGAAATATGAGAGAAAATGAGGAGAACACATGTTAGAAAACGAAAGTGAAACATATTAAATGTGGTTTGGTGGGGGTAGTTATATTGGTATCTGTGTTCCAGTTTTGTAGCAGTTGATATCACACTTTTTGTAGCAATTAATCTTAGTATCAGTTATGGATATGGTTTTTGTAGCGGTTTATAATCGCTATAGGTATGTATGTATGTATGTATGTCTGTGTGTATGTATGTATAAGATTACAGATTAAATCACAAACATAATTTTTTCTCAATCTTTGTCACCATTTCTACAAAAAAAGTGTGGATAAAATGTTACTTGTGAGTTGAATATGTTTGAACACAAATAAAATTTTAGTTAAATGTTATTATTTCATAAAGAGTATATTAAAAAACATATCGAACTATAAGTAAACTGTCATCACCTTTTGGGAAGAATTTTTCAAAACTGGAGGGCTAGAACGGCTCATTCTCATAAGCGATGTTATCACCATCGCCCATGTCATAAAGGTCTCGAGGCTTTAAGTGAACCACTATATGCCAATTTCTGTATCTCTCATTGGAAACATAATAAACCTGACGGGCCTCTAAGGCAAGAATATATGGCTTATCATCTTCAGACTAACTAGTGTGAATAGGCTAGGAGAAATTCACCGATGTGACGCCTAAGTTGTCAGTTGTGAGTCCCCGGGATGTTGTCGTATTCACCCACAAACACTTGAACAGCGTCACAGTGAAATGACCTTAGTAATTTATTTTAACTACATCAAACAACTTTCCATAATATGGGACGTCACTAAATTGCATGTTCCCGTCACTGTTGCTCGCATAACTCCTCGTCTCAAACATGCTTTGAATTCTGATTGTTGTGCTGGTAAAGATGGTGCAAGAGTTGAGGGGGGAAGCTGCAATGTTCGCTACGAGACTTACCCATTTTTCAAATATTAGAGCTTCATGTCGGGTGGATCGAAGATGAGCAAAGTTATCAGCAATTATTGTTGTTGAGATGCTAGCTTGGCCTCGATCTTCATCAGCAAAAACTTTAATTCTCTTGTGTGGATCTGTTATAAAATAAAGTTGGTTCATTCGTTTGATTTATATATGATGAATAAAGTGTCGGAGTAACTTAATTTTGTTGGTCATTCATTGGCTTTCACATTCGAATACAGTTAGCCCTTCGAATGCAGCATTGACCCAAA
Organism: Acacia confusa; assembly: GCA_037074495.1. Lineage (NCBI taxonomy): Eukaryota > Viridiplantae > Streptophyta > Magnoliopsida > Fabales > Fabaceae > Acacia > Acacia confusa. The sequence goes on from CM073509.1 coordinate 5,029,662, forward strand.
AAAAATTGCACTCATGAATAAGCAAAGGACAATGGGCCTGCTAAAATTAGTAGGGCCATGATCTGGGCCTCACCGTTGTCGGCCCGGGGAGGGTAGTTTTTGTCCCATGGCAGGTAAAACATTAAAAAAGGGTATAAAACATTAAAAAATGATTTTTTTTAAATAACTGTGCTGTTATTCATTTCATATTTTTTAAAAAATTAATTAAGTGATTAGTTTAATTAATTTTGTTAAATACTTGCTGTACAAGAATATACCCCCTTGCAGCACATTCTACAGTTAAGTTCGATTGATGACAAGGAAAAATGCATCCTATGTAACTGCCATTGGCCTAACGACGGGATCCAAATCATTTCACTTAGGATGTGAGTCTAATAATTAGTAATAATCATAACGAAGACATCAATAGTATATTACTCCCTCGGGTCCTGATTATATTTAGGAGTTAGTTTTAGTCTTAATTATAGGATAAGTTTTTAATTTCTATCAACTTCTTCCTAAAATACCATTATTTTATTCTCTCAAATATGTTTGGTTTTTTGTGAGTAAATATATGTAGGCGTGAAGACTCTTTTTGTTAGTAAAACTTTTAAATTATTGGATTTTAATTTATTTATCGATCAACTAACATTAATCTTTTTTAAAAAAAATGGGACCAATGGTCCGGGTAGGGTTCGAACCCTGATTATAAAGGCTGGATAACCAACGTCATACCACTGCGCTACACTAGCGCTTGGTAACTAACATTAATTTTGTATATATGTGTGCGCACGCGCGCGTGTGTGTGATAGATATGTGAGTGTCTGTGTATCTATATACACACAAATAAATAAATGTATAATGTATACACACACATACATATATATACATATGTGTGTAGGTCTACACACACACACATATATATGTATGTATGCAGGGGCGGATTTAGAAGGGGGCTAGGGGTAGCCCCCGTCCCCCTAAAATTACAAAAGTGAACCTAGAATTTTAGGAAATTATGTTTTAGCTTATAAAATTTTCATAATTTTCACGTTAGTCCTTGCATGTATAGTTATATAGAGGGACTAAAATGAAAATGTTAAAATTTTTTGGGGTCAAAATATAGTTTTATAAAAATTTGAGTTCTATTCTATAATTTTTGTCCTCTCTTAATTGCAATCTTTGCTCCGCCCCTGTATGTATGTATGTAGACACACACACATATGTATAGATATGTGAGTGTCTGTGTGTTATACACACACAAATATATATATAAATGTATATATGTACACCACATATACATATATATACATATGCGTGTGTGTCCCCATACACACATGTAACACCCCAAATCCAACACAAAAAACTTAGCAAAATATTTGAAATATATTCAACAAGGTTGATCATCATTCAAATCAAATCATTTAAAACGTAGTTCATAAAGTACAAATTTCGGAAAAATAACTTAAAGATAAACACAAGCGGAAGTCCTAGGGTCTTGGCAAATATAAATAACATAACTTATACAACAGGAGTAAAGAAGAGTTTTCTGGGCTCACTCCATTGGTGCCTCCCCTTGTACCCTATTAGGATAATCACCTGAACAATATTAATGTGGGATGAGATTTTCACGTCTCAGTAACTACTGAAATTTTCTATCGTACACAAATAAATTATACATGATAAAAAGTAGGAACTAATTATAAATAATTTTAATATATATATACGTACATAAAATCTTTCATACAAAAACTTTTACTATATATAAGTGTGTATCAATATTTTGTAAATCAGTAATCCATGAAAAATAATGCAATATGCAGCCCCCCTTATATCTCCTTCCAACCTTGTACCATTGACTGGAGCCATAGGCTAACACATGGTCCAACAGAAACATATCATTTGACTGAGATGTCCCAAGCTCATCAAAACTTAAGTTACATCCAGCCAAAGGTATAGAGCTTAAGCCTGGACTATGGCCCCCCTCCTTAATCACAACTCAGGAGGTGTCACGTGTCCCACAACTCCAATGCAATCCCGACCAGAGGATAACATGGAAGAAGGGGCCCTGACAAGTACCATCCACTGTGCACCGAGTGATGGTGTTAAAACAGTATCATACAAATCCCTCCTAACTCCGTCCCATCAAATACAACCGCCATGATAAACATATCTATTCAAAAATAGTAAATCAACATCGTATGTTATTCCGCCAGGTCAAATAATCATTTTTAAATCTAGGTCTTAAATAGTAAATCACTATTATTCGGGTACAAATTCGTAATTTCAATATTATAACACATACACTTATAAATTAGTCCATAAAATAAATAATTAATAATCATACACAATTCACAAGTATATGGAAGAATATTCAGAGTTACCTGTTATCTCCTAGCTTACAGACTTCAATTCTCTCAATGAGATTCTTCTAGCACCCCAGATAATCTTCACAACATTATCTGTCTCTCTTACACTCTCATAAGGCTAAACAGTGAAAGTATGTGTGTTTGTGTGATAGAAGAGAAGTGGTGAGGTATTTATAGAATTTTTCGGTCTCAACTACCTTCTAAATTTCACATGTCTATCTACCACTCATCTACCATAAACATGTCTATCTACTCATTCATCTACCACACATAAGTTCATCTACCATCTAACTACCCTATACTTATCTACCGATCAATCTAACTACCAAACACATGTATATCTACCATCTAACTACTCTATACTTATTTACCGATCAATCTAACTACCAAACATATGTATATCTACTCATCTACCAATCAAATATAACACACACACACACACACACACACACACACACACACACACACATATAATTTATGAAAATAATTTTTTTTTCAGAAATCCAAAATAATTTTACTAATAAACTTAAGACTTTGAACTCTTATGGGCCTAGTAGCCTTCTTATTTTATTCTTATTTTGAAACTCTATGTCCCAAAATTTGGGATGTTACATGTGTGTGTGTTTATGTATATGTGTGTCTGTGGGGGGTGTATGTTGTGTAGATATATGTATATATAAATATATACATGTGTGTGTATGTACACACACACACATATATATGTGTGTGTTTATGTACATGTGTGTCTGTGGGCGGTGTATGTTGTGTATATATATATATATATAAATACATATATGTGTGTGTATGTACACACACATATATATATAGTAAGACCATCATTTCAATTTTAAAAAACATGAAAAGGAAAATTTTAGGTTGAAGAGGTATGTTGCAGGTGTTATTGATTCATTTTTATTAGTGTCATTTAAAATTGATGGAAGGGCATTCTGGGAAAATGAGTAAAATTAACTAATTTAACTCCTCTCCTTAATCTTTCTAAAATCGGTTAAATATGTCCTATAATTAGGACCGGAGTGAGTATTATTGTTGTCAATATCATTATTATCAATAATTAAATGATAGGGGCGAACCATAAGGAGGTTCTTCCGGTGGTTGTATCCGGTTGGTTTGAAGAAAGTTGAAAGCTCCACAAACTTTATTAATAATTATCTTTCTAGTTCTATTTATGAGTCTAAAATTACATAATTCTCATGTTTTTAGTAAGGTTAGTTAACACAATAACTATGGATTAAATTAATAATTTTTTTCAATTTTACCTTGACTTATGAATGTGTAATCTTTATATATTTTTTCTCTCTCTTCTTCTAATAATGACAAAATTTTAACATTGTCATTTATTATTCTAAAAGTAAAATTATAATAAAAACCAAATTTCCCCCCCCCCCCCCAAACTGGGATTATAAATAGGATGATATCGGTAAAGTAAAAGTAGCCTTTTGACCCTTATGCTTTGATCATGGCCCATTAAAAAGGATAAAAATGTGATTTACTTTGTTATATCCATTATGCTCTATCTTCCAATCAAATTTTGCCACTTGAACTTTTCTAAATAATAAAATTTCATATTGATAAATTTTAAAATTTTGTTAGACTAATACTAATATTAAAAAGTTCACATAACAACCAATATAGATAAAAGGAAATGAAACTAAGTTAGGTCTTTTTTATAAACCTTGGTTTGAATATAAATTGGAGCTCAAAAGAGGGCACTTGCTGGGATGCAAAAAACACTTTGCACTTTGAATTTCAAAATATATTAATTTTAAGGCTAGAGTGATTTGGAAATAGCTGAACAAATATTTTTGGGAAAATTAGAATGAAGGACCTAAGAGAAAGGATCTTTACAGAAAAGAACCATAAAAATTATAATTATTTAGAAGGATCAATTGTAAAAATACAAAGTATAATACCCCTAATAAAATCTTTTACATTCCCTTCTACATTCTCTTCCACATTCTATATTGAAAAATAATACAAAATTATAATTTTCACTAAATTAAAAAATAGCTTTCTCAATTTTCATTTTTCGCAACTTGCACGTATATCTCTGAAAAAAAATTACACATTCTTCAATTTTGTACAAATTATTTTCTTAAAATCAAAATAAAAAAATTTAATTAAAAATATAATTATATAATTTTAATAAAAATCAAAGTATTTTATAATTTAACATTTACGCAAGAAATTTTATATGATTTATTTTTGTTTTAGAAGAAATTTGTGTTGGTTAAAAATTTCATTTAATGTTAATAAAATTTAAAAAATTTAAGTAATCTATTATATCTTGAACAATATGAAATGATTTTAGCTTTTCTTTTTATAAAAATATCTTAATTGATAATAACAATAATAATATAAATCAAGTAACTTGATGATATAAGTAATCTATTATATGATGATAGGTGGTTTTAGTTTTAATTTTAGTTATTTTTTTATTAGATTAAATACTATTTCTACCATGAAAATTTTCCTTTAGAAGCATTGGTTACCCAAAAGTTTTTTTGATTTCATTTTTACCCCCAAAAATTTAAAAATGTAGCTTATGTGTTGATCTTGACCGTTAAATTATTACTCTTCTTTGTAAACTTTTAGGGACAAAATTGCTTCACTTCTCAGGCAAATTTGCTTCTTAAAAAAACTTTCAATGTAGATTTGCTCCATTTTTAAACTTTCATGGCAAAAACAAGACCAAACCAATATTTCTCAAGGTACCATTTTTTATTTATGAACACAATAGATGATATAGGAAGTTTGGTTAGGGAAAATTTAATGATTTTGAATTTATATTAGGATGTTCAGTTTTTCTAAGTAATTATAATTTTTATGCCCTTTATTACAAATATTACTTTCTCTAACTCCTTTATTTTAATTTTCTATTTTTTTTCCTTAAAAAAAAACATCGCTGCCTCCGGTGGAATCTAGAGTCTAACCAGCAAGCATAATTTATAAAAGGAGTGAATGGCGGGTAAAAAACAAAACTGCACAGCGTCCGGTCCATCAGATCAGATTCCCTTCATCAAACATTGTAAAAGGAAAAACTTTCATGATGTTTTTCTGGTGAAGAAAACTTCATGAATTTAATTCACTTCACCCAGATGTCAAATTCATAATTCATAACTATAAAATCACACAATTAACACTGATCAGTGATCAAGACAAAAGAATTGAACAAGAAAGAGAGGCAGTAAACTGAGCAATTAGCGGATGTTGGGGCCAGCTGTGAAAGATTCCTAAATGTCGCTATTCATTTTGTCATTAATCAAAGAAAAATAATGAAGAAAATGAACATAAATCGCTCAATGAACAGAATGTGAATCAAGCATGTGAATATTTGCTCTGATCGTAAAAACCGCATAGAACAAATAAATACCAATTAATTAACCCACATTTTCCTATGCAAAGCTCTTGAATCGAACGAAACTAATTTCCCAGCAAGAAATTCTAGACCCCTTACTCAATTTCGCAAAATGCAGCTAGGCATGAGCAGGACCTAGGGTTATTTGCGTCGATCCGGGCGGGCTCAAAGGGGGCGTTGCCGCACTCGGAGAAGAAGGTGGCGGCGGAGTCGGCGACTGCAATGAAGGTGCCGGAGGCGGATTGGAGTTAGAGTCAGGCGGAGGCGGGCTCGGATTCGTTATCGGAGTCGGCGGCGTTGGCGTAGGCGGGCTCGGATTCGTTATCGTTGCGGAAGGCGGAGGTGGACTAGGGTTCGAATAAGGTGGAATCGGAGTGGGAGGGCCAAAGTTGGGAGTGGGGGAGGCAAAATTGGGGGCGGGGAAGGTGGGGGAGGGAGGAGAAAAGCAGGAATCGCCGGAGCACTTGACATTTTTATGGTGGGAGCGGTGGAGGAGGCCGAATCCCAAGACGAGACCGAGAACGACGAGGACGGTTACAACGAAGATGAAGATCTTTGTTGCTTTGCCCACGTAGCACATAACTGTGAAGTCTGAAAAAGCAGGCTGAGCGGTAGGAAGGAGGTTTCAGAAAGAAAGAGAGAGAGATTGTTCAGTAAGTACTAGTCTGTAAATAGCTGATACAGTCATTGTGTATAAGGATCAGGAGAGAAGATGGTTGGGGTGGTGGGTCTTGCTTGTTCTTTTTCGTCTTTTTGCCATGGCGATTTGGGAAGAAGCGAAGAGGGAGGGAGAGAAATCAGGTGGGAGCATGCATAGTGATATATCAATAGAGAAGGAGTGGTGGCTTACGCGAAAGAGGATACTCTCCTAATCTTGTTTTTTATTTTCCCTTGGGCTATTGATTAATTGGATAGATATCATTTAGAGATTACGAGGGATAATAAGAAAATGATTATAAAAAAAACCCAAACTAGTTTAAGTTGGCTAATAAGGGATTGGGTGGAAATAATTAAAGCACCTGAAGGCCAATTCTAGATAAATGTGCATTTAGAGGTTGTTTTGGCTTTGTGTGCACCACTACACTGGCATTGTCTCTTTCTAATCACTAGTCACTAATCATCCTCTCTAACTGCAGCCTAAGTTCTGTTTTTGCCAACAAACGCAGGCTCTAACTTCAACCAACCATTTGTTTATTGGCTTCCATGTCAAGGTTCAAACAAAAAATATGGAGATAAAGCGAGGCTACAATGGCACAGTCAATTGTTTACAGGGGTTGATCATTGATGAATTCATAGAATCTAATATGAACCTGGATGAATCACTCAATCACCAAGTTAATATGAGCTGTGAAATTCATTGAAGGGAATCTACTTCTATATAAAAGTATAATCACAAGTCTATTCGAGTGAGTGACAATTTTTATCTTTTCACAAACACTGCAATTTCTAGTGTGATTTCTCTTAATTTCATTTGATTGTGCTCTCATTGACATTTTAAATTGAAAAGAATAAAATAAAAAGGTTTTATAATTATTTAATTAAAACATATTGTGTGTCAGTGTGTGTCTACTATATTTATTCAGACACTAGTATTTAAAGTAAATTTAAATTTAAATCAAAATATAAATATGAAATTATTTTTTTGATATAAAAATTTTCATATTTTTTAATATAATACAAAATTATGACATAATTGACGTCTTACATCTTCCGCCCATCTTGCATTGGCCTGCTCCTCAATGGGCTAAAACACTATACTGGGCTTTTAGTCAACCATGGTTGGGCCCATCTCCAACTTCCACTCTAAGTCCATACCATCATATATTGCTATTCCTCGTCCTGGAGCTCAACTGGCAAAGGAGTTGGACACTTTCAACAAAGGGAGAGGGTTCAACCCTGGAGTTGGTCAAGGCGCTGGCAGAGGCATCTAGACAATAGACGGCTCGTCGTACCCAACATCGGTATCACCTTGGAGGAAGAGAGATTTCGCCATACCCTTGGATTATAGGTAAATTCAACCCCTTTTCTAAAATTTTTAGAGCAAAAAAAAACAAACATCATATATTGCTCTGATTTTTTTTCTTAAAAGACAAATACACCCATCAATTTACAAATATGAATTCGGGTTAGATCAGATCATATGACCGAGAGCCTCTCCTGAAGTTTGTGCACCACATGACATAACCCATATACTCTACCATCCTATATTCCACGAGATTTACCTTATTGGTTAATACACTCCTACATATGGTTAAATTTAATTATATTTAAAAAGTTAGTTAATTTAGTTAATAAAATATATATTTTTAAATATTCTAGTCAATTTTTTAATTCCCTTATTTTTTTTCTCCTTATTCATGGGGCATTAATAAAAATATATTAGAAAAAGAAAATAAATATGAAGAATTCATATAAGGATTGGAGGGAGTATTTAAAAGAAAAAATGGAGACCTCTAGAAAATTCTTTTACCCCGCCATATAGTGCGGAAAAGAAAATTAGAAAACAGATTTCAAGAACGGCACAAGAAACTGTAACGAAGAAGCAACACCCGCCACTTGTGAGCTCATTCTTGGACGTACTTCCCATGCCTTGATATTGCTTCTTCTCAGTTGATTCCTGGACTCACACTCACAGAGCCTCAGTCCCTCACTCGCTATTTTCATACTAGAAATAGAAATGACCGGAAAGAAGAAAATCGCCTTCTAAGATCTGCGACGAGGACGACATTGGTGGTAGAAGCGTTCATACGTAGCCCAAATCACCATGGAAGGCGTCCCGCTTTCAGTTGAAGTTGGATTGGGAAGAAGAATTGGAGTTCAAGCAAGGTATTTTCACCCAAAGATAGAGCGTCTCAGAGCAACGAAACGCGTGGGGATGACAAGAATTACGAGTCACAGGAGATCTAAACATGGCCTCACATTAGGTCTCCGACGAGCTTCAAGATTTGAAACCATAGCTACCATAGCAGCAACCGAAGAATCTGAGGTTAGCAATAATCATACAGTATCATTTAGCTGTGGCCGAAAATGACTTGCTGATACTTGGTTCTTCATCCTTGCACGTGATATATTTTTATGCATCCACCTCTCTCTCTCTCGTCAATCTAAAATTCAAAATAGGGACACAATACAATAATGACCACATCTGGCTTCTTTATCATCATTTGTATCGCTCTTTCTGTAAATCCTTCTGATTGAGTCAAGACTAGGAAGTCGAAAATTCAAAATTAAGTCCCTCCTTCCCCCAACCCTGTTTTAGTGTTTCTCCTGGCTGATGTTAAAGGTAAAGGTGCAATGTGCAATCCCTTCATTTCATTCATCACCAATTCTAAATTATTTTCGCCTTTAAGGAATTTAATTTTTAAGTACCCGCCCATATTCGTGGTAAAGGAGAAATTCTTGTGCGAAGTTTGTTATGTCTAGCCCGTTAAAATACAAAAACTCGACTAATATTAATTCTAATTGTTTGTTTATGTGGTTTATATTTTTATTTTTCTTAAAAAATAAATCTTTTAATTAAGCTTTCACAAGCAATTAAAAAGTAAATTTTGCAAAATTTTTTGATTTTATTAAAATATCAGCTAATATTTAGGATTAGTGTCAAATCTTCATGAGTTATTGAGTTATTGTATTTAAATTGGTTAAACCATAAATGACGCGGTAAATCAGATTCATACAGGAATTTTTCCAGGGATATACTCACAATTCACAAAGCAGATATATATTGTATAGATTCTTTTCTTTTTTTCTCAAATAAGGTAACTGTTTTATTTAATTGTGTTTTATTTATCGTTTTCGATCCATTAATTTGTTTTTATCCCAATTATTAGCACTAACATTTTACTGGTCTATTTTCATCCTCTCTTAATCCTTCCGTAATTCTGCTAAAAATATTCAGGGTCCAAGTACTTCCACTCCCAACAATCCGATGCTTGCAAATTACGTACCAGTATTCGTGATGCTCCCAGTAAGTCACGAACTTGGTCTCTGTACAACTACAGTCAATTAGCTTGCATTAATCTGTTTCTTGTGTTCTCTTTGGACTCTGATTTCTCCTTCCAGCTTGGGGTTATTACCACTGATAATGCCTTAGAAGACAGAGATGGGCTCGAGAAACAGCTCAAAGAGCTACGTGCAGCAAGAGTTGATGGGGTTATGGTTGATGTGTGGTGGGGTATCGTAGAATCCAAAGGACCTAGGCAGTTTAATTGGTCTGCTTATAGGAGCTTGTTTCAACTGGTTGAAAAATGTGGATTGAAGCTACAAGCCATAATGTCATTTCATCAATGTGGAGGGAATGTAGGGGATTCTGTTTTCATCCCTCTCCCTAAATGGGTAATTGAAATTGGAGAATCAGACCCTGACATCTTTTATACTAATCGCAAAGGAAACAGGAATAAGGAATATCTTAGTCTTGGTGTGGATAACAAGCCTCTATTTCATGGAAGAACAGCCATTGAGGTCATCAGATTCTTACCACCAGTCTAAATATCTTATATGTCGTGTTTTACTACTGTTGAATCTGCCTTTGCTTTGCCTTACGTAATTTCTGAGTCTTGAGGATGGGAATTATTGATGATCGCAAGTTCAGTTAATGGATTGTAAACCTGTATGCTTCTAGATGCTAAAATCAGCTGTCTAATACAGATATATGGTGACTACGTGAAGAGTTTCAGAGAGAATATGGCGGATTTTTTAGAATCTGAACTCATGGTTGACATCGAAGTAGGACTTGGTCCTGCGGGAGAACTCAGATACCCATCTTATGCAGAAATTCAGGGATGGAAGTTTCCTGGTATTGGAGAGTTTCAGGTGAGTATGACTTTTACTGTAATAGCAATCTATGAATAAGGCCATCAAGATCTATTATATTGCAGTACTGAAGAAAATATATGCATCTTGAGACTGCAGTGCTATGACAAATATCTCAGAGCTGATTTCAAGGAGGCTGCTTCAAAAGCTGGTCATCCTGAATGGGAGCTACCAGATAATGCAGGGGAATGTAATGACAAACCAGAATCTGCAGAGTTTTTCAGATCAAATGGGACTTACCTCACAGAGAAAGGGAAGTTTTTTTTGACATGGTATTCCTGCAAGTTGCTGAACCATGGTGATGAGATCTTAGATGAAGCAAATAAAGCGTTTATAGGCTGCAAAGTGAAGTTAGCTGCAAAAGTAAATTCTGTAACATATTTCTCATTTACCATTTTTTTCCCTGCTTCATTCATCTGATAGCATATTATTGGAAACAGGTGGCTGGAATCCACTGGTGGTACAAAACAGAAAATCATGCTGCTGAACTCACTACAGGGTATTACAATTTAAATGATAGAGATGGATACCGTCCCATAGCAAGGATGCTGTCTCGACATGATGCTATATTGAATTTTACATGTCTTGAGATGAGGAACTCTGAGCAACCCTCTGAAGCAAAAAGTGGCGCCCAGGAACTAGTTCAGCAGGTAATCTATTCCAATTTATAATCTAAATCTCCTACCTCATCAGCATTCTGTGATTGAAAAGCTCCGTGGAATTGATTCTTAGTGAATGAATGAAAGCTTTCTAGGTTACCTGCCCTTAAGATCTGTTCAAGTTACAGATACCCGTAGGCTCCATCCTCGTATTGCTGAAGGGTTTCTTATCTCCTAATGAAATCTATCATGTAATGAACTTCCCCATTCACTTTTACACACAATTACAATGTTGTCAGTAAAGAAATTGCGGCAGCCTGCAGCAAAGTATGATAAAACAAAGAAGATAAGTAAGTGAAATCAGAATTTAAGCATTTATATAGTTTCTATTTATAACAGTGCTAGATCTTGTTCTAATAAACAAGGAAGTATCTTTATATAGTTTCTTCGCAGCCTGTAAAAAACAAATTCAAGTTTTCTGCCTAATTATTTTGCAGTCATGTTGAACATTCTATATTTGAAGGTCGTTTCAATGCCAGGTTGAATTGGGTGTACATACAGGTCCAGAGTGGAGGTTGGATAGAGGGGCTGGAAGTTGCTGGAGAAAATGCACTTTCAAGGTATGACAGGGCAGCTTACGACCAAATTCTTCTAAATGCTAGGCCCAATGGAGTTAATAGAAGGGGCCCTCCAAAACTAAGACTGTATGGCTTGACATACTTGCGTTTGTCAGACGAGTTGCTGCAAAGACCAAATTTTCATATATTCAAAATCTTTGTGCGAAAGATGCATGCTGATCAGGTAATTGGTTTTTACAGAACCTATATAATTGCGGATGATGATGATCTTTTGTGGTTTCTGATCTAAGGTGATCATAAAATGCAGGAATACTGTCCAGATGCTGAACAATACAGTCATTTCACTGTCCCAATGGAGCGGTCAAAGCCAAGAATTCCAATGGAGGTCCTTCTTGATGCAACCAAACCAGTGAAGCCATTTGCATGGGATGAGCAAACAGATATGAGCGTTGGTGGTGTCTTTGTTGATCTAGTATCTAAGATCTTGTCAATATTCGATCTAAGCTTAAAAAAATGAATGAATGGAGATATGTTTTTTTGTGGGGGATGTGGGGAGATGTTTCACGTATGGCCTGTAATCACCAAGTGTAAAATTTGATCAGTTTAAGCAGTGGTTAACGTTAGTAAACAATGTAACGGAGGAAAATAAGTTAAAGTTCAATGACAAAGATTATAACAAATACAATATCATCATCTTCAAAGCAGATATTCTATAATTATTCTATAATTGACGAAGTCCCTGCATATGTTGCTGATATGGATATTGATGAGTTCCAATATAGATAAATGAATGGTCAATCCTACGTAATATTTTTCCATTTTACCGTCCCATGTTTCAGTACTCATAGTTTTAGATAACAGATTTTACAGTATTATAAAAACTGATAACATCATCCTCTGTTTTCAGAAATTTAATTATACCATGGTTCACATTTTACAGCATCCATATATAAGATCATGGGTGCATTTATTGATCTAGTAGCTAATATATTTTCCAGGTTCAATCTAAACCAGAAATAAAATGAGTGATGAGAAGAAAACGATGTTACAGTCAAGCGCAAGGGTTTGTTGGATGGATAAGTCAATCATAAAATTCAATTACATACTATTCAGCCACTCCCCTGCTTTCCATCAGCGTCTCCATGATTTGTAGTTGCAGCAAAAAAAGTGTTAAAATTCAAAACAAAATAAAATCAACAAGAGTAACATATATAACAATATGTCAAATATATATTTATAGGTTTAGATTCAATTGATTGTTCTAGTTGATGTGATGGAACCAAAGAGCCGAGACAAAGGGCGCCACCTTCATAATAAAATTAAAGCAGGCATGCTGCATGCAGAACTGATGGGCCTTTCTCTATGGTGATGGCCATTGGCCACTTTGTTGGCAATGCAGGATTAGCCATGGCGTGCAACCTGTTCCATTGTTATCGCATTTCCCCTATCTATCTATCAAAAGGATATATTCTTTAGTCTCTTTGGACTATCCAGACTTATTTTTTTTATCACATGGTTTTTAAATGAAAAAATTATTTTTTAAGAAAAATATTAATTAAGAGATTATTTTTATTTTAGATTATCTACTTATTAATTTTTTTTTAAAAAAAGTGAAATATATAAAATCTGGATTATCCAAATCTCTCCTGGAAAGCCCAAAGTGACAAAGCGCATATACCTATCTAGGAGATATACATGAAAACGTGATCCCTTCATCTCTTCAGAGGATAGGTAGTAAAACGTGTGGTCCGTTCAATTCCATTACGTGCCCTTCTTCTATCAAATCTTCTATCAAATAAAGTCACGGAGACCCCTCGTTTTTGGACTCAACTGATAAAAGAGTCGGATTTTCTCACTAAAGGAAGAATGTTCGATCCTGAAATTGGTTAAGGTACTGGGGGAAGCATTTTAGATGATGTCAACTTATGAAAACGCAGGCTGAGGTTGATCCATGTACACCCTCAGTCTTGTATGCCCTAGGAAGCAAAGTCATAACGCCTTACCTTTAGTCTGTGGGTGAATTTAACCCTTCTCCTAAAATTTATGTATAAAAAAAATAATAATAAAGTTATGAAGAATAAGCTAAAGTCCATTGTCCTCCCTATAGTAAAGCGAATGATATCGGCGATGTCCAAAAATGGACAATTATAGGCTTTTAATTAATTAAAAAATGATCCCCCCTGATAACTTTAAATTGTACGGTCAAAATATTTATTTAATTTATTTTTCTTAATTCCGTCCAACCCATCGTTATCACCTTCGGCCAATTTATAAAACGTGTGGGGCACTTGGAGGAGTGAGCCTAGTTTCTTCTTTATTTAACAGAGGACAAGCAGTTATCCACTAACCATGTGGTTAGTTTGTTTAACCTCAACTGACTTTAGTTACAATTTTTCACCTACATGTCATGGTTTCACTGTGACAGAGTCCCATATCAGGCACGACGAGGAAAGTTTATAGGGTATATATAATATGTGATGTGTCTCTGCTTTTGACATGATGGTTACTTACAAAGTTAAACCCACTTAAACAAGACAGATGGGAAAAATTTCAGGATGGATGACCTTTTGAAAATTTCTTTGTGCTGAGGCCCTTCGGCCCAACATACAACATTCATATTTTAAATCCAACTTAATTTCTATATTATTATATTGTATACGTCATTGAGTTTCATTATTTTTTTCTCTTCATCTCTTATAATCTATAAATCATATCCATCCAATCAATATAAAAACTCACAATATTATTTTAATTTTTTTCTCTTCTTCCTAATCAATAATCCAATCCTCAATAATAAGAGATGAGGATAAAAAAGATTAGGAGACGATACCTTCCATAGGTCTCCGCAATGCTCTCGCTTTTCTATAAAAGGCTCCCTTCGGTTGCTTACTTCAAGCAAGCAAGCTAGTATCTCTGCTTTTAGTTCCGTCAGAGCCAAGAAAATGGCAGCAACAGAGTCTTCCCTTCCAGCCTCAAACTATGTTCCAATTTACGTCATGCTCCCTGTAAGTTGCCGCCCTTATAAACTGATTTATTCTTCTTTGTATTGCCCTGACTTTAATTTGTTCCATACTTTAGCTTGGAGTTGTTACAGTAGAGAATGTGTTCGAAGACCCAGAAGGGCTGAAGAAACAGCTAAAGGAGCTGCACGAAGCAGGGGTTGATGGGGTTATGGTTGATGTGTGGTGGGGGATCATAGAGAAGAAGGGACCTAAGCAGTATGATTGGAATGCATATAGAAGCTTGTTTCAAGTAGTCCAAGATTGTGGCTTGAAACTGCAAGCCATCATGTCGTTTCACCAATGTGGAGGTAACGTAGGAGATGTTGTGAACATCCCTATTCCTTAGTGGGTTCTTGACATCGGAGAATCAAACCCTGATATCTTCTACACCAATCGCTCTGGCACTGGGGACAGAGAATATCTCTCTAATGGTGTTGATAACGAGCCTCTCTTCCATGGCCGAACCCCCATTCAGGTGATATGATCAAATCAACTCATTTTTCTTTTCTTTAGCTTTTTAGTAGTGTTTTACGGTGTTTGAAGTAGGTAGGTAGGTGGAGTTTTGCCTTGATTTGAGAAAAAGTACTTTAGAATAGCGTTTTTTAGAAGTTCCCAAGGGAGCACTGAAGAACCACATATAATAAGATCTGAATGTTGAAATCTCACTGTTACACACAGTTCAATCTGCGTTATTATATCATGTATCTATAGAAAATGTTGTAATCGACCTATTTTAAGTTTTATGCGAAGTATGCTTGTAATGTAAGAGGGCTATGAAGTTTGGGCAAACATTGAACAAGAATGTAGGAGGCTTACAAATGAAGCTTACTGATTCAGTTGCATCACTCGTTGATTTGGTTTGTATAGATATACAGTGACTACATGAAGAGTTTCAGAGAAAATATGTCGGATTTCTTGGAATCTGGACTCATCCTAGACATTGAAGTCGGGCTTGGACCAGCAGGAGAGCTTAGATATCCCTCTTATCCACAAAATCAAGGATGGGTGTTTCCTGGTATTGGAGAATTTCAGGTAAGTTGGTTGCTCTAGAAGACTTCACTAGGACTAGGTTAATGGCTTGTACTAGTACTTGTAATAACATCATGTTTCTTAAAACCACATGCAGTGTTATGACAAATACCTGAAAGCAGATTTCAAGAAATCAGCAGCATCTGCAGGACATCCTGAATGGGAACTACCAGATGATGCGGGGAAGTACAACGATGTCCCAGAATCTACAGAGTTTTTCAAATCTGAAGGCACATACCTCACTGAGAAAGGGAAGTTTTTCTTGACTTGGTACTCAAACAGATTGCTGGAACATGCTGATCAGATCCTTGATGAGGCCAACAAAGCTTTTCTTGGCTGTAAAGTCAGATTAGCAATAAAAGTACAATAATATTCATGATGCATCAGATATTTCCAGTCTTGGCTTCCATTTATATATATGAAGATCAATTAACTCTTTAAACAAACAGGTCTCAGGAATACACTGGTGGTACAAAGCTCCAAGTCATGCTGCTGAGCTCACTAATGGATACTACAACCTAGATGATAGAGATGGGTATCGTCCGATAGCGCGAATGCTGTCTCGTCATCATGCTATTTTGAACTTTACCTGTCTTGAGATGAGGGATTCAGAACAAAGCTCTAATGCCAAAAGTGGTCCTGAGGAACTTGTTCAACAGGTAAATGCATTACAAGTTTTCTTCAGTTTTAATACCCAAATGGTTGTATGGCAATTCTTGAACTGTAAGAAACGTAAATCTTTGAGCTGGTCTTGAGTGGAGGTTGGAGAGAACAAGTTGAAGTAGCTGGAGAAAACGCACTTTCAAGGTATGATGCAACAGGTTACAACCAAATCCTCCTGAATGCTAGACCAAATGGCGTCAAAGAAAGTGGCCCTCCAAAACTGAAAATGTATGGAGTAACATACCTGCGTCTATCAGATAATCTCCTGCAAGAATCAAATTTTGAAGTATTCAAGAAATTCGTTGGAAAAATGCGTGCCGATCTAGTGAGCAATTTGTCACACATACAATATTATTACCCCAGTAATTAATAGCCACTCTGCCTTCTCCTAACTCTCTTCCTCAAAATTGCAGGATTATATAGAAGACCCTCAAAAGTATGGTCACCACTCAACTCCATTGGAGCGATCGAAACCAAAAATTCCTACTGAAGTTCTTCTTGAAGCGACCAAACCAGTGCCACCATTCGCATGGGATTCAGAAACAGACATGAAAGTTGATGGCTGACTTGCCAACCAGACGTAAAAGAAGGAAAAGACCACCACTATTACCCCTATATCCAGTTTATGAATAAGATATGAGGTGTACGACCCCTGAAATAATGACATAATGTTTGAGGCGCTTGGAGATGTGCGTGGATTGAATTATGAATAAGAAGTTTTCCATATTTCAACTTCATGTATTGTGTTATCAAGCTAATGAATAAGGAGTCAGAGTACTCGTATGTTTGGAGTTGGTTAGTGTTTTAGTAAACCTCCAAATTTACCATCTCTAAAATGATATATCGCTTGCTAATTTCTCAACCATAAGCTCAATAACAATTTTTTATCAATCTAATGGCATCAATAAGAGCAAAAGAAAGTGGCAAATTTGTTAGAATAAATGATCAAGCAGCAAATCCAATCCATCATTGTAATTAATATTTGCTAATCTTTCAGAATATGCCTTTGTAATATTCTCATGCTCTCTATATAGGTGGTTCTCTGTATAGCTGACACGTAGGTGGTCCCAAAATTCTTTTGTAACCAATTCTGTACAATTTCGTTACTGCACTGTACGATTTTATTCTCATATCCATTATAAATGAAGCACAGTGGCGATGGATCGGCATCACGCCATTTTCTCAGTATTTCCTCATTAGCTGGTTCTGTCATTCTGCCCTGATTTCTTTCTTGGTATCAGAGCGAACAATCTCCTTTTTCATTTCATCAATGGCGTCATCTGCATCATCATCAGTCTCGTCAACCTCCGATGAACTTTCAGCAACGTCTGGTGTTCGAACCTATTCCCTGTTTCATTCCTCAAGCCAGACAACGTCCATCAAGTTGGATAGGACTAACTATCTTGTCTGGGAGTCTGTTGTTCTTCCACTCATTGAAGGCAATCGTTTACAGAGTCATATTGATGCTTCAGTGGCTGCACCATCGAGAACTCACATTATGGCTGGCTCATCTCGTCCAGTCTCCAATCCAGAATATGAAGAATGGTATGCTGTTGATAGAATGTTAGTAGGATGGCTCTGAAACACTATGTCTCAGGAGGTTAGTGCACAACTTCTTCATTGTCGTACTGCTTGCGACCTTTGGACCAGTTCTCATGATTTGACTGCTGCGTTTTCTCGCTCTCGCGTTATGATTTTCCAATCTGACTTACATCGAACACGGAAGAATGCCATGGCCATGGATGAATATTTTGCCAAAATGAAATCAATCTCAGATCAACTTCTTCTTGCTGGAGCACCCATTACAACCGATGAGTTGATTCTTCACACCCTCAATGGCTTGGATGCAGACTACAACGCAATTGTGGTTAAGCTCATCGACAAGACAGATCTCACCTGGGTGGAGGCACAAGCTGCTCTTCTGGCCTTTGAAAATCGACTGGAACAACTCAATCATTTCTCCACTTTATCTCTGCAACCATCGGCTAACATGGCAACACGAGGCTCCCCTGTTTTCTCAAACCGTAATAGAGGGTCCTGGAGAGGAGGCTCTTGCGGTTCTCGTGGACGTCAGTCTCGAGGAGGTCGCTACAATGGTGGAGGAGGTCGTTTTGGCTCTCGAGGTGGACGACCATACTGCACATATTGTGACCGACACGGTCACTATATAGACACTTGCTATCAACGACAAGAAAGCCCAGTATTCTCGCAATTCTGATTCCCTTCCACAAGCCTATTATGCTGACTCCCAGGCTGTGGTTGACCCCGATTGGTACATGGATAGCGGAGCTAGCCACCATGTTACTTCAGATGCAAATCAGCTGGACTCTACTGCTCCCTCAGGTAACAACTATCTCTACACATGTACAGGAACTAAGACTCGAATTCTTGGTGTTGGTAACTCTTATATTCCCAACTCTAATCTCAAACTTAATGATGTTTTTGTGGTACCCACGGCTACTAAGAAACTTATTAGTGTTCATAAGTTGATTAAAGACAATCCAGTTGCTATAACATTGACTGATGCTGGCTGTGTTGTGAAGGAAAAGGAAACAGGGAGACTTCTAATGCAGGAAACTCCAAGTCAGGGTCTATATCCCATGACTAAAGTCACTACATTACCTCGTGTCCATTTTGCAGCAGCTTCCAAGAAGGATGATTATGCGGAATTCGTGCTTTGGCATCAGACATTAGGACATCCAAGCAACAAGATTATGAATCAAATTTTACAAGACTGTAATATCAGTATTAAGTTTAGTAATGATTATGTTTGTGCAGCCTGCCAATATGGAAAATCTAAGCAATTGCCTTCTACTAAATCTGTGTCTCGTGCTTCTTCACCTCTTGAACTCATTCATACAGACATTTGGGGTCCTTCTCCTGTGCAATCCAGTCATGGACATAAATTTTATATACATTTTATTGATGATCATTGTAGATACACTTGGTTTTACCCACTTAAGCACAAAGGTGAAGCTGTGAATGCATTTAATCACTTTCGTCACAATATTGCAAATCAGTTTAACACCACCATCAAAGCAATTCAATGTGACAATGGATCAAAATACAAGCCATTTATTCCGATAAAAACTGAAAATGGTATTGAAATGCGTTACACTTGTCCTTATACCTTGTCACAAAACGGGAGAGCTGAACGCAAGCATCGGCACATAGTAGAGATGGGTCTCACACTATTGGCACAGTCCAAGATACCACTCACTTACTGGACAGAAGCATTTCAGATGGCAGTATTTTTTATCAATAGACTTCCCACTCCAGTGCTTGATAGCAGAACACCTCTGTTTTGTTTGTTTAACAAAGAACCCGATTACAAGCAGATGAAGCCTTTTGGTTGTGCATGTTATCCATGTTTGCGACCTTATAATTCACACAAGTTTCAGTTTCACAGCAGACAATGTCTGTATCTCGGACCAGCTGCTCAACATAAAGGCTATAAATGTCTTAGCAGCACAGGCCGTCTCTACATCAGTCGACATGTTATCTTTGATCCATCGGTATTTCCCTGTGCATCAGGATTTCTTAATCGAAGGACTAGTGTTTCCAACTCTGATGATTCAAGTTTTCCTCTCATTATTGACTCTTCTCCTAGTCTGGTGTCGTCTGGTTCTTCTTCTCAAATTGGTGCATCATTTTCTTCTCCAGTTCATGAGACCACTAACTCCCCTGACCAACTATCTCGGCCTTTACTTTCACCTGAAGTTCCATCCCAATCCATTAGTCCATCCACTATTCCTTACAAGCCCAACCCGAGGCCCAAAACCCATCACCCATACCACCTGACCCAATCTCCACCAATATACACCCGATGGTCACCAAGGGAAAATCTGGAATCTCCAAACCTCGCCATCCTTTCGTCGGCTTCCTCAAATCAGAAACGCCAGAAGCTTTAACCCTATCTCATCCACCTCGCACTGTTTCTGAAGCCCTTTCATCACCCCAGTGGTCTCGTGCAATGAAGGAAGAATATGATGCACTGATTCGAAACAATACCTGGATCCTTGTGCCTTTTGATAAATCTCAAAAGCTCATAGACTGCCGATGGATATTCAAGACTAAATTTCGTGCAGATGGTTCTATTCTTAAACACAAGGCGTGTCTTATTGCAAAGGGTTTTCAACAGGCAGCAGGTATTGATTATTTTGAAACCTTCAGTCCTGTTATTAAGCCAACCACTGTAAGACTCATTCTTACTCTTGCTGTTACTTATCGATGGGAGGTTAGACAATTAGATGTTAACAATGCATTTTTGAATGGATGTCTTCAAGAACCCGTTTATATGCGGCAACCTGATGGTTTTTCCAATCCTGAAACACCAAATCATGTCTACAAACTTGTGAAAGCCATCTATGGTCTCAAACAAGCACCTCGTGCTTGGTTTGATCGACTCAGACAAACTTTAACTCAGTGGGGATTTCAAAATTGCAAGAGTGACATTTCATTATTTTTTCTCAAAACACGATCGCTGCTAATTTTTATTCTGATATATGTCGATGATATTCTTGTTACTGGCAATAACTCTGTCTTCATTCAAGACTTTATTGCCAAATTAAATAATACTTTTTCGTTGAAGAATTTGGACTCTCTGCACTATTTTCTCGGTATAGAGGTGTTTCGAGATCACACTGGTATCTATCTTAATCAGGGCAAGTATATTATGGATCTTCTACATCGTTTTCACATGTCTAACTGTGCTCCAGTTTCAACACCAATGGTCACAGGCAGGAATTACTCCTCTACTGATGGTACACCCATGACAAATCCTTCCTTATATTGCCAAGCCATAGGCTCATTACAGTGTGCACCACAACTAGGCCAGACATAGCCTTTTCTGTTAACAAGCTGAGTCAATTCCTTGCTTGCCCAACCAATGTCCATTTTCAGGGGGTTAAACGTATTCTTCGATATCTCAAGGCTACTTGTCACTTTGCCTTACATTTGAAACCCTCTCGCTCTTTATAGTTAATGGCATTCACAGATGCTGATTGGGCCACAAATTTAGATGACAGAAAATCCATGGTGGTTTCTATGTATATTTGGGTGGTACTTTGGTGTCTTGGGCTTCAAGAAATCAAAGAGTGGTTTCAAGAGCAAGCTGTGAATCAGAATATTGTGCACTTGCAGATGGAGCAGCTGAGTTAAAATGGCTGTGTTCTTTAATCACTAAATTAGGACTGTATCTCAAACAACCCTCGGTAATCTGGTGTGACAATATGAGTGCTCAAGCTCTTGCTTCAAATCCAATTCATCACTCCAAGAGCAAACACATTGACATTGATGTTCACTTCATTCGTGATCAAGTTCTAGCTGGAGACATTAAGGTTGCTTATGTTCCCTCTCAACATCAAATTGTTGTCTGTCTCACAAAGCCCTTGAGTCATTCCCAATATTCCTACTTAAGATGCAAACTCGGCCTATGTCCCACACCCTCTCGTCTGAGGGGGCATGTTAGAATAAATGATCAAGCAGCAAATCCAATCCATCATTGTAATTAGTATTTGCTAGTCTTTCAGAATATGCCTTTGTAATATTCTCATGCTCTCTGTATAGGTGGTTCTCTGTATAGCTGACATGTAGGTGGTCCCAAAATTCTTTTGTAACCAATTCTGTACAATTTCGTTACTGCACTGTACGATTTTATTCTCATATCCATTATAAATGAAGCACAGTGGCAATGGATCGTCGTCACGCCATTTTCTCAATATTTCCTCATTAGCTAGTTCTGTCATTCTGCCCTGATTTCTTTCTAAATTCAGCTACGACTTGCATGTGTTGAGCAATGTGGCATTTCTGAGTTAGATTAGTTTAATCCAATAGGAAACAAGTCTATACTGCTAGCTTCCAATCATAGCTTCTCCTTGTCTGGCTGACAGATAGAAGTTGTTGGCTTACAGAAGTTGCTAGTCGACCTCTCTCTTATTTAATCTTTTCCCCCGCAATTCTGGCAACAATGCGGATGAAAGTCCGGGCGTTGCAATCAAGATTTCGTAGTTAGACTGAAAGCGATCCCCTTTTTTTTGTCTTTTTAAAGGTGGTCTTTTTCTTTCCCCCGACCGATGACTCGCTTGTTCACTTCTGGTAACTATTATGGGCCTGTTTAGATTTTGCGTACAGCGTTTGAGGCGGAAAAAAAAAAAAAAAATAGCTGGGCGTTTGGAAAAAATTTCAGTGAAAAAAAAACTCCAATAGAAGATATTTGGGTTGGCTTATTTCCCTGCCAAAACGCTGCATTACGAATAAGCTGGGCCTTCGAGCTTATCCTGCGTTACGTTCATGCAGCTGGTGGAAAAAAAAACAAAAAGAAAATGTCAGAAGAAAATGTCAGAGCTGAAGTACTAATGTAAGGGAGATGAAAAGGGGGGGTTACATGAATTAATCAATGTTTGAGTGTGGATCCCGTCACCATTTTTTTTTTAAAAAAAGTTCTTTTCTTTTCTTTTCCTTTTATTTTTTCCTTTTTGACCATTTCTATGTTTATTCTTCTTTTTTTCTTCCAAAAACATAATTTAAAATTATACTTCCAAAATTTAAATCCTTCCATATAAATTTTTTATACTGAATTAATATATGTAAATTTAAATTTAAATATATTTTTAAATAATAGATACATTTATTTTTTTTCTTTTTTAAATTTTAATTTTAAATATAAATATAGATTTTTATCTTTATTTATTGCAATGCGCATAAGTAATATTAATATATGTAGTATCCAATAAGATTCATACCATTTTCAGTCATTTTCTATCTCAACTGACTTTTCAAATAATAATTCAAACACTCATCAGTTTAGAAAAAAAGCCACTTCTATAAAAAACCAAATGGTCAATCCAAACACAAATCACATTTACAACCTGACTTATTTCTTACTGAGCTTTTTTAAAAGTCATATAGCTTTTAAACCACAGTTCCCACCGCCAACCCAAACAGACCCTATATATATATATATAGATGTTATGTCTTTCATTATTAACGGGAAATTCCATGCTAATAAGAAAAACATGCGAACATAATATCTTTCCCCTTTCTTCGCCTAAACGCTTTTGGTACACTTCACAATTATAAGCATCTAATTTCTCATAATTGAGATTTCAGTTATTTAAATTTAATATGAATGGTTTAAATTTAAAATTTTCAATTTATGATTTTTTAATAATAATTTCATTTATATAAGAAGTAATAGTTATAAGATTAACCTTATTTTAAATTGGGATAAATTATACAAAATCCTGTTAATTTTAGGTCAATTGCATATAATTCCATTGACAATTCAAAATTTAACCACTCAAGTTTTTAATTTTTAACTATTAACCCATGTTATTATTTGAGCAAAGAAAAAAAAACATGTTATTAAGTGAACGTTATCTTTTTAATGAAAAATGTCACATCATATTATGAGATGATATATAACATCTTGTATGGCATCCAGTATAAATTTCTAATTTCATAAAACCCCCTGAACATTAAACGGTTATAGAGAATCCCCTTGAACTTTAATCAATTATAAATAACCCCCATCATTTTAATAAACTTATTTGTAAGCCAATTAAAATAGTTCTTTTGTATGGCAAAACTAGAAGAACAACATTTATAAAAAGTATAAAAATAAACAATGAATCATTCAAGAAAAAATATGCATTACCAATTCAAAATTCATGAGGGTAAAAGCTATTTTCTAATACAAATGTAATATTTAAACTATCAATGTTCAATCATCTTAAGAATAAATTTAACATAAATGATGACATTGTTATACTGCCAATATTCAATCATCCCAAGAAAATAAGTAAATGTTATACAAATGATGACATTTTTTTATATATTTTTAAAATATTATTCTTCTAGTTTTTCCATACAAGAAAACTATTTTAGTTGACATATGACAGTAAGAAAATTAATAAATTAATTATAACGATAAAAGTAACAACATAAGGTTTAATATTATAAATGAAAATTTTAAGAGAGTTAAATTTAAATTTTAAAATGTCAATGGGGTTATATATAATTGTTCAAAGTTCAGGGAAGTTGTCAGCTGCAATTGTTTAAACTTCATAGGGGTTTTATGTAATTAGTAATTTACATAAGATGCTACGTAGGATGCCACACATTATCTCATATTCTGATTTGGTATTTTCTATTAAATTGATAACAATCATTTAACGGCATGGAGTTGATAATTGAAAAATAAATAGTTAGGGGGGTTAAATTTAAAGCTTGAAATGTCATAGGGGTTATATGCAATTGGCCTAAAATTCAAGAGGTTTTATATAATTTAACCTTTAAATTTTACATGTATTAAAATAAAAATTGGTTAAATTTTATCTCCATCGTCAAAAATCAATCTAGTAATAAAAGTTGGTGATCAACACATTTATACTCATCAAAATGATGAGCATAAAATGTAAATGCGCTCCGGTCTCGCAACCAAGCTTCATATTGTACTTCTCCTGGTCATACACACACACACACACACAAGTGAATAGACATGAAATAAATAAGGCTAACAATGGGGGACAAATCCCAGGCTATCGCCGTTCATCTCGGTGTGTATAAAGGTTGGACACACATCATAAAATGTCGAGGTTGAGAGACCCTTTTTTGCCAATAAGTCTGCTACTTTGTTTCCTTCTCTGGATATATACTGTATTGAAAGTTCCCAATTCCTATGAAGAAAATCCTTAATTCTCCGGACCAGTAAACTGTCGTTCTTGTCTGCTTCCCTATTACCCAGTAGTTTAATTATTTCCTGTGCATCTGATTCTACCATGACTCTTCTGAAGCCCAGGTCCCAAGCCAAATTAATGCCTTTGAGAACTGCCCATAATTCAGCCTCAAACACATTACATGACCCTAGGTAGTAGGAGAATCCCGCAATCCACTGGCCTTCATGGTTTCGAATTACCCCTCTACACCCTGCACGGTTTTGCTGTCTTGTCACTGCCCCATCTACATTGATCTTGACACAATCAATATTAGGTGGGCTCCATCTGAAACTTTGGTTATTAGGAGAATGAACAACTTCAACCTCTCCTTGGATCATTACAAAATGACGCCAGCTCCAGAGAATTTCTTCTGATGGATTAGCAGGTTTTTGGAAGTTATCTTCAAACAAAAATTTATTTCTCCAGGTCTAGAGTTTCCAGCTAGCAACTCCCCAGATTAAAAATGCCAGTTTCCTGATTAATTAGAGCTGAGATCTCTCTTTAAATTAAAATGTCCCCAATCCTTTAAAGTAGAAGAGAAGAATTGGGGGATAAACCTGCTTGGATTCAGCAATTGCACCCACATTCTTTTCGCAAAATAGCAGTCTCTAAGAACATGCAGCACCGATTCAGCTTCCTCTCCACAATAATCACACACGGGTGATGAATGAGACCATCGGCTACACAACAGTTTGGTAGGTAATCTGTTTTGTAATGCCATCCAAAGGAAAACATGAACACGTTCTGCTCCCTTCCATCTCCAAATAGTTTTAAATAAAACATCCTCTGCACTATCATTAATATTTTCCAGTAGCTTATAAGCACTTTTTACTGAAAATACTCCATCGTTGGTTCCCTTCCAGGCCAGCACATCTTCCCCGGCATCCAGTCTTGGAGTTGGAACAGGATGCAATTTCAAAATGATTTGGGGAGGGAGTATAGTTAGGAGTTTCCCATAATCCCAAGCATCATTAACTACCCAATCCGACAACTTGCTTTGCGCCTCCCCATCAGACAACCTCCTGATACAAACATCCTTTAGTAAACCAGTCGGGCCAGGGGTCCTCAAAAAACTGCACCATTGTACCGCTTTTAATGATCCATTTTGAACTTGCATCCAGAAGGTGCCGCTGCTGAACTAGAAATTTCCATAGGAGGGAGTCAGCTTTTTGGACATTCAACAAGTTACTTTCATCTCTGAGCATATCCACCCATAAGCCTCTCGAGCCCGTGATGAGTCTCCAAGCCACCTTAGCCCCACATGCATTATTGAGGGATGAGAGATTTTTAAACCCAAGGCCACCATGACTCATAGGTAAAAGCAGCTTGTCCTGGACATATAATTTTACCGAGTTACTAGATAAAAAAGATGGGAAAATCTATGTAGGGCCCAAGTAACAAAAAAAATATAAAAAAGGCCTCAAGATTATGAAAACACCAAAAAAAGTCCCAGGATCTTTTCTGATATAAATTCATTACAACTTTTTGTTGTTAACGAGACTAATATAGTTGTTAATGAGACTAATATAATTTTTAACGTTTTAATGAATTTATACTAGAAAAGGCCCTGGGGCCTTTTCTGGTATTTTTAGAATCTTGGGGCCTTTTTTTAAAAAAAATTCTCTTACTTGGGCTCCTATACAGATTTTCCCAAAAAAGATCTATATTATTGGGAAAAAAAAGTAAGTACTAACCAATTCTTAAGCGAGAGCTGCCCTGCAAATTTTGGGACGATAGGTCGCTAAAATGATGCAGCTTTTGTCCAAAACTCAACACTTCACGACAAGGGGACTCAAAAGAGGTGGCCATTTCCTTAGAATTCTTCAATCTTCAACGCAATTTAACTCTATGCTTGAATGGAGAAAAAAGATGGAGAAAAATACGGGGAGAGGATACGGTTGGAAAAGTTAAAAATGATTAAAAAAATATATAATATTTGTGACTTTGGGTTTTTCAATCTCCAAGCAATTTAAAAAGCAAAATAATGCTAGTTATAAGCCAAATTTATTATATTTAAAATATGTAAATTTAGGAAAAAGTCCATATTCACATACTTAAATATGACTGATTGACATCAAATAAGTGATAAATGTTTTTACCGCCTTTTAATTTATCGACTTGATTTTGTTATTCTATATATAAATAACTCTAAGTTTCTAGTGAATCATTAAAGATAAAACACTCAAAATTAAATTGTTAAAATTAAAATTATAGGAAAAATATTTTTATTGAAACATACAGCTTTTATATGTATATATTATTTAATTCAGTTTTTATGTGTCTTTTGACTTCTGAGATAAAGTGTAATTAACTTTTATTTTCCGTATATTGAATAGATTGATTTGGATTAAAATATTGTCATAATATAATACGAGTATATTGTTTAAAATTGGCTAATTTAAAGTATGACAAATGGATGGCTTTCAACATGCATGAGCCGACTTGGTATGTAAAAGAAAATTAGGTTTACATATATAATAACGTGTGTATTTTTTCATACATATAATAAAGTGTTTACTGATAAATTAAAATTATAATGATATACTACCTGATCTTTGATATATAAGTGTTTATTGACTTTTTTTTTCTAGACATTAAAAAAACTAAAAAAATTGTTTATTTAATAGCTTATGATGTGTATCATAAAATGATATCTTATTTTATAAATTAGCTAAATTAGTTTTGAGAGAAATTTATTAATATAAATATTTTAATGTAACTTTTTTAATTTTCTTAATATCTCAAAAAAAGTCAACCAACTCTTATATTGAAGACCCAGTGGAGTATATTATTTTGATATAAAAATATTTAATTCAGCGTATTAAATTACTATTTATGGACCTGATCGATCGTGCGAGTGCAAGATAAAGATTTTTAAATTTAAAAGTGATTTGTATATTATATTTTTTCTTTTAATGTCCAGGTAATTAAATTAAGTTGTGTTGAATTGATGAATTAGCTCAATCGGTTAGAATACTATGGATTATTAATATATATATTTCTCATTTACAAAACTTAAAATGCAAAAGATAAATGTTAAGTCTCATTAGATAAGATTAACCTTATATTTGGATGGATAGAAAATTAGAAGAGAGAACAATTCTAAAAATAATTAAAAAAATTTACCATTTATAGAAGTTTTCAAATATAGTATTTCCTTCTCCATATTTTTCTCTCACTTTTCTTTTTATCCAAATATATTATAATTGTCCGACTCTAATTTGAGAAACACATGAAACTCCACCTCTGATTATGAGATTAACCGTGGTACTCTAATTTGAGAAACACATGTGAAACTTAAACTCTAGTTTGAGAAGCACATGTAAAAATATATCTATAATGCATACGGTATTTTTTCATAACTTTTATACCCAAGCTCTAAATATTGAGTTAAACAATATGTCCAAAAAATATATATCCACGCCCAAATTGATAAATTGTTGATACCAAAAGAGTTATATATTAGTTATGAAGAATTTAACTATATATAGATAATCTCTTAATCATCCTATTAAATAAACAAAAAAATTCATTAAAGTGTGAAACTGTTATCGTGTAAAAATGTAATCTCTCTGATCCTTGTTATAAGGCACCAATTACCAATTCTCACAAACCAATTTAGTTAAAATCATTAAAGTTGCTATAAAATTTAAGTGATTTCTAAAATTACCCCTACTAACTACCCTAAACTCAAATATAGTACTTTCTCACACTACCCTTATTAAATATGTGTAGACATGGAAAAATGAATTAATTACAATTGAAAAACTTATAAAAAGGACAAAAAACCCTTGTTAGTTGGTGCCTTATAATAAGGATTAAAGAAAGTAATAGGCTCCCAATAACAATAAAAAGTAAGTCATTTAATGATATTCTTTTAACATGAAAAAAAATTGCCAACGTCCCAAAGTTGCAAAAGAATATCAGATACATTAAACAATATAACTGTTGGATTTGTTAAGCTACTTTGATCTAGTAGAAGCCTTTGCTGAACCAATCGTCTTTCAGAATCTCATTAATGGTAATCCCCGTTTCCGGGTTAGGGTCTAGCAACCGTTTAATGAAATGTCTCAAAAGCTCGGATACACCACAACGGGGGAAGCAAACCTCGCCTGGGGAAATTCTCCTATCCGGTGTCTTGAGGTCGGGGCCGATGAACGGCATAGACCCGAATGTGAGCACATACAAAACGACGCTGCAGTGCAACCTCATAGCAGCAATATAAATATAAATAACTTGATTATTTTTAGAATCTTGATCTTGACTCAAGCTAAGACACTATTTCCAGATTTATCATTCAAATACTATCCAGATATTCACAATTTAACAGCTAATCCAAACAAGCAATCATATTCTTCAATTAATTTCAATGCAACCTCATAGCAGCAATATAAATATAAAATCTCAACTGATCACTGGTGCTTCATATAGACTATTCAGGTTTAATGATACTTTAAGCTCATGTTCACTCAGAATTAGTTACATAACAACCATGCAAATCTCCTACAAGAGTAGCAAAAATAAGAGGACATAGATAAAATTAAGATCTCTTACCTGGTATTTGCAGATTTTGGCCACCATTCTCAGATTTATAATGTTGTTGTCCTCAACAATTAACGTGAAGGTGGACGAATGCTCAGTCAAAAGTCCCCGGAGTGGTCATTGTCGTCCTCTGGTGTAGCATCCTTGCCTAATATGCTCTTTCACCTAATTTTTTTTTCCAAGTATGGACCTTATAACTTGATCCACACTTTTTACACTACGAATAATGACTAAAACTAAATAACAATGAAAAGAAAAACTTATTGGGTTGCTTTCCAATCAATGCTTGTTTAACGTCTTGAGCCTGACAAATGTCACCTTAATTCTCAACTTCCAATGCCATAGAGGTTCTTCCTCTGTCAATAGGATAAGTGTTATCCTTCCCTAGAAAAACATACTTTAGATTAGAAGGAAGCTCCTTTAGTTCCACTTTAGGAGTAACAGGTGGCGCATCATAATCCTTCCTCTTTAGCTCTTCATCCTAGAAATCAGAATTCTCATATGCAGAAACCTCTTCTTCCACTTGCAACAACTGAGCAATATCACCCTTCAAGGACTCATCTGAACTTTCTTGAAAAAGAACCTCATGAATGGCTTCATCAACTACATCAATTCTGAAGCAGTCACTATTATCAGCTGGGTATTTCATGGATTGAAACACATTGTAAGTGACTTTCTCATCATTCATTTGGAACTCCATTTTTCCTGCAGCTACATCAATTACCGCTCTAGCAGTAGCTAAGAAGGGTCTTCCCAAAAGCAAGGGAAGTTCTACATCTTCCTCTATGTTAAGAACCACAAAATCCATCGAGAAGATGAATTTGTCCACTTTCACAAACACATCCTCAATGACACCTTTTGACTTCTTAATGGACCTATCTGCCAACTGTAACGACATCATAGTAAGCTTCATCTCTTTAATGCCAAGAGCTTTTGAAACAGATAAGGGCATCAAATTTATACTAGTCCTAGATCACAAAGTGCTTTGCCCACATTGACGTTCCCTATTGCATAAGGAATGTTAAAGCTGCCCGGATCTTTAAGCTTCGGTAGCAACTTTGTTTGAATAATGGCACTACACTGCTGAGTCAATGCCACTGTTTCAGCTTCTTGCAACCGATGCTTCTTAGACAGTAAGTCTTTCATGAACTTTGCATAATTGGGCATGTTTTCAAGAGTTTCTGCGAAAGGGATGTTGATCTCTAATTTCTTGAAAATATCCAAGAACCTGACATACTGTTGCTTTTGAATCTGCTGCTTCAACCTTTGGGGATAAGGAGGTCTTGCATAAGGAGGGGTGGGAGGCTTCTTTGTAGTGGTCTCTTTTGGAATTTGCTACACGTCACTATCCTCAGCTTTTTCCTCCTCTTCTTTAGTCTTTTCCATCACCGGAACAGATTTCTCAACTGGTTGAATCACTATACCACTCCTAGTAGTTATGGCCTTACAGTGCTCTTTTGGATTGACCATAGTATCACTAGGGAAAGACCCTTGGCTCCTTTCTGATATTTGCTTTGATAATTGGCCAATCTGATTTTCCAAGTTCCGGATTGAAGCTTCTTGATTTTTAAGAGAAGATTTTGTTTCATCCCGGAAAGCTTCTGAACCCTATATATATTCAGTGGTGGTACGAGTCAACTATGTCAAAACCTTTTCCAAATCAGTAGTGGTGGTTTGATAGAACGGTTGAGGTGTTGCTTGAGGTTTATAGGAAAAGTTTGGGTGAGACTTCCAACCATGATTGTATGTGTTGCCATATGGATTGAATTGATTCCTAGGAGGATTACTCATGTAGTTAACCTCAGCTGTTTCTCCAGTAGTGACAACTGCACATTCTCCATTAGCGTGGTCCCCTTGGCAAAAGAGGCTGAGACGAGATAGATGAGACCTGAGAAGAGGCAAGCTATTTAGTGAGGGCAGCTAATTGTTGTTGGATCAATCTGTTTTGTTGGGCGAGGTTCTCATTGTGAGCCAAGAGTGTGTTATAAGTATCTAATTGAAGAACTCCCCTCTTTGGCTGTGGAGTAGCAGTTTCATTCTCAAGAGAATCCATATCTTCAAACAATTCTAATGCTTCCTCTGGAGTTTTATTTTTCAACGAACCACCTGCTGCAGCATTAATCATCATCCTAAAAGATGGAAGCATCCCATTGAAGAATATTCTCACTTAATCATAATCTTGCAGATCATGTTGTGGGCACTTCCTGAGCAACTCCTTGAATCTTTCCCAAGCTTCACAATATGACTCCCCATGGCCTTGATTAAAGCAACGGATGTCTAACAGCAGCTTTGTGTACTTAGAGGAAGGGAAAAATTTTTCAAGGAACTTTATGGTGATGATGTCCCAAGTAGAGAGACTTCCAGTAGGACAAGAACGTAGCCAAGCACTTGCTTTCCCGTTCAACGAAAAAGGAAACAGCCTCAAACGAATGGCATCTGCAAAAACTCCATTGATCTTGATGGTATCACAAATTTGCAAAAACCGCTCAATATGCTGATTAGGATCCTCCAAATCACTTCCACTAAAAGAACTTTGTTGAACCAAGCTTATGAGGGATGACTTGATTTCAAAGTTGTTCGTATTAACAGTAGGATTGACTACGCTAGTTACAGGTCTGGTGGGATTAAGTATCATGTAGTCACCCATAGTCCTTCTTGGAGGAGGAAGGCGAAAAGGATCTGCATCATTCTCTGCCATTATGACCAATTCAGTGTCAGTACTAGAGCTATCAGCCTTCCCTTTTCTTTGTTTTGCAAGTTTTCGGTTTCTCCTTGTTGTCCTTTCGATTTCAGGATCAAATTGCAGCGAATTTCTGCCTGTGGTACCTCGCATAAACAAAGGAAAGAGAGTACAATAACAAAAGAGAAAGAAATATCCAATCTAGAGTTTCAATAACTACTCTTAGTGTTGAAATAAAACTATTCCCCAGCAATGGTGCCAAAAACTTAATAAGCGACTTTGGCAAGTGCACCAGTCGTTACAAGTAATAAAGTAGTGAGAAAATATCGTCCCACGAGGAATAGTACTCCAATCACTAGTTCACTATTTACGCTTTAGTTGGATGAATCAAGTAAAAAGAGATGAGTTATAATCAAACAAGAATTTCAAGAATTGAAGAAAGATTAAGAATTCAAGATCAAGATTTGCAAGAGAATGTTTAGAAAAGATAATCAATTAAGAAAAGCGTAGCTAGGGTTTAGAATCCCCCTATACTCCTTCAAGTATTTGAATTAAAGATCTAATTGATTATGATTCCCAAATTGACGATCGATTCTCTAAGGTTAGACTAAATTCCAATGTCTTGATGCTACCTTAGTCTATTTTATCTTTAAAAACAACCTAATGTCTTAGTATTGTCTAGAAAGATCAGATCTTGAACCAAAATCCTACAATCGCATAAACTCGTAAGCCTATGTCTAGATCATGAAATTTTATGATGAATTAACGGTTCAAGTTAAATGCACCAACATCTCTATTGTCATACATCAACCTATGAACAATCTTAAAGGTGATCAATCTTCAAGAAAGCATTAAGCAAAGGAAATTCATTCAATCAAGAAAATCAAGATTCAATCAAGAATTCAACCAAATACTCAAATTTGCATAGGGTTCATCCTAGCCCTAACTACAAAAAGGAAATTAGCCAAGCATGGCTAGTTTAACAAAATAAAGAAGAAAAGATGAAGATAGAATGGTTCTTCAGAGATTGAGGAAGGTTGATCTTCACAATTGCTTTGATCTTCTTTCTCCAATGCCGTCGAGTTGTTTCTTGTGCCAAAAGTTCTTTCTTTTCTTGCTAGGATTGCCTCTTTTTATGTTTCAGGTCCAATTGGGTTTCCAAATCTCAAAAATCCTTAATTTTCCTTCCTTTTTTGGGCCCTAAAAACTTTCTAAAAATTAAAAATAAGAGTTTTCGCACTTCTGGCGCCCTGGGCGCCACTTTCTACAAGGAGGCAGAGAGTTGGCGCCCTGGGCGCCAACTTGCTGGTACATGCAGAGAGGGCGCTAACTTTGTTTTGCTTCTCTTTTTGACCTTCTTTGGAGTCTCCAAATAGCTTCTTCTTGTGGATAAAACCTGCAAAAACACACAAGAATGCTTGTGAGGATATGTCTGACATCAAATCCATGTTTTTAACTTATTATTCTTAACCGTTTTAATCATATTAGATCAATTTCATGCTAATCTTGTGCCTTAAAACATGGTAAATTTACGGCTCATCATGAACTAATCGTCTTTCAGAATCTCATTAATGGTAATCCTCGTTTCCGAGTTTGGGTCTAGCAACCGTTTAATGAAATGTCTCAAAAGCTCGGATACACCACAACGGGGGAAGCAAACCTCGCCTGGGGAAATTCTCCTATCCGGCGTCTTGAGGTCGGGGCCGGTGAACGACATAGACCCGAATTTGAGCACGTACAAAACGACGCCGCAGTGCCACACGTCGACTTTATGTCCGTCGTACCCTTTATCGTTGAGCATCTCGGGGGCCATGTAAGCAGGAGTCCCACAGACAGCATGAAGCATGCCGTCGCATCGGATATTGCTCCTTGTGGCGCTCGACCCGAAGTCCGAAATCTTGATGTTCAAATTCTAGTCAAGGAGGATGTTATAAAGCTTCAAATTGCAGTGAAACACGTCACGAGAATGGCAGTGCTGGATTGCCGAGATTAACTGTCGGAGCCAGCGATGGAGCTGATCTTCGCTGAAGGGGCCGTCGTTAATGATTTTGTGGTAGAGGTCGTTGCCTCTTGCAAGCTCCATGACGAGGAAAAACTTGGTTTCGGTGGCGAAGACCTCGTAGAGTTCCACGATGTGTTGATGTTTCAGCCGATGCATGGCAGAAATTTCCGTCTGAAACTGCGTCGTCATGCCGCTCTTGCTCACGACTTTAATGGCCAGACGCTTCTTCGTAAGAAAATTATAAACTTCGTATACCTCAGCAGAAGCTCCAACGCCAAGTAACCTGCGGATTTCATATTTTCCGAACAAAACACCCTCTAGTTCCTCTTCTCCCATCCGAGAAGAAGGAGTATTTTGAAACATATAATGACGACAAGAACGCAGAAAGTTAGAGAAGTCAAGAAGACAAGACACCAGACGGTTTGTGAGGAAGAACAACAAAAAGAGTGGCAAAGAGTGCGGGAGGAATGAACGGTTTAAAGGGGAGGGTATCGTGTTTTTATAGATGTACGGAATATTATAGAATTTTCAAATTGAGATATGGATCATGCACGATGGGGATATAATCTATTATCCTTATAACTTAAATTTAAATTTTATAATTTATGATAAGTTAATTTTTTTATTTGATATAGGTTAATGTGTTGGGTTTATATGCTCTTTAATTATTTAAAGCCCAATTGGGCTTAAGTGAGACTACAACCTAAGAACCCTATGGCCCATGTGGTCTAGGGTTAGGTCTTGGATGTAGTAGTATATAAACACACTTTAACCTACTTGTGAAACACAAGAGACAATAGGAGGCTCTCATCAAAAAAAAACTCTAGAGGCAGACGTTCATCATCTGAACGATTGCCTACATAACTATCCCATTCCACTTGAGAGATAGTCTGGAAGATTGATCATAGAGCGGACTACGACGGTTCATGGAGAAATATTCAGATCACTGCATCCTTCCAGGTAATCAAAACGATGAAGGTTCTTATTTTTCCTACATCGAATCGGTTAAATACGCTTCTGCGTTTTTGATGAGATTCCTACATAATGTTGGTTTAAACTAATATCTGATAAACATTTATATCTCTTTTTAAAAGTTTATCGGTATGGTCTTGTTTTCGTCTATAAATCCAATAAATTTCTAGTTTTTTAATTAAAAAAATATGTTATACTTGATCCTCCATATAAGATGGAGAAAAGTTCAATAAGTAGCCAGAAAATGTAATAAAAAAATCATTTCAAATCCTGAATATAATATTTGTCAATTCCGTGCCTGTGATCATCTATTTAAATTTTAATTAAAGAGGTATCTTTTAAGGTATGTATTTAATATTTTGTTTTTAAGGCGTTTAAGTTGCCAGTTCAACAACCTATGTTATTTAATTTTAAGGAAAATTATAATGAAGGACCTAAGAAAAATAATATTTATTAAGAACAACCATAAGAATGATAATTATATTGAATGACCAGAAATGAAAACATTAAAATAAAAAAAAACTAAATTGCCTTTAGTTAGATTTCATATAGTCTCTCTAGTTAAATCAAGATTTAAAGTCATTGATGGATAATGATGAATAGAGATTAAATCAAAATATACTAAGTCACCAAATTTATAGATTTCCTATCCTCAAGCTTCCTTCTACTCTTCAAAGCCATTGTTACTGTGAAGTTTCTTTGGTACAAATGTATGGGAAGGATACGCTTGCAATGAGGCAACCAAGTCTCTGCACATGTGTTCTAGATTTATACCCATATTTCCTCCACCACTTTGTCATTTAACCAGATGTATTCATCGAACTTCGCCCTTTGATCCTCCTGATTTTTCTTCCCAACAATTTATAATTTTTTCCTTCAAATATAATTTTCCAAAGAAACTATGGTTATCCCATCCTTTTGTGATTGTGCTAGGTAGGTTTATGAGTTTGTTTTTTCATAATTACTTTAGATTCTGATTTAATTAGAGAGAATATTTGAAATCTAGCTAATGACAATTTAGGTTTTTTATTTTAATGTTTTAATTTATGGTCATTCAAAATAATTATCATTTTTATGATCTTTCTTAATAAATATTATTTTTCTTAGGTCCTTTATTATAATTTTCCCATGATTTCAATTAGGTATTCTCCCCGTATGTTGTATGGACTATTGTGTATTGTTTGTTAATATATCCTGGAGTTGATTTTGGAGAATGAAGCCCTATATTATAAGGATTGTATTATATCGCACTAAGGCTCAACAAGATACATGACTTTCCAATGTTTAACCATTGCAATAAAGCCAAAGTTGATGCATGTTAAAATGACTAAAGTGCAATAGAGGGCAAAAGTATCATGGGCGAAAGTCAAATAATTCCTCATACTGGATCACTTCTCCTTTTTAATCCAATTGGAAGCCCCAAAATGCAACCCAGACAAGTGAAAATTGACTCTCCTGGATTGTTTCAATCTAATATGAACAGTCTAGATTTTACTTTTTTTTTTATTTGGTTATTTTAAATAAAAAATAATTTTAAAAAATATTAGTTGAACCTATTAAAATATTTTTTTTAAGAAAAATAATACGACATCGAGGGGAGCAGCTCCCCTCACCTATCCTTTGGATAGATAGGGAAGCTGGATCCCCCACAATGTCCGTGTATCATGTGATTGCGAACTAACTCACACAACACTTGAGCCGTGTCTTTGTCAAATATCTTTGCAAAAAAATTTTGTCAAGCTACAACAAAATAAATATACCAATGACAATTTGAAATAACAAACAACCAAGAATAAAAATATTGAATGTTTTTAACCAATTAGTTCTTCATTGTTTGCTATGTAACTTACAATATGTTTTATAGGAATAAAATTAATGAATGCTTTCTTAGGAATTAGGAATTTTGAATCTTGGAAAAATATGTTTTGTTCTAACATTTGAGACTTCAAGAATGTCAAGTCATTTTATATCAGTCATTGTTATCAAGTGCATCAAAAATTTGAAAATGAGGAAGTTCACCGTCCTTGTTATATTTCATGTTACCTTCCCACGCCCCCCCACTACATTACAAAATCCTTCATCTTAGTTCTAAGCATGTATTTCACAAGTCATCATAAATAATGGAGGAAAAATGCTACATATTTAGAAAATTTTATTATATACCTACCCATCAACCAAAATCATACTAGCCTTTCAAAGAGTAAACGGTGAGATCTTGAGATCTTCTTATTTATAGGAAACAAACTTTATCATAACAAGTATAATAATGATCTATGTTTCCTTCTGATGTGTCACAAATTCTAGCTGTTAACTTTCAATTGACATTTTAGTGGTGGGGGCTCATGGTCAAAATCTCAAAGATTAGAGAAATTTTAAAGATGAGGGAGGTTATATGCAACTTGCTTAAAGTTAAGGGGAGTTATATATACTTTGGCCTAATTATTATATTCAAATGGTAATAAACATTGTATTGCATACCATTACATTATCAATAGGGCCTCCGGCCAATTGAACCAAATAAGCCCTAAGTCATCGACAAATGATGTACAAAAAAAAAAACTCAATTCTATCACTGCTAATCAGACCATCATGTCAACAAATTGGATATAATTACTATTTCATAATTAATGTTCAAGGGTCTTTTCATTTTCCAAAATGATTCATAACTAACTGATTTTTTTTTTTTTTCTCTCAAACAATCTTTCCCACAATTAAAAATCAAATGGCTTTCCATTTTCCAACCATTTCTTCATCATTAATATTCAAGGTCTTTTTTGTTTTTGCAAGCATATGAAGGTGCACGATTGAGGATTAAATGCACTTGCTTCATAATTAATATTTCATACTTAATATTCAAGAGTATGTTTTGTTTGCAAGCATATGAAAGGCTGTATAATTGAGGATCAAATGTACTTGTTTCAAATTGACATTTAAAATAGTTAATGTTCAAATTTCTCTTCATTTTCCAAACAATTCATATTTAATACTCCCTCCGATCCTAATTATAAGATATATTTAACCAATTTTGGAGAGATTAAGGAGGAGAGTTAAATTAATTAATTTCACTTATTCTCCTAAAATGCCCTTACATAAATTTTCAATGACATTAACATACCTCCCAACCTAAAATATTCCTTTTCATGCTTTCTAATTAAAATGATGGTCTTACTATATATACATATATGTGTATGTGTGTGTACACATATATGTATGTATGTATGTATGTGTATGCACACACATATATATGTACAACCCCCCCCTAAAAAAAACACACATACACCCCCCCACACCACGATACACAAACATATCCACATACAAATACAAACTCCCATATCCCCCCACACACACATGTATACACACATCCACACACACATATAAGTGTATGAGTATGTACATACACATATATAGACACACACACACATATTTATAGACTGCGTGTGTATGTCTATATGTGTGTGTGTACATATATAAATATATATGTGTATAAACACACATATATAGACATACACACGCATTATATATATATATATATATATATATATAAATTAATGTTAACTCATCGATAAACAAATTAAAATCTAACAATTTAAGAGTTTTATTGATTGGAAAATTCTATGTACTTAAATGCATATACTTACCAAAAACTAAACTTGAGAAAATAAAATATAGGTGTTTTAGAAAGAAATTGACAAAAATTTAAATTTTGTCCTATAATTAGGACCAAAACCAACTCTCAAATGTTGTCCTATAATTAGGACCGGAGGGAGTATTCAAGTGGGGTTTTTTTTTTCTCCCAGACAATATTTCTCACAATTAAAAATGAAGAGGTTGTTTTTATCCAACCGATTCATAATTAATATTCAAGTGTCCTTTTGCTTTTAGCAGGCGTATGAAAGGCGTACGTTTAAAGATCAAATGGTATTTTTGTATCTAAGTTGTAACTACATTTGCACTTTTGAACCTAAAAAAAACACATGGTGTTAGATGCTCCTCAGGGTAAAGCACATGTGTATTTTTGTACCTTAACCCTTTAACAAAATGATCATTAACACGGGTTATTATTAAAAAGCCATCAAATCGTTGCATTTTGTAAAATTTTACGAAAATTAAAACTATTTGACAGTTTTATGAAATAATAGTTAAATATTTGGAGATAATATTTGCTGGTTCCTTTCAGACAACCCTAAACAATTATGTTACTGGTCGTTATTCTCAAACAATATTATTTATACCTTTTCAAGCTTATGTTTTTTGATGCTAAGATCGACAATCATTTATCCAAAATAAATAAGATAACATTGAAGTGGTTTTTCAACTTCTTCCATTAGGAATCTCATTGTTTCTAGTTATTAACCATAAATAAAATAGAATTAAATTTGATTAGGTTGATGTGTCACAAATTCCATTAACTTTAGTTGACATTTTAGCGACAGGGGCTCATATTCAAAATATGAAAGATTAAGGTGTCGTGTTTAAACTTTCAAAGATGATAAAGGTTATAATGTAACTATGTATATTTTGGCCTAATTAATAATTAATATTCAAGAGGTAATAAACACTGCGTTGCACCTTATTGCATTACTGACAAGGTCACCAATCGAACCAAATAGGCTACAAGTTATCGACAAACGATGCCAAAAAAGACACAATTATATGATAGCAAAACACACCATGCCAATGAACAAGATAAACAAATAAAGTTTGTAAAAAAAGAAGAGCCCAATTTCTTCATTGTAAATACAATGAGGTTTTAGTGCAACACACAAAGGCGTATACATCCAATTTTTGCCAAACAAATTTCTCTTTATTGCAATGGTGTATGTAAGGAATTCCTCTGGTAGAAAAGAAAACACAAGGAGTTCATATCATTGAAAAATTAGAGAAAGATTTTTTTTTTTTTCAAGACACTTGATGACGGATCACATCAAACGAAGATTAATTTCGTACCTTTTAAGATAGACCATTGATCCAACTATATCCAAGATATCTATCGTCAATGAACATATAGGAGAAGAGTTAATAGATAAGAAACCACTTTAAAAAACTAATACTACTTGATTTGCTCTTCTTCCTATATCCACCAAGAAGGTGCTGTTTATCTTTGTGTACACATCCATTTGAATGCAAACATTTGGTCCTTGAAAACTATAGTCAAGAAAACAAAGTAGCAAAATTTTGTATTTTTCATAGTATCAAGGAATAGAAACAATCACGTTGTGAAAAATTTAGTTTAAATCAAAACTAAACGAAGAAGGATGTTATATAGCTCTCTGAATTATTGTATAAAGTGATTCAAGTTTTTAAATAGGTTTTTTAAAAGATGGCTTTTGATATTCAAAAGTAAATATTTTTTTTATTTCCAAGATGACTTTTAGACTTCAAGAATAAATGTTAGGTTGTTCAAAAACCAACCGTTAAAAAAAATACGGACCTATTGCAACATAACTAAAAGAATATGTTAAAATAACCCCAACCAATAACGAGATCCGTTTAAACTAATCATGGTTACCATAAGTTTTCAAGAGCTATAATAGACATTGATAAATTGCTTTTTTTAACCACCCACAACATGTTGCGTGTTGAGTTGGGTTTTTAAATTTGGGCCTTCTCTTTCTATTCGTTTAAGTGAAATTTCAAGGCCCAAAAAGGGCAAAGAGGACTCGGTTGAGCCTGGAGATCATCCTTGGGCTAGGGTTTTTCCAATAATTAAAAAGGGGACGAGGTAAAGCTGAAAGTCAAAACCCTACCACGCTCAGGCTCTCAGCCTCGCGTTACCCTTTTGTTAGTTTCATTCCAGTAGGAGGGCTTCGTCTTTGTCTGTTGGCTCAGTCGTTATGGCTGCAAAGCGTCTTCTAGAAGACCCACCACCTGCTTCTGTTTCTGAAGAAGATGAAGAAACTGAAGACGACGCTGCCGAAGAAGACGAGGAAAACGGTGATTCCGAAGAACTGGAAGACGAACAAGATGAAGGTAACCATCAGAATAACAAGGCCAAGTCTAACGAGGACTCCGTCACCAAATCCCTAAAAGCTTCACAAGACCAATCTTCTTCAGAATCCGGCGATGAATCCGGGTCGGAAACGGAGTCCGACGATACCCGGCCCTCACCAACCGCTTCCGCCTTCACCATCAAACCTATTGCATCCAAGCCAATGAAAGATGCCGTACAGCCCCAGAAAAATTCAGTTAGCCGTAAGTTGACCGTGTCACCAGTGAAGACTGTCACCGGTGGCGTGAAGCGCTCCAGGGAAAGCGATGGTGTTGAAAGGAAAGAGTCAAAGAAGAATAAGGTATCTAATGGTCAAGATGAAGATTTGAAAAGGGGGTCTGGTGTGTCTCGCCTTTGGAGTGAAGACGACGAGGTTGCGGTTTTGAAGGGCATGATCGAGTACCAATCCGAGAAAGGGACTGATCCGTATGCTGATTTGAATGCGTTTCTTGGATTTATAAAGGAAAATCTTCACGTCGATGTATCTATGGACCAATTAAGGAACAAAATCAAGAGGTTGAAACAGAAATACCAAAGCAATGCAGAAAAGAGTAAAAATGGTGAAGCCCCTGTTCTCGGCAAGCCACATGACTACAGGCTTTTTGATCTATCCAAAAAAATTTGGGAAGCATCCGTGAGAAATCGGATGGAAGGTAGTGCAAAGAAAAAGAGAAAGCCAAAGCCAACTCAGAGTCAGAGCGAACCCAAGACTTCTGCTTCAGCATTACCAAATGGTGAGATTAATGCTGAACCAGCAAGGCCTAATTCGTCATTCTATGATGCCTTACTGGTACAAAAGAAGCTTTTGTCGATACCAGAGGGTGCTTCAAACTTTATGAAGGAAGCTCTGCCGTTGATGGGGAGTGCGAAGACCAGGGAATTGGAAAGCAAGTGGAGGAAGTTGCAGGAAGATGAATTCAAACTGTACTTGAAGAAGGTTGAGTTGGTTCGTGACTCGGCTAAACTGATGTTAGAAGCGATGAAATCATCCACGTCTTAGTGTTCTAGCCGTGGTTAGGCAAATTATATCTTTATGTGAAATGCATTTTTACCGTCCTAGGACATCTGCGGGAAAATATGGAGTGAATTTTAGTCAATTGCATGGTTTTTTATTTTTATTTTCTTCCAATCTGCTTTTGCTGTACGTTGATCAAATGAATACCATGTTTAAATTTTGGAAATGCCATGAACATCTCTAAGAATTTCTTGTCTTGAATGGTGAAAGCTGCGGATTTTCGCCTGCTAAACGGGGAATAGCTTTTTCCTTCTTTCATTTCAAGTAAACTAGATACATCTCTCCCTCCATTATACGAAACTTGAGGCATGACACACTTGTTATGACTTGTTTGACTCATTAATTTTACAGTATTTTGGGTGTTATGTTGTAGTAATGTTGATATTGATGTTAAACTTCTAAAATATATGTGACATGAGATTAATGTAAAACCAGAAGTTCTTTGAATTTCCATTTGATTTTAGCCGTGTAAAGTTCATGTCCCCATCTCAGATTTCAAGTGAGAGAATAAGAAGAGCTCCTTTTCGCTTACTAAAATGTGAACAATGCGCACATATGAACAAGCTATTGAGAGAAGTGAAAATTGAGATATGGATTGTATAGAGGGTGTTCAAGACAATCCCTGAATAGCGTATTGATTTGAATGAGGGACAATGCAATTGACAATCTTCTTTCGAAATTTATGAAACAACTTAGGTTTAGTTCTCTGGCTTTTTTCAAGGTGTGTTAAACTTGCTATTTGTCTCCAAATGATCGGAAGAAAAAATGGGGCAAGGGAAATTCTATTTCATACCCAAATGACTACAACCATATTGCCGGCAACTCAACTTCATGTCCTTGGATTTGGTAAAGGACAGGTAATGCATTGCTTTTTGGCGCTGGCTTGAGCCTATGGTTGAGGTATGATTCCATCACTGCCTCATTGGATAATTATCACTTTTTTATGTGGAATATTTATTTTCCCAGAGCACGCAAAGGGAATTATCTGTTACACAACCCAGTTTTATGTGCCGAGATAATCGTCATTATAAATGTGCCTTGTGAATTGAAAGCAAGAATAGGAATTGTAAATGATGATCCATGTCCATGGCAGCTTTTGCTCTTTGCATTGCGTAAGGTTTTTAGTCCAATTAGATGCTTTTTTTTAAACCAGTAAGTTAACTATGCAAGAGATGTAGCAACTAGTAACCACATTATGTCATTACAGAGAAAACTTAATGTTAAGAAATTAATATCTAAAGAACATAAAGGAGATGAGGATGTCAAGAGTAAATTCTAAAGAACATAAAAGGGGAAAAAGGATCTAAAAAAGGTGCCACAATAAAGTTTCAAAACTTAACATGGAAGGAAACAGAGAGACTCAGACAATGGAGGCAGTGGCAGAAATGTAATAAGCAACAGAGAGGAAAGCATGAACAAAACACAAAATCCCACCAATGGACAGAAAATGATGATGCGACAGCCCACACGACCCATCTCGTTTGTTGTTTGACATCGTCCCTATCACCAGCATCGATAATCCAACGGCCAACACCACCCTGATTCATTCACAACCAAACACAGCTTAGTCATCTCCCACCACAC
This sequence comes from Acacia confusa, assembly GCA_037074495.1. NCBI lineage: Eukaryota > Viridiplantae > Streptophyta > Magnoliopsida > Fabales > Fabaceae > Acacia > Acacia confusa. The sequence continues at coordinate 5,073,567 of CM073509.1, forward strand.
TAATCTGTCTTTTTTTTCTCAAGACATTTGCCTACACTTGTCAAAGTGAATAAATTATTGTAGCAATAGTTTATTAAGAAGTAGTATTTTTAATCAATAATGTTACAATAGCATTTTGATGTGCCCCTAGCTCTAAACATGTCTCATTGAAAACAACATGATTATATGATTCTAATCTTTCATGCTTTTCACTATAAACTAAGTCTTACATTTATGATTGGAGATAGTACTATCGGATGTATCCAAGTTAGAGAGACAATACCAGGTTAAGATGAGGGAAGCAACAGAGAGTTGCCTATTTGGTGGGCTCTTTTGAAGCTCTTCTTGGGAACAGACACAGTTACAGCCGTTCATCAAATTGACTATCACATGAGCTAACCCCAAAAGCAGTGCAGCGCCTAAACCCAACATGAAAGCTTGATGACTTGGGTTTCTACACTCAAATATCCACAACCTCACGTGCCTAACCTGTTTGTTGAAAAACCAAATAAACATTCAACTGTTTAATTCTGAAGCTAATTGAGCCAATAGAACAGCAAGACTTAGGCACCATTTATCCACACATATTCATACCTTATTTTGTGCAATCTCAGCCTCGATACCGAGAATTCCTGCTGCGATATCCAAGATCACGACCAAGAAACACAGAAAAATTCCACTTGTACTTGCCATTTATGAGAATGAAGATAGAGAAATGTGTTTCTAGGTTGAAGATGAGAAAGAGTGAGAAAACAGATGGTGGAGAGGCTATATATAAAGAGTATACTATAGAATGAAAGTGGTAGGAGATGGGTTAAATGGAAAAAAGAAAAAAGAAAAAAAAGGTTTCTTTCGTCATTAGTCTCAACTTTTATCTGCTTTTGAGTCTGCTCTTTTCTTTATGTGGTGTTGGAATTTTAGGATAGGGAACAAGCAAAGCAGGGTATAAGCCAGCTCATGGAATAGCGTGACTATGGTGGATACATAAAAAGCTCTTGTTAATTGATAAGTCATTTATCCATTCCTTAGCTTTCAAGGTGGACTGGTGAACCATTAGTGGTTTTTTCTTTTTCTTACTGAAATTTTAGAAAAAGAGTTGAGCTCACTCACAATCTAAAAGTAGGGTAAAATCTTTTTTTCTCTTAGATGATACGAATGTTAAGCCGAGTGAGCTATCTATAACCCTTAGATGTTTATCTAGGTACCCAAGAGCTACTCTTAGATGTTTATCTAGGTACCCAAGAGTTAAGATGTCTCTTTCAGTACCTTGACCAATTTCAGGATCGAATCCCTTTCCTTTGATAAGAGTGTTCGATCTTTTTACCAGTTGAACCCAAGTACGAAGGGTTCATTAGTGGTTTATCTAGGTACCAGTTGAACTCAAGGATGAAGGGTTCATTATCTAGGTACCCAAGAGCCACCCTTAGATGTTTATCTAAGTATCCAAGAACTAAGATGTCTTTTTGAGTACCTTGAATCAATTTCAGGATCGAATCTCCTTCTTTTGATAAGAGTGTTCGATCTTTTTATCAGTTGAACCTAAAGACGAAGGGTTCATTAGTGGTTTATCTAGGTACTAGTTGAACCTAAGGATGAAAGGTTCATTATTTAGGTACCCAAGAGCTACCCTTAGATGTTTATCTAAGTACGCAAGACTTAAGATGTCTTTTTCAGTACCTTGACCAATTTCAGAATCGAATCTCCTTCCTTTGATAAGAGTATTTGATCTTTTTACCAATTGAACCCAAAGACGAATGGTTTATTAGTGGTTTTTTAAACATGCTATATCAATAACTTCCCTTGATAAGATATGCTCCCTCTGGTTCTTATTATAATGTACTAATTACCATTTTTTGTGGACCAATTAATGGAAGTTAACTCATTAAATTGGTTTAAAATTAATAAATATTTTCAACTTTACCCCTACTTTAACAATGTGAATTTAAAGAGTTAGTTAAAAATAAGGATATAATGGAAAAATAATAATAGATTAGTTAGTTAAAAGCAATTAGTGTCTTGTAATAAAGATAAAAAACTGCTGGTAGTCAATATCTTACAATAAGAAGTAAAGGGACTGAATCTTATATAAGCCCTTATTTCTCCATACTAATTACGTTAGAATGTTTTGCACTTTGTTGAGACATGGGTGAAGTTTTTAAGTTGTGTATGTCGTCGGGCATGTAATGATAAATAAATGGCAAGTAATATGTACCCCTCGTGCAAGCAGAATATGAATGAATACAATTAAATAGTAATTTGTTTCTGCTTTACAAGCAAGATGTACAAAACAGAGAATAGGGCACGTGAACCAAGACATGAACAGGGAAGGCAAGAATAATAAATATTCTAGAGTTGTCTGTCTGCTGCAACCTAAATGCAGAGAGAGATGTATGAAAAGGCCCCTTCTTCTTCATTTTAGTTTTTTAAAATCGTTTCGATGTGAAAAAAAATAAGGTGTTTACAAACAATTCTTGGAAGTTCTCAAACAAGCACTTATTCACGTGGAGAGATGCTTAAAATCTCACGCGAGTGACAACTAAGGTGAAATCGTCTTTAAAGTGAGGCAACTCCTCCTATATCAAAACCTGATATTCCACTTGGATTAAATAAGTAAAATAAAATCCTAATATTCCCCAGACAACCTTCGAACATACGATATCTGGAGAACAGAAGCCACATTGTGAGACTTGAATTTCTCGAATGACCATTCTTTCAAGGAAAAAAAACCCTCATTCTTGGTTTTCTTATATGGCAGCAACAAATGGTAAACTGGTAACAAGGAATATGTTAGGGTTACACCAACTGTTTCAGCAACAAGATGATGCAGTTGCACCTCTAATATAAACCTGTTACGGATGTGAAATATCGGGTCCATTCAAGGTATGGCTCAACAAGAGGCAACCAATACGACACAAGTATGACATCACATCATTTAGGCTTAGAGGCCTAACAGTCCAAACCCTAACCCTAAGGTAATCCCTATAAATAGGAGACTAATCTAACAAGGTAAACATTCTAAGCTCTGCCTTTTTACTATTTGGCATACACAGAGCATACACCCTCATTCCCTCTGGCTAAATGTCTATCTGTATATCGAACTACGTGAACTTTGATCTCTCTCAAGGGTATGTAAACCCTGAGATTTAATCCTAGGTCAAATTCGAAATATTTTGTTATACAACATAATAAAACCCTTTTTTTTTGTCTTCCTTTCAATTTAGGGTTAAAGTGCAAAAATACACATGAGCTTTTTTCTCATGAGCACCCAGCACCACGTGTGTTTTTTTTTGGAGAAAAAATACATACGCGGTTACTATTTTAGAGCAAAAATCACATCTCACCGTTATGTTACTGTTCACTTAATCTCTTTCCCTCTCATTACGGTGACCAGTAACATAACAGTGGGATGCGACTTTTGCTCTAAAATAGTAACCACGCGTGTATTTTTGCTCCAAAAAAAAGCATGTGATGCTAGACGCTCTTGAAAAAAAGTTTATGTACATTCCTGCACCTTATCCCTTCAATTTATTTGTGTTAGAGAAAAATGCTTTTTTTTTTGGGTACAGAGCAAGAGAGTTCATCCTGGGCCTTAGTGGAGACTTGTGTGTTTTGCCATCTGACATTGGGTTACCAAAAGATCTTCTGAATGCCCATATTTAGTATTTGAGCCGAAATATATCTTGGGCCAACGCAGGAATTAACCCATGACCCTATATCACAGACTATTGTACGGCTGCCAGGTTTGTACGGCTCCTTCGTATGATAATAACACGACTGTATATTTCAGCCTCATTTTATAAGGTTGAATTTTCTTATGTTGAATGAGAAAAAGAAGATTCTTACACACACATGAAATGGTGGAACCCACAAATACATATGAATTAATTCATATATATATGTGGGTCCTACCATTTTATGTATGTGTGACATGAGAAGACACTTCTCCTACAACATGAGAAGTGTTTTTTCCTATTAATAATAATAATAATAATAATAATAATAATAATTATTATTATTATTATTATTAGTAGCTTACATAACAAGGGCGCCATATAAAGCTTTAAGACATTGGATGAGACCGGTCAGTATTTGGTTTTTGTTATAAAACTGATAAAAATAATAAGAAGAAGAGCAGAGGTTCTAGAGAGATAAAGTAGAGAGATAGATTCTCATTTCATTCAATCAATGAACAGTTACAGAAAACCTCTATTTATAGAAGAAAAATGGGACTTTAGTGTAATTTCTACCTCTGGGTCATTTGGTGTAGTTTTCCCCAAAAACCTAAACTATTCACTCACGGATTTCCTTCCCGTGAGTGATTGTATAATTGTGTGCGGGTCCCACCAAATAGTAAACTACTATGCGTGGTACTATGCAAATAGTAGATCACTATGCGTGGGTCCCATATCATCTTTTAATATTTGGAAACCGGGAGTTAATGGACATCCACATAATAAGTATATTCATAACACTCCCCCTTGGATGTCCATTTATGAATGTGCCTCGTTAAAAACTTTAACTAGGAAAAACCCAGTGGGATAAAAACCTAGCCAAAGAAAAGAGTACATCATCCATTGATACACTTTCTAGTGCTGCCTCATTAAAAACCTTTCTAGGAAAAACCCAGTGGGATAAAACCCAGATAAGGGAAAAAGAGTACAGCGTGTATCGTCTCCCCCTCTTGATTACATCAGTGTTGCTCCCCCCGATGACTATATTGCTTCAATGTCTTTCTGAGCATATTATACTTTCTGTCATCAAATATTCTGTTAGAAACGCCCAATTTGATTGTTCATTATATACCTGCAAGATCTAAATCTGTCAAGTAAAGTCATAATAATCTTTTCATAAATATATATGTGCATATAGAAATTCAATAAATGTTTATTCAGATAATGATGCTATATGCACTATCATCTTGAGTCCTTTTGGGACATATGTGTTTCTGGCGCCTTATGTGCTTCTAGCACATACAAATATATTGTGGCTCATGATCCTCATTATCATTCATTGCAGCATATGCTATCATAGATATTATTAACGTCGACTTCATTTTCAGTCCCATCGGATTTCATTCATAATTTATTGAGATCTCATTATATTCACATATATTAGGTACCTAGGTCTCTCTTGGACCACAATACACTTTTCTTGTAATATCTCTTCTGGAGATAACATCTCATCAAAAGATAACTCTTCTGGAGCTTTACTTAATTATCCTCGACTTAATCATCTATATTTTATAGCTCCTTTTCTCTTTTGAGGATTTTTATCTTTTAAAACCGATGAACCTGCAACGCTTCAGGAGTGCTTTATAACAATTCATATAGGAGCATTTGCAGTTGGGATATGTGACTTTGTCACTTTCTTTAGGTCAGTAAATGCTTCTGACATTCGATTAACTAAACTCTGAAATTGAATTATCATTTTGAACTTTTAGTGCACAATTTCTTGTACGATGATCAATATGAGCCAATGATAATTCATTCTAGTAAATCTTTACCCAATCTGCTTATTTTTCTCCCCCTCATCAAATCATCAATTTTCTTTGTATATCCATCTATGTGCATTGTAATAGATTAATAATCATTACACATTTAAAACATTTCAAGATGGAATTAATCTGGCTCCTGACCAAAAGCCAATTATACGGGGAGAATTCTGTTGGCTTATATAATTGCTGCAAATATACACAACATATAAATTTTGTTCTCATAATCATTGATCTATCCATTCATGGATACTTTAATACATTATTTCTGGATCATTCAATCTGGAAATTGCGCGCATAATATATTGCAAACTTCTGGTTGCAAACATCACTGCTAACTTTGCAAACTTATAATCTCATATGTAAACTTTCAATTTGATATATTTCCAGAGATCCATTTCCAATAATTAATTCTATCTGAGAACATGCAGCATATAATATATGACTCGGATGATCAAACAAGTCATGCCAACATTTCATATGATTTATCATCAAATCTAATATTCATTTTGGGGGAATCAACATAGAAACATTCACAAAGAATTATCACATAAATATTCACACTTGATATATATCATTATCATTCTCCCCCTCAAGTGTGAGACCTTAAAAATTAATTTATGGAATTTCCATACAATATTCCATGATAATAGCATATATGATATCTATTTCATTAAAATTCCACAGATTTCTAAATGCATTATCAATGCATAATTTTGTTACTTCTGGTAACAAAATTTCCATTTTCCAGAATCAACAAACAAATATATATTAAATACAAAATCATCAGGTGTATAATTGCAGATTCACGAGCGCAATACTGTGTAATCACAGGCGCATCACTGTGGAATCACAGGCGCGACAACTCAGATTGTCGTATACATATAAAGTCAAAAAGATTCCAGGCTCGTGCTTTATAGGGAGCAAATCTGTAGAGATTTAACAGGACTACGCAAATCTGCAGAGATTCAATAGGATTTAATTCAACTATAAATAGAGGAAGGCAAACGAACATGCCTCACAAACACTCAAGCATCTGATAATATCAACTACCAGATACTCACACATATTTCTCTAAATTCTATTGCCATGGCAGGACCAAGCAGTTTTATCCCAGTTTCTGATACATCCGAAACAGCATTACTTGATGCTTTGTTGTATGATGATCAGCATAACATGTCATTTACTTCTTTGTTATCTCCTAATCCCTTTGAAATGTTTATTCCTCCTTCTACTATTCCTCCTTCTGCTTCAAATGTACCTACTTCTCCTCTTAGAACAAGTGTTCTTCCTCAATCTACAAGGATTGAAGGTACAACTGAAGCAGGTTCATCAAGGAGGCCTGTTAAGAGGTGTAGAACTATGGTAGAACTAATGGAGTCTACCAATCCAGTTCAGCCAATAGTGTCGGCAGTTAATCAACCAGCATTCATTAGCCAGCAAACTATCATCAGTTTGCCAGCAACAACCAGCCCGACAACAACAATCAGCCAACCAACAACCACTAGCCAGCCAGCAACAATTAGCCAGCCAACAGCTACAAGCCAATTAGCAACTACTAGCTTATTGGAATATAGTTGCTGTCATGTTTTACGGGAAATTATTCATACCAACGGACTTCAGTACCATAAACTTGAAGTTCACGGAAGAAGAACAGGTATGATTACCCATGCTGTTTTATTTGAAAAAGTACAGGATAAATCTTATAATACTGACAGGCTTCCAATGTTTGATTTCACAAAGAAAAATTTTGAAGAAATCAAACAATTTCTGACACAGTATTGTATAGATTTACAAGCATCAGGATATATCTTGATGCGTGATCCTGTATTAGCCTATCATGAGGTTCTCTGTGTTGGTTCGGAATGGGCTATAAATCCAAATGACCTCCATGGAAGTTCATTTCAAACCAATATTGAACACTCATTAGGCAAAGGAAAACAACCTGCAGTAAGTATACCCTATGATACTTCATCCCTTAACCAGGGTGAATTATATAGGTTATCTATGGAGCAAAGAGAAAGAATAAAGAAAACAACGCTCCATGATTTAAGAAATTATTTTCACTTAACCCTTGATGAAGCGAGTAAACAATTAAATATGTCTACTCACACCATACAAAAAAATCTATCAAAAAGGAGGGTTAACTGAGTGGCCACACAAGAAGCTCAAGAAACTTATGATGCAAATCTCGATATTACGAAGAGCTTTGCCTCATCTGGATCCCATCTCAAGAGAAGCAAAAGAAGAAGACATTAAATATCTTCAGAATGAGATGATTAAAGTTTGTAATGATGTTGAGCCACTCGCAATTAAACTTTGTTGAAATAATATTTCCTTTTGCTTAATTATTTTGTTTATGAATATTCTTTTCTCGTATTTATAAAAATTGTTATAATCATAGAAATCACATAACAACTATAATAATATATTTGCTTCATTCACTTCTGGGAATGAAGTTGGATAAAAATTCATGATCCATAACTCACTGATTTGTTTGATCATGGCAAGAAATTAATCCACAATATTGCTACTACAATAGCAAATTGAATATATTTATTTATAATATCAATCATGATCATACAATCCCTTGTCTCATAATTTAAGGGAATATTTAATGCCAAATATACAATTTTGAGGCCTTTATACAACTGATAACATACAAAATTTATGGATCAAATATTGTTTCATAATTTGTCTCTTGTTATCAGGCTAACTTGCCTCTTGGCTTCAGGCAATCTTGCCTCTGAAATTAAGGCTATCTTGCCTCTTAGGCTCAAGCCAATTTATGCCTCATCTCTCAAGCCAATCTATGCCTCATATCTCTATGGCATTTTGATCTCATAATAATATATATGATCTTTTAACAGTTTATCTTCAAGATAAATAAAATATAAGCATAATAAAATAAATAGATGGAACCCACTAATAGTGTGGTTGCCATAAATAATAAGAAGGGAGAGGGATATATATATATATAGCAATAAATAAATAAAATAAAATAAATGACTGGAAATAAACATGCTAGATTAATAAAAAGAAGATGAGATATGAATGGTAGTAAACTCACAGCGAGACCTATCTCATCCAAAGATAAGAAAGAAGATGCATATGCAAATGTAAATATATATATATATATATATATATATATATATATATATATATATATATATAGAAAACGGTAAAATAAAAAGGGAAGGGGATTTAAAGCAGTAAATAAATAATAAATAAATGGAGTCCACTATACAAGTGTTACCACCATGAAAAATAAAGCAGTAAATAATAAATGGTGCCCACTATACTAGTGTTGCTACCATGAAAGATAAATAAAGCAGTAAAGAATTAAAATAAAATAAATGGGGCCCACAAAATGTCACCACCATAAAAGATAAATAAACTCTAAATAAAATAAATAAATAGAGCCCACTAATAGAGACTAGTGTGCCTCCATGAAGAATAAATAAATGTAAAATAAAATAAATAAATGGAGCCCACTAATAAATAATGTTGCCGCCATAAAAAAATAAATAAATGTTAAAATAAATAAATAGAACCCACTAGTAAATATACTAATGTGCTATCATAAAAGATAAATAAATGTTAGTAACAATAAAATAAATGTTAGTGACATAAAACTAAATATTAGTAAAGTCAGTATGGAGCTTAGTATAGCCACCATGAGATAAATAAATAAAGCAGTAAGTAAAGAATTACAAATGGAGCTTAATGACGCCACCATGAAATAAATGAATAGGAAGTGGGAAGAATATATAAACATAAATAAATTACTGTAAATAATAAAATATAAATTTACCGTGAATAGTAAAATTACTATTCACTATAAATAGTAAATAAAGTAAAATTACAGAAAGATTAATCTAGACTTCCATGTAGGAGTCAAATGAATAAAATGTAAAAATTACTGAAAAAGGGGTAAATTTACTGTGAATAGTAAATTACTATTTACCGTAGTAAAATAGTAAATAATCTCAAATCTTAACCATGGAACCCGATGTTAAAATAATCGGTAAGAATAGATATTTAATTCCATATAATGGTTAAGATCATCCCAGATAAATAAAATGGAAATATGAAATAGATGGTGAGAAAATCTTACCTTGGTAGAGTCTTCGTGCTGATAACGTGTTATAAAACTGATAAAAATAATAAGAAGAAGAGCAGAGGTTCTAGAGAGATAAAGTAGAGAGATAGATTCTCATTTCATTCAATCAATGAACAGTTACAGAAAACCTCTATTTATAGAAGAAAAATGGGACTTTAGTGTAATTTCTACCTCTGGGTCATTTGGTGTAGTTTTCCCCAAAAACCTAAACTATTCACTCACGGATTTCCTTCCCGTGAGTGATTGTATAATTGTGTGCGGGTCCCACCAAATAGTAAACTACTATGCGTGGTACTATGCAAATAGTAGATCACTATGCGTGGGTCCCATATCATCTTTTAATATTTGGAAACCGGGAGTCAATGGACATCCACATAATAAGTATATTCATAACAGTTTTTCGGTTGAATTAATAGATAAATCAAATAGAGCTGATCTTAGACAAAAACCAAAATTGATTAATCAAATTAACTGAAATATTTCAGTTTGGTTCGGTTAATAATTGAATGGGTTAAGGTGTTAATATTACCAATAACGTTAAAAAGATAACTTTTGTTGTTAATTTTTTAACGATAAAAAGCAACATTTCTTTCTTTTAATATTTTTGGAGTAACATTAAATCTAAAAAAACTTCTTATTCGACATTGTCTTTCAGCAAAAACTTGATGGGAAAATTTACACTTTAATCATAATTGAATTAACCAAATTTGTTTATTATAATATTTACAAAATAAAAGATAAATAAATAGATTTTTTTTTTGGGTATAAATATTACTTTTTAGGGAGAATTTCAATATACCCCCATAGGACTAAATTTATTCCAGTCAACCACTATAATATTATGAAATTTCACTACAATCAAAAGAATCAAAATGAAAATAAGTTTTGTGGGTAAAAAAAAAACAATAATACTTCTTACTTTATTTTCTAAAAATAAAAATATGATTGTTGTCGGGGCTCCAACAACCAGTCACAGGCAACCACATGAGTGCCAACCGACAGGAGGCCATTGAAGCATTTGGCGACAATCGACCATCATAGATTTGACTATTAGAAATTAACGTGTTGTCTGCATACTTATTACACTCATTTATGAAGAGTTACTGACTTTTAAATGAGATTTGTTGAATTTGTGTTGTTCATTTGCAAGTGTCAGGCTTATCATGAACAAGCGAAATCGGCATATGAACAACACAAATTAATAGGTTAATAAGAAAATATAGGACCATGAACAAGTCCTATTTCCAAGTGTCTAACCATTCATGAATAAGTGGATTATATATATGAGCAACACAAATTGAGCAAATCTTATTTGCAAGTGTTATACTCCTTCACTAACAATGAAATAAATATATAAACAATAACATAAATTAAACAAGTCTTATTTGTAAGTGTAACTTTTCATGAACAAGTGGAGTAAGCATATGAACAATGTATAATTCCCAATGGTTAAAGCATTAGCCAACCACGCTAGAGCTTCGACGCCGTGGTCACTCTAGTATAACTGTTGCCAATGCCAATCACTGGAGCTCCAAAGACGATCAAACCTTTTTTTTTAAAAAAAAACAATAATTATAAAGTAAGGGGCATTACTATCTTTTTATCCACAAAACTTATTTTCATTTTAGTCCATGGGGCTTAGTGAAATTGCATAATTTTATGGAGGTTAACTGAAATAAATTTGTTTATATTAAGGTTTATTGAAACTTCCCCTACTTTTTATCCTCAAAAGGAAAATATATAAAATATCTATAGATTTGATATAATATAATTCAAAATCTACCTCTATGTAATTATAAAATATTAGAGCCGGCAAAACGGGATGAGCCAGCCCGTTTAAGGCCGGGCTTGAAAATTAAACGAGATATTTAAAATTAGTCCTGAAGGGCCGGCCCTGACGGGCCTCGAGTTTAAACAAGCTGGCCATGGAGGGTCTCGGGTCATCCCTGTAGGCCTTTTTCACTGTAGTTTTTTCTTCTTTTCCTTTTAAATTTATTGATATATATATATATATATATATATATATATATATATATATATATATATATATATATATATATTTGTTATAGAGTTATTTATCCATTTAACTATAAATACATAATAACTATACTCTAATTTTATGATTTGATTTATTATTTGTTGCAAATAAAGATTATGGATGTGTTCATGATGCCGGAGAAGAATTTCATGATATTTTTACTTATGAGCTAGAGTCTACTACTCAAAGTGAAGAACAATTAAATGTCATTAAAATCGATGATAATAACAAAGATGATGACAATAATAGCCATTGTACTAATGTTGCATAATGATATGCTTTTTATATTTTATGTGAGTTATTTGTGCACATAGTTTGTTTTTGATTATGAATTAGTGACTGTGTTTATTTATTGGATGATTCGTATTGTAATTTACTAATTATATTTTTTAAAAAAAAGTGGAAGAAAAATAATTAAAATTTGAAATAGTAATTTCTTGGCCCTGCGGACTGGCCCTGACCCTGGTGCCCTTGAGCCGGGTTTTGAAAAAGATATGTTTTTCTTACACCGGGCCTAAGTGCTGGCCCTGATTACTAACTCTATAAAATATACACTTTAGTATATATATATATATATATATATATATAGTGCCGGCCCTAATTGCTAACTCTATAAAATATACACTTTAGTATCAATATATGTAGGTTTGAATTATTTAATTACCGAATTATTGGCGGTTTAAATATGTATAGTTACAAAAGAGAAAGTTCTAATTAAAAACACGGACATTTATGAGTTTAATAGAAAATTTAGTATGAATTAAATTATAAGTTATGAAATAAAAAAAATATATTCGCGAACACGGGATATCAATTCCTAATGATCGGTAATTCAGATAGAATCAAATTTTGAATTGACCGAGGTACATGAAATATATTTTATTAGATTCTCCTATGCGTTGATATTTATATATTTATTTTGATTCTTTACTTTTAAATTTAGTATTTACCTATATATTAGTTTTATTAGCTTTCTTTACTTTGATTTTAGATATGTGAGATCTTAAATACAAAATAAGAGAAGAAACAACTTAAAAGTTTCCATTGATAAGTCGGTTGGATTCACAAGTAATCGTATAGTTTTAAAATTGTTGTATTCAATCGTTGGAATAGTTTTTTTTGGCATGAGTCTAATCTGATAGTTTCATGTCTTGAGTCTAATTTTGTCTCTTTTTTCTCTATTCAATTTTTTTAAAAGATCAAAACTATCCCAACTTTGCAAGCAATTACCAAAAAAAAAAGGGCTAAATTTGATCCCAACAAAGAAAAGAAAGTGGTGACCATATACAAATTAACAAGTAGGATCTAGAGATTCGTTCCATAAGCTTAAAACATGTACGGTGTGACGGCGAACGGCGAAACGTATATCCTCGGCTTCGGACGGCGTTCCCTGAGAATAAAAAATCGAAACATGAATGAGTATTCAAAACTCAGAACAGCCAAATAACTTCTTTGATTGGTTAAACATGAAGCACTCACTTATCATGAGGTCGATTAATACGGACAACATTGGCCACTGATTTGTTTTTCCCGGACTTGTTGGATTTCTTGTTAACGTTTGTATCATGATCCTTATACACATCATCCTCCATGATCACTGACAGCGTCGGACGCCAAGCCGATCGGCGGTTCCGGCGGCAATAGGTTTTGTTGTTCCTCACGTGCTGGCAATCAAAAGAAGTACCCACGTGACAGAAAAAGCTGTCGTCGGACGTCGCTGGCCGTCTCTTCTGCGGACGATAGCAAGATCCGAATTTGGGGAAGAAATTGAACATCACTATAATCAGGAAACAGTTTGCTGTGTTCGGTTCCTCTATAGTTGATTTGGTTTCTTGAAATCGAGAAGTAGCGGAGGCGTTTCGGTAGGAGAGTTAAGCCTTACGCAAAAACAGTTAAGTTTGTTTCCTTTTCCCCTTAAAATAGGCTATAAAGTTATCTGCTTTCCGTTTAGATTGAATATGAAAATTAATTCAAATATCACTCCAGTAATAAAAAGTTAAAATATTGTTAAAAGTCCGTATTATAAAATCTATTATCTAGAAATATGTTTGAAATCCAGTGCAATGCAACTTATCTTTAATTATAATATATTATATAGATAGATAATTTCCGTAAAAAGAGGATAGAATCATGTACAGGCATCTTATTAAGGTATTAATGTTTTGGTCAATAAATATCTTAATCAATCCGTTTAATGATTCAAGCAAAACAATTAATATTTATAATCAAAGCTTATATATATATATTTTGATGAAGATTATACAAACACATATATCATCATCATAGTTCTGAATTTTTTGACCGGAGATCATAATTCTGATTTTCGAATCATGATTATGAGATATAATCTTTGATTCATGATTCCCATATATATATATATATATATATATATATATATATATATAATGAAGGAAAAATATTATATAAAGATGGTAGAATTACCTAAATTCTAATTTAGATTACTAAACTTAATAAATTATGAATAAGGTTATATGACACTATTAAGGATTTAGAATTTGAACTAAATTACCTCTATATCCCTTGGTTATAAAAAGAAAAAAGAAAGAAAAATTGGCAATTGGCAATCAATAGATGAAATTGCTAGTGATTTTAGGGTAGGTTTGGTTTAAGGGGAGGGGAGGGAATGGAGGGATTTTGGTCCCCTCCCCTCATTTGGTTGATCACATTTTTTAGGAGGGGAGAGGAAATTTTTTAAAATTTTCCTCTCTCTCCCCTCAAAAACCTCATCCCCAAATCGGATGGATTTGGAGGGATTATAAAGATGGGTGTGTCAGCAGACTAAAATACCCCTAAAATTTTTCTAATATTACTGAAATACGCTTATGTCCCTTTTTAGGTCAATCAATTGATCCATGCTTTAAACCCAGAAACCTTGACGGCTTGACCGTAGGACTATTTCGTCTCCTTTCTTTCTTTTATCAAATCGATGATGGACAAGAGCATCTTCGGAAATTTGAATTCTCTTACTGGAGAAGAAAAGGAAAAAATGTCTTCCATGATCGATCAGCTCCAAGCCCGAGACAGGTTCTATCTCCCTCCATCATCCTCAATAAATGCATAAATATCAGATTCTAATCTGTGATTGCTTCTGTTGTCCCCCTAATTTCTTTCATTTTGATTGTTCGTGAGGGGAACCTCATTCACCCATTAATTCGAGTGATTGTTAATGGAATTAGATTGATGCTTTGATTGTGGAAATGTATAAGATTCAAGGATTGCTGAGGAGAAAAATCAAAGACAAACTTATGAAGCAATGGCCCGCTAAATATGAAAATCATTTGTGTAGTGTGTTTTGTAAGTGGCCGTTGGAGACTTGAAGCTATGAATTAATTCTTGCTTTGATTTCTTTCTGTCACTTGACTATGCATATTGATATGCGTCATACAGAACAATCATCTTCTCCAGTGCAGAAATTTATACCGATGAAGAACAAGTTTATTTATGTTGGTAAGTAAAACCGTAAGGAACAGAGTAAATGATTTGTATAAACGTAGGAAAAGAAGTCAACATACTTCTTCATCTTTAGGTCATCTACAAATAGTTCATCAGTCAAAGAAGCACAAAACTACTTCAGACAGTTCTCTGAAAATAGTGCTTAAAATAGGAGTTGTATAGGAATGAAAAGTATCTATCCTGAATGCCAAATTTCCAAACGCAAAAGGATGATAAAAGCCTGGAATTTTAATTTTTGTTTTATCAAAATGAACTAGATTTTGTAAATCACTTAAAGTTCATTACACATGTCAGCCGCCAAGGGATTCATACAACCAGGAGGAAATTCTTGCATTGTTTCAAAGGAACATTATCTGAAACTAAACCTATATCATGAGCATATGAGCATATTGAGTTAATGAGTGAATTGAAACAATGCATAATATAAGTATTTTAATTTTCAATTTAGGCATAAAAATATTATTTATAATTAAATGTTATTATACATTTAATAAAGTTTTGGAAAAACCACTATAACATAAGTAAAATTGTCTATGTGAAAATAATTTTCCTTCATTCCCCTCTTGAACCAAACAAACAAACATTAAAATCCCCTATGGGTAAAATTGTCAATGTCAAAAAATTACCCTCCCCTCCCCTCCTAAACCAAACAGAATAACATTAAAATATCTTCCCTCCCCTTCCCTCGGATCAATCCAAACAAGGTAATATTAAAATCCCTCCTATCCCCTCCCCCCTCCCCTCCATTAAAATCCCTCCCTTCCCCTCCCCTCCCCTCCGTCGAACCAAATAGGCCTTTAGGGTTTTCATAGCTTTTTTCCAAAACTGCCTGTCTTCCTTCTCAAGAAGATCTAGCAATACAGGCAACAGATCTTTCAAGAATGACTTCACTACTTCTTCATCGGTGCAATTGGCAATCAAGATCTAGAGATGAACTGCCATAGTAGCGCGCAACTAAATACTTGGATATATTGAAGATGATCTGATTATGGTCACCAGTTTGAGGGATGAACTTAATCAGATGTATGACTTGGTCTTTACGAAAATTCTTAAACAAACATATAATTGCGTCAATGGCGGCAAAAAGCACGCGCCGGTGGGGATCAACAAGTGAGATATTGATCACTCTCTCCGTTTGCTTAATTATGATTGTTTCGTGGACACATCCTATTGTAGAAAAGGCAATAACTCCTGCATGACGAGTTTGCCAATCTTTTGAATTTAAATACTGTGGTATGACCTCTCTTACAAAGGGAAGTAATATGTCTTGTTGTGAGTGCAAGCATAGCCGAAGGAGTAACAACATTCCTCGTTTGTGATCCTCAGAGATTCACGTATATATATTCCGTGCCCAAATCATAGCAGGCAAGAACATCTAGCTTGAAACATTGAACAAATTCCGTTTATCGAGAGTCTTAATGATTTCAATCGCCTGACACTTGATAAAAGAGTTGCAATCTACAGTCTTTGTGATTCATAAGGAACAAAGGAGTTTGTGAAGTCGCCGACGAGAGAGGTGTTGGGACGGGTCATCTAAAAGGAAAACATTTTTGGCCGCTGATTGGAACTCATCGATCTCATCTAGAGTGAGTTGTTGATAATCTAGGACCGAGATGTGCCTTAGTACCTTGGCCTTTAGACTTGGCTTGAGAGGAATATATCCATGACATGTTTATCCTTGGATGAACCCGCAGGTGGAGGTGGAGACTAAGGGTATTATTGGAAAATAATCAACATTTAAATGTTTTAGATTGGGTATCCAATTTAAGATTTGTTAAGTTTATCAACCTTAACTTTATATAGGATTTCCTTATTTCAACTGTCTTTATTTAAAATTCTCCCTATAATTAAATCGGATTATTTAAATATATAATATTTATACTTAACTACATATGACATACACACATATATGGGTGGGCATGAACAGGCCAAGAGTATACTCATAGCTTGTCTCGTTACTCATTTTAACTTGTGGATTGTAGGTGACTTGCTCCGTCCTAGCTAATGAAATCCCCATGAGACCAACTATTGTTTTGGAACCATTTCTTTTCTCTTTTACATCCTCTTTAGATTTCATCTCTCAACTATTAAATTAAATCTGTACAGTTCAAAATTACTAGTTTACAAAAAATGATATTTAATAAATAAATAGATTGAACTAACTAAAATTTAATTTAAACAGTTTATAGGCCAGAACCCTTTTTTCAATTTGATGATTTTTTTTTTTTTTGATAAAAGAATTTGATGAAAGTTTGAAAGTAAGAAAAAACCTCTTGATGGGAGCTGCATGAATACGGGCTTTAATGCATTGGGCTTGACTATTTGTCCAGCGCCAAGTGAAAAATTTGGATAATATACTCACGTCATCCCTCAAAAACGAATTAAATTTTTGCAATTTTTTTATCAATAAATTATTGCAAATTCAAAGAGGGGATGTGGGAATTATTTTAATTTCAATTATATTCATTATTTTTATGACGCATAAATAGTATATACTTCACCAATAACAATGTAATTTTTCTTGAAGGGACAGGCCCTACCAGCCTGAGGTTGCAAACACATATACATAAAGATTTAAATTTGAACTCCCAACTACTTGCTACATATATAACTTATTGAATTTAATTGGGAAAGCTTCATATAATCATGGATGAGCTTGTTTGAAGTTTACATAAAACAACAAATTTTGTGTTTTGGCATCAAAATGATCAATGGTTGATAATTACAAGGATCTGGTTATTGTCTTATATGCTAATTTAGTTGCATATGAATGTAGTATGTACCCCCGTCATGTTAATCAAACAATTAATTAACTCATATTGAAACAAAAGATAATTCAAACATGTTTTGGATCTTCTTATTATTTTTTTATATCTTTTTTTAATGGCTAGTTCTTGTTTTTTACTTTTGGTATTCTTCTCTTTGAGAGATAACGTAACTGTTGCATTGGCAATAATATATTAAGTCCTGCGTTTCACTCAAAATATGAGTTAAGTTTATTACTCGTTACTTGTAGATAGTTTCAATTTTTAGTAAATTTTATCATATACTATTTTCTATTCTTTTTATAAATCCTTCATATATACTCCTTAAAACAAGGTCATCATCTTTTAAAACACTAATTTCCCCCTCAAAGTGAGCTAAATAAACTCATTTAATCAAAAAATTTAGGAAAAATATCACTCCAAATACTTTTATTTTATTTAAGTTCCATTTTTAATTAATGTAGTTTATTTTCATGGTTCTCCATCCCTTTTATTTAATTTCTTCCATTTGAAACGTTAATCCTTTCAATGTTTAAAAGTAAAAAATACTCAGAAGGAACATAAGTTGACACAAAGGGTGTTAATTTTGTTACAGACTTTTTTTTTTTTTTTGGATATAAGGAGAGGCAGACTTTATATATTAAGGATAAGCAACAACAAGGGGATCAAGTCCCATACAATCGTCTTGTGTTAAGCCTGTAACAAAATTATTTATCGTGTTAAGTCTGTAACAAAATAAACAGACTTAACACAAGACGATGAAGGTTTGATTTTGAAACTTTTACTATTAGTTTTAAGGATTAAGGTGCAAATATATACATGAGTTTTTTCCCCATGAGCACCCAGTACTATGTGCTTTTTTTTGGAGAAAAAATACACATGTGGTTACCATTTTGAAACAAAAATCACATCCCACCGTTATATTACTGTTCAATGACGTTATGTTACTGTTCAATTTATTTCTTTTTCTCTCATCACGGTAAACAGTAACGTGACGGTGAAATGTGACTTCTGCTACAAAATGATAACCATGTGTGTATTTTTGCTAAAAAAAAGCACATGATGCTGGGTTCTTCTGGAAAAAAACTCATGTGTATTTTTGCACCTTAACCCTAGTTTTAAAATATGAAGAACTATATATGCTAGACAAAGCTAGTATTTGCCCCAGAAGTGTGTAACAAATACAATAATTTTGTCTTGAGTGTTATCTCAATTAATATTAATTGTTGTTGATTAAATATGTTGAGTTGATAGTTAACATATCATCCACATTATTTTTGTTATGATGTAAATTTGTTTCATAAGTTTTAAATCTAATTTTTTTAAAAAATGAAGTAGATGTATGATTTTTTAGACAGATTTGCATTTTAACAAAAATGACGTGATGACATGCGGATTATCAGTTCAATGTATTTAGTCAATTAATGATCAAAATTAATTAAGATAACAAATAGAAAAAAAAAATTACTCCATTTTTCACATTTTCAAAGTAAAATTACACCCAGAAAACTTTCAATACAAAATATTGTCCCTCCTAAATAGAAGTTCCAAAACAATATTGCCCGAACTCAAGAAACAAAACCATTATTAAAGCAATGGAAATGGTAAAATAACATTTCACCTAAAAAAGTTTTTTCTTTTTAGCTGTAAGTCAGTTACAATCAAAATGATTTAACATTGTGATCGAACTTGATGAAGTGATAGAGACATGTCCTTATTGTGCAGCCTTAATTTTGCAGGATGAAATGATGCTTCACAAACGTTGCACGATGCTTCAAATCGGACGTGAAGTTGCCTTCATTCTTATCTCCTTGTACTTTTCTCAGAGAATATTTGTATTCCACTGCAATTAATAATCTTGCTCCAAAAGACTGTAAATTCGCATTTATCCCCCCTAGTCCCCTACTCAACTTTTTTATCTCCTCATGTGCTTGGCTTTTTAAATTATTACTGGACTCCTTTTTTATCAAACTGATAAAACATGATCCAGCGGGCTTTACCAAAATCATATTGATTGTTAAATCACCACATATAATTAAGGGCATATTTAGATTAACGGTAGAAGATATTTTTCTAACGTGATTTAAAGTATATGAGGTAAATTTGTAAGAGAAGTTTTATTTGAGCAAATGTACTTTTTCAACACCAACTCAAAACATATACTAACTATGTAATGATATACTATCATTCACGCATACAAACAGAACTTGCACTAAGTATATAATGATATACTATCAGTCATGCATACAAACAGAAAATCCTCCACGTAAAGGTAGTCAAGGGAAAACTCTTAAAAAAGAACTTAATTATAATTTATAAGATAACAAAATTTTGGAATATAATACGTGAGCATGTCCAAATGTGATCAACTTAATATATTACAAGATCATATCTTGATCAAGTGAAGCGATTTAAAAAAGCGGACAAAGGAGAGGAAGAGTAATTAAGAAGGAAATTAAAATTGCAATAGTGATAGACAAATCTGTATATATGAAGAGGTCAGATTTGTTTTTAGTAATGGCATCACATACAGAAGCAACCAAGTTGATGTGTATTTTATAACTAAAATGTATAAATTATATTAAATACGTGCATTATTTGAGAGCAGGAGAATGAATGCAACAGAAAGATGATGGAGACTAGTTTAGATCACTAAACCAACATGGGATGTTAATTTAAATAGTCAATTTGTGAAAGCGAATTCAACAAGAGTACGGCCGGCTATAGCACACCTTCGTTAACTTATTTGCCATCATGTGTTTTTAATCTAGTTTTTGCATTATATTAATCTAAATAATTATTACTACAAAACAAAAAAGCACTAGTTGAAAAGCAATATAATTAAGAAGAAGATAAATTAGCTTTATGGTCTTTTGATCATTCCAACAACTTATATCAAAAGGACACTTGTATATTGATTAATAAATAATATGGGATTAGAGGTCCAGGTAGCATCGACGTACATAGAAATTCTTCTACAAATCAACCGCATTACCAAAGGAGGAAACAAGTAGAAATCCTTATGCAAACCACAGTATTTAACCACGGGAACACATTATTCAAATTGAAATTTCCCATAGTTTTGAGAATATATGCTTGAATAATTTAGAGGAAAAGTATATTACTACCGTCAACTAAATAAATGAAATCTCCATCTGATTCCCCATACACACATCACTTCATTAAATTTTTAATAAATTATTAAGATGTCATTGAAATTAGAATATAAAATTTATAGTAAGTCACATGTGTGTGTAAAAGACACTTGAAAAATAACACTTTAGCTTAGAAATATATATAATTGGGGTTAGATTTAGCAAATGGCTAACTTTTATAATATATATGATGAATTATATTCAAATGCCCGCTAAAAGAAGAAATGTCACATTTAGTGCAAATGTCGTCCCTTAAATAGGGGTTGAGCTGAGCATTGTTAGTTTCGAAATCTAAACCATATGATGATAGACAAGTACCAATCAATAAGACAAGTTAATTTAATGCTAGATGAAAATAAGATAACAAATTTTTGCACTATATATAAGCATTTTAATATGATCCCTTCAGTCAATCAACAATTTTTTTTTTTAATATATAAATTTAACTTCAAGAATAAACCTCAATAAGACATTTGTCCTAATACACACACATTCTTTTTATAACTTTCCAATTACCGTAGTACATTCAGATGGAAGTGTATGGAAAAATAGCTGGAGGTTTATTTGATGCGTATTCCCTCTAGCTCTCAAGTTTTTTGTCTTCATTACTATATCTAGATATGTATAATATAAGACCCCTTTTCTGCTATATATATATATATAGCTTCACATGTCAAAGTTCACACTTCACAATTGCAAACTCCTCCTTACTACATTTCCATATCCAAAGGTTTTTGCTCTGAAGCTGGAAGCATTTATATGGCTTTAGGCCTCTAAAAGTTCACAAGATAAAGCCGTAGCTTTTCAAATCCTCGATCTGCATCTTTCTCCTCTAGATGCGCGTCAAAAAGCAGACAAAAACGATATTTGCCTCTCTCCCCTCCATCTTCTCTTTTCCCAGTACTCAAAACAAAAACGACTTTAACAACCACTTTGATCGAGTTTTTCCCTCTTCTTTCATAAACCTAAAACCTAGATTCTAGTTAGAGCCATGAAAACTGAGTTAAAAGGAAGTACTACTTCCATTTCCCTTCAACACCCAACTCTCTTCGATCCACCCGACAATAATAATCAAGATCTCTCAGGAGAACTCAAAGGGTGTTTGGGAAGTCTCGATGGAGCTTGTATAGAGAAGCTCTTACTTCATTGCGCTAGTGCTTTAGAAAGTAACGATGTAACTTTAGCTCAACAAGTCATGTGGGTACTCAATAATGTTGCTTCTCCAATTGGAGACACCAACCAAAGGCTCACCTCGTGGTTCCTCAGAGCCTTAATCTCTAGGGCTTCACGAGTATGTCCTATGAACTTCAACGGACGAAGCAGTACCATCCAGAGAAGGCTAATGTCCGTGACGGAGCTTGCAGGGTACGTTGATCTTGTTCCTTGGCATAGGTTTGGCTTTTGTGCTTCTAATAGTGCTATTTTTAAAGCAATTCAAGGGTTTCAAAGAGTGCACATACTAGATTTTAGTATCACCCATTGTATGCAATGGCCCACTCTTATAGATGCTTTGGCCAAAATCCCAGAAGGCCCTCCTGAGGTTAAAATCACAGTGCCTTCTTTTCGGCCACGTGTCCCTCCTTTGGTCAATATTTCAACAGAAGAAGTTGGGCTGCGTTTGGGGAATTTTGCTAAATTCAGGGATGTCCCTTTTGAATTCAATGTGATTGGAAGGAACAGTACATCTTCTGAATTAAGCAATATTAATGATTCATCATCCAGCTTTTTTCCCGTTGAGTCACTGTTAAGTCACTTGAATCCCACTATGTTAAATCTTAGGGAAGATGAAGCGTTGGTGATAAATTGTCAAAACTGGCTACGTTACTTGTCTGATGAAAGAAAGGGCACTTTCCAAGAAGCATCTCCTAGGGACACGTTCATAAATCTAATTAAAAGTCTTAACCCTAGAATAGTACTTTTAGTTGACGAGGATTGTGATCTTAGTGTACCAAGTCTCACGTCAAGAATCATCACTTGTTTCAACTATTTGTGGATACCCTTTGATGCTTTGGAGACTTTTTTGCCTAAAGATAGCAACCAGAGGGTCGAGTATGAATCTGAAATAGGCCAGAAAATTGAGAACATCATAAGCTTCGAGGGGGTTCAGAGAATAGAGAGATTAGAGAGCGGCGCGAAAATGTCGCAGAGGATGAGAAATGGAGGCTTCTTCAACGTTCCATTCTGTGAAGGAACTGTGAGAGAAGTTAAGGCTTTGCTTGATGAGCATGCAAGTGGATGGGGAATGAAGATAGAAGAAGATAATATGTTAGTTCTCACATGGAAAGGCCATAACTCTGTCTTTGCCACAGCTTGGGTCCCACATGAGTTAAACGATCATATGGGTGTGGGCTGATGAGCTGTAGTCCTTGTAACATGGACTTAAAGCCTCATTTTGGTCCCTCCCTAGAAGTTTTGTATCATTTTAGTATTTAAACACCTAATTTTGTTTCAAACCTATTGCATGGGATTGAAACAAAACCGACTACTTCAAAAGTACTAAAGTAGTGATACAAAAGAACTTCTTCTATATATTGATCAATACCATGAGGTTTGAGTCCTTAAGCATACTATATTTCATAAGAGGCAGACAAAAAGTAATGGGAGCTAGCTAGCATGAGAAGGATTTGAGTTTTGGTTCAGTGGTCCAGAGAGAGGCAGCAGAGAAGCGAAAGCAACTAAAGTTCAAGTGTGTGTGTGTGAAAAGGCTGCAAGATGACCAGCAAGAGACAACAAGGAGGGTTTCATTTTGAGTTGTAATTCTCGTCCTTCTAAATAATTACTGTAATGAAGCTGATGATGAGGCTGTTATGTGTTGGTCCACTTGATGAGAGGCATAAAAAGATGAATGGGTAGATTGTCTATTGTACGAGAGTAAAAACTCTGTGTGTGTGTGTGTGTCTCTCAGCCATGCATATACATATGTATTCCCCTTTTGATGCAGCTTTTGTTTTCAACCTTGGAAGTGATCAGTGTAAGAGGCTCTCTTGGTTGCTGCTATTCCCTTTAAGAATATCTGTCTCACTATTGTTGTTTTCTTCTTTCAATAATCTTTAACAGTTACGGCATGATTTCCAACCCTTTTCTTACAAAGTTACAGCATCTCCATGAGCGAAAAAAAAAACAAAGAAAGATAGAAAGAAGAATAAGAGAGGAAGAAGGCGACTAGAGTGGCTCTCGCATTGTAATATGCAAGTCAACACACACACATATTATAGTTTGATAGTAAATTATTAATGATTTAATTCATTTTAAAAGATTAGTCCGTTGCCAATTTGGTAATCTAAAAATAACCCTTTGAATTTAGTACTTAAAGGTATACTTTTGGCTCAATTTGGTCCTTTAATCAAGTCTTGCTATTTTATCTTCAATAGGAATAGTTTGAGAAGCTTCTGTACATGACTCTCATTCCAAGTTCATTTTGATTGGAAGAAAATGTTTAGAATTCATTACTTTTTATATTTCAAACAATCAAATTTAAAGAATTAGCTAGAGTGACACTTCAATAACAAAATTAACAATTTATCAGAGTGAAATATAAGTGTATGTTTGGATTAGCCGTAAAAATTATTTTTCCAAAATATGATTTACGAAATATGAGGTAAGTATGTAAAGAAAATTTTATCTTGACTTGCGTAAATATACTTGTAAATATACTTTTTGAATAATAACTCAAATAGGCTCTAAATATATTTTTGACACTAAGAAAGGACAAAAAAACAAAAAAGAAAAAAGGGGGGGGGGGGTGGGGGGCGGATTAGAAAGGACCACCCAATCCTGAATATTACTTTTTCATGAGAGGTCATATTCGTTGCAATACCGATTTGTATTGTCGGAGACAAATCACAGAGGGGACTTTGCAAAGGTAACAATTTCAAATGGAAACAAAAAAAATCCGACCTGCCGGATTCGAACCAGCGACCTAAGGATCACCGAGGTGCTACCCACTACAGTCCTCCGCTCTACCAACTGAGCTAAGGTCGGTTGCGAGAATGTGGTCATAATTTATTATAATCACCATTAACAGTTGCTTAATTGGCTATAATTACCAATTTGTGATCAATGGGAACTGTATATTTTTATTTGTAAATTAGTGAATAAATAATTTATATTTCACACAATAGTTTACCAGACTTCGTTGATGTTGAAAAACTGTGTACCAATCGAAGTTTCTATGCTCAGTAGCGTTCCCCCAAAACAACGGCACTTGGTGTTCTTTTTCCTAGAAACTAATGATCATAACTCTTCACAACTCCGTGATTAATTAATCATCACCACTTATATAAAACAAACCTGATAGTACTTAATTAATTATACATATCGACGCCGTTATCATATCTTCAAGTTGCTCCTTAATTAACCTGTTCACGTGAAAGAACTTACTCCATAGAAAATACCCCACCACCTACGTACTTTACATTCAAACACACATGATCATAATATTTCTATGAAGTTTTTAATTTTACCATTTTCCATATTCCTCCAAATCCTAATGGACCCACATAGAAAAGATTACATAAAGATGTCTCCGACAAATGTTGCTATATATTCCCATACATTGTATACCAATTCAACAATCTAATAGAATAATTCATTCCTAATTTCCCAGAATCGCTAAAATGCTGCAGTTGAGCCAATAAGTTATTTAGGTGGCCTGCTACAAGAATATTATACAGACAAACTGCACAAACGAAAAAAAGAATATATACACATATTCAGAATCCAGACAAGGTGGAATACTTGCTAATATGCTGCGGTAATCATCTTTCTCTGCGTCTGTGTCTCTGACTTATATAGTCCGTCCATACATATAATATCCCTTTGTCTCTCTCTGATTTTATATGATTTCTTGTTGCTTTTCTTACACCCTCTGCTCTGTCTCTGTGTATCATGGTCGAACCGCATCACCTCATCAATCCGACACTCTTCTACAACTACCCCATTTTCTTCCTCCTTCTCTCTCTCTCTCTGGTTTCGTCCCCTCCTTCCTCTTTGTCTTTTTCTTTCTCTTAGAATCTGCTCTTGCTTGTATTGTATTGAGTCCTCTCTTCCCTCCCTATCTTTTTGACTTCTTTGGCTTTCTCTATTTCTTATGCAACTCCCCAAAAAGGTTCAGGAGAATCAGTACTCTTTGATTTGAGGTCGGGTTCGTTTGGGTTTTCGTTTTGGCTTGAATCATGGAAGATTGCTGTGATCTTGAAGTGGATATAAATGGACAAGAGACCTTCCTGGTGAACAAAGTAAGCATTTTGTTTCTCTCTGTTTATCAGAATCTCTGTTTCAGTTTTTTATTTCGCGTGGGTTTAGGATCTAAGAGGTATAGTCAGAACCCAGGAATCTCATCTTCTTATTCTTCTGGTTGATGGTTTTCTGTTTGTGCTACTGCTGTAAAAGCCAGAAGTGATTATTGTTCAATGATTTTTCTTTTTGATTTTTTTTGATACTGTTCGAGGAGTTATCCATGCATTGTTTCTCTTTCTTTTTTTTCGTTATCATTTCGTTAGTAACTTGATGAAAAAAATTGAAACTTTCCGCCCATCATTAATATGCACCTACATGACAGTGGAGTGGGGCTATAATGATTTAATTATCATCTCCGTTTTCACAAACAACAAGCACAAAGTGCCTCGCCTTATTCATTTTCGTTTTTCTTTCTTTCTTCCTTCTTATTCGGTTTCTGGCTTTGTTCTTGTTTGCGGCATACCGCATTAAATGCAGGATTTTAATGTTCTCACTTTCATTTGTTTTATTCACTCCTTTTGCAAGTGACTCGGGGTTGGTTTCAAGGTCATTTATTTCTCTTTTATACGCTTTCATATATGCTAGATTACAAGTAGATGGAGATCCTTCAGTCTCCCTCTAATGCACAATTTATTGTTCATAACAACCCCTGTTTCACTGGTCCATTCTTTTTCAGCATCTTTCCTTTTTCCCCCACGTCCCTTTTCTTTTCTCTCTCTGCTGGGTTAATTTGATGCTAGATTTCCAGTTTCATGAGTTTATAGCAAAAAAAATTGTAGATCTTTTCTTTGATGAAAGAATCTCCCTTGTCATCTAACTCTGTTTCTCCTTTTCTGCAGAATCTTGTTGCTCGCTATTCAGGCAAATTCATCAAATTGTTTGGGAAAAATAGAAATCCCAATAGGAAGCTTAAAGTAATATTCCATGACTTTCCAGGAGGGGCATCAGGTTTTGAGCTTGTATTGAGATTTTGTTACAACAATGGAAAATATGACATAACTCCTTACAATCTGTTCCTGGCTCACTCTGCTGCAAAATTCATGGAAATGAAAGAGTCCATTTTTGCTGGAAAGAGTCCTAATTTGTTGGAGCAAACAGAAAAATTACTCCAAGAGATTGGCTATTGGACATGGTCTGACCTTTTAACAGCCTTGAAACAGTGCCAAGATTTCACGCTAGTCGCAGGTTGTTCTACCATGATGCTTGAAAAATGCTTGGAATCCATAGTTGGGAGGCTGGTTTTGGCCAGCGAAGCAAGCCCATGTCCATCTTCTTGTTCCTCTGACATTTCTGGGGATCGATGTTCCAGCGAGTCCAAAAGCACAGAGAGTACAAAGACTCTATTTTCTCGTTCCACATGGTGGTTTGAAGACCTCCTATTTCTCAGTCCCTTGCTGGTTCAAATGCTGGTAAAGTCTATGCTTTGGCGAAAACTGGACCATGTTATAATCAGTAGGTTTCTGATGTACTACCAGAAGGCAAAGTTTTCTTCTGCCACAACCGATGAGAAGAGGAAGATCATTGAAATGGTCATAGACATGCATTACAGTATGGACCCTAGTGTTCTTCCTTGCAAGACTTTATTTGGGATTGTCCGAATCACTCTCAACTTGAACATAAGCAAATTTAGCAAGAACAAGTTGGAGAATATGATTGGCGCACAGTTGGATCAAGCAACATTAGATAATTTGCTTGTTCCATCTCCTTATGGAATAGACTACTTATACGACGTGAATCTTGTCCTGAGATTCTTGAAAGCATTCCTGCGACAAGGAAACTGTCTGGTCGCTCATTCTCGGATGAAGAAAGTTGCCAGATTTATTGATTTGTATATAGCTGAAATAGCTCCTGATCCTTATTTAAAACCTTCCAAGTTCTTGGCTCTTGCCTTAGCTCTACCAGATTCTGCAAGAGACTCCTACGATGAACTGTATCATGCAATGGACATGTATCTTGAGGTTAGTTTGTTCATAAATAATTTATTCTCCTCATGAATGATTTATATGGGTTGAACCTCTTTTTCAATTGAATCTTCTTCTAAATTGAAACCTACTTAAAATGTGTTTACTATATATAGGTGCATGGGGATTTGTCAGAGGAAGAAAGGCTGAAGATCTGTGGTGCTTTGAATTATGAGAAGCTTTCAGCTGAGGCATGCTTGAATCTGTCTCAGAACAAAAACTTCCCATCAAAATCTGCAGTTAAGGCTCTCATTGTTCAACAATCCAAGCTCAAAAACTTGATTCTTGGCACTCCCAATAATAATGCTGCAGCTTCAATCACCATTTCGCCGCGTAGTTCCAGCGATGCCGGAAGAAGAGGAACGAGACACAGAATCAAAGAACAGGTCATGCTGTATACTACAGAGTTTAATGTTTCAGCCCAAGACAAGAGATTCGCAGCAAACTTGCAGGGAATGCAATGGAGGGTCACAGAATTGGAGAGCATGTGTAGGAAATTGCAAGCCCAAATAGCAAAGATAATGAAATCAAGAGTTTCAGGACATAGTTACTCAAGATCTTTGCCCAAACTCTGTTCATGACAGATCGTCAGATTCAGATTTTTCCTATGTAAACTTGCATGTAGCTAGTGTACAGCAAAGAAGTGAGTTCAATTTCATAGTTTTCCAGAAATCCCGCGTGATTGAAGATGATTAAGTTCACTGTACAGAAAAAGATGATATTAAGTCAGAATGTTTACATGGTTTCATGTCCCTCCCTCTATCAAATTTTGTTCCTTGAGTTTTCTCAAAGGAGATGTAGATATCCCGAAGTTTTTGTTGATTAATTTTGTCACAAAAATATTAAAAAGGGAGCAATGTTAGACCAATCAATGTTAGTTTTTAAAATCCAAGAAAAATTTTCAGATAGCTAGAAGTCCTATACAAAAACTCTCTGATTCATAATAAGCAAAGAGAACACATGTTTCTGTGGGGCAATACAGATTAATAAAGTAGGATCATATACGTTGAATCCATTTATGTAAATAGGATCAGAGGTCAACGTGTTTAGTTTGATAGTGGACAGCAATGGTGGGATTCAGAGGAACAAACTTTATTGTTATCATATTAATTTTTTTTGGGGGGTCCAAAAACTTTATTGGTATTAGAGAACGTGCTTGTTTATGTGATGCACAAAGTGTTGAGTAGAAAAGGAATGGAGCATTCAAGTTTAGTGGGTCAACCCCACCGCCATGATCATGCCTTTGCCCTCTGCACTCACAGTTGGGTGAGCTCCAGAGAGGAACCACTTTCTGTGCTGAGCCTACGTCTTTATCATATACAATACGACATCTTCAAGAATTTAAAGTTACTATGTGCATGGTCATTAAATATCTGTTCTCTTTTTCTCAACGGTCACAGGAATTTCAATGTTACTATACTACTACTGTGAGTAACCTATTTTGGTTGGACTTTACTGTAAATTTTATAATCATCACTGTTCGACTGTCGAGAGAATCAAGTACTTATAAATCCCATTTCATTATGAGTTGAACTACTACATGCCACGTACTATGCCAGCTAGCTTGTGATGTAAATAGGATCACCCTTTATCGATCTTTAGATCTAACCTATAATTTTGAGTAGTGATATTGATAAATTGGCTAATGTATAGTTTATACTATAAATAGTATTAACTAAAATTTAAAACTATAATTTATTTGTTTGAATGAGTGTATAATTATAAACGTCTATACAAAAATTAAAATGAATGATTAGTAATTAACTGTACATCCGTAGAAATCTTTCTTAATTAGAGGCCAAAATGAAAAGAGAAACACCTCCTAACACAGTTTGTTAAATTATATAATGGACAATTTTCAACATCATTATCAAGCAGTTGCCACTTTTTAGATATTTTCTTTACGAAAAGCTAATAATAATAAAAAATATTTAGAACTATTTATGTTTATTGGAGTTTTCTTTTTCTACTGTTTCCCCCCTATTAATTCTATTCACCTAACGGTTTCATTGAAAAATAACTTGAAGTTCACCGACGGTAAATAGACATGTGCTTGCTCAAATTTTTATTTCCTATATAAGTCAAACAATAATTGATTTATTTGTCACTGACGTGGAAGTGCTACGTATAAGTACATCGTAAATATTACTCCCTGAAGTCATAATTATAAGATAAAATTAACATTTTTTTAAGAGACTAAGGAAGTTAATTAAATTATTTTAGAGTATTTCTATTTTTTTCTCTAAAGTCTAAACTAATTAGTTTGACTAATAAACTAATATATATCTAAGGTTACACAACATATAATATAATTAAATCATTTATTTAGTTTCCTTAATCTCTTCAAAAAAAAAATAATAATAATAAACCCGGTATTATAATTAGTAATAGTACCCAATATATATAACATCCTTATCATATCTCTTCTTGCACCTCCATTTCTAACTCCGTAAGCAATGAAGATAGCCTGGCAAAGCATTTTGGTTGTTTCCTTTAATTAATTATAACGATATCCTAATTCCTAACATAAATATGCCGTAGTTAATAAGACTTCCATTCACACATTATAAACAGACGACAAAAACTATAGTTGAAACATACATTATTGAAAGTTCAAGATACTTTAAAATATAACTTTTAAAACTATTGAAGTATTTATAATATAAGTTTAAATTGTTACTTTAAGGATAATTTTATAGAATAATTTGCTCTGTTAATTAATGAATTGGAGTTCAGGATTTGAAGCAAAGTGCCGTGAACTCAATCTTTGCCTTAGACGCCACTCATCGTCTTCCTGTTTTCGAGGTCTCAGCGATTGTAATCCATGGATCGACGACACCAAAAGCAAAAGCTGTGTGCCAAGAGATGAATAAGTACTGATGACTAAGAGATTAATTAAATGTTAATTTATTTATAATGTTTAATATTGCTGCTATATTATAATCCTGGTTCAATTCTTTTTAATATGTAAATGACTTGAAGTAGAAGAAAACGAGTTTGAACAGTGAATAATGAAGCAGCCTCACGTGTACATTTCAAGTGTCAAATTAACCATTTGCTTCTGTGTTGTCCATTCATGAAACTAGTATAAAATTTCAAATCACGTGGGAGATTCATCCGTTTGTTCTTTTGGGAAAAAGTAAGATGCTTTGACAATAATCACAATATATATGAATATGTAATAGGTGAACCTCCGGAAAATAGGAAACCACGCTCAATTTAAAATCACAAACAGCCAGTTTTCCCTATCCTGTTCATATTACTCTTTGCTTCTTTTCTTTTTTCTTTTTTGTTTGTTAATTAAGGAGCATTTTTGCCTTGCAAGTTTTCATTGGGAGCCAATTTTGCCTCTAAAAGTTTTAAACATAGAGCAATTTTATTCAAACTATTATCTCAATTAATTTTAATCTCTAGTTGATTAAATATGTTGAATTGATAGACCACATGTCATTACGTTATTTTTATTAAGGTACAAAATTTTCCTTAAAAGGTTTAAGTCTAATTTTGAAAAAAAAAAAAAAAGATGAGATAGATGATACATGAATTTTTAGTTTAAACTTACACCTTAAAATAATAATGTGGATGATATGTGAATGGTCATCTTAGTATATTTAATCAACTAATGATCAAAATTAAAAGAAATAACGATCAAGGTAAAATTGCTCAATTTTTAAAACTTTCATGATAAAATTACCCCTCAATATAAACATCTAAGATAGAATTACCCCTTAACCCTTTTATTTTTTTTTTCATATCTCACTCCTTCATTATATTTTTTATAGAAGGATGTAACTCAATCTCACATTTGAAAAAGACCTAATAGATATATTCGGTGACATTGAGTTAGGATAGGAAGTTCATATTTTTTCTAGTACTTCGACAACAATTTTAATATTCATTAGAAACTTTTTTAATAGTTATTAATTTATATTTATATTTTGATTCCGTCATGCTCCTTTTCTTCGATACTTCAGCAACCAAAAAGAATGATAACAGATGATGATTTTTATTTATTTAATATATATATTTTTGATTGAAAAAAAGGTATCACGTCAGGATGGCCGAGTGGTCTAAGGCGCCAGACTCAAGTTCTGGTCCTCGTGAGAGGGCGTGGGTTCAAATCCCACTTCTGACACTTTTCTCAATTCCCAATTTCTCATCCCTTCAGTCAATGGGCTTATAGCCCGCACGAGAGCACCAGCGCAACGTAACATGGGGCCCAATTGTTTGCCATACTTTTTTCGGGTACAATAGAAGGGCTATCATGGGGCCCAATTGTTCAAATACATGGCAGGCCCAAATAGTCCACACGAGGGCACCAGATCAACGGAACATGGGGCCCAATGGTACAAATACTTAGCAATAATCCAAACCTCATATCTTAGACTTTTGAATAACATATTGGCCCTCGGAGCAAACCCAAAAGAAAAAAAAAACATATTGGCCCAGTATTAATTATGTATAGCTGATACCGTATTCTGATTATTCGCTAGAAAATATATGTTTGAAATAAATATGTTTTATTCATTAATTTCATATGATATCCACGACAAGAAAAACTCTAAACTCAAAATAAGTTTGATTGAAAAAAACCAACATAAATTGGCCAATCAAATAAATATATATTTTTAATGTAACATCTCATTTTTATATTAGGATTTAATTAAAATTAAGAAACAAATATTTATACTAAATGGATTTATCATGTAATTATTAAAATAAAAAGGATTTATTTAAAATATGCAAGTAGGATCAATTATAAAATAATAATAATGAACTGAAATAAAAATGGACTAATATTAACAATAATGATAAATAATATATATTTATAAAAAAGGAAGAGAACTTAAGGAAATAATTAAAATTCAAAACAAAATAAAATGGAATAAGAAAAATGGCCGAAATTTGAAAAATATTGGGTCTGAGCTGTAATTGTATCCTTGGTCTTTTTGTTAAATATTACATTTTCCAATTAAGTTGGCTTAGATGGTAAGGGATTTAGTCAAGTCTCAAAGGGATGTGTGTTCGATCCCCACTGCCGTCGCTGGGACTCCTTCGATAGGCGATCTCGCAAGTCCCCATTAAGTAGTTAAAGAGCTTAGAACCGTGCTCTGACCTTGGTGGGGGACTGATGTCGAACCCCTATAAAATTTTTTAGTATAAAAAAAAAAAAAAAACCTTTTTCCCAACCGTCATTTCAAATAGCGGAGAAAGAGAGACAGCCGAAACTTCATCTTCTTTGTACCGTTTTTAGCCCATTTTGCTTTTCCTCAAATCATTTTGATGGAGAAAATGACTTTCACTCGTAAAACTCGTGAAAAGTGTTTTAAATAATTTTCTCTTCTTTATAAAGATATTTGTCAACACATTAGAGAATATTTTAGGGTTTAAAAAAGTTTTGAGTTTTATCGATATATGACTATAATAATATAAATGATAATTAATAATTGATTTTAATTGGTTTACTTTTGTTGAAGTTGGTATAAGATTTTATAATAATTTTTTTATATAACCAGTGTATGAATAATTCTATATACGACATTTCTTACCAATTAAATTTTGCCTAAATGATTTATTTAGATTATTAGAGGTATTCTTAAAATTTTATCAGTTTAGATTTTTTTTTATTAAAGTAAAGATTTATAATTTAACAATTTTATGCCCTAAACTTTAAATTGGAGATTATATGTAAATGGAATTAAATTGATAATCATCAATTAATTAAATGATTTATTTGGGTTAATAATTTTTTTTGAATTAATGTTAAAATAGATAACTGGGATTTTAGTGTAAAATTGCAATTTCAAAACTTTAAATTTATAAAATTAAGTTAATTGTTCTAATCACTCTAAGAGTTATTAATGTGTTGGAAATTTCCTGTTGTAGATTGATTATGGCTAGTGTTTGAACTTTTGGATTAGTAGCATTATGGTAATACTTTACTTTAGTGAGAGATAACCACTTTCCTCTTGTTGCGTATGTTTATATGATATTTGTAAGTGATTTTTAACTATATATAACTAGAAATTTGCTATTGGTTTGTAATATGGATTATAAAACTATGTTCTTAATGAAATTGTCTTGTGGGACTTATTTTCATTGAGTAATGATTAGTGACATCATATATATCAATTGATATTGATTTATGATATTGGAAAAATGTGTTGACAACTTGTATATTAATAATAGCATGTGGTAACGCATTATGATTATATCTCTTGAGTGTTTATATTAGAAGGGATGATGGATGTTGAGTTGATGGGAGATTATTCATAAAGGAAATAAGGGGTGAATACTTGTACAAGAAGAGGAAATAAGGTGTGAACTTCTAGGTGTACACTGGTTAGTCCTTTAGCCCATCAGTGTTTAGTAGAGCCTTGATACTACACTAATGTATTAGAAGAGGAACCCATGGTCCAATTTTGTGCCCTGTGAAATTTGGTTGATCGATATCATTTAATTGGTGAGCTTGTAAAGTTGAACTATTAGTCACATGGATGAGTACTAGCCTAAGGGTTCAATTAGAGGAAGTCATGCGGGGAAGAAATAAGGGAGGTTAGAGAATAAATCATTGTGTATTGATTTTTGTGTACCCATGTAATAAATATGAGAATGAAATTATAATATTGTAAATTGATATACATGTGACATTTTTTTTAATAACACTATGTGTTTATAATTGTCTCACTTGACACCTCACAATTATTTACTCATATATCCAATGAGATGTATTGTTAGTTGTTGAGGCTTTTGTCTCACCTTGTTGATTTTACATTTTTCTAGGTGATAGTTCTTGTGCGAGTTTATCAAAGAAGACTGACAGAGATTTGTCATGATCTCTCAAAATAACCAAGATCAATATAATTTTGCAATATAATGGGGAACCTGGATCGTTTTCCCAACGAATTTGCAATGGTTTTACATCAACAACAGTGAAACATAAACAGTAAAATTGGGGGGGGGTTTGGTTCAAACAAATTAAAAACGAAATAAACAGAAACAAAACGAAATGAAACAAATTGAAAACAAAATAAACAGTAACAGATTACAATCAATCAACCCAACATTTCAGATTCCTGAAACTTCCTTCATTGAGCAAAATAAGAACGAACTTGTATTTGGTTCTAGACGAATTGAAATCTGTGCATCCGTCCAAAGAATCCCTCTACTAGACAATCACCTAAAATCTGTTCGAACAGTGGTGTCTCACTGTGCTATCACACAACAACACTCAAACCTAGTTCGAACTCAGTCCTTGGGATGAACCAAACCGAATATTAAATCTAATATTCGAACGATTTCCAGAAATCAAATTCAATAAGATGAAAACAAAAATGAGTAAAGTTACCGATTAAGCGCAAGCTCTCTAGGCGAATCATGGAATCATCAATGTTGGGTTAATTGGAGAAATTTAGCTGAACATGACCAGGAAAAACGAAGAAAAGACGAAGAACGCGAAGAACATGAAGAACATTGCAAAAAAAATGAAACTTCTGTCTTCAATCCAAAATAATCCAAAAACGTAATGACACATATGTTTATGGTTGCTGCCTATCTTTAACTTAACCTAAAATGGAAATGGGCTAGGGCTGCACAATAGCCCAAAACAAAATAAATGACAAATGGGTTTTTAATTACAATATTCGGGCCCAAAAATCCAGAAAAATGTCTCTGACTTCGGCTCCAAGTTTGACCATCCTCTTGACCGAATTTTCCTTCCGAGTCTTCATAACATTTGAAGCTTTTTGAATCATCTGAAATATGAGACAAAAATGAGGCTAATCCGATATTTGGTTCAAAAGTTATGGTTAAAACAGTGAAACATATTAAATCTGGAATTTTATCATGAAAATGAATTAAATCCAAATAAAAGCCTAAAACCCAAATAAGCATGAAAACTCATTATTTATTAGCTAACAATTCTAAAATTATTACCTAATAGATACAAATAAGTGTGTAAAATATTCAATTATTAAAGACTCCAGAATCTTAAGTTGCTTCTGCTAATAATGTTAGTCGCAGTATATCATCCAAGAGGGGGGTGAATTGGGTGAGTTATAAAAATTAAAACCATCTTTAATAGATAATTAAATTGCGAAGGAAGAGTTAAAACAATATCATCGAAGTGTGCACAGAGAGTTATACCAATTCGGCCTTCATCTTGTGACTTACGTTCA
Source organism: Acacia confusa (assembly GCA_037074495.1). Taxonomy (NCBI): domain Eukaryota; kingdom Viridiplantae; phylum Streptophyta; class Magnoliopsida; order Fabales; family Fabaceae; genus Acacia; species Acacia confusa. The sequence goes on from CM073509.1 coordinate 5,109,968, forward strand.
GTCCTTAGAGCTTCTTTGAAATTTTCACTATCTTTCAACCAATGATTACAATAAACTTAGAACAATGCTCATCAAAACTTACTTCTCCTTACAACTATAATCGGGGAACAACCATACTCAAGGTCCTACTCACTACCTTGAGATTTTACAATAATTTGTTGAATAATAAAATCTCTCTCATAGAGTAGATCAATATATGAACACTGAAGTATTTAATATCACAGTATATCTCAATGAGAATTAATGAGCAATAAATTTATCGTTGTTGGTTGTTGGCTCAGAATTGAATGTTCTTCGTATTTATAGTTGAACTCCATTGATGAACGTTTGGAAAAGTTTCAAACTATCTGTTAGAGACTTCAAACTTTCCATTAGACTCAGAAGCCTTTCGTTAGACACAAGCTGGAGTCAAAGGAAGATTTACAGATATGTCGCTTTTATATCGTCGTTGAAAATCTTCATACGACATGCCTTTAGTCTCTGTAACTGACTTAGCATGAGTCACTTTCTCTTTCGTCGGAATGAGTCTTTGAAAATAAGATCATTTGATCTGCTCTGAATTACATTCTGTGTGTGTGCTCTGTTTTTTTTTGCTTCGCATTTCTTCTGACTTTTTGAGGATTTGCATGTAATCCATCAAATAATTATCTAAAACTCACTAACAAATATGTTTGAAACATTGAGAATAATTTCTTAGATTTGTCGGCCTGCAACAATGGTGGTCAGCAACGATCGAGTGAAAGTGGAGGAGGATGAGGATGAAGGTGCTTAGCTCGCGTGTTGCTCTAGTCGGTTCTTCTCTCAACTCGCGTGGCTTTGTCTTAGTTTTTCTCACGGTGAATATTGGCAACGGAGGTCGCCGGTGACGGTGAAGGGATGGTTGAAGATGCAGGTTCCATGCTCTCCTCTCCGGGTCGCTCTCTCGTGAATTCCTCGATCTCCCTTGTTCTTGTTTTCCTTTTCTTTTTTTATTCTCTAGCCGCGTCCTTAGCTCAGTCCTCCCTCTTTTCAGCGTGAACAACATTAATTAATTCCTAGTCAAAACGTAAGTTTTGACCACGGACCAATCTGAAAATGCAAAAAGTTTTCATAGAGGGACTTAAGCGTAAATATATGAAATATTTGCAAGGAAGAGTATAATTTCCGAAACATTTGGGTGTTTTTTGTAATTTTCTCTGATCCCTTTTCTACTTTGATTGCAATTTCCAAAAATTCTAGGGGCCTTTTTCTGTAATTTTCTCCTGTCTGTAAAATATTAATTTTGACCTAAATGACATTTTTCCAAATTCTTCAATTTTCTTCCAAAACACCTACAATGCAAGATTAAGTAAAATATAGTATCAAAAGTTTAAGAAATCATTTGCATGAATAATTAACAAATTATGAACATTTTGCTCCTAATTTTACTTAATTCAATACAAATGTCCTTAACTCAAATTAGTGCTTAATAATGCAATAATATCCTAGAAAATGCATTAAGAATCCCAATTTAATCATGAAAAATCATATAAAAATATGGTTCGATCAGTGGTAATAAGATGTTATGGAATGTTAACCGAATAATTTAAATTTCTGTAGACAAAAAAAATGAAGAATTGTAAGAACTGTAATACCTTTACTCAAGTATGAATTCTCTATACTCGAGTAATATGCTTGAGCAGACAATGAAACTTACTCGGGTAACCTTGAGAGTTAACATTGGAAGCTACAGAGAAGTTCTTCAAACAAGCTTACTCAAGTAAGCATTTCCTCATACTTGAGTAGTATGCTCAAGTATAATTTATGAGTGCTTGAACAATATCTTGAAACAACTTAGAGAATACGAACAAAGCAAATTTGCTCGAGTAAGCAAATTCTCTGCTCGAGTAAAGTTTCTTGGCATACTCGAGTAACAACCTGAAAGGCAAAATGTTAGTTATCAAAGTATATATGCTTGAGTAATATGTTTTCTTTACTCAAGTAATATACTTGAGTAACAAATACTTGTGCTCAAGTAACTTTGAGAAAAGAAATTTAGTTTACTGATCAAAGAACACATGCTTGAGTAAACATGTGTATACTTGAGTAACAAACTAAGAAACCTTGAATGTGTAATTCAAGAGAGCGTGCTTAAGTAATCACTTACGTGCTTAAGTAAGCTGTTATCTGCTCGAGTACATGTTTCAACTCTTTAGATCTTATTGAATTATAACCTTTTTCCTTTACAAGTTTTGTTATCATCAAAACATAAATCCGAGAACTAACAAATAGTAGTGCTTCCATTTTTTTAGTATATGTTAAATTATTGTATATTTTCACGTTATGGCTCATATTGTATACTCTAATTTGTTTTGGAGATTTGATACATTAATTATATACTTTTTATTTCTTTGTAACTGGATTACTCTTAATGATTTTGAAGGGCTTAGAGGCCCCTTATGGCTTGTTTTAAACTTATAGATACATAAGTTGGTCTGATTTGGGCATTTTTATATCTGATAAAGTATTATTCTATTAAAGAGAATGAGCTTCATAGTGAATATTTATTTTAGGCCTTGTGAAGTCCAAAGCCTGACTGTGTGCATGACACTGTTTTGATGAATTGTTTCACTACTATAAAAAAAAGGAATAGTGGCACACATTTTGTGACACTTGAAGTGTCATAGCTTCTTCTAGATATTTTTTGTTTTTTTAAAAAAACTAGGATGATGTGGCGCTTTCTTAGGTAAGTGTTATAGCTACTTCTAGGCCTTACGTGGCTCTTGCTTGACAAAGCGCCACCTAAGGTATTTGTTTTTCTTTTTTTTTTTAAGAAAAAAAAACAAGTAGCAACTGTAGCACTTGCTTAAGGAAATGTCACAACTATTACTCACTTTGTGTGGCGCTTGACTTTACAAATGCCAAACAACGTTTGTTGTTTTTTTTTTTTTTAAAAAAACCCCTCTTTACTGTTAGCTCTCTCTCCTAATTTGCTGCTCCTTTCCTTTATCCTCTTGATCCCTACTCCCTTTTCCTCCTCTTCCACTTGTTCATTACTCTCATCCCCTTATCCTCTTGATCCCCACTCCCCTTTCCTTCTCCATTTCAACCTTTGGTCCCACCTCTTTTTGTCACTCACATATGTCGTCTGTCCTCATTCCTTTTGGTACCATTTCTTGCACCAAACTGAGCCCACTCTTCCTCCCTCATTTAATTTGCTATGGTCTCATTTCCTCCTTCCTATAGCTTCAATTTGTCCTATGAGTACCACCCCCTTTTCCTTTTCCTTTTTTTCTTTTAATATTCTATTTTAACGCTATAACACTTCATCTTCTTAACAATCCTTTAAAAAAAAAAAAAATCCATGCAACTTTATCGTTCTATTTTTCCTTTATTATTATTTTTTCAGGTGTTTGTGCTTGAAGTTTCAGCTCACTCTATTCAAGCTTCCTATACACGGTAAGTTTTTATTTTATTTTTGAGTTTACAAATATAATTTTATTGGTATTTAATAGTTTAATTTTCTCAATGTCTTTTATATTTAATTTATTATGAAATCTGAAAAAAATTATTCTCATTTTTATATGCTGAAAAAATGAGATAAAATTAAATATTATTATATATAGATTGTATGTGAAGATACGTAGTAGTTATAATTTGTAGTTGTTGTAATAATTGCTATTGATGAGTTGTATAAGTAAAATAATTATTTATTTTTAACACTTCTACTTTATTTGTTGTTAGCTTGTAATGCTTTATAATTTACCTCTAATATGTGTTGGCAAATGTGATTTATTTCATTATGAGCTATGAAAAATTATTATGATGCTGCAAGATTAATCAATTGATTATTTATCAATTAATTGATCAATTTACCTATGATTTCGTCTTTCCTTACCTAATATGCTATTTCTAGTGCCATACAATGCTGGGTAAGTTATTAGTGGTAGCATTTTAATGTATGTTTTTTTTTATTGTTTATTTTTTACCATAACATGATTGTTGAAGAAAAATTTTCAAAAATATTTTAGGATACATTGGATATTGATTGTTATCAATCTAACTAAACCTTTAGGCCTCTCATTTACTATGTGGATCCTCTAATTGGAGGTCTTACAAAAAACCGTCCTGATATGTTGCGGTTGTTTAAAAGGTAAGTATACGAGTGTTAGTGTATGTGTAATATTTGTGTGTATGATTGAATAACCAAAAGTAATCGGTTTTTATTTGTTTTGTTAGCGCATTGACGACCTATCGAAGCTCTACCTTATTAAACTATTCTAAAGCTGCTGACCTTGTCAATAGCTATGTGTGGAAGAAGATATGGGTACTTATATATGAATTTGCTCAAATTTTGTTATTAAACAATTTTTATTCAAAATTTAAGTTAACTATTTCAATATATTGTTGTAGTGTCCTTTCTAACCGAATAACAATGATTGCGGGTATTACATCATGAAATTCATAAAGGATGTAACTACTCATGATCAACCTGTTGTTCCTCCAAATTAAAAGTAAGTCATTTTAGTTGCAATTCATATTGTGTTTTAAATTTAATTAAGTAGTATCTGATAATTAATTTTTAGTGATTTTAATTTGTTGTGTGCATGATTCTATATATGTAGTATTATGAAGATCAACATTGTGATTGACCATTAAGTGAATGAAGTCATTTAGGAATGATGTGAATATGTGCTTAAGCAATGCTCTAGCTAGCTACTATTGTTTCTTGCCTATTCTTGTATGGTTTATTTAACCAGAATTAGTTGTATTTCTTTCACAATTGTTATAAATATATTTAGTAGTGATTTTGTTAATTAGTTATTCATTTGTATTATTCTGGAGTTATTTGATTGTGGTTTTCTTTTCTTCATTTTGCTATGGATATGAAAATTTGTGTTTAGAGCACGTGGACGACTATAATTATTACTTTTCTGAAGGAAAAATACGAAAAAAATTATTACTTTTTTTTTTTAAAAAAAAACTACTTCCCGTGGCACTTCATTAGAAAATTGCCATAGGAAGCAAAAATTTAATTAAACAATTTTATCCGCTTCCTATGGCGCTCCTTTATTTGAGAAAGCGTCATAGGAAGTGTAATCGTCGCTTATCCAAGAAAGTGCCACATGAATTGTTTTTTTTTTTAAATATATATATACATACTCTGACATTTAGGGAAGCATCATAGCTTCTTTTAGTGGCGATAAAAATTATTGTAAAAAAAAGTGTCACATCTACTTTCTTTTTTACAGTAGTGTTTGATCAAACCTTTAGTTATTTATTGTTTTAAGGAAATGATTTTACATTTAACTCATTATTAGTTTATATCAAGATGTATCAATGGAGAAGCTTGCATGTAATTACGAATCTATCACCGGGAACTTTGCCTGTTGATCGTACCTGCATATATTATATATGAGGGATATATCATGGCGAGGCTTGACAGCTGGTTGTAGAGGATCTTTTGACAGTGGGAGATCCAATAATGGCCCCATCAATATTCATCTTCTTCCAATGAAACGGGACCTGTATTTGTTCCTGCTGTCAGCGCATTCTCCAGCAACATATATCAACGACAAGATATTACTACTAATGGGGGATGAGAGCAAATAGCTACCTTTGATTGCATGAAACACTAGCAATATGAGGAGAGTGATAGGGATCAGTTATATTCGAGAATGGGAAAATTCATATATACATACATACATACATATATATATTTAAAATGATGTAAAACAATATGTTTGTGATGATAAGAGTGAGAGTCTGTATAAACAGAGGCACCATAATCTGTGTCCAGAGAGCCAAGGAACCCATTCCAAACATTGCAATAAATATAAATCATCATATACGACACTGTTGCCTCCACTCCATACACCTATCAACTTGTTGTGCGTTGATAGGTATATCTAGGCTCTACATACACACAATATGTATAAAACGGATCGACGGCAAAGAGTTTTGGGTTATGACAATTGAGTAATGAGATTGATAAAATAGTAATAGTTTCAACAAAATCCATAATGGTTTTAACAAAATTGAGCAATCATGCATATTTTCAGTATTTACAAATTTTGTCAATCTCATTATTCCTTTTGTTAATCTCATTACTTAATTGGTTATAACTAAAAACTCTATCAATTTTTTTTTATACATATTGTCCGTACTTACAGATTTTATTAATCTCATTACTCTTTGCTTGAAATTGAAAAAGCTCGTTGGAAAATTCATAAGTTTTCTGGAAAACTTATGAATTCACCAAAAATTGCAAAACTTCTCTGAAAATTGAGAAAGCTCACTGGAAACTAGTTTCTTCAATCTTTGATGGCAACCAGAGTGAGGGCAAAAGGAACTCCACTATGTCATCTCTATCCTTTGTTTCTCTTTCTCTGTCAGACACTACAAAAAAAGGCTAGACCAGAGACATAATTACTGACGGAAAAACATCAATATGAAATTATCAATGGAATTCAATAAGTAATTATTTATGATGGAAATTATTGATGAAATTCTGTGGGTAGTATCTTTTTACTACGGTTTTTTCTGCGACGAACTTTTTCCGTCGAAAATCCAATTATCGACAGAATTCGTTAGTAATTTCCATCACAAATCAAATTACCAACGAAATTCCATTGGTGATTTCCGTCGGTAATCCGACGTTTTTTTGTAGTGGGAGCGGAGATAGAATGCGAGCTGAACAAAAGATAAAAGCTTACTTTTCTTCTTCTTTGATCTTGTGAAGTTGAACGAAAGATGATGGTGAAGAAGAGAGAATGGAGTGAAGAGAAAAGAGTGAATAAAAGGATAGTTTGGTTTGCCCCCCCCCAAAAATATTCAAAATTCAGATTCTTACCTGTGTACCTCTCTATCATTTTTCTTTTTCATTACACATTTATGAATTTTGGAATTTCACATGATATTTAAATGTCACTCTCTTTTTTCTATTTATTTCATTAAGATATAGTTGGAAGAATTTTCTGTTTTCCCAAACAAATTGTGGGCAAAATTTTGCCATAAGATTCCTTCAACATAGATCCACGCACGCCTGATTTAATTTGTGTCGTTATCCTTTGCCCGTCTAATAATGAATCGACATTTTCATGATTCTGAATATATGTTAAGTTTGGACCATTGTAATTTCATGAAAATAAATATAAAAAAAATGAAATAATAATTCAAGATTTAAAAGGAAAAGAAAAAGAAAACAATATCGAAACTAAAAAAGGAAAAAAAATAAATAAAGTGACCTGAGCAGTGCGATTTATGATTTCTTCCAAGATATTTATGATTTCTATCAAGAGCAGTCAAATGAGTCCTTCAATAATTTTGGCATGATGTTTGGCCAAAAAAAAAAAAAACTGTTATGATGATACTTGGTCAAAAAATAAAAATACTCACACACCCATTTTATACTCTTTATAAAGTTATAAAAAATACTCTGTTTAATAATTTCAGTTTAAATTTTCAAAACATTCTAAAGTAATAATTCAATATTCATCAGACAAAACATTATTTCACTAAAAGCTGTTTTGTTTTGGGAAAAATTTCTTTGTCTAAACTACTCACACACCCATTTTATACTCTTTATAAAGAGTTTAATTAAATTCACAATCTCAGAATTTTTTTAAAAAAATATTAAGGGAAGCTCTTGGTCATTTGGGTTCCAAGTTGCCAGCAAATTTTAAAGTCCCTTTAACACAAAAAGAGAAGGAAAATAAAAAAAAAGGATGTGCAAGAGATAATGAATTGGATCCCGCAAGCTTTTTTGTCAGTTTTCTCTCTGCAATAACATCTTAGCCATACATAACATCCAATGTTAAAATATACCATTTAAACATTAGAATAAAGACATAAAATTATAAATGCTGGCCTTGGGTCTAGAATTAATGTACCAAATTATTTTGAGAAAAAATGATTTTATATTGTAAACGGTAAGAGTGCGCTATACAGTGACTGAATACGCCCGCAATTTACAATTAAGAAAGTTTTTTTTCGTCTGAAATAATGAATTAAAATGCTCGGTGTTTAATTTCTTAATATCATAAGATTCATTTATTTAGTCAAACTATAATAAATTAATGAAATTAAATCAATTCCTAAATAATAACTGATCTAGAAAATAATATATAGTTTAATTTCTCTTTAGTAATTTTAGTACAAATTTTAAAAACGTTCTAAAATGATAATTCCAAATTGGTTAGACAAAGCATTATTTCTCTGTTCTATTTTTCTATTTATAGCTTTTTCAAGAAACAGGAAAAAGGAAAGCTCTTGTTATAAATATGTATAGCTCTTTCTTAATACACACATAGTAATAATAATCCATCTCCCACATACAGAACATATATAGCTAATGTAATTCCGCAAACACCCATAAATGTGATTAAGTAATTGTGGGTCTATTAACTCCGAGGCATTACATATCAGCCTCCAAGCTTAATGGGCTCGACAATTAATAATCGGACCCGGTTCTTGGATGTGGAATCCGGGGCTCCATGCCCATCTCCATGCTGGTAGGTGCAATGGGAAATTCTCGCAAGGTTCAACGCCGTTTCAACAAAAGCTTTTGAAAATTTAGACTCAATGCCTCTTGCTTTGTTCAAATTCTTCCAAGTCTCATCCACCAAACCACGTACGTATTTTTCTCTATTCTCCTCAGTGGCCCCAGTTTGATGCTTGTAACATACTATCGAGCTTGCAGCTTCACCTCTTTCTAACTCCGCCTACAAAATAATAATAATAATAATAATGCTAATGAAGAAAGTAACTTAAAACAAGCTTCTCATATCAGAGCTTCGAGAAGAAAGTGTACATGGAACCAAATGAGTGAATGACAACATAGGATTGAGATTAATGAAGGGTATAGGTCACCTTTGATGTGCCCAAGTCGTTGCAAAGTCGAAAAATAACGGAAGGGCAACGCAAGAGGTCATGGTTGGGGTCCAAGGATTGCAGTGACTCCTCTGAGGTATTTTGATTGAGAAAGAAATATGAATGGACGAGGAATACTACTCCTGAAACCGACATCCATGCGTTTTTGAAGTAAGCATCAAATGATGGTATATGTTTCTCATGGGACCACCTGGCTTCTTGCAGGAATGCTTTCAACATGTCTGCCCACTTTAATAATTGAGAACAAAAATCATTTTGGCGCTGAAATATTATTTAACATGTGGTAAGTTTGTAATGAAGTCGTATTCGTTCACTCACTGCTTTGGTGAGGTAGGGAAGGATATTGTGTCCTTGCTCTTTGAGAGCCTCATAAGTCATTTCATTGATGGTGTTGTAGAGAGCAAGAAAACACACTTTCATATACTTTGGTAGAACATGTATCGCATTGATATCCCACCTGAAACCTCAAAAAAAAAAAAAAAAAAAGAATTCATCACAAAAATATTCGTTCGTACGTAACATGTGTGTCCAGCTTTCAACAGATATATAAGTGGCAGATAAGTTATTAATTCGAATATAAGAGGGGGGAATTACCTTTCTACAGCGGCGGTAAAAAGCTCAAGTTCATCCAAAGTGCCAATAAACATCATACACGTCGTCGATTGTTGTAACGAAACAAGCGATTTTAGTTAATGCTTTTCGAAGCTCACTGTCTTGAGGTTCAGACGCGATTCCGACAGCCCAAAAGAAGCATTCCATTAGCCTGTCCCTGCTGAAGCTCAACTTTGATGCTAGTCCAATCCCCTTCCACCACCTATATTTAATTATACATATAGTTGAAGCCAATATTACTTTTGTTTTCCCATCACAGAGTTGGTTTATAGTATAAGGCCTGCTAGTTCCCTCTAAGCCTAGAGTTCGTGTTCTAGAAGAGACACTTGGTAGCAGCGGCAGCGATGAACCTCTTATTTTTCCTCTCTCTTCCTCCTTCCTAGTGTAGGGTGTATGTATATAGTGAAACGGATATAATAAACAGACTAACCTTGAGACCTCCTGGAGATCCTTTTGAAGAGTTGACTGTACTATGTTAAAATCCAGCACAGCGGCTTCAAGAAGGACCATGTTAGGGTCTTTTCTCTGAGCATAAGCATCTATGTACCATCTTGCTTCTAACATTGGAGTCCTGCGATGCACCGGAAGGTCCAGCGCGTGAATAATGGCTTGCGACAACACATGATCATTGCTTGTATGTTGGCTCATGTCTCTGAGATGAGTGGCGGTTAAGGCCTTGGCCTCCTCCAGAATGTCCTCTCCTTGGTGTCCCAGAAATGTTGCCTCGTACAGACTCAGCATCCCTTTCACATCGTGGCTGAGGCATGCCTTAAAATTACCGTTTTGATCCTTGAAACTCTCAAACATTTCTGCGTTATTTACGTCCCAATCACATCAATTGATTTAGTTTATGCGAGAGAGGTGACTATAAAACATCTCTGCAAGGAGAAGCTTAAGCATAGTTACGTCAATAATAGGTGATGCGAATTGAAGGTACCTGGTGAAGCATGATAGCCATGATCTCTGAGGAGTCTGAAGCTTAAAGCAGCTTCATGGAGGCTAATGCTCTGTTTTGTGCGACGACGTGTTTGTTCCAAAGAGATATAAGTATGAAGAGCGTCTTTGATCTCTTTGTCAAAGCGGTATCGAAGGCCTAAGCGTTGGACATCGTCAATGAGCTCAAGTTTTGCCAGTGGCTCTGTATTTTCATTCACGATCATCCTCCTCACATGCTCGAGCAGATTCCTTTCTTTAGCCTTGTACCTTTCATCCTATATATAACAACAAGTTAAGTATTGTGAATTCCTGAAGCGAAGAGGGAGTTGAGTAATTGACCAAGAAATAATGGAGGGAGTAAATTACCGTAAAACCCTTGTTGAGGGACTGGAGGAAGTCATAACTCCAGAGGGTAGGCTGGTAATTGGCGGAGTTTCTTGGAGAGTAAGGAGGGAGGGAAAGGGTTTGTTGGGCGGCCAAGCATCGGAAGTTATTGTGGTTATAGGCAATTGGGTGAAAGGAGAGAGGGCCTCCTGGTTTGTTGTGTTTTCCAAAACTAAGTGAGGAGGTGAAGGAGGAATTGCGCAAGAAGGTACTCGCTAGGGCCATACTTGTTGCTTGTGAATAATACTCAATACTAAATACTAATGCTTTTTATTCTTTCAATTGTGAATGTGAATTGCTTGCGTTCCTTAACTAGCTAGGCAGGGCTCATTATATATAGCACTCCCCCAAACCTCAAGTCGCTATGAGCCATACTTATTCCGATCATAACTTACATCCACGTGGCAGAAATAACGTTTTATTATGGGAAAATCCACATGAGGCCCAATTAAGCAAGATATTCTTAAATAAGGCCCAAAAAACATTTCCATGTCAGAAAAAACCTTAGACCTTCATGGTACGAAATTATATTGTTGCCTTTGGTGAATGTCTGAAAATATGAGGGAATCTGACCAGAGTCTCCATCTTCAAAATCAAAATCAACGCAGCCCTCCGTTGCTCCCCTCACTTCACTCGCTCCCTTCTCTCTGCATTCTGTAATCTTTGGCCTCATCTAGTTTCTGTCGTCGGTCTTCGCGTCTACACCTCCGTCATCATTGATCTACGGTTGTTTCAAAGAGAAAGAGTAAGTGTTGCCCTTCTCCATTGCTCCCTTTACTCTGCCTTCTTTGATCTCCGGCCTCATTCGGTTGTCTGTCGTCAATATGCACCTCTGTCCTCGTTGATCTATGACTATTTCAGAGAGAAAGAGTAAGTGTGTTTTTTTTTTTTTCCTAAATTCAGCTAATAAGTCAGAACCTTTCATATATATTTTTAAATCTTGAAGAATGCCTCCAACAATAGCTATAGGCCCAAGAGAGTAATGGAAGTTCTTGTTGTATACTTTGATAAATCTGTTCTATATTTAAAGAGTTGATATGATGACGAAAAAAGGATTAAAAAAACGAAGCATCATATGGAGACCAATTTGTTCTTCCTGAAATGAAGATATCTTCTTATTTTGTTGTCCCCTCTTAATCATTTCCTAGAAAGTCAAATTCATAGAGATTATTAATTTTTTTCTCGAGTATCCCTGCCTCTCATTAGGCTCCATTCCATGGATTTGATTGCATAAACCTTGTGTGTATCATTAAATTAAAAATTGCTTGTTGGCCCCATCTTCTCCTGTAATTTCCCCTATCTTACTGGCCATATACCTTTGTTTTCTATGGGAATGCCTAATGAATATAAATATTGACTACTTTTTGGCTTTTATAACTACAGATAATCTACTATTCTTTCTTTGGCATGAAAAGAAGCATTCGATTTTACCCCTTTATGGCTATTATGGATCAGGTATAGATATTAATTTTGTGCATTCTGGAGAAAATGTAGCTGTGAGCAAGTACTATGTTGCATTGTATTAACTACATCATCAATTATTATCTTGCAGATACAACACCTTCTTATTGTTGTATCCCACCGGCATTAGTAGTGAAGTTGGTCTAATATATATTGCCTTGCCATTTATTATGGTAAAGAATTTAGAAAGCTAAGTTCACAAGTGTTTTAGTGGATGATCCAGTTCCTCTGGTTTTTTGTTGTCTTTATCCTCTTGGTTTATGTTGGTTGATCTTTTTCTTGTTCTTATAATGTTAATGGTTGCAATAACTCTGTGATATGGTGGTTTATTATGACTCTTGATTTCAAGTTAATGATGAAAAGTATTTTGCAGAATTTTGACAAGTACTACATAAGGATGCCCAACAAATGGAACTTCTCTTTTGATTACTTCTATGCTGCAATTGTTGCGTTAGGAATCTATGTTCCAAGCATGAACCCGGAATCTTTCGTACTAAAATAAATCATTTGGCTGAATTGTAATTTCCCCTTGGAAGCTGTAATTAATTGGATGACTTAATTTTATATAGGTAGTCCTCACATGTATAGATACATGCTTGTATTATTTTAAAAATAAATGGCTTGTATTATTTCCCCTTTGGGCCTGTGGTTGAATGATGAATGCTAAAATGTACAATAACATCTTATAAGTAGTAGTTATGTGACAAAAAATATTGATATCATTGCCACAGTATAGATTATAGAATCTATTCAATTTTTGTTTAGGATTTGTGAATAATTTTGATGGGGTATCAGGATGGTTCCTTTTTGAAGAATTTTGTTACTTTCATTGTAGTTTCACTTGCTTGGCAAATTAAGATATGTATATGAGTGGTTTAGGATTTGTGAATAATTTTCATGGGGTATCAGGATAGTTCCTTTTTGAAGAATTTTGTTACTTTGATTGTAGTTTCACTTGCTTGGCAAATTAAGATATGTATATGAGTGGTGGAGTTGGTAATTATTTACATTGCTAATTAGGAAGGATAGATAGACAGAGTATTGGTAAATAGATATGTACATAGCAAGACACACAAATAAAACTTCTGATCTCCTCCTGCTTCTTACTTGTTTTGTTTCCACTGTCTTGCTTCTTACCAGTTACCATGTTTTAGTATTTGTAAATTCCCTCACATGTTTTAGTTATTTATATTGAATAGAAGTTTTTGGAAACTTGGGTATATTAGTTAGAGCATGGTTTCATCAACACGAGGTCTATTTCCATATATGGAAGAAGAGGTCTGTTTCCATATATGGGAGAAGAGGCATAAACATGAGGTCTGATTCCGAAACAAAACTGGATGAATTGCCCCCTAAGGGGAGTATGAATTTGAGATAATAAATTTTTGAGCTTCATAAAGGTCCTACATTATGTTTACATTATCCAACATTATGTTTTCATCTACTTAATAAATGTTGTTGCTGTTGACAAGTTAAATTGCTAGAAAATTTTGTGCAATTTAAAAAGAGGTACTGTTCAATAATTAGGTTAGAGGAGTTGTTTCTATGCTAGCTTTATAACATGATTTAAGTTGTGTTGAATGTGGGAAGATAGCTTATATGGAAACTAAAACTATGAAACTCTTAAGTTGAAGGAAAATCTTGTTGTGTGTTTTACTTATATTTCTCCTACTCCAGTTTTTGTTTTATAGGTCTATTTGTATTGGATATGTGTTTAATTTCCTTCTATCTGCAACCAAATGAATGCCCGGCACCTTGTATATATGCTTTATTTGAGTGTATGGTGCTGCTGAGAGTTTTCTAACTCATACTTCTCTCTTTGCCTTGATTGTTTCAACTATTCCTGCCCATGTATCAAGTTCTGATCTGGCAAAATTTTATTTGATTTTATCGGTAATTGTTGTTTTTTATTGTGATATTGATACAAGTTGTTGGCGTCACTGGTTTAATTTTGACGAAGCTATATGGTTCTGCCAGAAGTGGTTGTGTGGTAATCTCTCGATTTTATTTTGACAAAGCTAGATGGTTCTGTCAGACTGTTGGCTTCCTATTGTTTCACTAAGATTAGAGCCTACTTAATAGAAATTGATCTTGACTAGGAAGGTATGTTTTGGTTCTAAAAGTATGGCATTTTTATGTGTTAACTTATGGTTATTTTGCTAGTAATAGGACTCTAGATTATTGAATTTTTCTGGGGTCATTGTGTTCTGGTCAATGATGAATTGTTGTTGTCTTTGGCTAGTGCCAAGTAGAACATAGTTTAGATGATATAGCTTCAATTTCAAAATTTTATCCCCATCTGACGAAATCATTACCTGCTTCTTCTATTTCAAATGGTTCTCTACTTTACTATGTTTTGTTTCGTTTTATTATCTAGGAAGCTCATCTACTACCCAAATTCTAAGATAAAAAAGCATCTCATTTATCTTCCAATTGGGATGAGAGAAAACTAATGTCTGATTTATTAACATTTCAGGGACTCTTGTGGGGTTCATGTGCTTTCATGGTTACAGATGTGGGATGGTTCAATGCATGGTGATGATGGGTACAAAATGTCATTCTTTACTGACGCAAAATTCGGGAATTGAAGGTGGGCGTCTTGTGGTGGTTGGTCACCCCTCCTCGCAACAACCATCAACAAAAAGTGAAATATTTGATTGAGGACTACTACAAGCAAAAGAAGAAACATTAGGGGCAATACTTGTTAGGACACGTTCTAGTTGATGACAAATTTGTATTCATGACAATGACATTGACCGTTTGTTATTTTGTAAATTGTCTACTGATGATAACTTGACAATTTTTGTTCAATGGCAACGGCACAATTTTACTTATATTTTGATATTTCTTCATGGAATACCAATTGCAAAAGAATGGACAGGTTGGTATGCCAACTTTTGATTATGTTCAGGGTATTTGTTCAATCATTTGTATCAATCATATCAGTAGCCACTTACAACAATAACAGGGGCTGTTAATAACAATATCAATTTCCAGTGACAACAATATCAGTATATACTAACAACAAAATCAATAGCCACTTACAACAATATCAGTAGCCACTAATAATAATATCAGTAGACACTAACAACAATATCAGTAGCCACTTACAACAATATTAGTAGCTACTAACAACAATATCAGTAGGCACTAACAACAATATCAGTAGCCACTTACAACAATATCAGTAGCCACTAACAACAATATCAGTAGACACTAACAACAATATCAGTAACAACTTACAACAATATCAGTAGGCACTAACAACAATATCAATAGCCACTAACAACAATATCAGTAGCCATTAACAACAATATCAGTAGACACTAACAACAATATCAGTAGGCACTTAAAACAATATTAGTAGGCACTAACAACAATATCAATAGTCACTTACAATAATATCAGTAGCTACTAACAACAATATCAATAGACAATAACAACAATATCAATAGTCACTAACAATAATATCAGTAGCCACTAAAGGGGAACTGATTATTTTCCATTTTACTGCATCTGCACATACAACTAACAAAGACCATAGATGCAAGAAACAATTGTTGTTCTCATTCATATTAAAATGTCATGTAACCAACATCAAAAAATTTACACGACTTTGTCATAAAAAATTAACTCAAGTGTTCTATACAATTGATGTAATAAAATGTGTCATACAACCACTGAAATTTATGTCCATGAATAACAAGTCACCCTATGTACATAAAAAGATTTCTTTGTAATGCCTCATCTTTCGCTTGTGGGAGTCCTTGATTGTCAACAACACTTTTTCTCAATGCGTACGATGGCTGACCAACCACCACAACAAGCTGACCTTCATTTCCCAGAGTTCTGCCATGGAGTAGTAAGGCATTGTGAATCCATCCTCTTGCTCCATCCTATCCCACATTTGCAACCAAGAAACCACATGAGTCCTTGAAAAAAAGAAATATACAAAGTTGTTAACAACATGCTTCATGTAACTTGCACATTATAATTAGGAAGGTTAAACAACTTAATAGACATTACATAGTTATATTAGGTAGTTATGGACTTATGGTAGTTAAAAAACTAGGAGTTAGTTTTAAAAAATGATGATTAAAATCTTCCATGAACCATAAGAGCTATTGGAACATAGGGAGTGAGACTCGATCTTGACCATAAAGAACATGGCCATCTGTATGAGCTTCATTTGGCAACATCCAATATTGTCCCCTATGAAAATCATACAGTCAAGAATGTTGTACATACACTCTAGGAGTTCACTTATGATTAATGAATATATAATAAAGCTAACCTATATCCTTGGGTTCAGTCCTCCTGCTAGCGACAGCAGGGCAAAGTATTTATTATTAATGAAATACACCATTAAGGAAAAACAAATCAAACAAGCAGCACCACCACAGTGAATAAGAATTAAAAGATTAAAGACACAAAAGAGAAAGCTAATCATGTGTCCTAACCATGTGAAGGGTTGGAATTCTTCAAGATGGAGGCATCGAGAGAGTCCCTGGGTTATTCCAGCAATTCAAGTGCAAGGTGCTTCTTGCCAAACAAGTGAAAACAAAAATAATATACAAATCTGAATCCTCCGAATCATCACGCATTCATGTTAAAGCTAGGCTTAACAATCTATTGGGTAAAACAAAAGGCCTAACAATCAAACTTTAGAAATAAAATTCAATCATATTTGGTTTCACCCAAGTATAACAAGTTCGAGACGACACTCTATTAAACCGAAAAAAAAGGTCAATCATATGCCATGCTTCATTTTTAAACATAAACAAGATTATACTATCGCAATTCCAGAAATTGAGCTTACGGCGACGCACCGAAAGACTGGAAGTCACACAGTGACGGTGATTGCTACGGCGGCGGTTTACGTTTTCACGTTTTCGAGAGTTGAGAGAGTTGAGTTCACAGTCTTGAGAGAGTGATTTTCAATTTTTCCTTCCCTTCTTTTTTCAACTTAGTGAGGGTTATTTTGTCATTTCACTTTATAATTGTATGTCAGAAAAGGCCTTGGGACCTTTTCTAACATGTGAATGTTCTGTGGGCCTTATTTGAGAATATGTTGCTTAATTGGGCCCTAACATGAATTTTTCCTTTTATTATCCTTGTATGAGAAAAATAATGATCAGGACGTACAGGTAGAGAGCATTATGAAGTGGATAATTCTTGCCCATTATATTACTTAGTCATATATACATAGCACTAATGTTCATGGACAACAAAATTAATTAAACAGAGTTAATACAATATCGTTTCAAAGTTCTCTTTTTTTTCATTTCACCTATACATGATTTGTCTTTTTGCTGGCTTTAATTTACATTGGCCTTCCTATTTTTGAATTGATCCTAATTTCTTTTTATACAATCGGCCGGCTATAACATCCCAATTTTCAAAAGCGAAATAATTTATTTTTCATTTCAAATCATTTCAAATCATCAGAGTAGTGCATTTGAGCGGAAGAGTAACTGATACTTATATTTCAAAATGCCGTAAGTCTGGTTGAATACAATAGCGGTGTAGTAACCGCGTGGTTCAAAAGGGATGTACAACAACAAAAGGAAGGCTTCCGCCAGAATGTCAAAGGAAATCTTCAGCCGGGTCTACTATACGTCCTGTTTGCGCTTCCCTTTGTCCTCTGTCCTTGGTTCTTTTGACCCTGACGCTATGTTAAGAGTTGAGGTCCAATGCCCATTGGACCTCAGGTAACGGTTAACCTCATGTTTATATATACTATATATGGATCACAGATATTCACAAACATAAACAGTTCATAAGTATTTAGACAAATGTATCCCTGACATATAAGCCCCTTGGCGGATATGTCACACTTAGCATACGTTTCATACCTAGCAATTGTTTCACACCAAGCATTTCACACCCAGCAAGCGTATCCCAATACCCAGCAAGAATAATCATAACAATAGAACATGAACATATCACAGAGCAAATAGCTATCTCATATAACATACCATACACATAGCACATATACGCATATAATAACCATTAGAGTTAGTGTTACTAGTACGCGAATGTACATTAATTACCTCTTACAAGCATACCATACATATAGCACATATACGCATACAATAAACTTCAGAGTTAAAGTTACCAGTACGCGGATGTACATTAATTACCTCATACAAGCATGCCATACATATAGCACATATACGCATACAGTAAACATCAGAGTTAAAGTTACCAGTATGCGGACGTACCTTCGTTGATGACTTTCGGTATGTCTTGACAGAAAGTGATTACAGATATCCTATAAGGGTAATTTCATCTCTATTAATTCACAAATATTATTTCAAGAGATATTTTGATTATTTAAGACCATTTTAACCCTGGTGGATTTATTTTCCAATTTATTCCCTAAATTTTCGGAAAAACGCTGATCCAGCATTTCTGAGTAGAATTTCGCCTAACTTTGAAAAATCATAACTAATTCTAGAAAAATTGAAATGAGGATCCGTAAAATTTTCCGAAATCCTTGAGATGTATAATTTTGAGGAAAAATACTGGAACTTACCCAGAATTCATGGATAATTCCCAGTTTTGAATTTTCTCAATGTTGCCCAGAATTTCATCCAGAAAACGTAGCTTAACTTCTGGAATTTTTATCTCTTTGCACAGAACTTCAAATGACACACTCTTTATATATTTAGAAAGCCCTATATGTCTACTTTTACCATGAATTTTCTCAGAATTTTAGAACATCTTCTTCTTCATAAAATACCAACGTTTTTGCTACTGGCTCCAGAAATCGCTAATCGATGAAATTTCGCTAGAGCTTCGCTATTTTGATCCCAATCTTCCAAAAACTTTGCTATAACTTTTTCTTCATCAAATTTTCGAAATAAAGACAGTGGAATTCATAAAAACATGAAAATAAAATTATATTTGGAAGATTGAAGATCAAAACAACATTTCCTAACATTTCTACTACCAAACTTCATAAGCTAGGAACTTGAAATAAAACTAAAAGCTTCCTTACCTCTTGTAGAACCTTGCTACTGCTCTTGGAGCTCTTCCACACACTCCTAACCTCTCTAAAATTTCGGCCTAAGCCTTGGTGAATTGGTGAAGAATTTGTGAAGCTTATGGCCTCTATTTATAGCAAAAACCTTGGGTAGCCTCCAAGCAACTTCAATCTGATCCTAGCCATTGGTTTTTACTTGGAGAGGAGGCAAAAATCTTGTCCCTCCACCTCACTAAACCGTCCTTGTCCCTCCTTCCCTTACAAGTTGTTGTTTTAATCACTTACTTTACCCAAATGCTAATTTAGTTAACTGTAAACTAATGTTGTTCTTCAAGATCAAATTTCACTTTTGAAATCCTAATTTTATGATTAGATTTATAGTGATTTTTAACTTCCCAAACACTTAGGTATGAATCCTCAAAGTATACAAAAATAACTTTGGGAATAACTTTGGCCTTCCTATTTTTGCAATTGATCCTAATTTCTTTTTATACAATCGGCCGGCCCTCCCTATTTTTACGGGTTTTCAATAGATTACCACAATCTATATGATGGGGCGTATATATATATATTCTTCAAATCTGCCACGAAACACCCATGACCTGATAATTAAACAGGAGAAGATAAATATACGCCTGAGTGGGTCTAGATTGTTATCCCCATAGGTAAGTTTAGAGAAAATAATAGAACTTTAATTTAGCGCAGCTATTAATCTAGCATATTCTTATATTTAAAGCATATATATTTTCAGATTTGACTACTAAGAGGTGATAGAAGATAAATGATAAGATACAGGCATTTTTTTTTGGATAATGGATAGTAATCAAGAAGTTCTCTCTCTCTCCACTTTCCCATCCCAGTTTCACATCAGAGGGTTAAGTCGTTAACAGGGTGGAAAATGAGATAATAGAGTTACGACAGAGGAGGGGTTGTTACTTAAGAATGGGTAGGCACATGGAGATGGAGGGCCATGTTTTAGTCACTGTTGTCTCGTTGTGGCACTGGTGTTCACACATTTCTTATCTTCATAACTGGTTTTTACAACAAAGCCAAAGCTAGCGTGTTCGTTGCTACTTCATCATTCATGCTTCATAAAAATGAGTTTAGATAGGTGAGTTGAATAGTTTTGGTGAAGACACCACGTTTTCATGGTGGCCCAAAAGGTACCTGAAGTACTAGGTTTTGTTTTGCTTTTTCTTAGGTAGGATTAATTATTTAAAAAAATATATCATTTAAATTTTAAAATCTTAATGTCTTATTTTCCGTAAGAATATATGTATTAATTACAAAAGTATAACAATTAACAACTTATTTTAATAGAACATCACTGATTTAGGATTTTAAAATTTAAATTGTATTTTCTTATCATTTTCCTTTATTATTCATTTTATCCGCTCCGGACCCTTACTAACAAAAGAATTTATCATGCCTAAGTCTCAAATAAGAAAATTAAATATGAATAATTAAGGCTTTCGTATTTTATTTAATACTAGCTAACAAGTCCCTTGTGTTTTATTATTTATAAGTCCAATTTCCATATTTACAAGCTAATTAGTGTCATTTACACATTCAATTAATGAATTAACGTTTACAAGTTAAACTTTTATTTTTAAAAGTTGAGTTATGTAATGTCAGAGTAAGACTTGGTAAATATTAATTTTTTTTAGAACTATTAAGTACTAATAAAATTTAGAAACTTATGTGTATTTATTTATTTTTATTTGGATCTATTGTAATTCTTCCATTAAAAAAGAAGCTGATTTATATATGGTCTTGAAGTCATATGTCAGTGTATATAGCGTACCGAGTGTGACCACCAATTATATATGGAGTGACTTTTGCACCTGGGACTTTATTTCTCATATATTGCACATTGTTCACACTATTCACCCCCACGGCCTTCATTGAATTGTAACCATCACTAAGATGTCCAAATCACTCAACCCCACAAATTAAACCCCACTTTAATTCGTTACCCCTTGCTACCTCTGAAAATTATACAAACTAAATCATCATTTTTAGTAAAAATTACGATTGATCTCCCTTCAATTTTACTAAAATTACCTAAACTTGTCTTCTATTTTCAAATTATATAAACCACTCCATCACCTTCAACAGTTGCATTATCATGTGCTTCATTCTTCACTGTCAACTTTGCTGTCACCCCTGCTCTACTATTTATTTACTTTTACAATTCAGGGCTTCAGTTCAATATTGTCGATGATATAATTATCAATCATGCATTATAATATATAATAGAAAGAATGGCTCAAATTTTATTTGTCACTTTCCTTCTATAAATTTTCCCACTTGAAAAAAAGCTGCCCAGGTCGAAGCATGCATGAATTTCTGCAACACTTTCCATCCTTTCCATGTGGCTGGCACACCTATCTCGTGTTCCGTGTAACATGGAGTAGTATTAATGTAGTCATTTCTCAATGACTCCCCTTTTTTATTTCTGCTACCTTCAATATCACATCCTATCTTTTGTCTCGTATAATACATCAGCATGTGATTAAAGTGGAGTTACTTTTGAAGTCTAGATCTGAACTACTTGGTTTGTTACTGTGTAAATTAATTAAGGCTTAAATATCTTTTTTTTTAAATGGAAGTTGACTTTGAAAAATACCGGTCAATTAGAAGTTTTTTTTTTAATCTCATTTTTGTCTCGGAAATTAAAAAACGTAGTAATTTTACTGATTCATTGATCTTAACTATTGAATTGTTACACTTTTTTGTAAGATTTCAGAGGCAAAATTGCTCCTAAAAAAAAATTTTGGAGTAAATTTGCTCCTAAAACAACTTCAAGATATATTTTCTTCATTTTTAAACTTCTGAGGCAAAAATGATAAAAAAAAAAAGGCTAAAGTATATTTTTAGTCCTTTAAGTTTTACATAAGGTATACTTTTGGTCCCTTAACTTTATAAGGTATACTTTTGATTCTAAAATTTTAACACCGTTAATGTTGCTAACAGAAATAGCTAATGTTGCTAACAGAAATAGCTGACGCAACGAACTTAAGTAATGACTATTAACAATTAACTACACATATTTTATATATTATTCAATTTACCCATATTCTTAATAATATTTAATGACATAGTCATCATTTAAATTTACACTGTTATTTCTTGAGTTTGCATTTTCTGTTAGCAACATTAACAGTGTTAGAATTTTAGGACCAAAAGTATATTTTATAAAGTTAAAGGACTAAAAGTATACCTCATGTAAACTTAAAGGACTAAAAGTATACCTTAGTAAAAAAAAAAAACTTTCGAGTAACCAATACTCCTTAAAGTAAACTTTCATGACAAAAATGATATTTAACCGTTAATTAACTATGATGTGGAATTGTGGATCTTGGAGATCATCTGTCCTGAGACCCTGAAAATTTGATCGGGTTCGTGTTATTGAAAGCTTTGACAAGTAACCACTTAGATGATCGGGACAAGGGCCACAAATTTAAGGATAATTAAATGCTAAGGAACCTTTGATAAACCAAATATTCTCACGAGAACGCCAAGCCACAGGTGTTTAACTTGCCGAGAAAAAATAATTCTTACTCAATTCAATGGCATGTCTTCTTCAAATATGTTTCTATTTGAAGCCTTTAAATCATGCTCAAAAAGAATCTAAACCCCAATTTTAAAATACAAAAAAGATAATGAAATTTAATTTGAATTATGCCCTCCTTATATTTATTATATTTCTCTCTCTTATTTGCCTCTCGTGAATAAGGGCATATTTGGTTAAATTTTTTATTTTATACATATTTATTATTTTTAACTAATTTTAACTGTTTTCTTATATTGTGTAATTCGGTTATTGAAGCTCTTATAAATAGAACCGAATGGAGGATTCAATAACTTAATAAAAAATAATTAATGACTTTCCGGGAAAAAATAATTAATGACTCCTAGCTGGGGCCATTACTTCATTAAAGACGAAAATTACAAAAGTAAATGAACAAATTAATTGACTTAAATAAAACAGGTGGTCTCTAGACAATTAAAATTAATTGGCTTCCTAACGAAAACGGTGATGCTGGTGAAATTGGGTTCATCACTATACTAGGAAGGGCTAAAGATAGACCAGACATGGTGTAACATCCCCAATTTCATGTAAACTAATTAATGGAGATATGAATTTTACCAAGTAGCAGTCAGTGGTATTTATTTTCCTAACAAGATAAATTAATTATTGGGAAAAAATAATGTGAAATTATTTAAGATGTGATTAATAAATTTGGTTATAGATAATTTGAGGTAATTAGTGTCAAAGAAGGTAAGAATATAATTTTTCCCTCATCTTTCTTATATTTTTCATCCAATAAATGGAGGGGAAAATATTGATGAAAGATTAAGAGGAGTTTCAATGTAAGTCTATTTTATCTTTGGAAAAATGGACATTTGATGAGATTTATATGATACAAAATAAAAATCACCCTTTCTCCATTAACCATCATCACGTCAAGGAGTAAGTGAGGCATTGTTTTGTAATTGTTGCTTCCCCATTTCTACAAAAAAAAAAAAAAAAAAAACTAATGGACGTGGGAAGGAAAGAAGATAGAAATGGTTTGACACATGATATGGCAATTCTAATTAATGGAGGTTGAGTGTGGAATGGGAAACCTTTCTTGTTTTCCCAATAAGCTGAGGCATGAGTTCAAGTTTGAGAAGGAAATGAAGAAGGAAAATATATATATATATATATACACACACACATATATATTATGTGTATGTGTGTGTGTGTGTGTGTGTGTATATATATATATATTTGTGTGCACATGAGCCGTTGAATGATTCAATAAAAAGGGTTATTGTCTTTTTGTTTGGTCTGCACCTTCAATTAATGCTATCACCTGGTCATGGGGTGATTTGGCAAAGCAATGGAATTAAGGGAAATTCGCAGAAATAACCCTGAAAAAAAATTGTGAAAATGGACGACCGTACAAAGTATTTGTGGAAGTAACCCAGTTGGTGGCGCCACGTCAGTGGGCGCCACACGTAGCGCCACGTGGCGTGGCGCCACTTTGTGTGTGGCGTGCCACGTGGGCACGCCACAAAGTGGCGCCGCCACGTGGGGCGCCACTTGTGGCGCGCCACACACAGCTGGCGCCTCTTTGAAAAAATAAATAAATAAATAAAATAATGCAGGGCGCGTCAGCGCCCTGCAAAAGCTGCCTCGGGGGCAGCTTTTCGCTGCCCCCGAGGCAGCAGAAATGCTGTGGGGGGTTCACGCCCCCCACAGTAATTTACAAAAAAAGAAAAGAAATCTGGTTATTTAAACCAGATGCATGCATTCGAGAGTTGAGAGAGGGAGCTGAAGAAGAGAGGGAGCTGAAGATTATTTAAGGTATGTTATTTATTGTATAAGATTATTTACGTAGCTAAATTAGGATCTTTTAACAAATGTTCTTCATAAAATGTGTTGTATCTGTACTTGTCTCTACAATGATAGTAATATTCTATGGGGTAGAACAAATGTTAGAGTTAGAATTTTTTAGAGGTTCTAAGTTCTGACAATAGAAGACTTTATTTATGTAGTAAATGATTAATAATAAATTTTAGACGATTTATATGTATTTTTTGTTTGTTTTAAAAATTTAAAACTAATTTTTAAATTTAAGAAGTTTAAGATTGTTGTATTATAGGATATTTGGCCCGATTAAATGTTGTGCAAATGGTATATTTGGGTTCATAGAGATATTATGGAAATTTTAATCGGTTTAGTTTTCAAATTATTTAGTAGTACATTAGAGAAAATACCAAGGTAGGATGAGAAACTTAAATTAAAAATAATTATTTGCACATATTATGAATTTTATTTATTATTTTAATTTTTGTTCTTATTTGTTGATTTTTATTTATTTTAAGTAAATGAATCTGTATTTGTTGAATAATTTTCATTATGATAATATGCTATTTATTATTTGTGTTATTATTATATGTCATGAATTTTAATATTTAAATTAATTTTTTGTTCTTACCATTATATTATTTTAGGCATTAATAAGTAACTTTGAATAATTTTACTAATTATGAAATTTGATTTTTTTTACCATTTTTTATTATTATTAAATAAATTTCGTTTTTTAATTACTTTATTTAATGAATTTTAATTATTTCATTAATTTTCGTTAGATTATGTTAAATATGTTATTTTGAATATTATTATTACATATTATTATTAGTTTCATTTGATTATTAACTTTTGTTATTATTAAATAATTTTTAATAGTCTTCCATATTATGAATTTTGATTTTTCATGAAGTTTAATTATTATCATTATATAAACTTTGTTATTTTTATTAAAATATACTAAGAATTGTAATGTTTAAATTAATTTTTGTTAGATCATATTATATATGTTATTTTCATTAGAATTGTTATATATTATGAGTTTTCAATTTTTTTATTATTTTTTGTTGATATCAAATAATTTTTAATAATCTCACAGATTATGAATTTTTATTTTATTTCCAAAGTTTTATTATGATTATATAAACTTTGTTATCTCTATTATTAAAATATACTAAGAATTGTAATGTTTAGATTCATTTTTGTTGGATTATATAATTTTGAATACTTGTACTTATCAAGAATTTTGAATTTTTTTCAATTTGTTTTCATTATTGTTACATAAATTTTACAAATGTTACTATTATTATTAAATATTATGAATTTTAATATTTAAATTAATTTTGTGTTCTTAGCATTATATTATTTTCGGCATCAATAAATAGCTTTGAATAATTTTACTAATTATGAAATTTGATTTTTTTTGCCAATTTTTATTATTATTAAATAAATTTCATTTTTTTAAAATTATCATATAAACTTTGTTAATTTTATTATTTAGATTAATTTTTGTTAGATTATATTATATATGTTATTTTGAATGTGCACTTTCCATTAGTTTCTGTTATTATTACACAATTTTGATTTGTTCTTATTCATGTATTTTGTAGAGAAAAAAATGAACAAGATTCGTGCACTTGTATATTATAATGGTTCAAAAAATATCAGCTCAAACGGGTTGAACTTTGAAGGTGAAAAACGAGCAATATATATTGTTCGAAGTATGTCATTTGAAGATTTTACTAAAAAGATCCGTCAGAAGCTAAAACTGCAACAGGAGCAGGTGATATCCTGTGTGATGGCTAAAGTTCTCGTTGCGGACGGCAAATATACCGGGGTTGAGTTGGCCGATGATGAGGACTTCGACATGTTTTGTGAAACATTTACGGAAAGTCCTACAAATAAATTTGCTGAGTTCTATGTGGATATCAATACGTCAGAGGAGGGTACACCAATACCGTTTGATAGACTTCACCCCGGTAATGAGTCATATCACCTGACTTATTCTGGTACACATCATCCAACACATTCTACCAATGTGCACGGAGCAGAAAATGAGTATCTGGTAGATGAATCTGACAACGAGGACGATGGAGAAGAAGAAGATGAAGACACATTATTGGCAAATGACGTTGATGGAAATGATAGTGATACGGATGATGAAGACCATGGTAGTGCCATGCCACAACATACTAGCATGTTGCCATCACCAGGTTAGTTATGAAGCTGTATTAATTTATATTATAATTTTTTTATTAGTTAACATGTTTTCACATAAACGGTGTTATTTGTGAATTTTCAGATATTACACCGCGTTGGAGCCAGATTCCGCATTATGACGCTATTCATAATGAGTACCCGCATGAGGATATATTTGTTGTAGAAGGCTTGGGCCAGGGACCGTGGGCGAGAGGGGACGCATTATATGTGAAACAAGAATTCGAGTCCAAGAGTGACGTTCAGGCCGCAATAAAACATTATTGCATGAAGGTTCATCACGAAGGAACCGTGGATAAGAGTACTACAATGCTATTCTCAATGAAATGTCGGAATCATGAACAAGGTTGCCCTTGGAGGGTTAGAGCAGTGAAGCCGAAGAATGGCAACGCTTGGATGGTGACTAAATGGGGTGGGAACCATACGTGTGTGAGCACGACTCTCTCCCAGTATCACACACAACTTGATTCTACATATATATCTGAGGTTATAACTAGTACGGTGAACAAATCCATTTATGCTCTTGTGAATTTATTATTGTTTTTTAGTGAGCATAAATAACATTCATGCTTTGCAATGCTTATGATTGGTTTTGCAGACATGGTCAGGGAATCACCTTTGGTTCCTGTGTCACTGATACAAGAAAGGGTGACCGGAATGTTTAGTTATCATGTTTCTTACACAAAGGCATGGATGGCAAAACAAAAGGCAATGGCTAAAATTTACGGTGATTGGGAAGAGTCATATGCATTCCTTCCTAGTTGGTTCGCATACATGTGTTTTTTTTCCCCGGGATCCTCTTACCATATTCAACATGGTCCGTATATTGCTGACCGGAGGGTTGTCAATAGGGTTGGTGTTTTCCACCGAACCTTTTGGTCTTTTGGTCAGTGTCGTGCGGCGTTCGACTGGTGCAAACCAGTCATACAAGTGGACGGTACACATCTATACGGTAAGTACAAGGGGACATTACTGATCGCCACTGTCCAAGATGGAAATAACGAGATCCTGCCCATCGCTTTTGCAATTGTTGAAGGTGAATCAAAAGAAGCATGGGAGTATTTTTTGTATAATATACGACAGCATGTGACCAATAAGGTGGGTTTGTGCCTCATTTCTGATCGACACAAAAGCATAATATCAGCGGTCAGGAATCCATCACTTGGTTGGCAGCCTCCTTATGCGTACCATATGTTTTGCATACGTCATGTTGCGAGCAATTTCGCTACCCGCTTCAAGGACAAGCAGTTGCAGAAAACCTTAAAGCACCTGGGTAATATGTTCATGGTGATGTTGATTGACTTATTTTTTAACCTTTACCGTATGTCACGACTAACGTTATGTCTTTCTGTCTTCTTTACAGCATATATGCCAAGCAAAATCCACTTTGATGAATCGTATACTCAGTTTTGCGGTCATAGCCCTGAAGTGGCCGAATGGATCGGGAGAATCCCAAAAGAGCAATGGTGTCGGAGTTATGACGAGGAAGGGCGAAGATATGGTCATATGACAACCAACCTGTCTGAATCAATCAATAAGGTTTTCCGGGGAGTTAGGAACATGCCAATAACATCGTTGGTGAAATGCACATATCGACGACTTGCTGCTTATTGGTTTAAAAGAGGGACGAAAGCAAAACAAGACACCATCAGCGGAAAGTATTTTTCGAGTGTTATTAGAGAAGCATTGACTAAGAATGGAGAGAAGGCAACATCGATGCGTGTACATGTTTACGACCCGGGGCGGAGCACGTTTGAAGTTGACGATCATGGCGATTTATACTCTGTCAACTTGACCGAGAGGAAATGCCAGTGTGGGAGGTTTCAAGCATTCAAATTCCCGTGTAGTCATGTAATTGCTGCATGTTCAGCTGTAGCCCATGATGCGCAATAGTACGTGGATCCGGTATTCTCGATCTACCACATTATGTAGGTTTACTGTTCACCATTTCAGCCGATCGGAAGTGAAGACGGAATACTGCCCGCTGACGGACCCAAGATTATCCCCGATGTTTCAAGATTGCGTGGTAAGGGGCGCCCTAAATCTACCCGTATTCGAAATGAGATGGATGAGGTGGAGGTCTAACCTAGCTCCAGTCGAACTAGATGTACTATATGTAGACAGACTGGACATAACAGGCGTGCATGTCCTACGAGGCACGTAGTTGATGAAAGACAATAATTTTTATATTACATTGTACGTACATTTTTTTGAACGTAAGAATAACTATTTACTCTTAATCCCATTTTTCATATTTATTCTTAAGCCTTTGTTTGTGCCTCATTTATTGTTTTACATTATTTTCTCATTTGATTACAAAATAACCTAATACTGTGGACAATAAAGTTGTTTGATTTGTTTTGGCTTCTCCTTTTTTTGATTTATTCAACGTACTATATTATTTAAATAAAGTCTGGAAAATAAACACTACAAACTGATTAAATACAGAAACAAGTACAATAAAGTGATTGTACAATTTGCTCAAATTTAACATAATGTAGTGAAAGGTCATCATGGGGGAGTATAAGCAGGCCACTGTCTTGATCGCGCATCACGATCGGGGTTCCTCCGAGGGGCGTTATCATTGTGGCGATGGCGGAAATCCTCTACAGCCACCCGCATGAAGTCGTCTGAGGTGTCCACGGAGTCATCGCCTGTCTGGTGACCTGCCTGGTGCAGACTTTGGCTCGGGCCTGGTGCACCAACCGGCGTGATCACGTGCAGTCCGGACTGATATGGACTATGGCTCAACCCCGCGCTAGCCACGTCACTACTGCTCTGCCCATGCTCGTATGGCTGGAACCCACGGGCGCCCGTGAAAGCATGGTCATATGGCCGCTGGTATGCACTGAAACCAGAGAAGTCGGTCGGTGGGCTGTACGATGGCCATGGATAAGTGTGATGAATTTGTGTCTGGCCCCCAAACATCATCTCTGGCACCGACCCGTAACCCGGCGTAGGCGCGTACATCACTGGCGCCACCGGTGGGATATATGGAGGGGGTGGATGCATCGGCGGTGGCACACGTGGGTCCGAAGGCATACACGGAGACACATGGGATGGCATCTCTGTAGGGGAGTGTGCAGTAGTCTCTGGATGCTCATACGACGACGTCTCCACCCATGAACTGTGATCTGGGTCCACGTAACAGGCGTATATGCCATATTGAAACCTAATGGTGGCCTGTATACACCTCCACCGCGCGGCCTTGGCTGTGGTATCTTATATGGCTGTGCAGGGTGCTGTACTCTTCGTCTGGCAATTCCATGTCCCTCCCTCGCACGGGGCGAGACCTCTATAACCGCATCGGGTACACCAGTTAACAACCCCATCGGTGCACTAGGACCAGGCTCGGCTACCCGTCCAAACTCTCTAAACGTAGCGAGCAACTGTTGACAGATCTTCTGCACATCCCTTTTGTTGAATTCAGCCTCAAACTGCGGGGAACACATCCACCAAATCCACTCCACACTTTTTACCTGCAGTTGCATAATAACGTAAATGACATAAATTTTATATGAAACATGTGGAAAGAAAAAAAAATAAGGAAGCAACATAATTACATACCACATGCCCGAGCTTCGCCACCTGCCTCGTCATAAACCTGCGAGTACGGGTGAAGTACCACGTCATGTACTCCGCGTTCGGGGACATCGGCCCCTCCTGTGGATCTGTAGTGCAGATGTGCTCATGACGTGTGTTCCAATACTGAATGTAGCAGTCCAGCTTCACCTCCCAATCTTCAGTGGACTTACCATGTAAGGTTAGATCGTGAGCACCTCTAAGCTGTGCGGCCGCGTCGGGGA
Organism: Acacia confusa; assembly: GCA_037074495.1. Classification (NCBI taxonomy): domain Eukaryota; kingdom Viridiplantae; phylum Streptophyta; class Magnoliopsida; order Fabales; family Fabaceae; genus Acacia; species Acacia confusa. Next base: position 5,140,584 of record CM073509.1, read on the forward strand.
TGGGTTGCTGCATGCCAAATTGCCGCATGCACCGATCGGGCTGGTGCATCTCGACAATGTGGAAGGCAATTATGGGTGTCACCGCCCTCCACATGTCCTGTGTGTCAACATCTGCACCCATGAACTCATACCCGACATCTAAATATGGCTCCCATGTAACCTGCACATGTAAACAGGTGGTAACGTATATAGCACGAATTAGTTTAATCTTTATGCCATTTCGTGAGCTCAAATTTATTATACATACATTGTCGCGCCCCATCTGGTCAAGCTCTATGCGGTATGTCTTTAGCTCACGGCGCACCGACCGCACATGTACACCATTGAACCTGCGTCCATAATGACCACCATCGAGACTGGGCTCTGGAATGAGAAATGATATGGGAGGAAATCTGGACCAAGCCCATATCTGCAACAATAACAAACAACCCCCAATGTCGTGCGCTTCAGCTGCCGTGGCCTGGCAGATCTCGCGAAATAGTGTAGCAAGTACCGCAGACCCCCAGCTGTAGCCTGCAGTATCCGAGAGGTCACCGCCCAGTAATTGTATATATCGGCAAGCTACCTCGTGGCTAGACTTGTCACACAACAAAAATCCACCAAATAGGCGCATGAGGTAGGCACGTGTGTACAAGAGTTGACCCTGTATAGTATATGAGTGCTCATCCCATCGGCCCCAATGGGCAGCAAACCACCTCATCTTGATGTTTCCGCCGTTCAAGTACTCTTCGCTGGGAGTAAGACCCATGTATTGATGCATGACTGCTCCCCAGTTGGCATGCGTCCTACCGGAAACTACTCGACCCTCAGTGGACAGACCTAAAATGGCCTCTACATCTTGTAGAGTAATGGTCATCTCACCAACTGGCATATGGAAGGTGTGAGTCTCCGGCCTCCACCTCTCAACCAAAGCAGTAATAAGGTCTTTGTCAATCTACACCAACATAAAAGTAGAGATCAAATATGTAATCGTATTCATTATCCGTAACATGTACAGACAACTAGAAGAATATAATTAATTACATTAAGAATGAATCATACATTGAGTCTCTTCATGCGAGACATGTGCCAAAACCCTGCCCGGTGAAGGTGCTGCTGCAACTCATGTGGGAGTTCGTCTGGGTCATGGACATCTCCCGGTCCTTGTGCAGCTCGCCTCACCCTCAAGGGAGCACAATCTCCTTCGTTCCACACAACTTGTGATCGGTGTGACCGCTGCACCTCCTCATCAAGAACTCCCCACTCTTTAGGGCCGGATGAATTGTGGGGTCGGGTTGATAAGCCATTTGACTAACACAAATTTACCTCACATATAACACATTATTAAGTTACTAATTATTTATTATAAGGTAACGAAAATTAATCACAAAAAATTATAATATTTAATAATAATAGTAACATTTGCAAAATTTATGCAACAATAATGGAAACAAAGAATTCAAAATTCAAAATAAGAAAAAGTAATAAAAAAACATATATCATATAATGTGAAAAAAATTAATGACAAAATCAAAATTCGTAATCTTTAGTAGTGATAATTATATTAACGAAATTTATATAATAACAATGAAAATAAATTAAAAAATTTCAGAATTATTCATAAGCTCAATTATTCAGAATTTTATAATAATAAATAAAATTAATAAAAAAATGAAAACTCATAATATGAGAAAATAATAAACAAAATATATTATATATAATGTGACAAAAATTAATCTAAAAATTAAAATATATAATATATTATACTAATAAATTTAAAGAAATGTATATAATAATGAAGAAAATAAAATAAAAAATCAAAATTCATAATGTGTAAATAAAAAATTTAAATATAAATTATTTAATATGAACGAAAATTAGAGAAAACATTAGAAAACTCATAATATACAATAATTTTAATCAAAATAACATATATAATATAATCTAACAAAAATTAATCTAAATAATAAAATTAACAAAGTTTATATGATAATTTAAAAAAAAATGAAATTTATTTAATAATAATAAAAATTGGCAAAAAAAATCAAATTTCATAATTAGTAAAATTATTCAAAGCTATTTATTGATGCCGAAAATAATATAATGCTAAGAACACAAAATTAATTTAAATATTAAAATTCATAATATTTAATAATAATAGTAACATTTACAAAATTTATGTAACAATAATGAAAACAAATTGAAAAAAATTCAAAATTCTTGATAAGTACAAGTATTCAAAATTATATAATCCAACAAAAATGAATCTAAACATTACAATTCTTAGTATATTTTAATAATAGAGATAACAAAGTTTATATAATCATAATAAAACTTTGGAAATAAAATAAAAATTCATAATCTGTGAGATTATTAAAAATTATTTGATATCAACAAAAAATAATAAAAAAATTGAAAACTCATAATATATAACAATTCTAATGAAAATACATATATAATATGATCTAACAAAAATTAATTTAAACATTACAATTCTTAGTATATTTTAATAAAAATAACAAAGTTTATATAATGATAATAATTAAACTTCATGAAAAATCAAAATTCATAATATGGAAGACTATTAAAAATTATTTAATAATAACAAAAGTTAATAATCAAATGAAACTAATAATAATATGTAATAATAATATTCAAAATAACATATTTAACATAATCTAACGAAAATTAATGAAATAATTAAAATTCATTAAATAAAGTAATTAAAAAACGAAATCTATTTAATAATAATAAAAAATGGTAAAAAAAATCAAATTTCATAATTAGTAAAATTATTCAAAGTTACTTATTAATGCCTAAAATAATATAATGGTAAGAAAAAAAATTAATTTAAATATTAAAATTCATGACATATAATAATAACACAAATAATAAATAGCATATTATCATAATGAAAATTATTCAACAAATACAGATTCATTTACTTAAAATAAATAAAAGTCAACAAATAAGAACAAAAATTAAAATAATAAATAAAATTCATAATATGTGTAAATAATTATTTTTAATTTAAGTTTCTCATCCTATCTTGGTATTTTCTCTAATGTACTACTAAATAATTTGAAAACTAAACCGATTAAAATTTCCATAATATCTCTATGAACCCAAATATACCATTTGCACAACATTTAATCGGGTCAAATATCCTATAATACAACAATCTTAAACTTCTTAAATTTAAAAATTAGTTTTAAATTTTTAAAACAAACAAAAAATACATATAAATCGTCTAAAATTTATTATTAATCATTTACTACATAAATAAAGTCTTCTATTGTCAGAACTTAGAACCTCTAAAAAATTCTAACTCTAACATTTGTTCTACCCCACAGAATATTACTATCATTGTAGAGACAAGTAGAGATACAACACATTTTATGAAGAACATTTGTTAAAAGATCCTAATTTAGCTACGTAAATGGAAGCCGAAGGAATGGAGGACAATATAATTATACATTGGGTTATACTCTCTTGACCGCTGGATAAAGAGAAATGAATATTTTTCTAATACCTAAAGGTGACGTCGGATATTGAGGGAAAGAAGTGAAGATGAGATAAAAGATGTGTCTATTCACCATTAATTGGAGAAGCAGAAGGCATCAGTGAGCACGAGAGTCAAGGCGAGATTTAATCACAAAATCTACACTTCTATATTTTCTCACGGTGCTAGACGTATGAAAGAAGTTTAAGGGGGAAAAAAATAAATAAATAACTAATCTCCAATATTTTCCTATGCATCAGACGTGAGGGAGATTATTCAGCCGTAAATTTATCATGTTTTAAAGCATAAGATTAACATGAAATTGATCGAATATGATTAAAACGATTAAGAATAATAAGTTAAAAACATGGATTTGATGTCAGATATACCCTCACAAATATTCTTGTGTGTTTTTGCAGGTTTTATCCACAAAAAGAAGCTATTTGGAGACTCTAAAGAAGGTCAAAAAGAGAAGCCAATTAAAAAAAATAAAGTTGGCGCCCAGGGCGCCAAATCAGTGCAAAGTTGGCGCCCAGGGCACCAACTCTCTGCCTCTTTAAAGAAAGTGGCGCCTAGGGCGCCAAAAGTGCGAAAACTCTTATTTTTAATTTTTAGAAAGTTTTTAGGGCCTGAAAAAGGAAGGAAAATTAAGGATTTTTGAGATTTGGAAACCCAATTGGACCTGAAACATAAAAAGAGGCAACTCTAGCAAGAAAAGAAAGAACTTTTGGCACAAGAAACAATTCTACGGCATTGGAGAAAGGAGATCAAAGCAATTGTGGAGATCAACCTTCCCCAACCTCGGAAGAACCATTCTATCTTCATCTTTTCTTCTTTATTTTTGTTAATCTAGCCATGCTTGGCTAATTTCCTTTTTATAGTTAGGGTTATGATAAACCCTATGCGAGTTTAAGTATTTAGTTAAATTCTTGTATAAATCTTGATTTCTTTGATTGAATGAATTTCCTTTGCTTAATGTTTTCTTGAAGATTGATCACCTTTAAGATTGACCATAGGTTGATGTATGACAATAGAGATGTTGGTGCATCTAAGTAGAACTTGTTAATTCATCATAAAATTCTATGACCTAGACATAGACTTACGAATTTATGCGATCACAGGATTCTGGTTCAAGATCTGATCTTTCTAGACAATACTAAGACATTAGGTTGTTTTTAAAGATAAAATAGACTAAGGTAGCATCAAGACATTGTGACTTAGTCTAATCTTAGAGAATCGATCGTCAATCATGGAAGTAATAATTAATTAAGGATTCAATTCAAATTCTTGAAGGAGCATAGGGGGATTCTAAGTCCTAGCTACGTTTTTCTCATTGATTATCTTTTCTAAACATTCTCTTGCAAATCTTGATCTTGAATTCCTTTCTTTCCTCAATTCTTGAAATTCTTGTTTAATTACAACTCATCTTTTGTTATTCAAAATTATCCAACTAAGGCGACAATAACGAATTAGTGATTGAATAACTATTCCTCGTGGGACGATACTTTCTCACTACTTTATTACTTGTAACGACCGGTGCACTTGCCAAAGTTGCCTCCTTTCGAGCTAATCGGGTTATAGGTATAGGCTAGATTCTCTCTTTAGAATCAAGGGGAAACGAGTGAGTCAAGGGCTGAGGGAAGAATAAGTCTCCATCTTGGATGGCAACTCGGCCCCCTATCAGAGAGATCAAATAAAATGGTCAGAAAGACCTAGAACCTAAGGATTGGACCTATAACCTAAGAGGTGATGGATGAAATAAAATCAATTAATGGAAGCCCAAAAGCATCGGATCTGAGGAGGAATTAGAGGGAATCGAAATTTTTCTAGAACGAGGGAGAAAAAAAATTCTAGAGGCCAATTGAGTTAAACCGACATTGGGGGTTTATATATATATGAGACTCTTGCCTTTCTTTTGAAAAGCTGGAGACGTACAGAAAAGAGGAGGAGGAAGTGATTGAAGAAAATTCAAGGGAAGCACAAACAAAGACGAGTCAAGGCATCAAGAATAAGGTAAGGATTTTAGATTCATATTCTATCTTCTTCTACCTCTTCCCGTGAGAGTTAAGATCTTAAGAGCAAATTTTCTTGGTGATTTCTTTTAAAGACAAGGACGAAAGTTGTTGAGGGAAAAGACTTAAGGAGCAAGTTTAAGATTGGTGGAGAATCAAGATCAAGTAAGTAAGTTATAACGTCGATTATCTTATGAATTTGTGATTGTTAGTTCTGCAATGGTTGTATCTTGCGTGTCTGTGTGTATCTGTTGGACTTGATTAACTAGTATAGGGGTTGAATAAAGAATCAAACTCCAGATTTAATGACAACAAGAGAAGTTATTATGATATAAGAACCAAAGGTTATTGGAAATGGAAGTCTGTTTGGGTAGCCACGTGAGAAACTGATTCATTGATGACTTGGGAACTTATTTTGTTGGTCAGTTAATGCCTATTACGTGTCCAAAATGGGATAGTGGAATAAGATGGAGAAATGTTTTAGGGATGAAGAAGGCTTATTTTTTTAAAAAAAAAATTAATAAATACATAATCTTTAAAGGAGTTATTTATATTGGTATTTTGATTATTTTAGGGTTGCTTTGACTTTCGCGTATCCGGGAAAAATTATATTGATAGTTTTAGACAACTATTAGGTAGTAACCTTAATCCTCATGTGCTCTATATTACATTGTATGTTTGTATTTTCCATGATTGTGGATCCGTGTTTCTGAAAAAGGGACATGTGTTTGTGTGCATTCAGTGTGGTCTAGGTTCAGAGCCCAACTACTGTGTTTTTCCTAGCGCTATGGATTCGGGGCTTGCTTTGTTGAGCAGTCCTGCGTTTGTTTCTAGGACATGTAGTCCTTCCGCATATAACATAGTATACTTAATATGTTGTATTTGTGTTACTGTGCGTTTGTTACTGAATGCTATTATTTGGTGTTTTTCCTAATTATGGTTACATACATACATTGCATTATATATTACATATAAGATTAACCGTTACTCTGGAATCCATTTGTGAATCTCAGATTTTTGTAGAGCCTCTGGGAGTTCTTTTAGGGCAAACCCTAGAGATAAGGGTAGGACTGTTGGGCAGGAGTAGATGGAGTTGTTGGGAGTGATGGAAGACTATATTTTGTTTTCTATTTTGATTTTGGATGACTGTATATTTTTTGGCCCTATTGGCACTGGTGGATTACTATATATGTGACCCCTCGGGGACTATATTTTGTTACATGCTTTTAATTTTACTAGTATTGTCTAATATCCAACCGGGAAATGCTCTACCATGATATAACTCTGATGCATGTTAATAAATAGAAATGAACATGATATTTGGTAATTATAAAGGGAATCCCATTATCCGCCACCCAGAAGGGCGAGGCCGGTAGGGGGTGTTACACATGGAGCTTTAGGGATGGAGGATTTGTATAGTGCTATTGAAAGACCAACGATTCTATTAAACCATAAACACGAATCCTCTTTCTTGTAGCTTATTTATTGAAGAATTAAGGATGCTTCGAGGTGGGTTGCTCACTTTCTCCATCCTTGATGGTTATAGTTTATGTAGGGTTATTAAATTTGGACCGGATGTGAACCGGCTGAACCACTAACTTAGTTCACTATTTTTTAAAAAGTTTAATTCGATTTTTAAAAGATTTTCTTTAGACTTTCATATTAATAATTTTAAAATTTTCACTTTCTCACTGGTCTAGTCTCAAGTTAGCTCGGTGTGACTTAGATCTAACCACTCACCCCTAACCTGGTATCTTAAACGGTTTAGTATCTGATTTGAGTTTAATATCCTTGATTTAGAGTTAAGATGCAAATTTGTCTCAAAAGTTTTTGCTGATCCCCTGAAAATTTTTCTTACATTCAATATTGCTTTGAAAGTGTTAAAATAGAATGATATTGCCATTTTTCATTAACAAATTAATAGGCAACCTAATTTGTTAATAAGTAACATCAATTTTTTAATGATACGGGACAACATTATTACATTTTAGCAATATAGAACACTTTTCTTATATGCGTGTTCAAAAGAGAACCCCGAGTCACTAACTTAGGAAGATAATAGATAATATTCCATAAACTAATGGCCCCCTCTTATTAAACGCAGCGCGCCAGGCACATTGTTACATATAAATGGGATAATATGACTGTCACCGTTAGGGCTGAGCAACGGGCGGGCGGGGCTTCCCCGTGCCCTAACCCGTGTCCCGTCCGTTTACTTTTCATGGGTATGGGGTAGCTCGTACCCGTGCTATAACCCGTGATAAGCGGGAGCAGGCAAACGCAGGCGGGTTCCAGGTTCCACATTTATAAGTTAAAAAAAAAACAAAACCCACAAAAAAGAACTCAAAAAAAGAACTACAAACAGATCACAGATTAGACGGGGTAGCTCTGATTGTCTTAGAGATCGACAATAGATCTGTCTTGTAGATTGTCACAGAGATCAATAGCAGATCTGTCTCGCCGATTGTTGTTGTTGTTGTCGTAAATAGAACCGCCAAGTGAGGAGAGAAAAAATGAGAGCTGCAACAGGAGATTGAAGATTGAAGTTGAAGAATGAGAGAGGAGAGAGGAAAGAGAAGGTGGAGGGGGCGGCAAAATAAGGTGAAGCTGAAGATTGAGAGAGGAGAGAGGAAAGAGAAGGTGGAGGGGGGCGGTGAAATAAGGTGAGGAGAGGGGATGAGAGTATGAGAGTTGCAAGAGATTGAAGATTAGTTAGGTGGAGGGGGGCGGCGAAATAATGGGAGTAGCAAGCAGCAACGGCTCATACTATAAGCCTATGTATGAGTGAGTCAATTAGTTAGGGTTTTTTTAAAAAAAAATTTAAAAAATATAATAATTAAAAATGTGGCAGGCATAAAAAAAATGCAAAAGTTTGGAGATGGGAATCGAACTACCGACTCTAAGCCTATTAGAAGCAATCCTTTACCACTGAACTTGTAACACCTACCCGGGGTGCCGGCATTCTCGCCCATAAGCTTACGCAATAGTGTGACAAAATTAGAAATATTCGATATACTGATACAACAGAACTTAAATTTGATTACAAAGGGGAGTATTCTTAGGGCTTATACCCCTTTACAAACGTTTACATTCATTAACAACAATGAAAATTAAATGCATTGAATCACTGTCGCCCCTCGGTTCTTGAACTATCCTTCTGTTGAGCCATCTTCAAGCAACGCTCCCATCCTTAAGCATTGTGCGGTACTTCTTTCCTGTGCTCACCTATCTATTGGTTGGTAGTAGAGGGGTGAGATTCTGAGGAATCTCAGTAGTAGACAATACCAAACAATGCATACAAGATAAATGCTAATGTATGATATACTTGTTTTGTACAAGCTCATGTTAACATAATGACATTTCTGCATGCTCAATGCTTCATGTATCATACTCATAACCATAGCATAATCATAAATAGAGCTTCAAACATTCAAGTATGTTACACATAACAAGCAAGCATAGCAATCATATATACACAATAAGCAATAATATCAACTACATGCAAGTAAGGTAAGCCCACTATCTTTTTAAGGAATACTATCCTTACTCGGGTTTCTCTTTCGCCAACCTTCGGAGTTACTTGAAGTTTCTTCATTCTCCTTGTAGGCCTAAGGACATAATCATATCTTCAGAACCAGAGAAAATGAATGTTTAATTTCTTTTTTAACCCTTATTTCATTAGGGTTTAATTAAGTAACTTAAACTTGTTACTTTCAGCCTTTATTTGTCACTGTCATTAACAGTCCAGCAACTTCAATTATTTTTAACTAATTACAAAAAAATCATTTTAATGTGACGTCAACTCTCACGTGTTTCTAGACAAGTTCCATTTCATATAAAAATAATTACAAAGGTCAGAACTTGTCAAATTATTCCCAGATTTTTCGTTGCCTCTGAATGTCCTGTTAAGCTTCCAGAATTCATGGCTTATCTTTAAAAATTCATATCTCACTGCACACAGCTTTAAAAATTACAAACCATATATCAAATTAAAGCTATGTGGGTCCTATTTCATTCTGGAAATTTTCAGAATTTTATAAGTTCGTTTACCCATTAAAATTCCACATACAAGCTCACTGCCCAGTTTTTGCTTCCAAAACGTAGGGTCATTTTGTACAATTTATTTCTCTCTGACCAGAGCTTATAAAAATACAAAATACCCATCGTTTTAAAGATATTCATGTCCACTATCTCCTGGAATATTTTAATAATTTTATAAGTCCATTTGATTAATGAAAACATACATGCAAGCGGACTGACTCCAGACTTCCAAAACTGGCAGTTTCAACGTTTTTATAGAGCTTGTGATTTTATGTTCCAAATTACCTTTAAAAATCCATTCACCACTTTATTCCCACACAATTTTTCGTGATGAACACCATGGTGATCTCAGAATTTCAAAATTCCACTTATTTCTTTGTTTTCACCACAGATTACCAAATCTGAGTTTAATACTAAAATCTCCGAAATTTCAAAAAAGTGTTAAGAATCTTACCTCAAACCTTGCTCTAGCTCTTCTGGGTTCTCTTACTCCACTTTTCCTCTTCTTCCTTCCACCTAGAATCTAGAAACAACCCTTGCATGTGAGTTTAACTCACCAAATTTAACATGCAAGAATGTTTTAGCAACTTACCTTCTTCTTGCTTCAAATTAAACCATGAAGCTTCTTCTTCTTCCAAACCGTGGAGATTCTCTTTGTGTGTGATGATAAGGATGTTGATGATGTTGGAGAGGGTGGACATGTGAGGAGAAGGAGTTGATGAAGGAAATGATTTTGAGAAAATAAGGGAGAGGGAATGACGTGAAGGGAGGGGGAGGAGTAGATTGAAATGAGGGAGGGAATGCCATGAAGAAATGGAATGAGTTGTGTGAGTTGGGGGGCTGATTGCCGTGAGAAATGAGGGAACAGTGAATCAAATTGTTATTAATGTGTGTGTGTGACAAGTGTGTGTGCTTGCATGTGTGTTTAATTTGTGTCATTGTATGTGTGTGCCCATGTGTTGCGAGAAGGGAAGAGGTGAAGAATTGGTGTTGTGTGTGGGGGTGTGTGTGTGTGTATAATCGTGTATGTGTGTGTGAGAGAATGGAAAAATAGGAGTTGATGATTGCGTGTATATATGCCGTGGCAATAGGAGGGAGAAGAGAGAATTGAATGATTAATTCAATTGTGTTATGAATATTCTTATTATGTGGATGTCCATTGACCCATAATCGCCAAATACAGGATGACATGGTATATACGCATAGTAATCTACTATTTGCATCCTTCTATAAATAGAGGTCTCCTGTAACTATTCATTACACTTGAATGGATTTCATCTCTCTAGAATTTCCTCTGACTTTTCTCTCTAGAATTCTTTCAGTTTTATAACACGTTATCAGCACGATCGCCTTCGGCTGATAGCTTCTTCTTTCTTCTTCTCACTCTGCAGATTCCTTCACGCTACTCACTTTCACGACTTACCTCCCCCGATCTCAAACGCCCAGTCACCCTCTTCCTTCTGACCGAGTGGTGATTGTTCAGTTCAAGCCTTATATAACGGAGTCGCCGGTTTCTCTGCATGGCGGTGGTGTTTCATGGTGAGTATCATTAAAAAAAAAAATAAAAAACTTCTGACACCTTGTAATCATCGAAAGAAAAAATATATATATTATAATATGTATTTCTATTCATTCTTTTAGGGATTATTTATATTACTTTTATTCTCACTTTTCCACATAGTTTAAATATAAATTATAAAGCATAAAGTTTTGTGAGTGGAGCAGGTATGGAAACGTGTTGGAAAATTTTTCTTGTGGGTCTATATGTTTTTATTATTTTATTCAAATTATATTATATATTAAAATAAAAAGAAGCAAATATTGATTTACGTAAGTGTTACTGAATTTTTGTGTTCACTTTTTGTTCTTTAATCATTTGTTTTCTTCTTCTATTAACTTGCTTTCCACCGAATGAATCTGCTTTTCTCATTTTGTCTTCCATTTTTTCTGGTCGATCAATTGGTGACGTAAAAAAAAAAAAAAAAAAAAAAAGTGTCGGCAGAAACAGTAAAAAAAAAAAAAATCTTTTCAACTTTCTATACTTTGCCCCACTTTTTCTATTCTCATTTTGTTTTCTTTGAACAAAACGTCTCCTTTCTCTTTTTCTTTGTCCTCTTTTCAACTTTCTTTACTTTGTCTGCCACGTTTTCTATTCTGATTTTGTTTTCTATCTTTATTGGCACAAGCTTTTAAATTAGTTGTCACAGCTCATATTAATTGAAACGTACCACCACCAATAAAAAAAATTCATTGTTTAGCCGAGATATATATATATATATATATATATATATATATATATATATATATATATAATTTTTATTTTAAAAGGGGGCAAGAAGTTATGATAGTCGACAATCCAGGTGAGTAATTTTTTTTTTTTAATTTTATCTTTATTATTTTTGTTATTAATTTGACTCCACATTGAAAGTCTAGATTTAATATTTCTTTTAATCATTTTAATTTGTGGTTTTATTATTATCACTAACATTTACTTTTGTGCATTTATTTTTATTGTTACTAACATTTATTTTTATGTAACTAACATTTACTTTTATGCTACTAACATTTACTTTTATTGCTACTAATATTTATTTATCTTTCATGGGGAAACACTAGTATGTATTAGTGAGCTCCATTTATTTATTTTATTTTATATTTATTTATTCTTTATGATGGCACACTAGTATCTATTAGTGGGCTCTATTTATTTATTTTATTATGCTTTATTTATTCATGGTAGCAACACTATAGTGGGCTCCATTTATTTATTTACTGCTTTACTTATTTCTCATGGTTGCAACACTATAGTGGGCTCCATTTATTAATTTTATTTCTTTACTGCTTTATTTATTTCTCATGGTAGCGACACTAGTACTGTGGGCTCCATTTATTTATTTATTGCTTTACTTATTTCTCATGGTTGCAACACTATATTAGTGGGCTCCATTTATTTATTTATTTATTTACTGTTTTACTTATTTCTCATTGTTGCAACACTATATTAGTGGGCTCCATTTATTTATTTACTGTTTTACTTATTTCTCATGGTTGCAACACTATAGTGGGCTCCATTTATTTATTTTAATTCTTTACTGCTTTATTTATTTCTCATGGTAGCGACACTAGTACTATGGGCTCCATTTATTTATTTACTGCTTTCTATATATTATATATATATATTTGCATTTGCATATGCATCCTCTTTCTTACCTTTGGATGAGATAGGTCTCGCTGTGAGTTTACTACCATTCCTATCTCATCTTCTTTTTATTTATTTAGCTTGTTTATTTCCAGTAATTTATTTTATTTTATTTATTTATTGCTATATATATATATATCCCTCTCCCTTCTTATTATTTATGGCAACGACACTAATATATACATATTAGTGGGTTCCATCTATTTATTTTATTATGTTTATATTTTATTTATCCTGAAGATAAACTGTTAAAAGGCCATATATATTATGAGATCAAAATGCCATAGAGAGATGAGGCATAAATTGGCTTGAGACCAAGAGGCAAGATAGCCTTAATTTCAGAGGCAAGATAGCCTGAAGCCAAGAGGCAAGTTAGCCTGATGACAAGTGACAAATTATGAAACAATATTTGATCCATAAATTTTGTATGTCATCAGTTGTATAAAGGTCTCAAAATTGTATATTTGGCATTAAATATTCCCTTAAATTATGAGACAAGGGATTGTATGATCATGATTGATATTATAAATAAATATATTCAATTTGTTATTGTAGTAGCAATATTGTGGATTAATTTCTTGTCATGATCAAACAAATCTGTGAATTATGGATCATGAATTTTATCCAACTTCATTCCCAGAAGTGAATAAAGAAAATATATTATTATGGTTGTTATGTGATTTATATGATTATAACAATTTTTATAAATACGAGAAAAGAATATTCATAAACAAAATAATTAAGCAAAAGGAAATATTATTTCAACAAAGTTTAATTGCGAGTGGCTCAACATCATTACAAACTTTAATCATCTCATTCTGAAGATATTTAATGTCTTCTTCTTTTGCTTCTCTTGAGATGGGATCCAGATGAGGCAAAGCTCTTCGTAATATTGAGATTTGCGTCATAAGTTTCTTGAGCTTCTTGTGTGGCCACTCAGTTAACCCTCCTTTTTGATAGATTTTTTGTATGGTGTGAGTAGACATATTTAATTGTTTACTCGCTTCATCAAGGGTTAAGTGAAAATAATTTCTTAAATCATGGAGCGTTGTTTTCTTTATTCTTTCTCTTTGCTCCATAGATAACCTATATAATTCACCCTGGTTAAGGGATGAAGTATCATAGGGTATACTTACTGCAGGTTGTTTTCCTTTGCCTAATGAGTGTTCAATATTGGTTTGAAATGAACTTCCATGGAGGTCATTTGGATTTATAGCCCATTCCGAACCAACACAGAGAACCTCATGATAGGCTAATACAGGATCACGCATCAAGATATATCCTGATGCTTGTAAATCTATACAATACTGTGTCAGAAATTGTTTGATTTCTTCAAAATTTTTCTTTGTGAAATCAAACATTGGAAGCCTGTCAGTATTATAAGATTTATCCTGTACTTTTTCAAATAAAACAGCATGGGTAATCATACTTGTTCTTCTTCCGTGAACTTCAAGTTTATGGTACTGGAGTTCGTTGGTATGTATGATCTCTCGTAAAACATGACAACAACTACATTCCAATAAGCTAGTTGTTGCTAATTGACTTGTAGTTGATGGCTGGCTAGTGGTTGTTGGTTGGCTAATTGTTATTGGCTGGCTAATGGTTGTCGGTTGGCTGATTGTTGCTAGCTGGATCGTGGTTGATGGCTGGCTGGTGGTTGTTTGCTGGCTAGTGAATGCTGGTTGATTAACTGCCGACACTATTGGCTGAACTGGATTGGTAGACTCCATTAGTTCTGCCATAGTTCTACACCTCTTAACAGGCCTCCTTGATGAACCTGTTTCAGTTGTACCTTCAATCCTTGTAGATTGTTGAAGAACACTTGTTCTTGGGGGAGAAGTAGGTACATTTGAAGCAGAAGGAGGAATAGTAGAAGGAGGAATAAACATTTCAAAGGGATTAGGAGATAACAAAGAAGTAAATGACATGTTGGGCTGATCATCATACAACAAAGCATCAAGTAATGCTGTTTCAGATGTATCAGAAACTGGGATAAAACTGCTTGGTCCTGCCATGGCAATAGAATTTAGAGAAATATGTGTGAGTATCTGGTAGTTGGTATTATCAGATGCTTGAGTGTTTGTGAGGCATGTTCGTTTGCCTTCCTTTATTTATAGTCGAATTAAATCCTATTGAATCTCTGCAGATTTGTGTAGTCCTGTTAAATCTCTGCAGATCTGCTCCCTATAAAGCACGAGCCTGGAATCTTTTTGACTTTATATGCATACGACAATCTGAGTTGTTGCGCCTGTGATTCCACAGTGATGCGCCTGTGATTACATAGTATTGCGCTCGTGAATCTGCAATTATACACCTGATGATTTTGTATTTAATATATATTTGTTTGTTGATTCTGGAAAATGGAAATTTTGTTACCAGAAGTAACAAAATTATGCATTGATAATGCATTTAGAAATCTGTGGAATTTTAATGAAATAGATATCATATATGCTATTATCATAGAATATTGTATGGAAATTCCATGAATTAATTTTTAAGGTCTCACACTTGAGGGGGAGAATAATATATATCAAGTGTGAATATTTATGTGATAATTCTTTGTGAATGTTTCTATATTGATTCCCCCAAGATGAATATTAGATTTGATGATAAATCATATGGAAAGTTGGCATGACTTGTTTGATCATCCGAGTCATATATTATGTGCTGCTTGTTCTCAGATAGACATAATTATTGGAAATGGATCTCTGGAAATATATCAAATTGAAAGTTTACATATGAGATTATAAATCTGCAAAGTTTGCAGTGATGTTTGCAACTAGAAGTTTGCAATATATTATGCGCGCAATTTCCAGATTGAATGATCCAGAAATAATGTATTAAAGTATCCATGAATGGATAGATCAATGATTATGAGAACAAAATTTATATGTTGTGTATATTTGCAGCAATTATATAAGCCAACAGAATTCTCCCCGTATAATTGGTTTTTGGTCAGGAGCCAGATTAATTCCATCTTGAAATGTTTTAAATGTGTAATGATTATTAATCTATTACAATGCACATAGATGGATATACAAAGAAAATTGATGATTTGATGAGGGGGAGAAAAATAAGCAGATTGGGTAAAGATAAAGTGAAATGAATTATCATTGGCTCATATTGGTCCTCATACAAAGAAATGTGCACTAAAAGTTTAAAAGATAATTCATTTGCAGATTTTAGCTAATCAAATGCTAAAAGCATTTACTGACCTAAAGTGACAAAGTCACATGTCCCAACTGCAAATGCTCCTATATGAATTGTTATAAAGCACGCCTGAAGCGTTGCTGGTCCATCGGTTATAAAGATAAAAAATCCTCGAAAGAGAAAAGGAGCTATAAAATATAGATGATCAAGTCGAGGATAATTAAGTAAAGTTTCAGAAGAGTTATCTTTTGATGAGATGTTATCTCCAGAAGAAATATTACAAGAAAAGTGTATTGTGGTCCAAGAGAGACCTAGGTACCTAATATATGTGAATATAATGAGATCTCAATAAATTATGAATGAAATCCGATGGGAGTGAAAATGAAGTCGACGTTAATAATATCTATGATAGCATATGCTGCAATGAATGATAATAAGGATCATGAGCCACAATATATTTGTATGTGCTAGAAGCACATGAGGCGCCAGAATCACATATGTCCCAAAAAGACTCAAGATGATAGTGCATATAGCATTATTATCTGAATAAACATTTATTGAATTTCTATATGCACATATATATTTATGAAAAGATTATTATGACTTTACTTGACAGATTTAGATCTTGCAGGTATATAATGAACAATCAAATTGGGCGTTTCTAACAGAATATTTGATGATAGAAAGGATGATATGTTCAGAATGATATTGAAGCAATGTGGTCATCAGGGGGAGCAAGTCTGATGTAATCAAGAGGGGGAGACGATACACGCTGTACTCTTTTTCCCTTATCTAGGTTTTGTCCCACTGGGTTTTCCTAGAAAGGTTTTTAATGAGGCAGTACTGAATAGTGTATCAATGAATGATGTACTCTTTTCTTTGGCTAGGTTTTTTCCCACTGGGTTTTTCCTAGTTAAAGTTTTTAACGAGGCACATTCATAAATGGACATCCAAGGGGGAGTGTTATGAATATTCTTATTATGTGGATGTCCATTGACCCATAATCGCCAAATACAGGATGACATGGTATATACGCATAGTAATCTACTATTTGCATCCTTCTATAAATAGAGGTCTCCTGTAACTATTCATTACACTTGAATGGATTTCATCTCTCTAGAATTTCCTCTGACTTTTCTCTCTAGAATTCTTTCAGTTTTATAACAAATTGTACAAGTATATGCTTGTGTTCGTGGAAAAAGAGAAGAGGGAGAGTGTGTTGTGTGTACGTGTCATGTGGAGAGAGTAAAGAGCATAAGGTGCCAAACATGCAAAAATGGAAGAGAAAAGTGAAAATGGAAGAGAAAAGTGTGGGGTCCACTCATTAGAATACCATTTGACTCCCTACAAGGCTCTTGATTGCAATTTTGTCACTTACTAATTAAATTGCAAACATTAGTTAGGAAATTAAAATTAATCCTTAATTCCATTTAAGGATTTCTCTTCCTCAGTTACTTTCTTTAGGCCACAAAATATTGTCTCTAAAATATTTGAACCAAAATTATTTCCTAACTATCTGTTCTTAATTTATGGGAAACTATGTCTTTAATACCAAATATTACTTTAAAATAATTAAGGCTAAAATTTTTCATAACTATTCCCACATCATATTTCAAATTTCCAAATCCCGAAATTTGGGATGTTACAGAACTAAATACAAATATTGCTATGCATGCTTAAAACTTAATTATTATAATATAACTAATATAGTTCAAATATATAAAAGGCTAAAGTATACTTTTAGTCCTTTAAGTTTTACAAACTTTATAAAGTATACTTTTGTCCTAAAATTCTAACACCGTTAATGTTGCTAGCGGAAAACGCTGACGCAATGAACTCAAGTGATGACTAATAACATTTAATTACACATATTTTATATATTTTTTAATTTACTCATATTTTTAATAGCATTTAATTACATAGTCATCATTTAAATTTACACCGTTATTTCTTGAGTTTGCATTTTCTGTTAGCAAAATTAACGGTGTTAGAATTATAGGACTAAAAGTATACTTTATAAAGTTAAGAGACCAAAAGTATACATCATGTAAACTTAAAAAACTAAAAATATACTTTAGCCTATATAAAATATACACGGGGCGGGAACGGGCAGCCCGTGCCCTAACCCATTCCCCGCCCTGTTAAACATAAACGGGTATGAGGGCAGCCTGTACCCATTACAGGCCCAATTTAGGCGGGCTTAAACGGACCAAAAAACTTCAGGGCACGGGCGGATCCACGGGTTACATGTGTTTTGCTCACCCCTAATCACTGTCACTGATAATAGTTGAAATATTTATAATGACAATTGCTCAGGCTCTAGCATAGCAGCCCATAAGCGATGACCAAAATAAAGCAGGGAACACGAAATATTTGTATTTTACTACCTCATCTGGTCTTGAATATGGAAATGAGATAAGATATTTGCTTTGGTGTTAAATATATATATAACTTCAATTTATTTTATCCTCTAAATTTTCAATTTCTCTTTTATTTTATTTTTTTAAAAAAAATATATATTTAGATCAAGTTCCTTATATCTATTATTTCAATTTTTCTATCAGATATGGCCATGTATTCTGTTCTTTTAAATAATGTCATTTAACTATAAACTCATGTGAAAACAAATAATATGACACATGGCAACATATGATTAGAAAACTTGACATAATAAATATAAAAAAGTTGATGTAAGTGTGTGTGTGTCTATATATATATATATATATATATATATATATATATATATATATATATTAACTTGAGGTTCTCTTTTATTAATTCAAAGGTTTTTAACCATACAAAAAGTTGAATTCTTCCCCTTTCTTCTTTTTCTTAAACTTCTTCTCCTTCTTAAAACTGAAAAAATAATTTAAAACCCAAAGAATATCAATAAATATAGCGTATTTTATAGGTGATCAATAAATAACATAGCATTAAGAGTTAGATAACTAATTTATAAATATTAAAAAAATAGTTAAATTAGTTATTTCAAAAAAGTGTGTTGATTTGTCTAAGATATCCTTTCTGATAGTATGCATTAGTAACTTCCCTTAACAGAAGTCTCTTTCCTAATGAGCAATCAATACAAGAGTAGTTGCTTTTTGGTAAAAATTTGATTGAAATTTTATATTTAAAACTAGTAAAATAGAGCGTGTTTCCTGCTTTTTTGGACCATCCCTCAGGGCTGCTATGCTAGAGTCTGCGCAATGTTACCACAAGTATTTCACACTTGCATGATTTATCGGTGACGATCGTATTATCTCATTCATATGTGGCAGCGCTATTTTCGTAAGCTTTGCCAATACACTTCCATCCAACAAGTGGGGAAATGGTCAAAAGTCAAATCTTTCTTATATATAAGACATTCCAACCGTATAAAATACCTACAGAGTCTTCAGATACGGGCAATACCAATTTTATTTATGTTTTCCCAAAAGCAATGATATAATAAACCCCCATTTTATAAAATAAGGATGTCAGAGTTCCAAAAAAAAAAAAAACTGAAGCATATAATTGAAAATCAGTAAGGAAAAAAAAAAATAGAATTAAGGTGTAAAAATGCACAAGAAATGTACTAAAAAATGTTTCCAATACCAAATGTTCTTTTGAGGGGTGGAAGTAACTATGAACTTCTAAAATAGGTGCAAAAATTATATTGACCATTAGTTTGAATTTTTAAGAGTTAAGGCATAAAAATATTCATAAGATTTTTACAAAAGTGGGTGTGATCAACACAAATTCTTTATTAAGGGATAAAGTAACTATAAACTTTCAAAATATGGTCAAAAATATATATTGGCCGTTAGTTTGAATTTTCTGATTGAAAATTGTGATATAGAGGATGATGTGGATGACTAAGAAATAACATAGAATAATAATTTGTTCACTAGGTAACAGAAATTAATTACCACCTAACCTTTTATTTCCACCTAAAACTTCCTCTCTTCTGCCCTGCTCTTCCAAAAGAAGTGATGAGGTAGAGATAAATGTTTAGGTGAAAATTAGTTTCCTTCCCAGTGAACAAATTATTATTCAAATTTGGAGAAATACTTACATACTCACCACATTATCTAAACACTATCCAATTAAAATATAACAACCCATATCATTTAAATCTTAATTGATTGATTACCCATCTTAAAAAATTCAAAATTTATCTTGTTTTTAAGAAAAAAAAACATCTTAATCTTTTTTAAAATAAAACAAATGGATCATCAATATTTTTATTAAAAACAAGATAAAATTTAAATTTTTTCAGATGAATTATCAGCCAACTAAAATTAAAATGATATGAGTTGTTATATTTTTAATTCATTGGATAGAATTCAAATGTTGTGGTACTCATAGAGTATACAAGTATTTCTCTCCAAATTGTTTCTTAATCATCCACATCATCCTCAATGCCACTATATTTAGTCAAAAAATTCAAACAAACAATCAACTTATGGTCAATGTGTATTTTTACACTTATTGTAAAAGTTTATAGTTATTTTGCCCCTAAAAGAATTTGTCTTTGGTGTAATTTTGATAAAATTTCATGTGTATTATTGCGGTTTATAGTTACTTTTATCTCTAAAAAAATATTTGATGTTGAGCGTATTTTTAGGAAAGTCTCGTGTTCTTTTTTCACCATTACCAAAAACTATGCTGCAATGTATTGGGAAAGAAAATTGCAGAATGAAAATTGAGTATTGAAAGAATGAAAGAAATGTAAGCATAGATGATTTGAATAATCTAGTTGGAGTTGTTTTGATTTAATCAAACATCATGGCTTCAATCTTTTCGGAATCCAGCAACTAAGTTATAGGGTTGCCGCCCATTTCGACTTTATCTGAATTAGTCTAGTTTATAATTCTTTTAAAGGGTTGGCCACAATACTGAGTGTTCACACAAAAAAAAAAAAAATGAAATGTGAAAAAAGAAGAAATTTTCATTTATGGGCATCATTTAAGCCATCAGCCAGACGTAGGGGTGACGATTGATGAATTAGCCCATAGAAGCGTCGGATTTCGGATTGGTCAAGAGCCAACTAATATTGGCTGTCTTATTATTCAAAGTACTGGTCAATTCATTTCTGCTACAATTATTTTAGGGGCAATTTCAGTCATGGGAGAGAATTTATTTCTGTTTACTCACAAAAATTTTGAAATTTCAATATATCCCATTGGTCAAAATAAAATTATATTTTGTAAGTGAACAGATAATGATGTCCTTATTTTATATTTTTTTTATAGAGATATTTACAAAGCAAATAAAGATAAAGAGATTCAAAAGAAATTAGAGAGTTAAGAAGAATATTTAAATCATTAACAAAACAAATAAAGACATTCACAAGATAAATAGATGTATTTATAAGACAAAGAAATTGAGATTCAAAGTTAAATGCATTTTGTCCATTCATGTGACAAATAAGAGAATTCATTAGTCATAATTATTTTTTCATTTAGAAAACGGGATGTTCATTTCCCGATTGTATAACAAAAAATTATAATTAGATCCTTATAGTGTGATTTTAATTTACGTCCTGTAATTATGTTTTTGTAGTGTATATATATATATATATATATATATATATATATATATTAACAAAAACATAATTACAGGACGTAAATTATAATTATGTGTGTGTGTGTAATTGCCATAAATCATGTATTCAATTCTTTTAGTGTGCGACTGTGCGTGGGTCCATGCCAGCATCCATCTCCGTAAAGTATTGACTATGACTTTCTTTTTGAGAGAATCAGTCTTAATTTATTAGAAAAATGAATGACCAGGGACATAACTCTATATATAAGCAGATGCAGTGTCGCTAGTATATCTGTGCTACCAGCAAGCTTAGCTTATCTCATTTCCAAACACATATCTACTAGACGGCCATGGCTACTACAAGGTTAACGACGGCAACAATGGCCGCGTCTACTGTTAATTATCGAAGAGTTCGTTCATCACATATAAGCCCACCTCTAAGTTCATGGCCACTCACGTATCAGCCGCCCAGCTTATCGTTCCACAATCGGGAATCAACAAAAATACATCCTAGATCGTCCATAATTACGTCAGTTTCTCTTCATGACAAGGTGTGCGTGTGTGTAAACTGTAAAGCTTGAAAGCCATTATCATTTGCTTTATTTGTCTGCCATATGAATCACGCCGTTTTACTTTTTCTCTATGCTGGTGTTTGTTAGGACTGGGTAGCTGCGGCTCCAACTGATGAATTTACACAAAGCATGGAAGCTCTGAAAAATAAAGTTCGAGAAGCCCTGCGAAACACTACAGATCCTAAGGAAACCTTGAAGATGATAGACACAATACAACATCTAGGAATTTCGCACCTTTTCGAGCAAGACATTGGCACAACACTGAGAGGTTTGTGTGGTTGGGACGCAGGAGATGACCTCTTTGCCACTGCTCTTCACTTCCGCCTTCTCAGACATGATGCCTCCATACCTTGTTCATCAGGTTCATCTCTTTTTTTAAAGCATATTTTTATATTTTTCAGGTAGAAATTTCGCCGGACATTGATGACATATGTGTTTGTGTGTATCACTCTATTCTTACTTATAAGTTCCAATTAACTATCTATATACTAAGGAGAGTTAATTAATATTAATTATAAGCTAAATTTCCAATTTTAATTTTTCCTCATTTATGAATGGCTACAAAAGTTTACTGTAATTAATAACGGAAAAATTGTAAAAAGTGCATTTCATTTTGAAAGTGGCCTATAACATTAGGAACAAATTTTTGCTCATAATGACTTTATAAATAGGACCGGTACTCATTATGCTTAGATACAAAATTTGTTTTCTGCAATTTGAATTTGTGATTACTTGTTTGGTGTGGCAGATGTTTTCAAGAAATTTATGGATGAAACGGGGAGATTCAAGGAATCAATCGCCAGGGACACGTGGGGTTTGTTGAGCTTGACGAGGCATCATACTTAGGAGGAGAAGGTGAAGATATATTAAAGGAGGCCATGCAATTTACAAAAATCCATCTTAGCCGATCCTTATCACAACTGAGTCCTGAAGAAGGACGACATGTTGCGAGAGCCTTGAGGCTTCCAAGGCACCTCAGAATGGCCAGGCTGGAAGCCAGAGACTACATTCATGAATATGAAACATGTAGCAACCACATGTCAGCTCTTTTGACTTTGGCAAAATTGGACTTTGTCATGCTTCAATCGCTGCACCAAAAAGAATTAGCTGAGATTTGCAGGTAACTTAGATTCTCAAACATTTTTTTCTCATATTCAATACCACCTTTAGTCTTTAATATAAGACTTCATTTGCAGTGCAATTTGCACCACAAACTAGATTTTACATTAATTAAGGAAATGAGGTAGTATAATGCTACATATGGACAAAAGTTTCTGACTGACATTTTTTAGGTGGTGGAAAGAATTGGGGCTGGTTGATAGACTTGGTTTTGCGAGAGATAGGCCATCAGAGTGCTTCCTATGGACAGTGGGGATATTTCCAGAGCCATAATATTCTGATTGCCGAATTGAACTCACCAAAACCATCTGCATATTGCTGGTCATGGATGATATGTTTGACTCTTATGGCTCCTTGGATGAACTTGTTCTCTTCACTGAAGCCATCAGAAGGTTGATCAGCTAGTCAAATAATTTCTGGTTATCACTTATAAAAATTAACACGTGTGATTCAGAATCATTGTTAATTTTTTAAAATATATGCTTGCTTACAGGTGGGATGTGGACGCAATGCAGGGGCTGCCTGAACATATGAAGATATGCTACATGGCATTGTACAACACGTACGACCAATGAAATAGCCTTCAGAGTTCAGAAACAACATGGCTTGACCGTCGTTTCTCACCTCAAAAGAACTGTAAGAAAATTTGAATGAATAATCAGAAATCATGACAAATATTAGAAAAAAGTACTTACCGTTCAGCATGGGATCAATATAATTATGCAATTAATTAATGAATGACTTGGGTGCAGTGGATAGATATATTCGAAGCATTTTTAGAGGAAGCCAACTGGTTCAGCAGAGGACACACACCAAGTTTTGAGGAATATTTGGAGAATGGTGTGACTTCTGCGGGATCATACATGGCTCTGGTTCACTCATTCTTCCTAATGGGAGACCATCTCTCAAACCAAAACATTTCCATGCTAATGAATCCGTATCCAAGGCTCTTCACTGTGTCCGGTCAAATTCTACGCCTTTGGGATGACTTGGGAACTTCAACAGTACGCGTGCCTTTCTTTAATCATCATTTTATATTAGTCTATGCACAATTAAATATACAAGATCTTAATAATAGATTATTAATAAATTGATTAACGACGAAGTTTCGTGACGTGGTAATTAGGAAGAACAAGAAAGAGGAGATAATGCGAGCAGTATTCAATGCTACATGAGAGAGAATAATCATTTAGAGGAAGACGGAGCAAGAAAATACATAAAAGAGCGAATAGGGAAGCTGTGGTGGGAACTAAACAGCATAGCAATGGCCTCAAAGTCAATGCCATGGTCAACGATGAAGGCATCGCTGAACGTAGCAAGAACTGCGCAGGTCATTTATGAGCATGGAGATGACAAAAGCGCCTATAGCGTAGATGATTATGTACAAGCTTTGCTCTTCCAATCATTTTCAAACTTCTGGTAGGTCTTACGTAATTCCTTATTTGGAAAACATAACAAATGCTTCAATTATTCCGTCACTATTTACTTCTCCCAATTTGGATTTTGTATATCGTCTCAAGGTATTTCCGATAATTATTACTCCCTCTGATCTAAAAGTAGGACTTATTTTGTTATACAAATTGCATCGTGATGCTACCAAAATTTAACTAAGTACCGCAAGTGTACGGGTCGTGAAAATAACAAGTGGTAAATCAAGGTCGTCCCACAGAGACTCAACTCAGCTAGTGATTAGATGTCAAATTTCCTTTTTTCGTTTAAGTTGAATAGATTTGTTTTCAATAAGTAGAAGAAATGCAAATAACATACGAAATAAATATCGACAAAGACTTTTCAAGAGAGCGAATTTCAATATCAAACGAACAACCTAGAGTTACTAATCCCTTGTTTGTTTATTAGATTTTATTCCCACTAAATTAATTTTGACTTAATTTAATCAGCTAATCTAGAGTATTAATGTTTATAAATGTCTTCCAGTCCATTTATATACCTATTTCAATTAATTATGCAATGTCTCACACGACTAATTAAGATGCAATTCACTCGGGCTCACTCTAATTTGATTATGTGGAGCTTCTAGGTATATACCTATCCTAGACGCAAATTAAATTAAAATCTAATTCCACATTACTTAATCTCAAGGTCAATTTAGGATTCCCTTTGTCAAGTTCAATCCTAAATCCCCAAAACATGTTGTGGCCAATCACTAAGCAATAACAATCAAAACAAGATTAAATAAACTGAATTAATAATAAACAAAACTATTAATGGGAATAATCTCTAAAATCCAAACAAGTTCATAGGTCCTTTAAGTTGAAAAATAAATTAGTCAGACATGGCTTCAATCCAGATCACAGCAAAATCAAAATTCAGGTTAAGATTCATGAAGAATGATAAGAAATTGGAACTAGACAACACCAAGATCAAGAACAATTAAACCCAACAACCTCCTTTATTTCTTTTTTATCTGTGCATTCTCTGTGTTGCTCTTTCTTTTTCTCGCTGCTTCGGTTTTGTATTCTCCAGCTGCCGCCTAGTCTTTGCGTCTCTTGTTCTCCAGCCGTCACATCTTCTATTTTTCCCAGCCGCGTGTCTGCTCCAATTCGTCCAGTCTCTATTTTTTTCTCTCCCGTGCTCCTGCATCTCTTCCTTATTTAATAGATGGATATTAGGGTTTTTTTACCCCTTTGCTTTTCTGTGGGCCCACGCACAATTTCCTTAGCCCAATATCCTCTAAATGACGTGATCTGCTTGTGATTTTGAAAAGCAATGGAAAACTAAATGATAATGCTAATGATAATAATAATAACAGAACTAATTATTTATTTATTATTTTTTTAATAACTTCTAATTACTATTATTTATTTCCTAAACTCAAAAACTTTTATTTTAAATTGAAATCCCACAAATGATACACTAATTTGATTTGAGCCTATAATCATATAATCTCATAGAAATCTTTTAAAATTGTTTAGATAACTCTCCAAATATCTTTAAAATGTACTTTATTTATATCAATTATGGAGAGTTATCACATTGTAAACTAAGCTAGAACTGGAGGAGTATTTCTTTTCAATAATATTGTACCACTTTCAGATAGAGGGTACTAAATGGAGTTATTGAAGCAATAATTGATGTTTTGTCCCTCTAATTTAAATTTGATTGTAACCCGGTCATTAAACTTACTAGTATAACTCAGTCCTTATATTTTGATTCAATTGAAGTTTAGTCTTCAAATTTTAAGTCATTGCAATTCAATTTATTTTAGTTTTAACTATTATATATATGGACTAGTATTATTAATGTTAAACTATCAGGATTCATTTCCATCGAGTTTTTTCTTTTTTCTTCTTGACCTAAGCATCGAGTTAAAATTTAAGGATTGGATACAAAATTATAAGTATTGAGTTGCATCAAGTTAAGATTTAATGATTTAGTTACAAAGGTTAAGGTGTAAAAATACATATGAGCTTTTTCTCTAAAAACAAAAATGCACATATGCTTTTTTTAGGAGCAAAAATATACACGTGGTTACCATTTTGGTACAAAAGTCACATCCCACCGTTAAGTCACTGTTCACCGTGATGAGAGAGAAAGAGATGAGAGGTGAACAGTAACTTAACGACGATAAACAGTGACTTAACGATGGGATGTGACTTTTGCACTAAAATGGTAACCACATGTGTATTTTTACTCCTCAAAAAAGCATATGTATATTTTTGCTCATGGGGAAAAAGCTTATGTATATTTTTGCACATTAACCCTAGTTACAACTAGGTTGACATTACATGAACAAAAAAAAAAATCTAAGATTTAAAATATATGGTACAACACTAAATGGAGGACAAGACTAAAAATGAACAAAATAATTCTTATGTAATACATGGATTTAGGGAACTGGTTAAAAATCAGATAAAATTATATGAGGAGATGATAAAAAGGAAAAGAACCATAGAGATTTGGTTGGAAAAGACAAATTAATTTTCGCAATCAATATTTCAATTTAATCCTTTGACACTCGTTCTTATTTTTGTTCCGCCCATTTTTCTACCTATTCCATTTAGATATACGAATTCTCTGTTTTCCCAAACAACCTTTACTTTTCCGGGAAAAATTCATCTCCCTTCTTGTGACAAGAGAACGTGGGTCGTATATTGACATATTCGGCCTTCATTGCCATAAGATCCCTGTAAATTTAAACTCTATTCCTCTTGCTTTGTTCAAATGATTCCAAGTCTACGTCCACCAAACCACATATGTGTTTTTGGCTATTCTCCCAAGTGATTGAGAAGGAAAGAAGCATGGATGAGGAATGCTACTCCTAAAGACAAGGCGCAATGGAGAGGCTCTTCACCGCATCAACTCGCTATTTGTCTCTAATAGGGCACTGGTGCCTCTCCACTGCGCCTTGTCTTTAGGAGTAGCATTCCTTATCCATGCTTCTTTCCTTATCAATTTGTCTATAATGATAGGACACCGCAAAGAGCCTCTCCATTGTGCCTTGTCTCCATTACCTCTCCATTGTGTTGATTCTACCATATAATCTTGGCGGTTAACACAATTACCCTAGAGAGAAGCTCGACAAACCACAATCTTCCATTGTCTTGCAAATCGGCATCGTCCGCTTCCTCTCCAATATCTTCTCTATGAATACTCGTTCACATAAGATTTTAGTTGAAGTCTTAAGCTTTGCCACCACAACCCAGTTGACAATTTTCTCGGCAGGAGCAAGAAAGATGCTTGCTTTAGTTTTCAATGGATTGCCATTTTTCATGTATAATTTACTCTCAGGTTAATTGCTTACGCTCTTCAAATAAAATTGCTCTAAGAATTTGGAGCCCTTTGATTCCACTAAATTGTATTGACCTCCACCATTATTCTGAGAATCACATGAAGTTCTGACTTTTCCTACAATTACTCATATGCATTTGACCCATCTTACCGAATAATTGGTTTTGGGGCCAAGCTCATTGCAGTCATCAATGTTGGAAGCTTGGTCGCTACTGCAGCCTTCGAAGGAGAAGATACTAGAGAGGAAGCCAAGGTTGCTGATTTGGGAGACGGTGGAAGATTGTGGCTCGTCAGCCTTCGGCTTCGTCTCTCTTGGATAATTGCTATAATGGCCAATATATACGGTAGAATCAAGGGTTGAGGTTGTAATTTATCAAAACGTCGTTTTTGTAATGCAATGGAGAGGCAATGGAGACAAAATGCAATGGAGAGGTTTCGCACAAGTGTTGATGACGAAGTGCATATGCAGTGGGCGAGATTTCTAACAACCAAGCAACATGGACTCTCTAGTGCAATATCATCATCTTCATCTTGTCACTAGTACGTGCACCCAATCTCATATTCTTTCCTTTTTTTTTTCTTTTGGTACAAGAAATGTCTATAGCCCAAAAAGCATTACAGTTTTAATTACTCTGATAGGGGATTAAATCTGGAACATTCATTAAGGTCCGTACAGGTGAGACAGGCACGAGTCTAGTAATGAAAGAGGTGTTTGGAAACCTTCCAAAACCTAGATTTTGCATAGTACGAGGTAAGTATGTGAGAAGAGTTTTGTCTCGACTTGCGCAAAACCTAAGTTTTGAACTTTTCTCAAACACCCCCAAAGTACTAGATAAACTCATAAACCCTCCTTTATTAAAGCATCGACAAAATGGTTTTATTCTCTTGGTACGTGTTGTAGCTTCACCTCTCTTGAGTACATCATTAGATTCTGATCTATACGAATAGCAAGTTAATACACATTTTTCTACCATTTTTGTTCTGCTTCAAATCAACCATATTTTCTTGCATTTGATTCAAGATGCTTATCTCAAGAGAATGCTTAAAACCTACAAGGCAATGACCTTGGCCATTATAATTTCTAACCACTCCACCACCATTTTCATTCGTTTTTGTTTTGGCTAAGTGCTTATATTTTTTTATTGGAGGCAATTTTGTTAGAAGCATTTAAATGTGAACACCTCTTCTATCAGAAATTTAAACATTAATTTTTCATATTGTGAGAGACTATGTCCTTTGGATAGACTCAACCTCAATTATTATTATTTTTTTTGATATTAAAAAGCTTTGAAAGGGTTCGACACCAGTCCCCTACCAAGGCCAGGGCATGGCCCCGAGCTCTATGAGCACTTACTGGAGACTTACGAGATCGCCTATCAAAGGAGTCCCAGCAACGACAGAAGGGATCAACCCATGACCCAAGAGCCTAGTCCTGAATCCCTTACTTACCATCTGTGCCAACTTTTATTGGCTCAACCTCAATTGTTATCTACATTTTTGTTTGATGACGAGCACACTTATGATATAGGCTGCTACAATACTCAGTATCATCGTTCATTAATTCAAGCCCAAAGACCACCCCAAAAAATTCCGGCCCACACGCACTACAACTCAACAACATTTCCATTCGATAATTTCATGATGATTGAGTCATCAGTGTTAAACATTGGCCATAACGACTGATTTAATTGTTTTCTAAAAGATATAATAAATTTTTAAATAATTTATATTTGATATTCGAAATAAAATTACTTAAGTATTTCATAAAATTTAAATAATAATAATAATATTTTTTTGTATAGTGAATCTTTGTATTGGAAAAGCCTGTTTAAAATTAATAAGATTTCAATAAAACATTGGAATTATATTTTAAGCTAATAAATAGATAAAAATATAATTTATTTTCAACAATATTTTAATAGCATATAGATTGTTTTAACTGATTGTCACCTTCAGTCAACCTAACAACATATGTTCTCTTCAAATACTCATAACTAGTCTGGCCGATTAATTCAAGATGAATTTTTGAAATAAAAATTTAAGTATTTGGGAAATTAAAATGGTCTTCAACAATGGTTCATCTTGGTCTTACCTTTTGTGTCCGTTACAATTGCCGCGCCTAAAACAAAAACAAGATGAGAAGTTATTGTATGAGTTTTATTTTATTTTTTTTGGATACCAACTAAGGGTATATCGCATTCGCATTTGACAGCTGTTAATTAGAAATATTAAAGGGAATAAAATAATAACTCATGAGAACTATTCATTTACCATCAACTAATGACGAAACAATAAATCCTCAAATTCTTTGGGATTTGGATAGATACATGAGGTGAGGACCTATAAGTGTATTAAAACTCGCATGGGATCAGCCAATTTTGCCTGGAATTCGGCGACCGCCTACCTTGCCAGCCCGATCGACACCAAACTCAGAAATTTTCAACTCGGGGCGACTCGTCTCAACTTGTTGTGAACCGGAAATGACTTGAATAACTCGCTGAATTGGAGGGTCAGCCGAATTATACCTTCTTTAGTCTAGATCTCTTGGGGAACAAAAAAAAAAAGAAAAGGATTAAAAGGAGAAGAAAGCAAAGACTTTCATGTCTATCACTCAAAACCTGCCCGTATTCGTCATTGCCAAGTTCAATCTTCACCGATGCTCGTGTTGTTGGCACCAGTGTCGGCTCACTCTTCCCTTCTCACCCCGTCATCGTTGAGGGCACTCCGTGGCTGTCACTATGATAACTTTCCATATTTCATATATTTAAAGTACATTTTGAAGATATTTGAAGAGTTATCTAAACAATTTTAAGAGATTTTATGAGATTATGCTATTATAAGATCAAATCAAGGTGGTGCATTATTTGTGGGATTTCAATTTAAAATAAATGTTTTTTTAGTTAGAATTGTCTAAATAAAAATAAAAGCAAAAAATAAAAAATAAATAAATAAATAAAAATTAAGTTTTTGTTATAAAACTGAAAGAATTCTAGAGAGAAGTCAGAGGAAATTCTAGAGAGATGAAATCCATTCAAGTGTAATGAATAGTTACAGGAGACCTCTATTTATAGAAGGATGCAAATAGTAGATTACTATGCGTATATACCATGTCATCCTGTATTTGGAGATTATAGGTCAATGGACATCCACATAATAAGAATATTCATAACACTCCCCCTTGGATGTCCATTTATGAATGTGCCTCGTTAAAAACTTTAACTAGGAAAAACCCAGTGGGATAAAAACCTAGCCAAAGAAAAGAGTACAACATTCATTGATACACTGTTGAGTTTTGCCTCATTAAAAACCTTTCTAGGAAAAACCCAGTGGGACAAAACCTAGATAAGGGAAAAAGAGTACAGCGTGTATTGTCTCCCCCTATTGATTACATCAGACTTGCTCCCCCTGATGACCACATTGCTTCATTGTCTTTCTATCATCAAGTATTCATTGTATACCTGCAAGATCTAAATCTTTCAAGTAAAATCATAAATATACATGTGCATAAATATTTATTCAGATAATAATATCACATGCACGATAAATGTTTCATGCTACATATGAATTCACTTAATTAATTATTCTCGAGAATTTGATGCTCCTAGCATCTTGAGTCCTTCAGGGACTTATTCTAGCGCCTTATGTTCTTCAGGAACATGTGCTTCTGGCACACACTAATATAGTATGACTCATGATCCTCATTATCATCATTACAGCATATGCTATCTTATAAAAATAAATATCATCAATGTCGACTTTATTTTTCGGTCCCATCGGATTTCATTCATAATTTATTGAGATCTCATTATATTCACATATATTAGATACCTAGGTCTCTCTTAGACCACAAAACACTTTTCTTGTAATATCTCTTCTGGAGATAACATCTCATCAAAAGATAACTCTTCTGGAGCTTTACTTAATTATCCTCGACTTGATCATCTATATTTTATAGCTCCTTTTCTCTTTCGAGGATTTTTATCTTTATAACCGATGGACCAGCAACGCTTCAGGCGTGCTTTATAACAATTCATATAGGAGCATTTGCAGTTGGGATATGTGACTTTGTCACTTTCTTTAGGTCAGTAAATGCTTCTAGCATTCGATTAACTAAACTCTAAAATTGAATTATCATTTTGAACTTTTAGTGCACAATTCCTTGTACGATGATCATTATGAGCCAATGATAATACATTCTAGTAAATCTTTACCCAATCTGCTTATTTTTCTCCCCCTCATCAAATCATCAATTTTCTTTGTATATCCATCTATGTGCATTGAAGTAGATTAATAATCATTGCACATTTAAAACATTTTAAGATATGGAATTATTCTGGCTCCTGACCAAAAGCCAAATTTTACGGGGAGAATTTTGTTGGATTATAAGCTGCAAATATACACGTATGAACAATGTTCTCATAATCATTGATCTATCCATTCATAGATACTTTAATACATGATTTATGGATCATTCAATCTGGAAATTGCGCGCATAATATATTGCAAACATCTGGTTGCAATCATCACTGCAAACTTTGCAGATCAATAATTTCATATGTACTCTTTCAATTTAATATATTTTCAGAGATCCATTTCCAATAATATTTTCATAATCATATCTATTTGAGAACAAGCAGCACATAATATGACTCGGATGATCAAACAAGTCATGCCAACATTCCATATAATTTATCATCAAATCCAATATCAATCTTGGGGGAATCAACACACAAACATTCACAGAAAATTAACACAAAAACACTCACACTTGATATATATCAATCTCCCCCTCAAGTATGAGTCTGTAGAAATTAATTCATGTAATTTCATACAATATTCCATATATGATATCTATTTCTACAGATATCATTAAAATTCCACAAATGCATTATCAATGCATTATTCTGTTACTTCTGGTAACAAAATTTCAATTTTCCAGAAACAACAATCAAATAAATACAAAATCATTGAAATTATCAAAATACTGTGGAATCACAGATGCATTACTGTGGAATCACAGGCGCAACATGTATCACTGTGGAATTGTCGTATGCATATATAGTCAAAAAGTGTCTAAGCTCGTGCTTGACAGGGTGCAGATCTGTAAAGATTCAACAGGACTGCGCATATCTGCAGAGATTCAATAGGATTTAATTCGACTATAAATAGAAGAAGGCAAACGAACATGCCTCATAAACATTCAAGCATCTTATAAC
Organism: Acacia confusa; assembly: GCA_037074495.1. Lineage (NCBI taxonomy): Eukaryota > Viridiplantae > Streptophyta > Magnoliopsida > Fabales > Fabaceae > Acacia > Acacia confusa. Next base: position 5,173,649 of record CM073509.1, read on the forward strand.
ATTCACTACCATATACTAACTTATCATTTTTCTTCTAATCACGTATATTATTGCAATGGCAGGTCCAAGTAATTTTATCCCAGTTTCTGATACATCTGACACAGCATTACTTGATGCTTTGTTGTATGATGATCAGACAAACCTGTCATTTACCTCTTTATTATCTCCTAATCCTTTTGAGATGTTTATTCCTCCGTCTACTATTCCTCCTTCTGCTTCAAATATACCTACTTCTCCCCCAAGAACAAATGTTCTTCCTCAATTTAGAAGGAATGAAGGTACAACTGAAGCAGGTTCATCAAGGAGGCCTGTTAAAAGGTGTAGAACTATGGCTGAACTAATGGAGTCTACCAGTCAAATTCAACCAATAGTCACAACAATCAATGAGCCAGCATTCATAAGCCAGCAAACAACCACCAGCCAGCCATCAACCACGATCCAGCTAGCAACAATCAGCCAACCGACAACCATTAGCCAGCCAATAACAATTAGCCAACCAACAACCACTAGCCAGCCATCAACTACAAGTCAATTAGCAACAACTAGCTTATTGGAATGTAGTTGTTGTCATGTTTTACGAGAGATCATACATACCAACGAACTCCAGTACCATAAACTTGAAGTTCACGGAAGAAGAACAGGTATGATTACCCATGCTGTTTTATTTGAAAAAGTACAGGATAAATCTTATAATACTGACAGGCTTCCAATGTTTGATTTCACAAAGAAAAATTTTGAAGAAATCAAACAATTTCTGACACAGTATTGTATAGATTTACAAGCATCAGGATATATCTTGATGCGTGATCCTGTATTAGCCTATCATGAGGTTCTCTGTGTTGGTTCGGAATGGGCTATAAATCCAAATGACCTCCATGGAAGTTCATTTCAAACCAATATTGAACACTCATTAGGCAAAGGAAAACAACCTGCAGTAAGTATACCCTATGATACTTCATCCCTTAACCAGGGTGAATTATATAGGTTATCTATGGAGCAACGAGAAAGAATAAAGAAAACAACGCTCCATGATTTAAGAAATTATTTTCACTTAACCCTTGATGAAGCGAGTAAACAATTAAATATGTCTACTCACACCATACAAAAAATCTATCAAAAAGGAGGGTTAACTGAGTGGCCACACAAGAAGCTCAAGAAACTTATGACGCAAATCTCGATATTACGAAGAGCTTTGCCTCATCTGGATCCCATCTCAAGAGAAGCAAAAGAAGAAGACATTAAATATCTTCAGAATGAGATGATTAAAGTTTGTAATGATGTTGAGCCACTCGCAATTAAACTTTGTTGAAATAATATTTCCTTTTGCTTAATTATTTTGTTTATGAATATTCTTTTCTCGTATTTATAAAAATTGTTATAATCATAGAAATCACATAACAACCATAATAATATATTTTCTTTATTCACTTCTGGGAATGAAGTTGGATAAAAATTCATGATCCATAACTCACTGATTTGTTTGATCATGGCAAGAAATTAATCCACAATATTTCTTGACTTTACCACAATATTGCTACTGCAATAGCAAATTGAATATATTTATTTATAATAAGAATCATGATCATACAATCCCTTGTCTCATAATTTGAGGGAATATTTAATGCCAAATATACAATTTTGAGGCCTTTATACAACTGATGGCATACAAAATTTATGGATCAAATATTGTTTCATAATTTGTCTCTCATCATTAGGCTAACTTGCCTCTTGGCTTTAGGGTATCTTGCCTCTGAAATTAAGGCTATCTTGCCTCTTGGTCTCAAGCCAATTTATGCCTCATATCTCTATGGCATTTTAATCTCATATATATATGGCCTTTTAACAGTTTATCTTCAGGATAAATAAAATATAAGCATAATAAAATAAATAGATGGAACCCACTAATATGTATATACTAGTGTTGTTGCCATAAATAATAAAAGGGAGGGGATATATATAAAGCAGTAAATAAATAAATAAAAATAAAATAAATGATTGGAAATAAACGTGCTAAATAAATAAAAAGAAGATGAAATAGGAATGGTAGTAAACTCACAGCGAGACCTATCTCATCCATAGGTAAGAAAGAGGATGCATATGCAAATGTAAATGTAAATATATATATATATATATATATATATATATATATATATAATATAGAAAGCAGTAAATAAATAAAAATAAAAGGGAAGGGGGATATAAAGCTGTAAATGAATTATAAATAAATGGAGTCCACTAAACTAGTGTTACCACCATGAAGAATAAACAAAGCGGTAAATAATAAAATAAATGGTGCCCACTATACTAGTGTTGCTACCACAAAAGATAAATAAAGTAATAAAGAATTTAAATAAACAAAGCTGTAAATAATAAAATAAATGGTGCCCACTATACTAGTGTTGCTACCATAAAAGATAAATAAAGTAATAAAGAATTTAAATAAACAAAGCTGTAAATAATAAAATAAATGGTGCCCACTATACTAGTGTTGCTACCATAAAAGATAAATAAAGTAATAAAGAATTTAAATAAACAAAGCGGTAAATAATAAAATAAATGGTGCCCACTATACTAGTGTTGCTACCATAAAAGATAAATAAAACAATAAAGAATTTAAATAAAATAAATGGGGCTCACAAAGTGCACCACCATAAAAGATAAATAAACGCAATAAATAAATAGAGCCCACTAATAGATACTAGTGTGCCTCCATGAAGAATATTATAAAATATTTATTATGATATCATATACAAACACCTAGGACCCAGTGGAAATTTTTATATCTCCGTGAATCAATGTATAAATCAAAACGTGTGGACCCCGCTCAAATAAAAATGCAACTTCAAATTGCAACTTTCATTAACGACTAATTATACAATCAATCAAAATGCATAAAACAAAACTTGTGGACCCCGTGCAAAGAAAAATGCAATGCAACATTACTTATCTCCTGGTCTCTTCCGAACAGTACACATTAACCACCTACTCTATGATCATGCTTTAATAATTCATTGCTATTGTTTTCTATTAACTATTCATGTTTTGTCTTACTATATTCATCAACTTCAATCATTCATACATTGAATCAGAAAACGTACCTAAGCAGAGAATCCTCCTCCGTTCTTTCTCATCTACTTCTCAGAAGCCCTCCTCTCCTTCATCTAGTTCCTTGGCACAAGCTTTCGTGCCTCACCGATGTCCACTTAATTTTCTGAGACGGAGTGTTTCTAAATGTGTTTGATAAGTTAGTGGGATCCGAACTAGAATGCGCACGATGAGCAGGTTCTTGCAAGATCTTGGATCTGTGACTTTTTAGGAGAGAGAGAGTATTGATTATACGATTCAGCACAGTAAAATGACGAGGCAGTCAGGTAAGGAATAGCTAAGAGACGAGGAGGTAGAAAGCGTAGAGCCAATGAGGAAAACATAGAGCTTCGTGCTCTTCTCTTGGCGTCTGAGCGGGACCATATTTAGAGGTGAAGGAAGAAGACGACAATGAGATTTTGAATGATGAAATACTGATGAAATCGCAGAGATTGCGAAGATCGGGGAAGAACAAAGACAATCAACGACACAAGCTCAGTTAGTTAGAGGCTCGTGCTGATAACGTGTTATAAAACTGAAAGAATTCTAGAGAGAAGTTAGAGGAAATTCTAGAGAGATGAAATCCATTCAAGTGTAATGAATAGTTACAGGAGACCTCTATTTATAGAAGGATGCAAATAGTAGATTACTATGCGTATATACCATGTCATCCTGTATTTGGAGATTATAGGTCAATGGACATCCACATAATAAGAATATTCATAACAGTTTTATTATTGTTATGACTATCATTATTATTTAATTGCTTTCCTTTCATTTTCTTCTATAATCAAAAGCAAATAGGGAGCACGGTTGGAATTGATGAATGAAAGAGATCAATTATTGGGTAAAAGAGATGGACCCCACGGATGAATGAATTGGACCAAGCAAATCACGTCATTGATATTGGGCTAATGAATTAAATTTTTGATTGAATGATGTGGGCCCACAATGAATGGAAGGAGAATGAGAAAAAGACCTAAATCTATTAAACAGAGGCAACAAGACGAGAGAAGGGGTGACGACCAAAAAGAAAAAGGCGGAGACACGAGACGCATAGGCGGCAATTCAAGAAGAAGAAAAACAACACGCTGAGGCCGAAAGAAAACTGAACAGAAGACGCAAGACGAGGGACGCACTAGACGAATCAAATGAATTAAATTTTTGATTGAATGATATTGGGCTAATGAATTAAATTTTTGATTGAATGATGTGGGCCCACAATGAATGGAAGGAGAATGAGAAAAAGACCTAAATCTATTAAACAGAGGCAACAAGACGAGAGAAGGGGTGACGACCAAAAAGAAAAAGGCGGAGACACGAGACGCATAGGCGGCAATTCAAGAAGAAGAAAAACAACACGCTGAGGCCGAAAGAAAACTGAACAGAAGACGTAAGACGAGGGACGCACTAGATGAATCAAAGCACATACGTGACGGCTGGACGCAGAGAATACAGGAGACGGATTGAATAATTATTCAAGAAGAGGCTGTTGCTGATTCTCTTGTCTTTGGTCTTATTTCAAGTAATTCTGGGTTCAGTAGCTTGTTAAGTTCCATTATTTCTGTAACATCCCAAAATTTTGGGAATTGTAAATTAATATTTTATGGGGAAATTAAATTATGAAATTTGGGCCAAAATATTTAAAAGAATAATTATTGGAAATTAAGGATTTATCTCCATAATTATTCAATGATTTCAATCAAGTTTAAAATGCAAATAAAATGTTGTTTTAAATAAAATGTTGTTTTAAATAAAATGTTGTTTTAAAAGGAAAGATGGATCATTGGACCATGTGAGAAAGCCTACAACATAAGCCTATTATACCATAGAGTGTCAATGTATATATCCCTCTCATTATCCTGCAAATTGGCGGAACCAGAAGGATTAAAACAAAGCCTATAAATCATTTCATGCAAGCCCACGTGACACCAATATTGAGAACCCATTATCTCATTTAATCAATTAAACCAAAGGAGTGGCTAGACACGTTAAGCAGCAGAAAAATAAAGTTCCTTCCTCTCAATTCCAACTCATCGTGAGAAGCAGACGCATGATTTCTTTTGGACCTCAGAACCATTGCTTCGGCCCAGACCTTTTCTTTCTTAAGCCCAAACCGATTCAATGATCATTAGATAAAACCATCTAATAGCTACAGTAACACAAGATCAGTCGCGAATTAACACGTAGAGGGGCAGCTGTCCGAAATTTAACATGCAAGAGAAGATTATTTGATAGTTAAATACTTGTCTTTACTCCTTCGTTTCTTCATTCTTTCTGAGACACAAGCCGAAAAATAGAAAGAGAGAAGAGAGACCGAGAGTGTTTTTGGAGAGCTTCTTATTTCCTCTGCTTCATCATTCGTGAAAACAGAGCAAGGAATCAGTCAACGTTGATCACCTTTGGAGCTTGGAAAACCTGAAGGTGATTCTTGTCTTCCTTTTCCTTTGTTCCTGTGATCATTTAATCATGATAAAACCAAATAGAAACTGAAAAGAATACACCAAAGTCAAAACTGAAAAAGAAAACGAAAAACAGGGGGTTATTTGGGTTGTTGTAGATGTTTAATTTCTGCATGTTTGAGTATACAGTTCTGTTTCTGTGTGTCTGCATGAAGAAAAAATAAAGAAAATATTCTGATGTTTCCATGCATGTCAGTTCTGTTGTCTTGGAGGAAATAAGAAAGAGAGCAAACAAACTAAAATAAACATAGGTATATATATATGTGAGTTTGCTGTCATGGGTTCTGTTTTGCAAAGGAGAGAATATATAATTGCTGATGTAAAGTTGCTGTAGGTTCTTCTTTTGGGAAGGTTCAGTATGTGCATGCCAATGGAAGAAAAGAGTTAAATAAATAAATAAATAAATATATATATATATATATATATATATATATATGTCCAGGTGTGTGTATCGGGTAGGGAGTGAAAAGTCAAAGTTAAATATATATGTGTGTGATCTCTGTGCTGTCGGGTATGTCAGGAATAAGGGAGAAGAGAGGAGTTTTTGTTTTATCTACTTATATACATGTATGTGTGTGTCGGGTTGTTGAGAAAAGAAAGGGGAAAAAGTGTTTAGATATATAAATATGTATATGTGTAACGTGTTTGCATGAAAGAAAGAAAGAAAATAAAACAAGTAGGTAAGTTTATGTTGGGCTAATGCATGTAAGGAGAATTATTTCATTATCAATACCCATATGTATTTATATGTATGATGGGTATATATACGTGTATTAGATGAACCTTGAGAAATGAATAAACGAAAGGTAACTAATTTTTCTCATACTTATATGCATATGGATGGCGTCTGGAATCAGGTACAAAAAAAAATGAAAATGTGCCTAGGAGCTAAATGAATTAACCAAATCTAGTTATATATGTATATAGATTAATGTATGTATGAGAATAATTATGTATCTTGCTTGATGTTATTTTATCTTTACTCTCATTGCTATTCATAAAATACATTGTTAAATAATTTGGAAACCATAAATTAGCATTACATTATGGTCAATTTTTGGAAACCATGAGAATAATTAAATAAATACATTTAATTATATTCTCATCTAATGGTTGGTTATTATTAATTTTAATTGATTAATAAAAAAAATGTGTTTGTTAAGAAAAAGGAGGTTATCAATAAAATAAACATAATTGGGGAATTCAAGTTAATAAAATGAAAGAATGATAATAATGATAATAATGTGTCCTTATTATTAGGAATAAGGAAGTAAATAAACAATGGAAATAGATAATGAAGGAGTTATTATTTTAGAATTAGTGTATTTTAATTATCAGTTATAATTCTGGATATGTGGAATTTTAAGGATGTTATTAATTGTTAGAAAATTGATTTGTATAGATTGAATTGTTGAGTGTATTTGAAGCCTGGTTTGAGAGCAGTATGAAAGTAGTTAGCTCTGGCGGGAGGTAACCACTTTCCACTTGTTATGATTATTAATATGCTGCTATTGAGTATGTATTAAATTGATTATGATTATTTTAAATAAAATTGCCTTGTGGAATTTTATGAGTTAAGATATATGCATTCATTTATCATGATAATTATGGAATGAGAAGAAATGGGAGAAGATAGAAAGTTATTTACACCACGTGGTGAATGCCTCCATTGGTGCACGATGGTTGGCTTTTTATTGTCCCAACAGTTCAAGAGGGACTAGCCCAACAGTTCAAGAGGGCTTACGACACCCCAACAGTTCAAGAGGGGAAAAGACCCATGGTCTGGGACAGGTGCTCTGAGGATTTTGGCCAGTCCTCATCACTTGCTCGGTGAGCTTTTAGAGTAACCAGTAATATGGGTGTAACTTAGCTCATGGGCCTAGTCGTGGAAGTACGTCGGTTTGGATGGATTAATGGGAGGTATTTGGGTATTGAAATTGAATAGTTTTATGACACCCATCATGATACTTGATTATGAAGTAATAATGGATAGAGAAGATGTAGATGAATTGTTATTTTGAAATGGATCTGTTTTGTTTTGGATTGAATTGCTTATTCCACTTGGCACCTCACTAGCACTCGTTGATATTCATAATGAGTTGGACTGATGGTTACAACATTTTTCCACAGGTGACCAGTCCGGTTCAGGTCCTTCAGGGAAACAGACAGAAGTTTAGTTTGCGGTGCTAAGAGTAGGACTTCTGTTCTTTTGTTGTATGTTTTGGATGACTGTATATTGCCACACATTAGGGCTTATCATGCATACTTTCACATATTTTGAAAATTTTAAATTCCACGTAAAACCTATTATCTGGTAAACTCTGATTAATACTCTTTTAAATATGTAATTAATCTGATAATTAAAAAGTGGTTGTTTCAATTTCAGTACTTAGAATATGAAATTCCAGTATGTCTTTGAACCTGAATTTTGAATTTGTTGTGATTTGGATTGAAGCCATGTGTGGCTAAATTATTTTTCAACCTAGAGGACCTATGAACTTGTTTGGATTTTAGAGATTTTTCCCACTATTTAGTTTTACTTAATATTAATTCAGTTTATTTAATCTTGTTTTGATTGTTATTGCTTAGTGATTGGCCACCATTGAGCATGTTTTGGGGATTTACGATTGAACTTGACGAAGGGAATCCTAAATTGACCTTGAGATTAAATAATGCGGAATTAGATTTTCATTTAATTTGCGTCTAGGATAGGCATATACCTAGAAGCTCCGCATAATCAAATTAGAGTGAGCCCGAGCTAAATTGCATCTTAATTAGTCGTGTGAGGCATTGCATGATTAATTGAGATAGGTATATAGATGGACCGGAAGATATTTATGAACATTAATACTCTAGATTAGCTGATTAAATTAAGTTAAAATTAATTTAGTAGGGATAAAATCTAATAAACAAATAAGGGATTAGTGACTCTAGGTTGTCCTTTTGATATTGAAATTTGCTCGCCGTGAAAAGTGTTTGTTGACATTAATTTCTTATTCTATTTGCATTTTTTTTCTATTCTTTGAAAACAACTCTGAGTTATTCAACTTAAACGAAAGAGGAAATTTGACACCTAATCATGAGTTGAATTGAGTCCCTGTGGGATGACTTTGATTTACCACTTGCTATTTTCATGACTCGTACACTTGCGGTGCTTAGTTAAATTTTGGTAGCATCACACTACATTCTTCACCGATCAGATTTCCTCCCAAGACACGGTGTTGCTGTTGTTGGTGGAAGTGAGAGGGAAAAAAAGATCAGAATGGGGGAAAGAGAGGAGAGAAGGAAAAAAAGACCCTATACGTCCTACTACTATGCTTGCCTTTCAGTCCGGTCTCAAGTGGTGGGACAATGCGCGTCTTCAAATTTCAAAGAGATAAATTAGCAAGGCACTCACATATACTAGAGCTACTATATGCTAGCATAGATATTAGTAGGGATTGGAGAAAAGATACAAAAGAAATAATAAGAGATAGAAATTTAAAAGGAGATGTGTAATAGAGATGTGTAAAAATATTTTAAAAGGAGAAATTCCATATACATCAATATTCATTATATTTAAATATTAAATATTATATATTGTAATTAAAATATGAATATTGTTACATATTTTAATTATTAGCGGTTTCACTACCGGTTGATTTCAATCTCACCCACTAACCTTTTAATTATTACCTCGGCCAATTTATCAACTGGTCTAGTTTATAATACTTTGACCTATATATAACCCCTCTCTTTATTATAAGGAGATAACTTCTCTATGCCCCTAATTAATTCACGAAGTCTAATTAAAATCTCAAATACAATTTGAGTCAAATAATTCTTAACAAATAATTATCATAAACACTAGATAACAACTTGGTAAGGAACTTTTAAAAATTACCTGATATGCAATTTAAATTGAACTAATAAAACTTTCTTCCTTTAATAGAAATCAATTTATTGAAAAACAACTTGCGAGAAATCAATTATCATATATAGCAACGTGCGGGATAAAAAATTAATTGAAAAACAAATACTCCACCAATTAAGACTCCTAAGCTGAAGTCATAGCATCCAAATCCAACAAACACAAGAAAATTAGCCTCTCATGGAGTTAGCAGCAGTCCCAGCTCGTCCAAACACAAGAACTCCATGGAACAATGAATAAAGTGCCGAATCGATGGAGGATGCCGGAGGAAGCCAGAGGAAGTTGTTGGTTTTATGGAAGGAGTGAAGAAATTGAGAAGAAATGGTGGAAGAGAAAGAGAAGTTGGGAGGGGAATTTGTGGAGGTTTTCGACAGTGAGGAGGAAGGACGTCGTCGACGTGGTAGTCTCCGTTTCCTTACCTCCGTTTGAAAATCTCCAATCTCTCCAAAGAATGCCGGCCCCCTAAAAGTGTCGACCTGGACAAAACCCTCAAAATCTGTAAAAACGAGCCCAAAAAATCAGTTTCAGCGGGTAAAGACTGTGATTTTCGGATTTTGGGTCTTTCTGAAAGTTTCTGAAGTTTAGGGTCATTAATGTAAATTATCCGACCTGCTTACCTAATATGGAATATTTTCGTTTTGGGTCCTTCAGCGTTTCTTAATCATTCATATTAGCCCCTAAAAAATTATTTCCTTTTCTGATTCTTGTCCTTAGCTTTTCCTCAATTATTTTCAGCTCCAACTTTCCTAAAATGACCTCCAATGCAAACAAATATTGTATAGCATCATATATCATATATTCTAATAAAATCATCCCAGTTAAAAGCATTTGTAATATTTAAGGAAATATTACCCTGTTAAGCTTTATTTTCATACAATTATCATTAAGTCAAATTAATCATAATAAATATAATTTAGCCCAATATTAATGATAAAATCTCCAATTAAAACGTTAAATATCATGATAAAATAGGGAAATTATAACCTGACCCAATTTAAATATAAGTGGTATGGTATATATAAAGGTAAATTATACAACATCAACAAAAGTCAAAAATGAAAAGATAATCCTGGGTCTATTAACTCCTAGGAAGCTTAATGGGTTCGACAATTAATGATCGGACTCGGTTCTTGGATGTGGTATCTGGGGCTCCATGTCCATCTCCATACTGATAGGTGCAATGGGAAATTCTCGCCAGGTTCATCGCAGTTTCCACAAAATCTTCTGAAAACTTAGACTCAATTCCTTTTGATTTGTTCATCTCTTTCCAAGCCCCATCCAACAAACTACGTAAGTATTTGTGGCTATTCTCCTCAGTGGCCCCACTTTGATGCTTGTGACAAACTACCGAACTTGCTGCTTCACCTCTCTCTAACTCTGCCTGCAACAAACATTAATAATGAAGAAAGTAATGAAAACAAGCTCCCCATATCAGAGTTTTCGAAGAGAGAGTAAGTGGAACCATATGACTGAGATTGATAGAGGATATGTCACCTTTGATGTGCCCAAATCGTTGCATAGTCGAAAAATAACAGAAGGGCAACGCAAGAGGGCATGGTTGGGGTCTAAGGATTGAAGTGACTCCTCTGAGAAATTGTGGTTGAGAAAGAAATAGGAATGCGTGAGGAACACTACTCCTGAAACTGACATCCACGCGTTTTTGAAGTAGGCTTCAAATGAAGGTATATGTTTCTCATGGGACCACCTGGCTTCTTGAAGGAATGCTTTCAACATGTCTGCCCACTTCAATAATTAAGAAAACACACATTATTTAGTTTTATCACACTGAAATAATATTTAACATGTGATATATTTGTATAAGTCAAGAGTCGTTTTGGTTGTCACTGAGTACTCACTGCTTGGGTGAGGTGGGGTTGGATATTGTGTCCCCGCTCTAGAAGTGGTTCATAAGTCAACTCATTGATGGTGTTGTAGAGAGCTAGGAAACACACTTTCATATACTCTGGCAGAATATCTATTGCCTTGATATCCCACCTGAAACCCCGAAAAATGAATTTATCACCTAATGTACGCGTATATGATATATTTGTATATATAAGTCTTTCAAGAGGAATTGTATGTGCATCATAAAGTCAACTAACTTTAAGTGAACACAAACCTCTTGACAGCGGTCGTAAAAAGCTCAAGTTCATCCAAAGAGCCATAAACATCGTAGACGTCGTCGATTGTGGTCACGAAACAAGCGATTTTAGTTAATGCTTTTCGAAACTCACTTTGTTGAGGTTCAGACGCTATTCCGACGGCCCAAAAGAAGCATTCCATTAGCCTGTCCCTGCTGAAGCTCAACTTTGACGCTAGTCCCATCGCCTTCCACCACCTATATTTAATTATACATATTGTTGAGGAATGATTCAACACTCAAGCAAATGTTTCATATTTCAGATTATTTAGTTAATTATTATGTTATTATTACGTTTGATTTTAGGGAAAATCCATATGGGGCCATTTTAACAGAAAAAACCTAAAAAAGACTCAAAGATTCTAAAAATCCCAGAAAAGGCCCCAGAGCATTTTAAAATATAAATTCATTAAAACTTTAATTGCTAACGGGGCTGATATAGTTATTAATAGAGTTAATATAGTTGTTAATGTTTTAATGAATTTATACCAAAAAAAGCCCTGGGGCCTTTTCTAGGATTTTCATGATCTTTTGGCCTTTTTTAGGTTTTTTTTTTCCTATTAAAGTCCCCATATGAATTTTCCCTTGATTTTATTTTTAATAGTTATTATATCTTAACATTAGATATGAATATATATTATATCTTAGATATTTTGATTTAATTGGATTATGGTTTTAGCTTTAAGTTTACTTACATCAAGACTTAGATGTACTCTATTTTATTCAAAAATTAATTAATAATTATTGTATTCCCTCTGAATCGATGTAATCCTTCAAAATTTCAACAATAAAGTTAAAGCCAATTTTCTCTTTTAATTTCCAACAATTTGATTGAAACTAATGGTAATATGGTATGAGGGGCAGAACTAAAGGGGGTTAGGGGTAGCCCGCCACCTAGAATTAAAGAATTGAACTCATGTTTAGGAAATTATATTTTAGCCTAATAAAAATTTTAATATTTTTACTTTAGTCATGACTAAAAGTTTTTTTAGAGGAATTAAAATGAAAATCTTAAAATTTTATAGGGTTGAAATGTAATCTCATGAACATTTGAGTTCTATTCTATCATTTTCACCCATAATTACATTTTTTTTTTTTTTTGACTCCGCCCTGTGTGTATAGGGTAACGAATATAATAAAGTGACTAACCTTGACATCTCTTGGAGATCCTTTTGAAGAGTTGACTGTACTATGTTAAAATCCAGCACAGCGGCTTCAAGAAGGACCATGCTAGCGTCTTTCCTCTGAGCATAAGCATCTATGTACCATCTTGCCTCTAACCTTCGAGTCCTGCGATGCACCGGAAGGTCCAGCGCGTGACTGATGGCTTGTGACAACACATGATCATTGCTTGTATGTTGGTTCATATCTCTGAGATGAGTGGTGGTGAAGGCCTTGGCTTCCTCCAGAATGTCCTCTCCTTGGTGTCCCAGAAATGTTGCCTCGTACAGACTCAGCATCCCTTTCAAATCGTTGCTGAGGCATGCCTTAAAATTACCGTTTTGATCCTTGAAACTCTCAAACATTTCTGCGTTATTTACGTCCCAATCACATCAATTGATTTAGTTTATGCGAGAGAGGTGACTATAAAACATCTCTGCAAGGAGAAGCATAAGCATAGTTACGTCAATAATACGTGAAGCGAATTGAAGGTACCTGGTGAGGCATGATAGCCATGATCTCTGAGGAGTCTGAAGCTTAAAGCAGCTTCATGCAGGCTTATGCTCTGTTTTGTGCAACGACGTGTTTCTTCTCCAGAGAGATAAGTATGAAGAGCGTCTTTGATCTCTATCTCAAAGCGGTGGCCAAGGCCTAAGCGTTGGACGTCTTCAATGAGCTCAAGTTTTGCCAATGGCTCTGTATTTTCATTCACGATCATCCTCCTCACATGCTCGAGCAGATTCCTTTCTTTAGCCTTGTACCTTTCATCCTATAACAACAAGTTAAGAATTGTGAATTCCTGAAGCGAAGAGCGAGTTGAGTAATTGACCAAGAAATACTGAAGGGAGTAAATTACCGTAAAACCATTGTTGAGGGACTGGAGGAAGTCATAACTCCAGAGGGTAGGCTGGTAATTGGCAGAGTCTCTTGGAGAGGAAGGAGGGAGGGAAAGGGTTTGTTGGGTGGCCAAGCATCGGAAGTTATTGTGATTATTGTAACAAATTCTGTGAAAGGAAAGGGGGCCTCCTGGTTTGTTGTGTTTTCCAAAACTAAGTGAGGAGGTGAAGGATGAATTGGGGAAGAAGGTACTAGATAGGGCCATACTTGTAGCTTGTGTATTCTGAATAGTGAATATAATGCTTATTCTCTCAGTTGTGATTGTGAATTGCTTGCGTTCCACGACTAGCGGGGCTCGTTATATATCGCAAGTTCCTGAACTTACAGCCTCCCTAATTCTAATAATATGGACAATGATTCTTTATTTAACTATAATAAGAGTAATGAATTAGTCACGTTTTATTTACATGCAGCTTGAACTACGCAGTTTCGTTTTAGTTTCGCTTTGGTACTGACTTGTAAAAATGATATCATAGATTAAAAGCGCGTGTGATTTCATTGGATGGTATAAAATACTAGTACTTGTATGTATGTCGAGTCCACTGCTCACGTTTCACGGTATGCTATAAAAAAAAACAAAAACAACAACAACAGGTTGGGTTTCTCTCATCATCATTTTCTTATTGTCCCTCATAATCTCTAAATCACATCTATCAAATCAATATATTATTACTTTTACTTTTCTCTCATTTTTTCAATTAACAATTCAGATTTAGCCAATGAGAAAAAGATTAGAAAAAGATCTCCTTCCAAAAAAAAACTAGTAACATTAAGAATAGAGTAGACAACAAAGGTTGCATGTGGCATTTGAGTTTTGGGACTTGAAGTTGCATGTCAATTTCATTTGTCATAATCTATAAATCACATCAATCAGATCAATATAATATTATTTTTATTTTTCTCTCATTTTCTCAATTAACAGTCTAAATTTAGCCAATGAAAAAAAAAAATTAAAAGAAGATCTCATTCCAAAAAATTAAAAAAAAAAAACTAGTGACAATAAGAATAGAGTAGACAACAAAGGTTGCGTGTGGCGTTTGAGTTTTGGGACTTGAAGTCGCATATCAATTTCATTTGTTATAATAATATATAATTAATCAGACTAATTAATATACATATTATATCTCGACGGATAAGGCCATGGGTACGAGTAAAAGGTTTATGAAAAGGTGAAGTTAATTAATTTATTAATTAGGAAATGAGCAGATAAACCTCGTACACGTACACAAATGAAGGTCAAAGGCACAAAAAATATGTATATTAATTAATTATTAATTAATATACATATTATATCTCGACGGATCCACATGGGAGTCGCTATCTGTCTTACAATAGAGACAGTCAGACAGATAGCAAAATGATGATAAGGGCGTTATTTAATTTGTTGCCCGTCTCCATATGAATACTAAATTAATGCCATGTGCGGAATTTCTAACAACCATGCAGATGGCGATTAGTGAGAAACATCTTACTTCATTCAATATTTTGTCTTCACTCACAAATTAATACTCTTAATTCATTGTTGTGTATATTATTCTTTTTTGCACGTGTCATTAAAGTGTGTGCAAATAGGCTGCTCCAATACTCCAAGTAATCATCGTTAATTAATTCAAGGGTTGAGGTGTAAAAATACCCATAAACTTTTACCCAAAGTACATCTAACACCATAATCTTTTTTTTTTTTTTGGGCAAAAATACCCATAAACTTTTAAAAAGAGTGCAAAAATACCAAATCCGTTAAAAGGACTTAATTGCCGTCAATTTCTATGCTGGGGCCCACATTATTATTGTGAAGGTTCCAAAATACACTCAATGAAAAAACGACAACCCAAGAATTCACGGATTGAATTCACAGAATGAAAAAAACGACAACCCTGGAATTCGTTGCCCAAGCATCAGACAAGACATACAAGATAGAATATCAATCTCAGAAGCATTTTGCGACATAACGAAGCATAAATCACAAATCGAATTCATAGAAGGATAAACCAATTTCAAAAGATGTAAGAAAAATGCAGATGAAGAATCAAATCAAACTCAGAACAAGGCTTGCAGATGAAGAATCAAATCAAACTCAGAACAAGGCTGATTACGGGCCACAAGCTGAAGGCAAAAATCAGGGCATGAAGAACATGGAACATAAATCAACCAACAAATCTTTCAAAAAAGCACAAATCGCAAATCAGAAAATAATCAGCAAACTAAAAACTTTATCTCTGATAAGCGTCGGCCGAACCAAAGGAGAAGAGGGAGCAGATGAAAAAGGGATCTAGGTTTTCAGTTGACCCAGATCAAGAAGTTGTCGTCAATCTACCTGTGGGTGATCCTTCCACACACATTTAACCCTTCTCGTCCAGAAGCTCCATCTACCTGTGGGTGATAAGTGGCTCGACGAGTACATGGACGAAATCTCCAAGCTCTGGGAAGCCTGCCATGTCCTCAAGCCTGCCATCTCAGGGTGTCGCAGAGAAGCAGTGGGACTGGAAGAAGAGAATCAAGCTTTAATGGAAACGAGAATTCAACCGCTCTCTCTGTGTTTTGACGAAAGGGTGGCGATCGAATCGAAGCCGACGATGAACAAGGGTGGGAAGAAGAGGGGCTGCTATCTCATCGTACATACCTGGGCCGACAATGAAGAAGGGGTGGGTGGAAGAGGGTTTCTTGGAGTTAGGGGCATTTTGGTAACTTTCTTGACAATAACTAGGGCCCACAACATAAAAGTAACGACAGTTTGGTCCTTTTAACGGATTTGGTATTTTTGCACTCTTTTAAAAAGTTCATGGGTATTTTTGCCCAAAAAAAAAAGTTATAATGCTGGATGCACTTTGGATGAAAGTTTATGGGTATTTTTGCACTTTAACTGATGACTTCCTAATTTTAATAGATTTGAGGTATATTTTGATATATTTAGAAAGTCATTAATACTAAATTAAAGAGATTTTCTTAAGATTTTAAGATAAATTAAGTTGGTGCGTTATTTGTGGGATTTCAATTTAAAATAAATGATTTTGAGTTTAGGAAATACATAATAGTAATTAGAAGTTTAAAAAAAGAAAAGAAAAAAATGAATAAATAACTATTGTTATTATTATTATTCAATATTATTACTTTTGCTTTTGAACCATATCACGTCATTTTTGGATGGCAAATGGATATTGGGCTTTATTTCAATTGATTGAATGAAATGGGTCAGTTCGAATTGGGCTGGAGAATGGGTTTTGGATTACAATTGGATTAGACCCACCAATGCATTCATTTAATGAATGAATGGGAACAAAAGGGGAGACAGATGCGTGGGGGCCCATACGAATTGGAAAACCTGAACTTGTATCCATTAAAAGAGGAGACGCGGCGTGAATTAAAGGGGGAGGATTCGAGAAGCAGAGACTGCGCGGAACGAAGGCTACACGAATGCGAGAAGGAAAGACAGAGACGGGGATCTGAACAGAGAAAGAGAGAGGCGCAGTTCAGAGGGGACGAGAGGCTGTTGTTGTCTTCTTTGTTCTTGTGCTTTGTTTGGTTATCTCAATTGACTCTAGCTCCATTCAATTTCTTATCATTTTCTCATGTTTCTGAATCTGGAATTTGTTTCTCTGATCTGGATTAGTAGTTAAACTTTTTATTCTAGGATTCTTTTAACTTTTTTGTATGGATTAATATTTGGATAATCCTCTTTTTTAGTAGATAAATATTTATATGTGTTGATTTTAATCTAAACTTAATGCTTCTAAATTGATTGGCCACTTAGATTTGACTTGAGAAAGCTAATCCATGTGAGAATTTGATTGAAATCATGCTTGTCTTGAAATTTACTTGATAAATGGATAATTTGTTGGTAAAATAGAGATATATTTACTAACCTTGCATTGTCACATTAAGATTGTTGCTTAATATTGATTCTCATTAATTGTAGTAAGAGATTGTGCATTTTAATGAGAAGATAAACTTGATATTGACTTGAGAAAGCTTGTCAAGTATTTGTGAATCTTAGACTAACACATATATGTATGGAAATACTAAGAGAGAGGAAATTAATTCAATATTATGAAATGCAAAAGGAGAAAAAGAATCCTAGGCTTTTATTAGTTAGTTTATTTTAATTTCTTTTCTTTTAATTAACTCACTTTGTTTTGTTCAACTTAAATGTAAGTGTAAAATCAATGCCTGATTAAAGTTGTGAATACTAAGTCCTCGTGGGAATGATACTTTACTTATCACTTTATTACTTGCATAACTCGTACACGAGGTGAATATTAACCCTTAATTCAAACCCAAAGAGAACTCTAAAAAGAATTCCCGTTCACGAATTAAAACTCAGTCAAATATTGGCGAAAAGGATTTATTTAAATTATTTTATAAAATATATAATAAGCTTTCAAAGAATTTATAATTGATATTCAAAATAATATAATTTAAATATTTCAAACACATAAATACTTTAAAAACTTAATTTGCTTCTGTATAATGAATTTTTGCCTTTAAAAATTAAAACTTGTTTAAAATTAATAAGAGTTCCATAAATATTAAAAATATGAATTTTTGAACTACTCTATAATTCGAAAATATTTCCGCATTTTAAAATAAGTGCAATTAAAATTTAAATATTTAGTAAAATTGTTTGAATAAAGAATTTTTTTAGGCAAAATTAAGAAAATATGATAGGTGCAAGGTTATTAAACCCGGACCGGTGACTAAACCGGTCGGGATACTAGGTTAAAGGTTAGTGAGTCAGACCAGAGTCAAATCGGGGCTAAACCGGTAAGGAAGTAAAAATTTTATGTTTGTTTTACTAATATGAAATTATATATAAAAAAAAAATCTTTAATATCTATTGGATAAAAAGATGTATGGTTACTATATATCCATTGGATAAAGAAAATCACCCATGCCTTTTCATCTCTTCACACACGTGATTATTAATTTCTTGGGAAATGAACTAATATGACCACCAGCTGTCTACCACACTCTTGCACTCTAATATCCATTGAATAAAAAACTTCCACTGAATAATCTGGTCCTTCTTCAGTTCTTTCACACAGGGTTCTCTTTTGAGTTCAGTGTTTTCTCTTCGTCTCTCTTGTTTCAGCAATGGCTTCTTCATCTCTCTTTAAATTAGTGGTGAGTTCAGTGTTTTCTCTTTGTCTCTCTTGTTTCAGCCATGGTCCTTCTCCGGTTCTTTCACGCAGGGTTCTCTTGTTTTCTCTTCGTCTCTCTACCACTCTTCGTCTCTCTTGTTTCTACATTTTCTCCATTTTTCTCTCCATCTCTCTCTTTCTTTGTCCATAAATGCTTCACTCGACCTTTCTTTTTAAAAAAAATAAAAATCTGTGACCCCGGTTTCTACCCTTTTCTGAACCGGCTTGACGACTGGTTCACCGGTTTCCGGTCTAAACCGGGTGATCCGATCCGAGTGTGATAACCATGAATAGGTGGGAGGTGATAAGAGAGAGGTATTAGCTCTTCTGTCACATTTTTTAACTTGCCTTTTTTGCTTGTCTCAATCGCCAAGCCTTTTTTTTTTTTTAACCAAGAGTGAGGTCAAAGTAGCTTAGTGTCACTTCTGTGATAATTGTTAGAGTTTTTCATTTGCCATTAGTCAGTTGACGCAAGGTCTACTAATAAGATATTCCCTCTCATCTTTATTATAAGGCACTAATTATCAAAATTTTTTTGTCCTTATTACTCCTTCTGATCCTTATTATAAGGCATCAACTAATAAGTGTTTTTAATTTTTTTTATAAGTCAGTTGCAAGTTTCCAAGGTGTAATTAATTTATTTTTCTATGTCTACCCATATTTAATAAGGATAGTAGGAGAGAGTACTATATTTGAGTTTAGAATAATTAGTAGGGGTAGTATTGGAAATCACTTGAATTTTATGATAACTTTAATGCATTTAAATAATTTTATTGGTTTGTGAGAATTAGTAGTTGGTACCTTATAATAAAGACCAAAACGAGTACTCCCTCTGGTCCTTATTATAAGGCACCAACTACCAACATTTTTTGGTCCTTATTATAAGGCACCAACTTCTTTAACTACCTCATTTTTTTACTATTTTCCCATTATGTCCTCATTTTTAACTAACTCATTTAAATTTACATCATTAAAGTAGGGGTGAAGTTAGAAATATTTATTAATTTTGAACCCAATTAATGAGTTAACTTCTATTCCTTGGTTTGTGAGAAAAAAAAGTTGGTGACTTATAATAAGGACCAGAGGGAGTATAAAGCACTAACTACTTTTAACCAACTAATTTATTACTATTTTCCAATTATACCCTTATTTTTAACTAACTTTTTAAATTCACATTATTAAAATAAGGGTAAAGTTAGAAATATTTATTATTTCTAAACCAACTTAATAACTTAACTTCTATTTCTTAGTTTACGAGAAATGATGATTGGTGTCTTATAATAAGAACTAGAAAGAGTACCTATATATATATATATATATATATATATAGAAGTGTTGTTGAATAATATTTGATGTTTCCTTACTGCTTCTCTTCCTCTTTTCTCCCTATTTTCTTATTGGCTTGTACAACCAAGTAATAATTGAACACGTTTCTTGGATGGGGAATCTGGGCCCCGGCCAATTAATAGTTGGTATGTGCAATGCGAAATCCTCGCCAGGTTCATTGCACTTTCTGCAAAAGCTTTTGAAAACATAGAGTCCGTTTCTCTTGCTTTGTTAATCTCCTTTCAAGTTTCATCCACCAAATTAAACCACGTATGTAATCTAGCTATTCTCCTCAGGGGCTCCACTTTGATGCTTGTAACATAATATCGAAGTTTTGTAACACCCTTATCGGTTTTCACCTTTCGGATGACGGATGGAGGGATACTTTTTAATAATTATCATATATCATTTAATTATTATTTATTAATATGCATAAGAGTTTTATCATAGCAGAGCATTTCCCGATTAGGTTTCAGACAATACTGGTATAATTAAAAATAAGTAACAAAATTTAGCTCCTAAAAGATTAAATATATAGTCATCCATTAACGCCTATGAGGCCGAAAGAATATACAGTTATCCCAATACAAAAATAAAATAAAAAATAAATCTTCCTCTACCACCAACTACTCCAGCTCCGCAGTTTTACCGTTCTCTCTAGCTACAGCCCGAGAAGTACTTCCTAAAGCTTTACAAAAATCTAGGATTCATAAATGGATTTCAAAGTAATTATTAATCTCATATTTAATATAAAAACAGTATATGTATGTAACCATAATTAGGAAAACATCAAATAACAGCATTCAGTAACAAATACGCAGTAACACAAATACAACATATCAAGTATATCATGTTAACTGCGGAAGGACTATGTGTACTAGAAACAAACGCAGGACTACTTAAGAAAACAAGCCCCAGATTCACAACGCTAGGAAAAACATGGTAGTCAGGCTCTAAACCCAGACTACTCTGAATGCACACAATGCATGCCCCTTTTTCAGCAGACCCCCTTTTTCAGGAGACACAGGTCCACAATCATGGAAAATACAGACATACAAAGTAATACAAAACATATGAGAATTAAAGTTACTACCTAGTAGTTGACCGAAATTATCAATATAATTTATCCCTGGATACGCGAAAGTTAAAGTGACCCTAAAATAATCAAAATATAAATATAAATAACTCCTTTTTAAAATATTTATTTGTTGGCTTAAAAATAGGCCTTCTTCAATCTTTTTTTTTTAAAAAAAGTCTCACTCTTATACTAAGATCCTATTTTTGAACACTTTGAAGGCATTAGAAACACCAACAAAATTAATTTCCTGTGTCCATAAGGTTGGCTGACACAATAAATTCCCATTTTTCAACAACCATTTTTCTTTTATCATAATAACTTTCTTCCTAAACTCCAAACATTAAATTCAATCCTTTATTCATTCATTTTATATTTTATTCAGTCCCATTTCATGAAGAAAAATGTAGGGGTACTACCACTTTCACAACTATAACATCATAAGGTAGTTGAAATAATCACTTACTTGTTCTTGGTATGCCTTCCACTAAAAACTTGATCCTTTTTGTTTCTTCTTCTTCCTTTTTTAGACTCAACCCTTAACATATCAAGAAAGTAGTTTTCCTTTAACATCATAAACCCACATGGTAGGAGCCTAGGAGGTAGATGATAGTGAAATGAGTATACAAAATTCTTATCTTCCTCTTGATTGTTGCTCACTCTTCTTGTGTCTTATTGCTAACTTTCTTGCCTTCTTTTTCCCTTCTTCTGATCACGCCACCCACAGCAAAAATAGGAGGAAATGAATCCTTTAAATAGACCCCCAAAACTGATTCTTTTTCCTTCTTGATCTCTCTCCATTACTCTGGAAAAATCTAGAGATTTTTTTTCCCTCTTAATTTCTCCCACACGTCCGGCACTAAAAGAAATATTGGGAAATATTTTGTGTTTAAATTTGCTTTGACTTGCGTGCTCACTATCTCCTTCCTCAATTAATGCTGGATTGACACATCTTACTCTCTCACAACCGGCGCTTTAAAGGAGTGATAAGCAACAATTATACACACACACACACATATATAAATATATATATTCTCCTTTGGCTTCTCGCGTCTAACACTTTTGGGAGACTTGATAAAAAATATTTTCTTATTCCACTCTCACCTGTGTCCGGATGCTAAGAGAAATATAAGAGAAACTGTGTGTGATCTGATCTCCAATCTCCATTGTCTCATTCAACGCACATCTCCCTCTTTCCTTCATTCATTATCTTGTTCCATCCCGGATTGGCTTTTCTCATTTTCCCTTCATCATCATTTTCCCTTTTTTTTTTCTTTTTTAAGTAATGGATCAAAATCTCAACGGTTTAAATTTAACATATTATATATTTAAAGTAAAATTATAGTAATATTTTTATTATCTTTTTAATGTAAAATTATAATAATAAAGTGAAATTGTAATAATATTTTTATAATATATTAAATCTGGACTATTGAAATCTTGATCTAATAGTAAAAAAAAAAAAAAATAAAGATAGTAAGAGATATAAGAGGAAAGCCAAATCTAATACACCTAGACTAAAGCAACCTTATCTACTCTTCCCTTTCTTCCATGCGACAAGATGGATGCTGATGTGATGGGGGAGTGATTTTATTTAATTATCCTATCACAAGTTGACTCCCTCTCTCTTATCCGACGATTTTAGAGAAGTGGGAAGTGATTTTTTTTTTTTTTTCTTTCTTCTTCATCTGATCTCTCTTTTATGTCAGATGGCTAGGGATTTATTGAAGAAAAAATGAGCTTCTCCTTGCCTCTCCCAACGGGCCCCACTTCCCTCCTTCTTGCATGTCTGACACCAAGGAGAAGAATATGAGAAAAATATTGTGTGCGCTCTTCTAGTACCTTCTACGACACTTCGCTGTCTCCTCAAGTCCTTATATTGAACTATAACATGTTGTCATATATCTCTTCTTGTAGTCAAAAAAATTATAGATAAATAATAATGAGGTAAAATACATATTTAGCTTCTTTGACATTATTTGCCTCAATTTATTTATATCTGAATTTACTAACCACCTTTTGCAAATATTTCTAATTATTAATTTATCTGGTCAGAAAAATAATATACCATTGATCACTACTTGGTTAAAAATTCTTATATTCCTTAATTAATTTACATGAAAATTAAGGATGTTACAAGTTGCACCTTCACCTCTATCTGACTCCGCTTTAAACATTATTTAGTTTTCATACGTAATATGTGGGTCTAGCTTTCACCGAAAGCAATATCTGTAAATAAATTAATTCGAATATAGGAGAAGAAAACCTTTAGCATCAGCGGTTAGAAGCTCAAGTTCATCCAAAGTTCTATAAACATCGTAGACATCATCGATTGTGGTAACGAAACAAGCGACTTTCGTTAATACTTTTCGAAGCTCACTGTGTTGAGGTTCCGACGCTATTCCAACGGCCCAAAAGAACCACTCCATTAGCCTGTTCCTGCTGAAGCTCAACTTTGATGCTAGTCCGATCTCCTTCCACCACCTATATTTAATTATATACATAGATTTGATGAAGCCTATAATCTCTTTTGATTTCCTACAATTTGATTGATACTAAGTGTATGTATACAATGTAACGAATATAATCAAGTGACTAACATCTTAAAGAAGGACCATGTTAAAGTTTTCATTTCCTCTGAGCATAAGCATCTATATATGGATCATCTTGCTTCCAACCTTCGAGTCCTGCGATGCACCAGAAGGTCCAGCGCGTGAATATATGATGGCATGTGCCAACACATGATCATTGAGTAAATGTGGCTTAATGTCTGAGAGATCAATGGAGGTGAAGGCTTTGGCCTCCTACAGAATGTGCTCTCCTGGGTAACCCAGAAATGTCGCCTCATACAGACTCAGCATCCTTTCACGGTTATTCAACACAATCGTGAAGTATATACGCAAACATTTTATGATTGTAGTGAAATAATTGTGTTTTTTTATAAAAAAAAATGTATCATTTACTTCACGGTTATATTTGAACAACCGTAAGATAATGTTCAAACACATTCCACGGTGGTTTTAAAACAATCATAAAATATAATATACTTCATGGTTTTTAAACATTAATTAACTGTGAAGTGTAGTATTTTAGAAACATTTACCTGACTCATTTTTTTTGTTGGCCATTTCAAAGTTACCAAGTTACTCCGCATTCACTCCCAACATATCTGATAACTCTATTCTGGCTTCTCCACCACCATTTTGCTCTCCCCGATCGCTCGCTTGGTGGTTTTACTTCATTCATTGTCTGTCTCTCTCTTCACTACCAAAAAATAGAGTTTTAACAGCCACTTAATACCACCGATGAAAGTATTGATTTTCAGCAGCAGCGACATTAAAAGTCACGGCTAAAAGTGTTACAATTGGCGGCGATATTTCAGTGGCGACAATTTTTTGTCGCCGCTAATTAAAAGGAACAGTTTCAACGACAACTCTTATATGTCGCTGCCGAAAGCTTGTTTATTTCTTAGTCTCTGTAGAATTCCCCCCTCTTTTCCCTCTAGGGTTCAGAGATAATAAGCACTTGAGAATACACAGAATGACAGAAACACTCGCTCGACTAATTAGGTCTTTGTCTTCTTCCTCGCTGCCCGAAGCTCAGCGGCCGACGCCTCACCCTCTCGCCGTCTCTCTCAATCTCGGCCAGCTCAAAATCTCGTCATTTGGCAATAGTTGAGGCTGCTATTATGGGCTTGTTTGCTGTGGGTTCTGGCTTTGTCGCTTCTAGGTTTGTGGCTTTTTTTTAGCTAATAATAAAGAGTTATCTATTGTTTTGTCATCAAATAAAACAAATGAGGATGCAAGAGGTAAAGCCAATCCAACTGAGGATTATATTTTCCAAGAGACGTCACTTGAAACATATTTCAATGAGAACAATGAACATGATGAAGAACTTTGGATTTCAAAGAGGTGGAAATTGCTTTGCAGATCGAAGAACACAATTGTAACTAAAAAGAGTATTGAAATTATTAAGACTAGGCTTGATCATGTAAATCCCTTACCTTTGTTGCTTGATTTAATTATTTAGTTAATCATTGTTTGACTTGAATATTAATCTTAATGATGATTTCGTTTTGTTTGTCAACTTGTTACGTATAATTTTTTCTTCTATACGTGGCTCCAATAGTGATAGTCACCAATGCTTTGTGTATAGACATGCAGCTCGCTTCTTACATGCAATTTCTCCATATTGATATTGATATACTGATAATTGTATATCTACTACTGGCCGATGGTGTTTTAATTTGTTGTCACTTTTTATTTCGTATACTATTTGTTGGAATTGGTTATTTTATATATGTGATACCTCTGAAACTGGACATGTTTCAGTGTTTGGTATATATATTGTAACAACCCAAATTTTGTGACCAAGAGTTTAGGAATGAATTTGTGATAAAAAAGGTTGTCAAGTCAATAAAAGCCAAAAGTCTTAATCTTATTATAAGGAAAAGCTTAAGATAATTATTAAAAATTATCTTGAGGCTCTAGAAATATTATGAAGGTATTAATTATGAAAAATTGGCCTAAACAGTTTTAATTCTATTTTCTGGATTTTAGGGCCTATCTTCCCGGAAATTAAAGGAAAAATATTTGGAGGGTAAATTTTGACCCAGGAATTTTAGAATCAATAATTTATGACTTAGAGGAGTTAATTGAGAAATAAAACTATTAGTCACATATGAGGAATTTTATAATCAACTAATTCATTTTCACAGCAGCAAACGCACACTCCATCATTATCCATTCCTCATTTGTCCCATAGTCCATTCGGCCAGCTCCTTCCTCTAATATCCGAATATCCTTCAACCCATTAGTCATTATCTCATTCGGCCCATCTTCACAACAGAATCACTTCGCCCTCATTCTCATTTATTCATTTCCCATTCTCATCTCATTTCGGCCCAATACCAAAAACAGAGAAAGAGCTGAGACAGCGAGAGAACACACACCTCTCGCAAGCGTTTTAGGCAGCTCGGCGTTCACGCACAGGCCATAACGAGAATGAGAGACCGAGAGGGAGTTGTAAAAGAGAGAGTGCGAACCAGAGGAGGCAGCGTCGAAGAAGAAGGAGAGGAAGAGGAGGCCGGATACCACATGCAACACTAGAATCTAATATAAGTAAGCCCCATAAACCTCTTCCTGCTTTTGATTTCTTTGATTGGGGGTGGTTTTTGAGTGAGAAGAGTAACCGACACTGAAGCTAATTGGGGGAAACATCGATTAAATGGATATAGTGATAGATAGATGATAATGGAAGTTCATTTAGGCAAAATCAGTCATTGCATGTAATTGAATGTCATTGCATGGTGATTGTTTGGTTTTGGGTCAGTTACCGAAAATAAACTCCCTCTGGTTTGCCATGTTGATACAATGTTACAAAATAATCATGAATAGGTATCCATTGGTTTGCTACTGTCTGTAAGGGTTAGTTAGCAAATCGAAGTTAGAAAGTTTAGAGCTTACTGTTGCTGTAACGTTGAAACAGAGAGGATAAAAAAAATGCCAGCTGTTATATATAATATAAGGAGAATTGTATTGTCATTGTTATTGTTAAATTTTGGGAGATAAAACCTGATTAAAAGTTTGTTGTTTAATGCTTCCATATGCTAAACAATTATTGTAGGTGGTTAAGCCTTTAGAGAGTTTAGATGATGATTTAATGGATGATTTTAAAGCTGGAATTTTCCAAACTTAAAGAGCATACTTTGATGGTTATAAAAGAAATAGTAAATGCACTCTCCGTCACATTCTTTATATGGTTGATAGAAGATGATTTTTGAAGTTGTCCTTTGTTGTTTGGGTTTGAGCGGCATCGATTACAGCTGAGAACTGATTCGGACTTGGTGATTGATGTTTGTAAGAGCTGAATCATTATATTGTAGATGTTTAAATTATGCCTAGAAACTTTTAAATGAAGGCTCAAAACCTTGTGAGATTGAAGCTGGAATTCCTAGTAGAGATATTATGCAAATAGTTAAAGGGTTAAATGTTGGTTTGGAGTTGATAATTATGTATTAACGTTATTAGCACAAAGAATATAAAATTGTTGTTGAGGTTCCGATTTAATTAGGAACTGAAGTTTGGAAGAAAAACTATGACTGTTGTGAATGTTATATTGATGCTAAATTTTGGTATATCTGTGTGATTGAAGCTGGAATTCATAATAGAGATATTATGCAAATATTTAAAGGGTTAAATGTTGGTTTGGAGTTGATAATTATGTATTAACGTTATTAGCACAAAGAATATAAAATTGTTGTTGAGGTTCAAATTTAGGATCTGAAATTTGGAAGAAAAACTATGTTTGACTGTTGTAAATGTTATATTGATGCTAAATTTTGGTGTGGTTGTGTGTTGATTTCAACTTAGGCCTAATGCTTTTAAGTAATTGGCCTCTATTTAGATGATTTATTCACTTGGATTTGTTTTGGATTTGTTTTGAGAAAGTTAATCTAGATGTAGAACGATTGAAATCATACTTGTCTTGAAGTTTACTTGATAAATGGATGGTTTGTAGGTAAAATAGAGATATATTTACTAATCTTGCATTGTCATATTAAGGTTGTTGTTTAAATATTGATTCTTATTAATTGTAGCAATAGATTGTGCATTTTAATGAGAAGAGAAACTTGATTTTGACTTGAGAGATCTTGTCAAGTGTTTTTGAACCTTAGACTAACACATATATGTATTGAAACACTAATAGAGAGAAAATTAATCAATTATTATGAAATACAAAAGGGGAAGAAGAATCATATGCTTCATTTAATCCTTGAAATCAAAGAATCAATTGCCTTTATCAATTTTTAGTTTTGGAAATAGTCTTAAAAAATTCTCATTTCTCATCAAAACTTTGTTTTAGTTTAACTTGATTAAATTCACTAAGCCTCTATTGTTTGACCAATTTGTTATACAAATTCTTATGGGAAAGATACTTTACTTATCACTTTATTACTTGCATGACTTGTGTACTTGTGAGGCGAACAGTCACAAGGTTAATTATTTTCATCTTCATCCCGTAAAATCTTGACCTCCAACTCTGGCTCATCAAGTAAAAGACTAGCAACTTCAAGATCTCCAATATCATCAAGTGAATCAAATGAATCTCCAGCAATGTCATCCCACATGTGATGTTTTCCTTGTGCATAACTTGGATTCTTTCTTGATAAGAGTCAATTTATTTATAAACCTCAAAATATGATCCTTGGGAGTCTTCCTCTTTAATACTCTCTTCCTTAGTCTTCTTCCACCTCAAAAATTCAAGAAATGGAGTCGCCTCCATTGAGAATTAATGTTTCAGTTGGCATGTTGGGAAGCTCGCTACGCCTGGACACCTGTTCGGGTTGTTTGTGGGAAAATCCCAAATTGTCATCATTATCCAAATCCTCCTTCCCGTGCAACGACAGATTCCTACAGTGCAGATCATCGTTGAGGCTCTACACCTTCGAGCTAGTGGAGAAGCCTTCGCTAGTAAAAGAAGGGGCAAACGCGGCATGTATGAGGTTGCTGAAAATCTAAGCTGTTTGGGTCTAACTTCAGTTCTCCTTCCCCTGCAGGTCAAGCTTCTCCCATGAGCCCAAGCAAGAATATGCTACGCTTCAAGACTAACCATTCCGGTCTTAGCTCCTCCTTCTGGCCTTTTGTTTTGGGCCATGATTTTGTCTTCTCTTCCGACTCTTCAACCCTCCAAAGCCTCCTTGCAAGGTCCCCAAAACATCCCGTAAGGTCAACTCTTCCTTCCTTTCTTGCCTCCCAATGAAGAACAAGAATATCACTTAGAGGGTCGAGGTGAAAAGGTGATTTTTTTTTTTTAAAAAAATCTTTTCTGAAATAACTTAAGAACAATAAAACAGAGACTGAAAAGGAAGATGAAAACAGAGAGTTTATACTGGTTCGGTCTAACTCTTCAACCTACATCCAGTTCCCAATCACTTTGGATATTTCACTATCTCAAACTCTTATAAAATTAACACACTCTGTATCCGAGATGATCTTATCACAAAGACTCACTTCCCCTTACAAGTTATAATTGTATACTCACTCTTCAAGTTTCATAACCTTAAGATTTTACAGATAAATTTAAAATAAAGTTTAACTCCTCACTGAGTAAATAAGATAAAACTGAAGTACGAATTATATCCGAAAATACTGAATGAAAGTAATGAAGCAATTGATTGCAATAATACAAAAATGAATGTATAGAGTTTCGGTGGTTGGCGGAATTGAATGAGCGAGCTTTTATACTATTTTGCCATTAATGTCGTTGAGAGACATTGAATATAGTCGTTGAGTCTCTTTGTATTTCCGTTAGGCGCAGATGTTTTCCATTGCGTAGAGAGACATTGAATATAGTTGTTGAGTCTCTTTGTATTTCCGTTAGGTGCAGATGTTTTCCGTTGCGTAGAGAGACATTGAATATAGTTGTTGAGTCTCTTTGTATTTCCGTTAGGTGCAGATGTTTTCCGTTGCGTACAACTGTTCGTTGCTTCATTAAATGTGCTCATTGTCGAAGTACTTGGGGCAGATATTGACCCTGGATAATAGCCGGAATAAGTGCACCTCGAAGGAATGTTTGCGTCTACTCAAAATGTTTGTTTCATTTGTATCTGTCTTCATTAAATGCGTCTGACACAATAAACGGTCATTTCTGCTAATCTTAATTTAAACAAAGTTAAACATCTGTAAATCACTCAAAAAGATGATCAGAGAGTGATTAATAATAATAAACATAAGATGACCCAGAATAATTAATCAAAAGATCAGAGGAGCCAAACCAACGTTTTGATTTGCCCCAAGCATTACTCGAATAACAATAAGAGCTTACTCGAGTAACGTCGTGAGTATATAACCATTTTGAATCTTGGTTGACATTACTTGCACAAGCTTATCTCATTACTCGAGTAAAGTTAGAAAGTAATATTTTCTAGAACAAGATTACTTGAGTATCATCTCATGTTACTTGAGTAGTATTGATATATCACTTGATTAATAAATATCCTACTCGAGTGATAACTAATGACTATTAGAAGAAACAGTGTTGGATCCTTAATTACTTGAGTAACAAACATGTTACTCGAGTAATATGTAGATATTGCTTGAGTAATCTAATATTATATCAAAATAAGTTGATCCAATAGCGATATTACTCAAGTAAAAGAAAAATGTTTGCTCGAGTACTCATGAAGTATGCCCTCTAAGATTTGCCAAGAACTCGACATTACTCAAGTAACTCAAGGATTACTCGAATAATATATCTCAATTGGCCCAAATGATAGTCTGTGCTTTCCAGAGTATTTAAAACCAATTTCTTGAAGGATTACTCAAGTAACAAGATAGCTTACTCAAATAATTTTGTTTTTCACAAACACATTTTCTGTTTTATAAAATTTTAATCCATTAAGTCTTGTTATCATCAAAATTCTAAGAATCAATACCTAATCCGACCGTGTCCAACACGGTCAAAGACGCATGTAGGATTGGTCAACATGTTGATGCCCGTTGACCGTGTCCGACACGCTTGTCGGATTGTCTCCT
This sequence comes from Acacia confusa, assembly GCA_037074495.1. Lineage (NCBI taxonomy): Eukaryota > Viridiplantae > Streptophyta > Magnoliopsida > Fabales > Fabaceae > Acacia > Acacia confusa. Next base: position 5,204,375 of record CM073509.1, read on the forward strand.
CGTCCAACACTCATCTGTGTCTGTGCTTCATAGCATACTAGTTTGGAGATGGATATGGGGCCCCAGATTCCCCATCTAAGACCTGGGTTCAATTATTAGTTGTTGGTACAGGCCAATGAGAAAATAGAGAGAAACGAGATAGAGAGAGGAGGGAAATATCAGATATTATTCAACAATACTTCTGTGTGTACATAGCCATCTTATTAATGGGCGTTGCATCTATATAGAACTAACTAACGGCAAATGAAAAACTCTCCAGCAACTATAACAGAAGTGACACTGAGCTACTTTGACATGACTTTTGGTTAAAAAAAAGGTGTGGCGATTGAGACAAGCACAAAAGGCTAGTTAAAAATGTGACACGAGCTAATATCTCTCTCCTATCACCTCCCACCCATCATATTTTCTTAATTTTGCCTAAAAAATTCTTTCTTCAAATAATTTTACTAAATATTTAAATTTTAATTTCACTTATTTTAAAATGAGGAAATATTTTCGAATTATAGAGTAGTTCAAAAAGTCATCTTTTAAATATTTATGGAACTCTTATTAATTTTAAACAAGTTTTTTAAAGGCAAAGATTCATTATACAGAAACAAATTTTAAATTTTATAATTATATACGTGTTTGAAATATTTAAATTAAATTATTTTGAATATCAAATATAAATTATTTGAAAACTCATTATATATTTTATAAAATAATTTAAATAAGTCCTTCTAGCCGATATTTGACTGAGTTCTAATTCGTGAACCAGAAATTTTCTTTTTAGAGTGCTCTTTGGGTTTGAATTAATTAATGATGATTACTTTGAGTATTGGAGCAGCCTATTTACACACTTTTAATGAGACGTGCAAAAAGAATAATATACAGAACAATGAATTAAGAGTATAAAGTTGTGAGTGCATTCATATAATGGATGAAGTACTTATATAAAAGACAAAATAAATACTCTCTCATTGCCCTATGAATAGGACAAGCGAGGAGTAAGATATTGAATGATGATGAGGATGTCTCTCACTAATCGCCATCTGCATGGTTGTTAGAAATAATAACTTTGGCAAGTGCACTGGTTGTTGCAAGTAATAAAGTAGTGAGAAAAAGATCGCCCCCCGAGGAATAGTACTTCAATCACTAATTAGCTATTTTTGCTTTAGTTGGATGAATCGAGTAATAAGAGATGAGTTGTAACCAAACAAGAATTTAAAAAAGAAAGATCAAGAATTTCAAGAATGATGTTTAAAGAAGATAAGTAATCAAGAAAAATGCAGCTAGAGCTTAGAATCCCCCTATGCCCCTCCAAGAATCTGAATTAAATCCTTAATTGACTATTATTCCTACGACGATCAATTCTTTAAAGTTAGACTAAGTCTCAATGTCCTGATGCTATCTTAGTCCGTTATCTTTGAAAACAACCTACTGTCTTAGTATTGTTTGGAAAGATCAGATTTTTAAACCAAAATTATAAGATCGCATAAACTTGTAAGCCTATGTCTAGGTCATGCAACTTTATGATGAATTAACAAGTTCCGGTTAAATACACCAGCATCTCTATTGTCATACATCAACCTATAAATAATCTAAAAGGTGATCAGTCTTCAAAAAAGCTTTACGCGAAGGAAATTCATTCAATCAAGAATTCAATCAAATACTTAAATTTGCATAGGGTTCATCCTAACCCTAACTACAAAAAGAAAACTAGCCAAGCATGATTAAGTTAACAAAATAAAGAAAAGAGATGAAAAGAGAATTGATCTTCAATGATTGGGGAAAGTTGATCTCCACGATGATGTTTTGATCTCTTTCTCTAATGCCGTCAAGTTGTTTTAAATGCAAGAAGTTGTCTTTGGTTGCTAGGATTTCTTGTTTTTATCTTCCCGGACCAATTGGGCTCTAAATCCACTAAAGATTTTTAATTTTATTTTTTTTTCGAGTCTTGGAAGTTAAAAATCAGAATTTTCGTACTTTTGGCGCCCTAAGCACCAAAACCAAGTAAGGAGATAGAAAGTTGGCGCCCTGGGCGCCAACTTTCAATGCCCATACAGAAAGTTGGTGCCCTGGCCGCCAAATTTTGCACTGAGGCGCCAACTTCTTATGGCCAACCAGAAAGTTGGCGGCGCCAACTTTTACACTGAGTTGGTGCCCTCGGCGCCAACTTTCACTTTTTTTGTCAACCTCTCTTCTTGACTTTCTTGACCTCTTTCAATTGACTTCTCTTGTGGATAAAAATCTGCAAAACACACAAGAATATTTGTGAGAATATGTCTGACATCAAATCCATATTTTTTACTTATTATTCTTAAGCTTTTTTACTTATATTAGATCAATTTATGTCTTAAAACATGGTAAATTTACGACTCATCATTAGAAATTCCGCTTATGACATTAATTTATAGTATATGCTTATTGTATTAGGATGGAGACGGGCGACCATAACGTCCTCATCATCAATTTGCTATCTGTTTGATTGTCCAATGTACGAAAGACAGATATCGACTCCAATGCGAATCCTCTCCTCTCCTAATTCTTATTATATATACTCAACCACAGGCCTTTCCGCCACGTCGCTGCATTTTTTGTGCCTTATGGTCTGAATTAAAGTTCACTCAACTTTTCTACTTTGACCTTCATCTGTACGTGTACGTGGTTTCTCTGCTCATTTCCTAATTAATAAATTAACTTCACCGTTTTCGTAAAGCTTTAATAAATTAATTAGTCTGATTAATTATATATTATAACAAATGAAATTGACGTGCGACTTCATGCCCCAAAACTCAAACACCACGCACCCTTTGTTATCTACTCTATTCTAAACATTACTAATTTTTTTTATAGCATACGCGTGAAACTTGAGCTGTGGACTTGTCATATATACATACTAGTACTAGTATTTTATACCATCCAATGAAACCACACGCGCTTTTAATATAATCTCTGACATCATTTTTACACGTCAGTACCAAAGCGAAACTAAAACGAAACTGCGCAGTTCAAGCTGCATGTAAAGAATTAGGGAGGCTGTAAGTTCAGGAACTTGCTATATATAACGAGCCCGCTAGTTGTGGAACGCAAGCAATTCACATTCACAACTGAAAGAATAAGCATTAGTATTCACTATTCTGTATTCACAAGCTACAAGTATGGCCCTACCTAGTTCCAATTCATCCTTCACCACCTCACTTAGTTTTGGAAAACACAACAAACCAGGAGGCCCCCTTTCCTTTCACAGAATTTGTTACAATAATCACAATAACTTCCGATGCTTGGCCACCCAACAAACCCTTTCCCTCCCTCCTTCCTCTCCAAGAAACTCTGCCAATTACCAGCCCACCCTCTGGAGTTATGACTTCCTCCAGTCCCTCAACAATGGTTTTACAGTAATTTACTCCCTTCATTATTTCTTGGTCAATTACTCAACTCCCACTTCGCTTCAGGAATTGACAATACTTAGCTTGTTGTTATAGGATGAAAGGTACAAGGCTAAAGAAAGGAATCTGCTCGAGCATGTGGGGAGGATGATCGTGAATGAAAATACAGAGCCACTAGCAAAACTTGAGCTCATTGACGACGTCCAACGCTTAGGCCTTGGCCACCGCTTTGACAAAGAGATCAAAGACGCTCTTTATACATATGTCTCTGGAGAAGAAACACGTCGTCGCACAAAACAGAGCATAAGCCTGCATGAAGCTGCTTTAAGCTTCAGACTCCTCAGAGATCATGGCTATCATGCCTCACCAGGTACCTTCAATTCGCATCACTTATTATTGACGTAACTATGCTTATGCTTCTCCTTTCAGAGATGTTTTATTGTCACCTCTCTCGCATAAACTAAATCAATTGATGTGATTGGGACGTAAATAACGCAGAAATGTTTGAGAGTTTCAAGGATCAAAATGGTAATTTTAAGGCATGCCTCAACAACGATTTGAAAGGGATGCTGAGTCTCTACGAGGCAACATTTCTGGGACACCAAGGAGAGGACATTCTGGAGGAGGCCAAGGCCTTAACCTCCTCTCATCTCAGAGACATGAACCAACATAGAAGCAATGATCATGTGTTGTCACAAGCCATCAGTCACGCGCTGGACCTTCCGGTGCATCGCAGGACTCGAAGGTTAGAGGCAAGATGGTACATAGATGCTTATGGTCTGAGGAAAGACGCTAACATGGTCCTTCTTGAAGCCGCTGTGCTGGATTTTAACATAGTACAGTCAACTCTTCAAAAGGATCTCCAAGAGATGTCAAGGTTAGTCACTTTATTACACACACAGGGATGGAGGTATGGAGTCAACGATTGTAATTACGGGTAAAAATTACATAATAAAATTTAGATGTTTATGAGATTACATTTCAACCCCATAAAATTTCAAGATTTTCATTTTAGTCCTCAAGAAAACTTTTAGTGGGTACTAAAATCAAAATATTAAAATTTGTATTAGGTTGAAATATAATTTTCTGAAAATCTAGGTTCTATTATTTAATTAAAGGGGCGGGACCACCCCTAACCCCCTCTGGTTCTGCCCCTGATACAATTAGTTTCGATCAAATTGTTGGAAATCAAAGAAAAAATTGGCTTTAACTTTACCTGTTGAAATTTTGAAGGATTATATTGATTCTGAGGGAATATAAGAATTATTAATTAATCTTCAAATAAAATTGGGTACAACTAAATCTTTGGGTAAGTAAACCTAAAGCTAAAACCAGAATCTAATTAAATCAAAATATCTAAGATATAATATATATTTATATCTAATACTAAGATATAATAAATATAAAATATAAAATCAAACATAATAATTAACTAAATAATCTGAAATATCAAACACGTACTTGAGTCTTGAATCATTCCTCAACAATATGTATAATTAAATATAGGTGGTGGAAGGCGATGGGACTAGCGTCGAAGTTGAGCTTCAGCAGGGATAGGCTAATGGAATGCTTCTTTTGGGCCGTCGGAATAGCGTCTGAACCTCAACAAAGTGAGTTTCGAAAAGCATTAACTAAAATCGCTTGTTTCGTGACCACAATCGACGACGTCTACGATGTTTATGGCTCTTTGGATGAATTTGAGCTTTTTACGACCGCTGTCGAAAGGTTTGTCTTCACTTATAGTTAGTTGACTTTATCATGCATGTATAATTCCTATTGAAAGACTTATATATACAAATATATCATATACGCGTACATTAGGTGATAAATTCATTTTTCGGGGTTTCAGGTGGGATATCAAGGCAATAGATATTCTGCCAGAGTATATGAAAGTGTGTTTCCTAGCTCTCTACAACACCATCAATGAGTTGACCTATGAAACACTTCTAGAGCGGGGACACAATATCCAACCCCACCTCACCCAAGCAGTGAGTACTCAGTGACAACCAAAACGACTCTTGACTTATACAAATATATCACATGTTAAATACTATTTCAGTGTGATGAAACTAAATAATGGGTGTTTTCTTAATTATTGAAGTGGGCAGACATGTTGAAAGCATTCCTTCAAGAAGCCAGGTGGTCCCATGAGAAGCATATGCCTTCATTTGAAGCCTACTTCAAAAACGCGTGGATGTCAGTTTCAGGAGTAGTGTTCCTCACCCATTCCTATTTCTTTCTCAACCACAATTTCTCAGAGGAGCCACTTCAATCCTTAGACCCCAACCATGCCCTCTTGCGTTGCCCTTCTGTTATTTTTCGACTATGCAACGATTTGGGCACATCAAAGGTGACATATCCTCTATCAATCTCAAGCATATGGTCCCACTTACTCTCTCTTCGAAAACTCTGATATGGGGAGCTTGTTTTAATTACTTTCTTCATTATTAATGTTTGTTGCAGGCAGAGTTAGAGAGAGGTGAGGCAGCAAGTTCAGTAGTATGTCACAAGCATCAAAGTGGGGCCACTGAGGAGAATAGCCACAAGTACGTACGTAGTTTGGTGGATAGGGCTTGGAAGGAGATGAACAAAGCAAAAGGAATTGAGTCTAAGTTTTCAGAAGATCTTGTGGAAACTGCGATGAACCTGGCGAGAATTTCCCATTGCACCTATCAGTATGGAGATGGACATGGAGCCCCAGATACCACATCCAAGAACCGGGTCCGATCATTAATTGTCGAACCCATTAAGCTTCCTAGGAATTAATAGACCCAGGATTATCTTTTCACTTTTAACTTTTGTTGATGTTGTATAATTTACCTTTATATACCATACCACTTATATTTAAATTGTGTCAGGTTGATATTTCCTTATTTTATCATGATATTTAACGTTTTAATTGGAGATTTTATCATTAATATTGGGCTAAAATATATTTATTATGATTAATTTGACCTAATGATAATTGTGTGAAAATAAAGCTTAACAGGGTAATATTTCCATAAATATTACAAATGCTTTTAACTGGGATGATCAGATTACTATATATGATATATGATGCTACACAATATTTGTTTGCATTGGAGGTCAGTTTAGGAAAGTTGGAGCTTAAAATAATTGAGGAAAAGCTAAGGACAAGAATCAGAAAAGGAAAGAATTTTTTAGGGGCTTATATGGATGAAAAGAAACGCTGAAGGACCCAGAACGAAAATATTCCATATTAGGTAAACAGGTCGGATAATTTACATATTATGACCCTAAACTTAAGAAACTTTCAGAAAGACCCAAAATCCGAAAATCACCGTCTTTACCCGCCGGAACTTATTTTTTGGGCTCGTTTATACAGATTTCCAGGTTTTGTCCAGGTCATGACCTAGAAAAAAAATATAGGATCTTGAAAAAAATATTTCAATACGCTCACTAATACTAAAAGAATACTTCGTGAATGCTATTTTAAAAAATCGAACAGTCTTATTTTGTACTAAAACGGCACCATTTGGAAGAAAAGGAGGGCAGCAGAAGATAGGAGAATAGGAGGAAAGCCGGGTCCAAGATTTGGGACGTCTAAGTTTCCCTATCCCATCTTTGTCTGGCCTTTTGTGTTTGTTACAATTGCCACACATTGACCAAATTCCACATCATTTTGGGAATATCTTCAGATAAAATTATGTATCGTCATTGTAGCACAAACTATCTACCCTTATGTTCGAAAGCTATATGAGTGCATATTTTATAAGATGTGAAACCTATTCTTCCAGACTCCAAACGTCCTTTCTATCGTGCACCTTAAATTTGAATGATATAAAATGAAGTACTCATTGGGATTTCGAAATCCTGACTGTCACCTGAATTCTAGAAAGTGATAACGCTCACGTTCATACAAACCAATATATCCAACTAGTGTTGGATAGCCAACGTCGACCAAGTAATATTCCCCTCATAAATGTTGACATTCATTTGACATTAGTAAATTATAGGAAATGTGAAATAAAGATCGAAATTATATTAATGTAATTAAAGTGAGGTTGTCAAAGATATACCTTCAAGTAGATGGGAAAAGTTCATATATTTGGAGTCTTGATCGCATTCCAGAAGACATGAGCATCATATGCAATACACTCTCACCCTGCCAATACAAAAGTAAAACACATATTTCAATCACATCACAGAAGGCCATGATATTCTGGGTTAGATATCCGTTTCTTCCAATATATTTGTCTTGCTTCAATTGGCTTACCACATACCTAATGTGAGTTCCATCAATTGCTCCTATACAATCCTTGAAATATGGGTGATATCGTGCATCTGTAGCTATTTTCCTGTGGCACCGACTGATAACTCTTCATATTTTATATATTTAAAGTACATTTTAAAAATATTTAGAGAGTTATCTAAACAATTTATAAAGATTTGGTGCATCATTTGTGGGGTTTCAATTTGAAATAAAAGTTTGAGTTTAGTAAATAAATAATAGTAATTAATTTTTTTTAAAAAAAAAAACTATTTAGTTTCATCATCATCATCGTCGTCGTCGTCGAATGTCTTTTATTTGCAAAATGAAGCATCAGGAGGGAGCAAATTTTGGTGGGTATTGGATTAATGGACGGGCCCATGGTTTGAATTAATTGGAAGGAATTGGACCAAGCAAGAACGTAGGCTTTATATCAATCAATTGGGCTAATTGATGAATGGATTGGAACGCCTGGGCCCACGCTAATGAATTGGACAATGAATGGGAAATGGATGTGGGCCCCCGAAAGAAAATGGAGGAATGAATAAAGAGACCTAAAAGCTAAAGGAGGGGGTCTGGAACGAATAGAAGAAACAGAGGGAGATACGCAGAAATGGATTAAATCGGGGAAGAGAGCAGAGACGCATTTTGGAGCGGCTGGAGAAAAAAGAACAGAGAACGCGCAATAGATGGGAGCGGAATTGAAAAACGGAACAGAGAAGAACAACACGCGGCTGTGCAACACGCAGCGGCACTCAAGAAAGAAGCAGAGCACAGTGCTGGTTTTCCTTGTTCTTACTCTTTTTTTGTCTAGTTCCAATTTCTTTTCATTCTCTGTGTCTCTAAATTTGGATATAAGTAGCTAAGCTTTTTATTCTAGGATTCTTTTGACATTTTGTATGGATTAATATTTGAATATTCTTCTCTTTTGCTAGATAAATATATATGTGTGTGTTGATTTCAACCTAGGCTTAATGTCTCTAAGTGATTGGTCACCAGATAATTTATTTACTTGGGTTTGACTTGAGAAAGATAATCTAGGTGTAGAACTGATCGAACCATATTTTTACATGATATTTCATGATTAAATTGAGATTCTTAATGTATTTTGTCATAGTTATTAAGCTTAAAATGTATTTCTTATGATAAATTGAGATTAAGAGTAAATACATTAAATTAGGGACTAAAAAGGGTAAAATTGTCAAAGAAACTGTAATTACTCTTGATCATTGATTTTTCTGAGAATATTTGATGTTAGATTAATTATTTTCATTATAGATACCTGAAAAAAGATTAGATCAAATTTGAAAATGAGGTTGGAATTTAAATCACAAAAGTTTTCTGAATTTGCATTTCAGTCCCTCCTTAAAAACTTTCTATACTTTGAGTTTGGTCCCTGGTCAAACCTGCGTTTTGACCAGGAATTCTGAATGCTGATTCACGCTGAATGGAGAGGAGTCAGAGATGCATTGAATGAGGCGAGCTGGACAATTAAAAATAAAAGAAGATAGAGACGTGGGCCATTGCTTAAAGAATAAAGGACTTTAAGCCCATTGCACTACTACCAGCCCATGAAGGAATTAATTGAGCCAGGGGGAATAATTAAACAGAGGACCCGAGGCCGATCGGGGGAGACGGAGAACAGTGAGCGCCGCAGAAACTCATATCAGGACCTTCGAATCTCGCCAGCGACCTAGACTCCGTTCTCCATTCTTTCCGTCGCCGGCGAGTAAGCTCCCTCCACCTTCAAAGAAGCAGCACCGGTAGCCTGAAACGGAGCGCGCGTGAGAGCTTCACTAACACCCTTACCACCGCCATCCGTCGCCCACAATCATCACCACCAGCTTCTTTCTATTCCTTCACTGTCGGCCATCTTCATTTTCTGCTCCACACCACCGTCAACCTCCTTTGTCCAGACAATGGTTCCTTTGTCCTTTGCTTTTGGTTATATTTGCACCCACTGATCTTTCTTCATTCAGTTTTAATCTGTCAAGTTTAGTGGGTGTGCTTCAATGTCTGTCTGGAATCTTGAACTTGTTTGGTGAGGTTTGATGGCAGAGAGAAGTTGAATCACTTGCCTCTTGGAGTGGGTTTGTGCTTGAGTTCCAAAGCTTAAAAGGAGAGTTAATTTTGTTCAATCTATTTTCTCTTATTTCTCTTATTATATTTGGATTTCCTAGTTTTAGGAATTTTGGTTTAAATTGTTGAGACTAAGTTTACCCGGTTGGATAACTTTGTGGATTGAACGTATGTGATTAGATTGGATTTTGTGGCTTGTTGGATTCATATACATGCATTTCCTTTATTAATTTGATAAAATTGTGCTTTCTACATGTTATTGTTAGATAGTATAATTGAATTGGATTAATTGAGTGTCGTGTTATCGCATTCATTTTGAGAGGAATTAAGTTGCATTAATTTAATCCTAATTGCACACTAATTGTACTTCAATAGTGTCTTAAGAAGTGATTGCTAGCTATGGTAGTAGGAGTAATCATTAATTAAGAACATTAGACTCATAGCGGTTGCTTGGGGTTTTTCATCTAGACTTAGTGAAAATTTATTCCTACATCTAATTGAATTATGATAGCCATTACTCCATTTCAAAGAGCATCCATATTTCACATTTTCACTCTCCATTCCATTTTATAAAGAAAATACCAAAAAATAGAAGTTTAGGATTTCATTTAATTGCATTCTTATTTTAGTTATTAGTTTAAAAAATCCAAAACCAATTTTCCCCTTGTTTTTATCACATTTTCATGTCATTTTGATTGCTTAGGAATCAATAAAAGGCTCATCGAGAAGAGAGAACGATCCTAGGTTTGCCTATACGCAATCCTTGGTTATTTTGTTGATTGTGGGCCTCAAGGCTAAAGACGAAAAAGGCCGCTCGATCAAGAACTTGATTGAAATCATACTTATCTTGAAGTTTACTTGATAAATGGATGTTTGTTGGTAAAATAGAAATATATTTATTAATCTTGCATTGTCACATTAAGATTGTTGCCTAAATATTGATTCTCATTAATTATAGCAAGAGATTGTGCATTTTAATGAGAAGAGAAACTTGATATTGACTGAAGAGAGCTTGTCAAGTATTTGTGAACCTTAGACTAACACATATATGTATGGAAATACTAATAGAGAGGAAATTAATCAAGTGTTATATGAAATGTAAATGGGGAAGAAGAATCATAGATTTTATTAAATATTTGAAATCCAAAAATCATTTACTTTTATCGATTTTTAGTGTTAGAAGTAGTCTTTAAATATTTTCATTTCTCATCAAAGCTTTGTTTTAGCTCAACTAGATTGAATTTACTAAACCTATTATTTGATCAATTTGTTATACTAATCCTCGTGAGAATGATACTCTACTTATCACTTTATTACTTGCATGACTCGTACACTTGTAAGGCGAACACCGACAAAACTCCGGATCAAGTGGTTTGATATTTTCTTTTGAAAGTTTGTAAGAAGCTTTTAGAACCCTATGGAAAATCCTACTAACAATTTCGCCTGATTATTGAAATCGTTCCTGGATAATTCGATTTCCTTGTCCATGCCCAACTATATATAAAAACATGGCAACCATTTCTTCAGCGCCGATGTTCTAAGTGAACCGTAATCCATGTTCCCTCAATTTAGAACATAAGTGAATGAATACATCACTACTACAAATTTTAGATACTACTATCAAAAAAAGGATATAAAAAGTGAAGGCGGTAGCGTTGTCGTAATTATTTGCTTCACTCTGAGACTTTACACACCCTAAATATTAATTTAGGACGCTTAAAATTAAATATTTTGGTACATTTTGTGAAATTTTTTGGCGCCAGGGAGTTTTTTGACGCTGGTGAAAATTTTCGGCATCCTGAAAAATGTTCATGACGCCTAAAATTAAATATTTGGCTCCATAAAAAAAGTTCAGGACATCTAAAATTTAATATTTAGCGCGTTTTGAGAATTTCTAGACGCCAGGGGGTTTTTTGGTGTCCTAAAATACATTCAAGACGCCCAAAAAGAGTTTTTTGGCACTAGGGAATTTTTTAGTGTCTTGAAATATATTCAGGACATTGAAATTAACTTTTTGACACATTTTGAAAAATTTGGCGTCCAGTGAAAATTCTTGAGTGACTTTTTAAATTAAACAAATTTTTAACGCCCTGAAAAAGATTCAAGACGCCAAAAATTATATTTTTGACACCCTAAAAATTGTTTAGGACACCCAAAATTATATTTTTGGCGTCCTAAAAGTTGTTAGGACGCCAAAAATATAATTTTTGGCAACCTAAGAAAGGTGAAGACGCCAAAAATAAAGGCATGGGAATATTTATTTGCGCCCACATTATTTTTTATAAAAAAAAAAACCTTGTAAGTCTGTGTGTGTCTCTCTCCCTTCATAGAGACTTTCTCTCTCTAGTCGACTCCTTTGTCTTCCTCGATCTGCAATTCAAAGTTCGGTCTTCAGAGGCACCGAATCTTAACAACTCATCAATATCTTCTCAATATATACTGCTCTAATCCAAAACACAAGCAGGTTGGTGCCAACGATTAGCAACTATATATTCCGACTTTTATGATACGGAATCTAGCTTGGTGGTTCACAGGTTCCTAGTCAAAGATGAAGGAAATATTTTGGTTTTCCCACCCTAAGACCACAAGGAAGGATTAGGCGCGATTAATGCATCACTTCACAAACAGAGAGCAACGATAAGGTAAAACCGTGCAAATAGAAACCAAAACTCAAGAACATTGGGGCTTCCCTTTTTTCCATGGAGGTCGTTAGCATCTCCATCAATGCTTCCATGGCCCCAAACCTCTCCATACATCAGGTTCTCTATCTTTCCTCTCAAAGCTTCTGTTTTCATTTCTCTCCTTGTTTTAATCCTTATACATTAGTTCACCTTCTCTTGTTGTAAAATATTTATTTGTCTCATGTCTAAATAAGTGTTATTTTGATTTAATAATTGAAAAATGGGCAAAAGAGTAATTTGGTATGGGAGTTATTAAAGTCATAAAGAAGTGACTGTTGATAGGCACAATTGTTAGAAAGCAGAAAGGCACGTACGTTCAGAAAAGATTAATATAAAGAGCGTAAAGAGGTCTTCAGAGTTTTAACCGTGAAAGTTGTATCTCATCCCTATCATAAGAAGATACAAGAAGAGAGAAGGTCTAAGACTCTGAGAAAGTTTTCAATCACTAAAGATCTTCCGCAATCATGGAGAAATGTTAGTATATGTTTAACTCTATTAAATGTGAACGCATGATATTCTAAGATCCTGTAGAATTGTGTTCTTGTATGATAATCTCTGAGATAAAGAACACAGATCATGTCTTACACTTGTTTCATACTTTGCCCCTTCTTTCTATTTGGTTCTAGAGAATGCATGACGAAATGAAGGCAAAATCGATGATTGAGTGTTACCCTTTTGTATATGTTTGGGGCAAAGTCTGTAATACGAAATCTAATCCAAACAACAAGCAGGTTGGTGCCAAACCACACAAGCATATTTTTGGGGTTGGTGTTGTATGCTGGATCTAGTGTTGTATGCTGGATCTTGGGGCTTCTTCAACTGATTGCAAATATGTCGTCTTCGGGTTATGTTTTTTTTTTAAAAAAAAAAAGCAATAAGGCATTCTAAATTTTATTCAGGACGCCAAAAGTCAGAAATTTTTACTACCCTCGCTCAGACGTCTCTCTAAAAAAGGACGTTAATTGGGACTTATTTAGGACGTTTTTTGGATTTTTTGTAGTAGTCTTGCAAAACCTCCTACATCCACATTGCCCCTGTTTGCTTACTAGTTCTACGTGGTTGTTTGCAAAAAGAAGATGCGATATATTGAGCCATTAAGTTACCAATCTGTGCATATTTTGTCATTTGTTCGTTTATAATAGCAAGTTGTAGGGACCTTCTTTATTCATGAGACAATCCTTCTTCCTCTGAATTGTCTGAAATATCCTCATCACTCGAACTTGCCATGGATATATAATGAAACCTATGTGAAAGCCAAGATTTAACCGAATCAATTCCAATAATAAGTACTAATGATATATGTTGCAAGGCTTAACCAAATCAATACCAATAATAAGTGTCATTAAATAATATATATTGATACATGCTATCAATAATAAGTGTCATTAAAATACGAAGCATCATACAATATATTACAGTACTAGAGTCAACTCATAGTTATCGTGAAATAATATGGTTTAGTGCTTCAGGTCAACCTACCATTGTGGGCTATTGTAGGCATGCTCACGCAACCAATCCATCAAGGCACAATTATCTCCTTTTAGGCCTAAAAACCTATTTTGAGGCGTTCGGTGCATCATCATATTACAACATCACCTTCGAAAATCATTGTCACCGACAGTCTCCAGAATGGTAAGTAATTCAACTACAATGACACTCTTTAACGATCATCATATATGTAGAGATATTTTTGAGGATGTCTGTGCTATGCTTAGATGCATCAGCTATCGCACTAACAACATCAACTATTTGTTTCTGAGACGTCATTTTTTTCTTACTTGATCCAGTTGCCCCTTCACCCCTCTTTCTCTTCCCAATGCTTGTTGAATCGCTAGGTGCACCGAGTTGGGTTGGATGTCAAGTTCATGCCTTCTAAATCTGATGGCACTTGCATACTACTTCTAGTATTAGCACCTTGAAGCTCTTCCTCACTGTCACCTGAGCCTTCTTTTAGGTTCATCTCGGTCGATACACATCGTCTTCATTATCACTAAGTGACACCTGTTTAGTTGACGATGGACATACATTATCTTCTCCCGATGCTAGAACATCCCTGAATATTACTTGCAATTCCCTAGCAAACTTCATACCTTTATACTCATATTTTCCATATGCCTTATTCTCTTGCATGCAAAAAAATCAACCAAAATCAAATTTATCTAAAATAATGCTAATAATAATAATAAAAAAATACATATTAGAAGTTTGGTACCTTTATTTTCCTCTCCCACCACCCATCTTCTGCAATAACCATATTCCTTGAATAGTTGATGGTTATACCGGTCTATTTTGAAAATAACTTCTCTCAAGCTGTCCATTGGCTCTTCAAACTATCTAACATATTTTTCAGTTGTTTCTTGGTATATGTTTTTTCTGTTTGGGTATTAAATCCGGAAACAATATACTTCCACCTGTTCCTCATAAATGATGTGCCAAGTCGTTCTTTTTTGTATATTTGCTCAATGCATAAGTCAATAAAAGTCTTAGTTGAATTTACATCCTATTTTGCTGGTACATTGGTCATATTTCTATGTCACTAATGTGCAAGTTAACACAATCAGATCTACCAGTTACATCTAAAAATCATCATCAGATTTACTAAAACTATATCGGAATAAAGGAAAATATTAACCTATAAATGCAACACTAATATTCCTTGAATAAAGAAAAATATTAAAATCATCGCACACCTCCCTTACCATCTACAACAAAAATAGTATGAATTCACGCATGCAATCATCAAACAGAAAAATTCAAACACAGAGATTGAGATCAATCATTCAGCTGATACTTACTAAAACAACAACAACAAAAACCAAATTATGTAGAAAACTAATCTAGGGAGGCTCAAAATCACACATGAGAAACTCACAGTATTAACGACGAAAACCCCAGTAGAAGTTTCAGAGATTCTCACCTTAGGAGTCACAAAAATCCGATTCTAAACCAAAATATTACAGAACCAGTGGGTTTCCAGCTCAAGCGCAACCCAAACATTGGAGATTATATTAAGTCAGGGAATATCTACCGAGAGTTACATTAGGAAATATCTACTGATATATTAAATCAGGGAATATCTACCGATAGATTTATTTGTTTGAATATCTACCAATAGTGACATCTAAAAATCAAGGAATAGCCAATTTATCTTGTTTGAATATCTATTAAATGAGGGAAGATATATAGTTACATCTAAAAACCATCATCAGATATATCTGTTCATAAATTCCCAGATGAAGAATAGAGCATATTAAATCAACAGATGAAGAAAGGAAACAAATGAGTGGACTTCATCTGTCAACAACCATTTTGAAAGGCTATTCTTAGCATATGGGTGTTGCATAAATGGGTTTTTGCTTGGATGTAGACCAATTTTAT
This sequence comes from Acacia confusa, assembly GCA_037074495.1. Classification (NCBI taxonomy): domain Eukaryota; kingdom Viridiplantae; phylum Streptophyta; class Magnoliopsida; order Fabales; family Fabaceae; genus Acacia; species Acacia confusa. The sequence continues at coordinate 5,220,112 of CM073509.1, forward strand.
ATATTGATGGTTGTCACCTAAGCAGCCCATATTTAGGGACGCTCTTGGCTAAGTCTACTTATGATGCAAATGATGATTTATATCCATTAGCTTATGCCATTATAAAAGGAGAGACCTAGGAAGATTAGTCGTGGTTCTTGAGGAAAGTGAAGGAATTGATTGGATCTCTACAAATAACTATCGTTTCTGATTGTCATAATGCAATTGTTGGTGCAATTAGAGAAGTATTTGATGGGTCTCGTCACGCCTTCATAAAAGAGAATTTTAGTGCTGAGTTCTCTAAAGTATGTGGTGGACATTGGAGAAGGCGTAAGGATGATGCATTAAAATTGCTTGATAAAATTGCATATTCTCGATTAGATATGGATTTTGTTTAGGCAATGGGAAATCTTACATCCTTGTCTGTCAACTTAGCAAGATGGGTTGAAACACAAAGTGGTGTTTTTAAGTGGGCTATGTCGCACTTTCTATTTAGACATTGGGACACTATTACCACTAACCTTGCAGAATCTATTAATGCATGATTAGTTAAAGAAAAAAGAGATAACGTATGTGTGCTGAAAAATGAGCATCGATAGAAGCTAGCAAAAAATATTTTTGTTGCTGAGGAAGCTATGGGGAAGTGGAAAAATGGTCTTGGACCCAAAATTGAAGCTCTATTAAAGGAGAATGTTGCTCAAAAGCGTCGACCACCAATTCCAACATAAGGTGCAATATCAATGTTCTCGGTGTCACCAATCTGGGCATAGTCGTGCAAGCTATACAAATCGTAACCCAACTGAACTATGATAATGAATTTTTGAAGATAATAGGTATAGATCATTTTTTAATCACTCAAGTTATCTTTAACTTTATGGTTATGGAGACAATGTTTTGTTTTTGTATATCTAGGTTCAAATTGAGCTTTGTGGTGATAGAGAGGGAATCATTGAAGGCTTAAACGGCTAGCTCCGTAGGATATATGCTTTGCAAAATATTTGATGGATTTTATATATAAGTGTGGACTCATGACTTGTGTGCTTGTAAACAGATTTTATTATGCAGAATAAATTGTTTTGGAGTTTTGTTGGAACTATTGATAAATACTCATTAGAATGATCTAAGCAATGGCTTGATTTTTCTATCATCAAACATAAATAATGGCTCTTATATTGTAATTGTATATTCTAGTTGTACAAACTGATAGTCTAAGATGCAAAAATGGGCAAAGAGAAAGGGGAAAAAAAAAAAATGAATAAGCGAAGTAAGCACGAACACAGGAAAAAGAACCAATCACGTGCGTAAGTATGGAATCTGAGAGGGAGTAGCACTTGCACCACAATTCTAATATATAATATATTATAAAAAACTTGGAGCCATAAAAGTAAAACGTTTTTTTTGTGAATTTATCTCTTTTTAAGACTTGGGGCAATTGATGGTAAGCACGAAGACTTAGAGCGGTAAAAGTAAAACGTTTTTATTTATTTCTCACCTTTCCTCAAAAATTGTAGAACTAAGGACAATTTAGTCTTTATATCCTACAATGTCTTCATTTTTGGTCATTCCAGATAATTACCATTTTTATTATCTTTCTTAATAAATATTATTTTTCTTAACCTTTATTATAATTTTTCCTATATTTAATGACACATGTAGTTGAAGCCAATAATCTCGATCTGACATGATAAAAGAGTTACGATTTACGAAACCTTATTTTAAAAAAAATTAAAACTATAAGGAGCTAATAAAAAGGAGAGAGAAAAACGGACTAATTTAAAAATTAGGTGAAACTACAAAGGTCTATAAATCAAATTTCCCAAGAAGTATTTCGATTTAATCCATCTGTCACTCGTACATATTTTTGACCCACTCATTTTTCTATTTATTTCATTAAGATATAGTTATAGTTGGAAGAATTTTATGTTTTCCCAAACAATTTCTGGCCAAAATTTAGTCTTCCTAACAAGAGAACGTGGGTCTTATATGGACTGTTTCGGGCTTCATTGGCCATTGCCATAAGATTCCTTCCACATAGATCCATGCACGCCTGATTTAATTTGTGTCGTTATTCTTTGCCCGTCTAATAATGAATCGACATTTTCATGATTCTGAATATATGTTAAGTTTAAACCATAATAAATTCATGAAAATAAATATAAAAAATGACATAATAATTCAAGATTTAAAAGAAAAAGAAAAAACAATATCGAAAAAAGGAAGGAAATAAATAAAGTGACCTGAGCAGTACTATTCATGATTTCTTACAAGAGATTTATGATTTCTATCAAAAGTAGTCAAATGAGTACTTCAATAATTTGGGTTGAGTTTTTCTTCCCATCCTTTTTTTATTATTCCTTATGATCTCTAAATTACATCAATCAAATCAATACAATACTACTTTTACTTTTTTTTTCCACGTTTTCAGTCAAACGACCAAGATGTGCAAGAGGTACTAAATTGGATCCTGCAAACTTTTTTGTCAGTTTTCTCTCTGCAATAACATCTTAGCCATACATAAAATTATAAATGCTGGCCTTGGGTCTAGAATTAATGTACCAAATTATATTGAGAAAAAATGATTTAATATTGTAAACGGTAAGAGTGCGCTATACAGTGACTGAATACGCAATTTACAATTAAAAAAGATTTTTTCGTCTGATATAATAAATTAAAAATGCCTGGTGTTTCTTAATATTATAAGATTCATTTATTTAGTCAAACTATAATGAGTTAATGAAATAAAATCCTAAATAGTAACTGATCTAGAAAATAAGTGTTATATAGTTTCTCTTTAGTAATTTAAAGACAAATTTTCAAAACGTTCTAAAATGATAATTTCAAATTGGTTAGACACAGCATTATTTCTCTGTTCTATTTTTCTATTTATAGCATTCAAGAAATAGGAAAAAGGAAAGCTCTTGTTATAAAGATGTACAGCTATTTTTTGAGACACACGTAGTAATAATCGATTTCCCATGTACAGAACATATGTAGCTTATGTAATTGTGGGTCTAATCTATTAACTCCGAGGCATCTATCAGCCTCAAAGTTTAATGGGCTCGACAATTAATAATCGGACCCGATGCTTGGATGTGGAATCCGGGGCTCCAATGCTATCTCCATACTGGTAGATGCAATGGGAAATTCTCGCAAGGTTCAACGCAGTTTCAACAAAAGCTTTTGAAAATTTAGACTCATCAATTCCTCTTACTTCGTTCAAATTCTTCCAAGTCTCATCCACCAAACCTCGAATGTATTTGTGGCTATTGTCCTCAGTGGCCCCACTTTGATGCTTGTAACATACTATCGAACTTGCAGCTTCACCTCTCTCTAACTCCGCCTTCAAAAAATTTAAAAACATTAATAATGAAGAAAGTGAATTAAAACAAGCTTCTAATATCAGAGGTTTCTAGGAGAGAGTATATGTGGAACCGAAGGAGTGAATGACAGCATAGGATTGAGATTAATGAAGGGTATGGGTCACCTTTGATGTGGCCAAATCGTTGCGAAGTCGAAAAATAACGGAAGGGCAACGCAAGAGGTCATGATTGGGGTCCAAGGATTGAAGTGACTCCTCTGAGAAATTGTGATTGAGAAAGAAATAGGAATTGACGAGGAATACAACTCCTGAAGCCGACATCCATGCGTTTTTGAAGTAGGCATCAAATGATGGTATTTGTTACTCATGGGACCACCTGGCTTCTTGCAGGAATGCTTTCAACAGGTCTGCCCACTTTAATAATCAAGAACAAAAATCAGTTTGGCACTGAAATATTATTTTAACATGTGGTAAGTTTGTAATGAAGTTGTCTTCGTTCACTCACTGCTTTGGTGAGGTAGGGAAGGATGTTATGTTCTTGCTCTCTGAGAGCCTCATAAGTCATTTCATTGACGGTGTTGTAGAGAGCAAGAAAACACACTTTCATATACTTTGGTAGAACGTGTATCGCATTGACATCCCACCTGAAACCACACAAAAAAAAAAAGAAGAATTCATCACAAAATTCGTACGTAATATGTGTGTCTAGCTTTCAATGGAAATAATAAGTGGCAGATAAATCATACATTCGAATATAAGAGCGGCAAAAAATACCTTTCGACAGCGGCAGTAAAAAGCTCAAGTTCATCCAAAGTGCCATAAACATCATACACATCGTCAATTGTTGTAACGAAACAAGCGATTTTACTTAATGCTTTTCGAAGCTCACTGTGTTGAGGTTCAGATGTGATTCCGACAGCCCAAAAGAAGCATTCCATTAGCCTGTCCCTGTTGAAGCTCAACTTTGATGCTAGTCCCATCGCCTTCCACCATCTATATTTAATTATGCATATAGTTGAAGCCAATATTAATTTTGTTTTAGCAACACAAAGTTGGTCTAGCTGGCTCTACTAGTTCCCTCTGAGCTGAAGTTCGAATTTTAATGGTTAATGGAGACACTTGTGGTAAAAGAAGCACCCACACATCTCTTATTTTACCTCACTCTTCTCTTCATCCTAGTATGGAGTGTTTGTATGTAGTGAAACGAATATAATAAACAGACTAACCTTGACATCTCTTGGAGATCCTTTTGAAGAGTTGACTGTACTATGTTAAAATCCAGCACAGCGGCTTCAACAAGGACCATGTTAGCGTCTTTCCTCTGAGCATAAGCATCAATGTACCATCTTGCTTCTAAACTTCGAGTCCTGCGATGCAACGGAAGGTCCAGCGCGTGACTGATGGCTTGTGACAACACATGATCATTGCTTCTATGTTGGTTGATGTCTCTGAGATGAGTGGTGGTGAAGGCCTTGGCCTCCTCTAGAATGTCCTCTCCTTGGTGTCCCAGAAATGTTGCCTCGTACAGACTCAGCATCCCTTTCAAATCGTTGCTGAGGCATGCCTTAAAATTACCGTTTTGGTCCTTGAAACTCTCAAATATTTCTGCGTTATTTACGTCCCAATCACATAATTTGATTTAGTTTATGCGAGTGATGTGACTGTAAAACATCTCTGCAAGGAGAAGCATAAGCATAGTTACGTCAATTAATAAGTGATGCGAATTGAGAAGGTAACAGGTGAGGCATCATAGCCATGATCTCTGAGGAGTCTGAAGCTTAAAGCAGCTTCATGCAGGCTTATGCTCTGTTTTGTGCGACGACGTGTTTCTTCGTTAGAGACATAAGTATGAAGAGCGTCTTTGATCTCTATCTCAAAGCGGTAGCCAAGGCCTAAGCGTTGGACGTCGTCAATGAGCTCAAGTTTTGCCAATGGCTCTGTATTTTCATTCACGATCATCCTCCTCACATGCTCGAGTAGATTCCTTTCCTTAGCCCTGTACCTTTCATCCTATAACAACAAGTTAAGTATTGTGAATTCCTGAAGCGAAGAGGGAGTTGAGTAATTGACCAAGAAATAGTGAAGGGAGTAAATTACCGTAAAACCATTGTTGAGGGACTGGAGTAAGTCATAACTCCAGAGGTTAGGCTGGTAATTGGCGGAGTTTCTTGGAGAGGAAGGAGGGAGGGAAAGTGTTTGTTGGGTGGCCAAACATTGGAACTTATTGTGATTATTGTAACAAATTCTGTGAAAGGAAAGAGGGCCTTCTGGTTTGTTGTGTTTTCCAAAACTAATTGAGGAGAGCAAGGAGGAATTGGGCAAGAAGGTACTTGCCAGGGCCATACTTGTTGCTTGGGAATAATACTGAATCCTAATGCTTATTCTTTCAATTTTGAATGTGAATTGCTTGCGTTCCACAACTAGGGGCGCTGGTGTTTAAAAATGGGTAGGCACATGGAGATGGAGAGCCATGTTTTTGTCATCGTTGTCCCGGGGTGGCACTAGTGTTCAGTGTTCACATATGTCTTGTCTCCATAACTGGTTTTTACAACAAGGCCAAATCTGGCGCGTTCGATAAATATAATTTAAATATTTCAAAAACGTAAATAATTACAAAAAAAATAAAATTTCTTTTGCATAATGAATCTTTGTATCTATAAAAAATTTGTTTAAAATAAGTAAGAGATTTTGTTGAGAAAATACTAGATGATGATGTGGAGGTATATAAACTCTCAACTCTTCACCTTTCACTTCTTACACTTTTTCACAACCTTTCTAATGAATAATTTTTAGAAGTCTTTATACTTATAACTCAAACTCAAAGGTTACAATTTCAGCACTCAGGAGGATTAACTTTGTTGTTTACTTTATGTAACCCTTGGTTGAAGTTGAGAGCTTATAATAGAGCACTATGTACTACTCCCTCTGGTCCTAATTATAAGACATATTTAACCGATTTTGGAAAAATTAAAGAGAGGAGTTAAATTAGTTAATTTTACTTATTTTCCTAAAATCTCCTTATATGCATTCAAAATGATATAAGTATAAGTTAATCAACAACTCTGCCACATATCTCTCCGAACAATTTTCCTTTCCACATATTTTCTATTTGAAATAATGGTCTTACTAAATATATATATATGTGTGTATATATGCATACATATAGATCTATCTACATGCATACACACACATATAGACACACACACACAACCATGTATCTACATACAGAGATATATATATTGACACACAATATATGTGTGTGTGTGTTGCAACCCATATACATATATAGTTACCAAAAATCAAACACCAAACACACAATAAAATAAGGGTATTTTAGGAAGAAATCGACAAAAACTAAAAAGTTGTCCTATAATTAGGACTAAAACTAACTCTCAAATGTTGTCTTATAATTAGGACCGGAGGGAGTACAATTTACTTGGATCCAAATAAATAAGATATTGCTCGATCATTTTCTTCAAATCTCTCTTTGTATCTCTTCATATCTTCCATTTCAATGTCATATGTTTTCTTGATTTCATAACACGTTATCAACACAAAGCTCTAATGAAGGTTTATTTTTGTCATATAGATCACAAGTTGTTTTACTTTTATTTCTCATTTTCCAAGGATCTCTTATTATACAACATTTATATTTTTTTTATTTATATTCTGACATTCTTTATGTTTTATGTTGTTACATTATGTTATTCCATTTTTTTACGTTTCATTTGTTTATTTACTTATTTAATATTTATATTTTCATTTTATCTTATATTTAATTGTTTATGTTTCTTTATTTTCTGTTATTTATCTCATCTTGTTTTGTTTTATTTACATGTCATTTATTTATATTAATATATTATTGTTATAGCATTATGTCAATTTTTTATTCTTATTTTTTATTATTACATTAATATATAATAGTATTACATATGATCATATAATGTGATTTATATGATCATGGCTTATCTATTATTTATATTTGATTATGAATTTAAATTTACTTAATTTATTTTACAATATTTTAATTTTATCGAAAGGCCATAAACCATAATATTATTAATTTTGAGATCATATGGCTAGAAGTCACATCACTTTTATAATAGTTTTTAGAGTTAATGTGCAAAAATATACATGAGCTTTTTCTTCATGAACGCCCAGAACCACGTGCTTTTTTTGGAAGCAAAAATACACATGTAATTACCATTTTAGAGCAAAAATCACATCCCACCGTTAAGTCACTGTTCACCACTGTTAAGTTACTGTTCATTTTTAGCTTTGCAAGATTTTTGCTATGGTCCTAAATACCAATATTTGAATAAATTGATTATGTCCTATTGAAAGCAAAGAACATATCTATAAAAGATCACATTGCATTGGTGGAATTGATAGCTAAATCCTAAAATACTTTGTCGTAGCTATTGAGCCATAGTTGTGGAAATAACAATATTTATAAGGTCATTAAAATTATGAGTAGATGTTATACTATGACTAAAAGTCATATGAATAGAAAAAATAGTATAATATGACCAAAAGTCATATAGACTAACATGTATCAATTTATTGAAAGTACAAATCAAAATGGTTGTGAAGCCGAAAAGACCATGAGATATTGTGGAAAATATCAAAAATAGTTATGATGCTTAAACCAATAAGTTATAGAGAAAGATGACCAAATTGCAAAACCAAAATAAATAATTGTAAGCCTTGAAGTCTATATATTTTAATTTTGATTAATGTTTAAATTTAAATTTATTGTGATTAATTTGTGGGACAGAAATTATTATTTGATATTGTGATAGTGGCATGAGTGATATATGAAATGAAGTATACAAAAAGTTAACTATTGGTCATTTTAAAAGTTTAATATAGTACCAATTTATTTACAAATTTAAATATTATGGTGTGTGGAAGTTCATGATTTCATGGTCTTTGAGGATTCTAGCTACCACATGGTTATTGTCATTTTGTCCTATAACTCCCAAATTAAATGGTTTCTAGTATTTATTCATATAACCTTCACTTATACAACTAAGTTGTTTGGTTCTCTTCTTTATGTACTTGTATGATCTATTTGTAACTTTAAGTATATAGTATATGTGAATATTATTCATACATCCATGAAATTTATCACCTCAAACCTACCTGTATTTTCTTCTTGGGACTTGTGCTTCTATGTTGCACCATAGAATTCCCAACAAACACTCAACTCATAAATCACAACATCAAGGTACTTTCTTTCATTATTAGTCCTATTTTTCATTTTAGTTTTTTCATTTATCTCTTTTATACTCTTGAGCACTATTATGTTGCGTTACATATATGTGCAATTTTTCTTAATTTCAAACATTTTATTACTAAAGTCAAACAAATGCTCTGTAATTTATATTTTATTTTGGTATTGATAAATTATTGTCTTCTCCTCTAATTCATTGTATTGTCATTTCTTCTACACCTTAGCATTCTCATATGATATGCGCAAGTTTCATACATTAATCCTCATATAATATATAATATGATATACATTGGAATCAAATTAGTTTTATGTGACATTTGTGTGTGTGTGTGTGTGTGTGTGTGTGTGAGATATTTGAATTAAGAGAATGATAATTTACTTAATTTTATGAGAAAATTCATTATGAGTAGTTTATGATTTGTTAGGCAAAACCATTTTTGCAATGTGTGTGAACTATATGTAGTGCAAGTCAAATTTATGTATGATCAAATAGTATAGAATATTTGAAAGAAAACTATGTATATCATAATTATTCATTATTTTATATTATAATGCAATAAGATCTTTATGTATTTTGATTATGGATCTCCTCATATTTCTTTATGTAGTGGAAAATTCTAAACATTTCATACTTTGGATATGCATCAAAAGAGGCAAATTGATTTGCATTGTGTATACTTTTTCCTTCACTAGGTTGTTGTCCACTGGGTTTTTCCTAGTAAAATTTTAATGAGGCACAATATTTGTTCATGGAAATTCAAAGGGGAGAGTTGTAAAAATACTAAATAATGTGGATGTCCATAAACTCTCAACTCCTGGCATATCATTGATGATGGGCATTTTTTGTTAACCTCGTGGTTCACAATCAAAAATTAACTAAAGATTGCATATAGACAAACTTAGGATCATTATCTCTTCTTTAGGAGCCCTTTATTGATTCCAAAATAATTTAAATTACATGCAAATGCAATGAAAATAAGGGGAAATTTGGTTTTGGATTTTTAGTTGATAAACTAAAATAGGAATGCAATTTAATTAAATGCTAAACTATTATATTTGGTATTTTTTTATAAAATGGAATGGGATATGAAATGTATAAATAATGATGAATGCTCTTGGAAATGAAATAGTGGCTATCATAGTTTAATTAGATGTAGGAGTAGATTTTCACTAAGTTTTAATGAAAAACCTCAAGATCACACTTTAAGTCCAATATTCTTAATTAATAATAATTTCTACAAACATAGCTAACTACTACCTCTTGAGATATTGTTTAAAACCACTTAATGTGGAATTAAAATTAGTTTAATGCAACTTGCTTCCTTTTGATAAGAATGTGATCACACAACATTCAATTAATCTAATTCAATCATTCTAACAATAACATGTAGAAAGCACAATATCATTTAATCAATAAGGGAAATACATACAAACACACACATATAAATCCAACAAGTTACAATAATTCAGTCCAATCACATAGTTTCAATTCACAAAATTATCCAAACGGGTAAACTAAGTCTCAATATTACAAATTCAATCACATAGGCTCAATCCACAAATTTATCCAAACGGGTAAACTAAGTCTCAACATTACAAAACAATATTCCTAAAATTAGAAAATCCAAATATAATTAGAGAAAATAGATTGAACAAAATAAACTCTCCAAATTGAAGCTTTGAAAACTCAAGCTACGGTCCATCCCAGTAAGAAACTATGCGAAAATGAATAAATGGCTGAAGCACTAAATCATTGTGCTAGACATGCCTTGTATTTATAGAAGAGCAATATAGGAATGCAAATTACAAAAGAATCTTTCAGCTGGAAAGAATAACAGAATGCCTAACAGAACCTATAGCTGATATACACGTGTCCTCTGCTACAGCACTACTTTCTATACAATTACAAACACTAGTCATTAGCTAATCATATCTATATTCTAACAACCCCCCCTCAAACGAGAGGGAGTCACCAACAGTCCGAGATTGTCTCTAAAAAATTCAAACTGAGCCAGAGACAAAGGCTTGGTAAAACAATAAGCTAACTGCAAAGATGAGGGAACATATCAAATATCGATTAATCCAGACATAACCAGATCTCTGACAAAGTGTATATCAACTTCAATGTGTTTACTTCTGGCATGAAGAACAAGATTAACTGCCAGTGCTTTGGCACTCGAATTATCACACCAGACAACCGTAGGCATTTTAACAAATAGACCCATTTCAGTCAACAATGAACACAACCACTTGATTTCTGATGAACCATCAGCGAGAGACCTATACTCTGATTCAGTACTTGATCTAGAAACCACCTTCTGTTTTTTAGATGACCAAGAAATAAGATTATTGCCTAAGAAGAGACACATTCCACCCATAGATCTCCTATCATCTAAATCACATGCCCAGTTTGCATCTATATAGGCAACAAGTTGAGGTCTATGACATGGTCTAATATGTAAACCAAAATTATATTTCCCTTTAAGATAATGAAACACCCTCTTGACTGCTTGAAAATGACCCGTTCTAGGTTGAGACAGAAATTGACTCAGTTTATTTATAGCATAAGAGATATCAGGGTGAGTAGTGGTCAGGTATTGTAACGAGCCTATAGCCTATCTATACTCAGTGGGATTCTGAAGCAATTCACCATCATTAGCAGACAATAACCGACCAGTTACCATTGGGGTTGGAACAGGAGCACAATCAGTCATGTTAAACTTCTTCAATAAATCAACCACATATTTAGCTTGATTCAAATAGATACCTTGCTTAACCCTATAAACCTCAAGACCAAGAAAATAATAGAGGGGTCCGAGATCTTTCAAAGAGAAAATCATATTCAGTTTCTTCACAAATTGTTCAACATATTTAGAATCATTCCCAGTAACCAAGAAATCATCTACGTATATGAGAATGAATATAGTCAATCTATGTGTCTTCAACATGAAAACTGAAATATCACTCTTCAAATTTTTAAATCCCCAGTTAAACAGAGTTAGGCGTAAGTGATCAAACCAGGCTCATGGAGCTTGTCGTAATCCATAGATTGCTTTAATCAGCTTGCATACGTGACTGAGTCTCTTAGCATCGACAAATCCTTCGGGTTGTGCCATATACACTTCTTCTTGCAAATATCCCTTTAGGAAAGCATTGTTGACGTCAAGCTGACGAATTTCCCAATTGTAAGTGACGGCAATGGACAGAACTACTCGGATAGTGGTTGATTTCACCACTGGACTGAACGTCTCGGTGAAACCGATGCCTGGCACCTGCTGAAATCCCTTCGTGACCAAACAAGCTTTGTGCTTCAGAATGGACCCATCGGCTCTGAATTTAGTCTTGAGCACCCAGCGATTGTCAATAAGTTTTTTATTGGAATAAGGAACCAGTACCCAAGTGCAATTTTTCAGTAGGGCATCGAATTCTTCTGTCATTGCCTGGAGCCATATGGATGAAGATAAAGCTTCTCGAGTGGATGCGGGTTCGGAGCTTTCACGGGTCGCAAGACCAATAAATGGGTACTTGGGCTTAACTGTACCGACTTTGGCCCGAGTTATCATGGCATGTTTATTAACGGGCCTGGCTATCTCTGGACTCACGTTCTGGGTGGAATCATCACTAGCCAAGTTTTCAGAAACAGTCTCAGGTGAACTTTCAGACGATGGCGTTGAATTTACTTCAATATCACGTTGATTAACACAATCATCATCGGTGACTCTTGCAACTTCAGGTAGTGAAATAATAGATGGAATTGAATCCATTGTCGTTTCAGCAGAGGTTTGGCGCTTCATGAAGCCTGTATGGAAAGGAAAAAGATTGGAGTCAAACACAACGTGTCTCGAAACAAAAATTTTACCAAACTCACTCAGACATCGATGGCCTTTTTGTTGAGTCGCTGAACCAAGATAAACACACTTCTGACTTCTGAATTGAAACTTGTGAGCATTATATGGCTTAAGACACGGATAGCACGCACAGACGAAAGGTTGAAGAAGGCTGTACTCTGGTTCTGTTTTTGTTAGCTGAAACAGAGGAGTAGTGTCCTATAGAACTGGAGTTGGTAATCGATTAATTAAGAACACAGCATGTTGGAAAGCTTCGAGCCAGTATGTCAAAGGCATTTTCGCATAAGCAAGGAGTGTCAGACCCATTTCAACGATATGACGATGCTTTCTTTCGGCACGTCCGTTCTAAGATGAGGTGTAAGGACATGTCAATCGGATATTGATTCCAGCTTCCTTAGGTACGGGCATGAATGGTTTATATTCGCTACCATTGTCGCATTGTAGAGATTTTATTTTACAGTCAAATCGATTCTCAACGAAGGCTTTGAAGTGTTTAAAAGCATGAATGGCTTCACCCTTGTGTTTAAGGGGATATAACCATGTGTAACGACTATAATCATCTATGAAATATATGTAGAATCGATGTCCACCATGAGATTGAATAGGAGCTGGCCCCCACAAGTCTGTATGAATCAATTCAAGAGGAAAAGTGGACTGAGAAGCAGAGTTTTGAAATGGCAACATTTTTTATTTCCCTAACTGACATGCTTCACAAATGTGATTGTACGCATCATCTTCACGGTAATAACATGTGGCAAGAGTATGCCCTGGCCTTTGACAGTGAACACAATAGGGTCTACCTCCTCAGCAGCCACCACCTCGAGAGCGACCCCCTCTGTTTCTCGAACTTCTTGAGTTGCCTCTCCAACCGCAATTACCACTAGATTCATAATGTTCAGTGCGAGGAGCAGCACTTCGTTGAGCTGCATTAATCGAAGGTTGTATGCTTAGGTTAGAAAAGTGAGTCAACTGATTCAATCTTGATTCAAAAGACAATAAGGCAGACTGAGCTTCAATCCAAGTAAGCTCAGGTTTGTCAATTAATTTCACAATGATGGCGTTGTATTCGGCATCAAGCCCATTTAAGATATAAAGGACAAGATCATCAAAGGCTACAGGTGCTCCAGTAAGGGTCAACTCATTCACCAGAGTCTTCATTTTGTCGAGATACTCGATCATTGTTAAGGAATTTTTCCGAGTGTTGTGCAAATCGTTCTTCAGCATCATGACGCTAGCCTTCGTGGAGGCACACATGAGATCTCGAGCACTATTCCACAAAGCTTCAGCAGACTGGTAATGGAGGAGTTGCGCTCCAACTTCTTGTGTCATAGTGTTTCGCAGCCACCCATCGAGCATGCGATCAACGAAGAACCAGTTTGCATATTCTCGGTTTGCCGTGTTTCCATTTGCACTAGGATGAACTTCGATGGAGCAGAGGATGTTCCGTCAATATGACTCTCAAGACGGTTTCCTTCGATCAAGGGCAAAACGATGGATTCCCAGACAAGGAAATTGGTGCAGTCCAGCTTGATCGCAGCAGTTTGGCTTGATGAGCTAAACAGGGAATAGGTTTTGGAAATGGACGAGGCAGCGGATGCAGCTACTGTGGAGGATGAATTAGCATAGGATGAATTAGCAGAAGAAGAACTCATTTTCGTAGAGACGCTTTGATACCAAGTAAGAAACTATGCGAAAATGAATAAATGGCTTAAGCACTAAATCATTGTGCTAGCCATGCCTTGTATTTATAGAAGAGCAATACAGGAATGCAGATTTACAAAAGAATCTTTCAGCCGGAAAGAATAACAGAATGCCTAACAGAACCTATAGCTGATATACATGTGTCCTCTGCTACAGCATTACTTTCTATACAATTACAAACACTAATCATTAGCTAATCATATCTATATTCTAACAATCCCCAATAAACAAAGGAATTAGCCTCTCATTGCCTTAGAATAATCACAACTTAAAATCCAAGCACTAGCCAGAAAATTCATCATCTTACCAGAATCTAGAAATTTTCGCCAAAAAACTCAAAAATCTCGTCAAAGAAAACAAAGACCATACCAGAGGAGACAATGCACAGAAAAGGGACAACGGCGGTAGAGAAGTATGAAGGTGGGAGGAATCTGGAATATAAGACCAAAAAGTCAATGGTGGTGGACGAAACTCAACACCGGTGACAATGGAAGGTGAATCTCACCGTTGTGAGGGAAGAAGACGATGGAGATGGTGAAGGTGCGTGGCTTCTATTGCTCTGGAACTCCACATCAAGTCTAGAGGTTATTTCTGACGTTAATGGCATGAAAGACCCTAATGGTGATGGAAGGGTGGTCACTCACCAGCAATAGAAGGAGGAAATGGTGCCGCCGGTGGAGGAAATGGTGCCGACGGTGAGCAGGTAGGTCAGAGAGAGAGGAAAGAAGAAGAAGGTCTCTTGTATTTGTCTTTCCGTAGAGCCTTCACGTTCTATCGGCTCTGTCTCCATCTCGAGTCCCTTAGCTCAATCAATAATGATTAACCAGGTCAACCGAACTAGTTCCGTTGGTCAAAATGTTTGTTTTGTGTGTTTTAACCAAGGGACTAATGAAAGAATTGAAACTTTTATAGAGGGATTAAAATGAGATGTTTTGAAATGTTTCTGGGGTGTGATGCAATTCATAATAATTATGGGCACATTTCTATAATTTCTCTTAATAATTTCCTTCATAGATTTATAATTTCGAGGAATTCTGGAGCTATTTTCTGTAATTTTCCCCTGTCCTCAAAAATATTAATTCTTACCCCAATTGACATTTGGCGAAATCTTGAATTTTATTCTTAAACACCTACAATCCAAGATTAAGCACAAGGTAATATCAAAAGTCCAAGAAATCATTTGCATTAATAATCAACAAATTATGATCGTTTACCCCCTAATTAACTTAATTTAATATAAATGTCTCTAACTCAAATTAGTGTTTAATCATGCAATAATGTCCCAAAAAATGCATTAAAAATCTCAATTTAATTATGAAAAATCATATAAAAATATGGTTCAATCAATCATTTTCTACACTCCACAACCTCTCGAAAAAAATAATCTTTAGGAGTCTTTATGCCCATAACTCAAATGTTACAATTTATGCACTCATGAGGATTAAATTTGCTATTTACTTTATGTAACTCTTAGTTGAAGTTGAAAGCCTATAGATAAAACACTATGTGCTACACTTTTGTTGCATCGAAATGATAAAAATATTGCTCAATCTTTCTCTCCAATTCTCTCTTCGTATCTCTCCATCTCTTTTATCTTAATCTCTTATATTTTCTTAATTTTCATAACAGATTTTAATAAATATTTAAAAGTTGAATTTTTTTAACTATACTTCAAAAATATTTCCTTATTTAAAAAGAAGTGAAGTTAAATTTTAAATATCCTGTAAAGTTGTTTGAATGAAGAATGAATATAGGCGAAATTAATAAATAGGATAGTTGGGGGTGATTGGAGAGAGGCCGAATCCTGAAAGCTGTTGTAAATATCCGATCCTAAGCCCCTTGAGAAAGATTTTAGGATGCGGCTTTCTCTCGTACCTTTATCATTCGCTGCCCTCCTTTTCTTCTAAATGAGCCGTTTTGGTGTAAAATAACACTTTTCAATTTTTTTTTTAATAGCATTCATTATTTTGAAGTATTTCTTTTTTAGTCTCAATCGGTACCTTAAAATATTTTTTAAGATCCTAAAATTATTTTTAAGGTACTCAGTGGTATGAAAAAAATACTTCAAAATGCTGACTGCTATTAAAAAAATACTTCTGAATATTCATTAATGTTTCAAAAATACTTTATGATCTTGAAAAATTATTTTAGGATCTAGAAAAAATATTTTAAGCTAGTGATTGATACTAAAAAAATATTTCAAAATACTGATTAGTATTAAAGAAATATTTCATGATCTTGAAAAAATATTTTATAATACTGATTGGTACTAAAAAAATACTTCAGAATCTATAAATAAAAAATATTTTGGATCTTCAAAAAATATTTTAAGATATTGACTATTACTAAAAAAAAATACTTTGTGAATGCGATTTTTTTATAAAAAAAATAAATAAATAAAAAATTGAACAGTGTTATATTGTACCAAAACGGCACTGTTTAGAAGAAAATGAGGAAAGTGGATGAAAAGAAAATAGGAGGAAAGCCGCGTCCAAGATGTCCAAGATTTCGGACGTCTACGGTCCCCCGTCCCATCTTTGTCTTGCCTTTTGCGTCTTTTACAATCGCCACGCATTGTTATAAATATCAGAGGTTTCGAGAAGAGAGTATGCGTGGAACCAAATGAGTGAATGACAACATAGGATTGAGATTAATGAATTGTGTAGGTCACCTTTGATGTAACCAAATCGTTGCAAAGTCGAAAAACAACGGAAGGGCAACGCAAGAGGTCATGGTTGGGCTCCAAGGATTAAAGTGACTCCTCTGAGAAATTGCGATTGAGAAAGAAATATGAATGGACAAAGAATACAACTTCTCATATCAGATCTTTCGAGAAGAACCAGAATGAGTGAATGACAACAAAGGATTGAGATTAATGGAGGGTATAGGTCACCTTTGATGTGATCAAATCGTTGCATAGTCGAAAAATAACGGAAGGGCAACGCAAGAGGTCGTGGTTGGGCTCCAAGGATTGAAGTGACTCCTCTGTGAAATTGCGATTGAGGAAGAAATATGAATGGAGGAGGAATACAACTCCTGAAACCGGCGCCCATGCGTTTTTTAAGTAAGCATCAAATGATGGTATTTGTTTCTCATGGGACCACCTGGCTTCTTGCAGGAATGCTTTCAACAGGTCTGCCCACTTTAATAATCAAGAACAAAAATCAGTTTGGCCCTGAAATATTATTTAACATGTGGTAAGTTAATTTGTAATGAAGTCGTTTTCATTCACTCACTGCTTCGGTGAGGTAGGGAAGGATATCATGTCCTTGCTCTTTGAGAGCCTCACAAGTCATTTCAATTTGACGGTGTTGTAGAGAGCAAGAAAGCACACTTTCATATACTTTGGTAGAACTTGTATCGCATTGACATCCCTCCTGAAACCAAAAGAAAAAAAGAATTCATCACAAAAAGATTCGTTCGTACGTAATATGTGTGTCTAGCTTTTAACGCAAATACTCCATTTTGTCTTTATTATTTGGCACAACCCAATAGACTTTCATTCGTGCACAATGTGTGTATCTGCCTCTACTGAAAAATAAAATCTGTGAAATAAATAAATTCAAATATGTGAAATCATTAATTGAAGCCTCCATAAATAGCTATATCAATACTTATGAGAATAAAATTTTTATTTTTAGTGATGGCATATTTGATATTATATATTGCAGCACTTATACTAGCTAATAAAATTCTCCCGCTAAAATTGGCATATGGTCAGAAGCTATATATTTTCCATCTTAAATGTTTCAATGAATATGTATTGCTATTAATCCACCACAATGCATATAGACGGATATTTATATGAAGTTGGAATAAAAATTGTGGGTAATTAAAAGCCTCCTTCTGCTTGTTTGTCTTTAAATGAAACAAAAGGAGTTTCTAAATGAAACAAATGGATTTTAAGAGCATACTTAGTCGATTTTCATTTAATATTATAAGATATTATTGTGTTCAAAACAAACTGAATATATGGATGCAAGATATATTTTGGTGATCTTCAGAATAATTTTTCTATATTGTTTCCACAATGAATAAGATAAAGGTAAAATATATCAATATTTTAACATTTTTTTAAAAATATGTTTGAGGATTACATTTTAACAGTACTTTTGGAGACAAGCACCATTCATAATTTGGCTGCCAAAAGAATGAAAAGCTCAAAAATAGGGTTAAGGTGTAAAAATACACATGAGCTATTTCTCCAGGAACGCCAAGCACCATGTGTTTTTTTTTTAGCAAAAATACACATGTGGTTACCATTTTGGAGCAGAAGTCACATCTCACCGTTAAGTCACTGTTCACCGTGATGAGAGAGAAAGAGATGAAGCGAACAGTAACTTAACGGCGGTGAACAGTGACTTAACGGTGGGATGTGACTTTTATTCCAAAATGATAACCACATGTGTATTTTTGCCTCTAAAAAAACACGTGGTGCTGGGTGCTCCTGGAGAAATAGCTCATGTGTATTTTTGCACATTAACCCTCGAAAATACACTGGAATTGATATTCTTATCGGGAGGAGTAAAAATGACGACAGCATCAGAGGGAGTAAATACAATATTATCATTAGGTGAAGTAGAGACCATGGTGTACTCTTTTCCTTGACCAATGTTTTGTCCTATGGGAGTTTTCCTGGTAAAGTTTTTAACGAGGCAGCTTTGATTTACATTGTGTATACTTTTCCCTTCATTGGGTTTTTGTCCCACTAGGTTTTTCCTAATAAAATTTTAATGAGACATAATATTTGTCCATGGACATCCAAGAAGGAGTATAGTAAAAATACTAGAAGATGTGGATGTCCATAAACTCCCAACTCTTGACCTTTCACTTTCTATACTCTCCACAACCTCTCTAATGAATAGTCTTCAAGAGTGTTTCTACAAAAAAAATTGGTTTTTTGCGACGGAAAAATTCCGTCTCAAAATTCCAATTTTCCGTCGCATAATAGGATTGCGACGGAATTTGTCCGTCGCAAAAAAGGCCTCGTGATTGCGACGGAAAATTGAATTTCCGTCACAATTGCGACGGAATTTTTTCAGTCGTAAAAAATAAAAATAAATTAAAAAATTAAAATAAATTTAAATTTAAAAAAAGAAACAGACAGTCTAAACCCCACAAATAATTTAATTAGTTGAGTATAAATTAATGAAAATTCGAGTCTCTTGACAAGAAATTTCCCACCAACAAATACTTTGACATTTTCATATCTTTGTAATTAAAATACTCATGACTACAATTAGTATTTGCACATAAAAAACTGATAAATGCAAATAAAATATAATAACAAGTCTTCATGCACTATACCAAATGCAACATTAACTCTAATTTTTCTTAAAAGAAACCTTATTTATGAAGATAGTGATTGCGAATAAGTGAGAAAATAAGACAAGAGAGACATACAATTAACCAGAGATAAAAATTAAGAACAAAAGTGAATTAAATTTTTAAATAAGTATAAAAGTGTACAACTTATAAAAAGCATATGCTCTATTTCATAGATTATAACTTATAGTATGGTGTTTAGTGTGTTATAGTATCAATTATTTGTAAGGGTAAAGTATTTACATAATAAGCTTGGTCTATTTAATTTTTTGGAGATTACATACGCAAAAATTGTTATGTGAGGATGTTGTTAAAAAAAACAGAGAGAAGAGAAAGATGGAAGAAGTTGCCCTACTTGGAAAGAAGTAAATTTAATGCAGAATTGACGTCTATATGCGTTTATTAATTATAGTGAAAGTCAAATTAATGTATTATCACACAAACCACAAGCATAGAGCTAGGTCACTGTTTGAGGGGTATAGTAGCGATAAAGCAAGTGAGGAGAATCACGAAAAGAAAAAGAAAATGAAAGAAAAAGAGCATTCATGCATGTCTTGAATTTAAACATGCATTCTGATAACAAACTTAGTTTCACTCTTATCTACGAACTCAAGATCTACAAATTTTTGAGGAAAAAAAACAATATGAGCAAAAAAAAAATCTAAGAACTCAAATAAAATGCTTACACGTTTAAGGAACGGTTGAGGCGGAGAAACAAGAGAAAAGGACGGCGGAGACTCAAATTGGAGGAAGAGAAACTCAGTCGGAGTTGGTTGAACGGCGCGAGGAGCAAAAACGCCATAGACACACGAGGCAAGCAGCTTGAAAGCAAATAGGAAATGGAAGAAGACGGATACGCGAAGATAAAATGGTAAAGTAATTGAAGTTTGCGACGGAATTTATTTTCCGTCGCAAATTTCTTTTTTTAATTATTTTTCTGACAAAGATTTTTTGCGACAAAAAAAAAATTCCGTTGCAAAATTTCGCCTTTTTGCAACGGAAAATAAATTCCATCGCAAAAAAAATAATTAAAAAAAATTTTGCGACGGAAAATTTTTCGTCTCAAATCCTCAAAGGTTTTGCAACGGAATTTTTTTGCGTCGCAGATTTTTTTTAAAATTATTATTTTTCGACGGAATTTCTTTTTCGTCGCAAAAAGGCGAAATTTTGCGACGGAATTTTTTTTCCTTCGCAAAAATCTTTTATTATTATTTTTCTGTCACAATTTTGAGACGGAATATTTTCCGTTACAAATTCCGTCGCAAATTCATTATTTTCTAGTAGTGACCTATAACTCAAATGTTACAATTTGTGCATTCACAATGATTAACTTTATTATTTGCTTTATGTAACTCTTGGTTGAAGTTGAGAGCCTATAAATAGAGCACTATGTACTATACTTTGGTTGCATTCAAATACATAAGATATAGCTCAATCTTTCTCTCCAATTCTTTCTTCATATCTCTTTCATCTCAATCTCTTATATTTTCTTGATTTCATAACATATTTCAATAAAATATTTAAAATTTGAATTTTTTTAACTGTACTTCAAAAATATTTCCTCATTTAAAAAGAAGTGAAATTAAAATTTAAGTATCTGGTAAAGTTAGTTGAATATGAAGAATGAATTTACGCGAAATTAATAAATAGGATAAGTGGCGGTGATGGGAGAGAGGTTGAATCCTGGAAGCTATTGTAAGCCCTTTGAGAAAGATTTTTGGACGCGGCTTTCCTCCCATGCCCTTATCATCTGCTACCCTCTTTTTCTTCCAAACAATGTCATTTTGGTGCAAATAACACTATTCAGTTTTCTTTTAAAATAACATTCATCATCCTAAAGTATTTTATTTAGTATCAGTAATTACACAGAAATATTTTTTAAGATCCTAAAATTATTTTAAGATACTGACTTATACTGAAAAAAATACTTCAAAATACTAACTGGTAGTAAAAAGATACTTCAAGATATTGACTAGTATTAGAAAAATACTTTATAATCTTAAAAAATTATTTTATGATCTTGAAAAAATATATTAGAGTACTGATTAGTACTAATAAGATACTTTAGGATATCGAATGATATTAAAAAAATACTTTATGATCTTGAAAAAATATTTGAAGATATTGAATGGTACTAAAAAAATACTTCAAAAACCTGTCTGATACAAAAAAGATATTGTAAGATATTGATTAGTACAGAAAAAATACTTCATGATCTCAGGAAAAAAAATTAAGATCTTTGAAAAAATATTTTATTGTATTGACTAGTTCTAAAAGAATAGTATGTGAATGTTATTTAAAAAAATAATTGAACATTCTTATTTTGTACTAAAACGACACTGTTTTAAAGAAAAAAAGTGCAGCAAGTGATAAGAGAATAGGAGAAAAACCAGGTCCAAGACTTTGGACGTCTAAGTTCCTATGTCCCATCTTTGTCTTGCCTTTTGCGTCTATTACAATTGCCACGCATTATTATAAATATCAGAGGTTTCCAGAAGAGAGTATACGTGGAACCAAATGAGTGAATGACAACATAGGATTGAGATTAGTGAAGGGAATAGCTAGGTCACCTTTGATGCGACCAAATCGTTGCAAAGTCGAAAAACAACAGAAGGGCGACGCAAGGGCTCCAAGAATTGAAGTGCCTCCTATGAGAAATTGTGATTGAGAAAGAAAATAGGAATAGACGAGGAATACAACACCAAAAACTGACATCCATGCGTTTTTAAAGTAGGCTTCAAATGAGGGAGCATGTTTCTCATGGGACCACCTCGCCTCCTGGAGGAATGCTGATGCTACCAAAATTTAAGGGTTAAGGTGTAAAAATACACATAACCTTTTCCCCACAGGAGCGCCCAGCACCATAACCTTTTTTTTGGTGCAAAAGTACCATGACATTATGTTTTGAGTGCAAAAATATCACGAGCTGTTAGTTGACCGACATTGACCGTTGACTTAAACAGAAATGAACAGTAACTTGGGTGAAATTACCATTTTGCCCTTAGTTTTAAGCTGAAATTACCATTTTGCCCCTAGTTTAATTTTTTTTTTTAAATAAACCTTCCTCCACCAATGGGCCCCACCACCGCCAGCGGCTACCCACCCCACCGCCGGCAGCTACCTCCGGCGACCAGCGGCAGCAATTTTTTATTTTTTATTTTTATTTTAACTAAGGTTTTTTCTTTAAAAAAAATAAGGTTTTTTCTACAAAAAACTAAGGGGAGGCCGGTGGGCCCCACCACCGGCGGCGGACGCCCTCCCCGCTTCCGACCGCCGCCGGAGGCCACCTCCTGCGACCGGCGGCGGCAACTCTTTTTTTTTATTATTTTAAAACTAAGGTTTTTTCTTCAAAAAAAAAGGTTTTTTCTACAAAAAACTAAGGGGAGGCCGGTGGGCCCCGCCACCGACGGCGGACTCCCTCCCTACTACCGACAGCCGCTGGCGACCACCTCGAGTGACCAGCGACGGCAAATTTTTTTTTTTTTAAACGAAGGTTTTTTTTTTGTAAAAACCTTAGTTTCTTTTTTTAAAAAAAAAAAGGTGGCCGCCGCCGGTCGCCGGAGGTGGCCGCTTGTGAAGGCTACCAGCGGGGAGGGCATCCGCCGCCGGTGGCGGGGCCCACTGGCCTCCCCTTAGTATTTTGTAGAAAAAACCTTTTTTTTTAAAGAAAAAACCTTAGTTTTAAAAAAAAAAAAAAAAAGTTGCCACCGCTTATCGCTGGAGGTAGCCGCCGCCGCCGGCCGGAAGCGGGGAGAGCGTCCGCCACCAGTGGTGGGGCCCACCGGCCTCCTCTTAGTTTTTTTGTAGAAAAAACCTTATTTTTTTTAAAGAAAAAACCTTAGTTAAAATTTTAAAAAAAATATTGCCGCCACCGGCAGTGGATGGCAGTGGGGTGAGCAGCCACCTGCGGTGGTGGGGCCCACCGGTGGAGGAGGGTTTATTTAAAAAATAAAAAATAAATTAGGGGCAAAATGGTAATTTCAGCTTAAAACTAAGGGCAAAATGGTAATTTCACCCGAGTTACTGTTTATTTCTGTCCAAGTTAACGGTCAACGTCGGTCAACTAACGGCCCGTGGTATTTTTGCACCTAAAACGTAACGTCATGGATACTTTTGCACCAAAAAAAAGGTTATGGTGCTGGGCGCTCTTGGGGAAAAGGTTATGTGTATTTTTGCACCCTAACCCAAAATTTAACTAAGTACCGCAAGTGTACAGGTCATGAAAATAGCAAGTGGTAAATCAAGGTCATCTCACACATACTCAACTCAGCTAGCGATTAGGTGTCAAATTTCCTTTTTCGTTTAAGTTGAATAGAGTTGTTTTCAATGAGTAGAAGAAATGCAAATAGGATAAGAAATAAATATCGACAAAGACTTTTCAGGAGAGCAAATTTCAATATCAAAAGGACAATCTAGAATCACTAATCTCTTGTTTGTTTATTAGATTTTATTTCCACTAAATTAATTTTAACTTAATTCAATCAGCTAATCTAGAGTATTAGTGTTTATAAATGCCCGTCGGTCCATTTATATACCTATCTCAATTAATTATGCAATGTCTTACCCAACTAATTACGATGCAATTTAAATCGGGTCCACTCTAATTTGATTATGCAGAGCTTCTAGGTATATGTCTATCCTAGACGCAAATGAGATTAAATCTAATTCCGCATTATTTAATCTCAAAGTCAATTTAAGATTCCCTTTGTCAAGTTCAATCTTAAATTCCCAAAACATATTCTATGGTGGTCAATCCTTAAACAATAACAATCAAAACAAGATTAAATAAATTGAATTAAAATTAAACAAAATTAATTAGTGAGAACAATTTCTAAGTCTCAAACAAGTTCATAGTCCTCTAAGTTGCAAAATAAATTAGCCACACATGGCTTCCAGATGACAGCAACAGGAAATTCTAGATTCAAAATTCATAAAGAAAATCAAAGGGGACTGGAATAACAACAGTACTGCTCTTTGTGCGTGTTGTTCTCGCTGCCGTCAGACTTGGTTTTCTTTTCTCTCGGCAGTCGCGTTCTTGCTTCTGTTCTTTTCTCCAGCCGTGTGCCTATTGATTTCTCTTTGTGTGTCGTTTTTCTCGCCGTCACGTCCAGACTCCTCTGCTGCCTTTTGTGTCTCTCCGTCCAGCCTCTGTTTTTTTTCTTTTGTGCCGTCACGTCCAGACTCCTCTTAGGTTTTCAATTGATTTATTCATCCACTCCATTCTACTCATTGGGCCCACGCACACTAGCTATTCTCCAGCCCAATTTCCAAAGTCCAATGTCCATATCTAATTCAATCCGTGGCTTAATGATCTCCTGGTGCTTTGCAAACAAAAGAAGTCCTATACTAATACTAATAGTAGTAGTAGTAATAATAAATAATAATAATAAAAATAAATCTTTGTTTCTTTAATTTTTATTTATTTTATAACTTAAAAAACTTTTATTTTAAAATAAAATCTCACAAATAATGCACCACTTTAATTTGATCTTATAATAATATAATCTCATAAAAATCTCCCAAAATTATTTAGATAACTCTCCAATTATCTTCAAAACATACTCTCCAATTATCTCCACTACTTGCTCATGCCTGCTCCACTATCTGTACAATCCGGGATTAGTGGCATGGTTAGTGGATGATTAGTGTTTTACTTGTATATAGGCCAACTTCTATGCAGGACTTTTTCACTGGGCCATTAGATCTTCAAGGCCCAATGTATAGGGCTGCAACAATATTGTTGATGGATCGTCAATAAAATTAAATTAGAAAAAAATTAACAAATATATTAATAATATGTCACATATCTAATGACCCGAGGGGGTATTTTACATAGAGGATCAGACAGTCTAAATAACAAGCACCAAATTGACCTGAGTAGTCAGTCCAAAAAACAAATTGAGATGAATAGAGCAGGAGCACATGGGTACGTTGACAACTTGACATATTCACCCTTCAATGCCATGATTATGTTGGGTCCCGATTATTTGATCGTCTGAATTCTAACTTCTGAATTTATGTTAGGTCTTGTTTATTTAGTGAAACCATAAGAAATTAAGGAAACTAAATAGGAACAACTGACCTTAATTCTAGGTCAACAAAAAAGGAAAACGGAAAAATTAAAAGTGACTTAAAAATTAAACACGATTCATGAATTCAATACAAAGGAGTCTAATGAGTCCTTCAATTATAGTATGATGGGACTTGGTCGGAAAAAAATTAAGGAAAAATGATTCAAGATATAAATACTCTTTAATAATTTTAGTTTCCTGTTTTTAAACAATCTAAAAATTATAATTTGAAACAAAACATTATTTCGCTAAATGCCCTATTCTTCTGGGAAAAAAAATTAGGGTCCCCTTAATGCCGAGGAAGCTTAATGGGTTCGACAATTAATGATCGAATCCGGTTCTTGGATGTGGCATCCGAGGCTCCATGTCCATCTCCATACTGGTATGTGCAGTGCGCAATTCTCTCCAGGTTCGTCGCAGATCCCACAAAAGCTTTTGAAAATTTAAACTCTATTCCTCTTGCTTTGTTCATCTTCTTCCAAGTCTTATCTACCAAACCACGTACGTATTTGTGGCTATTCTCCTCAGTGGCCCCACTTTGATGCTTGTAACGTACTATTGAACTTGCTGCTTCCCCTCTCTAACTCTGCCTGCCAAAAAAAAAAAACATTAATAATTCAGAAAGTAAATTAAAACAAGCTTCTAATATCAGAGCATTCAAAGAGAAAGCGCGCAGAACCAGATGACAAAATAGGATTGAGACTAATGAAGGATAGGTCACCTTTGATGTGCCCAAATCGTTGCATAGTCGAAAAATAATGGAAGGGCAACGAAAGAGCTCATGGTGAGGGTCTACGGATTGAAGTGACTCCTCTGAGAAATTTTGATTGAGAAAGAAATATGAATGGATGAGGAACACGACTCCTGAAACTGACACCCATGCATTTTTGAAGTAGGCATCAAACAAGGGTATATGTTTCTCATGGGACCACGTGGCTTCTTGAAGGAATGCTTTCAGCATGTCTGCCCACTTCAATAATTAAGAAAACACACATTCAATTTCTGAAATATTACTCCTTCCTATCTTTAATATAAGACATAATTGATTTTTTTAAAAAAATATTAAATAAATTAAATAAATAATTTAGACATAATATATGTTATAAATCATTAGATTATATATTAGTTTATAAAAAAAAATCCATTTTTGCGAAAATTGTGACAGAAAAATAATAATAAAACATTTTTGCAATGGAAAAAAAATCCATCACAAAATTTTTGAAATTTGCGACAGAAAAAAAATTCCGTCACAAAATTTCGCCTTTTTGCGACAGAACATTTTTCCATCGCAAAACCCCAAGGGTTCTGTGACGGATTTTTTTTTTCTGTCGCAAAATTTTGTGATAGAAAAAAAAAATTGTCAGAAAAATAATTTGAAAAAGAAATTTGTGACGAAAAATAAATTCCATCGCAAAATTTCGCCTTTTTGTGACGGAATTATTTTCCATCGCAAACTCTTCTTAAAGCCCCCCTCCCTTTCAATTTTCTCTATCGCACGTCCATTCTTCCTTGCTCACCCGTGCGTGCTCTCCCACGCCATCCGTCGTCGTCCATGCTCTGGCTTGAGTTCCCAGACACACCGTACCGCCATCCTCTCCCACCGTTGTTGCTCGTCAAACCCAGTGAAAAGAAGACTCTCCCTTGCTTCGATTATTTACTCCTTCTTCATCAAGTAAGTCCGTCCCCCACTTTTCCTCTTCTATTTTCTTCATCTATTGTTATATCATTGTTGTGGCATGCTTTTTAAAAAAAGAAAAAAAAGAAATCCATGAGGGTTGTATGGTTCATTGTCCTAGACAATTAAGTAGCAGTATATGATTCAATGCTTGAATCCGAAGTAAGACGTTACCAAGAACATAATGGTTGCAGAGAATTTGACAACTTCCAGATTCATTCGAACATTATCTAAGCTTCTGAAGATTATTTGCAGAAAATATTAATTAAGCAAAAAAAAATTACTATGGGTGGTGGCGGCTTACAAAATATCAACGTTATAAAAACTTGAAGCTAAGCAAAGCTATGGGATATAGCATCTTATACAATGAGAATTTTAGTTACAAATTACTGACGAAAGAAACCAATGAGATTTATGTATCCAATTAATTTGCAATTAATGCTCTTAGTTGTAACTATGTATCCGAATCTAAATTTATAATTCAGTTTTACATTTTTTTTAAGATTTAACTGATATTAAATCAAACTTTTTTAATTTTAGAACTTGAATAACCATTATTCTCCCTTTATATGAATGTTAATAAAAATAAAGGTAAAAATTGTCCAAAACATGATCTAGAAAATATAAATACTGGAACGGGAAGCCACCCTCATGTCACCAACTCTCCTTCCAAACATGATTATTATTTTATATTTTTATCATATGTAAAATTTATCTTCAAATTTATTTACTTTTTTAATGATTTTTACATTTTTTTATGCAATTTTATATTTTTTTTTTATAATTTTATTATTATTATTATTATTATTATTATTATTATATATTCAATTTTTTTAAAATTTAATTTTTTTAATTAAAATTAGTTTTTGAAATTTTTATTCTTTGCGACGGAATTTAATTCCGTCGCAAACCCTTTTGGGTTTTGCGACGGAAAATTTTCCATCGCAATTGTGACGGAAACAAAATTCTGTCACAAATTTCAAAATTTGCAACGAAATTTAAATTCCATTATAAATTGCGATAGAAATTCAATTTTCCGTCGCAATTGCGAGACCTTTTTTGCGACGGAAAAATTCTATCGCAATCCTATTTTGCGATAGAAAATTGAAATTTTGCGACAGAATTTTTCTGTCACAAAAAACCAATTTTTTTGTAGTGATCACGATGCTGTAGCGTACGTGTGTTCTAAAATTGAAATATTCACAAACTAAAATTAATAAATAATAAATAACTTTCATAAGAAAATCTCTTTTATTAACGGAAATGCTTTTGGAAAAAATAAAGAGAGAGAGAATCAATTTTATATTTTTTTTCCAAATTTATTTTTATATTTTTTCAATGTTTGCTTTTAAGGGACAAGTGATTTTTTTTAGGACATAAATAGATAATTGAAATAATTGTTGGATAGGATCACGTCTACTTAAAAAATTTAATGACTTATTGTATTTTTAATCTATTTTTTATGTATTTAATTTATTTTTCTTTTTGATTCATAATCAATAGACATAATATTATTTTTAATGTAATTATTATGTTACTAGTCCGATCAGACACTTAAAAATTTATTTATCATGTATTATATTTTTGAATATTACCGTATAACTATGAACTCAAGTACAAAAAAGAATATCTAATTAAGTATGATTGGAGAATTTGAGATAATTGATATAAATAATTGGGTGCGATATGATCTTTTAAAATTATTTTAGTTTATTGGTTTGAAAATAAAAATAGTCATTGGCAAAAATAAAATAAAAAATAGTCATATCTTAGAGCATAAGATATATTGGGAGACAAACATGTCATGCCCGTCTGTGCCAAACTTTGGAGATTGCATATCTTTATTTTTTTTCCATAAAACATACTATTTTCCATAGAACAAAGGGATCACGTGATGCCTTTTCTCATTGTCCTACTCCTGCTGCATCCCTCCCCCTACTCCTGCACTTGACTTTCTTTATTTTTTTTTTTTCAATTATCATTATTGGTGACTGACGCCACAAACTGACGCCACATGTGGCGCCAGCGTGAAAAATGCCACTTCGTGTCGTTTTCTTCTCTACCAAATGACGTGGTGTCACTTGTGGCGTCCTGTCAGATGGCGTCACCAACTGCATTAATCCGGTAATATGTTTGTACAGTGCCTTATTTTGATTATTTTTTAAATTTTTTTTTAAATTAGGTAAATTTCCCCTCACTGCTTTGGTGAGGTAGGGAACGATACTATGTCCTCGCTCTTTGAGAGCCTCATAACTCATTTCATTGACTGTGTTGTAAAGTGCTAGGAAACACACTTTCATATACTCTGATAGAACATGTATCGCTTTAATATCCCACCTGAAACGTTGAAAAAGGGAACCATCACATAAATATTCATCCCTACGTAATATTTTTGATCTAGCTTTAGAGGAAAATAATGTGAAAGAAATTAATTCGAAGACATAAAGGAGAAAACAAACCTTTCAACAGCAGCGGTGAAAAGCTCAAGTTCATCCAAAGTGCTATAAACATCGTAGACGTCGTCGATTGTGGTCACGAAATTACAAGCGATTTTAGTCAATGCTTTTCGAAGCTCACTGTGTTGAGGCTCAGAAGCGATTCCGACGGCCCAAGAGAAGCACTCCGTTAGCCTGTCCCTGCTGAAGCTCAACTTTAATTTGATGCCAGTCCCATCGACTTCCACCAACTATATTTAATTTTATATATATAGATTTGAAGACAATATTATTCTCTTTTGATTTCGGACTATTTGATTGACACTAGTTGTATGTATATAGGGAAAGGAATATAGTAAAGTGACTAACCTTGACATTTCTTGGAGATCCTTTTGAAGTGTTGACTGAACTATGTTAAAATCCAGGACAGCAGCTTCAAGAAGGACCATGTGAGCGTCTTTCCTCTGAGCAAAAGAATCTATGTACACCATCTTGCTTCCAACCTTTGTGTCCTGCGATGCACAGGAAGGTCCAGCGCGTGAGTGATAGCTTGGGCCAACACATGATCATTCCTTAAATGTTGGTTAATGTCTGTGAGATGAATGGAGGTGAAGGCCTTGGCATCCTCCAGAATGTGCTCTCCTGGGTATCCCAAGAATGTTGCCTCGTACAGACTTAGCGTCCCTTTCACATCGTTGATGAGGCATGCCTTAAAATTACCGTTTTGGTCCTTGAAAGTCTCAAATATATCTGCGTTATTTACGTCCCAATCACATCATTTGGTTTCGTTTATGTGAGAGAGGTAATTATGAAAGAACTCTATAAGGAGACCAATAATGCATAGTAACGTCAATGATAAGTGGGAAGGTACCTGGTGAGACATGATAGGCATGATATCTGAGGAGTCTGAAGCTTAAAGCAGCTTCATGTAGGGTTACGCTCTGTTTTGTGTGACGACGTGTTTGTTCCAAAGAGATATAAGTATGAAGAGCGTCTTTGATCTCTTTGTCAAAGCGGTGGCCAAGGCCTAAGCGTTGGACGTCGTCAATGAGCTCAAGTTTTGCCAATGGCTGTGTATTTTCATTCACAATCATCCTCCTCACATGCTCGAGCAGATTCCTTTCTTCAGCCTTGTACCTTTCATCCTATAACAACGAGTTAGGTATTGTGAATTCCTGAAGTGAAGTAGGAGTTGACTAATTGACCAAGAAAACAAGGGAGTAAATTAAATTACCGTAAAACCATTGTTGAGGGACTGGAGGAAGTCATAACTCCAGAGGCTAGGCTGGTAATTTGCAGAGTTTCTTCGAGAGGAAGAAGGGAGGGAAAGGTTTTGTTGGCTTGCCAAGCATCGTAAGTTATTGTGATTGTAACAAATTGTGTGAAAGGAAATATAAATAGGGCATCCTGGTTTGCTGTGTTTTCTAAAACGAAGTGAGATGGAAGAGGAATTGAGGAATGAGGAGGGACTCGCCTGCGCCATTATTATACTTGTAGCTTGTTTGATAGTGAATGAATAGTAAACTTAACTGCTTGAGTTACTTCACAATGCAAGGCTGATTATATATATATATATAGCATGTATCAGAACTTGCAGCCTCTCTAAATCTCATGATATGAAGTTTCGTTAATGAATTAGTCACGTTTTACATATGCTTGTAGCTTGTAATATAATGTATATGTAAAGACAGTTTGTAGGTTGTACTCGGGGCGGCTAAGTTCAGGGGAGTGACCTGTAAAAATGATGTCATCGAGTGATGAAACTTGAACACTCCAGAATGAGCTTCCGCGTATACCAGGCCTGCTCTATAAAATATGTTATCATATTAAAAAAAGCTAATGTTTTGGGACACGAAGTCACATGTCGAAATCGAGCAGAGAAGGCACAGATATAAAGGTCAAACTACGTACCTAACTTTGGCTGAATTTCACACCGTAGAGCACAAATAATAATAAAATATGCAACATCTGGCGGTGAGGTATGTGGTTAAAGTATAAATAAAAGCTGTCTGCAAATTCTTAATTTCATATGAGGAAGGCGCGAGGTAATTATAAGGATTTAGAACGTACTAGAGCATTATATTCATCACGTGATTACAAACACACACACATATATATATATAAAACAAAGGAAACTATTATATTCAAGAGGCTCTTTTTAGTTTCGCTTCAACCCAACTGTGGTTTAATTTTCTTTTTCCAAGTTTCATACAATATTATAATGAATTACTAATATGTTTGACTTGGGTTTATTTTTCGTGGACGTTGATTCATAAGGATTGTTATAACTTTGATTATATATGTATTTTGATAGATTGATGAATGTGAGGCTAAATCAACAAACCTAATTGAACATAGGACTGATAGAATTGTACAAATGGATTTAAAAAAATGAGATGATGGATGGATGTTTTAACTGCGCGAGGGGATTCATTCACATGGGAGTCGCATGGTGTAAGTATGTAGAATGTGTAAAATTACTAATAAGTACATAATTAGAAATCGACTTTTCTACTCATTCAAAAGATCTAGACGGTCTAGATTTAAATCGTTTTACTTTTTTATTTTTCAAAAAAAAATTGTGTTAATAAGTAGAGAATTTAAATAAAG
This sequence comes from Acacia confusa, assembly GCA_037074495.1. Taxonomy (NCBI): domain Eukaryota; kingdom Viridiplantae; phylum Streptophyta; class Magnoliopsida; order Fabales; family Fabaceae; genus Acacia; species Acacia confusa. The sequence goes on from CM073509.1 coordinate 5,252,311, forward strand.
ACAATCTTTCAACTAATATTTTTTTAACAAAAAAATAATAATTTTTCATTTAACAATCACCTGTTAAGAAAAATTAAATCTAGATAGTTGGGATTGGAGAAGAAGCTCTTCTTGCTCGTTCTCATGAGTAGGAAAACCGATTCCCATGCAACCATGGAGTCATTTGCATTATGATCATCATCCTCTTGTACCTAAAGTGAAGTGACTTTTTCTTACACTGAAGTGTCGATGTTTGTGCAAAATATTTTAAATTTCAAACGAAAAGTGATTTTAAACGAAATTAAGAAAAGAGAAAATTAACTTGTAATCAACGGCTATCTTGGTGGTTGTTTTGATAGATGAAAAGACCATTATCAAGCTTCTGGGGTGGAGAGAAGGATGTGGAATCTGAATGATCGGGCAATGGAGCTGCAAATAAAGGTTGGGTCAACATTCAATATTCACACATACTGAGTTAAATGATAAGGACAAAATTATTAAATATAGAAAAGATTAGAAACTGAGTTTTGAATGAGTTACAAGTTTAGCAACTGAGCATATTGAGTCAAAGATTAAGTTTAAATTAAAGTTAGTCAAAATTTAAAGGATTGAAAAATTAAATTTTCCTTCGAAAAAATATGATAGGCGCGGGTGATTGGGGAGAGGCCGGATCTGGAAGTTGCTATGAATCCAAACCTTTGAAAATAATGACTCTAATATAATAATAAGTTTTTTATTGAGGTGGTAACCTCACTTTGTAAAGAGGTGAACACAATTTTGAATCCAATGAAACACACTTATTATAAGAGGTGAAATTATACCCTACTTTTTTATTTGTATAAAAGAGTTTAAGTGTAGGTAAACACTGGTACCCTCCACGAGATTAGGATATGCCTCCAAACTTATAGAATACTTACAGAGGTATTTATAGATCGCCCACCCATAAGACCCTCACATCGACCCGTAAGAATCAAACCTCCTCTCTTTTAAGATAAAATTTGATGCCTTAGCCAACTATATCACAAAGCAATTATACCCTACTTTGGTTTCAAAAGAGGAAACATTGATGTTATCCACACACCCAAAAAAACATTGATATAGATATAGGCGTTTGAGAGCCTGTTGCCAGAAAAAGTTGGTCTTCAAGAATGGCCCATCTTTGTCTTGCCTTTTGGGTCTATTACAACAATTGCCACATTTTTTTTTTTGATAAAATATGAGCCCAACATTCAAGGATCCAGTTGACAGCCAATAACTAATACTAATTCCAGCTTCGAGGCTTTAAGATTACAGAAATGGCTCTTGCTTCTTTCAACAATATATCTTTTCTACACACATTGCGATAGATCAAACCTTGACAACATACATATTTAAGAACTAATAAGGGTAGCAGAATGAGTTAGTCCCATACAACCAAACAAAGGTTTGATTTTCTATTGAAAAAGGTGCCCTAATTTAGTGCTTCGAACAAAATTACTTGTAATTAAAGAATCCATGTGTCTAAAAAAAATACATATTTAAGAGGTCCAGCTATTATTGTGTGTGAGTTTTTTTATTGTGGTATATTTTCTATTTAGTCACAACTCACATGGCGTTCGGCTGGTCTCCATTGCCCCTGATATTTGGTTTAGGACAAGTAAATAAACTATTGTTAACTTATTATTAATATTTGATAAGTGGATATTTTATAATTAAATTGATGTAGATTTTGAATTATATTAGATTAAATATATAAATATTCTACATCTATTTAATATGTTTTATATATATTCCCATAAATCTACTTTTAAGGATAAAAAGTAATATTTCTACAAAATATACTCTCTCATGTTTTATTTTGTAAATAACATAATGGGTTTGTTTGGGATTCTGGTTGAAAAAATGATTAATGGAAAAATCAAATTGTGAAATATGATTTATGTTTGGAATGATAGTTGCATAAGTATCTTTCCCTCCATAAGTTAGATTCAAATAAGAAGCTTTTACTCCATAAACCAATAAAGCTGGCTTTTCAAATAAGAAGCTTTTACCGTATAAGCTCAATTTGAAAAAAATTTCATCCAAACGATAAAAACAAAAAAGAAACAATAAACTTAATTAAAATAGTAAATAACTATGATTGCCTTTCGTAAAAGTTATACTAAATATACACAATATTTTTAAGGTATGTGGTCGTCAATTGTGATTTTCTCCCACAAGTAGAGAGAAGATAAAGGAACGTGGGCAAAGATGCTTGCAAAAACGAGAATCTAGTTTCTACTATTCTTGTTTGACTCTTTATGAATATATTTTAATTATATCTATTTCTCTTATTTTATTTTGGTTGGCCACTATAGAATCTGATATATGGGTGATCTTGATTAAATGGGAAGTGGAGGGAGAACCTAGATCTAAAGAAGTACTGGCCATTAATTATTTAGACTTGGGATAATTCTAGATATTTGTGGTTATAATACTATAAATTCATGAACAAATTCAACATTAATTAAAAAGGAATTAATAATTCGGAGATTGCATTTTCTTGTATTTTCTACTTTCTTATGATTTGGAATCCAATAGTCTTCTTGTGGACCTTGTGCCGGGCCGAGAGAAATTTATTGGGCTAAATGTAAAGGTAACAACTAACAAAGGAGATCTCGGTTCAACCCACGGTCATCTAATTCAGTTTCTGGGTCAAATTTCATTTCCATTATCTTAGGCTTCATTCTCAGCAAATCAAAGGGAAACAAGGATTTCATCAAAAAAAAAAAAAAAGGGGAAACAAGGAAATATGCAGTGACCCAGAGCTAGACTAGATTACTTTTCTGAAGAAATTGACTAAAGGTGTATAAAATACACATAACATTTGCGATCAAACACTAAACACTTTTTTTTCTTAGAAAAAGGTAAGTGCAAGATTTCAAAATAGGTGTAAAAGTTACATATTAACTATTAATTGACGGCAAGGGCGGAAATAGGAGGTTAGGGGTAGCCACTGCTCCCCTAAAATTTTAGAAAAAAACTTAAATTTTTAAAAAATTATCTTTTACCTTATAAAAATTTCATGATTTGTATTTTAGTCCCTCATGTAAAGCTATGTAGAGGGACTAAAATGAGAATATTTAAATGTTTATATGTTTAAAATCTAGTTTTATGAACATTTGGGTTATATTCTGACTCCACCCCTGATTGACAATTTGTTTCAATTTTTTAAAGGTTAAGGTGTATAAATACATATGAGATTTTTCTTATGGTGCGCCTAATACAAATATTTTATTGGGGGGTAAAAGTAACTACGAACTCTTAAATATATGGAAAAATACACATTGATTGTTGTTTGAATTTTAACTAAAAATAGTAACATGGCGATGATGACTAGATGACTAAGAAACCAAGTTTTTTAATCTATTGGAAATTGTGAATATATATGTATTAAAAAAAATTTATTTGCATAAAACATTATTTTAAGGAAAAATAAACTTTTATTGATTTGTTGAAAGAAGAGTATTTTAGTCAAAGAAAATGTTTAATAATTAAACTTAACAGTCAACTAAAATTTAGGTTAATGAAAATGAAATTTCAAATGTGTAATACATGGTTTAATAATATGTATTCAAATCTTAAGGGATGTCTACATATATTTTCAAAATAAAGAGGATATTTATGTAACTTAGGTGAAATAAGGTGGTAGTTGATATATTTTACTCTTAAATTAACTTTTTTAAAAAAAATATATGATTTAATATTAAGGATAGAGGGAGTTATTTTAAAAGATAATAGTTAGTATTATCCCCAAAAAAATATTGGGAAAATTGATTTCAGGGCCCAAGCTAGTAAAATAATTACAAAAAAGACCCAAGAAACATTCACATGCTCAGAAAAGGCCCTGACATTTTTTCAAAAAGCGTTAGCAACTATATCAGTAGCGTTTAACTACTATATCAGTCCCCGTTAACAACTAAATCAGTCTAATTAACAACTACATTTTAACAACTACATCTGTAGCAATTAACAACTACATCAGTAGCAATTAGAAACTATATCCGTACACTTTTTTTAAAAAAAATGCCAGAAGGGCCTTTTCTGGAATGTGAATGTTTTTTGAGCCTTTTTTGTAATTATTTTACTAGCTTGGGCCCTGAAATCAATTTTCCCAAAAATATTTGATATCGGGTGTATTTAAAAAAAAAAAAATCTCCCATCAATTCTTCACGTTAACCCTTCTCTTTAAAACCCTTGCGTAGAGAGAGAAACAAACAAACATGCTAACCAATTCACTAGATTTTCCGTATGGCTTAAGTAGAAAAGTTTTTGTCACGGGGTGAAAGGAGATGACGACAGAATTTCATTTTTTTTTTATTGAATAAAAAAATAATTAGAAGCCGTCGCCACCACCTACCCCGGCCATAGTTTTTCGAACACCGAATTCACGTGACTTGTTAGTTGTTACTCGGATTCCCGCAAGGCCGTAGCTCTTGTGGATTCACGTTGTTGCTGTAGAAAACACTGTGTCCACGTCACAATGATATCAGCAACCAGAGGTTGACACGTAAAGCTCACGCATAGCAATAGAAGGAATGAGAATACGTGGCGAATTCTGAATGGGCGATCAGGCCGATGGAGTATTCAGGAAGCTCATGTGACAGAGCAGTCAATCGAAACCAAAAACCTTGAAGGGGTTTCACATATTTTTAGGAAATGACAAGGGCAGGCTATAATGGGATGAGTGAGAAAGGCTCTCATCTCGCAGGAAGGGGGGCAAGATGGTCACGTCAACAAGCGTGCACTCCACCTCATCCTATTTACTCCTCATCGGTGACTGTGCACTTTTGAAATTTTCTTCACAAAAGTCAGTGATTATTTTTGTTCATTTGCTTATTACCGTACACGCTATTATTGCGCGACATGTAGCATCTTTTAATTTGTTTATTAATAAAAATTTCAAAAATTATTTAAATTGGTAAGAAATAAAATATCATGATTTTTATTTAACTATAAAGAACAGTATATTGAATAAAATGAAATTGGAATAAAACAAATTCAAGAGAACAAAGATATTGTATTATCCCTTAAACAATTTAAGTGTCAGTGTGGGATTTTTGGGGTTTATGAGATGGATCATGGTGTTAGGGTGTGTTTGAATATTAGTTTGGATTTTACAAATCCAGTTGTCATTGAATATTTTTTTTCACTCTTTTTAATCCAAGTAAAATAATTATTTTGGTCATTGAACTGAATTTTTTGAAAATTTTTTCATAAAACCATTTTCTACTATTATTGGAGTATAATTTAACATCAAATTTAGGGAAAATGTGCATTTATTCCCTGCCTTCCCATGAGCCCCTTTGCGGGCCCCCCTTGCTCGCTGCACTCCCTCCAATCATTTTATTTTCATCAAATCCCATTAAGGAGATACACACGCTAAGGAGCGTGTGAGTTTTGAGGGTCATTCGGGAGAGTGTTGTAAAAAACCAGTGTAAAAACATTTTGTTTTTATGAGGGTGTTCAGTGTTAAAAGGCAGGTGAACATTGTCTAAGGCAAAAATTGGTAAAAATTAACGTAGAAATGTAAAAACTGGTAGAAACTTACGTTTTTATAGTCATTACCATTTTTATTTAAAACAAAAAAAAATTAAAGGAAAAGGGAATGAAAACTGAGGCATCGAACTCGGACGAACTCAATTCCATTCGAAATGAAATCGTGATTTCGTGCTCCAATCCTTGTGACCCTGCCTCCATTCAAAAAATGAGCCCTAAAACCCAAATCACTGCTATCCTTCACCACTCAAGCCAAACGCCAAGTCCAGAACTTAACCCTAAATGATTGAATTGTAGAAAAAGAAGTAGATGGGGAAGATCACTTAGATGTTAATACCTATAATGAGGACAATTGGGTTGAAAGGGAACATATGTATACTAATGATTTTGACATTCTTAACTTTACAAGTGAACTTGTAAGGGTAAGAGAAGTAAACATTGATGACATTCAAGATGATGTATTTAATTTATATGAATTGTTATAATATAGGAGTTGTTAAACTTTATTATTTTGATTTTTTAGACTTATGTTTTATATGTTTACATGACTTATATTATATCTTTTAAATATGAAGTTTTTCATTGAGTAATGATTTATGATTTTTTCTGATTGAATTTGAGTAGTCATTTACTGATTTATGATTTTTCACACATGCACACACACACACAATTTTGAACTTTGACTTTGAGTAATAGAAAGTAAAATCTTTACGTGTTGTGTCGTTTCTACGATTTATGTTTTTACCACCCCCTTCCGTATCTACGTAAAAACTAGTTTTTGACAACATTGTTTTGGAGTACTCATCAGGTAGTGTTTAGAAATCTTTTAAAACCTAATGTTTTGCGTAGTATAAAATAAGTATGTGAGAGAAATTTTGTCTGAACTTACGTAAAGCCTAGATTTTCAATTATTTCCGAACAGACTATAAGTCTTATTTAATTATTTCCTCCATAAGATAAAAAGATTTTTGTTTTTATTTAAAATTCATTTTTCTAAATTTTATTATCAACATAAAATTTTATCCCTTTTTTAATATTGTGTAAAATTTGTATTATTGAGTAAAGTGTATATTAAATAGAAGTGAAACTAAAAATTTATTAAAATTTAAGATAAAGTGAGATTTAATATATTTTGTTTCTAATTCATAGTAGAAGCAACTTCTATTTATTTTATTAGATTTAAAAAATGATAATTAACTCATTAAATTATTTTCTTTCACTTGGATGATGAACCGGTTGAACTAGAGATGGTGAATAGAACCGTAGAGTAACTATTTGGGAGGGTGTCTGGAACAAAAAAAAAAAAAGAGGGGGGGGGGGGGGATTAGAAATAGGATACGAGGGAAAGAGATATTAAATGGTGAGGGTGCGCATGCGGGAAATATCTTGTACCCGGCGACACTCATTTAAAAAGCTCCATAATTATAAGGATAACGACTGTACCCCCTCCTTCATATGTACGCTTCTTTCTCCGTACAATAATTGATCTCCATCTGTGGTTCTGTACACATGTGTGAAACCCACCCTGTCCAAATTACCATTTTTTCCTTCCCTTATTATTTCTATTTTTGCTTTACTTTTCTCAAGAATAATGGGTTTATTCTTTTATTCGGGATACTTTTGGATAAAATGATTTATAGAAAACTCTTATTGAATAAAAGTTAGATTGTAAAATGTGATTTATGTTTGAATTGATAGTTGCATAAGTAGTTTTTCTGTATAAGTCAGATTGTTAAATATGTTTGGAGTGACTTATTGATAAATGATTTTTAAGATAATTATAAGAGAAAACTTAAAATATAAATTACTAAAAATAGGAAAAATGTTAAATTACAAAATTTAGCAATACTAGAATAAATATTACATAAGTAATTAGGAATGTTGGCCCATAAACTTGATTGTATGATAAGTCATAAAAGCTGACTTATTCATAAACAGCTTATACACTTACTTTTACCCATCCATAAGTTCAATTGGCAACATTTTTCATCCAAATAGAAAAAATTTATAAACTCAATTCAAATAGTAAATAAACCCAATTGACTCTCCGATAAGCCATGCCAAATAAACGCAATAAGTTATCATACACAGTAGGAGATTTTGATATTTTTTAAAATAATGTCGTGCTCCATTTAATTCACAAAGATGGTCATACTCCCACTCCTTTTTTTTTTTAAATATCAGTTATGACTTGTTGATATTTTTAATGGGCAGTAATTATATTTTTTTAAAAGAAAAATTGTTGATTTATCATTTTTCTCTCATTTAATTACTAACATTATCTGTATCATTATATGTTTTATTTCCCTGCATTCTCTTTTCACCCCATGTTCTCTCTTTTTCACTTAAACAAGGATTTATTATTATTATTATTTTGAAAAGTTGCGTTATTTCAATTTTAATTTATTTTATCTAATCAACTCTTTGATCCTCGTGATTCAGTCAATGCGTCTCTCATAAAAGTAATGGAAGAAGGGGTATCATCATTTCCTAGCTGCTTCAAATTCATGTTCTATCGGCACTGAAAATGCAAGTAAAATACACCATAGTTACCTAACAATACACATTATCAATATAAAGTTGATTTAACAGTATAAGGTCCTGTTAACTCTTTCTAGATATTGAGTTCCGGTCTTAAAAAGATATTTATATTGAAATGGCAAACCTTAAACCGAATATCAAATCATAACTGAAAAAAAACTGATTGTAAATAAGGGTTTAAACTTCTCATGTCATGTTGCATGAGAATGAGAAGATTCCTATACATACATAAAATGGTGGAACTATATATATATATATGTGTGTGTGTGTGTGTGTATATGGGTTTCACCATTTCATATGTGCGTGACATGAAAAAACACTTCTTCTATAAAATAAGAAGTGTTTTCCCCTGTACATATTTATCTTTTTCTTGAGCTAAAGAGGCGACAAGTTAAAAAAGACGTTGGCCCCATAATTTTAATCAGATAACTTAATTTATGTAGATACGGTGCAACTTGTTGCAAGTACTCATTTTGATTGGCATCTCTTCCTATATTTTTATTATAAAACACCAATTATTATTTTTCAGGAATTAATAAATTGAAATTAAATTTTTTTAAATTTATCCTTATTTTAATTATGTGAATTTAAAAATTAAATTAGGTAAAAATAAGAATATTATTAAAAAATAATAATAAATAAGTTAGTTAAATGTTATTAGTATCTTATTATAATAAAGATGAAAATTTTCTTATTGTTGATATCTTACTGTATTAAAAGTCAAAGAAAGTATTTAAATTTTGTAATGTTTTTTTTTTTTTTGGTTTTCTTATAACTGAAGGGGTCATTGGCCTTGGCCGTATACTACTCTGCCAGTAGTGAAGTACTAGTGTCCAGCTGGAAAAGGCGTAGTTAGTACAACCAGAATGAGAAGCATCTGCATAGCAGATATGAGCGCAAAGCCAGGACTGTTTGCCCACTCGCACTCACGCGCTATTCATTCTTACGTGGATGCCAACGCCCCTCTTCTTCCTCTGCCCCACACTGTTCCCATTTCTTTTCTTTTTATTGGAATGAGAGTTATGGTGCAAATTTAACGTAGGAAATATTTATCCCTGCCCATCTGTCACTCTCAACTTTTCTTTTTTTCATTGAAAAATATACATAAAGTTTTGAAAATAGTATAAAAATGTCATGACCATTCACTGAACTAACATTAACTATTTAATAAGGTTTTGATTTTCACATGTTATATAAAAAAAAATATATATTTTTTATACACACATAAAATAGTAGGACCCACATATACATACATAAATTAATATATCTATATGTGGGTCTCACTATTTCATGTGTGTATAATATAAAAAAATAGTTTTCCTACAACATGAAAAAATGTTTTCCCATTTAATAAATATGTTAACCAAGAAAATAATGTACTAATGCACATGAAATTTCCTGCGGCATAGTCATGGAATTTTGGCCCCATCTTAAAATTTCTACGTGCATTACTATTTTTGTACCATTTTTTTTTTTTACCTATATGTTTCTTAAATGGTTAACGTTAATTGATTTAATAGTTATAGTATTTTGGACTGTGTTAATAACTTCATGTGTGGTTTTACGTTTAAAGAAAGTTTATGGTGTTTCATCCTTTAGATTCAAATAGATTTGTACGTTAACCCTCGGGGTGAAAATTGCTCACAAAAAATAAAAACCAGCATTTTTTACTTGAGACCACATTATATACTTATCCCTTAAGTATCTCTTATGTGTTCATCCCTTTATTAAAGGGATGAACATTTTTTATTTTTTATATATTGTATTTATTTAGATTTAAATTATATATTACTTCCTGAAATATTTTTTACATTTACTATTTCAAATTAATTGGTTTTCAATCTTAAATTTAGAAATATTTGTTTGTAACATTAGTATTATAGAAACTAATTAATTTAAAATACTATGTGTAAAAAATATTTTATAAAATAGCATATAATTTAAATCAAAATAAATACAATATATTTTTTAAAAAAATATGAGGAATGACACTTCATTTGATAGCATTAATGTTCTTTGTTTGAAAATGCTATAAATTTATCATTTTTTTTTTAAATTATAAGAGCACGCACTAATAACCTGAGTACTACAAGGTGGTTGATTAAATTTCTTGCTCATGATAAAACGGTGACAACTGGACATTCAAAACAGCCAGCTGTACTACATCACGTGCCACCATTTTATTGGATGACACACTGAAGATGTCCTTCTCTCTGTTCTCTTGACCCACCCAGCTATTCTGATTCACTGTGAAGAGGCTTTATCCACCTTGGTCCGTACACTGAGACGGTTATATTTTACATTTACCACATCCACCTAGAGCTAAATTAGTTATCACTCTGATCCAATTCATAAGTCTATTTTATCCAAAAAATAAAAATTTGATTCTATTTATAAAGCTACTTTTATATAATAAATATGATTGTGAGAATTTTACCCATTTTAATTATACCTATAAAAAAAAAAGAAAAAAGAGTTGAAAAATAGCAAGTAATAAATAAAGGTAAAGTTAAAAATGTACCTTCATAATCATTGAGTTAATCAATGATTATGAATAAGATTAGAATAATATATAAATAATAAATAGGATTCCAGACATAATTTATAATACAAATTGAATTATAAAATGTATTCTAATTTAAAATCATAATAATAATAATTTACTCCATTCAATTTTTCTTCAATTTCTTGGAGTTTGAAATCCATCGTGTCAAATGATGTGGCCATGGGGATGAGTATCAGGATTGGGCTTGAGTCACAAGCCTATTGAATTTCACTATAAAAACCACCTTCCCTCTCTTCAGCGTTCACAGGGAAGCATTTCAGAGTAGAAGCTTCACTCTTTCTCTTCACTCTGTTCCTCCAACTCTGAATCTATTCCTACAATGTCTGGCCTTCTGGGTTTTCTTTTGTGTCTTGTGATGGTGGGGTTGGCTAACTCTGCCAAATTTGATCAACTTTTCCACCCAGCCTGGGCTGGAGACCATTTCATCTATGAGGGAGACCTCGTTAAACTTAAACTTGACAACTATTCTGGTAATTAACCTTCATCATCGTTTAACCTTTTTATAATTTTCTCTTGGCCCTTAGCTTCACATTGTACTGTTGAGTCTACTTCTGAACGCTCTTTTTCTCTCTCTGTTTGTCCCAGAGCCGTATATGAGGTTGTTATACTGTCTTCCTGTATCATTAACAGGCTTCATCATTGATCTGTGCATTTTCAGGTGCTGGTTTTGCATCCAAAAGCAAGTATATGTTTGGGAGAGCAACTATTCTGCTTAAGCTTGTAGAGGGTGACTCTGCTGGAACTGTTGCCGCTTTCTATGTGAGTGACTGCGAATTGTTCTCATCATTTTTAGCTTTTCTCTCCGAAAATATTATGGGTTCCTTACTTACCAGCTCTAGATTTCCCTTGTGAAGTAAGTTAATTTACCATTGGAATTATTAGATTCTAATTCAGCCATGAGTGGATGGTACACTGTCTGCTAGCTGCAGCCTGCAGCTACTTACTCCTTTGTTTACATCCCGTGACCAACTTTATACACAATTAATCTTGCATTTATTCATACTTTGGAGTTTGGTCCCCCACGACAATCCACGAACCTATAAATGCTTATAATTTATTTTGGAGTTGAAAATAAGGTTGTGGGATCGGAGTGACAATGACAGGGCTGATCAAATTCATTTCATTTTGATGCAGATGTCATCGGACGGTCCCTATCACAACGAATTCGATTTTGAGTTTCTGGGCAACACCACAGGCGAACCCTACACTGTCCAGACCAATCTCTATATCAATGGCATGGGCAACAGAGAACAGAGACTTAACCTCTGGTTCGACCCCACCAAGGACTTCCACTCCTACTCAATCTTCTGGAACCAGCGCCAAGTTGTGTACGCACCTATCCCCTATTGAAGCCTAAACTTTGATCAATCTGAATCATAATGATCAATTTATATATAATCTAAAAGTGGTCCGTTAATAATTACAAAGACACACCAAAGCTGAGCTCTGTCTCAGCTTTGATTATAGTGAAAACGGCAGTAAATGAATGGTTGTTGAGCTATCATAGGCCTAGTGTATGGCAACATATTCCGTCGGTATCGCATAAAAAGTGAAAACAAACCGAGGGTAAAGAAGGAATCTTGGATAATTTATACAGAACCCACGTCGCTTGATGGGCCCGTCGCATAATGACATGAGTCTCCATCTCTCTGTCTGTTCACCTTCCTCTGTTTCTGGCAATTGCCGGGACACATCAGCATACACTGAACCCATCATTCAACTTTTTTATATGAAAGATATGTTTTTCTTCATCATTGGACAATATTTTCGAATTTGAATAACGTGGTTTTTTTCCTCACATGGTTTCAGATTCTCAGTTGATGGGACGCCAATAAGGGTACACACAAACATGGAACACAGGGGAATCCCGTTCCCCAAAGGGCAGCCCATGGGAGTGTACAGCTCCATCTGGAACGCCGACGACTGGGCCACGCAGGGAGGTAGAGTTAAGACAGATTGGAGCCACGCGCCGTTCATCGCAACGTACAAAAGCTTCGAGATTAACGGCTGCGAGTGCCCAACGACGGTGGCGGAAGTGGACAACGCAAAGAGGTGTAGTAGCAGTGAGGATAAGAAGTATTGGTGGGACGAACCCATCCTCTCGGAGCTGAGTCTGCATCAGAACCACCAGCTGCTGTGGGTGAGGGCCAAACATATGGTTTATAATTATTGCTCCGACACAGCTAGGTTTCCGGTGATGCCCGCCGAGTGTGTCCATTACCATCATCACTAGGGCTAGTGAGGAAGAAAGTCGGTGGCTTTGTGAATAATCTGAAAATGGAATCAAGAAACATGAGCTTCTTGTTTCACCTTGTAACATAGTGTGATGGCTATAATGCTAAGTTATTGTCTTGTGCTTGTGTACGTAACAAGTGATAAAATCCTGTCGATCAAAGATAAGATTGTCCAAATTTGGTGTTTGCTTTCGTGAAGTGGGATCCACTATCGTTGATCATTGGAGTCAGGTGAGGAACAGAGATTATGAATTTCATGGTTCCTGATTAAAGATGATCACAGAATTTAAACACGGGTGTTTTAATAATTTAGGCCGCGTTTAAAGTTTTGTGCATGAACATTGAAGTGATTATAATTGGTTTGAAAAATGGGGAGGTTGTTTTTGGATTGGCGGGTTGGGAATAGGGAAGAAGGGTCCTACAATTGCTTTTATGTTGACTGGTTGCTTTAAATAAGACATGTGAAGGCTATGGAACAATGAGTGGGGTTGACTTTAATACGAATAATAATTCACTTGATCAATAAAACCTACTCAAAAAATTTGGACCCCATGTTTCATCTTCCATAAATAGTTATGGATTTATCCATTTTTTTAACCCCATGCACCTCTGATAAATGATTCCAACTTCTGGGTGGGTTGGTCCTTAAAGATGAGGCTGTTATAAAACTGATAAAAATAATAAGAAGAAGAGCAGAGGTTCTAGAGAGATAAAGTAGAGAGATAGATTCTCATTTCATTCAATAAATGAACAGTTACAGAAAACCTCTATTTATAGAAGAAAAATGGGACTTTAGTGTAATTTCTACCTCTGGGTCATTTGGTGTAGTTTTCCCCAAAAACCTAAACTATTCACTCACGGATTTCCTTCCCGTGAGTGATTGTATAATTGTGTGCGGGTCCCACCAAATAGTAAACTACTATGCGTGGTACTATGCAAATAGTAAATCACTATGCGTGGGTCCCATATCATCTTTTAATATTTGGAAACCGGGAGTCAATGGACATCCACATAATAAGTATATTCATAACACTCCCCCTTGGATGTCCATTTATGAATGTGCCTCGTTAAAAACTTTAACTAGGAAAAACCCAGTGGGATAAAAACCTAGCCAAAGAAAAGAGTACATCATCCATTGATACACTTTCTAGTGCTGCCTCATTAAAAACCTTTCTAGGAAAAACCCAGTGGGATAAAACCTAGATAAGGGAAAAAGAGTACAGCGTGTATCGTCTCCCCCTCTTGATTACATCAGTGTTGCTCCCCCTGATGACTATATTGCTTCAATGTCTTTCTGAGCATATTATACTTTCTGTCATCAAATATTCTGTTAGAAACGCCCAATTTGATTGTTCATTATATACCTGCAAGATCTAAATCTGTCAAGTAAAGTCATAATAATCTTTTCATAAATATATGTGTGCATATAGAAATTCAATAAATGTTTATTCAGATAATGATGCTATATGCACTATCATCTTGAGTCCTTTTGGGACATATGTGTTTCTGGCGCCTTATGTGCTTCTAGCACATACAAATATATTGTGGCTCATGATCCTCATTATCATTCATTGCAGCATATGCTATCATAGATATTATTAACGTCGACTTCATTTTCAGTCCCATCGGATTTCATTCATAATTTATTGAGATCTCATTATATTCACATATATTAGGTACCTAGGTCTCTCTTGGACCACAATACACTTTTCTTGTAATATCTCTTCTGGAGATAACATCTCATCAAAAGATAACTCTTCTGGAGCTTTACTTAATTATCCTCGACTTAATCATCTATATTTTATAGCTCCTTTTCTCTTTTGAGGATTTTTATCTTTTAAAACCGATGGACCTGCAACGCTTCAGGAGTGCTTTATAACAATTCATATAGGAGCATTTGCAGTTGGGATATGTGACTTTGTCACTTTCTTTAGGTCAGTAAATGCTTCTGGCATTCGATTAACTAAACTCTGAAATTGAATTATCATTTTGAACTTTTAGTGCACAATTCCTTGTACGATGATCAATATGAGCCAATGATAATTCATTCTAGTAAATCTTTACCCAATCTGCTTATTTTTCTCCCCCTCATCAAATCATCAATTTTCTTTGTATATCCATCTATGTGCATTGTAATAGATTAATAATCATTACACATTTAAAACATTTCAAGATGGAATTAATCTGGCTCCTGACCAAAAGCCAATTATACGGGGAGAATTCTGTTGGCTTATATAATTGCTGCAAATATACACAACATATAAATTTTGTTCTCATAATCATTGATCTATCCATTCATGGATACTTTAATACATTATTTCTGGATCATTCAATCTGGAAATTGCGCGCATAATATATTGCAAACTTCTGGTTGCAAACATCACTGCTAACTTTGCAAATTTATAATCTCATATGTAAACTTTCAATTTGATATATTTCCAGAGATCCATTTCCAATAATTAATTCTATCTGAGAACATGCAGCACATAATATATGACTCGGATGATCAAACAAGTCATGCCAACATTTCATATGATTTATCATCAAATCTAATATTCATTTTGGGGGAATCAACATAGAAACATTCACAAAGAATTATCACATAAATATTCACACTTGATATATATCATTATCATTCTCCCCCTCAAGTGTGAGACCTTAAAAATTAATTTGTGGAATTTCCATACAATATTCCATGATAATAGCATATATGATATCTATTTCATTAAAATTCCACAGATTTCTAAATGCATTATCAATGCATAATTTTGTTACTTCTGGTAACAAAATTTCCATTTTCCAGAATCAACAAACAAATATATATTAAATACAAAATCATCAGGTGTATAATTGCAGATTCACGAGCGCAATACTGTGTAATCACAGGCGCATCACTGTGGAATCACAGGCGCGACAACTCAGATTGTCGTATACATATAAAGTCAAAAAGATTCCAGGCTCGTGCTTTATAGGGAGCAAATCTGTAGAGATTTAACAGGACTACGCAAATCTGCAGAGATTCAATAGGATTTAATTCAACTATAAATAGAGGAAGGCAAACGAACATGCCTCACAAACACTCAAGCATCTGATAATATCAACTACCAGATACTCACACATATTTCTCTAAATTCTATTGCCATGGTAGGACCAAGCAGTTTTATCCCAGTTTCTGATACATCCGAAACAGCATTACTTGATGCTTTGTTGTATGATGATCAGCATAACATGTCATTTACTTCTTTGTTATCTCCTAATCCCTTTGAAATGTTTATTCCTCCTTCTACTATTCCTCCTTCTGCTTCAAATGTACCTACTTCTCCCCCTAGAACAAGTGTTCTTCCTCAATCTACAAGGATTGAAGGTACAACTGAAGCAGGTTCATCAAGGAGGCCTGTTAAGAGGTGTAGAACTATGGCAGAACTAATGGAGTCTACCAATCCAGTTCAGCCAATAGTGTCGGCAGTTAATCAACCAGCATTCACTAGCCAGCAAACTATCATCAGTTTGCCAGCAACAACCAGCCCGACAACAACAATCAGTCAACCAACAACCACTAGCCAGCCAGCAACAATTAGCCAGCCAACAGCTACAAGCCAATTAGCAACTACTAGCTTATTGGAATGTAGTTGCTGTCATGTTTTACGGGAAATTATTCATACCAATGGACTTCAGTACCATAAACTTGAAGTTCACGGAAGAAGAACAGGTATGATTACCCATGCTGTTTTATTTGAAAAAGTACAGGATAAATCTTATAATACTGACAGGCTTCCAATGTTTGATTTCACAAAGAAAAATTTTGAAGAAATCAAACAATTTCTGACACAGTATTGTATAGATTTACAAGCATCAGGATATATCTTGATGCGTGATCCTGTATTAGCCTATCATGAGGTTCTCTGTGTTGGTTCGAAATGGGCTATAAATCCAAATGACCTCCATGGAAGTTCATTTCAAACCAATATTGAACACTCATTAGGCAAAGGAAAACAACCTGCAGTAAGTATACCCTATGATACTTCATCCCTTAACCAGGGTGAATTATATAGGTTATCTATGGAGCAAAGAGAAAGAATAAAGAAAACAACGCTCCATGATTTAAGAAATTATTTTCACTTAACCCTTGATGAAGCGAGTAAACAATTAAATATGTCTACTCACACCATACAAAAAATCTATCAAAAAGGAGGGTTAACTGAGTGGCCACACAAGAAGCTCAAGAAACTTATGACGCAAATCTCAATATTACGAAGAGCTTTGCCTCATCTGGATCCCATCTCA
Organism: Acacia confusa; assembly: GCA_037074495.1. NCBI lineage: Eukaryota > Viridiplantae > Streptophyta > Magnoliopsida > Fabales > Fabaceae > Acacia > Acacia confusa. Next base: position 5,269,432 of record CM073509.1, read on the forward strand.
AGAGAAGCAAAAGAAGAAGACATTAAATATCTTCAGAATGAGATGATTAAAGTTTGTAATGATGTTGAGCCACTCGCAATTAAACTTTGTTGAAATAATATTTCCTTTTGCTTAATTATTTTGTTTATGAATATTCTTTTCTCGTATTTATAAAAATTGTTATAATCATAGAAATCACATAACAACTATAATAATATATTTGCTTCATTCACTTCTGGGAATGAAGTTGGATAAAAATTCATGATCCATAACTCACTGATTTGTTTGATCATGGCAAGAAATTAATCCACAATATTGCTACTACAATAGCAAATTGAATATATTTATTTATAATATCAATCATGATCATACAATCCCTTGTCTCATAATTTAAGGGAATATTTAATGCCAAATATACAATTTTGAGGCCTTTATACAACTGATAACATACAAAATTTATGGATCAAATATTGTTTCATAATTTGTCTCTTGTTATCAGGCTAACTTGCCTCTTGGCTTCAGGCAATCTTGCCTCTGAAATTAAGGCTATCTTGCCTCTTAGGCTCAAGCCAATCTATGCCTCATCTCTCAAGTCAATCTATGCCTCATATCTCTATGGCATTTTGATCTCATAATAATATATATGATCTTTTAACAGTTTATCTTCAAGATAAATAAAATATAAGCATAATAAAATAAATAGATGGAACCCACTAATAGTGTGGTTGCCATAAATAATAAGAAGGGAGAGGGATATATATATATATATAGCAATAAATAAATAAAATAAAATAAATGACTGGAAATAAACATGCTAGATTAATAAAAAGAAGATGAGATAGGAATGGTAGTAAACTCACAGCGAGACCTATCTCATCCAAAGATAAGAAAGAAGATGTATATGCAAATGTAAATATATATATATATATATATATATATATATATATATATATATATATATATAATATAGAAAACGGTAAAATAAAAAGGGAAGGGGATTTAAAGCAGTAAATAAATAATAAATAAATGGAGTCCACTATACAAGTGTTACCACCATGAAAAATAAAGCAGTAAATAATAAATGGTGCCCACTATACTAGTGTTGCTACCATGAAAGATAAATAAAGCAGTAAAGAATTAAAATAAAATAAATGGGGCCCACAAAATGTCACCACCATAAAAGATAAATAAACTCTAAATAAAATAAATAAATAGAGCCCACTAATAGAGACTAGTGTGCCTCCATGAAGAATAAATAAATGTAAAATAAAATAAATAAATGGAGCCCACTAATAAATAATGTTGCCGCCATAAAAAAAATAAATAAATGTTAAAATAAATAAATAGAACCCACTAGTAAATATACTAATGTGCTATCATAAAAGATAAATAAATGTTAGTAACAATAAAATAAATGTTAGTGACATAAAACTAAATATTAGTAAAGTCAGTATGGAGCTTAGTATAGCCACCATGAGATAAATAAATAAAGCAGTAAGTAAAGAATTACAAATGGAGCTTAATGACGCCACCATGAAATAAATGAATAGGAAGTGGGAAGAATATATAAACATAAATAAATTACTGTAAATAATAAAATATAAATTTACCGTGAATAGTAAAATTACTATTCACTATAAATAGTGAATAAAGTAAAATTACAGAAAGATTAATCTAGACTTCCATGTAGGAGTCAAATGAATAAAATGTAAAAATTACTGAAAAAGGGGTAAATTTACTGTGAATAGTAAATTACTATTTACCGTAGTAAAATAGTAAATAATCTCAAATCTTAACCATGGAACCCGATGTTAAAATAATCGGTAAGAATAGATATTTAATTCCATATAATGGTTAAGATCATCCCAGATAAATAAAATGGAAATATGAAATAGATGGTGAGAAAATCTTACCTTGGTAGAGTCTTCGTGCTGATAACGTGTTATAAAACTGATAAAAATAATAAGAAGAAGAGCAGAGGTTCTAGAGAGATAAAGTAGAGAGATAGATTCTCATTTCATTCAATAAATGAACAGTTACAGAAAACCTCTATTTATAGAAGAAAAATGGGACTTTAGTGTAATTTCTACCTCTGGGTCATTTGGTGTAGTTTTCCCCAAAAACCTAAACTATTCACTCACGGATTTCCTTCCCGTGAGTGATTGTATAATTGTGTGCGGGTCCCACCAAATAGTAAACTACTATGCGTGGTACTATGCAAATAGTAAATCACTATGCGTGGGTCTCATATCATCTTTTAATATTTGGAAACCGGGGGTCAATGGACATCCACATAATAAGTATATTCATAACAGAGGCTTCATTTTATGAGGATTAGCTGCAAGACTTTCTTAATGTCATAAATTGTAGAACAGTTGTTCTATCAAATTATTAAACAGTATCAAAAGATTTTGAACTGAATTGGTTGAATTCTATAATCTCAAAGTTTAAGAGAATGTTTTTATTTTAAATTTTAAAAACACTACAAACAAATCAACCACGAGTATGGAATATATATATATAATTAAATCAACAGAAGTTTTTAAATAAGTGCCTTCAATTTTAAATGTAAGATCTAATTTATAATGTAAAATTGTATTACAAATTAAGGTGGGGGTAAATCTATGAATGAAACATTTAATATTTTAGGGACCCATAACTTCATCTCATGAAATGATACATGACATGGATAAAGACAAGGGTCTAATTTCTTTAAAGGAAGAAAATATATATAATTAATACAATCTTTAGTCCCTTAAATTTATACTTATTTTATCGATAAAAAAAATATACTCATTTTGATTTTAGTCCCTAAATTAAAAATAATAAGTTTGGTCCTTTAAAGATTGTTTATAATATTCCACCATATGATTTAACAAGAAATTGTATCATTTTGTCATTTAAAGGACCAAATTCCATTACTTGAAATTTAAGTAATGTATATTAACCAGAGGAATATCATAATTGTAAGATTCTTTTGCGGGCAGTTTGACCTAAAGGATTGAAATCGAAACTTGTCAGGTTCGGGTAATTTCAATCCCCATTTCCCCTTTACGACTCGAACATTTAAAAAAAAAATCGATTAATATTTATTTTGATAGCTAGTACTCCCTCCGATCCTAATTATAAGACAAAATTTAAGAGTTGGTTTTGGTCCTAATTATAGGACAAAATTTTATTTTTTACCAATTTCTTCCTAAAATACCCCTATTTTATTCACTTAAGTGTATTTGGTTTTTTGTAAGTATATGCATGTGGGTGTGAAGACTTTTATAGTTAATGAAAATTTTAATTATTGGATTTTAAATTATTTATCGATAAGCTAACGTTAATTTGCAAACACACACACACTATATGTGTGTGTGTGTAAACACACACACACACACACATACATATAAAAAAATATGTGTGTGCATTTGTGTATATTTGTGGGGGTGGTCTCTTATATATATTTGTGTATGTGAACACACACACATATATCTATATGTCTATATAGACACACACACAAATATATACATACATATAAAAAAATATGTGTGTGCATTTGTGTATATTGGGGGGGTCTGTTATATATGTGTGTGTGTAAACACACACACATATCTATATGTCTATACAGACACACACACATATATACATACATATAAAAAAATATGTGTGCCTTTGTGTTTTTTTGGGGGGGGTTTCTGTTATGTGTGTGTGCACATATATCTATATATCTATCTAGACACACACACACAAATATATACATACATGTAAAAATATGTGTGAGCATTTGTGTATATGTCCCGGGGGTGTCTGTGTGTATAGTTATATGCATATATAAATAAATACTTATATGTGTGTGTACATACACGCATATATGTATATAGACACATATACATATATGTCCTAAGTGTTGTAAATTTACTTTTATTGATGTCATTTAAAATTTATATAAGGGTATTTTAGGCAAATGAGTAAAATTAACTAATTTAACTCATCTCCTTAATCTCCCCAAAATCGGTTAAATATGTCCTATAATTAGGACCGGAGGGAGTATTTGAATTTCATCTTCATTATAATTATCCCCTAGGCTTTGTTTGATAGTTCTATTTTAGAGGGAAAGGAAAGGAAATGAAGAGTTTTGATAATCCTTTCCTTTTCCTTGTTTGAAAGTTTAAAAAATAAGAGGGAAGGGAATTAGGGATTTTTACAAATCCCTCAAAACCCTCCTTCTTCAAAAAAATAAAATTTCCCCAATATGGAGGGTTTTAAGAGGGAGAATAGATTAATTATTTTTTACCCTCATTCAAATAAAACACTCTCGTTATTTTTTATTTTTTTTTTCTATTGTTGGAATGCACACGAATATATTTTTAGAGAGAGAAAATACTTTTCAAAGGAGAAAATATTTTTAGAGAGAGAAAATACTTTTCAAATTTATTTGTATAGTATAATAATTATATTAATTTTTCAAGAAAATGACAAAATGGTAAAAATAACTCCTTAATCCTTTATCTTCCTCCCTTATTATTTTTTTAACTCCCAAATAAGGAGAGGAATTATCTTCTATTTTCCTTCCTTCTCCTCCCCTCCAAACTCCCTGCATATCTTTCATTTCTTTCTCCTCCAAACTCCCAAACAAAGCTTTAAAGGCTTAGGCTAAGGCAAGTGTCTTGATTCTTTGCTTTTGGGGGGGGGGGGTGGGACGTGTCTGGGCCCATGGTCCTATTTAAGAGATTTTTTTTCTAATTCAATTTCCATACAACATAGTATTTCCTCTTGTCATAAATATAAGATAAAATTTGTAGTGTAAATTAATCTATAAACTTTATCTTATATTTAAGATCAAAGCTAGCTAGTATAATATCATTGTGGCCACAAGGGTGCCTCAAATCATATTTTACTCTAATCTTATTTATAAAATCATTTTAATTAAATCACACATACCAAAGAGAGTAATTAGCTAAATAATTTACCCTCATTCATAAATGAGTATTTTTCAACTCTTTCTATTTTTACTGGTACAATTAATATGAATAAAATTTTTATAATCTCATTTATTATTTAAAAAATGATTTATAAATAGAATCAATTTTTTTTTGTTAACAAAAGACTTATAAATAAAACCAAAATAGTAATTATTTGGCCTCTTCTCATGTCAAAAGCAAGGATGATATCTATTTGGTCTATTATCCAAATTTTCAGTGAAGTCGTCGTTATCATCTCTTTAATGTCTGCCATACTGCAACTTTAATGTCAGCAAAACAAAGCTCCTCCACAAACCCCATAATCATCAACTTAATCTAAAGATTGATAAAACTGAAACACAGTCTGAGATGGGTCCAAATTCTGGTCGTATATCAACATCCTGAGAAAATACTTGTGTGTGTGTGTGTGTGACTTGGATTTACACAGAGTCGTGAGCCATTAATGGACCCGCACAGGCTCATTATTATGAGCGAAGGACATGTGATATTTGGTGAGAACTGTTCGGAGTGTTTAATGCTTAAACCCAATTATGTGCGGCGACTATTATTAGTCTTCCTGCACAAAAGAAAACGTGGATAAATCATGTGCCAATCAAAGTTTATATCCCAAGTGATGTGGGCCATGTGGGGTCTAAACCTTGTCTTTAATCTAATCTCCCTTCTTGATTCCACCAAATAAGAGTGAGGAGGATACTGGCAAATGATTGATTTTGGGGGAAAAGACAAGTATATCAAATTTGATTGTTTGAGGTATTATTAAAAATAATTGAGTATATTCGGATTCTAGAAAATGGGGAAAAAACAAGAAGGGTTTAAAATTGTTTTTTGCCCCCATTCATTTGTTTTTGGGGAGAACTTAAGCAATCAATCTCATATGTCAGACTTTGTTCTATGGATGATCCATGGGCCATGTTGGAGACTGAAACTGGGCCTTGGAAAGCCCAAAAACTGAATAGGGCTTTTAAGTACATCATGAGCTTAAAGTTAATGGCCTACCTCATGGTCTTTATCAAATGGCCGAATGGACTTTGGTGAATTTTTTTAGGGGGATACAAAGGACATTGATACCATGAATGAAAAACATGGGGAAGACCAGTGGGTTTAGATATAGCAGACGAGGCTAATTATTCATAAATGACGAATTAATATTTGAATCTCCACCATGATAAATGTTTAAGTCTAAGTGTTGTTTTGAACAGAAATGTCTTACAAAGAAAAATACCTATTCCTAATTTTTTTTTAAAAAAGGAAGAGAACTTGGAGTTGATTTGAGATTGTAGAGTAATAATGTAAGGAGGATGGTGTTTGATGATTGGAATAATGAGAGTGATTGAAAGGATGTTGAATAATAGAGAGATGGAGAGAGTAACATGAACAACCAATGGAATAGATGGAAGCCAAACTTTGAGGGAAACACTTACACGAAGCAATTAATGGAGTCAAACTGTTGGTAGTGCTGAACCTAATGGCCAGAGAATAAACCCAAACCCAACCACTGATGGACATGTAGCAACTAATGGAGAAGAAAGCATCACCCCTATTAGCATGCGTGTATGTTTGAGAGATAGAGGGGGATAGAGAGAGTATCGTCGAGGAGACAAATGTGAAAAGTTGAGAATCAGGAGTGCAGTAACTGAGTGTGTGGATATAACTAAATCGTGGTTTTAGAAGTTTTTTTTTTTAAAAAAATGTTGAGATAAAACTTATCTCATAGCCAATAAGGAGTGGCACGGTTGGCTAAAGCGTCGGCCTTCACCCCAAAAGGAAGGGGGTTTGATTCCCGCTGGTCGATGTGAGAGTCTCTTTGGTCGGCGATATATAAATACCTCTTTGTTAGCGCTTTTTGAACCGGGAGGCATGCCTTAACTCTAGTGAGTTACCAGTGTCTATCCCACCTAAACTTTCTTATATATATATATAAATAAAAACTTATCTCATATACTTATCTCACAAATTATAAAAGTTATTTTCCAAAATCGAATTCAAACACACACTAAGAGGGTACGAGTTAAAGGGGAAAGAAAGAGATGAGAAAGAGAAATGCTACATTTGGTCTATAATATAATATAAGTCTCTTCAACTATTTCATAAATACCAAAAAATAATAGTTAACTGGTTGAATTTGTTTTAAATTGAAAGAACTTTTCAACTTTTCCCCATGTTAAATGATGTTTTGAAAGAGAGAGAAGAATACAGAAAAACATAATTTAAACATTAATTAGAGGGGTAAAATTGATTAATAAACATTAATAACTCTTTAAATAACTTATATTATAAACCATATATTTTTCTATAAACGACTTATATTGCAAAGGAGGGAGAGGTACAAGAGTTTATTCAACACCTGAAATCCACACGTATGTGTGATAATATTGATATGGTCGGCCCTCCTATTTAAATTATTGTTAATGTCATGATTATTTAAATATTTTTTTATAAAGATTATTCAAATATTAAATTGATAAATATGAAGGTGCATAGATAGACGTAATATTAATGCGTTGAAGACGGCGAACTGATGGCCAAGCTTGAGTTTCTCTCCCCATTCTCACTCATCCCCATGTTTTTAAACACTCGTTTATTCTATTCCATTGGTAGCAATATCGAAAAGGTCTTCTGGATTCATAAGCAAAGCACCTTTCTACTTTGCCACTGAACCTGGAATCAATAATTTGAAACTCCCAATTGAAACGTGTGGTGACTTCAACGCCTACCATTCAAAACAAAAGACAAGTAATGTGTTCCGCTTTCGGAAATAGCTGTAAATCACTGAATCGAGATTCGAGCACAAAAGCATTATGTTGGGACTTCTTAAACATTAAAGATAATACTACTACAGTACTCCTCCTAACAAAGCTCCCACAACACATTTCCCGCTTCCCAGGAAATTTCTGAAACAGCCCAGAAACAACAGATCATGAGCTGTAAGGTTGCGAGCCTCCTCGATCACATACAAAAGCTTTGGGTTTTACAGATGTCGCTTTTCCCTTTTACTGTTACTAACCACCACCTTCCACCGACCTTCTACGCTTTTATTACCACTCTGGTTAATACTATAAAATTCTGACCACTTGCTTAATCTTATTCATCATTTAGCATAATCATTACTCCCTTTGTGTTTAGAAAACGTTTCATCGAATCCGAGTCTCGTGATTCAAAACATTGGTTAAGAATAATGGATATCTTAACATTATAACCTTTTTTTAACTAAAATACCTTTATTTATATGGATATAGGAAACAAGAGAAAATATGAAAATTATTATAATAAAGATGACTGTAGATGAGAGAAATAAGAAAGTAAATATGGTAGAGATAATATGTCTTTAGTGGATGTGAAAAATTGTTATATTGACATTAAATAAGATAATTAAATAAGGACAACGTGAGAGTGTTTTTTTTTTTAAAAAAAAGACATTACTTGAATGTTTCTTGGAACAATTTGTCCTCAAGATTACCAGCTTAACATGCTAACATCACTAATTACTCCATTTGGTCCAAAATATAAGATATGATTAGTTTTTTTTGAAGATATTAGTAAAGCTAATTAAATTACTTTAAAATTTACCATTTTTTTTCTAAATTATGCTGCATAATTTATAAACTAATATATAATCTAATGATACAATATAATATAATTAAGTAGCTTATTTATTTTTTTTAATAGGCATAACAAAATTAACTTTGTTTTATATTCTGGAGAGGGAGTGGTTCATATGCCATTAATACAGGTCCCTGTCAACAATCAAGGATTCAAGGTTGAATGTTGCAATCGTTGATCCCATTCCTGAAAGTGATAGGAGATCAATGCACACCTGCTATTTCCCAGCTATCTATTTCCCCAAATTTCCCACTGCCAACTGTCCCTTCCTCTCTCACTCCTTCCTATTAGGAATCTGGCGCCTTCATATTCATAACCCTGAAACGCTGCTCATTATGAGATCATGTTTCAGAATACTCAGAGTTGGGACTTTAAAAGATCTTGCCCATCTTAAACAAGTGACGTTGTGTCAGACGACACCATCAATTACATTATATAGGTAAATAGTTTGCACGGTGCAGATAATTTTTTTAAAATTTATTCTTATATTGATAAATTTCCCTGTAACAAAATACAAAAGATCTTGCCCATCTTAAACTTGAAAAAAAAAAAAAAACTGATTAACATGAACTGATACCTTCTATTTGTTGTTATTATTATTTTCTTTTTGATCAAAATCTATTTGTTGTTCTTCACTGCATGGGCTTTAATTCTGAGAATCCAATGATATTATTTTGTGAGCTGTCCCAAAGCTGAATTGTAAGACTGAGAGAGACGGCAACCTTGATAAAATCCCAAAACCAAACTTACTCTCATTTGCTTCAGATGCAATCTTTATGATAGATGGGACCCATCTTAATGCCACTCGCAACAATTAAATAATTGGCTTCAGACTTGCGTTTCGAGCCACACGTTCAACACCGAATATTAAAAAAAGGATCCCGCTCTCCCCACTTCCCTTCTCTTTATAAATTCCTTCGTCCACTGTTGCCTAAACTCATTAAAATATCATCCTCTGTTTTTCTTAACTCTGACTCTTTCTCTCAGACCCTGAAACACCACAACTTGTAGAATCGGATATATTTACATTCTATTCAGAATGGCCAAGCTTGGTTTGGTTTTTCTTCTGCTGGCTCAGATGTTGGTACTTCAATCCATGGCAGAGGTGAAGCCATTGCAGCTAAAAACCCAGATACATGAGAAGGAAGTTCATGAAGTAGCAGAGCAGCCAGTTTCTGGGATTGGTGTTTCATCAGAGTATGAAGTAGCGGAAGCTCCTGGGTATAGAAGGCTTGGGAAGCATCATTCTAGTGACAAGTCTGAGGCAGGTGGTGGTGTGATAATAGGTGGTCTTGTTACTGCTATTTTAGCTGCTGTTTTTTGCTACATTCGAGTCACTAGGAAAAGGCAGACTATTTACTGATTGTTTATGTATGAGTCTTTTCCATGTCGTCTACAAAAGTGAAACAGAAAGATTAAGATTGTAGTTACAATGTAAGTGCGATTGTTATGATTATTTATCAGTATATTCTATTTTGTGAATACGAAAATCAGATTGGAGTTCTCTGTTTCTCTGACTTTTTGTTCCTCCTCGATTCCTTTTGTTTTGTTTGGATTACTCCTCCGTCCTGTACTTTACAAGAAAGGGAGGGATGTGGCGAATATACCAAAACTAGTTGAAGACTTGTCTGTGTTTTTCAGCAATACGGCAAGCTTGTGTTTTCTGTCAAGTATTTTTTTCTTAATCTTCTAATTCTTTTTGTTTTGTTCGTTCTCGTCATGAAACTGTCACAAGACTTAAAGAATAAGAATCAAACTGTAAAGCTTTTAGTCATGATTAAGCTTCAGTTTCATTGGCCCCGCGAAGGATTTGTCTAGAGCAGTGAACATTTATTTATTTTTTTAAGGGAAAGTTTTTATTTTCATGTTACTTGGCATACTTTCGGAACAAAAGCAGCCAAAAAGTAATTAAAATTACCACCAACAACTTGGAAGGGTAAGTTTAAGATTTTCTGCGCCAATAGGATGGCCCATCTGATATTTCAAATCCGTGTGGCTCAAAACTGCACGGGGTTTGGTTAAAAGTTGGAAACTTGATAATGCTCTAGAGTTGATGGTCATCAAATATCAAACGAAATTTATTAGGTGAGACAGCACTCTCTCCTCTATTTTTTTTTTTCTTTCATGTCTTTCATCAGCCCCATTTGAGTTGTGATTGAAAAGATAAGAGCAAGTTAAAATAATAATGTGACTTTTTAGATTAGTTAGACAAGTATGATTTAGAGTATATGAAATATGATTTAAAAAATATGATGGATGATGAAAATAAGATGGTGAGAGAATCATTACTTAGTTAAAAGGACAAAAAAAAAAAAAAGGGCAAGAAGATGCCTCAGTTACAGAAACAGGAGCTTCTAGAAAAACAAATACCGATATCAGCTTTCTCCCCGAACTTATTATAATTCATCTGAAATGGTTTTTAATCAATTATATTTTCTTTGCTTCATCACAAGCGCTGGTGCCCAGCAGATGGCACATTACCTCATTATTATGAAGATGATCCGCCAGGAACAGGTATTTTAGCTGTGTGGGAACTTAAATGATAGAAAAACCAAGTGCCATTAACATTATCTACTCACCAACATACAAGAAATCATCTTGAATAACAACGGAAAACATCATCATGGTCAAGCCTAACAAACATTTGAGGTCAATTTACAATATTCATTTTCAGAAAATAAAGTCATGGCACTTATGAATCACTTTTAAGGTGTAGTTACCCATCTCAGGGACTCTAATCTGCGTAATGATCCCTAAATCCTGATATAACATATAGCTCTAAGCTAAACCATCCACATTGACCACAAAATAATAAAGTATGCAAATTAGTTGAAGTCAGCAACAGCCGCCACATCCCAATTTACACAATAATTGCATATCTTAAACATCAAAACATTCTAGTTCTATTGCTTTGACGGGGTTGCGTGCAAAACATTATGCTCACGAACAACAGAACACAAAGACACCTCCACTAGTCAGCCATGGCAGACACACAAGATCCAATTAGGAAAAAGATGAGATCTTTCAAGTCCCAACAACTGACAAAGTAAATTAGACATACAACCGATCTAACATAACAAGCCATCTGGATCTAGTTGTAGGCAGGGTTAGAGTACATGCAATATACAATCCCTTTTAGCACAACTTTGAAATGAAATTTACATGAACCTAGTGGATGTTAACTGCTGGAAACAACATTATGATCTAATGAAGGAGCGCTTCATTCAATTTGAAGCATCGTAGAATTTACAGAGGTATAGCCAACAAATGAAATCTAATGTATTTGACAGTAAAGAATTTCACCAATAGTCATTGGGAATTTCTTGTTTTCATAACAATACTTGACCATTTTGACCCAAATAGAGTAACATTATCAGAGCTAACAAATCTTGAATTCCTAAATAATCCCACAATCTCCTTCACCCCATCATCCCCACATTCCTCCACAACAAGCACACATATCCCCCCGGCCTCAACCGTCCTTTCCATCTCCGACGCAAATCGTGACGGAAACAATGCCTCGGCGAAATGGGCACTGAAAGCGAAATCAAACGAATCGTTAAAGAAGGGCAAGTTATGCGGATCAGCCCGACTCACCAATGGCGGCGATTCGATCAATTCGACTCCGGTAACGTCAAGCAATCCCATATTGGTCAGAGCCATGACTTCATGTCCGGCACCGGCGGAAACACAGAGAGATCTCGAATTCTTCTGGAGAAGACCCAGATCTTGAATGGATTTGAAGAATTTAACATAGGAATCGACCTTCTTTTGCCATTCTCTGGAGGACCAGAGGCGTTTGTTCTTCTTATCGACGGGAATGTAGACACGAGGAGAGAAATCGCAGGAGGATTTGGGGAATCGGAGGTGAGGTTTTGGGGGTGCATCTGGAAGAACACAGGTTTCAGGGGTTTGGAGGAAGAGAAGGAGAAGGGTGAAGGAAGCGACGGTGATGCAAGCCCATGAAAGCTTCGTCAGAAAAACCTGTATTTGCCTATCCATTTCCCCCATTTGATGTTTCAAATGTCATGAAAAGCGATTAGAACGAAGGCCAGTTTCAGAAGGTTCTGATGCAGGCAAGGGACTAAACCAATGCAACATCAAAGTCAAAACCATTTTTTTTTTTTTAAAACAAAAATGATACATACAGTGCGCACAAGGTTTGATAAATATATTTCAGAGTAAAAAAAAAAAAGGGAAAATTCTATTCAGGGCCCAAGATAGGAAAATATTGTCAAAAAAAACCTAAGAAAAGTCATATGCCAGAAAAGGCCCTGGGGCCTTTTCTGGTATTATTTCAAAAAAAATTGTATAGATATAGTTGTTAATAACTACTAATATAGTTGTTAATGAGACTGATTTAATTGTTAATATGTAGTTGTTAATTATACTGATTTAATTGTTAACGGGGACTAATATAATTGTTAACCGCTACTGATTAGTTGTTAACGCTTTTTGAAATAATACCAGAAAAAGTTAGGGCATTTTTTAACATTTGACTTTTCTTAGGACTTTTTTTGACAATATTTTCCTACCTTGAGCCCTGAATGAAATTTTCCCAAAAAAATATTACTTTTCATTCATAAGTTTTTTCATATTATTAATTCGGTATCTAAATTTTAAGTTGGAATAACTCATTCTCTACACCTTTTCAACTCAAAGCAATTCAGCTCTATAATTTTTAAAGTTAGAATAACCCCAAGTCGTAATTATAAAGGTTGGATTATAATGACTAATGAGTCATGGTTGAAGAAGTAAACTTGTATTTTTCTTCGGTAAGAAAAAATTGTATTTTTATTAAAAAATAAAAGTATATAAATTTATTAATACAGACATAGGTAAAAAAAAAAAAACTAACATACATATATATAAATTATTATGGGCAGCAAGATTTTTTTTTTTTTTTAATTAAAAGTTTTGGAGGGGTTTGACATCAGTCCCTCACCAAGTAAGGGGCACAACCCTGTGCTCTTTGAGCATTTAATGGAGACTTACGAGATTGCCTATCGAAGGAGTCCTAGCGATGGCAGTGGGGATCAAACACACATTTTTTTGAGACCTGACCAAATCCTTTACTATCTATGTCAACTTCCTTCGACAACAAGATCTTTTTTTTTTTGGTAAAAAAAAGTTTTAGAGGGGTTCGACACCAGTCCCCCACCAAGGCCAAGGCACGGCCCTGGGCTCTATGAGCACTTATTGAGGACTTACGAGATCGCCAACCAAAGGAGTCTTAGCGACGGCAGAGAGGATCAAACCCACATCCTAAAAGGCTAATCCTGGATCCCTTACCATCTACGTCAACTCTTATTAACAACAAGATCTTGAGAACGAGGCAACTGAGCTAACTTGGACTATGACCCATATTTGGGCCACAAGTTGGACTAAGACTTCTAAGGATTGGTTTATTGTACCCAACAAAGAAGACTGTGGCTAATCTATTACCTTTATTAAATCGGTTTCAAATGCCCGTCAGCGCTCTGAAAGTTTCCTTTTTGCGTAAGAATTTTAAGCTACTGAATCCAAAATGATCCACATAAATATTTCAAGAATAAATTAACAGGAAATTTTAGGGTTGATTATGGAACGAACCAGGCCATATTAGGTTTCATATCAAGTCAACATCTGGTTTGGATAGTACATCAGGTTATACGAGACATAGGGGTCGAAACAGGTTAAGCCAGGCCAGACTTTATCCTTAACAGGCTAGGCCTGTTCTGTAACATATTGACCTGAGCCTGGCCTGTGGCCTGTTACAGGCCTATTTTTTGGCCTGGGCCTGGCCTGGCTTGTGGGCTGTTAAAGTCTGTGTTTTTTTTTATTATTTTAAATTTTTTTTATTTAATTAAACTAACAGGACTATTTTAAACAGGCCAAAATTACATAAACTAATACTAATAATATAAATAACAGGTCACTGACCGAAAACAAACATACTTTAAACAGGTTAAAAACAAACCAAAATTACATAAATTAATACTAATAATATAAACAGGCTGGCCTGACAGGCCTAAAAGGCCTCTTATTAGGCCTAGGCCTGGCCTATTAAGAGAAAATAGGCCTCATAAGAGGCCTTGACCTGGACTTTTAGCCTGACAAGCCAGGCCTGACCAGATTTTAACAGGCCAGGCCACAGGCCCCTGGCCTTTTTCCACCCCTAACAAGACAGCATGGGGTTTAGTCTAGTCCAGTATCAACTCGAGCTCAGGCTAGACCAAACCGGTTTAGTAGACTCTAGGACCTATTTAATGTTTTTCTTCCTTCTTTGAGAGGTAATATTTGAACCTAATAAGGCCATAATAATATCTATTATCATATAAAACACATCACAAAACATTAAAACACAATAAAAAATCCATATTTATCTGAAACAATATTGAACAATAATAAAAATTAAAAAAATTAAAAAGCAATATTTGGGCTAGACTGGACTATATGAAGAGGACTTTGGCCCAAAGTCCAGTCTGGCCATAGAAGATTAGTCTAATATGCTTTGTCTAATATTATTTCTAGCCAATTTTTTTCACTAGATCTTGTCATAATGGATCGACTACTAGTAGGGGTGGAAATGAGTCAGGCTTGTTTTACAACATAGTAGCCTAAGCCTGGCCTTTGGCCTGTTATAGGCCTGTTAATGAGGCCTACTCTTTTTTTTTTTAAAAAAAATTTATATGATTATTATTATTTATTTATTTATTTAAGCTAACATGTCACCTTTTTTTAAGTTTAATTTTTTTAAAATTTTTTTATATTATTATTATTATTGGGTTAAGGTGTAAAAATACACATGTACTTTGGTCAGATGAGCGTCCAGTGACAAGTGCTTTTTTGAGGTGCAAAAGTACACACGTGGTTTCAAATTAGGTGCAAAAATACCGTTTGACCGTTAAGTTTGACTTTGACCGTTAAGTTTGACTTTTTTTACTTTCAAATGTGCAAAAATACATATGTGCTTTAGCAAAAAGAGCACCTAACACCAAGTATTTTTTTTTAATTTAATAATTTTATTTTAATTAAAGAAAAATTATTATTTCTCTAAGTATAATTCCTAGAAAGTTAAATTTTTTATTTCCATAATTTAATTTATTTTTTTAAAATCCTTATTAAATTTTCTTATTAAATTTCCTTTGCAATGTCAATTTTCAAGAATTGCCCTTCGGTGGTCAATTTTCATTTTTAAAAAAATTCTTTTTTTAATCATTTGAGCGAGTTTCTCCTGCATGTATTAATATTTTATCCTTTTCCAAAATAATTTCAAATATAAAATTATTCAAAAAAATAAATAAGAATAATTATTCAATGAAGAATATAACTAATTCTTAAGCAAGTTATTAAGCTTCTTTTAAATTTAAGTTTAAAATTTAATAAGGATTTTAAAAAAAGAACTACATAAATTTAATAAGAAAATTTAATAAGGATTTAAAAAAAAATTAAATTATGGAAATAAAAAATTTAATTTTCTAGGAATTATACTTAGAGAAATAATAATTTTCCTTTAATTAAAATAAAATTATTAAATAAAAAAATACTTGGTGTTAGGTGCTCTTTTGCTAAAGCACATGTGTATTTTTGCACTTTTAAAAGTAAAAAAAGTCAAACTTAACGGTAAAACGGTATTTTTGCACCTAATTTGTAACCACGTGTGTATTTTTGCACCTCAAAAAAACACTTGTCACTGGACACTCCTCTGACCAAAGCATATGTGTATTTTTGCATTTTAACCCATTATTATTTATTTGCTTAAGCTAACATGTTACAAGCCGAAAATAGACCTACTTTAAACAGGCTAAAAACAAGCCACAATTACATAAACAAATACTAATAATATACCAAAAGCCCTCTTAACAGAGCCGGGCTTAGCTCGTTAAGCGAAAACAAGCTTTATAAGAGGCATTGGCCTGACCTGTCAAAAACGATCTGACCAGGTTTTTAACAGGTCAGGAGGCACCTGACCTATTTCCACCCCTAAGTACCAGTACCGCCGGGTTTTTTACTCCATCTCTAAGACTTCCCCTGATTTTACTAGCGTTTAAAATAATTGACAATGGGCCTGTTTGGATATCCTCTTAACTCAACTTTTTCAATAAAAGAAGCCAAAAAAGCCAATTATCTTGAAAATAAAAAACGCAGGCTGTTTGGTTGCCACAGTACGTTCACTGGGCCACAACAAAATGTGGGCTTTTTTAAAAGCCACATTTCCTGGCTTTTTCTGCGTTTTGGACCCTGCATTTTGTGTTTCCCTTGGAGCCCCCTTCCCTGCAACAGCCTCTCATCCGCATGCTCCTTGCCAGTTGTCTCACTTTCATCCACCTTTCATTTAGACCCCACAACTTGTTGTCTTCTGTGGCGTTCTTTGATATATATATATATATATATATATATATATATAGGAAATTGGTTTGGCAGTGGTGATTTGGAGGGTATTTCAACCAGACTTTTTATTATTAAGAATCTTCAATCGAGTGCTAAACTGAAATTAGATTCATAGTTTTTATTGGGGTGAAAATGTTATTATTATTTTGTTTATATAATATTTAATTTTTTTTTAAATTAAAATTTTCATTAATTTAATATATACAACTAATATGTATATGTAGTTTCAATATGATTTATGTCCTTTTCAATCAATTTCCATCTCAACTGATTTTTTAAATAATTATCCAAACACACCTCAGCTAGAAAAAAAACCATTTTTGCAAAAAGTAAAACGAGCAATCCAAACACACATCAGTTAACTTAACCTGACTTTTTTCCTAACTAACTTTTATAAAAGTTAGATAGCTTTTAAGTTACCGCTCCTACCGCCAACCCAAACAGGCCCAATGTATTTTATTTTCACCGCTACGATGTTCGAGACGCACATAAATTTATCCACTTGAAGTTGAACTTCATTTTTGTTTTCTGACAAACGACATGTATAAAAAACAAACAGAGGGTTATATGCGATTTGACTTGTCGGCCAAGAACTATTCCTAGTTTTGAACGGATAGTGTTTCTACCAAGGTTCCAAGCCTACTCACATTGAACTCCATTCACTGATTTAAAGCAAGATTGTCGCACAGCTGTGTTCTGTTCATACCCTGTTCGGACTAGCTTTTATACATGTGCCAACAAATTTCAAGTCCCTTCCTACGCAACCAATTCTTTATAATAAATTAACGAAGCAGATTTATTTATTACATTTCATATCCATAATGAAACAATGAAGATCAAAAGGGTGGGAAGTTGGAACAACAGGATTAGGAAGATGCAAGAGTATTTTGTTAACAAATAAATTTCTTATTTCTCTATCATAATTCACAGCGAGGAGATCAAATTCTGATAACAAGAGAATGTAAATGAAACTAGGAAAACAAGAGAATGTATGATCATTTGGGAGAGAGTTGATGATCGAGTTCGTGTTGGAGCCAAAGCGAAGAGTGAGCCATCAAATCAGGGCTTAATCTAAACATGAGAACACAGAATTCCATCTGAGAGAGAGCACCGTCGCCGTCGAGATCTCCTTCCTGCATCATGCTCACAAGTTCGTCCTCCTTCAAGTCCTGAAGACCCAGAAGAGCAGAGTTTGTCCTCAAGCTATCCAAAGTGATAACTCCTTTATCTTTGTCCATCAGCAACTCAAACCCATTACACAGCTCCTTTATAAGACCTTCTCCTCCAAGCTTATCAGCCATCACAGGCAACAAGTCTTCAAACCCAATCTTCCCCGCCATTAATTGATCGGCGTATATATATATGAGGCTCTCCGCAGAAATATTATAGGGTGTTAATCTGGTGATGAAGGCTAGGAAGGTGGTGAGTGGTGTATATAAAGGGATGGGATATGAGGAAGGAAGGATTTCAAGTTTCAAGGAAGGAGAGAAAAGTAGGCGTCCATGTGTGAATGAAAGAAGGTCAATTTATTTGTCAGCAGATGACAGTCTTTTGATTCGTATTCGCCACACATGAGGGCACTTGCCTCCCTCCTTCCGAGAACTTTGTCAGGCTTTGCTTTCCTATAAAAGCTCACGTAATTGTTTTACTTTTCCTCTAAGGAAACAAGAAAACACTCTAGCAGTAATTCATGGTAATTTATAAGAATAAGCTACCTAAGAAAATTAGAACATGCTACCTAAGAAAATTAAATTCACCATGACTAATATGTATGAAAAAAAAAAAAAGATTTCTTGAATTTACCAATAACTTATTAGTTGGGGGTGGAAAACAGTCACAAAACCCACCTATATAAGGAAAAGAATATGAGTTTGAACCCGATAATAGAAAATTTATCGAGCCTTTACTTAGTACTTTCTTTGATCTTTAATATAAGATATATTTACTTAATTTAATTAGAGATTAGTAAAGTTAGTTAAGTTAGCTTATATGACATATTTTTTAAAACATTTTAATTATCTTGTTTAATTTTTCTATTCATTATATTTCTTGATTGTTGTTGAGAGAATATTAATAAAAATAAATTTAAAAGAGAGTAATTCATCCACTTGATCTTCAAAAGGAAATGGGATTAAAACTTGAAGAATTCTACGGAGGTTGCATGCCATGGATACCCCGTGTCTGTCACAGTTGACTTTGAGTTAATTGAGACCAAAAAAAAAATGTTGTGCAAGATTTTTTTTTGGGCAACATATTGTCTGTTTTTTTTCTTAGTCAAATGGCAATATATTGTCAAAGCATGGTTTTGCTGGTCTTATTCTTTATTTCCTTTTATGATTGAAAATCTTATTTTCTAACTTAAAAATTCATATAAAATTTAAGAAAAAAAATTAATTTGTTAACTTATATAATAAATTTTACTGATTTATCTACATATTACTGGGTTTGCCGTTTTAATATATATATATATATATATATATATATATATATATATATATATATATATATATATATAATGAATAATATAGTTAATTGTTTTATAAAAAAAATAATTGAAAAAATAAGAAAAAGACTAAAAGGTCACTAAGGTTAAAGAAACTTAACCGAGTTCATATGAAAAACTTAATCTGATTGTGTTTGCGTAAGGGGAATGAATGAGTATAGATGGGTACAAAAGTGTATGGGAACACTCACAGGGGACCAAAGGTGTTAAAGTGGTTAAGTAATTGTCATATGCTTAGCTAAGGAGGAAATGGTAAATTTCTTCTCTATTGAAAATGCCAAACAACTTCCCCTTCAACTACCTACTAAAGAACTACCTACTAAAGAATCTTTGAGCAAAAAAAAAAAACTACCTACTAAAGAAAACATATCAAGCCAGCCAGGTTGTCTCATTGTGGGGGAATTTGGGTTTGACAAAGGGAGTCTAATATAATAAGATAAAATCAGACTTGATATAAGATTCACATTAATAAAAAAAAAAAATTGAATTACAAAACGAATTATATGTCAAGGATTGGAGGTAGTATATAATAAACTATAAGGATTCATAAATTTGACTTTAAGGTTGAGTTAAGATGTGATATATATCTTTCATTTTTTCATTAAAGTGTAAAAATATATATGTTGTTATCCTAAAAGTATATTAAACACTAAGTGTTATTTTTTGTACAAAAGTAATTATGTGGTTATGAAAACGGAGCAAAAATATCCATTGACAATTAGTTTTTTTTTTTTTTTTTTTTTGTATTTTTAAGGTTGACATAAACTATAAATCAGCTAAATTTCATCTCAATTTCCAGTAACAATCTGGAAAATATTATAGAAAATGATATAGGTATTTTAGAAATTACAATCCGGCCCTTGTCTCTCACAATCTTAATCTTACCCATTGTGCCACCCATCTCCGCCTCCTCACTGTCATTGCTGCCTTTTTATAATTTTTTTTTCAAAACTATCTGGGTCATTTTCTGTAATTTTCACCAATTTTCCACTGTTAGCTGAAATGAAATTTAGCTGAGTCATCCCGTGTTAATCAAAAAATTCAAACTAACGGTGAATAGGTATTTTTACTCCATTTCCATAACCACATGGTCACTTTTGCACAAAAAATAAAAGACACTTAGTATTAAGTGCACTTTTAAAAAGGGTGAGAAAATTATAACGGAGGCTAGAGAGAGAGAGATTTGTGTTGTGTGGAACGTTGTTTAGAGAATAGGGCGAAGCAAAAAATGTAGAGAAAATAAATAGACGATAAAAAATGAAGAGTTAAAGAGTAAAAATATATGTGATTTTTTTTAACAACAATGTGCTTTCCGCAATATGAACACAATGCTCCACATCAAATTCCCACATATGAAGGCGTATAGCATCTTCCCCTACACCTATCATAATTGGACACTGCACAACCTAAGAGATTACAAGGACGGTGACACAATTAGTAAACTCAATTACGAGACTTGTACTTCGATAAAGTCCCACTTCCCCCACAGGTGTTCAAATCACGTTCATTGTTAAACCTTTTGTTACGGAGTTGAATTGAAGAAATATGGGTCCATTATAAGGGCGGCACAACAAGTGACGGTCCATAACGAGGGTCTATGTGTAATCTCAACATATTCTTTAAATCAAGGAGATTTTAACTAATCTATTATTATTAAGATCCTAACCACCCTTAAATTAAGGGTCTTATCATTAAAGATATCATATGTTTAGTGATAAGATATCAGAAAGTCCACCAATTCAGGGCCCGGGTAAAACTTATAAATAGGGTTTAAACCCTAAAAAGGTACACGCTCTGCACTTTATCTTTAATAATTCTACATACACAGGACACACCCTCCACTCCCCTCTGATTATAAGTCTATTCATTATCATCGAACTACTATAAGCCTACTTTATCATCGAACTATGGCTATAAGCCTACTTTATCATCAAACTATAGGCTTATAACTATGGCTATAAGCCTATTCTTGATCATCGAATTACGTAGACTTTGATCCCTCTCAATGGTACGTAAGCACATGGGAATTGCTCCTAGGTCAAATCCAATATCTCTTATTCTACCACAGAACACATTTTATCCCTGCTATTACTACAACTGATGCAAATAAAGCCTTTGTCTACAAATTTGACAAGGCTTTCTCTTAAGCGCAGACAAGAAGATGCTCTGTCCTTCCACTATGTGGTTGATGGAGGAAACAAAACTACGACCAAATCTTGTATCCTTAATTATTAAATAATAATCTTGTGTGGCATGTGGATAACAATAGCAGAGCTACGCAAATAATGATACTTTATGATTACCTTATCTTCAATAAAAGAACTTTGTGAATGACGAACCTCACGTACGCTTCATTCATTGTCCATGTCCGACAGATCTCACTCCAATCTTTTTTAAAAATGCTTGTTCCAGCCTTTCATGAACTTAACAAAGTGTGAGCTGTAGATATTTGAATTTCATGTGTTGAATACGTTAAATAGTACAGTCCATTAATTTTTTTAATAAGTTTTTAAAGAGACCAGTACATCCTTGAGAGGCCAATTTCACAGCAATTTCTTAAATGAGAAGAATAATAATTAATGTGTATGAGGATCAAATTGTAACGGCTAGGGATCAAAATAGGAGTTTTATAATTGACGTAACATTTTATGCCACACTCTTATACAGTTGGCATACGGAGCGATTAATTTAATAAGGATTTTAGCCGAGTAATTACTCCCTCTTATCAATTATAATACGTACGGTTAATAATTTTCACAAACTAATAAAAAAAAAGTTAAAATCAGTAAATTTATCATAAAATTTAAGTAATTTTTAATATTACTCTTACTAATTGCACTAAACTTTAATATTGTATTAATTATTATTCTCATCAACTACTTTTTTTAATTATGGGCATATATGAAAAACATATTTAATGCTCTTTGAAAATAAATAAGTATCTTATAAAAGAACCAAATACACTTTTGGTTAGTTAGAACTTTATAAGAAATGATAAGAGGTAGCGTTTGGAGAACAATCATCTAAATCCCATAAATGGTTGACCAATAGCACCATCGTCTCACCATTTTACAAAGTCAAAACTGCGGACGAAGAAGCCAATGTAATTACAACTTTGCAGGCAAAGACATGAAATGGTTCAAAACCGAATTGGTTGAGACTTTTCATCACATATGCCCGTGAGCTTTATGACAATTTCATGGTTTCAAATTGAATTCACTTACGAAATTCATCAGAGATTACCTCATTCAGCTTGGTCAAAGCTGAACCACCTTAAATAACAGGCAAATGACAGTGAAAGGGGCGAGAAAAACATATAAGTATATTTTTGGTGTAGAAACAGTAATCAAAGGCTCTCTCTCTCTCTCTCTCTCTCTCTATATATATATATATATATATATATATATAGCTGGAACACAGGGCGTCATCACTAACTTGGAAGTTGCACAAGAATAAAGAACAATAAATGCTGAAAATTCCAACAGAGACCTCTGGTCAAACATCTCATCAAGAGCTAAAATTCAAACTCTGTTCATTTTCTTCAGTCACCAAATCTCTTACTTGGATTAGATGAAACAAAAGAACAACAATACTACATTTGGAATATTATCAACACAAGATTCCCTTGAAAACAGCTAAACAATTCAGGTAACAACGGTTAGCAGATAATTAAGCTACCTACCGTTTTCTAAAGTGACAGTCAGTTCATTATGGGAACAAGATTCCAGTTTACTGGTAGTAGAAGCTTTGCTAGAAGGGCATCTTCTAGCAACAAAGGCTGGCTGCTTTGGAGTTGGAAGAGTACTAGAATCACTTCCAAGCATGAAAACTACATTGGACATGGTCGGACGGTCATTTGGATCTTCTTGTACGCACAACAGTCCAACGTTTACGCACTTCAAATATTCATCTTTCTTGCATGTCTGAGATAGTGTCTGATCCATATAATCCAGTGCTCTCTCTACTTTCCATAAATGCCACGCCTGAAAATAAAGAGTAGATTGAAATTTGTTGTTAAGTTCGTGATGACGTACACGTTCTGTTTGGGAAGAATCCTTCTATGGTGCCACAACTGAGAATTCAGTTAGAGTGAGATAGCTTGCTCAGACCTCAGTGATGGATTGAGTAAAATTTAACCTTCTTGTAACCAAAGTTTTACAAACTGGCACATTTTTTTGGCGTTATTGATGAAACTACCTTTCTATTAAACCAAACACCTCCTTCAGTTAAATGTAACAAGTAACTGAGAAAACTTGAACAAAAAGGTTCTTATTGTCATGTTTAAGATATGCATCTAACTTCATTTGTACAAATGACTTCAGCTAAGTTGAATCTTCTGAATTGCACCACTAGTTTGAAGTGTCTCAACTTTAAACTAACAAAATAGACAAGCAAAAGACTAGAGAAAACAAGAGCGCAGCAACAAAAAGGATAGGAAAAGGGAAAAGAGCTTCATGTGTTTCAACTAACAAGAACTTATAAAATCAACAATCAAATACTGTCAGCTGAACAGAGGATTTTATATTTTTTTAATCAACAAAGGTATAATTACATAAAACCTCTATTGTGAGGGCAAAAACATATATAATACTCCTTGGCCTTTTATTCGTCAACACCCCATTTGCTTTAATATTGATTTGATATAGTGGTAAAGTCGACTGAAAAATAAACAGCCGGAGCTGACACGTGCTTCATTATGATTCTTTATCTAAATTTGCATGCAGAGGCTTTCATGTTGCAGTAATAATGTGACAGTTCAGGAACACGACAATTTTGCATGTAGCAGCAGACATAAGGGTTAATCACTAACCAATCATGTGACAGGTTGTAGAGTTTCAGCAGTTCTTTGAGTGGGACCTAACATGATTTAATGTGTCTCATTCTAATGGCATACTTCGTTGCAGTACCAGTTACGCTTTTGGCATTGTAGAACCATCAGACAAAATGAGGAGGGAAAGAGAGTATAAGAAAACTTTATATACTTACGTAGCCTAAGAGACTCAATTCATGATCTGCCTGGTAAAATCCTGTGTTCCTTTTTCCACTAAGAATCTCAAGTACCACCACACCAAAGCTAAACACATCAGACTTGACTGAAAAAAATCCATCTAGTGCATATTCTGGAGACATATAGCCACTGTGTACCAAAAACAAAATAGAAGTGGATATATATTAGTTTGGAGATTCAAATGATGGCTGGTACCATTTGTAAAGTAGAAGGAACTACTGCTACAATCTACTAACAGGATACAAAATTATGCATTTTTATGAAACTTACTAAGTTCCAACCACTCTACTTGTGTTTGCTGCTGTTTCTTTTCCTCCAAAGATCCTAGCTAAGCCAAAATCTGAGATTTTAGGGTTCATCTCTTCATCTAGTAGAATATTGCTTGTTTTCAAGTCTCTATGGATGATTCTTAACCTTGAGTCTTGGTGTAGGTAAAGAAGCCCTCGCGCAATCCCCAAAATAATCTTGAAACGCTTGCCCCAATCTAACATAACACATGACTTCCTATCTTGGATATCACGGTACAATTGGAAGCATGGCTTTCCATGTTAGTGCTTGTCCAACAAGAATTTCCAAACACAAAAAATCTGTGAAGTAATCTTACCAAATATGAAAGAATCTAGACTCCTATTCGGCATGTATTCATACACTAACATCTTTTCATCTCCTTCAACACAATAACCAAGAAGCCTAACCAAGTTTCGATGCTGAAGCTTGGCAATCAATACAACTTCATTTTTGAACTCTTCTAAACCTTGTCCAGAACAACTAGAGAGTCTCTTTACTGCTATCTCTTGTTCTCCTGGAAACTTCCCCTGAAAGATTATCAAACATGGCCTTTTCCCATCAACAAAACGTCAAATATGGGGAAAAAAATCAAAGGTTATTTGAGAAAATTTTTCATTACCTTGTAGACAGGACCAAATCCTCCTTGTCCAAGCTTGTTTGCATTTGAAAAATTATTGGTAGCATCAAGTATGCTTTCCAAATGAAAATGTGGGATATCTATGGCATGTCCATCATCTTCTCGGAACCTGCCCGATTCAATCAAATCCTTGACATAACTCTCACTTTCATACAAGCTCCTCGCTGATTTTTTCTTAACACATTCCCTGATCTCTGAAGTTAAACAGATGAACTGTATACTTAAGTCACAGAGAAATGTTGTTGAATTAACCTTTAAATATTATTGCACAAGTATATCAGATTACAGATGAGGGTATGTATAGGTCGCTCAGCCTTCAACTTACACACTAATACTCGCTATTATTACCACAAAACAACTTCCCCCTAGAGATTCAGAGGAAATGAATTTACCTTTTGTCTTGATCGGCCTTCTCCTCCAAAAGTAAACAAAGGTAAAGGTACTTGATAGCAGAATCAAAACAATCACAATAGTGAGAGTGACTGCAATAATCAAAGGAGCAGAGAAACGCCTGCCTGTTTGATTGCCGCGGCTGCCTTCTGCAAAAATTGAAAAAGGCACTGCTTACAGACAGAAAAACAGAAAAACATCTTTATTTCATAGTGATCAATTTATAACACGAAAACTTATTGTAATTACAAAATCAGCGGTCAAATTACAAGTTGGGTTCTAATGTCATCCACATCTGATCAAAACACCTAAAAAGTTGCAATGATGAATTGAATCCAGATTTGGAATCATGATAAGACAAGGTCTACATATTTTTGCAGAAATGATCTTCCCCACAGGTAATAATAATTCACCAAATTCTTACCGATGGTACAATTTAAACTCAAGCCATCCCAAAGAAAGTTTTTTTTGCAAAGACATCTCTTTTGCCCATCTCTGGAAGCATTGCAAATTGAATCTGGCCAATCCTTACAGTCTGAAAAATATCGACAAAGTGGCTCCAATGGTGGATCCCAGCTCATCTCAATTTCCCCACCAACTTTTGCAGGCCCAATAGTATTAAGGGTGCTCGGATCAGCATTGCATCTGCCAGTTAGATGAAATGGAGATGGCTGGTTTAAACGCAGAAGCTTGTCCCTCAAATTTTGACCTTCACAATCAACTATGTCTCTGCTATGGATCGTGAATTTTTGAGTTTCAGGGTTTATGCTTATAACTTGATAAGTTCCCCCAGGAGTTTTAAAGTTAAGTACTCCTGTTGTGACATTACAGTGAAAACTTAAGTACAGGGGATCACCACAAAATGGACCTGTGCTAAGTGGATATGGAATGAAGTTTGTACCACAAGTCCTACAGGTCCTGCAATTGGACGCTGCAAAAGGAATATGAACTTTCTTGAGCCGTAAAATTAAGAGTCAGTTATACAACAAAGAATTTAAGCGGGGGATAAAGAAAAATGATACCTATATCAAAATATGCCACACGTACATTGAGATCATATCCATTCTCATACTCCTCTTGGAGATTGTTCAAGTCTTCAGTCCAAATCCAGCAAACTGCATCACCACTAGCAACACTCCCTGTGATTTTAGGATCTTCATATGAATATGCATAGCATTGGCAATTGTTAAGGCATTCTAACTTGCATTCCATTTCATTCTTAGCATTAAATTGAGAATCCGGGCTCCCTACTTTCATCATTTTCAAACTAAAAAACGTGTCACTCTCAGCATTCTCTCTGCACACATTTGTTTTCCTCCTGCATCCACCAGAGAAGTCACCGGAGTCCCAACTTTCTGGCGCATTAGGCGTGAACCCAGGTAAACACTTGCACATGGAATCATAATAACTATTGCAGCTGCCAAAGTTACCACAAGCATTATACACACTGCACCTATCTCGTGGCTCTGCCCAAACCAAGTACCAAACTTTCTTTGAATCCATCTTCAAATACTGAAGTTGACCAGAATATGTCATAACCAGTCTTGAGTCGCCATACAGAGATGAAGTAAGAAAGGGTACAGAGTTATTTGGAGATATTCTCTGGGTGAAGTTAGACAATAAGTAAGATATCACAGGAGATATTTCACCTGACCCTAAAAATGTACCTGTCACACTGCTTTTCCAATATTGGATGGATCTTTTCCATATGATATATTGGTTCTCTCCTTGATCTTGCCGAAATGAGAAGTTCCCAGGCGCCGGATCATCATAACTTCTCCAAGAAGTTAGCACCAGATTCTCATCCATTTTCATGCCTGGGAGAAATGTATCTGTTGGATTTTCAAAACTCTGCCAGACAATCTTCACCAAGTGACTTCCTCGTTCTTCTTCGCTTAAAATAAGATTTCCACTATCCATTAGCTTAACTGTCCTGTGCGCTGAAGATGACGTTTCAAGATTTGTACTCCAGTGAGATCTCCCACTTCCATCCAAAACTCTGAGATTACCATCCTCAGATATGGCTAGAACACCTCCAGCATCAGAAAGTGGATTGTCTCGGTTTGCAACCCACACAACTGTAGGTGGATTTGACTTGTAGTACCATATTCCCACATATCCTCCACTACCAGAGCTTCCATTAGGGGTGAAGAATCCTAGTTCAAATGTTTCTCCAGAGGAAATAAGAGTATCCCCTTCCCTTTCACTTAAGAAATTGTTGATGCTTATGGCATCCCTAGCAGAACAATGCATAATAAAAGAGAAAAACAATGCATGAAAAAAGCATACTGGGAGCATGTGATTTGCAGACCGGTTGAGCATTATCTTCCTTCTGATCTTTATCCTTGTGTTTCTCAGAGGACAGTCTCAAGTACTAGGTCTAGCGATGACTGATTATACAATTTTCACAGGGCTACCCTACTAATTGAGACAAAGGACCTTCATTTCATTGGCAACCCTCTTTATGCATGTCGTTATCGGAATGTCACTGTGGTAAAGTTTTGTTAGTGGACAATATTATGCTTTTGGACTTTATAGGTTGAGCGATTGACGCATATTTGGGTTGGATGCTTCTAAAATTCATTCAATGTGACATTTGAAATGTTGTCCAAACCACACACTAGGAGAAATGATGCATTTAAATCAAATATACATGACATGCACAATTATTTAGAGGTAGTTCAACAAACTGTCATATTTAGGGCCATATGAAATAAGCTTCAAAAACCTCTTCATATGCTTGTGCTTGAAGTTGAAACTAAGTAGCTTCAACCTTTTGCCAACAGGTTCATTACATGGTATTATCTGTCCATTATCAGAGTGCAAAAAGCCATTTTAGGCCAAAAATCGTTTTGTTCCTGGTGAGCATGACCCGTCACAGGGAAGCAGAAACTCTGCTGCTATTCTATCTGTTAGTGCCATGCTATAGTAATTCGTGGTGTGATAGCTGATTGATGTATCATGGCGACATGACCAAAGACCAAAAGCAAGATAATTGTTATAAAAGGTAAGCTGAGTAGTGATGTCAACATCACTCCATTTTATCATTTTTATCTTTCTTTATGTGGGTCCCCTAGGCTTACTTTGTTGTTCATCCTGTTTTAGATTTTAAAAATACTGAGCGGACCATCTTTAATCAAGCATTATATGCCTCTTGGCTGACTGCTTATATGATGCAATAATTAGATAATTGTCCTTGAAAAGCGCGGTTAATTTGCATCGCTCTTCATGACGCAAACAAATCAAAACCAGCCTGCCTGATCCCCCAAAAGCCCAAATTGCTAGGGTCAGCAACTCAGCATCGGCTATAGGCTTTTCTGTATGGTCAGGCTTATTTGGCGAGACAGAGATTTTGGATTACATTTCAAAAGTATTTCCAGCAAAAGCTACTATACTATATCTTATAAGAGTATTAAGTTGGCACACCTTGTTGGGAACACTGAACATTTACTGTGACAAAGCTGAGTTATTTTAGGATCAATGTCCCTCCAGGTTCCTAAAAATGAGAGCTCGGAGCTCGAGGCAAGGCACGGCAGTTTGATAAAATGGATTTTTATTTTTTATGCTAAGCATATGTATTCTCATATTGGAGGCGATCCTATACGAGACACTTTTAATCACTAAATGTGTGGGTATCTCTCCTCTCCCAATAGATATTCAAGCCTTGATTTACTATATTGTGAGGACAAACCTCCTCTACAAGATATAATTCATATATAGTTCACTTTTATCTTATTATAATGAAGCATCTTATACAATTATACAAATAGATTTGCATCCAATTTTAGATTGTTGGTGTCAAGTCATTTACTATTTCGAACAATCACGAGATATCTCTTTCGACTTTCTCGTCGTACCCTATCGTCTGTAAACCAATTAAATGAGAGTTTTATCCAAGTTCCTCCTAATAATGAATTCTCCAAAGGGAATCATTTTCTGGACGATGTTTGAAAGATGTAAACGAAAGTTGATAAACTGAAGTAAATTTTGTTCGATTCAAAGTAAAAAAACAAAGTCAGGCCTTCCCTGGTCCACTATTCACTACCCCGCCTGTCTTTGTTGACCCACATGGGTTGACTTGTAATCTCCTCTCAAGAAGATAGAAATGATCAACCAATAAAAGTAGAGCATAGCACTAATTAACAAAAGTAGTAAAGGACAATATATACCAAGATGAAAAAGATAACGTCTTGGATTTGGATGCGATGCTTGTGAGATCTAGAAGCACTTTAATGCAGAGATCCCAAATCATACTCAGATGTTTAACATTTAGTGGCCACTGGCCAGCCTCGTTCATTATTTTTCATAGTGCAATTGTCACGAGATCAATTCTATTTAACTTGGCCATCCGACACAGGTCTCGAGCAAAGACACCACAATGAGCTACTTTTGACATTTCATGACACTTTTTGTCTTGTTACTCTCCGGGCAAACAAAGAGGACTAGGCAAAATATCATGTATAATATAACTGAAACTCAAGCCACATAGGGACATGATTAAATCTACCAGTAAAAGGAATCCTGAAAACTAGATAATAGCAGATAATGGTGTGTATTAATAGTGACAGATCGTGGCAAAGGGCCATGCGTAGTGTAGAAAAACTAGACAGTAAATAGTCAAAAGCCGTGAAGCTCTTCCTGATATGTGATTGATTTTTCAATTCTGTGGAAAACAATAGAAGCGTACAAAATAGGATTCTAACAAAATTTCAACCCAATAAAATCACTGCCTTCCTTTCTGACTCTCCCAATGCTTTTGAAGGCTGAATTGAGGTTTTTTTCTTGCTGCAAATTTGGATTTTTAATGGTGTGTGATGAACTCGAAGACCGGGCCCATTTGACGACTACGCGTTCTACACACCATAGAGTGGTAGATACTAGTCAGTCGTACTCCTTTGAAAAAGGAATCCGAATTTCCTCAGCCGCCAAATTCTTAGCCCCGTGAATTTCCAGCCATCCAGATCTACATCAATCTAATATCTCATAGTGTATGTTCAATATCCTAAAATAATTTATGTGTGTCTAGCACCTGTGTCCAATATTCTAAAATAATTTGTGGTGTCTCTAACACCTTAAAATATTTTTGTAGGTACATCTAGCGCACGTTAAAGTAATTTGTGATCTGTCCAACATCATATTGTTCATTTAAAAGATTTTTCGGGAGTTAACCTGAAAAACATTACTTTCTCTGATCCTAAATATAAGATCCATTTGAATTTTTTTGGGAAGATTAATTAAGTTAATTAAATTACTTTAAAATATTTATATTCATCATTTTTTCTTCAAACTAATTTGTTTGACTTATAAACTTATATATAATTTAATCGAACACAATATATAATATGATTAAATAATTTATTTAGCTTCCTTAATCTCCTAAAAAAAGTCAACTAAATCATATCTTTAGGACCGGAGGTAGTAATATTTATTTCAAGATCATCTAAAAATGGTTTAGATTTTTAAGATCTTTTAATTTTAAAAAGTATGATGGTGTGGCACACTATAAGATGTTAGATTGATCTGAATGATTGGAAATTCATGCCGTTGAGGAAATCCGGATCCTTGAAAAAGCATGCAACTTTATCAAAAGGCTCATTTGAGTTGGGGTTTGAAAAACACGCTCACGCAAGATAAAACTCGTCATTAATATAAAACTGATAACTAGAACAAGAAATTTTAAAGAAAGAGAGAATAGAGAGAAGTTCTCATTCAAGTTCTTTGTTTCATATCTTGTATGATTACAAGGCCTTCTATTTATAGGCATCCATAAGTTACCAAACATAAATCACCTACCAAGAGTCACAATATTACCTAACAAAGATCACCTACCAAGAGTGACAAGTATAACTAACAAAGAGTTATCTACCAATATTCATCTACCAAGAATATTAATATTTATCAACCAAGGATTAATGGACATACATATATTCATAACACTCCCCCTTGGATGTTCATTATGAATGTGTCTCATTAAAAACTTTAACTAGGAAAAACCCAGTGGGATAAAACCTAGCCAAAGAAAAAGAGTACATTATTCATTGATACACTGTCGAGTGCTGCCTCATTAAAAACCTTTCTAGGAAAACCCAGTGGGACAAAACCTAGATAAGGGAAAAAGAGTATAGCGTGTATCGTCTCCTCCTCTTAATTATATCAGTATTACTCCCCCTGATGACATCAGTTGAGATTTTTAAGTCTTCGAAGACCAATATCATGGACAAGCTTCTCAAAGATTGCTTCTGGAAGTGACTTGGTGAATAAATCCGCCAAATTTTCACTTGAACTGATTTGCTGGATATCTATTTCACCATTCTGTTGAAGATCACGGGTAAAGAAGAATTTTGGTGAAATATACTTATTCTATCGCCCTTGATGTAACCTTCCTTAAGTTGGGCAACATATGCAGTATTATCCTCATATAGAACTGTTGGAATCATTTTACCAGAAGATAAATGACAAGTAGTTTGTATATGATGAATTACTAACCTCAACCATACACATTCTCGACTTGTTTCATGCATTGCTAGGATTTCTGCATGATTAGATGAAGTAGCTGATATAGTCTGTTTTATAGATCTCCATGAAATAGTTGTACCTCCACATGTAAATACATAGTCTGTTTGTGATTTTCCATTATGTGGATCAGACATAAATCTAGCATTTGAATAACCAATCAGTTCATGTTTAGATACATTTGAATAATATAACCTCATATCCATAGTACCTCTGAGGTAACGAAAAATACGCTTTACACTACTCCAATGCCTCTGTGTTGGTGCAGAACTATATCTTGCTAATAAATTAATAGCAAATGATATATCAAGTCGTGTGTGATTAGCAAGATACATTAATGCTCCAATAGCACTAAGATATGGTACTTCTGGACCAAGTAATTGTTCTACACCTTTTTCATTAATTACTTGGGGTTGGAATGGATCTTTTTCTTTTATTAAAGACCTTACAACCATTGGAGTACAAAATGGATGTGACTTATCCATATAAAATCGTTTTAGGACCTTCTTTGTATAAGTTTCTTAATATACAAAGATCTCATCTTTTAGGTATTCAATTTGTAATCCAAGACAAAATTTTGTCCTACCCAAATCTTTCATTTCAAATTCTTTCTTTAAACAATTAATTGCTTATGAAATCTCTTCAGGAGTTCCAATAATGTTGATATCATCAACATAAACAGCAATTATAACAAATTCGTTTCTCGATCTTTTCATAAAAATACATGGGCATATCGGGTCATTTTTGTACCCTTCTTTCAACAAATATTCTTTAAGACAATTATACCACATGCGCCCTGATTGTTTCAAGCCATACAAGGACTTATTTAATTTGATCGAGTATTGTTCTCGTGAATTTGAATTAAATGCTTCTGGCATCTTGAGTCCTCAGGGACTTTCATATAGATATTACTATCAAGTGAGCCATACAAATAAGCAGTCACAACATCCATTAGATGCAAATCAATCCCTTCATCTGCTGCTAGGCTAATTAAATAACGAAAAGTAGTTGCATCCACTACTGGTGAATATGTTTCTTCAAAATCAATGCCAGGTCTTTGTGTAAAGCCTTGGGCTACTAGGCGTACTTTATACCTTGTAATTTCACCCTTTTCATTTCTTTTGCGTACAAAAACCCATTTATATCCAACTGGCTTTACATCTTTAGGTGTATGGACTATAGATCCAAATACTTTTCGTTTTGCCAGTAATTTTAATTCTGCATTTATGGCATCTTTCCATAGGGGCCAATCCTTTCGCTGTTGGCACTCGCTAATGGATTTTGGCTCTTGATCTTCTTCATCATTCATTACATCATATGCTATATGATTAGCAAAAATGTCGTCAACATTGACTTCATTTCGATTCAATTTGATACTATTTGTGACATAATTTATTGAGATCTCATTGTTTTCATACATTTCAGGTACCTGGATCTCTTCTGGAGCCACAATATTATTCTCTGTAGATAATATCTCTTCATTAAGTGGCTCATCCAGAGCTACACTTTTTTCTTGGTTATCCTCAACTTGGCTATCTATAATCTTAGCTTCTTTTCTTTTTCGAGGATTTTTATCTTTGGAACCGATAGGCCTACCACGCTTCAGGCGTGCTTTTGATTCATTTATAATCGGCTGTCCTATTGGGACATCGATTTGAATAGGAGCATTAGCAGCTAGAATATGTGACTTTGTTACTTTCTTTGGGTCAGTGAATGCTTCTGGCATTCGATTAACTAAATTCTGTAAATGAATTATCTTTTGAACTTCTAGTTCGCATTATTTTGTACGAAGATCAAAATAAGCCAATGATAATTCATTCCAGCTAATCTCTTTATTCAACTGCTTATTTTCTCCCCCTAATGTTGGGAAGATTGATTCATCAAAATGACAATCTGCAAATCGTGGAGTAAATAAATCTCCTGTAGATGGTTCTAAATATTTTATAATTGAAGGAGATTTATACCCAACATAAATTCTCATTCTTCTTTGAGGACCCATTTTAGTATGTTGTGGAGGTGCTATTGGCACATATATTGCACATCCAAAGGTCAGAATATGGGAAATAGTAGGTTCTTCACCAAAAACCATTTGTAAGGGGGAAACTTTTAAATAACTAGTTGGCCTGCGAATTAACATTGCTGCATGCAAAATGGCATGGCCCCAAGCAAAAATTGGTAAATTAGATTTCATAAGTAAAGGTCTTGCAATAAGTTGCAATCGTTTTACTAATGATCACTCTACCAAAGCTCATGGATATTTCAAATATTGCACACAAGAATGAAGATATATGTCTCATTGATAATGCAACGACACATACAATTCTTAAAGATAAGAAATATTTTTCACATCTAACAAATTGTAGTACAAGCATCAATACCATAGTAGGTAAAACGAGATTGATTGAAGGCTCTGGAAGAGCAATAATAATATTACCTAATGGTAGGAAATTTGTTATTAATGATGCTTTATATTCCTCAAAGTCTCATAGAAATTTGTTGAGTTTTAAAGATATCCGTCGAAATGGATATCATATTGAGACTATAAATGAGGAGAATAAAGAATATTTACAAATTGTTAATGTTAGATATGGTGAAAAATATGTTCTGGAGAAATTACCTATGTTATTTTCTGGTTTGTACTATTCATGTATTAGTACAATTGAAATAAATGTTATGGAAAACCAGAAGCATACTGATAAAGACATATTTATTGTTTGGCATGACCGGTTAGGTCATCCCGGGTCAATTATGATGCGACGTATAATAGAGAATTCATGTGGACATAATTTGAAACAGAAACAAATACCAAAATCCCATGATTTCTCATGTGATGCATGTTCCAAGGGAAAATTAATCATTCGGCTATCACCAAGCAAAGTAAAAAGTGAGTCTCTCACATTTCTAGAACGGATACAGGGAGATATTTGTGGGCCAATACACCCACCATGCGGACCATTTAGGTATTATATGGTTTTAATTGATGCATCAACTAAATGGTCACATGTGTGGTTACTATCTTCTCGAAACCTGACGTTTGCGAGATTACTTGCTCAATTGATAAGATTAAGAGCACATTACCCTGATTATCCTATCAAGAAAATACGTCTTGATAATGCTGGTGAATTTACTTCACAAACTTTTAATGAATATTGCATATCCCTTAGAATTGATGTTGAACATCCCGTAGCTCCTGTTCATACGCAAAATGGACTTCAGAATCATTGATAAAACGATTGCAACTTATTGCAAAACCTTTACTTATGAAATCTAATTTACCAATTTCTACTTGGGGCCATGCCATTTTGCATACAACAATGTTAATTCGCATCAGGCCAACTAGTTATTTAAAAGTTTCCCCCTTACAAATGGTTTTTGGTGAAGAACCTGATATTTCCCACATACAGATCTTTGGATGTGCAGAATATGTACCAATAGCACCTCCACAACGTACTAAAATGGGTCCTCAAAGAAGGATGAGAATATATGCTGGGTATAAATCTCCTTCAATTATAAAATATTTAGAACCATCTACAGGAGATTTATTTACTGCATGATTTGCAGATTGTCATTTTGATGAATCAGTCTTCCCAACATTAGGGGGAGAAAATAAGCAATTGAATAAAGAGATTAGCTGGAATGAATTATCATTGACTCATTTTGATCCTCGTACAAAACAATGTGAACTAGAAGTTCAAAAGATAATTCATTTACAGAATTTAGCTAATCGAATGCCAGAACCATTTACTGACCCAAAGAAAGTGACAAAGTCACATATTCCAGCTGCTAATGCTCCTATTTGAATTGATGTCCCGGTAGGACGGCCGATTATAAATGAATCAAAAGCACGCCTGAAGCGTGGTAGGCCTATCGGTTCCAAAGATAAAAATCCTCGAAAAAGAAAAGAAGCTAAGATTATAGATAGCCAAGTTGAGGATAATTAAGAAAAAAGTGTAGCTCTAGATGAGCCACTTAATGAAGAGATATTATCTCCAGAGAAGAATATTGTGGCTCCAGAAGAGATCCAGGTACCTGAAATGTATGAAAACAATGAGATCTCAATAAATTATGTCACAAATAGTATCAAATTGAATCGAAATGAAGTCAACATTGACGACATTTTTGCTAATCATATAGCATATGATGTGATGAATGATGAAGAGGATCATGAGCCAAAATCCATTAGCAAGTGCCAACAACGAAAGGATTGGCTCCTATGGAAAGATGCCATAAATGTAGAATTAAAATCACTGGCAAAATAAAAAGTATTTGGACCTATAGTCCATACACCTAAAGATGTAAAGCCAGTTGGATATAAATGGGTTTTTTGTACGGAAAAGAAATGAAAAAGGTGAAATTACAAGATATAAAGCACGCTTAGTAGCTCAAGGCTTTACACAAAGACCTGACATTGATTTTGAAGAAACATATTCACCAGTAG
This sequence comes from Acacia confusa, assembly GCA_037074495.1. NCBI lineage: Eukaryota > Viridiplantae > Streptophyta > Magnoliopsida > Fabales > Fabaceae > Acacia > Acacia confusa. The sequence continues at coordinate 5,306,131 of CM073509.1, forward strand.
TGGATGCAACTACTTTTTGTTATTTAATTAGCCTAGCACCAAATGAAGGGCTTGATTTGCATTTAATGAATGTCGTGACTGCCTATTTGTATGGCTCACTTGATAGTGATATCTATATGAAAGTTCCTGAAGGACTCAAGATGCCAGAAGCATTTAATTCAAATTCACGAGAACAATACTCGATCAAATTAAATAAGTCCCTATATGGCTTGAAACAATCAGGGCGCATGTGGTATAATTGTCTTAAAGAATATTTGTTGAAAGAAGGGTACAAAAATGACCCGATATGCCCATGTATTTTTATGAAAAGATCGAGAAATGAATTTGTTATAATTGTTGTTTATGTTGATGATATCAACATTATTGGAACTCCTGAAGAGATTTCAAAAGCAATTAATTGTTTGAAGAAAGAATTTGAAATGAAAGATTTGGGCAGGACAAAATTTTGTCTTGGATTACAAATTGAGTACCTGAAGGATGTGATCTTTGTATATCAAGAAACTTATACAAAGAAGGTCCTAAAATGATTTTATTTGGATAAATCACATCCATTATGTATTCCAATGGTAGTAAGGTCTTTGGATAAGGATCAAGATCAAGATCTATTTCGACCTCAAATAATTAATGACAAAGGTGTAGAAGAAATACTTGGTCCAGAAGTACCATACCTAAGTGCTATTGGAGCACTAATGTATCTTGTTAATCATACACGACCTGATATATCGTTTGCTGTTAATTTATTAGCAAGATATAGTTCTACACCAACACAGAAGCATTGGAATGGTGTAAAACAAATTCTTCGTTATCTCAGAGGTACAATGGATATGGGATTATACTACTCAAATATATCGAAGCATGAACTGATTGGTTATATAGATGCTGGATTTATGTCTGATCCACATGATGGAAAATCACAAACAGGCTATCTATTTACATGTGGAGGTGCAGCTATTTCATGGAGATCTATGAAACAGACTATAACAGCCACTTTAGCTAATCATGCAGAAATTCTAGCAAGGCATGAAGCAAGTCGGGAATGTGTGTGGTTGAGGTCAGTAATTCATTATATACGAACTACTTGTCATTTATCTTCTGATAAAATGGTTCCAACAGTTTTATATGAGGATAATGCTGCATGTATTGCTCAACTCAAGGAAAATTATATCCAGGGGCGGAGCCAAAAATTTTGTTAAAGGGGGGCACCATGGGTGGTTAAGGTCGGGGGTTCAGGGGCAACGCCCCCGAAATTTTTTTTTAAAAGAAGATTCGGATTGAGAACGTTTAGTACCAGTACCATTTGATTTTGTATAATACATTTCCATCCTAAAATATGGCAAATGACAATAATAACAATTGATATAATTTCCAATAATAATAAAAAAAATAGAAGAAATTTAAACTTTAATCTTTCTCATAACTCAAATAATAGTGGAACTTCATTACTCCTAACCAAAACACACACACACACAAAAATAAAAATTTAAGCTTACCTCTCCTGGACAAAATAAATGAAGACCAAATAAGTATATAAAACATGGTTTTTACACCTAAAGTGAACACTCCAAACTTTTATTTTTTTCTTTCCCTGTTTTAGATGCACAACAACATGGAAATAGATAAATAAAGAGAGGGTATATTTTATTTTTATAGACAATCACTCTCCAAAAAAATTTTCTTTCCCTATTGTTTAAAAAAGGTTTCAAAATTCAAGGGGGGCCATTGCCCCCCCAATCACTAACGTGGCTCCGCCCATGGTTATATCAAGGGTGATAGAACGAAGCATATTTCACCAAAATTCTTCTTTACTCGTGATCTTCAATAGAATGGTGAAATAGATATTCAGAAAATCGGTTCAAGTGAAAATCTAGCAAATTTATTTACTAAATCTCTTCTATGTACAACCTTTGAAAAGCTTGTCCACAGTATTGGTCTTAGAAGACTCAAAGACCTCAACTGATGTTATGAAAAGGGGAAGTCGATACACGTTGTACTCTTTTTCCCTTATCTAGGTTTTGTCCCACTGGGTTTTCCTAGAAAGGTTTTTAATGAGGCAGTACTCAACAGTGTATCAATGAATGATGTACTCTTTTCTTTGGCTAGGTTTTTATCCCACTGGGTTTTTCCTAGTTAAAGTTTTTAATGAGGCACATTCATAATAGATATCCAAGAGGGAGTGTTATGAATATACTAATTATGTGGATGTCCATTGTCCCTTGGTTGGTAAACCTTATGATTTTTGGTAGATGAATATTGGTAGGTTCTTGGTAGAAGAATATTGGTAGGTAACTCTTTGTTAGTTATACTTGTAACTTTTGGTAGGTGATATTAGTTAGGTAATACTTGTGACTCGTAGTAGGTGATCTTTGAAGGGTAATTCATCAATGCCTATAAATAGAAAGCCTTGTAATCATATATGGAATGTAAGAAAAGATTTGTATGAGAATTTCTCTATTCATTCTCTCTTGAATCTCTATTTTCTTCTAAATCACTTTTAGTTTTATAATAGTTATAAACTTAGTTAATTTTTATATAAAAGCATGCATATATACTCCCTCCAATTTTTTTTTTTTTTTATAAGTAACTTTCTCCACGTGTCTCAAAATTTAAACTACTTTATCATTTTCTACCACTATTAAACACACATGTTTATATTAATTATCTATCACTCACTACTAATTCACATTCATTTGCTCATTTATTACACATTCTCTTTCATATTTTATATTCATTCTTTCTCCTATACTCTTTTCATAAATAAGGGCATATTTAAAAGAAATATGTTATTTTTGACATATTTATTATTTTTAACTAATCTTAGTTGGTTTTTGGCAATAAAGCTAAAAGGAGTTTTTGGACGGGGCCGAAGTACATCAGCAACAGGCCAATAGAATATTGGTCCATTCATTTCATTTGATGTCTGATGAGTTCTTTCTTGAGCTGATTTTTTTCCCCATGAATAACTGGATACCATTAACTCAATAAGGAGTTACAATACAGAATAATACCAAAAAGGACATCAAAACAAGAAAAAACCAAATCTATTCTCCCTCATCAATCACCACCTCTTAATGGGGAGGTGGCGTGTGATGATTTTAAGAGAAGAACAACAAAACTAAAAAGCCCAGATTTGACAGGAAAAATCACTTGGTTTCACGCAAAGTGATGATTACCAAAGTTGGGAGTTAATTTGATGGTCAAAGCAGCTACTAAAGAATCTAATACAGATGTTAACAAACCAGAATGTACACCTGATTAACTGATTTGATATTTATGTTGATTCAAATAGACATTTTCTTACTAGAACAAACAACCAATAGTCCATAGCTCCCTTAGAATTGAGTTCTGTTTCGGACAAGCCTTATATATGCTAACAAGTATTTTGAGTTCCCAGTAGAATCCATCATTTACAAAACTTATCAGGCACTATCGACCTTCCTGATAGGTACTATCGGTTGGAAGGATTCCTTCAGGCTTGCTAGAAGAACCAGAGATAGGAAGGTCTTTGTCTCTTGTCATAAAAAAGGTTGGTTGCTTTGGAGTTGGGAGGCTTGCAGTGTCACTTTCAAGCATTATCAAAACCTGTGACATGGTTGGCCTGTCTCCTGCTTCATCTTGTATGCACAACAAACTAACTTGCGCACACCTGAAGAATAGATTCGCATCGAAGCTTTCACTCAAAGATGGATCCATTAAATCCAACAGCTTGTTCTCAGTCCATAGCCTCCATGCCTGCATATTCATTCACATAAACAGGGAAACACCATAATGCACAAGAACAACAAATTAACAGAGGAACAAGATGAGACTTACATAACCCAGAAGGCTGGAACTTTGCTTGGATTGAAAGAATCCTGTGTTCTTTTTTCCGCTGATAATTTCTAGTACCACCACACCGAAACTAAAAACATCTGATTTGATTGAAAGTAACCCGTCTAATGCATACTCTGGAGCCATATAACCACTACAAAATAAAAATTAAAAATTTTTTCTTCTTATAAGTGAAGTAAAAGGTTAATTTTATTATAATCAACTTGATATCTCCAACTTACTAAGTTCCAACTATTCTCTCTGTGTTAGCCATAATCTCTTTGTTTCCAAATATTTTAGCCAAACCAAAGTCTGAAATTTTTGGATTCATTTCCTCATCGAGAAGTATGTTACTAGTTTTTAAGTCTCTATGAATTACTCTCAATCTAGAGTCTTGATGAAGATATAGCATCCCTCGAGCAACTCCAAGAATTATGTCAAACCGCATCTGCCAATCTAAAATCAGACTCCGTGTAGGATCTGTGAAAATAGGTTAATTTTCCTCAAGTCCATCAAACCTATGTGATGCGTAGAAAGCATTAAAAGAATTAGGATTCACTGCTCATTTAGAAGATATTGTTTTTTTCTTTTTTATTCTTTGTTTTTTAAAAAACAAATATCAAGATTCAATAAAATATATAATACAAATCGTATAAATCTAATTTAGGTGTTTAATACCAAAGATAAGTCTACATTTAAATATCACAATAAAAAATTAATGCGTCTAAAAACTGACCGAACAAGAATGTGTCCAGGCTCTTATTTGGCAAGTATTCATAAAGTAAGATTTTTTCATCTCCGGTTATGCAATAGCCTCGAAGTTTGACAAGGTTTCGATGCTGTAGTTTGGATATCAAAACAACCTCATTCTTGAATTCCTTTAAACCTTGTGACGAAACATTTGAAAGCCTCTTTACTGCAATATATTGCTCGCCTGGTAACATACCCTAAAGAAAAAGAATACCTAAATAGACCATCAGCCAAAATTAAACCGTCAAGTAAGATGGGGTCAACTACCTTATAAACAGGGCCATAACCTCCTCGTCCAAGCTTGTTTGCGTCTGAAAAGTCATCTGTAGCTGCTAATATGGTTTCAAAATCAAAATATGGTACCTCAATGCCTTCATTGTCTTTTTCTTCTAGTTCTTCCAAGTCTATCAAATCTTTCACTTGTCTTTCGCTGTCATACATCCCTCGAATTCTCTGAACTCTTCCCCTGTCTGAGTATTAGGAAGAGAGATGTATAGTGTGACTTCTGTTGCTTGAAGAGAAAGAGTTAGTAAGAAATTCCTAATGCATAAATAAAAATGCTACCTTTCTTATGGGCCATTTTCCTTTTCCATTTATAGGCAAAAACAACCATGCATGCCACAAAAGTCATACTTGAGAGAGTAACCACAAGAATTAGAGTGAGTGGTTTTTTTCTTCCAGATGATTCTTGCGACATGGAGGGGACACCTGCAAAACAAAAAATTGGTGTCGATCAAAGAATTGAGAAAAACTAGGATTAGAGAAGTTTCCAGAGGCATGCAACATAAAAGGCTAAATACCTGAGGTGCAATTTAGAGTTGAGTTGTTCCAGTAGTAGTTTTCATTACAATGACACCTTCGTTTTCCATCTTTTGAATCATTGTTGCAGGTTGAATGTGGCCAATCGTTGCAGTCTGTAGAGTAATGACAGAGAGGTTCTAATGGTGGAAGCCAACTAACCTCTATTTTATCTTCTGAAAAGCACCAGTTGGTTACGTTAAACGGTGAATCAAGCTGTCCTCTTTGGTTCTCTTTATCATCACAGATGCCTGAACTTTGGATTTGGATGATCAACTTCCGATCATCTGGAATTATTTTAACTACAGGATTTGGTCCAAGTCCAGGCATTTGGAAGTTAAGCTCACTTGTTGAATCGTCACAGTTTAACTTGAAGTACAAGGGATCTCCACAGTTTAGCCCTGTGCTTAGTGGATATGGAACTACTGTCGTGCCGCAAGGTTCACAGGTCCTGGCATTTGATGCTACACAAGTGACCATTTATGAACATTCCAATTTGGCTTTTGTTGTTTGTAAATCAACATCTTTTGGAAACTAAAAGGAACAGGAGGAAAAACAGATATATATAAATAATGTATTTTAAAATCTAATTAACTAATTTGAGTAGGATAAAGAAGTTAGTTAATATGGTTTTTCCCCCTTCCAAAACACCCTTATTATCTTCTTTTATCCCCTTTCTCCCTCTCATACTTAATTATTGTTGAGGAGATATCAGTAGGATTAATTTTAAAAAAAATTAATAAACATGTAACAGATATTTCATATTTCATTCAGGGGCAACATAAACTCTTCAAATAAGCCTTTCATCAACTACCAAAGGGGTGATACTCAGTTTACTCTATGCAATCCCCCCCCCCCCCCCCCCCCCAAAAAAAAAAAATCATCTAAACATCTTCAAATTTTGATATTTAACGTAATTCGAAGCATGTAGTGATAACATTAGCCTTTGAACCATAATTATGAAATCAAGCGTGGTGCATAGTACGTAGATTCATTTTTTAACCCCGAAACAAATAAATAAATGAATCTGAGTATCTGACCTATGTCTGAAATCAGTAACCGGACAGAAAGAGAAATGCCATGTTGAGGGGAATTTTCTTGAAGAGTGGATAAATTCTGAGTCCAGATCAAGCAAACTGGACTCCTATCCGACAGACTCCTATCCGACAGCTTTGTTTTATACGAATAAGCCTGGCAACTAGGGCACATTTGAAGGCATTTAGAACGGCATACTGCTTCACTTTCTGCTGCGACCTGCTGATCCGAGCTTCGAATTTCAACATTCGTCAAATTTAAGAACGTAATGTCTTTTATCTCACACGATGTTGTTTTCCTGAAACACCCTTTAAACTGCTCTTCTGAGGAATTATTTGGTCGTGACTTAAGAGGATGAAAGCCAGGCAAACAGCTGCAGGGAGGGTGATTCTGATCATTGCAGCTGCTAAAGCTCCCGCAAGCGTCATGTATCTTACACGTTCCAGATGGTTCATTAAATACCGTTGACCATCCGAACTCACTATCGTACTGCTGAAATTCGATCTTCCCCGTGTAATTCATGATAAGCCTTGTAAGATCATATTCATACACACCTTGCGGGTTCTTAGGATTCCGAACTGGCCTCTTGTAGTCATTCTTCGACTGGGGGATCCGAGTGAAGTTTGTCAGCAAGTTTGATATCGTCCAGGGTAATGCGTCTGAAGTTTGCCAGTGAAGATGGACTTGGTCTTTCAAAATGATGCAGCTGTTGTCCCCTGTTTGAGCAAGCTGAAAGGTGAAATCCCCAGATGCAGGGTCATCAACGGTTTTCCAAGATGTCAACTTTATGTTTTTGTCCATTTCCATGTACGGCAGAAATGTATCCGCTGGATGTTCAAAGCTCTGCCAGAGATTATTTGTACTCACCTGGTTATCTAACAGAAGCAGGTTTCCTGAATCTATAAGCTTCACTTCACGGTTTAAGGAGGAAGATCCATTTAGTCCCGAAGACCAGTAGATTTTTCCGTTCATGCCTGATACTATGAGATTTCCATCATCTGCAATTTGGAAAACTGCAGGGAAATCTAGAATAGGGTGGTCTCTGTTTGCAACCCATACCACTGTTCGTGGTTGTAACCCGCCGTACCATATTCCCAGGTACTTGCTAGCATCTTTTCGAGGGGAAAAGAAACCCATTTCAAATTTGCCTCCATTTGAAAGCAGCGTTTCATTGCCAGTAATCTTGTCGCCGGGCTTTAAGGTATCATGAGCCAAATGGAGCTGAGAAAACCAGAGCAACCAGTTTGTGAAGGTGAACAAGAACACTGCGACGTTAGTTCTCATATTAGTTGAAGTCTTGAAGATGTATCTCATTATGATCCTTGTCTTTCTTTCTCTTCTTTTCTTTTTCGTTTTCTCTTTTGGTATATAAAAATGGATGATTGAATGCTCTGGAGTGTGGAAGTAGTCCTCTCTCCAAATGTCGAGGAAAAAGGATAGGATGTTGATACGGGAAAAGAAAAGGAGTGCCTTTGCCTGCCTATGTATCTAGGTGTGTGGATGGTTTAGATTTAATTTTTTTTATATTTAAATTTTTTTAAAAAAATATTTTATTAAATAGATAATTTAAAATAAATATAATGTTTCAATTAATACTTTTTTAAAAAAAGTTTTTTTATTTAAAAATTAAAAAAAAATAAATCTAAACGTTCTAGGGTGGCTAGGCGCTTCTTGCTTATCTTTGAGATAGGCGGGGAGCTAGTTCTCTTTGGGGATAAAATTTTAGTGATGGGAACAAGTACTAACAAATTGCTTCCAGCATACGATATGTATTTTGTTCCATGTGTAAAATTTTGTAGTTTCTTACACATGAGAGGGGACTGAGTTGACGTCTTTCTGGTTCCTGAGACAGGAGGAAAAGGGATGTGAGGGATTTTAATGGAAGGAAAAGGAAACAAAGAAATATGAGATATCTTAATATTATTTTGTTTAGATAAATTAGAAAGAAGGGGAGTGGAAGGAAATTTTTTTCACATTGATAATTTTACTCTTATGTTATATGAGGGATTTGAATGTTGCCTTATTTGGTTTAGAAGGGAAGGAAAATTATCTTTATATAGACAACTTTACTTAAATTATAGGTGATTTTTTCTAAACTTTATTAAATGTATAATAACGTTTAATTCAATCATTCAATGACGCAACTTGAACAATTTCAATTAATTTTAAATTAGCTCAAGTTTAATTTGAGTCAAGTTTAGGATTAAAATTTGCTTTCATAGTATCATTACTGACACAATTTGAGTCAACTTATGATGTTTAATTCATCCGTTTTTACAATACTCTCATGTATATCCCATATATTTCAATTGCTTATGTTGCTTTACCTCCTCCCAGACTCGAGACAATATGATTTAGCTCATTGTCGTCATAGTTAGCATTTGCTCTGTAATTAGAACCCCATCAGAAGAAGTGCCTCTTGCCTTGTTTGAATCAACCCTTCTAGTTTTCTTTGAGCCCTCACTTTGTGCTCCATGAAATAGGTCATCAAATTCCACATTGTCCAAATTGACAGAAAATCCTCAAAAGACACATTATTTTGGAATAGAAGTTCATCATTTCCATTCTCAACTGGTGATGAGAGACTGGAGTATGCTAGTGGAGGAATTGAGATGCTTTTTTTCTTCATATTTATCTTCATGTTTGAAGGAGTATCACTATCATCTCCATTGGTTCTATCATTTCCATAAAGAGCCAACATTTTTTCATAATTTGGGAGCGGCGTATTTCTCCAACGAGCAGCTTTTGATTTTACCTAAAAAGTCATATTTCAAGAATTTAATGCAGTATCAATACTATATTCTTAGTCTTGGCAATGGAATAAGGGATTTCAAACAATAAAAAAGAACGTAGTAAAAAAACAATTTCTTTTCCATGTTGTGATAATATGATGGACACCGGAAACATATTCATGCATTGTAATAAAGCAAAATATTCCTCCAATAAGATAGGTTTATTTATCTCACTTCAATCAATTGCTCCCAAACTTGGTCCTCAGCTTCCCATATATGAGATGAGTTCCATGAAAATCCACTCATGCTCCTTTTAAAGATATCATAAATTTCATAATAATTCTTCTTCAAAGTCTTCCAACCATTTTTCATCTTGCCCTTATCAACCTTAAATTCAAACAGTATAGTTATATGTGTAATTATGTTATCATAAGTAGTAGTTGTAAAAGTCCCATTTACCTTGCGACCCATATCAAGTTCATGTATAAATGCATCAATCAAAGGCATCATCTATCTTGGAAGTTCAAATAAGGCTCTCTTCAAATGTTGGAGCATTTGCATCAGGTGTCAAAGCCATGCTAAGAAAATTAACATGAAAAAAATCTTAAACAACAAAGAAACAAAGTTATACATAACTAATTGAGGGATAAATGTAAACATTTAATTGAACAAGAAAAACAAATTTATTCTGACCTTGAGAATTTACTACACGAAATAGCAAAATCTTAACAGCGTGCCAAAAAAAAAATTCAACAAGTTCTTATGTAATCAACAGCCAATTTATCTCAAAATACTCTAGTAATTTATTGTAAACTAACTAAAATTCAGCATTCCTCTCACTAACATGTCATGATCCCCTTGGATAACATAGCCTCAACCAAATCTCAAGACTGACTAACTAAACCACTTTACCCAAAATCATGCCACAGCATTGCCAAAATGCACTCCTAAATTCATTAATTCCTTGTCAACATAGGCAGTCCATGATGTTAGAGGTTTCCAGTACAGTCACATTCTTAAGTGCAACAACTAAATGAAATTGTTCATCCTCGGGAGGTTGATAAATAAAGGATAGGAGTCTCTGACATGTAAAAAAACAGTCTCACTTGTATAGAGTGATTGAGAGTTTGGGTTAGGCAGACGCGGAATGGGCAATTCTAACGTAGAAATTGGAATACTTAATTCTCTGAAAAAGGGGCGGAGGGCCAAGCTTAGGAACCTGAGATGAAAAGCGATCACAAAAGATAAAATTCCATTCATCCATTCCCCATAGACTTAATGGAAAAAGAAACGACACAAATAAGTGGTAAGATTTTTTGTTCAGAAGGTACAAGTTTATAAGTAAAAAATTTGAAGAGAACAAGTAAAAATGTCCAGAAAGGAGTCAAAATCAATGAAGAAATACTAGAAAACAGATTTTCGAATCCGGAAGGTATTATCAACTTCGATCGTGCTCTCCGTCAATATCGTCTCCGCCTTCGATTGTCGTCGGTCTTCACCCTCTCTCGCCTCACCGAATCAGCTAGCTGTCGAATAGGTTCTCATCAGCACTGCATCAAGTTGAAACCTAAAAGGGGCCTCAGGGGTATTTTTGGAATAACAAAAAAAGACTTAGGGCTTTTTAGTCTACTAACACACCAATTTTTATTAATCCCTCCGAATATGTTCGACTTAGAAGTTGAGGCTTTTGACGGGAGAGGGGAAAATTTCAAAAAAATGTCCCTCCCCTCCTAAATTCTTAATGTTGCTAAACAAGATAAGAGAGTCAAAATCCCTCCATCCGCCCTCCATTGCCCTCCAACCAAACAGGCTTAAGAAACATTTCTCAACTTTAAAATATGGGATATAGTTTATAGTACAAATTACATTACAAATCATATCCTATCTTTAAAACTGAAGGTAATAGTTATAAAAATTAATAAAATTATTTTAAAATATTTATATTTATCATTTTTTTTTCAAACTATTTTGTCAAACTTATAAACTAATATATAATTTAATAATATACAATATATAATTAAATAACTTATTTATCTTTTTTAATCTCTCAAAAAAAAAGTCAACTATGTCTTGTATTTTTTTTTTTGTTATTGCTCCCTTTTATTTCTAATATAAGACTTATTTACTTAATTTATTAAATTAAAAAGTGTTAATTAAGATAATAAATATAATATTTTTTAAAAAAGCCTTAATCATGTTCCTAAGTTAGCTATTCGACATGCACTATGGGGAATCTGCACAACTACTCTCTCACATTGCACATCTATGTCTTCTGATTTTTCGTAGAATAATTAAAGACGAATCGGAAATCTCTGTCCTCACCAAAAGGACACAGCAAAAAACATGGTTGGTTCTAGCTTTAGGACTCAAGGAGGACCCCAATGACATACCACTTCGATCATTTTGTCTACGAGTCTGCCCAGGTAACGGGCAGACAGAGGAGGCTCGGGGTGGCCCGACCCTCCTAAAATTTTAAAAAATATATATAATGAATATAATAAACTATATATATATATACATATATATATATATATTTGCTAATTTCTTCCGAGGCCAGGTCCCTTCGTTTGCTTATGTACAAAAATAATAATAATAATAAATAGATGGGACCCATAACCTTTAATATATCTCCAACCTTATTTTTTTTCACTTTTCTAAAATCTCCTTCGTCTTCTTCTAAGTGATTTATTTGCCTTTTTTTTTTTCAACAGCTTCTAATAAATAAAATCACTTTTTTTCATTAAATTTTCTTCATGAAATTCATTATACATAATTTTATCTTTTTAATGATAATGCTTTTATATTGATTAGAGTATTTTTGGGTTAGGATTTTGGGTAAGTTTGTAGTTTTGTTAAAAGATAACTATAGAAATATAGACGAAGACTAATAGCTAATTTTAACAGAAAATGTCACTTAAGTCCCAAAGAAGAAAAAAAATATTAAAAAAAATCTCAACCCCAAATTCTCTATCAAAGAAGTCTCTCCCTAGGGACCTTTTTGATATTAATTACGGAATTCTAATATAAAAAAAAAGTCTCATTGTTAAAATAGATTTTCTTGTTATCAAAATGGCTTTTCCTGTTGTAAAAATTCCCCTATGAAAATATAGTTGTCAAAATGGTTTTTCGTATTGCTAAAATGGTTTTTCTTGTTGCTAAAAATTTTCTAGGTTTCTAAGATTCTACATTCCGGAGGAAAAACTTGGAAAATTTTTTGCAACAGGAAAAGCCATTTTAACAACGATATTTTTATAGGGAAATTTTAACAACAGGAAAAACCATTTTGACAACAAGAAAAACCATTTTAACAATGAGACTTTTTTGATATTGGAACTCCATAATTAATATAAAAAAAAAAGTCCCTTTGATAGAGGATTTGGGGTTGAGACCTTTTTTTATATTTTTTCTCTTTCTTGGGACCTAAGTGATATTTTCCCTAATTTTAATTGATTTACTTTTGTTCTTAATAATATTTTTAAAATCATATTGGTCATAAAATAATTCATGCTCTTTGTTAGTGATTATTATGGGAAAGAGTGCTACCATTGATACTTTGTTCATATTGATTAGACTTGTGTTCACTCTTTCAATTTCTACATCATCTATTAAAATATCTTTTTTCTACTATGAAGATAATCAATAATAGACTTTTAAATAGAATAGAAGACTAATTTTTTGATGATTCTTTGATTACATATGTTGGAAAAAAAAATTGTTTTGAGTTTTATCACAGAGTTAATTATAGATGAGTTTAACAATATGAAAACGCATAAAGTAAGAATCAAGTAAAATAATCTTAATTTCTATAATGGATTTCTTTCTTCTTCTTTTTTTTGGTATATTAGGACTGTATTGTATTTTAATTACTTTTATTTATGATATATCATTTTTTATTTTCGTCTCCCGCGCTAAAATTTATGGGTGAGCGGTTGCCAAATAACAAGTTGATTTCTATTATTCCAAAATCTTACGCCACTCTCTAGAGTCTGTCCACTAAGATCAAAAGCACCTACATAGTCCATTTCACTAAAACATTAGTCAGATTCATTGAATATATATGGTGATCGAAGTGAACGCATAGATCATAGTACTTCCCTCGTTTCACTTTTAAAATCATCAAGATAACCACAAATTTCATTACATTACATGAGGAACCTAATAGAGATGATCATCAACATGCTTCGAACTCATCATCTTGTACTACCGTCCTTCTTGATAGGAACTATCAGTTGGAAGAATTCCTTCAGGCTTGCTAGAAGAAGAACCAGAGATAGAGAGGCCTCTGTCTCTTGTCATAAAAAAGGTTGGTTGCTTTGGAGTTGGGAGGCTTGCAGTCTCACTTTCAAGCATTATCACTACCTGCGACATGGTAGGCCTGTCTCCTGGTTCATCTTGTACGCACAATAGACTAACTTGAGCACACTTAATGAACTGATTTACGTTGCAGCTTTCAATCAAAGATCGATCCATTAAATCCAACAAGTTATTCTCTGTCCATAGCCTCCATGCCTGCATATATATATATATATATATATATATGAATATATATATATATATATATATATATATATTCATTCATATAAACATTGATTCACTATAATGCAAAAGAACATTTAAGACTAGAGAGGAGCAAGATGAAACATACATAACCCAGAAGGCTGGAAGCTTGTTTGGATTGAAAGAATCCCGTGTTCTTTTTTCCACTGATAATTTCAAGCATCACAACACCAAAACTAAAAGCATCTGATTTGATTGAGAAAAATCCATCCAATGCATACTCTGGAGACATGTATCCACTATAAAATAAAAGGAAACAAAATCATAATGCTTCTTGTGAATATAGTTGAAGATCAATATTTAATAAGGTAGACACATCAAACTTACTAAGTTCCAACTATTCTCTCAGTGTTAGCTTCAATCTCCTTGCCTCCAAATATTTTTGCGAGTCCAAAATCTGAAATTTTTGGCTGCATCTCCTCATCCAAGAGAATATTACTAGTTTTCAAATCCCTATGAATCACTCTCAATCTAGAGTCTTGATGAAGATATAACATCCCTCTAGCAACTCCTAGAATTATATCAAAGCGCATTGGCCAATCTAAAATCACTCTTTGTGTACGATCTGTGCATCAACATTTTCTTTTACGTTAATTCATCAAACTCAGTGTCATGCTTGAAAGTATTATTGATAATTAAGCATTTTGTGACTTACCAAATAAGAATGTGTCTAAGCTCTTGTTTTTCATATATTCATAAAGTAATATTTTTTCTTCTCCTGTAATGCAATAGCCTCGAAGTCTAACAAGATTTCTATGTTGTAGTTTGGATATCAAAACAACTTCATTCTTGAATTCCTTCAATCCTTGAGAAGATACACTTGAAAGCCTCTTTACTGCAATATCTTGACCTCCTGGAAGCTTGCCCTGTAACAAAAAAAACCTCCATATCATATAGCATCTCTCTAAAGTTCAGAAATCAGTCAAGAAAGTGGAACTGAACCAATCACCTTGTAGACAGGTCCATAACCCCCACGTCCAAGCTTGTTCGCATCTGAGAAGTTATCTGTGGCTAATAGGATGCTATTAAAATCCAAATAAGGTACCTCTATCACTTCACTGTCATTTTCCTCTAACCTCTCCGCGTCCATGAGATCTTTTATATATCTCTCACTGTCATGTAGGCTCTCTCTCGTTCTTTGATCTTGTCCATTTTCTGAACACACACATGATAGAAGCAAGCATAAACATAATGCATGAACAAGGGCACTATAACATGATAAAATTTAAGATGTCCAATTATAATATTTAGAGTCAGGCCATGTTGAATGCTTAGAAGTTTGTAAGCAAAAAATTATTACCTTGCTTCAAGGTTACTTTTCTTCTCCAAATGTAAGCAGAAGTTACAATGCAGGCCAAGAAAATCAAGCTTGAAAATGTCACCGCTAATATCAAAACTTCAGAGTTGTTTCCTCTTGGAAGCTCTATTGACAAAGGAAACGTGTTAGCTTCTACACATGAGATTGAGGAATGCCATTGAAATTGTAGAATATAGTTTACTTTATTTGTGGGCACTAATGATGTGGGGATGATGATAGTAATAGTAATTATACGCTCTTGAGCATTTTGGAGTGTTAGATAATCAGTATATATTAAAGCTTGACATCCATCTGAGGCCAGTTACAACTTGTCAGTAGTAGTTAAATTTTTGTTTCTGACTATTACACTTGCATACACAGAAGATTGACAAGAACATTATGAAGTCACTCTTTTATGTTTTCTTTGGCAACTAAGCTAGTCAATCCTATCAGTCATTTTTTGCCTACTATTTCTTCTATAAATAAAAATCAATCGGTGAAAGTTTCAATGTTTGTAAAATCAAAGTAAAAAAGTGAAGTAGATTCTTTAGCTTCAGTTGAAAGTCAAATCTCCATGACTTGAGGCTTACCATATTCAGTAAATTAAACTGATGGTTGCTATTGGCTCAAAAAAGAATAGAGAAACTCAGTATTCTTACTAAGTTCATATCAACAACAGTGAAAGATTATTCTAATCAGTCAGTAAAGAATTCAAGCATCAATTTTCAACAAGGAAACATTGCCTCATATTGTTTCAACAGATATGATCCTTCTCATCAATCTCCTACCCCCAATTTTAATCCCTAACATGAAGAATTTAGGGAAAAAAATCAATTAATGTGTTAACACCTTTACCTGGAGTACAGCTTAAACTGCCGCCATTCCATTGATAATTTTTATTGCAGAGGCATCTTCCATTTCCATTTCTGGCTGCCTTGCAAGTTGAATAAGACCAGCCCTTGCAGTCTGTGGAGTTACTACAGGGAGGTTCATCTGGGGGAGACCAATTAATCTTCAGTGTCTGTAGTGTCTGTAGTGTCTGTCCTTCGACTTCATCGCACTGTTGAGTCACACTAAATGGGAGACGAAGCCGACGCCAGAGATTGCTTGCAGCACAATCCTTCGGAACATTGATTTGAATAGAGAAGGATCTCTTGTCTGGATCGATATTAGTCACTCTATAACTCTCTCCTCCCACAGTGAAACTAACGCTCCCGGTTGCCAAGTCGCATGTGAAATTGGAGTAAATGGGATCACCACAACTTGGTTCAGTGCTCAGCGGATAAGGAATTGTGAATGCACCGCAAGGTTGGAGTTGCCTCTATTAGAATACATCAAGAAAAGTCCCACGTTGATTACTTACATTGAAGTGAAGGTATATAACTTAAAAGATGGGTCCTATCAAATTAACTTGAGTCATTTTGATAGAAAAACCAACCTAATACATACCTAAATCACAAAATTCAAGAGGCCCTGTACCAGTTTCATCTTAGACAATCTTAGACAGTACTGATTAACTAAAGCAAGCATCTTATATGGAGAGATGAGATGATGGTAAAAATATATAACGTACCTATATCTTGTTTATTTACCAGGACAGAAATATTAATGCCGGAATCAATCTCTTCTTGAATGGTAGGTAACTCGGAAGTCCAAATAGAACACGGTGCGAACGTCTTACTATAGACAGCTGATTTATCATATGAATAAGCAGTGCAATTGGGGCACCCAGTCCCATTGAGGCACATTGTTTGGCACTCTGTTTCGTTGGCTGCGTAGACTTTCTTGTCTGGCTTTATCACTTTCACTTTCTTCAACTCAATGAATGTCGTCATGTTTTGCCCGCATGATGTTGTTTTTCTGAAACACCCTCCATATTTAGAGGAGGGATTCGGGTTCTCCCCCGGTGACATCGACATCGAAGCGAATCCCGGCAAACACCTACAGAGAGGCGACCTATCGATATTGCAACTTCCAAAGTTCCCATAGTGGTTATATCTCTTGCAATCGTTATCTGGTTCTTTCCAGATGGATGTCCATTGTATGATATCATCCCAGCGCCAAAGCTGTAGGCATCCTGTATGATTCATCACTAGCCTTGCAGACTCAAAATCAGAAAGCTGTGGAATTACTGATATGTTTTTGTTCTTATAAGTATGAGGTCTTTGGGAGAAGTTTGTCAGCAGCCAAAGTATTTTTCCTTCTGAGCTGAAATCTTCACCTGCCCAGTAAACTTGGTTCTGGTTGATGTAGATTGTATAGTTGCTAGCCCCTGTTTTTCCACCTGTAAACGTGTAGTTCCCGCTGCTGGGATCATCAGGGCCTCTCCAAGAATTCAAGACTAAATTTTTATCCATTTTCATGCCCGGCAAAAATGTGTCCGTGGGGTGTTGGAAGCTTTGCCAGTAGGTAGATTGTAATAGATCGTCCCCTAGAATTAAGTTGCCAGAATCCATAAGCTTCACAGTGAGGTTGGTGAGAGAAGATACTTGTGCAGGTGTGGAAGACCAATAGACTGTTCCGTCTGTATCATTCACAGTGAGGTTTCCATCCTGCGAAATTTGAAAACTTGCAGTTTTTGAAGGAATGGGATTGTCTCTGTTAGCAACCCAGACAACTGTTAGCGGTTCTATCTTATGATACCAAATTCCTAGGTATCTCTTCGGTCTTCCAGAAGGCGGAAAGAAACCCAGTTCAAACCGCAGTTTTTGTCCTGTTGTCACAAGATTGGCACTGCCATCTCGAGTGTTAAGAAGCTTTTCACCCATCTTCAAAGTATCACTAGCTAAGCAGGATAGGCGAAGACATGGCAAAAAAGCATAAAACAGAACAAGGGCTATCATTATTCTCATTGTGATACTTTTTTCCGGCGACGATGGAAGGAGAGCTACACGCATATGCAACTGGGGGCATGCTAAGTCAAGGCAAGTCGTCTCGTTTACTGTTCTTCATGGGGTTGAGCTGCGACTAAGATTCTTGTTCTTGTGGAAAAG
The DNA here is from genome assembly GCA_037074495.1 of Acacia confusa. NCBI lineage: Eukaryota > Viridiplantae > Streptophyta > Magnoliopsida > Fabales > Fabaceae > Acacia > Acacia confusa. The sequence continues at coordinate 5,324,100 of CM073509.1, forward strand.
TCAGGGTCGTCGCTCACTCCTACTCTTGCCCTTTCGCATCACCTCATAACTGTCCTTTGTCTTCTTCTTATGATCTGTCTTCATCTCATTCACATCACCACTTGTGAACAGTAAGCCATCTCATATTTGATCCAAGCGAAGAAAAATCATCCCTTGATCAGCTTCACTATGAGACCCTGAGTAAATTGAATTAAGTTCAACGTTTACTTTTCTTAACTCTCCAAACAATTCCTACTCTGAGGTTTTTTGGGTCCTCTGTCACTTTTTTTTTTTTCTTTTTGAAATATTACCACCTTATGCCCCTTTTTAACTTAAAATTTATTACTGAGACCTTGGTCGTTTATCACTTAAAAGTTGAAACACAAATATCATAACTTGAGAATTTACAAGGGTTGGGTTACTATTATTGTCATGAAGGCTTCATCCCCTGGCTAGCTATTTAGTATTAACCACTTGATATAAAAACAATACGAGTAGTTTAGAATTTATTTGCAATTCAGCCTTACAGCTCATGAATTTCCCAGTCGTTACGCACAGAACAGACATGGAAAAATCAATTTGATTTTGGAAAAAATGCCATAGTACAAGGGTTTCTATGTCAGGTTTACCCAAAAGCAATGTGAACGTTGAAACGGTGGCAATATATATCTTTTGTACATACGTATATGACAGAAATCAACAGTACAAATACCAGTTTTCAACAATTGTTTGAGATATAAGTAGAAAAATAGTTTATTTGCCATATTTGACTTATGAAAAAGTTAGATTGAGTAAAAGTCAAATTATAAAATATGATTTATATTTTGATTTGCGGTAACATAAGTAGTTTTTCTAAAATTAAAATTTGTTTAGAATGACACTAGCACAAATAAATTTTGGGATAACTATAAGGGAAAAATTAAAATTAAAATTACAAAAAACTAAAAAATGCTAACTTACTGAATGCTTTTGTCACTAAAGCAATCAATTAAATTAGATTCTAATTAATTATACAGTTTATAGTCAACCTAGGTCATTCTCCAAACGAGCAATCTGTGGGTAGGTAAAATTTAGGTGATAAAAAATGTAATGGAATAAACCTAAACTAAAATGCAAGACAATACTACCTAAATGAAATTAAATTAATTGAATGACTCTAAAACCTATATGAGAATGAATCTAGATGCAAATGCAATTTTAGGGGGTTTTTATGAAGAGAGAATTAAAATCCTAGGTAAAGAAATTAACTAACTATTAAAAAAATCAAATAAGAAAAGGTAAAAAATGTTTACTTGATGTACGGTAAAAGGAACAACTTAATATTTATATAGAGTTAACTTTTTTAGCCCAAATTAATTAATTAGACTAAAGAAAGATTGATGAAATATTGAAATTAATTAATTTAATTACCTAATTAAAACATGGGAAATCCTCATGTTCAATAACACCTAATCCACTAGAAAACTAATAATCAAATAAGCGCTATTTTAATTAATCCATTAAAACCAATTAGAATAGTTTCAAGATAGTTTTGGGAATCATGTTCACAATTGCCTAATTAGACAACTAGACAATTAATCGACTTAGGTAAACAACCAAGAGGATAAACTTAAATTAAAAATTAAATTAATAATGAAAACTCTATTAATAATATAATTGACGATCAAACGGTTTGTAAACAAAAATCTCAACAAATGTGTTAAGTACAATTCAATTCTAAATATCAATTCAATCCAAAAAGAATATGTCTACACTTTAAAGTTAGATTGTTTTCAATTAATACAACTCAAAATCATTTAAAACCAAATAATTTCAAGTTTTGAACTAAAAAGATAAAAGAAAAGAAACTCTCTTACGGTCTTCAAGAGTCAGTTCTAGACTCTAACTTCCTCCATGCTCCTTCCAAATTGTTTCCCAAATAACTCAAATTGTCATTAAATTTTCCTCTTCATTCTCCTTATATATCACGATCATTAAAGGCATTTGTTAAAGGGGAGAAAAGACGAAAATCATTGGTGGAATTAGTCCTTGCAAGTTTATACGTCGAAATGGAAAAGAAGATAAGGAATGGATGAATTCGGATGGTTATGTGACTGTGTGGCAGCCTATGAGACTCACAAGGGAAAAGCATGAGTGTTAAAGAGAGAGCTTTGGCTCTCTATCTAAGAGCGTGAATTTGATGTTGGCAGCTAGGTTTTTTTACAAAAAGAAGTGAGAGCTTTGGGAACCAATTTAAGCTCATTCAAATTTAAGAAACCTAATAAAATTTCACCATTAGATCTTTTTTTAGTTTCTAAAGTCAATTTTGCATCGTAGGATATTCTAATATGATTTTCCTTGTCCGACAAGAATTAAATAAAATTGTGATTTATCATATATTTAGAAATATTATTTAATCACAAGATAAAAATTAGAATATTAATAATTTAAACTAAATAATCTCATAATTAATTCAGATTTATATTATTTCCTAAAATTAGCTAACAATTCAAATACTAACTAATAATTTCAAATTAGTCTAAAATAGTCTCCAAAATAAATGAAGAAGGTGAGATAAAATATTCTAAATTTGAATTTATCACTTACCAAATTTAACCGTGCTAAAATACATAATTTAATTAAATAATATCACATAGGTAATTGGATCACAAATCCTGTTCAATTTCGTCTCTAATTATTTTACAAAATTGATTCATTTAAATTGAAGATGGCGCAACATAATTAGTTGAGAAAAGCTTTTCATCTGCATTAATATTATTATTGATGGGAAACTACTATTTTATATAATATTAACTATTGGTATTAATTTAATCTATTTTAAATTATGATCTTTTACTACAGATTTTCCATCTACTGTTTTGTCATTTCCAAGGCTTTTACCTTGGATTTTTTGAGGTCTGCTACAGTCAATACCCTAAAATATTTTGTTAAGATTCTAAAATAATCATTTTAAGATCTTAAATATTCTACCATATATTTTACATACTTTTCAATATCTTTTTAGTATTATTTAGTACTTTAAAATATTTTTTTAAGATCCTAAAAAAATCTGTGTTTAGGGTTTAGGGTTTAGGGTGTGGGTGTGTGTGGGGTTAATGTTTTTACCTCAAAAGCAAAAACATTAAACTTATATATAGACATATGTATATAGGTAAGCATATATGCGAGCGTGCGTGCGTGTAAACTTATATATAGACTTATGTATATAGGTAAGTATATATGTGGGCGTGCGTGCGTGCGCGTGTGTGTCTAAGTATATGCACACGCCCACCACACACACATATATAATATATCTAAATGTACATATGTATATGTATATGCGTATATGTACATATATACATGTATACGTGTGTGTATTTGTGTATGTATGTGTACGTATATATGTAGTATTCCATGTTATTTTAGCATATAATAACCCAAACAAACCTACCATGGAACTCCAGGCAAGCAGAAGTCAGAAACTACCCTGTAGTCCCTGCTGCTTATACTCGTAACAAACATCTTTTAAAATACAGGGAAGCAGGAAAAAAGAAAAAGAAAAGAGAACGTCCTATAAATTACATTTTTGAAATGTGAAATGCTTCTATCCTTTATTTGTATTTTTTATTGGGAGAATCCTCATCTCCTAAGAAAGCATTTTCTATATACACATCCTAGTTCAAACCCAAGACATTATTTTATTTTATTATTATTATTATTATTTTTTTGCCATTAAAAAATTTTGAAAGAGTTCGACACCAGTTTCCTACCAAGGCCAAGGCACGGCCCAAGACATTATATTTAAACCTTTATTTGCATTGTTACAACGTCCCTCCTCCACATTGCTTAATCGCTGATGGACCAACTATTATTGGGCCATTAGATTCATTGCATGATGTTTATTGGGTTTATCTCCTGACAGATATGGGCCTCAAGTGCTGTTCTGTCTATAGTCCATGATCCTTCTCTTTGTTGGGTTGGCCCAATTTATTTTTGTGCAAATACATGAATTACACACTCTCCAATAACTTTCTTGAATAGATTTCAAGCATAAAACTTTCTAAGAGGAAGGGAGATTTCGTCCTGCCCTTAAATTGTGGGTAAACCCAACCCCTTTCTTAAAATTTTGTATATATATAAAAGATTAATTATTACTACATCTCGTCCTTAATATAAGAACTTCTCCCCAATGTAAATTGACACTACTGACGTGCCCGGTATATTAATGACTGGATTTAGTATTTGTATGGCTTTTCCTTACCAGATCACACACTTAATTTCCTCATGCACGATGCTTTTACTCCTCTTCCTCTTATGATTGGTCTTAAGTCTTATTTTTTAGATATACATATAGGTTAAGATATAAATTTGGTTCTACTGAGGAGTAATAATTTATTTCAAAAGTATTTTTAGGTTCGATGTCACATTGAAAATTTCAAAATATAGGAATCTCACCCTATTTTTTATAATAATCTTTTAGGTTAAGTAGCAAAAATACACATGAGCTTTACTCCCGGGAGCGCCAAGCACCACATGTTTTTTTCTGGACAAAAAATACACACGTCGTTACGTTTTCGGAGCAAAAATACCACGATCGTTAGTTGACCATTAACTAACCGTTAACTATGGTGAAATTACCATTTTACCCTTAGCTTAAAATATTTTTTTAAAAAAAAAACTAAAATACTCCCCCTAGTGGGCCCCACTGCTGGCCCTACACGCAGGCGGCCGCCACTGCCGACTTTTTTTGTTTTAAACTAATTTTCTATTTTTAAAAAACATTAAGGGGAGACTGCCCTCCCCATCGCCAGCCACCACACATTGACGACCCGTTGCCGCAGCCCCACCGTTGGCGAATTTTTTTTTAAAGCTATTTTTTTTAAAACACTAAGGGAAGGCCGCCCTCCCCACCACCGCCCACCCCACGCTGGTGACCGGCCTTTGCCGCCCTACCTCCGGGGATCACCTCCCCTTAGTTTCGAAAAACAAAAAAATTAGTCGCCGGTGGTGGGGTGGCGAGCGGCAGGGAGGCCAGCCTCACGTTAGTTTTTTTTTATATAAAAAAAAGAAGTCACCAAAAGTGGTAGGCGGCTGTGGGGCGGGCGGCGGCCGTTTTCCCGGTGTGTGGTGGCTGACCTCCCCTTAATGTTTTTTTAAAAATAAAAATAGTTTTTTTTAAAAAAAAAAAGTCACAGGCGGCGGTGGCCGGTCGCCGATGTGTGGTGGTCAGCGGTGGGGAGGCCGTCCTCCCCTTAGTGTTTTTTTTTAAAAAAATTAGTTTGAAAAAAAAGTTGCCAGGGGGCGGCGGCGGCCGGCGTGAGGTGGCTAGCGGTGGGGCCCATCAGAGAGTATTTTATTTTTTCTATAATTATTTTAAACTATGGGCAAAATGGTAATTTCACCATAGTTAACGGTCAACTAACGACCATGGTTTTTTTGCTCTTAAAATGGAACCACGTGTGTATTTTTGGTCTTGAAAAGAGCATGTGGTGCTGAGCGCTCCCGGAGGTAAAATCCATATGTAGTTTTGCTACTTAACCCTAATCTTTTACTAAAAATTTCAAATTTTTTTGTGGAACGGGTTGAATTGGGACCAATAGCTCACCTATTCAAACAAAAATTCAAAATATACCAAAAAAAAAATTAACGTTATATTCCAAAGTAAACATCAATCTTTAAAAGTCTTTCGAAAATAATTTCAATTTATTTTGTTTGAACGATGATAAGTTTTACTGAATTAGAAAAAAATAGTGACAACAAACAGGAAGGAAGAAAGAGAAAGAGAAAGAGAAAGAGATGATTGTTTGCACAGTCCTTTTGATGCCCTGGGAGAAGATCGTGTAATTAAATGTATTTAAGAAATATTCAAATTGTATAAATTTTCCCTTTGCATAAAAAACAGATTGACTGTCTATCATTTGAATAGGTGCGAGGAGGGACTCGTTCATATAGATAAACTTCTAGCCGTCTAGATCTAAATCTGGAATGTCCATATCTTTGTTATATATATATATATATATATATATATATATATATATTCTTCTACATAAAAAAAATTAGTTTTTAGGAAAATGTTAATTCAAAGATTAATTTTATTTTAGATTCTCTATTCATTAGTCTTTTTTTTAAAAAATAGATAGTTAAAAAAAAAAGGGGCTGTCCAAGAAGTTATCCATACAAACGAGCTCTCCTGCTCTATCCGATAAGTAGGGAAATGGGTTCCCTTTGTATCATCATGTGTATTACTGTATTTTGTGCCCCATACTATGTATGCGTTTGTTCACGTGAACATGACGATGCGATAATTTATTTTACTAAATTATATTATATTTATGTTATCATTTGATAGTGAGACAGTAGTTAAAACGGTTGGCCAATAAAATAATAGTTGCTAAATTCTCTTTCTTTTTTAAAAAATTAATGCAATAATTTCTATATCTCAGTACAAAGATAAATGCAAAACGATTCAAAATAAGAAATTTAATTATTTTATCAGCTCCAGGTCCTTCAAACGGTGTCGAGGTTAAATGATTAAAAAAAAAAAAAATTCTTAAAGTTAAGATACCAAACTAAAACATTACATGTTGAAGGACCAAATGTATATTTTTACCAATTAAATTCTTACATTTATGTTTTCAAAATCTAATATGTAGTTGCACTTGTGGGTGATTACTTCTTTTATTTAGGATATATATGTAATTCTCACTATAGTAAATAGTTAGTACTGGGATTGAATGGTTTAAGTCAGGGGAAATTTATTGGTAAAAAAAAAACGTTACGGAAAATCCATACTAAATGACCAAACTGTATTTATCCCTACTGTTAACTTTATTATCTTAATTACTGGCAAAGAAAAGAATTTGTTTTTTTTTAAAAAATAATTTCTCTCGCTTCCGCAATAACTTGAACGAAGGTCTGACTTGCAGGAGGATCGAGTGGGAATTACGTAGCGGGATTCGAGGGAAGAGACAGAGGGTGAGAAACAGGAAGGCCAAAATCGCGTGGGGGGAGCAACCGAAAGGGACCAGCTGACTAGGATAAACAAGAGGCAGACACGTAAGCAAATCGGAATCAGGAAGATGCTGAGGTTGCCACGTAGGAGGAAGAAATATCCTAGGCTACGAGAAGAATAGAGAAAAAATTGCGGAAGAGCATATATAGACCACAGAAAGTTTAGGTTAGATGCGGCGCTCACACGTGGCATCACTATCCACCACAAAATTACTATTTCCATGTTATGGTTACTGCTCTCCCCACACGCTGCGCTTCCCTCCGTACCCTCTTCTGTCAAATCGCATTTATAACCCCCCACCCCACCCCATCCCATCCCTCTTTTCTTTCCTTTTCCTCTTTCTTTAAATTATTTGAAAATAAACATATTATCCCCTTTTCTTCTTAGTTCTTCTTACAAACACACATGTTTGCCTCGGTCTAATATTTTAACATTAGCATATTATTATTCCTTTCTACTATAAATAAATATAGATTAAGATTTTTTTAAAATTAAAAAAATTAAATCACATATTACATATCATTAGATTATATATAAATTTATCAGTTAGATATAATAGATTAAAAAAAACGATAATGAGTAATATTTTAAAGTAATTTAATTTAATTTTTAATATTTAAAAAAAATTAATTTTATCATATAGGACAAAAAAGAAAGAGTATAATATAATTTTGATCCCATTCCACGTTACTCTTCAACAATTGGCCATTATAAACAATAATTGTTGAATATGTTGAGTATGATTAATTATTCACCATACTAAAATAATTTCTAATAAAAAAAAATCGTATTATTACTTGAAAATATAATAAAAAAAGTTTTCCACATATTTATATCAATATCAATATACTACTTAACATATAAAATTGATATGAAGTTGGTAGTCGGCACTATTCCCAAATTCCAAGCGGTAAGCGCAGGTTAGGAGTAGTTCACTTTGTACGCTTCATATACAAAATAAGTTCAATAAGTTATTAATATTAATAAATATGTTATTTTACACACAAAAATGATAAAATAATGCGAAAATAATATAAAATAATTTTAAAATTACAAAATCTCAATTCAGGTATTTTCTATAAAATGAGTTTTGAATTATTTATCAAACTTTATAATTATTTTATCAATTCTTAATAACAAACAATATTTTTAGGATTTTGAAATTTTGAAATTTTTTTTTATCATTTTTCCTCAAAAAAATTCCATACCATAAATTAAAGATTTTTCATTTACAGGAACATAAATCAAAATATTATCTGAAAATAAAAATCACACTCACCTGCGGTTCATTTAATACATACATGTCACTTTTTAGTTAGTTACTTATTATATCTAAAAACAAATTATTTACTTATTTAGATAATTGTTTTCAGAATTTAAATATCCAATTCATTGCATCTATCCAAATATGGTAGGGACTAGGGGAGTATATGTTAACTCGGTGCACGCGCACAGTAGTTCATTATTCGCCTATATAAAAATATTTAAATGGCACAATATTCTTTAGAAAATACGGACCGAGTCATTTGATATCTTGAATTTTGAATTTGAAGGTAAGGGAAACATTTACTCCCAAATCTGCGCTGGTCGGGTCAGTTCCGGGATTACAAGGAAATTTTCTGCTTTTCGCTGCCATCTCCTTTCGCGATTCAGGGTCATCAATTAGCGGAGCAGAGAATCTTCGTATAGAAAAGGAATGAGCGTTTAAGAAATCTTATGGAAATAAAGTAGAATAATAGAAGATCGACGACCCAGTTTTGAAACTACTAGAAGATGAAGAACTGCGAACTGTGCAGGATGCCGGCGAGGACCTACTGTGAATCGGACCTTGCTAGTTTATGTTGGGACTGCGATGCCAAGGTTCACAGAGCTAATTTCTTGGTTGCCAGGCACTCCAGGACCCTTCTATGCCATGCGTGCCAATCTCCGACGCCGTGGAAAGCCTCCGGTGCTGTTCTCGGAAACACCGTTTCGGTTTGCCGGAGCTGTGACGGAGGAATGAACTTAAGCGGTGAGGACGGCGACGAAAGCGAGGGAGGCAATGACACCGAAATAAACTCGGATGACGACGACGACAACGCCATGCTTGACGGAAACAACGATGAAGACGCCGCCGGCGATGAGGTAGGCGGTGATGTGGAGGCGGATCATCAATTAATCCCTTTGTTCTCCACGACGCCCCCACCGCCGGAGAGTTCTTCGAGCAGCGATGAGTCTAATAATGGCAATAGAAATGCCTCTGAATTAGGAACAACAGCTTACTTGAAACGAAGGCGTGAAAATGCATCCAATTATGATTTCCAGGTTCTTCTCACATATATATATTTTTAAAATTCTTACTACAGTTTTTGCTTTGGATCTTGTAATTTTGTTTGCTCCGTGATATATCTAGATTTCTCTCCACCTTGAGTTTGAAATTGATTGTTACGGCTTATGGAAACGATATGACTTTGGTTAGGATGGTCAGGGCCCAACTGATGGCGGGTAAAACGACGGGAGGTAACAAAGCGAGAGGTAAGGTTCACGGTGGACGCCGCCGTGAAAGACGAGAAGGTGGGTCGGCGTCGCATTCGGCATCTACGTACAGATCGGCGATCACTGTAGAGATTAACGGCCCAGGAAGTTTAAGGATGATGTTGGAACTTGAAAGGTGATTGATCTGCAGGCGCGAGCCTAATGGAATTCGTACGATTAAATATTATTATTTTATTATTGATTAATTAATTGTACTATTAATCAGACATCTTATTTTCATGCTTTTGAAAATAAAATTTGTCGATGCGTTGACAGTGACAATAACCAGATTTTTTCGACTACAATTACCAGAATCTGGTAATTTGTTTTTGTCGAACTTTGAATTTTTGTTTTGTTTACTACGCAATAAATATAATTCTTGATTTCAGAGTTTAACCAAACACCTACGCTTTAACTCACACACTAACAAGTCTTTGATAGGTAGTAGCTCGTTTTATCATTGTGATTTTATATTTTTATAATTTTTTAATTAAAACAATTTTATTAATTTTTTAATTATTTTTATATTTTTATAATTTTTTTTATGATTTTATGATTTATAATTTTTTATGTTTGTTCTGATTTTACGTAAAATATCAATTTTAACCACTTTGATCATACTTATCCACGGTGGTAATATAACAATTCCTCCAAAATTTATATTCATAAAGTTTGAAGTCCCGAAACAAAATATGTGTTATCATTTTAAGTTTGAGGATTAGAAATAAATCTCAAAAACGAAATGAATATTTCCGATACTTTTTTCATTTTCAGTTTGGCTTGTTTATCGACAATTATTGAAGATTTGCTTTAATCCAAGCTTCCTCTATTTTTATTCTTTTTTTTTTTTAGCCAACAACCCCTATTTTTATTCCTAGTATGAACAGTATATTTTGAGCATTAATTAAGTGGCAAATTGTGGGTATTGGGTCTGCTCAATGTGGTGACGTGGCTCTAGTGGTGGTAGGTTTAGACCCCAACTATGGCTAATGATACAAGGTTAATTTGGCAAATGCACCGCTAGGAATATCTTTAAGTGCTCTAGATTAGTACTAGGAGTAACTAATGGCTGTGTTTCCACCAGATATTTTTATTATTTTAGTACTTAGATCAGATCTGGGCCAAAAAAAAAAAAGAAGGTACTTGACTAGATCTGCAAGCAAACATGTGGCCACAAAGCTTCCTGGGCCTCACATTATTTTATTAGTTTATTATAGTACGGATTTATCGGGATAAAGATATAGATATGCTCATATTTTGCGGGATCTTTATATCACTTCTTAGTTCTTATTATGAGGATAAATCATGAGTGGGCCCCGCATATTATTAAAATGTGGGCACTTAGCTTTAAGATTTACTCACCGTTGGAGGCACACTCATTGTTTAGTTTGTTTGGAGTGCATTTAATTTATGAGTCAAGAGGTAAGTATGTAAAAGGAAGGGTTAAGATGTAAAAATACACATGTGTTTTATTTTGAGGAGAGTTCAACATTAAGTACTTTTTTTTAGGTGTAAAAATATACATGTGGTTATAATTTAGGTGCAAAAATATCATTTGACCGTTAAGTTTGAATTTTAACTTAACAGTCAAACGGTATTTTTACATATAATTTGTAACTACATGTGTACTTTTACACCTAAAAAAAGTACTTGTGTTGAGCGCTTCTTAAGGTAAAGCACATGTGTATTTTTGCACCCTTATCTTAAAAGGAATTTTGAGCTTATAAAAAAAGAATTTATGATAGATTTTTCAAAACATTCACATATATGCTATTTAATTTTTGTGTTCCACAGCAAACTAACCAACAAAATGAAAAAAAAAGGGTAAAAAAAACTGTCTCAGGGATTTAGTAACTCAGGTTTTTACATGGTCACTCTTTTTAGCTTGAAAGATAAGTTATTTTTACCTCTTGATTTTTGTGAATTAAAATACTGAAGAAATAATTAAAAGAACTTATCATATTGACCAATGTAATTAAATCCACACTGGACTAGCTGGTTTGAATCGAAAATTGTCAAACAGGTATGTAAATTGGTTCACTATTGTTTTTAAAATTAATTTTTCTAAAATATAATTTTATATTAATAACCTGAAATCTTTAATTTCTCACCTGTTTTAACTCAAGTTAGCTTCGGTTTAATTTTGATCTGACCTTTAACCCAATATATTCAACTGATATGGTTCTAATAACCTTAATATTAATTGACTGAATTAACTTTCGTGTGACATAACTTAAAAGGGGAGTTAAGGAAGAAGCGGTGAGGGTGACCACGTTTTGAAAAGGGTAGTTTTGATGACGACGTAAGGGAAAATCAAAATCAAAGGAAATAGAAAAGAAAGTCAGAGAATAAACAGGAAAGGAGAAAATTAATGGCAGAGGGTGGTGGTGGGCTGACTGGTTCTTGTGGTGCAGAATTGTTGGAGACTGCGTGAAGATGATGATGAATTGCCTGCTTTGTGCAGTTTGTGTGGTGACTATGCTTCCATATGCATTTTTTCCTCAGATAATGACTACAGAATTTGCTCACTTTTCACTCATATTACTCCTTCACTTTGCCTTCTCTTTCTTTCTTTGTTTTTTTTCTCTATTCTCTTTTACCAATTCTTTTCTTTGCTGGTTAGTTTTGGACCACTTCAAACCTCCTGCATGTGACCATGCTCCTCATCTTCAGCTTTTTGGTTTTTGTAATCTACGACTCCCTCGGATCATTAATATAATATAATGATATATTTATCTAATTTAATTAAATTAAAGAAATTAGTTAATATGACATATATATTTTTAAAAAATAACTTAATTATCTTCCTCATTTTCTCTCCTCTTTGATTATTATTGAGCGAACATCGTTATCATTAGGGATACAAGAGAGAATAGTATGTAAACTGTCATGTAGGTGGTCTCCATTGTAACCTCAAGACATGTCCCTACATGTCCCTTTAAATATAAAAGATGGGGATAATCTTCTTCATGATTCATCCTCGGCCTCATCCTGAGCTTCAAAACTTGTCTTTTCAATGATTGTTTATCGTACATGGTTTTTACTTTTTTTGTTTTTGTGTTTTCATTCATTAAATCTGTGGGCTGCCTCTCATAATTGATCTCACCAACCAAGACTTCATTAATAAAAACACGCCAAGACTTGTTTCCTCGCTATTCCTCCTCGCCTGTGGCCTGTTTAGAATCTTCAGATCCATTCCAATTTTTTAAAGTTAATTATAAATATCCAGACAATTATCTTAAAAATGACTTTCAGGGGGCGAGTTAGCTTTGAACATATCATAACGATTTAATTACTTCTCTATTAACATATATAACTTTATCGGGTATCCGTAAAGGAATATTCTCTTGGTGTTTTATGGTCCATAGAATATAGTTACTTTTGTGTTAAGATCACTCCAAGGAAGGATTTGATTTTGGCAAAGTTCAGGAACATTTTCTTCGTTACAGTGTAAAAAAAAAAAAGGATAAAATATTGTTTTAAAAACAAAACTCTACTTTTGAGGAGATGACCGTGTGTGTGTGTGTGAGTGCAGATAAATCAAGTAGTAGCTGTAAAAACTGCCACAGCTTGTATCCAGGACGAGTCATTAGCAAGTATTGGACAATATAAAGCTGAAGCGTGATTTTGACCTCCTGTTTTGGCAGAGATCTTTGTATAGAGCAGCTTTATAATCATTTTGGGGACCCTGAGAGTTAGAAATAGACAGGTGACTTGAGAGTTAAATACTGTCTCACCAGAATTAATTGGCTTCGGCGCAACCTATGGAATAGTCAGATTATTTCGAGCAAAAAAGAATAGTCAGATTATGGAGGGGCCATAAGCGACCGCCGTGGGCAAAAAGTAAGTCCGTATTCTTCTGCAAAATGGAGTCCCTGCCACCAGACATTGCAAAAGAGAATGCTATTATTATAGGGTTGAGCTTTTGCAGAGAGATGTGAAAGGAGCAAAGTTTCTCTTTTTATTTACCGCAGAGGCTTTAAACCATATAGGGAGATATGATTTCACCCATCCACCTTTCTATGTTTTTTTTTTCCCAGAAACTTTATATGAGCTGCATTTAATCGTCACATCTAATAAGATCCTTATATCAATAGAATTTAAACTCACAATATTATGTCAATCTTTTTACCTACTAGATCAACCTTTGTTGTGTTGGCCTTAACACTCTTTTTATCTCTGATAATACCTCAGGTTTTGTACCTATGATGAAGTTGATTCAACCAAGGGTTAAGGGTCATTTTTGCTCTAGAAGTTTTTACCAAAGGACAATTTTACCTTAAAAGTTTTTTGGGGGCAATTTTGTTCCTGAAGTATAAAAAATGAGCGATTTTGTCCTTACCGTTATTTCAGTTAATTTTGACCGTTAAATGACAAAATATGCTAAATTGACAATTCATATATTGTCCACGTCATTTTTATTAAAGGTAAAAATTTGCACTAAAGTTTATCCTAGTTTATGTGAACGGTCACCTCAACGTATTTGGTCAATTAATAGATAAAATTAATTGGAATAACGGTTAGGAAAAAATTATCCCCGGGCAAAATTGCCTCTCAATAGAAACTTTCACAACAAAAATATTCCTTAACCCTTTAATCAAAGGATATCATGCAAACCAATGAATTTTGACTTTTGCAGTAGCAACTCAATTAAGCCTTGCCAAAATGCTGGGTGAATGTGTAAACTTAATGCAGTGGTATGTTCACTACAATTGCAAATACAATTACTCAAAACATTCTATAACTGATGAGAGCATGCTTCCACCTGAATTTTGTGTAGAGATTATTATTTAGATGGTACAATCAACTTCTACAAATCAGTGTTATTGACACAATGAAATAGAAAGACGAGAAGGCCAAAAGAGAGTTTAGGAAACTCAGATTCTAGAAATTTATCATTAAATGATTCTTTTTCATACATGAAACTCAGCTTGTTTTGAGCAAAAAAAACTGAGACATTTTGGGAACCTTTCCCAACAGTTTAGGAAAGAACTATGGGTTTGCCACACATTTTCTCTAATTCGTCTTCCAAAACTTTGTATAAGTTTGCTTTGTTCCGTCTATAAATCCAAGCTTTAGCTTCTTGATCCCAATCAAACCTGGACGGACCACTGCAAACAAAGATAAAATCCATTGACCAGGTGTCCAAGAGATAATGAAACATGTACAGAAAAGGCTAAAATGGTTAAAATATATTTCATCACACAATTGTTGCTGCCAAAAAACACACATTTTCCAGTGAGCAACTTTCTCAACCTTAGCTTTTAGGTTTGCATTTTCTCAACCTTAAAATGCATCACAAGATTCTTAGTTTAATGCTTAAATTTAGATGCAGAATATGTCCAATGGTGAGAAAACTCATAACCTGATGAGAACCACCACTCTCCATCAGATTACCCTTCAACAAATACAATTAAACCGGAAGACTTTGGAGCAGAAACCTCTAAAGTAACAAGATAATCAAAATAACTATAAGCAATCACAACGTCAGTGAGAGCTAAATTAGTGCTGTACTGAAGTAATCTGTAATCCTCAGAAAAGAAAGGACCATTATGCTGGTAAGATACTCTTTCAAAAGTGCATGAATAGGTTTGTCTACGTATGTCCTTGGAAGGATAAAGTATTCCAATCTCCACATACAGGGTACTACAACTACTTCTATCTCATCAAAATTATAAGATACGCTTTAAACATCAAATCCAGTCCCTGCTCATAGTTTGCATACAAAAACGTTAAAAACCTTTTTGGCTTTTCCTGAAGTAAAACCAATGTGAGTAAATGGGTTCTTTCACAAAAAGCTGCCCAAAAATCTTTACTTGTTTCAAATCCTATATGAAGAATTTCCATAACGGCAAAGAGGAGATTTTAAACCACTTAATTACTTCGCAGAGTTTTGCAATCCCCTCCATCCCACTTTCTTCCTCATCTATGCGTATAAAGTAAGACTAATCATAAATCAAAGGGCTTTAACTTCAAAATCAACAGCTATCCAGAGTGCTACAACCTACACATTATAATTTTATGTGAACTTTCTAATGATTGTTTAACAAAATCTGGCAGTCAACCAGGAAATGTTGGTATTCTGGCATAACAGAACAACTCAGAATGCAAAGTACACATAGCTATCGTTCTCATACTTGACAAAATGAACTAATTTGCATGCAATCTATAGTACATATATTCTTGTGCAAGAAAGAAACGACTAAAGGATTTTGAGACAAGAGTAACCATGGATAGAACATCTTAAATGAAAGACAACTGATCGACACAAATAAATACCTGATGGGAGAAGACAGCCATATTTGTCTATTTGGTGTTTGTTTGTTTAATACATAGGTGCCATGCTCACCCAGTTTTACAGTCAACACATCATTCTGCCAAATACTATGACATATTAGAACACATAATACACATTCCATTAAAAGAATTCACTTCTCAAAACTAATAGGGGCAATGTCAACAAGACCAATTACAGAAAATTTTAATAAAAAATCCTTTTTAGAAATATGATTTTAGAATATCAAAGAATCAAATTAAGCTTCAGTTATCAAGTTATAAATTTGACAATTTGTAATTTAAAAATCTAAAAAATTTTATTGTCCTTTTCAATTAATATTTGATCGCCAAATTTCATATACTAATAAACCCAGGCAATTGTCCTCACCCCATAGTCTATATCATATCCATCAACTTCAACAGAATCTCCATAGACCTATCAAACAACAAGGCAAAATCAGATGATAAGTTCCTAAGTTTAAGATGTTAGGATAAATCAACTCGAAAATCTGTAGTGGATGTCAATACTCTGATTAAATAATAGCTAGAGGCACCTCGAGTTTCTCTTGGAGGTCATGTATTGTAGTATCTGCCAACCTGTGGTATTCATCCTCCTGCAGTATAGAGCTGCATTCACATCAATCGTTACCAAACTATTCTTGCCCATTTCAAATTGGAACAGCCCCGCCAATGTGATAATGTTAGTAAATTATACAACTTTCTTGCATTCAATAACAAAGGTAAACCAATTCAATAACAACTGTGATGGCATATGTAATTCGGTACTGAAATTTAACCAAGCGACTTAACCGCAATGGTTGATGCAGTTAAGTGACTACAAATGAACCAAACCAACAGATAATTCTGAAAAATTTGAAATTTTCGTGACACTACACCCCCCCCCCTTTTTCTTTGGTTTTGAGGATCAAAATCAGCGGATAGAACATTATTAACTCTGGTGGGGAGCGTTCCATAGGAAAATATGAACCGAGTAACAAAAAGGAGACTGCATACCGGTAATCAATAGCAGAGGGGCCTTCAACATCCAAACTGCGGGAGCAAAAGCTTCTAGAAGGAGTTGGAACTTCGCTCAGATGAATATTCTCCAAGAAACCCAGAATTTGCGACGCCTTCAAAGGAAGAAGCCGGGACCCACAAACCAAAGAGTAAGAATTTGAAGATGGGAATGCTAGTGACAGCTTCGCAGACCTCGAGAGCCTTCTCAGCAACAGCAGCTTCGAAGCCATGGCTGTATAGCCTGTAACTTCTGGAATCGGCTCGGCTCTTGCGCCTCCGTCTCCGATTCCCAGAGTTGAGGGTAGATTCAAAAATGTTCTCAATTTGGGCCTTTTACATTTTTTTTTGTAAGTTCCACTCACCTATCACTTCGGAGTTCAGAAGGCCCAAACTACCCAAACATAATTTGATCGATATTGAACGAAGTTGCTATCTTTTCGCCCAGATGAAAGTGGGCTGGTAAAAGAGGAAAATAAATAAATAAGTGGCGTCTATGAATTTGTAATTCAAGGTATTATTTCCGTTGCTGATAATGTTCATATGCACTTGAAACATTTTCCTTTTTGTGTTCTTAGTGTAAAAGTATTTGTAAATTTGCAATTTTAACCTTTTACCGGCATGATTCATATAAGGCTGGAATTCATAAGGTTATGAGAGAAGAATAAATAAAATAAAAAGTTATAAGAATAACTCCAAGAGCCTTTTTTATCCTTTTACTTCTTCTTCATCTTTTTTTTTTGCCAGAAAACAAACGACTTTGTTTCGTGTGATTGAGCTTGGTGAAAGATATGGTCAATAACAGATACGGAGGATAGAATTTGTAGCTACTATATATGCATGAGTACAACGATTCCAATGATGGACACTGTGGATTTACGTGAAATGTTGCATAGTAAAGTTTCATGGATTATGTCTTCATATATATTTTGTTTACATGTGTGTGTGTGTGTGGAGTTTTGGATGATTAGCATTCATTTTCTTGTGGTTCGCGTTGCCGGTTAAATTGTACAGAATGAGTTATTTGCGTATTTTGGTTCTTTGGAAAAAAAAAGTATTTCTTCTCAACTGATATCATTTTCATTTAGACTAAACAGACGCCAGTTTTTTTGGTATATATGAAGGAGAAGTCTTATTAGACCAATTCAAGGACTATTTTGACCCATTAATTAAGAAACTTTCCTTCACAGTTGGTTGAACTTTACTATATTTTGATGCCTTGATACATCCGATTTTATCATAATATTTAATATCTTATTTAGGGATTTTATCATTAACGTTGGGCTAAATAACATTTGTTATGGATTAAATGGAATTAAAGATAATTAAGTGAAAATAGAACTGAAAAGGATATATTTGTTAAAATCTTGTGATTGCTCTTTAAAATTTGAATTTTGAATGAAGATATTACAAGAAATTAATTTGAATTGTAGGTCATTTTGGGAAAGTTGGATATGAAGGACCAAAAAGTAAAGATGCGCAAGGACTAAAACAGGGAAAAAAAGAAATTCATGCGGCTAGATGGGAATTATGGCAGAACAAAGGGATTTTTAATGTAAAATTAGCGTCACTTTTAGAACAGAGAAAATCAGAGCAAACTACATGAAAGCACACCTGATTTCATAAATTACATTTTAATACTTAAGATATTGTTAGTTTAGTACACATAATTTATAAAATACCAATTCAATCCAAATTTCCAAAAGGGAAAATTAAAATGAAGGACTTGGAGCAAGTGATATTTATTTGGGTGGACCATAAAAACTATAATTACTTAGAATGACAAAAAAATTAAAAGATAAATTTAAAAATATCATATTGTCCCTATCAAACTACTGGCGTCATCTCTTTGATCAAGATATGATAGAATAATACTAGCTCCATTTAGCATTGGGCTACATAGATCTGCTCCTCAATCTCATGGTTTGTAGTCTATGAGGTTGGGACTTCACTAAGGAAGATCATCAGAAGAGATCAGATTTTCTTGAAGTCCACACCTCCTCGAACATAAACCTAGAGAGAGGGCGAATATTTTAGAGGATATTGACTAACAATTAGAAGAGGGAGGAGGTGGACCACAGTCACATTCCAATCGTTTTTTTTTCAAAAGTATACCTTTTTAAGAAATTATTTACTAAAATACCCCTCATTTAAAATTATTTCTCATTGTGCCCCTCTTTGAAAACTATTTCCCTCTTTGTCTCCATTTAGTCGACTAAAACAAGGTTTAGTCTACTAAATGTCGGGGCTTCAATTTTTTTTGAATGCCCATGACATTTAGTCGACTAAACCACAGGGTTTAGTCGACTAAATATTGATAGAAGGCTTCTTTTTACATTGTGACCTCATTACTCCTTAAAAAATAGGTAACTACTTGTAATTTGTATTTGAATTAATAACACGTAGTCCACTAGCTAATATCTAAGAACACTAATACCACGGCTTGGTAAATTAAACTACACTAACCCCATTACTCCCTAAAAAATAGGTAACTACTTGCTTACATTTTTTTAAAAAAAAATCAGCATATTCAAACAATAAACAATTAAAGAGTTAAATAACTTAATCCCTTTTCTTACGGAGATCAGCAACATTAAACTGCATTGACCCCATTACTCCCTAAAAAATAGGTAAAATTATTTTTGTTGTTTTTATTATAAAATTGTAAAATTATATTAATAGTAATAGTAATTGATAATTAATTACGTGTTAAGGAAAATAGTTAGAAAGTTTTTTATGTTGATTCATGTTTGTTGATATTTAATTATTTATAAAAATAAATAAATACACGATTTTAGGAATGTTTTAAACCTCTTTTACGGAGTAGTACTTATCTTTATCTTGTAAATCTATATTCATATTATATTTAAATTAATTAAATTACACATAATCTAATTCTAATATATAACCGGGGGAAAAAAAATCTAATATATCTCCTAATCTCATTATAACCGAATTTTATGAACAGAAGAACATAACTCCTCATCAATGACCTCGTCTCATAATAAAATTCAAATCTGTAACATAGCGAACGTTGATTTTTTTATTTATTTTGTATTGAAGATAACAATATCAGCTTTTTTCTCTCTATGTTGTTGCTGATCTCCGCAAGAAAAGGGATTAAGTTATTTAACTCTTTAATTGTTTATTGTTTATTGTTTGAGTATGCTGATTTTTTTTTTTTAATATAAGCAAGTAGTTACCTATTTTTTATGGAGTAATGGGGTCAGTGCAGTTTAATTTACTAAACCTGTTGGTTAGTGGTATTAGTGTTCCTAGATATTAGCTAGTGGACTACTTGCTATTAATTTAAATACAAATTACAAGTAGTTACCTATTTTTTAGGGAGTAATGGGGTCACAATGTAAAAAAAGCACTTTGTCGGCATTTAGTCAACTAAACCACAGGTTTTAGTTGACTAAATGTCGTAGGTATTCAAAAAAAATTGAAGCCCCGACATTTAGTCGACTAAACTCTGTTTTAGTCAACTAAATAGGGGAAGAGAAAGAAATAGTTTTCAAAGAGGGGCATAATGGGAAATAATTTCAAATAAGGGGCATTTTGGTAAATTTCCTAAAAGGGTACTTTGGGAAAAAAGCCCATTCCAATAGCCACAGATGAGATTCACGGAGTGACGAGCGACTTCGAACAACGGGGGAAAACGGAGACAGCCTTCACCATCGAGCTTCACCAGCATCTCATTCTACCATCATCATTGGTCATCATCAACCACCATCGCATCCATCTTCTTCTTCTTATATTGTCTCATGCCATGGATTCTTTGTACTTTGAAGGAGTTGTGGCCACGTTAACACCATGATAGGCTAAATTCTCTTGTGTTTCGTGGGTTTGAGCTCCAGAGATATATTCAAGGGAGTTATTTGTTGTAATCCTTTGATTTAGCTATATAATGGATTTGCTGAGTTAGGATTTATGTCATGTGGTTAATTTTCTAAGATTATTGCGAGTTGTTTATCTGAGTTTGAATTGAATAATTGTGATTTGAATTGGACTGTGTTGTGTGAGATTTATATTTATATATTCCCTTTTCATTTTAACATGGTTATGCAATTGATCTTGTTTGAGTCGTGTTGGCTTTTGTGGGTTTTGCTCTCAAGGCAATAGAAAACTTCTGAACTCAAACAGCGTTTTTAAAGGTGTTTATAAATTGTCCATTAATAAAGTCTTTATATTGGCAAAATATGAATCCATAATCTTACGGTTATGAGCCAATTTTCTTATCAATTACACCAACCTTTGTTAGTAATTTACGACAAATATTATATGAACATGTATGTACTATTTATAAAGTATTTGGAATAATTGTTGTTCATTAGGCCTGTTTGTACTTTATCCTATTATGGGCCTCATTATCTCCAAGTTGCTTGTACTATAATAATCAGAACCCATGGAGGACACCGGAGAGGGGGTTGGCTTCATCTTCTGAGTCATTTGGCACAAGTCAATGGCCACCAATAGGAACTAAAGTAACCACATGCTTTGAATGTTCGACTACTATTGCAAGATTTGTTGGCAGGTAAGTTTCTCTTGCAGTTTTGTTTCAAGATTTTCGTTCTTCGTTTTTCTTAATGAAAAAGTTTAGATGAGTTGAATCACACAGGTGTTCAACAAAGTTAAGATATGTCTAAAGATTCAATGAGCATTTGTAGAGATACTTATATATTATCCACCACCAACAAGGTACTTATATTAGTGAGATTTGAACTCATAATAGTTATAAGTCAATCACTTTACCAACTAGACTAGTCTTTATTTGCTGTGTTACAATATTTTTTGTTTCATTATTAATTCATTCTTTTGAGTTTCAGCGTGCATCTTTTTCTAGTAAAGTTACATAAATGGTTATTCTGCTTTGCATTATTCAGAACTGCCCTGAAAGTTGCTCATGGTTCAGAACAAAACTTGGGCTTGAAAAGTCAAACGTAAGGTGCTACACGTTGTGCGTGTTCTGGTCTATTAGATGGTCCCTTTTCATTTCATAGGAAGACTATTAAAAAGCAAAAGAAGATTCATCATTCATCTACCATTAGATGATCAGAAAATGACAACACTGGCTGCAATTTCGCAGCTACCCAACAAATTAAAAATTTCAAAAAATGATATGAACGCCGTGAAAATCTCAGTCTTTGACCCCAAACACACGCTTTGAAAATACAACGCACAAGATCCAATCCTCGCATGAATGCCCATCAACTATGTTTTCGGCGACAGTGATTGCTCTGGGATTTCCCTCACGAAAACACGTTAACGTTAATATCTCTACGCCTTTTCGCCAACCAGTCAATAATCTCTCAACTTGTTCTGGCGGTCAGCGCGGACCCACGTGTTAATTTGAGGGGGTAATGCCCCTCTAGAATTTCAATAACTTTTTTTTTTAAACCTTTTTTGATTTGAATGCTTTTGTTATACTTAAATATCAACTCGATATGTATATTGTTGATGTGTAACATGATCTTAATTTTTTGAATTTGCAAGAAATAGTTGATCTTGTCAAGAAGATGTTTGGAAAAAAAACATATTGCTTATTGTTCGATTTATTTACTTGTAAAGTTAGTATTAATTTTTTCTGTAGCAGCTGCATCTGTGAGAAGAGCATTTTCAGTTATGAAATATATCAAGAATGCACTTCGCAATCGGATGGGAGATGAATGGTTGAATGATTGTTTAGTGTCTTATATTGAAAAAAGATATATTTCATAGCATTGATAATGAGGCAATTATGATAGAATTCCAAAAAATAAAGCTTAGAAGGATAACATTGTAATTATTGTAGTATACTTTTGTTATTATAATATATGTACTTGAATTTATTTAGTGCTCAACCTTACTATTTTTAACAGCCCTTAGCATTATTTTTCCCTTTATATTTTTTTGTTTTTTAATGCATTTAAAAATTTTCTTTTTTTAAAAAAAATTCAGGGGCACTGCACTGAACCCCCAAATTCCCCCAACAATAATGCCCCTCAATTATTTTTTGGGTCCGCCGCTACTCGCAGTTCACCATTATCTTCTTGTTTACACTAACAGGACAAAGAGAAACTGATTCAAGTTTATTCTTTTGTATCCACCTACTTTATAATATAAATCATTTTAATTAAATTCATTAGAACTAACTTATTAAATTAGACCGGAACGAAAAGAAATTTATAACTTTACATTGTAAGATTAAAATTTGACTAATAAGCATTAATTATTTATATTGTGGATCAAAACATCATTTTTAAAAAATAACTTTATATTGTGAATATAAGGGAGTAGCAAATTTTAAATAAGACGTCGGCCTTGCATCATAACTTTTTGATATTATTCTGATATGAACTTTAGTGGACACGAGTATACAGAAAATTGCGTGACTTTCGGCAAGCAAAAAATAATAATTTGCCACTTGGATGGGGCTGCCAGCCACGCATGCAAAAGTCAACTTTGTCGTCTTTGAAATCTATCAAAAGCAAGGAAGTGTTGTTTGACCCTTGACCTAAATTTTTCTGTGAAATGACCAATAAGCACCCGAGAGAAACAGTGTAGAGAAGCAAATTATATCTCCACCTAATAAAATAAGGTGCGCATCCATAGTGGCCCAGACATTCATTAAATGCCCAAGAAAGATCTCGGAGTGGCTTGCCCTTGAAGGCTTTTAGTCCTAATGACGAGAAGTGGACAACTCAGGCAATTCTTATCCGCACAGCACAGCCTCTGCTCACAAATTTTGCTGTTAATGGCCAAAAGGGCATAACAGTCAATATTTTGTTTCTTGATTCCAGCACGACCAGGTCATACCCTCTTCCCTGATAATAAAAAATCTTCATTCTGTCTCATTTCCTCTGCTTCTGTGAGGCGGTGGAAAACATGAAGAACCTATGGTGCTTTCCCTCTATTCTTCTCCTCTGTTTCTCCTTTCACACCATACCTTCACTGGCTGCTGATTCCATCTCTGCAAATCAGATTCTTTCTGGGGATCAAACTATCATCTCATCAGGTGGTGTCTTCGAATTGGGTTTCTTCAAGCCAGGTAACGCCTCAAACTACTTCGTAGGAATCTGGTATCAAAAGGTCTCGACACAGACCATTGTTTGGGTCGCAAACAGAGACAGACCTGTTTCTGATAAAAATTTAGCCAAGTTAGTTATATCAAACGGTAATTTGGTTCTTCTCAACGAGTCCCAAATCCCAGTTTGGTCCACAAATTTGAACTCCACAACCTCCAAGTCTGTTGTTGCTGTACTCCTGGATTCTGGCAATCTCGTCCTAAGAGACAAGCCGGAATCTTCAGAAAACTTATGGCAGAGTTTTGATTACCCAACCGACACGTGGCTTCCTGGAGGTAAAATTAAACTTAACAATAAAACAAAGCAGCCTCAATATCTCACTTCATGGAAGAACAAAGAAGATCCTGCTCAGGGTCTCTTCTCCTTGGAGCTAGACCCGAAAGGAACCACCGCGTACTTTATTCTTTGGAACAAGTCTGAACAGTATTGGACAAGTGGTCCTTGGAATGGCCAAATTTTCAGCTTGGTCCCTGAAATGAGGGCGAATTTCTTATACAATTTCACCTTTATTTCAAACGAGAACGAGAGTTATTTCACTTACTCCATGTATAACTCTTCTATTATATCTCGTTTCGTGATGTCAATCTCGGGACAGATCCAGCAACTGTCATGGCTGGAAAGCAGCAAGCAGTGGAATTTGTTTTGGTCTCAACCAAGACGACAGTGTGAGGTATATGCTTTTTGTGGCGCATTTGGGAGCTGCAACGAGAATTCCCAGCCGTTTTGTACCTGCTTGACTGGTTTCCAGCCAAAGTCACAAACTGATTGGGATCTGCAGGATCAATCTGGTGGGTGTATGAGGAAAACCAAGTTGCAATGTGAGAATCCAAGTTCATCCAACACAGAGAAAGATAAGTTTTTGGTAATGCCAAACGTGGCCTTGCCTAAACATGCACAATCTGTGGGAGTAGGGAATGCTGGTGAATGTGAATCCACGTGCTTGAACAATTGTTCTTGTGCTGCTTATGCTTATAGCAGTAACGGTTGTTCTGTTTGGAATGGAGATTTATTAAGTTTGCAGCAACTTTCTCCAGATGACAGTAATGGCGAAACTTTCTATCTAAAACTTGCAGCTTCTGAGTTTCCTGACACTAAAAGGAAAAATGGAGAAATTATTGGTATTGTGGTGGGCGTTGTTGGTGGTTTAGGGGTTCTCCTGGCCATTCTGCTTTTTGTGATAATCAGAAGAAGGAGAAGAATTGTTGGGAAAGGAAAATCGGTGGAGGGTTCATTGACGGCATTTGGGTACAGAGATTTACAAAATGCAACCAAGAATTTCTCTGAAAAACTGGGAGGAGGAGGATTTGGTTCTGTTTTCAAAGGCACATTGGCGGATTCTAGTGTCATAGCAGTGAAGAAGCTTGAAAGCATAAGCCAAGGTGAGAAACAGTTTCGATCAGAAGTCAGTACTATTGGCACAGTCCAACATGTGAATCTTGTTCGCCTTCGTGGCTTCTGCTCTGAAGGCAATAGAAAGCTTCTGGTTTATGATTATATGCCAAATGGCTCATTGAATGCCCATCTGTTTCAAGAAACGAACTCCAAGAAATTGGAATGGAAATTAAGGTACCAAATTGCTCTTGGTATAGCCAGGGGACTAACTTACCTCCACGAGAAGTGCAGAGACTGCATCATACACTGTGACATAAAGCCAGAAAACATTCTATTAGATTCTGAATTTTGCCCAAAAGTTGCAGACTTTGGCCTCGCAAAGTTAGTTGGAAGGGATTTCAGCAGAGTTCTCACAACCATGAGAGGGACGAGAGGTTACCTTGCCCCGGAGTGGATTTCTGGTGTTGCCATCACGGCTAAAGCTGATGTTTATAGCTACGGAATGATGCTTTTTGAATTTGTGTCAGGCAGGAGGAATTCTGAGGCATCTGAAGATGGTCAAGTGAAGTTCTTTCCTACATGGGCTGCAAATGTAGTAGTAAGTCAAGGAGCTGATGTTCTCGACCTTTTAGATCCTTCCTTGGAGCGAAATGCAGACATTGATGAGCTTACTAGGATAATAAAAATTGCCTCATGGTGTGTACAAGATGAAGAGAGTCACAGGCCTTCCATGGGTCAGATAGTTCAAATCCTTGAAGGTGTTTTGGATGTGAATTTGCCTCCGATTCCAAGATCCCTCAGTGTGTTTGTTGAAAACCAGGAGAACATAGTTTTCTTCACTGACTCGAGCTCCAACCAGAGTTCACAGCCAAGAAGCAACCCCTCAGCAACATCTGGTGAAGCCAAAAGCAACATCTCATCGTCAAGCTCCTAGTCCTCGTGACAAAATTTTTAGGACTATAAGCTTTGATCTCTTTCTAAGCCAATGAATTTAATTATGGTGTGTGGTTGTACCTCATTACCACGTCATGATGATTGTATTGTATATTTGTGTCAAAATAATCTGATCTGCTGTGGCTTTTTTTCTTTGTCGATATGGGTAATACAAAGTATGGCTTTTTTCCTTTTTGTGTAATATGATATGGGTAATACGCAAGATGGGATTTTGGAGTTTGTGAATGCTCTATCAGTTAATAATCTCTCATTTCTTCTGCATGATGAATTGCATTTGAGCCTAAAGAAGTGTATGAGTAAAGTATATAGACAGCTGCTTTTCCGGTGACAGGAAATCATTAACCTGAAAAACTTGGGTTTGAATAGTTGAGATGCTTACTACAATATTTTAACCTCATTTGAATTTTATTATGAGAAATCTGTCTCGCTTTTTCTAAATAAATTACTAACGTTATCCCAGTCAAGAATAAAAAGAAAAAAAATCGAATATGTTGGGTCTTAATAACGATTTCATGACTCAAGTTCCAGCAGATATCTTTTTCATCTCCCTGTTTAGGGCCCGTTTGGTACGGGAAAGATTTAAAGAGGGAAAAGAATTTAAAGGAGGGAAAGGAATGGAAGGGAAGATTGCGAGAGAAATTAAAAAGTTGAGCTGTTTGGTAGACATGAGAAGGTAACTTAAGTTGAGGGAAAATGAATAGTTTGTTATAAAGAATTAGGTGTTAGTTAAGTGGGAATATGAGGTGAAATACCAAAAATACCCCTAAATTAAAAAAACAAATTCGCCCTATGCGTCTTGTTCGGCGTCGTGACCCACTGCGTCACCGCCACTCCCCTACCTTGGACGCCAATCCTGCCACCGTCGACGCTGCACCTGCCGTCTTGTACGCTGCCATCGTCTCAGCTTTAAGTGTTGTATGCGATGCAGTTTAATTTAAAAAAAAATTAGACCCAACAATTCTCGAGAATTCTTATTGAATTCTAGAGAATTCACAATAATTCTCCATGAATTCTCGAGAATTCAATGAGAATTCTCTATTGAATTCTCGAGAATTCAAATGAATTCTCAAAAAATTCTCTATTGTCCAGCTCACTCTCTCATTTATTTCCTCACTCACATTAACCAACAAGCATACGCATTGTGCCACCAAACAATAAACACAGGGCATCGACCAACGAATGAAATAGCAAACATATCACTAATACCCATCGGAACTCACCTGTATTTGTACCTGCGTTGAACTTGTGTTGCGTCTTCAACTACCCCATCGTCAATTTTTGGTGACAGTCATTCATTCAGCTCCTGTTTTCGATTTTAGCTTCGTCAAGCTATAGGGTCGATGCTCTTTTTGTCCATAAACAACTCCACTGTATACAAGGGCATTTTTGTCCATAAAATTCACTCTTCCGGGAATGAAAATGTTATCCTGCTAGATTTGGAGGGATTGAACTTTCCCACCATTGTGGGAAGATAGAGGCTGGCGGGAATTCAATTTTCAGGGAAACAACGCGTCAAATAGTTTTCATCCGTGGGAAGCCTCTCATTTTCTCTTTCCCTCAGCTTAAATCAGCATACCAAACGGGCCCTTAGTATGAGGAAACCAAATAAAATAGTCACATCCTCTACCACTAAAAGTGACCAAAACAAAGAAGATACTTTCCACCCTTTTTATATTATATTAAGAGGATCTGATTCCTTTTTCACTATACAAATATTACCTGACCTAGTCTCAAATCGCTGAAGAGGAGCATCTGAACGAGGTTTTATTTGAAGACTTGGTATAAATTGAACACTCCAAGCGAGGAATAGAGCATCACCATAGAAATCACAAAAAGAATGATGAATAATGATATGCATGCTCTTCCATGGGATGCTTTCATTACGCGTGGGATTTATATAAATTGGATATTCATAAAAATTAACATAAAAAATGATTATGAGCAATTTTTTTTGATAAAAAAAGGTTTAGGGTGAGTTTAGTCTTAAAGGTACTCAACAAGATCGAGCATACATTGGGACTTAAAAAACAATTATAATTATAGACGATTTTGAATTCTTTAAAAAATTATGAACACCTGAAGTTTGCGGGTGGTAATTAAGTTGGGGTTAACGTGTCAATGGCATATTCTACCTTTAAATATAACCCAAGAGAAGGGTAAGTCCTCTTTCCTTTGCCCCCTTCTCATGGATTCAACAATCCTTTGGCTTTACACTTCTTTTCGTTTATTATTATTATTGTAAATTAACAAGACGTTGTTGTCTTATAGTTTGTACTTTAACGGGCTTATAATGGGATCTATTTAATGAATATCCCAAAAGAAAAGCTCCTTTTACGAAATCTTTGTAATGCTCGAAACCCTTTTAACACATTTTTAGCTTTCAAGCAAACTCACCTTGCTCTTCCTTTTTTGGTTCAGAACTTTGTGTGTTTGGGTAATTCTGAAACCATTGTTTCAGAAGTAAGTCGAGATAAAACTTTTCTCACATATTTACCATATAAATTATAAAAGTTATTTTTCAAAAACTCATTTAAGTCCTAATAAATCAGAAACCATTGGTAGGTCTTGTTTTGTAAAAGCTATACTTCATCTTTCTTTCTTTTTTTTTAACCCCAAAAAAAACGAATTAATCACATTATTTGACCTCATCTATGGTGTTCCCTTGCTTATATGTTTTTAGTCCGGCCGGCAAAGGCTGCTTAATTCATCGTTGCTTACTAGTTGATTTAGCGATCAATGAAATAAGGTTTTTGTCTTTCGCTTTCTGCTTTCATATACTTTGGAATTGGTCAATATTTTAACTATCAATACTAGCTAATTAAGATCCCCCTCCCTCCTGCTTTTTGGATAGTTAGGAGCCGCTACCTAATATACCTTTAAATAATGATTATGTATGTGAACATTAAGAATTAAGAAATATATTAAATACTGGTAATTTATATTGTAATATTATATGATAATGTTAATTAAAATGGAAATATAATAAAATCTTGTAACATTTAAAAACCCATATAAAATATTGTACAAAATTAATTAATATTTTATTAAAATATAAATATGTAACGAAAATATTTTAAAACAAAAGTAAAATTTAAAAATAAACAACAATTATTTTAAAACGGAATAAGCAATTTTCAGCTATATGATTTTTTTTTTGGGTTAAAAAATTCTTAAGACAAAATCCCACAAACCTTAGGTCCTAAGAAGCACATGTACATACGTATATGTATGTCCTGCTATCACAATCAGTAATCAGTGTTTATTAATTATGTACTTTACATGCGCACTCAAGCTTTTAAAGCAAACCAAGCGTACTAGAGTGCAAATGATATATATGTTTGTATGATGAATGACTTCTTGTGTCTTGGCTATGGGCGTGTTAACAGGCTAGGTCAGGCCAGACTTCACTCTTAAAAGGTTAGGTTTGTTTTGTAACAAACTGGTCTGAGCCTTACTTATGACCTATTACAAGCTTATTTTTTGGTCTAGACTTGGCCTGTATGTAGGCTTGGCCTGGCCTGTGGCCTGTTAAGGCCTGTTTTTTTTTTTAAAAAATTATTTTTTATTTAATTAAGCTAACAAGTCACAGGCCGAAAACAAACCTATTATAAACAGACCAAAATTACATAAATTAATACTAATAATATAAATAACAGGCCACAGGCCGAAAACAGACCTACTTTAAACAGGCTAAAAACAAGCCAAAATTACATAAATTAATACTAATATATAAACAGACCGGTCTGACACGCCAAAAAAGCCTCTTATTAGGCCTGAGTCTGACCTGTTAAGAGAAAACATGCTTCATAAGAGGCTTTGACCTGGCCTTTTAGCCTGACTAGGCTTTTAACAGGTCAGGCCACAAGCTCCTGACCTTTTTATATCCCTAATGGCAAACCCCTGAAGCTTAATTTACCCAAAAAAAATTATTAAAAATTATATTTTGCATTTAATTGTTGGGCAAGAATATGACGCCTTTTGTGGTGCAGAAGTGTCCCATCTTCTTCAACTAAAAGTTAGGAATTCTCTTCTCCATAAAAAAGAGAAATTTGGGGGGGGGGGGGGGGGGGCGCGGGGAAGTAATAAGGTGTTTATGAAATATTATTCACGGTCCTACAAACCTTTTGTTCCAAAACGAAACTCCAATTTAGATACTCTATATCATATTCACATGTAAAAGGAATAATAAACTTGACTAATGGAGTTGAATATAGTAGAAGACGCTAGTTCCTTACAATGTAACGAATCAATATTTAAATTCTCATTGTAACAGTACCCACATCTAAAACCAGACAGTGTTATAAATAAGATTGCTTCTGTAGGAGGAGACAAGTAAGAAATAATAAGCTTGTGCGGTTGCTCATTAACAATAATGAAGATTCAAGAGGAGATTAAAGAATACAGCAATGTGCATAATAGAGATCAATTCCTCAATAGCACGAAGAACCCCACGCGGTTCATATCACAGAGTTATAAAGTCTGTGATAAAAACAGAGTTTGTAATAGTCATTGTGTCAAGTCTCAAATGGCTTCAAGGCTTAAAATAATCCCACACTTTTGTGTGATTTTTTATGAAAATAATCCCTCATTTTTTCTAATATATATATATATATATATATTGATATGTGTATATACTTTATTTAATCCTTAATTTAAATCATTTTTAACTAGCTTATTGAAAGTAATTAAGAAAAGTTATCATAGGATGAAATTATTTAAAAATTGCTTTAGTCGCACCTTTTCCTTTAAAATAAACATAGGAATGGTATTTTTAAAATAAAATAATTAATAAGCCACAAATTCTTCCAAAGCATGCTTGATTATATTTACATCTTGGATTATGAAGTTGTTCTTAATAATGATGCAGAGTTCAATTATCTCTAATTTATCCATATATAGCAACTGAGTATGATTTGGACTTGATTGAGATTTTAAAGAGAAAATAGAGTGATTATTACATTGATGGCGACAAGGGGATCGGATAGTGGAGAAATGCAATGATCAATTTCATCAGTGACTAATTAAAATTTCAGTGAAAAATTAGATGACATTTGGCTCTGCTTTGATGATTGATCTAATGCTCGGGGTTTGAGAGTTTTTCTGTACAATAAATTAAAAGCGAGAAATATATGTAAAGAGTCATAAAAAGATTTTAAAAGTTACGTGTAGCAGCAACCATATGGCACACAATTTTAAATAAATAAAGCAGGTAAGAAAAGAGGCAAGTCTATCTCAATGGATCTACTTTTTAAAATACTATAACTCTACGTGCCACTTCCTCAGCTCTAGCTAGCTCCTCGCCTCCTCCTATAAAAGATATACTCAATCCTTTGCATTTATATTTCTTCACTTCGCTTTTTGTGAACAAGACCTTGTTTTCACCCCAAACCCTAGTTTATTATTGTGCCAGCGACTATTTGATTAATATCTCAAAAGCAACGCTTCTTTCTTTGTCCTACATTTCTAATTTTTTGAGCTCCTTTCCCAATCTTTCACTTTCCATTAAAAGGGCTCTCCTCTCGAGAACTCAACTTTTTGCCATCAACGATACATCTCTTACAAATTACTGTGGGTAATATTTAACTCTTAATTATACTTTTACATTTACAGATTTTAACTGCCACTAAAAAATAGCCTTTTAGTGATTAACTTATAACAGTAAAAAAAAAAAAACTGTTACAAATATCAAGATTTGTAGCATTTTTAAGATAACCCTTAAACATTTGCAACCTACGTATAACTTACATCATTTAGCGTGCTGGTAAGCCACAGTAATTTTTAGCGATTAGATTATAGAAGGCGCTATAAAATGTGGCACCACAGTTGTAGTGGTGACCTAGTAGCAATTGAGTTACACTAACTGCTACAAAATGTGAATCGCAAGTTGGCACCACATTTTATAGTGGTGGAATGGATAAAACCGTTATAAAAAACAAAATGTTGTAGGTTTGTAGTGGTTCGGAACCGCTACAAACTATATTGTGGTTTGTAGTGGTATTTTAGGTTAGAACCGCTTTAAAATACAAATCATTGCATGTTAATAAGCGGGTTTTGGGAATCATTACAAAGTGTCATGTAGATCAAGGTAAGGTTTCGTGATTTATAGTAATTGATATAAGGATTCTGGGGCCAACTGCTATAAATCAGGTGGCTATATAAACACCACAATCCATCATTTTACTTTTTTGACAAATTCATTCCTTGCCTCTGCTTTGAGGAATTTTCATCATATTTAAGGTTGTACTCAAAGATTTAAGGAATTAAGCACTCGAGGTTAATAAAGTTACTTATATCATTTTATTTTTTACTTGGGTGGGTTTGTTTTCAGTAATTTTATTGTTTTTTAAATATGTTCTTGTAATATTTATGAGTTTTTGAGCCTATTTTACCATGTGTAATATGGTTTTTTAAACCTTTTTCGAGCCTATTTCATTACATTTTATTATCATTTAATTTAAATATATTTTTTGTATAACATCATACACTCAAAACCAACATTTTTCTCTTTAAGTTTTTTATTTAGGGATGGCGACAAAGAATGACTAAAAAACATTACTTTAATTCTTGTAATCATTCATTTTATATTGATTTTTGAAAAAAAAAAACCCCAATTCATATTTGTAGCGAATATTAACTTAACTGCTACAACCAACCATGTAACTACTACAAAAATCAACTGCTAAAATACCATCACCATAACCACTACAAACATAATCACTTTAACTACTACAAATGTCTCACGGGACCCCTATAAATATTTCCACCACACCTCATTTCTTATCTCTTCCATTTCTTCCAATTCCTCTCCTTTCCATTTTTTGTTTCCTTGTTCATCTGGATGAAGAAATCTGGATGAAGAACTCAAGTTGTGAGATAAATATTTTTCATCAAATCTTGATTTCATTTCATTTTATTTTGCTTCTTCGTATAATTCTTATACTAATTTTTTTGCTTCTACAGAAATTCAAGCTTCCATCCTTCCTCTACATTTTCAACATTCCTTCCATAAATAAATATTTCTCTTCATCTTCAATTTCAATTTCATAAAGTAAAGAACCTAAATCATTATTACTTATCCATAGTGTTCCCACATATTTAACATAATATTCATACTTATGTAACTTAATTAATTTAATCATTATGCTCAAATAACAATTAATATCTATTTATTACACAAACATTCAAAATAATATTGAAAAAATTATTCATGCAATTTTTTTTAATATTTTATGCAACATTTAGTAATAGTTGGCCAACGCCAACCACTACAAAATTAAATTTAAAATTCAAATTTAAATTTTTGGCGCAACTTTTAAATTTTTTCCAAACATTTGTAGTGGTTGGCGCTATATTTACAAAACTCTAAAATTAATTAGTAGCAGCTTATCACTACAAATATTTGTGCCAAATTTTTTAATTTCATTTTCTGTCACACCCACATTTTGGCAGAAAAATTTGGTGCTATATTTGTAGCAGTTAATTTGAGAGAGAATGACATATAGGTCCCAACTAAGGGAAATAATTCATTGACAAGTTTCATACATTGTTAATGATAATTTTCACTTGTTAATTCTCTCTGTTCACTTGTTAATGAAAACTTTTCTAATATTATTTCTCTTGATTGGGACCCTAAAGTCATTCTTTCAAATTTTAATCCCCCAAATTGAAATGATAGTTGTGGCAGTTTTTTAACCACAAGAAGATGCTCCTAGAATGTCTAATCTTCAGACACATCTTGTAGTTATTTTCTTGACATGTGTAGTAGTTCGTGTGAACTAATACAAATCTACTTGTAATAGTATGTTTTGTAGCAGTTTTCATAACTACTATTATTGGTGTTTGTAGCAATTAGGGAACTTTTACTATTGGCATTTGTAGCAGTTTTTGCAAATACTACAATTGATGTTTGAAACCGCTATAAATCCACCATTTTTACCCCTACAAAATGAGCGACTGTTTTGTAGTTGTGCATATTTCAAACCTCTATAAAAATATTTAAATACATAGTTATGCAGCATGATTTCATCAGTTATTATATTCAAGTTCAAGTTAATGATAACAAGTCCCACATGAAAAGAAACGAGCTTCATGTAATTCTCCTCAAAATTCGATTGGAGAACTTTTACCATTTAAATTCAAGTATATGGAAGTCAAGAAATAAAAGTTAGCGAAGTAATATTTAAAATTATAATTATCCCAATAATAGCAGTTATAAAACTTGAGGTCAGATAGTAATTTAAAATTTTGAATTCATTAACAATTAACCTACACTTAGTGTCGAAGTTAAATGAACTTCAAAGTGATCGAGCAAAATTCTTAACAGTTGTCATATTATATTTCTGTATCCATTTAGCCCCAAAAAAACGTGATAGGCATGCCGATAACAATTGTCCCACAAAAGTTATTCCATTTACATGTACGTATTGGCAAGATCACTTCATTATTTACGGTGTTTGTTCGATTAATTGCAGTGTTCTGTAATATAATATAATACTTTTTTTGGTTTTTATTATTCTTTATAGTCCTTATTATAACACATAAACTACCTTTAATTAATTTATTTATTACTAGCTTTAACAGTTGTCATATTATATTTCTGTATCCATTTAGCCCCAAAAAAACGTGATAGGCATGCCAATAACAATTGTCCCACAAAAGTTATTCCGTTTACATGTACATATTGGCAAGATCACTTCATTATTTACGGTGTTTGTTCGATTAATTGCGGTGTTCTTTAATATAATATAATACTCTCTTTGGTTTTTATTATTCTCTCTTGTCCTTATTATAAGACACCAACTACCTTTAACTAATTCATTTATTACTAGCTTTAACAGTTGTCATATTATATTTCTGTATCCATTTAGCCCCAAAAAAACGTGATAGGCATGCCAATATCAATTATCCCACAAAAGTTATTCCGTTTACATGTACATATTGGCAAGATCACTTCATTATTTACGGTGTTTGTTCGATTAATTGCGGTGTTCTTTAATATAATATAATACTCCCTCTGGTCTTTATTTATTACTTCCTCTGATCCTTATTATAAGGCACCAACTACCAAAATATTTTGGTCCTTATTATAAGACATCAACTACCTTTAACTAACTCATTTATTACTATTTTCCAATTATACCCTCATTTTTAATTAACTCTTTAAATTCACATAATTAAAGTAGGGGTTAAGTTGGAAATATTTATTATTTTTAAACTTATTTAATGACTTAACTTCCATTTATTGGTTTGTAAAAAATAGTGGTTGATGCCTTATAATAAGGACCAGAGGGAATATAAGGCACCAACTACCAATATTTTTTTATCCTTATTATAAGGCACCAACTTACTTTAACTAACTCATTTATTACTTTTTTCCCATTATGTCCTCATTTTTAAATAACTCATTTAAAGCTACATCATTAAGTAGGGGTGAATTTGGAAACATTTATTAATTTTAAACCAAATTAATGAGTTAACTTCTATTCCTTAGTTTGTGAAAATAATAGTTGATGCCTTATAATAAACATTAGAGGGAGTATATATTAAAAGCTAATTCATCCTCTCTCTAGTAGCAATAATGATTTAGTAATAAAGTAGACACTTGTGCTCCTTTCCTCATTACCTATATTTCATACATGATTTGTTTGTCTTTTGGTTGATGCTTAAAAATTGGCTTATATCAAGTGTATGGACATTATATTTTACAAAATTATTGTCTTTATCTTTCTCTCTTTTTTATTGGTCCAGAGCCACACTCCATTGACGGCCCCATCACTTTATTGAACACCAAAATTATCAAGCAACAGGCTTTTGTGTATTCGTGTGGGGGATCTAGAAGTTCACAAACCTCTGCCCCTAACAAAAGGAATTTAGCATCATTTGAAAATCTTGTGTGCAATGATTTCAATGCTTTATTAACTACAGTATTTCCCACTCCACAGCTGTCAAAACAATAACAACTCGTGGACCAATATAATACTACCCTCGTCCGATCCTCTGGGGTTTCTTTATTCTAGTTATCAATTTTAAATAAGTTGCATTATTCAATGGCTTATGATTTTTTACGAATTTTATACTACATGTATATAAAGATTAAGTATCAACTATTACTAGTCTACTACTACATCAAGCTTTATTCTAAAATATAGGGGTTATTATGTTTTATCAACAACTAAGAAAAACTTAAATAGATTATTAATCAAAATGTCTTGTTCAATAATTTTATTGAATGTCTACTTTAGTTTTCTTCTGCCTCTTTCTACCAGACTTCACATTGTCTGATCTATCATTTTCACCAGTACCTCCAAAAAGAGCTTTATTTATACACATACAAACCAATTCAAACAACTTGGTTATGGATATAAAAACGATAGTTAGATTTTAAATATTACAATGAGTTAAATTTTAAGTTTGTAAACCAAAATAAAGAAATTAGGGGAAATTACACTGTGGTTTCAAGGACCATAAAAAATTACAAAAAAGTCTCAAACCAAAATCTCATATCAGAAAAGTCCTAAAAAAGTCTTTGGGACTTTTATGTAATTAATTGGCATAATAATTACAACTAAAATGCCATATCAACAACTGGAAATGCTATGTTAATAACAAAAATTCTTACAACTTGAAAAACCGTATTAACAACTTAAAATATCATATTAGTAATTGAGAATTTTTGTTGTTAACATAGCATTTGCAGTTGTTAATATGACATTTTTAATTGTAATTAATATGACAATTAATTACAAAAAAAGTCCCAAGGACTTTTTT
Source organism: Acacia confusa (assembly GCA_037074495.1). Taxonomy (NCBI): domain Eukaryota; kingdom Viridiplantae; phylum Streptophyta; class Magnoliopsida; order Fabales; family Fabaceae; genus Acacia; species Acacia confusa. The sequence goes on from CM073509.1 coordinate 5,360,994, forward strand.
GGAACTTTTCTAATAAGATTCTGGTTTGAGACCTTTTTGTAATTTTTTCCGGTCCTTGGGACCACAATATAATTTTCCCAAGAAATTAAACTACTTATCTCCTTGAAAATATATATTTGTAATTGGAAAATAGTATTATTTTAAAATTATTTTAGCCTTATTAAGATCTCAAAGATTTGCATATAGTAACCATGCATACACCAACCCCAATCGCTAACACATAAATTACGGCAAATGATTATGATTTGGACTTGATTGAGATTTTAAAGAGAAAATACAGTGAGTACTATATTGTTGGTGAAAGTGGATCGGATAGTGGAGAAATGCAACGATCAATTTCATCAGTGACTAATTAAAATTTCAGTGAAAAATTAGATGAAATTTCGCTCTTCTTGGATGATTGATCTGATGCTTGGGGTTTGAGAGTTTTTCTGTAGAATAAATTAAAAGCAACAAATATATGTAAAGAGTCATAAGTTCCGTAAAAAAACACAAAAAGATTTTAAAAGTTACATGTAGCAGCAACGGTATGGCACACAATTTTAAATAAATAAAGTAGTTAAGAAAAGAGGCAAGTCTATCTCAATGGATCTTCTTTTTAAAATACTATAACTCTACATGCCACTTCCTCAGCTCTAGCTAGCTCCTCCTATAAAAGATATACTCAATCCTTTGCATTTATATGTCTTCACTTCGCTTTTTATTCTTTTTGTGAACGAGACTTTTTCACCCCAAACCCTAGTTTATTATTGCGCCAACGACTATTTGATTAATATCTCAAAAGCAACGCTTCTTTCTTTGTACTTCATGTCTAATTTTTTGAGCTCCTTTCCTAATCTTTCACTTTCCATTCAAAGGGCTCTCCTAATGAGATCTTAACTTTTTGCCATCAACGATACATCTCATACAAGTTACTGTGGGTAATATTTAACTCTTAATTGTAATTGTATTTTTACATTTACAGATTTCAAATGCCACTAAAAAAAATAGTCTTTTAATAGTAATTAACTTATAGCAGTTACAAAAAACCGCTATAAATATCAGGATTTATAATAATTTTAAGGTAAACCGCTACAAAGTTATAACATATGACTTGCACCGGCGCCAAATGACGCACTAATAAGCCATGATAATTTGTAGAGGTTGAATCATATAAACTGCTACAAAATATAGTGTTAAGCTGGTGCCAATTGTAGAGATGACCTAACAGTAGGTGGGTCACACTAACCTCTACATTTTGTAGCGGTGGAATGCGTAAAACTGCTACAAAAGATCAAAGGTCGCATGTTTTGTAGTAGTTTGGAATTACTACAAACTATATCGTGGTTTGTAGCAATTTTTGAAGTAATAACTGTTCCAGAATACAAATCGTTGCATATTTGTAGCAATTTTTTGGAATTGCTAAAAGTATCATGTAGACGACCGAGATAGAATTTCGTATTTTATAGCTATTGATGAAGCGGTTTTAGGGACATTCACTGCAAATCAGGTGGTTGTAACCATTACTACAAATCCACTTGCAACAATAGCAGGTATAATAAAACTTGAGGTCAGATAGTAATTTTAAATTTTAAATCATTAACAATTAAGCTACCCTTGGCGTTGAGGTAAAATGAACTTCAAAGTGATCGATCAAAATTCTTAACAGTTGTCATATTTCTGTATCTATTTAGCCCCAAAAAAGACGTGATAGGCATGCCAATATCAATTGTCCCACAAAAGTTATTGGCAAGATCACTGCATTATTTACGGTGTTTGTTCGATTAATTTAATATAATATATATTAAAAGCTAATTCATCCTCTCTTTAGTAGCAATAATGATTTAGTAATAAAGTAGACACTTGTGCTCCTTTCCTCATTACCTATATTTTATACATGATTTGTTTGTCTTTTGGTTGATGCTTTATTCATAAAATTATCAAGTGTATCGACATTATGTTTTATAAAATTATTGTCTTTATCTTTCTCTCTTTTTGATTGGTCCAGAACCACACCCCCAAATTAACTTCATTGACGGCCCCATCACTTTATTGAACACTAAAATTATCAAACAACAGGCTTTGTGTATGCGTGTGGGGGATCTAGAAGTCCACAAACCTCAGCCCCTATGAAAGGGAATTTAGCATCATTTGAAAATCTTGTGTCCAATGATTTCAATGTTTTATTAACTACAGTATTTCCCACTCCACAGCTGTCAAAACAATAACAACTCGTGGACCATGGACTATATATATAATACTACCCTCTTCCTCTGAGATTTTTTTATTCTAGTTATCAATTTTAAGTAAGTTGCATTATTCAATGGCTTATGATTTTTTACGAATTTTATACTCCATGTATAAGTACCAACTACTACTAGCCTAGCTACTCCAACATGCCTTATTCTAAAATATAGGGACAGCTGCATAAATTATTCGAATCATTATGCTTTATTAACAACCATCAAATACTTAAATATGTTGTTAATCAAAATGTCTCATGTTCAATGATTTTATTGAATGTCTTCTTCAGTTTTCTTCTACATCTTTCTATAAGACTTTACATTGAACTTTATTTATACATGTCCACACCACTTCAAATAACTTAGTTAATGATATAAAAACAATAGTTAGATTTTAAATATTACAATGAGCTCAATTTTAAATTCGTAAACCAAAATAAAGACATTGGACTAAATATATATTTGTAATTGGAAAATAGTATTATTTTAGCCATATTAAGATCTCAAAGATTTGCATATATATTCCCATGACCCAATGAGAAGATCACGTACACACAAACACACAATCAATTTTGTAATTAACTATTAAAGCATATATGTAAAAAATAATAATGAAGTACTCCTAAAATATTTTAATTCCAAAAGTGTTAGTTCATGTGATATTCCGCTCAAACTCGTCAAACATAAGCATCCTGTGATTTTTTCCTCCTACTCTCTTCCTTTTGGGTACACCAGCATATCATGTGATTTTAGCGTATGCGCGTTCAATTTCCTATTTTATAGTACTTTCGTACCATATGAACAAGTCTTAAAACGTTGCTGATTCTTCCTTGTAAGAAGAAATAAAAATAAATTGTAATTAATTCTATGTTGTTTTTTGTCCTACTAGTAACAGACTTGAAAATGAATCTTGAAACAGATTGCATGATGAAGAGGTCAACTTTTTGTTAAGAAAACAAAGCTTTATTTTTTTAAAAAAAAAAAAAATTGAGTCTTTTCGAAAAGGATCGGAGCAACTTTTTGGGGGCATTATTAACATTGCTCTTGGAAAAGCAATACAGAAAGAGAACCAGAGGTGAAGGTAATGTCAAAAAGGGGCCTAACTGCACCCATTTGCCATTTTAATTAATCTCAGCCCACCCTCACTTTTTCTTGTTTCTCCAAAATTGCTTATTATTATTAACCTCATCCATTACCATTTATTATTATCAATTAGCAAAACCCACAAACCACTCCTTCTCTTTTATTGGTAAAGTCCTACTAATGCAATGGAAAAACTATCTTTATTATATGTATCTTCACTCAATTTTTAATTTAATATTTATATATTTTTCTCTTTATTAAATTTTTTAAATTTGTTTAGTTTTTTTTTTGCTCGGAATTAAATTTGTTTAGTTAGCATGCTAGTTCTTATAATACTTTTAACACTGTTAACCCTTATATATACAAGGGTGAACGCCATCATCAAAACTTAACTTAAAGAATTTAGCAAAAAGAAAAAAAAAATATAGGTACCAAATCAAAAATAAAGAAAACGTACAAGACATGCAAAATGATTTTCTCATAATATTTTTATAAATTTCTTAATGAGTATATGTTCTTCGTTGTCTAATTCATCATTAAATTTCCCAACTAATGCATTTACTCCGTTGCCATTGGCATTAACACCAACAGTGCCCTCTGGGACTCCAACTGCTACTGCCCAATTGCCTGGAATTAATTCCTACTCAGTATAATTTCACTAGAATTTAATTAGAAGATTTTAAAATTCAATAATTTTACCTCTTAATTAAATATTAAGTTTTTTTAATTCATTCCTCACCCTATTTTTATAATTTACTCTTCCACATTTGTTTGGAAATTTAATTCACTTTCTCTAATTTTAACCTACAATTTTCCATTAAAGAAAACTACCAAGCGATTCTATTTTTTTTATCTGACAAATTTTTTTACTGTACATTCCTTTCAAATTTATTATCTCTAACTAATTTTAAACTCATGCAATTCTATTACCTGTAATTTATCTGAGATCCCTTATGTTTTGTCTCCGATTTAGAGTACATATATAAATGTCATTTACCATTAAACAAAAGCTGTAGCAGTTAGAATCTGTAAGACGGAGAACTTAAAGATGATCGCAGTGGTCATTAAATTGCAGGCGAAATTTTTACTACAACGAATTAATGAAACAGGCGACAACCAAACCTCTTTACAGAGAGGCATTTCAACAACTACACTTGATTAATTCTAAGTGTTATATATAAGTCAGAATCTTCGAAGATGGAACCTATTCTTCGGGCTTTGTTACTCTCTGATGTGATCTGTCCCCGCACCGACTGCAGGAAACTCACCACCATAGAGATTTACGCCTCTGATCCCTTGGTACTTCAAGAAACTTCTTCCACCACAATACTTTTAATTTCCCATCAAATTTAATTCCCTTTATTGCAGCATCCGCTGTTCTTGCCGCCTCTCCTCTCTGTTTTCTGCCTCGGATATCTTTTTTTGAAGACAGAGTAAGAATATAGGCAGATTGATGTTAACATAATGCCCAGAATTTTACCACAAAACACCGTAAGAATTAAGATTAAGAGAAGCATGTATATTCCGGAGCAGTCCAAGTTGTTTGGCTTCCTCTCTAATGGGTCTCGACGGTTTCTTTTTTTGGGTTTTGTTTCCAAGGGACAAGAGTTGGACTTGCTTAAAAACTTTGAGTCTGATGATGAAGACGATGAAAACCGAGCCTCTGGGTTTATTTCTTGAATACTACTGATATCCACCGACGTTTGGCTCCATATGGATCTTTCATCGCCGGTGGATGAAGTTTCCTCTGTGTATCTCGTCGAATAACTGCTGTCTGATTCACAAGAATCCCGGCGAGATCGGTTTTTACGGTGGGCTCTTCGATTCTGTAAGCAAAAAAAATTAAACATAACCTAATCAGATAAAGATTCATTCTCTTTCTTTTTTTTTTTTTTTTTTTTTGCTGTACAGAACAGAGAAACAATGTGAAGTTACTAACCAGGAGGGTTTCAAACACCATGGCTTTGAGGACCCGAGAAAGCTTGCGTTTTGGAGGTAGAGAATTGTGGGGGTTATGGATTTCATCATGGTGAGAAGCAGTTGCAAAGGAGCGATGAGATGGAACGGGGGAGTCAAGCATGGCGTCGAGATCGACGACAGGGCGAAAACAGAGGAAGAACTTTTTGTTCTTGGAAGAGTTTGAATTTGTCATGGTGGAAATCAGAGAGCAGTAGTGAGAGAAAGGAAGGAGTTAGAGAGAGAGAGGGAGAGGAAGAAAGAGAGTGTGGCGTGGTGGTTGGAAAAGGCCGGCGAGCAAAGATGGAATGAAGAGGAAGAAGGCAGTTGTATTTATACAATGTTTGGATGGTCCGTCGGCATCCTTCTTCCTTCGGCCTTTTTCCTCTGGGCCACTTTATATATATAAATATGAGATAGAATATTCTTAATGCAACTTAATCACTGTCACTTTTTTTTTTTATGGTTAGATGCATTATTTAATCCAACGGTTCTAATTTACCTTATTTAAAACCTTGGTATCACACTGTGCAACCCCTTCATCTCCTAATCTTCCCTCATCCTCGATCGATCTCGACTCCTGAGGCCACTCTCTCTCCATTCTTCAGTCCTCTTCTTGGTATGTATTCCTTAATCTTCCTTTTTCTATGGTCGACTTGAACATAATGGCGGGATTTTTATTTTTTATTTTTTATTTTGGCCAACAAATATGGCGGGATGTTACCAATTGCGAGATCCAGGAAGGGTTGGGGCGTCGAGGACCTAGAAATATCTACTTTCTTTGATACCCTTGTAATGTTTTGAATCGTGGGCCGGGGCTTGTTTGTTTGTCGATCGGCCGGACTCCAACGTCGTGAGGCTTACTGCAGACGAAATTAGAGAGGAAACGCGAGAAGGTCCAGGTTTGATTATATAAATCTAATAAAACAGATTGAGAGGGGAAAAAAAAGAGAGAGTGAAATTAGAGGAAGGGGCAAGGTCAATGCAATTTTCGGATCTTTTCCTGCTCCAGACGAAACATTTTCATAGATTCTTTCTCCCACTGAGGGATCAAAACAAAATCCAAAAAAAAAAAAAAAACTATGGAGATTTTGATTGAGGTAGAATGTGAATTGGATGGGATAATTGATAATAGATAATAGACACTAGATAATCAAATATCGGATCTGACCAAATCAGATTGGGAGAGGGAAGATTGGGAGACAAAGGGGTTGCACAGTGTGATACAAGGTTTTAAATAAGGTAAGTCAGGACTGTTGGATCAAATAATAGATTTAATGATAAAAAAGTGGTAGTCAAAAGGTAATAAGATTAAGAGGTAGTAAGAATATCCTAACTCTATAAATATATATATGTATACATACACATATATGTATACAGAAATAATATTATATATCTTCTTTAAGATTTATTTTGTCCATCGTTTTGCTACACATGCCGGGGGACACCTGTTAGTCTGTTACATATCCTTTTTTTTTCTTGTAAAAAAAAAAAAAAAATCTGCACATGGAATTCTAAAATAATATAAATATCATCAACATTAAGTGATTAAACACAACATCGGCTGATTATTTAGCAATCATAACTGTAAAAAAAAAAGTGTGAAACTACATATGAAAATTTTAAAATTATACAAAAATATTATGGTCATTAAGTCAATTGACCAACGACTTAATCCATCGTGGGTATTATGCATGACGCTAGCTATACAACTCTCTCATTTTATTTTCATCTGCAACCTCCTTTTACTCATGCTCCTCTTCATCTCTTTCCAACACTTGACTAATTTATAATAACAGGGTCCCTAATCCTCAGCATGTTAGTTTTGAGCCAAAACCACTGTGGAAAAAAAAAATTAAAGAAAAACATAATTGATGTCTTGATGAAACATTCAACAGCCTTTACCCAGTGGCAAATCTTGGAATTTTAATAACGGGGCGAAATTAAAAAAATATTATATTATAAATAAAAATACTTGAAATACAATACAGACCTAATATACAAAAAATTGAAAGAAATATATTACAAAAATTAAGATCATTTCACTTGACTCTTATTCTACATATTTTCATAATGTTAAATTTAATTATAATTGAATCAATGCTAAAACTTAAAATAGTTTCTTTTTCAATCTATGTAATTAAAATATCATCAAGAAATTGGTTTTCTATTATATTTTGAAGCTCGTTCTTAATTATTTTCATAGTAGAAGGAAAGATATTTCAGTTGTTGTTGTAGAAATTGAAAGAGTGAGTATAAGTTTAATCACTCTATCAATAAGTACATACAAATCTAAGGACTCTTCCCCATAATAATTACCTAAAAATGGTATGAATTAATTCACAAAATTTCATATCACACATTCCATTTTGCATAGAGATAGATATAATTCACAAAATTCCACATTACACATTTCATTTCGCAAATTGTATATCACAAACTACATATCATAAATCACAAATTTCTAGCTAAACTCTAATTTTATTTTCCTAAAATAAACCACTGAAGTAAAAATATAAATCATACAACTTTTACTCAAGCTCATTAATTAACTCCATTAAATTAAAACAAAATGATCATCTAGAAGCCTCAAAATTTCCAAATCTAAAAAATCCTTGAATTTTTCATAAAACAAATTCCATCCAACTAAAACATAAGAGACTAGAAAGATAAATTACATCACTTGTCTACACACCTACTCCCCTTCTTGTAATCTCATTTTCTCATACTCTCAATCACTCTCTCGGTGCTACAAGAGAAAAGAAGAGGAGAGGATTGCTATGAACCATTGCTAGCTTATTCTTTGCCGACTGTGCGTGATGAATGAATTAAAAGGGTTTTAAATATATGAGGGGCCACGAGTGGGTTCTTCCATTTCATTAATTCATTTAATTGGTGGGCTCCTATTTCTCATATTTTGTTCTTTAAATTTTAGTTTTTGTTTTTTGGGGGCTAAGACCTACCTCCGGTTGCATTATGGACTTGGTTTCTCTACCCATCATTTGGATAAACATAGAGAGCTCATCTTTGTCCAGATAAGATTAGATGGTCTAGATCTGACTTTTTTTTACTTTTTTATTTTTTATAAAAAATAATTTTAATGGATAGAGAATCTAAAATAAATATAACTTATGGACTTGACATTAAAAAAAATGTTTTTTTCATTTAAAAAAATAAATAAGATTTGGACCGTCTAGATTTCATCTAAATGGTCCATAGTTCATCCATACAGACAAGCTCAAGGGACAAGTAGGAAAACCAACTTAGTTCCACCATTGCTTATACCACTAAGAGGGATATCACAAGTTTAAATCTATATGTAACCTTTGGCACCTATTTAAAAGAAAGAAAGAGGCACCTCAATTATATAAGTTTTCTCCTTTTTTATAGCATACTTATATATTGATTTTATAGAAAAGTAAATATGTGTCAAATATACAAAAATTATTAAAGATAAACAAATTTTTTTCTTAAATTAAGGCAACATCTAAAGAAGATGAGTATTTTTAAAAAATTGTGTGCGTGTATTCCCCTAAAATTAATAAAAGATTTCTAACAGAAATGTAGGCATTTAATAATTAATATTGAGTAATATTAAGAAAATTATTATTACTTTTAAAAAATAACACTTTATAAAAAAGATACTAAGAACTTTAAATCCTATGATTTCTTGTTATCATCCAATAGTAAGTGGTTTTTTAGGCACATGGAAACGATTCTATTTGAAAGACCATCGAACACTAAATGTAGACACATTTCCTATCACGAAGTTAAACTTTCATTTATTATGCTATGAATGACTGATTCATTCCACTAAATTTAACCCTATTGATATATAGATTAGTGAATGTTAAAGTGGATGAAGAAAAAAAAAGAGCAACTTTTGAGACAACGGCCCGTGGGGGACAGAGAGCAAGATTTCACATAATTTTGATATAAATTGTTAGTATTGGTGAGAAAAGACAGTGTCTTCATTTCATTTCTTTTTTTTTTTCCTTTATCTTTTTCTTCTTTTTTATTTGTGTGGATAAGATATGGATATAGCTTAAGGATCCTGAATTGAATAAGTTGGGTGTGGTGGGGTCGAGAACAAGGAGTTGGCATATGCTTGGGAGACAAATTTTGATATCTGTTATGAATATACTTATTATGTGGATGTCCATTGACTCGCGGTTTCCAAATATTAAAAGATGATATGGGACCCACGCATAGTGATTTACTATTTGCATAGTACCACGCATAGTAGTTTACTATTTGGTGGGACCCGCACACAATTATACAATCACTCACGGGAAGGAAATCCGTGAGTGAATAGTTTAGGTTTTTGGGGAAAACTACACCAAATGACCCAGAGGTAGAAATTACACTAAAGTCCCATTTTTCTTCTATAAATAGAGGTTTTCTGTAACTGTTCATCTATTGAATGAAATGAGAATCTATCTCTCTACTTTATCTCTCTAGAACCTCTGCTCTTCTTCTTATTATTTTTATCAGTTTTATAACACGTTATCAGCACGAAGACTCTACTAAGGTAAGATTTTCTCACCATCTATTTCATATTTCCATTTTATTTATCTGGGATGATCTTAACCATTATATGGAATTAAATATCTATTCTTACCGATTATTTTAACATCGGGTTCCATGGTTAAGATTTGAGATTATTTACTATTTTACTACGGTAAATAGTAATTTACTATTCACAGTAAATTTACCCCTTTTTCAGTAATTTTTACATTTTATTCATTTGACTCCTACATGGAAGTCTAGATTAATCTTTCTGTAATTTTACTTTATTCACTATTTATAGTGAATAGTAATTTTACTATTCACGGTAAATTTATATTTTATTATTTACAGTAATTTATTTATGTTTATATATTCTTCCCACTTCCTATTCATTTATTTCATGGTGGCGTCATTAAGCTCCATTTGTAATTCTTTACTTACTGCTTTATTTATTTATCTCATGGTGGCTATACTAAGCTCCATACTGACTTTACTAATATTTAGTTTTATGTCACTAACATTTATTTTATTGTTACTAACATTTATTTATCTTTTATGATAACACATTAGTATATTTACTAGTGGGTTCTATTTATTTATTTTAACATTTATTTATTTTTTATGGCGGCAACATTATTTATTAGTGGGCTTCATTTATTTATTTTATTTTACATTTATTTATTCTTCATGGAGGCACACTAGTATCTATTAGTGGGCTCTATTTATTTATTTTATTTAAAGTTTATTTATCTTTTATGGTGGTGACATTTTGTGGGCCCCATTTATTTTAATTCTTTACTGCTTTATTTATCTTTCATGGTAGCAACACTAGTATAGTGGGCACCATTTATTATTTACTGCTTTATTTTTCATGGTGGTAACACTTGTATAGTGGACTCCATTTATTTATTATTTATTTACTGCTTTAAATCCCCTTCCCTTTTTATTTTACCGTTTTCTATATATTATATATATATATTTACATTTGCATATGCATCTTCTTTCTTATCTTTGGATGAGATAGGTCTCGCTGTGAGTTTACTACCATTCCTATCTCATCTTCTTTTTATTTATCTAGCATGTTTATTTCCAGTCATTTATTTTATTTTATTTATTTATTGCTATATATATATATCCCTCTCCCTTTTTATTATTTATGGCAACGACACTAATATATACATATTAGTGGGTTCCATCTATTTATTTTATTATGTTTATATTTTATTTATTCTGAAGATAAACTGTTAAAAAGCCATATATATTATGAGATCAAAACGCCATAGAGAGATGAGGCATAAATTGGCTTGAGACCAAGAGGCAAGATAGCCTTAATTTCAGAGGCAAGATAGCCTGAAGCCAAGAGGCAAGTTAGCCTGATAACAAGTGACAAATTATGAAACAATATTTGATCCATAAATTTTGTATGCCATCAGTTGTATAAAGGTCTCAAAATTATATATTTGGCATTAAATATTCCCTTAAATTATGAGACAAGGGATTGTATGATCATGATTGATATTATAAATAAATATATTCAATTTGCTATTGTAGTAGCAATATTGTGGATTAATTTCTTGCCATGATCAAACAAATCAGTGAGTTATGGATCATGAATTTTTATCCAACTTCATTCCCAGAAGTGAATGAAGCAAATATATTATTATAGTTGTTATGTGATTTCTATGATTATAACAATTTTTATAAATACGAGAAAAGAATATTCATAAACAAAATAATTAAGCAAAAGGAAATATTATTTCAACAAAGTTTAATTGCGAGTGGCTCAACATCATTACAAACTTTAATCATCTCATTCTGAAGATATTTAATGTCTTCTTCTTTTGCTTCTCTTGAGATGGGATCCAGATGAGGCAAAGCTCTTCGTAATATCGAGATTTGCGTCATAAGTTTCTTGAGCTTCTTGTGTGGCCACTCCGTTAACCCTCCTTTTTGATAGATTTTTTGTATGGTGTGAGTAGACATATTTAATTGTTTACTCGCTTCATCAAGGGTTAAGTGAAAATAATTTCTTAAATCATGGAGCGTTGTTTTCTTTATTCTTTCTCTTTGCTCCATAGATAACCTATATAATTCACCCTGGTTAAGGGATGAAGTATCATAGGGTATACTTACTGCAGGTTGTTTTCCTTTGCCTAATGAGTGTTCAATATTGGTTTGAAATGAACTTCCATGGAGGTCATTTGGATTTATAGCCCATTCCGAACCAACACAGAGAACCTCATGATAGGCTAATACAGGATCACGCATCAAGATATATCCTGATGCTTGTAAATCTATACAATACTGTGTCAGAAATTGTTTGATTTCTTCAAAATTTTTCTTTGTGAAATCAAACATTGGAAGCCTGTCAGTATTATAAGATTTATCCTGTACTTTTTCAAATAAAACAGCATGGGTAATCATACCTGTTCTTCTTCCGTGAACTTCAAGTTTATGGTACTGAAGTCCGTTGGTATGAATAATTTCCCGTAAAACATGACAGCAACTACATTCCAATAAGCTAGTAGTTGCTAATTGGCTTGTAGCTGTTGGCTGGCTAATTGTTGCTGGCTGGCTAGTGGTTGTTGGTTGGCTGATTGTTGTTGTCGGGCTGGTTGTTGCTGGCAAACTGATGATAGTTTGCTGGCTAGTGAATGCTGGTTGATTAACTGCCGACACTATTGGCTGAACTGGATTGGTAGACTCCATTAGTTCTGCCATAGTTCTACACCTCTTAACAGGCCTCCTTGATGAACCTGCTTCAGTTGTACCTTCAATCCTTGTAGATTGAGGAAGAACACTTGTTCTAGGGGGAGAAGTAGGTACATTTGAAGCAGAAGGAGGAATAGTAGAAGGAGGAATAAACATTTCAAAGGGATTAGGAGATAACAAAGAAGTAAATGACATGTTATGCTGATCATCATATAACAAAGCATCAAGTAATGCTGTTTCGGATGTATCAGAAACTGGGATAAAACTGCTTGGTCCTGCCATGGCAATAGAATTTAGAGAAATATGTGTGAGTATCTGGTAGTTGATATTATCAGATGCTTGAGTGTTTGTAAGGCATGTTCGTTTGCCTTCCTCTATTTATAGTTGAATTAAATCCTATTGAATCTCTGCAGATTTGCGTAGTCCTGTTAAATCTCTACAGATTTGCTCCCTATAAAGCACGAGCCTGGAATCTTTTTGACTTTATATGTATACGACAATCTGAGTTGTCGCGCCTGTGATTCCACAGTGATGCGCCTGTGATTACACAGTATTGCGCTCGTGAATCTGCAATTATACACCTGATGATTTTGTATTTAATATATATTTGTTTGTTGATTCTGGAAAATGGAAATTTTATCATGGAATATTGTATGGAAATTTCATGAATTAATTTTTAAGGTCTCACACTTGAGGGGGAGAATAATATATATCAAGTGTGAATATTTATGTGATAATTCTTTGTGAATGTTTCTATATTGATTCCCCCAAAATGAATATTAGATTTGATGATAAATCATATGGAAAGTTGGCATGACTTGTTTGATCATCCGAGTCATATATTATGTGCTGCTTGTTCTCAGATAGACATAATTATTGGAAATGGATCTCTGGAAATATATCAAATTGAAAGTTTACATATGAGATTATAAATCTGCAAAGTTTGCAGTGATGTTTGCAACTAGAAGTTTGCAATATATTATGCGCGCAATTTCCAGATTGAATGATCCAGAAATAATGTATTAAAGTATCCATGAATGGATAGATCAATGATTATGAGAACAAAATTTATATGTTGTGTATATTTGCAGCAATTATATAAGCCAACAGAATTCTCCCCGTATAATTGGTTTTTGGTCAGGAGCCAGAATAATTCCATCTTAAAATGTTTTAAATGTGCAATGATTATTAATCTACTTCAATGCACATAGATGGATATACAAAGATGGATATACAAAGAAAATTGATGATTTGATGAGGGGGAGAAAAATAAGCAGATTGGGTAAAGATTTACTAGAATGTATTATCATTGGCTCATATTGATCATTGTACAAGGAATTGTGCACTAAAAGTTCAAAATGATAATTCAATTTCAGAGTTTAGTTAATCGAATGCTAGAAGCATTTACTGACCTAAAGAAAGTGACAAAGTCACATATCCCAACTATAAATGCTCCTATATGAATTGTTATAAAGCACGCCTGAAGCGTTGCTGGTCCATCGGTTATAAAGATAAAAATCCTCAAAAGAGAAAAGGAGCTATAAGAATATAGATGATCATGTTGAGGATAATTAAGAAAAGCTTTAGAAGAGCCATCTCCTGAAGAGATGTTATCTCCAGAAGAGATATTACAAGTAAAGTGTATTGTGGTCCAAGAAGAGACCCAGGTATTTACATTATGAGATCTCAATAAATTATGAATGAAATCCGATGGGATTGAAAATGAAGTCGACGTTAATAATATCTATGATAGCATATGCTACAATGAATGATAATGAGGATCATGAGCCACAATATATTTGTATGTGCTAGAAGCACATAAGGCGCCAAAAACACATATGTCCCAAAAGGACTCAAGATGATAGTGCATATAGCATCATTATCTGAATAAACATTTATTGAATTTCTATATGCACATATATATTTATGAAAAGATTATTATGACTTTACTTGACAGATTTAGATCTTGCAGGTATATAATGAACAATCAGATTGGGTGTTTCTAACAGAATATTTGATGACAGAAAGTATAATATGCTCAGAAAGACATTGAAGCAATATAGTCATCAGGGGGAGCAACACTGATGTAATCAAGAGGGGGAGACGATACACGCTGTACTCTTTTTCCCTTATCTGGGTTTTATCCCACTGGGTTTTTCCTAGAAAGGTTTTTAATGAGGCAGCACTAGAAAGTGTATCAATGGATGATGTACTCTTTTCTTTGGCTAGGTTTTTATCCCACTGGGTTTTTCCTAGTTAAAGTTTTTAACGAGGCACATTCATAAATGGACATCCAAGGGGGAGTGTTATGAATATACTTATTATGTGGATGTCCATTGACTCGCGGTTTCCAAATATTAAAAGATGATATGGGACCCACGCATAGTGATTTACTATTTGCATAGTACCACGCATAGTAGTTTACTATTTGGTGGGACCCGCACACAATTATACAATCACTCACGGGAAGGAAATCCGTGAGTGAATAGTTTAGGTTTTTGGGGAAAACTACACCAAATGACCCAGAGGTAGAAATTACACTAAAGTCCCATTTTTCTTCTATAAATAGAGGTTTTCTGTAACTGTTCATCTATTGAATGAAATGAGAATCTATCTCTCTACTTTATCTCTCTAGAACCTCTGCTCTTCTTCTTATTATTTTTATCAGTTTTATAACAATATCTATTATATTTCATTTCATATCAAGAAATTGAAATTGCCCTGCATTTAATAAATGAGTCATGCTTATATGTCTGCGTGTTGAAAGTATATCTTAGTGTGCATGCATTTTTTATATGTTGGCGTGAGTAATTTTTAGTTTGATTTTTCAAAAATTAAATTAATGGTGATCCAATACATTGCATTGCAACATGTGAATAAAGTAAATTTTGAAGTGGCCGAATATTAAAATTTGAGGTACAGTCAATTGTTTAGCGTCGACGGGATTTGGTCAGATTAAGATAGGACACTAAGTAACTCGATCGGATTCAGTTTACATATTCTTATGTTCTAATTATGCATAAGTAAAATTATACTGTATATTTTATGTCTATTTTATAAGAAATAAATGAAAAATATAAAAAATACAGGTCTTAAATAGCCCCATACAATTTTTTATTATATTTACTCTTACGGTCCTATTTATAATGCTTTTCTAACATGTTTCATCTTAACACAGATTTAGTTTCATCATAACCCTATGCAGTTTAATAAGAAGTTTTAAAAAAATAACAATATAAAGAGTAGTAAATTAGGGGTGAAATTATATATTTATAAATTTAATGAAGTGACTTATATTAACTATTAAGGATAAAAATAAAACTCTTTTCTATATGACAAATAGGACCAGAGAAGTAAGATGTACTGCAAAACGTCCACCTATATACTAGTAATTCTTGAATTGGAATGGGAGCTCAATTAATAAAAAGACAATACAAATTCGAAAATATATTTTGATTTTTTCAGACTTAGCTTATTTTATCATAATTTATCTTAAAATTCATTTTTAATTATGTAACAAATAATAAATAAAAACTGTATCAATAATTAATAAAATTAAATGGGAGCCAAATACTAGTTTATAAATTTATATGTTGCAAACATATGTTGTCAAGTAAAGTAAATACATTCAGAGCAAAAAAAAAAAAAAAAAAAAGTAAAGTAAATACATGCATCTTTGGGTGAAATACAGCCATACAATTTTAAAATATAGTCCCAACGTTACTTGATACGCAGAGTTGAATTTTCAGAAATGAGTTTTTTTTTTTTTGTAATAAATAAACGATAATTACAGGGGAAAAAAGAAGAAGTAAAAGACCTCAATAATGTGAGGGGGAATGTGGGTACGTGGTCCACTAGCGGACAGAAGCACCATTTGCATTGAATGACTGACCAATTCGTTACTTCTTTTTTTTCTTTTTTGACCTGTTTCCTTTTTTTTTTTTTTGGTTTGGGACCAAATTGACCGTCGTTATTACCAACACAGATAGTTTGTTTCTTCTGCATAGCCACTCTTTAGTGTTATGGTCCCTTATGGCTTTCCTTGGCCAAATGACAAAATTAATGTTATCCCATTACGCGTGATTCCTTCTTTTCTCGTAGGACTGAAAACAATGTTGGTGTTTTGTCCAAAACTGAACGACAGAGTTTGGAATATATAGAGAGAGCTTGAGCATCTACACTGCTGTATGATAATGTAAACTTAATAATTTGTAACTGATATGTACTCCCTCTGGTCCTTATTATAAAGCAACAATTATCTTTTATCACAAATTAAAAAATGGAAGTTAAGTCATTAAATGAGTCTAAAATTAATAAAAGTTTTCAACTTTATCTCTACTTTAATAATGTGGATTTAAAGAAGTTTGTTAAAGTAAGAACATAATAGGAAAATAATAATAAATAAGTTAGTTAAATATAGTTGGTGCCTTATAAAAAGGACAAAAAATTATGGATAGTTGTCTTATAATAAGGACAAGAGGGAGTAATTTGCTTAAAATGATCCTGGTCATTATTTTATCATGTCGTACAATTCAACATTATAATTGGAAATGTGACGCTTAGCTTTAAGAATAAAGCACATTAATTATTTATGGCTATGCTTGTAACATCCCAAATTTTCAAAAGCGGAATATTATTTTTTCATCAAAAATCATTTAAAATCATCAGAGTAGATCATTTGAGCGGAAGAGTAACTGATACTTGTATTTCAAAATGCCGTAAGTTTGGCTGGATACAATAGCGGTATATCATACCAAATATTTCAAAAGTAATGTTCAACAATGAAAGGAAGGCTTCCGCCGGAACATCAAAAGGAAGTCTTCAGCCGAGTCTTCTATGCATCCTGTTTGTGCTTCCCCTTGTCCTCCGTTCTTGGTTCTCCTGACCCTGACGCTATGTTAAGAGCTGAGGTCCCATGCATACGAACCCCAGGTAACGGTTAACCTCATATTTACATATACGGTACAAAATCACAGCAAATGAAACACTTCCAAACATGTCACTCCTAGTGAATGCAAATGTATCGCTCCCAGCGAAAAGTACCACTCCCAGTGAAAACAGATATATCACTCCCAGTGTATGCAAGTGTATAGTTATTTCTTACCAAACAAGTATTCAAACAACACACCACAACATGCACACATACCACATATACACATATTGTAAATATCAGAGTTAGTGTTACAGTACGCGAACGTACCTTCGTTGACGCTATACGGTATTTCTGGTAGGATACGGTGCGACAGTTGGTTAGAACGTATTCAAGGATATCCTATAAGGATAATATCGCATATAATCAATTACTAACATCATAACAGTCATTTTAGTCACAAATGACCATTTTACCCCTGACTTCTCTAATCGGCGAAATTTCGCCAGAACTTCATTACTTTGACTCTAATCTTCCAGAATTTTAGCATATCTCTTACTCCAACATATTTCCCAAAATAAATA
Source organism: Acacia confusa (assembly GCA_037074495.1). Classification (NCBI taxonomy): domain Eukaryota; kingdom Viridiplantae; phylum Streptophyta; class Magnoliopsida; order Fabales; family Fabaceae; genus Acacia; species Acacia confusa. The sequence continues at coordinate 5,378,930 of CM073509.1, forward strand.
TCATATCTATCCTAAAACATGATATTTAAAATATACTGGAAGATTAAGGATCAAAACAACATCTATCCTAAAACTCTAAGAACTATCGAACTAAAGACTAAGGACTGAAGAACTTACTCAGAGCTTCGCTATAAATTTCTCCGGACTCCTCCTTCTTCCTTTCTCTCCCAAGTTTCGAAATTCTCAAGAGTATTTGGTGTGAGAATTCCAAATGAAATGGTGGCTATTTATAGAAAAAACCAATGACATTTTCTTAATTTCATTAAACTTTGTCTGGTTGAATTCTGACCGTCGGATCGCACTTCTTGGAGGTGGCAAGATCTTGGCCATACACCTCTCAAGGATGATGTCATCCTTAGTCACCAAGGTGATGTCACCAACTTTCTCAAGAAGTTTTCTACTGATAAAGTCCCTGTTCGGTGTTCCGACGCGAAATTTTGTAAAATCTTAAAATTCCGGAAATAACATTCTGAAGGTCTTTTCTTCCTCTTCGAGAATACCGGGTTTTCCTAACCTTATACTCTCATTAAGGACATTCTGTTACCTGCCGAAAATCCTCGGTAATCGCTACCGGTTACCGAAATATCGTCTGTCGGCGCCAACCTCTGTATAAAAATCCATTGATCAATAATATACTCTGGTTTTTCTCAACTTATCCCCGGATTTCAATCTATGAATTATTTTCCATCGGTTCTCATTTCTACTATCTGCTTTAATCCCACAAAATATCTTCCTGGCCGGATCTCCAAATCACTCTGTTGGTTATAGAAATGACTTCGGAGATAGTCCACTCCAAGATAGAAATTCACTTGTTCCTAATACCTAATATACTCTGACTCAAGAAACCTAGTTCACGGTTTTCTAGGTAGGATTTTATTTCTATCCGTGGTCATTTATCCTGTTCACATTTTTACTATTATAATATTACTTAATTACCACATGTCTTAACTTATAATGTTATTTTAATGCAAATATCTAGATATTAATTTCTTAATTTTCATTTCATTTTTCTTTATTTTTCTTCTAATTTTCGTTTTTTATTTATATATGTGTATTTATTTTAAGTAATTTTCACCTTTTTCTCTTTATCTTATGTCTAAACAATTAGCCATTAATTATCTAATTAATCACTTACTAATTATTGACAATTTTCTTAATTAGTAATAATTATTATCTCACGACTATTTTATTGACATTAATAATTTATGCTCTATGCATAATATTAAAAATCATAGGGTCCAATATGGTCCCCAGAATACTTTTTAATTTTCTATTCTTCTATTTTCAAAAGAGATAATTTAATAAATTGTCTAAATTAGGGACAATATTCCTTCTAATTTTTAATGATTATTTCACAGCCCTTTAGGATTTATCATAACATTTTTAGGATGTTTTATGGCCCTAAAATGCATTTTTCACATTTTTAGCAATAAATTCCATTTAATTTTCTTAGTATTTCCCTTTGAAAATAGACTAATTATACAACATTTTGAGACCATATCTATCATAAATAGACATAATATTACATATAATAATTATCCGGGTATTACAATGCTCAATTTAATTACTCTCATGTTTTGATTCATTTCATGCTACTTTTGCTGCTTTAATTTTCCTATTAAATCTCTCTCAACATCATAATTTAAACATATAACACCATATATAGTTCTAAAAGGTTTTAACGTTTAATTCGGAGGAGAATTTTGGATTACTGTAAGATTAGTATTCTTTTAAACACTACTCCCTCCGGCCTTATTTAATTAATGAGAGTCATAATAGTTGACGAAGGGATAAATTAAAAAAGAACTTTTATCCTTATTTACTTGTCCTCGTAGGATAAAACAAAGATAAAATAAATTCTATATACTACTTCCCTATCCTAATTATAAGAAAACATTTTGGAGTTGATATTGATTCTAAATATAAGACATAATTTATAATCTTTTTCATAATTGCCCCTGTTAATGCTCTTTCAATTAATAATAATAAAAGAGGAGATGGAAGGGGAAGAGAAAATGAGGGAATATAATTAAAAAAGATACTTGGGGTTTTTAGAGAATACATTTCATATTAACAACTCAAATAATTTTTTTTAATCTAATCAAATTAGGTAAATATATCTTATATTAAAGAAAAAGTATTGCGTAAGAATGGATATTATTGAAAATAGGTAAATAGTTATCCTTTGAAATTTAAAACATACATGATATATATTTAAGAACAAAATAAAAAATCTAAATTAGGACAAATAAATAGGGAATGAAGAAGTAAATATTTAAAAATCATTACACAATACTTAATTTTATATATTAAGAACATGTTTTAATTTAAAGTATGTCTTATATTAATTTAGGAGTGGTGGGAGCATATCAAGGTTGGAGGGAATAACGCCGAACATATATAGTTGGCGTCATTTATTGGTCGAAATTCCCATAATTTAATGCATTTAAACGAGGCCATCTAGCAGTATTTACCTTGAACGTCCTATATTTTTCTATTCATTTTAACCTAAAATCTTGATAGTTAGTTAAAAGTTCACACACATTAATTTTGCGACATTATTGATCGATACTACGTGTGTTCAAATTAGTATTATGCAAATCCTCTACTTTAAAACTTTCCACAGTCTTAGCTGCTTCTTCTAGATAACTTGATTTATTTGAGTTTGCGTGAATACAGAAAACGCATTTAAGAGAACTATTCTTAATTCAGTTGTATAACCATATAAAACAAAACAGGATCAGATTAGCTCAACACGTTCATTGTAACTGAGTCAGTTGCTTAGCCTAGTTAGAGCCCAGTTAGATATCTGAAAATATTATATATAAATATCAATGTAATAATGTGCATTATTCACTTAATGAAAATTCTATTTCTCAAAACACGTGTTATGGTATCAATATGATCAGGGAACACGCAACATGGGATTGTGGTAATGCTAATATGAAAGGAATGAAAATGTGGGTTATGGTAGTATGATAATCTATATAACATTGAATTAAGTCACAACTACCAACCTAACCCCTCAACATCAAATATCCATAATTGCAAGGCATTTTAATTTAATTCCATCAGTCATCCCCACGTTAGATGACTGCTTGGACCATTACAATACCTCTCAAGTCTTTTCGTATTTAATTAATTGGGCAATTTTCATGATATATACCACTTGTCATCCATCATTTTTCTTTAATTAATAATATTCGTATATAAAACTGCATTTCCCAAGTTTTTTGTGTTGTTCATTTGCTTGCCGAATCGAAAAATATAATATTGTAATAAACAACGGTGGGAACATTTTATCTGACGGAGTTGTTGATGATAATTTATTACTCAAACCTTTTAATTATTCTAAGTAATATTGTGGGTTTGGTTTTGTGGGGTATAGTATAGATACGTAGAACAATTGAGAAACATACACAAACTTGTGATTAAAGTTTGGCAATAATATCCGAAAGCACAAGTTTCAGATCGTTCATCTCCAATTTTAAGTCTCCGCATGAAGCACGACCTTATCTTTATTTCAATATATACGTACAGCAGAATCCGGCATATATTCAAGGTTAGCTAATTGTTGACTACCCACACAAAAAAAGGTTCATTAATAAAGAAAAAATGAACTGGTTTCCACTTCCTAAACTATTTTGGGCCATACTGCTACGCAATAGTGATTTTGTAGGTGAATACACAATAGTATATGTATGTATAATGTTGACAAAAAGTACTCTTTCCAATACTTAACATAAGATATATTTATATAAATTGATTAGATTAAAAAACTTAATTGAGTTAGTAAATATAAAATGTATTTTTTAATAAACCATAGTCATTTTATTCAATTATCTCATTCCCTCTCACTTGACTATTGTTGAAAGATATCAAGAGGGTAAATTAGAAAAAAAAAAATTGAGAAATATAAAAAAATATGTCTTATATTTAGGAGTAAAATCAACCCCTCAAATATAACAGATAAGCATAATTATGTCATATGCCTATTGAAAGCAACATTTTCTTAAAAAAAAAAAACATGTATCTTGAAATATTTATGTATGTCATGAGTCTCACATTCACATTATGAGGGTTTACTTGACAGAGTGACCTTAAAAGTTTTGGGTTACTAAAATCTAAGTCTCTAACAATTAACTTTTAAGGTTTGTTTTTCCCAAAGACTTATATAGGTTAATTAAAATCATCCTCACAATTTACACATGCATCTTTTATGCGCTTGTTTGTATGCGTATTTAAAATTTAAAATTCAAAATTAACGATTTATGTTTACAAATATAACTTACATATTCACAAATTACAAGTTGAATTGTGTCACTTACAAAATAAACTTGTAAAAAATTGAATTTTTGGGCATCTCTCGGTGTTTAATTGTTTTACCTGAGACTTACAAGCAACTTTTTTTAATAAGAAACATGAACTGCTTAAAGAAATGTAAACTTATTCTTTTATTTTTATTAATAATAAAAAAGACACACAATTCATTTCACAATTTAAATGATAAAACGAATCAACGTAAATGCAATGCAACTACGCAAATATTGGAGGAAATCAGTTAGGAAAGGGAACTGGATCTTCTGCCCAGCGGAGTCTTTCCCCATCCCTCACAGTCCTATCTCGGCTGTTTAAATCCGGATCCAACGGTCGAGAATGTCTTTTTTTATTAAAAAAATAAATTAAGGAAGAAAAGTATGAGCCACCTGGTATGCTATGAAATTCAACTCCACAGAGATTATTAAAACACGTGCAGAATTATGATCAACGGGAAGACGTTGAGTTTCAGATGGGCTTTTAAAAATTAACAATGGATATACAAATGAAAGATCCAGTCAACAGAATGACCACTGACCGGCGCGTATGCAAAAAGTCAAATATGTGGGCCAGAAAACTACGTTCTCTTTGTGAGGAGTTTCCTTCTCTCTCCATAGCTCTATCAGACCCTGACTTGAGGTAGCCTCAGAAGTCGCCATGGCCAAGTGAGTCTTGTTTGTAGATTACTTTTATTTCCCGTTCAATAACACACCCACAACGTTGTTTACAGCTATGGCGGCATAAGGAAACTTGTGCCATTAGTGACCAAAACATTCATTGGACGGTCAAACGGTTAGCAGGCTCTTGTTTCCGACTCAACTAGTGATACAGTCTTCTTCTAATATATCAAATATCTTAGTTGTTTGTTTCTGTGTAGCCATGGACAACATGAAGAACCCATGGCGTTTTCTCTCTCTTCTTGTCCTCTGTTTCTCTTTTCGCATCATACCTTCTCTCGCAACTGATACCATCTCTGCAAATCAAACTCTTTCTGGGGATCAAACTCTCATCTCATCAGGTGGTGTCTTCGAATTGGGTTTCTTCAAGCCAGGTAACGCCTCAAACTACTTCGTAGGAATCTGGTATCAAAAGGTCTCGACACCGACCTATGTTTGGGTCGCAAACAGAGACAGCCCTGTTTCTGATAAAAATTTAGCCAAGTTAGTGATATCAAACGGTAATTTGGTTCTTCTCAACGAGTCCCAAATCCCAGTTTGGTCCACAAATTTGACTTCCTCCACCTCGGATTCTGCTGTAGCTATACTCTTAGATTCTGGGAATCTCGTCCTAAGAAAGCTAGAATCTTCAGAAAACTTATGGGAGAGTTTCGATAGCCCGACCCACATATTTCTTCCTGGTGGTAAAATCAAACTCAACAATAAGACAAAACAGCCTCAATATCTCACTTCCTGGAAGAACGTTGAAGATCCTGCGACGGGTCTTTTTTCTCTGGAGCTAGACCCGAAAGGAACCAACTCGTACTTAATTCTTTGGAACAAGTCTGAAGAGTACTGGACAAGTGGTCCTTGGAATGGCCAAACTTTCAGCTTGGTCCCTGAAATGAGGTTGGATTTCTTATACAATTTCACCTTTGTTTCAAATGAGAATGAGAGCTATTTCACTTACTCCATGTATAACACTTCTATTATATCTCATTTGGTGATGGATGTCTCGGGGCAAATCCAGCAACGCTCATGGCTTGAAAGCAACCAACAGTGGAATTTGTTTTGGGCACAGCCTAAACGACAATGTGAGGTTTATGCTTTCTGTGGAGCGTTTGGGAGCTGCAATGAGAATTCCCTGCCATTTTGTTCTTGCTTGACGGGTTTCGAGCCAAAGTCACAAACTGATTGGGATCTGCAGGATCACTCAGGTGGTTGTGTGAGAAGAACCAAGTTGCAATGTGAGAATACAAGTTCATCAAATAGTGAGAAAGATGGGTTTTTGGCGATGCCAAACGTGACCTTACCTATAAAGGCACAAAATGTGGAAGTAGGTAATGCCGGGGAATGTGAGTACACGTGCTTGAATGATTGCTCTTGCTCTGCGTATGCTTATGACAGAAATGCCTGCTTAATTTGGCATGGAGATTTAATAAATCTGCAACAATCTCCTAAAGATGACGGGTACGGAAAAACGTTATTTCTAAAACTTGCAGCTTCTAAGTTTCCAGATGCTAAACACAAAAAGCAAGAAATTATTGGTATTGTGGTAGGCTTGGTTGGAGGCATAGGGGTTCTCCTAGCAATTTGCCTCTTTGTGATGATGAGAATGAAAAAGAGAAGAGTTGGATTAGGAAGAACGGTGGCAAGTTCATCGATGGCATTTAGGCATTGTGGAGAAATTATTGGTATTGTGATGGGGATTATAGGTGGTTTAGGGGCTGTCCTGGCCATTCTACTATTTGTGATATTCAGAAGAAGACGACTTCTTGGAAAAGGAAAATCGGTGCAGGGTTCATTGGTGGCATTTGGGTACAGGGATTTACAAAATGCAACCAATAATTTCTCTGAAAAGCTAGGAGGAGGAAGTTTTAGTTCTGTTTTCAGAGGCACATTGCCGGATTCTAGTGTTATAGCAGTGAAGAAACTTGAAAGCATAAGCCAAGGTGAGAAACAGTTTAGATCAGAAGTCAGCACTATAGGTACAATCCAACATGTTAATCTTGTTCGTCTTCGTGGGTTTTGCACTGAAGGCAACAAAAAGTTTCTAGTTTATGATTACATGCCAAATGCCTCATTGGATACACATCTGTTTCAAGAAGAAAACTCCAAGCATTTAGAATGGAAGTTAAGGTACCAAATCGCTTTAGCAACAGCCAGGGGATTAAATTACCTCCACGAGAAGTGTAGAGACTGCATTATACATTGTGACATAAAGCCAGAAAACATTCTATTAGATTTTGACTTTTGTCCGAAAATTGCGGACTTTGGCCTCACAAAGCTTGTTGGAATGGAAATCAACAGAATCCTCACAACAATGCGAGGGACAAGAGGTTATCTTGCTCCAGAGTGGATTTCTGGAGTGGCTATCACACCAAAAGTTGATGTTTACGGTTATGGAATGATGCTATTCGAATTAGTGTCAGGAAGAAGAAACTTCGAGCCATCAAAAGATGGTCAAGTGAAGTTCTTCCCTACATGGGCTGCAAATGCAGTCATCCAAGGAGGCGATGTTCTTGAGCTTTTGGATCCTATATTAGAGAGGAAAGCAGACATTGAGGAGGTGACTAGGATAATAAAACTTGCTTCGTGGTGTGTACAAGATGAAGAGTCAAACAGGCCATCCATGTGTCAGATAGTTCCAATTCTTGAGGGATTTTTGGATATGAGTTTGCCTCCAATTCCAAGATCCCTCCTACTGTTTGTTGACACCTAGAACATCTCACTTTCTTTCTTTTATTTCTAAAATCCCTCTTAAGGCCTTTGAGAATTTCTGAAGGGCTTTGATTGATGAACTCAATTATCATAATGTTATCCTGTATATTCTTTTACGGTGCCATGTTGCTTTGTTTTATATTAGAATTAGAATCAGAATAATCCCATCTTCTATGGCTATTTCTCTACTCCGTATGTAATTTGCTGTAGTGGTATGGTGGATACTGTGACAGTTGAAAGTTGAAAAAGGTGATAAATGTATTGGTTTGTGCTAAGACATAAATACCAAGAAAAATTGATGAACGCAAACTCGTAAAAATTTGGGTTTATATATATTCTTAACGAAAACTGAGTCAATTTTATTAGATCGAAGATGATGATCTTAATAAATTCAGCCCACACAAAGATAATCTTTAACAAAACTTCTTATTATCATAAAATTATCATAACGTACAAATGTTAGAGGAATAAATTTTACTAACAAGGTTACAAATAAAAGTTTCACTACATACCAAGCAACAATATATCTTTTCACCGTGAGATTTGTCAGAGAAATAGTAGTAGCTAAAAATATTTTAAATATTTTACTAATTTTAAAATAAGAACATTAATTATTTAAACATGTGGATAAATAATAACTCCAGGATTTCCAATTAATCCAAGTAACCCTTTTTTAGAGAATAATGGGATAGTATGCACAAAAATTGTGCTTCAATATTGATACAATATATAATTTGATTTTTGCTGATAATATTTTTTCATTATAATATAATATGCAACTTTTTTTTTTTGTAAGAAAAATACAATCTTGTGATAATAAAAAAAAATATTAATATAAGGTTTTTGGGAGATGAGGAGTATTCTGTATTATATAAGCCGCACGCAGAAGTTAACACCAATTATTTGTTCTTCTTGCCGAGCAAAACAAGTTATTTCTTCTTAATTCGTCACAAATTAAATGAGGGTGTTCACAGCTTATGAAAAGGGATTAAAACTTAAAAGTAGGGTGGAACCTGCTGCGGAAGTCAGATATTTAGAGCATAACCGACTATATTAAAAAAATCACAAATATTATAAAATAAAATTTCTAGACGTAATTTAATAATATAATAAGTCATAACTTTTATATCCAATAACAGCTAATAAATAATAAATAAAAGAACAATATAAGAAATTATCATAATCTAATTTTATTGTAAATAATTTATAAGTGAAATATTACAAGAGAAGAAAATATAAAATGCCTTATAGAATGTGAAGGAAATTGTTTGGGATGAGAGAAAAGGTAAGGGGTATCCTTTTATATTGCAAGAGCCCCTAAACACAAAGAACCCACGGATGTGGGATATTTTTCCACTCAACAAATCTCCATCTTGGTGAAATTCCTACTTTCTCAAATTTCGCTTAATTATAAATTCTGGTTGTATCTATTATTCAATATACAATGTTTAACAATGTTGATAAGATCCAAATAATATTGAGATTTGATAGAAGACACTACTTTTGTTAGCGTATCAACATGACTTTCACAATAAATAATCCTTTTGAGATAATGTTTATACCTTTAAATTAAAAAAAAAAAAGAAAAAACACTTGGTGTTAAATGCTCTTTTTGTTAAATCATATGTGTATTTTTGCACCTTTGAAAGTAAAAAAAAAAAAAAAAAAAAATCAAATTTAAGGGTCAAAAGGTATTTTTGTATCTAATTTATAACCATGTGTGTGCTTTTGTACCTCAAAAAACATTTGTTGTTGGACGCTCTTTAGGGTAAAGCATATATGCATTTTTACACTTTAACCCTTGATTTAACCGTAACATTGGAGGACAATAGGGCAAAATTACTACGTTTTGTAAACTTTTAGGGCAAAATAGCTTCTAAAAAATCTTTCTGGATACCTACTACTCTTCATGGTAAACTTTCCGGTGAAAATTGATATCTAACCCTATTTTGATTGATGAGGTGACAATCATTAGGTGTCACATGTGCACATCAGTTAAACTCAACAAAAGGGTAAAATTACTCCTAAAAAAAGTTCTGAATACCCACTGCTGCTCCTCTGCAAAACTTCCAATACTTAACCTTTAATAAAATCAAGATGAATCTTTATTTATAACAAATGATTGTTTACAGAACACAAATCAACTCATTTAAAGGTAATTAACAACTAACTCTAACTCTAAGGATCTAAGAGAATAAATGATAGTTTACAAGACACAAATCAACTCACTTAAAAGTGATTAACAACTAACCATAATTTTAGAGATCTATAAGAGACTTCCTCCTTTAAAGAGAAACTCACATTTATGTCTCAACATGACGTGGATTTCACACATTCTTAACTTTGGATTAAGACCTTTTATATAGAACTTTTAGGGTCATCCTGTAACTAGGTGATTAACACTAGTCATCCTATCTAATTCAATATTCCAAAGTATTCTTTAATTTAATTTGATTTTTAACAGTCAATTGACCCATGCAACGAGGAGTTCGGATGCGTCTTTGAAAAGGATTGTAAGATTTGGTCATAAATATATATCGGTTGGAGAAGACAATCAAAAAGGTAGAAAAAGTATTAAATAGTAGATTGGATGAGTGTTCTAGTGGTTTTATATGCATTCTGTTTCAAAAAAATCAGTGATATAGAACTTAATTAATGTAGGGAATCAAGAAATGAATGGGTTAAGTTTCTCTTATCATTCTTCTCTCATTATCCCTTATTATCTCTAAATCATATCCGTCAAATCAATCTGAAATGTCACAATACTACTTTAATTTTTCTTTTATCTTTTCAATTAACGGTTTAGGTGAAAAGATGAGGGATAAGGAGAAAGAAATCTTATGCAAGCATCTCTTCTCGAGATTAACAGAATAATTGCAATTTTTAAAATTGAGAAACAATATTATAATTGGAAGCAAAGATCGCCATAAATATAGTTGAACTCTCTTACGCAGCAAGTTGTAGACTAGCTAGCATGTGTTCAATTTCCAAGTCTCCTTAATTTTTTTTTTGCTCAGAATCCAAGTCTCCTTAATTGCTTCCACCAAAAGCAAATAGTTCCTTGGGTTCCGTGCGTAGGTGGACTTCGAATTTGATTCATGTTCGTTTTTCCAAGTGTCATGATGCACGTTCGATGGCTAATTAAGTTTTGTCTGTCAAACACAAATCAATAATTTAGGCCTGTTGATTCCCGGGTTCCAATAATCGGAATAATTTTATAAATCACTCCCTCCAATAAATGATCAATTTAAAGTGTTGTTTTTAGTTTTAAATATAAGTCTGTTTTTTATATTTTGTGATCATTTTCTATATAAAAAATATGACTAACTAGCATATTTTAAAAAATATATATCATATTATTAACTTCTTTAATATAATCAAATTAAGTAAATATATAAGTCTTATATTTAGGATGGGGGAGTATTAATTTATAAATAAGTATTGGTGCTAATGTGTTGCATGAGGTAGTTTATATCTATATGATGTCTCAATTAGGTTATATATATATGAAGTTAGCTATAAGTGTGAGTATTTATATATGCCTTTTATTATTTTGCTCACTCAAATTTTTCTAAGAGCATACAATGTTAAGAGAGAAAGTGAATTTCACAAAGCCTATAATAATTATTCACAATGCAAAAACATATCCAAACAAATTAGAACCAAATTAGGAATATAAAATAGAAATTAGAAAATAATCATCAATAAATTGTATTTCTTGATGAATGGATCCAAATTGAATCTCTAGTATTTATTACCAAACTGAGTCTCCTAGTATTTATTATGTTTTTTGGAAAAAAATAAAAAGAAAAAATAATAATCAAACAATTATTTTTATGGATTAATATGGAGATAAAAATTTATAATAGAAGGAATATTAAAAAACCAAACTAGAAAATAATCATCAATAAATTATACACCATGCGATTTTAAATATGAGATCCGGTTGACTTTTTTTAGTGAGATTAAAGGAGTTAAATAAATCATTTAATTATATCATATGTTGTATGTCATTAGATGATATATATCTGTTTATAAGTTAAACAAACTAGTTTAGAGAAAAAAAAATGAAAATAATCTCTAAAAAAAAGTAAATTGAGTATTATTTTTAGGACAGAGGAATTATTTATTGATTAATAGATCCAAACTAAATCTCCTAGTATTTATTATGTTTTTTGACAAAAAAAGAAATTTATGATAATGCCTTTGATTTATGGAGATAAAATTCAATTATGGAGGAATATAAAAATGAAACGGTATTATTTAACGGAATTAATGGTGTTTCTTAAAAACAAAACAGAATTTAACGATATTACCATGAGTATTATAGAAAATATAGATATAGATTTGCATTGGTTAATTATTTAGTACTCCCTCCGGTTCTAATTATAAGACATATTTAACCGATTTTGGGGAGATTAAGGAGATGTGTTAAATTAGTTAATTTTATTCATTTTCCTAAAATGTCTTTATATAAATTTTCAATGACATTAACATATTTCCCCAATCTAAAATCTTCTTTTTCATACTTTTTAATTGAAATGATGGTCTTACTATATATACATACATGTGTATGTGTCTGCACACACATATATATCAACAACCCTCCCCACCCAAAAAAAAAAAAACACACCCCCCCCCCAAAAAACACACACACATAGCCCCCCACAAATACACATACATATCTACATACAAATATAAACCCCAACATCCCCCACACATGTATACACACATCCACACATATATACACAAACACACACACACACAAAAGTGTATGAGTATGTACACATACATATATAGACACACACACACATATATTTATATAATGCGTGTATGTCTATATGTGTGTGTGTATACATATATAAATATATATGTGTGTGTGTTTCTATATATATATAAATTAACATTAACTCATTAGTAAACAATTTAAAATCCAACAATTTAAAAGTTTTATTAACTAGAAAATTCTATGCACTTAAATGCATATACTTACAAAAAACTAAACACACTTGAGAGAATAAAATAGGGGTGCTTTAGGAAGAAATTGACAAAAATTTAAATTTTGTCCTATAATTAGGATTAAAACCAACTCTCAAATGTTATCCTATAATTAGGACCAGAGGGAGTAAATTATAAGCTTAATTAAACAAATTGACTTTGAATTAAATATTAAGCCCATAACTGGCCTTATCTATATCTAAGGATATATAACCTATAATAGTTGGATCACAGTCACCATGAACTCTACAAGTAAACACACTACTTTAAAAATTAGATTTTACTTTCTTAGAAAACGTTTATTTTTTAAAAGGGAAAGTAAAAAAATAAATATTGTGGCATTTTTATAATTCTGTAGAAAAATTCTGTGCATTTTACTCCACTATGAACACTCTTTGATAGTATCAGATTGATTTATCGTCTGATTGAGATACTTTTATCATTCATCTCTCCTGAAGGCTAAAGTTTCATCTTAAAACCACCGGATATTTCGGACTTGATGTCCATGGGAGATTAAAATTAAACCAAAAGGCTGTTGACTAGAAAAATGTTATCTTCATCTAAATCATAGATGAGGCAAAGGAAATTACCCGTCCCACTACGGAAAAAAAAGGTTTTTAAACTGTCACATTTAAATTTATTATAAAGGATCAAATCTAAAAAGTAGTTTAAAAAGTATGACTGTGACATTTTTATAAATATAAAAATTTTTTTAGACCAGTTTCTTTAATATAAGATCTAAAATATATTATTTAGACTGGTTTTTCTAACAACAAATCTAAAAATATAAAAAATAATAAAAATAAAAAGTTCATTACTTTTAAGACCAATTTTTACAAATAACTGATCTAAAAAATTAAACATTTTATACCTGATTTTGCTAATACTTGATCTAAAAGTTGTAGAATAAAAAAAAATATTTATTTATTACTTTTAAGACTCGCTTTACAAAATAACCAATTTAAAAGGTTAACTTTTAAGATTTTATTTTCATTATATTCAATCAGTGTAAAAGATTTTCATTTGAATTCTCTTCCTTGTGCCGAAGATTGAATTGAACTTGGCAACATTTTTTTCATCCCTCCTGGACATCATTCCCCCCGCCCCCCCAAAAAAAAAAAAAACGCTAGATCTTGCAATTGTCTTCTTCAATTCCCTTCATGGCAAGGATTTCCCTGATATTTCAACAATTCACACAATGAGCGCCGTTGATTTAGCAATTTTGTGATTTCAGGTGGTGCTTGTGGCTATGGGAATCCGTACAGCCAGGGTTGTGGAGTGAACAAGGCGGCTCTAAGCACAACTCTGTTTAACAATGGCGACGATCCAATAATTTGGCTGTAGTTAAGCAAATCGAATGTTACTCAGTGATGATGACATTGTGGTTATTCAGCATTGTTGGGATCTCAAAGCCGGTGGAAGCAATCAGAGGTTGTGAGGCGACAATTGTAGAGGAGAGAAGTAGAAATAGAGGAGATTGGGAGAAGGTTGAATGGATTTTGAAAATGCAAGATCCGATGGAGAGAAGATAGTGAGAGAAGGAGTTTGTGAAAGAAGAGTTTGATAAAGGGCTTGGAGAGTGAGAGACATTGAGGTATAGCCTGAATCAGAGAGAATGTCGGCAGCGTCAAGGACAATTTCATGGGAGAGAGAAGAGGAAAAGGAGAAGGAGAAAGTATGTAGAAGTAGAAGAAGAATAGAGGTAGCCATTGATGAAGCTCAAGATTGAAAGAGAGAGACTTTAAAGGTCGGTTATTTTCTAGAATTGGTTTTAATAAATTTACATTTTAGACATTCTATCTTAAAAAAACTGGTCTAATTTTTTTAAAAAGTAGTTGAAAAATCGGTCTTAAAAATAACAAATTTTTTAAACCAACTATATCGAAACCGTCATCAAAAAAAGTTTAAAATGTGATTTCCACTCAATTTAAAAGGTGTTTTTTCCACTAGTGTCACATGATAATCTTACTCATCATCAAGGCGAGAAAAAGGAAATAGACAATATTTCATTGCAGATCTGAGGTGAATATATAGATTGGGCCCAGAATCTATGGTTTCTTATTTGAGCCTACCAAAGAATGAGAATTTAATTCCACAGGGAGACGGAGATTTTTCTATGTTGTTGATTTTATAATATTATTTGTTACGTACGTTTACAACATTCTCATTTTCATCATCATGGGAAACCCAACACTTACTGGGAAGGGCCATGTATGTCCTTCCAATTGCAAAATGATACAAGTGCACTGTGCATCGTAGGGATGATTTGGTTTCAAGAAAACCGCTGTGTGTTTGGAGGTGAATTCATGTACATGTCTATTATTTTATCTGCTATGTCAAGTGTGGATACATTCTTTGAACCCGAAATGCTTAAAACCTCAAATTCTAATATTTATTTTCTAAAAGAATTTCTTCAAACAAAAAAAAAAAAACAGACAATTCTCAATGGTTTAATAAAATTTGGTCATACGAAATAAAATGAAATATTTCATGCGAAAAGTATTTAATACATTTCAACTCTATAATATTTTTAAGTTCTAAAATATTCACATTTTATAAGAAAAATCAGTTAATAATCCCTGATTATATATTTTATTGGGAAGAAAAACCTTTTTTATATTTAAAAATTACTTGTACTTGAATTCAATTTCTGTTTGTTAATAAATTTTTCAAACTGGACCTTTTTTCATCGATTTTTCCCATCTTATATTTATAAAATATCAGGAGTAAATTATTTTTTGCCAAACATTAAGTGTCCCTCAATCTTTCCCATTTAGTTACATTGACAGGGAAAGTTCATTGAACAAATATATAAATTGATAAATAATTACCTCCGATGTTTACCAATTGAATTAAATTAAGTTAATTAACTTAGTTAATATAACATGTTTTTTTTTTTAATTTCTAATCATCATCCTTTATTTCATGATTTTCTCTCTTCTTTAATTATTTTTGTAGGAGTGTTAATAACAATAAATCATAAAAATATTAATATATATAAAAAATATATATCTTATATTTAAATCAAAATTACCTCTTAAAATATATTGTATATGAAACGTCCAGAAGGTATTATTTGAAGAGTAATGCATGCACCTGTGAATGGGGTCCCCCACTCAAGAATTTCGATAGCAGGTGACCAAGTGTTGTTTTCTCCTTATCAATCAAATCACTTTGTGGCAATTAGATGAAGCCTAGACAGAGAGAGCAATGAAGGATAGTCTTTTAGTTTTTCCGGGAAGGTTCACGTCTTGTAGGGTCTGAAAATCCCAACACATGATGATATCATTTGTCACATTCACCTTAATTTCTTCAAACGAATAACATTTTTATTTGAGCAAAAAACCAAAAACGAATAACATTTTTTTTTTTAAAAAAATTGCATATTCACATCATAAGTCATAACAATGGAAAAAATGTGGTGCGTGCACCCATCCCCTCTATTTCTAATTGTTTCTTAGCCACGCTTGACCTTTCTCTATCGGGTGCAAACACGATCATGATTGAATTTGATTTAATTTCTGAGTTAACTTAATATAATGTTTAATTTTTATCCGTATAATTTTAAATTATAAGTTTGGTCTATCAAGTTTTTTAATTTAAAACGTTAGTCCATATAATTTAAAGAGGATCTAGATCATTTTACCTTTTAAGGAACAAAAACTTATTATTTAAAAACTATAAAAAATACAATTAAAATAAGAGCAAACTATATTGACCCGTCATTTTGAATAAAAATTTTCACACTAATTAAATAACAGATGAAGCTCCTTCTCGATAGATAAATATATCAAACTAGAATTTGTGATTAATTCGGTGTAGAAATTGATCGAGTATGATTGGGAGCACGCTGTTACGATTTCTAAGTTATTGCTATTTCTGATTTTTAATATAAGATATATTTTATAATATAATTTATACTACAAACTATATATTATATTTAAGATAGGAGGAGTCCAACACGTTAATGTGTAAATATGTAAGCTGAATTTCAATGTCACACTACTATTTAATTTTGTCGTCTCTTTTGGAATTATGTTACGTGCTTTGACAAGGCATGTCTAATGAATAAGAAAACGTATACATCTTTGTTTTATATGCTCATTTCCTTTTTGTCCATGTTATGCAATTAATGTTCCGTGGGTACGCTTCTTTTTTCCTTTCATGGGTATGAATTTACATATATCATTATTATGTATAGTATCTTATTACTTCTACAGGTAATTTGAAAAGAAATAATAGATGTCAAAAACAAAAGAGATTAAGGTGTTATTTTTAAGGATTAATTTCTACTTTTAAAATAGAAGGGCGTACATCGTCAAAATTGTTCAAAGTGATATAGATCTACTGGTACTTGTAAGTTGTAGTCGTCCGTTGTCCTCTCTTCACATCGGACAAAGTCCTTGGATTTTATTTCAAAGTTTCATATTATCGGTGAAGCGTCATTTTCACGTTTTTCTCATAATGTTTCTTTTTGAGACAATTACTCAAGTCGATAAATGTATTTTTATTTTTGAAAAGAGAGCTTGTAACGAAAGGTATGCTAGATAGTTAGTGAAATTTATGAAACTCAACTTCAAACAACGCATATCAACAACAATTTATCCGATTTGGAAGACTTTAATCGACATTTTATAGGGCGCATATTTTAACCATTACTAATGTAAGAACTTTATTGAGAAATTATGTTTCGTAGCTAGTATGTTTTTTTAACTGATCATGATTTTGTTTTGATCTTTGGTGAGTTATATTGGGATTCGGCTCACCTTTTTTCGTATAAAATTAAAAATATTTGGCCATATAAGGCAACTACTCCCTCTGCACCTTAATGCAAAACTTAATTAGGAAATTGATGTTGGAGCTACCCAGGGAGTAATTTAAACCTTTTACTACAAAACAAGAGAACTAATATAACTTTTATTTATAGCTATTATCTATTTATGAGTGAAAATATGTTAGGTTCCCTATCAAGCGGCCTACGGTTCGGCTTGATTAAAACCTAACTTAGCCTGACTTATTTAACAAAGAGATCAAGGTGTAACTTTTCAAGTTTTCATCTATATTTAGCGGTAACTATAACTTAGCTAATAATGGTTTAAATATGAAAAATAATCTAAAATATATTAAAACATTAAATTTGAATGAAGTCTAATAAAAATATATATAATCAAGTAATTATTATTATTGATTTTTTTAGAAAAGAAAAAATAATAAAGTTAGTAGAGGTTAAATGAAAGTATTTAATCTTAATTTTAATTATGTGTGTATAAGTAAATAAATAATAAAATAAAAGATGCTAAGAAGTCCCACATCGACTAAATAAGAAGAATAGGGAGTTCTTAGAACCAATATATAAGAGTAGTGAGGTGGATTGAAGGTGCAATTTTTCTATTTTCTCATACAACCGGGGTAGCCTTAATAAAATGTTAATTGTACTTTTGTTAACCGTTGGATTAAGCTAAAATTTGGTCAACCCATCCAATCCATCAATTTCAACGGTGGGATTAGAAATTAATATTGTGAGTTATGAGTTACATAGCCTGGAAGACAAATGAATTTTTGGAACGTGGGGAACAAATTAACCTTGGTAGAAAGAATCAAGGTTTTCAACTAATTCCACTGTAGGATTGTCTCAAAATTTCGTGATCTTGTTTGAAAAACCCAATGGTGGGAACTTCAATTTGATACAGATAAATGTAATTTATCACGTATTGAATCTATCATTTGAAAAATAAGAATTGTCATAGATTTATGAGTTTTCTAGAGGTTTTAAAGGTTAAAATCCCTAATTGAGATCATACAAACGTTAGATAATGCAAGTCTAATGCTCTGATGATCCCAATTCCTAAATCTAATACAGTTCTAATATGGCGTTTCCTACTCATAGGAAATTCTGTACAACTCAATGAAAGAGAAATTGTAAGCATCTAATGTTACTAAAAAGACTTCGCATTAATCAAGTTTTTTGTTATATATTATGAGCCTTGGTTAAGGATTTTTCTTGGTTGGAACTTAAAGAATACCAGGTAACGTGGTTTTATATATCTTATGTATCGGTGCTACTCATAGGTTTTTCTAAAAAATTCTAAAAGCCTAGAATGAGTATAACTTGTATGAACCTTGCCATTTTATGACCAATAACACCTTGTGGGACCCTTGTGTGAATTAGAGGACTGAATTGAATAGAATGATTCGTGAAATAATTAGAGACAACTATATGTACCTAGATGTGTAAATTGAACTATTTTTTTTTTTTGTATCTTTGTGATTCACACCTTGCGAGTGGCCTTATATGGGCAATTGAACTGCTAGTGGTACGATGTGATTTTTGAGTATGGATTTGACAAATATATGTGTTATGTATGTGATACACTGAGTTTTTCTTTTTCTGTATTTTTCATATATTATTGATTAATTGGATAAAGGATATATGCTAGTTTTGGAATATGTTGATTCTATATTATGAACTAGAATGTATGAGCATGATAATATGAAAACCCCCTTGAGGATAATGTGATACAAATGACGAATTTTGTGAATGAGTTGTAATTAATAAAAACTGAATACCACGTGGTAGGCAGCTAGTTTGATTATTGTGCACTAGTAGCTGTCATCTATTTTATAGGGCAGTATTCCATGATACAACATTGAATCAGACATGAAATTTTAATGAATTTTAAAAAAATTGTATTGAGAAGTAATCTCTATGGAACTTAGGACGCTTTAGGGGCCTGACGGTATTCATGAGGGCAGTAACCCTACTGGAGGAACCCATGGTCCCTTGTGTGTTCTATAGTACTTTGGCTAGTTTATATCACATTTGCAGAGAGCTTATGAGAGTAACCCCGTAAGATGGAAAGTGCTTACCTCATGGGTTTAGTTGAAGGAAATAAGAATATAAAGATAGTTAGGGGTTAATGTAAGATAAAGAATGCGTAATGACATTTTGTGAAACATTATGTCGTGTTGTGAGTAAATGTTCCATGAGAATATGAATGAATATGATCACGCTCTTTATTAGTGCATTCACTTGCCCTCTTGCTTGTTATATCTGCTTGCATTTCTCCTAATATATCTACTCAACATGTTTGTACACCTAGCACCCCATGGGTGGTGCTGGTAAGTAAGGTGGCTAGTGATTGTATTACTGAGATAATATTATCATCCCATTACTTTTCACATTTTTTAGGTGAAACCCGAGGATAGGAACAATTGGAAAGGCATTTGATGATGTGGTTGTCCTAACAAGTAGCTAGTGTTTACTGCTTATTTAATTTTTATTGCCACATTTAGGAATTTTGCCTATGGCATCATGTTGCATGTGAATTTCTTAGAATATATTATTACACTTTTTTTTATAGACTATCAAGGACCTAAGATGTTTATTTACTTTAGTT
This sequence comes from Acacia confusa, assembly GCA_037074495.1. NCBI lineage: Eukaryota > Viridiplantae > Streptophyta > Magnoliopsida > Fabales > Fabaceae > Acacia > Acacia confusa. The sequence continues at coordinate 5,399,019 of CM073509.1, forward strand.
GGATTGTTGATTTGAAGAACACATTTCAAGGGATTGATTATCATATGGATATGGATTTGAGGAACTCCTTTAGAATCTTTCCCATCGAGGTCATCTTTGAAGAAATTTTTGAAAATCACGTTAAATGAAATTAGGATTGATTTGATATGGTGTAACACCAAGTTAAAGCCTATTTATAAATCTAAATATGTAAATAAGTTAAGCTTATTTTATGAAGATCCCACTTATAAGCCTTCAAGTCTGACCTATGCATTTATTTTAAAATTTTATTTCATTTATATTATATATGTCTGTGTTATATTTTTATTTTAAAGTACAATTATTAAATTATCATAGTACATTCATTCTCTATAATTGAAATCTCAATTAATAGCTTTTTAAATTAATTTTTATTTAGATTTATAAAATTATAGGAATTAAATTTTACTTTAATCACATTAAAGGTTCTAAATTATAGACCTTTAAGTCTATTTAAAGCTATTAAGACTTAATTTTTTAAGTTTATTTAAAGGCTTACATTATTAGTAAGCTTATAAAAAGACCTTAAACATGATCCGGCCTTTTGAAGGCTCAGGCTCAAGTCTAAGAGTACGTTTGGTTTGATGTGAGGGGACAAGGGGAGACAAAATTTTCACCAAATTGGCCATGTAGCAGGACCAAATTCTCAATGGTCGCCACAAATTTTTATGGCATCTCCATTGTTCTCCATCATCCTCCTCCCACAACTTGCGTTTTAATGTAGTCCCCACCATTCCTTGTCCTCTGTCTTCTATCGTCGCTGCTACGTGTTAGGTCCCCCTCCCCCTCGTTCCTCTCAAATTACCAAATTCTTAACGTTACTCTGCCTTATGTCGTCGCTGCCTTCTAGACTAGGGCAATTTGGTCAAGATTTAGAAAAATATTCTCTCTCCTCCCCTCTTTGTTCTCTCAAACCAAACATGCCCTAAGAACATGCTTGTATATAAATCTAGGCTCACGTTTTACGTCTTTGTTACAAAGTCTATTTAACTAAAATCTAACCTAACCTATTTCTATATTAGGGCATGGCGTAAATTTTGTGTGGCTTATAGCTAGCTATAGATATTTGAAATGGATGAGGGGGTCAAACAATTCATTTATTTTATTGGTTGGATGGGCGAGGATAAAATCCAAGCAACCGTTGCGAGCCACATGTAAGTGATATTTTTGGCCCACATTATCTGAGGAATTGAAAATTTGTCAGTCATGGTAAAGGAGAGGAATGTCTCTCTCCATTTCTTTCAAATTATAACATCCTTCAAGTTTAATAAAAATAAATAAATTACAAATTTTAAAATTAAAAAACAACTCATCTACTTAATTTGTGCCCTCATATTTTGAATAAGTGATATTAAATTTATTCATATTATATATTTTTTTATTAGAATCAATCTATCAAACATGAAATATATACTGAATCACACAAATTATAAGGAACAAAGAGGATCCATTTTTGCAGTCACTTCATTGAATGAAAAAGCTCTTTGAATGTTTTTTTGTTTTTTGTTTTTTTTTTTCTTGAGACTTTGGGGAACCGAATACGTACAATGAAGGGAAGAGATTCAACGTATAGAATCCATAAATGTGTCCAAGACCTTGTCCAACGTTAAAGCACATGTTACACACGAGAAGGAGGTACTTCCTTTAGTTATTAAGAGTTCCCGTTTGGGAATACTTTTAAAAAATAATTTTATAATTTTATATTGCATATATATTAATTACGGTGCTTAATTTTTAAATCTTAGACTCCACAGCTCTGGTTATGTCAATTGTTTTGGACACTACTCTTTCTCAGGGAAGAGCTGTCTGGGGCCACTTGCGGGGGGATATTTGAATTCATCACAAGTAAATTTGGCTTTATATGATGATCCAACATACCCACGATTCCTTTTTCTCTCTGTAAATCAACTTCAATAACCTCTGTTGCTCATATAATACCTTCGGTGTTTAATTGTTTTTTTTAATATATTATAAATTGCACTACTAACGATATCTGATATTAAAAACATGAGGTAATATATATAGTAAGGGATATATAAAATGTTGCCATTGTTCATTAGACTATAATATTACTCCGATCCCTTTGTTATTTATTATGATCAACAAATAATTGAATTACTTTATCTAAAACGTTAATTAAAATTAGTTGGGGGCAATAAATACTCCCTAAGTACTTTATTAAGAAAGAGGTCGGATTATAATATATATATATATATATAGAGAGAGAGAGAGAGAGAGAGAGAGAGAGCATGTCTTTGTAATTAGGATTTTTGATCGTATAACCTAATGATAATTTTATACTTCCTCCAACACTGAACGGAGAATCTGGTTAGTTAATTTATTACATTGTTTAAATAAATAAATAAGCTAAGTTAATTATCACTTTGGTTTTTTTTATAAATTAACTTTCACTCTTTTAAAAAGATATTTATAAATAAGATTAGAGTAGTATTTACCAAAACAAAAAAGTGACTTAAAATGACTATTCGTTTCATCATTTACATTGGAGCATTATCTTCCCATTATTCGCATTTTACACCACATGAGAATTTAACTTGTGTGTTTGTACTCCCTGGTTGTTCGTGCATGGAGCTGGGCCACGTGGGTGAAGTATCAAGGCCACGTGGTTCAAGCAAATGTGCGGTAAACACTGTCCCCCTCCGACAATGAATGCAATGAACTTGGCTTACGTCCTTGGATGTAAGTCCGCTGTCATCTGCTGCTTCAAACGTGGAGTCGTGACACAAAACACAATCCTGATTCTCTCTGTTTTTTAAAATATTTTAAATATTGTAAAATAGTAAAAAGATAATTCAGGATACTAAATGGTACATAATTTTTTTTTAATTATGATCTTAAAAAATTAATTTAGGATTGTGAAAAAATACTTTTAAGATAGTAAATGGTACTAAAAGGATATTTTAGAATATTAAGGGGTACTGAAAGATAATACATGATCTTAAAAAAATTACTTTAGGATTTTTAAAAATATTTTAGGTACTAACTTATACTAAAAATATATTTTATGATATTTTTTTCAAGATCCAAAAATAATTTTTTTAAGATCCTAAATTATTTTTCAGTGCTATTCAATATCCTCCAATATCCTTTTATTACTAGTCAATATCCTAAAATATTTTTTCAAAATTCTAAAATAATTTTTTAAGATCATGTATTATTTTTTCAGTATCAGTCAAAATCCTAAAATATTTTTTCACGACCATAAAATAATTTTTTAAGATCATGAAAATATTTTTTCAATACCATTCAGTATCCTGAATTATTTTTTCACTACCTGTAGTGTATGTGTGTGTGTAGACACACACTTAAAAAAAGAGGATTAGGGCTATGTTTTATGCCAAAACACTGTGTTTGATGCTGCGGATGGCAGCGGACTTACAACCTCAAAGGATGTAAGCCAAGTCACACTGATCATCCAGAATTTCGACCCAATAAAATACATCCAGAATCCATTTCCTGTAATTTTATGTATTTTATTAGAATGATTTTAATTTCTTTTAAAGAAAATCCCTTCCTTCCTATGGTTGTCCACTGAAATAGGGGTGTTTATCTTGGCAAAGCATGGCGTTTATCCAATGCCCAACCCCATCCAATGAAACTCGAATAAACCCAAGTGGGGTTGGACTAGGTGAGGCTGGGTAAGGCGAGCTTCCTTGCTTAAAAATGTCCCTAAAATTTTAAAATAATGAAACATCCAAAAAGAATGCAGAAAATATAGTTTAATATTTCGATTATACATTCTATGCCGTAGTCTTTTTAAGATTTTATTGTTTAAACTCAATTCATGGGCCAATAAAATAAATTAATTCAGCAGAGATTATGTTCTTATTATCTAATAACAATTTATTTTTCAAGAACTCAATTTACCAATTTATCAATTTAATATGTTGATGAGAAAATATGCATGTTTACTGAGAAAACAGAAAATATGTTTATTCATTATATTCTAATTAAATGGTAAGTAAATACTCATTGAATTTGTCAAATAATAAATATACCTGTATGGTATGGGTATTAAATATAATTATATGTACACTTTGGGCATGGTCAAATCAAATAGATGGGGCAAACTTTTGATAAACGCGGCACAACTTATTTACGTAAAATTTATATGACTTTAATCTTTAATGGATTTTTAGTAGTCTGTGTTTTTTTTGGGGGGGGGGGGGGAATAATTTTTTTTCTAAAACTATTGTATATAAGAACATTTTATTAAAATTCGATATTGCTATGGGATAAGATGACATGATTAAATAAGGACGAAAAATAATATTTATTGTAAAGTATCTTTAAAAATGTAACTATTTAGAATGATAAATTTTAACAATATCAATTTAAAAATACTTAATTACCTTGATTAAACTTTCTATAGCCTCTCTTTCAATCCTTTTCACATTCTATTTTAAAATTAATTTGAATTTTATTTTTCACCATAATTAAAACAACCAAAATCATCCATGACATGATTTGTTTTTAACTTTTATTTTTCACTCTAATTAATCATATGATTAATATATCCTTTAATTAACATAGCTATTATCAATAATCATTTACATGGATCAAAATTTAATTATTTTGAGTGAAATATAATTTCTTTAATCTTTCCTAAATGATAATATTGATCATTGATCATATGATTATCAGATTACGTTGATGTTTTTTGATACACAGATTATGTTGATGCGAGTGGAAAATAAAAGTTAAAAAAGATCCCATTATTGATGCTGTTGGCGGTTTTAATTTTGGTGAAAAACTCAAATTCAAATTAGTTTTAAAATATAACGTGGGAGATATAGAAGACGACACTTGAGAAATTTGATCGAGAGTAATTTATTATTTTTAAATTAAAATTTTGAAATTTCATATTTCTAAATAATTATATTTTTTTAAGATCCTTTACAATAAATAGTATTTTTCCTTGGTCTTTCTTCCTAATTTTCCCTAAATATGTTATGATTTTGTTATATATAAAATTTTATGAATATGTGTGTGTAACAAACGTGGTTTCCCAACTGATCTAAAGCTTAGTATGGAGAGCTTCTCAAATCTAAGTCGTTCATAACTGATTTTAATGGTCCAGATCTTTTTTTTTAAGATGATAATTTTTAGAATAAAAAATCTTTTTTTTAACGATAATAGTTAAAAAATTATCTTTATTTTAGGTTTTATACTCGTGAAAATAATTTTTTAAAGAAAAAATAAAATTTTAAAAACTCATATCTAGACTACTCAAATCAAATCTGATGGTCCAGATCTGATTACCTCTTCTTACTAAGCAAAAATGCTTATTAGGGAAACTAATTCCTATATATAAATAAAATAAGCTTAAAAATTTGAAAAAGGAAGTTACCCATACGCGTGGGATAGGAACCTTTCCACTTCCCTTTGCCTCTGAAGTGTGATAGGTTTCAGATAAGAAATTTAAATAAAAATAGGTTAAGTGATTTTTTGTTTGTTTTGATACATATTGAATTTTATTTAAAGTTAATAGATTTCAAGCAATTTAATATTTATAAGTTTGAAAGTCTTGTTTTTAAATATAAAATATTTTGAAACATATTAGTATTAAATATAATTCGAAGCACTTTCGTAATTTTTCCCAACAAAAAAGAAAGTAAATTGGGAAGAGAACACATACATATGTAAAGCGCCCTAATGTTGAAAGATGTAGTTCAAGCGATCGGGAAAGGGAAATGTATATGAGAATATTCGTTAAAATTTTGAGGGGCAGTGTTTTTTTTTTCTTGCCCAAATTGCAGGACAGCGTTGAAAAGAGGCACATAGCATGATAGTGATATGTAATAAATATATAGACCGTGAAACACGTTCCGGATGTACATCCATAGGGTGTATAAATATACGCCTGTGAGTTTTCAAGTGAGGCTTTAATAAGCTAAGTCACCTCTCTCTCTCTCTCTCTCTCTCTCTCTCTAAAATACCAGAGTACTTTGTCTCTTTGGTTTAATTTACAGTACTCATATATACTGTTCAGATGAGGAACCCTCGCACTGACACAAATGGATTGAAGAAAGGCACATGGACACCAGAAGAAGACCACAAGCTCATTGCTTATGTTACTAGGTATGGCTGCTGGAATTGGCGCCAACTCCCCAGGTTTGCAGGTGATTACGTGTATTCAGCTTTGTCTAGCTATCTCCTTCATTAATTGATAGTTCAGTTGTTGTTCTTATATATTGATTCCATGTTATGATGATTGGGAATTATACTTTCAGGTCTGGCAAGGTGTGGGAAGAGTTGCAGGCTGAGGTGGCTCAATTACCTGAGGCCCGACATTAAAAGAGGCAACTTCACTAAGGAAGAAGATGAACTTATCATCAAACTCCACCGCCAGCTTGGTAACAGGTTTGAACTTATAACCTTTAATTTGTATTCGGGCAGAGATGTATGATAGTATGTCTGGCTCTTAATATAAGAACTAATTGATTGTTTTAGTGGGACCAAGGAAACTGAATAAATTACTTATAAACTACTATGTAATCTAATAATGTCATATATGCTACAATTAAGTTAGCTATTTGGTTTCCTTAATTTTTTTTTTTAAAAAAAGTCAACTGGCTCTTGGGGGAAGTATAATGTAATGATTTAGATTCACAAAGCTAAAAGCTTTTGTACAGATGGTCTGCCATAGCAGCCAAGTTACCGGGAAGAACAGATAATGATTTAAAGAACCACTGGCACTCCAACCTCAAAAACAGGAACGAAATTCAACCTCAAAACAACTCAGTCACAGATGACAATGATGGAATTGTCGTCAAGGAAGGCAGGCAATATCATTCTCAAGGTATCACTACTGACTCTGCAACTTCCAACGACCATGGGAAATCGGGGTCTGAGTCATCAAGCTCGCCGAGTGAATCCTCGGACATAACGACTTCCTTGGAGAGTAACCAGGATTCGGTCAGAGATCATGAGTTCTCTTTTCTAGATGCGTATAATAATGATCAGCCAATGAGTGGAAATTTCTGGACGGATCCATGTGTAGTTGATTCTGATGACCTTCACTTCTACCTTAATACTGAATTAACGCCGATCGAGAATGAAGCTCAAGTCTTTGCTCCTTTCTACAATATGACGCAGCTTTGGACTCACAATTTCTACGACCAATATTGTGGTCTCTTCTACGATAATTCTAATCATTAGATGGATGATTTTTTTTTTGGGAATAATAGATGGATGATTTCTATGTATGGTTTCGCAATCTGCCTAAATAGGTAGCTTTTGTAATGTACCACAAATGGAAATATGGAATAAAGGGACCGTATGTAGCATTTGAAGTAGTTAAAATGCCACAGGCATATGTAATTTTTAATTGGGAGAATCTCATTATTCAGGGCCCCGAAAAGCAACTCGTGAAAGGCTCGCAAGATTTTGATATCTCAGTGCAAGACCTGAACTCGTTAAGTGAAGGATATATATTTTATTAATTGAACGGTAAAATTTAATTTTAATCGAGAATCTAGGCCCTTCAGTAGTATTTCATAATCTTAGAACTTTCATATCAGTAAGTTGCAAAGAGGCTCTTAAAATTAGATTTCTCCTTCCTTTGATGTTAACGTAATCAATGTTCTTTAGGGTTACAGTACAAAAATACATGTAAGTTTTTATCCAAGTGCACATAGTATTGTATGTTTTTTGAAGGTGTAAAAATACCCATAAGCTTTTAAAATTGGGTAAAAATACCACATCCGTTAAATGATGCTGACTTTCATTTATTACCCTTTGAAAGTACTGAAATACCCTCTGAACTCAACCTCAAATTCACCCACTTCCCTTCCTAATTCATCATCAACAATCATCAACCAAAATCAAGTATAAAAAAATGTGAAGATGAAGCCCAAGCACACAAAATCCTCTAGTTGTCGCCGTGTAAAGCAACCCCATCTAATTTATGCCATATGAAGATGCATATGTGCATTTGAAATCCAAGTAAACATAACGATTTAAATTAATATGCAGGCATGAATTTTGCAGTAGACATAAAATTTTAGTATAAAGAATGCATGGAATAAGGTGAGACAATTCAACAGTTTTTGCTATCTCGAGACACTTTTTTTGTTTTTTTGTTTCCTTCTAAGTTGTAAGCCTTGCATCTAGAAGATTCAAGACAGAGAATCAGAAAGAGAAAGCAACGATTTTGTTGCCTCTTTCACCGATTTTCCGTGATTTTTGTTTTTTCCGAACTCATCTTGCTTCTCTCCGTGCTCCAACGTTGTTCAATCCATCAAAATCTAGCCAATGTTCACTTGTTTTCCTCGCCCTGAAGTTTCTTTGAGATCTTGTTGTTGGTCTGTCCAAATCTTGTTGCAAGAAGATTTCGGCACCGATTCTTTGTGTTTCTTGCCTTTTTATTATTAGGCCAATGATTCAAGATCCTTTGCTCATTTGGATGATTTTCGTACTCTCATTAATCTCCTCAGCCATGGTTTAGCGTGCCACCATCACTTATGATAGAGGTTGATGTTGCTTCCTTCCACATTTGAGAAGGAAATGGTGGAGGTGAAGGGAAGGAGGAAGAGAGTGACAGATGAAGACAGAGTAATAAGGAAAATTACAAAATCTTAACCTTTTTTATTTTTTTTTAATATGGTGGGACCTACCATAAAACTAACATACATTAAAGCCTTTTAATGGAGATGATATTTTTGCCTCAATTTTGAAAACTCATGGGTATTTTTACACCTCTAAAAAGTATATGGTACTTGATGCACTTTAGGTAAAAACTCATGTGTACTTTTATACTTTAATCCAAATTTAAAATTAGTTTCTTACAATTTTTTGGGCTTTTAATTTAGTCTTAATGAACTAGACATTAAATTTAATTTGTTCATGGATATAACAAATTAATGGAATAAAGGCGAAGTGTATTAAACTTAAAAGAGATCATAAGGGGGCCACCCAGGCCAGTTGGCTATAACTTAATATAAGAGAGTTGCATCGGACACTATCCAATTTTGCAGTTTCAGCTTTCCTGAGTCTTACATGCTACGGGAAGAGTCATGGAGAGAGAAAGAGAAGAAACATGGAGAGAAAACGAGATGCGTACTCCGGACTCTAAGGAGGAGGAGGATATGCTGGTTAGGAGCTCGAAGAAGATCAAAAATGCGTGGAAGGAAAGGGGAGAGGGGAGTAAGGAGCAGTGGCTGAAGTTGGGTACGAAAGAGTCATTATTCTCTAAGGGAGGGGTATCCTTCGCTGATAAGTTAAAGGGAGTAAATGAAGAAGATGCTATGAAGGCTGATGAGTATATGGCAGGTGCATACTCGGAAGACAGCATCTCCGACGATATCACAGAACAGAGTGCTGAAAGCTTCTTCTGCGAAACTATAGAGGACCCAGAGAGGAACTTTCCGACGTTCATATTCTCAGATAAGACGAAAGAGAGAATGTATAAGGCCTAGGATAATGCTGTGATTATAAAGCTTCTGGGACGATCGATTGGATATAAGGCCCTGGAAGCAAGAATCCAAGCGTTATGGGCTAAGCGGGGAGTTACCAAACTCATTAATATAGGGCATGAATACTATGTGGTTAAGCTAACTAACAAGGAAGATTATATGCATGCTCTAACAGGTGGGCCATGGATGATATATGATCATTATTTGGTGGTTAGACCCTGGGAGCCGATGTTCAACTCAGCCAGGGCTATGGTGGATAAGGTAGCCGTTTGGGTGAGATTACTAAGTATATTCCTAGAGTATTATGATAGAGCTGCTTTAACATACATTGGTAATAGGATTGGAGAGACGGTGAAAGTCGACATTAACACCTCAAGCCAACTTCGAGGACATTATGAACGCATATGTGTTTTAGTTGATCTCACAAAGCAACTTATGTCTGGGTTCTCAGTCGATGGTCAAGATTATTACATTGAGTACGAAGGATTACATATGCTCTGTTCTAATTGTGGAGTGTATGGTCATCGTTTTGAAACTTGTTCTAAGGAGAACCTTTGTAAGGAGGCTGCGAAGGAGAACCATCAAACAGAGCAGCTGAGTGTGGAAGGAGATGTTGTTTTGCAATCGGAGAAGGGTCCTGGTGATAGCTGGAGGGTTGTGCAGAAAACCAGACGCCCTCGCCGGAGTAAAGAGAAATAGGGGGAAGTTCAGCAGAAGCTTCCGACTGGTTCCCGCTTTTCGATGCTGGCTGACGAGGAAGGTATGGTGCAACAGCGAAATAGTACTGAGTCGTACGAGTTTCACCTCCATGGCGCAATTAACGACAAAAATAACTCTGAAGCGAGTACTAAAAGAGTACGGAAGGTGATGGTGCAAAAAATGGCGGCACAGGAGCAGGGGAATAAGGTGGTAGTAGAGAAAGATGCGATGCAACTAAAGACAGGTGGTCCTACAAGTGGCAGTAGACGAGTGGATAAAAGGGGGAGAGACGGGGAAAAAGAAGAGACAAAAGAAGGAGAAAATCTGACAATAGAAGGGGGTGAAGATCAAGTAGATGGGATGCTAGAAGATGTGGATGGGGATAATGGGCCACAGCATAATGGGCTTCCTCCAGGTACAACGGTCCTTATCAATCAGCCACATGATCCAGGGGATCAAGAAGGGTGGCTTTCGACTGAGCAGGTACAAGAAGGCAGCATTGGGCCTATCGTGTTGAGCCCAGTAGTTGCTGGATTTAATACAAGTATTACAAGTGAAGACACAGTTGTTGCCGAGACCCAGATGTCGGATTGACTAGAGGTTTCTTTGTCAAATAGATAATTTTTAATGGATTGTTTTCTTTATTGGAATACCCGGGGGGCTTGTGGAAAGGGCCTCCTTAGAAATTTAAAGATATTATGTCATGGGCCTAAGCCCAGTATTTTATTATTAGCTGAGACAATGATAGAAGATGGTTCCAGACTGAAAGTTCTAAACTCTATGGGCTTCGATATGGTTCGAGCAGTGCCTAGTATTGGAAACTCTGGCGGTTTGGCGGTTGCTTGGATGAGCTCGAAGATTTCGGTGACGGTGCTAGAGGAAAACCGACAATATTTCCACCTCAGTTGCTAGGTTGGTCATAGGTCACCATTCCTGTTAACATCTATATATGCAATCCCTCACTCAGATTTAAGATCAATGTTGTGGGGAAACCTTCTGAGAATTTCTAGAGGTGTAGTGATTCCATGGACAGTAATTGGGGACTTCAATGACATTTTTGCGGAGAATGAAAGAATTGGAGGTCGCTATGGATTTTCCAGAAGAGTGCAAAGATTTCATGATTGGATTAGCGATTGTGGATTAGCTGATCTTGGAGCTATCGGTCCTAAGAAGACATGAAGGGGCCCTCAGATCGCGGGATGTTCTCGGCTATACGAGCGTTTGGATCGAGCTCTTGCAAATAATATATTCCTCACTCAGATTCCGGACGCATATGTGAAGGTATTACCCAGAATTAAATTTTCAGATCATTCCCCCTTACTGTTATTTGTAGGAGATAAGCAGCAAAATTATATGAAACAAAATCCATTTTGATTTGAAGTGATGTGGCTGAAGCATGACAAATTCAACAACTTCTTGAAATGTAGTTGGATTAAACAGGAAAAACTTAGTGAAAGTTTACTGGAAGTGAAAGACAGTATAGGGGAGTGGAATAGAAATGTTTTTGGTCTTGTGGAAAAAAAGAAGGCTGGTTTGCTGGCTAGACTCAACGGTATACAAAGAGCAGCTACGTACCCCTATTCAAAGTTCCTTTGTGATTTGGAATTTCAATTGCAAGTGGAACTAGAGGAGGTGCTCAAAGAAGAGGAAGTCAAATGGTACCAAAAATCAAGAGCAACTTGGATTACTAGAGGGGACAGAAATACAAGGTATTATCACCTTCAGACTTCAATAAGAAGGAGGAAAAATAGAGTTTTAGCTCTGAAGAACGAAAGGGGACAGTGGCTGGATAAGGAGGAGGAGATAAGAAACTTGGTTCTTGATTTCTTCAAAAATCTGTACGTGGAGAGTCAACAATCTGGGACTGTGTTGGTTACCAGAACCAATTTTCCATTAATTGATGAGGCTATTAACAAGAATCTAGGGATTATTCCGTTGGACCAGGAAATTAAGGAGGCAATCTTCTCCATGGGACCTTTTAAATCTCCCGGAGTTGATGGTTTTCCTCCTGTTTTCTACTAGGCTAATTGGACTACTGTTGGTCCAAAGGTATGTCACTTTGTCAAGGAAGTCTTCAAAGGAGCTGTGTCGATAAAAGAGGCCAATCAAACTCTAATTGCCTTAATCCCGAAGAGAGATGAACCGGTATTTGTTACACAATTTAGACCCATTTCCTTATGTACTTCTCACTATAAGTGCATAACAAAGATCATTACTTTGCGTCTAAGAAGTGTTATGAATCACTTAATTTCCCCATTTCAAGCCGGGTTCATAAAGGGAAGACAAATACAGGACAATATTATTATTGGCCAGGAAATACTCCATATAATGAAAAAAGCTCGGGGGAAGAGAGGTTATATGGCATTGAAGATTGATTTAGAGAAGGCATATGATAGAATTAGTTGGAGTTTTTTGAGACAAGTGTTGCTGGAAGTGGGGTTAGAGATAGGGCTAATTGATTTAATTATGCAATGTGTCACATCTGTGGAATATAGCGTGCTTTGGAATCGAGAAAAGACTGACTTTTTTACCCCACAAAGAGGCTTAAGACAAGGAGACCTCATATCTCCATATTTATTTGTTCTATGTATTGACAAATTATCACATATGATATGTGATGCAGTTAAGAGCAACCATTGGAAGCCTATCAAAGTGTCTAGAACAGGCCCAGATATTTCTCATTTAATGTTTGCAGATGACTTATTACTGTTCGGTGAGGCGTCAGTTGAGCAAGCTTCTTGTATTATGGAGTGTTTCCAAGAATTTGGTATGGCATCAGGAGAAAAAGTGAGCCTTCAGAAATCATCTATGTTCTTTTCACCTAAAGTCAGTGGTGAAAAGAAAAAGGAGATTCAGAGGATTACCGGAATGAAAATCACCAGTGAAATTGGAAATTACCTTGGTTTCCCATTATCAAGGAAAAGAAAACCAAGGGAAACCTTCCAATATATAATTGATAGAGTCAAATCAAAGCTATCTGCATGGAAGGTAAACTTTTTGTCAATGGCAGAGAGAGTAACTCTGGCTAAATCAGTAATCAACACTGTCCCCCTATATCCTATGCAAGCAGCGCATATACCACTGAGCATATGTCAGGAGGTAGAAAGGCTTCAGTGCAACTTCATTTGGGGGAAAACTAATAAGCATGGATTTCATAATCTGGGGTGGAATACATTGCTTCAGTCCAAGAAATGTGGGGGATTAGCTTGTAAAAGCCTTTCAGTCATGAATCAAGCCTTCGGGTGTAAGCTGGCTTGGAAGTTGTTATCAGGCGATCAGAGTTTATGGACTGATGTACTTCTCAACAAATACATGCTAAGGAGTGAACGAAGCCTACTTGAAGCTAGGCCTAGAGATTCTTCTCTGTGGCATTTTATCTGCAAGCAAAAAAACTTTATTGATCAAGGGGCTGCATGGAGAGTTAGAAATGGAAAGTCAGTAAGTTTTTTCTGCAATAAATGGCTTATGAAGGGACAATGTATTGATGAATACTGTGTTAGGACCTTAACTTCGGATGAAATGGCCAGTACTGTATCTGATTGGTTAGCTAATGGCACTTGGGACTACTCTAGGTTGTCAGCAATTATAAAAGAAGAGGTAATTCAGAGGTTGATAGCTACAATCCCGCCTATGGAAGCAGCAGGAGAAGATGTGATGATTTGGCAAGCTGACCAGAAGGGCTCCTTCTCTGTGAAATCTTCTTATTATCTAATAGAGAAATCAGATGATAGTTTAAGTCATCCTTGTTTTAAGCGTATATGGAAGTGGAGGGGAGCTGAACGTGTCCGGGTTTTTATGTGGATGGCCTTTCACAATAGATTATTAACCAATGAGTGGAGATGTAAATGGTCAAATGACTCTGATTTGTGCCCGGTCTGTAATATTAAATCTGAGTCCACTCTTCACATCTTGAGAGATTGTGTGGTAGCCAAAGAGATGTGGATGAATCTTGTCCAATATAAATTTCATAACTATTTCTTTTCAGCATCTTTGCAAGACTGGTTCAGCTATAACCTCATCGAGGAGATAGGTGTTCAGGGAACTACAAGCTGGGATAGGACCTTCGGTGTGGGTATTTGGAAACTATGGTTTTGGAGGAACCAGACTGTATTTAATGAGCATTTCAGCAGACCCCCAAACTTAGCTTTGGTGATTCGTAATAGCAGGAATTTTTTTACTGATGAAGGCCTACCTGTATCGGCTGATTCAGCGAGTAATTTGACAGCAGAAGGTTGGCAGAAACCAATGCGGGGTTTTGTCAAGGTCAATGTAGATGGGGCTGTTTCAAGTGTAACAAAGAGAGCAGCTTGTGGAATTGTTATTAGAGACCATAATGGTGAATGGTTAGTTGGGAAATCAGAGCCAATTGGGTTCTATAATTCGCAAGAGGCAAGGGAGTGGGCTCTCTTAAAAGGGATGCAATTAGCTTGGCAAAAGGGATTTAAACATGTCATTTGTGAATCTGATGCAAGCAATCTTGTTAGCATGTTAATGGAGAAAGAAGAATCTAATAGTCAGAGTTTAGTAGTGTATCAGATCAGATGCATTATGCGTCTTTATGGGAGTATACAAATTCATCATGTCAGGCGTGAACAAAATCAGGTGGCGGACCAACTAGCTAAAGATGGTTTATCCAAGTTGTATTTCTTTAATGTGTGCCCTCCTCATTTGAGGACTGTAGTGCTAAATGATTGTATGGGATCTTCTTCCCCAACTCTATTTCCTTAATTTAATATTACAATCTTTCATATCAAAAAAAAAAAAACATGCTACGGGAAAATTGCAATATGGCCAGGCCCGTTAAATTCATTTAACGGCCCACAATAATCATTTTATTGGGCCGGGTTCAATATTATAAGGATATTAATGCATATACTTAAGTGTTGCAATTTTATAGAAGCACAATATTTAGCCAAGGAGAGTTGACACAGATGGTAAGGGATTCAGAATTAGTCTTTTGGGACGTGGGTTCGATCCCCTCTGCCGTCGCTGAGACTCCTTACTGGGTTCGTAAGTCCCCAGTAAATGCTCACAGAGCCCGGGGCCGTATCCTGGCCTTGGTGGAGGACTGAGGTCAAACCCCTCCAAAACTTTTTCATATAAAAAAAAAGGAGCACAATATTTAAATAGTTTTAGTGGCTTTTATAAGAGTTGATAAGAGTCATCTCAATGATTTTTTTTTCTTCATTTGTATCTCATATTAATTATATATATGGGTTAAGGTACAATTTTACACAAGTGTTTTTCCCCCAGGAGTGCCCAGCACCACGTGTTTTTTTTTTTGGACAAAAAATACACATGTGATTAGTTTTAGGAACAAAAATACCACGGCCGTTAGTTGACCGTTAACCATGGTGAAATTACTCTTTTACCTTTAGTTTAAAATAATTAAAAAAAACTAAAATATGTAAAAAAAATAACGGCCGTGATATTTTTGCTCCTAAAATGTAATCACATGTGTATTTTTAGTCCAAAAAAAAGCATGTGATGATGGGCGCTCCTGAGGGAAAAGCACATGTGTAAAATTGCACCTTAACCCTATATATATATATATATATATATAGCATTAATTAAAGGGTTGAATATACTTAAGTTCACTCTCTCCATCTTATAAATAGGACCAAGGGAGTATAAATTATGGTTTCAATTAATAAGTAGTTGGTTTAAGTGGTAAGTGATTTTACTCTTGTAAAAACAAAAGAATACATATTCAAATCTTGAGAAATATACTTATTGGGAGGGACGGCACTTGATCAAATAAAAAAATTTTATGGTTTCAACTTTGTGTTAAAAAAAAAGGTTAAGGTGCAATTTTACTAACGAATTATTAGCCAGAAGTGTCTTGACCAATAAACTCCTAGTGGACCAAAACGACCAACAAACTTTTAAAAATGTAAAATTTGCATAATGCCGTTAGATTGGAGCTAACGTCTGTTTTCCGCATTCTCGCAAAAATTACAGAATAGGATCCAGATGTTTATGAAACTATATTTAAGTTCCAAAAAATTTAAAAATTTTTATTTTAGTCCCTCCACGTACTTTATATGGAGGGACTAAAGTGAAAATTATAAAAAATAAAATTTGGGGCTCAAGGATAATTTTCTAAAAGTTTGGATTCTTTCTGTAATTTTTGTGGGGCTATTCCTATCCCCAAAATACACCGTTGGTTACAGATTTTTTTTTTCCGGCTTTAGCCTAGCCTGTGGCCTATTAGAGAGGCCTGTAATTTTAAAAATTTTGTAAGCAGCCTAATAAACCACAGGCCTCACCTCAAAACAAGTCTACTTTAAATAAGGTGAAAACAGACCTACTTTATACAGGCCAAAAACATACCTACATCTAATAGCCTGTTTAAAGTAGGTATGTTTTTTGCCATTTTAAAGTAATTATGTTTTCGCCTTGTGTTAGCAGGCTTGTTTTGAAGTGAGGTGTGTGATTTGTTAGGCTGTTTACAAAATTTTTAAAATTATAGGCCTCCTTAATAGGCCACAAGCCAAGTCAGGCTAAGGTTAAAAAAAAAAGCCCGTAACCAGAGGCGGATTTTAGGGGTAGGGATGGCCCCGTAAAAATTACAGAAAAGAACCCAAAGTTTTAAAAAATTATCTTTCAGCCCCAAATTTTTTTATAATTTTTACTTTAGTCCCTCCATATAAAGTACGTGGAGGGACTAAAATAAAAATTTTGATACTTTTTGGGGCTTAAATATAGTTTCATAAACATTTGGGTGCCATTCTGTAATTTTTTCCGGACCCAAAAAACAGTTGTAAGCTCTAATCTAACGGCATTGTGCAAATTTTACATTTTTAAAAGTTTGTTGGTCATTTTAGTCCACTAGAGAGTTTATTGGTTAGGACACTCCTGAGCCAATAGTTCATTGGTAAAATTGCATCTTAATCCAAAAAAAAAAATGACGAGTTCAACTCATAACATATCTCCCTAATTCTCTTTTAGAATGGTGTGAACTTATAATATTACTTCTGTACTCAATTTTATCCTTATCTCCTAATCTAGCTTTAGGGACTAGCTTTATAAATTCAAAGATTCAGGATATAATTATTTATTACTCACATATCCCTCTAGTTTTATCATATCAATATTAGGGGGAAAATTTATTAGTTCTCATAGTTTAATGTACATCAAGTTTTAAATACGTTTTTATATTTTTAAAATGTTAAAAAATGTCTCTACAAAAAGAAATGTCTGCTATTAAAATAGTCAAACACAAATAGACAAATTAAAATGTATAAAATTAGACACATTTCAATGAAAAAAAGTGTAGAATGGATTTTATTGTTTATGAGTTACAAATAGTTCGATTTTCTATAAACTTCACAGCATCCACCCATTTTTAATTCATTCATTATACTTTAGATCCGTTTTTTCTAAATTTAGAATCCGATGGAGAACTTGAGCTCCAGGCAAGTTAAAGAAGTTATATTGGTTTTTTAAAAATTAAAGGCAACAAAATTAGAATAAGCGAATGGGCTGGACCACTCTAAGTGGCCTTAACTTTAGCCATTAAGCAGCATCTTAGCTTGGGGACCTTACATGAAACCATACTTTTGTGGGGGTGCCTATCTATACATCTATATAGTACGACCTCTTGTGTTAAATATATAATAAAATTTGTAGTATAGTTTGGGCTACAAATTATATCTTATATTTAAAATTAGAGGGGAGTAATAACTTGGAGCAAGTTAAATTGTCACGGGCCAAAAAAATACCATTTCATCATTTAAGAAAATAGAGGAACCGAGGTGCGGGCCGGAATGGAATATAGATGCAAAATGACAACAATCCCCTTCACATCAACCACAAATTTTCATTTTTAAAAAATTAAGATATATTACTGGCAAAATCTGTAAAGAAACAAGAAATTATTTGGTTCAAGTGGTATCTAAAGACATTATTTTTAGGAGTCATTTCACAATCCCCTCAATAGATAAGAAGCGGCACTCCTCAAAATTAAACAAACATTTTTATAAGGATATATGGTAATAGAATTGGTGAAAAATAATGAATTGATACCTTAAAGTGGTGCGACCAGAAGCATTATCTCTTTTCAATTAAAAGTCATAATTATATGTTAAATTCAAGAATAATGCATGCTGATTTATTAACCAATGCAAATCCCTTAATTCATAAGGACATGTCTTCTCAAAACACATCTTTTTATTTTAAACCAATCCAATAATATCTGAGAGACTCTTTTTACGATACACCCTTACACAATATCTATAACACATACAACCATATGTGATTGAATAACTTGATATAATAAATATAATCTAACTTGATTTTAGTTTCCCCCACTTTTTTAATCGTGCCAAGAGCCACTTTTTTAACCGACTTTATTTGCATGCAATAATTTGAATCTTATTTATGAAGTAGAGGGTAAGCACTTGAGGATTTTTTTTTCTCCCCACTCACTCGTGTGGGAGCTTTGTTTTCTCTCCGCCAAGCGTGAGAGCGGTTCGGATATGGAGGTACGGAGGTAGGCGACGACGACAGTGAGAAGGTCGGCGACGACGAAAGACGAGCTAGACTAAGGTGGCTTAGTTCGGTGCCAATTTTGCAAAATCCTCATCGAATCTCTCATGGAGAAGACGCAAATCTCGGCGCCATTGATTTGGAAGGAGGCTGGTGTAGAGAAAGTTCTCATCGGGAAGATCTTATCAAATAGATCTTACACATGCTCTGCAATGATGGCTATTTTACAAAAAGCTTAGAATCTCCAAAACGGTCTTGATGTTATCGAAATAAACGAAAGTGCCTTCCTGTTCAAATTCGAGAAGGAGGAGGAGTATAATCGAATTCTCCGTGGTCGTCCTTGGTCGATCAACGATAGTTTGTTAAATCTATTGGAGAGGTCCAATTACAAAGCATGTAAGGAGTTCGTCTTTAGCCATTGCCCTGTGTGGATTCAAGTACATAGTGTTCTGCTAGAAGCTCTATGTCTAGAGAATGCAATTAGGATAGGCAGATATGTTGGAAAAGTGGTGCTGGCTGAAGATCCTCAGTATAATGGCAGGTATTTGCGTAATTTTTTGAGAATTAGAGTGGTGATTGATCTCATGAAACCTCTGGTGTACGGATTTTGGTTGCCAAAACCTGACGGTAGTAGATCTTGGATTGCAATTCGTTATGAAAAACTTCCAAATTTCTGTTATAACTGTGGTAAATTAGGTCATGATAATCGCACTTGCAAGGCTGAAAAATTGATGTCAATAGCCAATGATAAGGAACCAAGGTTTGGACCCTGGCTTTCTACAAGTGCATGTCGAAGCTGGGAGGAGGTTATGGTCATGGTGTAAGAAGATTGGTCGGAGGTCAATTATGTTCAGAGGAAAAATGAAGAAGCCTTAAATAGGAGGAAAAAGGAGAACAACCAGAATGCTAATATGGAGTCACCGACGGATGAGGGCGATCTCTTTACCATTAAACTGCACTCATCTGGTATAAATACTCTGAAACAGATCCCTTTGAATGATGAAGAAAGGGAAACCTCGTTTAAGTCTGTTTCATCATTGAAAATTAATGTCAAGACAGAAGTATTTTGTAGGAAGGGGAAGGACTCTAAGGAGGAAATGAGCAATCAGAGGGAGGAGTATGGTGTGAGGGGATCCTGAGAGCCTATTCAGGTGAATTACAATCGTACTAATTTTATTGTTAATGCTGTAACTAAGGACCCACCTTGAGAACTCAATCACATGGCTTCTTCATCAGCAAGCTCACAACAAGCTAATTCGTTAGCCATTATCCCTTTTAATAATAAAGTTCTAAATAAGGTGATTAATGTTCTTGATGGACTTGGTCTAAAGAGGCATGTAGAAAATGAGTTGTTACCTTTAGAGGCTAAAAAGAGGAAAACATAATGGATGCAAGTTGAGGGTCCTGTGACGGTAGTAACCTCCTATGCTGATTCGTTGAAAAGGATCAAGGCTAGAGTAAGGAAGAGTGGAAAAAGGAAGGGTCAGGGGGGCAAAGAGAATTTGTTAATTGAGGAAAGGGATCCTGATGAGGACAAGACTGAACAATCACTAATCAATCCCGAGGAATTAACCTTTGTTTTTAAGGCGAAAAGGGGTAGGAAAAAGAAAGTTATTGCTGAGGGTGTAGGTGACTGGCCTTCAACAGCCACCAAGGCGCCATGAAACTCATATCATGGAACTGTCAAGGCCTAGGAAGAGCCTTGACAATGAGAAATCTAAGGGACATGGTAAAAAATTATCGTCCTTCACTAATCTTCCTAATGGAGACAAAAATCAAAATGGAAAGAGTCAAGCGAATTATATTGAAGTGTGGTTTTGATAGGGATTTATATGTAGACCCGAGAGGTTTATCGGGAGGACTAGCTCTTTGGTGGAAGGATAATATTTCCTTGGATGTACTTTTTAAATCAAGGAATATTATACATGTCGTCATTCATTCAGTCAGTCCAGGGTTACCTGAATACATTTCTTTTATCTATGGGCCATCGGAAGAAGGGGAAAGAAGATGCATATGGAACATAATGAGAAATTTAGCAACAGATGTGAATGGGGCCTGGCTAGCAATTGGTGACTTTAATGATATAATTTCTCAAAGTGAAAAAGAAGGGGGTAACCCGAGATCTATGAGAAAAATCTTAAATTTTCAGAGCATGCTTTCTAATTCTGAGTTGTTGGATCTGGATTTTAAGGGTTCAAGGTTCATGTGGTGCAATAAAAGAAGTGGTGGTACTGTTCGGGAGAGATTGGATCGTGCTGTTGGGAATGTGGAATTTAGAAATACTTTTGACCATGCCATAGTATTTCATGTAGACCCGATTGGTTCAAACCATCATGCATTGGTGGTGGATTGCTATTTCAGTGATGCAAAGGCACCAAAGTCATTCAAATTTGAGGCTAAGTGGATCCAACATGAAGACTACATTAAAATAGTGGAGTAGGCTGGTTTGGAGTGGAAGGAACTGTTAATGATAGAGTGCTTGACCTGCTCCGTAGATTGGAGGAATGCAAAAAGAAACTTCTAGTATGGAGTCGGAGGGCATTTCCTAATTTTCGAAAGATTATTGAACAACTACGTAAGGATTTAAATCTCTGTTATGAGGGTCCTTTTACTGATGAGAAGTTAGGGGGAGCTGAAATTCTGGTGAAATAGCTAGAGGAAGCTTAGGGAAGGGAGAAAGTGTATTAGTGGCATCGTTCTAGAATTTCCTGGCTAAGATGTGGTGACCGAAACACAAAATTTTTCCGTAGTAGTGTTATTCAAAGGCGGTAGCATAATAAGGTGCTGAAGCTGAGGAATGCTAATGGGGTTTGGTTGGAAGACACAAAAGAGATACATGAGGTTTTCAGCAATTATTATAAAGATCTTTTTAGCACGGGGGGACCTAGACAGATGGACCAGGTACTAGCATATGTCAAGAAAGTCGTTTCTGATGAGGATAACATTGCTCTCACTCAACCAGTCACGGATCAGGAAATTGAGTCTGTGATTTTTCAGTTAGGTGCCACCAAAGCTCTAGGTCCAGATGGCTCTTCAGCACTATTTTACCAATCAGCTTGGCATACTGTAAATAAGGAAGTTTGTGCCATGGTACATGATTTTTTTTGAAGGAAAGGCTGGTTTAGGAAGGCTTAATGAAACCAACATTGTCCTACAACCGAAAATAGAAAAACCTGAAGAAGTGAAGCATTTCAGACCTATTGGTCCTTGCAATGTCTCATACAAAGTCATTGCAAAGATCATAACGAATAGAATCCAACAGCTGATGGATAAAATTATTTCTCCTAACCAAAGAGCTTTCATTGTTGGGCATTGAATGATTCAAGACAACATAATACTTGTACATGAGGCTTTCCATTACTTGAAGCATAAGAAAAAAAAGGTAATAAATGGGAATTTGCTCTGAAAATCGACATGAATAAGGCTTATGACTGTATAGAATGGGACTTCTTTGCTACTGTAATGTTGGAAATGGGGTTTTGTCGGCAATGGGTGAGTAGGATTATGGAGTGTATTACTTCAGTTGCTTTTCATTTAAAAGTGGATGGTCATCATGTTCACTCTTTTAACCCAGGTAGAGGTGTAAGACAAGGTGACCCCTTATCACCATACATGTTCATCATCGTTTCTGAGATCTTATCGCTGATGTTGCATCTCTATATTGACAGATCAGATATGTAAGGTATAAAACTGGCTAGGAAAGCTCAGGTATTGTCTCAATGTTTTTTGCGGACGACGCTGTTCTATTCCTAAGAGTTGATAAAATGAATTGTAAAATACTATGCATGGTGTTGGATATCTATTGCAAGGCCTCTGGACAACTAATCAATTTAGACAAGTCAAGCCTATTCTTTTCAGCAAACACACCTTTAAGGGTCAAAGAGGAAGTAGCTGCATACCTGGGTGTTAATTTCTCTGATCAAGCTGGTAAATATTGGGACTTCCTACTTTATGGAATCGATCTAAAGCTGGAGCATTGGCATTTGTCAGGGATAAGATAGGCTTGAAACTGCAAGGTTGGAAACAGAAATTGCTCACTTTTGCTGGTAGAGGGACGTTGATAAAAGCTGTGGCTAATTCCATCCCAACATATCTTATGACATGCTTCTTATTCCCCAAGAAGGCATGTGCAGAAATCGACAGATTGATTTCTAACTTCTGGTGTGGCCAGTCCGGGAGGGAGGCACTATTCACTGGCGCTGTTGGAAACGAATGACCAAGAGGAAGAATGAGGGTGGAATGGGGTTCAGGGATTTACTCTGTTTTAATAAAGCCTTGTTGGCAAAAACAGCTTGGAGGATCTTACAGCAGCCAAATGATCCATGGTGCAAAATTCTTAAAGGTATATACTTCCCTAAAGAGCACTTTCTTAAAGCAAGGAAGGGTCGGCATGCTTCGTGGGGTTGGTGTAGTCTTTTGGAGGGTAGGGACTTGCTGCTGAAAGAATTATGCTGGAAAATAAGTGATGGTAATTCTATTCATATATGGAATGAACCGTGGGTGCATAGGCTGTCGGGCTTTAAATTGCAAAATGAGGGGCTGACTGAGATGACTGAAAGGAGCAAGGTGGCGGACCTTATTACTTATGGAAGATGGGATCTTGATCGGGTTAACACGAGAATCAACCCTGAGTTCAGAGATAAAATTCTGAAGATGCCTATATTCCCAAGGGCTGGTGCTGATTGATTAATCTGGATGGCAAATAGGAATGGCTGCTACACAGTGAAGTCGGGATATATGGTAGCGAGAAGTGGTGTGGAGACTGATCTGAATAAGGATCTAGGTACACCCTTTATTATTCCTGAAGCTTTATGGAAAGATATATGGCAAGTAGTGGCTCCTCCAAAAATTCAGCATTTTTTATGGAGAGTAAGTGTAGGGGCTGTGGCAATTCAGGGTGCTTTTTTCAAACGTAAATGCACAAGAAGTCCTATCTGCCCTGTTTGTTTGTCTGAAATAGAAACTTCAGAACATCTGTTATTTCTTTGTCCATGGGCTAAAATGTGCTGGTTTGGTTGTCCTTTGGGGATAAAATTTAGCAAGTGGTCTATGGTAAGATGTGAGATCTGGCTATCTGAGCTTTTACATGGCAAAGCCTTGATGGATGAATATGGCAAATCAGTGTTCGCTACGATGTGTTGGTGGATTTGGAAAAAGCGTTGTAACTGGGTCTTTAGGGAGGAAAGACCAAATGCCAAAGAGGTGGTTAGGCTGGTCAACGCCCAGGTGGATGAATTTTGGAAATCGAAGGAAAATGGGGGGTGTGTGAATAGAAGGGTATATGTGGAGGAAGTGGTCAGAAATCCTCATTGGCTTAAACCTCCTGCTGGTGTGATCAAATTTAATGTTGATGGTTCCTTTAAGGAAGCCACTGAAGAGGCTGGAATTGGGGTGATATGCCGTAGTGAGAAGGGTGAATTCGTTGGAGGTATAGGGAAATCTGTTGTTGCTTCCTCAGGATTGATGACTGAATGTTTGGCTCTAAGGGAGGCCTTGTATAATCGAGATAAGTTTCCTAACTCTACAATAATTCTTGAAACTGATTGCGAACTTCTGTATAAAATGGTGATTAATAAATCTTTGTCTGGTTGTGATTGGAGGTGTCAGGATCTGCAGAATGAAATTCTGGAATTACTTGAATCCATGGTTGGTGTATCCTTGTCTCTTGTTGCTAGACAGGGAAATAAATCTGCAGACAAAATTGAAATATATGTAGCAAAGAAGATGATTCAGCCTGATTGGTTGACTTGTGCCCCATCTTCTTTAAGCAAGCTTTTGTTACAAGATTCGGTGATGACGAGAGAAGGTAATCCTGATACGTGTGGTGGTCTGGATAGGGAAGGAATTGGTTAATAGTGCTGTTTGCACCTGTTATAGCTGATAATAATTTCTTTCTATTGTTTTTAGTTGTTAGTAGTTACACTTTGCTTTCTTCATTTGTAATACCCGGATAATTATTATCTGGACTATTATGTTATAATAATAAAAATGTCCATTTGTGATGATTATGGTCTCAAAATGTTGTATAATTAGTCTATTTTCAAAGGAAAACACTAAGAAAATTAAATGAAATTTATTGCCAAAAATGTGAAAAATGCATTTTAGGGGCATAAAATATCCTAAAAAGAATTGTGATAAATTCTAAAAGGCAGTAAAATAATTATTAAAAATTAGAAAGAATATTGTCCTTAATTTAGACAATTTAATAAATTATTTCCTTTGAAAATAAAAAGAAGAAAAATTAAAAAGTATTCTGAAGCCAAAATTGACTCCATGATTTTTAATATTTTGCATGGAGCATAAATTATTAATGTCAGTAAAATAGTTGTGAGAAAATGATTAATCTTAATTAAGAAAATTATCAACAATTAGTGATGGATTAATTAAGTAATTTTTGGGAATTTTATGAGATTAAAAAGATTTAGGAAATATGAAAAAAATGATTATTTATTAATAAGGGCCGAAATTTTGGCCAAGAAAATAAAGGAAAAATGAAATGGGAATTAAGGAAAAATATCTAAGATATTTTGTAATTAAAAAATATTATAATTGTGAAAAGCAAACAAGATAAATGACCACGGATAGAAATAAAATTCTACCTAGAAAACTAGGAACTAGGTTTCTAGAATCAGAGTATATTATAGATAAGTGAATTTTTATCTCAAGGTAGGCTGTCTCCGAAGTTATTTTTGTAACCGATAAAGTGATCAGGAGATTAGGCCAAGAAGATATTTTGTGGAACTAGATCAGATAGTAGAAATGAGAACCGATGGAAAATAATTCATAAACTGGGAACCGAGGATAAGTTGGTAAAAACCAGAGCATATTATTAATCAGTGGATTTTTTATCTAGAAGTTGACGCTGTCCGACGTTATTTCCGTAACCGACAGCGGTTGCCTGAAAATATTCGGCAGGCAACGGAATGTCCTTAATGAGATTAAAAATTTAGATAACTCAAGTATCTTGAAAGAGGAAGAAAAGACCTTCAGGGCATTGCTTCCGGAATTTTGAGATTTTTCAAAATTTCACAATTAGAACACCGAACAGGGACTTTATCGGTAGAAACCTTCTTAAGCAAGTGTATGACATCACCTTGATGACTAAGGATGACATCATCTTTGGGAGGTGTATGGCCAAGATCTTGTCATCTCAAAGAAGTGCGATCTAATAGTTAGAAATTGATCAGACAAAGTTTAAAGGAATTACCAAAATGCCATTGCCTTTTTCAATAAATAGCATTCCATTCTCCTTCATTTTCTCACCAATTCCTCTTGCAAATTTCGAAATTCTAGAGTAGAGAAGGAAGGAAGAGCTCCGGAGAAAGTTATAGCAGGGTCCTGAGTAAGTTCTTCGGTCCTTAGTTTTTAATTTAAGTAGTTCTTTCGGTAGTTATAGTAGAAATGCTAGAGTAATCTCTAATCTTTCAAGTTAGCTTAGATATCATGTTTAAGGAATAAATATGATATTTATTTGCAAAAATATATTGGAGGAAGAGTTTTGTCAAAATTCTGAAAGATTAAAATCAAAGTAACGAAGCTCTAGCAAAATTCCACCGATTAATCAAACTAGGGGAAAAATGGTAATTTGTACCTAAAATGCCTGTTATGATATTAAATACTCATAACTGTGATATTATCCTTATAGGATATCTAAAATCACGAACCGCTGTTTCCGCTGTTACCGCTGTTGTACCGCCGTCATACCGCTGTCAAACGTACCGTTTTTCGACGAAAGTACCAGATATCGTCAACGGAGGTACGGAAGCGTATTGTAACCTTAACTCTTATACTGCTCATATACATATATGCGATAGATACGTTCATATACTGAGGCTCTGCCTAGGGTCGTCAGTTATACATATAGCTTTACACAGGTTATAGTCTTGATAACGCCGTTGAGTTTTCCTAGCGCTAAAGACACGATGGGCCGTCGTGGCACTAGATATGTGTCAACATGTTGTGGGACTTTACATACTGCTTTGTGCTTATGTTCTGTCAATGTTGTGATCATGCATCTACTGTGTGCTTATGTAATGATTTACTGCTGTTATGTGATTATGAATATATGTTGTCTATATATTGTTTTATTTGAGCATAAGGTTAACCGTTACCCAAGATCCAAATGGAAATTGGATCTCGGCTGTAGCTTCAGGATCGAGAGGATCGAGGTTTGAAGATAGGGGCAAGCGGTCGGTGTAGGATTCAAGACGGAGTTGTTATGTTTCTAGTTTATGTATTTAGTTTCTTTTGGATATTAGATGACTGTATTAGAACAATTACACTATGGTTATATATCTTTAAGGTTCAGTTACTCACTTGTTAAAATGCTCGACTCTGATTATTGTTTTGACAAAAAAAATTTCCGTTGTTTTTAAATGGGATGTTACATCATTTGTTTCTTATTTTGGTTTAGTTGTGTGATAGGTTGTATTGCTAGGTGTTTTGAGAGTTTCTTGACTTCGGCTATTAGTGCATGTAATACTTGATTTGATTTTAATAAAATTGACTTTTTCGGGCAAAAAAAAAAAATTATGAAGTAGAGAAATATCATTCTAGTGTTATTTATAAGTCTATTTTAAGAAAAAGAATTTGGTATTTATGATAAGTACATTGTTAGGGTAATAAGTGAGATTCTTACAATTTTACCGTTATTAATTGTAATAAATTTTAGGTAGAAAGAAGAAAGAGGTAAGAAATACTCATTTATATATGAGGTCAAAATTGAAAAATTATAAATTCAGTCCATATTTATTGAGTTAATTAATTCTCCTTATCATGTGAGAATTATATAATATGAACTTATAAGTACGATATATTGGTATTGAATACAAGGTATTGAGTAACACTATGATCTTATTATATGTCAAGTTTGACCAAAAATTTTGGTCATTATTATTATAAGTCTTTTTTCATAATAACAAATGAATTTGTTACATTTTTGCTCCCTATTAGTTGCAATAAACAAAGAATTTTGTTCATGTTTTCTTTTGAAACCAATCATAAAGAAGGGAAAAATTGGAAATTTAGTCCTTAATTATCGAGTTAACTACCCCTCATTAGTATATGAGAATTAATTATTTTAGACTTATAAATACAATTAGAGTGATATATATTTTAAGAAAAAGTTATTAACATTATCACTTCTTACTCTTTGATGGAATTTTAATTTTAACCCCTCTAGTTTTACATCTTTAGTTAGATTATGGACAGTAAAACTAACAAAGAAAATTAATTATTTCATCCTTGAACCTTACACTTTAAGTCACTCTAACTAACTCTAACCCGTTCCTCAAACTTTCATCCGTTTGATAAAATCATCCTTGCCGTTAGTTAGTGAAGAAGGAAGGCGCACTCAAACGGTGTTAGGACTCTTAACACAAGCTTCTTGAATCCTCATTTCTCCTTTGATCACCAAACCCACAAGCCAAAATGTAACTAAAGTTTTATTAAATCTGCAGAGCAAGAACGATGAGTCTGGGTTGAGGCGTTTGGCTAGTGAGCGACCCAGAGGCACAAAGAAGCGAGTCAGTGGTGCTCTTTTCATTCTTCAGTTCTGACAAGGATGCAATATTTAACCTTCTTAACACCATTTAAGTGCGCCTTCCTTCTTCACTAACTAACAGCAAGGATGATTTTATCAAACGGATGAAAAGCTTGGGAACCGAGTTTCAGTGAGTCAAAT
Source organism: Acacia confusa (assembly GCA_037074495.1). Lineage (NCBI taxonomy): Eukaryota > Viridiplantae > Streptophyta > Magnoliopsida > Fabales > Fabaceae > Acacia > Acacia confusa. Next base: position 5,427,345 of record CM073509.1, read on the forward strand.
GTATAAGTACCGAGTGACAGTTGAGTTGAAACTTCAAAGGAGCAAATGGTTACTTTTCCCAAACCAAAATTCCGTCAAACAATGTCATCTCATTTCAATAATTTTGGCAAAATGTCTCGATCCATAAAAGATGGTGTGGAGCCCGCGCGACTTTATGACGCAAGCAAACTCTTTAATTTTCCAATACTGCGGCTCTTTTTTCAGCTTTCCACCCTTTAATTCACTTCAAAATTTCAACAAATGTAGCCATCAAAATTGTCACGCCACTTCGACCAAAAAAAAATAAAATTGTCACGCCACACCCCCCTCCCAGAGCCCCTACCCCATGTTCCTGTGGGGGTCCATTCATTTTTCTTCTATATTGTTAATTGTTAAACATTTTTTGTTTTAACTTTTTATTTTCTTTCAACTAAAACAAGAATACAACAATTTATAAGTTGAAAAAAAATCAGTGAAAAGTGTTTGTTCCAAAATTATATTTTTTAAAGGAAATTCTATAGAGTATCAAAAACAGATCAGACTTAGCTTTTATAACTAACAAAATTTTTAATATAAACAAGTTATTTATTTTTATCTTGTAAGCACTAATATGTATTTCGTACTACTATTTCATAATAGCAATCCCCTGAACCCACTTCATCAAGCTGGCCTGCTAACAAGAATGTCATATCCTTAAGTTATGTAAAAACTCTTAAAGATCGATCCTTGAATATCAGCGTCACTTTCCTATTTCATGATCTAGTAACTTTCATAGACTCACTTCCCTATTTCATGATCTAGTAACTTTCATAGACTCACTCCATCAATTACGCTACAAAAAAACACCGTATTAGTCACGGAATTTACCCATGAAAAAATTCCGTGTAATTTCTGTGGGTAAAAAATTACATACAAATTACCCACGGAATTCTGTGGGTAATTTCCGTGGGTAATGAAAATTACCCACGGAAAATTTCCGTGACAAAAAAATCTTCCGTGGCAAAGAAGATTTTTTTGCCACGGAAATTTTCCGTGGGTAATTTTCATTACCCACAGAATTCCGTGAATAATTTGAGTTACCTACGGAATTTCGTGGATAATTTTCCACGAAATTTTTCTGAGGGTAAATTCCATAGTTAAGTGATAGGGGTGACTTCGGCAAGTGCACCGGTCGTTACAAGTAATAAAGTAGTGAGAAAGTATCGTCCCACGAGGAATAGTTATTCAATCACTAATTCGCTATTTTCACCTTAGTTGGACAATTTTGAGTAATAAAAGATGAGTTGTAACTAAGAATCAAAGAAAGAAAAGAATTCAAGATGAAGATTCGCAAGAGAATGTTTAGAAAAGATAATCAGTCGAGTAAAACGTAGCTAGGACTTAGAATCCCCCTATGCTCCTTCAAGTATTTGGATTAAAGATCTAATTGATTATGACTCCTAGATTGACGATCGATTCTCTAAGGTTAGACTAAGTCCCAATATCTTGATGCTACCTTAGCCTATTTTATCTTTAAAAACAACCTAATGTCTTAGTATTGTCTAGAAAGATCAAATCTTGAACCAGAATCCTATGATCGCATAAATTTGTAAGCCTATGTCTAGGTCATGCAATTTTATGATGAATTAACAAGTTCCAGTTAGATGCACCAACATCTCTATTGTCATACATCAACCTATGGACAATCTTAAAGGTGATCAATCTTCAAGAAAGCATTAAGCAAAGAAAATTCATTCAATCAAAGAGACCAAGATTCATACAAGAATTCAACCAAATACTCAAATTTGCATAGGGTTCATCCTAGCCCTAATTACAAAAAGGAAATTAGCCAAGCATGGCTAGATTAACAAAACAAAGAAGAAAAGATGAAGATGGAATGATTCTCCAGATGTTGGGAAAGGTGGATCTCCACAAGTGCTTTGATCTCCTCTCCAATGCCGTAGAGTTGTTTCTTGGGCGCCAACTTTCTGTTTCTCCCTAGAAGTGGCGCCCTGGGCGCCACTTTTGCATAGGTTTGGCGCCCTGAGCGCCAACTTACTGTTTCCTCTTTGTGGCTTCACTTTTTGACTTCCGCAGAGTCTCCAAATAGCTTCTTTTTATGGATAAAACCTGCAAAACACATAGGAACACTTGTGAGGGCATACCTGACATCAAAACCATGATTTTAGCTTATTATCCTTAAGCTTTTTAATTATATTTGATCAATTTCAAGCTCAAATTGTGCCTTAACACATGGTACATTTGTGGCTCATCATTAAGCTGTTCTTTTTTTGTAGTATATATGTTCCAAATACGCACACGATGTTCACAATGCAAGAGGAACCCTGAAACCTACATACATACATACAAACTAGCCTCCCAGTCCCACGTACGCTTCACAAACTTACTATTATATTGATAGCTAGGATTAGTGCACCAGCTCAATCACTCATTCTTTACCATTTGTTCTAACAAGCGTATCCTCTCATTATCCCTTTTTATCAACATCTCTAAATGCTATCCTCATCGTTAAGCTAATCAAAATGAGTCTTCATCATCAACCGTTGTGTTATAGTCATAACATCAATTCTTTGAGGCGGCAATTTTTAAAGTTGCATGATGTGTCTCTTTTTGAATGTTTGCGCCTAGGCATGATTGAGTTTTGCATGACTGTAGTCGAGGCAAAAATCCCATCAAACAATAAAATAAACCCAGCAGAAGAAACAAAACTAATCTGGACCGTTTGAGATAACTTCAAGGGCTAATGGACTTATTGTAAACAAATGATTTATGGTAGAAGTCACTCTTTTCTAGTTTGTAGTGACTTTTTTCAACTTTTAAAGAAAAATGTTAGAGATAAGTGATCAAATAAGTAATTTACTATTAAATATATATTTTTATTTATCCATCAGAATATATTTAATTAAATACTTAAAAATTTTATTTTTATTTTTTAATAATAATTTACTTTTTTTGAATCATTTTCTATTTTAAGTGATTTTTCAAATACTATTCCAAACAAAAGCTTGTTTGGAAAAAATTCATCTATATGACCACTATTCCAAACACAAATCACATATAAAATTTGACTTTTATCATATCTTTCATTTGTGAAAACCTATATTTTTCACTTCTAATGTTGCTATCAGACTGCTGAAAAAAGCACTTCCAAGATGATTAGGACCATTTGTATGTTTCCACTCATGGATAAATCATAACTTGATGGGATGTTTAGAAAAATCCCATTGCAAGTTCCGACTTGCAGCCGAACCATGTTGACTTTAGAAGGAAACTTATATGATCGTTCAATATTTCAAGTGAGCAAGCTTGATTTCTTTCTAATTTAAGTCCAGGCCATCTATGGGAGGTAGATACCGATCATGACAACTACTGCTCAAATGTAGACCGAGCATATATAAATAAGAAAAGTAAAATGATGAAACTCTAAGACCGACCAACTGTTAAATAGAAGACTACCAGCTGATAAATCTGCTTATAAATTGTCTGCTAATAAACTTCTCGTTCTGACGATAGTAGGCATTGTTGTGAAAACGGCGTTTCAGAACGTAGAAACCCTCGTTTCTACGTTTTCCGGTAGCCAAACGAGTCAGAACAGCGGTCTGGATGGCTTTGGAGGCGAAACAGTGAGAACGACGAGTCAACTCGGTAAAAACGTCGAGTTTACCGAGTTGACTCAGTTAGGTTTTTTTTAAAAAAAAAACAGAAGCTCAGTCTCGGGTCAGGCAAAATGAAAAAACGAAATCGAAGCCCTTTCTATTCCATTCGAGTTCGACTCATTCGACATTTGGGTTCTTCAGTCTTTACTTCTTCTTCCATCTTCTTCACTGATCGGCGATCGCTGGGGTTGCTGAGTTTCTTCTTCATCCACCGTCGTCGCTGGCTGCTCGCTCCTTGTTAATCGTCGACGGCAAAGCTTCCCAGGTTTGGATCTGTAATAGAAACCCTTCTCTTCTCTTTGATTCGTCTTTGTTTTTGCATTCACTGCATCCTCTTCGTTTTGGCCAAAAAGTAATGGAAGCGCTTGATGTACCAGTACTAGCTTCATCCTCTTCGTTTTTCATTCACTTCATCGGTTTCATCATTTTTCATTCACTTCGTTTTTCACCAGCACATGAAAGTCCCTCATTTTGGACTTGCTAGTTTTGTGATTCAATTGGATGGGAATGATAATTAGTTTTGTAACGAATTCTGATGTTCTCTGGCTTATTTTTATTGTTGTATAATCTCTGTTCTGGGATGTTCTCTGTTCTGTTCTGATTTATTGTTCTCTGTTCTATTTTTTTGGGTCTCGAAAATCTCTGTTCTGTTTTGAACTTAATCCTTGTTAGTTGTTCTGTATAAACAAACCTAGTTTTGATTTATTACCCATTATAATTTGATTTATAGGTTACAGAACAAATCTTAAATTGAGATAATTTCTTTGAATTTTGATTAAATATAGTTTGAAAACACATGGCTTCATTAAGTGCTCATGATAGTAGTAGCACTCCGGCTGCTGGGAGTGGGAGTGGGACTGCAAGTGCAAGTGTAGGTAACACTAGTATTGGGGGGAAGAGGGCTAGAAATGCTCCTGGAAATAAGTCAGATCTTGGATGGAAGTATGCAATTGAAGTTCCAGGAACAAAAAAGCTTAAATGCAAGTATTGTCCCAAAGTAATGTCTGCTAGAATTTTTTGTGTGAAGAACCATTTGGCAGGAACATCTAGAGATGTTGAACCATGTATGTCGGTGCCTGAGGAAGTAAAAATAGAGATGTTGAATCTTCTTGTTGAAGCAAAATAAGGAAAACCATCTCAAATACAAGAGGAAGTTGTTAATGGTGCTACAACCTCCTCCGATATTTTTAAGAAAAGTAAATCATTCACTCCCGTAACCATCAACACCATATTGAAGAGGAATTTGAGAGAGGAGGCATGTCTTGACATTTGCACTGATATTTATAACAATGGAATTCCTTTCAATTTTGTAAAAAGCAATGATTTCAAAAAGATGTGTGAATCAATTGCTAAGCATGGACCAGGTTTCAAGCCACCATCTTATCATGAGTGTAGGGTAAAAAACTTGAAGCAAAAATATGAGAAGACAATGGCTATTGTTGAAAAGCATAAGGCTTTGTGGAAGAAAACTGGATGTACAATAATGACTGATGGGTGGACTGATAAAAGAAGAAGATCAATAATCAATTTTTGTGTGCATAGCTCTATGGGAATTGTGTTTCTCAAGTCCATTGATGCATCTCACATTGCCAAAACAACTGACAAGATTTTTCAGATGATTGATGAAGTGGTAGTGGAGGTTGGTGAAGAAAACGTTGTCCAAGTTGTCACGGACAATGCTGCAAATTATAAAGCTGCTGGGGCTTTGTTGATGGAGAAAAGAAAGAAAATATATTGGACACCATGTGCTGCTCACTGCATTGATTTGATGTTGGAAGATTTAGAGAAGAAAATACCCATTCATAAAGATACAATTTTCAAGGGAAAAAATTATGACTTATATCTATTCAAGAGCATCTCTCATTCCAATATTGCACACCTTCACCAATGGCAAAGATTTGATTAGACCCGCCATGACTCGCTTTGCCACATCCTATTTGACTTTGAAATGCCTCCATGATAACAAAAATGCAATGAAAAGAATGTTCTTGTCAGAAGAATGGAAGAAAACCAAATATGCAAAGTCAAAAGATGGAAAGCTCATTGAAAATGTAGTGATGGACAAAGTCTTTTGGAGAAAGGTTGAGGTTTGTTTGCTAGGGGCACTTCCTTTGATTGAAGTGCTTAGGTTGGTTGATTCAGATGAGGCAGCAATGGGCTCCATTTATGAGGCAATGGATCATGCCAAGGAGAAAATTGAAGAGGATTTCAAAAAAAAAACTTACATTGTAAGTTATCATTTAATTTATTTAATTAAGAGTTATAGACATTTTAAGTCAAAATTAATTCAATTGTTATCTTTTCTTGTCTTTTTAGTTATCAACCTGTTTGGGATGTCATTGATGCAAGATGGGAGAGGCAACTCCATAGGCCTTTGCATGCTGCAGGCTACTACCTTAACCCAAGACAACATTATTCTCCTACATTTAAAGTTGATTATGAAGTAAAGGTTGGATTATATGATTGTATAAAAAGGATGGTGGCGGATATGGCTCTTGAAAGAATTATTGATGAGTAACTTGAGGAATTCAAGCATCGTAGAGGCCTTTTTGGGAGTACCTTTGCTATAAATGGAGTTGAAACCAAGAGTCCAGCAGCATGGTGGGAATCTTATGGTGATGGTGTTCCAGAACTCCAAAAATTCACTATCCGTGTGCTTAGCTTGACATGTAGTTCCTCTGGGTGTAAGAGGAATTGAAGTGCTTTTGAGATGATATATTTTTAATATGAATTGTATTTCATTTCAAAAATATGATATTAGTCTAGTATTAAATTATTTTCTTGTATTTGTTTAGGTCCACACAAAGAAAAGAAATCGTTTGAAGCAAGAGACAATGAATAATGTTGTTTTTGTGATGGCTAACTCAAGATTAGGCAACACAAAACCTAGAGTGTCTCCTCAAATTGATTATAACTTTGATGACATTGAGTCGGATGATGATTGGATTGTGGAACCAACATGTGAAGCTTTTGGAGAAGATGCTGGAGTTGGAGAAGATCAAGATCCCCTTGCCTTGGATGATCATGATCTGAATGAAGAAGAGGGGAACTTGAATGATTTGGATATTCCCGAATTTCTTAGTGGGGGAGGGGATGGAGAAGATGATATTGACATTGACTTTGACTCTGATGAGCTAAATTAGAGATGTTGATCTCTTTTACTTTTTTATTGCTTTGGTGTTTTGACTTTAATATGTATTATGAATTTGTGATGATTGATGAGTAAGTGTTTAGATTTAAATTTGTGATAACTTTAATGTATTATTAGTGTGTTTTAGTTTTATATATGTTGGATTTTATTTTTTTTTATAGTACGAAGTAAACTCTTACGTTTCGTTTCCGTTTTTACGTTTTTGCTCACCCTTACCGTTTCAACGTAGAAACTACGTTTTAACAACATTGATAGTAGGATTTGAATTCATGCCATTTTAAAAAACGAATTACATAGGATCAATTTCTATTGTCAAGTTTAAACATTTTAGTTAAAATTTCCAATACATGAACCATACATTAAGAAGACGTACATACCCTAATTTTATCAGTAGTTTTCCCGCTTCTTCATTCTTTCCTTTATGGTTGGGGTCCAAGTACGAAGGAAGGTGAGTATTTTAATGGAGGGTGTGATTTGTGAACAGATCTTTCGTACGGCTTCAATAATGAAGCTGTTATCTTAGTGGGTTGAATCAAAAATGAAATTGAACTCTTCAAAAGAGCCAACCGATAGGAACCCTATAGAGCTGGTGGCTGGATTGAATGGCTTCACATCACTGTCTAGAAGCTTAAATGAAAGGGAGAATGAGAATTAACCATATCAAAAGATTGAATTGATAACAGTGAAATTCCTGAAAAAAAAATTCTAAAAAAATGAAACTCAATTGTTTTACAGTTGAAACTTAAAACACATTATTTATAATTAAGACTCCTAAATCAGCAGTGGTTTGAATCGATGTATATGCTATTTATTTTTTGAGGAATCTAACTACTCTTTTAGAACCTAACTGTCATCCATTCATTTTCGTTAAATGAAATTAATACATGGCGAGTTATTACAAAATGAGACGAAGTCCGTGATGATAGTACAGAATTCATCAATCAATTACCCACCCCCACCTACATAATCCAAATATCAGCAGGTGGCATGTTATTTGATGTAGGACGTGTCTCAAGTCCTGCCACCCTTTAGAATCTAGTTTTATTAATTAATACTCCCCCTATTTAAAATATGAGTCATCTTTATCTAATTCAATTACATGCAATAATTTGATTAAACTATTTGATATGACATGTATTTTTTAAAATACTCTAATTATCTTTAATTCCTTAAATCCTTCATCCTCTCTCCTTCGTGATTAAGGTTAAGGGAGTATTAATGAGGGTAAATAAGAAAAATATTGATAAATATGAAAATTGTATTCTATATTTAAGACAAAAAGCAACTCTTTAAATATGTCTTATGTTAAGGACCATGAGAGAGAGAATAAGGAAAGGGTTAGTTTATAAATAAAAGAGGGCTTAATTTACTTGATCGCCTGTGTTTACTTGCTAAATATTGAGTTTAGTTTAAAATGTTACGGACTTAATTAATTTGCCGCACGTTGGTCGGATAATTTTTCTTTTCTATTTATCAAAAACCAATTTTACAACCACCCAACGCGAAGCAGATTGTTAGAACTTTTGGGGTTTTGTTTTGTCAATATTTAAATGTAGGATTCGAGTGTTTGAAGGGGCCATTTGATTGGAACAGGCCTGAAGTGCTGATAAGATCAGTTAATATTTTCTGATATTTATTCAACGAATGAGAGTAGAACTTGAAAATTTGACTTAATTAATAACCCATGATAGGTCATCTTATTTGAAAGGATCATTTTGTACAACTCATAGTTTATCGATGTGATTTAAAGGTGTGAAACACGTTTTATGTATGAAAGCACATTCGTCGTGCGGACAGAGGGGGCGCCACCTAAAAATTTTCTTTAAAAAAAAAGCGTAAACACGGTGAACTCTGTCTTGCTGCTACTTTCTAATGATAATTAGAGATTGTGACCTCCATTACTTTCTTCCCTGACGCTGCTTTCATATATGTTGAAAAATAAATATAATATCAAAGAGGTGGGATGCACAACATTTAGGGTGTGCATGGCAACCATTCTATTCCCCAGCACAGTTTCTGAGATGAAACAGTTTTTTCTGATTCTGTGTCTGAGAAGAGTTCTGAGAATTAGAATTACGTTTATTAACGCTTTTAATTTTTCTGATTCTGTGTCTGGGAAGAACATTGGTGGAGAGAAAAATGATTCTGATTTTGTGCTCTGGAACAGAAAAGCAGAAATTTTCTGCTTCTTTTTTTTATTCCCCAGCACAGAAAACCAAACCGGTCTAGCTCGGGAACAGAAAAAAAAAAAAAAACCGGATTTACCAAACATAATTCTCATCCATTTTTATTCCCGATAACAGAAATTGATAAAAAACTCATTCTGGGAACGTTACCAAGCACACCCTTAATTATCCCTAACCCCACTTATTTGCATTTTTCCAAAATTGCCTCTATCTCTTCTTCCTCTCTTGCTCCCATCGTCTGAGATTTTTTTTTTCTAACAATTTGTCATAAATTTTGAGAATTAATAAGGTACTCAAAATCATTTTTTTTAATTAAATTTCCTTCATGAAATTTATTACACATGATTTTATCTTTCTATGACACTATGTTTATACTGATTAGAGAATATTTTATGATTAAGATTTTGGACAAGTTTTGAATTTTGTTAAAATATGACTGAGAATAGAGATGATGAGTAATAGTTAATTTTAATCGATTTACTTTTATAATTAATAATATTTTTAAAATCATATTGGTTATGAAATAATTCATACTCTTTATGAAGATAATTAAGAACATGTTTCGAAATATAATGAAAGACTAGTTTCTTGATGATTCTTTGACTACATACATTAGAAAAAAATTGTTAAGTTTTAGCACGGATTCAATTATAAATGAGTTTAACAATATGAAAAACACATAAAGTAAAAGGAAAGTAATCTTAATTTATGTAATATATTTCTTTCAATTTTTTATATCAAATCTATATTGTATTTTAAATACTTTTATTTATAATGTAGCATTTTTTTTTATTTTTTTTTATTTTTGCCCCTTATCAATAACATTCGCGAGTCATCTCTGGTCATAATGGTCAGAAAGTTTAACGACGACCCACTGATTAATTCCTTGTCCCCCACCCTCCCTCTCTTTGTGTGCTTCATAATCATAAAACATTTATACTATTGTTGCTACTCATCACTTTAAATAGAAAAACACACAAACTTAATCGCTAGAGCTAGTTAAAATTAGAGAGTGAGAGAGAGAGAGTGATGATGAGAACCCCAAACTCCAACCAAAATGGCGTGAGGAAAGGAACATGGACAGCAGAGGAAGACATGAAGTTGGTTGCCTATGTTACTAGGTATGGCTGTTGGAATTGGCGACTACTCCCCAAGTTTGCTGGTAATTACAGTATTAACTATATGACCTTCATTTGATGATCCTTTGGGATCGGTTTTAGCTTAATTTCGATATTAATTAATTTATACATATCGGTCATGTTGGTTTTCAGGATTGGCGAGGTGTGGAAAGAGTTGCAGGCTTCGGTGGATGAACTATCTAAGACCCGACATCAAAAGAGGGAATTACACTCCGCAAGAAGATCACACTATCATCACACTTCGCCAACAACTGGGTAATAGGTATACTCTCTCCCGTCTAGTTTAATAATCAAAAGAGAATTCGGATTTTTTTTTTTTTTTTTTTTTTGATGCGGGGCTTAAACGCAAATTTTTGTTATGAATCCGTGGCAAATTTTTTGTTTTCTTATGGTGAAGAATAAAAACTCAGATCAATTCCTTGTCATGGATTCTATTTCATAATATCATTTTTGACAGTCACACTTCGAAATATCACTACTACTCATCACTACTGAAGAGGGTATTAGGTCATTCTCAACCGGACCTAACTATTTCTAGAGATTTATGACCATTTTTAACGTTTGGAAAGAGAAAATAACAAGGATACGATTTTTCATGTCAAAATAGGCTAAAACGTTAGGAGCTTGTCAAATATTTTGACAGATAGATACATGGTTCTCCCTGCCCAAACAAATTAACCTATTGGGTAATCATATATTTATACTGGCAATTGGCAAATGGGATATGTTAACCGGCCTATCTGTGATGAGTTCAGTTTTATATAAGAGATGATTAAGGACCACATTTTATAAATTTAAATTTCAAATATATAATAGATATATAAAAACTTTGTATCGAAATTAATTTTCAATATCTTAATATTGAATTTAAAATTTAATCTAGTGCTAAATAAAATCTGAACTTACTGTTGTCAATAAATGGGGTGGGGACACGTAATGCTGTTTATGATCTTTCTAAATTGTAGGTGGTCAAAGATTGCTTCTTGCTTACCTGGAAGAACAGATAACGAAGTAAAAAACTACTGGCACTCCAATCTGAAGAAGAGGGTTCAAGAAAACTCAGTTGCGCATGAAAAAGATAAAGCCTTCAAGTCAAAGGATCAAATTCCATTTATTGAATCCAGTCAAGAGAAGAGCGAGTCTTCAGTCACTATTAGTACAACCTCTGGTCCTTCTTCACAATGTGATTCAGTAGCGGATGAATCGTCCCACATATTCTCAACCACCTTCCAAGTGCCTTCCACTGATACTGGTGCTTTCATTGAGACTATGAGTGAAAATTTGATTGAGCAAGATTATTGTTATAACTTGGCTATGCCAGATGCGTTCAATGAAACAATGAGTGAAAAATTTTGGACAGAGCCGTACATGGCTGACCTTTCGTATGTCCCCAGTGAAGAAGCATTGTTACCCTTGTCCCCTGAATATGAATACGATGCACATCTTTGGGCACACGACGAATATATTGGCTTATTTTGACGAAGGTTTTTTATATATAGTGAATAATGGCGAAACATACCCAATCGTGTGTATTTCCTTTCTTTCCAAGTTGAAGTGATATGTATATGTCGAATTCCGTAATATAAGCCAGAGGAGCAAGCTGTGCAGGAGTGCTGCTATGTTTTATAATTGGAGGCCCCGCATATTTCTATTGTGTATTATGGTTGATATAATGAACTGTATGTCCAATAAATTAAAGCTAATGAACTAGCTCTTTCCGGAAGAAGAGACGAAGTGTCCTCTCATCTCAACAGAAAACACTGGTTGGTTAAAGTTGCAGGACAATTAATTAAACGTAATTCACTAAAAAAATTGACGGAGAGTTCTCAATTCTCATACAAATTACTATAATTTAAGAGATCTTAAATTTGCAGTAATTGATTATTGGTTTTCTGAAATTATTGAAGCCTACTGTACTCCCTCTTTTTATAAGAGGTAAAAATTTAAATTATCTTAGCCATTTTTATAAGAGTTCAACAAATGTTGTTTCAACATTTGATGTTTTTTTCATTGTTGCCCCTTATTAATTATATATATATATATATATATATATATATATATATATATAGTATTAATTAAAAGGATGGTAACACTTGTTTTTTTACTCTATTTCTCACTTGCCCCAAATAAATAAGGGTATGTTTGGAAAGAAAAGTTTATTTTATATATACTTACTTCCTTTAATTCTTTATTATAAGATATCAACTAACAAGTATATTTGATTATTTTTATATTTATAAGGCATTTACTTTTTTCCAAAGAGCATTAAATATATATATTTTTTATGTATACTCATAATCAATAATGGTGGTCTGTGAGATTAATAATTAATATAATATCAAAGTTTAGTACAATTAGTAGGGGGTAATATTGAAAATTACTTATATTTTAAGACAAATTCAATGATTTTAATTATTTTTATTGGATTGTGAAAATTATTAATTGGTGTTTTATAATAAGAATAAAAAAGAGTATTATATTTAATGGATTTTAATCATTTTCTTAAATTTAGTTATCAAACTCTTATAAATAAAATGGAAGAGAGTATATGTTTACATACATATCCTTCTGCCAATTATGTTAGTTATTAATTAACATAGACTTGCAGCCTACATACCACAATTACTTACTATTAATCAATACAGGTATTATGGGAAATTATAAGTGGGAGGATGAGAAATGAGGATGAGGATCAGCCCTGTACGTAGATGTATGTCGTGTATGACCTTGAGTCATAGAAAATGGAACTCGGGGGGCTTCATTTCCTGATTCTGTGTCCCACACTCTCGGTCTTAATTAAGATCGCCACGACGATATGAATACAAATTACGACACTAATCGATTCGTTTACTTTCCAATAGTACGGCTGTTGCTCACTCCATTCTTTTTAATGGAATATGTTTGTATATATTATGATAATGAGTCATTGATGCTGCCATTGCTATAGCTGCCAAGGTTAATCTAAGAATTATTTAGAGGTTTGGTTTTAGTTTTAAATATAAGACTTAAATTTGCTTTGGTTGAAATTTCATAATATCTTAAAGAAAGAAAATCTCAGAAAAACACCTTCAAAATCTCAAATTAATGATTTTTTATTAATATGAGCTGTGAATTGCTAATTAAATATAGTCACTAGCCAATAACTAAACTACTGTAGGAAACAAAACTGATTTAAGATTTTGAAAGTATGTTTTTGAAATTTTCCTTATTTTAAATCAACACAATACTAAAGGCTGGAGGTAATATCTTAAAAATAAGACTTCAATATATTTTTGTTGGCAGATAAAAAAAAAAAAAAAAAAAGAGGCTTTTGTTGAAAAATTTGGAAAATCAACGTATATTTAATATAAATAACTGATATAATTAATTTCTTTAGTGGAACCAAATTAATTAACTAGACTAGAGGTGATAAATAACCGACGTAGCTACCTAAATTTTGACGAGCCTCTCTTTGATGATTTCCAGATTAGTGTATGACGAGAGAAATTTGCAATGAATATTACTACTAATGATTAACTCAAGCTTGTGACTGATGATGATCGATTATTATGGTATTCAACTATTCATGTTTTCAAATTCAAATTTTATTTATTTATGCCTGAGATATTTTGTTTTTGCCTGAATTTATGGCTGATATTTGCTGGAAGCATTCTTGCGTAAGTGTTGCCACCAGATAATTGAATCCTGTCACCCGCGGCCCGCGGAGAGTCTGCGGGTTTAGAATTTTTAGTAAATGATAATTTTTTGATTATTTTATTGAAATTTCTATAATTCGAGATTCAAAGTTGTCATTAAATTTGTCATTTTCTCAATATTGATACTTGCATATTTGAAATTTAATTATTTAACTATGAAATATTCATATTTTTTTCATACTTACATTCAAATATTCAATATTTAAAAGGAAAAATAACACTGAGATTTTAATTAAAGAAAATAATATTAGAAAAATTTTATAACTTATGTCCTTTCACGTATGGTAGGTATTATTCTCTTATTCATATGGGAAGAGTAACCTTTTTTATTTTGGGTGTTTTTTCCATTCTCTATTATTGCAAATTTGTTGCTTTGGTTATTTAGCTTCTTTGTTAGCATTTGTATTGGCACTTGATTAAGACTTTTAATTTGTGTCCTTATTTTGGTCATATTGGAGCTGATTTCATGGGTCTAAACGCTGTGTTGTATTTACCTTTGTATTAAGCTGATTTTGGTATCTTCTTTTTTAATTTATTTTATATGTTTGATTAATTGTTCTTAATACATCTTACGCAAATCGATGAGAATTTATTTTCGTCTTATAAAAGTTATGTTAGCTAAGGCTGTGTTTTTCTCATAAAATATGATAAAATACAATTCTTACACTGGGTATGCATGCTTTCTGATCTGGATTAGACCTATATATTTGTTATTCCTTTTTGTCCTTTTTATAAGGTTTGGTCCTTAATATAAGTAACTTTCTTTTTATATCTCAAACTTTAAATCACCTTTTCTTTTTATATCCCTATTAAATACATAACTTTATATTAATTTTCTAACATTCACCACTAATTCTATTTCATATAATCATTTATTATCTATTCTTTCTTATATTTTGTATTCATTCTCTATCGTATATAAATAGGGGGTCTTTTTGGGAAAAAAAACATTTCATTTTTAACTTATCTTAATCCGTCTGTTCATTTAATGCAATTAAGAAAAAAAATTGTTTATAAAAAAAGGACGGATAAAGTAAAAGATGATAGAACGTATATGCTTCTCCTTATAGATGAAAATCCCTATTACAACCCACCAAGGTTGACTTTAAAATATGCTAATCATGATTTGATTTTGATAACGAACACTGAAATAGAGTAAGCAACAATTAATGATGATTGAGCATTTAAAATCAAATTTGATTGGGAGAATTACACTATGGTCTTAAGGAAATGAAAAAATATTAAAAAGGTTCTTAGGGACATTTTCTTATTATAATTATAGAAATTTTAATAATAGGAACTATCATTTTAACAACTAGAAATACTATTTTAACAATGAGAATTTTTTTATATTGGAATTCTGAAACTTTTTATAATTTTTTTTTGGGACCACATTGTAATTTTCTCATCTTAACTTGTATCTATTGTCCTTATATCACAACGGCATGCGTTTCCCTGCTCGTCCTGGGAGCGCTTGTCCTTTTTGGGACGAGATATGGGTTGTCAGTTCTCATCTGACAGTTTAAATCTCTTCTTTTTTAAATAATTTTTTTTTAGTAGTACTAATGTGTATTCTGAAGTATATTTTTACTATCAATCAGTATGCTGAAATATTTCTAAAAAAACTTTCAAGATCATGAAATATTTTTCACCATCTTGAAGTATCATTTTAGTCTCATTCAGTACCCTAAAATTTTTTTAAACAGTACCAGTCAATACCTTGAAAAAGTTTTTTCAAGGTACTGACCGGTACTGTTAAAAAAAATTTTAGAGTACTGACTGAGACTAAAATGATACTTTAGGATACTGATTGGCACTGAAAAATATTTTATATTCTTGAAAATAATTTTTATAATCTTAAAAAAATATTTTAGGATACTAATACTAAAAAAATATTTTAGGATACTGATTAGTAGTATTAAAAAAATTATTTTTTAAAAAAAAAGAAATCTGGACCATCAAATGAGATCTGACGGCCCAGATCTCATCCCAAAAGGGATGAGCTCAGACGAGTAGGGAAACGTGTTCCTATGACAACAGGTGATTTGCAGGGTTATTAAACTCGGATCGGACTGGCCGGTTCGGATCAGAAACCGGCGAACTGGCCGTGGAACCGGTTCGGTAAGTCATAGAAACCGGAGTCAGGGGTCCCCCCCCCTCTTTTCTTCTTTTTCTTCAAGAGGAAATCGACTAAGATCTCAACTAGTACAAAGAGAGAGAGAGAGAGAAATGGAGAGAGAGAATGTACGGACCTATGCGATGAAGACGATGAACATTCTCGTGCCTCTTCTTGTGCGCCTTCTTCTGTTGTGCCTCTCTTGTTGTTCATCAATTAAATAATAAATGTCAAAAGAAGGACATGCTCATTTAATGAAAAGCGGTGGATGGACGTCTCATATATGTCCTTTCATTTATAAAAAATCGTGCCTATTGCCTTTACTTTCTTCTAGCTTTTGGAATTTAGTTAATATCATATAATAAATCTTAAATACTTAACTACTGGTTTAACTCTGATTTGACACCGGTTTGACTTCGGTCTAACCCGCTAACCCTTAACCCAGTATCTCGACCAGTTCAGTGACTGGTCCGATTTTAATAACCTTGGTGATTTGTGAACAGATGATCGTGTAGCTGTGATCTTTGGCGAAGGTTTCTCTCGAGAGGTCTAGCGGAGGTGTCTTCTCAGCAACCCTAGTGGTCGACACCTGATTGGTGGTACAGTCTCGTTACTGATTTGGACATCGTGCGTTTTCTCCTCAGTAGAGACGCTATGAGTTTTGGAAGGAATGGAGTTAGCAAGGAAGGGGGAGCAAGTGCAGAAGAGAGGGGAACGTGAACAGGAAAATGCAGAGGATCTCTTAGAATTTCCATGGAAGGGAGGGAATGAAGCAGGGGAGCCAGAGTACTTACTTGTAGGGCAAATAATCTCGAAAACCATTTTTGGCCTAAATACAGTACGGGAAAATCTATTGCCGGCGTGGAAGGTACAGGATAAGCTGGAAATCCGTAATATTGGTAGAAATATGTACTCGTTCACGTTAAACAAGAAGGAGGAAGGTAATGGAATTTTGAATCAGGGGCCTTGGTTTATTCGCAATAGCATTATGACAGTATGACACTGATTCCTGCATGATAGTGAGCTCGAGTTTCCTTTCTGTGTTCTTTGGGTGCAGTTCCATGAGGTGCCAGTGCCACCGGATGGTATGTTTGCTACAAAGATCAGGAGGATGGCGGAAAGAATTGGCAAAGTAGTCGAGATGGAAGATCCACGGGATCCAAATGGTCCGAAAAGAAATCTTGGAATAGCCAAGGTTACTCACAGGTTTTATAATTGGATTTAACGCTTCTGTGTCATAGGCAAGGTGTGTTTGGTTTGAGGGAGGGGGGAGAGAGAAAATTTTTACCCTATTCTTTACAAAAAAGTCCATGGAAACTTTTTAATATTCCTAAAATATACTCTCAATAAAAAAGAATATTCCCTTCATTAATGACAATTTGGTCAATTCTTTTCTTTCCTCACCCTCTCCTACCACACCCTAAACCTTTCATTGTTAGGGTTTGGAGATAAGTTAATAATGAAAATTGAATTTGATAATAAATATTAAAACATGAATTTTATTTGATTGAACTTGAATATAGATATCAAATCATGAAAAATAAATCATAATCGACATTTAGAGGCTATAAAAATAATTATGCTCAGGGTGTAAATGTTTTTTTGATCATATCCAACAAAAATTTCGGACATTCTCTTAAATGATAATCAAATTTATTTCATTTAACTTTTAATGTCAATGTCACAAGTTTATCACCCTATCAATATATTTTGATAATCATACTATTTAACAGTATGTCTCTACATATAGGGACGGAACTTTGTATCACAAGTGGCCCCCCAAAAAAATCAAAATAAAAATATATTTTTAAAAAAAAAATTAATATAATATAAAATTTATTTTTGAGCCCCTAATTTTTATTTTCAACATTTTTCCCTAATTAGTAAATCTCATTGAAATTAATGTTAATTCATATTGAAAGATAAATAGCTAACACTTTCACTACTGATTTGATTATTGATGATTTTAAGTCATTAAAAGAGCAAAGAGCATTACTTTAAGTGAAGGTAATTTCTAATTGTTTCACTTAGTATAGTATTTTATTAATTTTGTATTATAAATTACATTTTTAACTTTTAATATTTTGATATATTATATAACATGCAATCTTATGGGATTTTATCATATTTTCTCATTTTGTAATTGATATGACATCTATACTAGAGACAATTGTATGTTATCTTATACATTAAAATTGTTAAAATAATTTTATTATAAATCTGAATATTTTTTTTCTATTTTCTTATACATTTGATATTCTTTTCTTGTTTAGATTCTTTTGTTTTTTTTAATACATTTAAAATTTTCCTTAAAAAAAAATTCATGGGCACCTCTAAATCCCCTGCCATAGTTTGACTCCCCAAATATTTTTTCCAAGCTCCGTTCCTACCTACATATATTACTATCACAATTTAAACTTCAAGTACAATACTCCCTCATGCGTCGCAAGGGGAGATACAACTTGTTTTAGTTCAAAATATATAAAATATATTTCAATTATGATGTTATTATTTAAGTCAAAATATATAAAATATAAAAATCAAAATGCCATGACTAAATTCTCTACGGTTTTTTTCTTATAATTTAAAGTAATATAAATACACATTTAAAATATTAATGTAATAGGATTTGAGTTATATAAATACAAACAAATTAAATATAACCATAAATATTATTTCATAATTAAATACTATAACAATAGATATTTTTCCAACATTACATTCCATTTGTAATAGGAACTACAAATTACACAAACCCAAAAGTTGCCACAAACTTTGTTAGATATTTTAGATTTGAGATTTTTTCTAATGTTTTTTTCAAATTCAACTGAATATTATTATTTTAATTACATAGAATGCATTAATTTATCATCAGAATCACGGGAGAGTGGCCGGGAGGTTACAAGCAAATACATTTAAATTCACATTTTTTGCTTTTAAGGGGGGAAAAAGTGAGGAAGTGCCTCGCCAAATTCTGTTTAGCCAAGGATGCCACTTTGTAGCCTCACAAGAGTTCTTCTTTCGGCCATGCTCTTATATATATATTTTATTGAAAGCTAAATATATATTAATACTTGAGACTGATACAATAGATGAAAACAAATACAAACAAAACAATCTCAAATACAACCAAATAAACCCAATACAAAAACAGCCAAGAGTGCATAATAGATTTAAGAGTAGAAGAAAACTCATAAGCAATAGCGGTCTCTTCGATATCCAAGGTTAGAAGTGATAACAAAGAAAGTGTTGGTTGTAAAACCCACCCTAAAGGGCATACATCCTTATAAGTATTAGCTGCAATTAAAGCAGCTGTACAGACACCCCATATTGGGGTAAAGAACCTAGAAAACCCAACCTCAGAAAGAAGAAGACCCATAATCTCCTAAATAATACTTTTACTCCTCTGATCAAGTAGATCCGATGACCTTGACCACACACCGAAAAACACATCTTTAAATCTTCCCCCAAGAACGCAGATCTGAGCTACCAAGAGATAATCAGATCTAATAACGTTCAAACAATCATCCAACCAAGAGGATTTGAACGCAGATCTTACAGACTTGTTTATTTCCTTAGACAAAAACACCACCATAAAACCAAAAACCACAAAAAAAAGAACAAAAAACAGATAAATCTCACATCTGCAAATCAGATCTGAAGAAGGAGAGGAGAAGATTCGCCACAAGGACGAGAGAAGGCCATAACTGACAAAACTCAAAGTGAGAGGACCGCAGATGTCAGATCTGGGCTCCAAGCTACACCTCTGACTTGTCTGTGACACAAAAGTAGGCTTGTCGGTGGCTTGTTCATCACAAGCTACCGCGCGAGAGGGCGAGATGCAAAGGCGACCACAGGAGAGAAGAGAGAAGGGAGGCGGCTAGGGTTGTGAGATAATCCTCTTATATATTAACATATAGTAAAGTTTAAATTTATCTGAAGTCAAAAGATAACAATAGAAAATGTTATCATAAATTATAGCTTTTTATCATTTTCTTAAATAAAAAAATTTAAAATAGTAAGAAAACTAGGACTTGATGCCCATTGAAAAAAGTTATTACAAATAATCTCTCATAAATCAATCGGCACTACTAGAAAAATAATAATTAATGACTGTTTTACGAAGTCGTTATATTTTGAGTCGTCGAAAATTAAATATAACAACTGTTTTAAAATCATAACTCCTTATATATAACTTCAAAAATTACAAATTACCCACCAAATTAAATCTCTAGGTTTCTTCTATCAATATAGAAATTTTCACAATTTTTAAAGTTCATTTACTCAGTCCAAACCTTCACACAATGTGTCAAACTCCAACAAAAACATTAACTGACAATTTTTGTATCTCGAGAAATTTTACTCTTTTGACCCCAAAAATTGCCTTTCACCATAATTTCAATTTATTTTTCATAATAAACCCTTTGAAAACTTCAGATGCTTAGCCGAAACCCATGAAATCCACATTTTTGTTGGGCTTCATCCAACAAAATCCACATGTAATTACACATACCTTCTTGAATCTTCTTGATTGATCTTCAAGTTGAATGAGATGATGATGATGATGACTGTGGAAAAGAGGAGAATGGTTGGAGAAGAGAGGAGAATCGTAGTTAGAATTGGGGAGGGGGAGGAGTTACGATTTGAAGTTGGGAGAAGGAGAGGAGCGCCGTGGAGATTGAGGGGAAAAGAGAGTGATCTGATTTTGGTGAGGGGTGTGAATGTGTTATGACAAGTGTCTTTGTGCATGTTTGTCGTGTGTGTGTTTGTCATTGTGTGTGAATGTGTTCGTCTCGCAAGTGTATGAGTCATGTAAGTAATAAAGTGATCAGTAGAGTATCGTTCCACGATGATTAGTGTAACAAATTAGTCAAACAATGAACTTAATGAATTCAATTTAGTTGAACTAAAACAAGCTTTGATGAGAAATGAAAATATTTAAAGACTATTTCTAAAAATAAAAATTAATAAAAGAAAATGATTTTTGGATTTTCAAGGATTTAATAAAAGCCTAGGATTCTTTTTCCCCTTTTTGCATTTCATAATACTTGATTAATTTCCTCTCTCTTAGTATTTTCATACATATATGTGTTAGTCTAAGGTTCACAAATACTTGACAAGCTCTCTCAAGTCAATATCAAGTTTCTCTTCTCATTAAAATGCACAATCTCTTGCTACAATTAATGAGAATCAATATTAAAGCAACAATCTTAATGTGACAATGCAAGGTTAGTAAATATATCTCTATTTTACCAACAAACCATCCATTTATCAAGTAAACTTCAAGACAAGCATGATTTTAATCAAGTTCTACACCTAGATTAGCTTTCTCAAGTCAAACCTAAGTGAATAAATAATCTAAATGATGGTCAATCACTTAGAAGCATTAAGCCTAGATTAAAATCAACACATATAAATATTTATCTACTAAAAGAAAGGATTATCCAAATATTAATCCATACAAAAGGTTCAAAAGAATCTTAGAATAAAAAGGTTTAGCTCGATCAATACACTCTCTGATAGTGTCTGGATCCTCTCTATTGTTGCACCAAGTAAACCTTGCACCATTAAAGCCCAAGTCCTCCAGTTCACATTTAGCCATAAAACATTTGAAATTTAAAATTTTCCTCCAAGCCCTTGGTCTACCTCCCATCTTTTTAGATTGGGATAAAATGTCATTAAAATCCCCTAGGCAAAGCCAAGACCCCGAAATATTACTGCCTATCCTGCTAATTTCTTGCCAGCAAATTCGTCTGTCTTCTTCAATCGGAAGCCCGTAAGTGAATGTTATAAATTCAGGGGAGGCCAAAGCACCAGCTTCAATACGGGTGTGGATGATGTTTGGGGAAGAGAAGAGGATTTCAATTCTAATTGAATCTGTCCACCAGAGAGCAATACCTCCACTTCGGCCCACCGGCTCCACCAGCTACTCATCATAGAATCCACACCGTCTTCGAATCTTCCTAACATATTTAGCTTTTTGTTTGGTTTCCATTAAGAAAACCACTTAGAGATTTTTCCAAATACATTCTGCTTTAAGGTTCCTAACTGTCAATGCAACCCCCAAACCTTGACAGTTCCAAGATAGGATATTCATGGCGAACCGGTGGCTGGTCCCATCCAGCCACCGGCGTTCTGATTAGGGGAGTTGGAAGAAGCTTCAGAAACATCCATACCTGATAACCAGCTATCTGGAAAATCAATTTCACCTTGAGTTGGATTTCCCACAGGAAAAGAATTCTGGGACTCGGCATGTTTGTTGCGTAGTAGGTTCTTCACCGATCTGTAAGTTCTCCGACGACTTCTTTGAACTTGGAGATTCGAAGACACAACACTCAGAGGGCTTGGAGAATCATCAAAGAGCAACCGCCTTTGCCTCTTAATAAGGCCCAGATTTAATTCATTTTCAATAGGCCTTTTAAGATGGAATCCTTTCAGAGATAAGGCCACCGATGAGATTGGTGATAGAGTGATTTGAGTGGCTTGGGGTGGGCTAGGTTCCTGATCTTCAAGAAATTCAACTCTATAGGAGGGCTACTTATCTTGTGTCGTGGATCCAATCTCTTTTATTTTACCTGGGCTACCATATTGGGCTTGCTTTGTGGGCACCAAAGGCCCAACCTGTTTCTCATTAAGCTTATCGCCATACAGATGCGTCTCACATGGCAAGCCAGAGTCAACGGGAGCTGTTGGATTCTGATCAAATAGGACAAATTAACTATCTAAAGCTGATCCAATGGCCGAACTATTCTGATCCTTCTCTGCCAAAAGATGAATAGTATTCCCATCAAATCGTCCTTCCTCCTGACACTCAGGATTCCTAGGATACAACCTGTCACCAAACCCCACCTCCGATCTCGGAGAAAAGCTCCGGCGATACTCTTGAAGTTGATGCATCTCTGACTCCTCTTCGTGAGG
Organism: Acacia confusa; assembly: GCA_037074495.1. Taxonomy (NCBI): domain Eukaryota; kingdom Viridiplantae; phylum Streptophyta; class Magnoliopsida; order Fabales; family Fabaceae; genus Acacia; species Acacia confusa. The sequence goes on from CM073509.1 coordinate 5,450,185, forward strand.
GTGCTCTAGGATCTTCACTTCACACCAATCATCCTTACATACCACTAAGCTGTCTTCAAATGTTCGCATCGACGGGGTACTCAGCCAATTACCAAAAATCTGCTTCTTCTCTCCTTCCTTCGTGTCCGATAGAGAAGCCTTACACCCACGACCTTCGTGACCTATCCTCCCGCAGCGATGACAGAAGTTCGGAAGCCGCTCGTATTTGACTGAAACCCACACAGGTTCCTTTGCCCCACGTGGAACCCAGAAGCCCGGAATCAGGGGTTCACTTAACTGAATCACTGATCTGGTCCGAATGAATCCTCGACCCAATCTTCCATTAATTTTTGGCTTTTCAAACATCGCTAAATCCCCAACCACATTACCCAGGATTTTAGTATTGCAATCATCAAAGGCTTCCAAAGGTAAGCCATGGAATTGAACCCAGAAAGGAGAAGACCCAAAATCAACATCCTTCAAGACCATCAATTCATCCCACATTTGAAGATTCAAAAGGCACCCCTGTATCAACCAAGGACGGCCCTTAAGGATTCGGGTAGCATCTTCAGACTTTTAGAAACGAAACAGAAAAACGAGTTGATTCCTATCCAGTTCGTGAACTTCCATTTCTTCATTTAGTTGCCACCCCTTCTTGATCATCGAGATGGCTGTAGGAACATTCATATTCTTGCTAGACAGGATTTTTCCTACCAAGGTACTACCAGGTTCCGACTTACTACTTTCCAAATTCAACACCACCTCTTTTGGGCATTTCGGATCACCGTCCTGTTTAGGTTCCATCTAACTTAGCTTACACAAACACAAAACCACTCAAAGAGGAAGAAAGCTAACAAACAGGGGCAGAAGAGAGGAAAGAAAGACAAAGATACAGTCGAGGAAGAAGAGTACGAAAAAGAAGAGGATGGGGAAAGGAAGGAGAATACCGAGGGGGAGGTCGCCGATGAGGATTCGCCGACCAGAAAAGGTCACAAGGGAACCTAAAGCTCTCAGTCAAAGGAGAGAAGAGACTCGCACAGGGGCGAGGGATAGATATTATACATTTTGATCTTTAGTGTTTGTTGTCTCGATTTATGTATTTAAATTTTTTTCGACTTCATTGTCTAATTTCTCTCGAATAACCGATATTCAATAAATAAATAATATCATACTAGATATTCTACCTTAACATTTTATTGAATATTTCTAAATATATAGGATTTTTGGTAAAGTATAAATCAGTACATTACATATAAATTGCATCTTAGCATCATCAGACTAATGAACGTGGAACCATTCAAATTATTCAACAGGATAAAAAAAAAAAAATCACTTATTTTGCAAGGTTGAATTTTATTTCGGCTTCGACCAGTTAAATCACAGCTACACGATCATCTTCTTTTTCTTTTTTCTGCAGAAAAAGAAGTGCATCATTATCATTAATCAAAGGGAAACCAAATACAACAGTACAAGCAAATTAATATTCAAAAACATAAACAAGTACTCAAAAAGCAACAACAAACAAACTCCAGTAATTATCCATTGTCATCAGAAACACTTGAGGCGCCCTTTTCTATCAGCACCCTAAACTGTCTTGGAGATCTCCATACTCAATCAAAGGGACATGACCGGTCCAATAAAGCTTTAATTTAACTCCCTCTACTCAGATGAATCAAACAGCCCTGAATAAAATTCTTCAAAACATTTGCTAATCCCCTCTTCCTCTTCTATTCGGGAGCCATCCGCCCATTTTAATCTTGAGATTTTATTCCTGCACCTTCTTTGCACCGTAGCCATATGGAAAAAAATGATATTCTTGTCGCCACATTGCAACCACTGTACTCTTGATTTTTGAGCCCAGAATATTTCCTCTTGTAATTCCCAGATTTTATTGATATTCTGTTTTAGGGCAGCCAGCTTGCAGCAGTATCATCATTCCTTCATTCCTTGCTCAAGCATTCAAGCATTCACTCTAGCAAGTTTAAAGTTCTCTGACTATACTAAAATCCTTCTTACTCCATTCAGAGAGTAGAGAACTCAACTTTGTTAAATTGGTCACAAAATCCTGCAGTAATAGATTATCACTCCCATTCCATTTGCTTTTCACCAGCTCTTCAATTTTAGGATGTGCAAACATCAAAAGGTGTGAGCATTCTCCTGGCCTTGTCTCCAATCCATTGAGGCCTGTCTTGTCTAATCCATGAGTTCCTTGGCATAGATCCAACACTTGGTATTTCAAAATAGAAGACCTATCACCATTATCTCCCCTATGTTTTGGGCCTCACTTAGTGCTAAGACTCCTAGCCCAATAGACTGAGCCATTCCCATTTTATTTTTATTTTTATGCCCGTCCGCTCGTCTCTCCAATTGACTCCTTGTTTCCCTTCCTTGACTTAATGACTTTCATGCACCGCCGTGTTTCTTCTCACTGACCTTATCGCTGGAACGCAGAGACTAACGTTGTACCTTCTCCGGCCACTGCTGCATCCGCCTGGATTCTGCATCTAACAGTTTTTGTTTTCATGTCCCAACCTTCCACGATTAAAACAATACCTAGTTAACTTCTCATACTTCACCTTAACTTCAGCACTATCCTTCTTTCCTGGTCTTGGCACTTTGAAACCAGTAATTAGCGGCTCATTATAATCAAACTTTCTGGAGAAAAGAAAAATTGTCTATAACAGGGAATAATTTGTAATGGTTTTTTCATAAAAGGAAATTACCTTGACATGTGTTAACTGAATGGGTATTAATGTAATTATCCGATCGGTTTTTGTTAAATAGGTTTTTAAGCGGGTATTACAAGATTATATATATAAAGTTGATTTTGTACATAATTATTTAAAACATTTAAATTAATATTTACTATATTGGTATCATACCTTTATACCGGGATTAGTTGACAAATTAATTTGATAATATCCTAAAATATCTGCCAAAATATTTAACTTAAAGAAATGACTTCCAATATATGGGTAACAACCCCACTAGTCCCACTAATGGCATTCTAAATATTTTCATCAAACATTTGTTTTTTTTATATTATTTTAAACATTTATTTATACTACTTTAGATTATCAGAGAAAACAGTGGAGAGTTTAGTAATGAACTTTTGATTTTTATATTTTATATATTTAAATATTTTGACTTAAATGATAACATCACAACTGAAATATATTTCATATATTTTGAATTAAAATTATTTACTTAATTATTTAAAAATTTAAATTAAGATTTACTGTATTAATATAATACATAATCCCGGAATTTTCGATAAATTTGATAATATCATAAAATATATCCCAAAATAATTAAAGAATTAACTTCCAAAGGTCTAAGTGTGGGCCAAGATACTGAGGTGAACCTGTTGTCTCTGATTCGTTTCATTGACCCTAATTTTATATAGGAGTATTATTTAACTAAATCCGATTCCTGATATTCATATACCATTAAACGGATTATATTGCCCACCGTAATTAATCAGCACGTGTTAATCATTTAAGCTTTAACACTTTCACACACACTCATTTCGCTGAAGTATCCTTCATTTATCCAGTCCACGTTCATAGTACTAATGATGTGTTCGTTTGTGTCTAACCATCAAGCCACCTAGGGTGGCTTTTTAACAACGTTTGATCTTTAATATAAAATATATTTATTTAATTTGATAAAGTTAAAGAAGTTAGTTAAAATAACACAAATAATAATTTTTAAAACACTCTAGTCACATTTCTTTATTCCCCCTTTCCTCCTGTCTTTAATTATTATTGATGAAGTATTAATATGGTTAAGTTCAAAAAGGATTGATGAATATAAAAATTTTATCTTATATTTAAGACCAAAACCAATTCCTTAAATATACTTTATATTAAGAATCAGAGAGCTAAGATTTAACAATATTACAATATTCGGGTAAAAAAAAATTATAAGATTTAGTTTGTAATATAAAGTGCACACCAAATTAAATCTTATATAAAAGGTAAGAGGTAGTACTAAATTTATGGGAATAGCTGAAGTAAATCAGTTATATATGTATAGCACAAAAGAAATTTAAAGGATAGAGATTCTCTCGATCGAGGAATCAATGCGAAAATTTAATCGATAAACTGTGGAATGATAAGAAATATCCTCGTAATATTTATGGATATTGAGGACGTCATCAGCTGACGTCTATGGTGCCAACAATATTTTTGTCGCATTATGGAAGCGTCATCGCAATTCATCACAGCTGACTAGCTGAGCCTTCAATTGTAGTGGCATAATAAATTAATTAAAAATAATGGCACCACGTTACCCGTGATGAATGATGCCAAGTAGAAATTCTTAGCTTGAGGAAGGCAAGTTGAAACTTGCCTAAAATAATTCAATTCGTTTTGATACCATCCATTTTTATGCGCGCAGATAGACACACGCACATGCTTATTTTTGAAGAAAAGAATCTGAAACAGTTAGAGATCATCTATCACTGGTAGAATTTTAATAGGGAAAATTCTGAATAAATACCATTTAAATTTATAAAACACTCAGAAGCCCATTGAATTTGTAAAAAGACTCAGAAGTGACAAGAATATATGTAATTTCCAGTGAAATTACCTTTTCGCCTTTAGTTTTAAATTTTTTTAAAAAAAGAAATACCTCCATGCCGAAGGGCCGCCTCTACCTCTGCTGCTGCGGCCGACCACCACCGGTTACCAGCGGCGGCCCTCCGGTGTGGGGTTATTTCTTAAAAAAAAAACTAAGGGTAAAAAGATAATTTCACTTGAATTTGCATATCTTTCATAGGTCATTGTCACTTCTGAGTCTTTTTATAAATTCAAAAGATTTTACAAATTCAAATGGTATTTGTTTAGAATTTTCTCATTTCAATATTTAGAGGAATTATAATTAATCTTCATTGGTCAGGGATTTTAAAACCCCATGTTCAAATATTTTTAACCTCAAATCAATTTTTTTATTATTCAGGTTAAATAAGGACTACAAAATATTTGCAATTATTGAAGCTCTTTACAAAATGAAATTACTAATCGAAGTCCAAAAAGATGCTAAAGTTAGCAGAAAATCCAAGCTTGGAGCTGGCGTACGTAACTTGCCCATTTGAAATATATATTTAAATCAAAAGTTGGTTCCACTGATTCTGCGTGCAATTATATTGATTACAGTGATATAGTGAGTGGAAATTCTCTTTCACACCGACGTCCAGAAAGCCGACGATAAGACCAAATCACAAATAACATTTGCTTTTCTCAAAGATGCCAATTATGTATGATGGAGACATCTTTGATGGGTTTCGCGTGGTGCTTTACAGGTCCTCAGTAAATAATGATAAAAAACAATAACAAAAGGCTGGACTAGTTAAATAAAAGTAACATGAACTATTCACCTACCATCTTTTCCCTGTAAAAATCACCTTATATAATTATAGATTATATTAAATTATGTAAAAGCAACTTCATTTGCATTGTCAAATGAGCTCGCAACATCTTTGTCTTTATGATTATTAATTTTCTTTAATTGTATCGTATAGTAATCAATCAACCCAGGTTAAATTATAAGAAATTATTTCTTGTCAACTTTAGCACTAGTAGCAGTATATATATACAAGCGATGGTTGAAGTTTACCTCATCGCTTAGGTAAATATATAAATGATATAAATGGAAGTTTGTGGGGTCAGGGGCGAGGCATTTACACGTTTTAAGCCGCAATAGGATAATGCTATTCATAGGCCAATTTAAATGTATATATTTTCAACATCTGGAGGGATCAAAAACTAACTCCGCATCAAAATAACATAGCTAGCCACCAAGCACCAACCTGTAAAGTACAACCGTTAAATAGTAACTAAAGGAGATGGTGAGAGGTCCTTCCTTCGACGCAAATGGAGTTAAGAAAGGTGCATGGAGTGAAGAAGAAGACTAGAAGCTCATTTCTTTTATTCAGACCCATGGCCATCCTAATTGGCGCCAACTTCCCAAGTTAGCAGGTACTTTATTTCATATCACCTTTTTTCTTATTTCGATCATTCTAATATCATGTTTGTGTGTGTTTGTGAAACTTACACACACACACACACAAATATAATATTGTGTGTGTAATCAATTACAGGGTTGGCAAGATGTGGAAAGAGCTGCAGGCTTCGATGGATGAACTACCTGCGACCAAATCTGAAACGTGGCAACTATACTGCACAAGAGGAGGAAATCATCCTCAAACTACACGAACAACATGGAAATAAGTATGAGAATCTTATTTAGTACTTTGATTTTTCTATCTTTCTTTTTTATTTTTTGAGTTAAAAGGGTATGCACTAACCGTCTGAATTACAAATGGAATTAAATCCCTAATCTCCCACTCATAGAGTATATCACTAGGCTACAAGCCCTTTTGTAGTACTTCGATTTTTCATACCTTGGATTCGGGGGATTTCGAGTTTCACGATGGTGACAATGGTGTTAATGACAGGTGGTCGCTGATTGCTGAGAAGTTACCTGGAAGAACAGACAACCATATAAAGAATCATTGGCACAGCCAACTCAAGAGGAGGTCGAGGGACAGAGAAAAGAGTAGCTCTTCTGAGGTGAAAGGCAAGAAGTCAGTCCGTCACAATAATATGACAAAGTATTCGTCAGAAGCTGATATTGTGAAAGTTGTGAATGAGTTGAGCAACATATTAGAAAGCTCGTCACCGGACTTTATGGAAACGACGACGTCGACCCTGGTCGAGCAAGACAACTACTCTCCTTCCTTGCCTTCCATTGATACAGAATCTACCACCACCAAAAATTCGCCAGAAGAATATAATAGCGTGGCTTTGCGGGAAGTTTATAAATTCCAAGAATTTAGCGGCGATTTTTGGACAGAGCCGTTTGTATCAGAAGATATTTACAGTGAATATTGCTATCCAAATAATGGAGCCGCCGTAGACATATTTTCATATGATAGCGCCCCCTTGTTTTTCTAAGTCTTGATTGTGAAGATTTTGAGCGGGATAAGACAAAATATATTGGAGTTGGGTTTTATTATTATTATTTTTTTTCATTTTGTCTTGTAACGAAGAGCACTAAAGGATTATAAGCCGCAAATTAATAAGGGAAAATCCCTTTTAAAGTACTAAAGAACTAAGAAAAAAATTTTAAAAAAGAAGCCGCATAGAAAATTCTTATCCCACAAAAGTCTTAAAAATTTGTTAAAACTCATAAATAAAGTTGCTAATGTCTTATTAATAGAGGTGTTAATAAGACTTTTATGACGTCAAAATTTTTTATAGGGTTTTTTTTTTCTTTTTATCCTTTAAGACCTGGGATTTTTCCAATTAATAAGTGGACATTAGTACTATTTGACTATTTGTGGCGCTAGTGTTGAATTTCACGCCGTGACCTGTTCTCTGTTTTTCCGCCGCGTGGCTGGACAAGCATTTTGGCAATAATCAATGACAAGTTCTATGTCCGTCTCTCCCTAAAATCATGCTTAATTTCTTTTTGTATCATTTTCATGACGGATAGACTTGAAGGAGCAAAATCCCTTAAAATTTAAAATTCTAAATAGATGATTTCACGACAAAATGAGTTATTAATTACTTTAATGTTTTTATTAACCTCATTACTTTTATTGTCAATAAGATTTTAAAGTTAAAACAGTTTTTTGAACAAGATTTTAACGTTTAAATATTATTTTGCTGTTATTCTGCCTAATTTTAAACTAACAAGGGCGGGGTGTAATATAATGGACCATAGAGATGAAGAATAAAGATGAACTATAGTTTATTAGTTTTTGTTTTTAAATTGTCTTTTTAAAATTTATACTTGATCAATTCCTGCATTTGAGCTAGTGGGACGATTTAGTTTTACTTAAAATGATTAGACCTAAGACCTATATTCTTATCTCTTTATTTATTATTCCTGTAGTTAAATTCTATACGTGTGTGTTTTTTGTGAGTGTATGTGATGACGGCTTTTTATCGTTAGGTTTGGGGTTTACAATTAAAAATTGATTAAGGATTGCGTATAAGTAAACATGAGATCGTTTTTTCTTCTTAAAGAGTCATTTATTGATTCCTAAATAATCTAAATGCCATGCAAATGTAATGAAAGCAAGGGGAAAGTTGGTTTTGGATTTTTAGATTAATAAACTAAAATAAGCATACAATTTAATTCAATGCTAACTATTGTTTTTGGTATTTTCTTTATAATTGAATGTAGTATGAAAATGGATATGACATATATGATGGATGCTCTTGAAAATAGAGTAGTGACTATTATAGTTTAATTAAAAGTAAGATTATATTTTCACTAAAAGTTTTGATGAAAAACCTCAAGCAAACTTTTAATTCTAATATTCTTAATTAATGATTATTTCTGCTAACATAGCTAATAATCACCTTTTAAGACACTATTGAAGTGCATTTAGTGTGTAATTTGAATTAGAGTAATTCAACTTACTTCCTCTCGATATGAATGCGATAACACAACACTCAGTTAATCCAATTCAATCATATTATCTAACAATAACATGTAGAAAACACAATATCATTGAATCAATAAAAGACACACACACACGTTTTTTTAGAGGCTACAAAAATCAAATTCAATCATATAGGTTCAATCAACAAAGTTATCCAAACGGATAAACTAAGTCTAATCAACACAAAACAACATCTCTAAAACTAGGAAATCCAAACAAAATTAGAGAAAATAGATTGAACAAAATAAACTTCCCTATTTAAGATCTAAAAACTGAAGTTGTTGTCCATCCCCAATAAGCAAAGGAATCGGCCCTCATTGTCTTAGAAAAATCATAGCTTAAAATTTGAGCACTCACGTGCCAGAAAATTCATCTTCTCACCGAAATCTAGATATTTTCGCTAGAAAACTCAAAGCAAGCCAGAAAATTTAAGAATCTTGTCGGAGATGATCACCAGTCGTTACAAGTAATAAAGTAGTGAGAAAGTATCGTCCCACGAGGAATAGTTATTCAACCACTAATTCGCTATTTTCGCCTTAGTTGGATGATTTGAGTAATAAAAGAGAATAGTTGTAACTAAACAAAAATTCCAAGAATTAAAGAAAGAAAAGAACTCAAGATCAAGAATCTCAAGAAGATGTTTAGAAAAAACAATTAATCAAGAAAAGCGCAGCTAGGTCTCAGAATCCCCCTATGCTCATTTAAGTATTTGAATTGAAATCCTAATTGATTATGATTCCCAAATTGACGATCAATTCTCAAAAGTTAGATTAAGTCTCAATGTCTTGATGCTACCTTAGTCTATTTTATCTTTAAAAACAACCTAATGTCTTAGAATTGTTTAGAAAGATCAGATCTTGAACCAGAATCCTACGATCGCATAAATTCGTAAGCCTATGTCTAAGTCATGCAATTTTATGATGAATTAACAAGTTCTAGTTAGATGCACCAACATCTCTATTGTCATACATCAACCTATGAACAATCTTAAAGGTGATCAATCTTCAAGAAAGTATTAAGCAAAGGAAATTCATTCAATAAGGGAAATCAAGATTCAATCAAGAATTCGAGCAAATACGATAAACTTGCATAGGGTTCATCCTAGCCCTAACTACAAAAAGGAAATTAGCCAAGCATGGCTAGATTAAGAAAACAAAGAAGAAAAGATGAAAATAGAATAAGTCTTCGATGATTGAGGAAGGTTAATCTCCACGGTGAAGCTTTGATCCTCTTTCTCCAATGCCGTAGGGTTGTTTCTTGCGCTCTAGGTTCAAAAAGGTCAAGAAGGTGTCTTTCTTTGCTAGGGTTTCTTATTTTTATATTCTAGGGCCCCTCGGATTTCAAAAACATTAAAGAATATAAATTTTCTTTCTTTTTTCAGGCCCTAAAATAAGAAAAATCAGATTTTCGCAATTCTGACGCCCTGAGCGCCACTTTTGGCACCCTAGGCGCCAAACTCTTTTCACAGGACAGAGAGTTGGCGCCCCGGGCACCAACTTTAAAATTCTAGGCCGAGAGTTGGCGCCCTGGGCGCCAACTTTGCACTAGTTGACGCCCTGGGCGCCAACTCCAAAAGTAGCCCAAATAGTTGGCGCTTTGGGCGCCAACTTTGCTTCCTTCGTAGCTTCTCTTTTCGCCTTTCTTTAGCTCTTCAATTTGGCTTCTCTTGTGAATAAAAACCTGCAAAACACACGAGAATACTTGTGAGGACACGTCTGACATCGAATCTATGTTTTTTACTTATTATTCCTAAGCTTTTTAATTATGTTAGATCAAGTTTAACTCAATTTGGGCCTTAAAAACATGGTAGATTTACCGCTTATCAGGAGAAAACAAACACAACGCTAGAGGAGACAATGCACAGAAAAGGGACAACGGTGGTAGAGAAGAACGAAGATGGGATGAATATGGAATATAAGACCGAAAAGTCAATGGTAGTGATGAAGCTCAATGTTGGCAACAATGGAAGGTGAATCCCACCTTCATGAGGGAAGAAGAATAAGAGGACGACAGAGGTGGTGAAGGTGAGTGGCTGCTATTGCTCTGGAACTCCATATCGAGTCTAGAGGTTATTTCTAGCGTTAATGGTGTGAGAGAGGCCGACAGTGGTGGAAGGATGGTCGCTTGCCAGTGACCGAAGGAGGAAATGGTGCCGCCAGTGAGAGGGTAGGTCAGGGAGAGAGGAAAGAAGAAGAAGGTCTCTCATTTTTGTCTTAATGTAGTGCCTCTGTATAATATTAGGTCTGTGACTCCATTTTCCTCAACTCGTGGAATTGGGTTTGTTATGTCGAGTCGAGTTTTGACCAAGGATTAAAGTAAGAAGATTTAACAGTCCTAGAGAGGGACTAAAATATTTATTTTATAATATTTATGGGGCATTACTGAATTTTCTAAAATATTTGGGTAATTTTCTGTAGTTTTTTCTAGTCCTTTTCTTTAATTTCCAATTTTCATAAATTATAGGGCCATTGTTTTAATTTCCTCCAGTCCTCAAAAATATAAATTCCGACCACGATTGACATTTTCCAAAATCTTGAATTTTCTTCTTAAACACCTACAATACAATATCAAACACAATGTAGTATGTATGCAAATTAGTGTTTAATCATGTAATAATGTCTCGAAAAATGTATTAAAAATCCCAATTTTATTATGAAAAATCATATAAAAATATGGTTGAATCAGTATTATGTACACACATGTATATGTGTGTGTGTTAAATAAGGTATTAAGGTATATTGATAATAATTTATTATAAATTATTAAAATAGATATTTTAACTATGCCAGCACGTTTTCATAAAATAACTAACTTATTTAATTCTTAAAACTTTTGTAAATTAGTTAACAAGTTAGTTTCTGCATGCATGTACGGTGGAATAATAGAGAACTACATTTACTCATTTCGTTAGTAGAAGGGGCAAATAGAGGAATTTTAATGAAAAAAATATGAATTTTGCATGGGAGAAGGGGTTGAAATTTTATGGAGAGGAGAGGAAATAGGTTTTTAAGCATAATTCAAAATTTTAATATTATTGTAAGAGCAATATCATATAAAAATAAATAAATAATTGAGTACCTCCTAGGCTCCTTAAAAAGCTTTCACTTTTTGAATGGTGGGGTCCATTCCATTAAAAATTGTAGGGAAATGATCAGTTCATCTTTTTTTAAAAAAAAAATAAAAAATAGCCAGACAAAGATTGGGCTCTGAAAACCCCATGCCAAACATTTTGTAAGCGAAAAAACTAGCATGATTGCCTTTCAATTAATTTTGGAAAAAATATTTGCCCTGAAAATCCCTATCTTTATGTCTCCTGATGACAGTTTAATTCCCTTACTTATGAATGAGAGATAAAAGAAAGATTTTTTTTTTTAAGTGATTTAGGACTTGTTTGATTTTGTTTTTAAAAATACTTTTTGTTTGGAAAATTGTTTCCAATAAATTGTTTTTAAAAAGTAAAAAACAAAAACTTGTTTTTAAAAACTATAAAAATAGTTTTTAGGTGTTTTTCTTGTTTTTTGTTTTTATATCTTTTATTTTTTTTAAACTACTACATATTTGTTATTGACACGATACTACTAGCAACGACTACCACCATGTTTCTTGTAACAGCCCAACCTTCATTTGTGGATATTATCCATTTTGACATACAAAGCCTCACAGATTTGCTTTTGGCTAGGCTTCATTCAAGATGAATTATTTGATATTAGATTAATTATTTTTTTTTATTGTAGATGCATGAAAAGATTAGATCAGATTTGAAAATGAAAGTTTGAACTCAAATTGAAAAAGTTTTAGTTTAGTCCCTCTACAAACTTTCAGATTTTAGAGATAGATCCTTGGTCAAAACTTGCGTTTTGAGTAGATTATTAGGTCAGCTAAAGGCAAACAAAAACGAAACAAACATAAGACTAAGAGAGGTGAGCATGCGTCGTGAAGAGCCAAAGAGGGTTCTTTCTTCTCTCCTGGACCTTCCTTTTTGCTGGCGGCACCATTTGCTCCTTCTGTCGCCAGCGAGCGACCATCCTTCCACCACCGTTGGCAATGACCTGAAAAAAAGAAAGCGGAGCTTCATGCAGTGAGAGTTTTGTGATGGAGAAAGAGACCTAAGAACATTGACAGGGAAAACTTGCAGAACCAAATCATCAAACCTTGGTATACATCATCTTCCACCACCACCGTCTCTCCTTCCTTCTCTATTCTAAACTCCATACCATCGAGCACCGTTGTCGTCTTCTACTTCTTCTTCATTCTTGTCACTCTCTCACATCACCAACCCTCAGACCATCTTTGCCTCACTGATAGGGCAAAACTTTAAAACCTATAACTCCGCAAGTATACGGGCCGTATCAAGTAATAAAGAATAAGTAAAATATCATTCTCACGAGGACTTAGTATCCACAACTTTGATCAGACATTGATTTTACACTTTTGTTTAAGTTGAGTTAAAATAAAGCTTTGATCAAAAATGAAAATTTTTAAAGACTATTTCTAAAAATAAAAATTAATAAAAGCAAATGATTTTTGGATTTTCAAGGATTTAATAAAAGCCTAGGATTCTTTTTCCCCTTTTGTATTTCATAATATTGAATTAATTTCTTCTCTCTTAGTATTTCCATACATATATGTGTTAGTCTAAGGTTCACAAATACTTGACAAGCTCTCTCAAGTCAATATCAAGTTTCTCTCTTCTCATTAAAATGCACAATCTCTTGCTACAATTAATAAGAATCAATATTAAACAACAACCTTAATGTGACAATGCAAGATTGGTAAATATATCTCTATTTTACCAATAAATTATCCATTTATCAAGTAAACTTCAAGACAAACATTATTTCAATCAAGTTCTACACCTATATTAGCTTTCTCAAGTCAAACCTAAGTGAATAAATCATCTAAATGATATCCAATCATTTAAAAGCATTAAGCTTAAATTGAAATCAACACATATATATATTTATTACCAAAAGAGAGGAATATTCAAATATTAATCCAGGATCAAAAGAATTCTAGAATAAAAAGTTTAGCTACTCATTAAATCACAGCAAATTAAATTCAAGTTCACATTCAGAGACATGGAAAATGATAAGCAATTGGAACTGGACAAAACCGAGAACAAGAACAAATAAAACCAACAAAAAACTCTAAAAGTTCTCGGCCAGCTGCGTGTCTCTGCCTTCTTCTTTATCTCTGCACGTTCCGTCTCTCTTTGGCCGGCAGCGTGTCTCTGTTCTGTTTTTCTCCAGCCGTCAAATTGCGTCTCTGTTTCTCCTCACTTTGATTCCGCGTCTCTGTCTTTTATTTTTGCTGCGTGCTCCTCTCCACCCAGGATATGCCGCCTTTCAATTCATCAATTCCCTTTTACATTCATTGTGGGCCCGTCCATGCTTCTTTCACCCTAGCCTTTAGGTTCTTCAATTCATTTAATTGATGGGCCCATTTCATCAATAATCATGGTCTCCTGGTCCAACTTCATCCTATCCTTTCGTGTAAAAGAGAGTTGATACAGATGGTAAGGGATTTAGGATTAATCCCTTGAGACGTGGGTTCGATCTCCTCTGCTGTTGCTAGGACTCTTTTAGTAGACAATCTCGTAAGTCCCCAATAAGTGCTTATAGAGCCCGGGATCATACCCGTAGAAGACTGATGTCGAACCCCTTCAAAACTTTTCTTTATAAAAAAAAAAAAAAAAAAAACTTCATCCTTTCGTTTATCAATCCTAATGGTGGGCCCGTCCATTTGCCATTCAATCTCCAGCCCAATTCAATCCGTAATGAACATTCTTCAATTAACCCAAAGTCAAAAGTCTTCATTCAATCCATAAGTTCCCTGATTGTGGACAGCAAGGGGAAATTATAAAATAATACTAAGAGTAATAATAATAATAGAAATAGATATTTATTTCTTTTTTTTTTAACTTCTAATTACTATTATTTATTTCCTAAACTCATAAATATTTATTTTAAATTGAAATCCCATAAATGATATGTCAACTTTGATTTGAGCCTATAATCATATAATCTCATAGAAATCTCTTAAATTTGTTTAGATAACTCTCCAAATATCTCTAAAATATACTTTAAATATATAAAATATGGAGAGTTATCACTCACTCCCCCTATCCAACACCATCATTGTCTCTCCTTCCATTTTCGGCCTCACCACCATTAACAACACCTTCATTAACCTTTTTTCCTTCAATCCATATCATTCCATGGGTTCTTGTAAGTGAGAGGCTAAGTTCATTATCTCTTGGAGATGGATTAAATGGCTGAAATTCCGAAGCTTCAATAGGAGAGTTTATCTTGTTCAATTTATTTTCTCTAGTTGTATTTGGATTTTCTAGTTTTAGGAATATTGTTTTGTATCATTGAGACTTGGTTTACCCATTTGAATAACTTTGTGGATTGAACCTATGTGATTTGATTGGATTTTTGTAACTTGTTGGATTTATACACACACATTTCCTTATTAATTCTATGATATTATGTTCTCCATGTGTTATTGTTAGATAGTATGATTGAATTGGATTGATTGATTGTCACGTTATCACATCATATTAATTGGAAGTAAATTGCATTAGCTCAATCCTAATCACACACTAAGTGTATTTCAATAGTGTCTTAAAAGGTGATTAGTTATATTAATAGGAGTAATCACTAATTAAGAATACTAGACTTACGTGTTTGCTTGGGGATTTTCATTCACTACAAAAAAAAAACATTGTATTACCCATGGAATTACCTATGAAAAAAATTCCGTGGAAAATTACTTATGGAAAATTACACATATAATTACCCACGGATAACTAAAATTGCTCATGAAATTCTGTGAGTAATTAAAATTACCAACGAAAAATTTCTGTTACAATAAAAAAAAACCACGAAAAATTTCCGACGCAAAAAAGGCATGGCTTATTCTGCCATTTTTTTTTTATGGAACTTTTCCGTGGATAATTTTTACCCACAATAATTACCTATAGGATTCCGTGCCAAGATCATAGTGCCGATTTTTTTTCCCGGAAGGAGACGGAAATTAAAGCTGAAACGTCAACCGGCGTGGTTTAATTTGTAAGGCTCGGATTGGGGAAAAGAAATTGAAGGCCCTGCAGAAGCCCAAGCCAGTGAAGCCACTATGGAAATTAAACCAAACAATTAGAGTCCAATGGATCATATCACTTTTATCAAGTGCTACTTTGACACGTGTGTATGTGGAGCCTATATCGATTGAAAAATATTGATAGGGTTTAATTGGATGTGAAAAGTAAATATAATTCATTTTGAGGTACAAATTATAATCTTCATCACCAAAGATGGTCCCTTTTCGAGCATTGTAAATTTTGGATTTGTTTACATAGGTCAAGCAATAAAGCACTTTTATTGGAGGCTTGATTCGAACTATACTCTTCATTGTGGTCTGATATGTTTTAAAGCCAATTTATATTGGATTAAAAATTCAGTCTTCTTTTCAAACTCTAGTAATGACCAATTGGGAGTCTTTTGTTTCAAAAAAACAATTTCTTCCATCAAAAGGAGCGAAACAAGATTCAATAAATGTTCTCGACTAAGAATTAATTTATCTTTTGCAAGATTTTCATTTTTCTAGTATTCAAATAGTAACTACTATAGATCTTAGGCTATTTTATGTTTTATATTTGTGTCCATCTTCTTCTTTCATTTTGCAAAGACTTATTACTGTATTGGTCCTTTTATTAATTCATTTTGATCTTTTATAAAATAATATTATTCATTTATTCGGTATGATAAAAAAATTACAAATAGCAAAATTAGTATAAATACCTCCTTTTTGTTTAAGTGCTTTTGATTTTATTCCCGTTGAAAACCACTAAATTTATAACTTTGATGAAACTCCTTTATTTTAAATAAGTAATTGGTAACCCAATAGCTTTGATGAAACTCCTTTGTTTTAATTGGTAATTAACCTGTTGAGCCCAAAAAAAAAAAAAAAAAAAGGTTACCCGTTGAGCGAAAAAAAAAAAAAGTAACCCAATTAAGCATTGCTAGCTGTGAACTTGTAATGACGATAGCAAACACATGAGCAAAGCATAAAAGTAAGGGAGAATTACAATTTGGTCCTATGTGCCAGCAATAATTACCAAAAAAATCCCATGCCAGAATTCAATTATAAAAAAATCCTAAAAAAGTCTTTAGAACTTTTTTGTAATTAATTGAATTTGTATTTACAACTGAAAATGCTATATTAACAACAAAAATTCTCAATCCACATTTACAACTAGAAATGTTATATTAACAACTTAAAATATATTTTCAGTTGTTAATATAACATTTCCAGTTATAAATGCGGATTGAGAACTTTTGTTATTAATATAGCATTTTCAATTGTAAATATAACATTTTCAGTTGTAAATACCGATTGAGAATTTTTCACTTAATTACAAAAAAGTCCTAAGGGACTTTTTTGTAATTGAATTCTTGCACGGGA
The DNA here is from genome assembly GCA_037074495.1 of Acacia confusa. Taxonomy (NCBI): domain Eukaryota; kingdom Viridiplantae; phylum Streptophyta; class Magnoliopsida; order Fabales; family Fabaceae; genus Acacia; species Acacia confusa. Next base: position 5,467,088 of record CM073509.1, read on the forward strand.
CTTTTGGTAATTATTTCTAGTCCCCGGGATCAGATTGTAATTCTTAAAGCACAGAATAATAATATATTTAATGATCTGATTTGTACAAATGATTCCATTTTGGCTTTTGTGTGTGTGTATTGGACGCGGCTTTGGTCCTTTTCTTCTAAGCTCTGCAGCGGTCCTTTTCTTGGAACAACACCGTTTTTGCACCAAATACACAATGTTTCCTTTTTTATTTTTTTTAAATAATATTCACCATCATGAAGTATTTTTTTAGTATCATTCAGTACTTTAAAATATTTTTTCAAGACCAGTCAATATCCTAAAATATTTTTTCAGTACCAATAAGTACCCTAAAATAATTTTTCAAGACCATGAAATATTTTTTCAGTGTCAGTCAGTATCCTTTTAGTATAAAAAAAAATACCCTAAAATGATTTAGCATCTTGAAAAATTATTTTAGGGTACTTACTGGTATTAAAAAAATATTTTAGAATATTGACTGGTCTTAAAAAAATATTTCACAGTACTGACTGATATTAAAAAAAAACTTTGGTGAATGTTTTTTTTTAACAGAAAAAGGGGAAATATTGTGTATTTGACACCAAAAACGGTGCCAGGAAAAGGACTGCAGCGGAGCTTAGAAGAAAATGACCAAAGCCAAGTCCATATATATTCACAACTCAAATCACGCAACAGGGACGATGCTAATCATTGCTAATGCATAATAATTTATTCATTTATATTTCAGTGGGTTAAGCTCTCACCTCAAGTCCTGCAATGGTTTCATTCCTCATCAATTTCCTCCATAACCTAAAGTTGTGTACAACTATGATGGCATGAAGATTTAGTTTTTGAAGAATAGTTATTAGGATTAATGAGATGAAATGATTTTTCTTAGAATAGTTTTTTAATAATAGTATTTGAATATTGTTATCAAAAACTTTTCCAGGGTCAAATTTATCAAAAAAGACATTTTTTTTGTATAATTGTATATAAAGGATACTATTATATTTTAAATATTTTTAACATTAGATTTCATAATAAATACAAAAAATTATATAAATTTGTACATAAAATTAAAATACTTAAGAGTACTGACTGGTATTAGAAAAATACTTCATGGTTTTAAAAAAATTATTTTAGGATATTAGACAAATATTTCAAGGTAATGTTTGATCTTGAAAAAATATTTTAGAGTACTGACAGGTACAAAAAATAGACTTAAAAATAATGACTACCGAATAGTATTGAAAAAATACTTCTCGTGATCTTAAAAATTTATTTTAAGACCTTGAAAAAATATTTCAGTGTGCTGATCAATCTTGAAAAAAATTGTTGGGTACTGACAGGTACTAAAAAAATACTTAAAGATATTAAGAAAATACATCATGATCTTGGAAATTATTTTACCATATGAAAAAAATATTTTAGGGTACTAAAAAGATACTTAAAGATATTGACTATCACTGAAAAAATATTTCTCATGGTCTTAAAAATTTATTTTAGGATTTTGAAGAAAAAAATTAGAGTATTAACGGGTACTACAAAGATACTTAAAGATATTAAAAAAAACACTTCATGATTTTTTAAAAATTATTTGAGAATATGAAAAAAAATAGTTTAGGGTAATGACTGATCTTGAAAAAAATATTTTAGGGTACTAAAATGATATTTAAGGATACTGACTGATACTAAAAAAAATATTTTTCATAGTCTTAAAAATTTATTTTAGGATCTTGAAAAAAATTTTAAGGTGCTAACAGGTACTAAAAAAGTATTTAAAGATACTGAAAAACTATTTCAGAATACTAAAAAATATTTAATAATATTGACTGGTATTGAAATGCTATTGATGATGACAAAAGAGAGAAAAAAAATATGAAAATATAACTTTTTTCAAAACCTAAGTTTTAGAGCTAAAATTATAATTTAGGTGCAAAATAGTTTCTAGAAGAGTGTTTGACAAACTTTTATCATAACTAAGATTTTATTTCCAAAACCTAAAGTCTTCAGGTGAGGTTTCCTAAGTCTTTTCAGTAGAATAGAGTCTTATGCTATATTTTTAATTTTTTTAGGACATATTTAATAGCTGAAATTAATTTTCATATCTAGACTTTGCAGGCATATCCAAGATTTGAAAATGTCAACTACAATAATGTATGAAAAAGCATGTCAGAATAAAAGATGGCTGTTAATCAATTATGTATGCTCTATTATTTATTGTGAAATATTCTTTTAGAATCTCCCTATTTTATATTAAATAATACTTAATGATTTTTTTAAAGAATTATAATTTATTGTCCAAAATATTAATCAATATATCAAAAAAAATTAATATATTGTTAAATAATTTAACAGGTACTTGTGTCGTATTATCAAATAAATTTTTTATACAACGCGATACTTAACAATTATTTATAAAGAACCATAATATATTGCTAAATAATTTTTTTTTCACAACCTCATTTGTTTATATTAACTAATACTTAAAACGATTTTTGTGAATAACTGTAATGTCAAAAAACTTTTTGATAGAATCTTAACCCCCTATATTTGATATTTTTCAGAATCTCGCATTCTTATAAATGACTGTTATAATTTTTAATCGTTGAATAACCTTAAAAAATATATAATGGCTCTTTGTGAAGAACTATTGAGTATTGTAAAATAAATTTGTTTTAAATCTTGTTTTCTTATATATGATGATTTTCATTTATAAGTGTTAAGTATTTTTAAAGAACATATGATGGTTCTTCGTGAAGAATTGTCAAGTATTGTCAGATTGTTGTAAAAATAAGGAAAATACTAGAGAGATTTAGATGAGGGAAATAAAGAAATACAAGAGATAAATGGCAAGCAAGGAGGGAGTGATTCTTATTGCCTTTCAAGCTTTCAACCTTTGATACATACCTACTTTTTATAGTCGATAAATCCTTAACCCCCATTACAAAAATTACAACAAAAGAGTCAATCTACACATAATGGTATGATATGAATTCTTTTTAGGTCATTTACATTAATCATAGAAAACTTTCACTAAGTCATTCATGCATGTCATAGGTTTATATAGTTTTAAGTGTAGAATTCCAAAAAATCCATCTTGGAAGATTATGGACATCAACATCAGATATTAGAATATTTATAACACTCCCCTTTGGATGTCCATAAACAAATATTGTGCCTCATTAAAATTTTATTAGGAAAAATCCAATGGGACAAAACCCTAATGAAAGGAAAAGAGCACACAATGCATATTGAAGCTATCTTGTTAAAAATCTTACCAAAAAAATCCAGTGGGACAAAACCTTAGTTGAAGAAAAGAGTACATCATTGTTTCTACTTCCCTTGATGATAGTATCATATTTACTTTCCCTGGTAACATCAGTTTTTCTCCCCTAATGACACCACCACTTCTAATGCATTTTTGAGCATATATTTCTTTTAACTGTCAAATTATGAATGATGTATTGTCGCAAAAAATTCAACTGAAATGTAGTCCTCTAACATATCTTTTGGTTATGTTAAAATATCAATATATTCTGCCTTTATTTTATTTATCATGGAAACAATAAAGAAAAATTATGAAAATCACCAAAATATATCTTGCATCCACATATTTAGTTTGTTCTAAACAAAATAATATTATATGATATATTAATAGGATTATTACACCAAATCTCATTTTTGTTTCCACTGTGCACCTATAAGAACTATTTTTTATCAATAAAATAATAATAAATACTATATTATAGCAAGATACATAAATATTCTCATAAAATATAAGGTACTTATGAAATGTTAAATTCAATTTATCTCTATAAGAAAATTCATTGTGTCAAAAATATGTGATTTTGAAATCATTGATGCATTTGATAACTTGGTCTACAAATCAAGTAAAATGCAAAATTACTCATTTTCTAACATATTTTTCATTCAATTACATATGATTTTCAAACTCGCATAACATTTTATATATAGAATGATTTTTTTTATATACTTCTAGCATTTTAGATCATTCAAGGATTCTCGTACAAATGTCACTATTTAATGAACCATATAAATAGGTTATATATAACAACATCTAATAGGCATAAAATTTTATTTTCATATGCTGCCAGAAATACTAAATTATTGTATCCACCACAAAATAATATGTCTCATCATTTAGCATTTGTTAAAATATTTATTTTCAATGTAATATTTATATATTTCATATTTCAGCTGGGACTATAGTTCCATTATTTTCACATATCAAAATTATGTAATATCATTTTCACTAGTATTTTCCCTTTTACTTTTCCTTTTAGGCAATCACCATTCTGTTTATTTATAAGATAGATTTATGCATAAGATCTTCATTTGATCATATGAAATTATTATCAAGATTGTTGTCGACAACTTAATCTTTTCGGTTCCATTTTTATTGTGACAATTCATTGAGATCTCTTAACTACTTTTAGGTTCCTAAGCCTCTTTTGAAGTTTTGTAAATTAGTTATGTCTTGGCCTTTTCTAGAGTACTGCCTTCTTGGTATGATCATCTTGATTATTTGGTCATTTCTCTTTTCTTTTGGAGATGATTATTCTCTTATGTTTCGTGAATGTCTCACTTTCTTTTATGCTGATTAGAGCATTTTCAATTGGATTATGAGATTTAGTAATTCAAGTTTAGGTCAGTAATTGCATCTGACATATTTTATACAATATTTCATGAATGCAAAATGTAACATCCTAAATTTTGGGAATTGAAATTTAATATTTTATGGGAATTAAATTATGAGGTTTAGTTAAAAAAATAATTATGGGAAATAAAAGTGTATTTTCCATAAAGTAAGTTGGAAAAAAATTAATTGATAATTATATATATATATATATATATATATATATATATATATATATATATATATATGGAAGCCCAAAAATCCTATATTCAACATTTTGTTCAGAGGCCCAAACATAAGATTAATTAGTAAGCCCAGATCATTATTCATAAAGGCCCAAACTTATGTCCTACAATACGTGAGGAGCAAATGAAGCATATATTCCCAGCTCCAACCAAATCCGACGTAGTGGGATACAAAAGCAGTTCGGTCCTTTTGGATAATAGCCCAATCAAATCAAATCTCATCTAATATCTAATATTCATCATCCCACTGTACTGTCACGAAAACTGAGAAAGTGAGAGGGCATCCATACCTCTCGAGCCATGAGCCCATTATCCATCGGTTAAGCTTTTTAACTGGATCTGTATGAACTCCTTAAAAACTCTTCAGCCTCATTCGTTTCCCATCGCTTGCTGCATTCAGAAAAGAAAAGAGAGGAAACGCAGGAAGAGAGAGACCGAGAAAGAGAGAAGAGAGTGAGAGAGACGGAGAAGGAAGGCGGAGAGAGAGAGAGATAACCATTTTCCTCTGCTCCTCATCACTGAAACAGGGAAAGACCTTCAGCATCATGTTTCTCCATTCTTGGTGTTTTCCTTCGGCCAGAGAGCTGAGTCTGAAACGAGCAGAGAGAAGAGAGACTGAAACTCCATTCTTCTCTGCTTCTGGCCGATGGAGCAGGGGAAAGAGCGATAGCCATCCACGCATCATGTGTAGGCATTGAAACTAAAGGTAACTCCTCAAGTTTCTCTTCCTTCTTATTTTCGTTAGTTTCCCGTCGAAAGCTCTTGAGAACTAAGCTTTAGAAGTGAGAACCATGCATTGCTAAAATCTGGAAACTAAAAACAGGGAAGCTTTCTCACTGTCATGCGTGAACTCTTAGGAAGAAAAGATAAAACTTACTGAATATATATGGGTTGCTGTCTGCATGAATATATATGGTATATATATGCATGGAGCATGGTAACACGGAGAATAGAGTGCTGAAACCGAAAGCCTACTGATATGTACATCTTTTCACGCAAGATTTTTAAGGATTAGGTGTATGTGTATGTACTGTGTTGAAGAGGGAAGGGAATATCCCAATATATATATATACCCACTAAACTCAAAAGCATTGCTGCACAAAAATCTTGATATACGTAGAGGTGTATATGCTACTATATATACATACTATTGTTATATATATGCGCATATAATATATTAAAGTTACTGAATTTTTATGTATATACATGTAAAGGATATTTTTGGAGTGTTAGTAACTACTATTATTAATATAAAGGAGTAGGGAGTTTAAATAAATTATAGGGAAATGAAAATAGAATATTTAACTAATTAAATATAAAGGCTGGAAGAAGAATGAAAAACGAAGGTTGTAGTATGTAGTATATGTATGTATTTAGCTCATAAAGGAGGAAAGAAAAACGTTACTGTTCACGTGCTAACTTTTCAGCCGGGCAACGATTTTTAAGCAAGTCAAAAACATAGTAAAGGACTTTCTTTGACCCTGAAATTTTATGGACACTTAGAAGACATACTAAACTCTAAAATGAGTTTTGGTTTCCTCAATCTGAAGTCTATATCTCAAGCTATGATTTTTGAAAGATGAGTCAAAATCTGAAAACGTTTTTTGTGTCATTCTTGAGCAGTAAAATGACGTTGGATTTCGGACCCATTAAACCTTTGAAATTTTACATGAAATTTTCCAGATAAATAGTAGACACATAGAGCTTTAATATGATAGTAATTTGTCAAATTTCGATAAGTATAGAAATAGTTATGAATTTCGGAAGTTGGGGTACAATTTTGAAAGTGATTTTGGATAGTGGGCATATTTTTGAAATCTGGGGATTCATGGAATGTGATAAAATGTTGAAACCAATTTTCATAGAAACTAAACTTAATAAGGAGTTCATAGGTTTTTGAACCACCTAAATTCGATGACTAGAACTCTAGATATGAATTTTTGAAGTTAAATTATGAAAACAGTTAAGTTTGTATTCCCAAATTGGATAGTATTTAAGATTTTGAAATTTTGGAATTTTTCTAAGTGATAAATCAACTTGGTGACTTTAGTTTATGAAAGTAGACTCATTAAGGAATAAATAGAAACTGGAAACACTCCATTAGTTATATAGACCAAGTTACGAATTTCCCAAACACCCGTAGAAATTAAAGGTCACGTTCTGATAAGTGTTAGAGTAGTCACTGAGTTGTTCATTGTGAAAGAATAGGATGAATGGTGAATTTCTAATTAAAGGAAAAAAAAAAGATAACAAATAATTTGGGAAACCATGAGAATCATTAAAATGATTATTGTGTGACTAGTTTATAATAATGGTGAATAAATAGTATAATAATAAATAATTTGCTTATTAGGAAAAGGGAATAACTAATAAAGGAATTATTATTAAAATTAGTATAATTATGTTTTGTAGAGTTTTTAAAAGTTATTAACGAATAGAAAATTGATTGTAATAAATTGGTTTATGGCGTTTGTTGAGTTCTTGGATTAGAAGTCATGTAAAATAGTTAGCTCTGGCGAGAGGTAACCACTTTCCACTTGTTATGTTATTAATATGTTGCTTATGAGTATTTTTCTGAACTGAGTATGATTGTTTTAAATAAAATTGCCATGTGGAATTTTTATGAGTTGAAATACATGTTTTCATTTGAATTGAAAACTAATGTATGATGATATAGTTATTGTGATTATTCTGGAAATTCTCCTACTAAAATATTGTGATAATTATGGAATGGAAAGAGTTGGGAGAAGATGAAAAAGTTATTTCCACCACGTGATGCCTCCATTGGTGCACAATGGTTGGCTTATTATTATCCCACCAGAGTGATGGGAACTTGCCCACCAGAGTGATGGGCTTACGACACCTCATTAGAGTACAGTGGGGAAAAGACACATGATCTAGGGCAGGTGCTCTGAGGATTTTGGCCGGTCCTCATCACTTAACCAGTGAGCTTTTGAAGTAACCAGTAACATGGGTGTGACTTAGCCCATGGGTCTAGTCGGAGGAAATAAGGCAGTTCGGTTAGATTGATGGGAGGTATTCTGGGAATTAAATTCAAAAATATTTGAGACACCCATTATGATACTTAATAATAATGTGATATTATATAAAGAAAATGTTGATGAATTGTTTATTTTGGATTGAACTGTTTTATTCCACTTGGCACCTCACTAGCACTTATTGATATGTGTAATGAGCTGGACTGATGGTTACCATAATTTTTCCAGGTGATAGTTCTTGTCCAAGTCCGTCAGGGAAGTCAACAGAAGCTACTGTACTTTGACCAAGTAGGGCTTTTGTTTGTTTGTGAGTATGAATAGATTAATGTATATTGCCACACTCTAGGGCTCATGATGGATACTTTGTCTTACTCTGATAAAATTTTAAATTTTTCGTAAATTTTGAGGCACTATTAAGTTAATGATTTAGCTAAATATGATTATTTTATTAATTAAAACGGAGAACGTTTCACAAAATCTAATGAACTTCTGGTTCATATATTGCTATATTCGAGAATCTATACTTGATAATAATAATGTTATCATTTTATTCTCTTTTCCAGCTATTCAATATCTCCCCCTCGTGTTAGAAAAATTTTGTCAAATAGAAATCGACTAATCATGCAGTACATAAGTCTCTTAAATCCATTTGTTTCTATTTAAAATATCATTTTGTTTCATTTTGGAAACAAAATAAGAAGAAGGAGATTCTTACCCAACATTTATCTTAATTTTCTTTAAATATCCTTCTATTTGCATTATGGTGGATCAATAGGAATGCACATTCAAACCTTTTAAAATATAAAATACTTGGCTTTTGACCAAAAGCCAATTTTATCAGAAGAATTTGATTAGCTAGCATAAGTATTGCAATATATAAGATCAAATATGCCAAAACTAAAACAGAAATTTGTTCTTATAAGTATTAATTTAGCTATTTATGGAGGCTTTAATGATTGATCATATAATCTGGAAATTGTGTTTAACACAATAATTTATTCAAACATTCCAGCAAAGTTGAGGTTGCAGACTAATAGTAATATAATATGTAACCATCTTATTGATGCATCTATCAAATTTATTGAATATTTATGTGGTTTTTCATGCTATTTGAATGGGCCCATATAATTTAGTTAGATTTATTTCCAGAAATTTGGAGATCCATTCCAAATCATAAACATTGACACTCTTATAATCAATTTTCTTTGAGAGCATGCAGCACATCATAATTCTTGAATTATATAATATGTTAGTTATTCATAAAGAATCTTCTGATTCTCTAATGGATGTCAATACATAAGATTTTATAATTTGTTGCACCGTATATATGACTCAGATGATCAAATAATTCATGCCAACAATAATTTTTTTTGGATCAGTAAACTTCTAGTTTACAGTATTATGTTTCTTTACCAACATTAAACTTTGCAACTTTTGTATCATATTGATATAAAACCTTATTTGACATCCATTTTTAGGAAATTAATTAGGTTTTGTGAGGAATTATATGAGTACAACTTTTCAACATTAACTCACATTTGTATTCTAACAATCCTCCCCTCCCAAGTACTTCATACCTCACATACAATAATGGATTTAAGTCCATTAAGCTATCACATAAACCCTTTAACAGAGAGAAACTCTAATGTAAATCTATGAGTCTTTCACGATCAATTCTTATTCCTCTCATAGAATTAATTAAGAAAAATCTATATTTTGGTTCTTTCAAGAACTATATCAATTTTGCTACATGTATGTTCTTTAGAAACTAACATATATTATTACATTTTTATATAACTTCATCACTCATTAATAATAATATGCTTCAATTTGCCTCTTTTGATGCATGCACATTGAAATTATGAAATGTTAAGAATTTTTCACTACATAAAGAAATATGAGGATATTCATAATCAAAATACATAAAGATCTTATTGCAATGATTTGTGATGTTTAGGAGCTAAAATTAATATGAGAGAAACGTAAAGAAAAATGCATTATAATATAAAATAATGAATAATTATGATATACATAGATTTCTTTCAAATATTCCCTACTATTTGATTATCCATAAATTTAACTAGCACTATATATATAGTTCACCACATTACAAAAATGGTTTTGTTTAACAAACTATCCATAATGAATTTTCTCATAAAATTAAATAAATTCTCATTATCTTAATTCAAATATGGTATATGATTTTTTCTTACAAATGTCACTTAAAACAATTTGATTCCAATATATATCATATTATATATTATATCATGATTAATGCATGAAACTTGAACATATCATAAGAGAATGCTAAGGAGTAGAAGAAATGACAATGCAATAAAGTGGGAAAGAAGACAATAACTTATTAATACCAAAATAAAATACAACTTGTAGAGTATTTGTATGTCTTTCAATAATCAAACGTTTGAGAAATAAGGAAAACTACACACATATATAATATAACATAATAGTACTCCAGAAGATAAAAGAGATGGAAGACAAAGTTAAAATGAAAAGTATGACTAATAATGAAAGAAAGTATATTGATATTGAGGTATATGAGTTGAGTGTTTGTTAGGAAAATCTATGATGCAATAGAGAAACACAAGTCCTAAGAAGAAAAGGGTAAGTTTGATGTGAAATAAACTCTATTGATGTATGAATAATATTTACATACACCATATACTTAAAGTTTCAAATAATTGTACAATTATATATAAAGAAGAGAATTAAACAACTTAATTTTATAATTGAAAGTTACATGAATAAATACTAGAAACCATTTAATTTGGGAGTTATATGCCATAATGACAATAACATTGAGGTAGATGTAATACCCTAAAATTTGACGTTGGGTAAATATCATAAATTTGTAGAATATACCTATTGAAAATAGGTGAATATGAGGTCTCAAACACCTTGTATTGAATTTATCTTATTATTAGGACAATTTCTCCTGAGATTAAATAATGTGCGAAAAGGTCCCTAAGACATTAGATAATTTGCAAATAGGTCCCTAAAATATTTATGAGTTATAAAATACCCTGAGAAAATTATGATAAAATCCTAAGAGGCAACTAAATATTTATTAAAAATTGGAAAGTATGTTGTCTCTAATTTAGGTAATTTATTAAATTATCACCTTGGAAAAATTATAGGAGAAAAATCTAAAAGTATTGGGGGACCATATTGGACCCCATGATTTTTAATATTATGCATGGTACATAAATTTCCAATGTCAGTAAAATAGTTGTGAGATAATAATTATTACTAATTAAGAAAATTGTCAAAAATTAGTAAATGATTAATTAGATAATTAATGGCTAATTGTTTAGACATAAATAAAGAGAGAGAGAAGGTGGAGATATTTGTGAGTTGTGAGTGTGTGTGTGCCTAAGTGTTGTGCATGTGTGTGTGTGTAGTAAAAAAAAAAGAAAAAAAAATAATAAAATAAAATAAGAGATAAGATCTTAGAATATAATAATAATATAATTAAAACATGTGTTAATTAGATAATAATATAATAATCAGAGGAAAAATGAACAGGATAAATGACCACGGATAGAAAGTAATTCCGTTGTGAGATTCTGGGAATGAGTTAGGAAAAACCAGAATATATTATTGGTCAGCGGATTTTTATCCAGAAGTTAGTACCGACCGAAGTTATTTCTGAAACCGGTCGCGAATACCGAGGATTTTCGGCAGATAACGGAATGTCCTTACTGGGAGAATAAGGGAAGAAGAACCCAGTATTCTTAAAGAGGAAGAAAACACCTTTAGCGTATTGTTCTCGGAATTTTAAGGTGCTACGGAATCTCGTGATCGGGGCACCGAACCGGGAATTCATCAGATAAAGCAAGATGACATAAGACTTGATGATGCAGCAGGGATGACATCATCCTTGAGAGGTGTATGGCCAAGATCTTGCCACCTCCAAGAAGTGCGATCTAACGGCCAGAAACTGATCAGACAAAGTTCAAAGGAATTACGAAAATGCCATTGGGCTTTTCTATAAATAGGCCATCATTCCTCTTCATTCTTCACCAATTCACACAATCCTAGAGAGAAGTTAGAGAGAGAAGCTCTGGAGGAGGAGCAAGAAGTTCATAGCGAAGCTCTGAGTAAGTCTTTCGGTCCCTAGTCTTTAGTCTTAAGTTCTTTCGGTAGTTATAATAGGAATGCTAGAATAGTCTTTAATCTTCATATTTTAAGAATAAATATGATATTTATTTTAGAAATATGATAGAGGAAAGGCTATAGCAAAAATTTTGAGAAATTAAAGTCAAAACAGCGAAGCTCTGGCGAAATTCCGCCGAACAGTCAAACCAGGGGGTAAAATGGTAATTTGTACCTAAAATGCCTGTTATGATATCAAATATTGATAAATGTGATATTATTATTATAGGATATCAGTAATCTTGTTCCGCGGTCATTTCGCTGTCATTCCGTCAAAAGTACGGTTTACCATCAACGTACTAAACGCTCGTCAACGAAGGTACGTTCGCGTACTGTAACACTAACTCTGATATTTACAGTATGTGTATATGTGCTATGTGTGTTGTGTGCATGTTGTGGTGTGCTGTTTGAGTACATGTTGTTATTAAAGGATAGCTGTACATCTGTTTTCACTGGGAGTGATATATCTGTTTTCACTGGGAGTGGTACATTTCGTTGGGAGCGGTACATTTGCATTCACTGGGAGTGACATAGTTGGTGACATGTTTGGAAGTGAACCAATTGCTGTGATTTTATACCATATATGTAAATATGAGGTTAACCGTTACTTGGGGTCCGTATGCATGGGACCTCAGCTCTTTACATAGCGTCAGGTTCAGGAGAACCAAGGACGGAGGACAAGGGGAAGTGCAAGCAGGTCGTCTAGAAGACCCGGCTGAAGATTTCCTTTGATGTCCCGGCAGAAGCCTTCCTATTATTGCTTTTCTTCACTTTTAAACCACGCGGTTTCTATACCGTTATTGTATCCAACCAGACTTATGGTATTTTGAATATATATCAGATACTCTTCCGCTCATGGTCTACTCTGATAATTTGAAATGACTTTGAATGAAAAAGAAATTTTATTCCGCTTTTGAAAATTGGGATGTTACAGTAGAATCCTAAAAAGGCCATGAATTCATGAACATCCACACACCATAATGTTTAAATTTATAAAGAAATTGGCACCATATTAAAATTTTAAAATGACCAATAATAAATTTTTTTGTCTATTTGATTTCATATATCACTCATGAACACTTATAAATATTATAATACCAAATGATAATTTCTCTCTAAAAAATTAACCATAATAAATTTAAATTTAATTTTAAACACTACTCAAAATCAAAATTATATAGCTTTTGGGGCTTACAATTATTTCTTTTGGCTTTACAAGTTGGTCATCTTTCTCCATAATTTATTGCTTTATGCATCATAACTAGTTTTAATTTAGTGTTTTTCAAAATATCTCATAGTTTTTTTGGCTTCACAACCATTTTGATCTTTATTTTCAATAAATTAATATATATTAGTTTATATGACTTCTTGTCATATTATACCATTTTTTTAATCTACATGACTTCTAGTCATAATAAATGACATTTTCTCATATTTTTAATTACCTTAGAAATGTTATTATATCCACGATTGTGGTTCAATAGCCAAGTCAAAGTATTCTTGGCTTTCAACAATCAATTCCACAAATGTAATTTGATCAAGTTGATTTTCACTCTTATAGAGCTTTCAATAGCATAGACAAAAATATTGCAAAGCTAACATGTTTCCCCCCCTTTTACTTATATATTTGAACCCAAGGACGGATCATGGTAGGTACAAGGGGGGCCATGGCCCTCTCAAAAAAAAAAATCAAAAAAAACAAATATTCAGATTTTTTTTCTAAAAAAACGTAATATAATATAAAATTTATTTTTCACCCCCCTAATTTTTATTTTTAACATTTTCCCCTCTTTCTTTTCATTCCCTCCTGCTCACTTTAGGTGTACGTAACATGCTTTCTAGAAGATTAGCAATAAATTATTTTCTTTTTTGGATACATATAATGAATCATTTTTAACTCCACTGTCTTTGCCAGGAGAACATGCCTATTTTTCAGTTCCTTCCGCATACAATGAATTATCGCTAATCCCTCCATCTTCTCTATTTGGAACACGCCTATTTTTCTCGTACTTTCCCTTGATATTTGATGTATTACATAACAAACAATTTTCTGGGATTTCATGATATCTTTTCATTTTGTAATTGATATGACATCTATACTAGAGACATATATGTTATCTCATACATTAGAATTGTTAAAATATTTTTATTACAAATATGAATATTTTTTTCTTTTCTTATTTATATTCTTTTATTTTTTAATACATTTAAAAATTTCCTTAAAAAAAAAAATCGGGGGCGCTGCCCCCGAACCCCCATATCCCCTACCATTGTTTGGCCCCCTCAAATATTTTTTCCAAGTTCTGTCCTTGTTTGAACCTATAGCATTTTAGTACTTTGATATTTGTAACAATTAAATCATAAAAAATGCCAATACCTTTTTTGTCAATCATACCATTTAATAAAAACAATAGTGTTCTTTTATATAAACAAATTTATATCATATGTACTGTTTTCTTTCTTAAATTAGGGACGAAGGTGTTAAAGCTGTAAGTCTATATGCAACACCCGCCCTTCGATCTCTTGAATTTAAATGTAGGAGAACGCCACTTTTTTTTTTTTTTTTTTGGAAGAAGACAAAATGATACTCCTCCCTATATTTGGGGAGTTGATGTTGATTCTAAATATATGATATAGTTTTTATATTTGTCAATTTGTTCCTCATTTATTCTTATTAATGCTCTATTATAATACTCAATGATGAAAGGAAATGAGAGAATTGAGGAAAATGACTAGGGTATTTTAATTTAGAAAATATATATCATGTTAACTAACTCAGTTAACTTTTTTAATGTAGTTATTCTTACTCCTCCGGTCTTTAACATAAGAATTTGGGGGGTTGATCTTGATCTAGATACAAAACATAGTTTTCGTATTTATCATTAATTCTTTTCCTAATTAGCTTTATTAATGCTCACTCAACGATAATCAAGGAAAAGGAGAGAGGCAATTAAAAAATGACTAGGGTATTTTAGAAAATGTATGTCATATTAATTAGTTTAGATATCTTATTTAATCTAATTAAATTAAGTAAATATATCATATATTAAAAATTAGTGAGAGTAATTGAGAAGGCAAGAGTTTTACGAACAACTCTTCAGAAGATGGCATCCTAGTACTTTTATGATAACTACCCAGCTCTCCATACATATGAGGTGGCCGTGGCCGCGATCAAATGTATGAGTTGGCCCAATTGTCTCTTATTTGTTTCATAGACCCTAATTTTATATATTATTTAACTAAATCCGATTCCAGATATTCATATACCATCAAACGGTTTATATAGCCCACCGTAATTAATCATCACGTGTTAATCATTTAAGCTTTAACAGTTTCACATACCCTCATTTCGCTGAAGTATCCTTCATTTATCCAAGTCAACGATCAATATCAAGGACGTGTTCGCTTGCGTCTAACCATCAAGCCTCCTGGGGTGGCTTTTTAAAAATGCTTAATATAATTAACTTATGCTTCCTCCCCATTCTTAATAATACATATTTATCTGATAATGATTAGATTAAGAAAATTTGTTAAGTTAATCAATATGACATATATTTTCTAAAATACTACAGTCACTTTTCTTAATTCCCTATTCACTTCACTCTCCTTTAATTATTATTGAAGGAACATAGGGGTAAATTAAGAAAAAACTGACAAATATGAAAAATTTGTCTCATGTTTAAAATCCATATCAACTTCTCAAATATATCTTATATTAAGTACCGTAGCAAGTAAGATTTAATAATATTACAACGTTTGGCCAAAAAAAACTTATAAGATTTAGTTTATAATATAAATTGTACTCTAAATTAAATCTTATATAAAAGGTAAGAGGTAGTACTAAATTTATGGGAATAGCTGAAGTAAACTAGTGATATATGTATAGCACAAAATAAATTGAAGTATAGAGATTCTCTCGAGGAATCAATGCGATAAATATGGTTTATTAGTTTCCACGAGTTACATTATTTAATTGATAAACGGTTAAATGATAAGAAGTATAATACTATCTTTTCAGTCTTAAATATAAGATATAGGTGATTTTTTTTCTAAAGAGATTAAAGAAGTTAAATAACTTACTTAATTATATAATATATTGTGTAACTTGAGATTATATATTAGTTTATTAGTAAAAAAAAATATATTGAGAATGTTATCAATATTTTAATTAATTTCTTTAATCTCTTTTAAAAAAATCGACTTTATTTATATTTTAGACTGAAGTATTTATGAATATTAAGGACGTCATCAGCTGACGTTCATCACAGCTGAGCCTACAATTGTCGTGGCATAAGAAATTAATTAAAAATAATTGCTCCGCGTAACCAGTGATGAATGATGCCAAGTAGAAATTCTTAGTTCCTCTATAAGGAAGGCAATTTGAAAACCTACATAAAATAATTCAAATTGTTTTTATTTAATCCATTTTTATGCACGTAGACTGAGATACGCACAACGCTTATTTCTGAAGCAAAGCATCTGAAACAGTTAGAAATCATCACAGTTAGAATTTCAACATTTAGAGGCATTATAATTATTCTTTATTGGTCCGGGATTTTAAAGGCCCCATGTTCAAATATTTTAAATCTCAAATTATTATTATTTATTCTGGTTAAATAAGGACTAAAAAATATTCGCAATTATTGAAGTTCTTTAAAAAATTAAATTACTAATCAAAGTCCAAAAAGATGCTAAAGTTAGCAGAACATGCAAGCTTGGAGCTGGCGTGTAACTTGCCCATTTGAAACCAAAAGTTGGTTCCACTGATTCTGCGCGCAATTATATTACAAACAATAAATTATATTGATTAGAGTGCCACAGTGAATGGAAATTCTCCTTTACACCGATGTGGTGAAAACCAAATCACAAATACAATAAATTATACTTTCCTTTTCTCAAAGATGCCAATTATGTATGACGCAGACGTCTTTGACGGGTTTCGCGTGGTACTTTACAGTTCCTCAGTAACTAATGATAAAAAACAAAAACAAAAGGCTGGACTAATAAAATTAACGCAACATGAACTATTCAACCGTACCATTTTTTCCTAATAAAAATCCCCTTATATAATTATATACAGTACCCTTCTGATCTTTATTATAAGGTACTAACTATTATTTCTCACAAACTAAAGAATGAAAGTTACCTCATTAATTAGGTCTAAAATTAATAAACGTTTCCAACTTTACCCTTAAAAATAAAGGCATAATGGGAAAATAATAATAAATAAGTTAATTAAAGTAAGTTAATTTCTTATAATAAAGACAAAAAATATTGATAGTTGGTACTTTATAATAAGGATAAGATGCAGATGGAGTAGTATATTATGTAAAAGTAGCTTCACTTGCATTGTCAAATGAGCTCGCAACAACTTTGTCTTGGGGATTACTATACAACTTTGTATAGTTATCAATCAACCCGCACTCGGGTTAAAAAAACGAATTGATGATGTAGATGGTACTAGTCTCTTAATATTCGGATCAAATTCTAGTCATATGCAAGTTTAATATGGAACATATATAGTTTATTGATTTTAATTAGATATGTATAGCATCGAAATTATAAAAAATTATTTCTTGTCAACTTCAGCTCTATAGCAGCAGCATATCATCATATGAATAGAAGCGATGGTTGAAGTTTATATTACCTCATCGCTTAGGTAACTATATAAATGATATAAATGGAAGTTCGTGGGGTCAGGGGCGAGCATTTACACGTTTTGAGCCGCAATATAGGATATTTCATATTCATATCAATGTGATCAGACTGGGGCCAATTTAAATGTATATATTTTCTTCTGGGGGATCAAAAACTAACTCCGCATCAAAATAACATAGCTAGACACCAAGCACCAACCTGTAAAGTACAACCGTTAAATAGTAACTAAAGGAGATGGTGAGAGGTCCTTCCTTCGACGCAAATGGAGTTAAGAAAGGTGCATGGGGTGAAGAAGAAGACCAGAAGCTCATTTCTTTTATTCAGACCCATGGCCATCCTAATTGGCGCCAACTTCCCAAGTTTGCAGGTACTTCATTTCATATCACCTTTCATCTTATTTCGATCATTCTAATAATAATGTTTGAGTGTGTTTGTGAAACTTATAACTATATATACACACACACAAATATATATTGTGTGTGTAATCAATTACAGGGTTGGCAAGATGTGGAAAGAGCTGCAGGCTTCGATGGATGAACTACCTGAGACCAAATCTGAAACGTGGCAATTATACTGCACAAGAGGAGGAAATCATCCTCAAACTACATGAACAACATGGAAATAAGTATGAGAATCTTATTTAGTACTTTGATTTTGCTTTCTTAGTTTTTTTTTTTGGAGTTAAAATAGAGATAAAACGCCCCTGATGGTTTATAGTGGAGCATTCATATCACTAGGCTATAAGGCCTTTTGTAGTACTTTGATTTTTCATACCTTGCATTCGGGAGATTTAGAGTTTCACGAGGGTGACAGGAGAATGGCGTTAATGGCAGGTGGTCGCTGATTGCTGAGAAGTTACCTGGAAGAACAGACAACCATATAAAGAATCATTGGCACAGCCAACTCAAGAGGAGGTCGAGGGACAGAGAAAAGAGTAGCTCTTCTGAGGTGAAAGGCAAGAAGTCAGTCCGTCACAATAATATGACAAAGTATTCGTCAGAAGCTGATATTGTGAAAGTTGTGAATGAGTTGAGCAACATATTAGAAAGCTCGTCACCGGACTTTATGGAAACGACGTCGTCGGCCCTGGCCGAGCAAGACAACTACTCTCCTTCCTTGCCTTCCATTGATACAGAATCTACCACCACCAAAAATTCGCCCGAAGAATATAATAGCGTGGCTTTGCGGGAAGTTTATAAGTTCCAAGAATTTAGCGGCGATTTTTGGACCGAGCCGTTTGTATCAGAAGATATTTACAGTGAATATTGCTATCCAAATAATGGAGCCGCCGTAGACATATCTTCATATGATGGCGCACTCTTGTTTTTCTAAGTCTTGATTGTGAAGATTTTGAGTGGGATAAGACGAAACAGATTGGAGTTGGTTTTTTTCCTTTCCATTTTGTCTTGTAATGAAGAGCAATAAAGGATCATAAGCCCCAAATTAATAAGCGGACATTAGTACTATTTGACTATTTGTGGACGCTAGTGTTGAATTTCACTGTGACCTGTTCTTTGTTTCTACACAATGTGGCTGGGCAAGGGTTTAGGCGACAATCAATGAGAAGTTCCATGTCTGCCTTCGACCCGAGGCACTACTGAAGGGCACATTGGGCCTGTCAATCGAAGGAATAGAACGAGACGTATCTTACGTTCTTTTATTTGCAGCATCCGTGAATCATAATTAAAAACACCAAGCAATGAAACCGCACCCCCATTAAATAAAAGAAGACCGCTCGCCATCACTATGATTAAAGAACTACCATTGAACCGGCTTTCCTCTCGTTATACCAAATCTATTCACACGTTAAATCCATGCAGGAATGGATGATTACGCCAAACAAGTCTAGTTCGAAATGACAGTCTTTTTTTTAACAGTTTCGAAATGACAGCCTTAGCTATACGAATTGGAAGAAATTTAAAAATAGGATTTTTGTTTGGGTTCAAAGGCGAAAAACGAATTTTCTAGCAGCCGGATAATATCACCGTTTGCCAATTCCAATTACCCGGTCGAAAGCGCAGAAGAGCGCACTCCAGGAGCTAGGCTGCCAATTGCCATTCAAGCATCTCAAACTCTATCTGTAACGATAGATATTTCATCTCCTTGAAGAGGAGCGATAGCTAAAGGAACTGGTGATCCCTAGTTTGAGACTCAAACTCTGGAAGCCGACCTGCTAACATACCCTTCCCTTGTCCCGAAAACATCGATGGACTATAGTTTATTGACAATACTTTAATCTACATTATTAAACTAGATATTTTATTTATGCCAGCACATTTTCAATAAAATAAATAACTTGATTGATTTTTAAAATTTTTGTAAATTAGTTAACAAGTTAGTTTCTACATGCATGTAGGGTGGAATAATAGGGAACTACAATACTCATTTAGTTAGAAGGGGGAAATAAAGGAATTTTAATGAAGAAGAAAATATGAATTTTGTATAGTAGAAGGGGTTGAACTTTTATGGAGATCGAGAGAGGAAAGATGTTTTTAAGCATAATTCAAAAATTTAATATTATTGTAAGAGAAATATTATATAATAAATAAATAAATAATTGATTCCCTCCCTCAAAAACCTTCACTTTTAGATAGAGTTAGGAAATCGGGTTGGCCCGTTTAAGCTTGTAAATTGAAGTTTTTAAATGAAATTGGCCCTATAGAGACGAAGATTTAGAAAGGGCAGCCCGTTAGGCTTTTTAATTTTTATTGTTTCGTCAACTTGACTTGACCAGTTGACCGAGACTAAGAGTGTCTGGGGTGAGTGATCAGGCCTTTTAATTTATTTGTATGTTGTATTTGTTATAGAATTATTTCTCATTTAATTATAAATACATAATAATTATACTTTGATTTTATGATTTTATTTATTATTTATTGCAGATAAAGATTATAGATGTATTTATGATGTGAGAGAAGATATTCTTGATATTTTTACCCATGAACGAGAACCTATAACTCAAAGTGAAGCATAATCAAATGTTTTTGAAATTTATGATAGTGGTGAAGAAGAAGAAAATAATAGTCATCGTATTGATGTTGCTTAATGGTGAGTTTGTCATGCTTTGTGTGAGTTACTTGTGAATATAAGTTTATTCTTGATTATGAATTAGTGACTGCGTTTGTTTATTGTATTAAGCGTGTTTTGTAAAAATAATGTTGACAATGTTTATATGATAAATTATAATTATAATTGTTGTATTTTACAAATTATATTTATTTGGAAAAAAACACGGGAAGAATATTTTTAATTTATCAAAATGTCTTTCAGCCCTGGCTTGCATGCTCTTAGGCTAAGCCTTGAAAAAAAAAAAACATTATTTTTACCCCGGTCTAAAAGGGCCGGCGCTTTTAGACTTTAACATTTCTAAGGCCGTTTGTGATTCCCAACTCTACTTTTAGAATAAAGAGGGTCCCTTCCATTAAAAATTGTAGGGAGATGGTCAGCTCATCTTATGTTTTTCTTAAGAAAATTAACCAGACAAAGATAATGTTCTAAAAACCCCCATACCAAATAGCCGGTAAGTTAAAAAAGAGAAAATCCTTTCAAGATCCCAAGGGACCAAGAAAATATTAAAAAAATCCCACAAAAAATTCTGATATTAAAAAAGTCTCATTGACAACTCATTTAGTAGATGATCAACAACTTTATCTATGAATTTTAACATTTTTTTACCTTTTTGCGCCCCGGAAGGAGACGGAAATTAAAGCTGAAACGTCAACTGGCATATGTTAATGAATTTAATTACCCGACCCAAGATTATAGTGCCGATTTTATGTGCCAACAAAACCTACTTGTTTCAAAAAGCGTGGTTTAATTTGTAACGCTCGGAATGGGGAAAAGAAATTGAAGGCCCTGCAGAAGCCACTATGGAAATTAAACAAAACAATTAGAGTCCAATGGATCATATCACTTTTATCAAGTGCTACTTTGACACGTGTTTATGTGTGATGACTTCCTAATGTTAATAGATTTGAGGTATATTTTGAGATATTTAGTAAGTCATTAATACTAAATTAAAGAGATTTTCTTAAGATTTAAGTGAAATTAAAGTTGACACATCATTTGTGGGATTTCAATTTAAAATAAATGTTTTTGAGTTTATGAAATAAATAATAGTAATTAGAAGTTAAAAAAAAAATATGATTATTATTACTACTTAATTTCTTTTGCTGCTGCCCAGGAAGTACCACGTGGCTGTGTCTCAAAGTGAAGAAAAGAGAAGCATGAAGAATTGGGCTTTGGGCAAATGAAGGGAATGAAAAATTGGGCTGATGCATTGAAGAAATGAAGGAAATAGAAAATGGGCCCACGGTGGATAGAAGGAATCAATGGAATATAACCTAAAAGCTAAAAAATCTGGAACGGATAAATTGAAGCAGCTGGAGGCAATCAATTAATGAAAAAGAAGGCTCTGGACAAAACAAGAGGAGGCGTGGACTTGGGCTTGGAGAATTGAATAGAAATGGAGTGAGGGCCCACGTGAATCAAAACCTAAAAGCCTAATTGAGAACAAGGTAGGACCGGAAAAAAGCAATTAAAGGAGGCGGAATTTTTTGGACACCTGGAGAGGAACTTCACGCAGAAAAATAAATGACAGAACCGGAGAACAGAACACGGAGCTGGGGAAATGAATTGAAGGAGCAGAACTGGACGAATCAATAAGAGGCCGAGAGCGAGATTGGAGATGAGCAGACGCAAGAAGCAGACACAACAGCTGGACCTCTTGGTTCTTGTTATTGGTTTTGTCCGGTTTTAAATTTCTTTTCTTTAGCCATGTCTCTAAATCTGAATATTAATGTTAGATTCTCTTGTTCTTTTGGTATGAGTAGCTAAACTTTTTATTCTAGAATTCTTTTGAACCCTTGTATGGATTAATATTTGGATAATCCTCTCTTTTAGTAGATAAATATTTATATGTGTTGATTTTAATCTAGGTTTAATACTTCTAATTGATTGGCCACCATTTAGATGATTTATTCACTTAGGTTTGATTTAAGAAAGCTAACCTAGGTGTAGAACTTGATTGAAATCATGCTTGTCTTGAAGTTTACTTGATAAATGGATGGTTTGTTGGTAAAATAGAGATATATTTACTAATCTTGCATTGTCACATGAAGGTTGTTGCTTAATATTGATTCTCATTAATTGTAGCAAGAGATTATGCAATTTTAATGAGAAGAGAAACTTGATAATGACTTGAGAGAGCATGTCAAGTATTTGTGAACCTTAGACTAACACATATATGTATGGAAATACTAAGAGAAAGGAAATTAATTCAGTATTATGAAATGCAATAAGGGGGAAAAAGAATCCTAGACTTCTATTAAATGCATGAAAATCCAAAAATCATTTGTTTTTATTAATTTTTATTTTTAGAAATAGTTTTTAAAAATTCTCATTTTTCATCAAAGCTTGTTTTAACTCAACTAAATTGAATTTACTAGGTTGATTGTTTGACCAATTTGTTACACTAATCCTCGTGGGACGATACTCTACTTATCACTTTATTATTTGCACGACTCGTACACTTGCCAGGCGAACAATGTGGAGCCTATATCAATTAAAAAATATTGATAGGGTTTAATTGGATGTGAAAAGTAAATATAATTCATTTTGAGGTACAAATTATAATCTTCATCACCAAGGTTGGTACCTTTTCTTGCACAAATACAAAATACAGAGAGGGAAGCAGCATTTTAAATGTTGGATTTGTTTTCCTGGGTGGATTTAAACCATACTCTTCATTGTGGTCTGATATGTTTTAAAGCCAGTTTATATTGGGTTACAATTCAGTCTTGTTTTCAAACTCTAGTAATGATCAATTGGGAGTCTTTTGTTTCAAAAAACATTTTCTTCCATTAAAACGAGTGAAACACGATTCAATAAATGTTCTCGACTAAATTTAATTTATCTTTTGTAAGATTTTCATTTTTATAGTATTCAAATAGTAACTAATATATATCTTAGGTTATTTTATGTTTTAAATCTGTGTCTATCTTCTTCTTTCATTTTTTGAAGACTTATTATTGTCTTGGTCCTTTTATTAATTCATTTTGATCTTTTATAAAAAAGTATTATTCATTTATTCGGTATGATAAGAAAAATTACAAATAGAAAAATTAATAATATACGTATCCCTTTTATGATTAAGTGCTTTTTGATTTTATAGTCGTTGGAAACCACTAAATTTATAACTTTGATGAAACTCCTTTATTTTAAATAAGTAGTTGGTAACCCAATTAGCATTGCTAGCTAGTTGTGAACTTGTGATGATGATGGCAAGCACATGAGCAAAGCATAAAACGAAAGCACAGAATAATAATATATTTAATGATGCTAAATGCTAGGGCATAATAATATATATTTTCACATCTCACGAAACAGGGACGATGCTAATTGCTAGGGCATAATAATTTATTAATTTATATTTCAGTGTGTTGAGCTCTCACCTCAAGTCCTACAATGGTTTCATTCTTCATCAATTTCCTCCATTACCTAAAGTTGTGTGAAACTATATATGATTAGTTATTCAAAACATAATTTCAATCAAGTCAGGCTTCCCAAGTCTTTTCAGTACAATAGAGTCTTATACTATATTTTTAATTACTAATTTTTAGGACATATTTAATAGCTGAAATTAATTTTCGTATCTAGACTTTGTTAGTATTTAATTTCCTAGACTTGACTATGTCAAGTACAATAATTTATGAAAAAGCAGGTCTGAACAAAAGAATGGCTGTTCATCTAGTATGTATGCATCTATATAATTTAATGTCAAATATTTTTCTGCGTCAGAATCTTACATTTTTATATTAACTAATACTTCACCATTGTTTATAAAGAATAATAATGAACAGGGTTAAGGGTTAAGGTGTAAAAATACACATGTGCTTTATTCTAAAGAGCGCCAAATACTAAGTTTTTTTTAGGTGCAAAAGTATATATGTAGTTATAAATTAAGTACAAAAGTATTGTTTGATCTTTAAGTTTGACCTTTTTTGCTGACTGGGTGATGACATAACATTTCAAAGGTTTAAAAATACACATGTGGTTTGGCAAAAAGAGTGCCCAACACATGCAAAAATGCCACGTCATCGCCTAGTGAGCAAAAAATGTTAAACTTAACGGTCAAATGGTATTTTTGCACCTATGTTGTAATCACATATACATTTTTACACCTATGTTGTAATCACATATACATTTTTACACCTATGTTGTAATCACATGCACTTTTGCACCTAAAAAAAAGTACTTGGTGTTGGGCGCTCTTTGGGATAAAGTACATGTACATTTTTACACCTTAACCCTAATGAATATTAAGTAATATATCAATAAAAAATATATTATTAAATAACTTATTAGAGGTTATTTGTGAAGAATCCTAACGTCAATATATATATATATATATATATATATATATATATATATATATATATATATATATATATGGAATAGGAAGAACCGTTGTTAGATAATTCTTTTTTTTTTTAAAAAAAAAATCTTACATTTTTATATTAATTGAAATTTAACAAGTGTTAGTGAATAACCGTAATGTATTTTCAAATATCTTTTATAAAATCTCGCCTTTTTTTTCAGAATCCTGTCTTCTTATATACTATAGCTATAATTTTAATTGTTAAATAACCTTAAAGAATATATAACGGTTTTTTGTGTTGTCTTCTTATATATGATGATTTTCATTGATGATTGTCAAATATTCTTAAAGAACACATGACGGTTCTTTATAAAAAATTGTCAAGTATTGTGAAATAATTTTTTTTTTCTTTAGAATCCTGCCTATCCCACCTCCTTAAGATATTAGTACTAGGTATTATATATTAGAATAATATCTGAACATATTATATTTATCATAGAAGTAAGAATATGAGATAATAATATCGCTGATTTATATAATCAAACCATAGGGTCAACTATTATATATATATATATATGACTGATATATTGTTGGAAGACAAATCGTTTATTAGTGTTAAATGCTAGTTGTTTTGTAAAAACCATCATATTTGTCATCAAATAATTGATGTTTCTTAACTACAACCGTTATTTTTTTTGTGTTTTTATGAATTCAGTCTCTCAATACCTAACGATACGCATATTGATCCAGCCCTTACTTGAGCAGCCTGAGATCTCATTAAGACTTGACATTGGGTTGATGTCCAACCCAGTCCAACCTGATCCATGGACATCCTTAAAAATGCATACTTGGAGCTGGCGTGTAACTTGCCCATTTGAAATCAAAAGTTGGGTACACTGATTCTGCGCGCAATTATATTGATTACATTGCTATAGCATTATTCTCTTTCACACCGAGGTCTAATCTCATAAGTTTTATCATTTTTTCTTTAAATTATTTTGATTAACGTATAAACTGATATATAATTTAAGGATACGTAATATATAATATGATTGTGCCCGTTTAGATTAACGGTAGAAACTATACTTTTCCAATATGATTTACAGTTTACAAGGTAAGTAAGTGAGAGAAATTTTATATCGGCTTGCATAAACATTACTTTCCAAATGTTAATTAAAACCGGAACTAAAATGGAGTTAAAGAGCGTAACTAATAAAGGAGCATATTCCTAACCCTACTCTACTCTCACTAGCAGCACAAAGCCTTTTAAGACCAGACAAAAAACGCTTCGTAAGATCGGATCTGTGACCAGTCTTGTTCTAGGTAGTCTTAAAAGTCTGTAACTTTTAAGACTAGATGAACGACTGGTCTTAAAAATTTAAGACCGAACTTTTGAAATATTCAGTCTTAAAAATATTTCAAAATAATAAAAAAAAACTCCAAATGAAACAACCGGTTCTAAATCACTAGATCTGTCGAACATTTTGAATGTCCCTTCGTCATCAGCGACAGAGAACCAAGAAAAGATGGGAAGCAACACCAACAAGAAAAACAAAAAAGAAAAGAAGATTGGAAATAATACCAACAAGAAAAACAAAAAAGATGAATACAAAGTCCAGAAATAAGAAAACATAATGAGAAATAGAAATCATTTACCATGGAAATCGAATTTGAATCAATATAAAATCAAAGGTGAAATTGAAATCTAAATCTACAAAAAAATCACAAGCTTAAAGCAACCAAATCTGAGCAGGATCCTCTTATTGATTCTGGCAAAGCTTCAAGCAATCAAAATCAAAGTCCAGAACTGAGCAAGAGCGGTCAAGGTAGGAGCAAACAAACTTAAGCAAGAAGTGATCTGGGTTTGATTTTAAACCGGATCTATGCGAAGGCAGCATACCACATTTGATTGAGTGGCCTTATTCGTCTTTAGCCTTGGGGTCCACAATCAAAAATTGACCAAAGATTGCGTATAGGAAAACCTGAGATCGTTCTCTCTTCTCGAGAAGCCTTTTATTAGATCCTAAATAATCTAAATGACATGCGAATAAAACAAGGGGAAATTGAGTTTTGGATTTTTGAATTAATAAACTAAAATAAAAATGCAATTTAATTAAATGCTAAACTATTATTTTTGGTATTTTCTTTATAAAATGGAATGAAATATGAAAATGTGAATGAAATGGGATTGAAAATATGAATTATGAATGTTCTTGGTACTTAAGAAATGACTATCCTTGCTCAAAAAGTGTGGGAGTTAAACTTCATTAAGTCTTAATGAAAACCTCAAGATAATAATTGAGTCCAATATTCCCAATTAATAATAGCTCTTACAAAGGTAGCTAACTACTACCTCTTGAAATATTGTTTAAAACTACTTAATGTGCAATTAAAATTGGAATATTGCAACATAAGTCTTCCTGAAATTGAGTACTAAACAATCCCTCAAAGGCACAAATTAACCAAATTAATTAAATAATAACATGCTAATTAATTTAATCTCATTGCAACCACAAAGAAATTCAAATATATATTTTTCACAGTATAAAATCCAATATCAATCACATATATCAAACCAACAGAGACAATTAACATCAACCTCAGTTCCATAATTATACACAATAATTCCTAAAACTAGGCAATCTAAATCTAAATGTATAAATCTAGAGTAATGGAATGAAAGAAAAACTTCCCATTGTAGTTCACTAGTCTCAAGAACAAATTTCCATCACCAAGAAGAAGTAAGGAAATTATCTACTGCCCAGCATCAAGATAGCCATTAGAGAACCCAAGAAAAATCAGAAATCAAACAGCTTGGAAACTCAGAGGAAGTGTAGGTTGTGAAGAGCTGGAGGTTAATGGTGAAGAGCTGGGTCTGTGGTGGCAAGGTTGATGGTGTTGAGGAAAAAGATGAAGATGAAGATGGTGATCCAATGGTGGACGAGGAAGACAATGGAGGAGGAAGGATCGGAGCTTGCGGCGCTTTCGTGGTCTCTCGTTCTTAGATCTGTTTCCGTCAAGTCGTCGGTGATGGAGGAAGGATGGTCGCCGGCGACGGTGGGGATGAGGGCAATGGTCGCCGGCAACGGTGGGGTCAAGGTCCGGGCGGTTCGCGATGTGCGGCGCTCTCTCTGAATCTCGATGTCGGACTCCCCTTCTGGATATTCTCCTTCGTTTTTAATATTCAATTCTTCAGCTTCTTGGGTCTGCGTTCTTTCTCGGGTCTGAAACTGAACCCAATTAATTGGTTCCTGGTCAATCTGCAAAGTTTAAAAAGTTTCATAAAGGGACTTGAGTGCGATGTTATGAAATATTTCCAGTCAGAACATAATTTATGAAAAATCTGGGTAACATTCAGTAACTTTCTCTGGTTCCTTTTCCTCTTTCATTGTGATTTCCAAAACTTCTAGGGACCTTTTCTGTGATTTTTTCCAGTCATAAAAATACTAATTTTTGACCCAAATGATATTTTTCCAAATTCTTCTATTTTATTCCAAAACACTTATAATGCAAGATTAAGCAAAAGATAATATCAAAAGTTCAAGAAACCATTTGCATGAACATTTAATAAATTATGACCATTTTACCTCTAATTTCACTTAATTCAATACAAATGTATTTAACTCAAATTAATGCTTAATCATGCAGTAATGTCCCAGAAAATGCATTAAGAATCCCAATTTAACTATGAAAAATCATGTAAAAATATGGTTCAATCAATGGGAGGAGCCATAGATTGAAGAGGAAGGAGCCGTAGTCATCTAGAATCCTTGAAGTAGTAGGCTTGCGCCGTTGCTAAGGATTAGAGTTGACGCCATCGCAAAATCCTCGAAGCATCTCACTACCAACGTTAGCCAAGGATTTGATTGTATGGCTCTTAGGACGACTTACAAAGATTGCGAGTAGGTTAGAGGAAGAGGATGTCATTCTTGCTGAGGATTTGACCCATGAGGCACTTGGAACACTCGTTGAATATATAACTAAGTATATGTTATATCACCAAGAAGACAAGCACACTCAGACTTAATGGGTTTAGCGAATTTAGGTTTTTTTAACACTTTTAAGACTAATTGTTTGTAAAAAATGGTTTTAAAAGTATATTTTTAAAACTAGATCCTTTATAATTTGGTCTTAAAAGTGTTCTATATATTTACGAAATTGTCATCGGTTATACTTTTAAGATTGAGTATTTTATAATCCGGTCTTAAAAGTGTTCTATATATTTATGAAATTGCCACCCGTCATACTTTTAAGACCAGATCTTTAATAATCCAGTCTTAAAAGTGTTCTATATATTTGTTGGAAGTTCATATTTAATTAGTTAGCATATACAATTATATTATGCAATTATCTTAATTAAGTTGTTAGAGAGATTTTAGGAATTAAGTTAGGAGATTATGGTTTTTTGAATTTTGTAATTATATTGCTGATTGTAATCCCTGGATTATATCATGCAATTATCATAATTAAGTTGTTAGAGATTTTAGGAATTAAGTTAGCAGATTTTGGTTTTTTGAATTTCGTAATTATATTCCTGATTGTAATCCCTAGATTATAGGAACTGCCTAGGTCAGAAGATTATTTACTTACTCGTATCTGTATATAATTCCAATTAAGCAAAGAAACAAAGCATCGCATTCTCAAACTCTTCTCTGATCAGCGTTTTCTCAAAATATTTACGAAATTGCCACCGGTCATACTTTTAAAACCGAATCTTTTATAATCTGATCTTAAAAGTGTTTTATATATTTATGAAAGTGCCACTAGTCATATTTTTAAGACTGGACCCATTGTAATCCAGTTCAAAAAGTTTTTTATATTTATAAAACTGTCATTGGTCATACTTTTAAGATCTGATTCTCTATAATCCGGTCTAAATGAAGCGGTTTTAAAGCTTTTTTTTTTTTTTTTTCACTAATGTCTTGTGGAATTAATAATTGCCAACGCCGAATCCAAACCCAAGTCAAGTGTTATAGTAATCAGAACACATGTTAATTTTAGTTAATGGAATTCTCACTTGAGTTTCTATATAGATATATCATTTTTCTTGTGTATAAATTTATCCTATATAAGCCTGATGATTCCGAAAATTGATGAGTTTAACTAGTTTAACTCACATTTTCCGGGGACCGAAATTTAACTTCAACTTGACATCGTTATATATTGAGCTCCAACAAGTGCAATCAAAAGATATCAAGTCTACAAGTAGGATAACACAATAATTTCCCCATTCACAAAATATTGTAAGAATATTCAATGATTTTGATATTTGTTCTTTTGGAATTTCATAATACCTCTTATAAATAATAAATGGAGGTCATATATAGTTATAAGGCAACTGGAGAGTATGAACTTCCTCTTATGAATATTATAAGAGCCTTATAGCTAGCTAATTACTACTTAATGTTCTAATATAAGCATTAGTTGACTAATTTAAGGAGACTAAATAAGCTAAATAAATTATTTTATTATAACATATATTACATGATACTTATGTGTATCATCAAATTATATATCAATTTAAAAATAGAGTAAATTAATATGAAGAAAAATTATAAATATAGGAGATTATATGATTTTTTTTAATATTTATGACCAAAATTAACTTATAAACTAACTCTAATATTAAAACCAAAATTAACTTATAATGAAGACCAGAGATAATAATTAATATTTATTTATCAATTTTTCCTTCATGATTAATGTTTAAAAATGACTTCCCAGATTTAGTCAACAATATTTTTATGGGTAAATTTTTTAAAGAAATTAATTAATCTAAAACATGTTTAATGAGTTAATGTTTTTTTATAAGTTACGGAGGCTATGGAAGTTATATATTTTGGGGAACTAGTTTCCCAACCAAGCATTTTTTGCTTAGTAGAGAGAGGCCATCATATCTAGGACATCCATATATGAGTTTGGACCAGTTCTTACATTTTGGAGGGGGATAACTAACATGAGATGAGATCTCCATATCTCAGTTTCTATGAAAAGAAATAAAGTAAACAGATAAGCAATCCAGGAACCCCTAGACAACACAAACGTTCATGATGTTTCTAGAAAATTACTGTAACAAACAACAATGTAAGAAATCAATTAAATACTCTTCTACTTCTAAATATAAAACATAGTTAACTTTTTTTTGGAAAGATCATAAAAGCTAAATAAGTTACTCCATATCATATTTGTGTGTCTTTAAATTACATATTACTTTATAAGTTAAGCAAAATAGTTTGGAGAAAAAAATTTATAAATATAAATCTTTTAAAATAATTTAATTAGTTTCCTTATTTTCTTAAAAAAGAATCAACTATATCTTATATTTAAGACATAGAGAATAGGGAATTGGAATGTTCAACGCTTAAATGTCATGAATACCCACACAGATTTTTCAAACGCGCCTTCGTTTACCAGAGTCGAGTGGTAGGAGCCCCCTATTTTGACGATCATCTCCGTTCCTACATGAATCTTAAAATCTCATTATCATCAGATAATTAAGGCTTTTAATCTCTTCTCTCAATGGCCTTTCTTTTTTTATCTCTCTTTCAACAACCAAGAACGTACATGAATGGCTGCGCCTGGGTCCCAAACTTTTTCTTTCATTTTCCCCAAACATGAAGTCACGCTCTTCTTTCCACTTTTTCTTTGATTTTCTTTTACAATTTAATTTAATGGTTTAAAGTTGCTCATTTCTATAACTACAATTACTAAATTGCTCTTTCCGTTTTTTCCTCATCCACACCAAAAGACTACATGTGAATGAAAAATTTTCAATATATTTTGATGTATTTCATCTATAATTTTCTATGGACCAGTTGCTGATATATTAGCAGCGAGTTGTTAATCTCAAAGATTCATTGAACATGATTCTCTTAGCTGAATGCACGATAAAAAAAAGTTTTTTCACAATTGACGGCGGCAATGTCCCTGGCAGCCCGAGTCTATGTGCGCTTAACGCCGCAATCCCTCAAAATTTCTGGCTGGTGCAAATTAAGAGGGAGAAGAAAGAGAGAGGGGAAGGGTGATTAGGAGAGAGAGGTAGTGTACGTAAGGACAAGAAAATGCGTCCCACTTGATAGCCTTCATCGACAACTCATTTAAAATGCTAATTGGTATTTTTATACTTAAAAAAAAGCATACTGTGAGTGACGCTCATTTGACAAAAAAAAAAGGTTAACGTGTAAAAATATATATGTATTTTATTTTGAGGAGCGCTCACACCAAATGTTATTTTTAGGCGTAAAAGTATAAACTTGACTATAAATTAGGTATAAAAATACCGTTTAATTGTTAAGTTTGACTTCGATTGTTAAATTTAACTTTTTCTTACTAACTTGACGATGACGTGGCTTTCAAAGGTACAAAAATATACATGTGGTTTTACCAAAAGAACGTCTAAAACTAAGTGTTTTTTTTTTCCAATTTAATAATTTTATTTCAATTAAGAAAAATTATTATTTCTTTGGGTAAAATTTCTAGAAAGCCAAATTTTTTATTTCCATAATTTATTTTCTTTTTTAAATAAAATAATTATTAAATTTTCTAATTAATAATTAATAAATGAGTATCTATGAATTTTAAATTTAATATTATAAATATTATATTTAATTAAAATTATATTTTATATCATTAAATATATTTAATTTAATATTTATTTCTAGCGTTGAAGACACGATGAGCCGTCGTGGCACTGGTTATGTGCAAACATGTAGTGGGACTTTACATACTGCTTTGTGCTTATGTTCTGTCAATGTTGTGATCATACATCTGCTGTGTGCTTATGTAGTGATTTACTGCTGTTATGAGTTGTGAATAACTGTTATCCATATACTGTTTATTTGAGCATAAGGTTAACCGTTACCTGGGATCCAAATGGTAATTGGATCTCAGTTGTAGCTTCAGGTTCTGGCAAACCAAGGGGTTGAAGATAGGGGCGAGCTACTGGCATAGGACGGCAGAAGGAATTTTATGATTTTAGTTTTATATGCTTAGTTAGGTGCTGCTTCCTTTTGGATAGTAAATGACTGTATAAGTACACTTATACTGCGGTTATGTAATGTTAAGGTTCAGTTACTCATGTTGCGAAATTATTCTACTCTGAACAACGTTTTAGAAAAAAAAAAAATTTCCGCTGTTTTTAAGGTGAGATGTTACAAATCACGTTGCAAAAATAGCTCCCAGCACTAATCCAAACAGGCACATATAATATAGTTTATTTTATAAATTTTAAAATACCACCAGATGATAACAACAGTTGATAAATAATATAGTTTTTAAATTTGTAAGTTTTACAAGGTTAGCATTGTAAATATATTATAAGTGAGTTGTCAAGTTCAAAATACACATTGTAATGAGTCTGTTAGCCCTAGATAATAGATGATATTAGCAAGTTAAGAATTTTTGAAAAATCACTTTGTGAACGGTTTCTTTTTAGTTTATAAAACACGAAGTTTAGATTATAATGTATTTCATTGTAAATTTCTAAAAACCAGTTATGAATCCCAGAATAGTCATTGTAAATGATTATTTAGCCAAATGCATATTACACTTAGAAACTCTGCCAGATGTGAATTGAATATGCTAAATAAGCGAGTTGAAAATAAATGCATATTTTTAATGGATGTACACATTTTTATTTAAAATAAAAATACATGTGAATAGATCTTTCATCTGACTTTTTACTGATATATATTACATAATTATATGTAAATATTATTTGTGGTAAACCGTAAACGTTCTAGGTAAATATTAAAAAGTCATCACACTTAATTTATTGGGGGAAGGTACACAATTACACATGAGGTTTTTTTGTTCCAATTTGATAAGATTTGATCCGGGTGGATTTGTTGATATGGGATGGTATTGCTCAACTAGTTTTTGATTTGGTTTTTGTTGATTGATTATGTGTTGATGGTTGATGGCTTGATGTTGGCTGTTGGGGAGGGTGAGTGATGAAGAAGATGGAGATTGGAGCGGGGTTCAAGGGGAGGGAGGGTAATGCAACTTAGGTACCATTGTGGCCCACCAACCATAAAGTAATGGCAGTTAGTATTAGACAACCGCAGTTAGTATTAAAGTTTATAGTTACTTTCGCCATTTTTTAAAAACATTTGATGTTAGTTATAATATAAAACTTATGAAAATAGAGAACAATAACAAGAGAATATAGAAATAGAGAGAGAGAGAGTAAGGAAAGATTCTATTTCAGTGTACTCAGAATGTTTACAGAAGGCCTCTATTTATAGAAGGAAAATGGGCTTTTAGTGTAATTTCCACTTTGGGTCATTTGATGCAATATTCCCATAATTACATAACTGTACACTCACGGGAATGCATTCCCGTGAGTTGTATAATTTTGTGCGTGGGTCCCACCAAATAGTAAACTTCTATGCAATGGTACTATGCGTGGGTCCCATGTCATCTTATAATATTTGGAGCCCGGGAGTCAATGGACATCCACATAATCAGTATATTCATAACACTCCCCCTTGGATGTCCATTTATGAATGTGTCTCGTTAAAAACTTTAACTAAGAAAAATCCAGTGGGATAAAAACCTAGCCAAAGAAAAAAAAAATACATCATTCATTGATACACTATCCAGTGCTGCCTCATTAAAAACCTTTCTAGGAAAACCCAATGGGACAAAACCTAGATAAGGGAAAAAGAGTACAGCGTGTATTGACTCCCCCTATTGACAACATCAGTTGAGATCTTTGAGTCTTCGAAGACCAATACCATAAACAAGCTTCTCAAAGATTGCTTCTGGAAGTGACTTAGTAAATAAATCTGCCAAATTTTCCCTTGAATTGATTTGCTGGATATCTATTTCACCATTCTGTTGAAGATCACGAGTAAAGAAAAATTTTGGTGAAATATACTTCGTTCTATCGCCCTTGATGTATCCTTCTTTAAGTTGGGCAATACATGCAGTATTATCCTCATATAGAACTGTTGGAACCATTTTACCAGAAGATAAAAGACAAGTAGTTCGTATATGATGAATTACTGACCTCAACCACACACATTCTCGACTTGTTTCATGCATGGCTAGGATTTCTGCATTATTAGATGAAGTGGCTGATATAGTTTGTTTCATAGATCGCCATGAAATTGTTGTACCTCCACATGTAAATACATAGCCTGTTTGTGATTTTCCGTCATGTGGATCAGACATAAATCCAGCATCTGAATAACCAATCAGTTCATGTTTAGATACATTTGAATACTATAACCCCATATCCATAGTACCTCTGAGATAACGAAAAATACGCTTTACACCATTCCAATGCCTTAGTGTTGGTGCAGAACTATATCTTGCTAATAAATTAACAGCAAATGTTATATCAGGTCTTGTGTGATTAGCAAGATACATTAGTGCCCCAATAGCATTAAGATATGGTACTTCTGGACCAAGTAATTGTTCTACACCTTTTTTGTTAATTACTTGGGGTTGGAATGGATTTTTTTCTTTTATCAAAGATCTTACAACCATTGGAGTACAGAATGGATGTGACTTATCCATATAAAATCGTTTCAAGACCTTCTTTGTATAAGTTTCTTGATGTACAAAGATCCCGTCCTTCAGGTACTCAATTTGTAATCCAAGACAAAATTTTGTCCTACCTAAATCTTTCATTTCAAATTCTTTCTTCAAACAATGAATTGCTTTTGTAATCTCTTCAGGAGTTCCAATAATGTTGATATCATCAACATAAACAACAATTATAGCAAATTCATTTCTCGATCTTTTTATAAAACTGCATGGGCATATCGGGTCATTTTTATACCCTTCTTTCAACAAATATTCTTTAAGGCAATTATACCACATGCGCCCTGATTGTTTCAAGCCATACAGGGACTTATTTAATTTGATCGAGTATTGTTCTCGTGAATTTGAATTAAATGCTTCAGGCATCTTGAGTCCTTCAGGAACTTTCATATAGATATCACTATCAAGTGAGCCATATAAATAGGCAGTCACAACATCCATTAGATGCAAATCAAGTCTTTCATTTGCTGCTAGGCTAATTAAATAACGAAAAGTAGTTGCATCCACTACTGGTGAATATGTTTCTTCAAAATCTATGTCAGGTCTTTGTGTAAAGCCTTGGGCTACAAGGCGTGCTTTATACCTTGTAATTTCACCCTTTTCATTTCTTTTCCGTACAAAAACCCATTTATATCCAACTGGCTTTACATCTTTAGGTGTATGGACTATAGGTCCAAATACTTTTCGTTTTGCTAATGATTTTAATTCTGCATTAATGGCATCTTTCCATAGGAGCTAATCTTTTCGTTGTTGGCACTCTCTAATGGATTTTGGCTTATGATCCTCTTCTTCATTCATTACATCATATGCCATATGATTAGCAAAAATGTCGTCAATGTTGACTTCATTACGGTTCCATTTGATATTATTTGTGACATAATTTATTGAGATCTCATTATTTTCATACATTTCAGATACCTGGATCTCTTCTGGGGCCTCAATATTCTCCTCTGGAGATAATTTCTCTTCATGAAGTGGCTCATCCAGAGCTACGCTTTTTTCTTGATTATCCTCGACTTGGCCATCTATAATCTTAGCTCCTTTTCTTTTTCGAGGATTTTTATCTTTGGAACCAATAGGCCTACCACGCTTAAGGCATGCTTTTGATTCATTTGTAATCGGTTGTTCTACAGGGACATCAATTCGAATAGGAGCATTAGCAGCTGGAATATGTGACTTTGTCACTTTCTTTGGGTCAGTGAATGCTTCTGGCATTCAATTAGCTGAATTCTGTAAATGAATTATCTTTTGAACTTCTAGTTCACATTGTTTTGTACGAGGATCAAAATGAGCCAATGATAATTCATTCCAGCTAATCTCTTTATTCAACTGCTTATTTTCTCCCCCTAATGTTGGGTAAACTGATTCATTAAAATGACAATCTTCAAATCGTGCAGTAAATAAATCTCCTGTAGATGGTTCTAAATATTTTATAATTGAAGGAGATTTATACCCAACATAAATTCCCATTCTTCTTTGAGGACCCATTTTAGTACGTTGTGGAGGTGCTATAGGCACATATACTGCACATCCAAAGGTCCGTATATGAGAAATATTAGGTTCTTCACCAAAAACCATTTGTAAGGGGGAAACTTTTAAATAACTAGTTGGCCTGATGCGAATTAACATTGCTGCATGCAAAATGGCATGGCCCCAAGCAGAAATTGGTAAATTAGATTTCAAAAGTAAAGGTCTTGCAATAAGTTGCAATCGTTTTACCAATGATTCTGCAAGTCCATTTTGCGTATGAACATGTGCTACAGGATGTTCAACATCAATTCCAAGGGACATACAATATTCATTAAAAGTCTGTGAAGTAAATTCACCAGCATTATCAAGACGTATTTTCTTGATAGGATAATCCGGGTAATGTGCTCTTAATCTTGTCAATTGAGCAAGTAATCTCGCAAACGCCAGGTTTCGAGAAGATAATAAGCACACATGCGACCATTTAGTTGATGCATCAATTAAAACCATATAATACCTAAATGGTCCGCATGGTGGGTGTATTGGCCCATAAATATCTCCCTGTATCCGTTCTAGAAATGTGAGAGACTCACTTTCTACTTTGGTTGGTGATGGCCGAATAATTAATTTTCCCTTGGAACATGCATCACATGAGAAATCATGGGATTTTAGTATTTGTTTCTGTTTCAAGTTATGTCCACATGAATTCTCTATTATACGTCGCATCATAATTGACCCGGGATGGCCTAATCGGTCATGCCAAACAATAAATATGTCTTTATCAACATGCTTCTGGTTTTCCATAACATTTATTTCAATTGTACTAATACTTGAATAGTATAAACCAGAAGATAACATAGGTAATTTCTCCAGAACATATTTTTCACCATATCTAACAGTAACAATTTGTAGATATTCTTTATTCTCCTCATTTATAGTCTCAATATGATATCCATTTCGACGGATATCTTTAAAACTCAACAAATTTCTATGAGACTTAGAGGAATACAAAGCATCATTAATAACAAATTTCGTACCATTGGATAATATTATTATTGCTCTTCCAGAGCCTTCAATCAATCTTGTATTACCCACTATGGTATTGATGCTCGTACTACAATTTGTTAGATGTGAAAAATATTTCTTATCTTTAAGAATTGTATGTGTCGTTGCACTATCAATGAGACATATATCTTCATTCTTGTGTGCAATATTTGAAATGTCCATGAGCTTCATTAAAAGAAAAGAAATGCATTAAAACATATTTAATATAGAAGATGCATTAAAAACATATTTATTATACATAATTGGCAACAAGTCAGAAAGAAACAAAATAATTATTACAATTTTTGCAAAACTTATTTAATCATAAAAATCTTCCACCTCCAAGTGAGACATTACATCATCATTTGGCTCATTGACATCATTATCTTTATGAGCCTTATCATCACATTCCACATAATTAACACTCTTTTTTATAGAGGCTTGGTAAAGTTTCGCTAAATGTTCTGGTGTACGACAATTACGTACCTAGTGTCCCTTCATACCACACCGATAACATTTATGTTCAACAACTTTTGAAGGACCTTCTTTATCATTCTTTTGTCCTTCATTGTTCATCTTTTTCTGGTGGGTATAAGGACTATAATAACCTCTTCCACCATGATAAGGACCATGATTATTTCTACCTCCACGATTTCCACGTCCTCGTCCACGACCACGGCCACGACCACGACCGCGACCATGGCCACGACCATGATCATTCCGTACACTCGCATTCGCTTCAGGAAATGGAGAAGATCCAGTGGGACGATTTTCATGATTTTTCAATAATAACTCGTTATTTTGCTCGGCTACTAGTAAACATGAGATTAACTCAGAATATTTTTTAAAACCTTTCTCACGATATTGCTGTTGTAAAAGCAAATTCGAAGCATGAAAGGTAGAAAAAGTTTTCTCTAATAAGTCCTCATCAGTTATTTTTTCACCACATAATTTTAACTGAGAACTTATTTTGAAAACAGCTGAGTTATACTCACTTACAGTTTTAAAATCTTGTAACCTAAGATGAATCCATTCATAACGAGCTCTAGGCAAAATCACCGTTTTCTGATGATCATACCTATCTTTCAAACTAGTCCACAATTCAAATGTATCTTTCACCGTTAAATATTCAGTTTTCAAACTTTCATGAATGTGGTGTCGGAGAAAAATCATAGCTTTAGCCTTTACTTGAGGGGACGCATCATTTCCTGGCAATATGGCCTTTCCAAAGTCCTTTGCTTGAAGATGGATTTCAGCATCTAAAACCCATGATAGATAATTCTTCCCGGTGATGTCAAGAGCATTAAATTCAAGATTTGAAAGGTTGGAAGACATGATTCAAACTAAAAATAATTAGAATCATATTATAAAATCTTATTATAAATTAAAACATAATTTAAAGAACGGTAAATAAACATGCTAAGAAAATAAAAATAAGATGAGATAGGAATGGGAGTAAACTCACAGCGAGACCTATCTCATCCGAAGGTAAGAAAGATGATGCATATATTATATAATATATAGACAGCAGTAAAGAATTAAGATAAACAAATGGAGATGAGATAGGAATGGGAGTAAACTCACAGCGAGACCTATCTCATCCGAAGGTAAGAAAGATGATGCATATATTATATAATATATAGACAATAGCAAAGAATTAAGATAAACAAATGGAGCCCTATTAGTGCCGCCACCATAAAAAATAAATAAATGCATAAATAAATGGTAGTAACATAAATTTAAATGTTAGTGGCATAATGTAAATATTAATAAAGTCAGTATGGAGCTTAATATCGCCACCATGAAATAAATAAAGCAGTAAGTAAAGAATTTAAATTAAACAAATGGAGCTTAGTATCGCCACCATGAATTAAATAAATAAAACAGTAAAATTAAATTACAAATGGAGCTTAATGTTGCCACCATGAATTAATAAATAGGGAGTGAGAAGAATATATAAACATAAATAAATTACTGTAAATAGTAAAATATAAATTTACCGTGAATAGTAAAGTTACTATTCACAGTGAATAGTGAATAAAATAAAATTACTGAAATATTAAATCTAGACTTCCATAAAGGAGTCAAAATGAATAGAAATATAAAATTACTGAAAAAGGTAAAATTAACATGAATAGTAAAAATTACTATTTACTGTGAATAGTAAATAGTAAATAATCTCAAATCTTAACCATGGAACCCGATGTTTAAAATAATCGGTAAAAGTAGAACTTTAATTCCATATCATGGTTAAGATTATCCCAGATAGAAAAAATAAACAAATAGTAAAGGAGATGGTAATAAAATCTTACCTTGATAGAGTCTTCGTGCTGATAACGTAATATAAAACTTATGAAAATAGAGAACAATAACAAGAGAATATAGAAATAGAGAGAGAGAGAGAGTAAGGAGAGATTCTATTTCAGTGTACTCAGAATGTTTACAGAAAGCCTCTATTTATAGAAGGAAAATGGGCCTTTAGTGTAATTTCCACTTTGGGTCATTTGATGCAATATTCCCATAATTACATAACTGTACACTCACGGGAATGCATTCCCGTGAGTTGTATAATTTTGTGCGTGGGTCCCACCAAATAGTAAACTTCTATGCAATGGTACTATGCGTGGGTCCCATGTCATCTTATAATATTTGGAGCCCGGGAGTCAATGGACATCCACATAATCAGTATATTCATAACAAGTTACAGTTTAAGGAAAATCTTATATATGTATTTTTTAAACCTAACTTACGGCTAACGAGACTCACGTGGGAATGAAGGGCCCGATCAACTATGATTAATATTGTGCTGGGATACCTATTTTGGATTGATGTGGATCTATTTTCCGCGTTGACTCATATTTTTGGGTCGTCTCTCACATTTTTGTCACATGATTTTAGTACCTAGAAAAGGACTTGCTTTTACCTCCAAGATCATTTTTATAGGAGTCTAAAATTTAAATTGTCTTGATTTTTTTATAAGAGATTGATAATAATTGTTTGAATATTTAATGAGTTTTTTTTTTTCATCTTTGCCCCTTATTGATTATTTGTATTGCATTAATTAAAAGGTTAGTAATATATATATTTACTTTATTTCTTTCACTTATTTACCCTACATAAATAAGGACATACTTAGAAGAAAAAATTTATTTCAAACGCATTAATTTTTTTTTAACTCATTTAAATCGAAGTCCAGATCTGAGCAAGAGCGGTTAAGGTAGGAGCAAATTAACAGACTTAAGCAAGAAGAGATCTGAGTTTGATTTTAAGCCGGATCTGTGTGAAGGCGGCGTGGGAGGAGCTATAGATTGAAGAGGAAGGAGCTGTAGTCGTCTAGAATCCTCGAAGTAATATGCTTGCATCGTTGCTAAGGATTGGAGTTTACGCCATCGCA
Organism: Acacia confusa; assembly: GCA_037074495.1. Lineage (NCBI taxonomy): Eukaryota > Viridiplantae > Streptophyta > Magnoliopsida > Fabales > Fabaceae > Acacia > Acacia confusa. The sequence goes on from CM073509.1 coordinate 5,508,642, forward strand.
AAACCCTTGAAGCATCTCACTACCAACGTTGCCAAGGATTTGATTGTGTGGCTCTTAGGACGACTTACGAAGATTGCGAGTAGGTTAGAGGAAGAGGATGCTATTCTTGCTGAGGATTTGACCCGTGAGGCTCTTGGGACACTCATTGAATCTATAACTAAGTAAATGTTATATCACCAAGAAGACAAGCACACTCACAGACTTAATGAGTTTAGCGAATTTAGATTTTTTTTAACACTTTTAAGATCGGCTGTTTGTAAAAACCGGTCTTAAAAGTATATTTTTAAAACCGGATCCTTTATAATTTGGTCTTAAAAGTGTTTTATATATGTATGAAATTGTCACTGATCATACTTTTAAGGCCGGATATTTTATAATCCGGTCTTAAAAGTGTTCTATATATTTATAAAATTGCCACCCGTCATACTTTTAAGACTAGATCTTTTATAATCTGATCATAAAAGTGTTCTATATATTTATTGAAAGTTCATATTTAATTAGTTAGCATATATAATTATATTATGCAATTATCTTAATTAAGTTGTTAGAGAGATTTTAGGAATTAAGTTAAGAGATTATGGTTTTTTGAATTTCGTAATTATATTCCTGATTGAAATCCTTTTATTATATTATGCAATTATCATAATTAAGTTGTTAGAGAGATTTTAGGAATTAAGTTAGCATATTATGGTTTTTTTAATTTCGTAATTATGTTCTTGATTGTAATACCTAGATTATAGGAATTGCCTAGGTCAGAAGATTATTTACTTATTAACATCTGTATATAATTCCAATTAAGCGAAGGAACAAAGCATCGCATTCTCGGACTCTTCTCTGATTGATGTCTTCTCAAAATATTTATAAAATTGCCATCGGTCATACTTTTAAGACCGGATCTTTTATAATCCGGTGTTAAAAGTGTTCTATATATTTACGAAAGTGCCACTAGTCATATTTTTAAGACTGAGTCCTTTATAATCCGGTCCAAAAAGTTCTTTATATCTATAAAATTGCCACCGATTATACTTTTAAGACCTGATTCTCTATAATCCGGTTTAAATGAGGCGGTCTTAAAACTTTTTTTTACACTAATGTCTTGTGGAATTAATAATTGCCAACGCTGAATCCAAACCCAAGTCAAGTGTTATAGTAATCAGAACACATGTTAATTTTAGTTAATGGAATTCTCACTTGAGTTTCTATATAGATATATCATTTTTCTTGTGTATAAATTTATCCTATATAAGCCTGATGATTCCGAAAATTGATGAGTTTAACTAGTTTAACTCACATTTTCCTGGGACCGAAATTTAACTTCAACTTGACATCGTTATATATTGAGCTCCAACAAGTGCAATCAAAAGATATCAAGTCTACAAGTAGGATAACACAATAATTTCCCCATTCACAAAATATTGTAAGAATATTCAATGATTTTGATATTTGTTCTTTTGGAATTTCATAATACCTCTTATAAATAATAAATGGAGGTCATATATAGTTATAAGGCAACTGGAGAGTATGAACTTCCTCTTATGAATATTATAAGAGCCTTATAGCTAGCTAATTACTACTTAATGTTCTAATATAAGCATTAGTTGACTAATTTAAGGAGACTAAATAAGCTAAATAAATTATTTTATTATAACATATATTACATGATACTTATGTGTATCATCAAATTATATATCAATTTAAAAATAGAGTAAATTAATATGAAGAAAAATTATAAATATAGGAGATTATATGATTTTTTTTAATATTTATGACCAAAATTAACTTCTAAACTAACTCTAATATTAAAACCAAAATTAACTTATAATGAAGACCAGAGATAATAATTAATATTTATTTATCAATTTTTCCTTCATGATTAATGTTTAAAAATGACTTCCCAGATTTAGTCAACAATATTTTTATGGGTAAATTTTTTTAAGAAATTAATTAATCTAAAACATGTTTAATGAGTTAATGTTTTTTTATAAGTTACGGAGGCTATGGAAGTTATATATTTTGGGGAACCAGTTTCCCAACGAAGCATTTTGGGGAACCAGTTTCCCAACCAACCAAATAATTACTAAAAGGTTCCGTGCTAAAATTTAATTACAAAAAAGTCCCAAAAAAGTCCTTGGGACTTTTTCTTAATTAATTAAATCCGTATTTACAACTGAAAATGCTATATTTACAATAAAAATTCTCAATGCGCATTTACAACTGGAAATGTTATATTAACAACTCAAAATACATTTTCAGTTGTTAATATAACATTTTCAGTTGTAAATGTGGATTGAGAAATTTTGTTGTTAATATAGCATTTTCAGTTGTAAATACCGATTGAGAATTTTTCACTTAATTACAAAAAAGTTCCAAGGGACTTTTTTGTAATGGAATTCTGGCACGAGACCTTTTGGTAATTATTTTTGGTCCTTGGGACCTGAGTGTAATTCTCCCTAGTTTTTTTAGTTCATAATAAAAGGTTAGATTTTTATGTATTTTTATTTAATTTGTAAATTTTAAAACGTTATTATTGTAAATATATTATAAGTGAGTTGTCAATTTCAAAATACACATTATATATGATGAATCTTTTAGCCCAAGATAATACTCTAGATGATATAATTGCAAATTTAAAAAGGTTTGTTGTGTGAATTGAATATGATATTAGCAAGTTAAGAATCTTTTAAAGATCACTTTGTGAACGGTTTCTTTTTAGTTTATAAAACACGAAATTTATATTATAATGCACTCCATTGTAAATTTCTAAATACTGGCTATGAATATGTCATAAGAAAATTTTAAATCCCAGAATAGTCATTGTAAATGACTAGTTAGCCAAATGCATATTACACTTGGAAATTCCGCCAAATGTGAATTGAATATGCTATATAAGCAAGTTGAGAATAAATGCATATTTTTAATGTACACATTTTTATTTAAAATAAAAATACATGTGAATAAATATTTCATCTAAATTTTTATTGATATATATATGACATAAAGATATGTCAATATCATTTGTGGTCAACCGTAAACGTTCTAGGTAAATATTAAAAAGTTATTAACACAATTTATTGAATTAAGTTACAAAATTACATATGAGATTTTTCTTAAAGTGTGTCCAATACCAAATATTTTTAGAGAGACAAAGTTAACTATGAGCTTTAATGATAAGGGCAAAGTTAACTTCTCGCCGAAAGGGTCTTGGTTTGGGACCCATGGAGGCTCTGGTTGAGCCTCTCTAGCTCCTTGATCTCCTCCTTGACAGACTCCACTTCAGAGAAGAATTTGTCGATGTTGACTCGGTCGATGAGCAGTGATGTGGTTTGGTGGAAGTTGACTTCTCCATATCTTTAACGATGGTGAATCGGGAAGATTGTAGAGGGGGCAGCAAGGGCAACGACAACCACAACCAACCCACAGCGGACACATCAATAGGAGTGATGATTTCTTTTTCTTCACTTTTGGAGATCATCTTGGCAACGATAGGAAAAGTGGGCAATCTTCTCTTTACGGCAAGAACGAACGACGGCGATTGAGCATCTTCGATTCTTGATCTGATCTCGTCGCCCCATCTTCATATGTTTCTACCATTTATTTTTTTCCTCAATTTCTTCATTCGTCGATGCTTTTTTCCCTCTTCAACGGGAGAGTAGTGATTTGCTTGGTTAAATCTTGTGTTGATCTAGTCTTTGGTCTAAACCTTTGATGATAACGATTTGGTTCAATGGTTTTTTCTTCATAATCAAAGTTTTTTTTTTTTTGTTCCAGATAATGCTTAATCTGGATGGATTTGTTGATGTGGGATGATATTGCTCAACTAGTTTTTGATTTGGTTTTTGTTTATTGATTATTATGTGTTCATGGTTGATGGCTTGATGTCAGTTGCTTTGGGGGGGGGGGGGTGATGGAGATTAGAGTTTTTGAGGAAGGGATGGTACGTAGTGGAGACTAACTTTATTGACCATGACAACATTTGGGCCCAAGAATAACAGTTAGTATTAGACAACAGCATTGAGACTATCGCCCATATTTTTGTGTAGTTGCTTTTATCCTTTTAAGGCATTTGATGCTACTTTAACAAAAATTTGAGGTGAATCCACCTAATGTCCTTGGTGAAATCATGCTCACGTACTACGATTACCCAGGATAGCTGACGGGACTCACCGGGGGATAAAGGGGCCCAGTCAACAATAAAATAGCAATGCCCTCTCACAAAGTGGTTAAAAACGAGGTTTTTACGGAAGTATAATGAAAAATTGTAAAATATAAAATCAAAATCATAATATAATATAAAACCGTAGTTTATAAAATTGTAAAATATAAAATCAAAATCATAATATAATATAAAACCGTAGTTTATATATATATATATATATATATATATATAAAATTTATAAAAAGTAAGTTACTTGTCATTATCTATACATATATTGATTAATGCAATATATCAATCAAAATATCTAACACTGTCATCAAATATCATTTAAATAAAGGCACATGTCATTATCTATAGTTTCATACATATATTGATTAATGCAATATCAATCAAAATATCCAACATTGTCACCAAATATCATTCAAACAAAGGCAAACAACCTCAATACAGTTCAAAATTCAAGTTTAATTTAAATATAGTACCACTCTTTATCCAACTAAAACGTAAATAATTGTCATACTCTAAGCTAACAAATCATTCAAATCATTATTATCAAAGCCATTACGCCCCACATGATCTTTAACTACATCATGATGGATGGAAATTTTTTTCCGTTTTTTTAAAAAACACAACGTTTTTATGTTTTATAGCTACATTTTTACTGATTTCACCCTCTCAACATGTTTTCTCAACAGATACACGTTTTACTAAAAATAAAACGTAAAGACGGCATTTTTACGTTTTAAAGCGTGTTTTTAACAATGATACCCTCTCATTATGTGAGCTCAAGCCGGCGGACACCTGGACTTATACTAGTCAATTTACGTGTCATTTGTTTGGTTAATCTTGAGCTGGGATACCTATTTTGGATCGACGTGGATCTATTTTCCCCGTTGACTCATATTTTTGGGTCATCTCTGAAATTTTTGTCACATGGTTTTACTTCCTGAAAAAGGATCGAACTTGACCTTCCAACGAAAGGGATTTCTTTTTACCATCCTGCACAACAAAAGAAGTTGAAAGCTTGGAGAAGACGTACATAGACTTCATGATACATCCCATGCTTGCACGCACTGATAAGAATTATTTGAACATTTAATGAACTTTTTCCTCATCTTTACCCCTCATTAATTATATGTATTGCATTAATTAAAATGTTAGTAATATCTATATTTATTTTATTTCTTTCACTTACTCCTTATAAATAAGGGTATATTTGGAAGAAAAAATTTATGTCAAAAACACTTATTATTTTTAACTAATTTTAACCACTTTTTTAAACTGCCTAATTTAGTTATCAAGCTCTTATAATTAAGTAAAGGGTATGGGTATCTGAAAAGAGCTTAGCTTAACTTTGTTTTTTTTATACTCATGGCATTAAATCCCCCAATTAAACATTAACTTGTAACGCACGGGTGACAAATGTTATTATGGAGAAGTCAATATATAAGTATTCTAACGCAAAAAAAAAAAAAAAAAACTGTTCTCAAGTATTTACATTCACGTTTCCATTTTTTACTATGATGACGAGAATTACTTGAGTGAGTTATTTCTACCCTTTTAAGAATCGAATTCATTCTATAAACATTGAGCCACCAAAAAAAATATATATATTCAAGAAAGTTCAGCGCTGCAACATAAGAAACTAGTGTGCAACGACAACTCACCGTTTTTTAATTCAATTTCTTAAAATTATCTGCGAAGGAAAAACAAATGCTGAGAGAGCTCTATTTTTCCATAGAAGAAAATAAGTTTAAAAGAAAATCTGCGCCTCTCGATTCAATTACGCTCTTCTACTTCCATCTTGTTTCTCTTATTAACCACCTAATTTATGATTTACAACCTTGTAATTATTATGAGATGAATATAATTACGTAATATAATTACGTGGTTTGGGAATAAATTGTTTAGTCAATCCATATTCTTCATTGTTAAAAAAGAAAAAAGAAAAATCCATATTCTTCATATTTTTAGCGGGAGGAGATCTCATTAGATGATTTGGAAAACATTATTGTTGCAAATGGATTTTTTTTTTTTTTTTTTAATTGGAACCACATCATGGTCTGTGATTTCATAAAACTGCTGATGATAGGTGGATTGATTTGCTTTTGGGACACATAAGTATAACCACTAATCTCATGTAGTCTGGGATATACTGTATTTTTTCATCAGTTAATAAGTCTTTGACGTTAGATTTTTTATAGTTTAGTTAAGGAAGTTCGATCTATAGGTGATGATGATTCGGAATATACGTGTATTGATGAGCCACAAACTTACCATGTATTAAGGCACAAATTGGGTTTGAAATTGATCAAATATAATTAAAAAGCTTAAGGATAATAAGCTAAAAACATGGATTTGATGTCAGATATACCCTCACAAGTATTCTTGTGTGTTTTGCAGGTTTTATCCATAAGAAGAAGCTATTTGGAGATTCCGCGGAAGGTCAAAAAGAGAAACCACAAAAAGGAGCCAAAAGTGGCGCCCAGGGCGCCACCTCTCGGACCAACCAGTAAGTTGGCGCCCAAGGTGCCAAAGTTGGCGCCCGGGGTGCCAACTCACTGCTTCCCTCATAAAAAATGGCGCCCAGGGCGCCAAAAGTGCGAGAATCTTGATTTTTAATTTTTGGAAAGTTTTTAGGGCCTGAAAAAGGAAGGAAAATCAAGGATTTTGGAGATTTGGAAACCCAATTGGATCAGAAAACATAAAAGAGGAAACCCTAGCAAGAAAAGGGAGAACTTTTGGCACAAGAAACTACTCTACAACATTGGAGAGGAGGATCAAAGCAATTGTGGAGATCAACCTTCCCCAACCTCTGAAGAACCATTCTATCTTCTTCTTTTCTTCTTTATTTTGTTAATCTAGCTATGCTTGGCTAATTTCCTTTTTGTAGTTAGGGCTAGGATGAACCCTATGCAACTTTGAGTATTTGGTTGAATTCTTGTATTAATCTTGATTTCTTTGATTGAATGAATTTCCTTTGCTTAATGCTTTCTTGAAGATTGATCACCTTTAAGATTGACCATAGGTTGATGTATGACAATAGAGATGTTGGTGCATCTAACTAGAACTTGTTAATTCATCATAAAATTGCATGACCTAGACATATGCTTACGAATTTATGCGATCACAAGATTCTGGTTCAAGATCTGATCTTTCTAGACAATACTAAGACATTAGGTTGTTTTTAAACACAAAATAGACTAAGGTAGCATCAAGAAATTGGGACTTAGTCTAATCTTAGAGAATCGATCGTCAATTTGAGAATCATAATCAATTAGATCTTTAATTCAAATACTTGAAGGAGCATAGTGGGATTCTAAGTCCTAGCTACGTTTTTCTTGACTGATTATATTTTCTAAACATTCTCCTGTGTATCTTGATCTTGAATTCTTTTCTTTCTTTAAATCTTGAAATTCTTGATTGGTTTCAACTCATCTTTATTACTCAAAATTGTCCAACTAAGGCAACAATAGCGAATTAGTGATTGAATAATTATTCCTCGTGGGACGATACTTTCTCACTACTTTATTACTTGTAATGATCGGTGCACTTGCCAAAGTCGCCTCTATCAAGTTTTTGGCACCGTTGCCGGGGAATAGTTTTATTTCAACATTAAGAATAGTTATTGAAACTCTAGATTTACTCTGTTTATGCAAGGTACCATAGACAGAGATTCGCTGCAATTTTATCCTGAGATCGAAAAGACAGCAAGGAGAAATCGGAAACTTGCGAAGCAGAGAAAAGAAAAAGCTAGCTCTAGTACTGAGACTGAATTGATCATAATGGCAGAGAATGGTGAAGATCATCTTCGTCTTCCTCCCCCAAGAAGGACTATGGGTGACTACATGACACTTAATCCTACCAGAGCTGCCACTAGCGTAGTCAATCCTATTGTTAATACAAACAACTTTGAAATCAAGCCAGACCTCATAAGCTTGGTTCAACAAAGTTCCTTTAGTGGAAGTGATTTGGAGGATCCTAATCAGCATATTGAGTGGTTTTTGTAGATTTGTGATACCATCAAGATCAATGGAGTTTCTGCAGATGCCATCCATTTGAGGTTGTTTCCTTTTTCGTTGAACGGAAAAGCAAGTGCTTGGCTATGTTCTTGTCCTACTGGAAGTCTCTCTACTTGGGACATCATCGCCATAAAGTTCCTTGAAAATTTTTTCCCTTCCTCTAAGTACACAAAGCTGCTTTCAGACATCCGTTGCTTTAGTTAAGGCCATGGGGAGTCATATTGTGAAGTTTGGGAAAGATTCAAGGAGTTGCTCAGGAAGTGCCCATAACATGATCTGCAAGATTATGATCAAGTGAGAATATTCTTCAATAGAATGCTCCCTTCTTCTAGGATGATGATTAATGCTGCAGCAGGTGATTCATTGAAAAATAAAACTCCAGAGGAAGCATTAGAATTGTTTGAGGATATGGGTTCCCTTGAGAATGAAACAGCTACTCCGCAGCCAAAGAGGGGAGTTCTTCAATTAGATACTTATAATACACTCTTGGCTCACAATGAGAACCTCGCCCAACAAAACAGGTTGATCCAACAACAATTAGCTGCCCTCACTAAACAACTTGCCTCTACTCAGGTCTCATCTATCTCGTCTCAGCCTCTTTTGCCATGTGATTTTTGTCAAGGGGACCACGCTAATGGAGAATGTGCAGTTGTTACTACTGGAGAAACAGCTGAGGTTAACTATATAGGTAATCCTCCTAGGAATCAATTCAATCCATATGGCAACACCTATAACCCTGGTTGGAAATCTCATCCAAATTTTTCATATAAACCTTAACCAACACCTCAGCCGTTCCATCAAACCACTACTACTGATCTGGAAAAGGCTTTGACACAGTTAACTCGTACCACCACTAAGTACATACAAGGTTCAGAAGCTTTCTGGAATGAAACAAAATCTTCTCTTAAAAACCAAGAAGCTTCAATCCGAAACTTGGAAAATCAGATTGGCCAATTATCGAAGCAAATATCAGAAAGGAGCCAAGGGTCTTTCCCTAGTGATACTGTGGTCAATCCAAAGGAGCATTGTAAGGCCATAACCAGTAGGAGTGGTATAGTGATTCAACCAGTTGAGAAATTTGTTCCGATGATGGAAAAGACTAAAGAAGAGGAGGAAAAAGCTGAGAATGGTGATGTGCAGCAAATTCTAAAAGAGACCACTACAAAGAAGACTCCTATCCCGCCTTATGCAAGACCTCCTTATCCCCAAAGGTTGAAGCAGTAGATTCAAAAGCAACAGTATGCCAGGTTCTTGGATATTTTCAAGAAATTATAAATCAACATCCCTTTTGCAGAAGCTCTTGAAAACATGCCCAATTATGCAAAGTTCATGTAAGACTTACTGTCTAAGAAGCATCGGTTGCAAGAAACTAAAACAGTGGCATTGACTCAGCAGTGTAGTGCCATTATTCAAACAAAGTTGCCACATAAGCTTAAAGATCTGGGCAGTTTTAGCATTCTTTGTGCCATAGGGAACGTCAATGTGGGCAGGGCCCTTTGCGATTTAGGAGTCAGTATCAACTTAATGCCTTTATCTGTTTCTAAAGCTCTTGGCATTAAAGAGATGAAGCCTACAATGATGTCATTACAATTGGCGAATAGGTCCATAAAGAAGCCAGAAGGAGTCATTGAGGATGTGCTGGTGAAAGTGGACAAATTCATCTTCTTAGTGGATTTCGTGGTTCTTAACATGGAGGAAGATGCAGAACTTCCCTTACTCTTGGGAAGACCCTTTTTGGCTATAGCTAGGGCGGTAATTGATGTTGTTGCAGGAAAGATGGAGTTCCAAATGAATGATGAAAAAGTCACTTATAATGTGTTTCAATCCATAAAATACCCAGCTAATAATAGTGACTGTTTCAGAATTGATGTAGTCGACGCAGCTATTCGTGAGGATCTGTTTCAAGACAGTGATTCCTTGGAAGAAGATATTGCTCAGTTATTGCAAGTAGAAAAAGACGTTTCTACATTTGAAAATTCTGGTTTACAGGTGGAGGAGCTGAAGAGGAAGGACTGCGATGCACCACCTATTACTCTTAAGGTGGAATTGAAGGAACTTCCTTCTAATCTGAAGTATGTTTTTCTAGGGAAGGACAACACTTATCCCATCATTATTAGTGTTGATTTGTCCCCTACTGACGAAGAGAAGTTGTTGAAAGTTTTGACTACCTACAAGACTGCAATAGGGTGGTCTATATCCGATTTGAAGGGGATTAGTCCTTCATTCTGCACCCACAAAATTCTTATGGAAGACAATGTGAAATCGGTGAGGCAGCCCCAAAGGAGACTTAACCCAACTATGAAGGAAGTGGTAAGAAAAGAGGTAGCGAAACTGTTAGATGCAGGTATGATTTATCCTATCTCCGATTCGAAATGGGTTAGTCCAGTGCAAGTAGTACCCAAGAAGGGTGGGATTACTGTCGTGCATAATGAGAATAATGAATTAATACCCACTAGGACTATCACAGGCTGGAGGATGTGTGTGGATTATAGAATGTTGAATGATGCCACTCGCAAGGACTACTTTCCCATGCCATTCATGGACCAGATGCTTGAGAGGCTTGCTGGATATTCTTATTATTGTTTCCTTGATGGCTATTCTGGATACAACCAAATAGCAATGACTCCTGAAGATCAAGAGAAGACAGCTTTCACTTGCTGATGAGCCGTAAATTTATCAAGTTTTAAGGCACAAGATTAGCGTGAAATTGATCTAATATGATTAAAACGGTTAAGAATAATAAGTTAAAAACATGGATTTGATGTCAGTCATACCCTCACAAGTATTCTCGTGTGTTTTATAGGTTTTTATCCATGAGAAAAGCTAATTGGAAGAGCCCAAGAAAGTCAAGAAAAGAAGCCACAAAGGAAGCCCAAAGTTGGTGCCTAGGGCGCCAACTTAGTGGAAAGTTGGCGTCCAGGGCGCCAACTTTCTGGAGGCACACAGTAAGTTGGGGCCCAGGGCGCCAACGTTTTGCCTCTTTGTAGAAAGTGGCGCCCAGGGTGCCAAAAGTGGCGCCCAGGGCGCCAGAAGTGCGAAAACTCTTATTTGTAATTTTTAGAAAGTTTTTAGGGCTCGAAAAAGGAAGGAAAATTAAGGATTTTTGAGATTTGGAAACCCAATGGGACCTAAAACATAAAAGGAGGCAACCCTAGCAAGAAAAGGGAGAACTTTTGGCACAATAAACTACTCTACGACATTGGAGAGGAGGATCAAAGCAATTGTGGAGATCATCCTTCCCCAACCTCTGAAGAACCATTCTATCTTCTTCTTTTTTTCTTTATTTTGTTAATCTAGCCATGCTTGGCTAATTTCCTTTTTGTAGTTAGGGCCTGGATGAACCCTATACAACTTTGAATATTTGGTTGAATTCTTGTATGAATCTTGATTTCTTTGATTGAATGAATTTCCTTTGCTTAATGCTTTCTTGAAGATTGATCATCTTTAGGATTGGCCATAGGTTGATGTATGACAATAGAGATGTTGGTGCATCTAACTAGAACTTGTTAATTCATCATAAAATTGCATGACCTAGACATAGGCTTACAAATTTATGTGATCACATGATTCTGGTTCAAGATCTAATCTTTCTAGACAATACTAAGACATTAGGTTGTTTTTAAAGATAAAATAGATTAAGGTAGCATCAAGACATTGGGATTTATTCTAACCTTAGAGAATCGATCGTCAATTTGAGAATCATAATCACTTAGATCTTTAATTCAAATACTTGAAGGAGCATAGGGGGATTCTAAGTCCTAGCTACGTTTTTCTTGACTGATTATCTTTTCTAAACATTCATTTGCGAATTGTGATCTTGAATTCCTATCTTTCTTCAATTCTTGAAATTCTTGTTTGATTACAACTCATCTCTTTTTACTTGATTCATCCAACTAAAGCGTAAATAGCGAACTAGTGATTGGAATACTATTCCTCGTGGGATGATACTTGCTCACTACTTTATTACTTGTAACGACCGGTGCACTTGCCGAAGTCGCCCTATCACTTGCCCATTCGGTATTTTTGCTTATAGACGGATGCCCTTTGGCCTTTGCAATGCCCCAGCTACTTTTCAAAGGTGCATTGTAACATCCCATTTGAAAACAACGGATTTTTTTTTTAAAAAAACTAGTGATTAGAGTCGAGCATTCTAGCAAGTGAGTAACTGAACCTTAAAGATATATAACCACAGTGTAATTGTTCTAATACAGTCATCCAATACCCAAAAGAAGACAATTACATGAACTAGAAACATAAAAACTTCGTCTTGCATCCTACATCGTCTGCCTGCCCCTATCTCCACTCCTTGGTTCGCCCGAACCTGAAGCTACAGCTGAGATCCAATTTCCATTTGGATCTCAGGTAACGGTTAACCTTATGCTCAAATAAAACAGTATATGGACAACAGCTAATCATAACACATAACAGCAATAAATCACTACATAAGCACACAACAGATGCATGATCACAACATTGATAGAACATAAGCACAAAGCAGTATGTAAAGTCCCACAACATGTCTGCACATAACCAGTGCCACAACGGCCCATCGTGTCCTCAGCGCTAGGAAAACCCAACGGCGTTATCAAGACTATAACCCGTATAAAGTTGTATGTATAACTGACAACCCTAGACAGAGCCTCAGTATATAAACATGTCTATCACATATACGTATATGAGCAGCATAAGTGTTAAGGTTACAATACACGTCCGTACCTCCGTTGATGATATCTGGCACTTTCGTCGAATTTTGGCACGTTTGACAACGGTATTACGGCGGTACAACAGCGATGACAGCGGAAACAGCGGTTCGTGATTTCGGATATCCTATAAGGATAATATCACCGATATGAATATTTAAGAGCATAACAGGCATTTTAGGTACAAATTACCATTTTGCCCCTAGTTTGATTACTTGGTGGGATTTTGCCAGAGCTTTGCTATTTTAACTCTAAATTCTCAAAATTTTGCTATAACTTTTCCTCTAACCTATTTCTGAGATAAATATCATATGTACTCCTAAACATGATATCTAAGCTAACTTGAAAAATTAGAGACTACCCTAGCAATTCTACTATAACTACCGAAAGAACTACTGAAACTAAAAACTAAGGACCGAAGAACTTACCCAAAGCTTTGCTATGAACTTCTTACTCCTCCTCCAGAGCTTCTCTCTCTAACTTCTCTCTAGGATTGTGTGTGAATTGATGAAGAATGAAGAGAAATGAAGGGGCTATTTATAGAAAATACGGATGGCGTTTTCGTAATTTCTTTGAACTTCGTCTGGACAGATTCTGACCGTTGGATCACATTTTTTGAAATGGGTTGATCTTGGCCATCCACCTATTTGGCCGACCTCCCCCTCCCCCAAGAAGATAAAATGATGACATCATCATGCTTATGTCATCTTGCTTTATGGGCTTTTATCCGATAAAGCCCCCGGTTCGGTGTCCTAATCGCGTAATCGTGGAAAATCTCAAAATTCCGGAAGCAAGGCCCTGAAGGTCTTTTCTTCCTCTTTCAAGATATTTGGGTTATCTAAATTTTTGATCCCATTAAGGACATTCCGTTACCTGCCGAACATTTTCAGACAAACGCTGTTGGTTACAGAAATTTCGTCTGCCGACGTCAACTTCTGAATAAAAATCCACTGATCAATAATATACTCTGGTTTTTCTCAACTCATCCCTGGATTCTAGTTTATGAATTATTTTCTATCGGTTCTCACTTTAACTATCTGATTTAATTCTGCAAAATATCTTCTTATCCTGATCTCCAAATCACTCCGTTGGTTACAGAAATGACTTCGGAGACAGCCTATTCCGAGATAAAAATTCACTTGTCTATAATATACTCTGACTCTAGGAACTTAGTTCATGGTTTTCTAGGTACCATTTTATTTCTATCCGTGGTTATTTATCCTACTTGCTTTTTACCATTATAATATTATTTAATTGCAAAATATCTTAGATATTTTTCTTAATTTCTATTTTAATTTTTTTCTTTATTTTTTCTTCATAATTTCGTTTTTATTTTTATATATATTTATTTTAATTAATTTCCACCTTTTTCTCTTTATCTTATGTCTAAACAATTAGCCATTAATTATTTAATTAATCACCTACTAATTGTTGACAATTTTCTTAATTAGTAATAATTATTATCTCACAACTATTTTACTGACATTGGTATTTTATACACCATGCATAATATTTAAAATCATAGTGTCAATTTTGGTTCCAGAATACTTTTTAATTTTTCTTCTTTTTATTTTCAAAGGAAGTAATTTATTAAATTATCTAAATGAAGGACAATACTCTTTCTAATTTTTAATAATTATTCTCATGTCCTTTAAAATTTCTCATAATTCTTTTTAGAATGTTTTATGGCTCTAAAATGCATTTTTCCACATTTTTGGCAATAAATTCCATTTAATTTTCTTAGTATTTCCTTTTGAAAATAGACTAATTATACAATATTTTGAGACCATAATCATCATTAATGGACATTTTTATTACTATAACATAATATTCCAGATAATAATTATCCAGGTATTACATGCATGCTCTCTATCTTCTCTGACATGACTGAGAGGTTTATTGAGGTATTCATGCATGACTTCTCTGTTTTTGGCACTTCTTAAGATACTTGCTTGGCTAATTTATCTTGTGTGCTCCAAAGATGTCAAGAAAGTAACTTGGTGCTTAATTGGGAAAAATGTCATTTTATGGTTAAATATGGGATAGTCTTGGGTCATAGAATTTCTGAAAAAGGGATAGAAGTGGATAGAGCCAAGATTGTGATCATCAAAGACTTGCCCCCCACCAATGTGCGTAGTGTTCACAGTTTTCTTGGCCATGCAGGTTTTTACCGGAGGTTTATTAAGGATTTTTCTAAGATAGCCAAACCACTTAGCCAGTTGTTGGTCAAAGATGAAGATTTCAACTTCAACAATAATTGTCTTGAGACATTTAACTTATTGAAAGAAAGATTAACCACTGCACCTATTTTGACAGCTCCAGATTGGGAATTACCATTTGAATTGATGTGTGATGCTAGTGATTATGCTATAGGAGCTGTTTTGGGACAAAGGAAGAATAAACTGTTGCATGTCATTTATTATGCAAGTAAGGTCCTGAATGAGGCACAGCTGAACTATGCAACAACTGAGAAGGAAATGCTGGCAGTCATTTATGCACTAGACAAGTTTAGACAGTACTTGATTGGTTCTAAAGTTATTATTTATACAGATCATGCTGCTCTAAAATATCTCTTGACTAAGCAAGATGCTAAACCAAGGCTTCTTTGCTGGATGCTTCTACTGCAAGAGTTTGACATTGAAATCAGAGACAAGAAAGGGGTGGAGAACATAATAGCTGATCACTTGTCGAGGATACAAGTTAAGGAGTTGCAGGATGATGCAGAGATGGAGATCCATGATGAATTCCCAGATGAGCATGTCTTCGCAATCAGCAGGGTACCTTGGTTCGCTGATATTGCTAATTATAAGGTAATTAGAATGATACCAAAGGAGCTATCATGGCAGTAGAGGAAGAAATTTATGCATGATGTTCGACGCTATATTTGGGATGATCCTTTCTTGTTTTTCAGGTGTGCAGATGGAGTACTACGACGCTGTATTCTAGAGGAGGAAACTCATAGGGTCCTCTAGCATTGTCATGGTTCCGACTATGGTGGCCATTTTGCTGGAGAACGCACTGTTGCTAAGGTACTACAAAGTGGCTTTTATTGGCCTACTCTATATAAGGATGCTAGGAAATTTGTGGAGCATTTTGATTGTTGCCAAAGGACTGGGAATATCTCCAGGAGACATGAGATGCCACTAAACAATATTCTTGTTATTGAGATATTTGATGTGTGGGGGATAGATTTTATGAGGCCTTTCCCAAGTTCTTTTAACAACAAATACATCCTTGTAGCTGTGGATTATGTCTCAAAGTGGGTAGAGGCAACTGCTCTTCCCACTAATGAAGCCAAGGTAGTAGTATCATTTCTCAAAAAGAATATATTCAGCATATTTGGGGTACCTAGGGCCATTATCAGTGACGGAGGCACACATTTTTGTAACCGACAGTTCCAATCTTTGCTTAGAAAGTATGGTGTGACTCATCGTGTCACTACTCCATATCATCCACAAACTAGTGGACAAGTAGAGATGTCTAACAGGGAATTGAAGCAAATTCTGGAGAAAACTATTGGCAAATCAAGAAAGGATTGGTCCAAGAAGCTTGATGATGCCTTGTGGGCATACCGAACGGCATTCAAAACTCCTATTGGTATGTCACCGTTTCAGCTACTATATGGTAAGTCTTGCCACCTTCCAGTGGAGCTTGAGCACAAGGCACTTTGGGCAACTAAGTTGCTGAATTTTGATGCTAAATCTGCTGATGAAAAAAGACTCCTTTAACTGAATGAACTTGATGAATTCAGAGTTTTTGCATATAAGAGTGCTAGCCTCTACAAGGAAAGAACCAAGAGATGTCATGACAAGAAAATTCTCCCTAAAGAGTTCCATCCGGGACAACAGTTATTACTTTATAATTCATGGTTGAAACTTTTTCTAGGGAAATTGAAGTCTAGATGGTCAGGACCCTTTGTAGTAAAAGAAGTCACACCTTTTGGAGCAATTGCCATTGCACCAATAGGTTCGGATGATGCTTTTAAGGTAAATGGGCAGCGACTAAAGCCTTACCATGGTGGAGACATTGACAAAGGCAGGACCTCTGTGGCCTTGGAAGCAGAAAATTAAGGTGATATCCGTCAGGCTCACGACGTTAAACAAGCGTTGGTTGGGAGGCAACCCAATAGATTTTTCCTTTTATTTGTATTTAGTTTTAGTTAGTATTAGTAGGATAGGGGAGAAGGTGGTGAAAAAAAAGGGGGGGCCTAAGACCGAAAGTTGGCGTCTAGGGCGCCAAAACTGGCGTCGGGGGCGCCAACTCTCTGGCCCCCCACCAAAAATCAAAATAAAAAAATAATTAAAAAAAAACCAATT
This sequence comes from Acacia confusa, assembly GCA_037074495.1. Lineage (NCBI taxonomy): Eukaryota > Viridiplantae > Streptophyta > Magnoliopsida > Fabales > Fabaceae > Acacia > Acacia confusa. The sequence continues at coordinate 5,525,836 of CM073509.1, forward strand.
TGCACAGAAAACTGGCACCCAGGGCGCCAACTCTCTGGCTCCCCCTCCCTATTTTTTTTATTTTTATTTTTCGTTAAAAAAACAAAAAAAAAATATTTTTAGGTCTTCCTCTTCCTTCATTCACCCCCCAGCCGCCCTGCCACCCCCACCCCCTCTCCCTCAATCACTCTCTCTCTCACTCTTTCATTCTCTCTCTCTCCCCCTCTTCCCTCCTCCTTCTTCCTTCCCCACTGTACCCCACCACTCACCTCCACCGTCCACCCACATCCCCCTCTCCCTCTACCTTCTTCGATCTCCCCTCCACCCTCACCTTCTTCCTCCCTCTGCCCTCTTCCTCTTCTTCCTCTCGTATTTCCCTCCTCTTCCAACCTCCTCCATCACCCAACCCCATCTTCCACCTTCCCACTCCCTCGTCAAACCACCTCCCCTCACTCTTCCCTTTCTCTTCTTCTTTTCCCTTCTACCCTACCACCACTTCGACCCCCTTCCCTTTTTTTATTATTTATTTCATTTTTTTGGCTTATTATTCTTATTTTTACTTTTTGTTCTAATTTCTTCTTTCTTTTCTTATTTTCTTCTTTCCCTCCCCCACGTCCCCATCCCTCTTTCTTTTTCTTTTTCTTTTTCTTTTTGCTGTGTTTTTCCCCAAAAAAGGGGAAAATTGCAGGTGAGGCACAATGAGCAAAGATAGAGGCAAGGGTAAAGAAATTCAACCATATGTCCCTCCAGTTGCTGGTTTGAAGCGGGCTCGCGGTTCCTCTTCATCTCACACTGTCGGAGCTCCCAAGTTTATATTTGAGGAGAGTAGGGAGAGGTACCGGTCATAGTTCCTTCCCAAGAGTTTTATTCCAGAGCGGACAATAAATACCTTCCATCTGCTACCTGAACCTCCTGTGCAAGATATTATCCGGCGTCGACAATGGAAGAAATTGGTAACTTTTCCTACCAATAGCTCTGGTAAAATATGTAAAGAATTTCTAGCCAATGCTGATAGGGCTCAAGTAGAGCAAACACGGATATCTTGGGTTAGGGGGATAGTTGTTCCTTTTGATGCTGCTACCATTGAGAATTTTTTGGGAACTAGTTACGACCCAGGCAGCCCTTGTGCTTTTAAAGATCATATGCAGTTATTTACTCCTTTCCATGCCCGCCAATATAGACCTGATATTGCTGATTCTGCTGAGTCTCTACGTCTGCGCATCACCCATCCTTCTTCGGTCTGGCGTGCGCGACCTCGATTACCAGGAATACCTGAAAAATTGGCCCGGACAGACCTTAATGCGGATGCCCGTCCATGGTTCCATTTCATCAACAGCAACATCTTTCCATCCATTAATCATGGAGATGTAAATGTAGAGCGAGCTGTACTTATTTGTGAGATCTTGGGCAACCGAAACATTGATATAGCTACCATCCTTTCTGATCGGATTGCCCAGACCATCACCTCGGGCAGAAAGGAGAGCAAACTGGGTCATAGCTCACTTATTATGCAACTTTGTCTTAAGGCCGGTGTCTCGATTTCAACAGCAGAGGCCCTGGATGTTCAGTTGGCTTCCCCAATTAAGTGGAACACAATCAGAAATTGGACCGCGGAAGCCCACCGGCACGCCCTGATGAAGACCCCGCCCTAGACCCATCCACCACTGAGGAACCTTTTGCGGCCCCCAAGGAGCAATCAACTGAGCCCCGGACCCTTCGGCGACTACAGCGCTAGGTGTATTATCTGACCCAGATGGTGGAGGCCCTGTGCCTCAAGTAGGACATCGACCCAGCCAACTTCCAGCCCCCTGAGGGCGACACCGAGTCCGAAGATGAGGGTATCACTGAGGATGATGATGACTATTCCGATGACTCTTGACTGGGACTTCTTCCATATTTGAGTGTGTTGCTGAGGACCGCAACCATATAAATTTGGGAATGGCCAGCTTAAATCTGTAAAACACCAGGGAAGCTTCTTAATTTTATCTATGTCCTTTTATTTTAGTCTGCTCTAGTATGGGACTGGCATGCCTATTATGTAACTCATTATGAGAGAACCTGAGCTTAAATTTGTATTAAACTTGAATAACATGTATGAAGCATCATTGATCGTTTGAGATTTTATATCTATATTACTGCTATGACATTGCATTGAAATTCATTGAAGAATATGATTGCTTGTTTGGATTAACTGTTGGATTGTGAATGTATGGATAGTATTTGAATGATAAATCTGGGAATAGTGTCCTAGCTTGAGTCAGAGCCAGGTGAGGATTTGAGCCTAAACAGTAAAAACTTTCTTTTTGAGAGACCTCATTGTGGTGGGACCCTAGAACTTGCTCTGTTTCTCTTTTGATGCATGCATAGATTGGGAAGACAAAGGCAAATTTTTTTGTTTAAAAACACCTACATAGCCAAATAGACCACCTAAAAAAAAAGAATATCTTCCATTGCCAGCCCCTTGAGCCTGAGACTTATTATTTTTCTTATTCACCTTACATTGTTACTTAGCCCAGGACCCCAAGCAATCCTACCTTTGAATGAGATTAGAGGATAATATGTAATTCACAATTCAAAGAGAATTTTTGGCAAGTGATGTGAAGGAGAGATGAATAAAGAAAAGAAAAAAAAAAAGAGGCTGATAAGCAAAGAAAGGAAAAGAACGTTCAAAAAGCCACCCTTTCTTGAAACACACACACACACACACATAATACATATATAAAAAAAAAAATCCAATGTTGCAAATAAGTAGAGTGAGGGGTGGCAAATGAAAAAGTTCTGAAAGAAAGAGGTTGGTAAAATAAAAGGAAAGGTTTGGAAAATCTGTATTGAGTTGTGTGAATTTAAATTCAACTTGTGTCTTCTAATCTCATACATGGATTTTAGCTACTTCCCAAACATTTTCCTACCCCCAAACCAGGCCACATTACAACCTTGAAAAGACCTTTTGATCAGTCTGTGCATGTTATCTGTGTTCCTCATCTTTAGGAACTTGAGAATAGGATCAAGCCTATGGTAGTCCTACAACATTGATGGTTTGAGTGAATACTTCCCTAAACACTGGAGAGGCGAGTGATATTTATTCCAATGAGAAGCACTCAAGTTAGATACTATGTCCCTATGTGAACTGAAAAATGTTGTTCATGTATTTCAAGACAACAGTTAATTCATGCTTAGTATAGTATTCTTCTGACTATCTGCTCTTAATCATTCTGTCAATGCAATATCATGCTTACATCTAACGTGCTTTATCTCAAGATCATTTGCTTGCATCATACTGGTTATTCTTTTTTATTGATGAGGACATCAATATTTAAATTTGGGAATATTTGATGAGCCACAAATTTACCATGTATTAAGGCACAAATTGAGCTTGAAATTGATCAAATATAATTAAAAAGCTTAAGGATAATAAGCTAAAAACATGATTTGATGTCAGACATACCCACACAAGTATTTTTGTGTGTTTTGCAAGTTTTATCTATAAGAAGAAGCTATTTGGAGACTCCGCGGAAGGTCAAAAAGAGAAGCCACAAAGAGGAGCCAAAAGTGGCGCCCAGGGCGCCACTCCAGTGCAAAAGAGCTAGGGCGCCACTCCAGTGCAAAAGTGGCGCCCAGGGCGCCACCTCTCGGCCCAACCAATAAGTTGGCGCCCAGGGCGCCAGAAGTGCGAGAATCCTAATTTTTAATTTTTGGAAAGTTTTTAGGGCCCGAAAAAGGAAGGAAAATCAAGGATTTTGGAGATTTGGAAACCCGGATTAGAAAACATAAAAGAGGCAACCCTAGCAAGAAAAGGGAGAACTTTTGACACAAGAAACTACTTTATGACATTGGAGAGGAGGATCAAAGCAATTGTGGAGATCAACCTTCCCCAACCTCTGAAGAACCATTCTATCTTCTTTTTTTCTTCTTTATTTTGTTAATCTAGCCATGCTTGGCTAATTTCCTTTTTGTAGTTAGGGCTATGATGAACCCTATGCAACTTTGAGTATTTGGTTGAATTCTTGTATGAATCTTGATTTCTTTGATTGAATGAATTTCCTTTGCTTAATGCTTTCTTGAAGATTGATCACCTTTAAGATTGACCATAGGTTGATGTATGACAATAGAGATGTTGGTGCATCTAACTAGAACTTGTTAATTCATCATAAAATTGCATGACCTAGACATAGGCTTACGAATTTATGCGATTACAGGATTATAGTTCAAGATCTGATCTTTCTAGACAATACTAAGACATTATGTTGTTTTTAAACACAAAATAGACTAAGGTAGCATCAAGAAATTGGGACTTAGTCTAATCTTAAAGAATCGATCATCAATTTGGGAATCATAATCAATTAGATCTTTAATTCAAATACTTGAAGGAGCATAGAGGGATTCTAAGTCCTAGCTACGTTTTTCTTGACTGATTATCTTTTCTAAACATTCTCCTGTGAATCTTGATCTTGAATTCTTTTCTTTCTTTAAATCTTGAAATTCTTGATTGGTTTCAACTCATCTTTATCACTCAAAATTGTCCAACTAAGGCAACAATAAAGAATTAGTGATTGAATAACTATTCCTCGTGGGACGATACTTTCTCACTACTTTATTACTTATAACGACCGGTGCACTTGTCGAAGTCGCCTCTATATATATGCACCTGTAAATTTATTCTAACTCTAATCTATAATGACATGCTATAGGTTATGCATTTAGAACAAGATGATGTGGGGGTAGTTATTGGTATCATATAAACGAACAAGACAATGATATATATATGATCTAAGATTTTTAGCTTGATCCCGTGTTCTAACGTGACAACTTTTTTGTTTCAATTAATTTTTTTTATAAAGAGAGCTGGAAAGCTTGATCGCTTCCCACGTTACATTTTAGGCGAAAAAACAACATTGTGTATCTGGGTGTGAGGTTTAAGTAAGAATCCTGTTTATAATGTCTAGATTTAGATTGCGATACATAATTTGAATAATCATCAATTAATCTAGTGATAAATTCATGTAATAATAGTAATCTACTAACAAATATACATGTACCTATGATCAAAAGCGCTTAATTTATTTTACACATACAGATTCAAACAAACTTCAAGTCTACAAACTCTAATAATCAAAAGCACAAACGATATGATGGAGTGGTCTAGCTATTAGCAAGAGCAATGCACTGGTATACACATGCATACATTATTAGTAGGATAATAATTATCAGTGTGCTGATGAAATTTCAAATTTTGAAGGAATGAAAAGGAATTTAGGTGCTTTCTTGGCATTCCTCCAATAACCATCCATAGCTAGCCTTCTTCAGTTGACCAACAATCTGCATGCATGCCATATTTAACTTAAATACATTAATTATTACAACTCGTAAATGTAATTGAGAGGGAAATATAATGAAGAAGGAGAATAATCACGAACGAGTTTGCAGCCTACAAGTATGATTTGATTGAAGAGAACGAAGAAGAAAGAAATGTGATTTAGATCTGAATTAAAATTATATTCACTATGTGCAACCTAGCTCTTGTTATGATAAGGAAGAATAATTACCATTTACTTATATATCCATTTTAGGATCTTCTGGGAATTCTTGCATCACGTGGCACAAAAAGTCAGCGTTATCGGAGACGTATGAGGAATATTCATCCACGTCTGCTTCATTTGCTCCATAGTTCAGACTATTATAGTTATTTTGGTCATATATATTTTCTGGGAGAAATGGTTGGGTCCAAAAATCGCTGAATTCTTCAAATATTTCAAATGCAGTGGCATTAGCAACACCTTCTCCTCTGAAGGAAAAGTTTGAAGATGAATTGTAGATGTGTGGTGAATTTTCTGATGAGATAATATCATTGGAGGAAGCAGCAGCAAAACCAAGCAGAGTGTTTTCAGGTTCCAAATACTTTGTTGCTTCTCCTACACAATTATCGCTAGCCTTCGTTTTCAACTCACATTTTTCCGCATGGTTGCGCTCCAAGAGCTTCTTTAGGTGGCTATGCCAATGGTTCTTAATTTCGTTGTCACTTCTCCCTGGCAATCTTTCCGCGATTGAAGACCATCTACTATTGCAAATGTTATACATGTTAGATATATAATATCAGGGATACGTATGAAAGCATCTCACGTTTACTTGATGTTTAATGACCGCATTTTTTACCGTTCGTAACTCTTTTCAACCCATTATAGAATCATAATATTAGGAATTTTAAGAAACTAACAAATTAAAACTCGATCATCGATCCAGCTTAAATTTACATCAAAACCCGAATAGATCGGGAAGAGTATATCTCAGAGGTAAGATATATATGCTTACTTATTTCCAAGCTGTTGATGTAAATTGATGATGAGTTGGTCTTCTTCTTGGGTGTAATTTCCACGGTTTATACCCGGGCCAAGGTAATTTAGCCATCGGAGTCTGCAACTCTTTCCACACCTTGATAAACCTGTACGTTATTGCAGCTGAAACTCCATCAAGATCCATCCCAACTTGTATTTCTTTAATTAGAAACTAACTAAAGTTAATTAGGTTGAAACAAATCAATAATTAAGTTGATTTTGGTGTGACTATGGTTATTGCAGAAGCAAGAAGAAATCTGAATCTTATTTCTTGAATAATTCCAGTAGGTACAACTCGTTATATAGATAAAGTAGCTCACTACCTATGTACAACTGAATGTATATACAGTTACAACTAACTATCATAGCTTTATCTCATGTACAAGTAAAAAATAACAAATTAACAAAATCAACTATTTACATCCAACTAAGCTTTGTACAGTTACAATATAAACACTAATAATGGTTAACCGGTTCAAGTGTGTGTCTGTAAATATATATACCTGCGTGTTTGGGAAGTCGACGCCAATTACTGTGGCTGTGTCTCTCAACATATGCTCTTAACATTTCATCCTCCTCCTTACTCCACGCACCCCTCTTTAATCCATTTTTGTCATAGTAGGGGCTTCTCATCATCACCTATACAAATTATTTGACTTATTTGGTATCTCAGGTCAACCTGATTTCTAATATTGAAACCCTAGCTAGCAATAAAATCAGACAACACGCGGAAAGAAATATGGGTATATATGTGTTCTGAGTTCATGGAAAATTCCCAGAACAAATAATAAAGGATGGTTGTATAATTTTGAACGAGAAGAAGCACTGTTTACTTTTTTGGTGATGTTTCTTTTTTCTTTGTCGGCTATTAGGAGTGCAAAGTAGTGTGAGAAACGGATCAGGATTGAGCACTTGCGAAATAAAGTTTTAAGTCGCTCGGAGGAGAAATTCATTTTGTTGGTTCGTTCATGTCTTTTATAGAAAAAGTAACCGGTTCATCAGTAAAATATAATTATATTCGTCATTTTGTATACTATGCAATGCACAAAACTTTTTGACTTCGTGGAAGTTTAATCAAAATCTTTTTCCACATTCACACGATCCTTCGGAGTCGTCACTGACTCCTTCCTCTGTGTGGTAGGGTTAGACGTCAGATGACCGAGACAATTACGATTTGGGAAGTTTCAGGTAACCGAGTGGGCATAATTAAGTATGAGAATTATTTTTCACTTTGGTTAATTGTTACACATGTTAGTTGTTAGTAGTGCCGGATACCGATAAGTTAATTCAAAAAAGAATAATGCAATTTAAAAAAAAGGTATATAAATGAAAATTTCATAAATTGCATCTTTCTTCATCTAAATGTTTATCTGAACACCAAATAGGTCGTAATATTAATTTCAGTTTCTGCGCTTTCATACCTAATCAAGTCCAACGACTGTCTCATTTCTAATCCATTTCCTCCATTAGCTAAAGTCATGTAAAACTAGCATATTATTCAACTGATGTATAGAATGAGGCTAAATCTTTGAATAGATCAACAGAGATGAGAGACTTCAATTTTTTTAATTGTTTGATACACATTTAAAGGCTGAAACTAATTTCTTGCCCGGAGTTCGCATGCATTTCTAAAACTTGAACATGTAAAAAACAATCATTTTTTGTGTAGAGATGAAGAATTACTTTTAGATTAAGAATGATATACATTTATATAAATATGTCATAAAGAATTAAAAAAAATTGAAATTTCTCATCTCTGTTGAACGATTCAAGGAATTAGCATCATTCTACACATCAGTTGAATAACATGCCAGTTTCACATGACTTTAGTAAATGGAGGAAATGGATGAGAAATGAGACAATCGGAGACAATTATTGTTGGACTTGATTAAGTATGAAAGCGCAGAAACTGAAAAAATACGCCCAATTTGGTGACTTGGTAAGCAAGAAATAGAAACCAAAATGGAATCTGAGGCGTGAAATATGCATGCATTTAGCTTTTCTCAATGCTTTGGTTCTGTTCCTGCTGTCATCAGAACAAGTAAATTGCATAACTTAAGAAACGTACCAGAAACCAGTATTGAGGATGCCAGGCCTGATGACCTGGGAGAACCTACAGGCACATTTGATAGTGTCATTAATATTGATATAAATGTTATTTTAGTTTTATTGTTTTTGATATACCTAATAAAGAAATAAAAATATTTATTTTCTCTTCCGATTAAACAAAATTCATTTTGTTTTTTATATACTTACATGCTTGCACCTGTCGAGGGAGTACTAGGTTGTTGAAGGTCATAACAGACAATAGTGATATATGATCACTTGGACACTATTTTATTTAAATTCAGCCTCTTGTGTCGCTTGGGATTTTGGGCTTGAGGCTCCTAACTATTTCCTTTAAGTTCACGCTGTAAGGGCAAAATATTTTGACACCCCAAGTATATGGGTTTTGTTACGTAAGTCATTCCCTAATCTTTTGACTATGCAAAGTTTCATCTTAATCCCATAATTTTATAATGTTTTTAAGTCCTCTTTTATATCATTATAACAAAAATATCGAGGTCCCCAAACATTCACAATACTAATATATTAAGTTTAATATTTAAAAATAACAGTTATTGACACACCAAAAAATCATCACTTGAGACTAATGGTACTAATTAGATTGGATTGAAAACATACTTTATAAAATTAAGGATGAAAACGAATTGATGTATGCCAACTATCAAATTCCAAAGTCGTTTGTTTCTATGAAAGTAAATGCCTATGTTGGTGATCAATTGTGTGTGTGGAGACTAGCTAGAGAGGGGCAGGGAATAAAAATAGAAAATAAATATAATTATGTATGGAGATTAAGCATTTTTTTTTTTCAATTTCAATCTTTTATCTAATGCAAATCCCGAACCAAAAAAGAAAAAAAGAAAAAAGAAATCCCTTATGGCCTATTTTTCACTTAACTAAATTGTTTAAAATCTATGTAATTAATAAGACTTATTAAAATAATAAATAAATTTAATAATTTACGTGATATTTTTTTCTCAAAAAATCTTTCGAGAGGAGCATATACAATTCTCATTAAATCACCCTATTCGTTCATATCAATTATTATCTTAACCATCTTGAAATTAATATTTTCAATTAAAATACAACTTACATTTATCTTAGGATTGTAATTATTATTTTAAGTCAATATTGTAACTACAATTATTAGATTAACAAATACTCAGCTATACTAATTATATTACGTGGCTATTGAGTTAAAAAATTATTATTTTCTTTTCATTTATTTAAGTGTGTGGTCTTAAAAAGTAAAAGATTCATATTAGACATAGTTAAGTTAGGGTACTTACATGATATTCACATCTTTGCTCTTACGATTTCTTTTGCAGTTATTACGCATGATTTAGGGACATTGGATTCTTATTCATCCGTAGCGAAAATTAAAGAAACTTGACTCTTAACCCAAAATAGGAAACAGAGAACTTGCCTAAATGTAAATGGTAGCCGACCGCATGACATTTTGGAAAAACTGAAAACTGGTGAAATTCAAAACTCGCACAGGACATTCTAATATCCTGTTGTTGATTAAAAGCTGATGATAATTTAATTTTATGCTTTTCTTCTAGACGCGAAAATGAAACACGAAAAGGCAATTAAAAAAATATTAAAGTGAAGAACCTAAAGAAAATAATATTTATTAGAAAGGACCATAAAACAGACCAAATATAAATATATAAAATTAAAATACCAAATTGCCCTCCACATATTTCTCCTCCAACTTCGAACGAAGCAAGCATCTCAAACCTAGAAACTGGCATATAGACTCTAAATCTAACTATAAAACATAGTCATGTGACTCAAGAACAAATCCCCAATTACTCTTTCAACCTTTTCTACTTCAAGGATCTTCCTCTAAACAACGATTCTCGTGGCTAATAGACCACTTCAGCACATTGGATACTACGAACCTTTGCCATCCATTGCAGCTGAGCCATTTTATCATATAAATATCTAAATCAAGTAGTATAGCTGCATAGATGGTTGGATCGGTCATTTCATTCATATATGTTAAGCCTCCAATCCTTGATTTAATTTGGCTAGACAAGATTGCACTGCTTTGAGCTACAACGAGAAGGGAATCAAAACATCTTATTCTTTCCTATGGACTTTGTCGTTCTTTCCTGTGTCTCGCTGGGTTTGGATAAAAATAATCCGTTGACAAATGTAATTACAATTTTTAGTCAAGTTGCAATTAGATATGGACCCTTTACGCTAAGCTGGGTTTGCGAGATGCTTGCTTAACTTCAAATCAAAGAGAAGACAGGAGAGAAGCCTGGAGAGCAACCTAGTATTTTCAATTTTATATTTTGATATGTAGTCCTTTCAAATAATTACGATTTTTATAGTTCTTCTTAATAAATATTATTTTCTCTATGTCCTTCGCTCTAATTAACTCAAGATTCTTATTAGACATAGTAAAGTTAGGGTACTTAAATGATATTAACATCATTGCCCTTACGATTTCTTTTAAAGTTATTATTCATGATTTAGGCACATTGGATTTTATTTACCCGTTGTGTAAATTAAAGAAACTTGGCTTTTAACCCCAAAAAGAAAAAAGAGTCTGCCTGAATGTAAATGGTACCCGGCCGCATGACCTTTAGGAAAAACTGAAAACTGGTGAAATTCAAAACTCGCACAGAACTCTCTAATGTCCAGTTGTTGATTAAAATTAAAGCTGATGATCATTTCATGCTTTTCTTCTAGACGCGAAAATGAAAAATGAAAAGGCAATAAAAAAACACAGGGAGAGATAACGAACAATAGTCGTTTCTGTAAATTCTGGGACAACCGGGTTGGATTGTGTTTTATTGGCCACAAATGAAGCCCTAGTGTGTATGCTGGTCTCTTTGTGTGCTTTTTTGGTTTGAGCAAGAATCCTCTTTGGAATTCTGGACTTAGATTAAAGTACACAAATTTGTGAGTGTGTATTCGTATGAAAATATGTATAGAGGCATGACGATTGTTTTACCAAAAAAACAGATTCACAATTTGGTTTTATACATAAATGCAAGTCCACATAAATCAAGAATCTAAACCACAAACAATATGACGTACGTACTCTAATGCATTAATTATTAGTAGGACGATTATACAGTGTACAAACGAAATTGCAAATTTGATGTTCCAGGAAATAAAACGGAATTTACTGCCTTTTTTCTTTTTGACACACTCACATATAAATAGCTAGCTAGCCATCTGCAGCTTTGACCAGCCATTAGTATCTGCACGCCATGTTTAATAATTTACTTATACTATATGCTTTGTAGGATTTTTCGGAAATTCTTGCATGACTTGGCACAAGAACTCAGCATTATCCAAGAGGTACGAGGAATACTCGTCCACGTCAGCTCCATCCGCTGCATAGTTCATACTATAATAGTCATAGTCCTGCTTATACGTGTTCTCTGGGACAAATGGTTGCGTCCAAAAATCTCCGAAATCTTCATATATTTCTTCTCGGAAGGCAAAGGTTGATAATGAACAGTACCTAGGTGGTGAGCTTTCTGAGATATTGCTGGAGGAAGCAGAATCAAAACCGAGCAAAGTGTTTTCATCAGGTTCGAAATACTTTGTAGTTTCTCCTTTGCAAGCACCACTACGTTTCATTTTGAACTCAGATTTTCCCCCGTGATTGCGCTCCAAGTGCTTCTTTAGGTGGCTATGCCAATGGTTCTTAATCTCGTTGTCACTTCTCCCTGGTAATCTTTCCGCAATCAAAGACCACCTGCGATGATAGATATCACATATATGTTAGTTATTAAAGAGTCTTGCACCCTTTTGCTTGATGTCTAAAGTTCTGAAGCTCTGAAGTCAATTGATTACTTGACTTTTCACTAAAGACTGCATTGTTTCCTTCCTCTTTTCATCCAAATCAAGACTTCTTAGAAAACAAAATTCCATCTTCAAGCTAACTTAATTTTCACACTTTAAGAAGGAATTTTCAAGTGAAAACGAAAAACTCTTCGTCCTTTCACCTTTACTCTTCCCAGGTTATCGTAGCCTAAGGGAAATAATAAAACGTCTTATAATTCATATATATGTACTTCCTAATGAAACTTCCCAAGCTATAAATAATATATTAGATCTATCTAGAGTCGAAGTTGATGTGCTTTTAGCAAAGTGTAATTAACGAATGAGATACGAATAAATCCCATGAGTTGTGTGTTCCCATGTTTAATTTTCAATTACATCTTTTAGAAAAAATGATCGATTTCAGATGGAACATATGCTTACTTATTTCCATGTTGTTGATGTAATTGGATGATGGTTTCGTCTTCTTCATGAGTGAAATTCCCGTGCTTTACATCCGGGCTAAGGTAATTTAGCCATCGCAGTCTGCAACTCTTTCCGCACCTTGATAAACCTGTAAAATGCAGATGAAACTCCATAAACATCCATCCCAAAACTTGTTTTTCTTTATTTAGAAACTGAAGTTAGGCCAAAAATACAAGTTGGTTAAATTCATGCTCACAGTACAGCGGAAAAAGAAATCTAAGTGAGGAATATAGAAAGAGATCATGGCCATCACCGAGCGTGCATGATCAAAATCTGGTTCGATCGCGTTTGGCTAATTAACAGGTTCAGGCCAAGTCTGGGTTGTATATATATGATCATATGTAAATATGTATATATACCTGCATTTTTGGGAAGTTGACGCCAATTACTGTGTCCGTATCTCTCAACATATGCTCTTAACCTTTCATCTTCTTCCTTGCTCCAAGCACCTCTCTTTATTCCATTTCTGTCATAGTAAGGGCCTCTCATCATCACCACCTGTATATATTACTAAACTTGTCTTGTTCTCTCGGACGAGACTTCAAATATGGGAACACACACTTATAGAGGACAGCAGAAACACGTCTATATATAAGAACAACCTCGTCTCCACGTAATAATACTGAAGCTCATGCAAGCAGCACACGCTGAAAACAAACACGGGGGTATGCTTGCTTACAAATTTCACGGCAAATTCCCCGAACAATAATTTAATATTACTTATGGGTATGCGATTTTGAATATGAAGAAGCGTTGTCGACTTTAATTTTCTTTTGGAAAGTCCTTTTTTTGTGTGTGGGCTATTAGGGAGTGCAAAGCGTGGTGGGGAATGGATGAGGATTGGTCGCTTGACAAATAAAGTAAAGTCAAGAGAGCGATAGTCACTATGGTACTGATGGCTTTTGGGTAAGTCATTGCCTTCAACAAAAAAGATACCCGATTACGAATAATTTGAAAATTAAAAAACTATATCTTGTATTAAGCTTTTTTGACCCCGCGGTTTCGACCAAAACTTCGTAAATATTACTTTCACACGATCCTTCTAGTTTGCACTGATGACTCCTTCCTTTGTGGAATAAGGGTTGACTTCAGATTGACCAAGTAGTTAGGATTTGGTAAGGAGATTTTGTCCTTAGTTTTTTTTCTCCTAATCTCTCATTAGTCTATTTGGGTCATTGATTGGGAAGAGTTGAGAAAAATTAAAGTAATATTATATTGATTGGATGGACATGATTTAGAGATTATGAGAGATAATGAGATAAACCCAACCCTAGGATTTGAGGTGTTTTCATGTAATTCGGTGGGAATGATTAAAGAAGCATGAGCCAAATCAAGATGAATCATACACTTTTGTTAACTGTTATCAGTCTTCCTAATAAAAATATGTATAAAACTTTATAACTATAAACATTATAAAACGATCTTCTTGGAAAAAAATAACTTTCCAGTGCCTTCCTATACTATGATTCATTCAAATATCAATTATCAAATGACGAAAAATAATTAATTAAATAAATGGTGAATAAATAATAGAGCATACATACTTATGAACAACCATTCTTTTGTTCAGACCTGCTTTTTCATAAATTATTGTAGTTGACATATTCAAGTCTTGGATATGCTTGCAAAGTCTTGATACGAAAATTAATTTCAGCTATTAAATGTATAGTATAAGAAGACGAGATTCTAAAAAATTTTATTGCACAATACTTAATAGTTATTCATAAAAAAAATATCAACTATTATAATTTAACATCTAAAAATTATAACAGTTCTGAAAAATATCAAATATAAGAAGACAAGATTTTATTAAAGAAATTACAATTATTTACTACCCTTTAAGTATTAGTTAATATAAAAAGGTGAGATTTCAAAAAAAAAAAATTATTTGACAATATATTATGGTTCTTTATAAAAAAAACCATTCAACATCATGTTCTATAAAAAAATTATCAGACAATACGGATCTTCATTAGTAACTGTTAAGTTATTTAATAATACTTTAATATATTTTTTTATTGATATATTACTTAATATTATGGACAATACATGATAATTATTCATAAAGAACCGTTAAATATCATTTAATATAAAAGAGTGACATGGAAAAAAATATTTGAAAATAAATAATAGAGCATACATACTTGATCAGGGACTGACCTTGGAAAAAATATTTGGAGGGGTCAAACAATGGTGGGGGAATTCGGAGATACGGGGCAGCGCCCTTGAATTTTTTGTTTTAAGAAAATTTTTAAATGCATTAAAAAATAAAAGAATATAAACAAGAAAAAAGAAAAACATCAGAAAAATATTCATAAAATCAAATAAATACTGATAATGTAATAAGAAATGTGGTTATTTTATAAACCTGTCATTTAGAAAAACAAGGCTAAGTGCTATTAGAAATGCAGTTACATAAATTACACTGAAGGGTGGGTATCCAATAAGTTCAAATACATATGTTTTAATAACAAAAGTATATTACAATAAAAATAATTACAATGTCATCTAATACATCTTTTTCAATATAAGACACTAAAAGATCATTCAACATTTTTTATATAGATAACATACATTTAACAATTCTAATGTATAAGATAACATATATGTCTCTAGTATAGATGTCATATCAATTACAAAATGAGAAGATATCATGAAACGGTCCAAGCATTTTTTATATTAATTTTTTTTAAAAAAAATATATATCAACATTTTTTATAAAAAAAAATCTGAACTTTTCTTTTTGGGGTTTTTTTTGGGGGGGGGGGGGGGGGGTTCATTAAGGCCCGTCACTAACTTGATGGATATATAGGCATTCTTTTGCTCAGACCTTCTTTTTCATAAATTATTGTAGTTGACATATTCAAGTCTGGGATATGCTTGCAAAGTCTATATACGAAAATTAATTTCAGCTTTAAATATGTCCTAAAATTTAGTAATTAAAAATATAGCAATAGACTCTATTCTACAGAAAGGACTTAGGAAGCCTCACTTGAAATTATGTTTTGAATGACTAATCATATATTGATATATATTTTCACACAACTTTAGGTAATGGAGGAAATTGATGAGGAATGAAACAATTCACCAGCATAAAAAAAGGTTTTTAAAACCAGACGAAAAACACTTTGTATGACCGGATCTGAGACCAGTCTCAATACAGGCTGTAACATCCCAAATTTTCAAAAGTGGAATATTATTTTTTCATCAAAAATCATTTAAAATCATCAAAGTAGATCATTTGAGCGGAAGAGTAACTGATACTTATATTTCAGAATGCCATAAGTCTGGCTGGATACAATAGCGGTATAGTAACCGCGTGGCTCAAAAGTGAAGTAGACAACAAAAGGAAGGCTTCCGCCGGAACGTCAAAATGAAATCTCTAGCCGGGTCTCTAAGCGTGCTGCTTTCCCCTCTCCTCTGTCCTTGGTTCTCCTGACCCTGCTGCTATGTTAAGAGCTGAGGTCTCATGCATACGGACCCCAGGTAACGGTTAACCTCATATTTACATATACGGTACAAAATCACAGCAAATGAAACACTTCCAAACATGTCACTCCTAGTGAATGCAAATGTACCGCTCCCAGCGAAAAGTACCATTCCCAGTGAAAACAGATATATCACTCCCAGTGTATGCAAATGTACAGTTATTTCTTACCAAACAAGTATTCAAACAACACACCATAACATGCACACATACCACATATACACATACTGTAAATATCAGAGTTAGTGTTATAGTACGCGAACGTACCTTCGTTGACACTATACGGTATTTCTAGCGGAATACTACGTTTGACAGCGATACGACGGCGGTACAACAGCGGTAACAGCAGAAACAACGGTTCGTGATTTCAGATATCCTATAAGGATGATATCACGTTTATGAATATTTAATATCATAATAGGCATTTTAGGTACAAATTACCATTTTGCCCTTAGGTTGACAAATCGACGAGATTTTGCCAGAGCTTCGCTATTTTAATACTAATCTCCCAAGATTTTGACATACCTCTTTCTCCAATATATTTCTGAAATAAATATCATATCTATCCCTAAAACATGATAACTAAACTGACTTGGAAGATTAGAGATTACTCTAGCATTTCTACTATAACTACCGAAAGAACTTAAGACTAAAGACTAGGGACCGAAGAACTTACCCGGCACTTTGCTATTTCCAGAGACTCCTCTTTCTCTCTAAAATCTCTCTCTAGAAAGCTCTAGGATTTGTGAAGAATGAAGAGAAGGTGAAGGCTATTTATAGAAAAAACCAATGGCATTTCGGTAATTTCATTGAACTTTGTCTGGTTGAATTCTGACCGTCGGATCGCACTTCTTGGAGGTGGCAAGATCTTGGCCATACACCTCTCAAGGATGATGTCATCCTTAGTCACCAAGGTGATGTCACCAACTTTATCAAGAAGTTTTCTACCGATAAAGTCCCTGTTCGATGTTCCGATCGCGAAATTTTGTAAAATCTTAAAATTCCGAAAATAACACTCTGAAGGTCTTTTCTTCTTCTTCGAGAATACCGGGTTTTCCTAACCTTATACTCTCATTAAGGACATTTTGTTACCTGCCGAAAATCCTCGGTAGTCACTACCGGTTACGGAAATATCGTCTGTCGGCGCCAACCTCTGGATAAAAATCCACTGATCAATAATATACTCTGGTTTTTCTCAACTTATCCCCGGATTTCAATCTATGAATTATTTTCCATCGGTTCTCATTTCTACTATCTGCTTTAATCCCACAAAATATCTTCCTAGCCGGATCTCTAAATCACTCCGTTGGTTACAGAAATGACTTCGGAGACAGTCTACTCCGAGATAGAAATTCACTTGTTTCTAATATACTCTGACTCAAGAAACCTAGTTCGCGGTTTTCTAGGTAGGATTTTATTTCTATCCGTGGTCATTTATCCTGTTCACATTTTTACTATTATAATATTACTTAATTACCACATGTCTTAACTTATAATGTTATTTTAATGAAAATATCTAGATATTAATTTCTTAATTTTCATTTCATTTTTTCTTTATTTTTCTTCTAATTTTCGTTTTTATTTATATATGTATATTTATTTTAAGTAATTTCCACCTTTTTCTCTTTATCTTATGTCTAAACAATTAGTCATTAATTATTTAATTAATCACTTACTAATTTTTGACAATTTTTTAATTAGTAATAATTATTATCTCACAACTATTTCACTGACATTGGTAATTTATGCACCATACATAATATTAAAAATCATAGGGTCCAATATGGTCCCCTAATACTTTTAGATTTTTCTCCTGTAATTTTTCCAAGGTAATAATTTAATAAATTACCTAAATTAGAGACAACATACTTTCTAATTTTTCATAAATATTTAGTTGCCTTTTAGGATTTTATCATAATTTTCTCAGGGTATTTTATAACCCATAAATATTTCAGGGACCTATTTGCAAATTATCTAATGTCTTAGGGACCTTTTTGCACATTATTTAATCTCAGGAGAAATTGTCCTAATAATAAGATAAATTCAATACAAGGTGTTTGAGACCTCATATTCACCTATTTCCAATAGGTATTATTTACTAAATTATGATACTTATCATCAGTAGGATTTTTAGGCTATTACACAGGCAGTCTTAAAAGTCTGTTACTTTTAAGACCAGATATGCATCAGGTCTTAAAAAAATACTTTTTAAACCGGACTTTTAAAATATGAGGTCTTAAATGTCAAACTTTTAAAACCGCATTTTTAAAATATTAGGTCTTAAAAGTCTCTTTCTATCACAAAAAAAAAGGACTTTTAAGACTGGATATGAAAATATATTCAGTCTTAAAAGTCTTTTAAAGATCGGATGTGAATAAAAATCCCTTTCTTAAAAACAAAGAAAAAGAAAAAAACTGGACACCATAAAGCATCACACTATCCACGGATAGCGCGAGCGTCCTTTCTTCCTTAAAAATTCAGGGATCTCAACCAAACCACCATCATTAAAAGAGGTGGGTCTTCTCTTGATACCAAGAGTCGTATCTCCATGTGTTAGCTGACTTGCTTGTGATTATAACAAAAAAAAAATAGAGTTAGTGATAAATGAACAACTGATGAGCATTAATGAAGGGGACGAGTTGAGTCATATATACCTGCAAGGGTCTCCCATTACTTTCCTCTTGACACTTGAATCTAGTTGCAATTAATGTGTGCTTACCTATATCATAGAAAATTCATAAACTCCAATTTCATAAAGGCAAGTTAAGAAAGCATCAAGCCCCAAATAAGGGAGAGGGAGAGAAGGAGCGAGAGGAGAAGGATGAGGAAGAGCGAGAAAGAAAGGGAATTTTTGGTAAAAGAATAGCGCAGAATGATCAACGATCTTGATTCTTCAATCTTACAATTTTCTAAGTTGAAGAATGAAAAATTAAATAGATCCAAAAAAACAAAGTAAAAAGTGTAAATCTGGAGAAGCTAGAATCAAAACAAAAGACTATGATAGCAAAGGAAACGAGAGCAATTTTCGGGGCATCAGAAAATTTATGAGCAAAGTCCTTGAGATGAGACAAGGTTGAAGAGACTGAGGTGAGACTTAGAAGGTCAAAAAGAGGTTCAAAGAACGAAATTCAATTTTCGACGCAGGAAAATAGAATATTAATCTTTTATACATTTTAAATCGGACTTTTTAAATATCCAGTCTTAAAAGTAAGACTTTTCTTATATTTATCAAACTGTCACTAAAAATATTTTTTTGGACTGGACTTTTAAAAGTCTTAAAAGTAAAACTTTTAAAACATCATATTTTACAAGTTCGGTTTTAAAAGTTCTTTATATATTTATAGAATTGCTAGCGGTCATACTTTTAAAACCTAATCCTCTATAATTTGGTCTAAAAAGTTTTTTATATATTTATGGAACTGCCACCAGTCATATTTTTTAGACCTAATTCTTTATAATTCAGTCTAATAATTTCTTTATATTTATGAAACTACCACGGTCATACTTTTTAGACTGGAGCCTCAATACTTCGGTCTAAATAAGACGGCCTAAAGTTTTTTTTTTTTTTTTACTAGTGATTGTAGGACTTGAGATGAGAGCTCAACATACGCACGGAAAATAAATTAATAAATTATTATGCCCTAGCAATTAGCTTCGTCCCTGTTTCGTGAGATCGATGTAAACACACACATCTAGAGAGAGAGAGAGACACACACAAGCAAAACTGGAATCATTTGTGCGGATCAGACATTAAATATTTTATTATTCTGTGTTTTCGTTTTATGCTTTGCTCATGTGCTTGTCATCATCATGATCACTAGTTCACGACTAGCAATGCTGATTGGGTTAATTACCAATTATTTAAAATAAAGGGTATAAAATCAAAAGCAATTAAGCATAAAAGGGGTACGTATATCAATTTTTCTGTTTGTAATTTTTTATCATACCGTAAATGAATAATATTTTTTCATAAAAGATCAAAGTGAATTAATAAAAGGACCAATACAATAATAAGTCTTTACAAAATAAGAAGAAGATGGACACAGATATAAAACATGAAATAACCTAAGATCTATGGTAGTTACTACTTGAATACTAGAAAAATGAAGATCTTGCAAAAGATAAATTAGATCTTAGTCGGGAATATTTACTGAATCTTGGTTCGCTCCTGTTAGTGGAAGAAGTTGTTTTTTGAAACAAAAGACTTCCAATTGGTCATTCCTGGAGCTTCAAAAGAGCGAGACTGAATTTTGAATCCAACATAAATTGGCTTTAAAACATATCAGACCACCAAGAAGAGTGTGGTTTGAATCAAGCCTCCAATAAAATAGTTTTATTGCTTAACCCAGGTAAACAAATCCAAAATTTACAATACTGCTTCCCTCTCTGTATTTGGATCTGTGCAAGAAAAGGGGCCCTCCTTGTTGATGAAGATTTATATTTGTATCACAAAATGAATAATATCTATTTTTCATATCCAATTAACCCCCTATCAATATTTTTTAAATGATATAGCCCCCACATACACGTGTCAAA
This sequence comes from Acacia confusa, assembly GCA_037074495.1. NCBI lineage: Eukaryota > Viridiplantae > Streptophyta > Magnoliopsida > Fabales > Fabaceae > Acacia > Acacia confusa. Next base: position 5,546,509 of record CM073509.1, read on the forward strand.
GTAGCACTTGATAAAAGTGATATGATCCATTGGACTCTAATTGTTTTGTTTTCCATAGTGTCTTGAGCTTCTGCAGGGCCTTCTGCGCCTTACAAGCTTTTTGAAACAACTATCACTCTGATTTTATTTAGAAGTATCTCTAACTAAATCATACATATTAAGAAGAGTTAGTTAACTCATTAATTATGAGGTAAATTTTTATATTTTTTCCTCATTTATGAATCAATAACTTTCGATTATTTTTTTTCTTTTTATTTTTATTGGTATAATTAATATAAGAAAAATTGTTACAAATTCATTTATTACCTTGAAAGTAAGCTTATAAATATGACCACATTTTTTGATCAAAATATACTTATAAATAAAACATAGTAGGTTTTATTGGCAACGGATGTTCTCAAAATAGAATTTAGTGCTTCTTGGCTGCGAGAGTTGGAATAGGACAAACCATCTTATGGATATCCTTACTTCAGGACAAAACAAAAAAAAATAGAATTAGGCTCAGTCCACTGAAATGGGTAAAGTCATTTATAAATGCTTTTTATTAACTTTTATATTTAATAAATATTTTTCAATGAGTTATCCCTTTTGACTATCAAATTTTAGATTGGTTTTCCAAAATTCCATAAAATAAATGTCGACAGGAAGTTTAGAAATAGTTATAAAAAAGTAATATTATATATTAACCTCTAAACAGCGACATATTTAATAAAATAGAAAAAAAATGAAAGACGAAATTAATGAGATGTTTTTGTCAAAAGCAAAACTTCATGGAGCATATAATATATTTTGTCACTAATGGCATATTTGATTCGGTTTTCTGTTTTTTGTTTTCAAAACAATTTTACAATTTTTTTAAAAAAATAAGTTTTGAAAATAATAATAATAATAATAATAATAATAATAATAATAATAATAATAATAAATCTGTCTGGATATTTATTTTAAAAAATTTATTTTTAAAATGATGTAGTGGCGGCCATGGTAAGTGTGGTGGTGGTCGTTGCTAATAGTATGGTGTATAGCAGCTTCAAAAAATAAAAGATAGTAAAACAAAAATAAAAATAAAAATACCTAAATGTTTTTTCAGTTTTTAGAAACAAATTTTCGTTTTTCTCAAAACAACTTACTAGAAACAATTTTCCAAACAAAAAAATATTTTTAAAAACAAGCCATAAATCACCTAAAAAAATCTTTGCTATCTCATTGATCAGTAAGGAAATTAAACTCTAATCAGGAGACATAATGATAGGGATTTTCAGGGCGAAGATTTTTTCCAAAATTAATTGAAAGGCAATCCATGCCGTTTTTTTTTAACTTACAAGCTGTTTGGCATGGGGGTTTTCAGAGCCTTATCTTTGTCTGGCTATTTTTTTTAATGGAAGGGACCCCTACCATTCTAAAAGTGAAGGTTTTTGAAGGAGGGATTCAATTATTTGTTTGTTTTTATATAATATTTATCTTACAATAATATTAAAATTTTGAATTATGCTTAAAAACCTCATTCCTCTCGGATCTCCATAAAATTACAACCCCTTCTCCTATACAAAATTCATATTTTCTTCTTCATTAAAATTCCTTTTTTTCCCCTTTCTACTAATTAAATGAGTATATTTAGTTCTCTATTATTCCACCCTACATGCATGCAGAAAATGTTAACTAATTCACAAAAATTTTAAAAATTAAATAATTATTTTATGAAAATATTCTGGCATAATTAAAATTTATATTTCAATAATTTATATTAATGTATTATCAATATACCTTAATACCTTATATAACACGCGTGCGCATATATATAATAGAATTTAACTATAGGGATTTAGAAAAAATAATAAATACAAAAGATAAGAAAATAGGTCTTAGGTCTAATAATTTTAAACTAAAATTAATCTCCACTAGCTCATAAATGCAGGAATTCATCAAGTATTAAATTTAAAAAAGACAAGTTAAAAACAAAAACTAATAAACTAGAGTCCATCTTTGTTCCTCATCTATATGGTCCATTACACCACATCCTTATTGTTTGAAATTATGACACTTGTTTTATAGATATGGGATTTCGCTCGTTCGAGTCTATCCGTCATGAAAATGATACAAAAATAAACTAAGTGTTATGAATATACTTATTATGTGGATGTCCATTGACTCCCGGTTTCCAAATATTAAAAGATGATATGGGACCCACGCATAGTGATTTACTATTTGCATAGTACCACGCATAGTAGTTTACTATTTGGTGGGACCCGCACACAATTATACAATCACTCACGGGAAGGAAATCCGTGAGTGAATAGTTTAGGTTTTTGGGGAAAACTACACCAAATGACCCAGAGGTAGAAATTACACTAAAGTCCCATTTTTCTTCTATAAATAGAGGTTTTCTGTAACTGTTCATTGATTGAATGAAATGAGAATCTATCTCTCTACTTTATCTCTCTAGAACCTCTGCTCTTCTTCTTATTATTTTTATCAGTTTTATAACACGTTATCAGCACGAAGACTCTACCAAGGTAAGATTTTCTCACCATCTATTTCATATTTCCATTTTATTTATCTGGGATGATCTTAACCATTATATGGAATTAAATATCTATTCTTACCGATTATTTTAACATCGGGTTCCATGGTTAAGATTTGAGATTATTTACTATTTTACTACGGTAAATAGTAATTTACTATTCACAGTAAATTTACCCCTTTTTCAGTAATTTTTACATTTTATTCATTTGACTCCTACATGGAAGTCTAGATTAATCTTTCTGTAATTTTACTTTATTCACTATTTATAGTGAATAGTAATTTTACTATTCACGGTAAATTTATATTTTATTATTTACAGTAATTTATTTATGTTTATATATTCTTCCCACTTCCTATTCATTTATTTTATGGTGGCGTCATTAAGCTCCATTTGTAATTCTTTACTTACTGCTTTATTTATTTATCTTATGGTGGCTATACTAAGCTCCATACTGACTTTACTAATATTTAGTTTTATGTCACTAACATTTATTTTATTGTTACTAACATTTATTTATCTTTTATGATAGCACATTAGTATATTTACTAGTGGGTTCTATTTATTTATTTTAACATTTATTTATTTTTTATGGCGGCAACATTATTTATTAGTGGGCTCCATTTATTTATTTTATGTTACATTTATTTATTCTTCATGGAGGCACACTAGTCTCTATTAGTGGGCTCTATTTATTTATTTTATGGTGGCGTTTATTTATCTTTTATGGTGGTGACATTTTGTGGGCCCCATTTATTTTATTTTAATTCTTTACTGCTTTATTTATCTTTCATGGTAGCAACACTAGTATAGTGGGCACCATTTATTATTTACTGCTTTATTTTTCATGGTGGTAACACTTGTATAGTGGACTCCATTTATTTATTATTTATTTACTGCTTTAAATCCCCTTCCCTTTATATTTTACCGTTTTCTATATTATATATATATATATATATATATATATATATATATATATATATATATATATTTACATTTGCATATGCATCTTCTTTCTTATCTTTGGATGAGATAGGTCTCGCTGTGAGTTTACTACCATTCCTATCTCATCTTCTTTTTATTAATCTAGCATGTTTATTTCCAGTCATTTATTTTATTTTATTTATTTATTGCTATATATATATATATATATCCCTCTCCCTTCTTATTATTTATGGCAACCACACTATTAGTGGGTTCCATCTATTTATTTTATTATGCTTATATTTTATTTATCTTGAAGATAAACTGTTAAAAGATCATATATATTATTATGAGATCAAAATGCCATAGAGATATGAGGCATAGATTGGCTTGAGAGATGAGGCATAAATTGGCTTGAGCCTAAGAGGCAAGATAGCCTTAATTTCATAGGCAAGATTGCCTGAAGCCAAGAGGCAAGTTAGCCTGATAACAAGAGACAAATTATGAAACAATATTTGATCCATAAATTTTGTATGTTATCAGTTGTATAAAGGCCTCAAAATTGTATATTTGGCATTAAATATTCCCTTAAATTATGAGACAAGGGATTGTATGATCATGATTGATATTATAAATAAATATATTCAATTTGCTATTGTAGTAGCAATATTGTGGATTAATTTCTTGCCATGATCAAACAAATCAGTGAGTTATGGATCATGAATTTTTATCCAACTTCATTCCCAGAAGTGAATGAAGCAAATATATTATTATAGTTGTTATGTGATTTCTATGATTATAACAATTTTTATAAATACGAGAAAAGAATATTCATAAACAAAATAATTAAGCAAAAGGAAATATTATTTCAACAAAGTTTAATTGCGAGTGGCTCAACATCATTACAAACTTTAATCATCTCATTCTGAAGATATTTAATGTCTTCTTCTTTTGCTTCTCTTGAGATGGGATCCAGATGAGGCAAAGCTCTTCGTAATATCGAGATTTGCGTCATAAGTTTCTTGAGCTTCTTGTGTGGCCACTCAGTTAACCCTCCTTTTTGATAGATTTTTTGTATGGTGTGAGTAGACATATTTAATTGTTTACTCGCTTCATCAAGGGTTAAGTGAAAATAATTTCTTAAATCATGGAGCGTTGTTTTCTTTATTCTTTCTCTTTGCTCCATAGATAACCTATATAATTCACCCTGGTTAAGGGATGAAGTATCATAGGGTATACTTACTGCAGGTTGTTTTCCTTTGCCTAATGAGTGTTCAATATTGGTTTGAAATGAACTTCCATGGAGGTCATTTGGATTTATAGCCCATTCCGAACCAACACAGAGAACCTCATGATAGGCTAATACAGGATCACGCATCAAGATATATCCTGATGCTTGTAAATCTATACAATACTGTGTCAGAAATTGTTTGATTTCTTCAAAATTTTTCTTTGTGAAATCAAACATTGGAAGCCTGTCAGTATTATAAGATTTATCCTGTACTTTTTCAAATAAAACAGCATGGGTAATCATACCTGTTCTTCTTCCGTGAACTTCAAGTTTATGGTACTGAAGTCCGTTGGTATGAATAATTTCCCGTAAAACATGACAGCAACTACATTCCAATAAGCTAGTAGTTGTTAATTGGCTTGTAGCTGTTGGCTGGCTAATTGTTGCTGGCTGGCTAGTGGTTGTTGGTTGGCTGATTGTTGTTGTCGGGCTGGTTGTTGCTGGCAAACTGATGATAGTTTGCTGGCTAGTGAATGCTGGTTGATTAACTGCCGACACTATTGGCTGAACTGGATTGGTAGACTCCATTAGTTCTGCCATAGTTCTACACCTCTTAACAGGCCTCCTTGATGAACCTGCTTCAGTTGTACCTTCAATCCTTGTAGATTGAGGAAGAACACTTGTTCTAGGGGGAGAAGTAGGTACATTTGAAGCAGAAGGAGGAATAGTAGAAGGAGGAATAAACATTTCAAAGGGATTAGGAGATAACAAAGAAGTAAATGACATGTTATGCTGATCATCATACAACAAAGCATCAAGTAATGCTGTTTCGGATGTATCAGAAACTGGGATGAAACTGCTTGGTCCTGCCATGACAATAGAATTTAGAGAAATATGTGTGAGTATCTGGTAGTTGATATTATCAGATGCTTGAGTGTTTGTGAGGCATGTTCGTTTGCCTTCCTCTATTTATAGTTGAATTAAATCCTATTGAATCTCTGCAGATTTGTGTAGTCCTGTTAAATCTCTACAGATTTGCTCCCTATAAAGCACGAGCCTGGAATCTTTTTGACTTTATATGTATACGACAATCTGAGTTGTCGCGCCTGTGATTCCACAGTGATGCGCCTGTGATTACACAGTATTGCGCTCGTGAATCTGCAATTATACACCTGATGATTTTGTATTTAATATATATTTGTTTGTTGATTCTGGAAAATGGAAATTTTGTTACCAGAAGTAACAAAATTATGCATTGATAATGCATTTAGAAATCTGTGGAATTTTAATGAAATAGATATCATATATGCTATTATCATGGAATATTGTATGGAAATTCCATAAATTAATTTTTAAGGTCTCACACTTGAGGGGGAGAATGATAATGATATATATCAAGTGTGAATATTTATGTGATAATTCTTTGTGAATGTTTCTATGTTGATTCCCCCAAAATGAATATTAGATTTGATGATAAATCATATGAAATGTTGGCATGACTTGTTAGATCATCCGAGTCATATATTATGTGCTGCATGTTCTCAGATGGAATTAATTATTGAAAATGGATCTCTGGAAATATATCAAATTGAAAGTTTACATATGAGATTATAAATTTGCAAAGTTAGCAGTGATGTTTGCAACCAGAAGTTTGCAATATATTATGCGCGCAATTTCCAGATTGAATGATCCAGAAATAATGTATTAAAGTATCCATGAATGGATAGATCAATGATTATGAGAACAAAATTTATATGTTGTGTATATTTGCAGCAATTATATAAGCCAACAGAATTCTCCCCGTATAATTGGCTTTTGGTCAGGAGCCAGATTAATTCCATCTTGAAATGTTTTAAATGTGTAATGATTATTAATCTATTACAATGCACATAGATGGATATACAAAGAAAATTGATGATTTGATGAGGGGGAGAAAAATAAGCAGATTGGGTAAAGATTTACTAGAATGAATTATCATTGGCTCATATTGATCATCGTACAAGGAATTGTGCACTAAAAGTTCAAAATGATAATTCAATTTCAGAGTTTAGTTAATCGAATGCCAGAAGCATTTACTGACCTAAAGAAAGTGACAAAGTCACATATCCCAACTGCAAATGCTCCTATATGAATTGTTATAAAGCACTCCTGAAGCGTTGCAGGTCCATCGGTTTTAAAAGATAAAAATCCTCAAAAGAGAAAAGGAGCTATAAAATATAGATGATTAAGTCGAGGATAATTAAGTAAAGCTCCAGAAGAGTTATCTTTTGATGAGATGTTATCTCCAGAAGAGATATTACAAGAAAAGTGTATTGTGGTCCAAGAGAGACCTAGGTACCTAATATATGTGAATATAATGAGATCTCAATAAATTATGAATGAAATCCGATGGGACTGAAAATGAAGTCGACGTTAATAATATCTATGATAGCATATGCTGCAATGAATGATAATGAGGATCATGAGCCACAATATATTTGTATGTGCTAGAAGCACATAAGACGCCAGAAACACATATGTCCCAAAAGGACTCAAGATGATAGTGCATATAGCATCATTATCTGAATAAACATTTATTGAATTTCTATATGCACATATATATTTATGAAAAGATTATTATGACTTTACTTGACAGATTTAGATCTTGCAGGTATATAATGAACAATCAAATTGGGCATTTCTAACAGAATATTTGATGACAGAAAGTATAATATGCTCAGAAAGACATTGAAGCAATATAGTCATCAGGGGGAGCAACACTGATGTAATCAAGAGGTGGAGACGATACACGCTGTACTCTTTTTCCCTTATCTGGGTTTTATCCCACTGGGTTTTTCCTAGAAAGGTTTTTAATGAGGCAGCACTAGAAAGTGTATCAATGGATGATGTACTCTTTTCTTTGGCTAGGTTTTTATCCCACTGGGTTTTTCCTAGTTAAAGTTTTTAACGAGGCACATTCATAAATGGACATCCAAGGGGGAGTGTTATGAATATACTTATTATGTGGATGTCCATTGACTCCCGGTTTCCAAATATTAAAAGATGATATGGGACCCACGCATAGTGATTTACTATTTGCATAGTACCACGCATAGTAGTTTACTATTTGGTGGGACCCGCACACAATTATACAATCACTCACGGGAAGGAAATCCGTGAGTGAATAGTTTAGGTTTTTGGGGAAAACTACACCAAATGACCCAGAGGTAGAAATTACACTAAAGTCCCATTTTTCTTCTATAAATAGAGGTTTTCTGTAACTGTTCATTGATTGAATGAAATGAGAATCTATCTCTCTACTTTATCTCTCTAGAACCTCTGCTCTTCTTCTTATTATTTTTATCAGTTTTATAACACTAAGCATGATTTTAGGGAGAGACAGACATAGAACTTGTCATTGATTATCGTCTAAATGCTTGTCCAGCCACATTGTGGAAAAACAGAGAACAGGACAAAGTGAAATTCAACACTAGTGCCCACAAATAGTCAAATAGTACTAATACCCACTTACAAGACAAAATGGAAAGAAAAACAAACAACTCCAATCTGTTTTGTCTTATCCCACTCAAAATCTTCACAATCAAGACTTACAAAAACTAGAGTGCGCCATCATATGAAAATATGTCTACGGCGGCTCCATTATTTGGATAGCTATATCCACTCCAAATATCTTCTGATACGAACCGCTCGGTCCAAAAATCGCCGCTAAATTCTTGGAATTTATAAACTTCCCGCAAAGCCACGCTATTATATTCTTCTGGCGAATTTTTGGTGGTGGTAGATTCTGTATCAATGGAAGGCAAGGAAGGAGAGTGGTTGTCTTGCTCGGCCAGGGCCGACGACGTCGTGTCCATAAAGTCCGGTGAGGAGCTTTCTTATGTGTTGCTCAACTCATTCACAACTGTCACAATATTAGCTTCTGACGAATACTTTGTCATATTATTGTGACGCCCAGACTTCTTGCCTTTCACCTCAGAAGAGCTACTCTTTTCTCTGTCCCTCGACCGCCTATTGAGTTGGCTGTGCCAATGATTCTTTATATGGTTGTCTGTTCTTCCAGGTAACTTCTCAGCAATCAGCGACCACTTGTCATTAACACCAATCTCCTGTCACCATCATGAAACTCGAAATCCCCCGAATCCAAGGTATCAAAAATCAAAGTACTACCAAAGGCCTTATAGCTCAGCGATATGGATGCTCGAGAAGTGAGGGCTTGATCCCGTTTGTAACTCAGGCGGTTAGTACATGTCCTTATAACTCAAAAACAAACAAACAAACAAAAATCAAAGTACTAAATAAGATTTTCAAACTTATTTCCATGCTGTTCGTGTAGTTTGAGGATGATTTCCTCCTCTTGTGAAGTATAGCTGCCACGTTTCAGATTTGGTCGCAGGTAGTTCATCCATCGAAGCCTGCAGCTCTTTCCACATCTTGCCAACCCTGTAATTGATTACACACACAATATTATATTTGTGTGTGTGTGTGTGTAAGTTTCACAAACACACACAAACATGATATTAGAATGATCGAAATAAGAAAAAAGGTGATATGAAATAAAGTACCTGCTAACTTGGGAAGTTGGCGCCAATTAGGATGCCCATGGGTCTGAATAAAAGAAATGAGCTTCTGGTCTTCTTCTTCGCTCCATGCACCTTTCTTAACTCCATTTACGTCAAAGAAAGGACCTCTCACCATCTCCTTAAGTTACTATTTAACGTTGTACTTTATAGGTTGGTGCTTGGAGGCTAGCTATGTTATTCTGAAGCGGAGTTAGTTTTTTATCCATCCAGATGAAAATATATACATTTAAATTTCAATTGCCCTCAATCTGATCACATTGATATGGATAGAATTATCCTATTGCGGCTTAAAACGTGTAAATGCCTCACCCCTGAACCCAGAAACTTCCATTCTACATCATCAATTCGTTTTTTAAGCATGATAACCTAATTTAACCCGAGTGTGGGTTGATTGATTACTATACAATACAATTAAAGAAAATTAATCAGCACAAAGACAAAGCTGTTGCGAGCTCATTTGACAATGCAAATGAAGCTGCTTTTACATAATTTAATGTAATGTTTTATTATATATGGTGAGTTTTATTAGGAAAAAATGGTACGGTTGATAGTTCATGTTACATTAAATTAGTCCAGCCTTTTGTTTTTGCCTTTTATCATTATTTACTGAGAAAATGTAAAGTACCACGCGAAACCCGTCAAAGATGTCTCCTTCATAGATAATTGGAATCTTGAAGAAAAGCAAAGGATATAATTAATGTTGTGTTTGAATTAGCTTTTGAAGAATAGTTTTTACAATTTATAAGGTAAATAAGTGAAGGTAGTTTTGTCTCAACTTTAAAAAAAAAAAAAACTTTTGAAACCACGACCAATTACCAAACAATCATCAATCAATATAATTTACTGTTTGTGATATAATTGCGGGCAGAATCAGTGGACCCAACTTTTGATTTCAAATGGGCAAGTTACACGCCAGCTCCAAATATTCTGCTAACTTTAGCATCTTTTTGAACTTTGATTAGTAATTGCATTTTTTTAAAGAGCTACAATAACTGCAAATATTTTTTAGTCCTTATTAAACCAGAATTAAAAAATAATAATTTGAGATTAAAAGTATTTGAATTTGGGGCATTTTAAATCCCGGACCAATGAAAAATAATTATAATTCCTCTAAATGTTGAAATTCTACCTGTGATGATTTCTAACCGTTTCAGATGGTTTGCTTTAGAAATAAGCCTGTGCGAGTGTTTGCCTGGCATAAAAATGGATTGAGTTTCTGGTTGTATTGGTGTAAAATACTGTTTTTCTAATATGATTTAAGTATATCAATTAAATTTGTAAGAAAAATTTTATCTCGAATACGTGAACATGTTTTTGCAACACCAACCTAAACAAACACTAAATCAAAATAAATTAAATTATTTTAGGTAAGTTTCAACTTGCCTTCCTTCTCATAGAGGAGCTAAGAATTTATACTTGGCACATACATCACGGGTAAAGTAGAGCAATTATTTTTAATTAATTTATTATGCCACGACAATTGTAGGCTCAGCTGTGATGAACGTCACCTGATGACGTCCTCAATATCCATAAATATTATATTTCTTATCATTCAACAGTTCATCAATTAAATAACGTAACTCGCGGAAACTAAGAAGCCTCATTCATTGCATTGATTCCTCGATCGAGAGAATCTCTATTCTTTGATTTCTTTTGTGCTACACATGTATAACTAGTTTAATTACTTCAGCTATTCCCATAAATTTAGTACTACCTCTTCCTTTTATATAAGATTTAATTTGGAGTGCAGTTTATATTACAAACTAAATTTTATAAGTTTTTTTTTTTTGCCAAACATTGAAATATTGTTTAATCTTACCCACTCCATTCTTAACGTATAAAATATATTTAGGAAGTTGATTTTAATCATAAACATAAGACAAAATTTTTATATTATTGATGCTCCCTCAATAATAATCAAAGATGAAAGGGAAGGGGGAATTGAGGAAGGTGACTAGGGTGTTTTAGAAAATACATATCATATTAACTAATTTAACCAACTTCTATAATCTAATCAAATTAAATAAATATGTCTTCTATTAAGGAGCGGAAAGAGTATAAGTTAATTATAGTATTAAATATTGTTAAAAAGCATGGTCAGACACAAACGAACACATCCTTAATGTTATGATCGTTGACTTGGATAAATGAAGGATACTTCAGCGAGATGAGTGTATGTGAAACTGTTAAGCTTAAATGATTAACACGTAATGATTAATTACGGTGGGCTATATAATCCGTTTGATGGTATATCCGTATATGGATATCAGGAATCGGATTTAGTTAAATAATATATAAAATTAGGGTCAATGAAACTAATCAGAGATAATAGGGTCAACTCATTCATTGTTCATGGCCACGGCCACCTCAAATGTGGAAGGAGATCTTCTCCTTATCTCATTTCTCCTTTTCTCTCATTGGCCAAATCTGAGCCGTTGATTGAGAAAGTTAGAGAAAAGTAAAAGTAGTATTGTATTAATTGGATGGATGTGATTTAAATATTATGAGAGATAATGAGAGAAGGATGAGGAGAGAAACTCAACTCGTCATATGTATGTAGAGCAGGGTAATTATCATAATAGTACTTGGATGCTTTCATCTGAAGAGTTGTTCGTAAAACTCTTGCCTTCTCAATTACTGTCTCCTATATATCTTTAATATATAATATATTTACATAATTTAATTATATTAAGTAAATTAGTTGAGTTAATTAATATAACATGCATTTTCTAAAGGGTCAAGTAACAAATCCGCCCCGGAATTACATATCCAAGAGCAATGTTGCTCTGGAAGCTTTTTTGGGCTCAATGTTGCCCCAGAAGTCTAAAGACGTAGCAATGTTGCCTTTTTCCCTTAAAAAGTTAACGACCAATGTCAATTTTTTAACGGAAAATGACATTGTTATGTTTTTATACTTTTGGGGCAAAATTAAGCCAAAAAAAAACTTTCAGAGCAACATTACTCATCGGCATATACTTTTGGTGTATATTTGCTACTTAACCCTTTTCTAAAATGCCCTAGTTATCTCTCAATTTTCCCATTTCTTTCCCTCCCTCTCCTTAATTATGGTTGACGGAGCATTAATATGAGTAAATTAGGAAAATAATGACAAATATGAAAACTATATCTTGTATTTATACCAAGATCAACTTCCTAAGTATATATTATATTAAGAACCAGAGGATTAGACTGATTAGATTAAGAAAATTAGTTAGGTTAATTAATATAAATGTGTTTTTTAAAACACCCTAGTCATCTTCCTCAATTCTCTCATTTCCTCTCCTCATTCATTACTATTAAGGAAGCATTAATAGAGATAAATTAAGAAAATATTGACAAATATAAAAATTATGTCTCATATTTAGGATTAAAATTAATTCCTCAAATATGAGGCGGAGTATCGTTTTGTCTTCCAAAAAAAAATTGTTAAGGGATTTTATTTGTCTTCTTACACATTGTAAATACATATTTTAATTAAAAACTATATTATACCAATTTTCCATCATATACCAGACATAATTTTAGATCTAATTTCCATTCGCTACTACAGAAAAATCAAAATGTAGCGCTTTTTTTTTTTTTCTTTTTTTAGTTTGTAGCATTTTTAAAATTAAACGCTACATAAACAGGTGCTACAAAAGCAATCTGTAGCGCTTTGTGAATTGTGAAGCACTGCAGCTTTGTGTGATTTTTTTCTTCTAAAGAAAACAATACGATCTAGCGTTTTGTTGGGAAAACGCTACAGAAAGTAACATTTTTCTTGGAAAAATATATAGTAGATGCCGCCTCCACCACCAACAACTACTGTCGGCTTCCCCTCTCCATTTTTAACACCGCAATCTACCTTCTAATCAATGGCCACAAAGAAATGCACATCGGAAAAAAAATGAGAAGCATAATGGTAATAATATTCAAAGATGAAAGCACACAAGCCAGATCTGGCCAACCAAAAGCATACGTACTTACACAAAGCATGGTGAAGACGAAAACGCAGCTTCATATTTCACATGTCTCCTATTAATGCACAAATAATTCCCAATATTGTTGGACACTCATTTTTTTTAAAAAAAAATACACCATTTACCAAAAACGCACAAAGCTTTGTACAAACTTAATTACCTGAAATGTGCGTACAAGCTTCAACGGCAACATGGAGCTCCACTGCTACAAACGACAGCGTTGAGCTCAAAAAACGGCGTTGCATTGATATTTACTTATTATTAGCTATTATTACTACAGATTCAGGCATATATAAACATTATGTATGTCAGTGTGTCGAGGTAGAGGTCATGGAAGGAATATATAATGTTAAAACATAACAATAATTTTCTGGAAACATCATAAATGTTTTTGTTGTTTAGGGGTTCCTGGATTGCTTATCTGTTTTATTTTTTTGTTTTTTATAGAAACTGAGATCATAAATTGCATTATTCCTAGAGATCCAATTATAATTAAAGTTCTGCCACGTATATTTCAAGAGTGTGTGAGTCTCGGAGCATACATAAGGTTGCTGCCGTACAAGCCACTTAGATGCCACTGCTTCAAATTTTGGAAACAATTACTTCCCAAAGGGATAAGGCTGTGGACATATAACAACTAACCAAAGTGAAAAATAATTCTCATATTTAATTATGCCCACTCGGTTACCGGAAACATCCCAAATCGTAACTATCTCATCCATCTGACGTCTAACCCTACCACGCAGATGACGACCCCGAAGGATCGTGTGAATGTGGACAAAGTTTTTTATTACACGTCCTCGAAGTCAAAAAGTTTTGTGCAATGCAAAGTATACAAAATGACCGGTATAATTATATTGTACTGAGAACCGGGTACTCTTTCCATTAAAGACGTGAACCGAACCAACGGACGAAATGAATTTCTTTGCCGAGTGACTTAAAACTTTATTTCGCAAGTGACCAATCCTGATATGCCGACGCAAAAAAAGAGAACCATCACCAAAAAAGTAAAGGTGACAGTGCTTCTTCTCGTTCAAAATTATAAAACCATCCTTTATTATTTGATACGGCAATTTTCCTTGAACTCAGAAAACATATATACCCATATTTCTTTCCGCGTGTTGTCTAATTTTATTGCTAGCTAGGGCTTCCCAAATAAGTCAAATAATTTGTATAGGTGATGATGAGAAGCCCTTACTATGACAAAAATGGATTAAAGAGGGGTGCGTGGAGTAAGGAAGAGGATGAAATGTTAAGAGCATATGTCGAGAGATACGGCCACAGTAATTGGCGTCAACTTCCCAAACACGCAGGTATATATATATTTACATACACACACTTGAACTGGTTAATCAGACTCACACCAAAACCAACTTAATTATTGATTTGTTTTAACCTAATTAGCTTTAGTTAGTTTCTGATTAAAGAAACACAGGTTGGGGATGGATCTTGATGGAGTTTCAGCTGCAATAACGTACAGGTTTATCAAGGTGTGGAAAGAGTTGCAGACTCCGATGGCTAAATTACCTTAGGCCGGGAGTAAAGCGTGGAAATTACACCCAACAAGAAGACCAACTCATTATCAATTTACATCAACAGCTTGGAAATAAGTAAGCATTTATATGTTACCTCTGAGATATACTCTTCCTGATCTATTCCGGTTTTGATGTGAATTTAAGCTGGACGATCGAGTTTTAATTCATTAATTTATTGAAATTCCTAATATTATGATTCCATAATGGGTTGAAAAGAGTTACGAATGGGGGAAAAAAAGCGCTCTTTAAACATCAGGTAAACGTAAGATGCTTTCATATGTATACCTGATATTATATATCTAACATGTATAACATACATTTGCAATAGTAGATGGTCTTCCATAGCCAAAAGATTGCCAGGGAGAAGTGACAACGAAATTAAGAACCATTGGCATAGCCACCTAAAGAAGCTCTTGGCGCGCAACCAACCGGAAAAATCTGAGTTGAAAACGAAGGCCAGTGATTATAGTGAAGGAGAAGCAACAAAGTATTTGGAACCTGAAAACACTCTGCTTGGTTTTGCTGCTGCTTCCTCCAGTGATATTATTGTTCGCCTCGCAAGTGTACGAGTCGTGCAAGTAATAAAGTGATAAGTAAAGTATCGTTTCCACGAGGACTTAGTATCCACAACTTTAATTAGGCATTGATTTTACACTTTCGTTTAAATTGAGCTAAGACAAAGCTTTGATTAACAATGAGAATGTTTAAAAATTATTTCTAAAAATAAAAATTAATAAAAGCAAATGATTTTTTTTTTTTGAATTTTCAAGGATTTAATAAAAACCTAGGATTCTTTTTTCCTTTTTTGCATTTCATAATATTGAATTAATTTCCTTTTTCTTACTATTTCCATACATATATGTGTTAATCTAAGGTTCACAAATACTTGACAAGCTCTCTCAAGTCAATATCAAGTTTCTCTTCTCATTAAAATGCACAATCTCTTGTTACAATTAATGAAAATCAATATTAAGCAACAACCTTAATGTCACAATGCAAAGTTAGTAAATATATCTCTATTTTACCAACAAACTATCCATTTATCAAGTAAATTTCAAGACAAGCATGATTTCAATCAAGTTCTACACCTAGATTAGCTTTCTCAAGTCAAACCTAAGTGAATAAATCATCTAAATGGTGGCGAATCATTTAAAAGCATTAAGCTTAGATTAAAATCAACGCATATAAATATTTATCTACCAAAAGAGAGCAATATCCAAATATTAATCTATACAAAAGTGTCAAAAGAATCCTAGAATGAAAAGTTTAACTACTCATATCAAAATCACAGCAACAATAAATTCAGAATTGAAAGCCATAAGAAAAAGAAAGGAATTGAGATGATCGTTGAAGTGCAAACTGAGTGTGAATAGTGCTATCCTCTGGTCCAGCTAGTGCTTGCAGCCATCATCAACGTCCTCCCTTCTTCAAATGACGTCACTTTTCGGTACAGGGGATGATGCTCGCCGGCGGCCTTAGTGGTGGATGGTGCCGCCGGCGAGAGGAAGAAGGTAAATGTGGAGGACCGCGGCACTCAGCTCTCTGGATCTCTGTTTCGCTTCCTCCTCTGCGTGTTGCCTTCGCTGATTGTTTCCTTCCTTCTCCTCTGTTAATTCATTCCGCCTCCCCCTGCTTTCTCCCTCAATAATTCCTTTCTGTCGTGCTCCTTCTTTTTCTTTAGGTTTAGGCTTTCAATCCATTCAATCCATGGGCCCAATCCAATAATTCAATTCAAACCACCGAAATTCCATAAGCTTGTGGGGCCACTTCTTTTTTTTGTTTTCACCGAGATATCCCCACAGCCGATAGCCATAGGACTAATCCCCGCCCCGAGTCAGCGCACAAAGCGGTAAAGGGTTGGTCATGGGATGTTTTTCATTCACAAGAGTTGAGGATCGAACCCCCAACCACTTGCTTAAGCGACGAGATGCTGAACCATCACGCCCACCCGTCGTGGTTTGTGGGGCCCATTTCTTATCAAACCAATATGTCCCAATCCATTCATTCAATTCGTACCCCCGGATGCTTTTGTGAAAACCAAAGAGATTATACATTAATAATAATAATAATAAAACTAAATATTAATTCCTTTTTTTTAATAGTTTTCTTTTCTTTTCTTTTTTTAAACTTCTAATTACTATTATTTATTTCCTAAACTCAAAAATATTTATTTTAAATTGAAAGCCCACAAGTAATGCACCACTTTAATTTGATCTTATAATAACATAATCTTATTGAAAATCTCCCAAAATTATTTAGATAACTCTCCAAATATCTTCAAAATATACTTTAAATATATAAAATATAGAGAGTTATCAATTATCTCATCAGAAAATTCACCACACATCTACAATTCATCTTCAAACTTTTCCTTCGGCGGAGAAGGTGTTGCTAATGCCGCTGCATGCGAAATATTTGAAGAATTCGGCGATTCTTGGACCCAACCATTTCTCCCAGAAAACATATATGACCAAAATAACTATAATAGTCTCAACTATGCAGCAAATGAAGCAGACGTGGATGAATATTCCTCATACATCTTCCATAATGCAGATTTTTTGTGCCAAGTGATGCAAGAATTCCCAGAAGATCCTAAAAAGGATATATAAGCAAACGGTAATTCATTATTCTTCCTTATCATAACAAGAGGTTGCACATCGTGAATATAATTTTAATTCAGATCTAAATCACATTTCTTTCTTCTCCGTTTTCTTCAATCAAAACATACTTGTAGGCTGCAAACTGGTTTTGGAGAGGTTAATTTGTTGGTTTTATTGCCCGTAATAGTTCGTGATTATTCTCCTCCTTCTACAATATATATATATATATATATATATATATATATATATCCCTCTGAATTACATTTATGAGCTGTAATAATTAATGTATTGAAGTTAAATATGGCATGCATGCAGATTGTTGGTCAACTGAAGAAGGCTAGTTATGGATGGTTATTGGAGGAATGCCAAGAAAGCACCTAAATTCCTTTTCATTCCTTCAAAATTTGAAATTTCATCAGCACCTGATAATGTATGCATGTGTATGCCTGTGCCTTGCTCTTGCTAATAGCTTGGCCACTCCGTCATATCGTTTGTGCTTTTGATTATTAGAGTTTGTAGACTTGAAGTTTTCTAAATCTAGACGTTATAAACATGATTCTTACTCAAACCTCACACACGGATACACAAAGTTTTTTTTTTTTTTTTTGGCAATCTAACACAGAAGATTAGACATTAAACCGCATTGTTGCGCAGGGCTAACTTTGATGTAAAATGTAACGTGGGCAGTGATCAAGATTTCCAACTCTCTTTATAAAAAATATTAATTGAACCAAATTAACAAACTGAAACAAAAAAGTTGTCATGTTGATTGAACCATATTTTTACATGATATTTTATGATTAAATTAGGGTTCTTAATGCATTTTCTTGAGACATTATTGCATGATTAAGCATTAATTTGAGTTAAGGACATTTGTATTGAATTAAGTGAAATTAGGGGTAAAATGGTCAATATTTGTTAATTATTCATACAAATAATTTTTTAGATTTTTTTTTTTTTGATGCTATTGTGCTTAATCTTGCATTATAGGAATTTTGGAATTAAATGGAAGAATTTGGGAAAAATGTCCTTTGGGTCAAAATTAATATTTTTGAAGACAGAGAAAAATTACATAAAATGACCCAGTATTTTCGGAAATGTCAGTTTTACCCCAAACATGTTTCAAAATTTCACACTTTAGTCCCTCTCTGAAACTTTTTAACTTTGCAAATTGGTCCCTGGTCAAAACTTGCGTTTTGATCAGGAACCAATTAAAAAGGAAGCTGGCGGCGAGAGAGGAGAGAAAAAGAAAGAAAAAAACGAAGGGAGCTAGACACGAGAGGAGGCTGACCGAGAGTCTGGGAAAGGAAGCTGGCGCCGAGAGAGGAGAGAAAAGAAAGAAAAAAATGAAGGGAGCTGGACACGAGAGGGGGAGGCCGAGAGTTTTGGAACAGGAAGAAGAAAAAGAAAGAAAAGCGCCGCAAACCAGAGACCCGACAATGACGATAGAGAAGGAGTAGGGAACCTCACTGAACCAGACTTCATCTTCCTCCTCCTCATCTTCTTCACCGGACTGAACCTAAGTGACGATACAGAGCTCCGTCGACCTTCACCTTCAGTTTTCCGACGAGACTGCAGTTACCTTCATTTTCTCCGCTGAACCACCTTCAGCCACCATCTTCACCGTGAATCCCATCCTCTCTCTCTCTACTTCACAGTCTAAAATTCCAGATTCCGGCGAGACTTGAATTTTCCGGTGAGTTTCTGCATTTCCGACGACTTTTGCCCAGATTCTAGCGAGCCTTGAGTTTTCCGGCGACATTCTCCAGATTCCGGTGACCTCCTCCAGCAGACAATGAGTGGCTGATTCTCTCTGATCTTGGTGATGAAGATTTGTTCTTGAGCTCATTGGACTACATTAAGGGAGTTTTATCTATCTTACTATTAGTCTAGGATTATATATTTGAATTGCTAAATTTTGATATATGATTCTGGAACTGAGATTAATGGTAATTATCTCTGTTAGTTTGATATTTGTAGTTGAGATTGGATTTTGTAGTGTGATTTTTATATGTGAATGAATTTCTTTGTGGTTTCAATGAAGCTATGTTGATTAGCGTGGTATTGTCTAATTAATGTGGTTGATTTGTACCCTTTTGAGGGACTGTTTAGTACTCAAATTTAGAAGTCTCATGTTGCATAATTCCAATTTCAATTACGCATTAAGTGGGCTCGAACAATTTCTCAAGGGATAGTAGTTAGCTATGGTTATAGGAGCTACTATTAATTGGGAGTATTAGACTCAAGTGGTATCTTGAGGTTTTTCTTAAGATTTAATGAATTTTAACTCCCATAATCTTTTAAGAGCAAGGATGGTCATTTCTTCATTACCAAGAGCATTAACCATTTAATCTTATTTCTATCCAAAGTATTTTTCCTTATCTCCAAAAAGACCAAAAAAAATATAGGAATAGTTTCTTTATTTTTCCTATGTATTTTAATTAGAGAAAAACTTACTTAGGAACCCCAAATTTCTAACCATGTTTATATCACTTAGTTTATCTTAGGAAATACAAAATAAATTTGGCTCCTTGATTAAGAGAACGATCCCGAGTTAATTGCACTGTATTGCATTTAATTCGTGGTAAATAGTGATTCGACCCCGAGGCGACTAAGGGTGAGTCGAATCACATGTTCGAACACGGGATCAAGCTAATAATCTTAGATCTCACACACATACATACATACATACATACATACATACATACATACATATATATATATATATATATATATATATATATATATATATATATATATTGGTGGCTCAATGTTCATAGAATGAATTCGATCTTAAAAGGGTAGAAATAACTCACTCAAGTAATTATCGTCATCATCATAGTAAAAAAAAAATGGAAACGTGAATGTGAATACTTGAGAACAGTATGTGAATCCTTTTTTTTTTTTTTTTTTTTTGCTTTAGAACACTTATATATTGACTTCTCCATAATAACATTTGTGACCCATGCGTTACAAGTTAATGTTTAATTGAGGGATTTAATGCCATAAGTATAAAAAAAATTAACCTAAACTCCTTTCAAATACCCATAATCTATACCTAATTATAAGAGCTTGATAACCAAATTAGACGGTTTAAATGAGTTAAAAAAAATTAATGCGTTTGAAATAAATTTTTTCTTCTAAGTATGTCCTTATTTATGTAGGGTAAATAAGTGAAAGAAACAAAGTAAATATATATATTACTAACCTTTTAATTAATGCAATACAAATAATCAATAAGGGGTAAAAATGAAAAAAAAAACTCATTAAATATTCAAACAATTATTATCAGTCTCTTATAAAAAAATCAAGACAATTTAAATTTTAGACTCCTATAAAAATGATCTTGGAGGTAAAAGCAAGTCCTTTTCTAGGTACTAAAATCATGTGACAAAAATGTGAGAGACGACCCAAAAATATGAGTCAACGCGGAAAATAGATCCACATCAATCCAAAATAGGTATCCCAGCACAATATTAATCATAGTTGATCGGGCCCTTCATTCCCACGTGAGTCTCGTTAGCCGTAAGTTAGGTTTAAAAAATACATATATAAGATTTTCCTTAAACTGTAACTAACATCAAATGTTTTTAAAAAATGGTGAAAGTAACTATAAACTTTAATACTAACTGCGGTTGTCTAATACTAACTGCCATTACTTTATGTTGGTGGGCCACAGTGGTACCTAAGTTGCATTACCCTCCCTCCCCTTGAACCCCGCTCCAATCTCCATCTTCTTCATCACTCACCCTCCCCAACAGCCAACATCAAGCCATCAACCATCAACACATAATCAATCAACAAAAACCAAATCAAAAACTAGTTGAGCAATACCATCCCATATCAACAAATCCACCCGGATCAAATCTTATCAAATTGGAACAAAAAAACCTCATGTGTAATTGTGTACCTTCCCCCAATAAATTAAGTGTGATGACTTTTTAATATTTACCTAGAACGTTTACGGTTTACCACAAATAATATTTACATATAATTATGTAGTATATATCAGTAAAAAGTCAGATGAAAGATCTATTCACATGTATTTTTATTTTAAATAAAAATGTGTACATCCATTAAAAAGATGCATTTATTTTCAACTCGCTTATTTAGCATATTCAATTCACATCTGGCAGAGTTTCTAAGTGTAATATGCATTTGGCTAAATAATCATTTACAATGACTATTCTGGGATTCATAACTAGTTTTTAGAAATTTACAATGAAATACATTATAATCTAAACTTCGTGTTTTATAAACTAAAAAGAAACCGTTCACAAAGTGATTTTTCAAAAATTCTTAACTTGCTAATATCATCTATTATCTTGGGCTAACAGACTCATTACAATGTGTATTTTGAAATTGACAACTCACTTATAATATATTTACAATGCTAACCTTGTAAAACTTACAAATTTAAAAACTATATTATTTATCAACTGTTGTTATCAACTGGTGGTATTTAAAAATTTATAAAATAAACTATATTATATGTGCCTGTTTGGATTAGTGCTGGGAGCTACTTTTGCAACGTGATTTGTAACATCCCACCTTAAAAACAGCGAAATTTTTTTTTTTTTTCTAAAACGTTGTTCAGAGTAGAGTAATTTCGCAACATGAGTAACTAAACCTTAACATTACATAACCGCAGTGTAAGTGTACTTATACAGTCATTTACTATCCAAAAGGAAGCAGCACCTAACTAAGCATATAAAACTAAAATCATAAAATTCCTTCTGCCGTCCTATGCCAGTAGCTCGCCCGTATCTTCAACCCCTTGGTTCGCCCAAACCTGAAGCTACAGCTGAGATCCAATTACCATTTGGATCTCAGGTAATGGTTAACCTTATGCTCAAATAAACAGTATATGGATAACAGTTATTCACAACTCATAACAGCAGTAAATCACTACATAAGCACACAGCAGATGTATGATCACAACATTGATAGAACATAAGCACAAAGCAGTATGTAAAGTCCCACTACATGTTTGCACATAAACAGTGTCACGACGGCCCATCGTGTCCTCAACGCTAGAAATAAATATTAAATTAAATATATTTAATGATATAAAATATAATTTTAATTAAATATAATATTTATAATATTAAATTTAAAATTCATAGATACTCATTTATTAATTATTAATTAGAAATTTTAATAATTATTTTATTTAAAAAAGAAAATAAATTATGGAAATAAAAAATTTGGCTTTCTAGAAATTTTACCCAAAGAAATAATAATTTTTCTTAATTGAAATAAAATTATTAAATTGGAAAAAAAAAACACTTAGTTTTAGACGTTCTTTTGGTAAAACCACATGTATATTTTTGTACCTTTGAAAGCCACGTCATCGTCAAGTTAGTAAAAAAAAGTTAAATTTAACAATCGAAGTCAAACTTAAAAATTAAACGGTATTTTTATACCTAATTTGTAGTCAAGTTTATACTTTTACGCCTAAAAATAATTTTTGGTGTGAGCGCTCCTCAAAATAAAATACATATACATTTTTACACGTTAACCTTTTTTTTTTTCAAATGAGTGTCACTCACAGTATGCTTTTTTTTAAGTATAAAAATACCAATTAGCATTTTAAATGAGTTGTCGATGAAGGCTATCAAGTGGGACGCATTTTCTTGTCCTTACGTACACCACCTCTCTCTCCTAATCACCCTTCCCCTCTCTCTTTCTTCTCCCTCTTAATTTGCACCAGCCAGAAATTTTGAGGGATTGCGGCGTTAAGCGCACATAGACTCGGGCTGCCAGGGACATTGCCGCCGTCAATTGTGAAAAAACTTTTTTTTATCGTGCATTCAGCTAAGAGAATCATGTTCAATGAATCTTTGAGATTAACAACTCGCTGCTAATATATCAGTAACTGGTCCATAGAAAATTATAGATGAAATACTGTTGGATATATGCTCTTAGTCACTTAAGCCCTATTGGGCTTTAGTGAGACCAAAGCCCATGAGGCTTAGGGTTAGATTAAGTCTTACACTTAACTCTATATATTCTAACTTTCTCCTGCTGTGCTAAGGAGGATAGCTCATCAGAAATAGACCTAAGAGGCAGACGTTCATCATCTGAACGGTTGCCCACACACCCACCCCATCCTACTCGAGAGATAGTTTGGAAGATCAGTCATAGAGCGGACGAGGATTGTTCGTGAACTGTTCGTGCAGAGGCTTTCAGACCGGTTTCATCTTTCCAGGTAATCAAAACGATGAAGGTTCTTATTTTCCTACATCAAATCAGTTAAATACGCTTCTGTGTTTTCTGATGAGATTCCTACAATTGACATCAGAGCCAGGTTGATGAGGAAAAGAACCCAGTTTTGATGTTCTTTTATTTGTCATGTGATTCTTTTAGAATTTTTTTTTTCTTGAAAATATGGCATCCTTTTCTATAATTGTTATTTATTTCATGAAGATTATTCGTTTATAATTCAGATTTGGTTCCAGTTTTAATTTTAAAGGCTTTAATCCATGGTTAGATTTTCCCTGTATTTCTTGACTTGTAACAAGGAGGCTAATCCCATATAATTAGGTTTCCTCCTTGCTATTTTACTTTATTTTCGGAATTTCCATGTAAATTTTTTGAATTTGTGAAAAGTTGTAAATCAAGAAATTGCAAGAAGATGAGCTTTCAAAGCTTCCGGGCTACTTTTCGTGGACCTCTGGACCTCGGAATTGGACAAACCATATATCGTTGGAAAGAGAACGGAAAGACGAGCGAGAATATAAAAACCCCGACCCCAGATGCTCATCCATGCGCCTCCACGCGCCGCCACAAGGGATGCGCGTGGAATTCACGCGCCGTCAAAGAACCGGCGCGTGACGGCGCGTGGGACCTCCTTTTGAGGTGGTTCCGGCGGCCGTGATCTCGTCTCTCTATGGCGGTCTTTCCCCTGAAGTTTGGTGATGATCTGACTTCGGTTGACGGCGTGGCTTCAATGAAAGCTAGGGTTTCTCTTTTATGTCTTAGGTTTTTTAGTTAAGGATTGGGTTTTGGGCTTTTGGGCTCATGGATACCCTAAAAGGGCTTGGACAAATACCATGGACTGGACAAAAGAGAAATTCCAAAGTTGTAAAATTTTTTATCTTTTAATTTTATAGGAAAGCCATGGATTAAAGTTATTTATTTAATTATTTATTAAATAGTATGAATTATATGTGCGATTAACATGATTAGAAATAACATGTCATATAGAATAGGAAGATGCCATATTGTTGCATAATCACATGTCATAAATGTATAGTAGCTATATGTCTTAAATCGATTAGTATGATAGTTATTATTGGAGATTATTTAGGCTTTCCACTAATTAATTATCAATTATTATATTTTTTTATTTTAAGATCTAGAATAATAATTGGATTAATTAATTATGGAATTAAAATCTAGATAACCATTAAATTAATTATCAATTATTATGATTTTAAATTAAAATCTAGAATAATAATTGGATTAATTAATTGTGGAATTAAAATCTAGATAAATAATCTAGCAAATTTCCTAAGAGAATTGTAATTTTGAGTAATTTGTGGGTTATTTAAAATGGTCATGTAAAGCAAATTTTGCCAAACATGACTAGATTTTAAATTCCTAATGATTTCTCTAAATTGAACGAATTCTTGGAAATTGAAAATTCTAAATTTAGAATATTGAATGGGTGAAGGTTTTAAATTAAGCATTTAATTATAAAACCTACGGGCTCCAATTGTGGGTTTATTAGTGAAATGGTTATCGCTGAAGCCCCATCGGATAAGGATAATCGGATTTCACTAGATTAAACCCTAATATTTTCAAAATTCTAGTGAAGTTTTGTACGGCCCATCGTTGGCAACACTTGGGCACTAAAGATAATTTTGAAAGTAAACAATGGTTAAATACATTTAACTTTGGTAAAATTGTTAACCCTCCCATCGAGGCACTGGCAATGGAACTGAAGGCCCAAATTAACAATATTGGTTTTACAAATATCTTGCCCATCGTAAGCCTTGTAAAGATAACTAATGGATTGTTAAACAATAAACAAATAGTAGTTATTAGAATCTACTAGCGATATATTTGTTTGTTGTTAATTATGGTTTGTAACTAGTGTGCTTTTCATTTTATCAGAAAAATGTCTTCATTCAATCCTTTAGCTACTATTTTGAGTCAAAAACCTATGGATGGTACAAACTACAAACAATGGAAAACTAATTTGGATATTGTTCTTCAATATGAAAAGCTCAACTTTGTTCTAACTACCCCTAAGCCAACGTAGCCTGCTGCAGATGCGTCTGATGTAATTCAGACTCAATTTCAGCAGGAGAAGGAAAGATGGGAGAAGGCGAATGTGGCAGTTCGCTGCTATATTTTGGCCAGTCTCGCTAGTCACCTTCAGGAGCAAGTGAGCATGATTAAGAGTGGGGCAACAATGCTCCAGACTCTTGATGGCATGTTTGCTACGCCTAGCAGCTCTGCAAGACAAAATGCGCTGAATGCAGTCACCAAGACAGTGATGTCTGGAGGAAGTGTGCGGGATCATTGTCTGACAATGATAGCAAACTTCAAGAAGGCTGATGACCATGGTATCAAGTTTGAACAAGAAGTGAAAGTTGACCTTCTCTTACAATCACTGCCTGAATACTTCAATTAATTCAAGATGAATTATAATATGAATAAGATGAATCTTGATCTCACTCAATTGATGCACGAGCTTGAGAGTGCTGAACAATCTCTAGTCAAGCAAGGAAGTGCACTTTTTGTTGGTGAGGGTTCTGTGAAACCTAAGGGGAAACCCAAAGGAAAGAACAAGAACAAGAAAAAGAAGAAATCAGGTACTCCAGTTGCCAAAACAGTTGCAATGAAGCAGCCAAAAGGCAAGTGCTTCAAGTGCGGACAAAAGGGGCATTGGAAGAAAGATTGCCCACGTATGAAACAACCAGGTATGGGTAATTTACATGTGATTGAGGCTTGTTTAGTGGAGAATCATGATGATAAATGGATCGTTGATTCAGGAGCCACTAACCATGTTTGTCACTCTTTGCAGTGGTTCAAGCATAGCTTGCCTGTAAGTGAAGGACAAAGAGATTTGAAGCTTGGAAATGGGGAGCTTGTGTCTGCACAAGCAGTGGGACAAGTTGTTTTATCTTTTGATAATTGCAGAACTTTGGTTTTAGAAGACTGTTTATTTATTCCAGAATTTCAGAGGAATTTAATTTCTGTTAGTTGTTTGGATAAACATGGTTTGACAGTTCAGTTTAATTCCTCAGTTTTTATAAGAAGTTCATCTTCTTTTATTTGTTCTGGTATAAAGTTTAATGGTCTTTATTTCCTTAATCCTATTCCCTGTGAAGTTAATCATGTTGAATTAAAAGATGTTGAGCATGTCAATTCATCAAAGAAAAGAAAAGTTTCAAATGAAACTTATCTTTGGCATTTAAGATTGGGTCATATTAACTCTAACAAGATACAAGGTTTGGTCAAAAGTGGGATTTTAAAATCCCTGGAATTTGAACCGATACCAGTATGTGAATCTTGTTTAGAGGGTAAAATGACAAAGAGATCTTTCAAGGCCAAGGGAAAACGTGCCATACTTCAGCTGGAATTGGTGCATATTGATGTATGTGGACCAATAAATGTCCAGGCCAAAGGCGGGTATCAGTATTTCATCATATTTACTAATGATTACTCTAGATTTGGACATGTGTACTTGATGCGTCACAAGTCTGAGGCTTTTGGAAAATTCCAAGAGTTCAAGGCTGAGACAGAAAAGCATCTTGGTGTTCAAATTAAGACTCTTCGATCTGATCGAGGGGGTGAATACCTATCTGGAGAGTTTAGGTCTTACCTGATTAAAGAGGGGATAGTTTCACAATTATCTTCTCCAGGGACACCACAGCAGAATGGAGTTGCTGAACGGAGAAATAGAACCTTTTTAGAAATGACAAGATCTATGCTCAGTTATTCATCTCTTTCTGATTCATTCTGGGGATATGCCTTAGAAACTGCTATGTATCTATTGAACTTAGCATCGTCCAAGTCAATTTCAAAGACACCAATAGAATTGTGGAAAGGGTGTAAGCCCTCCATGAATCATATTCGGATTTGGGGTGCTCCGGCACATGTCTTGCAACAGAAACCAGATAAAATGGATTCGCGTACTGAAGTATGCATGTTTATAGGCTATCCTAAAGGAACCAGAGGTTGGTTGTTTTATAGTCCAAAAGATAAGATCGTCTTAGTGAGAACTCACGTGACTTTTTTTAAAGGAGGACTAGATGGAAAATTATAAGCCCATGAGTAAGGTTATTCTTGATGAGTTTTTCTCGGATCAAGAATTTCCAAAATTCTCTAGAAGCTTCATCCATTGTTCCCTTGATTGTTCAAAGAGGGGGAAAAAATATACCTCTGGGTGAACAAACATGGGAACCATAATTGGAAATTCAACATGATAATACAAGTAGGAACTAATAGAAATATTAGTATCTTATGTGGAAGAATAATATCAATGATTTGTTAACATGTAATATGAAGAGCCACCATCTGACCCAAAACTTGGATCTACTGTAGATACACCAGATCTAGTGTGGTACATTCGTAGTGGGAAAGAATCTTTTCAACCCTCTAGACATCTCTTGTTGGGTGACATTGATCCCATGAGTTACGATAATGCACTGGAAGATGTTATTGATCAAGTGTTGCTCATAGCTATGAACAATGAGGTGGAATACTTGTATTTCATCTCTGTACGGTCTCTGGTAAAGACACCAAGAGGGGTAAGACCCACTATGTGTATGTGGACCTACAAAGCAAAGAGAGGATAGACAGGAAGGTGAAAACCTTCAAGACTAGTTTGGTGGCAAATGATTGTCAGACGCCATGCTTGATTCTATCTAGATTCTCTTAGTTGCTGTTACAAGTCTCATTTATGAGATTTTATTTTGGGAGTTGGATGATAGAATATCTACATGCAACGACCAAAAAGGTTTATAACTAATGGGCAAGAACACTATATGCAAGTTGTGAAAGTCCATTCTATGGACTTAAGCAAGCATCCAGGTCATGGAACATCAGGTTTGATCAGGTTATCAAAATTATGTTTTTGAGAAAACCTTGATTAATGGCTTGTATTTGTATGTAAAGATCCAAGGGGAGGCAGTAGATTTTCTGGTACTTTATGTAGATGATATGCTTCTTATTGGAAACAAAGTGGTGGTAATATCAAATGTAAAGAGTTGGCTGAGTAAGCGTTTTAATATGAAAGCCAAGGGGAAGCCAATTATATTCTTGGTATGAAACTCTTATGAGATCGGAAGAATAAGAAGTTGGCATCATCTTAGGTTACTTACATTGACAAAACTCTTGCCAAAACCCAACATGGGGAATTCTAAGAGGGGAATCATGTCTCTCAGATGTGGAATTCATCTTCCTAAGGAGTAACTTCTAAAGAATCCAGAGAAGGAAGAATGCATGAGTAGGATACCTTATGCTTTGGCAATAGGTAGTCTTATGAATACCATGTGGAGCATTAAACTAGACATCTGCCACTCAGTGGGAGTAGTGAGATGGTACCATTATAGTCCTAGAGGAACACTAGATTGTTGTTAAGCATGTACTCAAGTATCTTCGGAGAACGAGAGATTATGTGCTGTATATTCTAGTGGGAGTCTTGAAAAGCTGATCTTTCACGAATTCAGTTTTTAAGTGGATATTGACTCAAGAAAATCCACCTCGGGATATGTGTACACCCTAAATGGCGGTGCCATTTGTTGGAGAAGTGTAAAACAATCATGTGTGGCTGACTCTGCCACAGAGGCTGAATATGTAGCTGCTTCTGTGTAATACCCGGATAGCCATTATCTGGAAAATTATATTATAACAGTAAAATGTCCGATAATGAAGATTTTGTCTTAACATGTTATAGGATTAGTTTTGGGATAAATTAAGAAAAATTAAAGGAAATTTATTGTCGGAAATGTGAAAAATACCATTTAAGGTCATAAAACATTCCGAGGGAATTATGGAAAATTCAAAGAAACATGAAATAATTATGAAAAATTTAGAAAACACCTTATTCATAATTTAGACAATTTAATAAAATATTTCCTATTAAAATAAAAAGAGGGAAAACTAAAAAGTATTCTAGAATAGAAATTGATTCCATAATTTTCAATATTTTAGTTAAAGGGTGAATTAACAATGTTAACAAAATTGTTGTGAGGAAATAATTAATTTTAATTAAGAAAATTATTAGGAACTATTAAAGGAGTAATTAAGTAATTTTTGGAAATTTTACAAGGTCTAAAGCCATGTGATTGATTAGGAACCAATAGGAAATTTTGGGAGAAACAAATATAAGATAAATAGGATATTAAGATTAATGGAAAAATTATAATTATATATATGTGTGTGCGTGTGTGTGTGGCCGAAAATTAGGCCAAAAAGAAAAAAAAATAAATAGAAAATGGGAGGATAAATATGAAAGAAGATCTTAAATAAAATAATAATATAATTAAAACATGTGTTAATTAGATAATAATATAATAATCAGAGGAAAAATGAACAGGATAAATGATCACGGATAGAAAGTAATCCCGTTGTGAGATTCTGGGAATGGGTTAGGAAAAACCAGAATATATTATTGGTCAGTGGATTTTTATCCAGAAGTTAGTACCGACCGAAGTTATTTCTGAAACCGGTCGTGAATATCGAGGATTTTCGGCAGACAACGGGATGTCCTTACTGGGTATATAAGGGTAGAAGAACCCAGTATTCTTAAAGAGGAAGAAAAGACCTTCAGCGTATTATTCTCGGAATTTTAAGGTGCTACGGAATCTCGTGATCGGGGCATCGAACCGGGATTTCATCAGATAAAGCAAGATGACATAAGACTTGATGATGCAGCAGGGATGACATCATCCTTGAGAGGTGTAAGGCCAAGATCTTACCACCTAGCAAAAATGCGATCCAACGGTCGGAATTCAACCATATAAAGTTCAACGAAATTACGAAAATGCCATCGGGTTTTCCTATAAATACCTCTCCATTCTTTCACAAATCTCACACCAAACTCTCTTAAGGATTTCGAAAATTTGGAGAGAAAGGAAGAAGGAGGAGTCCGGAGAAAAATCCCAGCGAAGCTCTGAGTAAGTCTTCGGTCCCTAGTCTTTAGTTCGGTAATTCTTCCGGTAGTTATAATAGGAATGCTAGAATAGTCTTTAATCTTCATATTTTAAGAATAAATATGATATTTATTTTAGAAATATGATAGAGGAAAGGCTATAGCAAAAATTTTGAGAAATTAAAGTCGAAACAGCGAAGCTCTGGCGAAATTCCGCCGAACAGTCAAACCAGGGGCAAAATGGTAATATGTATCTAAAAGGCCCGTTTTGGTTCTAAATACTCATATTAGTGATATTAACCTTATAGGATACTCGGAACACCGAACTGCTGTTTCCGCTGTCATCGCCGTTGAGCCGTTGTCAAACGTGCCATAATTTGACGGAAGTGTCAAAAATCGTCAACGGAGGTACGGACGCGTATTGTAACCTTAACACTTATGCTGCTTATATACATATATGTGATAGACATGCTTAGACACTGAAACTCTGCTTAGGGTTGTCAGTTATACTTACAGCTTGATACGGATTATAGTCTTGATAATGCCGTTAGGTCTGCTTAGCGCTGAGGACACGATGGGCCGTCGTGGCACTGGATATGTGCAACCATTATGTGGGGCTTTACATACTACTTTGTGCTTATGTTCTGCCAATATATGATCATGCATCTGCTTTGTGCTTATGTAGTGATATACTGCTGTTATGTGAATATGTTCATGCTGTTATCAATATACTGTTATATTTGAGCATAAGGTTAACCGTTACCTGAGATCCAATTGGAAATTGGATCTCAGCTGTAGCTTCAGGGTCAGGAGTACAAAGGGGATGACAATAGAGGCAGGTGTCCGGTGTAGGAGGGCGGAAGAAGTTATCAGTTTATCTTTGTATATTCTATTTAACACTATCTTCTTTTGGGATGACTGTATAAGAAATAAAAAAATTACACTATGGTTATGCATCTTTGGATTCAGATACTCAGTTTATGAAAATGCTCAAACTCTGATTACCGTGTTGGTTTAAAAAAAAAAAATCCGCTATTTTAAGTGGGATGTTACATTCTGAGGCTGCAAAGGAAGCTGCATGGTTAAAGAAGTTCCTAACGGAGCTTCAGGTGATACCAAGTGTTGACTGTCCTATCACACTTTACTGTGACAACGGTGGTGCAGTAGCACAGTCCAAGGAACCAAGGTGTCACAAGAGACAAAAACACATAGAGAGGAAGTACCACTTGATCCGAGATATAGTTAAAAGAGGAGATACTATGGTAGCAAAGATAGCATCAGACGAGAACCTTGCTGACCCTTTTACTAAGAGTTTGCCAGAACGTGTGTTCGAGAGGCATGTTACATCTATGGGTTTTAGGAGGATTCCAGATTTGCTATAGCTTTAGATAGTTGTTATTTCACTTTGTTATTTTGTGTTTCTTTTCAGCAAGACATTATGACATTGCAATTTTTTTGAATGTTAATAAATGAGGTGTTTTATCATTTATTTCGCACATTATTTACAAACACTAAGGTCCGGATCAATTGTGGAGTATATGATCATATGGATACGTTCATAGAGGACATGGTCATAGGTTCTCACAATTGATGAATAAGTTCACAGCTATTAAATTAAGTTGGGCACTTTATTTAGGCTGCAATATTTTATGAAATGGTTTTGTTCGAATCATTATAAAATATTGGTGTGAGTTAATTCTTGCATTGAATGGATCAAGGAGAGATTTGATTAAGGTTGTTCTTTCTGTCATAAGGAATCAAATCTCCAGATAACTATAGTCATGTAGTTGCTCTAAATCCTGAGTTTATTTTAAATGGGTAATTAAATAGTTTTCATTCTTTGATTTACCAACGGATGAGGTTTGATCTATATGACGGCCAATAACTTGGTATTTTGGGATTGAGACTATTTGGTTATCGGTGTTTATGAGATAAACAACATGGAATTTATAGGAAATGTCCCCTTGATATGTTTCGGTACTTGGATATTGAAGACACTGGCCAGTGCATGTAATCCATTAGAGAAACTATCAAAGTCAAGGGAATAAATAATTGATTGGGTTACAGAAGACTAGTCAATCAATTATAGACATTCTATAAAGGGGCGATGCATATACATGTTATAAGTGTCATTAATCTTAGAGATCACGTTCGGGCTTTTAGTGGAGTAGCACCGAACTAGATAATCTTCTATAGATTATCATGAGCCTTGATGAATGACAAATGATAGATCCCCAGGCTAGCTCGATACAAGGGATGGGGTATATAATCAGATAATGATGGCTTATGGACTACACGATCTTGGGTTTATGAACTCAAGTTTGTAACTTAAAAGAGCAAGTGGGAGATTGTTGGATATATGCTCTTAGTCACTTAAGCCCTATTGGGCTTTAGTGAGACCAAAGCCCATGAGGCTTAGGGTTAGATTAAGTCTTGCACTTAACTCTATATATTCTAACTTTCTCCTGCTGTGCCTAAGGAGGATAGCTCATCAGAAATAGACCTAAGAGGCAGACGTTCATCATCTGAACGGTTGCCCACACACCCACCCCATCCTATTCGAGAGATAGTTTGGAAGATCAGTCATAGAGCGGATGAGGATTGTTCGTGAACTGTTCGTGCAGAGGCTTTCAGACCGATTTCATCTTTCCAGGTAATCAAAACGATGAAGGTTCTTATTTTCCTACATCAAATCAGTTAAATACGCTTCCGTGTTTTCTGATGAGATTCCTACAAATACATCAAAATATATTGAAAATTTTTCATTCACATGTAGTCTTTTGGTGTGGATGAGGAAAAAACGGAAAGAGCAATTTAGTAATTGTAGTTATAGAAATGAGCAACTTTAAACCATTAAATTAAATTGTAAAAGAAAATCAAAGAAAAAGTGGAAAGAAGAGCGTAACTTCATGTTTGGGGAAAATGAAAGAAAAAGTTTGGGACCCAGGCGCAGCCATTCATGTACGTTCTTGGTTGTTGAAAGAGAGATAAAAAAAAGAAAGGCCATTGAGAGAAGAGATTAAAAGCCTTAATTATCTGATGATAATGAGATTTTAAGATTCATGTAGGAACGGAGATGATCGTCAAAATAGGGGGCTCCTACCACTCGACTCTGGTAAACGAAGGCGCGTTTGAAAAATCTGTGTGGGTATTCATGACATTTAAGCGTTGAACATTCCAATTCCCTATTCTCTATGTCTTAAATATAAGATATAGTTGATTCTTTTTTAAGAAACTAAGGAAACTAATTAAATTATTTTAAAAGATTTATATTTATACATTTTTTTCTCCAAACTATTTTGCTTAACTTATAAAGTAATATGTAATTTAAAGACACACAAATATGATATGGAGTAACTTATTTAGCTTTTATGATCTTTCCAAAAAAAAGTTAACTATGTTTTATATTTAGAAGTAGAAGAGTATTTAATTGATTTCTTACATTGTTGTTTGTTACAGTAATTTTCTAGAAACATCATGAACGTTTGTGTTGTCTAGGGGTTCCTGGATTGCTTATCTGTTTACTTTTTTTCTTTTCATAGAAACTGAGATATGGAGATCTCATCTCATGTTAGTTATCCCCCTCCAAAATGTAAGAACTGGTCCAAACTCATATATGGATGTCCTAGATATGATGGCCTCTCTCTACTAAGCAAAAAATGCTTGGTTGGGAAACTGTTTCCCCAAAATATATAACTTCCATAGCCTCCGTAACTTATAAAAAAACATTAACTCATTAAACATGTTTTAGATTAATTAATTTCTTAAAAAAATTTACCCATAAAAATATTGTTGACTAAATCTGGGAAGTCATTTTTAAACATTAATCATGAAGGAAAAATTGATAAATAAATATTAATTATTATCTCTGGTCTTCATTATAAGTTAATTTTGGTTTTAATATTAGAGTTAGTTTAGAAGTTAATTTTGGTCATAAATATTAAAAAAAATCATATAATCTCCTATATTTATAATTTTTCTTCATATTAATTTACTCTATTTTTAAATTGATATATAATTTGATGATACACATAAGTATCATGTAATATATGTTATAATAAAATAATTTATTTAGCTTATTTAGTCTCCTTAAATTAGTCAACTAATGCTTATATTAGAACATTAAGTAGTAATTAGCTAGCTATAAGGCTCTTATAATATTCATAAGAGGAAGTTCATACTCTCCAGTTGCCTTATAACTATATATGACCTCCATTTATTATTTATAAGAGGTATTATGAAATTCCAAAAGAACAAATATCAAAATCATTGAATATTCTTACAATATTTTGTGAAGGGGGAAATTATTGTGTTATCCTACTTGTAGACTTGATATCTTTTGATTGCACTTGTTGGAGCTCAATATATAACGATGTCAAGTTGAAGTTAAATTTCGGTCCCAGGAAAATGTGAGTTAAACTAGTTAAACTCATCAATTTTCGGAATCATCAGGCTTATATAGGATAAATTTATACACAAGAAAAATGATATATCTATATAGAAACTCAAGTGAGAATTCCATTAACTAAAATTAACATGTGTTCTGATTACTATAACACTTGACTTGGGTTTGAGATTAACAACTCGCTGATAATATATCAGCAACTGGTCCATAGAAAATTATAGATGAAATACATCAAAATATATTGAAAATTTTTCATTCACATGTAGTCTTTTGGTGTGGATGAGGAAAAAACGGAAAGAGCAATTTAGTAATTGTAGTTATAGAAATGAGCAACTTTAAACCATTAAATTAAATTGTAAAAGAAAATCAAAGAAAAAGTGGAAAGAAGAGCGTAACTTCATGTTTGGGGAAAATGAAAGAAAAAGTTTGGGACCCAGGCGCAGCCATTCATGTACGTTCTTGGTTGTTGAAAGAGAGATAAAAAAAGAAAGGCCATTGAGAGAAGAGATTAAAAGCCTTAATTATCTGATGATAATGAGATTTTAAGATTCATGTAGGAACGGAGATGATCGTCAAAATAGGGGGCTCCTACCACTCGACTCTGGTAAACGAAGGCGCGTTTGAAAAATCTGTGTGGGTATTCATGACATTTAAGCGTTGAACATTCCAATTCCCGCGTGATTTATGTCTTAAAGATAATTTTTTCAGACTCTGAATATTAGAGATATTTGATTTTTTTTTTAACACATTAAGAAAGTTAATTAAATTATTTTAAAATATTTATATTTATCATTTTTTTTAACTATTTTTCTTAACTTATATAAACTGATACATAATCTAAAGATATATAACCTATTATATGATTAAGTAACTTATTTAGTTTTTTAAATCTTTTAAAAAAAGTTAATTCTGTTTTATGTTTACACCAGAGGGAGTATTTGATTAATTTCTTAAATAGTTGTTCGTTACAGTAATTTTCTAGAAACATCATGAACGTGTGCGTTGTTTAGGGATTCCTGGATTAGTTATCTGTTTTCTTTTTTTGTTTTTATAGAAACTGAGATATGGAGATCTCATCTCAAGTTAATTATCCCCCTCCAAAAAATAAGAACTGATTTTCCTTTAAAGCAAAAAACTTAATAGAGAGATATCATTAGATCTCAACGGTCTAATTTGATTTGAACAATCTAGATTTAAATTTTTAAAATTCTATTTTTCTTTAAAAAAATCCTTTTAATGGATAGAGAATATAAAATAAATATAATCTCTTAATTACTCTTCTTTTAAAAATAATTTTTTATTTAAAAAAACTTAAACCTAGACCATCCAAAATTATATCTAAATGGTTTAGATCTGGTAAACTTTCCCCACTAAGCAAAAAATGCTTGGTAGGGAAACTGGTTCCCCAAAATATATAACTTTCACAGCCTCCATAACTTATACAAAACATTAACTCATTAAAAATGTTTTACATTAATTAAATTTTTTAATTTAACCCATAAAAAATATTGTTGATTAGATCCGATGAGTCATGTCTAAACGTTGATCATTGAGGTAAAATTTATAAATAAGTATTAATTACTACCTCTAGTCCATATTATAAGTTAGTTTTGGTCTTAAACATAAGAATTAGTTTAGAAGTTAATTTTGGTCATAAATATTTTTTTTAAAAATCATTTAATTTCTTATATTTATAGTTTTTCTTCTACCTGATTTATCTTACTTATAAATTGATATATAATTTGATGATACACATAAATATCATGTAATATATGTTATAATTAAATAATTTATTTATCTTCTTTAGTTTCTTTAAATTTGTCAACTAACTCTTATATTAAGATCATGATATAGTAATTAGAAGGCTCTTATAATATGCAAAGAGGAAGTACATACTCTCTCCAGTTGACTTATAACTATATGTGAACCTCTATTTATAATTTATAAGAGGAATTATGAAAATCCTAAACAACAAATATCAAAATCATTGAATATTTTTACAATATTTTGTAAGGAATAAAATCCGGGACAAAAAGCCTTACATTTACCTATGCGGTCCACTGCCCCAATTAATCAAAGAATTCGAAGATTTTTTCTTTTGTTAGGCTTAGGTATTCAGTATTCTTCTATTGAAAGTAATCTTATTTGAGATATTGTCGGGCACTAAATGTAAACACATCTTTCAACAGGGATTTAAACATTAATTCACTACATTATAAAAAAAGATTAGCTCCTTTTTGTAGGGCCAACAGTTAAATTTAAAGATTTTTCATTTGAGGAGGGTTCCTTCAAGTAGCTGGTACCTGCTGATCCATAAGATTAACTTCAAGCCACATGTATGCGGAAAAAAAAAAAAAAAAAAGATGTTATCATTCCCTAAAATACATGCATGTTACGTACAGTGAGAGATGCCCTGCTACCTTCCAAAAAAGACTTAAAAGTACACTCTGACCCAAAACAAGGTCTTTTTTAAATGGGAGGAGGTGAAACAGGAATCTTATTTATTTATTTTTATTTTTTAGACAAATATTTGCTTGCATTTCATTTTTTGATAACCCTTCAGAAAGGTTTAAACTTTAAACGCCTTTTTCATCCACACCCCACCTCCCTTTCATCTCCCAAACCAATCGCAAATGACATGTATCATTATTTTCCTGGGCAGAGTGAAATATTATAAATCAATAATGTTTTGTCGATATTTTAAAACAAAATCAAAACTCCAAATTAAAAATTCAGCCCCCCCCCCCCCCCCCCCCAAACAAAAAAAAAAAAAAGCGGGAGTGTTTTTTCCTCATGAAAAATATAGTGTGCGGGAAAAGGGAAGAGGACATAGTAAAGTGGAGATGCAAGGGCATGACTATTACACGCCAGTTGTGACAAATACTAGTTATTTCTAATTAATATAAATGTACTAATAAAAAAGCTAAATATATTTAATTTGTTAGAAAATTGAAGTATTTTCAATATTATTATTATAATGTTAACTAGTATATTTTTGAACTCCAACATCATACTAATTTCTACCCGCTTATATTTTTAATGTAAGATGTTTCTAATTAACTCACATGTATATATGTCTTATAAAAGGGACCTATCATTATCCTTATTAAATATGAGCACATATAAAAGAAAAATACCTCTTGAAATTAGTAAATACCTTATAAAAAAAGATGAATTAATGTGCAGTACGTTAGAGAAGGTGTATTGTGATAGATAGAAGAGGAGGGAGTATACTGCTTGGTGGGTTAGAGAGAGTAAGGTTGTGGATGATGGATATAATTGTGCGTGAATAATGGAGACAAGGAGTCACCATAATCCTCCATTAATGAAGTTTGGAAGCTTATCACTGTGACCACCAATTCTCATTCTCGCATTTCATGTGAACTTGTTTTGACATTCAATTTCCCAACCCTCCCTTCACCATATCCTTCACTCTCCTGAAAACCATGCAATTCCTTCTTTCTTAGCTGACTACTGGGTATCTCTTTAATTTCTTTCTTTAACTTGTTTTTAGATCTCATTCACAAACAAATACATCATATTTTCTATACTATGATTCTATGAGGATAAGGAGTTTATTGGATAAGCTATGATCATTACTAGCGATGAGATTATATTTTAACAACAGAATTTGATGGTTTTGTTGTAGAATATACTGTCTCTGATTGATCAACAACATAATTTTTCGTCCCTAGTTTACCGTTTTTTAGTGAATATACTTGCAATTGTTTCATAATGATTGAAATTATACTCAAGTACAGAAGTGAGTTTTTATAAAACTTGAGCTTCAATTTGAACACGCTATTGCGAAACAATAAAATGAGTTTTTTATTTATTAATAATTATAGTTGTTCATTGAATGATATGCATTCGATGCATATCAAAAGATTCTTGAATTATACATCACAAACGATTTTTTATTCTTAGACTAATAGGTAGCCAAAAGATCCATCCTCCGGCATACAACCTATTTGGCTGTGAAGTGGGAAATTATTGAGTGTTATCCCACTTGTAGATTTAATATCTTTAAATTACACTTATTGGAGCTCAATATATAATGATGTAAAGTTGAAGTTAACTTTCGGTAACCAAAAAAAAAGTGAGTTAAACTCATCAATTTTCCAAATCATCAAGTTTATATAGGCATTAATTTGTACACAAGAAAAATTATATACCTATATATAAACTTAAGTGAGAATTCCATTAATTGATGTCAATGGGCATGTTTGGAATAGAAATGATAGAAGTGACTTATTTTCAATATAAATTTGGCAAAAGTAAGATAAGATAAAATTTATATTATAAATGTGATTTATGTTTAAATTGACGGTGACAGAAGTGACTTTTTTCTAAACTAAAAATTATTTGTATTATTATTTGAAAAATCAGTTGAAATGGAAAATAACTGAAAATGATATAAATCTTATTGAATACTACTTATATAAATATATTAATGTATATATTGTTGATAATTGAAGATAAAAATTTAAATTTAAATTTGATAAAAAATATTTAAATTATTATTAAAAAATTAAAACACTAAAGTTCTTAAATAAATATATTTTAATAAAATTGTATATAAATGAGAATGCATACATAATTGTACCTTACTAATTAAAGGTAATGGGGGAATTAACACTGAAAAAAATAAAAAATAAAAAAGTTGAAGAAGGAGTTTGTGATGCTAAGGGACACGTGGCGATGTTGCTATCAGTGTTTTGAAAGCATGGTCCCTACAAGAAGGCCACGCGTTTCCTGGCTTCATGTTAGTCATGTGCGTGTGAAGTGGGCCAAAAATTTTGTTGCTTTTCCTTTGGACTTTTCCTTTCATCACTTAGTCCATTTGTTTGTGATGTTAACCCAAACGCCACAAAATATGTTTTTCTCTCCCATTGTTCATTTACCCCACGCCACTAACAAGCTAACGTGTTCTGATTACTGTAGCACTTGACTTGGGTTTGGATTTAGCGTTGGCAGTAATTAATCCCATAAGAGCAAAGTAGGATTAGGAATATGCTCCTTTATGAATTACGCTCTTTAACTCCATTTTAGTGTATGTTTAAGTTAGTATTTGAAAAGCATGTTTATGTAAGCCAATTTAAAGCTCCTCCAACATATTTACTTCGTAAATTGTAAATCATATTAGAAAATTAGTTTCTATCGTTAATCCAATAGGCATCAATACTTATCATTATGGTATTTAACTCCTCTGTAAAAGCAAAGCAATTTTAGTAACAGCATAAACATGGATTTTACACATACAAAGCAATTTCACTTTGCAGGATTATGCAAAATAAACTCTAATAACCTCCTTCATCTATGGAACTAAGCCTATTCTGATATTATTCGCTCCTCATCTGCCATTTCAACTAATCTTGTTTAGTGAAGTAGCCATCATCTTGCAGGTTCTCAAACCAGAGATCTCAAAACAGCATACGAACAAAAACCGGAACTTAAGTAGAAAATTTCAGGATTTGTGAGGTAAAGACTTTCCCTCGTAAATTTCAGGATTTTCGAGGGAACTCTTTTTCCCTAGCAAATTCTAATTTATTTAAAAAAATCTGAAAAAATAAAATAAATTCATAAAAAATATGAAAAATTAAAAAATAAAAGAAATTGTATGTCATAAAAATAAATTGTACAATCATACGAGTTTAAATAGCAAAAACAAAATATTACAAATTATAATATTTCAAAATGAACTAAAAAAACTCTAAACAGCAGCAGTCTGGTCATCGTCACCACCAGTATCGTCATCACCACTAAGAGGCAGCCCTGTACCCTTGTCCTTCAATAGGGACTAGAGAAGTGTTCGCATCTCACTAATCATATTTCCTTGCTCCCTCATCATCTTTTCTTGCTCCATCACCTTCTATTCTAACGCCTTTACCCTCTTATCTTCTGCAAAACCAACATTACGAAGTCAATTTATTTGTCCTACTTCATTTAAATAAACAAGGGAATAATGTTTTGTGATTGATAGCAAAAGTATAAAGTTTATCTGCATGACCACCTCTAACACTGCTGGATGAGCGCTTTGAAGACGACTTCAGTTCACTGGCAAAAGCACCCATCTCAAAGACTAACTAATTCAGCTACTAACCTAAGTGGTAAATACAACTGTCCGCTTATACCAACCAATTGCCACTTAATCAAGAAAGTGGTGAACAAAC
Organism: Acacia confusa; assembly: GCA_037074495.1. NCBI lineage: Eukaryota > Viridiplantae > Streptophyta > Magnoliopsida > Fabales > Fabaceae > Acacia > Acacia confusa. The sequence goes on from CM073509.1 coordinate 5,587,548, forward strand.
ACATGCAGTGAAAAAGAACAAATTCTAGCAAGCAACCTGAGAATGAGGATAGTACACTAGAAGATGGGAATATGCAACAGGCCAAATAAAGAATGATAAAGTACAGGTAAAAATAGTGACATATAACAATTTTCTTGGAAAACATATATATTATTATTTCATCATAATGCAAACACACAATTACATCAGGGTTGTAGTTTGTTACCTCAATTCCAGCAACCAATTGCAAAAAATAAAATAAAAAATGGTCAAACAATGCAGAAGAGAACAATCCACACAAAATGCAACTGTGGCAAATGAGCAAAATAGGATATAATCAAGTCTCAACACAAATCTTAATTAACCAAGTAGTAAGGGGATACCAATATTTTCCATTAATCTATTAAATCATTAAACCTTTACTTTTAAGTTGTCATTTCTTTTGCATTTTTTTCATTTTTTTGCACTTAATTAATTAATGTTGGTGGGATTAAATGGAGGGGATGCACCGTCTCTTAATTAATAAAAACTACTATTATTATCTTGAATTAATTAATAACACGTTAAATTTGTAAACTGAAGAAGAAATTAATAATTATTTTACTTAATTCAATATGCTAGAAAAATCAGTTGTATATAATATATGAATAACTTAAACCGAACTAACTAAAAAATTGAGATTTTTTTTAATTGATCGAAGTATGAAATAAAAGAACAGAATATACCAGAATTGTGTTTTATTAATTAATCTAATATTATCCATTGACACTAATTATGTTGGGTAGGCTAGCATAACTTTGACACCCTATATTTATTATTTATGTGTGTGCTGTACAGTGACCTAATGACTTATTAGAATAAGTCAAATTTAGGTGACTTAATAATTAATGGGACTGCATGCAATTTTTTTTTTTATTGCGATAAACTTTGATTTTAATTATCAATGTGGGCTTTCAAAATAAATAAATTAACCGCAACTTTAGGCTTGATTTAAAAACTTTGATTGTAAGTTGTTTCCTTTGGATGATAGATTAAGACAGCCAACTAGAATCAAATAATTAAATTCATATAAAAAATCCATTCCCAACGTACCCTGATATGCGACCAAAATAAAAATTAAGAATTAAGAATTTCAACATAAAGTGACTGTTCTTACAATAAAGAAACTAGCAATTATGTATAATTAAAACACATTGTCACATCTCTAAAATTTAAGACAGAATTAAGCATGAAGCAGCCTTTTTTTTTTAAAAAAAAAAACGTATAATAATAAAGAGAGAAAGATTTGTGTTATAAAAAAACGTATAATAAAAACGCATGAAGCATGAAGCTGCCTTTTTACTCTAGATCTACACATTATAATTATAATAATAACATGTAATAATGGTTGGCAAAATGATTTAAGTACAAACATACAGATTACTACAAGAGAGAAAGATTTGTTCAGTCATAAATGAAAAGAGACTCTCTTGGCAGTTTAAACAAAAAAATCGCATACATATATAAATCTTACTTGTTGAAGAACAGTTTGAGGTGGAGAAAGAAGAGCAACGGTGGATGGCTCATGAGGTTGCTCAGACTGGAGAGGCGGGAGAGCTCTTGGCCGTGGAGGTTGGACAGCACGATGAAGAAGGAGGAAGAGAAGGACGTCAGCACAGTGAAGAAGAGGAAGTTGGACAGACCGAAAATGGAGGGGGGCATTTAAAGGAAGTTGCAACGGAACTACCGTGTTCCGTCGCAATATGGCGCAAATTCCACCAGTTTGTGACAGAACCATGTGTTTCGTCGCAAACTTTGCGACGGAAGCTCATCTTCCGTTGCAAATATCAATCTTTTGTGATGGAGGAAGGCTCTCTGTCGCAAATTGGCTCCTTTTTGTGACGGAAGGAGCCACTCCATCACAAATAAACTCCTTTTGTGATGGATGATCCAATCCGTTGCAAAAATGGGCAATTTGAGATGGACATTAGTCTTCCGTCGCAAATACCTTAGAGTTTGCGACCCAATTTGTGTCCCTTGCAAAATAACTGTTTTCTAGTAGTGTTGATATATGAATTCATCTGGACTCCCGATTAATCCTTTAAACTAAGTGAACTCTAAACCCTAATAAATTATCTCCAAGTTAAAGTGTGGTAGATTCGGTACTAAACTCTACACCTAAAAAAACCATACATTGGAGGCGACCAGGAATCGGAATCAAATGAACAAAGTCAAATATCCCAAACATTTTTGTCTCATATGTACTGTTTTCTTTCTTAAGATTAGGGACGAAGGAGTTAAAGTTTAAATGCAACAGCCGCCCTTCGATCTCTTGACTTTAAAATGTAGCAGAACAACACTTTTTTTTATTATTTTTTTTAAAAAAGAAGACAAAATGATACTAAGTTAATTTTGTTTATAAATAGAGAACATAGTTTTTAAATTTGTCAATTTTTCTCTAATTTATCCCTTTTAATGATCCCTTAACAATAATCAAGAATGAGAGAATTGAGGAAGATAATTAGGGTGTTGTAAAAAATATATATCATATTAACTAACTCAACTAATTTTCTTAATCTAGTCAATCTTACTCCTTTAGTTCTTATAAAAGGTATATTTTGAGAGTTCATTTTAGTTTAAATATAAAACATATTTTTTATATTTGTCATTCTTTTCCGAATTTGACCATATTAATGATCGCTCAACCATAATCAAAGAGAATTTATTTTTAGAAAATTTATCTCATATTAACTAACTTAACTAACTTGTTTAGAAGTGATGACTTCCTAATTTTAATAGATTTGAGGTATATTTTGATATAATTAGGAAGTCATTAATACTAAATTGAAGGGATTTTCTTAAGATTTTAAGAGAAATCAAGTTGGCACATCATTTATGGGGTTTCAATTTAAAATAAATGTTTTTTAGTTTATGAAATAAATAATAGTAATCAGAAGTTTTTCTTAAAAAAAAACTATTAAAAAAATATAAGGAGTTAGTTGTATTATTATTATTATTATTATTATTATATAATCCTTTTATTTGCATGATGAAGGATCAGAGGAAGGAATTTCGCTGGGCTAATGAATTGAATGATTGAACTGGATATTGAAGTTGGGTCCCACGGATTGAACAGAATTGGTCTGAATGAATTGAAAGAAGAAAAAAAAGACCTAAAACCTACAGGTGGGGACGCGTGATTTGAAGAAGCATGGAATTGGGCCACACCATTTGAATGGATAAAAAGAGCTATTGTTACGGGATGATTGGAAGAAGGAAGCTGGCCCACCAATTAAATGATTTGGATACCTAAATCTAAAAGGGTGTGATGGACCAATGAGAGTTGACAGAGATGGTAAGGGATCCAGGACTAGGCCCTTGGGTCGTAGGTTTAATCCCCTCTGCCGTCGTTGGGACTCCTTTGGTAGGCGATCTCGTAAGTCCCCAGTAAGTGCTCATAGAGCCCGGGGTCATGCTCTGGCCTTGATAGGGAACTGGTGTCGAACCCTTTCAAAACTTTTTAATATAAAAAAAATAAAAATAAAAATAAAAGGGTGTGATGGCTATGGAGAAGGAGGTGGCAATTAATTGGGGAGGCAATACGCGGAACAGGGACGGAGAAGACAGAATGCGAACAGAGAAGAGAGGCGACAGGAGAGGGCTGGAACACACAGAGGCAGCAACACGCAGAAGAAAAGCAGCCACTCTACCTTGGTTCCTTTTTATTTTCTTCTCTTTCCCATTTTGTTTCTCCATGAATTCTGTAGCTATGAGTAAACTCTCTTATTATCTGGATTAATTGAGTAGCTAAACCTTTTTATTCTGATATTCTTTTGAACGTTTTGTATGGATTAATATTTGGATAATCCTTTCTTTTAGTAGATAAATATTTATATGTGTTGATTTTAATCTAGGCTTAATGCTTCTAAGTGATTGACCATCATTTAGATGATTTATTCACTTAGGTTTGACTTGAGAAAGCTAATCTAGGTGTAGAACTTGATTGAAATCATGCTTGTCTTGAAGTTTACTTGATAAATAGATGGTTTGTTGGTAAAATAGAGATATATTTACTAACCTTGCATTGTCACATTAAGGTTGTTGTTTTAATATTGATTCTCATTAATTGTAGCAAGAGATTGTGCATTTTAATGAGAAGAGAAACTTGATATTGACTTGAGAGAGCTTGTCAAGTATTTGTGAACTTTAGACTAACACATTTATGTATAGAAATACTAAGAGAGAGGAAATTAATTCAATATTATGAAATGTAAAATCGGGAAAAAGAATTCTAGGCTTTTATTAAATCCTTGAAAATCAAAAAATCATTTTCTTTTATTAATTTTTATTTTTAGAAATAGTCTTTAAACATTCTCATTTCTCTTCAAAGCTTTGATTTACTCAACTTAAATGAAGGTGTAAAATCAATACCTAATCAAAGTTGTGGATACTAAGTCCTCGTGAAAGCGATACTTTATTTATCACTTTATTACTTACATACACTTGCGAGGTGAACAAGAAGGCAAAGAACAAGTCTTCAGATGAAAGCAACCAAGTACTTTTATGATAACTACCCTCCTCTACATGCATATGAGGCGGCTGTGGCCATGATCAATGTATGAGTTGGCCCTATTGTCTCATATTAGTTTCGTTGACCCTAATTTTATATATCCTCTGTTTTAAATATAAAATAAGGTTGACTTATTTTTTAGGAGATTAAGAAAATTAAATAAATTACTTAATTATATCATATATTATGTATCTTTAAATTATGTATAATTTTATTGGTCAAACTAATTAATTTAAAGAAAAAAATAAAAATAATTAAAAGTAATTTGATTAACTTACTTAATTTTTTTTAAAAATCAAATATATCTTATATTAAGGATTGGATGACGTATTATTTAACTAAATATGATTCCTAATATTCATATAAGACCAAACGGACTATATAGCCCACCGGAATTAATCATCCCATGATAATCATTTAAGCTTTAACAGTTTCACATACACTCATTTTGCTGAAGCAGTATCCTTCATTTATTCAAGTCAACGTTCATAATATTAAGGATGTGTTGGTTTGTGTCTAACCGTCAAGCCACCTAGGGTGGCTTTTTAACAACGTTTAATATAATAATTAGCTTATACTCCATCATTTTTTAATATAAAATATATTTACTTAATTTAATTAGATTAAAGAAGTTGCTTAAGTTAGTTGATATAAAATGTATTTTTCAAAATATCCTAGTTATCTTCATTAATTCTCCATTTTTCTCTCCTCCTTAATTATTGTCGATGGAACATCATTAGGAGTAAATAAAAAAATATTGACAAATATGAAGACTTTGTTTTCTGTTTAAGACCAAGATCAACTTTTAAAATATATCTTATATTAAAGACAGAATAGGGTAAATGTAACAATATTACAATGCTTGGCCCAAAAAGACTTATAAGATTTAGTTTGTGATATAAACTGTACTCCAAATTAAATCTTATATAACAGGTAAGAGGTAGTACTTAATTTATCGGAGTAGCTGAAGTAAACTAGTCATATATGTACAGCACAAAAGAAATTAAAGTATGGAGATTCTCTCGAGGAATCAATGCGATGAACATGAGGTTTATTAGTTTCCGCGAGTTACATTATTTAATTGATAAACTGTTGCATGTTATAAGAAATATAATCGTTTGGTTCTAATTATGAAACGTATTTATCTAATTTTAAAAAGATTAAGTATAATAGTTAAATTAGTTGACTATATATTTTTTTAAAAAAAATACCCTTATTTAAAATTTAAAATAACATCTAGTTATTTTGATTTTTTGTTTTTTATCGAATCTCTCCTATCTCACACATGACTTCTCCAAACCCTCATATAGTTTGACGTCGTCAATTTCTTTCAACAAATTCCGGTTTACTCTTGGAAGTTGAAAGTGTAATTTAATAATGATGTCATTATTAAATACGAAAAATTGTTCAAAATTATTTTATTAAAAAAAATAAAAAAAACAATAGAATTAAGATGTATATGACATTAATGAGTTGCAAACATTACTCACTTTATAGAATATATATATATATATATATATATATATATATCTGTGTGTGCGTGCGAGTGCGGATTATTAAATTATTATTGTGATTAATTATTATTAAGAAAGTATCAATAATAATATTTTGGAAAGAAATTGACAAAAATTAAAACTTTGTCCTTAATTAGGACCAGAGGTTGAATGAGGAATGATAATTAGGGGGCGGAAATTATATAATAGACCTAGATTTTCATAAAATTACATTTTAGCCTTATAAACATTTCAATATTTTCATTTTAGTCTCTCAATAAAACTTTTAATTAGGACCAAGATCAACTTACAAATGTTATGCTATAATTAGGATCAGACGGAGTAATATTTAAGGAAAATTCCGTTCAAGTCCCAAGGGATAAAAAAATCTTTGAAAAATTTTAAGGAAAATTCAGACGATAGAAAAATCCTAAAGAGTTATTAATCTGACTCATAAAATTGTAAATCTCACGTTTGAGAGTTGTTAATAATTTTTTTTTAAAGATTTTCTTAATTGTTTGGATGTACACGGAGTTCTCTAATATTTATGGATATTGAAAACGTCATAAGTTTTTTCGATAAAAAAAAAAAAACGTCATAAGTTTTTAAGGGGGGAAAAGTCATCAGCTGACATCCATGGTGCGAACGATACCTTTGTCGCATTAGGGAAGCGTCATCGCCATTTTTTTTATAGCTGCGCTTACAATTGTCATGGCATAATAAGTGTTTGTTAGGGATGGCTGCAGAAATAAAAAAAGGCCTAACGAAGGGGAATAAAAGTTGAGGAAGAATTGGCCCTTGGGAGTTTGGATAGTTTTCGCGGGTGGGTGATGAGTTTCTCTTAAAAAAAAAAAACGTGACTTTTTTATTTAAGTCACTTTTTTCAACTTTTTTTAGGGTGACTTTAATTAGTTTTTGGAGAAAAAATATTAGAGATAAGTGATCTAATAAGCAATATATTATTAAATATATATTTATGTATATTATAATTTATCAATTAGAATATATTTAATTAAGTACTTTAGAGTTATGATTTTTTTAATGATAATTTAATTTTTTTTATCAAATTTAAATTTAATTTTTTATATTTACTCATCACAATATATACAACTAATTAAGATATATATTTTTAGTATTCAATAAAATTCATATAATTTTCAATCATTTTTTATTTTAAACAATCATTTAAATAAGAATTTGTCTAAAAAAAATCATTTCTATCATTATTATTTCAAAAACAAATCACATTTCCAATCTAATTTTTATTTTATGTTTCTCAAAAGCAAGTCACTTTTGCGCGCAGTTATATTGGAAACCATAAAATAATATTTATTACGTTTTTGCTCAAGAAAATTATATTGATTACAGTGCTATAGGGGATGGCAATTCTCTTTGACACTGATGTCGGCGCCGATGGGACCAAATCACAAATATCATTTGCTCTTCTCAAAGACGCTAATTACGTATGACGGAGACATCTTTGTCGGGTTTCGCGTGGTACTTTACAGTTCCTCAGTAAATAATGATAAAAAACAAAAACAAAAGGCTGGACCGCTGGAGTAATTAGATTAAGTGATGTGTAAGGAAAAATATGATAAAATGATCACTTAAAATATTAAAATTGTGGTAAAGTCTTATAATACCTTTTTGTAGCATTTTTCATATGTGAAAATCCACAGATGCTCTCAGAGTCTTCTGAACTTGTCAACACATGAATATAGATTTATAAAAATATATTCATAAGCTTGTCAAAACATGAACATAGATTTGTTCATATAAGCACATGGACTTGTTAAACATGTACATGAACTTGTTAAAAAAGATTTATGAACTTGTCAATACAGGTACATAAGGGTATTTGTGTCTTTTATATATATGAAAAATAGTATAAGAAAGTCTTACAAGATTTCACTGTAATTTTAAAATTTCAATAGATTATTTTATCATTTTTTCCCTCACTTGAGACCTAGATGCAGTTTTACCTTTAATTTTTTTTTCTTTTATATGAGTTTTACCTTAAATTAATGTAACATGAACTATTCAACCGTACCAATTTTGTCCTAATAAAACTCACCGTATATAATTATATATTATATTAAATTATGTAAAAGCTGCTTCATTTGCATTATCAAATGAGCTCGCAACAAATTTGTCTTTGTGCTTATTAATTTTCTTTAATTGTATCCAATGTTATCAAACTCAGACTGGTCATCAACCCAATCGGGGTTCTGGGTTAATGGGTCATTGGTTGAACCACATAACTATGACCCGGTCTGAAAATTATAATATATTTATAAATTATACAATCATACTTATAAATATATATATAAAACAAAGAATTTACAAAATAAATGTACCTAAAACATTTTTACAAATTTAAAACATAAATAACACAATTAATTAGGAGCAAAATTAAAGAAGATGGTTTGTTTTTTTTTTTCGAAAAAAGAAGATGGGTTTACAAAATAACCTCTAAACAAAATAAAATCATGGCAAAAAATCCAAAGGTGGGGTATCAATGAAAGGCTCTCTATCATCATCAAAATAATGTAGATGACTAACAATATCTTCAGTAAAAATTTTCTTAAAAAAAAAAAATGTACCAACCGGCCGGGTTTCACAAACCCGGCCGGTTCACCGATTTTCTCCAAACTCAGTAGTCGGACTGGTTTTGGACCGGCTTTGATGTATTTATGATCCAATTAGTGGCTCGGACTGGTTGGGTGATCGGTTTGCCGATTTCCAGGTCAACCTGGCCAGTCCAAGTCGGGTCTGATAACTATGATTGTATCGTATAGTAATCAATCAACCCGCACTTGAGTAAAATTAGGTTATCATGTTTAAAAAACGAATTGATAATGTAGATGGTACTATTCCCTTAATATTCGGATCAAATTCTTGTCATATGCAAGTCTAATGGAACGTAGTTTATGGGTTTTAATTAGATATGTATAGCATCGCAATTATGAGAAATCATTTCGTGTCAACTTTAGCACTAGTAGCAGAATATATATGCAAGCGATGGTTGAAGGTTACCTCATCGCTTTGGTAAATATATAAATGGAAGTTTGTGGGGTCAGGGGCGAGGCGTTTACACGTTTTAAGCCGCGATAAGATAATGCTATTCCTATCAATGTGATCAGACTGGGGCCAATTTAATTGAGTCCCTCCTTCAAAAACCTTCACTTTTAGAATGAAAGGAGAAGCAAGGCTGAAATGCTAACAGGCTTTTGTTCTTGAATTTAATCACCCGACCTAAGAGTATAGCGCAGCGCCAACAAAACCTACTGGTTTCAACGGCCCAGATTGGTAAGCAAAACACAAATTGAAGGCCCTGCAGAAGCCCAAGCCACCATGGAAATTAAACAAAACAATTAGAGTCCAATGGATCATATCACTTTTATAACGTTGATGAAACTCCTTTGTTTTAAATGAGTAATTGGTAACCCAACTAGCATTGCTCGTTGTGAACTTGTGATGATGATGGCAAGCACATGAGCAAAGCATCAAAGGAAAGCACAGAATAATAATATAGTTAATGACCTGATCTGCATGCAAATGATTCCATTTTGGCTTGTTTGTGTCTGTGTGTGTGTCCACATCTTACGAAACAGGGATGATGCTCATTTCTACGGCACAATAATTTATTAATTTATATTTCAGTGTGTTGAGCTCTGACCTCAAGTCCTGCAATGGTTTCATTCCTCATCAATTTCCTCCATTACCTAAAGTTTGTGAAACTATATATGATTGAATATTCAAAACATAATTTCAAGTGAGGCTTCCTAAGTCTTTTCAGTAGAATAGAGTCTTATGCTATTTTTTTAATTACTAATTTTTAGGACATATTTAATAGCTGAAATTAATTTATGCGATGCAAGAACGCTATTATTTATGAAAAGAATATCCAAGACTTGAATATGTCAACTACAATAATGTATGAAAAGCAGGTCTGAACAAAAGAATGGCTGTTCAAGTACGTATGCTCTATTATTTATTCACCATTTATTTAATTAATTATTTTTCATGATTGGATGATTGATATTTGAATGAATCATAGTATGGGAAGGCACTGGAAAGTGTTTCTTTTCCAAGAAGATCGATTTATAACGTTTATAGTTATAATATTTTTATACATGTTTTTATTAGGAAGACTGATAACAGTTAACAAAAGTGTATGATTCATATTGATTTGGCTCATGCAAATTTAATCATTCCCATTGGGTTACACGAAAACACCCCAAATACTAACTACTTGGTCAAGTTGAAGTCAACCACTATTCCACGAAGGAAGGAATCATCAGGGACAACCTAGAAGCTAGGATCGTGTGAAAGTAATATTTACGAGGTTTTGGTCGAAACCGCGGGTTCAAAAAAGCTTAATACAAGATATACTTTTTAAATTTTCAAATTATACGTAATCGGGTATCTTTCTTATTAAAGGCAAGGACTTACCCAAAAGCCATCGGTTCCATAGTGACTATCGCTCTCTTTACTTCACTTTATTTGTCAAGCGACCAATCCTCATCCATTCCCCACCACACTGTGCACTCCCTAATAGGCCCCACACTACATATGAAAATTAAAGTCGACAATGCTTCTTCATATTCAAAATCATACGCCCATATTTAATATTAAATTATTGTTGAGGGAATTTAATTGCCGTGAAATTTGTGAGCAAGCATACCCCGTTTCTATTTTCAGCGTGTGTTGCTTGCATGAGCTTCAGTATTGTTACGTGGAGACGAGGTTGTTTTTATATATATACATTTTTTTCTGCTGTCTTCTATAAGTGTGTGTTCCCATATTTGAAGTCTCGTCCGAGAGAACTAGACAAGTTTAGCAATATATACAGGTGGTGACTGATGATGAGAGGCCCTTACTAGGACAGAAATGGAATAAAGAGAGGTGCTTGGAGAAAGGAAGAGGATGAAAGGTTAAGAGCATATGTTGAGAGATACGGACACAGTAATTGGCGTCAACTTCCCAAAAACGCAGGTATATATACATATTTACATCTGAATATATATACAACACGCACTTGGCCTTAACCTGTAAATTAGCCAAACTCGACCGAACCAGATTTTGATCATGCACGCTCGGTGATGGCCATGATCTCTTCCTATATTCCTCACTTAGATTTCTTGTTCTGCTGTACTGTAAGAATGAATTTAACCAACTTGTATTTTTGGCCTAACTTCAGTTTCTAAATAAAGAAAAACAAGTTTTGAGAATAAGCCTAAATGAAGTGGAGAACTATAAGCCCATGGACTATATAGATGGACTTAGTATGTATAAACCATAAAATTAAAGTGCTGGTGTAGAATGTCACAAAACACTAATACATTATTAATTTGTTAGCAAAAGATGTCCCCCAACTATGTCCTGAGGTATAAGACGATTAGTTGAGCAAAAATGTGTCGATATAGGTGTGTACATCACATTTCCAGGGCATATTGGTGTACCCTACTTTTTCAGGAGAAGATATCTAGAACGAATGGACACATGTCTTCATATAAATTAAAGATTAATTAGAAGGGACACATGTACACCCTTATTTAATAAGGATTAAAAGATACGATGACTCTTCTAAGAGAGTAAAAAATGGCGGCTAGATGAAGATAGGAAGGAGAAAATGCCAAAAACATATGGAAAGGTAAAGATTAAAGGAAGTAACAACCAAGTTACCAAGTGTCAATATGATATTTAAAGAAGATTACTTCAGGACACTTGTACACATTTGATTAATTATGTGAGACACCTAATCATCTTCTTCATGAAACAAAGTATTTTAACCACAAAGTAGGCATATGATTAGAAGATATTTTGAGTCTAAAAGAGGACACATGGCGTGTTCACAAGAGGGGAGGACGAAAAATCAGATTTTCTCTAGAAAAATGAAGAACTTAGAGATTTCAAGAGGCAATTAATAAGAGCAAATTAGTAAATCACAGAGATATTTTATGGACAAGGACCTCTAACAAAAAGACTTCATCCTCCCTCAATTTGGTAAGGAAGAGTCTCCAAAGAGGAAGAGGTAAGGAAGTTTTCTTCTTTTAAATTCATACAAATATGCTTAAGCTTTTAATTAGTGATCTTGTATGATAATATTGAAGTTCTAGTTATAATCATAAAAGAGTTCAAAGAGAAGTAGCAAAAGAAGATAGAACCTTGAACAAGCAAGTCATTTCCTCTAACTTCTTGTAATTTTGCAAAAAGATTAAGGAAATTTTGGCCAATAGCTAGAATATGATGATATGATTTTATTTTGGTGATTTTGATAGTTTAAAAGTGTTTAAAATGGAACTTTGTATAAGAAAGAGTGTGGAATATAATTTTGAAAGTATTGAAGTTAAAGTATAACTGTATGCAAATTGAGAAGCTAAAAAAAAGACCAGTAAGGGCATTTTCATAAACTAGGAATGATTTATGTGTCTTTGGCCTTGGAAAGTATTTTTAGTAAAAAATAGACTTGTCAAGAGTTATGTAGATTTTTGGAACAACCCAATCGGATTTTTCTACAATGAGTTATGCATTTTTGAAGTTGGGTCAAAATTTTGGAATTTTCAAGGCTTTATGTGAAAATAAAGAATAAATGACCAATAAATGGATACTCCTTAATAAAGAGAATTAATGAGTTTCAAATAGTGAAAAGACCTTTTATACAAATGTATAGTTACATATTTTAAAGGAAGAGGTTATATTGGTAATGACGCCGTTTATATTATATTATTTTAGATTTATCATTCGTATTTAGTAGACGGAAGTTGATAACTCTCCATATTTCATATATTTAAGGTATATTTTGAAGATATTTGGAGAGTTATCTAAATAATTTTAAGACATTTCTATGAGATTATATGATTTTAGGCTCAAATCAAATTGGTACATTACTTGTGGGATTTCAATTTAAAATAGGGTAAAGGTGCAAAAATGCCTATGTGATTTAGTTAGAGGAGCGTCTAGCACTATATACTTTTTTTAGATGCAAAAGTAACAATGTGGTTAGAAAATCAGTGCAAATGTCACCTCCATCGTTAATAGCAAAGATGTTGACTGTTAATTTGAAACTTTTGACTAAAATTCTGACATTGGTGGGCCCACAGCGGTAACTCTTCATGTTAATTTGAAACTTTTGACTAAAATTCTGACATTGGTGGGGCCCACAGCAATAACTCTTCCCCTATTCTCAGTTTCAATTAAATCGTACTTTTATTCCCTCCACAATCAGCCGGAACAGTGTCATCTCCCTCCCAAATATTGGGAAAAATTCAATCCATAGATCCGAAAATAAGAGAAAATTGAGGAAAATATAAAAGAAAACGATGATAGATGATGATGGGTTTACAGTTTTTATTTATGAAAGGGAAAAAAATATGAATTTACTATTCCATTTGTAATTTTTGCTTATATGCTTCCTCTGTTTTGCGTTAGATTTGAGTTCCATTTGCTTTTTAGAATTTACTATTCTTCTTCATTTACATTCAGAATCAGATCCTTTATATTATCCCATGAAAGAGCTCTAAATTACATTCAAGATTAGCAACCATATGTTTTCCTTCAAAGTATCTCTCTCTGTGCTCATATGACCATATATATTTGCTCGTTATAGGTAAGCTCTTCTATGTCTTATAGAGTGAGAGCTTGTGGTGGGTTCCTTCAGATTTCTAATAGTTTCTTGTGCAAGAATACTATAAATCATGATTTGTGGGGCAAATCTTATATGTGTTTTCATGTGGCTAAGATTTAAGACGAATTGCTTATATATGAAATTTGTTTAGTTTCCTTTTTGGTCTGTTTCTGGGAAGGAGGGGACTTGCGAGGATCCTTAAGCCATAATTCAACAAAAGATTTGAAAAGAAATCAAGAAACATGAAATAGTTTTCAACTTTCTTTGTAGCTTAGAATCAATTAATACTACAAGGACAAATATAAGATTTACAAGAGACTCTTTCAAAGCTTGAAATTTTAGTAAAGGAAGAGAAATTTTACATAGGAAAAAAATGGGAAGAGAAATTTTACATAGGAAAAAAATGGGAGGAGAAATTTTACATGTCATATTCTATACATCAAAGAGAAATTTCTTTGCCAATTATTAATTTGCTGTCAGTGGTGAAGTTAGCATTACAGTATCTGGGAGTAGTAAGGACCTGATTGGAGCTCATCGAAGTGGCAGCGAGCTCTGCAATGTCATCAATGATGACCAAGTCGGAGTCGAGGAAGACAACTTTGCGAACCGATGGAGGGAGGAGGCGACTGGGGAGGTAGTTGCGAGCATAGTTGAGAGGGTAGTCTAATGCAGTGCGGATGGAAGATGAGATCAGCCCGGCGATGGTCAAGTCGGCGAAGACAACTTAGGACTTGGTTCAGCTTTCAAATGGCAACTCCCCATCGATAGCACGAATTCATAAATGAAGTTCTCTCCACCAGCATACATGTTAGCGTTTTAGTCAAAACTCCACCTTAGCTTGCATGTCAGAATTTTAGTCAAAATTTTCAAGTTAACGGTGCTATTAACGGTAGAGGTGACTTTTGCACTGATTTTCTAACCACATGGTTACTTTTGCACCTAAAAAAAGCATATGGTGTTGGACGCTTTTCTAACTAAATCACATGGGCATTTTTGCACCTTAACCCTTTAAAATAAATGTTTTATTTTATGTTATTTTATTAGGACTATTACTATTATTTATTTAGTTCTTTTATTTTTATTTTTACAAATCAAAGTAGCAGGAGGGAGACTATTATTTCATTGGCCTTGTTTCAATTAATTGGGCTGAATGCAATTGGGCCCACAGCAATTCAACAAGCACGTTCAGAATTGGACTGGAAAGTTGAATGCTTCAATTGTGCATGGCCCACAATGAATGGAAGCAAATGAAAACCTAAATAAAAAACCAGCACTACTTGTAGTGCAGTGGTATTGGGATTTATTTCCCCCTCTTAGGTCCTAGGTTTGATCCCCCTCCCCTCTTCTTGTATAAAAAAAAAAAAAAGAGGATCTGAACGAAAAGAAAGGGGGTGCGTAGAAATGAATTGAAGAAGCAGAGGAGGACGCGCACAATGAAATGAATAAAGCAGAGAGCCGAGACGCACTGGACAGAAGAGGGGAAAACCGGAGGAGCAACACGCAGGGGCTAGAGAATGCACTCTACCTTGGTTCCTTTTTATTTTCTCCTCTTCTCCATTTTTGTTTCTCCATGAGTTCAGCTAGGATTATAGTCTCTTGCTCTTTGGTTATGAGTAGCTAAACACTTTTTATTCTAGGATTCTTTTGACTCTTTTGTATAGATTAATATTTGGATATTCCTCTCTTTTGGTAAATAAATATGTGTGTGTGTGTGTGTGTGTGTGTGTGTGTGTTGATTTTAATCTAGGCTTAATGCTTCTAAATGATTGGCCTCCATTTAGATGATTTATTCACTTGGGTTTGACTTGAGAAAGCTAATCTAGGTATAGAACTTGATTGAAATCATGCTTGTCTTGAAATTTACTTGATAAATGGATGGTTTGTTGGTAAAATAGAGATATATTTACTAACCTTGCATTGTCACATTAATGTTGTTGCTTAATATTGATTCTCATTAATTGTAGCAAGAGATTGTACAATTTTAATGAGAAGAGAAACTTGATATTGACTTGAGAGAGCTTGTCAAGTATTTGTGAACCTTAGACTAACACATATATGTATGGAAATACTAATAGAAAGGAAATTAATTCAGTATTATGAAATGCAAAAAGGGGAAGAAGAATCCTAGGCTTTTATTAAATCCTTGAAAATTCAAAAATCATTTGCTTATATTAATTTTTATTTTTAGAAACAGTCTTTAAAAAATTCTCATATTTCATCAAAGCTTTGTTTTAGCTCAACTTAAACGAAAGTGTAAAATCAATGCCTGATGAAAGTTGTGGATACTAAGTCCTCGTGGGAACAATACTTTACTCATTATTTATTACTTAATACGGCTCGTATACTTGCAGAGTTATAGGCTTTAAAGTTTTTCCCTATCAGAAGTTTGTTATCTTACTAATCAATTAATTTCATGTAAGTGACCTTTATCTCATATGTTATGTATGACTTTGTTTGTATGTTTTACCATGATTGTATATGCATTCGGTGTTATTAATTTACAAGTGTTTTGGTACCAGAACCCCCAATGTGTGTGACCCTTGGCGTTGATGTGTTCCTTATTAATCAATCTGTTCTAGATTAGGCTTTGTGACTCGCTATGTGCAACTGACTAAATGTTGTATGATTTATGTTTTTGATTTTATTACATACTTTGTATATACTTTGAATATGAGATTAAAGATTACTCTGAGATTCATCTATGAATCTCAAGCTATTATAAGGGTACATGTAGTGCCTCTATGTCAAAGCAAGAGACAAGAGGTAAGATGATGAATTGAGAATTTTGGAGAGGTTGCTGGACGTAACTTTGGTTTATTACAACTTTTACTTTGAATGACTGTATAAGAATATTTTTTGATTATCTTGGTACTTACATTGGATGACTATATATTAACCAATTTATTCTTTTTGGTTACTTATTTATTTTACTAGAATTATATTATCCAAATTATTTACATGCTTTGCTACGTGGAAGCTTTGATACATATTTAACTGATAAAAAGGTAAAGACCACATTACCCGCCACCTATAAAGGTGAGGCCGGTAGGGGTGTAATAACATCCTTCTTCTACAATTTTTTATTGTGATAATCAATCAGCTATTCATATTACTTCCAATCCTACTTTTCATGAGCACAGAAAGAATCTTGAACTTGATTGCCACTTTGTTAGAGAAAAGGTTCAAGTTGGGCTTATTAAACTTCTTCTAGCTCGCACTACAAATCAACTTGCTGATATATTCACCAAGTCATTTGATCCACAATCCTTTCATGGCTTCTTATTTAGAATGATCAATATATACACTCCAGTTAGTTTGTTTGGCTTTACTTATTCTATACAAATCAGTTGTAACTAATTTGTATATGACAAGTTGTGGAAATTAGTTCTTTGAATATAAGTAAGACACACTATACACAGTGACTATCATTAATGAGAATACTTTTATCCTCAATCTCTTTTTGCATATTAAATAGAACAAAATCCAATCCGGTTTCCCCAGAAATTACAAAAACAACTATTGTTCGTCATCTCTCCCTGTGTTTATTTATTGCCTTTTCGTTTTTCATTTTCGCGTCTAGAAGAAAAGCATAAAATAATCATCAGATTTTAACCAACAACTGGACATTAGTATGTTCTGTGCGAGTTTTGAATTTCCCCAGTTTTCAGTTTTTCCAAAATTCTTGCGGCCGACGGCCATTTACATTTACGCGAGTTCTCTTTTTTCTTTTTTGGCTTAAAAATCAAATTTCTTTAATTTTCCCTACGGAAAATTAAGAATCCAGTGTCCCTAAATCATGTGTAATAACTTTAAAAGAAATCGTAAGGGCAAAGATGTGAATATCATTTAAGTAGCCTAACCTTACTATGTCTAATATGAATCTTTTACTTTTTAAGGTCACCAGTTAAGAAAATTAATGGAAAATAATAATTTGCTTATTCAAAAGCCACTAATTTAATTAGTATAGCTGAGTATTTGTTAATCTAATAATTGTAATTACAATATTGACTTAAAATAATAATTAATTACAAACCTAAGATCAATATAAGTTGTATTTTTAATTAAAAATATTAATTTCAAGATAGTTAAGATAATAATTGATATGAACGAATAGGGTGATTTAATGACTATTGTATATACTCCTCTTGAAAGTTTTTTGAAGAAAAAATATCGCTTAAATTTATTTATTTATTTAATAAGTCTTATTAAGGGAAAAATAGGCCATACGGGATTTCTTTTATTTTTCGGGATAAAAGATTGAAATTGGAAAAAAAAAATGCTTAACCTCCATACATAATGACATTTATTTTCTATTTTTAGTCCCTACCCCCTCTCTAGTCTCTACACACGCAATTCACCACCATATGCATTTACTTTCATAGAACCAACGGACTTTGTAATTTGATAGTTGGCATACATACGTCAATTCGTTTTCATCCTTAATTATGTTTTCAATCCAATCTATTTAATACCATTAGTCTCAAGTGATGATTTTTTGGTCAGCCAATAATTGTTATTTTTAAATATTAAACTTAATATATTAGTATTTTGAATGTTTGTGGACCAAGATATTTTTGTTAATGAAAGAAAAGAGGATTAAAAACATTCTAAAACTAAGGGATTAAAATGAAACTTTTTATAGTCAAAAGATTAGGAAATGACTTACCTAACAAAACCCATGCATTTGAGGTATTAAAATATACGGCCTTGTTAAAGCGTCAACTTAAAGGAAATAGTTAAAAGCCTCAACCCCAAAATCCCAAGCGACACAAGAGGCTGAATTTAAATAAAATGCTGTCTAATACATATATAAAAAAACAAAATGAATTTGGTTTAATCGGATGCGAAAAATAAATATTTTTATTTCTTTATTAGGTATATCAAAACCAATAAAACTAAAATACGATTTACATCATCAATATTTATTTTTTTTTTATACTGAAAAATTTTGGAATGATTCGACACCAGTCCCCTACCAAGGTTAGGGCATGGCCCCGGGCTCTGAGCACTTACTGGGGACTTACGAGATCGCCTACCAAAGGCATCCTAGCGATAGCAGAGGGGATCGAACCCACGACCCAAGGGCCTAGTCCTGAACCCTTACCTTGCCAGCTCTCAATGGCTACATCATCAATATTAATGACAATATCAAATGGACCTGTAGGTTGTCCCAAGTCATCAGGCCCCGCATTTTCAATACTCGTTTCTGGTTCGTTTCTTAAGTTATGCAATTTACTTGTTCTGATGACAGCAGGAACAGAACCAAAGCTTACAGGAAAGCAAAATGCATTCATATTTCACGCCTCAGATTCCATTTTGGTTTCTATTTATCGATTACCAAGTCACCAAATAGGGCGTATTTTTTCAGTTTCTGCGCTTTCATACTTAATCAAGTCCAACTATAATTATATTGTCTCCGATTGTCTCATTTCTGATCCATTTCCTCCATTTGCTAAAGTCATGTGAAACTGGCATGTTACTCAACCGAAATGTAGAATGATGCTAAATCTTTGACTAGTTCAACAGAGATGAGAGATTTCACTTTTTTTAAAAAAATTCTTTATGACGTATTTATATAAGTGAATATCATTCTTCGTCTAATTGTAATTCTTCATCTCTACACAAAAAATGATTGTTTTTGACATGTTCAAGTTTTAGATATACATGCGAACTCCGGGCATGAAATTAGTTTCAGCCTTTAAATGTGTCTCAAATAATTAAAAAACTTGAAGCCTCTCATCTCTGTTGATCTATTCATAGATTTAGACTCATTCTATACATCAGTTGAATAATATGCTAGTTTCACATGACTTTAGCAAATGGAGGAAATGGATGGGAAATGAGACAATCGTTGGACTTGATTAGATATGAATGCGCATAAACTGAAATTAATATTACGCCCTACTTGGTGTTTAGATATACATTTAGATGAAGAGCGATTTATGAAATTTTCGTTTATATATATTTTTTAAAATTGCATTATTCTTTTTGGGATTAATCTACTGGTATCGGTATCTGACGCTATTAACAACTAACTTGTTCAGTCCACAAAGAATGTAGGCCCTACAATAGTGGGGCCTCACTACGTCCAATTAATTATTGGGGTAGCTGCATATCCAAGTTTGAACACGAGGCCATAAATTGCATTATTCCAAGAGATCCAATCATAAAGTTCTGCCATATATATTTCAAGAGAGGATAAGTCTCGTATCATCCATAAGGTGTGGCTGTCATACAAGCCACTGATTGAACCATATTTTTATATAATTTTTAATAATTAAATTGGGGTTCTTAATGCATTTTGTCATAGTTATTGAGCTTAAAATACCTTTCTTGTGATAAATTGAGATTAGGAGTAAATACATTAAATTAGGGCTAAAAAGAGCAAAATTGTCAAAGAAATTGTAATTACTTTTAATCATTGATTTTTCTAAGAATATTTGAAAAGATTAAATCAAATTTAAAAAAAAAAAAAAAGTTTGATTTCAAATTGTGAAAGTTTTTGAGTTTTCATTTCAGTCCCTCTGGAAGTTTTAATTTTTTTTTGCACTTTGGTCCCTTGGTCAAAACGCAAGTTTTGACCAAGGGGTTATTAGGTTCAGCTGGATGATTAAAGGGAGAAGGGGGGAGAAACAGAGGCTGGCGGCGAGATATATTAGAACGGAGGGAAGAATCAGGGAGGCGAAGCCGAGAGCTGGAAAAAACAGTAGAGGCTGGCGAGAGTTTGAGAGAAGAAAAGAGAGAACAGAGAGTTTGGAAGCTGGCCGAGGTTCTGGAAAAACAGAGAGGAGGCTGGAGAAAACGAAGGAGAGTGGCGGCTGGAGTCTGGAAAGGCTGAACCAGCGAGGCAGAACAGAGGAGGCAGCTGAGAGGTGGAAAAATAGTAGAGGCTGGCAAGAGTTCGAAAGAAGCTGGCCGAGAGATTAAAAAAAGAAGCTGGCCGAGGGAGCTGGAACGAAGGGAAACAGAGAGGCAGCTGGAAGGATTCAGAATCGAAAAAAAAAAGAAACGGTACTAGATAGAGGCCGAGAGTCTGCTGGAGGTAGCTGAAGCATTTTTCTGCAGTTTCCGGCGAGCTTCTTGCAGTTTCCGGCGAGCTTCTTGCATTTTCCGGCGAGCATTTTCCAGATTCCGGCGAGTGAATTTTTTTACTATGAGTGGCTAATCTTCTGGATCTTGGTGATGAAGAATTGTTCTTGAGCTTATTGGACTACATTAGGGGAGTTTTATCTATCTTACTATTAGTCTAAGGATATATATTTGAATTGCTAAATTTTGATATATGATTCTGGAACTGAGATTAATGGTAATTATCTCTGTTAGTTTGATATTTGTAGTTGAGATTGGATTTTGTAGTGTGATTTTTATATGTGAATGAATTTCTTGGTGGTTTCAATGAAGCTATGTTGATTAGCGTGGTATTGTCTAATTAATGTGGTTGATTTGTACCCTTTTTGAGGGACTGTTTAGTACTCAAATTTAGAAGTCTCATGTTGCATAATTCCAATTTCAATTACGCATTAAGTGGGCTAGAACAATCTCTCAAGGGATAGTAGTTAGCTATGGTTATAGGAGCTACTATTAATTGGGAGTATTGGACTCAAGTGGTATCTTGAGATTTTTCTTAAGACTTAATGAATTTTAACTCCCATAATCTTTTAAGAGCAAGGATAGTCATTTCTTCATTACCAAGAGCATTAACCATTTAATCTTATTTCTATCCAAAGTATTTTTCGTTATTTCCAAAAGGACTAAAAAAATATAGGAATAGTTTCTTTATTTTTCTTATGCATTTTAATTAGAGAAAAACTTATTTAGGAACCCCAAATTTCTAACCATGTTTATATCACTTAGTTTATCTTAGGAAATACAAAATAAATTTGGCTCCTTGATTAAGAGAACGATCCCGAGTTAATTGTATTGTATTGCACTTAATTCGTGGTAAATAGTGATTCGACCCCGAGGCGACTAAGGGTCAGTCGAATCAGCCACTTAGATGCCACTACTTTAAATTTTGGAAACAATCACTCCCCAGAGGGATAAGATTGTGTATATATAACAACTAACCAAAGCGAAAAATAATTCTCATATTTAATTATGCCCATCCACTCAGTTACCCGGAAACTTCCCAAATAGTAACTATCTTGTCCATCAGACGTCTAAACCTACCACACAGAGAAAGGAGTCAGTGACGGCTCCGAAGGATCATGTAAATGTGGACAAAGTTTTTTATTACACGTCCACGAAGTCAAAAAGTTTTGCGAAATGCATAGTTATGCAAAATGGCCAATATAATTATATTTTACTAAGAACCGGGTACTTTTACTATTAAAGACACACGAAGCGAACCAACGAAATTAATTTCTTTTCGGAGCGACTTAAAACTTTATGTCGAACGTTACATCCATTTCTCACACTACTATGCACTCCTAATAGCCGACAAGAAAGAAGAACCATCACCAAAAAAGTAAACGTGACAGTGCTTCTTCTCGTTCAAAATTATACAACCATCCTTCACTATTTGTTATGGGAATTTTCCATGAACTCAGAAATCATATATACCCATATTTCTTCCCGCGTGTTGTCTAATTTTATTCCGAGCTAGGGCTTCAATATTAGAAATCAGGTTGATCTGACATAACCAAATAAGTCAAATAATTTGTATGGGCGATGATGAGAAGCCCATACTATGACAAAAATGGATTAAAGAGGGGTGCGTGGAGTAAGGAAGAGGATGAAACGTTAAGAGCATATGTTGAGAGATACGGCCACAGTAATTGGCGTCAACTTCCCAAACACGCAGGTATATTTATTTACATACACACACTTGAACCGGTTAACCATACTCACACCAAAACCAACTTGATTATTGATTTGTTTCAACCTAATTTGCTTTAGTTAGTTTGTAATTTAAGAAATACAAGTTGGGATGGATCTTGATGGAGTTTCAGCTGCAATAACGTACAGGTTTATCAAGGTGTGGAAAGAGTTGCAGACTCCGATGGCTAAATTACCTTCGCCCGGGAGTAAAGCGTGGAAATTACACCCAAGAAGAAGACCAACTCGTCATAAATTTACATCAACAACTTGGAAATAAGTAAGCATATGTATATGTTACCTCTGAGATATACTCTTCCCGATCTATTCGGGTTTTGATGTGAATTTAAGCTGGATGATCGAGTTTTAATTAGTTAATTTATTGAAATTGCTGATATTATGATTCCATAATGGGTTGAAAAGAGTTACGAACGGAAAAAAATGCGGTCTTTAAACATCAGGTAAACGTAAGATGCTTTCATATGTACCCTTGATATTATATATCTAACATGTATAACATTTGCAAGAGTAGATGGTCTTCCATCGCCGAAAGATTGCCAGGGAGAAGTGACAACGAAATTAAGAACCATTGGCATAGCCACCTAAAGAAGATCTTGGAGCGCAACCATGCGGAAAAATCTGAGTTGATAACGAAGGCAGGTGATAATAGTGAAGGAGAAGCAACAAAGTATCTGGAAACTGAAAACACTCTGCTTGGTTTTGCTGCTGCTTCCTCCAGTGATATTATCTCATCAGAAAATTCACCACAAATCTACATTTCATCTTCAAACTTTTCCTTCGGAGGAGAAGGTGTTGCTAATGCCGCTGCATGCGAAATATTTGAAGAATTCGGCGATTTTTGGACCCAACCATTTCTCCCAGAAAATATATATGACCAAAATAACTATAATAGTCTGAACTATGCAGCAAA
The DNA here is from genome assembly GCA_037074495.1 of Acacia confusa. Taxonomy (NCBI): domain Eukaryota; kingdom Viridiplantae; phylum Streptophyta; class Magnoliopsida; order Fabales; family Fabaceae; genus Acacia; species Acacia confusa. The sequence continues at coordinate 5,610,947 of CM073509.1, forward strand.
TGAAGCATACGTGGATGAATGTTCCTCATACATCTTCGATAATGCTGAGTTTTTGTGCCACGTGATGCAAGGATTTCCAGAAGGTCCCAAAATGGATATATAAGTAAATGGTAATTATTCTTCCTTATCATAACAAGAGGTTGCACATCGTGAATTTTAATTCAGATCTAAATCACATTTCTTTCTTTCTTCTCCGTTCTCTTCAATCAAAACATACTTGTAGTGAGTATAGATCACTCCTGAGGCTGCAAACTGGTTTTGGAGAGGTTAATTTGTTGGTTTTATTGGCCGTAATAAGATGCATATATGTGTTCGTGATTATTCTCCTCCTTCAATATATATATTTCCCTCTCAATTACATTTATGAGTTGTAATAATTAATGTATTGAAGTTAAATATGTCATGCATGCAGATTGTTGGTCAACTGAAGAAGGCTAGCTATGGATCGGATGGTTATTGGAGGATTGCCAAGAAAGCACCTAAATGCATTTGTATGCCTATGCCTTGCGCTCTTGCTAATAGCTAGGCCACTCCATCATATCGTTTGTGCTTTTGATTATTAGAGTTTGTAGACTTGAAGTTTGTTTGGATCTGTATGTTTAAAATAAATTAAGTGCTTTTGCTCATACGGTCCCATATAATTGTTAGTAGATTACTATTATTACATGAATTTATCACTAGATTAATTGTTGATTATTCAAATTGTGTATCGCAATCTACATCTAGACATTATAAACAGCATTCTTAATCAAACCTCAAACACAGATACATAAACTTTTTCTTTCTTTTTCTTTTTTTGCCAATAAAACACAGAAGATTAGAAATTAAACCGCATTGTTGCGTAGGGCTAACTTTGGTGTAAAATGTAACATGGGTAGTGATCAAGATTTCCAACTCTCTTTATAAAAAAAATTAATTGAACCAAATTAAGAAATTGAAACAAAAAAGTTGTCAAGTTAGAACACGGGATCAAGCTAAAAATCTTAGATCATATATATATCATTGTCCTGTTCATGTATATGATACTAATAATTACCCCCACATCATCTTGTTCTTCATGCATAACCTATAGCATGTCATTAATTCATTATAGATTAGACTTAGAATATATTTACAGGTATATACGTATATTCCGAATCATCATCACCTATAGATCGAACTACCTTAACTAAACTATAGAAAATCTAACTTCAAAAACTTAATTGTTAACTGATGAAAAAATACAGTATATCCTAATTAGACTACATGAGATTAGTGGTTATACTTCTGTGTCCCAAAAGCAAATCAATCCAACTATATCAATAGTTTTATGGACTCACAGACCACGTAGTTCTAAAAAATCCCATTTGCAACAATAATGTTTTCCAAATCATCTAATGATCTCCTCCCACTAAAAATATGAAGAATTGAATATGGATTGACAAAACAAATTATTCCCAAACCACCTAATTTAGTTCATCCCATAGTAATTACAAGGCTGTAAATCATAAATTAAGTAGGTAATACTGTAATAGGGAAACAAGATGGAAGTCGAAGAGCAGAATTGAATCAATGGGCGCAGATTTTCTTTTAAACTTATTTTCTTCTATGGCAAAATAGAGATCTCTCAGCATTTGTTTTGTTGTGTGGGATGGTCAAAAGAAATCCCTTTCGTTGGAAGGTCGAGTTCGATCCTTTTTCAGGTAGTAAAACCATGTGACAAAGAACCTGACAGATGACCCAAAAATATGAGTCAACTGGGAAAATAGATCCACATGGATCCAAAATAGGTTTCCCAGCTCAATATTAACTAAACAAATGACGCGTAAATTGACTAGAATAAGTCCAGGTGTCCGCCGGCTTGAGTAGAGCTGTCAAAACGGGCACCCGGCCCACATGGGCTAGGGCCAAAAAGCCCACGGGGCCAAAAAGCCCCATCTTAAAAAGCTCACACGGGCCAAAACATCATTGTAGCCCCAAAGGTTAGGCCAAAAATTCACAATGATTGTAAAATTATTGGGAGGATTACATTTAGGTCCCAAACAATAAGAGACGGAAGCTTATAGTAATAGTATACCAATACATCAGATAGGAAATCATAACAATACATCAATACATAATCAAAAGAAGAGCGAAAGAAAATAGAAGTGATTAGAAAGAAAATTTATGGCTTCTCTGATCTTTCCCTATCTTCCTCTCCATGAGATAGAAGACAATCGTTCTCTTCCACTGCCAAGGAAAGTTGCGAATCCTTTTGTTTATCCAGAGCTTGAATTATTAAAGTATTTAGCTACATAATAACATAACAAATATAAAGGAAAAACAGAACAAAACTAATCCACAGCTGAAGTAAAATTAAGTTGCATTCATAAACTTCATTATCATTAGAAAACAGCATATCATCACCAGAAAACAAACACAGATCTCTAGAAATCACTCTCGCCATATAGCCAAGGCTAACTCGAATTCTGGAGAAAGCAATATAAAAGGTATGACAATGTAAAAACTGCAACTTCAATGAAAACCACTACAGGGAGTAACCTTTCATAATATAACCAGAAACATCTTATCAAACATTCAAACTCTCATCCGCATAAAAACAGAACCACACCATACACTGAATATTCAACTTCTTTTTTTTAATTTACAACAAATTTTTTTAAACTTAACCCTCAGCAATTACGACACAGAAATCAGATTGTCTTGAAATTTTTTTTTAGCTTTACTTAGTCAGATCCACTCTATTAGAACTTAGAAGGCAGAAGAAGGAAACACACACCGCAAGAGTCGGTAGAATAAATTCTAAGAAGAAGAATGTGCCTTACCTGCTGTCGACGCTGAAAGATGAGGTGCCTGCCGTCGACGACTTCATTTACTGTGAAGGTGGAAACGAGCCAGTAAGTAGCGTAGCTGGAGGGAATCCCTAAATTCTAAACCCAACAAACCACAAGCACCATACTGGATCATACGTAATTTTGGGTTGGCCCAAGGGTTGGCCCTCTTCTAACCCCCATAGGATGGGGGTTATTTTGGGTTAGGGCCAAAAATAACCCCATCCTATGGGGGCTAAAAATAAAAGGGGTTATAAAGGGGGTTTAATGGGCTGGCCCATTAGGGTCAGCCCATTTTGACAGCTCTAGGCTTGAGCTCATGATGGGAGGTATTGCTATTTATTGTTGATTTGGCCCCTTTATCCCCACGTGAGTCCCGTCAACTATCCTGGGTAATAGTTCGGTCATCATGATTTCACCAAGGATTACAAATAAATAATAAATTTGGGTTAAAATGTAAAAATATAGCGGAGATTTTTTTTTTTTTTAGATGACCCTAACATCAAATGGTTTTGAGGGGGGTTATAGTAACTATAAGCTTTAAAAATTGGAACAAAAATCCCAGTGCCGTTATCCAACACTAATGGCTGTTACTTTATGTTGTTGGGCCCATAATGGTGTCCAGGTCAGCATAGTTTGCTATCCAGGAGAACGCATCACCCTCCCATCCTTAAACTTGGCTTTTCTCTTATACTTCTTACCATTATTTTCCCTCTTTTTTTTTGTACCGTTGGATTAAGATTTCAACGGCCCATATTTATCATATTTCCTTATCATCATGTTCTCTCTTTTTCCCTTATAACAATATTTTAATTATATGATAAATCTAGGCCGTTGAGATCTTAATCCAACAATACAAAAAGGGAAAGGAGGGAAATGATAGTAAGGGGTATAGGATGAAAGCTAAATCCCCCCTCCCCAGAAAAACTCCAATCTCCATCTTCTTCACCACTCCCACCCTCCACAACAGCCAACATTAAGCCAACAATATGAACAAAAAGTCAACAAAAACCAAATCAAAGACTAGTTGAGCAATATCATCCCATATCAACAAATCCACCCAAATTAAATCTTATCAAATTGGAACCAAAAAAGAACAACATGTTATAAAACTGAAGGAATTCTAGAGAGAAGTCAGAGGAAATTCTAGAGAGATGAAATCCATTCAAGTGTAATGAATAGTTACAGGAGACCTCTATTTATAGAAGGATGCAAATAGTAGATTACTATGCGTATATACCATGTCATCCTGTATTTGGAGATTATGGGTCAATGGACATCCACATAATAAGAATATTCATAACACTCCCCCTTGGATGTCCATTTATGAATGTGCCTCGTTAAAAACTTTAACTAGGAAAAACCCAGTGGGATAAAAACCTAGCCAAAGAAAAGAGTACAACATCCATTAATACACTATCCAGTACTGCCTCATTAAAAACCTTTCTAGGAAAAACCTAGTGGGATAAAACCCAGATAAGGGAAAAAGAGTACAGCGTGTATCGTCTCCCCCTCTTGATTACATCAGTGTTGCTCCCCCTGATGACTGCATTGCTTCAATGTCTTTCTGAGCATATTATACTTTCTATCATCAAATATTATGTTAGAAACGCCCAATTTGATTGTTCATTATATACCTGCAAGATCTAAATCTGTCAAGTAAAGTCATAATAATCTTTTCATAAATATATATGTGCATATAGAAATTCAATAAATGTTTATTCAGATAATGATGTTATATGCACTATCATCTTGAGTCCTTTTGGGACATATATGTTTCTGGCGCCATACAAATATATTGTGGCTCATGATCCTCATTATCATTCATTGCAGCATATGCTATCATAGATATTATTAACGTCGACTTCATTTTCAGTCCCATCGGATTTCATTCATAATTTATTGAGATCTCATTATATTTACATATATTAGGTACCTAGGTCTCTCTTGGACCACAATACACTTTTCTTGTAATATCTCTTCTGGAGATAACATCTCATCAAAAGATAACTCTTCTGGAGCTTTACTTAATTATCCTCGACTTGATCATCTATATTTTATAGCTCCTTTTCTCTTTCGAGGATTTTTATCTTTATAACCGATGGACCAGCAACGCTTCAGGCGTGCTTTATAACAATTCATATAGGAGCATTTGCAGTTGGGACATGTGACTTTGTCACTTTAGGTCAGTAAATGCTTTTAGCATTTGATTAGCTAAAATCTGCAAATGAATTATCTTTTAAACTTTTAGTGCACATTTCTTTGTATGAGGACCAATATGAGCCAATGATAATTCATTTCACTTTATCTTTACCAATCTGCTTATTTTTCTCCCCCTCATCAAATCATCAATTTTCTTTGTATATCCATCTATGTGCATTGTAATAGATAAATAATCATTACACATTTAAAACATTTCAAGATGGAAATTAATCTGGCTCCTGACCAAAAGCCAATTATACGGGGAGAATTCTGTTGGCTTATATAATTGCTGCAAATATACACAACATATAAATTTTGTTCTCATAATCATTGATCTATCCATTCATGGATACTTTAATACATTATTTCTGGATCATTCAATCTGGAAATTACGCGCATAATATATTGCAAACTTCTGGTTGCAAACATCACTGCAAACTTTGCAAATTTATAATCTCATATGTAAACTTTCAATTTGATATATTTCCAGAGATCCATTTCCAATAATTAATTCTATCTGAGAACATGCAGCACATAATATATGACTCGGATGATCAAACAAGTCATGCCAACATTTCATATGATTTATCATCAAACCTAATATTCATTTTGGGAGAATCAACATAAAAACATTCACAAAGAATTATCACATAAATATTCACACTTGATATATATCATTAACATTCTCCCCCTCAAGTGTGAGACCTTAAAAATTAATTTATGGAATTTCCATACAATATTCCATGATAATAGCATATATGATATCTATTTCATTAAAATTCCACATATTTCTAAATGCATTATCAATGCATAATTTTGTTACTTCTGGTAACAAAATTTCCATTTTCCAGAATCAACAAACAAATATATATTAAATACAAAATCATCAGGTGTATCTTTGCAGATTCACGAGCGCAATACTGTGTAATCACAGGCACATCACTGTGGAATCACAGGCGCGACAACTCAGATTGTCGTATACATATAAAGTCAAAAAGATTCCAGGCTCGTGCTTTATAGGGAGCAAATCTGAGGCACATCACTGTGGAATCACAGGCGCGACAACTCAGATTGTCGTATACATATAAAGTCAAAAAGATTCCAGGCTCGTGCTTTATAGGGAGCAAATCTGTAGAGATTTAACAGGACTTAATTCAACTATAAATAGAGGAAGGCAAACGAACATGCCTCACAAACACTCAAGCATCTGATAATATCAACTACCAGATACTTACACATATTTCTCTAAATTCTATTGCCATGGCAGGACCAAGCAGTTTTATCCCAGTTTCTGATACATCCGAAACAGCATTACTTGATGCTTTGTTGTATGATGATCAGCATAACATGTCATTTACTTCTTTGTTATCTCCTAATCCCTTTGAAATGTTTATTCCTCCTTCTACTATTCCTCCATCTGCTTCAAATGTACCTACTTCTCCCCCTAGAACAAGTGTTCTTCCTCAATCTACAAGGATTGAAGGTACAACTGAAGCAGGTTCATCAAGGAGGCCTGTTAAGAGGTGTAGAACTATGGCAGAACTAATGGAATCTACCAATCCAGTTCAGCCAATAGTGTCGGCAGTTAATCAACCAGCATTCACTAGCCAGCAAACTATCATCAGTTTGCCAGCAACAACCAGCCCGACAACAACAATCAGCCTGCCAACAACCACTAGCCAGCCAGCAACAATTAGCCAGCCAACAGCTACAAGCCAATTAACAACTACTAGCTTATTGGAATGTAGTTGCTGTCATGTTTTACGGGAAATTATTCATACCAACGGACTTCAGTACCATAAACTTGAAGTTCACGAAAGAAGAACAGGTATGATTACCCATGCTGTTTTATTTGAAAAAGTACAGGATAAATCTTATAATACTGACAGGCTTCCAATGTTTGATTTCACAAAGAAAAATTTTGAAGAAATCAAACAATTTCTGACACAGTATTGTATAGATTTACAAGCATCAGGATATATCTTGATGCGTGATCCTGTATTAGCCTATCATGAGGTTCTCTGTGTTGGTTCAGAATGGGCTATAAATCCAAATGACCTCCATGGAAGTTCATTTCAAACCAATATTGAACACTCATTAGGCAAAGGAAAACAACCTGCAGTAAGTATACCCTATGATACTTCATCCCTTAACCAGGGTGAATTATATAGGTTATCTATGGAGCAAAGAGAAAGAATAAAGAAAACAACGCTCCATGATTTAAGAAATTATTTTCACTTAACCCTTGATGAAGCGAGTAAACAATTAAATATGTCTACTCACACCATACAAAAAAATCTATCAAAAAGGAGGGTTAACTGAGTGGCCACACAAGAAGCTCAAGAAACTTATGACGCAAATCTCGATATTACGAAGAGCTTTGCCTCATCTGGATCCCATCTCAAGAAAAGCAAAAGAAGAAGACATTAAATATCTTCAGAATGAGATGATTAAGGTTTGTAATGATGTTGAGCCACTCGCTATTAAACTTTGTTGAAATAATATTTCCTTTTGTTTAATTATTTTGTTTATGAATATTCCTCTCCCGTATTCACAAAAATTGTTATAATCATAGAAATCACAAAACAACCATAATAATATATTTGCTTCATTCACTTCTGGGAATGAAGTTGGATAAAAATTCATGATCCATAACTCACTTATTTGTTTGATCATGGCAAGAAATTAATCCATAATATTTCTTGACTTTACCACAATATTTCTACTACAATAGCAAATTGAATATATTTATTTATAATATCAATCATGATCATACAATCCCTTGTCTCATAATTTAAGGGAATATTTAATGCCAAATATATAATTTTGAGACCTTTATACAACTGATGGCATACAAAATTTATGGATCAAATATTGTTTCATAATTTGTCACTTGTTATCAGGCTAACTTGCCTCTTGGCTTCAGGCTATCTTGCCTCTGAAATTAAGGCTATCTTGCCTCTTGGTCTCAAGCCAATTTATGCCTCATCTCTCTATGGCATTTTGATCTCATAATATATATGGCCTTTTAACAATTTATCTTCAGGATAAATAAAATATAAACATAATAAAATAAATAGATGGAACCCACTAATATGTATATATTAGTGTCGTTGCCATAAATAATAAAAGGGAAGGGGGATTTATATAAAGCAGTAAATAAATAAATAAAAATAAAATAAATGACTGGAAATAAACGTGCTAAATAAATAAAAAGAAGATGAAATAGGAATGGGAGTAAACTCACAGCGAGACCTATCTCATTCAAAGGTAAGAAAGAAGATGCATATGCAAATGTAAATATATAAAGCAATTAATAAATAAATAAAATAAAATAAATGACTGGAAATAAACATGCTAAATAAATAAAAAGAAGATGAGATAGGAATGGTAGTAAACTCACAGCGAGACCTATCTCATCCAAAGATAAGAAAGAGGATGCATATGCAAATGTAAATATATATATAATATATAGAAGGCAGTAAATAAAATTTAAATAAATGGAGTCCACTATATCAGTGTTACCACCATGAAAAATAAAGCAGTAAATAATAAAATAAATGGTGCCCACTATACTAGTGTTGCTACCATGAAAAAGTAAATAAAGCAGTAAAGAATTAAAATAAAATAAATGGGACCCACAAAGTGTCACCACCATAAAAGATAAATAAATGCTGAATAAAATAAATAAATTGAGCCCACTAATAGATATTAGTGTGCCTCCATGAAGAATAAATAAATGCATAATAAAATAAATAAATGGAGCTCACTATTAAAAAGTGTTGCCGCCATAAAAGATAAATAAAAGTAAATAACATAAAAGTAAATGTTAGTTACAATAAAAATAAATGCACAAAAGTAAATGTTAGTGACAATAATAAAATCTCAAATTAAAACAATTAAAAGAGAAAATTAAATCTAGACTTTCAGGAGTCAAATTAACAATAATAATAAAATTATATATAATTAATCTAGACTTCCAATCTGGAGTCAAATAAATAACAAATAAATAAATAATAAATAATAATAAAATCTCAAATTTTTTTTTTTTTAAGAGAAACTGTCGGCAGAAACAGTTTTTTTTTTTTTTTTTTTTTTTTTTTGAGATGGAAAAATTTTCGGTATATATATACACACACACACTTTAATTGTGCTATCATCCATTTCCATTAACATACATATATAATATTAGAGTATATAAAACAGTTATATAAATATATATATATTTGTTTGTTTTTATTTATATAAACAATATATATATATAAAGAAAGAAAGTAGAGATTTTGTGCAATCATTCACCTTTGTCAGTAATTTGAAGCCTTGAACACGTCTCCCTGTCACCAACTTCTAATCCTTCGTTTTTTTTTTTAATAATATATAAGAAAACACAATACCTATTGCATGTCTGCATGTGAACTTTTGTCCTTACCACTGCTGAAATTTGTCTCATGTGAACTGTGGGCCTCTTTTCTTTCTACCGACAGTTTCAAAAAAAAAAAAAAAATTAGAGCAAGTTCCTGTGCTTCTTCTTTTACCCCCTTTTTTTTCAGCCTCAATTCTTTCCTCCTCCATCTTTTTCGATCTGATTTTAGAGCTTTAATTGACTATGATGGGCTTCCTTGGCAGCAATCATCCAACATGGGAACAACGTGGCAAGAAGATAAAGAGATCAACTATACGAGTGATGAGGGATATAATAGAGGAATACATGGAAAACATCAAGCAGGCAAGAGGTGTTGGAAGCCCAATGAAGGAATCTGATGAGAGTGGGAACCGGAGATGAGCAAAGAGCGACGGCGGTATAGAGCAGGATGACGGAGGATGACGCACGGTGTGGGTGAAGAGCTATGGAGATAGATCACGAGAGGAAGGCCGATCTGATGAGGGAAATGGATTTGAGGATGGAAGAGACGAGGTATAATATTTGAATCATGAAGGAAAAATTGTGGAAGAGGATCTGGGAAATGATTACTAGAAAAAGATGATGAACATCTAGGAGAGAGTATAAGATATGAAAGCGATCTGAGAAGAAGAAGATATCAGCAATCGTGCTGATAACGTGTTATAAAACTGAAGGAATTCTAGAGAGAAGTCAGAGGAAATTCTAGAGAGATGAAATCCATTCAAGTGTAATGAATAGTTACAGGAGACCTCTATTTATAGAAGGATGCAAATAGTAGATTACTATGCGTATATACCATGTCATCCTGTATTTGGAGATTATGGGTCAATGGACATCCACATAATAAGAATATTCATAACACAACAAACTTCGATTATGAAGAAAATACCATGGAATAATGTAAGCCTAAAAATTAAGGAAGGTTAAGTTGCAAAATTTTCCTAAAACAATTAGTAAATTAATTATTAGAAAAATTAACTAAAATAAAGAAAAGAAAAAAAATGCATGACATAAACTCATTATGTAATCAATTTTTGTTTTCCCTTCACTACCCACACATACAACACGTCACAGACCGAATAGATATGCTCTCTCTATTTGTTGTCCAACCCACTCCATTCGTTCAACCCATTATCCATCTCTAACCCATCACATGAGCAAGCCATCAGGAAGAGCAACCCAAAAACGCAGACATATGCTGAAGCTGAAATAGTACCCTATTTTTGGTGAAACCAGTTCTGTAGGGGATGAAAGTGGAGCTCATTTTTGCCAGTTTTGAAATCTACTTTCACTAAGAGTTAGAACGCTAGGTTTCCTCTGGACCATTGCTCATCATCTATTTTAATGATAAAAAAACATAGCTATCAGTTTTTTTTGAATGAGTGATAATTTTCGAGCTCCATGTTGGAATGGTAAACGTTAGTATTTTTACATGAAATTTCATCAGTAGATAGAGGACATCTTAAGTTTCAAAACTAGCCAAAAAATGGCCAAAACCAACGTCTAGAATGAGAACAATGATTTTTCAAAGTTGAGCTATAAACACTGAAACTTTCTATATTTAAAAATGAACATTTATTTTCGAGCTCCAGTTTGGAATAGCAAACTCTTGTGTTTTTTCTATGAAAATTTTATAGGAGATAGTACTCTCCTTAATCTTCTAAATGAGCTTTGGTTCACCTCAAACGGAGGTTTACAACTCCAGTTATAATTTTTAGAAGTTGAGTTACAAAACAAGAAACGTTTTTTTTACTACTTATGGAGTAGTAAAATGACGTTACATTTCATGTTAGTTAAAAAACTTCCAAAAATTATGAAAATTTTCAAATATGTAGCAGAAACATAGAGCTCTAATTTGATAGGTAACACACATCATTTGGAATTGTATCAATGAAGATATGAACTTTTGAAGTTTACCTATATTCCTAGAAGTTATACTGGACAAACATGATGTTTTTGAAATCTGGGAATTATCTAACATGTGTTGATTGTTGGTATTATTTTTGTATGAAACTAGACATGTCAAGGGACACATGAGCTTTGGAAGAACACCATTTAGATTTTTATACAATTTATTATGAATTTGTGAATTTAGGTAATAGGACAAACCGTTTCCTAGAGAAAATTCTAGACAATGGTTACATTTTGAATTTTTGTGAATTGTTGACATGTGATAAAATACTGAAATCAATTTTCCTAGAAACTAGACTTATCTTATCAAGGAGTTCATATAATTTTGAACTACTTAATTGGGACGTTGAGAACTCCATATGTGAATTTTTAAAATAAACACTGAATTTGGACTTTCAAATTGAATAGTAGAGAAAAATAATTACTTAGAGAATAATATGAATTATGTTGGCTATTAGTGTTATTTTCGTGTGAAAGTAGACATGCCAAGGGGCATGTAGCTTTTGGGAGAGCCTCTTTTGGAATTTTGTAAAATTAATTATGAATTTCCAAAGTAGGGTCAATATATTTTGGAAAACCATAATTAACATTATATTTTGAAAAATTATGGGAAGCATTTAATTGTCACATAAGTACATATATGATGCATTAAAGCATGTCTATAGTATGATTGATAATTATAAGCCCCAAATTAAAATGCTTGGGATCATAGCTAATATTGAGAAAATTACTGGGAATTTAGTATAATTATAATAATAACATATATTCTTGTTATTATTGGGAATGAGTGATAATAATAATAAATAAATGAGGAATTATTATTATTATTATTATTATTACTAGGGAATTTTTAAGGGATCAATAACATTATCAATCCTCTAAACTAATTCGCATAGTTAGTTTCTTTGCGATTCAAGTAAGTGACTAACGACAATAATAATCGTTTTTAGGTAGACCTTTACACCTTTTTCGATCTCAACATCTACCGAACAGGAATTTAAGGACACAAGCTCAAGGTGGGTAATTGTAATCTTAATAGCATGTATATATGTGTTCATGTATTAGTTGATCACGTTTAATAAATGATTTACTTGTTATGTTTTTCCTAGATGTGGATTGAGGCTGTGTGTCTCATAAGATTGTGTGTCCTAATAACGGCTGTGGTCCTTGGCCGTTAACTGTGGTCATAGTGCAACTTGTTTACTTGTAAATGCTTATACGTTTAATATGTGCTATATTGTCATTTATGCATCATATTTGTTCATAAGATTAGCCATTATCCCTAGGGTTCATTCATTTGAACTCCAACCATATTAAGGAAACAAGAAGTGGATTAGGCACAAAGGGAAAGACGCAACAATAAGGAATATTTTAGCAGCTTATCTTTTATCATTCAGGACTATTAGTCTAAGAGTTTGTCTTTTGTCTTAACATTTGGATTGTTGTATTAAGATCCCCCCTGTGGGATAGATATCGCTCGCAAAAAATTTACCTTCGCGTTTTCAATGTTTTCAAACTAAATTATTTTATAAAAGCTTTATTCCGCAATTAAGTCATCCAAATTATTCAATGCCTGTGCGCTTATACTCTAAGAATAATTAGATAAATGTCCTATATAAGAGAGGGTGTTTACAACTTGGATTTTCCTCTCATTTGGTGTGTGTGTGTGTGTTTTGATTTCAACCTAAGCTTAATGTTTCTAAGTGATTGGCTTCCATTTAGATGATTTATTCACTTAGGTTTGACTTGAGAAAGCTAATATATATAGGTGTAGAACTTGATCGAAATCATGCTTGTCTTGAAGTTTACTTCATAAATGGATGTTTTGTCAGTAAAATAGAGATATATTTACTAATATTGCATTGTCACATTAAGGTTATTGTATAAATATTAATTCTCATTAATTGTAGCAAGAGATTGTACATTTTAATGAGAAGAGAAACTTGATTTTGATTTGCACTACTACAAAAAGGGGTTTTTACTTCCCTAAAAAACGTCTTTTTTTATAAAAAGGAAATAAAAATAAAAACGATGACATTTTTGTAATTTTATATAAGAAAAGTTAACTTTTTGCGTTTAAGTTTTTGAATTAGACGCTGAAAGTGTACTTAAAACGTCCTAAAATATTATTAGGATGTCAAAAGTGCCAAAAGAAGAGTAAAAAGCAGTGACAAACGAAAATGTTGGCGGCAAAATTAGGCTTTTTAAAAAAAATATTTGGACACTAAAATTGGGTCTACATCTGGGCTCGAGTCAAAGTGCCACATTTTTGGCATCTAAGATATTTTTTTAAACGCCAAAAATTTACCTTTTGGCGTCTAAACTTATTATATAGACACCAAAGAGTAAAATTTATGGCGTCGAAGAATATGTCTTCGACGCCAAAATACCCAGCGTGAGATATTATTTCTAACACCAAATAACATTTCATTCCATCGGGTAGTGAGCGTAGAGGGAGCAGACTGAGCAAGTTTTCTATTCCTCCAAGTCATGTGTCCTAGCCTTCTTCCACCTCTAGCCGCCACTCTATTGGACCTCGGTGCTTTCCCTGACCTCCGCCTCCCACTTGCCATAGTTTCAGCTTCTTTTCTTAATTTATTATCATTGTTCTGTTGCTTGAAGCTATCAACGGCTTGTGTTTCGACACAAATTATACCAACTTCGGGAAGAAAGGGGTATGAAGCCCGAGACATTTGCCAGCCTAATCTCTGCTATTCTTTACGAGAATAGGTATGAAATTTATCATATCTTGTCGGATCAGAATTCTGCTCCTTTTTTAAACTTATTCTTGCTATATACTTTGTGCAGAAAGTTGTAAATTCACTACTATTAAAAATTCACTTGTGTCTAGCCGTCAACCCACCTAACAACGTTTAATATAATTAACTTATACTCCATCAGTCCTTAATATAAAACATATTTATCTAATTTAATTAGATTTAAAAAGTTAGTTAAGTTAGTTAATATGTCATATATTTTCTAAAATATTCTAGTTATCTTCCTTAATTCTCTTATTCTCTCTCCTCCTTGATTATTATTAAGGGATTATCATTAGGGGTAAATTAAGAAATATTGACAAATATGACAACTTTATCTTCTGTTTAAGATCAAGATCAACTCTCCAAATATATCTTATATTAAGGACAAGAGGGGGGTAAGATTTAACGATATTACAATGTTTGGCACAAAAAAAAATTATAAGATTTAGTTTTAATTTAAATTGCACTCTGAATTAAATCTTATATAAAAGGTAAGATGTAGCACTAAATTTATGGGAGTGGCTGAAGTAAACTAGTCATATACGTATAGCACAAAAGAAATTAAAGTATGGAGATTCTCTCGAGGAATCAATGCGATGAATGAGGTTTATTAGTTTCCACGAGTTACATTACTTAATTGATAAATTGTTGAATGATATAAAAAATATACGGTTCTAATTATAGGGCATATTTACCTAATTTTACAGAGATTAAGTATAGTAGTTAAATCAGTTAATTATATTTGTTTTCCTAAAATTGCTCTTATTTAAAATTTAAAATAACATTCAGTTACTCTGATTCTCTGTTTTTTTGTTGGATCTCTCTAAACTCACACATGACTTCTCCAACCCCTCACATAGTATGACATCGTTGATCTCCCTCAACAACTTTCAGTTTACTATTGAAGGTTGGAAATGTAATTTAATAGTGATGTCATTATTAAATATGACAAAAATTGCTCAAAATTATTTTATATAAAAAAAAAAAAGCCAATAGAATTGAGGTTTATATAACATTAATAAGTTACAAGCATTTTTCACTTTATAGAATATATATGTATATTATTAAATTATTATTAAGAAAGTATCAATATGAATATTTTGAGAAGAAATTAACAAAAATTAGAACTTTGTCTTTAATTAAGACTAATATTAACTCACAAATATTGTCCTGTAATTAAGATCGGAGGGAGTAATATTTGGGAAAAATTCTGTTTAGGTCTAAAGGGACCAAGAAAATCTTAAAAAAGTCTCAAGTGAAATTTAAATGTCAGAAAAGTTCGAAAGAGTTGTTAATCCGATTGATAAAATTGTTAATCCCACATATGAGAGTTGTTAATCTCATAGAAGGAGTTGTTAATGAGACTTTTTCTGATATCTGAATTTCCGTTAAATTTTTTTGATCTCTTAGGACCCAAACGAAATTTTTCCTAATATTTATGGAAATTGAAAAGGGTTAAATAGTAATTTCACCCCGGAAGTATACCGCTAGTAGCAATGTTGCCCTAAAAGTTTTTTTGGGCTCAATTTTGCCCCAGAAATAAAAAAAAACATAGCAATGTTGCCCTCCATTTATTGGCGGGACTGACGGAGTTAGCACACTTGATTGTCAAACACTGACACTCGAATGTGTGCAAAAAAAAATTTCCCTTCATTCCTCCAAGTGCAAACTCAAATGAGTATGCACTGACTGCACACTCAAGTGAGTATACACTTGGTGCACACTCTCATATATAATGAGTGTGCAGTTGTGCACCAAGTGGCCACTCACTCAAGTGTGACTCGAGTGTGTGCAATGCACACTCGAGTAAGTGTGCAATCCGTGCACACTCATTTGAGTGTGCATCTCAAAAAGAAAAAAAAAATTCCGCACACACTCGAGTGTCCGTGCATGACACTTAAATGTGGTAACTCCGTCAATCCCGTCGTTAAATAGAGGGTAACATTGCTATATTTTTATACTTTCGAGGTAAAATTCAGTCTAAAAAAACTTTCAGGGCAACATTGCTCCTGGCGGTATACTTCTAAAACAATATTACTACTTAACCCAAATTGAAAACGTCATCAGCTTTTGAGCAAAAAAGAAAAAAGAAACGTCATCAGCTGACGTCGATGGTGCGAACCAAATTTTTGTCGCATTAGGGAAGCATCATCGCAATTTTTTTCTTTTTTTTTTACAGTTGCGCTTACAATTGTCGTGGCATAATAAGTGCTTGTTGGGGGCCACGGCAGAAATTAAAAAAAGCCTAACGAAGGGGAATAAAAGTTGAGGAAAAATTGGCACTTGGGATAGTTTCGATGGGTGGGTGATGAGTTCCTCCACACAAAAAAAGTGACCTTTTAGAGAAAATTCACGGGTACAAAAAAAGCTTTTAAGACCGGACGAAAAAGGCATCCTAAGACCGGATCAACGACCGGTCTCGTTCTAAGCGGTCTTAAAAGTCTATTACTTTTAAGATCGGATACGCAATTGGTCTTAAAACATACTTTTAAGACCAGAATTTTAAAATATCCGGTCTTAAAAGTCTCATTCTATCACAAAAAAAAGGGACTTTTAAGACCGGTTGCGAAAACACATCCAGTCTTAAAAGTCCCTTTCTATTAAAAAAAACTGGAAACCAGAAATTTGTCTGGGTGAACAGCATATTAGGGATAAATTTGAATAATCTCCTTTGATACAAATCCAACACCACCATTCCATCCTTCTGGAGGCTGCACAAATCACATCATTTCATCGTTTAAGTTAGGCTATCCTGATTCAATGAAGGATGAAAACTTGAGTTCTCTTTGAAATGATATAGCAAGTAAGAAACTAACCTGATTCACGATATAGTATACTTTGAAACGATCAGGATAATTAGCAACAAGACGGTCCAAGTCTTCCCTCATATATATAAATACACAAATTACTATAAATGAGAAGTAAACAAACATTGTATACCTTAAACAAAGACATATTTGGAATGTTACAGTGATTTTAGACCCTCCAGCAAGCATCCCAAAGATAAACCCATCGAGCATCCCGAATTAACCTCAATTCATAAATTCTGGTTTGCAAATTTTCCAAGTCATAAAAGCAAAAATAAAATAGATCAAAGAAAACAAAGTAAAAATTGCGAACCTAAAGAAGCTAAATAAAATAGATCGAAGAAGACAAAGTAAAAATTGCGAACCTGGAGAAGCTAGAACCAAAACAAGAAATCTTCAAAGCAAAGAAGGCGAGAGCAATTTTCGTAGCATCATAAAATTTGTGAGTGAGATCCTTGAGATAAGATGAGATGAGTTGAAAATAATGAGGTAAGATTTAAAAGGTCGAAGAGAGGTTTAGAGAGAGAAATTCAATTTTTGAAGCGGGAAGATAAAAAATTCATCTTTTAGACTTTTTAGACCGGACTTTTTAAACATCCAGTCTTAAAAATATATTTTTTAGACTGGACTTGTTAAATATCCAGTCTTAAAAGTCTTTTAAAGAAGTTTAGAGAGCGAAATTCAATTTTTGTAGCTGGAAAATAAAAAATTCATCTTGTAGACTTTTTAGACCGGACTTTTTAAACATCCGGTCTTAAAAGTACTTTTTAAACTGAACTTTTTAAATATTCGGTCTTAAAAGTCTATTTTTTAGAGATTTAGAGAGCGAAAATCAATTTTTGAGGCAGTAAAATAAAAAATTCATCTTTTATACTTTTTAGACCGGACTTTTTAAACATCCAGTCTTAAAAGTCTAAGAGAGCGAAATTCAATTTTCAAAGCGGGAAAATAAAAAATTCATCTTTTACACTTTTTAGACCGGACTTTTTAAACATCCGGTCTTAAAAGTCTAAGAGAGCGAAATTCAGTTTTCGTAGCGGGAAAATAAAAAATTCATCTTTTAGACTTTTTAGATCAGAATTTTTAAACATCCGATCTTAAAAGTACTTTTTAGACTGAACTTTTTAAATATCCGGTCTTAAAAGTCTATTTTTTAGAGATTTAGAGAGCGAAAATCAATTTTTGAGGCAGTAAAATAAAAAATTCATCTTTTACACTTTTTAGACCGGACTTTTTAAACGTCCGGTCTTAAAAATCTAAGAGAGCGAAATTCAATTTTCAAAGCGGGAAAATAAAAAATTTGTTTTTTAGACTTTTTAGACCGGACTTTTTAAACATCCAGTCTTAAAAGTATACTTTTTAAACCAGACTTTTCAAATATCCGGTCTTAAAAGTCTATTTTCTAGAGATTTAGAGAGCAAAATTCAATTTTTGGTGCGGGAAAATAAAAAATTCATCTTTTAAACTTTTTAAACCGGACTTTTTAAACATCCAGTCTTAAAAGTCTAAGAGAGTTAAATTCAATTTTCGAAGCGGGAAAATAAAAAATTTATTTTTTAGACTGGATTTTTTAAACATCCGATCTTAAAAGTATTCTATATATTTGTTGGAAGTACAGATTTAATTAGTTAGCATATACAATTATATTATGCAATTATCTTAATTAAGTTGTTAGAGAGATTTACGTAATTAAGTTAGCAGAATATGGTTTTTTTAATTTCGTAATTTATATTCCTGATTGTAATCCCTTGATTATATCATGCAATTATCTTAATTAAGTTGTTAGAGATATATTAGGAATTAAGTTAGCAGATTATGGTTTTTTGAATTTCGTAATTATATTCTTAATTGTAATCCCTAGATTATAAGAACTTCCTAGGTCAAAAGATTATTTACTTATTAGCATATGTATATAATTCCAATTAAGCGAAGGAATAAAGTATCGCATTCTCGGACTCATCTCTGATGGGCGTCTTCTCAAAATATTTACGAAATTGCCACCGGTCATACTTTTAAGACTGGATCTTTTCTAATCCAGTCTTAAAAGTGTTTTATATATTTACGAAAATGCCATCGGTTATATTTTTAAGATCGTATCTTTTATAATCTGATCCAAAAAGTTCTTTATATTTACAAAACTGTCATCGGTTATACTTATAAGACCTGATTCTTTATAGTCCGGTCTAAATGAAGCGGTCTTAAAGTTGTTTTTTACACTAGTGATTATTAGAGATATGTGATCTAATGAGTAATGTGTTATTAAATATACATTTATATGTATTATAATTTATCAATTAGAATATATTTAATTAAGTACTTTAGAGTTATAATTTTTTAATAATAATTTAATTTTTTATATTCAATTATCACAACATATATAACTAATATATATATAAACACACAATATTTAATAAGATTTATATAATTTTCAATCATTTTTAATCTCAAATAAGAGTCTGTCTGAAATATATATATATATATATATATATATATATATATATATATATATATGTCATCGCTGTTTCAAACTTAAATTATATTTACCATCTGATTTTTATTTTATCTTACATTCAAAAGCCTCCCAAACAAAAGTCACGCAGCTATTTATAGTAGAAACCATAAATTATATGGACTACTTTTTGGCTCAACGAAATTATATTAATTACAGTGCATTAGTGAATGGAAATTTTCTTTTACACCGATGTCTAGAAAACCGACGATGAAACCAAATCACAAATACCTATTGCTTTTCTCAAAGATGCCAATTGTGTGTAACGGAGATATATTTGTCGGTTTCGTGTGGTACTTTACAGTTCCTCAGTAAATATATCCTTCGGTCCTAATTATAAGATATAGTTAATTTTTTTAGAAAAATTAAATAAGCTAATTACTTTAGAGTATTTTTATTCTTATTTTTTTCTTCAAACTAATTAGTTTGACTAATAAACTAATGTATAATCTAAAAATACAAAACATATGAAATGATTAAGTAACTTATTTAGGTTCTTTAATCCCTCCAAAAAAAGTTAACTTTGTCTTATAATTAGGACCGGAGGTAGTAATGATAAAAACAAAAACAAATTAAAAGGCTGGGCTAATTAAATTAATTAAAAATAAATATATGATAAAATAATCCCTTAAAATTTTGTGGTAAAGTCTCATGATACTTTTTTGTAATATTATTCATATATGAAAATACAAAAATGCTTAGTAGAGTCTCATGGTCTTATCAACACAAGCATATGGACTTGCAAAAATATGCTTATAGACTTGTCAAAACAAGCTCATGGACTCATCAACATATGTACATAGACTTGTCAATATAGACACATGGACTCGTCAACTTATGCATATAGACTTGTCAATATAAACACATGGACTTATCAAAATATGCATATGAACTTGTCAAAACAGACTTATGGATTTGGCAATACAAGCATATAGGGGCATTTGTGTCTTTTCACATTAAAATATTGTATAAAAGTCTTATAAGACTTCATTGCAATTTTGATATTTCAATGGACTATTTTATCATATTTTCCTTTACTCGAAACCTAATTACAATTTTACCTTAAATTAATGTAACATGAACTATTCAACCGTACTAATTTTGTCCTAATAAAATTCACCGTATATAATGATATATTATATTAAACTATGTAAAAGCAGCTTCATTTGCATTATCAAATGAGCTCGCAACAAATTTGTCTTTGTGCTTATTAATTTTCTTTAATTGTATTGTATAGTAATCAATCAACCCGCACTCGAGTAAAATTAGGTTATCATGTTTAAAAAACGAATTGATGATGTAGATGGTATTATTCTCTTAATATTCGGATCAAATTCTTGTCATATGCAAGTCTAATGGAACATAGTTTATGGATTTTAAGTAGACATGTATAGCATCGCAATTATAAGAAATTATTTCTCGTCAACTTTAGCACTAGTAGCAGTATATATGTACAAGCGATGGTTGAAGTTTAGCTCATCGCTTTAGTAAATATTTAGATGGAAGTTTGTGGGGTCAGGGGCGAGGCGTTTACACGTTTTAAGCCGCAATAGGATAATGCTATTCCTATCAATGTGATCAGACTGGGGCCAATTTAATGGAGTCCCTCCTTCAAAAACCTTCACTTTTAGAATGAAAGGAGAAGCAAGGCTGAAATGCTAACAGGCTTTTGTTATTGAATTTAATTACCCGACCTAAGAGTATAGTGCAGTGCCAACAAAACAAACTTGTTTCAACGGCCCAGATTGGTAAGCAAAACACAAATTGAAGGCCCTGCAGAAGCCCAAGCCACCATGGAAATTAAACAAAACAATTAGGGTCCAATGGATCATATCACTTTTATAACTTTGATGAAACTCCTTTGTTTTAAATGAGTAATTGGTACCAGCACTACTTAGAGTGTAGTGGTATTGAGATTCATTTTCCCCCTTAGGTCCTAAGTTTGATCCCCCTCTTCTCGCCTTGTATCAAAAAAAAAAAAAGAGTAATTGGTGCCAATGAGAATTGGCATAGGTGGTAAAGGATCTAGGACCAGGGCCTTAAATTGTGAGTTCGATCCCCTTTGCAGTAATTGAGACTTCTTTAGTAGGAAATCTTGTAAGTCCCCAGTAAGTGCTTATAGAGCCCGGGGCCGTGCCCTGGCCTTGGTAAGAAACTGGTGTCGAACCCTTCCAAAACTTTTTTGTAACCAAAAAAAAAAAAAAAGACTAATTGGTAACCCAACTAGCATTGCTAGTTATGAACTTGTGATGATGATGATGATGGCAAGCACATCAGCAAAGCATCAAAGGAAAGCACAGAATAATAATATATTTAATGATCTGATCTGCATACAAACGATTCCATTTTGGCTTGTTTGTGTCCACATCTCCCGAAACAGGGACGATGCTAATTGCTACGGCATAATAGTTTATTAATTTATATTTCAGTGTGTTGAGCTCTCACCTCGAGTCCTACAATGGTTTCATTCCTCATCAATTTCCTCCATTACCTGAAGTTTGTGAAACTATTTATGATTGATTATTCAAAAAATAATTTCAAGTGAGCTTCCTAAGTCTTTTCAGTAGAATAGAGTCTTATACTATTTATGATTGATTATTCAAAAAATAATTTCAAGTGAGCTTCCTAAGTCTTTTCAGTAGAATAGAGTCTTATGCTATATTTTTAATTACTAATTTTTATGACATATTTAATAGCTGAAATTAATTTTCGTATCTAGACTTTGCAAACATATCCAAGACTTGAATATGTCAACTACAATAATGTATGAAAAGCAGGTCCGAACAAAAGAATGGCTGTTCAAGTACGTGTGCTCTATTGTTTATTCACCATTTATTTAATTAATTAATTTTCATTATTTGATAATTGATATTTGAATGAATCATATTATAGGAAGGCACTGGAAAGTGATTTTTTCCAAGATCGATTTATAACGTTTATAGTTATAATATTTTTATACATGTTTTTATTAGGAAGACTGATAACAGTTAACAAAAGTGTATGATTCATCTTGATTTGGCTCATGCATATTTAATCATTCCCAATGGGTTACACGTAAACACCCCAAATCCTAACTACTTGTTCAATCAGTAGTCAACCCTTATTCCACAAAGGAAGGAGTCATCAGGGACAATCTAGAAGCTAGGATCGCGTGAAAGTAATATTTACAAAGTTTTGGTCGAAACCGCGGGGTCAAAAAAGCTTAATACAAGATATAGTTTTTAAATTTTCAAATTATACGTAATAGGATATCTTTTTTATTAAAGGCAAGGAATTACCCAACATTGCCATCGGTACCATAGTGACTATCGCTCTCTTTACTTCACTTTATTTGTCAAGCGATCGACCAATCCTCATCCATTCCCTATCACACTTTGCACTCCCTAATAGCCCCCACACAAAAAAGGACTTTCCAATGAAAATTAAAGTCGACAATGCTTCTTCATATTCAAAATCCTACACCCATATTTAATATTAAATTATTGTTCGGGGAATTTGCCGTGAAATTTGTAAGCAAGCATACCCCCGTGTTTGTTTTCAGCGTGTGTTGCTTGCATGAGCTTCAGTATTATTACGTGGAGATGAGGTTGTTCTTATATATAGACATGTGTGTCTGCTGTCTTCTATAGGTGTGTGTTCCCATATTTAAAGACTCGTCCGTGAGAACAAGACAAGTTTAGTAAATATATACAGGTGGTGATGATGAGAGGCCCTTACTATGACAGAAATGGAATAAAGAGAGGTGCTTGGAGCAAGGAAGAAGATGAAAGATTAAGAGCATATGTTGAGAGATACGGGCACAGTAATTGGCGTCAACTTCCCAAAAACGCAGGTATATATACATATTTACATATGATCATATATATACAACCCAGACTTGGCCTGAACCTGTTAATTAGCCAAACGCAATCGAACCAGATTTTGATCATGCACGCTCGGTGATGGCCATGATCTCTTCCTATATTCCTCACTTAGATTTCTTGTTCCGCTGTACTGTGAGCATGAATTTAACCAACTTGTATTTTTGACCTAATTAACTTCAGTTTCTAAAAAAGAAAAACAAGTTTTGGGATGGATGTTTATGAAATTTCGTCTGCATTTTACAGGTTTATCAAGGTGCGGAAAGAGTTGCAGACTGCGATGGCTAAATTACCTTAGCCCGGATGTAAAGCACGGGAATTTCACTCATGAAGAAGACGAAACCATCATCCAATTACATCAACAACATGGAAATAAGTAAGCATATGTTCCATCTGAAATCGATCATTTTTTCTGAAAGATGTATTTGAAAATTAAATATGGGAACACACAACTCATGGGATTTATTCGTATCTAATTCGTTAATTACACTTTTCTAAAAGAGCATCAACTTCGACTCTAGATAGATCTAATATTATTTATAGCTTGGGAAGTTTCATTAGGAAGTACATATATATGCATTATAAGACATTTTATTATTTCCCTTAGGCTGCGATAACTTGGGAAGAGGAAAGGCGAAAGGACGAAGAGTTTTTCCTTTTCACTTGAAAATTCCTTCTTAAAGTGTGAAAATTAAGTTAGCTTGAAGATGGAATTTTGTTTTCTAAGAAGTCTTGATTGGGACGAAAAGAGGAAGGAAACAATGCAGTCTTTAGTTAAAAGTCAAGTAATCAAATGACTTCAAAGCTTCAGAACTTTAGACATCAAGCAAAAGGGTGCAAGACTCTTTAATAACTAACATATATGTGATATCTATCATCGCAGGTGGTCTCTAATTGCGGAAAGATTACCAGGGAGAAGTGACAACGAGATTAAGAACCACTGGCATAGCCACCTAAAGAAGCACTTGGAGCGCAATCACGGGGCAAAATCTGAGTTCAAAATGAAACGTAGTGGTGCTTGCAAAGGAGAAACTACAAAGTATTTCGAACCTGATGAAAACCCTTTGCTCGGTTTTGATTCTGCTTCCTCCAGCATTATCTCAGAAAGATCACCACCTAGGTACTGTTCATTATCAACCTTTGCCTTCGGAGATGAAATGTACGAAGATTTCGGAGATTTTTGGACGCAACCATTTGTCCCAGAGAACACGTACAAGCACGACTACGACTATTATAGTCTGAACTATGCAGCGGATGGAGCTGACGTGGACGAGTATTCGTCGTTCCTCTTGGATAATGCTGAGTTTTTGTGCCAAGTCATGCAAGAATTTCCGGAAAATCCTACAAAGGATATACTATAAGCAAATTATTAATTAATGCATTAAAATTAAACATGGCATGCAGATACTAATTGCTGGTCAAAGCTGAAGATGGCTAGCTAGCTATATATGCGAGTGTGTCAAAAAAAAAAAAAAGGCAAAAAATTCCTTTTTGTTTCCTACAACACCAAATTTGCAATTTCGTTTGCACAACTGTATAATCGTCCAACTGATAATTAATGTATTAGAGTACGGACGGCATATTTTTTGTGGTTTAGATAATTGATTTATGTGGACTTGCATCTATGTATAAACCCAAATGTCGTGAATCTCTTTTTTTGTAAAAGAATTGTCTTGCCTCTATACATATTTTCATACGAACCCACACACACATTTGTGTACTTTAATCTAAGTTCAGACATCCCAAAGAGGATTCTTGCTCAAACCAAAAAAGAAGCACACAAAGAGACAAACATATATTGGGATTTGTACACGTAACGGAATGAAATTTATCCAATAAATTACAAATCCCAAGAAGATAATCTATCAACAGCGTTTAATCGGGTTAGTTATTAAGAATTGTACATATGCGAACTCATGTGCGTGCTTTGCGAACTTATGGGCTAACACCTTCTTAGTCAATCAATCTTTAAGAGCCGACTCTACGAATCCACTCCCTTTACCGGTATCCACACCGAACAACACTCCAACACGAACGGCAGCGTGCTAGAGCCTTCAAGTTTTTTGTCTTACATCTCTTTTCTAGGTTTCTTTTGTTTCTCTTGAATTTTTTTGTGTGTGTAATCAAATTACTTACAACCTAAGGGTATTTATAACCTTAATGGGACACATTAAATATTCAAAATTAATCTTATTAATTTTGAAATTGAATTAGAAATTAAATATGTCTAATTGATTCAATCCAATCAATTTATTTAATGCAAATTAAAAGCCAGCTGATTTGATTTATCTTTATAAATCAAATATGGAAGTTATTTAATGATTAGCCCCTACGACATAATTTCCAACAACACGCTAGGGTTTCTTTTTGTAGGCCAATAAAACACAATCCAACCTGGTTGTCCCAGAAATTATAGAAACGACTATTGTTCTTGTTCGTTATTTCTCCCTGTGTTTTTCTTGTTGGTTTTTCGTTATTCATCTTCGCGTCTAGAAGAAAAGCATGAAATGATCATCAGCTTTTAATCAACAACTGGACATTAGTATGTTCTGTGCGAGTTTTGAATTCCACCAGTTTTAAGTTTTTCCAAAATGTCATGCGGCCGGCTACAATTTACATTTAGGCAAGTTCCCTTTTTTCTTTTTTGGGTTAAAAGCCAAGTTTCTTTAATTTTCACTACGGGTAAATAAGAATCCAATGTCCCTAAATCATGTGTAATAACTTTAAAAGAAATCGTAAGGGCACAGATGTGAATATCATTTAAGTACCCCTAACTTAATATACTGTGTCTAATATGAATCTCAGGTTAATTAGAGTTAAGCATATAGAGAAAATAATATTTATTAAGAAGAACTACAAAAATCTTGATTATTTAAAAGGACCGAATATTAAAATATAAAACTGAAACTACTAAGTTGTTCTCCAGGCTTCTCTCCCATCTTCTCTTTTGATTTTAGGTTAAGCAAGCATCTCACAGTCCCAGCTTATCGTAAAGGGTCCATACCCAACTGCAACTTGACTAAAAATTGTAATTAGATGTGTCAATGGATTATTTTTATCCAAACCCAGCGAGACAAGGGAAAGAACAACGACGTCCATAGGAGAGAATAAGATGCTTTCATTTCCTTCTCTTTGTAGCCCGGCCAAATTAATTAAATCACGGATTTGGAACTTAAGATATATGAATGGAAAGGCCGATCCACCCATCTATTCTACTTGATTTAGATTTTTATATCATAAGACAGCTTCGCTGCAATGAATGGTAGAGGTTTGTAGTGGCGCTGAAGTGGTCTGTTAGCCACAAGAATTGCTGTTGAAACTTGAAAGGAATATCCTTGGAGTAAGAAAGGTTCAAAGAGTGTATAGGGAGATTTGTTCTTAAGTCACATGACTGTGATTTATAGTTAGATTTAGAGCCTATATGCCGTTTCTAGGTTTGAAATACTTGCTTCACTTGAAGATGGAGAAGAAATACATGGAGGGCAATTTGGTATTTTTATTTTTATATATCATTGTATTTGATCCTTTTAAATAATATAATTATGATTTTTATGGTCCTTTCTAATAAATATTATTTTCTTTAGGTCCTTCATTTTAATTATTTTTTTATTGCTTTGTAGTTTTTCATTTTCGCGTCTAGAAGAAAAGCATAAAATGATCATCTGCTTTTAGTCAACAACGTGACACTAGAATGTTCTGTACAACTTTTGAATTTCACCAGTTTTCAGTTTTTCCAAAATGTCACGCGGCCGGCTACCATTTACATTTAGGCAAGTAATTCCCTTTTTTCTTTTTTGGGTTTAAAGTCAAGTTTCTTTAATTTTCACTACGGGGGAATAAGAATCCAATGTCCCTAAATCATGTGTAATAACTTTAATAGAAATCGTATGGGCAAAGATGCCAATATCATGTAAGTACCCGAACTTAACAATTCTAATATGAATCTTTTACTTTTTAAGGTCACAGTTAAATAAATTAAAGGAAAATAATAATTTCTTACTCAAAAGCCACGTAATATAATTAGTATGGCTGAGTATTTGTTAATCGAATAATTGTAATTACAATATTGACTTAAAATTATAATTACAAACCTAAGACCAATATAAGTTGTATTTTTAATTAATAATATTAATTCCAAGCTAGTTATGATAATTGATATGAACGAATAGGGTGATTTAATGACAATTGTATATGCTCCTTTTAAAAGTTTTTTAAAGAAAAAATATTACTTAAAAATATTTATTTTTTTAATAAGTCTTATTAAGTGAAAAATAGGCCATAAGGGATTTCTTTTGTTTTTCGGGATAAAAGATTGAAATTGGGAAAAAAAAAATGCTTAACCTCCATACATAATTATATTTATTTTCTATTTTTAGTCCCTACCCTCTGTCTGATCTCTACACACACAATTCACCACTATATGCATTTACTTTCATAGAACCAACGGACTTTGTAATTTGATAATTGGCATACATCAATTCGTCTTCATCCTTAATTTTATAAAGTATGTTTTCAATCCAATCTAGTTAGTACCATTAGTCTGAAGTGATGATTTTTTGGTGAGTCAATAATTGTTATTTTTAAATATTAAACTTAATATATTAGTATTTTTAATGTTTGCGGACCGGCCAAGATATTTTTGTTAATGATATTAAAGAGGATTAACAACATTCTAAAATTAAGGGATTAAAATGAAACTTCTTATGGTCAAAAGATTAGGAAATTACTTACCTAACAAAACCCATACATTTGAGGTATTAAAATATACTGCCTTATTAAAGCGTGAACTTAAAGGAAATAATTAAAAGCCTCAACTCCAAAATCCCAAGCGACGTAAGAGGTTGAATTTAAATAAAATGGTCTCCAAGTGATCATATTTCACTATTGTCAGTTATGACCTTCAACAAACACTCCCTCGACAGGTGCAAGCATGTAAGCATATATAAAAAAAAAAAAATGAATTGTGTTTAATCGGATGCGAAAAATAAATATTTTTATTTCTTTATTAGGTATATCAAAAACAATAAAACTAAAATACCATTTATATCAATATCAATATTAATGACACTATCAAATGTGCCTGTAGGTTCTCCCAGGTCATCAGGCCTGGCATTCTCAATACTGGTTTCTGGTACGTTTCTTAAGTTATGCAATTTACTTGTTCTGATGACAGCAGGAACAGAACCAAAGCATAGAGGAAAGCAAAATGCATGCATATTTCACGCCTCAGATTCCATTTTGGTTTCTATTCATCGATTACCAAGTCACCAAATAGGGCGTATTTTTTTTTTTTTTTCCAGTTTCTGGGCTTTCGTACTTTATCAAGTCCAACTATAATTGTCTCCGATTGTCTCATTTCTCATCCATTTCCATTTGCTAAAGTCATGTGAAACTGGCATATTATTCAACTGATGTATAGAATGAGGCTAAATCTTTGAATAGAACAACAGAGATGAGAGGCTTCAAGTTTTTAATTGTTTGAGACACATTTAAAGGCTGAAACTAATTTCATGCCCGGAATTCGCATGTATATCTAAAACTTGAACATGTCAAAAACAATCATTTTTGTGTGCAGGGAAATGAGACAATCGTTGAACTTGATTAGATATGAAAGCGCATAAACTGAAACTAATATTACGCCCTATTTGGTGTTTAGATATACATTTAGATGAAGAACGACGCGATTTACGAAATTTTCGTGTATATATATATATATTATTTTTTATTTTTTAAATTGTATTTTTTTTTCTTTTTTGGATTAATCTATGGGTATCCAGCGCCACTAACTTGTCCTGTTTACGAGAATGTAGGCACTACAATAGTGGGACCTCACTACATCCAATCAATTATCGCGGTAGCTGCATATCCAAGTTCGTACACGAGGCCATGAATGGCATTATTCCAAGAGATCTAATCATCAAGTTCTGCCATATATATTTCAAGAGAGGATAAGTCTCGTATCATCCATAAGGTTGCTGTCATACAAGCCACTTAGATGCCACTACTTTAAATTTTTGGAAACAATCACTCCTCAGAGGGATAAGACCGTGTCTACATAATTCTTATGTTTAATTATGCCCACTCAGTTTACCCAGAAACTTCCCAAATAGTAACTATCTCGTCCATCTGACGTCTAAACCCACCACACAAAGAAAGGAGTCAGCATACAAAGTTTTGTGGACAGTTTTTGATTACACGTCCACGAAGTCAAAAAGTTTTGTGCAATGCATAGTATACAAAATTACCAATATAATTATATTTTACTGAAGAACCGGGTGCTTTTTCTATTAAAGACACATAAAGTGAACCAACGAAATGAATTTCTTTTCCGAGCGAGCTAAAACTATATGTCGAACGTGACATCCATTTTTCACTACTTTGCACTCCTAATAGCCGACAAAGAAAAAAGAACCATCACACCAAAATGTAAACGTGAAAATGCTTCTTCTCGTTCAAAATTATACAACCATCCTTTATTATTATTTTTCAAGGAAATTTTCCATGAACTCAGAAAACCTATATACCCATATTTCTTCCTGCGTGTTGTCTAACTTTATTGCTAGCTAGGGCTTCAATATTAGAAATCAGGTTGATCTGAGATAACCAAATAAGTCAAATAACTTGTATAGGCGATGATGAGAAGCAATGGATTAAAGAGGGGTGCGTGGAGTAAGGAAGAGGATGAAACGTTAAGAGAATATGTTGAGAGATACGGCCACAGTAATTGGCGTCAACTTCCCAAACACGCAGGTATATTTATTTACATACACACACTTGAACCGGTTAACCATACTCACACCAAAACCAACTTAATTATTGATTTGTTTCAACCTAATTAGATTTAGTTAGTTTCTAATTAAAGAAATACAAGTTGGGATGGATCTTGATGGGGTTTCAGCTGCAATAACGTACAGGTTTATCAAGGTGTGGAAAGAGTTGCAGACTCCGATGGCTAAATTACCTTAGGCCGGGAGTAAAGCGTGGAAATTACACCCAAGAAGAAGACCAACTCATCATAAATTTACATCAACAGCTTGGAAATAAGTAAGCATGTATATGTTACCTCTGAGATATACTCTTCCCGATCTATTCGGGTTTTGATGTGAATTTAAGCTAAAACATCGAGTTTTAATTAGTTAATTTATTGGAAGTCCTAATATTATGATTCCATAATGGGTTGAAAAGAGTTACTAATGGAAAAAAATGCGGTCTTTAAACATCAGATAAACGTAAGATGCTTTCATATATGTATCCCTGATATTATATATCTAACATGTATAATATTTGCAAGAGTAGATGGTCTTCCATCGCCGAAAGATTGCCAGGGAGAAGTGACAATGAAATTAAGAACCATTGGCATAGTCACCTAAAGAAGATCTTGGAGCGCAACCATGCGGAAAAATCTGAGTTGAAAATGAAGGCTGGTGATAATAGTGAAGGAGAAGCAACAAAGTATCTGGAACCTGAAAACACTATGCTTGGTTTTGCTGATGCTTCCTCCAGTGATATTATCTCATCAGAAAATTCACCACAAATCTACAATTCATCTTCAAACTTTTCCTTCGGAAAAGGTGTTGCTAATGCCGCTGCATGCGAAATATTTGTAGAATTCGGCGATTTTTGGACCCAACCATTTCTCCCAGAAAATATATATGACCAAAATAACTATAATAGTCTGAACTATGCAGCAAATGAAGCATACGTGGATGAATGTTCCTCATACATCTTCGATAATGCTGAGTTTTTGTGCCACGTGATGCAAGAATTCCCAGAAGATCCTAAAATGGATATATAAGTAAATGGTAATTATTCTTCCTTATCATAACAAGAGGTTGCACATCGTGAATTTTAATTCAGATCTAAATCACATTTCTTTCTTCTCCGTTCTCTTCAATCAAAACATACTTGTAGTGAGTATAGCTCACTCTTGTGGCTGCAAACTGGTTTTGGCCTGGAGAGGTTAATTTGTTGGTTTTATTGGCCGTAATAAGATGCATATAGGTGTTCGTGATTATTCTCCTCCTTCTCCAATATATATATTTCCCTCTCAATTACATTTATGAGTTGTAATAATTAATGTATTGAAGTTAAATATGGCATGCATGCAGATTGTTGGTCAACTGAAGAAGGCTAGCTATGGATCGGATGGTTATTGGAGGATTGCCAAGAAATTAAAGCACCTAAATGCATTTGTATGCCTGTGCCTTGCTCTTGCTAATAGCTATGCCACTTCATCATATCGTTTGTGCTTTTGATTGTTAGAGTTTGTAGACTTGAAAGTTTGCTTGAATCTGTATGTTTAAAATAAATTAAGTGCTTTTGATCATACGGTCACATATATTTGTTAGTAGATTACTATTTGATCCGGTGTAGATCACAAGTTGGGTTGGACTTGGCCCGGGGTGAAATCCCGGGGTCCTACGTACCACAGTGTGGATCAAAGTCCACGTAGTTCGAGGGTATACGACAGGCTAATGATAGCCAGAGGGGGTGGTGTGTGTGCTCTGTGTGAATAGAAAAGCTAGGGTTTTCGAAGTGTGTACCTTGTAAGGGGTTTACCCTATTTATAGGCGTACCTGTGCCTTATCTTAATCAGTTGGATTCATCCTTTATTTTAGGGATATCAAGATATGCGTTTTTGTAGATATTCTTGATACATAGGCGGTTATCATAACGATAGATATTTTGATAAAACCACTCCTATTTTCAAGGAAGCGGTTATGAGCATAACTGAAGTCATTTTGACTAGGCTCTTTAGTTATTGGACTGAGCCCACTTATGAGATATCCGTAACACTATTATTACATGAATTTATCACTAGATTAATTGATGATTATTCAAATTGTGTTTCGCAATCTAAATCTAGACATTATAAACAGGATTCTTACTCAAACCTCAAACACAGATGCACAAAGTTTTTCTTTCTTTTTTCTTTTTTTTCCCTTTTTTTGCCAATAAAACACAGAAGATTAGAAATTAAACCGCATTGTTGCGTAGGGCTAACTTTGGTGTAAAATGTAACGTGGGTAGTGATCAAGATTTCCAACTCTCTTTATAAAAAAAATTAATTGAACCAAATTAAAAAATTGAAACAAAAAAGTTGTCAAGTTAGAACACTGGATCAAGCTAAAAATCTTAGATCATATATATCATTGTCCTGTTCGTTTATATGATACTAATAATTACCCCCACATCCTCTTGTTCTTCATGCATAACCTATAGTGGGCTTGTTTGAGTTAGTAGTGGAAGTGATGGTTTAAAAGTTATCTGACATTTGTAAAAGCCCAGTAGAAAAAAAGTCAAGTTGTAAATGTGATTTGTATTTATATTACCCCTTTGGCTTTTGCAGAAGTAACTTTTTTCTAAATTGATAAGTGTTTGGATTATTATTTAAAAAGTCAATTGAGGTGGAAAATGGCTGAAAAAAGCATGAGTCTTATTGGATACTATATATATTAATATTAGTTGTATGTATTGCAATTAATAAAGATAAAAATTTATATTTATATTTAAAATTGAAAAAAGGAAAAATAAATGTATTTATTATTTAAAAATATATTTACATATATTAATTCAGTATAAAATATTTATATGGAAGGATTTAAATTTTAGAAGTATAATCTCAAATTATGTTTTTGGAAGACATAAAAAGAATAAATATAGAAATGGTTAAAAAGGAAAAAGAAAAGAAAGGAAAAGAATTAAAAAGAAAATTGGTGGCGGGACCCACATACAAAGAAATATTATTATTGGTGGTGGGCCCACGTAAAAAGCCGTGATACAATTACTCTATTAGTACTTGGCTCTAACATTTTCTTTTTTGTTCCAATAATAGTTATAACATAACACATAACGCATGATAACCTCCCCATCCCGGCTTCTTTAGGTCCATTTGGGATAGTTTTGATAAAAGTAACTTTTGTTTCTCATGGAATTTTCTTAATGGAGTTTTTCTAATGTGATTTGTGTTTGGGATAGTAGTGACAGAAATGGCTTTTGTTTTTAATGGATACTTATTTAGCATAGCTTTTAAAAAGATAGATGAGATAAAAAATGACAGAAAAGACCATAAATCAAATTTACACAAACACATA
The DNA here is from genome assembly GCA_037074495.1 of Acacia confusa. Classification (NCBI taxonomy): domain Eukaryota; kingdom Viridiplantae; phylum Streptophyta; class Magnoliopsida; order Fabales; family Fabaceae; genus Acacia; species Acacia confusa. The sequence continues at coordinate 5,644,301 of CM073509.1, forward strand.
TGTTGTATAAAATGTAATAATTTAGGATAAAAATTTAAAAATAAATATAAATTTACTAAAAATAATAGTAAAATTACTATTAAAGAAATTACAATACAATGAAGTGTTTAAATAAACCTAGTCCGTCCCACAAGTTGGTCTCTAATTTAATCATGAAAGAGGATTCATTTGCGGTGAAGATAATAATGAGGATGCTTAAATAAATTCCTATGGCTTTTAATGGGATAATAAGCTAGGAAATGTGGCTTCATGGAAAAAAGCAACTTCAAAGCCTAAAACTCATTAGGATATAAAGTCATACCAAACATCAAATATATATTTTGGCTTCTCCTTTTAATGGATATTTAGTGGGCTTTTTTTGACTTTTAACGCCATGTCAAACAAGCTCTTTATAATGCAACATTTTGGGTTGAAGCCCAATGAGAAATAAACTTAAACACCTCTCATTGGATTTTTTTTCTTAATTGAAATTTTTTCTAACACCCAATCATTTTTTTTTTTTGGCCTAAAACACTCTCATCCAGTGGAACCCAAATAGGTCCAGTACGTCATTATAGATTAGAGTTGGAATATATTTACAGGTATATACGTATATTCCGAATCATCACCACCTATAGATCGAACTTCCTTAACTAAACTATAGAAAATCTAACTTCAAAGACTTGTTAACTGATGAGAAAATACAGTATATCCCAATTAGACTACATGAGATTAGTGGTTATACTTCTGTGTCGCAAAAGCAAATCAATCCACCTATATCAATAGTTTTATGAACTCACAGACCATGATGTGGTTCTAAAAAAATCCCATTTGCAACAATAATGTTTTCCAAATCATCTAATGATCTCCTCCCACTAAAAGTATGAATTGACTAAACAAGTTATTCCCAAACCACCTAATTTAGTTCATCCCATAGTAATTACAAGGCTGTAAATCATAAATTAAGTAGGTAATACTGTAATAGGGAAACAAGATGGAAGTCGAAGAGCAGAATTGAATCAATGGGCGCAGATTTTCTTTTAAACTTATTTTCTTCTATGGCAAAATAGAGATCTCTCAGCATTTGTTTTTCCTTCGCAAATACTTCAAAATGGCGTCTTCTCTCGAAAATATAGACACTCTTGTTAAGTTTCTTTAAAAATTGGATTAAAAAACGGTGAGTTGTCGTTATACACTAGTTTCTTAAGTCGCAGCGCTGAACTTTCTTGAATATTTTTTTGGGTGGCTCAATGTTCATAGAATGAGCCTTAAAATGGAAGAAATAACTTGGATCCGGCTCTCATCTTTTTTTATTCACTTCTTTATTTCAATCGTTGAATTGAAATATGAACGGTTCATATTTTATTTTAAAAAAAATATTAATAAAATATTAAAAAAATTTTAAAATAATATTTTTATAAAAGATGAAATTTCAACCGTTCATATTTCAATCTAACAGTTGAGATGAAGAAGAGGATGAAAGAGAATGAGATAGGAAGTGGATAGAAGCCAAATTCAAATAACTCACTCAAGTATTTCTCGTGAATGAGTTATTTTTATTATTATTTAAAACGAATGGAAACGTGAATGTAAATACTTGGGAACGGTTATTTATTTTTTTTTGTTTTACGTTAGAACAACTATATGTTTGACTTCTTCATAATAACATTTGTCACCCGTGCGTTACAAGTGAATGTTTAATTGAGGGATTTAATGCCATTAGTATTAAAAAAAAAAGTTAACCTAAACTCTTTTCAAATACCCATACTCTGTAACTAATTATAAGAGTTTGATAATTGAATCAAATGGTTTAAAAAAAATAATTAAAAGTAGTTTTAAAATAATAAATGTGTTTGAAATAAATTTTTTCTTTAATGTATACCTTTATTTATCAGGGGTAAGTAATTAAGAGAAAAAAAGCAAATATAGATATCACTAATCTTAATTAACACAATATATATAATTAATAAGGAGTAAAGATGAAAAAAAATCATTAAATATTCAGATAATTATTTTTATAAAAAGAAATAAGATAATTTAAATTTTAAGCTCTTATAAAAATCACCAAGAGTTAAAAATGAAACCAAACAAGTCCATGCACGCACGGGATATATTCTTCTCCAAACTTTCAACTTGTTTTGTTGTGTGGGATGGTCAAAAGAAATCCCTTTCGTTGGAAGGTTAAGTTCGATCCTTTTTCAGGTAGTAAAACCATGTGACAAGAATTGGATAGATGACCCAAAAATATGAGTCAACTGGGAAAATCGATCCACATAGATCCAAAATAGGTATCCCAGCTCAATATTAACCAAACAAATGACACGTAGATTCACTAGAATAGGTCCAGGTGTCCGCCGGCTTGAGGTCATAATGGAAGGTATTGCCATTTATTGTTGATTGGGCCTCTTTCTCTCAATTAACTTGCTTATATAGCATATTCAATTCCACATTTGTCGGGATTTCTAAGTGTAATATGCGTTTGATTAAAGGGCCAGGGTAAGGTGTAAAAATGCACATATGTTTTTCTTCTAAAAGCGTCCAGCACCATATGTTTTTTTTTTTTTTTACAAAAGTAACTACATGGTTAAGAAAGTGGAGCAAAAATCCCACCTACCGTTAAGGATCAGATGTTGACCATTAAAGTTGAAACTTTGACTAACAGTGCTGACATGGACGATGAGGTGGAGGATTTATATAACTCCATCTCAGGTCCACGTCATTAGACCCCCCTCCCCAAAAAAAAATTCTAAGCTCATCTTCATCTTCCAGTAGCAACTCAGCTTCCTAGCCCCTGTTCCTTGACACCTACCTTCAAACAAAGTCAGATGATTCTAGCATCGTTTCCATGCCAAAACACCGAGAGTTTACCATGTACTTTAATTTTCAATCCTAATCGTGCTAAGCAATGAAAAAACTAAGAAAACGCAGTGAATCTGAGTTATAACAACACTTGCGACTCAAACCCACGACTCAAATATGTTCGTTCATATTCAACCCAAAATCGAAATCTTCTACAGATGCCGGCGAATTCTCTTCCTCTTTCCTAGGCTTTCAAACCTACTAAACAAGAATTATAAATCGAAGTAGAAATCACTCACTGTAGGGAAACAAGTATCTAGCTTCTTCATTATAGTATCCGATCTAGGGCACTAAATTGAACCAAATGATAAGACAATAAATCCATCACCTCAGTCGGGAACTAAATCTAGGGCACTAAATCATTCACAAGATAAAATCCATCAAACCTATCCCAGATCTGAAAGTACTCCCATAGATATGGAGTTAACCTTTGCCTCACCTCACCTCAGTCGGTCGGGAACAAAGATGATGAACAGCCCGGTCGGGAACGAAGATGATGAACAACCCCTGAAAATATAAATGAAGGAAGGGGAAAAAGGACAGGAAGCATAAACTTACAATGGGGATGTCTTTAATGTTGAGGTGGGGAAAAGGATCGGCGGTGGAAACATGGACGGGGGCGATTGGGACCCCTAGGACGCTAAGCAACAATCTCAGATGAGACCTCTTACAAGCGACAGAGGAGGAAACAGAAGGTGTCCTTGCGAGTGGACCCTTCATCCAGTGTCCCCACCACCCTTCGCCTCTAGAATCTTCAGCATCAGTGCCATCAGGACCCGCCCTCAACAGCGACAATGCCTCTGCTGACCTCAAGCTTCCCGATCTCACAATGAAAAGGTCGGGCGGCAACACATGATGCTTCTTCCTACGGCGAAGCTCGACATTGGAGAGGCAGACCTCGCCGAACCCTTGCCCTTCGACCTATCGGGAGACATTGTAACATCCCACTTAAAATAGCGGATTTTTTTTTTACAAACAAACACGATAATCAGAGTTTGAGCATTTACATAAACTGAGTATCTGAATCCAAAAATGCATAACCATAGTGTAATTTTTTTTCTTATACAGTCATCCCAAAAGAAGATAGTGTTAAACAGAATATACAAAGATAAATTGATAAACTTCTTCCGCCCTCCTACACCGGACACCTGCCTCTATTGTCATCCACTTTGTACTCCTGACCCTGAAGCTACAGTTGAGATCCAATTTCCAATTGGATCTCAGGTAACGGTTAACCTTATGCTTAAATATAACAGTATATTGATAACAGCATGAACATATTCACATAACAACAGTATATCACTACATAAGCACAAAGCATATGTATGATCACATATTGGTAGAACATAAGCACAAAGAAGTATGTAAAGCCCCACATAATGGTTGCACATATCCAGTGCCACGACGGCCCATCATGTCCTCAGCGCTAGGCAAACCCAACGGCATTATCAAGACTATAATCTGTATCAAGCTGTAGGTATAACTGACAACCCTAAGCAGAGTTTCAGTATCTAAGCATGTCTATCACATATATGTATATAAGCAGCATAAGTGTTAAGGTTACAATACACGTCTGTACCTCCGTTGACGATTTTTGACACTTCCGTCAAATTACGGCACGTTTGACAGCGGCTCAACGGCGGTGACAGCGGAAACAGCGGTTCGGTGTTCCAAGTATCCTATAAGGTTAATATCACTAATATGAGTATTTAGAACCAAAACGGGCATTTTAGGTGCAAATTACCATTTTGCCCCTAGTTTGACTGTTCGGCGGAATTTCGCCAGAGCTTCGCTGTTTCGACTTTAATTCCTCAAAATTTTTGCTATAGCCTTTCCTCTATCATACTTCTAAAATAAATATCATATTTATTCTTAAAATATGAAGATTAAAGACTATTCTAGCATTCCTATTATAACTACCGGAAGAATTACCGAACTAAAGACTAGGGACCGAAGACTTACTCAGAGCTTCGCTGGGATTTTTCTCCGGACTCCTCCTTCTTCCTTTCTCTCCAAATTTTCGAAATCCTCAAGAGAGTTTGGTGTGAGATTTGTGAAAGAATGGAGAGGTATTTATAGGAAAACCCGATGGCATTTTCGTAATTTCGTTGAACTTTATCTGGTTGAATTCCGACCGTTGGATCGCACTTTTGCTAGGTGGTAAGATCTTGGCCTTACACCTCTCAAGGATGATGTCATCCCTGTTGCATCATCAAGTCTTATGTCATCTTGCTTTATCTGATGAAATCCCGGTTTGGTGCCCCAACCACGAAATTCCGTAGCACCTTAAAATTCCGAGAACAATACGCTGAAGGTCTTTTCTTCCTCTTTAAGAATACTGGGTTCTTCTACCCTTATATACCCAGTAAGGACATTCCGTTGTCTGCCGAAAATCCTCGATATTCGCGACCGGTTTCAGAAATAACTTCGGTCGGTACTAACTTCTGGATAAAAATCCACTGACCAATAATATATTCTGGTTTTTCCTAACTCATTCCCAGAATCTCACAACGGGATTACTTTCTATCCGTGATCATTATCCTGTTCATTTTTCCTCTGATTATTATATTATTATCTAATTAACACATGTTTTAATTATATTATTATTTTATTTAAGATCTTCTTTCATATTTATCTTCTCATTTTCTATTTATTTTTTTTTCTTTTTGGCCTAATTTTCGGCCACACACACACATATATATAAAATTATAATTTTTCCATTAATCTTAATATCCTATTTATCTTATATTTATTTTTCCCAAAATTTCCTATTGGTTCCTAATCAATCACATGGATTTAGACCTTGTAAAATTTCCAAAAATTACTTAATTACTCCTTTAATAATTCCTAATAATTTTCTTAATTAAAATTAATTATTTCCTCACAACAATTTTGTTAACATTGTTAATTCACCCTTTAAGTAAAATATTGAAAATTATGGAATCAATTTCCATTCTAGAATACTTTTTAGTTTTCCTTCTTTTTATTTTCATAGGAAATATTTTATTAAATTGTCTAAATTATGAATAATGTGTTTTCTAAATTTTTCATAATTATTTCATGTTTCTTTGAATTTTCCATAATTCCCTCGGAATGTTTTATGGCCTTAAATGGTATTTTTTACATTTTCGACAATAAATTTCCTTTAATTTTTCTTAATCTATCCCAAAACTAATCCTATAACATGTTGAGACAAAATCTTCATTACTGGACATTTTATTGTTATAATATAATTTTCCAGATAATGGCTATCCGGGTATTACAGACATGAGAGTGGATAGGGGGGAATGGGCTCTAGTGACGTGGACTGAGATCAGCTTATATGGATCTCCACCTCAGCGCACACATCAGCACTGTTAGTCAAAGTTTCAACTTTAAGGGTCAACATCTGGTCCTTAACGGTAGGTGAGATTTTTGCTCCACTTTCTTAACCATGTAGTTACTTTTGCACACAAAAGAAACATATGGTGCTAGGCGCTCTTGAGGGAAAAACATATGTGTAAAATTGCACTTTAACCCTTGATTAAATAATCATTTATAATGACTATTCCGGGATTTACAATTTTCTTATAACATATTCATAACTAGTTTTTAGAAATTTACCATGAAATACATTATAATATAAATTTCGTGCTTTATAAACTATAACGAAACCTTTCACAAAGTGATTTTTCAAAAATTCTTAACTGCTAATATCATATTCACACAAACAAACCTTTTTAAATTTGCAACTATCATCTATTATCTTGGGCTAAAAGACTCATTATAATTTGTATTTTGAAATTGACAACTCACTTATAATATATTTTCAATGCTGACCTTTTAAAATTTACAAATAAAATAAAAATACATCAAAATCTAACCTTTTTTTGGTGTATGAACTTAAAAAACTATATTATCAAGTGGTGGAATTTTGATATTCATAATTCATTCATAACATATTCATAGCTAACCTTTTGATTTTTACTTTTAAGGCTAAGGAATAAAAATGCCTATAATTTTTTTTTTGAATGTGCATATAACACTCTATATATTTTTTAGGTGCAAAAAATGCACATTTTAAAAGGGCTAAAAAATGCCAAGTATCAAGTGGACCCATTTTATTGTAGGGAAAATAGCCCTCAAGGCCTAAGTTATAAAAATATTGTAAAAAAAAAAAATCCAAAAAAAAGTTAAATGTTAGAAAAGACTCTTGGGCCTTTTTTGGTATTATTTCCAAAAAAAAAAAAAAACATTGTACGGATATAGTTATTAACAGGTATTGTATGGATATAGTTGTTAACAAATACTAGTATAATTGTTAACGTAACGATCACTAATTTAGTTGTTAATAGGACTAATTTAGTTGTTAATATATAGTTGTTAACGGGTATCGATATAGTTATAAATACTTCTTGAAAGGGCCTTTTTTGATACTGATATAGTTGTTAACGTAACGAACACTAATTTAGTTGTTAATAGGACTAATTTAGTTGTTAATATATAGTTGTTAACGGGTATCGATATAGTTATTAATACTTCTTGAAAAGGCCTTTTTTAACATATAATTATTCTTTAGACATTTTTTAACAATATTTTAATTAATTAGGTCATGAGAAAAAATTTTCCTTTATTGTACATACATACACCAGCTCTCTATCTAAAACACCCTTCACCTCTCTTTCTCTTCTTCCTCTTTATCGCCTCTTGAATACGAGGCAAACATATCTAGCTCCAATTCCGATCAAAAAGAAAAAGAGAAAAAGAAATAGACACTGTCAACTCAGTGTCTATCTCGTTACTATCATTAGTCAAAAGTTTTTAAATAAACGGTCAACGTAGCTTCTAAACGGGTTATTTTTAGCTTTTTGTTTTTAACGTTGATCAGTATTTTTATGCCCAAAAAAATATATATTGTCGGATCTATATTTAAAAAAAAATATATGGACATTTTTACTTTTTTTCTTTTTTGGATAAAATTAAGCAAGCAGAGAGAAAGTTAAGATTTGCCAGCTTTGATGTGGCTATTAATATGAAGTGGTCTCACTATTTCGTTCAAGCATTGATGGTTATTTAGCTAGATTTTTACTCTCTTTATGCTGAGTGATATTATTGAAATTTGCAATTGCTACTTACTAGTAATTGTCAGCTTGCAATTTCATTTGTTATCTTGAACAATTTCTATGCTTAGTCTGAAAAGCATAGAAATTGAAGTTCATCACTTACATTTTGTGTTATCTTGAACAATTTCTATGCTTAGTTTGAAGTTAGCCACTCACACTTTTTTGTTAAACTTTCGAGCAAAAAATATAAGGTTAGTTGAGCAAACCTTTTAGTAAATAGGAGTTGTTTATTTTATCACATTATGGTGATTGTTGTCCGCTAATATGTAATAAGATTTCTGTAAGGGATTGTGGGCAGTGAATATACGAAGCAACATTTTTTTAAAAAATAATAATAACACTTACGGTGTCTAAATATTTTATTTAGATACCATAAGTTACACTTATGGCGTCTAAATAAAATATACACTTACAGTGTCTACAAAAAAATATTTAGACCCCTTAAGTGTCACTTATGGTGTCTAAAAAATATTTAAACACCTTAAGTCAATAAACGAAACAACAATTTAAAAAAATATATTTAAGGCCTCTAAATTAATTTTTAGGCAAGTTAAATTCTAACTTATGGCGCCTCAATATTGGTTTAGACGCCTTATGTTCTAACTTATGGCGTCCTATATTTATTTAGACGTCGTAAGTCATACCTATTACGCCTCCTAGATAGGCGTCTCACGGGAAAAAAAACATTAAAAGTGCAAAAAATAAGACGTCGTAGCCTTGTTTTGTAACGTTGAGAGAGCTTATCAAGTGCTTTTGAACCTTAGACAAAAACATATTTGTATTGAAACACTAATAGAGAGGAAATTAATCAAATATTATGAAATGCAAAAGGGGAAGAAGAATCCTAGGCTTTATTTAATCCTTGAAGTCCAAAAATAAATTGCTTTTATCAATTTTTAGTTTTAAAAATAATATTTAAAAATTATCATTCTACATCAAGACTTTGTTTTAGCTCAGCCTGATTAAATTCACTAAACCTCTTGCTTGACCAATTTGTTATACAAATCCTCATAGGAATGATACTTTACTTATCACTTTATTACTTGCATGACTCGTACACTTGCGAGACGAACAATAGCATTTTGTTGCATAGCTTCTGCAATGCTCAACAAAATGCCTATTGTAGTGTTATTTAATTAACTTACCACTACTCTATATGGAAGTGTCTGCATCCTGTAAGTACACTCCTCAGTCTACTTCTCTTATATTTCTATTGCGATTTTCCAGTTTAGAGTGTCAGTCTCACCTAGGTGTATTGGCTATGTGAGATAGACACATTCTTGTAGCTTATGATTTAGATTGAGTCCTGCATAAGCTTGCTTAGCATACACTGTTCAACAGAGGTCTAACCTCGACTCCCTTTCAATAAGCTAAAGTCACTGACCTAGCCTCTCAATGACCAACTAACAGAAAAGACATGAAATCACAATTGAACAAATTGAATTTATTGAATTATAAAATTAGCAAACTAGGTTAATTCTACGACTTAGAAGTCCTTCCTCACACAGCTAATAGAAATTAGTTCATGACTGGTGAGAGAAACAAAGTAAAGATTATGGCAGAACAACCAATAGAAAGATAAAAGAAATTAAAAATAGAGAAGCTTGTCGGCGTGATCAACGGCGTAAAGAGCGTCATATCACATGATGTCTCTATGTCTTCTACAATGCTATCTAACTTTGGGAAACAATTCAGGCCTCTTTTGCAGCTCTCTCTCTCTCTCTCTATGATTCTCTCTTTCTCTCGACCTGAGTCAAGTCAAATTAGAATTGTACTGATTCTCATGACTTCAACGACAACTTTAGGTCTAATCATCCCTTCCTTTTATAATCAAGCCTTTCTGCGCTGTACGTTCGGTGAGCTGAGCTTTCCTATTCTATTAGGCCGAACACCCCAAATTCGATTGATTGATCTTGTAATTACGAGGGATTCTATAAATCTTCTATTCAATCACTACTACAAAAAATGGATATTACTTCCCCAAAAGGTGTCCTTATTTTAAAAAAAGGGAGTAAAAAGTACTTTAGGCGCCCTAAATTTTTATTTAGGGCGCCTAAAGTAATTAATTTTAAAACTTCGGCGCCAAATTTTTTTCAAAAAATTATCTAGACGCCAAAGTGCCAAAAATTTAGCACCAAAAAATATATTTTATGCGCTCTAAAAAGTTTAGGGTGCCTAAAATATACTTTAGGTGCCCTAAAATTATTTTAGGGTGCCAAAAAACTTGTGAAAAATTATTTTTTAAAACTTTTTTTTTATTTAAGAACTTTAGGTGCCCTTATTTAAATTAAGGGCGCCTAAAGTAATTATTTTTTAAACTTTTTTTTATTTAAGGACTTTAGGCGCCCTTATTTAAATTAAGGGCGCCTAAAGTCAGACTTTAGGCACCCTTAATTAAAGTCCAATTTAGGCGCCCTAAATTATATTTTGGGCGCCGAAAGCTCTCTAAAATCCTATACTTATATTTTCCTTTCTCATTCATTACCTCGGTGAAATCCTCCCGTGCCGACCCTCTCCCTCCCTCGCCCTTCCTCATCCTCACCCTCCTCAACCATAAATTCATAAAGGCAAGATGTGTATGCTGTGTATGTGTGTCATTCTCGTTGTCATCTTGATCGGTTTGCTTTTTGAGTTCGGTGTCTTCACCCATGGATTCCACAAGATCAAGGACACCTTATGCTTCTGCGATCCTTCCGTCACTAGTAGCTTATGCAGGAATTCACATGGAAGATCCTTCCGTCACGCACTGCCTCCATTCCACTAGGGTTTTTAATTTCGTTTTCCCTCTATGTTCTTTCTCGATTCATTCTTTCTCAGTTTCTGGGGATTTGTTTCAAATTCTAGGGTTAGTGTTTTTCTTAATTTATTAATTATTACTCTGGTACTTTAATTTGAATTGAAAATTGCCATTTTGGTTTCTGTAACTATCATTTGCCTCTTCTTGGGATTCTTGTTTGCTTATATTAAATATCTTGCGTTTTTTTTTTTCTAGCATTGCTCTAATCTGTTGTTTATTTCGTATATACAATTTTCGCAAGTCTGTAATTAACGGTTCCGGGAATACTCCTGAAACTGATAATGCTAAGAGAGTTTTCGATCGGTTTGCTTCTTTTCTCGTTTGACCCCATTGAAGCTTGTTTATTGTGATATTCTCGCTTTTATGTTTGTGGCCTGTTGAATAATTAAGGTTCTCTGTTGTCGATGGATTTTACTATGTGCATGTCATTCTTCTGTAAAATTGGATGTGTGTGAGGTGCGGGATCATACCTACGTCTGTAAAATTGGATTTTACTATATATGCATTATATATACCAGAGATTTGCAGCTTAAGGAGCAACAATCATCTTCAGCCAACCTCGTTCTTCCAAATCTGGGTTTTGTTTTTTTTCCTTTTAAATGTCTTTTTATGCGTCCTTTATTCACTATAGGACACCTTAAAAAGGCGTCCTATAGTGAATAAAGGACGCCTAAAAAAGGCGTCCTATCTTTCCAACAGGACGCCTTTTTAAGACGTCCTATATTAACTATAGGACGTCTTTTTACTACTTCCCCTAGTCAAACGTCCTTCTCAATAAGGATGTTTATTGCCTTTAATTTAGGACGTTTTTTGTAGTAGTGAATTCTCCACATCTTCTATTTCTAATCAACCGCCGTCTTAACGTCAAACTCAATGACTTGTACTTATTTCCTGAAATAACTCAAGAAAAGTATACATAGCGTATCACATAGTAGCTCATCACTTACAATGCTATAGCGTTGTGACAACATTGAGGTGCTGGTTCAGCATAAATGTAATACCCAGATAATAATTATCTGGAATATTATGTTGCAATAATAATTAAAAAAAATGTGAAAGATGCATTTTAGGACCATAAAAAGAATTATGAAAAATTCCAAAAGGCATGGAATAATTATTAAAAATTTAGAAAACATATTATCCTTAATTTAGACAATTTAATAAATTACTTCCCTTGAAAATAAAAAGAAGAGAAATTAAAAAGTATTCTAAGACTAAAATTGACTCTATAATTTTTGCTAATTTGCATGGAGCCTAAATTATTAATGTCAATAAAATTTTTATGAGAAAATGATTAGTTTTAATTAAGAAAATTATTAGAAATTATTAAGGGATTAATTAAGTAATTTTCAGGAATTTTATAAGATTATGGAAATTTAGGAAACATGAAAAATAAAATAAATATGAATGAGTATTATTAAGGATCGAAATTTTTGGGCCAAAATTAAATAAATAATAAAGGTCAAGAAATAATCTTGGAAAACCAAGATCAAAAGCTTAGGATTGTTCAAGAAATTATAAAAGCCTAAATCCATGAAATTGCTTATGGACCAATAGGGAAATTTTAGGGGAAATAAATATAGGATAAATGGGATATTATGGTAATTGGAAAATATATATATATATATATATATATATATATATATATATATATATATATTTGTGTGTTGGCTAAATTTAGGGGGGGGATAAGGATGAAGTTTGATTTTTATCATATAATAATAATATAAATTTAAGCATGTGTTAAATAGATAATGTTATACTAATAAGGAGTAAACAGATAATGGAAATAAGAACCGATAGAAAATAATTCATAAACTAGAATCCAGGGATGAGTTAAGAAAAACCAGAGTATATTATTGATCAGTGGATTTTTATCCAGAAGTTGGCGCCAGCAGAAGTTATTTCTGTAACCGGTCGCGAATACCGAGGATTTTCTGCAGATAGCGGAATGTCCTTAATAAGGGTATAAGGTGAGGAGAACCTAGTAATCTCGAAGAGGATGACAAGACCTTCAAGGTATTGCTTCCAGAATTTTAAGTTTTTACGGAATTTCGCGATCAGGACACCGAACCAGGAACTTTATCTGATAAAGCAAGATGACATAAGGTTAGATGATGTCATCAATTTTGTCTCTTTGTGGGGGGGGAGGTCGGCCAAGCAAGGGAGGGCCAAGATCAAACCACCTAGCAAAAGTGCGATCCTACGGTCAGAATTCAACCAGACAAAGTTCAAGGAAATTACGAAAATGCCATTGAGATTTTCTATAAATAGCCTTCATTCCTCTTCATTCTTCACCAATTCACTTACAATCCTAGAGAGAAGTTAGAGAGAGAAGCTCTGGAAGAAGAGTAAGAAGTTCATAGCAAAGCTCTGAGTAAGTTCTTCAGTCCTTAGTTTTTAGTTTTAGTAGTTCTTTCGGTAGTTATAGTAGAACTGCTAGAGTAGTCTTTAATTTTTTAAGTTAGCTTAGATATTATATTTTAGGAATAAATATGATATTTATCTTAGGAATATGTTAGAGGAAAGTTATAGCAAAAAATTTTGAGAATTTAAAGTCGGAATAGCGAAGCTCTAGCAAAATTCCACCAATTAATCAAACTAGGGGCAAAATGGTAATTTGTACCTAAATTGCCTATTATGATCTTAAATATTCATATAAATGACATTATCCTTCTAGGATATCCGAAATCACAAACCGCTGTTTCCGCTGTCACCGCTGTCGTGCCGCTGTCAAACGTGTCGTAATTTGACGAAAGTGCCAGAAACCGTCAACGGAGGTACGAACGCGTATTGTAACCTTAACACTTATGCTGCTCATATACTATATGTGATAGACATGCTTATATACTGAAACTCTGTCTAGGGTTGTCGGTATACATACAGCTTTTTACGGGTTATAGTCTTGATAACGCCGTTGGGTTTTCCTAGCGCTGAGGACACGATGGGCCGTCGTGACACTGGTTATGTGCAGACATTATGTGGGGCTTTACATACTGTTGTGTGCTTATGTACTGCCAATATGTGATCATGCATCTGCTGTGTGCTTATGTAGTGATATACTGCTGTTATGTGATTATATACATGCTGTTATCCATATACTGTCATATTTGAGCATAAGGTTAACCGTTACCTGAGATCCAATCGGGAATTGGATTTCAGCTGTAGCTTCAGGGTCGGGAGGACCAAGGTCAGAAGAGAGAGGCAGGCAGGCGGTGTAGGACCCAAGACGGAGTTTTTATTTTGTTATTTCTCTAGTTATGTATTTTACTTTCCTTCGGACATTAGAAGACTGTAATAGAACAATTACATTGTGGTTATGTTTTATCAAAGTTCAGTTATTCGTTTTGTTAAAAAGCTCTACTCTGATCACCGTTTTTTTTAAAAAAATTTCCACTGTTTTAAGGTGGGATGTTACAGTAAAGAACTGCAATGCTATAACATTATATCAATTCTGCTATGCAACTTTAGAAAGCACTAAAATGCAATCTTTAAGATTACAGCAGTTTACAACTTCTATCCCTTATTTTCACAAGTGCATGAATTCTAAAATATTTTCATAAATAACATACATTCAAGCTCAAATTTTCCATACAAAACAATCATAACACATGGGAAATATATAGCAAAATTATGACCCATCAATCCTCATCAAATTTACTTTTAGAACTTGGTATAATTCCATTTGGTAAGTTTCTACCTGAATTTAAGAATCAAATGAAGATCAAGACATACTAACCGAGAGAGACCACAGTATACTTACAGGGGATAACTGATCAAAGTTTTGAGTGAGTAGATCTCTATAAAAGTATACAGACGTTCAAACTAACTTAAAACATAAAGCGAAGAGCAACATAAAAAAACAAAGGCGAGGGTATACTAAAGTGGACTTAATTATGATGGTTTCAAATTCTTAGTCAGTAGGTCGGCGCTGGTCGGGCGCAAAGTAATGATAATTAGCGAGAGAAACAAAGGACGGTTTCATAGACGAAAATGGGAGTTGTTGTTTCATGGAGTGAATGATCTAGTCCAAGGTATGAGAGGATGAAGACATCCAGCAAGAAGAGACAAAAATTGAGCAAAGATCGAGTTGGGCAAGGAGGATTTTTGTAGGGAGTGAAGATAACGGATCAAGAGGGTTTTTGGGTACGACTTGTTGGTAAGAACATGATTGGGAGTAAGGTAGCGAGAAATTGGATGGCAAGGGAAGAGGATGAGAGATATGGGCGTTTAAGAAGAAGGAAAATCAAAAAGTGGCGGGAAGGGGGGGGGGGGGATGAGGGAACTGAAGCAAAGAACCAAAGAGAAAAACAAAGGAAAGGGAAGGAGGGGATTTGGCTCAGACGTAGATGTGGAGGGAAGGATTCACTTCTGAAAATTAAAAAAAAAAAATCTCAATTTCTCCATTTGCAATTTGCAACGAAATAAACTCCGTGCCAAAGTCATTATATATTTCCATCACAAATTTCGTCATCATTTGCAACAGCAATATATATCCGTTGCAAATATGTTCATTTGAAATTATATACCTCATCATAAAATAGTTCCGTCACAAAACTTTATCGCAAATGATCCGTTTTTGCAACAAAGTTTTATTCTATCGCAAATTGCAATAGATTTTTTCCCATGCAAATTGCGGCAAAGTTTTTTCCTCACAAATTCCGTCGCCCTCTCAGTATTTTCTAGTAATGGCATAAGCATCATGTGATATAAGTTATAATTAAATAATTTGTTTAGCTTATTTAGTCTGCTTAAATTAATTAACTAATTAACTCTTATATGAAGATCATGAGGTAGTAATTAGAAGGCTCTTGTAATATTCATAAGAGGAAGTACATACTCTCTTGTTGACTTATAACTATATATGAAACTCCTTTTATAATTTATAAGAGGAATTATAAAAATCCTAAAGAACAAATATAAAAATCATTGAATATTGTTACAATATTTTGTAAGGAATAAGATCTGGGACAAAATGCCTTACCTTTACCTATGGGGTCCACTGCCCCAATTAATCAGAATTAAAAGATTTTTTTATATGTATCCTATTAGAAATAATTATGTTCGAGACATTGTTAAATACTAACATCTCTTTCTGAATTCGAATATTAGCTGGTAGCATTATAAAGGATTAGCCCCTTTCATCGCCAGACTCTTTCGTTGAATTCAAATTTGTAATCATTCTCTAACAGACATGTTACGTACTGTAGGAGAAGTCCTGCTACAATCGGACCTGGGCTTCCAAAAAACAGACTTAAAAGTACACTATGTCCCAAAATAAGGTCTTTTTTTGGGTGACATGGGAATCTTATTTGTTTTTTTTTTTTTAGGCAAACATTTGCTTGCATTTCATTTTTTGATAACCCTTCAGGAAGGCTTAAACTTTAAACCCCTTTTTCACCCACACCCCACCTCATTTTCATCTCCCAAACCAATCTCAAATGACATCATGTATCATTATTTTCCTGGACAGAGTGAAATATTGTAAATCAATAATGTTTTGTTGATATTTTAAAACAAAATCAAAACTCCAAATTAACCAATGAGTTCAGGTAAATAAAAAAGGGAGTGTTTTCTCTCTCATGAAAAGTATGGTGTGTGGGGAAAAGGAAGACGACATAAAAAAGCGGAGATGCAGGGGCATGACTATCACTCGCCTGTTGAGCCAAATACTAGTTATTTCTAATTAATATAAATGTCCTAATAAAAAAGGTAAATATTTTTAATTAGTTAGAAAATCTAATTATTTTCAATATTATTATAGCATTAACAAGTACTCCCTTCAATCCTAAATATAAGACATAACCGACATTTTTTAGAGAGATTAAGTAAGCAAATAGTATTTAATCATATTATATATTATGTATCTTTAAATTATATGTCAATTTATAAGTTAGGGAAAATAATTTTGAAAAAGAAAATGAAAAATTTAAATATTTTAAAGTAATTTAATTAGCTTACTTAATTTCTTCAAAAAAGTCAATTATATCTTATATTTAGAATCGAATAAAGTATATTAAACTCCAACATCATACTAATTTCTACCCTCTTATATTTTTAATATAAGATGTTTCTAATTAACTCACATGTATGTCTTATAAAGGGACTTATCATTATCCTTGTTAAATATGAGCACATATAAAAGAAAAATACCTCTTGAAATTAGTGAATACCTTGTTAAAAAAAAAAAAAGAAGAAGAAGATGAATTAATGTGCAGTACGTTAGAGAATGTGTATTTTAATAGGAAGAAGAGGAGGGAGTGTTTTGCTTGGTAGGTTGGAGAGAGTAAGGTTGTGGATGATGGATATAATTGTGCGTGAATAATGGAGACAAGGAGTCACCATGCTCCTCCATTAATGAAGTTTGGAAGCTTATCACTGTGACCACCAATTCTCATTCTCGCATTTCATGTGAACTTGTTCTGACATTCAATTTCCCCACCCTCCCTTCACCATATCCATATCCTTCACTCTCCTGAAAACCATGCAATTCCTTATTTCTTAGCTGACTACTGGGTATCTCTTTAATTTCTTTCTTTAACTAGTTTTAAGATATCATTCACAAACACATATATACATCATCTTTTCTATATTATGATTCTATGAGCACAAGGAGATTGTTGGATTAGCTATGGTCACTACTAGCGATGAGATTTAACGACGGAATTTGATGATTTTGCTGTAAAATATACCGTCATTAATATAATTGATCAAGAAAAGAATTATATATGTCGCTAGTTCACCATTTTTTAGTGAATATACTTGTAATTGTTTTATACTCAAGTACCGTACAGAAGTAAGTTTCTATCAAAACTTAAGGGAGTTCACATTAGGTGCTTTTCTTTATGTGTCTGTTAGTGTTACATGTTTTTCTTTAAAAATCAATGAGAGATTGGTACTTTTTTTCCTGCTTTTTTGCTTGAAAGAGAAAGTGTATAAGGAAAAATAAAGAAAAGTATGTAACAAGCATATAAGGAAAAACATCTACTGTGGACTCAACTTAAGGCTTTACTTTGAACACACAAATGAGTTACTTTTGATTAATAATTATAGTTATTCATCATTGAAAGATATGCATTCGATTCATATCAAAAGAATTTTGAATTATACATCACAAACGATTTTTTATTCTTAGAATAATAGGTAGCCAAAAGATTCCTCCTCCTGTATACAACCTATTTGGCTGTGAAGTGGGAAATTATAAACTGTTATCCCACTTGTAGATTTAATATCTTTACATTGCACTTATTGGAGCTCAATATACAACGATGCCAAGTTGAAGTTAAATTTCGGTCCCAAGAAAATGTGAGTTAAACTAGTTAAATTCATCAATTTTCTGAATCATCAAATGAGAATTCTACTAACTGACGTCAACGAATGTTCTGATTACTTTAACACTTGACCTGGGTTTGGATTCAGCGTTGGCAGTTCTTAATCCCCATGAAAGCAGAGTAGGATTAGGACTATGCTCCTTTATTAATTACGCTCTTTCACTCCATTTTAGTGTTTCTTTCAATTAGCGACGAGAAAATATATTCATGCAAAACCGATACAAAACTCATCTCACACATTTACTTTATAAATTGTAAATCACGTTAGAAAAGTAACTTCTATTACTAATTCAAACAGACACGTCATAAGAACTTATCCTGCTCTGGTACTTAACACCTCTGTGAAAGCAGAGCAATTTTAGTAATAGCATACACATGGATTTTGGACATGTCAAGCAATTTCACTTTGCAGGATTATGCAAAATAAACTCCAATAACATCCTTCATCTATGGAACTAAGCCTATTCTGATATTATTCACTCCTCATCTGCCATTTCAACTAATCTTGTTTGGTGAAGTTGCCATCATCTTGCAGGTTCTCAAACCAGAGATCTCAAAAAAGCGTACGAACAATACATCTTTGACAAGGAAATTTCACGCTCTTGGGGGACCATCCAGTACTTCTTCTTATCATTATTAAATTATCGCTCGGATTAAACATATATATTAATATCCCTTCTGGGTAATAAAAAGCTCAAGAATCTCTATTAACCAACGTCTCAAACAGGTTATACTAATACGACTTAGAACAATAGAACTGTCAAGAGAGAAAAGGACAGAAACAGAGACAGACATAGACATAGATATTAGAGACACTCTTCTTAGCTGTCCAATTAATTGATGACCGCTTTTGCCTCCACACGTTTATCGCGAATCTCTGAGACGCAAAGACCCTGGTCATAATGGTAAATCCAGATTTCACCATCCCTGCCTCTCTCTCTGACCTCTACTTCCTCAACAAACACAGAAAATAAATAATTATACTATGAAGGTGAGTAGTAATAATAACCAACAAAACTGGGGGTTTATTAAATTCAAAGGCTTTATTTTCTTCCCTGAGAAAATTTTTCCCTTGCTATTACTGTTAATTTTTTTTCATTGGGCGAGCGCTATTACTGTTATTATTCCTCTGCCAGAAGCTAAAAGACACAATACAAACAAACAAACAACACTCTACTACAAAACAGAAACACCAAAAAAAAAAAAAAAAAAACTCAAATCTCGAATTTAAAGTTATGTTTTGTCTTTTGTTTGGCCTCTAGCAAAACACAATTTACGCCCTTCTCTTCCCTCATTTCTGCTTTTTCCAGCCTGCAGATTATTTATCAAGACATACCAGGGACCATGTCAATGTTATATTGTCCATCAGATTTCATCTTTTGTACTCTAATAACTCTTTCATCTTACCGATCTGAGTCAAGAAAGTGGTCCTCGATGGATATATAAGACAATAGAGGATTAAAAGTCCTCTGTTTCAGATAAGCATCGTTCGATTTGAGAGATCTGAAGCGTGTGACTATTACCGTAACCAGCTGTTTTCCTTCTCTTAAGGTCCCTCTCTTGTCTCAGGGTATAGGCAGCAATAGTGGTTGAGTTGGTTTTTTCGCTTTCTGAGCTCAGAAAATTATGGTCTAACACATTAATAGGTGTCTCTGAACTTGAAACCCAATCGAATGCAGGCTCGAACCCCTCCATTGTTATGTCTTGTATCATATTATTGCACTTCAATATACTTTCCTGCATTAAAATTTTAATATCAACCATTAAGCATGAAGCAGAAAAAGAAAAGGATAATCAAATGAAGGGTAAGATAGGTAGGTACTTTATTTACATATGAACAATCGGATAATGCGCTTAAGAAGCACGGATACTGGGAAGGTAGCAATTCGTGAGAGGCTGAGAGAAGGGCTGATGCAGCAACTACAGAAGGCTTAAATTCCAAGAGACTTATATCTGCGAAACAGTTGAATTTAAGATGACTGATACAATAAAATCCAAATGAGGAAAAAAAAACAAACTTATTTTGATTCAGATGGGATCATCCCATTAATTTGATTTGATTCATACCTCTTTGTGATCTGATTATAATTTCGGTGGCTCGATCTTTCAGAACCTGCCTCTGTGAAAAGTCTTTGAGTTTGAACACAGCAATGAAGAAGGGAATGAAAGAAAAGGGAGTGATCGAACGCATTCGCCATTGTAGAGCTCCTAAGACAAGTGACTCCATTCTTCTTACTGTTCGAGACTCAAAAATCAAACCTTCCTCACCCTGTTTCAGAAAGGCTCAGTTATAACTCTTTTAACGAATAACAATTCATTTGTCCCCGAAGGATAATATTGTTAGGCCAAATGTTTGCACCTGTATATCAGAGACAGAGTACTCTGTTCTCATCATCTTCGCAGCTAGAGAGAGGCAAGAGACTGCGAGAAGCCTGAGGATCCACGGCTTTGGTTGCTGTTTAAAACTAAATTCGAGTTATAACTTGAGAGCATTGAAGAAAGTGATAATGCAATTGGTTTGCTTACCAAAAGGCCTTGATTGGCAAGGAAGCGATCCACATAGTTAACAGCTAGGTACGACAAGAGAGGATCAAATGTGAAGGACAACTGAAGATGACGAAATAAGCCAAGTTGAGATCATTACATACATTAACATGTATTATACGAAGTTGAACAAAAAGAACTAAAGTTTTGATTTTTGTACCTGGGAGATTAAAGAAATGAGCTCTCTTCTAACGGTGAAGTCGAAATCTTGGGACTTGAGAGAGTGGAAGTAGGTTTGGGATGGGGTGTGATGAGATTCGATGAGAAAGAGAGAAGATGGAGGGTGGTCATGAAAGTTTTGCAGAGGGTTTTCGAGGTCAAAATCCATGGAGGAAGCAGCAGTGAGAAATTAATGGTCAAAGGAGGAACATTGAAGAGAGAGTGATGCAGAGAGTGAGGGGGAAATATAGGGAAAGAAGAGAGGGAAGAAGAAGATGGTCCCGTGGGGAGTGTTGATGGTTGCATGAGATTTGAGAAGGGTGATGATAATGCAAATGGCATCTTTGTATTGGTGGCTGACCCAAAGCACTCTTTTGACTTCGTCTCATCTTTTATTAGGAAAATAACTATAAAAAAAGCCCAAAAACTTATTAATAGTAGCTATTCCACTTGTTAATGTTGACTTGTTAATGGTGGCTCTTTCATTTATTATTGATAAACTATGAGACTATTTTTATATTATTTCCCTTAATTGGATCTTAATGTCATTTTTCCTTTCGCATTCCCTTACTTTCCATTTTAATTACTCCATCTCAATTACCACACTCTCATCCTATTTATCTAAATTAGCTCATGTGAGAGTTAGTTAACTTAACAAATATATTAACTTTTTTTAACTTTACCCTTATTTATGAATAGATATTTTTCACTTCATTCTTCTTTCTATACATTTAAAATAAGGGATTTAGCTTCTATTCTTTTATTCATCTCAACCGTTGGATTGAAATCTGAATCGTTCAGATTTCAATCCAACGGCTGAGATAAAGATGATGATGGGAAGAAAGGAGGATGAGAGCCAATCCCTAAAATAAGTGTTAAATTGTAACATTATAATTTATTATTCTAGAAGTGGACTTATAATATTAGACTAGAGTGGTATTATTTCTATAGTTTCATGAATTTCTTGTGCTCTTTATTACTCCATCTCTTCTTACAAAATCTCCTTCCCCTAATTACCATCCTAATCCTTATTCCATTTTAATTAATTTTCACATATTAAAGAATGACAGCCAAGTCACTAAATATACTTTAAATTGATAAATTTTTAAATTTATCCTTATTAAGATTTTCTTTCCCCCCTACATTTATAAATCATTCTCACATCTCTCTTCGTTCTCTATTTCAATAAGAATTAAATAAAGATAAAATTGAAAAACGGTCATTAATAACTTCTAAGTAGACTTGTGTTTATTTCATCTCCAAGTGGATTTGTAATAAAGAATATAGTGATAGGCAGTTGGTTAATTGGTTGATGTTAATTAAGGATTCTAATATTTTCAAAAAATTGAATGACATTTATACCAGAAATTAAAACGTGTGCGGCAACTATATAACTTTTCCTATATGATATATGGGAAAAACACTTCTCATGTTGTAAGAGAAGCGTTTTCTCATGTCATACACACATGAAATGGTGGGACCCATATATATGTAATTAATTCATGTGTGTGTGTCCCACCATTTCATGTGTGTATATGAATTTTCTTTTTCTCATGCAACATGAGAAATTTAAACCCCATGATATATATTTTGTGAATTATATAATCTTTATTTCACTATAATTGATCATCTCAGGTTAGATAAAAACACTTGTTAGTGGATAAAAATAGGCACACAAAATGACATAAGTTTTAAGCTTATATTCAATATCTTCTGAGGTCTTCCCTTTTTTTTTTTTTTTGGGTGAATACTAGGCATGCCCCTTCTTTGGTTCAAAGCGCGCTTTCTTTCTTTTTTTGGTTCTTCACCTTCTTAAAAAACCAGATTATTTATGCAGATTAATTTTTATTTAGGGTAACTTTTTAAATTAAAATACATACATCAATGTTATATTTGCATTTCTTAGTAATACTAATTAAACGATGACCATTGACCACTGAGATATTTTTTTGTCCAGGGAAAAAGATTAATGAATCGAGAAACTATGACTTGTGTGGATGTGTGTGTTTGATATTGGCGGGAGGGGCCATATATATTAATTGTATTGGAAAATATGAGACCAAAGTGGGGGCTACAATATTGAACCTTCACAAATATACATATATAAATTGTTATGACAAGTTTGAAATGCAGCTATCACACCAAACAATGCAACTAACCTACTCAAAGTGTAAAAAGGCTTTTAAAATGAGAGACCATCTTCTCTGCTAAATTAAATGCCTCCAAACGTCCAAACATTACAATACAGCCTTTTACTTCTTCCTTGCCAGTTTGACAGCTCGCACTCATGTCCTTCTTTGTATTCATTCAATGACAACAACTCCCTAATGAGACTCCCAACAAGCAAACACTTTTAATACTATATGATTAATCCACAACTATTTCCTTCTAATCAAAGCATCCATATAACAAAAATTAACCTTTTAGTCCTTCCACCACTTTATTTACTCAAACACTTGGAAGCTAATTAAGCAACTCTAACAAGTTGAATTAAATTATATATGCACGTCTTTAACTTTTGTTTTGTTTCTTTGCACAGATTCGTGTTTTAGACCCATGCTCTGCGATCTGATATCAAAATCATAGTTTAGGTTTTCATGTGAGGAAGATTAGCTCACAAAAAAAAAAAAATCTCTGGAAAATAATAATTAAGGGACTATGCGCGATTGATTTATTCAAATGAATTTACTGATGAAATAGTACTTCCTTCTTTGGTGTCCATTAACTGATGCTAGTAGCATTTAACTGATGTACTATAATAGTAAGAGCTAGTAGCTAGTGATGTTTCAGTGAAGTTAGTTTCCAATTAATGTCCTTTGGTTTCGTCTCTCGTCTGCACTTTGAACTTTCGATCATATTCTAACTATTGAACTTACAGTCTTGCATCATATAAGCTTACATCACAAAAATTACGACATGAAACCTACAAAAATTGCTCATTCTTGGCATGTTTAAAACCACAAATTAAAAGAGCTCGTGTAATGTGTAGGGATTCACAAATGTCCTCAACAGAAATTAAATTGCTAAAATAATTGTGGATAATACGCGTCATATAGATTGCAGCGGTTCGGACAATGATAATGGCCCCCCTCGAGATATGGCAGTACTTTGGTTGCAGCTCGGAGAGTAAATTTTGATGATGACTAATTAACCACTTCTATATTGACGTAAGATGTACATGTCCCTTTATGCATATCAGTATATCACTGATTTGTTAATGCCAATTTATCATCACACACACGTTCATTTTACTTACTACCTTCTAATTCATATATATCTACGATATTCCATTCAGAGTCTTTATACAATGAACCTTTGACATAAAACGATGACCATTTTTAAAGTTCGATGATCTACGGGAGCGTAAAAAATCGCTCGTGTGTGTGTGTGTGAAGTCATTGGGAAACCCAAAATTTAAAAAAATGGTATGCAGCCTAGGGTTCTCATCACGGAATGCGCCTACCTTTGAAATCCATTTGGCTTATTTATTACTTGGACGTGTCACTTTAGGCCAGGGACGGAGACCCACATGCATATAGAGATAGTTCCTTTTCATTTAAATTAAAAGGGACAATAATACAAGATAAAAATGACAAAAATGTATCACTCCCTCTAGTTCTTAATATAAGACATATTTTGGGGAGTTGATATTGATTTTAGAGTCAAAGTGCAAAAATACATATGAGCTTTTTCTTTAGAAGCACCCAGCACCACGTGTTTTTTTTTTGGAGCAAAAATACACACGTGGTTACTATTTTGAAGCAAAAGTCGTATCCCACCGTTAAGTCACTGTTCACCGTGATAAGAGAGAAAGAGATGAAGTTAACAGTAACTTAACGGCGGTGAACAATGACTTAACAGTGGGATGTGACTTTTGCTCCAAAATAATAATCACATGTGTATTTTTGCTCCCAAAAAAAGCACGTGGTGCTGAACGCTCCTAGAGAAAAAGCCCATGTGTAATTTTGTACCTTAACCCTTGATTTTAATTAAATATAAGATATAATTTTCATATTTGTTAATATTTTTCTAATTTTTCATTATTGATGCTCCATTAATAATAATAAAAGAGAAAAGAGAATGATAAAATTAAAAAAGATGACTATGGTGTTTTAGAAAATATATGTGATAGAAACTAACTTCTTTAATCTAATTAAATTAGGTAAATATATTTCATATCAAAGAGAGGAGGGAGTACTACATTTTTGGCAGAAGAACAAATGAACCTATATTGACACACGCACATCTGTAATTAGGGAATTGGGAATGTAAGCTCTCGGTGATTTTTGGCCCTTCGGTTTGAAAAAAAAATAATGCGTGGTTCACATATCATAAATAAAAAGGCATTGTCTCTGTTAAGGATCATGATTAACTGTATTAGTCATCAAAAGCATATATATCATATAAGTTAATATATAGAATTTGGTTGGTATGCATGTGCCATTAGGTGACTTCTACTTCTTGGGTGGTATAGTAACCCTTGGTTCTTTGACAAAGATATGGAAACAAATAAGTTTAAAAAGAAAAACCAAGTCCTATTGCTCCTCCCCCTATTTTTATCTACGTTAATAATGTTAAGACTATTATTTAACTGTGGTTTATGATTAGTATGATAACAATGATTGACTCAGAATGCATTAATTGACTGGCTTTTGGGGAAAAATAGTGCCATTACACGGTAATACATCTTTTGTTCTTTTTAATGTCTTCATATAATTCTTCTGTTTTGCAGAGACGTCCACCCATAGGTCATAATTACTATCGACTAAAATATAAAGTAGACGGAAATAGAATATCGAGAGTAACCCAACTCTAATGGTTTTCGGATAGTTGGGGATGTTATATAATTTTAAATCTCTCCAATTAATTAAGTACGTCGCCGCGCTCTAGGTAGGATTTAAATCTGTCCATGAGGAATAACTCGACTTTATTATTAATATATAAATTTTAAAAATTAAATTCCATAATTTACCCGGGTTTTCAAGTTGCTCCTTCATAGTTTGGAGTATTTTAAATCACTCCTTATAATTTGTGCCTGTCTATACAAATTAGTCGGCATATTTTGTAAAGTTCTTAATTAATTAACTCCCTATACAAGTGCCAGCTGAACAAACTGTGCTAGCTAGCTTGCGTTGTTGATGGGTCAACCATTTTGTTTTGGGGGCTTCATGTAAAACGTTGTGTGACATGAGAACAAAAGGGGATGCTTCATTTTCCCTTTGGTCAAGATTATAATAAATAATTCAAAAAAAAATTAACCTATGAAATTAAGCTGAAAACTTGGATCAACTATAGATATCAAATGATTAATTTTCTCTTATTTATTATTATCATTATCATATGATAATCAAACTAAAGAAAAACTAGTTCTAGATTGGATCACTTAAATGATTTTAAATTTGCAACCATTTGATTAGCATAATTACTCCAACCACGACTCTTGACAACTCTGCAAATATATGAAGACAGGAGGAGGTCAAGTAAAGATCAACTGTCAAATTATTATTGATTCCAGAATTGATTAATAAGATGACCGACGTACGTGGCTACTTACCCTAAAGGCCAAAGCTATTACTACATTATTAATTAATGGGATCAATTTTCAAATTGGGATCTTTTCTCTCTCTCTCTCTCTCTCTCTCTCTCTCTCTCTCTCTCTCTCTCTATAATGCAATAAGGCTCCATAGGATTCTGCTGGTATATACAAGAATTTCGATCATCATGAATCTCTTTGAAAGAACAAGATAGATTAAATAAAGTGAGCTTCTGATTATGGGGATAATAAGTTTTAATTAAAAGCTAGGGGCATTAGGGTTACCAAGTGTTGGATTGAGTGATCACTTCGAAATGCTATCGAAGAGCGTTCCCTTTCTTTGGAGTTCCTTGAAGCTTGGTCGATCTCCCTGGCACTTACATTATATATGTACCTAATTACGAGAAGAATATAGTAGTTGAGCTGCCTTAGCCCTCTTTTCTTTGATACACACAATATCAATAGAGCCTTAATTTCATAATTATTTCATAATTTCATTAGGTGGGGTCGGTTACGTACATGAACCAAACAATATAGTCTTAATTCCATGAGGTGGGCTCGGCTACATATATAGATCAACGGCATCATTAAACTCTATCAAAACTCAAATATCAAGATAAATAGTTAATTAAAAGATTTCGCTCAATAACTCTTTGAACATTCTCTTCCGTCTACCTCTAAACCCTTTTAACTCGCTCCACAAAGCTTCATATCTATATATACACACACTCACTTATATATTTTATCGCCTTGAAGGAAGAGAAAGGCAACAACTATTTATATATATAGGAGCTGAGGATGTCTCAGTACAGGCTCATTGCCTTCTCATTTGTCTTGCTCCTCCTGGGGAGCAGTTTTAGTGCTTGATCAGCGCCCAAACGCACCATATTAGCTATTGTCGAGAAATCTGAGTGGTTCAATGATGGCGGTTTCAGAATATTGATTAATTATTCTATTCTATATAAAGCAATATTCCACCTCCGGCCTTCTATTTGGTTCCTCTTGCTTATGTATATATTTTGAAATAATAAGGCTACGTACAGTGAAGAGTTCGGTTTCTACAATCCGTCCCGCAAAGAGTTCAAACAACTATATATAATTCTCATTTATTTCTACCCAATTATATTAGGGAAAATTGCAGTATAGTCCTAAAGAACAGAAAAATACCAACAAAATCTCAATACATAATTCACTATCTAAAAACTCAAAATGGACTTCAGTAATACAGATTCAAATTGTGAAATTTCAAACTTTTCCCTATTGAAAAAAGTCATAATGTTATCATTGATAAATTTATCCATTGACAAGTATATATGTCATATTGACAAGTTATAATGTTATCGTTGACAAGTTTGTGAGTCATATTAATAATGTGGCAAACAAGTAATTTCAGAATTCAATTAATATTACTGAGGTCTCTTACAAGTTTTAAACAATGAATCATATATTGAGACTTTTCTAATATTTTTTCTGTTCATTGGACCATACTGTGGTTTTCCCATTATATTATGCAGCTTTCTTAATTACCTGATTTATATAAAGCTACTTCAAGCATTGTGTTTCATAAAACCAGAAATATGAGGAGTTCCCGACAATATGTATGGACACATACATAACATCCACTAGCCACGATTGATCAAACTACTCACATCCAATAGAAAAAAGGAAACCGGCCACGTCTTTTTGTCTCCTTATAAATGCCATACACATGAAGACATACACGAGTGTTTGGAGAAGTGTACGTAGGATTTGAACACGAGGAAAAGAGTAGTGCACGCTTGGAATAATTAATGTACATTGTACTTTATGAAGGAAGCCTGAGGAAGAATGAAAAAATAAAAATTAGTGATTGGATACAGAGAGCATGAATGATGAGATGAGGAGATCGAAGAGTGAATGGTGCACGCCAACATCATTATACGCTTTGATTCTGCAATGGTGTAGACAATGCTGTGGTCCTTCACTATACCCCTGCCTCAATTATTTATCAATTCATATGAAATGAGTTTCTAAAGTACAAAACAAAGTATTGCTCGTAAATGTTTACCTTTCATTATTCCATAACTACCATAATGCAAAATGCTTGTTTCCTCGCTTCACCTTTACCCATATTTATCATCAACATGGATTCTCTTTCCGAGGCAACAGCCCATATATACATATAGACACACACAGTTTAAAAATTCACATTCTCACGGGTACATATCCGTTTTTTTTTTTTTTGGATAACCTCACTTAGGTCTAAGGACCAAAAAAAGTATTGAGAAAATCTCAATGTAGATTCCCCTAAAAAAAAAAAAAAAAAAAAAACTCTTTAATAACTATACAGTGATATAGACTCCAAATGTAAACTTACTTTAATGATAAGTATATGTAACTATACTAACAAGTCATAAAGTGATCATTAACAAGTTCATATATGTTAACTAAAGCAGTTCTTGTTGACAAATTATGTATGTAACTATAATAAGTCATAGAATGACAATTAACAAGCTCATCTATGTTAACTAAACTAGCTCCTGCTGACAAGTGTATATCACTATATTGATAAGTCATAGAGTGATCATTGACAAACTCATATATGTTAACTAAAGCTGCTTATGCTGACAAGTGTATATGACTATATTAACAAATTATAGAGTAGTCATTGATAATTGACAAGTTCATATATATTAACTAAAGCAATTTTCGTTGACAAGTATATGTAAATATATTGACAAGTCATAGAATGTCTATTGACAACCCCATCTATATTAACTAATCTAGCTTTCGTTGAAAAATGTATGTCACTATATTGACAAGTAAACATTGATAAGGCCATATAAGTTAATGAAATCAACTTCCATTGACAAGTGCATATAAATGTATTGACAAATCATAGAGTGCTTATTGACAAGCTCATATTTGTTAGTCAGATAAGTTCACATTTAAAATCTATATCATTGCAATCCTTAGGGAATTTTTTTATAAAGGAATCTACATTAAGATTTATTTTTTAATATTTTTTCTGGTCCTTAGAATTGAAGTGAGATTTTCCCTTCCGTAATTTCTCTTTTATTTCCTTTAAACTCTACAATTTTGTATTTTTTGACTTATTTCTAGTGATTGTTTCGTTCATATCCTGTGTTATTTATTTTGTTGACTACTTATACTTTTCAAGGTATACTCATAAGAAATATTTTAAATTTTGTTAAGTCTTTTCATTAATTATTTGTAATTATAATATGTGGATAATAGTTTACCTTTGATTATGACTTAGCGATTATGTTTATTTGTTGTATAATGTGTATCGTTTACACCTTAATTTTGACAATATTTATGTTTTAAATGGGGATTTTTATTGCTATAATTTTATTTTTTAAAAAAAAGATGAAAAATAATAAAATATTATTAAAATAGCTTCAGCCCTAACGTGATTCTTAATGATGGTGCCTCGAAAAATAATTATTTTTCTTTAGCCGAGTCTAAAAAGGTTGGCACATTTAGACTCGGGCATGTGAAGAGCCAGGGCCAGGCCAACCCTCAATACTAACTCTACTATTTTGCTCCATTCCCATAGCAACTACTTAACAAATTGGTTGAAATTTTCATAGTTGTTCACCTTTCTAAATTTAGTTGCATCATGAATTTATTTGTTTGATTAAAGAAAAGCGCTCTAAGGATATTTTTTACTCTTTTTCAGTTTGCAGTTGTTAAAACTAGTTTAAGAGAATGAAATGACCTGTTTGATTTCCTGTAAGAGTTTTTTTTAATAGAAAAGGAGGTGGAAATAGAAGTGGAATTGGGGGTAGGAGTGGTTTTAAATTGTCTTTTTGTTATATATGATCATGGAAGTGTAGTATTATTTTTAATTCGACGAGGGGACTTGTCGTTGCCGTCGCAGGTGAAGGTGGTTGTCGGAGAACCCGAATGCAGGGAGGTTGTGTTGTTCAAAACTTCAAGGATAAAAAAGGAAAATAAATTGACTTCCATGAAGTATGGCCAATTCTCATGGTTGGGGGCGTGGAATTCTTTTTTTTTTTTTTTTTGGTGTCAAGGGGGCATGGAATTCAGTTCCATCATTTTCCATGGAAGTCACTTTCATGTAAAAGTGGGCTCCAACCAACCAAACAGCCCAACTTGTTGAGCCCACTTCCACTTTTCCACACTCACTTCCAAAGTGACAAATGGGCCCAAAGTGATTTATTGTAAGGCCTAGATGCTTTAAGAGAGGGCTTGAGTTCCATGACCATATACGTAGTAAGTCATCTGAACTGACAAGGCCCAGCATTATTTAGCCTCAATTAAAGGAACTAACAAAAGCCCAAATTTTACATTTAAATAGTCTAAAGTTAAGATAACCGACAAGGAAAAGTAAAATTGAACA
Source organism: Acacia confusa (assembly GCA_037074495.1). Lineage (NCBI taxonomy): Eukaryota > Viridiplantae > Streptophyta > Magnoliopsida > Fabales > Fabaceae > Acacia > Acacia confusa. The sequence goes on from CM073509.1 coordinate 5,674,971, forward strand.
TTAAAAATTATGTAGAAATATTGTAGAAGTTTATTTTGAAATAAATAAAAATTGAAATTGAAAATGAAGGTATAATTTGATAGGTACTTTCACGTAATTGTTTTCATCCGACTTATTTTTTTATTTATGTATTTCATTTTATATATTTTGAGTTTAGGATAATTTAACAATCTGCATAACTTTTGCTACCTGATGTTGTTGTTAATAATCAATAACTGCCATGAATTATTTCAAAATTTTAAATTAATATATTTAATAAAATAAAATAATAATATGTAAATTTCTTAACTATGCTGATATCTTAATATATCTCTTAAAATAATATATTTAAGATATCAGCTTAAGTATTAACTTTTATTTAGTAAAAATCTGAAAGATATGTTAAATTGACAATTATATTAAAATGTTGAGATGATGTATAAAGTAACGTTGGGTTTAACCAAAAAAATGATCCACTTGTTAAAAGAAACACTTGGCTAAAAAACGTTAATATAAAAAATATATAAAAGTTTTAATCACAAATATTAGTATATGTTTTTCAAGGTACATAATGGGCTTTGAAAAACATATAAGATTTTCCCTCCAAATTAGTCCATTAGGATTGATTTGAGATTATTGAAATTTAACAATTTGATTTGTGCTTTTAATATTTCAAGGTATTTTCTGTCTTTTTCCTTTTTAAATGCAAGTTTTCAAAATATTAGATAGCTCCATGCATTATTTATTTTCCTTAAATGTATGTGGTAACTAGGGATGTCCAAAAAAATCCATTAGTCTAGGTAGTTTGACCTGGCCCGATCTAACCCAATGCAATCTTGCTAAAAGAAAGCCATGAGACAGCAATGGATAGATTAGACTAGACTATTTTGCTTGGGCTAAACTAGACTTTGGGCTAAGGGCTCAAGCCTCTTGGTCTAGTCTAGTTTGCCCCCCCTTTTTTTTTTAATTTCCACTACCACTCACCAACACCTACTATTGTTATCCTCCATTAGAAAATAGATCTGGTCAAAGCGCTGAGGGAGGCATTTTAACTCGTGGGTGCCTAGATAAATGTCTAAGGGTAATAGACGATTCGTCCTACTCAACATTGGTATCACCTAAGAGGAATGGAGATTTCGCCCTGTCCTTAAATTGTGGGTGAACTCCTTTCCTAAGAAAACAGAGCCAAGACACCAAACCAACTCAAGATTAGAGAGATAAAGAGAGTACAAGAACTTCATTGTCAGTCTATTTAGCTCAGCGTCTCCGAAAGTTGTATTCCACTTCCCTTTCTCTCATTCATAGTCGCCCCTCTCTTCACTGTTGGACCCTTTTTTCTGGCCTTCCACCATGTTCTCTCTTCTTCGTTGTTGAGCTTGGACGGCATTGGAGGAAGCTGAAGAAAAACATGGAAGAAAGGAAAGGGGAATAAGAAAATGGTGAGAGAGAAAATAAAGAGAGTCATGTCACATATTTTTCTCCCTTTCTCCTGCCAGGGAAGCCATGTGAAGTCATGAATCACTGATGAAAAAAAAAGTTCTAGATTGCTTAGACTTGTCCAGGCACTCACTCTACTTGACCAGTCTAAACTAACTGAACTTGGGCTGGTGTTAGATTAAATCAAACCTCAGGTTGACTTATCCAGCCTGAGCTTGATTAAATCGAATCTCAGGCTGACTTATCCAGCCTGAGCCTGAGGTCCTATCAGGACAAGACCTCAGATTGAGGTCAAACCTGGTCTGGTCTTATCTATGGACATCCTTAGAGTAGTAACTACCTTCTTGTTATCTTTGTTTATTTTCCATATATTCATTTTTAAAATATTTTAATTTTTATATTTATTTTATTTTTCATGTTCTTGAAGTTTAGCTTTGAAAATAGTTTTTCCGTTATATTTAATTTGAAAATATTTTAATTTCTATATTTTTTTCAAATTCTGAAATTTAGATTAAAAAATATTTTGTTACTGCCCTCTCTCTTTATTTCCTATACACTTGTTTATGGTGCTCAGTTATCCTATTTGGGATTAAAAAAAAAAAAAAAAAACCTTCCTCCTCCGACTCCTAAATTCTCGGCTGCCCAACAAATATTTTTTCCTTTATTTCATTTTGTTGAGAATTGCTATAGTTTATGCTAAGAAACAAACTTGATTACATAATCCGAGATTAGGTTGTGCGATTATACAAATTCTATTTAAATATTATTTATTATTTATAATTTTGATCAAACATTTTGTTTCCACACTTCTATTTCTATATTACTAATAGATTCATTCCTTATTTAATATAAAATGTATTTTATTTAACATTTATACCTGTACTTCACATAATTATAAAATGAAAAAAATATTTGAATATTCATGTAATTTATTAAATTATATTTTATAATATTTATTACTAAATATAATTATAAAGATATAAACAACTTTATTAAAGTTATAGCCTTTTTCGTACTTGTACATCTATATAAGTACTTTTAATAAATGAAATATAAAAATAATCAAAATTCTTAAAACCACTTAATTATAAAGGAAAAAAAAAGATATACAAACAGAAATAACGGCCTACATCACTTTTAACCACTTGCAATTGTATTTTAGAGGGATAACTACGAACCCAAATTAGATATTGGATAATAATATTAAGAAAATCAAGATTCTCCATGGCTAATCCCACATTTAATTTGTCAAGTATTTGCCTATTTAAATGTTCCATCTGTTTTTTATGATATAAATATTCCATCTTAATGAATAAATGCAAAAGTTTTTATGCTCCTACCTTTCTCCCAAACAAGCTATATTATCTCGTGTGTGTTGCTTGAGGGGAATATTGTAACTGAAATAATCGTTATATTGTGTATTTATTGACGATTGGAAGATCTAAACCACAATTTGAGAAAATTAGGAAATAAGAAAATGTAAAAATTTAAAAAAATCATAAATTATTAATATGATTGATTAGATATATATATAATTTCTGAAACATGGATTATGTTTTGAGGAAAATAGGAAATAAAGGTAATTAAGAAATTTAAGAAATAATCAAATAATTTCCAAATATTATTTTGTAATCAATCAAATATGGACAAATAATCGATCAAGGCATATGGGCAAGGTTGTTAAAATTGACATTTTACGTAAAATCGGAAGAAAGATAAAAAGTCGCAAAACATAAAATCGTAACTTAGTAAAATCATAAAAAAATCGTAAAAATATAAAAACGTTTGAAAAATTAGTAAAATCGTTTTAATAAAAAAAAAATCATAAAAACGTAAAATCATAGTGATAAAACAAGTTTTTATCTACCATGCATATATGGGAGTTATATTCCATAAAGAAAACTGAATTATTCGTCAGACTACTTCCATGCATACCGCAAAATCGTATTACAAGCAAATAGGTCGGGCATTTTACTCCTTCCCTATCCACGTATTATTCCAATCTCCACATCGTCAAATATAACTTCTTCAACTTGAACTATTCAGATTAAATTTATTTTACTTTTACATTTGTTTTTTATAAAGTATTTTATTGTGTACGTAATCTAAAATAAAAACAATATCTTAACATTCAATTTTTTAAAAATGATTTCTTTATTTAAAAATCTTTTGTTGAAACCGTTACCCGTTAATAGTATCATTAATCCCATCAAATACAAAAATCATTTTCTCCTTTTTTTTTTCATTTTCTTCTCATAATCATATCTCCACCTTTAGATTATGAAATATATTGTTTAGATTTAATATTTTAAAAATTTATTATAATATTTTATAAATTAAAAATTATTTATATTTATATTTATAATTTTCAAAAATATTGAATGTGAACCATTTATTTATTTTTTAATTTAATGGTAGATATGAGATTAAAAAAAGAAAATAAGGAAAATGGGGAAAAAAAGGGAAAATTGATTACAGGGCCCAAGGAAGCAAAATAATTACAAAAAAGGCCCAATAAACATTCACATGCTAGGGCCTTTTTTCAAAAAACGTTAGCAACTACATCAGTAGCGGTTAACAGTTATATCAGTCCCCATTAACAACTAAATCAGTCTAATTAACAACTACATCTGTAGCAATTAACAACTACATCTGTAGCAATTAGCAACTATGTCCGTACACTTTTTTTTGAAAAAATGTCAGAAAAGGCCATAGGTATTTTTCTGGCATGTGAATGTTTCTTAGGCCTTTTTTGTAATTATTTTACTTCATTGGCCCTGTAATCAATTTTCCCAAAAAAAAAAAAGCCAGCCTGTACGGTTAGTAGTATCTATCACTAATCCCATCATGTACGAAAATCACTCTTGAGAAGGATATTCGAGTTCTAATGACCGACTAGTCTAAAAATACAAATCTGATTAAGATTACAGATTCATCGATCGTCACATAAATTCTGATCCTCCTACAACATTCTCAAATCCCTGGTTGGTGCAGGCCTGTTCTGAGGCACCGTATAGCACAAGAGGAAGCTATTGGCAAGGTTTCTTTATTTCCTTTTTTGTTGTTTAAACTGACGCTGTCTTGAATTTGAATTGAAACAAAACCCTAAACCTCAAATTTGGATTAGAACAGCATCTCAATTTTTTTCTTTCTGAGGTTTCAATGCACTGAAGTTCTGGAAGATTCTTGTGGAACTGGCTAGATTGAAAAGAAGCATCCATGACAATCATGACCACCGATACAACACCAACGCGTCTTGAGGTCTTATATCAGAATTCATATATATATGATAACTGCTTTAGAATGAATATGTGTGTGTGTGTCCTTTTTCACACAGAATGATGAGCCCTAACATTTTTTTTTTTTCAGGGAAAAACTGCTGCAATGGTGTTTTGCTGGCTTCTTGGCAATGGATGTCTTTTCCCATGGAACAGTATGCTTACGATAGAAGATTATTATGGCCAACTGTTTCCGGTAATTTAAATTAAGCTTTTTGAATTGTATATTTCAATTACTTGTATCCTCCTTTTATATGATTATAGGGATAATATAATGCAGATGTGCCAAATAGCTTTAATTTCTTATATTGTTCTTGTGCAGGACTACCATCCCTCTCGGGTGCTTACACTTGTGTATCAACCATTCACTGTTACAACACTCGCAATACTGACATATTACGAGGCAACAGCGAATACCAGAAGACGCAACCTATTAGGATATACTATGTTTTTCATCGCTAGTCTGGGGGTGTTAATCGTAAGTTTGTCTTCAGTTGTTACGTTGTTGGCAATATTATTGATGTTTGATTCCTCTGTGATGGTTTTAAATTTTTGTTTCCCTTTTTAATTTGACATAGTTGGATTTAGCAACGTCTGGTAAAGGAGGCCTCGGAACTTTCATTGGCATTTGCGCTTTTAGTGCAGCGTTTGGAATTGCAGATGCCCACGTACAAGGTGCAACGGTCGGAGACCTTGCTTTCATGCACCCCGACTTCATGCAGGTCAGCATCAGTTCGTCATACCACTCAATTAATGATGTTTTGTCAAATTTACCCCTATTAAATTTCTATTGAAAAGAAGATGAGAGAGGTGTGAAAATCATTTATAAAGTTGAGAGAGACAACAAATTTAATTTAATGGGGGGCAAATGAACGTAGAAAGTTTTATTTTGCGTTTCTGAATGAGGTAGGAGTGACTTATATTTAGATACAGATTGGTATTCAAAAATGACTCTTACACAGGAGGGAGCGGGGGGCTAGGGTGGGCCCCGCCCCACCTCACCCCAATTTTTTTTTTAAGAAATATTTTTTTGTCAAAGAAAAAAAACTCACACACACAAGCTTCAAGTAAAAATAAAATAGACGGCGAGAGTCTTATGTCCTCCTATTATGAATTTTTGGGCGCCATTTTTATTTAATCCAAAAAAGTCATCCTTGTAAATGAACTGCAGATTATTGTATGCACTTTCGAAACCCAGACCAGAAAAGCCATGCTCATCAGCTCCTTATGAAATTAATTGTTTTTTTTTAGGGGCGAGGAAACTGTATGTCATACTTTTATTGCTTTGCAATTGATCGGAGTAAATGTAGAATGATATTTTGACAATGTAATACTTTTGACACCACTATATAATGATCAATTTTAAAACAGTAAAAGAATTACATAATAATAATAATAATTGTTATTATTATAATCGATAATAATAACAACTATTTTTTTTTCTTTTAAAAACCTTCAATTATTATTTATTCATTATTCTTTTATTTCCTAAAATTAACTAACTACTTATTTTTAAGTTGAAATCCCACAAATGATGTATCCAGATTGATATCTTTTAAAATCTTAAGAAAAGTTTCTTAATTTAGTATTGGTGACTTCCTAAATATGACAAAATATGTCTCTAATCTATTAAAATTGGGAAATCATCATACGCCCTATTTGTCTCTCGCTGTCCGTGCAAATCCTCAATCACTTGTTTCACCTAAAGCTTTTGACTCTTTGAAGCTCGTGTTTGTCCATCAACATAAGTAAGCAACCTAACTATCTCTTGCATTTTAATATGTATCTTCGAGGAGAGTTTCATTCTTCTCTATGATTTGTTTTATGTGTTGATTTGAGGAAAATAAAGTTAGGATTTAGTTAGAAAAATTGTGATTTATGACATGGAGCGTGGTATGCAATTTGTGATATTCTATTTGTGATTTATAATGTAGTATTTTTTATCTTGCCCCCGTCTTTAAAATTCCTAGCTCCGCCACTGCTCTCACGTGATCCTTTATATGTGTGTGTGTTCGTTTCATCATTTGCAATTTGTTTGATTCGTTGTTTCTCCTATATATGTGTGTGTGTGTGTGTGTGTTGCAGTCTTTCTTTGCTGGTTTGGCAGCATCAGGTTGTCTAACATCTGCTTTGAGGCTAATTACTAAGGCAGCTTTTGCAAATTCGAAAGATGGTCTCAGAAAGGGAGCCCGTGCGTTCAACTCTTTAATATCTCTCTCAGAAGCCAAAAGGCTTTTTTAATTAAACGATCATATGAACTAGTTATTAACTAACTACAAATGTTCTGTTCACTGCAGTTTTATTCTTTGCAATATCAGCATTCTTGCAGTTGATCTGTGTTTTTCTCTATGCGTACGCCTTTCCCAAGCTACCAATTGTGAAGTATTACCGTTCAAAGGCAGCATCAGAAGGTTCTAAAACTGTTTCAGCTGATCTCGCAGCCGCAGGCATCCAAACATCGCCTGAAACTCAAGTCAGTGTTCTTCTTAATCTCTTTCTCAATTATCTCTGAACCAAGCATTTCTTATATTCACTGATCTCCAGATTCAGTTCTTAAGAAAAGGGAGGCTATTTTAATTTCTACAGGTCGACGAATTGGGAAACCCTATTGAGAGGAAAGGAAACATGCAACTATTGAAGGAAAACATCGATCATGCGGTTAACTTATGCCTCATATATGTGTTAACACTCTCTATTTTCCCTGGATTCTTGTCAGAAGATACTGGATGGCATAGTCTGGGAACCTGGTAGATATATATATATGTTCATCATATATGTGTCCTAGTTTATATATATAAAAAGTGACACTAAGGTTAGCATTATTTTTGTTGATTGTTTCAGGTACGCCCTAGTTCTGATTGCAATGTACAATGTGTGGGACCTGATAGGAAGATACATTCCACTAATAAGAGTGCTAAAGTTGGAGTCCAGGAAGATGCTGACGGTGGCAACTCTGAGTCGTTTCTTAATGATTCCAGCATTTTATTTTACAGCAAAATATGGAGATCAAGGGTGGATGATAATGCTGACATCAGTGTTGGGCCTAACCAATGGTTATCTCACTGTGTGTATCATGACCTCGGCACCAAAAGGTTACAAGGTTAGTCATACATATATCAGCTAGTTTTGATTATATAATTCAAGTGTTTATGTAATTGCAAGGTTGTTCTGATGAATAATACTGTGACCTTTTGTTTGTATTTTGTAGGGGCCAGAACAAAATGCGTTAGGGAACGTGTTGATATTGTGTCTCATAGCAGGCATATTTTCAGGGGTTGTACTTGACTGGTTGTGGTTAATTGGTAAAGGCTGGTGAGTTTAGCCAATTCTAGTCTGATCAAGTACGTTACTGTTAGGAGTGGTAGGAAACAGTTCCTAGTTTCTTTTGTTTTCTTTTATTGCAAATCAGTTCGTAGTTTCTAAGTACTTCTACTTTTTTTTCCTGATCATAACCAGAGGAATATGAAGCCTTTTTGTTACCAAGGAAGATTTTTTTTTTTTTTTTTTATGCTGTAAAAAATTAGAAAGCGTGAGATGGATCATGATCATGAAGTGGAAAGGCAAATCGTTAAATGAAACGCTTAATTGTACTCAGGGGCAACGTAATATAGGAGAGCATGATGTGTTTTGTGAATAAATATAATGATGCTGTAATCATTTGAAAAGCTCTTCAGAAAAAGAAAAATCACTTTTTTTTTTTTTTGACATGATGTCACCCTCTTCGGACAGGAAGGTGGTCCAGTGTGGTGGAACCTCCCAGAGATTAATTGCATCCGTTTAGGTCTATGGATTAGAGTTGGCTTTCTTTAACAAGAGATCGTGAAGCCAAAAATATCATTCGTACCTGCAACAGCACCAAATTTGATGAAAAAAACTAGTTATATTAGTTCTTAGTTAAAAACAGTTTAATGTATGTAATTAATAGCGATACTTTAAAAAAATTATATATTTGATATACGAGTTTGATTGAATTCGTACATTTTAAACTAAATCTAATTTCCAACTATCAATTATATTAAGGACTCTAGAGATAGTAAATCAACGAACATGATCTCATATAACTAACGGGTTTGAATCCAGAGGAAATGGCCAAGATTCCTAAGAGATTCTTCGATTTCTCCCAGAGGTGGATGATTATTCATCTGCTTCTCACGTTACACCTGAATGGCCGGGAAATTGATGAACTGGAAGTGGAATGAAAGGTATGATCCATGATAATTGATGTGTATATTCCATACAAGAAAAGAAAACAATGGGTCTTTGACCCCTCAATCACTACCAAGTACCAACCAACGCCTCTAACTATGAACGCCTTAGGAAAATATTTGTAATTATTAAAAAAAAAAAAGGCTTCGTACGGTTAGCAACATAGCTCAATTGCAAATTTTAAAAATTTACTTGCAAATTTTGAAAGAACAAATGGCAATCAATTGTAAATTGTAAAAGTTTTAAAGGTCCTGAAAAATTGCTGAAATATCAGTTGCAAGTCTTGAAAAAAAAAAAATAGTTAATCAATTGAACCTCGTTTTTTCTATCATCTCGTTTTCAAACTTTCATAATTTACACCTTATTTACAAATTTTCTTTTAATATTTGCAAGTAATCGATTTCCAATAGTTTTGTTTATATTTTCAAAATTTCCATAATCTATAATTTCTTTGCAATTTATTTTCTAATATCGAAAACTGAACCTTCAAAATTCACCACTACTTTTTTAATATTCATTATAACTGAAAAACGTTACTGGTTTCTAAATTTAATGAATTTCATAAAATGATCTTTAATTGTCATTTGTTCGTCCTCTAACCTTTCGTGCACGTTGTTTCAAAAATGTTCACGCAAAACATTACAGATCAGGAAAAAGGCCGCCAAAGAAATGAGTAGTGTTTAAACTAATGGTGCTCGTTAACAGTGAGTCCTGAAGAAGAAGGCAAGAAAGATTAAGAATAGAATATAACTAAAGTATTAACTAAATAAGAGTAATTAATATATAAAACACACATCACATGTGCCTAGTTTTTGTAGCCCCATTTCGCCGACAGACATTCACCCGCAATTGCCTGCCCTAAACTTACACGAACAGCCGTTTTCTCATCCTCGACATTCGTAATCCATACCACTTCATGTTACTCTCATTGACTTTTTTCTCCCAACATAATTACATGACATAAAATTCAAACACTATTAGCCTCCCTTGAAATGCACTTTGTAAATTTGAATAATGTTTGATATCCTTAAATCCTTTTGGCTCACGCATTCTTTAGTACCTCGACCAACATACTCAATTCTGGGAACTTGTTCCACAAATTAGCCTCCCTTTCATTTCAAAATATTAACAATTTTTTGTATGGGTTAACTAATAAATCCATTCTGAAAGCATATGTTCAAGAACAATATTATCCTAAAAGTTTTTTTTTTTAATCTTAATATTACCCCAGAAGTCTAAAAAACATAACAATATTATTTTTTTCTGTTAAAAAGTTAATAGTTAACATCAATTTTTTAACATCAATGTTAGTTTTTTAATTTAAAAAAAAAAATATTGCTACATATTTAGACTTCCAAGACTAACAATAAACCTAAACAAATTTTTAAAACAACTTTATTCTTAAACATATACTTTCAAAATGGGTTTATTACTTTGCTCTTTTTTCTATCAATTCACATGAAAGGATATTGACAATTATCAATTATGATGCACTAGCACTCGAGAGAAGATCCTCTATCCATCCAATTTCTCCCCATCCCTCCTTATCCCTCATAAATATCTAAAATGTTAAAAAAGAAAAAAAAAAGTCGTAACTGATTCCCGGCACTCTCAAGATAACCAAAGTACAAAGTAGTAATATTCTGGCCCAAAAAAAAAAAAAATCAAAGTAGTAACTGATTCCCCTGGTTAGGTAGGTCGTTTTTAACCTTCTCACAAAAATTACGAGCGATTGACTCATCAAATACATCTTAAAAAACACGATAAATTACATTTAAACATCAATTAAAAAACAAAATTGGTAACTAAACATTACTTATCCTCCAAAATCATGCGCCAAAAGAATAGATAGAGACAAAGACAACAAGTAGGAATGCTGATTTTTATATATATATATATATAAGGCAAAAGAATTGGCAAAAAGGAGTGAAGCAGAGGAGAAATGCTCGCGCCATGTACAGACACATCTATCTGACTAATCTACCTGGGAAAGAGAGAAGAGAAAATGTACAGGAGAACAAAACGACAATACGTCCCTCCAAAACGGTGCTGTCGTACATTCACGTGACCCCGACACATCCCGCCAAGACACAGTGCGAAACGTTGCAGCACAGGGCATCCTACCAACTGTACCCCCTAAACCAATGGACACGCCAGAATCATCACCATCATCATCACAAGAAGAAGCGTGAACCTCAGATTCAACGGTGACGATGATGCTGCCTTCCCCTGCTCGAACTGCAGGGAATCAACGGCTAGCGGCATGTTCTCCTGGTCCGGACTACACTTGGACTCGTGTGGGTGTGCACTGTACATTATTGCCCTCAACACCGCCGATACCGTCGGTATGTACGCCGTCTTGTTCCTCGCCAGCAGCCATGTCAGCCCCATCAGCTGACAGTCCCGGTTGAACATCTTGCTCGCCCTGTCTCCCCCTCCCTTCTTCGTCCCGTTCTTGTTCCCTTTTAGCTGTCACGTAAAAAGAACAAAAATTTACCATCTTCAACACGGCAATGTCGTATAACAAGTTAAAGTTTCATACTTTGATTTTAGCATATCACCAAAGTGTTTTTATCGAGAAAAGTTCGTACCTTTTGAAGGGCATTGAGGCATTTGGTGCAACCGGTGTAGGAAGAGTTGCGGCAATTCTTCTCTAAATCCTTCACGGCGGCGGTTGGGGTGGCCATGTGGGTACCGGTGGAGCTGCCGTTGTGGGCTCCGGTGACGTTAAACGCGGCAGGGCAGCTGAGGGAGGTGATCTGGTGAAGCCGAATGCCGCATAAGCAGAGGACAGCGTCGCATGTGGCGTTGGGCTGAGGAATCCGAATGTTGCGACTCGTTAGCGAGTCCTGAAGCGAGTTAACGCACTTCTGTGAGTCATCCGGCATCATCGGAAGAAGGTCGCCACCGGATGCCGGAGCCGGAGCCGGAGCTGGCACCTCCAGAGCCGAACGAGCATGAGCCGCGAACAGCCAGGCGGCTAGAACCGGACAACATCGGCTCCTGTCGAGGTTCTTGCCGCAAGCGTCGCTGACACCGCCGAATAACTCTTTGGAGAGGTCGAGGCGACATGTAGGAGTTTGGCTCTGAACCGGGAAAGCGGGAACGGTGACTGGTTCAGCGAGAAGACCGGCAAAGGAAATGGGTAATGCGGAGGCGAAGAAGACAGAGACGAGAGTGAAGAAAAGTGATTGCATATTTGTGAAGAAGCAAAGGGGTCGAGTGAGGGAGTTTAAGGTCTGTAAGGTTCGGCTTTGTTTGGGAATGGAGAAAAAAGAGGGAACAAGAAAGGAGGAGTGAGGAAAAAGAGGGGAAATAATTTAGGGGAGGTAGTGGAGAAAGTAGCAGAGGCTTTTTAAGCTTAGAGAGATGGAGAGCTTTATATAAAGATGAAAAGGGAGGAAAGATTTTGCAAGAGATTCAAGAGAGGAACAGTGAAATAAAAAAGGTTGCTTTTTATTTTATTTGGGTCGATTAGGGGATATCAATCATGAAAGGGTTGATTAGAATCGAATAATAATGGTGTTCAAAAGAAGCTTTCAAAAAAACAAAGGTAAAGGTTTAAGTGTCGCAAGGGAAATGGTGGGGTAAAATCACAATCCACGTGAGACAAAAGCTGTTCTAGCAAATGCATCGATGGAAAAAGCATAATACCTCCTTAATTTATTATTTTTCTACTTATTATTCTATTGTGGTCTATGATTCTATTCCATATGCAAATTTATGATAAATTTAACTTTGTTGTATAATCATAGTTAAATAAAAATGCATCCTCCTTCTTTTTTATCTGAAATGGAATGGTGAAGAAAATGCATGTGAACTGTGATATTATCTAATACAGTATTATGCAATGTCCAGTCATTAATCTGTTCAGCATGTATGAAAATTGAAAAATTGACTGCTACTGTATAATTTTCGGGAAACAACAACATTTCCCTTTCATATCCCATTCTATTTTATGGACAAGAAAATAAAAGTAGTTTTTTGGTCTGCTAATTTCAACTTGCAATTTGGAAGTTTGGTGTGTAGCAAACTAACGAGCAAGCTGCAACTCTTCATAACAAGATGTTTTTATTCTTATAACAAGGCATGTAAGATCAGTAACAATTTCAAAGTATCTGGGTGTCATCTTGAAATTTAATTTTCCACAATGTGATAGGCTTTTTATAGAGAAAAGAAAGTAGCTGCTAGGTGATTGTCATGTCAAAGGTTCAATTATCTTGACCTTTTTGGAACCACTTTATTTATATATTTAAATATATATTGAGCACATAATGAGAGAGAACTCATCAGAAAAAAGCAAGTGGATGTGATAAGTAATTAGGATAGAGTAGAGATTCCTTTTGGAGCACAAATGGGTCTGGGTCTGGGGTTGATGTGTCTCAGAATTTGGCAGCTTGCTGTGTTCTTTGTTTCTAACCTTCGTTATCTTTGTGATCCCTTTTGTTTGTTTGCTTGCTTCTTTTTCTGGAAGTGCGTGAATCTGTGCCCCATTACAGTTTCTTAATATGCTCATTAGGGGTTTATTAAGTGGGATTAGTGTCTCGCTTTTCTACTTTATGAAAGTGAATCTTGGTGTCGATGCTTTTATTATATGGAAAACACATGGGGCATATATTCTATTTCACTGCATTCAGATTCAAATAAAAATCCAATTTTTATGACTTATAAAATTTAAGATAGGATATTCTTACTACCTCTTTATCTTACTATCATTTTCTTACCGTTAGATCTATTATTTGATCCAACGGTCCTGATTTACCCTATTTAAAGTCTTTTTCCTTCTCCACATATCTCTCCCTTTCCCATCTGTCCTCTTGATCCAGCATATCACCGCCGAGAAGTTCCACCGTCCCTTCCCTCCTCCGCACCCCTCTTCCTCACTAAAAAAATCTATATCCTATGAATTTGAATTTGATCGATATTAACTAGTTTTATATTGTCTTGTTAAGAATTCATTTTCCTGGATTAATCTATCAGTATCCAACGTTAACATGATCCAAAAATGAAGGAATTAGTGCATAACAGAGGGAGATACAAAATCGGAAATAAATTATGAAAGAAAATGGAGAAGATGATGGGATGAGCTATGATTGTTATGCACCTCGTTTGATTAATTGGAGGGAGAGTTATCAAATAAATTAAATAAAAGTAGCCTTTTGGGTTTACGTTATCGGTCCTATATAACGTTCTTCTCATCTGGTATCATTTTAATTGTGATGTGACGAAATTAGTGAGGAAGAGGAGCGTGGAGGAGGGGAGGGACGGTGGATCTTCTCGGCGGCGATGCGCTAGATCAAGAGGACGGAAGGGAAAAAAAGAGAAATGTGAAGAAGGAAGAAGGTTTTAAGTAGGGTAAATCAGGACCGTTGGATCAAATAATAGATCTAACGGTAAGAAAATAATAGTAAGAAGAGGTAAAGAATATCCTATCTCATAAATTTTTATATGTTGTGCATTGATATATTATATTGGTGGGTTATTATAAAAAATTTTAAATTTAATTTGTTTGGGAAGGCATTGGTGATTGAAGTTGTGTTGTGTCTACGTTTTGAAGTCTTTTTTTTTTTTAAATGAAAAACATGTTTACTCTTTGGAATTTGGATGCTGTGATCTTATTGAGAAACACTAAAATTGCGATTTCAAAAGTTTCTTTTTTTATAAATTAAGATAAAACGTATTTCATATATTGAAAGCTAATACAAACATAAACTTAACGCAGTTGTCTGTCCCTTCTTGGCACAGAGGGAGACCGAGATTTTCTCCTTTTTGCTCCCTTCCTTCAAGTTCTAGTAAATGGCAATATATATATAAGATTTCAAAGTTGGTGATACAAATTTATATTTTAATTAATAGTCTTATAACCTAATGGTATGTATCCTTTCTTATAAGTATAAGTGGAAGATCACAGATTTGACCGACCTCTAACTTAGGATATGGTACGTAGAATCTATCTTTGTAACTTGAAAAAAAAAAAAAGAGTTTGTTGTACTTCACAAAGCCATTTTTATTAGTTTTTGTTTGGAATCAAATATATTAAAACAGACTAAATTAATAAAATGCATCTGAGTCTGACAATTGAAAAAATCTTATCTTCTATCCCTCTTGGATTCTTCTTATATGAACAAGCTGAGTGGCCTTGTACTAAGAGGTGGGTAAGAATGCAGGAGGTGTAAGTTCCTTTTGATGCCAAAAACAGAAAAACAAAAGGAAAGAAGTGGGCAAGAAAATAAAGTTTTGCAAAAAATCATTTGTACCATTGGTTGAAGACAAATTCTTTATACTCCTTGCTCCTCATCCAATTTTTAATATTTTTCTATTTTAATTAAATTAAAAAAGTTAGTTAATATGACATATATTTTATAAAACAATCTAATCATCTTCCTTAATTTCCTACTTCCCTCTCCTCCTTATTATTGTGAAGGGATCATTAATAAAAATAAATTAGAAAAAAAATTGATAAATATAAAAACTATATCTTTTATTTAAAACTAATATTAACTCTCCAGATATATTTTGTATTAAGTATGTGGAGGAGCATATTGTAAGCTTGTAAAAGTGAAAGATTTGGGGGGAAATCAACATTAGCAAAAGTTAATATCAAGAAATCAAAATTAAAGTGAAGCAGTTTAAATATTGGGGTGGGAATTGGGGAGTCTCCATTGGTTGGTGTGAATGTTTAAGGTCAATAGGTGAAACAAGCATAGAGAAAGGTTATCATGTGGCAAGTCTCCATTGGTTGGATGCATCATATTCTCGCATTCTAGTTTCACTGCGAGACAAAGCCAAGAGGCAAAAGCAGATTGCTGAATGACAAATAGAAAGCGTCGTCAATGAAAAATGGGAGCTTTGGAAAAAGCTTCCAACAGCTCTTTCTTTCTCTACCCCCAATAATGCTGTTTCTTTGGGTCCACCGTCTTCAAAAAAGAAACGCTCCTCCTCTCCTCCCAGCTTTTCCACCATTTCTCTCTGTCTCTAATCTCTGTTCGAATTATAGGTTTTCAAAGGCAAATGGTTCAGGTTAGGTTAGGGTTAGTGACGTCGTTGGTAATTGAGCTCTCTCTCTCTCTCTCTCTCTCTCTGTATATATATAAATAATATTAGTAAAAAGTAGAGGCTGATGAAAAGGGGCAATCATAGCGTCCAAGAATCCAGCCTGAGGGGTCCCAATTGGATCTTTTCTTCGTCCCTTGTCTGGTTTTGGTCTGTCGTACTTTGGCTGCAAAGTTTCCACAAGCTTTCTTCTTAATGCCGATCTAAATCTCAGCCAAGTTGGCCGGAAAGCTGGTTTCGCGACTTATAGATACAAATTTGCTCGGATTATAAAGAATGATAATTAGGCTAACCAGTTATATTAGGTGAATTAATGTGTAATGAATAGTTTGCCCCTTGATTTGTAACTTGGAGAATGTTAATATCTCATTTTAATGCTTAATATAATATATATTTATTCAATTTAATTTAAAAAAATTAGTTGAATTAATTAATATGACATACATTTGCTAAAATATCTTAATCTTTTTTCTTAATTCCCTTATTCCTTTTCCTCCTTAATTGTTGTTGAGGAAAATTTCAAAATGAATAAATTAGGATAAGATTGGAAAATATAAAAATCATTTTTTATATTGAAAACCAATATCAACTCTTTAAATATATCTTAAATTAAGAATAAAAGGAATATTTATTTGTTAATTTTGCCTCTCTAATCGATTCTTAACTATACAGGTTTCTCATATTTTCTCTTCTTTAAAACATCATCAATAGAGGGCAAAACTAAAAAAATTATGAATATAAAAGATAAAATGAGTTAATTATTTTAATTTATGTAAATTAGTTAAGAGTAGCCTATAATATAATGGGTAGTAGAAGAATTGGCCCAGCACATGCTTATAAATTCTTGAAAAGTTGAAATGATTAGGTAATGAGAGGATTGTCTGGTTGTAAGTGGAGGAAGTGCGGAACACTTTAAGCCCCGTTTGGTTCAGGGCAAATGAAAGGAGGGAAAGAGAAACTTGATTTTCCCACAGTGGTCATTTGATTTTCCATTTTTGTAGGAAAATATTTTTTTGGACCCACCTAAATTGGTGGGAACCTATCTTTGAAATGGGGAGGGAAAATGTTTAAAGACATGAAATCTTATTGATGAGACTTTAAACGTGATATAAATGCATTTTTAAATTAGCGGTAGGAGTTATTTTTTCAACCTGATTTATATATATAAGGTAAATATGTGAGAGAAATTTTGTTTTAACTTATACGAATGTATTTTTCAAACACTAACTAAAACAAGCACTAGAAAGGTGAATAGATCCCATTGACATTTAAATAATATTTCCACTTTAAGATAAAATGTTATTTTGACTCATTTTCTCACCTCATTTTTTTTTCCAACCAAATAAAAATAATTCTATCAATCTTTTTTTTGTTTTCCAATGCAAATCAAACACCTATATGATAAAATATTTTTCATTCATTTCCATTCTATTTCTTTCCAACATTTTCTCTAACCCAAACATACCCTAAGAATAGGGAATGTGAATGCAACCTGGACACCACTAGCATGGGACACCACGACCTCTTTTTTACCTTTTTATTAAACAAATAATAATACCTTTATGATTTCATATGACTCGGCCTCTTTTCCATCTCATCACCCGATTCCCCTTATTAATCATATACATCCTTTTTGAGAGATATATATATATATATATATATATATATATATATATATATATATATATATATATATTAAATTAATGGAGCCCAACCTTGAAGATCAGGAACAGACATCCATTGCACAAACTATTAAGTAGAGTATCTACAAATGAAAAGGTACTAAAAGTAGCCCTACCCTTTTGTTTTTTATATTTATAGGGGATGAATTACAAGTCTTTTTAATGTCAGCTTCTTTTTTTAGCCATGACATTCTGAATTGTGAGTGTTGGTTTTTTTATTTGAACTTTTTGTCATATACAATATTAGGCTTTAACCACCCTTGGTCTATTGGACCTATGACTTCGTATTTGGGCCAACATTTTGAGTCAGTTGTCCAAACAGCCACTGTGGTGGGCTTCTAAAATTGGGACCATTCTTAAACCATTGTCAATTCTCCACTACTACCAAAAAAAAAAAAAAATTTACTTTTCTAAAAAACGTCCTTTTTTTAAAAGGAAATAAAAAATAAAGATAATGACATTTTTATAATTATGTTGGGAATTTTAACATCGGTTTTAAAATTGAGAAATCAAAAGTCTACTTTTAGCATCTCAATCCTAAAACAGAACACCATAGGCACTATTTGAAGCATCCCAATATTATTCTAGATACTAAAAGTGGCTTAAAATGAAACTTTAGGCGTCCTAATAACTAATTCAGAAGACTAAAGATGCCTTTTTTATTTTATTTTTAACCCCTTCACCACCCCTTTCATTATATCGCTCAGATATGTGCCTTTGCTCTTGCTCGATCTGTGCCTTCTTGGTTGCCTCTCGCTCGCCGTTCGTGCTCCCTTTGTATGTGCTCCTTTATGTATGTTGATCTGTGCTTTGCTCGATCTATGTCTCACTTAATTGAAGATATGTGTCTCGCTTGATTTGTGCCTTCCAAGCTCTGATTCTCACAACTCCTCCCTCACCAGCCGGTTAAGATCTATGTCTCGCTCGATCTTTGATTCTTTGATGTATTTACTGTAATCTGGATTTTTTTTTCCCTTTTCTTTTGATTGTCAGATCTGAAATTTTGGATCTATATTATCTGTATTTGAATCTCTGATATATTTATTGTGAGTTTTTGCTTCTTGGCTCCTCCTCTGGGTTTTCAATGTTTTGGGATGATTTTGATTTTTGGATTGTTTATATATATTTGGAATTTGTGTTTGATAGCTTCGATGAGCCTTGTCCACACCGTCATTAAGCACAACCACCACTTCTTCCTCCCGAACCTGGTTTGGTGTTTTTTTTTTTGGAAAAAAATGCAATATGGCACAACCATCCTTTCTCCTAGATTGGTGTCCCCAAGAAAAAGGATGTAAAAGGGGGGGGGGGGGGGGAAGGACGTAGATTTTTTTTTTTGGTAGTAGTACACTTATATGATACCCCTGTTCTTGGGTTCAACTGGTAAAGGGGTTGGACACTCTTACTAAAGGGAGAAGGTTCAATCCTAGAGTTGGTTAAGACATTGGGGAAGACATCACAACTCTTGGATGCCTAGGTTCATGCCTGAGGGTAATAGACAGTTCGTCTTGTCCAATATTGATATTATCTTAGAGAAGGGGAGACTTCACCCTGCTCTTAGATAGTGGGTAAGTCCAACCTGTTTTCCAAAAAAATTTATAGCGAAAATCACCTATATGATAAGATATGAAAACAGACAAGCCATCGTAGAATGTGAGATTCCATTTGAAAATAAAAAGAGTGGTTTTAATGATAAGATATGAAGGAGTGTAACTCAAGGTAATATGCGAATATTTTCTTGAGGGCTGGGAAGAAAGTGGATCAATAAGTTGAAAAACGAAGCAAACACTCCATATTCATAAGCGTCAACAACGTCGTCTATATCTCTGAAATTAGAATGGTTTAACGTGTTGAGGGCTCTTTTTTTCAGGTTGACTGTCGTAAAATTTAAGTCGAACACGTTATACATGGATTATGCTTTATGGATGATTAAAGAAGAAGATTTAAACTTACGTGAAGGATTCTGGTCAAAAAATAAAACTTACGTGAAGGAAAAAATTGGCATGCAAAGACGACAAGGGCACACTTTTTGTCTCCTAGTAATGTAAATTGAACGATGAGCTTTCAAATGACAGCTTAATTCAGTACTCTACAAAGAGCCTTCTTTTTTTTTTCCGAGGGCGGCAGAGAAAGGACAATCATGGAACAAGACCACGCAGATAATAAATGATTGAAGACATAGAAAGACGACATCAAAATTAAATACGATAATTTTTAAGTTTTCTTTCCAGTGTTGCGTGTCTTAGTGAGACAGTCATATTTATGTGTTAAGCTTCTGAAGGAAGTTTATGGCAATATTATTCAAACCTAATTGCGAGCTAATATTGTTGAAAGATAACACAAATAGGTTCCTGAAGGAATCGTGAAGGTGATGTCACCCTGTCGTAGTTATTGCGTGATACATATATACACGATTCAGAATTAGCATGAGCGTAGAATGTGTGTATATCTCAGTTTGCTTCCAAGTTTTCAACATTGGAGGAGCATTTCTCCTCAGCTCACAGCTTGAGTACTAAGTCAAAAAGAGAACGAGAGGCTATCCTTCGGCCACGTCAGCTGGATATGTGACTCCATTTATGCTCTTTTTTCCTCTCACCAAACATACAAGAAGTCCACACTTATTGACTTAACGATTCATTATCACCCATGATTGTCCCTCCATAGTAACAATTCAACTTAGTGCATAATTGGTTTGAAACAAAGCACGCACTCCCCCAATCCCAAATACTTGCTCTAGTACTTAATATAAAGGTATAATTATCTAATTTTATTATATTAAAGAAGTTAATTAAGTTAGTTAATTAAATATGTATTTTCTAAAACATCCTAATTATCTTCTTTACTTCCCTTATTCCTTCTCCCTTTGATCATTGTTAATGAAACATCAATATAGATAAATTAAGAAAATATTGATAAAGGTAAAAAAATATGTCTTATATTAATTAAAACTAATATCAACTCTCCATATATGTCTTTTATATTATATTAAGAATATGAGCGAGTATAACGCACCTTGTACAAGTTATTCCAGCTCTTTTTCTATGGGTCATTTGATAGTTCTAAGAAGTATACAATAAATATTTTTCTATATACACCCATGTTTAATAAAGGTTTTTCACTACAAGTTGTTGCATGAGGTGGTAAACAATTTTACCATTATAAGGAACTAATTAAGTCTCATCATTATTTTATCAATTCTTGCTAATAAACCTAATTAAAGATTTTATAATTTTAAAGTTATTTTTCTATCATTCTTCCAATAATAAAAATTCAAATTTTGAGAAATACAGTTGTTAGAAATTAAAAGACAGAAACTTTTTGAATTTTAAATATTGACATGGATTATATCCTTAATCAAATAAAAAAAAATTATGAAAAAGAGCAGAGATTCACATGATATGATATGGAAGTTTCTATATAAAAATTACTTAAATTTTATGATATATTTAGTACATGAAAGTGAATGGTATTCATTTCATTTATCATATGGTAATTGGCACGACTCTCCCTGGAATATGCATTCCTTGCCTGAAATCTCTCCAACAGTATCGAAAAAGCTAACTTTTGGGGGTTTTTTTATTTTTCCGTCCTCTAAAGATGTGAGAATCCTGTCGTGGGTGTGGAACGAATCCAGCTTTCCGCAGGACATGAGAAAAAGATAAGATGAAAAATAAAAATGAATTCACTCAACCGGGGATATAAGATGTGAAAAGTGAAGACAGAGACGACCAGCCTTGTTGTCTCAAAATGAGAGGAGTGTAAATGTGAAAAGTCAACAACTTCGTCGGTTTCGAAAACATGGAAAGGTAGAAATAATGATAAACACGAAAAAGTTTGTTTTCCAACGTTCACCGAAAGAAGAAAATCAATGAAGGCATGCGTTTTATTTCAGTTTATGTGGTTCTTCTTTTCTCTTCGAAATGGGATGCTTCATCATACAGCAGAAAGGGGTCATGTGAAGACAAAAGCGAACTTTTTGGGTTTGAATAATTAAAATCAAAAGTTTGACCAAGAGCTTTCCAAATCAAATTTGAGTAATGACAGCCCCATTGGGTGCATGCAAGCTAAGTTTGGATTATCAAGTGGAATGTGTTTTCTCATTTAGGATATACGAAGTAAATATAAATGTATAAGCACAGTTTTATCTCAATTTGGATCTTCTTTATTGGTGTGTCACTTTTATATGTGGACAATTGAGAAACAACAAACAACCAAGTAGGAGTATATTGGATGAAGATGATGTTTACCACGACTAAGTGCCACCTCTAAAATGATTCCGTCCCTTTAGCGTTGAAAATCATGTACCATCACACGGAATATCCCTCTTTTATTCTATTTATAAGTCTTTTTAAACTCTTGTTTTATTTATAACTTTAATTTGTCTTTATTTATAAATGTGTATATTTTAACTTTTTCTTTTCTCTTTCTATCTTTAAAATTTATCGTCATGAGTATGATTAATACAGATAAAATTGTCACGATTTTATTTACTACTTTGAAATTAAACTTATAAAATAAGACCAATTTTTTTTTTTTTTGTTAGAAAGGATTTATAAATAGGACTAAAGTAATATATCTTTAAAATATTAATTATTTAAGGCACAGTTTCACATTAGGGAAAAAATGATCTTGTCATCGATAATTCCACTGTTTAATTTGGCCCTTTAATTGTGAAAAGTGTGATTCATTAGCTTCCCACTCATACAATTAATGAGTGTGATCAAACTTGAAACTTTTGTTGGATTTAATATAGAGGGAGTTCATTAATTTCGTTAGCTTCTCCTTGGTTTCATAAAAACTCAAAAAAAGTGATAGAAATATCTTTAGATAGAACTTAAGGGAATATTAGTATTGTGGGGTCCTTAATTAATGAAGGAAGCAATGGAAGTTCTGCATGGAAAGTCGCAGCTCATTGAAAAGATGGTAGTAATTAATGTATTTAATCATGAATGCTCATTACTAAGCTCTCTCAATAATTTGCCTAACAGGCAATTGAGCACTTTAGCACAGCTTTTGACTTTTTGAACAAAGCCGCAAGGTGACACAAAGCCAACTGTTCTTTTGGCCTTTTCGTGGAGAGCTTTGAAATTGAACAATTGTAACCATTTAATTTTAAGCACGTGAAATATGTATTTTGAAGTAAGCCTTAGAGAAAGAAAAATAAAGAAAATGTCACACCTCTCTTAATCATTCCAGCACCTAGTAAATTGTGATATGGATAAGCACAAAAAAGTCCATATTTTACAACTCGATTTATCCCAAACATCTTTTTTAACTTCTTTTTAAATGTGAAGTCGTAAATTCAAATCCAAACAGATGATCATTCTTTTGCATTATCAAGGGCAATAGGGGCAGTATATATAGAGTGGAAAAAATCATAAGAGCAAGGAAGACTGAAATATTTTAGAGTGATGACTGATAGTGTTTAATTCCATATGTATTTTAAAATTAATTTTATATTTTTAATTATCTAAGTGATGCATTCACTGTGTTTATATGACTTGTTCAATACTTTTATTTAATTATTCTATTCGATTTTTTTAGTTTAACTTTGACGAGAATGAGTAAAATAATCAACAATATATAATTTAAAGGCAACACTTCACACGATAGTAATGTCAAGTTCTAGGACTGAAATTGAGTCCCATTTTGAGTTTTTTCAAAGAGAACAGAACGTCTAATTAAAGCAGTGTGTTACTGAAAGTTTGAGTTAAATCAAGAAACTTGTTTTCATTTTTTCCGTTTTCATCTGCCGGAGCGAGTTTACCGAAGAAACTTGAAAGGCATAGCTGGAAGCAAAACAAGTGCTGTTATATAAATCCAAGAACAATAAGAAAGAAGATTCAGCCCATATGAGGCACCAGAAAAAGAATCCTGTTATCAACAACTATCGACAACTGGAGAAAGAAATTAAAACTCGACCAAGAACAAATACAGAAACACATGGTTCCCAAACTATAACACAAAAAATTAAGTCCCGCATGCTCCTTCAGCAAGATTGTAAATTGCAGAGAGCAGCCCATTATATCATATTACAAAGAAATAATGAATATTTACAGCAAGTCACTAAGATCTAAATTCTCTGGAATTTCGAACTTGAACAAGTCGCTGCAATAGCTATCTCTCTCCTCTTCCCCATTGCTATTATTCAAATGCGTCGATGATGAGTTCAAAGGGGTTGTACTCGATGACGGCGTCGACAAAACAGAGTCATACCCCAAGTTTTGTAGGAAAGTTGGATCTCCCAGAAATTCAGATTGGTTTTGTTGCAACCGATCAATGTTCCCAGCTATACAGGACGGAACTTGGGAATCTGAAAATCCCATATTCGTCAAATCCCCTGAGAATCCTTCTAAGTTGTTGGTTGCCATTGGCATCTGAAACTGGCCACGGAACTGTCTTAGTGTGGGATCAATTGGGGTTTGTGCTTGAACTTGAGAATTTCCTGCCTGGATCATATGTTGTAGATTCTGTGAAACTAGTTCTGGGTTTTCGTTCTCCAACGATAACAGAGTGGTGGCCATTTTTAACAATTCAGGGTTCATCAAGGCCTGAGCCCCCAATAAGCCCTGCAGATTTAAGAGCGACGTGTTCCCAAACAAAGAACCAAGAACAGAGGATATGTCGAGAAGATCGAGTCGTGGCGCGTGGGTAACAGGGTCGATTCCCATTCGAAGAAGCCTCTTTCGTATGTGGGTGTTCCAGTAGTTCTTAATTTCATTGTCGGTTCTTCCAGGCAATCTAGCTGCTATCGCCGACCACCTAAGAATCAAAATCAAACATAAACAGAGACTCATTAGAACGATGGTAACAACTGACATATCAGGAAATAAAAATGATCATGAAGAAGATGAGATTAAATTTAAAGGAACATACTTGTTTCCCATTATGCTGTGGAGCTGGATAATGATCTCTTCTTCTTCAAAGGAGAACCTTCCTCTCTTGATGTCAGGCCGGAGGTAATTCGTCCATCGAAGTCGGCAACTCTTGCCACATCTTTCAAGACCTGTAAATATGTACATGTTTGGATTAAAGAGAGGAGAAACAGAACAGAGCAGAAGAAGAAGGAGGGGAGGAAGGTAGGCAAATATACCAGCATTTTTGGGGAGGGTGCGCCAATTGCCAGGGCCATGAATCTGAATGTAGTTGATGAGCTTGGAGTCTTCTTCAGGGGTCCAGGGACCTTTCTTGAGGCCATTTTTGTCGCAGCAAGGTGCTCTTCCCATTTTGGAAATGGACACAGAGAAACAGAGATGAAGTAGCTACGTTGTGTTTGTGTGTTGTGAGAAAGGAAGAGGAAAGTGAAGTTATTGTTGTGTTGGCGTCAATGGAATGAGCATATTTATAAGGAGTGGCATCGTGTTTTCAAGTCAAAGGATTTGGCGCCGGCCTTGTGCCACCTTATATTGTACACGTCCCCCACAAAGCATTGTCAAATTTAGTATAATCTATATATACGATGCTTTCCCATTTACTAGCGCATAAATTAATTTTTTTTTTTATTTAAATCGGAAATCACTAATAGTTCAAGGTTATAAGCTACACCCTCCTGTCATTTTTAAAAGTGACAACTACGATAATTGCGCAAAACGTAATTATTGTTAAAAATAATAAATGTATAAAAATATCATATTTTTTAAAAATATGTCTTTATTTATTAAAAGATCATAGAAGAGAAAATGAATAGAAAATATGAGAGAGAAGGAGTAATAAATGATTAAATAAAAAAAATTAATAGTGGGTAGGAGATAATAGATATATAAATATATTAGGTGTAGAAAAGAAAAAACATAGTTTAAATTTTGAGATAAAAAACGTTTATATTAAAAATCAGCCTCAAAAGAGAAGAAGTTGTTAATAATAAAGATCGGAAGAAGTATATGAATTAAATACAAAATCACTAAATATTATATGAATTAAGTTGTAACTTGTCAAAGTTTAATTACTAAGTTTTTATTAAATCAAAATTATTTATTTTTCCTAATTTTCATATGTTAAGTAAAGAAAAGAAAGAAGACACAGACACACAGGTGAGAACACAAATTCGAGCAAGCATCAAGTTCCAGAACCATTGTCAATACCTAGTGACTACTGCATATACGATGAGACAATCAGTATCTATGTATATATGAAAATATAAACGGATTGCACTATTTATCATAAAGTCGTAAATATCATGACCCATTTTGTACAAATGATAGCTTTAAATGACCAAAAAGAGTCCCATACTACCTTTTTATTTAAGAGTAAGTAACTAAATTGGATTTAGTTCTAAATATAAAATCTTAATTTATTTTATTTCAAAAATTTATAATTATTTCTTTAAAATATCTTTATTAATTATACACACAGTAAGGTTTTCATACAAGGTAATTATGATTAAGAAGAGTAATTTAGGGAAATCATATATATTAAAAATAAATAATTTAACTATTTTTTTAAAATTCACATACCCAAATTAGTTGAGTAACTCTTATATTAAAAAATGGGGATAGTAAATGATATATACATATAACTGTATGCATATGAAAAGATAAAAGAGAGGATCAGCTGACTTTTTTTGCCTTTAAAACGTTTGAATTAGCTCTTGAAGGATAACTTTTACGATTTTTTATGAGATAAGTATATGAGAGAAGTTTGATTTCGCCTGACAGAAAAATATTTATAAAACCATGGTATTAGAGTTACCCAAATACTGAGATACATGTTTAAATTAACTTTTAAATAATAACTTTTATGATTTCAGAGTAGTTTTATTTCAGCTTGTGAAAAAAGACTTTTAACACTATAATTTTATGGTTTATCAAACATATACCTCCACGCACCACATTAACCCACAAGGGATTTAGTTGAGCAAGCTAAGGAAATATTCGCACCACAATTTTAAGATAACAGCAACATCCTGACAAGAGGATACAGACGCACCACAATTTCAAGATAAAAGCAACATCTTGACAGGAGATATCTTTAATAACATCTTAAACGTTTCCATGCCACCATAAGGTGCATTTTTCCGTGTTCCGGCGGCTCCAAATAATAAATCTCTTAATATAAAATATAGTTAATTTTTTTAAAAATAAAAAATAAAAAAATTAAGTGTTTGTTTGAGACCTCTAAAGTGTTTATTCGCATAGAGAAATAAATTTTCTCATATAAATCAAGATTGAATCACTATTGTCGACAATTATATATATATATATATATATATATATATATATATATATATATATATATATATATGCTTGTTTGGGGTCACATTTAAGATCTTCAAAAGTGTTTATTCACGTAAAATAAAGATAGATCTCTTCTCACATGCTTAATTTGTATATTGTAAATCATAAGCTTCTTTTAAAAACTCTAATCTTTTTTCCAAATAAACACTAAAGAAATAAATAAGCTATTTAATCATGTAATATGTTGTGTATCATTAAATTATATATATATATATATATATATATATGTTTATAAATCAAACAAATTAATTAAGAAAAAAATGATAAACATAAATACTTTAAAGTAACTTATTTAACTTTTTTAATCTGTTCAAAAGAGTCAATAGAGTTTTATATTTAGGATCATATAGATGATGTGGGAATGTGGTAGTGCTTTTTTTCCTAAATTCTTTTGAGCTGCCTTTAGATAAGAGTATATATTGACTGCATAAAATAGCTGCCTAAAGTCGATAGAGAGAGAAAGGGGATGATTAAGAGATTGACTTTAGGAATAGAGAGAGAGAGAGAGAGAGAGGTAACTATCGGAATGATGCATTGGACGGTAAGGTAGATAGGTACCTGTATCGGACATTTTTAGAAAATATCATGCTCTCCAGTTTCGTCAAGTAATTTATCCACCCTAAAAATGACGAAACTGGTGGACATTTATTCATTAACTTCTAATTTAGAGTGAATAAATCTTATTTTTTTAAAACTTTATAGAGCTCACAAAAATATTTCTACTTCTTGTCTTTAATATAATATCCCGTAAGCAGTGTAAAATTGCATCACAAAAGAGTTCATATTTGCAAACACGTTCTCATCATTACACACACACATCCCAACTTTTATTTTGAAAACTAAGCATACCGGCCTCAGTGGATACACTTGAGATAATTGCAGTGAAATTCCTTCTTCTCTTCATCATCATCTGTATATATATCACAGCAGTTATATATTCATCGTCTTCTCACACACACTACAAACAAAACTAAACTGGTAGAAAAAACCACAAACTAAAGTTTAAAATCCGAAAATCAAGATATACCAGTAGAGAATATTCCTATAATGGAACTGTAATAAATAAAACGAGAAAACTAAATTCATACTAATAATAAACGTTTGTCTCGATAATCAGTCATCCGCCTTTCTTTCTCATTTCTTTATTACTTATCTGATAAAATGAGAGATAATGATAGATGAATGCACCAAGCCACAATGACATATGATTGGTTTAAATTCGAGGCTTGTGTAATAAAAAATTGAGATTGTTGTTGGAATGGCCCTTCATTTGGGAACCAGATTGTATATTACTAGGGGGAAAAAAAAGGAAGGAGAGAGAATGACGTGTCACCGCTTTAACACATGTAGGCCAACGAGTGGCCAGCCTTATGGTTGAGGTCATTCGGAAGTTGCTTTTATGACACGTGTTCTTTCTTTCTTCCACCATTGAAGTCAACTCACTCTGCCTCGACAATTGTCGTTCACAGCAAGCGATCGAGTTAGTTAGTTTGCTTCGTCTACTTAATTAGCATTTATGCCAAAAGTTTCAAAACCTCTTGAAAAATTGCATCTCATCTCCATCAAGCTCAAACTAAAACTAGTGTTTTGATTCTCTTTATAAGTCACATTATTAAAATTTTTGAAATAAGTATACAATTTTATCTTTTATTTATTAGTGTAGACTTTGTTCAACGTTCTCATATAGGATATATTAATGTACCTTAAATAATGATACAGTTAGAAAATTGTTTTATTTTAAGAAAGAATTAATGATATTTAAGAGTTTTTTGTCTTTCGATGAAACATATTGGAAATAACTTACAAATAATATCAGTTAATTATTTGTAGTAACCTACAAAAAAGAGCTTCTTATATCGACGTCAAACTATCTTTATCGCTTCCTCATCGTGATTTCCTCGTTCTTCCACTATCAAACATAACAAGCCAACAAACCTTCTAGAAAAACCAAATCCATAATACTCTTCTTCTTTATAATATGTTTATCAGAATTTAGTTAATATATTAGGCCTAGTCTCCTTGGTTATATATATATATATATATTCGGTGCTGTTTGATTATTGAAATATAATAGGACTTTCTAGAGTTCTGAAAGCCCTTATTAGATGGATATAATACAGTGCGTCACCGTATCTAAATGACTATATATGGATATGTTGTTAATTTTATGAAGGCAAATTAATTAATATAATCATTTGAGCTGAATTAATTAAATAGCATACGGTTTTGGTTATTACTTGGCAAAGAGAGAAACAGTTAGTGGCGTGCGTGCATGACATAACATAAACAGTTGTGAGATCAACGAACCATCTCTAAATAAAAAGTTGACTATTATGTGTATACATGTTGTTGTTATTTAAACAAATATTCTTGTTATGTATGGTGTCCAACACTCCAACCAACTTTGAATATCAACCCCTCTTTAATTAAAATGTTGCTTAATCTATCCAATTTTTTAAAAATTATTAATTAGCCTTCACGTACGTACGTATTTTTCTCGGGGGTGTAAAATGAAAACATTTAATAATTCATGCATGCAAATGATAACGATATTGCGTTGATATTATAAAATGCGGACACCTATACACCTTATTGATCTCATTGCACAAAGCTTTGAAATTAAATATAGTTGCTAGCTAGAATACGAACAGATGAATTCTGGATTTCATAGTAAACGACAAACAGGGAGGGCTGCTGCTGTCGGCGGTGGTTGACTCGCAATTTATATATGAATGACGTGATTCACGACACGTGGTTGCATTATTATGGGGGCGCTTGGAGGTGCATGTTAGACGAACCGTAGACGATCCCTCCACATGGCTGCGCGTAACGGTAACGGAGGTGTTCCGTCCATCACATTCCCAATTCCTATAACGGAAGCTCTCGCAGAGGAGGGATTATGCAGCTCATCATTTCTAGATTTTTAGATTAAGAAAATTAGTCAATATAATATATATTTTTTAAAACATCCTAGTCAAGTTCTTTATTTTTAATTATTATTGAGAGAGCATCAATAAAGGTAAATTAAATAAATATTTCTAAATATAAAAAAAAATATGTTTTATATTTATGATCAATGTTATGTATTAAGAACATGAGGGAGTATTAAAAGTCTGGCTAATTGTTGAACCGTTTAATTAAAACATTAATTAAATGTTGATTGGCCTGTTGAAAACATGCATGCTCGCCAAAATGCTGCAAGTATGAAATGCGTATTTGCTCAAAATGTGCCCACTGATTCATCCAATTGCATAGTTCAACCTTAATTTTTGCAATCTTTGCAAAAATCAATTTTCACATTTTATTTATAGTTTTAGAATTTTAATTGAGATATGAGACTGATTGTTTAACTTTTGGGCTGATTTGTTACTGACATATGATTATAAAAAAAAAAATGAAACAAACATCAAACATCTCTCATGTTTGTGTATATAAAACAATAAAAAGGCCGCAAATATTGAATAAAAGGAATAATGATAACAATAATAATACTAATCTAATTATAAATATTATTCAAAAGAAGTTCACGTACTTCTCTTTTTCCAGTGGTGCAAACTAAAGGAGACATTAAGATTAAAAGAGGTGTAATGATAATCATAGTGATTATAAAGGAAATGAACTATCAAAATAATTAATGCTTGGTTCAATAATTGGATAATGAAGGACCGTGGGACACTGGGCCCCCTCCAAATACGATCTTTCTTCTGGTTCAGCAACTTGAAGTAGCAAGTTATATCCAAAAAAAAAAAAACTTGAAGTTGAAAGAGGGCTGGCCCATTTCTTAGAGAGGGAGTAGGACCATGCCCCCCAAAACACTTGATTGTAGCAAGGGTCATTTTTATTTGGGAAAATCCAAATAAAATTCCTCCTGAAATTCAAAATTTTCAAAAAGTCATGCAAATAAGAAAAGGAATAAATAGGAAGAAATGAAGGAATAAGAGATTGTGAAGTGTAAGATGGTGCTTTCACAAAATTGTCTCTCACTAATTACATAGTAAATGACGTTATTGAAATGGTATTACAAGTATAGGGATGATTTTTTTTTTGGTCAGAAATATTGGGATGATTAAAACATTATGTTTTTGTAAAAATTCCATTTAATCGCTGAATATACTTGTAATTCGGATGTCAACATTTGTGAAAGTATTTACTATTTAAATGACATCATTTACTACCACTTTTAATAAGTATAGTTAGTGAGGGGTAATTTTATAAAAGCACCAACCCTTTAATATCTCAGATTCCTACCCACTCTCTAATTTTTCTTTTTGTATGTTGAAGTGACCTTTTAGGATTTTAGAAATTAATGAGGCATTTTTTTTTGGGAATTTTCCATATTTTTATCAAAGAATGACATATAGACATAAGCTTCCTTTGAGGTCCAAAAGAATAGGCCCAAACAATATTACGGGCCGGATCCATACACACACAGCTGGTTCTGTTTGCTGTAGCCTCACTGCAAATGGTTGTGTTATTTGTCGCAGATATAAATATAAGATAAATTTGATTCTTTTAGAAAGAGTAAGAAAATTAAATTAATTTATTTAGAGTATTATTTGTATTTTTTATTTAAACTAATTAGTTGTTTTTAATAAAATAATATATAATATAAAGATATGATATGATTAAGTAACTTATTTAGCTTCATTAATTTCTCTAAAAAATATTAATTATGTCTTATAATTAGGACAAAGACAGTATATAGTTATCTCTTCCTTTTGCTTCCTTTAATTATTTTCCCCCATTTTTTTTTTCTTGAGCCTGAATTTTTATTGTTTTTAATTCCCAACTAAATATAACATGTACCGACTGGAATTATCCAAGAAATATATTACTATTAATTCAGACAGAAACTAAATTCCAGGACGACCGAAACTAAGATTTTAAGTTTGGAGTCCCCGTTCAACAAGAGACATGAAATGTTCATATTCATCCCTCTCAAATACCAAGCCAACCTCAAGTCCACCTTCTTCAGATCCACTCTCAGCAAGTGACATGCACTTAAAACCATGTACCATTTCAACCTTTTTAGGTCTCCCAAATCCAAAATCAGTCTCATAAACGGTGAATTTCGGTGACCCAGTAACCAGCAACGTACTTCCTAACACGAACGTTTTCTCAAAGTCTTCCTTCCACTTCTCCGCATCTTTGAAAGGCTCTTTTCTCATATCTTGTATTGCCTCATCAATCACCTTCACCGCCTTCAAAAACCCTTCTTCTCCTTTCAGCTCGCTTCTCTTCAGCGTTGCATTGCATCTCGTTATGCAGTTCCCAAAGTAATTATTTTGTAACGGATACTCTAGTCGGTTTCTGCAATCTGCTCCAAAACGAAAGTACTCATCTTTCCCTTCTTCACCCTCATCTCTATATCTCGTCTTAACATAGCTGGTCCACACAAAGCCACATGTCACAACAAATTTGGATAGATATTTCGGTGCGTTGGATTCTCCATTTAATTGCCCCCACTGATTCATTACCCGCTTTCTTAGCATCTCGATGTCTTCTCTGCCAAACACAATTGTTGCCTTGTAAAGGTCATCGTCATCACTGAGGATGCTCTTGGAAGTTTTACCCAAGAGACTGTCCTTCCACGTTGACCTCTCCGTGAAATAATCCCTCAAGAAAACGGCTTCAAGGCCTCTAGGGTCCTTGATCACTTCCCTGTCATACGACGGCCGGGATTTCTCCAGAAAAATCATATCTCCGCCGTCGGATCTACAAATGGACGCCCAAGTTTTCATGAAATGGATGCAACTACTAGCATCCATGACGTGGCAGTACGTGATGGCGATACAAAAGCCAGCATTTGGAAAAACCGTAACTTGTAGGGCCACTATTGGGAAGACGAATGTGGGGTCAGAGTCATAGACATCTTCGCGCACTGTACTCCATGATAGCTCGGGAACCAAGCTGTCCAAACCTTTGAGATTTTTTGGGGAGTTATCTGAATAAAGATTGAAATCATCAGAAGCGGACTCGACCACGGTTAAGGCGATGGAGTGGTCGCCGGTGCAGTTGATGAAAGGCTTGTGAGGGGGCGGCGGACAGAGGAGGTTTCCGGCGAGAGGAAAGAAATATTGGAGAGCAGTGGAGAGGGAGTGTTTGAGAGAGGGAAGCGTAGTGGTGATGAAATGGTGGGTAGGGTAAGGGAAGTTGTAGAAGAATTGGCGTCTGGCATAGATAGGACCGGCAAGAGAAATGTCTATGAATGTCAGTGGAAGAGAGGCTGTAAGTGGAGGTAAGGCAGGACCAACCTTAGATTGATCAAGAAGCTTATAATAGTAAGGGCGTGCTACTTGTTCCATCGGAAATCAGAGAGATCAAAATATATAATGGAATATTGGTAATATATAACTGAGAAAGCCTTTGTAGTGATATATATATATATATATATATATATATATATATATATATATATATATCAAACTATTTATATCAATGTGAGCCTTGTTCCAAGTCAATGACGACATAAGAGAGGCAACCACTTTCCCTGCCTTTCCAAAGGAAAGGCAAGGGGAGCTCGTCCGTATGGACGAGTTCCACACCGTCTAGATATGATCTGAATGGCCGAGATTAATTTTTCTTTTTTTCTAAAAAAAATTAATGGGTAGGGAACCTAAAATAAAGTTAATCTTTGAATTAACATTTTTCTTAAAAATAATTTTTTTATGTAGAAAAAAAATAAAAATTAAAAAACAAATCTCGGGATCTGGACCCTTGCCTTTCCAAAGGAAAAACAGGGAAAGTGGTTTCGATCCAAGGGGCTACGAGAGTCCATGTCATCAATGATCGATGACATAAGAGGCGAAGTAGTTGAATGCTAATTATATTTATTTGTACTTGTCCTGGGTTGTATTTTCGAACTAATCAGTTTCTTTGAAATGCTTGAATACTAATCAATTGGACACAAAAATTCGTATTTGAATGCATAGTTTTATATGCATATCGATCAAATATAATATTTCAGGGAGATGAAGGATATATGTAAGACTAATTTTAAGTGAATGAAACATGTTTGTATAGTCTTTTTCGAATAAGAAAATGAGATTATTGGTCAATAAAAGACCATAATGGTAACCACGGCGGTAAACAATAACATAATGGTAGTGAACAGTAACATAACGGTGGGATGCGATTTTTGTTCTAAAATGTTAACTACGTGTGTATTTTTGCTCCAAAAAAAAACATGTGGTACTGGGCGCTCTTAGGAAAAAAGCTCATGTATATTTTTACATCTTAACTCATTAGAGAGAGGAAAGCAAAACATGTGGGTAACGTACATAAAAAAATAAAATAAAAATGCATCTTCTAATTTGACGTCGTGGTTGTACTTTAATTATGCTTGTAATGTTAATTTTAAGAATTTCACGTTCTATCTCATTTTAATTTTTAATTTTCAATTTTTCCTTGAAGTTTAAAAAAACTATTCAGACCTTCTTTATTCTTTTCCCAATCTCAATAACGATATGCTGACATCTATGGAAGCTGGAGGAAAATGATGAGAGCGTAAGTGGTAGCAAGTAAAGGTGGGAACCGTATTAGTGAGTTAGGATTAGGAAGTCGGCTGCAATGAGGTAAAGTGGGACCTGCGCCACCATGTAGCTTTGTTTTAAGTTTTTGTTTGGATTAGTTTGGAGAATATATAGCCTTTCAAAAAAGTGATAAAAATAATTTTAAAAAATAAATGGTGGAGAATAGCTTCTAAACAAGCAGAAGAAATTGATGTCTACAAAATCATGTTTTTCACCGCAAGCCATAGTTTCCTTTTAAAAACAATTTGTAACTGTGTTGAAGTGAGAAATAACAAAAGTAGGTATAGAGGAGAAATAGAAATGGTGAATGAGAGAGGCCAAATGGAAAGAAGTTTGAGACATAAATATATGGAGCGTCAAAATTTCCATGTATTGGTGAAGAAATTCCAAGGCAGAGTGATCTCACTGCCCCATGTTTTGTGAAAGCTTCAAGCTTTCCTATAGTCATTGTTTTATCAAATTCAGAATTTCTCACTGCCCCATTGTTTTAATAGTGGAGAAGTTTGTATGGAGTAGATGAATGTCGTTTTCTCTTGGCGTGAAATCGGACTAATATATCAAATCTATGGATTGGAATTGGTCTTTTTAATCATCTGCAGAAATTTAAATTGTCGTGTGGAAGTATGAAGTCAATGAAACAATAATAATGAAAGACAAACTAGAGCCGTGTGTGTCTGGATTTAAATAACTTTTTATGATTTATAAAGTAAGCATGTTTCGACTTGTAGAAAATGACTGTGATTTCATAAGCTATCAAACCCTCACTAAACACAAAACACGTTTTAGTGGTGTAACATCTCAATTTTCAAAAGCGGAATAAATTTTTTTTTTTCATTCAAAGTCATTTCAAATCATCAAAGTAGACCATTTGAGCAGAAGAGTATCTGATATATATATTCAAAATGCCATAAGTCTGGTTGGATACAATAGCGGTATAGAAACCGCGTGGTTTAAAAGTGAAGAAAAACAATAATAGGAAGGCTTTTGCTGGGACATCAAAGGAAATCTTCAGCTGGGTCTTCTAGACGACCTGCTTGCGCTTCCCCTTGTTCTCCGTCCTTGGTTCTCTCGACCCTGACGCTATGTTAAGAGCTGAGGTCCCATGCATACGGACCCCAGGTAACTGTTAACCTCATGTTTACGTACACAATATATAGACAACTCATACCACAACACCAAACCGCATACTCAAGCAAACTATCATAACCAATGCATATATATCGCTCCCAGCATGCGACCATATCGCTCCCAGCATACAGACATATCGCTCCTAGCATTACAGATACTCTCTAACCTTTATATGCACACATACCACATATATGCATAACATAAACATCAGAGTTAGTGTTACAGTACGCGAACGTACCTTCGTTGACGAGCGTTTAGTACGTTGACGATAAACTGTATTTTTGACGGAAAACAGCGGAACGACAGCGAAATGACAGCGGAACAAGATTACTGATATCCTATAATGATAATATCACATTTATCAATATTTGATATCATAACAGGCATTTTAGGTACAAATTACCATTTTGCCTCTGATCCCTTAATCGGCGGAATTTCGCTAGCACTTTGCTACCTTGACCCTAATCTTCCAGAATTTCAACATATCTCCAACTCCATAATGATTTTCGAAATTAATACCTTAATTACCCCTAGAACATGATTTCTAAACATACCTGGAAGATTAAAGATCAACCTAGCATTTCTACAACAACTACCGAAAGAAACACTAAAACTAAAGACTAGGGACCGAAGAACTTACCCGGCACTTTGCTATTTCCACAGACTCCTCCTTCTCTCTAAAATCTCTCTCTAGAAAGCTCTAGGATTTGTGAAAAATGAAGAGAAGGTGAAGGCTATTTATAGAAAAAGGCAATGACATTTTCGTAATTTCATTGAACTTTGTCTGATCAGTTTCTGGCCGTTAGATTGCACTTCTTGGAGGTGGCAAGATCTTGGCCTTACACTTCTCAAGGATGATGTCATCCCTGCTGCATCATCAAGCCTTATGTCATCTTGCTTTATCAGGTAAAATTCCTGGTTCGGTATCCTGATCGCGAAATTTCGTAAAATCTTAAAATTTCGGGAACAACACTCCGAAGGTCTTTTCTTCCTCTTTCAAATTATCTAATTTAACTCAGTTTCTGATCCTTCTGAGGTCATTCTGTTATCAGCTGAAAATCCTTGGTATTCGTGCCCGGCTACAGAAATAACGTTGTCCAGTACTAACTCCGAGACAAAAATCCACTGATTAACATTATACTCTGGTTTTTCCTCACTTATCCCCAGATTCCCACAACGGGATTATTTTCTATCGGTTCTCCTTTTGGCTATCTGCTTTAATTATATAAAATATCTTCCTATTTGGATCTCCAAATCACTCTGTCGGTTACAGAAATGACTTCGGAGACCGGCCATCTCGAGATAAAAATTCCCTCGTTCACAATATACCCTGACTTTAGAAACCTAGGTCACGGTTTTCTATGTAGGATTTTATTTCCATCCGTTCTCGTTTATCCTGTCCACTTTTAACTATTATTATATTGTTACTTATTTATCACATGCTTAAACCTATATTACTATTATATTCAAATATCTTCTTCATCCTTATCTCCCCCAAAATTTCGGCCAACACACCATATATATATATATATATATATATATTCCTTAACCACATATATTATATTTATCCTATATTTATTTTCCACAAAATTTTCCTATTGGTCCATAACTAATTACTTGGATTTAAGCTTTCATAAATTCTTGAAAAATCCTAAACCATTGATCTTTACTTCTTAAGACTATATCTTAACCATTATTATTTATTTAATTAGCCAAAAATTTTGGTCCTTAATAATTATTATTTATATTTATTTTATTTTTCATGTTTCCCAAATTTCTCTAATCTTATAAAATTCCTGAAAATTTATTAATTAATCCCTTAATAATTTCTAATAATTTTCTTAATTAAAACTAATTATTTTCTCACAACAATTTTACTGACATTGGTAATTTATGCGCCATGCATAATATTAAAAATCATGAGGCAACTTATGTTCCCCAAAATAATATCAAATTTTAACTCATTATCTTTCAAGGAAAATAATCCCATAAATTACCTAAATTAGAGACAACATACTTTCTAATTTTTAATAAATATTTAGTTGCCTCTTAGGATTTTATCATAATTTTCTCAGGGTATTTAATAACCCATAAATATTTTAGGGACCTATTTGCATATTATTTAATCTTAGGACAAATTGTCCTAATAATAAGATAAATTCAATACAAGGTGTTTGAGACCTCATATTCACCTATCTCCAATAGGTATTATTTACTAAATTATGATACTTATCCTAAGTAGGATTTTTAGGGTATTACAAGTGGGTGGAATTAATAATAGGAGTGAATTTTGAAGTATGGTGCAATTAAAAACTGTCAAATATTTGCTTTAACGAAACTTCTGGGAAGCAAAGGAGCCATATGAGTAAACTGGTGGGTTTGGTAGGCAATCGTTCTCGCATGGGGATTGGGTAGAACAAATCTCAAAAACATGATTTCTTTCCTGTAATTTTATAAAAGGTCTACTTTACCAAATTTGGTTGAACATAATTATTGAATGTAAGGTTATCAAACTTGTGACAGGGACGCGGATTGGAGATCTGTCACGTTCCTCTTTGATGAGGAAGACTTGTAAGCCTACTCCATTTGGACTGAGTCACATACCCCTTATCGCATCACAGCCAATGGCGCCACCGTTCTTATCTTACCGGATGAGACAGCAACATCTCCGCCATATTATTGGGATGGGTCCTTCTCAAACATTACCCTCACAACAGAACAATTTCGACAGTCACCTATCCGATGAGGTTTTTTTTTTTTTTTTTTTTTTTTTTTTTTTTTTTATAAAAAAAAGGGAACTCGAAGCGAGTAAAACTTGGAGTTTTCGAAGCAAAATAAGAAAATGAATAATTCGAAGCGGCAATGCGATATATAAAGATGAAAATCATGCTTGTTGAACATTTATAACATACGAGTTGTAAAATCCTGATTTTTATAATTCATATAAATATTATATTTTGATAAATAAATTAGTAAAAATCAAAATATATAGCTGAATATGTGTAATATAATCTATTCATTATATTTTTATCCAAATTTCACTTCAAAATTAATTAACTAATGGTTAATTAAGAGACTATATTTGGGGATTATAAAATGTGAAATAAATAGCACATAAAATAGTAGCTAATTTATAATTAAAGGAGATAAGAAAAGGATTATGAAAACCCTTAGCTAAATTAACATAAATTAGCAAATAATATTTCACAAATTAGCTTGTGCTAGTTGAGATTAGTGACTTATGATTTCAACTTGATTAAGGGCAATCAAAGACAATGGGAATAAGTAAAGATTAAAGTGTATATATCTTGTCTAAATAAGCACTAGTTACCATGATTGGCTAATAAACCAATTATATAATGACACTTGTGATTAGAGGGCATATAAACACTTGATTAGGAAGGTCATTAAGCTTAATTAAATCAGCTCCAAAAGTCAACAATGACAACTAGCACATGGTGAAAGATTGGATGGGATTTTGACACTTTTATTACAATCCAATGGTTCCTAATATAAATATTGTAATTAATCTTAATTCTCATGAAATAAGTTTAACCAATATAATGAGAACATTTGAGCCATGGATTATTGACACTTGTAAGAACAATCCAAGGCCCTAAAAGAGTCCCTCAATTTTCTCTAGCATTAAAGGGAGAGGATTGGATTTCAAAAAGTGGCTTTTAATCCAAGGGTTGTGAAGGAAGATGAGCAAATTGGTTACATGTGGTTGGTTTTACATGAGCTTGATTTATTTTCCTATAATAAATAGCCATAAACTTCTCCTCATTTCTTCACACCAAACTCAATTCAAAGTGATTCAGTTAAAGAAAAGAGAGAAATTCTTGGAGCAAGGAGAAGAAAGGAGTAAGAACTTTGAGATGTAAGTTCTTAAGCTTTAACTTTTAGATTTTGGTAAAATTATAGTTTAATCTAGAAAATTGTGAGGTAAATATCCTTTTATGTTTTGAAGCCTCCATTGCTTTTAAAATGAAAAATGGATTGAAAAACATGTTGGGGAGTAATTTTGAGAATTTCAATAGATCATTATGATAAAAGTTTGGAAAACTATTGGTTTTAAATTCTGTACTAGCAGTGAATGTTATGGATAATATTTTATTAGTCAAATGATCTTTAAAAATCATGAAATTTTTCATGAATAAAGTAGACATTTAGGGATTTCTATTGATATAAAATATGTAACATTTTAAGCTCTAGACAAGGAGTTACGAATTTTTTAAATTAGGCCTTGTTTTGAATGTTAAAATCTGAATAGTGTTGGAAAAATTAAAATTGGGAATGACCTAGGAATTTCGAGTTCCAGGCGTTATTTTTCCATAAAAATAGATTTGTCAAGGGAAATTTTTTCTCTTGAATCACATCATTTTGATTTTTGTATGATTAATTATGATTTTTCAAAATTAGTAAAAAATCTGGGCAAAAATGCTGGAGTTCGGAAATTAAGGAAAAGTAAGGGTAAAAATGGAAGAACAAATCCTCTAAGGGTAAAAAGGTCAAATGAGGTAAAAATAACCCTAAGGATATTATTTCAAGTGATATGATATTAATTATAATATCATATATAAAATATGGAAAAGGAAATAATCTGATAATAACGTTATCGGATATCTGAGAAGTCTGAGGTCAGATTCAAAAGATTGGCGTATCTTGGTAACTACGCGATGAAAGGTATATTAGCATACTGGTAAATTTAACTCTTATGTGTCTAATATACCTATATATGATTGTTTTATTTATGAAGTCATGAACAAGATGAGGTATTGGGCCGTGCACCATGACTAAGACTTTATATTAGGTCACATGTTTGTTTACATTCAGTTAGGTTGTGGATTCAGCTTGATGTAAATTATAGTCATGATAATATTATATGTATATGGTTTCCTAACGCTAAGGACATGTGGATTTGTGGCACTGGTGAATGCAAACACTATTGACATACATTTACTGTGCGATATGTATTGTTGTTGCTATTAAAATACATTTGTTGTGTATTATATATTGTTGTACTGAATAAATGTCATATATGGTTATTACTTAAACATAAGGTTAACTATTATATGAGATTTAATGGGTATTGAATCTCAGACTTGACTAAAGGTTCTTGGAAGAAAATCTAGACTTGGGAAAGTGAAGTGTACAGTGCCGTGAAGAGGCCTCAGTTGAGACGAGAGTCTAAAGAAGACTTTTAGGGCCTAGTTTCTGGCATCAATATTCGATAAAATTGTTTCAAACCGTTTGGTGTTTAAACTAAGAAAAATGTTGGTCTATGTGGTGATAGGGGCGACTTCGGCAAGTGCACCGGTCATTACAAGTAATGAAGTAGTGAGAAAGTATCGTCCCACGAGGAATAGTTATTCAATCACTAATTCGCTATTGTTGCTTTAGTTGGATAATTTTGAGTGATAAAGATGAGTTGAAACCAATCAAGAATTTCAAGATTTAAAGAAAGAAAAGAATTCAAGATCAAAATTGCAAGAGAATGTTTAGAAAAGATAATCAGTCGAGAAAAACGTAGCTAGAGATTAGAACCCCCCTATGTTCTTTCAAGTATTTGAATTAAATATCTAATTGATTATGATTCCCAAATTGACGATCGATTCTCTAAGGTTAGACTAAGTCCCAATGTCTTGATGTTACCTTAGTCTATTTTATCTTTAAAAACAACCTAATGTCTTAGTATTGTCTAGAAAGATCAGATCTTGAATCAGAATTCTATGATTGCATAAATTCGTAAGCCTATATCTAGGTCATGCAATTTTATGATGAATTAACAAGTTCTAGTTAGATGCACCAACATCTCTATTGTCATACATCAACTTAAGGTCAATATTAAAGGTGAACAATCTTCAAGAAAGCATTAAGCAAAGGAAATTCATTCAATCAAAGAAATCAAAATTCATACAAGAATTCAATCAAATACTCAAATTTGCATAGGGTTCATCCTAACCCTAACTACAAAAAGGAAATTAGCCAAGCATGACTAGATTAACAAAATAAAGAAGAAAAGATGAAGAGAGAATAGTTTTTCAGATATTGGGGAAGGTTGATCTCCACAGTTGTTTTGATCTTCTTTCTCCAATGCCGTAAAGCTCTTTCTTGTGCCAAAAGTTCCTTCCTTTCTTACTAGGGTTGCCTCCTTTTTATGTTTTAAGTCCAATTGGGTTTCCAAATCTCAAAAATCTTTGATTTTCCTTCCTTTTTCGGGCCCTAAAAACTTTCCAAAAATTAAAAATAAGAATTCTCGCACTTCTGGCCCCTGGGCGCCACTTTCTAAAAGAAGGCAGAAAGTTGGCGCCCACTTTCTGTGACCATACAGAAAGTTGGCGCCCTTGGCGCCAACTTTGCACTGAGTTGGCGCCCTGGGCGCCAACTCCTCCTGGTCAACCAGAAAGTTGGTTTTTCTTCTTGACTTGCTCCTGAACTCTTCCAATTAGCTTCTCATTGTGGATAAAAACCTGCAAAACAACCGAGAATACTCGTGAGGGTATGTTTGACATCAAATCCATGTTTTTAATTTATTATTCTTAACCGTTTTAATCATATTAGATCAATTTCAGCTAATTTTGTGCCTCATAACATGGTAATTTTACGGCTCATCATGTGGTTACAATAATTAGTCACTGTGAAAGATGAAAAGACTCCCATTAGACTAAACACCGATCTGGCTAATAGGTTTGATTAATTGTGTTGGGTTCCATGTCATAGGTCTAGTTAAAAGCTATATTTAAGTCTCTGTAAATTGTATTACATGAATATTATATTCCTCCAGGATATTTAATTTACTAGCTTATACTTGGGTTTTTTATATCAGTTATTTATTATTCAAACGTTAATACATGCTCTCTGTTCCGCTTTACTCTGACCTGTTAATAACACCGTCAATTATGTTGATTTTCCTAATACTACATATTAACGGACACAATAAGTAGCACAGAATTTAGGGTATTATACGAGACATTAGTTTGGCAATGTGATTTTTTCTACACATAGTTATTAAATCAGGGTTAAAATCTCAATCCCGCATAATAATTTATATGCATTTAACCTCACCATTATTGATTTTTTTTTAAAAAAAAAATTATCAAGAAGAAAGTAAGAAATTAACGAGCCAAAAGCACCTAAAGGAACAAAATGAAATCTCGGGGCATCTTGGGGTCAGCTTCAAAGTTCATTTCTCTGTTGGCATGCTGTAGGTAAACCAACCAATCTCGTTTGAGCATATTATGATTTTGAAGGATTAAATTCCAATAATCATGAAGATCATTATTTCTATCTTTGATAAGCTTAATTGCATCTAAAGAATCATTTTTCAAGCAAACTTGCTTATGATTCTCATCCCATGCCCTTTTTAAGACCAATAAGACACCCAAAGTTCTGCTGATAAAGGGTTTCCATTCTGCACATTAAACATGAAAGCTTCATCAATTGGGTTTACCTCTATGATATTTGATAATGCCTCCACACCCTGCCTTATCATCCTTATGAGAGTAAGCTCCATCAACATTATTGATTAATCCTTGATATGTGAACTAAATGAGGGTTTGAATATAATTTGATCCTAAATTTAAAACCTTGAGTCACCCCCCCCCCCAAAAAAAATATTAAGAGGTTTGCACCAAGGAATAATTTTAATGCATGTGATTAAATAGGGTAGTTTAGGAAAATTATACACATTTGTTACAAATTAATTAAGGACAAGAGGAAGTATAATTTATTAATACAGGCGAAATTAATCTTCAATTATTGCATGACGATAGCCAAGATTTGAAAGTTTGTAGTTCTCGTTCAACCACAGACATGAAATATCCATACTCATTCCTCCTAAATACCAAGCCAAACTCAAGCCCACCTTCTTCAGATCTACTCTCAGCAAGAGATATGCCCCTGAATGAATGCACCATTTCAACCTTCTTAGGTCTCCCAAATCCAAAGTCAGTCTCATAAAACGTGAAATTCGGCGACCCCGTTACCAACATCGCACTTCCCAACGCAAACTTGTTCCAATAGTTTTCCTTCCACTTTTCTGCATCTTTCAAAGGTTCTTTCTTCATATCTCCTATTGCCCTTTCAATTACCTTCACCGCCTTCAAAAACCCTTCTTCTCCTTTCACCTCTTTTCTCTTCAGCGTTGCATAGCATCGCGTTATGCAGTTCCCAAAGTAGTTCTTTTCTACTGGATGCTCGAGTCGGTTTCTGCAATCTGCTGCAAAACGAAAGTACTCATCTTTCTCTTCTTCTTTGTCATCTCTGTATCTCGTCTTAACATAGTTGCTCCACACAAAGCCACATGTCACTACAAACTTTGATAGATATTTCGGTGTGCTGGATGCCTCATTTTGCCCCCACTGATTTATTACCCATTTTCTCAGTAATTCGATGTCTTCTCTGCCAAACAATATCGTTGACTTGTAAAGGTCATCATCAATGAGGACCCTCTTGGAAGTTATATCCGCGAGACTTTCCTTCCACGTTGACATTTCCTTAAAATAGTCCCTCAATAAAACAGCTTCAAGGCCTCTAGGGTCCTTGATCACTTCCCTGTCATACGACGGCGGGGATTTCTCCAGAAAAGTCATATCTCCGCCGTCGGATCTACAAATGGAAGCCCAAGTTTTCATGAAATGGCTGCAACTACTAGCATCCATGACGTGGCAGTAAGTGATGGCGATACAAAGGCCAGCGTTAGGAAAAATAGTGACTTGCAGGGCTAATATTGGGAAGACGAATGTGGGGTCAGTGCCATCGACGTCTTCATCTTCTGCACTCCATGATAGCTCGGGAACCAAGCAGTACAAGTCTTTGAGATTTTTTGGGGAGTCAGCTGAATAAAGATTGAAATAATCAGAAGTGGACTCGACCACGGTTAAGGTGACGGAGTGGTCGCCGGTGCAGTGGATGAAAGGCTTGTGAGGGGGTGGCGGACAGAGGAGGTTTCCGGCGAGAGGGAAGAAAAGGCGGAGAGCGATGGAGAGAGAGTGTTTGAGAGAAGGAAGTGTAGTGGTGAGAAAATGGTGAGTAGGGTAAGGGAAGTGGTAGAAGAATTGGCGTTTCACGTAGATAGGACCTACAAGAGAGATATCTATGAATGTGAGTGGAAGAGAGGTTCTATGTGGAGGTAAGGCCGGACCAACCTTAGATTCATCAAGAAGCTTGTAAGGACGTGCTTGTTCCATTGGAGAGAGATCAAAATATAATGGAATATTTGTTATACTGAGAGAAGTATACTGGTGATATATCAAA
Source organism: Acacia confusa (assembly GCA_037074495.1). Taxonomy (NCBI): domain Eukaryota; kingdom Viridiplantae; phylum Streptophyta; class Magnoliopsida; order Fabales; family Fabaceae; genus Acacia; species Acacia confusa. The sequence goes on from CM073509.1 coordinate 5,719,754, forward strand.
CTATTTATAGCAATGTGTGTGTGTCGTTCGTCTAATAAGCGTGGCTGACGAGAGTCCAAGTCAATGATGACATAAGAGGCTTAATCCATTGGGCTCTCCAATATTTTAATTACTAGTTGAATGCTATTTAATTTGTTGTCCTGAGTCGTATTTTTAAATCACTTTCTTTGAAATAATTGAATGCTAATTAATTGTGTGTGTGTGTGTGTGTGTGTGTGAGTGGACAATGCACCTCATCAAGTCGCAGATAATGATATGCATGTCGAATCGATAGCTATGGAAGCTGTAAGGAAATGAGAGCATAAAGTGGGAGGAAAAAAGACATAACAGCAAGTAAAATCGTCCTTGTGAGTTAGGAAAGAACCCATTTCCCAAGCCATCCAAAGGATGGGTAGGGAGAGTCCATCATCGGATCTATACCGTCCAGATTTATTTATTTTTTTTTTTTCAAAAAAAATTATGTTAATAGATAGAGAATCTAAAATAAAGATAATCTTTTAACTAATATTTCTTTAAAAAATATTTTTTTCATTTAAAAATAACCAAATAAAAAAATTAAATCTGGACGCCGGGCTCTCCGTACTCATCCTTTTGATGGACAGAGAAATGGGTTCCGTTAAGAAGTTGGTTTCATTGAGATAAAGTGGGACCTAGGTCGGGCGTCACATTGTGAGTTAGGAAGTTTCTTTTATATTCTCATCCGGCTAAGATAAAACTTATGTCAAATTACTAGTCATTTTACTTTTGTCAGTCGCTGAAATTTCCATGTTCACTTGTAAGTTCACATATATATAAGCTTCACCTAATAGATATAATTAAGTAACTTGACTTTGAGTTTTTTCCCCTTTTATATATTAAGTAAATATTATTAAGGTTGACTGTAGCTTTTGCATTGAGGAGAAATATAATTGGTGAATGAGAGGCCAAAAGAGAAGATGTTTCAGACATAAATGGAAGAAAAGATGCCTGAAGAAGCGATAACATTTCCATGTATGGCTTGTGAATTGGTCCACAAGGGATGAAATATAATTCTGAGGCAGCTGATGAGTGATCTGTTTGCCACATGTTTTGTGAAAGTTCTTCAAGCTTTCTACGTACGCACACTCATTGTTTTATCGGATTCAGAATTTCTGGGAAGAGAGGAGTTTTATTGCTGGCCGTTGTTTCGCCAGGGCTCTTTTGTCTTGAAGTCAATCAAGCTTAATTGCGGAGAAAGTTTCTATGAAACGGATTAATTTCGTTTTCACTTGGTGTGAAATCTGAATAATATCGAATCTTTGGCACTTTGAATTGGTCTTTGTAATGATTTGCAGAAATTTAATTTGTCGTGTAGAAGTATGAAGTCAATGAAACAATAATAATATATGGAAGACAAACCAAAGGGTGAGAAATACGGGAGAGGTGTCTCCATTCATTTTCCTCTCTATTTACCCTCCATTTATGTATCTATTATTAATTAGATCAATTAAGTTTCAATTCAATATTTGAATAGTTGAGGTTTAATTAATATGTAAAGAATATTATTATAATAAAAATATACTATGGTACTACTTTGGGCTTATTTATAATTCTCTTTTAATAAGATCTCACATACCAAAAAAAGATAGTTAACTCAATGATTATGAGATAAATTTTCAACTTTACCTTATTATTACTGAATGTGTGTATTTTTCAACTTTTTCTTTTCTTTATATTTTCATATGGGTACAATATAATATAGGTGAAATTGTCATAATCTCATTTATTACATGTAATTGAACTTATAAATAAGACTAACTTTCTTGGTAAAAAAAAAAGAGATTGTGACCAAAAAAATTTGGTCCTATTTATTAGTCTATTTTGACCAAAAAAAATTTATCTTATTTATAAGTTCAGTTTCATGTAATAAATGAGATTGTGACAATTTTATCCATATTAATTGCACCCATAAAGATAGAGAGAGAATAAAGAGTTGAAAAATACTCAATCATAAATGAGAGTAAAGTTGAAAATTTACACCCATAATTATTGAGTTAACTACCTCTCCTTGGTATGTGAGATTTGGTTAAAGTGGACTTATAAATAGGATCAAAGTGATATATATATAAATAGGACTAAAATGGTAAATCCCAACTATTAAAAGTTGATCTAATGGTAGATACATTTAATAGAGAGTAAATAGAGAAACCCCGCCACTCCCAAGATAAATATATAGTATTTCTTCTGATTCTTATTATAAGACATCAATTATTAATTTTCACAAAACAATAAAATTAGTTAAATGCATTAAAGTTGTCCTAAAATTTAAGAGATTTCAAATATTACTCTTACTAACTACCCTAAACCCAAATATCATATGAATTAGTACTCTCTCCCACTACCCTTATAAAATATATGGGCAAACATAAAAAAAAAAAATTAAATGCATCTTGAAAACTTGCAAACACCTTATAAAAAAGATCAAGAACACTTGTTGGTTTATGCTTTATGATAAGGACAAGAGAGAGTAACAATTCATATTATTTTAATTCTAATTGGTGAATGACTTATATAAAATTAAAAAAAAAATCACATTTTATTTTTTTTAAAAAGAAAAATAAACCTCTTAATTTGTCATCAACTAATTATAATTAAAATGATATGAGTTGTTGTGTTTTTATTAGATAGAGTTAAGATAATTTGATTTTAGAATATGCAAGTATTTCTACCAAAAGTTGCAATAAACTTTAACAATGTTAAGGCACTCCTTAAATTAGATCTATTCATAATCATATGTTTATCAAAACGACGAAAAATACTATAAATAAAACACAGGAAACCACGTTTTGGTGGGGTGGAATTAAATAATAGGAGTGACTTTTTTAAGAGTCGTGTAATTAAAGGGGGAAAATAAAAACAGTCAAATATTTTATTCAAGGAACCTCATCTGATGGCACCTCATCAAGCATATTGTATTATTGTTAAGACTAATTCAAGGAGGCTTTTAGGAAACTTCCGCGAAGCAGAGAAATCACAGGAGTCTATGGGGATTGTGAAGGAGGGGAGCGGATTTCCTCAGCGGCTTCCCTCTCAGAATCCCTCAGAAGCACGTGTAGAACATTGATCTCATAGCAATAAAATATTTTAATACCTTCAAAACACATTTAGAGCCTTGAAAAATTATTTTTTTAAAAAAACCTGAAGTATATTTTTACTACCATTCAATACCTGAAATAATAGTTCAACAGTATTAAAATTATTTTAGGATCTTAAAAAAATATTTTAAAATCTTGACTGATATTAAAAATATACTTTAAGACATTGATAGTAAAAAAATATTTCATAATCTTGAAAAATTATTTTATGATATTGAAAAAATATTTTAGGTATTGATCGACTAGTATTAAAAATATATTTTAAGATACTGTCTGATATTGAAAACAAAATCCTCATGATCTTGAAAAATTATTTTATGATCTTAAAAAAATATTTTACGGTACTGACTGTATTAAAGATATACTTTAGGATTTTTTTTTAAGATCCTAAAACAATTTTTTAGGGTTCTAAATGTGCTTTGAAGTTATTAAAATGAACCATCAAGATTTTATTGATGAGGGATCAATGGCCTGACATGTGCTTCTGGGGGATTCTGAGAGGGGAGCCGCTAAGAAAATCCACTCCCATGAAGGAGATGGACATGTCCCAGTCCATGATCACTTTTTTTTTTTTTGAAAAAAAAGTCTAGATGATGATTTTTTTTTTTTTGGTTTAAAAATATCTATGTTGTTTCGGATCTAGAACTTATCAAGGTTAAGGCATGCTTTCAAGTTCAAAAAATACTTACATAACCATTATACAAACAGCCAACCATTTTTATCAACTGGACTAATCTTTATTGGTTTTAAATGATGAATTTGGTTCAGCCCAATACTTGCATTGAAAATTAAGTCTATGCCTCCATGTTGCTACCTTATCCTAGTAACCACCTCACAAGCCCAAGCCTACACTCCTGCAGGCTGCCTTGTTTGCTGGATTTTTTTTTTTTTTTTGGGTTAACAGGGAAGGCTAAGAAGCCGACATTACATCAAAAGAAGATTAAAACGCAGGGGAAATAAATCTCAATCTGTCTTGATCCATCCAAGTCCTCAATTGTAATGGACAAGCCTCCAATATGGCAGTCCTAATAATACCCAACTTAGCTAGAGCATCAAACAATTCTGTTAATTTCTCGCGGAATATGACAAAGACTAACATGCCAGTCCTTACCCAACAGCGCCTTAATTTGTTCTACCAACAGGCTTTCTGAGTGAAAACTCTCATATGATCGATATTCTATTGATAAGCTCTTGTGCATCAGACTCCAAGGCTATCTTCCTTAAGCAAAAATCCCAAGCTAATTTCAACTCCTCAAAAACCGCCCATTCTTTAGCTGTAATTGCATCATATAAACCAATCTCTGTTTGCGAAACCAACTATCCAACTTCCGCAGGGGATGGGGCATCAAGTTAGGGAGAGCCCAAACTGATTTCTAGCCATCAGAAAATCGACTTAAGAGTACCACTTTGTTTTGAATGACTTTTTTTTGGGGGAAAAAAGACCTTGTCCAAAGGTAACTTAAAATATACTCCAGTGTGTGAAATGATTTTTGTAAATTAAAGTTGAGGGTAAAAATCAATTAATATAATATAATTATATTTCGGCACACTTTTTTTATATATAGAAAAAAGTCAATTTGTGAAAAACTTGCTTAGATGATATGTTTGGCGTGTAATTTGCACTCAATCAAGATCATATCTTATATTAAGAAACAGAAGGTAATATGTTAAAAATTCAGTTTCAAAATGTTTACATATAAATAAAATTATTTAAATTTGTTAAGTTGGTATTTTCTATTAATGAGACTCACAATATTAGCATTAAGGGATACCTATTGTAAATTTAGAGGACCAAATTAAAATTTTATTCGATATAAATTTAGAAAAAACGTGTACCTTAGCCTTTTATAATTATTTGGGGTTAATTGCATGTATATACTGAGTAAATAAATAAATTAAAGAAAGCTAACAAGTCGATTATTGGGAGAGAATATTCGATTTGGTGGTTAAAATGGGTGATTTTGGGTATGATTTTGACATTGGTGGTTAAAACGAATGTGCCAGGTAATGCGTCAAAGTTCTCTCTTCCTTTTTCATTCTCAACTATATAAAGACAATGGCACAATGCAACCATGATATTATATAGCATCTGAAGTATACCAGAGAAATATATTATTATTAATTCAGACAGAAACAACGCATCAAAGTTTATTAATTAGTATAGACAAAATTAATATTCAATTACGGCATTGGCAACTATACCCAACTAAGATGTGAAAGTTTGTAGTCCTCGCTCAACAACAGACATGAAATCTTCATACTCATCTCTCCTAAATACCAACCCAACCTCAAGTCCACCTTCTTCAGATCCACTCTCAGCAAGTGACATGCACTTAAACGAATGTGCCATTTCCACCTTTTTAGGTCTCCCAAATCCAAAATCAGTCTCATAAACGGTGAATTTCGGTGACCCCGTAACAAGCACCGTACTTCCTAACACGAACATTTTCTGAAAGTTCTTCTTCCACTTTTCTGCATCTCTGAAAGGTTCTTTCTTCATATCTTGTATTGCCCCATCAATCACCTTCACCGCCTTCAAAAACCCTTCTTCTCCTCTCAGCTCTCTTCTCTTCAACGTTGCATGACATCGCGTTATGCAGTTTCCAAAGTAATTCTTCTGTAACGGATACTCTAATCGGTTTCTGCAATCTGCTCCAAAACGAAAGTACTCATCTTTCTCTTCCTCATTCTCATCCCTATATCTCATCTTAATCAAGCTTGTCCACACAAAGCCACATGTCACCACAAATTTTGATAGATATTTCGGTACGTTTGATTCATCGTTTTTCTTCCACTGATACATTGCCCACTTTCTCAGTACTTCAATGTCTTCTCTACCAAACACAATCGTTGCCTTGAAAAGGTCATCATCATTATTTTTGACGACATGCTTTGAATTTTTACCCACAAGGCTGTCCTTCCACGTTGACCTTTCCTTAAAATAGTCCCTCAAGAAAACAGCCTCAAGGCCTCTTGTGTCTTTGATCACTTCTCTGTCATACGACGGCGGTGATTGCTCCAGAAAATCAGTCAAATCTCCGCCGTTGGATCTACAAATGGAAGCCCACGTTTTCATGAAGTGGCTGCAACAACTATCATCCATGACGTGGCAATACGTGATGGCGATACAAAGACCAATGTTAGGAAAAACAGTGACTTGCAAGGCAACTATTGGGAAGACGAATGTGGGGCCAGCGCCATCAAGGTTATCATCTTCATCATCCATGGTGGTCCATGATAACTTGGGAACTAAGCAGTCATAATCTTTAAGATTTTTCGGGTAGTTAGCTGAATAATGATCGAAATCATCATTATCAGAAGCAGATTCGACCACGGTTAAGGTGACAGAGTTGCCACCGGCGCAGTGGATGAAAGGCTTGTGAGGGGGCGGCGGGCAGAGGAGATTTCCGGCGAGAGGGTAGAAATGGCAGAGAGCGACGGAGAGAGAGTGTTTGAGAGAGGGAAGCGTCGTGCTGATGAAATGGTGAGAAGTGTAAGGAAAATGGTAGAAGAATTGGCGTCTGACATAGATAGGACCTGCAAGAGAGATATCTAGGAATGTGAGGGGAAGAGTTGTTCTATTTGGCGGTGTTGCTGGACCAACCTTAGATTGCTCAACAACCTTGTAAGTGTGTGCACGATGTTCCATTGGAGCCATCAAGCTGAGGATTTAATTTGGTTATGACTTAGAAAACTTTTCTAGTGATATCAGACAATTTATAGCAATATGGTTCTAGTTAGCGTGACTTGGGGGAGTCCAAGTTCAAAGTTCAAACTGTGGCAGGGACTGCACGGAATAATCCTACACACATGAGAAGCGTATTCCTGGGACTCTTCAACGAAATGACTACTTGTTGAATTATGCTAATTAAATATTACTGCCCTTGCCTTGATCTTAAATGAGGGTCCCAATGCGAAGAAGTTGCAGACGTAATGGATGGAAGATCTTCAGATAATATAGTGCTATTTGGCATGTTAAATTGGTGCCCCATGAGATTATAAATTCTCAGGCGCAACGATCTCATTGCACGTGTATAAGAATATTATTTATTTTGTCGATTTTTTTTTTTTTTGGTGGAAAGCAAGTTCAAGTTTCCTACAGCTATTGATTTGATTTATAAGATCTTCAGGCCACCAGAATTTCTGGGAAAAGAGAAGGATTGTTACTCGCTGTTTCTTGACTTCTTTGCCGTCACGGCTCTCTTTGTGTCTGATGAGGCAAAAGCTAGCAATAGGCTTACTAATATCGCTCATTACTTTTTGATGTATGTATGTGAAAGCGGTACAATATATCTAACAAATATCGCACTTTGAATTGGTCTCTGTAATTATAAATTTTGTAAGAAATTGTGAACAAAAATTACAAGACAATCCAATACTAACCATTGGTGCAAAAGACTTGACATTTTTTATAGTGCTCCTTGAATTAGATTTTTAATTTTATAATCATGTACCCTATGTTATCTGATCTTTCTGCGAAAGTGGTGGGAAGTGGCAAAATAGTAAAACAAAATAACAGCAGTATTGGTTGGTTTTGGCTGGCAGTCTTCTCACATGGGTTCGGACTGTGCCGGATCCATTTGCTTGAATTGAATTTCCATCCAAATTACGCGTTTGGGAAGCTTGATCGACATTTCCTTTGTGATCAGCTTTCTGGCTTTTTTTACTAGTGCTTTTCAAAATTTGTGTCGACTATAAAAAAATATATTCATAAATTAAATTTTTAATCTTTTAATTTTTCATTAAATTGGATTACGATTTTTTAATTTAAACTCTTTCTTCTTCCACACATAATTTATATTTATATATAATCTTTCAATTTTTTGATATAATTTTATGTGATATAAAAATATTTGAATAACAATGCCTAACTGAAATTTTTAATTAAGAGTTCATATCATTATGAGTCATTCCAATTTGATTGAATTTTGGTTTTTATCAATGTAGTTTCAAATATTTGATTTTGGTCCCAATAATTTTATAAGGAAAAAGTAGGTACAAGGATTAAGAGAAAAAAATTTATTAATAAGAACCTTAAAAATTGTAATTATTTTAAAAGATCAAAAATTAAAATATAAATATTTAATTACAAAATTAACCTTGACAGAACTCTATATTTTCACTAACCTCATCTTAACTATTTGACGGTTAGTTATGAACTAATGTTTCCTCACCAATTATGTCCTTATAAATTGAATTGGCTTTTTTCTATATAAAATAACATATTTTTAAAATAAATATATTATAAGTTTTTTCTTTGTGATTTTGTTAAGTTTTAAAAATAATCAAAATCTAGAAAGAAATAGATTTCTAATTATCTATAGATCTTAGAGGCTATTTTAACTTGGGCAACTCTTAAAATAATATAACGTGTATGATAGAGAATATCTTTAAAATATTGATGAGTTATATTTAAATGTTTGTTTTAATCAAAATATACGTGGAGATGTGATCAAATTTGATAACGAATTATCAAATAGTTGAGATGAGTTAGGGAAGGTTAATTTCGTAATTAAAAAAATTATATTTTAATTTCTGGTACTTAAAAATAATTACAAAAAAATCCTTATTAATAAATATTTTGTTTCCTTAATCCTTCTCCCTAATTCACCCATTTTATAATTTGGTATCAGTTAATGACTACTCCTTTAATTTTAAGTAGTTTTGCTTTTGGATCCATATACTTAAACTCAAACCAAATTTTTATAAAAATATAAGAACCAAAACTAATAATTTGAGATTACTAGGATCAAAATTAAAATTCGATTAAGGTGTAAGGATTGACAATGAAGTAAAACCTTTAATCAATGGCTAAAGTATACATTTGGTTCTTTAAGTTTACATAAAGTATCCATTTAGTCCCTTAAATTTATAAAGTGCATTTTTAATCCTTATAACTTAATAATGTTAATGTTATTAATGAAAAATATAAAATTAAGTGTCAAAAGTGCAATAGTGACAAAGCAAACTTAGACTCTGACTTCTCATATATACTCAACCCAATAAAAATAAAACATGTCAAATAATTTTGATCTACATGTCAGCTAACAAATTTTCACTGATTTAGAAATAGATCATAATCTGTAAGCCCTTGTCTACTCTTTTTTTGTTTTGTTTTTTTTCCAAAAAATAGATCATGTCACAAGATATATATGTGGGGAAATTTCTTTCCCCAATTGTCAATCATAAATGGTTGCTCTCTTTGGTTCCATTATGTAACATCCGGAATTTTGGGTCTTAAGAATTAAAAAATAAGTTTAAATTAAGCAAACGACTATGCCCAATTCGGGAAGAGTCTCAAAATGATGAGATATATAAAGCCTCTTAGTGACTAAGTAACTTGACTATATGGGTAAGTGGATCTAATATCTATAAGCCGTAAAATTAAAGAGCCAATAAAAAGGGGCACAGAAGACCTTACGGTATTAATACAGTTGGAAAAGATGCCACCCAACTATGTCATTAGGTATAGGACAATTAATTGAGTGAAAATATGCCGGTATAAGTAAGTATATGGTATTTTCATGGCAATCGGGTATGTCTTGCGTTTTTTGGAAAACATCGGTATGTGACATCATTTGTCGGGTCTCAATATTCATATCCAATCCCAAGTAAAATCCGAGCAAGAATTCCGAGTACACCGTGTAAACTGAGGTAAACACAGAAATCAAGACAACACACATAAAAATTAGAACACTTGTCAACCTCCTCCCTCTCATTGCAACACATGGAGTCATATATTTGTGCCAACACACACTCTCATGCAAGAATTAAAACACTTGGCATCCTCTCCTCTCACAAGCTAGACACTTGCCATTTTGCATGCTTAACACATGGCACACACTTAGTATAAACTTAAGGGATTAAATTGATTGAAGGATTAAAAATATACTTTAACCTTAATCAATTAATACAATTTTGTATGGTTTGACACTTTTATAATTGATTTGTTACCATTCTCAGCACTCCCAAGATGGGTGCGGAATTCCTCATTTGAATCCTTTGAAGGCAACCCAAGATGGACTCCAATGGCCCTCAAATTGTACAGATCGTTATGAGTCAAATATTTTTACCAATTAGACCAATCTTTATTAGATTGAGATGATGAATTTAGTTCAGCCAAATACCTGCACTGAAAATTAAGTCTAAGCCTCCATGTTTCTACCTTAGTCCATCTTCACTAGCTTTGCAACCACCTCACAAGCCTAAGCTCACACTCCAGGCTGCCTTGTTTGCTGGAACTTCCGTAGGGGATAGGGCATCAAGTTAGCCTTAGGGTGAGCTCAAAATGATTTCCAGCCATCAGAAAATCGATTTAAGACCATCCCTTTGTTTTGAATAAGACTCTTGCCCAAAAGTAACTTAAAATATACTACAATATGCGAAATGATTTTCGCAAATTAAAGTTGAGGGTAAAAATCAATCAATATAATTTAATTTAATTTGGGCACTATTTTTTTCTTAAAAGTTAATTTGTGAAAAACTTGCTTAGATGATACCTTTGGAGTGTAATTTGCCCTCCAAACTATATTTTATATTAGGAAATGGAGGTAATATGTTAAAAATACAGTTTCAAAATGTTCACATATAAAAAAGTTATTTAAATTAGTTAAGCTGGTATTTTATGTTAGCTAGTGGGACTAATAATATTAACATTAAGGAATAAAAATATCTGATCAGTTGTAAACTTAAAAGACTAAATTAAAATTTGATTTGACGTAAATTTAGAAAAAATGTATACCTTAGACTTTTATAATTATGTGGGTTTAACTGCTTGTGTATACTGAGTTAAATAAATAAATTAAAGTGCTGAAAGTTAACAAGTCGATTATTAGTAGAGAATATTCGATCTGGTGGTTAAAAAATAATGGGTGATTTTGGGTATGATTTCGACATTGGTGGTTAAAACGAATGTGCCAGGTAATGCGGTACAGTTCTCTCTTCCTTTTTCATTCTCAACTACATAAAGACAATGGCACAATGCAACCATGATATGATATACTAGCTATGGGCTAAATATAAAATAAAATTGATTTTTATAGAGATGTTAAAAAAGTGAATTATTTTAGAATATTTTTTTTCTCTAAATAAATTAATTTGACTAATAAACTGATATATAATTTAAGAATATGCAATACGATTAAGTAAACTTTTTAATTTTTTTAATATTTTCAAAAATAATATATTTAAGATAAAAGCAAGTAGTATTTGAAGTATACCGGAGAAATATATTATTATATACTCAGACAGAAACAACGCATCAAACTTTATTACTACAGACAAAATTAATATTCAATTACGGCATTGACGACTAAACCCAACTAAGATGTGAAAGCTTGTAGTCCTCGTTCAACAACAGACATGAAATCTTCATACTCATCTCTCCTAAATACCAACCCAACCTCAAGTCCACCTTCTTCAGATCGACTCTCAGCAAGTGACATGCAGTTAAACGAATGTACCATTTCCACCTTTTTAGGTCTCCCAAATCCAAAATCAGTCTCATAAACGGTGAATTTCGGCGACCCCGTAACAAGCACCGTACTTCCTAACACGAACATTTTCTGAAAGTCCTCCTGCCACTTTTCTGCATCTCTGAAAGGTTCTTTCTTCATATTTTGTATTGCCCCATCAATCACCTTCACCGCCTTCAAAAATCCTTCTTCTCCTCTCAGCTCTCTTCTTTTCAAAGTTGCATGACATCGCGTTATGCAGTTTCCAAAGTAATTCTTCTGTAACGGATACTCTAATCGGTTTCTGCAATCTGCTCCAAAATGAAAGTACTCATCCTTGTCTTCCTCATAATTCTCCTCCCTATATCTCATCATAATCAATCTTGTCCATACAAAGCCACATGTCACCACAAATTTTGATAGATATTTCGGTACGTTTGATTCATCGTTTTTCTTCCACTGATACATTGCCCACTTTCTCAGTACTTCAATGTCTTCTCTACCAAACACAATCGTTGCCTTGAAAGGTCATCATCATTATTTTTGACCACATGCTTTGAATTTTCACCCACGAGGCTGTCCATCCACGTTGACCTTTCCGTAAAATAGTCCGTCAAGAAAACAGCCTCAAGGCCTCTTGTGTCTTTGATCACTTCTCTGTCATACGACGGCGCTGATTGCTCCAGAAAAGTAGTGAAATCTCCACCGTTAGATCTACAAATGGAAGCCCACGTTTTCATGAAGTGGCTGCAACAACTATCATCCATGACGTGGCAATACGTGATGGCGATACAAAGACCAATGTTAGGAAAAACAGTGACTTGCAAGGCAACTATTGGGAAGACGAATGTGGGGCCAGCGCCATCAAGGTTATCATCTTCATCATCCATGGTGGTCCATGATAACTTGGGAACTAAGCAGTCATAATCTTTAAGATTTTTCGGGTAGTTAGCTGAATAATGATCGAAATCATCATTATCAGAAGCAGATTCGACCACGGTTAAGGTGACAGAGTTGCCACCGGCGCAGTGGATGAAAGGCTTGTGAGGGGGCGGCGGGCAGAGGAGATTTCCGGCGAGAGGGTAGAAATGGCAGAGAGCGACGGAGAGAGAGTGTTTGAGAGAGGGAAGCGTCGTGCTGATGAAATGGTGAGAAGTGTAAGGAAAATGGTAGAAGAATTGGCGTCTGACATAGATAGGACCTGCAAGAGAGATATCTAGGAATGTGAGGGGAAGAGTTGTTCTATTTGGCGGTGTTGCTGGACCAACCTTAGATTGCTCAACAACCTAGTAAGTGTGTGCACGATGTTCCATTGGAGCCATCAAGCTGAGGATTTAATTTGGTTATGACTCAGAAAACTTTTCTAGTGATATCAGACAATTTATAGCAATCTCGTTTCTAGTTAGCGTGACTTGGGGGAGTCCAAGTTCAAAGTTCAAACTGTGGCAGAGACTGCATGGAATATTCCTGGGACTCTTCAACGAAATGACTAGTTGTTGAATTATGCTAATTAAATATAACTGTCCTTGCTTATCGCTCTTTGAATTGGTCTCTTCAATTATAAAGTTTGCAAGAAATTGTGAACTAAAATTAGATTTTTAATTTTATAATCATGTACCCTATGATATCTGATCTTTCTGCGAAGGTGGTGGGAAGTGGCAAAAAAGTAAAATAAAATAAAAGAAGTATTGGATGGTTTTGGTTTGGCTTGGTTGGCAGTCTTGTCACATGGGTTCGGACTGTGCCGGATCCATATGCTTGAATTGAATTTCTATCCAAATTACACGTTTGGGAAGCTTGATCAACCCTTCCTTTTGTGATCAGCTTTCTGGCTTTTTTGACTAGTGTTTATAAAACCTGTGTCGACTATAAAAAAATATATTCATCAATTAAATTTTAAATTATTCAAAAATTTTATTAAAATGAAATACGATATTAGAATTTAAAGGTTTAAACTTTTTCTTCTTGCACACATAATTTATATTTATATATGATCTTTCAATTCTTTGATATAATTTTTATGTGATATAAAAATATTTGAATAACAATGCCTAACTGTAATTTTTAATTAAGAGTTAATATCATTATGAGTCATTCCAATTTGATTGAATTTTGGTTTTTATCTATGTTGCTTCAAATCTTTGATTTTGATCCATATAATTTTATAAGGAACAATTAGGGAGAAGGACTAAGATAAAAAGAAAAAAAAACATTTATTAATAAAGACCTTTAAAATTGTAATTATTTTGAAAGATAAAAAATTAAAATATAAATCTTCAATTACAAAACAAACCTTAACCAAACTCTATACATTTTCACTAACCTCATCTTAACTATTTGATGGTTAGTCATCAACTAATGTTCTCTCATCGATTGCGTCCTTAAATTGAATTGGAAACTTTTTCTATGTAAAATCACATATTATTATAATTTTTTTGGTGATTTTGAAAAAGTTTTTAAAAATAATCAAAATCTAGAAAGAAATATATTTCTAATTATTTATATATTTTAGAGGCTATTTTAACTTGGGAAACTTTTAAAATAATCTAACGTGTATGAGAGAGAATATCTTAAAAATATTGTTGAGTTTTTACATTTAAATGTTTTTTATATCCAAAATATACATGTAGATATCATCAAATTTGATAACTAACCGTCAAATAACTGTGATGAGTTAGGGAAGGTTAATTTTGTAATTAAAAATTTATATTTTAATTTTCATTTAAGATCCTTATTAATAAATGTTATGTTTCCTTAGTCCTTCCTCTAATTCTCCCATTTTATAATTTGGTATCAGTTAATGACAACTCCTTTACTTTTAATTAAGTAGTTTTGTTTTTAATCTTTATACTTAAACTCAAACTAAGTTTTCATGAAAATATAAGAACCAAAACTAATAATTTGAAACTACAGGGATCAAAACTAAAGTTCAATTAAGGCGTAAGGATTAACAATGAAATCAACCTTTTAATCAATGGTTAAAAGATACTTTTGGTTCTTAAAATTTATATGAGATATCCATTTAATTTCATAATTTTATAAAATGCACTTTTAGTCTTTAAAACTTGACAACGGTAATGTTATTAATAAAGGATGCTGACTAAGCAAAATTAAGTGTTGAGTGCAATTGTGACAAAGCAAATTTAAACTCAATGACAACTCATTTGTACTCAACCCAATAAAAATAAATCATGTTAAATAATTATAATTTACATGTCAGCTAACAAATTTTCATTGATTTATTGTTTTAAGAAGATAAAAATGCCTAAGTTTTGGTAATTTTATTTACCGCCCCATCTTCCCTCCCTCTCAATCCATCGTCCTCTCATTACAATCTCACTTTTTGCTCGGCTTTGCCATAATCTATAAGCCTCCATCTACTCTTTTTTTTTTTAAAAAAAAAAAAAAAATAGATCATGTCACGAGATATATATGCGGGGAAATTTCTTTCCCTAGTCGTCGATCACCAATGGTTGCTCTCTTCGGTTCCATTACGTGTACGTGTCCACATGTACCAGGGTCATGATGGGAGGAGATTGATTTCTTCGGGTTTAGTATTTGTGCGTCCATATGTATATGAGGGTATGATTGGTAGGAGAAAATAAGTATGTAGTTTATCGATCAACATGAGTGATTAAATTGAACAAAGCAATGAAACTGAAGTAGGTGGGTTTCTAGGTTTTGAAAGGAACTGTCAAGATTATGGGAAAATAAAGGGAGGATGGAAGAGAGATTGAGTGGGGAGGAAGATGGATTGAGAGCGAGGGAAAATGGGCGGTAAAGGAAATTACTACACCATAGGTATTTTTATTTTTTAAAAAATAATAATGGAAATTTGTTCGATGACATGCAGATTCTGTTTTTTTTTTTTTTTTTGATGTAGTTCATTTTTATTGGGTTGAGTATATATAAGTTGCCACTAGGTTTAAATTTGTTTCGTCAACGTCCCACCATCACCCCTTAGTTTTGTCTAGTCAACATTTTCCGTTAACAATATTCACGAGGTTAAATCTTAAAGACTAAAAATACACTTTATTACTTTAATAGATTAAATTGATATCACATGTAAATTTAAAGAATTAAAATAATACTTTATCATTAATCAATTAGTACAATTTTGTATGGTTTGACACTTTTATAATTGATTTGTTACAATTCTCAGCTGCACTCCCAAGATCGGTGCGGAATTCCTCATTTGAATTCTTTCAAGGCAACCCAAGTTGGACTCCAATGGCCCTCAAATTGTGCATTAATTTTGGCGGTATGAACATAGCAATTAAGTCTCGCACTCTTTTATTTTTATTTTGAAGAGTGGCGCGTGTCCCTAGAGCACTATATTATTACTGTTTTGAATGATATAAAGTACTAATACAAATATGAGATATGATATTCTTACCACATTTTTATCTTATTACCATTTCATTACCATTTTCTTACTATTAAATCTATTATTTGATCCAACGGTCCTGATTTACCCTACTTAAAACCTTTTTCATTCTCCATATTTCTCTCTCTTTCCCTTCCGTCCTCTTGATCCAGATAAGGACAAAAGTAAAGATCATATCCAATTTGCTACAATATTCAAGCGGAACGCAAGAAAAGAAAATCACAAAAATTGACAAATAACAAAAAGAGAAGTTAGAGGAAAGAAAAGATACACAAAGTAGCACGAACTGTGATGCAACGAAATTAGTGAGGAAGAGGGGCATGGAGGAGGGGAGGGACGGTTGATCTTCCCGGCGGCAATGCGCTGGATCAAGAGGACGGAAGGGAAAGAAAGAGAAATGTGGAGAAGGAAAAAGGTTTTAAATAGGGTAAATCAGGACCGTTTGATCAAATAATAAATCTAACAGTAAGAAAATGGTAATGAAATGGTAGTAAGATAAAGAGGTAGTAAGAATATCCTTTCTCAACAAATATATAGCCTGGCAAATAATAATAATAATAATAATAATACTACTACAAATATATATCGCTTCCCATCATCGATCTTCATGCAGTATATATATGCTAAATTACCTCAGTAAAATAGGAATAAAAAATATAATTCTCTCTGAATTAATTCTAATCAATTATCTGCATACAACTTGACTATTAACTTTATTCTTCAAGTTTGAAGGTGTTAAGTCTTAGACTCAATTGACCAAAATGTTGAACCAAAACATGAGGTCGTGCCACGGAAGAAGAGTCCACCGTATATGTTTCCTCCCCTCCATCACTTGGTAGGTCGTAGTTCCTTTCTAATCTCCGAATCTTGTCCATCACATTTATATGTTGATGCCCTTGAAGTTCAACATGAGCCCAAGCACAATTCTTAACCCCACTAACCATATTCCTTCTTCAATTCTCCTGGTTTTGCGCAATTGTCATGGTCCTCATCATGAGATATATCATACTATTTTATTTATTATATCTTAGAAATATCATATCTTAAATATTTTTATTTTATTTTATTTTATTATATCAAATTAGATTGTTATCTCTAGATTTGCCTTGAGAAAAAGTTAGTGATGAAATAACTGTTGCAAAAATTCTAAGAACTTTCACTCCTTGATTTAACTTTGTTGTTGCTGCAATTGATCAGGAGGCTCATGATATGTCTAAATATTCTTTGGATGAATTAATGAGTTCGTTGCAAGCTTATGAGGCCATGATGAATCAAGTTGAAGAAAAAAATGAAGAGCAGACATTTCATGTCTTTTTGTGACATTTCATTGATTTAATACCCTTGATATAACGTGTTATCAGAATTGCGCTTTGATATTCTAAACGAATTTTCACTGTACACGTATATAGTTCAAAATGAGTTAGAATTATTATTGAAGCATGGAAATAACATTTAAAGATGTTCAAATGCGGGTTGCGTGAGTAAAAAATGTGTGCTTTGCCAAGTATAATAATGGGTATCTACTTTGCTTGATGAATTATATATTATTATGAGAAGTTCTAATTGATATTTTTACAAAATATTATGAGAAAAAATTATAATTTAATTAGAACGAGAGGAGGTAGTGGTGTGAGATATGATTCTAATTTAATTAGAATTTTTATTGGCAAAGCTGGAAATATAGTTATATATATTGAAATATTTGAAAGTGTGGGGTGCCTAACATATGGGGATACCATATAAATTTTAAAGTTGCAAATTGTTTCTAGCCTCATTTGATAGGGTCAAGTTGTAATTTAAAATAATTATGTGGAGGCTTTGCTATTTGCTAATGAGAGCAAATTTTATGAATTATGAAATTTTTGTGTGGCTTGAAACAGGTAGTGATGGTGACATGAGAATTTAATTACTTATCTAGTTTAGAGATGAATATTTTAATTTTCATGATTTGCGGATGTATACTTATTTTGCTATAGGTATGCTTGATTGTTGTGAATAATGAGTTTTAATGGTGTGACATATTATTATAGTGTTCTGTTGCTTCAAATTTATGAAAGCGTGAGTGAAGCAAAGGTAATTTTGAGTTTTCAAATCATAAGGGGATAGAGATGATACATAATAATGAGAAATTTTTCTGAAGTTTGGCTTTTGAGAACCATTATAAATATTCCTTGTAATGCTAACATAGTCGTTGAGGTGATTTGTAGATCTGGGTATGCACAAATTGTTAAGAATTTGTTACATTAAATGATATTAATCCTTGGGGCATAGCTTGTGTTATATGGAGATTGAGCATGTATAACTATGCCGCCCCTACGATTTGAAATATTTGAGGGATATCATAAAAGTTGATATCATGTAAAGTGGATTCCCGTTGTATGAGATACACAAATGTTAACTAAATTTCAGTTTTATTTGAAAAAATCTACTAATAGCCAAAATTGAAATATTTTGTGAGCCAAAGTTTATTACTTTGAAGATGGCTGCAATTGAGGCTAAAACGTTGAAAACCTCTTAGTAAAAGTTTTGGGGGGTGTAAAATCCACATTTTATAGCAACGAGTTATGATTGATAAATAGCAATAGCCATTGTAGAAAGATCAATGGTATAAGTGAAAAATCGTTTGAGATATTATGTGAATAAACTAGCTTAAAAATTATAGAGTTATTTTAATTGATTTTTTGAGGTCAAAAGTTGATTGGCGGATCGATTAACAAACCCTGGGAAGAAATTAGTTAGTCGAGAGGATGGGGAAAAAGACAATTTGAAATCAATAGCAATCGTCAACCCAAACTTTGTGATTGATGATCCCATCATATTGGTAAAAACAAATCATTTGTTAGTTTTGCTAACACTTAAATAAATTGCTAGTCCCTTCCTATGGTATGAGAAATTGCTAGAATGCATTTTTGTGAGGCTGAATAAAAGCTTCTAATGATTTCATAATCCTACAGGATGATATGCTCATTTCATGTATATTTTATGATGTGCTCATTTCATGTATATTTTATGAAATCACTTGTACGAATGTGGAGTGGAGCTGCTCCTATGAAATAATGGCGAAATCTATAAAGCATTCGTTATGCATCAGGCACGTGTATGATGGTTTTAATGCACAAAATTGATGTTAACAATGGAAATGTGGGGGTATAATCTAACTCTTAATGCCTCTAGTGCACACCCAATATTTGCTGGTTCAAAGAAGCATGCTTTAATTTAGTGACAATTCTGTGTACTATGTGTTATCGGATTAGGCCTGGTTCATGATCCAGAGGACTAACAGATAGAATGATTATACTCTTGACACATGTGGGGGATTGTTGGAAATAATGAGTGGGTATGTCATAAGTAACAAGTCTCATTTTACTTGGGATTGTGGGGGTCCAAATGAATAAGTGATCTTGGATTGTTAAAAGTGTCAAGAGGAAGAGGAGGAGTACGGTCCCACGCACACATGATAAAATCACATGAAATTCCGGCAATTTCCCCTATGTGAGTTAAATACCAACTAGACAATTTTATATCAGAGACATTTTCAATAATAGGGCTGACTGGAAAATGCCAATTTTGCTAATACCATTTTTGAAATCTGGACGTTAAAGCATTTTAACTCAAACATGTGTCTTCAATATTTTGTTGCCATTAAGATTATAAACTAATGGCCTCAAAACTATTTATTTCCTGAACGTTTTGAATCTGATTCTATTTAAATGTTTTTGTACTTCCAACGTTCAGAAACATTTGCTTAATGTTTTTCTTTTTTTTTTTTTATAAAGAGTTTATGGGCATTATCTTCCTTTGTTTGGTTGTTCAACGTCTCTGATCCTCAAGCCTATATAAAGAGATGTTTACAGGAGGTTCAACGGACAACTACTTTTGAACTTTTAAGCACCTCTCTTCCTTTTCTAGCGTATTCTTTTACCTGCTGAGTTCTATTATCAAGGGTTCATTTGATCCTGGTGAGTGCCGCTTCTTATCTGCGGATAGTTGTAGAACATTTCTTAAGAACAGTGTTCACAAGCACAACTTGAATCAACTTTATTATTTATAAGTGTTACTGTCAATGAGATCTATATGATACTAAAAAGGACTTAAAAGATCTATCAATCAAGTTTTTGTGACAATTTAAGAGATGTAGCCAACAACCCACAATTATGATGAGTTGAATCTTGAAGATCATGCCCCAAGCTTCAAGGTATATTTATATATCTATATTCAATCTCATCCAGCAGAGTAACAAAGGCATAAGAAAATGCGGTATTATGCCCTCGGTCTTCTCCACAAAAGTTGTGACCAACTGAGACCCACGAATGGGGCATAAGGCATAATTGGCCCACAATATAAATGGTCCCAAAATGAAAGACGTCCCAAGAAATCTACAATAACGGCCATTAATTGCTGCCATGAATATATCCAAAAAAAAAAAAAAATTGCTGCCATGAACGACAACACCTCCGTTTTGGATTGGCTGGAACAGTAGATTCCTGAGTTTCTTGTTGTTCCCTACAATTGAAGGTCCTAGAAGAACCCCTACAAGTTTTCAGAACCCCCCAAAAAAAAAAAAGTTTTAGGTACATATGTGGGTGAATATATAAAGAGATATGATATTCTTACTATTATTTTTTTGTTACTATCACTTTTTCACCATTAAATCAGAATCTTATCTATCATCTTTATCATTTATCATCTTATCTAACGGTAAAAAAGTGATAGTAACAAAAAATGATAGTAAGAATATCTTTGTCTATATAAAAAGCAGAACCTATGAAAAATAGTGGAGAAATATACCAGAACTGAGCAGACCAACTTGGGAGTACTGATAGGTCTGACAAGAAAGTAAATAAATCAATGGGTAACATCAATATTGTTTTAGAGAAGAAGGCTTATTAAGAAAAGAAAAGGAGAGGAATCTTATATTTTCGTAAAATCAATTCCATCAATTAATAAGTTAAATTGATAGACAAACTATGATTGGTTGGTAAATAAAGAAAAATTAATTTTGAGTAAAAATTCCATTTGAGAGGATTTATATTGACGTCAAATATTATCATTTTTATATATAAAAATTTAAGCGAGTTGAGCTTTGAGGGGCTGTATATTGTCTATCAAGATTTAAGCTCTTCTTATAGCTTATGAGTTAAGTAGTTAACTACTTACTAATCAGAACTATGCCTCAAATGTTTCATTTTAACTAGAGTATATAGTTCATTTTTTCTTTAATTAATAAGTTGCCATCTCTTCCCGCAACAATTCACAACATTTCAAGTATCAACAATATATTTTGTTTTTACCTTGAAGCATCAACAATGTTCACTATACGCTATTAAAACATACTTAAAAATAATGGGTCACTAAAGAGTAAAGATTAAAAGATAGCAACTCTCTATCCACATAACATGGACGAGGAGAGGATGGTATGAGAGTGACGGAAAAGAGAGAACACAACGAAAAAAAAAAAAAGGCCTTAAGATCCTGAAAATACTAGGAAAATATAAATTTATTAAAACGTTAATAATTATATCAGCCCTATTAATAACTATATCAGTCTCGTTAACAACTAAAATTTTAATGAATTTATACCAGAAAAGACCGCAAGAACTTTTCTGGTATTTTCAGCATCTTGAGATTTTTTTTTTAATTTTTTTCTGTTATAAAAGGCTCGGAGATGGATTTTCCCTAAATTATAGTTAATCACGGGCGGCTAAAACGGTTACAAATTTCACATCCAACGGCGCCAATTCGAACTCCGGCAGGTGAAAACAAAACATCATGCTGTCGCTGGCCAATCATGACTTGGCGCATATCATCTTCTTGAATGCACATGTTTGCCGACTTTTTCATTGACCCTACGCCTTTGGTGTCAGCATTCCTTAGTCTCCTCCATTTATTCTCAAGGTGTGAGTCTATTCTCAAATCCTTTTTCTAAAACTTTGCTCGGATATCGGCTGAGTTAATCCGTATTGGATTTTAATCCCTATCAACAGCTCAAGGAACACAGCAAAAAGATCTCACATTCCCATCTCGAATTCTTCTTGTGCTCATCTCATCACTCGGATTCAGATTCCAACGAGGACCCACCAAGATCCCTTGTTATTCCCCCTGAATTCTCACTCCGTTTTCACTCCACGTCCATGAATCATCGTCTGAATTTTACCAATTCAGATCATCAATTATGCTTCTTGTATTAAGTTGAAAGTATTTCGTTGTTCTTCTCTTTTTTCTGGTTTCCCTCTGCATCTTAGTTCTGTGATAGAAGACTCAGATCCCGCAAGAATTTGCTTCCAGGTAAGATTACGAAACTGTTTGATTGACGCAAACCTTTTGTGTTCGAATTTGTATCATTTGAGTTTTATTTGCAAGTTTTTATATGAATTCGAAGCATTTACTCAGTGCCATCCGCTCCCAGTTTCCCCTTTATATTTACATTTTGTACCCTCCTTTCGAGTATCTCTCTCCTTCATGTCCTCATCTGTCCGGCTGATAAATTTCAGTTGAGCTAGTGTTTCTAGTTTTGCTTTATTTCCGACTCTCATTTTCGTTTTTATAGTGAGATCGAATTTGATACAACGGTCATTTTTCCAAAAAATATTTAATGGTACATGAACATTCTATAATAATTAAAATAAAAGCTGATAATAAACCTTTTGTGATATATGATCCATTGTGACAGTAAAGTAGTTTTTTTAATATGATCTTAAAGTTCCTTTAACTTTGATGAAGACTGCCACAATGAAATATCATATGGAGTATATACTAGTTCTTTTCGAGTTTTTGTTCTCTTTGTTTTGTTCTTATTATGAGGATTAAATTTGCTTATCTACTTTAAGAATTGATTTAACTACACATGATATTTTTCTTCCTTAAAAAGTACAGCAGGACGCTTACATTTTGAATTCTCCCGCCCAATTTATTTTTTCGTCAAATTAATCTTCTGTACAAAATGAAAATGCGATTTTATTTTGAATATGACCACAAGAACAGCAAAGTTGATGTTAAGTTCTACTATGACATTTTGATTTTATTCTTATTTCAGTTGTGTATTTTAATTTTTGGAACAAAAAAGTGATGTAAAAAGTTAAAACCATTGATAAAAAATAAATTGGAGGCATGCTAGTGTATTGGGTGTGATTTTTTTGGAGTCATGCTAGTGTATTGGGTGTGATTCGTTCAATCATCAAAACAGTTGTCATAAATTTAATCTAATATTTAATTTTTAACCTTAGACCTTGATGATGAAGTGTTAAGATTTTGTCGGCAAACTTACAATTTGTCCAGTTTGTTAACCTCTGAAGTTATGAGTGCGATGCAGTTGTGCAGCGGCATACAAACAATGACTTGTCACCAGTCTGATCCCAACTTCTTCAAGAACTTTCGGATTCCTAGCTACATGCTTGGACCAGATTCACCAAAGGGTGAGACCAATCATGATGCACCTTCATGCCCAGTGCTAGTTTTTATTAACTCCAAGAGTGGTGGTCAGCTGGGAGGGGAGCTTTTTAAAACTTATCGTACTCTTCTCAATGAAAAACAGGTAAGGACAGACAAGACAAAAATGAAAGAAAGGCATTACTGGTCTTAGGTTGAATATTTCTAGAATCTTCAAGTCCATGATTATACACATTGGACATTGTAGAAATGGAGTCAGCAATTGAAATTGTTCAATCTCAAATGTGCAAATGAACAATTTTTCAGGTTTTTGATTTGGGGGAAGAAGCTCCTGATAAGGTGCTGCGTAGGATCTACGCTAACTTTGAAAACTTCAAGCTGCAGGATGATCAATTTGCTATAAAGACTATGGAGAAGTTGAAATTAATTGTGAGTTGAGTTATATTTGATGTTCCAACAGAAATTGCTCGGTTTCCCTTTTGAGTTTGTCTTAATTTATTGATTTTAAAGGCATACCCTCTTATGGATTTCTGATATGTGCCTTGCTTTTAGGTTGCAGGGGGGGATGGAACTGCAGGCTGGCTGCTTGGTGTTGTTTGTGATCTCAAATTATCTCATCCTCCACCGATAGCCACAGTTCCCTTGGGCACAGGGAATAATCTTCCTTTTGCGTTTGGTTGGGTATGAGATTGCATTTTTCTTTGCGGGTTCTTTTTCATGAAACTTTGAATTGCTTGTTAAAACATACTGACACGGCAAGCGATGTAATAGTTCAGGAACTATGATTTTAACATTAGAATTTCAAACTGTATATGGGCTTGTTATGAATGGGACTGCAGAGTAAAAGTAAAGAATAAAACTGAAAAGAAAAAAGTGAAAAGAGGAACCCCTTTGGGGGCATCACAGCACAGCAGGGGATGCTCCCTCTGCCTGTATCTTTTTTATTGGATTCTCATGAAAGGGCATATATTTTGCCTTTATAGTTTTTATGTTGCGGTTACTGCCATGCCTTTATTTCCTGATAGAAGGCAGGGAAATTTCCAGTTAGCCCTGATGATAAATAAAATTTTATAGAATAAAGTAAATGATACGCATTAGTTTTTCAGTTGTTCTTAGTGAAGAAAAGTAACTATCTAACATGAATAGGAGAATGACACATGTATTGGGCTTCTTTACAGGGGAAAAAGAACCCAGGAACAGATCAACATGCGGTTGAGTCCTTCTTAAAGCAAGTTATGGAAGCTAAGGAAATGAAAATAGACAAGTACATTGTGATCCTATTATTTCATATCGTTGTTAATTTCATATGCTTCTATTTAGATGGTTCACATCTTAGTCTGTGGCAACGATGATATTTTCTTCCTGATATGCTGAAAATAATTCTAAATTTCTAATATCATAGTAATTCAGAAAATAAATCTCTTGAGTATTCAGTGTATATAATTGAAGTGGAGAGATGATTCTGCGATGCCAGTTCTTGTTGAATTGTTGAGTTTTAATAAATCCAAATTGTAAGTTTATAATTCCTTAGCGGTTCTATCATTGAATTTTCGTTTTGTTGAAACCATATAATAGGTCCTTTTTAGTGATCAGAGTTGACCTCGAAACACTATGTTTGTTATATTTAATATTAGATGCTGTGATTTACACAGTTGAATTCGTTATTTTATGTTCCATAAGGTCATGCTGGCTGTTTCCCAAGTTTAGTCTTAGAACTTCGTTCCTTGTTTTCAGCTTTTATTCTGCACCTTCTCATCTTCCCAAGTCCTTACACCCTTAGCAAAAATATGAATTTTGAAGGTTTGCTTGTTGTTTTAATAACACATCAGCTGGCACATTCTCATGAGGATGAAGATTCCAAAAGATGGTTCATGTGATCCCATAGCACCTCTTGAGCTGCCGCATTCCTTACATGCATTCCGTCGTGTATCTGAGGGAGATGAATTAAACATGGTAAGACATTCTATAGTTTGCTATTTTGCTATCTCCAATCTGGTTCACGGCGCATCTTCAGGCATTTATATGAGAAACCATCAGCTTTATACGCACATGTTCTGATTTGGCTTGGATTTGACAAATCTAATTAGGGTGGTAACCATTTGAACAATGACTGGATCATGTTGAGTGTTGACTTCAATTACGTTTTATTGGTGGAAAATTTTGTTTTGAACCGTGATGGCCATCACGCCAAATTGCTAGTGTGGCCCCGCACAGAATCACAATGAAATCTTCCTCAGACTCTGTTTCAGAGGAGAACCTAATCCTTACACTCGAGCCAACAGAGGCGCAGGGAGTCTCCACTTTAAATAGGAGTCCCTTTTCTCCCAGCTAGCTGACATGGTTTCTGGCTCCACATATGTTTTTCTACTTGTTTTAACATATGGATTTTAAATTAGCAAAAACTATGAGGCGATCGTAGTTCATAAGTTTTTTGTTTTAATATTTTCAAATTTTGAAAAAAGCTTTCATCTTTCCTTGCTTTCTACACTTCTTGCATGACTGTTTCTTCTCCTCAGGAAGGTTGCCACACTTTCCGTGGGGGATTTTGGAACTACTTCAGCATGGGTAAGAATTGTTCTTCCTGGATTCTTCTATAACTGAACCTAAGTTGAGAAGGTATATTTATTGTTTTTTGGTTTATTTGAATTAACTAAGTGACATGGAATATTCTGGACTGTGTTAAATTTTCTCCTTCCCCGTTCTTTGATCTCTTCTAGTTTCTGCAATTCTGGTTGGAAACCATGTAGCATGCCAATGCAGTATGAATAAATTTTGGCAATTGAAACTTCCTTTTTACATGATCTGAAAAATGTGTCATAATTATATCCTGTTACTATTTACTCATAAGGCACCAACTAACAATTCTCACATACCAATAAAAACAGTTAAAGTCAATAAAGTTGCCTTAGAATTTAAGTAATTTTCAATATTACCCCTATTAATTACACTAAATTCTAATATCCTAATAATTATTACTCTCGCCCACTACCCTCATTAACTAAGGGTATACATGGAAAAAGATAATTAATGCTCATTGGGAACAAGTAAGTGCCTTATAAAAAGGACTAAATGAACTTGCTAATTGGTGTCTTATAATAAGTACCAGAAGCCAATTAAAATTGTGATTGCCTTCATAATTTCTGTTGATAAAAAACTTTATGAATGCTGACTGTAGGAATGGATGCTCAAATATCTTATGCATTTCATTCAGAACGAAAGATACATCCAGAAAAGTTTAAAAATCAGCTGGTTAATCAGGTAATCAAGCCCTCTGTTACTATTGCAGTAATTAGAGTAAATGCATACACAATATATGGTAGATTAATGCCTATGCTTCCTCAACTTCCTCAGTCCTGGATGGAAAGCAATGAATCTAGTTTTAAATATATATATATATATCCACTTCTAGTTATCCATTTTGTAGTGATGATTCCAATCTACGTGTCAGAGTACATATGCTAAGCTTGGGTGCACACAAGGATGGTTTATGGCTTCCCTTTTCCATCCGCCTTCCAGGTTAGTTCATGTAGATCTTCCATAAATTAGACAATCATTTGCATGAGTTCACATTACATGCCAAGCCCTTACATGCTCATTATGTGCCCAACCCTCTATTAGAGGGATGGGCATATTTTTTTTTTAAGTTTTTTATATATTCTATTGATTTATATTTAAATTATATGCTACTTTTTGAATTTTTTTTTCATCCAGTATCTCAAATTAATTAGCTTTCATGATACTAGTGTTACAGATAAATATTACTAAATGCAGGACTGGAAACTAATTAATTTAAGATACTGGGTGAAAAAAAACATTTCAGAAAGCAGTATATAATTTAAATATAAATCAATACAATATATAAAAAATTAAAATATATATATATATATATATATATATATATATATATATATATATATATGCCCTCCCTCTAATAGAGGGTTGGACACATAATGGGCATGTAAGGGCTTGGCATGTAATGTGAACTCCATTTGCACGCTCTTTCTCTGTAAGGTTCTCGGTTGTCTTTACGTACTTGTCACACTTAAAATATGATATCTTGTCAAGTGTGTCTTACGCCACTTAAATAGATTCAGAAATAATTTGGTAACTAATAAACAAATTCACGACCATGCTCTATTTTAATCTTTCCTACATGAATTGGACGTTTCAAATCTGCTAGCTGATAATTTTTAAATTGGCACCCTGCATTTGGTGCTCTGAGTGCATAAGGCTTTCTGTTAAGATTGTGTCTTGGAAATATTTGTTCAACTGAGTTTTTTTCTTTCAAAATGTAATCCTGATAATTTATTGGTGTAATATTTTAACCATATTATTTATCCATATGTGGAGAGGACATGAGAGTTAAGTTCTGGAAATGAATTCTTCCTCTGCCCTAACAGAAAATTGTGGGATCTTAGACTAAAACGTTGGTTTCTTCCCTAGACTTGTACCTTTATATAATTGTGGGATCCAAACACATGTATTATATACTACTCAACGTGAGACTAAAGTTTCCACTCACTAAGTCAATTGTACATGTGTGCGCTTATGTGCGAACCATACTAGCACACAAACAAAATTAATCCTTAATAATCAATCTTATGCAAATGTGTGCATGCTAGACATCCATGACAGTTTATGCATTGAGTTTACCTTGAATTTGTGATTTAAGTATGATTACTTTATTTTCACTTCTTTGAATAATCAAATAATTTGATCTTCTATTGCAGGAACATAGCACACATGTTAAAAGTGAAAATCATGAGAGCACATGATCATGGTCACTGGCAAGATCTGCACATACCTTCCAGGTGAATTTTTTTTAACAAAACGGACAGAAGTTTACGCCACAGAAAGTTCTAAGTAGTGAGTCGACTATTGATTCACTTGCCAAAGGTCTAGTAATCTAGTTTAGGTTATACTTATTTCAAACAGTTTCTCCTGTGTTTGGCATAAAAATTATGTTTTTCCGAACCAAATTTTGCTCTTGGTGGTTACTGGATTATTACTATTTGATATGGGCCATATTCTTGTGAATAAATTTCTAAAATAAAAGGGCCATTGACCATTTCTTAAATAACATCTAACATGCTTTATTGATTCTATTCATTTTATATACAGCATCAGGTCAATTGTATGTCTTAACTTGCCTAGCTTTTCTGGTGGACTGAATCCTTGGGGCATGCCAAACGGAAAGAGGTGTCATGAGGTTAATTTCATCTGCTAATTCTGAACAATTATTATTTAGTTAAATATATTTATTCCCTTGGGTTGAGCTCAAGTACCAGGAAATAACTAATATTTTCATACAGCTTTTTAAAATAAATAAATAAATAAATAATCTAAATAATAAGTCTCTTGTTGGAGCAGCAACGTTTGACGCCACCGTTTGTAGATGATGGTCTTCTAGAAATTGTCGGTTTTAGAGATGCGTGGCATGGGCTTGCCTTGCTCGCTCCCAATGGACATGGAAGGCGTCTTGGTCAGGTGCGTGTGGAATAAGCAAATGTTGGAAACTGTTTTCTTCCGAAACTACCAAGACTGTAATAACTAGAGTTTAAGAAGGAAAACCAAATATGCGATGAGATTTTAAGCTTTTAGTTATCACCAAGTAAAAAGTTGGTTGTACTCTGATGTTCATACATTCATTAGGTGAGATCATAGACATCAGTTGAACTTTAATTTGATTAACATGGCACTTGTATGCCTCTCTTCTGGGATCAGGCGCACAGAATCCGGTTTGAGTTCCAAAAAGGACCAGCAGATCATACGTACATGAGGATTGATGGAGAACCATGGAGGCAACCTCTCCCAGCTGACGATGACACTGTTGTGGTAGAGATTTCTCACCTTGGCCAGGTCAACATGCTTGCCACTCATGATTGTAGGTCTAAAAGTGTGCATGAGGCATCAACAACACACCATGATGATGGGGTGGAAGATGATAGTGAAGATGAAGACTCTACAGCTGAGGAGTTTCGGAAGTTTGGCGCAGCAGATACGTTTAAAATCCCAGATGAGGTTGATCTTTCTCATATTAGTTAGGTCTTTGGCTCCTAAAGCCAGTATATATGGTGTTTCTACATATTACCCCCATAGGATATTGATTCAGCAACTTTTATAATAAACTTCTCAATTTGAGATTTCTGGTTGCTGTTCTTAATTTGTTTTAATGTTTCTTTCAGTTTGTGGGGCCTAAAATTATGGAGATGCATCTTCTCCCTGTAAACAAGCAACTATTTTATTGTGATAATCACTTGTGTCTTTACTAATATCAGTAAGTATGATAATTTTGTTCTTTTATTTTCTTGTTCATTCTTTGCTTAATTCAATGGGTGGGAATTGTTCTCACTTTCAGTTAGCGGCTGCAATGGTTACAATATTATGGCTGGAGACGACATTTAAGTCAAACTCTGAATAGTTTATTAGAACTATAGTTACCTTGCTGAAACGTATGACAAATCACCAAACATCTGCAGAACCAAATGAACTGACACGAGAAAAGTTCCAGTTATAACCATAGAATATATGTGGCTCAAGCTTGCAATTGAGAGCTATCAAAAAATATGTCAACGAGGAAAACAGTACATGTATGAGAAGATTATGTGATCATATTGAAAGGGTGAGGGTTCAGCTGGATCACTGTTAAGAGCTATTACATTAAATACAACATTTAGGACCAATCTGATTACAAAGCCTAGCATATTATTTAATAAGTAAGAAAAATGAAGCCCAGGACGTGCAATCGCCAAAGGGAGATTGGTTCATTAATGTCTAGAGGCCAGAGAATTGATACCCTGTCCCGAACATGTTGAAATGGCCTCATTAGCCTTTTGAGATTCAGTCCTTTCTTCTCTTTTCTTCTTCTCCCTGAAGCAATACAATTCAAAAAAGTCAAAATCTAGTACAACTTCAAAGTCAAATAGGCCTCGTCAAAAAAAAAAAATTTGTAGTGTTTTATCGGTGGGGGAAGAGGTTTTTTTTTTTTGGGGGGGGGGGGGGGGGGGGGGGAGGGGTGGGTGGTGTTGTTGTTTGGAGTGTCAATGACGCATAAAATATCTGGTTCTTACCTGTCAACATATTCCCTTAGCAGCTCTTTAGCCTGGACCAACTTGGAAAGCAGATTACGGTACACATCCAAATCCCGATCAACACTTCTCTTGTCGATGTTCAAAGCTGCACAAAGCTGTTGGAATGACACCGGATTAAATGAGCAATAAATCATGTAAAACAGTTATGGCCGTATATAAGATCTAGTTTTCAATCTTTGTAATGAGATTTGAGAGCCATCCTCAGCAATGCCAGGGTGAAACATCTACTCTCAATCAAAATAATGAATCAAATTTCCATTCAAATAAAGGAAAGTGTTAACTATGCAAATGAGGCTTGGAGAAAGAGTTTCAAGGCGCCATTTTTTCAATTCCGTTATTCCAAATAGGTAAGTGCCTAGATATACAAGACTTTCTTGGACGTCGAGTTTGCCAAAAACTTGAGAGAAAATGTAAACTAAACTTGGTAGAATAAACTTCAAAACATTAAAATAGAACACATAACAATTCAAATATTTGCAAGTTCAAATAAAATGGCCATGATGCCCTACATGAAATGGGTAACCACACCTTATCCAAAATGGCCGGTTCTGTTGCATTTGCCAACTCAAGAAGTCGAAATAAGCCTACTGCAAAGAAACGACTATAACTGAAATCCCTCTTTCCGCCTGCTCTTTCTGCAATATCTTTTAATATCCCTTCAACCTCTCCTTCTCGGGAAGAAAATTCGACTAGGGAATTTGGATTCTGAGCCCGCGCCCACTCTTCCAACTTCTGTGCATCTATTCTGTAGAGGCTCATACATAAGATCATTTATGGTAAAGAATTCTCAATGAAATTTATTCAAATTCCCAAAATACAATGAAAACGTTAAAGGATGATGCTACTTCCATTTTTGCAAAAAGACCTTCCTTTGGATATCTTAGAGACTCAACAAAGTGTTAAAGTAGCTCAAGCAAAAATTGCACACATAGTAGTCAATATGATGCTTAAAAAACTTGTTTGACACAATTTCCAATGACAGAAGTGGCACAAGGATGATTAATGTGGTTTTGTGTCTCTAAACAAAAGTAAATAAAGAAACCTTCAAAAGAGTCTATCAGAATTGACTATTCAAATAATTAAGCCATTCAATTGTACTATCTTCCTAGTCAATTAGAAGTCTATGCACCTAGTGTAAATTAAGATAGGCAGGAGGAAATATGTGGAGCTGATATTGAGATCATGTTGCAGGACAAAGCTATAATTTGCAACTTCTGCTTCAACGGTATTGTGTACCAATCCATGTTTAATGCCTGTAGATCACACTGTAAGGCACTGATTAACTGATGTGAAACAGACATTTCATTCTTTAATCATTGTGATTGACTGTTATGAATAGAAGCCATAAAAAGCCATGATTAGAGCCTTCATGTGTCTCTAACTTCAAACAACAATTAGATCGATTAATTATGGAAAGAACCAATTACTCTATCTTCTAACCTATACTTTTCTGGCTCTTCCTTCAATGCCTTGATATATGCTTGGAAGATGGCATCTCGGTCTTCATCACTGGGATACCCATCCATGAGTTGATCATACACAGTGACAAAACCAAGTGCAAATACAGGGTCATAACGGTATGATCTCTTGTATCTCATTAAATGCTGCTGAACAATGAGCTCCTGCAGCACATTGTTGTAGATACTAGGGATCG
Source organism: Acacia confusa (assembly GCA_037074495.1). NCBI lineage: Eukaryota > Viridiplantae > Streptophyta > Magnoliopsida > Fabales > Fabaceae > Acacia > Acacia confusa. The sequence continues at coordinate 5,751,838 of CM073509.1, forward strand.
GTCGTTTATATGCCTTGAGGAAATTATATTTTGTCTCGGATACAGTGGGAACATCTGCAAATAAAAGCTTGCGACCAAATTAAAATGAAGAGGTTTATTTTTCATTTCCATTGTGTTTGCCCCAGTTAAATATGAGTCTCCAGAAAGATAAAGGAAACAAATGCAAAGTTATTAGCAAACACTACAAACTTGAAGTGTCGACAAAGCACAAACTCAAAATACTTTGTGTTGAAAAATGATTAATAATTATGAAGATGTGGAAATAGGAGCAATCAGACCAAACCCTTTACCAGTTGGTGATAAAGCTACAGATCCCATACCTAGTCAAGGACTACATCAACCTAAAACCTTGAGCTGTTAAGTGGATACCTATAATTGATTTTTATATCTCTACCAAATTTTTTGACAAGCTTTGACACAGCATTATGTTTATAAAAATCCAATGGAATGGAGATGCTTACTAACAGATAAAGCCCACAATCTGCAGTTTTAAGAATCTTTTCCTTTTTAAATGGATACACTGCTGGATAAATTAAAAGTGCTTCCACAAGAACTTATGTTACAAGAAATTCCTTAGGAAAATAGAATGCGAGATAAATCAGGAAACATTCCGATATAATAAATCTGACCCAAAATATAAACTCAAAAGTAATTGCATTCTGTTGGTTACTGTGAAATTGCGTAGTTCATCCGTTTGCAGAAATTCAGGCACAATACTCAACAGTAATAATTATTTAGCAACAACCACTAAGAGAGTCAAAGGTATATGCGTTTCCTTCGATTGGGGGGACATCAACCCACAAAAAAAATTTCCAGGTTTTCTCAATAGATATGAAGTTGAAATTCTTAAAAATCAGTAAAATCCCAAACTTTAATTCAATAAATAAATAATCCAACCTACAGTTTAAGAGTAATTTGCAGAACCAGACTTTAATTAAAATTGAACTTTAAAAGAATCAATAAATCAAAAGCTAAAATCCCACCTCCCCCCGGGGAAGCCCAATCTTTCTCGGTAATCAGAACTAAAGAGAGAAGCAAGTGGATACCAACCTGTGGCAGAAGACATGCATGGAATAATCATTTTAGAAGTGGAACTGGAAGCTCCAACAGCAGCATAGTGGTAAGAAATATTCGTCCGAAACCGTAATACCTCCGAATTGAATCCGAAGAAGCGAGTGGAAGAGAAAGCAGGCTTTCTTTCAGAACATTGGGTCAATGCGGAGAAGGACACAGAAGTAACAGCGGCCATTGAAGGGAAATAATAGCAATGGAGGAGAGTGAAGAGGTGGTGGAATCAGAGTAAGAGAATTTGCAGCATGGTGGCGTCGATTGTGAAGAGAAAGGTGTGAGAGAGAAAGCAACAGCGTTTTTGGGCTCGAAAGTTTTTTGTTTGTGAGGAAGGATAAGCTTATCCAGAGTGTGAAACCGAAATTTTTGTGAATTTTCGAAAGGGCCGATTACATAATGACACGTGGATTTGTGGTGGCAAGGTTGAGTTCTCGTCGTGGTGGTTCAAGTAACGTTGTTGCTCGGAGTGTTGGATTTTGTCTCTGATTTTTTTGTCTCTTCTTTCTTTGTGTGGCTCTGCTTCTGCCTCCATTTCCAGGTCAACACTCCACAGTCCACATGGCTGGGATGCTTGTGAAAAATTGACCATACTGGTTGGTTTTTTCTTATTATTCAACAATGTATTTAAATTCTTTTTTTTTTCAGTGAAAATGAATTGTGATGGAAGTGAATTACTAAAATTTCTTGCGAGTCAATCAGTATCAAGAGCAACTTTTTGTAAGTATATGAGGAAAGGAAAGGCAGCTTAGAATATTCTGCCTTGAGCTTTTTTTTGGCGAGATTCCATTTCTTCCTTGACTTGGTCTTGGCACAAAGGCTGCATATAGGCTGCAAGACCAAAAGCAGCATGTAGATATTTGGCAATGATTCAAGTGTTAAAACTTGTATAGACAGCGCGCATTTTTGTGTGTGCCCGTGTTTGTGCACGCACATATGTGTGGAGGTAGAGGTGGAGGTTGCTAAATAAATCATCAGTACTAAAGTGTTTAAGTTAAATATTGTAATAAAAGTGTAATAGTACATGCAAAACATCTTAAATTATAATTTTGTTATGAGTCTAATTTTAAGAAAATAAGGTGGAGGTTGCTAAACAAATCATCAGTACTAAAGTGCTTAAGTTAAAGATTGTAGTAAGTGTGTAATAGTACATGTAAAGTATCTTAAACTATGTTTTTGTCATGAGTCTCATTTCAAGAAGATAACTTTAAAGTAAGGTCCAATGTCCTCAAACTCTAACAACAAATTTTTGGATGTGATTCTCCCACAAACTGTGGTCGTTACACATTCATAAAGTTCTTCTCTCTTATAAGGCATTGAGTTCTTAACTTAAAGAGATTAGCCTTTAGAGTATGGTTCGAGGAAAGACTTGCAGTAGTTACATATTCATAAAGTTCTTCCCTCCTTCGCTTTTCATCATTCAGAGGGTGAGTGAACATGCACGTAATAACTAGCTTCACGTGAGTACTAGCTACTACCCTAATGCCTTTTAGGTGTAAGCTTCATGTTTCTTTCATAATGGCGAGATCTTATCCGATCTACATGTGCTCACGTGTGTATATTCCTTCTTATCCAGTGCTTTGACGAGTCACCCTGCTTTTACATATTTAACAATTCGTTCTTCACTGTAAAGCAAGAATCAACAACAGTAAAACAATCAGATCAGTCTCAAAAGAAGCTGGTTATGAATTAATGAAGATATATTAAGCAACAAGCTTCAGATTACAGAATCTTGTCCTCCTTACTCACTCTTCACTATGATATCTAGTTAGAACTAGACGCCAAGCAGACAATCAAGCGCGACAGGTGGCCACTTGTATATTTGTTTATATATTTGTGCAAGAGTTGAACTTAGTTATATTTGGAAACTTATGAAGATGGTGTGATCAAACCTATACAAGAGCTCACCTGGAAATGGAAGGAACCAAGGATCCAAGGAAACAACACATGATTCGTTCTCAGAAGGGATGCTCAAGGCAAAAGACTCAGATCAGTGTTCATGTTGATCAGGCTGCAAAAACCAGTAATAGTGATGCTGCAAGGTTTAAACAAGCAGAAGAAACCCTCCGCACTGTCATGTATTTGAGCTGTTGGGGTCCAAACTCCTAAACTCTCTGATACTAGTACTACTACTATTTTTGTGTCAATCGGCAAGTATCATCTTTTCTTCTTCCTACTAGTTGTATTTGTGTTCATTCTCTGTATATATACCTCAGCTGAAAAATGCTAGCTAACTTTTGTAATGTCAAGTTTAAACTTATTAATGAAGACCCTCTATGTTACTATAAGCCCTTCTTCTAGCATCATATATAAAGAAAACATGGTTAATGAAAAGAATCCCTCTGACTAGTCTTGAGATGTATAATGTTACTTGTCGCATAGTAATAACTTGAATGAATAATTAGTTTATCAGGTTCATGAATCTCTGGAAGCTTTCTGTTCGAGCAAGAGATCTGGAACAATTTAAATGAAGCCTCTACTAGGAATAAATTTTCTCTTGTCTAGCACTTAGATCGATGTGATGAACACTTGGAAGACAATATGCGTATGATAAACTGATCAATATGTAAGTAAAGCGTGTGATCCACCCATCTTTATTCAGAAACGATTTGCTATGGATCTTAAGATTTAAATGTCTACACTTGACTGAGATAATAGCAAAGAACATAAAAAATGAAGTTAAAATGCATATATTAATTAACTACGCATGAAAGGGGAAACAAAACAGAGGGATATATATGTATATATGTAAAGTCCTTCCTCAAGCACTTGACAAAGTGATAACAGAAACTGTGGTACAACCAAAAACATAAATATCTGGAGCTGAAACTGCTGCATCATGAATTATTTTCAAAATATATTTATCTGGGTCCCCAAAATATAACATGCATGAGCTTCTCATCTCTTTCTAATTTCTTCAACTTGTACTTCTCGTTTGCTCCCACCTTCTTCACTTCGTCATCTTCTCCGGTGAGACGCTGTACCTGAGAGAACTTATCGTAGTCCCCTCTCTGTGTCGCCCTCATAGCAGGAGCCAAGTCCTTTGAGGCAAGCCCAGTCATGGCTTCAAATTGAACCAGAAATGGCTTCCCTCTTATTCATGGGAAGAACTATTGAGTAGTGCGAGTCTATCTACAAGCAATACCTTCTTTATATACATATATGTGACATTTTTGTTGGCTCTTCTGTTTATACTAAACTCAGCTATTTGATTAAACAAAGCTCAGCAAATGACTTTTCATGACACTTGGAATGAATTTGAGTGGTAATTGGTGAGATTGCAACCTTTTAAAGTTTTTTACACGCACTTTTTCTCCCATATGTACTAAGAGGTAAAAAGAGATGATTAGATATTTGAGAGTTACACTTGACTGTAGCCATTTTTTACCAATAAGAAACTTTAATATGGTTGTTCTTTGGACCCCACCTTATCTACTTCAACATAAACAATGGTTTCATTTCCCAAACTACGGGTCTGAAATAACAGACCATGGGATTCTCCCAAAACCACGAGCCGCATAAGAATCCTCCCATGAAGACAAAGTTGAGAAATGGCCCCACCACCATAAATGAAATGAAATCCATTGCATTTGATGACACTCTCTCTGCAAGATCTATACAAATAGTGAACCCATCTCATTTTCAATTTCAAGCAGTAATTTGGAAGATACACAGAGAAGTGATAAAAGCTTCGATCGCCATGTGTGGAACAAGAGGAGGATGGGCTGTGGCAACCAGTGTAGGAGTAATTAATGGAGGCAATGAAGGATCAAGGGTATTGTAGATATTGGAACAATCTAATAATAAGGTCAGAAGCTCAGGCTTCTTCAGTCATTTCAAAGAAGCTGATGGCAAATAATGAGAAGATGAACAATTCAGAGGAGTCTCTAAGGACGATCATGTACTTGAGCTGCTGGCTGGGATCCTAACAACTACAAGAAGGAAAGTTTATAAATGTGCATTACCTCTGAGTTAGATGTTAGAATATAATTACCATTGTTGTTCTATTGTATTGTTTAGTAATTGTATTGCTCTGCTGTATAGGTTGCCTTACTGAATTTGTTGTAACCATAAAGATTCCTTCTATATTTCAGCTGTCCACGTGTCAGCAAACTATAGGTTCTGTTATCATTGTAAATCCTATTTTGATTGTACAGTTGCTATTATATAAAGAGCACGGGTGCTACTGTTATTGGCATTGTGAATTCATCTTCATTCCTTCTGTGTTATATCAGTTTCTTTCTTGGTATCAGAGCCATAGTGAAACCATGTCTACGACTTCCTTTGTGAATTCTGGTGCTCCTCATGCTGCTCGCTCTTACTCCCTATTCAGTTCTTCCAGTCAAACTACCTCCGTCAAGCTTGACCGTACCAATTTTCTGGTATGGGAATCCATAGTACTTCTACTCATCAAAGGAAACCAACTTAAGGGTCACATCAACGGTCTTGACCAAGCTCCGGCGAAAGTTGTCTCCGGTGCCTCAAGAAATACTGCTAATCCAGCATACCTTGAATGGTTTTCGGTTGATCGGTTGCTGGTAGGATGGTTTCACAACACGATGACACAAGAAATTGGCGCTCAGCTCCTCCACTGTCAAACCGCAGAAGACCTCTGGAATGGTGCTAGAGATCTGACAAGCACTTCCTCAAAAGCTCGAGTTATGGTGCTAAAAAACGAGCTGCATATCACTCGCAAAAACTCTCTCGCCATGATTGAATATCTTGCCACGAAGAAGAAATTATCTGATGAACTCGCTCTTGCTGGCTCCCCTGTCGCAATGGATGATCTCATTCTCCAAATGCTAAACGACCTTGATGCCGAATACAACGCCATAGTCATAAAACTTGTTGACCAGTTCGATATCTCCTGGATTGACGCTCAAGCTGCACTGCTGTCATTTGAGTCTTGTCTGAACCAGTTAAATCACTTCTCCAGTCTTAACATTCAGCCTACGGCAAACTTCGCTCAACGCAATGAGGCTTCCTATGACTCCAGAGCTGGTCGTGGCTGGAATAATTCCTCTGGACGCAATCCTAGAAATAGAAGTGGTTGCTATCGAGGAGGAGGCTGCCGTGGTAGTCGTCCCTTCTGCGTTCACTATCGTAGACCTGGTCACACTCTGGCTACATGTTCCTATCGAGACGGTGCTTCTAATCCTAACCTTTATTCACCTCAAAATAACTTTGTGAATATCTCCTCAGTTTCAGATCCTTCATGGTACATGGATAGTGGTGCGAACTACCACGTGACACCGTACTCTGAGCAAATTGATGCTATATCTCCTGTTGGTAAGTCCCATTTAACTATGTGCACTGGTGCGAAGCATTCAATCTTGGGTACTGGTTCAGTTACTCTTCCCTGTAACAACTCTAAGTTACTGCTTAAAAATGTTCTGTATGTTCCCTCAGCGACTAAGAATTTGATCAATGTAAATAAGTTGATTCGTGATAACTCTGTTGAATTAAGCTTCACTAACTCAGGCTGTACTGTGAAGGACAAGATGACAGGCAGAATTCTGCTTCAGGGAACTCAAAAGGGAGGACTGTACCCCATGATGGAAAGAAGGCTTGATGATCCTGATCTTCCTAAAGCCTTAATGGCAGACGCAGAGCAGTAGCAAGATTTTCTCAAATGGCATCACATTTTGGGGCATCCTAGTGCTAAGATCTTTAGTCAAGTTCTAACTAAATGTAATCAGAGATTATCAGGAATTAATGTTGATGACAAGTTTGTATGTGAGGCTTGCCAATTAGGAAAATCTAAACTACTTCCGTTCCCAACTTCAGTGTCAAACTCTTCTTTTCCACTTGAACTGATTCATACAGACCTATGGGGACCTACGGGGGTCCTGCACCTGTGCTCTCTAATGGAGGACACTGTTTTTACATTCATTTCATCGATGACTTCAGTCGTTTTACTTGGTTGTATTTGTTAAAGAACAAGGGCGATGCCATCCTTGCTTTCAAGCATTTTAAAGCTCTTGTTGAGAACAAATTTGAATCTAAGATTAAGGCTATTCAGTGTGATAATGGCACTGAGTATAAGCCATTTATTCCCATAGCACAGGACTCTAGAATCAACATTCGTTATACTTGTCCGTATACGTCAGCACAAAATGGAAGAGCAGAGCGCAAACATAGGCACATTGTTGAAATGGGTTTAACGTTATTGGCCCACGCTGGTATGCCACTCAAAATTTGGGGGGATGCTTTTCAACAGGCGGTATTTCTGATTAATCGAACTCCCACACCAGTACTACATGATGATACGCCCCTGTTTTGTTTAATGCAAACAGAACCGAAGTATGAGGAGCTTAAATCCTTCGGGAGTGCCTGCTACCCGTGCTTAAAACCTTATAACAGTCACAAGTTTCAATTCCACAGCCAGAAATGCGTGTACCTTGGTCCTGCTCCACAGCAAAAAGGATTCAAGTGCTTGAGTAAGTCTGGAAAAATTTTCATATCACAACATGTAGTTTTTCATTCTGGTTGTTTTCCTTTCAGAACAAATTTTGCAAAACTAGATGATGATTCACCCACTGAAGTTCCAAATTCGATTCCTCTTGTCATTGATACAACTGGCGAAAAAGTACCAACGAGTGCGGCAGATGACAATCCGGTTATAGCAATGTCGCGGACTCCATCATTGAGTCCTTCGGTTGAATGTGGTGCAGCACCCAGTGACACAATTGGTCAACGTCCAAGTGAGCAAGCCTCTATCCAATCACTGGCTCCAGTCCAAACCACGAATGCTGCTAGGCCCAGTAATCAGCATCCTATGCTTACTCGGGCCAAAGATGGCATATCAAAGCCCAAATACTCATTCATTGGTTTAGCAGTCTCAGACCCGATGAAGAGTAATCCTGAACCACAGAATGCTCAAGAAGCTCTCTCTGTTCCTGAATGGCGAAATGCCATGCGCGATGAAATTCAAGTGTAACTTCACAATCGAACCTGGTCTCTCGTGCCATACACTGGACAGAAGTTAGTCGATAATAAATGGGTGTTTAAAACAAAGTTTCGAGCAGACGGCAGCATCCTCAAGCATAAAGCACGATTAGTTGCGAAGAGGTTCCAGCAGATTCCTGGAATCGATTTTGGAGAAACCTTCAGTCCTGTAGTGAAATCGACAACAATACGGTTGATCTTGTCGCTTGCTGTTACTTACAAGTGGGAAACCAGGCAGCTCGATGTCAACAATGCGTTCCTCAACGGATTCTTGAAAGAGGAAGTATACATGCCTCAGCCTGATGGTTTTGTAGATCAAAGAAGGCCAACACATGTCTGTAAGTTGATTAAAGCTATTTACAGGTTGAGACAAGCTCCAAGAGCTTGGTTTGATCAATTGCGTTTTACTCTGTTCAATTGGGGATTTTAGAATTTAAGGAGTGACATTTCTCTGTTCATGCTTCACAAAGACAATCTGATTGTTTTCATTTTAGTGTACGTTGATGATATTCTAGTGACAGGAAATAATCTTGATTATGTGAATGGTTTTGTGCCCAAACTGAACAAGATTTTCTCTTTGAAGGATCTAGGTCCAGTATATTATTTTCTGGGACTGGAGGTGTATAGAGATAATCTAGGCATCTACCTGAATCAATCCAAGTATGTGGTAGACTTGTTGCATAAATTCGGCATGGCTGATTGTGCCCCTGTCTCTACCCCAATGGTTATTGGTAGATTAATTGCTTCTGGGGATGGTGAATTGCTCAAAAATCCTACTGATTATAAACAAGCGATAGGCTCTCTACAGTATCTAACTACCACTAGGCCAGACATCTCATTTGCAGTAAACAAGCTTAGTCAATTTCTTTCTCAACCTAGAACTGGACATTTTCAAGCAGTTAAAAGAATATTTAGGTATCTTAAAGGTACTTATAATCTGGGCCTGCATATTAGACCCTTTGATAGTCCACAGTTGATTGCCTATACGAATGCAGATTGGGCTTGTGATGTGGATGATAGGCATTCTATGGCTGGTTTGTGTGTATTCTTGGGGAATAATCTTGTTTCATGGTCCTCAAGGAAACAAAAGGTTGTCTCTAGGTCCAGTTCTGAGTCTGAGTATAGAGCGCTGTTTGATGGCTCTGCTGAAATTAAGTGGTTAAGTGCTTTGCTTGTTGAGATTGGTTTATTTGTTAAGAATCCTTCAATAATATGGTGTGATAATATGAGTGCCAAGTCCTTAGCTAGAAATCCTGTTCAACATGCTAGGACTAAACATATCGAAGTTGATATTCACTTCATTAGAGATCTCATTGCTTCTGGTTTAATTGATGTCAAGTACATACCATCTCATCTCCAGATTGCTGATTGCTTTACCAAGCCGTTGTCACAAGAACAATTTAAGTATTTTCGGGACAAACTCGGGCTGTTAGTAACACCCTCTCGTTTGAGGGGGAATGTTAGAATATAATTACCATTGTTGTTCTACTATATTGTTTAGTAATTGTATTGCTCTGTTGTATGAGTTGCCTTACTGAATTTGTTGTAACCGTAAAGATTCCTTCTATATTTCAGCTATCCACGTGTCAGCAAACTATAGGTTCTGTTATCATTGTAAATCCTATTTTGATTGTACAGTTGCTATTATATAAAGAGCACAGGTGCAACTGTTATTGGCACTGTGAATTCATCTTCATTCCTTCTGCGTTATATCAGTTTCTTTCTTTAGATAATGATAATTGCATATATAAGCATGCATTATTGTTAGAGACGACATGTAAACTGTAACTGTAATTGCTATCTTTTGACTCTGGGTATCAATAAAAACGGTAGCTTCAAGAGGAATAGCCTCGGAGAGATTGATTCGTGTGTTCCCAGTTTACAATATTGATGTTAAGAAAATGTCTTCATGTTGATGAATATTCAATACCATTTTCTGGAAATAACTTATGAAACTGATACAAGTTACTGTGTCTCAACTATTGGTGTATAGCCTTTGTTCTTTAGATTTCAGGTTCAAAAAATGGTGAAACTAATTGACACCACCTTTTCTCAAATTTTTGTACATAATTCCAATTGGAGACTAGATTTCTGTGAATCGATCAGAGAAGCCCTTAGGTTAAAATGATGTTTTCTTAAAATCACTGATCACACAAGTTTTGTTCACACACACACACATATATAGAACCAAGTATTAGAGATAAAACTGGCCCTAGCTCGACAGGATTGTTTTCTTTAAATTAATAATTTACCTATTTATTTAGAAAAAAGACCATTTATGTCCTCCATGATGAACAAAATCTCAAAAAAGTCTTAAGAAAAATTCAAATGTCAAAAAAGTCTTATTAATAACTCCATAGTCAAATTAACAACTCTAATTTATGGAATTAACAACTCCATCAATCAGTCAGATTAACAACTTTTTAGGACTTTTCTTACCTTTAAACTTCCCTTAGCACTATTTTAAGATTTTGTTAATCCCTTGAAATCTGAACAGATTTTCCCATTTATTTACTATCATATATAAATTGTGGCCCAATTGAATTATTTATCATGCACAGCTTCACAAGAAAAAATAATATAAAGACTGTCTAATTGTGTCCAAAGGCAGAGCCCCTTACGCGTAAACTCCTCTTCTCTAAGCAATTGTGTCACACTGACATGGGCTCATATACATCCAAGGAAGAAGATAAACCGATAAAGATAATATTACTTTAATATTTTTTAACCCATCAAAAAGGGAAAGGGGCTAAAAAACCAGAGGCTTGCCTGCCTTCTCACACAACCCCTGGTTTTCCGAAGTTTGGCTTTTTCTACCCTGTTTCACCAACTAAGACATATGCATATAAGAACCACATATCCCTGCAATTCTCCATCAAACATAAGTCCTGATATTGTTATTCCATTCCTCTCTAAAGAACACTTTGAAGCAACATCAATAGTTCTTTTTTAGAAGAATAGAAACATGAGTTCAGCGAGCAGAGCATGGATCGTGGCAACAAGTGTTGGAGTTGTGGAGGCCTTAAAAGACCAAGGCGTGTGCAGATGGAACCATTCTTTAAGGTCAGTTCAACAACATCTCAAGAATCAAGCAAGGTCCATCTCACAGGCCAAGAAGCTTTCTTCTTCTTCTGCAATGGTTTCCCAAAGAATCAAGGACGAGAAGGCAAAGCAATCAGAAGAGTCCCTTAGGACGGTCATGTATTTGAGTTGCTGGGGTCCTAATAATTAGAACCCAACGACATCATCTTTTTTTCTCTTAAAAAAATTGTCTGTCCGTTGTGAAAGCTGTAAGAACTGATGCAAATTTTTGTTGAATGATAGGTGCAGTGTGAAACACTAGCAAATCTCAATTACATTCCTTCAAATATGCTTCATTTTTTCGTGCAAAACTTTTTGCCCCTGAAGAATCTGATACAACAAAATAAACGAGAACAAGAGTAAAAGTCAGACACTCTAGTCAGGAATTTCATATTGATTATAAGCAATAGGCATTCTTAGTCAAGGCTCATACTGTGAAGTAAAGGAAGACTAATATTCAAACCACTGTTCCAACATCGGACAACTGAGTTAGAGCTGTTTTGGCGGGGTGTCAAATAAATAGACCTCCAATAGAATCTTATTTTTATAAATGTGGACATTTAAGAATGTTTTATGAAAAATCTACCCAGCACTTGCCTTCCATTCTTATGGGTTAGTTGAATTATTTGAAACAAGCAGTTTTGAGCTTCAGTGGTTTTCACAAGGAAGCAAACCAATCGCCCATTTTGTCCTTATTTTGCCGTAGATGTATGGTCCCACACCTCAAGACCCCTACCTCACAGACTCTGGTTTTCCCCAAGTTTTGGCCTCCTCTTCTATCTACCTCATACTTACCCATTAACATATATGCCAATCCACTCACTCCATCAAACCCAAACCTTACCTACTGATCCTCACCATTACACTTCTAAAGACTTGTGATGCTATTGTGTGTCATAGAGAAAGCTAAGCATCAAGATGAGTTCAGCAAGCAGAGCATGGGCTGTGGCGACCAGTGTTGGAGTAGTGGAGAGCTTGAAGGACCAAGGCGTGTGCAGGTGGAACCATGTTCTGAGGTCAGTTCAACAATCTCAAAAACCAAGCTGGGTCCATCTCTCAGGCTAAGAAACTTTCTTCTTCATCTGTTTCTGCCATGGCTTCAAAAGGATTCAAGCACCACAAGACAGTAAAATCTGAAGGGTCCCTTGGGACCCTCGTCTACTTGAGCTGTTTGGGTGCCAACTAAAGCAAAAGAGAAGACGAAAAGAACAAACATTTTTGTAATTAGTTCCTTGTTCCACCAGCAAAACATGGAGGACGAGCTTTCTGGTGCCACATTTTGACTTTAGTTTCTCTGATATTCATTTCATAGATATCTCAATAAAAATCTCAGATTTTTCCTCGTTACATGTTCTTTTATGCCGCTAGGGTTTAACAAAAACATGAGAAAACTGGGCGTTCATATTCTATCTAAAAGTAATACTTCAACAAAATAGGGGAAGAGGATCCTCTCTAATCTCCCTTTCTCATAATCGAATCTGAACCTTTAATTGGAGAGAGAAGAAAAAAATCAAAAGAGTATAACTTGATAATGTTGATAATGTGATCTTTTAGATTGATTGGACGGATATGATCTAGAGATAATGAGAGATGATGAGAAAATGAATAATGAGATAAACCTAATCCCAAAACAGGGGCAGACTAGTTCTGGAGAAAACCCTTTTATAAGACAGAGGAATTATATTGTGCAGTCAAAGAAATTTTGCTCCTCCTTTGCCCCTGTGTTCAAGGTTGTCAAACTCGTATTGTAAACTCAAATCGTAAACTCTTAAGAGTTTACTTTTATTATTAAATTATTATTACTAGTGTATAATTAAATAATTAAAATATGAAAATGACAAAAATTTGATTTAAATATATTTTAAATTCAAATAATTAAAATTAAATACATCGTCATTCATTATTTATCATATTTAACAAAGAAATTTCTACATAAAGGTTGTTGAGTATGATGAAATAAAAAATATTAATACGAGTTTGAGGGTAAGTTAACACAATTTTGTAAGCTAGAAACGTAAAAACGGGTAAACTCGGTGCATAAAATTGTGAGTTTAACCGAGTTTACAAATGGTACGAGTTTACTAGTGATTTGACTCGTTTTCATAAGCTAGAAACGTAAAAACGATAAAATCAGAGAGTCAACTCGCGAATTTGACAAAAATGCTTATGTTCACCAGCGTTTTTCAATCAAGTCGTGCCAAACGCTGCGTTTTCAAACAACGAAAAAGAGCAAAAACGCCATTGCCGGGGATTGAACCCGGGCCACCCGGGTGGCAGGCAGGAATACTCACCACTATACTACAACGACATGATGATTGGTGGTTCTCTAAATAAAATAATGAAGTCAAATAAATAATGAGATAAAGTAGGTTCTGAATCTCCTCGTTGAACCTGGGGCTATACTCCGCAGTAGTCGTGTACGTGTCAGCTCGAAACTGCGTGAATTGTCTTTAAGTCGAGCCTAGTCACTCCTTATCCTTGGCCGCATCTGACTCGAGCATATAATCCCACACCCAAAACCACCTGCGTATAGCCTCTGGTTTTCTCGGAGCCGTTGTTTTCTTCCTGTGACGTGCTACCTCACCCCACATCTTCTCAAGCTTCCCCAGCTATATAAGACAACCCTTTCCCTCGTTTGCTCCATCAAACCCAAATCCTGCTACCTAGTGCTCCATTTCTCACCCAGTTTTCTTTTCTGTCATACTAAAAGCAAATCAAACAGTGTCATTAGAAGAATCATAAGATGAGTTCAGTAAGCAGAGCTTGGATTGTGGCAACTAGTGTTGGAGTTGTGGAGGCCTTGAAGGACCAAGGAATTTGCAGATGGAACTCTTCTTTAAGATCAGTTCACCAACATCTCAAGAACCAAGCGAGGTCTGTCTCTCAGGCTCAAAAGCTTTCTTCTTCTTCTTCTGCTATGATTTCCAACAGACTCAAAGATGAGAAGGCGAAGCAATCAGAAGAGTCCCTGAGGACAGTCATGTACTTAAGCTGTTGGGGTCCCAATTAAAGCCAAAAGGAAGCTAGAAAAGAACATTCTTGTAATTAATTCCTGGTGCTAAGCTTCCTCGGGTTGTATTAGCTTTAGTTTATTCTCCCTTGTGACGGAGTGATGTAAATTTTGATAGATAGTTATTGAAAAGTCTGGATTTTTCACTATAAATTGATGTTCATCCCCATTTTCCTCTTATCTGAAAGTTGATTACTTTATCAACATTTCCATACTGATATGTACATGACTTATTTAAAAGTGAAAACAAGATCGCCAACTGAAGACAAGGGCAAAACACGAAACTGATTATCATAGAGATTTTAGGTGGATGACAGAATAGAAGTGGCTCTTATTTCGTGGGCTTTGATTACAGATATGTCCCTGCCTCCCATTTTTTTATTTTTTTAAAAAAACTGTTAAACTGAAGACATTATATCGTGAGAAGCGTCTGAATTTTAACGACTTGTGGATTGTTTATTTTGCTGTTATAATAAAAATTTAGTGACTTAACTGCTTCTGAGAACCTTGGATTCCTGAACCAAAAATAAATGGGGAGTGAAAAACTATTCACACGAGTTCGGAAAACAGGTGGACGGTTCTTGTTGGACCGTAACTCTTGTGTGAGTGAAAAGTTCTGGACTGAACTAAACGTTTCAAAATTTTGGGGTTAAATATCCAACAATTATGCAAAGATATGATTTCTTTTAATACCACGGTACTAATGTTATTTGCAATAGTTCTCTTAGAGATCAATAGATTTTCTCTAAGCATTTTGAAGGGAAAGAGATTTTCTCTAAGCATTTTGAAGGGAAAGAGATCCTGATTAAGAAAGTAAGAGAAAAGTTAAATTAATAATGTATTGATTGGACGGATATGATTTAAAGATTAATGGACACAATAAAAAAAGGATAATGAGAGAAACTCAATCCATTTTATCCATTTTAAACTGCTTGTACTCGGGCATTAGAAGAAGGCATTGATCACAGGGATTCATGAAAAATGTACAGTTCAATTATTAATATCAGGGTGTTGCAGTTAGTGTAAAATTCTTGGCCACTTGAAAAGTAAACACATAACAGCTTCTTTGGTAGTTAAGTACTAATAACAATAAGTGCCTCGATGTGCAATGCTTCTATTCAATATTTGTGGGGGACGTGGCCACTGTTTTATTATTTT
The DNA here is from genome assembly GCA_037074495.1 of Acacia confusa. Classification (NCBI taxonomy): domain Eukaryota; kingdom Viridiplantae; phylum Streptophyta; class Magnoliopsida; order Fabales; family Fabaceae; genus Acacia; species Acacia confusa. The sequence continues at coordinate 5,767,100 of CM073509.1, forward strand.
TGAAGATTGCTATTTCATTATTAATTGCTTTAGCCTCCAATCACTGGATCCAAAGCGTGTCCCCTTTGTCCTGAAGTAAGCTATGATATTGATAATCTACTCAAAGAGATAAGGACTTCTTGGAGGGGTAAATTTTTTTTAAAAAAAATAAAGAATCTCGAGAAAATCTTGCTAAGTGGCAGTAGACGTGTGTGTGACAAACTTGTGATGAGGACATGTGGTCCCATTGAGTAGGATACACTTGTTGTGAATTTCAGGCAATAAAATAAGGAACCATTGGCTTGTGAGCCACCAAAACTTTTTCACAATTCTTTCAGCACCTGGTTTTTCTTCTTATCCATATCCATTTCCAAGTTTTAACAACTTGGGTAGCTTCCTTCTACATATAAAAGAACCATATTCACTTCATCTTCCTCCATCAAAACACACACTTATTTTACCACTGAGATACACCAACCTTGGTAACAGAAGAATTAAAAGATGATTTCAGCAAGCGCAGCTTGGAGAGTTGCAGCAAGTATTGGAGTTGTGGAGGCCTTGAAGGATCAAGGAGTGTGTAGGTGGAACCATGCTTTAAGATCAGCTCAACAACATTTGAGAGCTCAAGTGAGGTCTCTTTCTCAAGCAAACCAGCTTTCTTCTTCTTCTTCCTCTTCTGCCATGGTCTCTACCAGCCTAAAAGATGACAACACAAAGCAGTCTGATGAGTCCTTAAGGACGGTCATGTACTTAAGCTGCTGGGTCCCAACTAAACAATATTTTTCTGTGTTGACCAAAAAATGTGGGCTGATAAATCAGGGGCTATTGTTTTGGCCTTCCTTGGGGCTTGTATATATTATGATGCAGTTAATGAAATTCTGTTTCTCCATTTAACTTGTGTTTCTCAGCATTTTTCACCTTCATGAACTTCCCCTTTAAATGGAAACTGCATATTGTATCACAGTTTTACACTGAAACCTTTCAAATTTCCAAGAAATCAAATCGCAAGAGAAAAGGGCTGCGAGTAATTTATGCTTATTCCAATGCCATCTTCCGCTAAATATATTTGTAACAATACTTCTTTCAGCTGGGGTTGCAAACTTGCAATCCTTTTGATGAACATGGTTGATCGTACAAGATTTTTCGGAAGTTTGAATTCTTAATTCCACGATGAAAAATTGAAGCAAAGTTGCTTCTTGGCTTTGTTTTATCTTCTCAATCCTTCTGATGCACATGAATGGGCGGCATCACATTTAGAAACCAATTGATTGATTACTGAATAAATTTTGCCTAGACATTATCGCCCTCTAGTTCTAGGCGATGACTTGTGAACAATGTTGTTAAAACGTAGTTTCTACGTTGAAACGGTAAGAGTCGGTAAGAGTGAACAAAAACATAAAAACGGAAACGAAACGTAAGAGTTTATTTCGTACTTAAAAAAAAAAAAAATCCAACATATATAAAACTAAAACACACTAATAATACATTAAAGTTATCACAAATTTAAATCTAAACACTTACTCATCAACCATCACACCAAAGCAATAAAAAAGTAAAAAGGATCAACATCTCTAATTTAGCTTATCAGAGTCAAAGTCAATGTCAATATCATCTTCTCCATCCCCTCCCCCACTAAGAAATTCGGGAATATCCAAATCATTCAAGTTCCCCTCTTCTTCATTCAGATCATGATCATCCAAGGCAAGGGGATCTTGATCTTCTCCAACTCCAGCATCTTCTTCAAAAGCTTCACATGTTGGTTCCACAATCCAATCATCATCCGATTCAATGTCATCAAAGTTATAATCAATTTGAGGAGACACTTTAGGTTTTGTGTTGCCTAATCTTGAGTTAGCCATCACAAAAACAACATTATTCATTGTCTCTTACTTCAAACGATTTCTTTTCTTTGTGTGGACCTAAACAAATACAAGAAAATAATTTAATACTAAACTAATATCATATTTTTGAAATGAAATACAATTCATATTAAAAATATACCATCTCAAAAGCACTCCAATTCCTCTCACACCCAGAGGAACTACATGTCAAGCTAAGCACACGGATAGCGAATTTTTGAAGTTCTGGAACACCATCACTATAAGATTTCCACCATGCTGCTGGACTCTTGGTTTCAACTCCATTTATAGCAAAGGTACTCCCAAAATGGCCTCTACGATGCTTGAATTCCTCAAGTTGCTCATCAATAATTCTTTCAAGAGCCATATCCGCCACCATCCTTTTTATACAATCATATAATCCAACCTTTATTTCATAATCAACTTTAAATGTAGGAGAATAATGTTGTCTTGGGTTAAGGTAGTAGCCTGCAACATGCAAAGGCCTATGGAGTTGCCTCTCCCATCTTGCATCAATGACATCCCAAACAGGTTGATAATTAAAAAGACAAGAAAAGATAACAATTGAATTAATTTTGAGTTAAAATGTCTATAACTCTTAATTAAATAAATTAAATGATAACTTACAATGTAAGTTTTTTTTTGAAACCCTCTTCAATTTTCTCCTTGGCACGATCCATTGCCTCATAAATGGAGCCTATTGTTGCCTCATCTGAATCAACCAACCTAAGCACTTCAATCAAAGGAAGTGCCCCTAGCAAACAAACCTCAACCTTTCTCCAAAAGACTTTGTCCATCACTACATTTTCAATGAGCTTTCCATCTTTTGACTTTTCATATTTGGTTTTCTATCATTCTTCTGACAATAACATTCTTTTCATTGCATTTTTGTTATCATGGAGGCATTTCAAAGTCAAATAGAATGTGGCAAAGCGAGTCATGGTGGGTCTAATCAAATCTTTGCCATTGATGAAGGTATGCAATATTGGAATGAGAGATGCTCTTGAATAGATATAAGTTGTAATTTTTTTTTCCCTTGAAAATTGTATCTTTATGAATGGGTATTTTCTTCTCTAAATCTTCCAACATCAAATCAATGCAGTGAGCAGCACATGGTGTCCAATATATTTTCTTTCTTTTCTCCATCAACAAAGCCCCAGCAGCTTTATAATTCGCAGCATTGTCCGTGACAACTTGGACAACGTTTTCTTCACCAACCTCCACTACCACTTCATGAATCATCTGAAAAATCTTGTCAGCTGTTTTGGCAATGTGAGATGCATCGATGGACTTGAGAAACACAATTCCCATAGAGTTATGCACACAAAAATTGATTATTAATCTTCTTCTTTTATCAGTCCACCCATCAGTCATTATTGTACATCCAGTTTTCTTCCACAAAGCCTTATGCTTTTCAACAATAGTCATTGTCTTCTCATATTTTTGCTTCAAGTATTTTACCCTACACTCATGATAAGATGGTGGCTTGAAACCTGGTCCATGTTTAGCAATTGATCCACACATCTTTTTGAAATCATTGTTATTTACAAAATTGAAAGGAATTCCATTATTATAAATAGCAGTGCAAATGTCAAGACATGACTCCTCTCTCAAATTCCTCTTCAATATGGTATTGATGGTTACGGGAGTGGATGATTTACTTTTCTTAAAAATATCGGAGGAGGTTGTAGCACCACTAACAACTTCCCCTTGTATTTGAGATGGTTTTCCTTGTTTTGCTTCAACAAGAAGATTCAACATCTCTATTTTTACTTCCTCAGGCACCAATATACATGGTTCAACATCTCTAGATGTTTCTGCCAAATGGTTCTTCACACGAAAAATTCTAGCAGACATTACTTTGGGACAATACTTGCATTTAAGCTTTTTTGTTCCTGGAACTTCAATTGTATACTTCCATCCAGGATCTGACTTATTTCCAGGAGCATTTCTAGCCCTCTTCCCCCCAATACTAGTGTTACCTACACTTGCACTTGCAGTCCCACTCTCACTCCCAGCAGCCAGAGTGCTGCTACTATCATGAGCACTTGATGAAGCCATGTGTTTTCAAACTATATTTAATCAAAATTCAAAGAAATTATCTCAATTTAAGATTTGTTCTGTAACCTATAAATCAAACTATAATGGGTAATAAATCAAAACTGGGTTTGTTTATACAGAACAACTAACAAGGATTAAGTTCAAAACAGAACAGAGATTTTCGAGACCCAAAAAAATAGAACAGAGAACAATAAATCAGAACAAAATAGAGAACATCCCAGAACAGAGATTATACAGCAATAAAAATAAGCCAGAGAACATCAGAATTCGTTACAAAACTAATTATCATTCCCATCCAATTGAATCACAAAACTAGCCAGTCCAAAATGAGGGACTTTCATGTGCTGGTGAAAAACGAAGTGAATGAAAAATGATGAAACCGATGAAGTGAATGAAAAACGAAGAGGATGAAGTCTAGTACTAGTACATCAGGCGCTTTCGTTACTTTTTGGCTAAAACGAAGAGGATGAAGTGAATGCAAAAACAAAGACGAATCAAAGAGAAGAGAAGGGTTTCTATTACAGATCCGAACCTAGGAAGCTTTGTCGTAGACGATTAACAAGGAGCAAGCAGCCAGCGACAACGGTGGATGAAGAAGAAACTCAGCAGCCCCAGCGATCGCCAATCAGTGAAGAAGACGGAAGAAGAAGTGAAGACTGAAGAACCCAAATGTCGAATGAGTCGAACTCGAATGGAATAGAAAGGGCTTCGATTTCGTTTTTTCATTTTGCCTGACTCGAGACTGAGCTTCTGTTTTTTTTTTAAAAAAAAAACCTAACCAAATCAACTCGGTAAACTCGACGTTTTTACCGAGTTTACCGAGTTGACTCGCCGTTCTCACCGTTTCGCCTCCAAAGCCGTCCAGACCGTCGTTCTGACTCGTTTGGCTGCCGGAAAACGTAGAAACAAGCGCTTCTACGTTCTGAAACGCCATTTTCACAACAATGCTTGTGAATATAGGGGTTAGACCATAGAGTAACTAGAGAGTTCACTAGTGGAGAATTCATAAAGTGAGTAACTGGAGAGTAAACTGCAAATAAAGTTGAAAGCCCCCACTCTATTATTATTATTATAGTGGGTGATTATTTTAAAAGTCTAAGAATATCAAGGTTAAAAGTATTAATTTATTATCATTATTATGAATATCGTTTAGTATTTATTAGGATTAGATATTAATATTATATTTTAGAAACATATCTTTAAAATATTTTGATCATACTAGATTATGATAGATTTTAGAGTTAGTGTTAGCCTATTAATTTGTCTATATAAATAATTCTTTATATTCTCTTTTACTTTTAAGGATCAATAATAATATTAGTATTTCTCATGTACTCCAATGTAATCCTTCAATTGTGTTTTGTGCTTCCCAATATCGTTTAGTATTTATTAGGATTAGAAATTAATATTATATTTTAGAAATATATCTTTAAAATATTTTGATTATATTATATTATGATAGATTTTAAAGTTAGTATTAGCCTATTAATTTGCCTATATAAATACTTCTTTATATTTTCTTTTACTCTTAAAGATCAATAATAATATTAGTATTTCTCATGTACTTCAATGTAATTCTTCAATTATGTTTTGTGTTTGATGCTATCTCGTTACACGTGTGGTCCGATCTCATATGCTTGTTGTTGCTTTGGTCCTTATGAGATAGTTTGTCAGGTTTGATACTTTTTATTGTTTGAACTTTGGTCAAGTTAGTGGATTATTATCGCAACATTTGTTGTTTGAGTTATACGCTATTGATAATTATTTTCTTAAAGATCACTTACTCCACATACACTTGCAAGCTTCTTCTAGTTTGAGGGGAGTGTCGAGAATATCAAGTTTAAAAATATTAATTAATTAATTATTATTAGGGATTTTATCATTTAGTGTATTAATATTATATTTTAGGAATATATTTTTAAGATATTATAATTTGATTTGTTTAGGATAGATTTTAAGGTTAGAATTAGTTTATATAAGGCTTCTTTGTATTCTCTTTTATTGTTAAGATCAATAATAATATTATTTATCATGTATTTCAATGTGATTATTCAATCTCATCAAGAAGAAGAATGAGTAAAGCCTAAATTTGTTGAACTCGAGTGTATTATATGTGGATCGAGACTGAGAGCACCATTAACCATTTCTCATTGAAGGTTTTCAAGTTATCATAAGGCCATTTGGAAAATGTATCAAAGGTGAAAAACTACAGTAAATAAAATAAGAATAATGCTGAGGGTAACAGGTGAAAAAAAGGCACAAACAGTTTAAGCCCTTTACTTCATCCGTGTGCGTTGTTCAATGTGAAAGTCCATGAAAGACGGGTACAATGTGTATATTTAGGAGTGGTAATAGGTCTCATGGGTTTTTTTGTTTTTTTAGTTTGGATTGAAATTTTTTAAATCAAGTCATTATTTAAAAAATTAGTTTTTCTAGCTTATATTTATACAATAAAAGTTACTTATATAACTACTAATCTAAACATAAATCATGTTTTACAATCTAATTTTTTTACAAGTATTTTTCTAAACAAACTAAATATGTATTGCGTCATCAGCCACTCACCGAACAGTTTTACTCCAAACTATTGCAAAGCTGGAACCTTTATTTCATCAAAAGACTCAAAAAGTAAAAAAAGAAACAAGCAGTTTCCGCTCTTTATCCATGAAACTGGGGGTATAGTACAGGAGTTTTTTTAATGATATCCAAACCCGCGGGCTTACTTGAAAGTGACGTAAGGATGTGGTCCAGGTCCAACATCCCAAAACCACTTGCTCAAAGCCTCTGGTTTTCCAGTGTTTTGGCCTTTTTCTTTCATCTACCAACTACTTCCCTTTATATATTACACTCCTTCCAGCCGTTTGCTCCATCAACCCAAATCGTGCCATCTAGTGTTCCATTACTCACCGAGTTTCCTTTACTGTCATACCAAACGCAAAGCAACCAGTGTTATAAGAAGAATCATAAGATGAGTTCAACAAGCAGAGCTTGGATTGTGGCAACTAGTGTTGGAGTTGTGGAGGCCTTGAAGGACCAAGGAATTTGCAGATGGAACTCTTCTTTAAGATCAGCTCACCAACATCTCAAGAACCAAGCAAGGTCTGTCTCTCAGGTTAAGAAGCTTTCTTCTTCTTCTTCTGCTATGATTTCCAACAGACTCAAAGATGAGAAGGCGAAGCAATCAGAAGAGTCCCTGAGGACAGTCATGTACTTAAGCTGTTGGGGTCCCAATTAAAGCCAAAAGGAAGTTAGAAAAGAACATTCTTGTAATTAGTTCCTGGTTCTAAGCTTCCTCGTGTTGTATTAGCTTTAGTTTATTCTCCCTTGTGACGGAGTGATGTAAATTTTGATAGACGGTAATGGAAAAGTCTGAATTTTTCACTATAAATTGGTGTTCATCCCCATTTTCCTCTTATCTGAAAGTTGATTACTTTATCAACATTTCCATACTGATATGTGCTTGCCTTGTTTAAAAGTGAAAAGGGCAAAACACGAAACTGATTATCATAGAGATTTTAGGTGGATGACAGAAAAGAAGTGGCTCTTCTTTCGCGAGCTTTGATTACAGATATATGTTACTGCCTCCCATTTTTTGATTATAAAATAAAAACGGTTAAACTGAAGAAATTATATCTTGAGAAGCGTCTGAATTTTAATGACTTGTGGATTGTTTACTTTGCAGTTATAATTAACATTTAGTAACTTAACTGCTTCTGGCCTTGGATTCCTGAACCAAAAATAACTGGGGAGTGAACAATTATCCACATGAGTTCAGAAAACAGGTGGACGATTCTTGTTGGACCGTCATTCGTGTGAGTGAAAAGTTCTGTACTGAACTTAACGTTTCAAAAGTTTGGAGTTAAGATATCCAACAAATAAGTGAAGATATGATTTCTTTCAATACCACCGTACTAATGTTATTTGCAAAAGTTCTCTTACAAATCAATAGATTTTCTCCACAGCATTTTGAACTGCTTTTAATATGGCATTAGAAGACAGGCATTGATCATAAGGATTCATGAAAAATGTCCCGTTCAATTATTAATATCAGGATGTTACAGTTACTGTAAAATTCTTGAGCACTTGAAAAAGTAAACACATAACAGCTTCATTGGTAGTAAAGTAATACCAATTCGTGCCTCAATGTGCATTGCTTCTATTCGTATATTTGTGGGGGACGTGGTCACTATTTTGTTATTTTTGAAGATTGCTATTTCACTATTAATTGTTTTAGCCTCCAATCAGTGGATCCAAAGTGTGTCCCCTTTGCCCCGAAGCAAGCTGTAATACTCTATTCAGAGATGAGGACTTCTTGGAGGGGTAAATTTTTTTAAAAAAACCATGAATGTCGAGAGAATCTTGCAAAGTGGCAGTAGCTGTGTGTGTGACAAACTTGTGATAAGGACATGTGATCCCAATGAGAAGGATACACTTATTGTGAAGTTCAGGCAATAAAATAAGGAATCATGGGCTTGTGAGCCACCAAAATCCCCTGCACAATTCTTCTAGCACTTGGTTTTTCTCCTTATTCCTAGTCATTTCCAAGTTTTAACAACTTGGGTATCTTAAGCTTCCTTCTACATATAAAAGAATCACATTCACTTCATCTTCCTCCATCAAAACATAAACTCATTTTAAGATACATCAACCTTAGTTACAGAAGAATTAAACGATGAGTTCAGCAAGAGCAGCTTTAGAGTTGCAGCAAGTATTGGAGTTGTGAAGGCCTTGAAGGATCAAGTAGTGTGTGGATCGAACCATGCTTTAAGATCAGCTCAACAACATTTGAGAGCTCAAGTGAGGTCTCTGTCTCAAGCAAATAAGCTTTCTTCTTCCTCCTCCTCTTCTGCCATGGTCTCTAACAGACTAAAAGATGACAAAACAAAGCAGTCTGATGAGTCCTTAAGGACGGTTATGTACTTAAGCTGCTGGGGTCCCAAGTAAACCTTTTTCTTTTTGGTACTAAACTATCAGCCATCTCTTTCAACAAAAAAATGTGGAGGCTAATAGTTCTGGGGATATTATTTGGGCCTTCCTTGGGGCTGTTATATAATGTGCTTGTTTGGCATATAGGTAAGAAAAATTATTTATAGTCAATTTGACTAGAAAAGTTAAATTGAGTAAAAGTCATATAGTAAAATGTGATTGATGTTTGGAAGTGCGGTAGCATAAGTAGTTTTTGATACTTAAGCTTATAGCCAATCTAAAATATTTTTAAGCACTGATTAGTACTCAAAATATACTTCAGAATACTGAATGATACGAAAAAAAAAAAATTTCATGATCTTGAAAAATTATTTTATGATTTTGAAAAAATTATTTTTAGTATCATTCAGTACCCTAAATTATTTTTTTTAGGTTACTTAATGGTACAAAAAATATACTTCAAGATTTTGAAAAATACTAAAAAAATACCTCATGATCTTGAATAAATTATTTTTAGTACCAGTCAATTGGGAATTTTTTTTTTTTTAAGGTATTGAATGGTACTATGAATATACTTTAGGATATTAAATAGTACCTCATAATCTTGAAAAGGAGCTCAAAAGCTCTCCAAAGAAATTTTTCAAATAAATTACTTTAGATCCATAAGTCCAATTGGAACCACTTCTCAACCAAATATATATTTTCCTATAAGTTTAATTTAAACAGTGCATAACTCCAATTGGGCTCTTCAAAAGGTGTACCAAACATGCACAAAATAGTTAATGAAATTCTGTTGGTCCATTTAACTTGTGTTTCTCAGCATTTTTCACCTTCATGAACTTTCTCTTTTAATGGAAATTGCATATTGTATCCAGTTTCATTTTTCCAATAAATTAAATCGCAGCAGAAAAGGGCTGCGAGGAATCTATGCTTGTTCCAAGGCCATCTTCCACCAAAATATGTAACAACACTTATTTCAGCAACTACAGAGTAACTAGAGAGTTCACTAGTAAATCTATAGTAATTAGTGAGTGAACTGCAAATAAAGTTGAAAGCGCTCACTCTACTATCCTCTTTACAGTAGGTGAATATTGTTTCAGAAGAAGGAGTAAAGGCTAAATTTGTTGAACTCAAAAGAATATTTATATGGCAATTGGCAACTGTGTGGGGACTGAGACTGAGCACCATTTCTCATTTGATTTTCAAGCTTTTTTTTTATTATTATTATGAAATTTTTAGAAAAGGGGTTAGGTTCACCCACAATCCAAGAGTAGGGCGAAATCTCCCTTCCTCTGAAGTGATACCAATGTTAGAGCGAGCCGTTTATTACCTTTAGGCGTTTTCCTAGGCATCCAAGAGCTAAGATATCTCCCCTAACGACTTGACCAACTCCAGGATGAACCCCCTTCCTTTAGTGAAAGTGTCCAACCCCTTTACCATTAGATTTTCAAGTTATCTGAGGGCCAATTGGAAAAAGTATCAAAAGTGAAAAACTAAGAACAAAGTAAATAAATAAGAGTACTGAGCATCACAAAAATAAATGATTAAGTAGTAAATTCGTTTTGGAAGTATACGTCAAGAAGCAATATTGCCCTAAAAGTTTTTTCAAGTTCAATTTTACCCCAGAAATTTAAAAATGTAGCAATGTTGCTTTTTTACGTTAAAAAACTAATGTTAACCATTAAAAAATTAACGTTAACCGTTAACTTTTTAATGAAATAAGACAATATTGCTACTTTTTTAGACTTTTGGGCAACATTGAGTCTAAAAAAACTTTCAGGCCAACATTACTCTCAATCTCAGACGTGTACTTCTAAGACAAATTTACTACTTAACCTAAAAATAAATAACAGTCTGAGGCCCCCTAATTCATCAGTATGTGTTGTTCGATGGGAAAGTCAAAGAATATGAAGGACAGGTAGAATATTTTGTAATTACCAGCCATTTGCCGAATCAGTTTTACACTAACTTCTTGCTAAGATGGAATCATTTATTTCTTCAAAAGACCCAAAAAAAAATAAATAATAAAAAACAACAAGCAGTTTCAAGTTTCAACTCTTTTCTCCTAGAAACCGGGGGTATGGTAGTTTTTTATAAGATCCAAACCGCGTGCTGGTTGTCATTATGTGAAGCCTAATCATCAAACCTAAAAAAATCCAAATCCACAAAGTGCTTACTTGAAAGTGAGGTAAGTATATGGCCCAACACCCCAAAACCACTTGCTCATAGCCTCTGGTTTTCCTATAGTTTTGGCCTTTTCTTTCATCTACCTGCTTTCTCTTCTCAAGCTTCCCTATATAAAACAATCCCTCCTCTTGTTTGGTCCATCAAACCCAAATATCTAGTGATCCATTACTCACCGAGTTTCCTTTTCTGTCGTACCAAAAGCAAATCACGCAGTGTTTTAAGAAGAATCATAAGATGAGTTCAGCAAGCAGAGCTTGGATTGTGGCATCTAGTGTTGGAGTTGTGGAGGCCTTGAAGGACCAAGGAATTTGTAGATGGAACTCCTCTTTAAGATCAGCTCACCAACATCTCAAGAACCAAGCAAGATCCGTCTCTCAGGCTAAGAAGCTTTCTTCTTCTTCTTCTATGATTTCCAACAGACTCAAAGATGAGAAGGCGAAGCAATCAGAAGAGTCCCTCAGGACAGTCATGTACTTAAGCTGTTGGGGTCCCAATTAAAGCAGGAGGAAAGCATGAAAAGAACTTTTTGTGTGTAATCTATTCTTAGTTCTCTGCTCCCCCAGCAAAAAAAAAAAAGGATGATTGAGTTTTGCCATATTAGTTCTCCATGGTGACAGAATGATGTAAATTTTGACAAACATTAATACAAGTGTCAGATTTTATTTCTTGTAACACATTTGTCCTTCTCCATTTTCACTTTGGTATGCAGATGTGCTTGCTCTTAACTGAGAGATCCATACTCTATCAGCTTTTCTTCACTGATATACGCCTGACTTAAAACAGAAAATTCGCATTCTAACTGAAGACGATGAACAACAAAAAAACAAAACTGGTTATCCTTGAAATCTAAGGAAAACAGAATGGACGAGGGCCACAATTTTGATTGCAGATTATTAGATTATATAATTGCCTCCAATTTTTAGTGAAAAAAGATGTCAAATGAAGACATGCTATTGCTATCCTGAGAAGGAAATAGCCATTCATGGGAAGCAAATATTTCTATAATGTTTGGCAAAATTGAAAACACACACACACACACACAATTTGGGGGCGAGCAATTATGTCCACTTGTGCACAACTCTTGTTGGATTACCTGGTAATCAATTGGGTTACAAGTGAAAAGTCTTTATATTAAATGGGATATCTAGTAATATTTTATTAATGTATTGAAAAGCTTTATTTACCCCAAAATTTTGAAATATTTGATGGACAATATTAGATCAGTATGAAAAATTTACTGATGTTTTGTTTAACTATTTATATCAGTATGCTGCAGTTTGCATAAAATTATTGCGCATTTGAAAAGTCAATAAGAAAATTGGTTTGATAAGTAACGTAATGCCAATAGAGTCCTCAATGTGCTATGTATCTACTCATGTTATTAACCATGTTTTCAGGTATTAATCACTCGATCCAAAAACTTTGTGCCAGTGTGTTGAAGTAAGCAGTAATCAACTCAGCAAGACAACCACATGCGAATCATGAACCTTAGTCTAATGCTAAGTAGCAGTATGTTGTCACCTTGTGATAAAGACATGTGGTACCTTTGATGCCGATGCATTTAACTTGGTTCTGAAACCATGGGCTTCAAAACCACCTGCACGATCCTTTCGGGCCTTGGTTTTTCCGCTTTATCTTTGTCCTTTTTCCTTCTTTCAGCAACAACTTTACCGTCTCAGGTTTCCCTCTTTATCTCTATATAAACAAACAAGTTCACTTCATTTTCCACCATCAAAACATACACTAATTTCACAATTGAGTGACACCAACCTTTAGTTACATAACAATTAAACAAGATGAGTTCTAGAAGCAGTGCTTGGAGTGTTGCAGCAAGTATTGGAGCCGTGGAGGCCCTGAAGGACCAAGGCGTGTGTAGGTGGAACCATACTTTAAGATCAGCTCAACAACATCTGAGAAATCAAGTGAGGTCTTTGTCTCAAGCAAACAAGCTTTCATCTTCATCTTCTGCCATGGTCTCTACCAGACTACAAGATGACAACACAAAGCAGTCTGAGGAGTCCTTGAGGACGGTCATGTACTTAAGCTGCTGGGGTCCCAACTAAACTATTTTTTCTTTTTCTTTTTTATGTATTGAACTATTAGTCATCTCTTTCAACAAAAAAATGTGGAGGCTGATAGTTCTGGGGCTATTATTTTGGCCTTCCTTGGGGATTGTATATAATATAATGTAGATAATGAAATTCTGTTTCTCCATTTAACTTGTTTTTCTCAGCATTTTTCACCTACATGAACTTTTTCTTTTAATGGAAATTGCATATTGTATGATCACAGTTACAATTTTCCTAGAAATTAAATCGCAACAGAAAAAAGCTGCGAGTAATCTATGCTTATTAGTTATTCCAATGCCATCTTCAACCAAAATATGTAACAACACTGATTTCAGCAACTATAGAGTAATTAGAGAGTTCACTGGTAAATCTATAGAGTAACTTGTGAGTGAACTGCAAATAAAGTTGAAAGCGCCCACTCTACTATCTTCTTAATAGTAGGTGATTGTTTTAGAAGGAAAAAGCTTGGAGGCTAAATTCTCAGACGTCTATTATATGGGAACTGTGTGAGAACAAGACTGAGAGCACCATTTCTCTTTGGGTTTTCAAGTTATCTGAAGTCCATTTGGAAAATGTATCAAAGGTGAAAAACTATGAACAAAGTGAGTAAATAAGAATACTAAGCATCACGGGAAAAAAAAAAAGCATAACAGTTTGAGTCCCTTAATTCGTCAGTATGTGTTGTTCAATGGGAAAGTCTATGAATATGAAGGACAGAAAGAATATTTTGTAATTACCATTTACCAGCCACTTGCCGAATCAGTTTTACTCCAAATTCTTGCTAAGCTGGAATCATTTATTTCTTCAACTCTCTTCTCCTAGAAACCGAGGGTATAGTAGTTTTTTATAAGATCCAAAACGCGAGCTGGTTGTCATTATGTGAAGCTTAGTCACGAAACCTCAAAATTCCAAATCCACAACGTGCTTACTTGAAAGTGACGTAAGTATATGGTCCAACATCCCAAAACCACTTGCTCTCAGCCTCTGGTTTTCTCATAGTTTTGGCCTTTTCTTTCATCTACCTAATTCCTCATCTCAAGCTTCCCTATATATAAAACAACCCTTTCCCTCGTTTGGTCCATCAAACCCAAATCCTGCTATCTAGTGTTCCATTACTCGCCGAGTTTCCTTTTCTGTCATACCAAAAGCAAATCAAGTGGTGTTATTAAAAGAACCATAAGATGAGTTCAGCAAGCAGAGCTTGGATTGTGGCATCTAGTGTTGGAGTTGTGGAGGCCTTGAAGGACCAAGGAATTTGCAGATGGAACTCTTCTTTAAGATCAGCTCACCAACATCTCAAGAACGAAGCGAGATCCGTCTCTCAGGCTCAAAAGTTTGGGAAATTTTGCTGAAATAAGAACCATTTTAAAAAAAAATTGGTCAAAACGAGGAGGCACAGTAAAAATAATTTACCAAAATATAGCAATCAGACAACGCGGCACATGGTGTCATATGGCGTGACGTCACTGTGTAAGTGACGTCTGGTCCTAGCGCCACATATAAAAAAAATAATAAAATAAAAAACACAGGGCATCTAACGCCCTACAATAAAACAGGCATCTTTAATTAAAGCTATAGGCAGCTTTAATAATTTAGAAGGATGGACGTTCCTACTCTGAATTTTAAATTTTTTTAAAAAAAAATGAATGGTGCAATGTTTTTTTAAAACAAATTATTTAATTTTTTTTTTTTTGCTGCAATTGCAACAAGCTTCATGCCCCTGCAGCAAGTTTTTTTTTTTAAAAAAAAAATCTACATTTTATATAAACGCTCCAAACACACGCACAAATTTACATACATATACATATCAGTAGAAACAGAGGGAGAAACGAGAGAAAATCTGTCATTCATAATCTTCATCTTCATCCATTTCTTGCAATTTCATTTGTTCTTTTAATTACATTGTGTTTCTTCATTTCTTTGTTTAATTGCTTATATACATTGTGTTTCTTCTTCTGATTAGTTGCAATTTGTGTTGTTGTTTGTTTTATCTGTAATTTGTTCTTCTTTTTCATACTATAATATAAGAAAAAAAATGAATCAAATTTGTTCATTTGTATATTATAATTGTTCTAAAAATATAGGTGCAAACGGATAGACTTTTGAAGGTGAAAAACTAGCAATGTATATTGTTAGAGGCATGTCCTTTGTAGATTTAAATGAAAAGATCCATTGGAAGCTAAAGCTGCAACAAGAGTTGGTAATATCTTCAGTGACTGTTAGAGTTGCTATTGGAAACCACAAATATGAAGGTTTTGCCATATCCGATGATAAGGATTTGGGAAAAAAAATTTCAAACATTCAAGGAAAGCCTTATTAACCAATTTGTTGAGTTCTATGTGGATATTAAAATGTCAGAAGAGGATGTACCAATATCGATTGATGAACTCCACCTTAATAATCAGTCATATTATATGGCTTATTCCAATACACCTCATCCAACACAATCTACCATTGTACATGGAGAAAAAAGCGATTGTATGGTAGATGAACCTGACAACGAGGACGAGCAAAAGGAAGAAGATGAAGACACATTATTGGCAAATGATTGAGTTTTCTGGTGCCATATTAGTTTAGTGGATTCTCCATGGTGACATAATGATGTAAATTTTGACAAAGACTAATACAAGTGTCAGATTGTATATCTTGTAACACACCTGTTCATCGCCATTTTCATTGTGGTACGCCGATGTGCTTCCTCTTCACTGAAAGATCCATACTGGATCAGCATTTCTTCACTAATATACGCCTGATTTAAAAGAGAAACTATCATGCCAACCGAAGATAATTAAAAAAACAAAAATTGTTATCGTCGAAATCAAAGGAAAACAGAATAGACATGGGCCACGATGAAGTTTGGTAGAATAGCCATTTATGGGAAGCAAATATTTTTATAAAGTTTGGCAGAATGATTTTTTTAAAAAAAAAAAATGGATTACTAGTGCACAACTCTTGTTGGATTACTTGGTTATCTATTGGATTACTAGTGAAAAATTTAATATTATATGTGATATCAATAGTAATAATATAAAACTGATGAAAATATAGATCACGAACAAAAGATAGAAGATAGAGAGAGAGAGAGTAGAGGGAAATTCTTATTTCAGTGTATTCAGAATGTTTACAGAAAACCTCTATTTATAGATGGAAAATGAGTCTTTAGTGTAATTTCCACCTCATGGTCATAAGAGGTAATTTCCCTCTAAACTTTCACATGTGAAACAATAGTAAACATGTGAAGTAATAGTAATCATGTGAAGTAATAATGGACAAACATATAAAATATTTATAACACTCCCCCTTGGATGTCCATTATAAATGTGCCTCGTTAAAAACTTTAACTAGGAAAAACCCAGTGGGATAAAAACCTAGCCAAAGAAAAGAGTACATCATCCATTGATACACTGTCTAGTACTACCTCATTAAAAACATTTCTAAGAAAACCCAGTCGGACAAAACCTAGATAAGGGAAAAAGAGTATAGCGTGTATCGACTCCCCCTGTTGACAATATCAGTATTACTCCCCCTGATGACATTAGTTGAGATCTTTGAGTCTTCAAAGACCAATACCATGGACAAGCTTCTCAAAGATTGCTTCTGGAAGTGACTTGGTGAAGAAATCTGCCAAATTTTCACTTGAACTGATTTGTTAGATATCTATTTCACCATTCTGTTGAAAATCACGAGTAAAGAAGAATTTTGGTGAAATATGCTTAATTCTATCGCCCTTGATGTAACCTTCCTTAAGTTGGGCAATACATGCAGTATTATCCTCATATAGAACTGTTGGAATCATTTTACCAGAAGATAAATGACAAGTAGTTCGTATATGATGAATTACTGACCTCAACCACACACATTCTTGACTTGTTTCATGCATTACTAGGATTTCTGCATTATTAGATGAAGTGGCCGATATAGTCTGTTTCATAGATCTCCATGAAATAGTTGTACCTCCACATGTAAATACATAGCCTGTTTGTGATTTTCCATCATGTGGATCAGACATAAATCCAACATATGAATAACCAATCAGTTCATGTTTAGATACATTTGAATAATATAACCCCACATTCATAGTACCTCTAAGGTAACGAAAAATACGCTTTACACTACTTCAATGCCTCTGTGTTGGTGCAGAACTATATCTTGCTAATAAATTAACAGCAAACGATATATCAAGTTGTGTGTGATTAGCAAGATACATTAATGCTCCAATAGCATTAAGATATGGTACTTCTGGACCAAGTAATTGTTCTACACCTTTTTCGTTAATTACTTGGGGTTGGAATTGATCTTTTTCTTTTATCAAAGACATTACAACCATTGAAGTACAAAATGGATGTGACTTATCCATATAAAATCGTTTTAGGACCTTCTTTATATAAGTTTTCTGATATACAAAGATTTCATCCTTCAAGTACTCAATTTGTAATCCAAGACAAAATTTTGTCCTACCCAAATCTTTCATTTCAAATTCTTTCTTTAAACAATTAATTGCTTTTGAAATCTCTTCAGGAGTTCCAATAATGTTGATATCATCAACATAAACAACAATTATAGCAAATTCGTTTCTCGATCTTTTCATAAAAATATATGGGCATATCGGGTCATTTTTGTACCCTTCTTTCAACAAATATTCTTTGAGACAATTATATCACATGCGCCCTGATTGTTTCAAGCCATATAGGGACTTATTTAATTTGATCGAGTATTATTCTCGTGAATTTGAATTAAATACTTCTGGCATCTTGAGTCCTTCAAGAACTTTCATATAGATTTCACTATCAAGTGAGTCATACAAATAGGCAGTCACGACATCCATTAGATGCAAATCAAGCCCTTCATTTGCCGCTAGGCTAATTAAATAATGAAAAGTAGTTGCATCTACTACTGGTGAATATGTTTCTTCAAAATCAATGCCAAGTCTTTGTGTAAAGCCTTGAGCTACTAGGCATGCTTTATACCTTGTAATTTCACCCTTTTCATTTCTTTTTCGTACAAAAACCCATTTATATCCAACTGGCTTTACATCTTTAGGTGTATGGACTATAGGTCCAAATACTTTTCGTTTTGCTGCATTTATGGCATCTTTCCATAGGGGCCAATCCTTTCGCTGTTGGCACTCACTAATGGATTTTGGCTCATGATCCTCATCATCATTCATTACATCATATGCCATATGATTAGCAAAAATGTCATCAACATTGACTTCATTTCGGTTCCATTTGATACTATTTGTGACATAATTTATTGAGATCTCATTATTTTCATACATTTCAGGTACCTGGATCTCTTCTAAGGCCACAATATTCTCTTCTGGAGATAATACCTCTTCATGAAGTGGCTCATCCAGAGCTACACTTTTTTCTTAATTATCCTCGACTTGGTCATCTATAATCTTAGCTCCTTTTCTTTTTCGAGGATTTTTATCTTTGGAACCAATAGGCCTACCACGCTTTAGGCGTACTTTTGATTCATTTATAATCGGTTGTCCTACCGGGACGTCAATTTGAATAGGAGCATTAGCAGCTGGAATATGTGACTTTGTCACTTTCTTTAGGTCAGTGAATGCTTCTGGCATTCGATTAGCTAAATTCTGTAAATGAATTATCTTTTGAACTTCTAGTTCACATTGTTTTGTACAAGGATCAAAATGAGCCAATGATAATTCATTCCAACTAATCTCTTTATTCAACTGCTTATTTTCTCCCCCTAATGTTGGGAAGACTGATTCATCAAAATGACAATATGCAAATCATGCAGTAAATAAATCTCCTGTAGACGGTTCTAGATATTTTATAATTGAAGGAGATTTATAGCCAACATAAATTCTCATTCTTCTTTGAGGACCCATTTTAGTACGTTGTGGAGGTGCTATTGGCACATATATTGCACTTCCAAAGGTCCGAAATGGGAAATATTAGGTTCTTCACCAAAAACCATTTGTAAGGGGGAAACTTTTAAATAAGTAGTTGGCCTGATGCGAATTAACATTGCTGCATGCAAAATGGCATGGCCCCAAGCAGAAATTGGTAAATTAGATTTCATAAGTAAAGGTCTTGCAATAAGTTGCAATTGTTTTACTAATGATTCTGCAAGCCCATTTTGCGTATGAACATGAGCTACGGGATGTTCAACATCAATTCTAAGGGACATGCAATATTCATTAAAAGTCTGTGAAGTAAATTCACCGGCATTATCAAGACGTATTTTCTTGATAAGATAATCAGGGTAATGTGCTCTTAATCTTATCAATTGAGCAAGTAATCTCGCAAATACCAGGTTTCGAGAAGATAGTAAGCACACATGTGACCATTTAGTTGATGCATCAATTAAAACCATATAATACCTAAATGGTCCGCATGGTGAGTGTATTGACCCACAAATATCTCCTTGTATCCGTTCTAGAAATGTGAGAGATTCACTTTCTACTTTGCTTGGTGATGGCCGAATAATTAATTTTCCCTTGGAACATACATCACATGAGAAATCATGGGATTTTGATATTTGTTTCTGTTTTAAGTTATGTCCACATGAATTCTCTATTATACGTCGCATCATAATTGACCCGAGATGGCCTAACCGGTCATATGTCAAACAATAAATATATCTTTATCAGCATGCTTCTGGTTTTCCATAACATTTATTTCAATTGTACTAATACATGAATAGTACAAACCAGAAGATAACATAGGTAATTTCTCCAGAACATATTTTTCACCATATCTAACATTAACAATTTGTAGATATTCTTTATTCTCCTCATTTATAGTCTCAATATGATATCCATTCCGACGGATATCTTTAAAACTCAATAAATTTCTATGAGACTTAGAGGAATACAAAACATCATTAATAATAAATTTCATACCATTAGGTAATATTATTATTGCCCTTCCAAAGCCTTCAATCAATCTCGTATTACCCACTATAGTATTGATGCTTGTACTACAATTTGTTAGATGTGAAAAATATTTCTTATCTTTAAGAATTATATGTGTCGTTGCACTATCAATGAGACATATATCTTCATTCTTGTGTGCAATATTTGAAATATCCATGAGCTTCATAAAAAGAAAAGAAAATGCATTAAAACATATTTAATATAGGAAATGCATTAAAAACATATTACATAATCGACAACAAGTCAAAGCAAAACAAAATAATTATTACAATTTCTGCAAAACTTATTTAATCATAAAAATCTTCCACCTCCAAGTGTGACATAACATCATCATTTGGCTCATTGACATCATTATCCTTATGAGTCTTATTGTCACATTCCACATTATTAACACTCCTTTTTATAGAGGCTTGGTAAAGTTTCGCTAAATGTTCTGGCGTACGACAATTACATACTCAGTGTCCCTTCATACCACACGATAACATTTATGTTCTACAACTTTTGAAGGACCTTCTTTATCATTCTTTTGTCCTTCATTATTCATCTTTTTCTAGTGGGTATAAGGACTATAATAACCTCTTCCACCATGATAAGAACCATGATTATTTCTGCCTCCACGATTTCCATGTCCCCGTCTACGGCTATGACCACGACCGCGACCATTACCACGACCACGATCGCGACCACGGCCACGACCATGATCATTTCGTACACTCACATTCGCTTCAGGAAATGGAGAAGATCCAGTGGGACGATTTTCATGATTTTTCATCAATAACTCGTTATTTTGCTCAGCTACTAATAAACATGAGATTAACTCAGAATATTTTTTAAAACCTTTCTCTCGATATTGCTGTTGTAAAAGTATATTCGAAGCATGAAAGGTAGAAAAAGTTTTCTCTAATAAGTCCTCATCAGTTATTTTTTCACCACATAATTTTAACTGAGAACTTATTTTGAAAACTGCTGAGTTATACTTACTTACAGTTTTAAAATCTTGTAGCCTGAGATGAATTCATTCATAATGAGCTCTAGGAAAAATCACTATTTTCTGATGATCATACCTATCTTTCAAACTAGTCCACAATTCAAATGGATCTTTTACCGTTAAATATTCAATTTTCAAACTTTCATGAATGTGGTGTCGAAGAAAAATCATAGCTTTAGCCTTTTCTTGATGGGACGCATCATTTCCCGGTAATATAGCCTTTCCAAGGTCTTTTGCTTGAAGATGGATTTCAGCATCTAAAACCCATGATAGATAATTCTTCCCGGTGATGTCAAGAGCATTAAATTCAAGATTTGAAAGGCTGGAAGACATGATTCAAACTAAAAATAATGATAATAATTAGAATCATAATATAAAATCTTATTATAAATTAAAACATAATTTAAAGAACTGTAAATAAACATGCTAAGAAAATAAAAAGAAGATGAGATAGGAATGGTAGTAAACTCACAGTGAGACCTATCTCATCCGAAGGTAGGAAAGAGGATGCATATTTAATATATAATATATAAAAAGCAGTAAATAATTAAAATAAACAAATAGAGCCCACTAATAAATATACTAGTGTCGCCACCATAAAAGGTAAATAAATGCATAAATAAATGGAGCCCTCTAATATGTATATCAGTGTCACTACCATGAACAATAATTAAAGCAGTGAATAATTAAAATAAAATTTAACAAATAGTGCCCACTAATACTAGTGTCGCTACCATGAAAAATAAATAAAACAGTAAAGAATTAAATTAAATAAATGGAGCTTAGTGTCATCACCATAAAATAAATAAATAAAGCAGTAAGTAAAGTAAATTAAATAAATGGAGCTTAGTATCGCCACCATGAAATAAATAAATAAAGCAGTAAGTAAAATAAATTAAATAAATGGAGCTTAATATCGCTACCATGAAATAAATAAATAAAGTAGCAAGTAAAATAAATTAAATAAATGGAGCTTAATATCGCCACCATGAAATAAATAAATAAAGCAGTAAGTAAAGTAAATTTACCATGAATAGTAAAAATTACTATTTACTGTGAATAGTACATAGTAAATAATCTCAAATCTTAACCATGGAACCCGATGTTCAAAATAATTGGTAAAAGTAGAACTTTAATTCCATAAAATGGTTAAGATTATCCCAGATAAATAAAATGAATATATATAATGAAAATATAAAAGATAATAAGAAAATCCTACCTTTGGTAGATTGATCGTGCTGATAACGTAATATAAAACTGATGAAAATATAGATCACGAATAAGAGATAGAAGATAGAGAGAGAGAGAGTAGAGGAAAATTCTTATTTCAGTGTATTCAGAATGTTTACAGAAGACCTCTATTTATAGATGGAAAATAGACCTTTAGTATAATTTCCACCTCAGAATCATAAGAGGTAATTTCCCTCTAAACTTTCACATGTGAAGCAGCATGTGAAGTAATAATAATCATGTGAAGTAATAATGGACATACATATAAAATATTTATAACAAGCAATATTTTATTGATGTATGGTAAAGCTTTATTTACACCAAACATTTTGAATTGTTCCATGCACAATATTAGATCAGCACTGATCATATGCAAGATTTTCATGGGGGCCAAAGATTTTCCTGGCCAGAAAATTATTGCGTGAGCAGAATTAAATTATAGAGCACTTGAAAAATGTACTGATATAATTTGTTTAACTATTGACATCAGTATCCTGCAGTTTGCATAAAATTATTGAGTAAAGTAATGTCAATAGCTGCCGCAATGTGCTCCGTATCTACTCATATTATTAATCACTCGATCCAAAAACTTTGTGCTCCTGTATGTTGAAGTAAGCAGTAATCAACTCAGTAAGACAACCGCATGGGAATCATCAATCTTGGCCTAATGCTAAGTAGAAGGATGTTGTCACCTTGTGATAAAGATATGTGGTCCCTTCGATGAAGATGCATTTAACTTGGTTCTGAAACCATGGGCTTCCACCGCCTCCAAAACCACCTGCACAATCCTTTCAGGCCTTGGTTTTTCCTCTTTATCCTTGTCCTTTTCCTTCTTTCAGCAACAACTCCACCGTCTCAAGCTTCTCTCTTTCTATATAAACAACCACATTCACTTCATTTTCCTCCATCAAAAAATACACTGATTTCACAATTGAGTGACACCAACCTTTAGTTACAGAACAATTAAACAAGATGAGTTCTACAAGCAGAGCTTGGAGTGTTGCAGCAAGTATTGGAGCCGTGGAGGCCTTGAAGGACCAAGGCGTGTGTAGGTGGAACCATACTTTAAGATCAGCTCAACAACATTTGAAAATTCAAGTGAGGTCATTGTCTCAAGGCGTGTGTAGGTGGAACCATACTTCTTCCTCTTCTGCCATGGTCCCTACCAGACTACAAGATGACAACACAGAGCAGTCTGAGGAGTCCTTAAGGAAGGTCATGTACTTAAGCTGCTGGGGTCCCAACTAGAAAATGTTTTGTACAATTATTGTTATTTATCACTCCCCTCTTTCAAAAAAAAAAATGAGGGTTTGGAGTTCTGAGGCTATATTGGCCAGCCTTGGTGCTTGTCTATGTATATTTTAGAATGAGAAGTTTATTTCTCCTTTATACTTTCATTCACCAGCTCTTTAGTATTAATGCTAAAATTTCTTGGATTTCAAAGCAAAGATCGTTTTTCAAGTATTGCTACTTCAATTCAAGTCAATTTAGTCACAGTTCAAGGACATCAAATTGAACTTTTAGGCTTTGTTTGGGAGTTTGGAGGAAAATGAAAGGAAAGAGATGTAGAGAGTTTGGAAGGGAGGAGAAGGAAAGGAAATAGAATATATTTCCTCCCCTTGTTTGGGAGTTAAAAAAATAGTAACGGAAGAAGATGGAGGATTAATGAGTTATTTTTACCATTTTGTCATTTTCTTTAAAAATTAATATAATTATTATACTTTACAAATAAATTTGAATTTGAATTTTCTAAAAAAAATTATTTATGTAATTTTTATATTCAAAAACTATTTTCTCCTAAAAAAGTATTTCTATCTCTAAAAAATATTTTTGTGTGCATTCCAACAATAGTAAAGAAAAAAGAAATCAAAAATAACAAGGGTGTTTTATTTAAATGAAGGTAAAAGAATAATTAATCCATTTTCCCTCTTAAAACCCCCATATTGGGGGAACTTTATTTTTTTGAAGAATGAGGGTTTTGGGGATTTGTAAAAATCCCTTATTCCCTCCCCTCTTATTTTTAAAACTTCCAAATAGGGGAAGGAACTACTAAAACCTTTCATTTCCTTTCCTTTACCTCCAAAATAGAACTCTCAAACAAAGCCTTAATGTTGCTAGCCACATATTATTGAGTTGCTGACATCTGACTTTGAGGTCTGAAGTTTGAGCCAGCCTTTGTGCTCAACTGCTCATGTATACATAATACATAGCATGTAGTTTGTCTTCATTAGCACTTAGTAAACCTCTTTTATTTAATGGGAATGATCTTTTTCAAATATTCCTATATTACAAATTTACTCAATTCAGTCACACTTCAAGGACATGAGTGTTGAATCTGTAGTATTGCTATACACAGCTTCTAAGGTTGCTAACATATATGACTGATATCTGACCTTGAGGTCTGAAGTTTGATGACAAATATTGTGTTGATGCTAAAATTGGTCTAATGATAGGTGGAATGATTGCTTTGCTAACAATATCAATCAACCATGGATCTATTTCAGGCGCTAAACCTTTACTCTTCAGATTTTTGTGTTTTTTCTGATCCTGAGCTAGCAGCACATTAAAGATTCAGCATCTTCAACAGTATAGGGATAAGTTCTTGATGACACAAAGGATATGAAGGCATCCTCTTCCTTTAATAGCTTTTGAAGTATTAGATTCATTATGATAATGAACAGACACCATAGAACCTTCTGGCATTCTGTTCAGGGCAAATACTCAATTATGGATGGGAAAATAAACTTGGTGTTTCTCAGAGAAGATCTTCATCAAGTTCTATACTTTATGATTCATATGTATCGGAGTTCACATACCAGAACTTGAAATAATAGCTAAGAAAGTCTAATACTTCATTGGATGCTAAAATAACAGATGGCTTCTGATATAAACTCTGGTTATGGAAAGTTTAACCACCAAAATAGCATTCTTTTAAACAATTGAAAGATTACTATATATTTTAATGACTGAGAATTGACGGTGCTCATCTCATACCTTGGTCCTTGTATAATTGAACTGTGGGATCCACCCAACCCGGGTTGTTGTATGTAGTTGATTTTATTGATTTGGTAATATCCATTATAGGGGTTCTCTTTATAAAAGAAAGGACAACCACACCCCAACAAATATAGACAGAGAACAAATTATTTGGCATTACTGTATCAGCATCACGTGTTACTGCAATATTTTCGAGCTAAAGTGTAGAACCAGAAGATTTAAAAAGTTCTCTCAGACATCTTTTAATTATCTCAATCTTTGTGTGTGTGTTTTTTATTATTATTATTTTGTCAATTTTTTGCATTTGATTCGCCGTAGGCATCACTTTTACTGAAGAGAAATCGTATTTTCGAAGTTATTCACCTCTTGAGTTGTCAAATGGGGATTGGAAGCATATCTTAATATGAATGCTTACTTTTTATTGGCCCATAATAAGGTTCTTTCTTTTCGGTTATAAATAAGATGCTAATTTTTGTATTTCATGATGAGGACAAGAGGGGCCCAAAAATTAAAAATAACATATACTTGTTGAAGACTTGTCCATCATACCGACATAGCTGTGCATGATTAAGAGTATTTTCCATATTTCCCTCAAATTAAATCTTTCAAAACCACTTCACCTTTTTTTCTCTCGACCCTATTCACTTTGAGCCACAGCAAAATTTATGAATTCACTTGATCATATTGATAGAGAATGTGAAGAAATGGTAGTTGTTGGATGTTTCAAGTTTAGAAGAATTGATTGATTATCATGGGTATAGAATGGGTCAAAGATGCAGAAAATAGAGTAAACTTTTTGGTTGTGTGCAAAAGTAGTTTTTTAATTCGCAAATAATTTTATTTCAACA
Organism: Acacia confusa; assembly: GCA_037074495.1. Taxonomy (NCBI): domain Eukaryota; kingdom Viridiplantae; phylum Streptophyta; class Magnoliopsida; order Fabales; family Fabaceae; genus Acacia; species Acacia confusa. The sequence continues at coordinate 5,793,151 of CM073509.1, forward strand.
TATAATTAAAAGAAATTACCTCCATTGCTTAATACAAAATGCAAAGTGAATCATGTATTAAAGACACAAGGTAGTACATAACAATATTTGATCCTTGACAACACAAAAATAGAGTCGAAAAGCAAGTGTGTGTATTTAAATATTATCATTTTGTAACCAGTTTGGGATGATTGGGTGCTCTTCCTAACATAAGTTTCTCCTCTAAGAAACAATCTCAAGACCTGGAGAGATTTAGCAATGTTTTATACCACTAGACCAATTATATGTTAAAATAGCACTTAGAATAACAATTGGAGTTTTTAAAAATAGCTTTTCAATTATGATGTACGTTATATGAGCTAAATATGTGAGAAAAGTTTTATTTCGATTTATGTAAATAAACACTTTTGAGACCTCAAAAGTGATGTCAAACAAATAACCTCCAAAGGCAAAGATATCATCTCATTAGGATTAGGATGCTAAGGCGGCAACAAGTATGTAGTGCCAAAGCCTTGATTTTTTTTGCTCAGAAATAAACCAAAGCCTTAATGAATGATAATAAAGTTAGGAGATAATCACACCTCTCATTATTGTGTATCATTGGTGAACTTATGAAAATTAAGTAAGTTAAGGGAAAAAAAATAAGTGTTAATCCAAATATATTATTCTAAAATCACATAAACCAAAAACATACAAACAAACTAGGATCAATATGACCAAATCAGATTTTGAGTAGCGTTAAAACAAAGTAGGTATTGTAAACAAAGGCTGTTTGATTATTCCATAGTAGCAAAATATGGATTTAGTTTTTAAAAAGAAACTAAGGGATATACATATTTATTAAAAATAAATGAAAGATGCTAATGTGGAAAGTGTGGCACGTGGGGAGGATAAGGAGGATTTGGTGGGTGGTCAATCTTAATGACACGATCCACTAATTATATTCTGAGTAAACATCATAGCATATCTTGCCTTTATGCCAAGCCTTTTCTCTAAAAAAGGCTCTTTTTCCTCTAACTCTCCTTTTATCCTTTTTTGTGTTTTTCATAAATAGATAAATAAATCTTTTGCGGTTTAGATTTGATGATATGAAATTATGGTTTTGTTCTTATCCAAATTGCTTTTTGCTTGACAAAGCACCTAGCCTGCAACTATTAGAATTTAGAAGTCCCCACCTCCTCTGATGTTACTGTTTATACCCTAATTTTAGACCATTAATAATAGTTTCGAATAATACTTCATGAGAACAGTAGTTTATAAATTGTTTCATTCTAATTTATGTTTCAACGTTTAAAAAAAAAGTGATTAAAGTCAGAAGAGGAAATAAAATTTCACTTACATATTTATCTTATATACCATAAATCATATTGTAAAAACAGTTTCTATTGTTAACTCAACCAGATATATAATAAAGTAATAAACAAAAGTTAACTGTTAGAAATTCCTAAATAGTAGTGGCAAAGAGGAAAACAAATAAAAATCCATTGTTCCGCTGTTGAAGATTAAAATTTGCAAATTATGCAAAATTCACTAATTTTCTAGTAATATATAATTGGTGCAAGACCATCCCTATTATTGATATCATCATTCAATATAAAACATAACATTAAACTCATTTACCCCTATTTAACCTGATGTGTCAGCATCATATTGGAATCTGGCCATATGATAATTTTTTTTTTAAAAAAAAAAGTACAACAAATGATTGCACTCAAGAAAGGATCAAACTCAGACCCAAAAAAAAAAAGAAAGGATCAAACCAACTGTTAAAAAAGCCCGGGAACCCATAAACAGTCGGACCCCAAACTCACAATTCAAATTAGAGTAATTCCCAAAATTTGAGATCCATATTCTTCAGTAAATTTCACACTGTCAACAACCACTATCTCGGGCAAGAATCAAAAGAAAGAGGTAAGTGAATCAAATAGAGTGTAAGGTCGCATTCAATCTTTGAATTGTTCAGGCTATCACATCAAAAGGTCTTTCTCAGACGGAAACAGCACTAAATGGGAGGATATAGATATATCTGATAGAACTGCCAAATCTTTCTTCACGAAAATACAAAAGTCTCAAACTTTTGTTCGGCGGTCGGAGACCCAGTTGCCGGTTGTTGCAGATTCAGGTGAGGCGGCGAGTGGGTTTTCCGGTGAAGAATGGCATTGGAAAGCCAAAAAATGGGGTCTGATGGGAAGGTTTGGAATCTCTGTAGAATGCCGTTTTGGCAAACGAGCCATTCTTTTTCTGCTGCTTCCTCAACAACTTCTATGCATTATGCTCATCATCAACAAAACATTAATCTTCAATCTGGTGATAGTTCAACTCAACATCAATCTTCCAGTACGGTTTCCTCCATGGCCAAGTCTCTGCTTCCTACAAGGAAGAGGCTACGTCTTGATCCTCCCAACAAGCTCTACTTCCCCTGTAAGTGTCTCACAATTCCTCTTTGCTCAACTTTTGGGAATCATTTTTGTGGAATTGTCTTCGTAGAATGTTTACCACGAAGTGAAACGGCTATGTTGTGTTGTTGGTTGAGCTTGATAATGATTCAAGCTTCCAGTAATGCTATGTTTACACTCTATCTCATATAATGTGACTTTGTTTTTCAAGATGAACCGGGAAAGCAAGTTAGGAGCGCTATCGAAATAAAAAACACTGGAAAATCTCGTGTGGCTTTCAAGGTGAGGAGTATGTTTCTAGTTCTTGTTGTTGTTGTTTGTTCATATTTTCTTATTTTTTAATTTGATATTTGAGAAATAATGTCATACTGTCATGTTATAAATATGACAAATTGAAAACTCGTCATATTGGAAATTTGGCTGGCTCCCACTTTCATTACTGCAGGAAACTTTTGGCTGTATCTCAACTAAAAAAAATGGCACTTCAGGTAAATTGAAGCTTCCTAGCTAGAGCGCGTCAATAACCGTGACAAGACTGAATAAGCGATTCATACATTTTTTGTTCAAGTTTTTAAGGTTCAAAATCTGGAGATAGCTAGATGAATATATTGGTTATTTTTTCCTTGCCTTTTTTCACCATCTGTTTAAATACTCACTCCTTGTATTGCTATTATTGGTGATTGACATATTGAATTGTCTTAGTTTCAAACAACTGCACCCAAGAGTTGTTTTATGCGCCCCCCGGGTGATATACTTGCACCTGATGAAAGCATAATTGCCACTGGTAAATTATTCTTCTAAATTTGTATCAAGCAATATAATTTGATGCTCAGAAATTGGTTGGTCATCTTAAGATTGTAACACTTATCTTTTTGGCAGTATTCAAGTTTGTTGAGCCACCTGAGAACAATGAGAAGCCAATTGATCAAAAGAGCAAGGTTAAGTTTAAAATTATGAGCTTAAAAGTGAAAGGCGAAATGGAGTATGTACCAGAACTGGTAATGTTTTATTGATCCTTTCCATGGGACATGGTTTCATTCTTTATAGTTCCATGCCTCCTTATAAATGTGAGCTTAAATTGAACTTGAAGTTCCTGTTTCTCTTCTGAATGGAGTCTGTATAATTGTGCTTATGACCATTGAATCACATTTGAAGCAGAATTTAGTTATTGGCCTCCTCTTTACAGAACATTAGGCATAGAGAGAGTAGTTAGGTTGCCTGGGCGGAAATTTGTATTGAGTTTGAATGCAGAAATTGATGTCAAATGTTTTCAAATGCCAATAAATTTGTCATATGATTCTTTATACGCAGTTTGATGAACAGAGGGATCAAGTTGCATTAGAGCAAATTCTGCGGGTTGTATTCTTGGATCCTGAACGTCCTAGCCCTGTAAGATTTATACATCTCAAATATATATACGACCTTCACCGTCTCATTCTGCAAAAATATAAGCTCATATATTGTTTTCTTAAAGGCCATGGATAAACTTAAACGGCAGCTCGCTGAGGCTGAGGCTGCATTGGAGGCACGAAGGAAGCCACCTGAGGAGACAAGTCCACGAATAGTTGCAGAAGGAGTAATAGATGAATGGGTTAGTTTCTTTCTTCGCATTCTGATAGGAATATGACACGTTCTCTTCTGGTGTATTCCAGAAGAAAGACACGTGTTTAGGTATTTAAGAGTAGTTATTATGTGTTTAGGGAAGTTATTATGTATTATATGTATAATAGCAGTTATTATAGGTAGTTATGATGACAAAACTCTATAAATATGTGTATTATGTCTTTTGATGATAATTCTGCAATTGGCTAGAGTTTACCGATTCTGACTCTAGATTATCTTCTTCCTTCTTTTCTAACTTACAGAGCTGCAAGTGCTAACATGTTCTTTCTTATTAGTCTCATCATTTTCTGGAAGATTCCATCGGATGTTCTCTTTTCATTTTCCTTTTCTCTTACACTCACTCTTTAAGCTGTTTCTCTTGCAGAAAGATAGAAGAGAAAAATACCTAGCGCGCCAGCAAGTTCAAGGAGTCGATTCAGTGTAACCTGTAAAGTGGTGTTTCTTTGTTCTTCTTTTTCCTCAAGTTTGTATTTATCTGAATTCAATATTGAGAAAGTTACATCTCTTGGCCACTTTTCTGTGAAAGGTGGTTTGAGTTAACCTAGGAGGCTCTAAAGAGAGATTGTCATAACATTTCCTCCCCCCGGCCCCCAATTTCACTAACATGTTTGTGGTGGTAGATGCTTGAGAATTAATGCTTGGATTCTCTAGATTGAGATCCTTTAAATTATTTTTAAAACCTAACAACAATTAGCTCCAGTCTTTAATATAAAATCTCATCCGTAGCTCAATATTTTCTTAGAATCTTGCTTCATCAACCTGAGAACATTGAATTTCCTGATAAAAGTAATGATTTCAACTATTGACATAAAGTCAGGAATATAAAAGTTTACAAATTGTAAAAGAAAAACATTTATGCTGCAAATTTTTCTTGGTCATGGATAAGAGTATACAAATGTGAATTGAGAAGTCATTCATATTCCACTTGAGTCATTGCCAAAAATGAAGCGTCGTCCCCAATCTGTCACCACCAAATACCTGGTACGCCAGCTCACTTGTTTGCTGCAAGTTTAGGAAGCCGTTAGAGGAATACATAAAGCGAACTTGAAACCATAACAACATCATCATTATGTTTTTTTAAAAAAATAGGTTGTTATAATGGTGTGTTACCTTGCATAGACAGAATACCAGAGCCACTGGGTGCTTTGTCCGATTGAAACCCAATCTCCTGGAAGCTGTGCTGCTGCTTGTTCTCCTCCCAACGGTGCAAATTGCCCCAAATGCTTGTACCTTGTATCAACTTATAGTTAAGATTATGAAACAGAAGAAAAATGCTAAGGCATTAAATGAAAATAGGGAAAATCACTGAGGTCCCAAGAAAAAAAAAATGTAATTACCAAAAGGTTGTACAAGAGAGTGATCAGTATTGACAAGTTCTAGCATAAAAAATGATAACATGCTCACTTATTGTTAGAATTTTTTGGTGAATGCATTTATTTTTTCAGATTTCATAGCGACTCCCCCAAGAAAATACCTGAAGGGACGGAAACGATGACGTCCTGTTCCTCTAAACCTAAGGGGTCCTTCAGGATATTCCTCACACTGCTCCATTCGATTGAAACAGTCTGCAAGATACTGACCTTGTTGAGCAGCAACCTATAAGCAAACCCCCCAAAAAAAGGGTTAAGTCACTAATGTAATAAAATCAAGTAATGGTGTGTGTGATATTTTTTTATGTACCTGAGCTGTTGCAGGAAGATTTTTCATCTGGGAATCTACCTCGGCAAGACAAGATTTGAATGTTTCAATATCCATTAGAGCATTGTTGTCTAGAGGGTTCTTCAATAGTGCCAGTATGTCACTCATTTGCTTCTTCTTTAGATAAAGACCCACTTGTGGGTACCTCTCAATAATGTCTCCAACAACCTCTTGAAAGTGATCCAGATCTAGTTTCCCACTATTGTCCTTGTCTGCCTTGCTAAATATCACTCCTATATCTTCCTATTCAAAATCATGCAAAGCCCAAAGGGTTAGCCACTAAGAATTTATTCTATGTACTAACATTTCAGAAGGTAAAGTTTCAAAATTTATTGGGCATTCTGCATCTTACTTTATATTAACCATGAACTGGTATTCTTAAATATCAGAGAATCTGACTTGTATTTGATTAGATTAAGGTGTACATACCATAACTCCCCGTTGATTAACAGTGGCACAATCTCCCAGTGCATAGATATTGTCAGTCCCTTCCACTCTTAACCATTCATCAGTGCTAATTGCACGCCTAATACCCTGTCACAGTGAGAATTCAAACCAGATAAGCAAAAACTTGCTACATTAATGACTTTGAAGATAAAACACTTGAGAGATTGAAAGCAAGACATAGAAACAAACCTGACCAATATCTTTCATAAACTGAACAGCTTCAGGACGAGGACCAATACCAGTTGACCAAACCACCATTCCATAAGGTAGAGATACAAGCTTACCAGATCCTCTTTCTTTTGTACTGATTTCATTCTCAGCCACTTTTACAACCATAGAACCTAGTTTTACATCTATCCCATCTCTTTTGAACTTATCTTCAGCAAACTCAGTAATCCTCTTGTCAAACCTGCAAAAAAATAAATAAACAAATAAAATAAACCCACAGTGGAGAAACTAACCCAGAAATCCCAAAAGGCAAAAGGTTGAGGCTTAATGATATATGATAATGTACATGTTCAGAATATGATCGCCTGCTTCTAAAAGTGTAATCTTTAGGTGTTCTTTGGCAGAAGGATATAGCTTGTATAAATCATGATGAACATGGTCATGAAGCTCTGCAGCAAACTCTACACCAGTGGGACCACCACCAACCACCACAAAATGCAGAAGTTTCTTCTTCTCCTCTTCAGGTATACACGGCAGGCTTGCCTTTTCGAAAAGTTCAATCACTTTCCGGCGGATTCTCTGAGCATCTTCAACTTCCTTCAGAAAGATTCATAGTACTCTAGCAAGTTATTACGTTATTTTGTAGTACAGAGAAAGAACAAAAGTACGAAGTTTATGATGACACATTAACACAAACGCTGATACAGAAATTGGGAGTATAATCAATACCTTCAAGAAGTGAGTGTGCTCTTCAACACCCGGGGTGTTAAACGTGTTGGAACGTGCTCCCATGGCTAGAACGAGGTAGTCATATTCAATGGAAAATTCTCGTTTGCCATTTTTGCTGTCTTCAGGAGAACGACAGTACACTTTTCGATTCTTGGCATCGATCTTATAACATTCAGCTTGCGTGAATTGCATGCTTACATTCTTCTGTTGCAACATTACCATTATTTCAGTCACATGATGATTAACAGGTTGTGTTGAACATAATTTGATAGTTTTCGTACGTTCTTATTATTAGGATAAGGAGACCTGTAACTGATTCAAAAACTTATATGATACTGTAGAATAATTGATACTTTTGGCTTCTCTCTTTTTTTCCCTTTTTGAATGTTAAATGATTGTCGTGAATAATTGCCAAAACTGTAAATGATTTTTCCCGCCACTTTGCATCGGGCCTCTTGATTAAATTCAAAGGGTCGAGATTTAATATTCAATGCAGAAATATTTTTCTATATTTTCACTACAATTCTAAATGGGAACAAAAGGCCAACATCATTTACTTTTTAACTGAATCATATGACATGTAGCCCCATGAATCGTATAGACTATGATTTATAAATAGTGTCTCCTAAAACACATCAATAGATAAAATCAAAACTTTCACAATTTTTTTTTAAAAAAAAACTTCAACAAATTGAAATTATAAAAAGTGGTTGATACTTAAATCCACATCTCTGTTGAGGACAATTTGAAACATTATTTCTCAGGAAATTCTAAACAGATCAGCAGGAAACCATTCAATAAACAAAAACATAAACGTCCAATGAATTACGAAAAAAATAAAAGAGAGCACCTTTCTGATGATTCTGCGAATAGGTTCAACAATGCTTCTTGATTCCACGGTGCCGATAGTGACACTTGGAAGCAAAGGCGTAAATGCAAAATAGTTACGAGGTGAAACCACTTCCACATCATACGAAGGATTTTTAAAATTCTTCACAAAACTGGTGGCTGCCCACCCTGTCCCCACCACCACCACCTTCTTCTTCTTAAGGCATCTATCTTCACCATTCTGACTCTGAACAGCTCTTGCATCAGCATATGCCACTAAACCTCCCCCACTGCAAACTCAGACCAGAAAAAAGAATTAAAACCCAGAATTTAAAAACGACAAGGGAGGATTTGAATACATAATGCGTGAAAAAAAAACGTGATCTTTGAGGATGGATGATGATGATGAAGAAGAAAACCTGACAGTGCAGACGACAAGAACCTTGGACCAGGAAGGAGACTGATGAAAAGCCTTTGAGGCTGTCTGGAAGAAAGAAGACCAACGCATTACTATTGCGAAATGTTAGTTTATTAAAAATTTGCTTTGCGGGCAAAGAGAGTGTAGGTACTAAAAAATTTTGAGAATGAGGGATTGCAGAAAAGGAAAAGGAACAGAATTTTTACAGGGGTACGTGAAATATGGAGTTGGAAATGTGAGATGATGCGGGTTGTTTGTGAATTGACTTGTCTAAAGGATGAAGAATGAGACACGTGGCGCATTGTTAGACCTTTGTGTTCTGAATTGGTTGATTCAAGTGAAGCGGATTTTGCGCTCCCTGCGCGCTCGTATTCTGTGGCAACTTTCAAGTGTCAATCACATTTGACCATTGGATTAATGAAGGGCTTCAAATTTTGTCACTTATAAAGTTTTTCTGTTATTTTCCTCTTTTTCCCAAGTAGTTCAAATTTCAAACAATGATAATAAATAAGAAATCAGTTTCAATGCTCATAGTAATAATGAGTGCCAAAAGCTACTTATTGAAGTGAAATTTATACGATTCAAATAGATTTTTAATAGTTTAAATTTAAAATTTTTAAATAATAATTTTAAATGAAAATTCCCTTTTTGAAAAACTATAGGTTAAAAAAGTGTCTTTATTTTAAATTCTAGGCACATTATAATATTCTTTAAAAAAAAATTAAAGTGAAAATTTCAATCTGAATCATAAAAATTGACAATTGATTATTTCCATTCTTCCAATAGTTTATATATATATATTGAAGATGGTTAAAAGGCTACAGAACAATTAAAAGAAAATTATGCATAAGGGAAAATTAATCCCAAGCAATCTATCTAAGAACTTAAATTAAAAGGACAATCACCTAGAATTACAGTTATAGAAATGCCTATTTTTACTAAAGTATTAGCAACTCTGTTGAATTCTCTTGGAATGTATTGTACATCAGCATGCCACTCTTTCCATGTCATCTCCTTGATCTTCATCAGCTGCAGACTCCTTGTATTGAAGCTGCTATCCAAAATCAACCGAGCAACCTCTTCGCCATCCGATTCAATAATAACTTTCTTCATATATCAAAAAAAAATAATAACTTTCTTCAATCCCATATCCCAGGCTGAATGAAGCCCTTTTAACATAGCTCATTCTTCCGCAAAATGAGCATGATAGATCTTAAGCTCCCTTGTGAACCCAACTATCCATCTTCTTGCATCATCTCTCAAAACTCCCCCACATCCAGACTTCGAAGAGTGGAGTACCATAGCCCATCAACATTCACTTTAAACCACCTAGAAGGAGGTCTTTCCCAGCACTTATTGACCATACTAGTTGAATAATCCCTAGACGGAACTGTTATATAACTGGACTAGATCCGAGAAATCATGCCATAGGATTAATAGGTTTAACAAAATCTCTATCAAAGATATACAAATTCCTCCATTCCCAAAGCTTCTAAATCGCTACACCAAATGAATGAGTCCAACGCCCTCCCCATTCAATACCTAGCTTTCCTTTTAAATTCATAATCATCCCTTCTTTCAAATTCACATAAAAGAAGGCAGAACCATAACTGGGGGGAAGCAACTTAAACCAAATATTTTTGGCATAAGAACAATCCTTTAGTATGTGTGATATATCCTCCACGCCAGCATTACAGAATCCACATACAGCTAAGGCATGAGACCATGAAAGGACCCTATTCACTGGTCAGACTTATGCAAGGAGGCCAAGACTGATTCCAACAACACAGACAAAAAGAGCAAGATACCTTTCAAGGTCGCAGGGTTGACCCTTTTGGTTTCTTTCTGTTTTTGGGTGAACTTAGGAAATGTAGCTACCACCTAGGGTGACTTTTTGGGTACTGTGAAAGACCTTTATTTTGATTTTACAATCTGTTAGGAGAGTGTTGGGGGGGGGGGGGGGGACATCGAATATTTTGGAGAAGGAATGTATTAGGAGAGGGTTTCAGGTGTCGACCTGAACTTATCTTGGCTGAAGAGGATTGCTGGCCTCATTCAGATTTACTGTAACAACTTATATCAGTAAAGAATCACTGATTCAGTATATTCTGGTGCCTATTTGTTAGTTCCTAACAGACCACGTACTTCTCCACAAATTAGTTGAAAGTTTGTTCAAACGTCTTTCACAAAAACCCCCATAATTCTCTCAGTGATTATGGTGTACTTCTCCACAACTTTGTATCCTCGTTTGAAAAAACTATCCCTCAAACGAGGAGGATCTTGTTCAATAATGAAGTGGGCACTTTTAAGAGAAAACATAAACTTTACATGAGCCCCCAAAATTCAACTCACATAAACTTTACAAACAGCAATAAGGGGAAACAGCCATCCTCATGCATTGAATTACATGGTCAAAGTGTGCGTAACAAATAAATGGCAGGAGCGCCAAAAAAAATAAAATTTGTAGCTTCTGCTTTTTAAATGCTTAGATTACAGTATGAAATATGGTGGTCAACCCTCAACAGGTACTCTCAAACACAGACGGTACAGTGCACCCTAAAAGGTTGACTCAGATACGACTAGAATCTCTTCCAAAGATGAATCTTCTTGTCCAATCAGATACCACCAGCACCCTTGTGCGCCAGCTTACTTGCTTGCTGAATGTTACAGCAAACCAAACCAGTGGGGAAGCACACATGTAAGTAATAGGGAAAGGCACTTTGAAGAGAATCTCATCAATGGACTCAATTTACAAATAAAATACTCGTACACAGGATCCACCCTAATCAAAGAATTTGTTGAGCATTACCTGGCATATACAGAGTACCAAAGCCACTGAGTGCTGTGTCCAATTGAAACCCAGTCTCCTGGAAGTTCTGCTGCTGTCTGCTCTCCCCCAAGAGGAGCAAATTGACCAAAATGCTTGTACCTTTGCATCACAAGCACAATCACTGATTATGTAGTCAAAACGCAAAATGGTTGTGTGCTCTGTGCTTGGTTACATTAAAAGTCTGTGTTTGTTTAGTGTATACAAGATTACACCACTGTCATCTAAAATACCCAGAATGTGTTTTTTACAAGCATCTCCGTTCTTCTACAGCTATTTCTGTTTGTTGAGAATAACTGGTTGGTTTTGTTTGAGCACAACAGAGAATCAAATGAATGTATTGGCTAGGTAGTGCTAATATTAATAAGGCTAACAATTAAGATATTAGAATATATTTGACAGACTATTGTTCCTTTTTTACCCTTCGAAAGAATAGGAAAATCAGACCAAGTGATTAAAGTGTCATGTTATATGGATCACCTGAAGGGACGAAACTTATGGCGTCCGGATTCTCTAAATCTTATTGGACCTTCAGGATTCTCAGTGCATTGCTCCATGCGGTTAAAGCAGCTAGCAAGATATGCACCTTGCTGGGCAGCGACCTAAATGCCAAATATAGAAGCCTTAGTTCTCAATTCTTATATTTTTTTTTGCCCTGACTCAATTCTTATATTTGAAGGAAAAAGAAGTCTGCAGATACACTTTTTTAGTTATAGACAAAATGATGCACACCTGTGCTGTTGCTGGAAGACTCTTCATCTGCGAATCCACATGACAAAGGGCTAACTTAAACCCTTCTATGTCTATTTCCTCTCTTTCTTTTCCCTGAGGGTCTTTCCACAGATCAGCCACATCAAGCAGATGCTTGCTCTTCAGATATAGTTCCACTTGGGGATATCTCAAGATGAGGTCATCCATCACATCCTTGAATTCTTTAACGGTTAAGGTACCAGAGTTGTCCTTGTCCACAGCTTTGAAAATGTTTGAGATGTCATCCTAAAAATAGCAGCAGCAAAAATCAATTATTTTTTTAACTATCCAAAGAAGTTATCTTACTTTATTCAATTTCTGACCCAAGCATAAGTTGCAGTGTTTTGCCGTGTTTCAAACAATGATTTTACAGGAATACACAAGGAAGAGCTTTGTTGAATCCTAGCCCTAGGTAAAAACAAATCACAGGCATAAATGAACCATGAGTTTGATACTCTTCCCAAATGAAGTTGTCCTAATCTGTAATACTACATCTGGTCCTCAATACAAGACCTTATTTGTGGTGTAATTTACACTATAAACGAGATCTTATATTAAATACTGAAGGCTGTAATTCAGTTGAGGACGTAGAATCAAGTTCTACATATTATAAACCCAGTTCTGAAGCTGAATAAAACATGTTAAAAAATTAAGGGATACCATGATTTTACGTTGATGTATTGAAGCACAGTCCCCAATACCATACACAGCTTCACATCCTGTCACCCGTAACCATTCATCAGTCTGCAAGACCTTTCTATTAGCCTGCAGATCAGGCAATCCACTACAGATTTCAATACAAGAGAAAAATGTGGGAAGTCCATTTTAGTATGAGTTGGTTTGAATAGAGAATTACTGATCAGACCGAAGAGACTTTTTTTGTTGGTGGTGTGTTTTTTTTTTTTGGGGTTTTTTTTGGGGGGGGGGGGGCTATGTATCAGCAATGCATGAAATTGTGTAACATCTGACATTAACCAAAAAAGAAAATATTAGGACCTGATTAATTTGTTCCATGAATTCCCTCACAACTGGAATAGTCCCAATGCCAGTGGACCAGACTACCAATCCGTGAGGTATTGAGCAAACCTCTCCAGTTGATTTTATCTTCATTTTAATTTCCTTATCACTAACACTGATAACTCGGCATCCTGTTTGAACTTCTATACCATCTCTTCTGAACTTTTTCTCAGCAAATGAACTGATTCTTTCATCAAACCTACAAAAAAGGGAGGAAAAGGGTATATTGGCGTTTAGTCCTTTTCACAGTCGACATTTTGGGAAGAAAGTAGAACTTTTATGTTGTGTTTGGTTTGAGGGGAGGGGGGAGGGGAGACTAATCTTTTGAGCAAATATTAGCCCAAAAGATTAGTTTTCCCTCCCTACCCTCCCCTCAAACCAAACACAGCCTTAGTGAGTTAGTCTGACTTTCCCAATGATTGATCTTAGTCTAAGAACACAGCAATACAAACTCATGTCAAGTTTTCACAATGGCAATACTCTGTAATGATTCTTCTGAGTCGGTAGCTTGAACTATTAACAGGAAGAGTCCTAAATTGTGTTTCAGACAAGCAAACACCATTTCAGTGAGCATAGATATTTCAAATCTGGCAAACTATCTAGGTAATTTATGTAAGCAAAACACATTAGGATGGTCAAAGAGATCTTAAAAGCAAGTACTTTTTTTTTTTTTTGGGGGGGGGGGGGGGTGTCAATAGTATTATACCAACCAACCATTAAATTAATAATATAACTTAAAGTGGATTTCATGCTGTTGCCCATGTGTAAACACTATAAATGAAAAAGAAAAAACCATATAATTAATTTATTAGTGTTCAACGGTATAAGAAATCATAGAGACAATTAGAGCATGCCTTACATGTTCAAGATGTGATCTCCTGATTGGATCATTGTTATCTTCACAATATCTTTAACTATTGGGTATAATTTAGATAGATCTTCATGGACAAAATCATGAAGCTCAGCAGCAAATTCCACGCCAGTTGGACCACCCCCAACAATTACAAAATGAAGATTTATCCGTCGCTCTTCCTCAGTTAAACTAGGAAGAATGGCCTTCTCAAAGCAATCTATCACAGACGTTCTGATCCTCTGAGCATCCTCCACCTCCTGTGGTGATGATATATAGTGTATATTTAATTAGTGGTCAACTGAGATACCAATTTACAATCAAAAGTCTTCAGAAAAAATCCTTCCCATAATGTTGTCCATTAGATTTTAAATTTTAACAATCAGCTGATAAACAGAAAACCATTCATAAGCATGAAAGTTCTGAAACCATTAAATGATTACACACCTATATGGTAAATGTGCATATGAAACAGAATGGAATTTACCTTTAAAAAGTGACAGTTCTCCTTAACACCTGGAGTGTTAAAAGTATTCACTTGCGCTCCTGTTGCTACAACCAAAAAGTCATATTCCAGAGAAAATTCACGACTTCCCACTAAGTTTGCATCAATATTGGACCGACAAAAAACTTTTTTGTTTGCAGCATCAATCTTGACACACTCTGCTTCCCAAAATTTAACTTCTCCTTTTCTCTTCATGGAGGAAGAAACAAAATAACTTCCATATTAATTGTCTGAAGAAAGTATACCAGAAAAGAGTTTCAAAAGTGACCAGAAAATAGTAATAAAAATCTCAGAACAAGACGAAGTAATTACATTACCACAGACAAAAAAATTAGGCTGCTAGGTTTCAAGTTTTCGACAGAATTACACATACATATGTGACAAATACAGTCAAATAAAACAAAAATCAATACATAGTCAATCTTGGAGCTCTAGTTCTGTTTACCCTACCTTTTTTATGATGTTTCGAACCGGCTCCACAATACTCCTTGCTTCAACTGTCCCACAAGTGACACTGGGTAATAAGGGAGTGAATGCAAAGTAGTTACGAGGCGAGACAACCTGAACATCATATATTGAAGCATCCAGATCCTTAAGGAAACTAGTACCAGCCCATCCTGTTCCAAGAACCACTACTCTCTTTTTCCTAGGCTCATTAGATTCAATTCTTGGAGGTCCTGAATCAGATTGTAATTCTGAGTATGCCACCACACCTCCACCACTGCAGTTATCACATGCAGAGAGATTCAATCAAACAGAAAAATTGGTTACCTGCAGTCTCGCTTGATAATACCGAGGGCATGAAGGATAAAGATATTGGTGGATATATCCACAAATAGACACACAAAAATTCTCCTTACAGGAATGACAATCATCATACACTATAAGACTCTTGTTTGAGCTTTTGATAGAGATCTGTATCATAATCTCCTTCTAGGAATGATAATCATACACTATAAGGCTCCTTTCCTGGAGAAGATCAGATCCCATGGAGATGACAAGACAGGGTCAATTACTCAAAAGTCAAAGGGAATATTTGAACATTAGAAATACATGAAAGCAGATTGTTCAGATTATATATATCATGAATACAAAGTATGTTTGATCAATAGCAAGTGGGTTCCATGATAGCATCAAATATCAAAAAATCCAAATTTCCAATCAAGCTTCTTCATAGATACAGGAAAAAATAACTTCTTTTTCAAAATTATCCAAAATCTTGCCCGGAAAACCAACATTATTCCTCCCCCCCCCCCCCCAAAAAAAAAAAAAAAAAACTCCGCCATATATGTAAGCAAAAAAACAAAACAAAACTCATCACACAAGAATTTAAGGTCAAATCAGATTGGGCCTCAGTAAACGGAACAGTCTTGTTCTTTTTCAGTGTTGTTCCCATTAACAGAGCCTAAAGTAACCAAGATCTCAAAATTTCTCCACGTCATTCATTATATGAACCAGGTGTAGCTCCCCATTTCAACTTGTTTGCAGAAGACGATAGGATTTGCACCCCATAAACTTGAAAAATCAAATTAGACCCAATTGTTTTTAAAAAACATAAACATTCAGCGTCAAAATTCCCTCTCCTTTAGATTCTTCATAAATGTTATCAACAATGAGCATTGGACAGCAACAAAGCAAATAAAAGAAGGAAAAAAGTAGAAGGGAAGAATCTTAGACAAATGAAAAATAAACAAAAGGATTAATGGAGGAGTACAGTACCTCAGAGTGCAGAGGAGGAGGAGCTTAGAAGGAGAAGGGTAGCTATGGAAAGTCCTGGAAGCTTTGCTGAAGAAGGAACCTATCGTCATTTGAAACCAGAGGAAAAGGCGAGGGCTTGAGAGCTGAAGAAGGAGCTTCAAGTTCTGTCGTCACTTCTGAAATTCAATAGCTACCGACTGCCACCTTATTTTTCTCTCTATCTGGATTCCGGTTGACGCTTGAACGCTACGGCGATTAAATTAATCATTAGATTACATAATCATATGATACGTGGCAAACTTTATATCAAACACAGCCCTTTTTTCCTTCCTCGTGCTATCACCGATTAAAATATGACAACGCACATGACCAACCTCATTTATGACGTTCTTGTTTTCGCCAGAACATTTATGACGTTATATGTACGTTTTATATCATCAAATGAAATGTTAAGCTTGAGTTTATGTAAAATTTTAATCTTGGAAAGCAAAATTATAATAGAGTTGACTCTGGACTTTGATAATTCCCTGTGATAATCCCGCTTGTGAAGAATATTTTGGCGGTCCAACGAATAGTATTGCTACGTCAATCACAGTGTAAACGCAACATATTTTAAACAACGAGAGTAGTTGCGACTTGCGAACCTCCGATCGCAGGTTATACTTATACCGCCATGTTATTATTTGTTTGTTTGAAATAGTCTCAATTATAATTTATAATATGTAAAATAATATGCGAGATGAGTTTTTTTGATTCTGCTATTATATTTAATGTAGATAATAAGTTAATTTATTTATGTTTTTGTGGATGTGATGCCCTATAAATCACAACTTTTTAGAGATGAAAAAAAAGGTTTATGTGGTGGTCGTTCTCTTGGGGTGGGTAAGGGCTCGGCCCCATCTGATTTTTCCTGCAGAAATCGTATGGAAACAATGGTGGTACAGTTATCACTCACGGTCACGTGCTGAAATGAGAATTAGCACTTAGTGGAGATTTTTTTTTTTTTTTTGGAGAATCCTCGTTTAGCTATTGGTTTTGACATATTAGGGCTTTATCACCTACCTCTCTTTCTTTTCTCTTGCGCTCCCTTCTGCATCTCGCCCTCTCGCCGGTGGCTTCTAATGAACAAGTCACCAGTGAGTCTACTTTTGTGTTACAGGCAAGTCAGAGGTGTAGCTTGGAGATCAGATCTGACATCTGCGATCCTCTCACTTTGAGTTTTGTCAATTGTTTCCTTTTCTCGTCCTTGTGGCGAGTTTTCTCCCCTCCTTCTCTAGATCTGATCTGCAGATGTGAGATTTATCTGTTTTTTTGTGGTTTTGGATTTTGTGGTGGTGTTTTTGTCTAAGGAAATAAACAAGTCTGTAAAATCTGCGTTCAAATCCTCTTGGTTGACTGTTTAAACGTTATTAGATCTAATTATCTCTTGGTAGCTTGGATCTGCATTCTTGGGGGAAGATTTAAAGAGGTGTTTTTCAGTGTATGGTCAAGGTCATCGGATCTACTTGATCAAAGGAGCAAAAGTTTTATTCAGGACATTATGGGTCTTCTTCTTTCTGAGGTTGGGTTTTCTAGGTTATTTACCCCAATATAGGGTGTCTGTACAGCTGCTCTAATTGCAGCTAATGCTTATAAGGATGTGTGCCTTTCAGGGTGAGTTTTATGACCAACACTTCCTTTGTCGTCACTTCTAACCTTGGATATCGAGGAGACCACTATTGTCTATGAGTTTTCTTCCACTCTTAAATCTGTTATATACTCTTGGTTGTTTTTATATCTAGTTTATTTGGTTGTATTTGAGATTATTTTGTTTGTATTTGTTTTCATCTATTGTATCAGTCTCAAATATTAATATATATTTAACTTTCGATCTAAAAAAACACATATTAGGGCCTTGTTTGAATTACTGGGAGACAATAAAATCATAGCTTCATAAGTGGGCCAATGAGAGTTGGCACAGATGGTAAGGGATCCAGGACTAGGCCCTTAGGTCGTGGGTTCGATCTCCTCTGTCATCGCTAGGACTCCTTTGGTAGGCGATCTCGTAACTCCCCAATAAATACTCATAGAGCCTGAGGTCGTGCCCTGACCTTGATAGGGGATTGGTGTCAAACCCTTTCAAAACTTTTTTCTGCAGTGAAAAAAATAGTTTCATAAGTGGTTGCTTGAACTAGCATTACTTGTTACCGGTTCCTTGCAAGAGCTTCGGTTGTGCCTCCTTTATGACAGTCGGAATATTTAACACTTAAAGCTTATTCAAACAAATTTCCCAAAATGAGATTCCATTCAATTGCCACCAATGAGAGGCTTGTCTAGAGAGAGCTTATGACAGCTTTTGCTTTATAAAAAGCCAAGTAAGAAGAGTTATAAGACCGGAGGAAGATATTACATACTATAAATAAACTAAATAAGTTACTAAATCATTTCATATGATGTGTATTATTAGATTATATATATATTAGTTTATTAGTTAAATAATTAATTTGAAGAAAAAAATAAAAATAAAAAAATTGTAAAGTAATTTAATTAATTTCTTTAATCTCTAAAAAAAAGTCAACTATGTCTTATAATTAGGATCGAAGGGAGTATTATATTTGCCATATTAGTTGTCTTAATAAGCATGACTCGTAAACTATTTTAACGATGTTAGGGCCACATCAGATGAATTAATGCCATGAAATGTAGAACTAAAAAAAAGCACCAATTTCAAACTTGAGGAACCGAACCAGAATCAAATCAAACTTTAACGATCAAATGTTGTATTAACCAGTAAAACTATTATCCAGCTTCTCCATTATTGGCCACAAACTAAAGATTTAGGTAGATAATGTCATTGCTCTTAAATAGAGCAGAGTTTGTCTGGATCGCCCCAGCATTAGCATTGTTTAGAGAATATTTGCTTAATGCACAAAAGAAAAAAGAGAAAGGCACTGCGAAGGGGAAAAAACAGAGAAAGGCAGCTATAGCAGTTGGAGTTGCTTTTTTAATTTTGAAAGAAAAGGCAAAAGCTCGTTGAGGACAAGATTTAGGTTTAGGATAATCCTACCGTTAACATAATATTGACTGATAACGGGGTTATGGTGGTCCCTGCAATGGGTATGTTCAAGTGTTTGCGTCCGTGTACTTTCTCCTTTACTTCTTGCATATTTACTTCCACCACTAATTGCTACAAGCTTGCTTAAACATGTAATTTCTTCCTTCTCCTTTCTCAGTCTTTATTTTTTGATAAAATTTTGAGCAAATAACATAGAATTAAGGTGAAAAAAAATATGCTTGAGGTTGTTCTACAAGTGTATTCACTATCAAATATATATATATATTTGGGCAAAAGTAACTATGCAATTATAAAAGTGGGATAAAAATATACATTAACATTTAAGTTTGATTTTTTTTTTTTTGTTACTTTTAAGGTTGATATGAATATTGACTCGGTTAAGTTTCATTATAATTGGTAGTGAAGAAAAAATTAAAAAAAAAATCCACTTTTTAGGACCAAAGAATAGAAGGACACTTTTGGCTACTGCTGCCAAGACATGAAGATGAGAATGGAAATTTCAATTGGGAAGAGAGAGAGAGAGAGAAAGAGAGAGTGGAAATTTCAATTATAAATTGACAAATATTCGTGTTCGTTCTTCCAATCAATGTCTTTGCCATTAACACACAAGCGCCAAGCCAAATTGTCGCTTCTATAAAAATCACCTGAAAACAAGAATTGGACAACACAAGCACACAGTGACGCTTGAGAGCTTCAACAAAATAGAGAAATTGGAGGTGGCACCGATGCCTTGGTTGGGGGTGCGGGTCTGAAGGGAAGATCTGTAGTCTTAGGTAGACAGCTCTCCACTATTGACAACTCCAGTTTTGCTTCGCCTAGTGGTCACCTTGAATTCTGTTACCTTCCGTTCCTCTTTTAGCTCTCTATTGATTATTTGATATGTTTGTTTCTTAGTAAATCTGAATTTTCATTTTGCTGGGTTTGGATTTAGGTGAGAGCTTCGAGAAATGTGCAATTAGAGAAGTGAGAGAGGAAACATGGAGAGATATAACAAAAACAGAGTTTCTAATGGTGATAAACTGGGTGCTACCCAAAAACCAAAGTTCTTCGTCTTGATAGGCCTTATTTTCCTCCTCCACAAACTTAGTTGAGTTATTAACCGTGTCATCCTTAAAAGTAAAAAAAAAAAAAGTTAAACTTAATGGTCAATGTGTATTTTAGTCTCACTTTTATAACCATATAATTACTTTTATCAATAACAACAACAAATATGGGGTTGAATGCAGTTTTAAGAAAACCTCATATATTTTTATATCTATCTTCACCCAATAACTTATTTTATATGCAACAAGTTGGACCAGAGAGTTGAAGTTACTTCACCTTATCTGATTTGATTTCTTATGTGACTGTTTTTTGATATGTTAATATGACGAACACTGTATTTAACAGTCACAATGAGAGAGGGAGAAGAGTGAAGAAGATGAGGTGGTGATGAGTTTGAGATTAAGTGTCACGTAATAACACCATGTGGAACTTCCAATAAAAAATAAAAGTCCAATATAACATTTTCTAACATTACAATATTGTTACGTTTTGTTAACTTTCAGTAAGGTTTTAAAACTCGGACCGGACACTAAACCGATCGGAGTGCTGGGTCAAAGGTTAATGGGTCATACCAAACTTAACCCGTGTTTAGACCGATGATGTATAAAAATTGAAAAATAATTTTAATTTTTTATCATACCATCTAAAATTCTATATATCATTTCAATACCTTAAATTGTTACTAAAATAATTATATATTTATCAAATATTTTTTACAATTTTCTTAACAAATTAACATCACATATCATATAACACCAATGACAATTGATTGTACAATAAATAAATTATTTTATAATTTATATCACTTATATAAATAAGTAACTCGGGCATCTGTCAGATTTTGTGGAAGACCTTGCTCCTTTTGTGCCAAATTATACCCTCCCAATACATGGCCATCATCAATCTATTACTATAGGTTAAGAGGGGAGTTGGCTCCCCACTTTTCTTCTTACTCTCATTTTCCCTCATTTTTCCTTTTTTACCATTGGATTAAAGATTTCAATGGTCCAAATTTAACATATTATCTATTTAAGATAAAATTATAATAATAAGGTAAAATTTTAAGCATATTTTTATTATCTTGTTAAGGTAAAATTATAATAATAAGTTAAAATTATAATAATATTTTTATAATATGTTAAATTTAGACCGTTGAGATCTTGATCTAATGATGAAAAGGGAAAATGAGAGTGAAGAGAAAAGGAGGAAAGTCAACTCCGCTAGGAGGGATCCTTTTTTTGCGCTCAACGAGATTCTTTTTCAACCAAGGAAATAATAAAATATGAGGGTTTTGGAAAATATTCAATAGGTTTTGACTTTTGAAACACCATTTTATCTATTGGCTATTTGGAAAAGGGATCAGTTTCAAGCACCTGAAAGTCAAGAGTAGGCATTCACATTTCCTGATGATCTCTCTCCCTCTCTCTCTCTCTCTCTGCGCCTCCATTCTCACCTCCATTGAGACCGTGCCTCCATTCTTCTCTCCTCCCTAGCTCCCTTCTCACCCCGATCTATCTAGAAATCGTGAACAAACAACCAAAAGATCGGAATCGTCCTCGATCTGGAAAGATAACCGTTGATGGGGGGATTTAGGTGATGGAGACAATCATGGTTGGCAATGAGTCTTGCAAGAGTGACCATCAAAGAAACAACAAACTATGATAAAACAAGATCAATTCAGATTCTTTAGATGTCTCTATCTCTCCTCCTTCTCCTTCTATGTCTCCTTTTTTTCTCATTATCGAGTTGATCGTGAGTCGGTGGAGAATCGCAAGTGTTTCTGGTGACTTTTTTTTTTTTAAAAAAAAGAATGGACTCTTTACTCAGTTAACTTGGCTGAGCTAGGTCGATTTTTTCGAGTTGAACTTGGGTCAAACTGGAACTTAGGGCCACCCCTTAACTCGGACCAATTTTCCAATCATTTTGTCGGTTTTTGGTCTCAACCAGTCAGGTCCGAGTTTTTAAACCATGACTTTCAGAGTTGTTTTTCTCTACAAAAAAACTTTTGGGACAAAAATTTTATTCAGTTTAAAGTTAATTAGGTTCAAAAAAACGTGGACTATTAAAAAAAATCTAATTAAACTGAGTTGAAATAATCAAAACTGTTATGAATATATTTATTATGTGGATGTCCATTAATTCATGTTCTCCGAATATTATGGGATCCATGCATAGTAATTTACTATTTACATAGTACCCCTTGAAAGTCTATAAATAGACGCCTTGTGTAAACATTTGATTGACACTTGAATGAGAATCATTACATCTCTCTAGAATTTCCTCTTACTTCTCTCTAGAATTTCTTCATTTTCATATCACGTTATAAGCACGAACGCTGACCAACTGAGATCTTCCTTCTTCTCTTCTCTGTTGAAACATACTAGAACCATACCTCAGAACTTATTAGAGTCTGAGCTTTCGGTTTAATGGCCACTAAGCTACTTCACCCATCAATGGTTGATTCCCATCTCAACCCTCTCATTTTCAGAATCACAGATCCTCAGAACTTCAAGGCCCTCGTCCCACACCTCTCAAGATTGCTTCTCCCTTCTTCTTCTTTTTCATTTCCTTTTCGTGTTCCACCTCTCCTGTTTTCCCTGTTTTTGCTTTCACAAATCAGGCTGATGAAAGTTCTGAGAAAAATTATCTACTTTCTTTCAAAACCAGTCTCCATAACTCCCACCTTCTTGCTTCATGGAACTTCTCAACCCCTCACTGCAACTTGGTTGGCGTTACTTGTCAACTCGACCGAGTTACCTCACTTTCTCTTCCCACTCTGCACCTCGAAGGCTCACTGCCTTCGTCTCTTTTCTCCCTTACTGGCCTTACCGTCCTCAACTTATTCTCCAATAGCTTACAACTCTTGCACTCGGTTCCAACTGTTTTACAGGAAAAATCCCGCCGCAGCTGGGGTTACTGTCACAGCTCCGTGTCCTCGACCTCTCTGATTTCTCTAGAAGTCATCGGATAAAGTCCTTATTGCGCCACATACAATGCCAGCGCGGAGACAGAGCAGTGTTTTGATATAATATAATATATTTAAAAAAAAAAAAAGAAAAATGATGAAGATTGGTTTCCTAACCCGTGAGTGAATAGAGAAAGTGTGTGTTTTTTATTTTTGTGTGAATTTTGGATTTTTGCATGTGACGTATCCGTGAGTGAATAGAGAAAGTGTGTGAGTTTTTTATTTTTGTGTGAGTTTTTGGATTTTTGTGTGTGATGTGAGTAGATAAGAAAAAGTTGGCTATCATTGATGATAAAGTAGTAATGAAATAATCATATATATATAATTAAAATAATAATAACAATACATGGCGTAAAGGTGATCAATTATTTAGGTATGATTAAATCATTTAACCAATCAATGTTTTGGAGAAATATACTTTACATTATTTCTCTTTTATTTTATTATTTTATTGTTTATATTCAAGATTTTATTATAATTGTTTTAATTTAATTTCAGACTTTATTATTGTTGTTGTTAATTTGACTCCATATTGGAAGTCTAGATTTATTTTTTTAATTGTTTTAATTTAATTTGAGATTTTATTATTGCTACTAACTTTACTGACATTTATTTTTATGTCACTAACATTTATTTATCTTTTATGGTGACACACTAATATATATGTATCAGTGGGCTTCATTTGTTCTTTACTGCTTTATTTATTTGTCATGGTTGCAACACTATATTAGTGGGCTCCATTTATTTCTTTTATTTAACATTCATTTATCTTTTATGGTAGCAACACTAGTATACATATTAGTGGGCTCCATTTATTTATTTTATTATTTTATATTTATCCTTCTTATATTTTATATTTATCCTTTTATTTATCTTTCATGAAGATACACTAGTATTTATTAGTGGACTCTATTTATTTATTTTATTTTACATTCATTTATCTTTCATGGCGACACACTAATATCTATTAGTAAGCTCTATTTATTTAATTTTAATTCTTTACCGCTTTATTTATTTTTCATGGTGGTGACACTAGTATAGTGAACTCCATTTATTTATTTTATTATGTTTATATTTTAATTCTTTACTACTTTCTATATATTATATTTATATATCCCCCTTCCCTTTTATTTTTATTTATTGACTGCTTTATATATATCCCCCTCCCTTTTATTTTTTATGGCAACGACACTAATATATACATGTATATTAGTGGGTTTCATCTATTTATTTTATTATTCTTATATTTTATATTTATCCCGATAACAAATTGTTAAAGGCCATATGTATTATAAGATCAAAATGTCATGGAGATATGAGGCATAAATTGGCCTGAGAAATATGAGGCATAAATTGACCTGAGACTATGAAGAGGCTTAAATTGGCTTGAGACCATGTGATAATTTAGCTTGGAGCCAAGAGGCAAGTTAGCCTGAAGCCAAAAGACAAATTATGAAACAAGGCTTGATCCATAATTTTTGTATGTCATTAGTTGTATAAAGGCCTCAAAGTTGTATATTTGGCATTAAATACTCCCTCAAATTATGAGACAAGGGATTGTATGATCATGATTGTTATTATAAACAAATATATCCAATTTGCTATTGCAGTAGCAATATTGTGATTAAGTCAAGAAATATTGTGAATTATTTTCTTGCTATGATCAAACAAATCAGTGAGTTTTGGATCATGAATTTCGTCCAATTTCATTCTCAGAAGTGAATGAAGTAATGAATGGATCTAATTGTGGACGTGAATATAAGTGTTATGTCTACAATCTTGAGTATGATCATGGTTATAATTGTGGTGGTTTAAATTTTCACTTGAAGTGGAGAAAGATTAATGATAAGAACCACAAAAGGAAAATTGGCATAATATATATGCTAAAAATTAATGATATTATTATCATATCTTGTTCCCCATGATTTTATGATTTTTAAGGTTTTTAAGATCTTATATATGATTTTTAAATCTATCAGATATTTTACATAGTGATTTATTATTTAGTATAATAAATACTATTTACTGTACCAAAACCAAGTTTTTCTGAGTATGCTCTGTGGCTGCAGCTTAGACTGATCTGTCACATCAGAAAAGGATTATTCTTGCAGAACAGTAAATATTATTTACTGGAACAATAAATGTTTTTACTGACACTATTCATGAGAATAGTACATACTATTTATATATAACAGGGAAATTTGACTGCACAGTTTTTAATATTTTAAAATACGTAGATATTATTTATGTTTATATGAGGAATGGACATGAGAGTCCTATAATTAATAATAGCATGTTTTACACTAGAAATGATGGGTAAACAAGAGAGTGACATTAGATTATTATTGAGGCCCTGAAAGCCTATGTATCAAATATCGAATGATACAAAGAATTTTCAGTTATTGTCTTGAAGACAGATAACTGTAGAGAATTATGCCACTCAAGATTGATAATTTTAAAAGGCTAATAGTCCAGAAGACTAATTAGCATAGTATACTCATTGTATGCTCAATGAAAAGCCAATGTTTGGACTATATTTGGTAGTATAAATTTGAAACTCTGGAAGAGCAATGAGAATATAAATTTGATTTAAGGCTTTGGAAGTTTTGTTATTTGAAGAAACAAAACTATGCATTGAATATGCATTTCATTCTACCAAGCATAAGTACAAAATAAAAATTGTTGAGTTTTAAAGATATCTACATAAATAGATATCAATATGCCATTGTAAACCTGAAGTTTACAAATAATAATGCAAGTTTGTATTTACAAACCAAATATTTATCAATGTAAACTAGAAGTTTACTGCCAATGCGATATTAAAATGGCAATGAGCTGCAAAGAAAGCATGTTTATATATAACTCACACTTGAGGGGGAGATTTGCTAGAAAGCAAGTGTGAGTTAGAATACAAGTGTGAGTTAATTTTTGAAAAGTTATATATTTCTCACACAAAGCCTAAAAGATCTTTCAAAATAGATGTCAGATTATGAGATAGTAAACTAGAAGTTTACTAATTGTTGGCATGACTTGTTTGATCATCCGGGTCATATATATAATGCAAATCATATTGACATCCATTGAAGAACCAGAAGATTCTTCATGAATAACCAACATATTATTATGTGCTGCTTGTTCTCAAATAGAAATGAGTATGAGAATATCATTGATCATGATTAGTAATGGATCTTTGGAAATATATCAAATAGATTTATATGGGCCCATTGAAATAACATGTGAACCTTACAATTGATAGATGCATCTATAGAAAGGTTACATGTGAGATTATTAGCTTGCAACCTGAAGTTTGCAGTGATGTTTGCAACCTGAAGTTTGCAACAATGTTTGAATATATTATGCGCGCAATTCCCAGATTGAATGATCCAGAAATTATGTATTAAAGCCTCCATAAATTGCTATGAGAACAAAGTTATATATTGGTATATTAGTAGCAATTATATAAGCCAACAAAATTCTCCCAGTAAAATTGGCTTTTGTTCAGGAGCCAAATCAATTCCATCTTAAAGGTTTGAATGTGCAATGTTTACTAATCCACCACGATGCACATAGATGGATATACAAAGAAAGTTGAGATATTGTTAATTTGATATTGTTTTCTCAACATGAGGGGGATAAATTGAATAGCTGGAAAAGAGAATACATGAAATGCATTATAACCATAAAATATATATTCTCAAATAAAGAAGTATGAACAAGAAGTTCATCAGGTTATGCATTCATGAAATATCTGACAGATAGAATTACTGACCCAAATGAGATTTATTCTCATATTCCAGCTAAAAATGCTCCAAATACAAATGTGACATACCTGAAGCATGAAAAACTATTCGGTTCCAAATAGTTATATTATGGAGCATATTATAAGGATGATCATATTAAGGAGGTGACATAACTAGATGAAAAAACCTCAAAAGAGGTTCAGGTACCTGAATAATATTGATCAGTTATGTCGAATTAGAAATATTTTCGAGTATGATATCATGTTATCAAATGAGGATATAATATGTCATAAGAAGTTGACATAAAGATGATTGGCCAAGATGATAAAGTGAAATTGAAAATGATGCAAATATAATTGTTATGGATCAGAAGTCCAAAATTTATGATATATGAATGATTATGTGAAAATAAAGATTTTCACAAAGTTTAATATGATTATGATGTGATATATGATTTTGTGGCGGAGATAATGATTTTGTATATCTGGCAGTTCATGAAAGAAAAATTATGCGTCTGTAAAATATTGTTATAACCTATGTTATGGCTTACTAAATTATGAAGATTGGATTAGAATCTTCAAATGGATCCAAAAGTGTTAAAAGCACATGTTCCTGAAGGACAAACTATTATAAAGCACGCTAGAAGCGTGACAGGTCCATCTGTTTTAAAGATAAAATTCTCAAAAGAGAAAAGGAGCTAAAAATATAGATGATCAAGTTGAGGATAATTAAGAAAAACTCCAGAAGAGCTATCTCTTGTAGAGTTATTATTTTCAGAAGAGAATGTTGCGGTCTTAGAAGAGACCCAGGTACTTGAAAAATGTGAATATAATGAGATCTCAATAAATTATGTTATAAATGTTAACTGATGGGGTCGAAATGAAATCAACATTGACAATATTTTCATTTATCATATAATATATGATATAATGTATGATAATGAGAATCATGAGCCAAAATCTATTAGTGAGTGCCAACAGCAAAAGGATTGTCCTATATGGAAAGATACCACTAATACAAAATTATATATCACTGGCAAAACGAAAGATATATTTGGACTTGTAGTCCATACATCTGAAGGTGTAAAGCCAGTTGGTTACAAATAAGTTTCTGTACGAAAAGAAATGAAAATGGGGAAATTACAAGATATAAGACACATCTTATAGCCTGAGGATCTACACAAAAACCTGGCGTTGATTTTCGAAGAAATATATTCACCAGTAGTTGATATGACTACTCTTCGTGATTCGATTAGCCTAACAGTAAATGAAGGGCTTAATTTACATCTGATGGATGTTGTGACTACATGTTTATATGACTCACTTGATAGTGATAATTATATGAAAGTCCCTGAAAGACTTAAGATGCTAGGAGCATCAAATTCTCGAGAATAATTAATTAAATGAGTTCATATATTGCCTTAAACATTTATAGTACAAGTGGTATAATTATCTGAATGAATATTTATTAAAAGTTCTATATGTCCATGTATATTAGTGAAAAGATCTTGATGTATCTTATATGATTTTACTTGAAAGACTTAGCTCTTGTAGGTACATGATGAATAATCAGACTGGGCACTGTTGTAATTATTTTATAAAGGAGTTATGCTCAGAAGACACTGAAAATAATGTAATCATCAGGGGCAGCAAAATTGATGTAATCAAGAGGGGAAGACGATACACGCTGTACTCTTTTTCCCTTATCTGAGTTTTGTCCCACTGGGTTTTCCTAGAAAGGTTTTTAATGAAGCAGTACTTGACAGTGTATCAATGAATGATATACTCTTTTCTTTGGCTAGGTTTTTATCCCATTGGGTTTTTCCTAATTAAAGTTTTTAATGAGACACATTCATAAATGGACATCCAATGGGGAGTGTTATGAATATATTTATTATATGAATATCCATTAACTCATGATCTCCAAATATTATAGGATCCATGCATAATAATTTACTATTTACATAGTACCTCTTGAAGATCTATAAATAGACGTCTTGTGTAAATATTTGATTGACACTTAAATGAGAATACATTATATCTCTCTAGAATTTCCTCTGACTTCTCTCTAAAATTTCTTCATTTTCATATCAAAAACCAAAATTACGCTTACATATGACTTCAATTTTCTTTTATACCATATAGGGGTATTTTGGTCTTTGGAAAATATTCTATCTTAATTTTTTTTTATTTGAGCTAAATTTAATTGAGGATTTGTAAGAAAAATGACAAAAAAATAACTTTAAAATTGTAAGATATCAAAACAGGTTTTTTATTAAAAATTGATGAAAAAAAAATTGATAAATAATTTATAGCTTATTTTTAAAAAATATATGGTTTAAATTTTACAATTTTAAAACTATTTTTCTATCAATCGCCATTTTCTGAGTTGTCAAAAAAATTGAGATTTTTCCCGGACTAATTTTCGTTATTTTGATTTCGTTCTCGTTATATGATTAAAGGCGGTATTGTCCTTGATAAAAAAAATCAAAGGCGGCGTGTCAGCTACCCGCAAATCCTACAAATTCGAGGTCTGGAGCTTTCTAAAATTCGGTGGCAGTGTTGTAAATATATAAATAAATAAAAAGATGTATAAATGACGTGACCTTGACACAATCTTCCTTTGTCTCTCCACCTCGTTGCTTGAGGCGCAAGCCGGAGAGGCCGCAGCTGCCCTAATTCTGAATCCGATTTGATCTCAAACCATTCTCTCATCGGTATGGCTCTAGCACTCAAAGCAGCTCCGCCTTCTCTTTCCCCCATCAATCCTCAATTCATCAGGTTTGTTTACCACTCCTCCATTTCTCCTCCTTCCTCGTTGTCTGCTCGTGATCTCCGTTAATTCGCCTTCTCTTTTCATTTCCGTTATCCTGCTCTAGTTTTTAATATACGAATTTATGCGATGGCCTAGGAGCATCGATGATGTTCTGTATGATATTCTTCAATTTTAATGGTTGTTCTTGTTAATGTTCCTCGGATTGCAGTCTGTTAGCATTGGGCAGAGCATTTAAGAAACGAGAGTTTTTTTTACTACTAGGAATATAACGGGTTCTTTTTTCTTTTCTTTTTTTTTTATATCACTAGGATGCTATTTGGTGTTTGTTGAAGTGCTTTCCGAACTCTCATTCCTTACCATTTAGATTTATAGTCCTTAGGTATTTCAAGTTTCATCTGAATCTTTATATCAACGCCAGTTCCAAGATTTTAGATTCTTGAAGAAAATTTTATTATCATCAATTCTTTTTGTATGCATTTGTGTGCACAAACATTTATCTTCAATCATAAGAAGAGGAAACTCTAAACTGCACATACTCATGAGAAGTTGTTTTTCTATAATCTTTGTTCATCTTATGAACCATCTATTATTATAATGAGGATTTTGATTTATGATTTGTTCTCTGTAGCCAGAGGATATAATTTGACCCTCCCCCCTCTTGCCCTAAGTGTACTCATCACTAAAAGATTTTTTTGTCCACAACCACGTCAAATATTTATAGGGCTTCAATATGTTGAGTGTGAGCGGAGACACACAGAGAGAACTCTATGCAGTTGTTTTGATGTGTTATGCTTCTGGTTCCAATTGTGGTTTGCAGTCTTGACCTATTGAATTCTTAATGACATAATATACCTTAAAATTTCGCAGATAAGTAAATCTATGATTTTCCAATTAATACTAGTCAAATTAAGTGAAGAGTTCATTCTACTGTCTTCCTTTTATTGTGAATTGCCTTGCTTGGAATGCCCTATTTCTACTACCAGGGCAGGTTTTTTCAACCTCCATCCTTTGCAGACCATAAAATCATGAGAATTAGCTGATTGAGCCTAGATTTTGTTGGAGTATTAGCAAACCACACGCTTATTGCCTGCATTATTGATATCTTTATTTTGAGAATATGCCTTGATGAGTGGCGCTAAACCATGAATGGTGGTTGGTTTTGCTAGAATAGGCCATTATATGATCACGGTAAATGATACATTGAAGGGTAGTGACATTGATCTACTGGATGTTATGGAAATGGCAGAGAAAAGTTTTGTGGCTATTGGAAAACTGTAGTGTCAAAAAGACTTTCCAGTGTTCAGAATTTTGCCTCATGTTTCAGAACTGAGGAGTTTTTTATGGTCACGATGATATATATGGAGACTGACATTATAATAGTTCTTTAGCTAATGTTCCTCTTTGTCTGATATTGTTTGGATGGGTTTGTGTGAATGAGTATTTTCAATTTGTGCAAATCTTTCTCCCTTGCTTTGTCAATATGTCTATTGTATACTTCTAATCTTCTTGTGATTGTTTTCCTACCAGGAATAAAGGTCCAAATCCAAATGGATGCTGCACTAGAATCAAATCAGCAAATTTTGCATGCAATGTTCAAGGTATACCTTGACCTTCTTTACAATTGGAATTTAAGATCTGATCTGATTTTACTTTTATTGGTCTGATTAGATGAAACAGCACATTATTAAAGTTGACTATTGTCCTTTCAGTACATTGTTATAAGATTTTTTATTGATTCATCTAATCTCCGAACCTTTTATTTCAGGGAAATCATTTCGTCAAATTACTGCGGTGCCATCTCCTCTGTTTAAAGGAGGTCAAGCTAGTAGATTAGTTGCACTTCCTACTATATCTCAAAGACGCAAATCTATGACCTGCAGACAAGCTTACATATATCACTCTTCTGGCTTCCGAATCCCTTCAACAGCTGAAAAGCCAGAATGGTGGTGGAGGACATTGTCCTGTATTCCCTATCTAATGTCGTTGAAGATGTCTGATACGGGATTTTATATTCAGCCCTTTATTGAAAACTTCAAAATCTTTCAGGATTTGGTTTATTACATTCCAGGAGCTGTCAATCGATTGCCTACCTGGTTTCCGATGATATATTGCTATCTGGCAGTCGTAGTTGTTGTAAAAAATAAGGACCTGCCGCTTCTGTTCAGATTCCACGTAATGATGGGAATCTTGTTGGAAATTGCTCTGCAAGTGCTATGGTATTCTAGCAATTTCATGCCACTAGTACACTTCAATGGTGGAACATTTGGGATGTACTACTGGGCTGGTGTGGCATTGGCTTATGTTCTTATAATGATGGAGTGCATAAGGTGTGCCCTTCTTGGTACGTTTGTGAATATCCCTCTTGTAAGCCAGTCAGCCTTTATTCACACCCTGTTTCATTTGGGAGGACTCGGGAGGCCTTTCTAAGAAGTCTAGAACATGTTGTACCAGAGGTTTTGGCAGCCAAAGGAAGGAGGGACTGTTTCAATTATATTATTTTCTCCATATAAAGTGATTAGGAAAAACTTGATAGTTTGAGTTTCAGATGCAGAAGGCTGTGAACTTGAAAAACAAAATTTTGTTCTTGCGGTGTTTAAACTTTAAAGTAGCTTATGTCTGCTTGTAATAGAGGCTGGTTCTCTGATTTGTAATAAACATAGATGGCTAGGCTTAGTAAATAGCTCAGATTTTGTCTATGTGCTCATGTCTATTCGATCACCACGAAGTTAGAGCGTGAAGAGCTAGGAGCATCGCCTAAAATTCCTGTATTTGATTGACATTTGGGAAGGAAACAGGAGGCCCATTTTATTTGGGCGGCAGAGACTAAGAATTAAGTTTACTATATTCGATGTGCACATAATATTGTCGGTGTTTCATTCAACTGGGTGCTCAACATCTTCACTCACTGGGCCCTCAGTAGGGTCACTCGTCCTTGCCTGTCCCATCCAACTTTTCTGAACACAATGGCTTCATTAATTGAGCTTGACCGTAGGGAAAAATTTGTTTATGATTTATGATTTAATTTGTTATTTTTGAAACTTTAAGAAGAGAGATTCTAAAGTATTTTTATTACACGTTCAATGTGTTATAAATGAAATTCTCATAATTTGGAAAGATCTTGTTAAAGTCTTTATAATACTGGATTACTGGTTCCTGTAATTGGTTTCTTCTTCCCTATTCTATGTTTTATTCATCGTCTAGCAGACTTCAGCTCAGGTTTCGGCTCTAATTTTTTTGGCATTTAAAAGAATAGATATTGGGAAAATAAAAATACATTGTTGAATGAAATGGCGGACCCAAATATTAACTCTTTTAGCTGACATGGCACGATCAGAGCCGTTAGTCAACATCAGATGAAAGAAAATCGCCAATAAAAAGGACTCCACTTCTTCTCTTCCCCGTCCCTTCGCCAATAAAAACCTTCATAATGGCAATGGCTTAACCCCACTCCTCATATCCCAACTGTCTCTTCTCTTTTCTGTTCCACAAGAAATCATTTCTCTGCATAGTGGCTACGAAGCTCATCGCCGCCCCCAACTCGCTTTAAGAATATCAGAGAATTACGCAAAGCTTCATTCTGTTAACCCGAAAGATCCAAATCCCAAGGTCTCACTTCTCGTAGATCTTGGCAAAAACTTGCGACCTCACAGATCCCGAGCATACCCCTTTGCTTCTAACCCGTCTCAATTCTCTCTCCCACTATCAGAAACTTCCCCCAAACATTATTTATCGAGGAATTAACGACTGGAAGCCAAATTTTGGAATCTTAGGGAAGTTGCATATAGCTAAAGCATGAGGCGAAGGGCAGCTGATTTTCGTAGGCCAGTAAGAAGGAGGGTTCCGGATGTGTTATGGTGGGCATTGTTCAGCGTAGTAGTTCTTCTCTTTATTTATGTTTTGAGCAAAGGAAATCAGGTTCAGTCTAGACCCGCTTTATCCAAGGTAAAGCCTTCTATTCATGTTTTGGTTTTGTCAATCTGTGAAAGGATTCATGCCTTTGGCGTTTTGAGTTGTCGCCTGAAAGTTCCAGTTAAGAGAAAGATGTAGGATTTAAGGAAGCGATTTGTGCGCTTGGTGTTATTTGTGTGTTGTTTTAAAGTTATTTTGCCTTGTTGGTTTTTAAGGTTTGTTTACATATGCATTCTGTTCAGTATAAGATTATAGATGGTTTCTTGTCCATATTGGTCTGTTTACTAATGTTCCTCGTAAAAATAATGAGATCGAGGATTGATAATTGTCGATGAGATGGCTTGCATGTTTCTGTTTCTCCATCTTGCGTCCTTCTCCTTAAAAAAATGTATCATTTGGCTGCCTGAATCATGCATATATTTGTGTGAAGAAATTGTCACTTCTCAATTATGTGTATATTTTTCTCACAATAATTTCTTTTTCTTCCATACCTTGTATTGACTTAAAATTTTAAAGGGATTATTTAGGAGTGGATTGAATCAAATTCTGCTTTGAATAATAGAAAAAAAAATACCGTTTCTACTGGCTTTTACTTGCATGCAGCCTAGCTCTAGGTTAGATTTGTGTTGTTGATTTGTTTTGCTGGATCAGATTTCATAGCTCAACTGCTGGACTTCTTATATGATGCGCATTATTGCCAGTTCAAATAATTGTTTTTGTTGAAAGCTGATGCATTTAAGTCATCGATTTATATTAGGCAAGTGAAGAAAAATTACAAATATCCATTTGAAATGAATCCAAATTTGACTAAGTTATTTCCATGATATTTCTGCCTCAGGTGTGCCCTGACAAAATTATTGGTGAACCTTCTTATAGGATAGCTAGAATATAATTGAGATTGTGGGTTCAGATGTTGTAACTGCCTTAACTCTGAACTGTTTTCACATATGTTATCTTTCCTTAGAAGCGAAATATCATTACTTCTCTATTCCCGGTTAATGTATTTATTATGATATTTATAATGATTGAGCTTTAGTGTTAGATTGCTAAACTAGGCTCGGTAGGAGATTATGAGGATCATAAGAGACAAAACTTTGACTTGACTAAATTGTTACAATGCTGCTTCCATGGAATGCTTAAGTTCTCATTATGAAATAATGAATCTAAGATTTACTTTAAGGTCACGATATTCCTGGGAGGGAGGGAGAGAACAGTTTTAGTCCTTATCATCCTTATGTTTACATATTGCTTCTTAAACACTGTTATGCAGAGAATGTACAAACATGATAGGATTGTGGAAGGCCTTAATATTACTGAAGAGATGTTAAACCCCAACTCAGTGACCAGACAACTGAATGACCAGATATCCTTAGCGAAGGCTTTTGTTGTCATTGCAAAAGAAAGTAACAATCTTCAATTTGCTTGGGAATTAAGTGCCCAGATTCGCAATTCAAAGATTCTGCTCTCAAAGGCTGCTACAAGGCGTGTCCCTTTAACAACCATCGAATCAGAACAGGCTATCCGTGATATGGCATTAATGCTATACCAGGCCCAGCAGCTGCATTATGACAGTGCAACAATGATCATGAGACTGAAGGCCAAAATTCAAACTCTTGAAGAACAATCGAGTTCTGTATCTGAAAAGAGTTCAAAATATGGACAAATAGCTGCTGAAGAAGTCCCGAAAAGCCTTTATTGCCTTGGTGTCCGGCTGACATCTGAATGGTTCAGAAACCTTAATCTGCAAAAGAAATTGATGGAAAAGAGACAAATGGAGATGAAGCTAAAAGACAACAATCTTTACCACTTTTGTGTGTTCTCTGATAACATCATTGCTACTTCAGTAGTGGTCAATTCAACTGCAATAAACTCTAAAAATCCCGAAACGGTAGTTTTCCACATTGTCACTGATGAAATAAACTACGCTGCAATGAAGGCATGGTTTGCCATGAATGAATTCCGAGGAGTGACTGTTGAGGTTCAGAAGTTTGAAGACTTCAGCTGGTTGAATGCTTCATATGTTCCTGTTCTTAAGCAACTCCAAGACTCAGAAATACAGAACTACTACTTCTCTGGCAACAGTGATGATGGCAAGACGCCAATCAAGTTTAGGAACCCTAAATATCTCTCCATGCTTAACCATCTAAGGTTTTATATTCCTGAAGTTTTTCCTGCACTGAAGAAGGTGGTGTTTCTTGATGATGATGTTGTGGTTCAGAAGGATCTCTCCCCACTTTTCTCCATCGATTTGAATGGCAATGTTAACGGGGCTGTTGAGACATGCACGGAGACATTTCATAGATACCATAAATACCTGAATTACTCCCATCCACTTATACGAGCACATTTTGATCCTGACGCTTGCGGATGGGCATTTGGGATGAATGTATTTGATTTGGTTGAATGGAGGAAAAGGAATGTCACAGGCATCTACCACTACTGGCAGGAAAAGAATGTTGATCGGACATTATGGAAACTCGGTACCTTACCACCTGGTCTGTTGACATTTTATGGTTTAACTGAGCCCTTGGAACCGTTTTGGCATGTATTGGGATTCGGCTACACTACTGTTGATGCTCAGTTAGTAGAAAAGGGAGCTGTACTACACTTCAATGGGAACTCCAAACCATGGTTGAAGATTGCGATTGAGAAGTACAAGCCAATGTGGGAGAAATATGTCGATTATTCTCATCCTTTATTGCAAAAATGCAACTTTCATTGATTTGTAACCACGCTTTATTAGGAAGTTCTAAGTTCAACATTGGTCCTTGACTTGGACTTGAAGTACAAGCCACTGCTGGGTGATGATCATTCCCTGTTGTTATAACAACGGTGCGTTTTTCTACGAATATGGACCCAGAAGGTTGGATGATCCCTTCCTTGCACAGACAAGCCTGAACCAAGCCATGCTTGTACAAATTTTTTTGTAGTAACATGGGAGTACTCATTTGATTCTTTATATTCTGTTGTAGCATATGGATGTTAATTCTCATACGATTATATTAACGTAGAAGGAATTTTGGTCTGTCCATGTCGTTGAGCTGTTCAGCTAGCTACACTTCACCCCCTTTTTCATTGGAGTTTCCCATATTTTTTGACGTTATTTCAGGTTCCTCAAAAGTTCCAATTTTTTTTTTTTGGATAATGAGTTCCAATTCTGTTTTCATATCTGTTGGCACCACTGTGCCCCACAGGCGCAAACAAATTTGTGGCTCCATATAAAAGTTGCATCTTGTCGAGATGTTGACATGCAAAAAGTTTTCATGGTTAAATAGCAGTGACGGTGAAATTGCTTTTATTCAATTGAATGTGGGAGGTCGGTCTTGTCTTTTGTATGGGGTAAGCACCGTTCATATGGTTTACTTTAGTTTAATCTTGAAGGCCCAAAAACAAACATGTGATCAACCAAGCAAAAGAAAAACATATAAATAAGCCAATGAGAGTTGACACAGATGGTAAGGGATTCAGGACTAGGCCCTTGGATCATGGTTTCGATCCCCTCTACCGTCGCTGGGACTCTTTTGGTAGGCGATCTCGTAAGTCCCCAGTAAGTGCTTACAGAGCCCAAGGCCGTGCCCTGCCCCTAATAGGGGACTGGTGTCAAACCCTTCCAAAACTTTTATTTTACCCAAAAAAAAAACATATAAATAAGCTGAATTACTCATTCAAACTCATTTCATCTATATTTGGTAATTTTATTTGAAAGCCCTTTATCCTTCATGCCTGATTCAAAATAGTACGGAGTA
Source organism: Acacia confusa (assembly GCA_037074495.1). Taxonomy (NCBI): domain Eukaryota; kingdom Viridiplantae; phylum Streptophyta; class Magnoliopsida; order Fabales; family Fabaceae; genus Acacia; species Acacia confusa. The sequence continues at coordinate 5,830,318 of CM073509.1, forward strand.
ATTTTTATATATCTAATTAAAAAATCACAATTTGATTCTTGCAATATTCCAGAATCATTATTTTGTCATAACATGGAACGGCTTATGATTGAGAATTAGGTACACCATTTAAGATTCAATTGATTTTGTTTGAAGAAGTTAATAAAATTAAATAAATTATTTAATAATCGTATATATTATGTATTATTGGACAATATATCAATTTATAGGTAAGACTAATTAGTTTAAGAAAAAATTAAATATAAATATTTTAAAATAATTTAATTAGCTTTTATAATTTCTAAAAAAACAATATATGGATTATTTCATTCTGTTTCTTAATATCCAAAAAAGTCGTCCGACGTAACAGCTTACTGGTGTTGGTGTCAACAACCTCTTCGAACCTCGAGAAGAAACTAACCTGCTCAATTCAAGCTCTGATTTTAATTTAAACGAGCCATTTGTAATCCCCCAACAATAAGCACAAATTAAGGGCTATTCAAAATTCCCCGAATATTGTCGACACGTGGCACTTCTCCATTGAACCTGTCGCTCGTCAACGGCCGGCGTCTCACACAAAGTGGCGGAGCTTCCACCAATCACCACTCTCCTCCTCCGCCTTCTATTTCACTGTCTCTTCACAGATTTGACGTACCTGAATGCATCTTTCCTCAACCATCATTCCATACTCGCCGCCATTCTCAACTTCTCATTCACTTTACTGAAACGTCTTAACCATGTCTTCATTGAAGAAGGACAAGGATTACGTGATTTCTTCCCAATCGCCCAAGCATCGTAAAGCCAAAACACGTGAAGTGAGTTCGCGATATCTCCCTCCCACCTCAACGGGCTCGCTTGAATCTGAATTTGCATCTCCTAAAGGCGGTGTCTCGCCGATTCGGCGCAAACAGGGGATGGACTCTGCCGATAGCCGGAAGCATCGGAGTCTGGACGACGGCGGTGTTCTCCGAGGACAACTTTGGCCTTCTTCATCCTCTGCAGTGAAGAAAAACAACGACCTCGGTGGTGCTACTCTCGCTGATCATATTGGAAATGACAGGTTGAGGGACTTCCTTGATCGAAAAGGTAACGACAAATCTGAAAAATCTAACTCTGTTTTTGCTCTCACTAAGCAGAGGAGTTGCAGTGTGTTTAAGAGGTTTGAGAATGATCAAACTGATCATATTAGTAATATTACCAACTCCAAAGAAAATCATCGACCTGTTATTCTTGGTGGATCTTCGAGGTACACTGGAAAAATTGGTTTTCCTGGAAAATCACCTTCGTCTGTGGATTCCAGTTCTACAGATTTCAATATTGTTCCAGGAAGATTGTCTATAGATGAAAATTCTCTGTATAGAAAATCGGAATCCTTTACTACGACTCTGGATTCTGATTCAGACTACAGCGATATCCCTTCTGGTACCTCTGATTTAGGTTCCAAGAAATCAGGGATAGAAATTCCGTCGAAGTACATGAATCATACATCAAGAAGAAGCCGAAGAGGTACTTCGGATTCGAACATTCAGCATCCATTCTCATCAGAGGATTCTTCGATTTTAAAGAAATTTACCATAAAAAATGCGATCAAGAGGGCGAATTCTCTCACCGGATACAAAAGTTCAAAATCGCAATGGGCTCTATCACCAGGGCGATCAGGATCGCCGCCGATGTCTGTCGAAAGCAAAGAGAAACTCATTTCATTTTCAAGCTTGAAGCCTCCAACTAGCCCATCACATCCAGCTAAAGGCGTGGATAAACTTATAAACATGGGTTTCGATTTCTTCCGCAGCAAGAAATCATCTGTGAGTTCAACGTTAACAGGATTGAATACCTCGGACAGTGTTCATCAGCTCCGGTTGCTGGATAATCGATTGATGCAGTGGAGATATGCAAATGCTAAAGCTAAAGCTGTGAATAAAAGCCTTTCTAGTCAAACAGAAGTATGCATCTAACTTTAATTTTCACATTAACTTTGTATTTTAAAAAAAAAAATGTATGACAATGTTTGTGGCATTTGAATGTGTTTTAGAGCAATTTACAATATTCTTGGAATGGTATCACGAAGTTGCAACATTCAGTAATGCAAAAGAAGATGCAGTATGAGAAAGAAAAGCTTGAGATGAAACTTAACTTTATAGTACAATCCCAAGTGAGTATTACAACTCACCAAATTATAAAGTTTTGTCCAAATTAAAGAAAATATGATTTAAAAAAAAATATGACTCTTTTCTACGCATATTTTTTTGCTTTTGTGCAGATTATATTATTAGAAGCATGGGCAGATTTGGAAAGACAACACATCTCAGCAATTACTATGATCAAAGATCATATGCACTCTATTGTCTGTAAATTACCCCTAATAGAAGGCGCTAAGGTATGTTCAATAAAGACTCAATAACTCAATAAATATTGAATGAGTGCACATATGTGTCTCATTCTTACATTTATTATAAAAATCGCATGCTTTTAAATTAAACTTTAAAATATCGATTAAATTGCAATTTATTGAGTTCTTTTCTTTGCAGGTGGACACACCATCAGTGTCTGTTGCTCTAAAACATGCATATGAACTTATAAGTTCCATGAAGTCAATGTTAAGTAGCTTTCCACCCTTGGTATGCGGTGATCCTACTGATGCTCATGTTAATATAAGATCTACTTTAATGAAAAAATTAAACTTTACGCTAAATATTATATTAAAGACTAGAGGGAGTAATTTGTTACTCACTCTCCAACATTTTTGGAAAGTCGTCGAAATCTTAACTAACTTTAATCAATTTTTGAAACCTTGGAAAAGTAGTTAATGAACTCACAAATGACCAGATAGAGTACTAGCTAATAATGATTTTAATTGAGATTGTTTCATCAACAGGCAGATGAGGTTGCAGCATTGTTATCGGAACTAGCTGAAGTTATTTCTCAAGAGAAGTTGCTCTTAGATGAGTTCCATGATCTTTTCCAGACTATATCTTCTCTTAAGGTAAAAAAATATGCATTGAGCCATTTTTCTATAGCAGCAATTTAAAATGAACATTTTAAACATAAATGTCAACATTAAAGATTTAGCTTAGCAAAACATGACAAACACTTCTCATGCCCATTGCCTGTGTACTATTCTGTACAAAGTGAATTAAGCCTCTATTTATATCCATAAGCATAAATCGCTATGTCTCATTATTAAAAGGAAAGAGAAAGTGAAAGTAAAAGGAAGCTTGTGATATGGAATCTTTGAACGGCCTTAAGGAAGTGACTTCTGATTTATCATTTGTGTTATTAATGTTACTCACAACTGTACTTTGACAGTTGCAAGAGAGCAGTATAAAGTGTGGGCTCATTCAACTTCAATGCTGGCAACAAGAAGATTTGCAGCAGCAATTAGAACCAGCCAACTTTCCACAGATCATATGCAAATGAATAGAATGTTGTGACTGGGTTAACTAGATGCATAATAATATGGATTCTTATATAGGAAAACAATTTTGGAAGTTGTAGAGTTTTGCATGATAATGATGAGTAATGTCAAATTGCAAGGTTTAGATTTTTAGCCAATAAAGATAAGAGAGTATTCATCTATTCCTAGTTATATGCTAATGGCAAATAGTCCTAGTAATAGTGGCACCTTTTATATTTAGATGAGATCTCAGATTTAAACCAACATTAACATGTTTGTGTGTGTGCACATGTAAATTGTGAAAGAAAAATTAGTGGTAATTATATTCTTGTTTAATCTTTGTTCATCAAAACTAGAAAGAAACCAAGAAAATTTTTTATGATTTAAGGATTGTGCCTAAATTAGCAACAATTTTGAATTATGTCAGCAATGTTATTCAAGTGTCAAACTGTCAATAATATAATCATACTCCTACATCTTTTGACGATTACTGCACAAGATAAATACTTCATTTGAATTTCTTAAAAAGATTACACTTATTCTTATGCATAAGCTTGCACAGGGTTGGATTTTTCTCTAGGTAAATAGGATCCAATCTGTCCAAAGATAGAAAACACGAAATAGTGCCTTAATGATGTGTTTTGTTCATGATCATCTGTAATCCTATGACATGCAAAAACATATTAGCATATTCGGCTTGTTAAGCACTTGTTTGTATTAGCGGTAGAAACCACTTTTCCAATATGATTTACAATATACCAAGTAATTTTATGAGAAGAGATTTATCTCAACTTACATAAATGTGTTTTTCTAACACCAACTCAAAGAAACCCAAAAAAAATCTTGGCATTTAGCCAAACCAATCTATAAAACTTTTATCAGTGGCTTTTATAAAAATCATTTTTAGGGAAAAAATATTCTTTTTTTGTGTGGAAATTTTAATTTTTTTCCCCCATATCCTTTAATATTTTTTACAAATAAAACTTAAAAAAAGTGATTCCAACAATTTAAAAAACCAGTATGACTCAATAATAAATAAAATTAGTTCATAAGTGGGAGTCCTATATATGTAACCTATTTTCGTATATGTCATTCTCCCAAAATATAATAAAATATAAAAGAGGATCAAACACTAAACTCAATCAATATACTCCCTTGTTTGACTGAGGAGATTTGATTTGGTCTCAAACCAACAGGGGAGGATTAAACAATCGGCCAAAAATATATACTAATAATAATAAATTACCCAAAAAAACGTAATCGTCAGATCAGGAGGTGGAAACGACGTCGTCGGGCAACAAAGTGACTTGGGGCATATTCGGCCCCCAGTGCCAGAGTTGGTTCCCCTCCGCTTCGTCTTTCGGTTCCTCTCTCTCGTGTATTCAAGTTGAAGCATGGCCACTCTAGCGGCCGCTGCGGCTCGCCGAGCAGCGTCTTTGAGCCGTATTTCCTCTCCTAGAACTCCGATTCAGACCGCCAATCTAATCCAAAGGCGTGGTCTGGCCGGAGCTGCAGGTAAATTTATTAGTTTTGGACTGCACATTTATTCTCCGATCCCTGTTGCCATGAAATTGGGATCACTGAACCCTTCCAATTCTCGCACTTTCTATAGCCCCACGCGCTATTGGTAGCTTAAAATATGTGCTTTCTCAAGAATTGAATGTTTTGTATCAATTAAAAAACTCAATCGGGTTTTTTCTTTGGCTATAAATTCTTGCTATTCTCTGGCTTGTGATGTTGATTTTTTCAATGCCTTGTGTGAATATATAAATTACATTTAATAATCCATTGCCTGCTTTGTATGTAATTGAACGGGAAATATGTTGGAACAATGGAGATTCTAAATCTAGCTTTGTTCGAAAGATGAGTCTTGAGTCTTTTCAGTTATTTGCAAGTTGCAGATGTTAAAGCCCAAAGGAAGCTTCATATAGTTGGTTCGTTCTCGCTTAGTAAAAAATAAGGGTAAAAGTTGTTTTTTTGTGTGAGAAAAACTGCATCTTTGAACTTTTGGTTATGTTGATTTAATGAAACAAGACGATATGGAAACGAAGAAATAAGTAGAAAACGGGTATCACTTCTTTATGCTTTTGGATGTGTGAGGTGTTACTTTGTATTCATTTCTCGTGCTAATTAACATTTTAGTAACTTTGGGAAATACAAATTATATTTTGGCGTCGGTGGTGATATCTGACTTCGAAAGCTATTAGGTCGTTATCTAATCAATATATTTTTCATCATGTTTCTCGTGTTGCTGGTTGGCCATACTATAGTATTTCTTACAATTTGCGTTAGTGGAAAGTTCTGACGTACTGTAATGGTTTTCTCACTTGATTCTTGCAGATCACAATGGGCCCCCTAAAGTTAACTGTTGGCAAGATCCAATGAGCCCATCTAAATGGAAGGAAGAACATGTATGTCTAATTTTGAGATAGAAGATCTATTTCACCCAAGGATTTATCAATTTTGACATGGCATGATAGTACTATTAGTTACAATCTACTATGTGAAATGGAAGCACGTTTCTACATCTCTTCACCAGTTACTGTTTGCCTGCAGTTTGTGATTGTTTCTTTGTCTGGCTGGGGCCTTATCTTCTATGGAGGATACAAGTTCTTCACCGGAGGCAAGGGCAAGAAAGAAGAGGTATTTCATTTCTTGTTTTCAATCCTACGGCCAAGATCTCTTTCACCAGTTTTTAGTTAGGCTGCTTGAGTGGTCATGAATTTATCCAAACTCCAAATTCATTTTCCATAATTGATGACTTAAGCAGCAGATAAGTTCTGTGAATCTGCGGAATCCTTTCTGGCCTTCAATTAACCATACTAGAGTACTTGCTTGCTTATTGTGTTATAGCCAGAATACTACCAATATAAATATATGTGTTTGGACGTTCTCATTCAGCAGAAGGACTAATGAAATCTTTGATGATTTATCTCATCGATCAAGTTAGTGGTTTGGTTTTCTTCTGAATGCTGTAGGTGCTATAGTATTTATCCGAAAGAATTACATTATGATTATTTTGAAATGTTAATTTTTGCTTCCGTATTCTTGCCATGAAATACGTTTTGCTTTAGGGAAGCAATCTTTTAGGCAGTTTCATGATACTCTCTTTCCCTAACATACCTATGAAATCCGGAATTAATAGTATTAATAGGATAATCTTTCATGACTAAAAGCTTCTGATTGATGAAGACATTTCAGGAAATGTTATGCATTGGGGTGAAAAGAATGTCTCAGAATGTTGTCATGAGTGATGTATGGTGTTTGCTAACTACATTCTGAATATTTGCAGGCATTGGTGGAAGCACCCAAGTGAGGGTCCGGAGAGTTTGTCACAATGCGTTTGCACTGGTTTTTGTCTTTGCCATGTCTGAGACTTAGTTCTATTTTGGGAAATAATTCTTTTGACTAGCTATGGGTCAATCTTTGAAGATAATGAATATTGTGAGATGATACTTTCCAGAACTATATATACATGCTGGCTAGTTATCTTTCAGTCACACTTGACTGCTACCGCATTTGTGAGTGAATTACTTTTATGAATTACTTTTGTTGCCTTAAAGTACAATATACATTCCAAAGTAAGTAAGCTGGTTATAGGAGGCCTATATCAATGCGTACTAATTGTCCGCGGGAAATGAATTCCCAGTGTATGAAATAATTGTTAATGTGGTCCTTTGACGGGTTGTCGATTTTAACCAAATAGTCAAATAAACACGCTAGTGATGAAGCCTTGTATGGGCTTGTTAAAGTTAGTATTGAGAAAGTACATTCACGCAAGTCTGGATAAAATTTCTTTTACTAAATCACATTAGAAAAAAAGTTTCTACTATTAATTCAAACAAGGATGCAACAAAACAAAACGGGTTTTTATGCTTCTTTGTTTGAAATTCAATCTTTTCTTTAACTCTGAACTTTTCATAAACCATAAGCTGATATAGTCACTCAAATGTACTGGTGCTTTACGATAATGGGGATGATGTCGTAATCTTTTAAGCAAGAAGGATCTCAGTGTTACTTGTAGATGAAATTAAAGTTGAACTATCATGAGTGCAAATAGGTTGGTTCTTTTTTTTTTTTTGCTCAGAAAATAGGTTGGTCCAGGGGGCTGAAAAAAAACAGTGAATTTGATTAAAAAGCAAAAGACAGAGAAATACAACAGCTTAAAGAGCGTTAGACAGAAATTTTTATGTTTTGGTGTTAAAACTTTCTTGCATGTGGGGAAAGCTGCTTCCGCCCATTTGGGTAAGAATGGCTTTTCCGGTGGCCCAACAAAATTGGGAATCGATTCTCCGTCCCTCTTCCTGGGAATAAATGACTATATTACGATTTTACCCCTAATCTCATCCCGAACGACCACGTCCCCTCAAACTACCTCAAATTCGCTGTCTGCACCTTCATTTATATACCCTTGGTCTCTGCTTGCTCTTCCTCTCACATTTCCAAGCTTCATTTACCAGGTATAAACCCATTTCAAACTGGAATACGTTTTTATTATTTTAATTTTGTTGTTCAAAATTATAAACTATAACACTTCAATGCTCTTATGGAATGGTGTTTTGATTGTGCTTTTCTTTTCATTACTGTCGCAATTTGCGAAGAGGACCAGAGTCCAGAGAAAATTCAAGAAAGATAATGCATATATAAGAGCGTCATTGACTCAAGAAAACTTGCTCCTGTTGTTATTTCTTCAATGCGCTAGAACACGATTCACACACCAGCCGCTTATAAGCTCGGCCTTTAATGACCCTCCCCGACGATGCGTTAAATCTTTCCCAAAGAGCCCATCCCACTGTCGAAATGATGAGGCAATCGAAATGCCAAGTGTGTTTGGGTAGACTCAAAAAGCACTTCTCCGAAGCTATTTCCCAAAAAATCACTTTTGAGAAAGGAACACTGTCATTGAGAAGTTCGAAACTAGTTTGTATAACTTAATTGGAAGGAATTCATTTTAAGGAAGGCCACGACGAGGGCTATAATGACGGTCTAATCGCCGGCAAGGACGAGGCAAAGCTAGTGGGTCTCGAAGTCGGTTTCGAGGTTGGACAAGAGCTTGGCTTCTACAGGAGCTAGCTTCTCTCCAAGGGTTAAAATTGCCATCAAGCAGATGGAAGGTTTGGTTGAGAAGTATCCAGTCTTGGATCCCGAAAACCTTGAACTACGAGAAATCATGGACAGTTTGGGGCTCAAGTTCAAGATGGTTTCTACTTCACTGCAAGTGAAGCTAGATTATGATGGATATCCAAAATCTTCTTCGTACGCTAAGGATATTCAGTTTTGAAGGAATATCGTAGTTCAAGAAGTAGATTTGAGAGTTATAGGATTTTTGCCCAACGTGGGAATTTTTTTTTTGCTAAAGTTGGTGGTATTATGTAGCCTTTAAAAGTCTCATTCGGCCTGTGGGCGTGTGTGGTTCAACACACCCTCAGCGCTTTTAATGATCTTTATAGTATAGAAATTGATATAATGTGGCCCTTATGTCTTTTTTCTTCTTGTATTCTTGTTTTCTCTTTTTTCTGGGCTCTCCGCCCTCTTAATGTGCGGTGGCTTTAGTTGAATGATATTTCCCTTCTTTGATGTCAGCTCTTTTGTCAAGTGAAAGATAAATATCCACTATTTAGCTCTTTTTAATGTGCTTAATGCGTCCTTGAAATAAAATCTTTACCTCTGAATATGGTTACTTTGCACAAATCTTGCTGTGGTTGTTTTTGTTGCCATTGTTATATCTTAATCTTAAAAAACAACTTCCTTGTGAACTTGAGATAAGGTTGGTTGAGGAGGTTTGTGGTCATTTTATTGTCTCAAGTCTATATTTTTGTAGAGTCTCTCACAGGTAACAATTGGAAAGCAAATGTTGAAGATGATGCTCGCATGCTGCAAGGTTTATATATCAGAAAGCAGAAACAGGAGTGCTTTGGAGTCAATTGAACAAGCCGCCAAGCTTTTCCCTCGAGCCCCAATAATCAATAAGTTTGAAGATGTGACCTACAATAGAGTTGGTTACACTCTAGTTTCTGAGATAGCTCCTGTACCATCATCTTCTGAGCTATGCCACTTGAGAAGTGCTGTGTCTGCCATGGTAAAGGCTGCGTTGGACAACATTGACTTTGAGATGCATTGTGGGACTCATCCAAGACTTGGGGTTGTTGACCACATTTGTTGTCACCCGCTGGCAAATGCTTCCTTGGAACAAGCTGCTGATAGTGCTAGACTTTTGGCTACCGATGTGGGCTCCAACTTGCAAGGTTATTATCCATGGCTGGGAGCTTTGGCTGCCATGAATATATACTGTGAAGTCGACCAGTTTCTTTATTTCTATTACTCGCATTGTTAATTGATGAGAGGCAGCGAGGGCGGTAACCATTGTCATTAATTTGTTATCTTGCTTCTTTTTTTTTTTTGTTGCTCAATATCCTGGTCAAAGAGAACTCATTTTCCATTTGAATTTTATTGGTTTGTGGCGCGTAAACAATAAAAAGTAAGATGTTAGAAGTTGAACAATAGTCCTTTGGTCTGAGTTTATCTTTTATATCACTGTTCATTTAGTTATATGGAATTAGTGATGTTTTGCCAACCTTAAATTTGAGAAATCCTTCTATCAACCCCTTCTGTTAATTTGATAGTTCTGACCTGTTCATAGGGGGTTGGATCTCACTGACACTAGTTAATTCACTGATGAAGTGATTGTAGAACTATCCTTAATATGTCAACCATCTTTCCAAACTTGTTTATTTTTATTCATTACTTTGACTGATCATATAAATTCCCCCTGCAGTTCCTGTTTTTCTATATGGAGCAGCACATGAAGAGGGGAGGCCACTTGATTCAATTAGAAGAGCATTAGGATATTTCAAGCCAAACTCCAGTGCAAACCAGTGGGTTGGGGGGCCAAAATCCAATTCCTTGACACTGAATCCAGATAGTGGACCGTCTCAAGTTTCTCCATCAAAAGGTGTTGTGGTCATTGGAGCAACCAAATGGGTTGATAATTACAATGTCCCTCTGTTATCTTCTAACATTGATGCCGTTCATAGAATTGCAAAAAGAGTTAGTGGGAGAGGTGGTGGACTTCCAGCGGTACAAGCAATGGCACTAGAACACGGTGAAGGTGTCATTGAGGTAGCCTGTAATTTGTTGGATCCTGGTAGAATTGGGGGAGACAAAGTACAACAAGAAGTTGAGAGCCTTGCTAGGGAAGAGGGTATTTCTGTGGGTAAGGGCTACTTTACAGACTTCTCCCAGGAAGAAATAATCCAAAGTTACTTGAAGCTTGGTCCATTTGATTGAGGAGGGAACAACATGCCAAAGAACCCTTGTTTCTTGTATACAAAATTTTCCAAGGATTTGTCATGATAAAAGAGTGTTTTTTTTCAAAGTTGATTGAGATTCTAAGATGATGTTAGTCTAAATTCTCACAGGTTTCCCCATTCTGCTGATCATTCCAATGAACTTGGTTCTACAGAAGTTTTTCGGATGATTGGCTAGTTTGCAGCCTGTAATTTTGTTTTAAGGTGAGATGTATATTATTCAGAGGATCGTTTAGATGCTTGATTTACCTTGTTGTCTATCTGAATAAAAAAACACAGCCATACTGTTATTTCATTTCTTGATATTTTGAGACAAGATATATAGTATGTAAGGGATATTTCAGGATTCAGATACGTTAATTGCCTTCTTTGTTGTTTTGGGCAGAAGAAAATATCCATGCCTCTAGTCTATGTGAGAACTGAGAAGTGTTGAAGTAAAAGAATCTAGGTCATAATTATTCCATGTCTCTGTCTAACAGCCAACTTCTTTGAGTTATGGTTTCTTTTATCTGGAGATGATTCCGACCATATGCATAAACTGTACCATCACAGATTGTGAATGGCTCCGGTCTCCGGAGAACTCTGTCATCTATATATTATACAATACTTGTAGCCGTTTTGTTTTTAGGTAACACCGTTTTGTTTATATATTTCTTGATTTCCTTCTTAATTTAATTTTGTTTTATCTCTATGAAACAAGGACTTATCATAATTTAAAATTATATCTTTTGTGCCAAAAAATAATAAATACTAGGGAATTTAGTTTAGATCCATCAATTAATAAATATAATTTATTGATTATATATATATAATTGAGCAAAATAAGAAAAGGCATATACAAGCATCCACGTCTATATTCAACTTCATATAACCTAATTGAAACATCACATAATATAACCTAATTGAGGCATTACATAAATATAAAGGATAGTAAACTTGTTTTTTTTTTTTGCTATAAAAATTTTAGGAAATGAATCGGGTTCACCCACAGTTCAAGGACAGGGCGTTTGGAGCCCAGTCCACAGGGAATATTGACCAAAAAGTACACACTACTTGTTTGCCAAGAAAGAGAGAGACCTTACGAAGATAATAGATTTGGTGCTGGCTTAGTTCCAACCTGTACCTGCAAGAAAAGATTTCAGCTTTCATATTCACCATTAAGGCTTAAATGTAATGGTTTTACCCCCACGTTATGAAGGGAATGTGGTCCAGCAGCTTACATTATCACATTAATGCTGGTTTTGTATAATGTTTTTCCTGAGTTGAAAGAGATTTTGGATAATACATCCTCCCCACTTAACATTCTAGTCACTTTATCAACAAACTGGTTGTGGGTTTTCCCTTTTTTATGAAAAAAATATAACAATGTATTATGTATTCACTACACACACACATTATTCAAAATTTAAACCCTAGTGAGAAAAGAGGTTATAGATCTCCGTGTGGATTTGTAGATCTACCATTACAATAGATTTCAATTTATTCTAATACATTATTGTTCCTATATAAAACCGAATATTGTATACAAAAATATTGTGCATACTTTTTTTTATTGGGATAACATCAACAAAACCTTAATAGAGCTTTCATAGTTTGATGGTATATATTTCATTCATCACTACCGTCTGCATTATTAACGTTAGGAAAGAAGTAGGAGAATAAAGGTTCTATGTTGTACAATACTTCTTAAATAATTAATTGATAGAGCTAATAATTTTCAATTTTGCTATTTTAATAACAAAAAAATATGGAGGTAATTTGACCAAAATTTTAAATATCTAATTATGACTCATAACATTATATATAATTTATTAGTTCAGTGATTCAAATTAAAATTTGGGTAATTCAATTGTCTTTATATTAAATTTTCTCTATTAATAATTTAGATAATTCAACCATAACATTTTTTCTATCAATAATATGAATAATCCAATCATTTTTATATGAGATTTTTTTGCTGATGATATTATGGGTTAAATTCTTTTTAATGGGTGACTTACATTCTAGATGGGACAGATTATCTCTTGCTGTGTTTCTCGTAGTTCGGGAAAATAAGCTTTTTGCAACGCTACTCCGTCTCCAACACGTCATTGAAGGCGATGCATATAAGGTTTAAATAGATTAGGCTAGAGATTCACAATCTTATAGCAGCAATATATAATTATATTTGTTTTGTTTGTTGCTCCATTTGATTATATTATATTTTTTGGGGAAAAAAAAAGATTAGATTCGTTAATCATTGAAATCCAGGAGCTACTGACTAAAGCAAGACCACGTTAGCCTATAAGGTGTAGGGAACAGCAACATGTGATTCATGGCAGAGAAGATGATTTTCTTCTCATCTTTTTTCTCATCTTTTCTCATTATTTAATCTGAATCGTTGATTGGGAAGGTGAGAGAAATGTTAAAGTAATATTATGATTGATTAGATAGATATGATTTAGAGATTATGAGAAATAATAAGAAAAAGATTATGAGACAAACCAATTGGTCCCTTATCTGCTTCACTGTCCTCCCTCATATCTAAAATATAAGAGGTTAATTAATTTGCACCAGTTAAAGAATGTTAGTTTCTTCCATCCTAAATATAAAATCTAATTGATTTTTTTAAAATAGGTTAAGAAAACTAAATATATTATTTAATTATAATATATATTATGTATTATTAAATTATATATTAGTTTATAAGTTAAAGTAATTAGTTTAGAGGAAAAACATATGTATAAATACTTTAAATAATTTATTTTGTTTCCTTAATCTCTTAAAATAAATCAATTAAATCTTATATTTATAATTGAAGATAATAATAATTGAATCATTGAACCTGTTTTAAATTATTTCATCCCTCCCTCTTCTCAAAAAAAGAAGAAAACAATAATTAATGGCTATATCAACCTCTTATATATTGAGCTAATTTTTTTTTTCTTATATTTTTTATCCCATAACATGTATTTTTATTTTGCTTTCCTTAGAGTTATATTCCCATTTATTTTATTTTCAAAATTTACTTGTCAATATTTCTTAAAAACATAAAGTGATTTCAATTTTTCCGGCAGAAAATAAGGTTATATCATATTTTAACCTGGTCTTTATTAAAATATTCTTACTAATTAAACGCATTTTTAAAAGAAAATTATTGAAAACTTCTTGAATCGGATCAAATGCCGAATCAGCAGCACACTTTGGAAACCTGTTGCTTTTCTTCATCTTTATAATAATTTCCATTCACGAGACGCACGTTAATTAGGTTAAATAATTTTCTGAGAACAGTGTCCTCTACATGCGAACACGGAAGGACGTAGACTTTGGCCTTTCTGCTCGTTGCTATCCACCGATGAAACGCTGAGTCACCAGTGACTTGTATATTATTCCAACAATTCAACCACTAATCCTAACAAATCTGTGTGCCTTCTCGTTTTCTGTTCTTTTTTTTCCCTTCACTTACTGGTGACACAGCGTTCTCAGAAAGAGAGATTTCACCTAGCTGAATCAACACTCATGGATTTCCATCCCACTTGCAAGGTCAGAAAATCTATTCCCACTTCTTTGATTATGAGTTCTTACCTTCCAATCTGATGTAATTGACACAAGTTTCTGGGCTCAATTCATACAATGCGATTACAGATTACACTTACGGAAAGATTTCTGTGTGTCTCTGTTTCTGTTTCCCCTGTCCTGGTTTATGTCTCTCCTGTGAAATCTTTCTGGGTTTTATTTATTGAAATGATCTTTGAATAATCCCTATCTAAAGGAATGGAAACAAAAAATAGAAGGGAATTATGAAATAATCCTTAAATGTGTTCTGGGTTCAGTTCTATCCTGTTAGAAAGCCATTTTTCAATCGGTGAGTTTCTGGGAAAATGTCATTTCTGAAGAATGACCGTGAAAGTTCGAATTTCACTGTTCTGTTTTACAGAGGCGGGAAAAACTTTTCATTTTGCTTTTGCAGTTCTCTTGATATCTTCTTTCTGAGGACGTGCTCAAGGAATTTAACTAGGTAGCTACTGCACAGTCGTCACGCTCGTTAATTAATTTACTCGAGCTAGTTTTTCAATTTTCTTAAAATCATGGTGAAACTATATATGAGCCGGGTAAAATCAATTAATTCGCAGTGAACCCCTTTTGGGACGACAAATATGTCGAAGTGACTTGGCCTCTCTCCAGCTGTATTGGTGTACTCTGTTATATCTTGAAGATTCTATGTAAACATCAACATGTGACACGCTCAAACAATCTTTACTTTTGGTTTCGTTAGTTCCAATTTTGTAAATCAAAATGACACGCTGGGAAAAAGACAGCAGAGAATTTTTTTTATTAAAATCGCATTCTTCAATACAAGTTTAACATGTCTGTCATGATAATAGAGAAAATAAAGCGGTATCCTTAGTAACATGTTTGTGTAAGATGAGCCGAAGTTATCCTTTGCATGTTGTATTTGCTGACTTGTTAGGACCATTTTTTATTTGTTAGGACAAGAAAGCCGTTGACCAGATGTTAATATGCTGCAAGTTGTTCATCTCTGAAGCACGAAACACTGGAACACTTGACGCCATTGAAGAAGCCGCGAGGGCAACCCCCGAAACCGTGATCATAACCAAATGTGATGATAGAGCTTACAACAGAACAAGGTACACTCTTGTATCTTACGTTCTTCATGATTGTATGGGAAATTCTATATATAGTCCCTTGCAACAAACGGTGGTAGCCATGGCAGAGGCTGCATTTAACCTCATCAACCTTGAATCACATGATGGAGCTCATCCAAGATTAGGCGTTGTGGATGACATTTTGTTCCACCCTCTTGGTCGTGCCTCACTCGATGAGGCTGCTTGGCTTGCTAAAGCAGTTGCTGCTGACATTGGCAACCAATTCAATGGTAAGTGTCCGATATAATCAAGGGGAAACCACTGAGGTCCAAAAAATGGAAATTAATCACAAAAAAGTCGCAATAAGTGAGCATAAGTCACAATAAATGAGCAGCATGTAATGATAAGTTCTAATGTAAGAAATGATAATAAATCTATGTTACTCATTTCTTGGTGATTACATTCTTTCTTTAAGACCTTGGTGATTTTCCCCACATTCAGTCCATTTTCTCTGTTGTTGCAACACCACGATACTATTGACATGTCTTTCCTGGGAAATGCAGTGTCAGTATATTTTGTGAGGGAAAGCTCTGTTGAGGAAAACCTCTGGACAAGGGAAAATTACTTAATGGTTCTAAGGAAGAAATGTAATAACCAAAAGATCCAACAAGTAAGAAGCATGCAATGACAAATTCTAATGCATGAAATAATAACAGGTCTAAGCTGCTCATTTATTATGAGATTTTACAGTGATTACATTCATTTCTTAGGGCCTTAATCATTTTTCCTACATTCACTCCCATTTTCTCTCTCTTCTTGCAACATCATGCTACTAGAAAAATTTGACTTTTTTTTACTGGGAAATGCAGTACCAGTATATTTGTATGCTGCAGCACACCCAACAGGGAAACCCCTTGACATTATCAGGAGAGAGCTAGGGTATTACAGGCCTAATTTCATGGGAAGCCAATGGGCAGGACGGACTATGCCTGAGGTTCTCCCACAGAAACCTGAGGAGGGACCTGTCACAGTTTCAAAAGCCAAAGGCATCTCCATGATCGGTGCACGTCCTTGGGTGGCTCTATACAACATACCCATTTTGTCCACAGATGTATCAGCAACAAGGAGGATTGCAAAGATGGTGAGTGCTCGTGGCGGCGGACTACCAACAGTTCAGACACTAGGCCTTGTTCATGGTGAAGACTCAACTGAAATTGCCTGCATGTTACTGGAGCCAAACCAGATTGGAGCTGACCGGGTGCAGAACCGAGTTGAGATGCTGGCTGCTGAAGAGGGATTGGATGTAGAGAGGGGATATTTCACTGATTTTTCTCCAGAAATGGTCATAGAAAAATACACCTCTTTAATTTCTAGCAGTAGAACGTCATCTCATGTTCACTTGCCGTGTGCTTAGTGAAAATAACTTTATATCTCAAAAAAAATACGTGGGGTAAATTGCCTTGATGGTTGACTTATGAATGTAATGGCGACCAAAAGATGGTTTTTACCAAAATAAAACAAGCACCTGAGAAACTTCTGTTCACAATGCTTTTTGCTTCTAACTTGGAGCTGAGTGTTTGATATATTGAGCACAAAAATACTGACCTTTTGGAATCAATGTAATCTATAACCACATATTTACACTTGTGATCATCCTAATTAGTTTGCTAAAATGTCAAGAACACTGCTTGCTTTTGAAATCTTCAGATAACAAAGTTTGAAACAATTCTCGCAACCTCTCAGCACCAGGGCCTGGCCTAAACACAGTATCATTGTCACGTAAAGAACAAGGGTCAGCGCCTTCTGTTGAGTTACCAATACACCATGCTCCAAGAGAAAATCTATGCGTGCGTCCCAAAAGCTCTTTGTCAATCTTGTCTAGGACCGGATCGTCCTTCGCAAACTTCCGTGCAAACGGAGCATTGCTTTGAACCATTTTGTTGAAGTCCTTCATGGTTAAAGAGATGGGGTGCTGCTTTGGCGGTGTGTCCCACGCTATGTAGTGAAGATCATGGCTTATAGCTGTATGTTTGAACTCCTCAGTGTTACAAATGACAGTGTGAAAATAGCCCTCTGGAGAGGAGATAAAATTTGTATAATACATCAGAATTGTTCTTGGAAGGTT
Organism: Acacia confusa; assembly: GCA_037074495.1. Taxonomy (NCBI): domain Eukaryota; kingdom Viridiplantae; phylum Streptophyta; class Magnoliopsida; order Fabales; family Fabaceae; genus Acacia; species Acacia confusa. Next base: position 5,847,709 of record CM073509.1, read on the forward strand.
ATCCCAGCCCCATATGCAGTATTCCACGAAAGAGCGAGTCAGCACAACCCAAGCTGAACCTGAGCTCAGAAGCATAAAGAAAAGAAGTTGATGCGAAAATCAAGAAAAGAAGCTAATACATTATCTCTGTAGAACTATACACCATATTCCGTGTCCAGCCACTGGTTCATGTTTATGATGGACAATTAATTAATGAACGTTGGTGGAGTCATTGATATAAATGTACCTGTAAATAATTTAAAAGAGGTGGGAAGTGTTCTTCGTTGAGTAGTCCATGCAATATCAGATTTCTTTGATAAGTAAAGGCCTGGATCGATGATGATCGGTCTTGCTCTATGGTTGCTGAAGATACATACAAGCAGGAAAAATAAATGGAAAAACTTGGTAAACTGATATGGTGAAGCAATGGAGAGAAAAGCACCATTTTAATTGTATTATTCAAACAGTGATGACTTTCTTACAGTTTCCAACCGGCAATTTGGGTGTGTTCAATGAAATTGAGCTCTCTAGACATATTAGAAAAAATATGAAGCAAATCTGCAAAACCATAACATAAGTGTCAGATTATTTCACAAGGACATTTTGAAGGTTCATGGAGAATTACATAAAGCCAGAAACAGCTGAGAAAAGACCATCACATGTAACAAGAAAATGATAAGAATTTGTATTCTCAGGTATTTTCAGTGGAGCCATCTCACCCCTATTGGCCTATTGACATCCATTATAAGCACCTCAGTAATTAAAAATGATGTCAAGACATAGGCCAATGTTTTTCCCCTTTTTGGGGGAAACCACCAAAGCATTTGGCTACTGAAAGAATTATTCTCTTTTGGGACCAACACCACTCAAAGATTAAATATATCTGATAATACGTCGAAATTGCAAGCAGCACCTAAAGCACCACATTTTTCTACCTGTATATCAAACCTTAAAACCAAAAAAGGAACAAAGAAAAAGAAAGGGAAAACCTTCATGACTATTAAACTCGTGAGTGCAGTTGACAAACTCATAGTAGATAAACTCGTGAGTGATCAAATACTTATGAGGAGATGGATTATATCTAAAGCAAATAAGACAGTTTGCACATTTTCCAAAATGAACGGTAAAGACAAGTGAAAAACAAATTACATGATCCCTTGTTGATCTGAGTGAAGAGGGAGGATAGTAATATCCTTAACGTGAGATAATCTCCTAGCATGTTCAAATTAATTAATGCAAGCCAAATCCCAATGACTGGAAAGAGCTATGTGAATATGCGTACATATTTGTGGCACAAAATAACTAAATGCCAGAAGATTACAAGATATTGGCTATAGAATGCCCAAACATATTCTTACACGTAGGAGCTGTGAATTCTACTGGGGCCAAAACTTATATAGAAAGAGTTTATTAATTTTACCAACCTCCCCGACCAAACATTATGAGTAGCCATCAAAAGGTTTTTGTGGGAAAAAAAATAAGATGAGAGAGAGAGAGAGAGTGTGTGTGTGTGTGTGACACCCCTTAAATGAAGTAATCTGATGAAGAAGTGCAGCTCCTAAACACAATTTAACAGGTCTTACGCTTATAGACTATTAAGTAAGGGTATGCTCGATATAAGGAAACAAGGAAGGTGAAAAAATGGAAACGTATCAAGATACATTGTATTCTTTTCTTTTTTGGATTGGCCTCAATATAGCATTCAAATACCTAGCCTTTGTCCATCTTTTCACTCCTCTCAACTACATGAAGTACACATGGAGTAACTCCAACATACATACAAGCACACAGAGATATTGACATTATCTTTCACGAGAAAATTATGAATTCTGACATCAAAAATGTTTCATGCATCTTTGTCTAGACAACTTTTTGAACTAAAACTGAAATTTTAGCTCAGATAAGAAGAAACAATCCAACAAGTAGTGAAATTCCTCTGCGAGGTCTGCCAGTGAACTATCAAAATAGCCTGAATGGTAGCATTAGTCTGTATATCATTCTTATGAACATCCCAAGTCCCACATGAGGTAGCTAAATTCTGCCTTACCTTATGGTCATGACTTATCCCTGAACCAGTCAACAAAATACTTTTTATGCCAGGATGACCAGGGGGCAAGAAGGTCTAATAGAAATAAACTACTGGAAATGGCCACGCCAGAGCAAATAATTGCAAGCCAGATTACACTAAACTACACGAAGTCTTCACTCTTGAAGCCAGTGTGAGTCTGAAGTGAAGAATATTCATTCAGACAATTTAAAACCCATTAATCCAATCATCACTTGTTCCAGCAGTTATATAGAGATTCATCCCATATACATCCACAGCAATCAGGATATGGATGAAGTTCAATAAACTTTCTTATTTTCAAATCATTAGTGTCAATTTATCAAATAAATGCTCAAGGAAAAGATACAAGGCTATGCTTGAAAGTCCAACCAAACAATATTTCAACACATTTACAAACCTACCTATTGACTGCAAGACAAACTCAAATGAAGAACGAGTTTCAAGTTTTCAAAACAACTCTGAAATAGCACATTGTCATACTTTAAGCCTTTTGAGTTTTGACAAGAGTAACGGTAATGGCATATAAAATCATGAAGCCAGACGGAGAGAAGGGGTTTGTAACTAACCATCCTGTGTCACAAGAGGATAATCTGAAGCACTGAGGTTTATAAACCAGTCCCACTCTGAGCTCTCTTTCAATAATATTGCAATAGCTTGAAGGGTGCAAGCAATCATAGTAGGACCTTTATAAGTCACCAGATTGGATTGAGACATAACACGAACATTCTCCACTTCACGAAATGTAGGATCAGCTTTCACTGCAGTTGCCAATTCCAATCTCTCACGGGGTGGAGCCTCAAGATCCAAATGCAAAACATATTGATTTCTTGGGTGGTATACTGCTTCTAAAGTCCTCATCATCCTATGACTATCACCTTTCGTGCCTGAAATAAGATAAGCAAACCTAGGTGCATCCTCCATTTTACGAACTTTATCAGCTCGCAACGATCTTTCCAAATCCGATTCCACAAAATACCCACTTGAATCCTCCGATCTTGCAAATGAAATAATGTCAAAAGTTGACTGCTCTCCCACGTTAGAAGAACTAAGAGCCCCAAGAATAGCAGTGAGAACCAGGCTCACTGACACAAGCAAACTGGCAAAAAATGGTATAACCCATTTCCTATCACTGAATATCCTTCCTGAATGAGAATTAGCATTTTTCCTCATAATCTTTTCGAAATTGAAGCAACACCCAAAAATAATTCAGAAGAGGAGAGACCAATGAGAAGTACTGAGGCTCAGAGACAGAACAAGGTTGCCTTTTATGAAGAAGAATTAGCTTTAGAATCGATAGAACATGGTTTTCACGCAAAGATGCATGATTTAACTATGGATAAATCCATGAAAATGCTAAGATTGTGATATGGGAGCAGAAATTAACGGGATATATGAGAAATGTTGGGTTTCGAGGCCCAGCTATGGAGAAGCGGCTCTAAAACTTATTACCTCACTTGAAAGGGACAAACTTGAAGCAAGAAAAGATGGAAGCAAATTTGCGACAAGTCACCCTCCAGTCTCTTATCAAGTAACGTCAAATGAGGAACTCGAAAATCTTCTTTCTTTTTTTTTTCCCTTTTCCTTCCAGATCTCGCCAGCAATTAATTAGATGCAGCTTGTTCTTTAGTGTGTTTTTCTGCTGTTTCTTCTTCCCTCGGTAAACACCCCCGAGATCTTTGCCCCTCCAAAACTAGACACAGAAATAGAAAAAGAAAGAGAACACGCTTATAATGCAAGTTTTATATAACTTCCAACCTAAGAGAGGATTTTAGATTATAGAGAAGAAAACCGAGAGATTACAAACCCTCAACAAATAGTCCTACTGCATTCAAAGAAGATTCAGAACACAGAGAATGACCCAAAAAAAAAAAAAAAACAGAATTTGAAGTCAGGAAGATTCAAAGTTTGAGGAATAGTGATATGAGGGAAAACAGGGAAGAGGCAGAGGAGGAGGACATTTGACAGTGGTAAAGAAAACAAGCGAAAACAAGCCGAGCCGAGCCGATGACGCTGGCATTGGCTTTCAACTTAGGCAAAGGTATTAATTTTAAGGTCATATAACGTTTGAAGGTAGCATAAGATTGTAAATTTGTACTAACTAATAATAAAAATAATTATAAACATGCTTTCATTCAAGTTGATTAGCTTTCACGTTAGTTCAAGGGGTGCGTTGAGTTCTTGTCATTGGAAATATAAGGTATAATTCACTTTTTTAAAGAGATTAATGAAACTAATTATATCAATAATTTATAAGATAGAAAAAACAGTTTTATAAAAATGATAAACACAAATACTTAATTAACTTCTATCAACTTCTTAAGCGAATATGATGTCATGACTCATACCTACTCCCCAAGGCAGCTCCAAAACTTATATAATATAACCCTTTTTTAGGTTATGTTCAAAGAAACTGAAACTCCAGTTATATTTTTGGTTATATTAAAAAAGTTTTAATCTTTAACTCTACCCACATCTTGCTAAACTCCAATTTATAAAAGATTGAAATCTCCGTATATTTTTCCTTTAATTAAGCTGCAAAGAGAAAAAAGGTGGATTCATTTTTCTGCATTGCACTTTAGTCCACCATGCATGCATTTGCGCCCTCCACTTCCCTCAATCCACGCCTTTTGCTTTTAGTTTTGGTAATCATCTTCAAGGTCTTCGCTGGGCATCTTGGCTCTTTATTTATTTTATTTTATTCGGTGCTTACTGAAAAATTTTCTAGCTTTTTTCATCATAATGAGATGCAATGAGCGACTATCATTTTGAGGAGAAAATGGGCTGTTATGATCATATTTTAATTGCAGTGGAGAGAAATCGATTGGGAGAACAAGGTAAAGGAAGGGTATTTTCTACGTAAGAAATCCAAAATTTGGTCTTTATATTACTTGTACTTCTCTCTATATTTTGTTTGAGCATGAAAGAGAAGGAAAAGGCATGACTTAACGCTGAAGCAATAGAAAATAAACTGATCGGTCTCTATCAAAAAACAATAAAAATAAACTGATTGGTAGATCTGATTTTTATGGCAACCACATAAAAGCTTGCATTTTTTTTTTTAGATTAGAATGGCCGACAGTTTTTATCAGAAGTTGCACGCTCCCGTAGTTAATTATAGTAAGCAGAAGAAGCATGAAGAGTTGAAGACTTTGATATATATACTCATTCAAAATAAAAGAGTCAAACGTGTGAGTGGTGTGATTTTGAGAAAATTTCACTCAATTCTCTCTGTAGTCATTTAATGCCAAATATCTCCCAAAACTTTTCAAAAATTCATTTCAGCTGTAGGGTTAAATTGAAATTAAGTTTTTTTTTTGTTGAAAAGACATTTATATCCTTGTCTTGTACATGATTGAGATTGTCTTATAAATTCTTACATGTATTTTGTAAATATAAATATTTAACTAGTAAATTTTCACATGTGCATTTTAAATAGTATGTATTCTTTAAAAAAATATTAACTATTCCTGCGTACTAATGAAAACAATTAAAAATGTTAAATTTGCCATAAAATTCGGGTGATATTTAATATTGTCCTTATTAAATATATTAAACTCTAATATCAGTAATTTTAGCTAGCTTAATTAAATATGATTTTATATGTAAAAAATATTCAGTACTGATCGAAACCAACAAATACTTTATAAAAATAACAAAAACACCTAATGGAACACATTCTATAACAGAGACAAGAGACATGGACAAAACTTATGTCCAGTCCCTTAAGTCCACAAGGCCCCGGGAATCAATCAGAAACTATCGCCTAGATTATTTTTCCACATCAGCTCTTGACCCCGGGTCAGCCCACTGAAAGTTTTAAAACAAAAAACAAAAAGTTTTTTAAAAAAGGGTTAACATGGTAAAATAACTTTCAACTTTTATCAAAAGCGCAAAAGTAATTATAAACTATTGAATTTTGGATAAAACCATTAAATACAACTTTAACTTTTATAATTTTAACTCACTTATAACTCACTCTATTAACTTTTGACTCGCAACCCTGTTTCTAATACTTAGAAGTCATTCTATGTGTTAAGAAAATGTTAAAATACTATCAAAAATTGCTTAGTTGGATTTTACATTAATTAAAAAATAAACAATAGCGTCCTCGTCCCCATTAACTCACATCCCCCCTTTGTTTTTCAAAAACCTCATTAGGTAGAATCCCCAAATAAAGTTTGAAAAAATATCACAAAAGATTTGTCACCTAAAGTTGAATCTCCAAAATTGTAAATTGCAAGAAACCCAAAAGTTTTAGGGCCATAATCACCATCTCACACTTCATATGTCAAACCCACAAACCAAACACTCAATAATAATAATATATAGGGGTGTTACAATTCATGGTTGATCCTTTTCTCTCACAAATTGGCAGTGAATCACTGAATTGGTTTATATAAGTAAAATTTAAAAGAGATCAGAGTTTAATACTAATGTAAATTTTTTTCTTTTACTAGTGAAATTTTCATCAAGGCCTGGTCCCATTTCCTGACAAAAGAGAACAAAAATGGGATTACACATTTTAGTGTTGACTCAAAAATACGTTCTCATTAATATCATTTGTTTGATTAGACGGGCATGTGAGACAAATTTTTAAAATTGGATGATACTTTGCTATTGCAAACAATTTTTAATTTAAATAACTATGTGGTGTTTTTTAAAGAAAGATATTTTAAACCCAATAATTATGATTTTTTTTTCAAGTAAACTTTGAAAATATATACAAAATAGGGATTTGTCACCTAATGAGGTTTCTAAAAAACAAAAGTGGGTTGGGTGGGGGGGGGGATGCGAGTTGGTGAGGACGAGAACATTGTTTTTTATTTTTTTAATGTATGTCAAAATCCATCTAAGTTATTTTTAAGAGTATATTAATTTATTTTTGCCTTATATGATTACTCATAAATATTAGGGACTGAGTTGCAAGGGAGTTAAAAATTCAGGCAATAGGTTATGAGTGTGTCAAGATTTTAAGGGCCAAAAAATTACCTTTTTTTTCATTATAATAGATGGAAGTTATTTAGGTTTAATAGTTCTACTCCAATTTTAAAAGTTTATAGTTGTTTTACTCTAAAAAATATTTTATAGTTATTTTTACACTTTTAATGAAAGTTAAAGATTATTTTAACACTTTTAAACCTTTAAAAAAAAATGAAGAGTGGAGCTGCGGCAAGATTTGTTAGACAAATCGAACAATGTGAGGGTGTGAGAGTACTGACAACAACTAAAACCTGGAAAAAACCTCATTCAAATCCCTGAAAATTGGAATTTGTCTAAGTTTTGATAGAGAGAAAACTAACTATGAGAAAGAATATTATGATGAAAGCCTCTAAAACAAAGCATATTTTCTCATCATTTTTAAAAGTTTTCCTTATTCTCTTTTCCTATTTTTTTCACCTTTCTCTATATCCAAACATAGTCTTATTTATGCCACCCACTCGTTTATAATTCATCTCTACTTTTAGGGTTTCATTTCAGTTTTTTAAAAAATAGTTTTTATGATTTACAAAGTAAATATTTAAAATAAATTTTATTTAAATTTATGAAAAATAACTTTTAAAACCACAACTTCATAACAGTCCTAACCCTCACTAAAAAATTTTAGAGGCTGGATGAGGACAATAGAATCTTTAAAACATAGAAGTCTCTTCCACCGCCACGAGCATCTTGGTATCCTCATTCTGTTTTTTTTTTTTTTATACATAAAAGTTTTGGAAGGGTTCGACACCAGTCCTCTACTAAGACCAGAGCACAGCCCTGAGCTCTATGAACACTTACTGGGGACTTACAAGATCGTCTATCAAAAAAGTCTCAGTGACAGTAGAGGAGATCGAACCCACGACTTATTCTGTTTTTTAGTGCCTCCATCGATTAGATCTTGATCAGCCCATCCAAATTTTCAGAGGTCACTGGTCAGTTTCTCTCACACTCTCCTGTCGTAGCTCAGAGGTTACTGGGCTGATGCAGAAAAATAATTTAGGTGGCAATTTTTTATTGGTTCATGGGACTTAATAAAGTTCTAAGGAACTAGACGCAAAGTTTTGTCCTACAAAAATCCTAGTAAAATAGCTTGAACTTACAAGTTATACTCTCGTGTACAACGGAGGGAAATAGACGGAAAAAATATTGAGGAAAAGAAGTACAAGCCAAACCACACGTGTGCTTAATACAAGAATATCAACAGAAGGAATTTGAGGACTTCATTGCTTTATTAATGATTAATGACAATCGTTGTGCTGCGCGACTGATGGGATTAAAAATTAAAAAGGAATTGTGCTCGGTGATTCAAACACATGAGAACAGACAGGTAAAACACCCCAAAAAAAAAAAAAAACTCTTAAAATTAAGAAAAGACGTATGAGGGTGTCCAATATGCAAAAACCCATATCAAACGTAAGGAGGAATCTGAGATAATGGAATGTTGCAAATTTACTTATATATCCTTTGTCCTTTTGTTTCTCTCCTCTTTCCCTTGAACTTATCTGAAACCATTTTTCCTTCCTCCGGCTTTACATCTCCGACTTCCACGTTGCTTCTCCCACCGGCTTCGTCTCCGTTGCTACCTTCCACCGTCTGGAAAACCCAAATGTGAGCTCCTCTTCTTTTTAGGAGATTATGGTGCAGATCTGAACTTCTTGTACTTGTAGCTTGAAAGATCCTAACTCACTTTTCTTTCTGTCCTTGTATATTTAGTGCCCATAACTTTGATAAAAGTGGTTTTTGTTTATGATGGATGAACTTTTTTTAATGGAGTTATTTTCTAATGGACTTTTTCTAATGTGATTTGTGTTTAGGATAGCGGTGACAGAAGTGACTTTTGTTTCTAATGAGTGCTTGTTCAGCATAGCTTTTAAAAAGATAGATAAGATGAAAAATGATAGAAAAGAGCATGAATCAAATTCACACATATACATGTGTTATGTGTTGTATAAAATATCATAATTTAGGGTAAAAAATTAAAAATAAATATAAATTTACTAAATAAAATAGTAATAAGATATAAGTTATGAATATATGACTTATAGAAAAAACATTTTAAAAACTTGAATCTCATTATAATATTATAACATGAAGCTATGCGTTAAAATTTTGCTTTCTTCGTTTGATGAACTTATCTTGACTTTGAATGACATGTCAAACAGACTCTCTTAGAGCTTCTGCACTTGTTCATTATTTTGGGGATTTCAGTGTGCTCTGCTATTGGGTTTCTGATTTCACGGGACTCTTTCATGGAAAGCCTATTGAAATCTCACAAACTTATGGAGAAAACCCAATATATCCAGAAAGTAGGATGGATTCTGCAAATAAATCCTAGGTCATAGCAATCGGATTGACAACATTTCTGTATTCCTATGAATCTACAAAAGCATTAGCATCCCAACTCAAGTTCTTGTGAATAATCTTCCCAATCTCTCTTTTTTTTTTTTTTACCATAATCATCGACTGAGACAAAGAGGTCCCAAGATAGAGAATAACAAGTTCTGCTTAATGTTGTGAACTTGGACAGCTTTCTTCCTACTCCTCCGTGACTCTGCAAAAATTGCCTTGGTGTCTGAATGTAGATATGCCATAAAAAATTTCAACATTTGCGAGACAATCTCATGGATTACCACACAACAGCATAAGGGTATTCCCAACGAAAACATCCCCATCAAAACCCAGCTTAAACACAACCCCATGAATCTCCATACCCTTTTGAAGCTCCGAACACTCCTTCAGAACAAAAGGGAAAGTATAACCATAAGGTCTTGAACTCATCGTGAACACTCGCGACGGAGTTAACCCATACAAGGGTGTTCCGCAAGAAAGCGTTGCAATTGCAACACAACCTGCTAGAAAAGAAACCTATACGTTCTTTAATCTCCATATGTGGTGTATTGAAGAATGAGGGAAGCAGCAGCGAGAGAGTCACTAGCGGGGAGGAAGCCAGTAAAAACCCCAAAGGCGTGAACTTACTTGATTTGGGGAAGGCTATGGGATGTATCAGAGTTCGAGAACATTTGGGTGAGTCTGAATCTGCACAAGCTCCCTCGAAAAGCTAGAACATAGAGTTTCGGGAAGAGGAGAGAGAGGAGGGGCAATGAAGTTACTTCGAATCATTTTCAAATTCCAATTTTTTGGGAAATTCCCAGAAATAACTTTGGAAAAAAAAAATTGTGAAAATGGACGACCGTACAAAGTATTTGTGGAAGTAACCCAGTTGGTGGCGCCACGTCAGCGGGCGCCACACGTGGCGCCACTTTGTGTGTGGCGTGCCACGTGGGCACGCCACAAAGTGGCGCCGCCACGTGGGGCGCCACGTGTGGCGCGCCACACAAGAGGCGCCAGCTCTCTTTGAAAAAAAAAATAAAATAATAAAATAATGCAAGGCGCGTCAGCGCCCTGCAAAAGCTACCTCGAGGGCAGCTTTTCGCTGCTCTAACCCTCCAAAGGCAACCTTGTTCATGATTCCGACATTTCATTGAGAATAGCGTTGTAGTACTCTTATCCACGGTTCCTTCGTGATGAACCTTCATGCAATAATGTTTTATTGCGGCCTGAACGTCACTCTTGGACTCGAATTCTTGTTTCACATATAATGCGTCCCCTCTCGCCCACGGTCCCCAGCCCAAGCCTTCTACAACAAATATATCCTCATGCGGGTACTCATCATGAATAGCGTCATAATGCGAAATCTGGCTCCAACGCGGTGTAATATCTGAAAATTCACAAATAACACCGTTTATGTGAAAACATGTTAACTAATAAAAAATTATAATATAAATTAATACAGCTTCATAACTAACCTGGTGATGGCAACATGCTAGTATGTTGTGGCATGGCACTACCATGGTCTTCATCATCCGTATCACTATCATTTCCATCAACGTCATTTGCCAATAATGTGTCTTCATCTTCTTCTTCTCCATCGTCCTCGTTGTCAGATTCATCTACCAGATACTCATTTTCTGCTCCGTGCACATTGGTAGAATGTGTTGGATGATGTGTACCAGAATAAGTCAGGTGATATGACTCATTACCGGGGTGAAGTCTATCAAACGGTATTGGTGCACCCTCCTCTGACGTATTGATATCTACATAGAACTTAGCAAATTTATTTGTAGGACTTTCCGTAAATGTTTCACAAAACATGTCGAAGTCCTCATCATCGGCCAACTCAACCCCGGTATATTTGCCGTCCGCAACGAGAACTTTAGCCATCACACAGGATATCACCTACTCCTGTTGCAGTTTTAGCTTCTGACGGATCTTTTTAGTAAAATCTTCAAATGACATACTTCGAACAATATATATTGCTCGTTTTTCACCTTCAAAGTTCAACCCGTTTGAGCTGATATTTTTTGAACCATTATAATATACAAGTGCACAAATCTTGTTCATTTTTTTCTCTACAAAATACATGAATAAGAACAAATCAAAATTGTGTAATAATAACAGAAACTAATGGAAAGTGCACATTCAAAATAACATATATAATATAATCTAACAAAAATTAATCTAAATAATAAAATTAACAAAGTTTATATGATAATTTAAAAAAAATGAAATTTATTTAATAATAATAAAAATTGGCAAAAAAAATCAAATTTCATAATTAGTAAAATTATTCAAAGCTATTTATTGATGCCGAAAATAATATAATGCTAAGAATACAAAATTAATTTAAATATTAAAATTCATAATATTTAATAATAATAGTAACATTTGCAAAATTTATGTAACAATAATGAAAACAAATTGAAAAAAATTCAAAATTCTTGATAAGTACAAGTATTCAAAATTATATAATCCAACAAAAATGAATCTAAACATTACAATTCTTAGTATATTTTAATAATAGAGATAACAAAGTTTATATAATCATAATAAAACTTTGGAAATAAAATAAAAATTCATAATCTGTGAGATTATTAAAAATTATTTGATATCAACAAAAAATAATAAAAAAATTGAAAACTCATAATATATAACAATTCTAATGAAAATAACATATATAATATGATCTAACAAAAATTAATTTAAACATTACAATTCTTAGTATATTTTAATAAAAATAACAAAGTTTATATAATGATAATAATTAAACTTCATGAAAAATCAAAATTCATAATATGGAAGACTATTAAAAATTATTTAATAATAACAAAAGTTAATAATCAAATGAAACTAATAATAATATGTAATAATAATATTCAAAATAACATATTTAACATAATCTAACAAAAATTAATGAAATAATTAAAATTCATTAAATAAAGTAATTAAAAAACGAAATTTATTTAATAATAATAAAAAATGGTAAAAAAAATCAAATTTCATAATTAGTAAAATTATTCAAAGTTACTTATTAATGCCTAAAATAATATAATGGTAAGAGCAAAAAATTAATTTAAATATTAAAATTCATGACATATAATAATAACACAAATAATAAATAGCATATTATCATAATGAAAATTATTCAACAAATACAGATTCATTTACTTAAAATAAATAAAAATCAACAAATAAGAACAAAAATTAAAATAATAAATAAAATTCATAATATGTGTAAATAATTATTTTTAATTTAAGTTTCTCATCCTACCTTGGTATTTTCTCTAATGTACTACTAAATAATTTGAAAACTAAACCGATTAAAATTTCCATAATATCTCTATGAACCCAAATATACCATTTGCACAACATTTAATCGGGCCAAATATCCTATAATACAACAATCTTAAACTTCTTAAATTTAAAAATTAGTTTTAAATTTTTAAAACAAACAAAAAATACATATAAATCGTCTAAAATTTATTATTAATCATTTACTACATAAATAAAGTCTTCTATTGTCAGAACTTATAACCTCTAAAAAATTCTAACTCTAACATTTGTTCTACCCCACAGAATATTACCATCATTGTAGAGACAAGTAGAGATACAACACATTTTATGAAGAACATTTGTTAAAAGATCCTAATTTAGCTACGTAAATAATCTTATACAATAAATAACATACCTTAAATAATCTTCAGCTCCCTCTCTTCTTCAGCTCCCTCTTTCAACTCTCTCGAATGCATGCGTCTAGTTTAAATAAACAGAATTTTATTTTTTTTTTGTAAATTACTGTGGGGGGCGTGAACCCCCCACAGCATTTCTGCTGCCTCGGGGGCAGTGAAAAGCTGCCCCCGAGGCAGCTTTTGCAGGGCGCTGACGCGCCCTGCATTATTTTATTTTATTTTATTTTTTTTCAAAGAGGCGCCAGCTGTGCTGGCGCCTCTTGTGTGGCGCGCCACGTGGGTGCGCCACAAGTGGCGCCCCACGTGGCGGCGCCACTTTGTGACGTGCCCACGTGGCACGCCACACACAAAGTGGCGCCACGCCACGTGGCGCCACGTGTGGCGCCCGCTGACGTGGCGGCACCAACTGGGTTACTTCCACAAATACTTTGTACGGTTGTCCATTTTTACAATTTTTTTTTCCAAAGTTATTTCTGCGAATTTCCCTCCAATTCAGTGCATAGAATCTGATTTGGGATTTGTAAAATTAGAGTTATTGATTTGCCTTTTTCAGACTTCGAAAGTATTTATATGAGATTTTCCCGAATAGAGAATCTAAATTCTAAACAATTAAATGTTAATTAATAAAGGCACTTGCAAGCTGGAGGTTGCTCAAGTCAAGGCTCAACTAGAAGCCTCTCGAGCTTTGGGTGTATGGGGCACTGTACTAGTATATCAAATTGTATTGACATATACATATATTATTAATGGCACAATCGTCCACATATGGGTTATAATATTACTATTATTATTATTATTATGACTGTTTATCATCAAGCTTATTCAGTATTAGGTACATAATAAAATAATAGTAACTATGTCAAACAATCAAATGTTGTTCTGTGCCTAGCTGCGTGGCTTATTCAAATATTGGACAGGACGTCCTATTTTCGTTATGATATTGACACAGAGGAGAAGGAAAGTTAGGGTGCTCCGCTGCCTCAAATAGATGCCGTGGAACCCATTCACCGATTGTGATTTTGTCTGAGAAAGCATTATAAGCAAACAAAAAATTCATTACAAGTAAAATTTTGTTTTTTTGGGTGTCTAGCAAAACTTCACTATCACTATGTAATGGGCTTCAAGGACTTTGAAGCAATTGAACCGAATTTCTGATCCCATCATGATAGTTTGGGCCTTTTATTTTTAATTTTTTCTCTCAAATAATCACATTATATATATATGATTTATACCCTTTCATTTATTTTTCATTTCAACTATTTTTTCATAAGTTATGTCAAACAAGTGCCCATCAAAAGGGGAAAAAAAAATCATTTTTATTACTGTTATCCCAAACACAAATCATATAAAAAAAAGTTTATCCCAAAAAATTCATCAAATGTAAAAGCTACTTCTACCACCGTTATCTCTTGGCCATGTTTCTGAATTGTCAGACCGTGCATGGATAACGTCTTGATTCCTGTGGACCCACAGAAGTGGATAAACAAGCAAAATCATCTACAAAATTAATAAATAGTTATACATTAATATTAGTAGGTCAAATTATTGTGAGTTTATTCTCATTGTGAGGTTTTGTTGGGCCTGGGACAAGGCCCTGAATCACCCATTAGGTTGATATTGAGCCCAAGATACAAAGTCCACTTCAGTGATCCCCGCAAATCTTGAGCAGCGAATGGCTATGAAATGTACGTCATTCACAATTTAACATGGAACCAAATTCTATTTCTGTTTTTATTTTATTAAACACATATTAACCCCACACACAGCCATGTCAACGCAAATTTGAACATGAACTTCAATTCAATATAGCAAGAGGAGAGCCCTGCCACAGTTCCACTTGGACAGTTAATCATTGCCCCCAAAAAAAAAAAAACAATTTATGATCATTACTGATAAGAACGGCATTTAGGTCTCAAAAGTTTGATTTAATTATATATAGTTAAGCCTCCAATAAATATAGTTATAAATATTAATTTAAACAATTGTAAAGTCGAAAGTTTCTAATATAGGTAAGATATTTAAGTTTTTTTTAATGATATTACTAAATCACGTTAACTCAAAAGAGTATTACAATTAAAAGCTACTAAGCTCTCCCATCCACACGGCCTCATGAACACGAGGTGATTATTGAAGATATAAAATTACTAGTTCGTTAACAGTATTACTCTTATTGGTTATGATTTTAACGAGATAGTTATTTATTTATTTATTTATTGGGGTCAGATAGTTAATTATTATAAGATCCTATAGATATATAAAAATATGGATCAAAAGATTGTAGGATTCTCATTCCAAATGAGAGAGATTAACTTAGATCATCAACTTTCATTAATTATAAAGTTTAGGATTAATAGACTCACTCAAAAATAGTTGATTGTTGTAATATTGTGACCTGTAATTCTCAATAGATTCTCCAGTTCTGAGTTTATTATCTGTAGTGAGTGATTAAGTAAACAAAAATTGGCTACAAGATTCTGTGCACATTTGACTAACTGGTACTCTATGATCCTTAATATAATATATAGTTGACTTTTTCTATAAAAAATTAAATAAAGTACTTTAAAATATTGATATTTATATTTTGATACCAAATTACTTTGTTTAACTTATAAAATGATATATGACATATATTATAACTAATTAACTTATTTAGCTTCCTTAATCTTTCTAAAAAAAATCAACTATATCTTATTATATTAAAGAGCGAAAGAATATATTGTAGTGTTACTTACATCAGATATTTAAGTTTCAAATATAACCTCAACTTAAACCGGAGAAGCCTATTTACAAATGATTTCATACTCGCAACTATTTTTATCTTAATTTTATGAGTTTAAATGTGAGTTCCCCTAATTTAGTGATGAAAAATGAATATATTATTGAAAAATATCATTATAAATTAGCCTTCTCGCTTTGATTAACAAAAGTTCAAATTATATATTCATTTTATTATATTAGCATAAAATTATAAAATTTATGTCACTCAAAAACAGTGTTTCATGTCAAAACAAAAAATTAGAAACAATTATAATATATTTTTCCAAATAAACATAAAATAAGAGTAGTTTTTAAAATAATAATGTCCTTAAAACATTTCACCTTTTTCAAATCTACATTTTATTAAATATAATTAACTCTCTCGAGGGGAGTGAACAGAATTAACTGCTCAAGCATTTTTTTCATTTTTCAAATATATTTTAAATATGAACATATTAATTAATCACACTCTTTCTTTCTTTTTTGGACAAATAATACTCTTTCTCAACAATCCTCAAAAAGCCTTATTAAAGCATAAAACCTTAAAAAACTCCTTAAAATAATAAAGGGAGGGAGAAATAACTGAAAATTAAAGTAAAACAACGAGAGGAAGAATATCCTGTGTGGTCAATCCTAGTTCTCGATTCCAGTTTACGATAATTGCATCCTGGTCTTGGTAGTATCGGATGATACTGGGAAATCTCGATTTATTTTTAAAAATGGTAATAAACTTAAAAAATATCATTATATTATTTAAATTTTTCATATTCAATTTTTTAAAGTGATCATGTAATAACTAATAAGACAGTAATAATTATATAAATTGATTTAGAGTTAAACAATAACATTTTATTATTCATTATCAGCAACATATGCGGTGTAACTCTAACTAAAAATGTGATACATATTTTATCAAATGATATTTAATTTATGAGATAACAAAATTTAAAAAAAGGATCGGAATTTCAAAGTTACGTAGCTCTAGTTCTCATCCCTATCCCTGCCTTAATATGTCCAAGTCTCGTGTGGTCGATCGTGGTTCCAGACCAGACAGGAGATTCTGAAATCAAATGTCTGAAATGTGGCCAGATGGACCAGGACACTTTGAGCACAGAAAGGTTGGCACCTACACAAACAGTAGTAAACATGAACCCAACCTCGTCATTGTTTTGTTGCATAGGAATCAACCCAAATGCCTCACTGCTTTTCTCTGTTCACTTGTCTCTCTATAACATCAAACGTTTTTTCCTCTAAACAAGTCAAAACGTCGCATTTGATTTAGCAAGACAAAATGAATACGAATCGAAAACCTATCAACATGACCTATGAGTATTAACCCTTGCCCCATCGATCAAACATTGGATTCTGATTTCTGGGGCAATAAGGCAATAGTACCAACAAGTCAAGCATTAGGTTAATTGTTCTAATAGCCACCAATTTCTGTCTACAAAACTGGTCGTGCCTTTGCCCAGGTCTATACATAAATATAGCTCATGTAATATCAAAGCAGACACGTTTGCATTTGTCATTGGTAAATAGTGCACCTAGCTATTGGCTGGAGAATCCTATGTGAATCCATATATTCTAGCATACTGTGTTCTCTCTGTTTTTTAATGGAAAAAAGTTTGTACTTGGATTCAGCTGCGCCTACAAAAACTGAGGTCAAGCTGATGATGATTACCAGCATGCAATTGCTTGTGGACGCTATCATTGTTTGAAGCGGGAAAGTTTTTGTGATTAGACTACTGGGAAAACCTCACTCACGTCTCAAAATCATAAAAAATATTTGAAAAAGTAGTCTAAATGTAAATTTTTCAATTAAAGTCTTTAGGGATGTCAGTCAGTCATATAGACTCTAAATGTGAAC
Source organism: Acacia confusa (assembly GCA_037074495.1). Classification (NCBI taxonomy): domain Eukaryota; kingdom Viridiplantae; phylum Streptophyta; class Magnoliopsida; order Fabales; family Fabaceae; genus Acacia; species Acacia confusa. The sequence continues at coordinate 5,865,386 of CM073509.1, forward strand.
TTATATTATTGACAAATATATGTAACTATCACGTCCTAGTGTGATTATTGATAAACTTATCTAGATTAATTAAAACATTCTCATTAACAAATATATGTAACTATATTGATAAGTCATCAAGTAATCATTGATAAATTCATCTAAATCATTAAGGTCTTCAAAAACTTTTTTAATAGAAGAATTTGCGTTGAAATTTTTTTATATATTGTTTTTTTGTTCTTTAGAACCTAATTATACATGAGATTCTCCCTAGATTATTCCGGGGGACATTGCTTTATTCTGTTGCAAGAGTGTTGGGGGGGCAAGGCCAATTGGAGGTGTCAAAATGAGCAAAGCCAATACATAATAGTAATAAGAAAGTAACGTAAAAGTTTTCAAAGAAAGGCGAGACAATGCAATCCATTATGCAGATATATATGCATTCTCGATATCAGCTATATACACTACTAGAAAATAGTAAATTTGCGGCGGAAAAAAATTCTATCGCAAATTTGCGACAAAAGGGAATTTCCATCGCAAATTGGGCACATTTGCGGCGGAAAATTAAATTCCGCAGCAATTTGTGGCGGAAAACTCCAGTCCGCCGCAAATTGTGCGGTTTTGCGGCAGAACTGGTGAGTTCCACCGCAAATTGCGAGGAAATTTATAATTCCGTCGCAATTTGCGAGGGAATTTATAATTCCGCCGCAAAGTGTTGGTGGAGACCACCGGCACTTTGCAACGGAACTGGTGAGTTCACCGCAATTTGCGGCAAAATTATCAGTTCCGCCGCAATCCGCCGCAAATTGCGGCGGAAGTGAACATTCTGCCGCAAATTCTCTTAAATATATACCAAACGGTCTCTTCCCCATTTCTTTGTGCGTTTCTTCCTCATTTTACCTCTCTTCTCCACACGCAGCCGCTGTCCAACCTCTTCTCCTTCCGATTTGAGCTAACTCCAGCGTCCTCTCTCTTCTTTTTCTTCCTCAAGACATTCTTCAATTGGTATGTTCTTAATATTTTGTTAAGATTCTTGTTTTATCTATTTTTCTGTTAGTTTTGATGCAAAGAGACTCTCTCTGTGCTTATTTGCTTATTTGCTAAAAGCTCATGGGTTGTTTTCATTTCTCAACTCTTTTATATGAATTATGACATTAATATGGTTGGGCATCTTCTCTTTACCGTATGAAGATTAAGCAATTTTATCATCCACATTCAAATTTTGCAAGGGAAAATTTTTCCGCCATAAAATTTGAATTTGCGAGGGAAAATTTATTTTTTCCGTCGCAAAACTGATTTGTGATGACTTTTTTTACGACGGACATTTTTCCGTTGCAAACTTATTTTGTGACGGAAAAATTCTGCCGCAAAAAATAGATTTTCTAGTAGTAATATGAATAAATATCATAGTTCTTGTTTGAAGCTGCTCATGATCGATGTCGGGCTGCTTTAATTCACTGCCTGGGACAACAACAAATACGTACGTAAAGTGAAACCAGCGTTGGACAAGTGACAACATTATTGTGTCAAGACAAATAAACATATTTTGGACAGATATTTACTTTTTGGTTTTATATGTGTATGTAAATTAGTTCAAAATCATGAGTTCATTAAGTTAATAAGAACGTGAGCGGAGGCAGCATGCTTGAAGGTATCATCATAATACACAAAACTAACTATCTGCAAAAGATAATAATCATGACATTCTCTGAACAGACAAGCCTTTGCTTGTCTCAGGAGGCCACCAGACCTGCTAGTATTTGCAGTTTTGTCCGGAGAGACTGAGAGAGAGGGTAGGGAACTGATAAGTCATCTGTTTGAAACAGTTGGAATAGCAGTTGGAATCTTTAAAAAGAATTTTTATAATTGTGATTTATGGGATATATAGGAAATAATGATATCAAAAAGAAGAAAAGTGTTCTTATATGATACAAGTATTATCTCATGAGCAAAAAAAAAAGATACAAGTATTATCGTATTGGAGCAAAGGCTTTTCTTTTCTTTTTTTTTTTTTTTTTTCCAAAATCCATACTATACTTCTTAGGATAAGTGTTGTAAGATTAAGATCAATATTTGTATATCTAAATTAAAAACACATAAAGTATTTTGCGTGGGAATCTTGAAACCTAGCTAGCAACCCAAAGCGAATGCTTTGAGTATGACTAGAGTTTGTTATTCAAATTAATATAAATTAATATTTCCTCTTGTTTTTATTACTTATAAAACATCAACTAACAAATATTTTTATCCTTTTCATAAGATATTTGTTTGTTTTCAAATAGTATTAAATATTTTTTTATGTATATTCATATTTAATAAGGATAGTAGGGGAGAATAATAATTAATATGATGTTAGAGTTAAATAAAATTAGTAAATATAATATTAAAAATCACTTAAATTTTAAGACAAATTTAATGTTTTTAATTGTTTTTATTAATTTAGGATAACTATTAATTGATGTTTTATAACAAATAATAGAAGGAGTAGCAGTTAGACGTACTTGCCACTACCACCTCTCCAAACTTACCTTTTTTCTTGGCATTAATGGCTTCATATTTCACCTTTTTTTTTTCTCATGTCATCACTCATATTGCTCATTATTATAATTTTTAAATTGGATTCAAACTCACAACTTTATTTTTAATTTAATACAACTTTAAAAGAAATCTCAATTTTGGCTACATCAAGTGATAAGGCCTTAATTCAATTTCTGTTTTTTTTTAATCTCTAATTAATAAATATACCAGTAGTAAATTTTAATTATTTACTGAATAACTAGTTCCAATTTTAAGATTACTATAGACATACACACCAACTCCATAACATATGTTTTAAAGTTTCTATACACATATATGATAGTAGTATACTACAGGTCGTTATTATAAGGCACCAACTATCTTTTTTTACAAACCAAGAAATGAAAGTTAAGTCATTAAATGAGCCTAAAGGAGTTTGTTAAAGTAAAGATATAATAGAAAAATAATAATAAATAAGTTAGTTAAAAGTAATTGATACCTTATAAAAAAGATAAAAAATTATATATAGTTGATACTTTATAATAAAGACTGTACACCAATTTCTCTTCATATTTAAATTCTAGAATAATGAAATATGAAATTAAAGTGGGCACTGAAACAAGCGACAAGTGGGCAAATTATTGAAAGTCGCACAAGCAATAGATTATATAAAGTCTCCTGCCATTTGCCAAGTGGATTTCCTCTTATAAATAAGACCCCTGAACGCCAAGCAACCTTTTTTATTGTTATTTCTCTCTCCTATCCTCTAAGGCGCCGTTTGGTTCATTGGAAGAGTTTTCACTATTCCGAGCAAAAAGAAGAGTTTTCACTAAAAACAAATCAGCAAAGTTAGGGAATTATGAAAATGGATGCCAGAAAGGAGAATAAGAATAGTAGGTTTACAAAAAATAAATAAATGTTTCATATGGTTCAAAATATCAGATAATATAACTAAGATCAATTAATATGTTTGATATTTTTTTTTTTAAAAAAATCTTATTTGATTTAATGCAGTGTTTAATGATTGTTAACTTTATCATATGAACTTAGTAAAAGTAAAGAGTGATAAAAGTAAAAGATAATAAATAGTTGTTCATAATATAGGCCCAAAAATAAACTTTTATTTATCTTTTTGTAAAGAGCTTTATGATTTTTATTTGATATATACATATGAAATAAGAATGAAATAAAAATAAAAAATATATTAAAAATACCATAATATATTTTTTTATCAATATATTAATTATTTAGATGTTCATTGACTATTGACCTTCATATCCTATTCATCATTCATAAGTAGTAGTTGAGAAATTAAAAGACTAATTAATATAAAGGTTTAATGTTCTTACTTTTATTGTAGAAATATTTTTTTTTTGTCCCACTCACATAAAAGTTAGTAGATCCTACTAATATTTTCTCTCTCATCTTTTTATAATAAGACTCACTCACTTTTATGTAAATGAGAAGAAAAAAAATGTTTCTACCATTAAACCTTTAATATAAACATTAAAAAAAAACTAATTAATATACATGAATGTTGTGAAGCATCATAATGTGCATTCATCTATATTAATTGTACTATTCATTATATATGACTAGTGACTCCTGAAAGCCTATAAATAAAGGTTATGCATAAGTGAATATCTTTCTCGAATTCTTTCTTCTCTCTTACCCAAAGTTCTTTTACTTTTACAACTGATTTAGCTTTAGGGGAAATATCAATTAAATCCAATCAAACAGATGAAAATTGAAATTGGCTCTACACTTTTACCAAGTTCTCAATAATCAGGATTTTTTTATTATCTTTGAAATAAGAGAATGTCCCTCTATTGTTTAAAAATAAAATTGACGGTAGTTAACCCAAAAAAAAAAAAAAAATCTGTCAAACGCCAGAAGTTAAAACTGATCATATATCGAATAATGATTTCTTAATTTAAATAACATGATAATGTGTGTGTGTCAACGATGATATACTTAAATTATTTGTGGATCGTCACAGCATCATGTTCGTATTTTAATCTAGAAAAAAATTACTTAAATATATTTTTTAAAAAAACTTGAGGACTTCGCCCATGTGTTTTAATCAAATTTAATTAGGGTTTCCTTGGCATAAAGTAATACAATAATAATTTATAATCTTTTATTTCATTGCATGCAAACCTAAATAAATAATTCAGTAAAGAAACCAAGATAAATAAAATTAAGCTCGGACACATATATAAGGACCAAGAAATATTCCGCAGAATAAAAAATTAATAATGAAGCTTGAAGTTTTAAAACAAATGTGTCAAACATCAGAAGTGAAAGTAACAAATGAATGCCGATTATGTTAAACAATTATAAATTAATTTAAGAAGGTGAGGCTTAATATAGAAATCTTTTTTTTTCCTTTTTACTATTTTCAAATTTCCTTTTTTACAACCGAGGGATATCTTGGTCTTTGAAGAACATTTAAAAATTCTTAATTAATCTCTTAATCTTATTAAAAAAAATAAAATGCAGGTCTGATTTTAGTTTTAATCATTATACTTAGATTTAATTAGGATTTTCCCTTGACTCTATCCAAGATTGTCCCCCTCTCACTCCTCAGTTACCACATCCTCCTTTTCCACCAAATCAACAAAATAAAAAACCATAGTCTCAACTAGTGCCTTAGTAGCGTAGTGGCATGGGAGCTGCGCTCCTCTCTCCTATGTCCAAGATTCGAACCCTGCCCACTCCCTACTATGTGTATCAACAAAATAAAAAACCATAGTCTCAAACTTTAGACAAATCATCAAATTAAAAATTGAACAAAAAAAGCAATAATTCCATATTGAATAATCAAAATTTTGGAATTGCATCCATCGAAGCCTTAACCAAGCAACGAAGTTATCAAGCACAAAGTGACAGAGAGAGGACAATGGTAGGGAGTTTCGTGATTAGGTGTATGATTAAATCCTATGCTGAGTGATTAAAAGATAAATCAAAAGCTTAAGTAAATCAATTAAAATAGTTTTTTTGGCCACTATTACTCGCGAGGAGTTCCGATGATAATATATATATATAAACTCCTACAGTTTTTAATATAAGACATATTGATGCTCCTTCAATAATAACTAAAAAGAAAAAAAAAAGAATTAAGAAAGATGACTAAAGGGTTTTAAGAAATGTATATATCAATTAACTTACACAAACTTTCTTAATCTAATTTAATTATAAAAATATGTCTTATATTAAAGTAGAGATGGAGTATATACTAATTAACACAGAAGTCAAATACTCCCTTCACTCCTTAATAAGACTTATATTTATTGTCATAAATATAAAATAAATATTTTTATATTTGTTAATCTTTTTCTTAATTGGTGATACTCCTTCAACAATAATAAAAGATGAGAGAGTTAGGTAAGGTGATTTAGTCATTTTAAAAAATACATATCATATTAATTAATTTAATCAATTTTATGAATATAATTAAATTAAGTAAATATGTATAAATAGTTGAAAAGCCTACTAAAGAAACCAAATTTGCTGCAAACCAAACGGGGCTTAATGTCAGATCATGCAAACAGCTGACTATTATTAAGCCTGGTGAAGTTTTGAGCCCTTTGCCTCCCAACATTGGTATTGCTCCGCCAGCTCATTCACAGTCCCGTCAACAACGTCTGTCGCTTTCTCTCTCCCTCTCTCTCTCTCTCGTGCGCTTACTTTCTTCTCTCTTGTCCTTCAATGTTTTTCCTGCCAGATCTCTCGGAGTAACCCTTGGGGGCTTTTGGTTTTGGGTTTTCTTTATCTTCCTTGAGAGCTTTTGTCGGGGGTTTTCCATATCGTATCAATACTCCATCATTTGGTGGATATCCTTTGTACTGTTCCTGATTTTTCGCCGCATATCTTTCCTTCGACTATATATTCGGACTTACCTGCCAGATTATCCTCAGGGTTTTATTTTCTCTTTTCTTCTCATTCTTCCTTAGCCCAAAACAGAGTCCTCTCTTCTCGCGGAGGAGAATTAATAATGGCGAACGGTTTAGATAGAGGGAGTGGGCTTACAATGTTCAGTGACGACGAACTGAGGGAGGTGAGTGGGGTGAAGAGGGTTGAAGACTATGTGGAGGTAACATGTGGTTGTACTAGTCATAGATATGGTGACGCTGTTGGGCGGCTTAGGGTTTTCTTAAATGGATGCCTCGAAATCACTTGTGAATGCACCCCTGGTTGCGAAGAAGGTCTCTCTTTTTCTCTCTTCTGAGCTCTCTCTGATGTTGATGTTTTGATTTTTTATGCATGTTGTTTTCTCGAGTGTACGATTTCTCTGTTTGTTAGTGTTGACGTTGATGTGCGTCGTTGTTGGTTACTTAATCTGCGTTGCGTTTGGTGTTTGTAACAATGTTTATGCAAAGCGTCATTTCTTTTGCCAGTCACACAGTTCAAGTGTATGTTGATTTGTCTCAGTGAAGACGTTCCTTTGATCGAGTTATGAAGTTACGCCAATGCTGTTCTTTCTTTATATGAAGTCATTGGCTGTAAAGCATGGCTTGTTGTTCGGGGCAAAGTTGTGCCTGTTGAGTAGTATCGAACGTCCATCACGGCTGAGACTCGGTGGTCTTATTATAAGGTTCTTATATTCGGTCTTGTTGATATCTGTCAAGTGGGTCTGGTGAAAGTAGTTACTTGCATTTGGGTAGGTCATTGGAATGACATGGTCTAACAACCTGCATACTAATTAGAGTAGTTTTTCTTTTTCTTGGGGTAACTTATGAGGAGGTCAGTCTATGATTCTGATCTAACAAACAGTGTACTAACGTAAGGATGGCATGATCTATAGACCTGTTTCTGGTATCCGTTTGTTTGCTTTCATTTGTTTGATCAATTATATATATAGTTTTGGTTACCCCCAGAAGGAGTCCGCCTCTGATTATACATTTGGATTGAAGAATAGGCGCTATGATGTAAACCTTTTTGGCCACTGAACAGCGCAATGATGTCATGTCACACACGCACATAGAGCACTGAAGGAGAGGAAAGTAAATGATTGTTTCATCAATCCTACTTGGAATATAGTGGAACAAAACTTGGATTGATGTAGACAGTACTATTCTAGCATGTCTGCATGATTGACTTGGAACAGCGCCTGGGAAATTACCATCCAGGAAAGAGATTATATGAATGAGAGTAGATCAAAATTCTTATGGTTTGTTGCATGTATTTGGGGGGTTGATTCAGAGTTTATTTTGTTAGTGTGTCTTTAATACTTGAATGCAGCAGACAAGCTGGTCTACTTGATTAATTCAGAATTCAGAAATCAAATACAAATTATTGTCTTTAGCTTTCTGTTTGATTTCTTCTAGCAGCATCTCTAAACTATGCCCTGGCAGATCTCTACTGTGTCTTATGTAGTCATGAAGTGAATATAAATTGTTTCTAATATTTGACTCTTTGCCTTGCATGCTATGTGGTTTTCTTCCGGAAAATTAAATTTAAAACAATTCTCTCTCCCCCATGACCTTACTTCCAATATGGTGTTTTATGACTAGACAAGTTGAGTCCGGCTGCATTTGAGAAACACTCTGGAAGGGAGTCAGCCAGGAAATGGAAGAATAATATCTGGGTGATCATTAATGGCGAGAAGGTTTCCTTGTACAAAACGGTGCTTCTCAAATACTACAATCAAGTGTCAAAAACTGTTAATGGCTCCAATAGATTGAATAATGGACGGTCTTGTCACCGTGATGAATTTATTAGCTGTGCTAGGTGCAAAAAGAAGCGCAGGTTCCGCCTGAGGACTAAAGAGGAATGCCGCATTCACCATGATGCTTTGGCAGAAGCAAATTGGAAATGTGCTGATCTTCCATATGACAAGTATGCCTATCCAGTTAGTCTCGCAAATTGAAATGAATATTTGTGCTAATAAACCTAAAACATCAGTGATGCATATCAAAATTTTTCTTCACAAGAATTAACAGGCAAGTTAATAAACCATGATTGCAATGATGTTGTTTTAATTATTTTGTGATTAATGTAGGTTATTTAAGGCTTACTTTGTATTCAAAAATATGAAATTGAATGTCTCTAATAATTATTTCTGTGATATGTAGAGTTGAATGGAATGGGTGATAACATTATGGACAGATGTTGCTGTCTATTCTAATTAAAATACCTGTCTGTAATTAAAAAGAAAAAAAAAATCTTTAGTCTTGGGATTGACCACCTCCTTGGATTATACATCTGGACACAACTTCTAGGTTCTAACAAATATTAGTTATTGTTTTGTTAAATCAGCCTGTATCAAGTAGTGATTGCCCAGCTGACCTTCCACCTTCCTTTATTCTGCTTCACCTTGATAAATAACTTTTGAATAACATTGGCATGACTTAAATAGTTTGCCTTTTAAGTTTGCACCCTTATGTTGTTACCTATAGAATTTGAACTGCCTGTAGGACCAGTCCTTCTGGGTTGGTGATTGCTTCAGTCACTGTATTTAATTCCTTCCAAGCCAAAAAAGAAAAAAAAAATAACGCTGATGAAAACTGAAAATGATCGAAAAATATCGTATGTAGGGGTAAAAGGTGTAGCATGAGAAAAAAATTTGGGCCTTATATACTACTTTATTGTTGATTACCTGTGAGACTTGTGTACATTTTGGCTTTGAAGGAAATTATCATTTTGCACCGTTATTGCATATCCTTACTCTGTCCAGGACTGGCATTTCCATTTCCTTCAGCCTGTTGTCTGGCCCCAAACACCTTAATATTAAAGTTACTCTGATTTGATAGATAAGGTGCCACCATTCCCAGTAGAAGGTTCTTTTTTTTTTTTTTTTTTTTATGAAAAAATTGAAAGCCCTCTTGAATTTAGGGGCTCTTCCAAGTGATCTCTGGAACTTTCTTAGCTGGGAGGGGTATGCATATGCCTTCTGGACCATTTCTTTGATGAAAAGAGAAGAAAAATTGTTCCAGAAGAAATGTTGTGCCATCACTTTGATTATTTAGCTCATGTGAAGGAATCCTTATTTCATTCTTTTCATAAGCAAGCAGTTGAAGTTATCGGTTTCTTATGTAAAAGACATGATTTCATTACTTTAATGTAATTGTGTTGTATATATTTGTAACTCTAAGCTGTATGACAGAATAACATGCGATGATGAAGAAGAACGAGCAAGTCGCAGAGTATACAGAGGATGTACTCGTACACCAACATGCAAAGGATGTACTTCTTGTGTGTGCTTTGGATGTGATATCTGCCGTTTTTCAGATTGTAGCTGCCAGACTTGTATTGACTTTACCAGGAATGCCACAGCTTGAGTCTAATTAATTCTGATAATTCTTATTCACTCACACCACTTCTCTTCATATGGGTCACTTCTTCTGTCATAGGAATAATTGTTATAATTCTTAATTGAATTGAAGTTTAAGCCACGGTGTGGCGTTCATTGCTCTCATTGACTGGATTATAAATTTCTTATCAGTATTCTCCTTCTGTCTGGAGGAATTTGCCCGTCTCCTTTCAAGTGTCTCCTTGCAAGGGCCCCGTTGTTCTAAGTTATTTTTTCTTAGGAAAGTCACTTTTAGAAATTTTTTACATTGTTTAAGCTTTTAAGAAAATCAAAATTTGAAAAAAAGTATTTTTATTATTATTTGAAGAGGTTAATTTGTGCTGCTCCCGAACATAATTTGATGGACAGAATTTTTTTGATTATTCATAAAAATATAGAAATACACAAATATTATAAAGTTTAAAAATTACTAATTGCGAATGAATATTTATTTTATGAACGAAAATAAATATTCATAAAATGAACAGTGATATCATTAATTCTTAAAAATATTAAATAATAAATCATTTTTATGAATCAAGTTAAACACCAAATAGTTGTTATTTAATATATCATTTTCTATTTTTCATGAAATATAATCTATATGAAAATATTTTTTTTACAAAAAAAAAACAAAAATAACAAACAAACAAACACGCTTTAAATGTTTTGTGAGAAAACGTTGGAGAGATGAACTATGTACTAAATAAGTCATAAATCCAGAGATTTATGCTGTCGATAAGAAATTTACACATAATATCTAACGTTCAAAGAGAGAGGAAAACTTGAATTTACAAAGAATGAGAAGCAAGAAGTCCAAGTTCTATTAGTCTTTATTGTGGCCTAATATCAATTTAATATCATCATTATTTTTTTATCAGCGTATTGGTAATCAATTTTCATCACGTTTTACTCTATATTTCTGTAGTACATAATAATGACAGGCCCCAAATAAAGCTCAAATAGATTCATATCCACTCAAAGATCCAGCGTTACATGGTTAGAAAAACAACAGTAGACCATTCGAAGTGGCCCATGTAATGATTTGCATGCGCCCACTGACCGTTTTACTTTGTTGGTCGCCAGCTCTTCCTCCCCCTTTGATGAAAGTCTCTCCTTCCACGATTAGCAGAGCCACGGGGTCTTACTTGATTGGGAGCATGGAGATTGTCAGGACCTGACTGAAAATTATGATTTCTTTCTGGTTGCATTCCGTACGATGAAGAACCTTGTTGTCCACCCCCGTTTACAGTTTGAATCTGAGGGAAGTTCATCCCAAAAGTCATTGGATGTGCACCAAGAAGGCCTTGCGGGTAGTACATAGGTTGTGCAAATGTATCGGTTCCTGGAAGTGGCGGTTGAAATGGAAGTCCTGTCATTGGCAACTGGTAAGGATTTTGCACATTTCCTGGGAACAAAGATATGCCAGTAGGAGGAAATCCATTAGGAAGCAGACCAGTTTGTGGCTGCATAAGTGACATCCCATTTGTCCAAATTCCGTTTGGAGCTAAATTAGGGCCGGGATTTGGAGGTGGAAAAGGTGGAACTATGAAAGGTCCTGGTCTGATGCCTGAAAATGGAGGAAACTTTTCATGATTATACGTTGAAGGAGATGGGACAGGGTAGGGAGGTGCCGCTGGGCCATTGTTCCTGGAAGCCTTCTCTTTGTTGTTTTTATGCTTTGACTGCTTTCCATGATTCTTATCACTCATACTTCTGTTCATTTTGTGCATTTTCCTATATTCTGCCTCTTTCTCATCATCGGAAAACTCCACTTCATCAGACACCTCTTCATCATTCAAACCAGAAGCATCATAACCTTTCTTGTAAAGTTCCTTGTTGTTAAGCACATGATCGGCAAATTCCACAACAAAAGAGATCAAAGTACCCACACGGACACCCTTGGGGATTTCATTTTCAGAATTGTATCTCACAGTATAGTAGGGGTTTTTGACTGGTCCAAAGATTTCATCAACCAACCCTAGTGGCGTTCGGGTTTCAGTTATCCAGAGAATGGAGCCATCATTAAGAGGATCATGCTTCTCCGTCCCTTCCACAATGACTTGGGGGCCGACAATCTGTAAAATAAGTCACTTGATTCAGTTTATCAACTATATTATTACTAATATTTGATAAGCTATCTTTTATACTAGATATTTTGTTTACTTTAACTCAGATAACCAAGCAGCCAAAAATAAAACATTTGCCGCTAATAAAGGTCACATCTTCATAATCTTACCGACAAAACAACTCCTACTGGCAGCATTTGATGGTGTGGTTCTAAGGTCACGTTTACAGGAGGAACTGAAGGAAGATCCTGCAAAGTACAATCAGTTCAAAAGTCAAGCTCAAAAGAAAATTGTATACCACCAGAGCAAGGTCTTCTATTTTTACAAAATAGTTCAAGATATTAATAATCAATTAAATACATCACTAAAAAAAGCATGATTTGCTGTGTTTGCGACTCTCATGCCTGACATCATTGTAAGAAGATAATATAATTCAAAGCTAAAATGTAAAAGACTCAACAGTTCGAAACCTAGATTACAACTATAACAGTACTTGCATAGCTTGCCAGTGATGACACATACTAGTATTATAAACGCCATGGGAGTAATATCACGTCACTCAGAGCCATTGTTTGCATGTCTATACACTCACCGTTACCAGTAAAGATTATATTATATACTGAATATCTGCAAAATAATCTCGCATGAGATTAGAAATCTCAGCAAAGTCCCCAACGATATCCAACTTAACCCCACTATAACTAATTTTTATCGGCACACTCAAAGTAGTCCTCACCAAGTAGGTTCAGACGGCAGAACACTTTCACTTGCGTAGCCAATCGGATTTACTAAATTATTGGCACCATCAGGTTCCAAACCAATATACTACCAAATATTTAGTGTATGATTTGGAGTAAAAAATCACCTGGAGCTCGTTCTTTGACCTGATGGGTCCTTCCATAGCAGTGTCATCTTCATCATTAATGCCACTCCAAGAAACCTCCCCTGCATCTTCATCATCACTGGCGGCAGTGTCAGTACCCAGCTCTTGCCCACCAGAGTCTTCTATCTCACCTTCTTCAGCTTCCACTTCAATCTGTTTTGTCATTTTTTCTTCTTCCTGACGTCTATCTTCATCACTATCGTCATCGTCACTAGAACCACCACTAGTTGAAATATCGTCACTATCACCGCTACTACTAGATGATGCAGATGTTGGTGAAGATGGATTATCGCTCTCGGACTCTGAACTTTCACTCTCACTCTCATCCATCTTTATCTCACTCTTCCCATCATTGTTTCCAATTATAACAGAGCTTCCAAGCCCACTAACCGAACGAATACTTCCCACACCTTCCTCAACATTACTGTTACAACCCGAAGCCCCCAATTTTTGACGCACTTCACCATCCACTTCCGCGGTAGAAGTAGATTCAACAGCAATTGGCTCAGCGCCGTTTCTCATTTCCTGCTCAGAACTATGAAGCCCATCAGCTAAATTAATACTTCCTAAGCCTTTCTCAATATTACAACCCGAAACCCCCAAACTTTCGCACGCTTCTCCGTCCACTTTCAAGACACGAGAAGATTCCATAGCAATTGGCTCAGCACCGTTCCTCATTTCTTGCTCAACCATACAACTCGAAATCCCCAAATTTTCACACTCGGCTCCCTCCTCCACCTTCCTCACGCCATTAGAAACAACAGGACTTCGATCCATTCCGTCGAAGGAACAGTCCTCAAGCACCAGAGCGAAGGTGTCTACAACCCCAATACCATTGCTCTCTTGTTCAGCCATCGTATTTTTGGAGTAGAAAAAAAAAAAATCGATGACTCAGTTGGCGAACCAGCACCAGGAACAAGGTGTCTTGAGCTTAGAACGTTGTTGAAGACGTTCAAGAATCAAGAGAAGCTTCAAGGCAAAACAGAGTGCAGAGGTATTGTGTGCACGGTTCGCTCCTAAAACCCTAGGAGATTATTAACCACCGTACAGCCATAATTTTAATATTCAGCGCTATTAAATAATACTTCATCCATCCAGATCTTTTGACCAAAAAAAATCCATCCACATTTAAATATATGATGAAGTGGATTTTAATTAAATTATTTTAAAATATTTTTATTTTCATTTTCTTCTCTAAACTAATTATTTTTATTAATAAACTATATATAATCAAAGATTACACAACGTGATTTATTTAATTTTTTAATAACTCTAAAAAAATCAATTATATCTTATTTATAAAACTACATGGAGTATATTCTTACAAACAACTGAATTATTAATAGACTATATTTAAATTTATATTTCATTTTTTAAATATAAATTTGATTCTAAATCTATAAATTATTAATATTGGTTTTATGTTGAATTTTTTTTAAAAAAAGTAAATTATTAACTATATTTTTTTAGAATCAAATTCATTAGATTAAAATTTAATAACTGCCTGTCAAGCTTTGTAAAGTATGTGTTTTTCTTTTGCCAACAACATTTGTAATTTGTAATACATGCATAGCATTACGAAGATATCCAATATATAAAAATATTAAATATCGTCAGAATTTTCGAAAAAGAATAGTATTGTATTTTGATTTAAACGGAACAAAATTAAAGTTTACTATTACTCTATCAATTTTTATGAGTATTTTCTTTTAGAATTTTGATATGTTCTTATTGGTAAATTATTTTGTGAATGCTGTGAAACAAACAATTGATGCTTTTTATTTCATAACATCCTTAGCCGAATTGTAGCTTCAATTCTTGATTCGTAGTTCTTGCTATTTACTGTTATTCTAATGGGTGTTTTTTGGGTGAGAATTTTGTAATGGCTGGTTTTGACTTTTTATTAAAAAGGTTTCATTAATCTATGGCAAAAAAAAAGGACAAAATAAAAAAGGTTTAATTAAGAATTCACTTTTTTTTGTTACGTTAATTTTTGAAGGAAGAAAAAATGACACAACAACTTGAAAGGTTAATGCTTCTCTTGTGGGCTTAAGTCTGAGTTTTCCTAATTGATTTTCTCCCAACCTTAGGCTTGTCATTATATCTCAAAAACAAAAAAAGGAGAAATGGGTTAAATGGATATTGAATTGGATTCTTGTGATTTGTTTTCCTTTTGGTTCTTCCACAAACACTGAAGATGGAATATCACCTAGAGGGGGGGTGAATAGGTGATTTAAAAATCTAACTGCTTAATCAAAATTTTCACAAATTAATGAACTAACTGATCAAGAGTTTAAAGGAGAAGGAACACGAGAGAATTTATCCTGGTTCGGTCTATCCTGACCTACGTCCAGTCCCCAAGAACACCTTGAGATTTTTCACTATCTTCAGAATACAATTACACAACTCGGAATGATCCCTCAGACTCACTCCCCCTTACTATTTGTAATTGTACACCCTTACTTAAGGTTCCACAACCTTAAGATTTTACAAACGAATGAAAATTGAATGTTTAAGTAACTCCTTACGAGTTGAATAATAAATGATCACTGAAGTACAAATTGAGAGTAATGAAACTGATAAGATAATAACTCAGAGTAAATGCGCAGAGTTTTCGGTAGGTGGCCGAATTGTATGCTTGGGTATTTATACTCTTTCGTCATTAATGCCGTTGGGAGGAACTTGAGAGTTACCGTTGTGACTTATTTAATTTTCCGTTAGATACAGCTTGCTCTCTGTTCCTTGTGCAGCCAAATGGACCGTTGAGGCCTCATTAAATGGAATATGTTCTTTCATTAAATGCGTTGATCGTTGAGAGTGCTTTTTCAGAAGAATGTCTTGATTAAGTAATCCTTGGAAGAATGTTTCTTCCTGCTGCTCTGGGCTTCTTTCTATTTGCTGCTCTGTTTCCTGCTTCAGCATTAAATGCTGTGACGTGAGTATCAGCTTTATGTTGATTTTGAATAATAACCCGTTGTAAGTTCCTAAAATCACTAGTAAACATATTAGAAATACTTTAAGCATCATTCCGAGTGATTCTGGAGGTTACAAACCAAAAGCTCAATTTTTCGCAAAATCAGATATCAGTGACAGCGACAAGAACTCGAGTTTTCAAAGTAAAACTCGAGTTCTTTTGTTTTTCCATTTTAGTATCTCAGTGCTGTAAGGCAAGAACTCGAGTTGACAAACTAGAACTCGAGTTCTAGAACTTGAGTTCTTATACAAGAACTCGAGTTCTTTTGGTTCCTTTTCTGGGCACGTGGTCTGCGTGATGAGAACTCGAGTTGATCCTGGAGAACTCGAGTTCTTCCTTTTTCCTTCAAATTCATTTTCAAAGAACTTGAGTTCTCAGATATGAACTCGAGTTCTATTATAGGAACTCGAGTTCTTAAACTTGTTCATCAGCTGATAGAGTGTCGTGCAAAGAGAACTCGAGTTCTTAATTATGAACTCGAGTTGATGAACTCGAGTTTGTCACTAATGAACTCGAGGTTTTTCAGACTTGAGAATTTTTCATGACCTGAGCCGCGAACTCGAGTTCTTAACCCAAGAACTCGAGTTCTTCATCTATGAACTCGAGTTGTATAACCAGGAACTCGAGTTCTTCATTTTGCTGAGATGAGAACTGGAGTTTTAAATCGAGTTCTTATATAAACCATTGATTCACAAGTGTTTAGTTATCATCAAAAGTTGGTTGAGAACTAACAAACACCAGTATGATACTATGGGCAGTACTATGTTGAATTTGTATGTTTATGGGTTAAGTTTCTCTCATCATTATTTTCTCATCATTTCTTATAATCTCTAAATCATATCCATCCAATCAATATAATACTACTTTAATTTTTCTCTCATTTTTCCAATCAACAACTCAAATGAGGTTGATGAGAGAAAATGAGGAAAAGATAAGGAGATGATCTTCTTCCACTGTCCATAGCCCATAGGGCTAAGTTCCCTCCTCGTCCTCGTCCTCGTCCCTCGTGGAGATTGGGATGGTCTAGATCTCTATATGAGATCTAGACCATCATTTTTTATAAGATTTTTTTTTAAAAAAAGAATTTGTCAGGATTATTTTTCAATATTAATAAGTATCTCGAAATATCTTTTTAATACCGGCGAATAACCGAAAATATTTTTTTAAGATCATAAAGTATTTTTCAGTAATAGTTAGTATCTTGAAATATGTTTGTTAGTACCATTCAGTACCCTGAAATTCTTTTTTTAAGATTTTAAAAAAATATTTCAAAGTGCCGAATGGTACTAAAAAAAAGTAGTGGTACTGAACAAAAGTAGTCAATACTTTGAAGTATCTTTTTAATAATAGTCGGTACTCTGAAATTTTTTTTAAGATCTTGAAAAAATATTTTAGGGTACTGATTGATACAAAAAGATACTTCAGGACACTGACTAGTACTTAAAAAAAATCTTGAATATATATATATATATAATGGACGGTCCATATGTCCACAAGCCTTTACTCATCTAAAGGATGAGCTGGGAAACTCATTTTGCTCTCCGTATGAGTAGCATTCTTCCTGCTGATACAATGTAGATATAAAATTAACTAAGTACAATTAATATATAAAAAATATATTTATTTTCTAAAAATACTCTTACTCACGGAGAAAGAGTGGATGGGTAGGTTAAAAAACGTTGTGCAAGAACGATAGTAACATGTAATCATGTCTGAAAAGGTCAAATATCATTCATGTGCGCGCAGCGACTTCGATTCTGACTAGAAAGGCCCCTCTGTCTCCTAAATTAATGATCCATCGGTGAAATATTACTTTGACGATCACTTGCAATAAATCTCTGAAAAGTTCTACATGGAAAAATATTATAATTTGTCAATAATAGAAATTGATGATTCTTTCATTTTTGTTGGTAAATTATGAAATTTTTTAATATTATTATTTGGGTTGAAACTTTGAGTGATTTTACCCTTGTCAATGAAGTTTTACTTTTCTAATACCTCTTATCTATGAGTAATGAGTTACTTTCAAGATTCAGCATGTTTGAGAATCAAGAAAAACCTTAAATTTTATTAATTAAATTTAGCAATTTTTTTCAGGTCAAAAAAATTGAGGGAAAATACGTTATAAAGAATAAGGGATTTTCCCTTTATGGAAGGAAAAAAATGTCGGGAAAATTGTCTATAAATCTCTATTTAAAAATTTTATTTGTTAATTGGGACCTAGAATCTTGTACAAGTGTGGTGGGGTCTTTGAGTGTAAATAATTGTGATAGGAAAAAAAAACCTTAATGAAAACATTCCCTTTGTGTAATATATCTTTCTTTGTGTGTAATTCATCTTCCTTTTAAGCAATCCATTTTCCCTTGTATTGCAAAATTAGTCCAATGTGAAAATTACACTATGTATAAACAATCCTCTTTTATACCCAATTCATCTTTCACATATGCAAAATTAGTCTCTAATGTGCAATTACATTTTGTGAAAATCATCCTCCCTTATATGTAAATGATCTTCCTATATGCAATTTATCTTTTTATGTGCAAATCATCTTCCTTTGTTCAATACAACTTTCCTTATATGCAATACATCTTCCATTTGTACAATTAATCTTCTAAAAAATTCAAAATATTCAATTTCTTAACTCATTATTCATTTTTGCCCCTTGGCGTCTTCAAGTTTGTGGCCCTCCTACTTTCATGACCAACAATAGACGCATGACCACCATCAATCATCTCACTCATCAATGCCATTGCCCCCATCTCCCTCCCCAATAACTGAGGCGGCAACATCACCATCATCAATGACCATCTCCATCTACTTCACTTAGTGACCTTTGCCTTAGCCATTTTCTCCACCTCCACCTTGAGATCAGGCTCCTTCTTGACACATGCATCTCCATCTTCACATACCTGGGTCCTCTTCAATCTTCTTCGTCTTCTCCCTGCTCCTCGTCACCTTCTATATGGCAGAAGCAAGATGATGACTTTAATTTGCTTAATGTGTCTTATTTTGTATATTTTCTTACATATCTAAAGAGTAGGGCCTTTAACTTGACGTTGGCTTCTATTATTGTGAGTCTTTGATAGATTAACAACATGATCTTTTGTTTTTAGTTTCATTGGTTACATGGGTTTAATATTATTGAGATTGATTATTTCTATATTGAATTATGTTGTGCTTGAAGATGATGATTTGATTCCTTATGGTTCTTCAAGCTAAACCTCATTGAGCGCTCTATGATGAAATCAGCAAGTACTGATGGAGGAGAATTGGTTTATGATGAATGTTTGGCTCAGGGGAGAGATTGCAGGTAGGGAATGTTTTTCTTAAGGACAATTTTGTCTTTTTATATATCACAATTATCCACACTCAAAAACCTTATACCTTTACATGGTCTCAGGTCCCATTTCACAAATAAACTCTAAAAAAGGGATTTATAAGCAATTTATTTTCTCAAAAATATTTTTCATGAGTTGTAATAAAAAAGTGGGAAAGCGTTGAGAATTGGGATCTGACCTGCCTTTGATGCATTAGAAGCTCCTCTATAAAATTCACACTGATTTTTTTTTTTTTTTGTAAAGTTGCAAATTTACACTTTACACTGTAAATTTGAATTTGCGTAGGGCCTCCGATGCATCGGAGGCAAGCCAAACCAAACCTGAGAATTGTATCATATTCGATTGGTTTTTTTTCCCGTCATACATTGAAACATGATGTGCACGTAACTGTATATTGGACTCTCCCTCTCTCTCCTTACTTCCTAATTCTTGAATCCCTCTCTACTCTTTATCTTTATTGTTGAATTGAACTATTGATATTTAGCATGAATACTATATGAGAGTATTATTAAAATATTAAATTAAACAGATATGTTATAAACTGATACTGATACATTATACTCGTAGTATATATCTCTTCTGCTAGAAGAATAGTACTCGTGCTTATAGGAAACCATGACCAAGCCAAGCTGTAATCTCTCTTCAACTGTTTCTGCTTCTGTTTTCTAGGTAGAGACAGATTCTCGAGCAAGAAGGGACAAACAGAAACTTATCATCAGGTCCCAAAAAATAAAGTTATTAAAGAAACAGAGATTGATCAGACAGATAGAGGGAGCAGGAGGAACCTGGGCTAAAAAATGAAGTTAAGGTACGTACGATGTTGAAAATGGGAATCATAGTATATCTCTCTAACGATAAGAACGAAGAACGGCTCCACAAAAAGTGCAGACAACGGCTCTCCAAGATTTCCAATAAAATGGGACATAACAGAATCTGGTGGCCGTCTTTATGTCCGCCACCCTGGCTCCTCCGCCACACCGCGAGCAAGTACCCGCCGCCGGCTTACTGCAAAGAATTTGTCGTTTTTGGTCCACCAGAAAACAGTAAAATACCATTCTCCTCCTCCTCCCCTTGCTGTGCGCTCTGTTTTTTCCTCCCTCTCACAGTACATTGAAGCTCGTTAATTTAAGGCATTATAAGAATGAGCATTCACAAGGGAGAGTAAAGCTCGAGCATCTTAATGATGTATTCTGCAATCATGACCGTTGGATTTGTGGAGAACCAATCTGGTGGCTCATAGCTGCTCCAAGTTTAGTGAAGTCAAGCTGAGGCTGGCTTCTATGATCAGGTAGTTCAATGGCAGGGTAGTGCGCCTGAGATCTGGAGCATACACGTGGATGTGATAGAGGAGGAGGAGGAGGCTACAAAGGTTGGTAATTAAGAAGACGATGCTTGTTATATGTCAGTGTCATTGGGACAATATGGGTGGTAGTTGGTAGGTCCTTGTTATTTGTGAGGATTATAAGATGCGTGTATGATCAAATTATTGTGTGTCCCTCTGTATTTCCAAAGGTGAAGGAAGATCTCAAGGCAATTTGGGTGGGAGTGGTTCATATCCTATTCATAGTAACATGTACTGATCGATGTACTTCAGAATGCAGTTAATTTGAAAACCCAAAATAGATTTTGCCCATTGCCGATTGGATTTACTGTTTGCGAAAATGAGGTGAGCAGATTAAATACAAGTGAAAGTATGGATTTAGTCGTTGTTTGTTTTGAATTTTCAGAAGTGTTTTTATGATTTACGACGTAAAAATATGGGAAGAGTTTTATTTCACCTTACTGTAAAAGCTTTATGATATCTTGATTTGATGGTTTCCCAAACAAGTAACACATGTTTGGTGTTTTTGCGTTAAAACTGTGCGTCAATATCTTAGTGATGGAGATTTACATCATACTATTAAATCCATCCTCTTTACCATTTCTTTCTTAGAGAGGGTGGTGGTTGATCAAAGAAGCCAAAATTACCTATAAAGTGATATAAGATCTTAGTTAACCTATCCATATCGTTTTTCTTATGTAGTTGACTCAAAATAATCTACTAGTCCCTATAAATAAGCGACCTAGCTTTGTCAACTATATCTTTAAAGAGGTGGTTAGTTTCACAGACGCCTAACAATCAGATTAATTGCATTAATACAATCAGAGCACCTTTTTTTTTTTTGTTGCAATTTGGAATGTAAAGCTCTTCTCACATTGCATAGGAATAGATTTTCGAACACAGCCACTAAGCATTAGTTTTAATGATGGGACTTTGTTCACTCAAACCCATATCTCAAGTTTGAAATTATATAAATGTAGAAGGAACGTTTTCCCTACTTGTTTTTTTGGACAAGTAGAGAGAACTTGCTTATACGGACGAGTCTTGAACTATCCAAATAAGATCTTAAAGGTCTACATCTTTTTTTTTTTAAATAAAAATCATTTTTTTATAAAAAATATTAGTCCAGGGATTATATTTATTTTAGATTCTCTATCTATTAAAAGTATTTTTATAAAAAATAAAACAGTAAAAAAATTCTGATTTGAACTATTCATATCTTATTTGGATAGTTCCCAACTCATCCGTATAAATAAACTCTTTGAGCAAGTAGGGAAACCGGTCGAAACGTAGAAAAATGCCTTACAGACAAACTCTTTAGACAGATAGAGAAACGAGTCCAAATGTAGAAAGGTGCTTTTGGAAGAATAATTATTAGCAGCGTTAATTGTTTTTGAGGTTTGTTTAGTATTTTCCTGTCCCCTGTACAATATCATAAACACAAGCAGCCACGTCATGCTATGTTAAGGTCATGGGTTGATCGACATGTTCATATAAGATTACACATCGCTGTTATATGAATGTTATGCATCTTGCCACGTAATTAATTATTTAATATGGGGAAATATTATTGCGGTGCTTAAGTCTTAACCATATTGTAGCCAGCAGCCAACAAGATTTTCGAAATTAATTATAACTACCAACTTGCATTTTGTTCCTTTCTATGATTTGTGAGCGTGAATGATCCAGGTAGAATTAATGCAATCGCTGCTTTAATGAAATAATAATCATGAATGTCTGTCTCTTTCCAAAGGGCCATTTGTAAAATGTGTATTGATGGAAAGGAATAAAAAAGTTTTTTTTAAAATAAATGAAAAGGACCGAAAGATGTAGGCAAACTAAGAACTACGGTTAGTAAAGAACATAATTGATGTTTGGTCTGTAAAAATATAAAAATGAATACACCCACATACAGATCATTAGTGTATTAAAGGTCAAAAAATAATTGTCCTTTTTTTTGGCCAAATAAAAAACTAGTCCTGATCCTTTTTTCCCTATGAAAAAGTAATTTTGGATTATATAACAAAGTTATAACTTAACATAGTGTTGTAGCATCAAGCAAATATCATATATTCCTTTCGGTTCTAATAATAAAACCATTTTTGTAGTGCAATAAAAGTGGTCCTATAATTAGGAGCAAAAATAGTAATAAGCATAACACGGATTGGTGAATTGTCCTATTGTGAACTATAATTTTCACATGGCAAATCCTAGTGAGCTGACAAAACACAAGAACATCTTTTGGATTTGGAATGTGTTGCTGATGAGCATTACGTAAAGCAATGAACTGCAACTAGAAAGCACCCAATTTGACCATTCCGCAACCAACTGATCTCCGAACTGAATCCGAGTTTGTATGCCTTTCTTACGACAAGCAGATGTAGAGAAATGAAATGAAAGCAGCCAATAGCACGGGTTGAACAGATGTACAACAGTTCTTGGAGCAAGGTTAATATCAGTTCATCTGGAACATATATTGATATGGTTTGATTGCCTACTCTGAGAGGTAAGAGTTAGCGCCTATATGTCCCTATATGAAAAATCTGATTCCGAACAAACCACAAGGATTCTAATAGTTAGAACGGTAAGTAGGCTAAAAAATTGGATTCATGGCGATGATTTTCCATCCAAACAGATAACCATTGAGATAAAGTCCAACCTGCATGATCATCAATTCTAAGGCCTAGTTGGTATCCAAACCAACATGCTCTTGAAAAATGACAAGTTAAGAATAGATTATCCGAAGATTAATTATTCAGGGAACAAAAGGAACATACCTCAGAATTAACAATATGCCTAGTTTTGAGCAAATTAATTAGAAGAATGAATAATACCTTTGACTAGTAGCTTCCAAACAAATAAACGAATTCGTGGAGCGAGGTATCGGGAGCTTCCAGGCCATGCAACATAGAGTATTGGTAACCTGAGAGGTTTTCCTTCCTTCCATGAAATTCCATCGACAATGTTGGCATAGTATAAGGTCCGACATCTTCAAAGAAGGATATGCCAGACCGGACTGCTACAGTGGCACAAGATATCAAGTTTCTGTCCCCGACTAACCAAGAAAATTGATAAGTGATCAGGGACAATGTTTTAAGAATGTGTTTCCATACTAAAGTACTATTGTAAGTAGGCTTGAATATGAATTCGTTATTAGCATCCATATATTTTTGAAGCACGATCCGACTTTAGAGTGTGTGTGAAGCTGAAACAATTCTCCACGTGTTTAGCCAAAAGAGCATCATTAAAGGCTTCCAAATGCATGAGCTGCAAACCGCCACTATTCTAAGGAAGGCATAACTCATTCCAGTTCAAAAGATCACGAGTCCTGATCCTTTATATACGCATCGCAAGATTATATTTTAAGACCATTTGCTTCAAAGGAAGCAAAGCGTCCCAGGTCGGCAGCAATATTTGGCCAGACGCCAAGGTAGACCATACCACCCCTTCCCCAAATCACAGGTTGATTTCTATCAATCAATTCCATTTTTTTCATTGCCAAAAAAAAAAAAAAAAAAAACACTCTGACCTAAGTTAAATAATTTGCAGAGTTAAACCTCAGGCTCTATTTGCTACATGGATTCAGTGAGAAGAGAAAGAAAGATTAGTAAATTCTCTCGTTTTGATACGCATTTTGGACCAATCTTTTAGGGAACCCAAGTTCCCGGGCCCACCAATCTTTCCTCATATGTGGGAAGATCAAATCCCACCAAAATTGGTGGGATCTCAGGTTCTCATGTTAATGTTTATATTTTTTTTGGCAAATTTATCCCTTAAATTCAAACTTGGTAGGAACATTCGAATTTAACTAGAATTTTTTTCCACAAGTTCAAACTTCATAAAAGCATAATTTTTTTAAAAATATTTTTTTAAAATTTTGAATTAATTACTTTTGATAGTAAAATAAAATTTTCGTAATTCTTTACCAACTAGTACCCCTTCATTTTCTTCTTACCAAACAAGCTACTTTCCCTCATCTTTCAAAGTATTCCTTTCCTTTTTCTAAATTTCTTTCCCTCCTCAAATTTTCCCTATACCAAACAGGGCCTCAATTCCCCTAGTAGGATAAGGCTTTATTTATTATGGAAGTATAAAATCTCAATTTCAGGATAAGTGCCTTCCATGACATCCACGTTATAACTGGCGTCCGCGAAAAAGGAAAACTGTTCACTACAAATAATATTTTTCAACTACAATTATTAATACATAATAGTATCCAGTCATAAATGAACGTCAAGTTTAATTGGGTAGTTTTCTCAACTTAACTTTTTCCGTCCACAAGAAAATGCTTCCTACAATAGATTTTAAACCTCCATAGAAATGTTAAAAACAAACTATTTTTTGTTGATAAAGTATGCTACAAAGATTGAAAGTAAAGTAATATTCTGTAAACCAAACATATGAAGGGGAAGCATCTCAAATAAGTGAATAACCTGTGTTTTTTTATATGCACAACTAAGCTTTCTATCTTAAGTATCTGGCATGACTGAATCCTATAGCCCAAAACCTGTGAAAGTAAGCAAACCGCAAAGTATGCAAAGCATTGGTAACAGAGAGAAATCAAGTTTTTTATGGCAATCAACAAGAAGCCAAGTGCTCCGTCCACCTTCTGAGTCGTGTCATAGAGCTGCCCTCATGGTGCTCCTCGCAGCTTCGCGCCTCATTTCGGCAGCCTTGCCACTGCCACGGAAGTACATGTATACTTGCTGCA
This sequence comes from Acacia confusa, assembly GCA_037074495.1. Lineage (NCBI taxonomy): Eukaryota > Viridiplantae > Streptophyta > Magnoliopsida > Fabales > Fabaceae > Acacia > Acacia confusa. The sequence continues at coordinate 5,890,472 of CM073509.1, forward strand.
AAAGTAAATCAAGAATCAGTAAAACAAGATATGCATTAGACGAGCCAAGAGAATACCGAGTTAAATCTATAGATTATGAGAACCTGAAGAACCCAGATGCTCAGCAGAGACTCAAGGCAGAACAACCCAAACCCAATAAAGTAGAATATCTGCAAGTGGCAACAGGAAGAAATGATTTAACCATGGAATCAAGCGTAAAAAAGGCCTTGGGGGACAAACAATATCGAAAACTTACCCCAACCAGTGCGTGGTCGCCCAGCACGTCTATAGCAGGCAAGATCCCTCTGTCCCAATCATATATTATACAACACAAACATTAGTTGAAATAAAAATGGAACCAAAATGGTAGAGTCCAATAATAGCATATTGCTACATGGAATCACTATGAACATGTCCACACCCGCAGCCTTAAGTGGAAATCAATCCAGACAACAAGATACTTTAGGGATCCCCAATGTTTTCCTCCCTCCCAATAGATTAAGTAAATAAGAGTACTTATAAACCTTGTGGGGTTTCAAACTTAATTAATACCATAAATCCATAATAAATACATGAATTGAAGATAACTCACGTGAGAGATTTTCCTTTGAAGATAATTGGTGGAGCAACTGAAGCGAATATGCAAAAGCCAATGTGCAACTGATTGGAAAAACAAGGGAAAAAACAGATGGGCAAGTTTGCAAATTAGCGTAGAACAAGTGTCCACAATGAGAAAAGGCATAAACTTACCAGGTAAAACAAGAAAAACCAGCCAAACTTCATAGCACTGTCAGTCCTGTGACAAAAGAGAGCACAAAATTCTGAGAACATATTGAATAGTAAAAGCAGGAAGAAAAACAAAGATAAGATCCTGATCATTAAATGTTTCCTCTTGACAGTATTAGTATATGCCCAAAATTTTCCGGAGCATTTAAATCTCGTACAAAAGTCTAAATTTAATCAAGTAGAAGAGTTAATGCTCTTGGGGTTTCATAATGTTAACAATGCGTTGGTGGAGGAAAATAGAATTTATTCTTTCAGACCTTAAGAAGGATAACAAAAATGTCAAACAGAAATCTCCATTCCCAACATAAAAAATGAATAAAATCAGATTTAGCAGTAGCACTACCTCGTAGCCCGATAAAGAGGGCGATACCACAACACATAGGCTCCTGGTACACCTGAAACAAAGTAGATAATAGCAAGAAACCAAATTGTAGGACCTACAAGGAAAGAAAGAAAAACCATGATGATCAGCTGAGAGTATGATAATTACAGTTTATGACCTAACAAATTATTGTCAAACAAACCTTCCCCTTTAATCCAAGCAGTCGTAACTGCCACAATATTCCATGTAAGGCACAGAATCAAACCTGCACAATTTTCATAGTTCAGAAACAAAAAAATATGTAAATTAGTAACATTAAAAATAATGATATTTGCCAGAATGGAAATTGTTAGCAAGAGAGGGATATTATTCTGAGGCCAACATGTCAAGAATGGAAGATGGAAAGAACAACTCCCAAAAATAGATTCCAAAACTTAACAAAGAATTACATGAGGGTGCATTGAAACACCAAATCTTAACTATATAAAAGTAGAGCAGTAAGCATCTATCTGACTGACACATCAGCAAAATAACAGTTTTAAAATATTAAGATAAAAATAAAATAAAAAACAAAGCCGTTATGAAATATAGATAATGGATAAGGTAGTTACACAATATTTTGTTAATCTTGACTATATAAAAGTAGAGCAGTAAGCATCTATCTGACTGACACATCAGCAAAATAACAGTTTTAAAATATTAAGATAAAAATAAAATAAAAAACAAAGCGGTTATAAAATATGGATAATGGATAAGGTAGTTACACAATATTTTGTTAATGAGTAATAGAAAGCAAGGCGTTTATGAAATACGGAAAATGAGGAAGATGGATAATGAGAAAGGTAGTTATATAATATTTTAAAATTGTTCTATAAAAGTAGTTCTATTATTTTATCAATCTTAAGTCTTAACTATATAAAAGTAGAGCAGTAAGCATCTATCACTGACACATCAGCAAAATAACAGTTTTAAAATATTAAAATAAAAATAAAATAAAAAACAAAACAGTTATGGAATATGGACAATGGATAAGGTAGTTACACAATATTTTGTTAATTAATAATAGAAAGCAAGACAGTTATGAAATACGGAAAATGAGGAAGATGGATAATGAGAAAGGTAGTTATAATATTTCAAAATTGTTCTATAAAAGTGGTTCTATTATTTTATCAATTAATAATGGAGATTAATAAAATAAAAAACAAAGTGGTTATGAAAGATGAATAATAAAGAAGGTAGTTACACAATATTTTATAAATTAATAATAAAAAAACAAGGCGATTATGAAAGACGGAAAATGAGGAAGATGGATAATGAAAAAAATAGTTATATAATATTTGAAGATTACGTTACGAAAGTATTTCTATTATTTTATCAATTAAGAATGGTGCTTATAAGTACAAAATATTTAGTAAATATTTAATTTAATATTTTGATTATTCCTTTAGAAATCTAAATAAAAAGCAAAGTGGTCATTGAAGAGGGATAATAAGAAAAATATTTATATAGTATTTTGTATACTAATAATAGGGATGGCGAATGCAAAATATTTAGTAAATATTTATTTTATTTTTTTATTATTCTCTTAAAAATCTAACTAAATTTTTATATAACAACATAATAATAAATATCTACCTGCGCTATGCGCGGGCCTTGGCTAGTTATCTAGACAAGATGTAGCTCCTATCAACCCAAATTAGTGTCCTTTTAATTAAAAAATCAATTATGGACAGACAAAAATAAAATCTCATATATAGGTCTTTTAACTAAAAAAATAATAATACGGCATAATTGATATAATATTGATTATCAGCAAGTAGGTAGTATCTAATTCTAAATGCTCAAACATACCTAAATATGTTGTGAATGCAACATACTGAACCTTCTGCAGATGTATTGGTATTTCCTTTGTAATGTCATGATGAATGAGAGGAAAAAAAGGTGGCCAATTTTTCTCCTCTATAACTATACCAGCTGATCCCAAAAAAAAGAAAAAAAAACAGAAATTCATATTGTCATACCACCAACACATTTCCAGTAGGCTTCTGTAAGAATAAATAAGCTCACATACCTCGGGCTATAGCATCTTCCCTTCGTTTTAGTTCCTATAAAACTCATGAGCTCATTAATTATGTGACAGAAACAAGACATAGTATATGCAAAATGACCAAGTCAACTGATAACAGGATAACAGTTAGCCGGCATGGCACTAAAAAATCTGAAATGATGGTCCATTAATGTACTAATCTAAATAATCAACAGAAGGAATATCCATTTACTAAATAGTAAAAATGAAAAAGGCAATGCTGTATGGTGTCACAGCGGACGACCCTTACTACCCAACCAGGTCCCTTAAATTTGAACTTATAGTTGAAAAAATCATCATAATTTCATAGGCACCACTGCACCAAGGGAACAAAAATATTGAATCTCACATAGCAAGCTTCAAATATTGCACTACAAACTTCTTTTAATGCTATCAAATGAAGATGGCAGGATAAACCACCTGTTCCCTTCTTTTCAATTCAGCCTCTTTAGCTTGAAGCTCCTTCTCCCTTGCTTTTCCATCCTGAAGAAGATAAGAAAATAAGTATATCTGTGCCATCAAGAACTTTTAAATAGAATAATTCAGCTTAATGTATTTAAAAACTTATTTCACCTTGGAGGAATCGAGAGGAATATCAATAGTTGCCCCACGATCATAAGGCTCAGGAGGAAGGGGTGAGAGCTTAGATGTTGCAGAAGGGACACTTGCCGAGTTCTGACAATTAAGCAAGAATTAGTAAAGGTAAAGAATCAACCTATATTACCATTTTTTGCCTTCTAAGCAATTATAAATCAGAGGTTTTTATTCTAGGATCTCCAAAGAGAAGCAAAGTGTGTGCGCGTGAAAATCATCAAAGTTGCTGACTATTTTCTAGCGTTCATTTAAACCCTAATGCAAGAGAACTATGTCATTAATACATCTGGACATTTGATGAAACTACCACTGCGTCCTCTGTTCCACTTTTTTTTCTGCACTACATCATTTCTAATTTAAAGCCCGCAGACCTCTCCTACACTCGGATACTAGAGTTAGGACCAAGATATCAGGTAGAAACTCTACTTAATCCCTCTAAATCTATTATACTTTCATGCACCTCTTCAATATAACTCAAACTTGCTATCTGTGTTTATTAACCTTGCTATTGGAAAATCATAAGAAAAATATATAGACAAACAAGAGACAATGATAACAACTAACAAAATAGTGGCAACCTACATAAAATTACCTCCCTAAAACAATTCTCCTGTCCACAGGGAGAAAGAAGAAAGGAAAGAGGGGAAATCTCATTTTTCATTGTAGATTTATAGTCTTTAATAACAATGACAAAGCCAAACAAAGTTCTACAAAACCAGAAGTTCAGTATTACAAGTAAAATATTTTAAGAACAGTTAAAAAATATGCATAGTCCTAAACCCAATTGACAAGGAATAATAAACCCCACATCACCTTTTGCATAAAGGGAAATTCATCTCAAATACTGATATATGCTAGTGCTTTTTTTAAGTTGTTAAGATATGATTACGTAAATCCTTATATGTCAAGGAAATAATACCCATGATAGGAAGAGAAAGCTTACAGTCATATAAAATGCACCTCCACTATAGGTTGATTGCCCTTTTCCTTTAGTGGCTCCGTCCTAATAATAACATCAATGAAATTGGGTGCTGGTTAATATTTTAAGATAATGTAAGGTACTAAGGTAGCACATCTATAAGTTTAGAATTTGAATTTTGACGATAGCGTTTAAAGGATTTTTCATTCTTGTGTTCTAATAACTTCTCTATACACTCATTCTTTGACTTGAATTTCATTTTTCCCTATCCCTAATAATTTACTGATTACATTAATCATGCTGAAGGCAATTTGTTCCAATTCTCCTACAGGCACGTAGTAAAAACATAAAATTTTTAATTGTTCAACCTGTGATGCAAACTTTTGATTTACAGTAAAAAACAAATAATTTAAATAACTTTGTTTACAGGATTTTTCAGAGATTGAATTCTAGCAGCTTTTTGCACGTTCGTGCATTGAATTAAATTTCATTCTGTCCATGCCAAAATAATCAATGCATGGCATTGATAATTAATCATGTTTGAGACAATTTGTTCTAGACCCTAAAAGTAAAACATATAAAACTAAATTAAAATGTTGGTCAGTTGGTAATGTAAACTTTTGATTTACTCCATAAAAAAACACACATGCACAGACATTACTGGTAGAGATATACATAAAAACCATTCATAAAAAGATAAAAATGAAGATAAAACAATCAGCAAATCGCTGTCAGGCTTCTAGTATTTTACTCAAACATTACTGGTAGGATGCAGTTACTCAATCCTGGACGATTGTAGTAACTAGCCAGAAATCTTAAGGAGGAAGCTGATATGAAAGGAGGAAATATCTATCCTCAAGTTTCCAATTTAACACACCGCCTGAAGACCATAAGATTTATACTTCTGTTTTTCTGGATTTGAAAGCTGACAAACGAGCATCCCACAGGTGCAGGAAGATTCGCCTATTAAGCTACATTGTGAATTTCAATTCACCTTTTATCTAGAAAACAACAAAGGGATCTGACATAGTGACATCCAGCCAAACCGAAACCGAAACCATAAGTTAAACACGAACCAACAATCATCACATAAACAATAAACTCAATGCACTTGCAACCTCATAGACCAAACACAAGGAAATCAGACACATCGAGTTAAGCTACTAGATTTGAATGCGAAAACGGAAAATTTAGCCACAAACTTACCGCGAAGGGATTGACCTCTTCTTCTTCGAAAGGATTCGAATCGTATCGACTCATTGGATCAGAGAAAAATAGATCTAAACAATCAGACTTAGCAAAAAAACCAATGGATCTAAATTAAAAGGATAAGGAAACTTCGGGTAGGTAAGAAGAATGAAGAGACAATTCCTGAAATTGCGATTCTTGAGGCAGAATCACAGAAGCTTCGGAACAGATGGATTCTGTTGAAGGTCTTGTTTCGATGAGTGGGTAACTGAAAAGGAAAAGGAAGAGAGGGTGTTCAGTTCGCGCGTGAACGTAGATAATTTGATACCAAAGCGTAGGAGATGCGGTTCACGCACTTTATAACCGCTGCCGGTAAAATTTGTTGTATTTTTTTACACAAAAATAGACTACATAACTTCATTATAATATTTTAATGGAAGAATCCCATATAAAAAACTGTTCGGATTATCCAAATTCTATTAAATTTAATAAATTATTAATTAAATTATGTGACACAATTAACAATTTAGAAATTAGATTAAATTATCTTTATATTCTTTAGTTATTAAAGAAAAAAAAATTGGAGTTTAACAATTTTGTTTACACCCTACATAAAAGAACCTTAACGGTAGAAAATTTATTGGAGTCTCCTGAAGTTTTTTTCTACTATTTTGCAAGTCGGGTATTTTCCTTTGCTTCTCCGTTTACAAAAAAATATATCAATACATCTCAACAACAAATGCTGGAATATAATACTACATTTATGTTGGATTAGGGTCCAAGCCTGATTTGATTTAAGTGGATGATTTTAGAGATATGTTTATTCCTCTCTTTGGTGCATCTACTTTGATTTTGTGTGGGTATTTTCAGTGATTTAATCGGATTTTAGATATGCAAAAAATTCTTTAAAAATTTACATTTTAAAAAGTTTCAAGAAATTTAATTTTTTACAAGTTTGATACAATTTGATTGATAAATAATGGTAACGCAACTCGACTTATAAACATAAATCGTTAACTTGTGAATATGTAAGTTTGATTTGTAAATATGATTTTTTTTTTTGTTTTGTTTTGGCCTAATTATTGTTTTTTCTTCACGAACAAATGCTGATTACCGTTCGATCAAAATATCTTTCATTATCAATCGGATCCGCTCGAGGTCGTAACCAACTCGATTGAAACTTCATCGTACCGTATCGGTAAAGTTCAGAATTTCCGGAAAGCAATCTTCTTCTTCTTTTTTTTTTTTTGGATACAACCGGAAAGCAATATTCTAATCTATGCTAATAAAAAAAACTTGAAAAGATTATCTCGAGTTGTATTATCAACAAATTTTAGGCTAGTTGGCGTAATTTACTAAAATACTAAAACATCAATCAGTTTCATGGGCCAACCTATTTTCTCTCGGGAGCAAGTGGTTTTGCCGTTTTCGATTACGCATGGAACGTCACGCAGCACTGCAACAAACGATATCTGAATTGTAATGACACTCAGATATTACACAGACCAATCAGCAACCACCAACTACGATTTGTTTTTCTGGGTAAATCTATATAATTAACAAAGATCGTAGTTCAAAAGCAATGATCAATCCAACGCAAGTAAAATCCATAATTGCAAATGCAATTTTATCACATTACAGTCACTTTCAGAGCCAAACATGGAATCAAATGAATGCATGATGAAATTACATTTCATTACCAGATGTTGGGAAATAATTATCAAACAAATGGGTTAGTAAGTACTACTTTCTGTGCAATACAAACACTATCATGGCAAGGTTTTAAAAAAGAACTATATAATATATATATATAGAATAATTGTCAGATATAAATGACTACAAGAATGAAGAGTGAGGAGGATTGGCAACCACTACAATCCTCTGAAACTGATTGAACAAGTCTCCTCCTGGCAGTGCCTGACATAAATACTTGATGGGTTAGTTGGAAGCAAAGAAGCAAGGGGACGACTATCTGACATGTATACTTCTACTTCTTGATACTCTTGGAGGTAAACCTCTGCACACTCATTTACTACGACATGCTACTACTTTTTCCTCATTCTTCATTTGATCCATTTCTGTGAGATTCCTTCCTTACCATGTCTAGTAGATATTGAACAACCTCTGACATAGGTGGCCTAAATTCCGGCTCCGACTGCAAAAATACAGAGTTTGAAACCAGGAAATTAAATCCCATGAAACTAAGGCACATAAAAAATTAGCCAGTAACGGGAATCAATCAGTAACAGCAGAAAGCTTGAACGTTGCATTGAAATATTACCTGAACACATTGAGAAATAATGTCTGCGAAGTTTGACAATGATTTGGCTGGGTAGTCTCGATTGAGAGAAGGATCTACCATATTTGATAAGGCATCAATGTCATGCAGTTGGGGAATTGCCCATCTAACTAGAGATTGCTCGCCTCGAGAACGTGTCCTGTCCAAGGAGATGTTCAGAAATGCATGAATCAGCTGGATGGAAATTCTAAAGGGGGTGATGAGTAAGTACTTAAGCTATGCATTCTTACCTGTCATAGGATTGGCGGCCTGTCAATAGTTCTAACATAACCACTCCAAAACTGTACACATCACTCTGGTGTGTGTAAATTCCAGACTCAAATTCTGGAGCTCCATAGCCATAAGCTGTAAGCAGTTGCCCTGAGAGCTGAAAAAGATTGGTTGATATCAGTTTGTTGCAAATGAAAATTAGGCAAGGATATATTGATAGACAACCGCACCCTTTGCAAAATATAATAAAAATTATTATCATACCTGACTTACAGAACCTGAAGCTATCAAGGGAGCCAAACCACAATCTGAAACACGCACTGATAGATCATCATCAAGGAGAATATTGGTAGCCTTGAAATTTCTGTGTACAACTGGTGGTTGGCAGATCTCATGCAAATACCTTCTCAGATTACCACAGCAAGTATTAGATTCAGAACATCAAATTATGTTTCTGTAAAATGTAAATATGTTCACACAATCCCAAGCCCTGAAAAGCTTGTCCCTCTACCAACTATTAGAGCTCAGAGAGCAGATCTAATATAAGGAACTGAGATTATTCAGTTTTAACTTGGGACCAAAAGCTACCCATCAGGTTGACTTTCTAATTAGACACCCACACTTTCAATTCTGGACCTTAATGCATTTGCCATCTATTGTAGATCCACAATAATGACCAACATACAGAAAGATTTGTAGAATTGTCGGTGGACTCTATTAGAAATACTGGGATCTGGCTAAATATAACGGTAGAAATAAGGTACAAAACTTCTATGGGAATGGAAGGATTGGATTAGAACAACTCAATCAAATGGGTAGTGAGAAAGTGAAAATTATAAACTGATTATGACTAGTTAGAAAATTTAAATTTGAAGCTGCGTCCAGAGACTTGTAACATTTTACCTCTTTTCCTCTCTTCTCTAATTTCATTTTTTATAATTAAATATCAGATGAGTTGATCAAATCACCTAAAAAATCTACCTCTCTAGTGTACCTTAGCGCAAAAAGATGAGTTCCATATTTAGTGGTAAGATCCACATGAAAAAGTATCATGTATATATATTATGTTTTAGCTTTTTGGAATTTGGAAATCAACATCAAATTGGGAGCATAAGCTTGATAATGCCAAAACACTATGTTGTGGCAACTTTTAGAGGTGTTGCCAGCATCTAGTGAACAACAATACGAACTAAAAATTCAAACAGAACTAAATTAGAAAATGAAAGTTTTGAATTCAATATGAGCTATGCAATTAACTATGTTGCGGCAACTTTTAGAGGAATCACCAGCATCTAGTGAACAACAATACAAACTAAAAATTCAAACAGAACTAAATTAGAAAATGAAAGTTTTGAATTCAATGAGCTATGCAATTAACGAACCAATATTCTTTTATGTCAATCATTACTGGACTTACTCTAAGGCTCTGGCTGCCCCAAGGGCTATCCGAATGCGAGCATTCCATGACAATCTTGTTTTGAACTCGTCATCTAAATTTAGTGCATCATGCAATGACCCATTACTGCAGTACTCATAGATCAGAAGCCTTTGGCCATGCTCAGCACAGAAACCAATAAGCTCAACAATATTTGCATGCCTGATTCGGTCAATACTGTTTACCAATTCAAGAAATTCATGATCCTTTTGATGTTCAGAAACTCTTTTTTCCAGTTTCTTCACAGCAAGTAGCTATTAATTCATTCAAAAAGCGTGTCAGTATAGAAAATATGAATATGATAAATACATACAGATATTTAATGAGTCTGATAGTCCAATGCAAACAAAAGACATCCAGGAAACAGAATATTACATTGACTAATCACAAGAAAAGTATAAAAAACAGATGGGGTATTTATCAACCAACATCATTCCTGCACATTCATCCTTAAAGTCCTTCAAGAAGTATAAAACTGAAAAATATATCACCAGTTAAATTTGCACAAAGAGAACAGGAACCAAACATGCATTTACTGCATTATTAAGTAGTAATACCAACAATAATAACCATATCACTGGATATATCAAGGCTATTAGTGTCCAGTAAGACAGGCCATGTAGTATGGACAAAGAAACAAAAAGCGAGTGTACAAATTATACAAATCAATGAATCTGACAAGGAGCAACCATACCTTCCCATCAGGTAGCTCTGCCCTATATACACTCCCCAGCATGCCTCCTCCTAGAAGGTTATCTTGAGAAAAGCTGTTCGTATACTGTTGAAGGGATGCAATGGTGAAAGATTTTGCAAAAGTGGGAGAAACTGGCTTTTTAACAGAAGGATTGACTGTAGCTCCTCGAGGGAAAGGAATTGGCTGAGCAGTCACCTCCTCATTAGGTGGTGGTGGGGGTGGGGGTGGGGGCGGGGGTGGGGGAGGAGGAGGGGGTGGCAATGAGTACACATCCATTGCGCTCATATCTATCTCATGGTCATCCGGCTTGGGTAAACTTCCCATCCTTCGCACATCTTTCTCTTGATCATCTTTTGACCTGGGAATAGCTTCTACTCTCCTGGTCTCTGCTTGACGATCTTCTTTTGTTCTAACAGCCCCCTTTGGTACTGTCCAAAGGTAAATTTAAAAATTATTGAGAAAACGAATAAATTAATGAAGAGTATCATTACTTGGAACAATTAAATATTCTATAAAATTATTTACCTTCCTCAGTTTGACTCGGTGGTTGGACTGAAGTCACATGATTCCTATGATTGTGTCTGTCGTCTCCATATGCTCCAATTTGGTGTTGCTTAGAAATTCTGCCAACTCTTTCCCTTCTTCTACATCTTGGAGTAAAGAGAAGTAGTGCCAACACTAAGATAATAAATCCTAATACGCTTGCAATAGATATCCAAACCACCCGTTTGGTGTCCTTTTTTGCTTTTCCAGAGTTTGATTCCTTTGATGTAGTTGGTCCTTCAGCCGGTTTAGTAGTACTAGGTACATGCCCAGTAGTTGGGGCCCCAGCAATCACAGTTCCTGGTGGTGGTGTTGCTGGAGAACGCGATGGAGGGGCTGAAGCCGTAGTGCCATTAACATTAAACGGGTTTCCATCTTTTCTGCATAACAAACGTCATCAATAGTTAATGCAGCCACAGAATTACAAAGTATATATATTACTTATATTTCTAATGCAACAAAATTCAACATAAGCAACCAGAAAAACCACTTAGGAACCAAAATTCAACATAAAGAACCAAAATAAAACACTTAAATAAAAAAAATGCAGTCAACTCTTGGACACTTAATTTTTCTCATTAGATCTTCACATGATAAAAAAGATCCAGAATATATGGCCGAATTATACACCATACATATTGTTATTGTCCATAGTATAAAACCACTCTGGTCCAATTTATACATCCATTTTCCAAGAGAGTGAAAGTGGACTTATAAATAGGACCAGAGTGGTATTCTAGTGACCAGTGAGCACTTTCTTAAGTTAGCCCACCATTCACCCTCCTTCTTCACTAAGTTAACATTACCATTCTCCAAAGACAATCCTAAAACAAATATCCCAAACACCCTGTAGATTTAGAAGGCTACAACCACAAGATTAAAGCATCGAAGTACACAGCACATGCAACTAAAACCAAGTGCCATGTCCACGTTCTTATCTCAAATGCAAGATTTCACCATATTAAAGCATAAAAAGAAAATCAAAATGCTTAAAAGTTTGAAGCTTTCACCTGAAGTTTGGGATGCTTAGAAGCTTTTGAGGAATTGGTCCATTGAATTGGTTGTTCTCTACATTCCTGTTCAAACAATGGTAGAATGTACACAAAATAAACAAGAGGACAAGAAGGATGGCCGATTATAAGATACTAGTAGTATTTAATACTTTAGGCATTCCAAAAGTTCTATAACCTATCCATATTTAAGAAATTTATATAATGATCATATCATTAAAAATTATATGAGGCAAGGCAAGGAGAAGTACAAATCTTTCAGTGGAAGGTCTTGTAAAACATCAAGGGTCCCAGATAGTTGATTGCTCTGCAGATGTCTGCCAATAAGGGATTAGTTAGTTTGCATGATCCACAACTGGGAGGTAAGTTCATATAGGTGGTCTTACCAAGACCAAATACTCACAGGGAGACCAAAGCTGACAAATTCTCTGCAGATGGAGGCAGCTCCCCACTAAAATTGTTATTTGATAAATCTCTAGACAAACGGTATTAGCGGCTCCATTAGTATCTTGTGTGAATAACATGTAATCAATCTTCAATCAAATCAAATAATATATAATATTTAAAACAAGGTCTTACAGATTAACCAATTTTGTAAGTGATTGAAATACATCCGGGATTGCTCCTGATAATTGATTCTCATTAAAAGATCTGGAAGGAGATAATTCAATATTATTAGAGATAACACTATAATAAAATTTGGCCTCAATAATCACCAGACATAAATACAAAACTAGAAGAGGCAACAAAAACTCACATGACTGTCAGTTCAGTCAATGTAGATAAAGAGGTTGGAATACTTCCAGTGAACTGGTTACCTGAAAGAAAACTATAATAGCACAGAAAATTATGCCCTAGTGTTAAAAATGTTGGCGAGAGCTCGAATATTGTATCAAGGTAGGTATTACATACAAATTTTGCAAGGAGACAGGCAAGCTGGATGGAATACTTCCTCCAATGTGGTTGTTGCTTAGATCTCTGCCCCAAAAATGTTTAAAACAACATTGACAATGCGGAAGAAATGTATACTTATTATAAGTAAGAGGATTGCAGAGACTCAAGAATTGACAAAATATAATGCACACGCACAAACTCATACAAATGCACTGCACTATACACACTCAAATTATGATGTGTGGGGGGAGACCAAGAAATACAACCAGAAATAGGAGAGTATTACTACATTTTTTTTAGAGAAGCAAACGTTCCCAAGCTGTTACCCAGTTCGCCTCCCAAATTTGCACCAACCAGAACTCTGTCAGACATCATAAGTTGTTAAGGGAACCAAGAGCCAACTATTTTGAGAGATATCAATCAATATGAAGAAGAAACAAGAAGATGGGAAATCATACATTGTCTGTATATCTGAACCATTACACTGAATGCCCTGCCATGCTTGTCCACAAGGGTCTCCCCCACTTGGTACCCACCCAGGGAGAACAGGGAAGCCCAGCGCAGCATATAAGTTATTTATTGCAGAAACTGTATCAACAAGTAAATTTTAGAACAACTATTGTTCACACAAACATGGAATTGTCAGAAATATCAGAAACAGAACAATCCTAAGTTCCTATTATAATTCTCTACTTCCGACACACCCACAGTTCATAAGTCCTAGAAAAAAAGGCCAGCAAACCCGGGAAGCAAGGAACATTTAGCACATCATTTTCTACTGGGGAACGGATTATCCCCCAATAAGGCATTCGAAGATACAGGAGGCTGTCATGTTTGCCAACAACAGTTGAGTGCCACCAGTAAATCTCAAGTCAATTCCCACTTATTCTCCCTCGTTACTTCGAAGATCATATCAGCAATCGGAAAACGAATTAAAAACGATGAAACTTCAAAGGGAGAAAAACATTACCGTCAGTTGGATTCGTTTCCGCTTGTGAAAACTGAATCGTACAGATCAACATGAAACCCAATAAAACTTGTCCATGTATCTTCGCTCCTTTAAACTCAAAAGCAGATCTCATCCCACCCATTGATCCCCGGCTCAGTTCAATCTTCTCCAGCGAAGCTAATCAGGACAGCATCCTCTCAACTAAAAAATCAATCGAAACAGTTCAGGACAAAAACACTGAAATCAAATTGCAGGAACCTAAAAAAAAAAACGAATGAAATTCATGATTATCAACATTTCACACACACAACAAAAAAAGAAAAGTAAATAACTCATACATGACTGAAGTGTGAGGACGGAATCCAAGATCAAAGTGAACTCGCAGAGGAAGTGAGGAGCTGGAAATTTCGGCAAATGCTGGAAAAATGAACTAAAATGAAGCAAGAGAGAAAATTGACTGCACAATGCACAAGCAAAAAAAAAAAACTTAATGGTTAAGAGTCAAATGAAATAAAAAATAGCAGTGGAGCAAAGAACGTAAGCAAAAGGAAAGTGGCATCATAACATGGAAGTTTTTACATATACTATATTCTGTAAAACCCTAGCCTTTGGAAAAAGCTGGAAACCAGAAAAAAGGCCAAGAAAAATACGTAAAGGCACACACACTTAGGAAATTCTCTGAAAGAGTGAATCTTTCTTTCTCCTTTTTTCTCCTTCTCTGTATGGCCACTGGTTCTTTCTCTCTTCTGAGCTTAACCGCTCTGTAAACAAACAATTATAAAAAGAAATGCAAGTCATACATATCTCCTTCGTAGTGTCCACAGTAAATGGTGAAAGCACCGTGCCACGCTCCTTGCCAACGCGTACACTTCCGACCTTCGAAGCTATCCTCTACTTTCATTGGTTGCACGTCAGTAGAATCCATGTAAGTTCTTCCGGTTTTTCATTATCAGATTTGAAACCTGAAATGATTCCCAACTTTTCTGACTTGCAAGTTATAACATTGGAACAATTATTTAGCATATCGCTAGATCAGCATATATTCCCCGACAAGAAACTAAAAATTATCACTGTAAATTTGGTTGACAAAAGGGTGGCACTTGAGCAAACAGCATTCCCTGCTGACGTTGAATACAAAATAAAATTGATTTTTTTGAGATATTAAAAATGTTAATTAAATTACTATAAGATATTTATATTTATCATTTTTTATCAAATTACTTATCTAACTCATAAATTAATACCCATATGTTCTCATAAAAGAAAATTTTTAGTCATATTTATAAGGAAGGGAGAGAAACTTTTTAAATGAGTGTAAAATTTTACCTTTCATTTATTATTATGTTGACTTTTTTTTTAATAGGGTGTAATATATATTAAATGAGGGTAAAACTGGAAAATTGTCAAATTTTATGATAAAGAAGTTCAAGGATTTTCTTCATCTGTTTAAAAAATGTTAGAAATGCCTTATGAATAGGATCTGAGGAGCATATATCCTAACTATACTCAATATATAATATAATTAAGTAATTTATTTAATCTCTTTAAAAAAATTAATTATATCTTATATTTATATTGAGGATAATTGTAAATAATTATGGCTTTTCAAAGATTTTTTTTTTCTCGTCAAATTCCACTCCTATTCGGGGGGGGGGGAATGTTTCTAAAAAAAAATCTTTACTAGTAAGGATATAAAATCGTTAAGGATTAAATTGTAAATTTATTTTCGAAGTTTTTTAAGAGGAGTAATATTTACTTTGAAAATCTTTTTCAGTTTAATATTACCTTAAAATTATTAAAATGAAACAATGTTACTATTTTAGATTAAACATTAGTTTTTTAAAGCCATTAGGGAAAGGGTAAAAGAGCAAAAATACATGCGTGTTTTATTCTTAGGAGCGTCCAGCACCATATGTTTTTTTTAGAGTAAAAAAACACATACGGCTACTATTTTGGAGCAAAAGTCATATCCCACTGTTATATTACTGTTCACCGTGATGAGAGAAAAAAGATAAAGTAAATAGTAATATAACGATAGGATGTGACTTTTGTTCTAAAATGGTAACCACGTAAGTATTTTTTGCTCCCAAAAAAGTATATGGTGCTAGGAGCTCCGGAGCAAAGTACATATATATTTTTGTTTTTTTTTTACCCTCAAGTAAATTGCTCACCGAAATCATTAAAAAAAATGCATATTGACCCTATTGATAATTAACCTTATTATTATCACGTGAATGATGGCTGATTGGTGTTGTTTACGTGGGAGGAGAGCGCGTGATGGAGAAAGTAGAGTTCAGAGATTACACAACTGTAGTTGTCTTAGAGCCGCCAGATTCTCCAAGGACATCACGTGTTGGGGTGTATGATTGTCATGGGCTCCGTGTCAGCTAATTTAAAAGCCCACAGAATTTGAAGTACACTCGCTCTTATAATTGGATGAACGCATCTAGAGTTCATAATTTATTAATTATTTTATTGATAATATTATTGATTATTATAAATAATTCAATAAATGAGCCGGGGTTAATTTTTAGCCGTTAGAATTGAGATGACCTCCTGCAATGAATTAAAAAGTAAAAAGTTATCGGAGGTATCCAATAATCCAAAGATGGATTTGTACGTAGACAGCAACATTGAAAAGACCTCCAATTTCTCACGGAATTGATGGGGCAGTGCAATAATGAATTTAAGAAAGTTGCATTAAAGAAAAGGGACCATAGCGATGCAGAGAGATATTCTCGTTATCCCAAGTTTCAGCTCCACGTTAATCTACTTTAGTTAAGACTCTCTTGATTAACTCAACATTAATCCAACAATAGTTTCAAGACAAGCCCTTTAGCAAAAGATATAACCGAATATTCCATCCGGTCTTTATTACTCATAAGATTAAATTGATTTTTTTAAAAAGGTTAAGGAAGCTAATTAAGTTATTTAATCATATCATATATTAATCAAATAAATTAATTTGGAGAAAAAATTAAAAATACTCTAAAGTAATTTAATTAACTTCCTTAATCTCTCTAAAAAAATCAATTAGTTTTATAATTAGGATTGGAGATGGTATAAGGCATCAATTAACAAGTATATTTAATTTTTTTTTTAATAAAACATTTGCTTGTTTCTAAAGAGCATTAAATCTTTATTTTCATATGCTCATAATTAATAAGTTAGTGGGTGAGAGTAATAATTGATGAGATATTAGAATTTAGTGTAATTAGTATGGCTAATATTAAAAATTACTTAAATTTTAAAATAAATTTAATAATTTTAACTATTTTTATTGATTTATAAGAATTATTAGTTTAAGTCTTATAAAAAAAAACATGGGGGAGTAGCGTATTCTACCCACTGAGATAGTTTCTAAATATAAAATGTATTGCTATGTGGCTGTTAGTGATAAACACAAATAGAATCATCACACTTTAAAAGTCAGTGATTGAAGATAAAGAGCTCAAAATAATGTAAAGCTTCGTTTTTAAGGAAACTCGTCCAACGTGGAAAGCGGCACTCTATCAAGGTTTTTGTCTTCTTAGGATTGAATGGAAGGAAGCATGCATGCAATATATAACAATCCTGGTGAAATATGAATAGAATTGTAAGTTATTCCCTCCTGTTTTTAATATAAAAAAGTTTTCTAGAAGAAAAATTTAACCTAAAATATAAGAAGTTGATGGTATAATTAATGATTATTTTCTGCTTTTATCTCTAGCAAGAGAGAAAAAGAGATATAATAGATATTAAATTACTTAACTCACAATACTCATTTCATAGTACTTCTCATATTACTTGATGAAGGGTTAAAAATACATATGACCTTTGCCCCAAGGATTACACGGCACCATGACCTTTTTTCTGGATCAAAAATACACACGACGTTACGTTTTAGGGTCAAAAATACCACGGGTCGTTAGTTGACTAACGTTGACTGTTAACTTGGATGGAAATGAACAGTTACTCAGATGAAATTACCATTTTGTCCTTAGTTTTAAACTAAAATTACCATTTTACCCATAATTTTAAATAATTTTTTAAAAAAACAAAACAAAAATAACTCCTCCCTCGCTAGTGGCGCCCACCACCACCACCGCCACCATCTGTTTAAGCGAGATAGTGAAGGTGTTTAAGCGAGATAGTGAAGGTATCACCGATACCTTTTTCCTCTAAACTCTCGTCATTCCCATCTGTAAATTTAGAGCTTTTAGAATGTTGCACGGTTGAGAATATAAGAGCTGATGCATGAAGATAAATATAGGATCATGAATGCACGTGTTTTGAAGCATGCTATGAGTATATAAGTTATTGCCCTCGAGTTCCTTTCTCCTTTGGTTTTTCACCAGTTTTTCCATCGAGAGTCTTTAAGTATGAAGTCAGAGAAATAAAAGCAATGAGTTATGCGCCCACCGTGAAGGGGTTATTTTAGTTTTTTTGTTTTTTTAAAAAGTTATATAAAAAAAAGGTTGCCGGAGGTGGCCACCGGTTGCCGGTGGTGGGGAGGGCGGCGGCCGGCTAGTGGTGGGGCCCACCGGCGGGGAGGGGGTTATTTTAGTGTTTTTTTTAAGGAAAAATTTAAAACTATGAGTAAAATGGTAATTTCACCTGAGTTACTATTCATTTTCATCCAAGTTAATGGTCAACTAACAGCCCGTGATATTTTTGACCCTAAAATATAACGTCGTGTGTATTTTTGATCCAGAAAAAATGTCGTGGTGCTGGGTGATTCTTGGGGCAAAGGTCATATGTATTTTTGACCCTTCACCCCATATTAATTATAAAATCGGGTTGACTTTTTTTTGGAGATGTTAAGAAAGTTAAATAGGTTACTTAATCATATCATATATTGTGTATCCTTAAATTATAAATTAATTAGTTTATTAGTCTCAAACTAATTAGTTTGAAGAAAAATATACGAATAAAAATATTTTAAAATAATTTAATTAACTTTTTTAATCTTTTTAAAAAATCAAAATAGTCTTCTAATTAGAACGAGAAAGAGAATCAATTAATTAACAACATATATTTTGAAGAGAAGGAAATTTGAAAATGGTGTCTAGGAAGGGACAGCTTGAGAGGGCATGAAAGGAGAGGGAGGTCAATTTTGAAGGGTGTAGTCAAAGGGGAGGGATTTAGGAAAGAAGAAAGGGAAAATTTATATAAAGGCTCAGGTAATAGAAAAAAATTCAAAAAAGACCCCAAGATTATAAAAATATTAGAAAAGACCTAAGAACATTTTCTGGTATAAATTCATTAAAACTTTAGTTGTTAATGGAGCTGATATAATTTTCAGAATTTTGGGTCTTTTTTTAAAAAAAAATCTATTACTTAGACCCTTATATAGATTTTCCCCACAAAAAAATGGGAAGACATAGAAGGAAAGGGAAGCTTTTGCATGTTTATTATATAGTCCAGATCAGACCATAGCTGTCACCAACGTGGCATCCACCTCATTTCTTCTCATTCACTCCCACACCCTTAGGCCTTATCCCTCCGTCTCGATTTTATCAATCGATTGCTTTGTATAATATTATTGCCAACAAAAATTATTTTCATCCATAAAAATTTGGCATTATTCTCTCCATACAAACAGCTTCATTTCTCAATTTCATTTGACTGCTTTTTAATATTTTACTCTGAAAATATTTCAGAAAAATATCAAAAATTGAAATTAGTTTTTCATTAACTTGTCTGAAAAATCCAAAAAAAAAATATTAAGCATTTCTCCATAAATCAAACAAAAATTTCTTTCACATATTTACTTCGTAAATCATAAGAATACTTCTAAAACCTAAAACAAACGAACACTTTTACGATGGGTGAAGCAATTATGTCAAATGAGTTTTGTCCCAACTTACAAAATATATATATTTAAAAAACACTTTCTACGAGACACTTACTATACCTAGTTATTGCATCTGATGAGCAAACTATAACACATTTTAGTATGAATCCATTATTTATAATTTTCAGTTTCTGAATTGATACTTAATTGAAACTTCCCCTTTTTCTCCTCTTCAAGTAGGCTTATTATAAAGACTAAAGTCGTAATCCCCCTCCCTAAATATAAGCTTTAAAATTAAAAATAGATCCGTCCCAAAATATATATAAACTCTATTTCAATTTTATCTCTACATTAATTGTTTTTTTTTTTCAATTTTACCCTGGTTGATTGTGTGTGTGTGTTGCATAATTTTTTTGACTTGTGAATGTTTGGGTTGCAATAATTAAGATGGGGGATGAGAATTATTTTTAAGAAGTAGGCATAGTTGGAAAAAAGTATCTTTACTTACATATTTGGAGTTCTTAACTACTTTCTTGATAAACAAAAAGTAATGTTTTTTCTTTGAACAAAAAATGATTATTTGAAGCTTATATTTAAGAACATAGAAAATATATGTGATCAGCAACGTGGATATGCAAGAAGAGCACCAAAGAAAGTAGCTGAATCCGAGAGATGTTGCTCAAACACATAGCTTTGGCAAATTTTTTATATCATGCTAATTATTTTTATGGGTTAAGGTGCAAAAATACACATAAGCTTTTTTCCCAGGAGTAAAAATATAACGAAACTTTTTTTTGAAACAAAAATACACATGTGGTTATCATTTTTGAGCAAAACTCACATCTTATTGTTAAGTCACTGTTCACCATAATGAGAGATAAAGAGATGAAGTGAACAGTAACATAACAGCGATGAACAGTGACTTAACAATGGGATGTGACTTTTGCTCTAAAATAATAGCCATGTGTGTATTTTTACTCTAAAAAAAAGCTTCTGTGTATTTTTGCACCTTGACCCTATTTTTATTGTTTATTTCACTCATTTTATCTCTCATTCTTGATACCCTAGTTAAGAGTGTAATATTTAAAAAAATGACATGCATTTTGTAAAATAACAATAAATGAACTTTACTTACATCAGGTTAATCACCTCCATCATGTTAATTTCCCTCATCGCATATGATCATGTTTCATATTTTTTCAAGTGTAATTAGAGTTAAACATAATATCGAAAAACTTGATATAGTGAATACAAGAATTTCGATCCAAGTTTTTTTTTTAATAATAAATAACTAGCTAACCAATTCCTAATTATAGTAAACTAGTTGAATTCTGTAGAAAATACTTTCTTCTATTCTTAATATATGATATATTTACTTAAAGTAATTAATTAAGAGAATTAGTTAATATGATATATATATTTTTGTAAAAACACATTAATCATTTCCTTCATTTTCATTTTCCCTATCCTCCTCAATTTTTGTTATGGTAGCATTAATATGAACAAATTAAAAAAAATGTAAATAAAATATAAAAAAATATTTTATATTTAAATCTAAGATCAACTCATAAAATATATCCTACAGTAAATAAGAAGGAGTAATAAAAAAGAACGTAAATAGACTATTAATTTAGGAATAATTTAGAAGGAAAGAGTGTATATATTTTTTTTTTTAAAAAAAAGGGAGAGATGAGGTGAGGCGGTTCACAATGCACATGCCGGGGGGCGGGCTTGGCGGGTTCCACAACGACCACCTTTGACGCTGTCATGGTTCCGTAACGAAGCTATGATCTGAACTCTGAAGAACACAAATCATTTATCAATAACCAACAAAAACGAGTCACGTGCTCAAGCACATAAGGCGTCAGTGATCCCGCTCCTCCCACAGTACGACATTTTCGTACTATCAAGGGAAAATTTCAGTGGTACGCACTTGCCAGCAAATTAATTTCAGTTTTTTTAAAAAAATGAAATTTCACTTTACTCTATGGTAAAAAAAAAATTAGTTTTTGTAGGTAAAAAATAATGATATACTTACTCTAATTTTTATGTAAATATTTATATTTATCTTATGATTTTTTTAGTTTTCATAAAAATAGTTAAAATGTTTTTAACTCTCTAGGTTTTTGTTTATCCATCTATTTATTTTGTGAGGGCCTATTTAAATTAGTGTTCAAAAAACATATTTATGGAATTTAAAAAAATTTCTATCACAAATTTATTTTCTATATTATGAATTATGTTAGAAAAATAACTTATACTCTTGATCCAAACAAACACTAAATATCTTTATTTGTCTTGTGAATTTCTTTATTTTTTTAAGTGACCAAAATATTTTTAATTACCTAGGTTCTTTCGAATACTTTTATTTATCCTGTAAATATATGTTTTTAAAAAATAAAAATGTTTATTATTATCCCATTACCCATAAAAATTAATTTCTTTTTTTAATCATAGGATGCGACACAGTTTTAGAAAGGTATTAATATTATTATCACGTTACTCATAAAAATTAATTTCGTTTTAATCATAGCATGCGACACAGTTTTTAAAAAAATTTGAGGTTAAAGAAGCAGACTGAGAATTTTCAAAATATTAATCCCAGCTGGACCTAACACCCATATCCCACGGCTATACTCTTGTTTAGGCCGCAATACCCCACGCCTTATTTCCCTGACTTGCTTTCATCGTGTTTTGTTATTTATAAAGGATTTTGGTTTTCTCATCATATTATATGAGGAAAAAAAAAGTTTTCTACACACACATGAAATAGTAAGACCCACATATACATACGTGTATATATATGTGGGTCCTACTATCTCATGTGTGTGTGACATAAGAAAGTGATTTTCCTACAACATGAGAAAATGTTTTCTCATTTATAAATATAATAAAGTTTACTACTCCTATCTTCAAATTTATTTTTGACCAAAAAACAAAATCTTCAAATTTGTTTGCCCGAATTTTTAGGCTGCATTTCTTTCACCACCCTATCGTAATATTGTTCTCTGTCTCTGCCCTTTGATCAAACTCCTCCAATTTTTATCCTATTTTTTAATTAATTAAAAAATTGTGGGGAAAAAAAGAGAAGGAAATACTAGGAATGAAAACCTTCTAAAATAATAAAAAATTACTATTTTTTATAATTTTCCATTCAAATATTATTTCTCCTCTAATTTTCACTTAATCCAAATATTGTTATGAATATACTTATTATGTGGATGTTCATTGACTCCCGGTCTCCAAATGCTACAAGATGACATGGGACCCACGTATAGTACCATGCATAGTGATTTACTATTTGGTGGGACCCGCACACAATTATACACACACCCACGGGAAGGAAATCCGTGAGTGTACAGTTTATGTTTTAGGGGAAAACTACACCAAATGACCCTGAGGTGTAAATTACACTAAAGACCCATTTTCCTTCTATAAATAGAGGTCTTCTGTAACTATTCATTAAATAGTGAAATGAGAATTTCTCTCTCTACTTTCTCTCTCTATAATCTCTTCTCTTATTCTCACCAGTTTTATAACACGTTATCAGCACGATTGCCTGCTCATATCTTCTTCTTCCTTCTCATCTGCAAATCGCTTCTTCATATTTTATACTCTCTCCAAGATGTTCATCATCTTTTTCCAGTAATCTTTTCCTAGATCCTCTTCCTCAATTTTACCTTCATGATTTAAATATTATATCTCGTCTCTTCCATCCTCAAATCCATTTCCCTCATCACTGTCGGTCTCTTCCTCTTCTATTTCTCCATCGCTCTTCACCCACATCGTGTATCATCCTCCGTCACCCTGCTCCACACCGCCGTCGCTCTTCGCTCATCTCCGGTTCCTAAAGTCTATTATTGCCTTCATTGGCGTCGTTCAGTTTTTCCTTCCAATTCTCTTGTTTCTCGATGTGGATGGAAGTTGTTAGGTGTGGGATCCATGTGTTTTTCTTCTCTTCTTCACAAAAGTCATCATGCTGGGCCATGTGTTTTTCATGTTAGACCCATATGTTTTTCCTCGAAACTTCTTAAAATTGAAAGCTGAGGGCCCAATTATTTTGTAGTGTATCAATTGTTTATAGTCCAAAGCTTCTTTCTTCTTTCTTTTCTCTGCCCGTGGTTCTTTGATAATAATTTAAATTGGGCCCTACCATTTGAATCCAATTGACACATTTTCATGGAGCATGGATGCTTCTGCCGACAATTCATATCTTAAAAAAAAAAAATCACTATTCTGTCGGCAAGAATAGTTTAAAAAAAAATTAAAAGGAGGCAAGAAGTAAAGCTATTGACAAATCCAAGGTGAGTAAATTTTTCAACTTTATTTTTATTATTATTGTTATTAATTTGACTCCAAATTGGAAGTCTAGATTTAATTTTTCTTTTAATTGTTGTTATTTGAGATTTTATTATTGTTACTAACTTAACTAACATTTACTTTTATGCTACTAACATTTAATTTTATTGCTACTAATATTTATTTATCTTTTATGGCGGCAATACTATATATTAGTGGGCTTCATTAATTTAATTCTTTAATGCTTTATTTATTTTTCATGGAGACACACTAGTATTTATTAGTGGGATCCATTTATTTATTTTATTTTACATTTATTTATCTTTCATGGTGGCACACATTAATATATTAGTGGGTTTCATTTATTTAATTTACTTTTAATTCTTTACTGTTTTATTTATTTTTCATGGCAACAACACTATATATTAGTGGGCTCCATTTTATTTATTTTATTTACTGCTTTCTATATATTATATATATATATTTGCATTTGCATATGCATCCTCTTTCTTAGTGGGCTCCATTTTATTTATTTTATTTACTACTTTCTATATTATATATATATATATATATATATATATATATATATATTTGCATTTGCATATGCATCCTTTTTTTTACCTTTAGATGAGATAGGTCTCGCTGTGAGTTTACTACCATTCCTATTTCATCTTCTTTTTATTTATTTAACACGTTTATTTCAAGTCATTTATTTTATTTATTTATTGCATTATATCCCCCTTCCCTTTTATTTTTATTTATTTATTTACAATTTATATATTCCCCTACCCTTTTTATTATTTATGGCAACGACACTAATATATACAAGTATATTAGTGGGTTCCATCTGTTTTATTATTTACTGCTTTTATTTTATATATTTATCCTGATGATAAATTGTTAAAGGTCATATGAGATCAATATGCCATTGAGATATGAGAATGCATAAATTGGCCTAAGAACATGAGGAGACATAAATTAGCCTGATGCCAAGAGGCAAGTTGGCTTGAAGCCAAGAGACAAATTATGAAACAAGGCTTGATCCATAAATTTTGTATGACATTAGTTGTATAAAGGCCTCAAAATTGTATATTTGGCATTAAATATTCCCTTAAATTATGAGACAAGGGATTGTATGATCATGATTGATATTATAAATAAATATATCCAATTTGCTATTGCAGTAGCAAAATTGTGATTAAGTCAAGAAATATTGTGGATTAATTTCTTGCCATGATCAAACAAATCTGTGAATTATGGATCATGAATTTTATTCAACTTCATTCCCAGAAGTGAATGAAGCAATAAATATATTGTGATTATGGTTATTTTACTATTATTTTGTGTTTAGATAATTATAACAATTTTTGTAAATACAAGAGAAAGAATATTTATAAATAAAACAATTAAACAAAAGGCAATATTATTTCAACAAAGTTTAATAGCGAGTAGCTCAACTCCATTACAAACCTTAATCATCTTATTTTGAAGATATTTAATGTCTTCTTCTTTTGCTTCTCTTGAGGTGGGATCCAGATGAGGCAAAGCTCTTCGTAATATCGAGATTTGCATCATAAGTTTCTTAAGCTTTTTGTGTGGCCACTCAGTTAACCCTCCTTTTTGATAGATCTTTTGTATGGTGTGAGTAGATATATTTAATTGTTTACTCGCATCATCTAGGGTTAAGTGAAAATAATCACTTAAATCATTGTGCGTTGTTTTCTTTATTTTTCCCGTTGCTCCATTGTTAATCTATATAATTCACCCTAATTAAGGGATGATATATCATATGGAATATTAACCGCGGGCTGTTTTCCTTTATCTAATGGATTTTCAATGTTGGTTTGAAATGAACTCCGCGGTAGTTCATTTGGGTTTTTAGCCCATTCCGAACCAACACAAAGGACTTCATGATAGTCCAATACA
This sequence comes from Acacia confusa, assembly GCA_037074495.1. Lineage (NCBI taxonomy): Eukaryota > Viridiplantae > Streptophyta > Magnoliopsida > Fabales > Fabaceae > Acacia > Acacia confusa. The sequence goes on from CM073509.1 coordinate 5,916,381, forward strand.
GGATCACGAATCAAGTTATATCCTGATGCTTGTAAATCTATACAATACTGTGTCAGAAAATGTTTGATTTCTCCAAAATTTTTATTACTAAAATCAAACATTGGAAGCCTGTCAGTATTGTAAGATTTATCCTGTACATTTTCAAATAAAACAGCATGGGAAATCATACCTATCTTCCTTTTGTGAACTTCAAGTTTATGATATTGAAGTCCGTTGGTATGTATAATTTTCCGTAAAACATGACAACAACTACATTCCAATAAGCTAGTAGTTGCTAATTGGCTTGTAGTTGTTGGCTGGATGATTGTTGCTGGCTGGCTGGTTGTTGATGGCTGGCTGGTGGTTGTTTGCTGGCTTGTGAGTGCTGGCTCATTGATTGTTGTGACTATTGGTTTAACTTGACTGGTAGATTCCATCAGTTCGGCCATAGTTCTACACCTTTTAACAGGCCTTCTTGATGAACCTGCTTCAGTTGTACCTTCAATCCTTGTAGATTGAGGAAGAACACTTGTTATTAGGGGAGAAGTAGGTACATTTGAAGCAGAAAGAGGAATAGTAGAAGGAGGAATAAACATCTCAAAAAGATTAGGAGATAACAAAGAAGTAAATGACATGTTGGGCTGATCATCATACAACAAAGCATCAAGTAATGCTGTTTCAGATGTATCAGAAACTGGGATAAAATTACTAGGTCCTGCCATGACAATAGAATTTAGAGAAATATTTGAGTATCTGGTAATTGATATTATCAGATGCTTGTGTGTTTGTGAGACATGTTCGTTTGCCTTCTTCTATTTATAGCCGAATTAAATCCTATTGAATCTCTGCAGATTTGCGTAGTTCTGTTAAATATTTGCAGATCTGCTCCCTATAAAGCACGAGCTTAGAACCTTTTTGACTTTAAATGCATACGACAATTCGAGTTGTTGCATCTGTGATTCCACAGTGATGCATCTATGATTACGCAGTATTGCGCTCGTGAATCTACAGTGATCCATTTGATGATTTTGTATTTAATATATATTTGTTTGTCGATTCTGGAAAATGAAAATTTTGTTACCAGAAGTAACAAAATTATGCATTAATAATGCATTAAGAAATCTGTGGAATTTTAATGAAATAGATATCATATATGCTATTATTATGAAATATTGTATGGAAATTCCATGAATTAATTTTTAAGGTCTCACACTTGAGGGGGAGAATGATATATATCAAGTGTGAATATTTATGTGATAATTCTTTGTGAATGTTTCTGTGTTGATTCCCCCAAAATGAATATTAGATTTGATGATAAATTATATGGATGATAAATCATATGGAAAGTTGGCATGACTTGTTTGATCATCCGAGTCATATATTATGTGCTGCTTGTTCTCAAATAGAAATAATTATTGGAAATGGATCTCTGGAAATATATCAAATTGAAAGATTAGATGTGAGATTATAAGCCTGCAAAGTTTGCAGTGATGTTTGCAATTAGAAATTTGTAATATATTATGCTCGTAATTTTTCAGATTGAATGATCCAGAAATCATATATGAGTAGATCAATGATTATGAGAATATTGTTTATATATATTTGCAGCAATTATATAAGCCAACAAAATTCTCCCTGTAAAATTGGCTTTTGGTCAGGAGCCAGATAAATTCCATTTTAATAGTTTTGAATGTGCAATGATCCACTATAATGCACACAGATGGATATACACTACATGATTAGATGAGGGGGAGAAAAATAAGCAGATTGGGTAAAGAGATAAAATAAAATGAATTATCATTAGCTCATTTTGATCCTCGTACAAAGAAATGTGTACTAAAAAGATAATTCAATTTTAGAAGCATTTATTGACCTAAAGAAAGTGACAAAGTCACAAGTCCCAACTGCAAATGCTCCTATATGAATTGTTATAAAGCACGCCTGAAGCGTTGCAGGTCCATCGGTTTTAAAGATAAAAATCCTCGAAAGAGAAAAAGAGCTATAAAAATATAGATGATCAAGTTGAGGATAATTAAGAAAAGCTCCAGAAGAGCAATCTCATGTAAAGTTATTATCTCCAGTAGAGATATTATAAAAAGAGAGTATTGTGGTCCAAAAAGAGACCCAAGTACCTAATATATGTGAATATAATGAGATCTCAATAAATTATGAATGAAATCCGATGGGATCGCAAAATAAAGTCAACGTTGACGACATTTATGTTGATATGATAGCATATGTTGTAATGAATGATAATGAGGATCATGAGCCACAATGTTTTAATGTGTGCCAAAAGCATATGTCCTTGAAGGACGTAAGGCACCAGAAACACATATATCCCAGAAGGACTCAAGATGCTGAGAGCATCAAATTCTCGAGAATAATCAATTAAATAAATTCATATAGTGCATATAGCATCATTATCTGAACAAACATTTATTAAAGTTCTATATGCACATGTATATTTATGAAAAGATTATTATGATTTTACTTGAAAGATTTAGATCTTGCAGGTATACAATGAACAATCAGATCGGGCATTTCTATTATTCCACAACGAATAACAGAATACTTGATGATAGAAAGAATGATATGCTCAGAATGATATTGAAGCAATGTGGTCATCAAGAGGAGCAAGTCTGATGTAATCAAGAGGGGAAGACGATACACGCTGTACTCTTTTTCCCTTATCTAGGTTTTGTCCCACTGGGTTTTCCTAGAAAGGTTTTTAATGAGGCAGCACTGGATAGTGTATCAATGAATGATGTACTCTTTTCTTTGACTAGGTTTTTATCCCATTGGGTTTTTCCTAGTTAAAGTTTTTAACGAGGCACAATCATAAATGGACATCCAAGGGGGAGTGTTATGAATATACTTATTATGTGGATGTCCATTGACTCCCGGTCTCCAAATGCTACAAGATGACATGGGACCCACGCATAGTACCATGCATAGTGATTTACTATTTGGTGGGACCCGCACACAATTATACACACCCACGGGAAGGAAATCCGTGAGTGTACAGTTTATGTTTTAGGGGAAAACTACACCAAATGACCCTGAGGTGTAAATTACACTAAAGACTCATTTTCCTTCTATAAATAGAGGTCTTCTGTAACTATTCATTAAATAGTGAAATGAGAATTTCTTTCTCTACTTTCTCTCTCTATAATCTCTTCTCTTATTTTCACCAGTTTTATAACAAATATAAGATTAATAAATACTACTCGTACTATATTTGCTACAAGTACAACGGAAATATTTTGGGAAAATTTTTCTCAGCACCCAAATTATAAAAAAATTGTCAAAAAAAAGTCTTAGGGCCTTTTTTTATATTATTTTAACAAATGTTAATAACTATATCAATACCCTGTTAACAACTAAATCAGTCAATTTAACAACTATTTATTAAAAAACTAAATCAGTATCGTTAATAACTATATCAGTACCCATTAGCAACTATATCAATACCCGTTAACAACTAAATTTTTTCAGAAATAATTTTTGACATGTGCCTTTTTTCAGGGTCTTTTTTTAATAATATTTTTATAATTTAGGCCTGATGAAGATTTTCCCAAATATTTTTGGGGTGACATATAGGTGACAAACTGACAATCCTAACATGTGCGTGTTTGAGGGAGACTTTTGGCGGGAGAAAAAACATATGTGTGAATTATGGGATGCATATAGAGTTGGGAATCAGGGCAGGCCCGTGAAGGGCCAGGGCCTAACAGGGCCAGCCCTCCAGGGCCCGGAGTAAGAAAAACACCTATTTTTCAAAGCCCGGCCCGAGAGCACCAGGGCCAGGGCCGGCTTGCAGGCCCGGAAATTACTATTGCAAATTTTAATTATTTTTCCTTCACTTTTTTTTAAAAAATATAATTTGTAAATTACAACGCAAATCATTCAATAAATAAGCACAGTCGCTAATTAATAATCAAAAGCAAACTATATTGATAAATAACTCACATAAAACATAAAAAATATATCACTAAGCGACATTAGTATGATAATTATTATTGTTTTCATCTTCATCACTATCATCAATTTTAACAACATTTGATTATTTTCACTTTGGGTAGTAGCCTCTAGCTCATGAGTAAGAATATCATGAAATTCTTCTCCCGCATCATGAACACATCCATAATCTTTATTTACAACAAATAATAAATGAAATCATAAAATTAGAGTATAGTTATTATGTATTTGTAGTTAAAAGGATAAATAATTCTATAACAAATACAAAATATATATGAATTAATAAATTTAAAAAGGAAAAAAGAAAAAGCTACAGTGAAAAGGGCCTGCAGGGCTGGCCCGAGGCCCTCCAGGACCGGTCCGTTTAAGCCCGAAGCCCGTCAGAGCCAGCCCTTCAGGACCAATTTCGTTTATCTCTTTAAATTTTTAGGCCCGGCCCTTGAAGGGCCAGGGCCTAAACGGGCTCGGCCCGAATTCCCAGCTCTAGATGCATATAGGCTTTAGGGGCCACTGGGGAAATGTAAGGGTCCTTTTTTTTTTTTTACCAGAATTGTCATGTCATATCCAACGGTAAAAAGAATAAAATAAAATAAAGCTTAATCTGTATGTGACATTCAACGACGACTTGGTCACGGTAACTGCGAGGTTGTCATTTGGGAACTCAACCAAAGCACAAACTGGTAAAATTGCACGTGCCAATGAAAACATCGTAGACGAAAAAAATAAGAATGTTTGGTTGAGAAGGGGAAGATGATGGGCCAATGACAACAAAACAAGATTATCTTTGCTTTAGGATTCTCTTTTAAATAATTATTGAGCCTGCCCGTGGAAGTTTAATCACATTTTTCTATTGCCAGTGTTGGTAGGTAGTGGTAGTCAAGTTGAAGTAGTATTTTTTTTTTTAAAAAAAATTAAATTAGTACACTCAAATTCGTCACCCTGTATGTATATATATCATTACTATTAATCCCTGGATAAGCCTAAGATTATGCATAAAAAAATAACATACGTACAAAGTGATGTTGACGTTGCATGTATTTTAAAAATTTGAATTTATTTTTCTTTTCTATTTATCAAGCTAGTATTCATTCCATGCAAGTGGTTTGTTTTTTTTTTTTTTTTGGTCAGAAAAAACCCTTTAAGATTTGAAAAGACTGATTAAAGAAATGTTAAAAAAGTTTTACAGAAAATTTTGATGTTAAAAAAGTTCTAAAAATTTGTCTAAACTCACAAATAGAGTTATTAATCATATACTGAAGAAGTTATGAATAAGACTTTTTTGATATTAGATTTTTTTGTACGATTTTTTTCTTTTGGTTAATCACATACCCCTTCAAAGGATTTGCTCTTTTATGCTTTGTATTGAACACTCCTTGTATGTCTTTTTTTAAAAAATAAAAATGAAAAGGAAAAAAATAAAAAACAGAACTGTTTTATGTTGTCAGTTTTAGAAATAATTAAAATAAAATTCAAATGTATGCTTAGTGGTGATTATTATAAAATATGATAAAGTATGAGTAAAAGAAGCTTTCAATGAGATGTTGTTGGTCCGTAAGATGCGCAACAATTTTGAAAAGGCAGGATGGATAATTACGAAAAGATTCCTTTTCTCGGCTTTGGCCAATTTCAAATCATGGAGCCATGTTTTGTCATTTTTCTCTGCGTTCACACACCAATACTTAAAAGACTGAGAAAGTTCCTTCCAATTTTCAAGTCTAGGTTAATACTAATTAGTCAAATTTTCCAATACGACATTCCAAAGTATGTAGTCCCACCAATACTTTATCTTTATCTTAATGTACAAGTTAATTAATTACGAGTAATTTACTTAATTTTTTTAAAAAGTAGGGTAAAGTAGTGTGAAACAGCAAATTATAAAAATGCATATTTTTTTGACATTTCATTTTTAATCATTAACATGGTACTTTTTATCAAGGGTTAAGGTGAAAAAATACACATAAGCTTTTTTTCCGGAGCCCCTAGCACCAAGAACTTTTTTTGGAGTAAAAATATATGCGTGGTTACCATTTTAGAGCAAAAGTCACATCTCACCGTTAAGTCACTATTCACTGTGATGAGAAAAAAAGATATAAAGTGAACAATAATATAACGGCAGTGAACAGTAATATAACAGTGAAATGTGAATTTTGCTTCAAAATGGTAACCATGTGTGTATTTTTACTTCGAAAATTTTTTTTGGTGCTGAGCGCTTCTGAAAAAAAATATCATGTGTATTTTTGCATCTTAATCCTTTTATCAATATAACATATACATCACATAAGAATTTGAACATAAGAGTAGCTTGTATAAATAATAAAGCATACAAGAGAGAGACAAAACTGAGACTTGTCATCTTCTTATAGAGATTTTACTACATTCTATCACCTATTATGTTTAGAAGAAGTTTAGAATTTGAATTTGACATTGACATGTTTGTGTGTGCGTTCAAAATTGCGTAAAAGCAACATACTTATAAAGAACATATCCTTGTCTTTGGGGAAAGAAATAATGAACATAACATCATTTTATTTCGGGTCACAATCAGCAGGCAATATAGTTGATCACACTCACACGTTATATTTAGAATACGAGCACTAGTATAAGATTATGACTTTATATTACAAGACAAGGTGATTTGTGGAGAGTAGATTTCTTCAGTATCATTCCCCGTCTCATCTCTTAGTATTCTTTATCTACATTATTGATCTCAACTAAAAGTTAATATGAGATGAAAGAGGAGGGGAGAATGAACTGAGGGAATCGAAATCTGTTATTCGTGAGCCAGTGTAATTAACTACAGTACCCAAGAGACCACGTTAATTGCAGGCGACACGTTTGAACATCCAAAGAAAGAAAGGCCCCAACGGTCGTCTTAGTCTTAGTGTTGATTAGTTGTTTCAAAGCTTTTAAATTTTACGTATCACTCACTACACTATCATCATCTCATGTCGTTGTCTCTCGCTTTCCCTAACATTTTCCAACAGAAATACCAAACATATATAACGAATATCCATTTTGGAAGACCAAAGACCACAACAACCATTCACGTATTCACTTTTGAATCGACTTTCTACTTGTTAAGTAACCCCACTTAACTCAGATACCACCTACCCACCCTAATCTTTCACATCTTATTTATTATCCTCACTTCTTCTTATTACGAGTATTATATTTTTATCATCAACCTCAAGTGTTTTATATATTCATTGTAGTACTACTTATTGTATGGCTTATGCATCTATCCACTGCCCACCGCCCTCAATTCAAAAGTGTGTTTCCACTAAGTAAAAGGGTGTTTCCTAGTTTGATTCCATTGGGCGGATTTTGTCTTGAAAAGTAAGGTTGTTAAACTCAAATTGTCCACTGATCAACTGGTCTGGGTGGTGCATCAAAGGTCAGTGGATTATATTAAAATCAAATCGGAGGTAATCCAAAGTTAGATCAGTGAGAAGTGAACTTGAACAATAATATTTTTTAGAATAGTTTTAAAATTTGATAATTTTTTTGAGGGATTATTTTTGCATTAGAATGCAAACATCCCCAACTTTCCATAGAATCTTAATTTATAATTTTTGGAAATATGTATAATTAGATATAAATTTTTAAAATCAGAAAATTCTAAATAAATATTGAACTGATTAAACTAAACATATCAAACCGGTTATATGGCCAATTTGACGGTTTCATGGTCGAACCGGCCGGTCTTATCCAATTTTAATAAAATGGATGAAAAGTCTGTAGAAAATGTAAAAAAACTTTATTTTGGACTGATACGACACACAAACATATATATTCTTGAATTATCATTTTTACATAATCGGCTACTTGACTAGGTTTAGGTTTAAGCATTGTAGGCCTCAACTTAGGGCAATTCTTCTTACCATGTAATCACATGGACTTGAACTCAAGAGTTAATATATCATGTTTAATTAGTTAAAGCTCCTTTTATTATAACCAATGCCTTGATTTGGCATGATTTTCTTAAACAATCAACGTTATGAACAATGTAAATTACAAGTGATCAATTTATTTTTTATGTGTGTCGATATATGAAACACCATAACAACGACTGGTCAACTTTCAATATTTTCTCTTACGTTCCTGACACAAGATCTACGGTCAACGTTCAATATGTAAATATTGGAATATCAATATCTGACTGTGACCTTAACAATAACAACAAGCAATGTATGGAAAAAAAAATAATAACAATAAGCATTATGTACAGAAAAAATTGTAATTCCACCGTCATGTTATGTGACGGAATATTTAATTTAAATTTATTATTTAAAAATTCTTAACATGAGATGAATAATTCACTACATTGAACTTATAAGTCAAGATATTTAGTCAAGGAAATCAGGTTGGGAGACTCAAAACCCAATTCCATCCCTTTTTTAACTTCTTACACAATAAAAAATATTGTATATAATAAAACCTTTAAAATTAAGGAGACTAACTTTTTTAAAAAATTCTTTAATAAAATCATCACTTGAGAACAAATCAATACTATGTGGTGGTTTTCATTTTCTTGTCCATAACAACTTCAATCGGGAGGAAACTTTTTTTTCAAGCCCAATTCATTTTTTTGGTATGGCCTTTTTTAAATCGAAGAATCCAATAAGAAGCCCAATACCGGTTCGTCAATTCGACCCGATGCTTTGGCCCATAGTCTGGTTGGTAGAGGTTGTTTGTGCGACGTTCATCGCTGAAGCTCAGAGCCTGGCCAAACACGCATCATCCTCACCTCATCCTCTTGCCTCTGCGCATTCGATCTCTGTTTGTCCCAAGGAGAAGCGCAGAGAGAGATCATGTATTCCCGCATCAGAACCGTTTCTCGAATCCTCAATTCCTCTGCCAAACGTTTTTACTCGTCGTCCCCAACCACAACCTCCAGCTCTCCGTCCGAATATCCTCAGACTCTTGCGGGTCTCCGAGCTCGGCTTGCGGACGAATCGCCATCTCTCTCCGAATTCGTTGGCATGAAGTCTAACAACTCATATTCTGTCGAGGTTGGTACAAAGAAGAAGCCGCTACCGAAGCCCAAATGGATGAAGGAATCGATTCCCGGTGGAGAGAAATATGTGCAGATCAAGAAAAAGCTTCGGGAATTGAAGCTTCACACGGTTTGTGAGGAGGCCAAGTGCCCAAATTTGGGTGAGTGCTGGTCTGGTGGTGAGACCGGGACTGCCACCGCAACCATCATGATTTTGGGAGATACTTGCACTCGAGGTTGCAGGTTATATAATATGCTTATGTTCATTGCTGACTTTACTAACAATGTCTGAAGTGATTTTTGTTCTTTATGCAGCGGGAAATGATTTTTAATTGTGAATTACAATGGCTGAATGTATCATTTTACCGCCTGACTTATTTTGTATGTTTCAAACTAGTGTATTTTCTTGCACCTGAAATATCTCTCTCTAATTTCGTTGACCTGAACTCGAACAATTCTTATTCTGATGTTCAGATTTTGTAATGTGAAGACATCTCGAACTCCTCCCCCACCTGACCCTGAGGAGCCGACCAATGTGGCTGAAGCAATTGCATCATGGGGTCTGGATTATGTGGTTATAACCAGTGTTGATCGTGATGATTTACCTGATCAAGGGAGTGATCATTTTGCCGAAACAGTGCAAAAGCTGAAGGCTTTGAAGCCGAGCATGCTCATAGAAGCTTTAGGTATGCTCTCCGAATTTTTGTTGTCTGTGAAAAATATTGCTGAAGTCATATTCCTCAATTTTCAGCCATTTTCCGGGCGCTCCATCTAGCTAGTCAATGTAAAAATGACAAGGATCTTTTTGGATTTTTTTTTATCAAATGTAATTTTGGTAAAATTTGTTGTAAAATATTTGCCATTGTTATCAGGCAGTAAGTTGAATTAGGTTTTACCTAGAATGCGGCTTTCCACTTTTTTCATTGATTTTCTGTGGGACCGTGCCTATATCATATTATATTATATTTTAGCGGGTATAAAAACCTATACTTGATAAGTAATGTGATGCACTTGATTTTAAAACGTTTATTACTCAGAATGTATCAGCAGAATCATTTGATTATCTGTGCTAATGATTCTAACAAAAATCCATTATGGTAGTGCAACAAGAATTTGTCTTCTCAGATGACATCAGAGAGACTTGCTGTTGGTGTGGAAATTCTAATTTCCCTATAATTATTTTGTTCCTTAGAGAAGGAAGAAATCATAAAATCTTATAATCAGTGATGTGATGTGAAGAGATTTTCCGTTTTGCTGATTGTGTTAGTACATAATTCAAGAGCCACCTCATAGTTGAAGCATTGGCAGAAAGCTTTTATTCAGAATAGATAGTTGCGGCTGATTGTGTTAGTAATACAAGTTTAATTGAAAGCTGTTTTCTCAAAGCATTGCCAACTCCTTTGTTATGACAATATATGCACTTTTTGTTGTTGTAATAGTTCCTGATTTCCAAGGAGATGCTGGCTGTGTAGAGAAGGTTTCCAACTCAGGATTAGATGTCTTTGCACATAACATTGAGACAGTGGAGGAGCTTCAGAGTGTTGTAAGGGATCGTCGTGCAAATTTTAAGCAGTCTATTGATGTTCTAATGATGGCCAAAGATTATGCACCAGCCGGAACCCTCACCAAGACATCAATAATGTTAGGCTGTGGGGAAACACCTGATCAGGTTGTAAAGACGATGGAGAAGGTGAGAGCAGCAGGTGTTGATGTGATGACATTTGGTCAATATATGAGACCTTCAAAGCGCCATATGCCAGTATCTGAGTACATTACACCTGAGGCTTTTGAGAGGTATCGGGTACTTGGCATGGATATGGTAAGTTTCTAGCTTTTTCGCTAGTGGTTCTGATGAATTATATTTTACATTTTTATTAACCAAAGGAATGTTTCATGTTTTCATAACTTTGTTGGTATCCTAGAATTTTAGTTGCATTTGCTACCAAATCACTTAAACATGTGGTTTTTTTCCAGGCCCTTGTCACCTTGGATAGATATTTGAATCAAATCGTATTACTTGAAACATTTTAGGTTCATTGAGCATCCTTATATGTCCTAAAAGTTGATGGAGGCAAAAACATTTTCATCACTCTTACCCCTACAGCTTTTGTTTTCAAGTGTCATTCCTTACTGCAGATTTGTTCTTTTCCTCTCTTTTTTAATACAAAGACTATAGGAAACTGTACAAAAAGGATAATTACCCTGGAGTCTAGTTCTCATTATGGATGCCGGCTAGTATAATGCCTTACTTTTCAATCTTGCATTTAGCATGTCAGCAATATCAGTATGTTGCCACTTCATGGTGAATGATGCTTTACTCTTCAATATTGCCACTAGCATGCCTTAGTGTCATTGCATATGGGGAACTAGGGGTAATACTATCTGGCATTCCAAACTTGATAACCATGCCAGTGTAATAATGGTGTGCCTTTATCTTTGAATTATGGTAGCGTGTAGCAAAACTTTAATTTGTGGGCAAACTCTTATCTACATAAAGCTGCCTTTTTCTTTCTCTTATGACAGATGTATAAATTATCATGATCATGTGGTATGAATGATGGATTTTATTGTACGTTTTGTGATAGGGCTTTCGATATGTAGCATCTGGTCCCATGGTGAGGTCATCATATAAAGCGGGTGAATTTTATATCAAGTCCATGATCGATTCAGACCGGGCTGCATCTCTTTCTAAGCTTCCAGCCTCTAGTTGAAAATTTCTTTTCCATTATTTGACAATTTTTTTAAAACGTGTATCATATGTAAGAAGGGGCTCAAGCTTTTATATATGGTAGATGATACTCATGCCATCTGTAATCTATCTGTGAAATGATATGAATGGGCCCGACCCATGAAATCTTTACCTCTTACCTAAACAGTTGATTTATTGAGATTTATTGAGATTCATTGAGAAATAAGCTTTCATTCCCATTTCAGTGATTGTTTCAACACATCATCTTCACTTCCTTAGTTTTGCTCTCTTTCACTCCTGTGCTGTTAACAGCAGCTTCTGTAATTCTATGAACTTTATTTCTCAGCTCATACTGGGGAAATGTATGTAGAGCTATTGATGTCATTCCGGTTTATAACCGTTTTTGCAGAGTATTAATGCTACGGACTACTTATGTGGGGTTAACCGTTTTTCTAGCGGAAAGATTTTTTTTTTACTAATTGAAAACCATGTCTCAGTCAAATAATTCTTCCACTATAATGCATTGAGTATGATGATTTACTGAGGGTGAAGTTGAATTTTTTTATTAAATGTACGGGACAAATGTTAGTTTTTTTTTTCATCAGACTAAGGTTCATAAAAAGATTTTTTTTTCCCATCAGACTAAGGTTCATAAAAAGACTCTGATTTGTCTTTTATAAATGAATCTGTAGAGAGTATAATGCTTTGTAGGCAAATCTTGGTGGGGTCATGGTTTCAAGTTCAGAGTTCTGTTAGTGGGGAAAAAAATCTTCAGAGTTCTGACTTTCAGGCCATAAATGCACTTAATGGTCCTTCCTATGTGCCCAACATGAAATATCATCCGCTTGAAGTCTAGTTTCTCAGATCCTGCCTTGGCATAAATTCATATTTTTTCTTAACAACTAAAATCCCTTGCTTGAAGGCTAGTTTCCAAGATCGTGTTTTAAACAGGATGGTTATCAATAAGACAATTCATGTTTATATATATTGGTATTTAAGTTACCAGTCATTCACAAGAGTATCTGTTCTTGTTATAATAACTTTGTTGGTATCTTGAAATTCTAGTTGCATCAGTGGTGATGGCACCCAAAACGGACAATATCAAGAGTGAGGTGCTAAGATGTTATAAATGTTATCAGAGTTAGGCTCGAGTCGAGGCACTGCGATGTTATAGAGGCACTAGCATGTTACAATTAGTATCAAAGCTAGGTTCAGATCTATTGGGATGTTACAGAGGCGTTGGTATGATGCAATTGATGTCAAAGTTAGGTTTGAAAAGTTACACTAGTGAACTTTTTATTGTTTGTGGAAGATGTTAAGGGTTTTGCTTTTAAGAAACCAAAATGACCACAATGTCACTTTAAAAAGTGACTCAAAGCGACTCAGTACAATTTTAGGAGAATTATACATATACTTTGGTGTAATTTATACCTCCCATCAATATACATGCTTATGGTGAAAATTTTTCCTGAATTTTTTTTAGGTTCAATGTTGTTCCGGAAGTATTAAAATAAAGCAATGTTTTCTTTTATCGTAAAAAAAAATTAACGATTAACCGTAATTTTTTAATAATAAATATTAGTTTTTTAAAAATATGGGTAAGACTGCTATGTTTTGAGACTTTCAGGATATCATTAAACCAAATTTTTTTTTCGAGCAACACTTTTCCCCAATTAATACTTTTGGGTCAAATTTACACCTTAACTGACATGTATATTTGAAAAATAAGACTTAAGACCAATCACGAGAGGAAGAGGAGTAAAAGCATCGCACATGAGGAAATTAAGTGAGTGATCTATTAAGGAAATGCCATACAAATACTAAATCCTGCCTCTACCTGCACCTCTGGCGTCTTCGCAGGCACTCCGCAATCTTCTTGGTTGGGAATACAGGGATGGAGTATGGTATTACGAAGAGCTTGAAGAAGTGAAAGAAGGGGATCAATCTTCTTGGTTGGGAATACAAGGATGGTGTATGGTATTACGAAGAGCCTGAAGAAGTAAAAGAAGAGGATGAAGCAAACGATTGGTCCTCATATTTGAAGAAGAAATGGGACAAACTCACCAGACGTTGGGGTGGTGGTCTGCCTATTGAGCCAGAGGAGCAGGGGTACCTAGACCCTCCCCTATTGCCCAAATTTCTAAACCAGGTTGGTTTTTACTTTTTAAAGTTTTCATATTTTTCATGCTTACATATATTGGTATTTAAGTCACTAGTCATTTATGAGAGTATCTGTTCTTGTTATCATGACTTTTATGGTATCAAAGAATTCTAGTTGCATGAGTGGTAACGGCACCCCAAAATGGACAATATTGAGGGTGAGACACTGAAATGTTAGAAATGGTATCAGAGCCAAGCTCGAGTTGAGGCACTTAGATGTTATAAAGACACTAGTATATTACAATTAATATCAAAGTTAGGTTCAGTTCTGTTGGGATGTTATAGAGGCGCTAGTATGATACAAATGGTATCAGAGCTACGTATAGGTATGTTACAATTGCTATCAAAGCAAGGTTAGGGTTGTTAGAATTAGTTGTTATTCTAATTAATTTTGACTATTATTTGATCTAATATACTAAACTGATAGTTCACTTGTTATCACATTATTTTTGTTCAGATGTAAATTTACCTCATAAGTTTTAAATTTAACTTTAAAAAAAATGAAGTAGATGACATAGAAAGTTTCGATGTAAATTTACACCTTCACAAAAATGACATTGATAATATGTGGACTGTCAGTTCAGTATATTTAGTCAACTAACAGTAAAAATTTGATAACTGTCAGAGCAAAATTGCTTTATTTCTTACACATCTAGAACAAAATTATCCCCTGAAAAACTTTGGGCCAAAATTTCTCCTTATTCCTTTCCCAAATCACTTTCCCAACTTTTATATGGGACGACTTCTAGTTTTTTCCTGCAATCATATATTTAATATAAGACATATTTAATTAGTTAATTTTGGCCTTAAATATAAAACATATTTTTTTTATATTTGTTAATTTTTTCTTAATTTACGTTTATTGATGCTCCTTTAACAATAATCAAGAAGGAGAGAAGATGAGAAAATTAAGAAAGATAACTAAAGTATTTTATAAAAATATATGTCATATTAACTAACTTCCTTAATTTAATCTAATTAGATAAATATGTCTTATATTAAGAACACGAACAAGTATTAATATAAATTTCTGGTTATTAACATAATTTTTATAAAAACATTGAACATTTTAAGATGATTATGTTTCAAGGTTGTGATGAAGATAATTATGGTGTTTGTGGCGATGAAAACCAAGTTTTCCCTTTAATCACGAGCAGCAACAAGCTTGCTCTTTCTTTTTTTTCCCCTTTTTCCTATCGGCAAAACATCTTGAGTATATTCATATTCCGACATGCTTTTAGCCAGTCGTCTGTGTGTTCATTCACTATTCCTCATTTTCTTCCCTACAACTTTCAAAACCAAAACATCAAACGTACACTTTCTTTTTTTTTTTGCTCGAAATCAAACGTACACTTTCAACACAGCCGTTTCAGTTATTCAAAATCCTCAAATCACAGCCATGCATTTTCAAACACTCTTCTTCTTGTTCTAGTCAACCTCATCTGAGATCTCTGCGATAGATTCCATCCAAATGGGTTGCTACCTCAGCACACCTAAATGCCCAAAACAAGACCAACCAGATCACCAATATGCTTCCGATATCAAGCAATCTAATTCAAGATCTTCTGAACAGAAATCAAATGCCATTGTTCAAATTGACGATCATGAAGCTTCGCCAGGGCAGCTGCCGTCACCTTTGTCGGAGGAAACTGTGAAGGAGGTTCTCTCAGAAACGCCCATTTCCAAGCCTCAAGTTTCAACTTTGGTCGAAGAAAGAAGCACCCAGATGGCTGTGATTGAGCCCCATGTCGAAAAATTTGACGAGGTTTCTGAGGTGTCTCAAGTATCAGAAATATGCAGTTTTAACGACAGCTTTTCAACCACCACCACCACTACTATGACTACTTCGATTGCAGTACAGAAGGAGGACGAAGCGACCAGTAAGAGGCTAAATCAACCTCCGTCAAGTAATGTACCCAGTAAGCGTTCTTATTGCATCTATAGCTCCGACGGAAGAGAAAGGAGGCCCAAATCTCCGGCGAGAAGATCGGAGCCTTCACCGGAAAAGGAGAGGAATCAGGTGAATACGAGGTCAGTTCGCGGCAGGGAATATGGTCAGGTGGCGACTAGGAAGCCTAATGTGGGTCCCGGCAGAGTCCGCCGTGACAGCGGCGAGGCATCTGGCCGACGATCAATGTCGCCGTCAACCAGGGCGGTTAGTGCCGCCAGTGATCGGATCCAGCTCAAACCACCGGCAAAAGCAGGGGAGAATAGTGGGAGTGAGAAAGCTAAGAATCAGAAAAACGAGGATGTTCCACCGGAGTCACTGGATAACCCGCTTGTTTTCTTGGAGTGCTTTATTTTTTTGTAGATTTTGGAGGGCACAACAAAGTTCCAGTTTTTATTTGTCTCCAGAAGCGATTTTGCACTGATAGGAAAGCTTACGAAGTGTTTGTTCAAATCTTCATGCTGGCCATTTGTTCCTCTGTGTGACTGTGTGAGGCTGGTTGCTCATAATTTGCTTCTGTAAATACCCATCTAACTGCACAATTTCCTGAGGACAAGTCATTTGTGGGTGAATCGAATCAGCAAGAAGGTTTCTTTCAAAAGGATTTTCTATGTCTTTGGCTTTGTGGGGCTAAAAGCACGAGAAAAAGTGCAGAACACGACACAGAAAATGCCTAGAGATGATGCGGAAGATCTTGAAAATATGTTGTTAATTCAGCTTAGCGAAATAGATGAAGTTGACATGAAATTGTCCTCTTTCTCTTGGGTTTTTACTTGAAACTTGTTCTGAGATCCACATTACTTGGCAGCTTCTGTGCTACGCAAGACAACATTCTGTTCAGATTCTTAATTTAGAATGACCCTGAACACGTTGGTGATAGTTCATTGAATAAGGAGACAAAGTTTTTGAAGTTATTCTCGTATTTCAAATTTATTACGACATGGGGAAAAACTAACAAAATCTGGCATTTGGAATGAAAAATATTAGCTTGATTTGATATTTCCAAATATATTAAACTTATAATATTAATTACAGTAAAATTTTAAAAATAGTGAACAAAATAATAAATGTAAGAAAATTTGTAATATAATAGACAATAAGTTCGAAATAGAAACCGAATGGAATCTAAATTAGGGTTTTTTTTTTTTTTAATTTTTATGGTTTACCATATTTTTTTAATAAAAACAATATAATATATAATATTGAAAAAAAAATTGTAAAGTTATTATGAATTACGGAACATATGAAAGAGTGAAGAAGATATTAGTTTATTTAGCCTGAAAAGAAAATCTGCGTTTCTGAAAGAGTAAATTAAAAAGCATTTTATGCTAATATTTTTTTACAAAGAGGAAAATTGAACAAAATCAGCTAATAGGAATTAATATGTTGATGATTTGAAGTGATTCAAATTTCGAATGTAAAAGAGTAAATTAAAGAAGCATTTAATCAAGGATTATTGTTTTTTTTTAAAAAAAAGGAAAATTGAATAAACATACTAATGATATGAACAGTAGTAAACTTTGACCAATAACCAAAAAAAATTAACACCATTGAGTGTGCGCCATGGGTCTGCATTGATTAGTGTTTCCATTTTCTCTCCTTAGGTAAAACTACGCCTTTCATACCCCTCACCAATCGAACACCATTTATTCCCGGCAAATCTAGTAGAGCCGTGGGATGAAATTTAATTTTGATTGCTGAGAGGCTGTCGAGGACCAACAATTATGCAGATTGTGAGGAAATTGCTCAGGGAAGGCTAAAGAGGTTTGGGACCTCAAAGGGCTTCAATGTCAATGTCTGCAACAACAATGACGATGGCTACGTCCTACGGGCGAATGAGTATTGATGGGAATAAAAATTAATATTTGCTACTGCAAGTTATATCTTCAATTATTTCTAAATATTAATATTTCCAACCAATATGGATTAAGACTTAAAGACCACGGTGGGCTACGTGTGAGTGATGAGGATGGAGGATTTAAGAGAATAAAAAGGGTTGGATGTGTGTGAGGTATAAAATAGGGAAGTTTTAAATGGAGAAGAAATAAAGACACAATATATATAGTGTGTTGCTCATCAATTATTAATAAGTTACCAATTTTATGAGATTATAATCATAAAAATAGTATGTTGAGAGCCTGAAACATTTCAATTAAAGTGTCTTTGAATGAACTTAAGTAAGGTAATTTCAGGAGAAAAAGTGAAAAAAGTGATTATAAAAAATAGATTATAAAAAAAATAGATCTAGTAAAAAAATGATTTTGATAAAATGAGAATGTTTGTATATTGTTATTAGAATCTTTTTTATGTGCAAATCACATAATATGTTACATAATGGCTTGGGAGGGGAATGAAAGATGCAGGTCTGGTTACATCCCCTCTTAACATGACAAATGATATTAGAACTAGGTTTGAGTAGAGGAATTAGGATCTTACAGAGATGCTGGTATGTTACAATTGATATCAAAGCTAAGTTTGAGTTTATTACAATTGGTATCAACTTAAAATATCAGATAAAGGCGCTGATATGTTATAATTGGTATCAAAGTTAGATTTGGGTCTATTACAATTAGTATCAACTTAAAATATTATACCATTAGTATCAAAGTTTGGGTCTGTTACAATTGGTTTCAAATTAAATTATCAGATAGAGGCACTGTTATGTTACAAAAAGCCGGGTACAATTGGCATTAGAACCAGGTACATAGATGGACAATGGTGCTTGGAGAAGAAAGGGAAGTACCTGAAGAAGCACCTTCGACTTCGGCCCCTTAAAGAAGCACCGACCCTGCCGTAGACAATCGCACATGTTCTTTCTTTTAGATACATAGATGGACTACTTGAGGCTAAAGAAGGGAAAGTACTTGAAGAATCACATCCAGTTCCGACCTTGCTGCCGCCTGCACTCAAAGAACCATCCTCGGCCTTGCCTCCGCCTGCTCTCAAAGAATTACCCTGACCTCGCCTCCGCCTAAACTAAAAGAACTAGCTCGGCCCCATCTCTACTTGCACTCAAAGAACCACCACGACCCCACTTCTGCTTGCACTCAAAGAACCGCCATCGACCCCTGCCTCTGCCTGCACCTCTGGCGTCTTCGCGGCCACTCCGCAATCTTCTTGGTTGGGAATATATAGATGGTGTATGGTATTACAAAGTGCCTGGAGAAGTGAAAGAAAAGGATGAAAAAGATGATTGGTCCTCATATTTGAACAAGAAATGGGATGAATTCACTGAAAGTTAGGGCGGTGGTCCTCCTGTTGAGCCAAAGAATAGGGGTACCGAGACCTTCCCCCACTACCTGGATTTCTAAACCATGTTGGTTTTTACTTTTTAAAGTTTTCATATTTTTCATACTTACATATATTGGTATTTAAGTCACTAGTCATTTATAGGAGTATCTGTTCTTGTTATCATGACTTTGTTGGTATCATAGAATTCTAGTTGCATGAGTGGTAATGGCACCTCAAAATGGACAATATCGAGGGTAAGGCAATGAAATGTTACAAATGGTATCAAAGCTAAGCTCGAGTCGAGGCACTCGGATGTTATAGAGATGTAGGTATGTTACAATTGATATTAAAATTAGGTTTAGTTTTGTTGGGATGTTATAGAGGAGTTGGTATGATACAATTGGTATCAAAGTTAGATTCAGTTTTATTGGGATGTTATAGAGGCGCTGGTATAATATAATTGATACTAAAGTTAGGTTCAAGTCTGTTGGGATGTTACAGAGGCATTGTTATGTTACAATTGGTATCAAAGCTATGTTCAAGCCAGTCACAATTAGTATTAGAGCTACGTTAAGGTATATTATAATTGGTATCAGAGCAAGGTTAAGGTCGTTACAATTGGTGTAAGAGCTAAGATGTTACAATTGGTATCAAAGCTAGGTCCAAGTTTGTTACCATTGGTATCGAAGCAAGGCTAGGGTCGTTACAATTGGTGTAAGTGTTAGGATGTTACAATTGGTATTAAAGTCAGGTCCAGGTTTGTTACAATCAGTATTCGACTAAGGTTAAGGTAGTTACAATTGGTATCAGAGCCCCGTAACTTGTGCCTCAAACTTACCGCTTGGAAATTGGTATCAAAGCAAAGCTCGAGTTGATCAATATCTAAATTTGTATCAGAGCCAGATTTAAATTAATCAATATCAAAAGCGTGTCATAACCTCAAGCACGCCGTCAAAGAAGGTTTTCTCTAAAATCACTTATTTATCTAAATAATTCATTGCAATGAGTACCCTGCCTGCACTTGAAGAAGAAGAAGCACTGTTAACCCCACAACTTGTAATTGGTATCAAAGTTAGGCTCGTGTCATTCAATATCGGGATCAAGACACTACCTCAGACCCTCCATTGAAGAAAATTTTGTTATAGTAAGAATTCTATTAGTTCGTATCTCCAAATCTTTTGATATCATCTTTAAACTACCTAGGCCGTTAGTCTCTAAACAATTGAATGTTAAGTTGGTTTTAGTTGTTAACTTGTTATTAAGTTGTACTTCCTCTGCCTACCCTGCTTTACTCTCGCTTCCTTACTTCTTCGATCCCTTTTGTGAGCGTTTCACTCTGTGTATAATGAGTGCCCCACTACCTGCTCTTTCAGTCTCGCCTCAAAAACCACCTCCAGCTCTGGCCATGCCTGATGAAGCACTAGCCCAGCTGTAAACAATGGCAAATCTTCTTCCTTTTAGATATAGAAATGGATAATGGTACAAGAAGTATGAAACCTAGAAGGACTTGATTGAAAATCTAGTGAAATAATAAGGACTTGATAAAAAGGAAAAAAAAACTCTAAGGACTTGATTAAACATGTGAAAGTATGGGTTTCGTAGGCATGTATAAGTGCAAGAAGGAGGGATTTCGTATGGGTGTAATTAAATGACATGCCCAAAAGGTAATAAAGCTTTAACTCATGTTAACCTATTCAGAAATGTCAAGTAGATATAATCATTTAGCTCACTTTAATTTGATCAGTAGCTTTCTTGGAATTTGTTAGATATTTTTTTTTGTTTTTCTCTGGCTTTTTTTGTATGTTTTTCTCTGGCACATCGAGTGCGGTGTTTTTTTATTTTCCTATGGATATCGCATACAGTGCCGCACTGCGTGCGGTTTAAGCACCGCATGCGGCCCCTCACCGGCTACTCTCACTACTCTCACCTCACCACTCTTTTCACCCGTCTTCGTCGTCCTTCTTGCCGACCTAGCGTCTTCGTCCGTTGGTCCGTCCCTGCTGACCCAGCGTCTTCCTCCGTCAGTCCGTCCCTGCCTGTAGAGTAAGTGGTGCTTTTTTGTATATCTATATATCTATAAAACCTTAAAGCTCCCACAAACTTGATATATTTATGCTACTGCTTAGCTATACGACCTTCCTAGAACAAAATACTGGAGATTCTTGTACAGGTACCATTTTATCTTCCTTGTTATTTTTTACCATCGTTGTGATTGATGATACTCTCTAGTTCTTGGAAAAGCTTGCGAAGTATAGAATTAACCCATTTATTCCGATAAACTAAACATGTTTGTCACTAGTCATTTAAAGGAAAATATGTTCTTGTTATCATGACTTTGTTGGTATCATAGAATTCTAGTTGCATGAGTTGTAACGGCACCCCAAAATGGACAATATCGAGGGTGAGGCACTGAAATGTTACAAATAGTATCAGAGCCAAGCTCGAGTCGAGGCACTCGGATGTTACAGAGACACTAGTATGTTATAATTGGTATCAAAGCTAGGTTCAATTCTGTTGGGATGTTATAGAGGCGTTGGTATGATACAATTGGTATTAAAGTTAGGTTACAAAGACGTTACTATGTTACAATCGGTATCAAAGCTATGTTCAAGCCAATTGTAATTAGTATCAGAGCTACGTGAGCGTTTCTATGTCTATTTTGCTTCACTCTCTCTTCCTTACTTCCCTGATCCCTTTCGTGAGTGTTTCACTCATTCTTACCTACCCTGCGCTTTACTTTCTCTTCCTTTCTTCCTTAATCCCTTCCATGAGCCTTTCACTCCTTGCAGAAGTATCCCGCCACTGCTCCTCTAGTCCCTCCTCAAGAACCAACCCTGTTCTGGCCTCGCTGCCTCTTGCACCCACCCTTGCCTCCCCCTGCTCTTAAAGAACTACCCCAGTCTCGCCTCCACCTAAACTAAAAGAACCACCCCGGCCGCGCCTCCGCCTGCACTCAAAGAACCGCCTTCGGCCCCTGCCTCTGCTTGCACCTCTAGCGTCTCCATAGCCACTTCGCAATCTTCTTGGTTGGGAATATAGAGATGATGTATGGTATTACGAAGAGCCTGAAGAAGTGAAAGAAGAGGATGAAATAGACAATTTGTTCTCGTATTTGAAGAAGAAATGGGACGAATTCACCGGACGTTGGGGTGGTGGTCTGCCTGTTGAGCCAGAGGAGCAAGGGTACCTAGACCATTCCCACTGCACGGATTTCTAAACTAGGTTGCTTTTTACTTTTTAAAGCTTTCATATTTTTCATACTTACATATATTGGTATTTAAGTCACTAGTCATTTATAGGAGTATCTATTCTTGTTATCATGACTTTATTGGTATCATAGAATTCTAGGTGTATGAATGGTAATGGCACCCCAAAATGGATAATATCGAGGGTGAGGCGCTGAAATGTTACAAATGGTATCAGAGCCAAGCTCGAGTCGAGGCACTCGTATGTTATAGAGACACTAGTATGTTATAATTGGTACTAAAGTTAGGTTTAGGTCTATTGGGATGTTACAGAGGTGTTGCTATGTTACAATTGGTATCAAAGCTACATTTGGATATGTTACAATTGGTATGCGCTTCTGATTTATTTTGTTTTTAGTTTCTCTTGGTATAAACCTTGGTAGAATGGGAGGTCTTAGAAGTGAATTTGGCTTCCGAAAATCGATTACTTTCTCTTGCACAATTGGAAGTCTACTCTCTATGGTGAACGAATTTACTTACAAAGGTTCAATGGAGTTGGCGCAGTATATGAGATTTCTTTGTAGCTCATTAGTGTCTTAGCAACGCTCTTATGTTTTTTTTACTAGCTTCGAACAGTTACAGTTACACTGGTGAATGGTGATTGAACTTTGTATTGTATGTGGAAGGTTAATTCAAGATTTGTTTCCTTGTTGAAAATTGATACTTGAATTCTTTACAGACTGATTAGAATAATCTCTCTGCTGTTGATATGAACTTGGTAAGAATACTGAATTTCTCTATTGTTTTTCACTTTTTTGAGCCAATAGCAACCTTTTAGTTTAATTTACTAAATATGGTAAACCTCAAGTCATGGAGATTTGACTTCCAACGGAGTCTAAAGAATCTACACTATTTTACTTTGATTTTACAAACATTGAACCTTTCACTTATTGATTTTTATTTATAGAAGAAATAGCGGGCAAGAAATGACTGACAGGAATGACTAATTGCCAAAGAAAACATAAAAGAGTGATTTCATAATCTTGTTTGTGGAAGGTTAATTCAAGATTTGTTTTAGTTTTTCAGAGTTGTTTTTTGTCATTTATAATCAGTATGCTAGAGGAGCTTTATTTTGACTTACCTAAAATATATAGTTCGAAGGTTTTCCAAACATGCACTAGTTTGTTGGGAGTTCCAATCTCATCTTAAAAATTTGTTTCAAGAAACCAAAACCACCACAATGTCACTTTAATATATTGTTTCCAAATATATAGTTTCAAGGTTTTCCAAACATGCACTAGTTTCCAAGCTTTTATATATTGTAGATGATACTCATGCCATTTGTAATCTATCTGTGAAATGATATGATGTTTATACCATCTGTAATCTATCTGTGAAATAATATGAATAGGCCCGACCCATGAAATCTTTACACATGTATCATATGTAAGAAGGGGCTCAAGCTTTTATATATTGTAGATGATACTCATGCCATTTGTAATCTATCTATGAAATGATATGATGCTCATACCATTTGTAATCTATCTGTGAAATGATATGAATGGGCCCGACCCATGAAATCTTTACACATATATCATATGTAAGAAGGGGCTCAAGCTTTTATATATTGTAGATAATACTCATGCCATTTGTAATCTATCTATGAAATGATATGATGCTCATGCCATATGTAATCTATCTGTGAAATGATATGAATGGGCCCGACCCATGAAATCTTTACACATGTATCATATGTAAGAACGGCTCAAGCTTTTATATTTTGTAGATGATACTCATGCCATTTGTAATCTATCTGTGAAATGATATGATGCTCATGCCATATGTAATCTATCTGTGAAATGATATGAATGGGCCGACCTTTGAAATCTTTACCTCTTACCCAAACAGTTGATTTATTGAGATTCATTGAGAAATAAGCTTTCCTTCCCATTTCAGTGATTGTTTCAACACATCATCTTCACTCCCTTAGTTTTGCTCTCTCTCACCCTGTGCTGTTAACAGCAGCTTCTCTAATTCTATAAACTTTATTTCTCAGCTTATACGGGGAATTATATGTAGAGCTATTGATGTCATTCCGGTTTTATAACCATTTTTGTAGAGTATTAACGCTATGGACTACTTGTGTGGGATCAACAGTCTTTCTAGCGGAAAGAAAATTTCTTTTACTAATTGAAAACCATGTGTCCATGTGCTTTGTCAAAAAAAAGCGTTAAATACCAAGTATTTTTTTAATTTATAATTTTATTTCAATTAAAAAAAATGATTATTTCTCTAGGTGTAATTCATGGGAGGCCAGATTTTTTATTTCCATAATTTATTTTATTTTTTAAAATCCTTATTATATTTTCTAATGGGTTAAGGTGCAAAAATACACATGAACTTTTTCGTCAGGAGCAAAAATACACATATGTTTTTTTAGGAGTAAAAATACACATATGATTACAATTTTGGTAAAAAAATCACATCTCACCGTTAAGTCATTGTTCACCGCCGTTAAGTTATTGTTCACCTCATCACTTTCTCTCTCATCACGGTGAACAATGACTTAACGGTGAGATATGACTTTTGCATCAAAATGGTAACTACATGTGTATTTTTACTCCTCAAAAAAGCATATGTGTTTTTGCTCCTAGGAAAAAAGCTTTTATGTATTTTTGCACCTCAACCCTTTTCTAATTAATAATTAATAAATGAGTATTTATACATTTACAATTTGATACTATAAATACTATATTTAACTAATAATAATTTTATTTTCTTATCTAACAAATTGAACAAAAAATTATTTAACCAATTTTTCAATCAATATTATTTAACTTTTATTGCATTTTCTAATTATGCAATATAAACGTTTGCACCAATAAGGATTTTTAAAAAAGAAACTAAATTATTGAAATAAAAAAATTTGGCCTCCCAAGAATTATACCTAGAAAAATAATAATTTTTCTTTAATTGAAATAAAATTATTAATTTAAAAAAAATACTTGGTGTTGGGCATTCTTTTTGCCAAAGCACATGTGTATTTTTGTGATTTGAAAGTAAAAAAAAAAGGTCAAAATTAATGGTCGAAGTCAAACTTAATGGTAAATGGGTATTTTTGTACCTAATTTGTAACCACGTGTGTACTTTTGTATATAAAAAAACACTTGGTGTTATGCGCTTCTCGGGGTAAAACATATGTGCATTTTTTTACCTTAACCCAAAAATCTTCGGAATTCTGACTTTCACGCCATAAATGAACTTAATGATCCTTCCTTTGTGCCCAACTTGAAATATCATCCGCTTGAAGGCTAGTTTCTCAGACTCTACGTTAGTATAAATTCATATTTTTTCTTAACAACTAAAATCCCTGGCTTGAGATCTCGTAAATCCCCAGTAAGTGCTCATAGAGCCCGGGGCCATACCCTGACTTTGGTAGGGGACTGATGTCGAACCCTTCCAAAACTTTTTTATATATAAAAAAAAATAAAATCCCTTGCTTGAAGGGTAGTTTCCAAGATTGTGTTTTAAACAGGATTGCCATCAATAAGAATTCATATGCTTAAAAAAAAATGCATCAATTTTAAACTTGTACTAAGGGCTAGAGGTAGTTACAAAGTTGTTAGTTTGGTGTATAAATGTAAATTTACATGATCCTGAACTTATAATTTGAATTTACTTAAGGGACGTAAACTTTATTTGGTGCTTAAATGATGTTATTTTAAAACCAAATGTTTCATGAACAAGGTTGAGTATGATGATGCAAGCTTATATTTGGATCTAGTAATCATTTTTTTTTTTTATAAAATAGATTAATATTACAATGAAAAGATTATTCTGATTGCAAGGAAATTTTAAGAATCTAGACTAGAAGAATTAATTTTTTTTAAGGGCATTGACAACTTTGGCTCTTTTCCAACAAGGCAAGGTTAGCTTCTGGATCTTGTTTTTTGGATTCTTGTAAGAGTGGCGACCTTTTACCAAAATAAAATCCAAAAGTGCTCTAAATCAAACTGTCGCTAACTTCCAAATTTTATGACTGCGGGACTGCATTAACGAGAGTTGGCTACAAAAAATTTTCAACACTCAATGTCGATGTTAAAATCAATCAAGAAAATAAGGTTAATTCTTTGGAATTTAGCTCTTTTCTGTACGAGACTCGAGCTCTTCAATGCAAAGTACCACACCAGCTAACAATAATACTATATACATATGAGGATTAAAAACATAAATTGTTTCCATTCCCACTATTTCCTTCTTAGGGCCTGTTTTGTCCACTAAAGGGATGGGAAGGAAAAAAAAGATAAGCAAATTTCTTTATTTGGTGCATAATTAATTTTCGCCCAATCTTCACAAAAACTCAAGTTTCTAGGTCCACCACTATTTCTTTAAATATGGGAAGATTAGATCATACCAAAATTGATGGTAACTCATCTTCACAGGAAGGAAGATTCAAAAAACAAATATGCCCATGAAAAATTTAAATTAAAAGGCGGAAATCTTGATGACAAATGAGAAAATTTCTTATTGTATGTTTCTTGTGTATTTAAATAATATTGAGTTCTTTATAATCTCCTTAATCCATAGTGAAATTCTATACAATCTTTCTCTAATCAGTATTTACTTTCGCTTACTATTACTGTTGCTGTTGTTGTTGTTATTGGGCTTGTATTTCGGCCAGATCAACATAATCTCTCTCATTAGATATAGGTATTTTCTAGCTACAGCTATAAATCTGCGGTTTGAGGTTTCTCGTCCACTCTTCCTGCTCTTTTGCTTTTTATTTTAAATTAATAAGGGTTAGTTATTATTATACTCCGTAATGACTTCCAACATTTGCGTAACAACCAACTACTCCCACAAATGACATTTTAAGTATTTTAATAAAACATTTGTTTTTTTTTACATTATTTAAAACGTTTGTTTATATTTTGTCATGCTCTTTTTTATTTTTATATTTGTATATTCAAATATTTTGACTTAAATGATAATATCATAACTGAAATATATTTTGATTTAAAATTATGTAACTGGATTAATTATTCTAAACATTTAAATGAATATTTAATATATCTATCGATTACATTAAAAATTTTTTAAGAATAAATGTATCAAAAATAAATAGAGAACACAATATCTTATTCAAAATGAATATATCAAAAATAAATCCCACTACTCATTCTAATGACTTCCTAGCTATTTGATTAAAGCATTAATTTTTTTTCTTTCTTTCTTTAAGGAATATAAACTTCCTCTGCTCGTTACCATAAGCTTCCTTAAATAGGTAATTTTAATTTCTTCTTTCTTGATTCTCAATCTTTTTCTTCGGACAAATTTTTTAGTAAATAAATTATTTAGTGGGAAATTTCAAATTTGGCGGGAATGTTTTTTACACAAGTTCAAATTTACGAGCATATTTTTTTAAAATATATTTTAGCAAAAAAATTATTTTTCTTTTTTATGTTGAATTAATTACTTTTGAAGGTAAAATGGACATTGGGGTTCTTAATATATGAAATATCATGAGAGTTGATCTTAGTCCTAAATATACATCATACGTGGCGACTAAACAGGTCAGACCAGGCTAATGTCCAAGAGTGACAAAGTGTTTGGTTTATTTTTTTAATTTTATTTTTAATTTTTAATTAAATTTTCATCAACAATTATGATTACATTGTTTTTATTATGGTTTAAATTAAAGAAAGAAATAGAATAAAATCAATATGATATTTTCCTAATTATTAATTAAAATATCCTAACTTAATAGAAAATAGAAATCGAGCCGTTTTTCTTCTTCTTCTTGTTTTTAATTGATATATTTTACAAATAATTACAAAAAGTTTGATTTTTTTTATATTTTTTGTGAAAATATCTCAATCAAAATTTTTTTTTTAAAAAAATCTAATACTTTGGGTTTGAAGCATTTTATATAAAAGGAATTTTCAGAACACTATGCTTGAAGCGCAAGGCAGCGTCCGACAGTCTGCGCACTTCCAGGCTCCAGCGCAAGGCATGCGCTTTAAGTGCAAGGACTATATATTTATCAAAGACCATCTCTTCCCTTACTTTGCTTTAAAACATGTATCATATGTAGAAGGGGCTCAAGCTTTTATATATGGTAGATGGTACTCATGCCATTTGTAATCTATCTGTGAAATGATATGATGCTCATGCCATATGTAATCTATCTGTGAAATGATATGAATGGGCCCAACCCATGAAATCTTTACCTCTTACCCAAACAGTTGATTTTATTGAGATTCATTGAGAAATAAGCTTTCATTCCCATTTCAGTGACTGTTTCAACACATCATCTTCACTCCAGGTTTGCTCTCTTTCACCCTTGTGCTGTTAACAACAGCAGTAGTAGAGCTAGAAATTTTATCAAGGGGGCACCATTAGGGGTTTGGGGGTAGCGCCCTCGAAATTTTTTTTTAAGAAAGATTCGGATCAAAAACATTTAGTACTAGTGCTACTTGACTGATAAATCCCAATTTTCATATTTTTATCCCACCTTATTCATTTATTTTGGGGATTATTTTAGGCTAATTTGGAATTATTAGATAATATTTAGATTGTTAGCCTATTTTAGGAAATAATGTAAATATAAATTAATTATAAGATATTGGGCTTAAATTATTAATATTCTAATTAAATAATATCTCTTGATATATGATAGATTGTGATTTTATAAGATCCTATGGTGCAGAATTTTTCAGGATAGCTAAAAGGAAATCCAATAGTGAAATTTTATTGGGCTCAAGTTGGTACTCAAAAGCCCTCCTCTCTTCCCTTTTAAGATGCTAGGTTAAAAAAGACGCTGAGACGCCGCAAGAGACGGTGAATAAGAACCTAGCCGCAAAGACCGAGATGCTGGGAATTAATAGGCAGAGGTGATTGAATTCATTGATTATTCTTTCCTTCCATTCAAATTCACGCACAACAAGCTTCTCTAGTCTTTCAATTCTCAATTGATCACACGGGACCCACGGCAGAGTACAATTAGTCAATTATCATTCAATTTCTATCCATGGATGTGACGTGTTGGAGTCTTTGTGAGGGATTTTCTATGGCAGCGTAAGCTATTTGGGAGGCAATTTGGGAGGAGCATGGAGGAGGCTAAAACCTAGGGCTTACACATGAAAATCAGAAGGGAGTGCTATTCTTTTTATCTTTTTAATTCAAACTTGAGATTATTTAGTTTTAAAGGATTTTGAGTTGTATTAATTGAGAACAATCTAGTTTTAGATTGTAAACTTATTTCTTTTGGATTAGACTGATGATTTGAAGTTTTATGCTTATTTCTGGACTCTTGTTTGCAACCTTTGGGTTGTCAATTAAATTAATAATTGAGTTTTCGTTATTAATTTCATTGTTAATTTGGTTTATCATCTTAATTGTTTAATTGAGTTGATAAATTATCTGGTTGTTTAATTAGATAATTATAAACAAGATTTCCAAGATTATTTTATGATTGGTTTTTAATGGGTTTAATTAGCCACTGCTTATTTCATTATGAGTTTTCTAATGGAATATGTGTTATTGAGCTGGAGGGTTTCCTATGTTCAATTGGGTAATTAAATTCATTAATCTCCTTTTGGTCCAATTAATTGATTTAGGCTAAGAAAGTCAACTTCATGCAATTCCTAAGTTGTCCCCTTCATCATCATCACAGAATTAAATCTTATTATTTTATTTGCTTTTAATTAATCTTTTTATTAGGATTTTAATTGTTCTCTCATAAGAAAACCCCCCAAAAATTGCATTCAAATTCATATAGATTAGTTTCATTTTCATATAGGTTTTAGAGTCAATTGCATTATTACATTTAGTTAGTTAATTGCATATAGGTAGTAGTATTTTGCATTCTAGTTTAGGTCCATTTACATTCTACTGCATCTTTTATCACTTGGAAATTAGTCCTAAAGAAAACCCACAACTTGCTCTTTGGGAGAATGATCTAGGTTGACCCTAACTGCATAATTAATTAGGACCTAGTTTAATTGATCACTTTAACGACAAAAACACCATCAATCACTTGGACTTTGTATAATACCTTTGCATCATAAAATATAGCAAATGACAATAATAACAACTGACATTTCCAATTTACAATAATAATAAAAAAATAGAAAAAACTTATTAAACTTTGATCCCTCTCATAACTCAAATAATAGTGAAACTTCACTGCTCCTATATATATTGGTTAGGAGCAGTGAAGTTTCACTATTATTATATATATAGTTATATTATTTTCTCAATCTAGCCGCAACCACAAACAAAAATTTGAGCTTACCTCTCTTGGACTTAATAAATGAAGACCAAATAAGTATATAAAACATGGTTTTTACACCTAAAGTGAACACTCCAAACTTTTATTTTTTTCTTTCCCTGTTTTGGACGCACAACAATATGGAAATAGATATATAAGGGGGGGCATATATATTTTTTTAACGGACAATCACCCTCCAAAACTTTTTTCTTTCCCTATTTTTTTTTTAAAAAAAGTTTGAAAATTCAAGGGGGGCATTGCCCCCCAATCATGAACGTAGCTTCGCCGTTGAACAACAGCTTCTGTAATTCTATGAACTTTATTTCTCGGGAAAATTACACTTTGGTCCTATGGAATAGAAAAAATTACAAAAAAGTTTCGGAATTCTAATATAAAAAAAGTCTCATTGTTAAAATGATATTTCCTGTTGTTAAAATTTTTGTAATTATTGTCAAGATATATTTTCTTTTCTTTAGAACTATAGTGAATTTTCTAAGGTTATTAAAACCGGATCGGTCATTGAACTGGTCTAGATATTGGGTTAAGGGTCAGTGGGTTAGACCGGAGTCAAACCGGGGCCAAACCGGTAAGAAAGTGAAGATTTTAAAATTAATATAAAAATATAACAAAAATAATTTCTTTTAATGAAATTACCCACTGGTTAAAAAGATGGGTGCTTCATCAATGCATTATCTTTTCAATTTTCACTCCTTCCCTAAGCCTAAGCCTATCACGTCCCAATATGCTTGGCTCCAGAAGAAGGACGATATCAATCACTTAATCCATCACAAAGGACAAGAATGAATGAAGCAACACCATATTCACGAGAGAGAGAGGGGGGGGATTAGTGCTCAGCTTTCTTCATTCTTTTTTTGTCCCTTATGACATCCTTTAATTAAATTTGACTAAACCCTCTAGCTCCTTCACTCTTTCGTCTTTCCATACGTTTTTCTTTCTTCTCTCTCTCTTTTCTTTCCGTCTCTTTCACAAAGCCATCAACCATGGCTTCCAGTGGTCTCGCTCGCTCCCCCTTCTCCCTGCCTGTCTATTCTCTGGTCTCCAAGTTGTCCACGGCCTCCTCCTCATTGATTTCCGGCAGTTTCTGAAGGGAAAGATGTAGCAATCGCTCTAGTTTCGGTGAGCTTCGTCCACGTTGCTCCTCTATTTTTGTGCCGATATGAGCCTTGGCTGCTGGCTTTGTCCATCTCCTTTTCTATTCACCCCTCTCTTTCTATGTTGGAGCTCATTCAAAAAAAAAGACCCCGGTTTCTGTGGTTTTCTGGACCGGTTTCACGGCCGGTTCTCCGGTTTTCGGTCTGAACCGGCCGGTCCGGTCCGGGTTTAATAACATTAGAATTTTCCCTTATCTCTCATGTCATACTGAGGAAATGTATGTAGAGCTATTGATGTGATTCCGGTTTATAACTGTTTTTGCAGAGTTTAAATGTTACGGACTACTTGTGTGGGGTTAACAATTTTTCTAGCGGAAAGAAAATTTCTTTTACTAATTGAAAACCAGGCGTCTCAGTCAAATAATTCTTCCACTGTAATGCATTGAGTATGATGATTTACTGAGGGCAAAGTTGATTTTTTTTTTTTTATGTATGGGACAAATGTTTTTTTTTTTTTTTTTTATCATACTAAGCTTCATAAAAAGACTCTGATTTGTCTTTTATAAATGAATATGTAGAGAGCATCATGCTTTGTAGGCAAATCTTGGTGGGGTCATGATTTCAAGTTCCGAGTTCTGTTAGTGGGGAAAAAAATCTTCGGAGTTCTGACTTTCAGGCCATAAATGAACTTAATGGTCCTTCCAATGTGCGCAACATGAAATATCATCCGCTTGAAGGCTAGTTTCTCAAACCCTGCGTTAGCATAAATTCATATTTTTTTCTTAACAACTAAAATCCCTTGCTTGAAGGCTAGTTTCCAAGATCGTGTTTTAAACAAATTGTTATCAATAAGACAATTCATATGCTTAAAAAAAAGGTTAAGGTGTAAATACACATGATCTTTTTCCCCAAGAGCACTTAGCACCAAGAATTTTTTTTTTTTGAGCAAAAATACACACGTGGTTATTATTTTAAAATTAAATGTTTCATCAACAATTCTGAGTATGATGATGCAAGCTTATATTTGGATCTAGTCATCAATTTTTTTTTTTTAAATAGTTGAATACTACAATGAAAAGATTATTCAAATTGGAAGGAAATTTCAAGAATCTACAGTAGAAGAATTAAGTTTTTAAGGGCATTGACAACCTTTGGCTCTTTTCCAACAAGGCAAGGTTAGCTTCTGGATTTTGTTTTTTGGATTCTTGTAAGAGTGGCGACCTTTTGACCGGTTTATCGACCGTTAAAGGAAGTGTTCATCATTCGTTAAAAGAAGTACAGATGACTCTTGATTTTCATCAATATATATCATATAATGGGGTTATGAAATTTGAATTTTGTCCTACTTGACTTTTATAAGGTGATCGGAACTTTCCTTTTCACTATATAGTACTAGAGAGGGGTAGCCTATAACGTCTGTATGTAAAGTTTTTTCCCCCCTTGTATGTAAAGTTTATTGTTTTGTTTATTTAGGATTTTACCACAAAAAAATCCAAAAGTGCTCTAAATCAAACTGTCGCTAACTTCCAAATTTTATGCCTGCGGGAGCGGGACTGCATTAACGAGAGTTGGCTACAAAAAAAAAAATTCAGCACTGAATCTCGATGTTAAAATCAATCAAGAAAATAAGGTTAATTCTTTGGAATTTAGCTCTTTTCTGCACGAGACTTGAGCTCTTCCATGCAAAGTGCAAGAGGTTTAAATTCGGGCCAAAAAAAAAAAAAATGTAAGAGGTTTAAAATAGAGTTTTGTCCAAATAGTCCGATGATTCATTAGAGAACGTGCATTGAAAAGGTTCGTTATCTTCCTTCTTACTGGCACGTCACTGTGCACATGTTTTTTTTTTTTTTTTAATACGCAAAGAATAGTTAATTCATTTTTACGAGGCATATGTTTTCTTTTAATACGCATAGAATAGTTAATTCCCCCACAAGGAGAAGGGCAATTTTGCTATGGAGCGATTTTGCTTTAGTTGTTATTTTAATTAATTTTGATTATTATTTAATCTAATATACTAAATTGATAGTTCACTTGTTATCACATTATTTTTGTTCAAATGTAAATTTATCCTATAAGTTTTAAATATAACTTTAAAAAAAAAATGAATTTGGTGACATATAAATTTCCGATGTAAATTTGCATCTTTATAAAAATGATGTTGATAAAATATGGAGTGTCAATTCAATATATTTAGTCAACTAACAGTAAAAATTTGATAACTGTCAAAGCAAAATTGCTTTATTTTTTACGCAAATAGAACAAAATCATCCCCCAGAAAACTTTAGGCCAAAATTTCTCCTTAATCCTCCCCCAAATCACTTTCCCAACTTTTATATGGGAGACTTCTAGTTTTTTTCCTGCAATCATATGTTTAATATAAGACATATTTAATGAGTTAATTTTAATCTTAAATATAAAACATATTTTTTATATTTATCAATTTTTTCTTAATTTATCTCTATTGATGCTCCCTTAACAATAATCAAGAAGGAAAGAGGAAGAAAAAATTAATAAAAATGACTAGAGTATTTTATAAAAATACATGTCATATTAAATAATTTTCTTAATTTAATCTAATTAGATAAATATGTCTTATATTAAGAATACGTGGGAGTATTAATATAAATTTCTTGTTCTTAATATATTTTTTATAAAAATATTGAACATCTTAAGATGATTATGTTTCATGCTGGCCATTTGTTCCTCTGTGTGACTGTGTGAGAATGGTTGCTCATAATTTGCTTCTGTAAATACCCATCTAACTGCGCAATTTCCTGAGGACAAGTCATTTGTGGGTGAATCGAATCAGCAAGAAGGTTTCTTCCAAAAGGATTTTCTATATGTCTTCGGCTTTGTGGGGCTAAAAGCACGAGAAAAAGTGCAGAACCCGACACAGACAATGCCTAGAGATGATGTGGTAGATCTTGAAAATATATTGTCAATTCAGCTTAGCAAAATAGATGAAGCTGATATGAAATTGTCCTCTTTTTCTTGGGTTTTTACTTGAAACTTGTTCTGAGATGCACATTACTTGGCAGCTTCTGTGCTACACTGCTACGCAAGTTGGTGAGAGTTATTTGAATCAGGAGCATCTACGAACAAAGTTTTTGAAGTTATTCTTTGATTTCAAATTTATTACGAAATAGGGAAAAAATAACAAAATCAGGCATTTGGAATTAAAAATATTACCTTGACTTGATATTTACAAATATATTAAACTTGTAATATTAATTACATTAAAATTTTAAAAATAGTTAACAAAATAATAAATATAAGGGTTAAGGTACAGATTGACCAACCAAGTGTTACGCTAGGAGCACCAACCACAAAAATATTTTGAAGGTATAAAAAATGGAATAGGATATTTTTATTACCATTTTTTTGTTACTACCAATGTTACAACCACTTTTTCACCGTTAGATCAGAATCTCAATAAGAGAGAGAAATGATAAAGATTCTGATTTAACAGTGAAAAAATGGTAGTAACATTGGTAGTAACAAAAAAATGGTAGTAAGAATATCCTATCCCATCAAAAATACCAATGAACAATTAAAACTGGGCAAAAATACTGATAAAGAATTTAAAACTTCAGCGAATAGACCAAAATAAAGATTGTGCTACTTTCATTATAATTTATTTTTTTATTGGTATTTTTACTCTCTTTCAATCATTCATTGGTATTTTTGATATCTTCAAAACATTTTTGTGCCCGCGTAACAATTGGTTGGCCAATATGCATATTAACTCTAAATATAATAAATTTGTAATATACTAGACCATGAAATCGAAATAGTAACTTAATGGGATCTAAATTAGCGTTTTTTATGGTTTACCATCTGTTTTAACAAAAAAAATATAATATTTAATATTTTAAAAAATTGTAAAGTTATTATGAATTACGGAACATAAGAAAAAGTGAAGAAAATATTAGTTTATTTAGACTGAAAAGAAATTCTGTGTTTCTTAAAGAGTAAATTAAAAAGCATTTTAAGAGCTCTGTCACACTTTGGCGAAGAAAACAAGTGGCCCCTCCGATCGCGCCTTGTGTGGAGGGGATGGTGAGGACTTATCAGATTACGAGTGTGATGAGTTGGGTTGTAGGAAGAGGAAGGTTCGATTTGCTGATAAAGAGTTATCGGGAGACGAATCTCTAAAGCTTCGTGATGAAAGCTAGATGCATGATAATAGATTGATAGTAAGGACCAAGCGCCAAAGTCTTATAGGGAATCTATTGCAAAACGTGGGTTCAAGGACATATTGGTAGGAATGGGCGAGGAACGAAGATGAGGAGGAGACGGAGGATTATGGAGCTGATATTGGTTTTGCAAAAGTTTTGAACCCGAGCAATGGTGTTTCGGTAGATTTCTCGAATCCACTATGCAATTTTGAAGAGAAGGAAAGGGAGAGGCTACTTAGGCCCTTTTGAAGAACCTTGGTGGTGAAGTTGATGGGTAGGCAACCGGCCTATAGGTTCATGTTGAAGAAATTAAGACAATTTTGGGAGAGGAAAGGTAAGATTGATGTATTTGACTTGGAAAATGATTTTTATTTGGTTAACTTCTAGTATTCTGAGGATTATTTGGGGGCGTTGACTGGGGGGCCGTGGGTTATAACAGATGTGTATATGAGTGTTGCATGGTGGAAACCTGAGTTTAACTCAAGGAATGCATCGATTGAGTTGTTGGTTGCATGGGTGAGAATTCCTAAACTACATGCGCCACTTTTTGATAAGAAATTTCTCTTAAACATAGGGAAAGCTATCTGGCCTGATGTTCATACAGTATAGCGTTCCAAGGGCAAATTTACACGCCTGTGTGTTGAGCTTATCTTACAAAACCGTGGAGGGACAGAAGCTAAGTATGGTGTATGAAAGTCTGAATAGCTTGTGTACTAAGTGTGGATGGTTTAGACATAACAAGGATGGTTGTGTTAATTTTCACAAGAAGAAGGCGGAGGAAGGGATGGAAGTGGAAGTACATGGGGAGTTGAGGAAGGATGAGGGAGAAGTAGGTGAAGTTAAAGAGATTTGGAAGACCGTTCAACGTGTTAGGAAATCGAGAAGGTATGAGGAGGTTAATCATGAGCAAAAGGTTGGTTCAAGATTCTCTGTTTTACGTGAGGAGTCTGGGATGGAAGAGTATGGCGTAGGAATGGAGTTGAAGTCTAGAGTTCCAGAAGCTAAGTCAGCTCTTGAGATAGCACTATGAGTTAAAGTGTAGAGTTCTATAGGTAAACAAGGAAAGTTGGGTGGATTGGGGGTTGATAAGAAGGAAGCTATGAATTTGAGGAAGGAGCAGGGGGAAGGGCAATACCCATGGCGAGGAAAGTAGATGAGATGAGGAGGGATAAGGTGTTAACAATGGTGATAATAAGGAACTGAGTCACAGATCTCATGAGGGTGAAAGTATGGTGAATGTTTCATTTGTACCGGAAAGCAACATGGAGAGGTGTAAATGGAAAGAGGTGAGTATGAATGAGAAGGAGAATCTACACCCTGGTAGAGGGTCGAAGAGGGGGTTAATGAGGTCAGGTGATGTTATAATGATGGGAATGGATGAGAAGCTGGCAGTGAATGGGGATTTAAGTGTGAGGGAGGTCTCTAATACCCTTGGGCTCGCTGAGTTTTAACTAATTGTGTGGGTTGTGTGTTCATTCCCAATTTAATGTTGGTTATGATGAATTTTCTAGTATGGAATAACAGGGGGCAGCAAGCAAATCGTTTGCATCTGTCCTTCAAGAGTTGAGGCATAGATATAAGGTCGATGTAGTAGTTATATTGGAGCCTCACGTTAGTGGGAGGTTTGCAGCAAAGGTAATTAAAAGTTGGGGGTTTAAATTTTTAAGGAGAGCGGAGGCCGTGGGCTTTTCAGGGGGTATTTGGATTTTGTGGAATCTGGAGGATCTTTTCTTAGATGTGTTAGTAAGCGAAGAGAAATTTATGCATTGTAGTTTAAGGCTGGGTGGTATGCAAACAGTGTTCACAGCAGTGTATGCTAATCCTTGTGAGCAAAGAAGGCAGCAAGTATGGAGTTTGTTGCATAAGTTGGCGAAGGGGATTAATGAGCCTTGTCTAGTAGCAGGTGATTTTATTGAAATCAAATCACCATTGGAGCAAAAGGGAGGGGGAAGAGTGAACGAGAACCAGTGCAAGATCTTTAATGGGTGGATTCAAAATTGTAATCTAGTTGATATGGAATCAAATGGGCCTTTTTTTACTTGGAAGGGTCCTAAATGGCCAGGGCTGGAAAGAGTGTTTAAAAGACTTTATCATTGTTTGTGTAATGTCAATTGGTTGGAAAGGTTTGAAGATGTGGAGGTTACAATTATTCTGAGAGTGGGATCAAATCATAACCTTATGTTGGACAAAATAACCAAAATATGTTAATTTTGAAATTGAGATAAGATTCATTCTCATATTTGGACATGTCAGACCCGTTGAAGTGACATTTTATCATTGCTTGATTAGAAAGAGATAATAGTATTGCCAACTTGTGCTATTGGAATCTTGCCTTTGGCGGTCCTTCCTTTTGACAAATTTCGCAACTTTTTCACATCATCTGCCATGTGATGTGGACAATCAGAGTCAACACAATTCGATCTTTTTTAAAATCAATCTCACTTGATATAAAAGGGTCATCTTCCTCTTCGGAAGGCCATAATTCCTTAGCATCGCATTTCCCTACTATGGTCTTTTTCTTCTAGGAAAATATTAGCATGCCTACCAATTTGATTAGGCTCTGATGACAACAAGGGGAAAAAAACAATCGGAAGATCATTGTAAATGACGCAGAAGACTAGATAAATGATAAAGGGAAAAATCACACCTAACTAAATTTCCATATTTTCTCGAATCTATTATAAAAATGAAGGAATTTTAGAGAGAAGTCAGGGAGAATTTTAGAGAGATGAAATGGATTCTCATTCAGTGTATATCAAAGTTTACATAAGGTCTCTATTTATAGACCTTCAAGGATTACTATGCAAATAGTATATTACTATGCGTGGACCCCATGTCATCTTGTAATATTTGGAGATCTTGAACTAATGGACATCCACATAATAAGTATATTCATAACACTCCCCCTTGAATGTCCATTTATGAATGTGCCTTATTAAAAACTTTAACTAGGAAAAACCCAGTAGGATAAAAACCTAGCCAAAGAAAAAAGTATATCATTCATTGATACACTTTCTAGTGCCGCCTCAATAAAAACCTTTCTAAGAAAACCCAGTGGGACAAAACCTAGATAAGGGAAAAAAAGTACAACGTGTATCGTCTCCCCCTCTTGATTACATCAGACTTGCTCCCCCTGATGGCTACATTGCTTCAATGTCTTTCTGAGCATGTCATCCTTTCTATCATCAAGTATTCTGTTATTCGCTATGGAACAATAAAAACACCCAGTCTGATTATTCATTGTATACCTGTAAGATCTAAATCTTTCAAGTAAAATCATAATAATTTTTTCATAAATATACATGTGCATACAGAACTTTAATAAATGTTTGTTCAGATAATGATGCTATATGCACTATGATTGCTTCATGCAATGAACTTATTTAATTAATTATTCTCGAGAATTTGATGCTTCTAGCATTTTGAGTCCTTCAGGGACTTGTACTTCTAGCATATTTAGTCCTTCGAGGACATATGCTTCTGGCACCTTACGTCCTTCAGGGACATATGTTTCTGGCACACACTAATATATTGTGGCTCATGATCCTCATTATCATTCATTACATCATATGCTATCATAAATATCGTCAACGTTAACTTTATTTTCGGTCCCATCGAATTTCATTCATAATTTATTGAGATCTCATTATATTCACATATATCAGGTACATGGGTCTCTTTTTGGACCATAATACTCTTTTCTTGTCATATCTCTAGTAGAGATAATAACTCTTCTGGAGCTTTTCTTAATTATCCTCGATTTGATCATCTATATTCTTATAGCCCCTTTTCTCATTCGAGGATTTTTATCTTTAAAACCGATGGACCTGCAACACTTCTGATGTGCTTTATAACAATTCATATAGGAGCATTTGCAGTTGAGACATGTGACTTTGTCACTTTCTTTAGGTCAGTAAATGCTTCTGGCATCTGATTAGCTAAATTATGCAAATGAATTATCATTTTGAACTTTTAGTGCACATTTCTTTGTACGAGGATCAAAATGAGCCAATGATAATTCATTCCAGTTAATCTCTTTACCCAATCTGGCTATTTTTCTCCCCCTCATCTAATCATGCAGTGTATATCCATCTGTGTGCATTGTAGTGGATTAATATTCATTGCACATTCAAAACTTTTAAGATGGAATTAATCTGGCTCCTGACCAAGAGCCAATTTTTATGGGGAGAATTTTGTTGGCTTATATAATTACCGCAATAAAATCACATATACCAACATAGAAAATTTTGTTCTCATAATCATTGATCTATCCATTCATGGATACATAATACATGATTTCTGGATTGTTCAATCTGGAAATTGCGCGCATAATATATTGCAAACTTCTGGTTGCAAACATCACTACAAACTTTGCAGATTTATAATCTCACATGTAAACTTTCAATTTGATATATTTCCAGAGATCCATTTTCAATAATATTCTTATAATCATTTTTATTTGAGAACAAGCAACACATAATAATATATGACTCGGATGATCAAACAAGTCATGCCAACTTTCCATATGATATATCATCAAATCTAATATCAACTGAGCTGCGTGTGATTCATTCATCATTTTGCTTCTTTTTGTTATGCACTCTCTTTCTTCCTTCTTCTCCGGTGAAACATACTGGAATCATACTTTCATCTTCCCCTATCAGAAATCTTACCCTCCTCACTTATTTATCGTTCATTCCCCTACGGTGTCTCAAGCAAAGACCCCATTTTTTGAAGCTTAATATCTTCATGGAACTGCTTGATGAACCTGCTTTAGTTGTACCTTCAATCCTTGTA
The DNA here is from genome assembly GCA_037074495.1 of Acacia confusa. Lineage (NCBI taxonomy): Eukaryota > Viridiplantae > Streptophyta > Magnoliopsida > Fabales > Fabaceae > Acacia > Acacia confusa. The sequence goes on from CM073509.1 coordinate 5,956,906, forward strand.
GATTGTGGAAGAACATTTGTTCTTGGGGGAGAAGTAGGCACATTTGAAGCAGAAGGAGGAATAAACATCTCAAAAGGATTAGGAGATAGTAAAGAAGTAAAAGACATGTTTGGCCGATCATCATACAATAAAGCATCAAGTAATGTTGTGTCGGATGTATCAGAAGCTGGGATATAATTGCTTGGACCTGCCATTGCAATAATATGATATTAGAAGGAAAAATGATAAATGAGTATCTGGTAGTTGATATTATCATATGCTTAAGTGTTTGTGAGACACGTTCGTTTGCCTTCCTCTATTTATAAGCCGAATTAAGTCCTGTTGAATCTTTGCAGATATGCGTAGTCCTGTTGAATCTCTGCAGATCTGCTCCCTATAAAGCTCTTACGTAGAGCCTTTTTGACTTTAAATGCATACGACAATCTGTAATGTCGTGCTTGTGATTCCACAGTGATGCAATATTGCGCTTGTGATTCCACAGTGATGCATCTATAATTACACAGTGTCGCGCTCATGAATCTGCAGTGATACATCTGATGATTTTGTATTTTATAATAATATATATTTGTTTGTCAATTCTGGAAAATGGAAATTTTGTTACCAAAAGTAACAAAATTATGCATTGATAATGTATAAAGAAATCTGTGGAATTTTAATGATATCTGTAGAAATAGATATCATATATGGAATATTGTTTGGAAGTTACATGAATTAATTTTAACGGACTCACACTTGAGGGGGAGAAAGATTTGATAATAACATCATTAATTTTAGCATATTTATCATGCCAATTTTCCTTTTGTGGTTTTTATCAATAATCTTTCTCCACTTCGAGTGAGAATTTGAGAATTTAAACCATCACAATTACAACCATATATTCATAATCACAAATTTATTTATTACTTCACTTCTGGGAATGAAGTTGGATGAAATTCATGATCCAAAACTCACTAATTTGTTTGATCATGGCAAGAAATTAATCCACAATATTTCTTGACTTTATTACAATATTGCTACTGCAATAGCAAATTGGATATATTTATTTATAATAACAATCATGATCATACAATCCCTTGTCTCATAATTTGAGTGAGTATTTAATGCGAAATATACAATTATTGAGACCTTTATACAACTGATGACACACAAAATTTATGGATCAAGTCTTGTTTTATAATTTGTCTTTTGGCTTTAGGCTAACTTGCCTCTTAACTTCAAGTTAATTTATCTCATGGTCTCAAGCCAATTTATGCCTCATATCTCCATGGCATTTTAATCTCATGATACATATGGCCTTTAACAATTTTTCGTCAAGATAAATATAAAATATAAGCATAATAAAATAAATAGATAGAACCCACTAATATACATACATATATTAGTGTAGTTGCTATAAATAATAAAATCTCAAAATTAAAACAATTAAAAGGAAAAATTAAATCTAGAGATTTAATTAGAGAGTGCCTGAATCAGAATTTCCTGCTTCGCTTTCTTCGGTTATAACATTATGTTAAGAGAATAATAAATATACAATTTGCATTTTTAATTTATTTAACAAATGGGTCCATTATGATAAGTTAAAATGAATGTATATCTAATAAGAAGATTTAATGCTCGGAGTCGTGACCCACCGATTATATAGTGTATTATAAATGATAAAATCAAAATTCAAGATAATAATAAGATTTCATAGTTCATGATAAGACATAAAACATATGGACCCACTGAATTAATTTCTATGGTAATGATAGAGTTAGGAAATGGAAAACTTATCTTAATATTGTTATGAAACTTTGTGCACTGCTGAACTTTGTCTCCCACGTAAACTTTGTATGGCTTTAATTATGTAAATAATTGATCTCCTTTTCTTTTTCTTCAAAAAGAATTGAATCTCGTGAACTACTTTTTCTTTAAAAACAAATGAATTGAGTGGCCCACGTGAACAATGTCTCTTGTGAATCAAATTCCCTTATTTTTCTACGTCTCTCTCTCTCCTCCAATCATCAAGGCGGCACAGCTCTCAACATGGTTTGCAGCTCAGAGGAAGCTAAATAATCATTGTCTTGCGCATGGACCGAAGATGGATGGTGAAGGCTGAGGAGTCAGGAAATGCAACCACAGGGCAGCAGGCACTTAGAAATGAATCCCAGCATTTTACTCGCTTTGAAGTGCGAAGGAGTTCGGGAAGGATCCGATAGAGATCCTGGTCCACTGACTTCGGACGTCTCGGCGGCGGAAGGCTCCCGCTTTTCCTATTTGGCTTCCCCGACGCCGGCCTTACATCCCACACTTTGCCTTGCCTTTTAGTATTCACATCGGAGGTCCTCTTCCGCCTCATCTTTTTGAGGGAAGGAGGCCTGTGAGAAAATCGAGGGCGTAAAGATCACGATCGCGATGTGTGGCACACTCGAAGTACTGAGTGATGGGGAGCTGGTTGGCCAAATCCCAGTTGTCGAATGCCAGTAGATCTGACGTCGCCATGGTTCAGCAGATCCATGGAAGACCCAGGTGGCGACCGAAAAAGAAGAGAATAATGATGTTGTCATAGTGCACTAGGAGCTGGTCGAAAAACTGGGAAAATGGAGGATGAACGGAGGAAATGGAAGAGAATAATGATATTTGTGTGACCGCTCGGGTACAGGACGACGGTGAAGGAAACGACGGTGAGAATGGAGGAGGAGGATCAGCAATGGTGATGTGGAAGTGAATGAGATTTCGACAGTGGTAGAGAGAGAAAAAAATGGAGACGACAGTGGATATTTTCGGCGATGAAAAATACAATCTTGTACCACTCCTTCCTCTTTTCTGTTCAAGCTCAAATCTGAGACTCTCCTTGAAGTTTCTCCCGAAAAAGAATAATGAGCTAGCTATCGTGCTAACAATGTGTTATGAAACTGAAGAAAATCTAGAGAGAAGTCAGAGAAAATTCTAAAGAGATGAAATGGATTCTCATTCAGTATATATCAAATGTTTACGTAAGATCTCTATTTATAGATTACTTCTCATGTCATCTTGTAATATTTAGGGATCTTGAGCTAATGGACATCCATATATTCATAACAGGATCACATATATCTCCATCGAATTGATTCATACTAAAATCCCTTAGATTATACTATTGAATCCTATTTTTATTTATTTTTTATAAATAATATTGAAATTTTTATCACTTCCTTAATTTATAGTTAAATTCTATACAATTTCTTTTTTTTTTTCCTGATCAGTAATTTACTTTCTATTACCACCACCACTATTATTATTAATTTTGTTATTATGTTAGCTATTTGGGCTTGTATTTCGGCCAGATCAACATAATCTCACTAGATATTATTTTCTATTTGTTCCACGATTCTAGGAAGATCCTTTGTTTGAGGTTTCAGGCCCCCTTTCCAATGGTTCACATCCGTTCTCTCTAATCTTCTGCTTTTTAATCCCAATGGTTCCCATTTGTCTCCCTAATTCATTACAAACCAGAACGTATGAGAGAGAAAATAAAATAAAAAAAGTTATTGATGCTGGGTAGAAAATAATTTATATAATTACCGTTCCTTGAATTTCTTGATCTACCATGATTAATCTAAACCTCTAAACCTCGCTGAATACTCTCAGTATATTTTATTATTTTATATTTTAAAGTTTTATGGATATATTTTCATTTGGAAAAAAAATACAATTTTATTGATTTGAACTGTCAGTGAAATTTCCCAACAACAACCATGAGCTTGGGACATTAGTCAAAAATTAGAATTTAAAAATTCAATATTTTAATTACATTTTTCAGCGAAATTTCCCAACAACAATCATTCGAACTGTCAGCGAAATTTCCCAATATTTTTTTAGGGACATCCATGCTCCAAGGAACTTTTTTGTGTATTTCTCCCGTTAACAATTTAGATAAATTAAGGTGTTTGATACACCTGAAAACATACTTTAAAGTGTTGGTTGTACAGATGAATAGTTTATGGTAATAAACGCGCCTTAAAAAAATACTCCTGGATGCTACGTATACCAAAAAATACTTAAGGGCATTAGATGCACCTTAAAAAAAATATTTTATTTGAAATTCTAATATAAATTTTAAAATTACAAAATAAATAAAAATTACAATTAAAAATGAATAATATAAATGTATGTTTAGTAAAAAAATGTTGAAGCATATTAAAACAATTCATAAAAGATAATTTTAACTTTTAAGAAGTAAGAACCTACAAGGATTTGATTAAAAATCTTGATTAAAAAGAGTTTGGAGGACACAACTAGCAACTGCCTGGGCCCTGGGCCGTTGGGTCTCTAACTTAAGTGTATTAGTGGTTAATCTTTGTATCAAAAATTAGTTGTTAATCCCGTCTTTGTTTCTTGCCTCCTCTCTCTTCCTTCGTCCCTTTCACTCCCCACCGCCCAATGAGTTCGAGTTACCCGCCGCCGCCAAGAGAACCACCTCTGAGTTCCTTTCACTCCCCACCGCCCAATGAGTTCAAGTTCCCCGCCGCTGCCAAAAGAACCACCTCCAGCTCCGGCGGTGACTGAAGCACCTGCCGCTCCTCTGGCACTCCAAGAACCGCCCCTGACCCCACTTCCGACGGCGCCTCCGTAGTCGCCGCGGCCATTGAGCTATCTACTCGGATGGGAATACAGGGATCAGATCTTGTCTTAAATAGAGCGGGAAGAGGCCCTGCCGCCTTCACCTCCAGTCCCACATATAAAAAAAGAGGGTTGGTCAACCTATTTCAAGAAGCACCTACCGATCTTGCTCCTCCGACACTCCAAGAACCGCCCCTAGCCTCGCTTCCGACTGCACCTTTGTCGTCACCGTGGCCATTTAGTTATTGAAGCCAGGTCCAGGTTTGTTGCAATTGGTATTGGAGCAATGTTAGGGTCGTTACAATTGGTGTAAGTGTTAAGATGTTAAAATTGGTATCAAAGTCAAGTTCATATTTGTTACAATTGGTATCCAAGCATGGTCAAGGTAATTACCTACACCTCCAGCCTTGCCGCTTGGAAATTGGTATCAAAGTCAGGTTCGGGTTGGTCAATATCGAAATTGGTATCAAAGCCAGACTTAAATTTATCAATATCAATAGCAAGGCATAGCCTCAGGCCCACCGTCAAAGAAGTTTTTCTCTAAAATCACTTATTTCTCTAAATGATTCATGGCAATGAGTGCCCCGTCGCCTTCACTCGAAGAAGAATTAACACCACTGGCCTCCCAGCCTGCAATTGCAATTGGTATCAGAGCTAGGCCCATGTCGTTCAAAATCGAGATCCCTGTCTCAGACCCTCCATTGAAGAAAACTTTCTTATAATAAGAATTCCTTTAGCTTGCGTCTCTAGATCTTCCGATACAATTTTTAAACTACATGGGCCGTTAGTCTCTAAATAATATAATGTTAAGTTGGTTTTAGTTGTTAACTTGTTATTAAGCTGTACTTTCTCTACCCACTCTGCTTTACTCTCTCTTCCTTACTTCCTTGATCCCTCCCATGAGCATTTCACTCATGGTAGAATGAGTGCCCCGTTGCCTCCGTCCCACCTTAAAAACCACCTTCGGCTCCGGCCACACCTAATGAAGCACTGGCCCTGCTGCAAACAATGACAAATCTTCTTCCTTTTAGATATAGAGATGGACAATGGTACTTGGGGATTGAAGGAGGCAAACTACTTGAAGAAGCACCTTCTGCTTCGATCTTGCTTGTGAAAGCACCTCCAACCTTACCTAAAGAAATGCCCAACCATAGATAATCACATATGTTCTTCCTTTTAGATACATAGATGAACAATGGTACTTGGGGTTGAAGAAGGGGAAGAGGCTAAAGAAGGGTAATTGGTATAAAAGTCAGGTACATGTTTGTTACAATTGGTATCGGAGTAAGGTTAAGGTAGTTACAATTAGTATCAAAGTCAGGTTCAGGTTTGTTACAATTGGTATCAGAGCAAGGTAAATGTTGTTACAATTGATATCAGAATGAGGTTTGAGTCGATGTTAGTTCACTATATTTAAATTGGTATTAGAGTCAAACTATAAATTGGTCGGAAGCGACTGAAAAAGCATCGCAGACAATGGCTGATCCTGTTCCTTTTACCTATAAGGATGGAAAATGGTATTTCGGGGCCGATGAAGGGGAAGAGGCTGAAGAATCACCTCCTACTCCGGCGCTAATATATCGAGTCTCTTACAATTGGTATCATAATAAGATTAAGGTCGTTAGAATTGGTATCATAACCATTCGAGTTTGTTACAATTGGTATGAGACTAAGGTTAAGATCGTTACAATGGTATCAAAGCAAAGTTTGGGTCAATGTCGGTTCATTGGCTTCAGAGGAGCAGGGTACCAAATCCTCCCTTCTGGCCAGATTTCTAACTCAAGTCTTTTTAATGGTTTCATATTATGAGTATTAAACCTAAAACATTAGTGTTTTATACAATTGTTATCAAAGTTAGGTTCAAGTCTGTTGGAATGTTACAATTGATATAAAAGTTATGTTCATGTTTGTTACAATTAATATCAGAACTATGTTCAAGTTTGTTACAATTGGTATCAAAGTAAGGCTAAGGTCATTACAATTAATGTAAGTGTTGGAATGTTACAATTGGTGTTAAAGTCAAGTTTAGGTTTGTTATAATTGGTATTGAAACAAAGTTAAGGTAGTTACAATTGGTATCAGAGCCAAGTTTGAATCAATGTCGGTTTGATGGGTCTAGAGGTAGGTTGAGTGTTATGTCAATTGCTATCAAAGCAAGAGCAAGGTTTAGGGCAATGTCGATTGACGTGCCAACGAGGATGCTAAGGCCACTAACGTTACCACTCGAAGAATAAACACCTAAAAAAGCATGCACCTCAGGCCATGCTGCTAATACTCAAAGAAGAAAGGACTTAAAGAAGTACAAGTACCTACACCTCCAGCCCCACCGCAACCACTTGAAGAAGAAGTACCTAAAGAAGTGCAACTATTCGCAGATTTATTAGGTTGGAAATATAAAGATAGAGGATGATATTTGGAGACAGACGAAGAGCCTGAAGAGGGAATACCTAAAGAAGTGGCCCCACTAGAAGATTTATTGGGTTGGAAATACAAAGATGAAGGATGATATTTAAAGACAGACGAAGAGGCTGAAGAAGGCACACCTAAAGAAGGCAGGGAAGGATGGGTCTTCATACCTAAAGAAGGCATGGAAGGCAGACATGAGACGTTGGGGCCAGTTGGCCGGAGCACGCTCGCTGAGCAGGCCTTGCCAAGGGTTAGAGAGGGTTTAACTGCCCACAATTCAAAAATATGTGGGGCCTACTCATGATTTATTCTTGTAAGGAGGGATATAAAGATCCTGCAAAAGAAGAATATAATACACACACATATATATATGTTGATCGCTCATAATTTGCTTCGATAAATACCCATCTACCTGCTGCACAATTTCCTGAGGACAAGTCATTGTGGGTGAATTGAATCAGAAAGAAGCTTTCTTTGAAATGAATTTTCTGTTGTTGAGATATATTAAAGTTGTATTTAATTAAATCTGTTTTTACTGTTAGGCAGTTATATAGTATAGTTAGTTATGTTCTGTTGTTAGTTGCTAATTGTATAAATAGGCTTTTTGTTTCTCATTTTAAATCGATGGTGTAAGAACTCTGTTTTCTGATCAATAAAGATTTTCCCTGGTTTGCAAAGTTGTGTGCATATTTGTTGTGAACACTCATCTGGGATATAGGATTTAACATGGTATCAGAGCCTGGTTTCGATCCAGGGACCTGTGGGTTATGGGCCCATTCATCAAGGTTTTACGTATTTTCTGACAATAGTTGATGACTTTTCACGAGCTACATGGATATTTTTGATGAGACACAAATCTAATTTCATTACTCATATTCGAAATTTCATTGCATATGCATCAACTCAATTTAATGCGAAAATTCGGAGGATAACAAGTGATAATGGGAGTGAGTTCCTTAGTAGTTCTTTTAAAACACTCACTCAAGAAAAGGGTATCATTCATGAAACAACATGTCCTTATACTCCACAACAAAATGGGGTTGTAGAACGTAAACATAGGACTATTATGCAAGTAACAAGGAGTTTATTGTTCCAATCGAATGTTCCTATACAGTATTGGGGTGAGTGCGTAAGAACTGCAGTGCATTTGGTGAATAGATTGCCCTCCAAAGTCCTTGAATTTCAAACTCCTTTTGAACGAATTTATGGAAAGAACCCAGAATTGAAATATATGAAAGTATTTGGATGTCTTGCATATGCCACAAATTTAAAAATCCTTGATAAACTTCAGCCCCGTGCCATCCCTTGTGTATTTCTTGGTTATCCTGACAACCAAAAGGGTTATTTGCTTCTGAATTTGAGAACTAATATGTTACTCGTAAGCCGCCATGTTAGCTTCGTGGAATAGGTATTCCCTTTCAGAAGCAACCAGTCACGACAAGAGTAGGGAATTGACTCTACACTCCAAGAAATGTTCTGGTTCGAACCAGAAAACCAACTAGCCTCAGCAAATGATAAGCATGATCTTATTGGACGATCAACAAGGGAGTCAGGATTATTCCCCTGATGTTGCTACTGATCGTACCATAGATGTGAGTCAGCCACGGTCTTCCAGACATAGAAGGCCACCTATCTGGACAACTGATTATGTATGCTCACTTGCTATGTCTGAAACCAGTCCGATAGATGTGAGCAAGTGTTCTTATCCTATAAATCGTTTTGTTTCATATGATAATGTAACTGCTAATCATTTGGCTTTCTTATCTTCAATTGACACGGTGCCCGAGCCTTCGACCTATCAGCAAGCTATGGTTAATCCTGAATGGGTAAAGGCAATGAAGGCTAAAATGCAAGCGTTAGAAGATAATAATACATGGGAAATTGTGAAACTACCTAAGAATAAAAAACCAATAGGCTGTAAATGGGTATATAAGGTTAAATATAATTCCAATGGGTCTATAGAGAGATATAAGGCTAGATTGGTGGCAAATGGTTATAGTCAACGTGAAGGGATTGATTATCATGAAACCTTCTCCCCGGTTGTTAAAATGTTGACAGTTAGGCTAGTTTTGAAATTGGCATCCATACATTCATGGAATCTGTATCAAATGGATGTACATAATGTTTTCTTGCAGGGTAATCTCCAAGAGGAGGTATATATGAAATTGCCTCCGGGCTTTGAAAGTCAGGGGGAGCATAATGTATGTAAGCTCAAAAAGTCCCTGTATGGACTTAAGCAGGCTTCCCGACAATGGAATTTAAAATTATCTCAGGCCCTTGTTAAGGGCGGTTTTTTTCAAAGTAAAAGTGATTATTCCTTGTTTACTATGAATTGGAATAATCATGTTATATATGTCTTAGTCTATGTTGATGATCTGCTTATAACCGGTGGTTTTGAAGAAGGAATTAATTATGCCAAGGGTTTGCTGCATGATAACTTTAGGATTAAGGATTTGGGACACATGAAATATTTCCTTGGTATAGAAGTAGCTAGAACTGAAACAGGTGTGGTCTTGTCTCAACGGAAATTTGTATTGGATTTATTGTCTGAAACAAGGATGAGTGGATGTAAGCCACTAACAATTCCAATAGCACAAAACTTAAAATTGATGCCTTTTCAAGAGGGCAAAGATAATCCTCAGTTCCTCTGTAAATATCTAGACCAATATCTTCGTTTGATTGGCAAACTAATCTACTTGACCATGACTAGACCTGATATTTCTTTTTGTGTTCAGAATTTGAGTCAATTTATGCAGGCACCGACAAAGGCACATATGGCAGCAGCTAGGAACGTTGTTCGATACTTGAAGGGAACGGTTGGTCTAGGAATTAGACTAAGTTCTGATGTTAATACTGATTTGGAGTGTTTTTGTGATTCAGATTGGGCTTTTTGTGGCATTACAAGGCGCTCTGTGTCCGGGTATATGCTGAAGTTTGGGGGTTCCCTTGTTATGTGGAAAACGAAGAAACAAACTACAGTTTCCAAGTCATCTGCGGAGGCTGAATATAGAGCACTCAGCATGGCTACTTCGGAGATCGTTTGGGCCCTAAGCTTGCTTCGTGATCTGCGCATCAAACAGACCAAACCAGTCCCAATCCATTGTGACAGCGTTGCAGCTATACACATAGCTGCCAATCCAGTTTTTCACGAAAGAACCAAACACATAGAAGTAGATTGCCACTTTTTTCGTGATAAACGGCAATAAAGAGTGATTGATCTTAGACATATCTGATCTCATGAACAGCAAGCTGATTTATTGACCAAAGCCGTCTCCGGAGATGTGCAACGGACACTACTGAGCAAGTTGGGGACTATTGACTTGTTTACGTCCCCGACTTGAGGGGGAGTGTTGAGATATATTAAAGTTGTATTTAATTAAATCTGTTTTTACTGTTAGGCAGTTATATATAGTAAAGTTAGTTATGTTTTGTTGTTAGTTGCTAATTGTATAAATAGGCTTTTTGTTTCTCATTTTAAACCGATGGTGTAAGAACTTTGTTTTCTGATCAATAAAGATTTTCCCTGGTTTGCCCAGTTGTGTGCATATTTGTTGTAAACACTCATTTGGGATATAGGATTTAACATCTGTCTGTTATTTGTGGGGATGGGGAAAACACTGGTTGGTTTCTATCTATCTTTGACTTTGTGGGGTTAAAAGCAGGAGAAAAGGTGAAGAACACGACACAGACAAAGCCAAGAGATGATGTGGTAGATCTTGAAAATATGTTGTTAATTTAGCATAGCAAAATAGATCAAGTTGATATGAGATTTTGTCATCTTTTTCTTGGGTTAAACATTAAAACTTGTTCGAAGATCCACATTACTGTTGGCAGCTTTTGTACTAAGCAAGTTCACATTCCGTTCAGATTCTTTATTTGGAATGACCCTGAGCATGTTGATGAGAGTTCATTGAATTAGGAGCATCAACAGACATGTTTTAAGAGTTATTCTCTAACCGCATCACTGATTTTCACCCTGCGATATAATTTTTGCAAAACTTTATCTCTCTTGTGGTAGATTCTAGGATTTAGAATGTGAGAAGAGATGAAAGAACATACAAAAGAGAGGAAGAGAGAAGGGAAGAAGTTTTGAACTAGTATATGATATTCTAGAGGGAAAAAGAGTTTTAATAGAATTCCTCATTCATATCTCAACCCATCAAAACACAAAAATTATCTTATATATTCGATCTCAAAAATTATAAAAACACATATGAAAAAAAAAGACACTAATACATACAACATATAAATAGTCTACTAAGATAAGGCTTACAATAACTGAAAGCAACCAATTAAAACTACGCTCACAATAGTGTGAAATTATCACAGGCTAACTTCTCCTAATTCACTTAGTACCATTTTTATTATTTATTGCCCAATAACGTGGAACTCTATGAACTTGCAGGAAAATGATAGATATCAACCACAAACGAAAATTGAGGCATCACAACTTGATCATTTTAGGAAGGTTAATATAAATCTTGGTCCCGAGTTTACTCTCATTTTGATTTTAATCCCTCAAATTTTAAATAATGAGTTGTGGTATTTCAAGGGGTAAAATGATTCAAAGTTTTATTATATTATATAGACTAATATTTTAAACACAATGAAACTTGAAAAACCAAAATCTATAGTTTAAAATTTGATAGACCAAAACAAAATGAGGATAAACTTGAAACCAAAGATTATAATAACCTATTATACCCATCCACGTTAGAGACGGTTATCATATGGGCACATCTCACCTTCAACTACCGTATAGAAGCACTAATAATGAACATAATTGATAACAAAGATCCCCATTTCTCCCAAGAGACAAATTTAAATAGCATTGCCTCAGTGCAAAAGTCCCTATGCTTGTTTGAATTGGTTTATTTTAAGTGCTTTTACACTGTACGAGTTACTTAAATAAATCATTTTGTGTTGCCAAATCAACACCCCAATGCATTCAAGTAACTGTCTAAATTTCTCAATAAGAATTTCAAGTAGAGTCACATGTAATCAAAATGCTTGAATCTTACAAAGTGAGTGAGAAACGGATCACAATCACAAAGTTCCCCAAATAACCCACAACATTCACATGATGAAATCATAGTCCAATGACTTAGCGGTACATCATTGGCCTTTACTCACATTGGTTTGTGAATTACTCTCTCATATTTTAAATATGAAACCTAGTTGACTTTTTTTTTTAAGAGTATAAAGAAGCTAAATATATGACTTAATCATAGTATATATTGTGTCTCATTAAATTATGTATTAATTTGTAATTCAGATTAACTAGTTTAGAAAAAAAATGATAGATATAAGTACTTTAAAATATTTATTTATAAACTTTCTTAATCTCTCAAAAAAAATCAATTGAATGTTATATTTAGGAAGGGGATAATACATGTTAGACAATTTATAAGCCATGTTGTGTGATTGAGTGTTTCCTGCAATTTCTTTCCATTTATATTCTTGATTTTTTTTTTTCGAAAAAATAGATTCAATGTTCATATTATCTTTAATGACAACAATACCAGCTTTGTAAATTTGGGACAGCTTAAGCCGTAAGGTACTCATTGCGTCAGATGGTTGAAGAGAATTTGAAAAGGCCTTCTTCTTAGGCCCATTACAAGTGGGCCATTTAAAGTGGAACTGCTCATGGGCCCATTATATATCGGATACTTATTAGACCATAAAATATAATGGGCTGACAATGAAATTGGAGAAAACCTTAAATATACAAGATTATATACCTAATGAAATTAGTATTTAAAAAAAAAAAAACCTAATGAATTACCACTTGTTCTTGGATTCAATTGGTAAAGGCTTCTGACACTCTTACTAAAGTGAGGGGTTCAATCCTAGAGTTGGTCAAGGTGTTAGGTGAGATATCCTAGCTCTTGGGTGCTTAAGTAAATGCCTGAGGGTAATAAATAGCTCATCCTACCCAATATTGGTATCACCTAGGAAAAAGGGAAATTTCACCATATGCTTGGTTCGTTAGTGGGCCCAACTCCTTTCCTAAAATTTATATATATATATATATATATATATATATATATATATATATATATATATATATAAAAGAACCAATAAATTATAAACAAGTTGTTAATTGAGATGGTAAACACTCACAACCCTATTAAAATAAAAGCACAAATTAAAATATCAAAAAACATACTTGTTGGAATGGAAAGGGTAAAAACCCTTTTGTGCTCTGAATCTTTAAAAGGAAAACCTTAATCAAATAAAAAGAAAAAAGTTCCCTAATAAATTATTTCTCATGAAATTTAGGAATTAGATAGTGCCATTGGTAGGTGGCCTCCCAAAACCACGATACGTACTTAATTTGTTTTTTTTAAAAAAAAAAAAACTTTACCAAATTGGGTAGGGCTAATTGGACTTTAGGATTAGATTAATCCAAATACAAACATTGCCAAATCTAAATAAAGAGTAACCTCCTTAAGGTAGTATTTTTCATTCATAAAATTCAAATCCTAGGTCTTACTCAAGAAATATTAAATTTATTTTCATGAACCTAATCTGCCTCGCCGCCACTAAGTAAAGCCTTTAAAAATATAAAATAAAATAAGGGTGAACAAAATGAAATGCAGGTAGAAAATAATCCCTTTTCTTCTTTTTTTTTTTTAAAAAAAATTATACTTGTGAGAGATGACATGGTCGGCACATATTATTCTTCTGAGGAATCATAAAAGATACCCAAAAGATGTGTGTGAATGTTTTATACCACGTTTTCTGTTCATCACTTTGAACAATAAATGTACAGTACAGAACATAAGCTGTAATCAGTAGCATATCTCCCTTTTTCAAAAAAAGTAAATAAATATGAAGACTCTGAAAAAGAAAACGACAATGCAAAGTAACAATGGAGTGGAGAGGACCACGGTGTGGAAATTAAAAAACCATCAAAATTAAATGTAGGGCAGAGCGGAAGCAATATTACATCCAAGGACAAGACTCCAACAGTAGAAATTAAAATTTATGATTTATTTATGATGAAGGATTTTTGACATTTTAATTTATCTAAAAGACTAACCGTGACTATTAGTCTATTACTTCCTCTGATTCTTATTATAAGGTACCAACTACCAATTCTCACAAACCAATAAAGTTAGTTAAAAACATTAAAGTTATCATAAAATTCAAATGATTTCCAATATTACCACTATTAACTACCTTAAACTCAAATATAGTACTCTGTCATACTACCCTTATTAAATATGGGCAAACATGAAAAAATAAATTAATTGCACCTTGAAAACTTGCAAGTGTCTTATAAAAATGATAAAAAACTTATTAGTTGGTGTCTTATAATAAGGACCAGATGAATGGAGTACGAGCCCAAAGAATGATCTACATGAGCACCATGCGTTCATCTTTGAGATGAAGTTGAGAAAGTTTAAATTTTAATTTTTTAATGCAAAATTTTATTTTCTTAAAAAAAAACGGCTAGAATAATTTTTTTTTTTGTTTTTTTTATGCTTTCCCCATATCATACAAGAGTAATAAAAATTAACTTGCGCTTATTAAGAGAAACTGTCAAAAGTAGTTATTTCCCATAATTGTATCTTGTTTTAAATTGATTTTTTTTTCCTAAAATACTCTTGATGCTTTATTCATATACCACATATAAGTACAACTACTGCTATATATCGAATGAAGAGCAAAATAGGAAGTATGTCTTTTTGATACATAATAGAGGATACTTTTCTCTTTTACTCGAGATCAAGATTCAAGACCACTTACAAATTTTGCTTATATATGATACTGAAGGGAATATTGACTTATAGGAGGATGATAAATTAAAGAAGGAAAAGAATGGGGGGAGGGGGATATGCATGAAGAACTCCAATTAATAATTTCCCTGCCCTAAACATGAAGAACTCCTCTTGTTAAATTGATAGGCTAGTACAAATCCTTATCAATTGAATCAAGTGTTTGATGGTTAGAAGTCTTGCATTTTTGTAGAATTCGCAGAAAGCTAGAGACTAATTCTTCTAAGTCGTAGAGATATTATATAAAATGAGTTTTACCTCTCCTAATAAAGCATTCACAAAGCCTGATTTAAAACCAGGACATCATATTTAAGAAACTTAATCATCTACCAACTATGACAAGCTTTTGTACTTAGAATCACAACAAAGTTGGATATTAACTTTTGGATCTAGGAGGGAGCATCAAGAGGGGATGAGGAAGGACCACACATTAACGACGTGTTATTAAGGTGTGAATTAGGACAAGACATGTCTTTGACGTCTTGTTCAATCATTCACCCTTCCAAGTCCCTACAATACAAAAGCACTTGCTCCTTTCAACCAAACCAAGCATGTGCTTTTAATGCCCCTATTCCTCTTCTGCCTCTTTCTCACTGTTCCCTTCTACCACAAATGTTGCTTTTCATTTTCTGGTTATATCTCTCCCCACATAACTATACAACTCATACGTATATATCTATACATCTCCATCTTCAAACAACCATAACCATTCAAATTCAACCTTGTGATTTTCGTGTACTATATATTTGTGGTAACTATCACCATCACATGAGAATTCTTACTCAATTATATCATTAATATATGCTAAAATCACTTAATTAATATTTCTTGTCTTCTGAGTGGAAGCATATAGTTATAGAACTTGCTGTAACTGCGTTAATTACTTCATTCATTTGGTAATAAAAAGCCCTTTGCGATGTGGATAGCATTTTCCAGTTGGTTAACTCTCAATAAAAAGTATAAATGTAACAGCTTGAGAGAGTCACGTCCCCAAACTAGTAACTGGACTAGTAGAAGAGTCCAAGACCCTCATATGAGGCTCTTCTTTCAAAGTTACAGCTCCAATGTGGTCGAGATCATGACAGCCCATGCATGATTAAGAAACATTTCAACTTTTCTAAAGGAACGGTGTAAATTCATTGAAGTGTCACGTGCGTATAAATTTAGGAAAAATAAACGAGTGGTCAGAAGCGTTGGCAATTGGAAATTTATGGTACAGTATATATGTGTGTTGATCAATTCATTGAATATACACCAATGCTTTTGGACGCTGATTCTTTGAATTTGCTATTATGGCATGGTGTGCATCTATGTAAAAAACCAACGAACAGTACATTTTCTCTGAATAAAAAGGAGAGTAATAGTAGCTTTTTCCTGCCATCTGAGAGTGTAAAGAGTTTGAGAGAAGCATTAAGGTTTCAACAGACCAAAAAAATATTCAAAAAGTCTCACAAATAATTTTTATATTAAAAAAGTCTCATTGACTACTCCTTCAATAAGTGATTAACAACCTCATTTGAGTTTTAATAATTCTTTGAAACATTTTTTACATCAAAATTTTCTGTGGGATTTTTTTTTTTTTAAAAAAATATTTTCTTGATTTTTAAACCTTAAAGGAATTTTACCATTAAAGTTAGATCCCAGATCTAGCTCATATTTACGTGGTACACTTAATTTTGGCTTTGATTACTAGTTTACTACTTTATCTATATACTAGAGTTTCATATATAAAAATAAAAAATAAATAAATCATTCAATTTCTCTAGTTTTGGATTAAATGTAGGCCGCCCTCTTTCGTCTGGGGATCGAATGGAAGCTTTTTTGAATTTTAATTAAAAAAAATTAAAGAGATGTGCCAAAAGACAAAATGATTGATAATATCATACGTCGGTTTGGTATATTTGTGGCAATTCCAAATTCCACGTAACTCATAAGACCATGTTCTTCCAATTTCAGCGCTTACAATCGATTAATGTACGTTCAAGAAGTATCTGTTTTGCATTCTTTAGACAAGGGGGTTAATTATTTTAAAAAATAAATTTTATAAGTTTTAATAAATGGTTTAATGTTTCTGCCTTTAAAGCAGAAACATTTTATCTGTCTCACTCACATAAAAATAAGTGGGTGATAATGGGACTCACTCACTTTTATGTAAGTGAGGCAGATAAAATGTTTCTGCTTTAAAAACAGAAACATTAAATCTTTTAATAAAACTTCATAACAATAATACATGAATATTTAATATCTCAAACATTACTCCCATACTCTTATTTATAGAAATTCATTTTCAGCATGTTTCACACACAGATAAAAAAATAACCTCAAAATTTATTAATTCCATCTTAAAATTCAACAATTTTTCAAAATTACACATCTAATATACATCATACAACAATAGAATGAAGGGTAAAATTATATATTTATATGAAAATTTTTTGTCTCTACTTATAATAAATACCACTTTAATTTGATCCTACCTATAAGTCTAATTTAGGAAAATATTTTGGCCCTTACCATAAGTCCACTTTTAGAGTAATAAATGAGAGTAATACAATTTTGCCCTTGTTCAAACAAAGAGAGAAAAAAGAGGTGAAAAATAGTCATTTATAAATAAAGGTAAAATTAGAAAAAATTATCAATTTAGTCTATATTTATTAAAGTAATTAACTTTTCTTAATATGTATGATAATTATGTAATTTGGACTTCTAATTATGATTAGAGTGGTATGACTAAAAAACCTTTTTCTCTTTGCCCTAACTAAACATTTTCCCCCCAAATAACTCTTCCCCGTGCTCAATAGTGAATTCCTAATAATGTAGTAGTTGTTGGAATTTAAAGCATATATTTAATTTTTATCAGACAATCTCAGTGCAAAACTCAAAGTCAAAACCATTATTGGCGTGTTCTACCATTCTGAGATTCTTTTTAACGTCACGTGACTCTATTGTCTGGGAAAGTAACTTTATTACCTTATGCGATCGAACAATATAAAAATTTCATTATTAATCCTTGCTAATTCGAACGAAAACTAGCTTGGTTACGAAAATGACAACGTCAACGTACTTGCAAATTCAAAATACAACCTTAACAACAAATTAGACCCAAATGAAGCAGTTTTCTTCTTATTCCCTACGAATCGTAAGCAGAGCTGCGAACACTTTTCACAGTGCAAGTGTCAAGAATCTTGAGAAGCACTTGATTATTAGTGCACCTAGGAGTCTTAAACTGGCTCAAAGCAGCGCCATTAGCAACAAAGTAATCTAGAATCTTCTTGAAAGTTCCTCTCACCACCAAGCGAAGCTCAAGAGGTCCAATGGATTTAGTCTTCCTGGACACAACATATCCTTGATCTGCAAAAGCTTCGTCCATCTCCCTACAACACTGACCAAGAACCTCATCCTCAACCTCACCTTTGACTTCCCAGTATATAACGTAGTGTCCTGGTTCGTTTGACACGTCAGCATAGCTCGTGAAGTCCACTAACTCGGCTTGAGCCGAGATGAGTAGCTGTGAGCCCCTGTCTACCACTAGTTGCAGGTCCTTCTCTGTATTCTTGTCTATGTTCACAGTTAAAATTAGCTTCCTTCTGCAAATGAAGTTCAACTTTGGAGTGCTATTGTGAAACCCGGCTACCTCCACCACGTCCCCTAATCTGCACCTGTATAGCCCTGAAAGCCAATGGAAAATTAATGCACATTAATTAATAATAATGCATGATTAATTATGGGGTTATTAGCTAGGGATGTGAAAATGACAATTCCCACAACAAGCCATGGCCATAATTGAAGGAGAAGATTTGTGTTGGAAGTTTTTGCTTAGTAATTTTCTTTTTGCCCGACTTTTGCTGAGTAATAGGGTTACATTAAAAGTTTTTTATTTTTATAATATTGCATCAAAAGTGCTCAAACGAAGTAATATTACCCTTTCCTTTATAGTTAAAAAATTAACAGTTTTTTAATGGCCAATGTTTGGTTCTTAAAGAAAAGGGCAAAATTACTGCATTTTAAAAAATTTCTAGAATAACATTATTTTTCAACAAAAATTTCTGAAGCAAATTTCCAACTTAGCCCTATATCCTCCAATTTTTTACTGTGTCATATTAGGCAAACAATAAGGAAGAAGCTAGCCTAGATGAACAGGGGGGAAATAGCAGACTAGATTTGGGCAAAGGTGAAAAGGTACAAATTACCAGTGAAAGTTGTGAGGACTATTTCATATTTCTGACCAACTTGAACCTGGGACAATGGGATTGGCTTGTCTTCCACGAAATCATCACCAACAGAATTGCATTCTTGTGATTTCTGGGATCTGTGAAGTGGTATGAATTCAAAGTAAGAGAAAGTTGGAACTACGGCAAAAGTCACATTCTCAGGAGGCAAACCAGGATCCACATTAACCCCAATCCAGCTCTCTGTAGATCCATAATCAGCACTCACTAATGGCAACTCATTCGCATAATGCCTCAGCTTTTTCAAATATAGCTCCATAGATCCTGTCATTATGGAATACACATACTTGGCATTTGGCCACAGCGTAGGAATCAAACCAAACCAATTCACCTTCTCCAGTTCCTGGCATTTAGCTTCTATTTTAGAAGCCAAAGATGGGTTTGGTTCTGAGAGAATCTCCAAAACAGAGTTTCTCATTCTGGGTATTTTGATTCTGGAACTGAGAGTACCATTTTTTATGTCACAGCATATTTCTCTCCAAAGCTCTTCAAAGTTTCGAAAGGCTTGGACTACTGTATACAAAAGCTGAGGTAATGAACTCTACTTTTTCAGAGTAAAAAAGGCCAAGAAGGAGGTGACAATAAGTGACCTGTTTGTAATCTCCTCCTGAGATTACTTCATACGGGCTACAAGTAAACGACTTTGTTTTCTCTTGCTTGATCTTGAACTCTTGGCTTGCATAGTAGTGCGTTGTTGCTGTTCCTACCGTTAAGCCTCCTTTTGTTTTGAACTGCTTGCTGCTGTATATGAATTCTAGAATCCTCCCTCCTTCTCTAGTGGGATAAACCCTGCAATTATTATTATTATAATCAGAGAACTTCCAAAGAAAAAAAAAGAAGAAGAAGGAAACGGTCTACAGAAACTGAGGAGGAAGAAGATTGAGACAAACTTTGATCTATAAGCTGCTGCTAAAGTGAAAATTTGGAGGGTAGTCTGTGCGCTATGGTGAGTGAAAGGTACAAACTTTTGCCTCCCCTCGGTGGTTCCAGAACTGTAGAACACAATAAATCCATCAATCAAAAATAAAAAATGGAGGGTTTTCTTTCCTTACAAAGAAAGATAACAACTTTATGCCGAAACTCAACAAAATTCAGTCAAAGATGATAAAACAAACTCGACCGTACAAGTCCCCGAGAAGAGGCATGTGTGGTCTCTATTTAATATTCTGATTCCTTACCAACGTGACCATAAAAAAGAGAGCAAAGATCGGAAGATTGAAGAACAGTATGTACCTTAAAGAAAGGGTGGTTATGGATTGTTGAGTGAGTAAAGGGGCTGTGTCTCCATCAGCTATTCTCTTTATAAAGGGCTCAAAATCTGCATGTGACGCCGGAGGAACCACGGAAGTGAAAAGCGATTCCAATGCAGAGTCGTCATCCATGTCTTGAATATTATAGTTTTCGAGCCATTTCTTGAGGTATTCAACTCCATAGTTCTGCTTCAGAATCTTGGATAGCATCTGAGTCTGAACAGAACCAGCGTTTTTGGTCACTTCTTCAAACCAGGTTATGATATCACATTCATGGCTGGTTCTGCAGCCATTGCTGTCACTGAGAAGTACTGGTTCCATCAACGGCGATGGTTGGTGCTGAGAACTGAAGATTATTATCTGCTCAGGCAAAGAGGGGGCCCTGAGGACTATATAGATGGGAAACACGGAGGAGCAAAGGAAGTCCCACTAATTGAAAGGTCTCTCTCTGGGTATATCCATTATATTAAGAAGGGATTTTGTCTGTGTTCAAAAGGGTCAGGAATTAAATGTGGCAGAAGATCCATGGAGATGAAGAAGAAGAAGGTGAGGATGAAGATGATAGTATATATGGACCACAGGAAATGGGGAAACCATTTTTTTAATAGTGGGAGAGAGAAATGGACTTCTTTTTCATCTTGTCAAGATAGATATGAGTTGAGGCTCGGGGGCTACAAATACAAATGTGGCTAAGGACAGCTTAACACTTTCCCTCCAATTTATTGTGTGAGCCACCTTTTGAAAATGGGACCCTACTCTACTTTTGCCTTAATCAATCTAAATTTTATTAAAACATACATTAGTTCCAATAAAAAAGAGTTATGGCCATTTAAGCAAAGATGTCTTGGGTTTAAATTTGCCTCAATGCAAAAAATATCTTTGAAAACAACCTCCAGTTCATGGGATTCACGCTTATCTCGTAATTTCAATCGATGAAGGCAAATTGTTGGTTCATCAACATGTCTCGTATTCTTCTTAAGAATCTTTATCCTACGAAATTTTTTTCGGAACCATTGCTCTAGATAGATTCCTACCGAAGCCAATTTGGTAGTTATCTTAGTTGCCAAAGCTTCATGGATTGGTCTTGCCCCGCTGATTGGATACTTCGACCTCCTCTTCAACTACGTTTACAATCTCCTTGTATTTGGGTTCGACTGATAAAGGAGTAAGACATTATAACTAAAATGAGGGGGTTCAATCCTGGAGTTGGTTAAAGCATTGAGGGGGGCATCCTAGGCGATGTAAACTTGTGGAAATGTAGACTGAGATTGAGACATATGTATTCTCAATCCTTTATGTCATGGGGAGCAAAACTATAACACCCTCCTTTTAGTTTGTGGGTAAACCTAACCACTCTCTTAAAATTTATGTATAAAAAAAACTATATCGATAGAAGGTGTGAGGAGATATTTTTGTAAACAAATGATCATTTAAAGCCATAAACAAAATAGGAATAGCATGACAACTATGATTAAATTAATATGAGTTGGTGCATTGCACTGGTCCCTATATGAATGAGCTACTACTGGTGACAGTTTAAATTAGTTATGTAGAATTGATTTTGCAATGTATGATATATAAATACACGTGATAGGGTAAAAAGTAAAAGTGATTTTGAAATACTCAAACAGACAGGTACGATTAGCCGAACAGGGAAAGTTAAAGGTAAAAGGCAAAGTTGATGAAGATAAGTCAGGCTCGTACGTACACATAAAAGTTCATCAATGAGCAATCTCTGCAATGATTCCAACTAGCGTGGAAGGAACTTTAGGAAGTCATTCATCAATTTTGTGTTTACAGTCTTCATGACTATAGTATAGTTACGTATGAATCTCATTGTAAACAAATCTACTTGTGATTAAGTTAAACTCTAAAAGGCTAAAACTCATGACTAAACCATTATATTAAGAATGTGAGAGCCAAATTAAATTAGTTAAAAACTTGAAAGCAAACTTGCATGGATATACTATCTCCAACTCCGAGTATAAAAACTCGTTTGTAATGTAATTTATACAATAAATAAGCTCTTAAATAAATATCGTGAGATAGTATTAGATTAAAATTTCTTCTTTTGAATCCAAAAACAAATGGATCTATTTATATTATTATATCATAAAATAGAATAGCATGAGTTTTCTTGTACCATATGGTAGCATTCGCTCTTTACTACTTTCTTTCTTATAAAAAAAATAGTATTTTTCTCACAACTTACATCCAAATTCATGAAAATGTTCCTTTAATTGTTCTATAGTCCATTCATATATTAAGTGTGTTTAATGTCATATTAATTAATAACCATTAACATTACTAATTTGTTAGAAATAGTCAAAGTTTTTAGCAGGGCTATTAAATTTGGACCAACCATTGAACCAGTCGAGGTAATGGGTCAAGGGTCTATTGTAGAAATTATACTAAACAGGTAGAATTTGAATAATAACAAGAATCTGTATTAATAAGATTGAATATACTATAAAACAAGTATATGTATAACATGAAATTTCATACACAGCAAGCATACAATTGATATGTATAACCAGCAAGAATACTGAATGAACTCACAAGACTGCCGAATATGATAATGAATAATGGAATAATCTAAGCCCAACATATGTTGTCTCCTTAAGACAATTTTACTCCCTCAATATGGATGCCTCAGGTTGCTGAGTAATTGCCTCCCAAGATAAAACGGATTTTTCGTCTTCAGAATGATGACTCTCTCAATCTGAAGCCCAAGTGAACACAATGAGTCTGCTTTAAGAATGCACAGAATATGTGTAAGAATGCAGTATGCAAATAGTAGGAAGAAATCAGATTTATTCTGTTACCAGGGCATCCTGTTTATAGATGAAAGAAATATGATCGGATGGATTTGTTTGTTGCAGTGAACTGGTGCATCATGCAAACAAATGCACCAGAATGGAGCAAACGGTAACGACTAACACCCCTCTAGCGAACTAGTGCGTCGTATAAACAGACACACCAACCCAGAGCGAACGAAGGATCGCCATTCGTAGCCGTTGGTTGGGAAAAACTCAGATGGGCAGAAAATGAATTATTTAAAGTTTGAGGGTCAAATTGGAAGTTTAAAAAATTATTTAATAAGAAATTATTTTTTATTTCACACATGCACATACCAAATTGGGTGGGTAGCGTGCGCACATGGTGGACCAAGATTTGCCTAAGTCTTCATCCCTGTACAAAAGTGAGTTGACCCAAGGGCCCATTTAAAATAAGCAAAGTTTAAGGTTATATATCCTCCAACTCCTCTTCAACTTTTCAACGTGGGACTTTTATTCACATACCCATTCCTTTTCCCTTTTTCCTCTTCTTTTCCAACCTTCTTATTCGTAACCCATGGGATTATATCATAAATTCTAATAGGGTCAATAAGTCAAATTGATGTCAAACTAGAGATAACCCAAAGCTAGATCGATGAAGAAGTGAATATTTCCGAGTTATTAATATGAAATTCTAGATAAAATTAAGAAAAACAAATAAATTATTTATGAAAAAATAAATTGAACAGATCAAACTCGTCGAACCAGACTTATTAGATGACTAGTTCACTGGTTTTCGGCTTAAACCGACCGGTCCGATTTGATTTTAATAACTATAATTTTTAGTTGCAAAACCAAATACGTGGTTCACTTTGGAAAGGTGAAATATTGGAGAGGCAAGTCTGGCTTGCATAACGCGAGAAAAAGACAACTAAAAGATTGGTGGTGCATGCATTGTGAGCTACTCATGATGAAACACAGAAGGGGGGCATTTAATTTACGGGCCTAACAATCTCAATCAATTGAATTGACACTTTTAAGTTAAATCTCCATTGCTCATTATAATGAGTTGAGGACAATTAATGGATTGGTACAGAATTCTACAATATGTTACTCCATCCATTCAATATTACAAGAAACAAAAGCCACCCATTCCAAATTATAAGAAATATTTATAAAATATTTTATTTTTTACTTTTCCATTTTGTAATATCCGGATAGCCATTATCTGGAAAATTATATTATAACAATAAAATGTCCAGTAATGAAGATTTTGTCTCAACATGTTATAGGATTAGTTTTGGGATAAATTAAGAAAAATTAAAGGAAATTTATTGTCGGAAAATACCATTTAAGGCCATAAAACATTCCGAAGGAATTATGGAAAATTCAAAGAAACATGAAATAATTATGAAAAATTTAGAAAACACATTATTCATAATTTAGACAATTTAATAAAATATTTCCTATGAAAATAAAAAGAAGGAAAACTAAAAAGTATTCTAGAATGGAAGTTGATTCCATAATTTTCAATATTTTACTTAAAGGGTGAATTAACAATGTTAACAAAATTATTGTGAGGAAATAATTAATTTTAATTAAGAAAATTATTAGGAATTATTAAAGGAGTAATTAAGTAATTTTTGGAAATTTTACAAGGTCTAAAGCCATGTGATTGATTAGGAACCAATAAGAAATTTTGGGAGAAATAGATATAAGATAAATAGGATAATAAGATTAATGGAAAAATTATAATTTTATATATATGTGTGTGTGGCCGAAAATTAGGCCAAAAAGAAAAAAAAAGAAAAAATAATAAATAGAAAATGAGAGGATAAATATGAAAGAAGATCTTAAATAAAATAATAATAAAATTAAAACGTGTTAATTAGATAATAATATAATAATCAGAGTAAAAATGAACAGGATAAATGATCACGGATAGAAAGTAATCCCGTTGTGAGATTCTGGGAATGAGTTAGGAAAAACCAGAATATATTATTGGTCAGTGGATTTTTATCCAGAAGTTAGTACCGACCGAAGTTATTTCTGAAACCGGTCGCGAATACCGAGGATTTTCGGCAGACAACGGAATGTCCTTACTGGGTATATAAGGGTAGAAGAACCCAGTATTCTTGAAGAGGAAGCAAAGACCTTCAGGGTACTGCTTCCGGAATTTTAAGATTTTACGAAATTTCGCGATCAGGATACCGAATCAGGAATTTTACCTGATAAAGCAAGATGACATAAGGCTTGATGATGCAGCAGGGATGACATCATCCTTGAGAGGTGTAAGGCCAAGATCTTGCGACCTCCAAGAAGTGCGATCTAACGGCCAGAAACTGATCAGACAAAGTTCAAAGGAATTACGAAAATGTCATTGGGCTTTTCTATAAATAGGCCATCATTCCTCTTCATTCTTCACCAATTCACACAATCCTACAGAGAAGTTAGAGAGAGAAGCTCTGGAGGAGGAGCAAGAAGTTCATAGCGAAGCTCTGAGTAAGTCTTCGGTTCCTAGTCTTTAGTTCGGTAATTCTTCCGATAGTTATAATAGGAATGCTAGAATAGTCTTTAATCTTCATATTTTAAGAATAAATATGATATTTATTTTAGAAATATGATAGAGGAAAGGCTATAGCAAAAATTTTGAGAAATTAAAGTCGAAACAGCGAAGCTCTGGCGAAATTCCGCCGAACAGTCAAACCAGGGGCAAAATGGTAATTTGCACCTAAAATGCCCGTTTTGGTTCTAAATACTCATATTAGTGATATTAACCTTATAGGATACTCGGAACACCGAACCGCTGTTTCCGCTGTCACCGCCGTTGAGCCGCTGTCAAACGTGCCGTAATTTGACGGAAGTGTCAAAAATCGTCAACGGAGGTACGGACGCGTATTGTAACCTTAACACTTATGCTGCTTATATACATATATGTGATAGACATGCTTAGATACTGAAACTCTGCTTAGGGTTGTCAGTTATACTTACAGCTTGATACGGATTATAGTCTTGGTAATGCCGTTGGGTTTGCTTAGCGCTGAGGACACGATGGGCCGTCGTGGCACTGGATATGTGCAACCATTATGTGGGGCTTTACATACTGCTTTGTGCTTATGTTCTGCCAATATGTGATCATGCATCTGCTTTGTGCTTATGTAGTGATATACTGCTATTATGTGAATATGTTCATGCTGTTATCAATATACTGTTATATTTGAGCATAAGGTTAACCGTTACCTGAGATCCAATTGGAAATTGGATCTCAGCTGTAGCTTCAGGGTCAGGAGTACAAAGGGGATGACAATAGAGGCAGGTGTCCGGTGTAGGAGGGCGGAAGAAGTTTATCAGTTTATCTCTGTATATTCTGTTTAACATTATCTTCTTTTGGGATGACTGTATAAGAAAAAAATTACACTATGGTTATGCATCTTTGGATTCAGATACTCAGTTTATGAAAATGCGCTAACTCTGATTACCGTGTTGGTTTTAAAAAAAAAAATCCGCTATTTTAAGTGGGATGTTACACATTTTGTCCTTATCTAATTACTTTTATTTAATATTAATACAATAAATCTTTACAATCTCAAAAAACTTTTACTTCTATTATATTTATATTCTCATTCTCTCTCTTCCAGACTTCCACAATCCTCCTTGTTACAATAATTTTCTTATTCCTTATCTCCTCATAAATAAGGTATTTTATTAAAAAAAATAGTTAATTACAATTTTCACACACTTATTGTCCTGTATATAGCTCCAATTAGCCAAAGACAGAGAATGAAAGACCAAGCAAGCAAATATCACAATGAGGATGGTCCCCATAAGATTCTCACACTACTACAAAAAACGTTAAAAACGTCCTAAATTAGAGACAATAAACGTCCTTATTGAAAAGAACGTCTGACTAGGGGAAGTAGTAAAAAGACGTCTTATAGTTAATATAGGACGTCTTAAAAAGACGTCCTGTTGGAAAGATAGGACGCCTTTTTTAGGCGTCCTTTATTCACTATAGGACGCCTTTTTAAGGCGTCCTATAGTGAATAAAGGACGCCAAAAAAGGCGTTTAAAAGAAGAAAAAAAACAAAACCCAGATCTGGAAGAACCAGGTTGGCTGAAGAGGATTGTTGCTCCTTAAGCTGCAAATCTCTGGTATATATAATGCACATATAGTAAAATCCAATTTTACAGACGTAGGTATGATCCCGCACCTCACACACATCCAATTTTACAGAAGAATGACATGCACATACAGTAAAATCCATCGACAACAGAGAACCTTAATTATTCAACAGGCTACAAACATAAAAGCGAGAATATCACAATAAACAAGCTTCAATGGGGTCAAACGAGAAAAGAAGCAAACCGATTGAAAACTCTCTTAGCATTATCAGTTTCAGGAGTATTCCCGGAACCGTTAATTACAGACTTGCGAAAATTGTATATACGAAATAAACAACAGATTAGAGCAATGCTAGAAAAAAAAACGCAAGATATTTAATATAAGCAAACAAGAATCCCAAGAAGAGTCAAATGATAGTTACAGAAACCAAAATTGCAATTTTCAGTTCAAATTAAAGTACTAGAGTAATAATTAATAAATTAAGAAAAACTCTAACCCTAGAATTCGAAACAAATCCCCAGAAACTGAGAAAGAATGAATCGAGCAAGAACATAAAGGGAAAACGAAATTAAAAACCCTAGTGGAATGGAGGCGGTGCGTGACGGAAAGATCTTCCATGTGAATTCCTGCATAAGCTACCAGTGACGGAAGGATCGCAGAAGCATAAGGTGTCCTTGATCTTGTGGAATCCATGGGTGAAGACACCGAACTCAAAAAGCAAACCGATCAAGATGACAACGAGAATGACACACATACACATCCTGCCTTTATGAATTTATGGTTGAGGAAGGGCGAGGGTCGGCACGAGAGGATTTTACTGAGATAATGAATGAGAAGGGAAAATATAAATATGAGATTTTAGAGAGCTTTCGGCGCCCAAAATATAATTCAGAGCGCCTAAATTGGACTCTAGGCGCCCTTATTTAAATTAAGGGTTTAGGGGACTTTAGGCGCCCTTAATTTAAATAAGGGCGCCTAAAGTCCTTAAATTAAAAAAAAGTTTAAAAAATAATTACTTTAGGCGCCCTTAATTTAAATAAGGGCGCCTAAAGTCCTTAAATTAAAAAATAATTTTTCACAAGTTTTTAGGCGCCCTAAAATAATTTTAGGGCACCTAAAGTATATTTTAGGCACCTTAAACTTTTTTAGGGAGCCTAAAATATATTTTTTGGCGCTAAATTTTTGGCACTTTGGCACCTAGATAATTTTTTGAAAAAAAATTGGCACCGAAGTTTTAAAATTAATTACTTTAGGCGCCTAAAGTATATTTTAGGCGCTCTAAATAAAGTTTAGGGCGCATAAAATATACTTTAGGCGTCCTAAATTTTATTTAGGGTGCCTAAAGTACTTTTTACTCCCTTTTTTAAAATAAAGACATTTTTAGAAAAGTAATATCCATTTTTTGTAGTAGTATCAAATGGCATCTTGTGTGTCTGTCTTTCCCTAATTGCTCTTGTTTACGGAGTCAGACATCATAGTCCCCGTTGAAAATTACTTTCCTATTTAATCAAAGAGTTTGGTACTTTATGAAGATATCATGGCCACTTTTTAAAATATATTCGTTGAATTTGTTCCTTTTATGACTTTTTAAAATGGCTAAAATATAATTCTAATTAAGTTTACATTGAATTTTAATTTTAGTTTAATTAGTTTTTTAAATTTATAACATGGACTTTTAGACTATTAATCTCAACCCTGTTAGTTTTATTTTAAAAAAAAAACTAACCCAGTAAATTTAAATAATGATTATAAACACAATTTGTCAGCATTTAATTATAAAGTCATCATTTAAATTTGTTGAATCAACATTTTTAACTAAATAATGATGTTAAGATTAAGTCACTAAAAATATACTTTATAAACTTAAGAGATTAAACTAAAATATGATATAAGTTTAGAATATTGAACATATTCTTTATATTTTTAAAATTTCAATATTATAATACTTGCCACTGTTTTTTCAACTATACTGCTATCTCTTTACCAACTTTAAAGGTCCAAAATAACATTAATTATTAAAATATATCAAGGACATACTAGAAATTTTTTTTAAAATGAGGCAAATTTATTATATTTCTTAATTTGTTTTTTGAAACATTAATTGCGCATAAAAGGAAGCATGGTAGAGACTTTCAGGGACATTCTATTTTACTTTTTAACTGCTCCTCCATTTTACAATATATGACTCTTTTGAAAGCATGAGAGAGTTCAAAATAGAAGACACATCAAGTTTCATCAATATTCTTTTTCCTATTTTGTTCTTGTGACCAATACCCACTTTTCAATTTTTATCCACTAAATATATCCCCCTTCTATATCAAATGACATTCTCAATATAATTAAACACATTTTTCAAGAAAAGTAAAAGTAAAAAAAAAAATTATGACACATTAAATGACTTAATTGTCATTTATTGTTTCCACATGAAATAGTTGAAGTACCTATATTATACACCGGAGAGAGTAAAATATTATTTTATTTATTTCCTGTTATTACGAAACAACAATAACTGTTCAGTGCTCAACTTAATATTAATTATACAAATCGTTACTTATATCAATTAAATAAATTAATAACCCATTATGTTCTCAGGATTAAACGTCAGTGATCCATCTCAACATTCAACAATGAGCTAATGAATATGGCAGTCACAGATTTCACACAAACACATCAATTTGAATAATAGAAAGTGATTATGAGCACACATATAATTTTGACGTTATTTTAGTTTTTTTCTTAAAAAAGGAGAGAATAATAATCTAGCACGTGCAATTATATCGGCCTTATGTGTCGGTCACATAATCGCCAGTCAGAACTAAGATCACAAAACGAAACAAAACAAGGAAGAGTGGGGTCACCTGTCCAAAATTTCTAACTTGATTAGGCCGCATCGTCTTCAAGCACTCATTATAGGGTGAATTATATTTGGGCCCCAAAGACTAAAATTAATTACAGAGACTTTTTTGATAGTAATTAAAGAGATTTTAACAACAAAAAATATCATTTTAATAACTGAAAATGTCATATTTACAATTAAGACTTTTAGATATTAGAATTCTAAGACTTTTTATAATTTTTTTTGTTCTTTGAGAAGTAAATGTAATTCTCCCTAAAAGTAATTTGCTAAGTGCATACTTTTATTTTTCTTTATACGAAAGGTTTCTCTTTTGAGGTTGAAAGGGTTATAATTAGTGTTTTCCTGATATTCACACTTATATTCTTTTAATAAAACACAAAAGGTTTTTAATGTATACTTTCATTTTTGCCTTCTCTTCTTCTCTTCATGTCCTTTTTTTTTTAAAAAAAAAAAAAAGAAATCAGTGATGCATACACTACTGACTTAGATTTAGAGTTACAAAGGTTTTATACCTCCAAGCTATTGTCGATGAGTTCAAGGTCATTATCATTCTCTCAATATCTCTGTATTTTTTTTGGGAACAACATCGCTCTTCATGTCTTTTATAACAGGAAAACATGAAACATCATAATGATACTATCTCCGGTCCTAATTATAAGGTAAAGTTGACTTTTTTGGAGGTATTAAGTAAGCTAAATAAGTTACTTAACCATTTCATATGTTGTATATTCTTAGATTATATATTAGTTTATTAGTCAAATAAATTAATTTGAAGAAAAAAAATAAAAATAAAAATACTCTAAAGTAATTTAATTAGCTTCATTAATCTCTCCAAAAAAGTCAACTATGTCTTATAATTAGGACAAGAGGGAATACTATCTAGTCATACGTTTAAGATTTGAAAAGTATTTTTCTTTTTCTTAATAGAAAGACATGATTATAATTCTAAATTATATTAATGTACATAAAAAAGGGATTTGGAAAGACAAATGAACGGTTGAAACTCAAGGGTGTTTGTGAGGAATGTGATATAAATGTTTATGTGTTTTTGGTGAGCTGTGGGGGGGTTAAAGAATCAAAGAGAAGATTGCTTTTTCTGCATCACAGATTCACAGTATGTGAGTTAGGACTTAGGACAGAAGCAGTTTGGCATCCTTCATGAATCAGACACCAGAGTCTATCACGTGAAGAACTCTATTGGCGTGAGGCCATGCCATCATTTCCACTTCTTTCTAACAAAGCCGACGTGAGGTCAAGCCATCACTTCCACTTTTTTCTTACAAAGTTTCCACGCCCATCCCATCTGTTGGTTGGAGTGTATCACTTAAAGAGGGGTTAAATTAGGTAATTTATAAAATTTAAAACAATTTTAACAAAAATTAAATTAATAAGAAATTGTTAGGAAAATATCACCGAAGCATGCACAAAGATTTATACTAGTTTGACTTTAATATCTTAATCTATGTTTAGTCCTTGGAGTGTTTATGAGATTTCCACTATTTTTCAATGATTACACAAGTTCTTTCAAAATAATCCTCACCATAACTCACTCCTCCTTATAAAGCTAATAAGACAACCACACTCAAGGTTTCATCATCTTGATATTTTACAACAATCAATTGAATGATAAAGACTTTCTTACAAAATAAATATATGAACACTGAAGAATGTGAATATCACAAGATATTTCAAAAATTATTAATGAGCAATACGTGAGCAATAAATTTTATCGTCGTTGGTTGTTGGCTCCAAATTGAATGCTCTTATTAATTATAGATGAACACAGTAAATGACCATTGAAGCTTTCCATTGAGTGTGTTCAATTTTTCTAATAGACTAGAGAAACCTTTCGTTAGGCACAAACCATGGTCGTTACAAGATTTTGAAGATAGGTTGCTTTCGCATCACTGCAGCAAATCTTCATACGACATCCCTTTAGTCTGTGTAGTTGACTAAGGTTGAGTTGCTTTCGCTTTCACTGGAATAAGAATCACAGAGTATGATCATCTGACCTGCTTTGATTGAGTTACTGTGTATATGCTTTGTTTTTTGTTATTGCATTTAATGATCTAACACAAATCTTGTTTTTTGAGGATTTGTATGTAATCCTTCAATTAATTATCTAAAACCCATTAATAAACATGTTTAGAAGTATTGAGAATAATAATAAGTATTACTCCGAAGTTATAAAATGATAATAAGTGAATTTAAATTTACGAAGTTGAAGATTCAATGTAAGAATAGGTAATACTCGAGTGTTGTTCATCAAGAGTGTTGATGACTTTGCTCTCTAGAAGAAGACTATTTAAAACAAAGTTTAGTTGAAAAGATAAGCTTTCTTCTAGACCTTCGAGTGTCAATTTAGCCATACTTAAGTGTCACACTTGAGAAATGTGTGTTGCTGATAGAAGACTTTTCAAAAAACAGTTTTAGAAGAAATAAGTTTATGCCTACCAGACACTCAAGTGTCACAAAATGACACTTCAAATGTGGCTCACATCTCATTTCATCATTTAGTATCATATATTGACCTTGGACTTACTTACCTTGGTACTCAAATGTTGAAGTCCTTACTCAAGTGTCAATCTCATTATTTTCAAAATGAATGCGAGTGTCAGTCATTGTTTTGCAAGTGTTTGGACAACACTCAAGTGTTCACTTAAACACTAGAACACTAGAGTGTTAACACAATACTTCTGATACTTCCATATCAGAAGTGAGAGTTAGGCACTTTTCTTGCAAGTATCAAGCCAACACTTGAGTGTTTAGTGTAACTATTATATTTATTGATGTAGAATAGAGAAATAGGTGTAGAAAAGAGATACAAGACACAAGAAATAGAGTAGAAGAAGAGATGGAGAAGAGAGCTCCTTGAGACTCCCACACAAAGTATTATTCCAATCAAGTCAAATCTGAAATCTACAATGAGAGGATGGGCTATTTATAATACTATAGCCTCCCTCAAGTCCTAACTAATTCTAGTTTATGGTTTATGACTAATTATCCTACTAACTATCTAGTTTACAATTAGGTCCCTAGGTTTATCTTACAATTAGGTCCCTAAATGCATATTATTATCTTTACATATCAATACCCCTCCCCCAAAACATCCTTGCCCTCAAGGATGATTGACTACAACCAAACATGCAAACTGGAATCAACAAAATAGAGACTTATAATTCTAAAAAACTTCTTGACAGTGTAGAATCCTCTTTCCTGAATGTTGCTCCCCACAAGTGCAATTCACTTCTTTTATGTTGGAACAAATAGCAACAACAAATCCAATCCAGATCCAAATAGCATTTTCATCATCTCTCCCCTGAACCAAGTATGCAGCAGACTTTGGGTAGGAGAGCACTGAAAAAATGAGAGCCAATTTTGTAGTAGCATGTCACCTATATATTCAGACCCTTTAAGACCCAATTGCAGCAACAAGCTTGGGCTATTTTCTTCAAAGGAAAAGCTCAAACACCCATCTGAAATTACCCACCCCAATGGACCAAGAAGGTACTTCTGCCCCCGAGAGAAATTGCAAGCCAGCTGGACTTCTTCAAAATACTTCTGACCCTTGGCGCAATTGGAAGACAGCTAGTGGTTTGACTTTTCAAACTGAACCAAACCCAGCCACTCAACTCCCGCGTTTGTCTTAGTCATAGAATCGCAACTCTCTCTCGCAACTTGCAAGAACAGTGACGATGGAACAGTAGCGACCTGTGATGAAGTCTCCTGAACAATCACTTCCAGAGAAGAAGGAAGAGGACTCAACAGCAACCTTGTGTTTCTGATCTCCTCCGTCACATCTTTCGGTATTTGATCAGCAACTTCGCTTTCTGTTTCTTCCTCAAAAACAGAGAATTTAAGACCTTCATCATCTTCGTGAATATTGGCAGCTGCTATGTGGTCGATTGGGCCTTCTTGGGTGTTGGTCAAATAATCTTTTCCTGGATCTTCCAACTCTTTTGATACCTTCTCAGCTTTCTTAGCTTGTCTTTGCAAATCTAATTCTTCCATTCGAACAAAAGCACGAGCCCCACGCATTGTTCTTGGTTGAAAGTATTCTATTGAGTCACGGATTTCATCTTTCAATCCATCCACATATGCTACAACCAAGTCTTCTTCTTCCATTTGGAGCTGGAATCTTGTAACAACATCATCAAAAATTTCATTATACTCCTTCACATTGCCAAGCTACTGAGGCCACCATTGACCACCATTATTTGCTTGCATTGCCAATACTAGCACTCTTAATTCATCTCTCAAGCCCCACACCATATCTTGCAATTCATTTCTATGTCTTTCCAGTTTTTCATCAAACTCATCAATCTTGATGAGTTTCTTGCATTGTTCTTCAATAGCCAAGAGTCGATCTTCCATGGTTCTTGATCTCGTATTTACCATCCATTATAAATTCTTAGTGAGAGCAGAATTGACCAAAAACAGAGGACCAGAACCAGAAACCCATAAATGAATTTGACAGAACCAGAAACCAAGAAATGAGGATGACAGAACCAGAAAACAAAAGAAACTGACCCAGAACGATGAATTAGGGCAGAATCAAAACCAAGAAACAGAACTAGAATCAAAGGAAGATACCAGAAACCAAAAATTGAAGAACTGAACCAGAAACGAACAGAACCAGAATACAAGAATTAAAGATGACAGAATCCACAGACCAGAGGGGTTTCTTGATGGTTTCTTGCCATTTTAATGGCTGGCATAACCATAAACCACCCCAGAAACAGAATGAGGAACCAGAAAACAAAACCTGTCTTGAATCAGAACTAAAACAGAACCATTCTTGAAATCAAAAGAGAAGAAGAACAGAAGCAGAAATGAAGAAGCAGAAGAGAACCAAAATGTGGTTGTTTGTTCTCTTCTTGACGTGTTCTTGAGAGGCGCTTGATGTTGTCTTGCTTCTTGATGCTTCCTTGATAGACAATTGATGCTTTTCCTTGAATTCTTAATGAATCTTTGATGCCCCACTTGTTTCTAGACCTTCACAGATGAATCGGAGTGCTGGGTAATTACCCTAGAATCCTGTTCTTCTTCTTTTGAGTTTTTTCTTGCGTCTGTCCCAAGCAAAACAGGGGCAAACAGAACCGAATAGACAAACAGAACAGAGAACATAACAACAGAAGAAGGCGAAGAATTGTCACCTCTGATACCACTGTTACAGAATTGATATTCTGTATAGAAAGAAAGAGAGAAAGATGGACTATAATAGAATTCAGAAAAATGAGAAGAGAAACAGAGAGGGGAAGAACAGAAAGAGATAAACACTTTGAAATTTCTATCTGATTTAAGTTTTAATTTCAATAACTGTTGTATAGTCAAGTGTTATTTAATATATACTCGAGTAATTTGAATCATCA
Source organism: Acacia confusa (assembly GCA_037074495.1). NCBI lineage: Eukaryota > Viridiplantae > Streptophyta > Magnoliopsida > Fabales > Fabaceae > Acacia > Acacia confusa. The sequence continues at coordinate 5,992,285 of CM073509.1, forward strand.
AACCTACATTCATTGCAAGTGTTTATTATTATCAAAACTTATAATCCAAGAACTAACAATCTTCAATAATGTTTTATTAATATCCAATCTTTAATGTAAAACTCAATTGATTTTCATTGCAAGTGTTTATTATTATCAAAACTTATAATCCAAGAACTAAAAATCTTCAATAATGTTTTATTAATATCCAATCTTTAATGTAAAACTCAATTGATTTTTTTTTTTAAAAAAAAGGATATTAAGGAAGTTAAATAAATTATTTTAGAATATTTATCCTTTTTTATATATATCAAACTAATTTGTCCTATTCATTAACTAACATATAATCAAATAATGCAAATACGTTTACTTGGAGGCTGAGGGAAAAAGAATGGGGAGCACAAAGGAATCCAAATAAACTCATTTATTCTAGTTTCTTAATAATCCTTGTTCCTCAATTTTTGCAATGTAATCACATTGGTTCACACGCACGCGCGGGGAGGGAGGGGGAGGGAGGGAGGAAGCTGATGAATCATCTGTCAACAAGGTTTTGGAACTTGACTCGTTTTTTAACACTACCCATTCGATCATACCCAATACCAATCTTGCTATGCATCAACTTTATCGCCAAATCAGCATTCCCAGCTTTCCTCAAGGCATTAGTAAGTACAGTGCGAATCCTTCCAGGTATTTCCCTACCTCTATCCACAACCCCATCAGCTAATTTGCAGGCTTCCCTCACACGTCCGGATTTGCACAGCACATTGATCATATCTTCATAAGCCGTCTCGGGAATAATACCCATAGGGGCCAGCTCATCCATGATCTTACATGCTCTTGCTACCTTACCTGAAAGGCAAAGTCCTATTGAGAGTGCCCTAAAGGAGGCTACATTGGGTGTGATACCTTTGTCAATCATCATGTCCCACAGCTTCAATGCCTCCTCATTCCTATGCTCATTAAAAAGTCCATTGATGAGTATTGTGTAGGTGTAAACTGTCTGCTCACAACCTTCATCTTCCATTCGCCTGAAGAGTTCTAGCGCTTCATCCATTCTCCCACACTTAGACATGGCATCGATAAGAGCATTGTAGCAGTACGAATCCCGAGAGCATCCCTTCTTGGCCATCTCTTCAAAGAGCTTCTCAGCTTCATCTACTCTGCCTGCCTTTCCTAGACCATCAATCAGACTGGAATAGAATACAGCATTAACTGTGATACCGTTAACATTGCAATACTTAAAATAATCCATGGCTTCCTCTAACCTCCTGCACTTGCACAATCCATTGACGATGGCTCCAAAAGTAACTTCATCTGGTTTGATCTCATCCAGATTCATCCGCTCAAACAGTTTCATTGCCCCCACCATGTTTCCACTTTTCGCAAAAGAATCAATTAATGCAGTGTACATAGCCTTGTTTGCTTTATGACCTCTTCGAAACATAGTCTCAAACACAGTATATCCTTCCAAATGTTTACCTTCTCTACAGAGCCCACAGATTACTAAGCTATAAGCATGAGGTGGAATTTCCAATCCCCTTTCTTCTAATTCTTGGTAAAGCCTCAAACAAGAATCAAAATTTCCTTCAGAATAACACGCCTGAATCAGAGTCATGTATGTAATCTTATCAGGCATCACATTTTGATTTTCCATAGCCAGAAGTTTCTCTAGTGCTTTTTGGGTTTTACCTGCTTTACAATACCCCTTGATAATAGTGTTGTAAGTTACGATATCAGGTTGGATTTTCCCATCTTCCATTACCTCAAAAACCCGCTCAGCTGATTCTATGAACATGGAATTCACCAAGCCATTCATTAAAAAATTATAGGTATACAGACTCGGCTCTATGCAATTCTCTTTCATTTGACGCCACACCCACAGTAATTCCTCAACCAAGCCAAGGCTACCAAAGCTTTTAATCAAACAATTAGCAGAAGTAACTGTCATCAAGAAACCCCTTTGTTGTAGCTCCGCAAAAACATATCGAAACCTATTCAAGTCGCCCGATGACAACAAAACATCAATTACAGATACATAACAATCAAGAGTATGGGCATACTTCTTTTGCTTACCAGCCCAGTAGAAGAAACGCAACGCAACATCAGGGTTTTTGTGTAGCTCAGTGGATCGTAGAACGTACGCAACAAAATTTGGGGTCAATTTGATAAAAAATTTGCGGCAGAAAGTGTCCAAATTAGCTTCCATATTCCATGCAGCATCCAAAAGATTGATAATTTCTTTCAGCCAGGGCGAAGGCTCTAATTTTTGAGGAGCTGAGACTACGTCAGAGACATCGCTGAAGGGTTCTATCCATTCTGGAGGAGGAACGGAGCTAGTGAACACAGACTTGTACTTCACGAAGAAATTTGATGTGTAATCATAATATGACGAATTCGAGGTTGACTCGCCAATTTCATTCAGAATCAGAGGTTGACGAGGAAAAGGGGTCGCTACGACAGGGAAGGGTGTTCGCCGTAGTAGGATGGGGATTCTTCTCATCAGGGTTTTACCACACTGGAAAAGCAACATTAGAGAGCAGAGAGGTCAATTTTTTTTGGGTGCTAAAGTTCAAATAGAATAAACATAATTAGAACCAGCAGAATGGCATTTGAAGTAGCTAAAGAAATAGGGCTTATTTGATTCTATTCTCAGTTTTTTCTCCTCAAAACAGTTTTGCAAAACTGTTTTTGAAAACAAGTTTTGGAAACAAAAATACAAAAAAACTTGTTTGGATAATTTTTTCTTAAAACAAGTTTTGGAAGCAAAAGAAGAAAAAAAAAATCTCTTTGGATCCTTTATATAATTGAAAATAATATTATTTTTATATTACTTAATATGTCATATATTAAGAAACTAGTTAAATAAAAAATCAAATAGAATGACCAATAGATAACGCAAAAATGATTTATACAATTAACAAAAATAACATGGTTAAACTTTTCTAACATGTTTCTCCAAACTTTAGATGGAAACATGCCATTGTTCATATTTCATTTGATTACTTCTTCCACCATAATATCAACGTAGCATTTAATAATATGCTTCGGCCAAACTGAGTGTTCTAATTGTTCTACCTTTCCACAGGAAAGGAACACAATCTGCTATCATTATAACAATATAAACTTGATTCACCTAAAGAAATGAGAGAAAGCACGTCAAGATTTCAAAAAGAGAAACATATAAGAAGGAAATCAAAAATTCATTTTACCAGTTGAGAATGACTCAAGAATAATTGCAATAACAACAACAAAGACTTATCTCACAAGGTAGGGTTAGCTATATGGATCGCACGACACCATTGTGCTATGTCAATAAAAGATTCAACAGGGCTTTATGTTGGCTATCAAGGGACTAACAAAGTTAACACAACCCTCCTCCTTTACCCGGGTTTGGGACCAACTAACTATAAAACATAGGCAGAGTTTGAAAGGCACATTTTTATGTCCTTCATACAAACATGCATAAAAAACAGAGATTGAAAGGCACGTAAATTAGTTTCCTTAAATTCTGATCATCATCTAAAAAAGTCCCTTCCTCTCTATGCATGCATGAGAAACAGGAAAAAAACAGAGAAAGGGGTTAGTGATGGACCTACAGGGAATTTAAGCACAACAATAATGTTTTGATATGTGAAGAGCTTACTGAAAAGCTCTTAACTGCATCTTCTGATTTTTAATTAATTTCCTGTTCTCAGTTGTGCTAATTATTTGATGTTGAATTCTGATTCCTACAGTCTACCGATGTTTTTTTTTGCAGAAAAATGTCAAGTTTGTGACTTAACTTGGTAGATTTTTAATTTGATGTCTGGCTGAATCAAAGCATTGGATGTTGCAAACAAAAGTCGAATTTAACTCAGGAGATTCCAAGTACCTGAAGCCGCTCTTAACTGATGATGGAGGAAAGGCTAGGAAGGAGTTTCTGCAAAACCAGCAGAGGAATGGACATTAATAAAAACAACTACGATGCCACTTTAGAAATTGACAGAAATTTCACCGTTGAACCTAAATTCAATTCATATGAGAAAGCCTGACATTATAACAAACCCAAGATCAAGAAAAGCAAAACAAGGCTTTAAAATGTTAACTATCATTAGGAGAAATTGAACACTGAAATTATTTAGTCCATATCAGTTAGAAGTAGTCCAAATGGAAGATTTCTTTCCTCTTTCTTTGAATGAAAGATTCAAATGGAAGATTTCTCCTCTCCCTGTACAATTTACATCTCCAGCCAATGTACAAGACCAAAGCAAAGAAACATGGAATTAGCATCTGTACTGAACAAGTTCTGTCTTTCACTATAGTGCACAACACATTCTCATCATGCGCTCTATCATTCTAGCTGAGAAACTGTACCTCAGAAGGTAATTAAGAAAATCAAGTACCAATCACAAAATACTCCAATTTTGAGGCAGGTTCAGTTCAGATGAGGGAAATGCCCATCAAAAACAAATTAATGAAATACCCAGAAAAAATATATCATTTCGTACGTTTATATTTGGGATTGTTACAACCGTAGCCACAAAGTTCATCATGACAGTCCCTTTCTTTGTATATTACTGATATACTAGTAATTAATTGAAGCTTTTGAAGATGAAAAACCATGTGAAGGGTGAAACCAAGAGGACTGTTACATACAACTATAGCCCACTGTCTAGTAGGACCCTTGGATGAGCTAGAGAGGAATCTTTGCGCTCCCAGGATGTCCTTTCATGCATATTTGCTTTATTAAAAGGCTTATTTACAACACCAATTTCTCCCATTTCTCTCTCTGAAGCCAGCCATGTCTGCAGATAGACAACAAGAGAGGAAGAAGTACCTAAGATATATATAAACTCTCGGAATCAGAAGACCCTCTAACCCCAATAACTTTCCATCATCTTCCTTGATCACTCTTTCTCCTATGTGTCTCTATGTGAACCCAGATAGAGGAAAAGTAAACTCATATAGTCAGAGGCTATGATGGGAAAACTTTTTTGTGAAGTGGGTATATTATGACAGGAATTATTAATTCCATTTACATAAAAAATTGCCTCTTTGTTTTTTTCCCCCTCTCTGTGCAAATTGAGAGAGAACCGAACATAAAGTCAAATAGATGTTTCATCAGATTTCCTTCCGGGGAATCACTATATGTATATATATGCAATTCTTGCAACATGGTTCCTTTTCCACTTTCACTTGAATCTGTTATTCCAAAGCAAAAAACTACTTCTACTAACAATAATTTCTTTATTCTTTACCTAGCTACTCAGATCATGCTTGATTTATTACTTGTCTAACCTTCTACAAATAATACACTGTAAAATCCATGAATCGTTTACTAAACAGCGTATGAGCTGTTTCAAATTTGAAGACATGGGGCGCCTCAAATCTGAACAAACAGCGATGAACACTTTCACATTTACATTATTAGCTCAGCTCATGAAAACGTACGGTGGGAAGTGGGAACGCCATTGATTAATATATGTCCACCAGCTTGGTTTTATCAAGCGGGTTTTTAGAAAAAAGCTGAATCAAAGAACAACCCTGCACGTATGCCTAGACGAATTTCACAACCCAGATCGAATCTTCAGCATACTCATATAACAAAAACTACACGAATTTGACAAGTCATACCTCTTTTTCCAGATAAGCGACGGAGTTCCTCCAAGGTGGCTAGGGAAGAAAAAAACGAAGTGATAGGTGGCGGGGATAGCGGCGAAGAGAGAAACAGAACGGCAGAGAGAGCGACGACGAGGTCATTGAAGCCGAGCAAAGAACGAGTAGGACCAGATTTAGAGGGAGAAAGCGAACTAGAGACCTTGTGAGAGTTGGACGCCGCGAACTACGGGAAGAGGGAGGTAACAGTAGAGGAAGGTCATGAGGCCGCTGTAGACGAGGAGGAGGGGAACGACAATGACGGAGAGCTCGGCGACAGATGCTTGAGGATAGTGAGGAGGAAGCGATTCAAACATGGCGCGAGCTGGAGGGTGAGCAAGAGCGATCTGGAATTTTATTTTATTTTTTATTTTTTGGGAAAACCTCACCAAACTCCCAAAGACAACACAAAAATAATTTTTTTTTATTGTACATTACTTTTCAAAAAAGTTTCTAATTATATTTTTGCTAGTTGATGTTTTATAACAACAATAAGAGGGAATATAGATGAGCTTGTCAATATAGTGGCAACGACTTGTCAATAGAAGTTAAATTAGTTACCATAAATAGGTTTGTCAGTAATTAATTGATGATTTGTCAATATAATCACATACACATGTCAATGAAAACTACTTTAATTAACAAATGTGATCTTGCTAATGGTCCTTATTTGAGTTGACAATATAATCATATACACTTATCAATAAAATAAGTTTACATTTGAAATCTATATCAACAATGTCCTTGAAATTTTTTTTATAGAGAAATTTAAGATTTTTTTTAACATTTTTTCTCGTCCTTAGGACATGAATAAGATTTTTCCCTTTTTTTTAATATTTTTCGCATAAACTATGATGTGAAATACTTATATACTTTAAAGGTCTCACGTCATGTGAACTATATCTAATGAAAATAGAACAACCCAAGTCATTTTAATCTAAGTTGATGACTCTTATGAAAAAATTCAAATTTTAACAAACATCTTAATTTGAAATAAAACCTAAAACAAAATGATTAACCAATTTTTTCTTAAAAAGATCTTAAGTAGTTATGCTTTTATTAGATGGACTTTAGATGATGTGGTAGTATTGGAGTATGTTGTTTAACATACTCCAGTAGTACCACATCATATGAACTCTGTCAAAAAATAATAATAATAATTTAGATCATTTTAATCATAATTAGGAGGTGACTCATCTGAAAAAAAATAAGTTAATTTAATTGTGTGTTTCAAGAAAATATGAATTCATCATTTTGTCTTTTGTGTTTTTTTTAAAAAAAAATTATGATGTGTATTTTTCTAAAAAAAATTGGATTTGAATTTTTTCAGATGATTCAGCTATCAACTATGATTAAAATGATTTGAGTTCTTATGGTTTTATTAGATAAAGTTCAAATTTCATGATACTCTTATAATATATAAGTATTTCTCGAAAAACAAGGGTGAGGGGGATTTGGCATCCACCTCTGCGTATTTTGTCAATAAATGTTAACAGTTAGAGCTTGTTAACAGAGGAGCAACATAGCCCCTTTTTTAAGTCCCATAGCATATTTGCCCTCTCGAAAACTTTTAGCAGTAATGTCTATTCAAAAAACTTCTAGGACATTTTAGCCATTTAACCCAAAATAATAATTGATAACAACTATAATAGTACTCATCCAGTCCTTAATATAAAACATAACTGACTTTTTTTTTGAAAGATTAAACAAGCTAAATAAATTAGTTAATCATAGCATATGTCTTGTATCATTTGATTATATATTTGTTTATAAGTCAAATAAATTAATTTAATATAAAAAAGATAAATTACGATACTTTAAAATAATTTATTTAACTTTCTTAATGTCTCCAAAAAAATAAACTATGTATTATATTAAGGATTGGAGAAGTATTATATTAACAACTATTTTTAAGTAAAACCAAAATGCTAATAATTCTTTTTCAAGGTCTAGAATTAATTGTCTAGCAAAACAAGTTAATAAGACTGAATTGAAATAAGGCTTGATAAGAATGATATTAGATCATTAAAAAATAATTTTTTAATTATAATTTACAACGAGATAAATATATGAGAAAAGTTATATTAATAGCCTGTGGACTTGTTTGTTTGGTAAAAAGCATGGCTTGTTTAAAATGATTATTGGATTTTTTTAAGAGTGGCCTTTCAACCATTAATGACTTTAGTATTCAAGATACATACGTAAGGGAAGTTTTATCAATCATTTTAAATTGTGATTCCTAACAATAATGTAAAACACTATAACCACATGCCACAAATCAGTCAGTTTTAATTAATGTATAAAAAATAATAGGGTTAAAGTGTAAAAATGTACATATGCTTTATTCTGAGGAACGCCCTGCATCAAGTGTTTTTTTAGATGCAAAAGTACATATGTAGTTATAAATTAGGTATTAAAATACTATTTGACTGTTAAGTTTGACATTTTTTCCTTTTAAAAGTGCAAAAATACCAAGGTTCTGAAAATCGGACCAGTCATTAAAACGGTCAAGCCAGTGGATTAAGGGTTAGTAGATCAAACCGGAGTCAGACCGGGATTCATTAAAAAATAAAATTTAATTAAAAGAGGTAAAAATATAAAAATATTTTAAAAATATAAAACATTTTGTGTCAATATTTTTTTTTGGTCGAAATTTTGTGTCAATATTAGAGGATGTGTGATATGGGAAAATGTGTAATAGTAGTAGACTAATAGTACATTGATTTGTTTAAAAAAAAAGATGACAGTTCTCGGGGGTGCAAAATGTCAGAGATATTTCTCAGTGGGTCACGGGTTGATGCTTTTGTAGCCAATAATCAATATAGCTTGCTGATGCAATGAACAGAGGAAAGGTACTATCAATTACGAGTTGCGTGGTTTACAAGCTCAAAGACGAGCACTACAACCTTGAGTTAAGCCATCCAATATCCGGCATACTCTATCTCCGTCATGATATTATCTTGCTGCCGCCTTCATCCATGGCACAGAGAAGAAGATTCATCCATGGCGGAGAGTAGAGGAAGAAAGCTGAATAATCGCAGATTCATCCTTATGCTTCACTCCCTCTTCCATCGGCGAATATGAGGCACCATCCTCACCTTCGTCACCTTTTTCGGCGAATATAAGCCACCGACGTCGACGAAACTCGCCGCCAAGGATGGATCTACACCTCCGTCTATTCTCCATCTCCATCTCTCTCTCCTTCCGTAAACATCAACACCCGCCTTCTCTCAGGCTTTTTTTTAAAAAAAAATTCCGTGACTCGGCCAACTCGGCCGGTTTAGGCCGGGTTGACCGAGTTGGCCCCGAGTCAACTCGGGACCCTGGTTTAAACCATAACTCGGACCGGTTTTCCGGCCGGTTGGCCGGTTCCCAGTCTAAACCGATCAGTCCGGTCCAGGTTTTAAGACCTTGAAAAATACACATAGTTTAACAAAAAAAAAAAAAGTTCAACACCAAATATTTTTTAATTTAATAATTTTATTTCAATTAAAAAAATTATTATTTCTCATGTAATTCTTGTAAGACCAAATTGTTTACTTCCATAATTAATTTTATTTTTTAAATCCTTATTAAATTGTCTAATAATAATTAATAAATAAGTAGGTATTATAAATAATATTTTTAATTAAAAATATTTTTAGTTTTTTATTAAGAAATTGAACTAAAAATTATTTAAATAATTTTTTAATTAATATTATTTAATTTTTATTACATTTTTTAGTTATGTAATATAAATATAAATATTTGCGCTGACAAGGATTGTAAAAAAAAATTATGGAAATAAAAATTTTGTCTTCTCATTAATTATATCAAGAAAAATAATAATTTCCTTTAAATGAAATAAAATTATTAAATTAAAAAAATACTTGGTGTGGGCGTTTCTTTTTACTAAATCACATGTATATTTTACACATTTAAAAATAAAAAAAGTCAAACTTAATAATAAACATTTGAAAATAAAAAAAGTTAAACTTAACAATCAAAGGGTATTTTTACACGTAATGTGTAATGTACTTTTATACCTAAAAAATGCAAAAATACATTTGGGCTGCATTTTTACACCTTAACTCAAAATAATATTACTATAAAGTATAAAAATTATAAATTTATAAAAAAGTAAAAAATTATTTTACCTCCGTGAGCATTTTATGATCAAGTAAATCACTAAATTGAAAGAAAAATTAGAATGAATGTGAACTACGGTTTCATACGGGGACGAAATGAGCACCAGAAAGCGGCAAGCAATCTAATTTTGACGCGCAACTCTTGTTTTCTATGGAAAGACGGGACTTTGAGTTAAATACCCCCACACAGCTCAATCAGTTTCAAGCATGGCTTCTCTTTGTGGCGTTTGTGCTCCCAGAGCTCTCGAGTTTTTGCCAGCTCCCACTCAATTCCCCAGACCCCAATTCTCTACCGCAGTCATCTCTTCTCAATTCTTCCGCCAAATCTCCCTCTCAAAGAAAACCCACCTCCATACCAGAACGCGAAATTGGATCGTCGGCTCCGTCACAGAGGATCGGGAGGTAGTTCCGGTGAAGGATAATCGGCCAGATGACACCGAAACCCGTTTAACTCAAAAGGGGTCCGATGAACCTCAGGGCCTTTCAGCTTCTTCGTCAGAGGGTGGTGGCGGTGATTCTGATAGACTTACAAGCCGAGCAATCAATGCGATCTTTGTGCTGGGATTTGGGTCATTTGCAGTAACTAAGTTACTAACAATTGACCATGATTACTGGCATGTGAGCATCTTGAATGCATATTGAACATTAATTTTCCGTTTGAAGAGTTACTTTTCGCTTACAGCTTCTGCATACAAAACTTATGTGCTTATACAATTTCTATAGTGACTCTCCATTGTCGCTTTACTTAAGGTTAGTGATGCACTGGTCCGCTTAATAACCTTTATTTATGAACAACAATGTGCTTCTCTGAAGTGTTGTCGGGATTTCTACCTCTTCTTATAATCGAATATAGGCGTAGAGACATAACATTTTTCCGGGGAGATATAATCGAGTGTGAAGATTAAAATATTTTTTTTAAGAGTACAAAACGTTCCAGAAGATGCCAATGGGCCTGAACTTTCACAAGCAAAGCGGGGACTGTGATCTAGTACATCTTTGTAAGATTAAGAACTATATTCTAATTACAAGAAGTCATATTTTATTAAGAGAGAGATTGCTAATAGATTAAAATTAGTACTTACGAAAATAAGCAAGCAACAGTGTAATTTCTTTGTAAGGCATTTGAAGAACTGAACAACTAATTAGCTTCTTGTTACTCAGGGTTGGACCTTTTATGAGATACTAAGGTACGCACCTGAACACAATTGGATTGCTTATGAGGAAGCTTTGCAACAAAATCCCGTCTTATCCAAAATGGCAATAAGCGGGATTGTATACTCCATAGGAGACTGGATAGCTCAGGTACGTTGTTGAGATATTAACTCAAGAAAGTCAGTAATGCTCATCACATAATAGTTTTATTAACTCTTCAGCCACCTTTTGATTCTCTTTTCTTACTAAACGTGCAGTGCTATGAAGGAAAGTCTCTTTTTGAGTTTGATCGGACTAGATTGTTCAGATCGGGCCTTGCTGGGTTTGCTCTCCATGGATCTCTTTCTCATTACTATTACCAACTTTTGGAGGTGATTATTGCACACTATTTTGGTTCAGACAAGAAAACTGGGTGATATACTGTGTGACTGAAATTATTTCATTGTATTACAGGCTGTTTTTCCTTTCCAAGGTTGGTGGGTTGTGCCTGCTAAGGTTGCTTTTGACCAAACCGTGTGGGCAGCAATTTGGAACAGTATCTACTTTGTGGTTTTGGGGTTGCTACGAGCAGAATCCATAAGTAACATATATGGTGAACTGAAGTCAACATTTTGGCTCATGCTGACTGTAAGAAACCATAACCATTAATTTGTCATGTTAATACCTATGCCGATTAAAGATGTCATCTATGATTAACTATCAGTTTGTGGACTTGGTTTTAATGACATTGTAAGTTCATCCGATGTCTAATTTTGCCAATCTTTTTTTGTTTGGACAAATAAATTTTGCCAATCTGAAAGCTTGGCTTTCTTTGATTGATGTGCATTCCATTCTTCTAGATTAAAAAATGTGTTGTAGCCTAGGATGGGTTTTGGGTTTATATGTTGGTCCTGAAAGCATGGAAGAACACTTCAGGTCATATTGCATCTTCAGGATCTCTGATGCTGCAATCTTGCTTGTTTACCATGTTTTATCTGTTCTATTGCTTTAAGTTTTTCATCTGGTGAACAAAAACGTGCAGCTGATTGAAGACGACATTTTGGTTCTGGCTTTTTGTTCTGGGGTTTTATGTTAAAGTTGGTTGTGAAATTGAAAAACCTTTTATGAGCAAATAACCGCTGTGGTGGCAAGTTAAGCATTGGGTTAAAATGTTAATGTTCTTCATTTTTATATTTGATCAATCCTTAATTTTGAACTTTCCAGCTAATTTTAAGGAGAGAGAAAAAAGAATCTAATTGTACTTTATTTCTATCCCCCTGCCTAGAGACTTGAAAGAGGTAAGGGGGAAAGAGGGAGAAAGAAGCAAGGAGAGACGGCAAATTTAGTATAATAAAGATTTTAAAGGGTAAATAGTTAATTGATGGTGAACCAAAGTGTTCGGCGTTTGTATTTTTTTTTTACAGTCCGCATACGCTTAATTGGTTAGAAATAATGATAAACTTCTACTGTCATCCCTACGCAATTGGTTAATTCATTGGTGATCTCCATTCTTAACGATTAACGGTGCTCTACTGTAATCCATTAATAAAATGTGCTTTTAACACTGGTCTGATATGCCTCACAGGCAGGGTGGAAGCTTTGGCCTTTTGCACATCTGATCACTTATGGTGTAATTCCTGTGGAACAAAGGCTTCTTTGGGTGGACTGCGTTGAGCTCATCTGGGTCACAATACTTTCAACGTAACAACACTAAAGCATTATTTTAATGTTTATATTTTATTTGGTTACACTTGAATCCTCCTTGTCATTTCCATTTTTGAGTGATTGTAACCATCAGGAATTAGTTTGGTATGACTCTCAGTCATGTATTTTTCTTTCCATTTTCAGTTATTCGAACGAGAAATCAGAAGCTCGAATATCTGAAGCAGCTGAGGAAGCAACATTACCTAATCCTTCAGACAGCCAACCGTCTCAGAATCAAAGGTATAAACACACCCACATACTTCCTCTTAAGCCTTCCTGAATGAAAAGAGAAACTATTCAGGGCATATTAACCTCTTCCTCATTCATGCATTTTCTACATGTGTGCATGCATTTGTTTACCGGTCAAGATGTGCTAAATAACTTATCCAATGAGACGAGTAATAGACATAGCATATACTCGTTTTTGTACTCAAAATGTTGTGTTCAAATTAAAAGGGGAAAAAGATCAAAATCTCCCAGTCTCTAATTGATCTAGTACATCATGTTGAGTTAACAGCTGCTGCTTCTTGTTTACCTTGTGTACTAGCAGGGAAAAATGAATTGAAGAGAATGAATATTGGGAAACCTGAATTGAAGGCGGTTACAAGAGTGTCATCAACCCTGCAAAAACATTTGATTCATTGTATAGAACTTAGAGGACGATTGAGGGTTACTATCCATGGGTTATAACCTGCTATGGTGTAAAACTGCTAGTCAGCGAGGGAGTTCACATCCTTCTAGCTGTGGTCTGATACGCAAGTTGATATACCAGATTGAGAGATGATTACATGTATAAATACACACAGCTTGTTTAGGCGCGTTCTTCTTCATAATGATGCATTGTATATTAATGACTTAATCTACCTGTATGTATAAAGAACGCCTCCTCATATCAACTGTTGAGGAAAATCTAAGAACAAAACCTCCATTAATGGGAACTGGTTTTTTTCTTTTTCAGTTGATACATTTGTTGTAGTTGGTATCAAGACAAAAGCTTCTTGGGTATGGGAACGGACAACATCAAGGTTGGAAGCTACTATTCCGGAAGTAATTCATTCATCCATGTAACCGGGATGCCTAGTTTTTTTTTTTTTTTTTTTTGGCCCAAGAACAGTCAATTTTATTACCACAAAAAACAAGATCTACAATCACAAGCCAAAGAAACACTCAAAAAACACCTAGGATTACAACCTACCACACAACTAACCTTCAACAGAAAAACAAAATCAAGGAAAAACAAGTATAACAGCACCAATGCCTATACAATTATCCAATTCCTTCCTTATCCTTTGTTGTTTGGGCCTCATTCCAGCGATTCCTAGCCAACTCCAAGTCTCGTGCCAAAATCTTGCTTGAAGGAGATGTTACAAATTCCAGCCACACGTGTTGGTGCATCTCCTTTGCCGCATCAGCTGCTATCATATCAGCAGCTCTATTTCCTTGTCTAGACACAAGGGAAACCAAAACACTATCCAAAGACTCAAGTAGGCTACAAATCTCCTTCTCCAGATCTCAGCATTTCCATTCACATCCCACAAAAGTTTTATTTCGAATCAGATTGTATAACACTTCACAATCAATTTCTAGAATAATTTGCAGGTCAGGAAACTTACCCCTGCAATGTATAGCATCCAGTAATGCCTTACATTCAGCCATCAATGGAGATTCAGCCACCACCACCTTCCCCAATCCTCCTACGAATTCACCTTTGCTATTCCTGCACACCAGACCGATACTAGCTGCACCTGTGTCAGATTTAAACGCACCATCAGCATTTATTTTAATTGATCCAGTAGGTGGAGGCAACCAAGTCATATGCCTTATCCTTTCCTCCTTAAAGACTCTCCTTGTGCTATTCTCATCCTTCCTCCTTGCTCTCCAAAACTCCTCTACCTGCGCATTAACCAACCCCACCACTTCCCTAGCATTTGGCCTTTCATCATTAAAGACCCAATTACATCTCTTCTTCCATATCCACCAACACATTGTGGCAAAGATTGATTTTCCATAATTGTCTAATCTGCTCTCCCTTTGCAACATTTCGCATAGCACATCTTCACATCTTATTTCTCATTTACTAAAACTCAGTCCCCATGAACATCCAAACCAGCAAAGTTTGGTCCAGGGGCATAGAAATAACATGTGCTCCAGAGTTTCGGTTTCCTTTTGACAAATAGAGAAGAGAGGGCTTTGTGCACATTTGCGTTTAAAGAGGGCCTCCTTTGTTGCTACAGCCCCTGAACCTACTCGCCATAAGAAATGAGCAATCTTTGGTGGAACACACACCTTCCAGATACACTTCTAGAGGATTTTAGGAGTTACAGCAGATGTACCAGGGTCTTTAGGATGATTAGCCTCCAATGAAGCTTTAGCCACAGAATAACCAAACTTGACAGTGTATCTGTCATCCTTTGCTGCCAGCCACACAATAGAATCTTCACAATTGTAGGAGGAAAAAGGAATTTTCAAAATCTGCTCTATTGCCTCATTGTTGATCCTCGAGCTAATGTTCTGCAAATTCCAACGCCCATCTAAGATGAGATCAGCCACCCTTAAACAGTCATCACTCAATGATCCAGCCTCATTACTTAGTTTACCACCTTTTAAGCCATGAATCCAACAATCATTCCATACACTAATAGACTTACCATTACCCACTCTCCAGCAATACTCCTTTAGCAATAAATTCCTCCCCTCTAATAGACTTGACCACCCCCATAAGGCATGCCTTCCCTTTTTTGCATTGAGAAAACCAACCTTGGGGAAGTAAATGCCCTTAAGAATTTTGCACCAAGGATCCAAAGGTTGAGAAAGAAGTCTCCATGCAGTTTTAGCCAGCAATGCTCTATTAAAACTTTGTAACTCCCTAAATCCCATACCACCATCATCTTTCCTCCTGGTCATACAATTCCAGCTTCGCCAATGGATGGAACCAGCTTCTCCTTTTTGCCCCCACCAAAAGGTAGAGATAAGGCTATCTATTTCCATGCAAGCTTTCTTAGGGAAGAGGAAGCAAGTCATTGGATATGTGGGCATTGCATTTGCTACTGCTTTTATCAAAATTTCCCTCCCAGCAAAGGTTAACAATCTCTGTTTCCATCCCTGAAGTTTCTGCCCAATTTTGTCCCGCACAAATGCCAAAGCAACAATTTTGATCTTCCCCAAATCACAGGTAGTCCAAGGTATCTACCTGACTGTTCAGAGCATTTTACCCCTAGGCAAATTCGAGATCTTATCCCTTATATTCCTTGGGGTATTAGTGGAGAAAAAGATATTGGATTTCTCCAAGTTCACAACTTGTACAGAGGCTCCACAATATACATCCAGCATTCGTTTGAGTATCCTACAATTCATCTCATTTGCATTAATAAAAACAATTGCATCATCCGCAAAAAAATAATGGGATAAGGCTGGTGCTTGTCGAGCTAGCTTAATTCCTTTCAATTCTTTCCTATCAACATGTGTTTGCAGCATCGAAGACAACACTTCAGACACCAAAATAAACATATAAGGCGACAACAGATCTCCTTGCCTCACACCCCTACCCGGCTTGAATTTGTTTATCTTACGCCCATCAACCTGTACAGCAAATGCAGCAGACAAGATACAACCCATAATCCATTGCACCCAACTCCAACTGAACCCCATTTTTACCATCATGGCTACCCGGATGCCTAGTTGAAGTGCATTCTTTGAATCTGTATACTTGATTCAGCATTTAATATAGGATTATAAGATGTAGTTTAATCTTCTGGGGAAAATTAAAGGAGCTAAATAAATTACTTAGTGCATATGCTATATGAATTGTAACACCCCCGATTTTCTAGAATTAAAATAACATAAAATGTCGATAGTTTTCATAAATAATAAAAAAAAAAATCCGAGACAATCCACTTCAGGGAGTGTCACCGCCGCACTTGTATAGGACAAGGACAAGTGCAAGGCTTCTTATTAATGAAATAAATCTAAACTTAATCAGAATGTTCATTAAAAGAAAATATAAAAGAAAAGAAAACGAAATAAAGTAAATAACTAGAATTTATTGTCGTCATCCTCATGTCCCACGGCTAACCCCAATCTTTGAAATCTGTTTATTGCAATTCTGCTCCCCCAAAGGATCATCGCAGCCCAAGAATACACACATCAGCAAACACTGGTAATCCTAATTAAATAAAGACAAAATAAAATAAAAATAGAAGTAAATAAATAGATAAATAATTTGATATGAATTGAAATAAAATAAATAAATAAATCATAAAATAAAATAAAGGAATTTTAAAATAAAATAATCCCAAAATAAAATAATTATAAAATAAGATAAATTAATTACAAAATAAAATTAAGTAATTGTAAAATAAATTAATACCAACATAAAATAAAATAAGTATAAAGTAAAAATAAATTAATTACCGAATAAAATAAGATGAGGGCATCATATATGAATATGTATAAATAAAAAGATTTCATTGTTTTTAAAATTTTCTAGTGGGAAGAGAACCATGATAGACCCGGGGAACCCTGCCAGTTTACCCCATGACCTGGGAAACCCTGCCAGTCACAAATCATCAAAATTTGGCCATATCGTAATTTTCTTCCTAGTGTGCACACCTCTTCCCAAAGTTGCTACTAGTGTCCCGGAAAACCCTGCCAGACACCACTTTGGGAGGAACGGATATATCGGTTTACATCAAATAAATTCTCGAAGGCATAACGCCTTAAAAGTGTGTTCATCACTTTAGGAGGTGTCATCCTAAAGTTATCCTCTCATAGCCAATTTATTTTAAATGTTCAAAAGTAAAGTAAAATAAAATAAAATAGAATTAAAATATCTTTACACACACACACACCTATATTTATATATGAATATACTAACAAAAGAAATAGTTCACACCAAATTCGGTATCCAATCCAGAGATATAGCACAACGGAAGGATGATTCACATAAGGACAAAGTGTAATATATATGTATGTATGTAAAAGCCTATAAAACGAAAATCATAAAGGTGCAAATGGGTAAAGAATCGGTGAGTGTATGGTTAAGTGCATGAAAATACAAGAATCATGAAGGTGCCTCAAAAGGCGTGCCTTCCTTTCACAATTCATCATGTATGGACGTGTTGGTCAATGGCATGAGTAAAACAATGAAAACAATTGATGAATAAGGAGCAATTCCATTACAATTAGCTTTAGCAAAGATTTGGATTAAGAATTCAAAAAGAGGACAAAACGCATGGACCCCATAATATACCCAATCAAAAGCAACCGAAAAGCAAATTGAAGTCAGAAGCACATCTACATTTGAATCAAAGATGGGGTTGAATAAAAACATGCGTGGACCCCACGGCCATTCAAGATGGGATAGGAGAAGTTTATATGTTATTGAAGGCAACAACGTTCCTTCATACCCAAGGTACGGCTCGCACAGGTACAGAGAAAGGTAAAACGGAAAGAAAATCTAATATGCATGCGTTATTATATGTTCTATACACTTATAAAGCTATCAGGTCTGAAGCAAATTAAAAAAAGAAGAGAGAAACGAACTCTCGGCATACTCGTCCGATCACGTGAGACGAGAAGGAAGAAGGTATATATGGATAGGGAAAAGAGTTTCTGGGATTAGGATTATCTAGTCTCCGTGATTGCTAAGTTCCTAGAAGGGAAAACTCTGCCGCAAGGGGTTTCCAAAGAGAGAGTTAATGAACGATGACTAAAGTTAGGCGACTAAACCTAACTTATAATTAGGCTCCTAGGGTTTAGCTGGGCTTTGTGGGTTGGGTTTTTTAACTATTGCTAGTTTAATAGAATAATGACAATTCACTTATTATATTCTAATTTAAATTTTATCTTTATCTATCCATTTATTATCATTACTATTATATTTTTTTTATTTACTTTATTATAAATTTTTAAATTTTCATATTAGCATTATTAGTATTTATTATTATTATTATTTTTATTATTAAAATAAAATCTAGGGTATTACATGAATTCTCTAAAATATTTATGTATATCATTAGATTATATATTAATTTATAAATTAGGAAAATTAATTTGAAAAAAATGCTATATATAGGGGGGGGACCTTCAATTTAAGACTAAAATTCATTTTCAAATTAAATCTTATATTTAAGGGAGAGATGGTATATTATAGATTCTAGAATATGTAACATTGTTCATAAGGTACTCCCTCCCTCTAGTTTCTAATATAAAATTTCTTTGTTAAAAGGAGTCCACATTTGGTGCCCATCCTTATGTGCCCATCCCTCTATTAGAGGGATGGGCATATTTTTTAAAAAAATTTATATATTGTATTTATTTATATTTAAATTATATGCTGCTTTCTGAAATATTTTTTACACACAGTATCTCAAATTAATTAGTTTCCTATTCTGCATTCAGTAATATTTATCTGTAACACCAGTATTATGAAAACTAATTAATTTAAGATACTGGGTGTAAAAAACATTTCAAAAATATAATTTAAATACAAATAAATACAATATATAAAAAAAATTTAAAAAAATATGCTCATCCCTCTAATAGAGTGATGAGTACATAATGGGCACATAAGAAGATGGGCACCAAATGTGGACTCGTTAAAAGGTTGATATAGTAAAGTCACTGCCAAAAGTGAATAATATTAAATCCTTCTTTCTCATATACCTATTAATTGCTTTGGAAAGAGAGATTGTATAAAAAGAAATTAAAGATAATTAACATATATTAGTTTAATTCGAAGGTAACCTTGGAAGGTAGTAATAATTTTATCACTTTAATGAAACAAACTACTTTTAATTATTATTGCTATTATTTTTTAAATTCTTGTAAAATAGTTATTATAAGCTTTATATTAGGTACATGATAGAGTATAAATGATGTAATTTCGTTACTAATACTACGGCTTTATATAAAAACAAACTATATCTCTTAGTGCATTGCACGGGGAGTATTGTAGCTGAAAGTGTTAATTGATAGTAAAATGCGCAGAATCATAATGTTAGACAATATGATTATCAAAATATTTTGATAAGGTAATAAACTGTGACATTGATGTAAAAAATTAAATTAAATTAATTTTGATTATCATTGTAGAAAAAATGTCCGAAATTATCTTTGGATATGATGGGGAAAAAACATTACAACTTAATTGTTTTTATAACTTTCAAAAGTTTATTAGGTGATTATATTGTATAATTCATTATTTGATGTCTATTTTTAAATTCAATTAAATTGAATTCATGATTTAATGTCAATTATCAAATTCAATCTACTTTATTACCCTAACAATAAAAAGACAAGAATTACATGGGAATAATATCACAATAAATTTGAATAAATTAAAAACTAAATGTATAACTTTAGTTTGCAGTTATTATTGAATAAGTCAAACTCTTTAGAGTAAATCCAGATTGTTAATAAAAATGCTTTTTTAAAAAAGAAAATTACTTTAATGGTATTAACTTAGTGAGTATTTATGTAATTACACATGAATTAATTTAAGGGTTTAATGTTTCATTTTTTATTATAAAAAATTCTTTTCTGCCCCACTAATATAAAAGTAAGTGGTTATCAGTTATCACTAATATTTTCTTTTTCTTCTCTTTATAATAGAATCCACTTATTTTTATGTGGGTGTGTGGAAAAAAAAATTGTAGCAAAAAGAAAAACATTAAACCCTTAATTTAACTATCACCCTACGCATTTTTCTTAAAGGGATTTTTAAACGGGCGTTATAATATTTTATAAAATTTCATTTATAAATTGATTGATATTAATGATAATAAATTCAAAATTATATTAAATATCGAGATTTTTTTCTTGTTCATTTTCCCTTTTTTACGCGAACGGTCTGAGAAGTTTTTCTGGCCGATGAGGCAAGTCACATGTGAGAGTTTTGATTTGGACTTCAGAGAAAAATGCACAACGGGTTGGGTCGGAGGACCAAATATGTGGCGGAGCCTCTCTCGCGCCCACTGTTTTTACCTTTTTGGCATCCCCCGGGTCGCAACTCGCTCTGGACCTTCTTCATCCTCTGCCATTCTAGGATTTATCTAATTTTGAAAACAAAGATAAATAAATAAACAGATCCGTCATAATCAAAGGCTTCAACGGTGCAATTCGAACTCATGGCGAAACTTGAGGAATTGAATGAATCCAAGTCCAAAACCAAGAAAAGGAATCATGGATCCACCGGATTCTTCGTCTTCGTTGATTATCTCTTCCTCTTGATCTTTCTCGCAGTCTTAGTTTTCATCATTCTCAAGATGGTCGGAATTGAATTCTGATATATGCAGAAACATGCTGATCTGATCTGAATCAGGTATCCACAACACAATGTCCAATAATTTCTTTTCTTTTTTTTGTTCTTTTTTAACATTGTCGCACCACTATTTTCCTTTCCAAATTCATGTCTCTCGTTATTGCAACGTACCGGTGTCGAGATAAATGGTACGTCTATGAACCACAAACTTGTAATGTTTAGTGAGCACATGTTGTAATATACATGGCTAAGTCTCACATTGTTGTTTTCATTCAGGTTATGAGTTTGATTAAAGAGTGTCCTCTCTTCAATCTTTTTTCCCGGTACGAGTGAATACGATTTTGTGTGTGTGTTTGTGTGTTTACCAAGAGAACATTGCCATTTTTTGTGTATTAACTTATGTTCAGTATTTTACCTGTCAAAAACTAATGAAAAGGAACGGAACGACGCTCCCAAATTTTAATTGTTTCACAGTAGGATATGTGTCTATGTTTTCAAAAATTATTTTTCTCCCTCAATAGTTTTAACTTTAGAAGTTACAATGTTATAATTTCCTTCACCTTGTAGATTTTCACCTACAGCATTTCTCATCTTGAGATTGTATTTGTGTATTTGGTAATCTTACTACTTTTAGTGAGCATGCTTTGTTTTGTTTGTTTATCTTCTCCAGCTTTCTTTCTATTGGCAGGATTCTTGTGACATCCTTTAGCTAGCTTCGATTTGTTTGGTGTACTTGCAAGGCGAAAGGTGGTGGTAAATGTCAGTTTTTATTACATCCTAACATGTAATCTTCCCAAGAATTTAGAAATATTTGCTCTATAACTTTGAAGCCTGTGCACTTGTATTCCCCTCCTTTTTGTCTTTCATGTAATTTCTATGTCTCGGATTTACAATTGATGGAATTCTTTATTGATGTCCAAGACCAGTTAGATGATTTAACCCTATCTATCTTCTGCTTGATTTACCTTTACAATTATGAGGAACTATGGCAGCTAAAATCCCGATCAAAACTGATGGTGACAGGATCGACATTTTTCTTTATCTTGGACATTGAATTGGGATTTATTTCCTTCTTAAAACGATATTACAATTTCTGATTTTTTGTTTTTGTGAGTGGGAGAGTAGACACAGACGTCAATCTACTACCTATTTCGCATGTGATAGACTTTTGGTAGTGAGGTGATGATGTCACTTGCTTATTCATGGCACGCCCACCTATCTATAGCTTTCACTGTTTCGTGGGATGATGAAGAAAATTAAATGAGTCTGTTGATTCTAGCAGTCTTTGTAATTGGGTACATGTAGTTGATGTGGAAGTGTGCAACTGAAGGATTCTAACGTGCACTTATTCATTGGTAAACTCAATGCCAGGCTCATATATTGGAACTAGGAAGTGTGAAATTAAAGGGTCCTAACGGTGAGAAATCACAGGTAAGCTCGATATTCCAGCAAGTGATTGACGTACGATAAACAGGGTAGTGGTGACGTTTCCTTTGTTTTGACAAATTCTGGGTGCCCTGTATTAGTAAAACCAGAACAATTAATTGTAGAAGATGTTTTTCATTTTAAATTTCTACTTTTCTTGATGCAAGCCATCTACGCATGAACATTTTTACCCAAATCGCATATATATAGCACTGGAAGATGAAGAACTACATGATTCAGGATTCATAACCAGCATCTACTTTGAGAAACACTACAAAATTACAAACAGCATAAATCCGTAACTTACAGCTTCCTTATTCATCACGAACAAACGAGCTTCAAAACTAGAAGTTCTACTCCCTATAGCACACTTAAATAATGACTAGAAAACAAAGCATAGATTGATTTAACTAAGTAATAGCAGAATCTAGTTCACTCATTCATATGCATAATATAGCTTGCTAGTTATAATTGACTGATCTCAGGGAAAAACAGGTGCCCCTGGAGCTCCGTCACCACCTGTTCCAGGATATGGTACCTCATAACCGGGATTTGGGACGAACGTATCATCGCCACCAGGAACATAACCCCCTCCGGTCGGTCCTGAACCCGCTCCAACTCCTCCACCACCTGGAACATAACCGCCTTCGGTCGGTCCTGAATCCGCTCCAACGCCTCCACCAATGCTTCCACCAGTGTAGGGGTAGTGGTAAGGAAATTTAAACTTAGGCGGCAGTTCTACACGTCCAATGCCAGGAATATAGGCATGATCACCAGAGTCAAAAAACCACTCTGGCTCTTTCATGTCCTGGGTTTGGGAGTTCATAGGAATGTAACGTCCTGAAGCAAGCAGGACGTTGGAGACAAGAACAAATGCAAGGAAAGTGGAAGTGTACTTGTAGGCCATTATAGGAGAGGAAATATGGGGAGATATGTCTTTGTGTTGTGTTGAAGTCACATGAGAATGGTTCCAATTTATAACCAGAGTTTTGTGGTTAAGTTAGATGAAATATGTCGGTGATTTAAGATGGTGTCGTCTGAAATACAATGGAATCTCTGTGGCAGTTGATAATTTGGAGCTTAGTGAAATGCATTATTACACTTGGTTTAAAATGGGATTGCATCACATTTATGTTACCTGCTAGTTTTGGAAATATTCACCTATGTTATAGCGGCCAGTTAAGGAGATTTCAGTCGGCTGATTTATTAGCCGACACATGAAGAAAACTTTGATTGCCTTCCGCATTATTTGTTGATGTTATCTCCTCTGATTCTTGTATAAGTTTTTTTTCCCCTTGATTGCCTATAAACCTGTTTATATGTGTGTGTGTGTGTGTATTTCTCTCCATACAAATGAAAGAGCTTCATATTTTAAAATTTAAGAGATCCTAAGTTTAATCTTTAAGTAGTTCGTAGACAAAAATTTGTAAGACATTTCACATCCACCTGCTCTTATTTATGTCAGGTCTTCGCGTTCATAGCTGAACCATGCATATGCACAAAGTGAAAGAGAAGATTCGGTTCCATTTTCAATGTGTTTGATGCATTAACTTTAATTACATCAGCTCCTCCATTAATTATGCTGATCTCTTTCATCCATAACTTCTCTTAATTAAGAAGTGCATTGCATAATTCCAATCTTAGTCTTGCAAATGCAGCATCTAAATTTTTCCATGTAGGTGTGTAAAAAAAACGTTTAGAAGTGCATAAAAACAGATTGGAATAAAATTTTGTCAGGGGTCTACTGCCAGATTCAATAAACATATAAACAAGTCATACATTGATGGACGAACCATGTTACAAAATCAGCTAAATTTTTCTCCGACAAAACAGTTGCTTCGTTCATTTCACATTTCACAGTATTGCTTCTAGTGTTACAACAACAAAGCATCCCCATTTCTTACCCCACAAGCCAACAACATCCAACAGGATTCAGGTGTTTGGCCTTTCCTCGGAAAATCGAGGAAGCTGAACCAGTGAATTTACACGGGTCACACCTTCCAAACCTGACCAGCTTTGATCTGATGTTGTTCCATCTTCGACGACATCCACTGGTGGCAGTCCTCTAAAAGCCTCATTTTCATCAGCAGATCTCACAGTGAAGTTCCGGTGCAGAGATGGCTCAGACTTCTGGCCATCATCTGATTCAGCTGGATTGCCAGAATGGTTGCTCTGGATGGTTGCCGAAGAATACCCTAGCTCGTCATAATCAGATTCTGAGTCCATCTTCCCATCCAAAAACAGGCAGACGACAGCACAGTCATCCATCTTCGATGTCGGATACTTAAGCTTCCACTCCCGAGCTGCCGAATCCACCAGAATCCTTGCAGCCCGTGAACGAGTTGGTGCCGAGGCTACTATCTCAACCACCTCTTCATTGCTTAACACATCCCACACCTGAACAAAACGGGAGAATCACTTTTGTAAAAGCGAATGATGGTGACTCTTCAGTCCATTCTATGAAGACACCAAATCTCAGAAACCAATTTTGATAGGACAAAATAATATTTTGATACCTTAAACTTATTATTTGATCTGGACTTTTAAGTTTGTTCTGTGAAAACATTGGCTTTCAATTCTAACTAGATGTAGTCATATGCATGACGCAAAGTGAGATTAGTTGCAATGTTCAAAACGGCATCTTATAAGTTACACATCTGCCAAATTCACAAACACGAATTCTGGTGCTGATATGAAACCCTATGCGTCTAAAACAAATCAAATCAAATCAATAAATATTTTGATGCCTAAAATTGCTACCGCCCTCTATTTAATGATTCTTTCATAGGATATACTGACTAATGAACTAATAGCCTTTTAGCTATTTGTTTTTCCATATTATATATGTCCCAATTTTATACAGAGAAAAGTTTACCAGAAGAGATTGATAGTAGTAGTATTTATGAATAAACTAAAAGAATCAATAAAAAACATGATAGAATTGAATGCATGGATGAACAAATAAACAATTAGAATAAGACTGGGAATTCATACCCCATCGGAGGCAAGAACGATGAACTGATCACTATCTGTAAGCAGTCTATGA
Source organism: Acacia confusa (assembly GCA_037074495.1). Classification (NCBI taxonomy): domain Eukaryota; kingdom Viridiplantae; phylum Streptophyta; class Magnoliopsida; order Fabales; family Fabaceae; genus Acacia; species Acacia confusa. The sequence continues at coordinate 6,017,591 of CM073509.1, forward strand.
GAAAACTCAGGTATGGAAATCACACCATACTCCTTCAAGCAGAAATCTCCGAATGCTCGAGCCATTGCTAATCCCGGTGCATCATCAAAAGGCAACCACACCCTGGGAACCTCAGGCTCATCCTGCAATGCAAACACTCTGCCTTTGCACCGCTTAATTCGTTCTGCTTCCCCTATAAAATTTAACAGAATTAGAATAGATTAGCATCGTCAACAACAACAACAAAGCATAAACTGCACAGCGAAACAACAGTAAATGAAGACAGCATATCACACACTTGGCAAATCAGGCTTCAAATCAACAGTTAACTGAATGGCCACCAAGGAATCATTGTCGTCTTTGGATCCCATGATTGCTCGTGAATCCCCAATGTTGCCCATGAACAGATTTGAACCCTGTAAGTATAACAACTTAATCAAATAAGAAAAGAGTTGAACAAGAAGAAGAATATTCAGAGATTTCATGGTTTCACACAGTGATCCATGCACTACCTGCTTCACTATAGTGACGGCTGTGCTACCACTACAGAAGCAGTCCAAATTTGGATGTGACCTGAGTTCTTTGTCCATTGCCTTGTAAGCCTTCATGAAAGCTTCTCTCCAGACAGAATTCACTACATCCTCAGCAGAACAATCCTTCTCGCAGACTCCATCTTCAGTATTCCCCATGAAACAAGCTTTGCCTGAGCCTGAGCCTGACCCATTTCTCTTTGATTCACAGGAGTGCAAAAATGAAAGTAGTTTTACTGGCAAAGTATCCCTGGCATTGCGTGCAACAACATGACCATATGGACCATGGCCATCAAAGACACCGCAGAAAATCGCATCTTCGGAGATGAAGTCCTACAGAAAACACAGATCCAAAAAAGGATATCAGTATGAAAAGGAAAAGAAAAACACAAGTCATCCTTCAATCATTAAGAAAAAAGAATGAACTTACTTCCCATACAATCATGGCATCCTGATTGATACCCTTTTTGCCTTGTTGTGTGAATATGCAAGAACTTCGGCTCTTTCCGTTGGAAAAGATTCGATTAGGTAGGGATGGAAGATTCTGCAGCGCAATGACATGATCAGAGAATGTTCTTCTTGTTCTCTTTTGCCCACAGAAACCTACTTCCAAACAAGATGGAGAGATCGTGTCGCCATTGCTCCTACTACTACAAGTACTTCGACTGCTTGTTGATACACAACACCCCATTTGATCAACTCCACAAATAAGACATCTGATCTTATGAAATTGAAGGCCAAGTTCCTTCGACTTTTTTCCCACTATAGAGATCTCATATGAACTTCTGAGGTCACAGCCCAAGAATAGTCAAAAGTTCAAAAAGTATGACTCACTTCACACTTCAATGCCGAAAAATGAGTTTTCCTTGCTTTGTCAAATTTGATGATCTGCCAGATGTTATACAAGTGGATGAAAAAAACGACTTACGGAAGAAGACAGGTGAATCAAAGGATAACTAAAGATTTCGAAGATTCTAGCCTGCATATAAAAAAAAAAAACTCGGTTAGTCAATATGTGTGAATTTAAAAATCCTAACATGAGATAAAGGAACGGAATATGCTACCAAGGAGAGAAAAGTCCGATTATTTGTCTTTCATCAGAATTCACATCGAAAGCATCAAAATGGAAGCTTTGAATTAATCCCGAAACCAAGCATTAAGATTTTAATTTAAGCAGATGAAACCAGAAAGCAAAACAATCACCCTGTCCATTCTGGAATTTTTTCAAAACCTTATATTTCCCTGTCTTTCCTTCTCACTGAAAATAGATCTCTAAAGTCACATTAAGAAGGAGGAGGAGGAGGAAAAGGAAGAGCAATCGCACAAGAACCCAACTGCTAAGCAGAAGAACGAAAGGAAAACAAAATCAAATTGTGAAAAAGGGGTGAGAAAATTAGAACAAATAAACTCGAAACAAACCTACCTGAATGAGATCGTAATGGAGGAAACACAGTGAACAAAAAGAAAATTAATTAGAAACAGAGATCTTCTCAGCCTTTTCGTCGTTTTCTTCTGCAACAAAGAAAGAGCATAAATTTGGTAAAATGGACTCTTTTTGAAATGAGGAAAAATAAAAGGGAAAGGCAAGCAAAAGAGCACAAAATCAAGTTCTCTACAGAACGATAAGAGGAAAAGTGAAAAACGCAAAAGCAGAAAAGGACGAAGTAATAAAGTTATAAATCTCGTCAACAACGAATCCCGCGGAGAGCCAGAATAAAAATGCATCGGAGATTGGAAAATAATCAAAATATCACGTAATTATCATAATGAGAAAAAACCGAAAAGTAGAAACAGTAAACCAGAGATGTGGATATGCAATTTTCTTTTTTAAAATTCCAAACTCCAAACACAAACACCAACATAGTAGGCTAGCAAAAAGAGGAACCAAGAAATCTCCACCAACCCAAAGATTAAAAGGCAATAAACTGAATTTGGGGAAGAAAACACTTTCCAGGAATTGAAAAAATCACAGACATTCAATAGAAGCATTGCACATGGATCAAAAACTGGCAGAAAAATAGAAGAAATCAATTGTGTTCTCTTCGCCAAACCCCGAAAGGGCAAGCTTTACAACTATCAGCAGTGACCCACCAAAATCAAAAATCAAAGCAGGGTCATAGGCGCTGCGAATTTGAGAGAGATGAAATTGAAATCAAGCATGCATAATGAGAATGAAGAAGGGAGAGCCATCACCTTGGGAATAGAGAAATGGGGTTTGGAGATAAAAAGATAAAGAGGAGAGAAAGAGAGGACGGAGGCAGGAGAAGGATAGAGAATAAATAAGGCGTTGATGGTGAGGATAAGGGTGGTGGTGCATTAATTGCTAAAGAGGGGCATACATACAGAAACCCAAGGAAGAAGAAAGAGTACAAGCAGCGAGAGAGAGAGAGTAGGGTAATTAGGTAAGTGGAAGATGATGGTTCATGGACGAAGTTGCTTACCATTTCGAACAATTTCATCAGGGAAAATCCCTTTTAAAGTCCAGAGGATTTAAAAAAATATCAAAAAAAAATTCAGAGCAAATTCTGCTGTCAAAAAATTTCATTCACAACTTCTTGAATAAAGGATTAACAATTTTACCTATAAGTTTTGAACACTCTTTAGAATGTTTTTAATATCAGAATTTTCTCTAAAATATTTTTGAATTTTTTTTAATCCCTTGGTTGTGTTTGGTTTGAGGGGAAGGTGTGGTAGAAAAGGGTAAGAAAAGAAGGGAATTGATCAAATTGTCATTAAATTCTTTTTTGTTGAGAATATATTTTAGGAATATTAAAAAGTTTCCATGGATTTTTTGTTAAAGAATAGGGTAAAAGTTTTCTCCCTCCCCTCCTTCCCCTCCCTCAAACCAAACTAGCTCTTAAAATCTTAAAGGGGTTTTTCTCATTTCATTACTGAGATATTCACAACATAATGCAGATGCCATTTTCCTCGCATTGTTATTTGCTTGGGAAATTGCATTGAGTTTTATGGTATGAAAAATACTATTTGAAAGTCTCTTAAAATCTTTAATTTGCAAGCAAATCTCATTAGACTTTTAAGTAATATAATTAAAATATCAAAAGACTTAACCATCCTCAATATTAGTTTTCTCACCTATCAGCGCAGGCATATGTATTTATCAATGGCCACCTATGGTCTTATGAATGGAAAAAATCATTGACAAGTCCATAGATATCCATTGATAGATCCGTGAGCAAATCATTGATAGGTGAGGAACCTAACACTATTTAGGTCCTTATGACATGTCAATTATATTATCCAAAATTCTTAAGGGACTTACCTGCAAATTAGAGATTTCAATAGACCTTTTAGTAGCAATTTTTTAATTTGGGACCTAAATGCAATTTTTCCTAAAATTATATATATAATCAGTTTATAAGTTAAACATATTAGTTTAGAGAAGAATAATAAATAGAAATATTTTAATATAGCTTGATTATATTTCTTAATTTCTCTAAAAAAAAAAAGTCAATTAACCTTAATATTAAAGAGAAGAGGTGATACTTTCGCTTTTTTCTCATGCTAAGATTTCACAAGGGGGAAAATGATATTCTAGCATAAGACAAGTACAAGACCAGTACGCCGAACAGAAGGGAAGGAAAGATGAGTAAGTTCTTTTATTTGGTACATTTTTATAACAAATATTCCTAAGAACTTAAGTTCTCGAGTATACTAATCTTCGTTTAAAGATAAGAAGATAAGATCTCATTAAAATTAGTGGGAACTCAAGTTCTCTTATGAACAGTGATGCTTTCGGACATATTTACCCTTTCATAAAATATTTATTTTCTATAAGACAAGAAAATATAATTAAATTCAAATTTATGGGATAAATTCAAACATGATAAGAAAATATTTTAGATAAACTTGAACATTTTTTTGTGCAAAATAAATGATTCATCATAAAATTCAAATTTAATCCATAATTTTTTTTCTTTTTTGAAATAAATGCTTCGTTATAAAATATAGTTTAATCCATAAATTCAAATTTTTTTAAGCAAATTCGCATAAATTCGAATTGCGAGAAATATTTTTTTTATTTTAAATTAATTGTTTTTTAATATAAAGTATATATTTATTAATTCTTTATCAATTATCACTCGTTCATTTTCTTTCTAACAAATAAATCATCTTCTCACATCCCTTGAGATTTTCCTTTTCCTTCATTTCCCTAATTCCTGGGATCTTCTCTCAAATTATGAGTGTGAATAAATTTATAGCTTCTTCAATTTAGTGTCTCTTACTGGGATAATGATCATCAGCAGAAAAATGGACAGAACCATATTGAAAACACAGAACACTGCTTACAATGCTATAAGGATCGATTCGTGGAAGGAATGTAACGATGAGATTAATTTGTGGAAGTCCGATGCCGGCTCACAGTCAACTGGTTACTATGATTTACAATAATTTAATTTATCTAAGTCAACCTTTTTTCATGCGAAATTAAGGAGCTTTTTAATGTTTGATAAGTATTGTAGCATCACAAATAATCATATATTATGTATATTGTAAAAATCTAACCTTATTTTATTACTTTTAAATTGTTTATCTACACTTTATTTCTTGTGACATCTTATATTATTAACAAGAATTTACACCCTGTGCTAGACAAGATGAATATAATTCAGTACTGTAAAATTAAAATAAACTTTTATAAACCTCCGATCCACCTACCTAAAGAGAAAATCATAAAAAAGAAATAATATAATAAAATATAAAAATACCCAAAGTTAAGGGATGTATTGCTAGAGGTGGGATATCTCTATACGTACATGCATAAAATATGGACCTAGTCAGTATTACGTCGAAATTAAACGCAACAAATCTCTAGATGCATTTATAAAACAGTAGAAATTATTAAACTCAATACAACTCAACAATAATAAATCAAAGGTTAAAATACACTTTTAGTTTTTTAAGTTTACATGAAATATACTCATGGTTACTTAATTTTATAAAGTATATTTTTAGTCATATAATTTTAACACGTTAATGTTACTAACGGAAAATGTTAATGCAACAAACTCAACTGAGTTTAAATATTACCTATGTAATTAAAATATATTAATTTTAAATTTAAAGTATGCATAAATTAAAAAATATCTAAATTCCTGATGAATTAGTCATTACCAAAACCCTGATTATATTAAAAAAATGTAGTTTAATAATCTAAATATAAAAATTTTAGTTTAATAATCTAAACATTAAAATCTTGATTTCATTTGCAACGATTTGTTAGTTTATTTTAGTTTAATAATCTAAATATATTATATTAAAAAAATTAACACTTAAATATGCTCGGTAAGCTAAGTTGCACAGTCATCAATTGAATTTATTGCGTTAACATTTTCTATTAGCAACATTAACAGTATTTAAAACGTAGGGTCAAAAATATACTTAATAAAATTAAAGACAAAAAGTATATCTCATGTGAGACTTAAATGAATACAACGGTACAACTATACTTTAGCTTAAACCAAATCACAAGATAATAGAACTTATTAAATCAAATTGGAAAATAGAATCCTCAGGTATTTTTGGAAAATGTCTATTAGGTGATTGTGATCTATGACTTATAATTTTGGTATAATTTTTTGGTCCCGATTACTAGTATCATAACTTCAATTAGTTATATATTGATATCTCGAAAACTACAATTTCATCTAGTACTCTGTGCTTTTCTTTCTCAAATTCAATTTATTCTTAACCCTATTTCCAAATTCAATTTATTTTATTACCTTATTTTCAAACCCTAATAATAAAAGTTGAGAATTGAATGGAAATAATATCCCAATAAATTAGAATAACTTTGAAATAGAATGCATAATTTTAGTGAACGAGTGCAAATATAATTGTTCGTGTATAAATTTAATTATTTCTCAAAAAAGGAAGTTACTTTAATATTCAACAGTGTAAACATAATTGCAAGTGGATAAATTTAATGATATGATTATTTGACCTGGTTTTTATTTAAATGGATTTTTAGACCGGTATTACAATATTTCATATATAAAGTTGATGATTAATTGATATTAGAGGGAATTATTAAAAGTGGCGGAGCTTACATTGGTAGGAAAAAAGTCAGGTTATAAATAATGATTTGTATTTAGATTTATAGTGGTAGAAGTGGCGGAACCCATATAAAAAAGCTGAGAGTTTTATGAGGAAAAAGATAAGAAGTGAAATTTTTTTCATAACAGACTTTTTGAGTTTTAAATTAAGTGAATTTAAGCTCAATCTAAATGGAGTCAAAATCAATTGACAATGTTAAGTGACTTTTTTTTAAACTTACCGCAGAAAAAACTTAAAAAGATTTATTCCAAACAGACCCATTAATTATAACTCTTGATAAAAAATATTGATTCATTGTGAGATTTGTTCAGTAAACATATAGAGAAAGTATTTAAAAAATTGAAGTACTTGAAGAGAGGACGGTCGGATAGACGCGCTGCGGAAGGATAAGGCGAAGAGAAATCAAGACGGACGGAGAAGCACGCGTCCGCTGACAGATACATTGGGCCGCGTGACGTGTCAGTTAAGCAATGTTCTTTTTAAAAAATACCACTCTCATTTTTAAATCATAAATGATAATTAAGAAAAGTTAATTAATTTATTAAATTAATTTTATATGAGAATACTTATGTCTACCCTAAATGTAGGAGTCATCTAATTTTGCTTTTAAATGTAAGAATTTATTCAACTTCTTTATGACATTTGTATTTTATTTAGCCAAAAGTAATATTTTTTTCTTATTAGTTGCAAAAATATTAAAGGATGATTTCTACCAATGAGTACATTTTCTAACAAAAATAATTAAAAAGAGTATTTAAAAAAATAAACTCGTATAGTACTCTATTTTTCATAACTAACTCAAGTAATTATTTTAATTATTATAAATTAGTTATTAAACTAACATAGAGTTAGTCTAACTTTGTATAGTTTAACCATGTGAGACCTCATTAAGTCTCTTTGGTTTTCAAATTTGTGTTCTAAAGGAATCATTGGACAGCCATAAAATTAAAACCAGATAATAATATAAAAAACAAAATGAGGGATCAATTTTTCAATTTGTTTTGCCCATGATTAGTTTACAAACTCATTTACTTTTTTCTTTTTTATCTATCCGCTATCCAGAACTTTGCCCTGACTAATTTTGATCCGACCTGTGTCGCACATCTGGTTATAATGGGTAAATTTCCCAACAGAGTTTTTCTACATTCACAAGGCTTAAATTAAAGACCTTACTTAAGCGATACAAACCGCTTACCATTTGTGATTTAGCTACATACTTTTCTTCGCCTTTGTTATAAACAGGATATCGATAAAAGTGTTTATAAATTTTACCAATTACGCTTTACAGATATAATCATATAAATATTGGTGACAATATTTTATTTAAAATTATTATTAATACCAGGGTGTAATATTAGTAAACATTTTATTTAAAGCACAACAGCTAAATGGTATTCAAAATGGGTTTTTTGGCCTTTTGTAGATTCTTTTTAGGAAAATCCCAATTAAATACCTTTCCAATTTCCAAAACCCTCAAAGGTCATATGAATTTCTAAAAGGATTGAAAAGACATGTAAACTTTTATAGGTTTTACAAATTGAGGTGATTTTACCATTTTATTCTTAGTTTTGAAATAAATTTTAAAAAAGCTTGCCCCTCACTGGAGGGCCACCGGGCTCCGGCGGTTGGCGGCCAAACTCCCGCAGGCCTCCGGAGTGCAATTCTCAAGAATTGCCATATAGAGATGATAAATCTTTTGTTAGTAAATTCAATGATATAAATTATATCTCAATGATATCGAATCAAATCAATATTATGAATAACAATATCTGAACTATCAAATCGATTCATCGTCTAGAATCAAGAATTGCCTTCCGGCAAGGGGTATTTCTTTTTTCTTTTTAAATTTATTTTGAAAACTAAAGGTAAAATGATAAAATCACCCCAATTTATAAAACCCATAAAAGTTCATATATTCTTTCAATCTTTTTAGAAATTTATATAATGTTTAGGGATTTATAAAATTGGAGAGGTATTTGATTGAAATTTTCCCTTCTTTTTTCCCTTTTCAATGTCTAATCTAAATTAGTTATACGAATTTTTTTTTTTTTGGGTTCAACAGTACGAAACTATATATGAGGGAAAACATTTTAGTTGTTTATGCTTCAAACGAATGTGTCGCATATGTCCCGGTAACTTGTAAAATGAAATACAGAATAAAACAACCATTCTTAATATATGAATATGCGGAAAAAAATAAAAATGAGCAAGTGTTTTTTCCTTTGAATAATGTGAGTTGGCCTGGTTTCCTAGAATCCTTTCTCTTTTTTTTTTTTTGTCGAAACTAATCTTGCATTCCATTCCAGGTAAAACAACTAATACAAGACTACACAAAGTACTCCACATTATAGAGACATCAAGTAAAGCTAGTGAAACAAAGAAACATCACAGAAACATAAAATAACCGCAACAACACCAGAAGAAGTTAACCACCATCCATCATAGCATTGGAATTAGAGGCTCCATCCACAACAATATTAGCCTCCTGCATATCCAAGGTTAGAAAGGACAATAAAGAAGGTGACAGTTGACAAACCCACCCAATAGGGTACACCTCCTTAAAAGCAAATATTGCAAGAAGATCTACAACTCAATTACCCAGTCTCGGGGTAAATGATAGAGAATACCCAACCTTGGCAGACATGAGACAAATAATATCATGAATTATGCTCCTACTTTTCCATTCGAATAAGTTAGGTGATTTGGCTTCCACACAAGAGAGCAGCGGAAGACAATCTGTTTAAAAAATTACCTTATCATGGCCCAAGTCCATAACTAACAGTAGAGCTCGCTTAAGTGCCAATGCTTCAGTCATAAAAGCCGAAATGGACTTCACTTTGTCTATAAATCCCCATTTAAAGTTCCCAAAACAGTCTTGGCAAACTACACTGATCACCCCAGCATTCTCATTAGTACAAAAAGCTCCATCTATATTAACTTTTAAATAACCAGAATCCGGCGGGTTCCAATAGACAAGAGGGGAAGGAGATTCCCCCACCCTACCCGACAATGAATGCATAACCCCTCGACTGACCCAAAAATCATAGTTACACGCTTTTGCCCTCTCTAACACCAGTAGAGGATTAGGTTCTAAATGATTGAAGACCTTGTTGTTCCTTTGTTTCCAAATATACCATAAGATCCAGCAAATTAAGGAAATATCTTGGGGTTCCAGTGAGGACATACCTGTCAATTGCATTCACCAGGCATTAAAGTTATGAACCCTCATAAAGTTGATTTTGGCCCCCAGCATACAGCCAAACCACACACATCTGGTCCAGGGACAATAGAAGAAGAGGTGTTCCAGATTTTCCTCCTCCTCCTCACAAATGGGACATAGACTCCATCAGGCCCTCCTCCTGCGAACTAGAGCCTCATTGGTTGCAATAGAGTTATTTAGAAGTCTCCATACAAATTGCTGCACCCTCGGAATTGTTTTTAACTTCCAAATTGAGTTCCAAACTGAACCAAGTACAACAATAGAGGTTCCCACCTTAGTGCCATCATTCCTCAATTTCGATTTGCCATTATGATAACCCAATTTCACCAAATATTCTCCATTTCGAGCACCCGTCCACACCAATTTATCTTCCAATCCATTGTTAGGAATAGGAATGTCATAAATGGCCATCTTGACCTCCTCAAGTAAGTAATGGGAGATAGTGGAAAGATCCCATTTACCATCAGTTATAAGATCACTCACTTTACCTTGAAAGGTATAGGAGTCTTCGCTGCCAATAGGCTTCTTAGGAAAGCTCACACCGGGCACCCAACAATCTTCCCATATTCTTATTCTTTGGCCGCTGCCAACATCCCACCGAAGGTCCTTCATAAGGAATTTCCTGCCTTCAATGATACTAGACCAACACCATGAAGCTCTATATCTTTTATCCACATCCACAAAATCAGCTTTAGGAAAATAAATACTCTTCAGCACTTGGACCCAAAGATCATCAGGCCTCGTCATAATTCTCCAAGTCGTCTTAGCCAACAAGGCATCATTCATAATTACCAAATCACGGAAACCCATGCCATGAAGAGATTTCCCCAAAGTAATAGTATCCCAAGCCTTCTAGTGGGTTCTACCTCCAAAAGCATTACCCCCTCACCAAAAATTGGCAATAAGACTCTGGATCTCTCTACAAGTCTTGAGAGGGAATTTGAAACAGTTCATTGGGTAGATAGGTATTACCGGGATAACTGCTTTGATCATGACTTCTCTACTAGCAAAGGAGAGGAAGGAATGGCCCCAGCCTTGGATTTTACGTGTAACCCGCTTTCTTACATAAGCAAGCGCCTGGTGCTTAGTTTTCCCCTAAATGCTAAGGATACCTAGATATCTCCCTGGATCCTCTATGGCTGCAATCCCCAAAATGGTACCGACCTCATCTTTAACTTCTTTAGAGGTATTGCTTGAGAAGAAGAGGCTCGACTTGTCCAAGTTAATTACTTGGCCTGAAGCAACACAAAATTGATCTAAGATATGAACCAAAGCCATACAGTTACTCCTACTCGCATTCATGTACAAAAGGGCATCATCCACAAAAAAACTGTGAGTAAGCTTCGAGCAACTAAGACTCAACTTGATCCCTTTAATCCGTTTGGCCTCTTGATTCTTTCGAATCATTAATGAGAGAACTTCCACTACCAAAATGAACAAATATGGCGAGAGGGGATCCTCTTGCCGTAATCCTCTATTAGGAGTGAAAGAACTAACATTTTCCCCCAAAACACAAATATTTAAACCAACAGACCTAACACACTTCATGATAAGAGAGACCCAACCCACACAGAAACCAAATCTCAGCAACACCTTCTCTAAAAAGACCCATTCAATACGATCATAAGCCTTACTCATATCAATTTTTAGGGCAAATTCGTGCTTACCCCCATACCTCTTCCTCCGGAGATAGTGATACACCTCATGCACAATAATGATGTTGTCATGGATCCATCGCCTTAGGACAAAAGCACTCTGATTGGGCGAAATGCAGCTATCAAGTAGGGGCCTCATCCTACTAGACAAAACTTTAGAGATAATCTTATAAGAGAAATTGCATAATCCTATGGGACGAAAGTGGGAAATATGCTCAGGTTTGTCAATTTTAGGAATCAAAACAACATTTGTATCATTAATCGCCTGCAAATTCAAATTACCAGCAAAAAAACTTTTAACCAGAGAACATACAGAGTCACCTATTTTAGACCAGGCATTATGATAAAAGGAGCCAGAGAAGCCATCAGGACCTGGAGCCTTAGTACTCCCTAAACTAAAAGCTGCCTTTCTGATCTCCTCTGAGGACACAGGAAGCATAAGATTCGCATTCATCTCAACTGAAATCTTTACATCAATACAGTCCAGCACTGAGTCTAATTCAGAAAACCCAGAAGAAGTGAATAGTTGTTGAAAGAAGTTGGCTATATTAAGAGAAATTGCATTTTTATCCATAAGCCAATTACCAACATCATCTTTGATGCATACAATACTATTCTTCTGTCTCCTCTTGATTGTTGATTGATGGAAAAACCGCGTATTTCTATCACCCATGGTAAGCCAATTTACTCTAGAACGCTGCCACCAAAACTGTTCCTCAAGCTCAAACAGACGATTCAGACTCTGCTTAATATTTGAGATCTCACTCATAGTTCTCGAATTCAGCTCCCCTTGAGAGACATTTTCCAGCTGAGCTTTCAAATTCACAATAAGCCTGGCATTATTAGGGAACTCCTTTTTGCTCTATTTAATAAGATCATCCTTTCATTTTTCCAGATTTTTAATAAAGGCTTCAGAGGTCGGTACACTACCCTCAGTGATATTCTGCCAACTCTTCCTTACAACCTCCAAAAAAATTTTATGAGCGGCCCAACATGCTTCAAATCGAAAAACTCGCTTCCTTCGATTGCATTCTAGGTTACATTGAATAAATAAAAGGTGGTGGTCAGAACCAACCGGTGCAACATTCAAAACCTGTAAGTTTGGGAAAAGATCCCTAAGATGACAATTACCCACTGATTTATGAATCTGCTCCCTGATTATTTCAAACCCCTCCCTATTGTTACACCATGTAAACCAATCTCCATTAAATCCCAAGTCATCTAAACCACAGTCAGCCAGAAAACATTGGAAATTCAAAAATCTTCTCCAAGATCTAGGCCTCCCACCGCTCTTTTCAGATTGATGTAATATGTCGTTAAAATCACCCAGGCACAACCAAGACTCCCTAATGTTTCTACTAAATCTCCTAACTTCCTGCCAACATTGAAGCCTCTCATCTTCATCGTTTGGTCCACAAATACAAGTAACATAGGAGGGAGAATCCAATACATCAGATGACAAACACACATGGAGAATATTAGAAGAGGAAAAAAGAATATCTACCTTCACTTGGTCCGTCCACCAAAGGGCTAAACCACCACTGCAACCAATTAGATCCACAAGTCATTCCTCACTCAAGCCACAATGTCTCCGCAACTTCTGCAAATAACGAGCCTTCTGCTTGGTTTCCATTAAGAACACAATATGAGGCTTTTTTCAAACACACTCTTCCTTCAAATTTCTGGTTGTCAAGGCAGCCCCTAGACCTTGACAGTTCCACACTAAGGCATTCATGGCGAACCGGTGGTTGGTTTAGTCCAACCACCGGCGGATTGTGGAGAAAAAGCAGAAAAGTCTTCATCAAGATCTTCTATTCCCGTCACCCAACTAGTCGAAAAATTAATTTCACCTGTGACTAAGCTACTTCCAGACGATATCAAGTCCTTCCCTTCATTCTTACTTCGAAGTAAAGATTTCAGCGTTTTGTAGTTGCGTCGACGCCCTCTCTGAATATGCCCCACTACAGAACGACTTGATGGTGGAGAATCACTATCCTAAAAAATTAACCGTTTCTGTCTTTTAATTATACTTGAGCCCAATTCCTCTTGATTCGGTCTTTTAATATGGAAGCTATTAAAGGACAAAGACATGGTTGAAATGGGTGAGAGATTAGGCTTGGATGATGTAGTCTCAAGCTCACATGGGAATTATACTCGATAGCCGTGTTCCCCATCCTGCATATTGGGCTTAACGTGGCTCACCATGACTGGACCGCTTGCTTGGGCTTGGGGCGAAGGAGTCTTCTCTGCCTCTAATACTAGACCTAAATCTTTGACGTTAGACATATCTAACAGGGGGTTTGGCGGGGCCCGTGCAAAACTGAGGTCAACCTCAAAAAAATCATTTTGACTGTCAGAAGATGTCTGCGCCGCTTTCACCAAACCTACTTCTCTATCCCTGTGTCCTTTTAGATTGCTTTCCTGACACATAATCTCTTTTCCAGATACACCATACCGCTGAGTCAACACAGGGCTTGCATACGAGACCAATTTTGCAGCCTTCTTTCTTTTCGGTGATCGGCTTCGGCATGTCTCTGACCTCTGTTCTTTCTTTTCGAAAAATTTTGCTTCAATCCATTCTGGTCTACAAACTTCCAGCCCTTCCTCAATCATTCGTACCGAGGTAGTGCTCAACCAACTACCAAATTCATAAGACTTCTCTTCCTCCTTTTGATCATCCTTCGAAAACTTACAGCTTCTGCAATCATGGCCTAACCTTCCGCACAGATAACAAAGGTTTGAAGCCTCTCATATTTGACAGAAATCCAAGCCGGGTCCTTCCCTTCCCGCGGAACCCAGAAACCTGAAAACAGGGGCTCGTTTAAGTTGATTAAAGTCCTAACTCTGATGAAAGCCCTACCTAGCTTGCCATCCACCATAGGTTGCTCATACATAACAATATCCCCTACCGCATCACCCAGTATTTTCACATTCTCGTTATCAAAAGCTTCTAGAGGAACACCATGAAACTGAACCCAGAAGGGGGACTCATCAAAGTTAACTTCTTTTAGGACCATACAATCCTCCCATACTTGTAGATTAAGAAGAAATCCTTGGATAGACCAAGGTTTGCCTTTAAGAACACAGGCATACCCTTTAACATCATGAAAGCGAAACAGAAACACCAATTGGCTCCTCTTGAGGTCATGAACTTCAACATCATCCTCTAGCTGCCACCCTTTCTTTATCATGGAGATAACGGTGGGAATATTCAGCTTCTTATTAGTCATAATTTTCCCCACAAGTGTTTTACCCTGAACCGCAGTCCTTCTATTCAGTTTTAAAACCACCTCCTTCTTATTACTAGAACTACTACTTCTCCCAACCTCCATACCTCCCAAAAACACCGCCCTGTAGGATAATAGGACTCACACACACAAAAGGAAGAAGCAAAAAAACAAAAAAAAGGGCTCAGAAGAAGAAAAGGAGAAAACTGGGGGAGAACCTCACACACTCTAACGGAATAAAACAGTGAAGACACTCAGAGGGAAGACGAAGAAAAAAGGACTAAAGAGAATCGCTGTTCTAAAACACCGATCAAGATGGTTCCCCACGGGACCCAAGGAACTCTCACGCAGAGAGAAAAGTTGTTTGTATAATGTTTGGTTTCCTAGAATCCTTTCAATAAAAGGAACATAATTCGTTGTATCTTTTTATAATATTGTTACCTTTATCATACTCAATCGTATATGCTTATTTATCCAAGTGAGAATATTTAAATTATCGTATTTTTAAATTAATAGTCTTTATTTGTTTTTTAAATAAGAAATTTAGATGAATAAGCGATAAGGTTCAGATGACTCGTTAAAAATATGATGTGGATTTGACTGTCTAAATAACACCTATAGATTGGTATTTGTAGATTATTCTTGACAAATATCATTCAATTTGAATAATGACAATAAATCTTTATGTCCTTGATATATGATCCATTTGATTTTTTTAAAGATATTAAAAAAATATAAATAAATTATTTTAGAATATTTATATTATTTTTTATATTAAATTAATTTATTTGACTTACAAACTGATTATAATTAAATGGTATATAACATATATTATGATTAACTAGTTTATTCAACCTCTTTAACATTTCTAAGAAAAATCAATTAGATCTTATATTAAATATTAGAGACCGTATCTCTAATAGTTTATGTAGATTAAAAAATTCAGTTAAAATTATAATATTTTATGAATCTAAAAATTACTGTCAATCAAATTCATTAATTAGATGCCGTCTAATTAGTTAGGGATATCAAAGTATAGAATATTTAATAAAGAGAAAATTAGTATTTTAGATAACATACTTTAGATTGAGGATGATGAATAGTACCCCTAGTCTTTATTATAAGAACTTTAGCATGTTTCATAATATGATGTATTTTGTCTAAAAGATTGATTTTTCATCTAATATCCCATACTAATTAACAAAATCCCTCTAATTAATACACTTTCTAATTTTTATTATAAGACACCTACTAGCATTTCTCACAAATTAATAAAAACAATTAAAATCATTAAATTTATCATAAAATTTAAGTAATTTCAAATAGTACCTCTACTAATTACACAAAACTCTAATGTCATATTAATTATTAGTACACATAAAAATATATTTAATGTTTTTTGAAAACAAGCAAATACCTTTTAAAAAGAATTAAATACACTTGTTAGTTGATGATTTATAATAAAAATTAGAGGAAGTACTCCCTATAGTTCTAAATATAAAATAAAGCTGACTTTTTTTTTTTTTTAAAGATGAAAGGAAGTTAAATAAGTTACTTAATTATATTATATGTTGTGTGTCTTTAAATCATATATCATTTATAAGTTAGGCAAAATAGTTTTAAAAAATAATAAATATAAATATTTTAAATTAATTTCATTAACTTTCTTAAAATCTCAAAACAAAAATTATCTCATATTTAAGATCAAAATGAAATCATTTTTATATTTTACAAGAAATAATTAATTTATATACAGTTGTTATTAGGGGGTTATAGCTCTAAGTAATGGAAAAAGTAGCATTACGATGGGACAGAAGCATGCATTCTTTTTTTAGTTGATACAGTACATGTTAGTATGATAAAGAGATCTACTAGGTGGCTATAAGTTGAATGATGGAATTGGGTGCGTAGGTGGGCGATATGTCCATTTTTTGAAGTAAAGGAGTGATGCAAGTAAGCGTTGACAATGCAGCAATGAAAGAAAGGTGAGGAATTCATGGATGGCGAAGGCTAAACCTTGTTTATCACATTATGGGAAAGTCAACTAAACATTAGACTCATAATTAACCTCCCTAATTATTAAATCATTAATTAATAATAAATGTGCACGCCTATGCCTAACTATATGTCTATATCCATCAATCTGTATTAAAAAACGGCCCCATGCGTGCTTGCTGCTACAGTATACAATAACCTAATTAATTAAGCTGACATGATCACTCCCATTTTATGTACATGATTAACTTGTGTTGATCGGAATGTACTGCAACTGGTTTGTTACTAAGAGCCTGTTTGAGATACCGTCAAAACCTCAATGCATCAGCCAAAAGTCCAGTGAGTCGAAACAAGATCTTCTTATTATCTTTATTTCTCATTATTCCTCATAGGCTTATCTGGGTCATTGATTGAGAATGAGAAAGAAAAGTATCGTATCATTTAAAATTTGATTATATGGATATGATTTAGAAATTATGAGGGATAATGAGAAAAAGATAATAAGAGAAACCTGACCTCTAGTGAGTCTAAAAAAAAGTCTAATGGGTGTGGATGAAATCTTGGTGTTTGAGAAAGCTTCTGTGAGTGATGGGCTTAAGGGAAAAAAACCACTTTTAGGAGAAGTAAAAAATTTGAGATTTTACCATCACGACTGTTACTTCATAATAGTGCACAAGAGACGAGTTTTACTGATGTTGTACACGTTTGAAGTATTGAAAGATACTTAAATCAGATTCATGCTCTATTACTATTTTTTAGCAAATATACATTGGACTTCAATTTTTTCAACATAAATTATCAGTTTTCAACATTTATAACTTTTTTACTATTTTTTATCAGATAAACATTTAAATTTAATTTTTTATCTTCAATTGTCACATTATATATATAATATTAAATAAGATTCATAAAATTTGCAGTCATTTTCTATCTCAATTGACTTTTCAAATATTATTTTCAAAAGAGCCCATATGAATAAAAAAAAGTCACCGTTGCCGCTATTATTTTAAACACAAATCACAACTATAATGTGAATTTAAGAAGAAGAAAAAATTATATGAAAAAGTTTATATCGAAAGAAAATATTTCTACCACCGCTCTCCCAAATCGTACTAAAACATCATTTTTTTTTAAAATTAAAATTTCTTTGTTAAATTGAATTTGATCTCCAATATTCAAACAAGGTTTATAGAGATGCTTCCATATTTAATTCTTATGTTGGGGGTAGAATTTGAACCCATGATCACGTGGTTTATTAGTCACGACTATTTTACCAATTAGACTAATTTTCATTAGTGCATTCTCCCGCCTTTAGGAATAGAGATTGGGACACGTTCACCAATGTTGTATACAAATGCATTATCGATGTCCAATATTTGCATCATCAAAACAAACACCTTTTGACCTCAAACAAAACTCGGACCTCAGGAATAATGCCACATTTTCATTGACCCAATTAACATAACTCATACTAGACGTCAACTTTTCACCACCGCCCACAGAAATATCCAGTTTTCTATTGGAAAAGTTTTGGAATGATTCGACACCAGTTTCCTATCAACGTCAGAGCACGGCCCCAGGCTCTATAAGCATTTACTGGGGACTTACGAGATTGCCTACCAAATGAATCTCAGCGACGACAGAGGGGATCAAATCTACGACCTAAAGGCCTAGTCCTAGACCCTTTACCATATGTGCCAACTCTCCTTAGCACACAAATATATTTCAAAAATAGGAAGAAGAGTCATCTTCAAACACTGTATAACTTTTATATATATGCATATATATATATATATATATATATAGAGAGAGAGAGAGAGGGACTGGGGCTCAATGCATATCAAAACATGGAGCCGCGTCGTCGTCTTTTTGACAGATGAGGCTTCAATGCTTCCACGTTAACACCATCAATCTCTGCACTCTCTTCCTCTCATTTACCATTCTTTCCCTGTCTTTTTGACTTTTTTGTTCATTGACGTCTATGAAAGAATTGTCTTCTTCTTCTTTTTTTTTGGGGACACTATTTAATAAGGACTTGGCTCATATCCAATACAAAGCACAAAATGGATGCTACTTGTTTCTGTGTTCTTTATGTTTGAATCCCCACTTAGCTTGATCCATATCGTATTAATGAAACCACCTCTGAGTTGCCTCAAATTTGAAATGGATGATGCGAGCGGTGTTTGAAAAGCGTCTCACGCTTTCAATAATGAGAAAAATTGAAAAGTGAAGAAATCACGGATGCCCAACCTGCTTTTTAATTCTTGTTGTGGGGGCAAGAAAAGATTTCTTTTTTTAAAAATAAAAATAAAAAGACTGTCTTTTAATTGTGGCTTTTAGCAGTTTTCATTTATTTTGTATGGGAAATATCTTGGCTGGCCAATTGGAGTGGCAGAATGTATCCCCCCATTGTATTCTTCTACTCATTTTATACATTATATTTTACATTGCTGCATTCGGATGGCTAGCTAGAATCTATATCTTTGCTTTCTTTCTTTTTTTAAAAAAATAAAAATAAATAAAAGCATAAGGCAGGACTTTTTAGTGATGGGGTCTCAAACTTTACAACAAATTGGGGGGAAATGTGGGGCCTTTAGTTAAGCCCTTCAAAAGAAGGGGCTATTTAGGTAGGTACATTTTGCCATCATAATCTACACCACCTCTGCTCCTTTTAGTCCTCTCTAGTATTCATTCATTACTTTCTCTTCCTCCTTCACTCTTTTGTTCTATTTATTTTAACTACAAGCCCATGTACCACCCACCATTATAAGATTACATGTCACACTTAAAATCTACTTTTTATTACAAGTTTTCATATGATTAAACTATTAAATCTTAATTTAGGATAAAGGAGGAGAAAGAGGTGGGCCCCATTTTGTTACTTGTTTGTATTAATAAAAAGATGGGAAGGCACAGGGACAAACTTCTCTCTACTTACAAATGCATATTTTAGCACGCTAATTATATATCACTCTGATTCTATTTATCAATCCACTTTGACTAAAAAAAATTAGTCTTATTTATAAATCTCCTTTCATGTAATAAATGAGATTGTGACAATTTTACTTATATTAATTATACTTATGAAGATATAGAGAGAAAAAAGAGCTAAAAAATAGTCATTCATACATGAGGGTAAAATTAAAAATTTACCCTCATAATCATTGAGTTAACCACCGCTCTTTAACATGTGAGATTTGACTAAAGTGGATTTATAAATAGAATCAGAGTGGTATTATACTCTTTCTCTTTCATACATCATTGTGCCAAACTAGATTTTTTTTTTTTTATGAGTATAGATATTCTTCTATTAGTACGGTAATATGCTAAATGTAGGGGATTTGACTCCCATCCAGCTCTTTTCCAATCCTCTTTCATTATCTTTTTCATCTCAACCGTTGAATTGAAATATGAAGGGTTTATATTTTATCTTTTAAAAAATATTAGTAAAAAATTTTAAAAATAATATTTTTAGGAAAAAACGAAATCTAAACCGTTCATATTTCAATCTAACGGTTGAGATGGAGAAAATGATGAAAGAGAATGGGAGCCGGATCCAAATGTAGGTGCTACTCTTAGTGGAGATTCGAGACTTAATTTATCATGTCATTACTAATCATTTTTACTAAACTCCACCATGGCACTATTATACCAGACTAAATTATACTTGCGGTCAGTTCTTTCTAGCGGTTTCAAAATGCCAATTACACTCGCACTCTTTTTTTTTAAGAAGTACGAACGTATTTTCACTCACAACATTTATTCATGGCGTATAGCTCAAGCATAATTATTGTACTTATTCAACATTACAAATTAGTATTAGCGTCAATATACAATTAACAGTCAGAAAAGATGGAAATTATGCAACAAACTTAAAAATTAGGAGTGTTGAGTGAATTAATTTAGCAAACAAGAAAGAAAAGGACTTGACTCACCTTTTGCATTGTTTATTCAAAAAGGTTAACAACAGTGGAATTAGTACAAAACAGCATGATGAGGAATTTTACCCTTAGCTTCTTTCTGAAGGATGTTGAATTGTTATAATAAATCTCTCAATCATGCTTGATTGGTGGTAGCCGTGCGCGCCATTTTTTATTGGGAAAATTCTGTTTAGGTCTCAAAAACTAAAGAAAATCTCCAAAAAAAGGCCTTAAGGGAATTCCATACATCAGAAAAGTCCTAAAAAATTGTTAATTTGACTGTTCCATAAAAGCATTTGTTAATGATATCTAAATTTATTTTAGGACTTTTTTGAAATTTTCTTTATCCTTGAGAACCTAAACAGAAATTTCCCTTTTTTATTCTATAAAATAAAGGACGTGGACTCTCACTCAATCACTCCAATCATGAAACCCTCCTCTTACACTTTCTTTTTTTTTTTTTTCACCTTATCATTCTTTAAAAACAAAATTCTGGGAAAAAAAAATACAAAAGTGAGTGTAAAAAAAAAAAAAAAAGTCAAAGTCAGACTATTACTGAGAGATTTTTTTTTTTTTTTTTTTTTTTCCTGTCAGATTACTGAGAGATTAAATGTGGTAGTTTTGCGGATTGCAATGATATTTGGGTCCAACAAGTTTCAGTATCATGAAGAGAAGGCCCAATTGGGCCAACATTCTCACCACCATTTGACTCTTTGATGACTGGAAAATGATTTAGTCCTGGAGGAGAATAGCCCAATATTGAAACATAGAGAAGTATGGGCCTGAGCGAAACTCTCATAGGCCCATCCAACCCATATGACATACACAATGAGAGTTGTTTGTTTGCTTGGATTTTTCTCCAAGTATTTTACTATTCTTGAATAGATTGTCAATTAAATTTATCACGCAAAATATATATAACCAGAAGTTTTTTTTTTTTTTTTGGCATTTAGAGAAAATGGCCCTGAAAATAATTTGTAAGTAATGTGTAAGCATTGTTAGATTTCTTTCCCCCTCATCTCATTTGTTTTATACATGTGCGATCAAATGCATGTATTTGATTTATTCATTTATTTATTAGTCAACATTCGCTATTTTATTTAATTGAGTAAGAAAAAGTAATAAAAGTTTACCAACCCGGATGCATGAATGAATGAGTCTAATTCTCAAACAAGCTTCATCTACCTCAAGACACCTCACCCTGATTTTACAAAACGTGAGTGTTAAAATCTTTTATAAAACGATATATATATAAAAGAAAGCTATGTCCAACAATAGGATAAATATGGTTTTGTATCTAGAAATTCTTCAAGACTCGCTCTCGCTCCATTTTTATTTTTTTATTTTTAATTTTCATAGACTTGTATTGAATTGAAAAAAATAATGTAATCCTTTTATCCTATCTATAAGTCACTTTTAATATAGTGAAAAAAAAACCTTAAATCTTATTAACTCCATTTTAAAATTTAATAACTGTTCAACTTATTTCTATTTATCATAAATTACTCTATACCTTATGAGTATGAAGTCTATATAATGATAAATGAATGATAAAATTATACATTCACATAAAAAATTTAATATTATACCTTCCATTAATGTTTCTCAAAATATCCCCAAATTCAACGAGTTAGATTATGCCATGCCAATAAAGCATAGGAAAGATGAAAGTCAATACAAACCCAAGACATTGTCTAAACTTTATTTATTACAAATTCAATGGCTAGCCTATAGTAAGTGCATTGTGTCATTTTCTGCCTTTTCTAGTTGGCCATTAACTAAAACAAAATTGACCAAAGGCCCAAAACATGTCCTAGACTAAATCTCGCTCTGTTTTTTTTTTTTTAAAAAAGATATTTTAATTTTTTATGATAAAATTCTTGTAGATGACTAGATTCGAGAAAAAAATATGCCACTTTTATTTTTTGTGGCATTCTTCTTTTAAAGTTTATATTGTAATTTTTAAATAAAAAGAATTAAAAATATTTACACTTTTTGTAGGGAAAGAATCTGCTTCCAAAACAAGGGAACAAATGCCAAATACTTTAAACTCTTTGCCTGCCACTTTCTTCAGTTCATCCATTTTAGGAAGGTAATAATTTAACATCTAAAACCAGAAGCAGGTGGAAGTTTATTACTTACTACTACTTTTTTCTTTTGGCCTCTATAAACAAACCTTACTTGACTTCAATAATTTAGCTCTTGCACATCGTGGCCTTGTCGGGATCTATCTTACCATCCACGGATTTTTTTTGTCAACAGCTATGATTTCATTTTATAATCCAAGTTTTCAAATAATTTTTCTACATATCTTGTTTTTACTCACTAACTTAACAACATGATGTGCTTAACATATTGCATTTAATTTGTTGTCTTAATCGAAAATTAAAATTGCAGATTGTGTACGTGTGTTGAGAGTAGATGCTTAAAAGGAGTCTTGTATTATAGAGTCCTAAAATTATAGTACTCACTTTTTTAGTTCAATTTATAAGATAGCAAAATAAGATTTTGTTGTTATTTTATTTATAAGTCGCATAATTAAATTTGTCATGTGAATGACTTTATAATTGATATACATTTAAATTACTGTTTTTGCAAAGTGTATTAGTATTAAATATGGGTAAAATTAAAAAATTATGAAATTTTGATAGGTAATGAGATTTAGGGTTTTATTGAATCTAGTGAAACTATATATATATATATATATATATATATATATATATATATGAGACTTATAATAATTAAATAGGCCGAGATGAATATGAGGAATAAAGATTTGAATATCTAAGTCAGTATTATGATAAAATATTTAGAAGGTAACGACTTGACATGACAAACAAAGTTAAATATTTATAAATTCCCACTTGGACCAGAGTTTTTATGACTAGGTTTGGCAAGCTCCCCTACGAAGTATGTCATCATCAAACTTTAAGGGCTGGTCTAGTACACAGAAGATTGGGGAAGGAGATGGAAGATTTCAAAGCTCCCATTGGCAAAGAACGTTTGGTATACAAAAGATCTGGCATGGCAAATTCCGGCGGCTGTTCAAGTTCCCATATTTAATGAAAGATTCGATCCCTCACATGTTAGTGAGATATGATCTTCCCATTTGCAAAATTCCCATTGGGTCATCTTCTTCCTCCTTTCTCTCTGATCTTTACCTTTGACTTTCTTCCTTCTATCTTCACCTTCACCATCACTGAAGAAGTCACAACATAGACAACAGTGACAATAGTGAGAAAGGGAAAATTGTCAAAACCCGTGATCGTCACCACTCGTCCATCACCACCATCGGAACCCGCGACTATTTCCTCGATCTAAAACTTTTTTTTTTTTTATTTGTGCTGTGTCACGATGTTAGGGATGAAGAAAGAGAGAGAGTTTTTTTTTATATATATTTTTTTATGTTAAGGGGCATTTTGGACATTTCAAATATTATATTTAAATTTCAATTTTTTTAAAATTATCATCTTCCGTCTCTATTTATATGGCTACCAAAAAGGACACCATTTAAGTTCTCTTCTAGCAGTTGGGGGGAAATAACCCAACACACAATGATTTAAAGTCAGTAAAGAAAAATGGACCGTTTGCGGTGGTCTCAGGTGGGCTTATTTAAAGAAAAGACTTTTGTAATTAGAAATCACTATTTTCAGCTTTTGGAGAAAAATATTAGGGATAAGTGATCTAATAAGCAATATATTATTAAATATATATTTATATACATTCTAATTTACCCATTAGAATATATTTAATTAAGTATTTTATAGTTTTTTAATTTTTAATAATAATTTAATTTTTTTAATCAAATTTAAATTTTTATTTTTATTTTCAATTATTACAATATATACAACTAATATATATATAGTATTCAATAAGATTCATTTCATTTTTCATCTCAACTGATTTTTCAAATAATCATATGAACAAGAGTCCATTTAGAAAAAAGTCACTTCTCTCATGGTCATTCCAAACACATATCAAATTTATTTATCCTATCTTACATTTGTAAAAGTTAGATTGCAAATTAATCACTTCTACCCCGCTATCCCAAACGGATACTTCTTGTAATCTATAATATAAGACACTTTTAGAAGAAATGCATGGTCTATAATATAAATCATCTCTAGTTTAATTGATGTTTTTTTTCCCTGTTTTGTCCTTTTGATTAATATTCACTTTCCGACTTTATCTGCTCATTATATCCCCTCTCTAAAATAGTATTCCAAATGTAATTATATACATTTCTCAAAAAGGATAAAAGTGATTTTTTTTAATATTTTATGACATATTAAATAAATTAACTGTCATTGCTTATTTCCTATGATATAGTTTAAGTGTTGTATTATGGACCTAATACATACAAGTGTTTTTGCCTCACCAACAGCGTATACACCAATCAAGTAATGCGTATTATACTGGACAAACAAAGGCAATTAATTAACACTAACTTTAATTAGAAATGATGACCAATGTGCCTTAACCTGCCATTTGTCAAATTGCAACTAGTTAGATAGATAGTATTTTGGTTCAACAAAACTTTTAAATATTTTGTTTAATCAATATATATATATATATATATATATATATAGTTCCATAAATAAAGCCAGATGCATATGTCAATAAATATTACAAGCTCATGTTGGACTACAAAGTACTTCCTCTTATCCTTATTATTATAAGGCACTAATTAATAATTCCTATAAATCAATAAATACAACTAAAGGTATTAAATTTGTCCTAAAATTTAAATAATTTCTTATATAACCCTTACTAATTACATTAAACTTTAATATTATCTTAATTATTACTCTTTCTCATTAACCTTATTAAATATAGACAAACAAGGGTAAACTATTTAATACTCTTTGAAAATAAGTAAGTACCATATAAAAAACAACCAAAGACACTTATTAGATGGTGCCTTATAATAAAAACTAAAAAGAGTAATAAAATATAGTGTTTGGAGCACTCCATATAAAGGAGGAGGATATTATTGATGGATGGTTAGGAACCAATCATTTCATTTCATGGGAAGCTAGCTATTTTGGAATTTCCTTTCCCTTTCCCCTACCTTCCCATTGTAGCATTAGGCATTATTTTATTTTTTTGGGTAGAATTTAGACGGCATCCTCCAACCAACAACTAGAGACTAATCCTCCCAAAGCATGGAGATCACCGAAGTGGATTTTACCTCTTCCAACAAAGTTTTTTTTCATGCTTGTGGCTTGGTTTGAATCCAGGATATCATGTCTAAGGAATGTGGCCATCTATCAACTGCGTCAAGCTTTTGTTGGTTATAGCATGGCATTACATTCCTAAGTTAAAGAAGGGGAAAGGAGGAGGGCACTACACATATAAAGGAGACAAAGAGTAAATTTTGTATTTAAAGCTCGTTCTTGTTATGGGTATGGTGTTTGGATTGGTCCCCAGGTTAAGAAAGAAGATAAAGATGTCTTAGTGATCTTCACCGATCATTTTCTTCACCGTCAGAACTATGAACCTTCACGTTGATGACAAACTTAATTCGGGAGCCTAACAACAACCAGCCAAACAAGCTTCGTACTTATCCACAAACATCCTCCTCAGTCCTCATCACTCATTTTCTTCCACATCATCACTTCATACTTATACCATCGTTTAAAACCTAAGTCGTTGATTTACACAATTTTTTTTCACAACTACATATGAAAGGAAAGGATATGAAGATATGTGTACAAATGGACGTACGGGAAAAAAACTATAAATTATGCGTAAGGTATGAGCCTTCAAAACTATGAGCCCTTAAACTTTCAGAAAACACACACAGTTTGTTTCGTATAACTAATATGAGCGCGCTTGATTTCTATAATTTCAGTTTATTAAATTAATTTAATTATATTGATTATACGGCTGTTATTGTTTTCACTAGATGTGGACTTTTCCCGTTATCTTGCCGACCAAAAAAAAAAAAAAGAAAGAAAGAAAAAAAAAAAACGCGCCTATGCAGATGTTTTAAATAAAAATAATTTTACAGTTCGTTATTTATAAATGGGATAGCTTGTTATGCAATGTATATCATTATGTCTGTCCAAACAATTATATATTATTCACTATTTGCAATAGATAACATGGATCTGTGGGTGTGTAAAATGTCAACTTTAGGAAATTGTCCAAGGAATTCTTCCTAGGGTAGGCCATGAGTAGAAATTCAAACAATTTAACTTTCCTGATGTAGTACGTTGGACATTATTAATTATAAACCCACTTTTCTCCATAAAATTTTACCAAATCTATGAACAGCTAGTGTTATGAATCAAAGTCACCATTTCTATTATTAAATTCTATTCTATAGTATATACAAAGCTTGAAACCAACAATTAATATATCTGGCCAAGAAGTTGAAGTTGAAACCAGCAAGAATTTAATAGTCCGACCCAGGAAAAAAAGGTGTTAAATTCATTCAAGTATTAGGTAAACATCGTACATTTCATTGTTCTGTTGTCTCATGAGATTTTTTTTTCAAATAAAAAAAATTAATATCATATTAGTGCAAAAATCACTTTTTAAACTGATTCTAGATCAGGTTTTAATATGATTTTTCAGATTGGTTGAGTAACTAGTCTTAAAAACAATTTTTTAAACTGGTTGCTTAAATATGAGGTCTAAAAAGTCAAAACTTTTAGACCTCACTTGGCTTATATCTTGTCTAAAATGTATTACTTTTTAGGTCAATTGTTTTGAAATTAAGTCTAAAAAATTGTTTTTATATGTTATCTTTTGTAAAACCGGTCTTAAAAGTTATACTTTTTAGGCCCTATATT
This sequence comes from Acacia confusa, assembly GCA_037074495.1. NCBI lineage: Eukaryota > Viridiplantae > Streptophyta > Magnoliopsida > Fabales > Fabaceae > Acacia > Acacia confusa. Next base: position 6,044,992 of record CM073509.1, read on the forward strand.
TTATACATAACGTCTTAATACTTTTTAGACCTCATATTCATAACATCTAGTCTAAATTTTGTGTTTTTTCACATATCCATCATATTTCTTCCCCTTACCCACCATCCAAGTCAGCAAACAAAAAAACTCATGTCTAAAAGAATGCAATTTAAGCTACAAGGTCTCAACAATTCAATATGAGTTATAAATAGAATTCTCACAAATCAAAAGCTTCAAAATGAATATAATGTCAACAATCTTCCAATTCCAATGGGAACAAAATCCAACAATTATTATTATCATTCACAGTTTTGTGAACTATACATATCAACAAAATCTTCCAAATGAATACATACATGATGAAATACACAAGACCTAAATTCACTATTGTTGTAAAAGCTTGTAAATGAATTCAATACGACATTTGCAGATGAAGTAAATATTTTCTTTAGGAAAGGAATTAGTGAGATCAAACATCTGTAACCTTAAAGCTAGACAAATCATTAACTTGTTAGCTTTAAAAAAAAGTAGTAATTTTTTTTTTTTTTGAAATATACATTTACTTGTTGAGTAAATTTAGTCATGCTTAAGGTGATAATATTACATATGTTTCTTCTCAACACATAAAAGCCACAAAAGTAGGACCATGGTGGTTGCTTATGGTTCTAACAAAACATGACAACATTAAAACTATATAAGGTATAGCTTATTGAATAAGTTCATAAAGCAAATAAATATGTACTAACTTTTGCAGTGATCTATTTAGGGTCTTTTACCTCATGCACATGCTTAACACAAGCAGCATGTCGGTATGTCCTCATAGCTTTATCATTAAAATCACAAAGATTACTTATTTTCCACAAATTCCATAAGTTTCCAACAATAGATAATGCAAAAAAAAGTTAAGATTTTCTCTTATTTATTCAAATGACATTGCTAATTCACTACTTTATTTAGTTATAAAAAACTTACAAGTTCATGGCCTAGCTACTTCAATTCATTCTCTAGTTTGTAGAGAAGAGAACATAAAAAGATGACTATTAATCAAATATTTTTTTTTGCTCAATAGACTATTAATCAAATATAAAGCATTATGAAATATAAATTTTCTTTTTACTCATACAATATAGTGTTAAGAAACACTCATCTTTACTTTTACTAACTGTCTTTGATAAGTGAAACCAAAATTGAGTGTGTTTTGGGATATAAATATTGTGTCTGTTTGGATTCAAGTTCCGTAGTGGTGGGATGTGCTTTTTAGAGGGAAAAAAAGTCAATGAGGAAAAAGGGCAGGCTTTTGAAGGGGCTTATTTTTTACTAGGTTTATACCAAAAAAGAAGCTTTTTTCAAAAGCTAGGAAGAGGAACTTCTGGGCCGAGCTTATGACTTTTGGTTTTTTTTTTTTTGGGTATGGGAGAGAAAAAATAACAAAGAGGGGATGAGGGAGGGAATGGACAATTTTTTTCCGTAGAAATATCTTTCTTTTTTTAATTAAGGACTTTTATTATTTATTAATTTTTTGAATAATAATTTAAATTTTTATCTTCAATTATTGTAATATATACAATTAATATATATAGTATTCAATAAAAATTATATCATTTTTTTTATATTAATTAACTTTTCAAATAATAAGTCACTTTTTGAAGTTACTTTTGTCATTGTCAATTCAAACATAAATCACATCTACAAATGACTTTTTTCCTATATGACTTTTGTAAAAGTCAGATAGAAAATAAGTTACCACTATCACTGTCAATCCAAACAGACCTATTATAATACATGTTGCTTTTCCATCGTTTGAGCTGATCCTTAAGAAAAACGTTTTCGCATATTAAAATTTGGGGACTTTTATTATTGATCAAGGCATTGATTAAGGGAATAGTTTGATAAAAGTTAAAAAATAAAAAAGTGGGATGTGGTCCTAATGTGACCAAATTGGCCACTTGTTCCATATCTCGACTCTCAGTAAAAGATAGATTTTGAAGTGATAAGAGGCATCAATATGATTCACGTGTTAGTTTACTAGATGACGCCTTTCGCTTCTACTACTATTTATTTATTTTTATAATTTTCATTTGGTGATGTGGGATCTTCCATAAGATATATTATAATGTAATTTTCTCTTAAATATCGTGATCAAGAAATTTTGGAGTATTTCAATAATAGTACTCTCTCAATTATATTTTATGAGGTGTTTTTTTAGAGAATTCGTTTTTTTTAATTATATAAGATATTAATGAAAAGCTATTTTTTTTTTAAAAAAAAAACAAACAGACAGACAAATGAGAGAATGATTGCCAATTGCAAAAGGCTAAAACTCAAGAGGGAGAAGCTCTTGCACACGTAGGAGTATTATTTTCTGACAAAACATGCCGATGCTTTATTCTAATGCACCGATTACTTATGTTGAATAAAAAATAAAATGTGATATTTTATGTTGAGGTTTAATATATTTTATTCCATGGAACTCAATAATTTTTTCTGTCGGCAAAAAAAGTTGTTATCTTCTATTGATTCCTTTAGATTGGATCAAAACAATTCTTGAAGAAGTATTTAACTCCAGGGATGAATAAAAAAAGCAATCATTATATCAACATTTGGTGGAAGTAAAAAGAGATTTATTATCCCTTGACCATATCATTAGTTTGTGCAACATCTTTGATTTTTGAGACTTAGAGAGTGATTGTGGTTTAGGAGGTAAACAAAAATAATAATAATATTTATTATTATAAAAAATTATTAAAGTTGATTAATTAACAACGATAAATGATATTGATAAAAATAATAAGAAAAGAAATATGTAAAGAAAATATTTGTATGAAATAATCTAATTTATATCTAAATAAAAAGAAAGAGATAAGAGAAAGGAAAAAAATATTATTTTTAAAATAAATAATAATAATATCTTTATAAAAGCATCAAACCCCAATTATTTCCCAAATAAATATTTTAGTTCCACACCCTTTAGATCCAGGCGCCACACCACCAAGGGTGTAGCTAGGGGAGGGCTCGGGGTGGCCCACCCTCCCTAATTATAGAAATGAACCCAAATATTTATAAAATTATATTTTAACTTCATCAAAATTTTAATATTTTCACTTTAGTCCTTACTCATAGTTTTGCAGAGGGATTTAAATGAAAATACTGAAATATTTGTAGAACTAAAATATAATTTCATAAACATCTGAGTTTGTTTTATAATTTTCGCCCCTCCTAATTACAATTCCTAAACACCACCCTCTGTTTAGGTTGGCTCTTTCTTTCATTTTTCTTCACAGTGTTAATAGATACTCTTTTTCTTGTCATCAAACCAATCATTCTATTCACTGTTTTTATCCTTTTCTCTCCTCCCAACCCACTTCCAACACATTGTTTCGTGTGTGTCTTAAAAATATGCAGAATCGGTGGTGTGAGGAAAACATGTACACATGATCTAAATCCTTTCATGACCCCACTACCTTCTGAATCTCCGTTCGTTTATTTTAATATACTCTTTTTATCCATTCTTCATATCCAATTTATCTCCCAACATTAGATACTGTTCATGTATGTGTGGTGTGGCCTTATGCGTGCGTGTATATAGTTAATATAGTAGGTTCAAGACCTCTCAATTGCCTTTTTCCTATGCACCCATATTAGAATTAATTTGTTGTCTCCTACTAAAATTAAAAATAAATATTCTCTCTTGTCCTAATTATAAGACTAAATTTATAAAACAAGTTATACTATAAATTTAGTTCTATAATTAAGACCGGATTTAATATATAAGTATGTTCTTCAAAATTCCACATTCGGCATGCACCCCCCCCCCCACACATCAGGTCTTCGTAATTCCAATGAGTCTACTGTGCATTGAGCCCTCTTGTCCTTTCCATCTATTTATTCAAACGTATTTGGGCTCTCAGATGTGAATATAAGGGATGAATTTCGATATATAGCTAATTTTCATAGGTTTTACTAAGGTTTTGTAATGGTTCTAACTAATATATAAATAGGTGTTTGGGTGCGTGATTTGTAGACTCTCGTTGAGAGCTTTAGAATATTTCATTGGTTATTTTTTTTTATACTTTTCAATTATATATATGTATATGTATTAATTGTTTTGGGATTTGTTGTGCTTATAAAAGACTTGATTTGGAATGATATATTGGGTTAAATATTGTTATGGCGGTTGCATTTGTGATGGGTTGGAATAAGGAAGAATTTTAATGATGAGATCTTTTTATACCATCACTCGGTGCATAGTGGATAGTACTTGTCAGACCCTTCTTCCATGTTTTCCTTTGGTCGAAATTGGAGCTGGAGACATGAGGCACCTCCTTACTTGCGTTTAAGGAGGGGAGTCGTAATCCAGACTTAAAGTCTATATATTTGGCTAGGTGTATTTTAAGGTTTTGTGAGTTTGGGACAATCCAATTAAATGGATGAATTTCTGTTGGACTATGCGTTAGCTTATTGCTTCTGTCAGCGGTATAAGGATGAGTGGTGATATAAGGGAGGCATATTACATATTATATTGTGTGATATTTCTTATGAAAGATGTTTGGAAAATGAAATAATGTTCCATAGTTTTGTAACCTTTTTGGTAGAGGATTTTAGTAACCAAATCAAGAACGAGTTTGTGAAAAGTTTTTATAATGATAATGTTAATAAATTATTATGAGCTAAACTTGATTTTGAAATTGTATGGTTTCAATCTTGGTTTTCATGTATACTTCTGAAATCTGAATAACTAATGGTTATAAGGATCTTTGGATCTCACGGTTACTATATTTATTTATTTTCAGGAATTATTTTAGTAGGGAATAAGGGAAGACACTTATATAGTTAGTCTTAAAGGCTCTTCTATACTCCTATAGTTTATATTATGTCATTTTTATTTGTTATGATCATAAAACTTCCATATTTTATTAACTCTGAAATTTTTGAGGAATTTATTTTGACATTGTAAATATTTTGTAAATATTTAAGGAAATTAATTTGGCCCTGTAAAAATGAGTTTTTGTTGATTAACAATATTTCAAATACTTTGGTTAAATATTTTGTTGTTGGATTAGAGTTGTTATAGTTTGAAGCGGGAGAATGGAGAGAATGGTGTTGGGAGCTTTTCCTCCATGATTGTGGGCCGACTCGAGGTAAATCTAGATTAATCGAAACCGAATGTTCCAATGAACCGGTGGGCAATAACAAAAAAGAAAAAGAAATCTTTATTAGTTCTACCTCCTATTTTTTATGAAGAGAATGCATCTTTTTATCGAAGCATCAGAAAAAGATAGTCCATACCTCTCGCGGGAATGATTTGAAAGATCCAAAATAAAAAATAGTGGTATTTGCCAGAGACAGTATAATGGAGTCAGTCAATTAATACAGACTAATAATATAGCACTTATGGGTAGATAAGAAATGTATTGAATCGATTCTTTTTAATGAATCATGCAATCACAACCTTGAATATGGAATTTCAAGGTATTAAATAGGAAATAATATTATGAATCATAGAATTATAATGAAATACAAGATCAACCAACATTTATCAAATTTGAAAAAGAGACAAAAGAAATGGTTCGATCCTCTTATTTTGATTTCTCGAATCGAAAGATCCATGAATTAGGATCCGAATGCATATAGATACAAATAGTCTAATGAGAGCAAAAATTTTCATGAACACTTGGAATATTTCATTTTTGAGTAGAATAGTCGTTTTCAAGTCCTATTTGATCAATTACTTGTTAATCAATATTCAACTGATTGGTACGAGGTTATTGAGAAAAAAGATTTCTCTAAGTCACTTTGTTTCTTTTGGTCCAAGTTTCTTCTCTTTGCCTAACTCATTTCTTTTTTTCATTGTGAGTTTCAAGAGTATCCCCTTCATAGGTTCAAGATCCACATCCATGAATTGAAAAATCCGAATGATCAACTCTGCAATAAGTTGTTAGAATCTTATTGAGAAAAAAGATTTCTCTAAGTCACTTTGTTTCTTTTGGTCCAAGTTTCTTCTCTTTGTCTAACTCATTTCTTTTTTTCATTGTGAGTTTCGAGACTATTCCCTTCATAGGTTCAAGATCCACATCTATGAATTGAAAAATCCAAATGATCAACTCTGCAATAAGTTGTTAGAATCAATAGGCCTTCAAATTGTTCATTTGAAAAAATGGAAACCTTCTAATTGGATGACCATGTTACTTCCCAAAAATCAAAATTCTTGATCAATGGATAAACAATATCACCATTTTTGTTCAGTAAGTACCAAAGTGGAGGATTGACTCATTCTATACTAGAAAGAATGGTAGGAAATTTTTTGATAACACAGATCTCTATTTCTTAATGATGTCCTGCGATCAAAACAATTGGCTGAATCTCGTGAAACCATTTCATAGAACTTCATTGATATCCTCTTTTCCTAGTACAAATTGACTTCAATTCTTAAATAATCAAGATCATTTATCTTCTATTATAACAAAATATTTCATTTTTATGTGGAAAAGGACTGTATCAATAATTACAACTTTAATTACACATATTTTTTTTTCTCGTTTTCCTTTTATAAAACCAAAAGATAAGAGAATAATATACTTTTGTGAATTGAGAAAAACCGAAATATCTGGTTACCCAACTCATCTCAAGGTGACTAGGGATTAGTACGAACATGGTGGACCACATCCAATATCAATGGTTGCCCTTATAGTGCCCCTCTCTCTCTGTCTACGCGCGCACGCGCGCAGCGGAGATATACCTATATATTTAACATGAGGGGTTTCACAATCGCATGGTATTATTATTATTTTTTTTTTGGGGGTGGTCGAGAGCGAGAAAGTTAATCCTTTAATCTTTATAATTTTGACTCCATTATAATTTAGTTTCTACATTTTAACTCTTAACTCAATTGTAAACCAGCATTTGAATTCTGAACTTTAATTTGTTATAACTTAATTCTTATAGTTTTAATAATTTTTTTTTAAATTTTAGTCCTTATTATTTTGAAAAATAAAATCATGTCGGTATAATAAAGGTTGTATAATTTTTTTAAACTCTGCTCTGCACATAGATCCAGCCTTGCCAAAATATTTTTTAATACATCATATTGTAGCGAATCGTTCAGCTAAAGTTTCAATGATATGGAGGGTAATTTTCTTTTTATCCTTGATCAACTCACACCTACTAGACAAGAGGTAAAATTGGAAATAAATTAAGCTTTATCTAAATAGGTTTGGGCTTGAGCATGTAAATAAGTTTTTTTTTTTTTTTTGGTTTGGACCTAGACCTTAAAAGACTTGAAGTTTTTTTAAAGACTTACTTAAAATATAAATTTTTAAATAAGTTTTAACGAATATGCCTCCAAATTACTCCTTATCCTTAGGTTCAATTGACAAAGAGGCCAAACACTCTCACCAAAAGGAAGGGGTATGATTTTGAAGTTGGTCAAGGCGTTGAAAGAGACATCCTAATTACTAGGTGTCTAGGTAAACGCTTGAGGGTAATAGATAATTTGCTCTGCCTAACATTGGTATCACCTAGGAGGAAGAGAGATTTTACTTTGCCCTTGGATCATGGGTGAGCTTAACCCATTTTTTAAAATTTTTATACCAAAAAAAAAAAAAAATGCCTCCAAATTCATATAGAACCCTTTAAACCTATTTATATTCATATATTATGTTTTAATAGCCTAATATTCATTCTCATCAAAAAAATTTCTAATGACAATAATTGTCCGAGCAACTATGAATAATATGAAATCCATTTATTAATTAACTAATGAGATATATTTTCTAAAATTGATCAAGTATAATAAACAACATGTCAAACTAGATTTTATCTTTTTTACTTTTCCTACATAAACTGGGACACACTCTTTCTACTAAAATTGTAATATTTCATTTGACATTAAAATAAATTTATATTAATAATTATGATTTAGCTTACAACGCAAAACAAAGGAATGGGAGTGGGTTAGAATTGCCACATCTAGTGATCAAAGAGAAAAGAGTTAGGGGTAAATGATTGATAAATGGAAGGGTTGGATGTGTGTGAAGCACGATTGGGATATATGAAACTTAGATCAAGGCTAAGTTGACGAATTTATAAATAACCTATAAAATTATTTAGATAATATTATATATAATTATATAATGGTTAAATTAAAAAATTTAAATAGGCCATGTCAATACGTATAGGCTTGTAGGATATACTTTATGAAAATATGTATGGCATGTCTATTTAAAAGGTCTAAGACTAAACCCAACATACTCTCTCTGGTCCTAATTATAAGACATATTTAATCGACTTTGGGGAGATTAAGGAGAGGAATTAAATTAGTTAATTTTACTTATTTTTCTAAAATGATCTTATATAAATTTTCAATGACATTAACATATTTCCCCAACCTAAAATTTTCCTTTCCATGCTTTTTAATTGAGATGATGAGTTTGTTATATATACATGAGTGTTTGTGCACACGCGTGCACAAACACACACACACACACATCTATATCCCCAAAAAAAAAACACACACACACCCCCCATAGACACACACAAATACAAACCCTCACATCTCCTGCCCCCCAACACACACACACACACATAAATACACACACACACATAAGTGTGCGCGCGCGCGCACATATAAGTGTGTGAGTATGTACACACACAGGTAAATTAACGTCAACTCATCGATAATCAAATTAAAATCCAACAATTTAAGAATTTTATTGATTGGAAAAATCTATGCACCTAAATGTATATACTTACCAAAAATCAAACACACTTGAGAGAATAAAATAGGGATGTTTTAGGAAAAAATTGACAAAAATTTAAATTTTGTCCTATAATTAGGACCAAAACCAACTTCTAAATGTTGTCCTATAATTAGGACCAAAGGGAGTATTTAGTAAATAAGCTAGACTTTATATAAGTTATCCCTTAAACCCCTTCTGAGCCAAAAAAAAAAAAAAAAAAAATCCCCTAAGCCCTTGTGGCCTTGACTATTTTCACCCAAAAGGTGGTTATTAGTGGTGTTATTCATTATCATTCAATTTTTTTTTTAAAACTCTAACCAGAGTTTGAACTTTTAATTTTTTTTATTATATTACTTCACTAGAATGCCCTTGACTCAATTATTTTTTAAATTAAAGTAAGCCCACGAAAAATGTTGATTGGGAGATAAATCAGTTTCATAAATGGAATATCATTGAAGGGCAAAATAAAAAAGTAAGAAAATAACACTCCCTTGAATTCAAAAATGACACATTTTGTGAGCTAGAGTGAGTAATATATAATCTCTTGTCTGTCCTTTCTTTCACATTGCTTCACATCAATCATATTTCTTCAATACTTAATTTAACGTATGCTTCCAATTTTTTCTTAAAATTTTTTAATCCTTGAAGCTTCAAAATAAATTATCACTATATTGCATTTTAATCTCTATCATTCAAACACACTTATTTGTTTGAAAATGATTAATAAACAGTAGGGTGATAATTTATATTCAAAATATTTTTTTAATTATGTTTTATGTGTATCATGTAAATGAAAGTCAAGTCCTCAACAGTCAATATATTTAGGAAAAAAATTAAAATTAAAAAATAGCATTTTAAATGAGATATCTCCGATAATTTTCTTTCAACATTTTACCTAACTGAAAAAGGACTCAGTTGTGTTTCTTTAACTGACATTTGTTTTAAATTGTTTTACGGAATTGAGAACTCATAGCTTATACAAATAAATAACATGGTTATTTTAAGATTTTATATTTATATAGTTACCATGAAGTCAACCGTTCGGCGCCAAATTTATAACGAGTCTCTTTATACGTAGTGCAAGTAATACTTTGCGGGAAGACAAATTTGCCTGGACGGTTTGGAATATCTTAATTTTTTTTTATAATATTTTACAACGTATAATTTCTTTAACATTTATATACGAGTATTACACAACACAAAATCAAGTAAAATAAATCAATTCAAACATATTACTATATCTTCAAATGTAATAACACGAGTACATAGTCAATAGGGATAAAAACGGGAGCTGTTTACGGTCTATTGCAATGGATCGTCCACTGCTCCCCTCCCTCAGTGTGTGTATATATATAATTTGTTTAAAAAGCTCTCTCTCTCTGTTTTAAGAGAGAGATAGGAGAGCAACGGACGGTTCACTGCAGTGGACCGTAACTGCTCCCGATGAAAACAACAATGAATATCAAATATAAAATATAATTTGAAGGAATCACTTTTCAGCCGGATCCAATACATGAGAATGTTCCCTCAGTTATTTTTAAATGTCAAATAGAATTAAAGTGGTAATAAAAAATATGAATAAATATTATTACAAAATCACCATATATATATTGTGGTAAAAAAACCAAGAGAACCACGCAATAGAAAAGATTATACAACATCAAAAATTGTTTAATACTTATAACTATAAGATCCTAGGTTTAAATCCAATAGAGGAATTGTATTTGTAAGTAATCTGTAAAGGCATGATGAACCTCTGGATGAACTCACCTAAACCATTTCTTATTTAAGATTGTACGAAAGGAGCAAAACTTTTCATAGGTACAACGCGTGAGGGTGGGAGATAAAAAAATGAAACCTCGTAAATGCTATATATATATATATAAATCTAGAGTCGTTGCCTGTTCTGTTCATCGATCAGATCCCATGTTTTTAGTTTGTCGAATCGCAGAGGTCTTCTCCATTGGGATTATTATATTTGTTGGTGCCGATTACAGAGTCGTTCTATTTCTCATTCAGACGACCTCGTCTCAGCCTCGTGGGTTTGCTCATTGCTTGGTCAGCTTTTTTTATCTTTTCCGGTAAATTTGTTGCTTTTCGGTCTTCCTCAAGCAACACATCGTCTCGCTGTTACCCTTTAAACGCTTTCTGCTTAGCCCAGATTTTTTACATCCTCCTCAAAAACAGGGGTTTCTGTTGAAAATCACACCCAATTTCCCCCATTTGTCTTTTTCGGTTTCTTTCCTTTCAAGCTGTTTTCTTCCTTTTTTTAAATTCCTTTCGGTTCCGTGATCCTTCCGGCGGCTTTGCTTGGTCCATTTTGATTTGGTCCCAAGATTCGTTCAAGGGGTAAAAGCGTCGGCCGGTTATTTTTTTGAGAAAGAGTGTTCCTTTAATATTGAACAAAGTGGAGTGAGATTGAGTTTTCTTCCAGGTTTAGTAAAATAGCGAAAGGAAGAGATAGTCATCGTCATTCATTGTGTTTATATATACGTATATAATTCTGCAGGCAGAGTCACTGTCCTTGAAAACAGAGAGAGAGAGATAAACTGAAAGCAAGATTGAGTTTTTGCGGAAAAAAGTTGACCTCCAAAAGTCAAAAAAATACAAGTCATCTCTGTTTGTCGGAGTGATTATGCATTTCAATTAGATTCCTCTCTCTCTTCTATTTTTCCCCCTCCCCTTAACAAATTTTCTTGTTACATTTCTCTCTCTTCCCTCCCATTTTCGTTTCTGGTTCTCTGAGATTCCGGGCGGGAGAGAGATTCTAAACCCCCTCCTCCCCCCTTCTCCATTTTCACCCTCTCTGTTCCTCTGAACCACCATGATTTTCGATAAGGTCTCAACGCAATCTAACCTTGATTGCTTCCTCCGGTGTATCACCCCGGTGGTTCAATCCCAATTCCTACCCAAGGTAAGTTTTTATTTTTCGATTTCCTTTAAATACCCAGATGATCATAAAATCTTAGCATATAGACATTTATGTGTTTCTGTTTGTTGTTACGACACAGTCCGAGATTAGAAAGCTGAATCGTTTATGGCATCCATGGGAGAGAGAAAGAATAGAATACTTGAGGTTGGGTGATCTCTGGAATCGCTACGACGAATGGAGTGCGTACGGTGCCGGAGTTCCGATCGCCTTAAACAATGGCGAGACCCTTGTTCAGTATTACGTCCCTTACCTCTCTGCTATTCAGATTTTCACCAGCAACAGATTCAGGTAATTTAACTTCCATACAACTCAATCCCACATCAAATAACATGCATCAATATTGTCATGTTCAGATTGAATGATTCATATAGGGTGATGGATTTTTCAGGGAAGAGGCAGAGTCAGGGGAGTGTGAGACGAGGGATTCTTGCAGTGATTGTTACAGCGAAGAGAGTGAGAATGATAAGTTATGGAGGTGTGATGGTTCATTGTCGTCTGAAGAAGCAGGGGTTGAACAAGACAGTAGTCTCTCGCATTTGAATGATAGATTGGGTCATCTCTATTTCCAGTATTTTGAAAGATCAACTCCATATGGCAGAGTTCCTCTCATGGATAAGGTCTGTTAAAACTTTTTTTTTTTGGGTTCTGTGGTCTGATTTTTCTTTTCTTTACTTCTTCCTCAACGATATTGATTAGGTACCGTACCAAAAAAGGATGGAAGGTATGATCACCACATTGATTTCTCAAACCATTCTGAAAAGTTGAACTGTAACTTTTGACTTTTCAATTCAAATCCCCTGAGGCATTTATTATTGGGACAATTTCACTTAAGGCCAAAATTATCAAAATATTATCAAAAAAGACTCCAAAAAAAATCATATGTTTTCTGATATTATTTCAAAAAAAAATATATGAATATAGTTGTTAATGGCTACTGATATAATTATTAATGAGACTGATTTAGTTGTTAATATGTAGTTGTTAATTATACTGATTTAGTTGTTAACGGGGATTTATATAATTGTTAATCGCTATTGATATAGTTGTTAACGCTTTCTGAAATAATACAAGAAAAGGTCCTAGGGTCTTTTTTGACATTTGACTTTTCTTAAGACCTTTTTTGATAATATTTTCCTACCTTGGGCCTGAATAGAATTTTCCCTTTATTATTCCCTTACCCTTTTCATATTTGTCAAAACCATCTCTTTCGAAGAACTGCACCCTTTTATTTGATACGATACCCCTTTCATTGGATGGTTTGGATTTCAAATTCGTCATTTCACTGAAGTATATAAAAGAGAAAGGTTCGATTGGTGAGTACTGAGTGATAATGGCCTCATGGGTTAATTTGTTTTACTTTCAGATCAGAGGTTTTGCTGCGAGATACCCTGGCTTGACGTCATTAAGAAGCGTAGATCTCTCACCAGCTAGTTGGATGGCAGTTGCTTGGTAAATTTATTACTCGTACATATATGTATAGGTTCATGAATTCGATCAATTTGATGGAATAATGTATTCTAACTAGCGATTCTTTCTGTGTTTCAGGTATCCAATATATCATATTCCAATGGGAAGGACAATCAAAGATCTTTCCACATGTTTCCTCACTTACCACACGCTCTCTTCTTCTTTCCAAGGTACTATTCCTTTCGACTGCTTTACAACCATCAAATTTATGACTTTTATTCACAGAATAATTTTACAGTTAAGTCCCGCTTAGAATTGCTAAAGGTTTTATTGTGGGTATAGAATTTTTGCTCAGATAAGATTGAAATGAAAATGAAAAATAAAAACTTGGGATGAAATTGAGACTATATATGCTGGGAATAATTGTGCAGATATGGAGATAGAGGATGATATAGAAGGAGGGCAAGTGAAGAGAAAAGAAGGGGAAGGAATATCTCTGCCACCATTTGGGTTAGCAACCTACAAAATGCAAGGCAATGTGTGGGTTTCAGGCAATAACGGTAGGGACCAAGAGAGGCTTGTCTCACTCTTGAGTATCGCAGATTCATGGCTCAAGCAACTCAGAGTCCAGCATCACGATTTCAATTACTTCATCGGCTTTCGCCATATCTAGAAGAGTAAAAAAAACAAGAGTACCCGCAAGCTTTATGAAGGCAGGAAAAAAAAAACAGAGATATCAAAAGATGACACCTTTTAGGACATTTGTGGTTTTATGTTGTCCTTGATTGGACTAATGAAACTTTTGTTTTCCAGCGTAACAATTGAGAGTTTGTGTGTGCGTATGTGAGAAATGAGGATTTGTAGTCTGACGGACGGTCTAACAAGTGAGAGTGGTTCCTAGGTTAACTTGATGAAATTAATGATCCTTTCCGAGAACGGCCTCTGTTCCTTGGTCTGGTTTATAACTCTGTATAGAGACGTTCATTGTGTACTGTGTATGTTGATTTGAATGAGATAAGCGAGAAAAGAAACTTGGAAATCGGTTTGAACTTTTGTGTTTATTAAATCATACTTGTTGCGCAGTTTAGTTATTTATAACGCATAATGTGACAAGTGAGTGATAGATGTGAGATGAGGAATAAAAGTCCTGTGAAGGTAATCAGTTAGATACCATTTTCAATAGACAAATCCCCCCCCCCCCCCCCCAATCATAAATCATAAAAATATTAACAGCACTTTATTAATGTAATAGCACGAGAGTTTGACTCTCCTCCTCTATGTTCAGGGTTCGAACCCCTGCCCTCTTCCCCTACTATCTGTATAAAAAAAAAAATTCATAAAAAAATTATAAAAAATTAAAACAAACATACACTTACAAAAAAAAGAGTTAAATGGAAAAGAAATAGAAAAAGGGAGAGGAAGAGTTTTGGTGGTGGTGGGTGGCAATGAATGAAATTTGCTTGAAATAAGATTTGGATTGGAATTCCGTGTGGAGTGTGGACCAATGGATTGACAAAGAGGGTCATGCAACTGCAAGGCAAATGGATGGCATTGCCCTAATTAACTCCTAGTAATATTTAGCTATGAGAAAAATATGCATATAAATATATCGATGAGGTCATTTGAGATATTTTATGATAGGTCAAACTAGAGAGAAATAGATGAAAAACCTCTCAAAAGCAAAATTAAATTTATTGCCAAGGTACATAGGTGTAGTCTATTTTGAGCAAGTGTAATTCTTTTTTAACGGTGTTTAATTTTGTGCCAAACATAAGACATTTACACGAAACAGAAGAATAATTGTGTCTTAGGGACTTGGGGTCCTTAACCTACCAGTCTGCAATAAATTTGAGAGACTTTTCAATAATTTTTTTCTAAATAACAAGAGCTAAACGGAAGTTTACAAGAGCCGAAAAAAGAAGTAAGTGTCACGTACTTGACCTGCCATAATCTCCTTCATATGATAGTGAGTATGAACATAGAGGGTGAGACCATGACCAACGTCACACACAATGATCGAGATAGAATAAAACAGTGGCATTTAATGAAAAGACATGAAATTTGGTACTACATTTCATCATCCATCAACGTTGCTTGTTGTGGTGGTCACATGGCACATGGAATGGTCTCTCCTCTGCTCCTCCAAGTTAATGCTTCCACGTATATATATGTTCACCACTCACCATCTGTGTCCAAGTTCACTCGCTTCGATCACTTCTCATTATATTTCTTCAGTTTCATAACCCCCTTTTTGGTATTTTTTATTTGCCTTATATTTTTAGTCCTGCCCTTTAACCACTCTGAATCGACGCGTCAAGTGGTTTTGTTTTTGGGTTCATTTTGCATGTATGTATGTTGACTTTGATTTCAGGTGCGACCTTACGTGTGCCCATGCTTCGTTACCTGTCTCCTTCCCTCTAATGGTCCCGTTGCCATCATTTTTTAATGAAACTGCGCTGTTTTCTTATAAAATGCACATGCTGCTCAGTTTTTTTCTTCTCCTAAATAGCATTTATCATTATAAAATATTTGTTAAGTCTCGGTCAATTTTCTATAGGGTTAAGGAGTAATTTGACCAATAAACTATTATCCTAGGATAGCTTAACACAAATAACTTTTAAGTGGACCAAAATACCAAAAAACTTTTAAAAACGTGTAATCAACACAATGCCGTTAGAAAACGATAACATCTGTTATCTAAGGTGCAGATTGCCCGACGAACTTTTACTCCATGAGCGCTCAGCACAAAAGTCTTACTCAAGCGCTAAGCACAAAAAAGTCTATATGCAATTTACCCAAAATCTGACTGCTATAAATTTTTACTTGGACCCCTAACCATGTACATTGAGGTTAGAAAAAGTGAATGCAACAAAAAAATCACAAATTATATTAATTATTATTATTAGTTAGCTTATGCAATTATTGACTATATATTTACTCTTTAAATTAAATTTTTGTTGTTGTTATTCTTTTCAATCTTTTAGAAATATCACATATTTATGTGCATATAATATGTGTAAAATTTAATATTTATGTGTGTAAAAATATCATATAATTTATAGGCCACTTTTATTTATTTGGGTATATCCTTCACTCTTGCATTTGCTGATAAAGGGATCGAATTCATTTATATTTATGTATATAAATATAATATTTTTGCCGATGAAAATTGATATACAGCTGATGAGATTAATATACTATGAATTCAAATTTTATTGTCAATTAAGTAGGTATTTTAGGAGCATTACTTTTAAAAATGGGACGAAGGCTTCTGAATTTTTTTTGGGCAACTGAAAGATCCCATCATATTAACATTCTAAATTGATAATAAATAAAACTAAAAAATTACTCATATTATATGTACTTATATCAATAACTAAAAAATCTCATCAACTGTATATAAATTTTTACGTATATTTATATGCATGTAAATATGTGATATTTTTAAAATATTGAATAGAATTACAATAGCAAAAATTAAATTCAAAGAGTAAATAATACAATATTATAGTCAATAATTGCATAAGATAACTGATAATAATAATTAATATAATTTATGATTTTTTGTTGTTGCATTCACTCTTTCTAACCTCAATGCACATGGTTGAGGTACGGGCAAGAATTTGCAATAGTTGGATTTTGGGTGGATTGCATATGGACTTTTTCGTGTTGAGCATTCTTGGAGTAAAAGTTCATTGACTAATCTACACCTTAGATAACAGACGTTATTTTTTTTTTCTAACGGATGTTATCTTTTTCTAATGGCGTTGTGCTGACCGTACATTCTTAAAAGGTTTTTTTAGTATTTTTGGTCCACTTAAAAGTTATTTGTGCTGGACGCTCTTGAGGTAATAGTTTATTGGTCAAATTACTCCTTAATCCATTCTTTATAATATTTTTTAGTATTTATTAAGTATCCTAAACTAATTTTTAGTGCATCCAACATTCTAAACAATTGCACAAAAAATTACTTTAAAATGCCAAGTGTTACTACAAAAATATTTCGGATCCTAGATACAATAAAAATTAGTTTAAGATACTTAGTGTTACTGAAAAATTATTATAGGGTGTTAGATGCTAGATATTGAGTGGTAATTAAAAATATTTTAGGGTGGTGAGTGGATCAAAAAATATTTTAAGATTCTTAAAAAATATTTCAGAGAGTACTGACCAATACTGAAAAAATACTTTAAAATGTTAAATAATACTAAAAAATTATTTAAAATATTAAAATATATTTTAGAATATTGAATGACACTTAAAAAAAATTCAAAATGATAAGTGCTATTAAAAAAAGGGTGATGAGCATGTGAATATTACACCAATACACTTTCATAGAAAAGGACGCAGCCAGGGGATGGAGCTTCCTTGGTATAATGGGGAGCCACCAAAAATTTTGGTGTTCAAAAAATTTATCTAGAAATTTTTTTAAAAAATTTAATATAAATATAAAAAAGTATTTTATTTTATATATTTGATCTCCAAATATTTTTTTAGTTTATGAGTATACATTTGACTCCACTAAATATTTTTTAGTATATATTTGACCCCCCAAATTTTTTCACAAGCTCCATCCTTAGATGCAGCCGATCATTGAAAAAATGGAGGTATGCCACGTCCACATTGTCACGCCTCCGCATATGCTTGAAAAACACATCTCTTCTCCCCCTGATACTCATTTAATTATTTTGATACGTGACACAGCTATGTATGAATTAAACAATCACGAGCCAAGAATTTAAAAGCTACTGAGAAGTTGATCTTGATTATAAATATAAGATGTATTTTATATATTTATCAATATTTTTTTAATTCACTCTTATTAAAGCTTCCTCAACAATAATCGAAAAGGAGAAAGGATGAGGAAATTAAGGAAGTTAGTTGGGGTGTTTTAGAAAATATATATGATATTAACTAAATTAATTAATTTCTTCAATCTAATCAAATTAGGTGAATATGTCTTATATTAAGGATTGGAGAAGTAGAAAAATACACATCCGAATATATTCACCTAATTTAATTAGATTAAAAAAATTAGTTTAGTTAGTTAATATGAATTGTACTCCCTCCGGTCCTAATTATAAGACATATTTAACCGATTTTGGGGAGATTAAGGAGGGAAGTTAAATTAGTTAATTTCACTCATTTTCCTAAAATGCCCTTAGATAAATTTTCAATGATATTAATACCTCCTTAACCTAGAATCTTCATTTCCATGCTTTTTAATTGAAATGATGGTCTTGTTATATATACATATATATGTGTGTGTCTATAGACACACATATGTATGTATGTGTATGCACACACATATATATCTACAACCCCCCTCCCCTAAAAAAAAAAAAAAACACACACACACACACACACATAAGTGTATGAGTATGTACACACACATATATATTTATATAATGCGTGTGTATGTCTATATGTGTGTGTGTATACATATATGAATACATATGTGTGTCTATGCACATATGTGCGTTTATATATATATATATATATATATTGATAAATTAACGTTAACTCATTGATAAACAAATTAAAATCTAATAATTTAAGAGTTTTATTGACTGGAAAATTTAATACACCTAAATACATATACTTATAAAAAACTAAATACATTTGAGAGAATAAAATAGGGGTGTTTTAGGAAGAAAT
This sequence comes from Acacia confusa, assembly GCA_037074495.1. Classification (NCBI taxonomy): domain Eukaryota; kingdom Viridiplantae; phylum Streptophyta; class Magnoliopsida; order Fabales; family Fabaceae; genus Acacia; species Acacia confusa. Next base: position 6,063,703 of record CM073509.1, read on the forward strand.
TGACAAAAATTTAAATTTTGTCTTATAATTAAGACCAAAATCAACTCCCAAATATTGTCCTATAATTAGGACCGGAGGGAGTATCTTTTAAGACACTGTAACTATTTTCCTTAATTCCTTCATTTTGTCTCATCCATGATTATTATTGAGGGAATGTTAGTAGGAGTAAACCAAGAAAATATTGACAAATATAAAAAATGTGTTTTATATTTAAGATTAAAACTAATTTTTTAAATATATCTTATATTAAATACCAGAGATAATACGTGTTTCTCGCATAATAAAAGGGATGGGGGAAAACGGATATCTTCGGCAATATTGAGGCTCACCTTGTAATATTGAGGCTCACCTTGTGAAAATAGAGACGTGGGCATTATGGAATAGTGTGGTATTGTGAGGTCATAAATGGGGAATGCAAGGATGGGACAAAAATGAAAACGTGCAATTGTGAGAAATGGATATAAAGAAGGATTTGAATGATGAGGTAGGAGTATGGGGAAGGGATAAGGTAGATTGTAGGGCAAGTTCCGAATATTACCTCATTTGCCTCTTCAATTCATCCTATTTTCCATCTACACTGCTTCATTAATCCCATCATACTCCTTCCAATTTTGTGTCTCTCTCTCTGTTTTTTTCCCTCCCCATTTCTCACCTCCTAACAGCAAAGTTTTAAGATATGACTACTTCATCTTCGTACATTTCAATCATAACAACAATAAAATTTTATCTTATTAGATGGATGCATATTGTCATTGTACTATACAAACAACAAAATATTCTAGGAGATTGTTTGTCAAAAAAGAACTCATTCAATAACTTTATTAAGTGTCATTCTCGATCTTCCTCTATCCCTTTTAAGATTTATATTTGATTGATCTATCAACGTCCCTTATCAGCATATCCAAAGCACATGGCATATGGTGTTTATGTCATATAAGAGTCAATAGTTTGTTTTCTCTTTGATTTTATGTCTTTTTCTCCCCAATTAGACAAGGATGGATGAAGTAAAACTTAACTGGCTAGGGCGAGGTAGAATTAGACCCATTAGGGTAGATATGAAACAAATTCAAGAGATTTACTAATATAGAGTTGATTTAGTGGTGTTGTAAGACCTACTAGATTCTTTAGGTCTGAAGATCGAGTGTCAAATGAGACATCTATATTATAAAAGATATCCACAAACCTTGAAACTGGAGTAATCGGTTGCTTGAATATCTAATAAGAACATCTAAAGGAGGTGTTGGATACCGGTTAATAGATTTTTTTTTAAAGGACTATTGGAGAGATTTGGATAACGTTTCGTGGGACTATCATGTTATTCTTTTTTTTGGGATAAAAAAGAGTGACATCAACCAGACAGGGCCGAAATGAGTCCAGCAATTGAGCAGGTCCGAATTTTATGGGTGGTCCTGAAGAGAAGAAATTGAACTTCAGGCCCTATTAAAGAAACGCTTGGATGGGGCCATTATCCTAAAATTCACCACAATTCTTGTTGGGCTCACATTCCATTAGATTCATGCCTTTCATTTCCAGCAAAACTAGTTCCCTATGTTATGGAATCCATCCATATATCTCACAATAATGCTTTCATGATAAGCTTAACAATGCTCACCACACCAATTCACAGTTTTTTTTTTTGGCCAAAAGAGTCAATTTTATTACTATTAAAAAAACGAGTGTTACAAACACCAATAGCCGAAGCCAAACAAACACTCAAAAAAACCTATCAGTACAAGCTAAAACACTCCTTACTAAAAGTAAAGCAAATCAATTAACAAACTATTACTATATCACTACCATCAGTTAACCTATTCCTTCTCTATCATTTTGCACCTTATCAGCACCACAATTATTCTTCAATTCTGCTGAATCAGTTGCTAGTATGTTGCTTAAAGAGGATGTGGGAATAACCAACCAATCATGCTGGAGCATCCTCTTTTCCGCGTCCACCGCAAGATAGTTTGCAGCCTTATTGCTCTTCCTATCAACCAGAGATATGGAAGCATTCCTTACTGCATCAAGAGTGCTTAATATCTCCTTCATCAGATCACAACAATTCCAATCACAAGCATCACAAGAATTATTAACTATCAATCTATACAAAATTTCACAATCAGTTTCAAAAATCATAATGGAATTTGAAAACTTATCTCTACACTCTAAGGCCTCCACCGTTGCTAAACATTCAGACATAAAGGGCGATTCTGCAGTTATTGATTTTCCCATTCCACCAACAAACTCTCCCTTCCAGTTCTTGCATACAACTCCAATGCCTGCTGCTCTGTATTTAACCTGAATGCTCCATCTAGATTGATCTTGATTGTTCCCTTCTCAAGCGCCATCCAGGATTTCCTTCTATTTAATTCAGGTGTGAATATACGTTTATTCCCACCCTCTATCTGTTTTTTAGCCCTCCAGTATTCCTCCACTTGTGCATTCACCCATTTCACTACCTCTCTTGCATCTGGCCAAATCCTATTGAAAACCCAATCACACCTCCTCTTCCAAATCCACCAGCATATGGTTGCAAATAATGATTTTTCTCAATCTCCTAACCATGTATCCCCAATCAATATATCCTTCATCCATTCCTCACATCTCTTCGTTCCCCATCTACTTTCAAACCCAATGGGCAGCCAAACTAACAGAACTTAGTCCATGGACACAAGAAAAGTAAATGTTCTATTGTTTCAGGTTCATTCAAGCATATAGGACAGAGGGGGTTCATACCACATTTCCTTCTGTACAAGGCTTCTTTGGTTGCTATGGCTCCAGCTCCAATCCTCCATAAGAAGTGTTGGATCTTTGGGGGTACATCTACTTTCCAGATGCCCCTTCCACAACTCTTTAGGTATACTGAATGACATTCTTGAGTCTTTAATTACTGTTGTTTCTTTCTTTGCTTTGGATATCGCATATCCTGATTTTACAATGTAGCATCCATCTTTCCTTGGTAACCAGATAGGACAGTCCTCTCTGCCTGAACTAGGAATAGGAATTTTTAATATCATCCTCTGCACCTCATCACTGATTTAGAGCTCACTGCTTCCAAGTTCCAGCAACCATTTACTATCAGATCAGCTACCGTCAGGTTCTCATCATCACATGTTGGGGACAAATTTTGGATTTTCGAACTAGCTAGTTCTCTAACCCATTGATCTTTCCAGACATTAATTCTTCTTCCATTGCCCACACTCCAACATAATTCTTGTAGCAGCAGATCTTGCCCTTCTAATAAACTTGACCATCCCCATGAAGCTCGCCTCCCCTTCTTGGCTAGGAGAAAATTTTCTTTAGGGAAATAAATCCCCTTAAGGATTTTGCACCATAAATCTCTTGTTGTTCAATAGTCTCCATGCCGTCTTGGCAAGTAGTGCTTTATTAAAACAAAACAAGTCTCTAAATCCCATTCCCCCATCATCTTTTCTCCTGGTCATAGCTTTCCATTTCCTCCAATGTATTGTTCCTACCTCTTCCTTTTTTCCCCTCCAAAAATTGGACGTTAGACTATCCAACTCAACACATGTTTTTTTAGGAAATAGGAAACATGACATAGGGTATGTAGGTATAGCATTAGCTATAGCCTTAATCAGTACCTCTCTTCCCAGGAACGTCAGCATTTTCTATTTCAACCCCATGAGTTTTTGTCCTACTTTGTCTCTCACAAAAGCTAGTGCTGTTGCTTTTGATCTCCCCCAAATCACCGGTAATCCTAGGTATTTTCCTGGCTGATTGGAATGATTAATTCCCATACATGCAGAGACCATTTCCTTCACATTTAAAGGAGTATTTGCTGAAAAAAATAGACTTGATTTCTCAAAATTAATTGTCTGGCCAGAAGCTGAGCAATATACCTCCAGAATTTTTCGTGCAACTTTACAATTAGTCTCCTCCGCATTTATGAAGAGAATAGCATCATCCGCAAAAAAAGCAATGGGATAGTGCTGGTGCATGCTGAGACAGTTTTACTCCCTTCAAGTCCTTGCTGATTATATGCTTTTGTATCATGATTCATAGCACCTCCAACGCAATGACAAACATATAAGGGGAAAGGGGATCCCCTGCCTTACTCCCCTTCCTAGTCTGAATTCACTAACATTGCAACCATCCACTTGTAGAGTAAATGCACTAGTAGTAATGCAGGCCATGATCCACTTCACCCATCCTTCACAAAAACCCATCTTCAACATCACTGCCTCCAAAAAATCCCACTCTACACGGTCATAGGACTTGTTCATGTCTATTTTCATCACCATTTCCCATCTCCTTCCTTTCTTCTTATGTTTCAAGTAGTGGAATGCCTCATGGGTTTGGAGTATGTTGTCCTGAATCATCCTACCCCTGATAAATGCCCTCTGATTCGGGGAAATAATTCTGCTCATCACTCCCTTCATCCTGTTCGTTAAAATCTTGGCAATTATCTTATAAGATACATTGCATACTCCCAGTGATCTAAACTAATGTACCCCCTCTAGTTTGTCTACTTTCGGTATCAATACTATGTTGGTGGAATTGATTTGGTTCAAGCCAGCCTTGCCTTCAAAGAAGTCCCTCACCATACCACTGACCTCATTGGCAATTTCTTTCCATGCAGTTTGGTAGAAGAGTGCTGAATATCCATCAGGTCCAGGAGCTTTGTTAGCCCCTATGAGGAAAACAGCCTCCTCTATTTCCTGGTTTGAAACAGGTCTCATTAGATTTTCATTTTCAGCCTCTGTTATTACTGTGTCAACATAAGCTATAGCTTGCTTCATAGGCCTACTTCCCACTAAACAAAATAATTCTTGATAAAATACATTAAAAGCATTATTTATATCTTCTTTTTCTTCCATCCAGGTTCCATTATCGCCCTTCAACCTCAAAATTTTGTTTCTTTGTCTTCTCCTTATCACATTGTTATGAAAAAACTTTGTATTTTTGTCACCATGGTTGAGCCACATTATTCTAGACCTTTGCCACCAATAGACTTCTTGAGACCAAGCTTCTTCTAGATGAATTGTTAATGTTTCAGCCTCCTTTACTGCCTGCTCCGTTAGGGGCCCCCTATTGCATTCCTCTAACTTTTGTTTCAGCTGTTCAATGCTCCTGCTGAAGTTAGGAAAGGTTTTTCTACACCATTTAATCAGCTTTTTCTTGCACGCTTCAAGTCTTTCAACCAAATCTAATACCCTGTTAGCCGCCATTCCCTCTACATCAGACCATCCTTCTTTTACCACCTCTAAAAAAATCTTCATGATTCACCCAATTTGCTTTAAACTGAAAAGTTTTTTAGGATTTCGTTTCACTAAACTAGCAATCAATTAGTAAGGCATGATGATCAGATCCTATAGGCTCAATGTGAAAAACCATAGCATGATCAAATTCCTCTTTGAATTCCCAAAGCTCTGTCCAATCTCTCCCTTACCATAGCTCCTATTCTCTTGTTGCACCAAGTGAATTTGGCTCCCTTGAATTCTAGATCCATCAACTGACAATCAGACAATAAACTTTGGAAGTTAATAATCTTCCTCAAAGATCTTGGATTCCCCCCTCCTTCTCAGCTTATGATAATACATCATTAAAGTCCCTTGTGAGCAGCCATAAATCCCTTATACTCTTCGCCAAACCATGTAATACATCCCATATCAATCTTCTCTCCCTCTCCTGCAGTGGTCCATACATAAACGAAATATATTTTGGAGTCTTTGTGTTTGCAGATTCCACTATTGTGTGGATCACATTCTTTGACTTGTAAAGTACCGTTAAGGAGATGTTATCATGTCACCATACTGCCAGTCCTCCAGACAAACCTTCAGGCTCCACATATAGTTCCTGATTAAAACCACACTTTCCCCTGATTTTCCTTAACCTCAATGTGCTCATTTTCATCTCCATTAGGAAGATGATAGAAGGATTATTCTTTTTTTTTTATCGTATCCTTTAAATTCCTAACTATCAAGGCTCTCCCTAAACCCTGACAGTTCCAAGAGAGTGCTTTCATGTTGGCTTGGTGGCTATATCAGGCCAGCCACCACAGCCCTCAGCAGTTCCCCGTTTCCTCTTTCCACTTTTTGCTCTAAAGACAAAATCATATCCAGACCATTCTTCCATTTCATTGGCTTGCTCTTCAACTTTTGTTTTCTCAAATTTTTCTTCCATCTTTCCCTTCCTTTTACTATTTCTTCTAGCCTTTGCCTTTATTTTCTTCAAGCTACTAGCATAATTTGTAATTTCAGATAAAGGAATATGTTGTATCATTTCAGGTTTCCGCTTCTTCCTTATACCAATCTCCCAATCGTCATCTACTTCCCTTTTCAATCCCAGTGTACTGAGGCCATTTAACACACTTTGCATCCTCTGTCCTTCATATATTACCATAGCTTTAGAATTATCTTCACATGCTTTTGGAAACATAAGAGGAGTTTGTCTCATTAGTTCCTTCATTATGTTGTTTTCCCCCTCCTGTTCCCTATTCTCTTCACTAACAAATTTCTTAATTTTATTATTCAACAGATTCACTTCTTCTGAGTCCCACTTTCCTGACCCCCAAATATCCTTTCTGTCATCTTCCTGCATACCACTCATCTGTTTGGAAGTTTCTCGCCTTGTTATTCCTTCATCGCTAGTTATTCCTTCCTGACTCTTCCCATCTTTTCCTTTGTTTTGTCTATCTCTCACTTGACATTTACGGAGAATATGTCATCCTCGACTATCGTATTCTCCTTGCTGGTGTTACCTTGTTCCTCTTCTTTCCTCTTCTTCTTCAGCTCATCCTTCCTCTGCTGTATATATATCGACTCGACCTCATCATTATTTATTACAACCATCGTTTCTTCTCAGCTTCTACATACAGGTGTCAACTTCCAAGCACCATAACGTGATTCATTCGGATTGTGGTTCAACATCAATTTTTCAGATTTACAATTTCGGTTATCATGCCCTAGTTTGCCACAATTAAAACAAACCGATTGTAATTTTTCATACTTAACTGCAATCCATATTTTCTTTCCATTTGGTCTAGGTAGCCAAAATCCATATGCAAGAGGATTCCGTAAATCTAACATAACCTTAACATGCAAGAAGTTTTAAAGGTACCTTCCTTATACAGTGGATCTTCTGCAATCAACACCTTGCCAATGTATCCTCCGATCAAAGTTGCATTCTCCAGGCATAGAGCTTCTAGTGGTACATTGTGTAGCTGAATCCAAACTGGACATCGACTGAAATCAAATTCCTCAAATGATTTGTACCTCAATCTATCTATTAGATTCATCAGACTGCCATTAATTGACCATGACCGACCTTGCAGGACCTTGTAATAATCCTCTTGATCTGTGAATTTGAACATGAAAGCACTTCTAGTAATTTCCATTACTTCGAATTCCGATTGGAGATTCCAAATTTTCCTCAAGATTGTCTCCATCGTAGATTTGGTATAGTTTCTGCTGGCTAGCATCTTTCCGATTAAGATCTTCTCTGCTTCAGTTTCCCTTTAGATCAACGGAGTTGAGATATGTAATTCTTCCATGCTTGAAACAATTCTATCACCTATTCCTTAGCATCGCCTTATTCGAGATCTGATCTCCTCACCGTATCTCCAATTTTCTCCCCGGACCTCTGTTGCTCCGATCTCACCTATTCTCATGCTTTGCGAAGAGAGAAAACTCCCACATGAGTACGCGGGGAGAAAAATTAGAACTGTAGAAATGGTTATCGTTTTTGTCAATAAAAAATTAGCAACTCTCACACCAATTCACAATTGAATATCTAATTGTTATGTGTTATGAATATACTTATTATGTGGATGTCCATTGACTCCCGGTCTCCAAATATTACAAGATGACATGGGACCTACGCATAGTACCATGCATAGTACCACACATAGTGATTTACTATTTGGTGGGACCCGTAGCCAATTATAACATTCACGGGAATGCAAATCCGTGAATGAATAGTTTTGTACTTTGGGGAAAACTACACCAAATGACCCAGAGGTGGAAATTACACTAAAGTCCCATTTTTCTTCTATAAATAGAGGTCTTTTGTAACTATTCAAGATACAGTTGAAATGAGAATTTCTCTCTCTACTTTCTCTCTCTATAATCTCTTCTCTTATTCTTATCAGTTTTATAACATTATGCATTTATTTTCACGTCAAAAGCTACATTTTGGCGGAAGTAACTCAGGACAGATGTCACCAAAACATGGTTTTGACGATTTAATTTACCTACTCTACAAATGATTAAAGCCTTCTCGTTGGCAATCCCACCAACGACAAGGATTAAATAGATTTTATAAACCACTATGGTTTTATTTATAAATCCATTTTGATAAAAAAATTTGGTTCTTATTATAAATGCAGTTTCAAAGTAATAAATAAATTTGTTACATTTTTACCTCCATTAATTGCAATAAACAAAAAGAATTATAATGTAGTGTAAGAGTATTATAATTTTTTGGTTGCTACTTAAAAATGTTGCTAATGTAGTGATTATACTCCTCCCAGTTCTTAATATAAGAAATAAATAACTAATTTGTAAAAATTAAAAAATTAGTTAAGTTAGTTATTTATAAAAAATATATGTTTGATTTTCCTAAAACACACTCTTTAATTTAGTTATCATTTATATTGGACCTTATTTGATAGAAATTCCTTATTATGTGCACTTAATAGGGACAATTTAGAAAAATATTATAAATTTAGAAAACAAAACAGGTTGAAATCTTAGATTTGATTAAAATTAAAGCAGGCCCACTAAAAAAAGGTCTTTTAGTAGCGGTTAAAATAGCGAATTTGTAGTGGTTATAGCCGCTACAAATGGTTGTGGTAGCGGTTCAAAGAGCCGCTACAAAATGCACTGTGGCAAGAAGATTTGTAGTGGTTACAAATAACCGTTACTACATATACAGAACCACCACTACATGTGGCTAAGCTGACATCCATGTGATGAGTTGGTAGCGGTTTACAAAACCACTACAAAATGATATCTTGTAGTGGTTTTACAACCGCTACTAATTTTACAAAAATGCTTCCCGCTATATTGGGGGGAAAATATTTTGAAATTATTTTATAGCGGTTACCTAATCGATACAAATGTTTCCCGCCATTATTTTAGGCGAAAAATTTATTCCCTCATTTTTTAAAATTTTTTGCACTTTGTAGCGAATTTTTATCAACCGCTACAAGATATTCAGAAATTTTTTAAAATTTTCTTTGAATTTAAAAAATGTTTGTTGTGCTTAGTAGCGGTTAGATAACTGCTGCAAACGTATTCAATTATAAAAATTTAAATTAGTGAAATATTTTATTTTAATATAAATTAATTGATCATTATATTTAAGTAGTTAAATATTGCATTATCAATAATTTATATTTTAATTTAAATTATTACTAATTTTTAATTACAAATTTTTATTATAAAGGTATAATTTATTATGGGTTGATTTAAATAAAATTTAATTTTAAAATAATGTGTGTTAAAATGAATGGAATAATATTTGTGAAGATATATGTAATAATTTGTGTAAAGGGGAATGGAATAATGTGTGTGAAAGTAGATAAGATAATGTGTGTGAAAGTGTAAACAGAGAATAAAAATAATCAGAAAAAAATTAAGAACACAGATATTGAGCGAAAAAATAAATATTGCGATAATAATCATATTTGATCAGGGTGAACAACACTTACCTTGTGAAAACAATTAATCTCCGTGAGAAAATGTAGAAGTTCGAGAGAAAAAGAGTAGAAAACATATTAGAAAACAAAAGCGGAGTGTATTAAATGAGGTTTAGTAGGGGTTTTTATATTGGTATCTGCGTATCTATTTTGTAGCGGTTGATGTTTCGTTTTTGTAGCGTTCAAGTTTAGTAGCGGTTAGTATGATGGTGTTTGTAGCAACTATATTTTTTGTAGCGGTTTTTATGTTATTTGTAGCGGTTTGTAACCGCTACAAATAATTTTCTAAATGTTTTGACAAAAAAAAAAGATTACAGATTAAATCGTCAGCTACAAAGTAAGCTTTTTTAAAAAACATACATACATATATACATATACATACATACATTTACTCTGTAATCCTATATATATATATATAGGATTACAGATTAAATGTTTTGACCAAAAAAATAAATAAATATAGTTTAAATTGTAAGCATAATTTTTTCTCTCAATATTCGTCATGATCCCTACAAAAAGAAATTTGGATAAAATGTTACTTTTTAGTTGAATATGTTGGAACACAAATAGCACTTTAATTAAATGTTATTATTTCATAAAGTATATATTAACAAACGTATCGAACTATAGGTAAATTGTCATCGTCATTGTCATCAGGGAAGAAATTCTCAAAGCTGGTGGGCTGGAACGACTCACTCTCGTAGGAAACATTATCAACATCCCCCATGTTGTAAAGGTCCCGAGGCTTTAAGTGAACCACTATATGCTAATCCCTATGCCTCTCATCGGCAACATAATAAACCTGATGGGCCTCTGAGGCTAGAATATACGGCTCATCATCTTCAGACTGACCAGTGTGAATCGGTCGGGAGAAATTCACTGATGTGATACCTAAGTCGTCAGATGTGAGTCCCCAGGACATTGTCGTATTCGCCTACAAACACTTGAATAGCGTCATGGTGAAACAGCCCTGGTTATTTATCTTGACCACATCAAGGAACTTTCCATAATACGGGACGTCATCGAACTGCATGTTTCCAACACTGCTGCTCGTGTAACTTCTCGTCCCAAATGTTCCATATACACCCGAGTTTTGGGTCAGCAATCCCTGATCTCGTGAAACGGTGCAAAACTTGAAACCATTGACATTGTATGCCGTAAATCTTTAAGCGTGGTCAAGCAGGTTGAGTGCGAGAGCTGTGAAGTTTGGTGAGTGTGGGTTGTGGTCAATCATTATTCTCCTCCTAAACCAACCCAAAAATTCTCTGTGGACCTTTCTATCAATCTCGGCTGCTTTCTGTGTCCGGATCCTCAGTTGACGCTTGACATGACTCCTGAATTCCCTACAATTAAACATGCGAAGAAGACCATGAAACATGAGTATAAAATGTAAGGAAATATAAAGGATACCATATATCTGTTCGCAATCCTTACTGAAGGTACGGTTCAACTTTAGTGCAATTTATCAAGACATGTCTATGTGCTTGAAGCTTCTTAAGTGCCGTCAATTTGAAGTTCTCAGTTCCGCTAACTAGTCTACCAACACGAGGGATTAACAACTTTGTTACTGATGGCTTTGGCTCTGGCTCTGAACAATCATCTACACGAGGCAGTCGGTTGAATAACGTCTCAATGTCATCAAAGTACTTGGAACAAAAATACAAGACCTCATCCCCAATATAACCTTCTGCAATTGAATCTTTAGCTGCACCTTATTCCTCATGTATGATTTCAGTTTTCCAAGAAACCTATAAAGTAATGAATGAAAAATGTTTAAACATTATGTGTTGAAATGTGTGACAAGGTAGTAATTGTAAAGTAAGTAATTTTAAATGAGTACCTTTCAATAGGATACATCCATCTGTAGTGAACTGAGCCAGCAAGCTTTGTTTCATGAACAATGTGTACTGTCAGGTGAACCATGACCATGAAAAATGATGGAGGAAAGATCATCTCCAAATGGCACATTGTAATAATGATTTTCTGCTATAGTTGGTTGAGCTCCTCCACGGTCAAAACCTTGGAACACAACTTCTTGAAGAAAGAACACAACTTGACCAAAACGATCGACACATCGAGAGGCAGTGTATCTTTGATGGCCAGCGGAAGTAGTTGTTGCGTAAGCACATGTGAGTCATGACTCTTCAGCCCAATAACTTTTTGAGCTTGCACGTCAACACATCGCAAAATGTTGCTTGAATACTCGTTTGGAACTTTAATTTTCTTCAAAGTCGTGAGAAAGATTTCCTTATTCGGTTTCATTAGGGTGAATTTTGCCGGCTGAAATCTGTCATGCTCATCCGGCCACGCGTCTCCACGAACTCCCATCTCCCTTAAGTCTTTTCTCGCTTCAAGATGATCTTTTGACTTGCCAGGTTCGTTTAGAATTGTATATAGCACATTGTCGCATACATTTTTCTTAATGTGCATGACATCCAGACTATGTCGGAGCAAATTATCTTTCCAATATGGAAAGGTGAAGAAAATGCTTATCTTCTGCCATTGCTAGGGCGCAAAACCAGAAGCCCTGGTGGTCTTTGTACCTGCCTTTGCTGGATCGTCTCTTTTTCCATACTCAAATTCAACGTCATGAATGTGCTCTATGATTTCTTCACCGGATAAAATATGAGAAGGTCTTCTTTTTTCTTGTTGCCCATTGAAGCGATTGCGTTGCAACCTAAACCTGTGCGTACCATTGAAAAACCTTCGATGACCCATCAAGCACCACTTACGACTGTGGGGAAGGCGCATGGAGTCAGAGTCAAAATTGGAAGTTGGACACGCAAGGCCGGTATGCACATTCCACCCTGATAATGTTCTTAGGACAGGAAAGTCACTAATAGTCCACATCAAGGCCGCACGCAAGTTGAACAATGTCTTGTCATGCGAGTCATACGTCTCGACCCCTACATTCCACAACTCAACAAACTCCGAGATAAGCGGTTGGAGATACACATCGATGTCATTTCCCTATGCCTTTTTGCCTGGAATGATCACAGACATAATGTAGGATCTTTATTTCATACACATCCAGGGGCAAGTTGTACGAGATCAAGACAATATCAGTAAATGCATCCTTCTTCCTCTTATCCTGAACATGCTTCCAATTTCGATAGGTACCGGTTGAATAGGTGACCACTATTGTCGACCGATTGGTTTGTCTCCGTGTTCCAGGGGACCACGATGCTAGGCCCCTGCAACAGAGTTACCCCGACAACATCCAGCGACCTCCTGCTGATGTTCCCATTTGTATATGCACAAATGAAAAAACATATTTTTATTTCTTTTAAATTTAAGGAAATGAAATTTAAATTTAGTGAATAAATTAATTATATTTACCTTCAACATCCACCACAAATCCGGTGGAACGCGAAGACGATGGTCAAGGTTTCCCTTGGTCCCGCTCGTTCTCCTTGTCAAGGAACTGCTGCTCCTCGCTCGTGGAAATGCCAATATCTATCTCTTCATCTTCATTAAGGTCCCTAATCGAAAGAGTAGCGCCTTGTTCTCCTCCTATAGTTTCTAGAGTCTCCGGCTCTGGGATTGGCTCACCGGCGAAGAGATCCTCATATGTCTCAGTTGGCGGAGGGATATTTGTAGGCCCACGCCCTTGCCCTCTCGTACGCGATCTGCTACCACTTCCTCTTACAAGTTTCCTCAGTGCAACTCCCTTCCCTTTATCTCTGTTAGCCATAATGTTTGACTTTTATCGTACAAGTATACAAGTAAAAGTCAAAGTGAAATGACAGTCGCATGAGAGAAACTGAAGGTGGGAGGTGCTTAAAACGCATCTTTTTGTAGCGGTTATTTTGAAAAACCGTTACAAAATTACGGACAGTGTAGCGATTATTAAGCACTGCTGCATAAACCGCTACAACTTTACCTTGGTCTTCATAAAACTTGTAGCGGTTCTAATAACCGCTACAAAATATTTGACCTTTCATATTCAGTAGCGGTTTTCCTTCTACCCGGTACAAATTGAAGGAATTTTGTAGCGGTTGTGCTGCACAACCGCTACTAATTTATTGAGGTTTCATATAGCCACTGATATCTCTAAAAAGGCTTACTGACTCATTTTGATCAGAGATATTTTATAGAGATAAAGGTGGCTATCATAAAAACCCAACCATCGATTGCTTGTTAGACGATATTCAGAAGAATAGAAGTCTTCAAGTTTTAGAAATAACCAAATTTTCGTTATCACTAAATAGCTACCTTCGGCTTCAGGATGAGAGAGGCAAATATCTGCCGCACTCATCTCTTGATATAAGAGATGAGAGCTGTAGATATCCGCATGTCTTCGTTTACCAAGCCGAGTTAGCTGATTTAGTGACAACGCAGATTCGGTGATTTCTTGTTTTTTATACTTTTTGTTTGATGTACGGTCAAGCTTATATAGTTTAAATATTAGTAGCGGTTTACTGGGAAACCGCTACAAATGTTAAGGATTTGTCGCGGTTAGTGTGTCGCTAAACCTAAATTGCAATAATACTGTGTCCTTTCGCTTTCTTGTAGCGGTTATTATGAATTAACTACGACAAATAAAGCGCGACAAAATTTTGCGCCATTAGGCGTGAGTATTGGCGCCAAATTTGTAGCGTTTATGTATAGAAACCACGACAAAAATATACCGCCACAAATATTCTCGCCTTTACGCACCAAGATGGCGCCTTATTTGTAGGGGTTTCTTGTTCCTTAACTGCAACAAAGTTCGTTTCAAACTAGCGTGCGTTTTGGCGCCAATTTTCCGCTACGAATTTGTAGCATTTGCTTGTAAAACCGATACAAATACTATTTTGGGTAGCAGTTTTTCATAACTGCTACTATTGAACCGCTATAAATCATACTTTTTTTTTATAGTGGCCGCCTAACTACTTCCTATATATATTTAGGAGAGGAGTAAGTAGCTATCAATTCCAAATAAATGACATTATTATAAGAGGTCAAAGTGTAAATAATTTTCTTACTAAAAACTAGACTGTTTCTTCACCTTGCTCTTATTTGAATCGTATTGATGATGATGCGATGATTGTGGAATTGTTGTACTTAATCATTTATTTCTCTTTCATTCTGTGTGTTTAATTGGTTGCCCTGAGATTATTTTTGTGTTTGGCCGCCCCGGATAATATAAATATACACAACGCATCCATCTTCAAATCGTTGAAGTATCAGTGGCTTTCTAATTTAATTATTTTGATGTCCAAAATAACTTTGAGTGATACAACATACATGCATCTTTGCAGAAAAAACTAAAGAACAAAAGCCACACGTAAACTTCAATGACGAGCGCATGAAATATCTTCACGAAGCATATCCTAAAGGGGATTCGGTGAATATTACGGAGTAATTTATACGAGGGAGGAGCGAAAGTACCCCTGCTTTTGGTCGCATATGATGATACTGTTTGATTATAACGAGGAAAAATTAATTATTTTACTAAGCAAAATTTGAATTTTTGTTGATGAAAACAATCTGAAATACTCCATATATAAACCCAAAGAGGCCGTCCCGTAATTGCTTGGCTACTTACAAAGAAGCCATGGAAACATGAAGTAATGGGTTCACACATGGAGTAACAGGAGAATCTAAGGCCCTGTTTGGTGCGTGGGATTTGGTTATACTTGATTTATAATAATAAGGACAAGGGTGGTGAGTCACTTCTAGAAAAATTCTTTGGTCCACAATGTAATTACTTGAAGAGCAATTAATGGTTATTTATTAATTTTATCCTTATAATTAATGTTTAAATGTGATTTTTTTGTATCTTCTTCTGTTCCTCCTAAAAAACTTACTCCCGTGGGTCAAAAAATATGAGTCAAATTCGTGAGGGGTTTGGTTATATAAGATACAGTTTGGTTTTATCTTGTCATTTAATATATTTTCTCCAATTTTATCTTAATTAATTATATGTTTATCATTTTTGTTTTCACTCATTCTCTCTCCCACTCGCTATCTTTATAAATAAATGCTGTTTAGGAAAGCAAGTTATGTATTTTACATAATTATTACTTTTAACCAAGTAATTTAATTATTTGCATCTTATATTTGGAATAGGAGGGAGAATTTGATAAGGGTACTGTGAAGTTGACAGTTTTTTTCAATGTAGACAAATTTCAATTCTTGGTTTAGATGAGTTAATGAGTTCAAATGACTTATATTATTATGGATATATCGAGTAAGTAATTTAAAATATGATAATTAAATTTTACACAAACACACACACACACACACCTTAGCCACAACCCCGAAAAGTAATTTGTTATTTTAGACACGAACATACAAAGGCTTTGTGAATCAAACTGCACGAGGAGCTGATTAAGCTGGATGAGCCTCGATGATGGACTTGAAAGAAGGAATGTTGATGATGTGATAACGAGGGAAGCTAGCTTCGTTCAGCAGATTCTTCCATTCCAACTCAGTTCTCTCCTTTCCAGAGGCGTGTGCCATCATCAGCAAATCAACAACCAAGCCAGTGTCATCAAACAAGCCTTTGCCATCTGGCTTCAGCACAAACTCCACAATTATCACTTTCCCTTTCTCTTTTGATATTGCTTTCTTGCAGTTCTTCAGTATCTTAATGCAATCTTCGTCGCTCCAATCATGCAGTATAACCTGCATTTCATCTCAACCAAATCAAATATTCAGAACTAAATCCATTTTCCTGCTTCATCCTTTGTATATTTCATTAGCCCAAAAACGTACACAAAAAATACCACAGCAATCTGCATGGACCTTCGGAACGGTTCTTGCTAAGCAAAGTGCTTGCCAGAGAGATAATCAATCCTTGAAGTTGATAAAGTCAGGATGAGAGAGCCCAAAAAGAGAGAGACGAGGAAGGTGATTAGGTCTCACTCCAAAGAGCTTTATGGAATTAGTTTCTCTACTAAGTAAAGTGATAAGCAAGAAGAGCTAATTAGATATGTAATGTCCCGATCTAATCTTGGGTTGTCCAGATTTAAGTTTTTTTCAAAGTGATGATTTTTTTCGAAAGAAACCAAGTCTTTAAAAAAAAAAATAGTTAAAGATATTATCTTTATTCTATATTTTATTGGGTTCTTTAACATCCTAAAATATTTTAGGGAGAAGTTTTGCACCTTATATATTAAAAGTGGGTCAATTCCACCCTCAAACTAACAGATCACAAACGTCTTTACGCCTCCCTGTGTATTAATCAAAACAAACGGCTTCCGCCTGAACCATGATGCTGAAGAAACAGGAAAATTCTGGGGTTAATTTCAAAACAGTTGAATCAAGAGCTAGAGAAAAATGAAGACTAACGATCTCGACCACTATAACCCCAACTCTGGCAGATGATTCGTGCTGTAATCTCTACGGTAATCGCAGAGGACACCGTGGTGGTTGCCGTTGTTTTACTCGTCACCCTCAATATCTCCTAGAGTTAGATCCTCTCCCCAGAATATAAGGTATGAACAATGGGCGGGTCTGGCATAGAGACGGCTAGCGCAACTGTGGATATAACGGTGTTTGTGGGTCTGTTTCTTTCTTTTTTCTTTTTTTTTTTTTTAATGGGACCAATGGTTCGAATTCTGATACAAAGGCTGGATAACCCAGCGTCATACCACTGCACTACAGCTTGGTGTGGGTCTGTTTCTTTGAGGGTGGAATTGGTCCACTTTTAATATGCCAAGGCCAAAATTTTACTTTAAAATATTTTAGGTTGTTTTCTGTTCCTCTCAAAATAGGATGTTAAATATGTAAAATATTTATTTGTCTCATGTATAAATAAGTGTTATTTTGATTTAATAAGAAAAAGGGCAAAAGAGTAATTTGGTATGGGAGTTATTAAAGTCATAAAGAAGCGACTGTTGATAGGCACAGTCGTTAGAAAGCAGAAAGGCACATACGTTCAGAAAAGGTTAATATATAGAGCGTAAAGGGGCCTTCAGAGTTTAACCGTGAAAGTTGTATCTCATCCCTATCATAAGAAGATACAAGTAGAGAGAAGGTCAAGACTCTGAGAAAGTTTTCAATCACTAAAGATCTTCCGCAATTATGGAGAAAGGTTAGTATATGTTTAATTCTATTAAATGTGAAAGCATGATATTTTAAGATCCTGTAGAGTTGTGTTCTTGTATGATAATCTTTGAGTTGAAGAACACAGATTATGTTTTACATGTGGTATCAGAGCCTGTGTTTAGGAATTCATGTTTTCCATATATGATTATAAAAGAATTTCTAGTTGAAAAGTTAGAATTTCCAATATTTATGTTGTTTCTTAAAGTTTTTGCTATAGATTTTGTTTCTGTGATCTGAGATATAATTATTTTCATAGATATATGGAAACTTAAAATCCCAAATTAAATTTTTTTCTCTTATTAATTTTCTCGATCAGTTGTTTTGCTCTTTTCTATTTTTTGCAACATTATATATTGATATATGAATCATGGATAAAGATTATGTGATTATTTTCATATCAGTATATATTTAAAAATTTATTGTTTTTGAATGTTGGTTATGATTATAAAGATTGAAAATAAAATCTTATGGAGATATCGAAAAGAAATAAGAAGAGAATATGTTATGGTATAGTTTGTTAAGATTCTTGGATGAGGGAAAATTATGAGTTTTAGGCCTTGAAATTAGCATGAGATATATATATATATATATATATATATATATATATATATATATATATATATATATATGGAAAAGAAAATAAATTAAAAAAAAATGAAATGGTGCAAGTTGAATGAATAAAAAAAATGAATGTAGAGACGCACCTCTTTATACATTTAATGTGTGTTGTGGTGCAATGGATAGTTTTATGTTAAATAAATAAATAAAAGAAATAAAGGAAGCAAAGTGAATAGGTGGCTCAACTGGCAGTGCATCACTGATTATTTCATGTAACTCCATATGGTTGCTGGTTCAAATTCTCCTGCGTGCGTTTTTGAAAATTGAAAGAACAAAAATGCAAGGAAGGCGCCTGGAAGAACCGCTTAGCTACTGCCGCCTCTTTGGTTGGGTATGGGCTGAAAGTAATTTAAAGTATATTCAGCATGTGTTTTTTTGTTTGGCCGGATCAGAATTTATTTTGGGCTAGTTTTTTTTTGGCTGAACGATTTTGGGCTTAAAAAATATATTTCTAGGCCCGAAAAAACCTATTTGGGCTGTTTTTTTTTTGAAGTTGAATGTTTTTGGGCTTTAAAACAGAAAAATATGGGTTAAATTTAATTCTCTTTGGGCTGAATTTAGGCTCTAAATTTGGGTTATTTAGCTTCCTATTATGGATAAAGGCTTTAATTTTAGATCATCTAGTTTGATATATAACTAGATATTAGTTATGGCTTAGAAAAGGAACAAATTATTTTTGTTAATCGCCTATTATTATTATTTGTTAAAGCCTCTATATGTTGATCCAAAATATAAATTACTTAAATGTTTTGAATAGCAATTGTATATTAAACATTTAAGTTTTGAAATTAAGTATGGTGGATTTGTTAGTCACCAAAGTGGCCAAATCCTTATGAATTATTTTAATTCTAATTATTATTGTGATATTTCAAATTCCCCATAACTTTAATGCTATAAATTATGTTTATATTGTGGGTGAATTAAAAGTTTGTTATTATGAGGAGGTTATGGATCAACCCAAAGGTTGATTATTTGTCTTTATGATAATAAATATAAATGTTGGTATTGTTCATATACTTATAGTTTTATTTAGACATCCAAAGATGATAAATATTTCTAGTTGGAATATGCATCACTACCAAATTATATGAAATCCTTTATAGCATCTTTATAGTTGAATATTGTATATTAATGGGTCCCCAAAGGTGAACATTGATATGCATTGAATGAATTATGTTTGAATTTGTGAAGCATGTTAGTATGTGATATGTATGACTCGAAGCATTAATGTTAAGTTGTTGTTCCTCATGTTATTGAATTGATTAATAATAATGGAGAACAACAAATGAATGATCCCACTACACATGATGAAATTATTGTTGATGAATGAACTCATTCTAGAAGAACCACAACAAATAGCATTAAGAAGATCTCAAGGGGAAAAGAGATCCGCTATTTCTAATAATTATGTGGTATATCTACAAGAGTCTGAGTTTTACTTGGGTATTCAGGACGATCCAATTACTTTTTCACAAGCCATGAATAGTGAAAATGGTGACAAGTGGTTAGATGCCATGAAAGATGAGTTGAAATCTATGGAACAAAATAATGTTTGGGACCTTGTTGAGTTACCAGAAGGATGTAAGAGAGTTGGTTGTAAGTGGGTCTTTAAGAACAAACGTGACTCTTATGATAACTTGGAATGTTACAAGGCTAGACTAGTTGCAAAGGGATTTACTCAAAAAGATAGCATTGACTATAAAGAAACTTTTTCACCAGTTTCTAAGAAGGATTCTCTAAGAATCATTATGGCATTAGTAACTCATTATGATTTAGAGTTACACTAGATAGATGTGAAAATTGTCTAAGAAAAGGAAAGGAGCACATGGTGTGCAAATTAAAGAAATCAATATACGAACTTAAACAAATTTCAAGACAATGGTACCTTAAGTTCAATGATACTATTGTTTCCTTTGGATTTAAAGAAAACACTGTTGATCAGTGTATATATCTGAAGGTCAGTGGGAGCAAGTTTATATTACTGGTTTTGTGTGTTGATTATATTTTGCTTGCTATTAATGATCTTGGTCTTTTACATGAGACTAAGAAGTTTCTCTCTAGTAACTTTAAAATGAAAGATATGGGTGAGGCAGCTTATGTGATTGGGATAGAAATATTCCGTGATAGATTAAAAGGATTGTTAGGCTTATCTCAGGCAGCATATATTAATAAAGTTTTGGAGAAATTCCGAATGGAAAATTACTCATCATCTCCGGTTCCAATTCAGAAAGGAGATAAGTTTAGTCTCATGCAATGTCCTAAAAATGAATTGGAACAAAAAGAAATGAAAGCAATTCCATATGCATCACTAGTTGGGAGCTTAATGTATGCTCAAACTTGTACGAGACTAGATATTGGCTTTGCAATGTTGGAAAGCTACAAAGAAAGTTTTGAGATACTTACAAGAAACTAAAAGTCACATACTTACTTATAGAAGGTCTAACAACCTTGAAGTGATTGGATAAGCAATCGGTAATTGCTGCATCCATCATAAAAGCTGGATCTATGGCATGCTTTGAGGCCATGGTTCAGGCTAAATGGCTATGGAATGTTATTTCAAGGCTTGGGTAAGGCGACAGTATAGCCAAGTCGCTGAAAATTTATTGTGATAATTCCGCAGCAGTCTTCTTTTCTAAAAACGACAATTATTCAAAGGGTGCTAAACATATGGAATTGAAATACTTTGCCGTTAAAGAAGAGATTTAGAAACATAGAGTGTCTATACAACACGTTAGCACAGATCTTATGATAGCTGATCCCTTGACGAAGGGATTACCTCCCAAAGTATTTATTGGTCATTTGTATAGTATGGGTATTATGTCAGCCAATGAATGATGGATCATTCTTGTAATTATTGAATATTGACACTTTGAATTCAATGATGTATAAGTTTCTGAAAGTCACCTTGTTCTTTCAAAATACGTTGTTTGCATGCATACATAAGTGATTGATGCTACCAAAATTTAACTAAGTACCGCAAGTGTACGGGTCGTGAAAATAGCAAGTGGTAAATCAAGGTTGTCCCACAGAGACTCAACTCAGCTAGTGATTAGATGTCAAATTTCCTTTTTTCGTTTTAGTTGAATAGATTTGTTTTCAATAAGTAGAAGAAATGCAAATAGCATACGAAATAAATATCGACAAAGACTTTTCAGGAGAGCGAATTTCAATATCAAACGGACAACTTAGAGTTACTAATCCCTTGTTTGTTTATTAAATTTTATTCCCACAAAATTAATTTTAACTTAATTTGATCAGCTAATCTAGAGTATTAATGTTTATAAATGCCTTCCAGTCCATTTATATACCTATCTCAATTAATTATGCAATGCCTTACACGACTAATTAAGATGCAATCCAACTCGGGCTCACTCTAATTTGATTATGTGGAGCTTCTAGGTATATGCCTATCCTAGACGCAAATTAAATTAAAAATCTAATTCCATATTATTTAATTTCAAGGTCAATTTAAAATTCCCTTTGCCAAGTTCAATCTTAAATCCCCAAAATATGTTCAATGGTGGCCAATCACTAAACAATTAACAATAAAAACAAGATTAAATAAACTGAATTAATAATAAGCAAAAACCAATTAATGAGAATAATCTCTAAAATCCAAACAAGTTCATAGGTCCTCTAGGTTGAAAAATAAATTAGCCACACATGGCTTCAATCCAAATTAAATTCAAAATTCAGATTCAAAGACATATGGGTAAATAATAAGAATTGGAATCAAACTAGTCAAGGGAGATAACAAAACCAAGAATAGGAGCAAGAACAACCACAGCCTCTCCTTGAATAATTATTTAATCCAGCCCTTCGAACACGTCTATGCTTCTTGATTTATAGTTCAGCTCCTTCTCTGCCGTTCCGTGTTCACTCTTCGCGTCAATGTCCTTGCGTCTCTGCTCTTTAGTTCAGCCGTGTGCCCCCTGTGAATATGCCGACTCTGCTTCTTCCTTTCTTGATTGCCGCCAGACTTCCCCGCATAGCCTTCTGTTTTCTTTTGTTCTCCTTTCTTGATTTAGGTTTTCTCATTTATTCATCCATTCCTCCGTGGGCCCAGTATCGTTTGCCATTCAATTCTCCTAAATCCAATGCATTCAGCCCGCATGGCCCATGATCTCCTCTTTCTTTAGGTCTTCAATTCTCAATGTGGGCCCAACTCCATACAAATCCCAAATGGCCCAAGTGCTCCTGTGCGTATCTGTATGTAGGTTTAGGTCTTTAATTCATTCCTTTCAATTGATTCCATTTGTGGGGTCCACGTACATACAATTAGATCTATTCAATTTCCCAAATCCTTATGTTCTCCTGTGCTTGCCTGATCGTGAAAATAAAAGCAATTAAATAATAATAATACTAATAATAATAATAAAACTAAGTCTTCTTTAAATTGTTATTTATTTATTTCCTAAACTTAAAAACTTTTATTTTAAATTGAAATCTCACAAATGATGCACTAATTTGATTTGAGCCTATAATCATGTAATCTCATAGAAATCTCTTAAAATTGTTTAGATAACTCTCCAAATATCTTTAAAATGTACTTTATTTATATCAATTATGGAGAGTTATCAGTGATTATTTTGAAAAGCAGGAATTGTCCCTAATGAAGACATTCTAGTATTGTTACGGGACATTATGTTTACTTTCATTAAAATATCATGTTAGGAAGAAAAACTAATATAGTGGTACATAGAAGGAAATATGCCGATTTGATAGCATATAACCGTCATGACTCATATTTGGTTTTATTTCTAATTATGATGTATGATTAGGCCAATGCATAAAATCTTTAGCCTTATGTGCGCGCATTATGATAATTTTTATTAAATCATGAAGGGACACTTTGTGACATGAGCCAAGTGGGAGAATGTAAAATATTTATTTGTCTCATGTATAAATAAGTGTTATTTTGATTTAATAAGAAAAAGGGCAAAAGAGTAATTTGGTATGGGAGTTATTAAAGTCATAAAGAAGCGACTGTTGATAGGCACAGTCGTTAGAAAGCAGAAAGGCACATACGTTCAGAAAAGGTTAATATATAGAGCGTAAAGGGGCCTTCAGAGTTTAACCGTGAAAGTTGTATCTCATCCCTATCATAAGAAGATACAAGTAGAGAGAAGCTCAAGACTCTGAGAAAGTTTTTAATCACTAAAGATCTTCCGCAATTATGGAGAAAGGTTAGTATATGTTTAATTCTATTGAATGTGAAAGCATGATATTTTAAGATCCTGTAGAGTTGTGTTCTTGTATGATAATCTCTGAGTTGAAGAACACAGATTATGTTTTACAAAATACACTTTAACCCTATTTTATACATATTAAAATAATTTTTTTAAGAAAACGTAAACTGTTTTTTAAAAATCTAAATCATCACATTAAATTTGGATTGTTGTGATTAGAGTTGTCCCAATCTGTGGACTGTCCCGCACTTTACCTTGCGGTACGTCTACGAATTTTGAAACAAATTATTAAATTCAAGAATCAAACTGTAGGTCGTGAAGCAACATATACCTTCATGAAAACAACATCTGCGTTAGGGACGGAGTGGAACATGTCTCCTTCGACGTGGGTGACTCCGTCGTGTTCAGGTGCGGTGGCGATCACATGAGGGAGATCGAAGTTGATGCACTTAATTTGCGGATACGCTTTAACAAACTCCGACATAGTCCCTTCGGTGCCACCTCCCACATCCACTAGCGATCCAATTCTCACGAACCCTTCCTTGTACGTCGATACGATCGCTTTTACCACAATCCTCGCCGTACACGCCATGCTGTAATTGAAAAGCTTGTTGAAAGTTGGGCTCTCCGAAGCCAAAGCCCAAATATCTTCGTCGTGAGCCTTCTTGAAGGCTTCGCCGCCTTCTCTCACACAGTGACTAAGATAGTGCCACGAAGCCAGAAGGGTTGCGTGGTTTTCCATTAGAAGCATGGGTGCAAGGTTCGTGGTGGAGTCACTCAGCAGCCACCGGGAAGAGTGGGTGAGGCCGTAGAGGGCGTCCCCCGCCGTCAGATGGGTGATGTGCTGAGAAGATTTTGCGGTGGACAAGGAGCCTCATGATGCGGGCGAGGCAGGTGGGGTCCGGTGAGGTAGCGTTAGGAATAGAGGCGGTGATCTGGGACAAGGTGATTGGTCCACCGTGGCAGTGTATGATATCGGGTATGCGGAGCTCCACGGCAGATTTTAGAGCCATGGAATCAGCGAAGTGGAACATATACTTCTATATATCAGCTTGACGCTGCAACATCATAGCCTCCTCTTCTACCATTGCATTCTCTCCCATCTCTCTCTGTGTCGCAGAGTCCTTAAAATAACTTACACCCATTCGTCTTGAATCATGAGCAGGTATTTATAAAGAGAAGTTCAATCAATGAATAACTATGACACAAAATTTTGAGGTTAAGTAGCAGATCCGTCCGGAAAGTATACACTTGAGAGCAATGTTACTCTAAAAGTTTTTTTGGGTTCAATGTTGTCCCGAAAGTCTAAAAATGGAGTAATGTTGCCATTTTTCGTTAAAAAGTTAACGGTTAACATCAATTTTTAAAGGTTAACGTTAGTTTTTTTAATGGAAAAGGGTAATATTACTCCATTTTTAGACTTCCGGGGTGAAATTGAGTCTAAAAACCCTTTTAAAATAACATTGCTCTATAATGTATACTTTCGGGATAGATTTACTGTTTAACTCATAATTTTAATAGTAGGTCATGCATATTATTTAATGGACAAATGCATCTCTTTGACCGTTTTATGGGAAAAGAAAAAGTACTCCTTCCAGATTTTTAGCAACCAGTTTTAGGGTTTATCATAATTATGGCGGAGTGCTATTTACCTTACTGAGATGTCCATAGTTTAAATAAAATTTTAATATTCATATTTAATATTTTTAAATGATAATTTTTAAATAAAAATTTAAAAATAATAACAGTTATGAGATTATTTTTATATTAGTTTTTGCACTTATTAAAATAATATTTTTTCAAAAAAAATTTAAAAAATTTCAATCTAATCCATTTAAATTAGATATGAATGGTCTACAAGTGTTAAAACCGAGGTTTTGAACTGACATTGATGATTGAATCGGTCAAATAAGTACTGGGTTGTTAAAAGTTAGAAGATTAGATTAGATTAGAGTAAAATCGGTTAAAATATTGACAAGACATATAAGATATATTTTTTTTTTAAAAAAAAAGGGAGGGAAAATAGACTGAGAGACATATTAGACTATAAGAATTAGGATGGGAGAAAAGTCAAGGATAGTGACGATAGACTATAAGAATTAGGAAGGGAGAACAGTCAAGGATAGTAACGATGGACAAGTGGGACAAGACGTGAGACTGTCAACCTCACCTCCACTCACACAGCACTAGAGCTGAGAAATCGGGTGGAGCCCATCGGGCCGGCCTGTTTAGGCCCTGGCCCTTCAAGGGCCGAGCCTAAAAATTTAAAGAGATAAATGAAATTGGCCCTGGAGGGCCGGCCCTGATGGGCCTCGAGCTTAAACAGGCTTGCCCTGCAGGCCCTTTTCACTGTAACTTTTTCTTATTTTCCTTTTTAAATTTATTAATTTATATATATTTTATATTTGTTATAAAGTTATTTATCCTTTTAACTACACATACATAATAACTATACTCTAATTTTATGATTTGATTTATTATTTGTTGCAAATTAAGATTATGGATGTGTTCATGATGCAAGAGAAGAATTTCATGATATTCTTACTCATGAACTAGAGGCTACTACTCAGTGAAAAACAATCAAATGTTGTTAAAATCGATGATAGTGACGAAGATGACGACAATAATAATCATCGTACTAATGTCGTTTAGTGATATGCCTTTTATGTTTTATGTAAGTTATTTATTAACATAGTTTGCTTTTAATTATGAATTAGTGAATGTGCTTATTTATTGGATGATTTGTGTTGTAATTTACTAATTATTTTTTTAAAAAAAAAGTAAAGGAAAAATAGTTAAAATTTGGAATAGTAATTTTCGGGCCCTGCGGGCCAGCCCTGGCCTGGTGCTCTCGGGCCGGGCTTTGAAAAACAGGTGTTTTTCTTACTCCGGGCCTGGAGGGCCGGCCCTGGCCCTTCACAGGCCGGCCCTGGAGGGCCAGGCCGGCTCTGATTCCTAGCTCTACACAGCACCCGCATGGAGTCCCACTTGCTACACCAATTCCCATTCTACCTTTTTCTTAACTACTTCTCATTTGCGATGCTTCTTCATCTTCTTACTTTTTTCTCTTTCTTCTTCACAAGACCGTTTAATTACTGTAATACACACACACACACTATGGGTCATTACTAGTTTAGATTTTATAGCATTTCGCTTATTTGGTGACATTGCCAATTTTTTTTGATGCAGTTGCTGCAGCATATGGAAATCCAGTTTTACAAAGTTGAGCAACATGAAGTGATTTTGCAAGCTAGTATTTTTCTTAGGGGATAATATTGCGGTGTTTTTGTAAGAGTATTATAAATATTTTGGTGTTTGCGTGGCGGAGAATGTTTACCTGATGAATTGGATGATAAAAGCAAGATTGTTTCTTCACCCTTGCACTTATTTTAATCGTACGTATTGATGACGATGTGAGGATTGTAGGATTGCGGTGCATAGTCATTTATTTCTGTCATTCTGTGTGTTTAATTGGAAAAGTCGGGAAAACGGGTTAGACCTATCGGGCTGGCTCGTTTAAGCCCGGACCCTTTAAAGGCTGGACTTAAAAAATGGACGAGTTATTTGAAATTAGTCTTGGAGGGCCTCGGATCAGCCCTACAGGCTTTTTTTTAAAATTATAATTTATTAATTTATATATATTTTGTATTTGTTATAGAGTTATTTAATCATTTAACTATAAATACATAATAACTATACTATAATTTTATGATCTGATTTATTATTTGTTGCAAATAAAGATTATGGATGTGTTCATGATGTAGGAGAAGAATTTTATGATATTCTTACTCATGAGCTAGAGGCTACTACTCAAATTGAAGAACAATAAAATGTCGTTAAAATCGATGATAGTGACGAAGATGACGGCGATAATATTCATCGTACTAATGTCAATTAGTGATATGCTTTTTGTGTTTTATGTGAGTTATTTGTGAACATAAATTGTTTTTTATTATGAATTAGTGACTGTGCTTATTTATTGCATGATTCGTGTTGTAATTTACTAATTATATTTTTTATAAAAAAAAGTGGAGGAAATATAGTTAAAATTTGGAATAGTAATTTTCGGGCTCTCGAGTTGGCCCTGGCTCTGGTGCTCTTGGACTGGGCTCTGAAAAACAAATGTTTTTCTTATTCCGGGCTCTGGAGGGCCGGATCTGATTCCCAACTCTATTAAATGGCTGCCCCAAGATTATATTTTTTGTTTGACTGTCCCAGATAATATAAATATATACACGCATCCATCTTCAAAACGTTGAATATGACAAATACTTGTCCTTAGCTATATATCGTCCTTAAAAAAATATCTTCTCGAAGCACATCGTAATGGAGATTTCGTGAGATATAACAGGCTTCTGGGCATTAAAAAGCACTTGCATGTTTAAGTTGAATGAAAGAATGATGATTGGTAGGGGTGTTGAAGAAACCCAAGGCCTAGTGCGCCCGTCCAAGCCCGGCAAAAAAATGCCTTGCCCAGCCTGAAAAAAAGAAGCCTGAAAAAATTTGGGTACATTTGGGTTAGGCATTTTACGGGCAGGGCCGAACATCGGGCACGGTATGCTGCCTTGCCCATTTGGCCCTACCCGATACTATATATATATATATATATATATATATATATATATATATATATATATAATCTATTGTCATATTGTGCATTTATTTTTTTTAAAAAAATCTATCGGTATGTTTATTTTAATACTTTAATTCCAGGATTTCTAGCTGAATTGGTATGAACTTTTTTGTCTTTAGGGATGAAGTTGAATTACCTTTCTTGTAATTGAATTTATATTTAATAATGATGAATGATTTTATTAGTCAGGGATATGAAATCGTATTTTCCTTCTTCTGTTTTTCATATATATTTTTTTAAAATTCTAGGTTTCTTAAAATTTTTTATTTTATACATGCATATTTATTTATATTGATGTCTATATGATGATATAATCAATAACTTGATATTTTCTGATCCGAAATATCTGGCTGGATGATATTTTTCCTTGTACAATCCATTAAATATCTCGGTCCCCTAGTTCATATTTGAATAGAGTACATTGATTGTGGATTAAAATTAATTGAGGACCATCTTTGAACTTTAATTTCTGCTCCTTAATTAATCTTTATTTTTTAAATAATGGTTGATAGCTCTTCTCAGAACATAGAAGAACAAACGAAGGTGACGTCATGACGTGGGTGGATATGTCTCATATAAAGATTGAAGGTTTTTTTTAATAAGTGTGATAGGTTATGGCCACTTGGGCATGTAAGGCCCGCCCTGCCCTACCCACTATCGCCCTGCCCAAAAATGTTCGGGCTTTTATCTGGCAGGGCCGGGCATCGGGCCACATTTTGCTGCCCATTGATCTTCCGGGCAGGGCATCGGGCAAGGGTCTCGCCCTGCCCAACCCTGCCCACGAACACCCCTAATGATTGGCATGCTTCCTTCGCACAAAACGGTTGACACATCTCTTTTCTTACTTTTAGTTTTTGACTTTTTTCCGGATTTTAACCTTTTTGAAATTGAAATTTTTAATATATCATTTAAATAAATTTATGTAAAATTAATTATTTAGAAAGATTAAGGAAGCTAAATAAGTTATTTAATCACACACACACACACACACACACACACACACACACATATATATATATGTTGTGTATCCTTATATTATATATCAGTTTGTTAGTCAAACTAATTAGTTTGGAGAAAATAATTAAAATATAAATATTCTAGACTAATTTAATTAGTTTTTTTTTAATTTCTTCAAAAATTTCAACTTTATTGAATACCGGAGGAGTAATAAATTTTGACTTTGAATCGGATTGTCGTAGTGAAAGATTAAGCACTGGTTGTTATTGGTAAT
Organism: Acacia confusa; assembly: GCA_037074495.1. NCBI lineage: Eukaryota > Viridiplantae > Streptophyta > Magnoliopsida > Fabales > Fabaceae > Acacia > Acacia confusa. The sequence continues at coordinate 6,093,066 of CM073509.1, forward strand.
GGTAGAGAGATGACGAGAAATCAAAGGGTCTTGGGCCAAGGATCGGCATGATCGGCAAACACACATGAAATTGATCAAAGACGAAGTGGGAAGCTTTGAAAATGTCTCAGAGACAGGCTCGCAAGGGAATCTGGTGAGAAAATGGAATGGTGGTGCGTGATCTTCAAGCTTGGTTCTCTTGCATTAACTCTGTTCTGCAGAGTCCAAATCCATGGATGAGGGTTGGAGAAAGAAATGGAGAAGGGATAGATAATTTGATTGAAGGAATCTAAAGGGAGATGGAAACAAGGAAGACAGAAGGAACAGAGATTCTGAAAAGTAAAAAGAGAATAGAGAGGATGGCAGAAAGAAGAAGGATAGGTGACTTCGGCAAGTGCACTGCTCGTTACAAGTAAAAGAGTAGTGAGAAAAGATCGTCCCACGAGGAATAGTACTTCAAATCACTAATTCGCTATTTTCACTTTAGTTGGATGAATGAGTAATAAGAGATGAGTTGTAACCAATCAACAATTTAAAGATTTAAAGAAAGCCAAGAACCCAAGATCAAGAATCTCAAGAACGATTTTTAGAAAAGACAAGCAATCAAGAAAGACACAGCTAGGGTTTAGAATATCCCCTATGCTCCTTCAAGTATTTGAATTGAAAACCTAATTGATTATGATTCCCCAAATTGACGATCAATTCTCTAAGGTTAGACTAAGTCCCAATGTCTTGATGCTACCTTAGTCTATTTATCTTTAAAAACAACCTAATGTCTTAGTGTTGTCTAGAAAGATCAGATTTTGAACCAGAATCATACGATCGCATAAACTCGTAAGCCTATGTCTAGGTCATGCAACTTTATGATGAATTAACAGGTTCTAGTTAGATGCACCAACATCTCTATTGTCATACATCAACCTATGGACAATCTAAAAGGTGATCAATCTTTCAAGAAAGCTTTAAGTGCAGGAAATTCATTCAATCAAAGAAATCAAGGTTCAATCAAGAATTCAATCAAATACTCAAATTTGCATAGGGTTCATCCTAGCCCTAACTACAAAAAAAAAACCAAGCATGGCTAGATTAACAAAATAAAGAAGAAAAGATGAAGATAGATAAATGGTTCTTCAGAGATTGGGGAAGGTTGATCTCCACAGTTGCTTTTGTCTCCACTCTCCAAAGCCGTAGAGTTGTTTCTTGTGCCAAAGGTTCAAGAAGGTGTCTCCCTTTGCTAGGGTTTCCTCTTTTTTATGTTTCTTGGTCCAATTGGGTTTTCAAATCTCAAAAATCCTTAATTTTCTTTCCTTTTTCGGGCCATGAAAACTTTTTAAAAATTAAAATTAAGAGTTTTCGCAATTCTGGCACCCTGGGCGCCAAAACCTTCTAAGGGGACAGAAAGTTGGCGCCCTGGGCGCCAACTTCACTTTGCCCATACAGAGAGTTTGCGCCCTGGGCGCCAACTTTTGCTTCCTTCTTGGCTTATCTTCTCATCTTTCTTTGGCTTTTCAATTTGGCTTCTCTTGTGAATAAAAACCTGCAAAACACACGAGAATACTTGTAAGGGTATGTCTGACATCAAATCCATGTTTTTTACTTATTATTCTTAAGCTTTTTAATTATTTTAGATCAAGTTTACGCTCAATTTGTGCCTTAAAAACATGGTAAATTTACCGTTTATCAAAGAAGGAAGAGAAGAAAGGAAAGAGAAGAAAAAGAGGACAAATAAAAAATTATTAAGACCCACAAATGAAAAAAGAAAGAGAAAAATCAGCATGGGTTTAGAGCCTAAAATCTTGGTTTTGGTTAAAAAAGCACTTTTGACCTTTTTAAAGTGTTTGGAAACTTTTATGCAAAACCTAGGTTTTGCCTCTAAAAGCACTTTTTTTCGAAAATAGCCAAATACACACTTTGAGGTGATTGCGCTTTTCACAAAAAGCTCGGTATCTTGGAAGCGGAATCTAAGAGCGTAGAGGCATTTCGTCTTGTCTGCCCATTGTGTTGGAAATTATGCCCTAGGAGTTAATCATTAAATAACTTTATGATTTGATTTATGAAGATAAATCAATGATTTAATTTATAAAGATAGATATCATATCTCGGATTTGATTTATGAAGATAAATCAAATTAGCTGGCTTTTAATTTGCATTAAATAAACAGATTGGATTGAATCAGTTAGACAGATTTAATTTCCAATTCAATTTCAAAATTAATAAAATTGATTTTGAATATTTAATGTGGCCCATAAGGGTTATAAATACCCTTAGGTTTTAAGTAATTTGATTACACACACATGAGAATTGAAGAGCCACCAAAAGAACCCTAGAAGAGAGACGTGAGACAAAAGCTTGAAGGCGCTAGCATGCTGCCATTCGTGTTGGAGTGCTATTCGGTATGGATACCGGTAAAGGGAGTGGATTCGTAGAGTCGGCTCCTAGAGATTGATCGACTAAGAAAGTGTTAGCCCATGAGTTCACAAAGCATGCACACGAGTTCACATAGGTACGGTTCTTAATTACTAACCTGATTTAAATGCTGTTGATAAATCCTTTTCTTGGGATTCATAATTTATTAGATAAATTTTGATTCTACTGCATGTACGAATCCCAACACATTGTCCTTTCCTTCTTCTCTTTTTCATTTATGCTACCCTAACCGCCTCTGCTCATCATCGACTCAGCTCAAATTTTTCTGGAATCATCATCATCATTATCATCAAGTTTTATTTTTCTTTTTGGCCGGTAGATTAAATCCGGATTTTTTCTTTTCTTCGTATACCCAGTGAAATTTGTGCTTTTTATCAAGCTTAGCTTCTCATAGCTTCTTCTCATCATCCTCGAATCTCAGCTCGTCTTCTCGTCATTGATTTCAATAATGGGTTTCAAAGCAAACAGAGAACCCATCTCGTCTTTGTTCTGGACAAAACAAGAATGGCTCTGGTTTTGGTTTTTGTTGATGTTGATGTTGGCGTTCATGTTAGCCTATGAAGATGGAGTAATAGAGTTGTCTCCTTCTCTTTTTCATCCATCCAAGCAACACTGCTCACTCCGAAAATTATTGTGTAATTCTTTAGTGACTGAAGTTTTTGGGTAAAGAAGAAGAAGAAGAAGCAAAATTGGTTGAGTAGATGAAGGTGGGAAAGGAGAAAGAGAGAGCTTAATGAAAGAGGACACTATTGAAGGAAATATGCATTGGCTTTTTGTAACTCAAGGTGTTGAAGTCGGACAAGGACATGAAGGAACAGAGAGAGTCTTTGCAAATAAATTAGGGGATTCTTTTTTTTTTTTTTTAAAGGATAGGAAGGAACAACGGAAGTATCTAGAAATGTGGCAAAATAAATGCCTTACACATAAGTAAAATTAGGTCAAATAAATCATGTTCGTGATAAAATCAAAGACTAACTTTTGAGTGCGTGTGCGCACGCGCGCACAGACACACACAAACATGGATGTAGAGATACATATGTATGACACACATACAGCCGTATGTATGTATTTAATAAGATTCATGCCTTTTTTGTCATTTTTCATCTCAACTGATTTTTTAAATAATAATCCAAACACATTTCATTTAAAAAAGCTACTTCTACTACCATCAATTCAAACACAAATCATATTTACAATCTAGTTTTTATCCTATCTTACTTATGCAAAAGTAAGATTGAAAATAAGTCACTTCTTTTATTTCTATCCCAAATGAGCTCGCTAGATTGTGTTTAGATGGGGCTTTTAGCCCATTGAGCTTGTGGGGAAAAACCACTTTTTTTTTCCTTAAGCCAGATTTAAGAGCTTTTGGGCATGGTTGGTAGCAGGTAGGGTTGATCAAAAATTCCACTGGTCTGGGTAACCCGACTCGATTCGACCTGGTTAGCTTAAAAAAAATGGTCTAAGACAGTTTAAACAAACCAGACTAGACTAAACCTATCAGGCTGGACTGGACCTCGGGCCAAGTGATAAAACACATTTGTCTGATTTGTTTTAGCCTGAATTTTTTTTGCCAATAGGATTACTGGATTAGGGTAGGGTCCATGCACTCAAAGTCTCAAAAAAGAAGAAGAAGAAGAAGAAGAAGCCGTCATAGTCAAACAACACTCAGGGCTCAAGGAGGTAGGCAAGCATGACGGACTCACTTCGGCACTCAGGGTCTTGCGTCTCTCGTCTCGCTGGTGATCGCAGATTCGCCTCTCGCCCTCTCAATCTCAGTACTTCGTCTCCGTCGCAGATCGCCTATCATCCTCTCAGCATTCTTGTCTCCGTCCGTTCGTCCTTCACATTTTGTTCCTTAGCTGAGAGGCCTTAGCTCAGTGCTCTTCTCCGCCTCCATCCTCTTCAGATCCAGATCCAGGTGCATCTCTTCCTCAGTCCGTCGACACTCGACAGTTAGTCAGCCAGTCAGGTGTGATTCCCTTTTTTTTGTTGCTCTGCGTACCAACGTTTGCTTTGTCTTCTTCAGTTGAACTTTTTTTTTTGCTCTGCCTTGGTTGCTGTGATTTTGTGCTGTCGTCGACTCTTAAAGTTACATTTTAGTTGCTGGCTGTTGGAAATCTGTTGTGGCAGAGAGTTAGGAGCTGAAAACTGAATTCTTGGATTAATTATATAAGAGTTGTGGCTGTTGGAAATCTGTACCTCATCTCATATGTCCATTCCTGTGCTAAGAATTTTTTTTGAGAAATTGAATTAATTATATGATAGTTACTGTCATGTGTTATGCTAAATTGTGCAAGATTTCGTCCCTGTTATAAGTTGTGATTGAAGCATTGAGTTTATGGTTATTGGGGGTTGGAATCAATTGTTGTCATAGCCATTACTGTTAAAGAAGTTTGGGAATTGAAATTCTGAAGTTGTTGGTGAATCCCTACTAAAATAATTGTGAATGTAGAATGACACTATGAGATGAGACATGACCAAGAGATTTGGCTCTGATGAAATTTTGTTTAGATGCCTTGCATTGACCATAACTATTTGTATGCAAAAATTTTCAATCATATGACTGAGGCTAGGCATTGATTTTTGTTCTGATTCATTTGTTTGTCCGAGGATCATTTTAAGGATGATTATCCATTCATTGATATGCAGCCCCTGTTCCTTTCTAGTACTGGCAATGCCTCTGAAGTAACTCTTCATTTTCCAGATCTCAACATGTAAAACTTTTGAATCTTCACCCTTTATTTTCCAGATCTCAAAATGTGAAAGTTATATGAAAGTTGTGATTAATTATATGATAGTTACTTTTCGTTGTAGTTGTTCAATCCCAATTTGTTGCTTGCTTTTCAATTCAATGCTTTAATTCTCCCCAATATTTGATTTAATCAATTCTCGAGCATTTTGTTGCAGCCATGAAAGAAGAGCAAACTTCAAGTGTTTACTTGTCTCAGTCTTGTAATATTGGTGACAATGAAACTCTTGGTAGACCATCTTCTACCCCTTCCAATTCCACTGATCCTGTCCAACCTCCAACCACTGTAGAATGCCCTCCTCCTACTCTTGAAGCTTCTACTGGAGATGAAAGCACAAAAGGTTGTAGTAAAAAGAGAAAAAAACCTGAGAAGAAGCAATCAGAAGTGTGGGATCACTTTATTAAGTTACCATTGGAGGATACAAATAGAGACCTTAGAGCTGCATGTAAGTACTGTAATAATGATTATGCTTGTGATCCAGTTAAATGCGGTACAACTTCTTTGAAGAGACACTTCAAGAAATGTGAGAAAAATCCACATAGGGCTACTCAAATATCAAAACAGTCCATGTTGAATTATGTTTCACAAAGTGGGCAAGGGCGAAGCTTAGTACCTTATATGTTTGTCGTAGGGCTCTAGCAGAGTTTATCATATGTGATGAGATGCCATTTAGACTGGTCAAAAAGCTTGGTTTTAAATTGTTTGTAAAAGAATTAGAGCCAAGATTTCATATGCCTTCTAGACATATTGTTGCTAGGGGTTGTTGGCAATTATATCTTGGTGATATGTGGATCTTGAAGAATCAATTGAAGCTGTGTACTAGTTGTATTTGCCTCAGTATAGATTGTTGGACATCAATTCAAAATTTTAACTATCTATGTCTCACAACTTATTTTATTGACAAAGATTGGAAGCTGCATAAGAGGATTCTTAATTTTTGTTTGATTGAGAATCATAAGGGTGATACAATTGGAAAGACTATTGTGAGGTGCTTATCGGAATGGGGCATACAAAATGTGTTCACCATCATGGTTGATAATGCAACATCTAATGACACGGCCTTGTCCTATTTGAAAAAGCGACTTATTAATTGGAAGGGTCTTGTCTGTGGTGGTGATTTTCTTCAACTACGATGTTCTACCCATATTCTCAATTTGATTGTGTCTGATGGCTTAAAGGAATTGAAAGATACCTTCGAATCAATTCGAAATGCTGTAAGGTGTGTTCGTTCCTCCCCTACTAGGTTAAAAATATTTAAAGATTCTTGTGAATTGGAAATGTGATGCAAAAAATATGTGGGTCTTAGATGTTAGCACTAGATGGAATTCTACATATTTAATGTTGGATGTGGCTTTGAAATTCCAAAGAGCATTTGAAAGAATAGGGGACGACGATAGAGATTATGTGGCATACTTTAAAAATGGCCTGCCTAACAAAGAAGATTGGAATAAGGCAAATGTCTTTCTTAGGTTCTTAAAAGTGTTTTATGATGTGACCTTGCAATTTTCTAGCTCGTTCACAATTACTGCCATTTCATGTTTCCATCAAATTGCATTGATTCAAGAGTTGTTGGATGAGACTATTGTGTCCGAAGACCCTCTTCTTAGGGAGATGTCTTCAAGCATGAAGATGAAGTTTGATAAATATCGGGGGGCAACAGAAAATATGAATCCTTTGCTGATTATTGCTGTGGTTTTAGATCCTCGATACAAGCTTGCCTACATTAATGACGTATTTGATCAACTTTTTCTTGACTATCAACTTTGTATTTTCATGAAAAACAAGGCAAAAAAACACTTTGTATCGCATGTTTGAAGAGTATTCTGCAAAACTTGGCATTAAAATAGGCAGATCAAGTACTGCTAACACTTCGAGCTCTTCTTTTATTGCCAACACTTAGATTTCTGTTGGGAGTGCCATCACTTCCACTACAAATGCCAATAAAAAAGACCCTGGTTGTAGGTGGTTGGCATCCCAAAAAGAAAAGATCTCATTAGTAGATCCTCAATATGAATTGGATAGATGCCTTTCAGCTACTGCAGTTGAAGAAATTCCAATTGATGGTGATGATTTTGACATATTGACATGGTGGAAGGTTAATTCAACCAAGTATAGAGTGCTTGTAATAATAGCATGTGATGTATTGGCTATGCCAGTATCTACAGTTGCTTCTGAAGCAGCTTTTAGCACTTGAGGACGAGTTGTTGATGATTATAGGAGTAATCTTTCTCCTAAAATGACTGAAACCCTCATTTGTGCCCAAAATTGGCTACTGGCTAATCAATCTATCTCATAATTAACTACTATGTTCACTGAATATGATAACTTTGAAGAGACTGATAATGTTGTTAATATTCCAGGTAATATTTCCAATTCTATGCTCATTATTCAAGTTTACAGATTTCATTATTACTAATCTATTCACATAAATAATTTGTTTTTTTTTAAATTGATCACGTGCCATTGAAGGTGGAGGGGACATATGAAGATTGACGGGACAAATGATAGACTAATTAGAGTTGTTGTTACTTGTTAGGTTTACTATGTTTAATTGTTTGTTATGGATTTATGATTAGATTTTAATGTTTTGTAATATGTTTTTCCTAGTTGTAAGTATTGTTATGCACTTATGGTCTTATTAGGATCAATTTAAACCTTCGGAAGCCATGTGAAGGTAATATTTCCAATTCTATGCTCATTATTCAAGTTGTTTATAGATTTCATTATTACTAAAATATTCACACAAATAATTTGTTTTTTTAGATGGATCGAGTATTGTTGAAGGTGGAGGGCACAAATGAAGATGGAGGGGACAAATTGATAGACTAATTAGACCTGTTGTTACTTGTTAGGTTTATTATGTTTAATTGTTTGTTATGGATTTATGATTAGGTTTTAATGTTTTGTAATGTATTTTTCCTAGTTATAAGTATTGTCATGGAGTTATGGTGTTATTAGGATCATGTTAAAGCTGAAATATTTCCTTCTAAAAAAACCCCAAATAGGTCTTGAACTGCCTGAATTAGTCCAGGTAGTCCACTGGTTCAGTCCAGTCCGGCTCGAGCTCCGACTCGTGCTGGACTGGGCCAAACCTCAGGTTGGTTTGTCCAACCCGAGAACCTATTTGAAGCAGACCTTGGGTTGGGACCAGATCCAGTCCGGTCTGGTCCATGATCATCCCTAGTAGCAAGGACGAAGCTTCCTTGTTACAATGGCCCCCCAAAATTTTTGGTGCTCAAACAAATTATCTAGAAGTTTTTTTAAAAAATTTAATATAAATGAAAAAAAGTATTTCATCTTATACATTTGGCCCCTCAAATATTTTTTTAGCTCATGAGTATACATTTGGCTCCCCCAATTTTTTTTTTTAGTTTATGAATATATATTTGACCCCCCACCCCCAAATTTTTTTTTTTTTCACAAGCTCTGTCCCTGGTTGGTAGGTAAAATAAGTTGAATTACCGTTAGCATAAAATGTTGATTTTAAAAATAGATTAAGGTGCGAACATCTTGAAATATTTGTTAAGTGGTACTCAATATCCTAAAATATATTTGGTACAATTTTCCCTCTAAAATATTAAAAGTGGAACAATGTCACTCTTCAACTAACAACTCACAAACGTTCGTTTTCTCCCCTCTTGAAAAAGTTACCATCAACAATAATACTCTCTCTCTCCAAACAAAAGTCGGTGGCTTGAGAGCGGCAACAGGCCCTTGCAGCAGGAACGATGGTGACAACACTGGTGAGGTGATGGGGTTGCCATGCTCGTCTACAAACAAACACCCTCTTACTCCCCTGGAATTAAAATTAAGACTGCAATATGAATCATTGGAGAATTAATTAATAGAGGTGAATGTGAAATCAAAAGCTACCTGGAGTTTCTAGCGGTCTTCTCTTCCATTATTCTCTGCCGTGGAGAACTAGTGCGAGGTTGAGTCATTAAAATATGGGGTTTGTTTTTGTGATGATAGTTGCTTTCTCTTGTTTTTTTACCTTCAAACTTCAAGCTTTTTCTTTAATTTCATGACTCTCTTGCCCCCCATCTCTCATATTTAAAAGGTGTGGTCTTCCCTTTAACTCTTTCAAAAAGAGAGATAGGCAAACCCAATCACAAAGCTCAAAACTTGATCCCACAACACAAGTACCTTCCTCTCAAATGGAATCCAAGCAAGAGAACAAACATCCTCACAAACAAGCAACTCTTATGGCAACGACTTTGATTCAGAGAGGAGTCCCGATGCCCATCCTTATGTGTCCATCCCTCTATTAGAGGGATGAGCATGTTTTTTTATATTTTTATTTTTTATATATATTGTATTTATTTATATTTAAAATATATGTTGCTTTCTGAAATATTTTTTGCACCCAGTATCTCAAATTAATTAGTTTTCAATCCTGCATTTAGTAATATTTATTTGTAACACCAGTATCATGAAAACTAATTAATTTGAGATACTAGGTGCAAAAAACATTTCAAAAAGCAGCATATAATTTAAATATAAATAAATACAATATATATATATATATATATATATATATATATATATATTAAATATGCTCATCTCTCTAATAGAATGATGGACATATAAGGGGATGGACACCAAATATGGACTCTGCAGAGAGAATATTGTTGTTCAAACAGCATGGAAACTTTACCAAGATGGGAAAAAATAGACGTTTGTGGCGTATTAATTGATGGGTGACATTATTTACTCACTAGTAAAAAATATTGAAATGGCGATGAAATTTGGAGGGAAAATATTCCATCACAAATTCAGAGGAAATTTTTGACAAATTTGTATTTCCACCATAATTTGTGATGGGCATATTTATCCGACGCAAATTGTCGCAAATCTTGATGGATAAAAATAAATTAGCCGCAATTTGCGATGGATAAAACACATCCATCACGATTTGGGACGGATAAATATGTCCTTCACAAAACTTTGCCACGGAATAAGAATCCATCGCAAATTGCAATGGATTTTTTGTTGCAAATTCTGTTGCAAGTCGAAATCATATTAGGTCACTAGCCGTGCATATTGTGAGTTTCCATCTTCGAATCGATTTCCTCTCCGTCTCCAGCTTGATATCTCTCCGGCCCTCGTCAAAGCCTCTCACTCCCTCCCTCCGATCTCTGTCTCTGCCTTGATCTCCATCCCTCCCACCCTCATCACCGCCTCGCCTCGATCTCTCACTCACCGGTTGTCCTCTCCGCCTCCCCTTGATCTCATTGCCTCCAGTTGTTGTCTCCACCTCGGTCTCCGCCTCGATCTCCGGCCTCCCTCCAGCCCTCGACAGTCTCCCTACCTCCAACCGTCGTCTCCTCCTCGATCTCTGGAGGTAATTTCTGATAACTTTAGTAAATTTAAAGCTACTGACTTGTGCCTTCATATCTGTGGTTTCTTTTTCTTAGATTTAGATACCGAAATGGACATTATCAAAATGTGCATGACTTGGAGTAAGAATGTTGGGTCTGGTTTGGGTTAATTAGTTAAATAAGGTTATGGTCTATAGAAAATAATGTTGGTAGAAAATTGAAAGTGAATCTCCTAGCTAGCTTGACACATGTTTGGCATCATATGCATTATTCTCTTGTTTTTTACAGTCCATATGCTACATGACCTTATCTCTTCACTTCTTTGATATCCCGAGGCCATACTTTGCTTTTATTTATATACGCTATATATCATTTTCCCAGCGTTATCTTTAATTAATTCTTAACTGTTTCAAAGTACATATGGTGATTAGTTCACGTTTACTGTTGAAATACTATTGATTCAGGTTTTTATTTTTATTTTTTGTGGGTGGTTATATATATGTTTTTATCCAGTTACTGGTAGTTATAGTTATGTTATAAACAATGGGGATGAGGATGTTGAACTAGGAAGGGTTATTGATTGAATCTACTGAAGATGTCAAGGAAATTGTAAAAGACTATGTATTCTGTCTTAGTTCTTTTGGATATTAAATCTTAGGATGATTCATGATTGTATAAGGTTTTTATCTTTGTTTTTAATATATTAATGTACATTAACAAACACTGGCTTCTTCATTTTTTAAAATATTTTTTTTGGAGAATATCGTAGTTCCCCATTTCAGAGGGCTTCCAGTATAGAAAGTGTAAACACATGGGCTTCAATCATTCGAGATGCATAATCACTTCCTAGCCCATTTACTACATCAATCAACATCAATATAAAATATAAAATTTATAATAATAACAATTATAAATAATATTATATATAATTATAAATAATTTCAACCATCTCAAAATTTGTATCATACATCTATTTAATTATAGTACTTTTATTAAGATCCAACGTGATCATATATGTTATATTTAAATTTTTATCTCTTTTAATGAAAAAAATAGAATTGTCTAGATAGTGACTCATGTTAGACTTCATGGGATTATTTATTTCATTTATGAATACTTAGTGTTTCTTCCCAGAATGCAGAAGATATTCACTTTATAGACAACACAATTTGGAAGCTATGTTGTGCCAAATTATGCCAATGTACAGAAATTAGTATTGTATTCGATATATTATTAATCTTGCATTTTGGAAGTACTAATTAATAATGTTGAAATGCCAATGGTTTGTTCATTTGCCATAGTTGGATTTTGTGTGGGTTATTCTCTTTTGCATCATTGGACTATGATTTTTTTCTATGATTGGTTGTTGGAATTGAGGTAACAAGCCTGCTGTAATTGTTTGTGTGCAATGTGAAGAAATAAGAGTATATATGTTTTTCCCATGTTGTGTAATATGTTCTCATTTTTTTCTTTAATTTCCTATTCTTTGTTTTCCCCCCACATGCATATACCCATTTTATGGTGTACTATCCTCATTCTCTGGTTGCTTGTTGGATTTGTTATTTGTTGAATGCATGTGTTTGTTTCTCACTTTCTTGATTAAGTGACTATTGGTTGATTTAAGTAGCCAGTTATATTGGCCACTTATATTTGTGACATGATATATAAAGCATAGAAAATATATTAGTTAGTTAATTAGTAAGGAAGTTAGAGGTAGTTAATTAGGTTTGTAACTGAATTAGTTTATATTACTATGTTCTGTTATTTTGTTGTTGTCATTCTGTTATTACTATGGCATAGTAGCTAAGGAAGTTTAACTTATTATCCTATATAAAGGGTAGCTTAGAGTATTATAGTGTGTTGAACATTGACGAATGATGAATGAAAGTACACGGTGATATGTGTTTTCTCTTCCCCTTCCCTCTTCTTTCCCTAATTCTTCTAAATTTCTACAACCTATTTATCACATGTTGTTTTGTGGACTAGGATATGTCCCTACTTCATACATTTGGGATACGAACAACATCCCAACCAATGCTTGAGATGCAAACATAGATCATAATAAAACAAACTCCTTGTGTAGGGTTGGGTTTGGGAAGTATGGAAGATGATCGTGATAGGAGTTGGATATACAATCGTTTTACTCAGAGAAAACAACTAACTCAAGTATTCTTGGAGGTTTGGAAGAGTTCATCCAATTTTCCCCTGGTGCAAGCAACTAGTTCAAGTAACACGGTTAGTTGTTCGTGTGTGAAATGTACGTGTTTCAAATTTCAAAATCTGAGCACAATCATAATCCATTTGTGTAGCAAGGGCTTCATGAAGGATTATGAATCTTGGGAATGCCAAGGGGAAGTTCGATAGACTCCAAGTGGTTATTACGGGGATAGTAGTCATTGAGACTACCATAATCAATATGAACAATTGCTTATGGATGCTGCAAAACTGAAGATTGGCCAATGTTTTGATCCCATTACTTATGTTGAACCATCATTCATAGGGGAGGATCTCGTTACACATACTCAACCATCATATATGGGAGAGGATCCTAGTACACTACATACTCAACCATCATACATGAGAGAAGATTCTAATCCAGAAGCCAAAATGTTCTATAAAATGCTTCAAGATGCGCAATTTCCATTATGAGAAGGTTGCGAACAAATTGAAAATAATGAACATTCATCACTATCGGCTACCCTAGAAACACTAAGCTTGAAGAGTGATAACCATATGAGTGAGAAGAATTATAATGAAATGATGCAGATCATGGGTAAGGTTATTCCTAATGACAATAATTAACCGAAGAATTTTTAACAAGCAAAGAAAAAGATGAAAAAGCTCAGGCTTATATGTGAACAAATTCATTGTTGCCCTAAAGGATATATGTTCTATGACAAGGATGATGCTGAGCATACCAATTGTAAAAATGTCACATTTGTTAACTCTCATCCATGTAATGTCCATTACTTTTTATTTGTGCCCAACTAAATGCCACATGTCAACAGTTAAAAATACATTAAGACCTGTGTTTAATTTGCTTACTACCTAAGTGATCTCTCTCTTAACATCCAAAGCAAAATTGAAGTCGTGTTGAATTAAGAGATCTGAATAAGTAAAATCAATTCTCTAAGTTTATCAATATTTACTAGTATAATCTCATATCATTCATGAAGCAATTAAATGATGGTATAAATTGACTTCCTAAATTTTTTTTTACAGATGTGCTTAAAAGAGTGAACACGTTAGAACACCAGCTCACTGCTACCACAAAACAGCTGGAGGCTACGACACAGCTGGTGAATCAGCAAGCAAAGAAGATGAATCACCAAGAGGAGATGATGAATTAGCATACGGAGATAATGGAGCAAATGCATGATCTACTCCAATCCCTATTAAAGGACAAGAAGGATAAGGGCTCGGCTCCTAGTGATGATGATGGGCATGGCCATACTGCTGTTGTATAGACATTATTTATGATTTTGTTTTTGTTTTTTTAATCCATTTTATTAGCATTGTTTTTTATATTTCGTTTTCTATATGTATACTTTTTTTATTATTATTGCTACTATATATTTTTAATCATATACACTTTTGTTTTATTACTAGTGGCTGTTGAGGAAGAGACATAATAAATATTTTTTTAATATAATTTCTCTATTTGTGACATTTTTTTTTCACAATTCCGTCACAAAATTCCTGAACTTGTGACAGACAAAAATCCGTCACAAATTTCTATAAATTTCGTCTTATTTCTTTTTTCTGAGGAATTCAATTTGCAACATATATAATTCCGTTGCAATATTAATTTTTTTGCTGTGGATTTTAATTATGTCACAAATTTTTTGTGATGGATAATTGTTTGTTTGTCGCAAATCTGTTGTGCATTGACAAATGTTGTGCCAAACGTTGGTCCGTTGCAAATATTTTTTGTGACGATTTTTTTCCGTCGTTAAACTCTTCTTTTTTTTAGTAACTTTTAATATTTTAGGGGTAAAATTGCATCCTAAAATATTTTAGAGTGTTAAATTCATCTTAAAAATGATTTCAGAATGTTTAACCCTTTAAAAATTTCACCAATCCTCAGTTGTTCTTATATGTCTTCTCCATCACGAACAAATCCTCTGGTTTCCATATTTTTTCTCCCTAATTCTGATGGCCACCATTTGTTGATTTTCCACAGCCTCTTCTCCTTAAGTTTTCCTTCTCCAGTTCCTGACCTATCTTTCCTCTTCAACAGATCATCTTGTGGTGTGTGTTTTGGATTTGTTCATTTTTAGGTTGGCCGATCTATGCTTACAAGGCACTTCATGGTTGTTTGGCTTGAAATCTTGATCTCGTCTTTGATCTGCTCTACTCGTCAAATCTGTTGTTTGTTGATGGCTTCTTTTTCGTGGTAAGATTTAAAACTTCATTTAACCCAAATTCCTCCTTACCTTGTTCAAACCACTTTTTGATTTTTTTTAAGTGTTTTTATTGTATTTTTGGGTCCCACAATAGTATATAAGTGTTTCTATGGTGGTCCCATAAATTTTAAAAATAATTTTACATTGTTTCTGCATTTATTTTGGTTAATATTTAGTATATGTTTTTGTTTCTATGTTTTGAGTCTTTTAGTGTTATTTTGTATTTTACCAGTTTTGTGTGTCTGCTATCTCTGCCTTATTCTGCTGTATGAGAACCAGGAGTACTACTAGTCCAGATAATCTATCAGAAAGAGACCTTGAAATTGAGAGAATGCTCTTTTTTCTAGAAGGGTTGTTAGGCTTAGTCAAACAATCACTATTGAACTTGTTTCTGATTCTGAGCTTGATTGTGTCTCTCGTTTTTGTTAATCTTTCTAATTCTTCTGGTAGTGTTGATTTTACTGATTCTAGTAGTAATTCTGCTGATTATGAAAATATGGGGGAACAACAAAACCATAGAACTTTAAGGGAATTGGCTACACCTGATGTGGTCTCAACCTTTGTGTATTCAATATTTTGTACTAGAGGCCAATTTTGAACTTAAATCTAGTCTTACCCATTTGCTTCCAAAGTTTCATGGTCTTGTAGGTGAATGTCCTCAGAAGCACTTGAAGGAGTTCCACGTAGTTTGTAACATGATGAAACCACAAGCAATTGATAAGGAGCATCTCAAATTAAGAGCCTTTCATTTCTCATTGGAAGGTGGAGTTAAGGATTGGCTATTTTACCTTCAGTCCTCATCTATTGGAAGCTGGACTAATATGCAGAGGTTATTCCTAGAGAAGTTCTTCCCTTCCTCAAGAGCCACTTCCATCTAAAAAAGAAATCAGTGGCATTAAACAAGTGAATGGGGAAAACATGCATGAGTACTGGGAGAGGTTCAAGAGATTGTGTGTGGGCTATCCACACCACCAGATCATTGAGCAACTTCTGATTACCTATTTCTATGAGGGTTTGCTACTTATGAAAACAAATTTGGTGGATGCTTTTTGTGGTAGGGCCTTGAGTAACAAGACACCTGAAGAGACCCGAGATTTGATATCCACTATGGCTACTAACTCTCAGCAGTTTGGCACTAGAGCCAATAGCACCCCTGTATACTAGATTCAAACACCTCCAATACAATACAATTCTTACAACTCTAGTTCCTCAAGTGCATATCAATAAAGATTAGAAAACATACTTGATGATTTGACCTCTTCGGTGAGGCAGTTGGCAGTGACAGAGACAATATAGTCTTCCCCTCCTTAGATTGGGTATTCATGTGGGTTCTATTCTAACCCTTCTCACCTTGCTGATGCTTGCCCTACAACGCGTGGCCCTTGAAACCAATTCCAATCAACTACGACGCGTGGCCCCTGCAACAAATTAATGCTGAGAACATCCAGCTTTCTCTTGGTGATGTTCCCCTACAGATCTGCACAATTATATGCACATTTTAGTGTTAAATTTAAATGCACTTTAATTAACCGTATGGAATTTAAGTTTAAATTTTGTCACAAAAGTAATTAAATTTACCTTCGACATCCACCTCAAATCCGGTTGAGCGCGAAGATGACAGTTGGGGGTTCCCTTAGTCTTGCTCATCCCCCTGATCCAGAAATTGCTCCACCTCACTTATGGGAAATTGGATGTCTATCTCAACATTTTCCTCATATTCATTAGCAGATAGTTGTACGTCCTCTTCTGAAATATTTCCCTGGAAGGTCTTTGGCTATAGGGGTCACCTGTTGTGGGATTGCCTCCTTTAAGAAGAGTTGATCTATTTGGATCCTCACTTGCGGTAGCACAAGGACATTTATACTCCCATGCCCCTCTCCACAGTCCCTATCACGACCTCTTCTACTATTACCTCCTTGAACACTCTACCATGTACCACCTCTTTCCCTTTCCCTATATATCTCTTAGAATCCATAACTAATATTGCAACTAAATGTCGTAAGAGATCGTGAGATAATGAAACTTGAGCTGCAATAACTCAAACCTTGCATGATGGAGGCGTGGCTTTAAAGGCATGACTTTTGTAGCAATTTTATGACCAAACCACTATAAAGTTTAAACATTTGTAGTGGTTTAAAAGAAATCACTATAAAATATGAAACCTTACCTGGTATAGCGTGACATTTTGTAGCAGTTACATAGAACCACTACAAATATCTTGACTCTTTGCATTTTGTAGCGGTTTTTGAGGGACAACCGCTAGAAAAACACGAAAATATGTAGCAATTATATAAAACCGCTACAAATGTCTTGACTTTTTGTATTATGTAGTGAAGCATGAAGTGAAATATTGGTTTGCAGGGTAGATGTCAATCTCCGATGAAAAAGTCACTGACTTATTTTCATCAGAGAGAGGCAGCTACGTTGCAACCAATGTTTTGTTGCATGCTGTAGAATCTTCACAAATTAAAATGATTTGAGGGCTGAGAATAATATATATAGCTTTAATGTCTATAGCGGTTTTGAAAATACACACTAAAAATGTTCATCATTTGTAGCAGTTTTTGCCTCGAACCGCAAAAAAATTAAATTATGTAGAAGTTTTTTATTTCGAAGCGAACAAATAGAACCACCACAACCTTCATATTATTACGCGCCAAGCTAGCGCCAATTTTGTTAGCGGTTTAATTCTGATAACTGCTATAAAGTTCGTGACAAATAAGTGCGCATTTTGGCACGAGTATTGCTGCTACAAATTCACAGTTGTTTTGGTATAAACAATACAAAATTTGATATTTGTAATGGTCTTTTTCACCGCTGCGAATTCACAATTTTTTTAGTGGTATTGATGATGATGCGATGATTGTGGAATTGTTGTACTTAGTCATTTATTTCTCTGTCATTGATCAGTGTGTTTAATTGGTTGCCCTGCGATTATTCTTGTGTTTGGCCGCCCCAGATAATATAAATATATATACCCGCATCCATCTTCAAAACGTTATAGTATCAGTGGCTTTCTAATTTAATTATTTTGATGTCCAAAATAAAATTGACTGATACAACATGCATTCTTCTTGGCAAAAACTAAAGAACAAAAGCTACACGTAAACTTCAATGACGAACGCTTGTGCTTAATTAACTAGAAATGGTTCTGATAAAATATCTTCACGAAGCATATCCTAAAGGGGATTCGGTGAATATTACGGAGTAAATTATGAGGGAGGAGCTAAAGTACCCCTGCGTGCTTTTGGGCGCATAAGATGATACTGTTTGACTACAACGAGGAAAAAGCAATTATTTTACCAAGCAAAATTTGAATTTTTGAAGATGAAAACAATCAGAAATACTCCATATATAAAACCAAAGAGGCCGTCCCTAATTGCTTGGCTACTCACAGAGAAGCCATGGAACCATTGAAGCAATGGGTTCACACATAAGACTCAACAAACTTACTCCATCAGCTACACAATATAGCACTTTGGTCCTTATTAAATGCCCATTTAGTGAACAAAAATGGGGTTCTAAGTACACACTAAGAATTATTAATGATAGTTTTCGTATTTTACCCATATTGAATAAAAGAAATAATCAAGAGAAAATGTATACTACCTTCAGTACTATTTATAAGAGCCGAGTAACCGAATTACACGGCTTAAAAAATTGGTTAAAATCAGTAAGAAAATAATAATTATGTTTGAAATTAAGCTTGTTTTTCCAAATGCGCCTCTATTTATGAGGGATAAGTAAGAGAGATAACTAAAGTAAATATAATAAGTATCACCTACAATCTAATTAATATAATATATATAATTAACTAAGGTCAAAAATGAAAAAAAAAAAAACTCATCAAATACTTAGGCAACTTTTGTGTAACTCTTATAAAAAAAGACCAAAGCAATTCAAATTTTGGGATTATATAAAAATGACCAGAGAGAATAACATCTTTTTTCAACACTTATTAAATAAGGGTAAATATGAAAAATTAATAAATTTATAACAATAAATGTTTTAACTTTCATTTCTTGATACGTGAGATATATTTAGTCAAACTTGATTTATAATAAGAAGGACCAAAGTGGTGAGTCACTTCTAGAAAAATTGTAATACCCGGATAATTACTATCTGGACTATTACGTTACTATAATAAAAATGTCTATTTATAATGATTATGGTCTCAAAATATTGTATAATTAGTCTATGTTCAAAGGAAAACACTAAGAAAATTAAAGGAATTTATTGACGGAAATGTAAAAAATACACTTTAATGCCATAAAACATCCTAAGGAGAATTATGGAAAATTCTAAAAGGCATGGAATAATTATTAAAAATTTAGAAATCTTATTACCCTAAATTTAGACAATTTAATAAATTATTTCCTATAAAAATAAAAAGAAGGAAAATTAAAAAGTATTCTAAGAGTAAAATTGACTTTCTGATTTTTGATAATTTGCATGAAACTTGAATTATTGATGTTAATAGAATTGTTGTGAGGAAATGATTAGTTTTAATTAAGAAAATTGTCAATAATCATTAAGGGATTAATTAAGTAATTTTTGGGAATTTTATTAAATCATAGGAATTTAGGAAATATATAAAAAAAATATAATATGTATATATATGTGTGTTGGCCGAATTTAGGGGGGGATAAGGATGAAGTTTGATTTTTATCATATAATAATAATATAAATTTAAGCATGTGTTAAATAGATAATGTTATAATAACGAGTAAACAGATAATGGAAATAAGAACCGATAGGAAATAATTCATAAACTAGAATCCAGTGATGAGTTAAGAAAAACCAAAGTATATTATTGATCAGTGGATTTTTACCGAGAAATTAGCGCCAGCAGAAGTTGTTTTTGTAACCGGTCGCGAATACCGAGGATTTTCGGCAGATAACAGAATGCCCTTAATGAGGGTATAAGGTGAGGAGAACCTAGTAATCTTGAAGAGGATGACAAGACCTTCAAGGTATTGCTTCCGGAATTTTAAGTTTTTACGGAATTTCGTGATCAGGACACCGAACCAGGAACTTTATCTGATAAAGCAAGATAACATAAGGCTAGATGATGTCATCAATTTTGTCTCTTTGTGGGGGGGGGGGGGGGAAGGTCGGCCAAGCAAGGGAGGACCAAGATCAAACCACCTAGCAAAAGTGCGATCCTACGTTCAGTATTCAACCAGACAAGTTCAGCGAAATTACGAAATTGCCATTGAGATTTTCTATAAATAGGCTATTATTCCTCTTCATTCTTCACCAATTCACTTACAATCCTAGAGAGAATTTAGAGAGAGAAGCTCTGGAAGAAGAGTAAGAAGTTCTTAGCAAAGCTCTGAGTAAGTTCTTCAGTCCTTAGTTTTTAGTTTCAGTAGTTCTTTCAGTAGTTATAGTAGAATTGCTAGAGTAGTCTTTAATTTTTCGAGTTAGCTTAGATATTATGTTTTAGGAAAAAATATGATATTTATCTTAGGAATATGTTAGAGAAAAGTTATAGCAAAAATTTTGAGAATTTAGAATCGGAATAGCGAAGCTCTGGCAAAATTCCACCAATTAGTCAAACTAGGGGCAAAATGGTAATTTGTACCTAAATTGCCTATTATGATCTTAAATATTCATATCAATGACATTATCCTTCTAGGATATCCGAAATCACAAACCGTTGTTTCCGCTGTCACCGCTGTCGTGCCGCTGTCGAACGTGCCGTAATTTGACGAAAGTACCAGAAACCGTCAACGGAGGTACGGACGCATATTGTAACCTTAACACTTATGCTGCTCATATATTATATGTGATAGACATGCTTATATACTGAAACTCTGTCTAGGGTTGTCGGTATACATACAGCTTTATACGGGTTATAATCTTGATAACACCGTTGGGTTTTCCTAGCGCTGAGGACACGATGGGTCGTCGTGGCACTGGTTATGTGCAAACATTATGTGGGGCTTTACATACTGTTGTGTGCTTATGTTCTGCCAATATGTGATCATGCATCTGCTGTGTGCTTATGTAGTGATATACTGCTGTTATGTGATTATGTACATGCTATTATCCATATACTGTCTTATTTGAGCATAAGGTTAACCGTTACCTGAGATCCAATCGGGAATTGGATCTCAGCTGTAGCTTCAGGGTCGGAAGGACCAAGGTCGGAAGAGAGAGGCAGGCAGGCAATGTAGGACCCAAGTCGGAGTTTTTATTTTGTTATTTCTCTAGTTATGTATTTTACTCTCTTTCGGACATTAGAAAACTGTAATAGAACAATTACACTGTGGTTATGTTTTATCAAAGTTCAGTTACTCGTTTTGTTAAAAAGCTCTACTCTGATCACCGTTGTTTTTAAAAAATATATATATTCCGCTGTTTTAAGGTGGGATGTTAAAAAATTCTTTGATCCACAATGTAATTATTTGAAGAGAAGTTAATGCATATTTATCAATTTTATCTCTATAATTAATTTTTAAATGTGATTTTTTTGCATTTTTCTCTCTTCCTGAAAAAAACTTACTCCCCCTAGTTCAAACTATACGAGTCAAATGTGTGAGGGGTCTTGTTATATAAGATGCAGCATGGTTGTCTTATTATTTAATACATCTTATCTAAGTTTATCTCTAATTAATTATATGTTTATCATCTTTGTTTTCACTCATTCTCTTTCCCACTCACCATCTTTAAAAACAAAGGATTTCTAGGAAAGTAAGTCATATATTTTACATAATTATTTTTTTTAACCTATTTTAACCAAGTAATTTAATTATTTGCATCTTATATTTTGAATAGGAGGGAGAATTTGAAAAGGGTAAAGTTGAAAGTATCATTCAATGTAGGCTGATTTCATTTCTTGGTTTAGATGAATTATTGAGTTAAAATAGCTTATATTATTGGGGTTCGGTTTCTCTCCTTATCCTTTTCTCATTATCCCTCATAATCTTTAAATCACATCTATTCAATCAATACAATACTAATTTTA
Source organism: Acacia confusa (assembly GCA_037074495.1). NCBI lineage: Eukaryota > Viridiplantae > Streptophyta > Magnoliopsida > Fabales > Fabaceae > Acacia > Acacia confusa. The sequence continues at coordinate 6,114,922 of CM073509.1, forward strand.
CTTTTCTCTCATTTTCTCAATCAACAGCCTATATTTCGACAATGAGAAAAAAATGAGAAATAGGATAAGGAGAAGATCTCCTTCCATATTATTGTGGATTGAGTGAGTAATTTAAAATAAGATAATTAAATTTTACACACACACATATAAGCCACAAACACCAAAAGTAATTTGTTATTTCAGACACGAGCAAACATATGCTTTGTGTATCAAACTGCATGAGGAGCTAATTAAGCTGGATGAGCCTCGATGATGGACAAGGAAGAAGGGATGTTGATGATGTGATAACGAGGGAAGCCAGCTCCGTTCAGCAGATTCTTCCATTCCAACTCAGTTCTCTCCTTTCCAGAGGTGTGTGCCATCATCACCAAATCAGCGACCAAGCCAGTGTCATCGAACAAGCCTTTGCCATCTGGCTTCAGCACAAACTCCACAATTATCACTTTCCCTTTCTCTTTTGATATTGCCTTCTTGCAGTTCTTCAGTATCTTTATGCAATCTTCGTCGCTCCAATCATGCAGTATACCCTGCAATTCATCTCATCCAAATCAAATATTCAGAACTAAATCCATTTTCCTGCTACATCCTTTGTATATTTCATTAGCCCAAGAACGTGAACCAAAAAAAATACTCCAGCAATATGCATGGACGATTGCAACCGTTCCTGCTGAGCAAAGTGCTTGCCAGAGAGAGCTAATCAATCCTTGAAGTTGATTAAGTCAGGGTGAGAGAGCCCAGGGGTGATTAGGTCTCACTCCAAAGAGCTTTATGGAATTAGTTTCTCCATTAAGTAAAGTGATAAGCAAGAAGAGCTAATTAGATATGTAACGTCCCGATCTAATCTTGGGTTGTCCAGATTTAAGTTTTTTTTTTTTTTTTGAAAAAACTACGTCTTTAAGAAAATAATAGTTAAAGATATTTCTTTTTATTCTATATTTTATCGGGTTAAGATTTATTTAACATCCTAAAATATTTTAGGGTGAAGTTTTTCCCCTTATATATTAAAACTGGATCAATTCCACCCTCAAACTAACAGATCACAAACGCCGTTACACCTCCCTGTGTATTAATCAAAACAAAAGCTTCCGTCTGAACCATGATGCTGAAGAAATAGGAAAATTCTGGGGTTAATTTCAACACAGTTGAATTGAGAGCTAGAGAAAAATGAAGACTAACGATCTTGACCTCTGGCAAAATGATACATGCGGTAATCTCTACAGTATTCGCAGAGGACACTGTGGCGGTTGCCGTTGTTTTACAATATCTCCTAGAGTTAGTTCCTCTCCCCATAATATAAGGTATGAAAACGGCGGGTCTGGCATAGAGACGGCTGGCACAACCGTGGATATAACGGTGTTTGTGGGTCTGTTACTTTGAGGGTGGAATTGCTCCACTTTTGATATGCTAAGGACAAAATTTCACTTCAAAATATTTTAGGGTGCTTGATCTACCTCTCAAAATATTTAAGGATGTTAAATACACTTTAACCCTATTTTATACCTATTAAAATATTTTTTTTAAGAAAACATAGACTTTTTTTAAAAAAATCAAATGACCCATTAAATTTGGATAGTTCAGATGTGATTTTACTGTCCGAATCTATAGACTGTTCCGCACTTCACCTTGCAGTACGTCTACGATTTTTGAAACAAATTATGAATTCAAGAATCAAACTGTAGGTTGTGAAGCAACATATACCTTCATGAAAACAACATCTGCGTTAGGGACGGAGTGGAACATGTCTCCTCCTACGTGGTTGATTGCGTTGTCTTCAGGTGCAGTGGCGATCACGTGAGGGAGATCGAAGTTGATGCACTTTATGTGCGGATACGCTCTAACAATCTCCGACACCGTCGCTCCGGTGCCACCTCCCACATCCACCAGTGACCCAATTCTCACGAACCCTTCCTTGTACGCCGATACGATCGCATTTACCACGATCCTCGCCGTACACGCCAAGCCGTCATTGAAGAGCTTGTTGAAATCTGGGCTCTCCGAAGCCAAAGCCCAAATATCTCTGCCGTGAGCCTTCTTGAAGGCCTCGCCGCCTCCTCTCACACAGTGGCTAAGATAGTGCCACGGAGCCAGAAGGGTAGGGTCGTTTTGCATGAGAAGCATGGGTGCGAGGGTCGTGGCGGAGTCACTCAGCAGCCACCGGGAAGAGTGGGTGAGGCCGTAGAGGGCGTCTCCGCCGTCAGATGGATGATGCGCGGAGAAGATTTTGCGTCGGACAAGGAGCCTCATGATGCGGGCGAGGCAGGTGGGGTCCGGTGAGGTAGCGTCGGGAATAGAGGCGGTGATCAGGGACAGGGTGATTGGTCCGCCGTGGCTGTGTATGATATCGGGTATGCGGAGCTCCACGGCAGATTTTAGAGCCATGGAATCAGCGAAGTGGAACATGTACTTCCATATATCAGCTTGACCCTGCAACATCAGAGCCTCCTCTTCTACCATTGCATTCTCTCCCATCTCTCTCTGTGTCGCAGAGTCCTTAAAATATCTTACACCCTATCGTCTTGAATCATGAGCAGGTATTTATAAAGAGAAGTTCAATCAATGAGTAACTCTGACAAATAATTTTAATAGTAGTTCATGCATATTATTTAATGGACAAATGCATCTCTTTGACCGTTTAATGGGAAAAGAAAAAGTACTCCTTCCAGATTTTTAGCAACCAGTTTTAGGGTTTATCATAATTATGAGCAGAGTGCGATTTACCTTACTGAGATGTCCATAGTTTAAATAAAATTTTAATATTCACATTTAATATTTTTAAATGATAATTTTTTAATAAAAATTTAAAAATAATAACAGTTAAGAGATTGTTTTTATATTAGTTTTTTTACCTATTAAAATAATATTTTTTTCAACAAACAAATTTTAAAAATTTCAATCTAATCCATCTAAATTATATATGACTGGTTCACGGGTTTTGAAACCAAGGTTTTGAAACCGCAATCGATGATTAAACTGGCCAAGTAAGTACTGGATTACAAGTTAAAGGATTAGATCATATCAGAGTTAAATCGGTCAGAATATTAACAAGACATATAAGGTAAATAACAAAAAAAAAAGGAGGGAAAACAAATTGAGAGACACATTAGACTATAATAGGAATTAGGAAGGGAGAAATGTCAATGAAAGTGACGATGGACAAGTGGGACAAGACGTGGGACTGTTAACCTCACCTCCTTTCACACAGCACCCGCATGGAGTTCCACCTGCCGCACCAATTCCCATTCTACCTTTTTCTCAACTACTTCTCATTTGCGATGCTTCTTCACCTTCTTAATTTTTTCGCTTTCTTCTTCACAAGACCGTTTAATTACTGTTACACACACACTACGGGTCATTACTAGTTTAGATTTTATAGCATTTCGCTTATTTGGTGACATTGCCAAATTCTTTTTGATGCAGTTTGTAACATCCCAATTTTCAAAAGCGGAATAAATTTTTCATCATTTAAAATCATTTCAAATTATCACAATAGAGCATTTGAGCGGAAGAGTAACTGATACTTATATTTCAAAATGCCATAAGTCTGTCTGGATACAATAGCGGTATAGTAACCGCGTGGCTCAAAAGTGAAGTAAATAACAAAAGGAAGGCTTCCGCCGGAACGTCAAAATGAAATCTTTAGCCGGGTCTCTAAGCGTGCTGTTTTCCCCTCTCCTCCGTCCTTGGTTCTCCTGACCCTGATGCTATGTTAAGAGCTAAGGTCTCATGCATACGAACCCCAGGTAACGGTTAACCTCATGCTTATATACACAAAATGTGGGTGACATATACCACAACATCAACAACATATACAAACAATTCATCACAATCAATGCATATGTATCGCTCCCAGCATGCAACCATATCGCTCCCAGCATATAGACATATCGCTCCCAGCATTCAGACATATCGCTCCCAGCATATGAACATATCGCCCCCAGCATTACAGATACCCTCTAACCTTTATATGCATTTCACAGTATAAACACTCTATACATACAACACACATATCACATATATGCATAACATAAACATCAGAGTTAGTGTTACAGTACGCGAACGTACCTTCGTTGATGACTTTCGGTACGTTTCAACAGAAAGCGATCACAGATATCCTATAAGGGTAATATCATCTCTATTAATTCAAAAATATTATTTCAAGAGATATTTTGGCTATATAAGACCATTTTACCCCGGTGGATTTATTATTTACAATTTTGCCCTTACATTTATTCAAAAACGCAGTGCAGTATTTTATGGGCATATTTTTCGGTAACTTTAAAAAATCATAACTAATTCTAGAAAAATCATTTTGAGGTGCTGTAAAATTCCTCATGTAATACCCTAAAATTTGACGTAAGGTAAATATCATAAATTTGTAGAATATACCTATTGAAAATAGGTGAATATGAGGTCTCAAACACCTTGTATTGAATTCATCTTGTTATTGGGACAATTTCTCCTAAGATTGAATAATGCGCGAAAAGGTCCCTAAGACATTAGATAATTTGCAAATAGGTCCCTAAAATATTTATGGGTTATAAAATACCCTGAGAAAATTATGATAAAATCCTAAGAGGCAACTAAATATTTATTAAAAATTGGAAAGTATGTTGTCTCTAATTTAGGTAATTTATTAAATTATTACATTGGAAAAATTACAGGAGAAAAATCTAAAAGTATTGGGGGACCATATTGGACCCCATGATTTTTAATATTATGCATGGTGCATAAATTACCAATGTCAGTGAAATAGTTGTGAGATAATAATTATTACTAATTAAGAAAATTGTCAACAATTAGTAAGTGATTAATTAGATAATTAATGACTAATTGTTTAGACATAAGATAAAGAGAAAAAGGTGGAAATTACTTAATATATATATATATATATATATATATATATAAACGAAATTATGAAGAAAAATAAAGAAAAATTAAAATGGAAATTAAGAAAAAATATCTAAGATATTTAGTAATTAAATAATATTATAATTGTGATATTTTATACAAGATAAAAAAGAACGGATAGAAATAAAATCCTACTTAGAAAACCGTGAACTAGATTTCTTGAGTCAGAGTATATTAGGAACAAGTGAATTTTTATCTCGGAGTGGACTGTCTCCGAAGTCATTTCTGTAACCGACGGAATGATTTGGAGATCCGAATAGGAAGATATTTTGTATAATTAAAGCAGATAGCCAAAAGGAGAACCGATAGAAAATAATCCCGTTGTGGGAATTTGGGGATAAGTGGGGAAAAACCAGAGTATAATGTTAATCAGTGGATTTTTGTCTCGGAGTTAGTACCGGACAACGTTATTTCTGTAGCCGGGCACGAATACCGAGGATTTTCAGCTGATAACAGAATGTCCTCAGCAGGATCAGAAACTGAGTTAAATTAGATAATTTGAAAGAGGAAGAAAAGACCTTCGGAGTGTTGTTCTCGAAATTTTAAGATTTTACGAAATTTCGCGATCAGGATACCGAACCAGGAATTTTACCTGATAAAGCAAGATGACATAAGGCTTGATGATGTAGCAAGGATGACATCATCCTTGAGAGGTGTAAGGCCAAGATCTTGCCACCTCCAAGAAGTGCGATCTAACGGCCAGAAACTGATCAGAGAAAGTTCAATGAAATTACGAAAATGCTATTGCCTTTTTCTATAAATAGCCTTCACCTTCTCTTCATTCTTCACAAATCCTAGAGCTTTCTAGAGAGAGATTTTAGAGAGAAGGAGGGGTTTGTGGAAATAGCAAAGTGCCGGGATATCAGTAATCTTGTTCCGCTGTCATTTCGCTGTCGTTCCGCTGTTTTCCGTCAAAAGTACAGTTTATCGTCAACGTACTAAATGCTCGTCAACGAAGCTCTTAACATAGCAGCAGGGTCAGGAGAACCAAGGACAGAGGAGAGGGGGAAAGCAGCGCGCTTAGAGACCCGGCTAGAGATTTCATTTTGACGTTCTGGCGGAAGCCTTCCTTTTGTTGTCTACTTCACTTTTGAGCCACGCGGTTACTATACCGCTATTGTATCCAGCCAGACTTATGGCATTCTGAAATATAAGTATCAGTTACTCTTCCGCTCAAATGATCTACTCTGATGATTTTAAATGATTTTTGATGAAAAAATAATATTCTGCTTTTGAAAATTTGGGATGTTACACCTCATAACCCTTGGCATGTCTATTTTCAAAGAAAAATATTCCCAGAACCTAAAACATCATGGATCATTCCTAGTTTTAAATTTTCTCAACGTTGCCCAAATTTTATTCCAGCAAAAATGACTTAACTTCAAAAATTCATATTTCCTTGACCAGAGATCAAAATGTTACATATTTTATATATTTGGAAAGCCCTACATGTCTACTTTATTTCTGGAAAATTTCATGATTTTATAACTTCATTTGCTTCATAAAATCATAGCATCTTTTTCGCTACCTGCTAAGGACTTAAGAACCGAAAATTCTGCAACTCTTATGAATTTAATCTAAGGACTCCTAAACATTATTTCCTATCATGTTTTTACCTCTTCAGGCATTTTCCAATGCAATGAGGCCTAAAAACAAGTATAGGAATTCATTCTCTAATTTTCTAGATTAAACTAATATTTATACTAAGAACTTATAAAAACTAAAGACTAGAAATTTAAATGCTAGAACTTACCTCTTGAATACTCTTGAACTCCTTCCTCCTTCTTGCTTCACTCTCCTCTTAAACTCTCCAATCTTTGGTATGAGTTTGGTGTGAAGAATGAAGAGAGGAGAGCTCTCTATTTATAGGCAATTCTTTGTTAACTTCCTAGTAACTTTCATTCTATTTTAACCCTTAGATTAAACTTAACTAGGAAGTTTAAATCTAGCCCTTACACCTCCTACAAAAATGCCACCTCCCCCCTTTTCTAGATTCATCTTTTCTCTTTCCTCCACTACACACACACATGCACAACACTTAGGCGCACACACACACACTCACAACATACACATGTGCTCTTGTGATGTCATTTTGATGACATAATCAAGGCTTAGGTGTACAAAAATGCCACCTCCCCCCTTTTCTAGATTCATCTTTTCTCTTTCCTCCACTACACACACACATGCACAACACTTAGGCACACACACACTCACAACATACACATGTGCTCTTGTGATGTCATTTTGATGACATAATCAAGGCTTAGGTGTCATTGTTGACTTTTCAACACTAATTCTTAATTATCATGTTAATCAAGTGTTTACATGCTCCTTAATTATACTTTGCCATTAGCTAACTCAATTATATGAAGATTTAGACTTAATTTCTTGAGATATTATTTCATTCTCTTTGGCTTAATTATTTTTAAATATAATGAGTCCTCTTTTAATTTGTCTCTAATCATCTTGAAGAATTATGCAACTAATCTCAATTAGTGCAAGCTTATTTTGTTAAGGATAATTGTAATTCACTTAATATATCTCTTAATTATGCTAAATTAATTAGCAACACTCTTTATGCCAACCTTGACCCTTCATTGGTCATTAATATCAAATTAGGAGTTTCATATAATTAACTTTGGATATCCCCTTTTATTCATGTTTAAACAATCAACAATAAATTACTTATTTAATCACCTACTAATTATTGACAATTTTCTTAATTAGGATTAATTATTTTCTCACAACTATTTTACCGAAATTGATAATTTATACATTATGCAAAATATTAAAAACCATGGGGCAATTTATGTTCCCCAAAATGATATTTAATTTTGCCTCATTATTTCCCAAGGAAAATAATCTCATAAATTACCTAAATTAGAGATAACATACTTTCTAATTTTTAATAAATATTTAGTTGCATCTTAGGATTTTATCATAATTTTATCAGGGTATTTTATGACCCACAAATATTTCAAGGACCTATTTGTAAATTATCTAATGTTTTAGGACCCTTTTCGCACATTGCTTAATCTTAGAAGAAATTGTCCTAATAATAAGGTAAATTTAATACAAGGTGTTTGAGACCTCATATGCACCTATTTTCAATAGATATTATTTACTAAATTATGATACTTATCCTAAGTAAAATTTTTTTTTTAGGGTATTACACAGTTGCTGCAGCATATGGAAATCCAGTTTTACAAAGTTGAGCAACATGAAGTGATTTTGCAAGCTAGTATTTTTCTTAGGGGATAATATTGCGTTGTTTTTGTAAGAGTATTATAAATATTTTGGTGTTTACGTGGCGGAGAACGTACATGTGATGAATTGGATGATAAAAGCAAGATTGTTTCTTCACCCTGGCACTTATTTTGATCGTACGTATTGATGATGTGAGGATTGTGGGATTGCGGTACATAGTCATTTATTTCTGTCATTCTGTGTGTTTAATTGGCAGCCCCGAGATTATTTTTTTGTTTGACCGTCCCAGATAATATAAATATATACACGCATCCATCTCCAAAACGTTGAATATGACAAATACTTGGCGCGAGTAATTGGTATAAACAGTACAAAATTTGATATTTGTAATGGTCTTTTTCACCGCTGCGAATTCACAATTTTTTTTAGTGGTATTGATGATGATGCGATGATTGTGGAATTGTTGTACTTAGTCATTTATTTCTCTGTCATTGATCAGTGTGTTTAATATGTTGCCCTGCCATTATTCTTGTGTTTGGCCGCCCCAGATAATATAAATATATATATACCCGCATCCATCTTCAAAACGTTATAGTATCAGTGGCTTTCTAATTTAATTATTTTGATGTCCAAAATAAAATTGACTGATACAACATGCATTCTTCTTGGCAAAAACTAAAGAACAAAAGCGACACGTAAACTTCAATGACGAACGCTTGTGCTTAATTAACTAGAACTGGTTCTGATAAAATATCTTCACGAAGCATATCCTAAAGGGGATTCGGTGAATATTACGGAGTAAATTATGAGGGAGGAGCTAAAGTACCCCTGCGTGCTTTTGGGCGCATAAGATGATACTGTTTGACTACAACGAGGAAAAAGCAATTATTTTACCAAGCAAAATTTGAATTTTTGAAGATGAAAACAATCAGAAATACTCCATATATAAACCCAAAGAGGCCGTCCCTAATTGCTTGGCTACTCACAGAGAAGCCATGGAACCATTGAAGCAATGGGTTCACACATAAGACTCAACCAACATACTCCATCAGCTACACAATATAGCACTTTGGTCCTTATTAAATGCCCATTTAGTGAACAAAAATGGGGTTCTAAATACACACTAAGAATTATTAATGATAGTTTTCGTATTTTACCCATATTGAATAAAAGAAATAATCAAGAGAAAATGTATACTACCTTCAGTCCTATTTATAAGAGCCGAGTAACCGAATTACACGGCTTAAAAAATTGGTTAAAATCAGTAAGAAAATAATAATTATGTTTGAAATTAAGCTTGTTTTTCAAAATGCGCCTCTATTTATGAGGGGTAAGTAAGAGAGATAACTAAAGTAAATACAATAAGTATCACCTACAATCTAATTAATATAATATATATAATTAACTAAGGTCAAAAATGAAAAAAAAAAAAACTCATCAAATACTTAGGCAACTTTTGTGTAACTCTTATAAAAAAAGACCAAAGCAATTCAAATTTTGGGTTTATATAAAAATGACCAGAGGGAATAACATCTTTTTTCAACACTTATTAAATAAGGGTAAATATGAAAAATTAACAAATTTATAACAATAAATGTTTTAACTTTCATTTCTTGATACGTGAGATATATTTAGTCAAACTTGATTTATAATAAGAAGGACCAAAGTGGTGAGTCACTTCTAGAAAAATTCTTTGATCCACAATGTAATTATTTGAAGAGAAGTTAATGCATATTTATCAATTTTATCTCTATAATTAATGTTTAAATGTGATTTTTTTGCATTTTTCTCTCTTCCTGAAAAAATTACTCCCCCTAGTTCAAACTATACGAGTCAAATGTGTGAGGGGTCTTGTTATATAAGATGCAGCATGGTTGTCTTATTATTTAATACATCTTATCTAAGTTTATCTCTAATTAATTATATGTTTATCATCTTTGTTTTCACTCATTCTCTCTCCCATTCACCATCTTTAAAAACAAAAGATTTCTAGGAAAGTAAGTCATATATTTTACATAATTATTTTTTTTAACCTATTTTAACCAAGTAATTTAATTATTTGCATCTTATATTTTGAATAGGAGGGAGAATTTGAAAAGGGTAAAGTTGAAAGTATCATTCAATGTAGGCTGATTTAATTTCTTGGTTTAGATGAATTATTGAGTTAAAATAGCTTATATTATTGGGGTTCGGTTTCTCTCCTTATCCTTTTCTCATTATCCCTCATAATCTTTAAATTACATTCATCCAATCAATACAATACTACTTTTACTTTTCTCTCATTTTCTCAATCAACAGCCCAGATTTAGACAATGAGAAAAAAATGAGAAATAGGATAAAGAGAAGATCTCTTTCCATATTATTGTGGATTAAGTGAGTAATTTAAAATAAGATAATTAAATTTTACACACACACATATAAGCCACAGACACCAAAAGTAATTTGTTATTTCAGATACGAGCAAACATATGCTTTGTGTATCAAACTGCATGAGGAGCTAATTAAGCTGGATGAGCCTCGATGATGGACAAGGAAGAAGGGATGTTGATGATGTGATAACGAGGGAAGCCAGCTCCGTTCAGCAGATTCTTCCATTCCAACTCAGTTCTCTCCTTTCCAGAGGCGTATGCCATCATCGCCAAATCATTGAGCAAGCCAGTGTCATCGAACAAGCCTTTGCCATCTGGCACAAACTCCACAATTATCACTTTCCCTTTCTCTTTTGATATTGCCTTCTTGCAGTTCTTCAGTATCTTTATGCAATCTTCGTCGCTCCAATCATGCAGTATACCCTGCAATTCATCTCATCCAAATCAAGTATTCAGAACTAAATCCATTTTCCGGCTTCATCCTTTGTATATTTCATTAGCCCAGAAACATACACAAAATAATACCACAGCAATATGCATGGACCTTCCGTACTCTTTTCTGATAAACATAGTCTTTATTCAATCGCTCATCCATTTTTACATTTGTAACCAAGCTCTTTGATAAGTGTATATTTTATAATTAAATAAGTATAGATTTTGAGATATATTGAATTGAATTTATTAACATTTTATACTTATTTAATTATATTTTATATATTTCTTTATCCCTTAATTAATTATAGGATATAAGGAAGGTTCAATATAAAATCTATTAATATCCTATTTTTATCATATAAGAGGTATCATGAGATCTAAGGGCAGAATATCATGGGTCATAAAGTCAAACAAAAACCAAAAAGTTGAATCCATAATTATGTGCAGATTCGGCCAATAAAAATAAATCAGATATGATATCTCATATCAAAAAAATCAATTGGCATATAGGCTGGTGGACCCCACGGACAATAACCCTAAAGTGATATCCATTAAAAGGCAAGAAGCAGAAGGGACGAAGGCGGAGACAGAAGACGCAGCAATTAATTCAAGGAGATAAGACGCTGACGCACGGAAAGAAAGAAAAGAGAACACGCAGCTGGACGCGCAGAAGAAAACAGAAAGAAGCAGGAACGCTGGAACTGGATAAGGACACCGGGCGGCAATTCAAGAAGAAAGGGGAGACGCACGAGAAAAAAAAAAAAGAGAGGGACGCGCTGGAGGCCGAACGGAACTGAACAGGAAGGAATTGCCAGCAATTAATCAAGACGTAGAGCAAGGAGACACAGAGTTGTTGCTGGTTTCTTTCCTCGTTCTTGGTTCTGTCTAGTTGTAATTTCTTATCATTCTCCATGAATCTGAACCTAAGTTTTGATTTTGCTGTGATCTGGATTGAAGCCATGTCTGACTAATTTTATTTTGCAACTTAGAGACCTATGAACTTATTAATGGATTAGGATTTATCTCTGATCATTTAATTATGATTAATATTGATTTTGGTTGTTTAAATCTTGGTTAGTTTTGACTATTTATTGACTGGCCATCTTTAAATAAAATTTTGAGAATTAAGATTTACCTTGGCAAAGGGAATTTTAATTAAGCTCTAGATTAAGCCATATGAGATTAAATTATAATTTAATTTGCGATTAGGATAGGAATATACCTAATAGCCCCATATAATTGTGGAAGAGTGTGTCCGGATTAAATTGCCTCTAGAGTAAATTTGTTAGACATAACAATTTATACTTAAGAGAGAGGGTTATAAGTGGACCGGAAGACATTTATAACTATTAATACTCGAGATTGACAAAATTGATATTAAGAGTAATTAAATTAGTGAAATAAATGTTTATGAAATTAATAAGGGATTAGTGCCTCTAGGTTGCCCGTTTGATTATTGCGTAGATTATTTGTTTGATTTTGGTTTTATTTTCTTAGTGAAATTAAATTTGATTATTCAACTTAAACGAAAAGTGCAAGATTAATTATTAACTGAAGTAGTGGGTACTAAGTTCTCGTGGGAACGATACTTTACTCATCTTTATTACTTGATACGACCCGTACACTTACGGAATCTTAGGCTTTATAAAAATTTTGCCCTACCACTCTTCTCTTCATCTCATATCCCCAAATTCAACTTAAGTTTCAAAAATCCAAATTTAAAAAAAGAAAATCACTTCGGACAGACCACGAAACATCAGCAAGAAGAAGAAAGAGAGCTTACGGTACAAGGAAGAGATCGCAGTTGCCAATATGTCAGATTGTTTTGTGCGCTTTTTTTTTTTCTTTTTTTTCTTGGGGCGGTTGGGGGGGTGTGGCGGTGGCGCGGGGGGACAGACAACTTGACAGAATCAAAGAAACAAAAATAGACTAACCTATGTGCAGACCAGTTGACCAATCCGCCCAATGGCGATGCTGAAGAAATAGGAAAATTCTGGGGTTAATTTCAAAAAAGTAAAATCAACAGCTAGAGAAGGATGAAGACTGACGATATGATCTCGATCACTATGAACCCCACCTCTGGTAAGATAATTCGTGCTTTAATCTCTGTGGTATTCGCAGAGGACACCACGACGGTTGCCGTTGTTTTACTCGTCACCCTCAATATCTCCTACAGGTGGCTCCTCTCCCCAAAATATACGGTATGAACAACGGCGGGTCTGGCGTAGAGAGACGGCGGGCGCAACCATGGATATAAAGGTATTTGTGGGTCTGTTACTTTGAGGGTGGAATTGGTCCACTTTTAATATAGAGTGGGCAAAATTGCACCTCAAAATATTTCTGAGTGCTAGATGTATCTCCCAAAATATTTCAGGGTAAACCTATTTTACAGTCATTAAAATAATTTTTTTAGGAAAACATAAACTAAAAAAAAAAAAAAGTCTAAATCATCATATCAAATCTGAACATTTCAGATGTGAATAGCTCTCTCGATTAAGCATTTTAGTTTAGGAAACCTGTTCCTTACTTTACCTAGGAGGTACGTAAATGATTTTTGAGACAAAGTATTAATTCAGGTATCAAACTGTAGGTCGTGAAGAACCATATACCTTCATGAAAACAACATCTGCATTAGGGATGGAGTGGAACATGTCTCCTCCGATGTGGGTGACTCCGTCGTGTTCAGGTGCGGTGGCGATCATTTGAGGGAGATCGAACTTAGCCCTATTTCCTAACCAGCTTTACTCACACAGCTAGTCACCCCCTCTCACAACTTCTTTGAACTCTGAAGGCCTTCACTCCAGCACGTCCACAAATAAAAGTGACGTCCCTGTCATTCATATCCTTAATGAGCTATGTAGCTACCCAAATACACATTTTTTAAAAAAAATGGGAAGAGAATGAATAGAACCTACAACCAAGAGAAGCAGAATTACAGGCCTTGACAATCTGCGATGAGAGATCAAGATCATTCTTGTTTTTTATCACTTGATAAGATTTGAAGAGCAGATCAAAGCCGTGGCAACTGAACCCCACAATAACCACCAATAAGAAATTTTGCCGTTTGGAATAGCAGGAGGTGAGAGTGATTTATTTTCAACTTGACTTTTACAAATATACACGGAGTTTGTCTTTCGTCTTGACTCTGATAGGCTGAGAGATTGAGAGCTAATGGAGTTAGTGAGCCGTCTACCTGAGGAAATGCGACTGTTTGAAGCGAAGCTGGAGAGCGAGAATCACAGAGGAGGATGGTGGTGGGTGAGGTGTCAATTATAAGAGAGTGAAGCTACTGGATGAAAGTTATCGTGACAAGAAGAGAGGTTTAGAAAGAAAAATTCAATTTTTGGCATGACGAAGAGGGAATTCAACAAGCGAGTTCTAATTTGTTGTTAATCTTTTAGAGTGATTATGTTCAAAATAAAGTTTGAAAAGTTCATATTTTAGACTTGTTATTTGTAAAAATCGGTCTTAAAAGTAACAAGTATATATATATATATATATATATATATATATATATATTTTTTTTTTTTTTTTTTTTTTTATTTTGTATCTTTTAGATCAATTATGCTCAAAATAAGATCTTAAAAGTTTCATCTTTTAAACTGATTATTGTAAAAACAGATTTTAAAAGTAATAAATACATTATTGTTTTATTCTCCATATTTTAGACCGGCTATAAGAAACATAAAGTTTAAACAGTTTCATCTTTTAGATCAATTATAAGAGACAACCGGTTGGAAAAGTAATCACCTTATGATTATTATTATTATTATTATTATTATTATTATTATTATTATTATTTATAGACAGGGTGTTTTAAAAACCCGTCTAAATAATATCTTAGACCTTATATTAAAGGAATCGGTACAATCTTTTTTTAATATTTATGAAATTGAAATCTAAGCCTCTATAACTAGTCTAAATGTGGCAATATAAAAAAACCTTTTTTTTTTTTGTATCAGTGTCACTTGCCACCTAATCACATGCTCAATATGCCTAATATTCACATAGTCACTGGAGAAAAGGATAATCCAATATATATGTGTGTATGCATGTGTATGTGTATGCATGTATATGTTTGTATGTGTATGTGTGTGTGTATGCATGTGTATGCATGTGTATGTGTATGTATGTATATGTATATGTGTGTGTACACACATATTGTCTGAGAACATTTATAACAGAAGATGTGTAGGGAATTACCTCTCTTTCAGCTTAAGCCACATGCTTATTGATTATGATTACAACCATCTAACTAATCTCACTTGCCACCTAATCACATGCTCAATATGCTAGCTAATACTCACATATTGAGTTTCTCTCATCATTTTTTTTTATCATTTTTCATAATCTTTAAATTATGTCCATCCAGACGATTTTAAAGGTTATAATACTACTTTAAATTTTTTTCTTATCTTCCCAATAAACGATCCAAATGAGTTGATGAGAGAGATAATAAGAAAAAAAAAATGAGGAAGGATCTGCTTCCAATATTCACAGTCACTGGTAAAAAAAGATGATCCAATACATACATACATACATACGGCTGGAGTACCTCTATGAGAGAAGAGGTCTAAGGGTTTACCTCTCTTTCAGCTTAAGCCACGTGCTTAATGATGTGTCTTATGATTATAACCATCTAACTAATCACTTGCCACCTAATCACATGCTCAATATGCCTAATATTCGCATAGTCATTGGTTAAAAAGGTAATGCAAAATACATATATGTATATATGTGTATGTATTTGCAATCAATTAGGGTAAAATTAGAAGGAAAATAATAATAAATATTAAGATAAAACAAAAACGAAGCTTATATTTTTAAACAAACCTATTCTTAAATTTTAATCAAGTCATATTTAGAGACGGAAGGAGTATATTAATTTAATTACCTTAAGGAGAATAGCATCAGCATCAGGAATGGACTGAAACATGTCACCATCAACATGGATGACTCCGGGGTGCTGATTCGCTGTGGCGATGACGTGTGGTAAACAAAGTTGATTCCTTTGATGTGTGGATATGATTTCACGATCTCTGCCATGGCGCCGCCGGTGCCTCCACCGACACCCACCAATGTTTGTATGTTGTTGAAGCCATCTTCGTACTCGCTCAGTAACGCTTCCATGATGAACTTCACCGTACATGCCAAGGCATCGTTGAATTATTTTGATACGTGACACAGCTATGTATGAATTAAACAATGACGAGCCAAGGATTTAAAAACT
Organism: Acacia confusa; assembly: GCA_037074495.1. Classification (NCBI taxonomy): domain Eukaryota; kingdom Viridiplantae; phylum Streptophyta; class Magnoliopsida; order Fabales; family Fabaceae; genus Acacia; species Acacia confusa. Next base: position 6,131,071 of record CM073509.1, read on the forward strand.
ACTCTTCTATCCTTTAGGATATATTTAAAAAGTTGATCTTGATTATAAATATAAGATATATTTTAAATATTTATCATTATTTTCTTAATTTACTTTTATTAAAACTTCTTCAACAATAATCAAAAAGGAAAAAGAATGAGAAAATTAAGGAAGTTAGCTGAGGTGTTTTAGAAAACATATGGGATATTAACTAATTTAATTAATTTTTTAAATCTAATCAAATTAAGTGAATATGTTTTATATTAAGGATTGGAGAAGTAGAAAAATACTCATTGGGATATATTCACCTTATTTAATTAGATTAAAAAAATTAGTTTAATTAGTTAATATGAATTGTACCTTTTAAGACACTGTAACCATTTTTCTTAATTTCTTCATTCTCTCATCTTTGATTATTATTGAGGGAACATGAATAGGAGTAAACTAAGAAAATATTGACAAATACGACAACTATACCTTATATTATTTAAAATTAAAATTAATTTTTCAAACATATCTTATATTAAAGACCAAGGTAATACGCGTTTTTTGTAAAATAAAAGAGATGGGGGAAAACGGATATCTTGGCCATATTGAGGGTCATCTTGTGAAAATAGGGACGTGGGCATTATGGAGTAGTGTGGTATTGTGAAGTCATAAATGGGGAATGCAAGGACGACGGAACAAAAGTGAAAACGTGCAATTGTGAGAAATGGATATAAAGAAGGGTTTGAATGATGAGGTGGGGGTATGGAGAAGGGACGAGGTAGCTTGTAGGGCAAGTTCCTAATATTCCCTCATCTGCCTCTTCAATTCATCCTATTTTCCATCTACACCGCTTTACTAATCCCATCAAACTCCTTCCAATTTTTGTCCCTCTCTCTATTTTTTTTCCCCCTCATTTCTCACCTCCTGAGAGCAAAGTTTTAAGATAAGACTATTTCATCGTCATACATTTCAGTCATAATAACAATAAAAATTTGTCTTACTATATGGATGATATTGTCATTATACTATACAAACAACAAAATATTTGGAGAGATTGTTTGTGAAAAGATCTCATTCAATAACTTTATTAAGTGCCATTTTTTTTCTCCCTCTATCCCTTTTAAGACTTATACTTGATTGATCCATCAACATCCCTCTTTATCAGCATATCCAAATCACATGGCCTATGGTGTTTATGTCATAGAAGAGTCAATGGTTTGTTTTCTCTTTGATTTTATGTCTTTTTCTCCACAATTAGACAAGGATGGATGAAGTAAAACTTAACTAGCAAGGGTGAGGTAGAATTAGACCCATTAGGGTAGATATGAAACAAATTCACATAGAATTGATTCAGTGGTGCTGTAAGACCCATTATATCCTTTGGATCTGGAGATCGAGTATCAGAGGAGACATCTATATTAGGAAGGGTATCCACAAACCCTGAAACTAGAGTAATTAGTTGTTTGAATATCTGATGAGAGCATCTAGAGAATGTATTGGATACTGGTTAATATAATTTTTTTTTTTAAAAAAGGACTATTCGAGAGATTTGGATAACGCCGTTTCGTGGGACTATCATGTTATTCTTTTTTGTGGGATAAAAAAGAGTGACATCAACCAGACAGGGCCGAATTGAGTCCAGCAATTGAGCAGGTCCGCATTTTAGGGGTGGTACTGAAGAGAATAAATTGAACTTTAGGCCCTAACAAAGAAACGCTTGGATGGGGCCATTATCCTAAAATTCACCACAATTCTTGTTGGGCTCACATTCCATTATGGAATCCATCCATATATCTACATAATAATGCTTTCATGATACGCTTAACAATACTCACCACCCCAATGCACAGTTGAATATCTAATTATTATGCATTTATTTTCACGTTAAAACTCAACTGGGCGGAAGTAACTCAGGACAGATTTCACCAAAACATGGTTTTTGATGATTTAATTTACCCACTCAACAAATGATTAAAGCCTTCTCGTTGGCGATTCTACTAATAAGAAGGATTAAATAGATTTTATATATCACTTTGATCTTATTTATAAATCCATTATGATAAAAAAATTGGTTCTTCTTACAAGTTTAATTTCAAAGTAATAAACACATTTGTTACATTATTGCTCCTATTAATTGGAACAAAAAAAATGAATTTATTCATGTTGATTTTTGGAACCAATCATAAATAAGAGTAAAATAAGAAATTTAACCCATAATTAATGAGTTAACTAATTCTCTGTAATATATAAGAATTTGTGATGTGTGTATGTATGAACAGTCTATGATATTGTCATTCATTGAAGTGTTTTGCTTATGCTAAATAGGATGAAGCAATACCTTGTTCCCTTCAGGTTTGACCAGCGATACTTAAGTCACTGACCTTAATTTCCTAAGGCTTTAGGCTTTGTTTGAGAGTTTGGAAGAGAAGGAAAGGAAAGAGATATAGGGAGTTTGGAGGGGAGGAGAAGGAAGGGAAATGGAAGATATTTCCTCTCCTTGTTTGGGAGTTAAAAAAATAGTAAGGGGGGAAGATGGAGGATTAATGAGTTATTTTTACTATTTTATCCTTTTATTTAAAAATTAATATAATTATTATACTTTACAAATAAATTTAAATTTTCTAAAAAAAGTTATTTATATAATTTTTATTTTCAAAAAATATTTTCTCTCTCTAAAAATATTTTCCCATAAAAAAGTATTTTCTCTCCCTCTCTAAAAATATTTTCCCCTACAAAAGTATTTTCTCTCTCTAAAAATATTTTCTCCTATAAAAGTATTTTCTCTCTCTACAAATATTTTCCCTTACAAAAGTATTTTCTCTCTCTAAAAAGTATTTTACCCTCTAAAAAATATTAACTCTCTATAAAAATATTTTCCCCTATAAAAGTATTTTCTCTCATTAAAAAGTATTTTCTCTCTCTAAAAAAAATTTCTCTCTCTAAAAATATGTTCCCTTCTAAAAAGCATTTTCTCTCTCTAAAAATTTGTTCCCCTCTAAAAAGTATTTTCTCTCTCTAGAAAATATTTTCCCCTAAAAAATTATTTCTCTTTCTAAAAAGTATCTTCTCTCCCTAAAAATATGTTCCCATCTAAAAAGTATTTTCTCTCTCTAGAAAATATTTTCCCCTAAAAAAGTATTTCTCTTTCTAAAAAGTATTTTCTCTCTCTAAAAAATATTTTTCATGTGCATTCCAAGAATAGAATAAAAATCAAAAATAATGAGAGTGTTTTATTTGAAAGAGGGTAAAAAAATAATTAATCCATGTTCCCTCCCCTCTTATTTTTAAAACTCCCAAATAAGGGAAGGGACTACCAAAACTCTTCATTTCCTTTCCTTTCCCTCCAAAATAGAACTCTCAAACAAAGCCTAAAATAACTTATAAAAAAGGATCCGAGGAAGAGCGCGCGCGTTTATACGCTTAACACAGGAGGCACATAATATAGAAATCACTTTTCTTATGGTTCCGATAATATATCTTCATGAATCAATCTTCAATGGGGGTTCCATCGGCAACTAACGGTAAGCTTCTGTGACATATCTCTCTATGCCTAAATAAACATTATTTGTACGAAACAAAAGTTTGGTTTGAAATATAAGTCACTTGTAAAGCAAATGATAATAATTTTATCTTTATTTAATTTCCATTGGAAAGAGAGAAAGAGGAGAGACATATCATTTTTAAAGTTGAGAAACAAACAATTTAATAAGTGCAAATGTAATTTTTTTTAATCAATTTAACATATTTTTCAATAAAAGGTAAAATTGGACAAATTTTTTAATTTATATCATATTTGATGAGTTATCTATCCCTTTTTATTTTTCATGAATTAGTTAAAATGCGATATACTTATAGAGCGGAAGGAATAAAATGAAGCTGATATTTTAAAACAGATGGAGTAGTTAGGTAGCCTGGGGCGATTCCCAAATTCATACAAGCAAGATAGTATTTGTCTGTGGGGATAATTAATATTGGGGCGTTTACGTAAAAGTATTATATTCTCTTTGGTCTTTATAACAAGGCATCAACTAACAAGAATTTTTTGTCATTTTTATAAGGCACTTACAATTTTTCAAGGAGCATTTAATGTATCTTTCCATGTCTACCCATATTTAATAATGGTAGTGTGACAGAGAAATAATTAATGTGATATTTGAGTTTAGTGTATACAATATTGGAAATTATATGAATTTTATAACAGCTCCAATGTTTTAAACTACTTTTATTGGTTTGTGTGAATTGATAGTAGATGTTTTATAATAAGGACCAAAGGGAGTAAATATTTTGGTCCCTACTTAAAAATGTTGCTAATGTAGTGTATTATACTCTTCTTAGTTCTTAATATAAGAAATAAATATTAATTTATAAAAATTAAAAAATTAGTTAAGTCAGTTATTTATAAAAAAATATATGCATGATTTTCCTAAAACACTGTAACATCCCAAAATATGGAATTTGTGAATTAAATTACAATATGGGATAAATTAGTCTTAGTGAATTTTAAAGTTAATATTTGGAATTTAAGGTATATTTTCCCAAAATTAAGGATAATTAGTAAGGAAATAAATTTTGGCCCATATATTTATTAGATAATATTTAATAGCTAAAATAAATAGATAGAGGAAGAAAAACCCTTAAATGGGACTAGGAATTATTTACTAACACAAAGCCAATGTTTGCAAAATAATAAGAAAAAGATTAGATTGCAAACAAGAGACTTATGGGGAGTCAAATGAGTATTTTCTTCTAGTGAAGTGAACCCGGACCTTTGAACAAAAAAAAAAAAAAAAGTGAACATAGACCTGTCCTTTATTATTACATGCGTATAATACTCCCTCCATTCATTATTTTGTGGCCACATGCAGACTCCTCCAGTTCTTAATAAATTCCTTCGGTCAACCAAATGCTCCCTCTTCCTTCATATTACCGCAACCTCACTCTCTCATTTCTCAAAATCCAGCCACGTGCTCTCTTCCTGCATGCACACTACTTGAATTCTCCAATATTTCATTCTAGCCCAAACACATATTCTCTCATCTCACCACATTCGAACAGGCACACAGAAAGTCGAATGAGACAGTGAGAGAGGGAGTGAAACCGTGGACAGGGGAGTTGAAGGAGCTGAAGAACACTTCCTCCTCTCTCAAACCATCATTTTGGTCGGCCCTTATAATTCCCTTCCTCATTTCTTATTCATCCATTTGGACTTCACAGAGAGCATATGCAACAGTGAGAGAGAGAGGATGAGAAACAGAAAACAGAGACAAAGAGAGAGCGAGAAAAGTCGGAAGGGAAGAAGGTTTAAACGGTTTCATGTAAGCTTGAGATTCAAACAAGGTAAGCCTTCTAAGAATTTCCCAGTGTTGGTTTTCTGCGTTGAAACTTCTGCATGATTGAAAACAAAGTCGAAGGTGTATGTTACGGTAAAATCATATATGAAAAGTGTTGTGCATGTCAGTTTAGATTCGAATCTAATCTCTTTTAGCTCTGAAAACATGTTTTCTAGCCATGCATGTCTGATATATGAGCATTGGGTTTGCTTTCTAAAAGCATAGAGTCATTTTTCTCATCTCTGCATCTTAGTCCGAAAATAGGGGTTGAATTTCATGTCATTTTCAGGGTTTAGGAGTTGAGTTTTTCTCTAAAAATTTTACATAAGATAGTACTCTCCTTAAGCTTGAAATTGAGCTTTGGAACACCCAAAATGAAGGTCTCTAGCTCTAGTTATGATTTTTGGAAGTTGAGATATAAATTTGAAGACGTTTTGGTGTCATTCTGGAGGTATACAGATGACGTTGCATTTTTTAACAAGTAAACGAATTTTAAAAATTATGAAAATTTTCCTGATGATAGATGACATGCATAGCTTTAAAATGGTATATATTTTGTATCATTATAAGCTCTGGTCAGTGAGAAATAAATCTTACAAAATGACCTTGTGTCTGGGAACCGAAACTGGATAGTCTTGACATTTTTCAAAACTGGGAATGACTAGAGTAAGATTAAATTTTGAAAATTTCCAGTTAGTTATAGGACTTCCATAGATTTAATTTTACGTGTAATAGTTATTTTTCTGAGCTCTATACAATAAGTTATGGATTTTTGAAAATAAGTCACAATTTCTGAAAAATTCTGGACAGAGTTTAAGTTTTTGGAATTTGGGAATTTTTCTCAGCCATAAATCAACTGTGACTTTAGTTTATGAAAATAGACTTATCAAGGAATAAATAGAAATTGGAATCACTCTATTCGGAGTTATATAGACTAAGTTATGAATTTTTCAAATACCCATGTAAATTAAAGGTCAATTTCTAATAAGTCTTAGAATAGTCACATAAGTTGTTAATTGTGCCTAACCTTTAAAGTAAATGTTTCTTTGGATAAAATGAAAGGTTAAATGGCTGAGATAATAGTTATCCATAATGAATAGTATCTAATTAAATAAGTCCTAATAAGTATACATCCTTAGTCATAAGGATACTAAAAGGAAATCATTTTGGGGTGGGTCTCAAGAAGTTAAATCTTAATTATGTCATTAAGATTAAATTGGTTAGTGACCCATTCTTCATATAAATGTTAATTATAGGAAATGATATTTGCCCAAACTTGAAGGACATCCGGATTGGAAAGATTGGTACGGAAGGAATTTTGTTCGGTAAGACTAACAGGTAGTAACTCTAATCTCACATTCTTTGCATAGCTATATATGTTTGTGCATGCCATATTTGTATGTCCCACCTGTATGAGGCCAGCACCACTCGTGGCTCGATTGAGCGGAAGGGCCGACCATGGGGCCAACTTCTCGGTGGCTAGGCAGGGCCTAGTGTATTCAGTTATTTTTTGTTTTCATTTACCAAAATGAATTTCCTAGTGCCAAGGTATTTGAAATTATTTTATGATTTACTTGTATTACAAGTTGCATTTGGTATGTAATACTTGTCGTTGAATTTGAATTGAAATATGTTTGCTTTATATGCTATGTGGACTACTCTGTTTGGTTGATTTATATATATTGCATATGTTTAGAATTTGAGATTAACCTGTTACTCTGGGATTCATTCATTTGAATCTTAGGGCCTTCAAATAATCCAGGACGTGAACAAAATAGTGAGCAAGGTTCAAGAGGCAAGGGCATAATTATCACTTGAGGCCAAGACGGTGGTGGAGCTGATAGTGCAGCTTTATTTTGTTTCGCCTTCTGTTTATCTTACATTTTGGTTTAGTTAATATTTTGAGATAGCCGCATGTGGCTACTAGGATGTATATTTATGTAGATATTATAATTTGGTATTAGTAGAATACGTATGTATTGTATTGTTGTAGGGACGGGCACGTATATCACGAGCCCATAAACGAAATGGATGTATGAGTGAATAGTAGAGCACTAGGTTAGATATAATACATAAGTAATACTCTGATAAAATCTAACCAGGTCTAAGAGTACATGTATTTGTTAATAAGAGTTTGAATCACTTAACTAATGTTTTCTAAAGTTTAAAATTTTTAGAAAAGCCTATTCGAACAATAGTTTTGAAGTTTATGAATGGAATGAGTTTTTTATATATTTTTTAAAGGAAAAAGTTTTTTACTTTTTGGAATCAAACCTGAGCTTAGTAGTTTAAATTCTTCATTAAATAATACATTGAACTGAGTTAGGAAGATGTCACTCTGTTCTGGGTACAAAACAATGGGTGTTGCAAACACACTCTTTAATTTAGTTATCATTTGCATTGTACCTCATTTGATAGAAATTCCTCTATGGGTGCACCTGATAGGAATAATTTGGAGAAATATTATAAATTTAGAAAACAAAATATGTTGAAATCTTAGATTTGATTAAATTAAAACAGGCCGCCTAACTACTTCCTATATTTAGGAGAGGAGTAAGTAGTTATCTGTTACGGATAAAAATAATGGGCTTAGCGCAAATTCGGCCCAACAAGAATCATTCAACGACCATATACTAATAATCAGGTAAAATAATAAATGCCCATTAATTATGCTTACAATATAGAAATGTGCAGATAATGGAGCAGTTATTTATGGCACGATGAATAAAACCCTAAGGTAATTCGTATTAAGCAGAGGTTAACCTAACAAGGTACACATGTAACATCCTCAATTTCATGTAAACCAATTAATGGAGATATGAATTTTATCAAGTAGCAGTCAATGGTATTTATTTTTCTGACAAGATAAATTAATTATTGGGAAAAAAAAATAATGTGGAATTATTTGAGATGTGATTAATAAATTTGGTTATAGATAATTTGAGGTAAGTAATGTCAAGAAGGTAAAAATGTAATTTTCTCTCATCTTTCTTATATTTTTTCATCCAATAAATGGAGGGAAAAATATTGATGAAAGGTTAAGAGGAGTTTCAATATAAGTCTATTTTGTCTTTGGAAAAATGGACATTGTATGAGACTTATATGATACAAAATAAAAATCACTCTTACTCCATTAACCATCGTCATGTCTCGAGTAAAGGGTTATTGTCTTATGTATGATCGGCTCCTTCATTTAATGCTATCATCTGGACATGGGTTGATTTGACAAAGCAATGGGATTAAAAGGTGTGCGTGAAGGAGAAATAAGGAAGCCGAAGGAATGGAGGATGATATAATTATACATTGGGTTATACTCTCTTGACCGCTGGATAAAGAGAAATGAATATTTTTTTCTAATACCTAAAGGTGGCGTCGGATATTGAGGGAAAGAAGTGAAGATGAGATAAAAGATGTGAATATTCACCATTAATTGGAGAAGCAGAAGGCATCAGTGAGCACGAGAGTCAAGGCGAGATTTAATCACAAAATCTACACTTCCATATTTTCTCACAGTGCTAGGCGTGTGAAAGAAGCTTAAGGGGAAAAAAAATGAAGGAATAATAATAAGCTCTCTCGACTTTTCCAAAGAAATGGAGAGAGACCCAGAGGGAAAAGAGATCAATTGGAGGCCTATTTAAAGGATCCATTTCCTCCCATATTAGCTGTGGGTGGCGTGAGAAGAAAAGAAGAAAAAGAAGAAGAAGGCAAGGAAGTTGGCAAGTAGACACAAGAAGAGGGAGCATCAATCAGGAGGAAGGTAAGGATATTTTTTGTATACTTATTTTACCACCATCTACCTCCTTCTGCGTGGGTTATGATGCTAAGGAAAACTTCTGTCTTGATATATTAAGGGTTGAATCTGAAGGGAGGAGGGAAAAACAAAAAGGATCAAGTTGTAGTGGGAAGGATACCAAGAACAAGTAAGTGATCATCTCAACTACCTTATGATTTTATATTTGTGAGAGAGATAGTACCCCTGCGTTTTGTTTATGGAATGGGTATGATCCTTAGGTTAAAGAAAATGTGGATAAAGGAATTAACTTAGGTTTGTGATCTGGAAGGAAGAGTTAATATGATATAAGAGAAAGTTAGGTTGTGTGATCAAAAGTATGATTATCGGCCAACCTCAGAAATATGGAGATTTGAGTCGTTTCTGATGTTTTCAATATCTCTAAAGTGTTTAAATAAAGATTGAGTATAGAAATGAACTTGAGTCATGTCTTTTTGGGAAACAAGAATAAGGATTTAAAAAAAGAAAAAAAGTTGGTATCTACCTATTGAAGGTTTAGTGAGAGTCAGTTGGCTTTCCCATGCGTTTTAACATATCAAATGAACATGGAAAATTCTGAAACTTTACAGATGGGAAATAGACATCCCAAGGATCAATTTGATAGGTAACACGAATTTTTTTGAGCTTTGTCCTAAGAGAACCAAATTTTTGAAAACAGCCTCCAAATCTAAAACTATTGACTGACCTGAGGTGGTATTTGAGTTTGGGGCTGGAGTTTCGGTTGCAACTGGTCCAAATGGATATTTTTCTTGGAAAATAGATACACTAAGGGTCAGTTGGCCTTTTGAACCACATCAATAGAATTTTTCTATATTTAGTTATGATTTTTTTAAGATCAAACACTGTTTCTGATTTTATTTTTTTTTTTAATAAGAGGCCGAAATTGGTCAGGTTGTTACCAGCAATGGATTTAGTTTCGAAAAGGAATTTAGAGTTTTGTTAATGGGTGAAAAAGGCTTATTCTAAGCCATAGAATAAATATTTAAGGAGTTATTTATATTTATATTTTGGTTATTTTAGGGTCACTGTGATTTTTGTGCACTCGGGGAAGGTTTTATTGATATCCGTGGTCGACTTCCAGGTAGTAACCTTAATCCTCATGTGATCTGTGTTACTTTGTATGTTTGTATTTTTCATAATTGTGGACCCGTGTCTCTTAAAAAAGGGACATGCGTTTGTGTGCATACACTGTGGTCTGGGTTCAGAGCCCGACTACTATATTTTCCTAGCGCTATGAATCCGGGGCTTGCTTTGTTGAGTAATCCTACGTTTGTTTCTAGGACATGTAGTCCTTCCGCAGTTAACACGGTATGCTTAATATGTTATATTTGTGTTACTGTGCGTTTGTTACTGAATGTTATTATTTGGTGTTTTTCTTAATTATGGTTACATACATACATCGCATTATACATTACATATGAGATTAACGGTCACTCTGGGATCCATTCGTGAATCCTAGATTTTTGTAGAGCCTCTGGGAGTTCTTTGAGGGCAAACCCTGGAGATAAGGGTAGGACTGCTGGGCAGGAGTAGATGGAGTTGTTGGGAGTAATGGAAGACTATATTTTGTTATCTATTTTGGTTTTGAATGACTATATATTTTTTTGGCCTTATTGACACTAGTGGATTACTGTATATGTGACCCCTCAGGGACTATATTTTGTTACCTACTGGGAAATGCTCTGCGTTGATATAACTCTGATGCATGTTAATAAATAGAAATTACATGATATTTGGTAATTATAAAAGGGATTCCCACTATCCGCCACCCGAAAGGGCGAGGCCAATAGCGGTGTTACAACACGGCTTCTAGCTCTCTCTCTTTTACAATTCTGCATACATAAAGCACACACCTCCACTCCCTATTTGTATACATCGAACTACGTGGACTTTGATTTTTTTCCCTCATAGGTACGTAGGCCCTAGGCATTATTTCTAGGTCAAGTCCAATATTTGTGTTCTTATTCCAGAACATTATCAATTCCAAATAAATGGCATTATTATAAGAGGTCAAAGTGTAAATAATTTTCTTACTAAAAATGTAACATTCCAAGTTTCAAAATTTGGAAATAAAAAAAAAATTGAAAAAAAAAATTGATGGCAATAACTTTTGGGATTCGAAAATAAAACAAAATATATTTTATGGGGAAATATTTGTTATTATAAGACTAAAACAAAATGCATATTCATACACTAGCCTCATTCTTTCTCTATATTATCTTTGTGACCGTGAAATTCATTCTTCAAGAGTGTTTAATAATGCACCACAAATTCCACTCTCATTCCTTTTGTCTTATACAATTCTACTTCCATTCAATGTTTATTTTCCGTCATATTTTTTTTAAAAAGCCAAACAAAAGCATTCTCTCCTATTGATTCACAAGCACATCATCAAACTTTCGGCTATCTTATATTCACTAAAATCCAAATTGTCTTCCACTTCTATTTTCTTAATGTATATAATCATCACTTTCTCAATTGATAATTACTCTACTTTTCCATTGTGTTCACATGGCTATCTTCTTTTGGTTTCACCTTCCAACATACGACACAATTTTGCTGAATTGGACAAAGACACTATACATTCACACTTCATTCCTATTCACTCACATGCACCCTCTCTCTTATCTTTTTCCCTTGAAAATATCCGGATGCACTCCCTCCATTTCATTCCACAAGTCAACATGCATGGCCCTCTCCCATTCGCATGCAACACAATGCTCCCTCATTTGTCTAATTAAAGCAATTGCTATACGTCACTTGCTATCATTCGGCTAGACACTCATCTCTTAGACTTCTTCACGAGCACACTCTTTTCTCCAATTCATTCAACTCTCAACTCATAACCCACGGCCACTCCTTCAATATCATTATCATCATTAAGATCCAACTTTTAAAGAAAGGTCACAGTTTGGAAGCAAGGACTCAAGGAAGGTAAGAATATCCACCTCTTATTCTTCAAGGTTTTGAAGTTTTTGATTGAAAGTCAGATTTATAATCTGAGGCAAACTCAAATAAATAAGTGGAGTTTGTTAAATTTGGACTCACCAATGTATTCACCACTGAAAAGGGACTGAGAATATGTTAGTGAATGAATTTTTAAAAGTATTTTAGAAAATAAGATCATAAACTCCATAACATGTTGACACCGTCAGTTTTAAAGGTCTAGAGTCAGTTATATTTCGTGTGTGGTTTGACTAAGTAGATGGGATTTAAAAATTATGAAAATTTTACAGGAGATATTACACTTCTTAAGGTTTACAATGAGCTTTGGATCACCAAAAACGAATGTGTACAACTCCAGTTATGATTTTCAGAAGTTGAATTACAAAACAGAAAATGTTTTTGACTGTTTTTGGAGTGATAAAAGGACGTTGCATTTCGGACATAGTAAATGAATTTGAAAAATTATGAAACTTTCCAGATGTGTAGTAGACACATAGAGCTTTCTTTTGATAGGTAATTTGTAATTTTTGAAGCTCTATGCGGAAAGTTATGAATTTTGGAAGATGAGTTACATATCAGCAACTGTTTCTGAACACCAACTACAAGTTCGAAACCTAGGAATTAATGGCATATGATAAAATGCTAAAACCAATTTTCCTAGAAACTAGACCTAATAAGGAGTTCATACAAATTTGAATCACGTAAAACCGATATCTAGAACTCCATATATGAATTTTTGAAGTTCAGTCACTGTTACTAGAATTTTCTGTGCAATCCGAAAATAAAAGGGATTTTCACCAATAAAGGATTTTCATTTCAGAAAAAGGAATTGGAGATGGTGAAAGCTTAGAAAGTCATAATTCAAATCAAGAAGTCAAATATTTATTAAAGTGAATTTCCATAAATAGTGGGAATTTATTTATTTTATTATTTGTGCTAGGAATATTTTCGTCATTTGTGCACCGGGGAAATTATTAATATTTGTGGTCGACTGCCAGGTAGTAACCTTAATCTTCATATGCCTTGTGTTACGTTGTATGTTTGATTTTCCATGGTTGTGGATCCGTGTCTCGTGAGAGACATGCGTTTATTTGTGCATTCAGTGTGGTCTGGGTTTGGCGCCCGACTACCATATCTTTTCTAGCGCTATGGATCCGGGGTTTGTTATCTGACCATCCCTGCGTTTATTAGGACTTGGTCCTTCCGTAGTAAATATTGCATGTGTGGTACTCTCTCTGGTCCTTATTATAAGGCATCAACTACCAACATTTTTTTGTCCTTATTATAAGACTCCAACTAACTTTAACTAACTCATTTATTACTATTTTCCTATTATGCCCTCATTTTTAACTAACTCATTTAAATCTACATTATTAAAATAGGGGTGAAGTTGGAAACATTTATTAATTTTGGACCTAATTAATGAGTTAATTTCCATTCCTTGGTTTGTGAGAAAAAGAAGTTGGTGCCTTATAATAAGGACTAGAGGGAGTATGTCTTTATTATACTGCGCGTTGTTACTGAATGCTTTGTGTTTAATTACCTTCATGATTATGGTGACATACATGCATTGCATACACTTTTCATATGAAATTAATTGTTATTCTGGGATTCAATTATGAATCCCAAGCATTTGTAAAGCTTCAGGTAATACTACTAGAGCAATGACAGATGATCACGGTAATAGTGCAGAGTAGGAATGAAGTTTATGGTGGTGACTGTTGGTGTTTAATTAAGTTATTTTATTTAAATTTGGATGACTGTATTATTAATTTGGATATCTTAAGTAGTGTGAATTTGGATGACTGTATCTAATCCCTTCAGGGAAAAATTAATTATCCAATATTTTATGTTACCAGTATATTTGTCCAAACTGATAAATGCACTACTGCTAAAACTCTGATATATGACATAATTAAGTAAGGAAAATACTTTATTAAAATTGGACTAAGCTTAAGAATCACACAACCCGCCACCTGAAAAAGGCGAGTCCGGCTGGGGTGTTACAAAAAACAAGATTGTTTCTTCACCTTGCTCTTATTTGAATCGTATTGATGATAATGCGATGATTGTGGAATTGTTGTACTTAATCATTTATTTCTCTTTCATTCTGTGTGTTTAATTGGTTGCCCTGAGATTATTTCTGTGTTTGGCCGCCCCAGATAATATAAATATACACACACACATCCATCTTCAAGTCGTTGAAGTATCAGTGGCCTTCTAATTTAATTATTTTGATGCCCAAAATAAATTTGAGTGATACAACATGCATGCTTCTTTGCAAAAACTAAAGAACAAAAGCCACACGTAAACTTCAATGACGAACGCTTGTGCTTAATTAACTATACATGGTTCTGATAAAATATCTTCACGAAGCATATCCTAAAGGGGATTCGGTGAATATTATGGAGTAATTTATACGAGGGAGGAGCTAAAGTACCCCTGCTTTTGGTCGCATATGATGATACTGTTTGATTATAACGAGGAAAAAGTAATTATTTTACTAAGCAAAATTTGAATTTTTGTAGATGAAAACAATATGAAATACTCCATATATAAACCAAAAGAGGCCGTCCCGTAATTGCTTGGCTACTTACAGAGAAGCCATGGAACCATTGAAGCAATGGGTTCACACATGGAGTAACAAGAGAATCTAAGAGTCATCCAAAATACTCCACCTGCTCCACAATATGCATGCCACTCCAGTCACTATTATATGTCTGTTTAGTGTGTATTTGATTTGAAGGGAGGATATCGATCAAATTGTCAATAATAAAAAAAAATATTCTTTTTTGTTGAGAGTGTATATTTAGAATATTGAAAATTTTTCATGGGCTATTTAGTAAAATTGAGAGAAAAAATTTCTCTCTTCCCTCTCCCTCCCCTCAAACTAAACAAACTATAAAAGTCATTAATGATGGTTTTCCTAATTTTACCCCTACTGATCAATAAAAAAATAATCAAGAGAAAATGTATACTCCCTCTAGTTTTATTTATAAGAGTCCGATAACCGAATTACATAATTTAAAAAAGTGGTTAAAATTAATTAGAAATAATTAGTATGTCTAGAATAAAGCTTGTTTTTCCAAATGTGCTCATATTTACGAGGGACAAGAAAGAGAGAACTAAAGTAAATATAAAGAGAGAACTAAAGTAAATATAAGTAGTGTTGTCAAAAACTAGTGGAAAAACATAAAAACTTATAGGGGTGTTTAGTGCTAAAATGTAGGTAAACATTGTCTAAAGTAAAAACGGGTAAAAACTAGTGTAGAAACGTATAAATGGGTAGAAACTTACATTTTTACAGTTTTTACTTACAAAAAAAAAAAGGGAATCCATGGATGATGATGATTTGGATATTTCTAACTTTGCAAATGAACTTGTAAGAGCAAGAGAAGAGAACATTGATGACAATCAAGATGATGTATTTTATTTGAATATATTATTATAATTTAGGAGTTGTTAAACTTTATAATTTTGATATTTTTGGACTTATGTTTTATATATTTATATGACTTATATTATATCTTTTAAATATGAATTTTTTCACTAAGTAGTGATTTATGATGTTTTTTCATTGAATTTTGAGTAGTTATTTACTTATTTATGATTTTTTTAATGTGCGCCCACACACACAGACAATTTTGAGCTCTGACCTTAAGTAGTAAAAAGTAAAAACTATACATATTGTGTCATTTTTACAATTTACGTTTCTAATACCCTTTTCCGTATCCACGTAGAAACTAGTTTTTGACAACATTAAATATAAGTATCACATGCCTTATAATTAATGAAATATATATAATTAACGAGGGATAAAAATGAAAAAAAAAAACTCATTAAATATTTAGACAACTTTTGTTGAGCTCTTGTCATAAAACACTAAGGCATTTCAAATTTTGGACTTTTTTAAAAAGGACCAGAGGGAATAACATCTTTTTTCAATACTTATTAAATATAGGTAAATATGAAAAACTTAATCAATTTAAGACAATAGGTGTATTAACTTTCATTTCTTGGTGTGTGAGATTTGGTCATACTTGATTTATAATAATAAGGACTAGGGTGGTGAGTCACTTCTAGAAAAACTCTTTGATCCATAATTATTTGGAGAGCAATTAATGTTTATTTATTAATTTTACCCCTATAATTAATACTTAAATGTGATTTTTTGTATTTTCCTCTCTTCCTCATAAAAAATTAGCTTCCCTAGTTCAAAATATGAGTCAAATGCGTGAGGGGTCTACTTATATAAGATGCAGTTTGGTTTTATCTTGTCATTTAATACATTTTCTCCAATTTTACCCTAATTAATTATATGTGTATCATCTTCGTTTTCACTTATTCTCTCTCCCACTCACCATCTCTAAAAGTAAAGAGTTTTTAGGAAAGTAAGTTATATATTTCACATAATTATTGTTTTTAACCTATTTTAACCAAGTAATTTAATTATTTGCATCTTATATTTTGAATAGGAGGGAGAAATTGATAAGGGTAAAGTTGAAAGTTTCATTCAATGTAGACAGATTTCATTTCTTGGTTTAGATGAATTATTGAGTTAAAATGACTTATATTATTGTGGATTGAGTGAGTCATTCAAAATAAGATAATTAAATTTTACACTCACACACATATACACACACAAACACATATATGTAAGCTACAAACACCAAAAGTAATTTGTCATTTCAGACACGAACAAACATATACTTTGTGAATCAAACTGCATGAGGAGCTTATTAAGCTGGAGCCTCGATGATGGACAAGAAAGAAGGAATGTTGATGATGCGATAACATGGGAAGCCAGCTTCATTCAGCAGATTCTTCCATTCCAACTCAGTTCTCTCCTTTCCCGAGGTGTGTGCTATCATCACCAAATCAAAGACCAAGCCAATGTCATCGAACAAGCCTTTACCCTCTGGCTTTAGCACAAACTCCACAATTATCACTTTCCCTTTCTCTTTTGATATTGCCTTCTTGCAGTTTTTCAGTATCTTTATGCAATCTTCCTCGCTCCAATCATGCATTATCCTCTGCGTTTCATTTTGTTGAAAATAAATGTTTTTAATTATTTCTAATTTAAAGTTTGAATTTTAAATTATGGTTAGATCTAGTCTTTTTAGGAGTTTTAAACAAATAGCAAGTTCTTAGGTTTGTTTCCTAATTTCCTTCTTAGTTTGTTTTCTACTTTCTTGTTTTCAGTTGTGAGTTTCCATTTGTATAAATAAACCTTATTCAAGAGGACTTAAGTAAGAATGAATGAAAAAGTGAAATACTTCTCGAGACTGAATTTTTAACACATCCAAATCAAATATTCAGATGTAAATCCATTTTCCTGCTTCATCCTTTGTATATTTCATTAGCCCAAAAACGTACACAAAATAATACGACAGCAATATGTTATGATCACAATTAATATATGAACAAACAATCTGTAATAGCAATGGCAGAGGGTATAACTTCTGCTATATTCATATATGATTCAAGTTTGCATTACATACTGTAGGAAGATACAGCAGAAAATAAGAAACTGAAGGTACATTTGTAACAGAAAGAGAAATACAGAGGGAAGGGAGAATCACAGATGAGAGAGAGAGAGAATTGCCAATACAATCTTCACACCCTTCTAGTGTTTTCTTTATCTATTTATATCCTTACTTTTACCTACCCTAAGCCCAAAGTCATTGGCCCAATAATACTCTCTCCATAATCTAAGTCCACCTTAATATGACACTGGTTCATTACATTATTCCCTCCTGGAAAATTGACCTTGTCCTCAAGGTCAAGATTTGGAAAATAAGCAATGAAGCAGGCAAGGTGTGCCCATGTAGGGGAATACAAACTATTCCATGTTGTTGATTGGAAAGGGTAGGACGAAAGCATAAAAGCATAAATGAGTAGCATTAATATAGTTCCTGTCATCACCATTGAGCATAAAAACAAAAGCTCTAGTTCACTATTGCCTTCAAAAACCAGACAGAAAGACCAACCAATAAAAATCCCAGCCACCTCAAGATCTAGTTCTGGACCACATCTTCCTGTACCTACACCAGATACAAATAATTGAAACTCCTTGTCGCCTGTTTCAGTCACAACGTTCACTGGCTGATTTGTAGCAGTTGTTTTCCATGCTTTCTCATTATTGGCAGGAATATTCTCATAGCCATCAATTGTCAGAACTTTTGCATTTTTCTTATATTGGTCATACTGGACATCAATAGGACGGCAAGGATAATCCTCTTCATTGTCAATGCCACCATTGTTGATGATGAATCGGAAGACATAGTCCCTTAATCCCCCATTGCACCCTTCATTAAATTTTGTATCACAATCCACCAGTTCTTGCCTAAATAGTGAAATGAGATTGCCTGTCACTAACTTGTTTACTCCTTCCCCTGCAGCGATGGTTGCAAATGCCCAGCAACTCCCAATGAAGGATATTGAACCATGATAGTAGGACCCAACCCATATAAAGTAGTAATGGAGTTGTGCTAGTATTGATACAGTAGTGAAGCCTTGAGTCCTAGTTATGTGAGGTGTCGCCCAATTCATATAAGTAATGCAATCTTTAACAACCCAACTCATGTAATATCTAGGCACTTCAAATGAGTAATTAAAGCAATGTGTCAAACAACAATATAGCCAATCAATGCACCCAACATGTGGTAGGCAGCGAAATTGAAATGTTGGTCCTACATAATGAAGTTTCATGCCATTGGAATTTTGCCCTTCTCCCCTGTGCACAAAACTCTGAAACTCTCTACTGTTTTGTTTTCAGTACTACTTGGTCATATAATCCAATAATGATCCTACCTAATCGTTGGTCATCAATATCAACATTCGATAATACCCTGTGTGTAATTACAAGCTCCTCTTCTGGTTTCTCCTCAATCATATCTCGCCACTTTAAAACTTGCCCAGTGTCAATTGGTGTACCACCCTTGTCAATTTTTCTTATCCAATCGAATGACACATGAATTGCTTCGACCAATCTCAAACATCCACAGCTTGTACCGTCTTCAAGACCAAAGATTAAAAGAGAAAAGACAATACCGATGCAGTAGATAGTTTGTACAGGAATTAATTGATGAATCTCAGCAAGAAGATACAAGTAAAAATCTCTCTTAACTTGCCCAGGGTCAAATATCTCAATAAGGATTGATAGAAAATTTTCAAGAATAGTAGGAAGATCTCTGAAGCCATCTATCAAACACCAGATTTGCATCTTACCTATATCTATATTGCTACTCGGTAAAAAGAAATGACTAGAGATGTGAGGACTAGGATAATAGGTGAAGATAAAATATAAGCTGTAACATCCCAATTTTCCCAATTTTTTGGGACTTGAATACTGAGATTTTATGGGAAATTTAAATTATGAAATTGGGCTAAAATAATTATGAAAATAATTATGAAAATTAAGGTTTATTGTTCCTTAACTTATTTTGAGAAAAAGAATAAATTCGAAGAAAAATTGAAAGTAATAATTTTGACCTAAATATTATAGGAATAATATTTTATGGCCTAAGAAAATAAATTGTGGAAGAAAAATCCTTACATGGAAATTAAGGATTTATTTCTAACATTTATCCAATAATTACAATTAATTGAACCAAGCACAAGCTTATATGAAACTCATAGAAATTTTAGCCATATTAATTTCTCCTATCATGGGGGCAGTAAAAATTTAAAAATGTGATCAGCCCAAACATACTTTTGCGTGGCCCATTTATACAACAGATTATCAAATGCATTATCTCATTCCCTTCGGCCCAACCTCAGCCCAACCGAAAATGCAACAGACAAATGGAGATTTCAGCTCCTACGCCTCAACCCATACGTGCAGCGCCCATGCTCTTGGAACTCAGAATGCAGCAGCTCCCATGCTCCACTATTTTTTCTCGAGCTTCCAAGCATGTCTGCCATACTCCACCATTTCTCTTGAAAACAGAAACACGCTCGGCCTCATATATTTCTTCTTCTTTCTCATTCATTCCTGGTAACCATTTCTGCCAGAGAACTTGAATTCAGAGGCAAGAGTGAGACGGAGAAAGAGAGTGAGAGGCATCGAAGAGAGAGAGACATAAACCGAATATCATCCTACTCTACCCCTCGCCGCGAGAACAGGAGAGACATTCATCAACCACTCCCATCGTTTCTGTTTGCATCTGAAGGTATACCATGGAACCTTCTTCTCCTCTAGTTCCGTTAGTTTTTCTGTTCAGTATGAAGCTTTTAGGAGTTAAAACAAAGCTTACTAAAATCAGAAACAGAAAAGAAGAAAGAGGGGCTGTCAACATTTCCTTTTTCATTTCTTTCGGTGTTGTAGATGCTTACTGGGTACCTAGGTTCTGTTTAGTAGAAGAAAACAAGAAAGAAAACAACCAAAACCGAAACTAAAACAAAAAGAATGAGAACTAAACATGCATGTTTTTCGGTCAATGATTTTTGCAGCATGAAGATATGTTGTGTATGTGCTGTGAAGAAAACAAAAGGGAAGAGTAGATGTATATATATGTATGCATGAAATGATCTCTGTTTTGCTGTCATGAGTTCTGTTTTGCGAAAGGAAAAATATAAATGTGTAGATGAATTTCTGATATAATCTTGCTGGAAAAAAAAAAAAAAAAACGCTGAACCATATTATTTTCCTGTCTTGCTGTCATCGTTTTGTGCTGCTGTATGCATTTTGTTTTTCTGCGCATTTCGGTCTTGCCAAGGAAGAGAATACTCGACTGGTGTGTGTCTGAAATAGATATATAAATATGGACTTAAAATGCTGTCTTGCGCAAGCTCATAGAAGGAGAAAGAAAAAGAGAAACGCTAGAAGTTTGGACATATATGTAGGATCTGTGTGTAATTTAAGGGTCTGTGTGTATGCTTAAAAAAATTAAATGAAGTTATATAGATAATGAAAGAAGGTAGAATATAAGCATGTAGGAGTATTTTTGCATGGTTTACTGTCATGATGTTGTGCATGCTGAAACTAGAAGCTTGGTGGTCAAACAAATGTACACAGTTGCTAGATCTATCTCCCAAAATATTTCAGGGTAAACCTATTTTACACTCATTAAAATAATATTTTTAGGAAAACATAAATTAAAAAAAAAAAAATCTGAATCATCATATCAAATCTGAACATTTCAGATGTGATTAGCTCTCTCGATTAAGCATTTTAGTTTAGGAAACCTGTTCCTTACTTTACCTAGTAGGTACGTAAATGATTTTTGAGACAAACTATTAATTCAGGTATCAAATTGTAGGTTTTGAAGCAACATATACCTTCATGAAAACAACATCTGCATTAGGGATGGAGTGGAACATGTCTCCTCCGAGGTGGGTGACTCCGTCGAGTTCTGGTGCGGTCGCGATCACATGAGGGAGATCGAAGTTGATGCACTTAATGTGCAGATATGCTCTAACAATCTCCGACACAGTCCCTCCGGTGCCACCTCCCACATCCACCAGCGACCCAATTCTCTCGAACCCATCCTTGTACGTCGATACGATCGCTTTTATCAAGATCCTCGCCGTACACGCCATGCCGTCATTGAAGAGCTTGTTGAACTCTGGGCTTTCCGATGCCAAATCCCAAATATCTTCGTTGTGAGCCTTCCTGAACGCGTCACCGCCTTCTCTCACGCAGTGGCTGAGGTAATGCCAGGAGCTATAAGGAGCGGGTGATGCTCCAAGAGAAGCATGGGAGCTAGGCTGAGGTCGGAGTCACGCAGTAGCCACCAGGAAGAGTAGGTGAGGCCGTAGAGTGTGTCTCCACCGTCGAAGGGGTGGTGGGCCGCAAAGATCTTACGGCGAACAAGGAGTCTCATGATGCGGGCGAGGCAGGTGGGGTCCAGTGAGGTAGCGTCGGGGAGGGAGGCGATGATCTGGGACAAGGTGATTGGTCCATCGTGCCTGTGTATGATATCGGGTATGCAGAGCTCCACCGCAGATTTTAGAGCCATGGAATCCGCGAATTGGAACATGTACTTCCATATATCCGCTTGTCCCTGTAATATCAGCTCCTCCTCTTCTACAATTGCTTTCTCTCCCATCTCTCTCTGTGATGCAGAGGCCTTAAAATAACTTACAGCCTCTCGTCTTGAATCATGAGCAGGAATTTATAAGGAAAAGTTCAATCAATGTATAACTCTGACAAATAATTTCAGTAGTTGTTCATGCATACAATTGGAACCCGGTTCCTTACCTATCCAAAAGGATAGGCAGGGACAATGGCAAATCTTGAAACAAAGATTTAGGGGAACAAATGTATACTCATTGACTGATTAAGAAAAAAGAATATTTGAGGGGGTCAAATGTATAATTTTTAAGACAAATGTATAATTTTTTGACCAAATATATAAAAAAATCCTATTTTCATTAAAAAAATTTCACAGATTTTTTTTTTGAGGGTGCCACAGCCCCCCTTGTTACCATTAAGCTCCGCCATTGGGCGGGGAGCTGCTTGGTCCGTTTATATCTAGATTTGAAGGGCCTTTTTTTTTAGTTTTTTTAATATCAAAAAATAATTTTTTTAAAGAAAATGTTAGTTTAAAAATCAATTTTATTTTAGGTTCTCTACCCATTAAAATATTTTTTTTAAAAAAAATAGAAAGTGAAAAAAAAAGGCCTCGGTCGTCCAGATTAGATCTGGATAGCCTGGAGCTCGCCCTTACAAATAAACCCCTCCTGCTTTTGATAGGTAGGGAAATTGATGCCGCATTTCATGGACAAATGCATCTCTTTGACTGTTTAATGAAAAAAAAAAAATAGTACTACTTCCGATTTTTAGCAACCAGTTTTAGTGTTTATAAGTACCAAAGTGCTATTTAACTTGATGAGATCTACATAATTTAAATAGAATTTAAATGATTCATATTTAATATTTTTAAATGATGATTTTTGAATAAAAAAAATTCATTTTTCAAAAAAACTAACAATTAAGAAATTATTTTTATGTTAAATTTTGTATACGGTGAAACTATATTTTTTACCAAGAAACAAATTTATAAAATTTTAATATAATCCATCTAAATTAAATATGAATGGTCTATATTAGTGGTGAATAGGTCGTGTGCTCATTATTGTGATGAGCATTGAAACTCATTCCTGATTATTATTTTCTTAATTTAAAATTCAACTTTTACTTCAATTTCTTACATCTGTATGTTTAATTTCTTATAGAATTCAACTTTTGTTAGCTTAACACTTGCAGCAAAAATGCCCCACCCTCGCTTCTACCATGGAAGTATTGTGTTGCACACTCGAGTGTTGCCCCAATACTTGCAAGAACAATGCTTAACACTCACTCATTCTAGAAATATTGATATAAACAATTGAGTGTGAGCTTCAACACTCAAGTGTCAAGATAAATATACTCAAAGTCTAGTGCATAATACTTAATGATGAAATGAGAGTGCTATCTCTCTATGAGGCACACTTGAAGTGTCATTTAGTGACACTTGAGTGTGACTCAATGACACTCAAGTGTTTGTTAGAGAATAGTGAATTTTCACTAAACTCTTTTTGTTGAAAAATCTTCTACCAGACACAATTCATCAACATTCGAGTGTCTGGATAAAAAGTATATCTTTTCATCTAAGCTTCATTTTGAATAGTTTTCTTCTAAAGAGTAAATTCATCAACACTTGACTATTGATAAGCAACACTCAAGTGTTACATGTTTTTGCATTGAACTTTCATCTTCGAGAATTCAAATTCACTTATTATCATTTTATAACTTCTTATTGTTATTCTCAATGCTTATAAACATGTTTATTAATGAGTTTTAGATGATTGATTGAAGGATTACATACAAATCCTCAAAAAGCAAGATTCGTGTCAGAACATTAAATATGGTTGCAGAAAACAACGCATACATGGAAGCTAAGTCAGAGCAGGTTAAATGATCATTTTTTGAGATACACATTCTAGCGAAAGTGAAAACGACTCAACCTTAGTCAATCGCAGAGAACAAAGGGATGTCGTCTGAAGATATGTTATAGTGATGTGAAAGCGACCTATCTTCAGAATCCTCCAATGACTCTAGTTTGTACGTGTCTAATAAAAAGTTTCTCTAGTCTAACGGATAATTTTAACATTCTCGACAAAAGCTTTAACGGTCATTAATTGTGTTCATCTATAAAATCAAGAGTATTCAATTCGAAGCGAACCAACAATGAACAATAAAATTTATTGCTCACTTATTATTCATTAATACTATTTTAAATATCTTGTGATATTCATATTCTTCAGTATTCATATATCTACTTTGTAAGAGCATTGAATTGATTGTTGTAAAATCTGAAGGTAGTGGTACCTTAAGTGTAGTTGTCCGATTACATTTGTAAGGGGGGAGTGAATCTTGGTGAGGGTTACTTTGAAAGAGCTTGTGTAATCGTTGAAAGATGTAGTGTGTAACACCCCAAATTCCATGCTTGAAAAACGTGTCGGTTGACACTTAGTTTTGGAAAAATCAACAGAGTTTGGGGTGCTACAGCTTAGAGTAATGCGGAAACGGATAGCGTGCGCTAATATTCGGATAATGAGTATCTGATATAAAATGCCCAGACATATGATGATGCCCCGACATAAGCTGGTATATTAAAAATATCCCGAAAGAATATTTATGTGATACATTACAGAGCTTTGTATAATTACAATTCTTACGTGGTAATTATACAATCTTCAACCAAGCCATAGCTAGACTTGGAGCAATGAACCTAACTCAGTTAGTCAAATAGTTTGGCTAGGTAGGTGTCTATCATGGGAGTCTCACCGAGTTCACGGCGACTTATTGATTGACCCACATAGACTAACCATGCCTTCGGCACTAAACTATTTGAGATAACCTCGTTAAATCATGTCATAATGAATACTCTGATGACGCTCCTCCGACATTTGCTTTGACCAGTGCCTCTTCCTAACTCCGTCTACTGGTGCCTCTCTCACGGCTTCATCTACCGATACATTCTCTATCCCGGTTTTTTTCCTGAACTATTTATTAAGACTGAGGTCCAATGCCCATTGGACCTCAGGTAACGGTTAACCTTGTACTTATGTAAACAATATATGTGTGACATCACAACATTAATCAACACATAAGTATATAGCAGATGCAATATTAATATATCCACCGTACACATCACATGTAAGGTTATCTATGCTAACAATACATATCGCATGTACAGTTATCTATACAATTCACATGTATAGTAATCTATGTTAACAATACACATCACATGTAAAGTTATCTATATAATTCACTTGTATAGTTGTCTATCACATATAAGCATACAATAAGCATCAGAGTTAGTGTTACAGTACCCGAATGTACCTTTCACCAGGTAATCGTCAAATGTCTAGCCTTTGAATCCAGCCATGAACTTCCTGGATATCCTAACATATCACCATCTCACTTAGAATAATATCCTAAGAGATATTTCCACCTCTATTTACCCATCTACCCTTGGTGGATTTGTTATTTACAACTTTGCCCTTACATTTATTCAAAAATGTAGTGCAGTATTGATGCTACCGAAATTTAACTAAGTACCGCAAGTGTGCGGGTCATTAAAATAGCAAGTGGTAAATCAAGGTCATCCCACAAAGACTCAACTCAACTAGTGATTAGGTGTCAAATTTTCTTTTTCGTTTAAGTTGAATAGAGTTGTTTTCAATGAGTAGAAGAAATGCAAATAGGATAAGAAATCAATGTCGACAAAAAAAACTTTTCACAAAGAGCAAATTGCAATATCAAACGGACAACCTAGAATCACTAATCCCTTGTTTGTTTATTAGATTTTATTCCCACTAAATTAATTTTAACTTAATTTAATCAATTAATATAGAGTATTAATGTTTATAAATGTCTTCCGGTCCATTTATATACCTATCTCAATTAATTATGCAATGTCTCACACGACTAATTAAGATGCAATTCACTTGAGCTCACTCTAATTTGACTATGCGGAGCTTCTAGGTATATGTCTATCCTAGACGCAAATTAGATTAAAACCTAATTCCACATTATTTAATCTCAAGGTCAATTTAAGATTCCCTTCGTCAAGTTCAATCATAAATCCCCAAAACATGCTTAATGGTGGCCAATCACTAAGCAATTAACAATAAAAATAAGATTAAATAAACTGAATTAATAATAAGAAAACTATTAATGGGAATAATCTCTAAAATCCAAACAAGTTCATAGGTCCTCTAGGTTGAAAAATAAAATAGCCAGACATAGCTTCAATCCAGATCACAGCAAAATCAAAATTCAGGTTCAGATTCATGAAGAATGATAAGAAATTGGAACTAGACAACACCAAGATCAAGAACAATTAAACCCAACAACCTCCTCTATTTCTTTTTGATCTGTGCGTTCTCTGTGTTGCTCTTTCTTTTTCTCAATTGCCGTGCAGCTCCGCGTGATGCCTCCGCTGCTTCGGTTCTGTATTCTCCAGCTGCCACCTCGTCTTTGCGTCTCTTGTTCTCCAGCCGTCACATCTTCTCTTTTCCCCAGCCGTGTGTCTGCTTCAATTCATCCAGTCTCTATTTGTTTCTAAATCGTGCTCCTGCGTCTCTTAATTGCCAGCCGCGTGTCCTCCTTCTGCAATTATACCCAGCGTTTTTATAGACATTCCTTTAGGCTTTGTTTGGGAGTTTCATTTTGGAGGGAAAGGAAAGTAAATGAAGGGTTTTGGTAGTCCCTTCCCTTGTTTGGGAGTTTTAAAAATAAGAGGGGATGGAATCAAGGATTCTTACAAATCCTCCAAAACCCTCATTCTTCACAAAAATGAAGTTCCCCCAATATGGGGGGTTTTAAGAGGGAATATGGATTAATTATTTTTTTACTCTCGTTCAAATAAAGAACTCTCATTATTTCTGATTTCGTTTGTATTTTTGGAATGCACACGAAAAATATTTTTTAGAAAGAGAAAATACTTTTTAGAGAAAGAAAATGCTTTTTAGATGGGAACATATTTTTAGAGAGAGAAAATACTTTTTAGAAAGAGAAATACTTTTTTAGGAGAAAATATTTTCTTGAGAGAGAAAATACTTTTTAGGGAGAGAAAATGCTTTTTAGATGTGAACATATTTTTAGAGAGAGAAAATACTTTTTAGAGGGGAACAAATTTTTAGAGAGAAAAAATGCTTTTTAGATGGGAACATATTTTTTGAGAGAGAGAGAAAATACTTTTTATGGGAAAATATTTTTAGAGAGAGAAAATGCTTTTTAGATGGGAACATATTTTTAGAGAGAAAAAATACTTTTTAGAAAGAGAAATACTTTTTTAGGAGAAAATATTTTCTGGAGAGAGAAAGTACTTTTTAGATGTGAACATATTTTTAGAGAGAGAAAATACTTTTTAGAGGGGAACAAATTTTCAGAGAGAGAAAATGCTTAATAGAGAGAGAAAATACTTTTTAGAAAGATAAATACTTTTTTAGGAGAAAATATTTTCTAGAGAGAAAAAATGCTTTTTAGATGGGAACATATTTTTTGAGAGAGAGAGAAAATACTTTTTTATGGGAAAATATTTTTAGAGAGAGAAAATGCTTTTTAGATGGGAACATATTTTTAGAGAGAGAAAATACTTTTTTAGGAGAAAATATTTTCTGGAGAGAGAAAGTACTTTTTAGAGAGAGAAAATGCTTTTTAGATGAGAACAAATTTTTAGAGAGAGAAAATATTTTTTAGAAAGAGAAATACTTTTTTAGGAGAAAATATTTTCTAGAGAGAGAAAATGCTTTTTAGATGGGAACATATTTTTTGAGATAGAAAATATTTTTAGAGAGAGAGAGAAAATACTTTTTTATGGGAAAATATTTTTAGAGAGAGAAAAGATTTTTTAAATATAAAAATTACGTAAATAACTTTTTTACAAAAATTTAAATTTAAATTTATTTGTAAAGTATAATAATTATATTAATTTTTAAATAAAAGGATAAAATAGTAAAAATAACTTAATAATCCTCCATCTTACTCCCTTACTATTTTTTTAACTCCCAAACAAGGGGAGGAGATATCTTTTATTTCCCTTCTTTCTCCGCCCCTTCAAACTCCCTACATCCCTTTCCTTTCCTTCTTCTCCAAATTCCCAAACAAAGCTTTAGGGTTTTTGTGTGCTGCGGGGTCGACGTCTCTCCATGCCAATAGATTGATTAAAGATATGATCAATCATATCTTTTGGAGCATCTCACGTTGGCACATTATTCTTTTTTTTTTATTATTATTATTTAATTGTTTGACTTTTTGACCAATTGATACATTGCCATTAAATCTCATGATATTTCCTGTAAAATAAAAATAGGATATTGATAGATTTTATATTAAAATTTCCTTTATCCTCTAATTAATTAAAAGATAGAAAAATATATAAAATATAATTAAATAAGTATAAAGTATAAATAAATTTAATCCCATATATCTCAAAATCTATACTTATTTAATTATAAAATATATACTTATCAAGTATTTTTTTGAGCAGATTTTTCGATAACTTTGAAAAATCATAACTAATTCTACAAAAATCGAAATGGGGATCCGTAAAATTCCCCGGAACCCTTAGGATGTCTATTTTTGAGGAAAAATAACGGCTGTAACTTGGTCCAACCATATCATTCCCAGGTTTTACGTTTTTAGCCTTTGCCCAGATTTTTACCCAGAAAACGTAGCCTTTCTTTGTGAATTTTTATATTTCTGCACAAAACTCAGAATGACACACTCTGGGTATATTTGGAAAACTCTATATGTCTACTTTAACCATGGATTTTTGCAGAATTTTAGAACTCCATTTTTAACATAAAATATTAGCATTTTTACCACTGATTTCAGAAATTGTTAACCGATGAAATTTTGCTAGAGTTTTACTATTTTGATCATAATCTTCCAAAAATTTTAATCTATCACTTCCTTCATATTTTCTTCGAAATAAAGCCATTCCAAACCATAAAAACATGAAAACTAAAATATTTTGAAAGATTAAAGATCAAAACAACATTTAATCTAAGAATTATAAGAACACCAAAATTAAAACTCAAGAACAAGGAAGCTTACCCTTGAACAACTTCCTCCTCCTTCATGCTTCCTACTCTCTTTCTCTCTACTCTTGCTCTCTAAGAACTCACCTATTTGGTTGAGTTTTAGTGTGAAAATTATGAAGTCCTAAGCTCTCTATTTATAGGGAAAGATTTGGAACACATGAAGCATTTGCCTCTACAAACTCTACCTACTAGCAAACATACACACCTACACATTTTTACCCACACACACATATATACACGCACACACACTTACACACACACAATTCATCACCAACTTAATCCATTCTCCTCCTCTTTTTTTTTTTTTTTTTCGGACAGCACACACACACACCTACACATTTACACCCACACACACATACACGTATACACATTTTCACACACACAATCACTCAACTACTTCCCCCTCTCATGTGGCTCTCCCTCATTCATTCAACTAATGAATGTTTTAATCAATTAATCTCTTCATTTTTTTTTCCAAAATACCAACCCCTTTTCTTGATGATTTAATTATCTCCTAAATCATGTTGCAATTAATCTTTAACTAATGCCTTTAATTTGTCTCTAATCATTTTGAAGAATTATGCAACTAATCTCAATTAGTGCAAACTTATTTTGTTAAGGATAATTGTTAATAAACTAGATATTTCCCTAAAAATGATAATAAATCAATTAAAATTTAGAGACAACATACTCTCTTAAATCATGTCTCATAATTAACCCTTTGTTAATTAATTCCAAAGGAAAATTGCCTAAACTTAAATTAATAATTTACACAAATTTTGAGACCACATATTCACCTATTTTAATAGGTGTTATTTATCAAAACATAATATTTACATGTATTATGAAAATTAGGGTATTACATAGTGGTAATCTCAGAGACGCTTTAAGGACTAAACGTAAGTCAAGATAATAAGGCCGAACCAGTTTAAATCTCTGTGGACAATTCGGTGATATTTTTCTAATCCTTCCTTATTGATTTAATTGTTTGTATAAATTGATCTAAATTTTATAAAACACTCAATTCATCCCCTCTTGGGTGATACACTACGACTAACACATATAATGTATATGTATTTTTCAATTATTTTCTATCTAAAGTTGTACTTCAAAATAATTATGTAAACATATTTTTATTTGAGAAAAACCACTTAAAATATTGCCGATCCAAACAAAAATCACCTTACATAATCAGATTTTTACATATTTTTATATTTGTAAAAGTTAGATTTAAAAAGCTATTGGTGTCATTGCTAATTCAAACCCACACACCCACACTATAAAAGAGAAGTAACCTTGCTCTCGTCGCACATAACGTTGCTGTTTCATGATAACGACGAAAACGTTGTTATTTGTTTAAAGAAAATTTAAATTTTTATAGATGAAAACAATCTAAAATACTTAAAAGTTAAAACAATGCGTGCAAACTTAACGACAGCAGTAAAATTAATGACAATAAATCAAAGACATCCACAATAAACCCAAAGAGGCTGTAGTCCTACATAATTGCTCCGCCACTTATATAAAGAAGCCCTGTATTGTGCTTGTACGGGTGTTCCATTGAAGCAATGGATTCACACACACACTGCAATATGAGAAGCTAAAGTCAACCAAAATAATTTAAAATAAGGTAATTTTACACAAACATATTTTAGAAATAAAAAAGTACTGGCAATTTGCTATTTTAGACACGAGCATATATACCAAACTCAATGGCTAAGCTGGATAAGCCTCAATGATGGATAACAAAGAAGGAATGTTGATGATTCGATAACGAGGGAAGCCAGCTTCATTCAGCAGATTCTTCCATTCCAACTCAGTTCTCTCCCTTTCAGAAGTGTGAGCAATCATAAGCAAATCGAAGACGAAGCCAGTGTCATCGAACAAGCCTTTGCCGTGTGGCTTAAGCACAAACTCCACAATTATCGCCTTCCCTTTCTCTTCTTTTCCTTCTATTGCCTTCTTGCAGTTCTTTAGTATCTTTATGCAATCTTCGTCGCTCCAATCATGCAGTATCCACTGCATTTCATTCCATCCAAAACAATTATTCAGAGCCAAATCCATTTTGCCCACATAAGTGTTAGAATTTTAGATATGGGTATATGTTAGGGTTTTCCATATATCAAAATAGCTTAAGCTGCTTTTTCTTAGATGATTTTAGTGATTAAAATTATTTGTTCAAGCATCAAACTGTTCGATATGAATCAGGAATTGGCTTCTCTCCGCTGCCATTTGGATCCCCTACAGTGCTTTTCTCGATACCACACCGTTTCAATGTAGTTTTAGGTATAAAATAACGGGGTTGAACTTTACAAAAAAAATAATGTTGTTGAATATTTTAAAGTATTTTTCTGAAAGTGTCTAGCATCTTGGAATATTTTTCAAATAACATACAATATCCTAAAATAATTTTTGATGCTTTTAACCTTTTAAAATATTTTTTTCAGTTGTGGTCAGTGTTTTAGCGGATTGATTGCAATTTTACCCTTACTATATTTTTTCAACTCTAAAAATTATTTTAAAATATCGGATGCTGCTAAAAAAATATTTTAGAGTGGATGCAAAATAAATTGATATCTTAAGTTCTTGGTGCTTCTTGTTATTGAGAAAAATATATTAAAAGTAAAATTATAGTCAGTCTCTTAAGGCATTGGGTATAATTGAAAAAATATTTTAAAGGGTCAAAAAGCACATAAAGTTAGTTTAGGATATTGTCCACTACTTCCAAAATATTTTAAGATCGAGACTAGATGTTTCTGAAAAAATCTGTCAAACTACTAGACACCATTTTCCTCCTTTTTAATGAAGTAGTTCAGCCTTACAATTATACACCCACAAAAAACGGCATAGTTTTAAGAGAAGGATGACGACGAACCCCAATTGCAATGAAGAGAAGCCAGCTCCTGAATCAATGGAACTAGTCATGGCACATATGATTCAGACTTTATTTTTTTTATTAAATTTTTTCAATAAATTAATTTATCATATAGAAAATCTAAAATAAAATAAAGATAACTCTTAACTAGCTTTGTTTTTTTTTAAATGACCTTTCTTTTAAAATCATCTCTTAAAAATATCTTAAATGTGGATTGTCCGGCTAAATGAGGCGAGCTTATGGTGACTATCAGTGGTTCAGCGAAACAATATATACCTTCATGAAAACAGCATCTGCATTAGGGATAGAGTGGAACATGTCTCCTCCAACATGGGTGACTCCGTCGTGTTCTGGTGCGGTGGCCAACACATGAGGCAAATCGAAGTTGATGCACTTTATATGCGGATACGCCTTCACTATCTCCGACACCGTCCCTCCGGTGCCACCTCCCACATCCACCAACGACCCAATGCTCTCGGACCCTTCCTTATACATTGATATGATCGCTTCCATCACGATCCTCGCTGTACATGCCATGCCGTCATTGAAGAGCTTGTTGAAATCTGGGCTCTCCGAAGCCAAAGCCCAAATATCTCCACCGTGAGCCTTCTTGAAGGCCTCGCCGCCTTCTCTCACACAGTGGCTAAGATAGTGCCACGGAGCCAGAAGGGTTGGGTGGTTTTCCATGAGAAGCATGGGTGCGAGGTTCACGGCGGAGTCACTCAGCAGCCACCGGGAAGAGTGGGTGAGGCCGTAGAGGGCGTCTCCGCCATCAGATAGGTGATGCGCGAAGAAGATGTTGCGGCGGACAAGGATCCTCATGATGCGGGCGAGGTAGGTGGGGTCCGGTGAGGTAGCGTCGGGAATAGAGGCGGTGATCTGGGACAAGGTGATTGGTCCACCGTGGCGGTGTATGATATCGGGTATGCGGAGTTCCACGGCAGATTTTAGAGCCATGGAATCAGCGAAGTGGAACATGTACTTCCATATCTCAGCTTGACCCTGCAACATCAGAGCCTCCTCTTCTACCATTGCATTCTCTCCCATCTCTCTCTCTCTCTCCCTGTGTGACGCAGAGCCCTTAAAATAATTACAAACCTCTCGAATCATGAGGAGTTATTTATAAGGAAAAGCTCAATGCAAAACTCGTACTCGTTTTAACAATTTTAATACTCCCATCCTGATATAGCATAAAATTTGTAGTGTAATTTTGCACTACAAATTGCATGCGTGCGTGCGCCTGTATATACGTACGGACAATATTGATTAAGTTGGATGCATGTATTTACATTGATTAAATTACTAAGAGATGATAAATCGGATGTTTATTATTTATTGAATTGAACACATGCATCTCTCTGACGGTTTTTTCCTGTAATACCCGGATAATTATTTATGTGGAATATTATATTAACAAATAAAACCTATTGGTAATAGGTGAATGTGTGGTCTCAAAGTGTAAGATAAGTAATTTAAGTTCGAAGGAAAATAAAAGAAATTAAGGGCCGGAAAGGCTTAAAAATGCATTTTAGGGACATAAAAAACATCCTAAAAGGAATTATGAAAAATTCTAAAGGGCATAAGGATAATTATTAAAAATTAGACAGAATATTGTCCTTAATTTAGACAATTTATTAAATTATTTCTTATGAAAATTAAAGACTAGAACCGGCCTTAAGATTTTTGATAATTTGGATAAAGCTTAACTTAGAGATGTAAATAGAATTGTTGTGAGAAAATAATTGGTTTTAATTGATAAAAATTATTAAGAATTAGTTAGAGATTAATTAAGTAATTTTTAGGAATTTTGTAAGATTATAGAATTTAGGAGATATGAAAGTTAATTAAATATAAATAATTACTATTAATGAATAATTATTAGTAAGGGCCTAATTAAATAATTAGTAAGGAATAAGAGGTAATAATGCTAGTAATAAATAAAGATCAATGACTTAGGATTATTTAAGGAATTATAAAAGCTTAAATCAATTATGGACCAATAAGGAAATTCTTGGGAAATAAATATTTGTGGTTGAGATAAATGGAAAAAAAATATATATATATATAATTAAGGGGGGGTGACCGAAATTTTTGGAGAGATAAGGATGAGTGGATATTTTAATAAGATAATATAAAAGTTAAAACATGTGTTAATTAGGTAATAATATAATAATCAGAGGAAAAATGAACAGGATAAACGAGAACGGATAGAAATAAAATCCTACATAGAAAACCGTGAATTAGGTAATTAGGACCAGAGTATATTATGAATGAGTGAATTTTTACCTCGAGATGGCCAGTCTCCGAAGTCGTTTCCGTAACCGACGGAGTGATTTGGAGATCCGGATGGGAAGATATTTTGTAGGAATTAAGCAGATAACCAAAATGAGAACCGATAGAAAATAATTCCGTTGTGAGAATCTGGGGATAAGAAGGGGAAAACCAGAACATATTATTGATCAGCGAATTTTTATCCAGAAGATGGCACCGGCCAACGTCATTTCTGTACCCGGTAGTGATTACCGAGGATTTTCGGCTGATAACGGAGTATCCTTAACAAGAATATAAGGTCAGGAAAACCCAATATTCTCGAAGAGGAAGAAAAGATCTTCAGCGTGTCATTCCCAGAATTTTAAGATTCTACGGAATTTCGCGATCGGGACACCGATCCAGGGATTTATCAGATAAAATAAGTGGATAAGATTGGATGATGCAGGCATGATGAGGTCATCATTCTTTGTCTCTTTGTGGATGATGAGGTCGGCCAAGAGAAGGAAGGGCCAAGATCAAGCCACCTAGCAAAAATGCAATCCGACGGTTCTAATTCGGTCAGACGAAAATTACGAAACTACCCCTCCCTTCACCTATAAATACCCCTTCACCATTTCACATTTCTTCACACCATTCTCTCTTGAGAATTTCAAAATTTGGGAGAGCAAGAAGGAAGGAGAAGTCCGGAGCAAAATCCTAGCGAAGCTCTGAGTAAGTTTTCGGTCCTTAGTCCTTAGTTCGGTAATTCTTTCGATAGTTATAATAGGATTGCTAGGGTAGTCTCTAAATTCTCAAAGTTAGTTAAATATCATGTTTTAGGAATAAATATGATATTTGCCTTGGTAATATGATAGAGGAAAAGTTATAACAAAATTTTGAGAAATTGAAGTTAAAACATCGAAGCTCTGGCAAAATTCCACTAAGTAACCAAACTAAGGGCAAAACGGTAATTTGTACCCAAAATACCTATTTTGGTCTTAAATATTCATACAAGTGATATTATCCTTATAGGATATCTGAAACCACAAACCGCTGTTTCCGCCGTCTCCGCTGTCACCTCTGTTGTACCGCTGTCAAATGTGCCGTAATTTGACGAAAGTACCAGAAATCGTCAACGGAGGTACGGACGTGTACTGTAACCTTAACACTTATGCTGCTTATATTCATATATGTGATTGATATGTCATTTATTGAGACTCTGCCGAGAGAGGGCAGTTGTACATACAGCTTTGTACGGGTTATAGTCTTGATAACGCCGTAAGGTTTTCCTAGCGCTGAGGACATGATGGGCCGTCGTGGCACTGAATATGTGCAGACTTGTTGTGGTACTTGTTGTGTGATTTAGTATTGATATGTTGTGATGTTATTATGAATATCTGTTGCCATATACTGTTTATTTGAGCATAAGGTTAACCGTTACCTGAGATCCAATTGAAAATTGGATCTCAGCTGTAGCTTCAGGTTTGGGAAAACCAAGGGTTGAGGTTCGGGGCAGGTAGCCGGCGTAGGATGGCAGAAGGAGTTTACTTCTGTAGCTCTATTAAATCTGGTTAGACGCTACCCTTTTTGAGCAATGAATGTCTGTATGAGTACAATTACACTGTGGACATATATCTTTAAATTCAGTTACTCAGTTGATAAAAATGCTCAACTCTGATCACCGTTCTTATGTTTTTTTTCTAAAAAAAAAAAAATTCCGCCACATTTAAAATGGGATGTTACATTTCCTCACCTGAATCTTTTCAATGGTTAATGAACAAAAAATTAGTATTATCTGTTAGACATGAAAAAAATATTACATCCGCAAATTAAAAACAGCCTCCAAAGTGTAAACAGTAAAACAGACCGTTCACATCCTAATTATAACTAGGATACAAAGCCTGAAACAAATGACCGAACAAATTAAAGAAAACCAAATAACCAAAAGCAAACATAGGCATAACAATAATTAAACCTAATAATACTCATGATTAATAGAACCTACAACTATGGACGGACGCACGTTGAAGGAAAGGGGGGCAAGAGCCCACCCACCCTTGAATTCCAAAAGTTTGTTGTAATGAGAATGACTTGTGTGATACTATTTAATGAGAATGAACAACAAGTGCCCACCCTTGATAATATAAATTTGATAATAAGGCAATTATGATGGAATTCCAAAAAATATGATTTAGAAGGCATTGTAATTATTTTTATTATAACATATTTTTGTTATTAAAATATATGTACTTAAACTTATTGAGTGTCCAACCTTCATTAATTTCCTTGATCCGCCACTACCTACAATCAAGAGAAGCAAAATCACAAGCCTTGATAATTTGTGATGAGAGATCAAGATCATTCTTGTTGTTTGTCACTTGATAAGATTTGAAGAGCCAAAAAGCCCGGCCAATTTAACCCCACAAATAAGAATTTGTGCCGTTTGGAATAGTAGGAGGCAAAAGTAATTTATTTCCAACCTGACTTTTGCAAATGTACATGGAGGCCATCACTACAAAAAAAAAAAAGACTTTTGGTGGCGACAAAAGTCGCCGCTAAAAGTCTAAATGTTGTTGCTGAAAGGTTTTCAGTGGCGACAATTTGTCGCCGCTGATACGACTATCGCCAATACTTTTGGCGGCGGCATTTCTATGTCGCCACTGAAAGTAGACAATCAACGGTGACAAAATGTCGCAGCTAAAAATAGGTATCAACGACAACATTTTGTCACCACTGAAAAGAGGTATTAACGACGACTTTTTGTGTCGCCGCTGACTTTTGTCATCGCTAAAAATAGGTATCAACGGCAACATTTTGTCACTATTGAAAAGAGGTATTAGTGGCGACCTTTTGTGTTGCCGCCAAAACATATATCAGTGGCTAAAAGTCCCGTTTTTTTCAAAAGAATTAAATGGCAAAAATTCCTATGAGGATTAGCGGCGACATTTGTCGCCACTAAAACATGTATTAGTGGCGACAAAAGTCGCCACTAAAAGTCACAATTTTTTTTTAAAAAAAATAAATTGCAAAAATTCTGATGAGTTTGCAATTATATAGCACCTAATTTCTAGCAACTAACTCAATGAAATTTAACAAGATGCATATACTTCAATTCAAACATGAACCACCTATAAAAAAATTCCAGCAAGTACACTTCCAGCAAGTTCTCAAGTGTTTGCAAGTGACAACTACAATTAATCCTCAAAAAAGATGGGCTTCCCCCAGAACAAGAATCATCATCCAAAAAGAAAGGTAAGTAGTCCTCTTGATGATTTTCTTTGGCCCTTCTCAAATGATGAAAACGAAACGGAAAAATCGGGAAGTTAACGAAACTATTTTTGCAAATACTACCTCCGGTCCCTGATAAGATTTAGTTTGTAGGCAGTATTAAGCTATTTTAAAGTATTGCTGCTATATATTATTTTCTAGATCTATCCTTGCTCTCTTCCATACGATTACTGTGCCATAAAAATCAGATGAAGCCAGCAAGTTTTGTCCATAGTTCCAGGCAATACCTATGACAGGAAAGCGATGACCCTGCACAACAAGAATTCTTGTCATTTTGTGAACAATTATACCACCAATACCTTAAATGATAGAGATGAACCTAGCTTGTTTACGCATGTATGCTTCGGTCGTGTTAAATCATTGAAAGACATTTGAGTCCTCACTTCCAGCAACTTCTCATGGCAAAAAGGATGATGTCAGAAATATTGCCATTGTTGAAAAATCAATAAAAATATCAACACACTGACAACTAGAAATAAGCCATTGCCAAAAGAAAACTTAACCATGGGCTGTTTAACTCAACACTTGGCTGAATATCCAAAAATTCTTGGTATATGCCTGAATTTATCCAAAAACTCAAAGGGTGTGGTAAATTAATCAAAGAAAACAATAAAAATAAAAAGAATAAAAACAAGTATGCAATTAATGCTGACAGCATTGAAGTGAAGAACAATGAAATATTACTATTAAAGGGAAAAGAGAATAAAGACTGAATATATCATTCCACCCAAGGTATTTCCTGTGAAGTCTTAGGAAAAGCATGCAATTAGTCAAATTTATATCATTCCACCCAAGGTATTTCCCATATCCCTCTTTCCCAAAACCAATGGTTACAAATCATTAACAAAAGACATCTGTTTAACCATCTAGTTGCCCTCAGGCCAGATGTAATTTGCATGAAGTTTCCATTACATCCATTTTCAACTACTTAACTCCATATGGAACAAGAGAAATCGCACCAAGTGGCTCTCCACCGCCCACCCTAGTAGGCCATGGCCCAAATCTCAGCGAATAAGGATCCATCAAGACAACATATCTTAATGGAACATCAAGCAAATTTAAGCACATCTATCAACCAAACATCAAAACAGATTATAAGGCACAAACATAATTGCTTAAAAAATTAAAAATTTAAATATATTGGGAAAAAACAGAATGAGGAACAGACAGAAGAACCAACTACTCTAAGCACACAAGCATATCTGATAGGTCAATTATTTCAAATTTCTCACCTCTGCATTGAAATTTGAAGATGACAGTCCTTTACCAACAGTGACCCAACCAGCTCAAATATTGTGGTCTTCACCAAAGAGTTCAAGCCTCCTCCTTCCGAGGGCAAAGTGCTCAATAATCCTATACATATCTTCAGGCTTTTGAGTTGAACCTACAATAAAAGAGAGAAATTGATGAGATGTTCATTTCATTATTGAATACGAAGATTGGAATCATGAAGGAACAGACACAATGAATAAATGTTATAATACCTTTATAAATTGTTGAAACACCTTAGAAAATGATTTTCTAATGGATCTATATTTCTATACAAATTAATATAGCGCCTATAATTATTGACAATTGAATCTATTCTCAAATAATCACAAAATTTATTCCATTAAATGCTTTCTCATTTTATCCCTTCTTAATACTTTTAAGCATGATTAGTGGGATATAATGGCTCACATACTGATGGCAACCTCAACAAATGTGATTTGACATCATCAGATGGAATTACAATTTAAAATCCCTCTTCCCCACAGCACAACCTCAACAAATACATTGCTTTGTCTGCATTTCTTATCATCAGGGATAAGAAATGCAGACAAAGCAATGTCTCAAAGCAGTTGATAAGCAAAGCATGAAAATTATTGCTAAGTGAGATGCACAAAAGTAACTCAAATCACAATATGGTAGTGGAAATATAACAAACACTCTAATGGACATTAGAAAGAGATGATCAAATGCTTTCTTTCGTTATTTTCCTTTGATTGACAATGACATTCTCAAAGTAATTTTTATTCCCTAACTCAAGGTATGGACTGATTTTAAAATAAAATAAAAAAATTGTGTCTATTCTAGACCCAGATTAGACACTTATATAAGACACGATAAAATACTTGTATGGATATCTACGTAATGTCTAGTGCATTCCATATTTATGAAAGAAACAAATGCATGAAATAAAGGAGCTATTGTTTTTGCCCTGCCTTGGCAGATGCAGTCACAAAGGGCAGTATATATATTAGAACTAAACTGCTATGTGTTATTGTGCTTTCTTTTCCTCTTTTTACTTTTCCTCTTTTCCCTTCCCCCCTTCTTTTCTCCCTTGATTACTATAGGACAAATATGTTGGGATTCGTACACGCAGCGGAATTAAATTTATCCAATAAATTACGAATCCCAAGAAGAGGATCTATCAACAGCGTTTAAATCAGGTTTGTAAATAAGAACTGTACCTATGCGAACTCGTGTGTGTGCTTTGCAAACTCGTGGACTAACACCTTCTTGATCGATCAATCTCTAGGAGACGACTCTATGAATCCACTCCCTCTACCAGTATCCACACCGAATAAAACTCCAACACGAACGACAGCGTGTTAGCGCCTTCAAGCTTTTGTCTTACGTCTCTCTTCTAGAGTTCTTTTGTGGCTCTTAAATTCTCTTGTGTGTGTAATCAAATTAGTTACAACCTAAGGGTATTTATAACCCTAATAGGCCGCATTAAATATTCAAAATTAATCTTGTTAATTTTTAAATTGAATTGGAAATTAAATCTGTCTAATTAATTCAATCCAATCAATTTATTTAATGCGAATTTAAAAGCTAGCTGATTTGATTTGTCTTTATAAATCAAATCATTGATTTATCTTTATAAATCAAATATGGAAGTTATTTAATGATTAGCCCCTAGGGCATAATTTCCAACAAAATATACTAGTGAAATTAATCACATTTCCTTGATAAAAATCATGTCTCAAATTAGACCACTCTAAATATAAAGAAGCTTCCATATGCAAACTAACCATTATGTTCCTACTTCCTAACAATCAAGGACCAGTTAAACCAAGAACCGATTGTTCTAGAATCTGAGTTGTTAATGTTATAAAGTAATAGAGGATGCTACATGACAATACAACTATGCTAGTCTCGTTTCTAATATGCAAACAAAACGAAGCCACAATTGAAGGCTACCATGCTCTGTATCAACAACAACCCATAAAAAGAAAGGATATGACCTGCAAAAGGAAAAGAAAACACTAAGACAAGTCATTTCGTTGAAAATTAAATCAACCAAATAAAAGAAAAACATAATGACCTAGACGATGTGTCTTTGAATAATCAAAGTAAAATTAAACACGATGAACAAAGACGAGGGAACTGAGAATCAAGGCAACACCATACTCGGACGAGAAGGATGGTTGTTGACAAACGCAAATGAAAGCTAAGTGATGTAGAAAACTTCACTCTCGGAAATCTTGTGACGTCCAAAAGGATAATATTGCATAGCCATCTGCGTTTATTTGTTTTTTAAAAAAACCATTAAAAATTGATAAAATCAAACGAGGAAAAAGGTGAAAGAAGAAGTTCAATGCATAAATACCGAAATGGTGGAAGAGGAGATCGATCGCAGCTGCAGAACCGGACAGATGGAGAAGAAACAAGCAGCTCAACAATTGCAAGAATAGGCGTTTTTCCATCTGTCGGAAACAAAGCACGCAGTGCCGAAGGACGACGTGAAGAGGGACGACCGAATAAGGAAGATGGAGGAGACGGATGAGAGTGAGAGAGCTTTAGTGATCCAAAAAATTCTGCCAAGGTTTACGCCTTGCGCCCAAAGTATTTTCCCAAATGGCGCCCAAATTTCATAGGTTTATTTCACACAGTTTTGAGCGGAGAGGAAAGACGAATTTTTTGGATCCCTAAATTACCTTTCGGCGGCGACTTTTCAATGTCGCCGTTAAAAGCTATACACTATTATCTATAAAAAAACTTTCGGTGGCGACATAAAGTTGCCACTAAAACATACTTTTGGCGGTGAAATAAAAGAGTCGCCGCTAAAAGTGTGACTTTCCGCGGTGGCAATTTTTGTCGTCACTGAAAGTCACACTTTCATCGGCGACTATTCAATGTCACCGCTGAAAGTTATACACTATTACTCCCTCCGGTCGTAATTATAAGACATAGTTGACTTTTTTGGAGAGATTAAAGAAGCTAATTAAATTACTTTAGAGTATTTTTATTTTTATTTTTTTCTTCAAATTAATTAGTTTGATTAATAAACTAATATATAATTTAATAATACATAACATATGAAATGATTAAGTAGCTTATTTAGCTTCCTTCATCTTTCCAAAAAAAAGTCAACTATGTCTTATAATTAGGACCGAAGGTAGTATTAAAAAAAAACTTTCGGTGGCGACATAAAGTCGCCACTGAAACATACTTTTGGCGGCAACATAAGAGAATCTCCATTGAAAGTCCACAAAAATTTCCCACCCTTGCGCCCAAATTCTTTCCTCAAATTTTTTATCATATTAATATTATAAATTAATAAAAAGACTATCCGCGGCAACTTTAAATGTCGCCGCCGAAAGTCACCAAAATTTTGGGTAGAATTGCATTTAGGGATTTAGTCTTTGCAAAATTTTAAATATATATAATATAACTTTTGAGAAGTGTATAAGTAATCTAGGATGTCTGATTTGCAATCACTCATCCCGTGTTGAGAAGAGTCGAACTCGGATCCACTAGTTAAGACTTGAGTTAGCATACCAACTTGCCTAGAAGTTCTAATTGACAGGTCTTGCCAACAAATAAAATAAATATAAAAAATTAATGATAATGTAAATTTTAATTAATTGTAAACATATAAATAAACTTATCATTCTCACATACCTTAATTAATTACTATTGCCTCCATTTATATTATTTTTCAAAGTTTTCAGAAAAAATTATGTTATTCTTTACTCTCTCTAATACAAAAATTCATTTTAATATATTATGAAATCATTAAGTAGACTACTAAAAACATAAGTAAACTTACATAAATTTAATTGTATTATAATTATATTATCTTAAACATTTAATTGTATTTTAATTTGTACTCCCTCTCACACACTCTATCTCTCACTCTCCCTCTCTTCCTATCTTACAAACTATCCCCACTCCATTGCTTGCACTCCCACCCTTACACAATATTGTATCTTTAATTCTCCATCTCACATTTATACTAGTACAAACATAATTATAATCTCTCTCTCATACACACCATACCACTCTCCTCTCATTCTCTCCCTCACTCTCTCACACACAACACATACTATCTCTAAAAATCTCTTCATCTCACAATAATATTATGAGTAATTAATTTATTTATTCATTAAAGATTAAATCAATTAACTTATTTTTGTATGAATATTACAAGTTTAAAAAAACAGTTAAAATTTAATATTGGACTTTTGGTGGTGACAAAATGTCGCCACTGAAACTCCCTTTGGCGGCGACAAAACAATGTCGCTGTTGAAAGTATAACTTTCAGTGGTGACAAATAGAAGTCGCCAATGAAGGTTATACTTTCAGCGGCGACATTGTTTTGTCGGCCCTGAAGGTTCCACTTTCAACGGCAACTAAAAAATGTCGCCGTTGAAAGTATAACTTTCAGTGGCGACTCTTTTTGTCGCCGCCAAAAGCTATACTTTTAGCGGTGACATCAAGTGTCGCCACCAAAAGTCATTTTTTTTGTAGTACATCTTGACTCTGATAGGTTGAGAGATTGAGAGCTGATAACGTTAGTGACGTCGTTTACCTAAGGGAATGCCACTGTTTGAAGCGAAGCTGGAGGGCGAGAGTCACAGAGAAGGGCGGTGATGGGTGAGGCGTCAATTAGAAGAGAGTAAAGCTGCTAAATGAGAGTTATCGTAACAAGAAGGTTCAGAAAGCAAAATTCAATTTTCAGCACGACAAAGAGAGAATTTAGTAATCGAGTTTTAATTTGTTGATAATCTTTTAGAGTAGTTATGCTCAAAATAAAGTCTAAAAAGTTCATATTTTATACATGTTATTTGTAAAAACCGGCTTAGAAGTAATAAGTATAGATTTTTTTTATTCCGTATCTTTTAGATTGGTTATGCTCAAAATAAGG
This sequence comes from Acacia confusa, assembly GCA_037074495.1. Lineage (NCBI taxonomy): Eukaryota > Viridiplantae > Streptophyta > Magnoliopsida > Fabales > Fabaceae > Acacia > Acacia confusa. Next base: position 6,174,699 of record CM073509.1, read on the forward strand.
TCATAAAACTTTCAATTTTTAGGCTGGTTATTGTAAAAACTTGTTTTAAAAGTTATATATATATATATATATATATATATATATATATATATATATTATTGTTTTATTCGACATCCTTTAGATTGGCTATGAGAAACATAAAGTCTAAATAGTTTCATCTTTTATATCATTTATAAGAGACAACTAGTTTGAAAAGTAATTAACCTTTTATTATTATTATTTTTATCATTTTAGACAAGGTGTTTCAAAAATCGGTCTAAATAATATCTTTTAGACCTTACATGGAAGGAATCGGTATAAAAAGTTCTTCATATGTATGAAACTACCACCGGTCTTACTTTTTATATTTAATCCTTTATAACTAGTCTAAATGTGGTGGTAAAAAAACCCTTTTCTTTATTAGTGTCACTTGCCACCTAATCACATACTCAATATGCCTAATATTCACGTAGTCACTAGTGAAAAAATAATCATACATGTCATGTATGTATGGATGTATGGATGCATACACACAGAGAGATATATGTGTGTGTACCATAGGAGTACATTGATAAGAGAAGATGTGTAGGGGTTTAGCTCTCTTACATCTTAAGCCAAGCGCTTAATGATGTCTTATGGTTATAACCATCTAACTAATCACTTGCCACCTAATAACATGCTCAATATGCCTAATACTCACGGGTTGGGTTTTTATCATCATTCTTTTTTCATCTCTCATAATCTTTAAATAATGTCTAGACGATCTTAAAATCATAATATATACTACTTTGACTTTTCTCACATCTTCTCAATAAATGGCTCAAATGGATTGATGAGAGATAATGAGAGAAAAAAATGAGGAGAATATCTACTTCTGATATTCACATAGCTAGTCACTGGTCAAAAAGATAATCAAATAATTTATATATATATATATATATATATATATATATATATATATTGGAGTACCTCCTTTATAAGGAAGAGATCTAGGGGTTTGCCTCTCTTTCAGCTTAAGCCCCGTGCTTAATGATGTGTCTTATGATTATAACCATCTAACTAATCGCTTGCCACCTAATCACATGCTCAATATGCTTAATATTCGCATAGTCATTGGTCAAAAAGATAATGCAAAATATATGTGTATATATGTCATATGTGTGTATGTGTATTTGCAATCAATAAGGGTAAAACTAGAAGAAAAAAATAATAAATATTAAGATAAAACAAAAACGAAACTTATATTTTATAACAAACCTATTATTAAATTTTATTCAAGTCATATTTAGAGACGGAAGGAATATATTAATTTAATTACCTTGAGGAGAATAGCATCAGCATCAAGAATGGACTGAAACATGTCACCATCAACATGGATGACTCCGGGGTGCTGATTCGCTAAGGCGAATACGTGTGGTAAATCAAAGTTGATTCCTTTGATGTGTGGATATGAGTTCACGATCTCTGCTATGGCGCCCCCGGTGCGCAGCTCCACCGACGTCCACCAATATTTGTATGTTGTTGAAGCCATCTTCGTACTCGCTCAGTAACGCTTCCATGATGAACTTCACCATACATGCCAAGGCATCGTTGAATATCTGATAAAACGCTGCGTTTTTTGAGGCGAAGTCCCACATCTCGCACCCATGAGCCCTTTCGAAGGCGATCCCGCCTTCTCTGGCACAGGCACTCAAGAAATGCCACGAGGCAAGCTGCCATGGATATATGGTTCTCCATTATCACCATCGGAGCGAAGCTGAACTGAGAATCGTGGAGGAGTCACGTGGACGCCTCCGTCAACCCATAGAGAGCCTTGCCACCGTCGGATGGATGGATGGTGGATGGTACAGATTTTCTCCTGGACCAGTGATCTTATGATGCCCACGAGGCCGGTAGGTGATATCTGGGGCAGCAGATATCCTCAGAATCTCTTTTCTCCTTTTCTTCTTAGAATCTCATTTCCAAGATTAAAAAAAAAATTAAACGGTTCAAATCTAATATTTTCTAAAACTATGATGATAATGTTTTATAAATTGATTTTTTATTAATTTTGTTTGTATTACAATTATAAGTTGTATAGATCATGATTTAACAATTTAAGTTTATTTATTCATGTTCAAAATAAGAATTTTATAAAATATTAAATCTGAACTATTTCTTTTTTTGAAAATCTGAAGGTAGAGATAAGATACTGAAAAGAAAATAAGAAAAATGATTCTGAGACAATTCAAACCCGATATTTAGGGTGTTATTGGGAGATCCCAAGGAGGATGCCAGCTGAGACAAGGGGATTGGTCGGCCATGAGAGCTATCTGTTTTGTGATATGACCGAGCTAAATGTCATGCATGATTTTATTTTCCGAACTATTATATGCAGCGCTAGAAACTCACTATTGTTTTTATTCATAGTTTGTCACATAGTATATTTTGTATTGTGATCAAGCCGCAAAATATGGTTTATTAAATTCTAGGCAACAACCACTTGCGTGTCAAAATAAGGAGAGAAGACAAAGCTGATATGTTTCATATCATTGTTAGTTAGTAACTAGAAACGTATTCTTATTTTCATTCATAATTTTTCACGTAGTATATTTTATGTTGTGATAATGTTTGGAAAATATAATTTAAAACGTTAGGTAACAATCACTTGATTTTTAAAATAGGAATCAAAGACTAAGCAGATTTTCATATCATTTTGGGAAATCGCATAAAGTTAAATTTCCGTCTTTCACTTCTAAAAAAAAATAATTTTACTTCCCTAAAAGGCGTCTAATTTATAAAAAATGAAGTAAAAAAGTAAAGATAATGGTATTTTTGTAATTATATGTTATAAAAGTTGATTTTTAGCGTCTAATTTTTAAAATTAGACGCCAAATGCATCCCTTTTGGCGTCTAATTAACAAACTTAAACCCTAAAAGTGGTGAGAATTTGGAAATATAAGCGGCAAATGAAAATTTTGGCTGGATAGAACACTGCTTTTGGCGTCTAAGTTAGGAATTAGAAGCCAAAAGTGGTGAGAATTTGCCAATATGGGCGACAAATGAAAATTTTGGTTCGATATAACACTACTTTTGGCGTCTAAGTTAGAAATTAAACACCAAAAGTGGTGAGAATTTGGCAATATGGGCGGCAAATAAAAAATTTTAGCGCGATAAAACACTACTTTTGACATCTAAGTTAGAAATCAGACGCCAAAAGTAGTGAGAATTTGGCAATATGGGCGGCAAATAAAAAATTTTGGCGCGACAAAACACTGCTTTTGGCGTCTAATTTTTGAAATTAGACGCCAAAGCCATGTCAATCAGCGCACCCCGTGACCTATTTCTTTTTTCTTTTTTTTGGTTTGTTTGCTTTTAGCGTCTAATATAGGAAATTAGATGCCAAATCCATACGAATGAGCAATCCCGTGACTTATTCATTTATTTTTTTAATTGTATTTTCTTTTGGCGTCTAATAAAGGATATTAGAAGCCAAATCCATATCATTCACATGCTTTTGGCATTTAATATCCTTTATTAGATGGCAAAGCCCTTTTTTTTGTGTTTTGAAATATGACTTGAAGGAATCATTTCAATCACTCAGTCATTTACACAACTCAACTTCGCCCATCGTCTTCACTCCCCATACTTTGCTCATCTTCTTCACTCTCCATCCTCTCAATCCCAACACCACCTCCGACAGAGTCAAGCCCAACACCACCGCCGATAGAGTCGCGAACGCCACCGCCAACGGAGACACACCCAACACCACCTTCATCTTCGTATGCCTTCTCATTTCATTATTTCATTCTCTCAATCTTCGCCGCCGCTTCTCCTTGTCACAAATCTAGCCGCCTCCTTCGCTATCGCCGTCGATCTTCAGGTTCATCATCGCTCCTCCTTCACAACTCTGTGTTCTCATCCTTAAGATCAGATCTAATTTTGGATCTGATTTTGTTTCTCTACCTTGTGCCTTCTTTGTGTTTGATTGAAGTTCAGAACCAATTATATCGATTGCTTGTGCTATGATATTTGGGCAGATCTGAACAAGACAACGTTGAAGATGGATGTGGAGAAGTTTCAACGGATTTGAAGAAGATGGGTCGATGTGGTGGATGTGAGGTTGAAGGGAGAGATCAGATCGGAGTTAAGGGAAGATTTGGAATTTTGGATCGAAAACCGAAGGTGGCAAAGCTTTGATGGCGTCTGTGAGATCTGAAATTTTGGATCTCCATTGATTTTTTCTGTGATTTGATTTGGATTTTATTTTTCCTTTTCTTCTTATGTTAGATCTGGAATTTTGGATTTGTTCAATTTGTTAGTTCGATTTTTAATTTATGCTCTTCCCTTTCTCCCTCTCCATCTTAATCTTGGATCTGGATTTTTTCTTTTGCATCCTCTAGCTCTATTTGCAAGCTGTGTTGTTTTGTTCGACAAGTCTGGTTCTTCCTCCGTCTTTCCACAGCCAACCCCCTAAGCCTAAGGTTTGGCTTTTAAAAAAAAAAAAAAAAAGCACTACGGTGTTCTAAAAAAAATTAGGACGCCGTAGTGCTTCACTACGGTGTCCTAAATTCTATGGCATCCATAATTTTTAAGACGCCGTAGTGCTTACTTTACTACGCCCGCTAGATAGGCATCCCACCAAAATAGGACGTAGAATGGGTTAAAAATAGGACATTAAATAGCCTTTTTGTAGTAGTGTTTCTACGCAACATTTTCCCCCCCCCCCCCACACACACACACACACACACACATCAAATCGTTATAATATTATTCTTTTTTTAATAATCACGTACGGTGTTTTTGTCGATTTTAAAGGTGTATTTGGTTGAAAAGAGGGTAGGAGAAGGGGGGAAGACTAAACTTAAAAGCTAGTAATTAATTTTTCTAGGTCTCCTCCCCTCCTCTCTCATTCATTTCCCTCAAATCAAACACACACCATAAAAGAAAAGCAATCGGTAAAATATTCTCATTTGTGTGATTTGTTTGCCCGCTAGAAATAGAATAAGCTTCTGCCCTGTTTTGTGTGTGATTGGATTGCCCTGTGACAATGACTATGATCGGATTGCGATTGTGACTGATTGAAATACACTCATTATATTAAAAATATTATTTAATACTAAGAAGGATCAGAACATGTCAAAATATTAATATTTTTGAAGTAACGTATCGTGAAACGTCCTCCGTTTTAATTAGCAAAATTAACATATATTAATCAATTAATCAGAGTTATCACATAATAGTCAGAATTAACAAAAAAATAGGATTTAAGCGGAATTTAAAATTTTTAAAATATGCCAAAGTACGCATCACGAGCCATAAAGTGTAGAAATATACATTAATCCATTCATACACCAAAAAAAAACAGAAACTCTACTTGATCAAAGTACACTACGCTTCTGTTTGCTTCCCAGAAGGACCTGGACAGGAATGGTCACCTGGAAAAATTTTGAAACCATCAGTCCAGCTCATTACGAATATTAACATGTGCTAGTGAGGTGCCAAGTAGATTAAAACAGTTCAGTTTAAATAAACAACTCATCAACATCCTCTTTACATAATATCACATTCTTATTAAGATTCATGATGGGGTGTCACAAATCTTTTTGAATACAATACCCAACATACCTCCCTTCAATCCAACCGAACTGCCTTATTTTCTTCAACTAGACCCATGAGCTAAGTCACACCCATGTTACTGGTTACTCAAAAGTTCATTGGTCAAGTGATGAGGACCGGTCAAAATCCTCAGAGCACCAGTCCCAGACCATGGGTCTTTTCCCCACTTGACCCTAGTGAGGTGTTGTAAGCCTATCACTCTGGTGGGCAAGTTCCTCATTAAATCGATAGAACAATAATAAATCAACCATTGTGCACCAATGGACGCCTCACCACGTGGAGGAAATGACTTTTCCATCTTCTCCCAATTCTTCCCTATTCATAATTATCATGATAAATAAATGCATATATTTTAACTCATAAAATTTCCACTAGGCAATTTTATTTAAACAATAATAATTAGTTCAGCAAATACACATAAACAACATATCAATAACATAATAAGTGGAAATTAAAATGGTTACCTTTCGCCAAAGCTAATTACTACGACTCTGCTTCTAAACCGAAAGCTTAACACATTCCACAGATCAATCTACCACAAACAATTTACTAACAATCAATAACCCTTAAAAATTCCACATATTCAAAATTTCATAAAATTAAAAATATACCAATTTATTTCCATTGTTATTTATTTCCTTATTCCTAATGATAATGACATATTATTATCAGTATTATTATTCTTTTATTTTATTAATTTGAATTCCCCAAATACCAACATCACATGAACAGTTATTTAATAATTATTATTTATTATGAACTATAGCATTTATCATGGCTTTTCCAAACTATAATATTAATCATATATAAGGTTTAAAACCTTGGGTTAAATAAATGTAGACACCTAGAATGTTCTTTTCAAGAAGTAATTAGCATTTAAATTAAGTAAATAATTCATCTTTATATATATTATTTATTTCCCTTTAATAAATGGTACTCCCTCCAGTCCTAATTATAGGACAACATTTGGGAGTTGGTTTTAGTCCTAATTATAGGACAAAATTTAAATTTTTGTCAATTTCTTCCTAAAACACCCCTATTTTATTCTCTCAAGTGTGTTTAGTTTTTTGCAAGGTTATTAAACCCAGACCGGTCATTGAACCGGACTGGGTACCGAGTCAAGGGTCAGTAGGTCAGACCGAAGCTAAACCGGTAAAAAAATAAAGATTTAATGTTATTAATATATTGTATAAAATTATAATAAGATGGTAAAGTAAATAAAACTTTAAGTGTTTAATTTACATTGAAAAAAGAGTAAACTTGCTTAGGCCCAATACTTTGTATCTGCTCTAAGCAAAAAAATACTTTGTATCTGCAGATCTTTTTCTTTTGTCAACTCTTATATGAAAAACCTGCCAATTGAAACTTCCTAGGCTCTAACATAGTATGGCGTGCAAGGAACAAATTTTGCTTTCTCTTCTACAACACTTTTGAAACTAGATACCTATAGGCTATAGGCTCTCATATCCTTTTCTATTCTATTTTGTCTTCTTTCATTTTTCAATTTTCTCGGCCCCCTCAGTCCGGTCTCTTCCTCTCTCTCACTTGCATTCTCTTCTTTCTTCCAGGCTTAAGTTTGTGTGGCTTAGAAAAAATCAACTCGGAACTTCCACCTAGCCAAACATGGCTCCCACTGGCTCGGTGTTTTTCTGGTCCGTGCTCGGCATGTTCAATCTATTATGTGTATAGTCTGTATTTAGTGTCTCTAGATCTTGTGAGACTGGATCTATTCATAGAGGAAAGATCATCCACTCTGTTTCTCTTCATCTTTCTCTATTTCTCTCCTATAAACATCTTCATCTTCCATTGATGTCTTTGAGAGGGGGGGGAAAAAAGAGACCTTGACCCAGTTTCTATGACAAACTAGATGAGTTTCATGGTCAGTTCGCCAGTTTCCGGTCTGAACCGGCCAGTCCGGTCCAGTTTTGATAACCATGGTTTTTTGTAAGTATATACATTTAGGTGCATAAAATTTTCCAGTCAATAAAACTCTTAAATTGTTGGATTTTAATTTGTTTATCAATTAGTTAACGTTAATTTACCAATATGTGTGTGTGTGTGTGTGTGTGTGTAAACACACATATATTTATATATGTATACACACACATATAGACATACACACGCATTATATAAATATATGTGTGTGTGTGTGTGTGTTTGTGGTTTATGTATGTGTGTGTGGATGTGTGTGTGTGGGGGGGGGGTGTGGGGTTTCTATTTGTGTGTAGATATGTGTGTATGTTGGGGGGGTGTATGTGTTTTTTTTTTAGGGTTGTAGATATATATGTACACACACATATGTATATATGTATATATAGTAAGATTATATTTCAATTAAAAAGCATCGAAAGGAAGGTTCTAGGTTGGAGAAGTATGTTAATGTCATTGAAAATTTATATAAGGGCATTTTAGAAAAATGAGTGAAATTAACTAATTTAACTTAGCTCCTTAATCTCCCCAAAATCGGTTAAATATGTTTTATAATTAGGACCAGAGGAAGTAATATTATTCATTATTATTATTTATTCAATTTATTATTTATTTCTTCTCATACCCTTTTCTTACTTGAAGTCTGAAAATTATCTTCCATCTTTAATAACCTTATTTATTTTTATTTCTTACTATTATTAATAACATAAATTATTATTATATTTATTATTATTTAATAATTTCCTTTATTATATAATCCTTTTTCTAAATATTATCTTTTTATTTATCTTCTTTATTTTGTGAATGATATTATAAGTGAGATAATTTAGGAATTAATTAATTAGTTTAGATCTTATTATCTAGAAGCAAATTAAATCAATTCCTACCTTTTTTATTTTTCCTAATATTACCTCAAAAAATAACTTAATATATTTATTAACTGATACTAAGATATAGATAATATATCCTTACAATATCTCAATATCTTTTTTGTACTTATATTTCAATTTGAATGCACTAATTTTGTTAATCTATATTTATGACTTAGTTTATAACAAAAACATATATATATGTTTATAGCAATATTTCTTAACCTTTCTCCCTATTTATATTTTGATAGATACAACATCTTTTATTTTATTTCATTATTTGTTATTATCGTTATTACTTTTCTTCTTCTTCTGCAACAGTATTGAATCCACACCACCATAATATATATCCTCACCCAGTAAAGCTTGTCCTTACTTATATATATATCTGATTATCCTATCATACCATAAGACAAGAAAACGCACAGTAAGATCAAGAAAGCAACGTATAGCCCTTATACAAACTATATAACAAAAGTTTATGAAGCTAAACACAAGGTAAACTACATATACATATACATATACATACATACATATATATATATATATTGTATCCAAAACCTCTTCGTTCTCATTCTGATGCAGCAGCCACGTGTATGTTATTATTCATCTACTTCATTTCCTCTTCTTTTCCTCGTGCATACACACATACCGCAAGAACCAGAAGGAAACTCGCATGACAGCCAGAAAACAAAGGAACCGACGATAGCAAAGAAAACAAAACATAAATGGATACAAACTACCTAGAGTCCGACGCACACCCCCCTGTCTTTGCATTTCCAGTTTCGGTTTTTCAGTAGCTTCATTTTAAGTTTATTAGGCTTCATATTCAACAGGAAAAAGATGGAAGACTTAAGGAGAAAGAGACCCGATGATCACCTCCGTTGCGCAGGCTGAGACGATGATGATCGACGCTGCTTTCTTCCTCTGCTTTCGGTGACAATAACAGAGAAGTGTGCTCACCGTTCTAAAACTCCCTTCCTCGGACTCTCTCTCTTTCTTTTTCGGTTTCTCTCTCTTCTTCTCACTCTCAGACTGAACTCTCAACTCTCTCTCTCTCTCCCTCTGCGTTTCTGTTCTGGTTTCGGTTTGTTGTCTTTCTTTTCTGTGTTCTGGTTCTGCCGAAAGAGAATGTGAAGGCTGAAGGGAACCACAATATATATATGGAGGTGGAAGAGATGGATCGGGAAGCAAAGACCAGGGGATATTTGGCGCTGGGCTTGATGGACATGGCGAGCTTCTGATTTTTCGCTGCTACTGGAAGTCCTTAAAGTTGGCGTGTTTCTCCATCCAACCTCCCTCTGCGTGATTCGGAACCAGTTTACCGGCCTTTCCTTTGGAAAGGCAGGAGGAGCTCGTCTGTACGGACAAACTCCGGCTTATTCAGATCTAGATTTGAACGGCCGAAATCAAATTTATTTTTATTTTTTGTTTTTTTCTACATGAAAAAATCATTTTTAAGAAAAATGTTAGTTCAAATATCAACTTTATTTTAGTTTTCCTACCCATTAAAATTTTTTAAAAAATAAAAACAAAAATAAAAAATTTTGATCTTAGCCGTCCAAATCAGATCTGGACGACTTGGAGCTCGTCCGTACGGACGAGCTCCCCCAGCCTTTCCAAATGGAAAGGCAGGGAAACTGGTTCCACGTGATTCATCCTGGACTGGGAGAGAGAGAGAGAGATGATAGAAAGAGAATGAGATAATGGGTTTCTGCTTCTCACGTGCAGCTGAGTGAGAATGGGCTTCATTGGTTTCATGGCTTATTTTACATAATGGGCTCAATGGGTTTTGGTTTTATCGGATATATGTATACATATTGGTGCTGGGCTTCTTTTTATTTGTTTGTATGCTGGAGGGAGAAAATCTATCTAAGCTTTTTATCAAAAAAAAAAAAGAAAATCTATCTAAGCTTGAATGTGTGAGGAATATTGAGTTTAGGTGTATGGAGGAGTTGGGCTTGGAGGGGATGATTGGATTATAACTTTCGGCCTGTGGGTTTTGGTTCATGGGCCGTGGGAGATTAAAATAAGATGGGCCAGAGGAGAATAAAATTCATGTTGGTGTGTGTGTGTATAAAATTGAGATTAAATAGAGGTATTAAATATTGATAGTAATAGTAATTTTCTTAATTTCTTTTCTTTAAGCATTTTTCTCTTCAACATAAATTATTGTTTCCAAAATATTTTTGGCCTATAATAATCTCTTCCTTAAATTTATCATTCTTCCAAAATTAATTTAAGGAAGATAAGTCTTTATTTCCATTAATTTAAATTTTGTAATTATTTTAAAAATAAAAAAATTCTTTATTAATTTTTCTTATCATTTTTAAATTTGAGTTTCCCAAATTTAGGATGTTACATATCCACGTCACGTATCAAAAACATTGTGTCAGTATTGGTGCATCATAGGGTGGCACCATCACTCTCTCTTGAGTCTCTTCCCCATCCTTATTAACTCTTTCTGAGAAAATTTTCCTTCAAGGCTTCAACAACGGCCACCGAATTCCTCAACAAACAAGAAAAAACAAACAGTTCCTCATTCTCACTTCCAACTCAAGACTTATAACTCATATTTATAACTAAAGAGAGTTAGAAATTCAATAAATTCCATTCACTTCCTGTTTCAATAAATTTAAAAAATTCGACCATACCATTTAAGCCAACGAACTCATTGAGAATGTCCTATAAGCTGAATCGCACAGTTTATAATATTTTTCCTGTAATCTTCCCCTTTCTGTTTTACATCTGTACAAAATCTTTTGATCAACAAATTCCATTTTCAACTAAAAGAAAGAAAGAGTAACAAATTACATAGATACATCAACGATGGCGTTCGATTCCAATTACACATCACAATGAACTCATACATTTTCAGATAATTTCTACGTTGTTTTGGCATGTTGAAATCAATCAACATCTCTCTGCAACAACAGCAATCTCACAAATCAACTCCTCTTTTTGAGCTCTCGACCCTCTTCTTTGACCTTTGTTAAGTGAGTCATTATATTGTATATATGTGTATGGAATTATTAGTGTTTTTGACGTCATTACTTGGGTCAATGCATTGTATATATAGGTGTGTGTCCAGATATGTAGTTGTAAACATTGATTTTTCTCTGAAATAGAATGGGCCTTATTTTATTCACATGGTACCGGAGGCCTACGTGGCATTTCTCTTTTTTCCTAAACTAACAGTGGACTACAATTGTTTTTCAAGATCCACCGTCTCCGTTTTTTTTTTCTTCTCAAGACTCACGCCTCCCTCGACGGACCCCCTCACGCCTTGTCTCTTTTCTTGTTTTGCATCCCGAGGCTTTGAGACCGTGACTTGATGAGAGATGGTGCCCCATTTTGTGCTATCTCCACCGTGTTTCAAGCGAAGCTTGTTTTTGCGATCTTGCCATCGCCTGCTTGAATTTTGCCACCAGATCTGTTTCTTGTTTGTCTGATCTTGGCGCCTTGGCTTTCTTGATTATTCCATCGGTCAATTTTGCATAATCTCGCTGTGGAGATTCCAGCCAGAGTTCTTCCTTCAGTCCATCACTTTCTTGCCAAGGGTTGGTCCATCTTGTCGACGGCCGCTTCCGGAACTGCTTTCCCGCTGGTCATCCATTGTCTTCCGCCATTGCGAATCTGATCAGTGCCATGATCTCACACTTTATTTTGTATGTGAGATTCAGGTTTCCTGATTTACTCTTCCTTGGTTTCATTTTATTCTTTTATCAATCATGAGCAAAGACACCGAAACTTCTGTTGTTGTTGCCTCTACAATTGATTTCTCTCATCCCTTATATCTCCACGCCTCTGACACACAAGCCACAACACTCGTGTCTCAAGTCTTCCGTGGTTCTGATAATTATGAGGTATGGAGCCGTTCTATGTGTATCGCCCTTTTTGCCAAAAATAAACTAGGAATGATTGATGCAATGTGTACTCGTGAGGGCCAACCAGCTACTCTCCATGGCTTATGGGGTCGTTGCAATTCTGTGATCCTCTCTTGGCTTATCAATTCGGTGGATAAGCAAATTGCCACTGGAATCGTCTTCTCTTCCAGTGCTCGTAATGTGTGGTTGGAACTCAAAGAACGTTTTCATAAGGCTGATGGCACTCAGATTTTTTCCCTACACAAGGCTATTGGTGGATTGGTGCAAGGGGCGATGACTGTATGTGACTATTGCACCACTTTAAAGGCTTTATGGGACAAGTATGATTCCTTGGTTCCCTTTCCAACCTGTCAGTGTTCGACTACTCAAGAATATACTAAGGTCTTAGAACAACAACGTCTTTTCCAATTTCTTATGGGGCTTAATGATAGCCACCACTATGCTAGAACCCAAATATTACTTCAAGCGCCTCTCCCCTCCGTAAATCAAGCATATTCTGTTATTTCCCAAGATTAGTCTCACATGCTCATTTCTTCTCATGCTCCTTTGCCTAGTGATGGGATTACTATGACTGCCCGAGGGGGCCACATTGGCCGGGGGAGAGGAAAAGGACGGTTCTCTCAGGATTTGTGTTCATACTGTAACAAGCGCGGTCACAAGAGAGAGCGTTGTTATCAATTAATTGGATTTTCTTCCAATTTCACCGCCTCAACCCCCCAGAATGCTTCAGTTAATCATCTTTCCTCCTTTGGGACGTCTTCCACACCATCTCAGCCACCGGTTTCATCTATGCTACCTTCTGGCTCGCCCCCAATTACACAAGCGCAGTATGAACAAATTCTTCACATTCTCAAACCAGAGTCCAATGACATTGTTGTTACCACTATAGATCGTGTAGAGGAATCCATTTCAGGTCATCTTGCTGCCTTACCTCATGCATTGTCTAGTTCTCTTTGGATAATTGATTCTGGAGCCACATGTCATGTAGTGAGTAACTTAAGCATGTTAGATTCTGTCTGCTCTTATGTTGGTCCTGCTAGGAGGATTAAAATGCCTAATGGTGAGCACATGCATGTTACCCATAGTTGCACTGTTAAACTTTATGATACTATTACTTTGACTGATGTCTATTATGCGCCTGGTTGTTGTTTTAACATTGTTTCTGTGTCTAGGCTTACTAAAGAACATCACTCTATTGTTTTATTTTATCCTGACCTTTGTCTCATGCAGGACATCTCCAATGGGAGGGCCCGACCGATTGGTCAGCTCCATAGTGGCTCTACATAGTTGACAATTATAAATCTCTAAACTCTGTTTTGCATGCTAACCACAATTACCCTCCTGCCCAGAATCAAGTTCCTTGGCATCAACGGCTAGCTCATCCTTCCTTAGAAAAACTTAGACATTTAGACCTAGTCAATTTTGATGTTTCTTCTTCATGTATTCCTCATTGTGATGTATGTGCTCGTGCTAAACAAACTCAGTTACCATTTCCATCTAGTCCTTCAAAAACTTCCTATTATTTTGAATTGATTCATGTTGATGTATGGGGTCCCTATCGGGTGCGTACCTATAAAGGTCATAGATACTTCTTAACAATTGTTGATGATTTCTCTCGTTGTGTATGGATTTTCTTGATGGTTAATAAAAATGAAGTTTCGTTGCATCTTAAGAATTTCATTGCTTATGTCCATACTCAATTTTCTGTTTCCATTCAAATTGTAAGAAGTGACAATGGCCTTGAGTTTCTTAATGTAGATCTCACAACTTTCTTTCATGATAAAGGCATCTTACATCAATTGTCTTGTCCTTATACTCCACAACAGAACGAGGTTGTTGAGCGTAAGCATCATCATCTCCTTGAGGTGGCTCGATGCTTACTCTTTCAATCTGGCGTGCCTCTTAAGTTTTGGGGTGAAAGTGTCAAGACAGCCGCCTTTTTGATTAATCGTACACCATCTAAAGTTTTAAATAACCGCACTCCATTTGAAATCTTATTTAGACATCCAGCTGATCTGTCTTCTTTAAAGGTTTTTGGTTGTCTTGCTTTTGCCATCACATCACAGGTTCATGATAAATTTCAGCCAAGAGCTGAACCTTATATTTTTATGGGCTATCCTCCTAATCAAAAAGGCTATTTGCTTTTTAATATTCATTCTAAAGCTTTTTGTGTCTCTAGACATGTGTCTTTTGATGAAACTCGTTTTCTGTATAAAGATACATTGGGCATCGATCAAGGGGGGCTCTACTATTATGATTGATCCCTTCCACTATGAGTTAGGGACGCATTCTCCCATACATATAAGGCAAGCTCTGTTCCTAATAGACAACCACTTGAAGAGGGAGAGTCGGGATTAAATAATGATGATGATGTTGATGGGGACACGCATACACAACCCATAGCGCTTAGACCATCTCGAGAAAGAAAGACTCCCATGTGGATGAAAGACTACACTTGTGTTGGCAATCTAGAATATAAGGCATTGGTGGGTTATGCATGCACTATTGATTGTTCTCTTGCTGCAAATACTGGTAAGAATAAGGTAAAGTATCCCATACAATCATATTTGTCATATTCCAATATCTCTCGTGATTATCTTGCTATACTATCTAGTATTGATACTACTATTGAGCCAAATAGTTTTGAAGAAGCAGCAAAGGATCCTAGATGGATTGATGCAATGAAAGCCGAAATACAAGCACCGGAGAATGGTACATGGGAACTTATTGACCTCCCCAAAGGTAAAAGACCCATAGGATGTAAATGGGTTTACAAGGTAAAGTATGATGCTAATGGCAATGTTGATAGATACAAGGCAAGATTAGTTGCCAAAGGATATAGTCAACGTGAGGGAATAGATTATTTTGAAACATTTTCCCCAGTTGTTAAAATGGCTACCGTAAGAATAGTACTTACCCTTGCTGCGATGAATGGTTGGGAATTATTTCAAATAGATGTATATAATGCCTTCCTCCAAGGTGATTTAAATGAGGTAGTGTATATGAGAGTCCTGCAAGGATTTAGGAAGATTGAAAACAAAGTTTGCAAGCTTACCAAATCATTGTATGGACTAAAACAAGCATCACGGCAATGGAATGCTAAGCTCACACAAGGATTACTTGAGGGGGGGTTTAGGCAAAGCAAGTATGATTATTCTTTATTTATTAGAGAATCTGATTCTGAAACAACTTTAATATTGGTCTATGTAGATGATTTGGTTATCACAGGTAATAAAATAGAAAGAATTAATGAGGTAAAAGAGTATTTGCATAATAAATTCAGAATCAAGGATTTAGGCCAACCAAAATATTTTTTGGGATTGGAAGTAATGAGAACTAAGGAGGGAATAATACTAAATCAAAGAAAGTATGCTCTTGATATTATTTCTAACATGTGTTTGAATGCAACAAGGCCTCTTGGAGTGCCAGTCGAATCGAATACACGGCTTAGAATGATCCCAAGGAATGAAAAGGACGATCCATTACTGCAAGAGCCAACTGTCTATAGAAGGTTAATAGGTAGGTTATCTTATGTAATACCTGGATAACTATTATCTCAAATATTATACTACAATAATAAAAATGACAATTTATGAAGATTTCGGTCTCAATATGTTATATGATTAGTCTATACTCAAAGGGAAACACTAAGAAAATTAGAGAAAATTTATTGGCGGAAATGTGAAAAATGCACCTTAAGGCCATAAAGCACCTTGAGGAGAATTAAGAAAAATTCAAAAAGGCATGAAACAATTATTAAAAATTTAGAAAGCATATTATCCTTAATTTAGACAATTTAATAAATTATTTTCTATGAAAATAAAAAGAAGGAAAATTAAAAAAAAATATTCTAAGACTAAAATTGACTCTATGACTTTTGATAATTTGCATGGAGCTTAAATTATAAATGTCAATAAAATTGTTGTGAGAAAATTATGAGTTTTAAATAAGAAAATTATTAGAAATTATTAAAGGATTAATTAAGTAATTTTTGGGAATTTTATAAGCTTACAAAAAATTTAGGAAACATGAGAAATAAAATAAATATGAATAAATATTATTAAGGATCGAAATTTTTGGGCCAAATTAAATAAATAATAAAGGTCAAGAAGTAATCTTGAAAAACTAAGATCAAAAGCTTAGGATTAATCAAGGAATTTTAGAAGCCTAAATCTATGAAATTACTTATGGACCAATAGGAAATTTTGGGGAAATAAATGCAAGATAATAGAATATTATGGGAAATGAAATATATATATATATATATATATATATATATATATATATATATATATATATATTTATATGTGAGCTGGCCGAAATTTTTAGAGGGAGGGATAAGGATGATTTAGATTTTTGTATATAATAGTATTATCAAATTTAAGATGTGTGTTAATTAAATAATATTATAATAGTAAAAATGTGAACAGGATAAATGACCACAGATAGAAATAAAATCTTATCTAGAGAACCTTGAACTAAGTTTTTAGGGTAAGAGTATATTATGAACAAGTAAATTCTTATCTCAAAGTAGGTTGTCTCCGAAGTCATTTCGGTAATCGGTCGCGAATACCGAGGATTTTCGGCAGATAACGGAATATCCTTAATGAGAGTATAAGGATAGGAAAATCTAGTATTCTTGAAGAGGAAGAAAAGACCTTCAGAGTGTTGTTCCTGGAATTTTAAGATTTTACAAAAAATTTCGCGATTAAGACACCGAACCAGGAATTTCATCTCATAAAGCAAGATGACATAAGCATGATGATGTCATCAATTTTGTCTTCTTGTGGGAGGGGGAGGTTGGCCTATAGGTGTATGGCCAAGATCAAGCCACTTCAAAAAAGTGCGATCCGACGATCAGAATTCAACCAGACAAGTTCAGCGAAATTACAGAATTGCCACTCCCTTTTTCTATAAATAGCCTCTCATTTCTCTTCATTCTTCACCAACTCACTCACAATCCTAGAGAGAAGTTAGAGAGAGAAGCTCTGGAAGAGGAGTAAGAAGTTCATAGCAAAGCTCCGAGTAAGTTCTTCAGTCCTTAGTCTTTAGTTTAAGTAGTTTTTCGGTAGCTATAGTAGAATTGTTAGAGTAGTCTTTAATTCTTAAGTTAGCTTAGATATCATGTTTTTAGGAATAAATATGATATTTATCTTAGGAGTATGCTAGAGGAAGGGTTATAGCAAAAATTTTGAAAGTTTAAAATCAGAATAGCGAAGTGCTGGCGAAATTCCGTCAAATAGTCAATCTAGGGGCAAAATGGTAATTTGTACCGAAATTTGCCTGATATGATCTTAAATGCTCACACCGGTGATACTATCCTTATAGGATACCCGAAATCACGAATCGATGTTTCCGCTGTCTCCGATGTCATACCGCCGTCAAGCGTACCACAATCCTACTAAAGTGGCCGGAATCGTCAATAGAGGTACGAACGCGTATTGTAACCTTAACACTTATGCTGCTCATATACTATATGTGATAGACATGCTTATATACTGAAGCTCTGTCTAGGGTTGTCGGTATACATACAGCTTTATACGGGTTATAGTCTTGATAACGCCGTTGGGTTTTCCTAGCGCTGAGGACACGATGGGCCGTCGTGGCACTAGTTATGTGCAAACATTATGTGGGGCTTTACATACTGCTGTGTGCTTATGTTCTACCAATATGTGATCATGCATCTGCTGTGTGCTTATGTAGTGATATACTGCTGTTATGTGATTATGTACATGTTGTTATCCATATACTGTCTTATTTGAGCATAAGGTTAACCGTTACCTGAGATCCAATTGGGAATTGGATCTCAGTTGTAGCTTCAAGGTCGGGAGGACCAAGGTCGGAATAGAGAGGCAAGCAGGCTGCGTAGGACCCAAGACGGAGTTTTATTTTGTTATGTCTCTAGTTATGTATTTTACTTTCCTTCGGATGTTAGAAGACTGTAATAGAACAATTACACTGTGGTTATGTTTTATCAAGGTTCAGTTACTCGTTTTGGTCAAAAAGCTCTACTCTGATCACCGTTTTAAAAAAAAGAAAAATTCCGTTGTTTTTAAAATGAGATGTTACATCTTACCTTACAATCACTAGGCCTGATATTAGCTATATTGTGCAGGGACTGAGTCAATTTATGCAAGCACCAAGAAGGTCCCACATTAGTGCTGCAAGAAGAGTGGTGAGATATCTCAAGACAACTCCTAGACTTGTCATTTTGCTTTCAGCTACAGGAAGGAAACAACTGGACTATTATGTTGATTCAGATTGGGGAACGTGTCTAGACACTAGGAGATCTGTTACTGGTTATATTATTAAATTTAGAGGATCTCCAATTTCTTGGACATCTAAGAAACAAAATACAGTTTCCAAATCTTCCGCTGAAGCAGAATATAGGGCACTTGGAACAGCAGTTTCTGAGGTTGTTTGGGTTACTAAAATGTTGCATGATCTAAATATAAAACGATTGGAACCTGTACAAGTCTTTTGTGCAGCAAAGCAGCGATCCACATAGCTAGTAATCCAGTATTTCATGAGAGAACTAAGCATATTGAGATAGACTGTCATTTCATGAGGGAAAAACTGCAACAAGGATTGATTAGCCTACAACATGTCAGGAGTAAAGAACAGCAAGCAAATATTCTTACCAAGGGACTTGGGAAGGAGAGTCATGATAGGATTCCTGGCAAGTTAGGAACTATAAATGTTTATAGCCCCCAACTTGAGGGGGGTGTTAAGTGAGTCATTATATTGTATATATGTGTACGGAATTATTAGTGTTTTTGACGTCATTACTTCTGTGAGTGCATTGTATATATAGGTGTGTGTCCAGATATGAAGTGTAGTTGTAAACATTGATTTTTCTCTGAAATAGAATGGGCCTTATTTTATTCACAACCTTCTTTAGTTAAATGTGATTTAAGAAATTTGGAAATGGAAGAGTTACACGAATCTAACCACCACCGATAGCTTCATCATAGAGAAAAAAACAGAAAAAATAAACTCCTCCCTTCAATGTTAAATTTCTTACTCATGAGACTCCATCATCCGCTCGCCTCGCCAGAAATCTCACAATTTCTCCTTCTGCACTCATCCCTTTCGCTCAGATCTGCATGTACACGGCGGCGGTCAAGGAAAGGATGGAAGCATCGATGAGGGTGCTGGAGTCGTGGCTTCTCTGAAAGGTTCAAGATTTGGACTAAGAGACTCATATAAGGCCACTACCACAGGGAGCGAATCGGCGGCGAGAATGACACCGAGGGTATTCTTCTGTGTTTCCATGGTTGGGGGGCTGAGGGATCGAACGATTTGGGAAGTGGGAGGGGACGTTTTTTTTTCAGAAACAGTGGATGATGACATGGTGTGCCCTATGAGATGTTCGACTACCTATACCATAATAATAGGAAACAAGCACCGCTTTAGTGATATGCCTTGGCGAACCTGCCAAGGCATATGTACGGTTACGCTTCAAATCCATTTTATTTTGTTATGCCTTGGCGGTATGTATTATATTGTTGCATTAATTAGTGATAAGTTGAGGGACCGAACATATATGAATAGCCGATGGTGTCACTATGCTTTGTCCATTTCCTCGATAAAAATATTGAAAATAATGTAGGAGACACATCACACCAAGGGATGGGAAGGGACGCACTAGCTAGTGATAATCATATGTGTGCATTATGACAAAATAATTATTGAAGAATCAAACTTTTGCTGAGTACTTTATTTAAGAAAAAAAACAAGAAAAGATGGAGAGAGACCGGGGGGGGGGGGAACAAGGGGTAAATTAAAGCATTGGATGCCTTGTCGAATAAGAATTAGGTAGATGGTAAGATGGAATTACAAAGGGTAAGCTTCGATTATGGATAAGAAAGAGTGTGTGTGGATGATACGATAGCGAGGGAATCCAGCTTGGTTCAACAGATTCTTCCACTCAGATTCAGTCCTCTCTTTTCCACCTGAGCAATGAGCAATCATCAGCAAATCGAAGACGAAGCCAGTGTCGTCAAACAAGCCTTTTCCATCTGGCTTAAGCACAAACTCTGCTATTATCACCTTCCCTATATCTTCCCTTATTGCCTTCTTGCAGTTCTTTAGTATCTTTATGCAATCTTCGTCGCTCCAATCATGCAGCAACCACTGCATCAAAATTCATCAACCACAATATTCGCACTTCTTCGGTCTTTAAGTCTTTAATGTAATACTTATTTAACTCATTTGATTACATCAATAAACTTAATTAAATTATTTATTTATAATAAATATGACATGATTTTCTTAAAATATCTTTATTTATGATGATCTTTGACATCAGCCAACGCCAACAAAACAAGACCCCAATACATTATTCATCTAGTTTTAATAGAGGTAGTTGGGGGAAGATAATTGCACATTTAGAACATAGTTGAGTCCCCAACTAGATTTTTTCAATTCTAAATATAAGATATATAGTTGACTTTTTTAAAAAAATTAAATAAGTTAAATAAGTTACTTAATCATGTCATATGCTGTGTATGCTTAAGTTATATATCAAATTGTAAGTTCGATAAATTAGTTTGAAGAAAAAATAATAAATATAAATATTTTAAAATATTTTAATTAGATTTTTTAATTATAGTAAAAAGTTTAATTAGGTATTATATTTATGACTGGGAGTAGTATAGGTTGACTGGAGGAATAATTTATATTGTAACTCCCCGGTCCTTATCGAACTTGAAAGAAGAAGCAAGACGACACTGCCAAAATTTGGTAGAGTTCCAGATCTTCATGTAGGTAATAACTAATATTCTAAATTAGTTTTAAAGACAGGTGAGATGTGATCTTTTGTAATTTGTACACGTGTGTGTGTGTTCTTCGTACATAAAAGTAAAAAACTTAATATACAAAATGATATTGATGATAAATCCTTTACCATTGACATCAGAAATAAGATCATATATATCTCTAGCCAACAAAGGGAGGGAAAGATCAGATGGCCACGTCATCGTTGGCAGATTATGATTTTGCACGGAAAACAAGATTAGATCCAAGTTTTGGACAAAAAATTAAGAGACAAATAGTAAAGGAAAATTTTATAGATTCCCCCCCAGATGGTGTAAATCACTAAACGTCGTCAACTAGCTTATTATCATCTCCTCGTGTGCGTTAGTAATTTTTTTAAGCCCTGCATTCTGTGCAACACTTTGTACTGCATTGACTTTTTAAAAAAATGGAACTCTTCTTCTATACACACATAGACATACTCTCTCTCCTCTCCTTTCTATAATGAACGTTTTCACTCATAACGTGGCCCTTGATGGAGTATAAAATATAAATTCTGTGTCTGAAATTTTAAACTAGTCTTTATAGTTTTGCCCCCATCAAATCTCATGTGCTCTTTATAAAAAAATTGAAAAGAAAAGTATATATTTCATATATTTATTACTTTTAACCAATATTTTTTAACCGTTTAATTTTGGTAGTTTTTCCATTTGCACGCACTTAATTAAAACAGTTCATGTTGATAATAAATCAAAGATCAAAGTGTTAGTTGGAGGACAATTAAGATAGATACCTTCATGAAAACGGCATCAGCAGGAGGGACGGAGATGAACATGTCTCCTCCGACGTTGGTGACTCCATCGTGTACAGGTGCAGTGGCCACCACATGGGGCAGATCAAAGTTAATGCCTTTTATGTGGGGATACGTTTTGACTATCTCCGATATCGTCCCTCCGGTGCCACCTCCCACATCAACCAACGATCCAATGCTCTCAAACCCTTCCTTATACGCCGATACGATCGCCATCATCGCTGCCCTACCGGTACACGCCATGCCATCATTGAAGAGCTTGTTGAGTTCTGGGTTCTCTAAGGTCATCTCCCAAATATCTCGGCCATGAGCCTTCTTGAACGCAAAACCTCCTTCTCTCACACAGGGACTAAGATAGTGCCACGGAGCCAGAAGGGTTGGGTGGTTTTCCATGAGAAGCATGGGTGCTAGGTTCACGGCGGAGTCACTAAGAAGCCACCGGGAAGAGTGGGTGAGGCCGTAGAGGGTGTCTCCTCCGTTGTCGGGGGGATGGTGGGCGGCAAAGATGTTGCGGCGGACAAGGAGCCTCATGATGCGGGCGAGGTAGGCGATGTGGGAAGACGGGGCGTCGGAGATAGAGGCGGTGATCTGGGACAAGGTCATTGGACCGCCGTGGCGGTGTATTATGTCGGGAATACGGAGCTCCACGGCGGATTTGAGGGCCATGGAATCTGCAAAGTGGAACATGTACTTCCAGATATCAGCTTGACCCTGTAACATCAGAGCCTCTTCCTCTCCCATGACATTCTCTCCCATATCTCCCTCTCTCTGTTACTTTCTCTCATGGATCAGAACTCTCATCATAAATAATTATATAGAGCTGAAGGAGGCTTACGCCGATAAAACTCTCAAGAAACAGATAAATGCAATATTGTACCTGAATAGACGTAGAGTTTTGGAAAATATTCATGGTCTTCTTAATTTGAGTATTCTACGAACACCTATTAATTAGAATTATCGAGAAGATGCCTGTCCAAGAAAAAATTATTGGAAAAATTACATATTATTATAGCTGAAATTTAAAAATAACTTATATTAACTATATAAAATTTTAGATAAAAAAATATTAATAAGTTTTTAAGATCGTTAATGTTAATTATTATTGTTTTTACTTTTATGAGCATTCTAATTTAACTTTCAGTGTCTTTATCTCATTTAAGAAAAATCATGATTTTAAGTCTCCTTCAATAAATAAATAAAAAATGATCAGAAGGAAAAAAAGATATGTGACGCTCAAATATAACATTGAGATTAATTAGATGTGACGCACGCCAAATTGAATGGCTTGCAATAAGCCACTTTTAAAATTAGATCTGTCCACTCAGTGGTATCATATCATATTAAACTTATATCATCTCACGTTACTCATTTCAATTAATTATTTGCTTACAAACTAACATGCAAAATTTGGTATTTTCTAAATTTTACATAAATATGTTATATTTTAGAATGAATGAATATCTTAATCCCTTAAAAATTCAGTTTGCAAGTAAAAAACCGTTAAAGTCAAAGTCAACTGCAAAAATAAATTATCCTCATGTTTAGTGTCAAACCCATTATAATTGTTTATTATCCATAGATGCCTAGTCAGTCCCAACACAGCATAGAAAATCCTTTAGATTAATATGGTACGTAATGCTCACGTAAATCTTGCGTTATATCAAATCATCTACTTTTGTAAAAGTTCCTGAAACGACATGTCTCACCTAACTAACCAGTTAAGATACAATAAATCAACTAATATTAATCTTACTTGGTTGCTCATATTATTTACATGTTTATTTTTCTTAAAAAAATAAATCCATCAATTAAGATTTCATAAGTATTGAAAAAGTAAATTTTGTGAAATCTTTTAATTTTATTAAAATGTTAGCTAATATTTAGAACATATATCAAATCAGCTCATAATGAGTTGTTGTATTTTAATTGGTTAAACCTTAAATAACGTGGTAAACTAAATTTACACAATAATTTGTTCTATTGTTTTAATGACTAATAAGTAATAACACTTTTGTGGTTAATGTTTGATATAATCGGAGAGTTGATCTTGATTCTAAACATAATATATGCAAGTCTTTTCATAATTTATTCTTATCGGCACTCTTTCAACAATAATTAAGTAAGAGAAACATGGAGG
Organism: Acacia confusa; assembly: GCA_037074495.1. Lineage (NCBI taxonomy): Eukaryota > Viridiplantae > Streptophyta > Magnoliopsida > Fabales > Fabaceae > Acacia > Acacia confusa. The sequence goes on from CM073509.1 coordinate 6,198,666, forward strand.
GAATTACATTAATCTAATCAAATTAGGTAAATAAGTCGTATATTAAGGACAAGAGAGTATAATAATCTAATAACAGGGTTTAAACATAAATATAAGATTAAAACAATAGTTTTTTGAAATATTATGCATAAGAAGTTAGCATATCCAAGGGGATGAAATGCAGGGGGACTTTCTTTTGTTTATATTTATTACTGTTTCCGATAGCAACAACTTTTTTGCTAACATTTATAAAATATAAAAATAATTTTATTTGTGAAATATATTACTCTTTCCATTTTTAACCTTTTCCCATTATGCTGGATTCTTCAAAATGAACTCACAGGTGATAGGTACGTAACACTCCATCAGTGCTGGTTTTCCAGGTGACCGTATAATGAACAAAGGGAGGGATGGTTATTATTCATTTGTTAAAAGTGAAAGGCTAAGATAATAATTAGAATGTAGGAGTAATATTGGGTTAATTTGTAATAATTAATGTCATAATGCTGATTCTAGAAGCTCATATACAAGGGTTAGGTAATGAAGTAACTTTTGAATTCGTTCTCGTGGCATATTGACGTGTCATCTTCCTTTTTCACCTCTCTCATCCTATGAGTTGATATAATATATAGTGCATATCCGATCATTATTTGTCTATCACAAATGTTTAGTTTCATAAGGGGTTTTAATTACCAATATGGACCAGCTTTAATTTGCAATGAAAGATTGGTAGGTATATTTGACTAACAAACAATGAATAATATAAATTAGACATTTAAAAATGTGAATTATGAGTATTGATGAAAATTGTATCAAGGTGACAGATCAACTTCAATATAATCAACTCATTTTGCCAAATGTCAAATACGTTGCTCTATATGCTTGCAATAGGTTTCTCATGCGATGAGAGGATTGTTAGATATATTTGACTAACAAAAGTTTTATATATATATATATATATATATATATATATGCTTCAGACATCCGCATGTTTGAATGTCTATTCATGATAATTTAGTCTATCTAAAATGCTTCATTGTCTCAAATATATACATGGTGATCAACAGTTGAATTTAATTTGACAATAAAGATGGTCAGAATTCCCACTATTCACATAAAAGTTTCTGAAAAGAAACGAGAGAATTCCAAAGCCAGAACTTCTGGAGAAACAGTTTTCATCAATTTAAAGTGATGAATGCTGACTATCTTCTTGTTATTCAAGATCTTTAACTATTAACTAATTAAGTAACAATATGTGGTCACTATTTTTCTTGGGATATTTTTTCTCCAAAGAGCAACCCTCATAGAAATTCAGCAACTCTTTTTTCCTACTTTCTGCCAAATAATAATAATCTTTTTGCCTCACACACACACACACACACACACACACACACACACACACACACACATCTCTGTGTGTGTGTGTAAAAAGTTGACTTACTATTAAAGTTCTCGTACTTTCAAAACTTTGCTTTAATTCTTAACATGATTTTCCCTGTTTGCGGTAGATGTGCAGATAAAAACAAACTGCGGCCTGCTGGGAGACTACGATGTTTGGCTGCAGGGGGAAAAGTGAGTATGAACAGAATCAGAGAAAAGGTAAAATGTTTCTGTCAAGTAAGTCTCACCTAGAGAAATAATTGAAGTATAAGGGAATTAGATGGACCTAACAATAACATTAGTCATAAGAAGCTCCTCTTCATTTCTTAACCATCACACCTACAGATAGATCCTTGTGTTTTTGCAGACAGTCTAAATAGGTACCTTCTCTTCTCTCTTGATCTCTAAAATGGGATTCTTATAAAATTAATTGCATATATGCCTAACGAGCTTTTGTTCGTGAACTGAAGAGTGCCATGTCATCACCGCTTTTTGACTTTCTTTAGATATGGATAACATGGAAAATAGCTGAAGATTTCTCTCCGTTCTTAGATGTTCAACTTAGTTATGAAAAGGGTTTATGTCTTGCAAAAGATTAATCTTTCATGACGTAGGGAATTAAGGTTTGAAAGTTGATAAAAAAGCCATCCACATTTAGTGTTTGTGTCTCAAACAAGATTGCCGCTGTTAGGCACATATCTATGCTTAACAAAAATAAATAAATATAAAAGCTAGTTGATTTTAATTTGGTAAGATTGATAAAACTAAATAATTTTTTTAATTACAACATTGGTTACATAATGTATCTAAGATGCATATGTATATCATTAGATTATGTATTATTATAAGAGAAATGATATGTACAGAAGATAAAATGGAAAAAAAAAAAACCAGTCTTAGATTTGGTATCAAATTTTTACTTCTAAACTAACTCTAATATTTAAAACAGGAAGCAGTGTCTGTTGAATCAACTGGCCTGATGTCATATAGTATATATATGATATCTATTGCATGCCCATTTGCTCTATCAAAGTTTTTCCAAAATACATAATGGCTTGTTTCATACATCATTACTAAGAAAACAAATGACACACCACTGAAATTGAGTCTAGTAAAAGAGGATGATCACTGATAATATGACAAACTAAAGTTCATATCTTCACTCGGAGATATATCTCGAATAGATGAGGATATTTGTAGTTATATAAAAAAAAAACATGAATTCAATAGAAAGTGACAAGGATATGTGGAGGACACTAGAGCAAAACTTGGAATCTTTTGGTGAATCTTAGACTGGGAAAGCCTCAATGAGGGATAAAAGATGGTGTATGGATGATTCAATAACGATGGAAGCCAGCTTGGTGTAACAGATTCTTCCACTCAGATTCAGTCCTCTCTTTTCCACCTGAGGAATGTGCATGCAATCATCGCCAAACCAGTGACCAAGCCTGTCTCGTCTAACAAGCCTTTGCCCTCTGGCTTCAGCACAAACTCTGCTATTATCACTTTCCCTTTCTCTCATTTTGCTTCTATCGCCTCCTTGCAGCTCGTCAGTATCTTTATGCAATCTTCATCGCTCCAGCCATGCAGTATCCACGGGAAGCTTTTCAATATTTAGAAGTAATAAATATGTAAAAATTGAACTGTTTTTTTTTTCAATTACTCCTATGACTCTTCCACTATATTTCACACAAATCAAAAATCTTAAACTACATTAACTTTATTTTAAAGTACGTACAACTTTCTAACTTTAATCTTATTTAACTACACACTTTCTAAGAAGAACACCAAAAGCAAGGATTTTGGTGTCTCAATTCTAAAAGGAACGGCAAAAATTTATATTTATAATCTCAATTATAAATTAGGGCGTAAAAAATAGACTTTACCCAATTTAAAATTGGGGTGTCCAAAAAGGGGCTTACATCCTCATGGTTACCCCATTTTTTGCCCTTTTCTTCTTCTTTTTAATTGTTGAATATATTGATGAACAATATTTTTAAGCCATGCGCTGCGAACGAGATCCCAAAAAAGTTTCACCTTCCCGTCAACTTCACCTTCCTTCTACGCTTCCATCGCCAGCGACGTCCCTTCTTCACCCAGTGTCTTAGTTGCGGACACACATAGGAGGGAGCAATTGCACTTCTAAGCTTCATCATTTCAGAGAAGTAGGAGGAAAGCTTCAGATTCGAACATCGAATCTCCATCACGTACCATCATGTCATACTTCACTATCCACCATCACCGAGTCTTCCATAACCACCAAATCTGTAGTACAACATTTTTCTTGGGATAATTCTTAATTGTTTATGATTTTCTTTATGTTTCCCAATCTCAAATTTGTAGACAGCGATGGCGTCCCACCAATAAGGGTGTAGGACGGTAGGGAACCCGAGATCTCCAGGTCCTTCGAATTTTGTCGATCTTCTTCCTCTGGCTACAGCTCGTGCGTGCAAGTCATCAACGGCAAGTTCGAACCTCGATCTACCAGATTTGCAACGACCACCAGCAACAATGAGTTCAACCTTCCTCCTTCTAATTATTTTTCCTTCTATTTTGATTTCTCTCTAGTTCTTGTTCATCTAAGAGCATGAGATGCAGACTTATGGTTCTTGTTCCTTCGACAATGAGATATGGTTCTTCCTCCATCTTCAAACGCACGTTTAGGGTTTTTTTTTTTTGGGAAAAAAAAAAGCTTACAGTGTCCTAAATAAAAAAGGACGTAGTAAGTCTTTTACAACATCCTTTTTTGAAGGGACACTATATTACGTCCTTGAAATAGGCGGCTCCTGTTGTTAGACTTTAAAAGGTCAAAAAAGAAAGGATGTTAAAATCATTGTTCGTAGTAGTGGTTGTAAGTTTATTTTAAAATCTTTCAACGAGACTCACATATACTATCCTTGAATACAGTCATCTTAGGGTTAAAAAAAATGATAAAAATTCTTTCTGTAATGGTAAGCCTCTCGTGTTGAATCATGAGCAGGTACTTATAAGGAAAAGTTCAATTAATGTATAACTCTGACAAATAACTTTAATAGTAGTCTATGCATATTATTTAATGGACAAATGCATCTCTTTGACTGTTTAATATTTTTTTTTTTTTTTGGGTACTACTTCCGATTTTACTTTAATAGTAGTTCATACATATTATTTAAGGGATTAACGTTTCTCATGTTGTAAGAAAAAAATTATCTCATATCACACACACAAAAAATGGTAGGACCCACATATACATATATGCCCACATATACATATATTAATTCATATATGTATATGTGGATCACACCATTTCATGTGTATATAGGAAGTTTAGTTTTCTCATACAACATGAAAAAAACTAAAACCCATTATTTAATGAGCAAATGCATCTCTTTGACTGTTTAATTTTTTCTTTTGGGGGGGGTACTACTTCCGATTTTTAGCAACCAGTTTTTAGTGTTTATAACAATGATGAGCACCAATTACTATTTAACTCAGTGAGTGAGATTTGCATAGTTTAAATAGAATTTCTATTATTCATATTTAATATTTTCAAATCATGATTTTTGATTTTTTTTTTAAAAAAAATCTGTTTTTAAAAAAACTAATTGTTAAGAATTTTTTATGTTATATTTTGTACACATTAAAATAATTTTTTTCCAAAAAATAAATTAAAAATTTTCAATCTAATCCATCTAAATTAGATATGAGTGATCTACCGTAGTGGTGAATAGCTCTTAGTGCTCATCATTATGATGAGCATTGAAACTGATTCCTTCCTGATTTTTATTTTTTAATATAAGATTCAATTTATAGTTCAATTTCTTACATATGCATGGTTAATTATTAGACACCCACATAGAAACAAATTACAGTAATTGTATACTTTTAGTCTGAATCTTATTAAAAATGGAAGCATTTGGATTGTTTCGAATTAATATGGAATTATTACTCTATATCTTATATTAAGGACAACAGTGGGTACAATTATTTATTAGACACAAACAAAAAAATATTACATACACAAATTCAAGACCGCCTTCAAAGTTCAAACGAAAACAAACAAACCATTCCACATCATAATTATAATTACAATAAGTAAACAGCCTGCAATCCAAATTAACAAGACCGTTTAAATACTGTTACACACACACACACTTCGGGTCATTACTAGTTAAGCTTTTATAGCATTTCACTTATTTGGTGACATTGCCAAGTTCTTTCTGATGCAGTTGCTGCAGTATATGGAAATCCAGTTTTACAAAGTTGAGCAACATGAAGTGATTTTGCAAGCTAGTATTTTTCTTAGGCGATAGTATTGCGGTGTTTTTTGTAAGAGTGTTAAAAATATTTTGGTGTTTGCAAGGCGGAGAACATATATGTGATGAATTGGATGATAAAAGCAAGATTGTTTCTTCAACCTTGCACTTATTTTAATCGTATTGGATTGTGGAATTGCTGTACATAGTCATTTATTTTTCTGTCATTCTGTGTGTTTAATTGGTTGCAGGCCCCGAGATTATTTTTATGTTTGACCGCCCCAGATAATATAAATATATACTCCTCTGATATTTCTTATAAGACACCAACTACTATTTCTTATAAATCAAGGAATGAAAGTTAAATCATTAATTAAATCCAAAATTAAGGGTTAAGGTGTAAAAATACACATGAGCTTTTTCCCCAGGAGCGCTTAGCACCACGTGCTTTTTTTGGAGCAAAATTACACACGTGGTTATCATTTTGGAGCAAAATTCATGTCCCACCATTATGTTATTGTTCATCATGATAAGAGAGAAGGAGATAAAATGAACAATAACATAACAGCGAAATGTAACTTTTGCTTCAAAATGGTAATCACGTGTGTATTTTTGCTCCAAAAAAAGCACGTGGTGCTAAGCGCTCCTGGGAAAAAGCTCATGTGTATTTTTGCACCTTAACCCTAAAATTAATAAATGTTTTCAATTTTACCCCTACTTTAATGATATAAATTTAAATGATTTAGTTAAAAATGAGGGCATAATAGAAAAGTAATAATAAATGAGTTAGTTAAAGTAAATTGGTGTCTTTTAATAAGGACAAAAAAAATACTAATAATTAGTGCCTTATAACAACAATAGAGGGAATAGACCTGAGCTTTTATGACTAGGTTTGGCAAGCTCCCCAAGAAAGTATCTCATCATCAAACTCTAAATAAGACACATTTGCATGGCAGGCACTAAGAAAAGTAACAAAAATGATTAGATTGACATGATGACTATCTGATCCTCCTTCATTCCATAACATAATAGACTTGTAAAAGAAAGACATGATATAGAATATAAGTACCCTGTAGCTTAATTAATGTTTTTTTTTTTTTTTACTAATGTGTTTAATACTCACTTTTTAATTTTACCCACATATTATATCTACTTTCTCTAAAATAACATTCCCAATATAATTAAACATATTTGTCAAGAAGGGTAAAAATGAGGGGAAAATATTACACTTTATGAGATTAAATAACTTAACTGTCATTTCTTATTTCTCTTGATATAGTTTAAATGTCATATATTATAAACCGGAGGGAGTAATCATTTTGTGTAATCCAATTGTTTTTGCTTCACCCCTATAGCATATACATCAATCAAGTCATGCGTATTAATTATATTGGACAAACAAAGCCAATTTAAATGTTTTGTTGAACCAAATAATTAATACTATTTGAAAATAAGTACCTTATCAAAAGAAGCAAGAAGAATGTTAGTTGGTGTCATATCTTGAGCAAAAAAAAAAAAAAAGTTGGTGTCATATGATAAAGGGTCTGTTTGGGGGAAATCAAAACCTAGGTTTTAGTCAAAACCTATGTTTTGCTATAAGTTTGTCAAAAATCCTAATTTTTGCCCAAAGCTATTCTACATCAAAATCTAGGTTTTGTAATAAGTTTGTCAAACACGTCTATTTTTGTCAAAAACTATTCTACATCGAAACGTAGGTTTTAAAAAAAGATATTTTTTTCATATTTTTCTCTCCCCTTTGTCGTCGTCAGTATTTTTTCAATACCAATCAGTATCCTTAAGTATTTTTTTTAGTACCCTTCAATATTTTTTTAGTATCCTTCAATACTTTGAAATATTTTTTTCAAGATTAGCCATTACCTAAGAATATTTTTTGAATATCCAAAAAAAATTCAAGATCATAAAATATTTTTTCAGTATCTTTAAGTATCATTTTAGTACCCATCAGTATCCTGAATTTTTTTTTTAAGATTAGTTAGTACCCTGAAATATTTTTTCAAGATCTTAAAATAAATTTTTAAATCCATGAGAAGTATTTTTTTTTTTTCAGTAGCATTTAGTATTAAATATCTTTTTAGTACCTGTCAGTACGCTAAAATATGTTTTCAATATTATAAAATAAATTTTCAAGATCATGAAGTATTTTTTCAGTATCTTTTTAGTACCCACCAGTACCCTGAAATATCTTTTCAAGATCAATCATTACCCTAAAATATTTTTGTAATATCCTAAAATAAATTTTTAAGATCATGAAATATTTTTCAATGTCAATCAGCACCATTAAGTATTTTAATTTTGTACACAAATTTTTGTATTTTTGTACTTATATATGCAATTATATCTAAAGCTAATGGCCCTGTTCGATGAGAGCTTTAAGTAGCTTAAAGTAAAGTAAAGTAAAAAAAAAAAAAGCTCCAATAGAAAAAAAAGTCTTAAAGTGGAGTGTTTAGGTTGAACTTTAAGTTCGTTAGGCTTTTTTAAAAAAAATTTCTAAAAATCAGTTAAGAAAAAAGCTCTATGGGATAACTTTTTCCAGAAATCTCTTAGCTTTTTAACGTAGGCCTCCAAACACAAATAATATTTACAACATGACTTAGAAAATAAGTCATTGCTCCCACCGCTAACCCAAATAAGCCGAATGTCCTTTTTGGTAAAACCTAAGAAAGCTATTCTGGTCACAATATCATAACACTATCATTTTTATCCAAAAGCTATTCTCCAAAAACCATTTTTATTTCGTAAATCCCAAAAGTTATTCTTCAAAAGTCTTTTTTACCTTATAAATTCTAAAAATTATTCTCTAAAACCTATATTCAAATGAGCCTAAAGACTAGAGGGAGTAGTAAAAAAAAAAGTGTGTTTGGAGCTAGCACTCCATATAAAGAAGGAGGACATTATTGATGGATGGATAGGAACCAATCATTTCATTTCATGGGAAGCCTAGCTATTTCGTTTTTTCCTTTCCCCTTCCCCTTCCCTTTCCGTTTCCATTTCCATTCCCTATCTTAAATTATCTTTCAAACCTTCCCATTGTAGCATTATGCATTATTTTATTTTTTTGGAATCTAGGTGGTCTCCCCTAGCCGATAGTTAGAGATTAATCCTCCCAATATATGGAGATCACCAAAGTAAATTTTGTCTCTTCCAACAAAATCTTTTCCAAACACACAGCTTGGTTTAGGTCTAGAATATGGCACGTAATGCTCACGTAAATTTTGTGTTAATCTACATTTGTAGAAATTCTTGGCAACCTAGCTAACCAGTTAAAATACAACTTCTTAACTAATATTAATCCTAGTTGACTGCTTATGTAATTTGTAATACCCGGATAATTATTTATCTAGAATATTATATGGACAAATAATACCTATTAAAAATAGGTGAATTTGTAGTCTCAAAACTAGTGAAATAATTACTTTATTTCTTAAAGGTAATTTCTCATGAAATTAGGAGGAATAAAGAGCTAAAAATTCCTAAGTGAAGTTAAGGGTTATAAAATACTCTGAAGATATTATGATAAATCCTTAAGGGCAACTAAATATTTATTAAAAATTAGAAAGTATGTTGTCTCTAATTTAGGTAATTATTGAGATTATTTTCTTTGGGAGATAATAAGGCAAAATTAAATATCATGTTGGGGAACATAAATTGCCCCATGATTTTTAATATTTTACACGATGCATAAATTATCAAAGTCAGTAAAATAATTGTGAAAAAATAATTAATCCTAATTAAGAAAATTGTCAATAATTAGTAAATGATTAAAGCTCTAATTAAACTTGTTAATTAACTTAGGAAAATTAAACATTAAGTAATGGCTAGGATTGAATTTCATAAAGTAAGATTAAAGGCCTACAATAATTCTAGCAATTTAAAATATCTAAATCCATGATAATATTTAAGAGCCAATAGGAGCACAAGAGCATAGGATATTTGTGCAAGTAGCAAACATATTCCTTGGTCAAAAATCCTTCTTGAATTTCGAAAATAAGGAAGAAATAGAAGGGGAAGAGATGTGTAAATATGTATGTGTGAAAAGGGTTGTACAAATGGAAGAAAAAATAGAAAAGTAGAAAGATACTTGTGTGAGAGAGAGATGTGAGTTGTGAGTGTGTGTGTAGTAGAGAAAGTCAAGATTAAACCAAAATAAATAATGGTTTGAAATCCAAAATCAAACTTAAGAAGCAAGTTTGTTATTTAATCGGATACAAGCAAATGAGAATCCATAGAGATTAAATCATATCTTGAAATATTGGAACTAAGTATTAAATATAAGTAGATATTTGAAACCAGTAAATTATGGGCTTGAACCTGGCTGTTTCCAAAGCCATTTTCGTATACTTTTAAAATTCATACCTAAGTGTTTCAGGAAGTTTAAAATTTCCATAAATCTAGTCATAAAATTATGATTGCAAAAGTGAAATTAGATCTTGAATAAAAACACCAACTTACACCTAACTAAATTAATATTTGGGGTAACTTGGAGATGAAGCAAAAATCTAAGGAGAGAGGGAGAGAGAGGGACGAATTGGGGGAGGTGGAAGGAGATTATAAACTACTTCTTGTGCAAGTTTTGATCTAAGGGTTGAGAAGCAAGAAGAGAAGTTTGAACTCCTTCATAATTACCACTTGTACCATTAAGCATTTGCCTATAAATAGAGAGCTCTCCTCTCTTCATTCTTCACACCAAACTCATACCAAAGATTGGAGAGTTTAAGAGGAGACTGAAGCAAGAACGAGGAAGGAGTTCAAGAGTCTTCAAGAGGTAAGTTCTAGCATTTAAATTTCTAGTCTTTAGTTTTTATAAGTTCTTAGTATAAATGTTAGTTTAATATAGAAAATTAGATAATAAATTCCTATACTTGTTTTTAGGCCTCATTGCATTGAAAAATGCCTGAAGAGGTAAAAACATGTTAGGAAATAGTTTTTAGAATTAATAGATCATTGTGATAAAAGTTTAGAAAAACTGAAGGTGCAAATCCTTTGCTGGCAGTGAAAATAAATGTTAATATTTTGTGTAGCAAATGAAGTTATAAAATCATGAAATTTTCCAGGAAGAAAGTAGACATGTAGGGCTTTCTAAATATATAAAATATGTGACGTTTTAATTTCTGGTCAAGGAGATATGAATTTTTGAAGTTAAGCCACTTTTGTTGGAATCAAATCTGGGCAACGTTGAGAAAAGTTAAAACTGGGAATGAGGTGGTTGGACCTAGTTAAATCCGTTATTTTTCCTTAAAAATAACCTTGTTAAGGGAAATTTCGGCTTCGGTTTCACCTCAAAATGATTTTTCTAGAATTAGTTATGGTTTTTCAAAGTTAGACAAAATTCTGCCCAGAAATGTTGAACCAGCGTTTTTTTCCGAAATTTTGTGGAAATAATTGAAAATAAATCCACCAAGGGTAAAATTGTCATTAGTGGCCAAGATACCTCTTGGAATAATGTTTGTGAATTAATAAATACAATATTACCCTTATAGGATAACTGTGATCGCATTCTGACCGACAAAACAGAACTCGTCAACGAAGGTACGTTCGCATACTGTAACACTAACTCTGATGTTTACTGTATGTGTATATGTGCTATGTGTAAGTTATGCTTGTATACATGGTAATTGATAGCTTTGCTGTATTGTTAAAATGGTAATTTATAGCTCTGCTGTGTATTGTGTATTATTGATATGTTCACGTTGCTAAGTGTCACACATCTGCCAAGGGGCTTATGTGCTATTGGGATACATAGAGGCTAAGTGCTATATGCCTGCTAAGTGCCATGTATTAGCTAAGTGCCACATATCTGCTAAATGCCACACATTCGCCAAGGGGGGCTACGTGATAATAGGATTACGCTTGTTGTATATTTGTTTATTCGTATATTGCATAGATAAACATGAGGTTAACCGTTACTTGAGGTCCAATGGGCATTGGACCTCAGCTCTTAACATAGCTTCATGATCGGGGGTCCAAGAACCGAGGAGAAGCGCAAGCAGGCCGCATAGAAGCCCTGGCTGAAGATTTCCTTTTGACGTTCCGACGGAAGCTTTCCTTTTGTTGTTGTACATCACTTTTGAAATACTCGGTTACTGTACCGTTGTTGTAACCAGCCATACACACTACAGTTGGCACTTTGAATATATATATCAGTTACCCTTCCGCTCAGGTGCTTTACTCTGATGATTTGAAATGATTTTAAATGAAAAAAAAAAAAATTTATTCCACTTTTAAAAAATTGAGGTGTTACATGATTCATATGTTTATTTTTCGTTAAGAATTAAATCCCTTAATTAAAATTTCATAAGTAATAAAAAAGTAAATCTTGTGAAGGCTTTTTATTTTATTAAAAGGGTTAAAGTCCAAATTTGCCACGGAAGTTTTGCAAATAAAGCGTCCAACATCTGGAAGTTTTTTTGGTACCAAATTTACCCCGGAAGTATTAAAAAGGGACCAAATATACCTAAGACTGACAGAACGTCAAACGTTCGTTGGCCACGTCAGAAATGTTTTCTTTGGGTTAAAGTCCAAATTTGTCACGGAAGTTTTGCGAATGGAGCGTCTAGCACCCGGAAGTTTTTTTGGGTACCAAATTTACCCTAGATTTTTACCACATCATATAGACACGTCAAATTTTTGTTTTTTTTTTTTTGTTTTTAGCAAGCTTCATTTTCTCTGGATCCCAGCACCATTCTTCTTGGCCCATACATCCAACCCATATACTTACTGATCTTCTGTCATCCTCACTCCCTCTCGTTTTGACCCAGCAGCTTTACGTAAACAAAACAGATCCAACGCCATTACGTGAAGCAGATCCAACGCCATTATATGAAGCAGAGCAGATCGCGTATCAGTAACCAAATCAGTGGAGATCAAGGTGAAACACAAACCAACCAAACGCGCAAGAGCAGCTGATCTGCGATGAGCCATACCTCTTGAACTCTGTGCTCTTTATTTGAAAGTTCATGCGTCTGGACCTTTGTGTTTTATCTGGCTGATGAACTTCTATTTAAAGGGGTCTTTCTCTTGTCTCTGTGCCATTTGTTAGGCGTTGAAAATAAATCCGAAAGCAAAGCTGAAAACTGAAACTAAAACATAGGGTTGTTTGTAAGCTATGTTTTTTGCATCGGTTTGCTGGGTCTGTTAATGGTACCAAAATTACCCCGGAAGTATTAAAATGGTACCAAAATTACCCAAAAATGACGGAACGTCAAACGTCCGTTGCCACGTCGGTTTTTGGTATATTTGGTACCATTTTAATACTTTCGGGGTAAATCTGGTACCAAAAAAACTTCTAGGTGCTGGACGCTCCATTCGCAAAACTTCTGTGACAAATTTGGACTTTAACCCTTATTAAAATGTCAGATAATAATTAGATTGTATGTCAAATAAGCTCATGAGTTGTTATATTTTAATTGTTTAGACCACAAATGATATAGCAAACTAAATTCAAACAAGAATGTCTCTTATATTTTATAATAACACCCCTTTTGTGGTTAATATATGATCTAATCGGAGAGTTGATCTTAATCCTAAATATGATATATATTTTGTATATTTGTCAATCTTTTTCTAATTTATTCTTATTGATGCTCCCTCAACAATAATTAAGAGAAACGTGGAGGGAATTACCTTAATCTAATCAAATTAAGTAAATAGGTTTTATGTTAAGGCCCAGAGAGTATATATAATCATCTAATAACCGGGTTTAAACATAAATATAAGATTAAAATAATAGTTTTTTCGAAATATTGCGCATGAGAAGTTAGCATATTAGGGGATGAAATTCAGGGGGACTTTCTTTTGTTTATATTTATACTGTTTTCGATAGCAACAACTTTTTTGCTAATATTTATAAAAAAAATAAAAATAATTTTATTTGTGGAATATATTATTCTTTCCATTTTTAACAATTTCCCATTATGCTGGATTCTTCAAAATGAACTCACAGGTGATAGGTACGTAATACTCTCCATACGAGCTGGTTTTCCAGGTGACTGTAGAATGAACGAAGTGAGGGATGGTTATTATTGATTTGCTGACAGTGAAAGGCTAAGATAATGATTAGAATGTAAGAGTAATATTGTGTCAATTTGTAATAATTAATGTCATAAGGCTGATTCTAGAAGCTCATGTATAAGAGTTAGGTAATGAAGTAACTTCTGAATTCGTTTTTGTGGCATGGTGACGTGTCATCTTCCTTTGTCACTTCTCCAAGTGCTCTATATGCTTACAATTGGTTTAATTTGCAATGAAAGATGGTTAGGTATATTTGACTAACAAATAAAGAATAATATAAAATTAGACATTTAAAAAATGTGAATTATGAGTTTTGATGAAAATTGTATCAACGTGACAGATCAACTGCAATAATATAATTAACTCATTTTGCCAAATGTCAAATACGTTGCTCTATATGCTTGCAATTGGTTTCTCATGCGATGAGAGGATTGTTAGATATATTTGACTAACAAAAGTTAAATATATATAATGAATGAATACACATAGATATCCGCGTGCTTGAATGTCTATTCATGCCAAATTTAGTCTATCTAAAATGTTTCATTGTCACAAATAAATAAATAAATAAAGATCAGTTGAATTTAATTTGACAATAAAGATGGTCAGAATTCACACTATTCACATAAAAGTTTCTGAAAAGAAACGAGAGAATTCCAAAGCCAGAACTTCTGGAGAAACAGTTTTCATCAATTTAAAGTGATGAATGCTGACTCTCTTCTTGTTCTTCAAGATCTTTAACTATTAACTAATTAAGTAACAATATGTGGTCACTATTTTTCTTAGGATATTCTTTTCTCCAAAGAGCAACCCTCATAGAAATTCAGGAACTTCACTTTTTTCCTACTTTCTGCCAAATAATAATAATCTTTTCGCCACACACAGATATATGTGTGTGTGTGTGTGTGTAAAAAGTTGAGTTACTATTAAAGTTCTCATAATTCGAAAACTTTGCTTTAATTCTTAACATCATTTTCCCTGTTTGCGGTAGATGTGCAGATAAAAACAAACTGCGGCCTGCTGGGAGACTACGATGTTTGGCTGCAGGGGGAAAAGTGAGTATAAAAAAAATCAGAGACAGGGTAAAATGTTTCTGTCAAGTAAGTCTCACCTAGAGAAAGAATTAAAGTATAGGGGAATTAGATGGACCAAACAATAACATTAGTCATAAGAAGCGATTCTTCATTTCATAACCACCACACCTCGAGATAGATCCTTGTGTTTTTGCAGACAGTCTAAATAGTTACCTTCTCATCTCTTGATTTCTAAAATGGGATTCTTATAAAATTAATTGCGCTTAGCCCTCTAGAAACATAGGCCGAACAAGGGAGCTTTTTGACTTTCTTTAGATATGGATAACATGGAACATAGCTGAAGATTTCTCTCCGATCTTAGATGTGCAAGTTACTTACGAAAAGGGCGTAGCTTTAGCACAAGGGTTAATCATTCACAACAATGTGGCAAGCTAAAATTTGCATCATGGTAGGAGAGACACCCACATTTAGTGTTTGGTGTCTCGAATATAATAGGAGCATATCCATGCTTAACAAAAAAATAAATATAAAAGCTAGTTAATTATAATTTGGAGAGATTAACAAAATTAAATAATTTTTTTACTTACAACATATGTTACATAATGTATCTAAAATGTTTATGTGTATCATTAAATTATATATTAATTTATAAGTCAAATAAATTAATTTCTAGAAAAATGATAAATACCAATGATAAAATAAAAAAGAAGATTTTAGATTTATGATCAAAATTCACTTCTAAACTGCCTCTAATATTTAATATGGGAAGCAGTGTCTGTTTGATCAACTACCCAGATATGTCATATAGTATATGATATCGATTGCATGCCATTTGCTCAATCAAAGTTTTTTTCTAAATATATAATGGCTCGTTTCATACATCATTGCTAAGCAAACATAGGACACACCAATGGAGTTAAATCTAGTAAAAGAGGCTAATCACTGGTCACATGACAAACTAAAGGTCATAGCTTCACTCGGAGAAATATCTCAAGCATATGAGGATATTTGTAGTTATATAAAAAACATGAGTCGAATAGAAAGGGACAAGGATATATGGAGAACACAAGAGTAAAACTTGGAATCCCTTGGCAAATCCTAGACAGGGGAAGCCTCAATGAGGGATAAGAAAGAGGGTGTTTGGATGATTCGATAACGAGGGAAGCCAGCTTGGTGTAACAGTTTCTTCCACTCTGATTCAGTCCTCTCTTTTCCACCTGAAGAATGTGCAATCATCAACAAATCGGTGACCAAACCTATCTCATCGAACAAGCCTTTACCCTCTGGCTTCAACACAAATTCTGCTATTATCACTTTTCCTTTCTCTTCTTTTGCTGCTATCGCCTCCTTGCAGTTCTTCAGTATCTTTATGCAATCTTCATCGTTCCAATCATGCAGTATCCACTGCATTTATGAACTCATTATCACATAAGATGCGTTTCAATATTTGGAAGTTATAAATATGTAAGAATGGAACTATTTCTTTTCTTTTCTTTTTTTTGTCTTTTCCAATTACTCCTTTGACCCTTAGCTTCGACGATATTTCACACAAATCAAGAATCTTAAACTACTTTAACTTTATCTTAAAATATAACAACTTTCTCTTAAAATTTAACAATTTTCCAACTTTACTTTTATTTAACTACACACTCTCTAAAAAAATAATTATCTGCACAATAATAAAGTAAGGATAAAATTCTATATTCATGTCAAAATTTTATGTTGTGTCTCATAAATAGAACCAAAAAAAAAATGCATTCTCTCTATGTTATAAATAAGACTAAATGAGTGTATGTTTTTATTTATAAAGGATAAGTAAAAGAGAGAAATAGTTGTAAGAAAAATGATTAAAGAGATTTATGGGAAAAAGGTAATGAGAGATAATATAATTAATAATTACGAGTAAAATTGGTGAAAATAAATATAACGTTCTAATTATTATTGTCAAAAACTAGTGTAAAAACTTACATTTTTATGTTTTTATTGGAGGAATATGTGTTAAGATGCAAATAAAAACTGTCAGCTCTGTAGTAAAAATGGGTAAAAACGTTTCTATTGTTTTTACCATTTTTATTTAAAACAAAAAATTTAAATAAAAAATCATATTTTTATTTCCCCCATATCAAAATACTATGGATGATTTTGTTTTTGTAATGGTCAATTCAAAATTGGAAAAGAAAAAAAGCTCAAAACTCATGTATAGAATTATGATGATCATCTATTTGATGGCGCGATTGAATAGTGGAAAATGAAGAAGATTGAAAAGATTTAAATAACTTAGATATTGATACCTATGATGAGGAAAACTTGATTGAAGTTGAAATAAAGGAACTTATGGATGGTCATGATTTAGATATTCAAAGTTTTGCAAATAAACTTACTATAAAAGCAAGAGAAGAGGATATTGAGGACGTGCAAGTTGATGTGTGTTTGATTTGAATTATTGATATAATTTAGAAATTATTAAATTTTATTCTTTTAATGTTTTGGAACTTAATTATATTGTAGGAGTTGTTAAACTTTTTTTGTGTTTTTGGACTATATTTTATACAATTATGTGACTTATATCTTTAAAATATAAAGTTGTTACTGAATTTTGAATACTGATTTATGTTTTTTTTACATGCATATGTATGAAATTTTGTATCATGACCTTACGATTACGAAGTAGAAACTTTACGTTTTATATAATTTCTACGAATTTTGTTTTTATCTTGACAACATTAGCTCAGATAATCCTAGACTCAATCTTTGAAGAGGGATCAAACCAATTAAAAAAATGGATTAATGTGAAAAAATACGTTCACTTATGATTTTCTCAAAAGTTTATCCAACACCATTTACTTTTTTGGAGTGCAAATAGTGTTACTTTTTTGTATTTTTAATGCTAAGATGGATGATGACTCAGCTAAATTTCATTTCAACTGATAGTGAAAACTGGAGAAAATTATAGAAGAGGGCACAGATAGTGTTGAAAATCACATAAAGGCGGCAAGAAGACGAAGATGAGCGACCCGATAGGTAAGATTGAGATTGGGAGAGAGAAAGGCAAAACTATAATTTTCAAAATATCTATATATGTCATTTTCTCTAGTTCTTTACCGCCAACTGAGATAAAATTTACCTAAATCATTATTTACGTTAGTTTTAAAATATAAACAAATCAAACTAACAGTCAATAGATATTTTTGCTCCATTTTTTAACCATATAGTCACTTTTACCGATAAACAAAAAAACACTTATTGGATGCACTTTTTAGGAAACCACCACATGTATATATTTTCACCTTAACCCTATAAAAAATATAATTTTATTAAAAAATAAACTATAAAATAGACATGAGGGAGTATATTTTGTGATGTAAGTTGACGCCAATATGAAATCTTAAAATTCATAATACACATTTTCCGTCGCCATCTTTTTTTCTTGTTTTAGATTTGGATAAAGGTGCAAAAATACCCTTGAACTTTCCCCTCATGAACGTCCAGCACCATGTGCTTTTTTTTGGAGCAAAAGTACCTACGTGGTTACATTTTAGGAGTAAAAATACCCTTCTCCGTTAGTTGATCGTTAACCTAGTGAAATTACCATTTTACCCTTAGTTTAAAATAATTTAAAAAAAAAAACAAAAAACCCCACCCCCACCTCCCCTTATAGGTGGGCCCCACCGCAGCCCCCCCACGCCGGCGGCCGCCCACCGCCGGTGACCGGCCGCCGAAGAACTTTTTTTTATAACTATTTTTAAAATAATTAAAAAGAATTTAAAAAAAAACAAAAATACCTCACCCCCCACCTCCCCTTGCGGGTGGGCCCCACTGCCGGCCCCCCCACTCCGGTGACCGGCAACTAGAGATTTTTTTTTTAATAACTATTTTAAAAATAATTAAGAATAATTAAAAAAAATACCACAGCCCCCACCTCCCCTTGCCGGTGGGCCCCACCGCCAACCCCCCCACGTCGGCGGCCGCCCATCGCCGACGACCCCCGCCGGCGACCGGCCGCCAGAGATATTTTTATTTTATAACTATTTTAAAAATATTTAAAAAAAAAGAAAAATAAGCTTTTCAAGAGATGAATTGTTTTTTATCACACTTTGAACCCAAACAAAAATAATTATTTTAAAAATAATTAAGACAAAAATAATTTTTCTTTTATTAAAAAAAAAAGTCGCCAGCGGCAGGTGGCCGCCGGCGTGGGGGGCCTGGAGGTGGGGCCCATCGACAAGGGGAGGTGGGGTGGGCTAATTTTTTTTTAATTATTTTAAAAATAGTTATAAAAAAAAATCTCCCGCGGTCGGTCGTCGGAAGCAAGGGGTGGGGTGTTTTTGTTTTTGTTTTTAATTATTTTAAAAATAGTTATAAAAAAAAAATCTCTGGCGGCCGTTCACAGGAGGTGGTCGCCGACGATGGGGCCCACCGGCAAGGGGAGGTGGGGGTGGGATATTTTTGTTTTTGTTTTTAATTATTTTAAAAATAGTTATAAAAGAAAAAAACAATTCTCCGACGGCCGGTCATCGAAGGTGGTAGCCTACGGTGGGCGGCTGCTGGCATAGGGGGCCGGCAATGGGGCCCATTGGCAAGAGGAGGTGGGGATGGGGTATTTTTGTTTTTTGTAATTATTTTAGAAATAGTTATAAAAAAAATCTCCGATAGCCGGTCGCCGGAGGTGTTCACCAGCGGTGGGGCCCACCGGCCAAGGGAGGTGGGATGGGGTATTTTTTTTAATTATTTTAAATTATTTTAAAAATAGTTATAAAAAAATTCTCTAGCGGCCGGTCGCCGGAGGTGGTCGCCAGCAACCGGTCACCTGCGTTGGGCGGCCGTCGGCATGGGGGGGCTGGCGGTGGGGCCCACCGGCACGGGGAGGTGGAGGGTGGGGTATTTTTTTGTTTTTTTTAATTATTTTAAACTAAGGGCTAAATGGTAATTTCACTAGGTTAACGTTCAACAAATGGTCAACTAACGGAGAAGGGTATTTTTGCTCCTAAAATGTAACCACGTAAGTACTTTTACTCCAAAAAAAAACACATGGTGTTGGACGCTCCTGAAAGCAAAATTCAAGGGTATTTTTGCACCTTTAGATTTTAGATGTCATTGTTGACAGCTGTATATATCACGTGAAAAACATTTAGAATACCGACCTAAGATTCTAAGAAGATAAAAATAGAGAAACAAACAAGAAGAGCAGGTTGACAAGATGAATCTATAGGCGGAGCTTTATAGACACAAGGGGGCAAAAAACAAATGTCTCAAATATGTAAATAAGATTTTATATATATATATATTTAATCCAAAAATATGTACATTTATTCCCAAAATTTATACATTTAGTCGCTCCAAATAAATTTTTTTAATTAATGAATAAATATATATTTAACCTCTCTAAATATTTATCCCAAGATCTGTCATTGTTATCACATTAATTTACGGGGAAAAAAACTAATAGTAAACAAATGGGTTAGTTCATTAAAATATTCATGTAGAGACTTTGACATAATCGTTATCAATATCATAGACCTCAATGAAGAATTTAGACGTGTAACCATTAATCAACCTCTTGAGTGTGTATACGCATACAATTTATTTATAATGGCTTAATATGTCAGAAATAACCTAACCTGTGCAGGGATATATATGCGGGAACCGGTAGGTTCATAGCTTTTTTCATTAAAAATAAGATTTAATGTTTCTGGTTTTAATAAAAAAAAAAACTTTTTTCTACCGAAATCACGTAAAAGTGAAGAGATGTCATCAGACAAAAAAAATTTATGCACAGCAGAAACATTAAACCTATTCGATCAAAAAGAAACATTAAACCTTTAAAAATATATAATTCAGATATGTATCAAACAATTTCTTACCTTCATGAAAACAGCATCAGCAGGAGGGACGGAGTGGAACATATCTCCTCCGACGTGGCTGACTCCGTCGTATTCAGGCGCGGTGGCGATGACATGAGGAAGATCGAAGTTGATGCACTTTATGTGGGGATACGATTTCACTATCTCCGACGAAGACCGTCCGGTGTTCCCTCCGACATCCACCAACGACCCAATGCCCTCAAACCCTTCCTTGTACGCCGATAACACCGCCATAATCACCATCCTCGCCATACAGGCCATCCCATCGTTGAAAAGGTTGTTGAAATCTGGGCTCTCTGATGCAAACTCCCAGATCTCACGGCCATGAGCCTTCTTGAACGCGGGCCCACCTTCTCTCACGCAGTGGCTCAGATAGTGCCACGGAGCCATAAGAGTGGGATGGTTTTGCAGGAGAAGCACGGGAGCGAGGTTCAGGTCTGAGTCATTCAGGAGCCACCTGGAAGAGTGGGTGAGGCCGTAGAGGGTGTCTCCGCCATCGGAGGGGTGGTGGGCGGTGAAGATGTTGCGGCGGACGAGGAGCCTGATGATGCGAGCGAGGGTGGCAGGGTCGGGCGAGGGAGCGTCGGAGAGGGAGGCGATGATTTGTGACAAGGACATTGGTCCTCCGTGGCGGTGGATAATGTCGGGAATGCGGAGCTCCACGGCGGATTTGAGGGCCATGGAATCAACAAAACCGAACATGCACTTCCATACAAGAACTTGACCTTGTAATGTTAGTGTCTCCTCTCCATTAGCATATTCTCCCATCTCTGTGTGTGTGATGGATAGTGCTAGTATGAGTCAGAGACGCAGCTGCCCTGTTGAGATATATATATATATATATATATATATTCTCACCGAGGCCTGCATCCACACTGCTTTACCAAGTAAAATATATATATATATATTTTACTTGGTAAAGCAGTGTGGATGCAGGCCTCGGTGAGAATAAAAGTGATGTGACGCTAAAGTAGGAAATAAACAGATGCTCCAATCTAAACTATTTAACAATATTGATATGATATCTATAGTATTTAATATAAAAAATATTAATTTGATTTGATTAAATTAAGAAAATCAATTAAGTTAGTTAAAATAATATTATTTTCTAATTAAAACACTTTAGTCATCTTCTTTAATTTCCTCATTTACTTTCCTCATTAATTATTGTTGATGGAACATCAATAAAAAAATTAAAAAAAGATTAATAAATATGAAAACTATGTTTTATACTTAGACTAAGATAGTCTTTGCAAACCTTCTAAAAACTAAGTTTTATGTAATATGAGGTAAGTATATGAGAAAAATTTTATTTCAACTTACGCAAAACCTATATTTTAGGGAACTTCCAAACAAGTACTAAAACCACCTCCTCAAACAGTCCTATATTAAAAAGACCGAAGGGTATATATTTTGAGGGAAAAATTAATGGGTATAGAAAATTATAAAGCATATTCATTTTACTTGCTTGCTTAAGCTAGCTTCTTTTTACAACATGGTTATCTTAACTTTATATATATATGATCACACATACTGTGCTAGTGCATGGCTAGGCCCCAACTACTAGGAAGGTTTGCTTCTCACTATTACATCGATAAGGGTGTCCCAAGCTGAAAAAAAAAGTCAAATTATAATACTACTTTTAATCCAAGAGTTCAAACACACACAAAAATCAATCTATAACAATCCAATGCATTAATAATTCTTTAAGTTGTTGGAACAATTAACTTAACTTAATTCTATAGTTTTAAAGTTTTGAGTTTGTTACTTAAAAATCCCGGTTTGACACTAAAATCCCAATTAGATATTTTAACAATATTTAAATAATTTTTAAATCAAATCAAACAAACTATTTAAGTTATTGATTATCGTCAATTTCATTCTATTACATAAAATCCCCAATTTTAAGTTTAGGGCATAAATAGCTAAATTATAGATCTTCACTTTAATTAAAAAAAATAAACCCATTAAAACTTTAAGAATAGCTCCATTAATCTAAATAAATTATTTAAACCTCAATTAATCAGTAAAAACATCGTATATGACATAAATCCTAAACTTTTTAAATAGAAAATTAAATTAAAATTTCTACAACAACTAACTTAAAATTTTAAATCAGTTAAGATTAAAATTAATCATCCTCTACATATGTATAATTATCTATCATCAAAACTCAATTTTTTTCTAAAATTCTAACTTCAAAATTTCACGAAATAGAAAATTACGTGGAATAATTTTTATAAAGGGAATTTGTGAGTAAAAGTTATTTTAGTTACCTAACTCAACCAAACTGTTGAATCCTAGATTGGAAAAATGAAGAACACTCTCCTGATGATTCGAATGCTCCAGTTGTGAAAATGAGCCTATTGATTAATGGGTGGGTTTGAGCCGAAAAAGATCAACAGGTGGGGTATCTTGTTCACTAAAGGGCGTTGACCCGTGACTGATGGGTGGGGTATTAAATACCCACCTGCCTCTTTTGACCATGCGTGCCGGTTTAGTTTTTTCTTCTTCTTCTTTTCTGATTTTTTTGGGGGTATTATTTTATTGCAAGAGATTATATAATAATTCCATTCATTATATATAATTATTTTTTAATTATAATTAAATTTTAAAAGTAAAAATTAAGATGTTACCCGTGCCCCATTAGGTATTGGTTGTAGAAATTAAAATATGAAACATGCGTCACTTACCATATGTCATTAGTTTGATATAAATGTTTAAGATTAATTTAAAATTATTAAGTATTTTAATCATTTAAAAACTAACGGGAATTTCACATATTGATATAAAAATTATAATATCAAAATCATTCAGCAAAATAGACAAAAGGGGGGGAAAGCCTCAATCCTTTAAATAAGCTCAGTACGTAGTTGATAATTAAACATAGCTTATGTAACTTAATACACCTAACAAACCTAACATTATTCCATTAATTATAGTTAAATCTTTTTATCATCCCCACTTGTCTATAGTGTGGTGGATGATGATAATTAAGATGGGTTGTATAAGAAGTAAAAAGTAGCTAGATTAGTGAAATCTATCTTGACTTCCTGTGTTTGTTAAGGGGAAAAAACTAAATATACAAAATTATGATAAGATCGATAATATAACATTAATTAACTGATCTCAACCACCAAGACTTAGTCATCCATGGAACATAGCATAGAAAATGGCTGAGTAATTGCCACTTGCAAGTACAACGTACCACATCAAATTTTGACTTGTATATCTTATGACATTTTTAGGGTTACATGTTGGACTTGACTTCTATCCTTTACTATTGGGTCCGCTGATTTATATGATGACGTTTTTGTCATAAAACACACCCACTTGGTCCTTTAAAAAAATTCAAACCACTGTTAGGTAATAAAAAGATAATTCAGAACATTAGATGGTACTAAAAAAAATTTTTATAGTCTTGAAAAATTATTTCATGATCCTAAAAAAATATTTTAGGTACTAATTACTACTAAAAGAATACTAACTGGTACTGAAAAAATAATTCATGTTTTTTAAAAATTATTTTAGAATCTTAAAAAAATATTTTAAACTATATTTTTAGTAGCATTAAGAACCAGAAATATTTTTTCAAGATCCTAAAATAATTTTTTAAAATCATGAATTATTTTTTCAGTATAAGTCAGTATTCTTTTAGTATTAATCAGTATCGTGAAATATTTTTTCAATATCTTGAAATAATTTTTCAAGATCATGAAGAATTATTTTAGTACCATCCAGTATCCTAAATTATCTTTTTACAACTTGACAGTGCTTCGAAATATTTATTTTTTTTTAAAGGACCAGATGGGTGTGTTTTGTGACAAAAACGTCACCGTATAACACAGCGGACACCCCGGACCTGAGATAGCAAAGGATGTAAACCAAGTTCATACATTTTGCATATCATACAGCTAAAGGCGCAGGTATTATATAGTCTATACTTCATGCATGATTTCACACAAGTGACACTAGAGAATGAAGAAATTGCGAGATTATTATTGATTCGTCAACCAGCTAAAGGCACAGAAATAAATAATTAGCAGATTAATACAGCTGCCGTGGGTTTGTATTAATTCATGTTGTATAATGTCAATTCTGCCCACTTAAGGGCACTAAATTAATCAATATAATGTCAATTATAGAAGCATATTTTAGGGATAGGAAATGAAATAATTAACTTTTATCCATTCTTTTATCTTTGACATTTGGTGATAAAATCATACAGGGTCCTCATTTGTCAATCCCCATCTTCATAAATTAAAAGAATTGTCAAACTAATCATAAATAGGTGGGTGAACGCACAGAAGAATTGGTTTCCCGCAGATCTGCGGAGCAGGGAAACCGGTCCACGTGAGAGATGCAATATAGTCAACTTGACATATATTCTAATAGTCTTAATTTTTAAATATAAGATTTAATTGATTTTTAAAAAAAATAAAAAATTTAAATAAATTAGTTAATTATAATATAAATTATGTATCATTAAATTATATAATATTTTTTAAATTAAAAAAATTAATTTATATAAAAATATAATAATAAATATTTTAAAATAATTCCTTTAATAATTTTAAATGAGTTAATCGACCCTTATATTAAATTCATGAAGCACTATATATGTGGAAAGTAGAGTTCTTTGCGTGATGGACGGGACGTTTTTCTAATATTATCTCTAAGGATATAAATTCTTGGGGAAGTCCCCAAAAAATACTACTGCCAGTCCTAATTATAAGTCATATTTAATTGATTTAGGGAGATTAAGGAGGGGAGTTAAATTAGTTAATTTCACTCATTTTTCTAAAATGTCCTTATATAAATTTTCAATGACATTAACATACCTCCCCAACCTAAAATCTTCTTTTTCATGCTTTCTAATTGAAATGATGGTCTTACTATATATACATATATGTGTGTGCACACATATGTATGTATGTATGTATGTGTCTGCGCGCACACACATATCTACAACCCAAAAAAAAAAACACACATACACCCCCCACAGATACACACATATCTAGATAAAAATACAAACCCTCACACCTCCCACACTGTAACATCCCAAATTCCAGGTTCGAAAATCGTGTCGGTTGACACTTAGTTTTAGGAAAATCAACAGAGTTTGAGATGCTACAGCTTAGAGTACTGCGGAAATGGATAGCGTGCGCTAAGATTTAGACAGTGAGTATCTGATATAGAATGCTCAGACATATGATGATGCCCCGACATAAGCTGATATATTAAATATCCCGAAGGAATATTCATGTGATACAACTTACAGAGATTAAATACAATTCTCTGATAAAGAAAGTCTTAAATAAGACCTATGACTTGAAACCTAACATCAGTTAATCAGACAATTTGGCCAGGTCGGTGTTCAATCTAGTGGGAGTCTCACCAACTCTATGGCGACTTGTGACAACCCATCGATGAACCCTTCCTTAGTTTAAGCACCAAATGGTTTGAAATAACTTTATTAGATTCTTGCCAGAAACTAAATCCTAATAACTTTTACCGACCTTCGTCTTCGACCGCTGCCTCCTCACGGCTCTATCCACCGGCATCTTCTCTATCCTGGTTTCTTCCATGTACTAGTCATTAAGATTGAGGTCCAATGCCCATTAGACCTCAGGTAACAGTTAACCTTATGCTCAAGTATAACAGTATGTATGATAGATATTCATTTACAATTCAGCATATAACTATACATAGCACACAACACATGTCATAGTTCATATCACAACAATACCTCTACATAACACACAACCCATGTAAGGTCCACATAGTTTGCACATAAACCAGTGCCACGCCCCGGACCGTGTTCTCAGTGCTAGGAAAACATCCATACGGCATTACCAAGACTGTAACCCGTTTTCACATAATAGCTAAATGTATAAACAGTGACTTAAGATAGAGTCTTAATCACGGTGCATGACCCAAGACTCAGTCTTGTCCACGACTATATGAATCATCACATCACATATAGAGCATACAAGCAGCATAAGAGTTAGAGTTACAGTACGCGTCCGTACCTTTCACCGGGTAACTGTCAAACGTCCGACCTTTGGATCCGGCCTTGGACCTCCCGGATATCCTAACATATCATCATATCACTTAGAATAATATCCTAAGAGATATTTCCACTTCTATTTACTTCTCTACCCTTGGTGGATTTGTTATTTACAATTCTGCCATTACATTTATTCAAAAACGCAATGCAGTATTTTCTAGGCAGATTTTTCGGTAATTTTGGAAAATCATAATTAATTCTAAAAAAATCATTTTGAGGTGCTGTAAAATTCCTCATGACCCTTGGCATGTCTATTTTCAAGGAAAAATATTCCCAGAACCTAGAACACCATGAATCATTCCCAGTTTTAAATTTTCTCAACGTTGCCCAGATTTTATTCCAGCAAAAATGGCTTAACTTCAAAAATTCATATCTCCTTGACCGGAGATCAAAACGTTACATATTTTATATATTTGGAAAGCCCTACATGTCTACTTTCTTTCTGGAAAATTTCATGATTTTATAACTTTATTTGTTACATAAAATCATAGCATCTTTTTCACTGCTTATCTAAGATTTAAGAACCGAAAATTCTACAACTTTCACAACATTAATCCATTGCTTCCCAAAAATTATTCCCTACTATGTTTTTACCTCTTCAGACATTTTTCAATGCAATGAGGCCTAAAAACAAGTATAGGAATTTATTCTCTAATTTTCTGGATTAAACTAGCATTTATACTAAGAACTTATAAAAACTAAAGACTAGAACTTAAGAACTAGAGCTTACCTCTTGAAGACTCTTGAACTCCTTCCTCCTTCTTGCTTCACTCTCCTCTTAAACTCTCCAATCTTTGGTATGAGTTTGGTGTGAAGAAAAATGAAGCATAAAGCCTCCTATTTTATAGCCAACCATGAGTTAACTACCTAGCAACTTTAATTCCATTCTAATCATTGATTTTTACTTAACTAGGAAGCTTAAATCTTGACCTTACACCTCTTACAAAAAATGTCACCTCCCTCCCTTTTCTTAGATTCATCTTTTCTCTTTCATCCACTACACACACACACACTCACAACACACACATGTGCTCTTGTGATGTCATCTTGATGACATAATCAAGGCTTAGGTGTCATTGTTGACTTTTCAATACTAATTAACAATTCTTAATTATCATATTAATCAAGTGTTTACATGCTCTTTAATTATATTTTGCCATTAGCTAACTCAATTACATGAAGATTTAAACTTAATTACTTGAGATATTATTTCATTCTCTTTGGCTTAATTATTTTCAAATATAATTAGCCCTCATTTGATACTTTTAATTTGTCTTTAATCATCTTGAAGAATTATGCAACTAATCTCAATTAGTGCAAACTTATTTTGTTAAGAATAATTGTAATTCATTTAATATACCTCTTAATTATGCTAAATTAATTATCAACACTCTTTATGCCAACCTTGACCCTCCATTGGTCATTAATATCAAATTAGGGGTTTCATATAATTAATTTTGGATATCTCCTTTTATTCATGTTTAAACAATCAACAATTAATTACTTATTTAATCACTTACTAATTGTTGACAATTTTCTTAATTAGGATTAATTATTTTCTTACAACTATTTTACTAACACTAATAATTTATGCATCATGCATAATATTAAAAATCATGGAGCAATTTATGTTCCCCAAAATGATATTTAATTTTGTCTTATTATTTCCCAAGGAAAATAATCTCATAAATTACCTAAATTAGAGACAACATACTTTCTAATTTTTAATAAATATTTAGTTGCCTCTTAGGATTTTATCATAATTTTCTCAGGGTATTTTATGACCCACAAATATTTTAGGGACCTATTTGCAAATTATCTAATGTTTTAAGGACCTTTTCGCACATTTTTTAATCTTAGGAGAAACTGTTTTAATAATAAGGTAAATTCAATACAAGGTGTTTGAGACCTCATATTTACCTATTTTCAATAGGTATATTCTATCAATTTATGATATTTACCCTAATTCAAATTTTAGGGTATTACACACACACACATGTATACACACATCCACACACACATATACATAAATATACAAATACACACACACATATAAGTGTATGAGTACACACATACATATATAAAGACACACATTTACACACACACACAATGCGTGTGTATGTCTATATGTGTGTGTGTATACATATATAAATATGTGTGTGTATCTACACACACATATTGGTAAATTAACGTTAACTCATTGATAAACAAATTAAAATCCAACAATTTAAGAGTTTTATTGACTGGAAAATTCTATACACCTAAATGTATATACTTACAAAAAACTAAACATACTTGAGAGAATAAAATAGAGGCGTTTTAGAAAGAAATTGACAAAAATTTAAATTTTGTCCTATAATTAGGATCAAAACCAACTCCCAAATATTATCCTATAATTAGGACAGGAGGGAGTATTAAAACAGACAAAACACAAATAAATGTGATCAATTTGCAAAATCTTATGTCAAATTAAAAGGAGGAATTTGGGATAAGAAAATGTTCTAAATTTACTTTTATGTCCTTCATCTTTTTGTCTCTCTCACCTCTCCTCTTCCTTTTGTCTCTCTCCTCTTTTCCTCTTCCGTTAAACCTCCGTTGAACATTTTTCCCTTCTTCAATGGTTATTCCTTTCGATTTGGTTCTTTGGGGGCAGTGGAGTAATAGTGAAACAGAGGAACGGCGATGAGACTGTGTTCCAGATCTTTGACGGCGTCTTCATGCTCCAATTGTTGTTGTGCGAGTTGTGGTAGTGATAGGCTTCAGTGAGGAACAGTAACAGTCCACCTCAGATCTTCTTGATTGCGATTTTGGTCGGAGTTGTGCAATTTGAGTTTGATTTGAGTTTTTTTTCCCTTGTGAATTTGAGTTCATTGAGTTTGATTTCTGGGTCGAAATGAAACTTTGACATTTTTTCATATGAGTTGTGTGTTTGTGATTATGGTGGTTAGACATAAATGGTAAATCAATATGTTTCACTGGTATTTGATTTCTATAGACCATTGATTTGTTGTTCTTAATTTAATTATGGTGGTTGTTTATTGAAACTGCATTATCTAATGCTTTTACCGACTAGACTAGATGTGGATTTTGTTGCGAGTTTAACGATTTCATCATCATTTTTCACATCTTCTTATCCATGGACAATTTTTAAGGAACAAGTTTCAAAGGTTAATAATAATGTTTATATATAAATTAACAATATGAGATTTTAAATTAATAACTTCATCATCCCTTTTCGCACTACATATCCCTAAAAACCAATAACCTTGTAGGTATAATTTTTAAGACACAAATTTCAAACACCAATAACATACATTAGTATATAGATTAACATTAGAATTTAAATTAACGACTTCATAATCCTTTTTCTCGACTTCTTATCTAGACACAAGTTTCAGGGGTCAATAATAATATCAATATAGAGATTAATAACATGAGATTTTAAATTAACAACTTCATCATTCTTTTTCATCACTTTATATCGGTATAATTTTCAAGTCACAATTTTAAGAGGTTAATAACAACATTAATATGTAGATTTACCATATGAAAATTTAAATTGACGACTTCATCATCTTTTTTCATAACTTCATATCCCTAAAAATCAACAACTCTCTAGGTATAAATTTTAGGACACAAGTTTCAGGTATCAATAATAACATTAATATATAGAGTAACAATATGAGAATAAAAATTAACAACTTTAGTATCCTCTTTCACAACTTCTTCCATTCTATATGTTGTTTCAAATTGTAATCAAAGGCATATTGGTTAATTTGAGATTTGGAGAGATTTGAAAATCTCATATTCTTCCATCAAGCCTGACATGGGATTTTACAAATTGGCCACACTTATTTATCTTTTACCTATTTTAATAGTGTTTTTTTTTTAAGATTTTGCTTAAATTCTTGTCAACTTGCTTTTGAATTTCCAACTACTTCACAATAGACAGGGTGCTTGATATGAGTATATGATGGTTAGTCTTCTTTCTCCATCATGTGCTCTTTTGACTATTTAACGAAGGGTACATTTTTTTAAAAAAAAATAATGCTGTTTGGAATTCGTAAAGTAACTTATATTTTGAATATTTTAAAAGTAGGAAAAAAAAGTACATTAATAGGGAGTTTGTCATATTCCATGTTAGCATTGTTTTAGAAGCTCATTTCTGTATATTAGGATGAAATTTCTCTCACATATTCACTTTATAAATGGTAAAAGTTATTTTTTAAAAATTAATTTAAATATTCATCTATCAGGCAAGTAAGGGTGGCCGCGCGGAATAGTTAATTACAATTATTGAATGTTTGAAAACCATGAAAGCGATGCCCCACTCTAATTTCACTTGTCAACCTTACTCCCTCTTTTTCCTTTTTCTATTATAAGCAATAAATAATTGAATTATGTGATGTTGATAATATTTGCTAAATTTAATTCAAAAAGATATTATATAAAATATTTTTTTCTTTAAGGGTTAAGGTGCAAAAATACAAATGAACTTTTTTCCAGGTGTAAAAATACATAAATGCTTTTTTGAGGAGCAAAAATACACACGTGGTTTATTTTAGTGCAAAAGTCACATTCCATCGTTAAGCTACTGTTTATCGTGATGAGAGAGAAAGAGATGAGATGAATAGTAACATAACGGCGGTGAACAGTGACTTAGCGGTGGGATGTGACTTTTGCACCAAAATGGTAACCACGTGTGTATTTTTGCTCCTCAAAAAAGCATATATGTATTTTTGCTCCTGAAAAAAAAAAGCTTATGTGTATTTTTGCTTATGAGAAAAAAATTTATTTATATTTTTACACCTTAACCCTTTCTTTAAAAAAAAGTACTATCATTTAGTGGGAGTTAATGAGGAAAATGTGAAAATTAAATATTCCCTCGAGTTTTAAATATAAGAAAAAGTTGATTTTTTTTAAAATAAATAAATTAAATAAGATATTTAATCATATCATATATTGTATATCATTGATCAAATAATATATAAGTTTATATGTTAGTTAAAATAGTTTGGAGAAAAAAATAATAAATATAAATATTTTAAAGTAATTTAATTAGATTCCTTAATATCTCTAAAAAAGTCAATATTCTTGTATTATATTTGGGATCAAAGGAAGTATGAATAATATGAGTTATTTAATAAGAACAAGAATAAGAATATTTGGCCAAAAAAAAATAAGAATAAGAATAAAATAGACAAATAAAAAAGGGTTAAGGTGCAAAAATACACATATATTTTTCTCCCAGGAGCGCCCAGCACCATATGTTTTTTTTTTGTGCAAAAATACACATGTCATTATGTTTTAGGAGCAAAAATACCACTTCCGTTAGTTGATCGTTAACTGACCGTTAGTTGACCGTTAACCATGGTGAAATTACTCTTTTGCCCTTAACCCTTTTCTTTTTTAATTATTCTAAACTAAGGGCAAAAAGGTAATTTCACCATGGTTAACGGTCAACTAACGGAAGTGATATTTTTCCTCCTAAAACCTAACGGCGTGTGTATTTTTGCACAAAAAAAAACATATGATGCTAGACACTCCTAGAAGAAAAACATATGTATATTTTTACACCTTAACCCAATAAAAAAAGCCAGTCGTCTAACATGCCCACAAAGAGTTTCTTAATAATAAGTAATTGGGGGGTGTAAGATATTACGTCCTCCCTCCATCCTATTATTCACTTATAATAAAAAAACACAGCCAAAGGAAAAGTAAAACGTGTGTATTTACTTTATAAGAATTTATTTATTTATTTATTTTATTCGCTTTTTAATTACACTATTTTTAAATACTAAGTACTTCTATTTAATTTGTTTCAATATTTGTAAAAATAAGTAATAATTATATTTTTAAATAGAGAAATAAGTTGTTGGCCAAAAAAAAAAGAGTAGAAATAAGTTATTTCGTGAAAAAAAGGAGAAGAAGAAGTCTTTTCTCGAAAAAAAAAAAAAGAATTGGAGCGAGTACCAGTCATGTAAATTGTCACAAATATAACTAATGTCACATCTCATTGCAGTGATGAAGCATCAGATAATCCTATATGTGTGTGTGTCTGTATATACACTCATTTTCTGACAAAAAAAAAAGTATATACACCCATTTAGACCCTAATTATAAGACCCCTCTAATCACCTAAGCAAAATCAATAAGAGATGGTCAAACCACTTGTACTTTTTGAAATGAAACAAAATTTCAAATTTATTCATATTTTAAGCTATAAATTACATCACTCAAGAGAAACAATTTTGAAACAATGTAATTTATACCCTCATTAGACCACTTGGTGACTTGTAATAAGAACTACTTATTTTCGTTTAGAAAATATCTTATAAGAACCAAACACAATAAATGTCATTAATATCTTAAAATATTACTAGCTCCGTTCCTATTTATAAGACAATATTTAGAAGTTCATCTTGATCCTCTTTATAGAACAAAGTTCTAATTTTTGTCAATTTCTTCCTAAAATACCTTTTTTGATACTTTTTCAATAATAATTAAGGGAGTATCATTTCTGCCTTTAAGGCGGAAAACTTTTTCTGCCTTGAGTTAAACCGACGCCGTTTTAACTCTTTTTTAAATGAAGAGATGGAAGGAAAAGAAGGGAAAGAAAAAAAATAAAAATAAAAAGAGCATCTCATCATATCTTCATTTAAAACAGAGCCAAAACGACGTCGTTTTGGCTCAAGGCAGAAAAAGTTTTCTGCCTTAAAGGAAGAAATGATATTCCCAATAATTAAATATAATAATAATTTGATAATGCACCTATATATTCTATAAAGTAAATAATGCTTGTAACTCATTAATGCCACATACACCTCAATTCTATTGTTTGTTTATTTTTTTTGGTACAATAATGTTGAGCAATTTTTGTCATATTTAATAATGACATTACTATTAAATTACACTTCGAACATCGAAAAGTAGGCCGGAAGTTGTTGAGAGATCAAAGATGTCAAACTGTGTAAGAGCTTGGAGAAATCGTATGTGAAGTAGGAGAGGTCCAACATAAAATAGTGAATCAGAATAACTGGATGCCATTTTAAATTTTAAATAAGGGTAAATCAGAATAATTTAACTAATATCTTTAATCTCTCCAAAGTTTGATAAATATGTCTTATAATTAAGACACAAGGAAGTACAATAGTATGAACAGTGTAGTTCTTCTTTCAAATTCTTTATAAGATCTCCATACTAGTTTCCCAATGAAAATGGAAACTTCCCTATGAAAGACGTATCTCAATTTGATGATGGATTAGCCTCAAAACGTAATAGCTCATTTACCAAATATTAGTGCATGAGAAGAACTTTAAAAACAAAATGATATATGATACAACTTATTTTCCCTGCATTTCAGTTCAGTATACATATTACATGTCTGTCTACAATACTTACAAAAATTCTCCCATTTCCAAGTTTTGAACATCATGCTGCTTCTGAAGAGACAAGAGTAGAGAGTTATTGCCAATGGTACAAGAGATTGTAAGAGGGAAGATCTTTCATTCTGTGCAGGTCTTCCAAGCACAACTCTTTCTCCAATTGCATCCTTGTTGCTTGTAAAACATCCTGATCGAACCCATTTGAGAAAAATGCCTCAAAAAATTTCCATGTCCAACATAACATAGTCTCTGTCTGTTTCACACCACTCATTCAACAAACTTAATTTTAACGAAAGGCCAACCAGATTGAATCGTGTCAACCAAACGTCTTGATTTGTTAGTAGACATCCACTATATCATTCTTAAATGTTTGCCTGCCAAAACTAGTTTCAGTGCAGACGTGAACGTTTTTGCTGCAATCAAATTCTTTTAATTTGAATCCACAGTATGTATGCTTTGGCTTGAATCACTAGAAGTTTCAAACAAGAAAGAAGGGAAGTGAAAGGAACTTTCAAAGATTAAAAATCTTGGGGGAATCACTTTAGGCCCCAAGAAAGGGATCTAATCGTCCAAAAGTCTAATAACAATTGAGAAGCATGTTTATTCGGCTCACTTGTCATTGGAACTTTTTCGTTGTTAAATCCCTTTC
Source organism: Acacia confusa (assembly GCA_037074495.1). Classification (NCBI taxonomy): domain Eukaryota; kingdom Viridiplantae; phylum Streptophyta; class Magnoliopsida; order Fabales; family Fabaceae; genus Acacia; species Acacia confusa. The sequence goes on from CM073509.1 coordinate 6,233,287, forward strand.
TTAACACCTCATAGTAATTCCCTTAAATTGGCTCTTATCTTGTTCTGACTTTCTTGCTAAGGATCTTCTGATGAAGCCTTCCAACATGAACAGTTTATGATTGTAAAAAGTGGATTTAGTATTAAAGTTCTCATTTTCATAATTTCAAAGCTTTGGTTCTTTATGTTTTTTCAGTTCTTTCTTTTTTTTTTTTTTTTTTTTTTGCAACAGATATGCAGGAAACAGAGAGAAAGAGAGATTACATTGAAGTTCATGTAGGAAGCATGCATAGCCAGCCATTGAGCATCCATCATCTCAAAAGCTATACAGTATAGAATATCAAATGCTTCTTCATCTTCTGCAACATACACCAAGTATTGATGCGATTTATAAATATTTGGAAAATTGAAAACCTAACAATGTAAGGAGTCATTCCACAATAACCGTGACAAGTATCACCATTAATTACCTTCTAATAATTTGACAAAATTAATTCCTGGAAGACAACTTGGTTTCACTGCAAGGGAAAAGAAGTAGAAATATTACTACCTCCTATTAACTTGACAAGATCTAAGTTGCCAATAAAAGGAAATTTTCATGCATCATAAATTTTCACAAACCAGAGCATAAATCCAGCATCTGTATGAGCATAAATGATACATTAATACCAGCAACAGCAAAGGGATACTCCCATGTTGCTCTATGTCCATCCTGCTTGAACAACAACCTATGAAAAGATGCCTTCGTTTCGAAGTCACAAAATTAGTACAGACTCCTCTTCTTGACAACGATTGACAGAAAAAAAAAACTAAGATGAAATAACAAAATTAAAAAGAAGCAGATCAAGAAATGCATACCGGGTATGTTCTTGCAAAAAACAGCAGATTTTCAAGTGAAATAAAGCCACATCCCCTGAAGCATGCAAGTTATGAGACAGAATACCTTTGAATGGCAAAATATTGATGTAATGAACATGTGCTCTCAAATCAGACATAAAGATCTCAATATTAATGCATTTAGAGCCTAGAAAAGATATGATATTAATGGATGAACCATTTTCTGAGGAACAAAAAATGGTTTACTGCATTTCATTATTCGTAAGGAGTACCTAAAGTCAGTTGATGGATTAGGACCTTGCCATCCCATATCTTTCCATTGGTCAGATACCAATCCCTTCAGAGCAACATCAGGAAACGCACACTGCCACAATGCTCTCAGAGCTTCCTGTTCAGAGTTAATTATAACTGAAAGGTCGCAACTTACAGTTCAATAAAATAAGAGAAACCTTTAGACAGTTTATAAATTGGAGTGTAATTGTGTCTGCAAATGATTAAGTACTTGATGATCAAGGCGAGTCTCATCGAAAGGCACTTGCATCCGTTGTTGAAGCTTTTGAAGCCTTTGTTCCTAGCAACAAAACGAAAATACTGTTAGTTCAATGATTTTTTTGTGATGACAAAAACAGTCATATACTAGGAACACAATTGTGAATCTAGTTTCTAACCAAATATTAAAATAATCTTCTCCAATGATGTAATGTGTCATGAAGTGTCCATTGACAGACACATGTGAAAAAATAATATCAAGACACAAATACTATTCTGTATACATTGATAATATTTTCATGATCCAATCCTACAATTAGATACGAGGTGAAAAAAAGAAATCAGCAACTTCATCTTTGCTTTTTTATACCTGAAGAGGACTCAAAGGATAGTCAACAAACTTGTGATGTCGTTGTTTAATGCTTGAGCGATGAAAGAATCCTCCTATCCATGATCGCGATCCAACCATAGCGTTAGCTACTTCCAGCAACATGTGGATGAGTAATAAAGGAAAAGAAGAATCTATGATAAGGATGTGGAATAATGTTAACATTTAAGTTTGCTGAGTTGTTAGGAGACTTTGACAGAGGAAAGATCACTTTGAAATAAAATTCTTTTAACATAAGCAAAAATGTTCTGTTGCTCTGTAGGCAAAAAGAAAAAACAGAGGATAGAAGAAAGAAGTGGCCTAGAAAACTTTCTTTTGCAATCATTAACTGAATTGTTAACATAAAACTTCCCATGACGAGTGGCATGTAACATTGATTAGGTCAACTTAATGAATTGGTAAGAGAAATGAAATTTAGAAAGGAAGTAGCAACAGATCAAGGGATAAATCTACTTACTAAGACATTGAGCCAAATGCGATATTAGGTGAGTAGAATTGTGTGACCATTCCAGTTCTTCATCTTCCTTTCTTTGTCTCCAATAAGGTTCATCCTCATCAACCTGCATTTGAATTTTAACATTGAAATAACAAGAATATGAACAGTCCATCAATCTGCCATAAGCTCAAATCTACTACTGACAAATTCCATGCATTTTAGTTGGAACCTTCTCAATGTGCTTTGAAAAAAAAAAAAAAAAATCAATTTTGCTTTGGCATGGCGAAATATAATATCTTTCCTTTACAATGAGAGAAAACAGCCAGAAAAAGGAGTACAGCTTTCTGTTTCGAAGTATGTAATAGAAAGATATTCCATTGAAGAAAACAAGTAAAAGCTGGTACATTGTGAAGAAAACCAGCTTCTGTAACAATCTTGTAAACTAAGAGCATTTCTATAAGAAGAGAATGGGATTTACTTTGTGAAGAGAGGAGCAAGAAGGAAAACATCGTTTGCGCTTCCTCAATCTCATGAGGGGAAACAAAATGGAGCAGAAGAATCACCCTTTTTCATTTATAAACCAAAAAAACAAAAAGGAGGAGGAAGAAAGACAAAAAACTTTTAAAGAAAAGGGAGACATATGATCGCACACCCAACCAACTCATGCCCTCCCTCCTATAATTCAACCTCCCATCATTCCGAGCTATTATTTTGTTTGTACGCTTGTTTTCTCTGTACCTATAGAGACACAGAGAGAGAGAGTAATATAACATTGAAGGGCATCCGAGAGCTAGGAGAGTTTAAGAGTGAAGAAAAAAAGGCTTAAAAAAAAGTAAGGATATAAATAAAGGTAACATTTTTGCTGTAAAGTAGGGTATGAAAAGTGGAGAAGGTGGAGGTGGGTGTCGCTACTCTGCCTAACAGTGCTATCTGCTTTTCAAAACGGCAACTTTACATACAATACAAAACTAATCTCCCACCTCCAAACCAACTCGTGTGGATACTTCCTTCAATACTCAATATAACAAATACTCCTGATTATTATTAAACAAGCAATAATAGAAATAAATTGGAAAAATGTTGATCTGGATAGAAACTTATATTAAGGTTAGGAGAGAGTAGTAGAATGACGAGCGACAAAACGCCAGTGGACCAAATTAGAGAGAGAGAGAGAGAGAGAAATGGAACTAATTAGCTATATAGGGTGTCTTCTTGCTGTTGAAGCCAGAATTGGCTATGGTATCTGACGAGACAAAGGAGACATGTCTCTGGCAGTGTGTAAGTGGGACCCTGCGTGAAGGAAGTGGCGATAGAACCAGAAAAGGGACACAGGAACGAGGAAGAGTAATAGAATAGAAAATTATTTAAAAAAAAAAAAAACAACATAAAGGTTACAAGTGTTATGGAATTATTTTAGTATCATACAAGTATTTAGTACAGTAGTGGTGGAAAATAGTGATACAGACATACATACAGTATAAGCATGGATGAACTTCAATTCATACACTGTCAAGTCTCAAGTGTTATCCATGAAATGACAGTAATCAATTATCAAACTAATTAAGGATGACATTTCAAAAAGGCAAAAGCGATGCAATTGAATGTTGCGTGATAAGAGGATTGAAAAAGGCTTTGATCCAATTAAATGAGTTGCCTTTGATTCTAATTAGGAATATTAGATTTTGCAGAGTCATATAATTAATGGCCCCTGATAATCCTCTTTGAAGGATAAACTAGAGGTCAATTCACTTACTAATGGGGAAAAAGGCAAGGCAGATTTTTGTGTGAAATAAGTAATAAAAGATGCGGGGTCCCCTCCAATTAATGGGAATTATTTAGGGATCGGCAAAGTCAACTTAACATTTGTAAATTTGGATGTCTTTACCGCGTAAACTGGGGTTTGCAGGATCCTGTGTGGGTAGATCCATGATGGATACTCATGCTTTATTATCAAAGCTTTGGGCCTTTAGCCCCAGCACTACCCAATATTAATACTCCAATAATCCTAATTTAGGACAGAGAAAGGTAAAAATTTTTTGTCCTATTTATAAAACACCTCATTAAAATTTTAAAGTAAATGTATAATTTAACCATTTATTTAATATTATATTGATTTTTTTTCATATATATATATATATATATATATTAAATAGGTATAAAGTTAAAAAGTTGTTAAATTTTACAGTAGAATTAATGAGATTTAATATTATTTTTAATCTGAATATAGAATTGTTGAATCCCGATATCCAATCACGCCTGCGCAAACTATATTTTATTTTCCCTTTTGTCTTCCATTTGTGTCTTCAAATTCATTTACATTGTCTTATGACGAACCCATGTAATTTTTTTATATTAATTTCCAAACGGCATGAGTGCATATTATTTAAGAAAATAAAATATATGTTTTAAATTTGTTTATTACTATTATGGGAATATGCACATTAAATTTAAAATTTTTAATAATTGATAATTATAATCTTACGTATGTTTGATATCCATCATATTGTTATTGAAAAATTGGAAATACATTGACATAATAATAACAAAAATAAAGGAAACGTATCATCAATTATAAGTTTTACTTGCCAATGAGAAGTGACACAGTTGGTTAAGGTGTTGGCCTTCACCCTAAAAGGTAGAAGGTTCGATTCCTACGGGTCGATATGAGGATTTTATTGGTGGGTAATTTATAAGTACACCTTTTGAGTCTAGAGGCATGCCCTGACCCTGGCGAGGTACCGATGTCTACCCCACCTAAACTTTTTTATATTAAAAAAAATTACAAGTTTTACTTTTTACATATGCGTTTATAATTTTTCCTTTCCTCCTAAAATATTAAACTAACCTTAGATGTTGTCGAGTTTAAAAGAGAAGCCCTGAATTTTATCGCCAAAAAAAAAAAAAAAATCGATAACAATGTTGGTTGGAGAGGAATTAACAAGGACAAAAATGATAAAACTATACTTATTGATCATAAAGAGCAATAAGCTCATTCAACAATTAATTAACGCAACTAATCAATCCTTCATCGAAGGTGATAAACAAACCTCAAATTATGGCAACTCGTGAGAAGAGGAACTGTGTTAACTTTTCCATATAACGTGTGGATCACTATTGTTTTACATTGGGGGAGGGTTACATAGCATTAATCTCAATCATTAAAACATGATCAAATGGTTATAACATTAAGTGGATATGAAAGATGAGAAATGTTAGTGGAGACACATCCCTCCCTTTTGCAACTAAATCGTATTATAGATCCCATGAGTGAGTGATTATGATTAACTAATAGCACTCCAAATTTTTTTAACAGGTAAAAAGGAAGGAATGAAACCTGAATCATTCAAGTGTACGTTTTAATATCACTTACCGATTAAGTTAATCAACACTAGTTTAGTTCCCTCTAATTATTACTCATCTGGTCCTTAATATAAGATATATTTATCCAATTTAATTAAATTAAAGAAATTAGTTAATATATTACATGTTTTTTCTTAAACACACTACTCACATTCTTCCCCCTCCTTGATAAAACATCTATAGGGTTAAAGTAGAAAAAAAATTGACAAATATGTAAATAATGTCTTATATTTAAGAGCAAAATTAACTACATAAATATGTCTAGTGTTAAGGACAAGAGCAGTAATAATCAAGAAGTCATATCAAAGAAATGGGGGCATCACAATTAGTTGCATGAAAAGATACAATATATGTGACAAGAACAAGAACAGGTTGATGTACATGCCTACTAAATTAAAGGCTCCGAAATAGTACAAGAGACATAGGAAAGAAATAAAATCAGTAGTGGAATAGTGAAGGTGATTAGTCTAAGGGACAGGGTAGGATTTGTCGTGACACATGCACTTGTAAGCCATGGGACAAGTCTCAGCCTCTTGAAGGGAGGAACACACGAAGCTGACCATGACGAGCCTGCAGGGCGAACAGGAGCCACACGCGTGAGAGCAATCCGGCAACCTTGACCCTGCTACGTCTTCCACTGTCTCTCTGCTCACCACCTTCTTTTTCATCTCTGATAATATTCCTGCAGCTCTCCCTTTTTCTTCTTCATCTTCTCTCTCTCCCTCTACATGAAACAAATTCAACCACGCCACATCAACACATAATGATATAATTAACCATACCAACCTAACTCATTCACATGCATAGATGAATTCAAACGGAAGCTAGACTTACTATGAGAATACACAGAGCTGGGAATGTGCCTTGCAGAGATGAGAAGTGGAACATGAACAAGAAGAAGAACACAAACTGCAGAGATCTTCATTAGATTCTGTACTATCTTTTAACCAAACTTACTCTTATTGGTGTTTCTGTTGGTTGAGATGATATGTGTGTGTATATATAGGAGTGGGGAAATTAAAGGCAAGTGCTGGTTCGTTCACAGGCAAAGTGAGAAGGAGGTCACATGAAATAGGGTTTGGTCATCTATGTCCAGACCAGGTCACAGGAGAGTGAAGGTGGAGTTGTGCTTTGGAAGAGGCTGAGAATTAAAAGAGAAAGGTGTAGAGAGTGCTTGTTTTTCGTGAGTACTCTCACCCTCCTTCGTTATGTAGCCTGCTTTACATAAAGGCACGTATATACACATCAAGCCTTTCCTTGCTCTTTGTTTTTGTCCTCATTAATATTGCTTCATAAATATCTTCCGATGTTCTGACGTGACCCCCATTAATAAACCCTTTCCTTTCTTCTTCTTCTTTTTTTTTCCCCTGTTCATGGGTAACGGGGACGGGGTTTGTTTGGATAGCTAAAATTATCAAATACTTTGATGGTTTTATTATTTTTTTTTTTTATAACAACTTTGATGGTTTTATTGCTTTACATTAGTTGGGGTAATATTGACGTGGGTTGATGGAATCCAATGATTTCCTTTGCGGCCCAGTAGGCCCAACAAGAACTTGGTTCATGGAATCCAATCATTTCCTTTGTGGCCCAGTAGGCCCATTCCAGTATTTTAGTGCGCTTACCATGACGTCTCATTCTCATATGGTCCCCTCATTCTACTCTACCAACCTTTTGGTGGTTCCCGAGGCTTCATTTTATATTGTGCCATTTGAGCAAAATATATATATATATATATTGTGCCAAACTGCCAATTACAATTACAATATTTTAACTACTACTATTAATCCCAAATGCGAGAGATTTATAGTTTAATTCAATGAAAAATCCCATTCATATGTATAATCATTAAGGAGAGTTTATGGTTAAAAAAATAATAATTTAAGCGATGAGATGGATTAGGCTGTTATACTAAAGATCAAAGTAAACTCATTTACTAACTCTTATATATATAAAAGGTTAAAGTATATCTAGCATCCTGAAATATATTTTTAAATATATTCATTATCATAAAGTATTTTATGGTAAATCCAATGTTTTGAAATATTTTTTTAAATATTTTCACCACTTTAAAATGTATTTTTTTTTTAATTTTTTGTAATTGAAATTTAGATAATTTTAGAAGCTATATATACTAAAAAAATATTTTAAAATACCAAGTGCCCAATAAAATACATGCACATGAAAAAAAAAAGACATAAATACAATTTTTACACTTTAGTTTCTTCAACTATTTTAAATCTGCTATTCTTGCAGAGTCTTCGAGAAAGAACATGAAGGTACAATTTGGAGTCAACATCAATGGTAAACAATTTTGAATAAGTCAAAAATCCAAAATAACACGCCTCGAAATTTCCTTGGTCCTCTATTTATTTATTGAAAAGGTGACTTATCTCAAATTCCCAATCCATCATCATCCCATGTCACGGTCCATGGACTTCATAAATTCTTGTCATCGTTAAATGTTGACCTTGTCTAACCTGCCCAAAATACACTGCATTTGATATTATGTATTTTATATGGGCTTTGGTTTTCTCATGTTACATGAGAAAAAAAAATTTCCTACACACACATGAAATGGTGGGACCCACATATACATATATGAATTACATATACATATATGAATTCATATATAAATGGTTTTCCTACAACATAAGAAAATGTTTTCCCATTTTATATTCATAAACTTGTATTCATTTTGTAAATTACTACTCCCTTCACTCCTAAATCAAAGTTATAGTTAATATTTTTTAAATATTAAAAAATTTAAATAAATTACTTTAAAGAGTATTTATGTTTTTTTTAGAGTAAAGAAGTAAAAATACACATGTGCTTTACCTTTGGGAATGCTCAGCACCATACGTTTTTTTAAAGAGTAAAAATACACGTGTGGTTACTATTTTGGAGCAAAAGTCACATCCCACTATTATGTTATTATTCACCGTGATGAGAAAGAAAGAGATGAAGTGAACAGTAACATAAACGATGAGATGTGAATTTTGCTCCAAAATGGTAACCACGTGTGTATTTTTGCTCCTAAAAAAAGCATATGGTGCTGGACGCTTATAAGGATAAAACACATGTGTATTTTTACTCCTTTACCCTTTTATATAAACTAATTTATGTCACTTATAAATTAATATATAATTCAATGACATGTAACATATATTTTAATTAAATTATTTATTTAACCTTTTTAATCTTTTTAAAAAAATTAATTATATTTTATATTAAAATGGGAAGGTGGGCAAAATTTGGATAAATAAAGTAATAAAACCTCTACACGCGTTCATCCAAACGAATCCTGAACGCATCCCATGGTTTACTCCAAACGAAAAATAGTTGACGCATTCAAGGTCGTCATCATATTCACATAATTTGACCGTCCATTTTGGTGAATACCATGCAGTTATTTAAAATTAAAATCAATATTTATATATGCTGAATAATCATCCATATGTAAAGCCTTTAATACACACACTAAAAAAACCTTAGTATTTTAAAGTCATGAATGTGACAATCCAATTATATATATTTTTTATTTTTAAATGCAACAACCCATTCTCATTCTCACATTTTTTAACATGCACTGTTTATACTAATCTCGCAAAGTATCGTGTGTGATTGTCCCTCTAAAATTGATTTTGATCTTAAATATAAAACTTATTTTTTTTTTATATTTATCATTATTTTTTTTAATTTATCTCCATTGATGTCCTTTCATAATAATCTACAAGAAAGAGAAAGAATTAGATAGTTAAGAAAAATAATTAATGTATTTAAAATACATATATAGTACTTCATTTAGTCCTTATTATAAAGTACCAACTATCAACATTTTTTTGTTCTTATTATAAAGCTCCAACTTACTTTAACCAACTCATTTATTACTCTTTTTTCATTATGCCTTCATTTTTAACTAACTCATTTAAATCTACATTATTAAAGTAGAGGTAAAATTGGAAACATTTATTACTTTTGAATCTAATTAATAACTTAACTTTTATTTCTTAATCCATGGGAAATAGTAATTAGTGTCTTTATAATAAGTAATGAGAGTATTATAGTGCGAGTATTATTTATTACCTGAGAAGAAGCGCCCGCCAAGGGAGGAAGATGAGAGACAGTGGTCAACGGTCAACCAACTTGTCAAATGAAAAATTGCCCACAAATAAAAATATAAATAAAAAGCAGGGAAAGTTGAAGGGAAAGGTGAAGAAGAATCATATAAGAGAGGACCAAAGTGTAGGTTTAGGGAAGTGAGAGTGTGGCCGTGGTTGGGAGCAAAGTGAAGATGACGACACTGGTCCGGGACGGCACCCTCACGTTTAGCCGCCGGTACAGGTACGAGCCTCTAGTTCTGAAGTCCGTCAGCTACCGTCGCCGGAGAGCCAAGCAACGCCAGATCTTTCTCACCACCTACAGGTTAAGCTCCTTCGCCCAAGATTCTCCAGATTCCAAACCTTCTTCTTCTTCATCTCCTAAGCTCAAGAAGGTGGCTGTTAAGGTTAAGAAAATGGTGAACTCTGTTCTCATGTTCGTGCGAACTGGTTCCTGCAAATCCTGCAATTCTAAGTCCGCCATCTCTGTCGCTTTCCCTGCTTCTCCATCATCATCCTCCAACTCCAAAACTTGCTGGCCCTGAATTGCTTTATTTATCACCCATAGCTCAACGCAACAGTTCATATATTGATACTGTGAGTGATGCAGACATGCGGTGTTTTTGAGTTATTAGAGATAGGTAGGCAATAATTAGCAGTATTTAGGATTACCACTCTTGCTTGCTGCTTCATCTTCTATCAGATTATGATCGCAAAGACCAATAATCAAGCAGCTAATTAGTGGTTTAGTGGGTGTTGCCGTGTTGTAAGTTGTAACAGGGTTTCAAATTTCAGTTATTACTATATCTATGTGAATATATATATATAGTGCTTAATCTGGTGTTACTTTGAAAGTTCTGTGCTGGATGATCCCAGAAGTACCTTCTCTGATTTGGGTCATGATCATGGATAAGGCAATTCAAATAGCGTTAGAGATGTTTATAATTAAGCTGGAGGCAAATAGGCAACTTGGAATGGAAGTCTAATTTGTGTTAACTTGAAAAAAAAAAAAAACAATTTTGAAGGTGAAATTCAGCAAACTTTTTGTGCAGACTGTTTTGAAATTGAATGACGTAAATAGCACGTCGGGATTCTGCAAATCCCAACTGAATGAAGAGAGGACAACGACGTCAACCAAACAATTTACTTTTTTATTTTTTTATATCAAAATAGTTTAGGTAGGTAAACACAGCACCACCCCCATCAAGGCATGCTTCCAAGCCTAAAGATAAATTGCTTACCAATCAAATCCTCACATCGATAACGGATATAGAATATTCTCTGTTTTTGGGATAAAGACCGATACCTTAACCGAGCCACTCTTTATTGACAACTATTTAGTTCTTCTACCTTAAAAAGCCTATAACACATTAACACCGTTTTAGTAAAAACTGTGACTGAACTTCCACGATTTTGTTTGGCTGAGGCGTCTCTCATAATTTATATTTGCACAAAGTAAAAGAGGATTCGAAATTATTTATACTCATTATTTTCTTTTTTGGTTTTCACAATTAAGCCATTATCATTATTACGTGCTACTTCCATGTTATATATTTATAACTATTCCCTCTGGTTTTTATTTAATTAGTATGTGTATTTGATCTTTTTTATAAAGCATTATCAGTTTTCAAAGAATATTAATGGGTTTTCTTTTCATGTATCCCCAATAATTAGGATTAAGTAGCAAATTCATCCTAAAATTATACATCGAGGAACAATGTTGTCCTAAAAGTCTTTTCAGGCTCAATTTCATCCTGAAAGTCTAAAAATGGAGCAATGTTACCATTTTCTGTTAAAAAATTAATGGTCAATCAACGTCAGTTTTTTAATAGTCAGTGTTAGTGTTTTTACGGAAAAGGACAACATTGCTCTACTTGTAGATTTTAGAGGTGAAATTGAACCTAAAAAAACTTCTAAGACAACATTACTCTCAAGCGTGTACTTTCAGTGCAGATTTGCTACTTAATCCCCCATAATTAATAGGGTTAGTGGGTGAAATTAATAATAATATACTATTATAAACTTATAATAATAAAACGAATCGTTAGGCCTTAAATAAATTGGGCTGAGCCCAATATGCCAAGACGCAATGAAATTAAGCTATTCGCCTTTCTATCCCAAAAACAAATAAGCCTGGAAGGTGAAGTGGACCACAATCTAAAACCTTGGATCCCAACCTACCTAATTTTTTTCAACCTAAGAAAATTAAGATATAAATAATGGTAAAGATTTAAATTTTTTATGTTATATATAAAATTTTAAAAAAAGACATGAAAATTTTCAATATGTAACATAACAATAAAATTTAATACTATTAGCTGGCTACCTAACCTACCATAATTGGATTGTGCTTAAAATAAGAGTTGCGGGCTAAGCCAGTTTGAGTCCAACAAAATCTGGTTAAACAACCTTCACGCTCCATAACCATCCCATATGCTGCAAGATCCTCCACCATTAACTTTCCCGAAAGCTGAGCCAATACCTCGTTCCCCGTCAAGGAAAAAAAACGACTCTGGTCATGAAGAGAAAGAAAGTGGAGATCCTCCCCACCCAAAAAAAAAAAGCACTCAACTTTCTTCATTCTTCTTGGAGAATACGTTCCCAGTATTCCCGGCAGAAGGATCAACATTATCACCCCCCGCCGCCGCCGGCTGCGTTTAAGATAGTCTATTTAATATCTGTCTAGATTGGCGGTAAAAGCTGATATAAAAGGTTAATATCTAAAGGAGTTTTGTCTTCGCCTACTTCAACATGCTTCTTTAATGCTAATTCAAACGGGCCCTCGGAACCATTGTTGATCTTCAACCAATTCATCGGCAGCCGCCACCATGGGTGCCCCACGAAGGTACATTGTTCTAGACGACGACGGTTTGCCTACTCCTCCTCCCGGCCACCGCAACATCCCCCGTTTCCATCAACACGGCCACCACCACCACAACTCAAGCAAATTCAGTTGCATGAGGTGCTTCTGCTGCTGCTGCTGCTTCATATTCTTCTTCATCATCCTCGTCTGCGCCACCCTCGGATTTGTCGTCTTCTTGTTGGACCCTCAACTTCCTACCTACACAATTGATAGCGTGAGCGTCAAGAAATTCGAAATCCAAAACGAGAATAAGGTCTCCACCGAACTCAACATTGTTCTAAAAGCGCAGAATCCAAATGAACATATTGCCCTTAAATATGGGGACAAAAGTTCAGTGATCATAATGTATTCTAAGAATTTGCTCTGTAGTGGACAAATCCCAAGTTTTCTACAACCTCCGAAGAACACCTCCATGATGAATATTGAGTTGAAAGGTCAGACTAGTTTTGACTTAAAGACAGAACAAGATTTGTTGAAGGATGAGAAGGAAAATAAGATTCTTTTGGATGTAAGAGTGAATGTTCCAATCACGATAGTGGTCCGTGGCACACATTTGAAGGAAATTCCAGTCCTTGTCAAATTCAAATTGACCGTAGACAATTTGCAGCCAGGTCAGAAGATTAATGCTGTAACATCTGATTTCCAATATAGTGGAGAAGAATGAAATAAGAAATTGAAGCATTTGCGCTTTTAGACTCAGTTAGTGAGTCGTCTTCTTTAGCCACAAAGGGGAGTTACAGTGATTGTAACAGAAGTAGCTGTATCTGATAAAGGGTGAGATAATATGGGATATATATATATAGTGCCATGAAGTGTATAGGTGCAGAGAAATGAGAGGTGTATTATAGCAGATTCCATGAGACTTTCATTTTCATATGAATATGATATAGGTGAGGTTCACCATATAAATCTTAATTATGACAGAATCGGCACTGAATATAAAATGAGATTCTCGGGTGGAAAGATAAGTAGAACCTTGCAAAGATGTTCATGGGGCTTGAAGCAGCCATTAGTTTCTTCCAAAGATAGGATAACTTTCAGATTATTGATATTGGAACATGAAGGAATTGACTGATAAGTGATAACATCCAGGTTGTATTGATTTGATTATTGTAGCTTAATTTCAAGGCCACTTTTGGCAAACTGGAACTACAACATTTAACAATGGAAAACAGAACACACACACACATATATAGCCTCTAGTAGTTATTGAGATGCTAATTAATCAGGTTTTAAGGGATGAGACCAAACACTTTGAGAGATTCAATTAAGCATTCACATTGATTTTAGTATTCAAAAACAGGTCAATGAGTCTCCGACAGATGTGTCTTCAAGTTGCATGGGGTTGGTATAGTAACAAAATAATCATAAAATAGATGTCCTACTACTGGAAAAAATCTCGTCTATTTGTGTATACTTTGAAAACCATGTTTCCCCAAGATTGCAAATACAAATCCTTTTATTGAAACCATCCACTCACAAAAATCACTGTTCAGGCAAAACTGGTAGGAAGCAAAACCATTGAAGCAGATTGAGTTCACAAAAGCATGTTTTATCTGAGAAGTTCAGATCAAGAAATAATTCTCTCCACTTCCTAAACTCTTTCTATCACGTGTTTCTTTCTTCTCTGTTAGGATGATTACTAAAACTGTGCTTCAAAGAAAATTATCAATATAAAATAATCCTCTCTATGCAATGTACAAAGCCCCTCTCTGACAAGCATTTAAACATAAATAAGTATATTTACTTGGCTCTAGTTTATTCAGTCTTCTATCCTAATTTATTTATGAGCGCAAGTTACAGGGAAGCCTTGTATTGCAAGGATCCATCTGAATAAACAATGTTGTATTGACAAAAAATAAAAAGAATAAACAATGTTGTAATGTCAAAAGATTCTGTTCTGACAAACCTTGTTCCCCACCCAATCCATTAGTTATATGGAAGTGATCAGGTGTAACCCACAAAACAGAGCTATCCAATGCAACACTCTCACAAGCATAATGACAACCACCTAAAGTGCATGTAGAGAAGAGAAACAGAGTATGTTAATCAAGAATAATTGTCAGTTGAACGGGACCAAATAATTGTACTTTCTCATATGTTAATCAAGATTCAAGAATGACACTGTTGAAAATTGGAATTTGAGAGTCAGAGAATGACCTGGGTTTGCTTCGAGAGTTTTCTAGTATTTCCACGCGGAAGGACGCCACGCCGCTAAACTGAATGGAACATGAGTTAGGTGGCCAACACAGTATTACATTTTTATAACAGATAAGAGAAGTGGAGGGGGTGGAGATTAGATTACCAATTATTTGACAAAAATTACCAACACCACCCTCCAATATGAAGCCTCTTGTTTTCCGACTTTCTCTAGTATTTTACGGCTACGCGACAAAAGAGAATGAACAGAGACAAAGTCACGCTTCCATTATGTCAATGTGGTAGACCAAAAACTGAAAACTTTCCAAAGCAGACAGTGCGTGCTCTTAGGGTCAGTGCAAATCACATCAATATCTTTCAGCTAAGGCGTGCTTGTTCATCCTGCTTCCGTTTTGTTTATTTTTCTTACACTAGCTCAACTACTTTTCTTCCTTTAATTATTTAGTGTACCCCCGTTTCGATGGGGTTGAATTCAGCTCAAAATGTAACATCTTTAATCTATTTTATCTTTTATAGGTGAATCCCCTGTCCAGAATACTTAGGAGATTATAGTGTATTTGTATAAATTAATCAATTTATTTTATTTTATGGACCATACTCACATCCAAGGACAGATCTTGGGAAAAATATTTGAGGGCCAAATAGAGGGATTCGAGGGAGGGTTTGGGGGCAGCACTCCCGAATTTTTTTTTTCAAAAGAAAGTTTTAAATACATTAAAAATAAAAGAAAAAAATATTAAATGTATATGAAAAGAAAAAATATTTAGATTTATAGAAGCTATGTTACCTTGAAAAAATATTTAAATTTACTAGCTTTCCTCTTGAAAAATGAATCAATTGTTTTATTTCTAATCATTGATTTATTTTTAGATTTTATCAATTTCCAAATAATTTATAAACAATTTAAACAATATAATTGACTACTAATATACTAAATATAAATATAAAAAAAAAACTCATTTTTTAACATCTTTCGTATTAAAATACATTAAGATCTGTATGATGTTTTCTATATGTATGGTGTTTTATATTATTTACCACTAATATGTATGATGTTTTCCCTTCTTTCAATGTGAGTCACGCTGCTATAAAAGGATCAATACTTTCAATGTTTTAACCTAATAGAGGCGGCGCCATTTTCGCATGAGCAAGTGAGGAGGAAGGGAATAGGAAGCCAATCTTTTATATAATTGATTTGGAGGCTGACGCATTATTTATATTAAATTAAGAAAAATAAACTGATTTTTTTTTTTTTTTTTGCAGGGGCCATGTCCCTTCTAAGTTTCATCCCTACTCACATCAACATCAAGTTCTTTATATATATTTCATCAAGTTTTCTAATCACACATGATCATATGTCTTATCTTTTTTTTATATATATAGTTTATAGTTAAATGGTAATAATTCAAAAATAAAACAGATGGTCATGTGTAGAGCCAAAAAATCGGGTCGAATCTATTCAAACCCTGAACTTTCAAGGGATGAGCTTGAAAATTAGAACAGTTAAATGAAATAAATCCTACAGGTCAATCCTGTAGGGCCTCGAGTTTGAAAAAGCCGGCCCTATAACCCTTCTTAATGAATGTGCTTATGATGCGGGAGAAAAAATTCATAATATTCTTACTCATGAACCAAAGCCTACTAGTCAAAGTAAAACACAACCAAATGTCTTTGAAACTGATAATAATGGCGAAGAAGATAATAATAATAGTCATTGTACTAATGTTGTTTAGTGGTATACTTCTTATGTTTTATGTAAATTATTTATGGACAATAGTTTGCTTTTAATTATAAATTAGTGAATGTATTTTTTTGTTAGATGATTCGTGTTGTTTGGATATTAATATTGACAATATTTATTATTAGATATTTAATTGTTGTAATTTACTAATTATATTTCTTTGAAAATAACAAAAGGAAAATAATTAAAATTTGGAATAATATTTTTTAAGCCCAGTATGGCCGGCCCTGGCCCTAAAGCTTTCGGGCTGGATTTTGAAAAATAGACATTTTTCTTATCCTCGGCCTTGTAGGGCCAACCCAATTAGGCTCTAGCCCTTCAAAGGTCAACCTTATACTGCCGGGCCTAATTCCCAACTCTAGTTATATGTGATTGAAGAACTTAAAAATATGGATATAAAGAACTTAAGATGAATATTGGATTTGGCTTTGGTCCTTTGCAGTGCTTTGTCCGTTGCATCTCAAACGAAGGCATTTCAGCATCAAGCACACACTGGTTTTTAAAACAAAAAAAAAAAAAATCAGGCGGGTAGTAAAAAGTTAATTCATGATATTGAAAAAATATTTCATAATCTTAAAAAATTATTTGAGGATCTTGAAAAAATATTTCAGATACATACTAGTATTAAAAAAATACTTCAAGATACTGATAGCTACTTAAAAAATAATTCACAATCTTAAAAAATTATCACACACTAGTCCTTTAAAACATA
Source organism: Acacia confusa (assembly GCA_037074495.1). Taxonomy (NCBI): domain Eukaryota; kingdom Viridiplantae; phylum Streptophyta; class Magnoliopsida; order Fabales; family Fabaceae; genus Acacia; species Acacia confusa. Next base: position 6,250,351 of record CM073509.1, read on the forward strand.
TTGTTAACCGAAAATCTTGACACTACTTAAAAAATAATTCACAATCTTAAATTATAAATAGAGTAAATTATATTTTTAGTCCTTTAAATTTTACAAGAAGTATATTTTTTATCTATTAACCTCATAAAACATACTTTTGGTCATATTTCTAATACCGTTAATGTTGTTAACTGAAAATCTTAACGCAACAAATTTAAATGATGACTGTATGACTGACAAAGTATATTTAAGTTTTTTTTAATATAATATATTTAGATTATTAAAAAAAATAAACTAAATTGAGGTTTTAATATTTTTATTATTAAACTAAATTTTATCGGTACAATAAATGTTTTTATATTGACTGTTTTATTAGGTCCAAATTATTAAGAATAGTGGCGTTCAGCTTTTATGAAGCCTATCGGAATGTGATTTAGTTATTCTCTTTTTATAAGGGAATAATAGCAAATTCATTATTTGTTTTTTGACAAATGAAAAAGAATAACTAGATCATTCCCCTCACAAGTATGTTCACCTACTCCCCATATACAGATACATCCTCATTTTTAGTTATTTTTTAATTTACATATTATTTTAAGTTTAAGATTAATAGCATTAAATTATATAATTATCATTTAAATTTATACGGTCATTACTTCATTTTATTGTATCAAAGTTTTTCCATTAACAATATCAACGATATTAGAATTATAGAACTAAAATATACTTTTCATAGTTAAAAAATTAAAAATATAACTCAAATAAATTTAAAAGAATAAAAGTGTATTTTGGTTTTATGAATAATAGAATTAAATCTATGGCAAGAAAAAAAATAATAGAATTAAAGACGTGTCACTAAATGATAATGGGTTTAATAAATCATTAGCCAAACATTAAAATACACGAAGTAAATAATTATTATTAGTTCTTTGAACAAGTGGCCACGTAGTGGATGCACAGTGGGTATCACTATCTTCAAGCCCCTTAATTAACACAAAATCAATTACTTTAATTAATCTATTGACCTTATGGTATAATCACAAAACAAACAAATCATCCATTAAATCAGTTTCCTAGTCTAGCCTAATCTCAAACCTCGTCTATACTTTTTTAGGTTTTAGTTTCCAAAAAAGTATCGGGGAAATCGAAAATCAAAAGGAAATTTGATTTTGGCCAACAAAATAAGAATTTTTTTCATAAAAAATTATATTTTTTTTAAAAAAACATAATCAACCATTTATTTCCAAAAAAGCCCTTTCTTGGAGATGAAACTTAGCAGATAAAGATGACAAGTGCACGAAGGAACCGGTGGAGTGGGGAAGTTTTTCAACAAGACCACAACTGTCTCCTTCTTCATAGGGACCCTCTCTCAACCCCACTATCCTCCACAACCCTCAACTTAACTGTCTTGTCGCTACAGTTATTTTCTTCCTTCTTCCTCATCATCTCTATGACACCACTCTTCTCAGGTTTCCATTTTTCTTAACCTCCCTCTCTGCAAAACCAGCTTAATTAAACCCTATCGATTCTTTCCTGATTTTATGTAGCAGCCCATGAACACACTGAACCCTGCCTGATTCTTAGACATGTTGGACCTCTTGTTTGGCTGGTCAAAGGCGTCAAAATGGTAACTTTATGTCAAAATTTGAGAACTTGGCTGATTCATTTCTTGTTCTTCTCATGACTTCAGTAATCGTTTTACTGGGTTTCAGCAAGAAGGTGATCAAAAGAGCTCGGTGCAGGCTCAAGCTACTCAAGAACAAGAGGCAGGCAATAGTGAGGCATTCACGTGAAGATGTCGCTGAACTTATAAAGTGTGGCCATCAAGAATCTGCTGTCAATCGGGTATGTCAACAGCACATGCATGGGACAAGAATGAACCATATAGGTGTTAGTCGTACTCTGTTTTAATAAAAAGGAAATCTTTCCATCAAGAATAATAATGGCTTAGTTCATGGTTGACTTGAAGGTAGTTACGAATCAAACCAATTTGCGTTGTTTCAGGATTGCATGCAATTCGATCTTCTTTTGTTCCTTTTTTTACTGTTTTTGTACCAGTTTCCAATGAATCTGACTGAATATTATGGTTTTCAGGCGGAGCAGCTAATCAAGGATGAAACTTTATCTGCAGCTTATGAATTGTTAGATAACTTCTGTGAATTTATCCTGACCCAACTCTCCTATATCCGAAGGCACAAGTATGACTTCGATCAAACTGATGATTCCTCCGATTCTTGTTCAGGACAATGATTTTATAACCTCTCTAACTTGCCAAAAACAGGGACTGTCCAAATGACATCAACGAAGCAGTTTCGAGTTTGATATTTGCGTCTGCGAGGATTGGCGATCTTCCTGAGCTTTTTGTCATCAGAAAGCTTTTTGGACAGCGTTATGGCCAGAAGTTCGCAACTACTGCTGTGGAGTTACTTCCTGGGAATCTCGTGAACAATCAGGTTTGTCAATTGAATTCCCTCAAATTTGATGCGTTTACAGTTATAGATCAATCCATATATATATATATATATATAGTGATGATGTTTTAAAATCACAGTTAATAGAGAGCTTCTCGTTGAAGTCTGTGTCTGACGATGTAAAGTACAGAGTAGTCGATGAAATAGCTAGAGATCACTGCCTCCAACCAGAGCTTTTGGCTATTGAATACTACCCTGACTGGCAACAAATGCAGGTAATTCATTTATGCTAGATCACTGTACATTGATGTAAAGAAGGAAATAATTTTTTATATTTTGGTGAAAAAATTACAATTTAAGAATGTTTAAGAGATAAAGACACCCAAAAAAAACAGAGAAGGTGGCTCATTCCTCTGTATCAATCTTCACCTTTATCTTTGTAAATGTTTATCTTGTTTAGTGGTAGGGGCTTTTGCCTTTTGACTTTTGAGTTCTACCCTGATTGGTACGAAGAAGGAAATACTTCTTTATATTTTGGTGAAAAAATTACATTCCAAAAATGTTTAAGAGATAAAGAAACAAGCAAAACAGAGAAGGTGGCTCATTCCTCTGTATCAACCTTCACCTTTATCTTTATATATGTTTATCTAGTTTAGTAGTGCCAGATTTATATTCAACTCTTCTGTGCAGGGGAGAGAAATCAAAGGGTGTCAAGTAGAGGAAGATGGTGGTCAAACAAATGGTAAGATTGCAGGACCAGAGACACACGTTTCAGAGGTTGAAGAGATCCATAGAGAAATCATTAGCGCTGATTCACCTATCAAGAAAGTGTTGTTCAAGCCAACTAGTCCTCGTTTTCTGCGAGAATCTAGAGTAGCTGATGCTTCTGCAATAATTTCTACTGTTCAGAAATATCTCCCTTATATTCAGATGGAGAATGCGCAGAACTTATCCAAGCTCCTTCCTGGTTTAAAAGACACAAGAGAATTGGTAGCATATGATGATGACATAGAGGAATCTGAGTTTTCTGCATCAAAAAAGGGATCCTTTCATGACAAAAGGTTATTAAAGTTCAGAGAAAAAACTCAATTGGACTATGATCATCAAAGTGGTTTGGATAAAATGGAGTCAGAGAGGGACAAGGTAAGCTCGAGGGGCTCCAGAAAGAGCAGGAGTACACATGAGAAAAGAACAAGAAGAAGATCACTGTCACTGGAAAGCCAGTGCATAATGGATATTGGCTGCTTGATATATTATCACAAACCATCCAGAAATGCCTCTTCTCACAGAACTTGCTCTCGCTACCGCTTTAAGCACCAGAAGCCTTTCACAGAAGCATTTTTACAAACAGGTTATGCGCGTAAGAGACTGAAGCATCATAACTCGTCAGAAATTGAACGAATAAATGCCTGCTATTTCTCTGCTCATGATGACAATAGAGACTGTCCCGAAGAATTACAGGTGAATCCAAACATAGGAATATCCAAATCCATTTCGAATGAAGAATCAAATAAGGGAATGGAATTAGTTTCAGTTCCTGAGAGAGTGGTGTATAATGCATTCACGTACCCTGATTGTGAAAAAACAGAGAAGCAGAAGAATGGAAGATCAGAAGCGTATGCAAGAGCTGTAACGATGCCTCCTGAGCGAAAAAAAACTCGCAGCGACAAGATGACGAGGACGTATTCATGTCCGCCACAAAATCCCAAACATGTTCATCCCAAGTTGCCGGACTATGATGATTTAGCTGCTAAGTTCCACGCTCTCAAAAGACAACAAGTGACCACTGTTTAGAATCTATATCTAGAATATTAGGAGGCACCCGTACAGTGTATCCATTTTTACTTTATCTTCCCATTCAAATAGCTTTATTTGTTTGCATTACTATATAATGTAGATTTGCCTTGCTGAGTTTTTGCTTTTTACATGATCTTCAAATCTTATTAACAAGGTATTCAAAATATTAAACTTTGTTAACTGTGTCTGAGAAATTAAGAAACTACCTAACTAATTTGCAAATATTTGAAAAATTAGTTTAAGTAGTTATTTATTAAAAAAAACGTGCGTAGATATTTCAAAACTATTATCTTAAATATTCATTTGTATTGAAACTATCATTTGGCCTTAAAATGTGCACTTGATGGGATGATTTGGGAAAAAATGTTACTCTGTATAATTTTTCTTAATTTTTTTTTTTTTGGTTCTGAACTGCTCGAAGTGATCGAAACATGACGAGGGAAAGGAATTTAATACTAAATAAATAAATGGCATTATTGTACTTCGATTGAATTAATTATTTAAGATTGAGACAGCACGCCATCGCGATCACAAAGTTACAAGGCAATTTTTTCCTTCCATCCTTTACAAGCATAAATATAAAATCCATTTTTGTTAAGGTATCACTAACTCTGGGAAAATCACAAAAAAAAAAATACAAATAAAATTAGAAATGTTATGAATATATTGATTATGTGAATGTCTATTGACTCCCGGTCTCTAAATATTACAAGATGACATGGGACCCGCGCATAGTACCATGCATAGTAGTTTACTATTTGGTAGGACCCACACACAAAATTATACAACTCACGTGAATGCATTCCCGTGATTGTACAGTTATGTAATTAGGGGAATATTGCATCAAATGACCCAAAGTGGAAATTACACTACAGGCCCATTTTCCTTCTATAAATAGAGGCCTTCTGTAAACATTCAGAATACATTGGAATGAGAACTTTTCTCTACTCTTTCTCTCTCTAAAATCTTTTGTTCTTATTATTTACTTTTCATCAGTTTTATATTACGTTATCAGCACGAAGACTCTATCAAGGTAAGATTTTATTACCATCTCCTTTACTATATATTTATTTTATCTATCTGAGATAATCTTAACCATGATATGGAATTAAAGTTATACTTTTACCGATTATTTTGAACACGGATTCCATGGTTAAGATTTGAGATTATTTACTATTTACTATTCATAGTAAATAGTAATTTTTACTATTCATGTTAATTTTACCATTTTCAGTAATTTTACATTTTTATTCATTTTGACTCCTATATGAAAGTCTAGATTTAATCTTTTAGTAATTTTATTTTATTCACTATTTACAGTGAATAGTAATTTTTACTATTCACGATAAATTTACATTTTACTATTTATAGTAATTTATTTATGTTTTCTTCGCACTCCCTATTCATTTATTTCATAGTGGCGACATTAAGCTCCATTTGTAATTTAATTCTAATTCTTTACTTACTGCTTTATTTATTTAATTTATGGTGACGATACTAAGCTCCATTTGTTTAATTTAAATTCTTTACTTACTGCTTTATTTATTTCATGGTGGCGATATTAAGCTCCATAGTGACTTTACTAATATTTACATTATGCCACTAACATTTAAATTTATGTTACTAACATTTATTTATGCATTTATTTACCTTTTATGGTGGCAACACTAATATTAGTGAGCTCCATTTGTTTATCTTAATTCTTTACTGCTGTTTATATATTATATATTAAATATGCATCCTCTTTCTTACCTTCGGATGAGATAGGTCTCGCTGTGAGTTTACTACCATTCCTATCTCATCTTCTTTTTATTTTCTTAGCATGTTTATTTACAGTTCTTTAAATTATGTTTTAATTTATAATAAGATTCTAATTATTATCATTATTTTTAGTTTGAATCATGTCTTTCAGCCTTTCAAATCTTGAATTTAATGCTCTTGATATCACTGGGAAGAATTATCTATCATGGGTTTTAGATGCTGAAATCCATCTTCAAGCAAAGGACCTTGGAAAGGCTATATTGCCGGGAAATGATGCGTCTCCTCAAGAAAAGGCTAAAGTTATGATTTTTCTCCGATACCACATTCATGAAAGTTTGAAAACTGAATATTTAACGGTGAAAGATCCATTTGAATTGTGGACTAGTTTGAAAGATAGGTATGATCATCAGAAAATGGTGATTTTGCCTAGAGCTCGTTATGAATAGATTCATCTCAGGCTACAAGATTTTAAAACTGTAAGTGAGTATAACTCAACTGTTTTCAAAATAAGTTCTCAGTTAAAATTATGTGATGAAAAAATAACTGATGAGGACTTATTAGAGAAAACTTTTTCTACCTTTCATGCTTCGAATTTGCTTTTACAAGAGCAATATCGAGAAAAAAGTTTTAAAAAATATTCTGAGTTAATCTCATGTTTATTAGTAGCCGAGCAAAATAACGAGTTATTAATGAAAAATCATGAAAATCGTCCCACTGGATCTTCTCCATTTCTTGAAGCGAATGTGAGTGTACGAAATGATCATGGTCGTGGCCGTGGTCGCGGTCGCGGTCGTGGACGGGGACGTGGAAATCGTGGAGGCAAAAATAATCATGGTTCTTATCATGGTGGAAGAGGTTATTATAGTCCTTATACCCATCAGAAAAGGATGAATAATGAAGGACAAAAGAATGATAAAGAAGGTCCTTCAAAAGTTATAGAACATAAATGTTATCGGTGTGGTATGAAGGGACACTGGGTACGTAATTGTCGTACGCCAGAACATTTAGCGAAACTTTACCAAACCTCTATAAAAAGGAGTGTTAATAATGTGAAATGTGATGATAAGGCTCATAAAGATAATGATGTCAATGAGCCAAATGATGATGTTATGTCTCACTTGGAGGTGGAAAATTTTTATGATTAAATAAGTTTTGCAGAAATTGTAATAATTATTTTGTTTCGTTTTGACTTGTTGCCAATTATGTATAATAAATATGTTTTTAATGCATCTCCTATATTAAATATGTTTTAATGCATTTTCTTCTCTTATGAAGCTCATGGATATTTCAAATATTGTACACAAGAATAAAGATATATGTCTCATTGATAGTGCAACGACACATACAATTCTTAAAGATAAGAAATATTTTTCACATCTAACAAATTGTAATACAAGCATCAATACCATAGTGGGTAATACGAGATTGATTGAAGACTCTGAAAGAGCAATAATAATATTACCCAATGGTACGAAATTTGTTATTAATGATGCTTTGTATTCTTCCAAATCTCATAGAAATTTGTTGAGTTTTAAAGATATCCGCCGGAATGGATATCATATTGAGACTATAAATGAGGAGAATAAAGAATATTTACAAATTGTTAATGTTAGATATGGTGAAAAATATGTTCTGGAGAAATTACCAATGTTATCTTCTGGTTTGTACTATTCATGTATTAGTACAATTGAAACAAATGTTATGGAAAACCAGAAGCATGCTGATAAAGGCATATTTAATGTTTGACATAACCGGTTAGGCCATCTCGGCTCAATTATGATGCGACGTATAATAGAGAATTCATGTGGACATAACTTGAAACAGAAACAAATACCAAAATCCCATGATTTCTCATGTACTACATGTTCTAAGGGAAAATTAATTATTCAGTCATCACCAAGCAAAGTAGAAAGTGAGTCTTTCACATTTCTAAAACGGATACAAGGAGATATTTGTGGGCCAATACACCCACCATGCAGACCATTTAGGTATTATATGGTTTTAATTGATGTATCAACTAAATGGTCGCATGTGTGCTTATTGTCTTCTCGAAACCTTGCGTTTGTGAGATTGCTTGCCCAATTGATAAGATTAAGAGCACATTACCATGATTATCCTATCAAGAAAATACGTCTTGATAATGCTGATGAATTTACTTCACATACTTTTAATGAATATTGCATGTCCATTGGAATTGATGTTGAACATCCCGTAGCACATGTTCATACGCAAAATGGACTTGCAGAATCATTGGTAAAACGATTGCAACTTATTGCAAGACTTTTACTTATGAAATCTAATTTACCAATTTCTGCTTGGGGCCATGCCATTTTGCATGCAGCAATGTTAATTCGCATCAGGCCAACTAGTTATTTAAAAGTTTCCTCCTTACAAATGGTTTTTGGTGAAGAACCTAATATTTCCCATTTACGGACCTTTGGATGTGCAATATATGTGCCAATAGCACCTCCACAACGTACTAAAATGGGTCCTTAAAGAAGAATGAGAATTTATGTTGGGTATAAATCTCCTTCAATTATGAAATATTTAGAACCATTTACAGGAGATTTATTTACTGCACGATTTGCAAATTGCCATTTTGATGAATCAGTCTTCCCAACATTAGGGGGAGAAAATAAGCAGTTGAATAAAGAAATTAGCTGGAATGAATTATCATTGGCTCATTTTGATCCTCATACAAAACAATGTGAACTAGAAGTTCAAAAGATAATTCATTTACAGAATTTAGCTAATCGAATGCCAGAAGCATTCACTGACCCAAAGAAAGTGACAAAGTCACATATTCCAGCTGCTAATGCTCCTATTCGAATTGATGTCCCGGTAGGACAGCCGATTGTAAATGAATCAAAAGCACGCCTGAAGCGTGGTAGGCCTATTGGTTCCAAAGATAAAAATCTTCGAAAAAGAAAAGGAGCTAAGATTATAGATGCCCAAGTCGAGGATAATCAAGAAAAAAGTGTAGCTCTGGATGAGTCACTTCATGAAGAGAGATTATCTCTAGAGGAGAATATTGTGGCCCCAGAAGAGATCCAAGTACCTGAAATGTATGAAAATAATGAGATCTCAATAAATTATGTCACAAATAATATCAAATGGAACCGTAATGAAGTCAACGTTGATGACATTTTTGCTAATCATATAGCATATGATGTGATGAACGAAGAAGAGGTTCATGAGCCAAAATCCATTAGCGAATGCCAACAACGAAAAGATTGGCTCCTATGGAAAGATGCCAGTAATGCAAAGTTAAAATCATTGGCAAAACGAAAAGTATTTGGACCTATAGTCCATACACCTAAAGATGTAAAGCCAGTTGGATATAAATGGGTTTTTGTACGGAAAAGAAATGAAAAGGGTGAAATTACAAGGTATAAAGCACGCCTAGTAGCCCAAGGCTTTACACAAAGACTTGACATTGATTTTGAAGAAACATATTCACCAGTAGTGGATGCAACTACTTTTCGTTATTTAATTAGCCTAGCAGCAAATGAAGGGTTTGATTTGCATATAATGGATGTTGTGACTGCCTATTTATATGGCTCACTTGATAGTGATATCTATATGAAAGTCCCTAAAGGACTCAAGATGCCAGAAGCATTTAATTCAAATTCACGAGAACAATACTCGATCAAATTAAATAAGTCCCTATATGGCTTGAAACAATCAGGGCGTATGTGGTATAATTGTCTTAAGAAATATTTGTTAAAAGAAGGGTATAAAAATGACCCGATATGCCCATGCATTTTTATAAAAAGATCGAGAAACGAATTTGTTATAATTTGTTATAGTAGCCCAAGGCTTTACACAAAGACTTGACATTGATTTTGAAGAAACATATTCACCAGTAGTGGATGCAACTACTTTTCGTTATTTAATTAGCCTAGCAGCAAATGAAGGGTTTGATTTGCATATAATGGATGTTGTGACTGCCTATTTATATGGCTCACTTGATAGTGATATCTATATGAAAGTCCCTAAAGGACTCAAGATGCCAGAAGCATTTAATTCAAATTCACGAGAACAATACTCGATCAAATTAAATAAGTCCCTATATGGCTTGAAACAATCAGGGCGTATGTGGTATAATTGTCTTAAGAAATATTTGTTAAAAGAAGGGTATAAAAATGACCCGATATGCCCATGCATTTTTATAAAAAGATCGAGAAACGAATTTGTTATAATTTGTTATAGTAGCCCAAGGCTTTACACAAAGACTTGACATTGATTTTGAAGAAACATATTCACCAGTAGTGGATGCAACTACTTTTCGTTATTTAATTAGCCTAGCAGCAAATGAAGGGTTTGATTTGCATATAATGGATGTTGTGACTGCCTATTTATATGGCTCACTTGATAGTGATATCTATATGAAAGTCCCTAAAGGACTCAAGATGCCAGAAGCATTTAATTCAAATTCACGAGAACAATACTCGATCAAATTAAATAAGTCCCTATATGGCTTGAAACAATCAGGGCGTATGTGGTATAATTGTCTTAAGAAATATTTGTTAAAAGAAGGGTATAAAAATGACCCGATATGCCCATGCATTTTTATAAAAAGATCGAGAAACGAATTTGTTATAATTTGTTATAGTAGCCCAAGGCTTTACACAAAGACTTGACATTGATTTTGAAGAAACATATTCACCAGTAGTGGATGCAACTACTTTTCGTTATTTAATTAGCCTAGCAGCAAATGAAGGGTTTGATTTGCATATAATGGATGTTGTGACTGCCTATTTATATGGCTCACTTGATAGTGATATCTATATGAAAGTCCCTAAAGGACTCAAGATGCCAGAAGCATTTAATTCAAATTCACGAGAACAATACTCGATCAAATTAAATAAGTCCCTATATGGCTTGAAACAATCAGGGCGTATGTGGTATAATTGTCTTAAGAAATATTTGTTAAAAGAAGGGTATAAAAATGACCCGATATGCCCATGCATTTTTATAAAAAGATCGAGAAACGAATTTGTTATAATTTGTTATAGTAGCCCAAGGCTTTACACAAAGACTTGACATTGATTTTGAAGAAACATATTCACCAGTAGTGGATGCAACTACTTTTCGTTATTTAATTAGCCTAGCAGCAAATGAAGGGTTTGATTTGCATATAATGGATGTTGTGACTGCCTATTTATATGGCTCACTTGATAGTGATATCTATATGAAAGTCCCTAAAGGACTCAAGATGCCAGAAGCATTTAATTCAAATTCACGAGAACAATACTCGATCAAATTAAATAAGTCCCTATATGGCTTGAAACAATCAGGGCGTATGTGGTATAATTGTCTTAAGAAATATTTGTTAAAAGAAGGGTATAAAAATGACCCGATATGCCCATGCATTTTTATAAAAAGATCGAGAAACGAATTTGTTATAATTTGTTATAGTAGCCCAAGGCTTTACACAAAGACTTGACATTGATTTTGAAGAAACATATTCACCAGTAGTGGATGCAACTACTTTTCGTTATTTAATTAGCCTAGCAGCAAATGAAGGGTTTGATTTGCATATAATGGATGTTGTGACTGCCTATTTATATGGCTCACTTGATAGTGATATCTATATGAAAGTCCCTAAAGGACTCAAGATGCCAGAAGCATTTAATTCAAATTCACGAGAACAATACTCGATCAAATTAAATAAGTCCCTATATGGCTTGAAACAATCAGGGCGTATGTGGTATAATTGTCTTAAGAAATATTTGTTAAAAGAAGGGTATAAAAATGACCCGATATGCCCATACATTTTTATAAAAAGATCGAGAAACGAATTTGTTATAATTGCTGTTTATGTTGATGATATCAACATTATTGGAACTCCTGAAGAGATTTCAAAAGCAATTAATTGTTTGAAGAAAGAATTTGAAATGAAAGATTTAGGTAGGACAAAATTTTGTCTTGGATTACAAATTAAGTACCTGAAGGATGAGATCTTTGTATATCAAGAAACTTATACAAAGAAGGTCCTGAAACGATTTGATATGGATAAGTCACATCCATTTTGTACTCCAATGGTTGTAAGATCTTTGAAAAAAGAAAAAAATCCATTCCAACCCCAAATAATTAACAAAAAAGGTGTAGAACAATTACTTGGTCCAGGAGTACCATATCTTAGTGCCATTGGAGCATTAATGTATCTTGCTAATCATACACGACCTGATGTAACATTTGCTGTTAATTTATTAGCAAGATATAATTCTGCACCAACACAAAGGCATTGAAGCGGTGTAAAGCGTATTTTTCGTTACTTCAGAGGTACTATAGATATGAGGTTATATTATTCAAATGTATCTAAACATGAACTGATTGGTTATTCAGATGCTGGATTTATGTCTGATCCACATGATGCAAAATCACAAACAGATTATGTATTTACATGTGGAGGTACAACTATTTCATGGAGATCTATGAAATAGACTATATCGGCTACTTCATCTAATCATGCAGAAATCCTAGCAATGCATGAAACAAGTCGAGAATGTGTGTGGTTGAGGTCAGTAATTCATCATACACGAACTACTTGTCATTTATCTTCTAGTAAAATGGTTCCAATAGTTCTATATGAGGATAATACTGTATGTATTGCCCAACTTAAAGAAGGATACATCAAGGGCGATAGAACGAAGCATATTTCACCAAAATTTTTCTTTACTCGTGATCTTCAACAGAATGGTGAAATAGATATCCAGCAAATCAGTTCAAGTGAAAATTTGGTAGATTTATTTACCAAGTCACTTCCAGAAGCAATTTTTGAGAAGCTTGTCCATGGTATTGGTCTTCGAAGATTCAAAGATCTCAACCGATGTTATCAAGGGGAGTAATACTGATGTTGTCAACAGGGGGAGTTGATACACGCTGTACTCTTTTTCCATTATCTAGGTTTTGTCCTACTGGGTTTTCCTAGAAAGGTTTTTAATGAGGCAGCACTGGATAGTGTATCAATGAATGATGTACTCTTTTCTTTGGCTAGGTTTTTATCCCACTAGGTTTTTCCTAATTAAAGTTTTTAATGAGGCACATTCATGAATGGACATCCAAGGGGGAGTGTTATGAATATATTGATTATGTGGATGTCCATTGACTCCCGGTCTCCAAATATTACAAGATGACATGAGACCCGCGCATAGTACCATGCATAGTAGTTTACTATTTGGTGGGACTCACACACAAAATTATACAACTCACGGGAATGCATTCCCGTGAGTGTACAGTTATGTAATTAGGGGAATATTGCATCAAATGACCCAAAGTAGAAATTACACTAAAAGCCCATTTTCCTTCTATAAATAGAGGCCTTCTGTAAACATTCAGAATACACTGGAATGAGAACTTTTCTCTATTCTTTCTCTCTCTAAAATCTCTTGTTCTTGTTATTTACTTTTCATCAGTTTTATATTAAGAAAAAGATAAAATGGAGCTGCTAATTTTATAAAATCTCATGTTAGAATTGAAGGAGGAATCTGGAATTTAAAATTGTGATCAAAAGAACAGATTCCCCTAAGTTAAGTGGTGGGTAAAAAACAAAAGAAGGCACACAAGTGAGAGGAGAGAAAGGGAGGGCGACGCCAAAAAAAAAAAGAAGAAGAAGAAGACAAAAGCAAGGAAAAGTGACGAGAAAGCAAAGCTGAGCCATGATTAAGCAATTTTTTTACATAAATCATCTTCCATTTAGATCGTGGAATAATGATTCTGGTTTGTGATTGGGGTTTATGATTTCGAAGGTTTTGCTTTATGGGTAAAGGGTTTTAGGTGAAGATAGAGATAAGGTAGCAGCTTTAAGCTAATGGGAGAATCTTCATGCTTGTGTGATCAATTTCATTGTGTTTGGTTGTATCATTGTTAAAGATTGTCCCTTTTTTGTTATTGGCAACTGATTATGGGTTTTACGTTGATGGGTCTTGAGTGGGAATAAACTTTGGCCATCAATAGTAAGGTTGTGAGATAGTGTTGTTAATAATGAATATAGAGATGTGAAAAGATATTATGTTGTTGTTAATAGTAGGTGCAAGGTGATGATATGGGGGTTGTTCTTAATAGTGAAGATGAAGATGTTAAAATATATTATGTTACTATCAATAGTAGATGCAGGGTGATGATATGGGGGGTGTTGTTAATTGTAAAGATGGAGATGTTAAAATATATTGTGTTGCTGTTAATAGTAGATGCTAGGTGATGATATGGGGAGGGTATTGTCAATGGTGAAAATGGAGATTTTAAAACATATAGCGTTATTGTTACTAGTAGGTATTGGGTGATGATATGAGAAGTTATTTGGTTTAATAAACATTGTCTTACTAGCTTATTGAACTGACATTATGATGAGTGATGTCTTTTCTTTTCTGTTCTTTTTTTTACAAGTAAGCATGCAAAATGACATGTAATGAAGGGTTATCATCTTTAAAGAAATTATTTTGTTATTTCCCTGTTGGAAGGAAATTTTGTGTGTAATGATGAAGATAAAATTCAAAATAATGGTAGTATTGTGAAGGTGAAGTGCATAAAAAAGGTGATAGCCCTTGCAGATTTGAGGTTGATGACATCATCATGGCTTAATATTGATTGCAAGGGCTGGCTTGTGTACATACCAAATATATAGATTCTAAAATGTTGATCTTGGTTTGCATCTTTATAGCTGTGAAGCGTGACAAATGTCAAGGATCCCTGTGCACATGCTTGTGCAGCTATGAAGCATGTCAATTGCAATGTCTCTGACTATGTGGAAGAATGCTACAAAATCACATCCCAACAAAAAAAAAAATTTGTAGCTGTAGCATAATTCTACTTGTCACAGTTGACAAACCAAACCCAAACAACTATATGACGAAAAATATTTCAGGTCATACTTTTTTGCTGCCACCTAGGACCGGTCGACCTACTAGAAGGCCAAGAATCAGTAGGCGTGAATCACAATTCCAAAACAAGAAGATATATCACTGTGCAAGATACCATGAAGCTGGCACCACTAGAAAGACATGCAAAAACCTAAACTAAACTGATATTAAACAAAGTCATCTTTTGAAGTTACCCTCTTAAAAAAAATGTTTATATTGTTGTGAACTTACTGTTAACCCACTTATAATTTTTGGGGAGATAAGTTGATGTCATATGCCTAATTCATTTTGCAAGTAATATATTCACAATATCTTATGTACTGCAGTGTTAGTGACAAGGAAACATTATGTGGTAGTGCAATGTTAATGTTCTCTTGTCACTACATATGTGAAGGGTATAAGAGTCAATGTCACAGATTTTTTGGTTTCAGATTATTGGTGAATGCAATTATGCATGCTATCATTAAACAACATTTGAGGAATATATGAAGTTGTGAAACAAGAAAGTGAATTCATTAATGTAAAATAGAATTTTGCTAA
Organism: Acacia confusa; assembly: GCA_037074495.1. Taxonomy (NCBI): domain Eukaryota; kingdom Viridiplantae; phylum Streptophyta; class Magnoliopsida; order Fabales; family Fabaceae; genus Acacia; species Acacia confusa. Next base: position 6,265,703 of record CM073509.1, read on the forward strand.
TATAGATACATGTATTGTTATTCGCCCTTGAAACTTGTTGATTTCAAACTTATCCAGGAATATGTGTTAGTTTTTGAGATACAAAGTTGTGAACGAAGAAAATGAAGTCATTAAATAAATGCATGAATTGTTTTTTTTTTTTTTGATACCACATGTATTGTTAATATAAATACTCTTCATTCAACTAAGGAAACAATGAAAACATGAAGCAATTTGGGTATCAGTTTTTTTTTTTTTTTTTAGCTTAACTCTGGATAATTTGTCATTTCTTCAGAATTTGAAATTTCATATTCTTGTTAAAATTATGACTTGGGATTTCAACAATTAGCAGCATCAATTTGTATTTTTATAGGATTTTCCTATTAATTCTTGAGTAATCCAACATAATTAATATTTTTAATGGTTTTTTGAGAACGACGTACGAGGTTCTAAAACCTAGTTCTACCATATTCCCAAACATTTAGAAGCAAAGAAAACGATTTAAATGGCTCAATCCACAAAGCCAAGGGAAATCAGGTAAGCGCATGCATTTTTTTTTTTTTTTTTAATGATCTCAAAAGAACTCGTGACTCGTGAGTGTTTTTGCGAAATTTAAGTGACTGCCTGAAATAATGACGTGCTCCCGACTTAAACCTCTCACACTCTCTATCTTTAATATAACACATGTTTAAAAAATGAATCTTAATTATAAATATATACATAATTTTGTCCCAATTTACCCTTTCCAATATTCTCTCAATCATAATCAATGAAAAGAGAAAATAAGAGAATCAAAGAAGATGACTAGTTTATTTTTTGTCATATTCACTTACTTATCCAATTTCATTCATTTAATTAAATAAGGTAAATATGTTTGATATTAAGTAGTGAAGAGCAATGTTGTCAAAATTGAATTTCTACGTAAAACGGAAAGAGATAATAAAAACGTAAATCGTAGAAACAACACGTAAAATTTCTACTTCTTAAGGTTATGATACAAAATTGTTTATATATATTAAAAAAAATCATAAATCACTACTCAAAATTCAATGAACAACTTCATATTTAAAAAACATAAGTTACATAGCTATAAAAAAGCATAAGTCCAAAAACATGAAAAGAATAAAGTTTAACAATTCATAAATTCTATCAATTGATTCAAATCAAGCACATCTTTTTTACGTCAGTTGCATGTCCTTAATGTCATCTTATCTTGCTCTTACAATAAGTTCATTGAAAATTTGCTTGAGAAAAATGAAGTTCAAAAAGATGATAACATAATTTCATGTGCAAAGACCAAAAAATAAACTAATAATTGTAATGTTTTACCTAGCTCTATCTGGATGAACCCATACTAGCTGGTGAACGATAATCAAGCTAAAAAGGTAAATGCACTTCATTTAATGGCCTCAAACACCCAAGAAAAAACGAATTGAAACATATCTATTTGCATCATTAAAAGGTAAATTGATGATAATATCATATGCCAATTATGTTTAGAAAGATAAACATGTACACAATGTCACATTTGGTGGTGCATGTACATTTTCACTAAGTGGATACCAAAAAAAAAACGTGTTAAAGTTTTCATCTTATTTTTGCGCTTCTACCAGTTTTTAATTACTTGTATTTCAGCACGTATTAGCTAGTAAAACACTATTTTAGTTTTTTTACAACAATGGCCAACAGCGACAGCGACTAGTATTAATTAATGCATATATTTGCTCCCATTCGATTATTTTCATATCTTCGTATATAAAACTCTGATCTACCCGGTTCCCCCTCTCTGTGCCTCCAACAAGAAATCTCTCCATATTCTTCACGCTTTGCTCTCTAAATCAGAAGTGCAAAACCCAGACTTCAAAATTCTTTTTTCTTTTTATTGTTATCCTCTTTAAATCCCTTGACTATATTGAATCAGGGTCCTCATCAGAGTCTTTTTAGACTCCTGTACTCTGTTCATTTTGATCAACTTTCAGTTATAGATCAATCCATGTATGTATATATACGGTGATTATGTTTTAAAATCACAGTTAATAGAGAGCTTCTCATTGAAGTCTGTGTCGGACGATGTAAAAGTACTAAGTGGTCGATGAAATAGCTAGAGACCACTGAATCCGACCAGAGCTTTTGGCTATTGAGTACTACCCTGATTGATATGAAGAAGGAAATGTTTCTTTATATTTTGGTGAAAAAATTACAATCTAAAAATGTTCAGATAAAGACACAAACAAAACAGAGAAAGGTGGCTCGTTCCTCTGTATCAACCTTCACCTTTATCTTTATATATATTTATCTAGTTTAGTGGTGCCAGATTTATATTCAACTCTTCTGTGCCGGGGAGAGAAATCAAAGGGTGTCAAGTAGAGGAAGATGGTGGTCCAATAAATGGTAAAATTTTAGGACCAGAGAGGCAGAGACACATGTTTCAGAGGTTGAAGAGATCGATAGAGAAATCATTAGCGTTGATTCACCTATCAAGAAATTGTTGTTCAAGCCAACAAGTACTTGTTTTCTGCGAGAATCTAAAGAAGCTGATGCTTCTGCAATAATTTCTACTGTTCAGAAATATCTACCTTATATTCAGATGGAGAATGCACAGAACTCATCCAAGCTCCTTCCTGGTTTAAAAGACACAAGAGAATTGGTAGCATATGATGATGACATAGAGAAATCTGAGTTTTCCGCATCAAAAAACGGATCCTTTCATGACAAAAGGTTATTCAAGTTCAGGGAAAAAACTCAATTAGATTTTGATCATCAAAGTGCGTGTGATAAAATGAAGTCAGAGAGCGACAAGTCAAGCACGAGGGACTCTAGAAAGAGCAAAGAGTACACGAGGAAAAACATAACCTAGGAACGGGTTTGGGTTTCTTTCATCATCCCTCATAATCTCTAAATCATATCCATCCAATTAATATAATACTACTTTAACTTTTCTCTCCCTTTCCCTTTCCCAATTAACGGCCTAGATGAGCTGAAGAGAGAAAAAGAAAAAAAAAAGTCAATGAGAGGATCCCTTCCCCACGAAACACGTTTCTCAGTTGTCCAAAGGACGAGCTCATCCTCGTCCTGCCCCTAGCAGTTTAGATCTCCAAATGAGATGTTCCAAATTTCTTCTTTTATTTTTATAATTTTTTTTTTCAATATAGATAATATTTTGAAGTATTTTTTTAATATTATCTATTGCCATGAAATTATTTTTCAATATCCTAAAATAATTTTTGAGATCATAGAGAATTTTTCAGTACTACTTAGTACTCTGAAGTTTTTTTTTTAAGGTCTTAAAAAAATATTTCAACATATTGACTAGTACTAAAAAGATACTTTAGAGTATTAAGTGGTACTGAAATTTTTTTCATAATTTCAAAAAAAATATTTAAAAGTATTGGATGATATTAAAAAAAATACCTAAAGATACTGACCACTACTTAAAAAAATACTTTATGATTTTAAAAAATAAAACCTTGATCTTGACGGTTAGGGGGCAGACAAGTGTGCCTTACTCGCCTAACGGGTAGGGAAAAGCGTTCCACATAACCACAGTTAAATTTTGAAAGATAATGATACAAGACAAGACATTTACAAAGAAAAGGATAGTCTGAAGACAATAATAGATCAATAATCAAAATAATATGGCAAAACACGCACTATCAATTGTTCACAAAATTTACATTCGTTGTTCCATTCATCCTATCAACCTGCCTTCTTTTTCTAATGTAAATATTAAAAATTAATTTTTATCCATGCAATCTATTGTAAATAATAATCATGTATGCCAGGTTGGCCAATTTGTGATTACAATGAATTTTAGTTATATTCTACAAAACTATATTGATCATTATACTTCAAAGCATTAGTTATAAGATTAATTTAATAGTTCAAACCATTCCATAGTTGGGATGAGATATGAGATGTCAAATTTACCCTTTGTTTACCTCTAGAAAATGATTGGAAGGACAAATCGGTAAATAACTACTTTAATTACGTCTCCGGTCTGTTGCCCAAAAAAAATCTCATTCTTTAATATAATACATATTTAGAAAGTTAATCTTAATCTTAAGATATATAACATAATTTTTATATTTGTTAATATTTTCTAATTTACTCTTATTAATATTCCTGAAAGGAGGAAAGGGGATGAATAAATTAATGAAGTATTATAGTATTTTTTAAAAATATATGTTATATTAACTAACTTAACTAAACTAATTTTTTTAATTTAATCAAATTTACATAAATATGTGTTAGATTAATGATTGGAGGAAATATACACTTTAGAATATGATGAAAACTTGACGACTAGCAATTCAAATAATTGGAAGCATAATTTTTTTTTGTGTGTGTGTGTGGCCCCGGGGGGTGGGGTGGGGAATTGGTTGAAAATTTCCGTTTGAAAATTATATTGATTAAAAGGACCTAACGTGTTTATATATATATATAGAATACTAGCACACAACAAGATATATATATATATATATATATATATATATATATATATATATATATATATAAAAGTATCTGGTTCACCAATCTTCCCCAAAAAAAAAAATTTGTGATGGTATTATTTTAATTTTTAAAATTAAGAGGACTTCAAATATAAAAGTTGACTTAAAAGAGTGACCATTTTTAGGCGAAAAAAATTTGAAAAAGGAAGAATTCCATATAAGTTTCAACTAAGGAATAATTTATTGACAATTAGTTATTAATAATAACTAATTGACTAGTTAATTTCTCTCGTTCACTAGTTAATAAAAACTTTTTTTTATATACTCTCTCTAATCTTTATTATAATAAGAAAGCAACTAGCAAATACATTTGATTCTTTTTATAAGGCATGTGTTTGTTCTCAAGAAGCTTTAATTATTTTTTTCATGTATATCCATAATTAATAAGGGTAGTGAGCGAGAGTAATAATTAATATAATATTAAAATTTAGTGTAATTAATAGGGGTAATTTTAAAAATTACTTAAATTTTAAGATAATTTTATAGATTTTAACTTTTATTGATTTGTCAGAATTGTTAGTTGATACTCCCTCTGGTCCTAATTATAAGATATATTTAACTAATTTTGGGGAGATTAAAAAGGAGAATTAAATTAGTTAATTTCACTCATTTTCCTAAAATACCCTTATATAAATTTTCAATGACATTAACATACCTTCCCAACCTATAATCTTCTTTTCCATGCTTTCTAATTGAAATGATGGTCTTACTATATATACACATCTGTGCATGTGTGTACACACACACATATGTATGTATGGATGTATGTGTATGCACACACATATATATCTACAACCACCCCCCAAAAAAAACACACATACACTCCCCAGATATACACACAAAAACAAACCCCCACATCCTCCCACACATGTATACACACATCCACACACACATATACATAAATACAAAAATACACACACATATAAGTGCATGACCATGTACACACACATATTTTTATAATGTGTGTGTATGTCTGTATGTGTACATATATAAATATATGTGTGTGTCTATGCATATATGTGTGTGTTTATATATATATATTAGTAAATTAACGTTAACTTATTGATAAAAAAATTAAAATCCAACAATTTAAAAGTTTTATTGATTATAAAATTCTATACACTTAAATGCATATACTTACTAAAAACTAAACACACTTGAGAGAATAAAATAACGATATTTTAAGAAGAATTTGATAAAAATTTAAATTTTATCCTATAATTAGGACCAGAAAGAGTACTTTATAGAGTATATAGTTGAGAACTAAAAGTCCTCCTTCCTTAGAAAGCACATTATAATTATGATGAAATTGTCGTACTGCCGGTAGTGTTGAAAATAGGCCACCGACTCGTACCTGTTTGTCACCGACTTAACAAGGAGGATCGCTCGCTTTATTGTACTCACCGAAAGTGAAGCCTTGAAAGTGATGGAGTGTGAGACTTCTTCGGATAATCCTTAAAATATCTAAGTCTTCACCTATATGTTTACATAAACTTATGCATCTTCACTCGTTTTCTTTTATCAAAGTGTTGGCAATTTCCATTTACGTATATCAATAACTTCTTGTCTGCAAATCATGTCATTAAGATGCTAATCAATGAACTTTTTATCAGCCCTTGGTCGGTGGTGTTCTTAATTAAGTAACTTGCGAAACAAGGAGATCCTTTTCTTTATTTTTTGTTCTCAACTGCTCAAAGTGATGGAATCATGGCGAGGAAAAGGAATTTAATACTAAAAAAATGGCATTACTGTGCTTATGAAACTAGCAGATCCTTTTATTTATTATTGCATTGTAGTGTTTGAGATTGAGACAGAGCACGCCATTTATTCACCAAACTTTAGAAGCATGCGCGAGCTTGTGTGTGATATCCATTTTTTTAAGTGTATTATTAAGTTATGGAACGTAGCAAATAATTTTATATCGTTGTTTGAGAACGACGTACGAGGTTATAGAACCTAGTACTATCGTATTCGAACACCTTTAGGAAAAAAAGAAAATGATTTTAATGACTTGTAATTCACAGAGCGGAAGTAACTCAGGGAAGCGCATGCATGTTTTTTTAAAAGGAACTCGTGTGTAATTTTTGTGAAAATAAATCAAGAATGGCGTGGTCACAACTTAACCTCTAATTATGAATACATATACATGTTCTTCGTATTCCGTTCTTTTCATACCATTCTTATATAAACCTCTGCTCTCCCCTGTTCCCTCTCTGTGCCTCCCACAAGGAATCTCTCCATTCCCCTTGTTTTGCTCCCTAAATCAGAACGTCAAAATTTTAGTTTTTTAATTGCTCGTATTTTCCTTGTTGAATTGTTTTAACTCTATTTAATCAGGGTCCTCAGAGACTTCTTAGACTCTTGTACTCTGTTTATTTTGATCAGCTTCTTCATCCATCTTCTTCCTCTGCGCACAAACACCCAAAAGGTCTCTGTTTCTGAGATGGATAGATTCACTAATGGAATTGATGACTCGAGCTCTGAGAGGCAACAATGGAAGCCAGTTTATGATGAAGCCTCCAAGCCAATGTATCAAACCTTTACTTCTGTTTCATCGTCTTCTTCACGTATCACGTTTCCTTTTGCACTTGATGAGTCTCCCTACCAATCCGCAGCCACAAATCTTCAACCCTTGAATTCTTTAGCACCTGATCATCATCAGCAGCAGCAGCAGTGTCTTTGGCCGCTACACACAACAAAGCTATACAGGGGAGTGAGGCAACGCCATTGGGGCAAATGGGTGGCTGAGATTCGTCTTCCAAACAGTAGAAATCGCCTCTGGTTAGGAACATTTGACACAGCAGAAGATGCTGCTCTGGCTTATGATCGTGAGGCCTTTAAGCTCAGAGGACACAATGCTAAGCTCAATTTCCCTCACCTATTTCTCAGTAAACCTCCAGATTCAAATGATTCGTCTTCTTTCTCATCAAAACAGCCTGAACCAGAAGAAGAGAATCATGAATTTCAGGAAACTGCTAGAGGTAATAAAACAGGGGAAGGTGTTGCTGAGGCAGGGGAATTGGTTTCAGGGGACATGGAGGCTTGGTACGAGGCGATTCCACAAGGCTGGGGACCTGAGAGCCCCGTGTGGGATGATTTAGACGCCGCAAACAATCTTCTGTTTCAGTCATCATTACAGTTTGGTTTTGTGGACCCAAATTACCAGCAAGAGTTTCATGATGTTAATAATAATGCTCAGGGACAAGAAGACAAGACAGGAACAGATTTTAGTTGTTCCGCTTCCTCCTCTGCTTGTCTCATGAAGCCTTTCTTTTGGAAGGATTAAGATTGATGTTTCCATTTAAAAATGAGACATTTCTCAAAATTCAAAATCCTGAGTCTTTGTCTGAGCTATGTAGCAGGATACAGCTTAAGTTTCTGCAGTGAACACGACATGTTTTCATTCTCAGGCCTTTCAGGAGACAGGAGAGATCAAGCGAGTTTAGGTATGGCAGTTTGTAGTTTAGAACAGGGGCATGGCAGATTCAGAGACGTTTGTGATTTCCTTCTCAATTTAGCTTTCTAGAAGAAGTAGATATTTCACTACTTTGACTGCATTCAATAAAAGTTGTACTGTTAATAATTTATCAACAATATGATCTTCTATATATTTTATTATATGTATTTGAATTTTGGTGGTCAGATTCAAATATTCAAAATGTAAATTATATCAATACCGATATGTCATTAAAAGAAAAACAAGTTTACTGTTTCAAAGTTAGAATTAACCAATTAGGGGCGTCCAATTCCAAGGAACGATAGACATGGAAAATAAAACCCAACCTATTTCCCTTTGGTTTGATTGGATTGATAAGACTGGGTTAGGCTCAATTGGGCCTAATTTTGATGACTTTTGCTTAATTAGCTTCATATAGCCAATGAGAGTTGGTACAGATGGTAAGAGATCCAGGGTTAACCCCTTGGGTCGTGGGTTCGATCCCTTCTGCCGTCGCTGTGACTCTTTTGGTAAACGATCTCGTAAGTTCCCAGTAAGTGCTCATAGAGTCCGAGGTCGTGCCCTGGCCTTGGTGGGGGACTGGTATCGAACCTTTCCAAAACTTTTTTCTTATAAAAAAAAAACTTCATATATATTTTTGTATAACAAATATTCATATATATTTCACATTAATATAAACTAGTATCTATCATCAACTTGGATAAATTATATGGTTAATGTTTAAATAACATAACATCGACTTGGTTATTTGAATAAGCATTGAAAAAATAAACGAGAAAAAACTTACATCTTATATTATAATGTAAAATCACGTTAGAAAAATAATTTTTACTACTAACCCAAATAAATGTGGATAACTCGTCCTAAGTGAAACATTTTTCAGTTTTAAAAGAAAAGGGCGATGCTAGGGTGTAGCTCACTTTAAAGCACACTGATTAGCAGATAGGCTTGCATGCCTTGGTAGCAATTAAATATCTAAGTCCCTGATATCTTGATTTTGCAATCTCCCATGTCATTTGGGAGTAATCGAGAACCAAGATTGGGGGATATGATCTTGTCCTAAGGTTTAATAAAAACACATATTGGGATCCTCACCATATGTGATGATTGATGTGAATTTTGAAAATTTATCTAATTAATGAGGGGTTAACTTATACTCCCTCTAGTCCTTATTATAAGGCACAAACTATCTTTTCTCATAAACCAAGAAAATGGAAGTTAAGTCATTAATGAGCCTAAAATTAATAAAAGTTTTCAACTTTATCCCTACTTTAATGAGATAGATTTAAAAAAGTTTGTTAAAGTAAGGGCATAATAGGAAATAGTAATAAATAAGTCAGTTAAATGTAGTTAGTGCCTTATAAAAAGGATAAAAAATTTTGGGTAGTTGGTGTCTTATAATAAGGACTAGAAGAAGTAACTCATAACATCATAAGTTTGAATCTTGTTACCAATGTAAAAATTTTGTTGATAGACATTCTATAGAACCTTCAATAAGCATTTTTCGAGTTTTGAAACATACCGTGACACCCAAATTCCAACTCAAATAAAAATCTTAGTTAACAAGTAATAGCAGTTCAAAAGATTAATCAAACCAGACAAGAAAAAGGGGGGGGGGGGGGGAGGTAAAAAGACTTATTGTCTAATAGACCAAATTTAATTTCGTCTTAGAATACGTGGCTATTCTTTAAATGTCTATTTGAATTTATTTATTTTTAATTTATAATGAATATATTTAAGAATTATTTTCATACTTAATGAATTTTCGCTTTGAATCAATAAATGCACGTCGTCTTCGTAGCATGTATACTATTATTAGCAGAAAAGTACGTTATTCATTTTAAAAATCGAATTACTCATTTTTTAAATCTAGAATATGAACGTTTTGGATGGATATATTTTACGATTCTTTCAAACTTTTATCCCTTCGTAGTAATGTTAAGAGTTAGTAAATCTACACAAACACCACATCATGCCTTTGATATTTTAATGGGCAAAATTAGTTTAAAATATCTATTTAGAAATTTTATTAGTTATTTAAAACTTGATATATTTTATACATCCTTTGGTATTTTGAAAATTTTATACATTCAAATTTAGGTCGACTAATAAAATTTCTAAATAGGTATTTTTGATTGAATTTTCATATTTTAACCTCTGACATGATTCATAATTTGACGTATTTTATCTACAACATTAACTTTTATACCTCATATTCTAAACTAATTATTATCTTCGGTCTTAAAAATAATATAAAATTTGAAGTATAATTTACATTATAAATTTTATAAAATATTTAGGATGGGAGAAAGTATAAAATTTTCTAATGTATTCCGTGACTTAAAAAAAATGCTCAAGTCAACTCAATGGTCGCTTGCCCGCTTAACACATTCTGTGACTTAGAATTAAATTTTCCTAGGTACAAAGTTATTAATGTAATTTTAGAATCATAATTATATTTTAATATTTCATTAATTGGTTGCCGACAATAAGTAAAATAATTTTCTGTTGTTATCTTTTTTAATCGAATGGGATAGCATAACAACAAAGTATTAACCAGAATGAAACGATCTATTTAACCAAATAAATGAACTTATCTATTATTGGTTAATCAACTAATACTGTAAACTTTGAGAAATTTCTTACAATTTACCCTTATCGAAGACTTGGTCTATTTATTCAATTATTGTTTCTAAACTTTCAATTTCAACAAGGTTAGGTTATCATGACAACATCCAAAAAACAGAAAGAAAGAAACGTTTACCACAATTAATTCATTTTCTACGTCCAATTAAAATCACATTTATAATTTATAGTTTTATCTGTTTAATCATATCAAAAATTTTAAAAAGAAAAAATTACAAGGCAACATAATTTGGTCATATTCAAATATATATCGAGCCCAATCGGAGTAGCTCTCATAAAGGTATTTTCAATATTTACATAGATTTAAAATCATAATTTTAAGTGGCGAATTCTTTTACTAGAATTTGTGCCCATTGGTAGAAAAAAAAATTACAATAACAATTATGCATGTTCTGATATCAATATTATTTTCATTCGTTCAAAAAAATATATATATATCTAATACAATTTTCTTAAATTTTTTTAATATGATCATAATCTAAACTTGTAATGGCATGCTCATGACATCCTCAATTTGGTGGATAATGACTTCACGGTGAGTTGTGACTTTTACTTTAAAATTGTAACCACATGTGTATTTTTATTCTAAAAAAAGGCTTATATGTATTTTTATTTATAAGAAAAAATGTTATATGTATTTTTTCATCTTAAACCTAGATAATAATACCAACCAAGCTCACACGGCATGATTCTCTTCCCATACGAGATTCCATATACCTTTCGCTATCGCAATTTCCACGCCAGAGTTAAAAATTTCTAGATTCCACATCAGGCTACCCAACTTTTTCAATGCATTTGATTAGTCAATACTCGTTTAGGATCAGAATTAAGACAAAACAGTCGAAGGAAAAAAAAAAATCTTTAAACACAGTACAAGAATGTCCTTAAGCCAATTGAAGGAAACGGAAATAACTTACAAAATCTTTAAAAGACATTTCTCTTGGAGCCAATCAATATTTAATGTCTGATTGTTAGATAAATTCATGGCAGAAAGCCAGAAAGAGACAATTAATCATATTTTTCACAGGAAGAGTAGCACAGCTGTTGCTTGGAAAGCGCCATTTAAGCTTAAGAAAAGTAGGAGGTCAAACTCTTGTGATGTCTTCAATCGCACCAGTAAAGTAAAGATTTATCAGTAAAATTGTAAAATATTGGATTAATAGTGGGGTCGCTTTTGCTTGCTTTCTAGTTTCTTGTCAAATAAAGAGGTCCCACTTGTTGCCAAGTTTTTCCCGTCCATTTCCGCGTTCTTCACTCCTTCTTCTCCTTCAGATCTAAAATCCCATTTCGAGCTTTCCTATTCTCCTATTCTCATAGCATGTCACGGTAAGTTCAAGAACACCATCTTGGACGGAAGAGAGCAAAGCCGAAATGGGATTCCAAGAAAATGGGAACGGCGAAATGGGGTTGTCTGGAATCCCCCTGGGAGCAAAGAACAAGTACAAGAGGATGAACTCCGACGTTCATGAAGACTCCGAAGATGTTTTGCACCAACAACATCTACAAGATAGGAGGACTAATACCAGGAAATATGTTCTTGCCTGTTCCGTCTTTGCTTCTCTCAACAATGTCCTTCTGGGCTATGGTAATATATTATGCTATCATTTTCCGATGTTTGTCAAAATTTTCCCTTTTACCTCTTCGATTTGTGTGTTTCTGCTGCCCCATTTATCATGTAGTACGGAATTTCATATTGTTAATGGTTTTTGTCCAGACCAATTCAGTTATATTTTATAAACAATCTATGAAAACCTTGACATAGCCAAGACAATTTTGTGGCAAAGAGGTACCCTTCTGGTTCATCTGAATGTTCAAGATTGCAGAAATTGGAAGTGTGAAAGAGATTTTCAGTCCAACGTTTCCAGGCTTTGACTTTCTTCTACTTCTACCTAATAGTCTATGAAATTGTTTAGAATATCATTACAATTCCAAGCTTTATTTCTGATCCTGGTTTGGATTCATATATACAATATGTTGATAAAGTTGGTTTTTTCTACTGATCTGCAGATGTAGGTGTTATGAGTGGAGCAATTATATTTATCAAAGAAGATATGAAGATATCTGAGGTGAAAGTAGAATTTCTGGTTGGTATTCTGAGCATTGTTTCTCTTCTGGGTAGTCTAGGTGGTGGAAGAACATCTGATATTATCGGTAGAAAATGGACAATGGCCTTGGCTGCTGTTGTCTTTCAAATAGGCGCACTTATTATGACTCTTGCTCCTTCCTTTCCAATACTTACGGTAGGAAGACTTTTAGCAGGAATTGGAATAGGTTTTGGAGTTATGATATCCCCAATTTATATTGCCGAGATATCACCAAATATCACAAGAGGCACTATGACTTGCTTCCCTGAGATTTTTATAAACATTGGAATTTTGCTTGGCTATGTGTCAAATTACGCGTTTTCTGGCCTTTCACCACACATAAATTGGAGGATAATGCTTGCTGTGGGAATACTGCCCTCGGTCTTCATCGGCTTTGCTCTTTTCGTCATCCCTGAGTCACCAAGGTGGTTGGTGATAAAGAACAGAATTGAAGAAGCAAGAGAAGTGCTGTTAAAAACAAATGAAGATGAGAAGGAAGTGGAGGAGAGACTTGCAGAAATACAGAAGGCTGCTGAATTTGCAAACTCTGATAATGATAAACCCGTGTGGCGTGAGCTACTGTTTCCTTCTCCTCCCCTTCGTCGGATGCTCATTACCGGGTTTGGGATTCAATGTTTCCAACAAATATCAGGTATAGATGCAACTGTGTACTACAGTCCTGAAATCTTCAAAGCAGCTGGGATTGAAGATAATTCAAAACTTCTAGCAGCTACTGTTGCTGTAGGTATAACAAAGACCATTTTTATATTGGTAGCCATAGTTCTTATTGACAAACTTGGAAGGAAGCCCTTGCTATATGCAAGCACAATTGGCATGACAGTGTGCATGTTCATCGTAGGGGCTAGTTTTTCTTTCTTCGGACAAGGATCATTTGTGGTTGTGATAGCAATTCTGTTTGTCTGTGGGAATGTAGCTTTCTTTTCTATTGGATTAGGACCCGTTTGCTGGGTCGTAACATCTGAGATCTTCCCTCTTAGAGTACGAGCTCAAGCATCAGCGCTTGGCGCCGTCGGTAATAGGGTCTGCAGTGGCATTGTGGCCATGTCTTTCCTGTCTATTGCCAATGCAATTACTTTTGGTGGAACATTCTTTCTGTTTGCTGCTATTTCTTCTTTTGCTGTTGTCTTTGTCTACATGCTAGTCCCTGAGACAAAAGGAAAGTCATTGGAGCAGATAGAGTTGCTGTTTCAGAAGGAATATGAGGGGCAACGGAGTGAAATGGAGCTAGGAGATGTTGAACAGCTTGTTCAGAACAAAAATGGTTCAACAAATTAATACTTTTTTTAACAGCCGCAGTTTTCCACACAAGATGGCACTGCGATGGGCTTCAAAAATCAAGAATCTTCCTTATGCAATTCGGGGAAGAACTTTGCAGGGCGGATGATCATATCTGCAGACTGAGAATATTGAGTTTATAAGGGACAAAAGGAAACATGATAAGTGATCAACAAGCTGCTACCTTTACGCGTACACGAAGTCACAAACAGTTTTCCTTATTGCACAATTATTTTTTATTTCTTCGATTTACTTTTATATCTATAATCGCTGCATATGTATCTGGCTTTAGGCGGATCTGTGACAGACAATAGCAAAATAATTTGTACGCACTACATTAAGGGATGAAACGAAGATTGAAATTCTTTATACTACTATTGATATATCAGCGTCTGCTCCACTTTTTTGCTTTATATCTCTGCATTGTGATTCATTTGAGGAAACCAAAGCATGTCTCTGTCTAAATTTAGACCTTGCTTTAATCCAACCTAATTCTGGATCTGCTATAACAGTTCCTGGTATACTTTCTGTTTTCTATCACTTTGAGTGACCATTTTGTGAGTCAGTGTATTTCTGTAAACTTACGGCTTGACCCACACACGCATATTAATACACATAACCTGAATCTGGTATCATATTGTATTATGATGCAGATGGAAGCTCACTGCGTAACTCGTCCATTTTCTTTTTAAATTAACTCAGTTGGTAAAGTACATTCATACACTCGTAAATTAAATCCATCCTCCTGCTGTACTGATGAGAGGCTCATTATAGAAGTTGTTAGCAGGAAAAGAGAAAGAAAGACAAGTCGATGGCTTCAACTGCAAAATCATACGAGGCAGGGTTGTACTTTGTTCCTAATATCGTGTCATATAAAATTAAGGATTATTCTGATTCTTATGTCATTCCAAAAACACTTTGCAGTCCTTTTCAAGTGTGTTGATGCATATTAATGTTTGCTTTAGCAGTCAACAGTCATCCTAGCGACGGACAGAAGCAACGTGATGTGAATATAATGCAATACCAGAAATCCAGTATTATGCGCAAGCTTTTTTCTTGCAAAGGAAAGGGCAATCTCAACAATCAGAAGCCTCCATATCACACGAGGTTGGTCATTGGCGTCTCAGAGTGGTTGATAATTATAAATATTACCTTCTGTCTTTAAGACAAAATATTGTTCGTAGTGCAAAACAACACTTGATATCATATGCAGTGCACCTGATCTTATATTAAGGACTGAGACTATTTTTTAATAAATATTATATATCTGCTAATAACTATAATCGAGAACCGGTTAAATAACTTAAAGGGTTAAGGTGTAAAAGTTTTTTTCCAGGAGCGCCCAGTATCATGGGGTTTTTTTTTCGTGTAAAAATACACATGTGGTTATTATTTTGGAGCAAAGTCACATCTCACTGTTAAGTTACTGTTCACCGCCGTTATATTACTGTTCACTTCATCTTTTTCTCTCTCATCACGGTAATAAGTAACTTAACAGTAACCATGTGCGTATTTTTGCTCCAAAAAAAAGTATATAGTACTGGGCGCTCATAAAGAAAAAAACTCATATGTATTTTTGCACATTAACCATAATTTAAAAATATACTTTTTTTTTTACCATTACTATTTTTGTTACTTGAAATAGAGCAGCACAGTCCAAAAAAATGGCTGGTGATTTTGTTTGCTTTTAAGTTTGCTTAAGAAATATTTCAGGTGAATTTGACAGATCCACCAACTCTGTTCATCAACATGTCAACATTCTTCGTCTTGAAGGCTGACATTTCTGTTCTTTCATTTCTTCTATTGGAAGGAGCTTAAGCTAAATTTCTCTGTTCATGGACCATCGATGTTGGATGAGTTATGAATAGCACCTACATATTGCTTCATGAGAAGGATAAAAACATGGTCATTAGTATTATGTACCTTAATATATTACATATTTACCTAATTTTATTAATATGATATGTACTTTTTAAAACATCATAGTTATATTTCTTAATTCACATATTTTTTTTTTCTTAATTATTGTTAGGGAAATATCACTAAAGTTAAATTAAAAAAAATTGATAAATATAAAAAAATATACATATATTTACGACTAAAATCAGTTACTCAAATAATAGGGAGGTTCTAACTGTCACAAATTCTCAAAATGAATGTTAGTTGGTGGTGTAGACTATAAAGTGAATGAGAGCTAGATTAATGATGTGTGATGAGTGAATACGAGCTTGATTAATTAATGATGAGTCATGAGTATATCTGAAATGTATAAAACATGATTGGTGGTTCTTGGAAATTATTTGAGTCTTGAAGACATGATAATGCTGAACCAGTAAGATTTCATGTGGCTAATTATATTTCTTGATTACTATTCTTGGAGCATAAACTGCAAAGAGAATGTTGGGGTCCGATCAACGAACAAATCCTCGTGGCGGTCTCTTACAATGCGCATAAATAACCACGTTTGAATATTCAATTCTCTCACACACTCATTTTTGTTCGTTCAAAGGTTTCAGATTTTCGATCCGAACTCAACGTTATCAGTTTCTCCCCACACATCTAGAGGTCACTAGAGAGAGAGAGATTTCGATTTTCAGATAATGGCGTCCTTCGACTCGTTTGGTAACGACGGAGACGATCACCCACATCAATCGCCGCCGGTCCAACCCTTCGACGATGACACCTATTCGAGCTTCGACCCGGGATTTTCTTCTCAGCGTCACGAATCCACATATGCTGCTTCTGATGTTTTCAGCGAACCCCCACCGGCGAGCGAATATGGGCCCACCTCCGACCTCCCCCGCCACCTCAGCATGGATGACATCAACTTTGGTGAGAACGTACATTCTGCTGATGTAGGCGGATTTGGGATTTCGCCGCCCAACCAGGATTATGCCTCGCCGTTTGAACCATCCGGCGGTGGAAATGGGGTTGAAAATGGCAGCGATAAAATCTTTAGTTCCGATGGTCCTGTACTCCCGGACCCGAGCCAAATGCGGGAGGAAGGTTTTGCAAGACGTGAATGGCGACGGTGGGATTCCTTCGATCTCATCATTGATCATGTTTATTTTCTTTATCTCATACTCTTGTCATTGATGTTAGAGTAGATTTTTGTTAATGAAGGTTTTGTTTTGTTTTCTTTAAGAGAGACATGTTGTTACAGTTTTTTTCCCCATATACAGGCATATGATCTTATGCGTTGATAAACAGAACCTGACCGATTTTCGCAGTTGTGTAATCCGGTTCAGACAGAAATGTTAGGATGGGTTGAGTGGAGTTGAAAATTGACATAAATGTTGGGCTGTTAGGTAGATTGTAAAATCAAGAACCCTGTACTCAGGATAGTGTCTTTGACTTCTGAGACAAGGCAGTTTTCATTTAGATAAACATTTGAAGATTTAGAATTATTGTTTGCAGCATAAACATTTTGAAGATTTAGTGATGTTTTTTGTGGCATAGTTCCTAGTCTCAACGTGCGATCCCTTGTACTATAGGAAAGTATGTGTCTAATTGTGTTTTTATTTGAACTATGAGGCCTGTCAGAATGCTGGCTGGAACTTGAGATCTTTGTGGTAATGAAGATAGTATAATTGTCATCCAAACCTTTTTTTCTTGACATTGTATCATATGCAAGGGATTTGCTTTTCTAACTGCACAATCTTCCTGGTTTCCGCTGCAGTCAAAATGCAATATATCTTGAGGAAAAGGAGAAAAGAGAGAAAGAAATGCGGAATCAGATTATTAAAGAAGCTGAGGAATACAAGCAAGCTTTCTATGAGAAAAGGAAACTCAATTGTGAGACAAACAAAGCCAACAACAGGGAAAGAGAGAAGGTAGAATTGCTAAAGTTGATTCCCAATTCCCACTTTACTACTTTTCTTATGTGCATTGCCATGCTCTTGGGCAAAATAATAACAAGGAGTATCTGTGCAGTTATACTTGGCTAACCAAGAGAAATTTCACAAAGAAGCTCACAAACATTACTGGAAAGCAATAGCAGAAATCATTCCTCGTGAGGTCCCCAATATTGAGAAGAGAAGAGGTAAAAAAGAAGCTGAGAACAAGCCTTCAGTCATCGTGATTCAGGGTCCAAAGCCAGGGAAACCTACTGATCTTTCAAGAATGCGACAAATGATCTCCAAGCTTAAACAGAAGCCGCCTCCTCACATGATGCCTCCGCCGCCACCCAAAGAAGGCAAGGATGCTAAAGAAGCAAAAGATGCAAAAGAAGGCAAAGATGATAAAGCAGTCAATGATGGGAATGACAAAAAAGAAGCAAAGGAAGGCAAAAGCTCAACAACACCAACTGCATCTGAGGCTGCT
The DNA here is from genome assembly GCA_037074495.1 of Acacia confusa. Classification (NCBI taxonomy): domain Eukaryota; kingdom Viridiplantae; phylum Streptophyta; class Magnoliopsida; order Fabales; family Fabaceae; genus Acacia; species Acacia confusa. The sequence goes on from CM073509.1 coordinate 6,283,996, forward strand.
GTAGAAACTAAACCTGCTTCTTCAGCTAAAAGTGGGGCTGCCAATGGTAATGTGCTTAAACCAGATGTTGCTGCTGTAGTTGAGGGTGAGCAAACCATTGTTGGTTCTGAACCAGAAGCTGCTCAGTGATGAAGCAACTATATTTTTCTTAGTGATTTCTTTTTTTTTTTTTTACACACATATATACATAATTTTTTTAATTTTGCCAAATTCTGTGCTGATGTTATTGATGGAGAATAAGCAGATTGCCATTTGCATATTCTTCAGGCTTTGCAGCATAGCCTGTAAAGAGCTTAATTCCAATCTACGGTGGGAGATTCGTAGGCTTTAGACGCAATTTTGTTTTTACCGTCTTCTTTCTTTGACATTTATAATCAAAGTAACTTCGCTTTCCCTTCTTTGCGTACAGCTTTTTCGGTTCTTTCTTCTTTCGCTATAGAAGGTCGTTGAATCAAATGCTTTTGTTATTTGTCACAGTCTTGGCACGTCTTATTTGCTACGAACCATGAAAAATATATTAAAGTCTAACCAATTACCAGAAACATATTTAAGATTTTTCTATTCAACGTTTAGGTTCAGATAAATCCAATGTTATTTAATGACTATTATCTGTTTGCAGATATAGTTCACTTGTTAGTAAGAATACAAAATGCACAATGATGCAATCCTACATGAAGATTTTATAACAAATTGGAGAAACTCTATTTGGTTAGATTATAGGTGGTCGTGAATGTATTTACTCATCAGGCTTCTTTCTTCTCTCTTCAGTATTATTTTGGCATTGTTTTACTTAGAATAACTGAATAAGTATTCAGCATCTGGCTTGTTCTTAATTTTGAGCAGAAGTCTGTGATGGAGCTTCTTTTCCTGACGCTACACGCTACTAAACATTGCCTAAATCATGGAGGGAGGGCTTAAGGATGTCAATTATAAATCAGGCAACAAAAATGGATTCCAAGAAGAATAAGAAGAAAAGAAAGATAAACTTTTGTTTGGAAGGTATACCATTTTTCACAATTTCCCCCCACAGTACCTGAATTTGTGTTTCACAAAAATTATATCAAAACATTTAGTGAATCTGAGTTCAGATTCATTAATCCTAAGAAAACATGCAAGTAAAGCTTGTGTTTTTGTTGACTGATTCAAGAGTCACAACTTGGCTTTCCTTCTTAGCAAAAGCAGACTCCTGATTTTTCTATTGCTGAAACTGCTTTCCTTCAAAAGTCTGTCCAAATTGCCAATTTGCAGGGGCAACATTGTAAGACGTGAGTGTTCTTCCACCAATGACGGTCACCTCAAAAGACACAGGCTGTCGTTGAAGATCAACACTGCAATGCCAATTTTGTCCCCAATTCCTTGCCATGGGTATCCACCCTGTTCTTGATCCCTTCACTTTTACAGCAACTACTTCACCATCCAACCCTACATTGGTAATCAGGACTTGGTAGAAACGGAAACTACCTGTCATTGTAAATTTAAGACCACCACTTCTTTGACACTTCACTCTGCACACAAACAATAAGAAAGTTATTGTCATCAGTCTTCCTTATTGAATCACTTCTCTTTTTGGGTTTTTTTACCTTCTATACTGGATTGGCACTATATCAGCTTTTCTCTTGGCAATCTCAGAAAATGCTGCTTCTGACATCTCAAAATGCTCCTTTGGAAAATTGCACCAGCCACCATAATCTGCAGAAAGTCCATAGTTTGGAGGGCAGAAATCTGTAGCAGTAAGAATCACAGACGGGCTTCCTATCAAGCACCACAAGATGTGGTTTACACATCTGATTTCATAGCAAGCCCCACAGGTACTTCCTCTGTTGAACAAGATAGTGCTCAACCCAGCGCTATATCTTCCATAGCTAGCCCTGTGAATGTCTCCATAACCACAGGCTCCATCTGCAACACAAGGACGCTAGTACATTTTCTAAACTGGGTTTTGTTTTTTAACTGATGATGAGACTAGAAAGAACAAGAAAACTAGAAGAACCTGTAATGAGCGACCCATCTTTGTCTTTGGAGTATGTTGACGTGGCAGACTTCCATTCTCCGTCCTTGTTAGCTGAAATCTTCCATGAATGTAGCAAAATCAAGTAGAATAGTGTAGATTGAAGAAGAGTACCCATCTGAGACAATAAGCTATGAATCTGATTATTACTTTAAAGTGGAAATACTCGAACTCTAATTGTGTTCTGCTTTTGTCTTATGTGGGGCCGAAAGGTGGACCAAACAGTGAAGAAAAGACCTGTTTTTTTCCGACTGCAAATTATGTCGATCTTCTTGCTAAAAGATAAAGATAGAAACTTTGACATTCTTCATCTACGAAGTGATTAGTTTCAAACTGTGGGGTATTCAGCTAGGCCGAGATATAAGGTCATTTGTTGCATATTCCGAGGCCGAGGGTTTTGCAAGGTCCTTCATTTTCTTTTGTACTTCATTTTCTTCATTTTTAATTTTTTATCTTCTTTTTAGGCGGGAAACGGATTTTCCAAAAGGAGGTTTTGGAGCCTGCAATTGTTTGGATGTATTCGAGGGAGAGAAGGGTTTAGGGCTTTGTTCTTGTGGCAGACACAGAAAGCGGAAAGCTTGCGCTTTATTAATCATTCTGTTTTGTAGGACATGCAGGGTTTTAAGGACTTGATTTGCTCTTTTGTTAGTGTGCTTTTTTGATTTCTTGACACTTAAGATTACTAATCCGCATTTAAATCAAGCTTCCCAGAAACATAAAATTCTAATCTGTATTTGTTTCTGTAATCGAAAGCATGAAAAGCAAGGAAATAAATAAATAGAAATTTTGGGTGACCCCACAGAATTTTGAGGGACGGCACATTTGTGAGATTGAAATATTTGTATGTTTTTCAAAAGAAGTAATAAGAAAAACAATAATGATATGAACATAATATATTACATGTGTCATCTCATACATTATGAAAATAATTCCTTTTTCATAGCCTATACCGCATTGGCTGTCAATGTGATTATTATGTTAAGAAATTGAGATCTTATATCAACCCATGAATAATTTAGAAATTAATAAATAAGAAATTGAATTTCTAATAATATTTTATTTTATTTTAAAATCACAAAAAGCAAAATGAATAAATCTTTTAAGTGACCATGCAGTCCACGAGTCTAGCATCTTAAATATTTTGTTATTTAATTTTAGTTTTTGATAAATTTACATGTTGTGATTGATTGTATCTCAATTCAATGATTTTTTTTTTTTTTAGAATATTAAAGTGCTGATTGTATTTCAATTATAATTAGAATATGGAAAGGGGTACCGGTTTTTTAAACAATGAAAAAGCAATGTTGGAAGAGAAAAAGAAAAAGAAAAACATAAAACTCAATGTGTGTTAGCTTCGGATAGGAACCTCTCCACTTTCTTTATGGTCCAGTTCTATATACTTATTTATTTTTATTGTTACATCAACTTTAAGTGGTTGACATTTAATATCAAATAAGAAAAAAAATGTATATACTTATAAGGATCTAGTGAAACCTTATACCATTAGAACAACTCTAAATTGATTGATCTAATTAGTCTATATCTTTTATTAAAGTTTATACATCTCTCTCACAAAACATATACATTTTTTTTGTAAGATATTAAGTCTTAACCGTTTAAAGTTGATCCAACAATAGAAATAAAGAAGTGGAGGGAGGTAGAGAGGCTCCTTTACCGTTAGCCCGTTAGTAATTCTAAATTTATAATGGTATTATTGATCAAAACAAATCCAGCAATTAACTCTTATATTTATGATTGAAGGGAGCATTACAATTATGTTTAATTAAGGGTTGGGTCCAATTTTCCACCAAATGTTATCATATAAGAGCAATATTGTCTCTAAATTTTTTTTGAGAAATAGTGTCTCTGTAAATCGTAACTATATCACTTTATTGTTATTTAAATTAAATTGACTATTAATTAATCAAATATGTTGAATTAACCGTTTATGTGTCACTCCTAACATTTTTAATAACATTATTTACCAAAACAAATCCATGAACAAACCCCTAAATATATTTAGGATAAGAGTTATCATTACAATCATGTTTAATCAAATACATTGGCCAAGTAAATTTGTATAGTCTTCAATCAGTCTAAACATGTAAAATTTTATCCGAAAATGGTTGAGACTCATTCAACTTTAAGCGGGTTTGGACCATATACTATTTCAGAATAAGTCCATATTTAGCTGTTTTTTAAAATCCTAATTTAGCAAAGCTCTTCTTACCAATGATTAAGAGTAGTCGTTTCTAATTGTTTGTATTTAAAATTTCAAGCGTGAAGGTTGTCACTTGTAATAATAATAAAAAAAAAGGTAAAGGAGCAAAAATACACATGTGTTTTACCTCTGGGAGCGCCTAGCACCATATATTTTTTTTGGAAGCAAAAATACACACGTGATTACCATTTTGGAGCAAAAGTCACATCCCACCGTTTTGTTATTGTTCACCGTGATGAGAGAGAAAGAGATGAAGTGAACAGTAACATAACGGTGGGATGTGACTTTTGCTCCAAAATGATAACCACGTGTGTATTTTTACCAAAAAAAAAAGGTTCTGAGTACTCCTGGGGTAAAACACATGTGTATTTTTACTTCTTTACCCTGAAAAAAACACACACACTGGGCCAAAAAAGTATTTATCCACCGGGCATGAATAATAAGAGCTTAAAAATATATAGAAATGACAAGTTGAGTCTCTTACTTCTTATTCTTGGGCCTGAGATTCCCGTTCGTCATATTTGTGATAGAAAAGAGTCCAATAATCCAATTAATGACATTGTCCATTTATGAGCCAACTTTTATTTTTATTTTTTTTTTATCAAAAAAAAAATGAGCCAACTTTTACAAATATCTATGCTAAAATGCTATATTAATACATATAAATTAATTTTAAAAAACGAATTTCATTTATTTATAAATAAATATATCATCACGAAAATTAAAAATATATTTAAATTAATGAAAAATATTTTAACAAAATTTTTAAATAAGATCAAACTTATAACTCTTAATTTCAAATTACGACACTAAATATTTTGGATTTTGGATTCTTTTCTGTGCCTGAATTTATAAATGCTCAAGTTAAGTGTAAGGGGATAAATAAATCTATTATAGATACAATAAAAGTGTAACAGTAACATTAATATATTCATTTTATACCTTCACTTGTCACTTTATGGTTCAAAACTGCTTTAAATATGACAAAGAAATTTATATAATCTTGACAAAACGAAAAAGAAGAAGAAGAATATTTACACGAATTTCTCTAAATCCAAACACATGAGAATACTCCATCATAGTCAATGGGGCCAAACTGTTTCTTAAGTAAGAGAGTAAATGATACCCCATTGGGTCTTAGGTATAAGACATATTTAAAGAGTTTATCTTGATTTTAAATATAAGATAAAATTTTCATATTTGTCAATATTTTCTTAATTTATCCTTATTGATGCCCTTTAAATAATAATTGAGGAGAAGAAAGAATTAAGAATGATAACTAGAGTATTTTAGAAAATATATGTCATATCAAACAATACAACTAATTTTCTTAGTCTAATCAAATTAGGTTAATATGTTTTATATTAAGGACAAGAAAGATTATAACAAGCAACCTTGATATTATTATGGTTTTCTAAACCCTCTCTAACAAAGGAAGTTAGAAAATTAGTTAACTCTAAACTATAACGAATAATTAAAGAAGCTATGATTAGAAGTTTTACAAGTCCCAAAAATTTGAAATTTAGTGTGTCAAAAACTGGAGAATCAATCTAAAAGAATCACCCCTCAGCATGATTCTAAACAGGGACCCTGTCTTTTCACCCTTGAAACATGTCAAGTCAGCATCATGAGAAGCATGCCACGTGTAGATGTCACTGGTTATAACACAGCCTCACAGTATTCCTGTGTCCACCATTCACCTTCCTCACCAACCTTCTTGATGATAGTTTCAACTGCTCTTATCTGAAAGCCCCCGAGAATATCACATGATCACCCCATTCCTCATTAAATTCCATATATCTTTAAAATCTTCTGCTTGAAACACTAAAATTAATGATTGTTTTTTAAATGTTCTCCTGACTCAATCAGTTCATAACTTTCTCTCTGTTGGCTTAAGTTTCTTTGTTAAGAAGCCACCGGCTTAAGTAATTGCAGGATTAACTGTATATAGAAGTACATCATAATACTCTTTGATTAAAAAGAAGAGATTCCAGTTTATAAAAACCAAACAATAATCAATAAGGGCCCACTGTGCAGAGATTGTCCCTTCATCATCAAGGTGAAAGTCCATGAAAACATGATACATACTGTATATTAAAAGACTCGAGTGTTCATTAATTATATGGGACCAGTAGTACAACTGCACACACATTTAATTCACTACCACACAGCTCTCTCTCCTCTTTGGAGAGGGCTACTTACTTCTACTCTCACTTGTGTACTTCCACATTAACTTATCTGACAAAAAATAGACAGACGAGAAGAAACACTTGTTTTTTTACTTATTATATTCCCTTCTGGAATTAGTACTTATTAAGGTGCTAATTGTGGAAGAAGTTGAGACGAGAAGTGTAAGTGGCTCTTGGAGTCCAGTTTGTAGGGATAACATCTCTTGCAGAAAGTGTTTTCCCAGTTGATGTGCTTAATTTCACAGAGGAGGGTCCCTTCATTGGCCCTCCAATAATGTTCCAATTTGCACCCCACAGATGATTCATCTGAAGCCACTCACTTGACCCTGCCTGCCAATATATCAATATTGCAAAAAAAAAAAAAAAAAAAGAAGCAAAAATCAAATCAGTGTCATTATTTACTTTGTAACCACCAAAACTGGGTTTTGTTCATGGGTATATAATAATATACATCGGCCCCATGATCGCATGGTTTGAGTTCCCATTAGATATGCAGGGAAAAAACGGATCTGCTTTTTCAAAAGGAGAATTTTGCCTTGCTGTTTATAATGAGTAGACAAATAGGCATATACTTTTTGACAATACCATCTTCAATTATTCCAAACGTAAAACCTAATATTTATAGTGCAATTTGCACGACAAAGATTAGAGGAGTATAAATTTACGTGTAGTATATTTACTATCTTCTGTATAATTTTCTAACATTTCTTAATGTTTGAAAAGATTAAATGGAAGTGGTGGGTAGGAGCATGTGATGGAAGGAGACAAGTCCGTGACAGTTGGAATTTTTTAAAGGCAACATGCATTATAAGATAACTAGACATGCTCACTTAGCCTTAATAAATATGTGAGTGACCATAATGCTTTAGTGCACGTTTAGGAAAGTTTCTTTAATTTGAGTCAAATCTGCAAACACTTTTCAAACAGTTTTTCTGAAGATGGAATATTCTAACTGTTTCTGCACTTTAAGAGATGGAGTGTTCATTCTGGCTAAACAAATATATTCCCCCAATAAAAAGAATGTTAATTATCACTTTCTCATCTGCTGTCATGGTAGAAGTTTTTCCTATAGGCTCAAGTTTATAGGCTGTAATGGCATCTGATTCTCTCCGAAACACCACCTGAAGTTCCTTTCTTAATTTATTCTGAAGGATTTTGTTTTATAAAAGGAAATAGAAACTAATGACCCAAAAATTTCTGCAAAAAATGATAAAGAAGATAGTGAAGATTCTCACTTCTTGAATATGCATAGAGCCAATGTCTCCATCTCCATCCTCAAACTCTACCATGAGCGACAGCCGAAAAAGGTGTGGATCCTTCATTAACATGGAAGGCAATGTTTCTGCCTGGATATTTACATTGTGTTCTGAAATTAAAAATAAAATAAAATAAAAAGAACCCATTAATATTAATTTATAGTCTCACACACACACACACACTTTTATTAGCCTAACTTTATGTTAGTTGATCTAATTAGTCCATATCTTTTATTAAAGTATCTCACACACACTTTTTATAAGACATTAAATTTTAGCGTGGAGAGGCTCCTTCCCCTTTTTCTGCTCAGGCTCCTTCCCCTTAGCCAGTTAGAAATTCTAAATTTATAAGAGTTATTGATCAAAACAAATCCATCAATCAACTTCTACGATAACGTTTAATTAAGGGTTAAGTTCAATTTTCCCCTGAATGTCATCATATATGAGTAATATTGTCTCAAACGTTTTTTGAGGGGCAATGTCTCACTCTTTGACAGTTTTTAAATCATAGAAATATCACTCCGTTATTATTTAAATTAAATTTGACTATTAATTAACCAAATATGTTGAGTTAATAGTTTATGTGTCACCCTTAACATTTTTAATAACATTATTGACCAAAACAAATCCACCAATAAGCTTAAGAGTTAGCATTGCGATCATGTTTAATCAAAATATCAAATACATTGGCAAAGTTTGTATAGTCTTCAATAAGCCTCATTCAATTTTAGGCGGGTTTACAGTTGATAGCAGCGTTGGAAGCCCATGTTTGTGAGTTTTGGCAAGTCCCACATCGGTGGGTTTTGGGTTTGAAGGGGGGAGGTTTTAGTATAAATAGAGTGCCTCCCCCTCCCTTATTCCTCACCCCACAATTGTCTCTCAAGGCATTTGTATATCTTCCTCTTTTGTAGTATTTCACTTGTAAATTATTTGGAGTGAATTTAGGATCTGATATTTCTCTTATATTTGTCCGATTTATTATTTATTAGTTGCATTTAAATATAGTAGTTGGTGCTTATTATATTATTAAATTACGTCTAGAAACTTTGTTTTCTAGTTGGGTAATTTTCTAATATAATCGGTTACACTCTATATTGCGCTTCCTCAACAAAGCCAAACCTGGAGATGTGAAGGCCGATATGGACTCAAATGTAGCTGATTGTGATGATGAGAATTCAGATTTCTCACTGGCTACAACAACGTCATCAAAACCATCAGATGAATGGTTATTGGACTCAGCCTGCAGCCATCATATGTGTCCTAACAGAGACTGGTTCACTGATTTTGAAGAAGCAGAGTGTGGAATTGTTCACACAGCAGATAACTCTTCTCTTACCGCATATGGTATTGGTTCAATCAAATTAAGGAACCATGATGGATTGATCAGAACATTAACAGATGTTCGGTACGTACCAGACTTGAAAAAAAATCTCATTTCTGTGGGGACTCTAGACTCAAAAGGGTTCAAGATCACTGCAGAAAATGGAGTAATGAAGATATTCTCTGGTGCACTGGTGGTGATGAAGGGTATTCGGAAGAACAATAACACGTACCACTATCATGGGAGTACAGTTATTGGGACGGCAGCAGTAACATCCAGTAGTGAGAAGGATGCAGAAGCAACCAGGTTGTGGCATATGCGCTTGGGACATGCTGGAGGAAAATCCTTGAACACTTTAACAAGTCAAGGATTATTGAAAGGATTGAAACATTGCGTCATGGACTTTTGTGAGCATTGCGTAAAGGGGAAACACACAAGGGTTAAGTTCGGTACAGCTATTCACAATACTGAAGGTATTTTGGATTATGTACACTCTGATGTTTGGGGTCCTTCCAAAACAGCTTCATTGGGAGGTAAGCATTATTTTGTAACCTTTGTTGATGACTTTTCTCGAAGAGTTTGGGTGTATACGATGAAGACCAAAGATGAAGTTTTGGGAATTTTTCTCAAATGGAAGACGATGATAGAAGCACAAATAGGCAGGAAGATCAAATGTCTTCGCACAGACAATGGTGGAGAGTACAAGAATGATCCTTTCCAGAAGGTTTGTGAAGATAATGGCATCGTCAGACACTTCACCGTAAGAAATACACCACAGCAGAATGGGGTGGCAGAACGCATGAATCGGACTTTGCTGGAGAAGGTTCGGTGTATGTTGTCCAATGCTGGCTTGGGCAAAGAATTTTGGGCTGAGGCAGTGACGTATGCGAGCCATCTCATTAATCGTCTACCATCTGCTGCTATTGATGGTAAAACACCATTGGAACAATGGTATGGTAAGCCTGCTAATGATTATGATTCTTTACATGTGTTTGGCTCAACTGCATACTATCATGTGAAAGAATCAAAATTGGATCCTAGAGCAAAGAAAGCTATTTTCTTGGGGATCACTTCTGGAGTCAAAGGATATCGTTTATGGTGTCCAGAGACGGAGAAGGTTGTGTTTAGCAGGGATGTTACTTTTGATGAGACTACTATTATGAAGCCGGTAACATCTGGAGATACCACACAGACCGATGGTGCTTCGAAGCAGGTGGAGTTTGAAGGAGAGTTGATTTTCCCAGTTCAGAGAAAGGATAGGGAAATGAGAGAAGACTTTCCTGTAGAAGATGAGCCAGTTGAAAGGGAGGTTTCAACCCAGGAACCTCAACAACAACAAGAATCAATCGCAACCGGCAGGCCACGACGAATAGTAAGAAAACCTACTCGCTTTATGGATATGGTGGCTTGTGCAACTTCAATTGCAACTGATGGCATTCCTTCAACTTATAAATGGGCTGTCCGGAGCTTAGAAAAGGAAGAGTGGATGAATGCTATGAATGAAGAAATGCAGTCCCTTCATCAGAATGGAACGTGGAGATTGGCCAAACTCCCAAAGGGTAAGAAGGCAATTGGTTGCAAATGGGTGTATGCGAAGAAAGAAGGATTTCCTAACCAAGGTGATGTGCGTTACAAAGCAAGACTGGTAGCTAAAGGCTATGCTCAGAAGGAAGGAATTGATTACAATGAGGTATTTTCTCCAGTTGTAAAACATTCCTCCATTAGAATTCTGTTGGCTTTGGTAGCACAGTTGGATTTGGAACTAGTTCAGATGGATGTTAAAACTGCATTTCTAAATGGAGACTTGGAGGAGGAAATCTATATGACTCAGCCTGAAGGATTCAAAGTTGCTGGAAAGGAGAATATGGTATGTAAACTTGAAAAATCGTTATACGGATTGAAGCAGTCTTCGAGGCAATGGTATAAACGGTTTGACAAGTTTATGTTGCGGCACAAGTACAGGAGAAGCAAATACGATCATTGTGTGTATTTGCGGAAGCTTGAAGATGGATCTTTTATCTATCTCCTTTTGTATGTTGATGATATGTTGATTGCTTCAAGAAATCAAGCAGAGATTGAGAAGCTTAAGGATCAACTGAAGAAGGAGTTCGAGATGAAGGATTTAGGTGAGGCAAGGAAGATACTTGGCATGGAGATAACAAGAGATAGACAATCGAAGAAGCTCTTCTTATCTCAAAAGGAGTATTTGAAGAAGGTGCTACATCGTTTCGGTATGAATGAAGAAACCAGGACGGTTAGCATCCCACTTGCCCCACATTTTAAGCTTAATGCTGACATGTCGCCGAAGGATGAAGATGAACGAGCATATATGTCAAGGGTGCCATATGCGAATGCTGTTGGTAGCTTGATGTATGCTATGGTTTGTACGAGACCAGACATTTCACAGGCAGTTGGAGTGGTGAGTAGGTATATGCATGATCCCGGAATGGAGCATTGGCAAGCTGTGAAATGGATTCTACGGTATATTTGTAATACTGTAGATGTTGGATTGGTCTTTCAGCAGGGTGTTGATCAATGTCTAGTTGGGTACTGTGACTCAGATTTTGCAGGTGATTTGGACAAAAGAAGGTCAACTACTGGTTTTGTATTCACTCTCGCAGGTGCACCAGTTAGTTGGAAGTCAACTTTACAGTCAACGGTAGCTTTGTCTACAACAGAGGCAGAGTATATGGCGATTACAGAAGCTGTAAAGGAGGCGATTTGGCTTCAGGGGTTGCTTGGAGAGCTTGGTGTTGGTCAGGAAAGCATCACAGTATTTTGTGATAGCCAGAGTGCTATTCAGTTAGCAAAGAACCAAGTCTACCATGCAAGAACGAAGCATATTGACGTCCGATATCATTTTGTAAGAGAAATTTTGGAAGAAGGTGGAGTCACAATACAGAAGATACGAACAGATGACAATCCTGCTGATATGTTGACAAAGGTGGTGACTTCTATTAAATTTCAACATTGTTTGGATTTGATCAACATTGTTGAACATGGTGTTTTGAATAGAAGTTACAATTAGAATTTGTAAATAGGAGAAATTGAGACTGTGAGATCTTGCCAAGGTGGAGATTTGTGAGTTTTGGCAAGTCCCACATCGGTGGGTTTTGGGTTTGAAGGGGGGAGGTTTTAGTATAAATAGAGTGCCTCCCCCTCCCTTATTCCTCACCCCACAATTGTCTCTCAAGGCATTTGTATATCTTCCTCTTTTGTAGTATTTCACTTGTAAATTATTTGGAGTGAATTTAGGATCTGATATTTCTCTTATATTTGTCCGATTTATTATTTATTAGTTGCATTTAAATATAGTAGTTGGTGCTTATTATATTATTAAATTACGTCTAGAAACTTTGTTTTCTAGTTGGGTAATTTTCTAATATAATCGGTTACACTCTATATTGCGCTTCCTCAACAATGTTTAGCTGATTTTTATAATCCTAATTTAGCAAAGCTCTTCTGACCAATGATTAGGAGTAGTTTATTTTTTGGTAATAAAATTTTAGGAAAGAAATTGAACTCACTCATTATTTAAAAGCATAACAAAATCTCCATTCTTTTTAGGTAATAGTAATATTAGGCAGGATTACGGTAGCCAAAAACGCGTTTTAAAACGAAAAAACGCAACGAAAAAACGTAAAAACGCCTTTTAGCAAAACAAGTTTTGGCAAAACAATTTTTAGCAAAAACGCGTTTTAGCAAAATAAGTTTTGTTTGGGAAAACAATGCATATAGAGTAAAAACGTAAAAAAAACGTAGCGAAAAAACGTAAAAACAGTACGTTTTTTTAAAAAACGGAACTCAGGTGTATTGATGTTATTTGCCTTGAATGATTTGTTAATAAATAATGATTTGAATGATTTGTTAGCTTAGAGTGTGACAATTATTTATGTGTTAGCTTAGTTGAATTGTATTGATGTTATTTGCCTTTATTTGAATGGTATTTGGTGACAATGTTAGATATTTTGATTGATTTTATATTGATTAGTATATGTATCGAACTATGGATGATGACAAATGCCTTTATTTGAATGATATTTGATGAAAATGTTGGATATTTTGATTGATATTGCATTGATTAGTATATGTATGGATGATGACATATGCTTTACTTTTCTTAATTTTTTTTATTTATATATGGGAATATCATTTCTGCCTTTAAAGTAGAAAAAGTTTTCTGCCTTAAGTCCAAACTATGTCATTTTGGCTTTTTTTGTTTGTTTTTGTTTTTTTTTCTTTGCTCTTTTTTTTTTTCTTTCCCTTCTTTCCCTTTCATCTCTTCATTAAAAAAAAAACCAAAACGACGTAGTTTTGATTTAAGGTAGAAAATTTTTTCTGCCTTAAAGGCAAAAATGATATTCCTTTATATATATAAGTAAAAATTATGTTTTGTATTATGATTTTATGTTTTACGATTTTTCATTCCCCTTCCATTTTTATGTAAAAACTACGCTTTAACAACCTTGGGCAGGATGAGTTACCTATTACCCTTAGGTGTTTATCTAAACACTCAGGAGTTAGGATGTTTTCTCCAATTCTTGACTAGTTTAGGATCGAACCCCCTCCCTTTAACGAGAGTATTCAACCCTTTTACCAGTTGAATCCAAAACTAAAATTTCTAGCGTAAAACTTGCTACTTGTGCCAAAAAAACACACACACACAGTCTTACTGAAAATAACACATACAATCCCCACACACACAGGGCCAAAAAAGTACTAATCCAACGGGTATGTGATAAGTGTATATTTTGTAATTAAATAAGTATAGATTTTGAGATATATTAGATTGAATTTATTAATATTCTATACTTATTTAATTATAGTTTATACATTTTTCTATACTTTAATTTCTCATAGGATAAAAAGGAATTTTAATATAAAAATCTATCAATATCCTATTTTTATTTTGTAGGAAAGATCATGAAGATTTAATAGCAAGATATCATTTGGTCAAAAAGTCAAACAATAAAAAAAAGAAAAGAAAAGAAAAAATGATCCAACTGTTATGAATAAATTAATTATGTGGATATCCATTAACCTGAGAAGAAACTTCCTCCTATTACAAGCCAACAAGAAGCTTCATTTCCAAGACAACAAAAAGTTTCCTTAGCTTTTTCTACAAGTCAAGAGGAAGCTTCTTCTTTCGGCTTCTCTAAGAAAGCTTCCCTCTTTCGGCTTCTCTAAGGAAGCTTCCTCCTTTTAATTTTTCTTACTCTTAACTTCATCTTCAAGTTTCCTGAAAGTTTATAAATAGAGGTTTTATGTAAACATTGGAAACACATCTGAATGAGAACTTCTCTCTACTCTCTCTCTCTCTCTAGATTCTTTCTTATTATTATTCTTTACTTTCCATTAGTTTTATAATACGTTATCAGTACGAAGACTCTACCAAGGTAAGATTTTATCACCATCTCCTTTACTATATGTTTATTTTACCTATTTGGGATAATCTTAACCATGATATGGAATTAAAGATATACTTTTACCGATTATTTTAAATATCAAGTTCCATAGTTAAGATTTGAGATTATTTACTATTTTACTACAGTAAATAGTAATTTACTGTTCATAGTAAATTTACCATTTTTCCAGTAATTTTACAATTTATTCATTTGACTTCTACATGAAAGGTTTTACCTCCTACATAGATATCTAGACTTGATATTTACTTTTTGCTAATATTGTTATTTTATTTTTACTATTGATAACATAACATTTACTTTCATTGTTATTAACATTTAATGTTATGTTATATGGCCAGAAGCCATATACTTATATTTTCTTATTCTGAAATTATATGACCAGAAGTCATATTGCTTTTATGATCAGAAGTCATATTGTTTTTATGGCCAAAAGCCATATAAATTTAATTTTCTTATTATGAGATATATGTGGCCTGAAGCCATAATGTTTTAATTATAATTATTGTCTTTAATATTTTATTGTTATTATTATTCGTATTTTTAATTCATGTTTTTTTTTGTTTAATTAGTTTGAATCATGTCAAACCTTTCAAAAATTGAGTTTGCGGTTCTTGACATCACCGGAAAGAACTATTTATCCTGGATGCTGGATGCGGAAATCCATCTGAAAGCCTATGAGCTAGAAAACACAATTAAAGAAGGGAATGAGGAATCCAATAAAAAAAAAGGCCAAATCCATGATTTTGCTACGCCACCATTTGCATGATGATCTAAAGGTTGAATATTTAACTGTAAAAGATCCACTTGTTCTTTGGAACAATTTGAAGGAAAGATATAACCATCAGAAGATGGTCATTCTGCCAAAAGCTCGATATAACTGGATTCATTTGCGTTTACAAGATTTTAAATCTGTAAGTGAATACAACTCAGCTATGTTTAGGATTACTTCTCAGCTGAAATTATGTGGAGAGAATATTACTGATGAAGACATGCTAGAAAAAACATTCTCCACATTTCATGCATCTAACTTGCTCCTGCAGCAGCAATACCGTGAGAAGGGTTTCAAAAGATATGCAGAATCAATATCTTGTCTCTTAGTAGCTGAACAAAATAATGAGCTTTTATTAAAAAATCATGAATCACGTCCAACAGGTTCAACTCCATTCCCAGAAGTGAATGTAGTAACTAATGAATTTTCAAGTGGCCGAGGACGTGGACATAAAGGTGGCTATAATTGTGGCCGTGGCCGTGGTCGTGGTCATGGTCGTGGTCCAAATCACGGTGGATCAAATTCCCGCCCTAAATTGGGAAAGTTTGATAAGAACCCCAGAAGGGAAACAAGTGGAAATAACAAACATGTTGAAAATGCATGTTATCGTTGTGGTGTCAAAGGTTATTGGTCACGTACCTGCCGTACGCCAAGACATCTGGTTGACCTTTACCAAGAATCATTGAAAAATAATGGTAAAGGACCAAAAATTGAAGTAAATCATGTAGATAAGGCTGAGAATTCTGGGAAAAAAGATGTTGAGATGGCTCATTTTGATATTGCTGATTACTTAGTATAAATTATTTTTCATAATTAATGGTTATGTTTTAATATGTTAAAACTTTCTTCTGTTATATGTATTTCTTTTAATTATATTTTATTTTTATTTTTATTTTCATGTATCTTTAATGAAGATGAATCTTGTTGGCAACAATCCTGAAGATTTGTGTCTCGTTGATAGCGCAACAACACACACTATACTAAAAAATGACAAAAATTTTTCTTCATTGGTAATGCGAGAAGCCAATGTTCAGACTATATTTAGTAGTATAAATTTGATCGAAGGCTCCGGAAGAGCTAATATTTTGTTACCTGAAGGAACAAAATTATGCATTGAAAATGCATTTTATTCTACCAAATCAAAAAGGAATTTGTTGAGTTTCAAAGATATCCGCAGAAATGGATATCATATAGAAACAACAACTAAAGATAATCAAGAATGTCTTGCTATCACAAACATAATTTCTGGTAGGAAATGCATATTAGAAAATTTTCTTGCTTTTTCTTCTGGTTTGTATTATACATTTATAAGTACAATTGAAATACATGCTATTGTAAACCAGAAGTTTGCTAATACAGACCATAAGTTTGTTAATGCAAACCAGCAGTTTGCCAATGAAAACCAGAAGTTTACTCATGAATTTAATGTTTGGCATGACTGGTTAAGCCATCTTGGGTCAACTATGATGCGACAAATAATTGAAAATTCATGTGGACATACCCTAAAGTGTAAGCAAACACCACAGTCCCATGATTTCTTATGTGATGCATGTTCTAAGGGAAAGTTGATTATTCGACCCTCACGAAGCAAAGTAGGAGGTGAATCTCTTACATTTTTAGAAAGGATACAGGGAGACATTTGTTGACCAATACATCCACCATGTGGACCATTTAGATATTCTATGGTCTTAATTGACGCATCAACCAAATGGTCACATGTTTGCTTATTATCTTCTCGTAACCTGGCGTTTCCGAGATTACTTGCTCAATTGATTCGATTAAGAGCACATTACCCTGATTATCCTATCAAGAAAATACGTCTTGATAATGCTGGTGAATTTACTTCACAAGCTTTTAATGAATATTGTATGTCCCTTAGAATTGATGTTGAACATCCTGTAGCTCATGTTCATACGCAAAATGGACTTGCAAAATCTTTGATCAAACGATTGCAACTTATTGCAAGACCTTTACTTATGAGATGTAATTTACCAATTTCTGCTTGGGGCCATGTCATTTTGCATGCTGCAATGTTAATTCGCATCAGGCCTACTAGTTACCTAAAGGTTTCCCCCTTATAAATGGTTTTTGGTCAAGAACCTAATATTTCCCATATAAGAATTTTTGGATGTGCAGTATATGTGCCAGTAGCACCATCACAACGCACTAAAATAGGTCCTCAAAGGAGGATGGGAATATATGTTGGGTATGAATCTCCTTCAATCATAAAATATTTAGAACCATCTACAGGAGATTTATTTATTGCACGATTTGCTGATTGTCACTTTGATGAATCAGTCTTCCTAACATTGGGGGGAGAGAATAAGCAGCTGGGTAAAGAGATTAGCTGGAATGAATTATCATTGGCTCATTTTGATCATCGTACAAAACAATGTGAACTAGAAGTTCAAAAGATAATTCATTTGCAGGATTTAGCTAATCGAATGCCAGAAGCATTCACTGACCCAAAGAAAGTGACAAAGTCATATGTTCCAGCTGTGAATGCTCCTATTCGAATTGATATCCCTGAAGGAAAACCTATTGTGAATGAATATAAAGCACGCCTGAAGCGTGGTAGACCCATCGGTTCTAAAGATAAAAATCCTCGAAGGAGAAAATGAGCTAAAAATATAGATGGTCAAGTTGAGGATAATCAAGAAAAGTCAATAGCTCCAGCAGAGCCATCTCTTAAAGAGTTATCTCCAGAAGAGAATCAGGTACCTAGAATGTATGAAAATAATGAGATCTCAATTAATTATGTTATGAGTGGTATTCGATGGTATCGAAATGAAGTCAACGTTGACGACATCTTTGCTAATCATATTATAGTATATGATGTAATGAATAATGAAGAGGATCATGAGCCTAAATCTATTAGAGAGTGTCAACAGCGAAAAGATTGGCTAATATGGAAAGATGTTGTTAATGCAGAATTGAAATAATTGGAAAAAAGAAAAGTATTTGGACCTGTAGTCCGAACACCTGAAGGTGTAAAGCCAGTTGGATACAAATGGGTTTTTGTAAGAAAAAGAAATGAAAAGGGTGAAATTGCAAGATATAAGGCACGTCTTGTAGCCCAAAGATTTACACAAAGACCTAGTATTGATTATGAAGAAACGTATTCACCAGTAGTGGATGCGACTACTTTTCGTTATTTGATTAGCCTAACAGTAAATGAAGAGCTTAATTTACATCTGATGGATGTAGTGACTGCATATTTATATGGATCACTTGATGTGATATTTATATGAAAGTTCCTGAAGGACTAAAAGTGTTAGAAGTATCTAATTCAAATTCTCGGGAACAATACTCGATCAAATTAAATAAGTCCCTATATGGTTTAAAACAATAAGGGCGCATGTGGTATAATTGTCTTAAGGAATATTTGTTGAAAAAAGGGTATAAAAATAACCCAATATGCCCATGCATTTTTATGAAAGGATCGAGAAATGAATTTGTTATAATTGTTGTTTATGTTGATAATATCAACATCATTGGAACTCCTGAAGAGCTTTCAAAAGCAATTAATTGTTTGAAAAAAGAATTTGAAATGAAAGATTTGGGCAGGACAAAATTTTGCCTTGGACTACAAATCGAGTACCTAAAGGATGTGATCTTTGTATATCAAGAAACTTATACAAAGAAGATCCTAAAACGATTTTATATGAATAAATCGCATCCATTATGTATTCCAATGGTAGTAAAGTCTTTGGGTAAGGATCAAGATCCATTTCAACCTCAAATAATTAATGACAAAGGTGTAGAAGAACTACTTGGTCCAGAAGTACCATACCTAAGTGCTATTAGGGCACTAATGTATCTTGCTAATCATACACAACCTGATATATCATTTGCTTTTAATTTATTAGCAAGATATAGTTCTGCACCAACATAGAGGCAATGGAATGGTGTAAAACAAATTCTTCGTTGTCTCAGAGGTACAATGGATATGGGATTATACTACTCAAATGTATTGAAGCATGAACTGACTGGTTATGCAGATGCTGGATTTATGTCTGATCCACATGATGGAAAATCACAAACAGACTATCTATTTACATGTGGAGGTGCAGCTATTTCATGGAGATCTATGAAACAGACTATTATAGCTACTTCAGCTAATCATGTAGAAATTCTAGCAATGCATGAAGCAAGTCGGGAATGTGTGTGATTGAGGTCAGTAATTCATCATATACGAACTACTTGTCATTTATCTTTTGATAAAATGGTTCCAACAGTTCTATATGAGGATAATGCTGCATGTATTGCCCAACTCAAGGAGGGTTATATCAAGGGTGATAGAACGAAGCATATTTCACCAAAATTCTTCTATACCCGTGATCTTCAACAGAATGGTGAAATAGATATCCAGAAAATCAGTTCAAGTGAAAATCTAGCAGATTTATTTACTAAATCTCTTCCATGTACAACCTTTGAAAAGCTTGTTCGCGGTATTGGTCTCAGAAGACTCAAAGATCTCAACTGATGTTACGAAAAGGGGGAGTCGATAAATGGTGTACTCTTTTTCCCTTATCTAGGTTTTGTCCTACTGGGTTTTCCTAGAAAGGTTTTTAATGAGGCAGCACTCAACAATGTATCAATGAATGATGTACTCTTTTCTTTGGCTAAGTTTTTATCCCACTGGGTTTTTCCTAGTTAAAGTTTTTAATGAGGCACATTCATAATGGACATCCAAGGGGAAGTGTTATGAATAAATTAATTATGTGGATGTCCATTAACCCGAGGAGAAACTTCCTCCTATTACAAGCCAACAAGAAGCTTCATTTCCAAGACAACAAGAAGTTTCCTTAGCTTTTTCTACAAGTCAAGAGGAAGCTTCCTCTTTCAGCTTCTCTAACGAAGTTTCCCTCTTTCGGTTTCTCTAAGGAAGCTTCCCTCTTTCGGCTTCTCTAAGGAAGCTTCCTCCTTTTGATTTTTCTTACTCTTAACTTCATCTTCAAGTTTTCTGAAAGTTTATAAATAGAGGTCTTATGTAAACATTGGAAACACACCTGAATGAGAACTTCTCTCTACTCTCTCTCTCTAGATTCTCTCTTATTATTATTCTTCACTTTCCATTAGTTTTATAATACCAACTTATTATGTATTGCTTAATATATAATACATGTGTGTGCTTTTCGGATCAGGAAGAGGTTGGAAGATTCAAAGACGTGGGCCCCGCAAAAAGACATGCAACCCTAATATCTATTAAAAGAGAAGGATCAGAGCAAGTGCAGGACGGAAAAAAAGAAGAATTAAAAACGCACAGGAGGCAGCGCATTGTTTTTTTTTTTTTGCGGATTGAAGACTTGGGCAGGAGAATGATTTAATTGAAGTTGGGCCCACGGATCAGAGAATTGATGAATGAAGGCAGCCCAAAAGAAACCTAATTGCTATCTATTAGAGGAGGCAGCACGCAGAAGGACAGAGAGGAGAGGCTGGCGGCAATCAATCAAAGAGCAGAGAATACGAACGGCAGACGCGAGGCTGGAGCTAGAGAAAACGCGCAGAACAAGAATCCAAGAAGCAGAGAAAGAGACGGACGGAAACGCAAGAGACAATTGGATCGTCTGCCACAGCAGCAAGAATTCTAAATTGCCCTCTTCCATCTTTTATTTTCTTTCACTGGATCTGAACTTTATTTTAATTTCATGGATTTGGTTTTAGCCAGCTAATTTATTTTTCAACCTAGAGGACCTATGAACTTATTTGGATTTTAGAGATTATTCTCATTAATTAGTTTTGCTTAATTTTAATTCAGTTTATTTAATCTTGTTTTGATTGTTATTGTTTAGTGATTGATCACCATTGAGCATGTTTTGGGATTTAAGGTTGAACTTGACAAAGGAAATCTTAAATTGACCTTGAGATTAAATAATGCAGAATTAGATTTAATCTAATTTGCGTCTATGATAGACATATACCTAGAAGCTCTGCATAATCAAATTAGAGTGAGTCCGAGTTGAATTGCATCTTAATTTCGTGGGAATAAAATCTAATAAACAAACAAGGGATTAGTAACTCTAGGTTGTCCTTTTGATATTGAAATTTGCTCTTCTGAAAAGTCTTTGTTGATATTTATTTCTTATCCTATTTGCATTTCTTCTACTCATTGAAAACAACTCTAATCAACTTAAACGAAAAAGGAAATTTGGCACCTAATCACTAGCTGAGTTGAGTCTCTGTGGGATGACCTTGATTTACCACTTGCTATTTTAATGATCCGTACACTTGCGGTACTTAGTTAAATTTCGGTAGCATCAAGTTTTTGGCGCCGTTACCGGGGACTCAAGGCAATTGGTGATTAGTATTAGGAAATCCTTTAGTAGTTTTAGTTTGAGTAATATTTTTCTTTTTCTTTTCTTCTTTTCTTTTTAGTTTTTAGTGTTAGTTTAATACTTTGAGATTTATTTGGTTTTGCAGGTACTTGGGTCTATGCTTCGTAGATTCAAAGCTACTAAAACGCCACAGAAAATAAGGAATATCCAAGAGCTTTTAGAAGCTAAAACACCTAAAAACCAAGAGGAGATACAGACTGAAATTGAGGAAATGGCTGAGGATGAAAATGATCAATTGTGTATCTATGAATAGGAGCTTGGATAAATAGAAATGACAAGTTGAGTCCCTTACTTCTTTTTCTTCGGCCTGAGATTCCCTTTTTTCATATTTTTGACAGAAAAGACTCAAAAGAGTCCAATAATCCAATTAATGACATTTTCCATCTCTGAACCAACTTTTAAAAAACATTTAAATACAAATATTTATAATAAAATGCTATATTAATACATATAAGTTACTTTTTAAAAATGAATTACATTTATTTATCAACATATCTATCATCATGAAAATTAAAAATATATTTAAATTAATGCAAATTATTTTAACGAAATTTTTATATAAGATCAAACGTTTAACTCTTAATTTCAATTATGAAAATAAATATTATGGATTTTGGATTATTTTTTGTGCCTGAATTTATAAATGCTCAAGTTAAGTGTACAGGGGATAAATAAATCTATTATAAATACCATAAAAGTGTAACAGTAACATTGATATATTTATTTTATACCTTCACTTGTCACTTTATGGTTCAAAAGTGCTTTAAACATGACAAAGAAATTTATATAATTTTAACAAAACTATATATATATATATATATATAAAGAATATTTACACGAATTTCTCTAAATCCAAACACATGATAATACTCTATCATAGGCATTGGGGCCAAATTGTTTCTTAAGCAAGAGAGTAAATAATACTTCCTCCGCGGGTAGATATAAGACATATTTGATGAGTTGATCTTCATCTTAAATATAATATAAATTTTTTAAATTTGTTAACATTTTCTTAATTTATTTCAATTGATGTCCTTCGAATAACAATCAATGATAAGAGGAAATTGGGGGAGATGACTAGAATATTTTAAAAAATACATGTCATATTAACTGACCCAGCTAACTTTCTTAATATAAACAAATTGAGTAAGTATGTCTAATATTAATGAGGAGGGAGTATAGTAATTCACTTGATATCATCATGGCTTTCTAACCACTCTTTAACAAAGGAAGTTAGAAAATCAGTTAACTCTTAACTACAACAAATCATTAGAGAAGCTATGATTAGAAGTTTTACAGTCCCAAAAATTTGAAATTTTGTGCGTCAAAACTGGAGAACCAATCTAAAAGAATCACCCCCCAGCATGATTCTAAACAGGGACCCTGTTTTTTTTCCCCTTGAAACATGACAAGTGAGCATCTTGAGAAGCATGCCACGTGTGGTTGTCACTGGTTATATCACAGTCTCACAGTATTCCTGTGTCCACCATTCACCTTCTTCACGTACCTTCTTGATGATGGTTTCAACTTCTCTTAACTGAAAGCCCCCCAAAGTATCATATGATTACCCCCTTCCTAACTAAAATTCCATATATCATTGAAGTCTTCTGCTTGAAACACTCAAATTAATGACTTTTTTTTTTTAAATGTTCTCCTGATTGAGAGTTCATAACTTTCTCTCTGTTGGCTTAAGTTTCGTTGTTAAGAAGCCACCAGCTTAAAAATTGCAGGATTAACTGTACATACATCTCAATATTCTTTGATTAAAAAGAAGAGATTCCTGTTTAAGGAAACCAAACAATAATCAGTAAGGAAGGGCCCACTAAACAGAGACTGTCCCTTCATCATCAAGATGAAAGTCCATGAAAACTTTTTTTGTTTTGGTCAGAAAGTCCATGAAAACATGATACATATATTAAAAGACTTGAGTGTTCATTAATTATATAGGACCAATAGTACAACTGCACACACATTTAATTCACTACTACCACACAGCTCTCTCTCCTCTTTGGGGAGGGCTACTTACTTCTACTCTCACTTATGTGCTTCCACATTAACTTTTCTGACAAAAAATAGACAGAAGAGATGAAACACTTGTTTTTTTACTTATTATATTCCCTTTTGGAATTAGTACTTATTAAGGTGCTAATTGTGGAAGAAGTTGAGACGAGAAGTGTAAGTGGCTCTTGGAGTCCAGTTTGTAGGGATAACATCTCTTGCAGAAAGTGTTTTCCCAGTTGATGTGCTTAATTTCACAGAGAAGGGTCCCTTCATTGGCCCTCCAATAATGTTCCAATTTGCACCCCACAGATGATTCATCTGAAGCCACTCGCTTGACCCTGCCTGCCAATATATCAATATTGCAAAAAAACCAAAAATCAAATCAGTGTCATTATTTAATTTGTAACCACCAAAACTGGGTTTTGTTCACGGGTATGTAATAATATACATTGGCCCCATGATCGCATGGTTTGAGTTCTCATTAGATATGCAGGGAAAAACCAAGCGCTAGTGTAGCGCAGTGGTATGACGCTGGTTATCCAACCTTTGTAATCAGGGTTCGAATCCTACCCGGACCATTAGTCCCATATTTAAAAAAAAAAAAAAGATATGCAGGGAAAAAAACAGGATCTATTTTTTCAAAAGGAGAATTTTCCCTTGCTGTTTATAATGAGAAGACAGATAGGCAAATACTTATTGATAACACCATCTTCAATTATTCTAAACGTAAAACTTAGTTTATAATGCAATTTGTACTATAAAGACCAGAGGAATATAAATTTACCTCTAATATATTTACTATCTTCTATATAATTTTCTAACATTTTTAATGTTTGAAAAGATGAAATGGAAGTGGTGGGTAGTGCCATGTGATGAAAGGAGACAAGTCCACAATAGTTGGAATTTTTTAATGGCAACATGCATTATAAGATAACTAGACATGCTCATTTATCCCTTTTTAGTGGATAGAATGTATATGTGAGTGACCATAATGCTTTAGTGCACGTTTAGGAAAGTTTCTTTAATTTGAGTCAAATCTGCAAACACTTTTCAAACAGTTTTTCTGAAGATGGAATATCCTATCTGTTTCTGCACCTTAAGAGATGAAGGGTTCATTCTGGCTGAAAAAAAAATATATTCCCCCAATAAAAAGAATGTTAATTATCAGTTTCTCATCTGTCATGGTAGAAGTTTTTCCTAAGCTCAAGTTTATAGGCTGTAATGGCATCTGATTCTCTCTGAAACACATGAAGTTCCTTTCTTTGTTCTGAAGGATTTTGGCTTGTAAAAGGAAACAGAAACTAATGACCCAAAAAAAATTTGCAAAAAATGATGAAGAAGATAGTGAAGATTCTCACTTCTTGAATATGCATAGAGCCAATGTCTCCGTCTCCATCCTCAAACTCTACCATGAG
This sequence comes from Acacia confusa, assembly GCA_037074495.1. Lineage (NCBI taxonomy): Eukaryota > Viridiplantae > Streptophyta > Magnoliopsida > Fabales > Fabaceae > Acacia > Acacia confusa. The sequence goes on from CM073509.1 coordinate 6,308,940, forward strand.
CGATAGCCAGAAAGGTGTGGATCCTTCATTAACATGGAAGGCAATGTTTCTACCTGGATATTTACATGGTGTCCTGAAATTAAAAATAAAATAAATAAAAAGAACCCATTAATATTAATTTATATTCTCAACAACACACGACAATTGCCTTACAGAAACTAACAAGGCGGTAAACAATTAAGTTAAGGGTTAAACTCTATCTCCCTATAGAAAAAGGCAGCCTTCATATAAAAAGTCGACAAAATTAAATGTACCCAAAATACTACAGTCAAGGCCCTCCCTCCCTCCCTCCCTCTATATATATATATATATAGTGATGAATTACTGATTGGCCAAACTAGATAAGTTATTTTTCTCTTCTGAAATACAAAGAATAAGCATCAGATTAATGTTGGTCATCAAGAGATTATAAGAAAGTGGTTATGATATAAATATATATAACCTTCGGTAAACGACTGGGATTTGACCACGGTTTCTGAGGAGAGGGTTCTCGCCGGCAAGAGCCATGCGGCCAAATGCAGCGCCACTGAGGTCAAAGTGGGTCCGGTCGGAGGGGCAGCCTGGACATTCGTCGGTGATTATCACCGTCACAGCTCGCTTCGAGCATATACTCCTGTCCAAGCATTTCACCTTGTAGCAGGCTCCACACCCCTCTCCGTTCATAAACAGTACCGGACCCACCGCTCCAACTCTCGCCTTCATCGGCCTCACGTCCACCAACGACCCGTATCCACATGCTCCACCTTCACACATATACATTCAAGTCGAACCCACTGAGTCAACCCGCTGGTATATACTCTTTCTAGTATACAGTATACGTTATTTCAGCTAATCTAACCATGAAATGATAAATGATAGTTAACTTATTAAATTATTCTTAAAAAAATTTTCGACTTTTTCCTTGTTAAATGAGAAATAAAAATGTAATGAATCATGTTTAAATATTAGTTACATGAGTAAAATTAATAAAGTAACATTAATTATTTTCAGAAACCACTTATACTGAATACTGGAGGCAGTGTGTGTGTGTGGCTCAAAATGAAGGGACTAACCGTTGCTTCCGTCTCCTTCGGGGTTGCCGTACCAGGTGGCGGTGCCGGGGTACCAATGCGGGTCTAAAACCCGGTGCTGAAGCTGCCCCTGCGCGTTTACCAGCAGGACATGAATCAACAATGAGATGAAAATCACGTCGGAGCTACGGGGGCGCTGCATTGTGTGAAATAGGGCGGAATGGGGTGGTGCGCCACCACAGTTTCAGAGCTCAGGTGAGCGCAGAACCCAATAAAGAAGAAGAAGAAGAAGGACAGTTGGGGGATTGCCGACAGTTTGAAGGCAGCAAGAGAAGCTTGCTGTTTTAAGACCGTTAAGGGGTTTCGGGGATCTTATAATATGAAGCAGGGACCCACAGTGGAAACTTTCTATGACATTTTCATCCCTTGTCTGGACATTATTTACAGATATTGCTACTGTGCTGGGCCCCACCGTTAGTTAAGGCGTTAATTTCGCATGTGCGCGCGAGAGACACTGTCTGCTGTTGTGCACGTCCGGGGTAGAAGGGTGAGTTTGTCATTTCATGCTAGTGAGAATCTGTCCTACCGTTATTCTCGTTTAATTAATGAAACGGTCGAATCTCCAGAATAAAATAGAAGCGCTCCGGGAAAACGACGTCGATTCGCACTCCTTAGCAAGATAATGTTGTTCCTTTTTTTTTTTGGGGAAAATTGATTACAGGGTCCAAGAAAGCAAAATAATTACAAAAAAGGCCCAAGAAACATTCACATGCCAGGGCCTTTTCTGACATTTTTTCAAAAAAAAGTGTACGGACATAGTTGCTAATTGCTACAGATGTAGTTGTTAATTGCTACAGATGTAGTTGTTAAAATGTAGTTGTTAATTAGACTGATTTAGTTGTTAATAGAGACTGATATAGTTGTTAACCGCTACTGATGTAGTTGCTAACGTTTTTTGAAAAAATGCCAGAAAAGGCCCTGGCATGTGAATGTTTCTTGGGCCTTTTTTGTAATTATTTTGCTTCCTTGGGCCCTGTAATCAATTTTCCCTTTTTTTTCATACATATGGCAGACAAGCATAGATTGAATTTGATCTTATGGATTAGATACTACCTACTTAAAACACAGCTTCCATAGCATAGTTCATTTTTTTACCAAAAAAAAATAGCATAGTTCATTTTTTTACCAAAAAAAAAATAGCATAGTTCATATCCTTCCAAAACTCTGACTGACAACACTCTTGCACCTTTGGGAGGAAAATTACCTAAGGATCTTCAGAATGAGCCTCCCTTGCAAGCTTGTCAGCACACAGTAATATTTCCCTAGCAGCATGACGTACCTCCATAGACCACTCATCCAATAAAAGTTGTCTTGTTTCTTCAATCAAAGTCCTATATGGGTGATTGTTGCCACTGTCTCTGAGTAGAATGTTGATAGCTTCAAATGAATCTGAGAGCACTTGTATTTCCCTTAGGTTCATAGCTTTGCAAACTTGAAGGCCTGTTTTGATTGCCAAAATTTCAGCTATCGTTACTGGGTATATTCAAGTGACTTTTTAAATCCCATAACCCACTATCCTTAATCATCTCTAATGAGTCCGCCATATGCCACTTGGTTACCAGTTTTAATTCAAGCATCGACATAAACTCAAACCATACCTAGGGGTGGTGGGCTCCAATAACGTTCATTCTCTCGATCACTTGGAAAGATCTGATGTTGAAATCTTCCTGTTGAGACATCCTCCATCAAGTGAAACATGACCTGGTGTGCAATTTCTTTGGCCATCACTTTAGAATCTTCAAAGATCTGTTTACATCGTGTTTTCCATATGAGCCAACAAACATTGCTGAAGATTTTATACCATGGCCACCAACTGAATCTACTTTTTCCCAGATTATGATTGAGGTTTCAATTAAGCCAACCCTGCAAATCACAGTTAAAGAAAGCAATATATTGGTTAGAATTAATAAATTGTCACCACACTTCTTTCGCTCTCTTACAATCTCTCATCAAGTGAACAACACTCTCCTCATGATGACAACCCAAAGGGCAATTTGAAGTTTCTGATATCCCTCTTTTAGCTCTTAGTGAATTAGTGATTAGTCTCTCATACATAACTTGCCAGAAGAAAAATTTTATTTTTTCAGGCACCTACCAATGCCAGATTTTCTATCAAACCTCTAAACCACATGACTCTACCTGTTGGGAAAGGAAGTTGTAGGCAGCTTTGACTGAGAATTTTCCATCAGAAGCATGTCTCCAAATTACACAATCCTCTTTAATACCCTCAACTTCCCTTCATCATGTTGTTCCTTATGTTGACTTATTCCTTCCCTATTTTTTTTTTCATCAACTTCCCTTCATCATCATCAATATACATTTTCAAAAATAATAATAAAAAAAAAAAATAGAAGCGCTCCAGGAAAACGACGTGGATTCGCACTCCTTAGCAAGATAATGTTGTTTCTTATGTTGACTTATTCCTTCCCTATTTTTTTCTTCATCAACTTCCCTTCATCATCATTAATATACATTTTCAAAAAAAAAAAAAATCAATTTACCCCGTTCATAAAATATCTTATCCTATTCATAAATTAAAAATGATAAATAAAATAATTGTGTAATACCCCATATTATTATTATTCATATTTATAATAATAATAATAATAATATAGTATTAGTTTAATTTTAGTAGTTTATATTGATTTGATTAGTTTAGATGAATCTGATTTTATTAATTTAGATTATTTGATTTGATTGAATTTAATAATTTTAGTAATATTTTTGTCATTCATTAATTGACAATAGCTAAAGAGTCAACCCATAACTAAACCCTAACTTTCATTATAAGTTTAGCTCTAACTATAAATATTAGCTCTAGCTATCTAACCTTAGTCTTCACTCATATTTATCTTGTCCTTACTCCTTTCTCTGTAAACTCTGCGGCAAATTGCTCTTTAGGAATTTAGCAAACACAGAGACTAGATAATCCTAATCCCTAGAACAATAGGATTTTAAGGTGTTATGCAAATCTTGATTTGAGAAACAATTTATGGAGTTATTCACCTTCTTGCAACATATATACAAATTCCTCCATGGCTTGTACTATCCAATTCATTATTCTCGACTTGCGTGAATTTTTATTTTTCCGCTGACAACTTGAGTGAATTGAATGCATTACTCTTCATTTTGCAAAGTTCTTCTCTGTACCACATGCGTGAGTTGATTTGGATAATATTTCCTTTGTGGTTTTTGTTTTTTTTGTTCGATTTCCATATATATATATATATATATATATATATATATATATATATATATATATATATATATTCACATATTCAACAAGTTCTCCTCTGTATTGCGCAGTAAATTAACATTTGTTTATGTATATATAGCTAGGGTTTAAATGAACATATTCAACAAGTTCTCCTCTGTATTGCGCAGTAAATTAACATTTGTTTATGTATATATAGCTAGGGTTTAAATGATAGTGTTGGTAATTTCCTATGAACATCCCATGAGTATTTACTTTATAGTTTAATTTAGAAAACCCCACAATAAAATAGAGACAACGTCTTAATGATTATATTTGAGAAAACTCACGAGATTTCATAAAATTTCATAAAGAGTTATAACTCTTGGTTTGTGAAATTAAGATCAACCCTTTCTGGTAGGAGTAAAGGATTTTATTATTATTGTTACAAATACCTTAATACACCTAATAAAAATAATTTAGGAATTTTATGAGTCTAAACTGCTTATAATAAATTACCAAGTGGGAGGATAGCTTTGGGATGGTACCTCCTAAAGTGATGAACACAACCCTTAGATTTCATGCCCTTGAAATAATATTTGATGTGAACTGATTGTATCCGTTCTTCCCAAAGTGGTGTCTAGCAGGTTTCCGGGATACTAGTAGCAACTTTGGGAAGAGGTGTACACACTAGGAAGAAATATGTTTATGGCCAAATTTGATAAATTGTGACTGACAGGTTTCCGGGTCACAGGGTAGACTGGCAGGTTTCTGGGTCTATCATGGTTTTCTTCCCACTAGAAAATTTTAAAAACAATAACACCTTTTAATTTATACATATACACATATGATGTCTTTATTTTATTTTATTTTGCAATTAATTTATCTTATTTGATAATTATTTTATTTTGGAGTTAATTTATTTTGTCTTACAATTATTTTATTTTGTTTAGTAATTAATTTATTTTGTTTCAATGCATATCAAATTATTTATCTATTCATTTATTTCAGTTTTATTTTATTTTTATTTTATCTTTATTTAATTAGGATTACCAACTTTTGCTGATGTTTGTGTTCTTGGGCTGCGATGATCCTTCAGGGGAGCAGAATTTTTAGTGAACAGGTTTCATGGATTGGGGCTAGCAGTGAGGAGTGTGAGGAAGACATTCAATAAATCCTAGTCATTTATTTTCATTTATTTTATGTTCTGAATAAACTTCCTGTTTAGGTTTAGATTTATTTAATGTAATAAAGTAGCATCGCACTTGTCCCACACAGGTGTGGCGGTGACACTCTCGAAGTTGATTATTTTGGATTGTTAGTTATTATTTATGAAAACCATTGAAGTTTTATGTCATTATAACTCTTAGAAATTTGGGGGGTTACAAATTGATTATCTAAACTTTATCTAATGAATACTGTATATAGTTTTTATATAAAATAATACTCCCTCTTGTTCCTATTATAAAGCAGCTCCAACCAGACCTTATTGGGACTAATGAGAGAAGACAACAATTTTTTTTTGGAATTATTTTTTTTTAAAAAAAATTGACCCATATTTAAAGCTATGAATTATATTTTAAAAAGTTAAAAAGGAAAATTATATCAAACTTTAAATATGAACAATTTTTAAAAACTGTAATTAATACTCACTTGATGACTTATAATTAGTGCCACTTATTCGTTCTAGAAATTAAAGTGCCTTATAATAGAATAGGATTGGAGGAAGGATATCTAACCTCCAGCATTGTGTAAAAGAGTGATTAATTTCTAAATTTTCCTTTTTTTGATTTTGTTTTGCTTTACTTATGTTCAACTCAGAAGGGTAAATTTGGCAAAACCACGAGAGCTGCTCCATTTCGACAAGTACATGTGCCTTATTATAAATCAAATTTGGTTCAATAATTGACGATATGACAAAAACACATGGGGGATTTTTCTTCAATAAAAAACAGGAATAAAGGAAAGCATCAAATGAGTTGATCTCCACGTCTATGATTGAGGAAATTACGGAAGAGTTTCTGAATTATTGGGTATAGTGGCCCTATCGATCACGCAAGCACTGTCTTTGTTTGTTTTTATGCATAATGGTGGGCTACCCTCAGTTATAGAGACAAAATCAAATTTGCATCATATGCAGCTTTATTATCATGTCATAAGGACAAAGGTAATTTTGCAAACCAGAGTAACATAAAATACAGTAAAACTATAGCAGAGTCAAATTTTTGAGTTTCTTCTAATGTATGATCATTCAGTGCTCGATCCATTGGTTTCTTATTCAATATGTTAAAAGAATTGTTGAGACTTGTGAGCCCTCCACTGTAATTTTTCCTTTGCATTTAGTCTGATATGTGTAATCACACTGCTGTAAAAATTTTCTATCTTCCTCATTATAACTCAATGCTAGGCATGAACGGTTCAGAAATACGCAATCCTAGAAGCTCCCTTATAATAAGAGGTGCATGATTCGATCATGCTTATGACCTCATGTCATTAGTGCCTGTCTGGGATAGATCCAAAGCTGACAGTCATTATTGATAGTTATCATGGAAATTGCAAACTACAACTACTTTACTGGCAGATCACAACATTTCTTTGAGCAATTTTTCTTCTAATTCATAGAATTTTCAATTAGCCGCAAAGTAATGTTCTTAATTGGATGATTAAATAATACTCCAACCACCCTGCACACTTCTTAATTAACTCAACCTCCTGATGATGACATATATTCTCAGGTTCCTTGATTATTGGTGAACGAGTTGATATGCAAATCTGGTGTCTACAAGCACACAGCTTTTGAAAATGAAGCATCAAAGTAAGTGAAACTCAGAAACTTAATGGAGAAACAAGATTTTGTTTGACTGCAACATGTGCTTTTGAGCCAGGCACATGAACATGAAATAATCTTTATCGCTTTTGGTCCCGCTTAACTGTCAAAGGTGGACAAAATGGAAGTTTTCACACTTGTAAGCAGTTCATGAGGTGCACATATAGTTTAATGTGATCTTAATATTTTATTCCAATACTCGTGAATCAGAATCGCATGCCAAACCTTTATTATTTTAATAATGCAGCTAAAAAATGGTTCGGGGTCATGTGTTGAATAAAGTATGGACGAAGTGGCAGTTAAAGCAGCTTTCAAGGCATGTGAGTGTGAATCCATTCGGCAGATTGGATTAGATATATTCCAAAGGCGACGAATATGACATAACCAGCGAGCCACCTTAAGACACATGTAATTATTAAAATTTAAAAATAGATAAATTCGAATTACTTGTAAATTCCCATATATAAAATAAGAAATTTATTGGTGCTCTGGTATAAGTTCAATTCAATTATCCCTTTTGTTATAGTAACAGCTAGTCTTGTATATGTTCTCTTATTTATACGTTCGCTTGATATTTCTGCTCAAAGTTTGAATCTTGCTTTTGTTAAAGCAAAGTTGAAAAGAAAAAGGCCAGCTTGTACAAGCTTCCCAAGTGATCTTCCTTCACCATCAAAATGGAAGCTTTCAAGTTTCAATTTTGCTTTACGGGTTGTCCATACCATATTCTGTGAGTTTTTGATGCATTCCCCACTGAGTTGGCTAGCTCGAGTATTCACATGGGGTGCTCCAAACAGGTATCATATTCTTCACTCTAAAGTCATAATGGGAAACATGAATTGCGAACAAGTTATTCAAAGTATACATTTTTATTCACGTGTTGATCTGACATCCAGCTATGAGCTATATAGCTTTCAACAGAAGGTGCAGGGAGATATTAAGAGGTTCGGGAATTTATTCACAACAAGACACTAATCAATTCAATACAACGCAATAAAGAGCATGTTTAAATGCCGCTAGTATGGTGTATGAGATTCCTTCTAAGGTGAGATAGTTTGGTTTCTCCAACCGATTCAATGGCTATTCCATTTGTAGCTGATGGTGTCTGAAAGAGACTAGTTTTGCCTCTCTGTAACAAACTCCAAATGCTGCCCTCCAACTGAACAAGATTCTGACAATTTAAGGAAGAAGGAAACAATCAAATAAGGGAACCACAGTATGCAACAGATGGTTCAACGTGCCGACGAATAACTAGAATTAAACTGAGTAAAGTTGTATATAATTCCCATTATGTATTTTTAAGTTCTGTTCATTGGACCAATGATTTATTTCTTTATTCATTTTTGAGTATTGGACAATCATGGAAATATGCATCATCAGCAAGATACAAATAATATGGAAACCGATAGTAGCAAATATCTTAGGTGCATTTTGGCCCCTGGGTGTTCTACTTTCTCTAGTCTTCAGAAAGTTACTTGCACAATATATGAACTCAACAAACACTGTTATAATAATAACAACAATAATCAACCTCGCTCATTCCTATACTGTTTAGGACTTAAGCAACTAAAGTTTTAAATTTTTATATTGGTTACTACTTTAAAATAACTCTCTAGGCACTCAAGAGACTGAGTTTTCCAAGTAATAAGTCGCGTCTTCAAGATATGATCAGATACAAGATCATTTTTCAACCTTCTAGTAATTTATCTATTGATCCTGACTCATAAAAATGGCGCCAAGTTAAAATTAATATAAACAAATTGAAGATGAAGAAAAAAGTTGGTGAACCTTGAACAAATCAATCTCATGGTGAATCCAGGGACAAAATCAATTTTACCTTGTCACTAATCTTTACATTCTTCCCATCATCTTTTCTGTCCATATGCAGGATCAACAACAACATAAGGAGGTGGATAAGCAGCATTATTCAGGAGTGGAGCTCTTTCTGGAGCATACTCATCATCACTGTCATAATACTGATGAGGTCCGAGAGCTTTGAGTATCATTGCCAGTAATATAGAGAGACCCTGGATCCAGAAGGCATAGGCAGCTATCTATTGTTAGATTGAATAAGAAAATCATTCTCAAGTTTTAAAGTTGATCATTAACAAAAGTAATCAAGTACACAATGAAATATACTAGAGCTGATCACGCATAGCACTGACAAACATACAAATCAGAGAAATGAGAGACACAATGTTAATTTCCATTGGTTTTGGTAACTAATTGTACACATTCACCCACTTCAATTTCTTAATCATGAATTTATGTATCCAAGTATCTAAAATGTATGCAGAACAAATCAAGCACAATAAAAGGTAAGAATAACTTCTGTCGGGAACAATAGAACAGTGGGGTTTCAAATTTCTAATTTTCTCTCAAAGACATGCAAATTCATCTCTATCTTAAAGAAAAAATAGTAAAATACTTTAACCCAACAATTTTAGGCTCCTGCTAGTTGAATGAGCATATATAAAAATTATACAGTAACCAAGTTGACTACAAAGTTAGAGATTCTGCAATAAAGATTCACTTAAGTGTCACAATCTAAAGGGCAAGAGTCAACAAGACAAGGAGAGATATTTACCTGTACAATAACAAGTGACAGGCCTATCCATTTGCACATTTCAAAGTTTGACCTAATAAAATTCTTGAACTGATCAAAATTTCCAATTGGATCCTCTGGAAAGTCCTGATTTCAATTTTGACGCCAAAAGTGATCACAACACGAGAAGGCCAAAAAGAGAAGATATCATAACACAGCATAAATCAACAAATACAACCATTGAATAAAAACTCATACAAAACTACTGAAATATGCTATCAAGAAATGTTTGAGTCACAACAAACCTTCTCCCAGTCCCGGTTTAGAAATACATCAACAGTTACCGCAGCCTCTAGCATGAGGAGAATGAGGATAAACAACATATACTGTTACAAGTTAAGATGAACAAGAAAGCAACAGCATCACGTGCTCATTCTATGAGTAAAAAATTAGCCAGATTACTGATAAAATATATTTCTTGTAATTAAACAAAGCGTTGCTTAGTAATTTTCTTCTTTACTCAAATTCTCTAGGCATTTGATGCAAGTTGTTTATTAAAAAAAATAACATAAAATAGATAAACTTGTTTCACACAATCAATCATATGGGGGTGAGCCTAAAACAATATTTTCAAGTATCCAAGGTGCTGAGTGTTGGAAGTCATCATAAAGGTAATATCAACAGAAAAGGTGAAGTTTGCTCCCCCCCAAAAAAAAAACACAAAAACAAAAGGTGAAATTTGACAGGGACAAGTAAAAGAACAAATATAAGTTGATATTTGACAACAACCGTTTCATCCTCCACAGCTACACCCCATCCGCTTTGTATAAGAACTCAACAGAAAAGGTGATCAAACAGAGACCAAGAGATTTTATCTCAAAATAAGAGTAACAAAAATATAATGACAAGAAAGAAAAAGACAATTGAAATTTTTATTGTGGAAAAAAGCCCAAGCTCTAAAGTGATTCTTAAAGTAGGGATGAGCGAAAGTAGCAGTCACATCCTTGACCAATAATTTCACGAAAAGGATACCAAGTAAAGGCAACATCCATTGGCAGTTTCAGCAGCAACATGACCACTGCAAGTGATCACACAGAAAGCAACTCCAAGGCCAAGGAACGTGTAAATGAACCTGATTGAAAAGAGTATTTCATTCATGATGAGTCAATATGAACTAGAAATTGAAGATCCATATCCTAGCCAGTCCCACTACTCCTATTCAATCAGTTAAGCTTATTGATAACCTCCACAAAATTATCAGTTCTCTTCCCTCCCGTTACCGCCGGGAAGTGAATGACAAAGCGAATATGGGATTCAAGTAATTGCTTTAACGCGCGAAATGTTAAGGAAAGTAATTTATATGAATTAATTTAACCAGATCATTTTTGTTTTCTAATTTCTGTGCCTCACACAACATCAAGGTCCAGACATCGAAATTTGTCCCCCCCCGGGGCGGGATTATCAATATCATTTGACCGTAGACCTTAATTCTTCTTTTACTTTTCTAGAAGCACCTTGAACAAGAAGAAAAAGAGACGGAAAAGACGAAATTCCTACCAGGGAGAAGGGTAATCAGAATCTCCACCAAAGGGAAGCTCGCCTGTCTCCCTCTGCCAATACCTAATCATCCACACAGCATACAGAATCATGGCTAACCCAGCCATTCCAATGATCGAGTTCACGAGCTTCAATATCGATTGAATACAGCTCCTCACCATACCCGGCATTTTGTTCCCGAAATTCAATTCGTCAGAATCAGAAAAGAACCTTAACTTCCCCCGATTGAAAAATAAAATTTACAACAAACAATCAACGAAACCCTTGATCGAGTCTAGGGCTCCGTTGCGTAGCATAAAAAAGGGTAAGAGGTTCTGGCGCTTTGCATGAATTACCTCAACGATTGTACGGTCCCGGAATGTATTAATTATGACGTCATTCTCCGCAATTAGCTTTGCAATATTAGAAACTATTTTGTTTTAACACAGTTCAGAGCCAAAGAGGTTGCTGTGGTGTAGTGGTTATCACGTTAGTCTTACACACTAAAGGTCCCCAGTTCGATCCTGGGCAGCAACAGTCAATTAATTTTTTGAAAACTTTTTCATCATCGGGGAATCATAGAGATTTTTAAAGTAAATTTTTTTTATCAACGGAGAATCATACACATTATTGGTTCCCCCGTGGCATTCATGCGAAGGAATCACGCTGTGTAATATTAACAGAGGAAGAAATAAAATAAGAAGTGTGCTTTTCATATATCCTCTCAAGTCTTAACATTAAAACTGGGTATGAAAATTTCTTCTTCAACATTAAACTTAAAATCCTCTTTATTCAGAAAATTACAACAGAGCTAGTACAAAGTATAAACTACTGCATTAAAAAGTGCTTAATCAGCCAGTGCGTTAATTGGCGTCCAAATCCAAGTACATTCTATAGGCACTTCGATCAGATGAGTAGTATCCTTCGATCAAAGTGTCAACCTGGAAACCTTGCCTCCTGTAAAGTGTCAAGGCTGGAGTCCTCATGGGATCAACATGAAGTAATATGCGTGAGACTTTCCTTGTTCTGCATTTCTCTATCGCTGCCTTTAGCAGAATCTCCCCATGACCTTGCCTTCTCCACTGCTCCTTCACTAGTAAAAACCACAATACACAATTAAAATCCAAGAAAAAACGGTAACTTGCAAGGTAAAGTTTCAACATTTTTTAGTTGGGTATTTTCATCAAACAGCTTGTGGGCGTGACCAAGGTTGAAACGATAATGCAAAAACCTAACATGAAAAGTAGAAAACTCAATTGACATGCAAAATTCTGAATAAACTATAGGAAGAGGAAGTTGAAACCTGCGAGCTTTGTGATGGAGGCATACAAGGAAGAAGGCCATGAATACAGGACATAGCCTACAATTTCTCCATTTATGTCAAGGTAGAGCAATCCAGAGTTCTTCTTTCTCAGCTCTTGATCAAAGAATGTAGCAAGTGATTCGTGTTTGGGAAATATTTTTCTCTCCAATTTCACAATCTCTGCCACTATCTTATCCCAGTTGCCGGAGTTTCTATGAAGCTCTACAATGGCTCCTGTCGCCATGAATAGTCCACCTAGATGACCCGTTCGTGGTGAGTTTTCACTTTTCACAAATGAGCCTTTTAAGCCTTCTCCATCGAGTTTTTATATACTACTGTGAACCTAAAATGTTTCCACTTCGACAAAATTAATTAAATAAAATCATATTAAAAAAAGTAGTAAACAAATATAAAGATAAAATATAATTACACCATGCATCTGACCTCAGCCATTTAACGAAGGGTGAGCCCTCGAGGTTTGAGAATCTGCTATGGTTTCCGTCATACGCAGGGAAGTTTTGCGTTTGAAATGCTGGACATCAAAATGTCGGAGGAGGCCTGTCAGCGGGAGCGATTGGCTTATCTATGGAAGTCGCGAACTTCGGTGGCCCGCCTGAGGTTGAGCGATTCCGTTAGATACTGGACGGATTGATTCGTCGTGGGCCCCATGGATTGTGCTCTCTAATCCTTTCCTTCCGCTGCAATTTAAGCATATCAAACACAGAATCCTTCGGTCATTTCTTCTTCTTCACCTGTACTGCCCTCTAGAGGGCAGTGGTGTCTGTCGTTGAACGAAGGTAAGATGTCATCGGTGAGATGGCCACTTCTATATTCTTCACCACCGTCTTCACAGAGCGCTAAATTCGGCAGACAATTCCCTAAACAGCTTCACTGCTCTCTATTCCCCTCTAATCAGCTCACTTGCTCATTACGACTCAGACGCAGTGCTGCTCTCTGCTATCATCCTTCTTTCAAGATCTTCTGCAAAAGAAGCAAAACCACTCAAGAGAACGAACTTTCTCAGGTAAATTAAAAGCAAAAGAAGTCTATCTTCTAGTTCCGTCATATTATTCACTTGGTGATCCCCTCATTTGAATGTGATTAATAAGCACTGCAATTAAATACGTAGGCTATGTTTAAAGGTGTTGGATAGTTACGATTTGTTGTGGGGCTTAAACGTTATTTCATAATGTAATAGGGATTCTCAGTATTGCAAGGGGACAGTCCATGGGAGGGTGGAAATGTGTGGAGCACTCTTGCTTTCTACATATTCTGTCTGCATATTCCTTTGAGTTTTGGAGGGTTGTCTGTGGTTACCCAGATAATAGGGAAGAATACTCTTGTTCCACAAACTAAGGTGAGTTTTTCTGTCTGTTGCTTTCCTCGCTACTGATCAGCTACTCTCTCCCTGATTTATATTGAGAAAGAAAAAATAAATGAAAAATTATGTTTTAAAACATTTCATCTAATTGCACCATTTGTGAGTGTTCATGCTCACTGTTCTCCTCTTGCTTGGATTACTTGGTTAATTTCATGATTTGACAGCGAATTTGTTTTTCGTTTATGTTGCTAAGAGTTTGAATTCATACCTATCAAATAGGTAGGGCCATAACCAGCTATGTGACTAAGTTTGCTTCGCTGAACTTCATATTTGGAGGTGACTTCATTTTTAAACTCAACAACGACCATCAGTATTAGTGTACACTTGTTTAAGTATTCATTGCAACTTCTAGTCACTGTTTGATGCAAATTGCTAGAGAAGGTTTTCAATGTTTTTATTTTTAGCTTCAGATTCTGAACTTTTAATTTTGATATCAAATTTCTTAATACATTTCGAACATATGTGCTAAGGGCTCCTTTAAAATTCACCGACGCAGATCTTAGCAATTCTTGTCATCCAAATTCTCGAGCTTAATGGAGCATTTCTTTTACTGAAGTACACGGCTAAGCCACAGTATAAGCTTTCAAGTTTCTTCAAAAATAACATATTAGTTGAATCCAGGAATTGGGTTTTAGCATCAGCCGTGGGATTCGGTGTTCTTGTCCTTCTGCTTTTTCTAACATCACTGATTGCTAGCAGGCTATTTGGCTCCAAGGTTAGTTATGTTTTTCTTTTGCTTTGAATCATAATTATCGTCCACATTTGTTAACTATCCTCCTGTCATCAGTTTGGTATCTGCTAATGTCTTGTACCATGTAGCATAAATATCCATAATCTTCTATTTCTGTATGGCACCTAACACTCATAGTAATGAACAATCTTTTTAAATTATGTGTTTGCTTTGCAAATGCACTTCCATGGCTGCATATAGATATAATTAAGACCTTGTTTCAGAATGGTCCATTTGATAATAGAAAGCATATTTTGGGAAGAAAAAAAAGAAACTAGAAATTCAGTATTGATTAGTATATTGCTTACTTGACCCTTTATATACGCATGTTTACAGATGATGCATTCCCTGGATCTAAGAATTGTTGGTTGTTGAAGATTCTCATGCATTCCTATTATATTAAATACTATTTCCAGTCCTTAATATAATATCTCGTTTATAATACAATTTTACACTATCAACAAGATATTATATTTAGAACTGGAGGTAGTAGTTAACTTCAAATACTGTTTAATCTTTAAATGGAAAATAACAACATTCTGATTAAACACCATGAAAATTATCGTTTCCGGGCTACACTTTATGCCAGCAAAGCCAAGGATTTTGTGAAAGCCATTTTTAAGGGATAGAGATTTCTGGACCTCTACTTGATCAAAGACAGACACAGATTTGAAGTTCATATGGTGAATGAAATTTGTGGAGACTTGAATATGTTGGGTAAGAATTCTTGTTTCAAGTTATGATAAGCTTATTCTGAATTTCTGTAATTCATGCAGCCTGTCAACAACTCCATACTGAAGGAGATTCTCTTAAGCAGCGATGTCTCAAGAGTAGCTTGCGTCATTGTTTACTGTATTGTGTGTCCCCTTCTGGAGGAAGTGGTTTGTAGAGGGTTTCTGCTAACATCACTTTCCTCCACCATGGAATGGCCACAAGCAGTTGCTGTGAGTTCAGCCATTTTCAGTGCATATCACTTCTCTGGTGAGAGCTTTGTGCAATTGTTCATTATTGGCTGTGTTCTTGGCTGCTCCTATTGCTGGACTGGGAATTTAAATTCTCCCCTTCTCATACACTCCTTGTACAATGCTTTAACTTTAATAATATCCTATTTGTATTAAACACATATTTCTTTCTCTTTTGGTTTTTTTGTTGTTGTTGTTTCAATTCAAAACGATAAGAATGCTATATGGACTTCACATATTTGTTTACTTTGTTTCTGTTCATCTTTCCTGAACTAACGACTGTTTTATAATTTATAAATGTTTTTATTTGAACTAAGTCACTAACACCCTCCTCCCAATCCACGTTTAGTTTAAAGATTATCATAAGTACTGTCATCATGACACCATTCCTTATTGGGAATATATATATATATATATAGTTTCAGCAAAATTTACACACGATGCAAAGATGGGCTATACATCTTTTGTTCATGGCTATTTTTTGAACCCACGGTGCATCCTGGAATGGGCTTCTCTAATTTAAGATATTTTTTTTTTTAAAAAAATGAATGAATACCAAGTAAAAACAATAAATTAATAAAATAAAATGATTGAGAAATATAAAAACTATGTTTTATATATAAGATTGACATAAACTTTTCAAATATATGTTATATTAAGGACATGAGATCTATATAAGAAGCCTACAATTCACAAGTCAGAAATAATATGATTCCTCTCAAAATACACGCAATATTCTTTTCTACTTGTAAACAATAAATATAAATTTATTTGTCATTCCAATATGGTCAATACATTTTAACTAGATTTAAATGTTTGAAAAATGAGTTTAATTTTCAAAAACTTTAAAATTAGGATTGTGGTGGAAAATATGGTTTTTATAGCAAGTTGTGAATTTTGTAAATAAAAATTTCTCACCTTTTAAGAATGTGACTGGTATGCAAAATAAAATAAAGACCATAAATAAAGGGTAAAGGAGCAAAAATACACATGTATTTTATCCACAGGAGCATTCAACACTATATGTTTTTTTTTTGGAGCAAAAATACACACGTAGTTACCATTTTGAAGCAAAAGTTACATCTCACCATTATGTTACTGTTTACTTCGTCTCTTTCTCTCTCATCACGATATGATGCTGAGCGCTCTTGGGGTAAAATATATGTGTATTTTTATTCCTTTACCCCATAAATAAAAGTTACTTTATGGATAAAATAATAGTGAAAAATATTATCACTCACTAATGAAGCGGAAAAAATAATAAATGCATGTTTTCATATCATATTCATACGTGGTTACCATTTTGAAGCAAAAGTCACATTTCACCATTATGTTACTATTCACTTCGTCTCTTTCTCTCTCATCACGATATGATGCTAAGCGCTCTAGGGGTAAAATATATGTGTATTTTTATTCGTTTACCCCATAAATAAAAGTTACTTTCTGGATAAAATAATAGTGAAAAATATTATCACTCACTAATGAAGCGGAAAAAATAATAAATGCATGTTTTCATATCATATTCATATCTCCATCACACTTTTATTACCCTCCTAACTGTCGCTGCGATTTTATTTTATTTTTTTTAATTTCATTTTTTAATTTTAATGTTACCAAGCAGGCTTGAGCATCCTAACGTCCTGGGAATTAACAGGAGAAGCTCATTTCTCATAAGTCATAACCTCTATAGGTCTATGCAGACCGTTAACTGTGAAAATGAGTCAATCTACATAATTAATTGAAAAAATGAGGGAAAAATAATATATTTATTTTTAATATTTTAGATTTAATTAGATGAATGTAATTTAAAAATTAAAAAAAATAATTAAAAAATGAATAATAAGAAAAGCCAGACCCAGAAATTAATATGGTTACGTAATCCCCGGAAAAAACCTTGGTTACGCAATCCCAAACAAGGTGCTTGATGAGGATAGAGAGCAAAACCGATAAGCGTCTCACCTTAAAAATTCGAATCTTGAGGTCTTATCCTCATCGCACTTCACCTAATAAAATATCTCTCCACCATAACCGTCCATTATAATTACTTTATTTCTTAATTCAACGTAATCAAAGGTCGATAATTAATCGCACTCATTATCATAATACTCCTCACTTCTTGAAATAATCTCAAATTTCAGTTAGGATTATTTGTCTTACCTGCTTCCCATTTTCCTTCTTCCCTCTCAATTTTCCTCTCTGCCATCTCTCGTTTCCTCTCCCTCTCGAAACCTCTTTCGATTTCAAATTCTCTGCTGGAAATGGAGATGGCCATGGAGGATTCGCTCTCGCATGAGGTTCTCTCCATGGATCTTCAGGCGTTCCCCGGAGATGGAAGAGCCAGGCGATTACCCAGGAGTTTAATACCGTGTACGATCCGAATATGTGCTTTGGGAGTGGCCTGCTGAAGTTCTATCTCCAAGGTTTCTGTCTACTTTTCCATTGGTATTTCGCTCTTCGCTCTTCCAATTTACCCCGAATTCGGACTGTTGGATAATTCTTTCACTGTTTGGATAATTCTGTTTATTAGTTTCTGAATTGGTGCTGTTCGTCTGATCATGTTTGTGTAAACTTGGATGTTAGTGACTACTTTGTCGAATGAAGGTGTGCTTTTGCAAAATTTAGAATTTCCTTAATTCCATCGTGGAACTTGGATTCCCTAGGGTTTTGAACCCGAACATCAATCTTGAAATTACTTTAGTCTTGAGTGAAATTGTTGCAAGGTTTTCGTTTTCTTCTTTGTCCATTGTATCTTGAGGTTTGAATGTGAACTTTTGGACGGGAAATTTGAATGGCTGGAAAGTTGGAATTAGGGTTTCCGAAGACTAATGCTTGTAGTCTAAGGGAGCAACTGGCTAGAAAGATATTGCGTAATGTGAGATCCCAAGGGCATCCTTATGTTGACCTCCGTGACAATGGGAAAAAATTCATATATTTCTGCACACTGTGCCTTTCTCCCTGCTACAGTGATACTGCACTGTTCGATCACTTGAAAGGTAATTTTCACATGGAGAGGCTGTCTGCTGCCAAAGTTACCCTTCTAGGACCCAATCCATGGCCTTTTAATGATGGCGTTGTCTTCTTTGACACCTCAATTAAAAATGATGATGACTTGCCCAACATGAATGCCAAGCAAAAGAGGCTGCTGGAATATACTGACAATGACAACAATCTTGCTATTGTGAATTTTGGTGAAAATCTGAATTCCATTGATGACAATCATGCTGAGGTTGATGGAGTTAATTGCAGCATAAAGTATTTAGAGTCAGGTGCAGTTCGTTCAGATCTTCAACTAAGTTCAACTGATGGTGAAGTGAGTGAGCGTTGTGCTCTTGTGATTCCTCACGCACTGATTGGGGACAAAACTCCTGACTTACAAGCTAAGGAGGTGGGTTTGGGGAAGATTGCTGCAAGGTTCTTTGAGAAGGATGGTGGTTTGAATGGGATTAGAAGAATATGGTGTGAATGGTTAGGAAAAGATATTGATGGCCATCAAGTTGGTTCTGCAGTTCCAGAGCACAAATTTGCTGTCATTATTTTCTCCTACCATTCTGATTTGGGTCGGAATGGATCGCTTGAAGAGTTAAAGTCCTTGTTACCATCTATTCCTATGACAGAACTAGAGAATGAGAGCAGTGGCAGTCAAAAGAAAAAGAAATCATTTTCTGACCCTGAGGATGTTAGTGATTCTTTGAGCAATCAGTATGATTCATCAATAGAAGATTCTTCGGCTTCTAGCAGTGCCACCTCAAGTTTAGCCCTGGGTCAAATAGACAATCAACTTCTCCATACTAGGTTCATTTCAAGCAAGGCTATAAGGAGAGAGTTGAGACGGAAGCAGCGATTAGCAGCAGAGAAAATGTGTGATATCTGTAAACAAAAAATGCTTCCCAGTAGAGATGTTGCGACACTTTTTAATTTGAAGACCAGAAGACTAGCGTGCAGTAGTCGGAATGGGACTGGGGTAAAGACATTTTGCTATTGTTAATTTGTTATTTATGCTTCTAATTATCAAGATTGATTGAAAGTTTGATATTCAAGCATCGTCTCTCTAAACTTGGAAAAGGAAATTCATTTCATGATTATCACTGCAGGCGTTCCACTTGTTTCATGCATCCTGCCTTGTACACTGGATATTGATGTGTGAATATAACATGATCACCAATCATGTAGCCTTTCCAAAAGTCAGAAGAAGAACCAAGAGAAAGATGGGAGCAAATGTTAACCAAAATGGAAAAGAATGTGATACGAAGGCTGCCAGAGCGAAAATAAACTCTGTATTCTGCCCAGAGTGCCAGGGTACAGGAATGATCGTTGATGGAGATCAGGTGGAACATGCACCTTTTTCTTTGTCTGAGGTTTGCTCATTTCACAACTCCCTCCTTTCTTCACGCTCCCTTAATATTCTAGTTTTCTTCTGTTTCCCTGAAGCTTTTGGAATGCTTTTTCGGCCTCAGCCCATCTGTTTAATTTTATGGTAGACCAGTTAGCATCTATGAAAATGCTCATTTGGAATTTATGATGCGCTATTTCTTTTTGGTGTTTTGGCAGATGTTCAAATTAAAAATAAAGGCATGTGACGGACGTAAAGAATGGATAAGAAGTCCTGAACTTTTGCAGAATTGCTCAACTGGATTTCACTTTCCCGCACAATCTGAGGAAATAGGCCAGGTGCTCAATATTTGTGCATAAAATTTCATTAAGATGAAAACCAATATTGCATTTTTATTAATATATCTATTGTGATCGATATGCTTATATAGGAAAAAGTGAAGCCAATGAAATTGCTGCATTTCTATTGTGTTGATGAGCAGATCGCAAGAGCCGTGGAATCTTAGCAATTGGCATTTTCAAATGTATCCTACAGTATCCATGACCCATAATATGCTGTGTAAATCTATGCACATATTGTGTATTTCTTAAAAACTATGATTAGCTCTTTGGATAGATGTAGCCTTGTAAATAGGAGGATGGATTAGAGGCTCGCCTTACCTGATAAGACAATGTGTATACTTGTTGGCTTGTTGCTAACCAGAGTGCATGTTTCATTGTACGTTGCTGACATGTATGTATATGGTAAAGCAGAGGGCAAATTATCATTGACTTTGCAATTTAGCCCAGAAGCAGAAACTTTGGATTATTATTGGTGCAAGGAAATTATCTTTTTGTTTAATGTATGTTTGTCAACAATTTTATTGATAAATTACGAATAGAGAAAGAAGAACATTAAAAACCAATTTGGAGACTTTTTTAACGATTAAATCAAAAGATCAAAAGCCTATTTAATAGAGATTGTCCCACCAGAAACAAGGGTAATTTACGTTTCCCCGCCGCATTGACTGAATTTTTGCCATCCAGATGCGTAATTCAGTTATAAAATTCACATTCCTCCCATTATTTTAAAACAGTGTGATATACTTCGATTGAACTAAGCCTCCTTCTCTAATCTTTAGCCATCCGCCAATTTGATTGATTCTAGCCTATGCTCTGAATTTGGACACAACAGCACAAGATTTGAAGACATGTACCAATAAATAAAATAATAAACCTTAATTTTTATCCTCAAGGGATGTACCTTTGATCAAATGCTGACCTTACAAACGTAAGTAAAGCAAACAGAATAATGATTTGCCGGCAAAAACACGAAGTAGCATTTGACGAAATCCCAGTTGGAGCCGGCCATGCTTGGTCAACTCTGACTTTGCCGATCACCATTTTATATCAGCCATTCGCCTCTGAACTTGAAAACTTAGCAAAATAACGAACTATAACTATGATCTGCAAGAAATAAGGTCCAGGGTCAGAATCTTCCTATGGTTCGTGATGATCATTGTTCTGTTCCTGAATCTGCAGGTTTCAGTTTCCCAAGGGAGGCCTCTTTCCAAGGTGGAGACACTATCCACCGTTATCAACATGCTTCCCAAAGGCTCTGTTCCCCCAACTGGACCCAGTCCTGACACCAATTGACTCATCCCCAATCCTTAATCTTTGGTTGTTTAGGTGGAATTGTTGTTAGCATTGTGTGATTGGATTCTTATCCAGTCTCATTTATACAACTTATTGCTATTATTTTTGTGTGTTAATTTATTTGTTTTATTTCCATATGTGAAGTGAGTAATGTTAAGAATCATGTTCTTTCTTTCCATTATTGAAAATAAAGGAACTATTCGCTCTAAACGAACTTGACATGCTTTTTTTAGTTTCTCTTCATTTAATATAATACAACGTGATGTGATCATAAATTTTTCGGGAGATCACTGTGAACAATATAGTGTTATTGTCATTTCTTGCTTTAGGACTCGTGGGTTATCATTGCATGCTGACATGGGAGGTTTTTTTATAATTGCATTCTTTCTTTGGGTGTCATAGTAATTTCCCCTGAATTTAACTTAAGAGAAAACCTCCGATTCTGCCCCACCCCAAGTCGCGTCGGCCAGTACGGTTCGCTTCGCTTCGTCACCCCTAAACCTCTGTAAAACCTAGAAGACACTGAAAGAGCTAGGAATGATGATGCTCATTCGCTCGAAATGGAATCTTTACCGCGATTCACGGTTTGCAGGGTCTCTTTTCTTCTCGACCCGACCCGTGATTCGTTTCTCCCCTCATATTGACTCTCTGTACCTTCGCATTTCGAGGTCTGGAGACCCCAATATCTCCATGGCTCGTTTGCTCGACCAGTGGGTTGAAGAAGGCAGGCCGGTCAAGCGATCGGAACTCCACAAGATAATCAAGCAGCTCCGAAAGTACCGTCGCTTCTCTCATGCTCTTCAGGTAATACTTATTCAATGGGAAACCTTGAAACTAAGTTAAAGCTTATGTATTAAAATGCCCATTTTTAATTCAGTTAGTAAGATTCTGGCAAATTTGCTGATTTCTGAGGAGTAAAGAAAAACAAAATTGGAAGGGGATTGCGTGCAACGTAATATTAGGAAAATATTTCAAGTGACTGCCTAACGCTGATTGCTTTAGAAAATTTATTGCCATGTGCTATCAAGATTATACTGGTAAATGTAATACCCTTATCCAAAAGTATTGTGTATGTAAATGTAATACCCTGATGGCATGCATTTATGCCTCCAATTCCAAGTTTCGATCTTCAAAACTTCCTTATTTTGGATTAGAAGGCAATTATCTGTCCGAGCTTGACCCTTTAAAATTGAAAATGAAAGATTAATTTTTTTCTTGTCTCAGGTGTCAGAATGGATGAGCAATGAAATGAACAACCAATTACCTACTGCAGATATTGCTATACTGCTTGACTTGAAATCAAAAGTTCAGGGGTTAGATGAAGCAGAGAGATATTTTTCCAGCATTCCAGAAACTTCAAAAGTCTCCAAGGTTTACTGTGCACTTCTGAACTGCTATGCAGAACATGGATATGTAGAGAAAGCAGATTCAATCATGCAGAAACTTCAACAGTGCAGTTCCATTAGTGTACTTACTTATAATGTCATGTTAAGCCTTTATTGCCGGTTGGGTAAATACGAGGAATTGGAAACTTTGATGGAAGAAATGAAAGAGAAGCACATCTGTGACAGATATACTTACTGCATTCGGTTGAATGCATATGCAAAAACCTTAGACATTGAGGGCATGGAGAAGTTTCTATTGCAAATGGAAGCTGATGTAGCTGCTGTGGACTGGCATACGTATGCCCTTCCAGCAAATGCTTACATAAAAGCCGGGCTTTCGGAGAAGGCCTTACAAATGCTGAAGAGATCGGAGCATCTCATCAATGGAAGCTCAAGGACAAAGAGGATTGCTTATGAAACTCTTCTTAATATGTATGCCGACATCGGCAACAAGCCAGAGGTTTATCGTGTTTGGAGTATGTGTAAGAACTTGGGACGTTCACGTAATTCTGTTTATGTCTCTATGATAGGATCATTATTGAAGTTGGATGACATTGATGGTGCTGAGAGGATTCTGGATGAATGGGAATCTGATAATACCTGCTCTGATATAAGGATTCCTAATATGCTTATCAGTGCTTATTGTAAGAAAGGTTTTTTAGATAAGGCTGAAGCATTTCTAAGCAGGTATTTGAAGCTTGGGATGAAACCAGAGGGAATAACATGGGCTCTTTTTGCAAATGGATACAAGGAACAGAATGATATGGAAAAAACTGTAGAAATGGTGAAGAAAGCAATAATGGCAGATCGACCGGTATCGAGGCTTAACCCTTCTACTTTGTCTGCTTGCATTAAGCATTTGAAAGGGAATTGGCGATTCAGAATATGCTATTGAGCTTATAAATTTGTGTAGACAAAGAGGCGTTATTTCCATAGGTATTTATGATAGATTATTTGATTATATTCAGAATGAAAACCCAGATACCATGGAACAACATTTTCTGTTAGATAGAAAATATCAACCTCCAGATGTAGAGAAAGAAGACAGCTACTGACTTGTACATTCAAAAGAGCAGAGAAATTATTGGGCACAAAGCTCCAATTGTTTGTTGGCGCTACTATAATATATTAGAAGTAGCTTATATATTTAGTTTTGTGAATTTTGCTCGATCAGTTTTTCCCTTGCTTGCAGTTTGCAAATTTAGGGTTCTTGTAAAGCGTGCCTTGGTCTTCTGTGACCAATAAAGTGGAAGGATGAAGAAAACAGAAGATTGAAATGCTTCCTGCTGGTTATAGCCTGGTTCTTGTGAAGGCTTCAGAATATAGTTCAACTCTTGAGGACAAGGATCGACCATCATGAGAAAAGCCATTTATACCTTCAAATTTAGATTTCAAAGAACAGCACTAATTATAATTTACTTGCTTTATAAAAAATCTGGAATGAATCACTTAATAAAACATTTTAAAATGATTTTATCAAAAGAATTATCTAACTATAAAATAATAATAGTTAATTTCAGCATTACCATGAGGGCAAGTAAGTACAAATTCAAATATTGGAAGTTTTATTTTTCAGAACTTGACTTCAGTAACCATATATTAAATTCCAATTATATAAAATTTATTTTATATTTTTAAATCTCAATGTTTTTTCAATTTCAAAATAAAATAAAATAATACATATTTTTAATTATTAATTGAAGAGTGATGGTGTAAGTTTTTTTTTTCTTTTGTTGGTTAAAGAAAATCCAATTTTACATCAGATATGAAAACGCCAAATAAGAAGCTACATAGCATTTTTTTTGGTGCAACTCGTAGCATTATGTATTTTTTTGGGTATAAAAAAGTTTTGGAAGGGTTCGACACCAGTCCCCCACCAAGGCCAAGGCACGGCCCCGGGCTCTATGAGCACTTACTGGGGACTTACATTATGTATTAATCATGCATGATAGGGATAGTGTTCAGAAAGCTTTAAAGCCCGGTTTTGAAATCCAGACTGTCTAGTTTGAACTAAAAATTGGTTGGTAAATCGATCTCGTCTAGGGTCAAACCAGTCTGCTAATTTTTTTAAAAGATTTCTTTAAAAATTCATATTAATAATCTTAAAATCTTCAATTTCTCACTGGTTTGGCATCAGATTAGCTCTGATTTGACTATGATCTAATCCACTAACCTTGACCTATTACTCCAATCGATTTGGTGTTCGGTCCGATTTAAGAATCTTACTCAAAAGTCAATTGAAAAAAAAAAACAATTAGATATAAAAATGTATGTTTAAGATAGCTTTTCAAGAATATGGCATCTCAGTGAAAGTGAGTTTAAAGTTGAGACAATTTTTTCTAATTTTTACCTATCGGTTTTCCTTTAAATTTGGAATTTTGAAAAATATTTTTTAATATAGGGCAAAGGTGCAAAAATGCCCTTGAGCTTTGCCCTCAGGAGCGTCCAGCACCATGTGCTTTTTTTTGGAGCAGAAGTACCTACATAGTTACATTTTAGGAGCAAAAATACCCTTCTCTGTTAGTTAACCGTTAGTTGGTTGTTAGTTGACTGTTAACATGGTAAAATTACCCTTTGCCTTTAGTTTAAAATAATTAAAAGAAAAAAGAAAAATACCCCACCCCCGCCTCCCCTTGCGGTGGGCCCCACCACCGGCCCCCTACGCCGGTGACCGGCCGCTGGAATTTTTTTTTATTTTAAAAAAAAAAAACAAAAACAAAAATATCTCACCCACCTCCCCTTGCCGGTGGGCCACACCACCGGCCCCCCGCTTCTAGCGAACACCTTCGGCGACCGGCCGCCGGAGTTTTTGTTTTTTTTTTCAAAAAAAAATTGTTAAAATTTTTTTTAAAAAAAGAAAAAATCCGGCGGCCGGTCGTTGGAGGTGGTCACCGACAGTGGGCGTTCGTGGGGGTGGGGGCCGGCAGTGTGCCACCCCGGCAAGGGGAGGTAGGTGAGGTATTTTTGTTTTTGTTTTTAAAAAATATATATTGTTAAAAAAAATTCTGGCGGCTGGTCGCCGGCGTCCGGTCACCGGCAGCGAGCGGCCGCCGGGGTGGGGGGCGGGTGGTGTGGCCCACTGGCAAGGGGAGGTGGGTGAGGTATTTTTGTTTTTTTTTAAAAAAAAATTTTTAAAAAAATTTTTTAAAAAAGATTCCGGTGGGGGGCCAGTGGTGGGGCCCACCGGCAAGGGGAGGTGGGAGTGGGGTATTTTTATTTTTTTTTTAAATTATTTTAAACTAAGGGCAAAAGGATAATTTTACCATGTTAATGGTCAACTAATGGAGAAGGGTATTTTTACTCTTAAAATATAACCACATAAGTACTTTTGCTCCAAAAAAAAGCACATGGTGTTGGACGCTCCTGAGTATAAAGTTCAAGGGCATTTTTGCACCTTTGCCCTTTAATATATCATTCAAATAAGTTTATATTAAAATGACTTTCTTAAAAAATCCTATCCAAATATAAATTACTTGTTTTTTACCCCAAATATTACTTGTTTTTTACCCCAACCTTAATTTACAAAAAGCTGTTGAGATAAAAAAAAAAAAAGAAATCATATTTTGCTAATCATTAATCCTCTTATAAAAGCTTATCTTCTCGGTCTTGCCACACCCCATGTGGCTTCTTATCCACACGAGCAGGTTCTCCGTTATCATCAAATACAATCGACAACTTAATTTTGTCCAAACACATGCTCCCTTTGATATCCTTAACTTTCTATCTCGATCACTCTCCTGAGACCCACTTTCTGATTTTTTCAATCCCATCCTCTTTTCATAATATTAAATGTTGTACGTAATCACTCACTTTCTTTCTTTGTCATGCAAGTTGGGCAACAATAACTTCTAATCCTCCTCTTCATTGCTGTATCACTAAAAGAAATTGACATATCAATATTCAAATCCCATACAAGGATATACAAATAGCTCACTTTGCTAATCTTAAAAACATAGAACTTCCCACAACTATGAGATAATTCATCATTGATATGCAACTCTGAAATATGATACATAAGGCTATATTCGAATGATGCATGTTCGTGTATATGTATATATATCTATATATATTCTTTACAGGGAGAAAATAAAATAGCTTTCAGAATAAGAGAAGACAGAAAATTATAGAACAAAGCAGGAAAAAGCAGATTCTATTCATTTGCTTATCAGTTTGCCGCAAGTGCCTTCTGATCCTTGGATTACTGTTCCGAGCTAGATTATACGTATCTGGGTACGCGTATACGTTTGCCACTTGGTTCCCAAACACTCTTGCGTATACCATCTCACCAAACACGCCAATTCTTGAGTCGAATGCGTTCCTCAGTGCACCATCCATGCCTAGCATTCCAGAGTTCGAGCTGCTTGGGATTGAGTTGAACTGTTGAGAATGATGATGATAAGGATAGTGACTATTATAAAATTGGGAAGAGGGTTGTGGAACTGCACTAGTAGTAGCACTATTAAATGGTCTTCCACGATAAACCGATGACAAAGGTCCATGTGGTCTTTGTGGGATCATATTCCCCATATGCTGGGACTTGCCTTTGGAAGAAGGTTTTGTGGTTTGGCCTCGACCGTAGAGTGGAACGAGCGAGGATAGGGAAACTTCAGTTTTGCATACCGGACACTGTGGACTCCGCTGTTCGCTGTATTCTTCGCTGGAAAGGTTGTGTAAATGGAGCCATTTGTAAATGCAGGGCCAGCAGTAGAGATGACCACAAAGAGTGACCACTGGCTCTTGCACACAGTCCAAGCAGATATTGCAGTCAAATCCATTAGAATCAGTTCTATCAGAATATGAGTTTTCTTCACCATAGGAGTCAGTTTGGGACACGGGCTCATCAAAATACTGGTCTAACGCAGCCATTTTCGGGTTTACAATGTGATCTTTCGGATATTCAAGTCTGAAAAGAAAACAAGCATATACAACGTTAGAATCACGAGTGTCTCTGATAACAGAATAACCAAACATAACATTTATAAGTATAGTGTCAGCTAAAATGTTCAAAAGTTAGTCAACAAATTCAGAACCATGGTATAGCAGTTAGCTTCGTCCTAGCTGAGATAGATGGCTTAGAACACAAACTTCGACAAAGCTTATGAGTTTAAGAGTTAAAACATACAACCACCAACTCTTGAAGCGAGAGGATGACAAAGATGAATAAACAGAAGTCCAAACCAATTTATGAACAGAGTTCAATCATTTTCGACCATTGTAGAATCGAAAATTTATAATCCACCATTTTGAGAATAATTTTCTATAAAATTGGTGTCTAAGTTGTAATATTACATCACTGCTGACCACAGAAATTAAGACACTGCTCAGATGGCAACTAAAGAATTTAACGGAGCCTTACTGTTCCTTGACAAGTGAAGAGTTGGCAAACATGATCCAACTATAGTGATGCTAAAGTTGTTTTAACACAAGCATTATGAGCTTCAAATTACTCATCAAACCACCAGTCAATTAAAATCTCAAGGTCACCTAACTAAAATTTTGCTTGCCATAAATAACTGCAGTGTGTACAGGATCCAATCATTTAAAAGGGTCTATTATTTGTTTTTGTCCACAATAAATATTACAGACATTAAATATGTTAGTTACCTAGTCGATTTAGATCTATTTGACTGCCATAACAAGGGAGGGAGGACCTACCTAAAGCTTATTGCCCAACTAAACTACCCAAATAGCTTCAAGGTGAAGATGAAATGAGAAAATGTACCTAATAAAGTTCAGTTTACAAACCCTAGAAGTATACTACTATATGACTATGAGAAACAATTATGAGTGGAAGAGAATAAGTTTTCCAAACAGAGACAAGCTAGACAAAGACATGCCAACTCTCTCTAAGAAAAGAAATCAATGGCCATAAATCTCAGCAATGTCAAGCTTCATCCTCATCATGCATCAGCAAGAGAATACAGCATTCACTGAACAAATTTTCATTAAAGGTTCATGGATTTCAGTTGGGATCATTAACTTCTTAGACATCTGCTAGGAGAGAGTATGTAAAACTCAATCTTTAATCAACTGACATGACTTATTTTCGAGATAGAGTGTAATCCCAGAATTAGATCCGCAGTGTATTCAAAATTTAAGCTCACGAAAAAACTGAAAGAACACTTGTTATTTGCTGTTGACTCTAGATCCTAAGGAAAGAACCCGAAAATTAATCACAACAAAACTTTCAAATTTTTAGACAGATAAAAAAGGCTTATTTCATCAATCAATCTGCTCGATTAACTATATTACCAGTCTTCGTTAATTATCAATACCCCGTTATTCATCATTCTTCATATATCGCCCAGAACGAAAACTTTTTCCAACAAATGAATTTGAGTAAAGACGAATGAATCTAATAGACATATTCAGGATCTCCTATACTGTACAACCAAAAATAACTTCAGAATATCGTTTTTACAGGAAAGAGGAGGGTAAAGACCCAGAAGCCTACATATTAAAGGAGAAGGGCCGACCGGTTTGAATTCCTAATAGTATTGAGGATGAACCCGATAGGACCCAGAATCTAGTTACTACTCCTTAAACTGAATCACATTAATGGAGATTTTCAAACTTCAAAAACAGAGAAGTATTTGACTATACCCGGGAAAGGAAAGCAGGAAAAAACATCAATCTAAGGCAACACCTGATAGCCAAAAAAACTGTTCCCAGAAGATTTTTTACATATAAACCACGACCAAGCTTATTAGCTTGGCATGTTACAGACTTTAATGAGAAACAGGAGGAAACAGGATCAGAGTGCAGTGGATTGTTTCCTTCCATTAAAGACTAAGTTTTCTACGGAAATAACGAAAGAAGAACAATTTATTGATCGAAATTTCCGACACCCAGATGAACCCAAAAGGCTGAGCAGACAAGGAAGGCATAAAGAGAAAAGTTATAAAACAAGAAAAGTCAAAATCAAATTACAATTCTCACTATGTACCTCAATGACAGAGGCAGAGAAAGGATTCTAAATACTTACAGATGGATTTGGAAGGAGTTTTGTGGAAGGCTACAAGCTCAGAAATCAAAAAGAAAGGCAGAAGCTTCGACGACTGAAACCGCAGGGAATGAGGAGAAAGAGAAGATAGTGAGTGAACCAGGCAAACAGAAGAATAGAACAAGAAATTAAAGGAGACGGCTAAAACTGGCCACCCACTCAAACAACGCGGTCTTTATTTTAAATTATGTTATTATCATGTGTTTGTGGTAAAATAAAAACATCAAGTTTGGATCTTTCTATGGATGAGAGATGGCGTGGTTGTGGACGGAACAGGATGCTGTGAAGCAAATTCAGACGGATTCAGGAAGAAAGGGACATATGCCCATATGATCAGGTCTCTTTGGTTTAGATCATTAATATTATTAGACGGTAATGTATCATGTAAGTTTGGTTTTATTATTTTTTATGAAGTGACTTTGGGAAAATTGAAAAGTCTAATCAATTAAAGGTAGCCTAAATGAATTATAATAAGTTGGCCGAACATTCATGTTGACTTATTGAATAAAATAAACACAGAGGGATAAAACCCCTTGTCCCGTTTTTTACCAAGATATATGCATTAACTTTTGTAATATCATTGTTTAAATATGTGAGTTAAATCTCTGAGTTTATTGGTTTTATACTTTTAACTTTTAAAATTATGAGAAGTCACATTTAAAATAATGTTAGTTATAAATTATGTTAAACTTGTGAATTCACACACTGAATCTATTGTTTTTCCATTTTTAACTTTTAAAATCTTGTTTATTCATTTTCAAACTTAAGTTAATTTTTTCGATTCAATCATGTTCGATGACTTTTTATAAAAAAGGTATATAAATTTTCTTGTCAAATATAATAAATTATTAATGTTAATGTATTTAATTTCAATTATTTGTATTTAAAATATATTATTATATTTTATGTTTAAATTATTTAATTATACATTATTAAAACATGTTTATTGATAAAAGTTAACTCTTATGAGTTTACCATTCAAGTCTATGACACAATATTAGTGACAAGTTTATTTAAATTCATAAGTTTAACGAGTTTAATTATGATCTATCTCTGATCGTTATTTTTATATGGATTCAAAACTCTATACTATGATCTTA
This sequence comes from Acacia confusa, assembly GCA_037074495.1. NCBI lineage: Eukaryota > Viridiplantae > Streptophyta > Magnoliopsida > Fabales > Fabaceae > Acacia > Acacia confusa. The sequence continues at coordinate 6,339,936 of CM073509.1, forward strand.
GTTCCTTCCATGAGGAAGTTTTAGATTTTTAATTATAACCTAAAATCCTCTCTCAACTATAAAATTTTGATGATGTATGTGTTAATACTATAGCTGAATATAAACTATGAATAATAATTTAGAATCCAAACTCTTTATAAGAAAGTCCACAATAGAAGTTTTTCATCATTAATTGAACATTGATCCATAAATGCCTTTTCATGAAATGAGCAAAACGTGGTTCCCACGATAAATGCCGCCACATAAATCATAGTAGGTGTGAATATATATATTAATCTAATCCTTTTAATAAAATTTAGTTGATTTTTTTTAAAAAAATAAGGAAATATTTTATACATTAAAGTATTTATATATAATTTACGTAATTTTCTTAATCTCATTAAAAAAATCAACTAACTTTTATATTAAAGAGAAAAGGAAATAATTTATTTAAGAAAGTGTTGTCAAATAATTAGTTAGGTCGTCACTCCCTTGAGGATGAGATTTATCAGTAAAAGAATTTGAAATACTTAAATTATTTAAAAATAAACAATAAGCGACGGTTCATAGTTCCTCCCATTAGGAAGTTTTAGATTTTTAATTATAACCTAAAATCCTCTCTCAACTATAAAATTTTTAAGGGTTAAGGTGTAAAAATACATATGAGTTTTTTCCCCCTAAGTGTTAAACCACATGTTTTTTTTTTTTTTAGCAAAAATATACACGTGGTTACCATTTTAAAGCAAAAGTCATATCCCACCGTTAAGTTACTGTTCACCATGATGAGAGAGAAAGAGATTAAGTGAACAGTAACATAACGGTGGTGAACAGTAACTTAACGATGAGATGTGACTTTTACTTTAAAATGATAACTACATGTATATTTTTGCTCCAAAAAAAAGCACGTGGTGCTAAGCGTTCCTGGAAAAAAAGTTTATGTGTATTTTTACACCTTAACTCAAATTTTTAATGATGTATATGTTAATACTTAATACTGTAGCTGAATATAAATCTATGAATAATAATTTAGAATCCAAACTCTTTATAACAAAGTCCAACATGGAGGCTTTTCATCATTAATTGAAATTTGATCCCCTAATTCCTTTTCATGAAATGAGCAATACGTGGCTCCCACGATAAATGCCGCCACATAAATCATAGTTGGTATGAATAAATAAATAAATGAATTCTGATCATTCTTATAAGATTTAGTTGACTTTTTGTAAAAAAATAAAAAAAAAATATTTTTTTTGTATTAAAATATTTATATATAATTTGCTTAAATTTTTTTAATCTCTCTAAAAAATAACTTATGTTTATATTAAAGAGAAAAATAAATAATTTATTTAAGAAAGTGGTATCAGATGATTAGTTAGGTCGTCCCTTCCTTGAGAATGAGGATTTATCAGTAAAAAAAAATTGAAATACTTAAATTATTTTAAAATAAACAATAATTGACGGTTCTGAGTCGATCTCCAAGTAGATGACATCACATATTCACTTTGTACATGATCATTCTTATTCTACGGCATGACCTGCCTTATTATATATATATATATATATATATATATATATATATTGAGATTATTATTGTGAACGAAAGTGTACACAAGAGCCATCTTTTTTTGTTTTTATTTATTTACATCAAGTGGAGAAGGAACTTTTTGAAGTTTGTTGTTGAAGTTTTTTCCGTTGACTTAAAAAAAAATAATAATAAAAAAAAAAGAATAATAAATGAATAAAGATATTTTTTTCCAACAAAGAAATACGGATCTGCCTTGTATGGTACGAGCATAACATTTAATAGACGCTGCCGCGGCAACGTATTCTTAACCTCACATTCAATCTAGGTTTGGTTTCGGACGGTTCATGCACAAAGTGAATATTTATTATATCTCTATATAAAATATAAATTCTATATATAACTTGTACCGTACGTATATATACCCCATTTATATATAAACATAATGTGATATAAATTCCCAAAATTTATTTAGTATTACTTAATCATTATACATTTATAACCTATTGATGCTTAATGGGTCGTGCTGTCATTTGCCAATATCATCAGTTATATTCCATGCTTTTGGAGGAAAAGTTATATCGTTTAATAATTATTTGCAATTTAGTCACCATTATCTTAAGAAATGACGTGAATATGCTCTTTAATTATAATATTTATCATTTACTTTTTTTCAATCATTGTTAATTACCTTAAAATATGAAGTGAATGGCTTACTTTGCTTATATGTGTAATTTTGAATTGTTCCCGGTTCAATAAATTTGGGTGAGATATCAATTAATCCTGACCTTTAATGCCATTTAACTTCAACCCACACACAAAATGGATAAATTTTTATCTCACTGTAATAAAAGGTACATTAAATTTTTCAAGTGACGTTCATCAAGCATCACTCCCTCCGATTTTGTTATAATATACAAAGAAATTGAACCATGTACATTAAAAAATTGGATAAATTAATTAAAGTAATAAATATTACACCCCATCCTAAATATAATATCTAGTTTGTATTGTAAATTGCACTACAAAGTACAAACGGAATCTTAAATCAAAAACAAATTAGTATGAAATAATTAACTTGCTTTTTTAAAAACATGAGGTGTGTGAGAGGAAATGAGTAAGCAATAAATTAATATTACGAGATGAATCAATAATTAATAGGAACGATAAATGAAAAGTAGTTGTGTAAGTGGACTTCACCAAATATGTTAAATAAAACACTAAATATAATTCACCGGCACATGTTTTATATGTATGTATGTGTGTGTAACACAAAACACTTACGTCGGTGGCAATTAATAAAATTAATTTGCGTTCATGTGTTTGTGTTTTTTCAAGTATGCATTTATCTGTATCATAAATTATTATATAGGTCCGTTTATTTTAGCGATCATCATGATTAAATTAAACAAGGATGATGTACTCTTCTATAATTAATTAGGTTAGTGGGGTTCCATTATTCCTTTCAATCATCATTATAGGACGATATTTATCTCTACAAGATTTTTCCTTCTGTCACCACCACCGCCTAAATTAATATAAATTGCTAGCTTATAATTTTATGTCGACAAAAATTAAAAGATTGTGGTACTCATCTTTTAGTATTTGACGACTATGAAAATGTGCTGCATAAAAAATATGTGAAAAAATCCAAAAGAAATGACACTAAATCTGTAAGAAAAAACAATTAAAAAAAAAAGTTACTCTTGAATGTCGTAATATGATTGCATTTGGTGGCTTATTTGTATTTTTAATAGGTGATCAAAACAATTATACTCCCTCCATTTTTTTTGGTCTACAACACATCATTTTTTTAAAAAAATAATAATAATGATATTTTCATTTGTAAGAGGTGTGTAAAATAAAGCAATAGTTGGGGTCTTATAGTTTAAATGATTCTAAACAACCTTCTTAATTTTTTTTAAGTATAGGGTAATATAACGAGTGGGCAAAATTAAGAGGAAAACAACTGCTACATCTATGAAAATATAAATTTCATACTCAGTTGCACTAAGAAGGGACCATATTCAGGAAAAAAAAAATTAAAAAAATAACAACAACTATCAAATCTTTATCATATACATGTGACTGATTAGAGCTTAAAAACTTTGTCCTATAATTTGGATATTGTATAATGGAATACATGATACTTGAAAATAATAAAAATTACTCTCTTCAGTGCCAAACATAATGTTCATTTAAGAGTTTTGACTTAGTCTTAAATATAAAATCTAATTTCTTATCATCTCATATTAATTATTTTTTTCTCTATAATATCCTTAAATTCTTTTCTATAATCAGGATCTAGCAGGTGGACTGTGGCATGGACCCTATCATGATGAGTTTGGGATAACATGTCTGGGTCACCAAATAATATTTCAGGTAATTAGCTAAACCAAGCCTATATGGGCTTCTCAAACAGTCTTTTTTCGTATTCTTAATATTATATATGCTATAATTAAATTTAAAATAATTTTATTAAATTATTTATCAATTAATGTGGCCATGGTTTTAATTTTAAGGATATGAAGTATTGATGAAGTGTGAGAAGAAAGAATTGAAGAAATAGAAAAAGCCTCGCTCCTTAATGTAAAACAAACTATGGAGGTTTTATTAATATGTTCAAAGGTTATTGATGGCTTGAGGGACTAAATCTTTAAATCTATTCAAAAGACCTATTTTTCAAGTAAGCTGTTAAACAAACCTCCGATCGTGAATACAAATTATTTTTAATCACCTTGTTAGAATAAAAAATTTAGTTGTGTCATAAAATTAATCTTAAAATTGAATAATTTTCAATAATTTATCTGTAATTAACATCATCCGATCCATTTGGGAAGAGACATGTATAAATCGCATTCTTTAAAAAATGTGTAAGAAACTAAGAATAGCATTTTTAGAAAAGATATTAAATATCCTAAAATGTAACATCCCGGATTTCTAAAGTTCAAATAACATAAATATTTCAATGGTTTTCATAAATAATAATAGAAATCCAAAATAATCAACATCCGGAAGGTGTCACCGTCGCACTTGTATGGAACAAGTGCAAGACTTCTTATTACAGGAAATAATTATAAACTTAAACATTATTTTGAAAAATAAAATTAATGAAAATAAATGAAAGTATCAAACTAGAGTTTATTGTCCGTCATCCTCACTTCTCACGGCTAGCCCCAATTTTTGAAACCTGTTCACTGAAACTCTACTCCCTCGAAGGATCATCGCAGCCCAAGAATACACACATCAGCAAACGCTGGTAATCCTAATTAATTAAGGGTAAAATAAAATAAAATAGAACAGAAATAAGTAGATAGATAAATAAATTTGATATGAATTAAAATAAAATAAATTAATCATAAAATAAAATAATTTAATTCCAATATAAAATAATTATAAAATAAGATAAATTAATTACGAAATAAAATTAAATGATTGTAAAATAAATCAATTCCAACATAAAATAAAATAATAAAAATAAATTAATTACAAAATAAAATAGCATAAAGGCATCATATGTATATATGTATAAACTAAAAAGGTGTCATGGTTTTTAGAGTTTTCTAGTGGGAAGAGAACCATGGTAGACCCAGATATCCTGCCAGTCTACCCTGTGACCGGGAAACCTGCCAGTCACAAATCATCATCAAATTGGCCATAATTCATATTCTTCCTAGTGTGCACACCTCTTCCCAAAGTTACTACTAGTGCCCCGGATATAGGCACCACTTTGGGAAGAACGGATATAATCGGTTCACATGAAATAACATATCGGAGGCATAAAACCTAAGGATGTGTTCATCACTTTGGAAGGTACCATCCCAAAGCTATCCTCCCACTGCTAATTTATTTTAAATACACTCATCATAAAATTCCTAAATTATTTATATTTTTTTAATTATCTTTTACATAGTTTTCTATTATTTAATTAAATATCAGATACAAGGATAGTTTGATATAAAATCCAATCATGTCCTATTTTATTATGAAGCGGATATTATATAAAGAAGGAAGAATATCAAATAATATAGCATTAGACACACACAGCTAGCATAAACATTAGAATTAATGTGCTTACTTTTTGAATAAATAATGAATAATATCTAAACATTTCACTGTGACAGTACGGTAGTCAATCTAGCAAAAATCTAGGATCATAACTAATATTTAGGATCACTAATATCATTACTACCCCAACAGACTCGGTAAAGTAATTAAAATGGCTCTACTTTTTCCCCAAAAAATAACCACATTCTTATAATAATATATAAAAAAAATCAACATACAATAACTCAACCCGTCTTACTTTAGGGATCAACAATGTACAGAATTCAGCAACATTAACCACGTAGCAAAACAAAACCGGAATTATCAACTTCAACACATTTAAAGAGGTGATCAGATGGGTACAAAGCATGGCCATGGGACACATTGAACATCTAATATAATATATTATATTATACCATGCATAATGCATTACATGGGGTTTTCAAAAGGTAGTATGCGACGAGAAAAGAAAACAAATGTGGGCCCTATGTTAATAACTCTCCATATTTCATACATATAAAGTACATTTTGAAGATATTTAGAGAGTTATCTAAACAATTTTGGGAGATTTCTATAAGATTATGCTGTTATAAGATCAAATCAAATTAGCACATTATTTGTAGGGTTTCAATTTAAGATAAATGTTTTTGAGTTTAGGAAATAAATAATAGTAATTAGAAGTTTTAAAAAGAAAAAGAAAAAGAAGAAATACATAATTATTTCTATTATTAATATTTGTTAGTATTACCATTAGTATTATTATTTTGTAAGTCTCCCTTGTTTTTCACAATCAGATCACGCCTCAAATTGGGCTAAATGAATTAAATTGGATTGGGTCCACCTAATACCTACTCATTCAATTAACTAGGGAATGAATACAAAAGAGGAGGAGTCTGACGCAAAAGAAGAGAATTGGTTTGAATTGATGGGGCCCACGATTAGAATGGAAGGAATCAAAGAAGCACACATGTGGAAATGAATCAAGAAGGAGAATTGTTGAATGAATGAAGACAAATGAATTGAAGATGCCATTGAATTGGGCTGAATGGATATGGGGGCCCACAATGAATTAATGGATTGAAGGGACAGAACGAAGGAGGAGAGACAGAAGGACGCTGATGGCTGAAAAAAAAAAGAATCAGAGGACGGCTGGAGCAAGCAAAGAATCTGACGGCAATTAAAAGAAGAAGCAGAGGCTGCGCAAGAACATCTGGATGAAGCGTCGGTGGTGAAGAATAGATAGAGCTGATGCAATTATATGATACCCCATATCTTTAAGGAATTTGGAAGAGGCGCTGGGGTTTTCAGATTGCAAAATAAGAGGATCAGTTAGAATAAAGGATGCATAGACGTACCGAAAGAAAGAAAATCACGGAGAGCAGTGAGCAATTGCACGGGTTTTGGATTAAAGAACAAACAATCTATAAACAAACGATTTCTATTAATATAGGGATTAGGATTACAATAAATTAATTCTAATCAACGTTTTAATGCTATCAATAATTAATTTTTATTGCTCAAGGGATTAAGATTACAATCAATTAATTCTAATCAACGTTCTAACGCTACTAATAATTAATTTTTATTGCTTAAGGGATTAGGATTACAATCAATTAATTCTAATAAATGTTCTAACGCTACCAACAATTAATTTTTATTGTTCAAGGGACTAGGATTACCTGGTCTCCGTGTTTGCTAAGCTCCTAGAAGGGAAACTCTGCCGCAAAGGATTTTTCAAAAAGAGAGCTAATGAACGATGATTAAAGTTAGGCGGCTAGACCTAACTTATAATTAGGCTTTAACTAATAGCTGGGCTTTGTGGGTTGGGCTTTTTTTACTATTGTTAGTTCAATAAAATAATAACAGATCATTTATTAGATTATAAATTAAATTATTTTTTTATCTATCCATTTATTACTATTATATATACACACACTACATTATTAAATTTAAATTTTTAATATTAGTATTATTAGTATTCATTATTATTATTATTATTATTAATAAAATAATAATAAAATCTAGGGTATTACATTGTTGATCTAATAAATGGTAAAATAATGCAAAGATTATTAAATTCTATTAAATCAATCAATAAATCTATACTTAATAAAATCAAATCTATCTAAACTAACAACTAATCAAATTAATCTAAACTAATAAAATTTAAACTAATACTATATTATCACTATTATTACTTTTACTTTTATTATTATTATTATTATTATTATTATTAACAACAACAATAATAATAATAATAATCTGGGGTATTACATAAAAACTCATAAAAATAAGGGAAAATCCACCTCATGGCCCAAGTAATCAAGATATTGTCAAAAAAGACCCAAAAAACAGTCACATGTCAGAAAATATCCTAATTGTTGACGTGTTGATTTAATTATTAATGTTATACTGATATAGTTATCAACGTGTGCTGATTTAGTTGTTGAGATATAATTGTTAATGTTATATTGATATAGTTGTTAAGATATACTTGGGCCTTTTTCGGCAATATCTTGATTGTTTGGACCCTAAAAAGGATTTTCCCACCTTATACTATTATCTCTAATCATAAATATATGATATAATTATTAGTACAAATTATATTTATAAAATAGATATTAACGTCTTATATATTTATAACCGAGAGGATATTACATTTAGCACCACAAATTCCATCCACGTGAGAAAGATATCAAGGGTTTTTATGGACAAGGATGTAGCTTGTACAGGTTAAAAAAAAAAAAAAAAAAAACAGAAACAAGATATTTCTAAGTTGTAACCTTGACAAAACCCAAGTCTCAAGGGATCATAGCTTGTACAGGACAAAAAAAGGGAACACCGAGCTTGTCTTCCTGTCCTCCTCAATGATTGATTATGAGGAAGATATGACTTTTGATTATTTTATTTCATAATTAATATTTATCTAGGGGTATAAATAATAGTAATATTTCAATTCTATTATCTTTATTGTCATTCAATCCTCATATGATCTTGTCCATTTCATCTCATTCTATAAGCCAATTGAGGCGTCTATTATTTTCTCTCGATTATTGATTATCATTATCATGATTATTGGCCATACTCCATTATTCATTATCAAGAGGATTTGAATTATGATATTGTCTTTTTAGCAGCATGCTGTATTTTTCCGGAGTTATCTGAATCTGATATTTTCAAACGTGGGCCCTCATGTCACATAGAGGCATCAGCATATGAGGTACTATCATAAGACCCACGTATTATAAATATTATTTTTTAAAAATACACTTTAAAGTTTAAATCTTTTTTGTTTTTTTTACACCACAGTTAAATTGTTAGTTACATTTATAAAAAATATTTCGAATTTCATCCTAGGAAGTTTCAAAAGTTGAATTTATTAGGTGGCGGTAGATTTTATAAATAACCACAATTTTTATGGCATTTTATATTTACCTTGTGAATGCAGGCAGCGGCATTCTCAATATGAGGAGAGGCGATCATAAGCAGAAGGGAATAAACAAGTTAAAAACAAAGAAGGACGTTCTACGTACGATAAGTTGAAACAAAACGAGTACTCTGTATTTTGCACCGACAAGTTTATGGGTTTGTTTAAGTTAACGGTGGGAGTAATGACTTATTTTCTATCTAATTTTTATAGAATCCTGATAGAAAAAAAGTTAGATTAGAAATATGATATATATTTGGATTGATAGTAGTAGAAGTGATGGACCCCACATAAAAAAGTAAAGAGCTTTTTTCCTAAAAGCTACTCTATTAAGCTTTTTCTTTAATTAATTTTAAGGAGTTTTTTTTTTTTTAAAGCTCAATGAACTTAAAGTATTACCCACTACTAGAAAAGTGTCAATTTGTGACGGAAAAAATTCCGTCACAAATTTAGGGTTTTTGTGACGGAAATTTAATTCCATCGCAATTAGGATTTTTTGCGACGGAAATATCATTTCGTCACAAAAAAAAAAGGGGCTTGTGACGGAATTGTTGTTCCGTCGCAAGCCCATTTGGGGTTTGCGACGGAAAAAAGATTCCGTCGCAAGCCCCTTGAGGGCTTGCGATGGAATTGTTTTTCCGTCGCAAGACCATTTGGGGCTTACGATGAAATCTTTCTTCCGTCGCAAACTGTCTTTTATTTTGAACTCCCCCCTCCGATTTCTCATTCTGTCCTGCTTCTTCTTGATTCTCACTCTCCCTCGCCTTCAAACTCTCGCCCTGTGCTCCTCCTTGTGGTCTTCGTCAATCAGCTTCTCCTTCTTCTTCACCAGGTAAGTGGACTTTTCTTCTTCTATTTTCTTCCATGGTTCTTGTACCCTTGATGTGGTATGCTTTTTTTTTTTTTATCTGAAGATGGAGCATGTTAGATAAAAATGAATATGTAGAATATCTCTAACTCTGATAACTCCTGAGATGCATTTAGATCCATTGAAATTAGTGAGGAAGAGGGGCGTGGAGGAGGGGAGGGACGTAGATTTTCCCGACGGCGATGCGCTGGATCAAGAGGATGGAAGGGAAAGAGGGAGAAATGTCGAGAAGGAATAAGGTTTTAAGTAGGGTAAATTAGAACCGTTGGATCAAATAATAGATTTAACGGTAAAAAAGTGATAGTCAAAAGGTAATAAGATAAAGAGATAGTAAGAATATCTTATCTCATAATATTATAACAAACTAAAATATCGATCCACATTTTTAGAAAGAAAACATTTTTTTTTCTTTTTTAAGATTAATCTCCCAGATAATATTATAACTAACTAAAATATCGATCTACATTTTTAGAAAACAAACATTTTTGTTTTCTTTTTTAAGATTGATCTCCGAAATAATATTGTAACAAACTAAAATATCTATTAAGAAAAGATTATATATCAAAAGACCTAGATAATGTTTGTGAATTATAACCGATATTATATCAAAAGACCTAGATAAAATATCTATTAGAAAACCATTTTTTTCGGATTTCAATTATTTTATCGGATATCTTCCATGGACATCGTGATGTAAACCCATATTTGAAGAGTTTCTTATGCAGATACTTCGTTTGTGAATTTTAACCGATATTATTTGTAATTATGTTATACTGTATTTAAGGGATTTGAATAATTTGATCACACAATTTATACTTTGAACTAAAAAACAAAAAATAAAAAGGGTGCAAATATATAAATATTAAAGATAATGAGAATAGATAGATAGATAGATATTCAAATTAAGCTAGTATATTGTATTTCTGTTACAAATTCTGGCCTTCCATGATCTGTAAGTTCACATTTTGTGAGTAGATTGAAGAAGAAAACGTCAATTTTTAATATTAGTATTAATTTGTAGAGGACATCAAATTAAAGTAAATGTAACTTTTTTTGGGGGTATGAATTATCCAAAAATAGGAAACAAAATTATAAAAAAAATGTATGTGAGGAAAAATATATTGATAATTTTAAAAGTTATACCCATAACTAACATATAGAAAAATTATAAAAAAAAATTATAATTTAAAAAATCATAAAATTTAAATTATTTCAAAATTTTTCTTTATTTGGAAAGTTTTTATTCAATTTTGTTTAAACTCTTAATCATTTTTATATTTTTAATGTAATTGTATATTTTTTTTAATATCTTTTAATACAATTTTATATATTTTTTAATAATTTTTTTATATGTTTTAACGTAATTTTATGATTTATATTTTTAAATAATTTTTATGATTTTTTTTTCAAATTTTAATTGTAATTTTTCAATGTAATTTTTTATTTTAATAAAATGAAATTTGCGACAGAATAGAATTCCGTCCAAAAATTCAAAGTTTGCAACGGAAATCTTTTCTGTTGCAAATGTCAGAAAATTGCAACGAAAAAAAAATCCGTCGCAAATTTCAAAATTTGCGACGGAATTATCTATTTCCGTCGCAAATGCGACACAATATTTGCGACGGACCAATTCCGTTGCAAAATAGTTTTGCGACGGAAAATGTTTTTTTTGTGATGGAATTTTTCCGTCGCAAAAATCAAATTTTTTTATAGTGACCCAAACACTACATTTAAAAATTTCTTTTTTTTCTCTTATTACTTTTTTTTTTTTTAACTTAAAGCTCTCTCCAAACAAGCCCTATATCTATATGATGTCCCAATTAAATTATATGAAGTCAACTATAAAAATAGTATTTATGTATGTATTTTTATTTTGCTCACTCATACCTAATGGGGCGTTCTCGCTAATAGATGAATATATAAACGGATCAATAGCAAATAAGTATATAATCAAGCACTCAATCACTAACATGTGCCAATATTATATTTAATATTATATTGTTCGTTGATTTAATATTATTCTTAAAGATAAATTCAGATTTATCGATTCTGATCGAGAAATAATAGAAAAAAGTTGTGGAAAAAAATCCTAGTCACAATTCATTATTACATTATTTCACAAGCCACTCCTCTTTTGGACCACTACGTACTATATAAGCTGAAGCAAACAACACGACCTTCGCAGCAAGAATGATTGGGAACGCCAAAATCAATGGCAAAGTTGGTGGGGAAATAGCTAGGACCCATGAAAAAGGGGCATAACAAATTGTATGGCAACGATGACCAAAAACGCTATTATATACAAAATATACAGCCAGGTCCCCAAGTTTTTGGTTACTCCATTTGAACTATGTGAAGGAAAAAGCATGTGGTAAAATTTATTGAATAGTATGACTATATAGTTACATATTTAGGACTTGATATGTAATGTGAATAGAATAGTGTTTGTTAGTGAAGGGACCCAAGTACCCGACGAATTACAGTGAATTTTAAGGCTTAAAAAGTTACTATTTCAAGCACTTCGTTCATGCTAGCTAGATAGTGTTTGGTGAAGGGTTACAATGGTTATGAACTATATATATATTATAATGTGTCTGTTTCAGTTGGCTTTTGAATAGTATATTTATATAAGTCAGGATAAAATTTATCTTATATACTTACCTCATAAACCGTAAATCACGTGGAAAAAAACAGTTTCTACCGTTATCCTAAGATGGACACTTAGTGACTTACAAAATTGCTCCAATGTATTTGAACCAATCATTAATTTTAATTCATACTCGCTGTTATCTATGGATTTTGGAAGTTGTTTTAAACGATATATTGAAATCCGATGATTCAGTTGAAATAAAACAAAATTATATACATCGACCTCCACTAAAAAAAAAAAAAACCCTAACTGCTCATATATATCCTTCACCATTCCCCCTTCTTTCCGATTTTACACACAAACACAAACACACACACATATATTCCTCATTTTAGGTGGTTATCTCAATCCGATGCCCTACATTCTCATAAAAGAAACCGTATAATGAAGTTGAATGGGGACAGAGGAAACAACAGCTAAGCATAAAAATAAAACAACAGTCTCAATTCTTCATCCGCATTTGTCGGCAGAAATTGGAAATAGTAGTAGAAAGATAGTTTGCGTATGAGAAGATAGATTAGGGAAGATCGTTTATATATATGGAAATAAAGTTTGCACAAAATATAATTTCACATTGAAAACTAATTTTGAACATATGGAAGATGAATTACACATAAGGAAAGATAGTTTGTACTTAGAAAGATAGATTACATAAAAGGAAGATTGTTTACACATAATGGAAAATCATTTGCATTAAAGGAAAATTTTTTGTATATAATGTAATTTGTATATTGGACTAATTTTGCAACTCAAGGGAGTATGTATTGTGCATAAGAAAAATGAATTGTACACAAATGAAGATAGATTACACATAGAGGAAAGATATATTGCACAAAAGAAATGTTTTCATTAAGGGCAATTTTGTCTTTCTCTTGGCACACATATTTACACTTAAAGACCCCACACTTGTACAAGATTATAGGTCCCAACTAATAAATAAATTAGAAAAAATCCCTTTAATATCAAAAAAGTCTCAAAAAAAATTCTGATATTAAAAAGGTCCCAAAACTTGTCAAAACTCATAGACAAAGTTGTCAATGTCTTATTAAAAGAGTTGTTAATGAGACTTTTTTATATCAAAATTTTCTTTGAGATTCTTTTGATATTTTGTTGATCCCTTAGAACCTTAATTAAAGGGATTTTCCCAATAAATTATAGGCAATTTTCCCTTATCTTTTTGTTATATTATATTAAGAGAATTTGAACTCTATACTACATACATCTAACTGTCTACCCTTACTACTCAACTCAAGTTACCCTCAAATTATATATAGTATACGTTTTTATACCTCTATCACAGAAATGGATAGTTTAATTTTTTTTTTTCAAAAACAAATTAATTTAGAGGAAATCTTCACATTGGGGGGGGTGTTTGTGTGAGATCCAAGTTAATGCAATGCATATTGATACTCTCATTTATGTACCAATTAATTATAAGCTAAAAACATTACATATAATAGTGTGCCACCTAGGTATCATATCACTGGCTAGGTATTTGATGTTACTCAGATTGACTCTAACCCTAACAACAATGTCTCTTCCCAACGCAATGTTTTAATTGTTTTGGGAAAGTTTCATACTCTCTTTTCTAACAATTGAAAATAAATCTTAAAAAAATCAAGTATGGAGAAATAAAAAAGAAAAAAAGGGTAGATTTTGAGAACTTAAAAGTGGTAGAGCAAGACTCATCTAAGGCTTGTTTAACATCAATAGCTGAGCATCCTATCAGCTGAGATGCATCACGATAAAAAGAAAACAATATATAATAGAACACTTTCACTTGAAACAAATGCCCTGTAATGAACTTTAAACGTGGAAATAAGTTATATCATAAGTGACGATGATGAAAAGTACGAGGGAACACTAGGTTGTTCGAGAAATAACAGGGACAGATTGAGAAAGATGCTATCGGCACTATTAAATCGTGGGTTGATTTAACCTATTAAAACTATTGACAATATTTATGGATGCTGAGGTGGAAAATACAAATTAGAAGACATTATTAGAGAAGATATTGGGGAGTAAATGGTGTCACTTCAAAACAGAATGAAATTTAATTACTACGAGTTGGAATTAAATGGTGTTTCTTAAAAACAAAATAGAATTCAATAGTGTTATTACGGGTATTAAAGAATATAATGATGACATGTTTATGAAAATTGAAGAAAAATCTCTCATATTATAAAGTTGAATGTCTCATACATACCTGAAATTTATTTAAATACTTAATTCTAACATAAAGACACAACTATTCTTTAACTGTGTGCAAAACATACAACATTTGCACCAAATTAAAGATATGTTGCATATAGATGAAGAAGATTTGTAATCACCGAAAATGAGTTGCATTTTTAAAGGGCATAAGTTTTTTTATGCACCTTTAAGTGATGTATTTTACAATTTTTAAATGTTGCGCTGACAATTAATTAATTTATGAATAAATAATTATTGCCGGTTGTCCAATATTTAATTGATCAGTTTACATCATCTCTAAAAAAAGTTGATAAGTTTAGAATCCATGGATTATATATATCCATAGTCACAGCACTATATATTATATTAATTATTAATTATCAAATCTTATCCTCTAACCCAAAAATCACGGAGTTGGGCAAGTGGCTCCAATGCTAACCCTATCTTGTGTTCCTTTCTTTCTGCCCCACTTATTCCAATCATTTATTAAGCTTCACTTTCAAACTTTTGCGTCCTTATTCTTAGTTCCTTCCTCTTTCCCTGAATGTAAGTTTAATTTAACTATTTTTGTTTATGAAGAAGTAGTTATACACAATGTGTGTGTGTGTGTATTTCAATTAATACCTTTATGAATAAAGAGGATAAGTGAGAGATCATGTATAGAGAAAAGACAATGAGAGAGTGTATGTTAAAGAAGCGAGAATACTTATAGTAATACTCTATATCATAAAAAAAAAAAAAGAGAAATTAATCTTTTAATCCCTATAGTTTTAACTGGATTGTAACATAGTCCCTATACTTTAATTTGGTGTAACTTGGTTCTTATAGTTTTGAATTGATTGTAATCTAGTCCCTGAATTTTGACTCACTGCAACTCAGTTCTTATAGTTGTAACTATTTTATAATATATAGTGTCACACCTTCATTCGAAAACATAAAGACTAAATTATAAAATGATTAAAACTATAAGAATTGAGTTGTAATAAGTCAAAATTTAGAAATTGAGTTACAACTAAATCAAAACTATAGGAACTAAATTATACGAAGTTAAAGTGTAGGGACATAATTACAATCCAATCAAAATGACATAAACCAAAATATTAATTTTCTAAAATAAAAATGACTATTCTTTCTCCCGCCCTCTTGTAAATAGCAGTATCTCATGAATGCAATTCATTTAATAGTTGAAAAAATATGCAAAAAAAAAAAAAAAAGACAAGCGTAAATATATACATTTAACAAGAGTAAAATTTTAAGAAATATATATTAAGACAAAACTAAAATTAAACTTACATTTTGAGATAGAAGGAGTATAATACAAATAATAGTCACAAAAATTAAAAGGGTACTAACAAATACATGCATCATGAAAGAGTCACATCATGCGTGTCCAAAATTACGAACAAGGATAAATTTCAGAATTCAAAAGCTTTTGAAAAAGTATATGGAATACAGTGCAATGTTTTTTTAAAGGAAAAAATGTCAGGAAAAAAAAATTAAAATGATAAAATCACACATCATCTTTATTAACAAAAAATTGATAAAAAAAATGACAACACTTAATAAGTAATCCATAAGTCATTTTATGAGAAATATTTGATTTAAGGTTTTATAATTCTTAAAAAAAATTGTCAGTTTTTTAACTCTATGTATACAATTGAAAAGACCAAAATCTAAAACAATAATATCTATGGCATAATTGTTTTATAGCCTAGAGATACAATTATGGGGAAAATTTTAAGAAAATACAATTTAAATTTTAAAATATTAAATATGTTATTTCTTAATTAAATGAGTTGTCAATTACTTTACTATTTTTATTATTTTTATTCTCAATAAGATTTTAAAGTTTAAGTAGTATTTTTCTGTCATTTTTTCTTATATCATGTCCATTTTTTTTCTTTTCTTCTTCTTCTTCTTTTTTCCCCTTGTGGTTGTTAAGTATCTTTAGTATGTAGTCTCTACACACACGCATAGGAATTGTTCCTCTGGAAGGAAAGTTTCTTGGGCGGCTAGATTTAGGAAACAAGGCAATGAGTTTACTCTATAATTTCATGGTATTGTTTTTGTTTAATGAGCACATCAATATTACACGTTATACATGTAAATTTTATGCGTGGAAGATAAAAACAAAATCTCACCCAATTATTAAATTATGGATCTGAATGACTTCACAAACCTCAAATGAGACGGCAAATTCATTTCTAAGCCTTGGAATCTCATTTTCTAGCCCCCATGTATAGTTTATTTCTATTTAGTATTCGATTTTTCAATAAAAAGATACTGAAAAAAAAAAAAAAGAATCAAGTGGTTTAATTTATGTTTTTTTTTTTTGGGTGGGGCCTTCCCTGGAAAATGCGTACAAATGATTGAGGCAAGAGCCACGAAAAGTAAACACCTCCTAATATTGACTTTGACCTCACATGTATAGCTTTTGAATTAATGGAGAATCCTTCTTTTATATTTGTATGAATCCGATATTATTATATTCCAATTCCTTCCTAATACTTCCTAAGAAGGATCTCAAATTAGATCTAAAATAGACAGGTTAGTGTGAACTTATCCATGTGGTTATACACTATTCAAATAAGAATCCATTTTCTAATAGATCCCAGCTTTCATGCTTCATCGTATTCAAATGATTGAATAAATAAAAAGTTGAAGGGCCTGCTCTTATCAAGTAAAATTAAAGAATGAAACATATGGTCTAAAACAAATTAAGACTGCGACTGGGCCATGTGATTAGCAGCAGCTCGAATTCAAACTTGATCGGCCGTGAAAAGTCTCACACACGAAATCGTCCAGCAACCCAATTATAAAATATTCAACGCTTGCTCTTTTTCCACACACACGAACACACATTGGATTCTGTCTTTTTTTTTTTAGGGTGAACAACTTGTTTTTTAAGCACATTTATCTTCTTGCTGAAAGTAATTTTATTTCAAACACTGTTAGACGCTAATACACTAAATGTAGGTATCTTTTTTTGGTTGAGATTTAAACTTTAATTCATTATATTGTGAATATTAGTTCATTGAGTTAAACCCAATAACCTCCATTATTCATGAACAACCTTATGTCAACAAGATTAAACAAACAGTCTAATTCTAAAAGTCTGACCCATTAGAAATAAACAAGTCTTAAATTTATAAACTATATTTCATTTGTGAGACTTGTCAAAGTGAGAATTGTAACACTTCCCAAAAGCAGACACGAAACACCCAAGCAATGTCCTATCCATTTATTAAGTGGTTGGTGTATGTTTGCCTTAATTTTTATAAAATAGTTTTTATAATTTATAGGGTAAGTATATGAAAAAACTTTTATCTCAACTTATATATATATAAAAAAAAAAAAAGTGTATGAAACTAGTGTTTGAGTGTTACTTTAGAAACTGTTTGAAAACCTTTTAAAATTTAGGTTTTATGTAAGGAGTAACATAACTCTTCTGATATATTTACCTTGCGTAAGTGATTACGTGGAAGTAATCAACGTCTGTGTCAAGGCCTAAGCATAGCCCCCGCAGTTCCAACATGCCATTGAAGAAGCTGTACCAAATGAAGGGACGGGCATCTTAACTTTGCGTACAGGGAAAACTAATGTCGCACCAAACATCTTTAACTAATAACTATGTTTTCCCTATCACCAAAGAGAGAGGGGAAAAAACAAGTACACTTTCACATGAAATAGTTTTTTTTTTTCTTGTATAAAAAAATTTTGGAAGGGTTCGACACCAGTCTCTTACTAAGGCCAACACACGACCCCAGGGCCAACGCACGGCCCAGGGCTATTTAACCCCTCAACTATGTGGTTTACGTCTTATTTATGAATGAAGCACTTTCCAAATGTTTCACCAAATTTTTTTAAAAAAAAAACTTGAAAATTTATTAATTTTGTTTTAAAATTTAATAACTTTTAAATTTTACCCATGTTTAATACGAAGGATTGAGGGAGAGTTGAGAAATACAATGTAAAATTATACATTTATACAATAAAATTAATGAGGTGGTTTATATTAATTAAGGGGGAAAACCCTCTTCCTTTGTAAATAAAACCTCAAGAGTGTTGATTCATCTGTCATCCTATTCAATATAAATTATTAGGTGCCAATATTTCAACCAATTAAAGTATGGCATTTGATCCGTGGAGAGCCCTAAAAATATAATAATATAATGCTAATCTCATGTTTGGATTGGTGGTGAAAAATCACATTTACGTGACTCGAGATAAAATTCTTTCAACAAATTTATCTTGTTTAACATAAATCACATTAAAAAATCAGCTTCTACCGTTCATTGAAATGGGCAAGTCATGATGCAAAGAAAAAGCTGATGACTTGTCATTCTCATTATAGAATATGCGCCCACTAATTATGTTCACCACTTTTTTGTCTGCTTATCGCCTCTTTCTTAGTCTCAGCTCCTTCTTGTCAACAAATTGATTCTCCTATGACGTCCTTATCGCCCCTTTCTCATTTCTCATTTCTCTGCCTAACTCCTCGATCACTTCCTTTGTATATTCTATTGTTCGCAAAATGCTTCTTGCAACAAAAGGAAACAAAGGCATGGTGACAAAACTCAAAGCAATCCTTACCATCTATCACTCTATTGTCTATGAATGATATCACTAATTCTTAATATTCTATGTAATATATGTGCATAATTATTTTTCCTTGATGGAGAAAATTGGGCGACAAAAATTGAGCAAGATGTATAAAATTTTTATGCACATAATATACTACTCCATGCGATTATAAATATAAGACATGGTTATTTTTTTTAGAAGATTGAGAAAGTTAATTAAATTACTTTAAAATATTTATATTTATCATTTTTTTCTCCAAATTAGTTTGTTTAAGATATAAATTGATATATAATCTAATTATATACAACTATGATAAGTAACTTATTTTGTTTCCTCAACCTCTCCAAAAAACAATTAACTATATGTCTTTTATTTAAGATTGGAAGAAGTAGTACTTTAAAAATTTTGTACATATAAAGTACTGGTACCCTAATTTACAACTTTCTCACCAATAAAAAATTTTGAGATGGGAGTTCTCCTTTTTATAGTGCAACCTAGTGGAAATTTTTCATTTTTTTTATTGTGAACAAATTTTTCTTAAGCACATCAAGTATCATCAGTAATTTTGTTTGAAACACTATTACACACTAAGATACTAAAAGTAGACATATTTGCTAACAGGAATCCAAACCTTAGTTTGTTATATTGTATACACTAACTCTTTTTGCTAAATACAACCCCGTTACTTCTGAACAATCTTTTGTTAACAAGTTTAAAGAAACAGTCTAGTTCCAAAAAGCTGGCCCATTAGAATGGTCAAGACTTAAATTTATAAACTAAATTTTATTTGAGAGGCTAGTCGAGGTGAGAATTGTAACAGTTCCCACAAGCACATAGGAAACACCAAAGCAATGTCCTACCCATTTATCATAAATAATCAATGGTTAGTGTATATTTGGATTAATTTTTAGAAAATAACTTTTATAATTTATGAAATAAGCATATGAGGTAAATTTTATGTTGACTTACGAAAAATAGCTTATGAAACCGTGGTTTTAGCATTACCATACACTCACTTAGTTGTATTGGATATCTATGGGTTTAATACAACCGAAAAAAAATAAAAACTCCTCAGGTCCTGAACAGAGGACATAGTTTGTACTTCAATTAGTTTGTAATACAAATTGAATTACAAAGCATTTTTTATATTTAATACCGAGAGCGTAGCATATGGATTTAGAGTGTGATTACACGGAAGCAATTAATCTCAGTATCGAGGCCTAAGCATAGCCCCACGGTTCCAATACATCAAGACTACACTTTATAATCGGATGAACGATGAATGGTTAAATGATTATTTAGTACTTTATATTGAAAAAGATGTATTTGATAGCATTGATGATAATAAGACAATTATGATGGAATTTTAAAAAATTAAGCCTAAAAGAATGACATTGTAATTAGTTTTATTGTAATATACTTTTTTTATTAAAATATATGTACTTCAACTTATTGAGTACTCATCCTTCATTGTAATTTATGTAACTGCATTTCTAACAGGACTTAATCTTACTTTTCTAAATGATAGGTTTGTAAAATAACCGTCTCTCTTATTACATCATTAGTATTCAATTATTCAATGATTTCATAAATATTTTTTTAATATTTTTTTTTCTGGTTTATATTCTTTTATTTTTTAGTGTATTTAAAACTTTCTTTAAAAAAAAAAATTTAAGAACTCTGCCCCGAATTCCCTCGCCACTAATACTCAATCACTCTTCATAAATTTTCTACATCTACCCTAAGGACGGGCATCTTAACTTTGCGTACAGGAAAACTACTGTGACACCAAATTATTTAACTAATAACTATGCTTCCCCTATCATCGAAGAGAAAGGGAAAAAAGCAAGTACGCTTTCTCTTGAAGTAGTTGATGATCTTTGAATGCGGAAACATATGATAATATGCAGAGTAATAGTGTGCACGGACTATTTAACCCCTCAGCCTTGTGCCTTACGTCTTATTTACTAAGCACTTTCAAAATGTTTCATCGAAACTAAAATAAAATTTAAAATTTATTAATTCTTTTTTAATTTTTTTAAAAATTTAACAACTTTTAAATTTTACCCATGTTTAATATGAAGGATTGAGTGAGAGTTGAAAAATACCACTTTGATCCTATTTATCAATTCACTTTGGTCAAATCTTACATACCAAGGAGAAGTGGTTAACTCAATGATTATAAGGGTAAATTTTCAACTTTATTCTCACTTATGATTGACTATTTTTTAACTTTTTCTTTTCTTTCTATCTTCATGGGTATAATTAATATGGGTAAAATTGTCATAATCTCATTTATTATATAAAAATTGACTTATAAATAAGACCAATTTTTTTAGTCAAAGTAGACTTATAAATAGGATCAGAGTGGTACAACATAAAATTATACATTTATACAATAAAATTGATGAGGTGGTTTATATTAATTAAGGGGAAGAAACTCTCTTCCTTTGTAAATAAAACGTTAAGAGTATTGATTTAGCTATCATCCTATTCGATATTCTTTCTTATGTTTATTATAAGGTATCAATTAATAATTTTCACAAACTAATAAAAACAATTAAAGTTAATAAAACTGTCATAAAATTTAAATAATTTTCAATATTATCTATACTAATTACACTAAATTCTAATATTATATTATTATTACACTTACCCATTACCCCCTATTAATTATAAATATACATAAAAAAATAATTAATTCTTATTAGAAATAAACAAGTGCCTTATAAAAATAATCAAATACACTTATTAGTTGCCATAAAATGTAAATCACATTGGAGAAGCCGTTGCCATTGTTTATGCCGTTGGAAACGCAGAGATAGTTGACTGACTTGTCATTCTCATTATAGAATATGTGGCCACTAATTATGTTTAATTATCACGGTCTTGTCTGCTTATCACCTCTTTCTTAGAATAAGCTCCTTCTAGTCAGCAAATTGGTTCCCCACTGTGACCCTATCGCCCCTTTCGCATTTCTCTTTTCTCTGCCTGACTCCTCGATCACTTCCTTTGTATATTCTATCTTCTGCAAAATACTTCAACAAAGGCATGGTGACAAAACTCAAAGCAATCCTTACTACTACTACTACCTATCATTCTATTGGCTATGAATAATATTACTGATTCTTAATATTCGATGTGTTACTTTCCCTGATCATAAATTTAAGACAAAGTTTGCACTACAAACTTTGGTTTATATTTAAAACCGGAGTTATAATTATGTGTGTGTAATTAGTTTTCCTTTATAGGGAAAATCGGGTGACAAAAATTGAGGACCTAATAAATTTTTATGCATAGAATATACTAGAACTTTACAAATTTTGTACATATAAACTACTGGTACCCTAATTTAGAACAATCTCACCAATAAAAATTTTTATATACGAGTTTTCCCTAATTTTCTCCTTTTCATGACACAAGCCTATTGGAGGTAACGATGTTGAAATCTCACAATGTGTTTTCTTCTTTTTTTTGGTAATATCAAGGTTTTCCTTTTCTACATTTCTTCATGCTAGGAGCTCTGGCTGGTCGTTGTTGCTTTTTTTTTTTTTTGGAAACGGTAGGTGTTTTGAAAAGCTACTAGTATTTGGTGGGCCATCAACTTATAAGCCCAGCTGAAGCCCACAAATTGGGCCAGGTAGGTAGCCGAAAATGTGTGTACAAAACCGAATGCTTAGAAAAATGAACTAGAACTAGCGAAAGTTGACTCAAGTGAAAGGAACTTGGATCGCTTAAGTAAGGGTCTCGAGTTTAAGTCTTTGTGAATGTAAAAAGCTTCCCTAAAAGAGTTCCCCGTATATGCGCCTGACAGAACCTCGATCTGAACTAGTCAGGGCAAAGTTCTGGTCAACCAGGTGTAATAACAAAAAAAAAAAAAAAACAAATAAAAATGAACCAGAAGTGTGTTTGAATTTAAGCATGCCTCCCTTTTTCAGATAACTTGTCACTTTTAGAAGCTCTGTTATGATTCAGGGAAATCTCAGGATTCAAGAACATAAGAAACACCGAGCAACAAACACAAGCATTGGGCGCTTCAGCGAAGAAGCTTCAATTTTACGCAGCTCGACAAATAGCATGTCACTTGCTTGGAAGCAGAGGTTACCTGCATTATCAAAAATGTAATGTTCAGAGTGATTCCTAGTCCATGATCTTCTATCACACATCGATCATTGAGTGATAATCTTCCTTGACAAGGAGACACACAATCATCGATCTCTTCCCGAGTATTAAGGCATAAAATCAACGTTCAAGGAATAATGGAACAATACCTTGAGATTTGCGCCCACACTCTGCTTTTTGTGAGTCTAATGCACCTATTTGTAAGGAATTCAGTTGTTTGTGTGTTTGGCTTAGCATTTTTTACAACAGCTGCAGCAGTTGACAGCTACATGATGCCAAGACGGAACTGGCTTACATCATTTACTCTTACTGTCCGCTCCCCTCCTTTTCCTACATACCGTGTCGTTTTGGCGCAAAAGCTGGTCCTTTTTTTTTTTAATATTTCAGGGTACTGACAAATAATAAAAAGATACTTTAAGATATTAACCTGTACTAAAAAATTACTTCATGATCTTAAAAAATTATTTTATGATTTTGAAAAAATATTTTAGAGTATTAACTGGTACTAAAATGGTACTGACTGATACTAAAATGATATTTCAGGATATTGACTGTTACTGAGAAAAAAATATTTTGGGTACTGACTGGGTACTAACTGACACTAAAAATATACTTCAAGATATTTTTTCAAGATCCTAAAATATTTTTTCAGTATCTTTTATGTATCAGAATACTCTGAAATGATTTTTTAAGATCATGAAGTAATTTTTTGGTATAAGTCAGTATCTTAAAATATCTTTTTATTATTTGTTAATATCTTGAAATATTAAAAAAAAAAAAGACCAGCTTTTACGCCAAAACAGGGCAGTATGAAGAAAAAAGAGGGAGCGGACGGTAAGGGGAAAGGATGTAAGCCGGTTCCTGCCAAGACTTGTATGTAGAAAGCCGTTTGTATCATACAAAACCTGATAGAGATCACGGTGTCAGTTAAATTACAGACATAAATCCAAAATTAAATTCCATTGATCCACATTCTGTTAGCAAAATTTACTGGACATTTCTTGGTTGATGTAAGAGATAGTCCCGTTTTCACGATCATGTACATTATGAGATTTGGACGGTCCATATTTAAAATTTATTTATAATTTTCAATTGATAATATTTTTTTTTAGTGATAAAAGATTATCTTTAGATTCATAAATGACTTCTCATTTGCATAGACACTCAGGGTGTGCATGACAATCATTCTATTCCCTAGCATAGTTTCTGAGATGAAACAGTTTTTTCTGATTCTGTGTCTTGGAAGAGTTCTGAGAATCAGAATTACGTTTGTTAACGCTTTTAATTTTTCTGATTCTGTGTCTAGGAAGAGCATTGGTGGGGAGAAAAATGATTCTGATTTTGTGCCCTGGAACAGAAAAACAGAAATTTTCTGCTTCTTTTTTTTATTCCCCAACACAGAAAACTAAACCGGTTTAGCCCGGAAACAGAAAAAAAAAAACCGGATTTACTAAACACAATTCTCATCTATTTTTATTCCCGGGAACAGAAATTGAAAAAAACCTCATTTTAGGAACGTTACCATGCACACCCTCAATATCCAAGAAACTTTAAACCTTACAAACGGTAACCTCCTGCTCAATTTTAAATATATGCCGATTGAAATGTTGTTGAAGCCTCTCGTTAGCATAATTCACACAAAATTGTTCAAAGCTGTTTTTGTGGAGGTCAAAAAATGAAGCCATGAGAACATCGGAAAACACTGACTAGAGCATTAGTAATCACATTTGAGAAAATTGCGGACCTTGAATGACTCAAACCCACAAATGTAGAGAATATTTATGGATCTCCGAGTATGCTGTTTGCCAGCTCCAAGTGACTTGTGATTTTTTTCTATGAGCCACCCAAACACACTTTGCACATAAATTGTGCCAGTGCATCTCTTGTTTCAATTGCCTGAATAAGAAATTTTATTGGCCCATTAAAAAAGGATCTGTTTAAGATAGTCCCAACTCTGCTTTTAAGTATCCCAAAGTTTTTTTTTTGGCCAGAAAGCACTCAAATATTCATTGCCATTAACGATCAATAGATGAAACAGCACAGCATAAGTTATGCATGATTCAAGGTTTTTAATCATACCTTCATCATCCATCACCACAACATGATTTTCATTGTCAGATATTTGAAATGATACATTTCCATAATATTGCAGCAAGGATTTTAAATAATTGCTCTTGATCCTCTTTGCAAATTTGAACTACATCCAGCGCTTTCTGAGGAAAAAGCAGAGAAACAAAGTTAGAAATTAGATGAAGATATCCTAGGAGGACAGAAGCAAAGTTGAAGAGGAAATTGATCAGAAAATGAAGTGTACAGATTATACCAGCAACTTATTAAACATTTTAGCATCATCAACAGCATCTATTTCCATACAGTCACTCTTATTAAGATATTTATATTCGCTGGCCTCTCTAAGATTCAGCCTCCCTACACAGAAAATCAAAATAATCCTGAACATGAGTTGAAATATCAAGTATACATAAATTCATCTCAGCTGATGAAAGAATTACATTTGCAAAGGACACGACATAATAATATGTACGTGTGTGTGTCAACAAGTTGACAGATTGCATAGAAGGTACCTTTAATACCAGGTAAAGATCCAGCACAAGTTGATATAAGATGTGATATGACCTCTCACCACTGGTCAGCTGAATAACTCTTGACTGCTCAAAAGAGACAACTAAATCAGGAAAAACAGCAGATAAATAACATAGTTCCACTCTTAAGTTTAAATAGGATATCACCACCTTTTGTAACATGACTATTAGTTATCACGTACGTGTCAATTGGCAGAATGCAAAATCAAACTCACAAGAGTAAACAAGTTAGTAAGCTCAATAGAAAAGGAATTGGCACTCTTGCAGTTACGCATTAACAAGCTTAAAGGTTTGAATTTTAGCTCCACATATTTTCCCTGCTGCAGTGAAATGAATCTCAATTAACTTCCCCTGCTCCAAATAAACCAAAATATACTTTAATTGAACCACTTGACTTTGGAGAAATAATAGACATTCAATAGGAAAAAACTTTTAAGGGCACACAAATCAATAAACCTTC
Organism: Acacia confusa; assembly: GCA_037074495.1. Taxonomy (NCBI): domain Eukaryota; kingdom Viridiplantae; phylum Streptophyta; class Magnoliopsida; order Fabales; family Fabaceae; genus Acacia; species Acacia confusa. The sequence continues at coordinate 6,366,388 of CM073509.1, forward strand.
AAGATTTAAAAATTTCATAGGAGTAAAAGAAACATAGGAACTGACAAATCTGGTAGAATTGTTGTGCCTTGGTGTTTTTGCATTCCGAAAAGCTTCTAGAATAAAATGTGTCCGAAGGGCTTTATTTTCCATGCCACAGCTTCCACCACCCAGAGCAGCCAAATATTTCATAGCGATTTTTGTTGTCTGTGTCTTCCCAGATCCACTATGACCACCGTAAACAAAAACTAGCAATTATTAACAATACACTGGTAATCTTATTTTATCCCTGCAAAGGCACTTGACAACTATTGATTATATAACATATATCCAGAGTAATGCACGAAACAGAGCCACCAATGTACAGAAACTGACATGATGATGGACTGATTTACTTTATCTGCGACATATAAAAATCGAACAGAAATCCTTAAGAAACATAACATTCATCCCACAAGTAAATGAATAGAAATTAGAAAAGGACTTGGAAAGGGAGAATTCCATACACCTCTCATCAACTCATTATAAGCTGCATTTGCCACAGCATAAACATACATAAATCATTTCTTTGAGAATATCTAAAATAAAGAGTGTGAAGCATTGATGGCTCGTTCACATAACTCAGTTGTATGAGATCATCGACGCCTTTTAAAATATCTGGATTAGCTGGTAGGAGCTCTGATCTGGCCATTCTCATAACCTACAGTAACAACTCGATGGTACAAAAAATTTGTCAGCTTGCAAACTCAAAAGCACACTATTTTTCAAACAAAAGAATGTGTTGCTGACATATAATTTAAAATAGAATAAAGCTGAGACAATACATTATTTCAGACAGAATTTTGACGTCTTCTAGCAAACTACACTGTCCATATCTAATCAACCATTGCAGTCAGCGTCTCCCACCATATTTTTGTACGACAAATAGGAAGCCTCAGGCGAGAAGACCAAAAACAGAAAGGAAGGAAATTTGAATGGAAGTAACGTGTGCCATAACCTACGCCTAAATTTTTAACCTTCAGAAGAACAAAAGTTGACATTGCTATCAAACATGAATGAATAAAAGCCCGGAATGGAAATCTGAACTGATAAAAAAGAAAGTTACTAATATAATATAGGACATATTTTATAGTATAATTTGAATTACAAACTATGTCCTGTATATTTAGAATTGAAGTAGTACTTCTCAATATAACCCATCAAGCTTCTCAGCATGATTGACGTGATCAGAGAAATTTGTGCTTACATCTACAAGCCCATCACTACATGCAACAAAGAAATTATATTTCAAAAAACTTTCCATCAACCATGGCAACAACTAAATTGTCTTTCAACCGATTGCTTCCTTTTAAGCACCATAAGATTTATTCAGAGCTACCAGAACTAATTGTTTGAAACAACTAAATGTGAGAGTTACCTACTAACAAGCAGCAACCGCTCATAAAATTATTCATAAATCGAGTCGTTGCAAGATCATAATAATAATTTGGCAAATGCAACAGTAGGAATATCTTTAAAGCCTGTTTGGATGAGCTGTTAAAGAAAAAACTTTTTTTACATTACTTTTTGAAAAAGTATTTCAATTAGAAGTTAAAGTTATTTTACGTTTAGATGCTCCATTTAAAAACATATTTAAGTAAATAAAAAAACTGTTTTGCTGTTAAATTAAAGAAGCATTCTTTTATCAGTAAAATTATTAAAATTGTCATATAAAAGGTTTAGAAATATGAGTTGTCATTTTGTTGAGAATTAAGAGTAATTGGTATCAAAACAAATCACTAAAGAATAGCTAGTCATTTGTTTTTTTTATTTTCTCTCTTCTTTTAACACTTTCTTTTTTTTTTTAAGCTACAAATTGTAGTTTTAGAAAAAGGGAGAATTTTGACTTTTTTTGTTACTTTTTTTTTTTTCTAAAGCTCTCATCCAACACATAAATTAAGAAAAAAAAAACACTTTATTTTTGGACAAAAAGACTTTTTCTGTTTAAAAAAAAAAACCTATCCAAACGGGCTCTTAGCTGCTTTGGATCTAATATTAGAGGCTCGTTTGAATGAGCTTTTAAAATAAATGACTTTTTTGCATTGCTTTTTAAAAAAGTGCTTTAATTTATTTTACATTTGGATACATCATTTAAAAAAATTTTAAATAAAAAAGCTGTTTGAATGTGAAAATAGAGAAACACTTTTTTATTAGTAAAATTATTGAAATATGTATTTAAAAACACTTTTTTTTTTTTTTTACTTTCGTTTGGATTAAAAAGAAAAGACTTATGTAAATTTTTTTAAGGGTTTTAGAATCTTAAAAAAATATTTTGAAATATTAATTGGTACTAAAAAGATAGTTTATAATCCTAATTAGTATTGAAAAAAATGTTTTATAATCTTGAAAAAATATTTCATGATACTTACTGGTACTATAAAAAAACTTCAGGATAATACTATTTTTGCAAAAAATAAAAATAAAAAATAGTAGGAGTATGTGTATTATCCACCAAAATGTGGACTCACTAGCCTGTTGCTTAGTTTAAGTCATCGTCATTTCATATGCCAAAAAAAAAGTCATCGTCATTTTTCTAGTAATTATATCGCCAAAGTCTCGGATCGTCTGGGTTTTTCCCATGTTTTCAATTTTTTATCTCAAATCCCATCCGCTTTTCTTCATACACGTTTCTCTTTCTACTAGAAGACATTATTTGGATCTTAAGGTTGAGTTCAGCAATGCCTACGATGCACTTCCAATTGGCCTTTTTACTCGCCCGACAAAAATGTTAATGCCAATGGGTTCGCCGGCAGCCGACGAGTTTAGAAATCTGGTGTCAATCAGAGTCTTGGACTTGTTCTTTGAACCCTCAGGTCCTAGTACTAATCATAACTGCTTTGGATTAGTACTCAGCGTCGCTGTTGTTCCAGGAGGAAAGGGAGGAGTTAGGGTCATTCATGGAGGGCTTGAATTTGTAGAGGGAGAGACCATGAGATGATAATGGGGGAAGGAAGAGAAAACAGAACAATTAAAAGCTAATAAGAGCTTAAAAAAATTGGCTTTTAGTTTTTTCCTTTATTGTAAAAAAAAGCTTTTTTTATTATAATAGCTGTTATAAAAGTTTGTTTGGTTTAACTTTTACTTATAAAGGAAACAGAAATTTAAAAAAAAAAAAAGATGGTCTATATAGCCACTTAACTGCTTTGGATTAGTACTAGGACTTCTTTTCTTCACTATAAAAAGAAGCTCTTTTTATTATAAGAGTTTTTATAAAAATATGTTTGATCTAACTTTTACTTATAAGTGAAAGAGAAGTAAAAGAAAAAAAGAAAAAAGAAAAGATGATCCAAACAGCCACTACTTTGGATTAGTACTAAGACTAATTAATGGTTGTGTTTCCACACATACATTTTTATTATTTTACTACTTAGACCAGGAGGCCAATTGTAACATCCCAACGACGTGAGTTAGCCCAAGCTCAACTCTATTACCAATTTATACCGATCCGGGTATCGCTTTGATATCAATTGTAACATTTCAAGGCTTCGCTCTAGATATTGTTAACTTTGCGGCTCTCGTCACCTCTCACGACATTAAAATGTGTCAAGGGAAAGAGATATTCAGATCCTCATAAAGTGTCTTTCATTCCCTTGCGAGATATAACACTCTACCTACCTGTTATGTGTCGGTGCTGAGGCCGAAGGTGCAGGCGGCAGGCCAGAGGTGCAAGCACTTCCGCACTTATTGCTGCCATGTCCTTAGGTTTAGAGAAATTGGGGAGGAAGAGAAAAACCTTCGAAAATAATGAGCTCAAGGGAGGTAGAGATACAGTGTGCGTGAGATTTGAAATAAGTCGAACGTTTTTCTTTTTAGGCACGACTTCTCATGAGCTTGAGTAATCCAGTAGCATCTCTGTAACTTACACTCAACTGTGATTAGTTGTAATAGCTGTAATTAGTTACAGACGTTATGGTACATATGTGTTGGCTTTATTTCTATGATGATTTTTTTTTTATATATAAAAATTGTAAGAGAAGGGTTGAGTTCACCCACGGACAAAGGGTAAAGCGTCTGTCTCCACCTCAGCTTGTGTTTTCACAAGTTCACATCACTTAAAATCCCTCCCCTACTACCTTAACCGACTACAGGATCGAACCCCTCCCTTTTGGTAAGAAAGTCTTACCCCTTTTACCAATTGAGCCAAAAGATGAGAGGCTTATTTCTACGATGATGGTTGCTCTTTTTTTTTTTATGAAATGGTAGTGTTTTAAAAGCTATTTACCATAAAGCCCAAATGAAGCCCAAAAATTGGGCCAGGTAGCCCAAAATGTGTTTAAAAAGCAAATGCTTACAAAAAGAACCAGTTTGTTTGGCTCTATTTCTATGATGATGCTGTCCGCTTCTGGCAGAATAACCTGGGCCTTCGTATTCGTGAAATGTCCTACAGCTCCAAAATCCCCCGTCTGGAGCCGAAACCGACGAAGAAAATTGCGTACAGTCTTCTCTTTGGCTTCTTCTGCTGCTCGCTCTCGCATGGGAGACCGCAGTGAAGGGGCTATCACATTGGAGGAATGGCAGGGATGGGGCACCACTTCCCCTTTACCCAATATGGTTATGGAGATCGTTGAGGATTTGAAGGCTTTAGAGAAAGAAGTTGACGCTGACATGAGCTTTGGTGGTCTCGGTGGGAAGCTTCAGGTATTGAAATCAAAGCTTTGCGATTATCTATTTCACGTTTTTTTCAACTTCAAAAGAAAAATTATTCCGAAGAAGGCATTGTAGTAAAAGGAAATATCAACTGTGTTTGAATTCAAGAATGCCCACCTTTTGCAGATAACTTCTCACTTTTGGAAGCTCTTTTGTAATTCAGGGAAATCTCAGGATTCAAGAAGATAAGAAACATCGAGCCACATATCAAGCATTAGGTGATTCGGAGAAGAAGCTTCAATTTTACGCAGCTCGACAAATAGCATGTCGTTTGCTTGGAAGCAGAGGTTACCTGTGTCAGAAGGTTTCAATGTAGCAGTGGTTGTTAGAACATGATATTGATGAGTGGTGATGCATCAAGCATCATTTTTTATTTCTTCTTTAAAATTTCACTTGCTGGATATTTATTGATTGACACAGTGCTGGCTTCCTATGGAGGATTGTATGTGTTCGAAAGTCACATCTCGTTCTCTGGGGCCTGGAATAAGATTTTGGCTATATATGCATCCAAAGGTTTAACTATACCTGGTCATTTTCTCACAGTTCTCTTTTTATGGTTTGTCATATTACTTTTGTTTACGTCTTTGTCATCATTTGCAGGATTTCTTGCGACAAAACAATACTGGAAAGATACTGTGGCATGTCTTTGGTGTTGAAGCAGCAACTTTGTGCCTTTTTGGTATTCCTGAACATGAAGAGATCATGTGGAATTCATTTAAATTGGCAGGTCTCTCAATTTAAAGTAATCAACGTTGCTTATGGTAGCTGTTTTATGATATAGCCTAATGTTACGTTGAACTAATTTTCTGTATTTCTATTACATACAATTTCTTGTGCCTGCTATCTCTTGTGGTAGTCTTTTCAAACTTGGTTATTTTATTCACCTGGATACAAGTAGGTTTATTAAATTTTGTTGTTAAGCCTCATCATGTTAGGTCAACATGTTTGTGTTTTATAGCATTCAAATCTGGTGATTTGTGTTTAATTGCTTTGGCACTAACTTTACTATAAATTCAGGAAAAGACAATGTTTGGTGTCTCTATCCCAACAAGAATGCAGCAGTAAAATCAGTTCAGGATGCATTTGGTCAGGAACTACTCGGAAATTATGAAGCCACGCTAGCAAAGGTTATATATATATATATTTTTTCCCCTAATATTGTGTTCATTACTCTATCTTCTTTTGTTAGCCTACAAGCTAGAGTTTTGATTGTCTCTGACGTTGAGTAGTGTGTTGGAATGCACCACGAAGCAGTTTACTCTATTTTAACCTGGTCAAATTCAGATCTGTATTTCGTATATTCAATGTCAAGTTGTCAACCCACCTTTTGTAACTCTGTTCAACCTATCAAGTTGAATATCATTTTATCAGGTTATTGCAAACGAGAAATATGAATTTTGATCTCAGTGTCTGAAACACCCAGCCTCTTGGCTGCACCCTCCTTGGCAGATTTTATGCTAAAATATTAATTACTTTTAGTGCATAATGAAATCATTTGATATTAAATTGTACTTGGATCTACCAGTTGAAGATATCTAGAAAAGCTTGAAGAATCTACAGATAATATTCATAATTTAAGAATAGAGTCACACTGCCTGAAGGCCTTACAAAACTAAAAATTCAAATAAAGTGGATTCCTGGCATGACAGTTACAACTGGGGGGTGGATGGTTATGTGAAGGAAATATCCTTTCTATGCAGTGTGGATTTTTTTTGGGTCAACCTATACAGTGTGTTACATAGAATAGTAATAATTCAAAATTTATTTTTAATTAATTGGAAAAACTATTCTTGTTGTTGCTTATAATACAGTGCAAGTAGGTAACGAATTTGTTTGTGCTTTGAAGCAGACAAAAGAAGATAAAGCTCTGAATTTTATTTTGATTGATGGCACATGGAGCAATTCAGCAGCAATGTTCAGGCGTCTCCAGGTAAATTTTGCAATCAATTTGTTTTGTTCACAAGGTTTTCATGATTGAATCCTAGTTGAATGGGATCATTATCTCTGTCCTGTTTGTTAGGTTCTAAGATTTCATAAAACCCTATTCTACTGTAAGTTTTATAATTGTTAAATTTAGAAGTTAGTAGTTAAATAAATTTTCCGTAAGAGAAATGTAAAATTTAGAAGGTTAACTTGAAGAATGTGCAAGCAGAATAACCATGTAATTTTATGCCATATAAGTACACATACATTCCTTTCAAATATGTATTAAATCCAAGATTTTTCTTACAGACTGCATTGGAGACCAAGTCTGTTAAATTCTTGGCTTGTACTTATTTGCTTATCACATATTATGCACAAGCTGGTTTTGCATAAATTCCCTCAAGGAGAACATTCTTTGAGAGCTGTGGAATGGACCTAGTGTAGGATTCAATCTCTATTGATGACAGCTTCATGGGAGTTGGCCCATGTGCTTTTCTATTCAAATGAATTTGCTTTTAGCTCTTTTGATGCCGCAACTTAGTGTTGTGAAATTTTGATTTTCATCAGGACCAAGCAAAGTCTATATGGGGAGATGAAGACCTTCCTTGTATATCCTTGACTCCCGGTGCTTCTGCCATGCATAAACTTAGGTGAGAGTGAAAATAACTTTTACCTCTGCTGTGTGAACTGAACTCTTTGCATCTTCTTCTTCCCCATGTTGCTCTCCTATCTCAGTTATAATCTCTGACCATCTAAGGTATTGCAATTCAACCGCAGGCCCCAACCATCCTGGGATCGTACCTGCACAGCGGCGGCGGCGGCTGGCCTTCTCTCTGAGCTTCAACTTCTTCCACAGTTTAGCTCCATGGGATTGGATAAACAGGCTGAAGCAGTGGAAGATACTGTAACAGTTCTGCTAGAAGCCCTCACAAAGCGACGCCTTCGCATGGGCAGGTCCATAACCCGGAAAGTAAGACATAACAGTGACATTTGATAAAAGATCTAACCAAGTTTCCTCTACCAACTTGGGCAGCATGCCCTTTTGCAATTTTGGAAATGAGTTAATTGTCAACCATGTACACATAGGAACAACTAAGGCACGTTTTGGAAGTGGTGGCCAATTTCATGTATGACAGGAACCTTCCAAGTTCCAAGTTTTCCATATCTTAATGATATTGGTTTTAAAGCCTTCAATTTCAGTTCATAGAACGTCCTCTAAATCTTCCTTACTATTGCCATTTCGGTGTCCATCCACCTCGATTTTTGCCGTGTTCAGATGAAACACATGTTTAATAAAGCTTTTCAGGATCTGGATGCATTTGCATTACAAGTGAGAAATAACACTGGAGGATAACCAAACATGGTGCCAAATGAAATAAGGTTCATATAGTCTCTGCATGCTCACAACTTGTCATTCTGAAAACCGAATTGGCTATTGAACTAACGAAGGCACGACTTCAAGATTCAGTAATTGGATCATGATTAAACCGATGGCGATTAAATATATACTTTTATTATAATATTTTGCCTTCCTGAAGAGGTGCACGTTTTTGAATCCCACGCATGCCATTTTTGAAGCATTTTCTTCAAAGGCTGGATTGGATAATGCTATGATATACCTTCAAGGCGTCAAATACAAATACTGAATAGTGAATGCCTCATAATGCGGGTTGCTATAATTAGCTAGTCATAAAAAGAAGAAAAAAACGAAACATGCATATTGATAATTCTTAATATATTATCAAAACTTACAGTAATTAGACACATCTTATATATTACCCTACTTACCTCCAATTCTTAATATAAGATCTAGCTTGAGGTTTAGTATATAATATGAAATATTATTTATGACTTATTATAAGTATTTTATAATTTACTTATATTTGCATGTTGCTTTTATTATTAAGTGTGATAGTGCACGAAAACATAAAATTTGACTGAACCTAACGTACGAACCTTATATGGTTTGGAGAGAAGTGTATATAGAAGAAGTGGTTTGATTTGAAAAGATAAAACAAATAACTAAAATTTGACTAATAAGTTATAACTACCAATTACCAAATGCCAATATTAAGAGGCAAGGACAGCCATTCAATTTTTTTTGTGTTTTTACCAAAAACGCTTTCTCTGATTCTTGCCATCTCTTCGACCAAAAAAAAAATTCTTGCCATCTCAATTCCCCCAACGTCTCTTTCTCCTTCTTCCTCCAAAATCACACATAGCCATTTTCTGATTCCATTGAACCTTGACCAAAAAGGAGGGGGGAGTGACCCGATTATCCCATTGTGGGTTTTGGCCCCATCCACCTCTATTTCACTCTCCTGTTCAAACCTAATCCTCCATTTTTGAAGCTAAAGAAAAATGGGTTCCAATGCTGGATTATCTTTCATTCTCTTTTCCTTTCTTTTCATTACTTTAGCCTCTGCTGCTCCATTTATTCCGGGTAACTCCATTTTCTATTGCTTTTTGTTGAAGTTGCCACCTTTTTCAGTTATGGATACGTAAATTTGTTCTGGCCAATTTTTATCTTCACAGAGGGTATATTTGAGTCTGGGGCATCTACAGGTCGTTCCCTCCTTCAGGCTAAGAAAGGTAATTCCTTTTCATTTTATATTTTTTGGTTTCTGTTCCCCTTTACATGTAGACAATCAAATGTAGAAATGTACCTTGAATGTTGACATGGTAATGTACTTTTTTCTTGCCAAAAGCAAATCGGTTTGAGCATTTGAGTTCTTTGTGAAGGAATAAATAAAGAACGCAGCATGCAATAGTTTTTAACATGGTTTACTGCAGGAAGTAACATACTACGATGTCAATTTTGAACCCGAAGACATTCCTCTGTTTTTCTCCTTAGTCAAGCTATGGTGTTCATTGATATTTAAAAAAAAAAAAAATAGTAAATGCTACTTCAACAGTTTCTGCATGAGAGGCATAGAGGTTAAGATCCATTGTTTAAAGGAAGAAGTAGGACAATCTAAAAAATGCAAAATTTATGACAAAAATAACTTGCAATGTGTGGTTTGACACTTTGTTACATGTTCAAATCTTAGTCTTATCAATTACTTTTAAGATATTACAAAGAATCTTTCCAAACCCTATGAGCCCAAAGAGCTATATTTAATTTAGGTGTGCCTTGCTCACAAAGATTCTTTCCTCCTGAATCTGTAAAAGTAAGCCTGCTCTCTCCTGGATACTACTGCAATATCAAGAACAAAAAATACGACTTAATTTCAAGTTTACGCGCAATTCAAGCAATGAACTAGGATGGCCTCTTACATTCTCTTGCAGCATATTCTGACTAAGTTATTATTTGAGCTATCCCATGATGCTACATTGTGGTTTTGCAGCTTGTAACGTGGACTTCCAAAACCAGAACTACACAATCCTCACAAGTCAGTGCAAGGGGCCAATGTACCCACCAACTGTTTGCTGCAACGCCTTCAAGCAATTTGCCTGCCCTTTCGCGGATCAGATAAGCGACATGACAACCGATTGTGCAACGGTGATGTTCAGTTACATAAACATCTACGGAAAATACCCTCCCGGCCTCTTTGCAAATGAGTGCAAAGAAGGCAAGCAAGGTCTTGATTGCAGTACAGTTAATGCAGCCAGCCCTGCTCCTACTAGCAATCGTGGTAACTTGGTTGCTCCTAAGCACCCTCTGTTGCTTATGGCTGCTTCTTGTTTCATTGCCTTGTTCTCCCTCTTCCATTTGGCCTGAATATGAATGTCTGAAATAATGCAAAAATTATACCCCTTACTAACTAATACTAATTCATGTGATTTTTTCTTATAATAAGTTTCATTTCAAATGGATGTTTCTTTGTTGCTGGGGCCTGGGAAAGCATATATACTGTGTAGTTTATACCTTGTTGAATTCATTCTTGGAGAAAATGTCATGGTAAATAGATATGTAACATAACTAAATCTGATATACTTAAAAGGATATTTAGATAAAGGATATTTTGTATATAGAGATTTTTTCTTTTTTTCAATTAGAGTGACAGATACTAACAGTATAAAGTTACAAGCAGAATTGAACATATGACCCCATATTTGTAGAGAGCTTTTATGTTACTAGGCTTGCAAAACTATTGGCATTCTATATAAAAAGTTAAACCACAAATAGTTGAGTGTGACCTTAAACATGTTATAAGATTCTCACTTCAAACCTCATCTCGAAGAATTGTGTTGAGCACGGGTATTGATTATTCATTATATAGTTTTCATTAGTATGAGCAAAGAAACAGAGTTTGGAAATATCAGAAACCATAGATCCAGGTTCGGGTTTGTCAATGGCTGATCTAGCATATACGACGCAGAGAAATCAAATTGAATGACATGTTTTTGGTTAATTTTTCCTCGTTACCTTAATGTTTATCAACTTCCAGTTTGACACAAACACCTAAATTTGTCTCCCAGAAGATAAGTATGAAGCAATGATTGACTTTGTTCAGCAAAATAGATAAGTTAATAGATCAACATGCATGCATGATCAATTATAACCTATTATTATTTCTCTTTTCTTTTTCATCAAAAAGAAAAGAGAAATAAGTTAATAAAGGAAAAGTACTGGACCACCTACACCGCGATCATCCTTGCTTACAAGTCCTGTTTTGTGACTTTAATTTGTAACCAAACTCTGCATAAAACATCAAATAAGTGGTGTATTTGGTTATATAAAAAGAAGTTTCACATGTCTTTGTCCAAAAACTTGGAACAACTTGTTTATTGCATACCAAAAGGAAGATTCACGTGCCGTGACAAAAGCAAAACAACCCAAATAATAAGACAACACACATATATCCTAAATTCTGCAAGTTTCATCACTTGGTTTAATCAAACTGGACAATGTCTCACTATGTTCACGTAAAGAGTCAAACTTTAGGGTCTATGAATAGTGGGGCTACAAGGAAGTTGCCGCATTTGATTAAATTATATTTGGAAAAACGGGTTTGTGTATAAGAAAAGGAAGAGAAGATAGAAAGGAAATTAAAGTGAAGAATGGAAAGACAGAATTAAAGATGAAGAAAGTAAGGTAAAGATGGAAAGATGAAATAGTGGGAGGCATGAGGCGTATGATGAATGGATAGGGTGCTTCTGTTTATTGTCAATCCCCAATTCAATCGAATCAAAGATTATTGCAAGTGGACAATTCGCACTTTGAAAGGTGAATATATGAGAGATTTTCTCGCCCAGAGAGAGAGTAAAGTGGTTGGATTTTTGGTTTTTTAATCAACGACCGAAAGCTTTGAACATTATTCGGTCTTACGTGGGATTAATGGGATTCATTGAATTGGTTCCACCCTATTTATAACTTGTCTTTGATCATTTTTCTTCTTTGATCCGACATTACTATAAATTACAAAGCATGACTTAATAATAGACACACACATATAAGTATGTTTTTTTTTCTCTGTGATGCTTGGGGTAATTTATTAAGTTTGTTTTATTGTTTCCTCAAAATTTAAGGTCTTGACCTTTTTTTTGTTGACCTTATTCAAAGAGTATCGCGTTATTTTTACTTGGTCTAATCATTAATGGGTTATCTCAAAGTATATTTTTAAAATATGGTTAGTTCCAAATATAAAAGCTAATGAATCAATTCACAGGCATGGGCGGAGCCACGTTAGTGATTGGGGGGTAATGCCCCCACTTGAATTTTCAAACTTTGTTTAAAAAATAGGGCAAGAAAAAAATTTTGGAGAATGATTGTCCATGAAAATAAAATATGCCCCTCTTTATCAATCTATTCTCATGTTGTTGTACATCTAAAACAGGGAAAGAAAAAAATAAAAGTTTAGAGTGTTTACTTTAAGTGTAAAAATCATGTTTCGTATACTTATTTAGTCTTTATTTATTCTGTCCAGGAGAAGTATGCTTAAATTTTTATTTGTGGTTGCGGCTGGATTGAGAAAATAATAGAACTAGACACACACACACATGTATGTATGTATGTATGTATGTATGTATTAGTTAGGAGTAATGAAGTTCCAGTATTATTTGAGTTATGAGAGGGATTAAAGTTTAAGTTTCTTCTATTTTTTTATTATTATTGTAAATTAGAAATTATGTCAATTGTTACTATTATTATTTGACATATGTTAGGATGGAAAGGTATTATACAAAGTTTAGTGGTACTGGTACTAAACGTTCTTGATCTGAATCTTCCTTTTAAAAAATAAAAATTCATACCTCAACTGCCAATAGTGCCCCCCTTGATAAAATTTCTGGCTCCACCCCTGTTCACAGGGATTTGGGAAATTAGTTTAATTTATTATTATTGTGAAAAATGTGATATTTTTTTTTCTAAAATACTTCTATTTTTAATAACCGTATTAAATCAAGTTATTAAAAGAGGATGAGACTAACCGGTTCAACCAAGAACTGGATAGTTGGTTTAGCCTAAAACAAGGCCAAAATTGGTTGTGAACTAGTTTAAAAAAAAAAAAAAAAAAAAGAGGGGGCGGGGTTTCAATACTCCAAAATCATGTTATTTTGGGAAAGAAATTAATGCCTAAACATAAATATGAGTATTTATTTTTTGGGGGAAGGGGAGCAATTAATGTAGAAAATAAGAGAGAACAAAACCCTTTTGTTATAACTCAAACACTCACCACATCATTCATACCATAAGAGCCATAAGGAAAGTGTTTGGTGTGTGTTAGGTAATGAGTTAAACAAAAAAACCTTTGGTTAGGTTATACTCCTTTTAGTTTTTATTATAAGTCACTAACATCCAATAATTTTTGTTCATATTATAAGGTGTCAGTTACCTTTAATTAACTTATTTATTAATATTTTCCTATTATGCCCTTATTATAACAAATTTTTTTAAATATATATCACTAAAGCAAGGGTAAAGTTAGAAACTTTTATCAATTTTAAACCAATTTAATAACTTAACTTTCATTCATTTATTTATAAAAAAATGGCAATTGATGGCTTATAACAAAGACTATAAGGTATATACACTGAGGATAGAGCAAGTTCTGAAGTGAACCTGAATTTGAGGGAATCGACAACAAAACAATTACTCCCTTTGGTCTTTATTATAAGACATCAACTATCAATTCATACAAACCAATAAAAGTAGTTAAAAGCATTGAAGTTGTTATAAAATTCATATGATTTCCAATATTGCCCCCACTAACTATATTAAACTTAAATATCATATTAATTATCACTCTCTCATACTACCCTTATTAAATATGGGCAAACATGGAAAGATAAATTAAATGCTTTTTGAAAACTTGCAAGTGTCTTATAAAAAGGATTAAGAATATTTATTAGTTTGTGCCTTATTGGACTAAGTGAGAAGGAGCATGTGAATGAGTGGGTGCACATTAGGTGTCAAGCACCTTATGTGCCCCTTAGGTGCCCATCCCTCTAATAGAGGGATGGGCATATTTTTTTTATTTTTTTTTATTTTTTTATATATTGTATTTATTTATATTTAAATTATATGCTGCTTTCTGGAAAAAAAATTTCACCCAGTATCTCAAATTAATTAGTTTTCAATCCTGCATTCAGTAATATTTATCTGTAATACCAGTATAATGAAAACTAATTAATTTGAGATACTGGATGAAATTTTTTTTCCAAAAAGCAGCATATAATTTAAATATAAATAAATACAATATATAAAAAAAAAAAAAAAAATATGCCCATCCCTCTAATAGAAGGATGGGCACCTAAGGGGCACATAAGGTGCTTGACACCTAATGTGCACCCGTGAATGAGTTTGCTAGATGTGGTGTTATGTTGCACACGAAAACAGAGGACAAAAAACTTGAACCACTTGGATACTAAAAGATTTTATTTTTGTGGGGTCTCAATTCTCAAACACAAATGAATTTGGTCCGCATATTCTTGAGTTCCAGTCCTGCGTCCTTCTCACGAAACAAGCATATTTATAGTACTAGTATATGGCATCATCATTAAGTTAATTTCATCAATTCCCAAGTGGCTTCTTCTTTACTTGCCTATTCCCCACGCTACCCTTCCTCCATTTCCCACCCAAACCTGCTTCTCTTTCATTCAAAATGGGCAACACAAATTTATTATCCATTTTTCCAGAAGCAGACGCACAATAATGACAAAATCCAACTCTCAATCTTCAAAAAAAAAGCGTTGAGAATAAACGTCAATATTCGTTATTCTATTTGTCATAGATTCAAATCAAAGGGCTTCGTATGGCAAGTAGCGTCAGGTTCCTCTCATCATTATTTTATTATCATTCTTTATAATTTTCTAATCTTGAATAACTTTTTCAAAGCAACGGTTCATTAGAGGAAAAAGAAAAATCATGGGAGGATCTGCTTTGCCTGCCGTGTATTGCAGCCTGCAAGTCGCAATCAACTTCTTCTGGCTACCCGTTGCTTCGCTACCTAGAGTCATTGAACATATCTCACCTTTATTTGAATTGGAGTGCAAGGCAATTGAATCGCTTTCAAAGATCGAATTGTTTCCAAGTTAACCAGAGCAAGGCAGAATTAACAGAGAACCTATGAATTTGGTAAGTAAAATTTTCATTTCATATAAGAAAAAACGAGGAGTCACAAGTTTGTCAGGAGAGTAAAACCACCACACAATAACCCATCGTGATACAATTTTTCTCTTTATACTAATTCCTAGTATTAATCCCACGGGAAAAAATACAAGTAAAAGGCTGAAATCTTTCCCCAAGATGAATTTCCCAGACACCCCAAGAACCAGAAGATAAAGTACGAGTAGGAGGACGACGACGACGACGACGAAAAAAGAAAATCAAGAAGAAGCCCTGCAATGAAACAAAGCTTCCATTTATCTGTGGGCAGTGACCAATGTCTCAATGAATCGCAAACCGTCAAATCTCGGCGCAAATTTGTCCGCAGAAGACGAATTCGCCGATGTCAAGTTCGCTTGGTTCCTCTGAACCGTCGCATCCTACAACAAGAAAAAAAGGCAATCGCGAATCAATCAGGAGATCCTGAAGAAAACTATCAGATCCCAGTGCTCTAAACCAAAACAGAGTGAGATTCTTGAAAGAAATTTCAAAACTCATCCTCCAATTCCCACTTAGGGTGAATCTGTACCTGATGCAGAGTGGAGGAGGAAGAAGGCGATGAAACAGAGGCTGCGGTGGCGGAAGCAGCTGCCACGTAGGCTGCGAGGAGGCCGGATTTCTTCATCTTTGATCTCTGTGCGAGAGATGGAGGGTTGCGATGAAAGGACGTCTGGATTTTGAACTCAGATTTTCTCTCGCGAGAATGAAGAAACGGTGAAAAGAAGAGAGAGAAAGTCTAGGAGAGAGCGCACGAGAGCCTTTGGGCTTTGACGGCATATAAATAAGAGGCGCCTTTGATTTCTTGCGAGTTTGTTAAAATATTAAATTATGAAATAATTACGCGGCAACTATCCTTTGTTTTCCAACCAAATTACGACTGTGCCCTTCTCTGAATTTTCCTATTTTCTTTCCTTTTTAACACCGATTCGTTTGCTCTGGACATTATTGTTGTTGTTGTTATGGATTTGGTTGCATCTGTTGAGGCTAGTGGTTTATTATCAATTGAAATTAGACTTTTATTCGGTAAAAAAGCGAAAACTTGTTGAGGAGTGATCAGAGTTCACGTGATAGTTCGCTTGTTAAGAATAGACTTATAGCCAGCGAATAGATTTATAGCCAGCGGGGAGTAGAAGCGTGTACTCTATGTGAACTGAATCATAAAAGATAGAGTTAGAGCGTGTGTACCTTATTAAGGTTTTAACCCTATTTATAGGATTACCTAGGCCCTAAATTGGTGGATTTTTGTTATTTTATCACCTAAAGATATAAAATATCTTTAATGATAAGATCCTTGATTTGTGGGTAGTTGAAGTCTTGATAAAGATCCTGATAAACTAACTAATGATCTCCTTGATTTACGGAGGTTGTTAAGATTATAGGTAGGCTGTTGCTTGTTAGGCCATCTTTATAGTGGACCCATAATTTAGATCCGTAACACAAATATTTTATTATAACTAGAATAATGACGAGTTAAGGTATGGGTGCTGAAAATAAAATAGCAAACGTCTTAACGAAAAATGCCTTAAACATTGGATTGAGATTGCAAATCCTATTGAAGTAAACTGTATTTGTTTCATTCTATCTTTACTTTTACTTTTTAATGCTATCCATTATGTGTATTAAAAAAAAAAATACTGGATTTTTCTTTAGCACCAGAGAGATTACATACTTTTTATAAACCTACAATATAATATTGAATTAGGGCGTATCCCCTTACCTTCCTCTCTATTTCCTCTCCACTTATTTTCCCCACATTCAATATTTGATATTTAACATTTTATAACAATATATCATAAAATTAAGTAATAAATAAATATATAAATAAATTTAAACTATTAAAATTTAACCTGAAAAGTTTAGAAGCACATGAGATAACAGTAAGAAAATTCTAAAATATTTTAATAAAAATCCATATTGTTGAATTATTTAAATATAATTTTAATTTATTTATGTGTATTTTATATTTAACATTATTATAAAATTAAATCTCAACCATTGAAAGTTGATTTAATAACAAGGAAAGTAAGTGGAGACAACAACAATTGGGTTCAATAATCATAAAATAATTATAATAGTTTCCCTATAACACATGTATTGTTGTCATACTCGTGGGTTGACCCTTCAAATTTAATGTTTTTACATTTTTAACTTACAAAATCGGATTGAATCATAAGTAAATTCGTGATCATTGTAAACTCGTTAAACTCATGAATTTCTATACCGATTTTACCGTTTTTATGTTTCCAAATTTTAAAACCGTGTTAATTCATCCTTAAAATGGTGTTAATTTCTTCTATTTGATCACAACGGCTTTAAATATAAGTTTTATAGAAATTTAATTTTTAAATAAAAAAATTATAAATATTAATGGATTTAATTTTAATTATTTAGATGTAAAAATATTTAAATCAAATTTTTGTTATTTTTTATATTTTTATTAATTAATTATACATTCTTAATATCTATTAAACAATAAAAATACACTTTTACGAGTTTACGATTTAAGTTCATGATATATATTTACCTCATTATCATGAATTTATTTAAATCCGTGAGTTTGATAACTTTAGACACAAATCCTCCCTAATCATTCAAAATATAGTATAATTTCTCTGCATCTTCCTATCAGATTTACTCATTATACGTCAGGAAACCTATTAAATTGATTACTGACCAGTGATTACTAATAATATAATGATATTTGTTTGAAATAGTGATTAGAATCTTTAAAATCAATATTTCAATCATATTTACATAAAACAAGATAAATATGTTAGATGAATTTTAAATGGATTTATTTAAATAAATAGTTTAAAAGCACCAAAAGTGATCACAAACCAACACCGTAAAACGAATGCGAATGAGAGAGCAAAATGATGATCCTGAGAACAATGAAGGGTATATGTGTAAAACAGAAGATTCCTTCTAGAACTATTTCATAGCTTCTACAAGGGTAATTTGGTAATAGCATTACATTAAGTTTGAGGCTTAGCGCCGCTCGTCGGCGTTGATTTTTTCGGGAGATGCCGATGCTTGATTCGTCTTTTTTTGCCAACCTACCAATCAGGAGAAGGCACGTGGGTGGCGTTGGAGAAACATACGAAGCATCACCGTTGTCACAAACGAGCATGAACTTGGAAAGCAGGTGCTCGTGGATTTCACCATATTACCCTCGGTCGATTTCTCATAACCACATTCTACGGGATCGGCTAAGGTCCACCGCCACTGCCACTAGCGTTCTCTTGCATCCATTTCCACTAAAACAGTGTCGTTTTGCCCAAAAAAACAGTCAACCTCATTTTTTTTTTTTTATATTCATGATATTCACGGATGTTAAAAATATACTTTAGAATACTGACCGGTATTGAATTTTTTTTCGTGATACTGACGGGTGCTAAAAATATACTTCAGAACACTGATGGTACTAAAAATATATTTAAGAATACTGATTGGCACTGAAAAAAATATTTCTTTATCTTGAAAAAATATTTCAGGTATTTATTGGTATTAAAAGGATACTTACTGATATTGAAAAAATACTTATGATTTTGAAAAATTATTTTATGATTTTGAAAAAATATCCTAAAGTATAGTATTCTGAATTATTTTTTCAAAATTCTAAAATAATTTTTTAATATCATAAAAAAAAATTCAGTACAGGTCAGTGTTATGAAATATATTTTTAGCACCCATCATTATCATAAAATATTAAAAAAAAAACATAAGGTTCACTTTTTTTTTGGGTAATACGCCAGTTTTGGTGGAAGTGGATGGAAAAGGATGCCAGTGCCAGTGGACCTCAACCGATTCCACATTCCACACCCATTGCCAAACAAAAGAACAAGAAAAGGCCAACTAAGATTTTAGTTCATCATGTGATTATTGTAAGTTCTAACCACCAGCCTAATTTTAATTAATTTAAATATAAACCAAAAATCAACTACTTATAATTAGACGAACCGATTTCTTATATAATAATGGACTTGATTGGGTTAGCGGAAGAACGGTAATTTATTTCTTATCTGATTTTTTTAAAAGCTTAATAAAAAAATGTTAAATTGTAAATATGATTTATATTTGTATTCATATCATAGAAGTGGTAGGGCCTACATAAAAAAACTGAGAGTTTTTTTAAAAAAACTATTTCATGGAACTTTTTTTTAATTGACTTTTAGGAGTTTTCTTTTAAAAAACCCAATGAACTAAAAGGTCAAGTTAAACACTCTACTTAAAACTTTTTTTCTACGTGAGTTTTTTTCTTTTTCTTTCTCTTTTTTTTTTTAACTTTAAGCTACTTAAAGCTATTTCTACACCAATAGGTTACTAGAAAAAAGTATAAATATCTTCGTTATTTTCCTTAAATCCGCATATCACATGTGTGTGGATTTGAGTCTTTGGGTGTCCTGATTACAGTGGTAACTATGTATATCACT
Organism: Acacia confusa; assembly: GCA_037074495.1. Lineage (NCBI taxonomy): Eukaryota > Viridiplantae > Streptophyta > Magnoliopsida > Fabales > Fabaceae > Acacia > Acacia confusa. Next base: position 6,385,957 of record CM073509.1, read on the forward strand.
ATATATTTTGAAGAAGGGGGCTGTATAAAATAAATAAAAAATCAGGCTCGTATGTGATAGAATCATACAAAATTACACACCCACATTTTAGTTTTTATTAACTTTAATGCACTCGCATGCACAAAACACAAGTGGATATTCTTCAATGTGAAAGATGCCTCAAAATTGTGTTCTCGCTGTAACTACAATAATATTTTTTAAAGTACAAATATATAAAGTTAATTAAGAAATTAAGAATAGAGAATGTACCTAGCTAGGTATTGGAAGGAGACGAGGAAATGAATGGTGATAATTATGATTGGGTCAGCAGAGGTAGATTCAGTAGAATCTGGAATGAATATTCCATGTAAAAGAGCAGGATTATACTAAATAATGCATTAAGTAATGTTTTGTCTGTTGGATATATACTCTTAGTCATTTAAACTCTATTGGGCTTTAGTGAGACCAAAGCCCATGAGGCTTAGGGTTAGGTTAAGTCTTGCACTTAACCCTATATATTCTAACTTACTCCTGCTGTGCCTCATAAGGATATCTCATTAGAAAAAGATCCAAGAGGCAGACGTTCATCATCTGAACAGCTGCCCACACACCCACCCCGACCCATCCTACTCGAGAGATAGTCTGGAAGATCGATTATAGAGCGGACGAGGACTGTTCGTGAACTGTTCGTGTAGAGGCTTTTAAACCGTTTCATCTTTCCAGGTAATCAAAACGATGAAGATTCTTATTCTCCTACATCAAATCAGTTAAATATGCTTCCGTGTTTTCTGATGAGATTCCTACGTTGTCAAGTCATGGGAGCTGAATCAGAGACTGCGAAATAAAGATTGTCACTTTCTTATAAACTTGTGTCCACACATACATAAATATATTTTATATAAACATATGTATACGTACAGACATATTAATATAATCTATAAAATTGGACAGATTGGAGGGTAGAGAAAGCAAGCGACAATTAGATGGGGCAGACTCCATGCATGACTGAAAGTTGCCTTGATTAAAAAAAATTACATGGAGCTGATGATCCTTTAGAATGGACCAGTCCATTTATTTAAGCTTACAAATTAAAACTTTAGGACCATATATGCTTAACTTAAAGTAGGATTTTGAAGATAATTAAACTACTCATACCAACTTGAATTGACCCTATTTATATAACAACGAATCAAATCATTTTATATATGGTTTTTGAATTTTAATATATAAGACATAATTATTTCCAAGTTCCCATACTTAATGAGTGTTTTTAAGTCGTAATCAGTATTATGGGTTTATCTACCTGTTTTTAAGTGGAAGTGTTTACTAGGAATGCATTGTCGTATTGGGTAAATACTAAAGAGAAGAAGTTTTTTTTTTTCTTCCCTTTTTTCTTGTTGTCTCCGTGGCATTCGAAACACTAAGGTTAGATTTGGGGTATACCTAACACCATTATGTTTACAAAATGACTCGTTTAGGTTGTATAAATGGTTCATATTGTTCCTCGTTGTTTCAGTTTGATTGAAATTTTGTTTGGGTTCGTATGATTTCAATTTTTTTGTTTTAATTTTTATAGAAATTTTAATAAAAAATTATATCACTCTATTTTTATTTATAAGTTTGTTTTCATAAAAAAAAAATCTGATCTTTATTATAACTTATAAGTCAAGTTTGAAGATGATACATGTGATTTTAGAATTTTATGCCTATTAATTGTAATAAATAAATAAATTCATTCATATTAATTTGTTGGATCACAAATAAATAAAGGTAAAATTAAAAATTTAACCCATAATTAATGAGTTAACTAACTATCTTTGGAATGTAAGAATTAATTAATTTAGACTCATAAATATGACCCGAGTGATAATGATTTAATATGAGTTTAAGTATAGAGATTAAAACTAAAACTCATTAAAATTTATTAAAATTATAGGGATCAGTCATCAGACTCAAACTAAATTTTAATGAAATTATATTGATCAAAGCTAACATTTTAAAGCTTTAAGAATTAAAAATTAAAATTGAATTAAACTAGAAGGACTAATAATTATTTGAAACGGGAAACAAAGCAAAGCAGCAAGGGTGGGTTGAGAATAAAGGAAATTGATAAGGGTAGTTTTGTAAACACCGGCTTGTACTTGCATTTGCATGAACTGAAAAGCTGATGTCATGGAGCACGACCAAGCTTGTGAAGTTGCTTACGCGGCGGCACAAGGGGCCATCCCTGTCCCTGATGTTCATGGCCCAACTTTCATCTAGGTGCTTGCCACGTGTCTTCCTCCTCTTTTTCTCCACCACAAAATTTCTGCCCTTGCCGTTTTCCTACTGACACCCCACATGCCCTTTCCCTTCTTCCATTTAAATCATTAAATCATTGCCTCATTGTCAAACATATATGAAAGTTTTAAAACTCATGAAATAAATAATATTCTCTCTAATCCTTATTATAAGGCACCAACTACTCTTTCTCACAAATCAAGGAATGGAAGTTAACTCATTAATTAGGTCCAAAATTAGTAAATTTTTTCAACTTCACCCCTACTTTAATGATATAGCTTTAGTTGAGTTAGTTAAAAATGAGGGCATAATGAGAAAAAAGTAATAAATGAGTTAGTTAAAGTAAGTTGGTGCCTTATAATAAGGACCAAAAAACATTGGTAGTTGGTGCCTTATAATAAGGATCAGAGGGAGTAATAAGTAACAATAATATAATAAAAATCAGTACACCAAATACCAAAGAAAATCACATTTATAATTTTCCTTTTCCAAAATGCTCTCCCTTCTCTCCTCTGTGAGTGTCTTCTCTCCTCGTGAGTTTTCTCCTCCTCTGTGAGTCTATTCTGGCTCGTGTTGAGTCTCCCTTAAATTTGTAGTATGCTTCCGTCCCCCCCCCCGGGCGCTGTTTTCCATCTAAGGTTGGTTGGTTAATCGATTAAGGTGTGCGAAGTTTCTTCGGATTCCAGAAATAGCCCTAGCAAGAATGGTGATTTTAGGAGGATTGGAGGAAGGGCAGAGTAGTGATGGTGGGAATGCTAGAAAGGTAGTTTTGAACCTGTCCCAGAAGGTTGAGAAACAGGGTAGTACTCTAGTAGGGAAAATCATGACGGGGAAGAATCTAAATGTCCTAACGGTGATAAATATGATTAAAAAAGGCTAGCAACTGGATAAAGAAGTTGAGGTAACTGAGTTGGATAGGAACCAGCTGATATTTTTATTTCGATTCTCGAATATTATGGATTTCGGTAGAATTCTAAAAGGGAGACCATGGTCAATACAAGGTTTCTTGCTTGATAAAGAAGTTGAGGTAACTGAGTTGGATAGGAACCAGCTGATATTTTTATTTCGATTCTCGAATATTATGGATTTCGGTAGAATTCTAAAAGGGAGACCATGGTCAATACAAGGTTTCTTGCTTAATCTCCAAGTTTTGGAGGAGCAGATGGTCTTGAGTGATGTAAACTTTGATGAAGTTCCTTTTTGGGTGCAATTTCATAGGTTGCCTTTGGAGGCTTTTGAGGATGCAAATGCGAGGATATTGGGGGACAACGTTGGAAAAACGATGATGTTTGAAAGCCCGATGTGTCCTGGAAGATTGGAAAGGGGATTTATCAGAGCTAGAGTGCTGGTTGATCTAAACGAACCTCTTCAAATTGGTTTTTGGGTGCCTCGGGGAGATAAGAATCCGGCATGGGTATCTGTCAAGTATGAAAGGCTCCAGAATTTTTGTTTCCATTGTGGAAAGGTTGGTCACAGTAGCAGAGGATGCAGGAAAATAAGGGTGAATCAGAGTGAAGAGGAGGAAGTATTGGGGTTTGGAAGTTGGCTGAGCACTCCCTCGGTGTGTTCACTTAAAAGCAAGATCATGGTTTGCTGCAGTGGCTGGGTGGAAGCTCGTTTCCTCAATCAAGCTTCTAATGAATCGGGAAACCACCGGAGCCAGTCGCCGATGAGGCCTGTTTCGCTGCTGAATACCCGGAAGGAGTTGGTAGAGACAAGGTTGGTGAGTAGTACCTCGGTCAAAGAGTATGTCAGGAATATAGGCCATACCTATGCTCATGGGGAAACGGCGGAACAGGTGATTGAATCAGGAAAAGGGGCAGGTGTTCAGCAATCAAAATTAATTACAAAAAGGGGCAACGTCACTCAGAGTCAAAGTGAGGCCTTGGTGGAGTCAAAGCTGAAAGAGAATGGGGCATGTTTTACTGGGCTGAGCAGGCCTAAATTAAAGGGGCCTGATGGGGGAAGTTCTCATATATCTGGGCCTTTGGGGAATAGAAGGGATGACCCAAAGGATAATTTTATGCAATCCAATTATAATTCCCAGATATTTGAGGAGCCCAAAATGATTGCTGCTATTCGTAATATACCCACAGAACTTGGTACCCCAAATGTCTTAACAGGTACTGTCCCGAATTTCTTTGCAGATTTCTCAATTTCTGGAGAAATAGACTTCCCTGAGAGTTGGACTAAGAGCAGTGAGGATTCTGAGGTGTTGTACAATGATCCTGATGATCAAAAAGCCAGTGGCTGGATGGGACCAGCCACTGGTTCACCATGAATCTCCTAAGTTGGAACTGTCAGGGGTTGGGGGTTGCCCTGACAACTAGAAACCTAAAGGTGGAATGTAGGAAAAAAAACCCCCACTTGGCTTTCTTCATGGAAACTAAGCAAAAGGACAAGTATTTAAGAAAAATTAAGAGGAGATTTAGATTTGCTGAGGAATGGGTGGTAAGTCCGATCGGTTTAAGTGGTGGATTAGTGTTGTGGTGGACAGACCAAATTGTAGTGGAAATTCTATTTTCATCTCCCAATATTATTCACACTCGAATGAGCTCTAACTCACTGAGTACTCCTGAATATATAACATTCGTTTACGGGCCACTAAAAGAGGAGGATAGGCGAGTGTGCTGGCAGGAAATTCGTAATATCAGTAGCACTGTTGAGGGGTCCTGGATGTGGCTAGAGGACTTAAATGATATCCTGTCTTAGTCAGAGAAATGCGGGGGGGGGGGGGGGACCAAAGGCTTGGAGGAAAATTCTGAATTTCAATCTGCTACTAGCGGACTGTGAAGTGAACGATATGGACTTTAATGGATACAAATACACCTGGTGTAACAACACATTGGCTCCTAAGACAGTAAGAGAGAGAATTGACAGAGCAATGGGGAACAACCGGCTTAGAGAATGCTTCCCAAATCTTAGTGTTTTTCATGTAGATCCCAATGGGTTGGATCATCATCTGTTATGGATTCAATGCAGCCCTCAGGGCCATCGACAAAAAAGGGCTTTTCAGTTTGAAGCTAGTTGGACTACTCACCTTGATTTCTTGAATCAAGTCCGAAATAGCTGGAGGACTCCAAATGGTACGATTTCGTCAGGGCTGAAGGGATTTATAGTTAAACTGAAGAGTTGCAAATCAATCCTTACCAGATGGAGTTACAAGGAATTCTCTAATAATACAAGGAGGATGGAGGATATACAGCGGCAGATTGGTGGAATTAGTCAAGGGGTACGAGACTCAAATGCTGTTAAAAAAATCTCTAAATTAAGTGCTGAACTAAACCGAACTATAGCCTTGGAGGAGCAATATTGGTGGCAGCAGTCAAGGATCAACTGACTTCTATCAGGTGATAGAAATTCTCACTTCTTTCATCTGTCAACTATTAAGCGCAGACAGCGAAATAACATCATGTGTATAAAAGATGATGAAGGAAAATGGTTAATGGAGAAGAAGGATATTTCTCAGAATATTTCTTCTTTCTTTAAAAACCTGTTCTTGACCTCAGAACCTAAGGAGATGGATGTGGTGTTGGATTTCATTGAAGCTAAAATTTCAGATGAGATGAATGGGAATCTGTTACTCCCTGTGACGAAAGAAGAAGTGAAAATGGCAGCTTTTAGTCTCAGAGCATTGAAAGCCCCAGGCCCTGACGGTTTCTCTGGGCTATTTTATCAAAACACCTGGCAAGAGGTGGGGGAATCAGTTTTTATGATGGTAAAGGAATTTTTTGAAGGGCGGTCAAGACTGGAGAGTATCAATGAAACAAATATTGCTCTGATCCTCAAAGTGGACAAACTAATACATGTGTCCCAGTTCAAACCGATAGGCTTATGAAATTATTCCTACAAGATTATCTCAAAAATATTGGCAAATAGAATGAAACCTCTGCTGGATACGTGTATTTCCCCAATCCAAGCTGCTTTTGTGCCCAATCGGTGCATTCATGATAATATAATAATAGCTCATGAGGTTTATCACTACCTCCGGAGAAAGAAATCAGGGGGTAAATTCGAGTTTGCACTCAAGATGGACATGAGCAAAGCATATGACCGGGTGGAATGGGTCTTTGTTGAGAAAGTCTTACTGCGATTTGGTTTCAGCATTACATAGGTCTCCCTCATTATGAAGTGCATAGAATCGGTGAGCTTAAACATTTGTGTCTCGGGAGAAAGCATCAGTTCAATTGTTCCTAGCAGGGGACTCCGTCAATGGGATCCCCTTTCCCCATATCTATTTATTATTATGGCTGGGGTCCTTTCACTCATGATAGACAAGAGTCAAAAGAGGGGTTTGTTAAAAGGAATAAAGCTTAGTCATAAATGCCCAATACTAACTCATAGTTTCTTTGCGGATGACTCATTATTGTACATGAAGGCTAGCATTAAAGATTGCACTCACCTAGCTCAGATAATGGCCCAATACTGTGCTGCCTCGGCCCAATACTGTTAAAATCGAGCATCTTTTTTTCCTCCAACACTCTTGCAGAAGTAAGGACCATGGTGGGAAACATTATGGGTCTGTTTGGTTTGACGGGAGGGGGAGGGATTGGGAGGGAATGGGGGGATTTATACTCCTTCCCCTTGTTTGGCTAATCATATTTTTTAGAAGGGGAGGGGAAATTTTTTAAAATTTTCCCCTCTCCCCTAAAAAATCTTCCCCCCAAATCAGACGGATTTGGAGGGATTATAAAAATTGGTGTGTCAACGGACTAAAATATCCCTAATCTTTTTCTATTATTCTAGAAATACCCTAAGTGCTTCAATTTTTAACCAGGTTTTCACATGCTGTGTTCCCTGTTGAAACCCTAATCCCGATGCCAATTTCCTTCTTCCTCCATGAATGGATTTCTCAAGTTTGTAATCCATATACTAAGTTTCTCTAACCCTCCCTCTACAAAACTAAACCCCTCCTAACTTTATCTTTCAACTTCCTTATATATTTTCAAATCTGTCCTCTGGTTTGTTAACATAAATATCCATGTTAATAGAGATAAATTCAATCAGGTGGGAAATTAACTCATTCCCTTTCAAATGCTTCCTCTTCATCATTTATTTGAACCAATTAAAGGGTATACTACTACTCACAATAAAGAGAGCTATACAAGTTCAGACACAGAAGATAAACTAGATTAGTTTGCAACTGAAGTCCTGCAGGTGACTAAAATCAACGAACAACTATGTTTTTGCATACATATAGAGAGATATGGAACAATCAATGAAGATGAAGAACTATAAATTAATTAATGAAGAATAGAGAGAGCCTATCCAAGTCGGGACCTTCTGTACTTGAAAGTTCCTCTCGGGGAGATTGACGGAGGAAGAAGAAAGGGTTCAGATGGGGAGGGTAGGAGAAAATATTAATTACAAGAAACCGTGGGAAATTAGTTATTATTATATAAAAATTTAAAAAAAAAATTGACTTGATATGGTAGCAGCCAAATTAAAATAACCTGAGTTTGATAGGATATTATATATTTAATAAAGTTTGAAAAAAAAATCACTTATAACATCAATAAAGTTATCTATGTGAATATAATTTTTCTTTCCTCCTATCCAAACAAGATCATATTAAAATCCTTCTTATAACATAAGGGTAAATTTGTCAATGTGAAAAAAAAAATTCCTTCCCCTCCCCTCTTAAACCAAATAAGGCAATATTAAAATCTCTCTCCTCTCCTTCCTTCTGATTAATCCAAACAAGGTAATATTAAAATCCCTCCTATCCCCTCCCCTCCATTAAAATCCCCCCTTTCCTCTCCCCTCGGTTGAACCAAATAGACCCTATGGGAATTGCAGAGGCCGAAGACCAGGGTAAGTATCTGGGAATCCCAAGCGTTTGGGGAAAGTCAAAGTCCCAAGCTCTTGCATATGTGAGGGAAAGAATCACAAGTAAACTTCAAGGATGGGGACTATCACATCTGTCTTTTGCTGGCCGAGAGGAATTGATTAAGGCAGTGGTCCAAGCAATCCCAATTTTTCCCATGAACTGCTTCAAGTTCTCGGTTAAATCCTACAAGGAAATCCATAGCTTGATAGCAAACTTTTGGTGGGATGGAAATGCTTTTGGAAGTCGCACACATTGGAAGGAATGAGATTTTCTTACAACTAGTAAAGATCAAGGAAGGCTGAGATTTAAAGACCTTATAGCTATGAATGATGCACTTCTTGCAAAAACTGCTTAGAGGCTGATGACGCAGCCACAAGACCTTTGGGCTCAAGTTGTTAAGAGTATTTATTTCCCCAATGGGGGTTTTTTGGATGCCAAGAAGGGCTACAAGGCCTCTTGGTGCTGGTCCAGTCTAGTAGAAGGAAGGAATGTATTGAAAGAGAATCTTAGATGGGATGTGGGCATGGGTTCAGAAATTCAGATATGGGGGGACCCCTGGATTCATGGCAGAGTTTTAGCAGAACCGCTGGGGAACAGAGCCAACACTCATGGACAAAACAGAAGAGTATGCGAGCTGATTGAGAATGGAGAGTGGAGATTAGACTCTATATCAGAGCATGTATCTGACGAGATTAAGGATGAAATCCTGAATATACCAATACCGACTAATGGAATAGAAGACAAATTAATATGGGAAAAGGCTAGAGATGGAGTTTATGCAGTGAAACAGGGTTATAAGTCTGAGAAGACCAAGAAGCCGTATGGAGTGAATAGAACTGGCTTGTCTCTGATAGTTCCTTCTGCATGCTAGAGATCTATCTGGAAGCCAGAGATAATTCCAAGAGTGCAACACTTCATTTGGAGACTTCTAAACAATGCTATTGCAACAAATGAGAATCTCTATAAGAGAAGGAGATCAACGACAAATATGTGTCCCATATGTGAAGCTTCATAAGAGAACATTGAGCACCTGTTTTTCAACTGCAACTGGACCCGCTGCATCTGGTTTGGATGCCAACTGGGAGCTAAATTTGAAGCAAATAAGGTAACCAACTTTAATGCTTGGTGGATGCAGATTTCAGGTAAGATTTCACTGAATAATTATGAATTATCTCTTATATGTTGGCTGTTGTGGTACATGTGGAGAGAGAGAAATGGGAAAGTATTTAATCTGAAAGATCCTAACCCCCTGACGGTGCTGGAAATGGCTAAAAGTAGTGTTTTTGAATTTCTGAATTGCCTAAAATTTGGAATACTAGACTCTATGCCGACTGACATGAACTTTGTGAAACCTTGTGTGTGGAACCCTCCGCGGTCAGGTTGTGTGAAAATAAACTGTGATGGGGCATTTCAAGAAGGAAGGGAGATGGCTGCTATTGGCATTCTCTGTAGGAATGAATTTGGGCAATTTAAATGGGGTTTTGTTGACAAAATAAAATCCATATCTGCCTTCATGATCGAAGCTCTTGCGCTCAAAAGGGCTTTGCTAATTGCTATTGATTTGGGTATTGATGATGTCATTTTTGAGTCAAATTGTCTGTTCTTAATTAACTGTGTAACTGCTAAGTCTGCATCCTCATTTGATTGGCGTTGTAGAGGCATTATTCACGACATAATTAGTCTGCTTGCTTCTAGGGATGGGTATGTGATTTCCTTCTCTCCTCGCGAGGGTAATCTTGTTGCGGATCATCTAGCAACATCTACTTATAAGGGGGTGTACCTGATAGGGTGGGTTAATCATCCACCACCTCCTTTGATGACTCTTCTAGCCCAGGATGCCCAATAGACTTCTCTAGTTGTGAGTGAATCTCTTGATGGCAGCCACTCTAGAACTGGAGCCTTTTGTTAGCAGTTCTTTTTTTGACGCCTTTGATTAGTTGTGGTTGGCTTTTACTTCTAGTTTTATTTTAGTTAAGACTGGATCTTCTGGTACTATGCTTATCTGTATGTAATGTTCTCAAGCAATGGAAAGTCACATTTCCTTGAGCAAAAAAAGAAAATCACATTTACTCCCGTTAATATATTTGAGTTAAAAAACACATTTGTAATAAAATTTTTCTCATAAACTTAATTAAATTCTAAAAGTAGTTTTTGCTACTAACCTAAATACGCACAATAACAAAAAAAAATTGTCTAATTGTTTTAGGACATGTTTAAATTAATGTTGGAAAATTACGTTCATACAAATCGAGACAGAATTTTTCTTATATATTTATCTTGTATATCATAAATTACTTTTAAAAAATCAATTTCTACTGCTAATTCTAATAAGGATTTAATTCATAAATAGTGGGGCTCTTCTAAACTCCCTCTATTTCTATTTATAATAGCTGGACAATGTTTAAGAAAATTATTGAACTTGGTTAAAAATAATAAATATGTCTAAAATAAACTTTTATTTTGAAACATGCTCTCATTAATAAGGAGGACGGTAAGAGAGAAAAAGAGTAAATTTAAGTATCACTAACTTTCTGATTAATGCAATATACTAATTAATGAGGGGCAAGATTTTTTTTTTTTAAAAAAACTCATTAAATGCTTAAACAATTTTTGTTAGGCTCTTATAAAAAGAACGAAGACAATTTAAATTTTAGGCTCTTATACAAAATACCGGAAGAAGAGTATATTAATAAGGGAAATAAGCATGCTCTTACGATTCAAGATTTTTAGGAATTTCTTATATTAAAAAAAACACACACACACATATATATATAACCAATGGAGTCATGTGAGGCTACAGTGCTACACACATTTTCCATAAACATATGTATAAGTTATTGAATATTGATTAACTTTCAAGCATCACCAATAATTTATTGTTTGCCCTAGCGAATGCGTACGAAATATTGATTCATCTATTTTTAAATATAATAAATGAAATGGCATACAAGTTACTATAAATTTAATTTGCCCCTACGTATACATTTTATAAAAAAATTATAACGAGGTTATTAACATTATTGTTAAATTCATGAGTTGATTCTTCGAATTTACTATTTATATGTTTTCTAGCTAACCAAATCACGTTGAGATATTAATAAACTCGTAATCGTTGTAAACTTGGTTAAACTCACAAGTTTATATACTAAATTTATCATTTTTATTTTTCTAGCTTATAAAACCGTTTTAACTCATCATTAAACTTATGTTAACATTTTTATTGGATCATACTTAGCGGCTCTTTATATGAGTTTTATATAAATTTCTTTGTTGAATATTGTAAATTTTGAATGTTGATGGATTTAATTTCAATTGTTTAGATTTAAAATATATCTAAATCAAATTGTTGTCATCTTTTTATCTTTTAATTATTTATTATACACTATTAATACATATTTAATAGTGAAACTAAATTGTAATAAGTTTACAATTCAAATTCACATCATTATCACAAGTTTACTTAAACTCGTGATTTTGACAATGTTGACCATAAGTAAGGGGCTTAGTTATATAAAAATTTTAGTAATAAGTGAAATGTTGTCGTTTTATGCTCATTAGTTGTCATTATGAATTCTTGGTAATTAAAAATTCTTTCTGATTTTAAATATATGGCAAAGTTTGTAATACAAATTATACTATAAATTTTATCATATATTTAAAACCAGAGGTAATATATTTTTTAGGCCTCATAATAATTTTCATACATTTTAATTATGTAAGGGCACTTTTGCTTGACCCCATGAATGCGCACCATCGAGAGTAATGTTTAATTTGTTGTTACGAATAAGGTAGTTAAAATCAAGATTTTACGTAAAATCGAAAGAGGGATAAAAAATCGTAAAATGCAAAATCATAACATCAAAATATCGTAAAAACATAAAAGTGTTTGAAAAATTAATAAAATCATTTTAATGAAAAAAGAAAATCATAAAAATGTAAAATCACAATAATAAACTGAAATTTTAACTATCATAGTCACGAATACACTCCCCAAGTTTTGTAAAACATGCTTAATTAAGGTATAATGACAAGCAATTTTCATTAATTATTCCTAGGGATTCTGGATCTCAATTCTCAAAAAAACTGTCAATAAATTAGTCAAAAATCTCACGTGGCCCTTCTGTATTTATACACGCCACCTTCCATTCCCAATAAGTGACCCTGAAGGATTGGTTGATTCCATGGTTGTTTTGGCTCAGCTCTGAAGTTTTAATCTACAAGTTTTATTTTATTTTATTTTTTATTTTTAAAATAACACATACACAAATTGTTTTTCCCTTAACTTTCGGCTTACAAAGTATAATTATGATAAAAGTCATTTTTATAGACCTGACCTCAATCCAAATAAGCAGTACCTTAGAGTGGAACCAACCATGGAACACTATATTAAAAAAAAAAAAAAAAAAAGAACCCCTCATCTTTAGGTTCAACTGGCAAAGGGGTTGGAGACTCTCACCAAAGAGACAGAGTTCAATCTTAGAGTTGGTGAAGGCGCTGGGGGAGACATCCTAACTCTTGGGTGCCTAAGTAAATGCTTGAGGGTAATAGTTAGCTCGTCCTACCCAACATTGATATCACCTAGGAGGAATGGAGATTTTGCCCTGCTTTTGGATTGTGGGTGAACCCAACCCCTTTCTTACAATTTTTCAGGGGGAGAGAGAGAGAGAGAGAGAGAGAGAGAGAGAGAGATGATCAGCTTAATTAAAGCGAGTGAAAAGGAGGGTGAGGTCCGAGATATTAGTTGGCAGCCAAAAAATATCATAAGCTATACCAAGATTTTTCTTACAAGAATCAGATATGAACTTTAATTTATATATTATAAAATTTTATATAGATCTTATTATAGTATATGTACTTAATATTAATAATATAAAAATAATAATGGTCAATATTGTAGTTAAAAAATACATTGAGAGAGTAAAAAGTTTGCAACTCAAATTACATCATCACACCCATTTAAAAGATATTTTCGTCCCTAATATTGAGGGTTGGGATATAATTTTCTATAAATACAAAAAAATGGAATGGACACTTGTACCTTGGGAATACTTACTTCACAGGATCAATCATAAAGAAATTCCTTTGAAGAAATCGATTTACTCCTTGGACTGCTTTCCGATCCAAATTGCTTCAGATCTTTCACTTTCTTGGGGTCTAAATTCAGGGCTCATTGCATCTTAGATCTAAGCCTTCATTTGCTGCTTATTGAGTCAGAAGCTGCTTCTTGCACGCATTTCACTGTCAATTCTTGCCAGACAACCAATATTACACGGCAGAAAATACTTTTTTTGATTGATGACTTTAATTTCCCTGCTGTTCATACTATCTGTTTTTCATCAATAGGAACTCTTACTGTATGTATTATGTAAATTCTTCTTAATTAATGTCATTTTGTCTTGCATTAAAACAAAAAAGATTATAGGACTTCAGGGGTTGTTTGATTTTGTTTTGTTTTTTCTTTTTAAAAAACCTGTTTAAAAAACTAAAAACCCAAAATAGTTTTTAGTTGTTTTCTTGTTTTTCTTTTATTGTCATCACCTATACCGCATTACCTATTCTGTCCCATGTGATGGTTGCCGCTAATCATTTTAAAAACATATTTTTCAAAACAACTATCCAAACATTTTTTTTGTTTTCAAAACTTGTTAAAAATAATTTTATAAAACTGTGTTTTGAGAGAGAAAAGCAGAGAATGGAATCAAAAATAGAGTGCAACAGAAGGAATTGAATTAGACAAGGAAGAATAGGATATATAAGGATTCACTAATCAAGTTCCTTACAGGAATACCAACAATAAGACTCGCAAAACTTATATCACTCAAAGATATTTGTGTACAGAAATATAATAAAATTGATGCTATTCGATCGAGCAACGAGAAAACAAATTCCATCAAGTCCCATCTTATTGGAATTTGGAAATGACAAACAAGAAAAACATACAAGAACAAGGGAAGCTATAGATATTGAAGCCCCCATGCGTAACTATCAAGTACCTTGGCAACTCAAACAGAAAAAAAAAAAAAAAAAAATCCAAGCAATCCCAACATGGCGGGGCAGAACAAACAAACCAATCGGTCTTATCAAACTCAAATGAAAAAAAAAAAAAAAAAATCCTAATCCACCTCGGGTCCTAATAAAACTTCCACAGAGAAAGGAGTACCATACCATGTAGATTAGAATGATTGAGGTTCAACTTGCACCGATCATTAGGATCAAACCAGAAAATCAAAGCATGTGTACCAATCAAGTTGCTGTATTGTGAGGTTGACATTTCATATTCATCAAAGATGAGCGTGTAGTGTTTATCTCTTTAATTTTGGGGTGTGGACTATTTTATATTTTTTTAATTAAATCGTATACTCACTCTAAAACATTTTCTGTTTTAAATTTCTTAAATTAATTAATTTCTAGTTATGCCTTCAAAATTTTTTTCCTATAACATTGGTATCTTGATATATTTTTTTAGTATCACCTAATGTTTGAAATATTTTTTCCAACACTTAATATCTTAAGTTAACTAATTTTTAAAATATGATGTATTTTTTTTTTTAAAAAAAAAAATCCCCTTTTATTAGAGAATGAGTGAATCATCATGAAATAAGAATTTTATAATGTGCAGCAATTGAGCCGCTCTCATTACCATTGTTTTTTGTTCAATCAGACTCTCATTATCTTAAAGCTTGCATAACAATGACCAAATGCTTAGATTGATTGAACAAATTCCCGCTAGAATTCTAATAAATTCAAACAAAGTTTATTTACGTCACAGCTTGCCAAGAACTTCTAATGGAGTTCACAAATCCAGTGCTAAGAAGTCTCTTAACATACTTGCCAAGAATATCTACCTCCAAATTCACCTTCTGACCTACTTTCTTCAAAGGAATCACCACATTTTGTGGGTGTAAGCCACCAACATGAAATGGAAACACCCTTCACCAAACACATCCACTGCAGTCAAACTAGTCCCATCCACAGCTATAAAACCATTAGGCACCACATACTTCAATATCTCCTTCTCTGCTTTCACTTTCACCCATAAGGAATCTTCTCCTGGGTCCATTGAAAATATCTCCCCTGTACCATCTACGTGCCCTTGAACAAAATGCCCACCCATTCGGGTCGTGGGCGTGACCAGATTCACCAACCACCCGGGTTCCAGCTCCATCAATGAAGTTTTCCTTAGCGTTTCAGTAGATAGTCGGACGGTGAAATCGGAAACATTGGGATCGAATTGGGTTACCGTGAGGCAAGTGCCATTGACGGTGTCTCTCCGAGGATTACGTCGTCGAGAACGGTGTTTGCCCCGATCTTCATGTTGAATCCGCCGTCCTGGGCGACCCCCGAGCTGCTTGATTGTGCCCATTTCTTGGACAATTCCGGTGAAGAGGCATCGGACTGTGCGGTGGCGTTTGGTTGTGGATTTGTGTGTCGGATCGCTGTTGAATCTTCTTAGGTATTTGGATGATCTGGCTAGAGAAAATGAAACCGCCATTTTTGTTGAACTCATGATAAACCCATTCAAGAGCAATTCTGAAAGCCCTAACATTGAAAACAGATGAAAATTCCCCCTTCAACTTTCCTCTCTTTAAATCCTCTTACAATGGCTTAGATACCAAAACTTAAATCAAATTTTTAATTTTGAGGGTATTAAACTATTGATCCCTGGTCTATAACGTGATCATGTGTGAGAGCTCCTAAATCGAAAGTCACTAATATTCGGCTAGGAGAGATCATAGAACTGAATCATTCAATGCAAGTAATTCTGCATATCAAAATTATACAGAGCATATCGATCAGAAAGAGAATAACATATAATTTGACAAAATTCAAGGGGCAAAAAGGTAGGAAATCAAATAGGAAAAGGAATTGAAGTCTCTGAAAGGCCTTGAACTTTTATATCAGGATAACAAGCAAAAACAGAGAACTTGAAGCTAGGATTTACAATCCTCTGAGAGGAATCATTACAGTTGTGGAATGTCAAAGAACATTACTTTCGAATTAGCGAACTTATCAACTGATTTTGTTACTACTTTGGTTTGTTCTTCCCTATAGCATCAAATCTTTGGGTCAACAGATACAGATTGTTTCACATTCGCCAGAGTATCGTGAATCAACGCAGCCTTAAAAAGGTTAATACTCAATGTATTAAATTTTTATCATTAATTTTGTGAAAAGAAGTGTATACTTTATTATCATGTGCACTTTATATTTGAGCGTGGCAGCTCTTGATTCTTTACAAGTGACTCCAATTTCATAGAGTGTGAAAGTATTAAGAAAAACTGAATGCAAAAGCCAGTTCTAATAATTGGTGCAAAGCTATACATAAACAAAAATAAAAAAAAATCTTATATTTATACCGTGCAAGGAAAAAAGTTCCAAAGTTTGTCTCCCATGTTTAATTTATAAAGAAAATTTGGTTATCTGTTTATCCTTTTTTTTGTCTTTGCCTTGAAGATCAAGCGTCCACATATACAAGGAGCATCAACCTCCATACCTACCACTTAACAAGAAAAGAACTTCAAATACCTGATCATACTTGTAGCCACAAGCGACAAAACTCTACTGGTTTGTGAAAGATTAAACCTACATATATTTGCGCAACAGTACTCTCAGAGATCCATTTGAATCGGGTAAATTAATCTTAATATTGAAGAAACCAAGAAGAGAAGGTAACTAGCGAGCAGAAGGCAGAGAGGAAGAAAACTAAACCTAACATAGGTAAGTAATATTGTTTTGAAATGTCAGGATGCAACGAAAAGGACATTTAACTAATGTAACTTTTTATGTCGAGATCAAGAGTGCAGATCACCTATACCTAAAAATAAAATATTGCCAAGAACAAAAGGTTGAACACAGCAGAAAAAGTGGAACTTAAAAAAAGACTTTAACTGGACGGCATCATAGTACATACATACAGATAAAAAACCTCACCTAACAACACACAAAAGAAGTAATTAACTTGCGTCAGTGTCCCTTGTTTTTCCTTCCTTCCTAACCCTCCCAGTCAAACACATCTGTTATTTAAAGCCTTCCTTGAAACCCCAGAATTCACACAACATAGCAGAAGAGTTTTTGTGTGATCAAAATCAAATCCTATGAGTAAGCTTAAGAGAATTGGCCTCCTTGTGTTGAGGTTCTTAGCCTTTGGAGCCACTCTTTCAACGGTTATTGTGATGGCTACTAGCCACGAAAGACTTGGCTTTTTCCCTTTCTATTATGATGCAAAGTACACCAACACACCTGCCTTCAAGTAAGTATTGTTGTTAATTTTTTTTTCATGCAGAATTAACGAGTCTGTGTTTTTTTTTTTCCTGGGGATATGAAGCTGATTATTGAAAATCTTGGCAGGTACTTTGTGATTGCATATTCTGTAGTGACTGTGTATGGATTCTTCGTTATGCTTCTTCCCCCAAAGAGTTTGCTCTGGCGCTTTGTTGTTGCTTTGGATTTGGTAATTTCTGCCCTAAGACTCACTTCTTTCTTTTCCACATCACTAAAGCATAATATGCATCATTCAGCCATGAGTCATTGTTAGCAGAATCTAGAAAAAACCTGGTTTCGTCCCTTTTATAATTGATCCTGAAATTAAGATTCATGTCAAAAGGAGTTCTTTAATATTTGCTAACCAAATCAATCATCATCAATGATCAATGAACATGTAAATGTGAGAAAGATAGCTTTCTTTTTGTTATATCGCAAGGTTCTGACTCTGACCCATTTACCTTACCTATGTTTTATCTCATCCCCACCACCTAAGTTAGCCCAGATGGCTAGAAAGATTCATTTCATCACTTTCTTTTTATTTTCCCAATAACCAATACAAAAGAGGGAGTAAGCCTAAAAATACATTAGGAATTAAATAGTGGGAGAGTTAGCCATTTGCAACCTTGTTTTGTCAATGAGAAATATGTTGGCATTTAATTTGCTATTGACAGGTAAGCGTGTTCTTAATTTTCAGGAGTACTAAAAACCAGTCCCATTATCAGAAACTATACCATTAATCCTATCTATAAAGATCTTTGAATCAAATTCTAAAATTATTTGTTATAAAGCCCATTTCCCAAACAAATCTGAGATTTCTTAATAGACCCAATTCTTCATCTTCATATGCTCCACATTTACCAAAAGTTTGAGAAAACCCAACTATCAACTTTTTTTTTTTTGATACTGACCCAACTATCAACTTGCATGAATGGAAGTCATTGCCTCATATTTGGGCCTGAGACATAAACCAAGCCCAATCATTAAGCCCATAGAAATGACATAGTGGGCCTAATTTGACCCCATTTGTCCAGCCCAGTCTTGTATATTCACTGTGTGTGTGTGTGGCGCAGGTATTCACAATGTTGCTGATATCAAGCGAATCAGCCGCAGTGTCAATAGCGTATGTGGGGAAGAAAGGGAATGTGTATGCAGGGTGGTTACCAATATGTGGTCAAGTTCAAAATTACTGTGATCACGTCACCGGAGCTTTGGCTGCCGGTCTCGCCGCAGTCATAATATACGTGATTCTCCTCATGTACTCCATTCACTCTGTCCTCGACCCTCTCCTTTTGACCAAACATGGAGGTTGCCCTCATTATTAGGTTTATCAGTTGTTACATTTGTTCTACGTTATCTGTTGTGTGTTTTTGTGTCATTTCTTGAGATCTTATCTCTTATTTTGACTTTTAAGTTTTAACCCATTTCTTAGATTCCGGGGCACCCTCCTATTTGTGTTTTCTCACTTAGGACGGTCCTCTCACAGGTAATTGACAGAATTTAGCTGGGCCTATGTTTGTTTTATTGATTAGTGACAATCATTAGTCCCTTCTATCAAAATCATATTGATAGCTCCATTTTATTGTCACTGATAAGAGATGGTTTGAACTGCTGAATAACATTTCAAACAAAACAGTTTCATCAAGAGAATCAAATAAATAACAAATAGCGTTTCATGTAGTAGGGAAGGAATGGGAAAAAAAGAAGAAGTCATTTTTGTTTTGTTTTTTAAGACACTACTAAAACTTGAGGTGAAAAAAGAATAAAACGAAAATAATTAACTTTGTTGGGGCTTTTATGGGTCCCTGTAACTTATTAATATGGAGGTGGAATAGAGCACGCGAGGGCACTGCTTGCATAAAGTGGAGAAAAAGCATTAATATCATCATGAAGCTGTTCTAAAAGTTTAATATTACTTCGATGGTAGAGGTGGGAATTAGATAATCACTTTATAGATGTTTAAAAAAAAAATTGTTAATGTGGTTATTTATAAAATTGTTAGTATATGTTAATTTTTAAATATCTTTTTTATTCATTAGATAATACATTAATTGAGGTGTGAAAGATGAAAAAGGAAGAAATGAATTGCAATCAAGTTATGGATGAAGTAATGATTTACGGCTCGAACCAGTAAAATGTACTTTTTTTTTTTTAACCCAACAAAGTAGCAATTCTAACAAAAATTAGGGTGAAATATACTTTTAGTTTTTTAATTTTACATGAAATATATTTTTTGTCCTTATCTTTTAAAGTATAGTGTTGGTTCTATAATTATAACATTATTAGTGTAGTCAATGGAAAACACTGGTGCAATTTACTCAAATGATGACTATGTAAACTTTAATGATGAATGTGTAATTAAATGTTATTAGTCTTATATTTAAAATTATGTAAACTAAAAAATATCTAAAAATCCAATAAAGAAACCAACATCAAAACATCGAGTGCATTAAAAAAATTTAGCTTAATAATCTATGTATATTAATTTAATAATCTAAATAACAAAACCTCTATTTTACTTACCACAATTGGATGGTTTGTTTTAGTTTAATAATCTAAATATATTATATCAAAAAATTATGTTTTGTTAGTTACACAGTCATCACTTGAGTTTTCCGCATCAATATTTTCTATTTACAAAATATAAATATTAGACCAAAAACACACTTTATAAAATTAAGGGATTATAAGTATATCTCAGATAAAACTTAGAAAACTAAAATCATACTATAACTATAAAATGAAATGGAATAATCACCGTGAAACAATTTGGTATGTTTTTCACTTTTTTGAGTATGTTACAAAAAATATATTTTAAATATCTAATTAAGAAAGAAAAAAGGCTAGCATGCCATCCGCCAATATTTTTCCTTGCCCCATTTTTAGGCTTGGAATCACCATTCATTTGCATAATAATGTAAACATATTATATATTTATCTCATTATACTATAAATTAATATTAAAACACTATTTTAAAAGATTCTAATCTCTAAACAAGCCGTTAATTTCTAGGAAGGATTTTAAAAAATCCTGTTATTTTTTAGTCGCCAACCAAAAAGTCTTGGTGGAGCTAGAATCGTATCATTACAATTTTCATTTTTCTCATCTATCTCATCATAAGAATTAAAATCCATATAGCACTTTTTTTTTTAACAAAGCAACAGGGATTAAAAACAGCCACATGAATTGTTTAATCGATAAGCAACACGGCAATAATTAGGGTCAACAGTCAACACTAATCTTTGGGGGAATCAGTTTCACACCATTTTCCCTTTCATTTACATTGTCCAGATTTGATTTTTTTAAATTAGTGATTTTTTTCTTAAAAAAATCATTTTTCAAAAATATATTAGTAAAAAAAATATCTTTATTTTAGATTTTTTATGTATTAAAATAATTTTTTTTTAAAAAAATAAATTTAAACCATTGACAATGTATGATGTAACACATACCAACTTCCTCTTGGTTTATGTCCAGCGAAGCCTCTTCTAATTACTAGAACCTTAATACAATAATCCTACTTATCCATAGTGCTTTATGTCCTCTTCTACACAAATCATTCATATCGATCCACCTGTGCAGTTTTCTCATATTTTATATATTCTTATTTTGCATATTTCAAATTATTATTGATCTTGTACCGCGGGGACAAAAAAGTCAAAAATAACGTACGGTACTACATAAATCTGACCAGAGGCCACAAGTTTAACCATTTGTATAGCCACAGAAACATCGTGGTCTTTTTTTTGAACAATAAGAGACATTGTGGTCCACGTAAACGTGTGTTGATTTTTTTTGTTTTTTTTTTGTTTATGGCCGGTGATATTGTATACTACAACAGTACTACTCTTTTGATCCTCATTAAAAAAAATTAATAATTCTTATAAACTAATAAATATAATCAAAGTCAATACAGTTATTATAATTTTTTTTTAAAAAATATTACCCTTATTATTACTAAACTTTAATATTATATTAATTATTATTTTAATCTATTGTCTTTATAAATTATGGATGTACATTAAAAAAAAATTAATATTCATTAAAAACAAATAAGTGCCTTAAAAAAAACTAAATACACTTGTTAATCAATATTTTATAATAAGGTTAACGTGCAAAAATACATATAAGCTTTTTCCCAGGAGCAAAATACACATATGTTTTTTTAGGAGTAAAAATATATACGTGGTTACCATTTTGATGCAAAATTCACATCTCACTGTTAAGTCACTGTTCACCACTATTAAGTTATTGTTTACCTCATTTCTTTCTTTTTCATCATAATGAACAGTGACTTAACGGTGATATGTGATTTTTGCACAAAATGGTAACCATGTATGCATTTTTGCTCCTAAAAAAAACATGTGTATTTTTGCTTCTAAGGAAAAAGCTCAAGTGTATTTTTGCACCATAACCCTTTATAATAAGGACAAAATACTTTGTTGGTGAATTTTAAATTAACATCTCTAAAACACATATCACTTCTTATTTAATAAGTATAATTTTTTATCAAAAAATGCTAAAAAAATTAGAAGAGAAAGGTATACATGTTTATATACCTAGCGTTAATTTAAACAATTTAACCTAAGTTGTGTGCTTAAATTTTTACTTTATCACGAATTAAAAAAACCAAGAAGAGAATGTAAACATTATTTAAATATGAGAGATGTTACTAGTATGTACACTTTTTTATTGCATAAAAAACTGTGCAATTCAAGCATGTGAGGAAAAAAAAAAAAATTATCCCAACCACACCAAGGGCTACCTCATCGACTCGTCTGGAGTCATGGTCGGTCTTCATCCTTATCTTTCTCTCCAAACCAAAGCATGCCTTACATATAAAAATGAATTCTTTTTTCGTCGAACTCTCACAAATCATAAATATATGCGAAACTTGGTTTAGCATACAAGCGCAGACGCCAAAGCATTAAAGTAATTCCTCCCTCCATCCCTCCAAATCACCCAGATTTCTTATCTCAAAGGTTGGATCTTCCTTTGAAGATCTCTTCTGCATCGTGTAGTTATCCAGCTATGGCGTCTGGATCGTCTGGTCGCGGTAACTCCGCCTCCAAAGGGTTTGATTTTGCGTCCGATGACATCCTCTGCTCATACGAGGACTATGGCACCCAGGATTCTTCTAATGGCAATCATAGCGATCCAGTCATCGGCAACAATTCTTCTAAGGTTTGTATCGATGGGCTTTCTCGGTCGATTTAGGGTTTGACTTTCTGTTATCTTTCCATCTCGGGGGCAGTTTCCGAATTTAGCCGCGATGCTTTGCTAGGGATAGGTG
Source organism: Acacia confusa (assembly GCA_037074495.1). Lineage (NCBI taxonomy): Eukaryota > Viridiplantae > Streptophyta > Magnoliopsida > Fabales > Fabaceae > Acacia > Acacia confusa. Next base: position 6,408,601 of record CM073509.1, read on the forward strand.
ATTAGGGTTTAGGAAATTTAACATGCTTTTAGCGAATAATTTGGTGGTCGCGAAAGCAAGTTCTTTGATATCGTTGTCTTTCTTGTAATTTTCCCCTTACCCTGTCGTTGATAGATTCTTCCGAATTTGATTCGTCAATCTTTATCCTTCCGCTTATTATTGGGCTCCATGGGTTTATAGGAATATCTTAAAATAGCAATAATTTCAAGCGACTTGGGGGTTGTATTATCGCGTTGAGCTTGTTCTCGGAAATGAGCCCAATCATTGTCTGGTTTTGTCAGACTGGACTTCCATTTTTTGTGGTGGGTAAAAGAACAGGGGATCATGCTTAATGAACGCTACTACATTTCTGCGATGGATCAAAATTTGTCTTTGCACTATATTCAGTGTCATTATCACCCGGAAGATCTTTTCAGTGGCGTAGCTTCGCCCGGGCAAGTGTCCACATGCTTACTGCTTGGAGCTATAAATTCTGAGTAGTAAGTTAGCTGTGTTGGGGTATATATCAGCTGCTTAGCTAGTTTTTATGTGTGTCCAACCCAGTGAAAGGGAAAACATCAATTGGCAGTGAGTTGATAAAAAATTGTAAACGAATGTGATGTAACAATAGTTGAGAAGGAAAAGGGCCAGGGAATTATGATTGGAGGGACAGAATACTAGGAAGCACTTACTCGTGGAATTCCCCCTTGTATATCTGTCTCCCCATTTATTGTTGTCTGATGCATATCCGACAGTGATGTGCCTAAATAAGTATCCTTGGTGTGTAGAGCCGAAAAAAGAAGAAAATAAAAATAGAAGTTGAAAGTTTTGCGGCAGTTGCTGGAAGGATACAACTGAGATATGGCTCCTGGTTCTACACAATATGATATAACTTGGATTGAAATTCACTTTTAGGTCTTATGGAAGTTGGTTGAAAAGTCTTCTGCACCACTCATCTTAATCTGCAGGTCAATTCAGATTTCCATCCGCATCCTATTTCAGCATTTGTTTTGTTTTCCAACTTCTATGTTTGTTTCAAGGTTGATTTCCATTTTAATTTTAAGTTTATCTTTTCTTGCTTTGACAAAGTTCTCCTTTTCAACAAGGGATGTCATTTGTCAATATCATATTGTTTATATTGGACAACAAGTTCTCTAGTTCATCTAGAAATGGTATGCTGGGTTTAATATGGAATATTTGGCCATTCTTATGCTTATCTCTTTTCACGTGAATGTTATGGCTTGAGGATTTTGAATCAAATTTACCTTGCTTAAACTATTCTGTAATTCTAAATTGAGTCCTTGAAATCTTTGTTTCAGCCGGATTTTCACAAGACAAGGATGACGAGGACATCAATGTTTCCTGCTACTGCCTATAGCCCACCAGAGGATTCTTTAAGTCAAGATGTGATTGCCACAGTAGAGAAGAGCATGAAAAAATATGCTGACAATCTCATGCGGTTTCTTGAAGGGATTAGTTCAAGGCTATCACAGTTGGAGTTATATTGCTACAATCTTGACAAATCAATTGGAGAGATGCGAACTGATTTAAATCATAGCAACGGAGAGGCAGAGTCAAAGCTTAAATCTCTTGACAAACACCTTCAAGAAGTAAGTTACATTTTCAATGGATGGTATCTTCAGTAACAATCATTGTACTCCTTGATTTTTCCTTTTCTGGTCTGTGCTTGATAATATTTTTATAGCTTAAACTAAGAATCAGTCTTCTTAATGGATAAATTTTATTCTTATTTTTTTTTATTGGTTTTCATGTAGGTCCACAGGTCTGTGCAAATTTTAAGAGACAAACAAGAGCTAGCTGACACTCAGAAAGAACTAGCCAAGCTTCAACTTGTTCAGAAAGAATCATCTTCCTCAAGCCACACACAGTCCAACGAGGAGAGATCTTCCCCTTCTGCCACAGAGCCTAAGAAAACTGATAATGCATCTGACACTCACAATCAGCAGTTAGCTCTTGCCTTACCCCATCATGTTGTTCCCCAGCAGCAGCCTATGGTACCCCACTCTCAAGCTCCAGCACCAACAGTCACCCAAGCCACGCAACAACCTCCATATTACATGGCGCCCTCTGCGGTACCCAATCCACAAGCTGTGGCTCAGATTCCCCAGAACCTGTATTTGCCTTCTGATCCACAGTATAGATCAACCCAATTACCTTCTCAAATAACTCAGACCCCACCTGTTCAACAGTATCCTCCTCAGTATCAGCAACCGCCGCCTCCTGCTCCACAACAGCAGCCACAGCAGCAGCAGCAGCAGCAGCAATGGCCTCAGCAGGTGCAGCCTCCCCAACCTCCCTCTATGCAACCTCAAATGAGGCCATCCTCTTCAGTTTATCCTTCTTACCCTCCGAGCCAAGCCCCGAATCAATCTCCCCCTGAAACACTGCCCAACAGCATGCCAATGCAAATGTCCTATCCAGGGATTCCGCCACCTGGATCTAGCCGTGCTGACCCCATGCCCTATGGATATGGTGGTGGTAGAACTGTCCCACAGCAACCCCCTCCCCAGCAAATGAAGGGTTCATTTCCGGCACCTGCAGGCGATGCATATGGACCCACTGGGACCCACCCTGCACTTCCTCCTGCTTCTGGATACATGATGTATGATGGTGAGGGAGGAAGAACACATCCATCCCCATCTCCTCATTATGCTCAATCCGGGTATCCTCCAGCTAGTGCTTCCCTTCAGAACCCCACTGGTCACAGTCTCATGGTTCGGAGTCCTAGTCCATCACAATTCGTTCGCAACCACCCCTACAATGAACTGATAGAGAAATTGGTGAACATGGGATTCAGAGGTGACCACGTGGCAAGCGTGATTCAGAGGATGGAGGAGACTGGGCAACCTATAGATTTTAACTCGGTGCTCGACCGTTTGAATGTTCATGGCTCTGTTGTCCCCCAGAGAGGATGGTCAGGATGAAGTTGTTTGTATTGTGGGACGCCCGCTTGAACAGTGCTTAGATGTTGTGGAGGGCGTTCTGTTTGAATTTCAGAGACTCAACCATTGCGCTTTTTATTATGCATGGAATAAAAATTTGTGTAATGTCTATTCTATGTAAAATGTATGAGGATTATATATGTCTGGGGCCTTATTTGCTTGTTATCCATCACCAAGAATCAAATATTTGGCTGGGCTGCTCGTCTATCAGGTAGACTTGATTGAGATAACGTTAGAAAATCACGTTTACTTGAGTTAAAACTCTTATAATTTTTGTTCGTATACAGTAAATTATGATGAAAAAATATTTGTTTACTCCTAATCCAAATAGGAGACATTGTGAGAGGTGGTTTTTAGTGATGAGAGACAATAGGAGTTTATCACAGCCATCTGTTTGCAACTTACGGATAATTGTAGACATTAGCCATTTGTTCTTTTGTTAAAATTTAAGGAAATATGTAGTATTTTTGGGAGTTCTGTAATTGTTTCAACTCTGTAATGTAATATTACGTAATCATAAAATCTTTGTTTGAAAAGTTTGATATGCAATTAAAACCTAAAATACAATATCACCTCTTGCTGAATTCTAATTCATTAACCCAATTAAGTTAAAAAAATTTGAAAGGTGAAGTCGGTCTATCAAAAATGGTGAAAACATCAATGACGATTTCAATAAGCGATCCATATTTTAACTTTATGCTCCTTTTCCTAACTAAGAGAAAGGGGATCCTTAAGACATTGACAAAGAGCAGCAGGCAAAAGGGCAAAAGAGGGGGGATGACAAAGAAAAAGGAAAAGAAAAAATTCCTTAAGAAAAACTTTAAAATTTTTAAAAGATAAAAAAGTGTTTCAAATAATTATAATATTAAAGAAATGTTAGGGTCTGATTTGTCATTTTCTTAATTAATCCCTTTTAACATTTTTAATTTTAAAGACCCTTAGCTTAAATTAAGAGTCAAATCCTGAATCTGTATGTCAACCGACCTCACAGGTTTTGATTAAAGTTGATATTCAAACCAAAGTGAGTTTTTCTTGGGCTACCTAATTCAAATAATCACAAAAAAAAAAGAGTAAAATTTAACAAAACTAGACCACTAGTATTTTTGTCTTAAAGACAACCAGTTAGAGCTGGTTGTAATCCGTCAGTGCACTATAAGGAATTTAGCTACAAAACTACTATCCTCTAAGCAAGATCATTGTTTTAAAGTCATGAGAGGTGATGAGTCTAAAACAGATAATATTAAGAGCGAGGGATTAAAATATTACAAATGATATCAAAATTAGACTCGGGTTAATGTAAGCCAATATGCCAGCGAGGACTCTAGTCTAACGATAGGTAGAGTGTATTGTCCCATATTGGATGAGGAAGGGAATGCAAGACCTTTTATAAGGGATTGAATACCTCCCTCTCTCAATGTGTTTTAAAGCTATGAGGGGTGACGGCCCAAAAATGACAATATTGAGAGTGATGATGTTACAAGGGCTCTCACACAAAGCATCATAGATAAAGAAAAATTTAACAAAGTTGGACCACTGGTGTTTCCGTTCAAAGACAACTAGATGGAGTTGATCGTAACCAGTCAGTGCAACTTAGGAAATATCAAGAGCAAGACACTAAAATGTTATAAATGGTATCATAGCTAGGCTTGGATCAATGTGCCAGCGTCCTCATCAAGAGCGAGACATTGAAATATACAAATGGTATCATAGTTACTGAAATATTACAAATACTATCATACATCAATGCATTATCACAGTTAGGCTTAGATCAATGTGCCAGCGAGGATGCTGATCTACTAAAATATTACAAATGGTATCATAGTTCGGCTCAGGTGAATGTGCCAGCGAGGATGCTTGTCGTAAAGATGAGTAAAGTGTCATAGAAGGTTAAGCTCAAGGTCAATGCAAATGCATGTGGAAATGAAGTGGTGTGGGGTGGTTACACTCCATTAAGGGCTAGGGAATAATTTTTATTTTTATTGAGTCTCTGTTAGTAGGCTCATGACTATAGGAGATTTTTTAGTTCATTTACCTTGTCTTTCTTATTACTTATGATTCTGGATAATGCGCCTAGATATTAGGTTGGCATGCTGTGTGCCATTGTTCGATAGAGTCTATAATATTGATGAGCTGTAAATTTATCATGTTTTAAGACACAAGATTAGCGTGAAATTGATCTAATATGATTAAAACGGTTAAGAATAATAAGTTAAAAACATGGATTTGATGTCAGACATACCCTCACAAGTATTCTCGTGTGTTTTGTAGGTTTTTATCCATGAGAAAAGCTAATTGGAAGAGTCAAGAAAGTCAAGAAAAGAAGCCACAAAGGAAGCCCAAAGTTGGCGCCCAAGGCACCAACTTTCTGGAGGCACACAGTAAGTTGGCGCCCAGGGCGCAAGAATTGCGAAAATATGATTTTTCTTATTTTAGGGCCTGAAAAAAGAAAGAAAATTTATATTCTTTAATGTTTTTGAAATCCAAGGGGCCTAGAATATAAAAAGAAGAAACCCTAGCAAAGAAAGGGACATTCTTGAACCTTTGGCACAAGAAACAACTAGACGGCATTAGAGAGGAGGATCAAAGCAATTGTGGAGATCAACCTTCCCCAACCCCTGAAGAACCATTCTATCTTCATCTTTTCTTCTTTATTTTGTTAATCTAGCCATGCTTGGCTAATTTTCTTTTTGTAGCTAGAGTTAGGATGAACCCTATGCAACTTTGAGTATTTGGTTGAATTCTTGTATGAATCTTGATTTCTTTGATTGAATGAATTTCCTTTGCTTAATGTTTTCTTGAAGATCGATCACCTTTAAGATTGACCATAGGTTGATGTATGACAATAGAGATGCTGGTGCATCTAATTAGAACCTGTTAATTCATCATAGAATTGCATGACCTAGACATAGGCTTACGAATTTATGCGATCTTAAATTCTGGTTTAAAGATCTGATCTTTTTAAGCAATACTAAGACATTGGTTGTTTTTAAAGATAAACGAACTAAGGTAGTATCAAGAAATTAAGACTTAGTCTAATTTTAGAGAATTGATCGTCAATTTGGGAATCATAATCAATTAGGATTTCAATTCAAATACTTAAATGAGCATAGGGGGATTCTGAGCCCTAGCTGCGCTTTTCTTGACTGATTATCTTTTCTAAACATCCTCTTGCGAACCTTGATCTTGAATTCTTTTCCTTCTTTAATTCTTGAAATTCTTGTCTAATTACAACTCTTCTCTTATTACTTAATTCATCCAATTAAGGTGAAAATAGTGAATTAGTGATTGAATAACTATTCTTCGTGGGACGATACTTTCTCACTACTTTATTACTTATAACGACCGGTGCACTTGCCGAAGTCACCCTATCAAATGATGAATAAAACCCTTCAACAGTTTTTTCATCACTTCTCTATAATCGGAGCCTAGTCAAATTGAGAGCTCTTTCAGAGAGTTCTACAGACCACGACAACAATGATCGATGGACTGAAAACACTTAATGACATTGTTAAAGCAATGATGGTAATGTTTTCTTTAAAAAAAGACAGTAGAAAAGGAGTGGGATGCTGAAGAGGAAGAATATGCATTCACCGCCAAAGTATCTCATCAAATTGATTATAAAAAAGATTGGATTCTTGTCTCCTTTAAATCCAGTAATTATAAGCTGCCACTTTGTCTTGTTTGATTTGGCTCACAAGATGTGAAGATATATGGTGAACTCAAGAATAGTGAAGAGCATTTGGTGAAAGGACAAATGTTAAGGTCACTAGTTAAGAACAAATTGAATTGAATCATATTAAAACAGAAAATTAAGTTGCAGATTTGCTGGCAATTGTTAAAAGAAAGCTCAAGTAAAAGCAAATTTAGAACTTCACTCAACAACTCGGAGGCAAAAACAAATCGACGCATTAAAGGATTGAGTTGTTTATTATATTATTATTTTATTGATTCTCTTAATGATAAGAGAAAGAAATATTAGAAACTAATAATAAGGGAATAAGACAAAAAAAAAAAAAATAACACCTGAATTTTAAAATCCTAAATTAATCTTGTTGCCAACAAGAGTATAGAGATTAATTACAAAAGTATAGTAATTAACAACTAATTTTAATAAGAAATAACTTATTTAAGATTTTGAAGTTTAAGTGATATTTTTCTTTTTTTCTTTTTTCCTAATAATAAATCTCATATTAGTCTCGCAACTTCCTGATAAGCCTCATGTAACCGCCATATGAATTTAAACTTTTTGGAATATATGCGTAACTGTAATTGACATTCAATATGTAATTGTTTCTGTTTTCTGTTTTTTATTTTTAAAAAAGTTTTATAAAAATTGCTTAGGAAGACAAAAAACAAAAAAACAAAATGTTTGGTGCCCTATTTATAGGCATAACTTTACGATTCTAATTGAATCGACATCTACAGATTTAATGATAATAAAAAACAATTATGAGATACGGGAGATAACAGAGACAATGAAGATACAGGGATATTCACGTAATATTATATTCATACCATTTGGAAAGCTTTTATAGTTTTAAAGTGACATGAACAATAATACAAATAAAAATCATTTTAATTATTTAGTTTTTCAAAACAATTTTATGATTTTTTTTTTTTAAAAACAACTTATTGAAAATAATTTTCAAAACAAGTTTTGTTGTTTAATTTTTAAAAACAAGCAAGCCCTTTGCAACATCTGGAAAAAGGATAGTAAAATTTATAATTGTGGGGTTTGACCTTGATGCCTATTGTTGATTTATAAAGCAGGAAAATGGTTTGGGCCCGTCAGACTCGCCTTTTAATCCTCTTTAAGGGGAGGGTGGAGCTTGTAATTTGAGGTTTTAAAATGGAGTCTGACCTAAAACTAAAAGGGTCAACATTATTAGAAGTCCACATTATATGCACATCTTTTATGTGCTTGTTATGTAAAGGGATGAGCACTTTTATTTTTTATTTTTTTATATGTCGTATTTATTTATATTTAAATTATATATTGCTTTCTAAAAAAAAAATTTAGTCAGTATCTCAAATTAATTAGTTTCCATGATACTGGTGTTATAGATAAATATTATCAAATGCATGAATGAAAACTAATTAATTTAAGATGCTGGGTGATAAAAAAAATCTCAAAAAATAGTATATAATTTAAATATAAATAAATACAGTATATAATTTTTTTTTAAAAAAAAAATATGCTCATGAGCACATAACAAGCATATAAAAGATATGCATGTAATGTGGACCCCATTATTAGTGGGTGTGTGACTCTATTACTGAATGACTGGGTGAGAGTACTTCTTAAAAAATAGAGAAGCTTATGACGAATCTCGGCACTATAAACTTGAGAGCAGCTTCACATCAGAGATGGTCTAATTTAGTTTTTTTTTTAAATGATATTAAATAAATAACCATTTTTTGAAAAAAAAAATATAATTGATTTTTATTTTTTAATTTTATACCCATTAAATATTTAAAAAAAATTAATTTAGACCATATAGATCACACTCAACTCTATTGTTGATCTCCCTTGAATCATTTTTTTTTTTAATAAACATAAGTATCTTCTTATTAGAAGCAATCATATTTAAGGCATTGTTAAGCATTAAATGTGACTAGAAATATGGATGATCTACAATTTTTTGGTTTGTAATTTGCCCATTTGCCCTATAATCACTTTGAAATAGTCTACTATTTTTTGGCTAGAAATATAGAATGTTATAATTATGTTTATTATGAATCAGTATGGTTAGAAAACGTCTTATTATTGTATAAAGCTGAATATGGCAAAAATTTTTTTTGCCAAAGGCTGAAATATAATATATGCTAGTAAAGCTACCAAAAAAAAAAAGTGAATTACTATTTATAAATCAAAACATTATCGTCATTGTTGTCAAATTCATGAATTAACTCTCTAGTTTATGAAATTGATTTGAGTTATTGGTAAACTCGTAATCGTGTTAAACTCGGCTAAACTTATGAGTTTATATATCAAGTTTATCGTGTTTACGTTTCTAGTTCGCAAAATTATGTTAACTCATCTTTAAATTCATGTTAATTTCTTCAATTTAATCAATGATCAACGACTTTATATATAAGATTTATTGTCAAATAGAATAAATAAAATATATTTAAGTCAAATTGTTGTCATTTTTTTGTATTTTAATTATTTGGTTATATACTATTTATTATTCGAATACACGATACAAGTTTATCTGTTTTGTTACAAGTTTGTTTAAACTCATCAGTTTTGATAACTTTACTTAGTCATGTTTAAACGAAGTTAGTTACAGATCGTGATCTGTGGGTAATCAAGTCTCTCTTAGAGGCATGTTTGATTTGGCCAAATGGTATGTAAAGTAAGAATTGTCTTTAATTAAAAAAGATACCTCCCAAAAATTTGGTTGGTAGTTTAAAGCTTATGATTATTCCTTTAAAATAAACTCTAAAAAGGGTATTCCATTCAAAATAAATCAGTACAAAAAAGGTCTGCATATTTTTACAACAGATTCAACTAGACAAGTCCATAGGCTCTAACAAATACATAGCTTTGGCCGTGTGACCTTCTGGTGCTTCAGAAGCCGCTATAACCTTGGCAGGTCTGTTCATAACAAATATTCTATTAGTGATCCCATGGCGTAGACATGTGATTTGGTGATGGGTTTCGTGGTGGAAGAATTGTGTGATAAGAAAATTGTGACTCGGATTGATCTTCTTGATTCCTTGATAGGGATTGACTCACAGCTGGTGAGTTAGGTTGAGAATGTGGTTTCTGCAATTGAAGTTGTGAAGGAATTTGAGTTTTAAAATGATTCATTGGTAGTAAATGATGGTGATCATGCAGTGGATTCATTTAAGTTCCTAATTGATTTGGTAGAAGAACATGAATCAGTGTGCGCTTGATGAGGTTGATAAAGGTTTGAAGGAATTTGACTTCCTAATTGAAGTCTTGAAGGATTATGTGGTTCGTTCAGCAGAAAAACATGATGAATTGGTGGCTCAGTTTGATGAAGGTTTGAAGGAATTTGAGTTCCTATATGATTCATTGGCAGTGTGTGATTGTTCGTTTGAGTTCTTAATTGATTCGGCGGAAGCACATAATGAACTGGTGTGATAGCTTGATAAGGTTGATGAATTTGACTTCATAATTGTTGAGTCATCAGCACCGAGTGATGGTTATGATGATGTGAGTGATAAGGCATCAAATGAGGAAGTGAAGAAAGAAGATCGTTCCAATCTTCCAGGCTAATGTCTGCTAAAGTGATATCATGGATGCTTCCTCTTCTCTTCACTCCTGTTTCTATTCCTCTTTCTTTAAACTTCTGAGCATGGCTTGCCAGTTGAACCTCATTCTTTGTCATCACTAAGGATTCTGAAATTTTCTTCCATTTTCCCCAGCCAAATCTATCTAGTACCAATAGGAAGAGTCTATACAAATCAAAATAAAAATCATATATATTAGCTAATTTAAATATATGATAGTCATGATTATCAACAATAATAAAATGAAATGTATATTTACTTGTGTTCTTTCAAAGTCCAAGAGGTGCTTGTCCTCCTTAGGGCAAAGAGTAGTTTAGGTAATTTGGTGGAGGAACCTAAGCGAATGAAGAGGCAGAGACTACTTTGGTGGTGAAACTTGAGCGGAGAAAGAGGGCAAAAAGTCGTTTGGGTAATTTGGTGGTGGAACTGAACTTGATTCAATTTGGGCAACCCTGTTCATCATTGGTTGTCTTGCCTCTTCCATACAGCGATCATCAAAATTATATATATAATTCATTATATTAGATTACTCACACACATTAATATGATCAATTATCCAATTATATTAAAAACATGATAAACTCATAATAACTAATTATTGGGTTAATGAGCAATTTAGCTAATAAACTATTACCTCAAGAGCGCTCACCACAATTAACTTTTAAGTGGAACAAAAATACCAAATTTTTTTAAAAAACGTGCAGTCAGTACAACACCGTTAGAAAAAGATAACATTCGTTATCTAAGATGTAGATTGGCCAACGAACTTTTACTCTATGAACGCCCGGCACAAAAAAGTTTTACTCCAAAAGCACTCAGCACAAAAAAAATCCATGTGCAATCCACCCAAAATCCGACTGCTATAAATCCTTATCTGGACCACCAACCATGTGCATTGAGGTTAGAAAGAGTGAATACAACAAAAAAAATTATAAATTATATTAATTATTATTATCAGTTATCTTGTACAATTATTAACTATATATTTACTCTTTATATTAAATTTTTGTTATTGTAATTCTTTTCAATCTTTTAAAAATATCATATATTTATGTACATATAATATGTGTAAAAATTGATATTTACGTGCGTAAAAATATCATATAATTTACGAGCCACCTTTATTTATTTGGGCATGTCCTTCTCTCTTGTCTTTGTTGATAAAGAGATCGAATTCATTTATATTTATATGTGTAAATATAATTTTTTGCCGATGAAAATTGATATATGGTTAATGAGATTAATATACTATGGATTCAAATTTATTGTCAATTAAGTAGGTATTCTAGGAATATTACTTTTAAAAATGGAATGAAGGCTTCTGAATCTTTTTTTGGGCAACTGAAAGATCTCATCACATTAACTATTCTAAATTGATGATAAATAAAGCTAAAAAAATTACTCATATTATATACACTTATATTAATAACTAAAAAACCTAATCAACCGTATATCAATTTTTACACATATTTATAGCACATAAATATGTGATATTTTTAAAAGATTGAATAGAATTACAACAACAAAAATTAAATTTAAAGAGTAAATAATATAATATTATAGTCAATAATTGCATAAGATAATTGATAATAATAATTAATATAAGATAATTAATATAATTTGTGATTTTTTTGTTGCATTCACTTTTTTTTTAACCCCAATGCACATGGTTGGGGGTCCAGGCAATGATTTACAAGTTACAACAGTCGGATTTTGGATAGATTGCATATGAACTTTTTGTGCTAAGCCCTCCTGAAGTAAAACTTTTTTGTGCTAAGTGCTCCTGGAGTAAAAGTTTGTTGGCCAATCTACACCTTAGATAATGGACATTATCTTTTTCTAACAGTATTATGCTGACTGCACGTTTTTAATTTTTTTTTTATATTTTTTATCCATTTAAAAGTTATTTGTGTTGGGTGCTTATGAGGTAATAATTTATTGGTCAAATTACTCCTTAACCATTAATTATTTGAGGAATTGAAAATATATATTAAAAACATCAAATAATGACTGTTCATAAAACTTACAAACATAGATCATGAATAATATTCAATTGAAATTCTATATGTGCACAAAATCAAAATTCAAAATGTAGATTAGGAAATTTTTTTAAAGAGGGGAAAAATTCAACCCAGAAACTTTGATTTTGCTATTCTCTATTGCGCATGATTGATCGAACCCATGATGCACAAAGCGTCTATGAAAAAAGAACTTGTTTGTCTTGATTATTAAAGAAGTCCTTCTGAACTTCTTGTTTGAAAAAGCATCATAAGCAAAAAAAAAAAAAAAGAAAAAGAAAAAGCCTATCATATCAGAAGTGAAAACTTATTTTTTGGGTTTTTGGGAAAACTTCACATCAAATCCCATCACAATAGTTTGGGCCTTTTATTTTAAATTTTTTATCCCAAATAATAACATTTTATATATACATATATATATAATTAATTTGAAGAAAAAAAATAAATATAAATATTTTTATATAATTCAGAAAAAAATTATTATTTAATTCCTATGCTCAATGAGTTTGTAACATAGTCTCTATAGTTTGATTTATGATGACTTACTGGTTATAAATTGAGTGATTTTGTGACGTAGTCCCTTTGGTTTTAGAAAAAAGCTGGGTCCTTATAACTGGTCTTATATGGTGCAGCTAAAATTGGCTCATTTATCAACCTTATCAACGTCACATCTTATCTGATTAAAATAGAATCAATTATTAAATCGCAGCGAATTGAGAGATCTGAGAAAGTGACAATCTGAACACAACACAGAAGGGGGAGGACGTTTCAAATGAGGATTGAGACTTTTTTTTTTTTTTGATAGAATGGAGGGCTGTTGCCCTATAACAAGAAAATTAATTTAAGTGGAGAATAAATCTCAACTTTACAGCATCAAGTTGCACCCTCAAAGACCAAGGGCAACACTCAAATATCAAGTCCTTAGTAAAGCCTTCCCCAACAAGTTTATCAACAAGAGAATTTTGTGACCAAGGGATAAATTGGATTACCAATTCCTAAGGTTTCTCATGAATTCTAGTATTCATAGAAACAACAAGCTGCAGGTTCCATTATCGTTTCCCAACAACATCAAGTCTATTAGATTCTATACATCAGACTCTAATATAACCTTATTGAAGCCACGGTTCCATGCAAGCTGAAGTCCCTTGAGTATTATCCATTGCTCTACCTCAAAAACATTACACATGCCAAGAGAACTATAGAAACTCACAATCCAATCACTTTGGTCATCGCTAATAAGCCTCCACAACTTGCTTTCGATTGTGATCTTGTAACTACTCAATCTACATTAAGTTAGACCTATTCATTTGAAGGAACTCGAGGAATACAGGGCATATGAGGAAAAGGATGATTCACATTAAGTTTACTACCTTGAACAAGTCTTCGTCAAAAGGATTCGGACTTAGAGGAGAGAGTGGCTAAAGAATGCTCAAAAAGATAAAAACAATGAAGGCCCATATTTTCAAAACGGTGCGATTAGGAAGTTTTTAAATTGTTCAAGAAGGTCTATAAGAATTAAATAAATAATTTTTTTAATAGTCTTTAACCTTTCTAAATTAGTTAATAGGATTTTATATTGAGGAAGTTACCACTTTCTTTTTGCAGGTTTAATTTTTAATTTGGAAAGAAAAAAAATTGGTTCTTAGTCTAAATCCACCTAGAGAGTAAGTAATGCCGGTATTACAATTCTGTTTTTATTAAATGTTATAAAAAATGAATTAATTTATATTAGAATTGCATAGAAAGATAAAAGAAGGGTGAGAATATATTAATAAATTAGGGTATTTTTTTTAAAAAAAATAATAATAAATTAACTATCATTCTTTTTAGTACGTGAGAAGTAGGAATCGGGCATATCAAATTGACTGGTACTCCAATATTTTTTTTATTATTATAAGGCACCAACTTACTTTAACTAGCTTATTTATTATTACTTTCTCAGTATGTCCTTATTTTTAACTAACTCATTTAAATCTACATCATTAAAATAGGAGTGAAATTGAAAATATTTATTAATTTTGAACCTAATTAATGAGTTAACTTTCATTCCTTAACTTACGTGTGAGAGAAAATAATTGATATGTTATAATAACGAATATAAGGAGGAGACGATTATCTAATTTGGTGCCGCAATATATGCAACCAGCCAACATCTCACAAAAAGGCGCCAAGTCCTCCCGCCAAGAAGTGCGCTTTTCTGGTTCCCAGCAAAGTGGCCGTCCCTAGCCTCCCTCGTCCTCCACTGGCGTCCGTCCACTTCAGCGCTAGCCGGTTCCCATCATCGACCCCTTCATGTCGTCGGCGAACGAAGCTCACTGTTCAGTTGGCGGTCGCCGCTTCAGTGGCCTCACGCTTGAGGGAAAAATCGAGAACAAGCTCCGTGCCGAGCGCGAGAGTCGAAGCCCTATTCCGGAGCCTCGTTCTTGTTCCGGTGGATTAGAGAAGAATAGTGCAGCTTTGGCTTCCCCGCCTCCGGCACCGCTTGCAACCAAGCGACGGAGATACATGGCTTTCATGGACGACGATGAGGTGGAGGGAACGGAGGCAGAGGAAATTGGAGCTGATAATCGTAAGGCTCGGAGGAGGTTGGTGAAGCAGCTCTGGGACGATTTTGATAGGGCGGCTACGGACAATGAGATAACTAGTCTATCTGACACTGGAAACGTGGTGAAAATTGGAAAATTGACAAGTTATGATGATGAAGATGCTACTATTATGAAGGTGGCTGAAGAGATAGATGAGTCGAATTATGGAACGAAGAAGGCAAAGGCTGGAAAGAATAGAAAAATTCAAGGTAACAAGAACGCTGTTTCTGGCAATACCGGCGTTAGGACTTCGATAATATTGGCAAAGCGTGACTCCAACTAGTCTTGAATTTGATAATGGTGCCACCCAATTCAGTCTTCGATCAGTATCCAGCTTCGTAGAAGTGATGATGGGTAGGACTCATATCTATAGTTTATCTTTCGTTTTCCCCCCTTGCTCAACTTCGATAGGAAATATGGGCTCTCTTGGTGGTGTATGATAATCTCTGGTGAGAAGGTCGGCTTTTGTGCTTGTTTCGTGCGTATGTATGTATATAATAGTTTTTTCTGTTCATTTGTCATGATCAGTGCCAAGTGTTTTACCATTGT
Organism: Acacia confusa; assembly: GCA_037074495.1. NCBI lineage: Eukaryota > Viridiplantae > Streptophyta > Magnoliopsida > Fabales > Fabaceae > Acacia > Acacia confusa. The sequence goes on from CM073509.1 coordinate 6,423,958, forward strand.
AAGAGGAATTCTGTTTGCCAAAAAGTGTTTCTCTGAAATCTTTGTTTGGGACCATTGTTTGGGGTTTCCAAACAGGCACTCCTCCCAAAGAAAAAATCTCTTTCGTTAATCGTCTGAAATTTCGTCAGCCCATTGTTGAAAGACATGAAGCCAACTCCAGAAGCCATTGGTGAATTTCTTACTCATTAATCCTTCACTTTGGTCTTCAAGAAGTCAAATTTTATCTCTACGTATATTGCAGGATGAGGGCTCAACTTAAGCTTAGAAGTTGGATGTATCTATGGTTGTCTTGCCTGTTTTCAGGGAGCTTTCTGAGGAAAATTGACTCTCAAATGATATATCATCTTGGTCTTACATAACAAATTTCCAAATGAAAGGACTGCAAGTGATACAAAATGCTAGCAATATTGGTAATTCTTCTAGTACGGAAGCAGAGTGAATCAGATTAATGGCTTAATTGTATGACTTCAAAAAGCAATCAGTTCAATTCACCTACATAAATCATCGTAAATTTAGATTATCTAGTGGATGTTCCTGAAATAATAGTTACACAAGAGTCTCTAACCTGTGCTGCAACACTATAAACTCTCGCAGTCACTTGATTGCGGTCATTGGTGATATTATGAAAATCCATGATTATATAGTACAAAACTAGCCGTTTAGATCACTAACACAGAACCGAGACACAAAAGGGAAACCTATATTCCTTGCCCATTTTTGATTCACTAACCAAACAAAAAAAAAATGAATTTCATCAAATTTTCTTACATGCATCTTTGAAACTTCTGTCCTGTTGAGTAGTCCATCCTGTGACTTTTGCCAATCTGCATGATTGCTCAAGAAATAGAGAATATGTTGATGATCCTTTCCATGGGATTATCCAGAAATCATCCTCGAACTCATTCATTCCTTCTACTAAGAATTGCCACACTAAGGCACCTGCTCCGGACCTGTTTTTCTTAGCAGATTTGTAGATTATGTCAAAAATTGTTCTGTACATCCTTTCACGGTCTGATACCGAAAAGTTCTTGATCAAGTCTGACCATCCATATTCAGAGAACAAAACAGGCTTCTTCAATACTTTGCCGCCATCTTCAATGTGTGAATGCATCCACTTGGTGACAAAACGCAGGTTCACTTCAAAGTCATACGTTTTTAACCTATGCCAAGTATAAATATACACGTATATAAGTAATCTCAAATTTGAAGGCAGGTTTCAACAGGATTTAACAACAAAATTGAGGCAAAATAGAGGATAGATGAAAATTTCAAAGCAAGAGAGAAATTTAAAGCAGACTCCATCAATGGTCGCCCTCCCTTCGAAGGTGGAGTTCTCTTTTGTCCAGTTTGCTTTCAACAAAGGAAAAGTATTCTCTTTCTCTTGCTCAATAGTACCGATATACAGTAATTTGGTTTTTCCTTTGTTATCATTACTCAACATTTACTGTCCCTTTAACAACTTAGTTTATTCAGAGATAGAAGATATATTTTTCCTCTATAATTTTTTGGGGTTAATTTCATTCTTTGCCCCATCTTACATATCGGATGGGCCACTTGATATTTTATTCAATGGTAAGTGAGGACCTAACACGATGCATTGCCAATCCAAAATTTCCTCATGTATGACAAATTTTCCATCCTCCTACAACTAAAAGCAGATCCAAAAATATAGGTATGGAAATCATGCAATGCTTACCAGTGGTCAGGATAGATATGAACGGAGGTGAAATCAATATTGGCAATCCCAGAATTGCGAATAAAGTCAGATCCAAGCCTGGATGCCCACTCCTCTGGGTTCACAGTATGGCCTTTTGGGTCGTTGGGACCATAAAATCCTTCAAGTCCAATAGTCACCAAATGATTCTTGTCTATCAATTTGACAAAAGCAGACATTTCTTCAAGCCAGTCCTGCATTTTATGCCAACGTTAATATATACTCAGATATCTATGTTAGAAGCAGTAACGTCTCTGTTTCCTTTTACAAGTTTATATGGAACCAGAAAAGCACACATCTGGTTACACTATAATTACTTTGAAAGGTTTTAAAGCATACGATCTGTCTATATTTTTTATCTCCTTACAAAGAACAACAAAACAAAAATAAGTATCATAATGAGTATCTAGAAATTGACAAATAAAAGGGTTAGAGCAAGCACAAGAGGAAATTATCAAGTTTTGATTTTCTTTGAACAAGTCAAAAACATTGGCAGAATACTTTTTAGATTTTCAAATGGGTTGGGATACTCGAAGAGAGCTTACTTGGAGAGTGTCACCAGATGGATCGGTCATGCAACGAGGTTCATTAATTAATTCCCAGCCCAATATAGTGGGATCATTTCTATATTCAACTCCAGTGATGGTATTCTTCCTTGTCAGAACAGTCTGCAAGAGAATTCAGTGGAAGCTAATCGTTTAACTAAGAACAGTCTCAAGGATACAGATATTCATCAAAAGTCATGTATGTGCAGCAAAATGAAAAGCAAAGAGAAACAGTCACGCAATCATCATGAAGAGGATAGGAGATAGTAAGATTTCAAGCTTCATACTTTAAGCAACAGACATGATGACAGGTAACAGAGCATATTATGGAAGAATACAAAAGCAATAATGTATTCATCAAAAGTGATAATAATTACCCTCATTTGTTCTTTACCTAAGATTCTCAAATTGGAAGGCAATTTGCATCTTGAGTATGACACGTGTCTTGTGACCAATTTCATTTTAGATGAAGTCATGCATCTTGAACAAGAAAAGTTCAACTGACTCTAGAATATGTAATTTCATTCAGATAAGCTAACGCAAAGGAAATAATCTTATCCTTTGCCTCCAGACAGGGTTACAACGAATACGATTCAGCCTGCCTGGCATACTTGCTTGTATTAAGAACAGTCAGACAAATATAGTTGGTGCAATAGTAAAACCATTCTCATTCATGATGCCATCACATGCAAAATTTCCTCAAAATTAAAGAATAATCAATATAAACTTCAATTTCTAACAAAATTTTGCTAGGCCAGCTGCTCCACAAATAACAAACAAGTCAGGCAAGCAGAGACAAATATGCCATCTAATTGTAAATCTTCTATACAATGCCTAGGCCATCATAGAAGATATATTAACAGCAAAAGAACTTATCTCTGCAGTACGACAAGAATGTTCATGTAGGCGTACTACATATTGCTCTTTTAAATAAAAACAAGTACAAAACAAAGAATAACTTGACATGAAAAAGATAACATTACAATACCTTGACATAATTCTTGAAATAACTGCGGATTGATGGATCATAAAAGAAAGAATCATTTGATGAGCTTAACCCAATCCCTTCTTCCCATGCCCATTTCACATACTGGGTCTTCCCACCATAGGCATGCAAGTTATTGACCAAGGCAAGCAGCAGCCGGATTCCTTGTTGCCTTGCTTCTGCTATGACATAATCCAAGGCCTGCCACCCAACCAATGGTCAACATGTTTGAAACTTCATAATTTCATCAGAAAAGACAAAATTGGCAAAATTAGCACTAAATGGGACTTCAGACACAGACTATATAAAACAATATTTAATGACGTATCTTGGAAATTTGGAAATGCAAGCACGTATTTGCTTGCTTTCCCAAAGCTTTTGATTTTGTCATTTGACCTCCATGAATTCTGTAGACACGTATCCTAGAACAATTTTGTAGGTGACAGATGGGTCAAGAACTTACTTTATGGGAAAAAGGATGGAGAATAAGTGACGCAAATCCAGCATATAGCGATTGAATCATCAAGTTAATGGACACAAATTCAGAGGCCGATAAAAATCGAAAGGATTTTTTAACATCATTCTATGAAAAATTCCGACTACAAGGAGCATAGAGACTAGAGAGACTACATTGTGCCTTTTGTCTGTATTCTATCACATATGATATATAATCACTCCAGGGAACATGTATCTCTCGTTAACGAACACAATATTTAGCTCTGGGATTCAAGATTGATGACATATTTTACAAATTCCGTTGACCTTATATAGTTCTTTGAACATATTTTGGGAAATGCAGACCCTGCCATGATGAATCACGACAATAATACGAAACAAGCGTTATTACAATTATAAATTTTCCAAATAACTCAATCTCAGCTAAGTTCTACACAAAATAACAACAAAAAGACCGAAGAGAAACCAACAAGCAAGAACATTGAGTGACAATACCTGGAAAACTCGCTCATCGAACCGACCAGGGGAAATCTGAAGGGCATTGTAGTCGCCATCATTAAAAGCCCAAGTTCTACAAACAGTGAGACCCATCTTCGCACCAGCTTGAAGCATCGCACGAACCCTGGGTCTGGAAGATTCGTCCACCGACTGAACCATAAACCAGTAAGAGTTCCAACCATTGATGTAGAAAGGTCTGCCATCTAACATTAACTGAGTCTCATTTCTCTTAACAAAAGACAATGTCGCTTCTTCTCTTGAACTCGGCCTCAAGTCTCCAAAAGACATGTATATGAAAACCACACAGGAAACAAAACCAAGAATAGGGTAAAACAGACCATTTCCGGCCACCATTCTTCTGTATATACAGGACGGCGAAGAACAGCGAGATTTAGGAGATTGGAGAGATTCCAAGACACCCTTTTTGCTCTACATTATGCAAAAAAACAGAAAAAAAAAAAAAAAAACAAACTCCCAAATCAGTCACACCGGAAGAAGAAGATGATTATGGTTCATTCATGAACCTCATTGGGACCAGATGTGAATGAGAATGCGCCTGAAACCTACCTGATTCGGGTACTTAGATCTCTCTGACAAGATCATCGATGGAGTTGAAAGGCATTAACTTTGAGCTGAAAGATTTCACTGGTTGTTTCTGAAATAAGAATGAATTTATAGGACTACCTCTAAGATTAATGCATTTATAGGGTGAACTGGGGAAGGCTTCCTCAATACATAGAAGTAAGGGAGGCCAAGAATCACAAGCCTTCTTCCAAAACTATCATAAAAGGAGGGAGTAAATATAATGAGGGTTGAGAAAGAAGAGAAAGAGAAGTGGTGCGGTGAAACGTTTATATCATCAACCCTGTTTGGTAACCAGATCTGGGATTACAAGCTATCCCAGTTTCCCTTTTTTTTGTTAATACATTCTCTAATCTCAGGCAAAAACTAAAGAGGCTTTTCTTTAGACCTTTGGATCCTTGTGATATGTAGAATCAATTTTCCAAATTAAGGCAATGAATTTAGTTATTTCAGTAAATTATTAACCAAGAGGAAAAGAAAAAATCTCACTCGGACGAGATTCTGTTTAGAGATTTTGAAGGTGTTGTCAAGCAAATATTCTGATAATTTAATATTTGAGAGCAAGATTTTAGATTTGCAGACCATGATCATATTTCAAAGCTTGCCACTCCCGTGGAGCCCACTTGACCAAGGTTTGGACAGTCTACCATGTGTTGCTATCACAGTATGGCCATGAGCTAATGCGCAATCACAGCACCAAAAAAATGACAAAAAATTAAGGAAAAGAAGATTGTCACAATAAGGATAGGAAAGTAAATATTTTCCTCATCTTTTTTTTTTAATTATTATTATCTCTCATGGCTGCTAATTGAGAAGATGAAAATGAAGTTAACACAATATTATCATCTTTCATATCAATTGGACGGATATGATTTAAAAATTATGAAGGATAATGAAAGAAATTCAACCCACAAAGGTACCTCCTCCTCTTTTTTTTTTTTTTTGGGGACCAACATAATTTTTTGTCCTTTAAATTTGTCATCATTTTAATTTTAGTCCTTTAAGTTTCAAACTAGATATTTTAGTCCCTTAAATTTCATTTTGTTTAAAACACTAATCTCTATAACTCAATTAAAATTAAGATCATTTTACCCATGTAAGGACAAAAACTAATAGTTTAAACCTTAATGTATCAAAACCGAAATGAGGCTTAATTTAAATGACTAAAGATTATATTAATTCTTTTTGTTTTCTTTTTATTAGCTGTTTGTTAATTTCTTAATTTGTATACGATAATATCTCTTTTATTAGAAAACTGAAGTAGTTAGATTTGAGAGTTAGATTTAGTCCTAATTATAGGAAAAAATTTTAAATTTTGCCAATTTTTTCTTAAAATACCCCTATTTTATTCACTCAAATGTGTTTTGTTTTTGGTGAATATATGCATGTGGGTGCAAAGACTCTTATAGTTAGTGAAATTTTTAATTATTAGATTTTAATTTGTTTATCGATTAGCTAACGTTAATTTGTAAATATACACACATATATACATATACACAAACACACTCAAAGATATGTATATATGTGTGTGTGTGCGCGCGCGCGCGCCCACACACACACACACACTATATATATATATATATATATATATATAAACACACACATATATTTATATGTGTATATAGACACACACACAAACATATACATACATATACAAAAATATGTGTGTGCATTTGTGTGGAGGGGGGGAGGTCTGTATATATATATAAACCCACACATATCTATATGTGTATATAGACAGACACACACACACACAAATATATACATACATATAAAAAAATGTGTGTGCTTTTGTGTATTTGTCCCAGGGGGTCTGTGTGTATAGTTATATGCATATATAAATAAATACTTACATATGTGTGTGTATACATACACACATATATGTATATAGACATACACACATATATGTCTTAACTCTTAAGTGTTGTAAATTTACTTTTATTGATGTCATTTAAAATTTACATAAGGGCATTTTAGGCAAATGAGTAAAATTAACTAATTTAACTCATCTCCTTAATTTTCCCAAAATCGGTTAAATATGTCATATAATTAGGACCGGAGGGAGTAATTTTTTTCCTACAACATGAGAAACAATAATCCCAATATTATTTATGAAAATAGTGAAAAGTCTTTTGTATAAAAATATATACCAACCTTCTAGCTAATAAAATTTTTAAACACAAACTTTTCACTGATTTTTTAATTTGCTTATCTGTAAAAGAGTGAAAAATAAAATAGTATCATTTACCTAACCCTAATTTAAGGAATCAGTTTGCAGTTATTCATTAGAAATGGTCAGAAAGTTTAATAATCAAGTAGCTAAAAAAGGTATCTTGTAAAATAAAGCTAGGTTGTTTGCACATGAGCAATACACATAGCATCTCACCAATTATTTCAAACTTTTTAGGAATAGATATTAATGTATTCTTTTCCTAATAATTATAATAAAACTAAAGATAGTAATGCTGGATCAAATCTCAATTCCATGAAAAATGCTTGCCACCTTTTTGTTCTTTTCTACATAATTTAATGATTTACGCAATTCAAGCATTAATTAATTTTGTCAATATTAGTCAGGGTTACTTTTGGAGTCTGAATAATAATATTAATAAAAAAAAATACTTAGATCAAGTTCCTTATATTCATTTTATCAATTTTTCGAATCACATATTACCATGTGTCATATTTTTAAATTATTATAATTTAATAATAAACCCATATAGGAAAAAAAAAATATACATGATCTTATGTGATTAGTAAATTTAATGTAAGTATGAACCATATTAATATATAGTTTCAGTGAAACATTATTATTTTGCTAATCATGATTCTTTTTATAGATATAATTAAATGGTAATGTCTTGATTTTTTAACATAGCCGTAACATATCTGTCAAGCAAATTATTTTCTGCTTTGATCTGATGAAGAGGCCGAAGAGCTGGCCATATAATTGTTTTGTGATAATACCTTTGAATGTGTAGATATCTTGATTTGATTAATTAATTTCAGCGGCGAACTAGTTCAGGATTTATTATTTTATCAATTATATTTTGTCTTTACATTTGATTATACTTTTTAATTAATATTTTAATTGGTATTCAACACAACAAACACAATATATAGGGGTACAATACAATGCAGAAATATGATCAAATCAATTATCTATATTATATATCATAAGTCACCAAATATTATATTAGCATTCACTTTTGTCTTATCAATGCTAGATACGGGTGTGCTTTACAGAACAAATCTGTGAAGAGTTATTCAATGAGAGGCCTTCCCTTCTTTCGTCTTTTCCGTTTTCTTCTGTTACATCTTCTAGCTTCCTAAACCCAAACTTTCTGTTTGCTTTTTTGGTCTTTATGACTTTTGGTTTTGCTTTTGAATTTATGGTTTATGAGTTTCTCTGCTCATTCATACATTTGGTGTTGATTTAGGGTTAAGATGAATCAAACTATTGTACACAAAATATGATAGCCCATATGACTTCTTGGATTCGTGTTGATAATATTGCGCTTAAAGAAGAAAACCATACAACTCTATAAGAAAAAGGAAAGCGAAGTTAGCAAGCTAGTAGAGCGGGTGTGTGACGCTTTAGTTGTAAAGCTAATTGTCTAATTCCAATTTTCTATGTTTAAGAAATGTATGTGTCACTTCAAATAATTTTAACAAGACGATGTGCTAAGTTTGAATTGGTTGGCAGGATTGAAAACTACATGATTGTCCACTAAATTAGAATTTCCCTCCTTTTGTCCATCCACTATATTAGAAATTTTGGATAGAACAACTGTAAAATGTAAATCACTAAATCGTTAGGGGTAATTTTGTTCCGGGAGTTGTCATCGAGGGGTAATTTTTCCCTGGAAGTGTCAATAAGGGAGTAATTTTGCCCTGACCATTATTCCTATTGTTTTACTTTTGAATTTATGGTTTATGAGCTATTCAACATTTAATGTATTATTCATGATCTTGAAAAATGAGACGGTTGTCTTGGAAGTTTTTTGAGTCTCAACATCACCTCGAACGTCTTAAAACGTAGTAATGGTGCTCTTTTATATTAAAAAGTTAACGGTCAACGTTCATTTTTTAATGATTAGCGTTAGTTTTTTAATAGAAAATAACAATATTGCTTCGTTTTTAGACTTTTAGAGTGCCAACATTCAATCTAAAAAAATTTTCAAGGTAATATTGTTTTTTAGCGTATACTTTTAAAACAAATTTACTATTTAAGCCTAAATTAAGCCAAGGGCAACAAAAATTAATTTTACCCAGTAAGTTCTGGCATATTTTTCAGATAACGTATGCAATATGTCACCTTTTTAATATATAAGTGAAGCATGAAAGAAGTTAAATTCATTATATATGTATATATCATTTGTCGTGGTTAATTTGGACGAAAAAGCTAAGCATAATACAGACATTTCATGCATAGAATAGAATAATAGAGTGAATACCTATAGGGTAGGCTATACAAGTCTTAATAACATTTTCAAAAAAGCATGGTAGAATTTTGCCAAAGAAAAGTGTGAGATGTTTTGCATAATTGTCAAAAAGAGAGTAAAGAAAAATACAGACCTGACTTTTATTTATAACGTAAACGAAACAAGACGTCCCCTACACACACATACATGACTGTTCACACACACATCACGATTGAACTAAAGTTGAAAGTCATCCAAAAAGCTAGAGAATGATTCCTTTCTTAAATACTTAATCTTACACTATAATGCTTAATCATAGAGGTGAAGAATCATATGATTATGATGTGGCGCATGCGATTATTATATATATATAAGTCTAATTTACGTGGCTTGAATTACATTAAATCTCAACTCAAGTTGGCATAAGTAGTAAGAGTTATCGTCATTTAAATAGATAATTGAATATTTAAATCTCGACCTTTATATATGCAGCAACTTAATTTGGAGGAATTTACCATTTGCATGCTTTCAGTATCTCAGGGGAGATAATCTCTGTTATCAGCAGAAATCTCTGTACTGATTAAAATAAAGTAACTGTTAGTCCCACAACTCTATGTATCGTGTTTCCTTTTTTGTACTCTGTATATTAAAGTTGAATAGTCAGATTCAGAGAAAGTGCTGACCACGCTTTTGCAAAAATGAAATAGAGATGCAAAGCTGTGTTTAATTAAATTTGCTTGAATATATTATCATCTCAGCTACATTTAGACTTGAGCATGACACATAATTTTCATTATTTAAAATTATATCGATGAAATCGTTGAACTATATACAGTGTGCTAAACATGGTTGTCTCTAATAAAAGATACATATACCTATACAAAAACTAATTAACTAACTGTAAGGTTATACTCAAAACGCAATCTTTTTTATATACTTGTATACATAAGATTTAGATATTGATCATCATATAGGAAGATTCATTCTCTCAAATGGACCAATTGTACTAGCTATATAGATATATATGGTGTAAATGGGAGTTGTTGAAGTGGTGGGATTAATCATCATATGACCTATTGGTGTATCAGAGTTTAGAACTCCATGTTGAAGGCGTCAAAATCATATCATATTATCATAATAAAAGTATCAAGAGGTAATTGGCCTTCTATTACTCTTTTTGTTTTTAATATAAGACATATTTACCTAATTTGATTAGATTAAGGAAGTTTGTTAAGTTAATTAATATAAGATATATATTCTAAAATACATTAATTATCTTCTTTATTTCCCTCGTTTTCTCTCATTCTTTATTATTGTTGAAGAAGTGTCAATGAAGATAAATTTTGTTAAAAAAATTAACAAATGTAAAAATTATATTTTGCATTTAGGATCAAAATTAACTTCCTAAAGATGTCTTATATTAAGGACTAGTGAAGTATAATTGTACAAGAACGTTTCTATGAACAGGAGGAGGAGGTTATAGGTTCAGTTTCACTTATAATTAACCTGATGATTTGTCCTTCTAGGTCAAATGGGAAAAAAGATTTATAAGCATAATACTAGTTATATTTTACACCAAAACGTGGTTTGGGAATCATTCCAAAGCAGTTCCAAACATTCATTCTCTTCAAGATGAATGATTTTTACATCAATAATCACACACACTGTGTGAGAACAATTTTTAAAAAACGTGAGAGGAGTGGCCGGCCAATGAGCAAGCAGCTAGCTAGGCAGAGCCGTTAGGATCTTGCTTAGGAATATGAATTTGGTGGAACGAGGATGAATGATCTTATCTCAGCTGGGCCGTCGTTGTCCCTGACAACATAACCGATTTGCTTTCCTTATCACTGTCTTTTGACCCACATTTGACCCTCCCCTTCTTCATCTGATCTTGTTCCTCAATCATCATTGTATCCAAACTCTCACTACAACATTATCATCCTACCTCATCTCTCAAATCCCCTCTTGACCATCACATCCACCAAACAGCTACTTCCAAATCCACTTCGTTAATTACTGCCTAAGTAAACTATTCCATTCAATCTCATACAACCACTTGAAGGAATCATAGTTACACAGACACTACCAACAAATTACATTAATGATTTCATACATTTAATTAATGAATGAATAAGCAACAACGAGGAAGGTGAATGTGGTTACCTTAGCTAGTTTTGCTCAACAATTTCGCCTATCTCATTCCCTAATCTACAAGACAACTGCAGCAAAACGACCATGCCGTGTCAAAATCGACACTGCGACACTTTACCAAATCGCGCCAACCACACTGTCTTCTCTCTTTCGATCACTCACTGTTCCTTCCAATCAGGGCAAAATACCCCAACACGGCACACAGCGCTGCCACAATATTCCCTTCCTTGAGCAGAACCCTCATCACGAAGCTGAAGATCTCCTTCGTGATCTTCCCGCCTTCCGCCGCCAAAGCCTTCCTCGGTTTCCCGAAGAAAGCCAGCAACACCACCACCGCGATCCACGTCACCAGGATGGCCGGCACCATCACCGCCAGAGCCGCCGCCATCGACAGCCCCCCGAACACAACTCCGAGAAGCACCGACGCGTAAACCGCCGGCCATCCTGAACTCGAAGTCTCGGCTTCTAAATTGTACCAAGAAAGCATCGATTTCAGGAAATTCCACGAACATCCGAGCAGAATACCGTACACTAGCACGAAAATACACGCCCAGGTTCTCCTCTTGCTCATGATTCTCAAGATGAACATGAATGAAGGCGGCGGCGACGACGAATCAGTCGGTGTAACCGGTGTTTCAGATCCCACTTCTTCGATCCTTGCCATTGACGGAAACAATTTGAAGATCTCCCCCTAGAGTCGGTAATTTCTTAGCTTTTTGCAAAGGTACTATTTCATTGATTTACGCGTTTTGGTGCTTTTTCTTTTTCAGGATTCTGAGGCAGTGACTGACTCTAGTCGATGAGAATGTATTTCCTGTAAGGTTTCAGCCATTGAAGCCGCGCGCGTAAACGCGGGAACCGGACTCTCCATCTGGCTTTTCCACGTGGACATTTATTGGATTCTGATTGGTCCGTGCTGCCACGCGTTTGGAGTCAATGATGTGAAAGCTTGCCGTAGTTTTGGGGATTATGTAAGGGTGAAATGGGAATTCAAAGAGGAAGTAAAACCCACGTCCACGTTGTTTCTCGGGGAAGAAATATGAGCAGGTCAGGGTTTCTCTGTCTTTGGGGCTTTTTCTTCGTTTCGGCTTTAATGGTCGTGACGAAGCTCTCACAGGCAAATTTCTATGCGGAAGAAATCTCTAAGCCCAGCATAGTGGAACGTTGTGGGTGTGCTAAATCAATCTTCCATCTTGGGTAATCCCTTTATTTTCTTTTTGAGTTTTGAGGCAAGGTATGGGTACGGCTGTGTGTGTGTGTTTTTTTAAACTTTTGGAAGTTAAGTAATTATGTACCGCCTTATAATAATTTTCATTAATTCCCTCAATTCAATAAGACAAGAATAATCTATTTTCATATTCATTTCTTTATATTCGTTGTATTGGGTTAAATGATGCTCTCAATATCAATGATTCTTTCAATAAGAAAGAGATGATGAGGTATGCTGCCATATCATATTAGACTAAGTGATGTGAATAATAAGGTGATATGACATGTATATTGTTTTTGACTGATTTAACAATCAAAAATTTAATATTAGGAGAATACAGGGTAAAATTGTTATATTTTGTAAACTTTAAAAAAAAAATTGCCCATAAAAAAAACTTATGGATACCTACAGCTCCTCAACATAAATTCTTAAGACAAAAGTGATACTTAATCTTATTTTGACTGATGAGGTAACATGTCACATGTGTACATCAGTTAAATTTAATAGTTAAAATCAACAAAGGGGCAAAATTGCTATACTGTTATAAACTTTCAAAGCAAAACTGCTTTTAAAATTTTAATACCCACTATTTCTTAATGAAAACTTTTGAAGTAAAAATGATATTTAACCTTTTTCTCTTCCCAACCATGAAAGTAGAAGTGAAAGTGTCCCTCTCTATGTAGAAGTGATGTGTTTGAAGGTGTATGTGAAGAGGGAGACAAGGTATTTCATTTGTAAATTTTAAAAAATAAGATCCATATATGACATTAATAACATGATTTCGTTTTTATTTGGGGATCGATATATATATATATATATAGACTCGAAATAGAAACATAATTGGGATTAGGTGACTGGGACTGTAGTGAACAAGAGTTGCAGTGGTTGAAACTTGAAAGTTGAAAGTGAGAAATAGCGGACTTGGTGATGAGGTGGTGGACCTGCAACACAAAACTTGTAGAATAGAGGGCAATAACAGTAACATTACATGTGCCCTCCCTAACACTGGACAATAAGGACATCATCGTGATCATATCCGATCCAACCACGTAACACCAAGTATATAGCAAATTATGTGAAATCTTTCTCACTTTCTGCTCTCCTCATGACAATAATAATAATAATAATTATCCTCAATAGTAGTATTTTAGTGGTACACTTGTTGTCTCCCTCTCACATGAATTCCAATATCTACCGCATTCAAAATCAGTTAAGAACCTGAGAAAGCCTTTTGAGTTAGTGGGGGCTTTTAATGGTATCTGCTCATTTCATTTCATCTCATCTCATCCACCACCCTTAATTCTCTCGTTAATTTTCAACAAAGTACTTTATTACCCTTTTTAAATAAATAAAAGTTAGGTTAAATTAGGTCACGGGGCTACCTAGATTAGGACATCCCCGTACTCAAAAAACACTTACAAAAGCAAAGACAAACCCTTTACTAATAAGGTTTTCATATTGACAGTAATATTTGAATTCACAATCTTATAAGTTATGAGTCAATTCCTTACTAATTGGACCAACCTATATACATTTACTTGAATTCATTACTACAATAATATATATATATATATAGGGTGAGATGCTCACTTAACATATGTATGGTATCCCACCACCTCATTCATTAAACAATTATTATAATGATAATGGCGTTGATCACAACAAGGAGTGGCTGGTCAAACATGACATAATACATAATACAAATTTAACCAAAACTAATGTATCCTCTCCCCTATTACATATAACAACTTCCAGGCTAAATTAAAGATACCATTCTAATCTTCAACTAATCCCAAAATCTCATTAAGATAAGGCCATCTTTTAATTTTGGGTTAAAGTGTAAATATGTTCTTAAAGTTTTCACTCAGACGCAATTTTACTTAGGATTTTCTTTTTGCTTTTTGGTTCACGGTTGTCACAAAAGTATTAAAATGAAGTAATGTTACACTTACTATTGAAAATGATAATAATTAATATCAATTTGTAATATTAATTTTTAATGGTTTAGAGAATATTATTACGTTTTGAAACTTTCAAGATGACATTAAACTTAAAAAAAGCTTTGGGTATAGTATTATTCTTGAACAAAAACTTCTGAAATAAACTTGGAGCTTAGACCTTTTAATTTTTTATGAGAAAGGAGTGACATAACTTTTAATACTCACTTATTTTTATTATTGCTCATGTTTGAATTCCACATAAGAATTATGCATACGCACAATCAACAGTTCTGAACATGGACAATTATAAGTCAGAAGTCCGTGGGGCGAAATTTCGTGGTTGCAATTTGCAACATCATGGTGGCCCTACCTAACATGTTCTATTTTAACAATGATAAAAAATGATTTCAAATATTTTATCAAAAATAATATTAAATAAAAAGATTATTATATTCTTAATCTAATTAATCTCTTCCAATTTCTAATTCCAATTCCACACGCTCTTGTTTAATGAGGGCAGTTAGTCTTTTTCACATCACCAATTCACTCAACTAGATTGCCCTACACTTTTCACTGTTTATAAATATAAATAATAATATGCACCTTAATCTATCTTATCTCTATATGCGTGTATATATATATTAAAAAAAAAAAGGTCAAATCAAAAGATAAATGTGTTGGGAAAATTGCACTGAGGTTTTGATAAGAAAAATTACGAGAGCAAATGATCTTTTCAAATTTTAAAATTGTATTTAAGTTTTATAGGACTTTTTTGGCAATAAATTTTAATTCCACTGACAAGTTAAGGGGTGTCTATGGGCACTATACTAACAAGTTTATAGGGGTTCATTGATAAATCCATAGGCATGTGACAACTGAAATTTATAGTAGAAAAAATCTCACAAGATTTAAATACAATTTTAAAGAATCATTTTGTCATATTTTTTCTTATTTGGGATCTAAATATAATTTTCCCTAAAATGTTTGGACTTGGCTTAAGTTCCTTGCATCCTTGCCTCCGCTGCATCAAACAGTGCCGTTTTAGCACAAAGCACACACCTAATCCTTTCAACAAAAAAAAAAAAAAAATCAAGCACAATCGGGTAGTAAAAAGATAATTCATGATACTAAATTGTATTGAAAAAATTCTTCATGATCTTGAAAAATTATTTTAGGATCTTCAAAAAATATTTCAGGGTGCTGACAGATACTAAAAGAATACTTTAGAGTACTGACGGATATTGAAAAAAATAATTCATGATCTTAAAAAATTAATTTAGGTACTAATTGCTAATAAAAATTTACTTCAAGATATTTTTCAAAATCCTAAAGTAATTTTTTTAAGATTATGAATTATTATTATTATTATTTTTTTGTATCTTGAAGTATCCTTTTAATACTAGTTAGTATATGAAATTTTTTTCAAGATCCTAAAATAATTTTTTAAGATCATGATAAATTTCTTCAATATCATTTATTATCCTGAATTATCTTTTTACTATCTCAAGTGTCCAAATTGTTTTTTTTTTAAAGAAAGGATCAAGTATGTGCTTTAGGCCAATACGACACTGTTACATGCGGCGGACGTGGAACTAGATTTTCTGCCTGGCGGAGTCTCTCCCCATCTCTCACAGTCCCATCTCAGCCGTCCAAATCCGGATCCAACGGCCGAGAATGGTTTAAAAAAAAAATAAAAATTATTTTTTTTAAACCATTCTCGACCGTTGGATCCGGATTTGGACGGCCGAGATGGGACTGTGAGGGATGGGGAGAGATTCCACCGGGCAGAAGATCCGGACTCGACAGAAAAAAAATTATTCTGTTTTTGAAAAAAACTATTCTCAGCCGTTGGATCCAGATTTAGACGGCTGAGATAGGATTGTGAGGGATGGGGAGAGACTCCACCGGGCAGAAGATCCGGACTCGGCAGAAAGGACTAAAACCAAGTCCAAAATGTTTCCCCCAATCAAGCTCAAGTTTCAACGAGGGTTTGACCCGGTGGTGATTGGCACGATGAAGCTTTCAGATTCTAGAATATGGGTGTTGGCAGAGGTTTCTTTTACATGCTTTTGTTTTCGGCACATAGGATCCTTTTACCTTTTTTTAAGTTCGTTAAAATATTTTTGTTGTTAGATTTTGCATTCTATGAAAATAAAATAATAATGAATCCGTACTATTCAACTTTGATATACAGTACGCAGATTTATGACTAGGACTTGATGGTTAATATTATGTAGGAATATTTCGCTTTCTATCTTTTAAGTTTGAACTAATCATCTTTTATTGGATTGGTACGTGGACTGCTTGTTCATATTATGAACATGGGGCAGTTTGGTCAAACCATCTTGCCACCTCTTCACAATTTTATGTGATTTCAATTTCATGTGCTCTCATGCAATTTCCTAGTCAGACCATAATTTTGCTCGCCAGAATTGAATAATTCAGGTTACAGAAAATCCCACCATGAATAAAAATTAATTATCTCTTGATGAAAAATATAAATTTTATTGTTTATACTTCACGTATTTTCATATATATACAGTAGAGTTCACACAAATAATCTAAGAGTTTTTTTTTCCCCTAAAATCTCTTAACCCCTTTTTGATTAACTTTTACAATTCAACTTGGATTAATCTACATTAAGTATTACAGTTAGTCAATATAGAAGATAACTATATTACTCAATCTTTTTGCTTTTAACAATGTCATCTATATAAGACATCATCAAAACTAATTATATCTAACATTCTGTAAAAACATTTTTTCTGTCTCACTTACATAAAAGTGAGTGAGTCCCATATCTTCTCTTTATGATGGGATTCACTTACTTTTATGTGAGTGAGACAGAAAAAATATTTTTGTAGCAAAAGCAGAAACATTAAACCCATATTCTAATCACTATAAATTTTTCCAGCAACATGTAGTAACATGATCCATAACATTTTGGCAACTTAAGGATTTTGGAGTGATAACTGGTTCCATATAAAACTGCATAGTAATCCCTTAAATATATATATATATATATATATATATATATATATATATATATAGTATACTACTCTGGTCTTATTTATAAGTTCACTTTGACCAAATCTCACATACCAATGTGAGTTAGTCAACTCAATGATTATGGGTGTAAATTTTCAACTTTGCCTTCATTTATGATTGGGTATTTTTCAACTCTTTCTTCTCTTTCTATCTTTATGGGTACAATTAATACGAGTAAAATTGTCATAATCTCATTTATTACATGAAATTAGACTTATAAATATGACCAACAATTTTTGATTAAAATAGATTTATAAATAGGATTAAAGTGCTAATTTTTATAGTTGTTATTATACATGGCACCAACAAATAAGAAAGAAGGTAAAATAACTACCTCCCGTCCTACACATACGACAAAGTTTACTGTACGCAATGCACTATAAACTTTGTTTCATATTTATAATTGAATGTAATACCGATGTTGGATTGTAATAGTGTTAAAAATAAATAAATATTAGGATAAATTTAATATTTTTAATTATTTTTATTAATATCTGAAATTAATTAAAAATAAATAATTAAAAATGACTTACTCCCTCTGATCCATAAACAATGCACTTTAACTAGTTTACGGAAAGTCAAGTCGGAAAATAAGAAATAGCGATTAAATAAATCATTAAATATCATAATTATTTTTTTCACTTTTACCCTTATTATAAAATATGTTTAAAAATTCAATGAGCATGTAAATTGGAAAGGAGCATTAATTATAAAAATAAAAGTAAAGAATACCATTAATTATTTTATAAATAATTTATATTTTATATCAACCTATTCTTTTTAAGGAAAAAAACCCCCCTCTCTTATGAGGTCTGGAGGGGGAGAATAGAAGAAGGAGGGAAGGGGAAATTGAGAATTTAATTATTTAAAAAACGCGTTTAATACAGAATTAAAAATGAGGAACAGAACTCAACTACCTGCTTGGAAGGCAAAGGCAAAGCAGACGCCAATCGTTTGAAAGACGTAAAGAAGAAGGACGAGGGAGGGGAGTCATGGATACAACTATACATACATACAGAGTATAAAAAATTTGGAAATTTTGTAGAGGAAGGAAGAAAGTGGAGTCTTTTGACTAAGCCCAGCCGGCAAAATCCGTCTACAATACTATAATGCTTTTTTAAATTTCATCAATACGCGTTGAACTTTCTCCTCTTCTTAAATCCATACCCCTCTCCAACTTCTTTCTTATTACGCTTCTGATCCATCCCTTTCCTTACTCTCAATTTGAAGTTCCACTACGAGAGGTATTATTCAATCGCCCCAATCCCACTCATTGCTTTCCTTTATTTATTTTTCACAAGATTTTCTCGCGGGGTTTTCGGTGGGTTGCGTGTTTGATTGAAGTCACTGACCTTAGAATTTCGTCAGTTTGAAGTTTTCAAACAGTTGGATAAAGCCTGAGTTTTTGGATTCATGGTCAGTACTTTGACGGGATGGTTATAACATTATCTGGCATGAGACTATGTACAGAAGTCCCTATTTTGTCCCTTTGGATAAATAGAATTGGTTTGTAGCTGCATATGAGTCGTCATGAAGGATTTGATCGAAGCAGAAACTTTAGCTTCTGAGCACTTGAGCTTTTATTTTGAAGCGTGAAGTAGTTATAAATTAGCCAAAAGTTCAACATGGGTTGCATATGTTCCAAGACATCAGCTGTGGAAGACAGCCGTGAAGATTTGACAAAGAAATCATTATCTAGCCAGAGATTGTCAGAGCTGCGTGTTTCAAGGTTTAATTCGTCTAAAAGAGGCGAGGGGATTTGGGAAACAGATAAGTTAGGTGGAAATGATGTGAAGATTTCATTGATTGACAAGGAAACCAATGGCTCATTTCAGTTGCATGATGATCAAGTGGGGAATAAGGAAATAGAGAAGCCTGAATTAACTGTCCTTGACAATCCTGGTCTCGGAAAGGTTCCAAGGGCTGTAGAAGGAGAGCAAGTTGCAGCAGGATGGCCCAGTTGGCTTTCTTCTGTTGCGGGTGAAGCTATCAAGGGATGGATCCCTCGAAGCGCCAATACTTTTGAGAGGTTAAATAGAGTAAGTTATGATCTATCTAATATTAGTTTACTCAGTCTACGTTTTGAATCGTACTTTTATGATATGAAATTCTAACAACACTGTGAATGCACTCGCCAAAGTTCTGCTCTCATTACCATTTCATAGAAACTCCTCTTTTGTTTATATCACATCAAAATGATTAGTACAAGTAATTGTGTGGATGCTTAATTCATGAAACATAAGTCATGGTGCCTCTGTTGGCTAATCCCCACTTGTAAGGAAACTCGATCTCTTAAGAAAAAATGTACGAGGAAAATTTGATTTCAAAGACTGGGAGACCAGATACTGTATAGAAATTCGTTTTTGCAATCATATGTGATGTTTAGGAGTCCCGGACAGGGTTGGTCTAGTTATGACTTATTGCAACATAAGTTTCTTTCATATGTAGATGATGCTCTATTTGTTTTTTTAATAAGCCATGCAGTGACATCTGACTTCTGACCTTGCAGATTGGCCAAGGAACTTACAGTACTGTTTATAAAGCACGTGATGTGACTCACCAAAAGATTGTTGCTTTGAAGAGAGTTCGGTTTGATAATCTTGATCCTGAGAGTGTAAAGTTTATGGCTAGGGAAATCCTCCTTCTGCGTAGACTCGACCATCCGAATATAATCAAGTTGGAAGGCTTGATAACATCTCAGACCTCTCACAGTCTGTACCTCATTTTTGAGTATATGGAGCATGATCTTTCTGGACTAGCATCACGTCCTGGCATCAAGTTTTCTGAACCACAGGTAATGATGAAGTCTTTTTGATATTTTGCTTTCTGTCTTCTTCATTTTTGTGTCAAAAGGGTCTGAAGTAATCTTTCCTATCAGGTTAAATGCTACATGCAACAACTTCTTAGTGGATTGGATCATTGTCATAGTCGTGGAGTCCTCCATCGTGACATAAAGGGCTCAAATCTTCTCATTGACAACAATGGCATCTTAAAAATTGCAGATTTTGGGTTGGCAAGTTTCTTTGACCCCAATCATAGTGTTCCATTGACCAGTCGAGTAGTTACTCTCTGGTATAGACCTCCAGAACTTTTACTTGGAGCAACTCATTATGGAGTCGCAGTAGATATATGGAGCTCTGGTTGCATACTTGGGGAACTATATACTGGCAGGCCTATATTGCCAGGAAAGACTGAGGTATGATAATTAAGAATCTGGTTTCATCATTTAATACCAATCTATCAATGCCTTTGTTACTGGTCGTCAGGCTTCGTTAATGCATTTGATGTGTTATATAGGATCTCTATTGATTTTAATCGAAGAGGTCAAATGAGAATGCTCGAGCATAATCATTATACATGAATGAAAAATTTCATCTGGAGTGCAAATACGTAGTGGAAATTAACTCTTTCCATTATACTATTTGGGTAAAATAGTAATGGTCATTTTTTATTGGTGCATTATGATAGAATCTAGGATAGATAAAGTGAAGAGAAAGGAAAGAATCTTAACTACATATTGTGAGCAAGTATCTTAACTCATAAAATTAATAAAGCCAAGACTATTGTTAGAGCAGCAGGTGGAAAGATCTGTCCACAGTCAAGTTTTCAGTAAAGTCATAAGTAGTTTCCACTTTCTTATGCACAATTCCAAGCTCATATATACCGTAGTATATAGCTAATTTCAATTTCTCAAGTTTGATATTTTATGTTAATGTAGTTATATAATTCAATTTAGTTTCATGTAGGTTGAGCAACTGCACAGGATTTTCAAGCTTTGTGGATCACCATCTGAGGACTATTGGCTTAAACAGCGATTGCCACATGCTGCAGTATTCAAGCCTGCACATCGATACAGACGAAGTATTACAGAAACATTTAAAGAATATCCATCTGCTTCAGTGAGGCTTATAGAGACACTACTTTCTATAGATCCCGCACAACGAGGGACAGCAGCAAGTGCTCTAAAGAGTGAGGTATGCTGGTTATGTTTTCTATATAATCTGTAAATGTATAGTCTGGTTGAGGCACGAGACTGAGCTGTCCTATTCTAGAACAATCCAAGTGGCACTGAGTAACTTTTCATCTTAATGTGTACCTGAGTAGCAGAACCCTTTTTTTTCTGGTTATGTTCTCCCATTTTGCCTCTTTTTCCTCATTTTCTTTCCTTTATTTTGTCAGCTATATAATCTTTTCATATTAATCTGCACCAACTGCCTGGGTTGCTTATCAGTTCCCCTGTGACCTGTTGATTAAATAGCTCCTTCATCCTATTTAAGACAAAGGCAGATGTTTAAATCATGAAGTTTGAACCTAAAGAGACCTTTGTTTTTAACACACAAAGAAATAGTTAAATCAAGATATATATTGTCACCATTCTGCTCTATTGGGAAGTAGAAAGTAGCTGAATCTCTCCTTCACCTGCACTGCCTTAAACAAGACCTTTTTCCTTGCATATAATTGTCCTGATTGACATTTTTCCTTTATTGCTAGTTCTTCACTACAGAGCCCTTTGCTTGTGATCCATCAAGTTTACCAAAGTATCCTCCCAGCAAAGAGATTGATTCTAAATTACGGGATGAAGAAACCCGAAGGTACTTTCTATTTAATAATTCTCTAAAGTTGAGGAAGAAATTTGAAAATTTATTTTGGTTTAGCGACTAGCATTCCTGCTGTTTGCCTTTTGAACTGTTTGATTAATTTATATTGGCAACTGGGGAGGCTTTCTTGTTATTTAAGCATACTATTAATTGTTAATAATTAGATGCCTGGCAAAAATATATTAATAATTAGAGATATTTATTTATTGTCTCAGGCACGGAGCTATCAGAGGAAGGGAGCAGAAAGTTGGCTCAGGAGCTAGAAAAGAAAAGGAACCTGGTATGACTATTCTATCAAATCGCTATGCCCACCCACGCATGTCAACACAGGTAATCTAATGAAGTTTTCTAATCCTAACTTTCCATTGGTTTTACCTTGTTGAAACTACAAATTTCTCATATTTTAAGTTCACACTTTTATATCTGTCCTGATTCTCAATTTATCCTACTCTTATTTGATGCTGCAGGGACAACTTTCCAATTCAAACAGCCGAAGTGAAGTGTTTCACCAACCTCACAGAGAACCTGTTTCTGGATTTTTGGTTTATCCCCCACAGAACCAGTCACATGTTAAAGAAATGGAAAATAATTTCAGTGGGCTTATTTATAAGAGGCCTTCTTCACATTCAGGTCCGCTGGTTCCGGGTATCCAATTATCAAGGGGCGGAGAGGAAGTTGATGAAGGGCCTCTTGGTTCTAACAGAATCAACTTGTCAAAACTATCTGGCTTAGTTTCCTCGAGGACTTCATCATCTCAAGGTCGAGAGAAAAAACCAGTTTCTCTGCTTCCTAGACAAACAATTGAAGTTAAAAAACCTGTGGAGTTAACTAATAATGTAACAGAGTCAAGAAGGCATGATAGGAAACGCCTCTCCCCACGAATTTTGGATTTCAATCAGATAGATAATGCAAGAGGCTCCACTCAAGAATTAACTCCGGTTGGTCTTTCACTAAGTTCTTTTGTTTTGTTAGTTTCTTGGGTTGCCTGCATTATCTCTAAAACTCATAATTTTTTCCTGGAGTTTTTGCTGAATTCTTTTTGTGGTTCACTTTGTTTCAGGGAGGCCGTGGGTACTTGGAAAACAAGATCTATCTCTCTGGTCCATTACTGGCATCTTCAAACATGGATCAGATGCTTAAAGAGCACGATCGAAAGATCCAAGAATTTTCAAGACGAGCACGAATCGACAAGTCAAGGGGTGGGAAATTTCGTGCACATAGAAAGTAGGCTCCCATTAGTTATTATTCACTTGTTGCCAATTATGCAGCAGAATACATAATTCAGTGACTATATATACGCACACACGTCTGCCTTCATTATATAGCAGAGAGATTCACTGTAATATTTAACAATGTAAACTGAAGGCATCTATGAGAAGAAATTGATGTTCCTTCCACTATTCATATTTCTCCTATACATACGTAAAAATCCAATTTTGAAGCAACAAACAATCGAATTTTATCGATTTGCAGAAATTCTGAGAAATTTAAAAGATCGCTATGATATTTGTTTCCATTGGATGAGGAGGAAGACAGGTGCATTAGTAAAAGTAATAATGGAGACTAGTCAATTCAACTTCTTTTTTTTCCTAATTCCAAACAGGGCATAGTGCCCTCTTATAAGTCTTTAAACAACTAGAAATATGTTGGAGGCAGTTCCTTTTCTTTTGGCATGTTTGGTTCAAGAATATGGCAAGATGCTCGGGGAGAAAAAAATTCAGCAAAACATTAGCTTTACCAAAAAATTATTAATTAATGATGACGAATCTTGTCTGCATCATATCATTTTAACTAACCTTAACCATGGCATGATTCGATGGATCCAGGTATTGTCAATATTTCTAACTACGATATACGACACAAGAACCGACTATTCTGAAGTATTGATCTGAACAAAAGATTTAAAGACTTCAAAGTTGTCTTCAAAGCAGAATTTACTTTTGGCCATAGACTCTTAAAGTCTAAAGTAAGACTTGGACTATCTTTTCTTTTCGTCAAGAACTTTACTGTCTCCTTGCTCATTACGCAGAAGTTGCAAAAGCAGACCACAAAATTAGTTGAGCAAATGGGCCTGAAATAAACATGCTAGGCCTCAGACCGAAAAATGGAAAGTAACACGGTTTTGCTACAGTACAGTCTTTATGCACTATTGCTTATTCTCAGTTTCAAATTTAAATTTAATTTCCCTCTTAACTTGGGCGTAGATTGCATTAACACCCCCCTCCCCAGGCCCCCCCCCCCCCAAAAAAAAAAGATATTTCAGCCCGTGAATTCTTCAGGAGACTGAATAAATATATCATTTTTACTTCACCATTGAAGCCAAAATCCATTTCAAACCTAATACCTGGCAGCTGCACTGTGAAAAAGGAACAAAGAAGAAGCTCCCAAATATTTAAATGTGGTATAGATTCGTTAAACGCAGATATAGAATGACATAACTACACGGTTGAGATTTATTTTTGTCCTGAATGCTTATCAATTTTAGCCAACCAAATCTATCTAATGTAAGAACTTACTTTGTTACAACAACAAAAAAAAAAAAAAGAAAAAGAAAAAGAAAAAAGAATAAACTAAAAGCTGTCACAAGTTACAACCGAACAACTACCTTCCTTCTTCTAGGATGATCTCTGATTCTGGGATGGCATTTGAGTTACTTCTAGAAGTTTTAGAATAAGAACTAAACATCAAGTCATCAAATGTTGGGTGTCTTAGGTTAGAAAAAGCTAGAGCAGTTCCATCCCAAGTTGCTGCTGATTTTATTTTCTCAAGCAAATTCTCTCCCTTACCGTTCTGTTCTGTCTCATTCCCTTCAAATTCTCCTTCCAGCATATTAACCACCTGCCTCATTTTAGGCCTAACATTGGGATCAGAATTTGCACAAACCAAACCCAAACGAATCATTCTTTCCACTTCCTCAATAACACATCCTCCTTTGGCCTTCAACCTCTCATCAAGGCCTAAGTGTAGCTCATCAATCTCCATTAGGGACATTAACCACTCAATTAAACCTGGTTTGCCTTCTTCAATTGGTCTTCTCCCACAAACCACCTCTAAAACCAATATTCCAAAACCAAAAACATCAGATTGTGTTGATCCTCTTCCTGATTTGACCACTTCTGGGGCTATGTACCCTATAGTTCCAATCACTTTTGTTGTGGTTGCTACTGGCCCATGATGATCATGCATGCGAGCTAATCCGAAATCTCCCAATCTCGCATTCATATCTTTGTCGAGTAGGACATTGCTGGATTTGATGTCTCTGTGCAAGACCTTAACTTCCCAACCCTCATGCAGGTATAGAATCCCAGAGGCTACATTCTTTAGAACTTGAATCCTCTCTTCCCAAGTCAGAATCTTTCTGTCTTCATAATCACTTTCAAAGATCCATTTGTCTAAACTTCCATTCTCCATGTAATCATAGACTAATATGAAACTTCCTTTTTCTCTTTTGCACCATCCTCTGAAGTTTACCAGATTTCTGTGTTTTAGTCTTCCCAAGCTTGAAATTTCAGCCAAGAACTCTCTTATTCCTGATTCCGTTTCATGAGAGATTCTCTTAACTGCAACTTTTTCTCCTTGCAAAACCCCTTTATATACTTTTCCATTCCCTCCTATTCCTATCACCTTCTTTTCTGAGAACCCATTTGTTGCTGCAATAATCCCTTGGTAATTAATCCTATGTGGCCAATACTCTAATTCCCATTCTTCTAAATCTTCCCCTGATTTGCTTATCCATCTCCATAAAATGAAGAACCCCAGAGACAGACAACCTATGAGTATTATGCAGACAACAACTAAACCTATAATAGGAGCTCTTGATCCAGAGAAAAACCCTTTCTGATGCACAAATGAAGGCAGACCGGTTGTGATCAAAGCGTCACCTATTGAAAAATTTGAATTACTATAACTCCAAGCCATGATTCTTGTAGTGTCCATCAATAAACCCGTGGATGCACAAAACCCAGCATACATTTGATCCAGAAAAACCTCTGAGAGATTAACATTCTTACTAATCAGAGGTTTTTTGGGTCTTTTTCTTCCTGTTTGAGCCATTGTGACATTAAGCTGTGAATCCATAAACTCAATCCAGACCTGGTAATTTACTCCACTGTCTAACTTCAACCTATTGAATTCCTTATCATTTTTCCCACCCCAATAACCAGCATCATGTGAAGTTAAGGAAGTAAGAGAGTTTATGTCTATGCCAACATGATTGTCGTTTATGTCATTGAATTCTACATTTTTTCTGACATCAAACTCAACTCCAAAAGCATGGTTTTGAGGATTACCTTGATTAGTGAAGTTCAAGAAGCCCATGTACTGAGACGAGGTCGTGCCATTCAAGCCCCTAGTAGGTGAGAATATGAAAGCAAAGCCATGACCAGTGAGAAAATGCTTAATGGGAGCTATTGAGAAAATGAAGGAAGTTGCAAAGGGAAGAAGAGCAGAAGAGTTGGCTTCTTTAGTGGGTATTTTGTCAGGGTAAAAAGCTCGGTTTATGGTGAAGAAGCTTCGATTGGTAAGAACCAGAATGGAAGACTGAATAGAAGAGTTTCCACAGAGGAAGATGCTAGAAGAATTGAAGTTTGTGTTGTAGACAAATTCAGTTGCAGACACAGAGCTCAAACGAAGAAGAAGGGTGATAAGGTAGAAGAGAGCAGGTGAGGTCATTTTGGAATGCATTTCCATGGAAAGAGAAGAACTTGGAGAGAAGGGAACGTAGAAGATGACTCACTCAGTGAAGATTCAAGTCAATTTCAATGGAGGCTATTTTGGCTTTGTCCTTTTGGTGTGTTTTTCATGAATCCAGGCATCTTTTCGATTCTAACTTTTTCTCTTTTGATGGTTGAAGAAAAGAGTGATTTTCAGGAGTCGTTGAAAATATTTAAGACTCGGCTGTTTTTAACATGGGTCGGCCTCGCTATTAGGAAGAAGGACACTTCAGTGTAAGCAATGCCATGTTACCTGAATTCATTACGGGCAGATGTCATTTGCTACTGTCTTAGACTTAAAAAAAAAAAAAAAAAAGCTTTATAAAAAGGAGTAACAGAAAATGACAAAAAATAATACTATTTAAATTATAAAAATCCTAAAATTTTTATTAAAATTTAAAAGTATGAATATGTAGTCTGATAAGAATTTGAGATTTTAAAATTTGGATATTAATAACTTGAGTATAAAAATTAAAAATTTAGGTATAAAGATTAGAGATTGACTACTTAAACTCCCTCAAATTGTCATAATGTATATTCAAGTTATTAATTGTTATTTTTAAGTTGTATTGTTTATTTTTAAATTGTCTACACCTAAACTTCAAAATCTCATGTTTTTATCCGATCACCTATTTGTCATTTTGCTAATTTAGTAGATATGTTAGGATTTTTATAATTCAAATAGTATTTTTCTGTCAATTTCTTAAGGATTAAACTTTAAAGAAACCATGTCTCAAAATATTAATTTAATGACAATTAAGTTGTTAAAAAATGTGTTTCAAATACCAATTGAGATCATTTCAAGTAAGTGAATCTCACTTGCAAATCAAACACTTGCGCCTCATAGGTTATTTCCAATAATTTGGAAGTGAAATTCTAGTGTTTGTACTAACATAGTTATTTGAAACCCTTTACAAATACTCCGGATCATTAATACAAGAATTCGTCGACTTTTTTGATGGAGATTAAAATAGTTAAATAAAATATATTAAAATATTTAAATTCATCATTTTTCTATATATTAATTTTATATATATCATGATTAAGTAGCTTATTTAACTTCCTTTATATTTAAAAAAACATATATTGACTCTTATATCAAAAGACCGAAAATAACATTTTTAAAACTTAATATATCCTAGAAACAACATCTCCTCTCCTCTAACAGTAAGGTCTATGTCAACTCCTAGTGGGAGCCTGGCTACTCTTTTTATAATAATAGTAATAGTAATAATAAAATAGTTGTTAGATAAAGAGATCCCCACGAAAGGAGCAATGGATGGTAGGTATTTGTGCCTACCACTTTCGGGCACACTGATAGTGCCCTTTTGTTGTTTAGGGAAAAAATGGTCCAAAATTAATTAAGGATAGATAGGGACTAGATTTTAATTCTGGGCTTGCAAGATTATTTTATTCTTGCTTTTAGGTAAAAAGCAATTAGATTCCAAATAAAAATTTAATTATAAATAATTCCCATTTTATATATCCATCTCTAATATTTATATCTCAAACTCTAATATTTAAGGAATCACTTGTTAATAATTAAACTTTTGAGTTAAAGTTAATAGTTACTCCCTCTGGTCCTTAATATAAGATATATATGAAAAGTTAACTTTGATCTTAAATATAAGACATATTTTACATATTTATCAATCTTCTCATAATTTACCTTATTGATACTCTCTCAACAGTAATTAAAATGAAAAGGAAATGAGAGAATTAAGTAATATACTTAAAGTGTTTTAGAAAACACATGTTATATTAAGTAATGTAGCTAATTTTTTTAATCTAATCAAATTAGGTAAATATATCTTATATTAAAGACATGATGAGTAACATTTTATTTAAGTCAATAACCTTACCAATGGCATTCAAACTTTTTTTTGAGTGGTAAATCATGGATTCGAATTCGATGAGTAAATACTACTATAATTTTCTAGTATAAATTATTTTTAAGAAAAAGGAAAATTATTAAGGTCTAAAAAACGCATTGCAACCACAAAAGGTCTTATCTTAAGTGAGGCAAATTATAGCGTAGGTAGGAAACAACAATAGACTTTTGTGGGCTTAGGTATTTTATCTTTTCTTGCATTGACTAATTTCCTATCATCATCGGAGACTTCATTAAGAGACTTTATTGTTAGTTACAAGACTCTCACTAATCAATATACACAAAGTCAGGTATTAAACCCCTAATTAATATTTAAAAAACCCAGTTAAGTAGTAACTGTGCTGGGTCTTATGGTCAACTTATTATTAAGGCTTGTTAGTGGTTACTTATTTTTTTTTTGTTTTTAAAAAGAAAATCGCATTCATCATTAAAAGACAACGTCAGGTTGCAAACAGGGGGCCTCGTGGGTGGGCAAAGTAAAGAAGAAGAAAGAGTGAGTGATTGAAAATGAGAGAGCGGTCAATATCAGTAAGCGGCCATTAAGAGTTGGGTCAGTTCCACTCAATTAATATCTCAACAACCTTCATGCTTGATTGCAAGAATCTGACCCTTCAAAAAAAAAGTGAAAATGAGATATTAAAAAACACAGTAAATCATAATCTGCTCATTAACTTGTGCAAACTGAACTCCTCCATCTCTTGCATTGTAAGTTTATCTCATCTGCAAATTCCTTACTTTTCATTTCAACCACTACCACTAACCTTGAACAAAAGCTTTTTGTTATTTATTACCACACTCTTATATATATATATATATATATATATATATATATATATATATGTATGGGATTAATGTTTCTCATGTTGCATGAGAAATATTATCTCATGTCATACACACATGCAATGGTGGGGCCCACACACACACATATACACATACATATATATATAAATTCATATATGTATATGTGAGTCCCACCATTTCATGTGTGTGTAGGAAATTTAATTTTCTCATGCAATATTTTAAAACTAAAACCCTATATATATATATATATCCCTGGTACCAACTGTCTGACTCTCAAAAAACATTAAAATAATAAACATTTACTCCACATTCTCCTCTGTTGTTGAGCAGTATTGGACATTCTAGTATATATATCAGCTGCTCTATGAAAACATTGAATCTTTTTTAGTTGTTAAGTATTTATGATAATGATTATGACTTGTAAAAGAAACGTATGAACCTGTTTTTATTATTAATCTGTCCCCCTCTGTGATACTCGGATCCAACTATCATGTTTGAGCTTGTTGGTGTAAGGATTATGAGTGTTTGATGTGATAGGGTTCAATATCTGCCCTTTCAGAGTTCACAGTCTTCAATTTTTAAGTCATGAGAAGTATACAGTCTGTTCCAAGCAACGTAGATGACAGAGTTGGAGGTTAGAATTTTACTATTTGTGATTAAATGAAGATATGAATCCACTTCACTTCAATAAACTATAAGACTTCAAAACGCTTATTCAAGTTTTGCATGACTTGATGTGATTCGATTCTACATGTTCCCTTACACCTTTTTCCCACTCCATAATTCTCAGTTTCCAGGTCACAGAGCTCTGACAAAAACAATGACACATCTGATAAATTAAGAACTAAAAGAATCTCAAAAGGCATATATGTGCAATGTATTTATCATTTGGATGCAGCAACAAATATAATCAATAGAAGAAAAGTACAAAGGAGTCTGTTAATATGGACATGATATAGAAGAAAATCTCTACACACACAAAATCAATACAATACAAACAAATCAATGAGTAAAAGGGAAGAAATCATAATATAACAACAACAACTAGAAGTCTTATCCCACTATATTGTGTTTGTTGTATGGATTGCATGTCTCCATTGTGCTTTATTAACAACCAAAACCCTATATGAGTTGTTAACTAAAAGGTTTCATTCAATGACTTTATTTAATTTTCGTTTTACTCTTCATTTGCCCTTTTCCACAGGGTTCCATATTGTCTTATCTACCTCCTCATTGGCGCCTCTAACGTTTTTTTTTGGGTACATGTTCAAACAAACTCAAATGATTTTCAACCATTTTCTTTTCAATAGGCGCACACCTGCTCTCTCTGATATGATTATGTTGAATCTTATATTTTCTTGTATGTTAGAATTAAAATAGTTGTCAAGATTAAAAAAAATACCTAGAGTATCATCATTGCAGATTGACTGAAACAATGAACCAGTTCATTGGAAGAACTCATCGACCCTCCTGAGTTGTGAAAGAGATACGGGATCTGGAAATTTCCTCAACTGTAGGGTGAAAGCTGAAGCTTCCAGCCTTTACAGCAGAGGTAGCAGCAAAATTTAATTTTTCAATCAAGCTGAGATCCATCCTCTCTTCTTCCAACACCATCACAACCTGTCTCATAGTAGGCCTAGCAGAAGGCTCAGGCAGTGTGCACAACAAACCAAGACGAAGAACCCTCTCAGCCTCTTCAGTTTCATGATCTCTCCCCCACTTTAAATGTTCATCAACAGCATCATATAACTCTCCTCTCTCCATTAACCTCCAAACCCAAGCAACCAAACCTGGCTTATCTTGTTCAGTGGGTCTTCTCCCACATACCACCTCCAAAATCAAGACACCAAAACTGAATACATCAGTATGAATTGAGGCTCTCCCTCTTTGAACCAGTTCAGGTGCCATGTACCCAACTGTCCCAATCACTTGTGTGGTATTAGTAGGCTGCCCATGATGACAAATCCAAGCTAATCCGAAATCACCCAACCGGGCATTCATATCCTTATCAAGCAACACATTGCTTGCTTTGATGTCTCTATGCAAGACACTAACTTCCCAACCTTCATGCAAATACAATAATCCATGAGCTACATCCTTCAACACCTTGATTCTTTCCTCCCATGTCAAAGTTTTGTTCTCATCAACATCAAATATCCTTTTGTCTAAACTTCCGTTGCTCATATAGTCATAGACTAAAATCAAATTTCCTCTCTCTTTTTTACACCAACCTCTCAGTGGCACCACATTCCTGTGCTTCAATCTGCCTAAACTTGAGATTTCAGACAGAAATTCCCTCATGCCTTTCTCACTCTCACAAGGGATTCTTTTTACTGCAACTTCTACACCTTGTAAAATCCCTCTATAGACTTTCCCATTCCCTCCAAACCCAACCACATTTTGGTCTGAAAATCCTTTAGTGGCAGCAGAAATATCTTCATAACTTATTTGGTGCGGCCAATACTCTATTTCCCAATCTTCAGTCTCTTCCTCGTTTCTTTTGTTAGTTTTCCCTCCAAGAAAACGTACAAATATAACACTAGCAACGCCAATGACAAAGAAGACGCCCATACTGACTCCTATAATAAAACCTTTTGACCTTGTAACTGATCTTTTAGGAAGTAAAAAAGAAGGCAAATTTGAAGTCACCAAAGCATCACCAATCGAAAAATTCAAATTACTAAAGCTCCAGCTCAAAATTTTATGACTCTCCATCAATTGCCCTGTTGCCCCACAAAATCCCACATACATTTCATCCAAAAGAACCGAAGAAAGATTAACAAGCTCACTAATCAAGGGTCTTCGAGGCCTCTTTCTTCCTACAGGAGCCATAGTGACATTAACTCTAGAGTCCCGATAATCAATCCAAACTTGATAGTTATCCCCGTCATTAAGTTTCAAAACCTCAAACTCCCCATCATCTTCCCCAACCCAATAACCCGCAGCATGCGAATTAAAAGAAGTAAGCGAATTTATATCCAAACCCACATGATTATCATCGATATCATTAAACTCTTGGTTCTTAAACACATCAAATTCAACCCCAAAAACATGGTTGTCGGGATTACCGTCATTGGTGAGATTGAAGAGACCCAAATGCTGTGCAGAGCTTACTCCGGTTGTTCCTGTGAAAGGAGAGAGAAGGAAGACGAATCCATGTCCAGGGAGAACATTTTTAAAAGGGGAAATAGAGAAAATGAAGGAGGTTGAGAATGGTAAAGGGGAAGAAGAAGAATTAGAGGGTTTAGTGGGTATTTTGAAAGGGTAAAAAGCTCGACCTATGGAGAAGGAGGTGAGGTTGGTGAGGGTGAGAATTGAAGAATCGAGGGAAGCATTGCCGGAGAGAAGGATGTTGGAAGAGTTGAAGTTGGTGTTGTAGATGAATTCAGTAGCTGAAGATGAACTGAGGAGGAAAAGGAGAAAGATGAGAGGGGAAGACATTGAAGAAGGGGAGAGTAAAAAAGACAATCATTCAGATTTGAGGAAGAAGGGAGAATTTAGACAAATACAGTGGAATCTGGAAAGAATTGGCCATCAACGATGATTTGGAGGTAGAACAATGATAGATAGATGGTCATGGAGGCTTATGGCTGCATCATACAGGGGAGGTCGGTGGAACTGGGAGCTTGCAATACTGTTACTCTAGCAGTCCAACTTCGCGGTTGGCGGCATTACCTTGTGGGTCCCACTTCCAGTTTCCATACGATATTAAAATTTGTTAAAAAAGTCATGCTTCCCGTGTTCATACTAAGAGCTTGTTTGGATCTTCTTGCTAAAAGCTATTTTTAAGCTAAATCTAAAAAAAGAAAGAGCTTTTTTTAACAAACTTAAAAGTTGTTTGATGATAATATAAATTTTTTAGTTTAAAAGTTACTTATAAGTTGAAATTTAAAATAAGTTGTTTGGTAAAATTTTTGTCATAAGTATTTTTTAAAATTTTTTTTTAAATTCTCCGGGCTGTCCTTAGTGTTTTTTTTTATAAAAAAAAATCGTTGAAGGTGGTTGCCAGCGATGGGGCGGCAGTGGCGGCCGTTGACGTGGAGTAGCGGGTCTCCCCTTAGTTTTTTTTGTATAAAAAAAAAAATTCGGCGGAGGTGGTCGCCGGTGATAGGCGACGGTGACGGCCGAGAGCGGCTGGGGTGGCTGGTGGTGGTCACAGCGTAGAGACTAGGGTTCTCTTAAAAAATAAGCTCCTCTATGAGAGCTTTTTATTTTTAGTTTTTTTCTTCATGTAAAATTTTTTTTTTTTTTATTATAAGAGCTTTTGTAAAATATTATTTAGCTTAGCTTTTACTTATAAGGAGAAGATAAGCCCAAAATAAGAAGAACCGAACATGCACTAAGAGAAAAAAACATAAAGAAAATATTATTTAAACTTTTAAATTTGAGATCAATTTTTTTGTGTAAGAGAATAAGTATTAACTATAAAGATATGAGGATATAGTAATTGACAACTCATTTTTAAAAAAAAAATCACTTATTTAAGTTGTATTTTTTTTCCTTTGTATTAAGGGTTAAATAGTTTCAACTAATATTAAATATTTTTCATATACTTTAAAATTCATTCTTACCCCCTCTTCTATTTATCCCATTTTAACAAAAATTAAATAGGGTGGGAGAAGTAGAAGAGGGGGTAAGAATGATTGGCAAAAGTAGGAGAGAGAAAAAATATAATAAGGACATATTTATATTTTTTATCAATTTAAGAGATGTCTACTAATTAACTGTCAATCTTTTGTGTGTGTGTGAGAGAGAATTAGTTAAAAATTACTTATAATAAAAATATGAGAGTGGTGTTTAATAAGGATGGTAAAAAAGAGTGAAAATGATTATGATATTTGAGTTTAATATAACTAATAAGATAAGATATGTTTCATATTTTTAAATGTTTATTACAATAAAAAGATTAATTTTTCCCTAGTAATTTGGTCATATCCCGTTTTCAATTGGTACCTCCAACTATTGAAAACATTGAATAAACATTTTTATGTTTGGGTATGAGAATCAATCAGATATTAAATGTGTGGGACCAGACTACTATCTATCATTGTGGCATGGGGCACTGGAGCCACCCACAATTTAGGTTAATGTCAATGTGAATATGTGATACCAACTTTTTAATTTGTTCCATGAAAATATCTGGAATCCTCTCCTGGCAATCTTTTTTTTCTTTTTGATGCAATCTGGTATGCGTGGATGCTACATAGTTGGAAATTTGTGGGCAATTATATTATGTGAATTCGTCTCTGTTGGGTTATGAACTTGTAGGCCTTCATAGGCTATCCTCCATGCTCATATTTTGGAATTCACATTTTCATTCATATCTTGGCCCATGTCAATGAGGAGAAGCACAGTTAATTAAGGTGTCGGCCTTTATCCTAAAAGGGAGGAGGTTCAATATCCGCTGATCAATGTGAAAGTCTTATTGGTAAACGATTTATAAGTACCTCCGTAAGCGCTCTTTGAGCCTGAAGGTATACCTTAGTCCTGGTGGGTTACTGGTGTCTAACCCTACCTATAATTTTGTTTATTAAAAAACAAATATCTTAGCCCGTTTAGATTTAGCTTTTGAAGAATAGTTTTTGAGATTTACAAGATAAAAATGAATTTTAGAGAATATCTTTTAGGATTTATGAGGTAAAAATGATTTTTAGAGAATAGTTTTTGAATAAAAAATGATAGTGTTTGAATATTTTTCTCAAAATAGCCTTTTCATGGTCAAATTTACTAAAAAGGATATTAACTTTTGGTGTAATTGCATATAAAGGATAAGGTTGTATTTTAAATATTATAAACATTATATTTCATAATAAATACAAAAAATTAAATAAATTTGTGTAAAAAATTAAAATATTTAAGGGTACTGACTCGTATTGAAAAATACTTCATAATCTTAAAAATCTATTTTAGGATATTAAAAAAAATTCATAGTAATGAATCATCTTGAAAAAAAAAATTTAAGGTATGGACAAGTACTAAAAAGATACTTAATGATACTGAAAAAAATATTTCATAATCTTGAAATTTTATTTTAGGATATTGAAAAAATATTTCAAAATAGTGACTGATTTTGAAAGAATATCTCAGGGCATTAATTGATGCTAAAAAAATACTTAAGGATAAAGACTGGAACTGAAAAAAATACTTCTCACGGTCTTACAAATTTGTTTTAGGATCTTGAAAAAATATTTCAACGTATTGACTAATCTTGAAAAAACAAATTTAGGGTACTAATGGTTACTAAAAAGATACTTAAGGAATTGAGCCGAAAAAAGATACATAAGGATACTCAAAAAGTACTTCATGATCTTGAATTTTTTTTAGGATATTGAAAAAATATTTCAGGATAATGACTAATCTTGAAAAAATATTTCAGGATATTGAAGAGTACTAAAAAAATACTTAAAGATATTGACTTATACTAAAAACTACTGATAATGGCAGAAGAAAGAGAAAAATCTAAAAAAAAAAAATAGCTTTTCCTAAAACCTAGGTTTTGATGTAAAATAATTTCTAGACAATTTTGGAGTGTTTGACAAACTTTTGCTAAAACTTAGATTTTGATGCAAAATAGCTTCTGGACAATTTTAGAGTGTTTGACAAACTTTTGCTAAAACTTAGGTTTTGATGCAAAATAACTTTTGAACGATTTTGGAGTGTTTGACAAATTTTTGCCTAAACCTAGGTTTTTGAGTTATCCAAACAAGCTCCTTGACTCACTCACCTCAAAACTAACTATAAAGCCTATTGCCAATAAGGAATGACATAGTTGGCTAAGACGTCAGCTTTCAACCTAAAAGGGTGTTTGATACTCGCTGATTGATGTGAGGTTTCATTAGTGAGCGATCCGTAAGCACCTCTATACGTGCTTTTTAAACCTAGAAGTGTGTCCTAGCTTTGATGGGTACCAGTGTCAACCCTACTTAAACTTTTTTCATATAAAAAAAACTATAACAAGCCTACTTTTTTTCTATAAATTGTTAAGATTTTACTTTCAGTCATAAACTTTTAACCTAGTATATCTGTGATTAGAGACTTGACATTTTCTTACCTTTTTATATATTTTTTATACAATAGATTAATCAGTATATAGGTAAGGACAAATTTCATGGAGAAAAACAAAGGTACTTAAAAAAAAACACCATATATGAAAACTAAAATACTTGCTCTTGTATATATATTTCTTATCCAATTCTGCAATCACGTGATGACATATGTATTTATTAATTAAGTCACTAATATTCAAAATCCCATGAATATTTGCCACAAAACATATATTCCCACCGAGAAAATGATCTGCATCATCTTCCACGGCCAATTTCTTTACAGCAGGACGTTAGTTTATTGCTACGGTTGATTTTGGGGAAGGGGAATGGCCCCTTAGCTTGTATCATAATATATGTGATTATATGAATTATTAAAGAAATCCAACTTCTTCCACTGTGATTTTGTGGAACTTTACGTTTTCAACTGATTCTTATTCCCTGGTGGGAAGATGTGTTCACGGCAAATTCATATAAAGACAACAAAATTAGGAACTTTGAATATTATAAGTGTAAGCTTTGAAATTTTAGTTGGTCTCTGACATGAAATTGGTTCTATAGTAAAATGAAGAGTGGATGTAGAGAACTGTTTTAGTAGAGTCATCTCTAATTGAATTCGATAATACTGTAATTTGATATAGTCAGAGATATTGAACATAAGAAGGGTTTGAATTTTTTGTTGGAATATAAATTATACACGTTGCTGATCAATCGAGTTCATACTCAAACCATAAAAATAATTATGGATCTTTGAAGCGGTGCAGAGAACCAGTTTCCAGTTACACCGCATTCAGAATCACTAACCCTATTTATAAATTTAATTTGTGATATTTTTAATTTGGCCACTCAACAAATTATAAATATCACTATGATGATCTTTACACATTAATTATATGAAAATTAAACTCCTAAGCCCTTAAACTTGAATTTCGAATGGACCATTTTATTTAGGCTTGATTAAATAATTAATGGTCACACATTGTTAATATTTTTTGTTGTTGAAAAAACTTCAATTTTTCCTAAAATAATTGGCATCCATAATATCAGTCAATGATTCAAAACGCAGCCTTCAACTCAGGAATTGATCTTAATCTTTAATATAAGAGAGAGATTGTGGGACGTCATTAAGAAATATGATTATGACGTCTTAAAAAATATATATTATATTAGCTAACTTCTTTAATCTAATTAAATTATGTAAATATATATTATATTAAAGACTAGATTGGGGGAGTACCAATTAAAGGGAAATTCAGAAAAAAATGTAAATTATATTTTACTTTTGACTAACTCTAATTAATTATTATTTATTTTCGTCTTAAAGTATTTATGATAAAGCCATATAAAAGAAACAGGAAGGAGTGGTATAGTAATTTCATGGACATAAATGGAATAATCATGCTAATGGTAGTGATGGAACCCTTAACAGTGAAAGTAAAAAACTTTTGCTGTACGCTATCAATATTATATATTATGAACAAGATTAAGGATTCAATTATCTTTTCAGATTAGATAAGCTTTAGACGTATTACCAGTGTCACCCTAACAAATCCAAAACCAGGTTCATGTTATGTTACGTTGTGTGACCCTTGGAAACTCTCGAGAGGCCAGCAATGAGTAATTAATTAATTAATTTCTGTGAAAACTTAACTAAGAAAATTTTAATCTTATCTGATAAACTGTTTTGAACTTGTATGACAAAAACAGGAAAATTGTTCTTTAAGCCTTTTGATTTGGCAATGATAGCTGGATCAACAATCAGTGATTTATAAATCAAAAGTTTCATTAAATTAATGATAAAGTGTTAATATTTTTCTACGATGTCGGAATCATGGTAGGTTTTTTACGCCAATATTTGTCTTGTTCGTGACTTTTTCAGAAGATGAACGTGACTTGCGTATATATATTTATCCTTGAACCAAGTTGGCACTAATATAATTAACCTCTTGAAAGAGATGATCGACCTTCTTATATATAAACAATCCTTAATTTAATTAATTTCTTGATTGATTGTTTCAGTTTAATCATTAATATAATATCGATGCCAACTTTAAGTTACCCAGTTTCCAGCAATTATTGTAAAAAGTAATAGTTGCAATTGTAAATGTAATAAACAAAAAATTGTTTGTTGTTTCTAACGTATAGCATAGGTAGAAATTGAATATATAGTAAACAAAAATAGTATAAGAAGAATCTGTATTGACTGAATATAATAAACAGAGAGCATACAACAAGTCTGTATCATATGAAAAAAGCTATAAACGAACTGATAAGACTGTCGAATAATGGTTATGAACTATGCAGAAATCCGAACCCAACTTTCGTTGTGTCCTTAAGACAATTTTGCTCCCTCTATGGATGCCAAAGGTTTATGAGCAATTGCCTCCTAGGATAGAGCGGATTATTCATCTCCAGAAAGATGACTTTGTCTGTCTGAAACCCAAGCGTATCCAACGAGTCTGCTTTCGGAACGCACAGAATGTTTGTGTAGAAAGACTGCATGCAGAGAAGAAAGAACATAAAAAATTCTGTGACTAGGGGCCCCTATTTATAGACTCTGGCAAAACATGATCAGAT
The DNA here is from genome assembly GCA_037074495.1 of Acacia confusa. Taxonomy (NCBI): domain Eukaryota; kingdom Viridiplantae; phylum Streptophyta; class Magnoliopsida; order Fabales; family Fabaceae; genus Acacia; species Acacia confusa. Next base: position 6,463,133 of record CM073509.1, read on the forward strand.
GGACTCGTCTGTTGCTGGAAACTGGTACGTTGTGTGAAAAGACACACCAAAACAGAAAGAACAGAGGCGACCTGCGTCTGTTGCCGGCAAACTGGTGCGTCTCACGAATAGACTCACCAAACAGAGCAAACGATCCGAACGGGTCGTAATACGCAAGCGCTGAAAGTCGAAGAGATGCAGCTGCTGGAAGTCGAAGAGGCATAACATAATTAATAATAAAATAATTATTTAATTAAAAAAAATTGAATAAAAAAATTATTTTTTATTTCACACGACTGGATCGAACCGGGAGGGCGACACAACCAACTGAACCGAACCGAACCGAACCGAGCTGGCCGAACGGACGGCGGCGGCGGCGTCCATGCGCATGTGGTGGACCAAGGGTTGCGTAAGTCCTTATCCCTCCACAAAAGTGGATAGGCCCAAGGGCCCATTTAGTAGGAGCAAAGTTGGGGCTTATATACCCTCCAACTTCCCTCCAACTAACCAATGTGGGACTTAACCCCACACACATACAAGCCTTCTTACTTTTCCTCTTCTTTTCCATCCTTCTTCTTATTCATAAACTATGGGATTTCTTCCTAAATTCCAACAATCCCCCACATGGATAAGAAGTAAGTCCATCATGACCAAATGCAAATGATCATGTACATGTAAAGTGCGGTTCCTCTATGAGAAACAACTGCATCGAGAAAGGTAGGGGTTGATTTTGAACCTTCTCTAGTAAAAACCTATCGGATATACTGGTCAATCAGTGAACGTGCTGTCTTGAAGTGTCGACCTTTTAGTATATACCAAGACAATAGGAGTCACACAGTTGCTCCTCTAGCATTGTTGGTTCTCATGTTGTGTCCATTTTGGCCCTGAACACCACCTGGTTCTGTGTGTTCCAGAGAATCGGCCGTTTCAAATTCTCATAGAAGCGGCCCACACTTCACACTCACATAGGTGATTCCTTGTGATGTAAGTCAACATACATCATCTAAACATATCAAATTATGAAACCATTAAAAGCTTAAAAGCTTACCCTTATATATATATGCACTGTCTTGTCTAAGAATGAGTATGAGTTTAAAACTCCACAGTGTTAACAGTTGATTGTGACTTAGTTGTCTCTTTGAACCTAGTTTGTGGGATCTCCACTCTTCTAGGTAGAGGTAGAGTTACCGCGACAATTAACAATGGTTCGGCCTTAAACCCATTCCTTTAGACAAATTTCTAACTAACTCTCTAGGAATCCCTTTAGTCAATGGATCCACTATATTCTCTTTTGATTTCACATAATCAATTGAGATGGTTCCATTCGAGAGTAGTTGTCTAACGGTATCATGTCTACGACGTATATGTCTAAACTTGCCATTGTACATGACATTCTTGGCCCTACGAATAGTTGCTTGACTATCACAGTGTATACACACTGCTAGTACTGGCTTTGACCAACTTGGAATGTCCTCAAGAAAATTACGAATCCATTCAGCTTCTTCACTAGCTTTATCTAAAGCAATGAATTCTGCTTCCATAGTTGATTTTGCAATGTAAGTCTGTTTGAATGACTTCCAAGACACAACACCACCACCAAGGGTGAATACATATCCACTTGTGGATCTTGTATCATAAGAGCTGGTGACCCAATTTGCATCACAATACCCTTCTAGCACTGCAGGGTACTTCTCATAATGCAAAGCAAAGTTTTGAGTTTGCTTTAAGTAACCCAAAACTCTTGTCATAGCTCTCCAATGAAGCTCATTTGGATTATTGGTAAAGCGACTTAACATGCTTACTGCATAGGCAATATCTGGTCTAGTGCAGTTCATGACATACATAAGACTGCTTAGCACTTGAGCATACTCCTTTTGCTTTTCAGCTTTTCCAGCATTTCTCAACAATCGAAGACTAGAATCTATAGGGTTCGACACAGGAGTTATGTTTAAACTCTTGAATTTCTCAAGAATTTTAGCAATATAGTATGCTTGCGATAAAGCTAACCCATCAGGAGTTCTATGAATTTTAACTCCTAAAATGACATCTGCTAGATCCATATCTTTCATGTCAAACTTACTGGTAAGCAATCACTTAGTAGCTCATTTGTGTCATTTGATTATTACTACCTGTTATCAACATGTCATCTACATAAAGACAGACTATGGTAAACCCATTTTCAGTATTTCGAACGTAGACACACTTGTCACATTCATTAATACTAAAGCCATTTGATAACATAACTTCATCGAATTTTCGCATGTCATTGTTTTGGGGCTTGTTTAAGACCATAAAGGGACTTTATTAAGCGACAAACTTTCCATTCTTGTCGTGAGACAACAAATCCCTCAGGTTGTTCAAGATAAATCTCTTCCTCTAATTCACCATTTAAGAAAGTTGTCTTTACATCCATTTGATGTAACTCTAACCCATTCAATGCTGCTAATGCGATCAACATTCGAATTGATATAATTCTTGTAACAGGTGAATAGGTATGAAAGTAGTCTAGGCCTTCACATTGTCTGTAGCATTTTACTACTAGCCTAGCTTTGTACTTATCAATAATGCCATCTGCTTTCATCTTCTTTTTGAAGATCCACTTAGTTTCTTATGGCTTATTGTCAGGAGGAAGGTCAACCAATTTCCAAGTGTGGTTTGGCAGAATAGAATCAACTTCACTATTGATAGTCTCTTCCCAAAATGGTGCTTTAGGAGAACCCATAGCCTCACCATAAGTTCGAAGCTCATTTTCCAATAGATAAGTCAGAAAATCAGGCCCAAAGGATGTTAAAGTCCTTTGCCTGGTACTGCGTCTCGGTTCTTCCTCTCCAAAATTATCATTAGTCACAGTATCCTGAGATACTAGTGTTGTTATTATCATCATTATTCTTATTGTACGGAAACACATTCTCAAAGAACCTAGCGTTCCTTGACTCAATAACCGTATTCACATAGATATCCGATACATCGGACTTATAAACCAGAAAACGATATGCACTACTATTATATGCATAACCAATAAACACACAGTCTACTGTCTTAGGTCCGATTCTTAACCTTTTAGGTTTAGGAATCTCAACCTTTATGCCAAGCACCCCCACACTTTCAAATATTTTAAGGAAGGTTCCTTTCCTTTCCATATTTCATATGGTATGCTTTGTATCGTTTTATGAGGCACTTTGTTTATTAGAAAGTTAGCCGTTAGAATGGCTTCCCCCCACAAATTTTGTGGTAAACCGGACTCATTTAATAATGCATTCATCATCTCTTTCAATGTCCAATTTTTCCTCTCTGCAATCCTATTTGATTGCGGAGCATAAGGAGCAGTTGTCTGGTGTATAATACCAGATTCTATACAGAATCCCTCGAAGAGGCCATCAAATTCTCCCCCACGATCGCTCCTTACAATTTTAATTTTCTTGTTAAGTTAATTTTCAACCTCAATTTTATATTGTTTGAAAACAATAATAGCCTCATCTTTACTATTAAGCAAATACACATAACAATATCTACTGCAATCATCAATAAATGTAATAAAATATTTCTTATTACCCCTAGATGGTATAGATTTCATATCACACATATCAGTATGTATTAAATCTAACAACTTAGTTGATCTTTCAACAGAAGAAAAAGGTAACTTAGAAAATTTTGATTCAATGCATACTTGACATTTATCTTTATTTGAACAATCAACTTTAGGCAATAATTCTAAGTTAATTAATTTTTTAATTAAATTATAGTTAACATGTCCTAATCTTTAATGTCATAAATTAGAGGACTCAAACATATAGATAGAATCAATATCATTATTAATAGCACTGTTATTGGTGACAGTCATTACATCAACTTTGAAAAGGCCCTCACTAAAGTAACCTTTTCCAACATACATATCATTTCTAGAAAATATAAACTTATCAAAAACAAATACAAGCTTAAAACCATTCTTGCTTAAAAGGGATCCAGAAAATAAATTCTTGCGAATGTCAGGCACATGAAGCACATCATTAAGTGTCACGACTTTTCCAGAAGTCATTTTCAATACCACTTTTCCAACACCTTCAACCTTTGAACTAGAAGAATTTTCCATATATAGTTGTTCATCTTGCTTCACAGGTGTATAAGAAGAGAACATCCATTTGTTTACACAAATATGTCTGGTGGCACCAGTGTCCACCCACCATTCCTTAGTATTTCCAACCAAGTTACGTTGCATTACCACTGCTGAAAGACTCATATTATCAATCATATCAGTAGCATTATCAACCATATTGGCTTCAGTGTTCTTCTTCTTGAGATTCTTTGGCTTCCTACAATCCTTAGCACAACGGCCAGGCTTCCCACAATTGTAACACTTGCCTTTGAATTTCTGACCTTTGCTAGGGCCTTGTTTGGATGATCCCTCATTAGAGCGTTTGCGTTTCTTAGGCTTCGGACCATCTTCCACAATGTTGGCTTTGAAACTATAGGATTGCTGCCAAATTTCTTTTCAGAAAAAATATTGCCGTCTTCTTCTATTCTCAATCTTACAATTAAATCTTCAAGTAACATCTTCTTACGTTTGTGCTTGAGGTAATTCTTGAAGTCCTTCTAAGAGGGTGGTAATTTTTCAATAAATGCAGCAACTTGGAAAGATTCACTAAGAGACATCCCTCCTGCATGAATCTCATGCACAATCAATTGAAGCTCTTCAACTTGACTTACTACAGATTTAGAGTTAGGCATTTTGAAATCCAAAAATCTGCCAACTATAAACTTCTTCAACCCAGCATCTTCAGTTTTGTATTTCTTGTCCAAACTCTCCCATAGTGCTTTGGTTGTTTCCAAAGTACTATATACAGTATACAATGTATTATCCAAACCATTGATAATATAGTTCCTACACAGGAAATCAGAATGCTTCCAAGCATCTATCACAGCAACCTTCTCCTTATCCAACGATTGTCCTTCCTCCAATTTTGGGGCATCTTCAGTGAGAAAACGAGCCAAGTTCAATGTGTTTAGATAGAAAAACATTTTCTGTTGCCATCTTTTAAAATCATTTTCGTTGAACTTCTCTGGCTTTTCACCATGCAGTGGAGCAGAACCACTTGGGTTAATCAGATTGGTATTTGTACTTGTCATTTTTGTTGTTAAAACAGAAACTTCGATTAATCACACAGATTAATCCAAAAATACTAAAATAATAATATTCACAAAAACTAAACATATATTCAATTCAATACTTCTACCAACGTACGAAATCAGCAACGATATAAATTTACTATATAATGATTTCCATCACAAAAATTGTCTTAAGATTGTTGTTTCTAACGTATAGAGTAGGTAGAAATTGAATATACAATAAACAAAAATAGTATAAGAGGAATCTGTATTGACTGGATATAATAAACAGAAAGCATACAACAAGTCTGTATCATATGAAAAAAAGCTATAAACGAACTCACAAGACTGCCAAATAATGATTATGAACTATGCAGAAATCCGAACCCAACTTTCGTTGTGTCCTTAAGACAATTTTGCTCCCTCTATGGATGCCGAAGGTTTCTGAGCAATTGCCTCCCAGGACAGAGCAGATTATTCGTCTCCAGAAAGATGGCTTTGTCTGTCTGAAGCCCAAGCGTATCCAACGAGTCTGCTTTCGGAACGCACAGAATGTTTATATAGAAAGACTGTATGCGGAGAAGAAAGAACGTAAAAAGTTCTGTGACTAAGGGCCCCTATTTATAGACTCTGGAAAAACACGATCAGATGGACTCGTCTGTTGCTACGAACTGGTACGTTGTGTGAAAAGACACACCAGAATGGAACAAATAGAGGCGACCTGCGTCTGTTGCCGGCAAACTGGTGGTCTCACGAACAAACGCACCAGACAGAGCAAATGATCTGAACAGGTCGTAATATGCAGCTGCTTAATGTCGAAGAGACACAGCTACCGGAAGTAGAAGAGGGATAACATAATTAATAATAAAATAATTATTTAATTCAAAAAATAATTGAATAAAAAAATATTTTTTATTTCACACGCGTGGATCGGACAGGACAGCGCGCGATCGACCGGACCGAGCCAGCTGGACGGGCGGCGGCGGCGCGCGCACGTGTGGTGGACCAAGGGTTGCCTAAGTCCTCATCCTTTCACAAAAGTGGGTAGGCCCAAAGGCCCATTTAGTAGGAACAAAGTTGGGGCTTATATACTTTCCAACTCCCCTCCAACTAACCAATGTGGGACTTTACCCCACACACATACAAGCCTTCTTACTTTTCCTCTTCTTTTCCATCCTTCTTCTTATTCATAAACTATGAGATTTTTTCCTAAATTCCAACACTGTTAATACGCAAGCAACCTAATTTTAAGGGTTAAGGTGCAAAAATACATATGAGCTTTTTCCTTATGAGCGTCCAGCACCATGTGTTTTTTTTGAGTAAAAATACATATGAGGTTACCATTTTGGAGTAAAAATCACATCCCACCGTTAAATTACTGTTCACCGTGATGAGAGAGAAAGAGATAAAGTGAACAGTAACATAACGGTGGATGTGACTTTTGTTCCAAAATGGTAACAACGTGTGTATTTTTGCTAAAAAAGAAAACACGTGGTGTTGAGCGCTCCTGAGGAAAAAACTCATGTGTATTTTTGCACCTTGACCCTAATTTTAATTATCTTCAGGGAAAATAACATATTTAAAATCGTGATACACCACCAACACACACGTTAGTCATCGTAGAAGGAGGTTTAAGCATTTAAGTACGAGATTTTGAGTTTGTAGAGATCATATATACAAATGCAAAAAAATTCATGCGTAGTATTTTTATCTCTTATATTTATATTATTCTTCAAACTAATTTATCTTCTTTAGAACGGATACATTACCTTAAGTTTTAAATATAAAATCTAGTTTTTAGCTCTAATATAATTGAACTACAAGTTACATCAGATATTAAAGACTTGAGATTGTATTGCCTAAAGTTACCTAAAAGTACTTTGTAGATATCATATCACTTATATTATAATTAAGTAATTTAATCAATTTTCCTAATTTTTTTTAAAAATTTGGCAAAATATGTTTTACATTAACTACTAAAGGAGTATCTAATTTTAGTGTTACAAAAAAAAAGTATCTAATAATGAAATATCTTTTTCTTTATTTTGTCATTTTATATGCTGAAACACAAAAGGCTAATTCCAATGTCATTTATTTTCCCACGAACAACAACAAAACAGAGTTACCATCAATCAAAATGGACGTATCGGATTAAAAAAACAAAACAAAAAAAGCCATCAATCAAAAGGGTGCTGTCTGTAATTTCCGGCCGTAGATGTCACTTTTCTTTCCTATTTGAATTTTCTGTAATTTGGATCTATCAATTAAATACTTAACAAGATAATTGTACATAGGTACAAAAATATAATTATATTGTAAATAAATAAAAAAAATAAATACAAAATATATGAGCTTCATGTGATGATTTTTTTAAAAGAGGTTTTCTTTTTTTTTTCCTTGATATCTTTCTGTGCTAAAAAGTTTTCTTTTTTATTTTGTCAGTCGAAATATTTTAAATTTCTTTTTTTTTTTTTATCGTGAAGATTGCACAGCATGTTGTGTCATGCACAAAATTTTAAAAAATAAAACTAGAACGATCATGAAACAAGCATAACAGTAAAAGTTACCAGAAAGTTTTGTCGTTTTAGGCCCCTTTTCAACCAATTTTGTGGGCTTTTTCACTGAATAAACAACAAACGGGGGGAAAAATCCTACTCTGACCAGTAGTAATAATATTTTCAATTTTTTTTAGAATGACAGTGTAGGACAAATAAATAAATATAATTTATTGTAAGGCTAATATTGCAAAATTTTAGTTTAGGAAATTTGGTCCTTCAGTAATGTCGTTGGTGTGGGATTGCATCAAAGTCATATCTCGCAATTTAATAGTTTATATAGTCTAAATTTTCACAAGAAATACATTTTTAGATAATATATCTAAATGTTAGAATTTCACAGTTATTAAAAAAATTTGATACTTTTATACCTCATATTCCAAATTTTAATGTGGAATATTTTAAAAGCTTGTTTATTGCACAACATGCAGCCTGCGGGTGCAGGGTGCAGACAATTTATACCTACCTTCTAGAATCTCAAACTTATATATATAACGATTTACAACTAATATTACAAATTTTAACATAGGATCTGGGGGAAGTTTATTTAGCCAAAAACTTTAGGTGCATCATGCCTGCATTGTTGTCAAACTTACGAGTTGACTCTCTGATTTTACCGTTTTTATGTTTCTAGTTTACGAAAACAAGTCGAGTCACTAGTAAACTCGTACCACTTGTAAACTCGATTAAACTTATAAGTTTATGCACCAAGTTTACCTGTTTTTAGATTTCTAGTTTACGAAATTGTGTTAATTTACCCTTAAACTCGTATTAATATTTTTTATTTGATCATGCTTAACAGCTTTATATAGAAATTTCTTTATTAAATATGATAAATGATGAATGGCAATGGATTTAATTTAATTTAAAATATATTTAAATTAAATTATTGTCATTTTCATATTTTAACTATTTAATTATACACCACTAACATATATTTAATAATAAAAATAAACTCTTACAAGTTTACAATACGAGTTTACATCACTGTCACAAGTTTGTTTAAACTCGTGAATTTGACAACCTTGCATGCGTGTATTAGACAATTATCTCCCCAAATCCTTGTTGCGATAATTTACAACTCTGATCTAAATATTTAAAGAAAATCCAAATGTCTTGAAATGCATGTATTGAAGTCTTTATCCTAAAATAAATTTAATTTATCGATACATAACTACTTTTTTTTCTTAATTTTTACACAGAGCAAACCCAATCATTACCCCCTAAAAATATGAAGTCATTTGCGAGCCAGTTTCCAGCTAAGCAGAGTGCTTAGTAGAAATAAAGAGCTAATTAGATATATGGATTATCCATATTTGATTTTCTTAAAGTGATGATAAGAATTTATTTTTAAAAAAAAAATTAATTGTTAAAAAATAACCTTTATTATATTTTAAATTGCATACTTTTATTATAATTTTTTAAAATAAAGAAATTTAAATAATCAAATCTAGACAGCATATCTAATTAGTTATCCCTACTAAGTAGTAGAGAAAACTCAGTCACTCACTTACCTATCATCTTCATAGATAGAGGTATGTTAAAAAATAAAATAAAGAAAGCTACACATAATTATTATTTTTAAACAACAGTTTGATTTGTATAATTTTAGCTGCTAATTGTAAGCAACACTAGAGAGAGAGAGTAGTATATACTCGTATATAAGAAATGATAAATAGATACAGAGGAATAACTGAGGGGATTCCATCTTAGCCAAAATCTAGCATAAAGATTGAATTTTTAAAAATGTGTGTATTTTACTCAAGTTGTTGTATGTAAACCAGCAAACCACCCCCAGATGGGCTGTTATCAAAACTGGAAACAATGGGCTACTTGGTCAAATGACAAAAATGTCCATACGAGTACTCACTGACTCATGTATGAGTGTCAAGGATAACCTCGTAAAATAAGAATGTGAAGAATCCACGCGCCGATTGGTATTGGAGCGTCCTAGGTTTAATGATTCCCATGCTGTGTGAGGAGGGAGCACATACGATGGAATATGCTCACAGGGCAAAAGACAACGACGGCCGAGCGCATGTTGTGGGTCCCATCTGCTTCTTTGGATAAGCTTTCTACGTCTTCTCCATCTCATTACTGTCCCCACCCCCCGCTTCCCACCAACCTCATGTTCCACTGATTTAATCTTTGTGAAAAAAAAATGGGAGAAATACTCACAAGAGTTTATCTTTAGAATTATTGGTCATTCAGAAGTTTTTTGTCTTATTTTTATCTTAAAAATTTAAAAATGGAGTAAATATGTTATAGAAATTTTTTTCAAGAGTAAATTTACCCGCAAAAGTTTACAAAGAAGAGTAACAATTCAACGGTTAAGATTAATAGATGGACAAGATTGTTACGTTTTTAAACTTTTTAGGCAAAAACGAAAGTAAAAAAACTTCTGGATAACTAGTGCTTTTCAGGGTAAACTTTCATGGTAAAAATAATATTTAACCCAAAAAAAAATAGTAGTCACTCATGTTTTTAATATTAGTATAACTGATGTTTATTTAATTTGATCATAATAAAAAAGTTAGTTAGTTGAGTTAGTTAATATGATATGTAATTTTTAAAACATCTTTGTCATTTTCCTTAATTTTCTCTCTTTTTTTATTATTGTTAAGGGAGCAATAATAAAGATAAATTTTAAAAAATTGATAATTATGAAAATTATGTTTTCTATTGGAGACTAATATCATCTTTTCAAATTGTCATATTAAGGACACGTGGGAGTATTATTTTAATGAAAGGGATAGCTCTAGTCTCTAAATTTTAATTTTATTATGAGGAGTCATACCTTTTTCCTGAATTACTGTAATTTTTTTTAATCTTAATGAACTCGATCTCAATTTTATTACTTATTTCAGTTTATTAATTGCTTGAATTTGAAACATGGTTAGGAGTTCGATGTAACTGCGACATTTTTTATATTTTTATTTACTCATGCATTTTGATATTTCATCAAAAAGGGAAACATGGTTCGGATCGAGTTTCTAATATAAATAAAGGATTTCTTCAAGAAATCAACAATATAGATAATTAATTCAGCTAATTATCTTAGTTTTTATAAATAATTGACCTTATTACTAATAGAATAATACAAATTCAGTACTATATTAGATCTTTAATATAAGATATAGTTTATTTTTAAAAAAAAACATAAAGAATCTAAATGAATGCTTTTAAAGTAGTGGTAGTTACGTTTTTCTTAAACTAATTTATTTGATTTATAAATTAAATATTCTTCTGGACTTAAATATATGTTAAAATTTATAGTGTAAATTATACTATAAATCTTGTTTATATTTAAGATTGAAGATAGTATAATCTAATAACACATAAAATATATTATGATTAAATATTTTATTTAATTTTTTTTTATCTTTCAAAAAATTAAATAAGTCTTGTATATTGTTATTCTTTTCAAAAAATTGGGCAATGATTGGTCAAGCTGACATGGCACACCGCTGTCCATTGCACTAAAGTACGCAGTCTTCTTGTCAGAACGAAGGAGCAGAAACCAGGATTAGATCCTCTTGCACTTCATCCAATTCTCTTTAAGTGAGAATCCAAAAAAAAAAAAAAAATTGTCACTGATATTAAATAGATGATTTCATAAAAAAAAAAAGAGTTATTAATTATTTTAATATTCTCACTAAACCTATTACTATTGTTGTCAATCAGATTTTAATATTTAATGATATCTTCTATCATTCTATTCTCGTTTTAAATGATTAGATTCGAGAACATCCTTAATCCACATGGGTAAAGATTGATTTTGTTGATCAACATCATTTCCCCATCATAATGTTTTTTTCAGAGAACATACCTTATTCATCATGTTTTTTTTAAAAAAAAATAAAATGAACCCGATTTTGGAATTCAATGAATTATTTGGAAGCGACGAAAACTCCATACTCCCCCAAAAAAATTATTTCACATACTTACAGTAGCAAAAAGAGTTCCTCATAGTTATATGTGAAAAGGAAAGGGAGATAATTTTCTTAAGCTTCGGGCAAAAAAAGAAAAAGAAAAAAAAAATCTTAAGCAAACTAATTTGTTATTGATTGGCCACAGCAAATAATTCAATTAAATAATTAACCTTAATTCAGTGTAATGTTTCATGTGAAGCGACCTGATTAGAGACTCCATGAGGCCATTGAAGCTTTGTTAAGGTTCTTGCCTACAATATTTTTGGGAGGTATGTTAATTAGGTGTCCTGTTTGCTTGAGATAATTGTGTTCGCCTCAGAGAGAATCTCCTGTATTAGCTGCTACTTATGTTTTAATGGGGGCAAGTGAACCCATAAAAATCTGAGCAAAAAAAAAAACTTATAAAAAAAAATATATAAATTGAGAGAATTTAGTAACAATATGTATGGATAGTATAGTTGGTTAAGACTTTGCATCTTTAGCTTAAGGTCTCCATCTTCTCTTTTACCTTTTTTTTCCCTTTCCCCTTTATGTAGGTGTTTGGTGTTGAACCTATTGAAAGTGCCGTGCTCTCTAGTGAATAGTCTTTTTTGAGGCATGCTGAAGTTGGAGTGCCGGTTTATAACTATTATTCTCTTATTCCTTTGCTCTATGGTGAAAACATGATAATAAGTCTTATTTGTATTGAATATTGGCATGACACAACTTTCTTTTCTGCTTTCTTTTGCAGATTGATTTGCTTCAAGAAATAACTTTATCCTCTCAAATCTTTTTGGAGGTTGATGCAACACTCAAGACCAAACAGATGAAGACTGATGTAAATGAATATCTAAAGGTAATACCCCACCTTGTGATTTTTGTTTATGATGAATTGAAGACGAAGTCAGCATTTTGGTTTGCTTGCCCACTTTCTAGTTATTATAATTCTTCATTCTTTGATTTCTTATAGGTTCCAAGTTCCAACATGTTCTTTAATCTTGTCAAACTTTTTTCTTTCTAGAAAATGTCAATGATACAATCTTAATGTATTTAAACTTTTCTTAAAAAAAAAATTTCGGGGGCGCTGCTCGCTCCCAAACCCCTACACTAATTATGCACCCATTAACTCTAAATCCTGATTAGTTGCCTTTATTTTTTGGCGCTATTTTGATGATCTATGTAACTTTCCAGTTTTAATTAATTTTCCCTTTTCAATTTAAAAAAAAAATACAAAGCATTCTCACCATCTTTTACTTATTCTTATTTCTTTTCCATAAAAAATCACTCTGGCAAATCTCTTTATCTCCCTGTATTTGTATAATTGTCCTTGTGGGGTCAGCATTAACTCAACATGTGATTTATTTAAATCAACCCAATAACTTATAATGTTCGCAGCGTCCAGGAGTTCGAAATCTGGGTCCCACGTATGGCCAGACGCCCATTGGTTCCTTTTGTATATAAATCGCAGGCATATCCATATCATGACCTGCACAACACAACAGATCTCAGAGTCACAGGCGAAGCATATCAGGCGTGATGTACAGAAAATCGGATATGTTTCCGGCCACTCGCTGGATTTCCGACGACATGTACAAAAACGGCGACGTTGCTATGAGTTTTTCCGATACAGTTTTTTCATTTTGGGAGGATGTCAACTCCTCGTCGGAGAACTCATCAAACTCCGGCGACTTTCTTGATGAAGACGAGGATGATGAGAATTTCAGCACCCTGAAACGGGACAAAGCTTTCTGGGACGAACAAGACGAGCTTCTCCAGGTACTAAATTAAATTCCAATAATATTTAACACACAAGCCGCCAAATTTGATGAACTTTTTTCTGCATAATTCATGTTCACGAATCTCTTATCTTTCTTTTTTTATCCTTGTTTCAGGCCACTCTGCGCAGAACGACCTCAATGGAGTCAAAAATTCGGCATGTGACAAAGGAGGCTCTAAAAGAATTAAGCGTATCACCAGACATGCAAATGCAATGCGCTTGCCGGCGACCGTCGACGGCGTACGGCTGCCGGAGTTGCTTCCAGAGAGAAATTTGCAGCCGTCTTTTGACCCAGGGCTTCAATTGCTCCATCTCTCAATCTAAATGGAAGAGCTCTTCAGAAATCCCATCAGGTATATCAATGATTCGAATTAAAAAAACACAAAAAAAAAACCTGAAGAAGCTAATTAAGAAAATTTATTAAACTATTTCAGGAGAGCACAGTTATCTGGAAGTGACAGATAAGTCAAGCAGTAAAAGAGAAGAAGTGAGAGTGGTGATAGAGTTAAGTTTTCGAACTGAGTTCGAGATGGCACGTGCCAGCGAAGATTACCAGAGATTAATTAGGCGATTACCCGAAGTATATGTGGGGAAGGCTGAGAGATTAAGAGTTTTAATTAAGATTTTGTGCTCAGCTGCTAAGAAATGCATGAAGGAGAAGAATATGCACTTGGCACCGTGGAGAAGGCACAAGTACATGGAAGCAAAGTGGCTGATCGGAACCTTTGACAGGTCGGCGGTGGCAGCGCTTTCGGTGGTGGCCGGAGACCATGTCCGGCCACGGAAACCCAAGACTTCGATGCTCACCTGTGATTTACTGGAGAACATTACCGGCATGCACCGTACTGTAGTGGAGGTTTTGTGATGAGAGGAAAATTTTGTCCCCTGTTAGTTTCATCTCTTGTTTAATATGAATTAAATAAGACTTAATGGCTGTTTCCATAATCCATAACACTTTTAGTACCATGAAGTCAATATTTAAAAAAAAATAAAATTGGAAGAGAGTAAGGAAGAGAGATAACAAATAGGAAAAAGAAGAAAGAGAATGTATGGGAGAAGAATGATGAGGGAGAGTGTGACAAATTTGGATAGAGCCAGAAAATTAGGTCGAGCTTGTTGGCCGACTCGTTTAGGCCTAGCCCTTCAAAAGATTGGGCTTGAAAATTATAGGAGTTAAATAAAATAAGCTATGTAGGGCCGGTTTTGCATGCATTTTTATTGGATGTGTTCATGATACAGGAGAAAAAATGTATGATATTTTTACTCATAAAGTATAGCCTATTACTCAAAATGAAGTACAATCAAATGTCTTTGAAATTAATGATAGTGGTGAAGAAGATGACAATAATAGTCATCGTACTAATATTATTTAGTAGTATGCTTCTTATGTTTTATGTGAGTTATTTATAGACAATAGTTTGATTTTGATTATAAATCAATGAATATATTTATTTGTGGGATGATTTATATTGTTTGAATATTAATGTTGACGATATTTATTTGATAAATTAAGACTTTAATTGTTGTAATTTATTCATTATATTTCTTTGAAAAAAACGTGAAGGAAAAAATTGTTAAAAATTTTGAATAATAACTTTCAAGTCTGTAGGGCCAGCTTTGGCCTTGATGCTTTCGGGTCAAGCTTTGGAAAATATATATATATATTTTTTTACTCCAGGCCCTATAAGGCCGGCCTTGTTAGGCCCTGGCCCTTCAAGGGCCAACACTGTAGGGCCGGATCGGTCTTGATTCCTAGTTCTAAATTTAAAAGAAAAAAAGAATTAAATGTAAAGACATAAGTAGATGGATTTTATTAATAATAAAAAAAAAACCACATCCCCTCACAAATTTAGCTCTTATATTTTGAATTATAGGGAGGAACACAAAAGTAAAATGGGTTTTATAAAGAAAATCGCGTCTTCTCATAGGTTTAATCTTATCTTTTGAATTCGTCAGAGAATACAAAAGTGGGTTTTATAAAAAAAAATCACATCCCCTTATAGATTTGGCTCTTATATTTTGAACTCAATAGAGTATAACATATGAAACTACACATTCTTAATTATTTTCATTTTTTCTGGGCGGCAATTCTTTTCATATTTATCTTTGTGTAACAGGGAGTTTCAATTAGAAAAACTTTATTAGTTACATCCCTAATTAAGAGCATTTTTGAAATTTGCTCATTAATTATGTCTAGGAAGACTAAAAATACCTTATATTTGTAATATAATATATCAGAAAAAAAAATTAAAATTTGAAGTGGGGGGAGTATTTAAGAAAAAAGTCATCATGAAAACTTACAAAGCATGAAAAACCAAGTTTGAAGAAGTCGAGTGAAAGATGTTTTTGCAATTTTGAAAAATCAGTTTGACAGATACATTTAATAAATGATAAACTAAACATGCCGTCTAAATATTAGAAACTAGCACTTTATATCAGAGCTTTATAGTCTAATGACACTGAATATATCCTTCCCTCAAGCAGGTTCAACCTTCTATGAAATATAAACGTGTTTCAGAACCCAAGTTATGATAACAGTAAAAAAGAAGAAGAAAACCAACACTTTCAGACTATAACTTGCCAGTTGCCCCGTCCACCTAAAAAAAAGGGAAAATTTCATCCCGCTTGTAGCTAAATTTTTCCTAAAAGTGCATATAATTTTCTGAAAAATTAGTACAGTCTTATGGGATCAATGAAATTATTTTCAGGAGGGAATGGATAAAAATGACCTCCTAAAAAAATGGTGGACTCTTGTGCTATTTATAAGTCGAGAGGAAATTCACAGGATAAATGTCATGCTTTACAAGATGGATGTGTGGATTTACAAAGCACATGAGATAATTTGCAAGATCTATAATTAAAATAACAGAGACACTAATGATATTTTCGAGATAAGAGGGCATACCCAAACAGCTGTCATGTTTTATAATATGTATGTGCAAAATTTACAACACAACTGAGCTAATTTACAAGACCTACAATTAAAATGACACTAATACTAGTGGTATTTACAAGAATAGAGAGACATCACAAAATAACTGTGACACTTTACAAAATACATGTGTGAATTTGTATGACAAATAACCTAATTTATAAGACTTAAAATTGAGATGCCTGAAATTTGTAGGTGGGTCATTTTTGTCTATTCCTAAAATTAATTCCACTGCCCTCATGAGACAACATGGATGTTTTAGAAAGTTACCAAGGGTTGGGTTTATCTCATCATTACTCATAATCTTTAAATTATATTCGTGCAATTAATATAAAAATTCACAAAAATATTTTAATTTTTTTTCTTCTCTTCCCAATTGAAGGCCCAAAAAGTTTCATGAAGGATGAGTAGAAAAATAGATGATGAGATAATCACCTTCTAAGTGACTTGGGCTTTCATGAAATAAAAGCTATACTGGGGATGAGGTGATTTTTTTTTTTAAAAAAAAAGTATGGGCGGGGCTTTTGTCCCCACTCAGCTGCAAAAGCCAGCTGAAACCAGATTTTTTTTTTTGATAAATAAACCAGAAAAAGTTAAAAAGCTGCAGAACTGCTTTATTGTGGTGCAGAAGACAAAATAAAACAAAAGAATTGTTTGGTCTGAGATCGCAGGCATTTGAATGGATTGATCTCAAAATATTTTTGCGTTATGGATAAATTTTTCCTGACTGGACTGAATTGGATCCTGGCTAGAGGTGTGAAATCCGGAAATTGGGCCGAAAATTTGGCCCAATATCAAATTGTGTAACCCATCGATACATATTCATCTTCAATTTTCCTTCAATAAAACAAACTGTACCAAAGTTATTGAGCTTGGCCTGTTCAGATATAAAACCAACAGAACACAACACACATTGACATCAGTGTGGTTTTGGAGCAAGGGAATAAGGAGAAAGAAGAAACCATGTGGCCAAGGCCAACAAGACTGTGAGGTGACGAATCAAGGTCTCCTTGATCCTCGCTAAAAAAAAAAGTCTGCGCTTATTTAGTGCCTGATAGTGTATTTCGAAGACAACTTGGATAAACACTAAAACATGTGTGTACGTGTACCACTTTGGTCCTATTTAAAAGTCTACTTTAACTAAAAAAATTTGGTTCTATTTATAAGTCTATTTTCATATAATAAATGAGATTGTGACAAGTTTATCTATATTAATTATACCCATAAAAATAGAGAGAGAAGAAAGAGTTGAAAAATAACCAATCATAAATGAGGGTAAAGTTGAAAATTTACCCTCATAATCATTGAGTTAACCATCTTTCCTTAGTATGTGAGATTTGATCAAAGTGGATTTATAAATAGGATCAGAGTGGTATATACATATGAGCATATAAAGAGTGGTAGAACCTTGGAGATGACCACAACTCCACTTAGGTATAATGTGGTTTCACAACTGTGTCCATGGCTGTTACAGATCAAATCTACGCTCTACAATTATAAAAGAATTCAGATTCAAAGATACTCTTACTATTCTTCTCTACTAGATTCATGTCCATCCCATTTGGGAACTCTTGTTGGCAAAACAGTGTATAGATTCTTTTATGCTTTCCGCGGGCGTTAGCCCTAATTTCTGTGTGTGTGTGTGTAAAAGAATCTGTTTAGGATTGTAGAAATCTGCTTTACTTGAATTTGTATCCTTGGCACGATGTCCTTGTCAGTTTACTGATCTTAATTAATGATCTTTCCTCTGACTAAATGCCTTTCTTTTGTGCTGCTTTTGGTTTGTGCAAAAGTAATTCTTTATATAAATAAACTGATTGCATACAACTTGCAAGCCCTTGTTTGTGGGATCATCTTTTTTTCTTTAATTAGTATTATTTTGGAACCATTCTCTTTTAACTACACAACAGGATAGAAACTCTGAACCTTGCCTCAATTCCATTCTTGTGTACCCTTTCTAATTTACTTGCGAGCATGCACTTGATGATGGCAACACCCAACACGTCATAAAGATCGAGCAATATGACGTTTGTTGTTCTGTCTGGTTTTTTTGTATGTATGTATGTATGCAATGGCGGATCCACATGGTGGAGGCCCCATCTGGCTTTCTCTTATCTTATGTATTTATATATATATATCCTATAATATTTTATTTTGGCCAATAATTTGGCCCCACCTAAGTATTTTATTATATGTATTTTACTTTTTCTAATGAGGGTAATATTGTGTTGATTAGTAGAAATTTTGAGATTATAATTTTGAGAGAGTCTTGAGTTTTTACAATAGATGACTATATATATGTAGAAGATGATTAATGGCTAATTTTGATCAGTTTAGATTTATTATTTGGTTGTCTTATGATTTTATAATGAATTTCTCTTTTAAAAAATATATTATAATAGGTTATTTGCTTAACTGAAATTTAATCAAATCCTTATATTTTTTGTTAATTTTTTTTGGGGTTCATATTATATTTATTTTATTTTCTTCAATTATTTTGTTTTGAGGTAGGTGGAATACGTATTTAAATTTTAATTTTATTAAATTTCATTATATATATATATATATATATATATATATATATATATATATATTATGATTGTGTTTGTGATATCTTTAGGATAATGTTTGGTTCATTACTCATTGAGCTGTAAGAGAAAAGTAAAATTCTTGTTTGAGATACCTACTAAAAATGTTATCATCTTATATCTTGTTTTGAGTTATAATTGTTGTTTATAATTTAGTTACATTTTTAATGTTATGCAATATTATTTAGTAAATAGTTCAATATATTTATTTTTTGACTTGGGCTAAAAATATTCTCTAGCTTCACTACTGTATATATGTTGTCTTATCAAGGTGGGCTGCTGGGTCTGAACTTACCATCTTTCTTTTTTCCCCCTTAAAAAAAGGAAAAAGAAAGGAAACTATTCCATGAGTTAGATCTGAATTATTCTGTAGCTTGATCTGATAGAGAATACGTCATTAGGATGATGTGTTCAATATTTATTGCCATTTCAACGGCTAAATGATGGTTTCACGAAATTAAACCACTAGAGCAATTAATGTTCATTATTGCTTTTTCTTCCCATTCAATGGAGTTCTTCAGTAGTACTAGTTACTAGCTACCCACAAAAGAGATACATGCATTATAAATTAATAATTAGGATTATATATAATGCTTTTGAGAAGGAGAAAGAAGTCTAGTACGTACGGGATACTTTACATAATTTCAAGTTACACCCCACTACTAGCTTCACACAGCAAAATATTAGGCCGGGCTCTGAACTTGAACCCGCCAGTTTAAATAAATTAAATCACATATCTTGTGTTATCCAAGGCTTGTTAGATAAAATGAATGATCTAATCATGCTTAGTCACCGAATAAACAATTAGATCTTATGCGGAATAAAGAAATTAAAATGCTAAAATACCTCCCGCCATTGATTCAGAATGAAAGCAGAAGACCACAATCCTTCTAAGCCCTCACTCTCACTCTCTGTAGATGGTGTTTGAGTAATTCAGTCGTATGAGTGGACTTAGGGGACCGTGTAAATTAATAGATAAAGAGCACGACCAATTCCCACGTTTTCCCATCAAAACGTGCGTAACGTTACGTGCCAAATTCATGGGTGGTTATGGGCAGTTGAGAAAAATGTGCATCAGAACGTGGACCACTTATTAATTTTATAATTAATAAAACCCAATATTAATTCAAATTAATATAAAGTATATCAATTTAAATTAATGTACAGATAATAATTATAAAATTTCAACATTCTCCCACTTGGTCCACACAATCCACCATATACCATAAGGAAAAACAAAATGCATGGATCATAGCGATAAGTCCTCTTAAAGCGAGTGGTATCTTCCATGTATCACATTGCACCATGTCTCCCAAGCCCATGTAACTTAATGAATAAACCCTATGTTTATTCTCGGTCCAAACTTAATGATGTTTCTCAAACAAAATAAACATATGAATATGCGCATAAAACTGAAATGAGAAAACACCCAAATAGGGTTTCATGAAACTACATCGTTCTTACAACGAAAATTAAAGAAAATCATTCTTATAATGAAAATCAAAGAACGGAACTAAGTCCCATTCTCTCTACATGATCCAGAAATTTCATTGGTGGCATGCCCTTAGTTAGAGGATCAGCAATCATCAATTCAGTGCTTATGTGTTCAATGACCACTGTTCCATTCTTAACACGTTCTCTTATGGCTAAGTACTTAATGTCGATATGCTTGCTTCGACTACCACTTTTGTTGTTCTTAGCCATAAAGACAGCAGCTGAATTGTCACAATAAACCTTCATTGGCCTAGGAATTGAATCCATGATCCTAAGCCCAGAGATGAAACCCTTCATCCATACACCATGTGAGGTAGCCTCAAAACAAGACACGAATTCAGCTTCCATCGTAGAAGTAGTAATCAAAGACTGCTTCTTACTGCTCCATGATACAGCTCCACCGGCTAGCATAAAAATGTATCCTGAAGTGGACTTCCTTGAGTCAATGCAGCCAGCATAGTCTGAATCAGAGTAGCCAGTCACTTCCAGATTGTCAGTCCGTTCGTACTTAAGCATGTAATCTTTCGTTCCTTGAAGGTATCTCAACACCTTCTTCACAGCTTTCCAGTGGTCTATACCTGGGTTACTCTGATATCTCCCTAATACTCCAACAGCAAACGCAATGTCAGGTCTAGTGCAGACCTGAGCATACATTAGGCTTCCTACTGCTGAAGCATAAGGGATGTGTCTCATTCGTTCCCACTCAAAATCATTCTTTGGGCACTGGTCCAGATTGAACCTGTCGCCTTTCACAACGGGAGCTACACTTGGTGAACAATATCTCATCCGAAATCTTTCTAAGACTTTATTGATATAGGTCTCTTGAGACAAACCTAGTATACCTCGATGTATGTTTCTATGTATCTTAATGCCAATGACATAAGATGCATTTCCCATATCCTTCATATCAAAGTTTTTAGAGAGAAATTGTTTCACCTCATACAGTAAGCCATTATCATTAGATGCAAGAAGAATATCATCCACATACAGAATAAGGAAACAAATCTTGCTCCCACTGACCTTCTGGTATATACATTCATCCACAATATTCTCTACAAACCCAAATGAAGAGATGACATTATGAAATTTTAAATACCATTGGCGGGAAGCTTGTTTCAATCCATATATGGACTTTCTGAGCTTGCACACCAAATGCTCACCTTTACTAGAGGAAAACCCTTCTGGTTGTTTCATGTAAACCTCTTCCTCTAGTTCTCCATTGAGAAAGGCAGTTTTCACATCCATTTGTTACAACTCTAAGTCAAAATGTGCAACTAAAGCTAGAATGATACGAAGGGAATCTTTCTTGGACACAGGAGAAAAGGTCTCCTTGTAGTCGATTCCTTCTCTTTGAGTGAATCCTTTAGCAACAAGTCTTGCCTTATGTCTGTCAATGTTGCCCAATGAGTCTCTCTTTGTTTTGTAGACCCATTTACATCCAATGGCCTTAGCACCATTAGGCAACTCAACAAGATCCCAGACTCTATTAGATGCCATAGAATTCATCTCATCCTTCATAGCTTCATACCATGAACTTGATTCTCTACAGTTCATAGCTTGTGAAAACCTTTCAGGATCATTTTCAGCTCCTACATTATAGTCAGATTCTTGTAGATACACAATATATTCACTAGGTATCGCTGATCTTCTTGTTCTAGTAGATCTTCTTAATGCTGTTTCATTGCCTTCTTGAGGAACTTGTTGTTCAACTGGTTGTTCAACAACCTCCAGTTGTTCCTCATCAACAGCTTGATCTACTGGATCAATATCAGCGGGTTGTGGATGTTGATTGACTGGTTGTATAACACTCGGTTGAGCCGAAGGAGCATTGTCAACAACCAATCTCAAACTCGAAATGGAAGGTTGATTATCTAAATGATCATTTTCAGAAACAGGGTCTCTGAATTGATCACTTCCACTTATCAAGTCATACTCAAGGAATTTAGCATTCCTTGATTCCACAAACTTAGTGGTATGAGATGGACAGTAGAACCTATATCCCTTAGATCTTTCGGCATATCCAATGAAGTACCCACTAATGGTCCTTGGGTCCAGTTTCTTTTCTTGTGGATTGTAGATTCTAACTTCTGACGGGCATCCCCAAACACGTACATGTCGCAAACTCGGTTTCCAACCTTTAAATAACTCAAAAGGTGTCTTTGGGACAGCCTTAGTTGGAACCCGGTTTAATATGTACACAGCCGTCTTCAGTGCATCAATCCACAAGGATTTAGGAAGCTTAGAACTACTAAGCATACTTCTCACCATGTCCAATAATGTTCGGTTTCTTCTTTCTGCAACACTATTCTGGTCTGGAGAACCAGGCATGGCGTATTGGGCAACAATCCCATGTTCTTGAAGAAACTTCGCAAATGGACCAGGTGCTTGTCCATCCTCAGTATATCTACCATAATATTCTCCACCTCTATCTGATCTCACGATCTTAATTTGTTTACCACATTGTTTCTCTACCTCAGATTTAAATACCTTGAAGGCATCTAATGCTTCGTGCTTGTTATGAAGCATGTAGAGATACATGTATCGTGAGTAATCATCAATGAAAGAGATGAAGTATTTCTGACCATACGTATCCATTTCTGGACTACAAATGTCTGTATGTATGATCTCTAATAGTTCTGTACTCCTCTTGGCACCTTTCTTTGACTTGTTAGTCTGCTTTCCTTTTATGCAGTCTACACAAGTCTCAAAATCAGTAAAGTCTAGAGTACCAAGTACCCCTTCCTTTACCAATCTCTCAATTCTCTGAATGAAGATATGACATAGTCTCCGGTGCCACAACACAGAGGAATCATCACTAACAACACATCGTTTCGAACCAACTGTAATATGCAAGGCACTATCAGTAGTATCGTTTTGCAAATGAACAGGAAAAAGACCATTAGACATTGTACCATTTCCAATCAACTTTGATTTATAAAACAAATCCAACGACGTCTCATAAAACATAAAGGAATAACCCAAAGGTACAAGTTTTGAAACTGAAATCAAGTTCCTAGAGAAATTTGGAACATAAAAAGTCCTTTCCAAATTTAAAACAAATCCACTACTTAAAACTAAACTGCAAGTTCCTACAGCCTCCACATGTGAACTCATCCTTGCTCCTGAATAGATGTATTGTTCACTTCCCAACGGCTTCCTTAGGTTTTGCATACCCTGCAAGGAGTTCGAAACATGGATTGTAGAACCAGAATCAATCCACCATGTGCCATTACCATCATCGATCATATTTGTTTCAAAACAGACAAGTGAGACTGACATACCTTTCTTTTCAAGCCATTGCTGGAATTTAGAGCAGTCCTTCTTCATGTGTCCCTTCTTTTTACAGAAGAAACACTTGGATTCCTTCTTGATTCCACCTTGGGGAGATGTCTTACTTTTCCCCTTCTTCTTGGCTTGAGTCTGACCCCTCCTCTCAGTTGTCATGAATGAACTCTCTCCCACTTCCATTTTCAACCTTGCCTCTTCTTGAACACACATGGTCAATAATTCATTGATCGACCATTTATCCTTATGTGTGTTGTAGGATATCTTAAAAGGTCCATATGGCTGTGGAAGAGTGTTCAGGATGTAGTGCACAAGGAAAGAGTCAGACATGTCAACCTCAAGCAGCTTTAGCTGAGCTGCAATGTCCCTCATCTGCATGATGTGCTCACGCACACCCTTTACAGTATTGAGTCTTAGGGATGAGAACTTCATAATTAGGGTGCTGGCTAGCGCCTTATCTGAAGTCTGAAATTGATCATCGATCGCTTTCAGAAGTGGCCTAATCTTGTCATGCTGTTCGACAGAACCACGAATACCAGCAGAGATTGATGTCTTTACGAACATAACTGAGAGACGATTAGATCGCTCCCACTTTTCATAAAAGTCAACCACATCTGGAGTGCTAGTTTCCTTAATGGAAGGCGGTTCGTCTTTCCTTATAGCATAGTCAATATCCATCCACCCTAATTGGAGAAGAACTCTCTCTCTCCATACCTTATAGTTATCACCCCTAAGTTCAGGAACCTCACATTTCATATCAGAAAAATTTACAGGTTGTTTAACTGCATAACAATGAACATACATACTTAAGAATACTAAAATTTGAGACTAATAAATGTTATGTTTTACCAATGTAAATCACACAAAAAATATGTAAATCTACTGACATACAACTTGCCTGTGGGCTAAAGTTCTAATTCAACAAGATTTACAACTCTATGATAAAACTATCAAATTATTTACCTATTCTTAATTCCTGTGGGCAAGTTAAGAATATAATTTGATATTTTATCCTAATTAGTCATATAGAACATACAATAAAAATTCCTGTGGGATAAGATTTATTATATTACATATGACTAATTAC
This sequence comes from Acacia confusa, assembly GCA_037074495.1. Taxonomy (NCBI): domain Eukaryota; kingdom Viridiplantae; phylum Streptophyta; class Magnoliopsida; order Fabales; family Fabaceae; genus Acacia; species Acacia confusa. Next base: position 6,487,844 of record CM073509.1, read on the forward strand.
AACTAATGTTATTATGTGATCTTGAAATTAAATATATGATTTTAATCAATTAAAGATGCTGTGGCTACTCTCTAACTAATTAAAAACATATAAATCACTCAACATTAACATTTAATATTGCAATAAAAAATAAGCAATATTAAAACAAAATCAAATATTCATCTATATTATTCAACTTAATATTGCATGTATTATGAAATAAAATTAACACATACAAATAATAATATGAATCCAAAATAAATTAAATTTTAGATTTAAATTTAAATCCGAAAAATAACGCTATATATATATATGAAATCCACATATAACACCCAAATAACAGCTCGGCCTGATGGCATAAGAATGCCCACTTAAGGTTTTGCTTGGTCTGAGAGCCACGGTTCGAATCCCATTAATGGCCTTTTCCAGAAATTTTGCTTATCAAATGAAAAATTATTTAAATATAGTAAGAATTAATATTCTGCCACACATGAGCGCGTGGCTCAGCTGGCAACGCGCCAGCCTTCAGGCGCCCACGCGCCTAAAGGTCCTCCCGGGTTCGAAGCACGCAGACCATGTTTTGTGCCTTAAATTTTTTTTTTTTTTTTAAAGCGCCAAAACCGACTGGGCCCTTGAAATGCGTCCGGCCCGGAAGAAAAAAAAAATCTCAGCCCAAAAACGCGCCTGGCCCATCTGAATTATAAAACGCAACGTTTTATTAAGCCCCAAATGGCGTCGTTTTGGATCGTCTGCCCTACCCGTTTGGAAACCCTACCCGACCCGACAACCCGAGGCGACCCGGTTCCTGCAGCCGCGACCCGCGATTCCAGGCGACCTTTTCAGGCGATCGGAGAGCTTGATTCAGGCGTTTCCGACGGTGTTTTGGACGGCAACAATCACAGAAAACACGATATACACCATATAATCATGAAATTAGCAGATTTAAGACCAAGACCAAAACAAAATCAAATCATCTCAAACATATATGAATCTCCGTTTCCGACGAAAGACCGACAGTCCTAAGCCTAAAAACAATGATCTTAATTTCGGTTTTTATCAGAGGCCAAGCATAATCTCAGTACAGTTATCAAAATCCCAAATAATCGAAATCGATCAAGAAAAATTTTCAAGCTTCCGATGGTAGTTTTCATGGGCAATTTCGAAATGATAACAGATCGAAAATATATATAAATTGATTTTTCACGTGAAAGGAAGAAACATATATTGATTCTAAAGAACACTCTCTAGAAAACAAAATTTCGAATACTCAGACTGAACTCATATAGTATAAGAGAGAACTTAATCAAATAAATCAAGGCAGAGGCATATAACCTCCCTCTGATACCAAATGTTAGATAAAATGAATGATCTAATCATGCTTAGTCACCGAATAAACAATTAGATCTTATGCGGAATAAAGAAATTAAAATGCTGAAATACCTCCCGCCATTGATTCAGAATGAAAGCAGAAGACCACAATCCTTCTAAGCCCTCACTCTCACTCTCTGTAGATGGTGTTTGAGTAATTCAGTCGTATGAGTGGACTTAGGGGACTGTGTAAATTAATAGATAAAGAGCACGACCAATTCCCACGTTTTCCCATCAAAACGTGCGTAACGTTACGTGCCAAATTCATGGGTGGTTATGGGCAGTTGAGAAAAATGTGCATCAGAACGTGGACCACTTATTAATTTTATAATTAATAAAACCCAATATTAATTCAAATTAATATAAAGTATATCAATTTAAATTAATGTACAGATAATAATTATAAAATTTCAACAAGGCTTTGAATCTAACACCCACTCAAGCCTAATCCACAATGAGAGAAATCTTGCGTCTTATATATCTGGGGGTAAAGTGAAATTTCAGCTTAGAAAGTAACCATTTAAGAGTGTTGGCTATTCGAAAGTTTTTTAGTAGAAATTTTATCTTGAAAGCGTTAAAAAAATAAGCAAATTTGTTATAAATGTTAAAAACTAACATTGATCATTAAAAAATCTAATAATGACTATTGACATTTTTATTTTAAAGGTAAAATTGCAACGTTTTAATTACTGTCAGGGAAAATTGATTCTAGAAAAATTTCCAAGTATCCAATGCTCTTAAGTTAATACTGAAGAGAGAATAGAAATGAGTATGAAATCTTATTTCTTGAATAATATCAGTATGTACAGGGCCTTATATAGATAAATTTTCCTACTATGCATATACAACAGAATACTATACAGTTACAACTAACTACTAACAACTTGGCACTATCCTATCTAATGTACAGATGAAATATAACAAAAATATCTATTATTTACATTTATAACACCAATACCCCCCCTCAAGCTGGCGTGTGAATATCTATCATACCCAGCTTAGATAAAAGTGTAGAAAATGCAGAAGAAGCAAGGGGCTTAGTAAAGATGTCAGCCAACTGGTCTTGGGATTTGATGGGAAGCAAATGAATTAAACCAGTTTGAAGCTTCTCCCGAACCACATGGCAATCGATGTCAAGATGTTTGGTGCACTTATGGAAGGTGGGGTTGGCAACAATGTGCCTAGCTGACTGACTGTCACAATACAAAGAAGTTGGAGATGTAAGAGGAAATCCAAAGTCGCGTAAGAGATAGGAAAGCCACTGAAGTTCACAAGTTGTGGTGGCTAATGCACGGTATTTTGCCTCTGAAGAAGAAGTGGAAACTGTTTGCTGTTTCTTAGAACGCCAAGTAATCAAGGCTTGGTCCAGAAAACCACAAAAACCAGTAATAAAGCGTCGTGTGTCAATACATCCTGCCCAATCAGAATCACTAAAAGCATTGAGTTTCATAGTAGATGAAACAGGGAAAAATAAACCATGACCAGGGGCTGCTTTAAGATATCGAAGTACTCTATGGGCAGCCTTCAAATGTACATCAGTAGGGTGCTGAACAAACTGACTCAACTGCTGAACAGAAAAGGAAATATCAGGCCGAGTATTTGCAAGATAAAGAAGTCTACCAACCAAAGTACGATAGCTAGAACCATCAGCTAAAGGAGTGCCACCATCTTTGGTCAATTTTACTTTGTCAGACATAGGAGTAACAGCAGGTTTGCTTTCCAGAAAACCAAACTCAGCAAGAATATCTAAAGCAAATTTCCTTTGACAAAGAGAAATACCTTTAGCACTCCTAGCAATTTCCAAACCGAGAAAATATCTTGCATCACCCAAATCCTTGATTTTGAAGCAGGAATCCAGAAAAGACTTGACATGATTAATTTCGGTTAGATCAGTACCACTGAGGATAATGTCGTCCACATAAACAAGCAAAACAGTAAATGAATGTTCTAAACTCTTAATGAAAAGAGAATGATCAGCAGAAGATGCATGATATCCACAAGAAGTAAGGGCTTTATAAAGCTTAAAAAACCATTGCCTACTAGCTTGTTTAAGACCATAAAGGGAACGTTGCAATTTACACACTTGTGTAGGAGAAGAAACAACCAAACTCGGAGGAGGCAACATGTAAACTTCTTCATCAAGATCCCTATGAAGAAAGGCATTATTAACATCTAGTTGTTTTAAATGCCAATTATGAGTAGCAGCTAAAGCAAGTAGTAATCTAACCGTGGTAAGTTTGGCAACAGGGGAAAAAGTATTATTAAAATCAATCCCTTCAACTTGGGTATAACCTCTTGTTACTAATCGACCTTTATATCGATTCAAAGTACTATCTGAATTATATTTCTTAGCAAAAACCTACTTACACCCAATAGGTCATTTTCCAGGAGGTAATTCAGTCAACACCCATGTATTATTTTGTTGTAAAGAATTTAGTTCAGCATCTATAGCATTTTTCCAACCCTCATGTTTGATAACTTGGGAATAAGTTTTAGGAATATCATCAATGGAAATAGACAAAGAATAATTACGACAAGTAGGAGAAAGATGATTATAAGAAATGACATGAGATAGAGGATGATAGCTACGTTTTTCCAAAGAAGCAGGAGGTGCTGATGTGCATTGTAGAGCAAAGTGGTAGTCATGCAAATAAGAAGGCAATTGTCTAGACTTAGTGGATCGTCTAAGTGGAGGAAAGAGAGAAGCAGATGATGAATCAATGGGACCAGCAGGATTTTGCGGAAAAACAGAAGCAGAGGTAACTGGAATGTTAGAAGAAGAAGTATTAAAATCTAATGGTGGTAATGCTTGAGGTAAAGACATGGTATTTGGAAGAGATGGTGACTCAACACTACAAAAAGGAAAAATGGATTCATAAAAGTGAACATTCCTAGAAAGCAAAATCCTACGGGTATGAAGGTCCAAAGTGAGAAAGCCCTTGGTTCCATGTTGGAAACTAAGAAAAACACATTTATGAGCTCGAGAGTCTAGCTTAGTGCGGTTATGAGTGAGAGTGGATGTAAAGCAAAGACAACCAAAAACTTTGAGATTGTTCAGATCTGGACATTTTTGAAATAACAGTTCAAAAGGGGATTTATTATTTAAAATGGGGCTGGGCAAACAATTAATAAGATAAATCGCATGAGAAATAGCATATGACCAATAAACCTTAGGTACATGAGCTTGAAAAAATAAAGCTCTTATAACATTTAAAATGTGTTGATGTTTCCTTTCTACTTTACTATTTTGTTCAGGTGTCTCTACACAGCTAGTTTGATGAAGTATACCATGTTGATTATAAAAATCATCCATGATAAACTCTGCACCATTATCAGACCGAATAATCTGCACAGAAGTGCTAAATTATGTAGAAACCATATGAACAAAGGAATGAATATAAGATCTAACTTCAGATTTGGTTTTAAGTAAGTAGATCCATGTGTATCGCGAAAAATCATCAACAATAGTGAGAAAATATTTATGGCCATATACAGAAGGTAAATGATAAGGGCCCCAAATGTCCATGTGAACTAAACCAAAGATTTTATTAGATTTTGTATTGCTTACAGGAAAAGGCAACTTTCGTTGCTTGGCAAAATGACATACATCACAGCATGAAAGGGTAGAATTATAGGAAACATAAGGGTGCTGTTGATGTACAAAATACAATGTAGATTTGCTCAAATGTCCTAGTTTAAAATGCCAAAGGTTGAAGGTAGGAGTCATGACTGAATTGGTGAAAACATTACCACTAGAAAAAGAAAACAAATTTGCATGTGATTTCAAAAAATAGAGGCCCTCATACACATCAGCTGAACCAATCATCCTCTTTGAAAATAGGTGTTGTATTAGATAGTGAGAGTTCTGAAATAGGACGGTACAAGGAAAGCACTGAGTTAATTGAGAAACAGAGATGAGGTTAAAGTGAAAAGTAGGAACATATAACACATCAGGAATGAAAAAAATATTAGAAAAATGAATGGTGCCACTAAATTTGGCAAGAACCTTGGTGCCATCTGGGAGGTTAACTGATATAGGGGAAATGGGCTTAATAGAAGTGAACAAGGTATAATTGGAACAAACATGAGATGTAGCCCCTGAATCTATGATCCAGGAAGTAGAAAAAGAATGAAAATTAGATGAAATGGTCTTACCAGTAGCTAAAACCTGGTTAACCGATGTAGAGGGCTGGGACTGATCATTCTAAACCAAAGCTAACAACTTACGGTATTGATCAGGGGTGAAGCTGTATTCTTGATTTTCAACCTTACTAGGCATGAGTGAGTTCTTACCAAAAGAAACATTAGTATCACCAGAATCAGTAGCAACAACAGCATTTACAGAGGCATTTCGGAACTTAAAACCAGGGGGAAAACCATGTTTTCTATAACAGGTTGCTTTAGTATGTTTGTACTTTCCACAATAGGTACATTGTTTCCCAGAGTTATTAGAATTAGGCCTATTGTTATGAACTGGACCAGGTTGGGAAGGAGTGGTTTTATTGAACAAAGTTGTAATCTCAGAAACTTGAAAGCCTAACTCTCTTTCTTGCTGTGTCACTAAGGAAAATACCTTGTTGATACTAAGTAAGGGATCAATCAACATTATTTGAGATTTCACAGCACCAAAACGATCACTTAAGCCTTTCAGAAATCTAATCACATAATCTTGATCAATTCGTCTCTTATAAGTTTCAGCCAAACCACACCGGCAACGTGAATTACAAGAACATGCAATTATAGGACGAAGAATCAAGAACTCATCCCAAAGGATTTTTAATTTGGTAAAATAGTCACTTACTGAGAGATCGCCTTGTTTCAAACCTTGAATTTCTTCTTGCAAATCTACAAGGCGGAAGACATCGTTCTGAGAGAAGCGATCTTGTAAATCGTCCCAAACGTCACAAGCACGATCAATCCAAAGAATACTCTGAGCAAGCGTTGGAGATAAAGATCTGGTGAGCCAAGACAATACCATCATATTGCACCTCTCCCAGGCAGGATAAAGGGGATCGGTGATGGCCGGAACAGGGAGTGACCGATCGATGAATCATTGCTTGTTTTTAGACATGAGTGCCATCTTCATAGCACGCGCCCAGGAGTGATAATTCAAACCGGACAAAACAGGGGAAACAAGAACCAGAGAAGGATTCTCGTTTGGATGCAGGTAATAAGGGTTACCTACATTTTGAACGAAATCAGATAGATCAGAGGCGCAATCACCATTTCGTTTACCAGCCGGTGAAGAAGAAGAGGTAACAGGTTCAGGAACCATGGTTAATTGGTGGATTTTGAACGAGAAACTAGGGTTCACGAAGCTTTTTGGTGAGAAATCCAAACCAAGAAAGGGAAAGAGAGTTCGAGGAGCTTCTGCGAAACAGGACAGGCAGAAGAAAGAAACAAAACTGAGTGGTTTGACTGAGACTTGGTCAGTTTGACGAGAGAGAGGAAAAAAATATCCAGAGAAATCAATGAGATTCCCTGAAAAAAAAATTTAGAAGAAAGATGAGATGTCTAATACAATCTCCTATGATACCATAATACTGAAGAGTGAATAGAAATGAATATGAAATCTTATTTCTTGAATAATATCAGTATGTACAGGGCCTTATATAGATAAAATTCCCTACTATGCATATACAACAGAATACTATACAGTTACAACTAACTACTAACAACTTGGCACTATCCTATCTAATGTACAGATGAAATATAACAAAAATATCTATTATTTACATTTATAACACCAATATAAGTGGCAACTTGCGGGACAAAATTGCACTTTTAACTCTATATATTTATATATGTAGTTGGGAGTCTACTTTTTGTTGTTCGTGTTCTAAGAAATATTGTGTTTGGGTTTCACAATAACACAGCGTTGAAGGCAAAAATTCTAGCTGTATGTTGGCAAAAATTTTTAGTGAAAAAAATATCCCATATAGGTGTGTTTGGGTTGACTTTTTTACTATTGGGCTTCTTAACTAAATGTCCATTAAAAAATAAGCTCCCCCTTAGCTTTTTTGCCATTGAAACACGTCGAGCTTTTTTGTGGGCCTGTTTTCTAACATACAGAGGCTTCTTGAGAGAGCATTTGTAATGCTCAATATGATTGTGGGCATGTCTTCTCTTCGCAATGCACAATGCTTTTCTACCATAATGCTTTAATTTATTTCTTGAACCATAAATATTTTAGGGAGAATGAAAAAAAATTAAATTATAAACCATACATAATAATAGGAGAAATTAACAATGTATTATTTATATGTATTTTATTTTATAAACAATTTTATCCATTAAATATATTTAATCAAAGACTTTATTGCTTATTATTTTTTTTAATAATCATTTTAATTTTTTTTTTAAATTAAAAGTAAATTTCTTATCTTCATTTATCTCAATATATATAACTAATAATTCAATATGATTCATGCTATTTTCAGTCATTTTCCATCTCAACTGACTTTTTAAATAATAATTCAAATACTTATCAGTTTAAAAAAGCCACTTTTGTAAAAAAGCTAAACTGGTAATCACAACACAAATTACATTTACAACCTGACTTTTTTCCTATCAGACTTTTATAAAAATCAGATATCTTTTAAGCCACCGCTAACCTGGGCCCATTAACATATTGGGCAATGTTTAAAAAATTGATCCGGTTTCAAACCGAAAATGCCAATGAATTTAAATTTGTATAGTTCAACTAATCAAACCAGCAGTTCAATCAATGACATCATAATTTAAGAAAAATATTATAACTATAGCATACAGTCATACACACATGTATGTATATGAATATAATAAGTTCATAATATATCTCAGGTACCGACATAGTAAATAACATTAACATCACATTTTTTTTTATACAAAAAAGTTTTGGAAGGGTTCGACATTAGTCCCCTACCAAGACTAGGGTACGAACCCGGGCTCTATGAGCACTTACTGGGGACTTACGAGATCGCCTATCAAAGGAATCCCAACGACAATAGAGGAGATCAAATCCACGACCCCTGATTAACATCACAATATATAAAGTCTTAGTACCAACTCAAATGACACCACAACTTAATTCAACCCTGAAAACAATTCGCTATTTGAAATGACAGCGTAGCTGGTGAGGCTATGTTGGGCACAAAACAAGGCGGGGTTAGATATTTGGGTTGAAAAGTGAGGGTACATGAGGTTTTGAAAGGCGGGGTGGTCACTAAATCGGTGAGGGAGTTGTCACTAAATCAGTCAGATATTGGGACATCGGTTTGTGGATTAGACTGAAGTCAAATTAGAGCTAACTTAAAGTTAAATAGGTGAAAAATTAAAGATTTTATGACAATTACTATGAAATTCTTAAGAAAATTTTAAACAAAGCAATTTTTTAAATAAAAAATTGATGAACCAAGGTGATATTTAGACTGGACCAATTTATTAACTGGTTCGCCGGTTTCTAGTATGGGTTTCATAACTTAGGGGAACCACTCTTATACATCTTTTTTTCAAAGGGAAAATTCCAACCTCTAATGGGAATTAATTGATATCAAATGGCACCCAAAACATTCTGAATTTCACTGGAGAGACTTGGGGGTAAATTGAAATTAAAATTTATGCTAAAAGGACATAAATGCCCCTCAATTTTTATGTAATAAAAATGTCAATATTTTCCGCCCACCGGTGGCAGCCTAAGCGCCGAAGCTCCGACAATGGGCCCCTGAGCACTGGCCGAAAAGATGCATGAGCACCAAAGCTACCAAAGCCTTTTAGTTATTATATGCAACAAAAATTTATGTAATAATCTTATATCTATAACTACTTCACATCATAGCTAACAAATGTTTTACACATCATGAATAAGTGGAATAGTCCTACAAATAAGTGAAATAATCTTAATAACAAGATAAATCAATTTCTTAATAGTTACTCATTTGCAAGTGTCTTACAATTCATGAACAAGTGGAATATTTTTTCAACAAGATAAATTAATTTCTTAACAAAATCAAATTTGCAAGTGTCTTATATGTGCATCATGAATAAGTTGAATAGTCCTGTAGACAAGTAGAATAGTTTTGTGACAAGATAAATTAACTTCTTAACAATTACTTATTTGCAAGTGTCTTGCACTTCATGAACAAGAGGAAATATTTTTTTTTAACAAGATTAAATTTGCAAGTTTCGTATACATCATGATCATGAACAAGTTAAATTGTCCTATGAATAAGTGAAATATTTTTATACAAAAGATAAATTAACTTTTTAACAACTACTCGTTTTAGGTGTCTTGCACTTTATGAATAATTGAAATAGTCATATGAACAAGTTTTAATAAAGTTTAAATTAATTTATATTATTCCAAAAATTAATTTAAAATATAAAAATTCAGAAAGTAGAATTAGGAAGTGGTAAAGACTATAAAGAGAAAATTCCTACGTCCCTGTAGTGAAAATTTAGGAATTTTTGGGTGCGATTTGGTATTAATTGCCTATAGAGGTCCTTAACCGAAATTTTCCTCTTTTTAAAAGCATAAGATCCATATCAAGGATCTCCACATGAGATCTTGAACAATCCGTGAGGTAAAAATCATTTTTACCTTGAAAGTTTTTGTTGAGAAGCACTAGGTGCCCAGAAGTCTTGTTTAGGAGCAAAATTGCCCCCGAAAGTTAATACAACATAACAATTTTGCTTCTACGTTAAAGATCAAAACAGCTAGCCATTAGTTGATTGAACTATGCTAACGTGGAAAGTTATTTGTTGTTGAGTTGGACTACTTGGCGTTACCATCCTTAAATTGCTCTTCTAAGTAAACAAGACCACTCAGCCTCCCTTCTCCTTCATCTTCTTCTTCGATTTTAGACCGTCGCTCTTCTCCTTCACCGGTCACCTTCATCAATCTTCTACTATCTAACCGCCATCTTCCTCCGCCTTCTCACCATTCATAAACCCAAAATAATATACATCAAAACCCACACACGCGCGCGCATGCATACAAATATATATACATACATGCAATATATATCACTGAACTCAAACAAATTAAATAAGCAAAATCAAACACCATCGAAGGACCAAAGTCATATCAACCAACCTATGGATAAGATATAGAAATTAAAAATAAAAGAAACCATAAGCAGAATCAAAAATAAATCGAACAGTTCTTAAATTAAAAATAAACCAGAACTTTTCAAATCTACATGTACATATATAGCGGCGACCAACAAGAGGTGGAGGCACCGATTTGGAAGGAATTGGGGAATATTGTTGGAATTTGAGCGGGAAAGTTTTAGATCATTAATTGAGGAAGAATAAGAACCCAAACACTTAACAAAACTAACATGTTCATAACAATCCACGACGTGTTAGCCTGGCCGTTAATTGAGTGGCCACGATCGAGCCGTTGCTTTGAGGACTCGAGTGATGTTGTAGGCGGTGGCCGGCCTGATGAGGGCCAAGGGCTTCATGGGCTGCAATCGGATGGGGGCAGAGGAGCTTATGTAGAGCTCGCGAGACATGGAGACGGGCTCGACGGCTTTGAAGATGTGGATGAGGAAGAAGGTGAGGGAGGCATAGATGGTAGAGGATGTCTGAGTCTGAGGCAAGATTGAGTCGGAGAGATAGGGATAGCGGTATAGGAGCCCAAATCTTGCAGTCAAATCATCCAACACCCTATCCTTCTCTAGTTCAGGCTCAACCATTATCAGGTTTAGCTCAATGGATTTGGACCAAGAGCCATCGCTGTGAACAACGGATCTGTTGGTAGAAGGGGTTGTGGAGAGGAGAGGTTGATGATGATGAAGGGGGAAGATTCTTGCTTTTTCCAAATTTCCCCCCTTTTTCCATATTGTTTACGAAGAATGATGATGAAGGCAAGGAGACCAATGAGTTGGCAAATTGGTTGATGAGGTGGTAAGCTTTAGGTGCCATGTGTGTATATATCAATTAAAATTAACAGTCAAAATTAACATACAAACGAAATTGCTACATTTTATTAACTTTCGAGACAATTCTCCTTAGTCAAAACTTCCGAAACAATAATATACTTAACCCTAAAATATAAAAGTGCTCAAACTCAATCTAGCCTGACCGGCGTTGACCTTTTGATTGTGGGGTGGCGAATAGTGTATAGATATATTTGAGTCTTTGGTTGGTCCAAAAGTAAGAGTAAATAATGCCACGTGGCATTCTTTTCATCGTCTGATTGTTTCAGTAGCCGATATATTTTTCTTGACTATTCAATAATCATTATTTAAATAACTAATTAATCTCCTGTTATAGGCCTCAACCCGCAAAGAGCCAAGACTCATTCATTGGATACCTACCAAATTAACGATCTTGACAGCCATATGCTACTTTCATTACCTGCATTATTATATATATAAAATGATTGCATCCAACGTACGAGCCATTTTTTGTGGGAAGACTCAATTAAAAAAAAAAATTTTAAAAATACTTCAACAACTTTCACATGTCAAAAAAGATCCTAGGATTTTTTCTAGTATTATTTCAAAAAGAGTAGTTGTTAACGGATACTAATTTTGTTGTTAACGGAATTGTTGTTAACGAATACTGATTTTATTGTTAATGGAGTACTAATATTGTTGTTAACGTTTTTGAAATAATACCAGAAAAGGCCCTAGGGTCTTTTTTGACATGTGAAAGTTGTTGGGACCTTTTTAAATTTTTTTTTGTTTAATGGGGCCCTAGAGAGAATTTTCCCTTTTTTGTGTGGAAATTAAATCTTTTTTCATTCTGGAACTTTTTAAAATATAAAATAGATAGAGACTCAAAGAAACTCTGAACCTGGCTACAATTCCCATTTTTTAAGCTTTTTGCTATTGCATGAAGTTGATGGCAAAGCGTCAGAAGATGGCGTGTGCATGACATCGTAATTACTATATAATATTCATCATTTGGGCTTTCTGGCCTAATGCATTCCACTTTTATTTTTAAAAATAATTTTTTACTATTGTCTTGCATGAGCTTGATCCGATCGAATTCATCAGTACTATGATGTGCTGGCCAAGAGATCATACTTTATCATAGTTTATACGCATTAAAATGTATTCCACTTTCAATTATTCCTTGGCTTTCTCGTACGGATGGCATGATGTGTGTGTTTTATAAATCTCATAAGTGTAATGCATCGCTGAGTTGAATGTATTACTCAATTTTTAAGATAAAACCAATCATTTAAATAAAAAATATTAAAAATTATATCATTCAAATGAAAATACTCCTTACGGTCCTAATTATAAGACATAGTTAATTTTTTTTTTAGAGATTAAAGAAACTAATTAAATTACTTTAGAGTATTTTTGTTTTTATTTTTTTCTTCAAACTAATTAGTTTGACTAATAAACTAATATATAATATAAGAATACACAATATATGAAATAATTAAGTAACTTATTTAGTTTCTTTAATCCCTCCAAAAAAAGTCAACTATGAGTTATAATTAAGACAGGAGAGGAGACGTAGTAATAAATAATAAAAATAGAGTCATGGAAGCAAAATAAAGGCAGTGCATAAACATTTTTTTTTAAAAAAAATCTAGAGTAAAAAAATAGTAAATAACAAAATTAGAGTAGTAAATAGAAAAATAAATATAATAAATATTTAAGTAAGGGAACTTTCCCGCAGCTTTGGCTACAAGTAAGAGGGTTTTAACTATTTTTTTAAGAAAATAAATAAAAGTGAGGGGCACCTTCATGATCTTAAAATGTGGTTTTGGTTTGGGTCTATATGTTATTGACAACTAAAATGACACAGAAATAATAATATACTACTATGTGTGATTCTAAATGTAAAACATATTTTGTAGTATAATTTGTACTATAAATTATATTCTGTGACTGAAGGTGTATCAAATAGTTATTAATAGAATAAAAGGTGACATCTATATGTACGCTCCTCTGTAGGCTGATTTTGTAGTGATCTTTATGCTCAAAGGTAGTCTAGTTCCTATCTTTCTCTGAAGTTGAAGCGCTATGTATTAAAAAGATAATGATAATCAATTTTTTTTTTTTTTTTTGGCTCAAATAAAGATAATGATAATCATGAAAAATATGACAATTTCCCTCCTTTTTTACATGGGAAAAAAAAATTGCATGAGCTTGATCTGATAATACGTCATTACAATGACGTTTTAATATCTTTTCCTATTTCTTCCACACCAAAATGATGATTTTGCAAAATTAAACTGTAAAATCTAGAAAAGCCAAAATTGTGTATTTCATTCATGGTATACAGGAAATATATATATCATTGTGATATGCTTCAACTTATTTAGGGATGCATGACCCAATTTTGAATGCCATATATAGATCTCGTGCCTCGCTATTTTGCACTGTCAACGCCGTTCCTCCTTGCTGCAGTGGTGTTAGAGATAATACAAATTAACTATCTTTACACTCACCTTTTCCAATTAGACTCCATGAGTTCAATTCCTTAATCACACAAAAATCAGCCAGAAAGATTATATTACTGCACAATTGAAATCCTTGGTAAATCGACTAACCAAAAACAAGGAGTATTTAAATTTTGGAATATAAAGGATTTCATCAATTTTCATTTTTGGACAAAGTATAACGCTTCCCATGCCTTTCATTGGAACTGCTTGCCCATTTGGGATTCTTACTGGTGGTGAATTTGAGCTCCTCATGTTGATAAGGTGTGCTCTATTATGGTTATGTGAACTGAAGCACCTGGAGTGTCTATTATAACTGACCAGCATCCCAATAGTTGCTTGACATCTTCGCTGTCAGAATTATATTAGTCTTGTGGCTTTGCCAATCTGATCACAACGACCGTTCTGAACTTGAAAAGCCGTGGCCTCTGGTACTTGTTTGTAATTGGCCGACATCATATCAATAGTTTTTTTATACAAATCCGCTTAGACACCTAATGGTTGCTTTTGATGCTTCTTCCAATGATTGTGTGTAAAGGTATATATATTTTTCACCAATGACTATAATATTAATAAATTGATGAAACGTACAACAGACACACATATATATACATATATGTATATTTATATTTATGTATGTATGACAAATTTTTCTTCTCATTTTCTTATAGTGCCCAAAGTAATTGGAGACAACAACAACGATTGTGAGTATTATGTGATGCAATACATGAAGCACATCATCACCTACAATCCTGAAAATATTGATAAAACTAAGATATATTATATGCTAAATTCACACACACACACTCAATTGGCTATATATTACAATATTCAACTTACATCTTGCTTCCTTTTGCCTACAGTTTTTTTATGCCTCCTGCATGATATTTAGCAATTCACAAATGGAAGAAGTTGGAGAAGAGTTTTTTTTTATACAAAAAAAAAAGTTGGAGAAGAGTTGGCGACATTTGTAAAACATCACTGCAAAAGTAAATACATATAGAATAACTATAAATTTCTCGATATTGATCATTTGTTTATTTTAAAATTTTGCTTTTAATAGTATATACATATATAAAAATGACTATAAATATATTATAATTTGTTCTATTGTTCTGCATATGAATAAATATAAATATATATTGTGATTCGTTTGTACAAATGTATATGCAGAGCGGATATCAAAAGAAGAAACCCCCCGCCCCATTTTTTTTTTTTAAAAATAGCTTTGATAAATCATGGTCATTATCTAACAACAATTATGTATGTCAGCTATATATAATAGTTGTTAAGGTGGAATTGTCATATATGATGTAAACATTACCAGAACAACTATATATGATGGTTTGGAACCTATATATGATAGATAATAACCATCAGATACTACGATTTGTGTAATAGTGAATCTTTAAACTTGAAGGATTTAATTGGGGAAACGTTGAGAGCTAATGTGAAATTAGAACATAGTCATACGATTAAATTAACTAATTCGAAGTTTGACATAATAAGAAAATAATAAGCTCAAGCTAGCTAGAAAGACAAGCACATGAATGTGAAAAAAACAAATTGAGAAGCAGAGACGAAACAGATGGTTGTTCCAAAAGTAAATGGGATGAACAATTATGATCAGCAGATTGATTCGAGTTTTGAAAATGGGGGATATTAGGAAGAGAAGGGAGAGGAAGGAGTCAAGGAGGGAACTACGAAGAAAAGAGGAAGAAACATACCCACATACTAACTTGTGGTGCAACTTTTTTCTGGTCGGAAGTCAACAGGAGTGATAAGGATCTAGCTGTATTGTATACTAAATTTAATTTTCAAATATTTTTCTAATAAAGATAGTATTTTTTCCTCATGGTCTTGTAGGCTAGTCTACAGTGTGTTCTTGGACTGCACGGGGTCAAGGAAGGAACGAAGAAGAGAGGAGGAAACATACATGCTAACTTGCTTTGCAATTTTTTTGGTAGGAAGTCAACAGGAGAGATAAGGATCCACCTGTATTGTTTACTTTAAATTAAATTTTCAAATATTCTTTTAATAAAGATAGTATTTTCTTCTTCATGGTCTTGTAGCCTAATGTAGGGGTGTTTTTAAAGCTGCACAGGGTCAAGGAGAAAAAATACATACTAACTTGCTTTGCAATTTTTTTGGGTCGGAGGTCATAGGAATGATAAAGATCGAGCTGTATTGTTTACTTTAAATTTAATTTTCAAATATTTATTTAATAAAGATAGAATTTTTCCCCTTGGTCTTGTAGGCTAGTGTAGGGGTGTTCTTGGGACTAGAAGGGGTCAAGAAGGGAACGTAGAAAATAGGAGTGATAAGGATTGAGCTGTATTGTTTACTTTGAATTTAATTTTCAAATATTTTTTTATAATAAGGATAGTCGTTTTTTTCGTTATGGTTGTGTAGGCTAGTGTAGGGGTGTTCTTGGAATTGGAGGGGATTGGGACACCCCTTCTGATTCCGATCCTGAATTTTTTTTGTCTTGATTAGGATCGGGAATTCTCAGGATAAAATTGAAAATTCCGAAAAAATCTCAAAGCATGCAATATTAAAAACTCTATATGAAATCTCGTGGTCAAGAAGGGGTGTTCTTGGGACTAGAAAGGGTCAAGAAGGGAACCAAGAAAATAGGAGAAAACATACTAACTCGCTTTACAATTTTTTTTGGGTTGGAAGTTAACGGAGTGATAAGGATTGAGCTGTATTGTTTACTTTGAATTTAATTTTCAAATATCTTTTTATAATAAAGATAGTATTTTTTTTCCCTTATCATGTAGGCTACTGTAGGGGTGTTCTAGGAATTGGGGGATCGAGAAACCCCTTCCGATCCCGATCCTGCAATTTTTGTATTGATTAGGATCGAGAATTCTCAGGTTAGGATTGGAGATTCTAGAAAAATCTCAAAGCATACAATGCAAAAAAATCTATATGAAATTCAAAATTTATCCCGCATCAATTCAAAAATTATAACAATTCCTTACTTAATTTGCAATATAAATATAATGATTTTGGTCTGAAATCTTTTTTATTTACTCAAAAGTCACTCAATGACAGATCTCATATAATATATTACATAATAAAAAATCCAACATTTCAATACATTACATAAAAAAGAGCCTAGATATATGCCTAAAGTTTGAGAGATAAATCAAGATTTTTCATTTCTTCAAGACTTATCCAATACAATCACATAATCAAATAAACTAATCATTATTGCTATTAATCTATGGAATAAAAACAACACCATTTGATTAGTTGGTTGGTGCTTACTATTCATCTTATGTGTGTGAAGATGTTGAAAAGTGTGTGTGTCATGATCGGAAGTTTCATTCCCGATCCCGATCCCAAATTTTCTTATCTCAATTGCTTGATATCAAACCAAAAAAGTTTTGAACACCCCTAACCTAGTTGCATATTATAAGCTCCTAAGTCGAGGATTCTATCCCGCTCATAATATTAGACCGTCAGTGTTTTTGTGCACAAGAAATTCTCACTCTCTTAATTATTGTGAAAAAATGGGTCATTATCCCTTACAGTTCTATAACATATCAAAGGGGATAATTCAAACATTTATAATGTGTATTTGTTTTCCTCTCCACAAACATGAGACATAGCAACTCTTTCTATTAATTACGCTCATTTCATGGAATCAGATACTAGTAATTTTGTCAAATTAACGTTGTTATTCAATAAAACCAGAACAAGAAGGGTCCCAAAGTTGAAATTAAGGGGTGGTGGTTGATGATGAAGAGGAGGAAAATAGGAGGAAAGTGCGGGGCAGGAGCCGCAATTAAAACAGTTCATGTTGAATGACGACTTTCTCCCTGCCCTGCCCTGACTTTCTTCCTCCCTCTTTCTTCTATACGTACATCCATTAGTCCCTAAACTTCTCTGTGCTACACGCCCTACGGGCCCCCTTCTATTCTTACTAGGCTGCCTCCAATTATTTTATTTAAATTAGTACAAATTAATTAAAAATAGTTTATGTTCCTACTCTCTTGCTAGATATTTTCCCATATGACTTAAATTACTTAAATTAATTTAAGTCATATGGGAAAATATCTAGAGAGTAGGGACATAAACTATTTTAAATTTATATATATATATATAATTTTTGTTGTATTTAATAAAATATTTTTTCTTATAATATATGAGAAATATTTATTAATTATCCTTTGAATATGGCCTTTGTTAGCAAATCTCATATTACATTTATTGGTGCAAAACACTTCATACACTTATTCAGTCATTGGTTGTAATAATCGGTTTCTGTTTGTTTATACAGGTTCATTTAATTGTTATATTTTGTTATGATCATAATCTAATGCTTATGCTCTAGCAAGATTTGATTAATATAATGTTGCAATATCACAGTTGTATCAGTTGAATAAGAAATGTTTAATTGTTTAGCTTTTATAAATGAGTAAAGGTCCATTTTTGCCAACAAACTATTAGGGAAATAGCATACAACACAAATATTAATTAATGGTACCTTAAATGCATACAAACAATTAGAAGGTGTAAAAAAACACAATCCCGTTAGTTTTGGTAATGATCAGACGTTTAGATGCTGATGTGGCATGGCAAATGTTTTTTTTTAACAGTATACACATGGCAAATGAGTCAGCTCATTTTCGTTTCTCTTGCCTCTCAAACGAAATCAAAGCTGAAAGGGAATGATGGAGACGAAAACCCGAAGATACGAGCCTTAGAGCATAGCAAAGGAAGAAGGGCGAAACCCATCGGAGGATCAATCGACATCATGGAAGCCGACACTGTGAGTGATTCTCTGACATGGGCTTCTTGTGAGAGTGTTTGGCTAAAATCCTAAACCAATCGTTTATGCAATTTCATCATCGGCAGTCACACTAGGGTTCAGGCACCTGCAATTTCTTCATAGGTAATGGTTGATTTTTGGGAATAAATGGGCTTCTTTGTGGTTTATGGTGTGTCACCTGCAATGTGTCACAAATTATTGACTGCTTACCTTGCTGCAACGATAATGGCAGATAAAGGCAAAGGTCCAGCTCATTTTGGAGAGGCGACAAAACTTGTGGGCGGAGAAAACGACGAGGTACTGGAAATTAACCCCTTGTCTAGGCTGAGGAAGATAAGTGAAGTTATTTCTGTTGAGAAACAAATTGTTAGAAGCTATTATGTAAGGTCATCGGGTGAAAGGGGATATGAGCTTGAGGGTGATTGTATAGAAGAATTAGGTGAGGTAGATGATGGTTTAGGCTACTTAGAAAACCTAGGTGGGGTAGAAGACATTCCCATAAACCAAAATGTTGGGGAGACAGTGGAAGATGACTTGGACAGTGATGATTATAACTTTATAGCACAGTCAGAGTCAGAAACTTCTGATAGTGACGACAGTTTAGATGATGAGGGTGAGATACATGAAGACACTTGAGGTTAGTGATGAGGAAGAGGAAAATTTAGACTATGGGCATCTTGTACAAGAGAGGCCTAGTTTAAGGCAGTTGGATGGGACTGAAAGAACGCCCTATTTCATGTTAGGTATGACTTTCTTGGATAGAGGTGAGTTGAAGAAGGCAATTGATAAGTATGCTATTGAGAATGGGGTTAATGTGAAAATAGTTAAAAGTGAAAAGAAGATGGTAATTGCAACTTGTCAAGAGGGCTGCCCATTGAGGTTGTGCACTTCTAGAGATAGGGTTGGAGTTGGATATATGCTGAAAACACTTGTTCATGAACATATGTGTGCTAGGGTTTATAAGAACCGAAGAACAAGTGTGACATGGCTAGTTGAACACTTCAAGGACAAAGTCTAAGACAATCTGCAGTTTAGTACAAGTGAGATGAAGAAGGAGGTTGAGCGTGACTTGAAAATCTTTGTGAGCAAATATAAGTGCAAGAGGGCGAAAAGGAGAATAATGCAAGACATGGATGGGGGTTTTATAGATGAATTTGACAAGTTAGAAGCTTACTGCAATGAGCTCAAAGTGTCAAATCCAGGATCCGATGCAAGTGTCGAGTTAAGCCCTGAAGCGTTAGATCAAGGCAGGAGGGTGTTTAGAAGAATGTATGTGTGTTTTAATTCATCGAAGGTATGACATTGTTGTGACTTATATGACTTGTATTTTCCTCTGATTGTAGACAAAGACTATTTTATTTTCCTTTGCAGTCTATACTTATGTTGGTTTTCTTGGCTTTGTATTAGGTTGGTTGGAAAGTCGGTTGTAGGCCATTTATTGGCCTTGATGGCACTTTTTTGAAGGGGAAAGCAAGAGGGATTTTGTTGACTGCAGTGGGTTTAGATGCCAATGATAATATGTTCCCCATAGCTTTTGGGTTGACCGAGAAGGAAACTACTGTTAATTGGACTTGGTTCATAGAGTGGCTTAGATTTTCTCTTGAACTTGAGGAAAGTAGTAAAGTAACAATTATGTCTAACATACAGAAGGTGAAGTATGAATTCTGTGAGTCAATTATGTTCAATTCAATTAGTAAAGTGATATGTTAGTAGCTAACTTTTTTGTACATGCAGGGGTTGCAACAAGCTGTGTCTGCCGTCTTACCATTGGCTGAACATAGGCTTTGTGCAAGGCATATTTATGCCAATTGGAGCAAAAAATGGAGGGGACATGAGCTGAAGAAGAAATTTTTCTCTTGCGCCTAGAGCACATACAAGGAACAATTTCATGACAATTTAAAGGCAATGGAGAAGGTGAATAAGGCAGTAGCTGTTGGAGCAGTAAGTTATTGTGTCAATGGATGGGTAAGAGTGTATTTTACGAATAGATGCCTTTTTATGGTTGTAGACAATAATGTTAGTGAGAGTTTCAATGCATGGATTTGTGAGTGTCGGTTTTTCCCTGTAATTAAGATGTTTGATGGGATTAGGCTGAAATTGATGGAAAAGTGGGCTGTTAGTGATCATATCATTAGAAATTGGAAGGACAACTTCAGCCCTAAGTATCTTGAATTGTTTAAGACAAATAGGTTCTTGGCAACAAATTGTAGGGCTTTCTTCAATGGTGATGATGGGTATGAAGTGGTTAAGGGTAAAGATAGGCATTCAGTTCAGCTAGATAGGAAAGTGTGCACTTGTAGAGCATGGGATTTAACTGGAATTCCATGCCAACATGCTATATGTGCAATGTACCATTCCAACCTTGATCCCATTACCCAAATTTCACGGTATTACCATAGGGAAACATTTGTTGCAAGCTATAGAACAAAATTTCAACCGGTGAGGGGACAACAATTTTAGGAAACTCACAAGTACCAACCAATGCTACCCCCACCTATATGTAAAATGTCTGGCCGACCTCCAAAGAGAAGGAAAAGGACTGAAGAAGCACAAAGAAGACGTAATACCGCTACTGGAGTGTCAATTGAAGAATCACCTGATAATGCGTTTACACCTCGTGCGGAGAAATTAAGCAAAAAAGGAGACAGTTATGAAGTGCAGCTTCTGTAGGAACGAGGGTCACAATCGCAACACTTGCAAAGAGGTCAATTAACATTTTCTACTCCTTGACATAATAATGCACTTGCTGAGTTTTGGTCTCTGCTTGCTGATTATTCATGATTTCTATTCCAATAGTTAAATTCACATTAACATGCTTTATTTATTTCTGTTTGGGCTTAGTAGCAGCTGAATTTAATTGCTAATTAGGTGTTTGTCTTGCTAGTTTGTACACTATGTTTTGGTTTTAGTTCTTGTTTATTGACATGAATTCTTTCGATAGGAATAGTTGTTTCTGTTTTGTTCATTCTTGCTGATTATGTTCTGTTTTGTTTATTCTTGCTGGTCTGGACATCCATGTAGAGTTCTGTTCCACTTGCTGAGTTCACAGAACATACTGGATTCTATTTTATTACAAAATAAATTAAATGAGATCAAAGTCGTTTACTGCATAATCCAGCTTCTTGTGTAGATTATTTCTAAGTCGTTGTCTAGATTTTCTGTTTGTTCTCTTTTGGTTTGGTATTAAAGTCCTCAGTGATCTTATTTATCTATTTTAATTTTTTTCTAGCAGCATGTATCATGCTTTGTTACAAACATAAGATAAATTTAAAGCCTCGTCTAAGATATTCTTGATTTTTTCTGAATGGATTTATGGACTGGACTGGACTGTATTCTTTGTTACTCGCTGGTCTGGACTGTATTCTTGATTTTTTATGAATGGATTTGTGGTTTGTTTTGCTTGTGTCAGGCCCCCCCTCTCGAACAAGCCTCGGCCTAGATGGAAGAGAAAAACACCTAACACATGTCCAAGTACTCAAGAATCTTCATGGTCACCTTCCCAACAAACCTCACAAAAGCCCACTACACATACACCACCACTTTCTACGCCTACCCAACAAACATCACAGACCGGGAGGCAATCTCAATCTGGGAACCAGTCAAGGAGAAGGAGTGGTGTTTATAGACCATTTGGATTCGGAGTCATGGTGGATGAAAACACTGGTCGATGTGTTTACAATGTGAGATTTATTTGCACATTTAATTCTGGCAGTATCCTTAGTTGGTAGCTAGGGACAAATATTTATTCTCTTTACTTTTTTCTTGGATAACTAACAAATGTTTTGATTGACTTGTGTACAAAATGCCTCAAGATAGCTTAAATGACAGGATAACTAACACTGGTCGATGATTAATTAGCATGTGCATTCAGCTGAGCTATCCACCTGTCTTCACTTTTATTTGCACATTTTTATTGCATGGGATTTTATTCTTTTTCTTTTTTTCTTCAACCTGGCCTAAGTTCTGAAGTGGTGATAGATGAGGGTACACCAACAGAGTTTCAGCACAATGCCAGCCGTGAAACAAGATTTCCAATACCAAATGAAAGAGCAATGCGAAGATCTGCATCTAGAACATTGTCCTCCCACGAAGGCTCCAGGACGATTGCCTTCGCATCTTGTACTGATTCGCCATTGCCAGTGCAACCTCCTGGATTGTAGTGGAACGACCAACCAAGTATTAGTGGCTCACAACTCAGAATACAGAGCCAACGGATTTTGAGTAGACGAAGATCGCAACTACAACAACAAAGCGATGACATTATGACCAGGAGTATTGCTAGCTCCAATAAAGAGTCTTGTTTAGATGACCGTTTTTTGCTTGACACTGTTGTTGTTTTGTGCTTGGTCTTATGACCAACTTTTTGCTTTTGTGGAATCAGGATCCTATTGTATTTATATCAATCCGTCCAACTTCACGTTATGACCAGGAGTATGACACTGTAGTTGTTTTGTGATTGGTCTTATGACCAACTTTTTGCTTTTGTGGAATCAGGATCCTATTGCATATCGATCCTTCCAAATTGGAATCAGTGTATACATACTTGCTTGTATATTTTTCCAGGTGTAAATGAAATTGCTTGTTACTTGGTTGCTCTTATTATATTTTGTCATTGAGTTGCATATCTATTCATTAAAAAGAGTAATGCTATAGATATCATGTAGAGCAGCGTGATGATGGATTAGGGGTCATAGATAAAGAATAGGATCAGCATAGGGTCATGCCTATAGTTCCTTGTGCATATGGTTTTATTCTTCGAAGTCAAGGGGGCCTATCGGGCTCAACAAATTCGTTGAACTGATATTTATGTTGAATGAAGCTTTGAATTCATATGCAACACGCACAACCAAAACACAAGTACCCAATTCACATTACAAAGTTCTTACTTATATCTATTTATTTATATACAACACGCACAACCAAACACAAGTAACAAACAACAATGACATTGCTACTTTAAACTTCTTTTCCCCCTTCCTAAGTTCCCCATCATATAGCAATTGTGTGCGTTTAAGCCTTCTCAAGTCACTGTGTATTGCATCAAGCTCTTCACTCACTCTTTGCCCATGATCTGCTCTTCGAAGGACGGAATTTTCATTATATAGTTTGTCAATGTCGTCTAACAACTCCTTCATCACAGTATTTGCCCTCTCACTCGTCATCATGCCAAGCAAAGAATCCGCACCCCCCATCCTGGATGAGCATACGTCAGATAAAATTTCACAGACTTTCATATGCAAAGTAAAATAAATTGACTTCAATTGCAACTCTCCACTTTCATGTAATTTTGAACTATAATTCTTCATCTTATTTTTCAATCATTGTCAAGTGCTAACATATATAGTTAATTTACTTCAAGTGCAATCTGTTCTTAGAAAACTGAGTTCCTATTAGTTGTCGATAACTTGTGTTGATGAAGATAATTATCCTAGTAGTATGCTAAAAACTGGTTTGCTTTGTGAGTTACAACCAAAAATCCAATATATATTGAACATGCCTTAGTGTTTGCTTTATTCTTCATATATGTTCCAACAATGCAAATTATATTGGGTTGAATAAAATGCTTGTGTATTAAATATAGCTCATATTCGGTTCTCCTTTGAACAGATCTAGAAATTTCAAAGAAATTGTACAGAACACCAATGCACAGTATATAGCGTGGAAGTCAACAAAATACCCAAACTTCAATTATATTCCACTTTGATTAACCTTGCTTACCTGGTAATAATATGGGCATCCGTAGAACCTCCGACTTGGGTTGCTGTCAGTCCACGCCGTCCACCTGGAAGCCACCATTCTGTGATAACAGTACCTCCTCGAAGGTTCATAATCATCCTCACGACTGGGTTGTCGAAGAAGCACCACCCTCCTCCTACATCTTGCCGTCGACGATGAAGAAGATGATGCCATTCAACCAGATCGTCGTCGCCTTTTCTCTCAAATCACGTTTTCATTTTGCCCTCCTATGGGTTTCGTCGTTCTCTCTTTTCCTCTACTCTCTCTGCTTTTCTCTAGGAAACGCGAGTCATAGACCTCCAAATTGATGATTTCTCCACAAACGCGTTTTCAATTTTCCTCTTCGTTTTCTCGTTTTCGTTCTCTGTTCTTAGCATTTTTCGTTTTCTCCAGGAAGCTAAATCAAAAAATTAGGCTAAGTCAAAGTTCCAAGTTTTCTGGCACAATGTGCCATATGTTGCCATGTGTTCTTTATTCAACACCAGCTCAATATCTAAATGTCAGTTAAGTAACAAAATTGACGGGATTGTGTTTTTTTACACCTTCTAATTGTTTGTATGCATTTAAGATACTATTAATTAATATTTGTGTTGTATGCTCTTTCCCTAATAGTTTGTTGGCAAAAATGGACCTTAACCCTTTATAAATATGAAGAATGCTTCTTTTGAACCACACATCATTCTCAAGGGGAATATCTATATGAGGAGGAAAGTGGGGCCTTTGATAGTGTATTCCAGCAAGGGAAGAAGGTAGCGAATGCTCAAGGTGCTACTTGGGAAGCTTTTATTCTCATGTTTAATTATGTAGTCGTTTCTCTCTCTCTATCCAGTTAAGCTTATATTTTGCTTGCTTCAGTTCAGTAAATATGGAAAATGATGCTACTATTCCGTGTATAAATTATGTATCTCTCTTGTCCATATATTTTTGGGGAGAGGATCCTCTCATAATCCCTTTTCTCATAATCTAATCTGTATCATTAATTGGAAAGAGAGAAAAAATATCCAAGAAGTATAAATTGATAATGTGACATTTCAAATTGATTAGACGGACATGATTTAAAAATTATGAGGGATTATAAAAAAATAGATAATGAAAGAAACATAACCCGTATTTTTGTTAGCCATTTTGGATTTTCAAATGCTTTAAGATTGTTGAAGGGCTCTATGTCAGTCACGGTTTGACAGATTGATAACCTTTTTCCCCACCAGTCATTTCTAATTTTTAATATTTCTATACTGGCATGCAGGAACCTTGTTAATAAATGGAAGGATGTTGAAGTCTTATGTCATTTCTAGAGATAGGTTTCCCACTCCTGAGGGACAAATGTTTCCCACTATGGGAACGTAAATTTGAATGCTGACAGCCCTCTCTGCTTTTGAGTTCTTTTTTGTATAGCAACCCTGGCCTGTTATATATTATCACAAGGATATATGAAACTACTAAGTATAAATCTCTTTTTGACATGAACATCCATATATGATTTTCAAGGTTTAGATGCTTGTTCTAAACGCTACTTATAGGACTAGCTTGAGTGCTTATATTATATATGTAATTTGTTTTTGAGTAGTCATTGTGGAAGAGCCCCAATAATTTTTTTTTAATTCCTCAATTTGTGACGAATTTTTTTCCATCACAAATTATTAAACAAAACCCATTATAAATTTTGTTTGTAATAAGGATTTCTGCGAGAGGTTTTTTCCAAACAAATTCTGTCACAGACCTTTTTTGTAATAGATTTTGTCCGTCACTAAAATCTTTTTTTTTTTTTGTAGTGGAACAACATTAAAAGCAAAACATTTTTTTTTTAAAAAAAAATACTAGTGTATGAAAGTTATTCATTCAAATCTATACTTGGAATTTCTCCCAAGAAAATTAAGCTGCCCTAAATATGATGCGGGTTTAGTAACATTTTTAAAGTTAACTTTTGTTAAATTAAAATAAGAAGTTGAAAAACTAAAAAGGATGGTTGATGACAAATTAATTTAGCCACTAATTTATAAGTCAGATCTCTGAACTTTCCAAGAAACCATTCTCAAACAAAAGTCTCTTACCAGTGAAACACTTTCGGTCACCTTAATGTCTCTTAAATACTAATGGCCTCGTATGCTCACAACATAATCAACCAAGACGATTAGGAGAGAGATATCTTTGTCTAATACATAACCATTATCCATGCAAAAAACAGGAAGAAGTCAAGAATTTGGGGTGGTTGTCCTGATTTGAAACTAAGCCGTGCTGTTTATTTATATTAAAAGTAGTTTGTAATAAATATTTTCTTAATTATAGGAATAATAAATACCCATATTTAAAAAATAAAAAATAAATCATTGTAAGTTGTGACAAACAAATAAAATGATGTTTTTTTCTTTTCCCGGATTAACGAAGAAAATAACTTCTCGTGTCGGATTTGGACCCCTTGATTGAGCCTCGAATATCAATTAAGAAATACTCCAATTATGCATTAATAAAATTAGAACTCAATCTAGAGACTTCAATTGATCTGAAGGGATCCAATTATCCTCTTCTGACAGCCGCACTCCTAAAAAGCATAACCTATATTGCTTTTATAGGTGATTATCTATAAAAAATTATAGTAATAAGCCATACTAACAAAAATTTATGAATAATTTAACTCTTTTCATATCCTCAATTTCTGATCAAGTAGTTAATTAATATTATTTTCAATCCTTAATATAAGATATAGTTTGTAGTATAAAAAGTAAGAATTAGAGGTAGTATATATTAATTATAATTCATATACGGTTACCATTCAATCAGATCATATCAATGTGGAGATGTAGGATATTCATAAGGTACTCAAAGACTTTATTTCTTTTTAAATATGTATTAAGTTAAATTTCTTAGCAAGACTTATCTCTTTCATTTTAGCTCCTTTTCTTTTCCTTCTCAATAAGACTTGATAATATTGAATATATCATTTTGTCCTTTATGGAATATATATATATATATATATATATATATATATATATATTTCAAAGGAAAAATTCCAAAACAATACCTTCAAAATTTTAAAATTCGAAGTAAGCGATTTCATACTAAAATGATTTATTAATGGTTAATCAAGTGTAGTCAATACTTATGCTATTGTAGGAAATAAAAATGATTAGAAATTTTGATATTTAGAAGGTATTTTTCTGAAATTCTCCATTGTTTAAAAGCATATTATAGCTAATTCTCTCTCTCTCTCTCTCTCTCTCTCTCTCTCTCTCTATATATATATATATATATATATATATATATATATAATTCAAATTATTTATATATTATTCTATTTTTTTCCATTAAAATTTCATGTTTATCTAGAATAAAACATTTTATCATCTCCAAATGCATAAAGCAAAACTTGTGCATATAAACAGAGGACACAGGAGCAACTAATTAATAATTAGTAGTGCCTATTAGTACATGATTAATTATTCGGTGTTCCAAATAGACTTTACAATATAATATTATTTATGCGCTTAAAATTGTTATTCTTTGATGTTTGACATTCTAAGCTTGAAATTGTTCAATGTATCCTACTAAGTGGAAGAACCAGCAGCGAGCAGAAAGAACAATAAAATATTATTAATTAACGCAATATTTAAACTAATATTCTTCATTAACGTCAACTAATTACGGTTCGATTTCATCTGAGAAAAGGGTCACAGTCTCACACATTAAAAAAAAAAAAAAGGAAAATCTCACTGCACCCCCTCTATAATAAAGTATTTTCAAGCAGCTCCCAAAATTTTTTAAAACTTCATTGTACCCTGTGAACTAAGCTAAAAATAAAATTTGTTAGTGAAAAGATAATTGTACCCTTACTTTACAAATCAATCATGATTATTTACAAAATATATGAAATAATTTACAAGTAAAAAATGCTTATTTACAAATTCAATATGTGAAATTACAAAACCATTTTGGTTGTATATAAGATAATGATATTTTATTTACAAGAGAAGACATAAGGTAGGATTTAGAAGACTGTCTTGGCAAATATCTTTTCAATCAAAAAATTTAATTTCATCAGTATGGTCTCAAGGATGTAGTAAAATTTCAAAAAGTTCTAGAGACTCTTTGAAAATAATTTGGTACATGAAAATTCTCCGAAAAAACGGAGCCGGGGGGGGGGGGGGGGGGTGGGGGAATAGAGAGCGACGCACGCATAAAAAAGGCTCGTGGCGGATGACTCTGTCTAATTAGACGGCAAGCAGATTGAAAAATATCTGACGTCTGCGAAATGACGTTTCGGTGCTTTCATTCAGTTCTCACTTTCTGCTGTCACCTTCCCATTTCACACTCTCACTTCACTATTCCTTTACACTTCACATACATTTCATGTGCACCCACACACACACCATATATATGTGTGTGTGTGTGATCATCCAAACATTACATTGCAAACACAAATGAATTCAACCACCATCGTCTTCAGAAACTCAAAAAGTAGCTTCTTCGCAGAATTGGCAACCATAATGGAAGCTCAAGGAAGCCATAACCAGCCTCCTCCGCCGCCGACCAAAGTCGAAAGAAAAATCATTGAGAAAAACAGAAGAAACCAGATGAAGTTCCTCTACTCTAAGCTCAATTCTCTCCTCCCAAACCACAATCCCAAGGTTCTCTCTCTTATTCTCTTATTCTAAAAAAAAAAAAAAGAGTTAATTAGCTATGACGGAATTCCGTTGCTAAATTAACTTGGCGACAAAATTCCGTTGCTCATTAATTAGTGAAAGTCTATTACAATTCCGTCACTAAATTCCGTCTGTAATCCAAATTTTTTATATATTCTACCAGCGTATGTGAAGTAGTATATTTATGTGACTCAATAATTTTTGGGTGGTGCAGGAACTACTGCAACTGCCTGATCAGATAGATCAGGCGATAAACTACATAAAGAGTTTGGAGGCGAAGGTGAAGATGGCTCAAGAGAAGAAAGAAAGCTTGAAGGAAAAGAAAAGGTCACTAGCTAGCTGCTCAAGTAGTGCTATTGACATTAATAAGAACAAAAGTGTGCTGAGATCACCTGAAATTGAGATTCGTGAAGTGGGTTCATCTCTAGAGATTGTTATGATCACAGGATTAGATAACCAGTTCGTTTTCTATGAGATCATTCGAATACTCCATGAAGAGAACATAGAGGTCGTTAGTGCTAACTCTTCCCTCTTTGGTGACTCAATGCATCACGTAGTGCATGCAGAGGTGTATATATACATAATTATTATTAGATTTATTTGGCTTTACATTCTGTTTATTTCTTCAAAAAAATCATATTTTTTTCAGTTATCTGTGTAGTTGAATTGATATTCTTTGTGGGGTTTTACAGATTGGGCAATCGTCGCTTGAATTCGGAGCAACCAAGGAAAGCCAGAGGCTAAAAAGATTTGTGTATGGATCATCAAGTGATGTGGAAATCAATCCGGAGTTGTGGGATTTTGACAACATTGCTTCTGAACCCTGGCACTTCTAATTTAATGATCAGGGGATAGTTAATATGGGCTTCAAGAAGTAGATATATTAATATCAGTGGATGGCCTTTAAGTCCATGGGGTATGTATTAATGGTGGTGTAAGGTTTCAACTTCTTGCAGCCAAAATAATATCCTGAAATCTAGCTTCTGATTTTCTCTTGTACGTACCGTTGTACTTAATTTGTACCTGTTCAATCATCTTTTATATAGTAAGCGAGTTGCTTGTAATAATTAGCTTCAGATTTTGAAAGCATTGTGACCTAACAGCTAGCATTATATTTTGGTTTATCTGTTAAAATTTAACCACTTTTATTTAAACTTGGAAAACATATATAAGCTAGCTCCTCCATGACATCAATAATGGTTTATACGAATTTAACCACTTTTATTTTAACTTGGAAAACATATATAAGCTAGCTCCTCCATGACATCAATAATGGTTTATACGGATTTAACCACTTTTATTTTAACTTGGAAAACATATATAAGCTAGCTCCTCCATGACATCAATAATGGTTTACACGGCTAATATAATGAATAGCAAATCTGACTTAAAGGAATTATGATTTATGCCAATAAGGAACTGGTGAAGCTGCAAGGAGTAAACAACGAAAAAAACAAGATAACATTAATGGCTAGAGCTAACAATGATGATCAATCTTGGCCAATTGAAAGAATAAAGCAAATCAATCTCCTCCTTCACCAAGACAACATCTCTGGAAGGATCTAGGATGATCTAAAGGAATGGAAGGGGCTTTGATCATTTAGAAACTGATGGAGAATCCTCAAAGTGGTATGGTCTTTCCAAGCCTATTCATTACATAATTTTGTTTGAGTCTAATAATTTGGGATCATTTCATGATTTTGCTGAAACTATGTGGCATGATAATTTTTCCTCCACTAGATCATCAACGAATCTGGAATGAAAATGATTTATAATTTGGGATATATAAATCACTTACAACTAAGGGTGTAATTGCTGATTTGAATAATGTCAGTTCAATAAATTAGTGCCATGTTTTGCATGGAAGTTCTTTTTTCTTTTTCCGGATTTAAGGCATATGACTCAATCTTAGAGGAAGGTATGCAATATATGGTAGGAGGAGGTCTCTCCCTGTATGGACATTGAATGATAATTATAATTAGTTTTGTTTTGGAGGTTTGAAACATCGTTTAGAACTCTTCTTTATCTCTTAACACAAGAGAGATTCAGTGCTATTGATGGAAATACAGCTTTAGATACTCTTTTAAGAAAGTTCAAGTGTTATTAATTATTTCCTTTGACAACAGCCTCGCTTGCAGTGCTATATGATCTCTTCATTACTTATTTACTTCCTTTCACCTTACATATAAGTATAAGAGTGAGGTAACTAATTTGTATTAAGTTAAATTAACTACTTATTAAAAATATATGTTAATTTCCTTAAAAATACTCTTTTTTAATCACTTGCGTTATTTTGAGACCATAGTGGAATATATAGTATCCCTAACTAATTTATATTCCCTTTGGTTGAGGGTTTTGCTTTAATCCTAAATATAAAACAGTAATTCATTTTGTCTGTAAAATTTATAATTTTTTTTTTAAACTCTCTTTATTGACTATCAAACTTGTTGATGATGTTTTCCATCATGAGGTAGTTTCCAATATAAATCGTTAAAATGAGTGCTTTAGGGTAACCAACACTTTTTTTTTAAAATAAATAACTAACTCATCTAATTTAATTAATCTCTATAAATTAGTTCTCTAATTCATACCTTTAGGACTGGAAATAGTAACTCTTGTTGAGGATAACATTGAGATTCTACAAGAAATAACTAATTTTAAATAAAGTTGTTTAATTGAAGCTTATAAAACGAAGCTGACAGAGGGAGTATCATGGGAATAATAAGCTATCTCCACAACACTAATCTCTTCAAGGTGGAAACAATGCAAATACAACCGATGTCCTCCTTCAACAAGAAGACAACATTAATGGCCATAGCTGATAAAGATGTGCAAATCTCGGCCAATTGAAAGAAGCATAAAGTAAATCGATCTCCTCTAATTCACCAAGACAACATCTCTGGAAGGATCTAGAATAATCTAACGGAATGTAACGTTTTCATATATGAAAACTAAAGGAGAAAACCTCAATATTGCAGTATGATATTTCCAAGCCTAGCTATTAATATCATGATTATTTTGTACTGAATAAAGCTTGCATTATTTCAATCTCTGCTAGGAAGAGACGGAGCATTCTATATGAAAGTGACAATGTGAAATTCCACATCAGCTGAGAAAGAAAATGAAATACCCATATAAAAGGTTTGATATTAGAGCCAGCGTGGGCATCTAGTGTCAAAAGTTTTGTATTTGAGCCAGTGCCAGATGCACATGGAATCATGAAATTTTATATTATAGGGAAAACACTTTCATGAACCATTCACATGCTCATACAATCATTACAACCCAACTGGATTTTACATTAGTTTCACCCATGAACCATTCACATGCTCATGCCATTATTATAACCCACCGGGATTTATACTAATCATTCCTTACTTGAAGGTGATGGATAAACCCCATCCGGTAATTTGAGAGAGACTCAGATTTTCTTCTCTCCTTACATGGTAGGGATCAATATCCCTTGACACCTAATCTATGCATTAAGTCTCTCTTTATATACAGCCTATCATGATTAACAACTAATTGAGATTAATATCTCCAACAATATGTTTCACAATATAATATATTTGTCTAAAGCATTAATTTTTTCTGCTTAGTTTCCCTAACTAAAAATAATAGGGACATTATTTTGATTCTTTTTCCGTGGACTCAGTGACCTTTTGCTGCTACGATTGTTGTTGGTTTTTTGCTGCTATAATTGTTGTTGGTTTGTGTTTGTTTGCGTGGTGTCTCTTTTTACAGAGAAATGTAGGACAAGATCCAATGAAAAACGAGAAGCTATCCAAGTGTACACAGTCCCCCTACCCCAACAAATTTGTATTATTGGTCATATTCGAATTTTGATGGCCGCAATTGGCCAATTGGAATGGTTCCCGTCACTTTCTAGCTGTAGATTCCCTTGTGGGTTCTTCTATTTCAACTGATAGTACTATGAATTTTCCAACCACAAAAAAAATGAGCGCAAACTATGCAATTACAGGCGTTTCGTTCACATAATGTAGATTTATTCAATTATAAGATTAAGCTTTTTGCGTATATTCACTTTCGCCGAATTGTGAACGACAACGGTATGAACTTGAAAACAAAAGACAGCACCCTTTTCCTTTCCTGTTTCGTCTCCATCTGATCGTCTTCACATCATCATCTGTTTTTTTCGTTAAAATTACTCTGTGCTGAGTTGAATGGGCCAACATACCCGGTTGACTCGCAAAGTTTTTACCTGCTTTGAATTTCTTATTTTCAAAAAAATCAATTCAAAATTCTGATAAAACTCAACAGGTTTGGCTAATTGGAAGCTAAACATTAATAGTTCGTGTCTTATTAGCTAGCCAAATCTGTTGAGTTCATATAAGATTGGAAGAGCAAAACAATTAACTCAACGCTGCTATTTTATTTTTTATACTATATCCATTACTAACCATGGTCATAAATTAATTACTAAGAAATATTGAATATTAGCTGTTTTGTTTATCATATTTCATATAACATAGGTGAGTGTAATGTTTAAACACAGCTAATTATAAGGATTCAGGGTAGACTAAAAGTTCAAGGTTTAAAATGGTTTCCCTCATTCCTTCAAAAATGGATACAAGGTTTCTATGTCGATGGAAAATATCTACTAGTTTCTCAGGAGCGTGCTTTCAAGTAATGCCCGAAGAAAAGAGAAACCAAATTCTTAGGCTGAACAGAACTTTTTGTCGTTGAAAAAACCAAATCAAGAATGGAGATTCGTCCCCACGTGTCCATTTAGCAAACGCACAAGAACAAAAACATCATGGGAGATCCGTCTCCACGGGTCCATTTAGCAAACACACAAGAACAAGAACATCATAGGGGATCCGTCTCCACATGTCCATTTAGAAAACACACAAGAACAAGAACATCATAGTCTTTATCCACTGAGCCAAAAAAAAAAAAAAATAGTCTTTATCCAAAAAAAAAAAATCATAGTCAAAGGTATACAAAGTCATCCTCTTGTATAAGTTTATATAATTATAAGAACAGTCTCTGTACCAAAGAAAAAGAAAATTACATTAGCCTTCGCGTATAAGGCCTACATTTGTATCTTATGTCATCAGACGCTTAAAAAGGCAGCTTTCAAAATGGAACTCCAGGGAAAAAAATGTTCCTCATTTAACTGCTAAACAGTAGAGTTTACATCATGAGTTTTTTCACCGAGAAATTATGCGGATATGCTGAATTACAGTTTAAAAGATGGGGAAATAGCAGAACATTTCTACGCCTTTCCAACTAAGCCAATGATGCTTTTAGTTGGGGAACACAACATATCTTCGATTATGATTACAATCTTTCACCAAAAATATAAGAAGCTTCATTTGTAGAATAATTTGGGAATGTTGCAGTTATTATTCCCACTCTAATGTTAGACAGGAGACTGCCCTGAAACTTTTTGGAAGTCTCACTGTTTTAAATGAACTTCCTTTCTTTATTCTCAGAAGAAGTCTGCAGAAAGACACTGAACTTTCAATAGAAGCGACATGAATCAGACATGGGTTGCTTCCCATTCAAGCATTTCGCCTGCGAACATGGGCACAATGTCTCCAAACGGAAATGAAAAAGACTCAGGCACCCTCCATTGAGCCTTCCTTAGTTTAATCTTTGAGTTGTTTCTTGGAAGGCCATAGAAGTCTGGTCCATTAAAGCTTGTGAAGGACTCCAGCTTGTCCAGTGCATCAGCCTTAAACATGAAAACAATTTACAAATAGTAAAGCAAAGCTCGAGTCTTTCCTACTAGCTAGTAGCTAGTAGCATCACACAGATAGGCAGTTAAGATATATATAATAAGCAAACAGAAATGCTTGTGACCATATCTCCAAGGGATCACTGAATATCTGATTTAAAAATTTGAAGAAATTATTATGCTGCCGGCATTAAGAAAAATGGTATGCTTTGAGTCCATATTAATAAAGAAATAGGTAAAGGAAGAAGGATAAATCAGCAGAGGTTGGACTTTACATGCAGAAAGGCTTCTTTTGAAACCTTTTTGCATTGATGCAGTCAAATGCTATTTTTCATGAATCAGGTGACGGGAATTAAAGCAACACTAGCTCATCACTGGAACTCACCCCCTTCCCCTGCTCCTTGGACCCAACAAAATGTTCATATGCAAATAGAATACTTGTACCCAAAAGAATGTAAAATTTAACATATGATGGAGGTATTACCTCTTCAAAAACCTTGGCATAGAGTGATAGAGCGACAGGGGAGTTGTATATGCCAGCACATCCACAAGCACATTCTTTTTTACGTCTTTCATGAGGAGCGCTGTCTGTTCCGAGGAAAAACTTTTTACTTCCACTAGTAACAGCAGAAACAATAGCCTGTCCTGCAAAACAAAAGTAACAACAAGAAGCTCAAGGAAATATTAAAATATATAATTATGTGGAGAAGAAGTATCAGAATATGAGACCCGCAGTAAGAATATTTTAAAACTATATGGAAGAAAGTTGCATCATATTATAAGGTGACCATAACATTCATACCCTTTAAATCATGTATTTCAAGTTTTTAATGAAGATGTCTGATATAACACCTGAAAGATGTTGAAAGTTGAAATTATTTGGGCTTATATGACAGAAAAAACACATACTGTGGATTTCTCTTTTGACCACTGGAAGACAGTAATTGTGGGGCTGCAAGCCACCTTGGAACAGAGCATTGCGGTTCAGAAGAAGATGCTGTGGTGTAACAGTTGCAGCTACATAACCTGACAAATAAAGCAAATCATGAGAAAATTATAAAAAACGAAATAATAACAAAATATAAAGCTCATTCAGCCAAATGATTAGACTTGCCTTCTTTGCAAGATTCTACAAATTTAACAGCATCCATGGTAGTAATATGTTCCATTACAACCTTCAGCTGTGGAAGCCTTTGAAGTAAAGGCTCTAAAATTGTTTCAATGAAGACCTTTTCCCTATCAAAAATATCAACACTTGGATCTGTAACTTCCCCATGAACCTGTAAAGCAAATGACTCAAGCATAAGGAAGTACAAGAAAAGACATCTGAAGTGCTTTAAGACAGAAGGACTGGCAGGAAAGAGGAAAACATGTCACTGGGTGACTTGCCAAACACCACGCAGTTCATACTTAAGCCTTCACGTGTTTATCATTGCAACATGTTGTGAAACAGGTGTCCATTTAATAAAATCAATTACAAGGGGCTGATAAGATCTGAACTTACTGTAAATCAGGAATCGTCCACGAGGAAAAGATTGTAAAGTAAGAAACAAAAGACATTCTTAGATATAACCACATATAAGCCAGGTTCATACAGTTGAAAAGGAAATAGAGATTTTTTTTTTTTTTTTGGGGGGGGGGGGGAGGGGGGGGAACAAGAGAAACAATTTGTTTAAAAAAATGAAGACAAATAAGCTAGTTACATAAAATCATATAATTACCAATAATGGTATATCCTGCCGAACCATCTCCTCTAGAGCAGGAAAACATTTTCCAAAAAGATCAGTAACACCATCTTGGGAGTTTGTGGTGGCACCAGCAGGATAAAGCTTCACACCATAAATAACTCCACTTCTTTCTGTCAACATAGTTAGCATCATCAATAAATGTAATATATGTATTAAAAAAAAAGATAAATAAAGACAAAGATGGATGAACACAAGAATTTAAACAACAGGTTGAAGAGCATATATACACAACCTTGGACATGCAAATTAAACTTACTACTGCTTGAAAACTTCTTTTGGTCATATACTTGAATAGAATTCCATCGGTATATTTCTTTAAAATGCATACCAACAAACTAGACTCACTTGCAAGTTTAATCTCATCTGGGCTTGTCATGTCTGTTAGGTAAAGGGTCATTAGTGGAGTGAAGGTACTATCTTTCGGCAGTGCTTTCAAGATGGACTCTTGATAAGCCACAGCAGCAGCTGTGGTAGTAATAGGCGGCCTCAGATTTGGCATAATTATAGCCCTTCCAAAATGCTTTGCACTGTGATGGAGAGTTTACTAGTCACTAAATCAGAATTCAAAAATAATTGCATTTGTAGGAATAATAAAGACACTAGGAGCAAGCATCCCTCTCATGCATCCCCTAATATTTATGAGATTGCATATGGATTAACTACAGGCCTTTCTGTTAATAAGTGAACTTACCTGGGAGGGATGACAGCTTTGAGAAGGTCGCCATCACGAAGGTGAAGATGCCAGTCATCAGGTTGTGTAATAGTAAGCTCCATCTTTGGTCCTTTATATCGTAGGTGCTTATGCACTTCAAATTTTTTAGATGGAAAATTTAATACCTATAAATGAAGATGAAAAAAAAAAGTACTAGCAGAATCATAGAAAGATAATTCACACGTAGGGCTATGAAGCACATGAAAATAGAGTTTAGTTTCAGTAATAAAACAAAAGTTGAGCCAGATTGCAGAAGCAGTTCAAAGTGTAGTAGTGGCATGAGATAAGTTTGAGCATTTGACTAGTAAAAACAACTTCACAAATAAAGTTATCAATCATTTAAGAATCACTTGGTGAGGAAGGAACAGAGTCTTCATCATTCTTAATGCGGCAATGCCATCACAAGCACCCCAAAACTCGCAGAACTATCTGTTAGGAAGAAATTATAAGATAAAAGAAGGAAATCAGTTTACTTTAGCAGGACCTAATAAATACTTAATGGCATGCATTTCCATAGGCCTGAACAATAATCATTCACACAAAAGTCCTGAACGGAATGTCAACGAGAATGATATAACTTGGGACAGATTTCTTATAACTGGGGGTTTACTGTGACATAGGGTGTTCTCCCAGGCATTTTATCGAACACCTTCAGAACAATCAATCACAGGTGGTCCTCATAGGTCCAACGCATCAATAATCAATCATCAATCAATTTGCTTAAAAATAAAATCAACCCAGACTAATACAATCTCACTGTTGATAAAAACGCAAAGGTCTAACGAGTCCACATTACAAAGTCAACCAAGAAAATGAAAATACCAGCCCCAATTGTTGCAAATTCCAACCCCAGAAAAATCAAATCCCATTTAAACATTCATGCTAGATAAGAGATTTCATTTATGATAACCAAATCACACTTTCACAGTCTCCACACGATCTTCCAGACACAAGATATGAAACGAAAATCACGAAACCTATAAAGAGCACGGCGGTGGACAGGGCTGATTTCCGAATCGATGAAAAGTAGCGGAAGACGGCGGCGCACGGAACTGTTGGGTTTCAGATGTTGAAGGAGATGGTGAAAGATTGAAGACTATGATTTAACGGAATCGATGGCTAAGATTGCACATAGTCAAACGACGCAGTTTTCATTGAAATGCATGAAGTGCATCTCCCAATCAAATGTAGAGGATTTAGAAGCCAGCTTCGGAGAACTGACCTGCTGGTAGATACTCCTACCACATTTTAAATATCAAATAAAATTTTCAAATGTCTATTAAAAATTTATAAAAGATTTAAAAGTTACAGAGAATAAATTGCGATTTTGAAATATTAATGAATTTATTCTTTTAATTTCACTTTTTAAATACATTAAAAAAAATTAATCTCACCGAAGGACCACCACGGCCGCTCGCTGGACAGCCTAGGCTCTAGCTGTTGATAGTATGAGATTTGGCGAGGAGTTTTTTTTTTTATGGGGTTGAATATTTTTTTAAAAAAAAAAGATTGAATGAAGATACATGAGAGTGGGGTTCGAACCCACCTCACCTTAAAAGGGTTAAGTGGATCCTTTGATTATATATATATATAATATTTTTACTATCATTTTTATTATTACCACTTTTTCACCGTTAGATCAGAATCTCAATAGGAGAGAGAAATGATAAAGATAGATAAGATTTTGATTAAACGGTGAAAAAGTGGTAATAACATTGGTAATAACAAAAAATGGTAGTAAGAATATCTTATCCCTATATATGTGCGCGCGCGCGCACATTAGTAAATATATATATTCTTCTTAACATTTTTTTTCATCAAGAAACATTCTTGTAAATCTCATTATAAGTGTTGTAAATACCATTAATAAACTTGTTTAACTCATTACTGAACTTATTATTCATATTACAAATTTCGTTTATTGTGCTCAGATTTTGTTCAGTTTTATAATCCCATTATATATGTGTGTGTGTGTGTGGGAAAACATTTTCTCATGTCACACACACATGAAATGGTGGGACCCACATATACATATATTAATGTAACAAAAGCCCTATATGTATATGTGGGTCCCACCATTTCATATGTGTGTAAGAAACTTTTTTTTTTCTCATGTAATATGAGAAAACCAAAGCCCTATATATATATATATATATATATATATATATATATATATATGCATTCAATCTTTTTTAAAGGTGGAGTAGGTTCGAACCACACCTTAAAACACGTTCATTTAATCTTTTTTTTTAAAAGAAAAGGTTCAACCCACCCCATTATATCCTTCATTGGATTTCAGGCCGTTGGCTATCAGATCTTCGACGATCGGCCGCGTGATCCTCCAGTAAGGTAATTTTTCTTTCTTTTTT
Organism: Acacia confusa; assembly: GCA_037074495.1. NCBI lineage: Eukaryota > Viridiplantae > Streptophyta > Magnoliopsida > Fabales > Fabaceae > Acacia > Acacia confusa. The sequence continues at coordinate 6,527,271 of CM073509.1, forward strand.
TGATATAGTGAAAAAATGAGGATAAATGGTAAATTCATTAACATTTCAAAGTTTTAATTTGGTCTCTGTCACCTTTAAGTCCTTTATAAATTTTAACAGATATTTGGGAGTTTTGAAAATTTCATGTGGTATTTAAATAGAATTTTCCTATAAAAAAATAAAAAATATAGTTTTTATATTTATCAATTTTTTTTAATTTGTCCCTATTAATAATCCCTAAAAAACATTTAAAGATGGGAGAGAATTAAGTAAGATGGATATGATATTTTAGATAATATATATCATATTAATTAACTTCTATAATATAATTAAATTAAGTTAATATGTTTTATATTTAGGACAACGTAGCACTCAACATGTGGGTAGCATATCAACATGACCACTTTCTCATGTTCTAAGTATAAAACATAGTAGACTTTTTTTTAAAGATTAAAGAAACTAAATGAGTTACTTAATAATATCATATATTACATGTCCTTAGATTATATATTAATTTATTAGTCAAATTAACTAGTTTGGAGAAAAAAAAAATCTAAAGTAATTTAATTACTTTCCTTTATCTCTCTAAAAAATTCAATTTTATCTTATATTTAGGACTAGATAGAGTAACAATTCAATAATCACACGGAAAAAAAGAGAGAGTAAAATTGCAATTTTTTTTAGTATTTTTAAATTGATATTTTAAAATTTGGTTCTTTTTTTTATATTAAATCTGGTTCCTTTTTTTTTATATAAAAATTTTAGGAAAGAGGTCAGACTCACCCACAGTCCAAGGGTAGGGCGTTTGGAGCTCAGCCTACAAGGGATACTGGCCAGAGAGTACACATGTCTCTACCTCTACCAGCGTTACCACTGCTTCCTAGGCCCTTAGGATGCCTAGCTCCCTCAGCGCCTTGACCAACGTAGGAATCAAACCCTCTCCCTAAAAAGTGAGGAAGACCGACCCCTACACTAGTTGAACTCAAGAATGAGGGGTAAATTTAGTTCTTTTTTTTTTCGGTAGAAAAATTTGGTTCTTTTAAATAAGGGGATATGAAATCACATACCTATCTTCTTTCACTCGTGAGGGAAGGAATAAAAGAGTGTTTCCATGGTAGAAGCAAGAAAGGGAAGAATAATCATAGAGCACAGTTTTAAATTGTTTTACTTATATATCAATTAGATAAAATACAAAAAAAAAAAAATACTATTCCATCCGGTTAATTCCTAATGTTATAATTTATAAGAAAAACATTTTCCAGAAAATGAATTTGACAATAATGTACAGGTCATTAGTGTTCAAACATCATACGGAACTCTCATTTTTCTAAATCATTTTAATGCTAGGTTACATCACCTCTTAAATACTCCATTATCCCAAAGAAAACATCTATGATTATTATGATAAGAAATAAGCATTTAACATGAAAGGCTTTGCTTTTTACATGTTTTTTGAATGAAAAGAAATTCCATTAATAAATGGTCAAAAGGTACAGGGAATGAAGAGGATAAAATATTACAAAATAATCTTAAATCTAGCAAAACTGAGATGGGATTGCACTGCAATAGCTTGAATAGAAGTTAAAATCCCATCTATAGTGAAATTGGCCTCAGCAAAAATTCGCTTGTTCCTAACTTTCCAAAACTTCCAACAAGTAATACAGACTCCTGAATATCAAATTGTTTTTTACATGTTAATAAACCTGAATATCAAATTGCAATATATGTAAATTTCCACCCTTAACTTGTCTGATCCAAGATGTGGATATTGTAAATAATTATTTTGGGGCCATTAAAGACAGAGATGAGGACAATTTAAGCGACAAGGGAGCATGGGATTTGTTATTCAATCAATCATATATATTGGACTAGAGTTGGGAAGTAAGGCTAGCCTTTGAAGGATCAAGGCCTAGAGTAAGAAAAACATCTGTTTTTTAAAGCTCAACCCAAGAGCATCAGAGCCAGGGCCGGTCCTATAAGGCCCGAAAGTTACTATTCTAAATTTTAACTATTTTTTCTTCGTTTTTTAAAGAAATAATTAATAAATTATAACAATTAAAGTTATAATTTATCAAATAAATATTGTCAATGTTAATATTTAAACAACACGAATTATCTAATAAATAATTATATTCACTAATTCGTAATCAAAAGCAAACTATTGTTCATAAATAACTCACATAAAATATAAGAAGCATTCCGCTAAGCAACATTAGTATGATGAAATTGTGTATACATAGCTCAATGCCATCTTTTTTGCTACTATCATCAATTTTAAAGACATTTAATTGTGTTTCAATTTAAATAGTAGGCAAGTATATCATGAATTTCTTCTTTCGCATCATGAACACATCTATTAAAAGGGTCGGCCTGAGGCCCTCCAGGGCTAGCACTTTTAAGCCTAAGGCTCTACAGGGCCGGCCTTGTAGGGCTTATTTCACTTAGCTCCTTTAATTTTCAAACCCAGCCCTTAAAAGGTAAGGGCCGGCCCGACGGGCTCGGCCCAATTTCTCAGCTCTATATTGGACCATCTATCATGTTTCACTCCAACTTCATCTCTATTTTTATTCCTATATTGTAGTTTGTAGGTTTCCTCTATTTAAAAAGGTAAAGAAATTGTGTATACATAGCTCAAAATTTATGAGCTTTAATTTACGAGTAATCAGAAAAATGGAGGGGAGAGGGGAGGAAAAGTTTTAATTAATTTGATTTAAAAAAAATTAAAGAAGTAAAGTTAAAAGCTTAATAATAATCAATTTTTTTCTTACTCATTTATATTACATCTTATCTTTATTATTTTTTTGTAAATTAAACTCATTAAAAAAATTTCTTCTATTCATTTCTCTTGTGCCAAACGGGCCCATAACCTTCTAAACATGAATTATTTCTGGAAAATTTTTAAAAATAATAATAAAAAAAAAATTTGTCAAAATGGAGTACTGTTCAAACATATTGTCAAACTAGGCCAATTTGTGGCGTCACGTTAGATAGTGCCACACGTGGCGTCATTATACAGGTGGCGCTACCACGTGGGACGCCACCTAGGTGGCACCACAGCTGGCAGCGACACCTATTTTTTTTTAAAAAAAATTAAATTCTTTATTTTTTTTTATAATCAGCTGCCGCGGCAGCTTTTGCTGCCCGCGGCAGCCTTACTGACAGGGCGTAAGTTTTTTTAAAATTTCTTTTAAAAATTAAATTATATATAATATATTATATAATTTAATATATTATTAATAATATTATTATATATTAATATTAATATTTTATTTTATTATATATATATATAATATTATTATTAATATATTAATTATATATTGATATATTATTTTATATATTATACATTATCTCATATATATATATATATATATATATATATATATTATTTTTAATATATAATAATATTAATATATTAATTATATATTAATATTATTTTATATAATATACATTATATTATATATTATATATATCAAACTCCATAGCCTTCTGTGTAGCTCTAGTGAAGGGACGCCCCTTGAGCCCTAATAGATCACTACTCAATGATAATATAAAAAAAATATTGTCAAAGTTGATTGTACTATCTACTAACTTATGAATTGTGTTTGTGAGGGGCACATAAACCAAAGGGGAAAAATTTGTGTCTTCCCATTAATATTAATAACAATAATCACTACTATATATAATTAGAAAAAAATTATATGGAAATCACATTAAGGTTCCAATTAAAAAATATAATAAACTGTAAAGTCCCTTAACTTGTTAATAGTAGTTCTTTCATCACTTGTCACCCATAAACTACAAAACTTTTTTAATATTATTTTTCTTAATTAAAACATTTGATGTGATTTCCCCCTTTCCCGTAATCCCTTTTAGCTTGAGGTTTCATGATTGGAAGGAAGAGCTGCTTTGACTGAAATAAGAGTGCACACCCAATTAATAATGTGATAAGGATCGATGGCGAACCATATTTATCTTGATAATAAAAATGATGGTAGGAGTATCTATTCTAATCTTATTTATAAGTCTAAATTAGTTATCTATAAGTCTAAATTAACTAACTCTTACATATCAAGGAGAGTTGATTAGCTAACTAATTATGAGCTAAATTTTTAATTTTACCCTGATTTATGATTGGTTCCAAAAGTGAACATAATTAAATTCTTTTTATTTATTTCAATAAAAAGGGGCAAAAAAGTAAAATACACATTTATTACCCTGAACATGGATTAATAATAAGGACCAAATTTTTTTGTCAAAATGAATTTATAAATAAGATCAGATTGGTATGATCGACTACTACTGTATGAATATATATATATTTTTTTTGCTGTGTTATTCTGAGAGAGAAGGGGGGGGGGGGGGAACTAGCGAGAAAAGTAAATAATGATCAATCAAACAGGGTCTTAAGTATATTCTTAAAGAGTGGTACTATATATGAGTGGTGGCGGGTGTGTTCATGGCAGCTTTGTGAACGAGTTCAAAGGCATTTTGTATGCAACACTTGAGCTTATGCTCGTCGATAAAGCCCTTGAGTGTTTTCAACGTAAACCTCAGTGATCCCATGTAACTCATTATTGTAATGTTCACGTTCTGCACCAAACACAAACATACAGTTCACCAAATTCAATTAGAAAACGAAACAATTAAGCATAACTTGACACTACGTACAGGTAACGTCATTAAGTCAGAAGATGAAAGATGAGCAAGAGAAGCATGTGAAGTATAAAACAAACATGACATAGCATATTATAGAAGAGATTGAAGACATATAATACAAAAAGGGAGTCATATATATCAGAGTTTAAACGATTTTGATAGAGAGACCACTTAGCATATTGTTTTTACATACCTCAGGACCACCGGTCATGGTGAAGTAGAAGCCTTTGACGCGTTGATTAGAGAGAGCCATCTGTTCCAAAGGGCCGTTTAAGCTTGAGACCACCAAACTTGAATTCCTAAGTGTGCTGTATACTCTTCGAGCCACTGCCTGCAACATACACCACCATTTACAAATTAACAACTTAAACATCAAATTTGATCCCTCTTATGCTCATACTTTCAAAATTAATCTTTTTTTTGTACAGTAGACTATGTATTTATCAACTAGATTTGATTTTTTTTCATGCATGGAAATTGAAAATCTCCCTCCTCTAATAAAAGACGTTTCAATTATATATAAATTAAATCTAATGCTTTACATTATATATACAACGTAACTCTCTATATCTATATCTGTATATAATATAAAATTTATAAAAAGTGACACCCTAAATCATGAAAAGTGCAACTTTACTTTTGATTCCAAGCAAAAATAAAAATCATTATGTTGAAGAATTTGGCAACTGCTATAAAGGACGTTAATATAACCAAAGTGTTCTTAAGAACACTAATTTATGTCATACGAAAATTTAATTTATATATATATTTTTTAAAAATATTGCAATATTATTTATTTTGTGTTAAACGTTTTATATTAATTTTCTTTTAAACTTTAAAATTATTTTTATAATCAATTATATATTTATAATTTCAATAATAATAATAACTTATTTTTTTATATGAAAAAAGTTATATAGTAAATTAATTCAGAATCTATTAAAAGATTATAATTTGATATAAGAAAAATGTATATATGGTGGCGTATCCAGAGACACATATCGACCTAGAGATAGAAAAAACGATTTGTTTTCCACCGACCCACAAGACAGAAACATATAACTACCTCATGCCCTCTTAATTTCATCTCCATACCAAGGAGCCATCCAATGAGAAACACACTGAAGGATTTCCTTTTCTTCTGAATCAACTTGTGTGCTTTCCAAACAAATTCGAGGGGGTCGGAAATCCTGGCTTGATTCATCTTAGGAATTGACATCTGTAAGAAGGAAATCTGATTCCCCCAGCGACCCTTTGAATTTGGTTGCAGCATATCCTTCACTGAACGGTATCCTTCAACCTCTCTTGTATTGAACATCACCACTGCTGTGGAGTTCGCTTTCCCTGCCTTGCCATTTATCTCTTGCATGTATTGCCTAATCCCATAGAAGATCATTCCTGTAATCACATCATTTGTTGTCTGTAACATAACAACAATGATTTCATTAGCTTAATCTCATCATACTTTCTCTTGTCCTTTCAATAAGAAAAAACTATTCAAATCATACAAAAATGAGTTGTTGGTTAAAATTAGTTGAAAGCAATAGTAAACATATAAGAGAAGTAATTTATTCCAAATATTATGTTCTTATTTATGAAGATAATGAGTATGAGACAAAATGAGCGGGAAAAGAACCAAGGGAGAATGAGTGGAAAAAAGATAAGAGATACATGTAATTTATTAGGGGTAAAAGTAGAAAAAAGTACATTAAATTTTCAACAAAAACAAATTGTTGCTTGCATATAGACCAGTCCCTGTGAAAGTATATGTATCAACTCAAAGACTAATTATAAGTTGTTAAAATAAAGGGGAAATTACTATAAAGTCTTATAACAAAAATGTAATCACCAAAAAGTTTCACAACAAGTAAGCAATTGTGAAGATAAATGACAAATAATAGGGCATGTTACTAGCTTGTTATTAGGACATTTTGGTGATTACGTTAGTCATACATACCACTCCGAGCCTGGACTTGATTTCTTTGAAGCTATCAAGAGGGAAAGATATGTCCGATAAAGTAAACGGCTGAGACTCAGTTCCTTCAATTCCAGACCTTATGGGCGATACATCATCTTCAATCATCCCAGTTTTGATCAAGCTCCAACCAAAGTCTGATATGGAGTTAAAAGATGAAGAAATAACTGAAAGCAACCTCTCAAACAAGTTCTTTCTAGAAGATTGTACGGCTTCTGATGAAGAAGGTTTACGAGAAGGAAAAGATAATGGAATAGAAGGATCATCAGCTCTTTGAAGACAAGAAAGAAGAGCACCCATGAGAGAGTAACCATCTCCAAGAGAATGGTGAAGTTTCATGATGACAGTTCCAGAAGCAGTGCTTGTTGGATACTTAATCACATGAAATTCCCATAAAGGTTTGTTACTTGGTGTCTTCTCTGTGAGAATCTTTGAAACATAGTCACTGAAATACTGATCATACAATCCTGAAGAATCGCTTTCAGGAAATATAGGCACCTTCACATGTTCTTCAGGCTTCACCTCAACACGCTTCCATATCATATTCCCATCTTCGTCCTTAACCTGTGGCCATCAAAATACATTCACAGGTATGAGATTTGTAAGAGTTGATATATATATATATATATATATATATATATATATATATATATATATATATAAACAGATGAGAAATGGAAGAGAAAGATTGAGAAATGAAACCATGATACAGGAGAAGTGAGGGTTAATAGGGAGGAACACATGGCGAATCAAAGACATAGTTTGAGAGTCATCGATTGGAACTTCTGATTCTAAAAAACCCAAACAATACGCACAAATCACTGAGCTGTTGAAGTACCGTCCTGCAGGACTCACAGGCTCAGTGAACTCGTCGTTATTCAGCAAGTATTCCATAATGGGAGGCGGGAGAGGGGGAGAGCTCGGCGCGTGGTTATTATGAGTACGTACCTCCTCTTCCGTGCTATTTAATTATAAAAGCTCATACCCGAATTATCTCTGGTCTAAGATTAGTTTGACTAAAAATTTTGGAAGTCTGATTTCTGAGTAATAATAAATATACTTTTTTATATTTTTGTCCTTATTAATTACAATAAACAAAAATGATATATTCATGTTGAGTTTTAGAACTAATCATAGATACATAAGGGTGAAATCAAGAATTTAAGCAATAATTAATGAGTTAACTAACTCTATATGAGGGGTAGTTAATTTGCACTTATAAATAGGACCATTACTTAATTTTAGAAAGAGGTTAAAATTCTTTAAAAACAGTAAGTATTTCTGAGATTTTTTCCCCCAAACATGCCCTTGTTTATTATGAGCATATAGGAGATATAAGAGAAGGAAATAGAATAAATATAAATATCATCAATATTTTAGTTAACACAACATGTATAATTAATATGGAGCAAAAATAAAAAATACATATTAAATGCTTAGACAACACTTGACCAGTTATTACAAAAAAAATCAAGACAATTTAAATTTTGAGGAAAAAAAAATTAGATAGGAGTGCAAGGTATTTCTTTCGATCCTAACTATAGCACAAAGTTTATAATGTAACTTGTATTATAAACTTGCTCTTATAATTAGGATCAAAGGTAGTAATAAGTTAAAAAGTAAATGGGGTGGATGATTTATACTCTTTCTAGTCCTTAATTATTGTATGGCATCAACTAACAAATGTATTTAGTCTTTTTTATTATAAGACACTTGCTTATTTCTAAGGAGTATTGAATATATTTTTTCATGTATGTCCATGGATTGGGTGAGAGTAATAATTAATATATACTTCCTCTAGTCCTTATTATAAGACACTAATTAACAAATATATTTTGTCATTTTTATAATACACTTGCTTGTTTCTAAAGAGAATTAAATTTTTTTCCATGTATGTTAATAATTAATAAGAGTAGTTAATAATTAATGTGATTTTATATTTTAGTGTAATTAGTAAGGGTAATATTAGAATTTACTTAAATTTTAGGTTAAATTTAATAACTTTAACTATTTTATTTGATTTGTGAGAATTGTTAGCTGACGTCTTATAATAAAGACAAGATGGAGTATTAGAGTTTAGTGTAATTAACAGGGATAGTATTGAAAATTATTTAAATTTTAGGATAAATTTAATAACTTTAATTAATTTTATTGATTTCGTGAGAATTGTTAGTTAATGTCTTATAATAAGTACTCTCTCTGGTTCTTTTTATAAGTCACCAACTATAAATTCTCACAAACCAATAAAGTTAATTAAGAGTATTAAAGTTGTCATAAAATTTGAGTGATTTCTAATATTACCTCTACTAACTACCTTAAACTCAAATATAATACTTTCTCACACTGTCCTTATTAAATATAGACAGACGTAAAAAATAAATCAATTACACCTTAAAAACTTGTAAGTGCCTTATAAAAAAATAAAAAAACACTTGATAATTAATACTTTATAATAAGGATTAAAAAGAGTATCAAAACAAATAGTTGTTAGGGAGTTCTCCCTAACTGTTTTTTTTCATGATGTGGGCTTTGCGTTTCCAAGTTTCGTTCCTGAGATGGAAACTTGAAACGTGTCAGCCTAAAATGCCTTTGATTGGAGCACGAATAGTGCGTATTAATTAAGTAATTAACTACTAATAATTCGATTTCATCCGGAATCTAGAGCCGTTGAATAAATTGTGGGAACATAAATGGGAAGTCCCCATTAGCCAATTATACATCGACTAGTGCGGCCCAAAAAAAGTTCTACATATAAGTCAAGTAATCATCAATTATTATGAAGTGGATTTCTATCTACTCCTCATGCCATATTGATAAGGGACGGGTGAAAAGAATTTTTCTGTCACATTTATAAATCATATCATTAACTTTTCATATTAATATATAATTTTATGCTTCGTTATTATATAAACTTTGTTATCATGATATATATATATATTACCAAAAATCATTTAAGTTGGAGATTTGTTAAATTTTAAAGTAAAATTTATGAGTTTTAAGGTTTTTCTTATTTTCAAGGAATCACAATAGAATCAATTTATAAATAAGATTGGAGAAGTATATATATGAAGAATTATAAAGTACATCCACTTGTTACTGGTAACTTAAATAATACCTATTTCGTGTTTTAAATATCTAGTTTCACACTTTCATACAACTAAAATACGAAAACTATTGAACATTTTAGATTATTCCAAAACAAAAAATGCCAGCAGATTCCAATATTTAATTAATGATATTTAACTTAAATACGGTTCTTATTTTATTATATATTTTTAGACAAATACTCTCAACCGGTCGTAGACTTTTTTCTGCATTTTGTGGTCTATCCTACAACACGTTGCCAACACTTTTTTCCTGGGAAATGACAAGGAACTCGTGGCTCTCCAGTCACAAGAAAACGTACAGGTCTCGGACATTTCATTTTCATGATCAATGAATTTGCTTTTGATCTGCCTGATCAATACGGAGTAATATTTAGTGATGACAAGTATAAATTTATGGATGGTGGTTGGGAAAATCCCACTGTACTTGTCAATCAAAAATTCTCTTTTTTATGACGCTTTTACAGATTGTATGTAAAGCCTTTATGTAAAGGGGCTTTCGTTTTATCATGAAGCATGAGAAAAAAAAATTTCCTACACACATATAAAATAGTTGGTCCTATTATTTTATGTGTGTGTGACATGAGAAAATAATTTTTTTACAACATGAGAAAATGTTTTCTCTTATGCAAAAAATATACACAATTTCTCAATGACTGGTTTAACCACCAACAGAATAAAGTTGTTAATTGGTTGGAAAGCAACAAAAAAGTGAGTGGTTGAACTCCGGGTGAGAACTGAGAGGAGCACTTTCTAGTTTTTTGTTTTTTGCAAGCAGGGGCGGACCCACATGGAGGGCTAGAGGTGGCCCCCACCCCCCTAAAAAAAATTATATATATGTGTGTCTTAGCTTGATATATGTCTTTGTGTGTCCAGCGATACAATGATCCACGTTTCGAAGTCTCTGTACCATATGTGTGTGTCTTGATATATGTTTAGCACTTCATGTATACACTTTATAGATCCATATATTTCCAATGCCAAGTTTTGTTTTATTGTCGGTGAAGCTAGTGATATATCTAAAAAAGAGCATATGATTATTGTTTTGAGATATATCGATAAAGATGGATTTATACGGGAAATGTTTTTCAGTTTTGTACATGTGAAAGATACAAGAGCTAAAACTTTGAAACAAGGAATATTCAACACTATTCAAGATATTTCAAATGCTTTATATTTGGTTTCAAATACAAAAGAATTACTTCGGAAATTAAAAGAGACAATGATACTTTCTTGGTTCATGTTTGAGATTTTTGCATAAAATATGACATAGGCATTCTAGATATAAGTGCAAAATATATTGGAAAGAGTGGTGGTGCTCGAAATAGACAAAGCGATTTTTGTATTGAAAAATTTTATAGGGTAAATATCTTTTATGTTACAATTGATTATTCTCTTATTAATAGAGTGATTAAATTTGTATCACTCTTCTAGTTTCTACAACAACTACTGAAAGATTTTTCTCTACTACGAAGGAAATCAAAAACATACTTTGAAATATAATAGAAGACTAATTTCTTGATGATTCTTTGATTACATATATTGATTTTTTTTTTTGAGTTTTAGTACAAATTCAATTACATATGAGTTTAATAATATGAAAACAAGTAGAGTAAAAATCAAGTGAAGTGATATTAATTTCTATAATAGATTTCTTTAAATTTTTTGTATGTTAGGTCTATAATGTATTTCAAGTATTTTATTTATGATATATTTCTTTTATTTCGCCTCTCGTCATCAAAATTTCTGGGTCCGCCCTTGTTTGCAAGTGATTTTGTGATTGACTAGGTGTAATAAACCACACGGTTTTAAGTAACTAGGAATATCTCACTCATTATTAGTTATACGTTAATTGGGGTCTGGAGTAGTGTTGGTTTAGCAAAAGTAATTTTATCCTCACTGGCTTTTAGAAACTAGAGCTAGGTTTAAAGGCAGTTAATTAATCGTAATGTGATTTGTTTTTTATTAAACTTTTATAAAAATAATTAACAAAAATTTGTTTGAATGAAATATTCATCACGATTTATATTTGTGCATAGATATTTAAGGGGAAGGGGGGCCGGTTTTGATGTCGAGGAATTTTGGTTTTTCTACTAAGATCTTATGTATTTGAGTTCTATTGGAGGTAATCCTATTAAGTGAGGATTCAAATATTGGTTCATCAGACATGGTTACTAAAGCACTTTTTTAAAAAAAAAAAAAACAGTAAAACACTTTTCTTTTTTTTTTTGAAAAAGTTTTGGAGAGGTTCGACATGACATCAGTCCCCTATCAAGGTTAGGGTATGGCCCCAGACTCTTTGAGCACTTAATAAGGACTTACGAGATCGCCTACTGGAGGAGTCCCAGCAACAGCAGCGGGGACCGGGGATCGAATACACATCTCTTTGGGACTTGATCAAATCCCTTACCATCTATGCCAACTTCCTTTGGCCATTAAAGCACTTTTTTTTTTGATACATTAAAATTTTTGGAGGGGTTCGACACCAGTCCTCCACCAAGGCCAGGGTACGGCCTCGGGCTCTATGAGCACTTACTGGGGACTTACGAGATCGCTTACCAAAGGAGTCCCAGTGACGGCAGAAAGGATCGAACCCACGACCCAAAGGCCTAGTCCTGGATCCCTTACCATCTGTGCCAACTCTCATTGACGCATTAAAGCACTTTTAAAATCTGAGAACAAACTCACACACCCCTTGTTGGTCCTAGAGTTCGTATGTTTGGGCTCTTGTCTTCTGGTGTTTTGTTAAGCTGCCTTTGTGTGGGACATTTGTGTTGATCTTTAGTTTTTTTTTAAAAGCCCAATATCATATAAGGACTACGGAGAGATAGATGACATTTTCTTCTACATAAATTGTAGAATAAAACAGACTTCGTTTTCAAGAAGACGAATCAATTAAATTTTCCAATGTAGAGTGAAAAAAATCAAACACTCTTCTCAACGAGAATGATATGGAGAATGAAGAATATGAATACAGAGGACGACAGAAAATTGTAGATTTCGCTTTCATCGTTATAATCGTATTACTGGGGCACACAAAAATATATATGAACCAGTTTGGATTTAAGATTTAAAATCGTTATCAGAAAGAACAACTCTAAGCAACAAGCAAAAGGTAATAAGAGATATTTTGATCATTGATGATCAGACATCCTTTAATTTGCTTTCATCCTCTTCGTCGTGTCCTCTAAATCATTTCTTCATTTGTTCAAATACAGTAAAGAGATAACAAATTGAAAGGCCAAAAGAAAAGAGATGTATTAAGAGAGGACTATGTGCGAACCTGCGACGCACCTAAACGGCTTAAGGAGGCAAGAGAAAGACAGGTAGCAGATAATTGAAGCAGGGACGCGGCTTTTAAATTGCTTCAGAGAAAACCTAGCCTGGGCCTTGGCCCACCTGTGCACTTACCATGGGGTTATTTTAGTTCTTTGATTTTGAAAATTGTTCGGTTTATGAAAAATGAGGTGAATTATATTACCAATAAATAATGGTCTAGTTGTTAAGAGATTTAGCTCATAATCATAAAGTTATGGATTCGAATCCCACTGATATGAAAACCTTATTGATGGATGATTTGCAAGCATATATGTAAACGTTTCCTTCTTTATTATTATTGAGAAGTATAATAGGGATAAAATAGGAAAATATTGATATATAATGAAAATATGTATTTCATTTAGAATATATCAATATCAACTCTTCATTCATATATGTGTGTGTGTGTGTTAAGGACCGGAGGGAGAATCTATTATACTAATAATTAATGTTAATAGTTTCTATCTTATCAAACTAATGAAAATGTAAACAACTTTTGATAAGACCGGTAAGATGAGTTCTGGAGAACTTGAGATGAATCTCTTTTCATGGGCATCCCATTATTAAATACTACTAGTAGCTAGTAAATTGCCTTGTATCGGTCATAATATAATTAAGTACATTTCCCAAACTAAAAAATTCATGTATTTATTTCATACTTAATAACTTGGATTCGTGAATGAGAGGGGACTTAAGATAGAATTTTCATAAAAAAATAGTAATTAGATTCTTTGAATCTTGAGGGGGCATGAACATCAACAAAGTATAATAATATTTATAACATTACCCTTTTATTTTATATATAGAAAGACTTCATGATCTATTGTTTTACGTGATCATGTTGAGGATAAGTTTTTGTGACTATCACTTGTTAAATCTAGCTTTAAGATGAGATTTTCAGTTGAGTTTTCGAGTTGGTGCCGTGTGAATCTCAACAAATAGGTGTGGCAATGTGATGAACCCTGAAAAGAGTTCTTTATTTTTGTATGATGGCTTATTTATGAAAAAAGACGCAAGGAGAAAGCATTTTGGGAACATCAGATCTAGGTTCTTAGACTTCTTCCAAAGGCCAAAGTCATCTTATCTAGTTTTAGTACAACAAAACTATAAATGAATTGAAACAAAATTTGAGGTATTGCAGATATGAGTGAAGATCAACTTTACCCGAATATGAATACACGTACGTGTGGGTGATTGACGATAAATGTTGATGGAGTTTACTCTTGCAAAAATAGAACAACTGGATGCAAAAGTACTGTGAAGGACCATATGTAGAGGAAATTTGATTGAAGATTTTAGGCTTAGTATTCGAAAAGGAGATCCTTTAACGACTAAATGCGGTATACTTTATTATTAGTCTTAAAAGGGCAAGGGGCGGGAACCATAGATGGGAGAGTATGCTTGAGAAATGATTCTTTAGATAGAATTAAACTTATTAAAGATGGAAATAATGATCTCCATGTTAGTTGAAATCTAATCCCAGAAATCCTTGTACAGCTCAAATTGAATTTGTTTTGAAAATGCTTCAATAACTTGTTCACTACAAAAAAAAAAAAAAAAAAAAAGACTTTTGTAGCGGTTAAAATGACAGTTTTATAACGGTTTTAACCACTACAGAAAACATTAGTCGCGATTGTAAAAACTGCTAAAAAATATACATTTGCAAGCACCTTTATAATGATTTTCAAAACTTGTTACTATATGTAACTTTATTGCTACTGTATTTGTAACGGTTTCTTACTACCGCTACAAGATGAGACTAGATGAAGTTGTGTGTAAAGATTTTGTAACACTTTAGTAACCGCTACAAAATAAAATTAACCAAATTGGTAATGGTTATAAATACCTTGTAACTGTTTTTTGACTGGTACAAAATTGGACAACTGTTTAAAATTATAGTGTAGTAATTATGTAACCGCTACAAAATTTTGCCATCGTTTTTTTGGAAAAAATTCTGCTGCCTTTTTTAAAAATTTTATCGCTACAAAATTATGCTAAAATTTATATGTCAGAATACATAGCGGTTAGAAAACCGTTACAAAAGAGTAACATTTTTTTTAAAAAAAACTGAACGAGTTGTTTTATATTATTTTAGTAAATTAACTAATAATTTAAATAGAAATGATAAATATTAATGTTAAAAATTATATTTATTAGTATATAAAATTTGATTAGATATTGTTATTATATAGATGTATAAAAATGATAATGTGTAGATAATAAGAACTAATTGTGTTTCCCTTTAAATAATATTGATTATAAAATTGATGTCTATGAAAGGAGACAGAATGTTGAACAAGGTCCTTAAAATTGTGGGGAAAAAAATTAGTATCATAGAATTAGAAGATAAAATAAAAATTTTAAAGAAATGTTCATCATAGATCGGCACTTAACCTCTTCAAATACTTAATCTTTTCAAACAATGTTGACAAATAAGAGAAAAAGTGTGTGGGAAGAGATGAAGTCTATAAAATGAGGTGTGGTGGGGGGTATTTATAGGGATATTTGCATAACACTTGTAGCGGTTTATATGACGTATGTTGTAGCGGTTGTTAATTGTAGCGGTTTATGCAACTATGTTTGTAGCGTTTTGTGTATTTGTAGCGGTTGAGTTTAGATTGTAACAATTATAGAACCGCTATAAATTATATTATGGTTTTTTTAATAGAGGATTATAGATTAAATATGTTATCTATCGCCACCCCTACAAAAAAAGTGAGGAGGAACTGTTATTTGTGAGTTTAATATGTTTGAACACAAATTAAACTTAAATTATATATTATTTCATAAAATGTATTAAGAAATACACTAAACTATAGGTAAATTGTCATCGCCATCTGGGAAGAAGTTTTCAAAATTGGCGGGCTAGAATGGTTCACTCTTGTTGGCGACGTTAACACCATTGCCCATGTTCTAAAGGTCCCAAGGTTTTAAGTAAACCACCATATCCCAATCCTTATGCCTTTTATCTGCTGATAATAAACCTGATGTGCCTCTAAGGCAAAAATATATGACTCATCATCTTGAGACTACCCAGTGTGAATAGGCCTAGAGAATGTGATGCCTAAGTCATCACTTGTGAGTCCCTAGGAAGTTTTCGTATTTGCCTATAAATACTTGAATAACGTCATAGTGAAATGATTTTGGTAATTTATTTTGACCACATCAAGCAACTTTTTATAATATGGGATGTCACCGAACTGCATGTTTTTGTCATTGTTACTTGTATAACTCCTTGTCCCAAAAGTGCCATAAACACTTGAGTTTTGGGTTATCAATCATTGATCTCGTGAAACCATGCAAAACTTGAAATCATTGACATTGTATGCCGTAAATCTTTGGGCATGGTCAAGTGAGCTGAGTGCGAGAGCTTTGAATTCTATTGAGTGTGGGTTGTGGTCATTTAGTATTCTCCTAGTAAATCAACCTGAGAATTCTTTGTGAACCTTTCTATCAATTTTGGAAGATGTCTGTGAAAGGACTCTCAGTTGACGCTTCAAACGTTGTGTTCTTTTGCAAACTCAGAACAAGCTTCTAACTATAAAAGTGGATGGGGAATCGCACCCAATTCCCACCTTCTCTATCAGCCAGCGGTTGAAAAGGTGACCACCGTTTCCGATTGGCTAGTCCATCATTTCATTCTAGCCAACTATGACACGTGGCTTCTTCAATAGATTCACACTGGGAACATCCAACTTCCTCCTGGTGATGTTCCCTCACAGATCTGCACAATTATAAGCACATTTTTGTATTAAATGTAAACACAATTTAATTAAGAGTATGAAATTTTAATTTTAATTTTGTCACAAAATTAGCTAAATTTACCTTTGACATCCATCTCAAATCCGATCGAGTGCGAAGACGACTGTCGGGGGTTCCCCTTGTCCCACTCCTTCTCCCAACCGATAAACCGCTCTACCTCACTTATGGGAAAGTTGATGTCTATCTCATCATTTTCCTCATAGTCACTTAAGGATAGCTGTGTGTCCTCTTGCAGAATATTTCCCTGTAGGGTCTCCGGATCTGGGATTGGCTCCTCTAAGAAGAACTGATCTATCTAGATTCCCACTTGCGATGGAACAGGTGGCAATGGCATAGCAGGCACATGTGGCACAGGGACATTTTTACCACGGCCCCCTCTACTATTGCCTCCCCTTGAGAGGCACTCTTCCACGTACTACCTCTTTTCATTTCTCTATATGTCTCATAGAATCCATAACTAATAATACAACTAAATGTTGTAAAAGAGCGTGAGAGAATGAAATTTGAGAGGTGATAACTCAAACCTTACGTGGTTTGCATTGTAGTGGCGGCGTGGATTTTATGGTTGTGACTTTTGTAGCTGTTTAATGACTAAACTGCTACAAAACTTAAGCAATTCTAGCAGTTTAACATAAACCAATGTATAAACCGCTACAAAATATGAACTCTACCTCGTGCAATGTGACATTTTGTAGTAGTTTTGTGTAACCGTTACAAATGTCTTGACTCTTTGCATTCTATAGCAGTTTTTGAGGTAAAAATGCCACAATTGTCTTGACTCCTTGCATTCTGTAACGGTTTTAAGGAAAAACCACTACAAGTTTCCATCATTTACTGAAGATAGTGCTACATGCTGCAAAATATTGGTGTACAAGGTAGTTATGCCAATCTACGACGAAAAAATCATTGATTTATCTTCATCAGAAAGAGGCAGCTACGTTGCAACTCATGTTTCGCTGCATGCTACACTATCTTCATAAAATGATTTGAGAGCTGGGGGCTATATATAGTTGAACGTTTGTAGCAGTAAAAATTGTGAACTTTTCTTGCGGTTCATACCTCTTTTTTCCTAACTGCAACAAATGTTGTGACTCTACAAATTCTGTAGCGGTTATTATCTTAAAACTATGACAAATATACCCACCACAACCTTCGTGTCATCACGAGCCAAGCTGGTGCCAACTTTGTAGTGGTGAATTTTTGATAACCACCACAAAAATGCATTACAAACAAGCCCACATTTTGGTGTAAGTATTGGGGCTGCAAATTTGTAGTGGTTTTGGTATTAACCGCTACAAATATCAAATTTGGTAGTGGTTTTTGTACATCACTATAAATTAACCACTACTAATTAATTGACAATTTTTTCGTAGTGGTTCTAATTATTCTGTTCCGATGAAATTGTGTTAATTGATATAATACTCTAACTTGGCTTTGATTCATAAGATGCAAATAGATTCATTTAATCTCTGTTATCAAGTTTTTCAATAAAAAATGAAAACAATTTAATTGAATTTTAATGTAATTGATAAAATTCTACGCTAGCTCTAAGCTCTATGAGCAGTAAAATTAACTAACTCTTACATATCGAGGAGAGTTGGTTAACTAAGTAATTATGGGCTAAACTTACCCTTATCTATGATTGGTTCTAAATGTGAATACGAATAAATTCTTTTTTTTTGTATTGTAATTAAAAGGGCAAAAAAAGTAAAATACACATTTATTACCTTGAAAATAGACTTATAATAAGGACTAAATTTTTTTGTCAAAATGAACTTATTAATAGGATCAGGCTGGTATGATCGAGCACTACATGAATACTTTTTTCTGCTGTGTTATTCCGAGAGGGAGGGGGGGGAGGAACTAGCAAAAAACTAAATAAAAGATCAACCAAACACGGTCTTCAGTATATTCTTACAGAGTGGTACTATGAGTGGTGGCTGGTGTGTTCATGGCAGCTTTGTGAACGAGTTCAAAGGCATTTTGCATGCAACACTTGAGCTTGTGCTCGTCGATAAAGCCCTTGAGTGTTCTCAACGTAAACCTCAGTGATCCCATGTAACTCATTATTGTAATGTTCAAGTTCTGCACCAACCACACAAATACAGTTCACAAAACTCTAAATTAGAAAACGAAACAACCAAGCAACTTGACACTACGTACAGGTAACGCCATTAAGTCAGAAGATGAAAGATGAGCATGAGAAGCATTTGAAGTATAATACACACACGACGTAGCATATTAGAGATCGAGATTAAAGATATATAATATAAGAAGGGAGTCATATATATCAGAGTTTAAACGATTTTGATAGAGAGACCACTTAACATGTCGTTTTTACATACCTCAGGACCACCGGTCATGGTGAAGTAGAAGCCTTTGACGCGATGATTAGCGAGAGCCATCTGTTCCAAAGGGCCGTTTAAACTTGAAATCACCAAACTTGAATTCCCAAGTGTGCTGTATATTCTTCGAGTCACTGCCTGCAACATACACCACCATTTACAAACAACTTAAACATCAAATTTGATCTCTCTTATTCTCATACTTTCACAATTAATCTTGTTTTTTTTTTCGGTACAGTAGACTATGTATTCTCAACTAGATTTAATTTTTTTTCATGCATGGAAATTGGAAATCTCTCTCCTCTAATAAAAGAAATCTAATGCTTTACAGTATATACAACTCTATGTATCTATATCTCTATATCATATAAAATCTATAAAAAGTGACACCCTAAATCATGAAAAGTGCATCTTACTTTTGATTCCATGCAAAAATAAAAATCATTATGTCGAAGAATTTGGCTTCTGCTATAAAGGTAAATATAACCAAGTATTCTTAAGAACCATAATTTATGTCATACGAAAATTTAATTTATAAACTTTTTTCTTTAAAAAAATACTGCAATATTATTTATTTTGTGTTAAACGTTATATATTAATTTTCTTTTAAACTTTAAAATTATTTTTATAATCAATTATATATTTATAATTTGAATAATATCTATATATCTATCTGAATTAGTTAAGGAAATTGTAATAATAACTTATTTTTAAAAAAATTTATATATAGTTAATTAATTTAGAATCTATTAAAAGATTATGATTTGATATAAGAAAAATATATAGATGTGGCATATCCATGGACACATATCGACCTAGAGATAGAAACAACGATTTGTTTTCCACCGACCCACCAGACAGAAACATATACCTACCTCATGCCCTCTTAATTTCATCTCCAAACCTAGAAGCCATCCCATGAGAAAAACACTGAAGGATTTCCTTTTCTTCTGAATCATCTTGTGTGCTTTACAAACAAATTCGAGGGGGTTGGAAATCCTGGCTTGATTCATCTTAGGAATTGACATCTGTAAGAAGGAAATCTGATTCCCCCAGCGACCGTTTGAATTTGGTTGCAGCATATCCTTCACTGAACGGTATCCTTCAACCTCTCTTGTATTGAACATCACCACTGCTGTGGAGTTCGCTTTCCCTGCCTTGCCATTTATCTCTTGCATGTATTGCCTAATCCCATAGAAGATCATTCCTGTAATCACATCATTTGTTGTCTGCAACATAACAACAATGATTTCATTAGCTTAATCTCATCATACTTTCTCTTGTCCTTTCAATAAGAAAAAACTATCCAAATCATGCAAAAATGAGTTGCTGGTTAAAATTAGTCGAAAGCAATATTAAACATATAAGAGAAGTAATTTATGAAGATGATGAATATGAAATATTCCCTCTAATCTTTATTATAAGATACTAACTACCAACAGTTTTTTGTCTTTACTTTAAGGCATCAACTGCCTTTAATTACCTCATTTATTTCTGTTTTTCCATTATACTCTCTCTGGTTTTTATTAGAAGACACCAACTAACAATTCTTAAATACCAATAAAAATAGTTAAAGTTAATAAAGTTGTCATAGAATTTAAATAATTTTCAATATTACCGCTACTAATTACACTAAATTCTAATATTCTATTAATTATTACTCTCACCCACTACCTTTATTAACTAGGGCATACGTGGAAAAAGATAATTAATGCTCATTAGGAACAAGCAAGTGTCTTATAAAAGAGACCCCAAATAAACTTGCTAGTTGGTGCTTTATAATAAGGACCAAAGAGAGTACTTTCATGTTTAACTAACTCTTTAAATTCACATTATTAAACTAGCGGTAAAATTGAAAACATTTATTAATTTTGAATCAATTTAATAACTTAACTTCTATTCTTGGGTTCATGAGAAATGGTAGTTTGTACCTTATAAAAATGACCAGAGGGAGTAGGATGAGCGGGAAAAGAAATGAGGGAGAATGAGTGGAAAAAAAAGATAAGAAATACATGTAATGTAATTTATTGGAGCTAAAAGTAGAGAAAAGTACATTAAATTTTTAAACAAAGTCAAATTGTTGCTTGTATATATATAGACCAGTGCCACTGAAAGTATGTATCAAATCAAAGACTAATATGCGGGTTGTTAAAATAAAGGGAAAATCACTATAAAGTATGAAGTCCTATAAAAAAAATAATGTAATCACCAAAAAGTCTTAACAAGTAATCGGGCAATGACACATAGGACATGCTACTCACTTGTTAGTATCAGGACATTTTTGTGATTACGTTACTCATACATACCACTCCGAGCCTGGACTTGATTTCTTTGAAGCTATCAAGAGGGAAAGATATGTCTGATAATGTAAAAGGCTGAGACTCAGTTCCTTCAATTCCAGACCTTATGGGCGATACATCATCTTCAATCATCCCAGTTTTGATCAAGCTCCAACCAAAGTCTGATATGGAGTTAAAAGATGAAGAAATAACTGAAAGCAACCTCTTAAACAAGTTCTTTCTAGAAGATTGTACGGCTTCGGATGAAGAAGGTTTCCGAGAAGGAAAAGATAATGGAATAGAAGGATCATCAGCTCTTTGAAGACAAGAAAGAAGAGCACCCATGAGAGAGTAACCATCTCCAAGAGAATGGTGAAGTTTCATGACGACTGTTCCAGAAGCAGTGCTTGTTGGATACTTAATCACATGAAATTCCCATAAAGGTTTGTTACTTGGTGTCTTCTCTGTGAGAATCTTTGAAACATAGTCACTGAAATACTGATCATACAATCCTGAAGAATCGCTTTCAGGAAACATAGGCACCTTCACATGTTCTTCAGGCTTCACCTCAACACGTTTCCATATCATATTCCCATCTTCGTCCTTAACCTGTGGCCATGAAAATACATTCACAGGCATGAGATTTGTAAGAGTTGATATATATATATATATATATATATATATATATATATATATATATATATATATATCAACAGATGACAAATGGAAGAGAAAGAGGGTGCAATTAAACCATGATACAGGAGAAGCGAGGGTTAATAGGGAGGAACACATGGCGAATCAAAGACATAGTTTGAGAGTCATCGATTGGAACTTCTGATTCTAAAAAACCGAAACAATATGAACAAATCACTGAGCTGTTGAAGTATCGTCCTGCAGGACTCACAGGCTCAGTGAACTCTTCATTATTCAGCATGTATTCCATAATGGGAGGCCAGAGAGAGAGAGAGAGCTCCGCGCGTGGTTATGAGTACTCTCTCCTGTGCTACTTAATTATAAGAGCTCATACCCGAATTATCTCTGGTGTTATTAGATTATTTTGACACTTGCTCCTTGTTATAAGTCTGATTTTATTTTAGAGTAATAAATGTACCTTTTACATTTTTGTTCTTATTAATTACAATAAATAAAAATAATTTATTCATGTTGAGTTTTAGAACTAATCATAGATATATAAGGGCGAAATCAGGAATTTAACCAATAATTAATGAGTTCACTAACTCTTTTTAATATATGAGAGTTAGTTAATTTAGACTTATAGATAGAACTAAAGTGATACTCAATTTAACAAAGAGGTTAAAATTATTTGAAAACATTAAGTATTTCTAAGAATTTTTTTTCAAACATGCCCTTATTTATTATGGGCATATAAGAGAGAGAAATAGAATAAATATAAATATCATGAACATTTTAGTTAACACAATATCTATAATTAATATGGGGCAAAAATAAAAAAAATACATATTGAATGCTTAGAATACTCTTGACCAGTTATTATAAAAAAGATAAAGATAATTTAAATTTTGAGATAAAAAAGATTAGATAGGAGTTCAAGGTAATAAGTTAAAAAGTAAAGGGGTGGATGATATATACTTCTTTGGTCTTTATTATAAAGGACAAACTAAAAAGTGTATTTGATAATTTTCATAAGGCATTTACTTAATTATTTCCAAAGAGTATTAAATATATTTTTTAATGTATGCCTATAATTAATAAGGATAGTGGGTGAGAGTAATATAATAATTAATACTCCATCTGCTCTTTAATATAAAACACTAACAAACAAGTGTATATCGTTCTTTTTATAATGCACTTGCTTGTTTTTTAGGAGTAATAAGTATTTTTTTTTTCATATATGCCCATAATTAATAAAGGCCGTGGGTGAAAATAATAATTAATATAAACTTAGAGTTTAATGCAATTAATAAGGATAATATTGTAAATTACTTATATTTTAGAGTAGTTTTAATGACTTTAATTGTTTTTATTAGTTTGTGAAAATTATTAGTTGGTATCTTATAATAAAGATAAAAAAAATGATATTAAAATTTAATGTAATTAGTTGTTAGTTTGTGTCTTATAATTAAAATAAAAAGAAATAGTTGCAAAGGAGGATCTCCCTAACTGTTTCTTTAATGATTTGGGTTTTGCGTTTCAAAGTTTCGTCCCTGAGATGGAAACTTGAAACGTATCAGCCTAAAATGCCTTTGATTGGAGCCCGAATAATGCGTATTAATTAAGTAATTAACTACTAATAATTCGATTTCATCCGGAATCTAGAGCCGTTGAATAAATTGTGGGAACATAAATGGGAAGTTCCCATTAGCCAATTCTACATCTACTAGGTCGGACCGGAAAGAAAAAAATAAAAATAAAAATCTACATCTACTATTATTATGGAGTATAAAATGTTAAATAATAATTGATTATTATGAAGTGAATTTCTATCTACTCCTCATGTCATATTGACAAGGCAGGGAGAAGAAGAATTTTTTGGTACTATTCATAAGTTATATCATTAAATTTTTTAAGGTTAAGTACCAATTTTGTCCTGGAAGTACGCGCCCATAAGCAATTTTGTCCTAGAAATTTTCAGCGTAGTAATGTTACCCTTGAAGTATCAAAACGTAGCAACGTTACCTCTCCGTTAAAAACCCTAACGTTGATCGTTAGTTGACCGTTAGGGTTTTTAACGGAGGAACAACATTGCTACGCCAAAAACTTATAGGGTAAAATTGCTCCTGAGTGCTTACTTCTATGGCAAAATTGATACTTAACCCAATTTTTTATATTAATATATGATTTAAAGCTTTGTTATGATATAAACTTTGTTATCATAAGATATACATTTAAGTTGAAGATTTGTTGAATTTTAAAGTTTTCAGGTTTTTATTATTTTCAGGGAAATACGATGGGAGAAATTTATAAATAAAATTAGAGGGATATATAAATTACTGTGAAGTACATCCACTTTTACGGGGAGTTCAATTGATACCTATTTTGTTTTTTAAAACGATAAAGTATATTTTTAGTCCTTTAAGTTTACATGAAGTATTTTTTTAGTTCCTTAATCTTATAAAATATACTTTTAGTCTTATAATTCTAACACCGTTAATGTCACTAACGAAAAATGCTGACGCAGCAAACTCAATTGATGACTACATACATAAGCTTAAGTGCTGACTGTGTAATTAAAATATATTAATTTAAAATTTAAAATATGCATAAATTGAAGAATGTCTAAATCCCTAAGGAAGAAGTCATTATCAGAACCCTGATTAATTATATTAAAAAATTAATTTTAATGATCTAAATATAAAAATTTTAGTTTGATAATTTAAATATATTAGTTTAATAATCTAAATATCAAAATTTTAATTTCGTTTACAACGATTTGTCAATTTATTTTAATTTAATAATCTAAATATATTATATTAAAAAAATTGAAACTTAAATATATTTTGTCAGTTGCACAGTCATTAGTTAAGTTTACCGTGCTAACATTTTCCGTTAATAACATTAACGGTGTTAGAAATATATGACAAAAAGTATACTTTCATTCGAGTTTATAGTGCTAACATTTTCCATTAGCAATATTATTAGTGTTAGAAATATAGGACTAAAGCATATTTTATGAAGTTAAAGGACAAAAAATATATCACATATAAGACTTAAAGGACTAAAAATATATTTAAACATTTTAAAAATATCTACTAAAATACGAAAACTATTGAACATTTTAGATTATTCCAAAATTTAATTAATGGTATTTAACTGAAATACGTTTCCTATTTTATTATATATTTTTAGACAAATACTCTTAACCGGTCGTAGATTTTTGTTGTGTGCGTGTTTTGGTCTGTCCTACAACATACTTTCAAGGCAAATCAGTGGCAGCAAAACATTACTAGTTCATTAATTCTGGATAAGAAAATATATTAATTCATTAGACAACCAAATTGGATCATCACGAGGACAAAGCATTTTTTTTTTTTAAGAAACCATCCGTCCACCCCCCATGTTCTTCATCATTATTTGTTTAATGGTAGAGATAAGTCTCCTTCAACTGTCCATTCCGATCCATTATTTAAGGTATTGATAACAATCTTTTTATTTTTTATTTTTGCCTCAAACATATTTAATCAAATCTATCCATAAATGCATATTTTTATACCCGCACTTGGGGTCAAGATAAGTGTTTTAATTTTAACTTTAATTTTTTTGGGGGGGCCAAAATTATCTGACTGAGTTTGTAAGTTTTTAAGTACTTCACCATAAAACTAGGTATGGCACCACAAGAAGCTTTTCTTCTTTTCCTATCTGAAGCACTTTTTTTTCTCCCTGGGAAATGACAAGGAACTCGTGGCTCTCCAGTCACAAGAAAACGTACTGGTCTCGGACGTTTCATTTCCATGATCAATGTATTTGCTTTTGATCTGCTGCCTGATCAATAATATTTAGTGATGACAAGAATAAATTTATGGATGGTAGTTCGGAAAATCCCACTGTACTTGTCAATCAATAATTCTCTTTTTTATGACGCTTTACAGATTGTAAAGCCTTTATGCAAAATATATATACAATTTCTCAATGGCTGGTTTAACCACCAACAGAATAAAGTTGTCAGTTGGTTGGACTGCAACAAAAATGTGAGTGGTTGAATTCCGGATGAGAATTGAGAGGAGCACTTTCTAGTTCTTTGTTTTTTTCAAGTGATTTTGTGATTGACTAGGTGTAATAAACCACGCGGTTTTAAGTAACTTGGCATATCTCACTCATTAGTTATAGGATAATTGGGGTTAGGATTAGTGTTGGTAAGCAAAATCAATTCGGACCCTTACTGGCTTTTAGAAACTAGAGCTAGGTTTTAAGGCACTTAATTAACGTAATGTGATTTATTTTTTATTAGACTTTTATTAAAAAAAAAGTTAAAATAACATAAATTTGTTTGAATGATATTCATCACGATTTCTTTTTTTTTTTTTTGATACGAAAGAGGTGATATATAAATCAGAAGAAAACTATGGTGGGGAAATTAATCCCATACAATCTTGAGAGATCAAGGCCCTTAAAGAAACAGGACATGCATCTAAAAAACCTGAGGTAGACAAGCCTTGTTTTGCAAGAGTATCAGCCAAACTATTGTTCTCCCGTGGGACAAATCTAATCTTCAACTCTCACTCTCTTCTCATCACTTCTCTGATGTTCCAAAGTAGTAGATTCTCTCCTGACATCAAGGAATCATCTGCTAGAATGTCCACTAGTTCCTTGCAATCGAACTCCAAAATCACTTTACGAAACCCAAGGTCCCAGGAATCATCTGCTTCATAATTGCCTATTGCTTCGCTTCAAAGGTAGTACAAGTACCCAGAAAATGAGTAAAACCCCTTATCCATTGGCCCATTGGATCGCGAATAACACCCCCACAACCAGCTCGACTTGCATACCTAGTAATAGCTCCATCAACATTTTAACCCAACCAGGCTTAGGAAAGACCCATCCGACGTTGTAGCTAGATGACAATTGCAGCAAAGAATAAGATTCTTGCAGATGAGTAAAAGATCTCCAGATCTGCAAAATGAAATCAAAAGGGCATAACAGCTTCTTGAAATCATCAACAAAGATGGAATTATTCCTCTACTTCCATAAATGCCAGATAGCTACTCCCCAAAGGAGATGCCATTTCCCCTCCTTCCTACGCCCAAGATCTCTTTTAAGAAAAACTTCCCCTAATCCCTAAGAGAAGCCGAGAAGAATTGAGGTAAATAGATAGGGTCAAGAAGTTTTTGCCACATATCCTTTGCAAAATTGCAGCCACGAAGGATGTGCAAGACATCCTCAGAACCATCCTCACATGAGGCACATAATGTTGAAGCACTAAACCAGCTACTTCACCATAAATTCGTGGGAAACCGGTCATTGAAGGCAATCCACATAAATGCACGGATTCGCTCGGAGCCTTCCCACTTCTAAATACATCTAGAAAGAGGGTCAGACTCCTGTATTAGAAGTCCTTCAATCATTTGATAGGCACTCTTAATCGAGAAAGTGTTGCTGTTTGTACCACTTCACGAAAGAATATCATCCTTAGCTGCCTAAGAAGGAGGGACAATTGAGATAAGCTTTTGAATCACTCAACATGGCAGGATTGAAGATAGGAGGGAAAAATTCCAGGTTCCCTCAAAGACCCAATTTGCAACACAACTAGCCCCTTTACTCTCGGACAGTGGACGAATGCAAACTTCAGTCAGAGGCTTATCCTGTAATAACCAACGGTCATGAAAGAAACTTACATACCGACCATTATGAATAGACCATCTTGAGCCCTGTTCGACATTCTCTTTCTGCTTGACTATAAATCTCCATAATGGAGAATTATGTTGCCATTTAGACAAGATATTATCTTCCTCACGAAGCATATACTTATGGAACAAAACATCTGCCCACATACTCTTCAAACCATTAAAAAGTTTCCGTGCTAATTTCATTCCACAAGCATCATTTAAGGTCGAGAGTCTTCTAAATCCAAGGCCCCAAGCTGCATGGGTAAAAGAATTTGTTTCCAACCAATGGGATGAAAACCATATTGATTCTCACTATGCCCCAGATGAAATTGTGTTGTATTCTCTCCACCTCATTGCATACAGATAGAGGAATCTTGGCCAACTACATCGGGTACAAGGGAATGGCACTAATCACTAATTTTGCTAAGGTTATCCTTCCTGCAGTTGACAAACACTTTTCTTTCTAGGAAGATAGCTTCATGTGAACACAATCAACTATATATTGAAAAGTCTCTCGCGGTTTCCTCTTCCTAAATAAGGGAAAGCCCAAATAACGGCCAATTTTTGGTGACATCCTCATTCCAATCAACTTAAGGATTCTCTATTTCAGATATGTCGAGACTCTGGGAGAGAAAAAAATAGGGAACTTATCACTACTAACTTTTGCTCCCAACATCCCACAAGATTTGTTCACACAAGACATCATACAGCAGGCTTGAGACTCAGTAGCTGCACCAAATAAAAGTAGATCGTCGACAAACATAAAATGAGAGATTGAAGGGCCATCTTTTGATATACTGATTGGGCACCAAGATCCTAGATTTACCTCATCACTAATAATATGGGACAACTTGTCCATACACAAAACAAATAAAAGTGGAGAAATGGGATCGCCCTGTTTGAGTCCCCTTCTAGTCATAAACTCCTTTGTTTTAGCGCCATTCCATAATATATTGTAAGAAACTGAGGTCACACAAGACATTATCAGCCTTACAAATTCATATTCCAGGCCAACCTCCATGAGAATTTGTTCTAGAAAATCCCAACAAACATGGTCATAAGCTCTTTCAAGATCGATCTTAACTGCCAATAATCCATTCCTTCCTCGAGACTTCTTCATGATATGCATAATCTCTTAGCCAATTATAATATTGTCTTGGATTCTTTTACCCTTAATGGAACTCAATTGATTAGGAGAAACAAGTGAGTCCATTAAATGCATTAGCCTTCCAGTGATCACCTTGGTAAGAACTTTATAATGAATAGAGCATAGAGAGATTGGTTGGAAATGACCAACATTCTCAGGTCTATCTTTTTTTGGAATTAAAGATATTAGAGTTCTATTGTGGTCTTTGATATCATGCCTTCTCGCGAAAATCGACTTAACAAAATTACAAAGGCCTTTGCCCACAATGCTCCACTTTGATTGGAAGAAAAGGAGAAGGAAACCATCAAAGCCCAAAGCTTTACAAGGACCCATGGAAAACAAAGCTAGTTTAATTTCTTCTAACACAGGCACTCTATCTAGACTCTTTAGTGAATCCTGCTTCAAAATAGGCAATTTCGAGTTTGAATGATGCCAGATCATCTCCCTATCCACGGTTTGATAAAGCTTCTAGAAAAAAAAAAATCCTCTACCATCTTCTTCAAATCATTCTCATCATCAATCCATGTACCATGGTCATCTTTTAACATCAAAATCTTATTCCTTCACTGCCTCATTGTAGCTTTAAGA
Source organism: Acacia confusa (assembly GCA_037074495.1). NCBI lineage: Eukaryota > Viridiplantae > Streptophyta > Magnoliopsida > Fabales > Fabaceae > Acacia > Acacia confusa. Next base: position 6,556,726 of record CM073509.1, read on the forward strand.
TGGTAAAAGCGCGTATTTTTATCTCCTTGGGTAATCCATTCAGTCCGAGCTTTTTGGAACCATTTTAGTTCCTCATTCCTCAAAACCTGATTAAGCTCCTCTTGTAACTCTTTTCTAGACTACATAAGAAAATAGATGACGGATACCAAGGTGAGCTCTGAATTCCTTTAAGTTTGGCTAGAATTTTATGCTTACGCTTCTCCACCAAACCAAAGCAATTCCTATTCCAATCGACGAGTGATCGTTGAAAATTAAGTAATTGGTTGCCAATTTCCTCATTCCCCGACTAGCACTCCTTCAGAAAACTATCAAAATTTTGTGCAAAAGCCACATGGCCTCGAATTTAAAGGGCCGTAATAAAGGGTTATGATCAACGTCCTGACACTGTAAAATCACTGGGTTATGATCAGAATAAGAGGTTCAAGAGTGAGACATGGATGACAGCCACTGATTATTTCCAAGGGCACGGTCTAGACGTTCAAAGAGATGGTTGCAGCTGTGTAACATCCCACCTTAAAAACAGCGGAATTTTTTTTTTCAAAAAAAAACGTTGATCACAGTAGAGCAATTTCACAAAACGAGTAACTGAACCTTTATATTACATAACCACAGTGTAAGTGTACTTTTATAGTTATCTACTATCCAAAAGGGAACAGCACCTATCTAGGCATATAAAACTAAAGCCACAAAATTCCTTCTGCCGTCCTACGCCAGTCGCTCGCCCCTATCTCCAACCCCTTGGTTCGCCCGAACCTGTAGCTACAGTTGAGATCCAATTACCATTTGGATTTCAGGTAACGGTTAACCTTATGCTCAAATAAACAGTATATGGACAACAGTTATTCACAACTCATAACAGCAGTAAATCACTACATAAGCACACAACAGATGTATGATCACAACATTGACAGAACATAAGCACAAAGCAGTATGTAAAGTCTCACAACATGTCTGCACATAACCAGTGCCATGAAGGTCCATCGTGTCCTCAGCGCTAGGAAAACCCAACGGCATTATCAAGACTATAACTCGTATAAAGCTGTATGTATAACTGACAACCCTAGACAGAGCCTCAGTATATAAACATGTCTATCACATATGTGTATATGAGCAGCATAAATGTTAAGGTTACAATAAGCATCTGTACCTCTGTTGATGATTCCTGGCACGTTTGTCGATTTATGGTACCTTTGACAGCGGGACGACGGCGGTATGACAGCGGAAACAGCGGTTCGTGGTTTCGGATATCCTATAAGGATAATATCACTTATATGAATATTTAAGACCATAACAGGTAATTTAGGTACAAATTACCATTTTGCCCCTAGTTTGACTACTTGGTGGAATTTTGCCAGAGCTTCGCTATTTTGACTTTAAACTATCAAAAGTTTTGCTATAAGCTTTCCTCTAACATATTCCTAAGATAAATATCATATTTATTCCTAAAACGTGATATCTAAGCTAACTTGAAAAATTAAAGACTACTCTAGCAATTCTACTATAACTACCGAAAGAACTACTTAAACTAAAAACTAAGGACTGAAGAACTTACCCAAAGCTTTGCTATGAACTTCTTACTCCTTCTCCAGAGATTCTCTCTCTAACTTCTCTCTAGGATTGCTTGTGAATTGGTGAAGAATGAAGAGAAATGAAGGGCTATTTATAGAAAAACCGAATGGCAATTCCGTAATTTCTTTGAACTTCGTCTGGACAGATTCTGACCGTTGGATTGCACTTTTTGAAATGGGTTTATCTGGGCCTTACACCTCTCTATGATGACATCATCATGAGTCATCAAAGTGATGTCATGCCTGCATCATCTCTTGATTTATGTGCCTTTATCTGATAAAGTTACCTGTTTGGTGTCCTAATCGCGTAATCTTGGGAAAACTCAAAATTCCGGAAGCAAAGCCTTGAAGGTCTTTTCTTCCTCTTTCAAGTTACTTGGGTCAACTAAATTTTTGATCCCATTAAGGGCATTTCGTTGTCTGCTGAATATTTCGGCCAAACGCCGTCGGCTACGGAAATTGCGTCTGCCGACGTCAACTTCTGGATCATAAATCACTCGTTCATAATATGTCCAGATGTTTACCAACTTATCCCCGGATTCCATTTTATGAATTATTTTCTATAGGTTTTCACTTCCACTATCTGTCTTAATTTCACAAAATATCTTCTTGGCTCTATCTCATGATCACTCCGTCGGTTACGAAAATGACTTCGGAGATAGGCCACTCCGAGGTAAAAATTCACTTGTCCATAATATACTCTGACTCTAGAAACTTAGTTCATGGTTTTCTAGGTAGCATTTTATTTCTATCTGTGGTCATTTATCCTACTTGTTTTTTACCATTATAATATTATTTAATTGCAAAATATCTTAGATATATTATTATTATTATTATTATTATTATTATTATTTAATTTCCATTTATATATATATATATATATATATATATATATATATATATATATATTTATTTATTTATTTATTTATTTTAATTAATTTCCACCTTTTTCTCTTTATCTTATGTCTAAACAATTAGCCATTAATTATCTAATTAATCACTTACCAATTGTTGACAATTTTCTTAATTAGTAATAATTATTATTTCACAACTATTTTACTAACATTGGTAATTTATGTACCATGCATAATATTAAAAATCATGTATAATATTAAAAATCATGGGGTCCAATATGGTCCCCCAATACTTTTTGATTTTTCTCCTTTAATTTTTCTAAGGTAATAATTTAATAAATTACCTAAATTAGAGACAACATATTTTCTAATTTTTAATAAATATTTAGTTGCCTTTTAAGATTTGTCATCATATTCTTAGGATGTTTTATGACCCTAAAATGCATTTTTCACATTTTTGACAATAAATTTCATTTAACTTTCTTAAGTATTTTCCTTTGAAAATAGACTAATTATACAATATTTTGAGACCATAGTCATCATAAATGGACATTCTTATTACTATAACATAATACTCCAGATAATAGTTATCTGGGTATTACAAGCCGTTCATCTTCGGACCCTTCCAAGTAAAGCGAGGCCCCTGAAAACCAAGATTGGAGAGTCCACAATTTAGGATCTGATCATTAAACCACCACATTCTGGAGAGGTTGCTTTGGGAACCACCAAACCGTTCATTAGACACCAAAACGTCATTGAAATCTCCAATAACCACCTAGGGCTAAAAAATTGAAGCAGCCATACCCTTTAATTTAGACCAGAGAGCAGATCTTAAATTTGAATGGGGTATCGCATAGACCGATGTTAGAAGGCTCCCGTCCAAGAAGCTCACAGCGCACATGGATGAATTGCCTTGAACTTTCAATCAAACTAATTTTAATACTATCGCTTCTCCACAAAAGTACCAAGCCTCCAGATCGGCCCTTACTGGGAACAAACTCAAGAGAATCATAACCCCATTTCACCAACGGTCGAAACATTGAATCGTCAGGGCTCTTAGTTTCAGCAAGAAGAAGAACCTTGGGGTTCAGCCCAGCACATATAGCTTTGATATTATGGCGGAGGGATTTATTGCATGCTCCTCTGATATTCCAAAACAAAACACAATCCATAAAAACTAATTTATTTAAGGAAAGAGGCCTGTTGGCTCTAGATAGGCATCTGGGTCTCTGGGATGAGAGAACACTCTGCCCAACTACCATCCTCCTCAGTATTCATACTCTCACCAACAGTCAACCCAAGAGATAAATCCCTATGACCCTTATTCACAGCGGCATGTTCACCAAGATCTAACAGATCCTCTTGGGCTTCTGCCATGCCAATTTCGTCTCCTAGGTCCATCTTTCCCCCTAAGATACCCTCACCCTTATCCATACTCGCATCAGGTTGGATCTCTATTCTCACGTGTACCCTACTCTCTTTACCATAAGTTAGCATAAGTAATTCCCCACTCTTCTTTTCCCTGGCGTGTTTCTCCACTCGCTTCTCTTTATGCACAACCTCAACTGAACGTACATTATGGTCCTCACTCACCACAACAACAAAATTCTAACTCAAATGTACCCCTCTGTCCACTCCTTTCTTTGCTAACAAAATGTATTTTATAGAAGGTTTCCCCACTACTTTTTGCACGACAACACCTGAAGGCACTATGTTAGCAGTCTCCTAACCAACTTGCTCTTCTATGTCCACTAAAACATCATAGCGAGAACCTTGAACAATTGGCTTTGGTGGTCCCTCGTTACTCTCCTTCGTTTTCTAGGGGCGTTTAGGTTTATGCGTCGTCCTCCATTGATTATGATCTGAATCAAGGTTCTTATCAACCATTGGCATCGATGAAGACTGACCTTCGCCGATAGGACTCTCATTGTGTTTTTGCTGCTTAGAAGGGCATACTTCTCTTGAATGGCCATATAAACCACAAAACTGACACAGAAGATGAAGTCCTTTATATTTTAAGAAATAATCCTCACCATCAAGACAAAACCTAGACAATAGCTGTTTATCAAGATCAACAAGGACACAGATACAAGCATAACGATCTCGTAGCTAGCTTGACGTGTTGATATCGACCTTAATAATATCACCAATCCTGTCCCCAATAATTGACAAGGCCTCTCGGCCATAATACTCCAAGAATACATTCAGCATTCGAACCCAAACAGCTACCTTGTCAATCCTTGCTCTTGCTGACACAAAATTTGGTTCCCAGGGGCGGAGCGTGAAGTAATGGTCATAGATCATCCACGGTCCCCCGATAAAGCATGAACATAATCCTCTCTGTTTAATAATTTCACCACATAATAACCATGTCCAATGTCAATCAGACTAATTACTCCTTTCCTAGCCCAGAAATGTTGGAGACGAATAAGCAGAGCCTTATAACCAATGCTCTAATCCAACAATTTGACAATTACCGATTTGCGTCAGGCTCTGTACAACCGTTTCTTCATTCTTTCTGAGAAGGTAAAGGTAGGAAAGTTTGGGGACGGGTCATCCTTCATAATGTAGGGAGGATCAAGATCATCAGGTTCAAGATCGTCCTCAGACATAACGTCCTCTATTTCATCATAACCATTCTTATAATTCTCATCATCGGAGCTATCAACAACACCACCTTTCCCTTTTAATTTCTCAGCAAACGAAGGACCCCCTTTACTGTATTCAGATTTCTTAGTCCCCAGCTTAGGCCATTCACCTTAGAGTACAATAGAACTAGCAATTTCCCCCCATTCTTCAACTTCTTCACGCTTCGAGTGATCAGGTCGCCTTCCTCAAGAGAGAGAGGGAGGAGATAGGTTTTTTCCGCAGTAGCCATGCTGATAATGGCCATAAGGTAGATCTAGATAGAGCTTCTTTTTGGGTTGATTTTATGCCACATTGCAGCAGATATGTTCAAGGGAAGGAGGGCTGGTTTAGATGGTGAATAATTTTGGTTTTCTACCTAGATCTTATGTCTTTGGGTTGAGAGAATATCAGGTGATATGGACGGATTCACCTTAAGTCGGGCCAACATTGTAGGAAAAGAGCTCTCATTTTTAAAATGCCAAAACAAACAGACACCTTGTTGGGCCTGGAGCCGTATGATTGGGCTCTTGTCTTTCGGTTTGTTTTTAAGCTGGCTTTGTGTGGGACTTTTGTGTTGATCTTTAGTTTATGTCAAAAAAGGCCCAATATCATATACCGACTACGGAGAGATAGTTGACATTTTCTTCTTTCTTCCTTCCTCCATTTTCTCATCATCTTATCAGATCGTTTTGAGAAGATGAGAGAAAAATTTAAAGAATATAACTTAATAATGTATCCTTTTAGATAGATTAAAGAACTATGATTAAGAGACTACGAAAGATTAGGATGATAAAATGGATAACACGAGAAAGCTGATCAGGAAAAAAACAGACTAAGTTTATAAGATGAATCAATTAAATTTTCCCAATGTAGAGTGAAAAAAATCAAATACTCTTCTCAACAAGACTGATATGGAGAATAAAGAATATGACTACAGAGAACGACAGACAGAAAATTGTAGATTTCGCTTTTATCGTTATAATCGTAATACTGGGCACACAAAAATATATATGAACCAGTTTGGATTTAAGATTTAAAATCGTTATCAGAAAGAACAACTCGAAGCAACAAGCAAAAGGTAATAATAAGAAGCAAAAAAAAAAAACACAGAGTCGATAGACGAATCAGAAAGAACGTAGCGAGGATAATTTTGATCATTGATGATCACACATCCTTTAATTTGCTTTCATCCTCTTCGTCTTGTGCTCTAAATCATTTCTTCATTTGTTCAAATACAATAAATACATAACAAACTAAAAGGCCAAAAGAAAAGAGATGAATTCAAAAGAGAACTCTGTGCGAACTAGCGACGCACCTAAACGGCTTAAGGAGGCAAGAGAAATGTATGCAGGTAGCAGAGAATTGAAGCAAGGGCGCGGCTTTTAAATTGCTTCAGAGAAAACCCTAGCTCCGAAATACTGTTCCGTTTTGGACTTTAAAGCTTGGGCCTTGGCCCACCTGTGCACTGACCATGGGCTTAGTTTATTTCTTTGCTTTTGAAAATTCTTCAGTTTATGAAAAATGAGATAAATTACTAATAAATGTTGAACTAGTGAGGAAGAGATTTGGCTCATAATCATAAAGTTATGAGTTTGAATCCCACTGATATGAAGGCCTAATTGGTGAGCGTTCTATAAACACCTCTATAAACGTGTCCTTCTTAATTATTGTTGGGAAGTATCAATAGGAATAAATTAGAAAAATAATTATAAATAATAAAATATGTATTATATTTAGAATCAATATCAACTCCTTAAATAAATATTATATTAATGACGGGAGGGAGAGTCTATTATGTTAATAATTAATGTTAATAGTTTTCTAACTTATCAAAGTAATGAAAATGTAAACAACTTAATAAGGGTAAGATGAGTTTTGGAGAGGATAAATGGGGGAGAAGTATTCAAGACTTTGAGATGAATCTCTCTCTATAGGCATCCCATTATTAAGTACTGGCAGTTAGGGTTGATCATAAAGTGTGATGGTCTGGGTTATCCGACCCGGTCTGACCCGGTCTAGTAAAAAAAACAAGGTCTGACACAATTTAAAACAGACCAAACCAGACCAGTTCCATTGGGCTGAACTGGACCTCGGCCCAGGTGATCAAACTCAGTGGTCTGGTCTGGCCCAGCCCGATATTATTCTTATTATTTTTTTTATACAATAACAGTCAATAGGGTTACTGGTTGGGCTCTCGGTCTCACACTCTCACAAGTCACAAGTCACAATCGCGTCTCAGTCTCAATGTCTCTCACTGAGCGCCTCTCGCCTCTCTCTGCCGCAGAAGAAAGGTACATAGTGTATCACGCCCGACTGCAGCACGAAACCAGTAGGCGACATGTTCGACTAGAGAAGAACCATACTCCTCGAGCCACTCACCAACGGACCTCTGGATTTTTCACCACGAACCAGTTCCTCACTCCATCATAAAACCATGCTTTGCCATTCTTCCTCCTTCATCTGCAAAATGTGGAAGCATCAAGAGTGAAGAACAATATGTGCCCTGTTTTTGACACTGAAAAGCAGAGGCTAGAGACGGTGAGAGACCAAGAGAGAGAGAGACCGAGACTGAGCTGGAGCTAAGCATTCTGTTTTGGAGAACCGAAATAGGGGTAAACGGAGACAAAGAGCTAGAATCTTAGGTAAGTTATTTTCTTCTTCCCCTCTTCCTGTTTGACCGAGAAACATATGGGGTTATTTGTGAGTGTGTGTTTTGGGCGGAGAGAAAGAGAGAGGACTGATAGTGTGAGTATATGTAGTGTAATTAGTATGTGTGAGAAGGTATAACCACGAAGCAAGTGTGTTCCCAGTGGCAGTGTGTGTGTAATTTGATGATCAACAATTATTCAATTATATATAGATCTCCTGTGTTTGCTTACGAGACAAACATGAATGCTGACTGATCTGAAAGATAAATACAAACAGAACTTCATGTTGGGGCTTCAAAATTGATCTTTTCCTTGGTATAAATACAAATAGAACTATAGCTTCATTTTTTAATTGCCTTCTTAAAAAAAAAAAAAAAAAAATCCCAAATAGGTCCTCGACTACCTAGACTGGTCCAGGCAAGTCCACTAGTCCGGTCCAGTCCAAACCGAGCTTGGGCTTGTGCTGGACTGGACCAGACTTCGGGCTGATTTTTTTCAGCGAGAGAACCTACTTGGACCAGACCTCGGGTTGGGACCAAACCCGGTCCGGTCTGGTCCATGATCATCCCTGCTAATACTAATAGTAATAAATTTCATTGTATTGGTCCTAATATAATGAAATACATTTCCCAAACTAACAAATTTATGTATTTATTTCATACTTAATAACTTGGATTCGTGAATGAGGGAAGACTTAAGATAGAATTTTCATAAAAAAATAGTAATTAGATTCTTTGAATCTTTAGGAGACATGAACATCAACAAAGTATATGATCATATTTATAACATTACCCTTTTATTTTATATATAGGAAGACTTCATAATCTATTTAACGTAATTGTGTTGATGGTAAGTTCTTGTGCATAACACTTGTAAAACCTAGTTTTAAGATGATATTTTTCAGTTGAGTTTTTGACTTGGTGCCGTGTGAAACTCAACAAATAGTTACGGTAATGCGATGAACCTTGAGAAGAGTTCTTTAATTATTATTATTTTTTTTATGCTGGCTTATTTGAAAGAGACGTAATGAGAAATCATTTGAGAACATCATCTCTAGGGTTCTTAGACTTCTTCCAAAAGCCAAAGTCACCTTATCTAGTTTTAGCACAACAAAACTACGAATAAATTGAGACAAGATTTGAGGTATTGCTAATATGAGTGAATACTTTACCTGGTAATATGAATTGACAAGTGGGTGACGATCAATGTTCATGGAGTTTACTCTTACAAAAATAGAACGAGATGCAAAAGTACTATGAAGGACCATAGAGGAAATTCATTGAAGTTTTTAGGCTTGATATTCGAAAAGGAGATCCTTTAACAACTAGATGTTGTATACTTTTTGAATTTGTTTTGAAAATGCTTCAATAACTTGTTCTAATTACTTTTTTCCAATGAAATTGTGTTAATTAATTGATATAATCCTCTAACTTTGCTTTGATTCATAAGATGCAAACAAATTCATTTAATCTCTGTTATCAAGTTTTTCAATAAAAAATGAAAACATTTTAATTTAATTTAATTGATAAAATTCTACGCTAGCTCTAAGCTCTGTGAGCAGTAGAATTTCCAAATCCCAAATTGATGTTTTTTCCTGCCAATTAAGATTTGCCGGGTCCAAGGATTTGTTCAAATCATAACTCCAACAAGTAAAAGCTCCACATAATGACATGACTAAAAATCAAATAAAAATCATAAAGTAACAACTTATTTAGGACCCCAACATAAGATAACAGCTCAAACAAGTCCAACCAAGCAACCCAATAGCAACACCGTCCCAAGTCCAACCCCATAACCACCAATCCTCATAGAACCTGCAGGAACCGGTGACGGCTCTGGAGCATTGCCCGCGACATTCGGGCCCTCGCTTGGCTCAGGCGACATAGCTGGTGGACTCCATGTTGCCGGAGGCAGAGCTGGAGAATTGTCCCCAACATCCGGGCCCTCGCTTGGCCCAGGCGACACGGCCGGTCGATTCCCTTCTGATGGAGACGGAGCTGGAGGATTGTCCCCAACATCCGCGCCCTCGCTTGGCCCAGGCGACACGGCCGGTGGATTCCCTTCTGCCGGAGACGAAGCCGGAGGATTGTCCCCAACATCTGGGCCCTCGCTTGGCCCAGGTGACACAGTTGGTGGATTCCCTTCCGCCGGAGACGGAGCCGGAGCAGCCATTGGAGGCGAGCTAGGAGTTTCGTGCCTGACAGCCAAAACGACTATGATCAACTTCTGACCCTTTTTGCAGTTTTCTGTGTTGCCACTGATAAAGAAGAACGGACCCGATTTATCAAACTTGAAGTGAGAATCGCCCTCGTCCATCTTCATCATCGGACTCTTGGTGTTGCAGGAATCGTAGTCCGTCTTGTTCACCACCAGAACCGAATCAGACCCTTTCTTGTACTTGAAATCTACATATATGAACACACAAAAATTAACAGAAAATAAGATCAAACCATTACAAATCAACGTGCTCACGTTACGTTGGTTCATGTCGTGTGGTGGTGTTTGTATTTGTAAAAATGTGTACTTACAGAGTGTATCATTGACTTGAAACCTATTTATTCCAGCCCAGTGATTGTAATCTTCAGAAGGCTTCACAACCCAGCCATCTTTGCCACCAATGTTGAAATTCAGAGCTTGAGACGATGAAAAGCTAAAAAGCAATGTGAGAGTCATCTGAAGAAACAGACCAAGCAATATTCTGTGTGCTTCAGACGCCATTGCTATGCCACTGAGAAAATGATCAGTGTGTATGAGGCCCAGATATTAAGCACTGATGAAATAATGGAGAGAGCCAGCTAATATATATACACATGTCTGAGGAAGAGGATAAGGATATACATGAATATATATAGTAGGTGTTGGAGAGGAAATGAAAGTTGGCAAATTATGAGAATTGCTTCCAAGGGATATAATTAATTAATGATTTAATTCCATTGTTAGTCCTCGTTCTCTCAGGATTTTAGTTTTAGTTTTAAATTGTTGATTTTGGTTCTTATGATTTAATAAAAATTATGGTCTAAATTTAATGACAGGTCCTAATACTATAACGAGTGTTTTGGTTTTAATAACTTACACCAAATACTTATAAAACTATACGAATTATAAAACCAACAATTTAAAACCACGGAGACCAAACCAAAAATTCACCATCTTCTATGTCTATCTCAGAACTCAGATGATGATACAGAATCTACCTCAGGATCACGTACGTTCATCTTGGGGATAAGATTTTGAAGATATAGATAATCTTGGAGATAAGATTTAGAAGATATAGATGTAAATTTTTTAATCTTAATGATCATTTTTAAGGTAACTGTTACGTACAATTTTAGAAAATTGTACAGCTTCTGAAGATGGTTTTGAGAAGGAAAAGATAACGGAATTGAAGGATCATCAGCTCTGTGAAGACAAGAAAGAAGAGCACCCATGAGAGAATATAATATCCATCTCCAAGAGAATGATGAAGTTTCATAATGACAGTTCCAGAAACAGTACTTGTTGGATACTTAATCACATGAAATCCCCATAATGGTTTGTTGCTTGGTGTCTTCGATGTGAGAACCCTTGAATCATAGTCACTAAAATAATGATCATACAATCCTTGAAACATAGGCACCTTCGAATTCCCATGTTCTTCAGTCCTTAATTACCTCAATACGCTTCCATATCGCTAAAATTGAGCAGTTTCCCTTTAATTTAAAGTATTAAATGTAGTAAAAAAAAAATATTAAAAACTGTACCATTTTTATTCACAATATATCAAAATATTAGTTATTTTATGTAGAATCAAATATAATGATTAAAAGAAACAAAGAAAAAACATTGGGGAGGGGGAAATTGAGGGGCAGCTGACACCCCAACCCATCAATTACCTCATAGCTAGGCCACTTGCCACATAAATATATTTACTTTCTTTGGCATTTGCCATCTTCTCGATCATTTGCTCCATAAATCCTCAGCTAATAACTACCATTATCAATAATGAACTTTTATGTTGATTTCTACTATATATATTACACCCCCCCCCCCCCCCCCACCGGGGCCTTCCTCCAATAATGCTTTTCTAGCTCTGGTCCCTTTTATAAGAGACGAATGACTAAATCTCAAAAATAAAAAAGTACAGTTAAAGTTAGTTGGGCTTTGTGATCGTTCCAAGTCCTATCCGAAGGATATCCTTCATTCACTAAGATTTTGCCAGTGATATCGGAAGAATGTGGGAATCGATAGTCAATCCCTCATTTCATAGCAGCTTCTACGCCTCTAACACTCAAGATTGGATTAAACTAAACATGGAGCAAAACCTTAGTTATAACAAGATCTATTGGAAAGGACTGTTCATCATAATTTGTTGGCTGATGACATGGCGTGACCGGAATGAATGGATACACCCAAACGTCAATGTGAGCATTGATAATATTGTGCCAAGAGTGGAAGTGATCCTAAAAAACATGACAACTGCTCATCAAAAATTGGGAGGAGCTAACTTGATTGCTTACACAAGTTCATCAGAGCTCCATCATACAATTGTGAACAAAGGTCAATTAATTGTTGAAGCCAATATAATGGAGCTTTTTCTCATGCTAGTTGTAAAGCGGCTTGTGGGGGCATCCTTAAAAATTCTTAAGGGTGAGTGATAGAAGGATTACTTCTAAATGTGGAAGCTGGTGATTTCTTAATTGCTAAATATGGGGTTGCCTAATTGGCCTCAAAGGAGCTTGGGATATGATGATGGTTTCAAGCTGATATCTTGGTGAGAAGTGATTTTATGGAGGTTCTACACCTGATTCAAAATGATATTCCAGAAATGAATGCAGACTAGCTAGACTCTTATTACGGAGATCAAAAACAAATTTTCCAACGTAACTCAAAAGTGGCTTTACAGCTTATTGATAGAAATGAGAATGGAGTGGCGGATTTCAAGGTGTAACGAGCTTGGGATAGGAATACAACCCGAGGCTATGATCCAATATTACGCTAGGCGCGCAGCACCAGACTAGGCCATTTTGTTTTATGTTTTTCTCTTTTTTCCATTGTATAAAAAAAGGTCAGTTGGATTAATAAATACGTTAGCAATACAAATTTCGTTTTATAAAGACCTTCATTTAATAATTTTATGGTGGCTTTTAAGTTTTAATTATTGATCTAATTAAAAAAATTCTTTTTTATAAGTGTATATAAAAGAAAAAAATATTAATAAATGCATACAAGATGTTATTTCTTATAAAAAGATATACCTTGGAGTGATAATGACAATCACTTCCATATGACAAATTGATTTCAGCTTGTAGAACTAAGTGCTTATTTGGAGTTTCTTAATATAAACACATTTAAGTAAATTGAGACAAAACCATCACATACTTATGTCATATACTGTAAAATATAATTTAAAAAACTGTTTTTAAAAGTTATAATTGTTATTCTAAACAAGCCATAATTCTTAAAGAACGACGTGTGTGAGTGGTTTCTTTTTCTTTTCTTTTTTTTGTAGGTGTTTGTTTATGGCTGCTTTATGAATCTCCAAAGGCACTTTCCATGCACCACTTGAATTTGTGCTCGTCTATAAAACCCTTCAGTGTCCTCAACGTAATCGTCTCAGTGTTCCCATGTAACTTATGATCGTAAATGTTCACGTTCTGCAACCACACAAGTTACCAAACTCATAAGCTCTTTTACACACACACACACACGCACACACACGCCCCCTTGAAACTAGAAATGGATAATTCACATACCTTACAACCACAAGTCATTGTAAAGTAGAAGCCTTTTGACACGATGATTTGCGAGAGGCATCTGTTCCAAAGGCCTGTTTAAGCTTTAGATTACCAAACTTGAATTCCCAAGTGTGTCATATATTCGTTTTGCTACTCCGTGCAACATACCACCATTTGCAAACACTACAAAACATGAAATTGGATCACTCATGTATACTCAAACAACTCCTAGAAACAGAAACATAAACTACCTCATGCCCTCTTAATTTCATCTCCAAATCTAGGAGCCATCCAATGAGGATATATAATTGAGCTACGAGTACTGGTCGTACTGGACGAGCTAAGTTTAGAAGCTAGGGGGATATATAATTGAAACGAATGGTGGTATCTCCCTAACTGTGTCTATATCACAGATGATTCGTTTTTAATTTGTGTTTCAAGTTTCAACGTTTCGTACTTGAGATGGGAAGTTATGACTTGGATGGATCGTTCAGCTAAAAGAGGAATCTCATCCAGATCCTACAGCCGATGAATAAATTTTGTGGGAACATAAATGGGATATTCCTATTAGCTAATTTTCCATTTTGCAGTATATAAAGTAAAATAATAATCAATTATGAAGTAGATTTTTATCTATATTATGAGATGCATGCATCCACTTTGTCAAAAGTAGAGCTTCATTATTTAATGTTGTTTTCTTTGAAATGTTCAAATATCTAATTTCATTTAACTAAAATACGGTAGCTACATTTTAGATTATTCAAATTCAAAGATCTAAAAAATGGTACATTTAATTAAAAGCTTAAACTAATTTTTATGTTATAATTCATCTAGTCATTTTTATAAGAGATCAATAACTAAATTAAATGATTTAAGAAAACAATTAATTGAAATCAGTAAAAAGTAATAAATACGTAGGAAATATATTTTCCCCCTGCAAACATGCCTTTATATAGAATGGAGCAAGTTAGAGAGAAAATGGAGTACTAAAAGAGAAAATGGTAAATGTTAAAAAGAGTACACTCCTACTTGTATTGAAAGTAGAATGTTTTTATATCAAGAACTGAAGGGAGTAGCTGATTTTGGAGAATGATATTATCAAAGAAGTTTGGCGGCCCAATAGCCACTTCACCTTCTGGGATCCACCGAAAACAAAAAAAAAAAAAAAAAAAAATCCGTCCATGGTCGGTTTGGGTGCCTCTAGTAAGTGGGCATTTTTTTTTAAAAAAAAAAAGTAATGGTCAACATTGTAAAAATACCTATATATATTGCCAATAAGAGTTGGCACAGATGGTAAGGGATCCAGGACTAGGTCCTTGGGTCGTGGGTTTGATCCCTTCTGCCGTCGCTGAAACTCTTTTGGTAAGCGATCTCTTAAGTCTCCAGTAAGTACTCATAGAGCCCGAGGCCGTGCTCTAGCATTGGTGGGAGACTGGTGTCGAACCCCTCCAAAACTTTTTGTAACCAAAAAATAATAAAATCCCCATTTATTTATTGATTTTTTATTTGGGATTTTGGAAATTGGTGTTTTCTTAATTTAGAATTTCATATTTCATTTTTTAGGGATCTTCCCAAAAATCAACCACTCTTCTCCAAGAGCTTGTTTGGTTTGGGGGGGAGGAGAGAGAAATTTTTTTCTCTTATCTTTATTAAATAGCTCATGGAAAATATTTAATATTTCAAAAATACACTCTTAATAAAAATAAATTTTCTTCTCATTAATGACAATTTGGTCAATATTCTTTCTAACGGCTCTTCCTTTCCCACTCCCATCCTCTCAAATCAAATAGATCCTCAGACACCAACTAATAAAACTACTGCCGAAGACAATATATAAAGTGTAGATTATCACTTTTAATCATTGAGTGTGTGTATGTGCTATTGTGCACCCAAATATACGAACCAGTTTGGATTTCAAAACCAAAATCCTTATAGGATCTCAGAAGGAACAAGCCCCTTCCCCAGCAACAGGCAAAAACTAATAATAAGAAGAAGAAGGGTAAAGGTGAAAAAATACACATGTGCTCTACCTTCAAGAGCGTCCAACACCAAGTGCTTTTTTTAGTTGTAAAAATACACATGTGGTTATAAAATAGGTGCAAAAGTCACACTAGCCGTTAAAAACAAAATGTTTGACTGTTAATTTGACTTAAAATTGCTGACTCCTAAAGTATCTCCATGTGGTGTTACTACGATGGTCAAAAAATGGTTACCTCTTGGACTATGTGGCACTCTCCTACCTCTGTCGCACACGCTCTCTCTTCCTTCCGTTCGGTGTAAAGTAAGAAAATGGTTATAATATCTAATTGAACTACCTACAGGCTGCCTATTACCCAAGTATGAACTCTCACATTCTTTAAAGATCTAATTGGGGTTTCTATTTTCATTTCCCTTCAGGTTTACAAACACTGAGATAAGTTGGTGATCATTATTAGTTCCTCATTAATTTGAATGAAACCAGAGTGTATCGATCGTGATGGTGGGAATGGATTTTACGCTTTATGTTTTTTTGTTGGAAGAAGGCTCTGTTCTGTTCTATTCATTTAATTACTGAACTTCCTTGCTTCTTGTCTCCAAACTGATGCAATTTCCAAATTGGACAAATCGCGGGTTGAATGCTTGAACCCTAGATTTTTTTTCCTGATGGTTTTCTGTTTTTAGGGCTTGTTTCTTTCCCCAATATTTTTCAATGCCCAGTCATAGCGTTTTAACTGTATAAGAATTCAGGTAGTGGGGGCGTTGGAGTTGGAACAAGGAGAGTGGAGGCTGTTATAAGAAGGTGTGCATGAAAATTTGTA
Source organism: Acacia confusa (assembly GCA_037074495.1). Classification (NCBI taxonomy): domain Eukaryota; kingdom Viridiplantae; phylum Streptophyta; class Magnoliopsida; order Fabales; family Fabaceae; genus Acacia; species Acacia confusa. The sequence goes on from CM073509.1 coordinate 6,572,936, forward strand.
GACTCCATTTGTCATTAGTCAAGCAGTGAGACAAATCAGGTCAAAATAGCTGCCTTGGGCCTGCACCTTTATATCCTCTTGAAACCTTGTTTGTTTTCACTCATTGTTCATGTCATCCTCTTTGTACATATTTACAGAACATTTAACATTTAGGCTGGTGTTTTACGAGCCCCCAAATTGCCAAAATGGGATTCTTCAAGGAAGACAAATCGAGACGCATATTAAGGGCTCTCAAGACTATACTCTGTTCTTCTTGATCACCATGCTCATATCTCTTCTCCTTTTCTTAGCTCCCTTGCTTCTGGTCATCGTCGACGGTCTCCTCCCTTATGCTCTATTCTCTGCCATTTCCCCTTCCCCATCTAGTCAGCAATTTTTCTTCCAGTTGCCTTCTTTTCACTCCAATTTATCATACACATCAGCATTTTCGGTCAGCCTTGGTAACTTAACGGTCAAACGTTTTGATTTTAATGATTAGTGTGACTTTTGCACCTATTTTATAACCACATATGTATTTTTACACCTAAAAAAAGCACTTGGTGTTGGAAGCTCCTGAGCGTAAAGTACATGTGTATTTTGAACCTTTGCCCTAACAAGAAAACAGAGTGGACAGGCGAATCAAAATGAATGTAGTGAGGATTAGTTTTGATCATTGATGATCACACATCCTTTAATTTGCTCATCCTCTTGGTCTTGTTTTCTAAATAGTTTCTTTATTTTTTCTTATACAATAAAATCACAACAAATTGAAAGGACAAGAGAAATATATAAATTCTTAAAAGACCATATGTGAAATGAAGACGCACCTGAACAACTTAACTGCAGTATAGAGAAACTTGTTTGAGGTGTTGTCGGACGTAAATGTGGGCACCCTCCAAAAGGAAATATGAACATTGACATTTTGGTTTTAAAACAGAGAAGATAGATTTAGCCTAGGAAGATCAAGATCAAGATTGAGACAATGTAAGGGTAAAATTATTCTAATTTTATCCTTACATTTCCTTAAAAACGGAATTTCAACATTTTTATCCAAATTTTTCACTAACTTTGAAAAATCATAACTAATTTTGAAATAATCTACATGATGTGATTCTAAAGCCAAAATTTCCCTTGAAAAGTATATTTTTCTAGAAAATAATGCTTGGAACTCAAAATCCCTAGGTCATTCCCATTTTTAATTTCTTTAACCACTATTCTAGTTTCCAGCTCTGGAACATGGATCAACTTGGAAAATTCACATATTTCTATAAAAAAGTTCAAAAAAATACATGTTATACATGGGTAGAAATCCCTTTGTGTCTATTATATATCTAAAAAATTTCAAAATTTTTAGACATCATTTGAATGGTCAAAACCAATGCATAACAACCACTATTCAGATTAACATCTAGAAAACAAGGCTTACCTTAAAAAAAATTTATCTCCTTGTACAAAGCTTAAAATGTTACAAATTTTATATGAAAGAAATCCTAGATGTCTACTTCATTCTTGGAAAATTTCATGATTTTTGAAAATTATTTACTACATAAAACAAAGTCTATAAGGTGATTGATTCTAGAAAACTGAAATATAGGATTTTTCCCAACTTTCACCACTTGGATATTTTAACTTCAAAAATTATTTCCCAACATGTTTCCACTTCATTTTTCATTTTAAAAGCAATGGATATCTTGAAAACATGTAAAGGATTTTACTTTACCATGTCCTAGATTAAACTATAATTCTAAAGAAAACTTTAAAAGCTAAAGACCAAGAATATTACCTTTAATTATTGAACTCCTTCCTCCTTCTATTGATTTTCTCCTTGCTCACTCTCACTTTTACTTATGATCAGCTATATTATAGCTTGTGTTGGTGTGAAGGAATGAAGAGAAGAGACACCTCTATTTATAGGAAAAAATAAACTCATGTGGAACCAAATTTCATGGAATCAAATCCCCTTCCTTTTTCCTAACCATTGGATTAAATCCCCTTTATGAAACTTCATTTCCTCCCTACATCTCTTGGCTGTCCACCACCTTTTCTTCCTAGCTAATGAATGATTTTTCATGTGCCACCCCATTTCTGGCTTACGTCTTTTAATTTCTATAAAGCTTTAAAATTACATGTTCTCTATATTAACAAAAAAAATCTGATCCTATCCCTTTGTCCAGTTGTTATAAAGATCTGTTGGGCTGATTTAATCAAGCTTAATTATCCTTTTAATCATGTGCTTAATTGTCTTTTTATTGTAAATGTCATAGGTTAATTAATTGGTTTGCTACTTAATCAAGGTCATTAGAGCATTATTAGCAAATTAATTTCATCTTCCGTTGGCCCTTGATAATTTCGAAATATAATAGCCCATCTTGAAGATTTAATTTTTCCTTTAATCATAATGAAGAATTATGCAAATGATCTTAACTAGTGAAAGTTTAATTGCCCCTTAGTTTTAGCTAACTTGTTTTAATTTACTTAAGTGTTTTCATAACACTTTCTTGCCTCTTTTAGTTATAAAATAACCATTATTTTATGTGTTATTTATGTCACAATTTATTTACCTTTATTTGTTATCTCAAAACCTACCATTTAATTATAAATTCCATGAAGAGATTTGCCTAAAATTATAATCAATAGATTACAATTTGAGACACATATTCACTTTCATTTATATTAATTATTCATCAAAGTAAAGATTTATGATGAATAGAAATTTTAAGGTATCACACAACTCTATTATGATCCTTATGGTCTTAAATATAGAGTGTTCTTCAAAATAAATTATTGATTAATAATATATTTATTAATATTTTATGAATATAATATTCGTGTAGACGTTTATATCTCCCTATTATCTCACAGACTCTCCATTATCCTCTATTATCATTAGATATGTAGATATTGATATATTTGATTGAGATGGTAAGATGCCTATAAATACAAGGCAATCGTTTATTGATAGTGAATAAGAATTATTCCCTCAATGTTTTCATATTCTCTCTTTCATCTTTTCCTTTTATATAACACGTTATTTGGATTGTTTATGTTTTTTTATTTTTATAAGTGCTCCACTAACTTATTCTGAGAACAATCACTCATCTCAAGTTCAATTTCCTATTGAATAAAAGGGCCATCACCCGCTGTGATAGGCTATCAAATTGAGTGATCCTCAATCCATCTGAGATTGTCGGGCATTTGTGTAATCACATTGGAACAAATTTGACGACTTGAAATTGGGATACGAAGGAACTCAACATGAACTACGAAGGATGAGGTGGAAGTTTTAGACATGGACAAAAACCTAATTCAAAGGTATGCTATTATCCTATCTTTTATCTTTTACAGTTATAAAATCTAAGAAATTTGTTTATATATGCAAATTATTATATCTGTATATAGCTAAATATATGTTGTGTATAATTTCAAAGATCTAAGTCCTTAAATATTATTTAAAGAAGATCTGAAGAATCTGAATGCTTAGTTCATACTAGTTAGAAGTATCACATATATATAGTTCCACAAGTTGATTGTTGGAACTCGTGGTATTCTAGATTGTAAATGTTATTTGCATGACAATTACCTAAAAATTTAGTTATGTTTAATTAAATGTTAGCCACACATTTTTAATATTTACATGCGTGAGACCAAATGTTGAATTTTATTTCAACAGAAAACACACTGATAATTGAATAATTGAGTGTAATTTATAGATAAAGTACCCTTACCCTTTCCTGATTATGAAAATGATGGGGGGAAATTCTTTATGGCTATAAAAAATGGAAATTCGTTACTATTTAGAATGATAGTGATTATTCTCTGATAAAAAAAAATTGTATGTTTCAAAATAGATATTTATTCTGTTACCTTTGCCAATGTGCTTAATCAGTATGAATGGACAATCTGTTTGCCCATGTAACTTTGATAAAACTTTATACATTTAACAATTTGCTTTTACCTAATTCACAACAAAAGAATTGTCCATTCATAGTGGTTACAAAAAATCTACAAATGTCAGATTTTCTAAACCGCTACAAATTTGTAATAGGATGACTCGCGCCAAGTGGCGCATTGGTTAGGGAATGACTTTTGTAGCAATCATTACAAAAAAAAAAAAAACAAAAAACAAAACCACTACAAAAATTGGTGTCAATTTTATAGTGGTTGATTTGTAGCGGTATCCTTTTTGAAATCGCCACAAATTGGCACCAGTTAGGCGCGGTATGGTGCAAAAGTTGTGGTGGTTTATTTGTTTGAGTTTAAATGGAAAAACTGCTATAGAATACAAATAGTTTGAATGTTTGTAGCGGTTGTACGTACAAATCGCTACACAATGAAAAGAGCTTTGCACATTTGTAGTGGTTAGTTAATGCAAACAATCTTGCATATTTGTGGAGCTTGCTTATAGAACCACTACAAAGTTTCACGGTCTTCGTATTTGTAGTGGTTTTATCTTAAAATCGCCACAAAGTTAAAGCATTTATTATCACACAAATTTGATTCTCACATGCCTTCTAAAAGATTCTACCGAGATATGAAGGATCATATTTTATTATTGGTGAGGAATTTGTAGCATGAAACTAAACATTGGTTTCAGAGTAGCTGCAAATACATGAAACAAAATGACTTGTGTTTGGTATCATATTATGTATCACTGGCAATATCATAGGACAACTAGAGCTCTCCTGGTTATATGGCTGGTATTACGTAACATATACCAAGCACAGGACATTTGCATTTTTTCATGTGGTTGACAACTACTTTCAATCAAATGTTTAACTTCATGCTGCAAATTCTTTCAATCATGGTTACTCCTACAAACCACTACAAAATGTAAAGAGTCTTGCATTTCTATAACATTCTTTCAAGCGGATTTCAGAAAAGTTATCAAAATTTCATTAAGAAAGTCCACTTCTTTTTAATCTGTCACTTAAAAGTGAACATGGGTAAAGGAAAAACTTGAATAAAGAAAGATATTCAAAGAATATGAAAATATAGAAAAACTAGAAGATGATAAATTGACAATTAAAGGGAATTGAATTTCAGATGGACATGCAAATTTCTCAATGTGTAAAAGTTGTTAAGGCTTGAAAAATGTGCTTAATTAGCAACTGAAAAAGAAAAAGAAAAAGAAAAAACAGAGCTGTATCATTTATTGTGCAGAGAGGTATAAAATATAATAATAACTGTTGGAGTGGAATAAAAAAGAAGCATTCCTCATATGAGTTTCAAATAGTTTCGAAACTCAGGCAATATAGACTTCAGTGTTATATTAGCTACCTTGGCTATTCCTTCAAGCTTTGATTCAACCATAATTTTATATGATTTTTCATACTTAATTTGAGGTTTTTAATGCATTTCCTATGACATTATTGTATTATTAAGTACTAAGTTGAGTTAAGGATATTTGTATTGAATTAAGTGTAATCAAAGGTAAAATGGTCATAATTTATTAATTATTTATACAAATGATTTCTTGGACTTTGATGCTACATTTTGCTTACTCTTACATTGTATATGTTTAAGAAGAAATTGAGATTTTGAAGGGTCAAAATTAATATTTTGAAAACTGGAGACAATTACAAAAGAGGTCCCTATAATTTATGAAATTACATGTGAATAAATAAAGAAAAGGGAACCAGGAAAAATTACATAAAAATACCCAATTTTTTCAGAAATTATAGTCCTCTACAAATGTTTCAAAAATTTATACTTTAGTCCCTCCTCGAGAACTTTTGAAATTTTCACCTAGGTCCCTGGTCAGATCCCTATTTGACCAAGACCTTCTTCGAGAGAGAAAAGGCCATTTTTCGGAGACAGAGAGGCGCCGTGCCAGAGCTCCCACACTAGAGTTTGAGTTTGGACTGGAGAGAGCTTGAGAGGAGAGGGAAAGAGACAGCCACCACCACCGTCAAGGACATCCTTCCTCACGAGCACTGGCGTCTTTTCTACCGTTAAAGCACCGCAAACTCAAAAACCTCAGATATGGGAAGCTCAGAACCGTCGAGCACCGTCGCAGTCATCATCTCTCAGCCTTAGGATCAGCATCGGCACTTCCTCTGTCAGCCTCCTCTGTTTTCTGTTGCTCCTACTGTTCACTAAAAAAAGCGCTTGGAACCTCTGGCTCTCGTCACTCTTTCATAGCACCACCTCCGTCACCGAAACTATTTCCCTCTCCACCAACAACACGAACGAAGGCAAATGAATCATCAGAGCCACTGTACACTTTCACCGTTAGGATTCTCTCTCCAACATCTTCATTGTCAAGTGGAAATTCTGTGTCGGCGTTCTCCTTTAGTCGCCATTGAACAACTACTCTACTCTTCCATACTCAATTAGGACAGGACTATTTTTCTTCCATTCTAGATTCGGCCAAAACCCACGGCACCTGTTCATTCTTTACCAATTTCATCCCTTCACTCAACTTTAATAGGTTTCTTGACAGTTAATGGAGCTGTGGTTGCAATGGATCTTATGGGTAGCTAATTATATATCTTGCTTCTTGGTGTGAAGAATTATGCATGAGCTCAGTAGACTATACTACATAGGGAGTTTTTCTCCCATTTTATTTTATTAGTTTAGAGTTATATATTTGAATTTCCTAATTTATTAATTAGGGATAAAATTTTCAATAATTAATTTGTTCATTATTCATGCAAATAATTGTTTGGACTTTTGATGTTGCATTATGTTTAAGAATAAATTTTGAGATTTGAATAGTCAAAATTAATATTTTGAGAACCGGAGAATATTACAGAAAAGGTCCTTATAAATTATGAAATTAAATGTGAATAAAGAAAAGGAAGCCAAGAAAAAACTACATAAAAATACCCAGTGTTTTCAGAAATTATAGTCCCCCCTACAAATGTTTCAAAAATTTACACTTTAATCACTCCCTAAAACATTTCTAATAGGCCCCAAGCATTAAGCTATTCAATGTAGTTTCATTTTTCACAATAAATGTTACACACCTACCGGTCTCGCCCTTTCGAATGGCGGGCAGTGTGATCCTTTACTTAAATTCAACTCTAACTCATTTTCCTCATGTAAATTTACATCACATATCAGAATATAAGCAGTACAGCATACACTGGTTTGGACAATAATATACTGATAAAAAAAATATAGAAGGGTAAACATTTCCCCGAAAGGATCAAAATATACAGTCATCCAGATATTAGTGCCTGATAGGCCAAAATAAAATATTACAGTCATTCAGTAAACAAAATAAGTATCTAAAAGAAACCAACACTATCCATCATCCTACTAGCCCTGCTCCGGGGTCTTATCTCAGTCTCCCCACTCCGCTCTAGACAAGCTGCCAGAGGACTTAAAAGGAGTTGAGATTCATAGGTGAATCCCAGAGTAACCGTTAATCTCATATAAAATGTATCACTATGCATGTAAGAAAAACTAAGGTTAAAAACACAAACCACATACCATTAAGTATCATGCACACAGCAAGGCACACAGCCAAATCTGGAACTAGCGGTCCTAATAGCACACACCACAAACTGCAATGGTCTTAATAGCACACAACACAAACCACCGGGCACGGTACACAGCAAGGCCCTTATCGCATATAGCATGTTTCGGTTCCAAAGTACTCGGAAATAAATGATAACCAAATGTATGCAATATACAAGGTTAAACATACATACATAAGTCACACAAAATATTTGAGGATTAAGGTTACTACATGATAGTCGACTACGAATATAAATGAATTTCCCCGGTGTAAAATATCACAATAGCCCTAAAATAGCAAAATACAAATATAATTAATTTCTCCTCAGTAAATATTTCCTTTTGATAACTTAAAATAAGCCCAATTTACGTGTCCATATTTACTAAATTCCTTTTCTTATTAAGAAATTTAATATGAGCTTATATCCCCTCTATTTTCAGCATTTTTCAGGATTTTTCCGGCAAACAATGACCAATCTTCAAAAATTCACAATTAAATCTAGGAACATTCTTTTGAGTTGATTCCAAAGCCTAAATGACCCTTAATATGTCTATTTTGAACCAAAAATATTATCTTGGGTCAGCCTTAAACAAAAATCCATTTATATCTTAAAATGTCTTTGTTATCCGAAATCAAGTCCAGAATCAGAGGGTCATTTCAAAAATTCATTTCTCTTAGCACATAATTCAGAAAAATACATATTACCTATCAAATTAAAGCTTATGATGTCTACATTAATCCTGTAAAATTTCATGGTAATCCAACATCATTTACTACCCCAAAAATGTGACAAAAACTTGTTGCCTGCACAAGGTTTTCAGGGCAGATTTCAGGATTTCGGCATAATTCAATCCGGAAGCTTCTGAAATTTTTACCAAACCTCTACCTTACACAGTTTTTTTGTTTTGAACACAATGGAACCATTAAAATAACCAAATTCCCACTCCTTAGGTCTGCTATGTTCAGACCGAAATTCAAAGACCACATATACAATGTTCCGGTTCATCATTTATTCGCCAAATTAGGTTCATATATTCTCAAATCATCATATAATCCTATATTCATGAATAAATCACCATGAAACTCCAAAATCCCTAATTGGCTGAAAATATAAAATTCTTTAACATACTCAATAGTCAACCAAACTTCAAATTAATCGGTTCAAAACGAAGCTTGTACTTACCATATCATAATTCTGAAATCGGTTTTGAATTTCAGCAGAAGCTCGGCTAATCCAATGACTTTAAACTCCTCTTATAAGAAAACCGAAACCGTAGAATTGAAGCTCTCGAAGAGTAGAACAATATTAGTGAAGGGAGTTTTTAGATTGGAAGTGGTTTAGTAGGTGATTTTGGTTAGGTTCATTTTCTCTCTCTTCTTAGAATTTCTCACGCCATTTTTGCATTTTGTAACCTTCTTTCTTTCTCCAGCTGATTCTGGCCGAAATGCAATGGAAGATGAGATCAATTAATGGATATTGAGCTGGTCAAAGTCGGTGGAATATTCAGAGGAATTAAAGACATTAGCTTTTCTATTAAATTACCTATATGTCATTAATTTCAATTCAAATGATTTTTTTGACCAAATGTGGATTGGAAGAAGAATTCATGGACCTTAATTAAATGATTTTGGCTGAAGTAAATGGACACAAGATTCAATATGACTTAATGAATATCCCAAGCCCAAATTCGGTGGAAGCAAAAAGGGAAATCATGACACTTTAATCTTCCATTTATTTACAATTATGCCAACACCTTTAATTCCATTTATCATGGTTGACTGAAATGAATAGGAGTATGAGGATATTACAATAAAAAACGGCGGTCTAGTGCATGAAGCTCATAATAGATGGATCTGAGGAAGAATAGATATGTGCAACTTTACCCTCGTTAGTAGATAGATAATTTTTTAGGATTTAGCAATTACATTTAATTATGCAATAATTATATATATATATATTAATTAAGTTGAGTGATTGAACCCTATTTTTATATGATTTTACATGATTTATTTGGGACTTTTAATTTATTTCCTAAGACACTATTGTATGATTAATCACTAATTTGAGTTAGGGACAATTATATTGAATTAAGTGTAATTAGGGGTAAAATAGTCATAATTTTTTTAATTATTCATACAAATTATTTTTTGAACTTTTGATGCTAACCTGTGTTAAATTTTGTAATGTAAATGTTTTAGAAGAAAATTGCAGATTTTCGAAAATGTCAATTGGGTCAAAATTAATTCTTTTCGAGGACTGAAAAAATTTACATAAAATTCCCTAGAATTTCTAGAAATTGCAAATCAAATGAAAAAAAGGACACAAAAAAGTTACATAAAGGTACCTAGAAATTTTGGAAATTACAGTTATCCCACAAACATTTTAAATATTTTCACTCTAGTCCCTGCATGTACTTTTATATCTTTTCAATCTAGTCCCTATAGCAGTAGAGCGTCTTCTTCCTCTTCCTTGACTGAGATCGCCGCATACCATCAATAACAAAGGGGAGAGCTTAGAATTGTAGGGGACCTTGAACCTTTTCTTCCTCCAAGGTTCCTCCTTTGGTCGCCAGGGGACCTGAAATAAAGTGCCAAGAGAGAGAGAGAGAGGGCTTCGTCGGAGACTTCAAATCAGCAGCAACAAATTTAAGCGAAGCAGCTTTAGAGACTTTCCTTCCTTAACCACCATCACCTCTTCCTTCTTCGACCACCACACTCACCACCGTGATAGAGAGAATTGAGCTGCAGATAGCCTTCTGGACACCGAGAGCTTGACCAGAGCTTGAGTTGAGAGGGAAAGAGACAAATAGTCACCACCACCAATGAGGAATTTCTTCCTTACTCCCACTCCATCTTCTCCACCATTAGGTTCCGTGAAAGTTTCAGAGCTCAAAATAGAGAGAAAGAGTTGGAGGCGCGACAGAGCTTAGAAGCGAGAAGGAGAGCCCAAGTAAGTGCGAAGGTGCAGTGCCAAGCTTGAACCAGAGACCACCATTGGTGTTCGGCGACCTTCTCCTTCTGTCTATTGTGTTTGGTAGTTGTATTTGAGGGGAAAGGAAAAGTTTTGTTAATCTTTTTTTTATTTGAGAGTTTCAAAAATAAGTTTGTTTGTGAATTTTAAAAATAAAAGGGGACAAAATTAGAGATTTTTATAAAACCCCCAATCTTCTTAAAATTAAAGTTTTTTTTGGGGGTTTTGGGGAAGAAGGATAATCAATAAATTACTTTGTTACCCCGTTTATACCCGCTGATTTTTACAATTCTCGCACTGATTTTTACAACTCTCGCCCCTGCTCATTCGTGAACCCTTTTACGCCTCCATAGCTGAATCCATTCTCTGCACTAGAGGAAGCTGTACAAGCAGCAATGAATTTCGCGACTTCGCGTCGGCCAAAGAACACCTTGGACATCATCGGCAGTTAGTAAATACTCTTTGACCCCATAGATCTATAGATTTCTCGCATTGGGTTATTGTCTTTTCTTCGTCTAAAATATAAACTATATGCTTCGCGGTTTCATATCTGAGTTGATCCGTCGATCTGACGATACAAAGTGAAGAACCATTTTTGAAGCTTCCTCGGAAATTTTGTTATTCAGCAGAGGATCCCAAAAGGGAAAACGCAGTGGAAACCAGAACGTCTAGTTGTAGAATAATAGCTCCTATTAACCAAGTAGGGTAGAAAATTTATGTTTGTTTATAGCATACACATTTCATCATACAAAGTAATCCTGCATATTGAATTATTTCGTTTAGTTTAACGAACTCCACCTATTGTTTCAAGATCTTGTGTTCTTTCTTGTATGATGTCAAGTTTTGTGCATAAGAGCTAAAGTATTAGTGAATTTCTGCTGCTTGTGGCACTGAAAGGGATCACAGGTCCTAGCTTTGTGAATCTGGTAATATTATGTTTACTTTTTATCTTTTTTCTTTAGTGGTTATTCTTTTGCCTAGGTGAGACATTTGTAACTGTTTAAGTTTGTTAAACAATTGATGAGCCCACTTTTTTTCTTTTTGTGAGACCACTTTTTGGAGTTATCTTGTTTTATGGTCTACGCGGTTCCTTGGATAGTTTTCTTTTTGACTTGGTTTGTTTTGGACTAGGATGATCTTTTCCTGACTTATGTTTCTGTCTCCTCTTACCTCTGGATTCCACATGAGAACACCTGCTCATAAATCTTTAGACTAGAAATAATGATATGGGAAAATTAAATGCTTCAGAATTTTGCAGGAGCTTTGCATGGAGCTTTTATGGGTAATTTCATATTTGTATTCTTCTCACAGAATGGTTACAACTTGTCTTGTTCAGTCTCAGTATATTTCGTTTTCTTATCTTTTTAAAATGATAAAGGTATGCTGAATAGTTTGTGTTATCCAGAGGTACATATATTAATCTTGGATAGTGTCATCAGCTGAAGACAGAGGCATAGAAACTATAAAACCGATAAAATTTTTGTCTCTATTTGAGCTTGTTTGTGTTACTTTGTGTTAGTTTGAGCTTGTTTCAGATATGGTGATTGGCTTGTGTATTAAGAAAGAAAAAGAATATGAAAAAGAGGGGAAGTTTGAAGAAGGCCAGTAACTATAATAAGATTCTCAACTGTGTCTTTGTGTCTGAGGCTTTTGCTTTTATTTTTGAAACAAGTTTGAGCTTGTTTCAGATATGGTGATTGGCTTGTCTGAGTCATCTTAACCATTCACTCTGCTTTTGCCTCCTTCTGTATGCCACGCATACGTGTTATATGGTTTTTGGCCCTAAATATACCTCTAATTAATTATAAACTTCTCTTAATTTCTTAATTATGGATATCAATTTCGCTATCAAAGTATTAATTATAAACTACTCATAGCCAAGATGTTAAATCTAAAAGGGCTAAAAGGTCAAAGGATGAAGAAGTTGAAGGGATAAAAGTGGCACTTCAAGATATTGCTGAAGCTCTTAGAGAGGGGAATGCTACTTATGAGAAAGTTAAGCAGAAACTTCCAATTTCTGAAGCTGAAGTTTGGAAACTCTTAGAGGATTTGAAGATTGAGAGGCAATTGTGCACCCGTGTATATCTTTATCTTCTCGATAATCTTGAGAGGATTAGAGCAGTAATTGGTTGTCCTCTAGACAAACGCAAGGAGTTGCTACTTGAGATGGTGTTTGGTCCTATTAGACCTTCAAGGTAATTGTTTGGTCCTATTGTCCTATTGTTTGCTCTTGATGTTTATGTATTTGTTTTACTCCCTTGTGTTGCTTTACTGAATTGATATAGTATTCTTTTTTGCTTTTATATGAATTAAACTTGCTATTGTTTTTTTTTTTTATATATATTATATAGGGACAATTTATTTTGAGAAAGGAAATTGCTCATTCAAACTCTAGGTTGCTTTGGGGATCAAGTGCATAAATATTGGAGAGCCAAGTTATGACCCTTTTACAATGAGAAATAGAACATTCGCTATGAAGATACTCACTTTTGAATTAAATTTATGTTTTAAGCACATGATTGAACCAATTTTGTTGATGTAATAGATTTAACTTGCTGAAGTCTGGAATGTAGCAAACTGTTTAGAACTTAAGTTTGAATGATGTACTAGGATTTTCTTGCTTAAAACTAGTTAAATGGAATTGCAACTGTTATTATTTTTTTTTTAAAAAAAAGATTTATGGATGTGTTATTTTTTAGCACAAATATTTTAGAATAACATCACTTAATCTCAATAGATTTTAAAATAACAAATCACATTCAATTTCAACTAGTTATGGAATTATGTATAATTTTATATTTTAGTTTGTAGTTTTATATACTTAAATCATTGTGTGCTAAATAACTATCAAAGAGAGAAAATATTTTTTAGAGAGAAAATATTTTTGGAATATAAAAATCACATAAATAATATTTTTTAGAAAATTTAAATTTAATTTTATTTATAAAGTATAATAATTATATTAATTTTTAAAGTAAAGGATAAAATAGTAAAAATAACTCATTAATCCTCCCCTTTCCTCCCTCACTCCTTTTTTAACTCCCAACTAAGGGAGAAAATATCCTTTATTTCCCTTCCTTCTCCTCCCCTCCAAACTCCTTACATCTCTTTCCTTTCCTTTCCCTCCAAACTCCCAAACAAAGCCTTCCAAAAAAACCTACATACCTACATCCATTTTCCTTAAAATATGATAGAACATTTATTTCCTATGAATTTTGGGTATTTTGAACTATTTGAGCAAGTTGAACATAAAGTTTATTTTAGTGATGCCCAAATAAAAATGATCCTAACGGGAGTTTATTTTAGTGATGCCTAAATGAAAATGATCTCAACAGGAGGAGTTTGTCTAATTTTCTACAAGAAAAATAAGAGGTAATTTTACATGTCACTTGTCTTGCATGGTTGATTTTTTTTTTTTTAAAAAAAAAATCTTTCCTTAGTCAATAGATAATTACTTTTTCTTATTTCTCCTTACTCAGACAATTGTTACCATTAGGTGTTCTTTTCTTTCTCTTACTAACTCTTTTATTTCATATGAAAATGAATTCATAAACTTTTAAGATATACCGTGAGTATAGGCTTGATGAATTATATATGAACTTAGATGTATAAAATTTAAGTCTATTTAAAGACTTACGTTTTAAGTAGACTTTTACATAGGCTTGAGGCCTTTTGAAGGTTTAGGCTCAGGTATAAAAAAGCTTACATATGTCAACTCATGCCTAGGCTTTGGATCTTAGTCATAGTCTCAAACCTACTTAGCTAAAGCTTAGCCTATTTCCACCCCTAAGAATATCCCATGAATTCTAAATTACCCCTATTGTCTTTTTTATAAAAGTCTAAAATTTAAATTGTCTTGGTCATTTTTAATAGGACCTAACAAAAGTTATCTCAACATTTAATGAGTTTATTTCCCATTTACGCCCCTCATTAATTATATATATATTGCATTAATTAAAGTGTTGGTTATACTTATGTTTATTTTATTTATCTATCTTATTTACCCCTTTATTAATAGAGGTATACTTAGAAAAAAAATTATTTTAAGACATACTCATTATTTTTAATTAATTTTAACTATTTTCTTAAACCACGTAATTCAAATATTAAAGTCTTATAAATACGAACGATAACCAATGGCGTGGAGATTGAGTCAGCTAAGAGTTAAAAATCTTTAGAATTGGTAATAATGAGAGTATAATACAACCTACCAGAAAATTAAATGAAATTTGATATTTAATTTTACGTTCATATACTACTAAAATCTTTCTAGTAGATCGCAAGCACAAAGCTGCTCCCTCTAGTTTCATCTCTCACAATAATTACAGTAGTTAGATACTAAATTTGTAGTATAATATAATTTGACATGGTTTTAGTTCTTCAAATTTTGTCATGGTTAATAGGTGGAGCTGTTGACTTCTTATTAAGGCTTGAAAGTACAAGTGATCGAGGAATTTAGTTGGGGGAGAATCTGAAAAAAAAGTAATGAAAAAAAAAGGAAATATAGAATTCGCTCGCTGTATATATATTAATCTGTGTCATATATATTTGAAAGATTGACCATGTCACAAGCATCTTTCTTCTTTTTTATATGTCAAAAGTTAAACAATAATAGTTGCTTTGGGCCCAAATAATAAAGGAGGGAATACTTTGAATTTCCTTCCTCTTCAAGGATAAAGGAAACATTTAGGGCGATTGGTATAAGGAAAATTTGAGGAGGGAAAGGAAGGGAAAGGAAGATTTTGAAAGATGAGGGAAGATAGTTTGAAGGAAGATGAGTTGTTTGGTAGGAAGAAAATGAAGAAGTAATGATTGGTAAAGAATGAGGAAATGTCTATTTTACCCTCAAGAGTAATTAATTGGAAATAAAAAAAATATATATATTTTTAAGAAATATGCTTTTATCAGGTTCGAACCTATGAAAAAAAAATTTCCCGCCAAGTTTAATTTTTCCCGCCAAGTTTGAACGTGAATTCGAACGTTCCCGTCAAGTTCGAACGTCCCGCCAAATTTGAATTTGAGGGGTAAATTTGTCCAGACACGTGAACAGTGACATGAGAAGTTGAAATCCCACCAATTTCGGTAAGATTTGATCTTCCCACATGTGAGGGAAGCTTGGTGGCCCGGGAAGATGGAATTCCGGGAAGATTTGCCTAAAATGCGTAACAAACGAGGGAATTCTCTAATTTTCCAATCCCTTCCCACTGATTCCCTGTACCAAAAGGCCCTTAGAATAAACCCAAGTGAAAGCAAAATATGCAATACAACAACCACCATTTCTCTCCAGAGTGTATATTTCAGCAAATAAACACAATTTGATCAGACCAAATACTAGCTCAACTCTTGACCGCCCCAAAGGTCGTCATCAAAACCAAGAAAGGAACTAAAAGAAACATACATACATACATTTTAGCGCATGTATAAGCTTCTGATCATGACATCATCCATCCTTCATTCGTTCTCCTCTCATGAGTCACAAGAAAACCAGCAATTTCTCCTTGGAGACCAACCTAACAGACTCTTTATCATCTCTGTAATATCCTGTCTAAAACATTTAATTTCAATCATATATGGTCAAAGCACTCTTTTCTTTTCTTTTTTTCCATTCAGATTTTTGATAACTCTTCATATTTTATATATTTAAGGTACATTTTAGAGATATTTGGAGAGTTATCTAAACAAGTTTGAGAGATTTCTATGAGATTGTGTTATTATAAGATCAAATCAAAGTGGTGCATTACTTGTGAGATTTCAATTTTAAATAAATGTTTTTTATTAGGACTATTACTATTATTTATTTACTTTCTTTTATTTTTATTTTTACAAATCAAAGTATCAGGAGGGAGCATTATTTCAGATTGGGCTTAAATGAATTAATGAATGAACTTGGGCCAGGGAGCACGTCGGATTCGGATTGGGCTGAGTGGTGAATGAATAGCATTTGGATGAGGGCGCACAAATGGAATCAATTGATTAATTGAAGACCTAAAAAGCTAAAAGGGTTTGGAACAAGGTTCTTAAACCCGGACCGGTCATTAAACCGGTCGTGATACTGGATTGAGGGTTAGTGGGTCAGATCGGAGTCAAACCGGAGTGAACCCGTGAGAAATTAAATTTTTTTCCCTGCATCCTCCATATTCCATGTATAAAAAAAATTGAAAAAACAGTCAGCCCTTACCTACTTTCTGACACAAGTATTACGTTTGATGAGATAACACCTACCATCCACTTCTTTTGATTTTTTCTCTCTCTCTCATTGTTATCATCATTCATCCACAAAGCTTCCGTATGGTTTTCTCTTTCATAAAAAAGCAAGTGTTTGTGGTGTTTTCTCTCTCTTTCATTGTTATCATCTTGGAGAGACATGGCTCATAGTCACAGCACCTTCGTGTTTAAGTTGAAATGGCGGAGATGCATCATGAATCTTGCTTGTTGCTTCCTTCCTCCTAAATAGGATTCAGTTCATTGCTTTCTTTAACTTTTCAAATATGTTGTTGTTGTGAAATTTGCTATGAAACCTCACCGTTGAGGTTTGCCCCCGCCATGGCTAGAGTTCACGGTTTTACTTCAGATCTCTCTCTCTCTCTCTCACACCCTCTTCAAACTTCAGTTTTTTAGATTTCTTTGTCGTCATGATCTCCGGACCTTCACCTTCTTCTTTCTCCATGTGCCAGTTGATTTTTTTTTCTTTTAAAAAAATGTTTTAGTTTGACTCGGCCGGTTTTATCCCCAAACTGGACCGGTTTTCGGACCGGTTTGCCGGTTTCCGGTTGGAACCGGCTGGTCCAGTCTGGGTTTGAAAACATTGGTTTGGACGCAAGAGACAAAAGAGGAGCTGCCTGGATTGAAAAAGAAAAAAGAAAGAAGCTGGACTTTCGAATGGCAATTGGGTAATGGCCCACGGAGGAAATGAATGGATGAATTAAAATGGAAACCTAAAAGCTGGAGGGGAAGAACGGAATACGCGAAGAAACATAACCAGAAAGAGAGAAGACAGCGAAGGCCGAGAGGAAAGAAAAGAAAGACGCAGGCGGCTGGAGAAATGCAGAGGAGGTGTGCGACGGGAATTGATTAAATTAAAGAGAAGAGCACGGCATTTTCTTCTGCAATCTACCTTGGTTCCTTTTTATTTTCTTCTTTTTTTCATTTTTGTTTCTTCATGAGTTTTATAATTATGGTTAGACTATCTTGTATTTGAATACGAGTAGTTAAATCCTTTATTCTAGGATTCTTTTAACTTTTGTATGGATTAATATTTGGATATTCCTCTCTTTTAGTAAATAATTCTCTTTTAGTAAATAATTATTTATATGTGCTGATTTTAATCTAGGCTTAATGCTTCTAAATGATTGGCCTCCATTTAGATGATTTATTTACTTGGATTTGACTTGAGAAAGCTAATCTAGGTATAGAATTTGATTGAAATCATGCTGGACTTGAAGTTTACTTAATAAATGGATAGTTTGTTGATAAAATAGAGATATATTTACCAATCTTGTATTGTCACATTAAGGTTATTACTTAAATGTTAATTCTCATTAATTGTAACAAGATATTGTGCATTTTAATGAGAAGAGAAACTTGATTTTGACTTGAAGGAGCTTGTCAAGTATTTGTGAACCTTAGACTAACACATATATGTATGGAAATACTAATAGAGAGGAAATTAATTCAATATTATGAAATGTAAAAAGAGGAAAAAGAATCCTTTTATTAAATCATTGAAAATCCAAAAATCATTTGCTTTTATTAATTTTTATTTTTAGGAATAGTTTTTAAAAATTTTCATTTTTCATCAAAATTTTATTTTAGTTCAATTTAAACGAAAGTGTAAAATCAATGTTTTGTGTACACATATCCCTTCTTTCTCATCCCAACATATAATGGGACCACTTGTTTCTCTATCATCGTCTTATTTCAATCAATAATCAAACACTTGCAGTCAAAGAGTATTCACATGCACACATACTATTCTCTAAATTATCATAAGGCGATGGGATGACACACACAAGAGGCCAAAATCGCACACTCTTTCTTTTCTTTTCTTTTTTCCCCTCTCACTAGCAGCCAACTTGTCTTCCACTTTCAAATCATCATTCACTCTCTCTATTCATTGCATGTACACATATCACACATTCTTTCTAATCGCAACATAATGGGACCACTTGTTTCTCTATCATCGTATTATTTCAAACAATATAATAATCAAACACTTGCAGCAAAGAGTATTCACATGCACACATACTATTCTCTTGATTATCATAAGGCGACGGGATGACACACACAAGAGGCCAGAATCGCACACTCTTTCTCACTAGCAGCCAACTTGTCTCCCACTTTCAAATTATCATTCACTTTCTCTATTCATTCACGGGTCCATGTACGTTGAATCCATTCTTTCTTGTTCACTCACAGGTGAAACACTGCTCTCTCTCAGGCTAAATATATACAAACATACGCCTCTTCGTTTATTCATTTTCGGCTAAGTAAAGAAAGAACACAGAAAAGAGAGAGAGAGAGCTACGAGTGAGAGACACTTTCTTATGTTATTTTTGGGAGTGAAGGCCAAATTTTTTAGGAGGCAAAAGGAAGAAGAAGTTGCTGAAGTCCAAAAGATCAAAACAAGTAAGTAAAGGCTTTAACTTGTTTTCTGTTGCGTTGTTGGTTTGGAATATGGTTTATCCATTATTTCTTTGGTTTTGGAGGCACAAAACTTAAGGGGACATGCTGTCCAAATTTTTAAAATGGGTTAGAATATGTTAAAAGTTCAAATAATGAGTTAGTAGACAACTAGGTACATAAAATCATAGATTTTGTGAAGTTGGTTTGAAGATCTTGTTCTTCATTTTCTATACAATATTTCAGTTTGAACAAACAGTGGTGGAACCAAAATGATTTTGAAGTTACCAAAGTGTTTAATACGAAAAATGGAATGGGAATTAGGTTGTGAATTATTTTTAGAAACAAAAAGAACAAATTGTACAAGTTGCAAAAAACTATCAGTTTTAGCTTTTAGGGAGACAGACAACTTATGCATAATTTTTGATTAAGTGAATGACGTCCAAAAGTTATGAAACTTTCCAGATTTATAGTAGACGTAAATAGCTTTAATTTGATGGGTAGTTTATAATTTTTGGAGTTTTAATTTGTACAAGTATATAAGAATTTTACAAATTGACTAATGTTTTTGGAAGTACGATCTAGACAGTAGTGGAATTTAATAATTCTGGGAATGGTATGAAATTTTTTGGTTGTTGGTGATATTTAAAAATGTGTTTCTAATCTCCTGTCCCCCCTCCCAACCAAATGCTCCATCAAATACTCAATTTCTCATAACATGTAGGATTTAATGAGAGTGTTGTGGTATGATTTTATTTGATAGTGCAAAGATGACGTGGTATACTTGATTCATGCAAGAATTTCTTTAAAAATCAAGTTCACCCTCAGTTGATGAATTATACTTCCTCCGATCCGTTTTACAAGGAACATTCTCTCACTCATAGGCATGGTTTTTTTTTTTTTTTTTTTTATAAGGAACAAATTATCCTTGTCTAAAATTTTAAAGTGGTTTTTCTATTTTCATCCTCATTAAATATATGTCATTTATTATTTTTGCAAATAAATTTCCATTCATCATCTATCATGTACACTCTTTATAAATAATGGTATACTTGGAAAGAAAAGTAAAAATGTTACATATTGATTGCTTTTAACTAACATTTTAAATTATATGATTTTGATAGTTGTTCTTTATAAAACAGACAAGAGAGAGTAGTATTTAAAGGAAATCTAAAATATTTTCATCAAAAAAGAAAAGGAATATACATCTTTCCGTGTGTATATGAGCTTTTTGTTTTTTTTTTCTTTCTTTCATAAATGTCAACACATTATTCTCTTTGGAAATTAATATATTAATTATAGTATACGTTTCATCCTCTAAATTTATAGAAATTTTCAATTTAATCATTTTTTTGGTCAAACAATTTAATCATTTAAGTTTATAAAGTGTATGCATTTTCAGTATTTTTATTTTAATATTATAATTCTCATTAACAGAAAATACTAACTCAATAAATTTAAATGGTGTTAACATGCTCAAATTTTAAATTAACTATAATATTTTTATATTTTATAAATTGAGATTAACAGAAAGATTAAAGGCCTAAAAGTACATTTTATAAGGGATTAACCTTTTATAAATTGAAAGCTTGTAAATTTTGAAAACCAAACATATACTTTTGTCAAAATGCGTGCACTAATTGGGTGAATTTTTATTTTCTATTTTTGTGTAGGGCATATCTTAATTTGTTTGAAGAGTCATTCTGGTGGCGACATTATATTGGTCTAATATCATTACAATATTTGAGGTAAGTAACGGGGATATTAGTATAAACCATCTAGTTATTTTATACCAATTAAGGAGCATGCTTGTGGAGTAAAAAAAGATTGAAAGAAAAATAATAATAATAATAATAGTAATAGGTAAGAATAATAAATAGCTAGTAATTAACGCCTACATTAATTAGACGAACTAGTTCTACTTCATGTAAAATAATAGAGTTCATCATTTTCCATGCACAACATAAGGACCGTTTTGTCCCATGCGTTATAATAAAATTATTGTTTTATTACTTTTTGTTGGCTAGAAAATTATTAGGGAAGTTAATTTGCTACAGTGGCCCTCACCAGAATTTTCCCCAAATTATTACAATCATAAAGGATAGTAACAGTAGGAAACTTACAATCATAAAATGAACATAAGGATAAGAATAAACTGCTAGACAGGTGCCAAATGATATACCACTTTATGAATGAGTAGATCTTCTTCATATTCATGTCTTCATGATGCCCAAACTGACAACAGGGCCCCGAGAACAAAATGTTACTTAACGTGAAACCTCAATAAAGGAGGAAGAATGGAAACTATGACACTTAATAGTCCAAACATTACAAAAAAAAAAAAAAAAAGATCAAGGACAGAATTACCGACAGGAAAAATTCTGTCAGAAATTACTAACAAAATTCCGTGGACAATTATTACCGACAAAAATTACCCACGAAATTCCGTTGATAATTAAAATTACTCATGGAATTTCGTCAGTAATTTTTGAGTGTAATTCCATCCATGATTTGATGTTTTTTGTAGTAAAATCTTTTGGATCGGAAGACAATGACTTGCCTTTGAATATAATCCCCTTTAGTCCATCATCTTTATCCGATTTGAAGAAACCACAACGAACAACAAACACATTCAAATGAGTTTAAGCAACTAGAAGACAAAGAGGTTGTTGTTGAACCAATATAGAGTTGATTTGATGGTGTGAAGCCTTGCTAAATCCCTCTATGTCTTAAGTTTGAGTCAGAAAAGAGTCACCCATATTGGAAAGGACAGCTACAATACGGGATGATAATATAAAAGAAAAAAGAAAAAAAAAGCCCTTGGTGAACTTTCCAAACAATGGACACTTCTAATGAGGTAAAAAAAAAAAAGGAAAAAAAACCCAAATTGGGTTCCAACTATTAATCAAAACCAAATCAGAGGACCAAACAAAGAATTGTTGAGGTTCCTTGGTATATAGCTTGGAATCTTGAAGACATTCAAACCCAACATTTGATAGCTCTGCTTCTCCAATATCCTCACCTTTGTAGGTATTCCGTTGAGCTTCTCCGTCCCGATACTCTCACCTAACCCTAGTGCTCTCATTCTCTCTGCAATCCAGCTGGCCACCATCTCGCCGGCGGCGCCTTTGCCGCCGGGGAGCCTTCTCTCATACCACAACCACGGCAGAAGTACAGATCGGGCATCGGTGACTCAGGAGGAGGCAAGATTTAGGTTGGAACAAGGACATAAAGCGGCGACCGTCCTTCTTTGTCGGCGTTGGCTCCTCGCTGGTCTCCGTCCTCAGTGTCTCCAGCTCCGGCGTCCCTCTATTTTCTGGATGCTGCGGTGGTCCTCTCCCACCCCTAGCGGTGGGAGCTTTTGTCTAGACATCTCCCTTGACAATGGTCTCCGGCGTGACGGTGCTCTCCAGCTCGACGGTGGTCTCCGGCGAAGGGGATGTTTTTCCGTTTCCTTTTTCCTGTTGTCCTTCTCTGTTACTGTTCATGTTCCTGTGCTTTTATGTTTGTTGTTGTACGTCTGTGTGTTTATTCTGATATGGTTATGAATTTGGGGTTTTATGGTGGTGTTTTGTGGTGTGATTTGGATTTGCAATTTTGGGGGAAGGGTATTTCTGATGGTTGATGATGGTTTGTACCTTACATGTGTAAGAATCATTGGTAGGATTATTCGATGGTGGCAAATCCTCTTCGCTAGTGCCAGCCAAAATTTGTTGGGTGGGCAGTTGGTGTCACCAAGCTTGCTTTATTGGAGGAGCAAAAGTATTCTTCAAGACTTTACTTGTCTGTTTTCTTCTGAGGTTGGGTGTTTTTTGTCCGGTACCCCAAGTAGGGGCAATTATGTAGCTAATCTAATTGCAGCTTTTTCTTATAAGGAGGTGTGCCCGATCGGGTGGGTGTTACAACCAACACTTTCTTTCATATCCTTTCTAACCTCGGATGTTCATGAAGCTGATGAAGTTTTTGAAGTTACTTTTTTTCCTATTTGTTTTGTGGTGACTATCTCTCCTTGCATTTGGTTTGGTGTTGTTCTTGTTAGTTTTCTCATTCTGGTTTGTTGTTGTTTAGTTTGTTGTTATAATCGTTTGATGTATCCTTATTATTAGTATCAATATATGTTCCTTATTTCCTTGTTTAGTTTGTTGTAATCTTTTGTAGATAGCTTTTTGTTTTACCATAAGCCCCTCCTCCTAACCGACGTCATTTCAAGTAAGACACCTCGGAAGGAAAAATCTATCTCTATATCAAAAATTTCGAAGCTTTCTTTGAACTACCTTCTTTGTTTTCTTTTTCCTTCTGAACACTTGTACTAGTTCTCAATCTAACAGTAGCCAAATATATGTTTGGGAAAATCCTCCCCAGGGCCCAATTAAGCAAAAAAATTTTAAAAAAGGCCCTCAACAACTTTCATATGTCTTAGGGTCTTTTCTAATATTATTTCAAAAGCGTCAACAACAATATCAGTACCCCATTAACAACAAAATCAGTATCCGTTAACAACAAAATCAGTACCCGTTAACAACTACGTTTTTCTGAAATAATACCAGAAAATACCCCAACATGTAAAAGTTGTTGGAGACTTTTTTAAAATTTTTTTGTTTAATTGGGCCTTAGGGAGGATTTTCCCTATATGTTTGTTGCTATGATTCCACGTAGGCATAACTGTACTTTCCTTTTTGATCATTTATGAAAACTTGTACTGGTGCCCAATCATTTGGTCTTTCCCTTTTCTTTTGACTAAATGAAGATGAAGATCGATTTACTCAAATCATCGACAGTTGGCCTGTGGAGGACGAAAGGGGCACTTGACTTCGTTGATATCTTCGATCATTAATGGTGGAGTTCAAGCTTTCTGGCGGTTTGCTTTTTTGAGCTCCCGCAGGAAGCGCCATTTGCTTGCTCTCACTCCACCCCTCCACGTACGGTCTTAAAAACTTTCTATTATTATCCTTCTTTTCTAAACTTAAAAATTTATATTATAAATTGAACTTTCACAAACGATATGCAATTGATATCTTTTAAAATTTTAAGAAAATCTATTTAATTTAGTATTAATGACTTCCTAAATATATCAAAATATATCTTAAATTTATTAAAAATATGTAAAAATATGAAGTCATCAAGGTCCTAAAGAAGATACCTAATTGTCAAGAAGTCTTACTAACAACTGAAAAGCATACAATGACAAAATCCAGAGTAAGAAATGACAACACTTCACTTGACATTAAGATTTCTTAGTAATTAAATCCTTTATTTGGACCTCAAAGTAATTCCCGCATATATTATTGGCCTTGAGTATATAGTAAGGGATAACTTTCTCAATCACCCAAAGAATTGGTTGAAAAAAATAATTTATTTTTACTTTTTTATCTTTAGTTTTATGTCCAAAGACTCAAATTTGTTATCATCTTTCTACTTTATTTTACATATCTATATTTTTTAGGTCTTGGTCACTTTATATGTCTATTACGTTTGCGGGTCTTTATTTATATATTAATATCAATTAAACAAAACAAAAAAACACTAGTGAAAATAATTACTATCAGCAGATAGATTGCATTCAAGACTAATTAATTTTTTATATTATTCATTTAAGCGTTGCATCGGAGAAATCTGCGTTTGATTGTGAATAAACTACGCTATTTCAACTGATCTGTCGTAAAAGATTTATCAGTTTTCCACGAGATGGGGGATATGATGACATACTCACATTCACATATATAATATTAATTTTATTAGATATTGTCTCATATATTATATTCTTTAATTATCATTCAAACTCAAAATTCAGCTTCTTGAAACAAATACTTTTATTATAAACTTAAGTCTCACCTAGACTTTTTATTAGACGCCTTTTTTTTATATAATTATGAAATTAAGTTGATTTAAAATTTTTATAACTAATATATTGTTTTAATTTAAATGAATAAAATCTATTACTATGATTATTGAAATATTTAGTTTTCCAATTAAAATATAAGTGTAGCGTATTGCACTCCAATGCTTATATTTACAAACGAAGAAGATTAGATCAAATGGCTTTGTTATTAAAATAATCGAGTTTAATATTATGATATAAAAAGTAAGGTGTCTATAAATGACACATCAAAACTGAACATGATTGTATGTTATGCATGTATACCATTGACTTGTATCATGGATGATTGCTTACATCATTAATTATGATTGCATTATTAGATGGCAGACTTTGTGATCTCAATCGCGTCAACGGTTGCGGCATACCTAGAGGGTCCCATTTTACAAGGAGCTGCTTATATGTTCTGCTTCAAGCAATTCGTTGGAGATGTTGAGAAAGCAAGAGATGAGCTGGAAGTGAAATTAGCAGACGTGAAAAAGCGTAAGGAAGAAGCTGATAAACAAACTGAAGAAATAATGCCATCTGTAAAGAAGTGGTTGGAAGATGTGAATGTTGTTCTGGAGGAGGTGCAAAAGCTGCAACAAGAGCTTGAAAGAGGAGGAAACAAGTGCTTCAATGTGTCACTCAGATATTCTTTAGCCAAACAAATGGAACATAAGGCTAAGCGGATGATGGTGCTTAAAAATAATTCCAACTTTGATCCGTTTTCTCTTCATACCCAACTTCCAGGCATCACTTACTTCTCTTCCAAAGACTTTGTGGTTTTCAACTCAAGGAAGTTGACTTTTAATAGCCTTTTGGAGGCAATTAAAGATGGCAAGAACAGGATGATTGGACTCTATGGCATGGGCGGCTCAGGTAAAACCACTTTGGCAAAGGAAGTGGGCAAGAAAGTGCTTGATTTGAAGCTTTTTGACAAGGTCATTATGGTGGTTGTTTCGAGACCTCCAAATGTTGTCAAGCTTCAACAAGAAATTGCAGAGCACATAGATTTGAAATTTTCAGAGGAAAGCCAATCTGCAAGAGCACAAAGACTATCAGAAAGATTGAAAAATGAAAACATTTTTATAATCTTAGATGATGTTTGGGAGCATCTAAGCCTTGAAGACATTGGCATTCCACTTGTTGAAGGTTGTGATATCTTATTAACCACTCGGCTTCGGAATGTATGTGTCTCTATGGATTGTGAGACTATCATTGAACTACCTTTGATAACTAAGGAGGAAGCATGGGAATTATTCAAGAAGCATGCAAACCTAAGTATGACCCTTCAAATATGTTTGATGTTGTGGGAAAGAAAATCATTGATGAATGCAAAGAGCTGCCAATTGCAATTGTAACGGTGGGAATCTCCTTAAAGGGAAAACATATTGAAGCATGGGAGTCAGCACTATGGAGACTACAACACTTCCAACCATTAAATGTTGAACAGGGTTTGAGCAGCCCTTATGCATGTCTTGAACTGAGTTATGATAGCTTGCCAAGTCCAACAGCCAAGTCGCTCTTCTTATTATGTTCTATGTTCCCCGAAGATCATGAAATTCATAAAGAGGATTTAATTCGATTTGGCAAGGGGACAATTGAATTGGATGAGAGTATTGACAGAATGGAGGATGTGAGGAGAGAAATTTCAGTAGCTCTTGACATCTTGTTAGATTCTTGTTTGTTAATGAGTACAGATCAGCAACCGTGTGTAAAAATGCATGACTTAGTTCGAGATGTAGCTTTGTGGATTGGAAAGAAGCAAGGTCAAGCAATATTGACGGACAATCATGCAGTTTCGAACATTTTTAGCAATCGTCAGATGTTGAAAGATACAAAGGCCTTGTCATTGTGGAATTTGGATGAGAATTTCAAGCTCTCAAATCAACTATGTTGTCCAACACTTGAGATTCTGCTACTTCAACCTCATGGATTAATTGAAGATTTCGGAAGGATAGAAGCACTTAAAGTCTTGGCACTCATAAAATTTGGCTTTCAATGGATCTGTTTGAGACCATTTTCTTGCTCATCAATCCCGCAATCAATTGTATCCTTAACAAATCTTCACACCTTATGTCTTAGAGAAAAAGAATTGGGTGACATTTCCTTTTTGGGTGAACTCAAAGGATTGGAGATACTTGACTTACGTGGTTCTATATTCCATGAATTACCTAGTGGAATTGTCGACTTGAAAAAGCTGAAACTTTTGGATCTATTTGATTGTGGAATTGAGAAAAGCCCAATAGAAGTAATTGTAAGATGTGAGCAACTTGAAGAATTATACTTTTGGGATTACAAATTTGTTATCCCAGAAAAATTCTCTTGTTCAAGGTTGAAGAGGTATGCTATTTATGACTCCACATGTGACGAAGAACTTCCTTTTCTAGATTATTTTGATAGTTGTGATGAACCATTGAGAGCTTTATGTGTACAAGGCTTCAAAGTCTCTGGTTTGGATTCCTCAATGAAAGACCTTATTTTTAGAGCAAACTGCCTTTGGCTAGAGAACTGTAGGTGGGATTATACAGATATAAATGTTGGGATAAAGCACTTGGGGATTTCATGCTGTCATGAGAAAAGATTCATCATTGATAATCTCGATGTGAACATTCCTGAAACAAAACGAGTGTTCTCGCACCTGAATACTTTAAGACTGGTTAAACTGAATAGCCTCGAACAAGTGTTCCAAGATTCATCTATCAGTTGCTCTCTCCCCATGTTACAACTGTTGCTCATAGCAAGCTGTCCTGAATTGAGAACTTGCATCTTGACCCATGCCACAATTACGAGCCTACCAAAGCTAAGGAAACTTTACATTAAGGATTGCAATAAAGTAAAATGGCTATTCTCTTATTCTCTGGCTTCTCATTGTCCTTCACTTGAGGAATTACAAATACACAACTGCTCTCAACTTGAGAAGCTCATTGATGAACAAGCTGCATATAGGGACGGACAAGTTCATGATATGCTAGATTATCCATACGTAAGTGTTATCTGCAAAATTCCTTTTCAATCATTGCATATTAGAAATAATAATCCATGTTGATAGTTTTGCTAAAAGGAAAAAGATTTCCTTTTGATTTAATTTTAAATGAATGAAATCTCTAAGTTGTAATCTGAGTTTTCTTTGTTTTCTTTTATCCAGGAATTTGATATCTTTTTTCTCAAATTATGGGAAATAAAAAAATTCCTCTACTTTATCTCCTTAGTTATTTTAACTTCTTTATCAAGAAAATGTGCATTACAATTCCAAATACCATCTATATATTGTGAAAAGTACTTATATACAGGATAGCATATATTTTAAAAGAAAACAGTTTTCATGCTAATAATTTCACACATTTTCAGGCAATTATTCTTATTTTCGTTCACTCTACCAGACTACCTTTTTTTATTAAAAAAAAGAAAGATTAAAGGTAGCCATATTTACGTTTTCATTTCATTTGAAAAATTAGTGCTTTCTATCAAATAATATTGTGTGTGTGTTTGTATAAGTATCAAAAAGTATATTCTCA
This sequence comes from Acacia confusa, assembly GCA_037074495.1. Classification (NCBI taxonomy): domain Eukaryota; kingdom Viridiplantae; phylum Streptophyta; class Magnoliopsida; order Fabales; family Fabaceae; genus Acacia; species Acacia confusa. The sequence continues at coordinate 6,601,345 of CM073509.1, forward strand.
ATTGCAATATCCATATTACTTTTCTTCATCTTCTCTCTACATAATGGTTTTAAAAATGCAATATTTACATTGATATTTTATTTGAAAATTTTTGTTTACTATCATATAATATATACATTTACATAGTTATTAAAAATATATATTCTAACAGTAATCATTTTATTTTCGACTTAAGTTCTTTGTAACTGTATAAAGTATAAACCTCTTCGTCTTTTTTTTTTTCGATGGGTAGTACAAACTTCTTAAAATTTTCTGAGTTCTTTATTTACACTACAAGATGAAACTAATTTTTTATTTTTTTTTTCTTATTTTCAAGATATCAAAATATATTATTGCTTTTCGAGATTCGTATTTTTCTTATTAATTCTTTTTCAAATGCAACACTTTATATTTTTGAATTTGTATTTTGGTTGAGGAAATGAATTTTTAATACTCCTTATTTCTGACAACGGGTATTTATTGGGGTAAGTACTAAGTACTTATTCAAAGGTCTCTTTACCGTGCTTCCTTTATTGCTATTAAAATTTGTAAGTTTTTGTTCCAACTTTTGGTAAGAAAAATAAGTCACAATTGAATTCCAAATCAGAGAAAGAGTAGATAGTGATAATAATATGTGAAACCAGCTTGGTTTAATTTCTGATAATCAAAGGTAAGTTGTTGTAATCTGTACATTATATAGTCTTAATTTTAAATACATTTACAGGGAAATGAGAATGACGGAGCTTATGTGGGGGTTACCGCAAAAAGCTTCAATCAGTTGCAAAATCAGCAAAACTTGATCCTTTTCCTTAGACTTAAATCTCTATTAATTGAAACAAGTGGAAGAAAGAAAAGTATATTTGAAATCCAAGTCAGAGAGCAGAAGGTGAAGAATCTATTACGGCACAAGGACATTTGAAACTAAATTCAGAATTGGGTACATTATCCTTACTTGATCTATCAGAGTTGGAATATATTTGGAAGGGCCCACACAAATTGTGAGTCTCCATAGACTTGAAAGTCTTAAAGTGTTCAAATGCCCAAGATTAAAAAATATCTTCACTCCTGTAATCGTTGCAAACCTTCCACAGTTGAGAAAACTTGAAGTGCTTCAATGCGAGGAATGGGAGGGAATATTTGTGAAGAATCACTCAAATACCTTTCTTCTTCTTCTTCTTGTAATAGCGTTTGCTTCCCCAAACTTGATGAGATTGAGATAGACGGTACCAACAAAGTGAGGTGGTTGTTATCTTATTCTTTGGCATCTCACTGTCCTTCAATAGAGAAGCTAAGAATAAGCAATTGCTCTCAACTTGAGCGGCTTGTTGATGGATATAGTGATAAAGAAGCAGCACATGGGGATCACCTACTCCTTCTCAAACTAAAGTACTTAACTTTGGAAATTTTGCCGAAATTGAAAGAGATTTTTGGCGGAGGATTTGAGTCCTTTCATAATAAACAAGAATGTTCACAACAGGTAAGTGTTATCTCACTACTTTTTTTTTTCAAGGTTCCTCTATATATGTGTGAGTGTATCTTCTTGCTACAGATCTGTAGAGGTTTGAATTGTCACTACTTGTTAATGATTCATGTCATTCAACTACTTTTAGATTTTCTCTTTTTTAATATAAAAAATTATTATGCTTAACCTTCATCTATTATTTTTATTGATGCGTCTTTTTAATTAATTGTTAGTCAAATAATTACATTTACTTCTGTCAAAAGCAATACTTTATATTTTTCAATTTTTGCTTTGGTCAAGGAAATAACTTTTTTGTTATTGTTTTGACACCAGCTTATTGAGGAAAGTACTTGTTTAAGATTGTTTTATTTAGAATGAACCAATGGGGATGCTTATCTATAAATTACAAATATATACTTCAAGTAAAATATCTTCTCATTTTCTTTGGACGTGAGAAAACTCTTTTTAACAGCGACAATTTTCTTATCATTAAGAATTTGTGAGTTTAAATTTAAATTTTTCGTCAATTAGTTCGTATACATCATGAAATATATAATATGCATGCTCAGTATAATAGGCAACAAATAATGTAGTTCGTATACATCATGAAATATATAATATGCCGACTCAATATAATGGAAAACAATTGACGTAGTTGATGAGTTTAGATTTCAATTGTTTGTCAACTAGTTCGTAGAAAAAATTAATGTAGTTGATGAATTTTTTTTGGCAAAAAATCAATTTTATTAATAAAAAAAAGAGCTACAACCCCACCAATAGCCGAAGCTAAGAGAATCACTCAAAAAAACTATTATATCAGTAACACAGCAAAAGCTCTAACCCACATCTGTCCTATCTGTGGCTTCAGCGAAGAAGCTGTTATTGCGATCCCTGAGATGTAGTTGATGAAATTAATATGCTAATTTAATCCCGTTAGCAGCCTTGGTGTGAGGAGACCGATCTGGTAAGGGTAGTCGATTGAAACGCTATCGTATTATCCATCTGCATCTCTCATCTGTGATGTCTGCCGTTCTGGTTTTCTCATTTAGATTCCCATTCTACCTACAAAACAAATTTATGGTTTTGTTTCTGGTTTTCTTTTTCGTTTCAAGACCTCGTCTCTTTCTCTCTCTCTATTTCTTCTCCGTGATCAATTTCTTCGCCATGCTCTTCATTTCTCTTAATCTAGCCCTCCCTCTTCTACCTTCAATTCAAGTGAAAGTACGATGAGGGTGTATCACCATCACTTGAGTGGGAGATATATATGAATCCTTTCCGTTGAAAACAAGGGAGATATGAAACAATGGACTACCATTACCTTAGCTGCCTGACGGGGTTAATTTTAGGTTAAGTGATGATGTGTCTAAAAAAACACATGGCAAAAGCTAATTGGTTACTTGGACATACTTGACCTAAGTTTTATCCTAAAATACATGCTCAGAACGGTCAATAATTATTTCAATTTTTATTTAATGATTTGCATCTATAAAACACTCTTCTTATTATGAAAGGAAACCCGAAAAAAAATGTGAATCTAATGGGGTTTAATTTATTATATATGTTATAATGTTATTCAAATTTGAGTAAAGATATTCGTAACACTCAATAATATCATAAACGAAGTTTTGGTTCATCAAGCATCCTAAATTACTTTTCAATAGCACTTGGTATCCTAATATATTGTTGGTGCAATTTTGCCTTTAAAAGTATTTTTCCCCTCCATAATGAGCATTCTAAACTGAAGATATCAAGTGCTACTAAGAAAATACTTTAAGGTGATCAATACACTAGAAATTACTAAAAAAATATTTTTAAAGTGTTAGGTGAACCACAAATTAATTTAGCATGCTGAGTACTAATTAATGAGAAAAAAATACTTCTGAGAGCATGATAGATGTAACTTAACCCTTTGTATTTGTTGTCTAGCTATATGTTTGATTGTCATCTAATCATTGAGTGCATTTACTTTGTAGGGACGTGAGAATGAGAGGGTAAGGGTGGTGAATTCAAAATTGTGTTCTATACGGTTAGAAGATCTGCCAGAGTTGGAATATATTTGGAAGGGCTACCCCCCACAAATTGTGAGCCTTCATACACTTGAATTTATTTCATTGGATGCTTGCCCAAGATTGAAAAATATGTTCACTCTTGACACTAGTACAAGCTTTCCTAAGTTGAGGGTTTTGGTAGTAAATGAATGCAAGGAATGGGAGGGAATATTTTGTGAAGAATCAGTTAAAAATATTTCTTCCTCTTCTTCTTCTTCCATTGTTTGCTTCCCCAGACTTGAGTGGATTCGTATATATGACTGCCACAAAGTGAAAAAGTTGTTCTCATATTCTCTAGCATCTCATTGTCCTTCATTGAAAAAAATAACCATTCATGATTGCTATCAACTTGAGGGGGTTGTTCAAGTTTGTTATGAAGGTGAAGTTATTCATGAAAGACTATTTCCTAAGCTTAATGATTTGGATCTCCAAAGGTTGCCAAAGTTGAGAGAAATTTATCCGGGTTATGAATTCCCCCTCCTGTCCGGTACTGTAGAAATAGAAGACTGTCCAAACATATGTAATATTCCATTAGAATATAAAGCCTCATCAGGTACGTACTTACACTCTTTCTAAATATAACCAACCAAATTTATTATTTTTTTTCATGAAATAATCAACAAAATATTACTTACCGGATTACTCTTCCTTTCAAACTATTATTAATTTCAATCAATGAAATGATTTTGTGCATGACAACTTCTGTCACTCATTAAAATACAGCTCTACATCAATTGTATCTTCTAATATCAAACACTTCATAATTTCTATGTTACTGTTTTTGTCACAAACATTTATTGAGAAAAGTCACTTATTTAAGAGAATTGTCCTTCGCCCTCCCTATGGAAAAAAAGTCTTGACAAGGAAAATTTCTATTTGACACACACACACATTTCCCTCTTATTTTTTTTATCAGAAACTAAAATCATTCTTCCTGTGCTTTGCTGTCTACAAAACTGTCATTATATGAAAATAAATATATATAATATATTAAATAACTGACATGTTGCTCTAATATTAGAGGTTGAAGAGTTATACAACCCAAAAGTAATTTATATTTTAACCATTTACCATTTTTAACACATTATTCTCATCACTATAAATAGTTAGCTAAGGACAATTTTGGAAAATGCGTAAAATATAAAATAAATAGGGCCTTTAAATTTTATACTGTCTATGTACTATTTTGGCGTAAATTTAAGTTGCTAATTGTTTGTTTTTTCAGACTTGGAGATCGAATCAGAAAGTTAGAGAGAGAATAAAGGGGTGATGAACTGATGATGATCGATGAGCTTTGGATATTTCTGACGTCTTCTTTATTACTTTATCAGCATTTGCGTTTTACTAAGCGGTTTGTGAAAATGTGTTGGATGTGTGTCAGTGTGCTAAAAATTATCCAATATTTAATAATTGTGTGGCTTGAGAGGACTTCTTATTGTATTAATCAATTTACAAAAATAAATAAATAAATATGTGTGTCAATTTACAAAAATAAATAAATAAATATGTGTGTGTATCATTCACGTTTCCATACTCAATTTTATCAGGGAAACCAGGAGAAGAATTTACTTAAAAAATCTTCTTCACAAATAATTAATGGTGTATATCAAATATAGTATAAGAATGTGTCATTTTACATTTTTGGTAATTTTTCACAGGATTGTATCAATTAATATAAAATTACTATTGGAAAGAATATACTAATAATAAAATACAAAAAAAAACTATAATTTTATATTAGAACTTCTTTTTCATATCACCGGACATAATTAACAAAATCAATAGCCAATAACAGTATATTTGTGTTGAAGAGGTTAATATTCCTAGGACATTTAAAAGCTGTTGGATTTATTTTTTACATGTAAAATAATTTGTGCACAACTAAACCATAAACTACAGGATTATAAGATAAATATATGAAAATAATCAAAATATACCTAACACAAAAGCGTGTTATTGTTTTGTAAGCATACAACACCCTTTCAGGAATCAACTCAGAAACTCAGAAAGAATGTGAAAAAGGGTGTCAAATTAATCAAACAAAATACAAGACATATTGTTGATATATGGTTAGAGCAATATTATTACAGGAAAATTTCACACAAGGACCACCGTAGACTATTAATATCCAATGGCTTCAAAAAATTCTAAAAATTCACTGCAAATCATCCTTCGACAAAATAAAATTAAAATTAGTGGTGAAAAGACATTGGTTCTCCAAGCAACTATAATTAGCAAATTAACTAGTACAAAACATGAAATTAACAACACACAAGGGAATTAGGATGTAATAAATTAGGGACCTAAACAGTTGACCTTTTTCTTTTTTTTTTTTTTAAAAAAAAAGATAACAAAGTAAGGGCACTGATGTTTTTTTCCGGACCCAAACAGCTAGCTTCAAAAACATAGAGGGGGAATAACATAGAGTTAGTCTAATGGTGTAAGGTCTTTGTTATATCCCTTCAGGTTTCAAGTTTGAATCTCATATGAGGCACTTATGTTAGAAGGGACAACTACAAACCATAAACAGGATATCAGGTGATAATATCAAAAAAATACATACAAGAGGATATAATTAGAAAAAAATTGTTAATTATGTTATGAATATACTAATTATATGGATGTCCATTGACTCAAGATCTTCAAATATTACAAGATGACATAGTACCATGCATAGTAATCTACTATTTGTGTGGGACCCACGGCCAAAATTTTCATTCACCAACTACCATTTGGTGAAACAACCATTTGGTAAATTTTGAAAATGTATTTGGGGAATATTACACCTAATGACCCAAAGATATAGAAATTATACTTAAAGACTCATTTTCCTTCTATAAATAGAGCTCTTCTGTAAACATTCAGAATACACTTGAAATGAGAATTTCTCTCTCTATTTTCTTTCTATAATCTCTTCCCTTATTCTCTTCAGTTTTATAAAACGTTATCAGCACGAAGCTTTACCCGAGCTGCATGTTTCATCATCAGATCATTAGAAATTAGAGATCAAATAGATTCTCAGCCTCACACGAATCTGATTTCCCAAAACAACTTTCCTGATCTCAAACTCCACAATCGCCCCCATTTCCTTCCTCCGTTCCTCCTCTGTGATTGCTTACCTCCACCGTCACCCACCCCTGCCTCTTCCTCCATTGCCTTGTTCACCATCGCTCTTCACCTCTGCTTTCTTCGTCACCCTCTGTTACATTTTCTTTTCGACGATGGTGACTCCACTCAGGTACGTTTTATTGTGATTAAAAAAATGTCTGAAAAGCAAAAGCAGAGTTCACGTGAAGAGCAGGTAATGTATGAATATTATATGATATATAATATAATATTCAATTATATAATATTAAAATAAAAAAAGGAAACATACACGGTTTGAAACTTTTCTAATGGGCCATATATAGTTTATATTATAATAATATATTATATTATAAAATGATCTCTTCGTCCTCTTCCTTTTCTTCGTCCGCTTCTACATCTTCATGGAGCAGGTAAGTTTATATTATTATAATATTATATCATTAAGTTTATGTGATCCTTTTACCAATTCATTTATGCATTATGATGAATAATGATATTAGGAAATCTTTATTATTATTGTTATTAATTTGACTCCTACATGGAAGTCTAAATTTAATCTTTCAGTAATTTTACCTTATTCGCTATTTACAATGAATAGTAATTTTTACTATTCATGATAATTTTACATTTTACTCTTATATAGAAGGTTTTACCTCCTACATAGATATCTATTTTGTTGTTACTAACTTTAACATAACATTTACTTTATGTTATTAGATATTTTTGGCTTCAAAATGGATGGTTTTACCTCCTACATAGATATATACTTTATTGTTACTAACTTTAACATAACATTTACTTTATGTGACTAACATAACATTTATTTTCTTTCATGGAGGAACACTAGTATAGTGAGCTCCATTTATTTATTTTTCATGGTGGCGACATTAGTATAGTGGGTTCCATTTGTTTATTTATTTTATATTCCCCTTCCCCTTTATATTTTATTTTTTATTGCTTATTTTATTTATAATTTATTTATTGCTTTATATATATCCCCCTCCCTTTTATTATTTATGGCAACCACACTATTAGTGGGTTCCATCTATTTATTTTATTATGTTTATATTTTATTTATCCTGAAGATAAATTGTTAAAAAACCATATTTATCATGGATCAAAATGTCATGGTAATATGAGACATAAATTAGCTAGAAGTCAAGAGATAAATTTAGCCTGAAGCTAAAAGATATGTTGGCCTGAAGCCAAAAAAAGACAATATTATTTCAACAAAGATCAATAGCAAGTGGCTTAACTCCTTTACAAAGATTGATTATCTCATTCTGAAGATATTTAATGTCATCTTCTTTTGCTTCTCTTAAGATAGGATTAAGATGAGACAAAGCTCTTCGTAATATTGAGATTTGCATCATAAGTTTTTTAAGCTTTTTGTATGGCCACTCAGTTAACCCTCCTTTTTTATATATCTTTTGGATGGTGTGAGTAGACATATTTAATTGTTTACTCGCATCATCGAGGGTTAAATAAAAATAATTTTTTAAATCATAGAGCATCGTTTTCTTTATTCTTTCTCGTTGCTCCATTGTTAATCTATATAATTTACTCTGATTAAGGGATGAAGTATCATATGGAATATTAACCGCGGGTTATTTTCCTTTATCTAATGGATTTTCAATGTTGGTTTGAAATGAACTCCCGCGGGGTTCATTTGGATTATTTGTCTATTCTGAACCAACACAAAGACTTCATAATAGGTCAATACAGGATCTCGCATCAAGTTATATCTTGATACTTGTAAATCTATACAATACTATGTCAGAAAATGTTTGATTTCTCCAAAGTTTTTATTTGTAAAATCAAACATTGGAAGCCTGTCAATATTGTAAGATTTATCCTGTACATTTTCAAATAAAACAGCGTGAGAAATCATACTTGTTCTCCTTCCATGAACTTCAAGTTTATGACACTAAAGTCCGTTGGTATGTATGATCTCCTGTAAAACATCACAACAACTACATTCCAATAAACTAGTAGTTGTTAACTAGCCGGTAGTTGCTGGCTGACTAGTGGTTATAGTTGGCTGGCTAGTTATTGTTGCTTGCTGGCTAGTGGTTGCTGCCAAACTGATGGTTATTTGTTGGCTGATTGTTGATGGCTGGTTAATGGTTGTTTACTGGCTTGTGATTGCTGGCTAATTGATTGTTGTCACTATTGGTTGAACTGGATTGGTAGATTGTCATAGTTCTACACCTCTTAACTGGCCTCCTTGATGAACCTGCTTCAGTTGTACCTTCAATCATTATAGATTGAGGAAGAACGTTTGTTCTTGGGGGAGAAGTAGGTACATTTGAAGCAGAAGGAGGAATAAACATGTCTAAAGAATCAGAAAATAGTAAAGAAGAAAATGACATGTTTGTTTGATCATCATACAATAAAGCATCAAGATATGCTGTGTCTGATGTATTATAAACTGGGATAAAATTACTTGGTCCTGTCATGGCAATAGAATTTAGAGAAATATGTGTGAGTATCTGGTAGTTGATGTTATTAGATGCTTGAGCGTTTATGAGGCATGTTTGTTAGCCTTCTTCTATTTATAGCGGAATTAAATCCTATTGAATCTCTGCAGATTTGCGCAGTCCTGTTAAATCTCTGCAGATCTGCTCCCTATAAAGCACGAGCTTAGAGTCTTTTTGACTTTAAATGCATACAACAATCTATAATGTCGCGTCTGTGATGCAATATCACGCCTGTGATTCTACAGTGATGCATCTGTGATTCCACAGTGTTGCGCTCGTGAATCTGCAGTGATACACCTAGTCTATCCTCTTGCATATAGCCTTTTTGACTTTTATGTATGTGATGCTCTGGAGCAAGTAGGATACTATTTAATCATCAGAATATTTTTATGAGATTGATGATTTTGATAATTTCGATGAATATTTAATTGTCGATTCTGAAAAATGAAAATTTTGTTACCAGAAGTAACAAAATTATGCATTGATAATGCACTAAGAAATCTGTGAAATTTTAATGTTATCTGTAGAAATATATATCATATATGCTATTATCATGGAATATTGTGTGGAAGTTCCATGTATTGTTTTTAATGGACTCACACTTGAGGGGGAGAATGATATATATATATATATATATATATATATATATATATATATATATCAAGTGTGAGTGTTTGTGTATTAATTTTCTATAAATGGTTGTGTTAATTCTTTCTGAATGTTTGTATGTTAATTCCCTCGAAATTGATATTAGATTTGATGATAAATCATATGGAAAGTTGGCATGACTTGTTTAATCATCCGAGTCATATATTATTATGTGCTGCTTGTTCTCAAATAGATATATTTATGAGAATATTATTTATTATGACTGGAAATGGATTTCTGGAAATGTATCAAATTGAATGATATAGGATACATGTGAGATTATAAATCTGCAAAGTTTGCAGTGATGTTTGTAATAAGAAGTTTGCAAGATATTATGCGCACAATTTCTAAATTTAATGATCCAGAAATCATATATGAGTAAATCAATGTTTATGAGAACATTGTTTATATGTGTATATTTGCAGTAATTATATAAGCCAACAAAATTCTCCCCATAAAATTGGCTTTTGGTCAGGAGCTAGATTAATTCCATCTTAAAAGTTCTGAATGTGCAATGATTATTTATAATGCTCACAGATGGATACACACTGTATGATTAGATAAGGGGGAGATAATAAGCAGATTGGGTAAAAGAGATAAAGTGTAATGAATTATCATTGGCTCTTTTTTATCCTAGTACAAAGAAATATACACTAAAAGTTTAAAAGATAATTCCTTTACAGAGAATGCCAGAAGCATTTACTGACTTAAAGAAAGTGACAAAGTCACATGTCCCAATTGCGAATTGTTATAAAGCACACCAGAAGTGTTTGCAGGTCCATCGGTTTTAAAGATAAAAATCCTCGAATGAGAAAATGAGCTATAAGAATATAGATGATCAAGTCGAGAATAATTAAGAAAAGCTCCAGAAGAGCCATCTCCTGAAGAGATGTTATCTTCAGAAGAGATGTTATTTCCAGACTTGAATATTTTGGTCCTACAAGAGACCTAGGTACCTATATATGTGAATATAAAGAGATCTCAATAAATGAAATCCGATGGGACCGAAAATGACGTTGACATTGATGTTATTTATGTTTATATGATAGCATATGTTGTAATGAATGATAATGAGGATCATGAGCCAAATATATTAGTGTGCTAGAAGCACATGTTCCTAAAGGACGTAAGGTGCCAAAAACATATGTCCCTGAAGGATTAAATATGCCAGAAGCATAAGTCTTTGAAAGACTCAAGATGCTAGAAGTATCAAATTTTCGAGAATAATGATAAGTTCATATATTGCCAGAAGCAATTAGAGTGTGCATCTTAATGAATATTTATTAAAATTCTATATGCACATGTATATTTATAAAATGATTATTGTGATTTTACTTGAAAGATTTAGATCTTACAGGTATACAATGAATAATCAGACTGGGCGTTTCTATTATTCTATAGTGAATAACAGAATACTTGATGATAGAAAGAATGATATGTTTAGAAAGACATTGAAGCAATGCGGTCATCAGGGGGAGCAAGTCTGATGCAATCAAGAGAGGGAGACGATACATGCTGTACTCTTTTTCCCTTATCTAGGTTTTGTCCCACTGGGTTTTCCTAGAAAGGTTTTTAATGAGGCAGCACTCAACAGTGTATCAATGAATGATGTACTCTTTTCTTTGGCTAGGTTTTTATCCCACTGGGTTTTTCCTAGTTAAAGTTTTTAATGAGGCACATTCATAATGGACATCCAAGGGGGAGTGTTATGAATATACTCATTATGTGAATGTCCATTGACTCAAGATCTCCAAATATTACAAGATGACATAGTACCATGCATAGTAATCTACTATTTGTGTAGGACCCACGGCCAAAATTTTCATTCACCAACTACCATTTGATGAAACAACCATTTGGTAAATTTTGAAAATGTATTTGGGGAATATTACACCTAATGACCCAAAGATATAGAAATTATACTTAAAGACTCATTTTCCTTCTATAAATAGAGGTCTTCTATAAACATTCAGAATACACTTGAAATGAGAATTTCTCTCTCTACTTTCTCTTTCTATAATCTCTTCCCTTATTCTCTTCAGTTTTATAAAAAATTAAGCATATTTGAGTTGTTAAAGCTCACAAGTCGTAAAAGTATGTGTTCCCTAATATATATGGCATTCCCTGATTTCACTATATTGAGTTCTTCTTTCACCTGTAAATCCTTTTTTGCAATTCCTAAATGATAATCCAATAATACTGCTTGTCCACGTACGTAACCAAACTGTCATCAGACAACAATAATACAGTATCCTTTTATCTGGGTTTTAGATATTATGAGGTGATAAGATCAGACTAACAAGTAACTCCAAAGCTTCTTAATTATTTCCTGAATCATTCCAACATTTTCTTAATGTGTCATAATCATGCAAGGCACAAGTTTGTCGATTTATAGGAATGAAAGGAGGAATATTTAGAAGCGTGTGTGATAATTTCAACCTTGGAAAAAAATTATGATTGCATTAATTGACATAAATTATTAATTAACTTTTTTTTTTGTACCTTGATTAAGTGGCTTACTTCGGAAGTTTACTAAGTTTGAATAACTTTATTGTTTTTGACTTGTATCACATCTTTCTTCTCTGACATATCAAAATTGTAATAACAATTACTTTGGCGCCCAAATAAAGAAGGGAATACTTCGTTTTATTCCTCTCCAAGGAATGGACGGCATAAAATAAACCTAAATTAAACCAATACATATTTAATAAAATATACAATTACAACAAAGTTAAAGCAGCTTTAACTCTATTGTAATATACATGCACACACAGAGCTTACTTGAAACTTTAAAATTGGTGTCCCCGTAATTAAAGAGCTTAAGCAAAGAACAAATCCTATCATTATGTACTTGTTCAATAGTTTATTGTGGAAAGTACGATTGAATTATTTTGAACGAACATGCATTATATATAAATTACAAATACTTCATGTGAAATATATTCTCATTCTCTTTGGACGTGAAAATCTCTTATTCCATTTTTTATTTGGACCAGAAGTAAAAAATCTCTTTTTTATCTGTCCATTTCATGGATTGAATTTACAAGTTATTATTAAGATATCTTAAAATAGAATTTTCTCTCGTTTGCTCTACCTCTTTTTTCTGTTACAAAATTGGTATGTTTACTTTGGAAGTTTATTTGAAAGATTTTTGTTTACTACTCCCTCTAGTCCTAGTTATATGATTAAATTTGTAGTACAATTTGCATTATAAATTTAGTCCTATAATTAGAATCAGAGGTAGTATCAAATAATAGAGTAAAATACATTAACTACCCTTATATTTTACCTAAAGTATAGAAACACCTCCTCAATTTTAAAAACCCATATAAACCTTCTTCAAAAGAAAATGCATGTCATACAAACATACATTGTATTTTTTTTAAGTTTCATTTCCATCAATTCAACTATTAGTTAACCTTTAAGTTTGACCAAAAAACCTTCATTTAACAAAAGAATCATTTAAACATGAACATTTTCAAAAAATATACAACCAAAAAATTAAGGGAAAATCTCATTTAAATATCATATGAAATTCCAGAACCTCCAAAACATCTATTAAAAAATTAAAAGGACACAAAGGTGATTAGGAAAAATATGACATTTTGAAATCTAAGTGTTTTTACTAAAATGCCCTTACATATTATTTCTCTCTCCTCACCTTCTCACTAGGAAACCAGCTAGCCATGGATTCTCTCTCTCTTTCTCTACGCTAAATAGACATCCGAAAAACCAGTAGCCATGGATTCTTTCTCCTTTTCTCTCCACCATGGATTCTTCTCTACAACTCTCATTGCTCCGTACTATTTCAATCCTTAGGATGCTTTGCTCACCCATGGTGACCGCCATTGATGAACCGCAAGGAAGCTTCATGCCTCCAACTATGCCATCAGCCCCCACATTTCTTCACGTTCGCCATCACACTGCTTTCTAGCGTGGAGTATAGGAAGGATCGGGAAGAGGAAGAGGAGAGAAAGACGAATTTCATTGTTGGAAAGATTTGGTATGTGATGATTGTTGGAGCAGGTCTCCATTCTTGGAAGGGAAAGGAAGAAGAGATGAAGAAGATGATGAAAAATAACCTTGGCATATGAACAAATTGAGTAATGAGAATAACAAATTTATTAATGAGATTAACAAGTTCAATAATGGGAATGACAAGTTCATTTTTTAGGGGAACACATGTCACTTTGATGAAAGCATAATCCAAGCACCATTAACAAATTGCATAATGAGAATAATAACAAGTTCATTAATGAGAATAATAAGTTCATTCTTCAACTAGAAATTGTCCACATTTGTTAACACTTGAAAAATAAGCTTGTTATTCTCATTACTAAACTTGTTAATACTATTAATGAACTTATTATTCCCTTTACTCAATTTGTTCATATGCCAGGGTTATTTTTCATCATCTTCTTCATCTCTTCTTCCTTCCCCTTCTATGTATTTATAGGATCTACCAAAATGGGGGAATATATTTGGAAGGGCCCACACAAATCGTGAGTCTCCATAGACTTGAAAAGGTTATATTGCATGATTTCTCTAGATTAAAAAGTATCTTCAGTGTTTAAAAAGTATTATTTAAGGGCAATGTTTTCACTTTAGCTCCTCTAACCATATGCACTCTATGGGCAGCACATGATCCCAAATCATTTCAAATTATTCCGGCTTAATCACATCATAAACCCCCATAGGCTACATGTAGTAAAAACTTGGAAGAAAAAACTATGTTTACCCCTATTTTCTAATAAAGTAAAAGAGCAATAATCATGAGATACTCACCAGTCATTTGTAATCATACATGAATGAATGAAAAATAACTTTAACTACATGTGGTGTGTGATGAGACTCATGGTTACCTGCCACTAAAACATCTTTTTACTCTTAGCCATTACATTATACCCATTACCCATATACATGGTCACAGCCACTTTCTGTCATTGATCCACACCTTTTTCTCTTCATCTTCTCGCTTCCTTCTTCTTCTTGATTCATCAATTCCTACAAAATACTCAACCAGCAAGATGAACTGATTGACTATGTAATACCCTAATTTTTATAATATATTTAAATATATATTTAGACAAATAATACTTATTGAAAATAGGTGAATATGAGGTCTCAAACACCTTGTATTGAATTTATTAGGACAATGTCTCCTAAGAATAAATAATTTACAAATAGGTCCCTGAAATATTTATGGGTTATAAAATACCCTGAAAATATTATAAAGAGACAAATAAATATTTATTTGAAATAGGGAAGAATATTGTCCCTAATTTAGGTAATTTATTAAATTATTACCTTGGAAAAATTAAAGGAGAAAAATCAAAAAGTATTAAGGGACCATATTGGACCCCATGATTTATAATATTTTGCATAATGCATAAATTATCAATTTCAGTAAAATAGTTGTGAGAAAATAATTAATCTTAATTAAGAAAATTGTCAACAATTAATAAGTGATTAAATAAGTAATTAATTGTTGATTGTTTAAACATGAATAAAAGGGAATATCCAAAGTTAATTATATGAAACACCTAATTTGATATTAATGACCAATGGGGGGTCAAGGTTGGCATAAAGAGTGTTGCTAATTAATTTAGCATAATTAAAAGGTATATTAAGTAAATTACAAATATCCTTAATAGAATAAGCTTGCACTAATTGAGATTAGTTGCACAATTCTTCAAGATGATTAGAGACAAACTAAAAGAGGTCTAATTATATTTAAAAATAATTAAGCCAAAGAGAATGAAATAATATCTTAAGTAATTAAGTCTAAATCTTCATATAATTGAGTTAGCTAGTGGCAAAATATAATTAAGGAGCATGTAAACACTTGATAATTAAGAATTGCTAATTAGTGTTGAAAAGTCAACAATGACACCTAAGCCTTGATTATGTCATCAAGATGACATCACAAGAGCACATGTGTATGTTGTGAGTGTGTGTGTGCCTAAGTGTTGTGCATGTGTGTGTGTGTAGTGGAGGAAAGAGAAAAGATGAATCTAGAAAAGGGGGGAGGTGGCAATTTTTTTGTAAGAGGTGTAAGATCAAGATTTAAGCTTCCTAGTTAAGTTAAATCCAATGGTTAGAATGAAATTAAAGTTGCTAAATAGTTAACTTATGGTTGGCTATAAATAGGAGGCTTCATGCTTCATTTTTCTTCACACCAAATCACACTTCAAGAAAGGTGATTTCTAAGTAGGAGAGGGAGGAGGAATCTTGAAGCAAGAAGGAGAGTCTTCAAGAGGTAAGTTCTAGCATTTAAATTTCTAGTTTTTAGTTTTTATAAGTTCTTAGTATAAATGTTAGTTTAATCTAGAAAATTAGAGAATAAATTCCTATACTTGTTTTTAGGCCTCGTTGCATTGAAAAATGCCTGAAGAGGTAAAAACATGATAGGAAATGATGTTTAGAAGTCCTTAGATTAAATTTGTAAGAGTTGCATAATTTTTGGTTCTTAAGTCCTTGTCAGGCAGCGAAGAAGATGCTATGATTTTATGAAGCAAATGAAGTTATAAAATCATGAAATTCTCCAGAAATAAAGTAGACATGTAGGGCTTTCCAAATATATAAAATATCCAAACTTTTGATCTCTGGTCAAGGAGATATGAATTTTTGAAGTTAAACCATTTTTACTGGAATAAAATCTGGGCAACGTTGAGAAAATTTAAAACTGGGAATGATTCATGGTGTTCTAGGTTCTGGGAATATTTTTCCTTGAAAATAGACATGCCAAGGGTCATGAGGAATTTTACAGTACCTCAAAATGATTTTTGTAGAATTAATTATGATTTTTCAAAGTTACCGAAAAATCTGCCCAGAAAATACTGCACTGCGTTTTTGAATAAATGTAAGGGCAGAATTGTAAATAACAAATCCACCAAGGGTAGAGAAGTAAATAGAGGTGGAAATATCTCTTAGGATATTATTCTAAGTGATATGGTGATATGTTAGGATATCCGGGAGGTCCAGGGCCGGATCCAAAGGTCGGACGTTTGACAGTACCGGTGAAAGGTACGGACGTGTATTGTAACTCTAACTCTTATGCTGCTTGTATGCTCTATATGTGATGTGATGATTCATATAGTCGTAGACAAGACTGGGTCTTGGGTCATGCATCGTGATTAAGACTTTGTATTAAGTCACTGTTTATATATTCAGCTATTATGTGAAAACGGGTTACAGTCTTGGTAATACCGTATGGATGTTTTCCTAGCGCTGAGGACACGCTCCAGGGCGTGGCACTGGTTTATGTGCAAACTATGTGGACCTTACATGGGCTGTGTGCTATGTAGAGGTATTGTTGTGATATGAACTATGACATGTGCTGTGTGCTATGTATAGTTATATGTTGAATTGTAAATGAATATTTATCATGCATACTGTTATACTTGAGCATAAGGTTAACTGTTACCTGAGGTCTAATGGGTATTGGACCTCAGTCTTAATGACTAGCATAGGGAAGAAACCAGGATAGAGAAGATGCCGGTGGATAGAGCCGTGAAGAGGCAGCGGTCGAAGACGAAGGTCGGTAGAAGTTATTAGGATTTAGTTTCTGGCAAGAATCTAATAAAGTTATTTCAAATCATTTGGTGCTTAAACTAAGGAAGGGTTCATCGGTGGGTTGTCACAAGTCGCCATAGAGTTGGTGAGACTCCCATTAGATTGAACACCGACCTGGCCAAATTGTTTGATTAACTGATGTTAGGTTCCAAGCCATAGGTCTAGTTTAAGATTTTCTTTATCAGAGAATTGTATTTAATCTCTGTAAGATGTATCACATGAATATTCCTTCGGGATATTTAATATATCAGTTTATGTCGAGACATCATCATATGTCTGAGCATTCTATATCAGATACTCACTGTCCGAATTTTAGTGCTCGCTATCCATTTCCGCAGTACTTTAAGCTGTAACATCTCAAATTCTGTTGATTTTCCTAAAACTAAGTGTCGACCGACACGATTTTCGAACCTAGAATTTTGGAATGTTACAGACCAACAGAGTAATCAGAATCTACAGAAGCACAACGATAATCTTCCCCATTCCCCCCTCTTTATCCTCACTCCTCCTTTCTTGTTTCCTCTTTTTATCCATTCCCAAACAAAGCCGATTCACCTTACTCACTCTCTTCTCACTACTATCTCCCTCACTCAACACCTTTCCTTCTATAACTTCACAAGCATGCAATCACTTGTCTCTGTCTTCTTTGCCTCCACATTACCCATTTCCTTTGTCAGTCTTCTCGCTGAACCGATCATTGTTCCCGCTTTCCTGGTCCAGACCCAAACCCCTTGCTTCGACCCCTCGAAAGAGATATTCCATGGCATCAATGACGCTTGCGGCAAGAATCTCAACAGGAGCCGATGTTGTCCCGTTCTAGCTGCTTGGCTGTTCGCAGCTCGTGCTCGCTTGGCACTGGACGTGCCAGCTCCAGCTCTGGCTCCGGTATCCGGTGGCGACCTTCTTCCGATGATGCCAGATGACTCCCAGAAGTGCGTGAACACGCTCCAGGACTCGCTAACGAGTCGCAACATTCGGATTCCTCAACCCAACGACACATGCAAGGCTGTCCTTTGCATCTGCGGCATTCGACTTCACCAGATCACCTCCCTCAGCTTCCCTGCTGCGTTCAACGACATCACTGAAGCCCACAAAGACAACTCCACCGGGGTCCATATGGCCACCCCAACCCGACGATTTCTTCTTCAACCACCTCCAGAACAATAATAATTTTCTCTCAGGCCGTCACATCAAAGATAAATGAGAGGCGCCAGAAGATGATCATTCTTTTGTGGGAATCCATTTTCATTTATCCAATTGAAAATTGGGAGGAGCTGGAAAATCTTTTCCAATAGAAAACTTGAACCAAACAGCCACCGCCACTTTGAAAATAGCCATTTTTCTATTCTATCACCCAATTTGCAATGATCCAAACCAGTCCAATAGGATCGATCGGAAGTGCGTGAGAGAATAAATAATCATGCATTCTGGAGGAAGCATTGACTCAAAATCTTAAATTCAAACATTCACATTTTATTCATTTGATCTTCAAATTTATTCCTGATATTTCGACTCAAACAAGTTAATATGAATTGGGGTGATAAAGGATTAGAATTGCTATCATTTACTTGAGTTACCCTGGTGGCTTAATTATAAGCTTAATTTTAATTTATTTAGCATGAAATGTAAATCAACTGTGTTCATCAGATGATATTGGGAAAGAATTAATAGGCGCATGACATGATTCAACTATATGACGTGATACATTAGTGTTAGTATTGTAGTATACGCATACGGCACACCGATTAAAAATTATTAATCAAATTGAATAATCTATAGGCATCTTAATCAATGAGTCGTAGACGTATAATTAGCTAAAGAATAATGAATTAATATGCATTTATCTTATATGTATGGATTTAACACCATTATATAATTGTTCCAAAAAAAAACACCATTATATATATTCTTATAATTTCTTACCATATGAGCCTCAAATAATGAAAACGTTTAGAATCATTAACCTCAGCAAAATAAAAGGCTATTACCTCCAAAGATTTGTACTCCCTTGGGTTCTTAATATATACATACTTAGTATTGGGAAAATTGATCTTAATTTCAAATATATATATATATATATATATATATATATATATATATATATATATATATATCTATATCTTTCTGTGTGTATGTTTATCAATCTTTTTATAATTCTCAGTATTAATCAAAGATGAGAGACAATGAATGAAATAAGAAAGATGGATGTCTAGGGTATTTTAGAAAATACATGTCACATTAACTAACTTATTTAATCTAATCAAATTATATAATAAGTATGTCTTCTATTAAAGGAATATAATTTTTGTTTATATTAAAGACTAGAGGTAGTTTTTTTTTTTTTTTTGGCTAGAAATGAGAAGAAAAATAGCTCCAAAACAAATTTCTCATTGAAACAGACTTGTCATTTTTTCCCCTTCTCAATAATCTGGCCACATAGAAACAAACGATAGATGCAATTTTTTTTCCTTTTGCACTTAATTACTATTATCCATCTAATCTTGAAGGATAATTAAGCCTTTCAGACTTAAGCCTTGAATTGAAACCAATATACGTTACACCCTCAAGTCCTGTATAGAAGAGAATTCTCTAGGAATGACTTATTATTACTTGTAAGAGATATATAAGAGGAGTACCAATTATCCTCTTAAAATTTTTAGTATCAATTCCCTTTATATCCCATTAATTATTGACCAGTATTATTGTATTAATTTCTCTCTAACTCATCCTCTTCTCATGAATAAATTTATTTTTTAAAAAAATTATAGTATATGTTATTTATTTATTAGTAGTTATTAATTTTAACTAAATTTTGTATAAATTGCCTATGAATTATCAAATTATTTTGAAAAAAATGACTGAAAAAGAATTTTAAAATTATAAAATCCTAAATCAAGGTTATTACAAGAATTGATAAGGTATCCATAAGTTCTGATAAACAATTCAAAACTTATTTTATAGGAAATATATGAATTTGTTATGAATATATTTATTGTGTGGATGTTTATTGCATAGTAACCTTGAAGGTCTATAAATAGAGACTTATGTAAACATTTCAGTTACACTTGAATGAGAATTCATTTCATCTCTCTAGAATTTTTCTCTGACTTCTCTCTAGATTTCCTTCAGTTTTATAATACGTTATCAGTATGAATGCTTCTCCAAAATGGTTAAGTGTTATCATCCTTCATTTCCCAAAGTAATCTCTGGCAATCTTCATCATCCCGAATATCACTTTCATCTTTCTTGATATTTGTTTCCCAACACCATCACCCTCCTATGAAGCCATTATTGTAATAACTTTGGAAAACTCTCATTCTTTTCTCTCTCTACTTATTTTTTTGTGGAACTTCATTCTACTCTAATCTTCTCTGCTACTCATTTGCCGGAAAAAAAAAATTCCTCTAGCAGTAGTACTTCCAGGTCATAGATGGCCGAACAATTTTTAAGCCCTGTCAAGTTCGGACTGAGGCTCTCCAAGCGAATTCTAGTTCATTCTCCCACGGCGCCAAGATTTCCACATGTACCTGGCATATATTCAGAAGAACAAGTTGCAGCTTAGAGGAAGGAAGTAGAGCTTCCATCGTCGGCGGCGTCGATGGCAAAGGCTTTTTCGTTCCCATGAACTCCTCCCAAATACTTTGTTATCTAAAGGTTATATCCTGATGCTTGTAAATCTATACAATACTGTGTCAGAAAATGTTTGATTTCTCCAAAATTTTTGTTAGTAAAATCAAACATTGGAAGTCTGTCAGTATTATAAGATTTATCCTGTACATTTTCATATAAAACAGCATGAGAAATTATACCTGTCCTCCTCCCGTGAACTTCAAGTCTATGATACTGAAGTCCGTTGGTATGTATAATTTCCTGTAAAACATGACAGCAACTATATTCCAATAAGCTAGTAGTTGCTAACTGGCTTGTAGTTGCTGGCTGGCTTGTTGTTGATGGTTGGCTCGTTGTAGTTGCTGGCTGGCTAGTGGTTGTTGGCTGGCTAATTGTTGTTGATGGCTGGTTGGTTGTTGTTTGCTGGCTCATGAATGCTGGCTCATTGATTGTTGTGACTATTGGCTGAACTTGACTGGTAGACTCCATCAGTTCGGCCATAGTTCTACACCTTTTGATAGGCCTCCTTGATGAACCTACTTCAGTTGTACTTTCAATCCTTGTAGATTGAGGAAGAACATTTGTTCTTGGGGGAGAAGTAGGAACATTTGAAGCAGAAGGAGGAATAAACATCTCAAAAGGAGAAATAAATATCTCAGAAGGAGGAATAAACGTATCAAAAGGATTAGGAGATAATAATGAAGTAAATGACATGTTTGGTTGATCATCATACAACAAAGCATCAAGTAATGCTGTATCGGATGTTTCAGAAACTGGGATAAAACTGCTTGGTCCTGCCATGGCAATAGAATTTAGAGAAATATGTGTGAGTATCTAGTAGTTGATATTATCAGATGCTTGAGTGTTTGTGAGGCATGTTTGTTTGTCTTCCTCTATTTATAGTCGAATTAAGTCCTGTTGAATCTCTGTAGATCTGCTCCCTATAAAGCTCTTGGTAAAACCTTTTCAGGAGCCTTTTTGACTTTATATGTATACGACAATTTGAGTTGTTGCGCCTGTGATTCTACAATAATGTATCTGTGATTCCACAGTGTTGTGCTCGTGAAACTACAATGATACACCTGATGATTATGTATATTATAATAATATATATTTGATTGTTGATTTTGGAAAATGGCAATTTTATTACCAGAAGTAACAAAATTTTGCATTGATAATACATCTGTGGAATTTTAATGATATCTGTAGAAATAGATATCATATATGGAATATTGTATGGAAATTCTATGAATTAATTTCTACGGACTCACACTTGAGGGGGAGATTGATATATATCAAGTGTGAGTGTTTGTGTTAATTATCTATGAAAGTTTGTTTGTTAATTATTTGTGAATTTTTTTGTGTTAATTCCCCCAATTGATATTAGATTAAATTATAAATCATATAGAAAGTTGGCATGACTCGTTTGATCATCCGAGTCGTATAGCTGCATGTTCTCAAATAAAAATGATTATGAAAATATTACTGAAAATGGATCTCTGGAAATATATCAAATTGAAAGATTATATGTGAGATTATAAATATGCAAAGTTTGTAGTGGTGTTTGCAACCAGAAGTTTGCAATATATTATGCGCGCAATTTCCAGATTGTATGATCCAGAAATTATATATGAGGTTTTGAGAACATTGTTTATATGTGTATATTTGCAGCAATTATATAAGCCAACAGAATTCTCCCTGTAAAATTGTCTTTTGGTCAGGAGTCAGATAAATTCCATTTTAAAAGTTTTGAATGTGCAATGATTATTAATCTTCTATAATGCACACAGATGGATATACACTGTATGATTAGATGAGAGAGAGAAAAATAAGCAGATTGGGTAAAGAGATTAGCTGGAATGAATTATGATTGGCTCATTTTGATCCTCATATAAAGAAATGTGCACTAAAAGTTCAAAAGATAATTCATTTGCAGAGTTTAGCTAATCGAATGCTAAAAGTATTTACTGACCTAAAGAAAGTGACAAAGTCACATGTCCCAACTGCAAATGCTCCTATATGAATTGTTATAAAGCACGCCTGAAGCGTCACTGGTCCATCGGTTTTAAATATAAAAAATCCTCGAAAGAGAAAAGGAGATAAGAATATAGATGATCAAGTTGAGAATAATTAAGAAAAACTCCAGAAGAGCAATCTTATGAAGAGATGTTATCTCCAGAAGAGATATTACAAGAAGAGTGTATTGTGGTCCAAAAAGAGACCTAGGTACCTAATATATGTGAATATAATGAGATCTTAATAAATTATGAATGAAATCCGATGGGACTGAAAGTAAAATCAACGTTGATGACATCTATGTTTATGTGATAGCATATGCTGTAATGAATAATAATGAGGATCATGAGTCACAATATATTAGTGTGTGCTAGAAGCAAATGTCCTTGAAGGACGTAAGGCGCCAGAAACACATATGTCCCAGAAGGACACAAGATGCTATGAGTATCAAATTCTCGAGAATAATCAATTAAATAAGTTTATTGCATGAAGCAATCATAGTGCATATAGTATCATTATCTGAATAAATATTTATTAAAATTTTTATATGCACATGTATGAAAAGATTTAAATGTATTTTATTATGATTTTACTTGAAAGATTAAGTTCTTGCAAGTACATGATGAATAATCAGACTGGGCGTTTTTGTAATTATTTCATAAGGAAGTTATGCTCAGAAAATATTGAAAATAATGTAATCATCAGGGGGATCAAATTTGATGTAATCAAGAGGGGGAGACGATACACACTGTATTTTTTTTTTCCTTATCTAGGTTTTGCCCCATTGGGTTTTCCTAGAAAGGTTTTTAATGAGGCAGCATTAGAAAGTGTATCAATGAATGATGTATTCTTTTCTTTGGCTAGGTTTTTATCTCACTAGGTTTTTCCTAATTAAAGTTTTTAACGAGACACATTCATAATAAACATCCAAGGGGGAGTGTTATGAATATATTTATTGTGTGGATGTTTATTGCATAGTAACCCTTGAAGGTCTATAAATAGAGACCTTATGTAAACATTTCAGTTACACTTGAATGAGAATTCATTTTATCTTTCTAGAATTTTTCTTTGACTTCTCTCTAAATTTCTTTCAGTTTTATAATAGAATTGGAATTCTTCAATTTTAATTTTTTTTCCCCTGTCATTTTCCCAATTATTTTTTATTACCTTCTTTTCCACATCTTGATGTCCGTTGTGTGTTGCAACTAACGCCTAAGTTTCACTTCAACCGCCTGATACTTACGTAACTTCAAGGTTCCGACATCTCACGCGATCTGTGACCCGTTGGATGAGCGTCTAGTAAATTGCTTTTGATTGGTACGTGATACACTTTCCTTTAATGCGCGTGGTGAACTAGTCCTCGCCTCCTTAACGAGAGCCAGGCTGACTTGCATTTACCAAATGCCACAGCACGGCGGGCTCGTCAACTCTCCACTGGTCGAGAACCCTGAAGAGAAATCTCCATCAGAGTCCAAAATAATAATCTTTTTATTTTGTATTTTAATAGTACAAAGAAGGCTGCATTTGGTACTCAACAAACTGGTGAAGGAATCTATCTTGCTTTAAAAATTGCATTTGGTGGTGATTATGTCGTTAGGCTTTCATTTTCTGTATCTGATGGGCTTGTGACTGGTCGTTGGGCGTTGTTGTTTCTCGTCTTTGACTCTTTTTGAAGCAAACGCTCGCTTTCTCTAATGATATGGTGGTTTTTGGGTTAGCATTTCTGGTGCATTGTGGTAGGCCGCAATGAAGGAGTGAGCTGTGGGATTGCAGTTGAATTTCGAGAGATATGGTATGCCTGAGATTCGACATGGTTGCCGGTAGAAGATTGGTCTCCTGGTTGAGTAAGAGAAAGGGGTTAGGGTTTGTATTGCAGGTTGCGTTTTGGTGTTTGGCTGTTCTGTTGTTTATTCGTCCCGTGGCGGGTCTGAGACCACTAAGGGAGAGAACTCGGTCGTGGGGCGATGAGGTTAGTGTTGGCACTTGTTATTAATTGCAGTGTTGCTATTTGATTTTGGTAATTATAGATGCATAATGAGAATTTCAATGAGCTTGGACCCATATAAAGTGGTTTGTTTTTTTTAAATCATGGGGCTCTTGCATTTAGGCTTTTATCTGCCAAGCCACAGGAGTTGCTTTAGTTGTTACTTCTTGTCCTGGTATGAAAGCAGAAACAAAAAAATTGGAGTTCAATCGCGTCCTTTTGAATATATGGAGTATTGTGGCTTAGAGAAGGGCCTCTGCGCTGCATTGTTTTTGCAATAGATTCTGCAGGATTTGCAGTGGGTAATTAGGTCTTAATTTGTTTAGAACGTGAAGAGTCATATCAATTAACCATATTTTCCTTGATGAGAGAACCAGAGACGATTAACAAGTCTCAGCGGAATTAAAACTGCATTGAAGTAGTATCAGATTATATTCAGAAAGAGTTTTATATCAAGCTGCTGCTTTGTAATTATATGCGAACTGATTTACTGAAAGCTATCTATCATTCATCTTTTGTAATTATCTTTAATTGTGCTTGGAGAGTAGTGCATAATAGCATCATGAGATCCATGTAGTCAATCCCACCTAGTGGAATAAAGGCTTCGTTGTTGTTCTTGTGCTTGGAGGGTAGAAGTTTTTCATAATTTAATAGTCACGAGGCCAGTTATTACTATGCAATCTGCTTGTATATTATCCAAATGTTCTTTTTAAAAAATCCTCAAATTGAGATGCGTGTTATCAGAACTATAACTGAAAGGGAAATATTGTTTTGTGTCCATGCATACCTGGATATTATTTCATTTGTAATTGTCCTCATTTCCACACCTGTATGGGAAATTTGGAGTTAACTGGTGCGTATCTACTTCACAATGGAAAGCAAATCAGTTATCAATTTATCGTGAAAGATCTCTCTCTCTATCTCACTCACACACACGCACAAAAATGTGGTGGGGGTACAATACCTTTTTTCTTCAAAGAAAATTTTACTAAGGTTGAGTTTGTCCAACATGCTTTTGCTTTATCTTAATATATTAATCATTAATTAGTTACACCGTTACTGTGAACATGTTTGCCTGAATATGGCTAATGGTTCAACATATAATATGTATGATCATGGCGAAATACCGAAATCTGATTGAATAATGACTCATTCATTTGCATCTTATTGATTTTGCTTCTTTCAGTGGCTAATCACAAGAAAAGTGGAAAGTGAGCTAGGTCCATTTTCACAATGGAACATAACAGGAACATACAAAGGTTTGTATTCTTGGCTGCCTCTATATGTTTGGATAGACATTATATTCTACTTATGGCTTGAGTCTGTATGTGACACAAATGAGAGAATTTCATCCGGTTCATTGAGATGTTGTTCACTTAAAGGGCTGTATATTCTTCACATAGACACACTTGTTGCCCTAAGGTGTTGCGGCCTGAGTTTGCAAGTTTGCCACATTCTGATGATGTTTACATGCTGCATTTGAGTTGCAGGAACTTGGAAATTTTTAGATACCACCAATGGCTCTTCCAGATTTCCTGACATCAGAAAAACAAATGGCAATACTGTAATTGAATTAATTAGTACGCCCACAAAAATAAATGGTGTGCATTATGTGCAGGTGAGATGTTAAACCATATAGTTGGTTTCATTTTAGCTGGAATTCTGCGTTCTTTTTTGGTTTATTTTCTTATTTACTCTATTCACTATTTTTAAATCAGTTCAGCTTCTGATAAAGGCACTACCAGCTTAACAGAGGGGCTAAATTAATGTTGCATTAAAAAAAAAATTGTTGGAAATATCAATGGATAAAGTGATTGTATTAAATAGTGAAGTTTTGATGCCAATCATGCTCTTGATATACTGAAACATGTGAAGTATCTTATCTTGTTCTGGTTCTCCTCGCCACATATTATGCATCACTTGAATGCTGTTCAATATTCATTGTGAAGCCATCATTCATCACATGCATTTAATGTTAGGCTGCCCTTGGATCAAAGTTGTCTCTCCATCAGTTTGCTATATTGATTGTTGCAATCTCAGTGGTGATGAGTTTTGTACACCACAGACATTAATATGCATTATTTTATTGATTCTGCTTGTGCATCATACATATGTGGATGTAGCCCAAGTACAGCTTTGATTTTCTCTACCATCATCCTCTATTAATCCATGTGCATCATTATGTATTGTTTGTGTGCATTTTTAGTTTCTGATGAAAGAATTTGTGTGCATAATTTTTTGTACGCATTATTTAAAACGTACCTGTCACTAACACCCAAGTATATAGTGGAATTCCGTACACATTGATGTTTTCTCGTAATCAGCAATTCAAACTCTTCTGGTGTGTCTTTCTCATGTAAAAAATGGCTATTTTAGTGTACCACCGGATCAAAGCATGTCTCTCTTTCCTTCAAATGTTTGAGAATTGATTCTTGAGGATTTGCTAGATGATAGTCTGTTTCGTTGAGTTTTTGTACATATTCAGACATGAGAATCTTTACTAATTTTCAGATAGAGAGAATAATATTCTGCAAAGGTCTGAACGCTATCAGGGATCATATTCTGTTGCTTCTGTCACTGTTGCTGAGTCATGCATATTATTATTTTTTCCTTCTGTATTCCATGCTTCTAGTTTATATGTGGATGATCAGTGTTCTGGTTTAATGAATTATTTTTTTCATTTTTCCACAACTCTTGACTTTTAGTTACGGCAAATCCTTATAACTGTTTGTATAATACTAATAAATTTTTTATGATCATACTTCATTTTCTTGCTTGTTATCAGGGAGTAGTTATATTCCATGATGTGTTTGACAATGAGTACAATGTTGGTGGTGCTCAAATCAGAGTAGAAGGTGTATATGTATGGCCTTTTAGACAGCTTCGAATGGTAGCCAGCCGGTGACTTCATAGACATAAGCAATCTGATGCATAACTCTAGTTTGTGTAATGACATATTGTCAGATTTGGAAAAAATCTTTGAATTATTTCAGTTAGATGGTTATTTAAAGGTTGATGTGTGATAAAATAATAGCTTTCCTTGTAACTGTGTAGTTATAGTTATTAGCTAAAAGACGGTTTGAAATTTAAGGAAAAGAAATATGAACTTGAAGATGATGAAACATCTAAAGAATTTCAAAATTTCAAGCCCTACGTTCAGAAGTCAGAACTTTGGGAAGTTAGAACATGTGAACATCAGTTTAGAATAAATCTGATTGCGATGGACTGACAGTAAAGGAAAGAATGATAGGCAATCAGTTAAGGAAGCCCATTTTTTGTAGAGTGACAGCGTAAGTTATGCAGGAAAGCTTGGCTGTAGTTGTCAGAGGCATTTTTAATATTTCAATACCTGCTACCAGCAATTTTAAAGGAATTTTAATGAACCCCTGTCAAATAGATTATGATCAAGAAAATCTCTAGGACGGTTTTGAAAACTTTCTAACTCTCTTGTTGCAACTGAGCTGATCAGACTTGATTAAAACACTATTTTGCGTTTCTTATTGCATAAAATTTTGAAATATTGAGCCCGTTAGGGTTAGCGGGGAAGAAGTGACTTATTTTCTATATGAATTTTGCAGAAGTAAGATAGGAAAAAAGTCAGATTATAAATGTGATTTGTGTTTGAATTGACGGTGGCAGAAGTGGTTTTTTTCCAAACAGAGACGTGTTTCAATTATTATATGAAAAGTCAGCTGAAATGGAAAATAACTAAAAGGGAATGAATATTAGTTTTCTAATAATCATAATTATGTGATCGGATGGCAAATTTGGGACCATGACTGAGTATTAATATTGTGGGACCCACGGCTCACCACTATCGCTCCCTCTCTCTCCTCCTTCCTATCTGCTTTTCCACTGGGCTTCTGATAAAAAACAAGGCAATGTGGCTTTTGATAAAAAGTTACTTTTTATCAAAAAGTCATATGGATAAACCGCTTTCCCAAACATAAAAAATTTTGCTATCTACCATAACTTAACGTTTGGGGCTCCACAACACTTTCCCAAACATGCAAACTATCTAATTTAATCTCAGTTTTGCTCAATCAGGTCTTGCTTTGCTTTTCATAGGATCGATATTCGCCATGCTTTTTCAGACAAGCTGAGCAATGTTAAAATGGATGTCCAATTTTCCCCCAACTTTCTTTGAGCCCCGGTTTGGCTTTATGTGTTGTTCCAATAATTTGTTGGCTCACCTTTTCTTTTTAATTTTATTTTGTTTAGTAGTTGAATCCTATATCATATTGAGACAGTGATATCTAAATCTAAATATCTGAAATCTGATTATACTGTTTCTTTTTGTTTCTTCTAATGCAGTGGAAAAGAGGGAGAGTTAAATCAGGGTGAAGATAATATTTTATCTAATCCATATCATCTGGTAATATATCTTTTTTTCATTTATTTGCAAATGTAATTGTATATGAAATATTTGACTGTTGTACATATATTAGCAATGTATGGCGGTCAAACAAGATCATTTTCTTCTCAAGACATTTTACTTTTTTTCATCATGGGGGAATTAGAATTAATTCCTGTTTATCTACTTTGTTTTCTCTGCAAGCTTGGAGTCTTCTCATCCCAAGTATTCCAAGAATCTTCACGAGATAAGATGTGGAGAAGAAAGCATTGTAACATTCCCTCTTACTAATTTACTTTAATGTATAGTCTTTCTTCTTTACCTCTCTTATAATGTTATAGTTAATTGGTATTATTATGCTTATCACAGCTCAAATATATGATGTGGAGAAACGTTGCAATTTTGAAATTGCTGCACAAATTTCACGACTGTCATCATCAAAAAATGGTACTTGACTCCTCTCTGCTTATGAATGCTTTCTGTTCTTTCTTCATCTTTTCCTCAATGATCATTTGGACAATTGATTTCCTTTTTTTTTTAATAGTTCACTGATATTGTAGGAGATTTAGTTATTGCTATTTAACAGAGATTCCTGCCTCCCTTAATATTCAATTTTAAATATCAGAGTTCAACTTCTGTGCCCATTTAAGTGTATCTGGTGTTCTGCTTCTCTCACGGATTTGGCTTCACGTGAGGAAGTATAGACGAATAGTCGAGGTGTTTCATGATTTCTTGCAGTGCTCTTGACGCATGTCTTTCATTTGCACTTGCAACTTTTTGGTTGTGGCATCTGTTTTGTGACAATATGTGAACTGCTAGTAGATGAGATTTCAAATGGCTGATAAGTTCTAGTCCATATTAAGAAGAAATCATAAACGTTTGGATTAAATTGATATTTATGGATTAACTGGAAAATGGGTCATCTTTGTAGTGCTTTGATCAGCGATCCTTGAAAATATTGTCTCAATAAACAAGCCATGAGCCAGTCTTTACTACTCCTGCATTAAGAAGCCACTAAAAGGATTTGAATTAAATAAGTATTTTTGGGCGGATTGGAAAATGGCTCATTTTTCTTGGGTTTTGCCACTCATCCTTAAATTATTGCCTTTATGAACAAACCTGAAGCTATCCCCCCCTCCCCCCCAACACCCAAAAAAAAATTTGTGTTCGTGGCATTATAGATCTCACATGGAATAAGCTAAAGGTTAAGACTTTACTGATGAAGGAGAATAATTAATTGATTAGTCTCAACTCATAAGTTGTGGGTAATTCTTCACTGATCATAGATGCCACTTTTTTACTTTTTGTAGAAGACATAACAAGCGATTGGTCAGGGCCATCAATGCAAGCTGGAAACTTTTGATCTTGTTATTAATAATCAATAATGCACAATAACTTTATGATGTTAATATTAACATGGTATGAAATGTAATTGTGCCCTTGTGATCGTATATTGTAGATGGGGATCAGGACCTTTTCCATCTTGAAGGGCTAACAGAGAGTCCCTCAACCGATGATGGGGACTGCTTCTCACCTCTACTGCTAAATGCAACTTCAGTTAACATTGAGGTCTACTATAACAAAGCAGTGAACTACACTTTGATGGTTACCTTTGTATCCTTCAACATTAACATCCTTGCTAATGAGGACACTGTTAGTGCCCATTCCATTATTGCTTGAGCTCCTTAATATGCATATATCAGGTGTCTTTCTTGCAAGTTCTCTTATTGATTCGACAAATGGAGCATAGCAACACTCAATCTGTAAGAATTTATTTAAACACAGTGATATTGCACGTTTGTAATTTATTAATATAAAGAATATTTTAGCTTTCCAGTGGTTTTATATGGCGTTATTTATCTATGATTTAGTATTGTATTTATAAAAAACTATCTAGTTTTGCATATGCCTCTGCAGGGAGCTGCCAAGGTTTCAATTTTTATGATTGGCCAACAGGCAATCATGGATGCTTATCTATGCCTTTTACATCTGACTGCTGGGATACTAGTTGGTAATTTTATATGATAAGTGCTAAAAATTCTAATTTATTGAGATTGTTTAACAGACTTTGTGCATTCTCTTTCTCTCTTCTCTCATAGTAATCTCTTGTTTATCTGTAAATTGGTCAATAAAAGGGAAAAATCTTTAGCTGCATGAAAAACTTCAAATTATTTGTGTCCATAAAATTGTTGATTATCCAGCTAGCTACAATATCTTTCTATGCCCTAATCTTTTCGTTTGTATGTAAAAATTGCAATAAACAGACAATTATATACTCGGATGGTCATGGAAAGGAGATATTGATCTTATCACTGAAACAAAAAATATTCATTGGATAGATATACTTGGAGGGCCAGAACCTCGAGACCATGAATATGCTTGTATTAATACGATTTTAACGTTCTTAACACTAATTTATTCCTGACACCAACTCTTTTCCAGTCTACACCTTAAGATATACAATATTTGATCCATAGAACCCTCTGTAAAACAATTGTACATATATTGTCTAACTCTTGCAAAAATCAGCATAACAAATCTTGTTCTGGCTCATGAGGGCCTAAAAAATATTCTCTTATCTGAGGCAATAGAGAGTGCTATGTTTTCATGTTTGTTGTGTGGAATTATCATTTTCACTAAAGATATGGCTTAAACGATTATCTTTTTGTTTACTTTCTGCCATGCAGAATCTTTGTTCAATGCTTTTGCAACTGCTGCTTTTTTCAAGTTTGTGGTCTTCTCAATATTTGAGATGAGATATCTCCTTGCCATATGGAAGGCAAGTAGGCCTTTCAACAATGGGGACGGTTGGGAAACAATGAGACGGGAGCTTTCAGTTTTATACAGTCGTTTCTGTAAGTATTCATTTAGAATATAATCTCTTGTCTGCAATCTAATTGGTAGTAATTTCATCAAAATGAATGTGGCTGGAGTCCCTGGTCCCTTATGAACCATCATGGTATCTGGCTTATTCCTGCTCCACAATGTTTTGGGGATAACAAGTTAACAACAACATAATAATCTCATGTATGGTCTCTTGTATGAAGCTGTCTAAATAAGGATGGCCATTCCCGTGTTTAATTCTCTCAGGAATTGAATTGTGTTATTCCATTCCATTCCTTATTTAATATTTGATACATAAAAGCATGATGGAAGTGATATCTGTAACTAAATGAGGTTTTATTAGGATATAAAACAAAAATGAACTCAGCCTTGTTCGATGCTCAACAGCTGACTGTTAGTTTTCTGGCAATCAACTGCGAGCAGACATCTTAAATCCAAGTAATGGCCAACTGTTACGAGGGTAACGATCAACCATTCCACTCTAAAAGTGAATCCTCGAGCTTCTGAAATGGATAGCTGACGCATCTGTTGCAAGGGTGATAGTCAATTGTTACCTTCTGGAGATTCGAAACCAAGCCAAATAATGCATATAACATTCATGAAATCCTTAGTTCACTCGTACACTTTCTGTAACTCTTCCTTGTATGCTCTAGCCAAATAATACATAATCATTCCTGCATTCAAATGCGTGATCCAAGTCGATTATGCTCTGACCATTATGTTTTGTTCAAAATCAGTTAATAACTCTGCCTTAGTCACATAATATGCTTCCTCTTGTTTTAACGGTTATGGAGAGTTTCTTGTATGAAGAAGTGTTCAAATTTGACTTAACCGTTCCTCTTCTTTTGCAGATGGGATCCTGCTGGGTGGCATTCTACTCATGTATGAGTTTCATAGTTATTTGAGACCTATTTTTCTTCTTATGTACTCCTTTTGGATACCTCAAATTATCACCAATGTTGTTCGTGATTCACGCAAACCGTTGCATCCTCATTACATCCTAGGGATAACCATCACTCGGCTGGCAATCCCATTATATATTTTCGGTTGCCCTAACAATTTCATGCGCATCGAACCCCACAAGAGCTGGTGTATTTGTTTGGTTGTATTTGTTGGATTTCAAGCAGGAGTTCTTTTGCTTCAGCACTACCTTGGATCCCGTTGGTTTATTCCTCGACAGGTTGGGGATTTAGCTCCGATTTCTTCCTGATAATTGCCTTCCCCTTGTTCAATTGGATTAACTTTATCCAAATATTTTAAATTTGAAGTTTTTACCTACTAAATAATATTGTTTCTAACTTGGTTTTCTTAATTGATTTCTTTCTTTGGTTCATTTGATCATATGAGCAGAATTTTTTTGCAACATGATCCAGCATGCTCCCTCTTTTGGTTTTTTTAACTTGTCATCATGATTCACAGATTCTGCCTGAGAAATACAGCTATTATAGGAGGCTTGATCAAGACAGAAGCCATGCTTCAGACTGTGTTATTTGCATGACGGCCATTGATTTTTCTCAGCGATCCAATGAATGCATGGTATTTGAATACAAGTTCCATCTGTTAGAGTCAGAATTCACAATCTGTGATCAGTCTAAAGCTCAAACTATCTTTTTCAGGTAACACCTTGCGATCATTTCTTCCACTCTGGTTGTTTGCAAAGATGGATGGATGTAAAGATGGAGTGTCCAACTTGCCGGCGGCCGCTGCCTCCTGCCTAGTGAAACTTCCATTCTGCTTATACCAATAGGACTCAATGACAGTGCTTGGTAATTTCGGTAATGACTTGATGACACCCAAGGTGTACATTATTTTGATAGGTGAAAAAGCACATCGTTAGAAATTTTCTCCCCACCATTTTGTAATATGATTTTACTACCCAGTTCCTCATACTGGAGTATGGGTTTTGTACATAATTAATAATCTCAGAGGGAAATGAATACTACTATTGTTTCTTCCCCTCGAAATATGAAATATATTCTTGTTCCTTTTCCCCATGTTATTACTGTTCGAAATTAACATTCATTTCTCTGTTTTTGACTGTATTTCCTGCCTCCGATGGTAACCAGAGAGGTGGTGATATGATTTTAATTAAATTCCAATTGCCAATAAGAGTTTAAGAGTTGACACTGGTAAGGGATCCAGGATTAGGCCCTTGAGTCGTAGGTTCGATCCCCTCTGCTGTTGTTGAGACTTCTTTGGTAGGTGATCTCGTAAGTCCCCAGTAAGTGCTCATAGAGCCCAGGGCTGTGCCTTGGCCTTGGTAGGGGACTGGTGTCGAATCCTTCCAAAACTTTTTTAGTATCAAAAAATAAATAAAAAAAATTCCAATGAAGTTATTCTTAAAGAAGCTCAGCACGAACCATGAACTTTAACAAAGAATGCTATTTTAAAAGAAGAGGGACACAAAAGGAAGTCACTTTTTTTTTTTTAGTGAAAGGATCAAAATCATATTTAACAAGGATAATGTATTTACAATAAAGATTTCAGAGAGAAAAATACAAGTTTAAGATTAGGTACTTTAATAAAGTCTATGATAACTGAAAAAAAAAAAAGGTTAAAAGGTAAAAATACCGATGAATGTTTTTCAAATGGGCATCAGGTACCTAGCACCATATTCTTTTGTTTGGGGCAAAAATGCTTATCAACATTTAAAAAGAGCCTTAAAATTCCAAAATGCCAGGTCTGCCAAAGCAGCATACATTGACCGTTAATTTAAAAGCTTTTCACTACAAAAGGTGAGGTGGATGCTGAGTTGGCCATAAAAATGTGCGTACGTGGCAGGTCCTGATTTATGATTCATCGCGCCCTGCAGATTACCAGCAAACCACTTCCAGTGTCCATCTTTGTCCTTTTTAGAGTTGAAAAGCCTCTTGGAATAATCCTTGGAAGCAAAGTTCAAAGTCTGGAATAGACGATTAATAATAGAATCTTCAATATAAAATATATTTGAAAGGCTAATCGTGGTCCTAAATATAAAACGTAATTTACATATTCATCAATATTTTTTTAATTTATCACTATAAAAGCTTGCTTAACAATGATTAAGGAGGAGAAACAATGAAAGGATTAAAGAAGATGACTGGGGTGTTTTAAAAAATACATATCATATTAACTAACTCAACTACTTTTTCTAATCTAATCAAATTAGATAAATATATCTTATATTAAAGATCCAAGGAGAGAGTAGCACACCATAGTATTGGTAAATGGTAAGAAGCCAGAAGAGATAACGAGTATGTTTATGAGATAGCAGTGGACAACAATCTGAAGGGGGAAAACAGCAACTCTCCCAGGCATGACTCCATTTTAAACACAACAACAAAGAACAAATTTACGTCTTCCATCAGCAACGCATAAGATGACAATTGCATACAGCACTCTTTTAGATTGTTTGGGGAAAAATATACATGACAGCAGTGTTAGCTCATTTATCAGATAACATTGGCAGTGTTTCCTCTCTTCCTTCATTGTTCGGGTAAACCAATTACCTTATTTAATGACGAGACAACGAGACTATGGTATAAATGGCAGATCCAAGGAGAACACTTATTTGATGATGTATTTTCCCTCGCCTCACACAAAGAATCAAATTTATTTATTAGAATAATCTTATGTAAAGATAATGATCTTTTGGTCTGTATGTAGTTTTGCCTTGCATGTAACTCAATCCCTATAGTTTAACAATTTGAAATATGATTCCTATCTCTTAGAAGATAAAATTATATAATATTTAATGAACTTTATAGGGATTTAAGAATAAATTGGTTAAAGCTACTAGAGTGAGTCAAAGCTTAAGGAATGTGTTATAATCAAATTAAAATTACAGGGGCTCAGCGGCATCAAGTCAGGACTGAATTACAATTGATTAAAAAATATAAAAGCCCAAAGCTTAATTTTTCATTCTATAAAAAAATACTGTCATAAAAATAATTGAAGTAAAGACAATCGGATTATGGCGCAATAAAACTGCATCCAATCCAATGGGGAAAAAAAGAATTTGCATTAGTAAATATAAATTTTGCATCCCATGTTATGTTTCGTTCTGGACCAGAGCAAAGACCTGACACGACGAACACTTATCAGGCAGAATAAAATCCTTGTAAACTTTTCACCAAAAAAAAATCCTTGTAAACTTATTTTTTTTCAAATAAAAAAAAAATATACCACTTACCTATAGAGGAAAATCTTTAAGAAATAATACTACCTCCGGTCCTAATTATAAGATAAAGTTGATTTTTTTTAGAGAGATTAAGGAAGATAAATAAATTACTAAATCATTTCATATGTTATATATTCTTAGATTATATATTAGTTTATTAGTCAAATTAATTAGTTTGACGGAAAAAAATAAAAATAAAAATACTCTAAAGTAATTTAATTAGCTTCCTTACTTTCTCCAAAAAAGTCAACTATGTCTTATAATTAGAACCGGAGGGAGTATCTAAAATTCAAAATCCTAAAAAAATTCTATTTAAAATTCAAAATGTTAAATAGGTGATTTCATAATATAACGAGATATGAATTGCTTTACTCCTTTTTATTAATCTCATTATTCATATTTTCAACGTGATTTTAAAATTTAAGTAGTATTTTTTTCGTTATTCTTCCTATTTATAAATCGTTTTATTGTTTTTATATTTCTCTACTTCTGTCGAGGTCATGATTATTCATCCGGGCACCATGTAAATCGGGTAAGAGGCCAAACTAGCACTGGCCGTGATTCCCATCCCAAAATAAAACTCACCCAGCATTAAAATCTTTTTATTTATTTTTTAAATTTTAATAGAAATGGAAAGATCATCAAGAATAGTGAGATGTAGAAAGATGGGTGGATTCTACCCTAAGGTACTTGGCAATGGGCATGCCTCCAACTCACCAACCAAAAGAATTAGTTCAAGAGAATCATACATTTCGCATAAACCATGATGCACTATGCAGTGGCGGATCCAGGAATTTTAAGGATAGGGGGCGAAAATAAAAAATAATATATCATAAATAAAAGTACTTAAAATATAATATAAACCTAATATACAAAAAATTAAAAACAATCTATTATAAAAATTAAGATCATTTTACTTGACTTTTACTCTGCTTGTTTTCATATTGTCAAACTTATTTATAATTAATTTTATGCTAAAATTCAAAATAATTTCTTTTTCAATGTATGTAATCAAAAAATCATTGAGAAATTGGTCTTCTATCCTATTTTGAAGCTTGTTTTTTGTTATCTTAATAGCAGAGAAATATATTCTAGTAATGATTGTAGAAATTGGAAGAATGAATACAAGTCTAATCACTTTATTAATAAGAAAATAAATGATAGACTTTCTAGTTCTTATTAGCCCTTGACATAATTCAGATGTAGTTAATAAATTAATCATATCTGGATATTTAGGAATGTCATGCTCAAAACATTGTAACTCCATCTTCAAATGCAATTTTTCTTGTTATGTGAAATCTCTAAAATAAAATTTATCAATAAGTTTGTAAATATCATTACTATTAAATGACTAGTTCCTGTTTTTTGGATCTAAAATCATGTTCAAAGCAAGTAATTCAACAATATTATAATTGAACCTGCTATTTAATTCTTACCATTGATAATCAATTACAGTATAAAAGAGTTAAGCTCCCACGAGCATAATGATGGATTTGGACTATAGACGACTTAATTAAAACAAAGAACCTAATTACCAAAATATCATTTTATAATATATATATATATATATATATAATTTTTTACAAAAAAAACCAGGGGGCGCGGGCCACCCCTCGCCCCATGTAGGTCCGCCCTTGGCACTATGGTACCAACTTCCAACACATGAGATGTTGAACCTACAATACAGTAATGCCATTAGATTTAACAGTTTTCTTGCAAATTAAATGTCCACTGACTCATTGAACTGCATCTCACCGAACTTCTTTTTATCATTAGATAAAAGAGTACTGGCATAAACAAACGAAAACATAAAAATAAGGTATGGATACCTCCTCTTTTTACACGATATAAAGCCATGAGGGGTGATAGAAACTCAAAGCGGACAATATTAGGAAGCAGAGATTGAAATATTACAAATGACGTATAAGTTAGACTCAGGTAAACAGAGAACATTGGGTGGTATCAAAGACAAGGTAGATTTAGTATATACCAGCAAGGACGCTAGGTGAGAGCAAAGCATTAAGATGTTACAAATGTTATTAGAGCAATGTGGGTTGATCTAATAGTGAAGACATTAAAAATGATATCAGAGTCAGGTTTAAGTCGATGTGGTATATGCGAGTGAAGAGACGCTAGACCAATATTGAAATGTTACCAATGGTATCAGAGCCAAGTTCAAGTGGGTTGAACGTTCTTTCTTCTTCAAGGTATAGGTGGAATGGTATTCCTTCTTTAGGGTGCCCAATATACAAGTGGTATCATATGTTGGTAACATATCAGAGCTTAGTATCAGGCATTGAGATATTATAAATGGTCTTCCTTTATCATGTCCTCAAGGTATAGGTAGAATGGTCTTCCTTCTTCAGGGTACCCAGAGTACCGTTGGTATCAAAAGCTTAGTATCTTCATCAAGTTCCTCATAGTACAAGTGATATCAGAGCTTTAGTATTAAGTGTTGGGATGTTATAAATGGTCTTCTAGTGTCAGATATAGCATTGGGATGTTATAAATGGTCTTCCTTCATCCTTTAGGGTCCGAGCAAAGCACTCCCTCAATCTATTAGTCTTCTAGTATCAAACATGGCGTTATAATGTAATAAATGGTCTTTTTTCATCCTTTAAGGCCTATTTGAAAGTTCTATTTTAGAAGGAAAGGAAAGGGAATGAAGGGTTTTAGTAGTCCCTTCTCTCTTGTTTGTAAGTTTTAAAAATAAGAGGGGAGGAAATCAATGATTTTTACAAATTTTCAAAACTGTCTTTCTTCTAAAAAATAAAGTTTTCCCAATATAGGGTTCTAAGAAGGAAAATAGATTAATTACTTTTTTACTCTCGTTCAAATAAAACATTCTAGTTATTTCTGATTTCTTTTTTCTTTTCTATGTTGGAATGCACACAAAAATATTTTTTACTGAGAGAAAATATATTTTTAGGGGAAAATATTTTTAGACAGATAAAATATTTTTAGAATATAAAAATTACATAAATAATTTTTTTTAGAAAATTTAAATTACAAATTATTTATAAAGTATGATAATTATATTAATTTTTAAACAAAAGGACAAAATGGTAAAAATAACTTATTAATCCTCGATCTTTCTCCTTTACTATTTTTTTAACTCTCAAATAAGGGGAGGAAATATCCTCCATTTCCCCTTTTTTTCCCCTCCCCTCCAAATTCCTAAACAAAGCCTAAGAGTCCTAGGAAAGCACTCCCTTAATCCCTTATATGTTCAAGCACTCCACTCCCTTAATCCCTTATATGTTCAAGCACTCCCTCAATTTGAGATATTATCAAGGTTATAAAACTTAGACCGATCATCGATTGGTGGGGTACTGGATCAAGGGTCAGTGGGTAAAACTAGGTCAAATCAGAGTCAGACTGATATTAATTAAAAATATATAATTTAATTAAAATATGTAAAAATATTCATATTAAAAGTTATATGATTCATATTTTTATTTAAGTGATTGATTTGAGGAAAATAAAGTTAGAGTTTAGTTAGAAAATTTGTGATTTATAATATAGAGATACAATTTGTGATATGGAATTTTGTGAATCGTTTACCTTCTTACTAATGGACTAATTAGAAAATTACTCACTCTTTCATTTTCTACGCAACTATTGAAAATTTTTTTTCTATTATAAAGATAATCAAGAACAAACTTCAAAATAGAATGGAAGACCAATTTTATAATGATTTGATTACATACATTGAAAAAGAAATTGTTTTAATTTTTAGCACGGATTCAATTATAGATGAGTTTAACAATATGAAAGCACGTAGAAAAAGAGTCAAGTGAAGTAATCTTAATTTCCGTAATATATTTTTTTCAATTTTTTATATATTAGGTTTGTATTGCATTTTTTTTTTTTTTATTCGTGATATACTATTTTTTTTATTTTCGCTCTGTCATTGAAATTATTGACTCTATTGATTTTGATACAATAGGATAATATATGCTGAAAACATAGCAAAACAGTAGGGTAAGGAATCGCTTCTCTCCCATGCTCTTAATATCATGCTCTTAATATCTGCTCCCCTCCTTTTCTTCATAACGTCGTCATTTTGGACCAAAAAAGAAGCAGCTGGTCCTTTCTTAAAAAAAAAAAATCAAGGTACTGAAGTATTAAAAAGGCACCTCAAAATACTGACCTATATTAAAAAAATACTTCATGATCTTAAAAAAATATTTTAGGGTATTAATTAGTACTAAAGAGATACTTCACGATATTGACTAGTACTGAAAAAATACTTCAGTATACTGAATGATATTAAAAAAAATACTTCATGATCTTAAAAAATTATTTTAAGATCTTAAAAAAATATTTCAGATACTAATTAGTACTAAATGGATACTTTAGGATATTGACTGATATTGAAAAAAATACTTCACATAATTTTTTTAAGATTATAAAATAATTTTTGAAGATCATGTAATATTTTTTAGTATAAATCAGCATTTTGAGATATCTTTTTAATACCGGTCAATATCCTAAATTTTTTTTTTAAGAAAAAAAAAAAAGAGCAGCGGCTTCTTTTTGATCCAAAACGGCGACGTTAGGAAGAAAAGGAGGGGAGCTGAGCCTATGAGAGAAACCGGTTCCGGCAAGGAAGAGGTAGGGGGAAAGATCAAATCTTTTCAACACTTTTGTTGTCTAAGATAACGGCAATTAATTCCAAATCTTGCAGCTTCCACGTCCTTCTTTATTCCTCACGCTCCTCCTTAGGCTTTGTTTCATCTCCATCCGTTCGGGCTCATTACAGACTCGTTGTTGGGCGTTGGTGTTTCTCGTCTTTGACTCCTTCTGAAGCAAACACTCCCTTTCTATGATGATATGGTGGTTTTTGGGTTAGCATTTCTGGTGCATTTTGATAAGCCGCGATGATGTTAGTGTTGGAACTTGTCATTAATTTCAGTGTCGCTATTTGATTATGGTAGTTAAAGATGCATAATGTGAATTTTAATGAGCTTGGACCCATATAAAGTAATTTTTTTAAAATCATGGGGCTCTTGCATTTAGGCTTTTATGAGTTTTATCTGCCAAGCCACAGGAGTTGCTTTCGTTGTTACTTCTTTTCCTGTTATGAAAGTAGAAGCAAAAAATTCGAGTTCAAATGCGCGTCCTTCTGAATAAATGGAGTATTGTGGCTAAGAGAACGGTCTCTGCACTGCATTGTTTTTGCATTGCATTCTGCAGGATTTGCAGTGGGTAGGTAGGCCTTAATTTGTTTACAACGTGACGAGTCATATCACATTAGCCATAGTTTCCTTGATGAGAGAACCAGAGACGATTAACACGTCTCAGCAGAATTAAAACTGCATTGGAGTAGTATCAGATATATTCAGAAACAGTTTTATATCAAGCTGCTGCTTTGTAATTATATGCGAACTGATTGACTGAAAGCTATTCATCTTTTGTATTTATCTTTTATTGTGTTTGGAGGGTAGAAGTATTTCATAATTTTATTAATCATGAGGTGAGTTAATACTATGCAATCCGCTTGTATATTATCCGAATGTTCTTTGCGAAATATCCTCAAATTAAGATGTGTGTTATCAGAACTATAACTGGAAATGGAATATTGTTTTTTGTCCATGCATACCTGGATTTTCTTTCATTTGTAATTGTCCACGACTCCACATTTCCTCACCTGTATGGGAAATTGGCAATAAGCTGTTGCACGTTTACTTCACAATGGAAATCAGATAATTATAAATTTATTGTGAAAGAGCGCTCTCTCTCCACTCACACTCATAAATATTGCTTTTGCTTGATCGTGATATATTACTCATTAATTACTGCCGACATGCTTGCCTGAATATGGCTAATAGTTCAAAATTAAACCTCACGTCCTTTTTCATTATATAATCTGTATGATCATGGCAAAATGCTGTATGGAATGATATTACCTCCGGTCTTAAATATAAGAAAAAGTTTATAATGCAAATTGCACTACAAATTTTATCTTATATTTAAGACTGGAGGCAGTATTGATTATGCTTCTTTCAGTGGCCACTCACAAGAAAAGTGGAAAGTGAGCTGGGTCCATTTTCACAATGGAACATAACAGAACATTCAAAGGTTTTGTATTCTTGGCTGCCATTATATGTTTGGATGGGCATTATTATATTTGCTTTGTGGTTTGAGTCTGGTATGTGACGCAAATGAGAGAATTTCTTCCAGTTCATTGAGATGTTGTTCAATTAATGCAGTGGAAAAGAGAGAGAGAGTTGAATCGGGGTGCATATAATATCTGATCAGTATCATCTGGTAATATATCCTTTTTTTCATTCATTTGCAATCGTAATTGTATATGAAATATTTGACTGTTGCACATATATTTCTTTCTCTGCAAGCTTGGAGTCTTCTCATCCCAAGTATTCCAAGACTCTTCACGAGATAAGATGTGGAGAAGAAAACTAGTTTAATTTAACGTATACTCTTTCTTCTTTACCATTCTTTTAATGTTATAGTTAATTGGTATTATTATGCTTATCACAGCTCCAATATATGACGTGGAGAAACGTTGCAATTTTGAAATTGCTGCACAAATTTCAGGATTGTCATCATCAAAAAAGGGTTCTTGACTTCTCTCTGCGCATTAATACTTTCTGTTCCTTCTTCATCTTTTCCTCAACGATCATTTGGACAATTGATTTCTGTTTTTTTTTTTTATTATTGTGCACTGATATTGTAGGATATTTAGTTATTGCTATTTAACAGAGATTCCTGCCTCCGTTAATATTCAATTTGATATCTCACAGTTCAACTTCAGTGTCCGTTTAGGACAGAATTTCTTGTCTGCAATCTAATTGTTGGTAATTTCATCGAAATGAATGTGGCTGGAGTCCCAGATACATAAAAGCAAGAACCGAGTGATATGATATCTGTGACAAAATTAGGTTTTATTAGCATATAAACAACAATGAACTCAAGCCAAGTAATGGTTTCTGGCAATTGACTGCGAGCAGACATCATAAATTCAAGCAATGGTCAACAGTTACAAAGGTAACGATCAACTATTCCGCTCTAAAAGTGAATCCTTGAGCTTCTGAAATGGATAGCTAACGCATCTGTTGCAAGGGTGATAGTCAATTGTTAGCTTCTGGCGATTCAAAACCAAGCCAGATAATACTTAGACAGGCATGAAATCCTCAGTTCTCTCTCGTACACTTTCTGTGACTCTGCTTTATATACTCTAGCCAAATAATGCATAATCATTCCCGCGTCCAAATGTGTGATCCAAATTTTTATGCTCTAGACATTATATAATGTGCAAATTTGATTTTACTGTATGTCTTCTTTCGCAGATCGGATCCTGTTGGGAGGCATTATGCTCATGTATGAGTTTCATAGTTATTTGAGACCTATTATTCTTGTTATATACTGCTTTTGGGGTTTAAATTCAATTTCTTCCTGCTAGTTGTCTTCCCCTTTTTCAATTGGATTAACTTTATCCAAATATTTTAAAGGGTAAAGGAGCAGTGTTTTACTCAGCTTCCAGCACCATATGTTTTTTTTTGAGCAAAAATACACACGTGTATATCATTTTGGAGCAAAAATTAAATCTCACCGTTATGTTACTGTTTACCGTGATATGGGAGAAAGAGATGAAATGAATGATAACATAACGTGGGATGTGACTTTTGCACCAAAATGGTAACCACGTTTGTATATTTGCTAAAAAAAAAAACATATGGTGCTGGGCGCTCCCAGGGTAAAGTATGTGTATTTTTACTCCTTTATCCTATTTTAAATTTGAAGTTTTTATCTACTTAAAGATTAATGCTCTAACTTAGTTTTCTTCAATTATTTGAATCCTTTTATGGATATACTTCTCTGGTATTTAATATAAGAGATATTTAAAAAGTTGATGTTAGTCCTAAAATGCAAAACAAGGTTTTCATATTTGTCAATCTTTTCATAATTAACATTTATTGATGTTCCCCAAGAATAGTTAAATAGGAGAGGTAATGAGAGAATTAAAGAATGTGACTAAGGTATTTTAGAAAATGTGTCATTTTAATTTATACAACTAACTTCTTTAATTCAATTAAATTAAGTAAATATGTTTTATATTAAAGACAAAAAAAAGTATTTCTTTTAGGGGCTCCTATCTCTAAGTTACTCATATAGTAATTGATTTATTTGTTTGGTTCATTTGATCATATGAGCAGAACCTTTTTTCCTCCTCGAAATATGAAATTTATTCTTGTTCCTTTTTCCCAGAGTATAAGAGGTGGTGATATGGTTTTGATTAAATTCCAATTAATTTATTATTTAAGAAGCTACAGCAAGAACCGTGAATTTCAACAAAGAATGCTATTTTAGAGGGAGAAAAAAAGGAAGTCAATTTTTGTATAAAAGGATTAAAATGATTTTAAAACGAGGATAATGTATTTACAATACATATTTCTGTGAGAAAAAAATACGATTTCTGAATTAAGTATTTTAATAAAAGCTATATGAACACTGACAAAAAAAATTACGCAAGTGTGACCTTAGTGCTTGATCTTGCAAGAGTATAATTGTAAACGCTAATATGCTTTTTCGATGCCCACAAATGGAGAGCTGCTTCACCAGGAACGAACAATGGTGAGTAAACAATCCAATGCAATCTTAGATATTTAAAAGAAAAAGAAGAGTCTCCTCATGCAAAATAATGATCTACCCAGAAATTTAAATGACATTTCATCAAGGATGGAAAACAAAGAATGCCATTTTAAAAGGTAGATTTTTCCCTAG
Source organism: Acacia confusa (assembly GCA_037074495.1). Taxonomy (NCBI): domain Eukaryota; kingdom Viridiplantae; phylum Streptophyta; class Magnoliopsida; order Fabales; family Fabaceae; genus Acacia; species Acacia confusa. The sequence continues at coordinate 6,646,338 of CM073509.1, forward strand.
TTTTGGGAAAATGACGGCTGTATTAACATTGACAGCCACATGAGTTGAGCATTTTCATAAAGTGTGAGAAAATAATTTTAAAATTATCCCCCAGGATATTGAACACTTTGGGCAAAAGCCGACTTCAATAAAACCAAATAGTTAAAATCAAAATTTTACGTAAAATTGAAAGGAGAATAAACGTAAAAAAATCATAAAAAATCGTAAAAACAGAAAAGCGTTTGAAAAAACGTAGAATCACAGTAATAAATCAAGATTTTAACTGTCTTAAATAAAACACCCAGCTCATAAAGTTACTGTTTCACAAGATCAAGCACGACACAAATTTGGAAGGGTAGAGGATAATGTTTCAAGTTTTTGCCAATACAAAGTTCGAAACATCAGATGAAGCCCAATCAGAAGTTTGCAAAAACTAAGATACCAAAATATCAAATCCATAAAATTTTAGGAAACCCCCAAAACCACTATCCTTAAAATCTCCGACGGCATTAAATGAAAAAGAACCAACATAAATATCTTGTGAAATTATCATCATCATTGTGTCTTGAATTTTAACCACCACCAGATCCGTACTTCTTCCCAAACATTATGAGCTGAAGCTTGTCATAACCAGCAAGCACACCAGCACCTGCAACAGCACGCAAAATGTTTGCACCAGCACCCTTGAAGAGTGATTTGGTACCCTCCTTCTTGACGATTGTCTGGAAGGCATGCAGAGAACTGTTGTATTTCACAGCTTCTCCCGAAGTCATCATCATCCTTCTCCGCACCGTGTCAATTGGGTAAGACGCCAGACCAGCACCAATTGTGATCCCCCATCCCAAAAGGAAACTAGCAAGGAAACTATCCTGTTAACAAGAGTAATGCATGTGTAAGTAAGCATTAAAATCGTTTTTAAAAAAAAAAATCAATGAAAAAGAAGAAGTAATCAAGAATAATGAGTGTGGGCAGGCATTAAAATCTTTTTCTTAAAAAAACTCATGAAAATAGAGTCGACATTAGCCATAGCCACTATAAGCATATTCCCATTTTGAATAATTTGGCAATCTGCACGTACCTGTAACTCACCAACCAGAATGACTGGCTTTAGAGAATCATACATTCCAAAGTAAAGACCACGATACACTATGATTCCAACACATGAGATGTTGAATCCACGATAAAGACCAGCAATACCATCAGACTTAATGGTTTTCTTGTAAACATCAATCAAGCCATTGAACTGCCTCTCACCACCCTTCTTCGCAGCTTTTGCATCATTTGCCAGACGGGTTCGAGCATAGTCCAATGAATAGACAAACAAGAGTGAGGAAGCCCCAGCAGCCCCACCAGAGGCCAGATTACCAGCAAACCACTTCCAGTATCCATCTTTGTCCTTTTTAAAGTTGAAAAGCCTCTTGAAATAATCCTTGAAAGCAAAGTTCAGAGCCTGGAACAGACAATTAATAATGGAAATCAGAAAATGGAGAAACTGCCAAAACTATAATAGCACACTATAGTATTGGTAAGAAGCCAGAAGAGATAATGATTATGTTTATAAGATAGCAGTGGTCAAGAATCTAAAGGGGAAAACAGCAACTCTCCCAGATAAGACACAATTTTAAACACAACAACAAAGAACAAATTTATGTCTTCCATCAGCAACGTATAAGATGACAACAAATTTAAGATTGTCAGGGGAAAAAATACACATGACAGCAGTATTAGCTCATAGTTGAAATAAAGGAAAAATACCTGAGTAGGGAAGTATCTAATAACATTGGCAGTGTTTCCTCTCCAAAGAGCCACGATACCTTCATCCTTCATTGTTCGGGCAAAACAATCACCTATTCCCTTGTATGGTTCAGACAATCGACCACTTTTTATCATCTCATCTTGATTTTGAATAAGCAATTTGACTCGTTCAATTGGAGCAGCAGCAGTCTTAGAGACAGCAGCCGAGACTCCTCCCATAAGGAAATCCGTAAAAAATGCAGATAACCCTTTCTCTGCTGGAGCATGGGCAGTAACTGGCAACATAGGCGGGACAATTGTCATGCCATTGACATTGCATACCAGCTGCAAAGAAGGTTGTTCGCTTCCAATGAAGTAATTTCCAGTTGCACAATAGTTTCTTGAGTGAAAATTGGGGGAAAGGTTGGACATAAGATATGAGTGTCCAGCCATCTTTTGAACTACTGATGGATGCCTTGTCCCATCGGCCATGATTGCAATACAGACGGTGACCTGTGCATATTTAATCATACACCAACATTAGCTGAAAGCAAGATGGCAAGCTCGTTCACTTTACACTTCACAACTTTTTGAAATAAAAATTCTTCCTACATCTACTGTACTGCTTAGATGAAATAGGCTACCACTATCAATCCGCTTTTCCCTCAAATGAACTAAACGGATCGAGTCTTGAAGTCATATATAACCACGCTACATCGAAAATAGACCCCTTTTAAATAAAGAACAGATGTAAAAAACAGGAACATTCCGCTTTTTAGCAACACTGCAATACAACATAAACCAAGCTCAAGAATCCACAGATTCAGGATTACTGCTAAAGTATAGGGAAGGGCAATAACACGAGCTGAAAAGCCAAACTGAAGCTGATGCAATTGTTTGACTAAGTTTGACAAAGTATGTCATCATTAACACCTAGAAGAAAAGGATCTGCGCCAAGAAAAATCACATACAACACAAGACATGACGTAGACTATGCCCAGACAATTCATTTTGAAATTGAACATAAGAAATGATAACTTCATTGAATGAAATAAGTAAGGTCCATAGCGAAATCAGCATTAGGTCAATGAGAGAATGCATAAAAATGAAAACAGATCTCCTGAGAAAATAATAGAACACGCACGCAATCGCAACAAAAAATTACTTGGGTTTCTAAGGAAGTGAGAAATGAACAGAGTAGAAGCAGCTATAGAGAATAGAACCTGAAAAGGTCGCCGAGAGTCACAATGCGCCCACCTCAGATTCCCAAGGAGAGGGGAAGAACGAAACTCTGGTATAAATGGCAGATCCAAGGAGGCCGCCTATTTATTGACGTATTTGCCCTTGCCTCACACATATAAGACCAAGTCCAAAACCCGGCGGCGAAATTATTTGAGATCATTAAATCTCTCAATTTATTTATCAGAATAATATTATACAGTATAAAGATAATATTTTATTTTTTATAATATACTAATTTACTAAAATAAGAGTCACAAATAATTTATTAAATATATCATAAATTAAAAAAATCATTTTTATCAATTAAAAAATGTGTTTGGAAGTTTAATAGGTAGAAAAAATCGGAAATGAGTATTATTTGTATCTTATAAGTGACTTACATTTTTAACTAAATTATTTTTTAAAAAGTGTTCTATATTATTGACTAGAGGGAGGAATCTTTTTCCGTTTTGACTTTGATTTGGGTAACTACGTTCGTAGTCATAATTTAATCCTTATGCTATTACACCTTAACTAAGTACAACTCAATTACTATGTGGTAACAATTTAATATTTTAACTCCTATATTTTAAAAATAAAATTATATATTTAATAAAATTTATAGAGATTAATTTATAAATTGGTTAGAGCTACAAAGATCAAGTTGTTTGTAGTAAGTAAAAGTTTAAAGTCTTAGTTATAATCAACTCAAAATTACTACATTTCTTCTATTTCTACAATTTATGAATTTTCAATTTAGGTGACTTAAGTGAAAGCAAACGGAGAAAGATAAAGTAGAGAAGTTTTGTTTGGGAGTTTAGAGGAGAAGAAAAAGAAAAAGATGTATGAAGTTTGGAGGGGAGGAGAAGGAAGAGAAATGAAAGTTATTTTCTCTCTTTGTTTGGAAATTAAAAAAATAGTAATGGAGAAAGATGGAGGATTAATAAGTTATTTTTATTATTTTAACCTTTTATTTAGAAATTAATATAATTATTATACTTTACAAATAAATTTAAATTTAAATTTTATGAAAAAATTATTCACGTAATTTTTATATTCAAAAAATATTTTCTCTCTCTAAAAATATTTTCCAATAAAAAGGTATTTTTTCTCTCTAAAAAATATTTTCATGTGCATTCCAACAATATAAAAAATAAATAAATAAAAAATAACGATAGTGTTTTTTTTAAATGAAGGTAAAAAAAATAATTAATTTATTTTCTCTCTTAAAACCACCCATATTAGGGAACTTTATTTTTTTAAAGACGGAAGGTTTTGGGGGATTTGTGAAAATCCTTAATTCTCCCCTCTTATTTTTAAAACTCCCAAATAAAGGAAGGGACTTCCAAGACCCTTCCTTTCCTTTCATTTCCCTCTAAAATAGAACTCTCAAACAAAGCCAAACGAGATGCCTTCCCTGAGAGCTTGTCCAACTTGCATTGCCACTTAACTGAAATCTGCATTGCCACTCAACTGAAATCAGAGAGAGTTTAACAACATAGAGAGTTTCAGATTATGACTTTAAGGTTTAACAAAAATGCAATCGCTTAAAACTCCAAGATGAATATTTCAAATACCGATGACTTAGGCGTTGGCTCTCCTCTTAAGAAAGAATTAAACCCCATAAAAAAATTCATAAATGGGTAGAGTACAATTTCAGCCCATCAAATATTCTTGCTTACTAAAACCCAATAGAAAATATGGCAATGAAATGGGTTTAACGACATCGACATCCCATAAAATTGGAATAACGTTAAAAAAAAACAAAAAAAAAACAATTGCCTTTGTAACCCCTCCATTTTCTTAAAATAATAATTAATAGACGATTTGATCAAACTATCTATCAAGAAATTCCATGCATAGTTGATGTTTGGACTTCACTAGGATCAAACTCTTAAACTCTTTAACTAAATAATGTTTCATCATTTATCAAAATATCTAAAATATATTTTAAGCCCTAATATAGCAATATACAATAATTCAACATATACAAAAAAGATGACAAGCACTATTGTTAACAAAGGTAGTTTAAACTTTTGAAGTCTTCTCTATAGACCCACGTGAGGACTATCACCTGAAAAATGTTGATAATTATCAATCCAATTTATTATAAATGCTAATTATGCTTGTAAAGTGTAAAGTGGAACAATTTATATAACAAAGTATTATCAAAAGAAGGGTTATTATAATAATAAAAAATCAATGTCATCCTTTTAAACTTTATTTTTTGAAATTCTATCATAATTGTTTTATTATCAATGCTATCAAATGCTTTTTTTCAAAAGAAAGAGACACATATTGCTTGCGCCATCAAAACCTTGACTATGAATCTTTGTCAAGCTTAAGCCATTTTTTACAAAAATTAACTCAATCGTTTTTTTAAGTAAACTAGCTGTAGTATCTGAAACGTAAACAAGACCAAGAAAACGCTCAATAATATTGTCGTTGCAGTTCACATATCTTAAAACAATGGTCATTTGTTCTTTAATTGATATATCACAAGCTTCATGAACTAGTATAGAGAAAAAATTATCCCCAATATCTGAAATAATAGCTCTGGTAACTAAACTAGTAGCAACATTAGTAATATCTTTTTGAATTAAGGGAGCTATCATTTTGAAATTCTCTAAGACATTATTCAAAGATACATTATTTACCTCCTCATTGCTTTCACAGAAGAATTTTAGAAACTCCACAAAATTTGCCTGATTCCTTGAATCATCGGTAAAAACCAAAAAAATGAAATTCAAGGGGGGCATCCCCCAATTTCAAACGTGGGTCTGCCTCTGTCCATGTGTCACTCCTTTTTTGAATTGCTAGGGACGTAGCAGCTGGGGCAATAATGGAGTCAATTAAATTCAAAACCTACCCCCTAAACCAACATTTAACTCCACTCTCATTTTATTAAAAAAATTTCAAGCAAAAAGCAAGGAGAAGGTGAAATCGAGAGGAAGTTCAATGGCGGCTTCTTTGGCTTCGAGTACTAGGAGATGCAGAACAAGGGTCGTGTTGATGAGGAGGAGTATGAGGGTTCGACAAGATATTGTAATCATGAGTTAATCACACCATGGTTGATGTCATGGACATACAACAACCCGGGTATGAGGTTTTATGGTTGCCGAAACTACTACCAGGTATGATTTTAAGGGTGTTCAGGAAGGTTGAAGTTGTGGGTTGGTTTATTTTTAATGGGGGTGACGAAAATTTATAGGATGGGGGTAGTGGGTTTTTCACCTGGCACAACGCTAAGTTTGGAGAAAAGGAGAATACAATGATAAAAGATTTGTTGAATGACATAGACAAGCCATATGATGATAACACGGAGTTTTGATGAGGGAATGAGACCTAGAAGGTCTATGAAGAGCTTGTTGCAATCCATGGTGCCGTAATAAAACTAAAAGATGCAAATGAGATCAAAGAAAGTGATGAAGCTCAAACATATCTAATGCATATGGACGATGAAGATGCTTCATCAAGCACACACACATATATTCAATTAAATTCATGAGAGATGAAGAAGATGACCAGTGAGAGGAGAGAAAGGAGCGATTACGATCTGAGTTGCGTCGGGGGTCAAAAGGATAGGTGGTGAGAGTGGTGCTAGAGGAGTGGTCGAAGGGGGAGGAGGCGCACATGGAGCTAGTCAACCCAGGAATTGATTTTGGCGGCTCCATTGATGTTGAGGGTTTTCAAGAACTTGTTCCTGGAAATGGGGATGAAGTCGGCACCGGGTGGGGCAATGAGGGGCTTTTGAGGAGCAGTGGTGAAATTGAAGGAGTTAGAAACGGTAGCGGTCAAAGCCAAGTTGATTTTGGCATCGGCGTCGGAAACCGCCACATGTTGCGTCATATCTCTACAAAACAAGCACCTGAAGAGTTGAAAACAGAGTATGATATGAAGATGTTTTTTATTTTTTTTTTGTTATTCTACCCAGTTCACCAGAGTTTTTTCCTGACTAGTTCAGATTGAGGTTCTGTCAGGCGCATACGTTGAGACCTCTCAGGGAAGTTTTCTGTTTCCACAAAAACTCAAACTCGAGATTCTTACTTAAGTAACCTAAGTCTCTTTCACTTAAGCCAACTTCCACTAGTATATGATGAAAATGTTGAATAAATACAAAATGCCAATGCTTTTATGTCCAACTTCCATGGAATGATGATCAATATCTCCAACTAGCAAAACTAATGACGTTTTTACCAATAATAAAAAATGTGACTTTTGTTTATATTTTATAACTATATAGTCACTTTTGTATACACAAAAAACACTTGGTGTTGGATGCTCTTCCAAAAATATCACATATGTATTTTTACATTTTAACCCGAAAAATAAATACTCCCTCCGATCCTAATTATAAGATGTATTTAACTGATTTTGAGGAGATTAAGGAGAGGAGTTAAATTAGTTAATTTCACTCATTTTCCTAAAATGCCCTTAGATAAATTTTTAATGACATTAATATACCTCTCCAACCTAGAATCTTCCTTTCCATGCTTTTTAATTAAAATAATGGTCTTACTATATATACATATATGTGTATGTGTACACATGTGTATGCACACACATATATATCTACAACCCCCAAAAAAAACACACACACATACACCCCCCAAATACACACACATATCTATACACAAATAGAAACCCCACATCCCCCGCCACACACGTGCATACACACATCCACACACACATATACACAAACACACACATACACAAGTGTGTGAGTATGTACACACACATATATAGACACACATGTATATACATAAACACACACACATATATATTTATATAATGCGCCTGTATATATGTCTATATGTGTGTGTACATATATAAATATATGTGTGTCTATGCATATATGTGTGTGTTTACACGCACACACATATTGGTAAATTAATATTAACTCATTAATAAACAAATTAAAATCCAACAATTTAAGAGTTTTATTGACTAGAAAATTTTATGCACCTAAATACATATACTTATCAAAAACTAAATACACTTGAGAGAATATGAGTGTTTTAGGAAGAAATTGACAAAAATTTAAATTTTATCCTATAATTAGGATCAAAACCAACTCCCAAATGTTATTCTATAATTAAGAGCGGAGGGGGTATTAAAGTAATAGAGGGAAGGAGGGGTGACATGTAATCTGACACATGGCCTAAATTATACATGAGGTGTCATGGTTTCATTGTTCAGTGGACAAGTGACGTGGTAGATTGAATTTCTCGAAAACAGGTGTCGTTGATGTTGTGAGGTTACTATTCATGGGAGAGGTTGAGGCAAGGGTAAATGCGTCATTATATAAAACCCTAGCATCTTCTGCTGCTATTTTTAGACGCCTGGCAATTTATCTTTCCTCACAGTCCGAGAAGGAATTGGCGACCTTGCCAGGTTTTTCTCTGACCAGTTGATTTTGCATCGTTTCGCTTGCTTGTAAATTTGAGGATTTTATAATTTTGATCGGATTTTCTTATTATTTGTTTCCCTTGATGATCCGTGGTTTTTTTTTCATTTCTTATCATTTCGTGGCTTTTCTTATCTGGTCTACTACTTGTCTAAACCGAGTCAAATAGTTTGATGGGACTTCGGTTTAGCTCTCATTGGGGCTTATGACTACCCCGCGCTTTGAGGTTTTTTTTTTCATGTATATAGGATTGCAGTGCTACTAAAAGGACATGCTTCTGTGGAGGCTTATTGCAATTTGGTTAAAAGTTAATTTTTATACCGATGTAGCTTGAGGATTCGAGGGAATTATGTACGATGATATCGTATACTTAAGTGTGTTACCCTTATGGAGAAAAAGGTGTCTGCCACGAAATTTCAATCATGTTTTGCATTTCTATTGTTTTATGTATTTCATGGATGTAGTAAGGACTACGAAATATTTCCATGTGATGTGCATTTTTATTCAATTAAAAACTCTTAACTTTTTTTTTTTTTTTAAGACTAAGAATGGTGCATTATACTATTACATTTATTTCTGTTTCATGTGAGGTTTTTTAATTAAATAAATGAGTTTGTCAGGTGCTGTCATTAAATATATGATGATGTGAGATTCAATGTTCCCAGGTCACCGTCTAGATTGCAATCATGGCTGATGGTCCACGGCAGCCATCTGTAGTTCAGAAGATAGCCGGACAGTCATATCTTGTGTCCAAGCTTTCCCCCAATTTACACTGTAGAAATTATTCTGCAACTGATAATTACTTAAATGGAAGTGTACAGCCTTCCTTGCCTGGCATGGCTGTTGTCCTGCCTCTGCAGCCAGTTACTGCACATGCTCCAGCAGAGAAAGGGGCATCTTTATCTTCATTTTTTGTGGATTTTATGATGGGAGGAGTCTCTGCTGCAGTCTCTAAGACGGCTGCTGCTCCAATCGAACGAGTCAAATTGCTCATTCAAAATCAGGATGAAATGATCAAAACTGGTAGATTGTCTGAACCATACAAGGGAATAGGGGATTGTTTTGCCCGAACAATGAAGGATGAGGGTCTCATATCTCTTTGGAGAGGGAACACTGCCAATGTTATCAGATACTTCCCTACTCAGGTAATTCCTTTGTTTCAGTTATGAGCTAAAACTGCTGTTGTGCATTTTTCTCATGATGATTTAGAGATTAGTAGATGCGACTTTATTGTTTCTGCGCAACTTAATTTTTATTATTAATTATTTGTTTTGCCCATTCCAGGCTCTTAACTTTGCTTTCAAGGATTACTTCAAGAGGCTTTTCAACTTCAAGAAAGACAGAGATGGGTACTGGAAGTGGTTTGCTGGTAATTTGGCCTCTGGTGGGGCCGCTGGGGCTTCCTCCCTCATTTTTGTCTATTCCCTTGACTTTGCTCGAACACGTTTGGCTAATGATGCAAAAGCTGCAAAGAAGGGTGGTGAGAGGCAGTTCAAGGGCTTGATTGATGTTTACAAGAAAACCATCAAGTCTGATGGCATTGCTGGTCTCTACCGTGGATTCAACATCTCATGTGTTGGAATCATAGTGTATCGTGGTCTTTACTTTGGAATGTATGATTCCCTGAAACCAGTGGTTTTGGTTGGTGGGTTGCAGGTAAGTTCATGGTTTGAATTTTTTTGTTTTTTTCCTTTTGTCGTAAAATCCTCTCACCTTTCTACATCTCAGCTCACCATCCATGTATCCAATTGTGCTTCTGATTTCAGTGACCCTGTTCTTGAATTTTATTGTTAGAGTCCAAGCAATACAGTTATGAAAGTGATTCAATTTATTGCTGCTGCCATTCTCATTAACCATGCAAATATATTTCTTTTGCAAATTTTGACCTCATTTGCTAATTTTTTTGGATGATATTTTGCCTATGTTTGCTTACACTTGCATACTCTTGTTAACAGGATAGCTTCCTTGCTAGTTTCCTTTTGGGATGGGCGATTACGATAGGTGCTGGTCTGGCGTCTTACCCGATCGACACAGTGCGGAGAAGGATGATGATGACTTCTGGTGAAGCTGTGAAATACAACAGCTCTTTCCACGCTTTCCAAACAATCATCAAGAACGAGGGTACCAAGTCACTCTTCAAAGGTGCTGGTGCAAATATTCTACGTGCTGTTGCAGGTGCCGGTGTGCTTGCTGGTTATGACAAGCTCCAGCTCATTCTCTTTGGAAAGAAATACGGATCTGGTGGGGGTGGTTAAGACACATCATGATGATGACGACGACGACAAGATATAAATATTATATGGGACAGTTATATTTCGGTCCCTTACGAACGGAATAATTTTGGATGTGAAAACTGAAAAGATATATAGTCGAGTTTTTCAGGAGATTTACAGACTTGAAAATTTAGATAATAGTATCAAGAACTTGTAATTTTATTGTTCTTGACATGGATCTTTTGTTAAAATAATTTGAAGCCTCTGGCTTCCTCGGTTATAGTTTGGTTGGATTGTGCCTTGTGTGTCTAATGAAAGTCTCATTTTATTGTCTCCTTCAGGTCCTTTGGTCATTAAGTTCAGTAACTGTTGTTCCTGGGTTGCCATAGAATGAATGCAGTGCCGCTTGGATCCTCCCATGTTTGACTGAGGAAGCTAGGTTTCCACGAACAAGCTAAGCATCAGGCGTGACGTGGATAATCATTGTCTTGAGATCTATATATATTCATCTTATAAAATTATAAATTTCATTACTGAATTAATGTGGTGTGTATAGAAACATTTATAATCCAAAACTAATCATGAGAAAAAATATTAACCTGTAAAACTAATGTCTCTTTCTCGTAACAACAACTATACCACGTGCTTATAACTCGGTTTTTTAAACTAAAATTGACATAAAAGTAAGACATCTTAGAAAGTATCATCCTCTAAAATAGCATTCATGTAATAAATAAACTACAGTTTCAAAACGTGCCGAAAAGCCAAACTGAAAAACCACATGTACTGAGGTAGACTATGCTTTGCTGAGGCAGTTCAATTTGAAACTAAACATAAGAAATGATAGCTTTAGTGAATGAAACAAGTAAATCAGCGTTAGGTCACTGATAAAATGCATTAAGAAAAACAGATATCCTGAGAAAATAGTAGAATACCTACGCAATCACAACAAAAAATTGATTTTTGATGTTTCTGTGGAAATGAGAAATGAACAGAGTGGAAGAGAATAGAACCGGAAAAGGTCGCCGAGAGTCACAATGCGTCCGCCTCCGATTCTGAGGGAGTAGGGAACAACGAGACTCTGATATAAATGGCAGATCCAAGGAGATCCCTTATTTAATGACGTATTTGCCCTTGCCTCACACATGGAAGACCAAATCCAACCCCGCCGCCGGTGAAATTATTTCTCTTAATTATCTTTAAAATTTTATTTATCAGAATAATATTATGTAAAGATAGTAATCTTTTGTTTTGCTTGCTGCTTCAAACGTAACTGAATCCTTATAGTTTTAGAGTTTTAAAGAATAAAATTATAATTAAATTTACTTTTTATGGACTTAAGTGCGAACAAGTCTGCCTAGAAAGGGGGAAAACATACAAACCTGTAAGAAAATGATGGAGAGAGTTGTGGATATGAAAATTATATTTTATGATTAAAACTAAGATTAATTCTAAAAAAATATATTTTATACTAAGAATTAGGGGAATATATAGTATATGAGCGGCTAGAGTCTAATGCATCGGACCCTCCGTCGTGCTTTTTTGGGGCAAATTTATTTCTTTATAAAAAAAAATCAACTAAAATGCTGAGCGGAACCACTTCCATTAGGATAGTGCTATTTAGGCAAATTGAGGAAATCAATTTTATACGTAGTTATTTGTAGTAAATGAGTTAGTTTTTTTTAAAAAAAAAATTACTATCCTTCATCCTTAGATCAAAACTAATTAATATGTGAAATTATATATATATATATAATGAATTGGTATTGTCCATCCTTCACGCACTTTATATTATTTTATTTTTATTATTTTTCCAAATTCAGACATCGTTTACTGTTGTACCCGGATCCTCACATATGTTTGACTCACAGAGCAAGTTTTCCATAAACAAGCATCTTCATAAACACCGAGGCCTGACGTCGAGGATTTTTTTTTTTTTTTTTTTTGATAATAAAAGCAAGTCAAAGCTTGAAAAAAAAGAGGGCTAGATTATAGAACTCTAGCCCTAAATACATTGAGGATCATTGTTTTGAGATATACTCCTTCTCCCTCTAGTTCTTATTATAAAGCACCAACTATCCAAAATTTTTGGTCCTTTTTATAAGGCACCAACTACATTTAACTAACTTATTTATTATTATTTCCTATTATGCCCTTACTTTAACAAACTTTTTTAAATCTATCTCATTAAAGTAGGGATAAAGTTGGAAACTTTTATTAATTTTAGGCTCATTAATGACTTAACTTCCATTTTCTTGGTTTGTGAGAAAAGATAGTTGATGCCTTATAATAAGGACCAGAGAGAGTATATTCATAAGGCTTTGGTTTTCTTATGTTACATGAGGAAAAAAAGTTTCCTACATATACATGAAATAATGAGATCCACATATACATATATGAATTAATATATGTATATGTGGGTCCCACCATTTCATGTGTGTAACATGAGAAAATGATTTTCCTACAACATGAGAAAATGTTTTCCCATATTCATAGTATAAAATTATAAAATTCCACTATTGAAATGAATATGGTGTATACAAACATCTATAGTCTATAACTAATCATGAAAAATATGGCCTGTTCTTATAACTCAGATTTATTTTTAACCACAGTATGTAACTCCTATATATTGACTTAAATGCAAGACATCTTAGAAATTTCCATTCTCTAATAATATTCAAGCAATAAATAAGCTACACTTTCTATATGTGGACACAAAAAAGGATAATATATTGCACAACTTATTATTATTTCTAGCGTATGTATTATTAGTGGAGATTCCTTGCTTTTCTTAGAGTATGGTGAATATTGTTCATATTTAACTCATGGGCAACTTTAAGTTAGAATTTTTAGATCTTATACACATTTTTTGATCAATATATATCAGTATTAATTATTAAGTGCTCATCAAGATTAATACAATTAAAAATGGTATAGAGTTACATTATTTACAAGTCATCAAAGGTATTGTTGATATTAGATTATATGATGATATTTAATTTAACATTCCTCCCTCAAAAAGTTAGCATGTCTATAAAGAAATACCTTACTACTAATCATGTTATCATGACCTATCTTGATGATGGATCAGATTTCTCTCATAATCTTTAAATCATATTCGTTCAATCAATTTAAAAAATCACAATATTACTTTAATACTTCTCTCATCTTTTCTTAGGCTCATGAGAAAAGAAGATGATGAGAAAATCATCTCCCTATCTTAACAGATATGGTTGATATTGAATTTTCCTTAGATATATTTATCCATTCTACTCATGAAAATAATATTTTTTTTAAAAAAAAACTAAATACCTAGTGTTAACGGAAATGTCTAGTCCCGTTTAAGTCAATGTAATTATGTAATTATTAAGTATTTCCTTTTATATCTATTTTCATGCGTGAATGTATGGAATTCAAACTCGAAATACAATGTAAATCATGATGAGTAGCTAATTAAATATCATTTTAAACAAAAAAAAAGCTAAAAAGATATGTTATTACCCCTAGTCCTTAATTTAAGATCTTGTTTGTAGTGACATTATAAAAGAGATCTTCCATAAAGAACTAAAGATAGTAACATTTCTTGCAATCAATGGTACTATTATATTTTCTTAATAAAATTACAACACAATAACATTTCCTTGAAAGCAGTTATTAAGAATAAATCATAGTGCAGTTTTTGAAACAAAGGGGACAAAGAAATACTTTTCCCCTCACACAATTTCTTGCAAGCACAAAGAAGTTTCTAAACGAGTACAAGCATGAAGGAGAACCAGAGACACTTCTGATATAATATAATACAGTATTATATATTTTCTAGTAAGGACTGGTAGAAGAGAGAAAAAGCAAGCGAGGGACAAGCAACACGACGTTGGGTAAAATGACAGTAAAACCCTCGAAAGACAATTGGCCGTCCCTTTTAGTCCTTCCCACCGAGCCACCATCAATATGCATCCTTTTCTTGCCGTAACATCTGATTCCGAGCTCCTTTCTTTCTTACTTCGCTTCGTTATATATAAATAATACGAGAAGTGAAAAAAATATCACACAAGATTGAAAATAACAACCCAAAATCCCATCTTGATTCTTCTTCCTCTTCTTCTTCGTCGTAGTTCGCTTTCTCCTTCTCTTCCTCTCTATCTCCTTCTTCTCTCTTCTCTCATTAGTTTCACAAGCAAATATATAGAGCAGTGAGTGAGCATTTTACCAATCCCTCTTTCTGAAGCACCAATGCCTGCGCAGAAGCGGTCTTTGCCGGAGTCTACGGACGACGGAGAGGTCTCAGAACTTAACAACCACCGCCACGCGAAGCAATCTCATCGGGACCGAGAGCTACAAGGCGAAGAAAAGAGGGCAGAGGAAGATGAGCAAGGGGAGCTTGTTGAAGGGGAAGAAGAAGAAGGACAACAGAACGAGCAAGAGCAGGATAAGGAGGAGAAAGCAGAGGGTTACGTATAATTTCTTTTTTATTTTTATCCATCTTGCTTTGAGATTATACGTTTGTACAGTGCCAGATTGGTTTTTGTCAGCTGGGTTTTGGTCTGGCCTCGCGATCCTGCGAGTTCTGAAGTTTTTGTTTCTCTTGCCAGATTCTGAGGAAAGCCCATCTTCTGAACCCGAAGAGAAACCTGAGTATACTCTCCATCTCTCTTTCTCTTTCACGCATTGCTCATATTCTTTCTTACTTGTATGTACTTCTTGATTTCACGTTTTGATCGTAAATCTCTGTTTCTGGGTAGTCGTTGTGGGTGAATTTTGCAGTTTCTACCTTTCTTTCGTTGAATTCGAACGCTTACATCCTGTGTATCACTGTATTTCCTTCTCCGTTGAAGGGCGTGCTAACAGTTCGGGTCATTTAAGCTGGGATGTCTATATGTTCTGATTCTCCCTAATCTGATTCGTTATATGTCGTTTGCATGCCTGGGTTATCGTCTTGTTTATGCTCGAAAGTGGGTCATTCGTTCCACAATGAACGAATGTAATTTATTTTTATTTTTTTTGCGCAAACTTTTTTTACCCAGTCTATGGTGTGAACTGTGAATTCTACATTTCAGTGTAATTTCATAGCTTTCTTATTCAATATTATTCGGCATCTATGACTTCCTTCATGGAGTGTTGAATGAACTGATAACTGTAAGTGTGTAATGGCGCAGTCACGAACTGTCTTAGCCTTCCATCTTGGATTGAGTTTTTAGTGATGTGCGTTAGCGAGTATAGAGTTTTCAAATCTAATTTGTAGGAAAAAATATTCGGAGCTAGAGTTTACTGAAACCTCCGTGATTGTTATTTTGTTATGGCAGAAGTGGTCAAAATTATGAATATTCATCTAGGACCTGTCATGCTTCTTAACTTTTGATAGTTTGATAATTAGGTATCGTTGCCTTCCTTGAAAAGGAAATCTGTCTTTCATGTTCAATGGATGTTAGTAGTTCCATAATGACTTTGAATTAATAATACTTGGACACTTCATCATAATATTGAACGGTGATTTTAAAGGTACAAATATAACAGAAAAGCTTTTTAGTATATGTTTTTGGAAGTGTGCATGAGTTAAAGAATTGATGACTAGTGTACATCCATCAAATTAGATTGCAAATATTTATGGAAGCTTTTGCAGTTGGTGATCTAATATATGTTCCTGCTGTAGCTTATACAGACTGATCATCACTTGTATAATGAAGGACATATTATTCATGGTCTAGCAGGTTTTTCAGACCATTCAAACGTTGGCTCTTTTTCCTCAATTAAATAGGCTTAAGAAAAGAATGAAAATATATTAATTCCACTAAGTATTACATATGGCTTATCTGTACTATATTGTTTCGTTACATAAGTAAGAGGGAGCATCCAATTTAAATAACTTCTTTCTCTCTTGTTATGATTTATAAATGTGATGCTTGGTGGGAATTAGAGATTGTATAAACATGCTGGAGAAGTGCTCTTGATAAACTCTCCACATTACTGGTTATACTTGGCTTGTCTAAAATTCAGCTGGTGAAGAAACCCGGTGGTTTTGATTGTAACAGATTCATTGAACATATTTATCAGTGTACATCCTCTGGATATTGGGAAAATATCACAAATGATTTGCGTGCTCTAAGAGATGGTCCAGAATTGTATAGTACTGTCATGCTTTCAATAATTTCTTTGGAGGCTGGATCAAGTTTTGTTAAAGTAAAAGTTTCAATATTCTGAACTTTATTCTGGCAAAAAAACTTCTTGCTAGCAAAGGCTTTTAGTCTTATACGACCACTACAAAAGTAATAAAACTACCATGGCACTTCCATTATTAAGAGTACATATAATATCAAGATTTCTTTATTAATAGCTGTTATCTGTCATTCTAAGGGTGAAATCATATTGGGTGCAAGGTCAATAAAGCACCTGGTAAATTGCAATAATAGGAAGCATGTTAGCTGTACATCACAAAAAAATTGGCACTAATTATCTACAAGAGTGAAACTGAAGTTTGAAAAATATAACTTTCTCTGATTTTTCTTTTTTTTCCTTTGCAGATTTGTGTTTGTTGAACTTCTGGAAATACGTAAAGATGTCCAATGTCCAATTTGCCTTGGTAAAGTTTTTCATCTTCTTGAATGAATAATTGGGAGGTTAAATTATGTGATTTGTTTTTTCGTAGTCAAATTATATCCAGAGCTATAGGCTAGGACATTGGAATTGGGATTACTTTCCTGTCTCTGTTCAGTTCTGTCTTTCATTTCACTCGTTTCAGAATGTAGAAATCTTGCTTTCTCAATAATCAAACCAAGGTAAATAATAAATATTTATGTCAAATGCTGATACTATTTCTCATCTTATAGGGATCACAAATTAGTGTTATGTTTTCAATTGTTGTTGATGTTTTACATTTGGATATTAAACTCATACGCTTCATTTATCTGAAGTTTCAACCATCGTGACATCATTTATGTGTACTGGGCTGAATTGTCGAAATATTCTATTCAATAATAGTTTGAAAAGATAAATTGTTCATATGCACACCTCATTTAGCAAAATCTGTGATATCTCCCAATTAGCTGTATAGGAACCAGGTAAAATGAAATGAGTAAATCCTACCTCGTTTCCCTTCTAAAGCTAAACCAAAAAATGATGAGTTTTTCTTTATTGTATATGAAACATTTTCCCCACTTTTCGCATACTTATACAAGTAATCCCTCTGGTCCTAATTATAGGACAAAGTTCTAATTTTTGTCCATTTCTTCCCAAAATACTCTTATTGATAATTTCTAAATATTAATTAAACACAAGAATAATTTAATAATGCACCTATATATTCTATAAAGTCAGTACTACTTATATATTTAATAATGCAAAATTGAGGCCATACAAACTTCTGGGCTCTCTTCTTTTTCTGGTTATCATTATATGCAAGTATAACTTTTTTTAATAGATTGTACTGTAGAATTCCTATTAACATAGTAAAATGTTTAATTGTTTTTTTAATTAAATTGTCTTTTCCGTGCATTAAATCTGGTTTATTTACAGGCCTGGAAAATTTTGCTCTTGATTTTTTATTTATTTATTATTATTATTTTGCAGTATCAGTTATTAGTCACTAGCTTTAGATGTTTTCAACTTAGGATAACAGAAGAACAAGATAATAGAGATCGAAAAATTTATCTGCAAATGCCTAGAATAACATCTCTTAATTATAACGGACTAATTAAGAAGCATCTGGATTTTCATCCCTGGATGTGGAAGTGGAAGGATATAAGAATATATGAATGGGTCATTTTAAATTTTAAATAAGGTCATTTTGGGAAAACAAATATAATTAACTAATTTAACTACTATCCTCAATCTCTCTAAAATTAGGTAATATGTCCTATAGATGGAGGGAGTATATATTATTGCAATTCTGCAAAGGACTACCATATGATTTTTGCATGAAATATTTTTGTTGAAGGTAAGAGGGTGTTTTGTAAAGCATGATCAATTCAAAGTTTTTTGGGGAGGAATCAGTTGGCGATTTCTTGGATTAACCCATCGTGGTAGAAAGAAATTGAAGGAGGAATCCTTGATAGTGTTGAAATCCATGAACTTATGATGTGATGGAACTTCTTATGAAAGATGTCATCCTGTGTTTTTCAAACATTCCTTTCAGTGAAGGACATGTCTCCACCGTGATTTAAGCATTATTCTGTCTTTCTCTTCTGGAGTCGCCGATGTCCTATCAAGTAACATCAATGTTTGACAGTCTTGAAGCTATACAGTGATTAACATCAATGGTTTACTCTAGATAAAGTGGTCAAATACCAACAGTGATATTATCCCCTATTGCTGTTTTTAATGATGACATTGCTAGGTTCTGCATTTCATTGTGCAGGAAATTTTTGAGATCTGCAGCCCAATTTATGCTTGATTTCTGGCAGATATTTTCTTTGTGTTAGAAATAACCAATTGCTCTAAGCGCTTAAACAGGTATTATCAAGAAAACACGGACTGTCATGGAATGCTTGCACCGTTTTTGCAGGGAATGCATTGACAAGTCAATGAGATTAGGGTAAATCACAAGAAGCCATCACTGTTTTTCTATCTGTTTGATATACTACTGATAGTTGCAATCTAGGTTCTTGTCTTACTTCTCGTTGAGCTTACTATGGTTATGACGACTGTATGGGACCAGATTTACTATTTTTGTACTGTCTCAGGAATAATGAATGCCCTGCTTGTCGCACACATTGTGCCAGTCGTCGTTCTTTGAGAGATGATCCAAACTATGATGCTTTAATTGCTGCTCTATATCCAGATATTGAGAAGTATGAGGAAGAGGTATAAGTTGACTTGTTTATTTCTCCATCTCTACTGCGCACACATGAATCTTTACTTAAATATAAATAGCAATTCCCTTGATTGTCTCATTCTAGGAGCTTGAATTTCGTGAAGAGGAGAAGAACCGCAATAAGCAGGTGAGTATTTTTTTTTAATAAACTTAATTAGAGCATGGGTTCGCCTTCTAGATGTGTGTTCACTGGTTACTGGTTAGACCATTGAGGCCTTCTGTAGTCCCAACTCTCAAGTTTATCTGACTTGGTTTTACTCCTGGTCAATAAAAGTTAGCCTTATGAATCCCCTTTTCATTGTAATTTCTTTATCTTGAACAGTGTTGGAAAATTTATTTATTTATTTATAATTTGTCAATATTGAGTTGTTGAGAACCTGCATGGTATGTCATCTTTGAAATGCCTTTTTTTTAAAAAAATTATTTTAAGTTTCTTCTCTAGTTATCCTGGTGCATTTTGAAGAGTAGCGAGATGTAATCTTTGTTTACGTTCTCTAATTATCATTTAATGGCTTTATTGACAGATTCAAGCTTCAATTGCAAAAGTGGTTCAACGGCAATCTGAAGCACTGGTTAAGAGGCGTAATAAGGATACACCACCTGGTGCATTTGTCCCAAGGTCACAGCGCAATCATAGGAATGTTCACACTAGGAGACAGAACCATGGAATTGATCAAGGATCAGAAGATAACGAAGAGGAAAATGAAAATAACGGAGAAAAAGACTCATCCTCCGCAGATGAGCGGAGTGCAGAACCAAAGAAAAAGCGAAAGAGAGGGATAAGAGTTCGTCCCTCCCAGCCTTCCTCATCAATGGCAAGTGCTGATGGTGGATTTATAGAAAGTGATGTCGATATCTTGAGAGAAAATCGAGGAATTTCTTCAAGGCATCTGTCAAAACCTCAGAAGCTTACTTGGGGAAGGGGTGGTTTTAGGAGTCACACTCGACATGGCAGTAGCAGTGGTAGCTCTAGCAAGAGTTCCCGTGTTAGTCGTGTGTCTAAGTTTGTTGATTATTTAAAAGGCTTAGAAGAAAACACAGATGAGGTATACGATGTTGTTATCCACTTTTTTTGTCTCTTGTTGGTATACATGGGTGCCTGGTTTTGCTCCCACATTCTTCTTCTATTGTTTTAGTTCAATCCAACAAATTAACTCTAATATTATTACTTGCAGTATGATATCCATCTTATGCTTGTTTCTTTGGACAAAGGAAGCATCCCAAGTTTGCAGCAGCCACACCTTTGCTGTCGGCCAACTTTGTCCGTCAAGCACCTTTGTGAAGTGAGACATCTCTTTACCTTTACTGTTTTATGTCAGTTGTGAAAAAAGCACCTGACTTTGTTGGCGCCTTTGATCTGAATATTTCCCCTGATTTTTTTGTTTCTTTTTTGGGTCAAAACGCCTGATTTATTAATTCAAATAACAAGTATCAACTTTCAGGTGGAAAAAATATTTTTTTTCTTACAAAACTTCTTGGATTGCATTATTTGTGTTGTTTGTCGGACACCTGTACCATTCCTAACCTGAAGCATAGGCAATAGAATAACGGAGTGAATTAACAATTTGATCCCTAGATCGTTAGGCTTAAGTGACTTGGCCTCCGGAAGTAAGTGCACAAGTTCCCTAAAAATGGCAAATCGGTTACATGTTATAGTAGTCTTTTATCAATTCTAGTGTCACAATCATAAGTTTACTCCAAAGAGATGTGCCGGTTTTACAAGGAGCCTTTTGATTTCCTAGACTCTCTCTCTCTTATTACTTCGTTTCTGCACAGTATATTGCTCGTCAGAACGTGTTGGCAGCTGAAGAAGTTGAGATATTGGCGGTTAAAGGATGCTGCAGCATTATCTGTGAGAAGTCAGTTGATGAGACTTCAACCTTGCTGAATGACGAACTTACTACACTGATTGTAGATCCCTGCAAAGATGAACTGGAAACTTTGCAAGTACATGAAACCTTGTCAGGGCTCAAATCCAAATGCATATCTAAAATGGAGCACCTGGTGAGTATTCACTATTCAGGGAAATCTAAATACCCTGTATTATATAAAGTGAAAGAATGTAATGGATTAAAAGAAATCAGAGGAAATAAAAGATTATGGTATTGTTAAGTTTTTACATCCTCTGCAACCTTTTAAAATTAGTTAATACATGATTTTTCATGTATAGTTGCATTCTTCTGTGCATTTTTTCCCTCTCAACGCATATATATGAATATTATGTTCCAATTTGAAACCCATTGGAAAATGTTTTCACTATTCTTGATGGTTCAAGTTATGTGTAATGGCTGGCTGACTGTATTTCTGCTGTTTCAGATTCTGGCATTTAGGAGGAAGGAGAAAGTAGTGTGATGCTTGAGCAGACCGTTTTGATATGAGGGTGGCAGAACTATAAATTATATGTACATATAAAGTGACCGATCTCCAATTCTAGTTGCATTCTCAAGAAAGTGAATCTACAGTATAAATTATAGAAACCTGTTATCTTTGAAGCCTTAAAGATTGTATGTCACAGAAATTCCAAGAATAATTATTATATCGGCTTGGTGCGTGGCATCATCAGAGCAGAGGTCTCCTTTTCTTTGGGATTATTTACATATCAATTCGTTGGCACAAAAAAAAAAAAAAGGATACATATCATAATTAGGATTTTGAAGCATATAAATGATCTGTCATTTTGTTTGGCTAATCCAAAAACAAAAAAGGGAAAATTACTTTTACGCTTTACGAAACAAACCTCTGTTTATTGCCACGCAAAATCATATAAAATAAACTAAACCAAACACCCCCTTTGGAGACGATAATTCCAGCCAGGCAGCAGAGATCAGTTCCAGCAATCCGTTTCGATGATAATCTTGAGCCACCTCCTCTCCCACCCAGGCACGTTTTAACTGTAAAATGGCCATGAGTCGACAGCTTCCAGATCGGCATATCTTGCACACTTCTATTAAAAGTTGGTTCAACTTGCTCCAAACACATCAGAATCGAACGCCAATCCCAGTCACCCGTCTCTGTTAGAAAATCCGCAACTTATAACTCCCTTGGCCTCTCTTCAACAAACTCTGCTGCCTAGCATGACCCAAATCCAGACCCCCAGCATCCCTCCGCTTATACACATCATCCCAAGCAACCAGATGAACTTTCCTGCAAGTTCCCGCACTTCCCCAGTGTCAATCTCGTTACATGTAGTCACTGGCAATAACAGAGTTTGCATCATATAGGCCGCCGGAATAGCAGAAGCAACGGAAGAAATTAATATGTGCCTGCTCTCCATGGACACTGTTACATGTTTTGTCAGTCTTAATTTAATCATACCACGCCAAGTGCTAACAAAAAGAAAAAAATCACCGCCCCCTCCTAAATGAATATAAGACATAGTCAATTTTTAAGGACAAATTAAACTAAGGAAGTTAAATAAATTATTTTTTTTATTAAAAAAGTTAAATAAATTATTTAATTGTTTTGTTGTGTTTATATTTAATTATATAATATGTTGCATATTTTTAAATATCAGTTTATAGGTAGACAGAATAATTTTTTTTAAAAAAATGGTAAATATAGATATTTTAAAGTAATTTAATTAGTTTTCTCGAGAACATGTTAAGTGATGCATGGCTGGGACAAATTTTTTGCGGTATGTTTAAGTGATGACTTCACCAATGAAATCATTTATATATTTTTTAATTTAATGAATAATTTTTGTATAACTGAATTTATTTTTGTAATGTTTAAGTATTCTTTCTGATTTCAGCTCTTGTGTAACAAATTACCAATTTATGTATCAGTTGATATTTTCAATTTTTTTTTTAAAAAAGAAAGAAACATAAACAACGTTTTATTACAAGAGGCGAGGTAAACAATACATGTTTTCATAATGTAATATATATTTTTGGTTTGTCCGTACATCATTAACAAAGATTCAAAGAATGGATATTGATTCAAATAACATTTTACAGAATTGTTTCCGAACAAATGTACACAAGAAGTGTGTCGGGTGGGTTCAGGAGTTCTTGAACGCTGGCGACCCCATCAACAAATATCTAATCATCTTAAACCGGAAGCTGGACTAGATGCCACTCTGCCATTTAAAATCTTTCGTCTCTCTCTTCTGTGTATTACACGCAAATTTGGTGACTTTGCTTTCGTTGGCTCTCTAACCGACCTGCTTCAAAAGCATTATGTACTAGTCCTCATTAGAAATGCTTCGAGTGAAAATTGAGTCCAATAATGAGCCAGGTGAAATAGTCATATAAAAAAGGAAAAGAAAAAGGGTCTAGACGGTTATTCATACTTTTGGGGTACAAATGGATGGTCAAAGTTAGGAACCGGTCT
The DNA here is from genome assembly GCA_037074495.1 of Acacia confusa. Classification (NCBI taxonomy): domain Eukaryota; kingdom Viridiplantae; phylum Streptophyta; class Magnoliopsida; order Fabales; family Fabaceae; genus Acacia; species Acacia confusa. Next base: position 6,670,030 of record CM073509.1, read on the forward strand.
AGCGTGGGGAACCATTGTCCGTCTCATCTGTTTTAAGGCCTTCTCTTCCTCAATCTGTTGTTTAATATTTGCAGTCAACACATGTCACATATCTGGTTCATATCAATGTTTATATTTATAATACCTTTACAATAAAAAAGAGAGATGTAATATAATACCATTCTTGCAGCGTCGCTCTCCTCCCTGTACCGCTTGTACATCATTTCCTTCTCCTTGATCTGTACACCGACACAAATATAAATTCTTAATATGTCTCAAAACATAGATTCTAGCTCATTCATTGAAGAATAAATTTGAACCCCATATATATAAAATTACCTACCCTTTGATCAAATTCTGCTCTATCCACTGCTCGCTCATTCACATGTAGGTTGACCTCCTGAACTTGTGTAAGCGGTATGCGAACCTTCCCAGGAACTGGGATTGGGTCCCTGCAAAAGATAAAACATTCAACGAGGAATTTAATTCCCTTGTTTTTTCTTTTTCCTTCGGCAACACAAGCAAACTATAAAGAAAAAGTATTCAATGCAAAATAGTAGTTTCTTACTCTTTTAAGATTGGCTGCGCTCTGAAAATTCTCATTTCGGCCTCTTCTCTTTCTTTTATTCGCCTTTCTTCCATTTCCCTCTCCATCTCTTCCTCATGTCTCACCAGACTCTCTAGTTGGAAAGGCTCTGCTTTAGTACTTGGCTTGGGTTCCGGTTTTGGTGGGATCTGCACGTAATATCAGTAAATTTATATTAACAACGGTTATTTAATTTAACAATTAGAATCAAATTGAACCAAGAATTAACAATTAGTACCACAGGATAGTCAGTAGTATAAGGGTATGGATTCGCCTTGGGGACTCTGGCCCCTTCCTCCTCCAACTGTTTCAGTTGAAGTTCCATGAGAAGTCTCCTCTCTTTCTCAGCACCTCTTTCCTGACAGATGGGAAAAAATATGTTGGGAAAGAATTCCTAAAACCATCCAATTACTGCACCACAGATGAAATGGAAAGAGATAAACCGACCTCCGTGTAGAGATGAAATGGATTTGGTTTTGTATTTCTTGGAATTGGGTTCTTCTTATGTGCAGGTTCAGAATTCAAAGATAGCTGTAAAACCAGAAAAAGAAGACATTAACATTTTAATTAAATGGGAAAAGTTCAAAATTTATTTCGCATTACACTGTTATGTTTGAAATTGATTTCAAATTACCTTGTCAAACAGATCTGTTACTGCAGAAGAGGGAGGAATCCTTTCATTTGTTGCAAAATGAAATTCTTGTGGTTGAGTGACAAGTTTCTTGGTGTGACAAAATATTCCAATATCCCCTTTACTCTCAAAAATCTAATAAACAGAACATCTTCTTGGGTTAGCTGAAGGATGGAATGAAGCTCAGTTTATAACATAAAAAATGAACAAAATTACCTTCTTATTTAGAGGCCTAGCTTTAAATTTAGGAATTTTTTCAAGCTCCTCCTGCTCTAATTCCAATGAACTTTTCACTTTAGGTGGGCGTGCCCTTAGTGATGTTTGGAGCAGTGGCGTTTTAGGCTCCGTGAGATGAGGATTCCATGGTTCCTGATTCACAGAAGGAAACATATTGACCTATCGTTGAGTACTTAGCCAAAGTTTTCTTAAAAATAATAATAATAATAATAGTGACCCAAAGGTTGATATATATATATATATATATATATATATATATAGTGACCCTAAGGTTGATATTGACATCAACAAATACCTGATGTGACGATTTTACTGATGCCACTGAAGCTGAGTCTGCATTCTGAGTGGCTCTAGCTGCTGTTTCTAGATGGAATTCCTGAAAGCAAAAGTTGGTTAATTCATCATGGCTAATTCGTTAAAAGTATCAATTCTCAACGAGAAATTGCAATTCACCTTGAACTTTGGTGGCTGGGGTGTACTTCTTGGTACAATAGGCTCTATAGGAGCTTGAAAAATCTGTAATTCCCAATTTGCACGCAAAGGTCAAGTAATCATGGACTATACGTTGTTCTAGACTTCGCAAAATCGAGTGTCAAAAGTGGAGTAAAAAATGGTTTTAGGATTTCACTGAGGATGATGATATTTCAAGATCACTGATGAGGACTATATTACATCATAGGATTTCACTAAGTTACTGATCAGGACAATATAACATGTTTGGGCTGCTTAGGAGGTTAAACTAGGTTTAGGAAGTTAAGGTTACAGTTGATGTTGAAGTTAAGATTTGAAAAGTTCATTCAGGGTTTCTTGTAGATATAATTTGCGCTTTAGAAGGTAAATTTATGAGATGTACCTTCTTATTTAGGGGTCGAGCCTTGAATTTTGGCATTTTAGCCATCATTTCTTCCTCAAGCTCGGCAGTACTCTTTACTTTTACCGACCGGGCTCGTTGAGCTGTCTCAAATTCAGGTTCTTTAGGCCTGGTCAACGTGAGTCTTGGTTTCGTCTGGACCATGGAACCATCATCTCCCTAAGTCAAAAGTATTTAACAAAAGGAAAAAACACCAAAAGAAAGAAATCAAATTATGGTAGAGGATCTAAGTATTACTTGAGAATGATTGACATTGACATTTGGCAATGACAGGTCTCTGGTACTTGACTGGAATTTTCTCATCATTTCTGCCATTGATACAAATGGTACTGATGCTGCTGTCGGCGTTTCACGAACGTAAACCTTCATCCAAAGTTCATGGGCTTTTAATGCAACGTTCAATAGAAAAAATAAAACAGCATTAATGGATAAAGAATGCTTACCTTTCTATCCTGCTTGTTAATTCTACTAGCATTTGAAGAGATACCGGCGTTGCTAGTGGTTGAACTCAATTTTGACTTGTGTGGCAAAATTTGAGGTTTGACGTTCAGAATCTGAAAAATTTTAGAGAAAATTAAGTGTCAGTGTTATTTTCTTGCGATAGTCTATTCCTCTAAAATGCTAAGGGTGTTCAGATGTGAAAGGTGAAAGTAATTCAAGAACGCAGGATGTTTTAGCACTTGTCGATATTTTGTTCACGCAAGTCAAGTAGAAAATCTGATCAAATCTTCAACTATTTCAGAAGTTTGTTTTGTTTATCTCTATAAAAACTTGAGAGCTTACAAGTCTAAAAATACCTGACACAAAATTAGAAGTTCTGTTCCTTATTCAACATGAGCATGCATGAACCATACGAGTAATGAACTTCTGAAAATTTTATTGGCAAGAAAAGGACAGATAAAATTAATGAACCACAGTTACCTGTCTTGCTTTTCCTCCTTCCAATTTCTGCCTCTTAATGGCTTGATTTTCTTGCGATAAATTGGGAGTCCCAGCGGTACTCTTCATTGTTGATGACAGTAACCGAGCTTTTGTCCTTACTGCTGATGGTGGTAATTTTGTCTTCATTTCTGATGACTGCGACTGTACTTTGGTCTTCAATGCTGATGGATTTTTAACCAAAGCAGCTATCTTTTTAGCTGTCTCTTGCTTCTTGGAAATCGTGGTCATGACTCTTTTCTGCAATGCTATAGATGGATTGGGTGTACATGCTTCTTTAGCAACTTCAATGGATGCTCCTACCGGATTTAAGCACGCACTCTCCCCTTCATCAGTATGTGGATGACTTCTTTCTATGTCACCAGGAACCTGAAAAAACGAATTATGAGGAGAAAGTGAGGACCAGGAAACAAGATATGGGATTAGAACGATAAAAAATTGTATCATAATTTAACTCATGAAAGGGAGTCATGTATATTACCTCATTTTCACTACAATGTGCTTCTTCCTTAAGATTAGTAATCGTGCATTGTGGCTGATTATTGTCACTTAAGCATGCGTCTACCCCATCATAATCATTGCAACTTCTTTCCTCTTTGACTTCGCTGGGACGTACATCTTCCTTTATTTTGGCACTTATGCTCTGAGGTTGAATGTTGACATCCAAATTATCATCATCATCGGTTTTTAGGTCGGTTGACCCTGATGTCTGGTGAAAACAATAGAAAATCAGTAATGTCTAAGAAATCATATTGTGTGTATCGCCATTGGAACTAACAGTACCTTCTCCGTTTTATCAGCTTCGCTAAAATCGCACAAGCTCTCAACAGTAATAGATCTTCCGGTCTTGATTTTTGGCATGAATGCTGCGATATTTAGAATCCCAAAAGATCAATTAAGTAATTTTCCATATATGAAACTCAGAAAAACAAAGAAAAAAAGGTCTGAAGCTCAAGCATAAAAAAGGAAGATAAAGTAAAAACGCAAGAATGTTGCGCATTCAAAAGATAGACAAACAGTAATTAATAAAAATACAATACAATTAGCCACGAGAAATTAATTGAAATAAAGCGCTAGTTTCGATCATGTAAAAAAATCAACAATTCTGAACTAAAACCCTAGAGTTTCCAAGAAAATTCAATTCGACCGGGAATAAAAGAGGAGCAGACCATTTAGGTCACCAATTAACAAAGAAAATGTACGAAAAATGTTGCAAGAGGAAGAACCGTACGCGAAGGTGCGTAAGATAGAGCAGTTTCAAACCAGAGTTCTGCTCTGCTCGCGTCCTCCTTAGACTCTGCCTTCGTAAAATCAAAGAACCGCGGTGCCGAGAATTCATATGTCTCATCGATCATCGTGATCCCGCCCGTGCTTTCCTCAGCCACGGCCATTTTCAGATTCAGTTTTCAGTGGAAGACTTTTACTGCTTTAAAAGAAGAATCAGAGGATCTTTACGGCTTATGAAGGAGACTGCAAGAGAAGGTATGAGAGATATGAGTCGAGGGGGAGAGATTGTAACGTTTGGATCTCCAACGGTCGAAAAAATTGAAATGGGGCCAGCTCTCTTAACGGTATGACTGCTGGTATATGTCCAGGCGCAAAAAAGAAACTCGCCAACGGCTATCTCTCCGTTCGCACGCTCCATTAAAACATAAAACACTGTCGTTTTTAACTACCTACCTAAGGGGCTTTTAGGGTCAAAACTGTCAGCACAACGTGGCAGTTTTATATTGGTCAGTGAATTCGCTCTACATGTTTATGTATTTTTCTCTAAGCGTAGGGAACATACAATATTCCCCCATGATCACTAAATTAACTTACTCTTAAACTCTTCTTAACTTTTTTTTATTTGATCATACTTAATGGCTTTATATATGAGTTTTATAAAAAATTATTTGTTAAATATGGTAAATTTTGGATGTTGATGGATTTAATTTCAATTATTTAAATTTACAATATATTTAAATCAAATTGTTGTCATTTTATATATCTTAATTATTTATTAAATAATATTAATACATATTTAATAATGAAAATAAACTCTTACAAGTTTACATTTCGAGTTCATAATACAGTTTACATAATTATCACTATTGTTGTAAAAAACTAGTATAAAAACGTAAAAACTTACTGGAGTGATTTGTGTTAAGACACAAATAAAATTTTACTTAATAGAAGCTCCGTGTAAAAACATAGAAACAGTAAAAACGTAAGTTTTTACTAATTTTATCATTTTTACTTCAAACAAAAAATTTAAAAATGAAAAGAAAAACCCTATTTTCATTTTCCTTAAATTAAAAGACTATGAATGATTTTGTTTTTGTCATAGCCAATTCAAGATTAGGCAAAAAAGAGAAAATTCAAAATTCTCATGCATATAATTTTGATGATCTTCCATCTTATGATGATTGGATAGTGGAAAATGAAGAAGATTGGGAAGATGTTAACAACTTAGATGTTGATACTCATGATAAGGAAAACTTAATTGAGGTTAATAAACTAAGAAAACCTATGGATGGTTATGATTTAACATTTCAAGGTTTGTAAATAAACTTATTATAAAAGCATGAGAAGATGACATTGAGGATATACATGTTAATGTGTGTTTGATTTGAATCAAATAATATATTTAGAAATTGTTAAATTTTATTTTATTTTTTAAGTTTTAGAACTTAGTTGTAGGAGTCGTAAAACTTTTTTTTTGTGTTTTTTGACTTATGTTTTATATAGATATGTGACATATATTTTAAATATAAAATTATTCATTGAATTTTAAGTAGTGATTTATGTTTTTACACACACATATCTCTCTCTCTTTTATAACCTTAAATAGTGAAAACTTTACGTTTCATGTCATTTCTATAATTTACGTTTCTATCCTCCATTTTCATTGCTATGTAAAAACTCAATTTTAATAATATTGATTGTCACGAGTTTACATAAAACTCACAAGTTTAGCCACCTTGCCAAAGATATCGATCAAAATTGAACAGGTGAATTGCTCCAAAATGATCATCAAACCCTACCTATTGATCGAGCACAGACAAATTAAATAAGGGAGTCTTATAACGAAAGTTCCCACACATACACCGCAACAAAAGTTGTTCTTTTTAACAATCCAAAAAAAAAAAAAAAAATGTTCTTTTTAATTTTCCTCACCATATATGCAAGCATAGGAGTCAATATAAAGTGAACCTAAATTATGGTAAGCTACAAGTGATTAATTTCATTTCCCACTTATCAAAGAGTAGATATAGCAAACTTAAAACAAAAATAATCCTCATTGTAACAAACCTATCCAAATATAAGCCACTTTATTCTTTAAATACTCCATCAACTCCTTATCATAAGAACATTTCCCATTATCCTTAATATATTTTAACAAATGTTTTTTGCTTTCATATTTTTTATCTAGCTAAGCAACGTAACTTTTTCTTTAACTAAATTTCTTAATTTATATATATAAACTTGTTAATAAAATTTTATAATAAAAAAGGTAGAAAGTATATATTAAAAAAATAGCTACAATCCCTGCAATAACAATGCAAGATCACGAATTTCGAAAATTTCAGATAAATGCCAAGGTCGTTAACTAAATTTTAAAAGGAAAAAAAAAAAAAAAAATCAGAGGTTGATATAATTTTCCTTTAGGCAAAATCCAATTGACAGTGCGAGGTCACTTTTGTTTTAGGGTCATCAACTTTTTCTTAGATAATTTAGTCCAGCTATAAATAAATTCACTAAATTATAATTAATAATTTTGATCATATTCACTTCTTACCAATTTCAAATAGAGAAAAACAGATTATGTGAAGGATTTACCCTTTAAACGAATATATCATATGATTTGTATCACTATTTTTTAATTATACAAACATAAAGGATAAAAAAAAAAAAATCACCCTACTACTCATATGTGTGTGTCTGTTTACACACACATATATAAAAATTTTAGAAGAGAAGTTAGGCTTGTCCACAGTTCGTGGACAATGAGATTCAGCACTGAAAGTACATATGTTTTCACCTTAGCCTAGGTTATCCCTACTTCCTAAGCTCCAAGATGCCCACCCTAACGTTGTGATGGTGTCAGGATTTGAATCCTCTCTATTTGTAAGAGTTTCCAAATTCCTAACAGTTAAACCCACAGACAAGGGGTACACTACTCATATATGATATAACTCTAGTTTGAATTGTCTTTATAGTATTTTCATTTATAAGACTAAGTTTGCAGTACAAAAAATTACTATAAATTTAGTCCTATAATTAAAACCCGAAAAAAATAAGTTATAGGATACTTAGCCCACCCCTAATGGTTTACAAGCCATGCCGAATAACAGTGGGATCAAAATGTAAATAACAGAATAGCTTAGGCCTTAGGTGGATTACTATAATATTCTATAATATTATTGTTGAACTGATACAATGGTATCCTCTCATGAGAAAGTTGTACATTGACGAAAGAAGAGGTGCACGGAATCCTATGTGTGTGGTGGCATATGGTTTTAGGTTTATGTGATATAATACACATAAATTATATATTCATTCCCTTTATCCTCTTTTTCAATATATAATGAATTCACTGTGTAATGTAATTCAGGTGTACATAGGTCCTTTGGTTTTGTTAAGTTACTTTATCCAGTTAGTTGGATTCCAATCACATCTATAATTCTTAGGGCTCATTTGGTACAAAAAGTTTAGAGAAGGGAAGGGACGATTTCAAAACTCCCATGACATTTGACATTTGGTACACAAAAGATCCGTGAGACATGTTTTGGCAAGTGCTCAAGTTCCCATATTTGAGGGAAGATCCGATCCCTCACATATTGGTGGGATCTGATCTTCCCTCATGTAAAATTTCCATTAGATCTCTTTATCTTCTTTCTCTTTTCGTGTTAATTTTCACTGACTTCACTTTTGACTCTCTTTCTCTTACATTCGTTGCTGACAAAGACTCCCATGACCTTCAACACCAAACCACCACCATCATCAGAACTTGTGACCTCCGGCCAACACCAGACCACCACCACCATCGGAACCCATGACTATGTTCCTCAATTTGTATTTTTTTTTTGGGTGTTGTCAAGACGTCAATGATGAAAAAATGGGAGTTTTTTTTTTTAATGTTAAAAAGGTATTTTGGACATTTCAAATCTTATATTTTAATTGTAACTTTTTTAAAATTATTATCTTTCATCTTAAATTTCATGTCTACCAAACAGAACACTTTTTTAATTTTCTTCTTAATCTTCTCCTTCTTTCTATTTAGTTTCCTTCATTTTCTTTCCCTCTTCAAACTTTCCTTGCATCAAACGGGGGTTAGAATGTAAGGGTGTATTTGCCCAATTCTTAGAGTATATACGTCATACGAAGAACAGACAAGATAATCAGATTCCTTCAGATTCAATAACTTATTCCTCATATAATATATTTAATATCCAAAATAAAAATTATCCAAGTCCAATAATTGAAGTAGGACTGCTTCCAAATATAGGGGTATAGTTACAATCAAATTAAATATGCTTCAATCAGTTTGCTAGTGACACCATGTGTCACATGAATGTGAACCCAAAAAAAAAAATAAACACACACACACACACACACACTCCAATCAATTGGACACATATGATTTATTAATTTAATCACAGTAAAGTTTGGTGCAAATACATTGCATTATGTCAACAGAGACAAATCTCTGTAATTAAAAATTGGGTCCACAACAAACAACCGTGTATGATATACTGAAATATTTTTATTTGTGATAATTTCACCAATACTAATTTAGATTATATTATTAGCATTAATTGGTGTGAAATTAAGGTATGTCAATATAATCAACCAAGTAGTGGTTTTTTCTTTTTCTTTCCTCTGATTGATACAACTACCTCTCTGCAATAATTCACCTTTTTTTCTTCTAACTTTAATCAACATTAATACTTTAAAAGGTTTGTCTCATATGATATAATTACTTTAATCATGTTTAACTAAATTGATAATACATTTGATGTCTGTGCCATATTATTCACGTTTTCTATTCTCCTTAATTGTTTTTTCTTTTCATCACAAATTATTTTATCATGCATGTGGAACACACATTTTTAAATTGTTATTATGATGAAATCCTTTTTTTTTAAGTAATATGATTTTTTTTTTCAAAATAAATATTTCCCCCTCTATATGCAATAGTTTAAATTATACAATAATTTTAAAATTGTTAGTCAAAACTAGTGTGTTGTATTAACATAAAACATGAAAAATTAGTACCCTCTCCCATCATAATTATAAGACCTAGTTGATTTTTTTTTTTTAAAGATTAAGAAAGTTAAATACGTTATTTAATCACATCAGATGTTGTATATTTTTATATTATATATTAGTTTATTAGTCAAATTAATTAGGTTGAAGAAAAAAAAATAAAAATACTCTAAAATAATTTAATTAACTTCACTAATCTCTTAAAAAAATCAAGTTGGTCTTAAATATTAGAGGGAGTATTACGTTTTATATATAATTTTGTCAATGTTCACACATCTTTAATTAATCTACTATGAAAATGTTGGGCTTGCAATCACCTTATTCTTTATTCCTTTTTAATTAGTTGGAAAGATTCTTTCTTTTCTTTGCCCCACTAACGGCCCTTATCTTCGAATAAATTTGGATCTTCTTTGTCTGCTCTCATATCTTCTTCCACTTGGCAATAAAAATTTTATATATGCTAGCACTCCCTCGTTTTTAATATTAGAGATAATTGATTAATTTACAAAAATATTCAAAAAAATTATTCGTTTGTAACAAGTGTGTATTAGCTTCCTTCAACATCTCATTTAATTTAGGGAAAAATTATAAATTTTACCCTCTGGAAATAGATATCTTGGTCATAAAGCTTTGATTTAGATTAGTTAGTTGCTCAAAATTCTGATAATAGGATCGAAAAAGCGCTAGACATCGGGTTGCGCAAAGGATTATAAGAAAATTATAATTTTCATAAGGAATAAAGTGGATTAATTAAAGTCTTACGGTTAGAATTTAAATTAAAATCTCCAAGTAACTAACATGCATTTTGAATGAGAAGAGGTATATTATTACAAGATTGGCATCATGAAAATAAGAAGGTAAATTTGTCGACAACCAAACTAATTAAACTGTACACAAAATTGATAAAATAAATTAATATTTTAAAGCTATTAGGTTAATCAAAACAACGAGTGGGAAAGAAGATTATAAATGGCTAGTGAAGAATGACATGGTTAATTAAGATGTTAATTTTCACTTTAAAACGGATGAGGTTTGATGTCCATGGTGGATGTAAGGGCTTAATTAATAGACAATCTTTAATTATTTTTTAAAATATTTTTTGAGTTTAAGGACATGCTTTTAATTTAGGCTACAAGTATTTACCCACCTAAACTTTTTGTAGGAAAAAAAAAAAGATTGTAAATGAATGATGAAGTCGGAGCGGGGTATAATGAAGGAGAAGACTTGGAAAAATGTGAGGTCGTCGGCAAGCAAGTATGCGCTGTTTGAAAACGACTCGGTCTCCATAATACTGCAAAGAAAAGTTCACAGATAATTCAACTTAATAGTTCTCGTGCTTAAAAGTCAAAGTTCACATACTACTCACTTATTTAGTACTACTATTATTGGCCACCCAGATCCTCCTCTCTGTCATCTTCTCTTTCTTCATCTCTGTCTGTGAACTCCCAAACCTGATCCAGCAACAGATCTTCTGAAAAATAAAAATCAACAACATGACTGGCCGAGAAATCCTTCAGAAAATAAAAGTAAGTGGCAGATACTTTGTTCATGTGAGCTTTTGAAAAATGAAAAACCCTGCAAATTTTATCTCATTTTGCTGTCCACAAGCATGTGGGTTGTATTTAAAATGATAAAGATCGAAACTTGGTTGCAGGTGAAAGCAGGGTTTGGAACATCAGGAAGTGACAGAGGTAAAGGGAAAAGCAAAATTTCAAAGAACATAACGCATGGATTTCACTTGGTGAAGGGGAAATCAGCTCATGCGATGGAAGACTATGTAGTTTCAAGGTTCAAGCAAGAGAAAGACAAGGAATTAGGGTTGTTCGCGATATTTGATGGTCATTTAGGCCATGATGTTGCAAGCTATTTGCAGAACAACCTTTTCGATAACATCCTAAAACAGGTAACATAGTTAATTCTCCGGAATTTCCCATGTTTGATGTACAAGTTTTCATGATCTCGAAGACTACTTTTTTATTTTTTTTGAATTATGGGGGAAGCAGGAAGATTTCTGGACTGAGACAGAAAGTGCAGTGAAGAGAGCTTACCTTATAACAGATGAAAAAATATTGGAACAATCATTTGAGTTGGGACGAGGAGGATCAACCGCCGTAACTGCAATTCTGATGAATGGTCAGAAACTTGTAGTAGCAAACGTTGGAGATTCTCGAGCTGTTCTTAGCAAGAATGGCAAGCCCAAGCAACTATCCATCGATCACGAGCCAAGCAAGGAGAAAAAGATAATCGAGAGCCGTGGTGGCTTTGTCTCAAACATTCCAGGTAGATAGCTTTTTCAGGTTATTAAGCCCTTAGGTTTGTAACAGAGGTACGAGCTAATAAGAATTATTGTAGGACAGTACATGAGTAGTAGTACTGAGAAATTCTGTTTGTTTGCAGGAGATGTGCCTCGTGTAGATGGAAAGCTGGCGGTGGCGAGGGCTTTTGGTGATAAGAGCTTAAAGATGCATCTAAGTTCAGAACCTGATGTGGTTGTCGTGGAGAAGCTTGAAGAAGACACAGAGTTCCTTATTTTGGCAAGTGATGGAATCTGGAAGGTTAGCTTTCTAATAATTCTTTTTGAATCCTATCAATTGGTATCCAGGGGCTTTTCAAGATCGTATTGCCATCACTTGTGGCTGCTCCACCAAGCACAAATGTGTCCTCTGTGTTGAGGAAGCGCAATATAGAGTGTAACCGATTATATTAGAAAATTACCCAACTAGAAAACAAAGTTTCTAGACGTAATTTAATAATATAATAAGCACCAACTACTATATTTAAATGCAACTAATAAATAATAAATCGGACAAATATAAGAGAAATATCAGATCCTAAATTCACTCCAAATAATTTACAAGTGAAATACTACAAAAGAGGAAGATATACAAATGCCTTGAGAGACAATTGTGGGGTGAGGAATAAGGGAGGGGGAGGCACTCTATTTATACTAAAACCTCCCCCCTTCAAACCCAAAACCCACCGATGTGGGACTTGCCAAAACTCACAAATCTCCACCTTGGCAAGATCTCACAGTCTCAATTTCTCCTATTTACAAATTCTAATTGTAACTTCTATTCAAAACACCATGTTCAACAATGTTGATCAAATCCAAACAATGTTGAAATTTAATAGAAGTCACCACCTTTGTCAACATATCAGCAGGATTGTCATCTGTTCGTATCTTCTGTATTGTGACTCCACCTTCTTCCAAAATTTCTCTTACAAAATGATATCGGACGTCAATATGCTTCGTTCTTGCATGGTAGACTTGGTTCTTTGCTAACTGAATAGCACTCTGGCTATCACAAAATACTGTGATGCTTTCCTGACCAACACCAAGCTCTCCAAGCAACCCCTGAAGCCAAATCGCCTCCTTTACAGCTTCTGTAATCGCCATATACTCTGCCTCTGTTGTAGACAAAGCTACCGTTGACTGTAAAGTTGACTTCTAACTAACTGGTGCACCTGCGAGAGTGAATACAAAACCAGTAGTTGACCTTCTTTTGTCCAAATCACCTGCAAAATCTGAGTCACAGTACCCAACTAGACATTGATCAACACCCTGCTGAAAGACCAATCCAACATCTACAGTATTACAAATATACCGTAGAATCCATTTCACAGCTTGCCAATGCTCCATTCCGGGATCATGCATATACCTACTCACCACTCCAACTGCCTGTGAAATGTCTGGTCTCGTACAAACCATAGCATACATCAAGCTACCAACAGCATTCGCATATGGCACCCTTGACATATATGCTCGTTCATCTTCATCCTTCGGCGACATGTCAGCATTAAGCTTAAAATGTGGGGCAAGTGGGATGCTAACCGTCCTGGTTTCTTCATTCATACCGAAACGATGTAGCACCTTCTTCAAATACTCCTTTTGAGATAAGAAGAGCTTCTTCGATTGTCTATCTCTTGTTATCTCCATGCCAAGTATCTTCCTTGCCTCACCTAAATCCTTCATCTCGAACTCCTTCTTCAGTTGATCCTTAAGCTTCTCAATCTCTGCTTGATTTCTTGAAGCAATCAACATATCATCAACATACAAAAGGAGATAGATAAAAGATCCATCTTCAAGCTTCCGCAAATACACACAATGATCGTATTTGCTTCTCCTGTACTTGTGCCGCAACATAAACTTGTCAAACCGTTTATACCATTGCCTCGAAGACTGCTTCAATCCATATAACGATTTTTCAAGTTTACATACCATATTCTCCTTTCCAGCAACTTTGAATCCTTCAGGCTGAGTCATATAGATTTCCTCCTCCAAGTCTCCATTTAGAAATGCAGTTTTAACATCCATCTGAACTAGTTCCAAATCCAACTGTGCTACCAAAGCCAACAGAATTCTAATGGAGGAATGTTTTACAACTGGAGAAAATACCTCATTGTAATCAATTCCTTCCTTCTAAGCATAGCCTTTAGCTACCAGTCTTGCTTTGTAACGCACATCACCTTGGTTAGGAAATCCTTCTTTCTTCGCATACACCCATTTGCAACCAATTGCCTTCTTACCCTTTGGGAGTTTGGCCAATCTCCACGTTCCATTCTGATGAAGGGACTGCATTTCTTCATTCATAGCATTCATCCACTCTTCCTTTTCTAAGCTCCGGACAGCCCATTTATAAGTTGAAGGAATGCCATCAGTTGCAATTGAAGTTGCACAAGCCACCATATCCATAAAGCGAGTAGGTTTTCTTACTATTCGTCGTGGCCTGCCGGTTGCGATTGATTCTTGTTGTTGTTGAGGTTCCTGGGTTGAAACCTCCCTTTCAACTGGCTCATCTTCTACAGGAAAGTCTTCTCTCATTTCCCTATCCTTTCTCTGAACTGGGAAAATCAACTCTCCTTCAAACTCCACCTGCTTCGAAGCACCATCGGTCTGTGTGGTATCTCCAGATGTTACCGGCTTCATAATAGTAGTCTCATCAAAAGTAACATCCCTGCTAAACACAACCTTCTCCGTCTCTGGACACCATAAACGATATCCTTTGACTCCAGAAGTGATCCCCAAGAAAATAGCTTTCTTTGCTCTAGGATCCAATTTTGATTCTTTCACATGATAGTATGCAGTTGAGCCAAACACATGTAAAGAATCATAATCATTAGCAGGCTTACCATACCATTGTTCCAATGGTGTTTTACCATCAATAGCAGCAGATGGTAGACGATTAATGAGATGGCTCGCATACGTCACTGCCTCAGCCCAAAATTCTTTGCCCAAGCCAGCATTGGACAACATACACCGAACCTTCTCCAGCAAAGTCCGATTCATGCGTTCTGCCACCCCATTCTGCTGTGGTGTATTTCTTACGGTGAAGTGTCTGACGATGCCATTATCTTCACAAACCTTCTGGAAAGGATCATTCTTGTACTCTCCACCATTGTCTGTGCGAAGACATTTGATCTTCCTGCCTATTTGTGCTTCTATCATCGTCTTCCATTTGAGAAAAATTCCCAAAACTTCATCTTTGGTCTTCATCGTATACACCCAAACTCTTCGAGAAAAGTCATCAACAAAGGTTACAAAATAATGCTTACCTCCCAATGAAGCTGTTTTGGAAGGACCCCAAACATCAGAGTGTACATAATCCAAAATACCTTCAGTATTGTGAATAGCTGTACCGAACTTAACCCTTGTGTGTTTCCCCTTTACGCAATGCTCACAAAAGTCCATGACGCAATGTTTCAATCCTTTCAATAATCCTTGACTTGTTAAAGTGTTCAAGGATTTTCCTCCAGCATGTCCCAAGCGCATATGCCACAACCTGGTTGCTTCTGCATCCTTCTCACTACTGGATGTTACTGCTGCCGTCCCAATAACTGTACTCCCATGATAGTGGTACGTGTTATTGTTCTTCCGAATACCCTTCATCACCACCAGTGCACCAGAGAATATCTTCATTACTCCATTTTCTGCAGTGATCTTGAACCCTTTTGAGTCTAGAGTCCCCACAGAAATGAGATTTTTTTTCAAGTCTGGTACGTACCGAACATCTGTTAATGTTCTGATCAATCCATCATGGTTCCTTAATTTGATTGAACCAATACCATATGCGGTAAGAGAAGAGTTATCTGCTGTGTGAACAATTCCACACTCTGCTTCTTCAAAATCAGTGAACCAGTCTCTGTTAGGACACATATGATGGCTGCAGGCTGAGTCCAATAACCATTCATCTGATGGTTTTGATGACGTTGTTGTAGCCAGTGAGAAATCTGAATTCTCATCATCACAATCAGCTACATTTGAGTCCATATCGGCCTTCACATCTCCAGGTTTGGCTTTGTTCTTCAGCTTCGGACAGTCCTTCTTCCAGTGTCCCTTTTCTCGACAAAAGGCACACTCATCTTTGCTGGGTCTAGACCTTGACTTGGATCTCCCTTTCTTTGATCTCTTCTTCTCCTCAGTACGTCCTCTAACCACTAGAGCCTCTGCCTCTCCACCTTTTTGTTTCTCTTTCCTTCTTTGTTCATGGCTGTACAAAGAAGAACAAACTTCTTCCAGAGAAACTTTCTGCTTACCGTGAAGTAGCGTAGTTTCCAGGTG
This sequence comes from Acacia confusa, assembly GCA_037074495.1. Classification (NCBI taxonomy): domain Eukaryota; kingdom Viridiplantae; phylum Streptophyta; class Magnoliopsida; order Fabales; family Fabaceae; genus Acacia; species Acacia confusa. The sequence continues at coordinate 6,686,084 of CM073509.1, forward strand.
CTCGTACTCATCGGGAAGTGATCCCAACAACATCAGGGCCAGATCTTCATCTTCAAAAGTCACTTCCAAATTCTGCAAATCCGTCACCAACTTGTTGAAGCTAGTGATATGCTCATTCATTGTGGTACCAGGAACGTAAGTGAAGCGAAACAGCCTTTTCTTCATGTAGAGTTTATTCTGACAGTTTTTCTTCAAGAACTTGTCCTCCAGTGCCTTCCACAGTCTACATGCAGAAGTTTCCTTTGTGTATGGATACTTCTGGTCTCTTGAAAGGTACGATCTAATAGTACCACAAGCAACACGATTCACGACCCTCCATTCTTCTTCCTCCATTTTATCTGGTTTTTTCTCCTCAAGGGCAAAGTCTAGTCCTTGTTGAAAAAGGACATCCAGAACCTCGCCTTGCCACATGCCAAAATGCCCAGATCCGTCAAAAATTTCAACTGCAAACTTCGCATTTGACACTATTCTGGTCAAATACGATGATGAGAACGACGAACCGCTAACATCTGCTGTGGACACATCACTCCTTTTGTCCGCCATTTCTGCTCCAAAAAATTATTTAATAGTTGCCAAAACAAAAGCTCAAAAGTAATTCTTTTCTGATGTGGAAGCTCAGACTAAGCTGCAACCACAGAGCATACTCAGACAGAACCTCGGCTCTGATACCAATTGTTGAGGAAGCGCAATATAGAGTGTAACCGATTATATTAGAAAATTACCCAACTAGAAAACAAAGTTTCTAGACGTAATTTAATAATATAATAAGCACCAACTACTATATTTAAATGCAACTAATAAATAATAAATCGGACAAATATAAGAGAAATATCAGATCCTAAATTCACTCCAAATAATTTACAAGTGAAATACTACAAAAGAGGAAGATATACAAATGCCTTGAGAGACAATTGTGGGGTGAGGAATAAGGGAGGGGGAGGCACTCTATTTATACTAAAACCTCCCCCCTTCAAACCCAAAACCCACCGATGTGGGACTTGCCAAAACTCACACTCTGGACTCGAACTTGAGGCATTTAGCGGAGACCAACTTTGTGTTGGCAGCTTTTTAATAATTTTCACAAAAAGGAAAGTTTAGAAATTTGGATTCCTAAAACAGAGGAAGGAACTACTACTTAACATGTTACACATGAAAAAGAACGGAAGACAAATATGGCAACTAGCTTACTTAACTGATAAAGTTTATTTTGTGTGTGTGTGGTGAAAGGTGATGTCAAACCAAGAAGCAGTGGATTGCATCAGCAAAACAAAGGATGCTCAAGCTGCAGCGAAGAGGTTGATAGAAGAAGCAGTTGCTAAGAACAGTAAGGATGACATATCCTGCATCATTGTCAAGTTTCATTGACGACACATTCAACTTTTACTTGAGTTAATAAGCCAACTCAATATATACATATTTAAGGTTATCAGAAGGAACTAAGTTAAAGCTGATATGTGTTTGTGTATAGTGTTTCCACAGCAACTCATTGTATGCTTGAATGATCAAATCCGATCAAATTCTGTGTTTCTTGGGATATGCTTACTGAGTCTGCCATAATACATGTTCTGCCTCGTATGGTTGGAGTTTGTATAATTATGGTATTGCTTTACTTACTGTGAAATAGCCTATCAAGTGTAGAATAATATCCATTGTCTAAACTGAAATTAAATGTGTCCCAAACTCTGTTTCCTTTGATGTTTCAACCATACCAAGCCCTTGGAAAGTTCATTGAAATTCAATATCTAAGTATTGCATTTTGTGTTACATTTTATTGAATTATGCGTAGGAACAGAGGAGTGCTCATTGTAGTATGCGCGTTCAGTCGGTCAAAGCAGTTTTGGCATTATTCCCCTTTTTGATAGATGATGCTCCTCTGATCTTGATTCTAAAAGTAGTAGCTTGTTGGTTGATGAGTTTGTTTTGGTTCTAAACATAAATAGCTTAATATATTTTATTTATCAAATTTATATTTTTTCCCTAAATTATCCATGTAAATTGCATATGATAAAGAGGTCTTGATCTATTCGGTAATTGATTAAATGAGGTATATTTTTAGAAAAGAGAAGTATACTGCGTAAATGTTTGATATATAGAAAAAGATCCAATTTTTCTCGGATTTTTCCATTTTTATTAAAGATTTAGAGTTGATGGACTCTCTCAACACCCTATTTTATTGAAGGGATTTATCTCCACTCTAGCTATATGCAGAACATGTACTTGAAAAGAAAGTGAGATAGGTGCTTCTTTTTTTTGTTCTTTTTTTTTTGGACAACACTTATCTGCGTATCGAGCATTGCATAGTGTTTTCAGGTCAAATATTGGTACATGGGTCCTATCGCCTATGCTTTATCAACAAGGATGAATCGTATTTATGATTTATAAATAATACAATTTTTTATATAAATTTTATACTATTATATATATAGTGATGATTTGTCTTAATTGTCAACTTTATTCTATAAATATTTGGAGATTTGCTATTCGTGATTTGATTGTATTACTCGTATATGCACGATTTCATTTAATTACATGATGCATTTTTCATAATTAATATTAAGAAAATGAATGTATGATAATGTTAATTATAGAATAAATCCCACTGAAATTAGAATAAAAGTTGGAAACAGGGAAAAAAAATGGTATTGGCCATTTGGAGAGAGATCCTAATATTAAAAAAAAAAAGTGTTAAACTTAATCTCTATAATTTATAATATTTAGATTTTGGTCCTCGTTTTAAATGGGTGGTTTTCCTCTCTCAAATTTTTTCTATCGGAACAATAAGTCCTTATAGTTTTAAAAAGATCCTTAGATTTAAAGTTACGAGCGTTAATATTATTAACATGTCACCGACTCCTTTAATTTTATTGACATGGCTTGATGAGTGGACAAGATGTAAATAATGCATTAATATCGGTTGATGAGATAATTAAATAATTTAAAACTAAACAAAAAAGAAACAGATCTTTTTTTTTTTTTTTTGGTCAGAGAAAAGAAACAGATCTTGAACATAAGCAATATCACCTCCTCGACGATGCTGTAGGCCAATTTTCGGCGGAGGTGACGGAGGAGGACATTTCATTCTTTAATCTTGTTTATTATGAGGGTGACGAAGAACTTCTTGATCTTCTCCTTAGATATGCGACGAGCCGACGACAAAATAAAACGGCGACAATGATGATATCTTAGGCACATCAGCAAAATTAATGTCGTTAACTTTGAATTTAGGTCCTTTTAAAACTATATGGAATAATTGTTTTAACAAAGAAAACTAGAAGACAAAAACTATGTTTAAAACTTTGGGATCAAAACTCAAATATTCGTAAAGGAAAATTGCACCTAGGTCCCGAATAAGGAAAAATAGGATAAAATAGTCATTTGAAAAATCAAAATTGTGGTAAAGTCCTATAAGATTTTTTCACAATATTTTTTATATGTGAAAAGACACAAATGCCCCATGGACTTATTAATGCATACACATAAACTAGTGAAAACATACTCACAAACTTGGAAAAAATATTTGAGGGGGCCAAACAATGGTTGGGGGGGTTCAGGGGCCCCCGATTTTTTTTAGAAAAGTTTTAAATGTATTAAAAAATAAAAAAATATAAATAAGAAAAGCGAAAAATATATAAAAAAATAATGAGATCAAGTAAATACTAATAATGTAATAAGAGATGCAATTATTTTATAAACTTGTTATTTAGAAAAACAAGACTAAGTCGTGTTAGAAATGCAACTACATAAATTATAATGAAGGGTGAGCACTTAGTAAGTTCAAATATATATGCTTTAATAACAAAAATATATTACAATAAAAATAATTACAATGTCATCTAATACATCTTTTTCAATATAAGGCATTAAGTAATCATTCAACCATGCATCTCTCATCCGAATATGAAGTGCAATCTTAAGGTATTAAGAGTAGGCAATCATTCAAATATGTATTAATTTATTAAAAAAAAAAACCAAAATTCAAAGGTGGGCACCCCCTCCCCCCAATATACTACCTAGATCCGCCTTTGAAGTCAAATGTATACTAATTAGTTAATTAAAAAAATTTATGGTTATATAACATTTTTAAAATATTCAGATTCATAATAAAAGTATTTTAACAATTCTAATATATAAGATAACATACATATTTCTAGTATAGATGTCATATCAATTACAAAATGAGAAGATATCATGAAATGGTCCAAGCATTTTTTATATTAATTTTTTTAAAAAAAAATCTCAACATTTTTTTTAGGGGGGGCCTTGTAGGTATTAATGTTCATCCTTGCACATAAACTCGTCAACATAGGCACATAAACTTGTCAAAATAAACATATGAACTTGTCAAAAAAGATATATAGACTTCTCAAAACAGACTTATAAACTTGTCAAAACAATTATATGGGGCATTCATATCTTTTCACATATAAAAAATATTATTAAAAGTCTTAGAGGACTTCACTACAATTTTAAGAAATCATTTTATCATATTTTCTTTTCATGAAGACCAAGATACAATAATCCCTAATAATAAATTAAAAGGATGAAAAAGTAGTTTGAGCCCTTAAAACCATTTTCCTTAAAATAAAAAAATAAAAAAGCTTTTTAAAGAAGCGGTCCTCGTACTCTTGTTCCCTCAGCAGGTCATATGGGTTCAATTGCATTTTTAGGGTCCTTGGGTTTGTTTGGTCCACTTTGATGCCTTAGGTAGTTAGATGGGCAACGACATTGTTGAATGTGCCTGCCATATTATTTCAATGGGCTCGAATCTATTCTCTCAAGATCTTAAATTTCACACGTTATATTTCCTCAAGTCTTTAATATAAAACTTAATTAGATAAATGATCTTGATTTATTTTTTATATTTATTAATTTTTACTTATTTATCTTACTCCCTTAACAATAATCTAAGTATGAGAGATATTAGGAGAATTAAGAAAAATGATAAAAGTATTTTAAGGGAAAAAAAGGTTTAATGTTTATGCTTTTGAAGCAAAAACATTTTATCTGCCTTACTCACATAAAAATGAGTGGGTCCCACTATCAAGAGAAGAGAAAGAAAATAATTATGGGACCCATTTACTTTTACGTGAGTGAGGCAAAGAAAATGTTTCTGTCTCAAAAGCATAAACATTAAACCAAAAAAAAATAAAAAAACATACTGGTACATATTAACTAATTTAGTTAACTTCCTTCCTTAAATTAAATTAAGTAAATAAGTATAATATTAATGTTAGAAAAAATAATTTTTTTTCTCAGTTACATATAATTATATAATATTTTAAAATTTGAACGTATCCTCCTTTACATTTTAATTTAACCTCCATGTAAACAAAGTATACTGCATTAAACGTAACCAAATTTTGAAATGGATAATTTATGTCTCATGACCCAGAAAATGCTTATAGGCAATAAGAGTCGAGCAGGTGTCTTTTAATTAGGATGTGCATTGGACCAATCTCCATTCACATATGTTATTACCTTTAGCTTTAAGTACCTCAAAACATAACCACTTAATTAAGGTTTGGAAATATAATATACTAAGATGCGATAGTTCATGCAAATAATAAATCTTGTAGATTTTTTTTTTGGCAACAAATATATCTTCTAGATTTATTGCTTAAAATGATAAATCAATTTATCTATAGTGTAAAACTTGTAATAGTTGTTTATAGGTTTGAAGTGTAAACTTACCCATGCAGTTCTCATGAATGCGCCACACGTAAAAGATTTCAAAATAATGTAACAATTCATTAAGTGTTTTTAACTTTTTGCATGTGGTACATAGTATTGTTGGGTCAAGTTTTTCTTTTAATCTATTTTCTCTCTCATAACCTTTAAATTACATCTTTCTAATTAATTTGAACAATTACAATAAACGATGTTATCGAGTTATTACTCTTTTAACTTTTCTCTCATATTCTTAATTAACGGTTCAGATAGGCTCATTAGGGATGATTAAGAATAATGAGATGATGAGATGATCTTCTTGCACTATTGTCAAAGTGTAAAGAAGTAATAATCGTTAGTGACATTTTTACCTCATTTAAAATGCGTTTTTGTACGTGTCTAGAGAAACTTTATAACAGGTGTCATCAAGTGCACACTCATAAATACTTTATTGAAAAATTTACCTTATGACCCTATTTTATATCATGAATGAATGGTATAAAAAGTTTATATATATATATATATATATATATATATATATATATATATATGGTATAAAAAGTGCTTGCTCGCAATTTAACAAGGTGGCGTAATCTAGAATTTTCAAAATCATCCCAAGGCTTCGAAGTAAAGTAATCAAAATATTCGCCATACGTAGATATGTCAGCACGAACCCTTATAAGACACAAACACGTAGCTTCATTCACATGCACAGGGACGAAGTTTTCGATGTTCAATTATTTATAAATATTCCAATTCTTATTCTTAAATGGTCAAAACGTTACACATGCCCTCAACAACTTCCTGCGATCAATTCTGACACCGCCACGTATACCTTCTTTTGCATGCTACGCGCCACATATGGGATCCCACTCCCTTCCCATCCAAACAATTGAACTTTGATTTTCAGACAAATACTAATTTAAAATGTATTCATCTAATTATAAACAAAAATTAAACTACTGCCATATTTTCAAGTTTATTTTAAGAAGACAAAAATCAAAGGGTAAATCCCAGAAAAATACGTTAGGTATAGACAAATGAGGAAGTCTAATATGAATAATCCCAAGTGAAATATGTGGGATGAATATGAGATTTGAAAATATTTTCAAATCACTAATCTGTCCTTAACAATATTTAGAGAGTTTAAGTTGTTAATATGTATACTGAATTTGTTAATTATGATTTTTAAGTTGTTATTCTCTATATTTAAGTTGATTATATATTGACAACTTGAGTTCCCAAAATATCAACAACTTTATAAGTAATATTTTGAAGTCACATATATCAGGAGTCATTGACTACTCAGGTAAAGAGAATAACAATTTAAGAACTGCGATTAACAACTTTAATATACATATTGACAACTTAAACCCCTAAATGCTGACAAGGGCTTATTGATCAAATCTCATATTTCTCCCACATGTGTAACTTGAGTTTTCTGATATTGGACTCCTTGATTTATCTTTTCTCTATTTTAAATGTATTTTTCTTGGATTTTCCCAAAATCAAATTTAATTTGAGTTATGTTGGACTGCTAATAAATATACCCCTTCTGGTTCATTTACCATTCCTATTAGCTCCCATCATTTGCCCAAAACTATGTAGTTTTGAGGTAAAACAAGTCAAGGAAGCTTTATTTTTTATCTTTTAAAAAAAGTTATCTATCATTGTGGAATATTTTAGTAGCATTTGGTATCCTATATTAATTTTTAGTACACTTGATAATCTAAAATATTTTACGGTGGCACTCAGTATCTAACACCCATCTCAACCATAAATATTTTTTCAATATCACTCAGTATTTTAAAATAATTTTTTATGCATTTTTTAGCACTCAAAATACTAAATACGTACTACTAAAAAAATACTTCCGAGTGATGAGTGTTAGATATTGCTTTGCTAAAAAAAACATATTGGGAAACTGGATGCTACCAAAAAATACATTCTACAAAGGTGGATCAATTGTTTTTTTTTTTAAAAAAATTCCCCTCCTTGTTTTTGCCCCAAAACTACTATACATAATTTTTGAATAAATGATGAGAAGCCCTTCCAACCGGCATAATAAATCACGGGAAATTGTCAAAAATAAACCAAAAAAAAATTTGTGAAAATATACCATTGTACAAACATATTGTGAAAATAACCTAGTTGGTGGTGCCACGTCAGCAGGCGCCACACATGGCGCCACTGCACATGTGGTGCTGCCACGCGTGGCGCCACATGTGGCAGCGCCACTTGACGTGGCACGCCACATAAGTGTCGTGGCGCCACTTTAACAAATGTTTTTTTTTTAATTTTTAAATTACTATAATTATATATTATTATATTTAATATATATTAAATATAATATATATTTTATGAAATATTTTTTTAATTATTATAATTATATATTTCAAAAATTATTATAATTATAATTATATTTAATTATTATTTTGTTTAATATTTCGAAACTTTATGAAATATTTTTTTTAATATTTAATTATATATTTTGAAATTTTATATATTAAATATTTCTGTATATTATTTTAATTATTTTTTTTATTTTTAATTATTATAATTATATATTTCAAAAATTTTATGAAATATTCCTTTTAAAATGATGACCTATTTTCAAAAAAAATTTCTGGACGGGGCGCTGCCCCTTGACCCCGCCCCTTAACTAGCTAACGGGATTGCCGTAGGGTTTCGGCTGATTATTCGTAGCGCGATTAAATCGTAGTGATATAGTATCGCGCGATTAAATCGTAGCTGTTCGTAGCGCGATTTAATTATTACTTTTTTAATCTTCATATTATAGAATTAAATCTTCATATATATTTAATATAATATACTCCAAAAAGATCAACAGGTAAACCAGCAGGATCAAGTTCAAAAGATCTACAAGGAACACCATCTCTTTCATCACCAGTCATTAAATATTGCCCATGTTTGCCCATGTTACCACAACCAATAGACAATTCTGCATTTTGCCAATCAATCTCACTTTTATCATTTTGCTCATCCTTATTATTGTTGCCTGCAACATCATCTTCCTTGACAATCCTGTTGTTTTTAAAACCATGGTGGCGCCACTGACAATTATTCTTAGTCGTTCGAATCTCGCAATACCCATTAAAAGCCCTGTCTTTTCTTACTATTTCTCATCATCTTCTCACACAACGAACAATCAGCCGGAACCCTACGGCGGTCCCGCTAGCCGGTTAGCGGGCGGGATCAAGAAGCAGCGCCTCGTCCAAAAATTTTTTTCGAAAATAGGACATCATTTTAAAAGGGATATTTCATAAAATTTTTGAAATATATAATTATAATAATTAAAAAATAAAAAAATAATTAAAATAATATAAAGAAATATTTAATATATAAAATTTCAAAATATATAATTAAATATTAAAAAAAATATTTCATAAAGTTTTGAAATATTAAAAATAATAATAATTAAATATAATTATAATTATAATAATTTTTGAAATATATAATTATAAATAATTAAAAAAATATTTCATAAAATATATATTATATTTAATATATATTAAATATAATAATATATAATTATAATAATTTAAAAATTTTAAAAAGACCATTTGTTACGTGGCGCCACTTATGTGCACAAGTGGCGCTGCCACATGTGGCGCCACAAACACGTGGCAGTGCCACATGTGCAGTGGCGCCACGTGTTGCGCCCGCTGATGTGGCGCCACCAACTAGGTTATTTTCGTAATATGTTTGTACAATGGTCTATTTTCACAATTTTTTTTTTGGGTTTATTTTTGAAAATTTCCCAATAAATCATTGGTGAATAGTCACTAAAGTTAAAGATGGATGACTGTCTTATTATAACTTTGACAAAAAAAAAAAGAAGAAATATTTTCTAATTTTTGTATATTTAAAAATATAGTCGAACACTGCATATTAGAATTCAAGGATTCTCCTAGTAACTTGTCATGGAGGTAATTTTAGGGAATGGAGGTAATTTTAGGGAAAAGTGTCATTAATAATAATCCATTAAATGACTTATATTATTGAGTGCATGGTGCCCTCCTTTTTAGGGATGGGTTGAGGTCATCACGACATATAATTGATGAAAGTCACTGACTTTGTTAATATTGGATTCCCCTTATAAATTGTAAGTGTGTTCATGAGTCGCAAAAGTTTATTACTAACAGACCTCACAGCTTGAAAAACACTAAAGCTTAAGATCTTAATGCTTACTTTTAAAAATCATATATATATATATATATGAATTACATTCTTATTATTAATTCAACTAATTTTTGTTGTCCAATCATAGTGAGTTGATATGAAATAGTACATTATTTTTGCCTTCATTATCTGTATTGTTTTGGGGTATGGTTGAATCCCTTGCGCTACTTATTACAACTGAACTTGATGGAGTTGGCAATTAGAGGAGAGCTTGAATGTGACTATATATAATTAAGTAGCCTATACTGATCTGATTTGACCTATTCATGTTTGATTTGTTAAGATTGGATAAGCATATATACACATATATAGATAATAGGATAGAAGAGTAAAAATACATATGTGCTTTATTCTCGGGTCGGAAGTGCCCAGCACCATATGTTTTTTTTGGGAGCAAAAATACACACGTGGTAACCAGTGGCGGAGCTTCCTTCATCAATGGCCCCCTCAAAAAAAAATTGAGAAAAATTTGTAGAGAAAAAATTTAATATAGTGTAAAAAATATGTTATCTTATAATTAAAATAATTTTATTATACATTTGGCCCCCTCAAAATATTTTTTCTTTTTAAATAGTTAATGAGTATACATTTGACCCCCCCAAATATTTACTCCAAGATCCGCCACTGGTGGTTACCACTTTAGAGTAAAAGTCACATCTCACCGTTATGTTACTATTCACCGTGATGAGAGAGAAAGAGATAAAGTGAACAGTAACCACTTGTGTATTTTCAATCAAAAAAAAAACATATAATGTTAGACGCTCTCGGGGTTAAAACACATGTGTATTGTTGTTTCTTTATCCTAGATTATAACTATATATTGTTGAAGATGTGCAGTTATTAATTAACATCGTGGGGCTAGATCACTGTAAATAAAATTAGAGTATGGATGCAATTATAAAATATCATTAGGGTGTTAAATATTACTTAACCCAGTAAAATATTTTTTTTAAAAAAAACGGTTATTTGGTGTCAATTCACAAATAATATACTTGTTTAGCCAACACACAAGTAATATCTTTTTAAAAAGGATAAAATAATTTTTTATGACATTATTAATTTTAAATATTAAAATTAAAAGAAAAAATTTATTTGACTATTTTACTCTCTCTCCCTCCTCAACCGCCTATATATCCCACCGCCTGTTTCCCTCCACCTTTACACACGCACCTCATTCTCTCGTACCATCTCTCTTATTTTTCTACCTTCTTCTTCAATATTCTCACTTTGTCTCTGAAAATCCCTCACGAACTGTGCAACGATGAGCATTTCTGAATGCACAGAGTATCAGTTCTTTGATGAAACCCACCACCTTCTCTTCCCAAACAAATCAATCATCATAGACATTGACAAGTACATGCCACCCAGGAAACTCCTCACTCGCCTTGGCACCGCCAAAACCACTCTCCACGACGTTGCCGCCGATATGTTCACGGACTTGCCGCAGTTTTCCTCTTCCAACGAGACCCTTCTCCGGAAATTCCTTCCCCACAACAACCTCGAATCCTCCGACGACGATGATTCTGACCCGTACTCCTCGGAACACTTCCGAATGTATGAGTTCAAGGTTCGCCGGTGCAATCGGAGCCGGAGCCATGACTGGACTGACTGTCCCTTCGCTCATCCTGGTGAAAAGGCTCGCCGGCGCGATCCCAGGAAGTATCATTATTCCAGCAACATCTGCCCCGAGTACCGCCGCAGCGGCGAATGCAAACGCGGCGATAGTTGTGAGTTTGCACACGGGGTGTTTGAATGTTGGCTTCACCCCGCGAGGTACAAAACAGAGGCTTGTAAGGATGGTAAGAATTGTAAGCGAAAGGTATGTTTCTTCGCTCACACACCTCGCCAACTGAGAATTTTGCCGTCGAATAATTGCTCTTCTGCTTCACATGATCAAATCTCAGACAATAATAAGAACAAATTCTTAAAATCCTCACTGGGATCAAATAATTGCTGTATGTTTTGTCACCGATCTCCTAAGGCTAATAATTCTTCTCCGACTTCCACCCTCTTCGGGATGTCCCATTTTTCACCACCATTGTCACCGTCGTCCCCTCTTTCGCCGATCAAAACAGGACACACTGCAAATGGTTTATCTCCAATTTCTCGGTATAATGATAGAATTAAGGGATCTGAGGTTTATAATAATCAGGGGATGATAATGAGCTACAGGGATGCTCTCACTGAGTTGATGAACTCCTTGGAGGTTCTGAATTTCAATGAAGCTTCGTCTTCTTCACCTGAAATAATCTCTGCAACTACCACTAATAATCAGTCTGCAAATCTGCACTGGCTTGACGTTTCAACAGCTCTATCTGCTTCAAGGAAAATCTCATCAACTGGAAAATTTTTGAACGAAAGCAGAATGGTTGGTGATGATAATAATAACGGGTCTTCATCATCTGCAACTGATCCAGATCTGGGTTGGGTCAATGATCTGCTGATATAGATGATGCATGGTGACCATTCTTATTTTGATCAAGTTATTGATGCAGCAGAGAAGTGTAAATACTCTGTGTGCCAAGTTATTATTGTTTCAAGTTCATTGCTACTTTCTCTGAATCTGTTGTTTGTCAAGTTTTTTACCATTATGTAATTTATGCACAATGTCTCTTTAGACACCATATTATATATATATCTGTACCCGTGTTTCTATATATATATATATATATGATTTTGCTTTAGGTTAAAGCTGTTAAAGAGATTCATGGATATCAGTTTGTATGTCTTGTTGTTTGCTTTTGAAGTTTTTGCGGCCTTATCTTCATGTGCTTGAGGGTATTATGGATCCATTTCGGAACTCGATTAAGGATAGGGCTATTTGGGCTGCTTAGATCATATCCGAATGAATGGTTCTTCTTTATTTTTTAATTTTTTATTTTAAAAAAACATTTTAATGAATAGAGAATTTAAAATAAAGATTTTTTTTTAAATAATTATTTTATTTAAAAGTCATCAGGCCCCGAAACTGGGTCAGGGTATTACGTGTTGAACCTAACCTAATGAACCTATATCGTCGGGACGAGAATTCCTGCTTCAGATATTATTATTAATTCTATTTAATTTAATTTGGTGTAATATTTCTTAAAAGGGAATCTTCATACACGTGGTGACATGCATGCATATATAGTGGAATGTGATAAGTTTTTTATATATGGAAAGATACTCTCTTATGTTTAAGGCTGAGGGTCTTGAAGGGTTTGATAGAGACCCACGTACGGTTCAAAGTAATTACTAATTAGATAATATAATTATTTATAATAAGATTTTAAAAAAGAGGAAATTAATTCAAACATCATTCAATATAATTAACCCTCTTGATATTAAATAAAAAATAAATAAAGAGCTCATGTGTTTATATATATAGGGTTTAATGTTTTTGTCTTTAAAGCAGAAACATTTTATCTGTCTCACTCACATAAAAGTGAGTGGACCCCACTATTAGTAGAAGAGAAAGGAAATAATAATGAAATCTATCCACTTTTATGTGAATGGGGAGATAAAATGTTTCTGTCTTAAAGGCAGAAACATTTAGTCTATATATATATAAATGATGGGGGTGAGAGAAATGAAGTAAATAAAATTTTTCACAATAAAATTTTTCACATAACTTTAATATCATTTATTAATTAAAAATAAAATAAATAAGAGGGATCACAAGGGTCATTATCTTCATGTTTGGTGATAGTAGACAAATAAAGCTGCCTAAATAATACGAAGGGTGCTAGCTCACGTCTTCTTTTGGTAACACACAATAAATGATAAGGAAATGTGTGTGTGTGTGTGTGAATATTATTTTTCGTCATACCTTACAATTACTGAGTATGAGACTATAAATGTAAGTGTGACACCACTGTCCCTCCTAATGACACAGCCCCTTCGTTTTTAGGAATGGAATTAGATATGCATGATTAGAAGAAGGTCTAAGCAACCAACTAATTAAAGGATGAATATAAAAACAAGTCCAAAAACATAATTATGGCACAAGTTGCTCAACCACACTCTTGAATTGATGAATTGAAATGAAATGTCCTGGACTTGCTGTTGTACTTGTGTATTACTTTGAATACTAATGGTGAGTCTCCATCATACAAAATTCAACACTTTCTTATTTACTTTCTTTCTTTTTAAAAAGAATCACTAAAATGTCCCAAGTAAGAAATATAATCACTCAACAATCCCATAATAAGTAATGACAAGTTTTCGGGTAGGAAATGATAACAAATTCATGCTACGTTTGCTCACTTATAGAATATTTTGTAATTATATTTCTTCTTTGGTATCTCATAGTCATTTTTATTTTATTTTTTTGGGTCTTAAATTAATTAAGGTTGCCGTATAAAGAGAAATTCTTGTATTAACCTGATTTTCCACATCATTTGTGGTGTAACTAATTAAAATATAACAACTTATAAGCTGATTTGACATCTTCTAAATATTAACTAGTATATTAATGAAACTAAAAGATTTCACAAGATTCACTTTTTCATTACTAGCTATTGAAATCTTAATTAAGGAGTAATTTTGTATGTAAACAAAAAAATATAAATATAAATTACATGAGCCGCCAACTAAAATTAATGTTACTTGAGTTGTTGTATTTTAACTAGTTAGACTGTAAATAACGTGATAAACCAAGTTCACAAAAAAGTTTCTCTGGTATGAAGAGGTGATTTATTATTTATTAATATTGTGACATAGCCGACAAGATGTCTAAAGTCTAAATATCCTAGTAATGAAAAATGTATTCACCATATCCATATCGATGACCTTTGAAAGTTGAAACATCTTTGTTCGATCAGAATCTCCTATAGATTCGTGTGGTTGACAATAAGTAGAAGTATATGATTTTTTTTTTCAAGGTCTTGGTTTTCTTTGTTTCATAATTGCTTTCGGTGTTGATATATACTTGACAGCAGCCAACAGATTGTGAGTTGGGATCCAAATTGAAAGGATGAGGTGAGGGGCCATTAATGCAGAAACGTGATAGTAGGGAAGGCCACTTAAAGGAGATATTGATGAATTATAGAGCAAATTAATTAATAAGAGGGACAACGTTATATGTACCGTAGAGTGAGATTCCTGTGTGTGTGTGTGGCATTTGGTTTCCTAGGAGGCAAACTAATTTCAAAGACAGCTAAAATGGTGGGCTCTACTTTACCTTCCATGGGTGTGAGAGTGAGTTTGTGAGGGAGCTACATTATCTTCAATCGCACACTTGTAATCTATCACATCCATCCATTTTAGGATTTTAGGTTTCCTATATATAATATATATAGTTCTCACACCCTCCCAAATTTTGCGTTTGTAATGGTCAACACTCCATTTTTTTTGGTCCCAGTCAAAAATAATAAAAAATAAAAAAAATCCTCCTTAATCCTAACTAGAGGTGGAAATAGGTCAGGCCTGTTTTATAACATACTGGCTTGAACCTGGCCTGCGGCCTATTACAGACCTATTTTTTTGCTTGAGTCTGGCCTGTGGCCTATTAAGACCTTTTTTATTTTTTTTATTTAATTAAGCTAATAAGCTACATACTGAAAACAGATCTACTTTAAACAGACAAAAAACAGGCCAAAATTACATAAATTAATATTAATAATATAAATAACAGGCCACAAGCCAAAAACATACCTACTTTAAACAAGCTAAAAACATGTCAAAATTACATAAATTAATACTAATAATATAAACAGGTCGGTCTGACAGGCCTAAAAGGCCTCTTATCAAGTCTGGGCCTGGACTGTTAAGAGAAAACAGGCCTCATAAGAGACCTTGGCCTAACCTTTTAGCTTAACAGGCCAGGCCTAAACAGACTTTTAACAAGCCAGTCCACAGGTCCCTGGTCTTTTTCCACCCCTAATTCTGACACATCTAAATTAATAAGTAAATGACTATTATATTGAAAAATAATCATCTGTCTCTTGCAATTAAGATAATAAATGCTAACAAATTTTAAAATAATTTATCTAATTAATGTTGATTGATGTTTAGATTAGGAAATTTAGCGTGGGGTCATTATGGAGAGGAAAAAGAGAAATTAATAAAAATATCTCTCATTTATGTTGGTTGATTTAAATTAGGAAATTGATTGTAGGGAAAATATAAAAAAGCGAAAGAATAAAAAAAAATATCTCTCATTTTGATAGCTAGGTTTAAATTAGGAAATTGCTTGTGTGAAAAGAAAAAAAAAAAGGTTTCTCTCATTGATGATGATTCTACCAAATTAAGAAATTTTATCAAAAGAAAATACAAAAAAATAAAATGAAAAAGAAGAAGAAGAACATCTATGAGGAAAACTTACTTTGAGGCTATAAGTGGGAGAGCAATAGTTGAAACAAGACACAGAAAGAAAAACAGGGAGAGAAAAGAAGCCATAAATGGTTATAACTACTTAAAGAGAGTGAAATTTATTGTTTCTATTTTGTTTTATCTTATTTTTTCTCATGCCCCAACGAAAACCTATACCCTTATAGTCTATATGATGCTTCAACACCAAAGGCTAGAACTTGGAATTCAATATGTTGAGAATTGATTCATTTTCTTATCGCTTTTCATTTTCATTTTCTCTTCTATTTTTCTTTTCTTCTCCATACTTAAGGAAAGCCTATATCTCATAATTGTTGTCACTTAGGAGATCCTCAACACCAGTAGCTAGAAGGTACAGTCCAATATGATTTGAATTACTGTTTTGCCTCATTGGTTGTTATACCTTCGGGCCTAGATTTGGTCCTTTACATCAGATCATCTTTTACAAAATTTGCACTGGAATTTTTTTTTAAAATAATGTCACTCTTTTTTTTTTTTAATGTCAACTTTTCCAGTGAAAAGGAGTGCAACAGGCCCTCATGTCAAAGAGGGTAGCCACACCCTATACCTTTCCAGCTCTTTCCTCTACTTTTTTTTCTCTTTCTTCCTTTTTTTTTCCTTTCTCTCTCTTTGTGTTGAGTAGTCATATCATGTTTCTTCTTTGGTTTTGCTATGCTTACCTCTCTTATGTTGTTTCTCTTCTCTTGTGCTTGATCTATTCGTTGTTTTACCACCACCTGGCTCCTTTACTTGTCTTTTTTTTTTTTTGCAGCAAGGTTGAGATCGTCACAGATTGCAGCCACTTGGCTTGTGGGGTGATTGATGCCACTTCATGTTTGACATCTTCTCCCCTTTGATGCTTCTACATATATGTTTATGTTTGGCCAGATTCACTTGATTCTTGGGGAAGCATTCAGGAGATAGCTAGGCGCCAAATTGTGTATTGGCATGTCTATTGGTTTATTACTACCTCTTTTTATTGCCTATTGACAATGGAACTTTATGTTGTGCTATATTAGTTCTAATTTCATAATGAACTAATTTTGCATTGCATCCCATCTTTTTAATCGGTGTTGTGTGAGGTTTTTAAAGCCTCCTCAGGAATTAGGTTCATTGGTAAACCGTGTGAGGTTCATTGCCTAGGTTTTCTTTTAAAAAAGAGAAGAAAATTAATTTTGACCCATTTTTATAAATGAAAATAAAATGGGAAATCTCTCATTTTATGAACATAAAAATAGACTTGGATTCAAAAGGGATTTCTACTGTGTGAGGTTTTTTAGAACTTCCTCAGGCAAAAATTGATTATTCTTCCACGCCAGATTATGGGAGTTTCTTTAGGAAGTTTAGTCCATATGCCTTTCAAAAAAATTTCTTTTCAAATACATAGAGAGAAATTGATTTCATAAATTAAAAAAATACAAACCAACAATTTTCTCAAATAAATTAAAGGATTTTTTTCCCAAAAAAAAAAAACACCAACAAAGTGACACATTTATACCTTCCGAACTACATGGGCTATATATATGATCCCATATATAGGCCCTAGGTTCTATTCCTAGGTAAAATCCAATTTTCTAAATAAATACATTTTTATTTTTGTAATAAATGTTCCCTTTTTTCTTTAGTTTTCATTTTATATATGTTTGTAAGTATTTTTTTGGATAATTATAATAAAATTAGAGGCCATATTCTTTAAATAATTAACTTAAGGTAACCATTCTTATTCTTATGAACAAGTGTTGTAGGGTGCCTAGTATATTCCTCACACATAATCGACTCCCACACCTAATCTGATTTTCATTTTTTAAAAAACGTTTACAAAATTATCTTGTTTTAAAATTTTGGTGGTGGGTCCAAATTTTGGGCGCTACAATATGGTATAATAAAAAGTAGATGCAAAAGTAGTATATACAGATTTGTAGGTTATTTATTATGAGGCCAAATTATACTCACTCTAATCCATCTTATAAGAATTTAATAACTGAATTATATGAATTATATAGTATAAAAAAGTCATTCAAATTAGTTAAAAACAATAAATGAGTTTGAAATAAATTGTTTTTCTAAGAATACACTTATTTAGAGAGAGAGAGAAAGAGATAATAAATATAGGTATCACCAACCTTTTAATTATTATTATTTTTTATATTATCATCTAGTATCAAGTATGGTTTAGGGTTGGTGGCTTTTCCTCCCAACACAATTAACTCCTCTTATACCAACATTTTAATTAAAGCAACACACACACATATATGAGAAACACTCATTAAATATTCATATAACTCTTGTAGAACTCTTATAAAAACAACCAAAACAATTCCAAATTTGAGCTCTCATAGAAAAGGCCGGAGAGAGTAATAAATACAACCTACAAAATTAGATGCAAAGTGTTTTATTTTTTCGTTTGTTGTTGCAAAGTACTAAATTAAATATAATTAAAGTTGGTCGTCGAGTAGATGTACTAAATTTAGGTGATTCTTCCTTTAGGCCTCATAATTATTGGTCATCCTATCTTAGGTTTTATGAGCCTAAATCTGATTAATTGCAGTGTTTAGGATTCTCTTCTGTCCTTGTCATTAGTCCCATATCATCAAATCAGCGGAACCAAGTAGGTATTTTTGACTTCTTTACTTTTGTTTTAAAATGAAAAGTTTAACGACTTAAACTTGAAGTTTCCTCCTACTAAATTTTAATAAGGGTAGTATCTGAGGGAAAAAAATTAGTTGATAAACCCACCAAGTAACTTGTAATTGAGGCCAACAATTTCTTTTAGAAGTCGCATGATATATTGGGCGGAAGGAAGTATGTATTTTCATTTACGATGATATTATATATAAACAGTATTATGTCTTTATTTAACGGTCATATACTTTTTTTTTTAAAAAAAAAGTAATTTGGTATCTGGGTTTTTTCATCCTAATTAAATGCTTTAATTTTGCTCGATTAGTACAATTAACTTCTTTACAGGGGCTCATAGTGCTGATAAAAACAAAGTTGCAGGAGCTAATAGTGTTAATGGAGCAAAATTAAACATTTAATTAGGATAGAAAAACGCATATTACCAAATTCAAAATTAAAGAAAAGCATAGGTACCTAAAAATGTGTTTTTCCTTATTTAAAAGGACAAGCAGAATCTTTTTATAATTCATTGAAGCATTTTGAAATCTCACAAGCTTTTTTTAAGGCATGGCAATCCTCTTATTGGAATTGGAGACAATCTTACTTGAGATACTGTTGAGCACTAAATACGGACACCTATTCTAGTGGGTATTTGAACATTAATTCATCATGTTGTAAGAAACTAACTCTTACCTAATTGTCCGGAGTATTTCACAAGTTTTTCAACATTATATGGAATTAGCAGCATTTGTATTTTAGCCAACAGCATCATCAATACTTAATTGAAAATATTAAGCAAAAATTTACTCAGATTATTCATAAATTATTGAAAATATTTGTTTATTAAAAATAAATAACAAAGCAAATTCATCACGGGCAAGTTTTTACATTAAGAAGTATAAATACATATATACATATAAATATATATATTCTAGTTTTTTTTTTTAAAGTTCGAGGCTCGATTTTATTTTGATTAGGGATTTTGTTTTGGTGTGGGTCAGTCATCCGTATTTATTACAAAAATTCAAGAGGGCAGAGGCTTTACCGTTTAAAGCTTTTTTGGTGATTGAAGGATTCTTTTATATGACTGGAAGGTTTAATATATCAAGATTGGCTAAATTAAGAAAATGAGTAAAAACAGAAAAAACGTCCAAAATTAAAATAGGGCCATGCTTGTGACTTGGGACTTGTGGCTTGAAAGGAGGGAGGACTGCCGACACTTGCGACTGAGTGCATTCTGAGGCAAAAGGACCATGTACGCGACCTGCTATAATATAATGTAAACCAATATCTGTCTATATATAAGTTACTTGTAGAATAATTAATGATATTTGTCACTTTTACTCCTATTTAATTTCTATTGGAAAGAGAGAAAGAGGGGAGGGAGGAGAAAATCATTTGTAAAGTAGAGAGATAAAAAATTTAATGAGGGAAAATGTGAAAAAAAATTATTAATTAAATATATTTCTTGGTATGCAAGAATGAAGTACAAGAAGCTTATAGGTAGAGAGTGGTATAGCATAAGGTAATAATTGTGGAACACACATAAGTGAATATGTATAAAAGGGCAGCCCAATCTGATTCCAGAATGTGTCTTGTAAAAATGTAGATTAAGCATATGTAGTGACTGGCAATTGAATTGACTTATGAAGGGCACTGGCCACTGGTGATCTGTTTTCTTATTACATAGTTGAAAAATAAATTACTCGTTTGTTTGTTTTTATAATAAAGATTTAACTGAATCTCTTTGAAACATCAATTAAGAATAATAAACGTGTTAAAATTGTAACCACTTTTGACAAAAATACCCTTATTTACGATGTATAGGAAATAAGAGAGAGAACAAGAAAATATAGTATAAGTAATAGGTCTAGGGGATTCATATTGTGAAAATTTCTCCATCTATCATATAGCTGAATATGAGTTTCTATTCCAACAAGAATTTTTCTCCAAGGCTGTGTTTCAAAAGTAAACACTCTACATTTCTATCCAAAAAGGGGGGAAAAACCAGAAATCCCTAACGCCAACCGTTAGCTGAAGCATGTTATGAAGTCCCAATGTGCAAGAGAGAACAATATTGCATGTACAACATTAATTGATCAGGGGCGCAAAATTTCTCTACGTCCTATGTTGTAAAACAGAGACAAAAAATGTAAACATATTTCCTCAAGATATAGATTACGAGGAACTAACAATGTACAACATATTATTACATGTAAAACTGTTTCACCTGCTTCGTCAGTTCAGTTGTCCTTGCAATTTCTTGTGTAACTACTAGATAGCGATAATCGTGAAGCAGATTGGAAAAAATCAAATGGTGTTCCTGCTCCAAGAGACCTTCTGGTGGCATTTGGAGAATCTGACAAGAGAGGTTCATACACAGAACTTCTGTTTTTGGGCTGTGTTATTGACAGTGAAGAAGCATCTTTCTCTATGGATCTGGATTGAGGTTCAATTGTCGCGAGAGACAAAATTGGTCCACCCAGACGTTCAGCTTGTTGAAGGGCGTTTATTTTGCTTGGTCTATACGTAAATCTGAAGTACTTGATGGCTAAAATTGGACCCATCCCAGCTGCTGCTGTTAGCTGCATACGTCACCATTGCAATTTACACCAAAATGTGACTAACGTACAGGGTAAAGAATATGAAGGAAGAGTCAAAAGGTGGGGCATAAGAAGAATACAGGGATCATGGAATCCAAATTCCTAGGACCATGATCTAATTTTATCTTATTTCTTATAGTGCAAAACAACAGAAATTTGAGTTTTATTTGGGATTAAACTCAATTGTATATGAGATTGAATGTAAACAGATGAGGAGAAACTTACAAATATTGTTACCCAATATGATGGTTGTTGGCACAACCGAAACATAATTGTATACATCCCTGACGAAGGAATCGCACTGAACATGAAGTTGATGACATAAAAGGCAGCCAAATTTCCCCATATAGCAAGATGTTGCAATATTGTAAAGGAACTGCAAGCATCAAACATATGTCAGCATTAAAAGGTAAGAACAGCAAATGTTCCAACAGGTTGGCGCAATGATAGCAAATAAAGAAAATAACCATATATAAATTTTATCGTCACAACTGAAACTTAATATTTCAGTGTCCCTTAAGCACAAATTTAACATTGCATTAGCAAAAGTTGAACTAACTTAATGCAATGCCATGTTAAGTTTTGACAGAGGTTATTGCATCTACAGCTTCTTTGTTCAAACTTACTTGGTCTCCATTGCAACCACAAAAGCCTGCAACCATATACAACCAGAGAGTGCAACCATCGAGACTTCCTCCGTTTCACTTTTCTCAGAAGCATAGGCATGTATGGTTATCACAAATACTACTACTGCCTGCAAACAAGGAACAAGGGTGGCATAAATAACAATTAGAAAATATCCATTGAAAGTTTTAGGCTCCATATAATTCACTTTAATTTGCAAAGGAACTCAAATCATTTTTTAAGGGCCAGCATAGCAGAGAAAATAGTAAGCATTTATTAAATATAAGAATAAGATTACTTTCCAACAATACGTTCATACACAGCACTTACATGAAAGAGAGATCGCCCAAACCATCCAGCAAATGTACTCGGGTTTAGAATCCTGTTTCAAGGTTTTTCAGTCAATTCAGAGACTGGCAATGACGCAGTTATCCAGTGCAATTTAATATTCCTTTAGTCCTTGATATAAAACATATTTACCTAATTTGATTAGATTTATAAAATTGGTTAAGTTAGTTATCTAACATGCATATTCTAAAACACCCTAATTACTCTCCTTAATTCCCTCATCCCCTCTCCTTCTTGATTATTGTTGAGGGAGCATCAATAAGGGTAAATTAGGAAAAGATAAACAAATATGAAAATTTAGTCTTATATTTAAAACCAAGATCAACTCTCCAAATATGTCTTATATTAAGAACTAAAGGAGTATAATATTTCCACTGTTGTAAGATCACAATGAACTGGAGTTTAAAAAATCAAGACTAAATAATACTAAAATGTCAATTGTCAAACCTCCCAGCTTGGCAATAAAATAAAATCTGGGGATGCTGCATCACAGTTTCTTCGCTAAGATCTTTGTCAAGCACACTGACTAGTACAGGAACACTAGTGTAGAAAACATTATAAGCCATCAAGCTAACAGAATTGAAAAGGCTGGTTCCAGATACCCCTGAAATGAATGAAAAACTGAAAATGCAATTATCAGCACAGAAAGAATAATTAAAATGCAACTCTTGCTCTGCAACATCCATAAAAATTGAGAATGACGGTGGGTAGTGTCCTCATGCATAGATGCAGGGGTGTTAATTTTCAAAAAAAAAAAGAAGGGGAAAAAAAGAGGGGGCATAGTTGGAAGAAACTCACAAGATTTGGATGAAACATATGAGTAGGGATTTGTAGAATGAGTACTGAGAAAGAAACGCTGTACGGTTGTAAGAGTACCGGCCATGGACAAGAATTAACCTCTTTAGGAACCTAAACTCTGCGAATTAACAGATACAATCATCATCTAAGTGAAGATGACGTCTTCTATTTATATGCAAATCAAATAATGTTAGATCAATCTAGCATAGTATAATTTACAGTCACGGGAATCAATAAATCTTAAAAAGAGCTTGGCTTAACTTATGGCAACTATATCAACTATTGTTCTGACAATTAACTCTTTGACAAGGTTCAAATGGCCAGGCAAAAAAAAAACAAAAGACAAGGTTCAAATGGAAATTAAGAGACAGTACCTGCTAAACTGCCTTACAGAACTTTTACACACATCTCAACATGAAAATTGTACTTGCAAAAGGGACATAATTTTTGCTATTTATTATTAGGGAAAAAAAGGGATCTTACTTCCAACACTGTAATCAGCTGCTCTTGCTGCTTGTAACCCTTCTCTACCACTAATGCCAACGCCTATGTCAGCTGTTTGTATCATCCTTACATCATTTCCACCATCACCAATTGCCAGTGTTCTATAATCACATGATTTTAAAAGCTCAACAAGCTGCAACAAGGAGTATAAACAGTGTTAGCCTGTATCATCGGAACTTAAAAAGAACAACACAAGAATGGCAGCTATCAGTCCAAGGGGAACAAAGAAGCAAAAGCCTTCATATGCATGAATGATGTGTTTCATCAAAGACGCACCTATTAATATCAACAAATGAGAATACAAATATCAGAAAATATTGAATCTTATGGTCCTGAGTTTCTTATGTGCATCATTTATCTTTCACCAAACAATATAGTAGTTCAATCTATAATGACCATTTGAAATGGGTAGAGCAGCCTTATGCCTTTTAAGAAGAAGCTGAAACATAAAACTCCAGGGGAAAAGAAGCTTCAATACCCTGACAAAAAATTTTAAATCGGGCCAGACAACAATTATTAATTTTTACATTTTCAAGCTTGGCTTTTCTCTTCTATATTAGCACCCATCTAGTTAGGCACACACCATCCTATTCTAAAAGTATGTTAGGTATAGAGGGATTACAAGCCCTCTACAACATGAAAAAGAGAGGCAGTGAATGGAGTGAATATTTCTAACAACAGAGCATCCAATAACAGACACATAAAGTTGCAGGAAACACCTGTGCTTTTTGCGATGGTGTCACACGACAACATATAGCAGTCCTTGACAGTATGGCAAGCTCAGTAAAAGCTTTCCGGTAGTGGTTAAGCACAATCTCAAGAGCCCAACCATCAACGACAAAGGCCACATCCTGTGATATAACAAAATAATATTGAAATTATAAGCTTCAAATCATTTTTAATTAATTTCATCCAACTAATTTTCACAGAAGAATGATTGTTCCAGTAATGACACCAGAGACATGCAGTCAGAAAATAACGTCATATATATATAACAAATGATATTACAAGCAGTACAAGTAAGGTTAGATACGGTAGCTAGATAGTTGTACCGTTATTCTGTTACATTAGCTGTGTTAGTTGTTGTAATAGACCATCTGTACCACTATAAATATCTCCAGCCTATACATTAGAGATAACATCAATCAAAATTCACATCTCTCTTCTTTGAGATTTGAATCCCATCATGGTATCAGAGCATGAATGAACACCCATCTCAAGTGTTGCAGAATTGATGCTACCAAAATTTAACCAAGCACCACAAATGTACGGGTCATGAAAATAGTAAGTGGTAAATCAAGGTCATCCCACAGAGACTCAATTCAGCTAGTGATTAGGTGTCCGCCTCCCAAGAAGCGCTTGGTTTATAGTCTTCAGCATGACTATGTCAAAATGTCAAGAAGGTTAAGACAAGCAGTGCCATTGTTTCCCAGAAAGGGATGTAGAAGTCTTCGGAATTTGTTCATTGTGCCTATAAGTATTATCCACACTATTGTGTTCAATAAGGGGCTCTTCGATGGCAATTAAATCCAATTCAACTTGATTGACGTCATTTATCACAACCACCCTTGCACATGATTTCTTTAGGGAATGAGATGATGACTTTTGTTGGCCAAGTAAAACTTTTGTTTAGGGAGATGACTCAAGTGGGTAAAGAAAAAAAAGCAAAATAAGAAAAAGTTGGAAAAAAAAAAAAAGAAACACAACTCCGATGACTTCTCTAGACCGTACTTAATAACCGGTGCTGCGTCACTCATGTGCAGGGTCGCGTCAAACGGTAAAGTCAAAGAGGGTTATGAGTTGGGCTAAAAGCCTCTTGAGGCGCCTGCTGTTGGAGTAACTGAGTAACCGGTGCTGCATCACCCATGTGCAGGGTCGCGTCAAAAGGAGACCTACAACGGCTCAAGAAAAAAAAAAAGAATTTCTTGTATTGCTCATCAAATGCCTTCTTTTAGAATCTTTGAGGAAATGGTAGAGGTGGTCTCCATTCTCAGTACTTGCTTCCTTTTTCTTTACCTCCTTTTTTTGGGATTCACTATCCTCATGATCTCACCCTTAACTTTTTGTGTAGACTCTTTATAATTTCCTACAAGACCCTCAGGAGTTTCCTTGCTACTAGAACCTAAAGGCTTCATTGTTTGTTGTTGTATCTCAAGTAATTCTTTACCACTTTTGAGGGCAATGGCTTTACACTCCGCTTTTTCATCTCTACAAGGATTAGGCAAAGTATTACTTGGCAAATCTCTTTGTTGTAAAACATTCACTGCATTTGCAATTTGCCCCACTTGTACCTCAAGATATATCTTAGAATCTATACTTATTCAATTATAAAATATATACTTATCAAGAATCTTTAAACTTTCTTCACTCTGCATATGGGAGCAAAAGTGAAACAATTAAAGAACCTATCCGTGAGAGTGAGTTCCCACACACTTGTCATAAAACTGAAGAAATGAGAGATCCATCATAAGTGTCAGTAACAACCCACTTGGAATTGATTGTTCTTTTCCTTTCTTCAATTGGTATGCCAAATATGTATACTAAAAAGATGTTCTCATTTTTCGCTGTTGTTTATAAAGGGATGGTGGTAATGAGTATTCTGTTGCGAAAAAACGAGGCCATCTTCTTGTAAGGTAAAATAGGTTATCTTTTATTGCACCTATAAAATGAGCAACTTTGCAGAAGCAAACAATTGAATTTTAATATCATTTTTTAAATTAGGTTTGAAAGAACACCTGAAAGTTTCATATAACTTTCTCCCTCCCCAACCCAATGGAGTAATCACTTCAAGGAAACAGATCAACTCGAGAGGAATGGAAAATAACATTCATTTGTGGGGCAGCCAACGGCTCCGTTTTGTTCAGTAAGTCAAACGTAACATGCCTGCTGGAGCCAGTTGAAGGTGATTAAACAAACAAAAGGAAATGCTTAGAATGTGTAATAATATTGCTGTGAAACTATGACACTTCATAAAGATAGAAGCAACATGGCGGGAATTTGCCGTGATACAAACAGAGCATATAAGCTTTACCTTTGGTTCGGAGGGAGTTATCCTCATTGTAAGAAGCACTCTCTCCAAACTTCTACAAACCTCATCTTTGGTTTTTCCATCAATTGATAGAAGCTGTCCCTTTGGCTCTATCAAGTTTGAAAAGAAATAATATAATAAAAATTTGGTGTCAGTGAACTATAAGCATTAGCAGGTTCAATTAATAATCTTCAGCACCTTTTGTTAAAAAAAAAAAAAAAAAAAACCTTCAGCAAATGTATAATACTTACAAAACAATCAAAAGCTTAAAGCAATTTGAAATAGAATTGATAGGATAAAGATTAACTTCAGGATTCATATGACTGAGAATAATTCATGAACCAAGGCATTCACAGCCAAATTCTTCAGTTATTCTTTCCTTTCTTCTTTTATGACACAAACCAAACACTTCAAATGTAAGAGCCTAATCGGATAGTTTCAGCACAGGAAATAAATCCATGCATTTTTTAAGCACGATTGAAATGTAATTTGTTTTATGACTACTTATTACTTCAAAAAAAAAAAAAAAAATATATATATATATATATATATATATCATTTATATGGATAGAAATACATTTTAAAATATGTAGCAGAACATTCCCTACCATACTGATAACCTATATTTTCAAATTGAAATATCACCAGTTTTCAATGCCATTAATTTACCAGGTTGGTGTTGGTGCTACCTAGACTCGTACCTAAAAGTTAACAAAGACTCACAAATTATAACCTTATATTTGTCAAAAATTAATTTAAAATATTTTTTTTAAAAAAAATGAAAAGTCCAACGTTTGCTTGGATTTAGCCAACAAATGCTACCAAATAGAGTATACCAGTTATCTTTTAGAAACAGCAAATACCTCGAGTGGTTTATTAGTTATTAATGCACAAAAGCTTCAACAACAACCACCAGATTTTCCTTTTTAAGGGCATACACTTAGATTCCCCAATGAACTGATAAGACAGAACAGAAACATGGGACAAACATGCAGTTGAGATACTATGTCTAACAATAGGTAGAGATGCTGGGTCTGGGTGAACAACCATGCATCATATTAAGACTCTTGCATTGCATGATTTCTTCAATATGCAGTAACAATTATTTTTCAGTGAAGTTAGAAGAAAGATAAAACCTGCAGTATAATCTTAAGTTCCAACTACCTGGGGAAATAAAATTGCATGACAAGGCAATTTGAATAGCAGTGTTTTGCTTGTCTCCAGTTAGCATCCAAAAATTTATTCCAGCCTTTCTAAGTGTTTCTATTGTTTCAGGAACCCCATCCTAAAAAGCATCAAATACAGGAAATGGCAATAGTTATAGTTATGGCAAAATCGTTGAGGACTAACAAGGCTTTCAAAATGATACATCTCAATGAGAAAATAAGGTGTATACTCACCTGTAAACGATCTTCTATAGCTGTAACACCAAGAACTTCCCAGTCATGTTCAATTATTTGGCACACTTCAGCGACTCTCCACTGTGAAAGATAGTAATTTGAGGAAAAGTGATTTATTAGAACTACATATGCCCTTTACCTCCACTAAATAAAAGTGATTTATTTAGTCAGTGACATATGCCCTTTACCTCCCTATCAACCAATGTGCTATTAGCCTCCTTAAACATCAAAGACCATTGTTGATATTCATCTTCCTTTAACTCTCGCCAAGCCAAGCATAGCGTGCGTAGTCCCAAGTGAGCATATTGCTCCACAGCTTCAACGAAATTCCGGGTTTGCTGCCCTGCAGAAAGTAATGATGTCAATTATATGAGAAAATAACAGACTGTTCAAACACATGAAAGCATCACAATGTTCTAAGCACCAATATTTTAAAATACTAATTCTCTCTCACACTCCACAAAGGTCACAGCCCACAAGTTAGTTATTTAGTGATAGGGTTTTAGCATACTAATTCTTTCTATTGATCACATTATTGTTCACCACTGAACTCAGAGCACAGAAAAATGTTCTGTGGCAAAAATGGAAACAACCATATGAAAATTGAGTGCATATGCGGTCTCTCCATTTCAAGTGCAATGAGTGGTATGAGCAATTATGAAATAAAAAAATAAATCAAACGAAATCCCAATATTCACAATATTCCATTGCCCTAAACACATAAGCAGGAGATAAGCAGTTATAAAATAAGAAAAATAAATCAAAGGAAATACAAAATAGACTTACCAGCACGGACAAATGGAAGAATTGCCTCATCTGCTCCTTTTGATAGAAGAAGGATCTTTCCACTCTGGCAATCTTTTACCACCACTGACATTCGTTTCCTATCAGATGTGAATTCTAGGGTATCCAGAATTTCATAATTAAGTATTGTAGAATTGAACTTGACCTCTGCAAAATATTAAGGAAAATTGTTACATAAAGCCAACAAGCACATTGATGCTCTAAAAGGGAAATGAGTGACATGTACCAAGAATATTTCCATTCTTATTGAAGAAAACCATATGCAACCTAGCAGCAGCGTTGACAAGAGCATCCTCATCCTGAGACTGTGCCTTGTACAAAATATCTCCAGTTTTGCTAATGACCACAAGAAAACCAAGTCCAAAATGAATAATTTTTTTATCAAAGCTTACTAAAACTATCACAATCAAGATATCTGCCAATCTTGAAAGTGATTATTTGGATTAGTGTAGAAGCTACTTTCCAACGTGATTTATGGTGTACAAGGTAAGGTAAGTATGTTAAGAGTTATTTTGTCTCGATTTGTATGAACGTGCTTTTTAAACGCTAATTCAAACAAGCTCAAAGTTGTCGTGTCCATTAATCATATCAAGGATAAAGGCAGAATCACCTTCGTGTAGGTATGACAGTATTACATATTGCCATAAGTGTAAGGAATCGCACAACATCAGGGGACCCACAAGCAACAGCGCTGAGAAGCTCAGCATCTGCTTGTAAAAGGAGGCAATCAATTAGATAGTCAAAATCACAACTTAGAATAATTACAGAACAAAATACATCAGCGCAATATGAAAATGGGAGGGCAGAAAATGTCATTTTGCAGACTTTGCATGGTCATTAGTAACTTTTCACAGTCCACAAGCCTGTTTTTGATCTTACCCAGTACACCATTGGCAATTAAACAGAAAAAGGCCAATGAATGTAAACATCAAAAGTAAGAGGATAATGAAAAAATGAAGGCAACAATTTCATTAATATGAATCATCACAAGTTCCCAAATAAACTAATGCAGCAAGTTTTTAATTGGATTTTCTCTTGTACTAACGTGCCCAAAGATATCTTTAATAAATTGGCAGGTTTTGTACATGTCATGCCAAATGATGATAGTACCAATTAAGTGGGAAAGAAAACCCAACCTTGTGCATAAGCATCCAAATCAGTAAAATTAAGAATTCAAAATTTTGGGTTGATGTAAAAAAGCATTATACATTTTGTTCAAGTTTCTCAGATCATCAAGGTCATAATTGGGTAACAAAAGTCATGTAGGATTGACGTCATCATTAGCCATGCCAAATATACAATAGATTCTCAACTCTACAAACCTAACATGTCAAACCAAAACATCAATAGCCAGATAGGAGGCCGTCCATGCTGTCTCTCAAAAAGTTCCTAAATTATAGTATTCTTTCCATTGGAGAATAAGTTCTTCTGCACTTAGCACATGACAGAAAACAAGAAGAAAATTTCCTCAACTGAAAAATAAACCAGACCTTTCAATGCATCACCATTATCGTTTCCATAGAAAATGCCGCCGATACAACATCTTTTGAAAATCATCTTATTCTCAGTCAGAGTGCCTGTCTTGTCTGTCAATATGTACTCAACTTGTCCCAGGTCCTCACTTATCGCTGTACTGCCACATATAACAAACATAATTTATATATAATTTTTCTTTTTTGCAAAACTGCTTGTTTCTAATTCTAAAATCTAAAGGCATCCAGTGCAATCAGGGTTATTCCTCAACTCACTTTGTTGCATGGGATGGAATACCAGTTTCTGAGTCAACCATCTGATGGTCCCAATCAATAAATTTTGCATACAAGCTTTTCACCAGATCTAGAGATACCTGCCAGAGATGAATAGTTGGCCATATAAGCTTTAGGAACAATCACTCTCAATTCCTCCCCTCACTTGAAATAATCCAGAACCATGAAAATGGCTGCAGCACTCTTATTACAAACAATCTCTGCTAAGTAATTCCGTTGGATCATTTCCTTTGATTTAATTAGTAAGGAATTCAATACTAACTGCTTCCTCTAAGAATATTATCATTTTTCAAAAACACTAAACTATTTGGAATAACAACAGGATAAAAAGAAATTATGGGCATATTGAACCATATAATTTGCAATTTTTATAATACTTAAACCTAAGCCGTCAGCTTACCTTGATGGAAATGGGTATCATGATGGAACAAAGAAGCTCAAATCGCAGAGGAATGACCAATAATTCAAACCAAGGACCTTCATTTGGGTAAAGGACATACCATTGCTTCAAGAAAAAAGGAGTAAATAAATTAGAGAAGAAAAGAAAACAAGCATGATGCTCCACCAACATGCACCTTCGAAACAATGTTGCAGAAAATGAAACTTAAAGATAAATAAACAGAAACATGAGGCAATAAATAGGTCAAAAGCTTAATTACAAGAAGGACTGAGGACAATCAAACATCTAAAGACTAAAATAGCACCATGAAAGGAAAAATAAAAATCCACAGGCTGTGCAATGATCCAACCACACAACAAATCTTCCCACAATAGTAATAGGAGATGAAAAGGCAATGTTGCAATACACAGACCGCAAGGACAAGTGAATATTTCCTGACAAGCACATGTAAGTGCTTACAAAAAACTAGTTCAAAAACCGTTACGTACTTTCTTTGCCTCTGTATCCTTCCAAACATTACCAGCTACACCAAGAACCATAACAACCACGATTTGGAACACAAATATTGCACCAGTCAACTTGTCAATCATGGCATCCATTGCAGTGAGCTTTGGTTCTGGGATACCCCTACTCATTCCCAGCTTGGTTTCATTGCCTGAAGGAAATAAAGCATGTGTCAGTTGACTGCAGAAACAAGTATAAGGTCCCAAAAGTTCACATATCAAATAACTTGCCTGTATACACAGCCACTCCACATGCCCACTCTGTATTCCGCAAGTAACATGACTGAAGAATGGTGTTTTTTATTGTTAAAGGACACACGTCATTATCAATAAATGGGGGGAACAGCCTCATATTCGCATCAAATCTTCTGATGTCTTTATCCGGATTAGGGCACTCAATTACACCCTGTACACACATAGAAAGACATCAGCCGTTTAATTTTGTTGTTACTTGTGTGGTTAAGACTCAAACAATTCTACCAACTATAGATATTAAAAAAATATTGCCTTTATTTTGTGCAATAGCTCAACATCTATTCCGTTGCAAGCAGAAGGTACAGCCCTAGTCTTCAGGTCAGTTTCACCATCCAGTGCAGAAGTCTGAATAACATGCCAAATCATCAGGTAATTGAAATGCACAAAGTGAAATATATATATACACTTCTTTCATCAAAGGAACAGGAAGGAAAAAAAATAAGTTTTTGAATATTTTCCCTCCTCTACAATGCATGAAAGTGAGAGACGAACATTTTTAGCATGTTTCAGAAATAATTACCTCTATATAGCAAAGTCCTTGGGGATCAGAGGTGCCAATCAGAACAAGGTCACAAGGCACTTCATCATTTTCACGTAACCATACTATAGTACCCACATGGATATCCTGGGATTGGATCTATGATAATACCAAATATGAAAGAGTTAGATTCACAAGATATGAAGGAACACATTAGGTATGATATATTATGACAGTATAGCCCGTGGATAAGGATGAACACCATGAAAAAGATCAAACTAATGACCAAATCGCAGCATAAAAGAAGAATATAATAACACATATCGATGAATCAAGAATCTTAATGAGTAAAATATCCTTGCTCTTATGAATAAAATTGATTCCCGAGGTTCTTACACCAAAGTCACTAAATTGATAACATGGCATGAGAATGAGCAGAAACTTGCAAGATGGTGAACAATCAAATTAATACTTAAGGCATCTCAGTACATTCACTTTAGGCTGTAAACTCGAGTCAAATTGTTTGTGGGTCAATTGAAAACCACAACTGCTGCTTTTAGCTTGCAAGAGTGATATAGATTGAAGAAAGAAAGTAGAGGAACCCATATTGGTGTTCAACTAATTTCCTTTATTTACCTCTTGCAGGCCATTTATTTTAGATGAAAGTTAAGCTCCCTTTAGTAGCACGTATGAATATATACAAAAGGAACCACATGATTACTATATGCAAGAATGGCAAACCAAACTCGCACTATCTTCAATCAACTATGGCATAAATCTGGAATAAGATAAGGTGAGAGAAACGCTTTGTATGCATATTATTCAAGGAATATACATGAGGCAAATATGGCCACTAAACTACAGGCACAAAAGCAAGAAAAACAGCTTGTAATTGTTTTTCTAATATTTTATAATTTCATGAACCTTGCTTGATACCAACATGTGCACGGTACTCATTAATGTCAGAATCATGAACTGTAACGAATCAGTTGCCATATATTGGACAAACCAGCACATTAGCCATCTTCATTTAAGTCAATGTCTTTTACACAAAAAACATCCTTCTTTTTAATTATCTTGCTGCTTTGTTCTCAAATAAAAAACAATGTTGGGGCAAGGTTGCGAGAAGTTGAGTTTTCATACATGTTTCTTAATGCCTTTGCTGACAACCCAGACTTCCTTCTCATTAGCCTTCTTGTCTGAAAGATATCTGTTGTAATCATCCCAAGCCTCTTTCGACGCAGAGACTGCAAATATGAAGATAAGTGGACCCCATGTACTGGCAGGATTTACTGGTGTAATGAGAGGCCATAGCTGTAGGCAAGCTATAAGTAAAAAGTACTGATTCATGAATCGGCTGGAACAAAAGAAAAACAAAAGGTTGGATAAGAGAGGTACCATATGAACAGGTAGAGTCAGAGGAAAGAAACTACAAAGCATACAATAATTAGGCCACATTAATGAAAAAGTCCCATGAAACTGACTTGTGAAACAAAAATGTGAGCATCAGTCATAATGAGAAAGCTTCAACACTCAAATGCATTTTTTAACATTATTCCTTTCTATTTGACATTAAATTATCCTTCAATCTTATAACTCTTCAACTTCTATGAAGAATTTCTATAAACTAAACAAACATACAGAAGATGGTAAAACCACTTTGGTTCCATGAATTAGAGCTTTGTTATCAAAATCATAGAGGATAAAGAGTTCATAGCTGAGAACACATTAACTATGATACTTTCAAGTTTCTATGCAAAACAATAAGTAATTGACATTTATCAACAAATAATTACCTGAACTGCTCCCATAAATTTTTTGGTAGAAAGTTCAATAAAGTATATTTTCTGTTTGATATGCAATTGTCACAGTAGATATCACGAGCTGATTCTTCATCGTTGATGTAAACATAACGCTTCATTGTTGAATTAGGAGCATCTGTACTTGTACAGATGTCCTCTTTTCTCCTACCTTGCAGCAGTCAACGAGAGAACTATTTCCACAAAGATTTCATATATTCAGATTCTGCAACTGCAACCAATCAAGGAAAAAAATCATATTTGTGCGCTCAAAATGTGATGACAGTGATGATGATGATGATCTTGTGATGACAAGGATGATAATAAATGTTAAATAAAACTGGGAACATTAACAAAAAGCATAAGATTCCAAGAGAACAGTGACATGTACATATGAACTTTGACATAATAAGTACAATGATTTTATATATATATATATATGTGCCTAGATGCTATCAAAGTACTCAGCATGCAACATAAGATGCGTTGTGCACAATGCCTAATTCATAGCTAATTGAACCTTAGTCTATATGAACAGGTTTGGTCAAAGAGGCTTTGATGCTAAGTCAAGAAGCTCCTCTAAGCAAAAGTTTTAAGACATATCTATAACAAGAGAAAACAAATAAGTCCTTCAATCAAGATAGAACCATTCTGCTTTACTTTCCAGTATGGACATGCTAAAGAAATTTAAGTTTATAGAAAGAGAATTTGTGGTCAATGAATAAAAAATGTATATTAAAAGTAAACCTATGCTTGGGACCGACTAGGTGGAAAATTACCAGAACTCAAAACAGGTCACGAACGGAAATTTTAGAATTGTATGGATTGTCATCTTAAGTAATCTGATATAATTTCTTCTGATTCTCACTCACCCAGAACAAAACCAACAAGATGCCACTCACCTTTATATTTTTATCCTGTAAGCAAAAATGTTAGTCACTGTTCAATCACAGACGAATTATAACCCCAGAAGTGTTGCCTCGGGTCATTCTGAATCATAGGACATTCCCACCAATGAGTGAACATGATGGCAACTAACATCTAATTTGAAATGCATCACCAGTTGATCAAAAGTTATGCAAGGCATAAATTTAAGCATAATGACAAAAATACAATCCCCTCAATGAAAAGCGACATAGAGTGTACTTCAATTCAGAAACAAATCAATGCCCGTTAACAAATGAAAATGAAATTTGATGATTGGGCAGCTTCTCCTTCCCACAAAACGCGCTTCATCGAAAAGGATTAAGGTTTCGAAGACCAAAATTTTACACCGAAATGCACCTCAAAAAAAAAAAAAAAAAGCAAGCAAAATGTTTGAGGAAGTGTTGCCTATGCAAGGCTTAGCAGTTACCAATTAGCGGGGAATCTACGAAAAGAGAAGGTGAACAAAGTTAAAGTTCCTGAGCGCCATCTTTGAACTATGCTTTCAATTCAATTGCGATACATGATCTTGAAACCATCATCAAAACCTCAGATTTGTACCCAATAAAATGTCCAAGCATCATACCTTTGATCGACTCCCTCGGCTCGCCGGCTCGGGTCCGAGTCTTTTTCCTTCTCGCTTTATTGAAGTAGCTGGAGATTTCAGGTAAAAATAAATAAATAAAATTATAAAATAAAATATACTTGTGAGTTTGTGAGCAGGTGCGATCTTCCCCAACGGACTAATAATACCAATATAATAATACCCCCTTTCAACCTAAATTTAAGAATTTTAGAGATTCAGAAAACACAGTTTCAGAGATTAATAAAACACAGATGACTCTGAGATAAAAACACTAAATACTACCCCATGTATCTAATATAAGAGTCAATTGGTCTTTCTTAAAATAATTAAATAAACTAAATAAATTATATTAAAATATTTATATTTATTGTTTTTCTCAAAATTAAATTATCTAACTTATAAATTGATATATTATATAATAATGCACAACAAATGTTTTGCTAAAGTAATTTATTTAGCTTTTATAATCTCAAAAAAAAAAAAACAATTGGCTCTTAAAGCTGAAAAGAGTAAATTATTTACTCCTAACATGTGTAGTGTATATTATATACATTCTTCCTCACTTATTAGAAACTTCAAATAACCAATCAGTGCTAATCAATAAAATAGTTAAAAATAAAATACATCTAGTATGTTTTCCAACTATGCCTTAAAAAGATGAGTGAAAGATAATAAATACAATAAACAAGAGTAAAGTTTAAAAACCGGTAATAATTACTTAGACAAAGCTAATATAAAGCTTATATTTTGGATACTGCATTCACAAATTTAAAGGTTATAATAAGAGATAATTATCCTTTTATAAGTTTGACAAATTAATTTGAAAAAATAAAAATTTAAAAATAATTTATTTACTTTTATGAATCTATCTAAAAGAATCAGCTGGCTCATCTATGCGGTGATGTTAAAAAAATACTCTATCTGACCTTTATTATAAAACACCAATAAACAAGTGTTTTTGGTCTTTTTTATAAGGTACTTGGAAGTTTTTAAGATACAATTAATTCATTTTTCTATGTCTACCCGTATTTAATAAGGGTAATATGAGAGAGTAATATATTTAAATTTAAGGTAGTTAGTAGGGAAAATATTGAAAATCACTTAAATTTTATAAAAATTTTAATACTTTTAATTAATTTTATTAATTTGTGAGAATTGATAGTAGATAATATAATAGTAGTAGTTTTCCTGAGCAGCGTGTCATTCACTTAGTCAACGATCTGATGTCAAATCACAATTTGAGAAATATTTGTCCGCCGCTTTCTTGGATATTTGGGCTTCCAGTTCCGCAGCTTGTTCTTTTTCTTTTCTTTCATTTTTTGTGTCGTTGGAGGAAATTAATTAATTCTCCATGTGCCAATATAAATCACTAAAGCGTATTTGAGAAACATTAACATGGATGTTTTCAAAATAAAATTAACTAAAAAGTTTTTAATCTCTAAAATTTAGTTATTTAATTTCCGTATTTAGAATTCAAGGGGTAGAATAGGCCCTGACAAGGCTATAAGGTTAACAACAGCAACATATTGTACTTTTATTTTAGCAAAAAACCTATATCCTACAAATTAAGCTCCCTATCTAGTTCTATATATAGCATAGGAATTAGACCTGGAAATAGGATAGATTTTGGTTAGGGAATTCTATCCTAACCTACTTCAAATTTAACTTATTTTATTTAATAAATAGGTCAGGCTCAAATTTAGATCTATTATCAAATCTGTTTAGATAAACAGGTCATGCCTATTTTCATAAAGCCTGGCCAATTTAGGTTTTTTTTTTTGGAAAATGTATTATTCTGCATAAGTACGTATAATTTAATTTAATGTAATTTTATAAATTATTTATGAAATTAATATTGTATTATTAACCTTAAGTTTCACTTTTCATCATTTATCAATGAGTTGACATTTGTATTCATCAATTACTTGTCGTGTTTGATTGATTTTAAAAAATATATCTTCTTCGTCAATAGATAATTGATTTTTCCTATTCCTACTTGTTTATAGAATTTTTGCCACTATGTGTTCTTTTCTTTCTTTTATAAACTCTTTTAGTTCATATAAGAATGAATATTTAAATTTTTAAGACATAAAGTGGACATTTAAATATGATTGATGAATTATATATGAACTTATATACATATATTTTAAGCTTATTAAAAGGTCTACATTTTAATTTTAAATATGTCTTTAAAGAAGCTTTAGGCCTATTTAAAGGTTCAAGCTCATGCTTAAGAAAAGCATACATACAACCTCAAGTCCAAGCTTAGGCTTTGGATATCCATTGTAGGCTCATACTTACTTAGCTAAAAGCTTAATCTAGCCTATTTCCACCTAGTAGGAATAATATAAGCAAAAGTTGGTTAAGATTTGTAAAAAATGGGTAACAAGTGTAATTTTTATATAAACATACCCTATATTCATGAAGAGGATGGTGAGAGAGAATAAATATGAACAAGAGATGACATGGAAATTTAATAAATCAGGGATAAAATGGAAAAATTGAAATGAGTTCATAGAGAAGCACAAATTGTAGCTTAAAAAAACAGAAGAAGAAGAAGAAGCTATCTCTATCCCAAAATGGTAACTCATACCAGTGGCGTCTCTATCATAAATCTGTTTTAACTATAATTATCATAGTATCAATAAATAAATGTCAGGAAATTAAATATACTTTAAATAGATAAAATCTAAGTTTATCCCCTTTTTTTCCTCCACGTTTACAAATTATTCTCATATCTCTCCTCTTTCTATCTTTTCAACAAGAATAAAATAAGAGTAAAATTAGAAATTAGTCCTTTTGTGATAAAAAAAAAATGTAACTAAAAACTTTTTAAGTCAACTTATTTGGGATAAAAAGATATTCATCTAGAAATTTATAGTAAGGGTTTGGAGTGGTATTTAGGGCAGGAGGGAGGCAGTATATTTTTTTATATACTTCTCTTTGGGCTCCCTTATTATATACTTCCCTTTAGTAACTTGATGAGATGCTTTTTACCCAAAAAAAAAAAAAACAAAAAACTTGATGAGATGCCGTAATAGGGCTCTTGGGGCTCTCTTATTATTACTGGGCCTGTCATAAAGGGATAAGAGACTGTTTTGAAGTTATGATCTGGTTCAGACCGGGTTGCCTTGTAGTACTAAAATATTTGCTTTATTGGGTATGAAAATGTTGTTGGACAAATTGTTGACCATTTTAATTAGACCTTGGGAAGTTGGCTCAAGTGGAAGGGACTTAGGTCGCTTAAGCAAGGATTTTGAGTTCGAGTCCTTGTGGATGCAAAAAAATTTCCTTGGAAAGATCTTTGTGTATGCACCCGACAGAACCTCGATCCAGACTAATCAGGGCAAAGCTCCAGTGAACCGGATGCAACAGTAAAAAAATACGCTTTCCTTAATAAAATGGCTTTTCGGTACCAGAAAACGCTAGCAGAAATTATTCACTCGGGAGATTCTGTCGGAATCAATCAAGAAGATAATCCAACACATGACATTGTGTGGAAATTTGAATAATCATAAGTTTTCTCCGTATACAGGAATCCACCTCAATACCAACTAGTTAAGAGGTTAAGGTATTTACCACCGGGGTCGACCCTCATCATCAGTATTTGACTCCTTCGTGCGATCTGAATAGGAGAGACATAATGAGTCATTTGAAGTTATTCATAAGTGTAGAGAAAGTCCTACGAGGCTAGGGTCGTGTATCAAAAGTTTTAGTGTTTATTTGTATTAACGGTAAAAGTTGTTTTTCTAATATGTTTTATGGTATACGAGGTCAGTTTATGAGATGAACTTTTTCTATATTTGTGTAAACTTGTTTTTCCAACGTCAATTCAAACAGATCCTTTTATGATTCCCCCCCCCCCCCCTGCCCATTGTTATTTAAGACTCTCTAATGTTTATCTTTTTAATGAATATCCCTTTCCTTTTTTATCAAAAAAAATTATGATCACTCCTTCCTAAAATTGACAATGACTGCTTAAATAAATAAATTATTGCAAAATTTTCATTGCCCAAAAGAGTCAATTTTTGTGATAGATTTGGGCATAATCCGTATCTCAGGACAACGATTGTTCGTGATTCTGGATGTTTCTCCACATTATCATCACTGGCTCACTGCCATAAGTCATCGTGGTTGTGAACGCGTCCGTGTCAAACTCGTAATTAATTTCGTGTGCTCATGGCTTTCACAAGATATAATCCATATGGCCATATTATATTTGTGCAACGATTAAGTTGATAATAACAGTTTCTGTTTATCATTAAAAATTGAAGAATAATTTTGAATTATTACAAAAACCTGGATTCAAGGTTAATATCTATCCACAATAATTGTAAATATAAATATAAATACCCAGTTGAACTTGATGAGAAACATATTATTGATTCATTGAATGCACACATTTATCGCTCATCGTTCATGCTCGATACAAATAATGCTAACTTGATTTTACTACATCAATAATAATAATAAATAAAACATACCACCTCCCCGGTCCTTATAATAACGTTAAAATGAATTTTTTTTAGAGAGATTAATAAAAATAAATAAGTTACTTAATTATATCACATATTATGTATGTTTAGATTATATACTAGATTATTAGTTAAATTAATTAGTTTAGAGAAAAAATAAAAAAAATATTTTAAATTAATTTAACTAGCTTCATCAATCTTTTAAAAAAGTAAAACTGGTCATATAATTAAAAGTGGAGGGATTATTCTTTATCACTCAGACCAAAAAAGGTTTCATATTTTTTATAGAGTTAAGTAGCAAAAATACACATGTGCTTTATCCCCGGGAGCGGCCAGCACCACGTGCTTCTTTTTGGATCAAAAATACACATGTAGTTACGTTTTAGGAGTAAAAATATACATGGCCGTTAATTTGACCGTTAATAATGGTAAAATTACCATTTTGCCCTTAGTTTAAAATACTTTTTTAAAAAAAAACAAAAAAACCCCACCCACCCCTCCCCCGCTGGTGGGCCCCAACGCCGCCCCCCACGCAAGCGGTCGCCCTCCTCCGAAGGCCGGCAACTTTTTTTTTTATAATTTTTAAAACTAATTTTTTAAAAAAAATAAGGAGAGGCCGGCCTCCCCACCGCCGCCCACCCCACACAAGAGACCTACCGCCGCCGACAACCACCTCCGGTGATTTTTTTTTTTAAAAAAATTAGTTTAAAAAATTAGTTTTTTAAAAAATTAGTTTTAAAAAAAAAATCGCCAGCGGTGGCGATAGGTCTCTAACGTGGGGTGGTTGGTGATAGGGATGTCAGAGGTGGGGAAGTCGTCCTCCCCTTATTTTTTTTAAAAAAAAATTAGTTTTTTTAAAAAAAAAAAAATTCCCTGGCCGCCGGTCGCTGTAGGTGGCCGTCGATGGCGTAGGACGGCCCTCGGCATGGGGGCAGCGGCGGCGGGGCCCACTGACGGGGAGGGGTGGGTGGGGTTTTTGTTTGTTTTTTTTTAATTATTTTAAACTAAGGGCAAAATGGTAATTTTAACATGGTTAACGGTCAACTAACGGTCATTTAATAATGGTCAACTAACGACCATGTGTATTTTTGCTCCTAAAAACCACATGCGTATTTTTTGTCTAAAAAAAAGCATGTGGTGCTAGGCGCTCTCAGGAATAAAGCACATGTGTATTTTTTTTTACTTAACCCTTTTTTATAAAACAAAATGAGCATAAAAAGGAGTAGGAACACACCATATAATTATTCTGAGTGTTTTTTTCCACCTTCACCATAAATTAGAGTATTAGTATAACTTGGCTGAGGGGGCTAGAGTATAGAAAAGAACCTAAATTTTAAGAAAATTATCTTTGAACTTATAAAAATTTAAAGATTTTTATTTTAATCCCTCAAGAGGGATTAACATAAAATTTTTATAGATTGAAATATAGTTTTATGCATATATAGGTTCTGTTCTGTAATTTAACCCCCTTAATTTTGCAATTACAAACTGCGTCCCTAGACAAAGGCGGAAAAGAAGAGGAGGAGGAGTACAGAATAGTCAAAGGAAGAAAAAGGAATTTGAATTCAAAGGGATTGAATTGAAAATGTTTGGGGGAAAAGAAAGCATAAAGTAACAAAACATAAAAACGCTTCAAAAAGCGGCCACACCTCCCATGTCCTTCCGACACACAAAACTACCTTTTCTAGATCTCCAAGCAACTCAACTGTAGGGGCGGTTGTCCCTTATGTCACCCATTCTCTTCCGTGTTCATTCTTCTGAGTTTTGGGGCCCACACCCCCCACTACTCTTAGTTTCGTGGATCCTTTTTAGTTTTTATTTATTTATTTATTTTAGCATTTGATATTACAGCATTAAATCATACGTTGAACATATCCATCGTATTTTTGGTTTTTTTTCAAGGATTCTGTTTGTGCTGGTCTCAAGGCTCTGACGCCTCTGGCTCTGAGTATGTTTATCTTTTCTTTTTATTATTATATTAAACCGATCGGTCTGTCAGAGAGTACAAAATCATATAACTCTTCTAGTTTTTATTATAAGACATAAATAAATAATTTTTATAAATCAATAAAAATAATTAAAGTAAATTAAATTATCCTAAAATCTAAATAATTTTTAATATTACCTATACTAACTGTACTAAACTATAATATTATATTAATTATTCTCAGCAATTACCCTTATTAATTATGAGTATACATTAAAAAAAATAATTAGTAAATATCTTATAAAATATAACCAAATACTTAGTTGGTATCTTATAATAATGACCGAGAAACAAAAGCTATTACTAGGGATTGAAATGTTATGTTTAGCCATGTATACGCCTAGAAAAGATAATTTCATGACTAAT
This sequence comes from Acacia confusa, assembly GCA_037074495.1. Classification (NCBI taxonomy): domain Eukaryota; kingdom Viridiplantae; phylum Streptophyta; class Magnoliopsida; order Fabales; family Fabaceae; genus Acacia; species Acacia confusa. The sequence goes on from CM073509.1 coordinate 6,728,530, forward strand.
TTGCTTGCCAAACACTCACATGCTTTGGAAGGGAATTGTTGTGTATTTACTATTTACCCTGTTTTTTGTTTTATTATTGTTATTATATTTTTGCCTCAGTACTACATGCAAATTTAATAGAGTAGTAGAGTACTCCATATAGGGGGTGTGGAAATGGAAATATACCTTTGAGCCCAAAAAAAAAAAAACAGATTAGTGTGAATGACGGCAGCGCCAAGAGGAGGCCACGTGTCAAGGCGTCACAACGGGTGGACTGGATCCCACTAGCGTTAATAATACCTGTGGCGCCTGGCCGCCTCTGGCGCTTCATGCCATACCTTTCCCAGCGGCTTCATTGCCCACGCGTGTCCTCCTGCGTGAACATAAGTATTTATCCCTTTTCTATTATTCCCCCCATTTTTTTAAGCATGGACAGAATTATTTTAATCTGAGTAATTCCTTATCATTCACCTGATTTCAAAAAATAAAATATTAAAGATCATATAAACATTTTTATAGCTATTTTAGACGGTGGGGGTTTGGTGATTTGACTGTGCATGAATGTCAATTTTTTTTTTTTTTTAAAAAAAAAGGAAGAAAAATTTCAACTAGGTACCGAATTCAAGAAAACACGATAATCTTTTCAAATCTTAAAATTTTGATAAAATATCATGATACTTTTTTAGAATATTTTTTATATATGAAAACACACAAATACCCTTATAGATGCTTATTAACTTGTTAAAACATATTTATGAACTTGTCAACACTTATACATGATTTGTCAATTTAACCATACAAACTTGTCAAAACATGGTTATGAACTTATCAAAAAAGTATATAAGTTTGTCAAAACATGCTAACGGGACTTCAACACAATTTTAAGATTTTAAGGGGCGTTCTATCGTATTTTACTTTATTGGGGCTCTAATTGCAATTTTTTAAAAAGAAATGATAAAATAAAAAAAGAGTAGTGTAATTAGGAAAGTGGGGTGGGCGGGAGAGGCGTTGGGTGGTTATGCGAGTAGAAGTGGGAAAACTGGAAAGCTTGAGGAAAAAGAAGGAAAGAGGGAGGAGCAAAAGGTGAAAGCGATATCCTCTCCAGTCTCCACAGATTCCGCCGACGCCGACTGAGGGTCCCACCGATAGCGGCTTTTGACGGCAACCCCCTCTCTTCTGTCCCCTTTCTTCCTTTTCCCCCTCCCAGCTGCCGCTCCTCCTCCATAACCAATCACCCATTTTTCTCAAAAATTAAATACAGGTTAGCGGAGTAGTACGAGTCACTCTATTTGAGATTTGAACGGCAAATGACGTACACGTGGTGTCCGCCGCATACGTTGACACGTAGTACTCGTCAATGTGGGACCCACGTCTCCAATCAGTTTCCCTGTTCAAGGAGAAGGAGAGAGTTCTTCTCAAATAGATTTAGACATCCAGATTTAATTTTTTTTTATTTTTTATAATTATTTTAATGGATTAAAAATTTAAAATAAAAATAATTTCTTACATATTTTTAAAAAATAATTTTTTTATTTAAAAAATAACAATTAAAAAAAATAAATCTAAACGGTCTAAATTTAGAAAAGTATTAAATTCAGGGTAGGGAAACTGGTTCCTGCCCTTTTCCCTCCGCCAACTTCGCGTCGGTGCCTCATCTTCCACCTCACCAACTACACTTTCTCTGTCTCTCGCTCTCTCACCCCTTACCCCTCTCCCACGCTCCAAACACTTACTCTCCTTTAATAGCCTTCCTAGACCCTACTAGTGCGGCGATTTCAAGTTTCAACGACAATGCGCCGGCTATTTACTCCTTCTACATTAATTCTCCAATAGCATCTGAGTTAAATGGAAAGAGATCTTCTCTTTATCTTATTTTTTTTAATTGGTCAATTTTAAGTCGTTGATTGAGAAAGTGAGAGAAAAATAAAAATAATATTGTATTGATTAGATGGATATGATTTAGAGGTTATGAAGGATAATAAGAAAAGAATGGGAAAACAAACTCAAACAAAATTTCATGAATATTTCTCTGCCTCCTCCCATTTATACCCATATTTCAACTTTTTTTATTTTTTTTCCTCCCACATTCATGGACTTGGACTCATTCTCCAAGCTTCAGCACTTATCCTTACATATAGGGCATGCGATTTGACGTTGAAATGAGAGAGATCATCATCGTCTAGAATTCATCCCATTCAATAAGTTGTCTGGATATTTCCTATGACTACCGTGTGGAAACTTTCATTTTTAAAATAAACATACATTAATGAGGTTGTCTCTAAAATGAAAAATGTTTTTCACTGTACTATGGTAGTGGTGTCTCCATGATACCTAATCATCATTAAACAAAAATTAACCGCACTATAATTTATCTGACGTGCCTCAAGGTTTGGCTACTTCGTTGTCGTCAATAGTTATCCAACTGTGATTCGTTGCTTTACTAATACTATTATTATTAACAAACAGGTCAAAAATTATATATATTACGTACCTGAGTATTGGATTGCCACACAACTAGGGCGGTCCACTCACAAACCGCGTAAAATCAGACATGTTCATGAAGAAAAATGACCTGACGTACAGTTTGGCCGATCGCCATTCGCCAGCCAGCAAGCCTTTTCATCCTTATAGTTTGAGAATAAACATTAATTAGATCGAACAAGATTATCTTCAGTTCATAAGTATGTTCGTTTTTAATACATGATTGTACAAGTCTCGGGTTCTTTAAGCGCGAGCTACAAAAAGCTTCAGACGAATCATTCATTCGATCCCCGCTTCAGTTGATTTCACTTGAACACGAAATGTTCGACGAGCAAAACAAAGTCGAAGCTAATCATATATTCTGGGAAAACAGAAGAGTTAAATTGAAATCATCAATTAGAGAGATGTTACAGAAAGTTAAAAACGGATCCATAGAAATTCGGATCTGCTTCCTTGTGCTGGTTAAACATAAAAAAGGGTGGGAAAAAAAGCCCTATTTACATCAAAGATGTAATTAACCCATTACTCCTCTACGGCTGTTCGCTGATATAACAGGAGATTGATCATTAGATTAGATTAAAAACAAAAATCCGCGGTGCAGGGGGATGTGACGGAAAGTGAAATTTCAATCTTCCGATGGAGGAGCCAGGTTAAGATCGAGATTAATGGCTTTCTTCGGCTGACAATCAACGACGGAGGACGAATCGGAGTCACTCGAAGCGGCGCTTCCCATTTTGGTCTTAACGTCGACCGACAAAGGGTATGGCTGAGCAACAAACTCGGCCCTGCCACCTGCAGCCTGTTCAAAAAAGAAAACCGGACGCACGGCCGGCGCGAAACCCGCCACACCGCCGCCGCCGCCGCAACCAAACGCCATGTGGTGTGGCTGAATCGGAAGAAACGGGAACCGATCCACGACAACGCCAACGTCGCAGCGGCGCGTTATCTCACGCTCTGGGGCGCCTCGGCTGGATGACGACTCCACGGTGCTAGTCTCGCTTGGGCTCTGTTTATTTCCGTTGAGGCCGCTTTCGTTGGGCAGAGGAAAGTTAGTCTTAGCCTTCTGGCCACGGAATTGCCGGGCGGCGGTGTCGTAGGCTCTTGCGGCTTCCTCGGCCGTGTCGAATGTCCCCAGCCAAACGCGACTCTTCTTGCCGGGATCTCGTATTTCGGCGGCGTAACGGCCCCACGGCCTCTTGCGAACTCCCCTGTAGTGAACCTCCTTGGCAATGTTTGGCTTAGTGTGCTTGATTCCGAGCTTTTCCTTCACAGTCATTGTCGTGTTTTAAAAGAGACTGCACAAAACAAACCAGAAACCACTTGCGTATTCTCCAGCTTGTGTTATGGCATGAAAGAGGGGTGGGTATATATAAATATGGTACGAGAAGGTAAGGAGGCTTGATTTCCTCCTTTTTTTTAAAAAAAATAATAAAATTAATAATTAAGAATTTTTAATTTAATAAAGGAGGATGGAGAAATGTGTTGTGTCAAGTGTGTGTGGGAGAGGAAAAAGGGGGGACGAAGGCGGAGTCAACGAGCGGTTTGATAGTTTGACTGTGGTGGAGAGCAGCCGCCCAAGGGTGAGAAAGAGGGGGAAGAGAGAGATGGCTGGGGTGATGACGTGGCACGCGGGATTTTCGAGACAGGCGGCGAGGGGCTTGATGTGGTGCCGGCTTTTAACCTAACGGGCCGTTATTTCGGCTAGCCTTTAGTTTTCTGCCTCCCCTTTCCGTCCAGTGCGTGTACTACACGTCTCCTGCAATTTTTGTCAGATTCCCCGCTCTTATTTATTATTGTAAAAATTATATTTTTTCTTTTTCAAATATCAGCTCGTGGGTCTTGATTGTTATCATGAAAAATACTTTCAAATCAGTAATTTTAAAAAACAGTAAGTATTTGTGTCAGATTGATTCTCTTCTGTTCAGCATATAAAATAAAAGTAATGAACACATTTGCCGAAATATGCCCCTTTTGATTATAAGTAAGATGCTTATTTTTTATAAATAAAAAAAATTGCTGCTTGGTGAGATACTTTTTAAAAAGGAGAAAAAAGATAAAGAGGCGGAAGGAGGAGCGTGTGTGACACGTAAAATGAATAGAGTGGGTGGAGTGATTGGATTTAGTTGGATAACAAAGGACCAATTCCAACAATTGTCAGTGTCCTTCGGTGCAAGCTCCTCTCCTTCTCTTTCTTTCTAATTTCGTAATTTCAGTCTAGGCTTTTGATTCGTTCTTTTGGACCGACAGTTCGTGAACGGGGAGTGAACCTGACCACTTGAATCGAAACACGTGTCCATATCTTTCTCATTACGCGTCTTCTAAGAAAGCGGTCACGCCTTCATTATCATTTGTTTCGGTGCCTGCCTGCCTGCCATCCAATTTACGTCTCTGTCCCTCCTCCTCTTGCTCCTTTAACTGATCACCGTGCGCCTCCTGATCACTCCTCTTCTCACCCCCACGCTTCCTCGTGTCGAATCCAGCCACGCGCTAATGCGATGGAATCTGGAGCCTGGCTTTGGAGCGTTGGATTGGAAGGTGGATTTTACTGGCATGGGAGGAGCGTGAGAGAGAGATGGGGGAGCAGGCGTTGTGACGTCGTAATCGAGCTGAAATTATGCGCCAAAATATAAAAGAGAGGGAGGTGTAGTTGTCATTTCTGCCTAAAATGGCAACACAGATTACGGAATTCAACCAACGCGGAAGTTTCCCATTTTTGTTTTTCAACTTTTCCCAATTTCCCCTTTATTTCATGACATTTTCCCATTACAGTCTTGAGAAAGTAACAACTCTCTAGATCCGGCTGGTATAGTTCATAGAATCCCTGTCCAAGTCCAAGACCTTGCTTTGCCAAATAATCTGCTGCATTGTTGCATTCTTGAGGCGCATAAGTGATCCTTATTTCCCAATCCTTTCGCAACAACACTTTTACTTCTTGTAGGAGATCATTGTCTCTATGAGCTGAACCATGCTCATGGAGAATAAGTGCAACACACTTGGTAGAATCGGTTTCTACTCACACTATCCTATATCCCATATGCCATGTCATTTTGAGGCCTAACAGACAAGCCCAAATTTTCACTGATAGCTCATCACTTTCCTCAATGGAATGTATAAACCCTTTAATAAATCTTCCACATGAGTCTCAAATTAGTACCCCAGACGCACATTTGGTTGTCGTCACTGAGAATGTATCGTCAACGCTCACCTTCACCCAACACTCTTTTGATGGACGCCAAGATTCTTGAGTGGGAGTTAGAGAAGCCCCATGAATTTTTGTCCCTGCTAGACAATCATTAGTGAATTTCATACACTGCACCATTGCACTTGTACTGGCAATAATATTATCAGTTGGGATGAACTTCTTCTCAAACACACACAAGTTTTGCCATCTCCATAACCACCAACACATGATTGTGAATATGGAGGCCCACTCCTAACCTACGCCATTTTTGCCTTGTAAATTCCACCACACCTAATCGAAAGGTTCAAATCACAAAACATGCACCACCTTGCTAGACTCACCTCTTTCCACTATATTGCCTGCGAAAAGGTATAGTCCCTAAAAACATGTGTAGTGTCTTCTAGTTCCACCCCACATAAGTTACAGGACACATCAATCATCAAATACCTTCGCTTCTAATTAGCATTCGTGAGCAAACATTATCGAGCTACTAACCATATAAGAGTCTTGCATCGTTGTGGTTCGTGGACCTTCCACACTCCACCCAGTCCCTTCCCCCTTCCCCGTGTCGTTGCATTCCCCAATGTTACTCTATACATAGATTTCATAGAGAATTCTCCATGCCTTTCCCACTTCCACTTCACCAAGTTTGCATCATGATGAACTTCCATGCCACCAAGTACCTTTTCCCAAGTCTTATTGATCCCAATCCACATATTTGATCTAGGACGTTTTGATGCGATACGAGGAAGGAGGTTGTCACTACATTGATATTTGTCCCAGACCACTCGAACCCAAAGAACTTCATTAAGAGAGGTTGATTTTGAAGTCCAACATGCCATGGCCCCAATCCACCCTTCCTATTAGATGCGTTTGTCGACTTTGCTCTGTGCTTCCCCATAAGAAAGATATATTTTGCTTGTTTAATGTTTCACAAACATTACTTAGAAGGTAAGATGTTTGCATAGTATATGCAGGGATAGTAGAAGAAACCGCAGAGATGAGTGTTGACCTTCCAACTTAGAGAGAATGAAGTTGTTTTCCACTGAGTCAATTGTTCCTTGACTCTATCCACCACCCTCTGAAATGATTCCTTTCCAATCCGCTTGTGATGAAGTTGCACCTCAAGATATTTCCCAATGTCCACTATTTAGGTAAACTCCAGAGTGCTGCTCAACTTTGTGCATCTATTATGGTTCATATTGGTTGAAAAAAATACCTGGGTCTTAGAAGTATTTACCTTGAGTCCAAAACACTCATACAACACTACTTTCAAAACTTAGATGCCAAAAGTGGTGAGAATTTGACAATATGAGTGGCAAATGAAAAATTTTGCTCCATAAAACACTACTTTTGGCGTCTGAGCAAAAAATTAGACGCAAAAAATGAATAAAACACTGATTTTGACGTCTAATTTATTAAATTAGACGCCAAATCCATGCGCATCCCGTGACTATTTTTTTTTTGTTGTTTTAAAACATTTGGTGTCTAATGTATATAATTAGACGCCAAAGCCATGCATCCCGTCAACTTATTATTATGTTATTTTTTTTGTGTTTTGAAACTTGTGGTCTAGACACTTCCACGGCTTTAAGAAAAAGGCTGGAGGTTAGAATATAATAAAAAATAACAAACAAACAGGAAAACTTTTGAATTGCAAACCCAAAGTTCTTAGGAAAACTTTCGTTGAAATAGGAAAACAAAAAAAACCATATTCTCTTTCACCTCAAAATAGGTTAACACTGAACATACTCTCCATCCTCTCCGTCCTAGCCCCACGTCCGACGGAGTCAAGCCCAACACCACCACGGACGGAGTCGCGCCCAATGCCACCGCTCCTCCTCGTCGCAAATCTAGCCACCTCCTTCTCGTCGTCGTCGATCTTCAGGTTCTAGCTGAAACTTTGTGTTCTCATCCTTAAGATTAGATCTAATTTTGGATCTGATTCTATATCCCTACCTTGTGCTTTCTTTGTGTTTGATTGAAGTTTAGAACCAATTATACGTGTTCCGATTGCTTGTACTATGATATTTGGGCAGATATGAAGAAGACGATATTGAAGACAGATGTGGAGAAGTTTCAACGAATCTGAAGAAGATGGTCGATGTGGTGGATGCAAGGTTGAAGGGAGAGATCGGATCGGAGTTCAGGGAAGATTTGGAATTTTGGATCAAAAACTAAAGTGGCAGAGCTTCGATAGTGTCTGTGAGATCTGGAATTTCGGATCTCTGTTGATCTTTTCTGTGATTTGATTTGGATTTTATTTTTCCTTTTCTTTTTATGTTAGATCTGGAATTTTGAATTTGTTGGATTTGTTAGTTCGATTTTTAATTTATGCTCTTCCCTTTCTCCCTCTCCATCTTAATTTTGGATTTGGATTTTTCTTTTGCATCCTCTAGCTTTATCTACAAGCTGTGTTATTTTGTTTGACAAGTCTGGTTCTTCCTTTGTCTTCCCACAGCCAACCCCCTAAACCTGAGGTTTGGGTTTTTTTTTTTTAAAAAAAAAAGCACTACGGCATCCTAAAAAAATTAGGACGCCGTAAGGCTTACTTTACCACGCTTACTAGATAGGCGTCCCACCAAAATAGGACGTAAAATGAGTTAAAAAAAATGATGTTAAATAGCCTTTTTGTAGTAGTAAAAGGTTATTATATTTTGTATTATTTATTGTTACCACACTAAACGTATAACTACTAAATTCATATATGTAATTACATTCTATACTCATTCTAGTTCGTAATATAGGTTGCTCATGTAAAAAATTTGTAGTATTGATTGCTTTATTCTAAACATGTTAATTTCAATGAGACGATAGATGATGTATGTTTTTAAAATTTATGTTATTTATTAGAGGTAAAAATAAAAATTGGAACAATATTTTAGATGACTTTGATGGTGCAATTAATTTTTCTTAATTCTAATAATTTAGTTGAGATGACTTTTATCTCAAACCGTAGGGAGTATACTGTTTTAGGCAAGTAATGTGAAATTCATTCTAAACCCCCCCCCCCAAAAAAAAAAAAAAAGATGTGACGGGGAATATAAGCAAGCTATCAATATTCAAAAGAGAGAAATATCATTCGAGGACGTGTGTTGCAAACTTTGTGGATTCACAAGTCAAATATCAATCCATGTAGCGTGAATACAACATGAAATTATCTATGATAATTGCGAATAATTTTCGTCGAATGAAAATAAAAAATAGTCAAATAAAAAAACCCATCAAATGGACGAGAATTTAGCCAGTTCTTAAACCTGGGCTTTAATTAATTTTCTCAACTTGTAATTCTCGGGCTCAACTGGAAGTGGCATTAGATGGAGGATCATAGAGCAAATATATTTACCCCTCGTCCTTGGGTTCAACTGGTGTGGGGGTCGGTCTTTCTCATCTTTAGGGAGGGGGTTCGATCCTTGCGTTAGTCAAAGCGCTGGGGGAGATATCCTAAGGGTCTAGGAAGCAGTGGTAACGCTGGTAGAGGTGAAGACATGTATCCTCTCTGGCCAGTATCCCCTGTGGACTGGGCTCCAAGCGTTCTGCTCTTGGACTGTGGGTGAGCCCGACCCATTTCCTAAAATTTTTTAATCAAAAATAGAGCAAATATATTTCTATCAAAAAAAAAAAAAACTAGCGCAAATATATGGCCCTCGATATTTGGGCTCAAGAATTGAAATAGGCCGATGGAGTTTGAAGAGAATCCACATAACTGGGCTGAGCCCGGCCCGGCGATGATGTTAGATATTTCTTCTAAAGAATTTTTTCCCAACCCATATGTAAGGATGGAGGAAAGATTTTTTTTTTTAATAAATACTATTTTCTCCGGTTTTTAATATAAGATCTACTTAATTAATTATTTTAAATTAAAGAAATTAGTTTAGTTAGTTATTTGTTAAAAGTATGTATTGATTCTTTAAAATGGTCTTTTAAATAATTTGTAGTGAAGTAACCCCTTTGATGCAAACTCTTATAACATGCATAATCTGTATAGATGATTTAGATACGAAAATTATAAATATAAGGAAAAAAATGGATTAGGATCTCATATTTAAGATCAAATCCAATACCTAATTGGCTTTTATATTAAAGATGGGTATATAACTTCTCGAAGAGAGCAAACAAAGACCATCATCCGTCATCGCCTTCCTCTCCTCTCAAGGCATATTTTATTTGGAGGGTGATGAAGAACACAACATAGGTTTTTCAGATCATGGGAGAGCTCAGCTAAATAATTAGCTCAAAAAAAAAAAAAAAAAAAGATCCCTGGCCGTGTGGTTCAGAAGAACCCGCAAGTCTCTATGAATCAAGTATATCTTGGATCATCATAGACATCTCTATTGTACAGATAACAGGGTTGAGATAAAATTCCAGATACGAGGGACTTTTCTTATCTTTATGTTGCATATGATTCTGTTAAGTGTATTAAGTGTAGAGCATACTTTAATTTTTAAAGACGAGTGAAAAATATAAGCTTAGGTTTTTAGGAGAAAGAAGATGCTTAGGGAAAACACACACTCTTTTATATAGAAAAAAGTTGATACTTGTTATGTCATCCACTAGCAGAGCCCGAAAAAATTTTTAGCCCGGGCCAAAAAATAAATATGATGAACTATTTACAGATTAATATCGCATAACATTAAAAATATGAATAAATAATAACCAACAATTATAAATATATAAAATGATAACATTTTCAGTAGGTATCTGACACAAAAATTTTACTTTCTTCTTACAACTCAATAAGTAATGAACCAAATATTATCCTAAAGATATCACAAACACAATCATAATAATAATAATATATAATGAAATTTAATAAAATTAACGCTTAAATACACATTCCACCCTACCTCAAAACAAAATAATTGGATAAAATAAAATAAATATAATATGAACCCCAAAAAATATTTTAAAAAAACATAAAGATCTAATTAAATTTCAATTAAGCAAATAACTTATTATAATCTATTTTTTAAAAGAGAGATTCGTTATAAAATCATAAGACAACCAAATAATAAATCTAAAATGATTAAAATTAGTCATTAATCATCCTCTACGTATATATAGTTATTTATTGTAAAAACTCAAAACTCTACCAAAATCACAATCCTAAAATTTTCACTAATCAACACAATATTACCCTCATTAGAAAGAGTAAAGTACGTAGAATAAAATATTTAGCTGGGGCCAAATTATTGACCAAAATAAAATATTATATGACACACATATATAAATACATAAGATAGAAAAAGACCAGCTGACCAAGGCCCCAGCTGGCCAGCATGTGGCCCTGCAACTGATGTCATCCACAATTGGCAACACTTCCTTATATAAACCTTGAGGACTCACTATAGGAGGAAGCATCTTTGCTTAAAACTTAACATAAAGTTAAACTAACAAGATTTAACAAAAAATTGACATAAAGTAAAGTTGATCACAATACTTGAATTAAAGTTTTTCTTTTTTTTTTTTGCTTAGACTTGAGTTGAAGTTGACATAGAGTAAAACTGACAAGACTCTCATAAAATTTGAGAAAGAGTTGATCTACAGTAAAACTAATAAGGCCCTCGAAGAACTTGAGATAAAATTGACATAAAATAAAGTTGATAAGATTCAAACACAAGACACAAAATTGACATAAAGTAAAGCTAGCAACATTTTCAGTATCGATAGCTAGAAGATGAAAGGCCGACCATCTTTCTTGGCCACAGCGACCCTTCCCTCTTCCCCAGCTTCCGACCACCATCTCTGTGGAAGACGTCGTCGTCAATGCCATCAGGTCTGGGAAAGACAATAGCTGCTATGAAAACCTCCTGGGTCTTCTTCCGGCCAGAAGGTAATAATTTAAATTAAAGCAACTTTGCACGACTTTTTCAGTATCGATCTTCTCTCTTTTTTCCATTCTCCAGATTTCTAGAAAACCTAGCCTAGGCTCTTGGTGAAAATGACGTGACTTAACTCTTAAGAGCAATGAAGCTTATTGAACAACGGGGACCAATAAAGACTAACAAAATTCGATCAAACTATACACAGGCAATAGCAGAAGAGCTATCGCGTGACTTTCCGTACAAGCTATCATCAGACTCTACCAAAATCACAATCCTAAAATTTTCACTAATCAACACAATATTACCCTCATTAGAAAGAGTAAAGTACGTAGAATAAAATATTTAGCTGGGGCCAAATTATTGACCAAAATAAAATATTATATGACACACATATATAAATACATAAGATAGAAAAAGACCAGCTGACCAAGGCCCCAGCTGGCCAGCATGTGGCCCTGCAACTGATGTCATCCACAATTGGCAACACTTCCTTATATAAACCTTGAGGACTCACTATAGGAGGAAGCATCTTTGCTTAAAACTTAACATAAAGTTAAACTAACAAGATTTAACAAAAAATTGACATAAAGTAAAGTTGATCACAATACTTGAATTAAAGTTTTTCTTTTTTTTTTTTGCTTAGACTTGAGTTGAAGTTGACATAGAGTAAAACTGACAAGACTCTCATAAAATTTGAGAAAGAGTTGATCTACAGTAAAACTAATAAGGCCCTCGAAGAACTTGAGATAAAATTGACATAAAATAAAGTTGATAAGATTCAAACACAAGACACAAAATTGACATAAAGTAAAGCTAGCAACATTTTCAGTATCGATAGCTAGAAGATGAAAGGCCGACCATCTTTCTTGGCCACAGCGACCCTTCCCTCTTCCCCAGCTTCCGACCACCATCTCTGTGGAAGACGTCGTCGTCAATGCCATCAGGTCTGGGAAAGACAATAGCTGCTATGAAAACCTCCTGGGTCTTCTTCCGGCCAGAAGGTAATAATTTAAATTAAAGCAACTTTGCACGACTTTTTCAGTATCGATCTTCTCTCTTTTTTCCATTCTCCAGATTTCTAGAAAACCTAGCCTAGGCTCTTGGTGAAAATGACGTGACTTAACTCTTAAGAGCAATGAAGCTTATTGAACAACGGGGACCAATAAAGACTAACAAAATTCGATCAAACTATACACAGGCAATAGCAGAAGAGCTATCGCGTGACTTTCCGTACAAGCTATCATCAGACGAAGTGTTACTTACATCAGGATGCATGCAAGGCATTAAAAGCATTGCAACGGTTCTAGCTGGACCTAATGCCAACATTTTGCTACCAAGGCCAGGCTAGCTTCCCTGATTAACAAGCTCATGCTTCCTAGCTTTTACCATTTGGAGTTTCGCCTTTTTGATCTCTTGCCAGAAAAGGGTTGGGACTTGGGAGGTTGATCTTCAATCTGTTGAAGGTCTCGCTGATCTCAATACTGTCGCTATGGTCATCATCAACCCTAACAATCCCTGCGGAAGTGTTTACACTCCCCACCATTTGATGAAGTTACGAACCCTACTCGGATTCTTATGGCCTTTTGATGATGTATTCTTAAAATGGATTTATGGAAACTGATTTAACTGATATACTCCCTGTCAGCCCAATAACCAAATTACATGTTTTAAGAAAAACCTAACACGTAATGGTCATATTTGTAAAGTCATGCATGATATCTACCTTTGCTTTACTTAATTGAAATAACTATATGTATATAATGTTCTTGGTTAAGTGGCAGAGACAGCTAGAAAGCTTGGGATCATAGTAATTTTAGATGAAGCTTGTGGTTATATAAACTTTGGGGAAAATCCTTTTGTTCCGATGGGAGCTTTTGCATCAGTTGCTCCTGTCATCACACTTGGATATATATTTCTAAGAGATTGTTCAATTCGTTCCTGGCGGAGACTCGGTTGGCTTGTTACAAATGATCTAATTACATTCGAACTCAATTCATTTGTATATTTTAGGTTGTCAAAAGTTTAGAATGTTGTCAAATCAGGACATCTGTCTGATTTTGCCACTTTCCTTCAGGTATATATATATGTCCATGTGAGTTATAGAATAAGATTACCTTGTTTGATATCTTTAATTTCCATAGTAAATATGGGAATAACAATTTCTTTTTCTATATATATATATATATATATATGCTTGTTGTCTTAAATAAAACAGGGAGCAATTCCTGAAATGATTGAAAAGACAACGGAGGACGAGGAATTCCATTATAAGATTATTAAGATCCTAAGAGACACAGCAGATATACGCTATGATGCCAAAATCAAAGACTTACCTTGCCTGTACTGCCCGTACAAGCCACAGGGAGCAATGTTTATGCTTGTACCTACCTATACTCTCTTAATCTACTACCTCTTATCCGGTTTAGTTTCTCACCCATCACTTTTCTACTTATCTTCCCTTATCCTCCATCCTCACCTTTAAAATTTTGATCCAAAAGCCCCAAAATATTTTCCAAAAAAAATTCCTCCTCATCCCTTCTGCATCTGTTTTTTTCCAAAATATTTGTGGGCCTTTAGATCAAAATTTTAAAGATGAGGATAGAGGATGAGGAGGGATGGATAGAGGAGGGATGGATAGAGAAAGGATAATGAGAATATCCTCTCTCCCTCTTATCCTTATCCTGGATAAAAGCTAGTTAGAAGGTTGAATTTAGTGTGTGTAGATCTTAATTCACTTTGTCCTCCCCATATTTATTAATTTTTTCCTAAACTGTCCCCTTTTGAAAGGGAGCTTGCATTAGTGGGTCATTTCAATGCAAATAATTTAATTAAGAGGGTATTTTAGGTAGGGAAGCACACACATTTTAACAAATAATTGAATTCCTTAATATATCCAAATTTATGAAGTAGATTTTATATTAAGAACTGGAATTGTATTTCCTTCTAAAGTCATTAGATAAATGATAATTACATATATATCCCCAGGTAAAACTGAACCTAGAACTTTTGGAAGGAATCCATGGCGATATGAGTTGTGTGTGAACCTGGTCAAAGAGGAATCTGTCATCACTAGGTACTATGAGTATAATATTACATCTTAAATTTCTTTTCTTTGATGTCATAATAATAAAACCATTCAAATTAATTCCCCTTAAAGCTCATCAGGTATATATTAATATTGCAGGTGTGGCTCTGGGATTAAAGAACTGGTTTCGCATAACTTTTGCAACGGAACCTCCAACACTCGAAGAAGGCCTTGAGAGGCTCAGAGTCTCTGCCAAAGGCACTCTAAGAAGTGATTTTAATCTCATTCTATTGCATTATCCATTTACATTAACTATCCTTCTTAATTTAATTAAGATCTATTATGATATAAATTATATATTATATTACTACATTTTGTCTTTAATCTAAGATTAAGTTTGTAGTATAAAGACGGTAAACAGTATTAAGAATTTAATGAAATTAGTGATGAATCCTTATCATCACGGTTTGCACATTATAAATTTGGTAGATTTGATTTAATGATGTATATTAATGAATCATAAACTTACAACTCATGCATGCATGATAATATTGTAGTGGACTACCATATATCATAACAATAATTTGTATGAGTGTATATATTTTCTTAATTTATTTAATTTCCATCATCACATAATTGATTGGACCTTATTTTTTTTACAAATCCATCAAAATATCTTGTGTTGATCTTGCAGTTGAAATTTATCGCTGTTCAATTAACATAACTCCATTCTCTATGGGTCTTTAATCCATGACAACATTTGAAGGAATTGATAATTTGTTTTTAGGATTTTTAATAATATATAATTTAGATTTGGGTTAAACTGCAAAAATACACATAACCTTTTCCCTTAGGAGCGTCCAGCACCATAATCTTTTTTTGGGTGCAAAAGTACCCATGACTAGGGATGTAAAAAGGTTAGGGGCCTGTGGTCTGACCTGTTAAAAACCTGGTCATGCCTGACCTGTTAAGCTAAAAGGCTAGGCCAAGGCCTCTTATGAGGTCTGTTTTCCCTTAACAGGCCAGGCCCAGACCTAATAAGAGGCCTTTTAGGTTTGTCAGACTAGCTTGTTTATATTATTAATATTAATTTATATAATTTTTGTCTGTTTTTAGCCTGTTTAAAGTAGGTCTGTTTTGTTATTTATATTATTAGTATTAATTTATGTAATTTTGGCCTGTTTTTAGCCTATTTAAAGTAGGTCTATTTTCGGCCTGTGGCCTGTTAGCTTAATTAAATAAAAAAAATAAAAAAATAATATTTTTTTAAAACAATTATTTAAAAAAAAACAGGCCTTAATAGGCCACAGGCCAGGCCAGACCTATATACAGGCCAGGCCTAGGCCGAAAAGTAGGCCTGTAACAGGCCACAGGCTAGGCTCAGGCCAGTATGTTACAGAACAGGCCCGACCTGTTTACACCCCCATGACGTTACGTTTTGGGTGCAAAAATACAACGAGCCGTTAGTTGACTGGCGTTGACCGTTAACTTGGACAGAAATGAATAGTAACTCGGGTGAAATTACCATTTTGCCCCTAGTTTAATTTTTTTTTTAAAAAACACTAAAATAAACCCTCTTCCATCGGTGGGCCCCACTGCCGGTGGCCACCCTCCCAATCGTCGGCGACAACTTTTTTTTTTTTTTAAACTAAGGTTTTTTTACAAAAAAAACTAAGGTATTTTCTCCAAAAAAACTAAGGGGAGGCTGGTGGCCCCCATCACCGACGGCGGACGCCCTCCCCGCTGCCGGCTGTTGGTGGCGGCCACCTTCGGCGACTTTTTTTTTAAAAAAAAAACTCAGGTTTTTTCTACCAAAAAAAAACTAAGGTTTTTTTTAAAAAAAACTAAGGGGAGGCCGGTGGGCCCCACCACCAGTGGCGGACGCCCTCCCTGCTGCCGGCCGCCACCTCCGGCGACCAGTGGCGGCGACTTTTTTTTTTAAAAAAAAACTAAGGGGAGATCGGTGGGTCCCACCACCGGCGGCGGCAATTTTTTTTTTTTAAACTAAGGTTTTTTCTACAAAAAAAAACCTTAGTTTTTTTTTTAAAAAAAAAATCGCCGCCGCCGGTTGCCGGAGGTGGCGCCCGACAGCGGGGAGGGCGTTCGCCACTGGTGGTGGGGCCCACCGGCCTCCCCTTAGTTTTTTGTAGAAAAAACCTTAGTTTAAAAAAAAAAAAGTTGCCGCCGCCGATCGCTAGAGGTGGCTGCCGGTGGTGGGGCCCATCGGTTAATGGTCAACTAACGGACCGTGGTATTTTTTCACCTGAAACATAACGTCATGGGTACTTTTGCACAAAAAAAAAGGTTATAGTGCTGGGCGCTCTTGGAGGAAAAAATTATGTGTATTTTTACACCTTAACCCTTTAGATTTTAACACCACATTCTTCAACCATTGAGGAGTTGTGGTCAAATTTTGATAAAACTTTTTAAGTAGTCTTTGAATATTGATAACTTCATTATTAAAATTAAAGTTGATAAATTAGAAGTCGAATTTTGACAAGTTATATGATAATTTTTTTAATAGACAATTCTTTTTTTAAATAGTGAATTTATTATAACAAAGTGACAATTTCATAAATAAGTTTTTAAACTAATTTTATACTCCCTCTTAAATTATATTTACCTAATTTAATTAGATAAAATTAATTAGTTAAATTAATTAATATGAGCTTTATTTTTAAAATACCCTAATATTCTTTCTTAATTTCCTTATTTCTTCTCCTCTTTGATTATAGTTGAGAGAACATTAATAAAGGTAAATTAAATAAAAAATTGACAAATATGATTTTTTTTAATATTTAAGGTCAAGATCAACTCCTAAAATATATTTTATATTTTCGGGTCACCGGAATTATATATTACTCCCTCCTATCTTATTTATAAGAACTCAATGATCTGATTACGTGATGTAAGAAAGTGATTAAAATTAGTTAAAAAATAAAAAAATATTTGAAATAAATATTGTTTTTAAAATATGCTTTTCTTTGAGGAGAGCAAGTAAAAAACAAGAAATAAAGTAAATAAAATATTACAAACCTTTTAATAAATGTAATATATATAATTAAATGAAGATAAAGATGAAAAAAACTTATTAAATATTTAAATCATTTTTATCGAACTTTTTAAAAAGCATAAAGACAAATTCTAGACGGAAACTAACAAAATTGCTTATCTGGGTAAATCAAATAGTCATCGGTTTAGGCCTTGCTTCTGCGCTTAAACAAAATTGCCCTTGCTTCTGCGCTTCGATCACAATGTGAGTTGGGGGGAAAAAACCTCACGTAGTTTTTCCCTCAAATTCAATCTCTAGTCACGGAAGGGAATGGAGCAAGCGAAGGAATGGAACTTCCAGGGGAACGAAGAGCTGAATGCTTCAGCAGTATCAGTGAGAGGCGTCTTCAACACTCTCATGGCTAACCTCAACAAACAAGATCAAAGACCATTGCTTCGTCTTTGCCGTGCTGATCCAACTGATTTCTCTTGCTTTCGAACCACCCCTGTGGCTCCTGATGCTATCGCTAGCGCTGTTCAATCCTTTAGCTTCAATTGTTACCCTCCCACCGTTGGCTTGCCTGAGGCGAGGAGGTTAGTTCTATCTTCGAGTCCAATACTTTATTAGATGATGACCATGCATATGTAGTGTTCGACCGAAGTCCTAAATGGGTTTATTCATGTTAATGACTAACAAGTTGTATATCCGTAGTTAAAGAAAATGTTTTAGCGGAGTGCGAATAATTCAATCCTTCCGTTAAAACCAGAAACGTTTAACTTCTTACCCTGAGATGGAATGATATGCACACGTAACCATTCAGTAGTTGATTCAACTAGTAAGGGTTATACGAGCTTAACCAGTGTCTTGGGTTTGAGCTCTAGGAACGCAGCAATGTTAAATACTTGGTGGTAGTCGATAAATCCTCTAACTTAAAAAGAGGAGGTAGGTCGATGCTCCACGCAAAAAAAAAAAAAAAGAAGAAGATATGCATACGCAACTTCATGAGCCAAATATCTGTTTTACCTTCCAATTGTTAGGTGACAGTACAATTACCCCAACAGGGCTGTTGCAGAACATCTATCTTCTGATCTTCCGTTCCAGTTATCACCAGACGATGTTTATATCACCATTGGTTGCACTCAAGCTATAAATATAATGATATCTGTCCTTGCACGTCCTGGCGCCAACATTCTTCTTCCAAGACCAGGATACCCACAATATGAGGCCCGTGCAGCTTGCAATGGTCTTGAAGTTCGTCATTTTGATCTTTTGCCGGAGAGAGGTTGGGAGATTGAAATCGATGCTTTAGAACATCTTGCTGATGAGAACACTGTGGCCATGGTTATTATTAATCCTAGCAATCCTTGCGGAAATGTTTTCACATACCAGCATTTGAAAAGGGTATATTTAAAAATGTTTTAAATTTTACTGTCTTTGAGTGGAAATTATGATAGGGAAAATGAGATTGATTTTCAGGACTATTGCAGATTGCAGAGACTGCGAGGAGACTTGGGATCTTTGTGATAGCTGATGAAGTTTATGCTCACATGACCTTTGGAAGCAATCCATTTGTGCCTATGGGAGTGTTTGCATCAATAGTGCCTGTTATTACACTTGGGTCTTTGGGCAAAAGATGGCTTGTTCCTGGTTGGAGATTAGGATGGATCGTGACATGTGATCCAAATTGCATCTTTCAGAAAACTGGGGTTTGTTTTCTTGATCTTAGCTAGTGAGTGCGTCCTTGACCTTGCGTGTGTCTGGGCATGCATCTTTTTTAAATTTTTAACAATGAATATAAGCAAGGCTTGAGTGGTAGAGAATCTTACACAAGGCATACAATAGTAGATTATGCTGAAAATTATGTGATTTTATTTTTTTTCTTTCAGGTTGTGACAAATATCAAGAACTATCTGGACATCACTACTGACACTCCAACCATCATGCAGGTAACTGGTGATGAATTTTGTTGTCAAACTAGATCTTCGGCTGTCTTGTTCTGCAGAATAAGTTGATCTGGTTTGTGTTTCAGGCAGCAATACCGCAAATTCTTAAGAAGACTGAAGATGAATTCTTTGCACATAATCTTGACATGATGAGAGAATGTGCAGACATATTCTGTGTTAGATGCAAGGAGATACCTTGTCTAATATGTCATCACAAACCAGAAAGTACCCTGACTGTGATGGTTAGTGGTAAAAAAAATACTCCTCTAATCCTAAATATATTGATTAAAGAAATTAGTAAAATTAGTTAACGTGTATGATTTTTCTAAAACACCATAATCATCTTATTGCACTCTCTCTCTTGATTATTGTTGAAGAAACGTCACTAGAGTTAATTTGGGAAAAATGAAAATGTGAATTATGTTTGACATTTAGGATAAATATTAATTCTTCAATTAGGTTATACGTTAAGGACTCAAGGAATATTTAAGATTGTAACATGATATAATAATGACATGAGAGTGCCTTTAGATATGATCAACTAACTAGGGGCAATTTGACTATAAAGCAGGTGCAGATCAACTTCTCACAAATTGAGGACATTATAGATGATGTGGACTTTTGTGTGAAGCTGATCAAAGAGGAATCTGTAGTTCTGCTTCCTGGTAAGGATCTTCCTGTTATAAGAATCT
Source organism: Acacia confusa (assembly GCA_037074495.1). Classification (NCBI taxonomy): domain Eukaryota; kingdom Viridiplantae; phylum Streptophyta; class Magnoliopsida; order Fabales; family Fabaceae; genus Acacia; species Acacia confusa. The sequence goes on from CM073509.1 coordinate 6,748,648, forward strand.
TAAATTCGTCGAAAGGCAATGATGGGAATGACTTGGAATTGCTGTGTAATACATATAGGTGTTACTGTTGGACTGAAGAATTGGCTTCGGATAAGTTTTGCAGCTGATCCTTTGGCTCTTGAAGATGCTCTCAGTAGAATAAAAGCCTTTAGTCTCCGTCATATGCCAAAATGCCATATTTCTTCTGTGTGATGCGACCAACCACGTCATTACGAGTAAGAGGATGGTGACGCAGACAACTTCTTGTTGGAATGCAGTGAACTTTCTTGCCATTGTTGGGAATAAAGAGAATTTCTTAACGGGTTTTCTCTTTATATGTGTGCTGTTATGTACTGTACTTTGTAATTTGTTCATCTTGTGAATAGTCCAGCCATGGTCCTGTGCCATCAACTTTGCTAAATAATTAAGATTTAATTTAAATTCACTTGATAACTTGAACATGTTGAGATCTCCAATTATTCATATCGTCAAATGAACAAGATTTTACTTCGTTGGACGCAAAAAACATTGTAAATTAATACTACATACAATCCTTAATCATTAAGATTTAATTAATTTTTTTTGGAAAGAGATTAATGAAGTTGGGGAGTAACAGTTAAATATCAAGCAGTATCATAAATCTACTTCGTATAAGTTCATTGCTGATGACAATCATGAAGCAAAACCGTAACTTCTTAACACATTTTCAACGTACATCGCAGATTAAGGCATTAGGCACTGAAGACCCGGTATAAAAGGTACAACCTTCCTCGACCGAAAAAAAAAAAAGATCTTTCATAAATCACAAATGGAGAACCAAAAAGCTACAATTGAAGTTGTAAAGTTTTTAACCAGTCCATTCAGTGGCTCAGTCAGAGCTCCTGCTAATTCTGCAGTCACTGTCTCGTTATGCAGATTTCCACATGAAGATTGCTTCAATCTTCACACTTATTATCCGTAATCTTTGCAATCTGATTGAACAAAAAAGAGCAGTAAATCCCTTAATTCTTGAACCCATAACGTTTAGGCAAGCAGATAAAGAATGGAAAAGAAACGGTATTTGCATTATTTATGGGTATTATGAAGTAATACAGCACCACCCGCAATCACATAGAATAGAAGTATATGCTTTAATTAATGACGTACAAAAAGAACAGGCTGACTTTCTGTTGGCATTTTACCATACTGGTTTTATCAGTAATTCCTCTGGTAATGTGTATCAAGGATTCAAACAAATTTATTTGTTTTAAAAATGAAAACTAGAGACACAGAAATGACACTGCTCATTTCAAAGATGGTTAATCGCTTTGAACAGTACAATTCAGAACATACAGAGAGAAGATTTATAAATGAATGTGCAATGCATCTGGGAAGCATGCTACATAATGTATTTCAACAAGCGCACAGATTTTCTCTTCATAAAGCTCAGTCAATAATTAGAGATATCTTGTTTCCTAATACTGATATAACAAAATTTTGTTTAAGGTTCAATATCATAAGAAGTCCAAGTCATGCCATATTGGCATAGTTGCTTCTTGATTTTCATCTATTCTTTTGACCTACAGATAAAAGAGTGCATGGGGTTTCACTGATAGATTTAATTGCATGAGGGGGAAGTCAACAATATAGGGAATAGATTAATGCAACAAATAGGTGTAGCGGTGAATCATTTAACGGATGAAGACCATCTTTGCCTATAATGATGTTATTTTCTTACTGACTTTTACATTGTTTCTTAAAAGATTTTAATGATTTCTTCCTCTGCACCCTTGATTGATTCCTGGCTCTGTATTCTTCAGCAACTCAAAGAAGATGAGATTTCTAATGTTTTTCAATCTGATCTTGTTGAGTATGTATATACCGTTAATTACCTCAATATATCGATGATTCCTTCAATAAGGTAAGATTGATTTCTTTTCGTATTCATTTCTTTATATGCTCATTGTGATGGTCCTTAAGGATTTGAATCTATCGAACTCCCTTAAAAAAAATTTGACCTCTTTCCGTATCCATTTCTTTTTGCCTCTTAATGATGTAGATGATAAAATTGTATGACATATGTGTATGTGCTGTTTGACTTATTTAACAGTTAAATTTAACATCGGAGGATAATAAGGTAAAATTGCTTTTAAAAAAACTTCCGGATACCTACTGTTACAGCAAAAATTTCTGAAACAAAAATAACACTTAACCCTTTAAAATTTGAAAAATAATATAAATTTGGAATAAGATAAGAACATAAAACTGAAAGAATTATAGAGAGAAGTCAAAGGAAATTCTAGAGAGATGAAATCCATTCAGATTAAATGAATAGTTACAGGAGACCTCTATTTATAGAGGGATACAAATAGTAAATTACTATGCATATTACTATACGTGGGTCCCATATCATCTTGTAATATTTGGAGATCGGGAGTCAATGGACATCCACATAATCAGTATATTTATAACACTCCCCCTTGGATGTCCATTATGAATGTGCCTCGTTAAAAACTTTAACTAGGAAAAACCCAGTGGGAAAAAAAACCTAGCCAAAGAAAAGAGTACATCATTCATTGATACACTATTCAGTACTGCCTCATTAAAAACCTTTCTAGGAAAACCCAGTGGGACAAAACCTAGATAAGGGAAAAAGAGTACAGCGTGTATCGTCTTCCCCTCTTGATTATATCAGACTTGCTCCCCCTGACGACCACATTGCTTCAATATCATTCTGAACATATCATCCTTTCTATCATCAAATATTCTGTTAGAAACGCCCAATTTGATTGTTCATTATATACCTGCAAGATCTAAATCTGTCAAGTAAAGTCATAATAATCTTTTCATAAATATATATGTGCATATAGAAATTCAATAAATGTTTATTCAGATAATGATGCTATATGCACTATCATCTTGAGTCCTTTTGGGACATATGTGTTTCTGGCGCCTCATGTGCTTCTAGCACATACAAATATATTGTGGCTCATGATCCTCATTATCATTCATTGCAGCATATGCTATTATAGATATTATTAACGTCGACTTCATTTTCAGTCCCATCGGATTTCATTCATAATTTATTGAGATCTCATTATATTTACATATATTAGGTACCTAGGTCTCTCTTGGACCACAATACACATTTCTTGTAATATCTCTTCTGGAGATAACATCTCATCAAAAGATAACTCTTCTGGAGCTTTACTTAATTATCCTCGACTTGATCATCTATATTTTATAGCTCCTTTTCTCTTTCGATGATTTTTATCTTTATAACCGATGGACCAGCAACGCTTCAGGCGTGCTTTATAACAATTCATATAGGAGCATTTACAGTTGGGATATGTGACTTTGTCACTTTCTTTAGGTCAGTAAATGCTTCTAGCATTCGATTAACTAAACTCTGAAATTGAATTATCATTTTGAACTTTTAGTGCACAATTCCTTGTACGATGATCAATATGAGCCAATGATAATACATTCTAGTAAATCTTTACCCAATCTGCTTATTTTTCTCCCCCTCATCAAATCATCAATTTTCTTTGTATATCCATCTTTGTATATCCATCTATGTGCATTGAAGTAGATTAATAATCATTGCACATTTAAAACATTTTAAGATGGAATTATTCTGGCTCCTGACCAAAAGCCAAATTTTACGGGGAGAATTTTGTTGGATTATAAGCTGCAAATATACACGTATGAACAATGTTCTCATAATCATTGATCTATCCATTCATAGATACTTTAATACATGATTTATGGATCATTCAATCTGGAAATTGCGCGCATAATATATTGCAAACATCTGGTTGCAATCATCACTGCAAACTTTGCAGATCAATAATTTCATATGTACTCTTTCAATTTAATATATTTCCAGAGATCCATTTCCAATAATATTTTCATAATCATATCTATTTGAGAACAAGCAGCACATAATATAATTCGGATGATCAAACAAGTCATGCCAACATTCCATATAATTTATCATCAAATCCAATATCAATCTTGGGGGAATCAACACACAAACATTCACAGAAAATTAACACAAAAACACTCACACTTGATATATATCAATCTCCCCCTCAAGTATGAGTTTGTAGAAATTAATTCATGTAATTTCATACAATATTCCATATATGATATCTATTTCTACAGATATCATTAAAATTCCACAAATGCATTATCAATACATTATTCTGTTACTTCTGGTAACAAAATTTCAATTTTCCAGAAACAACAATCAAATAAATACAAAATCATTGAAATTATCAAAATACTGTGGAATCACAGATGCATTACTGTGGAATCACAGGCGCAACATGTATCAATGTGGAATTGTCGTATGCATATATAGTCAAAAAGTGTCTAAGCTCGTGCTTGACAGGGTGCAGATCTGTAAAGATTCAACAGGACTGCGCATATCTGCAGAGATTCAATAGGATTTAATTCGGCTATAAATAGAAGAAGGCAAACGAACATGCCTCACAAACATTCAAGCATCTTATAACATTCACTACCATATACTAACTTATCATTTTTCTTCTAATCGCGTATATTATTGCAATGGCAGGTCCAAGTAATTTTATCCCAGTTTCTGATACATCTGACACAGCATTACTTGATGCTTTGTTGTATGATGATCAGACAAACCTGTCATTTACCTCTTTATTATCTCCTAATCCTTTTGAGATGTTTATTCCTCCGTCTACTATTCCTCCTTCTGCTTCAAATATACCTACTTCTCCCCCAAGAACAAATGTTCTTCCTCAATTTAGAAGGAATGAAGGTACAACTGAAGCAGGTTTATCAAGGAGGCCTGTTAAAAGGTGTAGAACTATGGCTGAACTAATGGAGTCTACCAGTCAAATTCAACCAATAGTCACAACAATCAATGAGCTAGCATTCATAAGCCAGCAAACAACCACCAGCCAGCCATCAACCACGATCCAGCTAGCAACAATCAGCCAACCGACAACCATTAGCCAGCCAATAACAATTAGCCAACCAACAACCACTAGCCAGCCATCAACTACAAGTCAATTAGCAACAACTAGCTTATTGGAATGTAGTTGTTGTCATGTTTTACGAGAGATCATACATACCAACGAACTCCAGTACCATAAACTTGAAGTTCACGGAAGAAGAACAGGTATGATTACCCATGCTGTTTTATTTGAAAAAGTACAGGATAAATCTTATAATACTGACAGGCTTCCAATGTTTGATTTCACAAAGAAAAATTTTGAAGAAATCAAACAATTTCTGACACAGTATTGTATAGATTTACAAGCATCAGGATATATCTTGATGCGTGATCCTGTATTAGCCTATCATGAGGTTCTCTGTGTTGGTTCGGAATGGGCTATAAATCCAAATGACCTCCATGGAAGTTCATTTCAAACCAATATTGAACACTCATTAGGCAAAGGAAAACAACCTGCAGTAAGTATACCCTATGATACTTCATCCCTTAACCAGGGTGAATTATATAGGTTATCTATGGAGCAACGAGAAAGAATAAAGAAAACAACGCTCCATGATTTAAGAAATTATTTTCACTTAACCCTTGATGAAGCGAGTAAACAATTAAATATGTCTACTCACACCATACAAAAAATCTATCAAAAAGGAGGGTTAACTGAGTGGTCACACAAGAAGCTCAAGAAACTTATGACGCAAATCTCGATATTACGAAGAGCTTTGCCTCATCTGGATCCCATCTCAAGAGAAGCAAAAGAAGAAGACATTAAATATCTTCAGAATGAGATGATTAAAGTTTGTAATGATGTTGAGCCACTCGCAATTAAACTTTGTTGAAATAATATTTCCTTTTGCTTAATTATTTTGTTTATGAATATTCTTTTCTCGTATTTATAAAAATTGTTATAATCATATAAATCACATAACAACCATAATAATATATTTTCTTTATTCACTTCTGGGAATGAAGTTGGATAAAAATTCATGATCCATAACTCACTGATTTGTTTGATCATGGCAAGAAATTAATCCACAATATTGCTACTACAATAGCAAATTGAATATATTTATTTATAATATCAATCATGATCATACAATCCCTTGTCTCATAATTTAAGGGAATATTTAATGCCAAATATACAATTTTGAAGCCTTTATACAACTGATAACATACAAAATTTATGGATCAAATATTGTTTCATAATTTGTCTCTTGTTATCAGGCTAACTTGCCTCTTGGCTTCGGGCAATCTTGCCTTTGAAATTAAGGCTATCTTGCCTCTTAGGCTCAAGCCAATTTATGCCTCATCTCTCAAGCCAATCTATGCTTCATATCTCTATGGCATTTTGATCTCATAATTATATATATGATCTTTTAACAGTTTATCTTCAGGATAAATAAAGTATAGGCATAATAAAACAAATAGATGGAACCCACTAATATGTATATATTAGTGTCGTTGCCATAAATAATAAAAGGGAAGGGGGATTTATATAAAGCAGTAAATAAATAAATAAAAATAAAATAAATGACTGGAAATAAACGTGCTAAATAAATAAAAAGAAGATGAAATAGGAATGGTAGTAAACTCACAGCGAGACCTATCTCATCCAAAGGTAAGAAAGAGGATGCATATGCAAATGCAAATATATATATATATATATATATATATATATATATATATATATATATATATATATAATATAGAAAGCAGTAAATAAATAAATGGAGCCCACAGTACTAGTGTCGCTACCATGAGAAATAAATAAAGCAGTAAAGAATTAAAATTAAAAAATGGAGCCCACTATAGTGTTGCAACCATGAGAAATAAGTAAAACAGTAAATAAATAAATGGAGCCCACTAATATAGTGTTGCAACCATGAGAAATAAGTAAAGCAGTAAATAAATAAATGGAGCCCACTATAGTGTTGCTACCATGAATAAATAAAGCATAATAAAATAAATAAATAGAGCCCACTAATAGATACTAGTGTGCCATCATAAAGAATAAATAAATGTAAAATAAAATAAATAAATGGAACTCACTAATACATACTAGTGTTTCCCCATGAAAGATAAATAAAGTAGTAAAGAATTAAATTAAATTAAATAAATGGAGCCCACTAATATGTAGTGTGCTTCCATGAAAGATAAATAAATATTAGTGACAATAAAATTAAATATGTAAAAATAAATGTTAGTAAAGTTAGTAGCATTAAAAAAAAAAATAATAAATGCATAAAAATAAATGTTAGTAACAATAATAAAATCTTAAATTAAAATAATTAAAAGGGAAAATTAAATCTAGACTTCCAAGGTGGAGTCAAATTAACAACAATAATAGTAAAGATAGAGTTGAAAAATCTATTCAAAATAAATAAGACATTAAATAAATAAAATAAAATCTTAAGTATTAAGAGAAGAAGATAATGATCAACAAAACTCATGAACTGGATATACCGACACTAAAGATGCAAATATTTGAATCGAAATAAAGCATCTAAATTATGAAAAGAAAAATAATCTATCGGTTGGTGAGTTTTTTTTTTTTTTTTAAAACCAAATGATGACTATTTTATTTGGGTATAAATCATTAAATAAAGAAGGCACTTACGTGGTTGGTAATATGTCACCTCTTATGTTCCTTTCCAAACGCACAATGCCAAAATGAAGCAAAGAAAAATATGTGGACATGTAAACCAATAATATATGCAGTGACCCACCATAATGATGCTTCTTTTTCTGGTCTCTCTCCTTCCTATCTCAGTCTCTCAATCTCAACTTTCGATCTCTCCCTCTCTTCTTTTCCTCAGTCTCACTCTCAGCCTCACTCCGTTTCAGTTATACTTTCAGCTGGGTTTTAGAATGAAAAACAAAGGAGGTAGCAGCATATTATATATATAATAGGATCAGGGGAAAAAACTAGGTTGGGCCAAAGGGAATAAAGATTATTGGTGACAAGTGATGATCTTGAGACGGTGGTTGGGATAGGAATTATGATCAGATCTGGAAAACAAAGGAGGTAGATCTGGAAAATTGGGAGTAGTAGAGGTGAGAGGAGGAGTCGGAATTAGCATAAAAGAAAGAGTTAATCATCATGTTCAATAATCTTGGAGGTGTGTGTGGGCGTGAAGAAGGATGAAGAAATATAGAAGGAATGAAAGTAGATCTGAAACTGATCTAGTCGAGAGAAAACAAGAAAATGAAGGATCATGATGAAGAGCAGAGAAGTTAGTTATAAGGATCAGCTATTAGCTGAAGGAGAAGCCATCGTGCTGATAACGTATTATAAAACTGAAAGAATTCTAGAGAGAAGTCAGAGGAAATTCTAGAGAGATGAAATCCATTCAGATTAAATGAATAGTTACAGGAGACCTCTATTTATAGAGGGATACAAATAGTAAATTACTATGCATATTACTATACGTGGGTCCCATATCATCTTGTAATATTTGGAGATCGGGAGTCAATGAACATCCACATAATTAATATATTTATAACAAACCATTAAAATAGTACGGTAACTCCCGCCCCGGCCCCCGGTTAATTGTCAATTCGGGTCATATTGGGTCGGCACGTGGATACGGATTTTTCATCAAAAGTCCGATTGGATCTCCCTCGGCCAACGCTCGCACTGCCGCACGTGAGAAGGTCACCTTCTTCGTCTTCAGTTTTCTCCACTTCTCCATGCCCTAAGGCCTAAGCTCCTCATGTCCGTCTGATTCTTCTTCTTTCTCTTATTGTACGACGCGAGCTGGCATTTTCCCTGCTGACTTGGAGAGGAAAATATGGCTTCGTTGTTCAAGGTAAACTGATATTTCTTGGTTGTATCTAGTTTTATTGGCTTAGGTACTTGAGTTATTGATATATGCTTCACTCTTTTAACTTAGATTTCAGAAGTTTCGGAAAATTAATGTGCGAATGTTGAGGCCATGGATTTTGGTGGAAATGAATTAGAGATGTGGTTGGTTGTACATTTCAGTTTTCTTTGCCACATGCTGGCCTGGGCAAAGCCAATTTCACATAGATAACAGGAAAAAAATGCAATTACAGCCGTTATAGAATTGATATAATCTTTTGAATTGGAATTACGAACTACCTTGTGGACGAAAAATTCTTTTCTCTTCCTTTTCTTTTGGTTAAGAAAGGATGCTCTGTTGCATATGTATGAGAAAGGGAAGTAGGTTTCTTTTATTTCCATCTCCTCTTACACAGGTCTAGATGTTTATATTCAATCTTAAATACTAAATAAAGTGGTTTAGCTTAAAGTATTTACCTTCTTTCTTTTCTATTTTGCTTCTAGGATTTATCCAAGCTTTCAGCCTATCGAGATAGAAAATTTCCGGGAACACAAGAGGAATTTGAGCACGCGCTCCTGACTTCAACGACTGTTTATGTGGGAAATATGTCGTTTTATACAACAGAAGAGCAAGTTTATGAACTTTTTGCTCGATCCGGAGAAATCAAGAAAATTATCATGGGATTGGATAAAAACTCGAAAACTCCCTGTGGCTTTTGTTTTGTTTTGTAAGACTCCTTTTTTTTTCCCCATTTTTATACAGGATATGTTGGCTAGGATCAAGATTTTTCTGTATTTAGTGAATTCTCTTAGAAGAGGTTCTGTTTTTTTTCCGACACATCTTGTGTATGTATATACGCTCTATTAATTTTTTAACATGTCGGAGTAGTTTTCCACTAACAATTATCTTTAAGGTGCTATAAAATAAACCGTGGCAGTTAATACTGCTGTAGTTGTTAACCGTACTCTATTCATGCATGTATGTTTCACTGAGACAAAGGTGCTGTTGTACCATGCTTTCACTACCATGTCAAGTTGTATTTGATTGCATCAATGAACTGCGCTTCCGATTTTTTTTTATTTCTCTTATTTTGTTCTCTTGCTTTCTTCTCCCTTAATTTTTTTAAAATTGATTTCTCTGATTGATAATTACAATCATCATTAGAGCCAATTAGGCAAGTAGCCATTAACATAGTATAAAATCCGTACCTCTTGGAAGAATATTAAAATTTTATGTAATTTTGAAGTGCAAAAGGAGTTCAAATCGCACCTATAACTTTGAAAATACAAATATCTGCCTCTGCTAATTTTGTCATGTTAACTTGTTTGCATCCATCACCTTCTCACTTCTCTAAAATTGACAAATGTCTCCTTTCTCTTATCTGTTTGCTTATTTTGTGTTACGATATGTTTTCTCGGATTCTAAAAATATAATCTACTCTTTTCTTGCTTCCAATGATATGTTAATTTATCTCAACTTTTAGATTTTAGGACATTGGTGGTGGCTGAATAACCTATTGCATAAGGTTCTAGGAGATTCTTTTCTGGGACTTCATGTTGAAATTCTCCTTACGTCCTAAATCGTCTATTCTTGTGATGAATACACATTAGTTGTGGGGATTTATTATAGTCACTCTTATAGACTGGTGACTGGTGATAGTATGTGTTATCATCTTGTAGATACTACTCTCGGGAAGATACTGAAGATGCTGTCAAATACATAAGTGGGACAATACTTGATGATCGTCCTATCCGTGTAGATTTTGACTGGGGATTCCAGGATGGAAGACAATGGGGTCGTGGTCGTACTGGTGGTCAGGTAAGCTGTCATGCCTATGCTGTTTAAGGGTGTCTCTGGTTTTGACTGATGTAAACTTGCTTTTTCCTCATTTTATGCAGGTGCGTGATGAATATCGGACTGATTATGATCCTGATATCCTTTTAGATGTTAAATTTTTATTGAATTGCAATTTTCTTGCCTATAATGAAAGTGACATTGGTACTAGAGTCTGCTACATGATTGGGGTCATACCTGAAACCTCAGACTCAGATTAATATAAACTAGTATGGAGCTTTGATAATTAATCTGTAAGATAAACATGGTAAAATATGTAAGATTTTGTCATTACTGAACAAATATCTTCTTTTAAAATTTGCTTTAAACATGTTTGCTGAACCCTTTTCGACATATTTTGAAGATTTCACTTTTAAATTAGTAGATTGCTTATGCTAAAGTGTATAATGAATTAAAAGTATAGTATATTGGGCCTTAGATTCAAACTTCTGATGTGTCACATAAAAAGAAGAATAAGTACAAATATGAAGTTGATCCAGATTTTAACTACATTCTTGAAGGTCTAAACAATCTTTAAATCAGTCTTTGAAAGTATTTTCTACGTGATTGATGGCATTACTTATTATCCTAGTCTTTTCTTGGCTTCCTTAATTATATAAACGTAGAGGTGGTTATGGAAAGTTAGTTCAGAAAGAGTTGGAGGCACAAAGGCAGCTTGTTGATTATGGTGCTGGTTCCTTGGGCTCTTTTCCACCAGTTTTGCCACCATCCTGTAAGTTACTCAGAAAACAGGTCTTGAGTTTATTGGACTATTGGTGTTCATTTTTCCCACTTGTTATTTAATCACATTAAATAGTCTATGTATTCATGTTAGTATTCAGAATTATTGTCTTGTCCTAATGCTTGAATTTTTGGTATGGCAAGTGTAAAAATTGTGAACTGTCTCCAATGTTGATCCCAATTTTTGTCTTAGCCTTATGACTTTCTGGGTCAACATGAAACTCCAGGCATGAATCTGCTGGTTATATTAGCCTGATTGCTGCTGCCTCATATTTGTTATGCAGTACAGGCATAGGGTACAAAATTATGCTTACAATAGGCAGTTACTCCTTCACTGTGCTTTCCTGCATATAGATTGAAGTTCATGGCTGGCTAAAATATAACCTTAGAAGCGTTGCTTGTTTATCTGTGCTATAGATTTGATTTTCTCTTCTTAGCCAGTTCTACAATAAAATGAATTGCTTATGACATGTCAAATGTGTTATTATAAGACATGTATGAAGCATGGACACTTAAAAAATAGAGCAGTATCTGGTTCATATGAAACGCCAATATGACGTGATTTGGCACTTCAAATTTTTATTGTCAGCTTGTTGCTGTCTGTGACTGTGACGTGACATTGCTTGCTTGTTAGTAAAACACTGAACTAGAGATGGAAATAACCGAGTATATAAAGTAAGGAATACTATTATCTAAAAAATAAAAGGAACACATGTTGGTTTATGGGGGGAGCCATCCTGGTAATTCTGTATCATTTGATGTGACCTTGCCTGCCATTCATATTAAACCGTTCTGCAATTTGACTCCTGCAGATGGCAGACATGGTGGTTCTCATCGGTATAGTAGAGGTATTTCCTGAAGACTTCTTTTTACTATTTGGCATTTTGGAATTTCAGAAGCACACAAAATGGTTTTCTGTTATTGATCTTTCCTTCAAATTAACATCTATATAATTGTAATGTCTCTTTGAAATGATAGATTACCACAGGAAGAGACACAGAGATGACGATCGCCATGCCTACGAGTCCTCAAAAAGATCTTCAGATCATGAATCTCGGAGAAACTCTGATCACGACTCTAGACCGGTAAACAAACACCACAAAATCTTATGATGCTTCAGGCTGATGAGGATTATTTTTTTCAATCATTTTTAACAGCTAACCAATTTTGCCATAGCCCATGGCTTATTCTGTCAATTCAAGGCGTGAATTAATGCTTCATTCATTTGTTAATTTTAAATATATTGCGTTTCTTGTCATTGCTTGTTCATGCGTCTCAACTAGTACTTTTTCTAATGCAGGAAAAGAATCCACGATTTCGTGAGAGTGGTGATTCTGATGATGACGAGGAAGATGATAGAAAAAGATCTTAGCATAGCCATTTGGTTTGTGCTGAAAATACTTTTTATCAACATGAATTCTGGATAACCAAAAAGAATTAGAAAACATGAATCATCTCAAATGCCAACAGATTATGGCCGTTTAGCATCATTTAAAATTGGAAAGAATAGCATTTTATATTTCAATCTTGGTCTGAAGTTCTAGGCCGGATCTGCTACTTGTGGTCGTGCATAATTTCATTCTCTTGTCTTCAGGGAACTGGGATTAATTTAACTTGTATTCTTTTGGCCACTATGATCTGACAAAATTTAAGTTTTAAAGATCGAATGCGTTCAAATCCCAGTATGCACATGTGCATGAAAAAACATTAATTATCATTTCAGACCACAAAGATCATGGAAGAAAAACAGGCGGATTAGGAGCAATTTAGCTGATATTTATCTACATTACCGACCTAGTGATCTCATCTGGAAAAGGACATCAACAGAGAAATTGTCATAAACGACAGAGTTCTTGAGTAACCTCCATCAGAGCTCATGTTCTTTGCAAATTTGCAATGTTACCTGAAAAGGATGATTTGCTAACTCAATATTATTCTTTTGCACTGAGGATATTCCCCTTTTAATAAAACAATTTAGAAGACGAAGAAGGAAGATCGAATAAATCAGAGTTAGAAGCCTGGAAAAGAGTGAAAGGAAGAAGATGACATTACTAATTACTAATTTCCACTTCCGTGAAGTTCTAAATTAATGCTTCTCTTGGAAGGAAGTAGGGGCATGCCATTAATTATAATTAATATGGCTCCTTAATCGTGAAAAGTTTAAAAAACTTATTATATGAGTATTCATTGACCGATTCGAAGTCGGAATCATTGAGTCGAAAGATTTTCAACACAGACGCTTCGGGTTTATATCCTGAATTTTGGGGTTTTAAAAGTTGAAATAATATATGGAGATTTATTATGAAATTTGGTCAAGAATGATTCTACTTGGAAATTAAGGCTTATTCTTCTCTTGAGTCAATTATTTTGGGACAAAGAATTTTTTATTTTTTATTTTTTTTGTTAAAGGGACAAAGGATTTTTTTTTTGATATAAAAAATAGTGGCAAATGTGCAACCATTTCGGGTTTTGCAATAGCAAAGACGACTCTCCCAACAATGGTAGTTCCATACAAGACGGATTACGAGTGGTTTAACCGCAGCTCGAACCCTAGACCTCTTAAGGGAATCCAGCACCGCATTCCGCTGGATCAACCATAATTTGGTACAAAGGAATTTATTTAACTACTCAAATTATGTGATTTGTTACAGCCCAATTAAACCAATTCGACTCACATGAAACACCCCCCCCCCCAAATAAAAAAACTCAATATATTCTAATATTCAATATGAAGAGACTTTCTAAACATGTGAGACCAGCGGCGCCATACTTTCCTAGACCTTTCACCATACATTTTGAATTCACCACCACTTACCTCTGATTTGTTTACAGTCGAACTAGACCTCTTAGGTCCTTATATAAGAGTTGTTCTTAGAACTTCCTTCATCTTGCTGCAACCAAAAACCGAGACTAGAGAGAGAGAGAGAGAGTCTGTTGTGATTAATCTTTGTTCACTCTTTCCTTGAGATTCGAGATGAGGACAAGGGTGTGTGATTCCAGTGGAGATCACATCGTGCAGACTAACAAATTAAAGGTAACCATCGATTCTCTTCTTTCCAGTTTCTATCGGTTATTTTTCAATGCAACTTTGAGTGATAAACCGTAGAAGTAAACTTAGGAAGTTTATGCTAAAAAGGAACTACAGAAACCAAGTTGTGGGACTTCTTTGTTGCATAAACCATAAAATATGGGGTTGTGTTGAAAAGAGATATATTTGTGCTTCTAAAATGCATGCATATATCAATGTTATTCATGATAAGGGAAAGAAAGCTTGGATAGAGTTTATTCATATAATGGAAAACCATGAGGATCGACGTCGACATCACCTCAACCTGTTATCATCTCAGCCTATACAATATATCGCAAACCTGGCAATCTTCTTAACCCGACCATCACCGCTCTCATATACACCACAATCAAACACATAAACTCGATCTCGGCAACCACAACTCAAACACACAAACTCGATTCTGGCAACCACAACTCAACACATCAACTCAAACACACAAACTCGATCTCGGCAACAACAACTCAACACATCAACTACAATACACAAACCCTATCTTGGCAACTACAACTCAATACATCACCCCCAACACACAAACTTGATACACCACAATTCAAACACACAAACTCAATTCTAGCAATCACAACTCAACACATCAACTCAAACACACAAACTCGATCCCAGCAACGACAACTCAACACATCAACTACAATACACAAACCCTATCTCGGCAACTACGACTCAACACATCAACGCCAACACACAAACTTGATCCCAGTAACCACGACTCATCACCTCAGTGCACACACTTATCACAATCCTGGCACCTCCTTTTACTCGGCACCCTCTAAGGATCCGATGAACGTTTTTACGAAGGAATGAATGGATTTATAGAAAGAGTATTATTATCAAGTACGTAGTTAGGAGCTAAAAGTGACTAATGGTAATGATAAACGTTTATAGGCTTCCCGTGTCACCTTTACTGATCCCAGCACCTTTGGATGAAATTCAAAGACTCAAGACTGAGGTGAGTAAATGTTATCTTATTAACCTATATGTATATGTTTATGTATGATTAACGTGTTTGCTAGATAATTGCATGTATGTATTTTAGCTATGGATTGGGGTTGCATGTCCTATAGGGCTGCGTGTCCTGAAAGGCTGCAGTCTTTGACTGATAACTGCGGTTACGGTGCGACTTGCTTACTGTAAATTATGCTATGTTGATCATGTGTTATGTCATCATTTATATTTCATACTTGTAGATAAGATTAATTATTACCTTGAGGTTCATTTATTTGAACTTCAAACCATATAAAAGAATCAGGTAGTGGTTCAAGATCAAGAGGCAAGATACAGCTGTAAGGGTTATAGCAGAAGGGACTTTTACAAAAGTATATTTAGCTGGATTGTACTAAATTCGTTTATCATTTGCCTACTTTCGGATTAATGTATTAAATTCTCTTATGAGATAGATATCGCTGCAGAGAATATATTCTCGTGTTTTCAAACTAAGTTATTTCCAGAAAATTTTTATTCCGCAATTAAGTCGTCCAAATTACTTCAATGCCTATGCGCTACCACCTTGACAAATAAAGGCCCCCAGGGCCAGACGTGACATAGAGAACAAAAGAAGCTGGTTTCGAATACCTAATTAGAGTGCGAATAAACCTAGTGACATCCAAAACCTGGCTAATAATTAACAACAAGAACAAACAAGTAAAATGCAACAAATTTTGTCCCACAAAGGATTAATGTAAGCCCACATTAATTATAATTTTTTTTTTAAAAAAAACCCATATCTTGATTATATAAAGCTTTTAGGAAATGAGCCTCAAGCATAAATTTTGCGTTTCGACTCATCCGCATATGTTAATGAGTTATTTGATTCAAACTCAGTATATGATAATAAGATTTGGAGAAACAGATCCTTTTCGTGAATTAAAACTCCAGTTAACTGTAGAAAAAAGGATGAATCATTTCACATTCAAATTTCAAAGTGCGTGGTTTTGGTATTAAATGTACTAGTAATACACGAGAACATGGAAACATAATTGTGTGGTGCTAGTTACAAGTCACTTGCATTCACAGCACTTACAAGTAGCCATATGGCCCCACCCTCGCACTGTAAACTGATGAGAAACTGTGTTGGAAAGACCTGAAATTTGGAACACTTGTCCAACAACTAAGGATCCAATTGCAACCCCTTTTTATTTAACAGAAAATAATGCAAGTTGGCTTAGAGGACAAGGAAGCTGGCTTAGAATGCACAATTACAGAGCAAAGAAACAAAGTAAATCCAACAAAAACATCAAGTGTCTCATCATAACCGATACATAATCTAATGAAGATCAAGGGAAAGGAGTCAGGGCTGTTCCAAGTTCATATATTTCTAGTTCTCATGACAATCCAAGCGCATATATCCTGTGGATCGAATACCTCCGCTGCTTATATCTAATACCGATGATCTTTTTTTTTTTGACAAGATTGCGGATCAAAGCAACAATAATCTGCTTGTGAGAAACCGTTATGTGTCACTTTTTGTTAGGCCGAGCTATCAAAATGGTCTGTTCAGATTTGTGATGGATGTAAATGGGCAGTTCAAGCTATTTGGTTGGTGGAATGGTCTGCAGGATTGAAAATTGATCCTTCTTTTATCACACGACTCTTACGGTCTCTATTCTTGTGGTGTATTTACTATTTGCATTCCCAATATAATGTTGCGTTTTGCCTTTGCATCAGAGGATTTGTTCCAACTAATCAGCAAGAGTGGGATTCAGGAAATCGTCAATGCGCTAGGAAAATTTATTTATATTGCTTCAACCACAGAAAAGACAAGTTCTTTGTTAATCCCAATGTCCATTATCCATTGAGACCACAACTTTCACAAGTCAATAATTCTGGTAAGTGTCGATTGGCAAGCTTAGAAGATTGCTCTGTGCTGCATATGCATATGGCTATGACCAATGCTTTACTTGGAAAGAGTCTTTCTCATATATTCAGGAGCTTTCATCAGAAGCAGTCATAGGAGGGGATTTTTATATTAGAAATGCGGCATCTGAAATAGAGGGTAGAAAATAAGAGTCATACTTGGCGGTTTATTCTTGTGTCTCTTGTTGGCAGTGGCGTTGTCGTGATATTGATAATCATGTGGACGAAATTACGTGGTTGAGGAGGTCCCTTGGAGACAATGGACGATACTTTGATGCATTTCAAGCACCGAGATTGATAAAGGCAACAGGGAACTTCACACAGAGACTCGGAGAAGGTGGATTTAGTACAGTTTATAGAGGAGAATTCCCAAATTTGAGTTGATTGTGGTGAAGCAACTAAAAGGTCAAATGCATGATGAAAAACAGCTTCGAGCAGAAGTGGGCACAGTCAGGATGATTCAGGATAGAAATATGATTCGCTTAAGAGGCTTCTGTTCAGAAAATTCCAAAAGATGCCTGGTTTATGATTACATGACAAATGGGTCTCTAGAATTTCATCTATTTAAAAAGAGTGAGGAGATTTTGAATTGGGCAAAATGATTCACAATTGCACTTGGAATTGCTAGAGGATTGGCTTATTTGCGTCACTCATGCAGAGACTGCATCATACATGGTGACATTTAACCAGGGAACATTTTGTTAGATGATGACTTGAACCGAAAGTGGCTGATTTTGGCCTTGCGAAGCTCTTGGGTCGAAACTTCAGCCATGTTCTCACCGCCATGAGAGGTAGTAGAGGATACTTGCACCTGAATGGTTTTCAGGTGAACCTATTACAACAAAAGTTGATGTTATAGCTACGGTCAAGTGCTTTTTGAGATCATTTCTGGCAGAAGAAACATGGACAATGATGAGTGAGTGGCTTTTTTCCAATACTGGTATTGAATGCACTAAACAACGGGTAGAAGTGATGTCATTGGCGTATCCTAAATTGGAGGGAGAAATGAACGTAGAGTAGTTAACAAGAGCATGCATAGTTACTTGTTCGTGCATTCAAGATAATGAAAAAGATAGATCAAACATGGTTCAACTGATTTCAATCCCTTAGCAAAAGGTTCTACAAAAACAAGTCATCATCATGTAGAGAGAAGCGATGTTTATGGACTTCTTTAAGTTAACATTAGAAAAGCACATTTATGTAAGTCAAGACTTACAAACTTACCTTTACACCATAAATCACGTTGGAATAACAACTTTTACAGACATGTATATCAAATCTCTCATATTCTAATTTCAACTTTCAACCGCTGATGAGTTTTTCTGGTCTTTTTTTTTTCCTCTTCAAGTTATTAGAAAAATATTAATGATTTGAACAATTGAACATTTTGGATTAATTTGTAATATTCTGCTACAATTATATTTATGGCACACCATGTTTCTTATGTAATAATATTTGCTTGAACAGGTGAATCTCATCCACTCTATCATACCATAATTGATTAGTACATATAGTTAAGCCAAGGTCCAAATTATTCAGCAGCGTGAGAATAATAAGTGGAAGAAGCTTCTCGACATTAATCTCATCATCAGCTGCCGTGCTTCATATATGAACAGAAATAGAATAAACAATGAAGTTGCGGTTCTATAATGAAAGTTGGTATATTATGAAGGGAGATGTCTACAGTGATCTAGATAATCATACATCTTGCGATCAAAATAGTGATCTTGATAGTCACACATACATCTTCTGATCAAACTGAATAAATGCATGATTGAATCAAGATATGTTTTAAACTGACCAATGGACAGCCTTTTCTTCTGCGACCTCTCTCCTTAGATATGTTTGTTTGAGTATTTAAATTCAGCAAGCCATCAGAGTTTTAGCGAAACAATGCCTTTGCAAGAAACAAACTTGAACTTTAGCAATCGAACAGGCTCATTTATCAATTAAATTCCAAGATATATTATTGCATTAATTGCTACAGAATTTAAAACAAAAGCCAAGGGCTCACAATTGGATAAGTTGTGTTGTGTCATATTCTTAATTAAAACCCATTAATTGTAAAATCAATAAAAATGAATTGTTTTTATAAGCTTTAGAGTGAGATGAGCATGGAAGTATAGAATGATTGTGACTAAAAATTATATTGGAACATACCGTGATGGATCTCGAGATATTCTAATAATCATACATATTGCAGACTATGAACCCAAGTTGTTCATGGAAATAGATGCATGACAGAGTCCAACATGACTGGAAGTATAGATTATTCATTTCTTGTAATTTTAGAGTTCAAACTCAGTATATGATCATAATTTATAAATATCAGGATTCACTGGGAAATCAGAAGGTATCAAACTGTAGCCATCATTCCATTTACCCCCGCATCATCAGCTGAGCACGAAATATATACCAATGTACGGCGTCTCATCATGGGCATGCTAATCTATTTTATCCTATTCTTGAGAGTTCATATATCTTAGCTCTATTTCTGTGCAGGTGGAAGCTTGTGTATATCTTATTCAACCTCTTTGATGATTCTTCTCGTCCGCAATGGATCTGTTTTGATGCTACCTGGTGTAACATCCGTTTTTCAATTCTTCATCCACTCTCATTTTCCTAATGTATTCGTATGCCCCACATGCACTCATTTTCTTTATTTCACACTATCTCTCAACCATCATATCTACGGTGAAGAAAATGAGGAGCAAGGCAACAACATAAATATAATTCCTTCTTTCCATTTCAATTTAGTGGGACCACATGTTTTCTCTCTTGTCTATCTATTATCACTTCTCTTTTTCCACAACCATTCAAATAACCTACCTATTCAATTGACTCCTTTACTCAAATGATTGTATTATCCGTCTAATATTCTGCATGGTTGGTTCAACATCTTTATCTTCTTATTTATTATTCATTCACATGCCTATATATTATTATCCTTATGATTACAAGACAACGGATAGCGTGATACACGTTCGCACCAAAATTTCCTTTCACTCTTTTAATCAATTACACATTCTGTGGAGTCCAACCATCCGACAATTGTCTTTAATCATTCACGAGTGCAAACACATGGAGACTATTCTTTATTGTTTATTCAAGAGAGGAAATAATTTTTGACAACACGTACTCATGTCAGATTAAATATGCAATCTGCATGCCTTCCTTTGTTTTTCATTTTGGTTACGCATAATATAGAAGAGAGAGAGAGCTTCGAGTGTGAGGCACTTTCTTATCGTATTTTGAGAGTGAAGGCTAAAAGTTTTAGGAGTCAAAAGCAAGAAGAAGTTGCTAAAATCCAAAGAATTAAAACACGTAAGTGAAAGTTTTAACTTGTCTTATGTTATTTTGAAGATGATATTTATCATTTTCTATATATTATTTTGGTTTAAATAAGAAGTGATGGAACCAAAAGGATTTTGATAATTTTAAGGTTACCAGGGTATTCAACACGAAAAATAGAGTGGAATAAGATTGAGAATGATTTTTAGAATCAAAGAGAATAAATTATACAAGTTGCCAAAACTATTAGTTTTAACATTTTGGAAGGTCATTTTCTTCATTTCACACTATCTCTCAATTATCATATCTACTATCTCTCAATTATCATATCTACCGTGAAGAAAATGAGGAGCAAGGCAATAACATACATATCATTCCTTCTTTCCATTTCAATTTAGTGGGACCACATGTTTTCTCTCTTGTCTATCTATTATCACTTCCCTTTTTCCACAATCATTCAAATAACCTATCTATTCAATTGACTCCCTTACCCAAATGATTGCATTATCCGTCTAATATTCTGCATGGTTGGTTCAACATCTTTATCTTCTTGTTTATTATTCATTCACATGCCTATATAATATTATCCTTATGATTACAAGACGACGGATAGAGTGATACACGTTTTTATCTTCTATTGTTAATGGTTATTTGACTAGTTTATGAGATGACTATATTACTTAACATTCTCCAAAGGGATAAACCCTGTCTACCATCGGATTTTTAGTTTGTATTACGCATATATTCTTTCAGGAATTAAAATAAACTACCATATGTCTGGACATATGTTATCAGTTACTCATCATCCATAGCTATTGCATGCTCTTTGTTGTGTATACTCTGATATATAAATTGTATACGTGAATAGTAAATAGTTCCGTATACGTGAAAAGTGAATAGTTGTGTACATAGTTACATAGAATATTTAAGACGGGTGTTACACTTGGGGCACTATAAGCTTTCCTTCTCTCGTCTCTCCTTTTCCTAGCGTCAGCCATAACACGCATGAGGCTTGTTGTTTTGAATATTGGTTTTGGCAGGTGCCTATGCCTGCAAGTGTGAGCAAAAACCAAAGAAATAAGCAAGGTTTCATTGTCCTCAAAATAATAGTATAATGCATGACATGATTGTTACTTTTCTTGTTTTCTTAATATAGATTTTTTAGGTGATATGTTCAAACATTTTTCTTCAATTAGATCTACAAACTGATTTAGATGTTTCTCAAGTTCTGTTTCATTTTTTTGAAAATATTAATATATCATCTATATATATAACAGGAAATAATATAAGATATATATTATGGAGATAGAGAGTGTTTAGCCAAAGTAAACATATAAGAGTCTAATGAAAACCATAATTAAAAGAATAAGAAAAAGACAAAAGTTTAAAGTTTAAAGTAACTTTAGCTTTATAAAAGGTTTGCATCTTGTGAACTTCTTAAGTAGTGGTCTTAATTTGTCATCAATTGTAGTAGGATAGGTAATACATAAGGAATCTTTTGAAGTTTTGTAATTTAAAGTTTCTTTATCTCTATTTACACAGTGGTATGATAGATTGAAGACCAACAAAATGGAAAACTCACAAAAGATAAAGAAGAAAATTTGTAAGCTCCTAGCAGAAAATGTAAATCATAGGTGTAAGCACTGCAATTATCTTCTGTAAATCTTATTTCTATTTCACTACTTTCGTTATTCTCTTCTATTTTTGCTATTACTTCCTTCTAAGACATTTCTGATTTCACTTCAACACAATTCGCTAGAATGGTTGTTTAATTTGATCATATCTTACCTCACAATACGTTTCACTTCAGGGAGGTGCTTTAAGCGATTCTTTTGGGCTTCGTGATAATCGCGCTGCTTCCGTTTCCTTGGGAGAACCTGCAGCAAAGTAGTCATAATAAATGAAATCAGTTTCTATCAACAAATTGTCATATAAAATATTATAAATGAGCATGATATTCCAGTATATTAGCTCCAAGAAAATGCCTCCATACTCAATGAAGGACAAAAAATCAAAATACATTAATAATTAATAAGTTGACCTAAAAATCCGTAATGAAATATTTGAGGGTAAGGAAGAAATCTCACAACTCCAAGTTGTTCTGATGTCCTAGCCTTCCAAAGCCTGAGATTAGCGTCATCACTTCCGGATATCACATAACTTGATCAAGTACATGTTTGTTTTAACTTTTTAGAAGTGCTTTAGCAACATTCGAAGTAAGTATGTGAGATAAGCTTTATCTTGACTTCCAGAAAAGTGTTTAAAAAACACTTTTTTGTGTTTCTCAAACAAGGACTAGTCATCTCATGAGATAGAAATCTAGCAGTTCAAGTGTTTAACTGTAATGTAAATAAACAAACAAAAAGGAACTCTTATAGAGCAAGATATAAAAAAACAAGTGAACCTTTGCATTCTCTTAGTATGATAAATCTCCCTCCTGTGGCGACCATTATACAGGAAAATTCTTCCCTGTAACAAGAAAATGCCAGTAAGCAAAAAGGGTATCTGAAAAGAACAGATTGATAGGCTAAGCAGATCCAAAGGAGCTAACTGTTCTATCATATGATCCGGTGACAAATTCCCGGCCAGTTGGTGAGTAGTCAATATCCTGCTGTAAAATGAAATAAATACTGATATCAGAATTAAATGCCATTGATCCAAAAAAACAATGATAAACATATTAGAACAGCATTCATCTCACACAGCAGAAACGTGATCTTTGTGAATACATTTGGCTTCATCAAGTTTCCTAGCGTCATAGCTATAACAATTACCATCTTCAGCACAATTGGGACTTCTAGAAAATAACGGGCCTCTGAAACTCAAAAAGAAGTACAAGCCCAAGCAAAAATAACAGGCCTCTGAGATTCAAAAAAGGAAGTACAAGCCTAGGCAAAAATAAAGGGCTTATGAGACTCAACAAATAAGTACAAGCCCATAATACTAGATTAGAGTCATCCCAAAAATGAAAGCAGTGATGAGAGGTAAGGAGAGAGGCCACCGTGAGCTTGATTCGAACAAACCAGATGTGATACATACCACTGTCTTGCCCTGTCATTGCTGTTGTTGATCCAAGCACCGCATAAAGAGACGAGATGTGAAGGAAGTCAAAGTTTGAAGGATTTTTTGAGACAAACTAGGAATGATTGACATATACTCTCCAGTTTGTAGAGGAGTGTTAAAATATTATCAATAATTTAGATTTAATCATTATCTTATTAAGTTTGATATTTATCATAACTTAGGATTAGATATGGCTATATTATATCTTAATTATTTTGATTGATTATATATAATTAGATTCTAAGGTTAGCTATAGGTTTACCTATATAAAAGCCCGTATATACTCTCTTTGATTTACAAATGAATAGAGTATGCTTTATCCCTCTAAATTCAACCCATACTACATAGTATTTGACTACATGACCTCATAGATAAGTAATATTTTTAAAATCAAACTAAACAAATTTTTTACCTTGAAGATATATCCCACAGCCGAATATCTGCAAACACAGCTACCAATGTTACAAGTTGACTAACACTTAGGCAATCCAATATATTAAGCCAAAATTCATAAAGCCGTAAAACAGAGTCACAAAATAGGAGACAGACTGATAACAAACATATAGCAAAATCACCAATTCAGTACATAATGAAAATTATGTAAGTGTGAAGTTATAATTCAGAACTCAAGGCAGGACAGGACAGCACGGGTAAATTGATATAGGAGACATTTCCAACAAAAATAACTGCTATATATTTAAAACAAAAATAAACGTGCTCGAAGTCAGGGGGAAAGTCATGCAAGGTATGAGTAAGTTTTAATTGGATATATTTCATAATTATTACATGAAAAAGATAGTATATTGGACCCAAAATATGGTGCACTGAAACATTCCGATATTGAAATTGGCTTCTCCAAACTTTAAGGAGACTCAAACTAATAATTTTACTAGGTTAAACAAAAACAAATTCAAGTTTCAAACAACAAACATGGGTGTCCCAGATCCCAATTATTTTATGTCCACGTTAAGTAAAATAGAGAGATATTAATCAATTTGGAAAAACAATGTCCTATTCTCTCACTGCATACATCATTCCTCAAGCAGGAGCTGAACAGTATTATTTGATTCGTTATGTGCACAACTTCTTTATGAACAGTACTATCACCCTGAACCATGCAGAATTTGTACCGCATGAAATATTCCTAAAATATATTGGCACATACATTAATTCATGCCAATATAAATAAATAACAAATAGAGTATCAAAACGATCAAAACAAGAGAAAAGTACCTCCGTCCATTGAACCTGACAAAATCCATTTCAAATGATTAGGGTTCTTCGCCATACACGAAACAGCGTCTATATGCCTATCCATCTCCTATAAACGGTCTCGCAAAAATCTAAATTTTCCAAATTAGAAACTTCAAAAAGAAAATGCAGATTTCCTAAGCTAAAAAATCAATTTTACCTTGCCCAACTTTGCCCCATTAAGAGCGCGTACATACTCTACCGGCTTCTCTTGACTACGAATACTCCGGTCATAATTGTGGAAACCCCTCTTTTCCAATTCCAATTAACAGAACACAAGTTCAGATAGAGGAAGGGAAAAAAGAAGTAACTTGGAGATTCAGGAAAAAAAAAAACAATAGAAGCAGAGAAAGCATTACCTGAAGATCATTACTTCGTTCTCGAGTGAACTCATCAGCAGAGCGTGATATAACCTTAACCTTCATTGTGTACAAGGAACGAAATATTCACGCCGTATCTCACGACACTGCCAACATCTTTTAATCACACAAGTTACCCAAAAGACCTAGCTCTAGTGCAACGTCTGATAGAGTGAAATAAGGGTCCAAACTCCGAAGGCAGAGTAGCCTGGACTCCTTTGTTAAGCAGCTGCTTTGAACAATGAGTGCAACGAATGAAGGCAAATTGGGCTTTTTTCCCATAGTGCCCCTTTTTAGGAAATTATTTATCAAAATACCCCTATTTTGAGACTATTTCCCATTATGCCCTCCTCTGGAAACATATTCCCAATCTACCCCCTTTAGTTGACTAAACCAGGGGTTTAGTCGACTAAATTTTGAGGGGTTCAAATTTTTTGAATCCCCCCGTAATTTAGTCGACTAAACCCCTTGGTTTAGTCGACTAAACCCATTTAGTCGACTAAATTACGGGGGTGGGCGTTAAAAAGCCCACACCCGACATTTAGTCGACTAAACCACTTGGTTTAGTCGACTAAATTTCGACGGTGAGGGTTTTTAAACACCCCAAACGCCGCTAATCGACTAGATCTCCCCCCCAAACCCCTCCCCCATCTCTTTTTCGCCAAAATCTCTCTGAATCCGTTGGTGGGTTGCAAAGAGAACTTCAATCAACTTGTATTTGCATCAATTTCGGTATGTTTTCGTCCCATTTTCGGAATTCCTCCGTCATTTATGTGTTTATGCGAACCCCCATTTGTGTTTTACTGTTTTGTGCTTAGATTTGACGGTTTTATTGTGTATATATGATTGATTTGAGTTTTTCATTGATATGTATGGACGAAAACGATGAATATATATGTTTATGGTAATTTTTTTGCGTTTATGCGAATTTTTTTATTTTTGGACGAATTTATCTTCGTTTTTCATCAAGAATTGGTGGTTTTGTTGTGTATGTATGATTGATTTGAGTTTTTCATTGATATTTATGGAGGAAAACGATGAATGTATATGTTTATGGTAATTTTTTTGCGTTTATGCGAATTTTTTTATTTTTGGACGAATTTATCTTTGTTTTTCATTAAGAATTGGTGGTTTTGTTGTGTATGTATGATTGATTTGAGTTTTTCATTGATATTTATGGAGGAAAACGATGAATATAGATGTTTATGGTAATTTTTTTGCGTTTATGCGAATTTTTTTATTTTTGGACGAATTTATCTTTGTTTTTCATCAAGAATTGGTGGTTTTGTTGTGTATGTATGATTGATTTGAGTTTTTCATTGATATTTATAGAGGAAAACGATGAATGTACATGTTTATGATAATTTTTTTGCGTTTATGCGAATTTTTTTGTGTTTATGAGTATTTCTTGTTTATGTTGAAAGTGTTTGTTAGTGAAAATGATGAATGTAAATGTGAAATTGAGAATGATGAATGTTTCTTGTTTCCTGATTGATTGTAACCTCCCTTTGTAGGTCTTTGTTCTCATCATGCGTCGTAGACAAGCTCCTGCTGACACCGGCAATGTGCGTGGGAGACGAATCAAGCACCGAGCATCGCGCGGGGCATCCTCCTCTAGGCAACAACATGCACCGGAACTTGAGCCTGAGCCCGTTGTTGACCTCCCGTTTGGATATTTGTTTGAAAATAATGAAGCAGAGCATGAACGATTCGTGAGGGATTTTGCTTCCAAACCCATCATTAAGCCAAAGTCATTAGACATGACATTCTTTGCACGTGAGGGCCTTGACATTGTGCCGTTGTTGGGAACTTCGCATTTGGTAGGGCTGGCGGAGATGAGTTGTCCCTATTCAGAGGTTATGGTGAGAGCTTTCTACAATAACATGATCTACATTCATGGTGATCTACAATCTCGTGTCTGTGGGGTTGACATTCTGGTGACGGCTGACATGTGGACGGATCTTCTTGGATTTGATTTTGATGCTGGTGATAGATACCAGTTTGATGGGGACACCAATTTTGTCATGGAGGGATATGTTCGAGATGAGGCTGTGTATGCGTTCAGGAGGCCAGGAGGGCATAGACCTATAGTGACTATGGGACAACTGACTGTTAGTTCTCGAATCCTCTTCTACGTCATCACCCACATATTGTTTCCTCGGGCCTACAATCATTCACGAGTATTAGAGGGTGACATCCCCATTATGTGGTCCATCCGGAATGGCATTGAGGTTAATTAGAGACATTATATCTGTTGGCATATGTATAAGGCAAGACATAAAGGTGCACTCCCATGCGCCTACTTGGTTCAGAAGATTTTGGAGAAATTTGGTGTTCCTATGGACGATGAGGTGATGGTGAAACAGGAAGCATGGAATGCCATCTTTGGACAGCGCCTCCTAGAGCAGTGCAAGATCACCAAGGGTGCAGATGGTGGGTGGCACTAAATTGGTGAAGAGGATGTTGATGTTGCTGCTGGCCAGGGTCCACCCTTTGTACCTGATGTTGGTCAGGGTCCACCTATTGTTCTTCCTGAGGTCGATGATGATGACGGCGACGATGATAAACCTCTCAGATTCGTCCTCCTCATCGCTGTGCATACTCTCATCTTCCTCATCTTTCATCAATGTTACCTGACTTAACACTTGTGAGGGTGCAGATACACCAACATGTCTATCTTCTTCACCAAAATACTGTGGGGATCTTGGATGCATAGGTATAGATGATGATTCGCCAGATTCAATTTCAACATATATCTCAATAAAATTTTGTACTCTCCCATTAGCAAATGCATCTATGACACAATCTACATCTTCATCATCACATACATCGGTACTAATGTAGTATACATTATCCTTACCCACTATAGTCTCCACTTTGGCAATTAACCGATGAATGCATTGGCTGCCATGTAGTCCCAATTTTTGGTAAATTCTTTCTTTCAGCTTGTTGTATGTAGTATCCTGTTTGATTTTCATCATTTTCATTTTCCCTTCAAACTGAACACCTTCGGGACCATCAAAATACCTCCCACTGTGGTAGATTATAGTCATGTAAGTGTTTGAACTTGAACTCATTTTTGACACCAGAATTTTAGCTGCAAAATGGAGGGTTTTAACTAACCAAATAAAAAAATTTATGAAAAACGAAGTGATATTCTTCAAAAAAATAAAAACTACTCAACCGATGTAAATCTTTTCACTTTCACATGTATATTCATCATTTTTCTCCATAAATAGGAATGAAATACTCAAATCAAGCAAAGACACACAACAAAACAACCCAATCAAAGCACAAAATGAAAAAACGCAAATGGGGGTTCGCATAAACACATAAATGACGGAGGAATTCCGAAAATGGGACGAAAACATACCGAAATTGATGCAAATGCAAGTTGATTGAAGTTCTCTTCGCAACCCACCAACGGATTCAGAGAGATTTTGGCGAAAAAGAGATGGGGGAGGGGTTTGGGGGGGAGATCTAGTCTATTAGCGGCGTTTGGGGTGTTTAAAAACCCTCACCGTCGAAATTTAGTCGACTAAACCAAGTGGTTTAGTCGACTAAATGTCGGGTGTGGGCTTTTTAACGCCCACCCCCGTAATTTAGTCGACTAAACCCCTTGGTTTAGTCGACTAAACCAAGGGGTTTAGTCGACTAAATTACGGGGGGATTCAAAAAATTTGAACCCCTCGAAATTTAGTCGACTAAACCCCTGGTTTAGTCGACTAAAGGGGGGTAGATTGGGAATATGTTTCCAGAGGAGGGCATAATGAGAAATAGTTTCAAAGTAGGGGCATTTTGGTAAATAGTTTCCTAAAAAGGGGCACTATGGGAAAAAAACCAGGCAAACTGCATATGACTTAGCGCCAAAAAGAACAAGACGATGGCGCCAGGGTTCAAAAGTAAATACATATTTTCCCGATTTTAATTTTCTTTTTAATTTTTAACTTTTATATTGTATTTTTCAGGGTCCACTAGCCCAAAAAAAAAAAAAATACAAAATACAATGCGATTTTTTAAAAAAAACTAATAAAGTTAAAATTAATGTTATAAATCATCAAAAATATAATTATCCTCGTCATCATTTAAAATAATATTGGAACAAAAATACAACTACATAATCCTCATCCCTAATTATAAGTTTTGCATAATTGATTTGTGTTAATAAAAAAAAATTAAACTTAGTTAATAGTAATAAATATGTATTTGTTCAACTATATCCTTATTTGTAAGTAATATTATGGGTAACTTAAAAAAATAATAAATCCCTCAACTAATTTTTATAATGCGATATTTCGGTGTTTAATCTCAAGAAAGTAAAGTCTTTTTTTTCTTCAATGTAAACTATGTTTGAATAATTTATTACTTATCTGCTTATAAAAAATAATTTATCATTGTTCAGGCCAAAGAAACAATTTATTAGTTAATATTTGACATGAAAATATTAAAATTTTCTATAATCCAATTTATGTTTAGTAATTTCATAGAATGAATTATCATGCACGTTCTCAGAAAAATATTTTATATCCATACATATGCTATCCCTACATATAAATTAATATGGCCAGACATATGAAGGACATCAATCCACAAGTATAGGCTTTGCAATCTTGGTAAAGCAAATGAGCTTCGGAAGATATGATGAAACAGAAAACGAGAATGGTGAAATAACGTTTATTTATTCCTTCATTTTTTGCCTTTCAAGTCAAAATATTCACATTACTATTTAACCCATCCAAGTGCGTCGATTCAATATGCATGATGACTCATGCAACATAAATTTTGATCTTCATATTGAATGTTATTAATTATTCTCTCAAAAAACAAGTCCTATTGAATACAAAACGTAGACTAACTTAACAATCCACTATTTTTTTTTCTTTCGGTCAAAAACCAAAAGACCCCAAACAATCCAAAGTTAAATTTTGTGGTCATAACAAGAAGCTGGCATGTTTGACAATAAATTTATACAAACAAAATAAACGGCATGGTTTTAACGACTAAAGGAGTAAACTCCCGAAGTAGGCTTTCCCCTGTTTCTCACTTGTAACTAGGTCAAACGACTAATGCTGCTCAGGAATTCAATTGTCATGGAACATCATTGACCTCAAAAGGCAGGCTAAATTGCTCAGGGAAAAACTTTTAATTTCAATACTTCGTATAACATATTTAAGCCAATTTTGCTTAAACAACTAATCCAATGCTTAACACTAAGTGAGATGGGGGAAGGGGAGGTAGGACCCCATTTTGTGGTTCTTTTAGTCTTCCCTGTACTCAGGATTCTCCTTCAAAATAACAAAACCTTCAAGAATGGGAGAAAGTGGAATATATCTGCAGCGAAAATAATAATAGAATTATTAGTATAATCAGACTGAGAAAATATGGTAATCTTGGCAATCTGAACTATTGTAAATGTTGTGTGTGTATTTACTTTTCGGTGGCCAACTCTGCCCTATCACCGGCAGCAAGGAGGACAGGAGTGGAGTGAGTCTGAAAACCCGTGATTGTCTTTGGACGACCTGCTTGCCCTACAACATCTACAGCTTGACCCACACGAACCGGCACAGACAGAGGTTTCAAGCTTTCGTCCAGAGTCAACAACATTCTTGGCTGTTACCACAAAAATAAAAGCTTAGATCCGGGTCTAAAAAGATGACTAGACAGAGGATATATGACTCAACATAGAAACAAACCTGCATTGCCAAAACGAGGAAGTAAAGAACATAATGGTATTTTCCCAAGACAATGGCTTTCATGTCAAGGCATGTATGCAACATGGTAACTAATCCAGCAAGGGCAGTCCTGTGAGGAAAGGAGCAAAACAATGTCATTCAGAAACAGTCAACAAAACAATGTCACTTTTGGTTTTCTTTCAGATGATAGATGCAGGAAAACTTGAAAGGTAAAAAATGGCAGCCTGGGTGAGTGAGGGACAACATACGGTGATAGTAAGAAGCGATCAGAATGATATGGATTAAGTGTTAATAGGCCCTTCCCCAAATGTACAAGTCCTTGGGCAATTCGCACCTGTAGAAAGGGCAATAGCAATTTAGTGATCATACAAAAGCCAGAAGTCAGGAAATTCTTAAGCAACTTAGATGAAACATACACAAAATAGAAGGCTCGTGTCCTTGTAGTAATAGCTTGATAGATTGCGAAGCATGCCGGCGATCCGTGCATTGTTGGTCCCTGCACCTATTAGACCCAGGGAGATAACTGCTGCCTGTCGTATGAAAATTGTTGCTTCAGCCAAAAGTAGTAAGCAGGAGACAGACCACAAACATTGAAACAAAGCAGGCTCCAATATCTTACCATAGCTACTTCTGAATCCGTGTCATGGCTCAACCTGCTTAAGGTATCCATCACATTGACCTGTTGTGAACATCCAATCCACAGAATTAGAATGCATGGTTCAGTTCGCTGAAAGTCCATTTGCCAAAATATCACAGGAAAGACAGTTCATACTTACCTTTGGGTTTGATATGCAGAGTAGACCAAGAGCCAAAGGTACTGCTCGGCGGATATTCTGCTCTCCATATTGTAGAAGATGTTCTAATGATCGAATTGCCATCTCAAGACCCAATTCTTCAGCCATTGCAACCATAGCAATACCAATCACGGCAGGGCCTTGGTGCGTTTCACCTTTATCAAGATGTTGTGAACAATGACCCAAAAGATTTTGCACCTGATCGAAAGAAGCAAGAACAATTGTAAATATTTGGAGGGGAGGGGCAGGGAATTGCAATTAAACTGCCAAAAAATGCACCTTTAGAACATTCCCAGTTCCAGCATAGGCACATGATAATAGTGTCATGTCACAATATTTTCTGATTTTTTCATGAAAGGTCTTTGAAACTTCTGCTGTTGCCTCCACACTTTCCTGTTATAACCAAAAAAAAAAGTTTGTTGAGAGAATAGAAGTGATGCTACTGGAAAACTGCACAAGATGCTGCCAAACATCTATGTACCTGCTTCCCTAGGTAAAGAAGGCCAAGGCCAAGAGGTAAAAGCCGTGTGAGGGGCTCTCCCAGCTCTGCCTCACTGCGGTCCATCAGTGCAAATATAATTGCTTGCGCAACTTCTTCGTTGCAAGAACCCACATAGATCAAACCCAATGAAATTGCAGTAAAAGCAACCACATCAAGTGAAGCCTTAGCATCATTCAGTATAGGTGCCAATTTGTAGCGTAACTGACAACAACAGACAAGGTAAGATTTTTATCTTAAAAGAAAGAATGACGCCACTTGTATACAAACAGAATCCAAGGTATAAGATCAGCATTCAGCACAAAAAAATGAAGGAAAACAATTCACCTGCTCATTCTGAGAACCTGCATAGGCAATTCCCAACCCCATAATTGCACCGATCCTGAGCGATGGGTCTTCTTTGTCTGTGTAATCACCTAAAAGTGCCATTGCCTGAAAAAGAATCAAACAAGACACAGCATGGAAATCAAAATGATGTACATGAGGCTGTGCAAATTGATAAATAAAGGCACTCACAGGATCACAATCATTCTTGATGTGACAATTGACAATCCCCACTCCCAATAAAGCACCAACATTCACATGCGTATCATTAATATGGAAGTACTTGTCAATTTGGGAAAGTCCAGCGTCAACGTCCCAGAGTAAAATCATACCCTGTTATAAGCAAAGATTTGTAAATAAGGGTTTTAGTCCATAAGGCAAAAGGATAATTCAGCAACAGAATGCATACCAGACTTGCTGCTGCACTAGTCTTCCCATGTTCCTTATTTTTAAAAAGCCAATTTCCAGAAGAGCCACCACTTGGGGAGTCTGTTGCGACAGTCATCAACTTATCCTGCACAGAAAGAAAAGGACAAAAGGAATAAAAAGAAATTAGTCACCCAAAAACTTTCCACACACACACCATGCAACCCTACCACTATGAACACATACCTCACCAAAGCCAGCATTTACAAATGCATTCACAAAAGTAGCAGCCAGGTTCTGTCTGGCTGAATCCACACTAGCACCAGCACTAGCACGACCGTCAAGCAAGTGTGCCTATTGGAGAGAAGCCAGTAAATTTTGAGGTTGAAAACAATCCAAGAAAATAAAAGACTTGTACCAACCAATAACATAGTAATAAACGTTCTTCCTTATACATGTGAACCTTGAGAACAATCACAGTGAAATACCATCCAACAAAGATTTCATGCCAATTGCATAAAGTTGCGTCATTATTAACTATTGTTGCTATTAGCACAGAGTAGTACAATAAATAAATAAAATAAAAAAATCTTTGGAAGGAGAACTTTTCAGAAAAAGTGAAAAAAATAAGAAATAGCCAGCACAGAGTCATATCAAGTGCAGTCTTATTCATTAAAAAGGGAAATATCACCACAATTCACACCTTGTAAATATCTTCAGGGGATTTAGGCTCCATTACTTCAATATCACGAGCGAGGGTCAGAAACCCTTCACTTAACTTGTAGTTGTTTAGGATATCCTGCTGCACCTCTCGGTCATCATCATCAGCAACCATCTCCTCATCTACCTCAAAAGTAATTCCCTGCATGGAAATAGTAATCAACAAATAAAAAATCTTTTCAAAAAATATACACCATAAAATCTGGCAAGAACAAAATTCCAATGCTGTCTTACGCACTACAGTTATTGAATTCTGACTTCTATAAAGAAATGAGGGGGCAACCATATAGAGCATACGTCTTCAATGTTAAGTAGATATATGCAACAGTAACCTCTAATACACACTATTCATGGCAGGGAACAAGTCCTGGTTATCTTCAGGTTTTAATTACCATGAGTTTTTTTTGGGGGTCAAAATTACCATGAGTTATTAACTTAGTGCAATGAATGCATGAAGCGAATATCGTCAAGAAAACAAAACAGGTTCAAAGAGGAAGTCCACATGAAACGTGCAAAGGGAACTTCAACAAGATGGTCATCAAGTGCTGACAGATAACTCAAGACTTACATGTCGAGCAATCATGTAACAAAATTGCTTCTGTCGCAGAAGATCTCGACAAGCAGTAAAAACCTGCCTTACATACTGTCAATGATGCAGCAAATTGTTAGTTTTAGATTGTAAAACATCTGAAAACAAAGGGATAAAAATTATTTGTCCTATACTGCAAGATTAAATTCATTCGAACAAGTCTATTAAAGATGAGTAATTTGCAGTTAAAAAAAGTACAATCACTAATTTCAGAATCAGGAGACTTCAAAAAGAAAAATAAATCATTTAACAACAAAATCATACCTGAAGGTTATCCAGATACAGTGCAATCTGAAGTGCATTTGGATATTCTTCAAATTTTAGATAGATCATATATGCGATATCCAACACTAACATATCATCTGGCCCAGGAAGATATCTGAAAATGCAACAATTATAACTTTTTTACTTGAGTGCATGAGAGAAAAGGAACAGGAAGTCAATTTATTAACCTTAACCATGAACAAAAAAACATAAGCACGAGACAGCTTCCCCAAATGAAACACTGTAATTTTCTCCTCCCAATTTGACCTAGCTAAACATCAAACTCTACCAAGTAAAATTAATCCTCTGTAAAATACAAACTTATAACTCCAGTAGTGAAGCCCAAACTAAGAGTAGAATCTCAGAAATTATAACAACTATAAACACATTGTGATTCACTCTATTATGCCACTTGAGCAAATAACTCCCAATCCAGAATTTCATTGACCACAGTTGTGGTACGAGGTCCAAATATAGGTGATAATGTTGAGCACAAAAAAGCAAATAACTCCCAGTCCAGAATGAAGCATCAAATGCTAAGCTCAAAAACCAGCATAAGATAAGGACCTTATTGCACTTACCTAGCTGAACTAGTCAGATACAAGCATGTCCGCTTGAAATTTGTCTTGTCTACATGTTCAATCAACATATCAAGGTCTTCAACCTATAATTGAATTGATCACATAAAATCAACATCAGCTAACCATCTTAAGCAGTTGGGATGAAAGTTTAAAAGGGATTTGACAGGTTACCTCCATCAAGAGATCAACAGCCTCAGGTTCTGCATTGTGCTGTAACACGGTTCAAATTTGTCAAAACAAATATCTTCGTCCAACATGTCTATTCCATATTCTGTCTACCTTAAAGATCTAGATTACCATTCTTCACTGCAAAAAGATTGAGATATATCATACCTTCATGTGGAAAGCAACTATTTGTTGCACAAGCTCCATAAGATCATCAATAGGAGCCTCTTCACTCTGCAAAAGAGAATCATAGAAAATTTAGATAGAGCATAAATTTTCCAATTGGGTAAAAACTAAGAACCACAGATCCCCTAACCTAAATTGGATAGAAAGGTAAAACTACGGGATACAAGTCCGGGTTGCCATTCTAAACACCCAATGAACAGTTTTTCCGAACAAAATAATCTTCTTTGACAAATGTTGACATCTAACATTATTGCAACTTAATTTAAGTTACCACATAATATCATGTAGAATAATGCTAATACATCTTCAATCCTCTTCATTTCGGTGTATATAACCAAAATCCTAAACACTAAACCCCTTCCAGTGGTTTTAAGTTCCAGATTTTGAAAACACAAAATAGTCAATATTTGATACTATAATTACACCTGAGGTAATGCTAGCATGCTCAATCATTCGTTGGACCAAAGATACACAACATGCTAGAGCTGCATCAGCAACAATTATAACAAATGTAACAATTTACGCAAGTGCCTAACCTGTCGTTTAGCATATTCCTGAGCAATTTCTCCTGCCAAATTCCTTAAAAAAAGAGAAACACAGAACTAGTGAGAACAAGATTTATCCATGACTCCAACAGTCCAGTTAAGTCACAAGCCTAATTTAAAATTTCCTCATCATATATTGTTACATCATACCAAACCACTCCAATCATTTTGAAACAATTCGTTTCACAAAAGTCATGATGCTCACCTTACATACTCATG
Source organism: Acacia confusa (assembly GCA_037074495.1). Taxonomy (NCBI): domain Eukaryota; kingdom Viridiplantae; phylum Streptophyta; class Magnoliopsida; order Fabales; family Fabaceae; genus Acacia; species Acacia confusa. Next base: position 6,784,820 of record CM073509.1, read on the forward strand.
GCCCCATGAGCCAATATCACCATCAGAACCCAACAATCTGTACTTAAGGCTTTCCTGACAGTCAATATAGCATTACGCAATAAAATGTCTAATGTTAGAGGCAGGTCTTGCATTGATAAAAAGAGAACTCCATGGGACTTAAAAGAGATGCTAGAAGACGTCATTAGAGATTAGGTAAGAAATGCATATCACAATGACATATACATTGGAAAAAGCTGCACCACGAACACTTCATAAACGATCAACGATAGTAGTTAAAGCGACCAAATAACTATGAAGTACTTAAACGGCAAGTCTTACCCGCTCTCCCTCAGCAGACATTGTCAATGCCAAAACTGATAAAATGTCAGCCAAGTACTTCTGCATAAGTAGAGAGCAACTAACTCAGAATAAGATAATCATATCAACTTAATTAAGACAGAAATATAGATAACACATACGATACCTTCAGATCAGATTCCGACATAATCTCATAGTAAGCTTTCAGAGTTCCATAATGGGGGCGCAGAAACTTTAGTGGCTTCGGAACAGACGTCATGGAACTTGTTGACGTACGAATTTCCTGCCTGAAACACAATTATATATCCCATGTTAACCCACAATGCAGATTCCTACCCAAAACAACTTACCTACCTTCCAACTACTTTAAATGACCTAAGTATCAGTAAATTAAATGATCAAGCACATGTAGACTAACCTCATACTCTCGAGAGCCACTTTTTGCAAGCCGGGGTCCGGATCCTGAACTCTCTCCACATACAAATCCAGCTGTTGCTTTAAAGCTAAATCCTCATCCGACTGCACGCACAATTCAAACAAACCCATGACATTACAAATTTAAAAAACAACAAGGGGAGTAGTCCTTAGCCCCTATTTTGAGAAAGAATGGATATTCATTCAAGGCGTCAAACCTAACCTATCAGTAACTATGCTGGCAAAATTTTAGCTGCTGATTAAAATCTATCACGACTAACAATATACTCTTTTAGACTTACAATATATTCCTACATACCAGTTCAATCTTGACCAAATTACAATCCAGAATCAGTGACAAAACCCAAGAAAACTACAATATACTCTTAGACTCACCAGATCTTCGTTTTCGACCTTCTTCTTCGCCGAGGCGTCATCTTTTCCTTCTTTGGTGGTACCACTCCCACTGGCACCGCCGGCGGTACGGTTTGGATCGGGCGCCATGGCAAGTTCCCAACAAATTTAAACCCTAATTGGAAAATAGAAAAATACTACGAGAAGAAGAGGAAGAACCCAACAGTGAAAACAATAGAACAACTGACGTTCTAGCTCGAGGCCGAAGCACAGAGAGAAGAAAATACCGAAGCTGTAATAATCGGAGAGACTGGAAGTGACGAGAGTCTTGAAGGCAAGCCACCTTTGTTTTGAATCAGATATTTCGTGTTGCCCAGGAATTCCCGTCTTGCCTTTTTTGCTCGGCCCAAAAATCTTCATGGATCATCAATGAAGCCCAGGACCAATTTTGTCAGGGTCGATCGAAATTTGGGCCGATCTTGGTTAGATTTTCGTCAAGATAATTGGATAACTTTAGATGAGATCTAATATGAGAAATGAGAGAATTTGTAGGCCCAAATGTGGCCTGTTTTCGTCAAGAGGCCCAAATGTGGCATTTAGTTACAAGGGAGAAAAGCTAAATGCGGCGGCCTGTTTTCTTTTTGGCTAGATTATAAAAAAAATGATAAGAAAAGTTAATCTTTATATACTAAAGGGTAGGATCTAGTAGAAGAGCCGATGAGAGTTGGTACAGATGGTAAGGGATTCAGGACTAGGTCCTTGGATCGTGAGTTTAATCCCTTCTGTCGTCGCTGGGACTCCTTTGGTAAGCGATCTCGTAAGTCCCCAGTAAGTGCTCATAGAGCCCGAGGTCGTGCCCTCGCCTTAGTAGGAGACTGGTGTCAAACCCTTCCAAAACTTTCTCGTATCAGAAAAAAAAAAAAAGGATCTAGTAGAAGAGATTAGTCCTTTACAACGTGGAAAACTAAAGTTCAAATCAGAGGTTCCCACATTTACTGACCAACAATATCTTGAATAAGATAGCCACCAATAAAAAGATACATATCCTTAGCAGGAAAAAAAAGTTAACCTTGATATAAATATTTGAACAAATTAGAATTATTTTTTGGGTTAAGGTGTAAAAATACACATGAGTTTTTTTTCCTAGGAGCGCCCAGCACCACGTGCTTTTTTGGAGCAAAAATACATATGTGGTTATCATTTTAGAGCAAAAGTCACATCCTACCGTTAAGTTACTGTTCACCGTAATGAGAGAGAAAGAGATGAAGTGAACAGTAGCTTAACGGTAGGATGTGACTTCTGTTCCAAAATGGCAACCACGTGTGTATTTTTGCTCAAAAAAAGCATGTGGTGCTGAACGCTCCTGGGGAAAAGGCTTATGTGTATTTTTGCACCTTAACCCTTATTTTTTTAAGAAAACCATTATTAGTCTGCAAAATTTAAATTTTTTTAAAAAATATTTTTTTCATAAAAATTAAATCAAACCCGTTTGGATGTTAATGTAAGATAAAAAGGAAGTGGCAAACTTTCTTTCCGGTAAAAGAAATTTATCTGAATTTGAATCCAAATAGAAAATGTAAATGGGAGGCGTAATAAAAGACCCAGATCTTACCACTGGAGTATTTAAAAATTTTATCGGTTAAAAATACATGATAAATTTTTATACATAAAAATATCATATTATAATTTTATGTTTTTTCACCAATTTTTTAATACAAAAAAGGGAGTAAAATTAAAAAGAAAAAGAGCAAAGATAATTAATCATTGCATGCATGCCTGCCTTCAGCATCCGAGGATTAATTGAAAGAGTCGTCATCGTCATCGTCATCCCATGGAGCTGCAATAATTTAAATAATGGATTATGTCCAAACAATAAATCAATTTAAATTATATCTGAAGTAACCTCACATCGTCCCTTCAACACAAATTGTCTGGTTTTGTGACAAGTGTGATAATTATTTCTCCTTCCTAAAGTTATACTTTTTCTTCCATGGAAATTTCAGTTGCACCAAGGACTATAAAGTGAATTCATTAGGTTTACTTTTATGAACCCAACATATTTGTACTGCAAAGTAAATTGACAACGAGATCAGAGACTAAGAAATGGGCACATCTATCTTGTTGCACTTATTGTGTGTGTGCGCTTTATTTTTGGTAAAATGTTGTGTCAGTGTATTAAATGATGACTTGTCACGGAAGTTGACTTAAGTGGAAGAGACTTGGGTCGCTTAAGTAAGGGTCTCGAGTTTGAGTTCTTGTGAATATAAAAAACTTTTGTGGGAGAGGTCCCCGCGTATGTGCCCCGACAGAACCTCAATTTGGACTAATCAGGGCAAAGCTCTAGTGAACCGGTGCAATAGCCAAAAAAAAAAAATAAATGATGACTTGTCCTTATTCAAAATTGACTTGCAAGCATTCATGATAACTAATGTGGTCCAAGGTAAAAGGACAGACTTAATTTTATATGTGATTTGCCACCAGGAATCCCAATTATATTCTTATTTAGTAATTGTGTTTAATGGTAATTAGTGAGTTGATAAAAATAAATATAAAGGACACTTGAAATATTATATTTTCAAAGTGCTTTTAATATTATTAATAATATGTAATTAATTATTTGCAATCAGTAATCCCATTTAATTTCTTCTTTATTTAGAAATTGTGCTTATTGTTCATTAATTATTTACACCACGCGGGGTGTTCTCCATGTTCGAGAAATGCGATCGTATTTCAAGCTTTGTAAGTTGTAAATCACATAATTCGTATCCAATAATGTTCCTTCGTCTAGAATTTACCCAAGCATATTCAGATGCCAGATGTATCCAATGTTCAGAATTGAAGCCACAAACCACATAATCATTACACATAATTATATATTATATTCTCCATCTGTTTCTAGCTGCAGAAACATGAAACTGTGCACTACATATATATCGATCACGAAAAGAAACTAGCTGTAGAGCAAAAAAAAAAAGAAAGAAAGAAACTAGCTAACATAACAGATGACACGCACATTCATATTTATAAATCAGTAATTCTCTTTCTTTCAATCTTGCTGTATGCATATCATCACATTCCAATCCTCTAATACTCTCTCTGAACCATATCACCATAGAAAAAAACAAAGAACTAGATAAAATTAAAGAAGACAGATCAAGGCACATATCCCTGTTTTTCCTGCTGCTTCTCATACTCTTCCATGGTGTCAAACTCATTAGGGTATTTTCTGTAGTTGTTGTTGTTCTCATAGTAACTCCCTCCATAGTTATTGTTCTTAGTATAAGTGGTGCTCCCTCTTCCTGTAGGCTCATACCCATTAACCTCATAATGATCACTCGGAGGCACGTCATAAAAGTACTTGCCATTTTCCAAAAACCTAGTGTCACTCATCCCTTCTCTTTTCCTCTCATACCCACCATTATAACCATTATTATTGTCATAAAAATTGTTGTTTTTGTAGGAGTACCTATCATTGTTGTTGTTGTTGGCAGAGTAGTAACTATCTTCATAGTAGTTATTGCTTCTGTGGTCATTACTGTAGTACTCTTGGTTGTTGTTGTTGTTCTTGTAGCTGTTTCTGTACAACTCTTCATTGTTGTAGTTGTTGTATAACTTAGTGCCAAAACCTTTCCTGAAGCTCTCGTGGTTGTCATTGTTGTTCTCGAAGCTTGTGGTGCCATAGAGGCCATAGCCATCTCCCTTGTCCATGAACTCGGATTCTGCAGGGGAAGGTACTGGAGTGGTACCTGCTTCTGATGATGATTCTGGGGCCGGTGCTGGTGCTGGTGCCGGTGATGCTAGGATCGATTCTGGTGTTGCTGCGATTGATTCTGAAGAAGAAGGTGATGGTGATGGTGAGGGTGAGGGTGAGGGTGAATGTGGGTGGTGAGATTTAAGTTTGTGAGAGGTTGTGGTGAAGTGAGAGAAGAAGCTGAAGACCTTGCCTTGTCTGGCTTGAGTTTGAGGAGAGAGAATAAGAAGAACAAAAGCAAGGAGGAGGAGGAAGAAGGAAGAGAGATTGTGGGAAGCCATGGTGGGAACTCAGCGAGAGGAGTGGCAGAGAATATGGAAGGGGAAGGCCTCGTTATATAGAACTTTAGAGGTAGCATTTGGGAGAAATTAATAATAATTAAATAAATATGTAAATAATAATGTAATGGTCCCATTTATAATTATATATGTTATGGAAATTAAAGCTCTTGTTCAATTGTTCTACTAAAGAATATTCGACTGCTACTTCACAACCTATTTTGACTATTACTGATTGAGATAAACATATATACATATAATATCAATGATATTTGAGTTTAGATGATGAAGTAAGTAACTCCATCCTTTTTTAAGTAAAAGAACTTGCTTTATTAGAGTTTTGCATGCATATATCAGCGTGAGATTGCATCATGCATTTAATAGAGCAGTGAGGGTTCAAAACTCTTGGGAGGGAGAAGAAAATGATGCTGAGAGAGAGGTAAAAGGCAAATAATAAGTGAAACCAAACTTGTCCTAATTAATTATAATTAATGGACTCGATGGAGACTTGATAATAAGGAATAACAGATTAATTAATTAATTAGCCGTGTAGGTAAAGGTACAAATTGGATGTGAGAGAATGAAAGTAAGTTAGGGACATTGGGTGGGGCCCATGGAATGGTGCGGGGATTGAGGAAAGAAGAAAGGAAGGACCCCACCACTTTAATTGCTAGTTTCATGCTGCATGTGCAAGCTTCTCTCAATGTCAGCCATGCGGGACACTAACAATATACCCCCAAAGCCGGAGCTAGATTTTATTTATTTATTAATGATGTTAAATAAGTTATTTAATTATGGGTTTAGAGGCATAAACATTTTTTCTGCCGTATTCATATATAAGTGAGTGGAACCTATTATTAAAAGAAGAGAAAAAAAAAATAAATGAGTGTCATTCACTTATATTTTCTGCCTCAGAGGCAGAAATATTAAACCATTTAATTATATCATATATTGTGTATTTTTAAATTATATGTCAATTTATAAGTTAGACAAAATAGTTTGAAAAAAAAAATAATAAATATAAATATTTTAGAGGAATTTAATTAATTTCTTTAACCTCTAAAATATTCAATGTTATCTTATATTTAAGATCGGAAGAAATATTTCTATTTACTCCTTCCTCACTAGGGGTGCGAATAGGCTAAACCTTTATTAAACGGCCTACAACTTGACTTGTTTAGGGTCTGGCCTGATCTGTTTATTAAAAAGGTCAGGCAAGGCTTATTTAAAGGCCTAAACGTACACATAGGTTTAGTTTATTTTGTTAAGATCTGGCTTGTGAGCCTTCATGTTTGGTCTGTTTACACATTAAATATATGCAATTATATTTATGTCATATAAATAATACAATATAAATTTTTTGTAATTCTTATATTCAAATTTTAAAGAATACAAAGTCTACTATAGCCTTCAAGGTTTACAATATGAGGTTTTTTAAAAGCCTATGTTGTAAGTAAGTCTTTGAAAATGCTCCAGGCTCAGCCAAACCTCATGAAGGCTTATGCTTAAATCTAAAAAAAAGCTTGTATTTAGGTTCAGATCTTTTACCTCCATTACAGACTAAGTCATGTTTAACCAAATTAAAGTCTAACATGGCCTATTTCTATACCTATTCCTCACCAATTTTAATCACTATGCCTCCAATTCTCTAATTATTACTCCTTCCAGTCCTTAATATATGATATATTTGGAGAGTTTATCTTATTACTATATGTAAGATATACCTTTCATAATTGTTAATATTTTTTTAATTTACCCATGTTAATACCCATGCCTAACTTTTTTTTTATTATATTCAAATTAGATATGCATGCTTTATATTAAAGAGCGGTACTTTTTTTATTTGTGAGAGAATGTGTAATGTTGTGTGTGTTAAATTGTTTTGTAACTTAGCCTGGGAAGGTCAAAAGGTGGCATTGTCTTCTTTTGCTCTCTGGATTCCCCTAAAGTTGATTGACGAAACTAACGCAGGACATTGTGGTCTCACCACCATTATGAAAACTCAAGTTTGTACTCATATATATATATATAATACTCAAAACAAGAAATTAATTAATTAATAGTTTAATGAGAGGATTGGGAACGGAACAAACCTGAAAGGAAACCCACTCGAATCTAAATGATGGTCCACATCCAAGACACTAGCTAATTATAATTAATCAACTAAACTTCCCAGGCATCAGCAACAAACAAGACGCTAATATGAGACTAAATCAATTAATCAATTTTAAAAACAGAGGGAAAAGAGGCGAGCCCGGCCTGACTATTAATTAATTTAAAAGTATTCAACTCTCTTACTTTAAAATCTTTGCCACCAGCACATGAAATCTTCGAGAACTGTCTAACTAACTGTCTTTAGTGACGAAAAAGAAAAAGACTTTAAGTAATAAAAGTAAATAATAAAAAAAAGAATAATAATGAAAAAGAGACAGGAGGCATGCACATTTGTTTGGAGGGTCTGGCGTGATGAGCGGAACAACAATTGAAAAACAAAGATGGAGAACATGCCCCTCCTCAGTCTCGGGTACAAATTTTTGACTTTGGATGAATTCACATTTGGTACTCTTCACGTTAATGCGAATAGTAAGTTTTTATTTTTTATTTTTGACATGATTAATAATGAATTTGTTAATTCATTATTATACCTTTTCAATGGTTGGAACTTATAATCTCACATTTACGAAAGATTTAAAGGAGACCTCTTGGTGTCACTGGGTTGCAAGGCCTGTATCTCATATAGTGCAAATTTCCTTAGTTGAATTATGAGTACTTACCGTACATAAATTTATAGTTAAAAGGATATTTAGCATTATTTATCATTCCGATAACACAAATTTGTAAAAGAAATTCTTCCCCCGATTTTAAATATAAAATTTAATTGAATTTTTTAGAAAAATTAAGAAAATTAAATAAGTTACTTAATCATATCATATATTGTATATCTTTAGATTATTTATCAGTTTATTAGTTAAAATAATTAGTTTAGATAAAAAAATATAAATATAAAAACTTTAAAGTGGTTTAATTAATTTCATTCATTCCACTAAAAAAATATAATTTTATCTTATATTTATGACGAGAGAAACTAACGAGTATTTGTTGCTAATAGTCCCGAAGAATTGAAAAATAAAAATTGTAAACTTAATTTTCCGGATTTGCTGGATAGACTTGCTGCCACCTTATTTTCTATAGATATGGTCATATGGATCCATTTGTTGAGATAGATATTTTCTTTAAAAATAGGGATTGACCCAATTCTCCCTTGAGGCTAGGCCCAATATTAAAATCGTTGTTGATCTGTGAATTAAAGGTCTCAGAATCAAAGAGGTTTTGGCTCAGTGATCACAAGAAAGGCCTCCAAAAAAACTCCACATCTCTCAGAACAGTATTTGAAGAGTGAGGTGTTAAATGGCGCTAGTGCTCTCCAAGAAGACGTCCCAGGTTCTCTTGTCGCAGGAAGAGGAAGACCTTCTCTTTCGAAGTTCAAAAACGATTAAAAAAAAATAGTGATCCCAGTAACTATAATGAAGCATGGCCAAAGCTGGGAGAAGAAGCTCAGAAGCATTGGATCAATGGACACACCTTTGCGGACAAGCTTCAAGGCATTAACAGAAACGAGAAGGACTATGGAACTACTGAGAAAGAGGATGACATCTCTGATGACTCTATGTCGGAGCAACGGCAGAATGACAATGATAAGGAGGACAGCGAACCTCTCCGCAACATCTAGGAACACCCCACTCGCAACTTCCCTACCTTCACCTTTTCTAGGAAAATGAAGAAGAGGCTGTATAAAGCATGGAATCGTGCAGTGATTGTGAAGCTATTAGGAAGAAATATTGATTATAAACTGCTCTGCTCTATCCTGCAATCCCTCTGGGCGAAAAAGGATGTCATTAACCTTATTAATATAGGTAATGGTTTCTTCGTGGTCAAGTTTACAAACAAGGAGGACTTTCTAAATGATTTAACAGGGGGGCCATGGATGCTCTTCGATCACTACTCGACAGTTAGACCATGGGAGCCAAACTTTCAACCATCGAGAGCTACCATCAACAAAGTTGCTGTATGGTATGTTTTCTTGGAGTATTATGATAGGGAAGCTCTAACTAGGATTGGCAACAGGATAGGTGAGATAGTTAAAATTGATATGAACACTTCCAATCATTTGAGAGAACATTACACGTGAATCTGTGTATTAGTAAACTTAGAGAAGCAGTTAATGTCAAGAAACGATGATAGCAACTTACAATAGCGCTGGATTTCCCCTCTGTTCCGCGAAGCTAGAACAGAGCAAGTTGGGTTTCTGTTTGCCTTTCTCTCTCTCTCCCCGACACTCCCTCTCCCTCTCGGTCTCTCTCAACTTCACTCTCTTCCAAACTCACGATGAAAGCTAAAGATAAATGGGGAATGGCTGAATGGAAAATGGCTGAGTATAAGGCTTATATGGATTCCAGATGCAGATGTGGTACGTTGGTCCAGCAGCAAAAATCCCGTTGGATATTAAACACAAGGCTCGAGAGACATGGTCCAAGGATTTCTAGCTGATCTTTCGCTGCACCTGGGTCTGTTTTCAGTGTCTTTGCGTGTCTGGCTTCTGGTTTACGTGACAGTGGATCAATGGATATTAAGAGGGAGGGTGACGTGTTCTGCTCATAGGTTTTTGTTATGATTTCCTGCTGAATTACGTGCGTGATCTGCTTCTTCATTTTGACGGGTTTATATTGAGCATGGGCCGAGAGGAAGTGAAGATAAGATGGGCCAGGGGAAGAACGATATTCCTGATGCTTGCGTGATTGTCACTGATCCTTTCTGCTCCAGGCTGGCCGAAAGAAAAGACTATGAAATAGTTCCTCGGCTTTTAATATGGAGGGGGAAAAGGCTGCACGTTCACAATGGATTTGGAGGGAGTATTGGAGTGTTTTTATTGGGCCGTGGGGTTTGGGTTGTTGAGCTAAAATAATATGATGGGTAGTTGATTTTTGAGAAAGAATTGGGCTTTGCATGTGTGTGTTTTTAATTATTTATTTAAATTTTCCAATAATTAATTTAATGATTAGTCTAGGAAAATTTTGCAACTTAATCTTCCACAATTTTAGGCCTAATTATTTCTTATTTTAATTACTCTTTTCCCAAAATAATTTAAAGAAAAATAAGTCTAAATTTACAATAATTTATCTCGTAATTCTTTTAAACAAAAATCATCTCATTAATTCACCTAAAATATCCAAATTTCAAATCCTAAAACTTGGGATGTTACAAAGTTAATATGTATAGCTTCAAAATATTACCTATAACCTTGTTGATATTTGAAGAGCTCAAATTGTTAATATATGTATATTAAAGTTGTTGATTGTAGCGCATAATCAATTTAGTATATAGGATATGATATTTTAATTACTATTTTTTGTTATTATCACTTTTTCACCGTTAAATCAGAATCTTATCTATCTTTATCATTTCTCTCCTATTGAGATTCTGATCTAACGATGAAAAAGTGATAGTAACATTGGTAGTAACAAAAAATGGTAGTAAGAATATCTTATTCCTTAATATATAATATAACAAATTAAGAATTGCAATATAATTAACAATACAATTTAAGCTCTCCAAATACTTTCAATAGTAGATTAGTCATTTAGAAATATTTTTAAACATCAGATTTCTCCCACAGGTCATACTTAAGATTTGTGATAATAGATCACTAATTTATCTTTTCCTTATTTTACACGGATCTTTTGGCGACTTTCCCAAAAGTTAATTACAAATATACAAGAAGACAATAACATAAATAATGCTGGAAATGTGCAATTTCTAAAAGTTCAACGTGGCTTAAATGAGATAATTTACTTTTTCTAACCTATAGATCGAAGTCAACAAATGATTTAATTAGCTTGATCATCAAACTCATAATAACGAACCTTCTGGTAATCTCTACATACCTGTTTGAATCAGCTTAATTAATTTTAAAAATTTAAGTGTTTTATTATGCTTTTACAAAATAAAACTCATCTTCTATATTTTATATTTATCTCTTATAGTAAAATCACTTGTCCACATATAACTCTAAACATGCACTCATGACATGAGCATCACAATCTATAATTGTTACCCTTTCTGCATATGATATATATTTTCATATATACGTTTATAAATTTACAGATTTAGGTTTGTTTTCTTTTATTGTAGATAGTTATATGTGTAAGGTGTTATTAAAAAAAAAAAAAGATATATCTTTTCATGATCTTAGCATTAATTTTTTTTTTTAAAATGACTTTACTTTTTCCAGTGACATTATCACATATTTACCATTAATTACAATCCCTTTTCATTAGTATCCTGGAATTGCTTGATTATAACTTTAAAGTTTAAACTCATTTTATGAGAGGCACATAGCACACACTAGCACAACATTTGGAACGTATTTTCAGGTTCATCCTATGGATAAGCAAAAAGGGATCGTTTTTTGGTGATGAGATCTAACCATTTCGATCTTATTTTTCTTAAATAAAAATTTTTCAGTGTCAGTATTTTAAATTTTTTTTTAATACCAACCATTGTATTAAAATGACTTTTCAAAATTATAAAACAATTTTTTAAAAATTATGAAATATTTTTCGAAGTATTTCTTGTCATGTCCTTAACGGTGGCTTTTAGGGGGCATTCAAGCTCTGACGTGGGCCCCAAGCCCGACGGCTGTCTGACTCAGCTCGTTGTCGACATCACGTGGCCTACTTGTGGCAGTTCTTAAGGTTTGATTTTCCGCATTTCAAATCATTAATCGCTGAATGTGGAGGACCGCACGTGCCCTCTCTCCATTGGTCGTCCTCTGCTTTCCACTTTCAACTGTCAACTCTCCGTCAAGATCCCCTGCCCCACACGCGCGTGTCTTCCACACTCTCTTTTTGGTTTTTTGTTTTATTTCTCAAGTAATACACGCACAAATCTACATCAACATGTACTCTATCCCTCCATATACTTTTTTTAATTTTTTTTGAAAAGTTGTTCATTACAAAAATTATTCCTAGAGCTACCAAAAGAATCATATTTTTAAGCGAGTGAATTCTTCTCCAGTTATATATGTATCGTATTTTCAGTTTTATATAAATATATTATTCTATTTTAGACATAGTTAAATATGGATTGCATGAATCTTAAAAAGGAGTGTACCTGCTGCACTTGGTCCTTAAACATACTTTTTTATAATAAAATTTTCAGCAAATTTTTCCATATATCAATTATTTATTTTCACCATTTAGGTCTTAGAAAAAATCTCAAGAGAATTAATAAGAAGTAACCAGACTAAATGACAGCCAATAATATAATGAGTTTTATATGCAAAACAAACAAAAATATACTAGGAATATAATCCGTATATGGTTGACAGGGTTCCAAATATGATCATGATTGTCCCATCGTGATCATACTCCTCCTGCTATCACCTCTTTGTTCTTTCCTATTTTCATCAGATTTTTTAAGGTTTTTTAAATTTAAATCTTTTTCCTAAAAAAATTACCCTATGTGGTGGGCAGTGTGGTCATTTAATCCAAACATCCAAAACCATATTCTTTCTGCCATTACCTTTTTGTTCTTTCCCTTTTTCATCATATCTTTTAAGATTTTTTTTAAAAAAATTTAAATGGTATTTAACTGTTTTTTTTTTTCCTAAGAAAATATACACTGTAAACATTTGTAAGATTACTCAAGTCATTTGTTAATTTATCTTTTAAGATAAAGTTTAGGGCCTTTGTTTCTTGCCCTTCAATATGGAGAGTTAATTGTTTTGCCAGCAGTTAATATGACGAGTCGATGATAGAAGTTTAAAAAAGTAATGAATAAAAATGTTGATTATGATTTTGGATCAGATGTATGAGGGTTGAATTTGGGGAAAGTTTTACTTCCCTGTAGTCTTTTAATATCAAACAACCTCCAAATTTTTTTGAAACTATACTGTATTCTATGGTTGAAAAGGCAATTATGTCCTTATTTTATAGGTCAAATATGCTTATTTAGTTTATATACAAGACATATGTGACAATTTTCAAGTCTAATATGCTTATTTACAAGACAAACAAGTGAAATTACAAGACCATACCGGCTATATACAAGACAAAGAGCATGTTCATAAGAGTTGAATGCATGCTATTTATAAGACACATATAAGATCTTGTGAGTTAAATATGGATACTTACAAGAAACGTGTAGAAGTTTATAAGACAATCTTGACCACATTCAAGACGAGGGATACATGTTTTTTCAACTAAAAAACCTTATTTTGATTTATTTTTAAAAGTTTCAAGACTCATTTGATATTAAATGGTTGTAAATAATAAGTAGCAGTAAAATTTTGAGAGAATTCTATATAAAAACGGTTGAAATACTTAAATTCTAATTTGGGTTGTTAAACTTAACAAATTACTAATAAAGTTATGTGGCATAATTAGAGATTTAAAATTTAGGATAAATTACCTCTATATCCTTTAGTTATTAAACAAAAAAGTAAATTGACGATAAATTGTTTACATACTACACAAGAACTCTAACGGCAGAAAATTCATCGGAGGCTTCAACATCATCAGAAAAAAGAAAGCTACAATAAGTTGGTTGTAATGTTAAATCTTCATTCCTTTATCTTTTTTTAGTGAATTTATGTTTTGGAAGCATATCAGGACAATGTTTTTGTGATCAATACAATTAGATGATCTCATAGATTTGGATCGAATGATAAAAAGCATTTGAATGAGTTGATCCCAGGAGTGGAGAAAGGAGCACTTCTCGGGTAGCATCGCCCAGGTTGAGAAGGAATCGCTAAGGTTTCTTCAGAACTAGAAGAATAGGAACGATTGCTTGGCGTAATCTCCATATATCTGAAAAAGGGCTATGCTATATGTATAGGTATATAATTATTATAGAAACCGCGTCTCCATCTTTTAGTGGGCTAGCCGCTACTATAGTTTTAAGGGATTTGTGCAATGAATTCTTTTCTGCCAATTTCGAGTGGGAGTTTAAATCAATCCATTTTCAAGCAAGATAGACCAAATAACTTTACTATAGGAAGAATGCCAGAAGATGTGATACATCGATTCTGGATGCAAGCCCCCTTTTAGATTTTGCTGTTAGGTTTATAACCTTAAAATACAAGTGTCATCTTTGCCTTCGGTGAAGATGAATAATTGGGTCGGAAGACATTACCAAACGGACCAGATATGATGCAGCAAATAGTGAAGATGAATAATTGGGGAGCCATGAAAGTTGCGACGGTGCTAGCTATTTCGGTGCTTACCCTGGGGACTGGGGGTTATGATGGGAGCTAAATCTGCATGCACACTGATGCTTTCAATTAGAAGTATTATTGGAAAATAAGTAACATTTAAATATTCTAAATTAGGTTATTGACCCAATTTAATATTTGTTAAATTTACTAGCCTTATGTAGGATTTTCTTATTTCAACCGTCTTTATATAATATGAGATTCTCCATAAAATTTTCCCTTAAATTTACCCTGCATGAGACAACTAAATTTGGAACTTACCAACCGATCAAATGAAGCTGTTTTTTTTTTTCTTTTTTGCCTGAAAATACTTAAATATTGTCAACATCATTTTGTAACTACTTCATCTGTTTTGTTTCATATAACATTTTTTTATAACATCTTATCCATCTTCTTTTAAAAAAAAAACTTTAACGGTATTTAATGACATTTACAGTTTTTATATAAACTATCTCACAGATTTTAAAAGGCGGACGGAGCATTACTAGTTTTTCGTGGATGGGCCAGCGGCGTCAGTAAATAATCTCTTTACGCGTTTCACGCGATTGCGTATTTCTGCATTTCATTCGACGAAGACAAAAATTATAAATAACATACTCCGTTGAATCACGTCATTAAAGAAAGGCAATTGTTATATACTATGATGATTAAATTATTAATTACTCACTTCCACTTAGACAAATTTCTACTGTACTATTACATAATGTCATAATAATATCCTGATGATTACTTAGTCATGTTATTTCTAACGTATAGAATAAGTAAAAATTGAACATACAGTAAATAAAAACAGTATAAGAAGAATCTGTATTAACTGAATATAATATACAACAAGCATACAACAGGTTTGTATTATATGAAAAAGCTATAAACGAACTCACAAGACTGCCGAAATATGGTTATAAACTATGCAGAAATCTGGGTCCAACTTTCGTTGTGTCCTTAAGACATTTTTGCTCCCTCTATGGATGCCGAAGGTTTCTGAGCAATTGCCTCTCAGGATAAAGCGGATTATTCGTCTCCAGAGAGATGGCTCTGTCTGCCTGAAGCCCAAGCGAATCCAATGAGTCTGCTTTCGGAACGCACAGAATGTATATGCAGAAAGAAAGAACGTAAAAAATTCTGTAACTAGGGGCCCCTATTTATAGACTCCGAAAAAACATCTCGTCTATTGCTGTGAATTGGTACGTTGTGCGAAAAGACACACCAGAACGAAACGAACAGAGGCGACTTGCGTCTGATGCTGGCGAATTGGTGCGTCTCACAAACAGACACACTAGAAGGAGCTGAACGGGTCGACGGGTCGTACGTCCAGACGCGATTAGACGGAGCTGAACGAGTTTTACATAGCCGCTGGTGGAAAAAACCAGAGAGGCACAACAAGAACAAAAATAAAAGGATTATTTTATTCAAAAAATAATTTAATAAAAAATTATTTTTTATTTCACATGTGCGGACTAGACCGGGTGGGCGACGCGTGCAACCGATCGAACCGAGCGGGCGGCGCCCGTGTGTGATGGACCAAGGGTTGCCTAAGTCCTCACCCCTCCACAAAAATGGGTAAGCCTAAGGGCTCATTTAGTAGGAACAAAGTTGGGGCTTATATACCTTTCAACTTCCCTCCACCTAACTAATGTGAGATTTTACCACACATACAATCTTTCTTACTTTTTCTCTTCTTTTCCATTCATCTTCTTATTCATAAACTTATGGGATTTCTTCCTAAATTTCAACAAATCAAAGTTCAGAAAAAGGAAAAAAGAAATTCATCCCTGGAATTACCTCTAAATCTCTCTTGGGCTTCTCATAATCGGTGAACGTTGATTTTGAGTTCGTTAATTAAGAATATTAAAAATTAGAAATTTATTTAAACATATTTTCGTTCACCTTCTTCAGAACTCTGAAACTTGAGGCCACGGTGACCTCAAATAATTGAAGCCGTGAGAGGAAAATGAAACCAAAGCAATAAAAACCACAAACACATACAATATGTTGCTCCATTTTCGCGTACCACCTGTTCATTGAATAGTAGCTGGTTTGTTTGGTTTTATTTTACTTATTGTCTCTTTTTTCTTTTCTTTTTTTAATTATTTACTTTTTTCCTATTATATCTGTTTGTTATTTAGGTTATTGTCTCTCTCTTTTTTGTAACAGCCTCTTTTTTAAAATTTATTAATAGAATCTTCTTCTTTTTTTTTTTTGGTAAAATTGGGGCCTCAGCCCATTTCATTCCTGAATCAAAACCGAACGTGGGTACACAACACGCACTCTATCCCTATACAGACATTCATCTAAGCCCTAAGGAGGTTCCACAAACGTTACCATATCCTCGTCCTGTACAAAGCTGAGATTTGCCAATTTATCAGCACACATATTCCCCTCTCTGTATATATGGACAATACTATGATTAGAAAACTTAGCCAGCGCTTGGCGGATAAGCCATAACATTCGCGGCTCCCTAATGCTTCTACCTTGTACATTATTCAACATAGACACAACAGAACTAGAGTCACACTCCAAAATGATATTCCTGAACTGGTATGATGCAGCTAATTCCAGGCCCACATACACCGCCCATATCTCAGCCATCAATGCCGAAGTGCTTCCCACTTTACGAGAGAAACCACCCAGCCATTCTCCTTGGCTTCCTCGGATGAGACCACCACAGCCAGCAACCCTTCCTCCTTCCTTTGCTGCCCCATCCACGTTGATCTTAACCCATCCTTCAGCAGGAGCTTCCCATCTAATGTGTACTTCCCTTCTAGCTCCCAAGCATCTGCCAAAATCAACATTAGCCTTCCTAACATCATTCACATATGCAGTAACGATTCTACATAGATTATTAGGCATAGAGAACCCCTCCTCAAACATACATCTATTCCTCCATCCCCACAAGAACCAGCATCCCAACCCAAACACCATTGACCATTCCTTACCCCTCCTACACAGGTTCCATTGAAACCAGTCTTTTCCACGCAGCTGCATGAATTCTGGTTCAAACCTCCCATTTTTCAGATCTCTCCACAAGACTTCCGCCACACTGCAATCCCGTAAAACATGCATAATATCCTCGGTCAGGCCACTACAACGATAACATGAATACCCTCCCCCCAATATTCTTCCTCTCCTCTCTGCCGTGAGGAGTCTACCATGAGACGCGAGCCATAAAAACATCTGGACCCTCCTAGGTCCCTCCCATTTCCAAATCCTCTTCCAAATACCCTCTCCCAAGTCATACTCATTACTCATGGATTTATACATTTCAGCTACCGAATAATTTCCTTGAATCTTCTTTAATTACAAAAAAAAAATTCACGACATTGAGACTACTCCTTTACACTATGTTTGGTTTAAGTGGAAGAGAGGGAATGAGAGAGAAAGTTAAAAGAGAATTTTTTTCTCTTATCTTTATAAAATTGTTTATAAAAAATTTTTAATTTTTCTAAAATATACTCTTAATAAAAAAAAATATTATTCTTATTAATGACAATTTGATCAATGTCTTGCCAAAATTTTTTTTGGGGAAAATCTATATAGGGATTCAAGTAAAAGAAAAAATTTTAAAAAAGGCCATAAGATTCTGAAAATATCAAAAAAGGCCTAGGACATTTTCTGGTATAAATTTATTAAAACGTTAACAACTATATCAACTCCGTTAATAACTAAAGGTTTTAATGAATTTATACCAGAAAATGCCTTGGGGCTTTTCTGGTATTTTCAAAATTTTGGGGTCTTTTTTTAAAAAATTTCTGTTACTTCAGCCCTATACCGATTCTCTCAAAATTTTTTCCCTTCCAGTCCTTTCCCTTCCCTCAAACCACCATTCTTGCAGCGCAAGCCTACTACAGTACATCTCGGTCTTTAAAATGGGGGCTTCTACACTCTCTTGCAGCTTCACTCAAACAGTCAAACGCAAAGCTCTCGATTCCTATCTTTCTGTCTCAAGTTCGATTCTCTGGAATTGCTCTGTTCTCTCACTTCCCGGAACTATTTCCCTTTCTCTCTCCCAACTAGTTCAAATGGGAATTACAGAAGTCAAATCGAACACCAAACTTTCCCGAAATCCCCCACCGAGAAGGGGTCAAGTCAAGATCAGGGTTCTCAAGACTATCTTCAACTCGGTGGCGACGTTAGCGTGTTCTTCCGGTGGCTCTGCCCGCCCAAAGAATGGCGCCCACCACCCTCCGGTGAGCTACTCCACTTCGGCGACGCATACTCCTCCAGTTCCAAGTGGCTACAATAGTTTCAATGAATGATATCGTCAGAGCTTGACCTCCGATGAGCTCCGATTCTGAGGTGGTTCCATTCGATCAGCTCTCTGATGTAGGAAAAAGCTGCTTTTCTTGTTCATAGTTCAGGGTCTAGAAGCTGTTGTTAGTGTTCATTATTCTTAATTTCTATCATTTCGTTAATTTTTTTATTATTTCTTTTGGGGTAAATTCGATCGATTACGGCGTTTGTGGTGCTCCTTCTGTGACACCGGCTGGCCAAGAGGGATCTCTGTTGCGGCCCTCTGTCCGATGAGTTATTCGGGTCGGGTTGGGCCATATAAGTTATTTGTTATTCAAAAGGTTTATGTATAGACCCTGATAATGTATCAAAAAAAAAGTATAGACCCTGATATAACAGTAAATTGCAAATTCTACTACTATTATTTTGAATCTCACTTTCCTTGTCTGGCAATAATTTTTTTTTTTTTTTTAACTTTTTAGCCACGTTTTCCGTACTCTGAAAGTAAAGTTTGAATGTGCGTATGTTGGTCATATTCTGATCAATAATCACTAAAATTCCCATTCTTCCAGCAGGTTTTAATAATTAAAAGTAATTAATCTTATTTTATATATATATATATATATATATATATATATATTATATATATATAATAAGATTAATTAAGGAGGCATCTGTGGCTATGAAAGAAGTTAAACTAAATCTGAGGAAAATAGGCAATTAGGCAGCTCAATATGGACAAAGCAGAGAAGCTTTGAGCAGTCTCTGATGTTTCTTTTTTTAATATACCACAACAACAGGATCACACAAAAATAATCAGAATAGTCCCCGGCCTCCTTTTTTTTTTTTTTTAATCTCTAATTAGTGCCCACGGCCTTTGACTCTATCTATAACCTTTTTAATTTAAAGAAAGAAGACCACATATAAAATCACTCGGGGAGATTATGTTGAATGTGTTATTTTAATTTCAAAAAGTTTTAAAGGTCTTTTTCTTTTTTTTTCCCCTTTCTTTCTTTAATTAGCTGCTTTTGTCATTATCGTACTCTTTACGTCGGTGCTGGTTAGTTATTTGATAACATTTTGATTCTATTTATAAGTTGATTTTGACTAAATCTTATAATTAAGAAAATGTAGTTAATTCAATGATTATGAAGGTAAATTTTTAACTTTACCCACATTTATGATTAGGTATTTTTTAACTATTTTTTTTCTCTCTATATCTTTAATATGAGAAAAATTGTCACAATCTCATTTATTACATGGAAGTGGACTTATAAATAGAACTAAATTTTTTTGGTCAAAGTAAACTTATAAATAAGACTAAAGTGATATTTAAGAAATGGATGACATAGAAATCAGTTTTGACTTTTGAGGGGTAAAACAAAAGTAAAGGGAATCAGTCGGACATTAGTTTATGGGAAAATATTTTCTCATGTCACACGCACATGAAATGGTGGGATCCACACACACACACACACATATATATATATATGGATCCCACCATTCCATGTGTGTGTAGGAATTTTTTTTTTTCCTTATGTAACATGAAAAAACCAAAGCCCATTAGTTTATTATATCTTGTTGGTTTGGTTGTGCTTTATCTTTTAATTAATTTGAGTTAGGAGTATAATTTGGTTTTCACTGTATTGAATATAATGAAGCGTATTTTCAGAACAAAAAGGGGGGAAATTTTATTTAACTAAGGTTTTGTCTTGAAATAATGATAAAATAAGCACAAGTTATTAAATGCATATGAATATGATATATGAACAAGTTATTTAACTAAGGTTTTGTCTTGAAATTATGTATATATTTTAAATTTGTGTTTTGCCACTTTGGTGTATCTGAAACAGCTAAACACACACTTAAGCATAAATTAAAATAAGCTATAATGGGATTTACAGATTTTTACCACTTAAATACAATATCTTCATTTTGAATTTATGTCAATGTAAAAAACAAATTTAAGAGGGCTACCCCCAATCAGACTTAAAAATTCTCAAGTCTAACCCTGTCAAATATGTTATATTCACGTGGTTCTTAATATAAGAAAATTTTGTAGAGTTGATATTCGTCATAATTATAAGATCTAATTTATATATTTATTAATTTTTTTCTAATTTAATCCTAATGATGCTCTTTTAACAATAATTAAAGAGAAGAGAGAATGTGAGGATTAAGAAAGATGACTATAGTATTTTATAAATTACATATTAATTAATTTAATTAATCTAATTAAATTAAATAAATATATCTTATATTAAAAATAAGAATATCACGTAAAAAGACGATAAAGATGAGCTTCCGCATTGGAGGAGATGACGCCACCAGAAAATTAGAGAATCAGACCTCAGTGAGAACTGAGAATACATTCGTCGGCCGGTGCTTGCTCTTGGTTGGCCCTTTCGTGAAGGAAAAGACGATAAAGATGAGCTTACGTATCCTTACCAGAGCCTGGGAGAGAACCAAACGAGAAGGCGAATTTCGGATTCTGCTCTGCTCTCGCGCTCTTTTTCTGATCTCTCTTCTCTATCCGAACGGTTCGGGAAATGATTCCTCATTTTAGTTTTCTTTAATTCTAAGTAGAGTGCCACATTCATTTTTGTTTGCTTTCATCATGATTTTCCAGACCTTCTGTCGGTATTGCGTTCGACATCGACGGTGTCATTTTACTCGGGAACTCCCCCGCTGGTGGCTCCCCGGCTGCCTTAAGAAGGTTATATGATGAAGCCGGTACGGATTGAATGTCTTCACTTCGAACCTACTATTTTTGTGGATATGGGTTGCTGTTTTAGCACCCTATATCTCCGTCAAGTACTGACGTATATGTATCTGTCTTTATGTGGCCAGGTAAAATGAAAGTCCCTTTCGTTTTCTTGACAAATGGTGAGCTGCTACCTTCTCGTGCAATTCTGTCTTCTGATTAAACGAGTTCTAAAGAATCTAACTTCCATCAACTATTAGTATATCCATATTGTACTATTAATTTTCTATCATTACTGGTCGACTTACTACTTACAAAATGATCATTGTATGACTTAAACACTTCCACCTCAAGGGATGTTTTGACCTGGCAGTATAATCATTCTGTAACCCTAGACTTCTCAAGGATCAGGCGTTTGAAGAAACTCTTTTCTTGAAAATGCTGTCTGTCATGTTGTGTGATGTAATTATAGTTTTGCAGTTTTGGATTGTCAAATTTCTTAGTAACATTATTATGCGTCAGTTAATGAACCATAAACTCTACAAACTTCATTGCCTCTTCAGAGTACCTCACTCTTTGGCTCTTGAATTATCCTTTGCACAGGCAGTGGTTATCCTGAATCTAGAAGAGCCTCTGACCTTAGTCGACTGTTAGGCTTAAATATATCATCTTCTCAGGTATTCTGAAAATATAATAGTAACGGCACTTTCTTCTTTCTCGTTTTCCTTGTATATTATTCTATTCTGCTGCATGCATTTCCTATTGTGAACGTTCAAATTACTAAAGGACTACTTTTACCTTCATAGCTATGAATCCTCTCCTTAAGCATTTTTTTTTTTTTTGCCTTAGCACAGAATTTTTGTAATTAATGCTTTAACTCTGATCATCATGCAGGTCATTCAGGGCCATTCTCCATTAAAACAATTGGTCAATCGGTATGCATTTCAAAGTGGTGTAAAATCATGATATGCTGAATTTAATAAGATCATATTGCATTGCAAGATGCAATGTGAATGTTCTGCTTTTTGTTTGTACAATCATATTTTCAAAACAAGCTATATACTCCTGTAATTTTCTAATGGATAGAACCTATTTTATCTTACTCGATTAATCTTATAGATATTTCAATTTGCATGTTTGAAAACGAACTCATTGTCGCTGTGGGAAAAGGCGAACCTGCTGCTGTGATGTCTGAATATGGTTTCACGTAAATTTTTAAGATCATTGGTTTCTTTTATCTTTCACGAAACATTAAACATTGTAATGTTAACTGTAATATCCCATGATTTTGTTTTTATTGTTTTCTTTCTTCAGGAATGTTATTTCAATTGATGAATATTCATCATGCTTTGAACATATTGATCCTCTGGCACCATACAAGAAATGGACAACCCTGCCAGTTGTTGATCAGAATTCAAAATTAAAGGAAAGTTCTCCCAGACATAATGTCTTCTCTGAGAGGGTTCAGCCAGCTTTTGTGGTCAGTGATCGTGTTGATTGGAGCAGAGACATACAGGTTACTAATATTCTATGGTTCACCATGTGAATTTTCTTAATTTGACATTTGAATATTTAGTGGGGGATATATTAGTCACAATGCTTTATGGCTGATCCTTTTGAATCACAGGCTGTAATAGTTATAGATCAATTAAACATATTTTACTATAAGCACCCAATGGTCAATATAAATTTTAACCATTACAAATATTCTTTTGTGACAAAAATGTATGAAGAAACACAAATCATAAACGACTTGTTACTTTCCTTGATGGAAAATTGCATCTCTTGAGTGGATGTTTTCAACAGATCTAAATAACTGGTCTAAGCCTGTTCTTCAAGCATATTTTATCATCTTCAATACGATATTTGTGTCGACAAAGTTATAGCCATGTTCCTTGAAAGTGGCAAATTTTCTGTGCTTTCGGCTATACATGGACCATAACTGTCTTCACGTTATAGCCAGACCAGAAGAATTAAAGCAAAAGAGCAGGGAAGGAGTAGAAAAAAGGAGGTATTAGAAGAAAAGGAAATACGATTATTAATGTTTCACGCTTTCACCAAAAGATCCTATATTGAGAAGCATTCAACTAAGACATACACTTCAAACGGTTGCCATCAATAATAGTCAGTTTGTTTCAATCGTTCTTAAATTGTATCTTGTGTTTTTAAGTACAAATAATATTTAGTCTCTAAATTTGTATTCTTTTATAGCTGTTAGATCCGCTACTTTATTTCGCAGAACAGGTAGATCTGTGATTGACCACAACGCATTGTTCAGGTTCTCTGTGACATCTTAAGAACAGGAGGTCTTCCCGGAAGAAGTGTAGGACCACAACCTCATTTATACTTTGCAAATATATTAACCTTGAGTACCAGGTTAGTTGATTTTTGCTTAATATATTAACAACAACATAGAGATTCTATGGAACTCTTTTAAAAGACTATACTATGTTTACTGATGAGGCCGCACAAAGGTAGACTGCTTTTCCTTCTGAACGTCTTGGCATGGGAGCTTTCAGAATTGCACTGGAGTCCATCTTCAATAGGTAAGACTGCCTGATATCCAACTTGTGTTTGCCTATATTTTGGTTCTGCTAATTGAACATTACTTAGATTAGTACCATGGTGTAGCATTTGTTCAAATTTAACTCTGTAAGAAACTTAAATTTTGTTTTGGAATGCTCTACGTGCAGGATTCACCCTCAAACTCTAGATTATGCTAGTTTTGGTAAACCGCAACCGTCTGTATTCAAGAATGCTGAGCTTGTGTTAAAGCAACTCACGCTATCACTTGATGGTCTATATGACGTAAATCACAAGAGTGCTCAGTGTTTCAAAACTCTTTACATGATTGGAGATAATCCTGCAGTTGACATCAGATTTGCGAGACAGGTTTGGCTCTTGGACTGTGAGTTATATTTCACCTGTTCGATTCATAAGTTATCTGCTGAGGAACAATGCTGAGATAAAAAATTAAAAAGAAAAAGAAAAAGGGCAAAGATAGTTAATCATTGCAGCGTGCCTGCCTGCCTTCAGCATCGATCTGAGGATTAATTGAAAGAGTCATCATCATCATCCCATGGAGCAATAATTTAAATAATGGATTACGTCCAAGCAATAAATTAATTTAAATTATATCTGAAGTAACCTCACATCGTCCCTTCAACACAAAATGTCCGGTTTTGTGAAAAGTTTAATAATTATTTCTCCTTCCTAAAGTTATAACTTTTTCTTCCATGGAAATTTCAGTTGCTGGATGGGCTGACCAAATTTCAGCCCAATCAAACTACAGTGAGGGGCTTTTTTGTCTTTATGCGATTTTTTCTTTCAGAGCTTACAAAGGTTTCTACACCAATTTATAAGCATTAAATTATACTCTCCATCTGTTTCTAGCTGCAGAAACATGATGAAACTGTGCCCTACGTATATATAAAAGAAACTAGCTAGCTAAGAATTGTTGTTGTTTTTGTAGGATTACCAATCCCCGCCGCCGCCGCCGTTGTTGTTGTTGTTGTTGTTGTCGTGGTCGTCGTCGTCGTCGTCGTCGGTGGCAGAGTAGTAACCATCTTCATAATAGTTATTGCCATTGTTGTTCTCGAAGCTTGTGGTGCCATAGCGGCCATAGCCATCTCCCCTGTCAATGAACTCGGATTCTGCAGGGGAAGGTACTGGAGTGGTACCTGCTTCTGATGATGATTCTGGGGCCGGTGACGCTAGGATCGATTCTGGTGTTGCTGCGATTGATTCAGAAGAAGAAGAAGAAGGTGATGGTGAGGGTGTGGGTGAATGTGAGTATTTAAGTTCGTGAGAGGTTGTTGTGAAGTGAGAGAAGAACTTGCCTTGTCTGGCTTGATTTTGAGGAGAAAGAATAAGAAAGAGGAAGAAGAAGGAAGAGAAATTGTGGGAATTAGCCATGGTGGGAACTCAGTGAGAGGAGTCGCAGAGAATATGGAAGGGGAAGGCCTTGTTATATAGAAACCATGTAAAGTAGAGGGGGCGTTAATTTAGTCGCAGAAAATGTCATATTTAAAATTAAAACTGTGTCACTTTTATTTTTATTCTTGACTAACTTCCACCACCCAACCCTAACTTCCAAACACATCACCTTCAAACAATATCTGATTATGATATAGAAAAGCTATTTTTTAGTTGCTCTCACTATCATTTCCAGGAATAGATACCATCGTGGTGTGAAAGGTCAAATAAACTCAATATATAAAACTTCAATTTTCAGCGGAAAGTGGATATATTAATTAGACTTCCTTTTTAAACTAATTTTATCCTCTAATCTTATCCTAACTAGCAAGAAATAAGGCATCAAAATGACACACACCCAGAAAATGAAGTGAACGTTTTAGAACACGATACCAAAAATATCATATATACTTGAAGGTTGATTCGGCGAGTCATAATTTTTGGGCTTCATTTACAATGAGTCAGAACCAAAAAGAAAAGGAAGGAAAATTCAAACATCAGAAATTGAATATCCAATTACCTTGACTAATTATAAAAATTTATCTTCTCATCATCATTTGACCAAAAATACTTCTAATCTCTTTCTTTTTTATTTTTATTTTTATTTTAAAACTTCCCAGGAATCAGCAACCAGACGCTCATGAGACTAAATAATCAATTCAACAAGCCATATGATGATATCAATCTCTCAAATTTGAAAGGAGGTTGGTTTTTGCTTTTAATGGAAGATATATTACTAATATTTTTAAAACAGGGGAAATTGAAATTAAAGTATTCAACCCTCTTTCTCTAAAATCTTTGCCGCCTGCACATGGAATCTCCTTTGGTGACGAAAAAGAAAAAGACTGTAAGTAATAAAGGTTTTTAAAAAAGGAATCATAATGAAAAAGAGACTCGAGCCATATGCAGTATTTTTAAAAAAGGAATGATAATGAACAAGGTTTTTTTAAGATTATAAAATAATTTTTCAAAATCATGAAATATTTTTTCAGTATAAGTTAGTTTTTTGAAATATCTTTTTAATACTTGTTAGTACCTAATTTTCCCCCCTTGTAAAGGACCAGCTACTTCCTTTTTGTTCTAAAATGGTGACATTATAAAGAAAAAGAGAGGAGAGGATATTAAGGCTCCATTTGGATGGAAGAAAAGTTAGGAATGAAAAAGAATGGAATGGAACGAAGAATATTTTGCTTGGATGCATTTGGTTTGCATTGGAAAAGAAAATGGGTTGGGTGGAAAATTTTTGTTTGGTTAGAAGAAAATAAAATAGGAAAATGAGGTAAAATACCATTTTACCCCGAAAAGATAAAATATTATTTTAAACCACACCTGCTCACACTTAACATGCACACTCTAGTGTGCACTTTGCACGGACTGCGCTTTCTCCCTCCTTCTTCTTTGTTTCTCTCTCTCTATCTCCCCATCTCCTGCCATTTTCTCATCTGCAACCTCATCAGGATTACCATCTAAATTTTAATCAATAGAGTTTTGTAACAAATCTAAATGGGTTAACCCAAGTTTGTTACTGGTCTTACCATTACCAATTATATTCTCTTTCTGCAACAATCTCTAAAACACAAAAAATAGGGACGAAATTACAACAGGACACCTAAAAAGACGAAGAATAACAAGGGCAAATGAGATTTTCACCTAATTTTAAAAGTACTGGAAAATGGGTTCCCAAAATTTTTATGGGAACCCATTGTAGGAGAATGGTGTGTGGGGAAAATATTTATTTACAAAAAATTCAAATCAAATGCCCATCACTAGAGGAAAATTTGAATTTTCTTTTTTCAACATGAAATTTTCCTTGATCCACACGGGTCTAATAGCATTGGAGAGAAATTCCTCACAACATGCCCCTCTTCCTTTTCGGGGACACATTTTTTACTTTAGATGCATCCGTGTTCTCTCTCTCTCGGTTTCTTTATTAAAATTAAGAAGAATGAAAAAAGTCATGCATTCATCGCTCAAATAATATGAGCTTACGAGTATTAAAATCAATTTTTGAAGGGGACGTCCTAAAAGATGTGAGAGATATTATTTGGAAGAATTAACAAATTCATTATTAATCATGTCAACAAAAATTAAGAAGACCCTTAAACTTACTATTCGCATTATACTTTTTTATTTTTTTCCCATAACTTGCATAATCATTATTATACCTTTTCCATGGTTGGAACTTACAGTTTCACATTTACGAAGGATTTAAAGTAGACCACTTGGTGTCACTGGGTCACAAGGCCTGTATCTCAAATAGTGCAAATTTCCTTAGTTGAATTATGAGTATTTACCGTACATAAATTTATAGTTAAAAGGATATTTAACATTATTTATCATCCCACTAACACAAATTCTGCAAAAGAAATACTTCCTTCCCATTTACAATACTGTTCTGGTGTTGATCAGCTCCATTATCATTATTATTTTCCAATGAAAGCAAGGACGAGCAGTTCATGTTCTCCGACGACTCCATGGCGAACTCGAAGAGGATTTCCCGGCCCATCTCAAAATCCGGCAGCTCATCTCCGGCGCTGACGTTGATAACGACAAAAAGATCATCAAAATTAAAACTTTCCAATAAACTCCCCTCGGAAAATTCTCCAAACTCTTCATCTTCTCCATCGATAGATGAGAAACCACCCATCTCTCCCTGGCTTTTAATCTCAACTTTGCTTCCCCTCAAAGGTGAAACCGCAAGCATCAATATCGATTCCCAGAATTTCCCAACCAACTTAATAATTATACACTATATATAGATAGCTAAAATCTAGATCTGCGGGAGCTTTAGTAAATCACAGTGTCATGTGCGAGAAGGTGGTTTAGTGAAACAAGAAATGATGATGAAACTGGAGAAAGCTGAACAAGGATACTCCTGGGCATGTGTGAAAAAGAAGATGAGAATTATTATTTGAACTGGAACAAGCATTGTATTACTATATAATTAGAGTGTGGGACCATTTTTATATTGCCTCTTATGGAAGCGAGCGGAGACTACTGCATATGAAACAAGAGGCTTCCATTTCCACCACAACTTCATTTATTATTGTCAAGAGTTTTTAGATGAGATTTTGTTTTTATCTTTTTGTCTGCCACTGCTACTTGCCAACTTATAACATTATTTAATCTTGTGGATGGCATTTTTTTCCTTCCAATTAAGTTTGCCTTACTCAGAAAAAAACTAGTCTTTTGTTTTTTTTTTCAACCTATAACATTATTTCCCAGTTGACGAAACTGTCGTTTACTTTTGCTAATATTCTATGGTGCTGAAGAGAAATGAGGAATTATTTTAAAATGATTCCCATCCTAAGTGAAAATTTCACTAGTAGATCCCAAATTTAAGATCTGTAAAACCTACGAAAAATGATTAATGCACTGGCATAGAGGAATATAAAAAACAAATCTCTTAACGTGGCGTCTAAAAATTATTTGTCCTTTTACAAGCCTCTCGTTCTTATTTCCAGTAGCCATAGCAAAAGAATGAAAATGACAGTGAAAAGGGAGGCATTTAATTGTTGCGATTATTAATAATTTTTTCAATTTTTAATATGTGGTCTAATGGTGGATCTCTAGGCTAGAAGTTAGACCCACAGAGATTTTCAGTTGAAAAGAAAAAAGAAAAAGGCTTCCCAGGATGGGAAAAGATTAGGTTGAATTGAAAAATGCAGAATAGAATCAGGCATGGCCATTCTTCGATGAGAAATAGTCGTAGCTGACATTGACGCGTTTCTTAATGCCGCCTGTGTTCACACACACACAATATGGCATTCTGATTGAAGCAATATAATATATTATATTATATTATCAATATAATATGTTATATATATTATTTTATACAGATTAAAAAAAAATCAGAACCCCTGCTTTGATTTTGCTGCCGCATGGCAGCTTTATATAAAGCTATCTGCGGCAGCAGAAGGAGGGGAGTTTTTTTTTTTTAATTTTTTCTTTTAAAAAAAATAAGTGGCGTTCCCACCTGCGACGCCACCTAGCTGACGTTCCATGTGGCGATGTCACTTATACGGTGGCACCACACGACGTGGCGTCACCAACTGCTATATTTTGATAAAATGTTTCAATAGATGGCGTTTTATATGGCGATGCTACCTTTAAAGTGACATCAACGTCACTAACTACAATATGTTGACAAAATGTTTCAACATTATCTCAATTTGACAATTTTTAAAAAAATACCTGATATTTTGGCAAATTTCCCTTAAGATTGAATATATGTAGAGAAGGTAATTAATCAGAGGAGGCGTATACATACACAACGATAGGGTCTATTAACGTAAGAATCAATATATAATGGCAAACAGTGATTCTCTAATTAGATACTCCCCGTGCCGTCCACCCTATATAATTTTGGAAATATTAAGGATAATGATTAAATTAGTTAATTATATTTATTTTCTCAAAATGCCCATATTTAAAATTTAAAATGGCATCCAGTTATTCTGATTCTCTGTTCTTTGCCAGAACTCTCTTCTGCCTAGCACACGACTTCTCTAAACTCTTACACAGCCTGACGTTGTTAATCTCCTTGACAACTTTTAGTTATCTTGAAGATTGGAAGGGTAATTTAATAGTGATACCATTATTAAATATGACAAAAATTTCTCAAAATTATTTTATAAAAAATAATAGAATTAAGATGTATGTAATATTAATAAGTTGCAAGCATTACTCACTTTATAGAAAATATAAGTACATTATTAAAGTATTATTGGGAAAGTATCAATATGCGTATTTTGGAAAGAAATTGATAAAAAATAGAATCTTTTCTTATAATTTGGATCAAAATTAACACTTAAATGTTGTCTAATAATTAGGACTGGAGGAAATATACGTTAATTAATTTGTAGGGTTAATATAATCTTTAGCCTTTCGATTTTGTCTTCATTTTAGTTTAGGTTCCTTAAGGTTCAAACCAGAGGTTTTAAATCCTCAAATTTCATTCCACTTAATATATTGGTCTGTATAGAAAATACCTTGGAGAGATCTTCTCTAATTTGTTGGGCCTAACAACAATATAATATGATATAATCATAAAGTCATATGAAAAAATAATTATGCCTATTTTACAAAATATACATCTTCTATATATTTAGAATAAATTAATACAGTTAACAACTTACCTCATTTTCATTCACATAAGTCATGAAGAATTCGATTTATTTATCAAGCTTTATACAATACAC
The DNA here is from genome assembly GCA_037074495.1 of Acacia confusa. Lineage (NCBI taxonomy): Eukaryota > Viridiplantae > Streptophyta > Magnoliopsida > Fabales > Fabaceae > Acacia > Acacia confusa. The sequence goes on from CM073509.1 coordinate 6,815,277, forward strand.
GAGTGATGATGCACATAATCAATTACAATAAAACATGATTAGTTCCATCTATATATGCACGCTTTTGAATATTTTAAGTAACACGACTACTTAAATTTGACCGTTCTCGAGTTTAATTTTGTCGACATCACATAAATTATTTTATTAACACTTAAATATATATTTTATTATGTAGCTAAAAAATTATTTTTTAATAAAACATAAAGTCAAGTTATTGTTTTCTACATGGATGGGCCCAGAACGCAGAACACAAACCCGTGTGATGGGTCCGGATAAGATTGTGCCAGCTCCGAATCCAACAATTTCTCTCCACTTTGTCCCCAATATCAAAAGCCAATTTCTCTCCACTTTGTCCCCAATATCAAAAGCTCAAAAGCTTCATATATATATAAAAAAAAAAAAAAAAAAAAAAAAAAAAAAAAAGCTCAAAAGCCAATGAGAGTTGGTACAGATGGTAAGGGATTCAGGACTAGGCCTTTGGGTCGTGGGTTCGATCTTCTCTGCCGTCGCTGGGACTCCTTTGGTAGGCGATCTCGTAAGTCCCCAGTAAGTGCTCATAAAGCCCGGGGCCGTGCCCTGACCTTGATGGGGGACTGGTGTCGAACCCCTCTAAAACTTTCTTTTATAAAAAAAAAAGCTCAAAAGATTTAGCAAAAAAAAAAAAAAACTCAAAAGAACCAATGGGGGGTTGACGCATTCAAGTGGTAAGCGGCTTGTGTCATTTAAGTAAGGTTTTGAGTTTGAGCCTTATAAATACAGAAAAATTCTGTTTGGAGACTCATTACACCATAACCAAGTGTGAGATGTTGGTTGAATCGATATTAGTCAGGACAAAATTCTAGATATGGATGGGCTGGAAAAAAAAACCCTTAAAAGAGCAATTATTTGGAAAAACTTTTGATGTGTATGAAATGAATCAGTATCAATATGTCTGTACACGTAAATGGGATTAATTTTTTTATCATAAGAAAATGAGAATGATGCATATATATATATGTGTACATATATATTTAAATTTAAGAAAATAATAATTTTTTTTAAAAAAAATGAAATGATTGTGTGATTTAGACATTTATTAAAAGGAGAGAATGATTTGGCATCATCCATCACTTGAATTAGACATGATTGGGGACAATTATCCACTTTACACACACACACACACTCATATGGTTATCTCTTAGCGTTACAGTTCTCTCTTGTTTTGCTCATCTCTCTCATCTCAAATGTCTTTTGTATTCTTAGTTCCACTTTATATATATATATTTCTTCATGAACTTTTATATATCGTTCTATAACGAAACACAGAACTTGTATAACCATTTATACACAGAATTTTTGTTCTTAATGCTTTAACTCTGATCATCATGCAGGTCGTTCAGGGCCATTCTCCATTTAAACAATTGGTCAATCGGTATGCATTTCAAAGTGGTGTAAAATCATGATATGCTGAATTTTAATAAGATCATATTGCGTTGCAAGATGCAATGTGAATGTTCTGCTTTGTGTTTGAACAATCATATTTTCAAAACAAGCTATATACTCCTGTAATTTTCTAATGGATAGATTTTATCTTACTGGATTTATCTTATACATATTTCAATTTGCAGGTTTGAAAACGAACTCATTGTCGCTGTGGGAAAAGGCGAACCTGCTGCTGTGATGTCTGAATATGGTTTCAAGTAAATTTTTAAGATCATTGGTTTCTTTTATATTTCATGAAACATTAAACATTGTAATGTTAACTATAATATCCCATGATTTTGTTTTTATTGTTTTCTATCTTCAGGCATGTTATTTCAATTGATGAATATTCGTCATGCTTTGAACATATTGATCCTCTGGCACCATACAAGAAATGGACAACCCTGCCAGTTGCTGATAAGAATTCAAAATTAAAGGAAAGTTCTCCAAGACATAATGTCTGCTCTGAGAGGGTTCAAGCAGCTTTGTGGTCAGTGATCCTGTCGATGACACACACAACACATTCATTTTATAAATCAGTAATTCTCTTTCTTTCAATCTTGCTGTATGCATATCATCACATTCTAAGCCTCTCATACTCTCTGAACCATATCACCGTCCAAAAAAAAAAAGAACTAGATAAAATTAAAGAAGACAGATCAAGGCACATATCCCTGTTTTTCCTGCTGCTTCTCATGCTCTTCCATGGTGTCGAACTCATTAGGGTATTTTCTGTAGTTGTTGTTGTTCTCGTAGTAACTCCCTCCATAGTTATTGTTCTCAGTATAAGTGGTGCTCCCTCTTCCTGTAGGCTCATACCCATTAACCTCATAATGATCACTCGGAGGCACGTCATAAAAGTACTTGCCATTTTCCACAAACCTAGTGTCACTCATCCCTTCTCTTTTCCTCTCATACCCACCATTATAACCATTATTATTGTCATAAAAATTGTTGTTGTTTTTGTAGGAGTACCTATCATTGTTGTTGTTGTTGTTGGCGGCAGAGTAGTAACTATCTTCATAGTAGTTATTGCTTCTGTGATCATTACTGTAGTACTCTTGGTTGTTGTTGTTGTTCTTGTAGCTGTTTCTGTACAACTCTTCATTGTTGTAGTTGCTGTATAACTTAGTGCCAAAACCTTTCCTGAAGCTCTCGTGGTTGCCATTGTTGTTCTCGAAGCTTGTGGTGCCATAGAGGCCATAGCCATCTCCCCTGTCCAGGAACTCGGATTCTGCAAGGGAAGGTACTGGTGTGGTAACTGCTTCTGATGATGATTCTGGTGCCGGTGCCGCTAGGATCGATTCTGGTGTTGCTGCGATTGATTCTGAAGACGAAGGTGGTGGTGATGGTGAGGGTGAATGTGAGTGGTGAGATTTAAGTCTGTGAGAAGTTGTGGTGAAGTGAGAGAAGAAGCTGAAGAACTTGCATTGTCTGGCTTGAGTTTGAGGAGAGAGAATAAGAAGAACAAAAGGAAGGAGGAGGAAGAAGGAAGAGAGATTGTAGGAAGCCATGGTGGGAACTCAGTGAGAGGAGTGCCAAAGAATATGGAAGGGGAAGGTCTTGTTATATAGAGCTTTAGTGGTAGCATTTGGTAATAAATAATAATTAAATAATTATAATGTATTGGTCCCATTTTATAATTATGTTTAGGAATATGTACTCGTTATATATTAAAAAGCGGTACTTTTTTATTTGTGAGAGAGTTAGGGGTTAGGTTTCTCTTATTATTCCTTTTTCATTATCTCTCATCATCTTTAAATCATATCCGTCTGATTAATTTAAAATGTCACAATACTTTTCTCTCTCATTCTTAATTAATGACCTAAATGAGCCTATGAGAGATAATAAAAAATAAAAATAATGAGAGGATTCTTAATTAATGACCTAAATGAGCTTATGAGAGATAATAAAAAGTAAAAATAATGAGAGGATCTCATTCCCAAAATGTGCTATGTGTATGTGAGAGAGAGAAGGAGTGTGTGTGTTAAATTGTTTTCTAACTTAGCCTGGGAAGGTCAAAAGGTGCCATTGTCTTATTTTCCTTTTCCTCTCCGATCCTATTTCCCTATCCTAAGAATAGATAGGGGAAACTTGTTTGTATGGATGAGCTCTTAGCCGTTTAGTTCAGATTTAGATGGCCCAAATTTTTTTGTTAACCTTTTATTTTTTTTAAAAAAAAATTTAATGGATAGAGAATCTAAAATAAAACTAATATTTGAACTAACATTTCCTCAAAAAATGATTTTTTATATATAAAAAAAATAAAAAAATAAAAAATAAACCATCCATATCTAGATTAGATCAGATTTGGAGGAGAGCTCCCAAAGGATAGGCAACAAATCCAGATCCTTTTGGTCTCTAGATTCCCCTAAAGTTGATTCACGAAACTAACGCAGGACATTGTGGTCTCACCACCATTATGAAAGCGCAAGTTTGTACACATATATAATACTCAAAGCAAGAAACTAATTAATTAATAGTTTAATGAGAGAAAAAGGGCTTGATTTGGAATAAATTAAACCTGAAAGAAAACCCACTCGAATATAAATGATGGTCCACATCCAAGACACTAATTATAATTAATCAACTAAACTTCCCAGGCATCAGCAACCAGACGTTCATGAGACTAAATAATCAATTCACCAAGCCATGTGATGATATCAATCTCTCAAATTTGAAAGGAGGTTGGTTTTTTCTTTTAATGGAAGATATATTACTAATATTTTAAAAACAGGGGAAATTGAAATTAAAGTATTCAACCCTCTTTCTCTAAAATCTTTGCCGCCTGCACATGGAATCTTCGAGAAGTGTCTAACTAACTGTCTTTGTTGACGAAAAAGAAAAAGACGGTGAATAATAAAGGTTTTTAAGAAATGAATGATAATGAAAAAGAGACAGGAGACATATGCAGTATTTTTAAAAAAGGTATGATAATCAACAAGGTTTTTTTAAGATTATAAAATAATTTTTCAAGATCATGGAATATTTTTTCAATACAAGTCAGTTTTTTGAAGTATTTTTTTAATACTTGATACTCCTTCCTGTCTTAATTATAAGACATATTTAACTGATTTTAGGGTGATTAAGGAGGAGAGTTAAATTAGTTACTTGCATTCATTTTCCTGAAATTGCCCTTATATAAATTTCCAATGATATTAACATACTTCCCCAACCTAGAATCTTTTTTTCCATGCTTTCTAATTGAAATGATGGTTTTACTATATATACATGTGCGCGCGCGCATGTGTATGTGTGTGTATGTATGCACACACACATATATCTACAACCCCCAAAAAAAAATACACATACACCTCCTACACCATAGATACACACATATATCTACACACAAATACAAACCCCCACATCCCCTAACACACACACATGTATATACACATCCACACACACACATATATTTATATAATGCGTGTATATGTCTATATGTGTGTGTATACATATATAAATATATATGTGTGTCTATTCATATATGTGTATTCACACACACACACATATATATTTTGGTAAATTAACATTAACTTATTGATAAACAAATTAAAATCCAACAATTTAAGGGTTTTATTGACTGAAAAATTCTATGCACCCAAATGCATATACTTATAAAAAACTAAACACACTTGAGAAAATAAAATAAGGGTGTTTTAAGAAGAAATTGACAAAAATGTAAATTTTGTCCTATAATTAGGACCATAATCAACTCCCAAATGTTGTCCTATAATTAGGACCGGAGGGAGTAGTACCCTAATTTTTTTTTCTTGTAAAGGACTAGCTACTTCCTTTTTGGTCTAAAACAACGGCATTATAAAGAAAAGGAGGGGAGTGGATATTAACTGTGGCTAAGCTTCTTAGGGACTAGTGGTGGCCATGACCCCCCAAAAAAAAAAAATTGTCTTAAATATTTAATGTAAGTTAGAGTTTTTTTATACGTTTGGTCCAAAAATGTACATATTTATCCCAAAAATTTATACATTTGACCCCCTTAAATAATTTTTTCTTTTAATTAGTTAATGAGTATACATTTGGTCCCTCAAAATATGTATCCCAAGATCCACCACTGAATATTAAGGCTCCGTTTGGATGGAAGAAAAGTTAGAAATGGAAAAGAATGGAATGGAACAGAAAATATTTTGTTTGGATGCATTTGGTTTGCATTGGAAAAGAAAATGGGTTTGGTGGAAAATTTTTGTTTGGTTGGAAGAAAAAAAGATAGGAAAATGCATGAGGTAAAATAAAATACCATTTTACCTCTAAAAGATAAAATATTACTCCCTCCGGTCCTAATTATAAGACAACATTTGAGAGTTGATTTTGGTCCTAATTATAGGACAACATTCTAATTTTTTTTCATTTTTTCCTAAAATACCCCTTCAATAATACATTTCAATTAATACAGCACCACATGAAAAATCAAATTTGCAAAAAATATTTTTCATTTATACAGGGTATTTAAAGTATTGAAACAATATATGCTACATTTAAGGATAGGTACCAAATTACCAGGTCTCTTTTTTATAGACATTTTTCACTAAATAAAATTAGCATGAATTTGATAACATGCTTAAACTAAACTATTAAACTATTCAAGATATATCATATGTACTGTTGATTAACGTGGGTGTCAATATCATATTTTATATTGAGATTGATATTCTGTTTTTGAAAAAAGACATTGATGATTATAATCGATTAATTACACGTTTTTAGGATAAAATATGTACTCGTATATTCTTTAATGTCTCCCATTTGTAAAATAGTAATGAAATAAATGAAAGAAAATAACACTAGGAAAAGAAATAAGCCCACAAAACAGATTGCACAGTAGTAGTAAAAGCTCCAACAGAATTTTGAGTTGTTAAGGAGAAATTTCCATTTTGATTAAAATGATGTCATTTAAAATTTATGTAAGGGCATTTTAGAAAAATAACTAAAATTAACTAATCTGACTCCTATCTTTAATCCCTCAAAATCGGTTAAATATATTCTATAATTAGAATCGAAGGGACTATTTTAAACCATGCTTGCTCACACTTAATATGCACACTCGAGAGTGTGTATATTGTGCACACTCCAGTGTGCACTTTGCACAAAGTGCACATTCTCCTTCCTTCTTCTTCTCTCTCCCTCTCCTGCCACTTTCTCATCTGCAACCTGCTGATCAGGATTTTCAACTAAATTTAAATCAACAAACTTTTTATGAAAACTAGGGACAAAATGACAACAGGACAACTGAAAAAGATGAAGAACAACAAAGGCAAATGGGACTTTCACCAATTTTTAAAAGTGCTGGAAAATGAGTTCCCACTATTTTTTGTGGGAACCCATTTTTCTTTAAATGTGAGAGAATGGTGCGTGGGGAAAATATTTTTTTACGAAAAATTCAAATCAAATGCTCGCTGCTAGAGGAAAATTTGAATTTTCTTTTTTCAATGCAGAATTTTCCTCTATCCAAACAGGGCCTAAGAGTATTGGAAAGAAGTTCGGCACAACAAGCTCCTCTTTTTCGGGTACACATTTTTTACTTTAGATGCATCCGTGTTCTCTCTCTCTCTGTTTCTTTATGATTTTTTTTTTTGGATCATTTCTTTATGATTAAGAAGAAGGAAAAAAGTCATGCATTCATCGCTCAAATAATACGAGCTTACGAGTATTAAAATCAATTTTTGAAGGGGACGTCCTAAAAGATGTGAGAGATATTATTTGGAAGAATTAACAAATTCATTATTAATCATGTCAAAAAAAAAATTAATGTTATGAATATACTTATTATGTGGATGTCCATTGACTCCCGGTTTCCAAATATTAAAAGATGATATGGGACCCACGCATAGTGATTTACTATTTGCATAGTACCACGCATAGTAGTTTACTATTTGGTGGGACCCGCACACAATTATACAATCACTCACGGGAAGGAAATCCGTGAGTGAATAGTTTAGGTTTTTGGGGAAAACTACACCAAATGACCCAGAGGTAGAAATTACACTAAAGTCCCATTTTTCTTCTATAAATAGAGGTTTTCTGTAACTGTTCATGGATTGAATGAAATGAGAATCTATCTCTCTACTTTATCTCTCTAGAACCTCTGCTCTTCTTCTTATTATTTTTATAAGTTTTATAACAGGTTATCAGCACGAAGACTCTACCAAGGTAAGATTTTCTCACCATCTATTTCATATTTCCATTTTATTTATCTGGGATGATCTTAACCATTATATGGAATTAAATATCTATTCTTACCGATTATTTTAACATCGGGTTCCATGGTTAAGATTTGAGATTATTTACTATTTTACTACGGTAAATAGTAATTTACTATTCACAGTAAATTTACCCCTTTTTCAGTAATTTTTACATTTTATTCATTTGACTCCTACATGGAAGTCTAGATTAATCTTTCTGTAATTTTACTTTATTCACTATTTATAGTGAATAGTAATTTTACTATTCACGGTAAATTTATATTTTATTATTTACAGTAATTTATTTATGTTTATATATTCTTCCCACTTCCTATTCATTTATTTCATGGTGGCGTCATTAAGCTCCATTTGTAATTCTTTACTTACTGCTTTATTTATTTATCTCATGGTGGCTATACTAAGCTCCATACTGACTTTACTAATATTTAGTTTTATGTCACTAACATTTATTTTATTGTTACTAACATTTATTTATCTTTTATGATAGCACATTAGTATATTTACTAGTGGGTTCTATTTATTTATTTTAACATTTATTTATTTTTTTATGGCGGCAACATTATTTATTAGTGGGCTCCATTTATTTATTTTATTTTACATTTATTTATTCTTCATGGAGGCACACTAGTCTCTATTAGTGGGCTCTATTTATTTATTTTATTTAGAGTTTATTTATCTTTTATGGTGGTGACATTTTGTGGGCCCCATTTATTTTATTTTAATTCTTTACTGCTTTATTTATCTTTCATGGTAGCAACACTAGTATAGTGGGCATCATTTATTATTTACTGCTTTATTTTTCATGGTGGTAACACTTGTATAGTGGACTCCATTTATTTATTATTTATTTACTGCTTTAAATCCCCTTCCCTTTTTATTTTACCGTTTTCTATATATATTATATATATATATATATATATATATATATATATATATATATATATATATATATATATTTACATTTGCATATGCATCTTCTTTCTTATCTTTGGATGAGATAGGTCTCGCTGTGAGTTTACTACCATTCCTATCTCATCTTCTTTTTATTAATCTAGCATGTTTATTTCCAGTCATTTATTTTATTTTATTTATTTATTGCTATATATATATATATATCCCTCTCCCTTCTTATTATTTATGGCAACCACACTATTAGTGGGTTCCATCTATTTATTTTATTATGCTTATATTTTATTTATCTTGAAGATAAACTGTTAAAAGATCATATATATTATTATGAGATCAAAATGCCATAGAGATATGAGGCATAGATTGGCTTGAGAGATGAGGCATAAATTGGCTTGAGCCTAAGAGGCAAGATAGCCTTAATTTCAGAGGCAAGATTGCCTGAAGCCAAGAGGCAAGTTAGCCTGATAACAAGAGACAAATTATGAAACAATATTTGATCCATAAATTTTGTATGTTATCAGTTGTATAAAGGCCTCAAAATTGTATATTTGGCATTAAATATTCCCTTAAATTATGAGACAAGGGATTGTATGATCATGATTGATATTATAAATAAATATATTCAATTTGCTATTGTAGTAGCAATATTGTGGATTAATTTCTTGCCATGATCAAACAAATCAGTGAGTTATGGATCATGAATTTTTATCCAACTTCATTCCCAGAAGTGAATGAAGCAAATATATTATTATAGTTGTTATGTGATTTCTATGATTATAACAATTTTTATAAATACGAGAAAAGAATATTCATAAACAAAATAATTAAGTAAAAGGAAATATTATTTCAACAAAGTTTAATTGCGAGTGGCTCAACATCATTACAAACTTTAATCATCTCATTCTGAAGATATTTAATGTCTTCTTCTTTTGCTTCTCTTGAGATGGGATCCAGATGAGGCAAAGCTCTTCGTAATATCGAGATTTGCGTCATAAGTTTCTTGAGCTTCTTGTGTGGCCACTCAGTTAACCCTCCTTTTTGATAGATTTTTTGTATGGTGTGAGTAGACATATTTAATTGTTTACTCGCTTCATCAAGGGTTAAGTGAAAATAATTTCTTAAATCATGGAGCGTTGTTTTCTTTATTCTTTCTCTTTGCTCCATAGATAACCTATATAATTCACCCTGGTTAAGGGATGAAGTATCATAGGGTATACTTACTGCAGGTTGTTTTCCTTTGCCTAATGAGTGTTCAATATTGGTTTGAAATGAACTTCCATGGAGGTCATTTGGATTTATAGCCCATTCCGAACCAACACAGAGAACCTCATGATAGGCTAATACAGGATCACGCATCAAGATATATCCTGATGCTTGTAAATCTATACAATACTGTGTCAGAAATTGTTTGATTTCTTCAAAATTTTTCTTTGTGAAATCAAACATTGGAAGCCTGTCAGTATTATAAGATTTATCCTGTACTTTTTCAAATAAAATAGCATGGGTAATCATACATGTTCTTCTTCCGTGAACTTCAAGTTTATGGTACTGAAGTCCGTTGGTATGAATAATTTCCCGTAAAACATGACAGCAACTACATTCCAATAAGCTAGTAGTTGCTAATTAGCTTGTAGCTGTTGGCTGGCTAATTGTTGCTGGCTGGCTAGTGGTTGTTGGTTGGCTGATTGTTGTTGTCGGGCTGGTTGTTGCTGGCAAACTGATGATAGTTTGCTGGCTAATGAATGCTGGTTGATTAACTGCCGACACTATTGGCTGAACTGGATTGGTAGACTCCATTAGTTCTGCCATAGTTCTACACCTCTTAACAGGCCTCCTTGATGAACCTGCTTCAGTTGTACCTTCAATCCTTGTAGATTGAGGAAGAACACTTGTTCTAGGGGGAGAAGTAGGTACATTTGAAGCAGAAGGAGGAATAAACATTTCAAAGGGATTAGGAGATAACAAAGAAGTAAATGACATGTTATGCTGATCATCATACAACAAAGCATCAAGTAATGCTGTTTCGGATGTATCAGAAACTGGGATAAAACTGCTTGGTCCTGCCATGGCAATAGAATTTAGAGAAATATGTGTGAGTATCTGGTAGTTGATATTATCAGATGCTTGAGTGTTTGTGAGGCATGTTCGTTTGCCTTCCTCTATTTATAGTTGAATTAAATCCTATTGAATCTCTGCAGATTTGCGTAGTCCTGTTAAATCTCTACAGATTTGCTCCCTATAAAGCACGAGCCTGGAATCTTTTTGACTTTATATGTATACGACAATCTGAGTTGTCGCGCCTGTGATTCCACAGTGATGCGCCTGTGATTACACAGTATTGCGCTCGTGAATCTGCAATTATACACCTGATGATTTTGTATTTAATATATATTTGTTTGTTGATTCTGGAAAATGGAAATTTTGTTACCAGAAGTAACAAAATTATGCATTGATAATGCATTTAGAAATCTGTGGAATTTTAATGAAATAGATATCATATATGCTATTATCATGGAATATTGTATGGAAATTCCATAAATTAATTTTTAAGGTCTCACACTTGAGGGGGAGAATGATAATGATATATATCAAGTGTGAATATTTATGTGATAATTCTTTGTGAATGTTTCTATGTTGATTCCCCCAAAATGAATATTAGATTTGATGATAAATCATATGAAATGTTGGCATGACTTGTTTGATCATCCGAGTCATATATTATGTGCTGCATGTTCTCAGATAGAATTAATTATTGGAAATGGATCTCTGGAAATATATCAAATTGAAAGTTTACATATGAGATTATAAATTTGCAAAGTTAGCAGTGATGTTTGCAACCAGAAGTTTGCAATATATTATGCGCGCAATTTCCAGATTGAATGATCCAGAAATAATGTATTAAAGTATCCATGAATGGATAGATCAATGATTATGAGAACAAAATTTATATGTTGTGTATATTTGCAGCAATTATATAAGCCAACAGAATTCTCCCCGTATAATTGGCTTTTGGTCAGGAGCCAGATTAATTCCATCTTGAAATGTTTTAAATGTGTAATGATTATTAATCTATTACAATGCACATAGATGGATACACAAAGAAAATTGATGATTTGATGAGGGGGAGAAAAATAAGCAGATTGGGTAAAGATTTACTAGAATGAATTATCATTGGCTCATATTGATCATCGTACAAGGAATTGTGCACTAAAAGTTCAAAATGATAATTCAATTTCAGAGTTTAGTTAATCGAATGCCAGAAGCATTTACTGACCTAAAGAAAGTGACAAAGTCACATATCCCAACTGCAAATGCTCCTATATGAATTGTTATAAAGCACTCCTGAAGCGTTGCAGGTCCATCGGTTTTAAAAGATAAAAATCCTCAAAAGAGAAAAGGAGCTATAAAATATAGATGATTAAGTCGAGGATAATTAAGTAAAGCTCCAGAAGAGTTATCTTTTGATGAGATGTTATCTCCAGAAGAGATATTACAAGAAAAATGTATTGTGGTCCAAGAGAGACCTAGGTACCTAATATATGTGAATATAATGAGATCTCAATAAATTATGAATGAAATCCGATGGGATTGAAAATGAAGTCGACGTTAATAATATCTATGATAGCATATGTTGCAATGAATGATAATGAGGATCATGAGCCACAATATATTTGTATGTGCTAGAAGCACATAAGGCGCCAGAAACACATATGTCCCAAAAGGACTCAAGATGATAGTGCATATAGCATCATTATCTGAATAAACATTTATTGAATTTCTATATGCACATATATATTTATGAAAAGATTATTATGACTTTACTTGACAGATTTAGATCTTGCAGGTATATAATGAACAATCAAATTGGGCGTTTCTAACAGAATATTTGATGACAGAAAGTATAATATGCTCAGAAAGACATTGAAGCAATATAGTCATCGGGGGGAGCAACACTGATGTAATCAAGAGGGGGAGACGATACACGCTGTACTCTTTTTCCCTTATCTGGGTTTTATCCCACTGGGTTTTTCCTAGAAAGGTTTTTAATGAGGCAGCACTAGAAAGTGTATCAATGGATGATGTACTCTTTTCTTTGGTTAGGTTTTTATCCCACTGGGTTTTTCCTAGTTAAAGTTTTTAACGAGGCACATTCATAAATGGACATCCAAGGGGGAGTGTTATGAATATACTTATTATGTGGATGTCCATTGACTCCCGGTTTCCAAATATTAAAAGATGATATGGGACCCACGCATAGTGATTTACTATTTGCATAGTACCACGCATAGTAGTTTACTATTTGGTGGGACCCGCACACAATTATACAATCACTCACGGGAAGGAAATCCGTGAGTGAATAGTTTAGGTTTTTGGGGAAAACTACACCAAATGACCCAGAGGTAGAAATTACACTAAAGTCCCATTTTTCTTCTATAAATAGAGGTTTTCTGTAACTGTTCATGGATTGAATGAAATGAGAATCTATCTCTCTACTTTATCTCTCTAGAACCTCTGCTCTTCTTCTTATTATTTTTATAAGTTTTATAACAATTAAAAATTTACTATTCGCATTAACTTTTTTATTTTTTTCCCAAAACTGACATAATCATTATTATACCTTTTCAATGGTTGGAACTTATAATCTCACATTTACGAAAGATTTGAACGAGACCTCTTGGTGTCACTGGGTTACAAGGCCTATATTTTCTTTAATCAAGAAAACCCAAGACTCATCCTTGAAAAAGTGAGAGAATGATATATTATATAAAAGAGTTACTGTGGCGAGAAGGCTTGAAAGGAGCTATATATACCAATAACCGACTATACATATAGTTTAAGGTCAAAAGGGATAATTAATGAACTCTCCCTCATACTCGTACACGGAAGAAAGTTTGTATGTACCCACAATGGAAGATAGGAAACAATGAATGTCGTGTGTTGAATGACATGCACACACGTACTGATGAGTTAAGTCATAGAGAGCTTGGAGCTTCAGACTCAGCATCTAATCCCGCTAAGTCATAGAGAGCTTGGAGCTTCAGACTCAGCATCTGATCCCGCTAAGTCATAGAGACCTGGCAACACCCCGTGTTGGTTTGTGTCTCCTACACAGGAATGTTCATACATTTCCACCTCTATGTGTTCAAGTTCAGCTGGCTGGGGGTAACAAGAGTAGGTGCATCATTGGGCCTTGGAAATACCCGCTTTTCAGCAACCTTTCTCATCAATACCTCTCCGGGTGCTCGCTAAAAAATACAGATGGACCCAATTTTCCCTTGAGCCTAGGCCCAATATTAAAATCGTTGTTGATCTGTGAATTAAAGGTCTCAGAATTGGCTCAGTGATCACAAGAAAGGCCTCCAAAAAATTCGAAATCCCTCAGAACAGTATCTTTTCATGATCTTAGCATTAATTTTTTTTTAAAAAAACAAGACTTTACTTTTCCCAGTGACATTATCAAATATTTACCATTATCCTGGCATTGCTTGATTATAACTTTAAAGTTTAAACTCATTTTATGAGAGGCACAGCACACACACACACTAGCACAACATCTGGATCGCTTTTCCGGGTGCGTCCTATGGACAAGCAAGAAGGGCTGGTTTTTTTGTGATGAGATATGACTATCAAGATCTCATTTTTCTTAATTACAAATTTTTTAATATTAGTATTATAAAATATTTTTTTAGTACCAACCAATATTGTGAAATAAATTTTCAAAATTTTAAATTATTTTTTTAAAATTATGAAGTATTTTTCAGTATCATTCCGTACTCTGAAGTATTTCTTTAATCTCAGTTAGTTTCATAATTTCTTTTTAAGATCATGAAAAAATATTTTAGAATACTGAAAAATACTTCATCATCTTAAAAAAAAATTAGAAATATTTTAAAATTTTTGTTGTATTGAAAAGATATTTTAAGATATCAACTGCTATTAAAAAAATTATTAAAAAATAAATGAGATTTAAACGGCCGGATCTCGTCCCCAATAAACGAGGAGGGAAACTGGTTCCCACAGTATCTGGCTCGTCCCCCTCACCAAGGGTTAGGGTTAGCCTTTTGTGTCATTTCATTCACGAGTGCCACGTCATTGCCATGTCCTTAACGTTGGCTTTTAGGTTGCATTCATGCTCCAATGTGGGCCCCAACGGGTGCAAATTAGGTGCCAAGCACCTTATGTGCCCCTTAGGTGCCCATCCCTCTATTAGAGGGAGGGATGGACATATTTTTTTTAATTTTTTTATATATTGTCTTTATTTATATTTAAATTATATACTGCTTTCTGGAAAAAAAAATTTCACCCAGTATCTCAAATTAATTAGTTTTTATTATACTGGTATTACAGATAAATATTACTGAATGCAGGATTGAAAACTAATTAATTTGAGATACTGGATGAAATTTTTTTTTCCAAAAAGCAGCATATAATTTAAATATAAATAAATACAATATATAAAAAAATTAAAAAAATATGCCCGCACCTAAGGGGTAGATAAGGTGCTTGACACCTAATGTGCACCCGGGCCCCAACCCCTACGGCTTTCTGACTCGGCTCGTCCGTGACACGTGTCTACATCGTGTGGCCTACTTGTGGCAGTTCTCGTGGTTTCATTTTCCGTATTTCAAATCATTACTCGCTGATTGTGGGGGACCGCAGGGACCCTCTGCTTTCAACTTTCAACTCTTAGTCAATATCCCCTGCCCCATACGCGCGTGTCTTGCACTCTCTCAAGTAATACACGCACAAATCTACATCAACATGTACTCTATCCCTCCATATAATATTTTTAAATTTTTTTTGAAAAGTTCTTCATTACAAAACTTATTCCTAAAGCTACCTAAAGAATCTTACTTTCAAGGATTAAGGAACAATTTGGCTAATAAATTTTTATCTCAAAAGTATACAGTATAAGTAACTTTTAAATGGACAAAAAATATCAATTTTTTTTTTTAAATGTGCAGTCATCACAAAAAACTTTTAAAAATGTTCAATTAGTACAATGTTGTTAGAAAAGGATAATGTCCGTCATCTTATCTAAGGTGCAGATTGATCAACAAATTTTTACTCTAGGAGTGCCTAGCACAAAAAAGTCCCTATGTAATTGACCCAAAATCCAACTATTATAAATGATTGCCTGGACCTCCAACCATGTGCATGGGGGTTAGAAAGAGTAAATGTAACAAAGAAATCACAAATTATATTAATTATCTTATATTAATTATTATTATCAATTATCTTATGCAATTAGTGACTATAATATTGTATTATTTACTCTTTAAATTAAATTTTTGTTGTTGTAATTCTATTCAATATAATCTTTTAAAAATATCACATATTTACGTACATATAAATATGTTTAAAATTTAATATATGCTGATGATATTTTATAGTTATTGATATAAGTGCGTATAATATGAGTAATTTTTTAGTTATATTTATCATAAATTTAGAATAGTTAATGTGATGGAATCTTTCGATTACCCAAAAAAAATTCAAAAGCTTTCATCCAATTTTTAAATGTAATACTACTCATAGAATACCTACTTAATTGACAATAAGATTTAAATTCATAGTATGTTAATCTCATCATCTGTATATCAATTTTTATCGGAAAAAAATATTTTATTTATATACATAAATATAATGATTTTGATCCCTTTATTAGTAAAGACAAGATAAGGAGTCAATGATATACCCAAATAAATAAAGTCGGCCTATAAATTATGTGATGTTTTTACGCACGTAAATATCAATTTTTACGCATATTATGCGTACATAAATATATAATATTTTTAAAAGATTGAAATTAACTACAACAAAAATTTAATTTAAAAAGTAAATAATATAATATTATAGTTAATAATTGCATAAGAATATAATTTGTAATTTTTTTGTTACATTTACTCTTTCTAACTTTAATACACATGGTTGGGGATCCAAGTAAAAATTTACAATAGTCAAAGGTGAATTGCACATGGAATTTCTTGTACTAGACGCTCATAGAGTAAAAGTTCAGTGGCTAATCTGCACCTTAGATAACAGATTTCATCTTTTTCTAATGGTGTTGTGCTAATTACACATTTTAAAAAGTGTTTTGTACCGACTGCACATTTTTAAAAGTTTTTTGGTATTTTTAGTCTATTTATAAGTTATTTGTGCTGAGCGCTCCTGAAGTAAAAATTCTTTGGTCAAATTGCTTCTTAACCCTATTTTAAGCTAGTGAACTCTTTTTCAGTTATATATGTATCATATTTTCAGTTTTATATAAATATATTCTATTTTAGACATAATTAAATATGAATTGCATGAATCTTAAAAAAGAGTTGTACCTGCTGGGTCCTTAAACAAGTTTTAAGTACTTTTTTATAATAAATTTTACAGTGAAAAAATTTTCAGCAAATTTTTTCATATATCAATTATTTATTTTCACCATTTAGATCTTAGAAAAGATCTCAGGAAAATATTACTTGAACTTTAAAATTCTAAATGGATGATTTTATAACAAAATGAGTTATCAATTATTTTACTATTTTTACTATTCTTATTAGTCTCATTATTATTTTAATCGATAGGATTTTAAAATTTAAGTAATATTTTTGCTATCATTTTTGCTAATTCTTAGTTAGCTAAATAAAAAAAAGTAGAGTAAAAAGATAAACACGGGTAGGGCCTATAAATAGGATGATCATGAATTCACCTCTAAGTTATTATTAAACAAAATTTTATATATAACCATTAAGTTGTTGTTGGTTGAGATTGTAAGTAATCTTAACTCATAAAAAGAAAAATAAAAATTTAAATTTTGAGAAACATATTTATTAAAAGAGCAAAAACCCTTTATACTCTAAATTTTAAAAAGGAAAACCCTCAGGTTATACCCAAAAAAAAACTCTAATATATACACACACATCTCAAAACTAATTAAAACTTACGCTAACCATCCACAAAACATGATATATGAACATTAAGCGTACTTGTCAACGATTATATTTCGTCTTTCCACAGGGAAAATACACCAAGTGTACGTCGTACCTTTCAAAGTCACGCTTCACTATAAAATATGGGATTACCACCTTAAATATAATTTTATATTTCATGTTTGTCTCTTCATCATTTGTTTGTTGATGGATGCGCAACTGGTGGTAGTTGAACGTAATAGGTTTTTGTCTTGATGATGTTCTTCTAAAGATGTAAAAAACTCAAGACCTGGTGTCGGTCACATTTGGGTGGCGCTTGTCCAATATAATATCGATTCACATTCGCTTATTTTTCCCGCTACAGATCGATTCTTTTGTACTTTGTACCTTTGGTTAATTCATGTGGGAACGAACAAGCCATAACTAATGAAATTAAATATAGCATAAAAAACTTCGCAATTTTCATATGAACATGAGCTGTGTTTCCGAGGAAAATAAAAAGGAAGTTCGAGTTTTTGACAAATTAAAGTCAGGTTAACTAATAATTAACAACAAAATTTTCAATTGAAAAAAATCGCCAACAGATCTAAGTTATATAATAACAACTAATATTAGTTTCAATTAAATATCAGTTGGCAATCGATTGATGTGGAAGTAAAGTGGTAGGTAATATTTTAGGCCCCAACGTCATTTCATGTTGCATAATAAGCCGGATCAAATGTTCCTTAAGGACTCAGAAACCCTAGCTAGCTAGTAACACTGAAAAAATTGTGAATCAATCTGATAAAATAAATTAAAATAAAATAAAACCAAATAAAATATCACTATCATAACATTAATTAGTATATGGAATTCTAGCCATATTTTAGGCCCCAACGTCATTTCATGTTGCATAATAAGCCGAATCAAATGTGCCTTAAGGACTCAGAAAGCCTAGCTAGCTAGTAACACTGAAAAGATTGTGAATCCATCTGATAAATAAATTAAAATAAAATATCCCTATCATAACGTTAATTATAGTATATGGAATTCCAGCCATATTTTAGGTCCCAACGTCATTTCATGTTGCATAATAAGCCGAATCAAATGTGCCTTAAGGACTCAGAAACCCTAGCTCTAGTAACACTGAAAAGATTGTGAATCCATCTGATAAAATAAATTAAAATAAAACCAGATAAAATATCACTATCATAACATTAATTAGTAAATGGATATATTCTAGCCATACTTGCAACATTGAATTAGCTCCGAACGAATACATAACAAAGTTAGCTTCCAATGGATTTACGTAGTGTTTTTTTTACTAAGATATAGCATTCCAGTTATTTATAATGACGTTGATGAGTATAACATTCTGCCGTATTTCTTTTTATTTTTATTTTTTGAATTTTCTTAACACCGTGTTTTCTATAGTGAATATAATATGGACATATTCGTTGATCTGTACCCAATTTAATATTATTTAAACATGACCCATTTTGTTTGATTGTTATATATAAATAATAATCAAATTAACTTAATTCGTAGCTACGCACACACGTTGCATTAAAATCTTGTTAAGAGGGTTTTGTGTTTCTTAATTAGTAATAGCCCTAATTAGACTTGACTTAGATTAATCATAAGAAAGTTATGTGGTTTTTAATTACGTAGTACTCTTGAAATTATGAAAGCAGAATTAGTATAACAAAAAACTAAATTTGCTACAAGAATTTCATTTCCTGATAATTGTCGGTCATCACCTTATATTAGTCTCATACATGAAGTAGCTAGGTAGCTCATCAATATTTATTTACTTTTCAATAAACACTCATACACTTTCTCCCCCACTTAATAATTAAGGGAAGAAAGATATATATCAAAGAAAAACAAAGCATGCTTCGTAATTATATATATAAAAAAAGATGTTACATGAACATGTAATAATTAAAGAAAGTGACAAGTCGTCGAATTAGGGTTTTGGTTGTGGTCAAGCACAAGAGGGAGGAATCTTGGGAATTCCTTGTCTCTGTAATTCGCTCAACACACTATCAAGCGCCGGGGCTTTAAGCCCTAGAGGAAGTGGAAGCCGTGGTTTTGAAATAACATCTCCAAGAGCTTCATCTATGCTTTCCTTTGACTGTCACACACACGTTGGTCAAATCATCATCGCTAATTATTAATCAATTAACATAATCAAGCTAGCCAACCAATCAGTTAATACTCTTAAAACTTTTCACAGTGCGGTGCATGCATCTCTATTATGTTCCTTAAAAACAATCGTTTAGTTATATATATGTATTTATTTTCTTTACACCAATTTCCTTTTTTTTTTTTTCATATTTCTCTCTCAATGCATTGGATTCATTCAAACGTTGCAATAGAAGTTGTCAGGATTGCGTTTATTATCTAAGGCAAAATATAGTTTCGTCCCGCATTGGATTTTAGTTTTTTTTTTTTTTTTTTGTGAATTATTAAGGGTGTCCCTAAACCACTTTGTGTTTAAGACTATCCCAAGGCTTGAAGCCCATTAAAGGTTTTTTCCTCTTTGAATAAGTATGCTTTTTTATATTTAAACTTGTGTTATCTTTTTCATGAAGTAAGAACACTACTACATCAACCAATAACTTATTAGTTTCATTGGATTTTAAGTTACTTCTCGCTCTTTTATGAATTTAACTCCCATATATATATATATATATATATATATAGTAAATAAGAGGATTTTAATAAGGGAATATCAGTGAAAAATACAGGTTTAAAAACTTTGTTATTCGGAAGGGCAGAAATTCGAAGACCGTGTTTGATTAAATCTCGTAGACCGTGTTGTATAATAGTTCGTTCTGATCAATAAAATTTTCAGATGGAGACTTCTTAACTGTTTTACTTTTTAACAAAGGAAAAGAAAATAGGAAAGAGAAGTTTTTATTTGTGCCGGCGTTAAAGGGTAGAATACAGAAGGTGAAGAGAGAAGAGAAGTACTTACCGGGTGGAAGTCAAAGAAGGGCCGTGGACTGGCAGCTGGTTGCCCGGTTGGTGATCCGACATCAGAGTCTGCCGTGAACATGCCGTGGGGAGGGATGCCAGGGACAGGTATTGGAGATCCAAATCCCTGCGTGCATGAATGAACCATAAAAATATTGACTATATTCAGTTCATTTCTCCTATTGTGAAAGAAACACTACACATGAACTAGTTTTTTTTCTGTATAATAAACATGACAGCATTTTATTTACGTGGTAATGTTGTCTACAAGAGGATACCCAATTTTCACGGAAGAAGACAAGTTGAGTGGCTCCAAAACATTATGGAATCGTTTCAAAAAGATTAATTTACCGTCGTAATCAGAGGTGTTAGTGGTGGAAAACAGTATGTTCCTATTCCTGGGGTTAGTGCTTGGGGATCAGCCTGCATTGAAAAGGAATATAAGATCATAACGTTAGATTCAGATTAAACCAGACACAAAAACAAAAACAAAAAAAATCTAGTGGTAAAGGAGAGTTTGACCTGCTGATGGTGGCGATGGTGCCAGAATGAAGGGCCCGGAGGCGGCGGCGGAGGAGCGGTTGGGCATGGCCAGGCCGGGGGCGGCGGCCAGCGGGCCATGAAGGAGTAATGGTCCATCGTGGGATGGCCCCATACATACAAGGGTCTAAAATATTGGGGCGGCATCGTGGACGGCGACGGAGGAGGAGCCATATGAGGGAAACCCACGGTGGGCGCTGCCGCCGCCCATGGTCTTACCTCTCTCCCCTTATTCCACCTTGCTGCTTCAGCTTCACGTGCCAGCAAATGCTTCCTATGCGATCGATATTTCTGTACATTTAATTAATTCATCATTCCAAATTCTCTCTTTGAATATTATCCCCTTTGTATTAGACACCCGAAATTTTCTCCCACTTTCAAAATGTTTTTTTTTCTTGTTTCTTTATATCATTAGATTTTATATAGAATAAAGGGATATTTTAATATTTTATAGATAAAAAAAACCTTTCACTTTTTTACAAATTTTCAATTACATAAAAATCTGCAGAGTTTATTTTTCATTAAATATTAAATCTTTGGGAGAAGTGGCAGGCACCCGCTCCATAATAGACGACAAATAAATCCAGCAGCACACAGAAATAGCAGCTTTCTCTCCACTAGCTAGTTGCATGCATATATATTATTTTGGATAAGATTTAATTATATATTGATTCTTAATATAAAACATATTAATTTGACATATTAGTTCGAGGAGTTAATATTTGTGCTAAATATAAAATATATTTTTTATATTAATATTTTTCTAATTTAGTTTTATTTATATTCATTCATTCAGCTATAATTAAGGAAGAAAAAGAATGAAAATTAAGGAAGATAGCTATGATGTTATAAGAAAATATATTATATTAATTAACTTAACTAATTTATTTAATTTAATCAAATTAATGAAATATGTGTTATATTAAGGCGAGGGAGTACATTGCAAATAAATTTAAAGGAAATAAATTACTTGGAGGTGGCTGGCGATGTTGTGGCGAGTTAGACAAGTAATTCCCATGATCTCTAAGATTTTGGAAGGAACTGCCTTGTCTAGTCCAAGCTGCTCCACTGCCTGCACAAATCGTCTGTGTAATTCTGGGGTCCAATCCACCTGCAAAACATGTACACCACCCCGACATCGCTAATTTAAACATCATGCGAATCCCGTAAAAATTAAAAATCATGTATATTTGTTTCATGAATGTTGTCCCCTCTCTCTAGCTAGCTTCCCATTTCCCTCTCTTCTTACTTTTCAACTTATCAATGTCTTATGGTATACCTGTGAGCTGACACCTTTTTTGACTGAAGATAGAAGACCCATAATTGATCTATCCTAGCTTTGCTGCACATACTACTTCCTTTTTTTTCTTGTCAAAGACATACTACTTCCTCACTCAAACCTAATTAATA
Organism: Acacia confusa; assembly: GCA_037074495.1. Classification (NCBI taxonomy): domain Eukaryota; kingdom Viridiplantae; phylum Streptophyta; class Magnoliopsida; order Fabales; family Fabaceae; genus Acacia; species Acacia confusa. The sequence continues at coordinate 6,837,697 of CM073509.1, forward strand.
TCTATGACCCCCTATATATGACTGTATAAAAAAAATATTCACCCCGCCGCTATATATAACAAGCGTTGATCTTAGTGGAAGAAATTTTGATCTGATCTTAGTGGAAGAAGTTTTGATCTCTTTGACTAGGCTGCAGAAAACATAGTAGAAAAACTGTTCTCAATTGAGTCCGACAGCATTTATATAACTAGATTAAAAAAAATATTCACTGCCACCTTCTAAGACCAAAGTTTGTGCAACCTCACCAATATCATTCCTTTCAGATTTGAATACGTGGGGTGATAAAGAAAAATTACTGAGGCAGTTTGTTACCTTCACCTTTCTCTTCCCTTGTGAATTTTTAGATTGGCCTGAAGATTTTCTTCCCTTTTGCTCAGCTTTCTTCGTCGTCGCCGATGGCTTCAACGACGTCGCAGTCGCAGTTTCATCTCTTTTGTTCAAAATCTCTTCTTCTGCCCTACTTGACCCAGAATTTGAAGCTGAAGCTGACGAAACTTTATTATTACAATCTTCTTCTTCTTCATCCTCCTCCTTCCCATTTACAATACTGTTCTCGTGTTGATCAGCTCCATTATCATTATTATTTTCCAGTGAAAGCAAGGACGAGCAGTTCATGTTCTCCGACGACTCCATGGTGAACTCGAAGAGGATTTCCCGGCCCATCTCAAAATCCGGCAGCTCATCTCCAGCGCCGACGTTGATACCGACAAAAAGATCATCAAAATTAATACTTTCCAATAAACTCCCATCGGAAAATTCTCCAAACTCTTCATCTTCTCCAACGATAGATGAGAAACCACCCATCTCTCCCTGGCTTTTAATCTCAACTCTGGTTCCCCTCAAAGGTGACACCGCAATCATCAATATCGATTCCCAGAATTTCCCAACCAACTTAATAATTATACAATATATATAGATAGCTAAAATCTGCGGGAGCTTTAGTAAATCACAGTGTCATGTGCGAGAAGGTGGTTTAGTGAAACAAGAAATGATGATGAAACTGGAGAAAGCTGAACAAGGATACTCCTGGGCATGTGTGAAAGAGAAGATGAGAATTATTATTTGAACTGGAACAAGCATTGTATTACTATATTGTTAGAGTTTGGGACCGTTTTTATATTGCCTTTAATGGAAGTGAGCGGAGACTACTGTATATGAAACAAGAGGCTTCCATTTCCACCACAACTTCTTTTATTATTGTCGAAGAGTTTTTAGATGAGATTTTGTTTTTATCTTTTTGTCTGCCACTGCTACTTGCCAACTTTATAATTATAACATTATTTAATCTTGTGGATGGCATTTTTTCCTTCCAATTAAGTTTGCCTTATTCAGAAAAAAACTAGTCTTTTGTTTTTTTTTTTCAAACTATATCTTTCTTATGCATTTGTCATCAACTTTTTAACAAAAAATATATTTGTACGAATTTTCACATGACAACTCAATATATATAATATGTCCACATGATTGAATCTTTTCGTCATTTTTTACACCGTCGATCAGTATAGCTTAAAATGTACATGCAGAATTAAGAGTTGTATTTGTATATGTGATTGGAAGTTGATGTTTGATAATAGTGACTAGATATTTAGGAAAATTCCAAAAAAATACTGTCTGAATTTATAAAACTCCTAAAAGTCTTCCGAATTTGTAAACAGACTGAAAGGTATCAAAGACATATAAGGAATATGTAAATTCAGGTAAAATTACCCTTTTGCCTTTAGTTTTAAAAAATAATAAAAAAAGAAATACCCCTACGCCGGAGGGCTGCCGTCTGCCGCCAAAGCATCGCTGCCGATGGTCGAATCTCGATGGCACATGGCGGCCGGAGGTGGCGGCGGATGGCAAGAGGCGGCGGACGGCGGCCTGCAGCCCTCTGGCATGAGGGTATTTCTTTTTTATTTATTTATTTATTTTAAAATTAAGGGCAAAAAGATAATTTTACCTGAATTTGTATATCTCTCATAAGTCCTTGGTATCTTTCAGTCTTTTTACAAATTCAGAAGACTTCTGACAATTTTACAAATTCATACAGTATTTATTTAGAATTTTCCTAGATATTTTATGGTCCAATATATTGACATTAACCAACTAAACTCGCGAGGACAAAATTAATATCTATAATAAAAACTTTAAATCTATTATTAGATAAGCTCATCAGGAAAGTCAATAAGTCAATAAGGATAAATTAAATTTATGTCCGAAGAAATAAAATGATGAACCACAATTACAATTTGGAAGAAATCTAAGAAGGTTTTTTTTTTTGTCCATCCGGTATTCAGAGCTTCGTCCTGACTAATCCGGATCTGACTCGCGTCGCGCACTTGACTATGATGGAAGAGTCTCCCAATTGGGGTTTTCCGCATTCATAAGGTTTGAACTCGAAACCTTGTTTAAGCGATACAAGCTGCTTACCACTTGTATCAACCCCCATTGGTAACAAATCTAAGAAGTTAATTAAACTATCCTTGATAGTTTTTTTTATTACCTATCCGTGACGTCTATATTTAAGATTGAATATAGTAGCTAAACAAGATCTCCCAAAAATACAACTATATGTAGAGAAGGTAAATAATCAGAGGAGGCGTATACGTACACAACGATAGGGTCTATTAAAACGTAAGAATCAATATGTAATGGCAAACAGTGTTTCTCTAATTAGATACTCCCCGCCCTCAGGACATACTTACATAATTTTGAAAATATTAAGGATAATGATTAAATTAATTAATTATATTTGTTTTCCTAAAATGTTCATATTTAAAATTTAAAATGGCATCCAGTTACTCTAATTTTCTATTCTTTGTCGGAACTCTCTCCTGCCTAACACATGACTTCTCTGAGCTCTTACACAGTCCAACGTTATCAATCTCCCTTAACAATTTTTGGTCCTCTTAAAGATTGAAAGTGTAATTTAATAGTAATATCATTATTAAATATAACAAAAATTTCTTAAACTTATTTTATATATAAAAAAAGTAGAATTGAGATATATGTGGCATTAATGAGTTGCAAGCATTACTCATTTTATTGAAAATATAAGTGTATTATTAAATTATTATTAAGAAAGTATCAATAGGCGTATTTTGGGAATAAATTGATAAAAATTAGATTTTTTTTCTTATAAATTGAACCAAAATTAACTCTTAAATGTTGTCTTATAATTAGGACCGGAGGGAGTATATGTTAATTAATTTATAGGGTTAATATAATCTTTAGCCTCATGTTTTTGTCTTCATTTTTGTTTTGGTTCCTTAAGGTTCAAACCAGAGGTTTTGATTCCTCAAATTTCATTCTACTTAAAATATTGGTCTCTATAGAAAATGCCTTTAAGAGATCTTCTCTAATTTGTTAGGCCTAACAACAATATAATATGATATAATCAGATAGTCATATGAAAAAATAATTATACCTATTTTACAAAATATACATCTTCTACATATTTAGAAAAAATTAATACATTTAACAATTTACATCATTTTCATTCACATAAGTCATGAAGAATTCGATTTTTTTTTTTATCAAGCTTTGTACAATACACGAGTGATGCACATAATTAATTACAATAAAACATGATTATTTCCATCTATATATGCACGCTTTTGAATATTTTAAGTAACACGACTACTTAAATTTGACCGTTCTTGAGCTTAATTTTGTCAACATCACATAAATTATTTTATTACAACTTAAATATATATTTTATTGTGTAGCTAAAAAATTAGTTTTTAATAAAACATAAAGTCGTTACTGTTTTCTACATGGATGATGGATGGGCCCAGAACGCAGAACACAAACCCGTGTGTGATGGGTCCGGATAAGATTGTGCCAGCTCCGAATCCAACAACTTCTCTCCACTTTGTCGCCAATATCAAAAGCTCAAAAGATTTAGCCAAAAAAAAAAAAAACTCAAAAGAACAGCGTGGGTTAACACATTCAAGTGGTAAGCGATTTGTATCATTTAAGTAATTAAAGTCTTGAGTTTGAGCCTTACATATATAGAAAAGTCCCATTGGGAAACTCACTATACCATAACCAAGTGTGTGATGCAAGTTGGATCGAGATTAGTCAGGACGAAATTCTAGATACTAGATGGGCAAAAAAAAAAAAAAAGGCTCAAAAGAGCAATTATTTGAAAAAACTTTCAATGTGTATGAAATGAATCAATATCAATGTCTCTACACGTAAATGGGATTAATTTTTTTATCGTAAGAAAATTAAAATGATGCATATATATATATATATATATATATATATAGACATTTATTAAAAGGAGAGAATGATTTGGCATCATCACTTGAATTAGTGCCAACACCTGTATAAATGTTCTATCATCTTTTGCTGACTCATATCACGTTGAAGATTGAAACAAAAAAGTATTCTTATTGATTTTGATTTCTCTCTCTGTCTCAAATTGTATATCCTCCTGTTATCGTTAATTAGACAAACGAGTTGATTAATTGTAAAAAACATTATTAGAGAGATAATGTATTGGAAATATATATAACGTTTATATATATATATATATATATATATATATATATATATATATATATATTCAAGAGTGAGCAAATGCAATTTCCTGTCATTAATCAACGTCGAATCAATTAGATAACTTAATAGGCAGCGAAGAAACATTGCGATAAGGGCAACGAAGACTAAAAGAGTCAGTCATTGGTTATCTCTTAGCGTTACAGTTCTCTCTTGTTTCGCTCATCTCTCTCATCTCAAATGTCTTTTGTATTCTTAGTTCCACTTTATATATATATTCGTTCATGAACTTTTATATATCGTTCTATAAGGAAACACAGCACTTGTATAACCATTTATACACAGATATATATATAGAGAGAGAGATTTGTGTGTGTGTGTGACTTATAGGTGCTTAATTATTAAGGGCTTAATTCATGGGAAGATATGTCAGCGACGCAGTGTGATAGAAATTAGCGTAATATAATGATGAGATGTAAATCTTATTGTTTGGTCCAAAATTAAAATATACTTGATTTTTTTTTTTCAGTGCACAAGTGTTTTTCTTATTAAATAATGGAGATTCAAGCCTTAATTTATCCCTATGTCCAGATTTTATTAGTTAAACCTAACAGTCATGAGATCTCGTGACTTGTATTATACTTTCCCTTCAATTCATGTATATGTATGAATTGAATGTATAAATAAATAAATAAATAATATTAAAAAAATGAATGTATAAATAAATAAATAATAATAATTTGAGAAGATATAATAAAAAATTTCTGTTGATAACTGATTCTATAGATAAGACATAAGCGTCTTTATATTGATGGTCCAGCTCTGGAATTTACCACATACATATGTGTATTATTCGGATCCTATAAAGTCTCATCATTATTTTGAAAGAAATAGAATTATCAAATACACATAAACATCAAGTGTATTATTAATTTATTATATATGCTAATTTTGGATACATCATAATTAAACACAAGAATTTGAGTTTTTGTATATATTAATAAAGGGTTATACTCGTTGGGAAAAAAAGGTTTACATATACTCGAGAGATAATTAATTAAGGAGGTCTCAGATTTCCTCCCCGACTAATTTATTAGCATTCACATAATGAAATAAGCCCCACCTCCTTCTCTCCTCAATAATTCAATCTCCTCACAGCTACTGGTCCACTTCCATCACAAGTCATTGTTCATTCAATTAAATTTAATACACATTAATAAATCATGATGACTCAAGTCATCATGATTTTACCCATATTATATTTTGAGAGCATAGAAAAACATTGTGCTGTTAGACTTCAAGTCTCCTCTCTGCAAATTGTAACAAGGGTGGGGAATGCTCTACTAACGGAAGAAACTAATCATTCACATTATTGATAACACTACTACAAAAAAACCTCTCTTACGTTTGCTTTTTTTTTTTTTTCCCACTTTCTACATCATTTTATAGGGAGAGGTGTAGTAAGTTAGACTAACGACAAGCCCAATAAATAGGGACATCATAGGGATTTTTTTTTTTTAAAAAAAAGAGCCCAAATTGCAATGTTCAGGAGGAGCGGCGAGAGACCATTGAAGACAGAGGAACAACCTTGGTAATCACAGAAAAAACCAATTAGTGTAGAACTTAAACAGATTAAGAAAAAACCATCATATCTCCAGATCTATGCATAATCACGAATAAGAAAAAACCGATTAAAATTTATCCAATTAAAATAAAAAAATTCCACACAAATTAAAACATTCCAAGCTGTCGTCGTCATCAGATATGTCAAAGAAACTTCCCTAACAACCCTCGTCAAAGAAGGGTAAGAGGATGTTGGAGATCACAATGAAGATCGCAACTAGATCTAGGCTCTTGCAACCCAGATCTATAGAAAATCAATGGAAGCAGTTGTCGTCACCCCACTGCGTTTCTCCATCAACACGCACGCGTTGTGGCCGAAGGAAGAGATCGACGAAATTCGAAGGAGCTGAAGATCGTTGGTGCCTCGTCGTCCTATGCCTTTGCTAGTGGGTCGTTGTCATCAGAAGGGATGGAGAGGGAGATTGTGCCTATGGCCATCACCGTTGCTGGTGGATTGTCGTGGCCATCGCTGTCCCTTACGAGTCGAAGTCATACCAGAGAGAGACCAAAGGCACTGGAGCATAAGAGGCTAAGTAATTTTTTTTTTTTTTTTTTTTGTAGGGAATGAAATGAGGGAACATGCATGGGTGAGGTTATATGGGATATTTTAGGCATCCCAACTTTATATTACGGACATCAAAAAACTATTTTTGGCCCTTTTTTCTAAATTAGGATGCCTAAAGATTTATAAAAGGGGCACCAAAACCCTCCATAAAATTATAAAAATGCAACAGTCTTTATTTTTTATTTCCCTTTTTTTAAAAATGAAACTTTTTTAGAGAAATAAAATCTATATTTTGTAATAGTGGAATCATTATTCAAAACTATACTAGGAGAAGTATCCACCTTTAGGGCTTGTTTGATAAAGGGGAGGGGGGAGGGAAAGTGAGAGGGGGAGAAAAAAAATTTTAAGTCGGATTGAAAAAGAATGAGAGCAGTAGTGCTAAAACTTAAGAGTTTTTAACTAATTTTTCTCATTCTTTTACTCTATATATTCTTTTTATTAAAATTTTGAAACTCAACTTCTCCATTTTTTTTTTCAAATTCAACTTATAAAATTTTTCCCTCCCTCTTCTTTCCTCTAAATTCCTCATACCAAACAGAGGGCACCTTTCCTCCAAATTCCTTGTACTAAACAGAGGGTGCCTTGAATAGGTGCTGGAGGCACCTACCTATAAAAAATTACAATAAGGGTAACGTTTGGGGAAAACAAAATCACTAATGACTCAGTAAGTGTCTAATATGCTGGATGAAAAGTTTCTTAATTCTAAACGGCTTCCTGTACTTAGTCCTTTAGGTTTTATGATCAATTTAAGTAATTCTCTTGTTTATAAGTTGATTTCTATAATAAAGCATCACATCAATAAACACTTTCTTTATAATAATGTTAAACATAGAATTGATTATACCAGCAATAATTGGTTCAGGTGATAAAGATCTGATGTGATCTATGTTTACAAGAGCCAGAGAATTAGAATTTTGTTATGAAACGACATCATTAATAAGTAATACAGTATATAAATAAATGTACAACACACATTCTCTGATTCGAGATCTCCGCTCAGATATTGGTGATCCTATACAGAGTTCACCAAAACTAAACTCCTAGCACGTGAGAAGGGGAAAAAATCACAGATATTTATTGCAATTTTGAATTGTTCATGCCAGTGGTATATTCTCTATCCATCCAGTAATTATGTTCATGTCCTTAATGCGTCCCTTTGAAATGATCTTTTTCGCCTTTTGGGTGCACAGTACAATCCTGAGGGCATCACCATGAAAAGATTCCATGGATCGATGCGCATAATTTTATGAATAAGCACGACTCATAAAATTCATCCTTGTTACTGGTTTGAGAATTTTATGCGTCAATACATATATAATATCTATTTTCATATTATGAGATACGTCTTATTACTTCATTAGTTAACACACTAGCGTTATCTAAAAATGAAATATTTTTTCAACTCTGTCCTAGAGATATATAGCTAGGGAAACATTGTATTAGGACTCAGCTCTTCTCATAGTAAATTGAATGTAAGGGGAATAATATTTGAGAAAAGTTAATTAATTAATGACTCACCAATTTACTTCTATTATGAATAAAAAAATTTATTCTAAAAGACGTACGGGATAGAGAGTATATATAATTTAATTTGCAAAGCATCACACACACACACTCTCTCTAGTCATAAGACTTATTTGAAAATGGATCTTAATTCTAAATATAATATATATTTCATATTTATCATTTTTTTTTCTATTATCCCTATTGAAGTCCCTTAATAATAATTAAGGAGAAGAGAAAAGTAGGAAATTGAAGAAAATGATTAGGGTATTTTAAAATATACATATTGTATTAACTAACTTCTTTAATCTAATTAAATTAAGTAAAGATTTCTTATATTAAAGATTAAAGTACTATATATATCCCAAGAAGTTATTCCCGGGTGTAAGAGATCCTGCGAACAAAAGGCATAAACCCTAAAATTAATTAAAGGGAGGATGTCACGTTAGAAGGAGAACAGGTAACGGGCAAGAGGAACGATAATTAAGAAAAGAAAAGAGAAAATGATGGATATTGAAGGGAACAACACAATGGATATGTAGGGATATGATCTTATTAATAATTATAATATGATATTTTTTTAAACACCACTGGACCATCAATACCCCCACCACCCTCTCTCTTCTGTCTCTCTGTCTATATATACATACAATAATTAATATATATCTATACTAGTGGAGAAGAGCTTTTTGTCTTTCCTGCGTGGAAGTATTTGTTTGAGGCTCCTTCAATATTTGTGGTCATTATGGATTTGTCTCCACTCATTATACATACATGTATACACACACAAAGAGATCCCATTTCATTAATTATGTGTACGTATCAGTATGTGTGTTTATTTAAATATAGTTAAGAATGAAGAATATGACTTGGCGTGGGAGTATCATCATTATGTAGGGCACGTCCTTGTTTTGTAGGATAAAGCAAGGGACACAGAGAGTCATAGACTGATATATATCTGCCTGGAGGATTAAGCCACCAGACCATTTCTTGTATTATACATAATCTCATAACCTCATTCACATTGTTTTTTCCCTATTCAGATAGGTATACTTAATTAATACATTCAAACTGAAGTTATAAGTGAGATTAAACTAGTGATCTCTCACTTATCAGAAAGTTTTCGTATATGTTACTATATTTTTAGTAACATGAAACCATTAGGCACGTCTAGTTACTATAATTTTTCCCTTACATAAAAATTTACAAGTTGAAACAAATATATATATGATTTTTATTGGCTCGTCGTTTGGTTTTCAATGTAAGTTTCTTTATTTTGAATATTTGAAAATGTTCAAACCAAAGAGAATCCCTTCATTGATATATTTAGAAAGAGTAGTTACAAATGAAACATAATAGTTGTTCATACATAATTTTATGTAAGATACCTATTCAGAGAGAGAAACTTATAGAGAGAATTATTATGAGGTCCTAAAAAAGGACTTAATATAATTACTATGGAGTTCTGATAACAATTGGAATAGCATGCAATGCAATGATAACTTTTAGTATGAAAAATGACAACACCTTACTTTAAGTTCATCCTTAAGACCTTATAATAATTTCCTCATCTGAATTTTGAAGTCTTTGGTAACCTCGAAGCAAAAATAAGGTTGTTAGCATATGACTCAAAAGTCATGAGTCCAAATCCTCAAAATAACTTCTTTGCTTACAAGAGGAAGAGGAAGGACGGATACATTATATCTCTCCCCAAACCTCTTTTGTGAACCGAACCATTTTTTTGTGTGTACTGAGAGCTAAGAACATTTGCCTTTATACTTTTATATATCACTCATCATATATAAAGGTCTCTCGCTTCATTGATACCGCTTTATATATTTACAGGACTCGGAATTTTATTTTCTGAATTTATTTTAAATAATTTCTTAAAGAGTGATTTGCGCTTTTAAATGTTTAAGCTTTAAAATCTCTCTAGATGAATTCAAACATGCTATGTGGGACTTATACCCATATACTCCCTCCCTCTGATACTAATTATTGGATGAGAAGTTAACTAACTAGCTTTAATTTACGAGTGGTAGTTAATATCCTTAAACTCCAGAAAAATTAAGACTTCAATTTTACATTTCATTAAAATTAAGACCAAAACTAAGTTGTGCAAGGGAGTATAATATACATCTCACAAACTATAGCTAAAATCTTACCAATAAAAGTTTATCAGTAACAATATGACCAAAAACTGAGGAGCAAGTAAGGAGATTTTTTTTTTTATTATTATAAGACATATTTATTTAATTTGTCTAAATTAAAGAAGTGAGTTAATATAAATATATTTTCTAAGCTAACTAGTCATATTCCTTAATTTTTCTCTTCTCTATCCTTTTTAATTATGATTAGGGGAGTATGAATGACGGTAAATTAGAAAAAAAATTAATAAATATGACAAATATATTTTATATTTAAGATAATATTAACTCTTTAAATATATCTTCTATTAAAAAGCGGTAGAGTAGGTAATTAGAGTATCTGATCATACATAGACTTTATATATAGGAGATAGTAACGAAAAGACTTACAGCATATTTACCATGTTTCACCTCAAAATTACAATCAAAGACAATATAGTACTAAAAGATTCTTTAAATTTCGTTGTCTGGTTTATTAATTACCACCTATCATCCAATTGGTATCCCACTCTATATCAAGTTGGGCTATACTGTACTTGGATGACACACCATGTTTGTTTAAAAGGGTTAATAATGTTGGAATTACTCTGTGTGTGTTAGGACCATTAATCATATATATGATTATAGTAAGTAGCAACGTTAATCACTCTCCCACCATAGAAATTCGTGTGTTTATGAACTGATTTGCGTCATGCACATTGTTAATATGGTACAATTTTCACAAATTTTCATGTGATTTTTAAGAATAATTGACGAGAATTTATACTACCAACTTTGGTGTGGTACTTCAACAATTTTGTAAGGTTGTTCCAATATAGAAAAAAGAAAGCAACTCAAGGGGATCTTCAATTTAGAAGGCAACCACTACAAACAGGATATGAGTTTATGCATGGTAATGTCTTGTGGACAGAGGAGACAAGTTACGTGCGGAAGAGCAATATGACCTGAATTGGGAGTATCATCACTATGTAGGGCACGTCCTTGTTTTGTTGGATAAAGCAAGGGACACACAGAGTCACAGACTGATATATATCTGCCTGGAGGATTAAGCCACCTGACCATTTCATGTATTGTATATAATCTCATAACCTCATTCACATTGTTTTTTTCCCCCTATTTAGATGGCATAGGTAATTAATTAAAACATTCAAACTGAAACTGAAGTTATAAGTGAGATTAAACTAGTCATCTCTCACTTATCAAAAAGTTTTCATGCTACTATAATTTTTGTAACACGTACGAACAAGGACGGAGCTTGCGATAAATATTTGGAAGGGCCAAATTAAATACAGTGATGGATCTATAAAATTTATGAAGGGTGGGCATTAGTGGCAGGGCTGCCCCCAATTTTTTTTTTAGGGAAATTTTTTAATGCATTAAAAAACAGAAGAATATGAACAAGAAAATAAAAGAATAACAAAAAAATATTCATGAAATCAAGTGAAAACTGATAATGTAAAAAGAGATATGGTTATTTTACAAATCTGTTATGTAGAAAAGCAAGGCTAAATACTGTTAGAAATGTAGCTATATAAATTATAATGAAGGATAGATACTCAATAAGTTCAAGTACATATGTTTTAATAACAAAAACATATTACAATAAAAATAATTACAATAAAAAGTAGCCATATGTATACTCATGAATTAAAAAAATATTTGAAAAGTTAAATGTATTAGATAAAATACATTTTTACATTATATTAAAAAATTTTAAAAAAATCTAAATAAGTTTTTGGAACACCAAAATTATTTGGGGGCCATTGCCCCTCCTTGTACCAGGAAAGCTCCGTCCTTGCGTACGAAACCATTAGGCACTTCTAGTTACTATAATTTTTCCCTTACATAAAAATTTATAAGTTGAAACAAATAGTGATTTTTTATTTGCTCGTGGTTTGGTTTTCATAATTTTATGGATGGTAACTCTTCAAGGAGAGATAATTATAGAGAGAATTATTATGAGATCTTAAGGAATGGACTTAATAATATAATCACTATGAAGCTCTGAAGATAATTGAGTAGCATGCAATGATAAATTTTAGTGTGAAAAATGACTAACACCTCATTCATTATTGAGATTCCTTGATAATAATCAAGTTCATCCTTAGGACATCATAATAATTTGCCCATATAAATTGTGAAGTCACAGGAAAACCTCAAAACAAAAATGAGATTGTTGCCATATAATTTAGAAGTCACGATTCGAAATCCTAAAAATAGTTTCTTTGCTTATAAAAGGAAGGATTAATATATACATTATCCCTCTCTAAACCTTACTGTGGGAGTTTTGCGAACTGAACCTTTTTTTTCTTTTTTTTTTCCTTTTTTTTTTTGGCGCTGACAGCTAAGAACATTTACCTTTCTACTTTTGGGATTGGCTAGCATCCGCTGCCCTTAGCACTTGCCACCGTCCTATTCTTCAAAACTCTGCCGTTTTCGTGCAAAACAGTGAAGCCAATGCGTATGTTTTTTTCTTAATATTTTAATATATAAAGATACTTTAAAATACTGGCTGGTATTAAAAAAATATTTCACGATCTTGAAAAAATATCCTAAAGTATATTTTTAATATTAATCAGTACCCTAAAATATTTTTTCAAAATCCTAATATAATTTTTCAAGATCATAAAGCATTTTTCAGTATCAATCAATATTATAAAGTATCCTTTTAGTACTAGTCAATACCTTTTTAGTATTAGTTAATACCCTGAAATATTTTTTTAAAATTCTAAAATAATTTTTTAAGATTATGAAGTATTTTTTAGTATCGGTCTGTATTTTAAAGCATCTTACCTGAAATATTAAAAAAAAAAACATTTGTTTTACTGTTTTACACTAAAACGGTACAGTTTTGAAGAATATGACAGCCTTGACGTCTGTAAGCTAGGCCTTATACTTTTATGTGTCACCCATCATAAAGGTCTCTCCCTTCATTGATGCCACTTTATATATTTACAGGACGACTCGGCATTTTGTTTTTCAAATTTATTTTAAAGTAAGTTCTTAATTAAGGAGTGATTTGTGCTTTTACATGTTTAAACTTTAAAATCTCTCTAGATGAATTCAAACATGCAATGTGGGACTTGTACGTCTATACTCCCTCACTCTGATCTTCATTATAGGATCAGAAGTTAACTAATGACTAGTTTTAATCTACTGTTCTTGAAGAGTAGTAGTTAATATCCTTAAACTTTATGACACTTCAACTTTACAGTTCATTAAAATCAAGACCATAACTAAGACGTGGAAGGGCGTACAATATAAATCTAACAAACTATAGCTAAAATCTTACCAGTAAAAGTTTATCTGTAACAATATGACCAAGAACCAAGGAGCTAGAATAGAGATATTCTTTTAATCATTAATATAAGATATATTTATTTATTTAAATTAAATTAAAAAGTTGATTTAATTAGTTAATATAACATGTATTTTTTAAAATACCCTAACCATTTTTCTTAATTCTCATATTCTTTTTCCTTTTTGATTATAATTGAAAGAGTATCAATAAGAATAAATTAAAAAAAACTGATAAATAAAAGAACAATATCTTATATTTAAAATCAAAATCAACCCCTAAATACATGTTAGGCGAGGATAATTAATTAAAACATCGATCATACATACACAATGTAGAACTAAAAGATTCTGTATACAGTAGATAGTACGGAAAATACTGATAGCATTTACTATGTTTCCCCTCAAAATTACCATCATAGACAACAAAGTACTAAAAGATTCTTTAAATTTCGTTTTCTCATTTAATTACCACCTATCCTCCAATGGATTCCCCACTCTATCATCACGTTGGACTGTACTTGAATGACACAACTTCTTTGTTTAAAAGGGTTAATAATGTTGGAATCCCTGTGTGTGGGGTGGGACCATTATTCATATGATTGTAGTAAGTAGCTACGTTAATCACTCTCCCACCATGGGAATTCCTCTGTTTATGAGCTGAATTGCGTCACGCACATTATTAATATGTGACAATTTTCACATGTTTTCAAGTTATTTTTAAGAATAATTGACGAGACTTTAGGTTGTACACCCACTGGCATGCATTTGAGTGATCATGCGTGACTCCTTACAATAAAGTATCATCTATATGAAAAGCTGGCCACGTACCATGCTTGCAATCACACACACACACACAGTGAGTTATATTTATATAGAGTAGATCAACATGTGCTTGTAATTAGGGCATAAACAAATATCACTAAATTATTTTCCAAAAAAAAAAAATCTTTTTTTATAACAAAAAATTTAAGTGAGTTGGGTTTCATGGTTTATTAAAGCTTATGCATATCTCCAGACTCAAAAAACGATTACAAAAATATTGCATATCGCTCACCAATAAATTAAAACAGGGAGGAATAATTCAATTCAGCAGTCCTACATGGGTCAGTGAATGTCTTTGATTAAAGGATTAGACAATGACAACTAATGTTGTTCACAATACATGCGGGTTTCTATCCCTCTTCTCCTGCTCAAGTTGCTGTTACGTTGTCTAAGCTGATAGTTACTTCTAAGCCTTGACATTCACTTCCTTGTGGTTATATGAGCCGACTCCGATCCATACCAGTTGGACCAACTTTTGTTAACCGGGAAAAAAAAAACAAAAAATCTCAACAGTTAATTAGCTAATGCCAAACTATACGAAAATGAAAATAACATTGTAATTTATTTATATACTCGTTTGAAAGATATCTAACTAATATGCATACTTACAAAAAACTAAGCATAAAAAAAAAAAAGGGAAGGGTGGGGGGAAATTAAATTGACATTTTATTTTAAAGACCAAATTTGACAAAGTTTAACTGTGCTTGATTCACGAGCATAGTGAAGAAATTAAATTAAATGAGAGAGATAATTGAAGGAAGATTCGTAAATTTGCGCTAGATTTTGAAATATCCAAGTTTGTTTTCACATGGTCGTGGACTCGTGGTCGTGGAAGGCCTCGCAAGTCACAATCATTTATTAGCCGTAGTGGATAGTATATTTGAATCTTGAAGTATATATGACCTTCTTCATTTCTCTTTGTGCTAACTAATAATTTTTATAAATTAATAAAAACAGTTAAAGTTAATAAAATAATTTTAAAATTTAAGTAATTTTTAATATTATCCCTATTAATTACACTAAACTTTAGTATTATATTATTATTACTCTCACTCATTAACTCTAGTAATTATGGACATACATAAAAAAAAAAAATTAATGCTCTTTGGAAACAAGTAAATGTCTTAAAAAGGGACCAAATATACTTACTAGTTGATGTTTTATAATAAGAATTAGAGGGAGTATGATATTGACTTTGATTTCTCACCCCCACATTAAATGATAGGCAATTAATTTGTGACTAGACTTATATACCCTCTCTGATCTTTATTATAAGACACCAACTAACAATTCTCACGTGCCAATAAAAATAGTTAAAGTCAATAAAATTATTCTAAAATTTGAGTAATTTCCAATATTACTCCTCCTAATTGCACTAAACTCTATTATTATATTATTATTACTCTTACCCACTACCTCTATTAATTATGGGCATACATGAAAAAAAATAATACTGCTTAAAAACAAGCAATTACCTTATAAAAAGGACCAAATATGCTTGCTAGTTTATACTTTATAATAAGGACCAATGAGAGTATGAAAAATCCAATATCTCTACATGGAGATTATATATATAAAAGATTTTTCACTACAAAAATATTTTTCCAAATAGTTTCAAAAAGGAAATAATGTTGGGGAAAATGACACATAAATACCAATTCAAATTATAAAACCCCAAAATATCTAATAAATATTTTTTTTAAAAAAAAACAAATACTATGGTAGGAATCTGGTGTATCAAAGTTTGAGGGAAAAGATTGAATGCCTTCCCTCTATTTCTCAATTTTTTTCTTCTCTCTCTCCCCTTTCCCTGCTTCTTCAATGGCACCAACTCCCTCTGTCATGCTTCTTCAATGGCGATTGGCGCAGGAAGAAATCGGTGTGGATAGATCTTCAGGTAGGACCTCAGATACGATATATTGAGTACAGATCGAACATGTCAACTTGGTTCAGCGCGAGCTGGACCTTAGTGGTACGAGAAGTTGATTGGTGTGAACGAGCATTTCCTCTGCGAAGCCAAGGAGCTTCCTTCAACATCATGCACCGGACGTAGAGGCTATGGATGAAGGGCCCACAGGATGAGGTGATTTTTGAGATTTCTCAAAGAATCTGAGGCATAAACCCAGACTATGAATCAAAGTGGAGGTTTAAATAGATTTGATTTGATTTACTATTTACACACGCAAAAATTAAGAAAAGAAAAAGAAAATATGATCTAAAATTTGAAATAAACAGTATCTGGATTTCGAGAAAGAAGAGGGTGAGCAATAAATATGGGATTTAACAAAAGTTGTAATGAGAATAATAAGTTCTTTAATGGGATTAACAAATTCATTAATAGGTTTAACAAGTTCATTCGTCAAGTGAAACTTCTGTCCCTAGAAAGACCAAAATCTGAGCATAATTAACAAAATTAGTAATGAAAATATTAAGTTCATTAATGAGATTAACAAGTTTAGAAATGAGAATAACAAGTTCATTCTTCAGAAGGAATAACAAGTTAAGTATGTGTTTCCCTTGAAAAATGAACTTGTTATTGTCATTACGCAATTTGTTAATAGTAGTCAAATTTTGGTTTCATTAGTGACATGCGTTCCCAAAAGAATAAACTTGTTATTTCCATTACGATTTTTGTTAAATCCCAAATTTATTGTTCAACTCCTTCTTCCTCAAAACCTAGATACTATACCTTGATCTTATACCTCGCCTCCCATTGTAAAAAGAAGTTGTCAAACTGAGAACTTGTTTTTTCATTAGAAAACATTTTTCAAGTGTTTTTATCAAATCTATAACCAAGCTATGAACTTGTCACCCAAAACCTCTTACTCCAAATCAAATACCTACTTTTTTTTTCAAACAAAGGTTATGAAAACATAGAAGGAGCTTTCGGGGACCTTAAGAAAAATATCACATTTTCACACACTATTAAGCTAGATGAACAAATTAGAGAGAGAGTGTGTATGTCTGCGTTGCCATTTCGGAAGAGGAGGGGGAAGAGAAACAGAGGAGAGAGGAAGCGGAAGAGAGGACATAATAGTAAATTTATTAGCATTTTAAAATCTCAATTTGATCCCTCTGACCTTTATATCATTTAATTTACAAATTTTAATAGATATTTGAGAGTTTTAAAATTTTATTTGATATTTATTTGTCACCCTCCATAATGTTATGGCGGGGACATAAAGAAGGGGGCCACTTACAAAATTGATCAATTAGACCAAAAAAAAAAAAACCATAGAAGAAAAAATTTAGGATTTTTAGTAGCAAGTGCTATCTTTTTCTTTTTTTTTTTGGATAAAAGAGTAGGCAAAGCCTTTAAATTAGAGGGGGAATAAATTCCCATACAATCTTGCAAAACCAAAGTCCTTAAGGAATCAGGATAGGAATCAATGAAATCAAGGAGCAAATGACAATTCTTTGCTAGATGAACAGCCACCTTGTTCTGGTGACGGGTAATATGAGTGATCTGAACTTCCCAAGAATGTCACATGTAGCCTTTAATTTGATCTGCAGAGTAACTAAATTCAGCAAACTATGTTTTCCATCCTCTAAAAGCAATTTAGCCAGGTTTTTTGAATCCGTCTCTGCTGCTTTTTTCCTGAGACCCATATTCCATGCTAATTGTAGGCCCTTTAGTAGCGCTTCTGCCTCGTGTGATTCATAGAGACCAAGGTAACAAGAGAAACCAGCCACTCATCTACCAAAGGAGTCACACAGAACTCCACCACAGGACGCTCTATTCATTGAGCTAGAAAGAAACCGATCCACCCACGTTAAGTTTTACATAATCTTGCATAGGAGGCTGCCAAGACTAATGTATAGAAGGTTTTGTGGGTATGTCAAATTCTTGGGAATCATTAACCACAAACAGAGGAAGAATATTGACGGAAACCAAAGCTGGATTACTTGGTCTTGCAAAATCAATGTTTTTTTTTTATAAGAAATTTTTAGGAGAAGGGTTGGTCTCATCCACAATCTAAGGGCAGGGCGAAATCTCCCTTTCTCCTAGGTGATACCAATGTTGAATAGGACGATCTGTCTATTACTCTCAGGTGTTTACCTAGACACCTAGGAGCTAGGATGTCTTCCCCAACGCCTTGACCAACTCCAGAATCGAACCCTCTTCCTTTGGTGAGAATGTCCGACCCCTTTGCCAATTGAGACTTGAGCCCAAGGGACGAGGGGTCTTTCAAAATCAATGTTAAAGGTAGACTTGTTTTTTGTTTTTTTTTTTGGTAAAATAAAGGTAGATCTGTTCCTCCAATTCCATAATAACCAAGTACCCACTCCAAGAATAAGACTCCAGCTGATGTGTTCTGAAGGCCCTTAAGAATTTTTTGGGCCAACTAAGAACTTGTAGAAATTGAATCCCAATTATATGGGCCTTAACAATTCCTGGGCTGGAATATCCCAGTTTAACGTCCATTCCATGAAATTAAATTTTCTGGGGCGTACTAATTTTTGTAATAAAATAATATAGTTATTTTACGAAAATTATTAGATTATTGAATTAGAAAATTTAATTTATTTTTAAAAAAATTATTTTCATTACTTGATGTTAAAGGGCACAAAGTTGACAAAAATTCATTATTTTCTGAAACGAAAAACATATATGAATGATTATGAGTATATTTAAAAGATCTAAACGTCACGTAAAAAAATAAAATCACATCTCAAGCACATTATTTTAAAAACTTTTATTTTCTGGATTTTCAAGGGAAATATTAGAGTGGGGAAGAAATTAAAGATACCGTCCTTTTATTTTCTTGACTGAAATAATTGAGAAATTAATGAAATTAAAGAAACGAAGTTAGTTATTACAATTATGCTGTGCATGTGAGAGTGGCGGTTGATGTGAGCGTGTGTATATAAAGGTTGTTAGAAGGTGAACGAAGTCACGCTTCGTTGGCGATTCAGTTCAGAAAACGAGCACACGCACTCTCTGCTTCTTCGTCTTCGATCTTCTGCTTCAAGCATGGGAAGTTGCAAGCCAATTGGTCTGATGCTGGGTTTTCCTTTCGCTTTAATGGCGGCATTTATATCCATTATCGCTGCTACAATCTTTGTTTTCGGGTACCTACCACTTTACCTTCTCCATTATATTTCTTCTTTTTTCTTTTGATTTTGGATATTTTATTAGTTTTGGTCTGAATTCTTGTGTTGTGCTATGTATTCTGGTTTTGTTATTTCTCTTTCTCATCATTCACCTCACCTTCTTTGATCTCTTCTTGAATTAATGTACATATACAGAGGTCAGGTTGTTTTTCATTCACTTGAATTGAATTACCTAGCTACTTTCTTTATAATGCGTGTGATTGATCTGCAATAATGAATCGATCAAGGTGTGGTTTGATCAGTTAATTGATTAGGATTTGTGGTGGTGTGTGAATTAATGGTGCAGGAGATTGCTGCATAAGGTGAGTCCCTGTTGCAAGAACTGTGATCAAGTTGCAACTAGGGCTTGCGGTCTCACCGACCTTCCCATCAGGGTTCTCCGCTGGTTCTGGGATAACAGTCCTTGCTAATCCTTTCGTATGTTCATGCAATTAATGATGATGATGATATCAAATATTAATTCAAATCAATCATGATGATGAGAAGAATTATATATTTAATATTCTTCTCGATTCGTCTGTAATTCTGACTTCAAAATTTCTTGGTTCGTTCCTATACGTTCGTCCTTATACTGTGTGGACAAGAAGTAATACACTGTAGGTGTGGTTGAATTTCTGGATCTACATATATTCTTTCTTTTACTTTGAGATCTTACATCTTAACTCCAATTAAATGTCATTTACTACGTGCTTTGAGATCGAAATATAGGTAGTATGCTCAGCTGGATAAGATAATTTCTCAAGATTTTCAATTCTAGTGTGTTCTCAACTTCAATTATTTTGCGCTAATTAATCTTTCTTGAGTTGAACGTTCGAGAACTTGATTACTTTGCCCTAATATGCACCAAGTATATATTTTGATATTGATGGTCAAGTTGTAGTATAGCTCTTGTTCTTGTAGCATACATAGGTTTCACACACACAAACATATATATACTCAGTTTGGTATATATATAATATGAATGAGAACAATTTCATTTATCCATATTCAACCAATGATGCGAATTAGTAGGAATGCTTGCTACTGTATGTTCTATCAGGAATTGTCACTTCAACTATCACACAGAAGTAGGGGAAATCTTCAAACAGAACTCAAACTATATTATCATTATTATTATTATTTGAATTGAATAATGCTTCAGTAATCGCTACGTTTCCTCTGCTTGTTTGTTCACTTTCTTCTATATGTATATATATAAATAAATAATTTTGTAAGCCACGCTTTTGAGTATTCTGAAAGTTGGTGGTTGGTGCTTGGGTGGAGTTGGGTTGTGGGTTTTAAATCTCTAAACATTTTGTACTCTCCTTTTATTTAGTGTATTTTACCCCTCCTTTTTCACATTTAAGTATTTGGGTTGAGGGTTTTAAGTATTATTCTCCACACATTTTATACTCTTCACTCTTACTTTACTAAACCTTATATCTATTTTTTTTTTTTCAATACATTAAGGAGACATAAACTTTCTATCTCTATTTCGCTTCAAATCATTATGTCTGAGATAGTTTTAGGGTAACTATTCTTCCACACGCTATATAATTGCATTTCATTTTATTTTATTTTTTTGTCTAAGCCAATTTTACAAAAATACGCATATTTGAATTGTTTAATTAAAAAAATAACAATTTTAAAACTTAAATTAAAATATAGTAGCAATTTATTGGAAGTAAATTAAAAGTTTAAAATAGGGTCAGAAATGTATTTTGAAATTTCAAAAGTTGGGCATGACCTTAGCTGTTCAAGGCTTCGAGCCGTGCCTCTGCGTTTTGCCAACGTCTCTTTTTTGTTTTTTGCCCTTTTTGGGACCTGAGTTTCGTCAACGTATCTAGAATCTAGATTGATGCCACAGTAGGATCCGCGCACCGTTTGTTAGTTAGGAGTTCCAAGTTCTAATCGGCTAATCCGATTATTCCGACTCAAAGCGTAACAGCGCAGACGATTTCTGGAACCTTCCACAGAATTCTCAAACCATCAAAATTATTGCCGAACCTGCCATAGAGACTCGGATCCCACACCCCATTAAACACCCTCCTTCGGACCCAATCCTTTAAACCATTCATTCATCGATTCCCAAGTTCTACGCGCAAAGATTGAGAGGCCGAAGAAGAGAAAGAGGGCAGAGGAACGAGGTTCCAACATGGGTGTGGACTATTACAAGATCTTGCAGGTCGACAAGAATGCCAAAGACGACGACTTGAAGAAGGCTCACAGGAAGCTTGCCATGAAATGGCATCCTGATAAGAACCCCGATAACAAGAAAGAAGCTGAAGCTAAATTCAAGCAAATTTCTGAAGCCTACGACGTAAGTTAATCTTCTACCTACTTCCTTTCGGTTTATCGTTTCGAAAATTTCATCGGTTTTCTCTGAAAGTATTGAACTTTAGGGGGTGATGCTTATTGTTTGCTGAAATTCTTATAGGTTCTGAGTGATCCACAAAAGAGAGCCGTCTATGATCAGTATGGTGAAGAGGGTCTGAAGGGTGGGGTTCCGCTTCCCGATGCCGGAGGGGCTTCTTTCTTTCCAACGGGAGAAGGAACGACGTCGTTTAGGTTCAATCCTAGACACGCCGACGACATTTTTGCAGATTTTTTTGGGTTTTCGAGCCCATTTGAAAATAGTAGTGGCTATGGAGGGATGAGGTCCAGGTTCTCGAGTGGGATTTTTGGCGATGATATGTTCGGATCATACGGAGATGCAAGAGGGGGAGTCCATATGAGTCCAGGTGGTCCTCGAAAAGCTCCTCCTATTGAGAACAGATTGCCCTGTAATCTCGAAGAATTGTACCAGGGAACTACAAAGAAGATGAAGATCTCCAGAGAAATCGCTGATGCTAGTGGGTAAGTAATTATGTGCACCTGTACATTATTTTATCCTTTGTTTTTGTTTTTCTTCATGTTAGGAGATTCTGTAACCATTTGCTGTCGGCTATTTTTATGCATGTTTTTTGTAATGATTATTTCTGTTGAATGAAACTTTTTTCATTGTTTCCTGCCACCCTTTGTTTATTCACTCGTCTGTTTGATCTTTCCTATGTAAGTCTCAGGCTTTGGTGGGCAGGTAATTAAGCGGTGAATGCATGAATTGTTTTCGTGTGATGTATTGATTGATAGTTCACAAGTAATTTGAAACAATTGAACAACGAGTATGTTATCAACGTTTGTTTTTCTCCTCTTGTAATGATTCAAGAGGTCTATCACCCGAACTCCCATTGATAGCATCCAAGATATCCAATAGACTCTTTGGTATATCCAAATCGTGACATTGAGAAATAAATTCAGTCAACAATTCTTTGAGAGCTGACCGAAATAACTTTCCTGATGTTCTAGCCTTTGTTTTTGTGAGAAGCATCAATTTTTTTTAGCTCTGGCGTTCTCACTTCGCCAAGTCTCCATATAGCCTTCATAATATCATCTTGCAAGGATTTGGCTTTAGATACAAGTTGGTCACACCTGTTCATATATATAACTTTATGGTTTGTAAGTTTTCGTGATAAGTCAGCTACAACCATGGCTTTGGCTAAGGGCTCTGGTAGCTCATCTCCTTTGTCGAGTTTAGAACTTATTTCCTTACTAATTTTCATCACCCTCGTGATCAGATCATGCGGTGATCTACATGTCTTACACCTCAATTACGAAGGGGCAGAAAGACGTGGAGATCATTGAAGGATCTGATCATGAGAGTGAGGAAAATTAGTAAGGAAATAAGTTTTAAATTCAATAAAGGAGATGAGCTACCAAAGCCCTTAGCCAAAGCTATGGCTATAGCTAACTTATCATTAAAACTTGCAAATCACAAAGATATATTTTTGAACAGGTTTGACCAACTTGCGTCTAAAGCCAAATCCTTGCAAGATGATATTATGAAGGCTATATGGAAGACTTGGAGAAGTAAGAACACCAGAGCTAAAAAAATTGATGCTTCTCGCAAAAACAAAGGCTGGAACATCAGGAAAGTTACTCCGGCCAGCTCTCAGAATTGTTTACTGAATTTCTTTTTCAAGGTAACGATTTGGATATACCAAAAAGTCTATTGGATATCTTGGATGCTATTAATGGGAGTTCGGGTGATAGACCTCTTGAATCATTACAAGAGGAGAAAATCAAACAAGAGGTTGATGACATATTAACCATCAAGACCAAATCTTGGTAGTTGCATTTGATCTCGCATCTTGTTTGTTCCTTGAACTTCTTCTAGATGAGATATGATCCTATGGGTTGTGAAAATCTTATATCAAGTGGATCTTGCATCACAACTTCCATATTCTCATATCCATAATCTGTTGGGATGAATGAATGATGCCAGAAAATAGATCATTCAGAATTTTACCTTTGGAAATCATCATATGGAACTGAGATACTTTTTCTTGCTCATCTATTTGTACAATTGAAAATAAGGTTGCATCTCTATACTTTCACTTATTTGTTGCCTTGTTTTGCTTCATCTTTTAACTGATTAATAATGGGCTGGCTTTGCTTGCTTGGTGGTGAAGCAAAACCATGCCTGTGGAAGAGATCCTAACTATCAACATCAAGCCTGGTTGGAAGAAGGGTACGAAGATAACCTTCCCAGAGAAAGGAAATGAGCAGCCAAATGTGACCCCGGCAGACCTTGTTTTTATCATTGACGAAAAGCCTCACAGTATTTTCACTCGTGATGGAAATGATCTGGTTGTGACGCAAAAGATCTCTCTGGCGGAGGCCTTGACCGGTTATACAGTACAGCTGACTACCTTGGATGGAAGGAACCTGACCATACCAATCACCAATGTGATTCATCCAACCTACGAGGAGGTTGTTCCAAGAGAAGGAATGCCACTCCAGAAGGATCCCACAAAGAAGGGAAACTTGAGGATTAAGTTCAACGTTAAGTTCCCGACTCGGCTGACATCAGAGCAGAAGGCAGGAATCAGGAAACTCCTGGGTGCCTCACCCTGAGGGTTACTTATGGGGAAGCTTAGCCTCCTGAAAGATTGTGTTTTTTCTCACTTTGATGTTTCGTAGTACTAGAAAGGCAAAAAGTTGTTGAAGAGAATCTATCAGACATCAGTTGAACCAAAGTAAGAAAGAAATTCAATCTTTGCCACAGATGGTAATGCTTGGCAGAAGTTTAGGGGATGGTGAAGAAATGTATAATTTGGTTTTGTGTATCTTTAGTTTAGTGATACAAATTTTGATAGATTATTATTTTTGGTTTGTAAGATTTGTCAGTGAATGAAAATAAACAGCTTCTGTTACACAATGAGCTGAACATGAATTTGTTTGTGGGGTGGTATGTAAATATCATGTTTTGATCCCCCATGCGCGTGCCTTCTAGAATGATTGCTGAATCCTAAGAAAATCCTGAATAAAGATAAGTGAAGATTGCAAGATTATCAATTAATTAGTAATTAAGAATGTGAATCAAATCAAAAGAAAATACGTGATGAGGATTTTATTGGCCCATTATAATAAAGATTGCGAGATTGTAATCTTGAAACTAGTCGTTGACGGTATTTCTTAATCCTTTCCCTAGTAGGCCATGAAAGTAACAAGATTATCATGATTAGGTTTTAACAAAAATAGTAATATACAGATTCCAATAAGGAGTAGTAATTTGAACAGTGAACTGTCGGTGTTTAAATTTTTAGCAATACCGTAAATAAACCCAATCGTCTATTATAAAGTTATAGGAAGAACAGAGAGTCCCACATAAAAAAAGTTTCATTTAGAGAATTGTTAAAATTACTCCATTAATTGTATTTATTTCTTTATCCTTCAAAACTTAATTGTGACAGGTGTTTATAACCAAAAAAAAAAATCATTATTAAAATCGCACTTTAACCCTATAATATTACTATTTTAATTAATTATTTTTTTTATATTTTAATAAAACATTAAATCGATACAAATTCATAGTGAATCTCCATTACCGTTAAATTGAAAAAATGGAAAGGATCATGAATTCAAGCATCTCAAACTGTATTCTTTTTTTTTCTTCAAACAAACTATATTCTTTGGAATAGTTATGTTTGAAATATGTATTGAGATTTATGGTTGGTTATATGAATCACATAAAGCCACCATGCTCTATCAATACCCTACTCTTTACTACACATGAATATAAAATTTTTTGGTCATTAATTTTATTTTATTTTTTGATTTTGCACAAACATTCAAAGTCTTGAAATTGCTTTAAAAAGATGGGTCAAAAGGACTGAGAAAATACTCCTCATCCTTGGGTTCAACTAGTGTGGGGGTCGGTCTTCCTCACTTTTAGGGTCCCTGCATTTGGTCAAGGCGCTGGGGGAGGTATCCTAGAGGTTTAGGAAGCAGTGGTAACACTGGTAGAGGTGGAAGCATGCGTACTCTCTAACTAGTATCCCCTATGGATTGGGTTACCACTGGTAAGGTAGAGGTAGAGGTATGTGTACTTTTTGGCCAGTATCCCCTATGGACTAGGCTCCAAGCACTCTGCCCTTGGACTGTAGGTGAGCCTAACCCCTTTCCTAAAATTTATATATAAAAAAAAGACTGAGAAAATGCATTATGCAATTTAATATGTAATTTCTCCCATAATTGAGAGGAGAAACAAATTTCATTTCACCATTTTGTAAACTACAAAATATATATATCTTTTGTTGTACAAAATAACATACGCAATTGATGACTACTCTAAAGGTACCTTAAACATTAGCACTATTCCTAGTTTCCTACATCACTAAACATGTTAATACAACAAAATTAACCTAATACATCACTAAGCATGTTAATATTCCTAGTCTCCGTAATCAATGCTTCTTTTAGCCGCTGTACTCTGAGGATGAAGAGATCAATCCATCTGGATCCAAGTTTTGTTCTGCATCTTCCCCATTCTCTTCTATGTCTGAATCCCCATTTATGAAAACTTCGACATCAACATCGACCTGCTCATCATCCTCGTCCTCATCAATATCCTCTTCTTCGTCGTCATCTATATTAAAATCAATCCCTTTAATTAAATTGTTAGGCTTCCCACTAAATCCACCCCCATCTTCGTCATCATCTAAACTAAAACTATAAGCTTCTACCATATTCTCAGACTTGTTGCCACTAAATACACACCTATCATAGCCATCATCATTATTATCCACTATATAAGTATTCCCGTCACCTGTTACTTGATATTTATCTTCCTCATAATCTGATCTCCCAGAAATGCTAGCAGCATTTTCAGGAGTCTCCATTTGACAACCAATGGTTTCAGCTACATTGCTAGCCTCCCTGACAAAAACACCAGCTGATTTCTCTTTGGGAGCACCCCTCACAACAGTAATCTCACGCTCTTTAGATGCTGGTTTCTTCCTACCACTTTTGATGCTTAGACGGGAGCGACGCTGCCCACCACGAGCTCGTGATTTCCCCTTCCATCTTAGTCCTTGGCCAAGTCTCCTGCCGCTAGTGGCAGTAACTTTCTTTCTAGGTTCAGATCTTGAATTGATGATCCTTCCCTGTGATCCCCCACCATGAGAGGGACCACGGCCCTGTCCACGGGACCTTTGTCCTCGACTGTAGCTAGCAAATCCAGCACCCAGATCAACCATGTTAAGCCCAGACAAACGTGAAGTCTCAGCTGTAGCAGCAGCAACTTGAACAATTTTGGCAGAATCATATTTTGAAGGAAACTTCTGAAAGACAAGAAGTTGTCAGAATAATTTTCAAACAAAACTCCTTTTGCAACAAGAGTACAACGCCACAAGAAGTAGCCAGATTACTGTTCTGTACATCAAAATCCAACATAAAGCATAGCAAGAAACTTTACTCAACCAGCATATCAAATTATGGCCATGCCAATAGCTTTTGTATGTGTTTACATATTATTACTGCTATAGATATAAATAAAAAAAAAAACAAAAAAAAAACTCTTAAAAAAAAGGATATAAAAAACAGCAATCATGTGGATAAACAATTTAAGCTTTCGGTCAGTGGTTCTTATGTAATATCTGACTTTCAATAACTAATTTCCCATCCTTCAAAATCCAAAGGGTTTGTCGTAAACACACACACACACCATATCATAAAGGAAATTCGGCAAAGGTTAACTGTTTCAGCAAGGACCTCAACATTTCAAAGTTGAGTGTGTCACCTCTTGCCTCTCTGTTTTTGTGTTGGGAATTATTCACCTTCTTTCCACCATGTTTCCCTTAAAATATTTATGCTTATCCCTGTTTTTTTACTCTAGTCAAAGAAGGGAACTGACCATAACATTATCAGTTATCTTGTCCTTTTCAGACTCCAGCTTCTGCTCCAAGGTATAAAAGATTGAGATGTCAAGTTCCATGAGCCTTAGCGCCACAGCAGCTGTTGTATGAGGCACCCATGGCAGTACAGGAATTCTTTCAGCTACCATGGAATCACCATGAAATCCAGAAGAAAAATTAGAACCCAACAGCTCACTGGTAGTCTTGAAGTTTGAAGCCAAATAATTCCTCTTGATAGCACCCTCCAGTATAGTCAATATCTAAGAAAGATAAAATGTTTTCAATAAACACAAACATATAAATAAATAAGGAAAAATCTTAACAAAAATTGCATGCCACATATTTCATGTTTCATGGATATATTGCTTAGAAAAAAAACATATTATGAAGTTAAAAAAAGATGGAAAAGCATAATAAACAAAAAAGCCACAAATTACAATCACCAAAAAGCCCGAACAAGTAAAGCACCTCAAGGGATGAGAAAATTTGGGTCCTTCAGGACAATTCGTCTTTCCACAGACTAATTGGGTCTAATTGAGTAGGGTGAACAAAATACGCTCTCTCCACATGACTACATTCTATCACTGTAAGGTACTGGACTTAGAAATAACTATGAAAATACATTTTAAAGAGTGGTTAAGGTACAAATTTGTCTTGGAAGTTTTTGCTGAGGTGCAATGTTGCCTTGGAAGTTTTTCTAAGTTTAATGTCATCTTGAAAGTTTTAAAACGTAACAATGTTGCCCTATGATATTGAAAAACTAACATTGATTATTAAAAAATTGACGTTGACCCTTAACTTTTTAACGAAAAAGGGCAACATTACTCTATGTTAACACTTCCAATATAACATTGAACCTAAAAAACTTCCATGGTAACATTGCACTTCAGCGAAAGTTTCCAAGGCCAATTTGCACCTTATCCCTTTAAAGAGTGAGAGGATACACTTTAAATAATGTCCAAAATCCACCCAATAACATTGCAATAGCAAATATTTCACGTTGTGTTTATTATCATAATCCTTATTCTGAATAGGCATTACTGTTCCAGTCGATATCAGTATATTCCTCTTTTATATCTTCTAGATATGTTTACTCACTACAGGAAATTGAGCATCAATTGTCCTGTTGTATTTTTCAGATAGGTCACCCACTAAAGGACATTGTGCATTGACCGTCTTTTATGAAAGACAAGGAAGACCACTTGCGTGCATTGTCAAGATGATAACAAACAACAAAAGGTTTTAATGCCTTGAAATTTCAAATAATCCTTTATCAAATAAAGACAAAAACAACCTCAAGAAGTTCTTCAGAGGAAGAAGAATCATGCAGCTTGATAGTCCAAGACTTCCGATAGCTGTCTGTCCAGCTAGGTTCAAGAGCTTCTTCTGGAATGGAAACCTGCCAAATCATGGTTATAAATTATAAGTTCCATTTCCCCAGAAAAAACAAAAAAAATAGACACCTTATTCATAACTAATATTCAAAATATAGCTGCATCAAAAGTAATATACGAAATATACTGAATCAAAATGATGTATAGGTGGTCACCTCAACTATTGACAACAGCACTTTAAGCAATCTCATTCTTAATGGAGAAGAGGGGGGGACACTAAATGCATAATCACTGGTAATCTTCACTTTTCCTTCACATTGAGCCATATGTTCAGAAGAGCTTAAGTTGCTCTTACAAGTACGAAGGGTTCTACAGCAGGAAGGAGATGGAATTCCTTCATATAGATAGATCCCATGGCAGTAGTCACACATGCCCAGCAATTGACTACCCCTTCTCTTCCCAGCCCTCAATGCGTGTAATACTGAGGAATCCAGGCCTTCCTTCAGCATCCACTTTTCAAAATCCTGGTACCTCCTCAAAGCATCTTGGTTATCAGAATCATTCCTTCCCAGCTGAATCACAAAAGATGTTGATGTCTCCAACACATCTGAATTAGTACTGTACATGGAAGCACAGCAACCATGTTCGGTAGCCATTTGAAAATCTTCTGTTTTAACAGTGTCTCCATCTTGTCTTCTCAACTTATTCCTTCTAGCAGATTCCTTGAAGGACATTTCGATTCGCCGCAACATCATGTGCAAATGGGATTCCCTAATCCCACGTACATCCAATGATGCCAAGAGAGCATCAAAACCCTGAGTATAAAATGAATTCGGTATGAAAATTCAATACAAAACAGACTGATTGTTTGAAGAAATAACAGGTAAAAGTAAAAAAAAAAAAAAAGGGTTCACTCATAGCAACTAGGCATTTAATGAGGCAACTTTACCATGTGAATTAAACAGTATTTGTGATAGAATCCCATGGCCTTTGCAGGTTTACACCAGAAGGAACTGTGTGGGTTAAGTAGGGGCATTCTAGTCTTATGTTCTGTTTAGGAATTCCAGGGCAGTTTATATCAATTATTAGGTTATCCTTATCTTATCCTAGACAGTTATTATGTTGTAGGCCTATTTAAAGATGTTCAAGACTTGTTATCATCATGAAAAGTATTATTCAGAATTATTGTCTTGTCCTAGAGTTTCTGGCTCTAGTTTTCCTTTTTCCTCTCTTTATTTCCTAGGTTCTATCAATTTGACATCTCTGGCCTTACCTTTATAAGGCTCAGCAAGACAGATTATAGAAAATAAACACTTGAATTATATAATCATTATCAAGGAAAAGCTCAGCTACAAAAGAAAAACCTCTTCAGAATCAATCAGCCTCCAACAACCATCGTGCATCTCCACAAAAACCCTACCACAACCTGGATCATTTTGAGAAGCACATGTAGTGAACTGCCAATATCGATTACGTCTCCGATCCAAACCAAGAGGCAATGACCGATAAATATAAGTTTCCTCTGCTAAATGACCAATGTATGCCTTAAAATTTGATTTTGACTTTTCAGCACCAGATCCAAATTGTTGGTGAGAATAACTATCAGGGGCAGCATAGTCTTGCATTTTTTCGATTACTTCAGATGGAACAGTATTGCCCAGTAGATTATTTAAATGTACTTGCTGGGCAGGGGGAGTTGGTAGTGTTTTGTCAATCCTGTTATCGACACTGAGCGAAGGGCTCTGTTTACCCTCCATGGATGACATTGAAGGAGTTGGTTCCTTCTTATTGCCCACACAAGGGACAGACTGCACCCTAAAAAAGCAATCCTCTTTGATTCGGTGTCTATCAAGCTGCAACTCTGTCCACACCTGCTTTCTTAAAGCATTTGCTGCTTCTAGACGCTCCTGAAACATAGATCGCTGAGGTTAAAAAAGTTGTAAATTTCACAAACACGCTGTAGGGAAATGATACTAATAAATAGTACCTCAAGAACAAAACGAATTGAATTTCCTTCAATTGCCACACCAATCAGAGCAACAAGGGCATTAAGTCGCTCTTCTACACTAAGATTTGAGTACTCTCCTTCAATAAGCCCCTCAACCCATGGTTCACAGGAATTACTTTCATCAATAACGGTGTCTTCCAGATCAAGTTTAGTTACAACATTGCTACTACCAGCAATCTCCTGGTTAAATTCTTCAGCAACAATTGATGCTACACCCTCGTTCATTTGTCCATTGCCACTGTCAGGAGGTTGCAAAATTTCACCACTGCCTTCTCTATTCTTGACTACAGTGTTCAAACTAGATTCCACAAAATCAGAAGCCTCCTTCTTATTTGTTTCATTTACTAAATCATCACCCTCAGGATCTTCTGCCATATCAATTTCCGAATCATCATCCCTTTCCCCATCATCTGGTTCTTCTGCATTCACCAGTCCATTTTTGAATATCCTGATTCTTTCCCTAGCAGCTGAGAGGATTGCCTCGCCATCAGCTGGGTCCTTTCTATATGCAGGACGTACACAATATGTTGAAGGAGCTGTCCTTTCAAAAAGCTTGGTGTCTCTGGACAAAGCAGCAGCGATAGAAGCCTCAGGAGTTTTGCTTGTCGTAAGATCACGAAGTCCAGATTTCTAGGAATAACAAATAGAAATGAACTTCGTAAGTTTAATTAAACACAACATTGAATGCAATATCCAGTAGACACGGTTATACCTGAATCTTGTCTGCAGTTTCTAATATGGTGAGGCCCCTGCTTCCTTCAAGAGATAAGACATGAAATGCTGCAAACTTAACAGTTCCAGGTGTCAAACGATGCCTAGATCTTCTTGGGTTAGATAAACCCTTTTCTTGCATGATAGCAACAGCATTTTCAACAGCCGCCCCACTACGTAGATTGGAAATAACATCTTCACCATCAATACCCTGCACTTTCAACCCAGAGAGAAATGATAAACAAGGAAGAAAACCAAAGAAGAAGAAGAAAAAAGAAAGAAAAGGGGGAAGAAGGAAACAAAGAAACAAGATTAAGGCCGAATCCAAAGTTGTCATTAAATGCTTAAAAAATTATATCCAAGTCAACTTATGGATGACTATGATCAAAAACATAAGTAGCATGCACATGCTATGCACTTAATCATTGGTTTGAAATTCTATTAAAGAAAGGTAACACCTCCTCTCTCTTCAAAATCCCTGATTTTATTATATACATTATTAAGTGAGTGTATCCTGTGTTTCTCTCCTTATTTTACGGCCTTTTCATTTATGTATATTCTATTATATTATACTATGCATTAAAGACTTTATTTAAAAGATATGATTTTCGATAGAGCATTATGGCATCATACAATTCATATAGCCGAAACCACCTAGTGGAAAAGACTTTATTTAAAAAATGTTCTCATGAGATGATCAAACAAACGGAAATTAAACTGTTTTTAGAAGTGCTTATTGATAAGAGTGAGAGACTTGAGGAAAAAACAAAGTAACTAATGAATGTTAGATAAAAAAAATTGGCTTTGACAAATGAAAAATAAATTATATTTTCTAGGAACAGTCCATCAGTAAATTAGAACTCAAAGAAAGCAATAAAGACCTAATGTGTAGACCCAGCTAGTTCAAACTTTTTCTCTTTTGCTCTTTGCTATAGGAGGACCAATTCTTGTAGCTGATACAATTTTTAGTGTTACATAGAAGTAAAATTTGTGAATAAAATTCTCCACAAAAAATGAAAAGAAATGCACAAGTAATTATAACCCGACATTAATGGATAATTTTCTATATATCACTCACCAGAAACAGACACATTTTTGTATGTAAAAGAGAATACACATTAGCTTTAAAAAAGAATAACTAAATACTAAATTTGATAGTTGAAGGAAAATTGATTTCTTGTAAAACTCATGCTGCAAATTCAGAACAATGACAAAAGACTAAGGTGCCTTTGACATTGCACTTGGTAATTCTAACTTTTGATAAAAGAATTTTGATTAAAAGCATCAGTGATGTATAGAGGAAAAACAATTCACCTGACTGTTATCATGAGGATACACCGGTTCAATGATTCTTTTCTTTAATTGTGGCCCAAATCCAGCTGATAAAGCAAATTGCCGCATAATTTCTGGCCATGTCAAGGGATTTAAGAGTCGCTCCCAATTTCTTATATCAAACCCCCACACATATGCCTGACAGTACCAAACAAAAGTAGTAGAAATTACTTTTTTATCCAGAAGGAAAAAGAATACGTTTACAGACAACAAAAATGAGGAAAACGCACCCCTTCAACTACTTGTGGATGACCCCCACAAGGGTTGACAGCACTGTTATAATTAGCTCCTACCCCAGTAGTTCTTGCAACATCTTCAATATCTTTTATAATAGATCTGAAAAGAGCAATATGAATCTCGCCTAACAACCTAGGATCCTGAACCATTAAAAAGAAAAAGATATGCGTCAATCAAGACATGGCAAAAAGGATATAGTATACACAGGACTTTAATAGAGACCCAAGAGATTAGGGAGAAGTGTATATACATACATGGTCATGGAAAGCTTGTAAAAATTCATCCAAGGTGAATGGCCCAATCCCAAGAACATCTGCAAAGGAGACCAAAAACCTCCAAACCTAAAAAATAAGAATTTCCAATATTATTTGACAAAATTTTGCCCAAGCATGGACTGTTGAAACAAGTACAATTGAAAAACTAATAGGGTAAAGGAACAAAAATACACATGTGCTATATCCTCGAGAGCACCCAGCACCATATGTTTTTTTTTGGAGCAAAAATACACACGTGATTACCATTTTGGAGCAAAAGTCACATCCCACCGTTATATTACTGTTTACCACCGTTATGTTACTGTTCATTTCATTTCTTTCTATCTCATTACGGTGAACAGTAACATAACGGTGGGATGTGACTTTTTCTCCAAAATGGTAATCACGTGTATATTTTTGCTCCCAAAAAAAGCATATGATGCTGAGCGCTCCCAAGGGTAAAGCACATATATATTTTTCCTCCTTTACCCAAACTAATATTATTCAATGAACAATGTGATAAGCCTTCTTTACTTCAGAACATGCAACCAAAGCAATGTTCTATACATAAAACAACTCTATGTGGTTACAAGTTCAATCCCAAGTATGATATAGATCCCAGTTGATTAACAATATATTTAGCTATACCAGAAAATATGAGTAGAAATGTATTATCCATAATCATTTGGCCACACAATGCAATAAGAAAGAATCAGCTACATAACTGAAGCGCATAGTAAAACTGTAAAGACGGACAATCCATATTGGAGATTCTCTTCATAAACTTAAACCTAAAACCAGAAACAAATGGAATGGTCTTACCATCAAAAGGTTCCCGATGTTCTCGTCAGAATCCAACCAAGGTGGAATTGAGAAAGGTCTTTTCAGGAGTACAGTCTTCGGTGGAAATGAAGCCCGCCCATCTGAAAAACAAATATCAGTTATTGCTTCCTTGAATAGTAATTATTTCAACGACATAAATTAAAACCTAAGCAACAAGTAGAAAATGATAAATTTAAGCAAAGAATACAAGTTTAGTTATGGAACATGCCAAACAACTTATACGTCCACCACAAGGTAAGGCCATGCAAAAGAGTACAATTATTTGTGACTGAAAATTTCATAAATTTGGAGCAATATTTCCAAAATTTTTACAATATGGCAAAAAGTTGTAGGATATATTAAAGTATTGGTATCTCAAGCAATCCTTTTATTCACCTTTAAATAATTCAAGATTCTGTAAAGTTTCATGGTCAAGGGACAACATAGAAGAAAGTCCCTTTTCAGATGTCGCTAACTCCATCAATTCCAGTCGTTCATCTTCAATAAGTTCCGTTGATTCTTTTACCATTTTGCGAGCAATAGATCTCTCATTGGCAGCTCTGATCCTTGCTGCCTCTTTCTCTTTGCGTAGTTCTTCCTTCTGTTTCCTTTTCTCAGCCTGCAAGAGCCAATAAACATCAGCATCACCTTATTTTGATATGCCAGATCACCGCAAACTAGCTAAATTCCTTGCATACTCTGATTGACTCTTTCTGCAAAATCTTCTCCCTCCGCACAAGCTCACGCCTCTGTTCTTTTTGGTATCTCTCCTCTTCCCGCTGTCTTTCACGCAATATCCTTTCCTCTTCCTTCCGCCTTTCACGTTCATGCCTCTCCATCTCTTTCCTTACTTGCTCTTGTCTCTAAATGAATGACAAGACAGCACAATATTAGTCATAGAGCAAACTGTTGAAGGGTAAAAAGTGAAGAGACTAATCCAAACCTTTTGCCTTAAAATATCCTGCTTTTCAAGCTCTTTTCTGATTCGTTTCTCTTGTGCCTCAAGTTCCCGCTGCAATCTAGCCTCTTCATTCTGCAAGTGAAAATGAAAACACTTGAGCTGCAACTCTATAGTGATAAATCATGCAGCAATAATGTCTTCAGCTACCTTCCGCTTCTTCTGAAACCGTGAAATTTGCTCCTCATGGATAACCTTCTGGTCAAATGGAGTTATGCTGTCAATTTGAGCTGCAGGGTAAGCTCCAACATGAGAGTCAACAAGCACATCTACAAACGTGTTTTTCCATGGAACATTATCATTCTGTCTAGAAGCAGAAGGTAAAAGATTATTCTGCCTGCCTTGCTGAGACAGAAGATTTAACCCTGGCATCGGGTTCTGGTATCCATACCCATAGGAAGCAATTTCATTCCCATCAAGGAATTGTTGCCCACTAGATAATGAAGTCCTTGCATGTGGAGTTCCACCAAGAGAATCATATTGATTAGGAGTGACTCTATCATAGTCATATGCCTCATTTTTAACGGTTGGCTGCTCTGGAATAAATTTATATTCATGGAGAGTCCTTGAAGCACCCTGGAAATCAAACTCGTTAGACAAGAAAAACAAACACATATTTGTCTTATGAAAAAAGTGCATGACAAGAAGCGAGAAACACAGAAAAGTAAAACTCCCTTTGGTCTTAAATATAAGACATAGTTGACTTTTTTGGGACGATAAAAGAAGCTAATTAAACTACTTTAAGATAGTTATATTTATTGTTGTTTCTCTAAACTAATTTTCCTAACATATAAATATAAACTGATATATAATATATAACTTATTTTGTTTCCTTAACCTCCCCCGGCCAAAAAAAAAAAAGAAAAAGAAAAAAAAACCCAACTGTCTTATATGTGTTGTATTGGAGGGAGTAATAAGACTACCTTTGGAGACACAAATTACTAACCTTGTCCACTCGTTCATAAATTTTAGCCTCAAAAGGTCTTCCAGATTGTCTCTGCTGCCCCATCGTAGTAGGAACTGGGTTAAGAAAAAAGGTGAAAAGAGTTTAAATGCATTAAGCTTACAACATGAAGCCATACCAATTGAAACAGGTCAAACAGACTTCTCCGGCCCCCTAGATTAGAAACAAAAGAAAGTCCTTTCCCTTGTCGGGTCATTCAGACATTCAAGGTAGGTCTTAGGAATGTTACTTGCAATTCTTAAATGGAGAGCATCAGAAAACCAACTTTACCTATTGGTGCACCAAAAGCACCAGGTGGCAACGGATCAAATTCCATCCCCAGAATTGGCCCGTCCCCTCTTAATGGCTCCCCTAATTGTGCTTCCATAAATGCAATTGCTTTCAGCTCAGCTTTGAACTGATGTGATTCATAGTAACACTCCATTGCTGGCAATCCCCCTCCAATACTAGGAAAGGCCATACCAGGTCGCCGTGGATCCATATGACTGTATGGCCTCTTCCCAGAAATGGAATCACGCGCATGTCCACCATCACCCAGTAGCTTCTGTTCAGAACCATCAGCCACTGGCACCAGAGTCGGAGTCACAGCTCCAAGTGGCGACTCATTTCCCGGCTTCTTCGCTGATGGTGTCTTTCTGTCTTTCAACCTGCGGTGACAAAACCACATCTGCAGTTGACGATCTGAAAGACACAATTTCGCTGATAGTTCTGCTCGCAATGCCTCGGATGGATACGGTTCGGCTGAATCAAGTAGCACGACCCAGAAAAGAAAAGGCATATTTCAGCAAATTTCACAAGATATACCAGAGAAAAATAACACATGAATAAACAAACGGAAAAATCACTAACTAGCATAAGTTTTCTCCAGAATCTCTAACTGGAAAGCAGTCTTCATTTTGCGCTTGGTTTTATTCTCCCCCTCAGGTGGCTTTTTCTTCTCTCCTTCTGAACAAGCCTCCATTGCTAAGGATGAAACTCACGCTCGCACAGAAGTCCCAACTAATTAAACCCCACGGAACAATCAACCTTACACAAAAAATTGCTCCTGGAGACAAAGAAAAATCCACAGTTCCACAAAACCACGCCAAACACCACACGGAACACAATCGCCCAACGAATTGAAACCTCTACGGCTTTCAAAAACAACCCAGAAACCAAACAAAACTATACTAAAGCAGAAATGGAGAAGAACTGGCAAATCCACAGTTCCACAAAACCACGCCAAACACCACACGGAACACAATCGCCCAACGAATTGAAACCTCTACGGCTTTCAAAAACAACCCAGAAACCAAACAAAACTATACTAAAGCAGAAATGGAGAAGAACTGGCAATCCTTTCACCCCATCCGAAACGCGAAATCGTCCATCTGGGCCTGAAGGGCAAGTTGGGAGCATAAATTCAGACTTTCTCTCTCTAGCATACTGGGAGTCTCTCTCTACGGGAATCAAAGAAGTTTTCTGAGGGTGTGATTGAGATGTGCGGTTAGATTTTGGGAATGACAAACAATAATAATTAATACTCCTACAACAGTAGTACAGATTACGTAGAAAAAGAGGAATGCAACAATAATAAAAATGGGAAAGGTATTTTGATCTTGGATGAAAAGAGAAGCTACGAACAAACGAACGAACAGTCATGCCTTCCCCAATGGCTGCCATAATTTAATTCGCTTTTTGCAATATTTATGTTTTAAATCATATAATAGGTTGGATAAAATGTTGCAGAGAGGTGGAAAATATAAAAACTCATAAAGAGAAGAAAAGGAATAATAAATTCAGATGTTTTTAAAGAGAGAAGGGGTAAGCATTTGTTGTCAGTCAGCTGGCTTTTTCGCTTGGAATGAGAGTGAATGTAACCGGCGATCGATTCACGAATATGGATTATCGCGGTTTGTGTGTGGTGACTGCCTGGTGAGTTTTGATTTCTCTCTCTAATCCAAAATCAATCTCTCTCTCTCTCCCTCTCCGTGACTTTTCTTTTTGATGGATTTCTGATTTCTCGGGTTTTATTGGGAAAGGGATTAGAGTGTGCGGGTTTGAAATTTGGGCCTTTCCGTGGCTATCCTTTCCCTTGATCTCAACCCGCTCCATACGTTTGAGCTTTTGACGGTTTGTGTTCGTTGTGGGCCGTTGTCGTACGTTTCGGGTAAGCGTCAGCACTTGGTTCCCACTGCACGCTCATTCTCGCGCGTGTCATTACGTTAACTTGTTACGGTGGTAAAATTGAATGCAGCCTAGTTTATTATGGATTAGATTGATGCGTAGTAGTTTTAATTGTAAAATGTAGTTGATTTTTTATAGATGTTAAAAAAGTTAAATAAATTACTTAATCATTTCATATGTTATATATCTTTAAATTATGTATTAGTTTATGGGATAGGATATTCTTATTACCATTTTTTATTATTACCAATGTTACTACCATTTTTCCACCGATAGAATATTTTTACTACCATTTTTTGTTACGACCAATGTTACTACCACTTTTTCATCATTAGATCATAATCTTATTTATCTTTATCATTTCTCTCTCCTATTGAGATTCTGAATTAACGGTAGAAAAGTGGTAGTAACATTGGTAGTAATAAAAAATGGTAGTAAAAATATCTTATCCCTTAGTTTATTAGTCAAACTAATTAATTTGAAGAAAAAAATAAAAATAAAAATATTCTAAAATAATTTAATTAGCTTCATTAATCTCTCTAAAAAAGTCAATTATGTCTTATAATTAGAACCGGAGGGAGTAGTAAATTTTTTTTCCCCAATGAAGGGAGCTGTAGTAAATTCTGGAGTACTTGTTATGAATAATATTGTCACTTTCTTTCATTTTTTCAAGACGCACTTTCTTTCTTTTTTTTAACCCATTTGGAGCTCCAAGTATTTATACTATGTTTGGTTTGAAGGAATGAAGTGGGAGGAAATGAGGGTAGAAAATTTTTTTCCCTTATCTTTATAAAATAACTTATAAAAAATTTTTAATATTTATGAAATATATTCTTAACAAAAAAGAATATTCTTTTCATTAATGTCAATTTGCTCTTTAGGGATTGCTCCCCTCCAACCCCCTTCCTTCAAACCAAACACAACTGTAATCTCATTTAGATCAAAAGACATGACAATTAATGTCTTTTTTCCTGGGACCCTAACAATAAATGTTACACCTTATAAAATTATAATTTTTTTTAATTTCATGTAAAATATTGAAATAATTATCAGGGTTTTATTGTCATATTGCAACTGGGAGCTCTGGCTTGAACATTAATTAATGGGTCAATATATCCACTCAGATAACATGCTCTCTTGATCGTGACACAAATATGGAAAAGAGTAGGCCTGTTTTCTAATTTTGCTTATTGCTTCATCTGATTCTTAATAAAAACAAATTTACTTAATTTGATTAGATTAAACAAATTAGTTAAATTGGTCAATAAAACATATATTTTTTAAAATATCATAATCATTTTTTTAATTATTTCATTCCCTCTCTTCAACAATTATAGTTGAAAAAGTATCAATAGGGTTAAATTATAAAAAGACTGATAAATATAAAAATATGTCTTATATCTAAAACTAAAATCAACTTTTAAAATATATTTTATATTAAAAACTGAGACAATGCTAATTTGAAAATCTAAGTTTCTACCCGTTTACTAGTGTAAGGAAAGAACCAAAAAAAAAAAAGTATACTCTATTTTGTAATGATTGATGATTACTTTTTATGAGAAGTGTAATAGGTAAAGCTGAATTAAAAAATCAACTATCCTTACATACCCGTAAAATAAACTGCGTTTTATTGTTGTTGTGAAAATTATATAATCAAATTTCTTGAGCAAAAAAAAAATTATATAATCAAATAAGCAACAAAGATGGCGGAAAAAAAAAAAAGAACAACAAAGATAATTAGAGTTCATTCTGAAGAAATAATTACTTTTGTATTTGTGAAAATCAGCTTTATAAAAAGAGAACCAAGTGGCTATACATAATCACGCAAATGTCAAGTGACAGTTAAAGCTGCGTTTGGTGCAAGAGATGCAAAGAAAGATAGCTAATTGAATTTTTTTCCCATTTTTTGATGAGAGGGGTGAACATTATTAATTATTTTGTGTAATTGGTAAAATTGAACAGTTTTTTTTTTTTTAATTGTAAAGGGTAGGGGGTGATCTGATTTCACGAAAGTACGTACGGAATTGATTGTACATATACTATAGTCAGAGTGCATGCATGCAGTGGAAAAAAGATAGAAATAAAATATGGAAAACAAAGATGTGATTATAAAATATGAATTTTGTACAAAAGCATATTTGTTTTTCTTTTTTCAAAGAGAACATTGTAATGTGAAAATGGTGAAGCAAGGGGATTTTGTTTTTTAAATATATATAAATTTTAGGAAAGGGGTTAGGTATACTCATAATCCAAAGACACGGCAAGATCTTTCTTCATCTTAAGTAATACTAATATTGGACAGGGTAAACCGTTTGTTATCTCCAAATGTTTATTTAGGCACCCAGGAACTAAGATTATTCTCCCAGCGTTTTGACCAACTATAGAATTGAACCCTCTTTCTTTAATAAAGTATCTCACCTCTTTACCAGTGAGCTGAGCAGTGAGGAATGGGAATGTGAGGGAGAGGTTTCTTTTCTTTCTTTTTTATTTTTTTGTTAAGAAAAAATGCTTTGAGCCCACAATCCAATATGCCTGGGTCATTCACCTCTTTAATAGTATTTTGTACTATGTTTTTTTAATGTCACTTTTTTGTTTGAAGAAAATTTTGTTTCTATAGTATGTTCTTGGGTAAAGTGAAGTCGCTTCATCTCATAAAAAGGAAAATACAAGTTTGACTCTAAAAAAACGCACTTGTAAAGAAAGAGAAAATCATTTACGCTCTAAGCTTCATGATGGGAAATCTTTGATTTCTATGAAAAAACTATTTCTATTCACCTTTCAATTTTAAAAATGCAAAAAAAAAAAAAAAAATCATAATTGATGTATTACATTTAAGGCAAAAGTACGGAAAAAAATCTCAATTAATTAATTAATTACCAAAATGCCACTGAGGCAAAAGTATTAACCCATTTGCCCCCTGTAATCGATTACATGTAATCGATTACATGCATGCCTTATGTAATCGATTACAGGGGGCAGATCTCTTTTTTTTTTCATTTTTTGCACTATGTAATCGATTACGTCACTGTTCAATAATTGATTACATAAAATTTACATGGTGTAATCGATTACGATGAGTGGCGTAATCGATTACATAAAATCAAAAGGCAAATGTGGAAATTACCACGCGATGTAATCGATTATGGCACGGGCCGTAATCGATTACATATCGCGGAATCAGTTTTTAAAAAGGTCAAACGCCTCATTTTCCCTCATTTCTCATTTATCTAATCAATTAGGGCTCCCCCACTCCCCTCCATTGTGATTTTCAGTAAGAAAGCTACGGATTCAAGCCGTGGGTTGAGGAAAAATCAAAGATTTGCTCTCATTTGCGTTGATTTCGGTAGGTTTTCGATATCCATTGCGAATTTGTCTCTATTTTCTCCGTTTTTCTGAAGATATGGTTCATGTAATCGATTAGGGTTTGTTTTCTTTGGGTATGTAGTGTTTTGATCATTGATTTGAATTGTTTGTTGTTGTTTTTGAACAAGTAATAGATTAAATTGATGTTTTTGTGCGTTTCGGAAACAATGTGTGTATGTTTGCATGTGAAATTATGTAAACAGTGGGATTGAAGCACAAATTACATGTTATTGTGTGTATGGATGTTGAAGATTATTGATTACATGGAGTTTGATTGTTGATTGTGCATTGTTCTTTCAATTACATTGTCTCCGTTGACCGATATTGATTGTATTGTTGATTGTTGATTATTGATTGTATTGTTGATTGTGAAATTGATGTAAACAGTGGGATTGTTGATTGCATTGTTGTTTTTATTGTTGACCGATATTGTATCTTTGTAGGTATTTGTTGTCATCATGCCTCCACGCAAACGAGTTGACTCTCAGACTAAGAGACGTTCGAAGGCACAGATGGAGGGTGAGACAACCGGCTCTCAGGCATAGCTGGAAGATCTCCGATACGGAATTCTCCTGGGCAATAATGCAGCATCCCACAAATCCTTTGTTCAGCACTTTGCGAGCAGACTCGTGATTAAGCCCA
This sequence comes from Acacia confusa, assembly GCA_037074495.1. Classification (NCBI taxonomy): domain Eukaryota; kingdom Viridiplantae; phylum Streptophyta; class Magnoliopsida; order Fabales; family Fabaceae; genus Acacia; species Acacia confusa. Next base: position 6,880,264 of record CM073509.1, read on the forward strand.
GGTCACTGGACATGCAGGTTTTTGTAGAGGAGGGATTTGATATAGTCTCACTGGTCGAGGCTTTGCATCTACGTGGCTTGGCGAAGTTCGTCAGTCCCTACTCAGAGGATATGGTTAGAGCCTTCTACCATAACCTCAATTACATCAATGGAGTGCTAAAGTCACACGTCTGTAGCATTGATATAAAGATGACTGCTCCGATATGGGTCCGGATGCTGGGATATGATTTTGATGGGGCGGGGAACATTCTGTACGATGGGGATACCAATGTCAACCTGCTTGGATATGACCGAGCCGCCGTCGCCAACGATATCAAGAGGCCTTTGGGTTAGAAAGCCCTTTTCACTGTGGGCCAGCTGACTGTGGATGCACAGATCCTTTTCTACGTGCTGACCCATATTCTGTTCTCCTAGGCCTACAATCACTCCAAGGTGTTGGAGGTTGATATCCCGATCATGTGGGCCATCCTTCACGCCAGGTCGGTGAACTGGAGACACTATGTTTGCTGGATGATGTCCAAGGTGAAGCAGAAGGAGAATGCCGCCCTCCTATTCATCTGTCTAGTCCACCGTATATTGCTCCACTTCCGTGTGCCGATGCTGTCGTTTGAGGTGGTGGACCAGATGCATTGGAACGCTGTCTTTGGGAGGCGCCTACTGGAGCAGTGCAAGATCGTTCAGAACGATCAGGGTGTATGGGTATGCACTGCCGCTGACGAGGACATGCACCGGCTGCTCCCCCCGTGGTTCATCCTGAGGTCCCTATGCCGGACAATGACGATGATGAGGATGTGGACATAGTTGAGCCGGATGGTGGATTCTCGCTCCGTGACGTCATGCTGCAGATGAGGCAGATGAACCTCCGACAGAGAAAGCGGTGGAAGAGCCACGGGCAGCGGTGGAGGAGCCACGTTGAGAAGGAGAATGAGTGATGACAGTGTATGCAGAGCCGGATGCACGAGCTGGAGGCCGGACTACGACAGTTACAGGACGAACAGCACCAGGAGGCAGCCGGAGAGGAGGACCAGGTGCCTGATATCTCTGATGAGGAGGAGGAGGAGAATGCAGATTAGATAGCTATGTTTTTTTTTGTCGGACATGATGTTTGTATTTGGATCTTGTAATTTATTTATTTTTAGACTTGGTAAAGTTGTACTGACTTTGGCATTTACTTTAGTTATGAATGTTTATGCTTTCAGTTCATATGATTTGAGGTGATGAATTTTGCAAATGATATATCATAGGATGAAAAACGGATATAGGGACATCGATTGGTTAGACATAGTATAGACGGTTAATTGTTGGCAAAAAGACCTTCCCCAAGTCGCATTTGTAAGTAAAAAGAAGTTGGAAATCAGTTCCGTCATGCACCAAATCGAAATCTCTTCTTCATTGTGCTTTTGTAACTGGTGTAATCGATTACACCATATAAATTTTATGTAATCGATTACTGAACAGTGACGTAATCGATTACATAGTGCAAAAAATGAAAGGAAAAAAAAAAGAGATTTGCCCCCTGTAATCGATTACATAAGGCACGTAATCAATTACAGGAGGCAGATGGGTTAATACTTTTGCCTCAGTGGCATTTTGATAATTAATTAATTAATTAAAATTTTTTCCGTACTTTTGCCTACATTTAAACTTATATTTTGAAGCGGATGAGGCACATTGAATAGGGTATATTATAAAAGTGGAAACAAAATTTGACAATGAATCACATTTTTAATGTATATGCAAAACCAGATTGAAACAAACGAAGGAAAGTGAAAGAGTAGGTCCCGGGTGATATGCAATTTAAGGCAAAAATAGGAATAGTGTGGCTCACCATACATATAGGCAGGCATTCAAAAAGCAATTAAAGATGATTAGTTATTCATGAACCAGCCACTCATCAATAACCAAAACTAAAACTAAAATTCTACCAAAAAAAAAAAAGGAAAAACATGATCAGAGGGCCATGAAGCTGCGATGCAGACCTTCTTTTTAAGCATATGCTTTGTCAATTAGATTTTGAAGAATAACTTTTATCTATCACAAAGGTTTTGTCTAAACCTAAAAATAAATAGATAAATAAATAAAAATTTAAAACCATAAGTTCCGAAGTTGTCAAACTCTAACTTAAAACACTTAATTTTGTAGCAAACAGTAAGTTTGAAAACGCAAAAAAAAAAAAAAAAAAATACAAGTGCGTTGAAGTTATTAGGATCCTCGATAACCTTTGTAATGATGTTTGGTGGTGGATTGGGCCGTAACCAAAAAACCAAGATCGGGCAACCAAAAAACCGGTCGGGCTAAGCCCACCAAAATGATGGAACTTGGGTCTACCACTTTCATCTCCATCTCTCTGTCAAGATTGTGAGAATTCTTGCCAAAGCATATGATTAGGTCCAGTAGAATTGGGACCTATTTGGAAACTCTCCAAAATTTAGGTTTTACGTAAATTAAGACAAAATTTTTCTCATATATTTACCTCGTAAATCTCAAAAACTATTTTTAAAAACTTATCCAAATAGCCTCTTGGTGAGGTTTAATTTTATATTCTCATTATGAGACATACTCTCACATTTAGTGATTGACAATACTTTGAATACATTTGTGTCCAATAAAAAGGATATTTTTTGTTTACACAAAAACAACAACAAAAATTACTAAAGGGTAAAGAGGGGTAATGTTACTGCATCTGCTTTTATGAGAAACTCTTTCAGAGATATCATCAAAACCAAATTTTTGTATCTTCTTGCTCTTACATCAAAAGAGTATGAACTCATAACTTATATTTATCTTGGACCATGCATTGGTCATTTAATCAATTTTTTCATTTCTCACCTCCTTGTTGATTGTTAAGAAATCATTAATAGAAGTAAATTAGGAAAGTATTGATAAAAATGAAAAAAAAAAGATCTTATATTTAGGATCAAGATCAACTCCTCAAATATGTTTTATATTACAGACTAAAGGTGTATAAAGCAATAAAAATGCATTAATTTTTTTAAAAAATAAAAATAAAAATGATGTGTTTGTGTTTTAATATAATGATAGAGTAGAAGATAGGGAAAAGGGAAAGAAATCCCAAAATAGTTCTGCTTTCTGTATGAGTATAGGTATTAACTACACTTATATAGTAATTAACTACTCATTTTAACAAAAATCACTGATTAAGATTTTTTTTTTCAAATTTAAATATATATTTTTTTATTATCTTTTTGAAAGTTGTAGGGTGGACAATAATCTGATGTGTACTGTAGTGATTAGTGAGAAAAGAAAGAGAGGTGGGTAGTTGTCTGTTGGACAAAAAAATTAAAAGTCTTTTGGAATTGAAAGCTCAAATATCAATCCCTCACTTATTGCTTGGATACCCTAATTCCCTCACCTATCTGTTTTGTTTTGTTGGCACCCTCTGATTTAGACTCACACTTCATTGCATTCTAATTTGCCCCATTTCCCATCAACCCCACTGTACTAGCCCTTCATTCATGGGCATGCCCACCTTATTTTGTTTCATCTTTCTTTCAATTTCAACCCTTCTTATCACTTTAGCTACCTTTTCCTAATCCTTAACAGTATTCACTGCTTCACTTAATATTTAATTATTTATCCTTTTCCCTAGGTAACATGTTCGGATCACTTTTACATATTTAAAATATGTTTATTTATGTAATCGAAATAAAACTCCTCTCACATATTTATTTTATTTCGTGTATCGTAATTTATGATTGAAAATTTATAATTAAATGCTTCAATAACTAATTCAAACAAAGACAAAATGAAAAAGATGAAAGGACAAGGCATCGAAAGCTTGCTTGGACTTGACCTTTTTCCTATACTTATTCTCATCCCTTTTCTTTTTGTGCCGTTGGATTAAAATCTCAACGGTTCAGATGTATCATATAATTAAAATATTATTATAGAAGAAAAAGAAGGAAAATGGTAAAAAGACAATAAATCTAGATGGTCAAGATCTTAATCTAATAGCACAAAAAGAAAAATGAGGGGAAAAAATGATAAAGAATATAGAAGAAAGGCCGAGTCGCAAAAACTTGGAGTCAACCAATTGAAAAATGCAAAAAAACAAGAGGAAATAATATGAGGGAAAAATCCATAACATGGTTAGGGAGGGGATAATGACGTTAATCACTATGCTTTGCCATGTGGACCCCACATCACATAAAGCTAATAATAATACAAAAGCTGAATTGTTTGGATTTAGATTCTTTCAGTATCCTTCCCTCCTTTTCCCTCAGTATCTTTCTATCCAGTCGTTCATTTCCCTCTCTTCTTTCATCTCATATGTACTTTTAGTTAAGATTAACAGTACAGATGAGAGATACTGAAGGAAAGATACTGAGAAAATCCTCTTCCCAATTGTTTGTACTTTGATTGAATGCAATGGTCAATAATTAATTTGTGAATTATTTTTTAAATAATGAAAATACGTATTAGTAATGCAAATTTAATAATACTACCAGAAACATGGCATTGATTTGAGAAAACACTTGGGGCTGAGCAAGTGCATTGTTTTGTGGGGAAACGTGTGTGTACTGAGGTGTGATGTGTCTGTGTGGGTAGGCATTTGGTAAAGGGTAGGGACGAAAGTGTTCCTTTTTCCTGTGGTAGGCAGCACCAAAATGCTAATAGGGCTGACCATAACATGGCGTTTTTGAACCATTTATTTATTATCCAACTAACCACCACTACTAATTGTTTAAAATTCACTCAAATAGACCATAGTCTACGTGTTTGGATTGGGTGCAACCATTTATACATTTACTCCGTTGGATCCTTAATGTTATATAATATATATATTTAGGGAATTGATTTTGGTACTAAATATAAGAAAAATTCTATATTTATCAATATTTTTCTAATTTACCCCGTATTGGTGTTTCCTTAACAATAATTAAAGATGAGAGTTTCATGATTTTCACTTTATAGAAAATAACCCAAATTTTTAGAAAATTATCTTTCAGTCTCATAAGAGTTTCATGATTTTCACTTTAGTTCTTTTATATAAAATTATGTGGAGGGACTAAAATGAAAATATAAAAACGTTTTGATGTTGAAATATAGTTTCATGAACATTTGGGTTTCATTCTATAATTTTTGCCCCTTGCAATTTCTGGCTTTGCACCAATAAGTAACGGAATTAAGAAATATGATAAGGATATTTTAGAAAATACATGTCATATTAATTAAATTAGGGAGAATCACATATAAAAACTGTTGAATTACCTAAATTCAAATTTGGGTCACTAAACTTAACAAATTATAGATCAGGTTATGTGTCACAATTAAGGATTTAAAATTTGGGTCAAATTACCTCTATATCCCTTAGTTATTAAAATAGCTAAATTGAAAACATAAAAACAACAAAAACCACTCCTCAATTTGTGGATGATTAATACACGGGATTTAATTCCCTCTTAAGCCCTTCTATAATATAATTTTGCCATGAATGATTACCCTCTTAGTGTCTATCATCCCAACTAAAGATGTAATATTCACACCATTGAAACTGCTTCAGAAAATGAAAGTGAACGTCAAAAGGCTACTGTACATAAATGATATAGAATTTTAACCCCTCAAGCCACAAAACTATTGGAAAAACCTTTCATTGAGGGGTTTAAATTTGTGGTATGAGAGGTTAAAATTTTAGATCATACATGTACAATAAATGTCTTTTGATGTTCGTTTTCTATTTCTGAAACAAGTTCAATGGTGTAAATATTACATCTTTAGTCTAGATGATAGGCAGGAAGAGGGTAATCATTCATGGCAAAATATAAATTAAATTCCAGAAGGGTTCGAGAGGGAATTAAATCCCACGTATTAACCGTACACAAATTGAGGAGCGGTTTTTGTTGTTTTTATGTTGTCAATTTAGCTATTTTAATAACTAAGGGATATAGAGGTAATTTAACCTAAATTTTAAATCCTTAATTGTGACGCATAACCTGATTTATAATTTGTTAAGTTCAATTACCCAAATCAAAATTTGGGTAATTCAACCGTCTTTATATGGGATTCTCTCATTAAATTAACTAAGTTCATTAATCTAATTAAATTAGTTAAATATATCTTATATTAAGTAAGGATATGAGGAGTGGTATATATAAGTATTGCTTCCTGTACTTATTTTGTTGCTAGTGTAAATTATATTATGAATTAGATATTCTATTAGTATTAATACGAACTTTATCAAGCATACATATAACTAGCTATAATAACTTAACTTTCATATTTAATGTATGTGAGACTCGTGGATAACCAAATGGTAGTTACACGATTCACATGAAGTCATGAAATCTACCACTTTGATTCCGTTTATAAGGCAATTAAGGAGACAATAAATTATTTTTATCTTTGCAATAAGTCATATTATAATTTTGTCGTTACTAATTTGATTTTTAAAACACGCTTCCTCAAATCCAATATATTATTTATTTTTGGGAAAATCTATATAGAGGCCCAAGTAACAAAAAAAAAATTTAAAAAGACCCCAAGATTATGAAAATATCAGAAAAGGCCCCAGGGCCTTTTCTGGTATAAATTCATTAAAACGTTAACAATTATATCAGCCCCATTAACAACTAAGCTTTTAATGAATTTATACCAGAAAATGCCCTAGGGCTTTTTCTGGTATTTTCAAAATCTCTGGCCTTTTTTGAAATTTGTTCTGTTACTTGGGCCCCTATATAGATTTTCCCTTTATTTTTTAGAAGTATTATTGGATTCATAATATAAGCTATAAGAGAATAATTAATATTTATTTATCAATTTTTTTAGTAATTAATGCTTAAATGTGGCTTATTATATATATTTTTTCTCATTCAAAACTTTATTTAGTATGTGTAAATTTCTTTTCTTTTTTAATTTAATAAATATTTCATCAGTACATTGACTACTTTTCTTTAGTTTTGGTAATGAGGTGGTTGAAAATTATTTACATTTTAAATTAGCTGGTATTAATTATTATTCTTAAAATTATTAGTTAACTATCTGAGTTTATCATTTTTATATTTATATCTTACAAAATTGTGTAGGACCACTCTTAAACTTGCGATAGTTGTAAACTTAGTCAAACTTGCAAGTTCAAACTCCGATTTTACCATTTTCACGTTCATGGCTTATAAAACCATGTTAATTTGCTTTTAATTTGTGCTAATTTTTTTAAAAAAATTTGATCATGCTTAATGAATTTTATAAAAATCTTTGTTGAGTATAAAAGAAAAATATTACGAATTTATGATTTAAATCTACAATATAAATTTATGTTACTGTCATGGTCATGGGTGTACTTAAATTCATGAGTTTGACAACCTTATCAGGTGGAGAGTGCACACACTATGAACTCACTCATAATCATAGTAGTTAAGTTAAAAAAAATTATTTGATAAATTTTCATTTTTTAATTGTGATGAAACATGTTGCAATTTACCTAGAATAGAAACCAAAATATCTCAATTTCTCGTCATTAATATAAGATCTTGCTCTCCTAGTATAATATACCCTATCAAATGAATCTTACACTCCCTCCAATTTTTAATATAAAACCTATTTAAAGAGTTTGGTCTTGAACTCAAATATAATATATATTTTTCATATTTTTCAATATTTTTATTACTTACCCCTATTGATATTTTTTTCAACAAAAATTAAGAAGGAAAGGAAATAAGAAGATTAAAGAAGATGACTAAAATATTTTAGAAAATATATATCATAACAACCAATTTTTTTAATATAATTAAATTAAGTAAATATATGGTGTGATACTAAGTGAAATTTGCTAAAATAAACCCCCCAAAAAAACAATTTGTCAAAATAGACCACTGTGCAAAGTATTTTCAGATCTAACCTAGTTGGTGACGCCACTTGCAAAGTGGCGCTGCCAAGTAGGGTGCCACTAAGTGGCAGTGCCACTCGTTGGCACGCCACATAAGTGGCGCCATGCCACGTGGCGCCACTTTCACATTTTTTTTTAAAAAATTATAATTATATTTATATATATTAAATATAATATATATTATTTTAATTATTTTAAATTTAATTTTTAATTATTATAATTATATATTTCAAAAAATTTATGAAATATTCCTCTTAAAATGATGTCCTATTTTTGAAAAAATTTTATGCACGGGGCGCTGCCCCACACCCCGCCCGCTAACCGGCTAGCGGGACCGCCGTGCTAGCTGTTCGCAGCGCAATTATAATAATTAAAAATTAAAATTAAAATAATATATATTATATAAAATAATATATATTATATTTAATATATATAAATATAATTATAAAAAAATTTAAAAAAAAATTGTGAAAGTGGTGCCACTTATGTGGCGTGCCACGTTGTAGCGCTGCCACGTAGGGCGCCACTTAGTGGCACCCTATGTGGCAGCGCCACTTTGCAAGTGGCACCACGTCACATGGCACCATGTGTGGCACCCGCTGACGTGGTGCCATCAACTAGGTTAGATCCAAAAATACTTTGCACAGTGTTCTATTTTGACAATTTTTTTTTTTAGGTTTATTTTAGCAAATTTTCCGTGATACTAAAGATAGAGAGAGAGAGTATACTTTTCTTAGGTCATTCTAAAGTCTGCAACTTTTTGTAGTGTTTTGAGGTCTGTTAATCTAATCATGGACAAAGAAAGTTGTTTGAAAATTCTACATAACATACAAAAAAAATCTTAAGTATGTATTATTTTTGGTCAACAAATCTTTAAGTATATATTAATGATTGAGATATGACTAACCTTTTTTGTGGAAAATGTAAAAGTGGGATTGAAAATGACAAGATGATGCCTTGCCGGATTCATATGTGGAAGAAGAAAAAGAGGCAGTACAGTGTAAAGTTGGGTCCAGTTTGAAAATAGGGGGTCTATTGGGGGGCGTCAGAATAATAAATTGGGTCAAAAAGGAACTGCCTTGCTTTTTTGAAATTTTATGATCATTCATTCAATTCATCATCAGCCCCAATCATTCATTCGTTCGCCGGCACCCTTGTATTTTTTGTTTTTGTTTTTATTATAAGTCATCAACTATCAATATTTTTTTTATCCTAATTATAAGGTACCAACTTACTTTAACTAACTCATTTATTACTATTTTCTCATTATACCCTCATTTTTAACTAACTCATTTAAATCTACATCATTAAAATAGGGGTGAAGTTGGAAACATATATTAATTTTGGACTTAATTAATGAGTTAACTTTCATTCCTAGATTTGTAAGAAAAACTAATTGGTGTCTTATAATAGGAAGCAGAGGGAATATCTATTTAGGGGTTTTGAAAACCTTTCAAAACCTAAATTTTACGTAAATCAAGATAAAACTCTTCTCATACTCCTTCTAGTCCTTAATATAAGGCATCAACTAACAAATTTATTTGATCTTTTTTATAAGGCACTTGTTTGTTCCCCAAGAAACATTAATTATTTTTTTTTCATGTATGCCCATAATTAATAAAGGTAGTAGGTGGAAGTAATAATTAATACTCCATTTGTTCCTTATTATAAGGCACTAACTACCATCATTTTTTTTTTCTTTATTATAAGGCATCAACTTACTTTAATTAACTCATTTATTACCACTTTCCTATCATACCCTCATTTTTAACTAACTCATTTAAATCTACATTATTAAAGTAGGGGTAAAATTGGAAACATTTATTAATTTTAGACCTAATTAATGACTTAACTTCCATTTCTTTGTGAAAGATAGTAGTTGGTGCCTTATAATAAAGACCAGAGGGAGTATGATATTAGAGTTTAGTGTAATTTGTAGGGATAATATTGGAAATTACTTAAATTATTGGACAACTTTATTGATTTTAACTATTTTTATTGGTTTGTGAGAATTATTAGTTGATGCTTTTATAATAAGAACCAGAGGGAGTACTTACTTCATAAATCCCAAAATCTAGGTTTTGAAAGGTTTCTAAACAGACACTAATAGTAATATTCCCCCTGGTTCTTATTATAAGGCACCAACTAATAAGTTTATTTGGTCCTTTTTATAAGGCATTTGCTTGTTCACAAGAAGCATTAATTTTTTTTCATATATGCCCATAATTAATAAGGGTAGTGGGTGAGAGTAATAATTAATATGATATTAGAGTTTAGAATAGTTAGTAAAGTTTAGAATAAGAGTAATGTTGGAAATTATTTTAATTTTAGGACAACTTTATTCACTTTTAACCGTTTTTATGAGTTTATAAGAATTATTAGTTGATACCTTATAATAAGGACCAGAGGGAGTACACTTGCAAGCTTATGGTATGAACTACTACAATAATTATCTTACACTTAATTCACCATTTTAAGGCCAAAAATGCTAAGAAAAATAAAAAATAAAAAAAACATTTATTTATTTTTCCCTAATCATCTTACAGCCAAAAGTCCAACAAAATAGTTCTTTCATCATCAGTAAGAATACCTCCATTTGTTCGTGCAATGATCATCTAGCTTCTATGGAACATACATAGAGACTTGTGGTTAATTCCGTAATTTTATTTTTAAGCTTCGCACATAGACTTGGTAATAAGAAAATTTAACTTGTGATGGAACCAACACATAGTGTAAGGTTGCGCTAGATTATTTTTAATCTTGAGTTTCAGTCCAAAGGAAACACTTGTACTGAAAAGATATATAGCTTTCCACTAAAATCATGATTTTTGTGATTTATATTATGAAATCAGATAGATGCTCTGTCTTTGTAACAAATCTAGTATTCCCTCTGGATTGAATTATATGACAACATTTAAAAGTTGAGCTTGGTCTTATTTATTAGACGAAGTTCTAATTTTTATCAATTTCTTCCCAAAATACCCCTATTGATAATTTCTCAATAATAACTAAACATAATGATACTTTAATAATGTATTTATATATTCTATAAAGGAGATAATACTTAAAACTCATTAATACTTGAATCAATACGGAAGAGTCTGTTCACCATCCTTCTGCTATCTCAAAAATAGAGACATAGAGCCTTTCTTACAGATCTCATCAGCTCACTTTAAATTAGTAGGCAACCATGCCATTTGTAAATAATTTGTTTAGTGTCGTTCAATGTCAGGAATGATTTTTTTTCATTTCAGTGCTTGTCTGGATTCCATTTTAAATTTTAAATAAGGTTATTTTAAGAAAAAAAATATAATTAAATATTTTAATTATTATCCTTGATATCTCTAAAATTAAATAAATATATTCTATAACTAAGACCAAAAGAAGTAATAAATAGGGAGGTGGTAGAGTTCAGTGGCCATGCGTAGAACTTTGGTTTGTGCTTTTTCACCGTCACTGGTCAATGGGGAATTAGATAAACTTTAAATTGGGCGTCCCCGGCACGCGCACGTACACACACATATACACACATATGTGCGCATACATGTATATATACATACATATATATATATATATATATATATATATATGAGGTTAAATTTTTTTATGTTGCATGAGAAGAAGAAGATTCCTACATACACATGAAAATAAAGGGACACACACATATATATGAATTAATTTATATATATATGTGGGTTCCACCATTTTATATGTGTGTGACATGAGAAGTGTTTATATATATATAAAACCTGCAGTAATTTTGCTCAACAAACTAAATTCTACTTGTAGGACATGAAGAGTACGTTAAGAAGGTGTGCAACATGGAAGTTTCGTTACCCGTTACATGCTGTGGTCCGGAAGATGAGGAATCTTGTAAATCAAGAGAAAGAGGGTCATACTCACGCTTGTTGTGAAGATCCCGTTACTGATTATATCTCTGCTAGCTCAAAGGCCAAAGCCTTGAATTGGAACTACCGTTATTATTTGCAAATCTTTACGTGAATTTCAAGGCACTCACTTGACTTTCCCTCCCTTGTCAATCTCAGTTAAAGAAAATCCATAAACCATAGTTATCAACACCAGACATCATTTGGTTGGTTCAATATTTTTTAATTACAAAAATAATTTAATTCTTTCTCAAATGTATTCAATTTTTATTTTAATAATCTTGAAATCTTCATTTTTTTCATCAGTTTAACTACAGATTAGCTTTGGTTTGACTCATATCTGACCTACTAATCATTTACCTATTTTTTCCATCAGTTCAAAGACCGATTTAGATTTCAATAACTTTCATTGAAACTACTGAAGAAGCAATGTGGAGGGGCCATGGAACCATGGAAGCGTCTATCTTTAAATTAGATCTGCATCATTTAAATACACTTTGATGAATTTAAGATTTTTAAATAATTAATAAAAATTATTTCTTGAAAAAAAAAACCGTTTGGAGACTATGTTTATTTGAAACTTTATAAAAATTAAAATAATCTTTTGAAGAAAAAGGAGAAAGTAGGGGAATTATAATTTTGGGAAAATGTATGTTAGGACCCAACGTAATAAAATAATTTCAAAAAAAACCTAATAAATATTCACATATTCACATGCCATAGTATTATTTTTTAAAAAAAAAAGTGTATGGATATAGTTGTTAATTGATACTGATGTAGTTGTTAATGACTACTGATATAGTTGTTAATATGTAGTTGTTAGTTAGACTGATTTAGTTATTAACGAGGACTGATATAGTTGTTAACCGCTACTGATATAATTGTTAATACTTTTTGAAATAATACTAAGCATGTGAATATTTATTGAACCTTTTTTAAACATACATTTTCTCTATAATTAATTTGGTGAAAGATATACTACGTACTAGTAGTATTTAAGTGAGGACATTGACGGCATAGTCAACTGCCTCCTCTGTACTGAGACTGTCATGCCATCAATGTTTTTTCTGGGAGCACGTGTTATCAATGTAGTCCTCACATATCTTCTTCGTCGTTAAATTGATTTGACCAGTTTAAATTTAATGTATATATCTGAAATAATTTTTATTTTATTATATACATAATTTAAAACAAAAGATAAAGGTGTAAAAATATACTGGCAGGTTTACATCAAATGCTTTTCAAAGGTATAAAAATATTCATGTTGTTAAAGCGCTTTAACTCACCTTATTTTAGGGTGGGTCCCACACCAATTAAAAAAATAAAAATACTTAACATTTTGTAATTTACTCACTTGCCCTTTTCTCTTTCTTTCTTTGACCGTGACTCTCCTTCTCCCTTCTTCTCTTCATTTTATTTTCAGACACCGCCGTCACTGCAGATCATCCTCCATGGCGGCGAACAACGGCAATGGCATTTCTCCACTCTACTTTGTATATCTGAATCATCAAAGTTATCCCCAACAAGGTCTTCTTCTAGATTTGCCAAATCATCATTCTCCTCGCCATTATTGACTTTCTCTCTTCTTCCTTAATCTAGCGCACTCAAACTACTTGAGACACAACCAAACTTGCTACGGAGCATCAGCAGGTCGGGGGGCCAAGTGTGTTACAGGCCATGTTTATTACTAGTCTCTTTTCTTCCTTCATCTGGTGGTGGGTTCTCTCTTCTTTCGTCTTGCCATTGTCGACCCTTGTCTGTGTTGTGTCAATTGCCGTCTTTGCTCACTCTGTGTCTTCAACTTGCAAGCCACAAGCAATCACCCACCGTCCATTGTTCTTCGATTTGAGGACTTTTTATTTGACATTCATTTTGCCAGCAATTTTTCTAGGCGAATCTGGTTAAAGTAGCTTTAGAATAATGCTTATTTCTTTACTTATATATTTTTCTGAAATTTCTTCATTTGAACTCACTAGCTTATAATTTGGGTGATGTTGTTTGTTTATGTTGAGCCTCTAGAAGTTAAGGATGAATTGTTGTGGATGAAGCTTCTTCTTTTAGTTTGTAATGGAAGGTTTTTTTTTTTGGCCATTAGACACAGTTTCTTTATGTGTTAACGTTATTTCCTGTCATCATGTTTTATTTGATGTTGATTTTAGTTTCATTTTGTCATGTTTCCTAGTATCTGTATTTGGAAGGGGGTTGAATTTCCCCAAGCACAAAGAGAGAGAGAGAGAGAGGATAATTTGAGAGTTTGGGAGGGACTGGGAGGTTTTTTTTAGTTCAAGGGTAATTTAGTATTTTCATATTTTATGTAATATCTATTAAGGCAATTTAACGACCATATTATTTTTGTACTAATTTTGAGAGTTTATGAGTGTTTTTGCACCTCTGAAAAGCATTTGATGTTGGACGCCATTTGAGTAAAAACTTATGTGTATTTTTATACTTTTACCCTTAAAATAAAGAGAATCTTATATCTTTAAAATTGAATTTATGATTTAAAAAATAAAATGTTTTCAATTTAAACCATTTATATTAAAGTTTGAACAATTAAGATCTCATCATAATAATAAGGAATTATTTACTTATCATTGTCAAGAGTTAGGAATTGGACCTGATTTTTCATCTCTCTATGTCCCTCTTCCCAATGCTCCACCTCCAACCATCGTCTTCACCTCTATACAGAGATATATAGAGTATTTTTTAATAAATCACTCTCATCAAAAAATCATAAATCAATGCGTATAGCACTTTATTAATTACTAGTAATATTTCTCATCTCCTTGACAGAATATTTTCATATTTTTAAGTAAAACATCATTTATTTATTTTTCCTGCATCAAAATAGGAGAAATTATCTCCTTAGAACATGAACTATCTTTTCTACTACTACTGAATTATGCCATTAAGTGATGAAAGTACCTTGTAGTCCATTAAACAGGTGACTAGGTGTAATCAAAATCTTTCATTGTCGAATTTGAATGATTATCTCATCCTGGTATTATATGTTAACAATAAGAATATTTGTACTTGATGTGTGAATGAAAAGCTTCTCCCATAAATGGATTATTGTTATCAATTCTAACTAGTAGCTGTTCTACATTTTACTATTAATATGGAGGGGGTGATAAATATGAGTACTAGTTATGTCACGTGTCTCAAAAATAACAATATTTATATTTGGTAGATGAAATTATTTTACCATGGATGGATTGGGAGTATTGACTGTTGACTTTAATTTGTTCTTAATCCTATCTATATTAGGTATTTTCCATTTGATTTTGGGGTGTCAATAAATATGTAGAGGGATTAATAAATTCATATATTGTTTCTTTTATAATCAAAGGAGCCCTTGGGTTGAGAAATAAAAGAATTTTTAAGTATGTTGTTATCTTAGAATAAATATCTAATTTTTATTTATTAAGAACAAATTTGCTTGAGGTGAATCTCCTCTACCCGTGTTCCTATTATTTTTCTTTTTAAAAAAAATCCGTAGAGTATGAAAAAATAAAGTAAATAGCCATTTGTTTAAATTTGAAGACGTTGTCTTAAAAAATTTAAACTCATGGATGGAATTATAGAAAGAAGAAAAGGAAAATAAAAAAAAGGCGGAACATGAGTGATAGCAACGTAAACTCGTATTGTGGGCTAGAATTATAAATACTTCTATCAATAAAAATGTATTGGTTATGTATGATTAAATAATTAAAATATAAAAATAACAAAATTTTGGTTTAAATATATATGACATCCAAATAGTTGAAATTAAAGCCGCCAATACTTATAATTGAGATAATTTCAATTAAATCCAATTGAAATATTGAAATATAGATTTAGACCTACACTTTTGGCAAATTCTTAATAAGGCCAAAAGAATTAATTAGGAATTTCTAAATCGCGTAAAATTACCTAGACACCCGAGGAGAATTTGCACCGTGCCTCTAGATACATACTCTTACGTGCCCCACGAACTAGCTAGACTTCTCACCTATGGAGAAACTCGTTTCCGTCGACTCACCAAAAAACTCATTGCAAGAGAGATAACAGTTTCAGAGCTAATAAATTGAAGAGATTCGGAATAGGGTAGGAGGGACTTGACTTGCATCCTTTGCCGGCTTCAACGGGCGCCGTTTTGGCTCAAAATACTCACCTGGTCCATTTTTTTAATAAATATTTTAAGGTATTGCTCGGTAGTAAAAAGATAGTTCATCATACTGAAAAAATTATTCATGATCTCAAAAAAATATTTTAGGGTATTAAATAGTACTAAAAAAATAATTCATGATTTTTAAAAAATTATTTTGGGATCTTGAAAAAATATTTCAGGTATTGACTGATACTAAAAATATGCTTTAGGATATTTTTTAAAATCATAAAATAATTTTTTAAGATCATGAATTATTTTTTCAGTATCTATCAGTCTGAAATATCCTCTTAGTACCAATAAATACCTTAAAATATTTTTTTAAGATCCTAAAATAATTTTTTAAAATCATGAATAATGTTTTCAGTATCATTCAGTACCATAAAGTATTTTTTAATACTAGTCAATACCCCAATCATAAATAATTTTGTTAGTACCATTTAGTTTCCTGATCTATCTTTTTATTATATATCAGTACCTTAAAATATTTGTTTTGTTTTAAAAAAAAAGGGACCAGGTGAGTGTTTTATCCCAAAACGGCGCCATTTGAAGCAGTGGATGGAGGTTTGCAAAGGATGTAAGCCAAGTTCAAGTAGGAGAGGCAATTTTGAAGCTCACTTCATTTCTTACGCCATCATTATTCTTCCATTGATTTCGCAACTCGGATAATTTATTCAAATCATCCATTGGCTGCTCTACTTCTACCATTTTGTCTACAAAGGCTTGTACTGATCTTGTATACTATAAATCGTATTGAGAGGTACATTCATGCTAATTGAGGCAAAATTTCTCTACATACTGATCTTGTATACCATAAATCGTATTGTAAAATCAGTTTCTACAGCTAACACAAACATACTTTTGTGTTTTGTCCTCCTAAAAGCTAAAAAGCAAACCTAAACTTTTTATTTATTTATTGTTTTTTAAGAATTTGGGCTGTTTTATGTTCTTTTAAACTTGAAGGGTTCGTTTAGGATTTAAGTTTGAAGAGGCTGAACTGTATTTTTCTTTAACTCAACTTTATATCATAGGGGAATTTTTTTCAAACAGAGGGAGAGCTTAAAATAGTGAAATGGCTGGTGATTTCTTCGAGGGCATTGAGGTACATATTCAAAATTCAGAAATCCCTAGTTAGCGATCTCGGCTTTATTAAAAATTTGTCAAAAGTGTAGATCTAAATATGGATTTTGGTATTTTAGTTGGATTTAATTGGAATTGTCACTTTATAATTTATTCTACTTAATAAAGATTTCTATAAAATTTATATATAAAGCAATTAAGTATGATTAAAAACAAAAAGGTCAGTATGAGTTTTAAAGTGAATTATCATGATTTTGTATGTTAAAAACATAAAAACTGTAAACTTCATATGTGAATTCGAGAGTTTAACCAAATTTATAAGTAACATAAGTTTAAAAGCAACTCAACTCGATTTTCTAAGCTATAAAGGTAAAAACAATAATCTTAAAGAGTTAATTCCAAGATAAACAACAGTGCCAAAAACACACACCCACAGCCCCCCAAATACACAATTCTCTCAAGGTTTGTTTGACTTAATGTTCAAGAAGTACATTTACATTAATCTAAATAAAACTCTTCTCATAAAGTATCCGTATATTGTAAATTACGTTGAAAAAAATAGTTTATACCACTTAATAGATTTTTTTTTTTTAAAAAAAAACTCTCTTTCATATTTTCCCCCACCACTGAGAAAAAAAAACAAAAAGGGATAGAGATGGCATATATTCTTGTTTATTTCTTTCCCATCTCGTCATGCATTGGTGATGCTCTAGATTTGAATGATCCAAAAATATATAAATTTCGTAAAATACCTATTTATCAAATAAAAACGTTAAAATAATAAGACATCCGAAATTTCCAAATTCACGACTATGAGCTTTTGTTCTCTTCAAATCCCTTCCACCTTGCGCCTGAAGACACGAAGAAGCGCCTCTCTCCTCTCACCATGCTCCTCCCCCTCCTCCTACTCTTTCTCTCTCCTGCCTTTACTCTCTCTTTAACTCAAGACGGTCTCTTCCTTCACGAGGCCAAGCTTCAACTCTCCGATCCCGGGAATGTTCTTTCGAACTGGAACTTCCGTGATGCCACCCCCTGCAACTGGTCCGGTGTCACCTGCGACATTCACTCCGGCGACGTCACTTCTCTCGACCTTTCCAACGCGCAGCTACAGGGACCATTCCCCACCATCCTTTGCCGCCTTCCTTCTCTCACAAACATCTCCTTCTTCGACAACTTGATCAACTCTTCCCTTCCCGCCGGTATCTCCAACTGTAGCAATCTCCAGTTTCTCAATCTCTCTCAGAATGCCCTCGTGGGCTCCATCCCAGACACGCTCTCGCAAATTTCAAGTCTGCGGCATCTGGACCTCTCTTTCAATAACTTCTCCGGCGACATTCCGGTGTCTTTTGGTCAGTTCCAGGGGCTCGAATTGCTTGAGCTCGTTTCGAATCTTTTCAACGGGACAGTACCGAGTTCTCTGGGTAACATTTCTTCCCTCAGAGTTCTTCGACTTGCTTATAACTCCTTTGCTCCGAGTCCTATACCGGTTGAATTTGGTAACCTGAAGAACATCGAGGAACTATGGCTCGCTTCTTGTAACCTCGTTGGTTCGATTCCGGCATCGTTGAGTCGTCTCACTCGGCTCGGGAACCTGGATTTGTCCCAAAACAGACTCAATGGGTCTATTCCGGAATTTATTGTGGGGATGAAGAGCCTTGTTCAAGTTGAGCTATATCAGAACTCACTCTCTGGCAAGTTGCCCGTCGGAATGTCAAAGTTGACGAATCTGAGACGCTTCGATGCGTCGACGAACATGTTGACTGGGACGATACCTGACGAGTTGTGCCGGTTGAATCTCGAATCTCTTAATTTGAACGACAATCAACTTGTTGGGCATTTACCAGAGAGCATAGCTCTTTCTCCGAATTTGCAGGAGCTCAAATTGTATAACAATACGCTTACAGGGAGGTTGCCAAGTGCTCTTGGTAACAACTCGAAGCTCATGATTCTTGATGTTTCGTACAATCAGTTTTATGGTGAAATACCGGAAACTTTGTGTGAAGGAGGCGAGTTGGAAGTCCTGATTTTAATTTACAATTCATTTTCCGGGAAAATTCCTCAGATTCTGGGTGACTGCACGAGCTTAAAAAGGGTACGACTGAGGAATAACAATCTCTCAGACATAGTTCCTGATGCTCTCTGGGGTCTACCTCATGTGTATTTGCTGGAGGTTGTTCATAATTCTCTTTCTGGGCAAATTTCCAGCAAAATAAGTGGTGCTCGTAATCTGTCACAGTTGCTAATTTCGAACAACCAATTTTCTGGTTCGATACCTGATGAGATTGGGTCGTTGAATAATCTTGTTGAATTTGATTGCAGCAATAATACATTCTCTAATCAGATTCCGGCCAGTATAGTCAAGCTGAGCCAGTTGGGAAGGATTGATCTCAGTTACAATAAACTTTCCGGAACAATACCTGGAGAACTTAGTGAATTGAATAAGCTCAATGAGCTTAACTTGGCAAACAATATGCTTGATGGGAATATTCCAGGGGAAATAGGGAGCTTGCCTGTGCTCAATTATCTTGATCTTTCACGCAATCAGTTATGTGGTGATATTCCTCTCCAGTTGCAAAATTTGAAGCTCAATTCACTGAATTTGTCATACAATCATCTTTCTGGGAGAATTCCTTTTCTTTACGATAATGAGAATTACAGAAAGAGTTTCATAGGGAATCAAGGCCTTTGTGGTAATCTCTATGGACTTTGTCGAAACTATGCTGAAAGTAAGAACCTCAGGAACCCGTGGCTTTTCCGGTCAATATTTGTACTTGCTGGTATTGTATTTGTTGTTGGGGTTGCATGGTTTTACTTCAAATACCGGAACTTAAAGAAGTTGAGAAAAGGACTAAACATTTCAAAGTGGAGGTCATTTCACAGGTATGGATTTAGCGAGCTTGAGATTGTTAAATTGCTAAGTGAAGATAACGTAATTGGGAGCGGAGCATCTGGAAGGGTCTACAAAGTAGTGCTTAGCAATGGCGAGATAGTGGCAGTGAAGAAACTCTGGAGGGCAACTAAGAAAGAAAATGAAAATGTTGATCCTAATAAAGATGAATTCGAAGTTGAAGTTGAGACACTGGGAAAGATCAGACACAAGAATATTGTAAGGCTATGGTGTTGCTGCAAGACAGGGGATAGCAAGCTTCTAGTCTATGAATATATGCCAAATGGAAGCTTGGCTGACATACTTCACGGTAGCAAGAAAAGCTTGTTGGATTGGCCAACCAGATATAAGATTGCCATTGATGCTGCTGAGGGACTTTCTTATTTGCACCACGATTGTGTCCCACCAATTGTTCACAGGGACGTGAAGTCTAACAATATATTGCTGGATGGAGAGTTCGGGGCAAAAGTTGCAGATTTTGGTGTGGCCAAAATATTTAGAGGAATCAGCCAAGGCGGAGAATCCATGTCTGTCATTGCTGGATCTTATGGTTACATTGCCCCAGGTTTGTGATCTTAGTTTACACATCTTCACATTGTTGGGCTAAATTCTCAATCTGAATTTAGGATTCCTTTTATGTTCTGTTCTTATAGATTATGCCTCATTCATTGATGATATCTGTTATGGTTTGATCTACTACAGAGTATGCCTACACTCTTCGGGTGAATGAAAAAAGTGATATATATAGTTTTGGCGTGGTTATTCTTGAACTGGTCACCGGAAAACCCGCCGTTGATTCAGATTATGGAGATGAAGATTTGGTGAAATGGGTTTCCAAAACATTGGACCAGAAAGGAATAGACCAAGTGATTGATCCATATCTGGATTCAAAACATGAAGAACAAATCAGCAAGGTACTCAAAATAGGGCTTCTGTGCACAAGCAGTGTTCCTATAACACGACCTTCCATGCGTCGAGTGGTAAAAATGCTACAGGAAGCTTCTGGAGATCCCAAGTCCAGAAGTGTGAAGAGGGACGGAAAACTGACCCCTTATTATCACGAGGAAGCATGTGATCAGGGAAGCATAGTCTAATCTACATGCCTCAAAATCACATTGGTGTTCAAATTTTCCATTTTGCTGAGGATCTATTGCAGTAGAAGACTTAGGTACCTGTAGATGAGAAGATCAAGTGTAAGAATCAAAATTTAAGTGATGGCATAATATTGTCGTTATAAAGTCGTGTCTTGTTATTATATTTAGCAGAAAAGTATGCATTTAACTTGACGCCAATGGAATCATGTAGAGGAAGTTCTGTAGCTACAATCACAAATGGCAACTCCTGTTGTCGTCTATTTCCATTATATAATGTATAAAATAAAATTGGTTCGGTTGCTCTCCCTTTCGATTCTTCTACTGTCACTAGTCTCTATGTAGGTGAGACAATTTTGAATAATTTATGTAATTATACAATAAAGTTCATCTCTCTCTCTCTTTGTGTGTGTTTTTATTCAAACGCGAAACATTGTCTTTATGTTTGATAAAAAAAAAAACATTGTCTTCAACTCTTTATCAGAACCTTTTTTGAAAAAAGAATAAACTATATAAAATTCTAGCGGGGATTGATTAATTTCAACGACAGGAGCAACAGCATCTGCAACGTCGTGAGGCCATAGAAATTGAGATTGGAGGAAGGAGGGGATTGATTTCATGGAGGTGCTATCGTTCTCTGTACCACACTCACGACATGCATTACTCAGAAATTCAGGAAAGAAACAATATAGAGCTGTCTGGATCGAAGAAAAGGCAAAAACATAAATGAAAAAAATGAAATATAATGGAAAATATTTTGTCGTATACATTGGAAAAGAAGATGAGTTGATAGAAAACTTTTTGTTTAATTGAAAAAAAATGATGTAGGAAACGAGATCATTTTACTCTTAAGGTTTCAATTTCTAGTGTGACACTCGAGTGCCCACAAGCACACTCGAGGCCACACTTGAGTGCCATTGGCTTCCAATGCACCAATCATCTGCTCAGTCAACCCCTTCTCCTTCTAAATTATCCAACGCCATTTACATCTATCAGAGCTGCATATTGACCTTCAGGCAGTGACTTTCCCACCTCTTCCATTCACCCAAACTACTTCACCCACATTTATTATGCCTTCCTCAATCCCGACCCGGTGGACTCTTTCCAGTTTAGCGTCACCCAATTTGACCAAACTAAACTCCACAATTTTATCAGCAACTCCTCCGCCTTTGCTGCCATGAACTCCAGACTCTTACTCTATATATTTCTATACTAAAATTTAATTATTATTATTTTTAATATGTAACCCAAGAATCATTAAGAAATTAGTTTTCTATTTTATCATATGAGATTAATTATTTTATGGCTTAAAAATATTATTAATAACACAAGTAAATCGATTAAAATTAACTATATTAGTCATCATCTATATTCCCATAGCAATCTTTTAGTAAACTTAAAACTTGTCCAAAATCTTAAACAAAAAATATTCTCTAATCAGTATAAAAGTAGTATTATTAAAAAGATAAAATTATGTACAATAAATTTAATGAAGGAAATTTAATGAAAAAAAGTAATTTTGAGGACCTTAATTTGTCATAAGCGGTTGAAAGTAGCCAAAGGGCCCCAACTTTTTCTTATTACAATAACCCCCTCTGTGTTTGTTTATATATACATGACCATCAGTAACTTCATGTATATGTTCTTTACACTACTTTGAGATTGTTCATGTATTTCTGTTTAAAAAATTTTTTTTTTTTGGGGCCACCCCTAACCCCCCATCTGCCCATGTTCACAATGTGGTAAATCAAGGTTTAATCTTTGCAGAGATACTTACATTTAATATCTGATAATGCTTCAACTAGGATCGCCTTCAATAGAATAATATTTACGCTTAGCCAAAAAAAAAATCCAAATTTTATCAGTCTAAAAAATTCTTAATTAGTTTCTCACATAAAATGAATGGCATAGAAATATAAAAATACTCTTATAAAGTGCAAGAATTTTTAAATTTGAAAAATTGTAATTAAAATTACTCTAAAAAATAAAAATGTAATATTCAATTACAAACATCATAATAATTTTAGGATTAACCTATTTTAAATTCTATTTTTTTTATGGCTAAGAAGTATATTCCACAGACACTACGGTATGAAGCAGGGGCGAAGTCAGATTTAGCCTTGGGGGCATGTGACCCTTGTTTTATCTCATGGACATAGCTGATATCTGCAATGTAATCTTTGGGAAAATTTCATTCAGGACCCAAGGTAGGAAAATATTGTCAAAATAGACTCTAAGAAAAGTCAAATGTCAAAAAAGGCCCTAGGACCTTTTCTGGTATTATTTCAGAAAACGTTAACAACTAAATCAATATAATTAACAGTTATATATTAACAACTAAATCAGTCTCATTAACAACTATATCAGTAGTCATTAACAACTATATCCGTATAATTTTTTTTTGAAATAATACCAAAAAAGGCCTCAAAACCTTTTCTGACATATGACTTTTCTTAAGATATTTTTTGACAATATTTTAATAATTTGGGTCCTGAGTGAAATTTTCCGGTAATCTTTTATGGTTTAGAATCGGATTTTCGGCCTACTAATGTCTCTTTCATGGAGTCATGGTTTAAAAATGAAAACACAGCCCCCAGCCACCTTTTTATTTTACTTTGGAGCGCAAGTTTGATCTTTCACTTATCGAGTTGCTGCTATTTATATTTTTTTTTTATCTCATTCCTCTTTTCTCTTCGGACACCGGGTTCTTGTTGCAGTTTCAGCCGCCCAGTTATTGAATACTCGGATTGGTTCCATCCGGTTGTTGCAATTTGAAAGCTCAAGCTTAAGTCTTAAAAACAGCCTGGTCTAGAATCAGGTTTTAATACCTTGTCACAGTCTCAAACCTATTTAGTTAAAACCGGACCAGTACTTGATATGTTTTCACCCCCTAACAAGCTTATATAGTAAAAATGAAACGCTTTTAAGTTATCACAAATATTCTTTGATATCTCTTTTTTAAATTGTATTTCTTAATTTCTTTTGATAACTTTTTGGCCACCTGGTGTCTTGGCACTTTTTTTGGATTATATGACTAATCCTAATTGAAACTTTAGGATTAGAATGTCTTTCCATTATCTTTTTGAACAAGATGATTCGAATTTAGTCGACTCACTTTATAGTCTGACTAATCCACCACTAGATCAAGCACCAGGCAATTGCCTCTTAATTACTCTTGTCAAAATCTCTATTTTAATTTCCATTAGTTTGATGAGACTTGTCTAATTAAAAATTATGCAACAAAATAACTTCTCTAGCACATAATAAATGGAGCAGGTTTGTAGTAGCAACAAATCAAAACTATCATAATCACAATGTCCATCACAAACATTAGACTAATTAATAGCAAACTAAAATAAGATAGAGGAAAATCACATTCTTTTTCCATATGCATTAATTTACTAGAACATGTTTTTTCATGTCTCTGTCCTTCACTCTTGATCAACAATTGACCCCTTTGATTCTGACACATAGCAAGAAAATGGTTTTTGTGTTACCTCCAATAAATATATATATTGGAGGTAAGGTACCTCCAATATATGTATGTGATGGATGGAGTTTTTGTACAGTCAAAATAAGCATGAGGATGCAGAGAGAAGTACAGAGAGATTTCTTGCTATACATGGCAAGTTTACTTGAAGGAATTGATTTTATGCTCTCTCTCTCTCTGATATATACATACACACATATTAGACATACACAATTTAATTTCATAATCATCGTCTTCTTCGTTTTCGCTCTGGTTATTAGAGTTTAGCTTTAAGTGCAGTCCAACGCGACATGAGACCTGAATCCCAACCCCTTCATGGTGTTGCTCTTGCATACAAGTTAATTCGAATGCCCCGATCCCACTCTTCTAATAACTCTCAGTGTTTCTTTGAAACTTAATTAAAAACCATTTTCGTTTTCAAAATGATACAGCTGTTGCCTGTTTGATACCTTATCATTGTTTCACGAATATTATTATATCATGGTGTTAATTAAAACACAATATCATAAGTAAACAATGACGGTTCCAAAATAAAAGATCAGAGTAAACACAACGCTCAGATGGTTGAGATAGCATTAGTAATTAGAGTGACTAGGACGAAACCATAACCTACATATAAAGTGGGTATATATATATAGGAGGCCAAAAACAACACTTGAGATCTAAGCGATCCATTTTTTTTTTTTTGGTGGGTTCCATGCTAGTTCTCTGCTGTATACGTGCATTTATTGTCTGCTCAACTCTGCTGAGATTTTTAAGGTCTGACCTCTCTCTCTCTCTCTCTCTCTCACCCACTCACTCATAGACATCTGATTGCAATAGGAAGTAGCGAGGTTAGGGAAGGACTGAAACATTCTCTTTAGTCTTTATTCAAAACGAAAAGCTCTGACAAAAAGAAAGCAAGAGAGAATTCAATTCTTTTCCACCCCTCAACAAGGATTTGCATGAGAAGGGGTCAATCTTTCACAGGACACACATTTCTTTATTCTCTCCCGTTTTTATTTACTTCTTTTTTGTTCTGAGATAGACATTTAAACCCCCCATCTCTCCTTCTTTAGATTCTGTTGCATACCTTACAAGTTAGCAGAAGAGGAAAACAAGAAGTGTCAATATATTGCAGATATGGAATGAACATGAAGAGGTAAGAGATCAAAAGGAATATATATGACTCAGCGAAGCAATATGAGTATTGTTGACAGCAGGGACGCGGACTTAGAAAATAATTGAAGAGGGGCAGCATTGGCGAGGGATTTGGGGTTTATGACAGCACCCTCGAATTTTTTTTTTAAGCAAAATAATTGAAGAGGGGCACCATTGGCAAGGGGATTCGGGGCAGTGTCCTCGAAATTTTGTTTAAATAAAGTTTTAAATACATTAAAAAACAAAAAAAATTAAAGGAAAAAACAAGGCAAGTGCGGTTAGAAATAGCAAGGTTAAACATTAAATAAATTCAAGTACATATATTGTAATAATAAAAGTATATTACAATAATTACAATATCATCCTTCTAGGTCTTATTTTTTGGAATTCTATCATAATTGGGTTATTATTAATGCTATCAAATGCATCTTTTTCAATATAAGGCATTAAACAATCAAATTTTGGGAGCACTTCCCTATCTTGCTAGGTCATAAAAGAGCAAGGAATAGCGTCAGACATACGTGTTAGGAAGGCATAGGAGATGATTTTTTTTTCTTTTTTTTAAAAACATAGATAAATGAATGAACTTTTTCACCTAGATTTTTTTTTTTTAAAAACAGAGATTAAAAAAAAAACAAGGGTGGGCATGTGCCCCCTTCTCTACTACTTGGGTCTACCCTTGGTTGACAGAACTTGTCCTTCATGAGTTCGTGTGGCCACCACATCAAAGACTACCAGGTTCATTATTCAAATCATATATATATATATATATATATATATATATATATATATATATATATATATATATATTTCCGTTGTTCTTAATCAGTTTGATATTTTTGCATGATTAATTAATGTGATATTAATGAAATAGGGAGGGACAATTATAAATGAGTTGCCAGCTATGAAGCGCGGACACTATTTTTAAAAATATGCGTTCCGACACCGTCCGACACTCCGACACCATTTGACACTCCTCGACACTCATATTTTTTTAAAAAATATGTATGGCTTTGAATATTATTGAATTGATAATGAATTTTTCTTTTGTATTTTTTTAAAAAAAGGAGACACGACTTTTATAATAAGGCCGAATCATTGGAAGTCAAGATTTTATGAAATATATATTGAACTTGAATGTAAATTATAATATATATATTTAATATTAAAACGTGTCCTAACGTGTCGAAAGTTAGATTTTTTTAGAATTAACGTGTCAAAGTGTCGAGTCGTCTCGGTGTCAGTGCAACATAGGTTGCCAGGACTACCAGCGGGAGTGAAGTTTGATCCGAGTAATGAGGAGCTTTTACAACACTTGGAAGCAAAAGCTTCATCCTCTCATCGATGACTTCATTCCCACCCTCGAATCCCAAAATGGAATCTGCTCTACTCATTCCCACAAACTCCCAGCCCCAGGTCTCTATCTCTTCATTAATTCTTATCTTCTTTTTCTTTGATCATGATATAATAAGTTATAATTTTTTGAATTTATATATCTGTGTGTGTGTCATAGCAGCTTCCACAGAAGAGAGTGGTGTGTACATGATGTTAGAAGTTTGTTTCTTTCAGACTCATGAACAAGATCAGAGAAAGAGCCAGATTGTGGAAGCGACGTGTGTGTATTCTTAATTATTGTTGGAAGAGAGAAAGAGAGAGGAAGTAAGGAACTG
The DNA here is from genome assembly GCA_037074495.1 of Acacia confusa. Lineage (NCBI taxonomy): Eukaryota > Viridiplantae > Streptophyta > Magnoliopsida > Fabales > Fabaceae > Acacia > Acacia confusa. The sequence continues at coordinate 6,907,498 of CM073509.1, forward strand.
AAAAAGTGTACCGGGTCAGAGCTCACTAAGATCAGACTACTAGAGTCTAATCAAGGTGTGCACAACAGGGAACAAGATGAGAGACCAAAAGGGAGAGCGGAAAAAATTAGGGGTAAATTTTTAATTTATAAATTCTACAAGTATATATAATCAGGGTTGAAATCGGTTCTTGTTTAATGATTTCAATCCCTATGATTGTATATTATGATGCTTACTGTTAATTATGAAGAAAGTGCAATAATATTATTAAATTAAGTCATTGTTATTTGTTAAAATATATTTCTGTCACGCATAATCTGAACAATATATAATCTTCTCAAGGCATATACACTTATTCCGAGAGTAGTTTGTACGATGATTTGTAGAGTGTCCCAAGAAATATTAACGTCACCAAGTCCCTGTTTTGGGTGAGTACTAAACATCAATCTAAAATTGTTATTAGAGTCCTTGGATAATTGTAATAATTGTATATTTTAAGATACAAAATAATATTAATTAATTGGGTTAAGGTGTAAAAATACAGATAAGTTTTTTTCTTATAAGCAAAAATACACATGTAATTACCATTTTGGTGTAAAATTCACATCCCACCATTAAGTCATTGTTTTTCGCAATTAAATTACTATTCACCTAATCTTTTTTTCTCTTATCACTGTGAACAGTGACTTAATGGTGAGATGTGACTTTTACAGCAAAATAGTAACTATATGTGTGTTTTTACTCCTAAAAAAAATATATATATATATTTTTGCTCATGAGGAAAAAACTCATGTGTATTTTTGGACCTTAACCCTAATTAATTTATTATAATCCAATTATCAAAACTTGACCCATCATCATCTCGTCTTTCGCCCAGTTTCTTGTTTTGTTCCTCGTTTTTATTCATTCTTCTTTTTCCCTCAAACCAAGAACTTGGTTCCAAGTTGTTCCAAACACTGAAACATTGCACAGTGAAATTAATCATCTAAGTTTTATAATTGAGTTCCTCTTGTAGATTTGTGATCTGGATTCTTCTGTCTCATCGGCCATAACACCCAAATCAATTGGACCTACCACATAGATCATCTGGTTCAAGAGCAGTGAAGAAAATTATTCATTCACCAATAGATTCCTCAAACCACTCTGCACTATTAGACATTTTGTCAGAGGTTATCGACAAATTCTCTGTAAGAACAACTTCTATGCTACTCATGAATTGGTTATTGGACTGTTGCTTCAAGTTTAACCCTGAATTTGAGATTTTCCAGACATACAGTTCAAAGCCTTTTATTAGGGCACCCAACGTCCTTGAATTGAAAAACTGCCTTTTACCCGGGGAAAACTTTATGTGCAGCAATTCAGCATGAGAAAATCCCAGCATCTCTTTCATAGTACACAATCAAAATGTTTCTAGTAATTCCCAAAAAGTTCCATACATGTAAAGAGGCCCAGGTGTGTGTGGCTTCACCTTGCCTGAATATCAGCTTATCGACAACATGTAATCTCTTGTTTTGACATATCAATTCCCAACTAAAATCCAGGGTTGACGATATATTTCAATCAATTCGAACATAATCCAAAATGTTCACATGTTATTTTAATATAATAATCATGTCAAAGCCCAGGTTCATCAGTTCAATTTTTAACTAGCTTATATATTCACACATAAGACCCAGAAAGAAGCAGATCTCCTACACCTGACTTTGATGAGGAACACCATAACCTTTTGGATCGGTGGCAAAGTATGAATTTTTCTTAACACTCAACTGAGAAATTGATCAACACGCCACAAACTTGAGTCAATTTCCTTATATGAATTTCTCATCAACTACTCCATTCAAATTTCAACACCAGATTCAATTCAATTCAAGAATAAAAATGTTGAAATGTACACTCTTAGATGTAAGAAACGATCAATCTAAACTCGTATGCTGACACAAAGTTTAACCATCGGATATAAACTAATCTGATTGATCCAAATAAAGCATCAAGTATAACAACAAACAAACAGAAATCCCAACGGGCATCAAGTAACACTGTGTAAGTGCAAGGAAATTAAGCACTTCAAGCTAAATCATGAACATTACAGAACTTTGCCCAGAGAACCTACGAGGCTACGAGTTCCGTGATATATATCAACAAGGAACATATAGTATCCCAAAATAGCAAAACATTACCAATAATTCTTCCTATTATTGTTTTCTCTTCTTCCTCAGTACATAAACGTCGGTCTCCTCGTAAGCATACTCAGGATGAAGATGGTCATGAGGAACTTTATCGATCGCAAACACTTCCTCACACAATTCCCAGAAAAGCTTGTGTGCTTCAGGGGACCTTAACTGGTAACCAAGCAAAACGACGCCGTTGTCGGCAAGAAGGTCCTCCATGGCGGAGACCAGTTGAGCCACGGATTCTTCAATGTAAACGACGTCAGTGGCGATGACGAAGTCGAAAGGTGGATTAAGAGCTTTCATTTGATCGGAATTGTTCCAATAAAGAGTCGAATACTTGAGGTTCTTGCCAAGGACAGGCTTGTTGACTTTGAGGTTTCGTTTGAGTGCGGGCATGACAGGGGCTATGTCAGTGACGACTATGTCGGTGAGGCCTAGGAGGTAGAGGCCCATGCCGGCAACGCCACATCCAGTGCCGATTTCGACGGCGCGTTTGGATCGGAAATCGAGGAGGTCAGAGTAAGGGTTGGGAGTGTTGAGGTCTGAATCGGAGGGAGGGGGTGGGGCCCAGCGTTCGACGAATTTGACAAGGACAAGAGAACAAGGCCAAACGGATGTTCCGACGTGCATGGAACCGTTATCTTGCTGTAGAGAGAGGACGGAGCCGCGGACGGGGAGCTCGATCACCGGCGAGTCGGTGAACTTCATACCGTTCTCTCTCCCTCTCACACACACCCTTCCCTCTGTTCCGTTATTCTGGATTCGTTGTCTATGTTCATTGAGGATGTTTGATGTATAAGGCCCATTAAGGCCCAACTATATAACCTATTTTTGGACCAGTATCTATCTTTTCCTCTCTTGTTTTTTTTTTCCCGGTTAGGTACAACTATACTCTTATCGAAACAATTATGTTCGAGACAATTTTTCCATTTGGAATTTATATTTTAGTTTGTTACATTGTGAGGGATTAGCCATTTCCAGCTGACCCAAGCCTGTAAGTGAATTCTATCTATCTTGATCCTTGAGCATTGTCCTAAAAGGGTGACAAGTGAAAAAGAACAATTTTTTTTTTTTTGCTCGGGGAAAAAGAACAATACAATGTTCAAAAAATGGCTGAAATTTGTCAAATACTATATATAAATATATATAGAATAAACAAAATAATATAAAAAAGATAATTAGTTTGTAAAATCTATTTCATTCAATCATCTGAAGGAAAAAATGTCTATTAAATGGATTTTAAAAAAAAATTGAGAAAACCATATTCTATCCTAGCCCCAGCAATATATGATTCAAACAAAATCAGGGGGGATATGAGAAAGTTTGAAGCAAATTATGGTCCATCTACAGGAACGAATTATGGGATTTCACTTGAATAGTATTCTAATTCATGAGCTGAGATTTGCAAACTGTTTTTGTTTTTTGTTTAATTTTTCTGATCTCAAAACAATATTTTGGTATGATTTCCCAATGTCTAATGGGTGTAACAAGACTACAGAAACCATGCATGCTAGACGACACCACAAGCGAAAAGAAATATCGAGACACAAGTCCAATTCATCTTTTTATCTTTAAGGTCAATAAATTCGTCTTTCATGTCTCATATCAACTAATGAATTATTTAGCTTTTTATAACTTTAATAAATACTAACACTATTTTGAGAACTTAGGGTCCGTTTGGTTTAAAGAAAGGGTTAAAAAGGAATGGAATGTAATGGAAAATATTTTGCTACAAATGTTTGGTTTGTATTGAAAAAGAAAATGGGTTGATACAAAAATGTTGTTTGATTGGAAGAAAATGAGATATGAAAAAGAACCTAATGAAAATTTTATCGTTTGCCCTCTTGTCTACTTCACCGTGTTCTCATTTGTCTTCATTCTCATGTTCTATACCACTACCTTCATCCTCCTCCTCCTCCTCGTCCCTTGCTTCTCTTCCTCCCTTCTTCGCTAAAACTCTCATTCATTGCATCATTGCCTCCAATGGTCCGTCTACTTTCTTCCATCTCCATCACCTCCATCACTGATGGATTTGCAATGATGGTGGCAAAGAGGCCATCGCCAATGGCTTCTTCCTCCTCTGCTATGGTCACTAATGGATGATGACTTCCTAATTTTAATAGATTTGAAGTATATTTTAATATATTTAGGAAGTCATTAACACTAAATTAAAGAGATTTTCTTAAGATTTTAAGAGAAATTAAGTTGGTGCATCATTTGTAGGGTTTCAATTTAAAATAAAAATTTTTAAGTTTATGAAATAAATAATAGTAATTAGAAGTTTTAAAGAAAAGAAAAAAAACTATTAAAGAAGATATAAGGATTTATTTTTATTATTATTATTATATAATCCTTTTATTTGCATCATCTTGCATCAGGTTGAATGGCAATTGGGCTGAATGAATTGAATGTGTGCGTGGACCCATGGATCATTAAATGAATGGAGACTTGAATCAATCAAAAAGCAAGACACGCATAGGAATGAATTGGGCTGGACAATGAATTGGAAGTGGGCCCACGCAAGAGAACGAATCAATGAATGGAAACCTAAAAGCAAAGAGGCAACACGCAGCTGGCGGGCGGCAATCAGAAAAAGAAGGAGGCTTCACGCGGCACGATCTGGAGATAGAAAAGAAAGACTAGGTGGCGACAATTAAAGAACAGAAGACGCGAACAGAGAACGCACAGACGCAGGAAGAGTGACAGCTGGAGGAGAGACGGCAACAACAAGAATTGGAGAAACAGAGGCACACAGCTGGAGCAAGAGGAAACAACACGCACAGATTAAAAGGAAATAGAGGAGGTTGTTGGTTTTAATTGTTCTTGATCTTGGTGTTGTCTGGTTCCAATTTCTTATCATTCTCCATGAATCTGAACCTGAGTTTTGATCTTGCTATTATCTGGATTGAAGCCATGTCCAGCTAATTTTATTTTGCAACTTAAGAGACCTATGAACTTATTAATGGATTAGGATTTATTTCTCATAGTTTAATTATGATTAATATTGATTTTGGTTGCTTAAATCTTGGTTAGTTTTGACTATTTATTGACTGACCATCTTTAAATAGGATTTTGAAAATTAGGATTTACCTTGACGAAGGGAATTTTAATTAAGCTCTAGATTAAACAATATGGGATTAAATTATAATTTAATTTGCGATTAGGATAGGAATATACCTAACAGCCCCATATAATTGTAGAAGAGTGTGTCCGGATTAAATTGCCTCTAGAGTAAATTTGTTAGGCATAACAGCTTTTACTTAAGAGAGGGTTGTAAGTGGACCGGAAGACACTTATAACTATTAATACTCGAGATTGACAAAATTTATATTAAGAGTAATTAAATTGGTGAGATAAATGTTTATGAAATTAATAAGGGATTAGTGCCTCTAGGTTGCCCGTTTGATTATTGCGTAGATTATTTGTTTGATTTTGATTTTATTTTCTTAGTTAAATTAAATTTGATTGCTCAACTTAAACGAAAAGTGTAAGATTAATTATTAACTGAAGTAGTGGGTACTAAGTCCTCGTGGGAACGATACTTTACTCATCTTTATTACTTGATACGGCCCGTACACTTGCGGAGTTATAGGCTTTGAAATTTTGCCTTATTAATGGATCTGCACCGTTAGTGGCAAAGAGGCTACCGTTGACGGCTTCTTCTTCCTCCTCCTACTATAATTTCTAATGTCACTCTCTTCCTCTCATCTCATCTGGTGTTGAAGAGGGTTAAGTCGGTTTTCTCCCATTTCTTTGATCCGTTGGAAAATGGGTTCCCACCAAAATAGGTGAGAACCGATTTTTCCATATTTAAAGGAAAATGGCCCGCTATTGGAAAACTTTTTCTTGTGAAAATATAAACCAAACAATTACACCATACAAAAAATGTCCATTTTTCATTTCCTTCTTCCGATTTTCCCGGAACCTAACGGGCCCTTAGTTTGAACGAACCGACTGGTTGAATAAGTCTTGGGTCTAGTTTGGAGTTGAGGAAGAACTAGGAGGGAGAGATAACTAGCCATACAAGAGTTGAACCGATTAGGAATTGACGGTCGCATTGTTTTTAGAAAAATTAATTTATTAATGTTTTTGGTTAGAATTTATGCATTTGGATATCTAGTTATGCATTTGAGAAACAAAGAATAATGGACAAATAGACACAATTAAGTAAAGTATTCTAGAATTCTAAAATTATCTGGATCATAAGACTAATCCCTAGTTTATGTCTTCTAATTTCTGTATAAGTAGGCATACTTTATTAATGAAAATCTGATCATTTTACCAAAAAAAAATAAATATATATTTACAATAAGTAGTATGAAGTATTGATGGATATCTTTCTGTAACTACATATTACTTGTATTTAAATTTAATTATTATATTATAAATAATTATTTTTGTATTATTTTAATATTCTATTAATAACTGGTCCAACCATGATTCAATTATAGTCTAACTAATAAACTTACCTTAACCTAACCGATTCAATGTCCGGTCCAATTGTCATAACATCAATAAATAATAATATTGAAGATACTTTAATATGAAGTGAATGTTGTGGTGACAAAACTTAAATAAGAAGGTGAACATGAAGTTTAGGGATAGTGTCCCACAAAGCACGCTGTGATGTAACCAAAAGGGGAAACAAGATCAAAGATGTATAGTACGGCAGTCTTAGATATGGGAATATATCTGTCTTCTTTTATTATTGGATTGCATTCACTTCACTCCTCTTTTTTGTTCTCTCTTTCACTGTTCTTTCTTTCATCCATATCTCATTATTTCGCTTTCAAATCTCTCCTCAACTCAGTTTCTTTACCTTGTTAACTGCTCTAATTACATGCTGGCTTATATATGTGTGTGTGTGTGTGTGTAAATAAAGCCCGCATATATATTATATACATAACCACAATATGAATACTACTGATCAAGTGAATTCACAAACTATTATGCTACCTTCGGTCCTTATGAAAGATATCTTACATTAGAGATCGGAGGTAATGCCAAGTTTATATGAGGTGAAACAAAATTTTTCTCACGTATTTATATTGTATATAGCAAAGTAGCTTCTTAAAAACTAACAAGAGGCGTGCATTTTCTTTGTTTATTAGTTGTAGGAAACAATCTTAAATGCAAAAAGACAATATAAATGAAGAAGAGAGGAGCTGATCATTAGTAAATGAGAATTCAGAGGGTGCGTGTGCATTTTCTGAGAGAATATCCATTTTTGACATGTTTCAGAAAGATAGCCAATCTCGAAATACTGTCTACACAGGAATATGCATTGTTTGGATGAGAGAATGAACATGCATGAAAAAAGCTTTCTCATTAGTTTTAATTTAATTAATTAACGTATAGCAAAAAAGCTAGAATCAAACTTTTTGTGATTGGAAAAAGAAAAGGTAGTAAAGGGGAAAAAGGAAATTCGGCCACGAAGGTGCACATATGAGAGATTGAAAAGACAAGTTACAAGAAGGCACAACACAGAGATGCGCAAAATAGAGCAATAATGGAGTCCAAAAGCGGTTCTTACTTTGCTTTCCTTTGCTCCCACTACTCCACAATTTCATTCCCCTTTCACTAAAGCTCCCATTTTTACCAAAAAGTAGTAAGCTTTCAAGATTCAAAAGAATATGCATTCTTCGCTCCGTTACTCTCTCTTCCTCTTTTTTTTCCCCCCTCACCCCATGCCACTTCATTAGTTTTCTTACAACTTAACTCTTCTTCTTCCACCATATATATAAGCAAGCATATGTACTCAAATATACAAGTCCCATCCTCTAAGATAATTTAAGTGTGAAGCTACGGTAAGTACATTGAAATATTTTTCCAGTAATGCATTAGTGAGATCTTCTAAAAAAAGGCCGAGAGAGACCGAAAAGAACACTCAATATAGTTATTGAGTGAGATCTTTTGATTAATAATCTATCTAAAGATCTGATTTACGAAATAACACAATAATATCGTACGATTCATGTAGCTGACTCTATCTAGTAAGATAAGGTTTTGTTATTACTGCTCCACTTTAAGTATTTTTTCCAAGTAGCAGCAAGCACCCTAAATTTAGGATATTGAGTGCCGTAGGAAAAATATTTAGGACATGACTTCTCTCTCTCTCTCTCTTTTTCTTGTCTGTTGCCAACCTTTTATCCCAGTGGATCAACATCTAATGGTCCAATTTAATATTTTATGAATATATTATTACAATGGAGAGAAGCATGTGAAGGAAATGGAGAAAATGATAAGAATGAAATATTAAACGTGGACTATTAAATTTTGATCCATTGGTTATAAAAAGGGAAAGGATGGTAGAGACAACAAAAGAAAATGAAAAAAGTCAGATATAAGTATTTCAAGGTGTTAGATATATCAGACATTACTTTAAAATATGTGTTATTAGAAAAATATTTCAGGTTGCTAAATGCACAAAAAATGAGTTTAGAATAGAGTTATATTAAAAAAATACTGCATGGTATTGAATCGACTCACCCTAGTTTATGATGAAATCAAAGAAAGATAGAAATCACTTTTAAACACGTAACTCTACTCCTCTACCACTAGTAGAGAATCGTGCCAACTTGAATAAGTAATCTCGTGCGAGTTCTATGCATATATCTGGTTAAAACTCAAAAGATGCTTTGTGGTCCTTAGATACGACTTTCAGATGATAAAGTGGGGAGGGGGAGGGGGAGAGAGAGAGAGAGAGGCAAAGGGAAGAACAGATCAGTATGGGTAAGGTATATACCAAATATACAGGGATCAGATGATTAAAAAACTTATTTCTATCTTGCTGTTTCTTTTTCCTTGTAACTTTAATTTTTATTCCATGAAGTATCTCAAATTCTACTGCGACTTTTCCTCCCTCCAAAGTCTTCACACACTGAATTCCCCTATCCTCCAACTCAACGCCGTCCACACTTATCTTTTCTTATAATCTTTTCTTTTCCTTTCACCGAGAAAAAGTTAACCAATTAAAAAGTGAGCTGGCTTAAAAATGGAAGAACAAGTACTGTAATTTCTTAGATGTATAGAATGAACAAGCTATCTCACTGTGCAGTGGATCAATACAAACTCTTTAAAGTGGATGTTTTAGGTAGTGAAATCACTGCAGCTAATTAATTTACTCCACTTTGAACGAGTTTTATTATTCCATGCATTAGCTGTCGTACACTATATAAAACTAAAGAAATTTGTGACATCCAAAACAAAAAATGTAGTTTTCGAATGTAATTTTGGAGTGTGGCACTGTGTCTGATGATATTAAGTCTTGAATAATATTAAACCTAGCGAATATCAAATCAGACCCATCCATTTATTGATGAAGGCTGGCAAATGGTTTGTACACTACCACCAACACCAAGGAAATCCCTAGTTTCTCCTCCTTCATTCTGTTGTTGTAATACCTGCCTTGGGCGTTTCGCTGGGTGCATTTGTGACATTTCACTTGCTGACTTGTTGTTCTCTGTCGTCTGATCACTTCCTCCACCACCACCACCACGAACATTGGTGATAACCGAACCCGAACAGAACATCCCATAATTATACTTGTTACTCCCATGATCATCTTCTTCTTGATGACCACCTTGACTGCTACATTTCAACCCTAAGCTCCCCAGAAATGTGGGGTCACATGTGGTCGAGGTTGCTCCGATCTGAGCAGCTTTTTGCAACAGCGCCGTCGCCGACATGTTTGCCAACGATGTCTGATGATAATGTTGTTGTTGTTGGGAGCTATACAAGGAAGGAACACTTATCATTCCAAGTGAAGTGCTTGCTAGCTCTTGACAAGAGGAAGAAGAATTAGAACTTGTAATAAGCTTGTTTCCAAACACCCAATTTAGCTGCTGCGATTGTGAAACAAACTGGCCATGGTGGTCACTAGGCATTATTGTTTGATGATCAGGTTGTTGGCAATGATGATGACCCATCCATAGGGATAGTTCTCTAAGAGGTGTCTGGTTATTATTATTTGCTTCCTCGGAATTGGTGTTTGAAATTGGCTTGAAGATTGAAGGAAAATGGGTTGCCATATTATTGTTGTTGTTGTTTGGTTCTAGTGAAGTAGCAGCTCCAATTATATTATTGTAACTTATGTTGTTGCTCATGCTTGATGCTGCATTCACTCTTGCTGTCTCTTCTGCTAGGGCATCACAGAAGGCCCTATGTGTTATGAAGCTATCCCTCCTGCCCCATCACAAACAAAAATCCAATATTAACAATCTTAACAAAATCTCATAATAGGGGTCACGTTTAGTCAAATAAATGAACAGAATATCAAACTAAATAATAATCACATAATTAGGAAAGGTTTGAACTTTGAAGATAACTCCAAAGTATAGGAGCAAGCTTTTGTCGTTTCATTAACGACATGATACATATATATATGTGTGTATAAAAGCTCTAATTATCTCAAAGTTCTTTGTCTGCACTAGCACTCGTTCTTGCTTTTACTCCTTAAAGCCACAGAGAGACAATAGGCACAAATTTACACGCACACTTTAGATTTGACCTAGCTAACTAGTCTAGTGTATTCAAAATTTCATCTTTTTTCAAAATATATACTCACAAACACTACTTAACCCGGGTCGACGAAAGATACTTTGCACTTCATCATCATGATTTTTTAAAAGACTCGAAGATTAATTATATTATATATTTGCTGCTATATATGATGAAAGTGATTTATCGTCTCTGAGCCAGATGAAATCAACTCGTGGCCGTGTGTATATATTGCGAATCTCAGTCCATTTTACGGAAACAAACTAGCTATAATGGCTTGTTTCAGATTGTTCCTCAGAGAAACACAAGAGGAGTTACTACACATATATATAATTATTAATAAATTAATTAATTATATTACCGTGAAAAGATGGTGCCACAGTCACATTTGTATTCCCTAGTACCGCACGTTTTGGAGTGTGCTTTCCAGTCAGACTGAACAGCGTAACGCTTTGAGCATTTCTCACACTTCCACTTCTTCTCACCGTGCTTTCTGCAAAAGTGCTTTTTGATGCCAGTCAAATCTCCCAGAGCCCTCGATGGGTGATTGTGAACGCAGCTTTTTTCTGGACACACATACACTCTCTTTTTCACTTCTTTGCTTGTCCTCTGCTTCAGCTTCCATGGAAGATTGTGTCCTCGTCTATGAAGTTGCAGATTTTGATCCCTCTGAAACCCTTTCCCACAAATCTCACACAGAAACCTGTTCGTCGCCATTAAAGTCTTCGGCGATAGTGCTATCACTTCCGCTTCAGGATCTGTACGCACACATAAAGCTGATTATATGTTCAAATACTCGTATTTGTATTAGACAGATCATAAACATGAGTATATTCAAAGCGGACTACCGAATGAAAAAAGAATAGAGAAAATATATGTGTGTATAGAATTACCAGGGTTTCCTGGAAGGTTTCTCTTTCTCTTGAGAATCGGAGGAGGATTGGTATTGTTTGATGATGCGGCGGTTGGTGGGTGGTTTTGAGGAAAACTGATATTTGAGATTTCTCCGTCGTCCATCTTCTTCTCTAAGAGCATCTATAATAATATCTCAAAGCTTTTGTTTCTTCTGGTTCTTCTTTTTGTCGTGAGAAACCCAGAAAGTAAGAGTTAAAGGTGATGATGAGAGAAGTGGTATTAGTGAGATGATGGCGAATTCATTTAAGAGAGAGAAGAGAAAACCTCAGAGAATAGGCAAAGCCCTCTTAATTATGGCTTCATGCCCTAAACAACACAAACTGATATAAGCAAGATGGGATCTCTCTCTCTCTCTTCTCCCCTCCCACACTCACATTACAGTCAATATAATTATATGCTTTTTAGGTGGAATAATAAAAAATTAAGATGCTATATGGGAGGCGGTGAAAAGTTAAAGTAGAGAGAGAGAGAGAGAGGTAAAGGTGTATGATGACACATATGATGAGGGTGGAGGAAAGTTAGTCTCCCACTCGGAATGATTGTCCCATAATTTGTTTGCCTTTTGTTTTCTTATTTTTCTAATCCATTCTCCTCTAATCACCATTTTTTATTGTTTTTTTTTTAAAAAAAAAAGAGGAACCCAACTATATACGTTTTCCAGATATACATAAAGATTATGTACGTTTATAAATTCTAAAGCATGAAAATAGGCAAGTTAATTTAAAACGCCGTACGTATTATTACTGCAAATCAACTTTCAGATTTGCTTTGAATTAACTGCTTCTAATTGCATAAGATTAATGAGAAGCTAGTTGAGTAGCTTAGGTTTACTTTATATATAATATATATATATATATAGCTAGGCTTCCGATTCAAAGAACCATATCACTATAAATGAAAAATGGGTCTGCAGAATTATATTGCATCAGTAGTACAAGTTGGATCACATATATTACTCCCAGTTCTTTAAATGCAGTTTCTGTGTGGAAAAGAGAGAATCATTATGTATCATATATATTTATGTTTCGACTGTGACTGGAAAGAGAGGCCTATCCAATCACTCACACAACTTGCTCTCTTTAATGCTCATTCTCTCCAAAAAGCAACATCTATCTTTTGAGTCTTTTGAACTTAGTCAAAGTGAAAGTGCAAGTCATTTCCCGAAGAAGATTGATACAACATGCCTGCAAAATTTTGAAAATTGCATGCAGGCCCTTTATATATAGACAATTAATGGGTTGAAAACTTGAAATTGAGAGTGAGCAAGATATAGAATTTGGAACCATGTGTATGAGGTTCGTGTTTTGGAACCATTGTTTTAAGAGGTTCGTGTTTTGGAACCATTGTTTTGGGATTAAAACAATGGTCTTATTATTGGAAAATTGTAACTCATGCAGGTGTGTCCCTGCACGCGCCAAACTGTCATGGAAGGTAAAACAAAAGGAAACGACGAAACAACATAGAAAAGGGAATAATCGTCCTCAAAACACACTGACACAACCATGTCTCACAATTGACTGGGTTTCTTGCCCACTTGGCTTATTTGTTAATGTTAATTATCAATATAATATATATATATATATATATATATATATATATATATTACTGTATATTTCATCACATCAATGTGATGATACCATCCATCAGTCAAAGTTGAATATATGGTTCTTTTGATTTCTTATTTACACACACACACACACAAACACACAAGTTGAAGGGCCACGGAAGACTTTGATTGGGTGGTCAATTCATGACTGGAGGATATATTGAACTGTCACCTTTTTCTCGTCAATTTTTGGACGGTAGATATATATATTTTTACTTTGTAGAAAGCTTTACCTCAGCAGCTTTTTTATACGAGCACTTCCTTTTAAAAAGATTTTGAATGGGAAATTTTGGTTTAACCTATATATAATATATTACTGAATAGCACAACAAGTTGAGTAAATTAAAGTAACGCTCCTGAAATTATTCTGAAAGACAGAGAAATGTCCTGCTAGGGAAAGTCGATGAACGGCTTCTTACTCTAATACCAAAACACTATCCATGCATTTATTCCTTCAACACACACACACATGTACACCTGTTACCAGCTAATCAAATGAATGAAACTAATTACACTATACCAACTTTGAATTAAAGCACATTTCCTTATAATACTTTTATATTTATAACTAAAATTATTCAGTCAATATATATATTAAAGCGTGCTATAAAGTTTTAAGAATATCAAATATATGTTTATATGAAGGAAGGGTTTTCCCCACCACACACCCACTAAAACCTCAAGAAAGAGAAAAGAACAAGATAGCTTAGCCTCAACGCGCTACGGTTGATCTGTTGGCAATATGTGTTCTGTAGATTCACATGTGGTTATGGAAATACGATAAGATCTTGGTTCTTGAAAGTGCCACTGAGTAAAGCAAGAGCTGCTTCTGTTGAGTGTCAGTTATTAATTTAAGCCTTTTGTATTAATCAACTTAACAACGATAATAATTAAAACACATAAACTGGGGGTGATTAATTTACCCAAAACTCTAGGATAACACATGAGGAGAGGACTTATGTTAACAATTTATTTTGGGTGATGACTCAACCATTCTTCACATTTAATATAATTATACTTGAATCGGCTATACATAGGTTTTAGGATCCTGGGTCTTGCTTGGAATAGTAATTTGAGGATTCAAAGTTAGTTTTTTTTTTTTTTTTTTTCAGTCATGATATGCGGTACTCAAGATAAGTATATGCTTCGGCTTGTGTAAATATGCTTAAGATAACCAGCTTCAAACAAAAACAAGGTGATTAACACGAATAACAAACTATTCACACAACCTTCTAAAAAGTATATTTATTTATTTAACTGTTTTAGTTAATGTATATAAGGTAGTTAAAATCGAGATTTTACGTAAAATCAAAAGAGGGATAAAAAATCATAACACATAAATCGTAAAATCGTAAAAACATAAAAGTGTTTAAAAAATTAGTAAAATTGTTTTAATGAAAAAAATCATAAAAACGTAAAATCGTAGTGATAAAATGAATTTTTAACTACCATGGATATACATATATAAGGATTAATATTACTGTTAGAGTGTTGTATGAGGGATGAAAGGGAACAACAAGTGTTATATACATATATAAGGATTAATATTATACGACTGTTAGAGTGTTGTATGAGGGATGAAAGGGAACAACAAGTGTTAAATTAACGAAGACAGAGAACTGACAAAGGCAGTGAATATTTGGAAATGTGAGCAGAGAGCAGTCGTCTGGTTGTGAGCTGACTTCGTTATTGTTGGGTGCTCAAATTGCGAAACCTTAATGATAATCTAATGATGTTTTCTTTTTTATTGGGTTCCCAAAACTTTGTTTAATGTAAGCTTTTGGAGTTTAGTTGTTGAAGTGTTGCGGCCACAGAATATTCTTCTCTTCCCTTCTCCAACAAAAGGCTTCAACTTTCAATGCCCTTGTGAGATTCCTATTCTTTCTAACTCCACAACTCTCTCTCTCTCATACATCTCTCTATCTCTCTCTAGCTTGACATAGTTAGAAACAATAGGCCTTTAAAAAATGCAAAGTGTTTAGGGAAAAGCAAAGTGTTGTCACCAAGGTTTATGTTCGTTTCCATGTTTGTCCTTTTGTTTCTACACAATTTTTGAACTGTAAATTTCTTATTGCCTTCTGCTGTCGGTAGTATTTGTTCTTTTGGCCACAACATATTGTGCCATGTGTTTTGTACACCAAAACCCAGCAAACTTTCTTCTCAATTAAGGAGATGATTGGTAGGAGTTATTTGACACAGTAAGTTTTTAAATCTATAAATGACAAAAATATTTCCAAATTTCATGATTGATATGATGTAACCATATCTTGAATTTATAATTATAATTAGATGTGAGGTTTCATGCATTTTATTTAATTTAATAAATCAGAAGCATTATTTATAAATTTATGAATAGTATGGTCTGTTGGAGCTTTTATATTTTATATGATGATGTTGTACGTTTGACATCTTTCATCTAAAATTTACGAGGTTTCAAATTTTTAATTATATTTATTTGAATATTTTTTGTAGGACTACTTGAATATACTTCATTGTCGACAATATATATGTGCTCATGGAGAAAGACTACGGTCGTTGATATGGCATTTTGATGGTTGGCCAAAAAGAAAACATTTTAATTTGGCTTAACCATATATAATTATTACTGTTCTTCTAGACGGCAATATAATTTTGGTATATTAGTTAGCACCGAAGCATTTCCCATCAAACGTTGTTCTCCTATTATTTCATTCTGCAAAATGTATTACATACTGTGATAAAGCATATTTATAAGAATATGGGTTAAGTAGTAAATTTACCTCAAAAGTTTTTGTGGAGGGGTAATGTTACCTTAGAACTTTTTCAACCTTTTCCTGTCTTAATGTTACTCCAAAATTTTAAAAATATAGCAATGTTGTCTATTTACATTAAAAAGTTAACAGTCAACGTCAATTCTTTTACGGTTAACAAAAGTTTTTTAAGAAAATAGGTTAACATTACTGCATTTTGAAATTTTGAGAGCAACATTGAGACAAGGTAAATTTTCAAAACAACATTACTACTAGCTAGGTCTATACTTTTAGGATGAATTTGCTATTTAACCCTATGAATATTAGACTTAAAAGTATTAATGTATTAAAAATAGTAATGTGAGGGTAATTTAGTGAATTCCGAATTTTCAGTTAGGTGGATCTAACTTAAATTAATTGTGAACTATTACTCAAAAGTTGAACAGATTTAGATCTAGGATTCCTATATACAGAACCCCACATGCTCTCTGCAGCTTATGAAAAGCTGGAGAATATGTGGCTTTTTAACATTATTAATAAGAAATTTAATCATTTTTTCTTTATAATAAGTAATTCTTTGAATATCCCTTTGTTTATTTAATATTTTAACTTTTTAAAATCTCCAATTTGCAATACACGTGGCAGCATGTCAGAGGAGTCCAATGCATTATTATTAAACCAAACGCACACAAGAAACAGTATAGGCACTTGGGATGTATAATATTCTTTTGGATTTGCATTTTGTACTTTCCTTTTCTACAGATATGAATGCTTTCTCTTTTCAATATATGAATAATTAATTGCATTATTGCATGGTTCTTCAATTTAATATCAACGTCAAATATACAAAAACGTTAACCATTTTCTTCATTTTTTTTCCTTTTTAATCCAAATAATAAAGGATCTAATCCCAAAGCAATTGTGAGAAGAAACTTAACTATATATGTGAGAAGTCTTGCAAAAGATAGACTTGAGTATAATAAAGTAGTGTGTGTGTGTGTGTGAAATTACTCGTAGATTTGAGCTTAAAGTTTTAAGTTAAGACATTATATATATCATTTTGTTGTTTATATTATTGTCCATTTTTTCTCTCCCCCCTTAGTTTTGTCGGTTATTAATTTGGCAATTTATAATTTCTTCGAAGTTGTGAATTCTGAATTGAAACTTATCCCACTACTCCTAATTAATGTGATTTAATTAACAGAAGAAGGGAACAAAGACAAGTATATATCTTATATAAATATATTTTGATAGAAAACACAAAACTGATCATGCCAAGGATATATATGAGACGAGAGTGATTGATGTGCACTACATGTCGTCGTGGATAATCACGAAGAATAATACTCTTATATTGCACTCTTGTCCCTTAATCATTGATAACTTTTTGGTCAAAATCGAAAAAAGAATTTGATTATTCTTCAAGCAAAGCAACTCATGCTGTATGCAACTTTCGTGTATATCTTCTATAAGTCATGACACTTTGATCCCACCCATGATATTTTTAAGGGGAAAAAAAATACAAAGATCAATATTTGAGCAACTTATCATATATATATATATATATATATATATATATATATATATATATTAAAAAAATGACCAATAGGGTTTGGATTATGTTTGTGGATGTAGGCCGAAGCTGCCAGCATTGCTATATAAAATTGACTGCCACTTTAATCAATGTCATACAATTTAACAATATTAGGACAGCTTTTGTATATTAATTTTTCATGTATAGTTTATTTATTGAATATAGATATTGATTTTTTTTAATAACGGGCAAAATGATATTAATAATGTTAGCAAGATTTACAAAGAAAGAAAACTGAAGGAGACAAATTGAGCTTATCTGGGAAATTATTAGTAACAATAAACAATGAACAAGCTAAGTGTTGGATGTCTGAATCAATTACACATTGATGCCATCTGATTTGAGAGTGGCTCAGATGAGGAATTAGTTTTTGGAGAATAGTTTTTAGGATTTGTGAAGTAAGTATAAGAGAAGAGTTTTATCTTGAATTGTAGAAAATAACTTTTGAAACTTATGTTTAAAGGGTTTCCAATCAAACACCTGACAACATGGAATTTCTGAGACATTTATAATTAAAGAAGGGATCAGTAGGATTATTTTCCCTTCAAATGATGAATTGATGCACTATTGAGCCTTCCGAACAGATTTGTAGAGTTAATCTGCTTATTTCACCAATTTAAGACTAGATTGATAAGTTAATCATCCATCATCAATTTTTCCCAATTCAAGTCTTATTTTGGAGTAAACCAAACATTAGTTAACTGATTTTTCAGTCAAACTAATGGGTTGGATTTAGTTTTCATTACATTGATCCGGGTAAAATAAGTAAAATGTTTCAATATATAACTCTCCCTAGGCAAAAGCGTTTTTGTTTTCAAATGGTGGGTAGTTCTTTCAAAGACATTATTTTTTATATTCATGCAAACTCAAACCATATGCTTAGCAATCATAACCCTTTTCACTATAACTAAAGCATGTTGAATAAAAAAAAATTAAGATCATTTTAATATGTATAGTATGATAATGTTTATTGATAGTTATATAAATTAATATTTTTTTCAATTGAATTCAGATATTTATATAAGGTTTGAGTTTTGAAATCTTTGTGAACGAATATATCATTAATTTACCCTTTGGTTTTTACAAAGCACACAACTCCATCACTAGCTATATACTACTCCTTCAATCTTTAACATAAGATATATTTAAAAGGTTAATCTTGATCTTAAATATAAAATATAGTTTTCATATTAGTCAATTTTTTTCTTAATTTACCTCTGTTGATACTTCTTTAAGAGGAAAGGGAACCAGGAAATTAAGAAAAATGGATAAGGAGTTTTAGAAAATACATATTATATTAATTAAATTATTTAATCTAATCAAATTAAATAAATATATCTTATATTAAATATCAAAAGAGTATCTAGGAGCATGACACTATCTATCCATTTTGAATAAAGAAATTGATATTGGCATTGACACTAAGTGTGTATGTGTGTGCGTAGTTATCCCTTTATATGTAGAGAGGGAAATAGGTAGGGACCATTAATCCATGTAAAGAAGGGACGGATCGAGAGCAAATAATGCCCAAATGAGAAATTATTTTATTACTGAAAAATCAAATAAAGCTTTTTGCCTATACGTACGTATTGAAAAACAAAAGATCATAATCTTCTTCCCTGTTTCTGTGTTCCAGTGAAGGTCACTATCACTTAACATTCATCCATTGTTTTGAAAGCAAATAAATAAAAGAACAAAGGTTGAGGACACACACACATATATGAATATGTGTATTTTATTTATTATATTATTGTTATTATGCTTTCTTAATTAGATCATTGAATTATTGGCTAGTCTGGATCCATATGGGGAAAGCTACAAAAAAGACAGATTTTCAAAACCTTTCGCTTTAAGCAATTCAAAAAGACAAAACAGACCCATCTTCCACTCCACACGCATGATTGATGTATTTCAAAAATACAAGAAATTGATGAATAAATCTCCTACATAATTATTCTATACACTTCTTTCTTCTCTATATTTATAGAGATTTTCTTTTTCTTTTTTATTACTATCTTCTATATATATACTGTATATAGTAAAAATTAATCTCTTAGAATAATGTTGTCAAAATCAAATTTCTATGTAAAAATGGAAGGAAGTGATAGAAATATAAATTGTAGAAATAATACGAAATGTAAAATTTTTAAGATAAGGATACAAAATTGTATGTGTAAGTGTGGGAAAAAAACATAAATTGCTTCTCAAAATTCAATAAACAACTTCATATTTAAAATATATAAATCACATACATTAAAAAAAATCGGATTAGGAACGGAATTACCAACAAAAAAAATTCAATCGATAATTTTAATTACCTATGAAATTCTGTTGGTAATGTCTTCTGCCACAATTTTTTATCTGTCAGAAATTCAATTATCGAGAGAATTCTATCAGTAATGTGATGTTTTTTTGTAGTGATGATCATATAAAACATAAGTCCAAAAACACAAAATTAAAAGAGTTTAACAACTCCAACAATCAAGTTTCAAAACATCAAAAGAATAAAGTTTAGGGTAAATGAGCAAAAATACTCATAAGCTTTACCTCTGGGAACGTCCAGCACCATATGTTTTTTTAGAAGTAAAAATACACACGTAGTTACCATTTTGGAGCAAAAGTCACATCTCACCATTATGTTACTATTCACTTTATCTCTTTCTTTCTCATCACGGTGAACAGTAACATAATGGTTAGATGTGACTTTTGCTCCAAAATGATAACCACATGTGTATTTTTGCTCCCAAAAAAATTATATGGTGCTGGGCGCTCCTAGGGATAAAGCTCATGTGTATTTTTTGTTCCTTTATCCTAAAGTTTAACAATTTTTAAATTATAGCAATTAAATCAAATCAAACACTTCATCTTCAATTAGTTGCATGTCCTCTTCTCTTACTCTTATAATAAGTTCATTTGCAAAATTTGGAATGTTCAAATTATGATCATTTATAAGTTCCCTCACTTGATTGAAGTTCATTTGCAAAATTTGGAATGTTCAAATCATGATCATTTATAAGTTCCCTCACTTCAACTTCAATCAATTTTTCCTCATCATGGGCATCAATATATAATTTATCTACATCTTCTCAATCTTCTTTATTTTCCACTATCCAATCATATCATGGAAGATTATCAAAATTATATGCATAGAAGTTTTGAGCTTTTTTTTTTCCTTGCACAATCTTGAATTGACCATCACAAAAACATCATTCATCGAATGGAAGATCATTAAAACTATATGCATTTGATTTGGGGGAAATAAAATTATGATTTTTTTAAATTTTTTAAGTAAAAAAATAAAAAAAAATTATAGTTTTACCTTTTTTGTTGAAAACTGTTTTTAGTTGTGTTTTAACACTCATTACTCCAATAAAAATACACTAGTTTTTTTATAATAATGTCTCAGTACTCTCTTCTTCAACCAAATTTGCTCCGTGTAAAAATATTGAAAATTGAATTTTCAGCCATTTATTTAAGTAACCACTCTTTTTCTCAAGAAATTTTCTTACAAATGCACCGAACATAGTTAGTGGTTCATTAACCGATTTGTGAGATAATTTTGTGATGATAATATTTTTTTTCTTAATAAATCTTTCGGTCAAATGATTTGCATTTGATTGGAAAGATAGTATAATAGGATAAATACAAATAATGTAAATATTATCCGATGATCCACTGATCTGAATAAATTATAGGAAAAATCCTCCCCAGGGTCTAAATAAACAAAAAAAATTCAAAAAAGGCCCCAACAACTTTCACATGTTAAAAAAGGCCCTAGGGCCTTTTCTGGTATTATTTCAGAAAAAACATAGTTGTTAACGGATACTGATATTGTTGTTAACGGATACTGATTTTGTTGTTAACGTTTTCTGAAATAATATCAGAAAAGGCCCTAGGGCCTTTTTTGACATGTGAAAGTTGTTGGAACCTTTTCTAAAATTTTTTTGCTTAATTGAGCCTTGAGGAGGATTTTCCCTAAATTATATGAGACGATTTTTTTTTTTTTGAAAAAAAAGAAACAAATGATTGATTATTTAACACAAGAGGAATAAAAGTGTACGTGAGTGTAAAAGTGATGTTTGTTACTTACCTTGGTGCCAGATTAATGGAATTAGTTGAAGGTGGCCTCTGATAAAAAATTAATTAATTGGTGCTTAAAAAGTTTGGTTTGAATAAAACAGAACCAACAACAGATTTTCCACCTAGTAAACATATTTTTATTATATTATATTATATACATATAGTGCCAATTGCCGAACATTCTTTTCATAGTTGGGTCGCCAAAATCCACTTGTGGGATGTGCCAACTCCTAGCATAAAATCTTCAAATTAATTAACACTAATCAATTTCTTAGGTTGATGACTGTCCTTAAAATATCTATAATCCTTATAACTATTCCTTTGAATTATATTGGAACAACAACCTCTTCAATTTTTATTTTTAAATCTATGTAGATATTTTCTAAAAATGAAATAAACTGTATAACATTTTTGTATTATTTAGTATTTATATGAACTTTAAACTATGTAATTTTTTAAAATAATTTATATTAAAATATTTTTAAAGATGATGATGATGATGATGATAATTTTATTTTTTAAATATATACATCTTAAATCAGATTTTATAATGATAAAATTTGAATTACATATGTTTAAAAAATTAATATCATTTCAAATTTTTTTTTTTGTTTACACATATCATTTCAAAATATTGGCTCCGTTTGCTAATTCAAATATAATGACCCAACCCAATTTTAATCCCATTTTCAAGTTGCAGCCCAGCCTGCTTTCGTCTAGTCTCCAACCTCCGCAAACTGAGCCCAGGATCCGAATCCGTAACTGAATCCGACCCATTTCACGAGGCGCACGACCCCGCACCGACTTCCACACGGTGTCGTTGTGGTTCTTGTGGCTCCATCGGAACTTCGTTCTCCCTCACGAAGAAAATTGATTCCAAACCAGCCTTGAAACCTAATCATCCTTTGATCTGAGCCGGAGATCCTAAGAAAATTTGTTCCGATAGAGTTCACATCTTATAGAGTGCGAGTTGTTTGCTTGTAATGGATGTAAAAGCATTGGCAAAATCAAAGAGGGCACATTCTCAGCATCACAGTAAGAGGCCTCATGGCAGTCATCAAAATCTGAAGCTTAAACCCTCTCCATCAGGTGGTTCAAATGATGCTAGCACTGGTAAGAAGTCACTGGGAAAGCAAGTGAACGAGAAAGCTCATCACCCTAAGGGTTCGCCGGCTCTCCCCTCAAATTGGGACCGTTATGATGATGAAGAATTGGATCCTGAGTCTGAAGGTGTCTCTCTTGATAGTTCCAGTAAAACCTCTGATGTTATTTTGCCGAAAAGTAAAGGGGCGGATTATCGTCATCTGCTTGCTGAGGCTCAGTCTCAAGAAAATGCCAGTTTGGATGGCGTTACTTCCCTGGATGACGTTCTTTCTGGTATGTCTTTTGCTTCACCACTCATACACTCAGAAATGCGAATCAGATACCGTTTTGTTGCTTTATTGGACCATTATTCATTGTTATCTGTCGTGTCTTTTAGACATTGATTTCCTTTTAGCGGCATTATATTTGGTAACTCTGTTTTTTTCATCTATACAAGTATCGTGTTTAGATTTTGGTTTCAACATCTTGAAGTAATATTTTCCTGCAGGAGAGTTCAATGAGGGCGTGAGTGCTATGCTTGCAGTCAGAGGAGAGAGCATTCTTTCATGGGTTGGGGATGATAATTTCGTTGTAGAGGATAAAACAACTGGAACTCATGAGGTAGCTAGATGAATGCAAAGATGAACATAATATGAATGAACTGTTTGAATTATTCATTCTTAATGTAAAATGGGTTGTTCTCATCATAAGTGTTGAAGGTTGTAAAGATGATTTTCTAAATGTTTGTTTTGGTGTAGATTTCATTAGTAAGATCATCAGGAGATAGCTCAACAATCCCATTAAGCCCCCTTAAAATGAGAAGGCCATAGATCAGACGTTATTGATGCTTTAGGACTCAGAGTGCTTCACTTTATGGTTTCCATATTGAAGTTTGTTGCTTCCAACATTATGTTTTGCTCATTTTAATTTTAAACTCCTTTAAGCAACTGAAAGCGAAAGTCAATAGGAAAGTAGTTCCTGAATAAAGTGTGGTAAAGTAGGAAAGAAGCTAAACCTATTCTGCATAAATAGAAAATAGGCAAGTATGAACAGTGGTGATGCGATTCGACATATAAGCTAACTTCTCAAGCAAGACCATTTCATGAAACAGTGCTTTTTGGAAACCAAGTCCTCAAGTAATGTTATTTTAAGATGAATGACTAACTACCTAAACAATAATCTCTCAAAGTAAAAAAACAACTTTTACCTATTACTTAAGAGTTATTGAGTTGGGATTTATGTTCCCCCCATGCTTACATACTTATTTTTTATGCTGCTACTTGTACAAAGGCCCCTAATCTCAGTGCCTATGGGCGCTTGGACAAGTGCCATTGGCTGCACCCTTTTATTATATGTCAAACTTCAATCTTTCATATCTGGTTTGATCTAGTAATCCCCTTTCAAGGGTAATTATCTTCATCACAAGTCTTCATATTGATTGCTAATATATGATAGATTCATAGGTATCATTTATTGTCCCTTTGAATGCATTAAAGATGTAAGTCATTTTTATGTTTCCATCCTGCGCTTATTGGATTTTCAAAATTATGAAGGTGCTATCAATTTATGGGAATCTCTTTCTGTTTAGTTTTTTAAAGGGTTAAGGTGCAAAAATACACATGAGCTTTTTCCCAGGAGTAAAAATACACATATGCTTTTTTGAGGAGCAAAAATACACATGCGGTTATCATTTTGGTGCAAAAGTCATATCCTACCGTTAATTCACTATTCACCGCCGTTAAGTTATTGTTCACCTCATCTCTTTCTCTCTCATCACAGTGAACAGTAACTTAACGGTAGGATGTGACTTTTGCACAAAAATAGTAACCACATGTGTATTTTTGCTCCTAGAGAAAAAACTCATGTATATTTTTGCACCTTAACCCTTTTTTAAATAATGTAATGTTTTCAGTTGTTTGAGTGGATGTATGAATTGTTAGACTTGTAGCACTAGCTAGTGCTTGCGAGTGTGGTCTCTGTTTAAGAATTGTGGTATTGGTAATTGACTCATATACAGTCTTTTTTAATTTATGATCAGATACAGTCTTTTTGCTTGTGTGTCTGTTTACTTCTTCTTTGGTCTAGCTTATCCTCAGATTCACATGCTGACGTATCCATAAACCAAATCTGTTATTTTTGCTTCTACCATTCCTTCCCAAGAACTCTCAATATTTGGTAACATTATACACAGGGCAGTATGTTGATGCTATTAAGGAAATTTTAATTTTTGTGTACACACGGCCAGCTCAGGATAAGGTTCATTGGGATGTTCAGAGGTCCTTTGTTTAAAGAAAAAAATAATGAACTGAGGAATAATGATTTGGTTTCGCCTGCATAAGATTATAATTGGGGTTATACTCATTATGCAACACTTAGTAATCTTATATTCTTAGTTCATTTTCCTCCAAATTATTGCCTAACTTATGGTACCTTTTTGACCAAGTGTCTGTTGTCCTGCAGGCGTCATTTCTTTCCTTGAACCTGCACGCTATAGCTGAAAATCTTGCAAAAGTTGACTTATCAAAGATACTATTCATCGAGCCTGACTTGATACCCCCTGAGCTGGTATGTTTAGTCTCTGATTAACGGATTTGAACTTAAAATTGGCCGTCTCTTTTCAAATCTCAAAACGTTAAAGTTCAATCACATTGATAATGGAACTTATACTTACACTGTCAAAATGAAGGGTATAAGTGATGCATAATCTGCAAACTTCATATAAGGTGGTGTTGGTTTATTGCAGAGTGCCAAAGGCTCTACAGCCAGCAGCAATGAACAACAGGGTACACCGCAAACTACAGAGCCAGCTGATGAATCTAGTTTTGATGATTTTGCTGCAGATGATAAGATTGCGGATCGGTTTATATCATCTAGTTCCTGTGATAGCAGCCAAGTTGCTTCTTCCGTTCCATCATTTGACGATATTGTTGTACCAGTAAATTGTGCTGAAGTTGAACGTGGGCAAATTCACAGTTCAGACCAACATAGAGTACTTGATCCCATTTCAGAAATTAATTTGTCTTCCACTGAAAATCCTAACAGGAAACTCTCAATATTTGAGGCTGCTGATGCAGAAGATGAATTAGATGTGCTTCTTAATTCAGTTAGTGAGATCAAGATTATGGATTCTCCTGGCTTTACGTCCAATACCTCTTCTCATGTTTCTCGAGGAATCTCTGCTGTGAGTTCACAGATTCTTAATGAAGAACCAGATTCATCCAAAACCATATCAATCGCTGCCAGTCTCGGTGATGAACTTGATGACTTGTTGGAGGCAACATCCAAACTGATGAAGCCAAACACTTCATCACAGCCACTTGAAGAAAAGCCTGCCCTTCATGGCCCACAATCTTCTTCTTCACATTCTAGAACCAACACTAAAACGTTAGATGAATTAGAATCATGGTTAGATACAATTTGAGCGAGGTTGTCCTTCCCCACAAGAGTCTAATGTAGGTCCATTGAATTTTGAAGCAGTTACGATATTCAACTGGAAGTGTGAATCTTCATAATTGTACCATTGATTGATTGTGTATATCTAACTCTAATCATATGATAGGGAACTAATTCCCTGTTGCTTTTAGCCCATTGCTTGCTGTTATAGCTGTTTCCTGAATGACTTGTGCCTTGTAATACTAAAATCTTGATGGCGAAACTTACCAAACTAAAGAGATTTGTTAGGTCATCATTTTGCTTTCCCTACCGGCCGAGGTGGTCGTCTGAAGATAAAGTAGGCAGAGAGAGTGAACAATACAAGAGATATTTGAGAAATTTTTCTTTTTGTTATTTTTTTTTAATTTACCATTATTGATGTTGTCTCAAGTCTCAACCATAATTAGCAACTTCTGTTTGTTTGGGAAAATGATTAGAAACCTTAAAAACAGTTTTTTAATCATAATCTTTTAGAATACGAGATAAACATGTGAGGAATGTGAGGAAAGTGTTATATCAATTTATACGCCAATCGCTCCAAGGAGGAGGAGTTCTGTCCAAGGTTCTCAGTGATTGCAATCATGGTAAAATACAACTTTCGTACAATGAGGCTGATAGAAATTTAGAATGTCACACCATAGCCTAAGTTTGATTGTGTAATAATGTTCACCTTCTAAGACACGGCTCCTATATTCAAATTTGTTTGAAATAAACATTTTAAGTCAACCTACGTGACATTAACATTGCGAAATTGCATTTCGTATTTTAGTTTTTTTATTTATCTTTTATGTTAGTGTGATATATGTATATAATATATTAAGATGAGATATGATTGATTATAGTAAGTCAAATTTAATTAACAAATGGTAACCAAATTAGAGCGTTTAAATTCATAAGAACTCCACAAATTAATTACAAACTTAAAATTATAAGGAAAGTCATGGAAATTAGTAAAGCGAACTCTGTTTTTTTCCATCTCTATATGAGTCTGTGACCTGTACATATGGAGAGAAAATGTTAACTCAGAGCCACAAAGCGCCTGCATCCTTCAAGATCGGAACCAATTCACCAGAGATATGAGTGGCCATGAGTCGATCTAACCCTCCGAACAACTTGCCGCCGATAAACACCGCCGGGAACTGAACCTTCCCCTGTTTCCGATCACCAATCGCCTCCAACTCTGTAACAACACCCACTTCGTCTTCTTCGTCTACCTCATACACAGCCGGATTCACACCCAGACCAAGAAGCAATCGCTTCACGACGTGGCTCATACAGCATCCACGCCTCGCGAACACTATCACTGCGTTCTCCGACACCATGTTCTTGACCATTCCATCCGAGCTTCCTCCGGCAAGCACAGAAACAGAGGATCCTTTGTTGTTGTTAAGACTTTGACTGAAATGGGAATGGTGGGGAAGAAGGGGTTGCCATGAGGCCCGGTAAGGAATTGCTTGTTGCATATCTGTGCAGAAGAATGTATCAGAGAAAGAGAGAGAGGGGGGGGGGGGTTGGATGATTGTGGAGACGAATGAAGAAGAAGAAGAAGGTATAAATGGAGGGGTTTGATGAGAAGAGTTGAAAGAGTCGCTGAGGTATACGTCAACGCCAATTACGCAAATATTTCTCAACTTGTCAGATATTACGCGCCCTGGCTTTCGTCATCTTGTCTGCTCGTGACGTCCTTCATTCTGTCATTTTCCTAATTCTTTTTTTTTTTTTTTGGTTCAAAGTCATTTTCCTACTTCTCACCTACCCATTTTTTTCCATCGCACTTTTCTACATCCTCATTTTTTTTAACGTTCATATTGTCAACAACTCTTCATCCTAACCAAAGCATAGATTTTCCAAGATTTTTTTGGACCCAAATCTCCAAGATCTAGATAAACTTCATCCTATTATCAGCCATTTTCAATGTGATTTAACAAAATTAAGAAAAGCTTTAAATTTTATTAACTGCCCCAAATTTTAACAATTTTTTTAACTTTATTATACTTAATTTATATCTCTACAAAAAAATATATAATAATACATAAAGGGTAAAATTATAGAAGAAATAAGGCCAAAGAATTACTCATTCAGTTTTTAATATAAAACATATTTAAGGAATCGATATTTGGTCTTTAATATAAGATATAATTTTCATATTTGTTAACTTTTATCTAATTTACCCATATTGATATTCTATCACTATTAATCAAGGATGAGAGAGAATTAAAAAGTTAAAGAAGATATACAATGTGTTTAAAAAAATATAAGTCACAATAACTAACTTAGTTTTTTTTTCCCTTGTTGCCATGGAAAAGGATTCCTTTATACTTAAAACATCAATACAACAATTGAGCTGTCAATATTAACTAATATAGATCAACGACAACACTACTTCATATGAGCTATTACAACCAAAATTTTAATTAATCAAGTTCCCTTAAAATAGATCTTGAGTCCTTCAACAAATTCAACACCTGCATCGGTGATCGGATAACCCAGTCAGTCAAACAAGTAAGACCCACCTGATAAAATTTTAGCAACTCAGAAGTCTTTAGAAACCTTCAAAAATCTAAATTTTGCGTAGTACGAGATAAGTATGTGATGAGAGTTTTATCTCGAAAATCTAGATTTTGGGGAACTTCCAAACGAGCACAATCGACTACTAAGTTTGCTTTCCTAGAAATTCACATACAAGAATGATTCCCTATTAGGTTCCTTGAGTTCTGAATATTCTCAAGGATATTAAGGCATCTCCAATCATTTGGAGGAGAATCCTTAATTAATAAGGCAATTTGTCAACACTTGATTGTCAGACTCAAATTGGACATCCTCTAATCCAGGAATGCAGGACCTTCTGCCATTAAGGCTGAGCTAGCATTCACAATGCGTGCTTTCCCATCCAATAACCAACCATTAGAGTCTCTTACCACAAACACAGCAGCTGCTCTATTTTCAATTCTGAGAAAGCACAATCAGAATTAATTTTAATACCATTACCTTTGGGTGGCCTCAATACATGTTAATCGTTGTTTTCTGGTACTTGAAACTGTTGGAAATTATGTCATAGGGGCTAATCATTAAATAACTTCCATATTTGATTTATGAAAATAAATCAATGATTTGATTTATAAAGATAAATCAAATCAACTGGCTTTTAATTCGCATTAAATAAATTGATTGGATTGAATCAATTAGAAAAATTTAATTTCCAATTCAATTTCAAAATTAATAAGATTGATTTTGAATATTTAATGCGGCCTATTAGGGTTATAAATACCTTTAGGTTGTAAGTAATTTGATTACACACAAGAGAATTGAAGAGCTACAAAGAACCCTAGAAGAGAGATGTGAGACAAAAGCTTGAAGGTGCTAGCACGTTGCCGTTTATGTTGGAGTGTTGTTCGGTGTAGATACCAGTAGAAGGAGTGAATTTGTAGAGTCAGTTCCTAGAGATTGATCGACCAAGAAGGTATTAGCCTAGAGTTCACAAAGGACGCACACGAGTTCGTATAGGTACGGTTCTTAATTACTAACCCGATTTAAATGCTGTTGAGAGATCATCTTCTTAGGATTCGTAATTTATTAGATAAATTTAATTTCGCTGCGTGTACGAATCTCAACAGAAACAACATTACCCATTAGCTTACAAACCATCTCTTTTCTCTCCGTCGACCTTTTCGACTGGAGTTGTATATCTACTCGATCTCTGTTCATCGTTTTATCCCTGTTCCAGCAAGACCCCCGTTTTTCGACTTCATTTCCTCTATAGCACCTTGGCCCAACACACCAAGCTGGTGAAAGGGATAAACCATTGCAGATACTTTCCAATTTTAACTATTTTTTTTAATTTAATCGTATTAAGAAAATATGTCCTCTATATCTAGGACAAGAGGTATAATTATCTACTATAACTCAGTATGAAGCATCATTGACGTCACCAATATATTTAAAAATGAAAAAAAAAAAATCACTTGCGAGGTAAAACCTAGTTGGTTTAGTAAGGTGTGAATATGATTACCATTTGGACCATGACTCCTTTTATTTTTTTTAGTTACCCACCTTATTTATCAGAACTTTTGATTTTGACTAATCCTAATTTACCTCAATTAGACATACAGTCGTAAAGAAAGAGTTCTCAACAACATTTTCTTTATTTCTACATTTCAAATTAAGAATGTGATTAAAGGAAAGTAAATCCCTTACCACTTACTCCCACAAAGAGTTGGGGGCCAAATTTGAGAGACTTGGATCCGTATACCTGTACCCGTTTGGATGGAGATAAAAGTAAGGAAAAAATAAAGAATATAAGATATTAGGGGGGGAAAACTTTCATAAATGGTAAAAAGATTACTTCTTTTTTTTTTTTCTCCTAGCTTTTTTACTCCTTAATTTTCTTCTAATCCAAACATAGGATAGAATCTGTGCCGCCTCCCTCCTGTTATTCTTTTTTGGAGCCTTGTCGACGATAAGAAAGAAGATGCCATTTGGAATTCACGCTACTCAAAACCTTTTTTTTTTTTTTTTGTTTCCTTTTTGTTGTTTTCTAAGTTGGGTCAATGTTACTAATTATTCTTATTTTCACACCCACACAAAATGATACTATTCATTTCCTCACATGTGAGTGTGAGCTGTACTTACCAAGCAAGCAACACTTTGACATGGCCAACTCGTAATCATGATGACATTCGCGTATTCTTTTTTTAAAAAAAAAAATTAATTTAAATATTTTTGGAAAGTAGTAATAGAGGATGCTTCATTAGTTGATAATGATCTGATGGCAATCACATGTGATGCTTATCACAAAAAGAGTCACATGACAGCGTAACTAGGTTCGCTTTCGTTGAGGGTGCATCATGGTTCATGCGGATTTGTCTGGATTAGTGTGTAACAAAAGTGATTAATGTTCAGGTAAAAGTTAATTATAACTTATATCGTGTATCATTGGGTGATATATTAATTTATAAGTTAAACAAATTAATTTAATATAAAAAAGATAAATATAAATATTTTAAAATGATTTATTTAGATTTACTAAAAAAGAAGTAATTTACTTAATATCCTTACTCTAAAAAAAAAAGTTCTTTTGATATTATATCAAGGATATGTGGCAGTAATATGCTAATATGAGAATTTATTCCCAAATCATATTGCAAAATCCTTAAAGAGGATTTTGGCATAACAAACATATTTTTTTATTTCAACTTGAGCGGGAAGGGCTTTTAACGACGGAGCTTCTTATAGATAATAGGGGACTATGGCCCCCAAAAAAGAAAAAACTGTTCAGATTTTTTTTTAAAAAAAAAAATTAATATAATGTAAAATTTAATTCCCCCAAATTTTTTTGTTCGTCTAAAAATTAATATAAATATTTTAAATTAGTTAATGAATATATATTTAACCTCAAATATTTATCCAAATTTCGTTCCTTAGTTTTTTTATGGGGTAAAGGAGCAAAAATACACATGGGCTTTACTCCCGGGAGCGCTCAACACTATATGCTTTTTTTGGGAGCAGAAATACACATATGGTTACCATTTTAGAGTAAAAGCTACATCTCACCGTTATATTATTGTTTACTGTGATGAGAGAGAAAGAGATGAATTGAACAGTAACATAATGGTGAGATGTGACTTTTGCTCCAAAATGGTAACCACGTATATATTTTTGCTCCTAAAAAAGCATATGATGTTGAGCGCTTCCGAAAATAAAGCTCAGCGCTTCCGAGAATAAAGCTCATGTGTATTTTTATTCATTTATCCTTTCTTTATGCCTCCAGATCAGTTTGGGCGTCATCCCAAATACGTGGGCCCGCTACGAGGCAGATATAATACTGAATGAGGCTACGCCGTCCGTCGTCAGCGGGTTGTCGTCAACCGATCCCGTCACCGTCAGCTGGCGCCAGCTCAGCATCCGTTGCGTGCTGTGCTGTCATGTGGAGGTGTGTGGGGACCACGTTACCGGCCCAGGAAGCTTCGTCGTAGGTTCTGCCGCTAGATGATCCAATATTCCAATCCAATCCATACCGTCCTACCAAATATTTAATTATTCACCTTCAGTCACTATTTATTATGGGTTTCAATTTTTCAAAACACACGTAATAGAAAAAATAAATAAATTATGAAATTTAGGTGATGTGTGAAAATTTGTTTTGTCTTTTATTTTTATTCCTATCCTTAATTTTAATTTTAAAAATTTAAATGAACAATAGAAATATTCGTGTGTAATAAAAAATGTTACCATAGTGTACACGAAAAGTAAAATTATCTAACAAGCCATGACGTGGGACAATAAATCGAATAGAAAGAGAATGGCCAATAGGCCACTGCCGATAACATACCGTCACACTCTCACACACGTATTTCTTGATGACATCAATGCTGAAAATTAACTTTGATGTACAAATGTTGCCTTCAGCTTTTCTAAAGCTTATCATCAAGTGTACTTTTCTTCTAAACCAGTTTTGATTTAACTATATAATGCAATTCCATATGCATTGTGTATGTTTGGTATGATTTTTGGGAAATTCAATCAGATTTATACATTGTTTGAATCGAATTTATGAGACGATACATATTTGGTTGAAAAGTTGTTCCAATTAGACTTATGTGATTAAAAGTAACTTATTTAAAAATTTACTTTAGAGAGCTTTTTTTCCGATCGGATTTATGAACCAAGATTATAAGGTATTTTTTTTATTACTGTTCAGTATTCTAAAGAATATTTTTAGTACCATTCAATACCCTAAAAAATATTTTAGGGTATTGACTAGTAATAATATTAATTTTTCAAGATTATAAAATAATTTTTTTTGTATTGTTTAGTATACTGAAAAATATTTTTAGTATTATTCAATACCCTAAAAAATACTTCAGATTAATTATATGTTTAAATATCAAAAGCTCTTATGCTACCATCAACCAAATATAAATCACGTTTCACAATCTGATTTTTACTCAATCTGACTTTTTCATAAATCAGATTGACTATAAGTCATTTTTCCCACCAACATCTCAAAGAAGCCTAATAATCTTATTCTAGCCCATAATCTTATTCAAATAGAACCCCAGTATTTGGCTTGTAAGCTTCTCACCTATTATCTTGAGTTGGTGCTAAATATAAAATCTAGTTTGCAATACAAAAGTCAAGTCTTTCATTTCAGAATGGAGGAGTATTCCCTATAAATTTGACTACTAGATATATGAACAAGAATTTTTAAGATCAAATTTGCAGTAGCCAGAAGCAATTTTTTGGGAAGAACTCATATAAGCTTCCAGAGGGTTCAGCAAGACGAGCAAGAAACAATTATTTAAAAGCACATTCTTGTGCATGTATATCCTCCAAGGTAATTGGAGAAATATAATCAAAAAGAAAATAAATATTAAGAAAAGGTGACAAAGTTGGCTGAATCCCTTTCATTTTGTGTGCGCTCAAATTTCAAATATCAATCAATCCCTCTACCAAACGTTCAAAAAAAGGATCAAATCAGAGTTAAACACATTCCCACGTTCCCGAATTCTTTTCACTTCAGTCATCACATTCTAAAAAATGGGTCGACCAAATCATTTTTTGGCAGGCTCCAAATTCATCTCTTGAAGATTCAGCAACAGATCATCTGAATTGAGGTAAACCTTGTTTGCTGCATTTGATATTGTTTGAGCAATTTCTCTTGCAGCTTCTATCTTCCTCAAGGTGATAAAAGCTGGATTATTGGCAATAGCTTGACCGATCAGTTGAGCACTCTTTGCTTCTCCCTGGAGATTAAAAAATGCAGAGTTAGATGTTGATTTGCAATGTAGATCAAGTTCTTAGGAAAGTGTTTTTTTTTTTTTTTTTTTGTTGAAGCTATACTAATAATCTGTAGTAGCTTAAATTATAGGAGGAGCTGTTTCTCTAAATAACTTAAGGAATTTCTTCTCACCTGTGCTCTAATTATAGCACTTCTTTTGTCTTGCTCAGCCTTTTCCACAACAAATTTAGCTCTCTCTGCCTCTTGAGCAGCCACCTGCTTGGCTTCAATAGCTGCCGTAAATTCTTTGCCAAAGGTCAGGGTGGTAATTGAAACATCATCTAGGGCAATATTGAAGTACGATGCCCTCTCTGTCAGGATCTTCCGGATTTCCCTACTAACATTCTGCAAAAATATAAGTTCATTCAAAATTTTCCCCCTTGCATTAGAAAAAACCAAAATTAACCTACTAAGAGACATCAATGAACTTGCAAGAAACTAGAAAGGACACCAGCCACATGTAACAAGCAGGAATATCCTCACATAGTGCTATCGGTAAGTACCATCAACATGGTTGAAGAATATAAATCATATAATATTAAAAAGAAATGAAATAGTGAATAGACTTCAGTAGAATATTTCAATTATTTTCAATTGCTGTATCCAGTAGGCTTATTGTCACGAAAAAAGAAGCAAATTATCAATGACATTTTGATGCAGACAAAAAAGGAAACAGACATCTTAATAACTAAACCTTTATTGATCAAATAACTTGAGTTGTGGTACTAATAAGCTTTGCTTCTAACCTCTCTCTGCGTGATAAGTTGGCTGGCATTGTATTGTGCAACAACAGCTTTCAAAGTTTCATGAATGATTGAAGGCAAGACCCTTTCATTAAAATTCTCACCAAGTGTTCGATAAATTGTAGGCAGTTGATCAGGCAAAGGACGAGTAAGAACACGAAGCCCAATTTTCACCTGCATATCAAAATTGAAATTACATTTACAAGTAAATTTAAATAAAAAAAGTAAAATACACCAAAGGACAAAGAACCATCCCAAATTGGGGGTGGGGAGGGAGTAAACAATCATTAACTCACATTGAACCCCACTAAAAAGGATACATGTTGAAAAATATCAAGACGCCAATTTTTTTTCAAAAAAAAAAAGCTCCCCAAGATGCAATAGCAGTTTCATATTTATACTTGTGAAAATCTTCTTTAAAAAACAAAAACTCTGCAACGATGATTTAATTCAAATCTCAGTAAAAGCAACTCTATCTACCACCAATAAAAAGCAAATGGTATGATAAACACTTTCAAACTCTTAAGACACAATCATCATATTAAAAAACAGTTTGCTTTCCGATGACATCTTCGAAATTTTCCACAATAACAGGATTTAAGTAGCATTGAAGAAATCATGTAACTTATGATTATATATAAGGCGTTGCAACTATGTCAATAAGCACACTCGTTCACTTTCTTTTTTAATTGAGAAAGATAGAGGACAAGTTGATACTATGGATTTCAATAGTATGGGTATTAAACTCGAGCCCACTCAAACATAATGCAAAACCAGACCGATAAACCTCCACTGCAATGCTATGACTGGAACAAAAGGCTGTACAGATCTATAATCAAGACGAACCTGACCTGTCCCTGAAGTGTCTGCACTACTATAGTTAATCTTTGTAGGCTTGTGAAGTTGTTGCATCAGATACATTAAAGGGGTAGGAAGAGAGGGCAAAGGGAGGAATTGGGCTAAAAAATCTGCCATCTTGTGAGTTATAACTAATTTTTAACTATTTTAGGTTAGGGATTCCTTTATGAAGTTCCATTTGTAAACAAATTTAAGTTAAATTAGGGTTATATATACTTTTATGAGTATTTTTTTATGCCACACACACACACGCACACACACACCCCTCTCAATGGAGATCCAAAATATTCAAATGCCAAATACTACACAGAAAAAACAGATAGTCGTGTTCAAAAAAATAAAATAATGACAAAGTTTCATGACACTATGACAGTATGGAAGTGGCCATAAAAAATTTACCATCTGGAGATCGTGACTTCCTGTTGTGCTTTCAACTAGATGAGGTCGTGCTCGAACATCATATATTACTGGCCTTTCAAACCATGGGATCATGAAGTGTGTTCCTTCAGGATAAACCTGAATGTCAAAGAACATTTTGATCACGTCATAGTGAACAGATCATGAATAGCGTGGACAACCTTATCCATGACCAACCAAACTTAAAATGAAATCAAAGGGCAAGATCAAATGCTCCCTTGAAATATGCCAAATACTCTAATCACAGTCACAGTAAAATATTCAAAGAACACAACAATGATATCTCAGTCACAAGCATCAGCAGCATCCTATGGCTAACAATGCCAGGCTGACCTCTAAGGCACCACCACACTATTACAGCATTACTATGCATTATGGTTATTCAGATTTAGCTGTGACGATATTAAATTTCAGTTTGTTGAAAAGCAATGGATGATATTAATTTACAAAATAACGCCCAAATTAACAATTGAACATTGGACGATAATTCACAAAACACTTGATGGATTCTCCATGGAATAATTATATAAATAATGACCTTGTCCTTAACACCAACAATACGATTGAAAACAATCGCTCGGTGACCTCCCTCAACATTGTAAAGACTGTTGGAAACTGCATATAAGCCAAGCCCACCAACAATCCCCAGTTTAATGAGTGCGGAGGCTGCACCACCGCCTGGAACGTTTGGAACTCTCATGTTCTTCAAATTCATTTTCTATGCTGAAGAGGAATTTACAGATAGAGATATTAGTTCAACTTCTCCCACTACATTTCAACGTTTATGACAGTATTGAGATTAGTGAAATATGCCAAGGGCAGATAGAAGATAGAAAAACAAGACAATAGCATGAAAAAAATACTTCAAAGACAAAATTCCAGAAATTTATCAACTACTGTATGCAGTAATCGCTAAATAATTTCCTTTTCCGACATTTCTTGCAGAGAAATGAAGACAGATCGGGAAGGGGAAAGTAAAAAAAGCAAACGGAAATGTAAAACGCCAGTCCAAGTACAGAGTTTGTAGCCTAGAACAAAGAAACAGAAATGAAGGATCTCGCAGGCAAAAAAGGCAAACCACCTAATTTACGAACCCCCAATGTTTGAGGTAATAAAAGAAATTTCTCAAGAGTCGAGCAGAGAATAACTTAATGATTGAGAAGAAAGGCATGGAAATCGCATAGAAGAAGTGATACCTTCAAATCGCCCGCTTGACTATACGACGACACAGCTCAAAGAAAAGCTTCCGGTGAAGCACAACCTTGTAGGGTTTAAACTCGCAAGGAAGAAAGGCAAGGAGGGTTTAGGAGGCGAGGATAGGAGAGTCAAGGGGTCCAGGTGGCGTTCAGCCCATTAATAGCCCACTTGCTCCTTCCCTGAATGACACATTTTTGGTGGGTTAATTTTGCCGATTTTTTTTTTAGGTTTAAAATTGTCCTGTTATTTGTTAAAATAAAGTAATATTATTAGTATAAAAAAAATAAAGTAATATTATTCCTAACATTTCAAAATATTAATGGCTAATATTGATTTTTTAAACTGTAGTATCATTATTACATTTTGAGACTTTTGTAGAAACAATTAATGTAAACAAAATTTACATTAAACAATTAAGATAATATTATAAGTTTTTGAAGATTAATGATAGAGTGATAGATCAACCTGCATACCGTTTTTTCACTGTTAGAATATAGAGACAGATTTAATCTTTAAAAAAAAAAATCATACTAGATTTCATAAGCGTTAAATGTGAAAAACCTTCAAGAAAAAATGTTAAAAACCTGAATATTTAGGATAAACTATTTTTTTACAACTAAATTTGGATAAGTGAAATTTTTTAAACATTACTTTAATTGTCATTATTTTTTTATTAACACTTTTAATTTGATTTTAAGATTAAATTCCACTTATTCTAATTTTATTGATAAGATATCTTTATTGGGTACATAATTTTGTTCATTTTTGAGTTTGCATAAATAAATATATGTATAATTAAATGAAAGCAATGATATATTTTTGAGGGAAAATGATATTTGGGGTCCTTGCTTCTAAAAGTTTAGGACTATTAAGTGGCTATAGATTGCTTTTCCAACATGATCTAAAGTGTATCAGATAAATATGTGAAAAAAAGTTTTATGTCAACTTACATGAACATATTTATGTATCGCTAACCCAAATAAGTCTTAATACATTGATCTCATTAAATATGAGTAAGGTAAATTGAAACTTTTATCATATTGCTATAATACCATCTTTATTATATGATAGTAAATATAATGTTGGGTTTTAAAGAAACAATATGAGTAAAAAATTGAGATTATTGAGATAAGGATGCAAAGATGAATATATGGTCATATAAGAAAAAATAAAATTCATAATAAACATTTACAAGAAAAAATTGATGTGACTTTTATTAAAAAGAAAATTGTTTTAAAACAATCTAGACTTATTCAAAAACGGTCATGACAAGCACCAAACATAAAAGTTGAATAACAATATAATTTATTCAAAAATTAAGTCTTTGATAAGGCACAATAGTATTATGACACACAGAAGTGGAGCCAAGAATAGTAATAGGGGGCAAAAATTATAGAATATAATCTAGATTTTTATGAAATTATATTTCAACCTCATAAAAATTTCAATATTTTTATTTTAATCCCTCCACGAAACTTTTAATGAGAACTAAAGTGAAAATATTAAAATTTATCAGACTAAAATTTAATTTTCCTGAACATTAAGATTATATTTTATAATTTTAGAGGAGCGGGTATCTCTAGCCCCTCCCTAATCTCACCCCTAATGGCACAATGGCTTTATATAGTGGAGGAAAGTGTAGTTGTTAACTTGTTATAAACCACTTGATCTCATGAAGTAATAACCTTTACTGTTATTATTGTTTTAATACAAGGCCATGGCAAATCTTGAATCATAATCAATTCGTATGTCAATCAAAATATCCCCATGAAGGGGGAAAAAAATTCAAAATATCCCTACATCGCTTCTCTGAAAACAAAATCAAGAGTTACAGTCTAATTGCTTGTGGTCAAGTCCTAAAGTCTTTGATGACCCTGCCCGCAGGTCAAATTTTGCATGTCCTTTAGATTATAAGAACTATTTATTTCATTGAGTTAGTATGACATATATTTACTAAAATATCTGAATAATTTTTCTCAATTCTCCTATTCCCCCTCCTTATTGATTTTTATTGAGGGAGAAGCAATATGATTAAATTATGAAAATATTAATAAATATAAAAAAACATATCTTATATTTAAGATATAGATCAACTTTCCTTGTACTAAAGACCCGAGGGAACATTTCTTTATGAGACTAATAAGTACTCATTTTGGTTCTTATCATAAGGCACCCACTACCAATTCTCACAAATCAATAAAGTTCGTTAAAAGTATTAAAGTTATCATAAAATTCAAGTGATTTCTAATATTATCCCTACTAACTACCCTAAACTCAAATATAGTACTCTTTTACACTATCCTTATTAAATATGGGCAGAAATGAAAAAATGAATTAATTAAACCTTGAGAACTTGCAAGTGCTTTATAAAAAAAACCAAAAACACTTATTAGTTGGTGCCTTATAATAAAGACCAGAAAGAGTACTACTCATCCAATACGATCGGCTGTATGAACAATTTTCCTTAAAAATGGGTCCAAAATATTAATAATAGTTTCCAAATAAAGAACCCAATAAAATTAATCAGAGCTAAAAGGCTAAGGCAATTAATGTCTTCAAGAAGTGCCATTTGTCATTATGCTATTTCAATCGATCGTTCAACTTCTGGCTTATGTTTTATCATTAATTTGCATCACTTATAAAACTCACAAGGGACGAAAACGTGTGGGGTGGAAATGAATGTTATGCACACTTTTTGGATATATTTTCTTCTGTGTCGACTAGAAAAAAAAATTTCAGATCACTCACGCAATTAACGACAGAAATAATTTTGTCAAAAATTATCTATAGAATTTCGTGGGTAAAAATTAAAATTAACCACAGAATTTCGTCAGTAACTAACATTACCTAAGGAATTTAGTGGGTAATTTCTATCACAAATAATGCTATGGTAGAATAAGCCATGGCTTCTTTGTGACAGAAATTTTCCGTTGCAAATTTTATTTAATCACCTACGGAAATTACCTACGGAATTTTCGTAAATAATTTTCGATGACAAAATTTTTTTCGTCGGTAATTCTGTGGGTAATTTGAAATTTTTTTATAATGTCCCTTAGTTTTGTTAATAAAAATGAGACATATATTATGGAAAAAAATATACATTGTGGTATTAATTAGCTATTCAATGAATTATTTTAGTGACAGATTTCAGTAGTTGTGTGAGATTCCATTAATAATTTAATATTCTCATTACCTTGTTCAACTGCATCTATATGCTACTCAAAGAAAGTAGGAAGGGTTAAGGTACAAAAATCCACATTTTAAAAAATGTCCAACTCCAAGTATTTTATTTTAGATGTACTAGCGACTATGTGATTACAAAAGTTACAAATTTCATTAAATATAGATGACATCTGTTAGATTAAAATCAATTATGCAATCTACATTTAATGGAATCGGTGATCTTTTTCCTACTTTTGTAACCACACAGTCACTATTACACATAAAATAAACACTACTACAAATAAAAGGGCTATGACGTCTTATTTTTGGCACTTTTAACATCCTTATTCCGTAAGACGCCTATTTAGGAGGCATAGCAAGGGAAACTGCTTACAACGTCCTAAAAAAATAGGATGGCATAAGTCCAATTTTATTTTTTAAAAAAAAGACCTTCAACGCCGTCTCCTCAATCCTCACATTCCCCTTTAGAAGAACATTCCTCCAACAAACTCAGATCAAACTAACTGTAATCAAATTGTATAAGAAAAAAAAAGAGAAAAAGAAACTCCTCTGGTGCCGATTAGCAGAGATCTTCCATCACAAGTGACGTCGGAAATTTCGGCAACACCAACTATCATCACCAAAGCCAACAAACTCCACACCGCTACCACTTGTTGATCTCCATGGCTTTCTGTGGCTCATTGACAACTCAAATACAAAAATGGTCACAGATCGAAAACCATTCTAAAAGTAAATCAAAACAAAAACAAATCTATGGAAATCAAAATAGAAGCAGATCTATGGAAATTGAACCTGTATCTTTAGATCATTGTTGATGATGGATTTTGGTCGAATTTATGGAAGAGGGAACGAGTTTCGAAGCTTCGACATCAGTAGATGAAGGTCAACAGAGATTAGAAGCAATGGGAGGATGGAGATTCGACGATGGGAGAGGGAAGAAATTTTAGAGGAGGGAAGACACAAAGAGGAGGCGGAATGGTACAAATGCTTTTGAGTTGGTTTTTTAAAAAGTTGGGCAATAAATACGACTGTTTTTTACATTTAAGTTTTGAAATGATACACCAAAAATGATGTTTTTAGCGTTTAATTTCAAAGCTTAAATGTCAAAAGTTAACTCTTCTTACATATAATTACAAAAATGTTATTGCCTTTATTTTTAACTTCATTTTTATAAAAAAGACATTTTTTAGAAAAATAAAAACCTCTTTTTTAGTAGTGAAAGCACTTGTGGTTGGATACAAATTAAAAAACCCACATGCAGTGGCGGAACTAGAAATTTTTTTTAGTCCGGGCCAAAAAACATATTGAACTATTTTCTTTGGTTATTATTATAAGGTAGCAACTAACAAGTGTATTTGGTCCTTTTTATAAGGCACTTGCTTGTTTCCAAAAAACATTAAATATTTTTTTCATGTATACCCATAATTAAACAGGGTAGTGAATGAGAGTAATAAATAATATGATATTAGAGTTTAGTGTAATTAGTATGGATAATATTGAAAATTACTTAAATTTTAGGACAAATTTAATAACTTTAACTGTTTTTATTAGCTTGTGAGAATTGTTAGTTGGTGTCTTATCATGAGGATTAGAGAGAATATTTACTAAATAGTATCACATAACATTGAAAATAAAAATAAATAATAACCGAAAATTATAAATCAAAACAAGATATAAGATGATACTAACCTTTTCGTTAGGTATCTTAAATAAGAATTTTACTTTCCTCTCATAGCTCAATGAGTAATGAACCAAACATTATTTTTATAAAGAAGATAAAAAATTAATTGAAGCTAAATTATTGGCCAAATAAAATATCATATAATAAATACATATATATGTTAACAAATTTTATAGGGTCAACTCGGGCCAATTGTGGCCAAGGCCCTAACTGGCCAGTGGCTAGATCCGCCATTGGCCATGTGTGTATTTTTACCCCATTACTCATTACTCAGGTAAGGATAAAAAAAAAAACGAACACCCCATTAAAAAGATGAACTCATGAAAGAAAGTAATACAAAGACAAACACCATGAATACCATGATACAATAGCTGGTAAAAAGAAGAAGAAGAAGAAGACAACAAATATTTGCAGGATATATTTTTTCTTGGGACCAAATATTCGTGGCTGGTACAGATCATCAAACCAGGAGCATTAAATTAAATACAAAGAACAACGCTCAGCGTAGATTTACAAGTGCCAAATTAAAGCCCCAAAATAGTCCCATTTTTTTATCACCCGTGAATGAAGAGGAAGAATTTATTACACAAAAAAAGAAGATAAAAGAAGAAATCAAAGTGAAAAATAAAAATACAAGATTGTCATAAAAGAAAGAAATTAAAGAACACAAGCTCACATCTTCGTCTTTTCTCTCTGCTCAAAACAGAGCTCCCATGCAAATCAACGCAAGCCCAACCACCGAACCCATGCCCAGATAATTCCTTCCATTTGCACCACTCGCATTATCCGAGGAACCTGAAGGCGACGACGCAGCCGAACCAGCGTTGCTTGCACTCTTAGTCGTCGGAGACTTAGAGTCCTTGGGCGCCGGTGCCGGAGCCGGAGACTTAGTTCCAAAAAGCTCCTCTGGGAGCAACACCTTGTCCACCTGATAAACAGCAAGAGGAAAACGCAGCCTCAAAGCGTTATTAATGGCTGTCTCCACCACTCCGGTGGACACATTGACTTGGTTCCCTTGTCCGGAGAAATTAAGCCCCCAGCTGGCTTGAGTCCTGACCGGGTTGCTAACGGTGAGAAGGTCACTCAGGGAATAGTACTTGGGAGTAACGTGGTAGAGAATGAGCTGAACTTTCTCCTGGTCAGTGAGGTCGTTAATGGCACCGGACTTGAGGTTCTGGAAGGCATTGTCGGTCGGAGCGAAGATGGTGAAGCCCTCAGAGGTGGAGTTGAGCTGAGATTGGAGTTGTTGAAGCTGTTGAGTCTCGGTGAGGAGGCGGATGAGGGTGGTATATTGGCTTCCTTTGTCCAGGATTTCGGTGAGGTTCAGGGGGCCGGCCGGGGCTGGCGCCGGGGCCGACGACTGGGCCCCAGCTTGAGGAGTGAGGAGAAAGAGAGTTGGAGTGAGTGTAAGAAGAATGAGGACAAGAGAGGAAGCCATGGTGGTGATGGAAGAAACAAGAAGTGAAATATGTGAGGTTGTGGTGGTGGTGGAGGCTTTTTATTTGGATAATAGGCTAGTTGTAGTTGAGGGACCGTGTTGGCATGAGCTGTCTCATTGAATTCAAGTGAAAAACAACAAAACCTTTCTGGACAGAACGGAAAAATACAGATTAACAATAGCTATAGAGAATATATATATATATATGGGGAAATCTCATATAAAGCTACTTAAAATATAAAAATTTTAAATTAGGTTGATAAATTCATTAAATCATTAATTGAGTTATTAACTCAATTCAGTATTTTAAAATGTGAGTAAAATAACTTAAATGCCCTCTTCTCTTCTAGCTATTTTTTAAAGAGTTTGGTTACTTTGTAACTTATTTTTTAATACATATCAACATGAATATTCAATAAAACAAAATATGTATTATCTATAACCTTCACGCAAAAAAACTGTACATTAACTATCATCGTAAGAACAAAAATGTACAATATTTTTGAAAAAAGGGGTTCATTTTATTAACATGAACAAAATTTTTCAAAAAAGTATAATATATGCGACTATATAAAAATATTTTTAATAAATATATTGAGTATAAAGTTTACCATACTGTTTCTTGTGTGTGTGTATTTAAGATTTCTATATTTCAATATGGACAACATTTTTGTGATATTTAAAGTGCATTTGATATCTTGTTATCTAAAATATCTTTAGAAGTGTATCCAATTTACACGCCTCTTATTAGAAACAAATATTTAATATAAATAATTTATATTAAAGAATTGAAAAGTTAAAAAATTGAAATCTTAACTAAATATTTTTAAAAAATGGCATTTATTTGTTTAGGAAGTTATTGAGAGATTTTTTAGAAAAACATTGGTAAAAGTGACTTTTTTTTATAAATAAAAGTGACTTTTATTTTAATTGATTTTTGAAAACTGAAACTGAAATTTTTTATGCTTTTTTATTTCCCTCACTTGATAAAAATAACTACATCATTTTTATATGTATTAAAAAAAATCAGTTTAAAATTATTTAATTGAGTTAGAAAAACATATTTCATTTTATTATATATTAATTTTGATATATAGAATACTAAAGTCATAGAGCAATAAAGCTCTTTTAAGAAGGGAGAGAAGAGAGGGCATTGAATTTATTTTACGCACATTTTGAAATCCCGAATTGGGTTAATAACTCAATTAATGATTTATTGAATTTATCAACCTAATTTAAGATTTTTCTATTTTAAGTAGTTTTATATGAGATTTTCCCTATATATATATATA
Source organism: Acacia confusa (assembly GCA_037074495.1). Classification (NCBI taxonomy): domain Eukaryota; kingdom Viridiplantae; phylum Streptophyta; class Magnoliopsida; order Fabales; family Fabaceae; genus Acacia; species Acacia confusa. Next base: position 6,952,172 of record CM073509.1, read on the forward strand.
TATATATATATATATATATATATATATCAGTGATCTTATAGAAAAAACAAGCAAATGAATAATGACGTACAGATTTGAGCTGTTGAAAGCGATATAATATCTTGTGGATGATTGTGAAATTGGTTTCATCATATTGATAAAAATAATGAAGTAATGGAGGGTAGTGTTAAGAAGTCTCCGGGAAGTCAACTGAAAAAAAAAAAAGGGTTAGGGCCTGTTTAATTTAGCATTATAAAACAACATTAAGTTAAAATAAAATTTCTCTTATACGTTGTAAATTACGTTAGAAAATCAATTTTACAGCTAGTCCAAACACGCACTTGATTGGGGAAAAAAAATGCTTGACATGGCTTTTGAATTTTCCTTGCATTTAAATCTTTTAAAAACTTTGCAATATATTGTCGAAGCAACAAACTTTTGTTCGGATGATGTTTTTATAAAAGTATGCTGTCCGCTCACAAATAAATTATATTCTCTCTGGTTTTAAATATAAGACACAATTGATTTTTTTTTTAGAAGTTAAAAAAATAAAATAAACTACTTAATTATATTAATATTAATGTTGTGTACCATTAGTATATATTAATTTGTATGTTAGACAAACTAGTTTGAAAAAAAAACAATAAATATTAATATTTTTCAGTAGTTTAATCATCTTCTTTAATTTTTTCAAAAAGTCAATTATGACTTATATTTAGAGCCATAGCGGGTAATACATTAGTTGACTGCTATTACCCCAACTTCAATTTTAGGTAGTAGTTAAATGTAAATTTACTTATAATAGTGGAATATTTTTGAAGTTTTCGGAAGCTCTACAAATGTTAACAAAGATAACCTAAGCATTACAAAACAGAATTTTAAACTAGGAATTATGCATGTAGTGTACGTACATGTGATGCTTTGCTGTAAAATGCAAAGCAGACAGATCAAGTCAAACCTTCCCTAGTTGATTTACATTGACATATTGCTGTTTGTTTAGAGTTATCTGTTTTCTCTCTTGTACAATCCTCCCCCACCACTGGGCAGAACAATAATTTTTTTAAAAAATAAAAATACTTGAAAACTTGATATGAACACGATAGAGTAATTGTGTGGTTTCAATGAAAAGATGACCGTTAAGAAAATAAATATTATTATTATTATATAGATTAGAGGCATTCAAGTCCAACCCAACTTTGCAGCATCGAGCATTTTGGTGGATTGTTAACGTCAAGTTGGGAGAGTTTGGACAAAAAACAAAGACATAAAATCCTGGTTTGGCAGGCTGGCATATATTGGATACCATGTGGCATAATGTTACCCACTCCATTATTAATTTCATCATCAGCATTAAGTATTGTTATACCTGTATGATTCAGTTGTTGAAAATCTTTAATTTTTTTTTTCATAGACAGTGGAGACCCACTTAATTATATATAGTGGTACAAGACCTTTGAAATTTCATGATTCTTTAATATTATAAATTTTTCACGTTCAAATAATATATACAATGGGTTCATATGCAATAAACTTTCTTGAAATTTGGTACTCTCTCTTATTGTTTTAAAATTTGAATTGTCTTGGTCATTTTAACATATTTCTTTTGAGGATTTCTAAGTATTTAATGTGTTTTTAGCATTTTCGATCAAAAAAAAAAAGGGTGTTTTTAGCATTTTGCTCCTAATTAATTCTATCATCTCTCATAATTTTTTTTCAAACAACATTTTCTTTCATATTTTTTGACGTCAACATTATACATCTAGCTCTTACATGTCCGTTCTAAATAAGAGCATGCTTGACAAAAGTTCATTTCTTAAATATTCTTTATTTTAATTAAATTTAACTATTTTTTTAAGCGGAACTATAAGAGGGAGTATGTGTGTGGAAATATTGGAAAAATTTCTCCCTCCCTCCCTTTTTCTGGTGAGAAATATTGGAACAATTCTTTTAGGGTGTTATTCTAACCTTCTTTTTTGATATGAAAAATTTTAGGAGATAGGTTGAGTTCATCCACAGTCCAAAAGCAGGGGGTTATGACCTTGCTCCTTATGGCATATAGGACTGAAAGTACACATGCTTCCACTTCAACCTGCGTTTCTACAAGTTAACATTACTTAGGATGAGAAATCGAACCGGCCCTTTTAGGCCTTGGCCTTTTAAGGGCCGAGTTTAAAATTAGAGGAACTAAATGAAACAAGCCCTGCAAGGTCGGCCTTGTAGGACCTCAGGTTGTAGAGCCTTTTAATGGATATGTTTATGATATGAGAGAAAAAATTCATGATATTTTTACTTATGAAATAGAGCTTACTACTCAAATTGAAGTGCAATTAAATGTCTTTAAAATTGATGATAATGGCGAAGAAGATAACAATGATAGTCATCGTACTAATGTTGTTTAGTGGTATACTTATTATGTTTTATGTGAATTATTTATGAACAATAGTTTGTTTTTAATTATGAATTAGTGAATGTAATTATTTGTCAGATGATATATGTTGTTTTGATAATATTATTGACAACATTGATAAATTAGAGTTTTAATTGTTGTAATTTACCAATTATTTCTTTAAAAAAACGGAGGAAAAATAGTTAAAATTTGTAATAATAATTTTCGGGCCCTATAGGGTTGACCCTCTTCTTGGTGCTCTCAGACTGAACTTTGAAAAAATAGATGTTTTTCTTACTTCAAGCCTTGTAGGGCCAACCCTCTAACACCTTGGCCCTTCAAGGGCCAGCTATGTAGGGCCAAGTTGACCCTAATTCCCAGCTTTAAGGATACCTCTCCTAACACCTTAATCAACTTCAAGATCAAACCCCTCCCTTTAATGAGAGTATCCGACTCATTTGCCATTTGCCATGACCAAGGACGAGGATCAGGGTTGTCAAAAACTAATGTAAAACGTAAAAACTTAAGTTTTTACGTTTTTATCGGGGTGTTCAGTGCTAAATCATAGGTAAACACTGTTTGAGGTAAAAACTAGTGTAGAAATATAAAAACTGATAGAAACTTACGTTTGTACAGTCATTATCGTTTTTACTTAAAACAAAAAAAAAAGGGAAAGAAAACTAAGACATTAGGCTTGGGCGAACTCACCTCCATTCGAAATGAAATCGTGATTTTGTGCTCCTGTCCTTATGACCTTGCCTCCATTCAAAAACTGAACTTTAAAACCCAAATCGTCGCCACTCTCCAGTGCTTGTGGCATCGCCGTCCACCACTTGAGCTAAGCGTTAAGTCCATAACTAAACCCTAAATGATTGGATTGTAGAAAATGAAGATGGGGAAGATGACTTAGATGTTGATGCCTATAATAAGGATATTTTGGTTGAAAGAGAACCTATGGATAGTGATGATTTTGATATCTTAACTTTGCAAACGAATTTGTAAGAACAAGAAAATAGAACATTGATGATTTGAATGAATTGTTATAATTGAGAAGTTGTTAAACTTTATTATTTTGATGTTTTTGGACTTATATTATTTTGAGAAGATTATGTTTTTATAACTTATATTATATATTTTAAATATGAAGTTTGTCATTGAGTAGTGATTTTGAACTCTGACCTTGAGTAGTAGAAAGTAGAAACTTTATAATCATGTCATTTATACGATTTACATTTCTATCACCTCCTTTCATATCTACATAGAAACTAGTTTTTGACAACAGACGTGGACTGTTATTCTAACCTTGAGCGATGCAGCCTCACTCTGACCAACCAGCTTCATTCAAGCCTCATATACCCACAACTATGGGCCGATACACCAGAATGGTCCATAAGAGATCTAATTTAGGCCCAAAATTTCTGCCATGTAAATATATTGGGCTTATGTTATTATGCACCGGCCCAATTTCAGGCTTCCATCCCTCCCTCTCCCTCTCTTCCCTTCACCGGAAGTATCCTGAAGGTTGAAACAGAGTTTGAATAATTCGGATTCCTCCAATTCACATTCTCAAGTCTCCCTCCTTTGCTTTCTCTTTACACTTGAGAAGTGGTGGCTGTAGTGGCGGACATGGCGGCCAAAAACAAGTACGTATCTACTAACTTTAACCATATATACGAGAAAACCGCCACTACCGGCTCTAACACCAACCCGGCGAAGATCCCGTCCCCTGCATCTTCTTCATCCTCTTCCTATTCTGCTGCTTCATATTCTGCAATGTCTTCGCCCAACAAGCCTCATGGCCGTATGCTGGTTCTAACTCGACCCAACCCCAAACCTGTCGTTGCCCCGTCACTTCCGTCATCTCCGATTCAATCCCAACAACCCAAGCAGACTGTTCAACATGCCTCAGATCAAGCTCAGTCCCAGCTCGGATCAAACGCGAATGAGATTTCACTTCGCCCATTGGGTAGCACTGCAACCGGGTCCTCTCTTTCGTCCCCCGTCTTGAATTGTGAGAAAAATGTGGACATACCATCGCCTCTGATATCTCCGAAACCTGGAAAGTTTGTGCCTCCGCATCTTCGTCCAGGATTTGTGCCGAAGGAGGAAAAGATTGGACCCGATGTGGCCCGGTCTAGGCAGCAAGGAAATGTCGGATCGCCGGGTCGGTATGGGGAAGACACCCGACCGAAGTCGGGTGGATCCGAGAGGATGAGGAGGGGTGACGCATTCGATTCGGGGACAATGAGACGGCCGATATCGAATGGAAGTCGACCTGGTTCGAGTGGATGATATGTTCGTCTTCACGATCAACCTTTTGGCTGTTGTTGTGTGGTCTAGTATCTATTATACGATACGATTAATATTTGTGTGTTTTGTTCTGTCCGAATTTTAACTTGACATCGATATACATTTGAGCCGAAACATTTATTGAGGAGACTAAGGCAAATCCTAAATCTAACTGTAGATGTCCTTGACTCTTTTGAAGAGCAATGAATGAATACCTAATGGGCCATCAGGAGTCTGGATATGCTTCTTGTGGGGGTTTTTAAATTTCTTAATGTAGTTGTGGGATGAAGAAGAGAATTTAAAGCATTAGAATGCTAGCAGAAATTGTATTATGATGGAGGTGCACTGTATAATCTGGTTCGGTCCGATGGGCCTAGAGGAAATTGGGACTATAACAGCTCAACTCACTTACATTCCTTTTCACTTTGCTGGTGATCAGGATGGATTTGATAACGTGAGTATTATGGGCACTATAACAAACACTGTTGGCCTGAAGCAAATGCAGCCAGCAATGAAGTTCCAAGTTCTTATTATTGTGTAAACAGAATGTTTTTAGAAGAGGAGTAATATCGTTTAGGATTCAAATTTAGAAAACATTGAAGGTATTTCTAGTGGCAGTGCTTTATCAAATCACCTTTGGTCTCAATATCATGAATTTTTCCATGTTTGGAATCCCCCTAGATTGGTCCTGGCATTCTGGGGCAATAATTTATGTAGTTATATTTGCCCTCTCAATATTCAGTGAGAGTTGGGTATGGTAATAACCTATTAATCTCAATTGACATGCAGATTAGGCAGTACAGAGTACAAATTTTCTGTTGTTCTGGTAGTGATCATTAAACTTATCTCTCTTCCCCTATGAAATAATTCTTGGCATTTATGGTTCATGTTTGATTTTATTGTTGTGGAACTAATTATGATTTAGTTTAAGCTTGATCTGAATCGTTAACTTATCAGATTCGGTGCTTCACTTTGGCCATCCGTTGGTTCCTCACGGAATGAGAAAAGCAGTTGCAAGGTCATGCTTTTGTTTCTGTTCTAATGGTTTTTAGTTGTTACTGTTGGTCTTGAGATGGCATATCACTATTTTCTATCACCGATTCTTTTTGACAATAATTAATGATATGAAAATAACATTCGTCTTAATTACTTCCTTCATGGACAAAAGAGATTTACTGAAAATGTTTGATTGTCTCTTCAGAATGATTACAAAACTGAATTCTTTCCGAGGATGAAGATACACTTATCAGTTAGCAAGACAGATGGGTTCTCTGGCAATTCACTGCTTGATGGAAGCTGGAACAGGTGTCAACTTTTCAACGACTCACATCAGAGTTTGTACTGAGAAAGAAGCTGTTACACGCAAGTGCTTTTCATTACTTGGGTGTTTAACCACGTGCCAATGGGCTATAGAATCAATATACTCCCACTTGAACGTACCAAGGCACTCGGTTGTTTTCGTAAGCATTAATTATTATTTTTATGTATGCCTATAATTAATAAGGGTAGTGAGTGAGAGTAATAATTAATATGATATTAAAGTTTGATGTAATTAGTAGGGGTAATATTAAAAATTATTTATATATTGAGATAACTTTAATGACTTTAACTGTTTTGATTGATTTGTGAGAATTTTTAGTCCGGTTGAGGACAAGAGGGAGTACATTCTTTTCATTACTATCTGAACTGGGTTTTGACAATTTATACTCTGGTAGGGTGCCTCTGTAATCCGAACAGGCTCAATTGTTGTTAGTCAATTAATTAATGGTGACTGTCACTGTTCTGTAAATTTGACTAGAAATGTGCCTTGTTGACATTTGAGATTGCTTAGTCTGGTTAGAGTAAAACCCGTATATGGTATACAAGTGTGGAAGGTCATTTTCTGCATGAACTCGCCGACTCTAGATAACTATTTGAATCTTTTTGCATCTATATTCGGCGATGCCTAAAAGTATCATTCTATCTTGGGTTAAGGTGTAAAAATACACATATGTTTTTCTTCCAGGAGCGCCCAGCACCATATAATTTTTTTTGGTGCAAAAATACACATGCCGTTAGGTTTTAGGAGCAAAAATACCACTTCCATTAGTTGACCGTTAACCATGGTGAAATTACCTTTTTACTCTTAGTTTAAAATAATTAAAAAAGAAAAGGGTTAAGGGCTTAAGGGTAAAAAGGTAATTTCACAATGGTTAATGGTCAACTAACGGAAGTGGTATTTTTGCACTAGAAAAAAACATATGGTGCTGGGCGCTTCTGGAAGAAAAACATATGTGTATTTTTGCACCTTAACCCTTCTATGTTAATTTGACTTGCCCATATGCAGATTTGATGGGGTTGGTAGGATCGGATTCTGTACTGTTATGGGGTTTTTAGAATTAGAACATAATGAAATGACAACAATACTGGTGTTGTTGACCGAGTGAGTTCAAGATGACTCCTTTGCAAAGTTCTTCCATGAAGCCATCCAGGTCTTCTAGCAAACAATGCTGGTGTCATTTTAGAAATTTTCCTCCTTCAGATCTTTCCAACTTCACAAGGTTTGTCGTCAACTCCCACAAAGACGCCATTTGTAATCACGAATTTAAGCCGGAGAGATTGGATCGTTGAGGAGTACATTAAGAAGATATATAGAAGAAAATTATACATTATATCTTTAAGGCGTGAACATCACTTTCTTTTAAGCTTAATTTGCCCCTACTTATACATATCTTATAAGATACAAGTTTGATTGATAGATGAATTTCTTGCTAGAATAATGAAGACCTTTGAATATGAATTGCATTCTTAATTCTTAAATAAGATAACAATGATTTTTATAAAATGATAATTTGACCTTATCTTTATGTGCAGTCAAGGACAAGACATAACTTTGGTGACCTACAGTGTTATAACTTTCTACACAATCCTTCACATAAATTTCTTAATTTATAAGGACGGCACTTTTTAACAAACAACTCTCTGTATTTTAAAATATTCCAACATATCAAAGGTAATAAAATTGTCACAAATCCGTTAGTACGTCTGTAAACTCCAACGTCCAATTTTCACAATAAAAGCTAGTTATCAGCATTTTCGGGTAAGCTTTTTAATTTTTTAAAAATAAAATTCAATTTTAGATTTTCTTAAAATACTTTTGTAAACAAATGTGCTTATCCCGTGTTTAAATCGCACAAAAGAGGAGGCGTGAAACTGTTGGTGGTCTTTTGTTGTGCAAGTTCACTTCTCCTCTTGGTCTCCACAATTACAAATGGGACTTAAACTTATGACACACCCACTCATTATTTTCAACATGGATTTGAACCTATAGCTTATGGAAAATAGTCTACTTATCTCTTATCTGAACACAAGGAGAAGACCAAATGGAAATGATTGGGATCAAGTCATCAGGATCACTAATTCATGTGATTGTTAAATTACGAGGGGGGGGGGGGGGGAAGATTCTGCTCTCATTTTGCCGTTTTATTGCCATCATTATCAATTATTCAAAAAATTACGATAAATTCTCTCTCAAAAACAAAAACAAAAACAAATCAAAGGAATTAGACACACGTATATATAAGGGGCAGTATATTAAAAGGAAGTAACCTCAAAAGATTTGATATAATTAGAGTATATCAATAACTTTGTTAAAAAAAATCTATTGAGAGCCCAACTCATCTAGAAGTTATATTTAAAACTGAAGTCTTCTGGAGCAATAGCTATTTGAGTGTACTTAAACTTGGCCACAAGGGGTTTTGGTTGTTGCCCATCTTATAGGTTTTGACGTGTCAACATTTTTTCACCTTACCTCATTGTTTCTTGTTCATAGTGGTTGACCTGCAATAATTATGTCAGTAGCTGTTGTTCAACGTTAAATTTTGCTGCTACATTTTAGCTTTGCAAATTAGGCAAACTAAAAGTCAATTTAACCTATAAAAATGTTCATCTCGTTGTCTATGACATAAATTCATAGACCCCTACCTTCATCACTCACCAAGTCTACCTCTCATGACTGTCACTTTTCTGTTTTGTTTATGTTGCATCAATGACACATGAGTGTTACAATTTTACACAATAGTAACACTTTTCATTGCTGGTTTTATTAACCTGCATTCGATAGTTTTATACCTGCTTCTTTCCATGCAATTAGAACTCCAATGTTATAGGAGAAGTTCCTTAAACCTCTTCTCTGGTTTTATTATTTTCTTTTTCCACTTCATCTTATGCAGAAAAGTTGCATGTACCACTGGGCCATATTACATGCTTTTACCGCCATTTGTTAACTGGGAGAAACATGAATGCCTTCCAACCTTTTGGTTTCATGATTGATTCAAATATGGTTGTTACCTTCAGTTGACATTTCTAGCATGCTAGCACATTTGGGAGATTTCCTGCTTTCAAAATTGGAAAAGATTTATGTTTCATTACTTACAAGTTCTTACAATACAATAAAGATTATTGTGCTCAAGATAAGAACAATATGAACTGAACGTTTGTTAAACTTGCTTTTGCTTGGCCAATTACTCTACCAACTTTGACTTGAACTGCCAAGCATTGTGTTTTGCTCATGTTATGTCCTAATTTTTGCAACTGACAAAAAATTCCTCAACCCACTCTGCTCTTTAGTTACCTACACTCCTTCACTCTTGCATCTCTCTATAAACAATTGCAACCCACATTGCCAACCTTCATACCTTCCCTATTTTTTTGGCCTTTCCTTGGTCCTGTCGAAACTTAATAGGGAACAACATTCGGTGCTGCACCCGTCTAATTTCTTCCATATCCATCATCCTTCTCATGTCTGGCTGTCGTTTTGGACATCGACCTCAAAGGTTTCATCGACAGCTCCTTCGATTTTCATTCTCAACCAACACATTCGCGATCTGGGGTTGGGTCTGTTTTTGTCGGAAAAGGGGGGGAAAAAATTAGTCAAGTGTTTTTCGCCCTTGTTTATTTCAGGAGAATTATTGGTATTTTACTTCTCCTTTCCACTTAACCAACCAACATTTTTTCTTACCAAACATTTTATTTCCCTTCAACTAGTTGAGTTTCATCCCAATGTTTGCCACACAACTCGCCTTTTTAACTTCCAATCTTCCTTCCCTTTCTTTCACTTCCCTTCCTTTCATTTCCTTCCTTATATATATGTTCCCTGTGCCAACTGCCAAACATGCCCTTAGTCTTTGGTGAGGATCTGGATGAGGACTGGACTGAGATGACAGACGAAGATGATGATGATTCGCTACCGTTTGCCTGCTTTTTTGCAGGAGGCCTTTTATGGATCCTGTCGTGACCAAGCGCAAGCACTGCGCGAGCATTGTGCATTGAAGGTACTACCTTGCTTTTCTGTGCAAGTAAATTCAATTAAGGATAGTCATCTCAAGTAGAATGTTGATGTCAGAAATTTGGAATCCTTTCCCCAAGAGTTGATGGTTATGTCCCCCCTCTGTTACGTTTGATATTATATTTTATCTTTAGCTCTTTATTTTAAGAAATTTGTATCTAACTAGTTATAGTGCCGAGTTCATGTTTGACGGCTTTCTGAATTCTTTATTCATAAGCTATCAGGGACGGCTTTAATTCTATTGTGAAGGGTTTTGGTTAATGACAACTCTTCTTGGTAAATGGCGAGGTTAAAGTGTTCTTGATTTATTAGAATAGCTACAAGTGAATAGTGAACAAATATGTATATGCGTTATTTCTGCACCCTGAGTTGCATTTGGAAGTGTGCTTCAAAACTTGTCTGCTGAGGTTTCTATCTATAGTAATTGATTAACGTTGCTTCTGCCTTTATCTTCTATTGATTTTAATTCTGTATAGCGTTTTCATTCTTGTTATTTACACCATCATGTCAAGAACAAAAATTGCTTCGTGTGTCAGAAGACCACTCTTGGCATTTTTAACACTTCTCATTATATACGCAAAGCAAGAAGATGGCTGAAGAGGGTAAATTGCGATAGAAGTAATCTATTCTAGTGTGTCCTTATCTCTTAACTCCTTAGTACGCTCAAGCTTGCTTTCTCTTTGCATTTTACCTTGGAGATTCATCTATGCACAACACTCGTTTTTATTTATATCTAAGAAGACTCAGTTACATGGTTTTTCTGACCTTATAATTCAGGATTTATAAGGAAGAGAGGAACCAATCTGTCGTTGGCAATCTATTCGAAACTATAGCCCGTTTGTTTTGATTCTCCAAGAGAGGATGCAATCTTGATGCATCAGACTGATTGTGATGTTTGGTTAGCCTCATGTATTTTAAAGATGATTGCATTTTGTAATTCTAATTATATCATTTGACAAGATTACACTGCTAGGGATGCAGACCTCTTGGAATCAAAGTGGAAAATGCATTACTGCCACTATACTTTTTTTTAAAGGATATTCAATAATGCACAACACAGGTCCTTCAATTCTCAAATAATAATATGCTAGGCATTAGCAAGAAACTATCATGGATAAACTTCAATGATAGACCTTATCCCCAGAACTGGAACTACCTTATAGTCACAGAAACCAGAAGTAAAAATCAAATTGGCCCATTCCTTCTCATTTCTCTCTCTCCCAGGGACCAGCGCCATCATTATCATATCGGAGAACAATTGTGCTTCAACTTTCTTATCGTGTTTTGTGTCATGCCCTATCACTATGTCTATGACAATCACCTTCCCTTCTTTGCCATTGCTTGTAATTGCCTCCTTGCATTTCTTCAGTATTTTCACACAATCCTCATCGTTCCAGTCGTGCAATATTTCCTGTCATCATTTCTGATTATAAAAATATTTGAAGGAAACAATTGCTTGATCTGTATCTCAACTGGTTAGCATAAATATATCTGACAAGTGTTTTGCAGTTTTGAGATGAAGAAGCTTCTAACAATCAAATGACAATAAATGGAACATGATGGAAGTTGTATGCCTGTATTAATATTGAAATTTTTACATCAGACACAATATCACTGTTCAAACTATGTGTGGACAGTTCAAATACTTTTTGTGTTGCAGTTGCTCATATGACGCTACTCATCAAATTCTATCTCTTAGACATGTTCAGATATACTACTCCTTCCTTTTCTTAATATAAAACCTATTTTTTATTATGCAATTTTTTTCCCTTAATTTACTCTCCTATTGATACCCCTTCAACAATAATCAAGAATAAGAAGGAATGAGAGAACTAAGAAAGTTGGTTAGAGTGTTTTAAAAAATACATGTCATATTGACTAACTTAACTAATATTTTAATCTAGTGGTATATAGGTCTTATATAAGGTATATTTACCTTCAATAAAATCGCATTGGCCTGGGGAATTTCCTTGAACATGTCACCTGCAACATATTTTAGGTTCTCACTACCTTGCAGGCCAGCAACAAAATGAGGGAGATCAAACACAGTGCATTCCAATTGTGGGAATGTTTTGGAAATGGCCATGGCCAAAGTCCCTGTGCCGCCCCCAACATCAACAAGTGACTCCAAACCTTCAAACAATCCCATACACTTGTCAATTACCACACTAGTCACTATTTGAGAATCACTAGCCATGGCACAATTGAACATTTGATTGAGTTCAGGATCTTGCCCTGCATATTCCCACAAACTCATCCCATGCGCCGTATCGAAAGGCGTGGGATCATCAATTTGGAACCAGGAAGACAATGAATAAAATGCCTTCGTCAGAACTGGATTTAGCAGAGCAAGCATCAAGGGTGTCACACTCAAGGGGTTGTTATTGAGCAGAAGCTTAGAGGCATTAGTTAGTGCATAAGCCTCTTCTGTGTTATTTTCTGATACTTTTTGCTTAGAGAAGAGGCCATGGTGGACCAAAAGGCGCATCAGCCGGGGAACAAAGGCAGCTTTGGAAGGATGGATTGGTAGAGAAGAAATGAGTTCAGAAAGTGGCATGGGTTGGTCGTGGTTGTGGATGATGTCAAATATGCCCAAGTCAACTGCACATTTGATGGACATGGATTTTATGAAGCTGAAACTGTGATTCCATGCACAGATTTGAGCTCCGAGTAGTTTTGAAGCTTGACTTTCGTTTGTGGCTTCCATGATTTGCTCAGCCAGATCCGATCTACCTCACTTTGGCATGAGATCTTTGTGTTTGTGTATGTATAGGGAAAATCCTAGCTTCCATGAGATTTGATCACTGGAACATGTTTTTATCATTTTTGGGCTCAACTTTGTCTTCTTGTTCTTGGTTCTTTTTATAATCGTTTGTGAATTGCCAGTACAATAGAAATATGTTGCCCAATGATGTTTTTTACAATTATTTAATATTCGAAAAATCTATCAAGATTTTGTGTGACTCATAATGCGCAAACATTTATTTCACGTTATCAACGTGTGGTACTGTATTTCTGAATTTCTTCATAACACATACGCTTCCGTGGGTAGCATACTGGAGAATGCATCGTTTGGGATGCGAGCAATTTTAGAAATTGTCACTGCAATTTTGCAATTTTGTTGAGGAAATTCAAAAAATGAGTGATTTTGTGTTATTTTAGTTAATTTTGACAGTTAGTTGATCAAATATATTGAGTTGTCAGTTCACATGTTATCACATCAATTTTATTAAAGTGCAATTTTACTCTTAAAGTCTTAAATCTAACTTTGAAAAGAAATAAAGATGACACGTGCAACCAAAATGATGTGAATAATATGTGGATAAGTTTAACATATTTTGTCAACTAATGGTAAAAATTAATTAGGATATTGTTCATGGCAAAATTATTCTTTTTTTAATTTTTTATTTACATTTCTTGACAAAATTATCCCCAAAAAAGTTTCCGCGTAGAATTGTCCACTGATAATAACTTCTGGACTCTGGTACGAAATTGTCCATTAACACTATTAATAACGAAAGTTCTCGTAACCCAAATTATTTTTGGGAGGCTCACTATTTGAAGCTACATGACAGTGATGTACTGGGCTGATGTGGGCAGTTCAGCCCAACACAAACCAGGCCCAAAATAGCTAGGACCAACTGGGTTAACCGCTCAAAAGGAGTCCAAGGGCTGGTCACCTTCTATAAAAGTGTTTTATTCCTATTTTCTCTTAAAATGAAACTATATTTTACCAAAAAAAAAATAAAATGAAACTATATGCCAAGGCCGAATTCAGACTTCTCAATTAGAAAAGGCAGTGACCCCTTGTTCTTGGGCTCAACTGTTAAAAAAATTGGACACTTTCACTAAAGGGAGATGGTTCGATCCTGGAGTTGGTCAAGGTATTGAGGAAGACATCCTAGCTCCTGGGTGCCTAGGTAAATGCCTGAGGGTAATAGATGGCTCATCCTGCCCAACATTGGTATCACCTAAAAGGAAGGGAGATCTTGCCCTACCCTTAGATTGCGGTTGAACCCCAACCCCTTTTCTAAAATTTTTTCACACCCCCCCCCCCCCCAAAAAAAAAAAGAAAAGGCAGTGTGTGTGTATACATGTGTGTGTGTGGGGTTACTAGAGCTGTATCTTTTTCTCTTATCATAGATCCTCTTCCCACAATAATAAGAGGTTAAGAGCTTATCATTTTTTTAATTGATTTGGTCAAGAATATAGTCCCGTTCAAAATTTATAGAGTAAAGAGTATTGCCTTTCTCGACAAATACGCTTCTCAAAAGTTTCTGTTCTACTTCTTAAACTACTTATCACCTTAATTAGGAATTTGTTGGTTAGAGCTTATAATTTTAAAAAGCATAAGTCATGATTTTAAGAAATATCAATAACGCAACTCGTATATTTTTACCTTCAAAAATAAATTATTTTTATTCATTAAGATATTTTTTTTTTCAAACATTTTTTATTAAAAATAATAATAACACGTTATATCTTAAAAGTACTAATTCATAAGATGCAAAATATAGTACCGGTACTTCTCTTATTTTTTTTCCTCTTTGATAAGAGCGACAAATGCTTCAATAGAAAAGGGTGAGTGAATTTTCTAGGATAAAATCCTCCATTATTGTGCTAACGTCCCTTTCCTTAGTCCTTATCTAGTCTTATACATATATGTATTCACATTCACGGTTGACTAACAATAGTGGAGGAAGTGACTGAGGGGGCCTGATTTTTGAGTTTTCAAATATTTTAATTATGCAAATGTTGTATATAATCCTTTATATATATATATAAAATAAAATTTAGGTGAGTTAGGTTCCAAGAGCTCATTAAAGCCCGGGTATGCATATAGACTCAAAGCGATAGAGGTAATTATAGATCACCTACAAACATGGCTCTCACATCGGCAACGGCCAACGGGAGTTGAACTTATGATTTTGTGGGTTATGAGCCAACTCCTTATCAATTGGACCAACTTTTATTGGCTGTATATTTCCTTTTCGGTGATCAGGTAGTGTCCATTAAATTAATCTTCAGGTTGTCGATTAATGTGAAGGAAAAGAAATAGAGATGAACAGGATTGAGATATTGGAGTTTTATTTTAGGAGAAACTAAGAAAATGAAAGGAGAGAAAGGGTTGAGATATTGGAGGTTTTTTTTAAGAGAAACTAAGAAAATGAAAGGAGAGAAGAAAATGAAAGGAGAGAAAGAGTTGAGATATTGGAGGTTTCTTTTAGGAGAAACTAAGAAAATGAAAGGAGAGAAGAAAATGAAAGGAGAGAAAGGGTTGAGATATTGGAGTCTTCTTTTAGGAGAAACTAAGAAAATGAAAGGAGAGAAAGGGTTGAGATATTGGAGTTTTCTTTTAGGAGAAACTAAGAAAATGAAAGGAGAGAAAGGGTTGAGATATTGGAAGTTTCTTTTAGGAGAAACTAAGAAAATGAAAGGGGAGAAGAAAATGAAAGGAGAGAAAGGGTTGAGATATTGGAGGTTTCTTTTAGGAGAAACTAAGAAAATGAAAGGAGAGAAAGTGTTGAGATATTGGAGTTTTCTTGAGAAACTAAGAAAATGAAAGGAGAGAAAGGGTTGAGATATTGGAGGTTTCTTTTAGGAGAAACTAAGAAAATGAAAGGAGAGAAGAAAATGAAAGGAGAGAAAGGGTTGAGATATTGGAGTTTTCTTTTAGGAGAAACTAAGAAAATGAAAGGAGAGAAAGGGTTGAGATATTGAAGTTTTTTTTTAGGAGAAACTAAGAAAATGAAAGGAGAGAAAGGGTTGAGATATTGGAGGTTTCTTTTAGGAGAAACTAAGAAAATGAAAGGAGAAAAAGGGAGGTGACCCCATATGCATGTCTGGTAGGCAAATGAAAAGGGGAATGACAAATTCTAGGGAGGGGAAAAAAAAAAAAAAACTAAATGAGAAACACACAGAATACCCGAAGTACGCTGTATTTTGCCAATGTCCTTATGACTTGTAGCAGCATGAATGTTTCCCCATAAGTGGCCTGCTTCTAATCCGCGAACAAAAGACAGGTAGATATATGGAGATAGGTCACTACACAAAAGAATAGTTAATTAGTGATGAAATTCTGTCACTAATTAATTAGTGAGAGTCTATTTGAGGATGGAATCATACCACCCTCTTAGTAAATCTTGTGGCCACTCCACTGTTTTTTCGTAGTATGAATAGGCAAGGAAAATACTCAAGCAGTAGTTGCAAAATGACCTTCGACAATGGTGGTGGAGGAGGAGGATTAATGGTGTTACTTGGGAATTTCCCACCTTACACAATTGGTTGCCATCACTAGAAGTGGGCTTCCATGGATGAGGGAATTTTGTTTGTTTTTGGTAACAGGATGAGGTAATTTTTTTTTTTTTTTTTATAAGAAAAATGTTTTGGAGGGATGTAACATCAGTCCCTTACTAAGGTCAGAGCACGGCCCCGGGTTCTTTGAGCACTTAATGAGGACTTACGAGATCACCTACCGAAGGAGTCCCAACGACGACAGCGGGGATTGAACACACATCCCTTTGAAACTTGATCAAATCCCTTACCATTTATGCCAACTTCCTTCCTTCAGCAGGATGAGGTAAAATTTTTAGCAGCTGGAATTCGCTATCCAACAAAATTGGGCCGCCGAACGAAAGTGTAATGTGGAAGAAAGGAAATCCTTTTCCTTTTCCATCCTCCAATTTTCAGCCTACCAAAATGCAGCTCCTAAGATATGGAGTGTAGAAAATTTTACGTACGTAACACCATTCACGACACAATATTAACAAGTTAACATTAATTTCCCTTCTCCACTTTCTTACTTGTTTCTTGCTGAGACATGTTGTTTCCGTCGTAAATAAAAATTAAAATTTAGATCAGATCACCATATCTAATCAGATGGTGTGGATAATAAAGTTATCGGTCAATTTTGTGGTCTGATCTCATGTCTTATAACTTGTCTAAGATCACAAATAATTGTATATAATATATATTTTTCAATCGGTCATTTGGTGTATAACCACTCGCAAAGAGATACAAAAAAGAGTCAGTTTCATACCTAATCATGTTCTATTTTTAATGGGTTGTAGGAACAACTTCATTCATAATTAATTTTGTGAAAGACAACTTAGTTTTTTTTTATATGAGTTGACAACTTAAAATTTTAAATCGTATATAAAATAGGGTTAAAGGGCTTAAATAACCTTCAACTTTTTTGAAAATTGCAACAGTAATCATAAACTTTTAAAATTAGGGCAAAGCTGTTAACCTCAACTAATTTACATTACATTAAAATGAGAAAATTAATCTTTTGGTCCCTAAAATTTATTAAGAAATTGACACATATAAAAAATCATATATATCTTATATTTAAAGTAAAGATCAACTCCCAAAAAGTCAAACTATTACCTATTGACCAGAAGGAGTATTTATCATTAGATCATTGAACGTTTTCATTAAAAAATAATAATTATTATAGTACATTAACTTCATTCCACTCTTCCCTCGTCATCTCCTCCATGAATTAAATTAGTATAAAGCATGTTTTTTTTTTTTTCTAGGCACATGTATCCTCCTGTGGGAGATGATCTTCTTCGAGCTACTGTTGGAAATTAAATTCGGACACCTCTCATAGTGGGAATTCAAATCTTAGTTTACCACGTTGTGAAGAATTGTACTAATCTCTTCCGCTAGACCCAACCCTGTTGGTTAGTATAAACAACACTAACCATGTTGTTTCTCTCTCTCTCTCTCTTTTTATATTAGCAACCATTATCTAATTCTTTTTCTGGATTCTATTACTAGGTATCTAAGCAATTAATACTTCAATTTCAAACTTTGTGATGGCCTTTTTTGACACAGGTATCTCCTTTAGGCCTCGAACTTAAGACCTAAAAGAATCTAATGGCTAGTTACACTATTAAACTAACTCTGTGTTGTTTCTCTTGCCTCTTGAAATTAGATCATGCATATTATTGACTAATGGCCACGGTATCATTATAAAACAACATATTAATTAATTCACAAAACTCTTATTCTCTATTAATTTAGTATTATAATAATAAAAACTCATCGACTACTATAAAAACTACAGTTTGGCGAAAAAAAAAACTACCATAAAAACTACACGTTACTATCTATTCAACAGACTCGGACAAAATTCAACATATTCATTATTCATGATTAGCTTAGAACGAACATACATACATTTATGCATGCAAACGCGCACTCACAATTTTTTTTGTAAGAAAAAGTTGAAGCGAGTTGGTCCCAGAGGCTCATAGAGCCTGAGCATGCCTTTGTGCTAAAAAATGGCAATAAAAGTACTTACAGAATACAAACAATATTTGTTATTACCAAATTAACCAATTAACTATGTAAATGTTCTGATAATTAATTAATACTAACCACAGTAGAATTGCTTACACCACCACATAATAATAATATTGTTGTTGTTATTGCAACGCATAACACGGTAGACATTAATACTGAGTTAACAAACATGACAACTTTTTAATGACAATCCGAAATAAGAAATTAACACATGACAACAAACATGAGTTACAACTTTCAGTACTAAATTAACACACAACTCATCAATACTGAAGAGCTAATAACTTTCTGTTCTCCATCATAACAAGAGACTTAATTCATCATGGCAAAACCTCAATGAGAGATCTTAAGCCAAGAACAGGAGTAATCTTATAGTCACTAAAACCAGCAGAGAATATCAAATTAGCCCATTCTTTCTCGTTCCTCTCTTTTCCAGTGACCAAAACCATCATCAACATATCAAAGAACAATTGTGTTTCAACCGATTCATCATCAATATCTCCTTTAGAGTTCTCCATAATCATGTCTATTATAATCACCTTCCCTTCTTTGCCTTTGCTTGTAATTGCCTCCTTACTCTTCTTCAGTATCTTCACACACTCCTCATCGTTCCAATCATGCAGAATCCACTGTTTTCCATTCACAAAGCAACTATTATCAGACACATACGCATGTTTCAAACAATATAATAACTACCCAGTATAATTTATTCTTAGAAAGCAAAACACGTTGTAAATTGTATGCATATAAATACTCCCGCCGGTAGTTATTAATATAAGATTTAATTTAATTTTTGTAAAGATATTAAAAAGAACTAAATAAATAATTTAATCATATATATGCGGTATATTATTAAATTATATATTAGTTCATAAGTAAGAAAAATTATTTTGATATAAAATCAATAAATATAAATATTTTAAAGTAATTTATTCAGCTTTTTTTAATTTTTTTTAAAAAGATAATTGGATCTTATATTTATATTAATTAATGACTAAAGTAATTGGATTACAGTCACCTTTAAAAGTATGCCATCAGAAGGAGGAATGGCCTCGAACATGTCTCCTCCCACAAACTTGAGATTCCCACTGCCTTGGAGACCATCAACAACGTGTGGGAGATCGAACACTGTACATTGTATTTCTGGAAATGCTTTGGCAATAGACTTAGCCACAGTCCCAGTACCTCCCCCAACATCCACCAATGAATCTAATCCCTTGAATACACCCTTACACTGGTCAATAACCACACTGGTCACAAACCTCGCATCACTAGCCATGGCTTCATTGAAAAAATGGTTAAGCTGAGGCTCAACCCCAGAATACTCCCAAAACGTCTTTCCATGTGCTGTGTCAAACGGCGTCGGATCGTCGTTTTGGAACCAGTTAGCCACCTCATACCAAGGCTTCGTTAGGATGGGATCCAGCATGGCAAGTACGAAAGGGGTGACACTTAAAGGATTGTCCTTCAGAAGAAGGGTCGATGCATCGGTAAGGACATAGGCTTCTTCGGTTTCATCAGGAAGTTTCTGGAGAGAGAAGAAGCCAGAATGAGTGAGGATTCGCATTAAGCGATAAATATTGCGAGTTTTAGAAGGATGGATTTGAAGGGAAGAGATGAGTAGTGAAGGAGGCATGGGTTTTCCATGTTTGTGAATGATGTCTGGAATGTTCAAATCAATTGCAGATTTGAGGGACATTGAGTTTATGAAGCTGAAGATATGGTTCCATATGTGGGTTTGAGCACGAAGGAGTCCTGATGCTGAATAATGCTCTCCGTTTTGGGATCTCATGACTTTCTGGATTTTGCTGAGAGAATTAGCAGAGCTAGATTGAACTGGATATATTTGGTGGTGGTGGTGTGTGTGTATATATTTGGACCAATCTATCCGAGGAAGTTGATAGTCATAAAGTTTTTGAAGTTATTGCGACATATTATATAAATTATTAGCCCTAACAACCAATAGCTTGGCTTCATGCTTGTATTATATTCTCATACCGTAGGACTACGAGCAGGATATCCTCCAGTTTTTATTGTGAGTCAAGTTAAAATTGAGTGGCGATGGACACGGGTTCCGGAAGATAGACATTGGTTTTCCAGCTAAGCAAATTTGTTTAGCAGGGAGAGGTTGTCAGATTTGGGCACAGTCTGATCTTATTCGTACAATCATATCTAATATTTTTTAAAATTCTATATTTTTTTAAGAAATTATTTTAATGTATATAAAAATTTAAAAGAAAGATAACGTCTTAAGTTTCATATCTTTAAAAATGATTTTTTATTTAAAACATTATCATTTTAAAAAACTCAGATCTAGATGACTTCAAAAATATTTTTTATTAAAAAAATATTATTTTAAAAAACTCAGATCTAGATGACTTCAAAAATGATTTTTTTTTATTTAAAACAGTATCATTTTAAAAAACTCACATCTGGATGACTTAGATCTACTTAACTCTCTGTGTTAAACACTTTGCTTTCAGGTAAACTAGGTCCAGCAGTAGAGATATGCCATTATATTAAGCTTTTTGATGATTCATAAATCGATATTTTAACATGGATCTGTCATGTGTGTGATTCTATCTCCAATATAAGACATTAATTATTTTTTGAATAAAACATATGGTGTATTACGTAGTTAAAGAAGTCGATAAAATTATATTCATCATAATACCTGAATCCATCAAAGAATTTCATATATATATAAATTCTTGCTTGTCTTCCGAGATCATATCTATAAAACTTTAGTACTTTACCATACTATTTAATTCATAATAAAACAATTAGTCATCTAATAACCTTCTCATTGGGTAACCTTAATTACCAAATTGTTATCACCAATTATAAAGTCTCCATGATCTCTTGTGTAATTAAATCAATTTTAACAAGATATCAATCATATGTGTAATGAACTCTCAATTTATTAAATACTTCAATATTATACTAATTTATGCTGAAAAGTTCTGATGAAAATAAATGTTTTTAATTATTTCTAATTTAAAGTTTGAATTTTAAATTATGGGTAGATCTAGTCTTTTTAGGAGTCTTAAACAAATAGCAAGTTTTTAGGTTTGTTTTCTAATTTCCTGCTTAGTTTGTTTTCTGCTTTCTTACTTTCATTTGTGAGTTTCCATTTGTATAAATAAACCTCATTCTAGAGGAATTAAGGACGAATGAATGAAAAAGTGAAATACTTTTCGAGACTGAATTTTAACATGGTATCAGAGCATGGTTTGGTCCAGGAAACCTAAAGTCCTACCTTCTTTTTCTTGTTACCCGACCAAATCCTTATCTTCCCAAATTTCCAATGGCGCCTTCCAATGTCATTATCCAGCAAGATAACTCATTTTTTCCCATCACCGTAATTCTAGATGACTCAAACTATCCTCTTTGGTCTCAATTACTGGACATGCGTATCGGTGCTCGTAACAAATCTGGTTATCTTACTGACTCGACACCAAAACCCTCTCTTGCAGATCCAACCTATGATACATGGGTCACTGAAAACAAAAGGGTGAAAAGCTGGCTTATCGACTCAATGAGCCAACCCTTGATGTAACGGTTCATTCACCTTGAATTAGCCCATGAAATTTGGGATGCCGCTCGCCGTACCTTCTATGATGCATCTAATAAGACCTGTCTCTTTGAACTCCACCAACAATCCTTCACCACCAAGCAGCATGGTCGTCCTCTCTCGATCTATTACAATGAACTTGTTTCTATTTTTCAGGATATTGATCATCGTCAGCTGTCCCCTGCAACCACTGTCTATGGTGTCACCCAGATGCACTCCTCCATGGCCCGTCTTTGAGTCTACATCTTTCTCAGTGGCTTAGACTCTGATTTTGAACAAGTCCGTGGGGAAATTCTATGGAAGAACCCCAAATTTGATCTCGAATGCACCTATGCGTAGGTATGATGTGAGTGTCAACAATGACTCTCCATGAATGGGCCTTGAATCTGCCCACGAACGAAATCTTCTCTTTGAAATCTACCTACGAAATATTCTCCTTGAAATCTACCCACGAAATCTTCTCCTTGAATCCACCCACGAACGAAATCTTCTACTTGGATCTACCCACGAAATCTTCTCCTTCGATCTGCCCCACGAAATCTTCTTCTTGAATCCGCCCACGAACGAAATCTGGGCCTTGAATCTACCCACGGTTCCAGGATGCAGAACTCCATACCTTCTATCATGGATCCGATGAAACTTGCTCCTCAACAGAAGCTTGAAACTTTCTTCTCTACGCTTCATGTTCCAATGTCTTCTCAGAAAAAGTGTTTGAAGCAATGATTGGCAAGTTGGGAATGAGCGACATTCATGCCCCAACTTGAGGGGGAGTGTTGAAAATAAATGTTTTTAATTATTTCTAATTTAAAGTTTGAATTTTAAATTATGGGTAGATCTAGTCTTTTTAGGAGTCTTAAACAAATAGCAAGTTTTTAGGTTTGTTTCCTAATTTCCTGCTTAGTTTGTTTTCTGCTTTCTTGCTTTCATTTGTGAGTTTCCATTTGTATAAATAAACCTCATTTAAGAGGAATTAAGGACAAATGAATGAAAAAGTGAAATACTTTTCGAAACTGAATTTTAACAAGAAAATGATGGGTTAAAGTGCAAAAATACATATGAATTTTTTCCTTAAGAGCGCCCACTATCACGTGTTTTTTTTAAACCAAAATACACACGTGATTACCATTTTGGAGCAAAAGTCGCATCTCACTGTTATTTACTATTCACCATGATGAGAGATAAAGAAATAAAGTGAACAATAATATAACGGTGATGAACAGTAACATAATGGTCAGATATGACTTTTGCTCTAAAATAGTAACCACGTGTGTATTTTTGCTAAAAAAAAAGCACATCGTGTTGGGCGCTCCTAAGGAAAAGACTTATGTGTATTTTTGCACCTTAATCCTAAAATGATTAAACAGTAATAATCATTTTCTATAAAAAACAATTAATAGTAATAATTAAAAATCAGTGTTGTTTGTTAAACAATTAAACATACACTTACATAAAACAAATAATATCTTATTTAGTCATCGAATTGTAAGCCTTATCATCCTAGGTGGATCCACTTTCCCTACCTATCTAAAGATGGGTAGGGAGAGCTTGTCCCAATTTGGATCGTCCAGATTTGATCTGGATGGTCTAGATTTATTTTTTTTTCAACTGTCATTTTTTAAATAAAAAAATTATTTTTAAAAAATATGTTAGTTGAAAGATTATTTTTATTTTAGATTTTCTACCTATTAACATAAATTTTTTTAAAAAAATAAAAAGTAAAAAAAATTAAATCTGGACCGTCCAGATCCTATCTGGATGGTCAAGATGGGAAGAGCTTTCCCAACCTATCGCAAAGATAGGTAGGGAAGGTGTATATTGTCATTAGGGTCTCATTTTACTGATCCACGTGTCTTTCTTCTAATGTAGGACTCAATAATTCACGAGGCGGTGGGCCATGGTCCATGTAGTCTTTGCACATGATAGAGCAGATCGACCTGGAAGTAATTAAAGTTAAACCTTAAAATTAATAAAAGTTGAACTTTCTTTCTTTTTTTTTTTTGGTCAGATAAAAGTTGAACTTTCAATACAGATTGTTTGTTATATTTACAGTAAAACAAACATAGATTAACTTAATATTATTACTCTATGATTCACGTGCACGCTAAGCTCTAACAACCCTAAAATCATTAAAATAAGACGACCTAATAAGGAGTTTGTCACATTTACATACATAATCAAATACGTAGCAAAATGTTTTACTCAGGTGTGATTTCCTTCTCGCCTTTTCAAACGTTAGGACAGCATATAACCCAAAGGATGCATTTATTAGATAAAACGTTAGTACAACATAAAAGGAAACAACAACTTACGTCCAGCAGCAATATGAAAATCTGTTAACACTTATAAATGACATGGAAGTAATATGGATTAGGGTTAAAGTACAAAAATACACATATGTTTTTCGTTCAGGAGCGTCCAGCACCATATATTTTTTTTTTTGTAAAAATACACACGCCGTTGAGTAAAAATACCACTTCCGTTAGTTGACCGTTAACTGACCGTTAGTTGACCGTTAACCATAGTGAAATTACCTTTTTACCCTTAAGCCCTTAACCCTTTTCTTTTTTAATTATTTTAAACTAAGGGCAAAAAGGTAATTTCACCATGGTTAATGGTCAACTAACAGTCAGTTAACGGTCAACAAACGGTTAACTAACGGAAGTGTTATTTTTGCTCCTAAAACCTAACGGCGTGTGTATTTTTGCACAAAAAAAAACATATGGTGCTGGATGCTCCTGAACGAAAAACATATGTGTATTTTTACACCTTAACCCTATAGATTAAATTGAGATTTTAAGTACTGTTGGGAGTGTCGGCCGCCAAAAGAAGCTATATCTCCCCTGTGTATTGCACAAGGAGTGTTGCTTGAGGTGAAACATACCATAATATTATTTGTTTAATTTAGACATATAAAAACAAAATTTAGTAAGAATCTGGATTCATTTGGAAAATTTTGTATTTCTTTTTTTGAAATCTGATTGGTTGCTTATGAACCGTTTAATCCAAATTTGATCACATTAATATCAAAGCATTATATTTAATAGTTTTATGTTCCGTTGGACATATCATTATATATATGTAGAGTTGGGAATCAAGGTCCGCTCGGTCCTATAGGACTGGCCCTTGAAGGGCCAGAGCCTAACAAAGCTGGTCCTCCAGGGGGCTTGGAGTAAGAAAAAAATATATTTTTCGAAGCCCGGCTCGAGAGT
This sequence comes from Acacia confusa, assembly GCA_037074495.1. Lineage (NCBI taxonomy): Eukaryota > Viridiplantae > Streptophyta > Magnoliopsida > Fabales > Fabaceae > Acacia > Acacia confusa. The sequence continues at coordinate 6,977,248 of CM073509.1, forward strand.
ACCAGGGCCAGGGGCTTGCTCTACAGGACTCGGAAGTTGCTATTTCAAATTTTAACTATTTTTCCTCCGTTTTTTTAAAGAAATAATTAGTAAATTACAATAATTATAGTTTTAATTTATCAAATAAATTTGTCAATATTAATATCCAAACATCACGAATCATTTAACAAATAATTACATTCATTAATTTGTAATGAAAAGCAAATTATTAACCATGAACAATTCACATTAAACATAAGAAGCATACAACTAAGCAACAATGACTATCATTGTTATCTTCTTTGCCACTATCATCAATTTCAAAGACATTTGATTGTGCTTTAATTTGAGTAGTATGCTGTGTTTTATGAGTAAAAATATCATGAATTTCTTTTCTCGCACTATAAATACATCCATCAAAAGAGTTTGCAGGGCTGGCCAAAGGCCCTACAAGCAGGGACGGAGCTTGTGAAAAAAAATTTGAGGGTACCAAATGTATACTTATGAACTAAAAAATTATTTGGGGGAGCCAAATGTATACTCATGAACTAAAAAAATATTTGAAGGGGCCAAATGTATAAGATAAAATACTTTTTTACATTTATATTAATTTTCTTATAAAAATTTTTAGATAAATTTTTTTAACGCTAAAAATTTTGGGGGGCCATGTCACAAAGAAGTTCCGTCATTGCCTACAAGGCTGGTCTTTTTAAACTCAAGGCCCTATAGGGCTGGCCTTGTAAGACTTACTTCATTTAACTCCTTTAATTTTCAAGTCCAACCCTTGAAGGGCAAGAACCGGCCTAACAGATTTGGCTCGATTTCTTGACTCTATATATATGTATGCCTATCGGTAGGATCCCACTATATAAATGGAGATGTGACATGACATGGCTTGATAACGCCGACGTTGTAGATGACAACTGAATATGAAAAAAATTATTAGATCAAAAACCGTAGTATAGAGATAGTTTTTGGTTGGAGAGAAGCAATTCTCAACAGAAGGAGACGAACAAATGGAAATGGTTGGGATCAGGATCACTAATTCATGTGATTTTTGAATCCCAATGGAAAAATAAAATAAAATCAGCTCTCGTTTTGCTGTTTTATTGCCATTATCAATTATTCAAAAAATTATGATAAATTCTCTCTAAAAAAATAAATCAAAGGAATTACACACACGTATTTGTAAGGGGCAGTATATTAAAAGAAACTGACCACAAAAAATTGACATAATTAGAGTATGTAAATTATTTTTTTTTTTAAAAAAATTATATTAAGAACCCAACTCATTTAAAAGTTACATTGAAAACTGAAGCATTTTATTGATAATTATAAGGGAAAATTGTCCGAAAGTGCTTGATTGGAAAAAATGTCAAAACATTATATTTAATGGTTTTGTGTGCCGTTGGACATAAAACATTATATATATATATATATATATATATATTATTTGTGTACCTGTCAGTAAGACCCCACTATATAAATGAGGATGAGATATGACATGGGATGATACCGCCAACGTGGTAGATGACATGCGGTGATATGTGTGCCTGTCAGTATTTATCTCATTTTATTGATCCACATTTCTATTTTAGTTCGTGGGAGCATCTAATATCCTGAAATTTTTGGGAGGTGATCCTCTCATTCTTTGAAAAAATAAAAAATAAAAAATCTGTAATTGTATATTTTCTCATGAGGTCACCCGATAATTGGTTGGGAAGAGAAAAGAAAAATTTAAGAAGTGTAACTTAATGATGTGATTTTTCAGATTGTTTTGACTGATATGGTGTAAAACTTATTAAGATGAGAGAAACTAACCAATTCAACAAGTGAATGTCTTGTACTGTAGGACACAATAAGTTTGACGCTGCTTGGCTCAGCAGCCACTAATGGTCGTTTCGGACTGTGCAAATGAGACCTTTCACTGTTCACACAGCCGCTCAACTTATTGTTGGGAAATCTGGCCAAGTCCATCGGCCGGTCTGTTTAGATCCTGGTCCTTCAAAAACCGGGTTTAAAAATTAGATGAGCTAAATGATATAAACCATGAAGGGTTGGCCCTGTAGGGCTTCGGATTTAAATGGGCCAGCCCTGGAGGGCCTCGAGCCGGCCTTGCAGGCTATTTTAATGAAAGTGTTCATGATGTGGAAGAAGAAATTCATAATATTCTTACTTATGAAGTAAAACCTACTATTCAAAGTGAATCACAATCAAATGTCTTTAAAATTAATAACAGTGGGGAAGAAGATGACAATGATAGTCGTCGTACTAATGTTGTTTAGTAATATGCTTCTTATGTTTTATATGAGTTATTTATGTATAATAATTTGTTTTTGATTACGAATTAGTTTTATTTGTTGGATGATTGATAACTCTCCATATTTTATATATTTAAAGTACATTTTAGAGATATTTGAAGAGTTATCTAAACAATTTTAAGAGATTTTCTTAAGATTTTAAGAGAAATCAAGTTGGCATATCATTTATGGGGTTTCAATTTAAAATAAAAATTTTTAAGTTTAGAAAATAAATAATAGTAATTAGAAGTTTTTTTTTTAAAAAAATAATAATTATTTCTATCATTATTATTATTTATTATTATTACTATTGCTTTTCAGATCATGTCATTTCGGATTGAGCATGCATTGGGCTGGAGATTGAAGGCAATTGGATGAGGGCCCACGTGAATTAAATGAATGAATTGGAAAACTTAAATCTAAGAGGCTGGACGGACAAGAGAAAAGAAGCAGAAGTTGGGCCAAGAATCAGAATGGAGGAATGAATTGGATATGGTGCGTGGGCCCATAATGCATTCAAATTAATGAATGATTGGAAGCCTAAATACCCATCAGAGAGCAAAGAAGGGGTAAAAGTTTTCTCTCTCCCCTCCCCCTCCTCCTCTCCCTCTCTCAAACCAAACTAGCTCTAATTGAAGCAGTTGGAGACGCAGACAGAGAGCAAGACGCTAAAATAGAAGCAGAGACGAAGGCACAAGCGGACGGAATGAATTGAAAGAAGGTGCTCGGCACAACAAAAGAAGCAGAGACGCATACGGCTCAACATGCAGAACTGGGCCTTCGTTTTCTTCTTCCTGGAGAACAGTAGCATTGGTTTTCTGTTCTTGTTCTTGTTTGTGCTATCTCACTTAACTCTAGTTTCAGTTCTGGTTTCTCTTCATTCTCCATATGTCTCTGAATATTGAACATTAATGTTGCTGCTGATTTGGATTTTGTTAAAGCCATGAGTTCAGCTATGATTAGACTTTCTTGTTATTTGGATATGAGTAGCTAAATTTTTTATTCTAGGATTCTTTGGATCCTTTTGTATGGATTAATATTTGGATATTCATCTCTTTTGGTAGATAAATATATATATATGTGTGTGTGTGTTGATTTCAACCTAGGCTTAATGTTTCTAAGTGATTGGTCACCATTTAGATGATTTATTCAATTATGTTTGACTTGAGAAAGCTAATTTAGGTGTAGAACTTGATTGAAATCATATTTGTCTTGAAATTTACTTAATAAATGGATAATTTGTTGGTAAAATAGAGATATATTTACTAATCTTGCATTGTCACATTAAAGTTGTTGCTTAAATATTGATTTTCATTAATTGTAGTAAGAGATTGTGCATTTTAATGAGAAGATAAATTTGATTTTGATTTGAGAAAGCTTGTCAAGTATTTGTGAACCTTAGACTAACACATACATGTATGGAAATACTAATAGAGAGGAAATTCATTCAATATTATGAAATGCAAAAAGGGGAAGAAGAATTCTAGGCTTTATTAAATCTTTGAAATCCAAAAATCATTTGCTTTTATCAATTTTTAGTTTTAGAAGTAGTCTTTAAATATTTTCATTTCTCATCAAAGTTTTATTTTAACTCAACTAGATTGAATTCACTAAGTCTATTGTTTGATCAATTTGTTACATTAAGTCCTCGTGGGAACAATACTCTACTTATCACTTTATTACTTGCATGACTCTTGCGAGGCGAACAATGATTCATGTTATTTGGATATTAATTTTGACAATATTTATTTAATAAATTAGAACTTTAATTACTGTAATTTACTAATTATATTTCTTTAAAAAAAAAAAGAAAAAATAGATAAAATTTGGAATAGTAACTTCTAAGTCCTGTAGGGTTGACCCTGACCTTGATGCTCTCGAGCTGGACTTTGAAAAATAGAGATTTTTTTTATTCCCGGCCTTGTAAGGCTGACCTTGTTAGGCCCTAACCCTTCAAGGGCTAATTTTGTAGAGCTGAACCGGCTCAAATTCCCATCTCTATATTACTTCGGCTCCAGGCTAGCGGATCCACACGTGGCTCTTTTGTTGGCTCGTAGACGTGGCCCACACATAAATCAGCCTATAGTTTCATGGCGCGAGTGGTTCTTTTCTTCCATCGTTTTAACTCTGAGTCTTGATCATATGATCGAATGGGATGCAGGGATGTGAATTTTTTTTTTTTTTCTTTTTTTGACCTCGAACAGGGATATGAATTCAACAATTATGAATTTTGCATATGGATTACAATTATTTTTTCATAAGCATTTTGTGTTTCCAAAAATGATCATCTTCATTTGAGATTAGGAGAATTTCTCAGTCAACCCCCCAAAAAAAAATATTTTACTTTATTCAATTCTAAAAAATTCTAAAACTTTATTAGAGCCCTTCAACTCAAAATGAAATGAAGTTCCGTGCAAGAAAAAATAATGATGCTTTTACTTTTATTTTTTTTATAAGAGAATATTTTACAAGACAAATAAAACTATTTAAAAAACAAATAAAATTATTTAAAAGAAATCAGGGAGTTAAGAAAAATATCTTTTTCATTTACAAGATAAATAAGAGAATTCAAAAAATAAATAAGGGTATTTACAAGATAAATAAAGACATTTACAAAATAAATAAATGGCTTTAAAAGAACTAGAGTTAAAAATATTTTGGTCATTTACAAGACAAATAAGAGAATTCACAATATAAATAAAAGCATTCAAAAGATAAATAAGAGATTCAAAAAATTTTCTCCATAAAACTTAATTTTATTTTTACCCAAAAAGTACGGGGAAGTTTTTAAATATTTTAGGATTAACTGAAATTAAATCTCCTCCGCGTACTGACTGAAATTTTCCCATTCCATTATGCGAGGATCGACTTTAAGATATTTATTGCCACAAAAAATTTATTTTCCGGGTAGAAAATGCAAGAAAAAGAAAATAATGAACACGATAAAAAATGTTAGAAAATTTGACTCAGGGTATAGTATACTTTTTCTCAACCAAACACTATTTTCATATTATTAATTATAAAAGCTAATTCTATAAATATTGACTGTAATTAACAACTCATCAAACAGATAAACATTAATATCTAATGCAGATTACAAAGCGATACATAAAATAAATAGACCTTCTTCCACTTCTTCATCATCTTCTTCTTTTATTATTTTTTCCGTTCGACAACCTTATTCTATCAGTACGTACATGGCAGCTCATTGATACTGGTTCACATGCACAGATATGTTTCAGGGATAAACCTCGATGAGCGATCGTGAACCCAGAACAGGATGAATCTTGTAGTCACTAAAACCAGCAGATCGGAATAAGTTGGCCAATTCTTTCTCAGTCCTCTCTTTTCCAGGATACAAAACCATCAACAGCATATCCATCAACAGTTGACTCTCAACAGTTTTATTATTGTGCATGTCTCCCGCCATGTCCTCCTCCAATACCGAGTCTATTATAATCAACTTCCCGGTTTCCCCTTTGCTCGCAATTGCCTGCCTGCAATTCTTCAGAATTTTCAAACACTCCTCATCGGGCCAATCATGTACTATCCACTATTTCATGCCAAGGAAGAAACACAATTATTAGAAAACTTACTCTTAATTAATAACAACAATAATAAATGAATATACCACACTTTGATGCTATTTATAAGTTTCAATTAATTAACTTTCACATATTACGGATGTTAGATAACTCATTATTTATGGTCTACATTTCCAATTTTGACTTTATTTATGAATGATTCCAAGAATTATCATAAATAATTTTTCTTTTTATTATAATTAATAAGCACAAATAAATGGCGGGAATATGTTGTAGCGGTTTTGTAACGGCTATAAATAACAGAAATGAAAACATTGCGGGAAAATATTTATCTCCGAAAAAATGGCGGGAATATGTTGTAGCAGTTTTATAACCGCTACAAATATGAAATAAATTCAAAACTCAACAACGGCGGGAAACATTTGTCATAGTGATGAACCGCTACTATTTTTCAACCTGTAGCAGTCTAGAAAACCGCCACTATTATTCATTTTGTAGCGGTTCTTTTCACCGCTACTATTTGATGACATTGACGTCATGTCTGACACATATAGTGGCGGTTTTCCTTAACCGCTATAATATCTGTAGCGGTTGTTGAGTATGTAGTATCAGTTATTTTTAACCGCTACGAATTTGTTTGCGACAGCAATTTTAGTAGCGGTTTGATAAACCGCTACTAATGTCTATTGTAGCAGTGAAAACCACTACAATTCCATCATTTTAACTACTACAAATTGATTTTTTTTTTTGTAGTGATAGGACTATGAGGTGATGAGAACCTCACGAAATTCTCTAAAAGGGACTGTAAGAGTTGAAACAGTGAGATCTGTGTGATTAAACCCACAAACACAGATATATCTCACACAAAAGCTCAAGTTAAAAAATGACCTTAACAAAGAATTTATTTTTTTTAAAAAAGAAAACAATAAACGAGTCTTCATAGTATAACCCCTGAACTAGAGGTGACAAATGCAGAGAAGTAAAAGACAGCCGGGATGAGAACATCGTTTTCTTTGTTAATTTGTGTTTGGGTGGGTGTTTGTTGTGTGGTGGTACGCGTTAGGTATCAATACTATGGTTTTCAATTTAAATGGTTTTAATTTCAACCAATCAGTAGAAAAAGACCCCTACGCCAATATATGTCAGGACCCGATTGCAGAAAACTTGAATTCAAATAAAGAAAATATGTTTTTGCCAGAATAGAAAAAATAAAATAAAATAAAAATAGAGGTATAAACATATATGTAACCAAGTCTAAGACCAAGAGTGTGGGTGAAGATATGCGAAACCAGAGAGATCAGAAAAAATGGCTCCAAAATCCCAGATAATGGAAAATTGATTTCCTCATTAAAAAAAATTGATTTCCTCAAAGAACAAAACGAGTAGAAGCCAAGAGGATTTAGAGAGAGAGAAAAAAACCCCTAAAAATCAGCACGAAAATTTCCTTCAGTGCGTGCAGACTTTAAGCTAATAGTCATCGTTACTTTCTGTTGATGTCAAGTATACTCTAAACGAGTTCAGAAACGTACTCTGTTCAAACTAGTTCAAAGAATGAAACCCCATTTTGCATAACCTGAGACTTTGACAGATTTCAATCATCTTGCATAACCCCATTTCAGTGCAGAGAAACAAACAATGAAAAGGTTGAATACAAGAAATTAAAAACAAAACACACATCAAGAAGAGATGGAGGAAACCTTTTCGTAATGAGTGTCGTTGAAGAGAACTTAGGGCATGACGGAGGAGGAGGATAAGGGCCTCTAGCAGGAGAACAAAGACTTAGAGAAACAGATCCTAGGGCTCGGACAGAGAATTCAGATATTGGAGAAAGAGGGGGAGGCGGGCGCACAGAGTGAAAAAGGGGAAGAAAAGAAAAAAAGAAGGCGCCTTTCAATGATTAGTTTCATATTGAGTTACATCGACTGGTTTTTAAAACTAGTCATTGTAACTTATAAAAAAAATGGCGTTATAGAGATTCAAACTCAACTTCTGGGTAATTAAACAAACAATCAAGCCAACAGCGCCACCACAACATTTGTTAAAGGAATCAACGATTGTTTTATGTAAAATAGTCGTTGTAACTAGCTAGCAAGTGATACTACGATTGTCTATTAAAATAGTCGTTGTATCTCCAATTAATAAAACAATCAATTGGCGTGACGAGGGTTCATACTCTCAACCTAAGATTAACTCACCAACGCTCTAGCTAACGGCGCTACAATGACACTTGTTAGAAGATTCAACGACTATTTATAAATAAACAGTCATTGTTTCTCAAAAGAAAAAATAAATAAATGGTGTGAGGTGAGATACGATGACATTTTTTATTAAAACAAATGTTGTATCTCAATATTTAATGTTCGTTTGATAAAAGATGTTAAATGTTCATTTTAAACGTCCATTTTTTAAAAACAGATATTAAAAGTAAGGAAAAAATTAGACACCGCCTACTTTCTAACATCCACTTTTTTAAAACACGCGTTAATTGGGATGTTAAATCCCTAATTTGTAGTAGTAAAATATTGACCATTCCTTTAATCTTCCAATCTTATCTTTGAGGTAGATTTTAAACTTTCCTCTTTCGCGCCTAGGATGTGATTCTATTTACTAGTATTGTCATCCATACACGCTCTAACCATGGTAAATTTTCTAATTACCATAATTAAATCCTTGACATATTTTGAAATTATTTGAAGAACTCATTCCTATCACAATTATTTTCTACTATTTTTTCCCATTTAGTTGAGGCCTCGTATTTTTCATAATTAAATTTGGCTAATAAACCTTTATTAAGCCAAAATTCAATAATTATTTAATTCCTTTATGAGGTAAATTTTCTCATTTATACCTTAGTTAAGCCTCAAATACAACCTAGGGAATTATTCTCTACCTTGTGTCTCTAGAATTTTTTTTCTTGAAACTCTAAGCCTAAAATTCAGGATATGACAATAATAAATGGGAAAATTATAGTTAAATACCATTTGAATTTATAAAACCTCAAAAGGTCCATTAAAAAAGGGAAAGGACAAAGAGGTCATAAGGTTGGAATCTGGGATTATAAAATGTTGTGCTCTTGCCATAAAACACCTCACTTTATGTGTGTGTGTGTAAAGGCAAGTTTCCCCCTGTTGGCAGAACTTTGATGCCAGCAGCCGAAGTTATGGTGATAACTCAAGTAAAGTGATTAACTACTTGGATGTAGAGGGGAGTTGTCATTGTGTATACCAAATTGTTAATTATTATTATAAAGTTATCATTGTCTATACTCAACTTGTTAACGACACCTGATAGGTTTTCGTTGTTTGACAACTTGAGTATAACACACACTCTTATTTTAGCATCATTACAAACCAAATGTATATCTTGATGGACAATAACTACTCTCATCAAATCAAACACGCAACATTAATATATAATACAGACTGCAAATCAAGCCATATATATTTAGACCTTCCTCTACTTAAAGCTATATTAATTATAGTTAAATGCAAGAATTTCTTATGGATAAACCTCTATGAGAGATCGTGAACCCAGAACTGGATAAATCTTGTAATCAGTAAAACCAGCAGAGACGATTAACTTGGCCCATTCATTCTCATTCCTCTCTTTTCCAGTAAGCAAAACCATCATCAACATATCAAACAACAATTGATTCTCCGTCAATTTATCAGTAATGTTGTTATCTCCCTTGTCATTCTCCATTATCATGTCTATTATAATCACCTTTCCCGCTTTTCCTTTGCCTACAATTCCCTCCTTGCATTTCTTCAGAATTCTCAGACTCTCCTCGTCATTCCAATCATGTAGTATCCACTGTTTTATATATCCAAAAGATCTATCATATAAAAAACTTCAAGCATGCATGCTGTTATTAAATATATTTTTTTAGTCCAGACTGTTATTAAATATATGAATGCAAATAAATTGTCAAATTAATATGATTTACTATTATTAGTCCTTATAATTGGCTCAAATTTTGGTTTTGATCCCCTATAATTTCAAATTATAAGTTTTGGTCCATACAATTTATTCTGTCTGAAACGTTGGTCTCTGAAGTTTTAAAAAGACTTAGAATTTATATTAACAGCGTTAAGTTTGTTTATATGTCATTAACACACTTTAGTTTGCTTACATGTGTGGAGTGCTGACTAAGTTAGACATAGAATTTAACACCATTATCCAAACTCCAAGTCATTTTAATTTAAAAGGCTGCAACCAACTTTTTAGATAGAATAAATTTGAGGGATCAAAACCTATTATTTGATGACAATATAAATCAAAACCAAGATTCCAGCAAACAGAACCAACAATAATGATATTAAACCATTTGTGTGTGTGTGCGTAGCGAAATCATTACCTTCAGCAATATGGCATCAGATGGAGGACAGGCCTCGAACATGTTCCCGCCGACAAACTTGAGATTCCTACTATCTTGTAGGCCATCAACAACATGTGGGAGATCAAACACAGTACATTCTATTTCTGGGAAAGCTCTAACAATGGCCTTAGCCACAGTCCCAGTGCCACCCCCAACATCGACCAATGACTTTATTCCCTTAAACACCTCTTTACACTTGTCAATCACCACACTTATCACCAAGCTTGCATCACTAGCCATGGCTTCATTGAAAAAATGATTAAAATTAGGGTCAACCTTAGCATACTCCCAAAACGTCTTCCCATGTGCCGTGTGAAACGACGACGGATCATCATTTTGGAACCAATTGGTGATCTCATACCAGGGCTTTTTTAGGACGGGATCCAGCATAGCAAGGAAGAAAGGTGTGACACTTAAGGGGTGGTCCTTGAGAAGAAGCGCTGATGCATCAGTTAGGACATAGGCTTCTTCTAAAGGGTCAGAAGCTTCTGGAAGTTTCTGGAGAGAGAAGAAGCCAGAATGAGTGAGGATTCGCATTAAGCGATGAATGTATGGAGATTTAGAAGGGTGGATTTGAAGGGAAGAGATGAGAAGAGGAAGAGGCATGGGCTTTCCGTTCTTGTGAATGATGTCTAGTATGTTTAACTCTACTGCTGACTTCAAAGACATTGAGATAATGAAGTTGAAGGTGTGGTTCCATATTTGGGTTTGAGCATTAAGCAACCTTGTTGCTGCAAGCTCTTTGTCTTGGGATTTCACCATGACTTATTTCGATTTGATGGGAGAATCGGATTGAATTGAAGTTGATTTATAGGCGAGCAATTTTTTTTTTTAAATTATTACTCCTTCAGAACTAACATTAAAATTAGTTAAGTTATATATTTGAAAAGTATAGGTTGGTTTTCTAAAGTACCCTTTTAATTTGAAAATTAATATCTGATGGAGAAACTCTTAACATATGCCATCAATAGAGAGGGTTTAAGATAGTGTCTGTGTGGTTTATCCTTTGTTATATCACTTAATATAAGATTTTGTCAAGTGATCTCAAAACTATGTGGTTTTGAAGGTTAGAAAAATTAACGAAGGGTGTTTTATAGGGGAATTAATGCCTTCATTAATTCCCCTAACTCTCAAAACGAAGTAGTTTTGAGGTGACTTGACAAAACTTTATGTTAAGTGACATGATAAATGATAAACTCATATAGGGCTTATAATATATCCTGTCACTGGATATAAGTTTTTGTCCAGGGACATATATACTACGTCGTTGGGTTCCTATCTTGTCTGCTATTCCCCTTCCCCTCTTCCCTAAAGCCTCCTCTTCTCCAAAATTGCCTCTTCTCCCATCCATATAAATGTTCATCTCTATCAAGCTTGGGGTTGTTCTTCCCCTAGAGAAAGAAAAGGATGAGATTCATTGTTTTGTGAGTGGGCTGGGTAGCTAGAGGATCCATGGATGCAAATCAATAGAGAGCTAGTCCTTATTTTATTTCTATATTTAGGAATTACATTTTATTTCAATCACTCAACTCTGTCTGTGATTCTTTCCAGGAAGTTATCAATCAATATGAAATCAATGTAAATCCGCAATTCCCGTTTCAATTATTTGATTTTGTTTTCAATTTATTTTGCGTTTTTTTTTCATGTGACCAAACGATGTAGTATATATTATATCCAATGGTAGAATATATCATAAGCCATATATGTGTGTGTGTCTATATATGTATGTATGTATGTATGTATGTTGAAAACAAAATCCAATAGGAATTAATTTCCGATCCAGCAAACAAAAAAATCTATATGACTTTCACATTGAAATGGGAATCGCGGATTCACATTGATTTCATATTGATTGATAATTTCTTGGAGAGAATCATAGATAGAGTTGAGTGATTAAAATAAAACCTAATTCTTAAATTTAGAAATAAAATCAGGACCAGCTCTCTATTGATTTGCATCTATGGATCTTCTGCGCCATCTAGCCCACTCATAAAACAATGAATCCTCATCCTTTTCTTTCTCTAGGGGAAGAACAACCCAGGCTCAGTAGAGACAAGCATTTATATGGGTGGGAGAAGAGGCAATTTTGGAGAATAGGGGGCTTTAGGGAAGAGGGGAAGGCGAATAATGGACAAAATAGAAACCAAACGACATAGTATACATGTCACTGAACAAAAAAGCTTATATCCTATGACAGGATATATCATAAGCCTTTATATATATATATATATATATATATATATATATATATAATATTAAAGCAAATCCTACTCTTATATTTAGCATTGGAGAGAATAAAATTTTTTCCCTTTTGGTGGCCAAAACGAGTGGGAGTTGTTTAAAGTCTTAAAGCTACTTGGAGGGAAAAAAAAGGGAAAACTTAATGGATTGATTGATCTGCTTCTCAGTCTCATCTATAGAGAATAGAGAAGCATTTGAGTTTTCGCTTTTCTGCCCCTGCAATATCGCGTGAGTGACGTAATCGTAACCTATATATACTACCAATATCTCTCGTCAAACTTCAACAGGAATCGATTCAATGATTGACTTAGATTTTTAGATTCCTTGACCCGCTCTGAAAGAACTCTCCTTTTTGGATATAGACTATAGGTTACGACTTGGTAACTATAAAAAATCCGCTCCAGATTCTTCTGTCGAACAAGGGCAAGGATCGTCTTTAGGGCACGCGATAAAGAAGAGGTTTTAAAGTGAATTGCTCCTGACCCTCAAGAACGAATGGTTGATGTGGATTTATTAACAATCGGACCAATTTGGTGGGCATTTTTTTATTTCTTTGCCTTTGATGTGGTCGAGAGAGAAATATTGAGGGTGGGAGTGATTAAGGGCTAATTAAGGATGGGATATTAAAAGAGAATAATAAGAAAAGTGAATGCGACATATATAAAAAATTAAAAGGCAATAAAGCAAGCCAATAATTTCCTCTTTTGGAATTAGGGGACTACTTAATTTGGGTTGACGGAGTAGGAAGAGATATAGACATCCTTGACGGTGCGAGTATCTTTAATTAATCACCTTTCATTTTTTCCGTCTTATTTTTTTGAGGGAAGCTTAGGGCCGTTATCTGCTTTTTAGATATGAAGTTTGTATTTAAAATTGATGTTGATGATGCTTTTTGGGTCTGGTTTCTCTTGTTATGTTGATGTTCCAATGTGAGTCCACTGTCTCTTTCTCTCATCGTCTCTTTTTTCATCATCTCTCATAATTTTTATATTATATTTATCTGATTAAATCTGAAGGGTAAAAAATGAGTCACGTTATCAAATTATTAGTGTTTTAACTTTTCTCTTATTTTTCCAATCAACGGTTCTAATAAGTTTTTTTTTATCTTATTTATAAGGCATCTTATTAGAGCCTTAAGGTGAATGTATAATTTAACCCTTCACTACTTCTTATTTTATTGACTTTATTTTTATTTAGTATTATATATATTGAATAGGGGTAAAGTTTGGAACGTTGTTGAATTTTATGGTAAAGTTAATAAGATTTAAGGTATTCTTTGTGTTGTCTGAAAAATATTAAAAGTGTCCCCTAAATAGGAGTAGAGGAGTATAAAAAAATAATAATAACGGAGCAGGTAAAGACAAGTGCAAAAGTGACCTGATTGGATCATTCAAATCCTTGTCAGTTGTTAGAATAACAATTATATCTGGAAGTGATATGCACGTTTAAATTTTTAATCTCAAGTTTTTGTTGTATGAAGTGTGAAGTCCTCGAATTCTCTTTACATTTCTTACCCTTACATGCTTCTTCAATGTTTATCCCCTTATTTGGGGGTGTGACATTTTTTTATAAATTTTTTCATATTTTATTTATTTAGATTAAAATTATATGCTGCATCTTGATTTTTTTTTTTTTACATCCAGTATCTCTAATTAATTAATTTTTAGGATACTGGTGTAACAAGAAAAATATTTTTGAATGCATGACCGGAAATTAATTAATTTGAGATATTGGATGTAAAAAAAATTCAGAATGCAACACATAAATTTAATTTAAATAAATAAAATATATGAAAAAAATTAAAAAAAAAATGCCACACCCCCAAATTAGGGGGATAAGCACCTAAGAAGTTGTAATGAGAACCCCTTAATTTTGCTTGAGCATGCTACCCAGTAGTGGTAGTTGTTTTGGCACATTTTACACGGATTTTTTATTTATTATTTGTTTGGAATATACTTCTTTGGTCTTATATATAAGGCAGAAAGAAAAGTTTTTTCCTACTATTTATAAAGCATCTCATTAGAGTCTTGAAGTGGATATATAATTTAACCATTCACTTATTATTTTGTTGACTTTGTTTTCATTTGGTATTATGTATATATATTAAATCAGGGTAGAGTTAGAATGTTTGTAAATTTTATAGCAGAGTTAATAAAATTTAAGGTCTTCCTTGAGTTATGTGAAAAATGTTAGAAATGGCTTATAAATAAGATCAAACGAGTATAAGCAAATTAATAATGAAGCAGGTAAAGACGAGTGCAAAAGTGACCTGATAAAGGATCATTGAAATCCTTGTCAGTTGTTAGAATAACAATCATATCCAAAAGTAATATGCACGTTTAAATTTTTAGTCTCAAGTTTTTGTTGTGTTGTGAAGTATTCAGGTTGGTTTAAATTTATTGATTTATCCTATTTTAAAAGACATGAACTTGTAATAAAATATGATTTATTATAATATTTAAAATGATAATGCGAAACCACACAAAAATGATAATACAAAAAATTAATGATTTTAATAAATCAATATCTTTGCAATAAAAAGAAAAAGAAGAAGTAATATCTTAGTCCACAACGGAAAAATGCCATATTTATCTTTTATTTTTTTTGTAAGAAAAAACGAGAAACTTAAACTTCAAAATCCCAATGAGTTTTATTGTCGATAAGAGTATAGATATTAACTATACTTGAATGATAATTGACAACTCATTTTTATAAGAATGAAATCACTTATTTAAGATCTTAAAATTCAAGTAATATTTTTCTAATTTTTTTACCCTATGATTTTCAACGTTCAAATATGAGAGTCTTTAATCGTTAAATAAAAGGCAATATATTTGACATTTAACTATAAGAACGTCAAGTAATAGGTGAACTTACTTGACAGTTTTGAAGATAAATTTCATGTAATTACTCAATATTTGTTTCTTTTTCAATATAAATAAGTAAGTGAAAATATTGAAAACATTGATGATTACTCTGGAAACATTCAAGCTTGTATGTTTATCCAAAATCTGCACACAATATTCAATCAAATAAAACTCTAATATCCAAAATTTATGGAAAAGACAGAAAAATCCCATCAAAATTAATAACATTAAATAAATGAGTATGTTGAATTCTGTAACACCCCAAATTCCATACTTGAAAACCGTGTCGGTTGACACTTAGTTTTAGGAAAATCAACAGAGTTTGAGGTGCTACAGTTTCAAGTAATGCGGAAATGGATAGCGTGCGCTAATATTTGGACAATAAGTATTTGATATAAAATGCCCAGACATATGCTGATGCCCGACATAAGCTGATATATTAAAAATTTCCCGAAGGAATATTTATGTGATACAATCACAGAGCTTTGTATAATTACAATTCTTACCTGGTAACTATACAACATTCAACCAAGTCGCAGCTAGACTTGGGGCAATGAACCTAACTCAGTTAATCAAACAGTTTGGCCAGGTAGGTGTCTATCATAGGAGTCTCACCGAGTTCACAGCGACTTATTGACTGACCCACATAGACTAGCCCTGCCTTCGGCACCAAATTGTTTGAGATAACCTTGTTAAATCATGCCAGAATGAATACTCTGAGGACGCTCTTCCGGCATTGGCTTTGACCGGTGACTCTTCTAGCTTCGTCCACCCGTGCCTTCTCACGGCTCCATCTACCGGTACCTTCTCTATCCTGGTGCCTTTCCTGAACTATTCATTAAGACTGAGGTCCAATGCCCATTGGACCTCAGGTAACAGTTAACCTTATGCTCAAGTATAACAGTATGCATGATAGATATTCATTTACAATTCAGCATATAACTATATATAGCACACAGCACATGTCATAGTTCATATCACAACAATACCTCTACATAGCACATAGCCCATGTAAGGTCCACATAGTTTGCACTTAAACCAGTGCCACGCCCCGGAGCGTGTCCTCAGCGCTAGGAAAACATCCATACAACATTACCAAGACTGTAACCCGTTTTCACATAATAGCTGAATGTATAAACAGTGACTTAAGACAGAGTCTTAATTACGATGCATGACCCAAGACCCAGTCTTGTCCACGACTATATGAATCATCACATCACATATAGAGCATACAAGCAGCATAAGAGTTAGAGTTACAGTACGCGTCCGTACCTTTCACCGGGTAACTGTCAAACATCTGACCTTTGGATCCGGCCCTGGACCTCCCGGATATCCTAATATATCACCATATCACTTAGAATAATTACCTAAGATATACTTCCACCTCTATTTACCCATCTACCCTTGGTGAATTTGTTATTTACAACTTTGCCCTTACATTTATTTAAAAACGTAGTGCAGAGTTTTCTGGGCAGATTTTTCGGTAACTTTGAAAAATCATAACTAATTCTACAAAAATCAAAATGAGGATTCGTAAAATTCCCCGGAACCCTTAGGATGTCTATTTTTGAGGAAAAATATTCATTTTCACCAAGAATTAGTGAGTCATTACCAGTTTTAACTTTTCTCAACGTTGCCCAGATTTTATTCCAGCAAAAATGACTTAACTTCAAAAATTCATATCTCCTTGACCAGAGATCAAAACGTTGTATATTTTATATATTTGGAGAGCCCTACATGTCTACTTTCTTTCTGAAAAATTTCATGATTTTATAACTTTATTGGTTACATAAAATCATAGCATCTTTTTCGCTGCCTGTCTAAGATTTAAGAACCGAAAATTCTACAACTTTCACAACATTAATCCATTGCTTTCCAAAAATTATTCCCTACTATGTTTTTACTTCTTCAGGCATTTTTCAATGCAATGAGGCCTAAAAACAAGTATAGAAATTTATTCTCTAATTTTCTAGATTAAACTAGCATTTATACTAAGAACTTATAAAAACTAAAGACTAGAACTTAAGAACTAGAGCTTACCTCTTGAAGACTCTTGAACTCCTTCCTCCTTCTTGCTTTACTCTCCTCTTAAACTCTCCAATCTTTGGTATGAGTTTGGTGTGAAGAATGAAGAGATGAGAGCTCTCTATTTATAGCCAATCATTGGTTAACTTCCTAGCAACTTTAATTCCATTCTAACCATTGGATTTAAACTTAGTAAAGAAGTCTTAATCTTGCCCTTACACTTCTTACAAAAATACCAGCTCCCCCCCTTTTCTTAGATTCATCTTTTCTCTTTCATCCACTACACACACACACTCACAACACACACATGTGCTCTTGTGATGTCATTTTGATGACATAATCAAGGCTTAGGTGTCATTGTTGACTTTTCAATACTAATTAGAAATTCTTAATTATCATGTTAATCAAGTGTTTACATGCTCCTTAATTATATTTTGCCATGAGCTAATTCAATTACATGAAGATTTAAACTTAATTACTTGAGATATTATTTCATTATCTTTGGCTTAATTATTTTCAAATATAATTAGCCCTCATTTGATACTTTTAATTTGTCTTTAATCATCTTGAAGAATTATGCAACTAATCTCAATTAGTGCAAACTTATTTTGTTAAGAATAATTGTAATTCACTTAATATACCTCTTAATTATGCTAAATTTATTAGCAACACTCTTTATGCCAACCTTGACCCTCTATTGGTCATTAATATCAAATTAGGGGTTTCATATAATTAACTTTGGATATCTCCTTTTATTCATGTTTAAACAATCAACAATTAATTACTTATTTAATCACTTACTAATTGTTGACAATTTTCTTAATTAGCATTAATTATTTTCTCACAACTATTTTACTAACACTGATAATTTATGCATCATGCATAATATTAAAAATCATGGAGCAATTTATGTTCCTAAAAATGATATTTAATTTTGCCTTATTATTTCCAAAGAAAATAATCTCATAAATTACCTAAATTAGAGACAACATACTTTCTAATTTTTAATAAATATTTAGTTGCCTCTTAGGATTTTATCATAATTTTCTTATGGTATTTTATGACCCACAAATATTTCAGGGACCTATTTGCAAATTATCTAATGTTTTAGGGACCTTTTCGCACATTTTTTAATCTTAGGAGAAACAGTCTTAATAATAAGGTAAATTCAATACAAGGTGTTTGAGACCTCATATTTACCTATTTTCAATAGGTATATTCTATCAATTTATGATATTTACCCTAATTCAAATTTTAGGGTATTACAAATGTCATTAATTCTAAAAAGATTGATTTGAAATTTAAAAATATTGTAAAATTTAAGAAGATACCTAACTACCCTTCATTTGTTTAAAATAAGAAATTATTAAACCCCTTGCTAGCTGCCAAAGCTCCGATGTCGGTGACCGCTAGCAACGACCGACCTCTGGAGCTCCGATGAATGTTATTAACAACACAAGTATTTATATTAACAACTTTAGTTTGAGAAATTCAAAAAAAGATAATCGCCATCGGAGCTCTAGTGAAAGTTATTAACAATTCAAGTATTTTTATTAACAACTTTAATATCTCTAACAACAATTCAAGTATCTATATTAATAATTTTAGTATGAGATTTTTTTTTTAAAAAGATATTAGTTGTCAGAGCTGCAAGTGAATGTTGTTAGAAATATTCAACACAAATACCCAATTTGTAACTTTAGTATCGATATTAACAATTCAATTATCTATAGTAATAACTTCAATATGAGAAATTCAAAAAAAGATATTAAACGTTGGAGCTCTGGTGAAGGTTATTGATAACTTTAGTATCACTATTAGCAACTGAAATATCTATATTAACAACTTTAGCATGAGAAATTCAACAAAAAAAGATTAGCCGCTGGAGCTTTGTGAAATTATTAGGAAATATTCAACAAATACTGCGTTTACAATTTTAGTATAGCTATTAACAACCCAAGTATCTATATTAACAACATTAGTCTAATAAATTCAAAAAAAAAAAAAAAAGCCGTTGGAGCTCCAATGAAAGTTATTAGAAAATATTCAACAAACATCCCGTTTACGTTTACAATTTTAGTATCGTTATTAACAATTCAAATATTAATATTAACAACTTTTATGTGAAAAATTAAAAATATATATATAAGGTTGCCATTGATAACTTTAATATCACTATTAATAATTCGAATATTTATATTGACAACTTTTTCTTAAGAAATTTTAAAAATATATATATTCCTTCTCTAGAGCTCTGGTGGGTAATATTCTATTTTTTTTTGAATTTATCAGGCTAAAGTTACTAATACAGATACTTAAGTTGTTAACAACGATATTAAAGTTATAAACAAGGTATTTGTTGAATATTTCTTAATTACATTCAACGGAACTCCAACAGCTACTATTTATTTTATTTTATTTTTGTAACATCCCAATTTTCAAAAGCGGAATAAATTAACTTTTCATTTAAAATCATTTCAAACTATCAGAGTAGACCATTTGAGCGGAAGAGTAACTGATATATATTTAAAATGCCGTAAGTCTGGTTGGAAACAATAGCGGTATAAGAACCGAGTCTTTCAAAGGTAATGTACAAAACAAAAGGAAGGCCTTTGCCGGATCAACAACGGGTATTCTTCCACCGAGTCTTTAAGTATGCTGCTTCCCCTTTTCCTTCGACACCGGTTCTCCCGACCCTGATGCTATGTAAAGAGCTGAGGTCCCATGCATACGGACCCCAGGTAATGGTTAACCTTATATTTACATATACGGTATATAAACACAGCAAATGAATCACTCCCAACATGTCACCAACTATGTCACTCCCAGTGAATGCAAATGTACCGCTCCCAGCGAAAAGTATCACTCCCAGTAAAAACAGATATATCACTCCCAGTGCATGCAGATGTACAATAAACAACAGCATGTATTTAACAACACACCACAACATGCATACAACACACATAGCACATATACACATACTGTAAATACCAGAGTTAGTGTTACAGTACGTGAACGTACCTTCGTTGACGTTTGACGGTATTTCTGGCGGAAAACGGTGCAACAGTTGGTTAAAACGTATTCAGGGATATCCTATAAGGATAATATCGCCTCTATTAACTCAAAAATATTATTTCAAGAGATATTTTGGCTATATAAGACCATTTTACCCCTGGTGGATTTATTTTCCAATTTATTTCCTAATTTTCGGAAAAAACGCTGATCCAGCATTTCTGGGCATAATTTCGCCTAACTTCGAAAACTTATAACTAATTCTAGAAAAATCGAACCAAGGATCCGTAAAATTTCCCGGAATCCTTGAGAAGTCTACTTTCGATAAAAAATACTGGAACTTACCCATAACTCATGGAAAATTCCCAGTTTAATCATTTCAAACTGCTGCCCAGAATTTCGCACAAAAAACATAACCTAACTTCTGAGATTTTTATCTTTTTTCACAGAGCTTCAAATCACACACTCTTTATAGATTTAGAAAGCCCTAGATGTCTACTTTCACCATGAAATTTCTCAGAATTTTTGAACATCATATTCTTCATAAGATACTGGCATTTTTACCTCTGACTCCAGGAATCGCTAATCGATGAAATTTCGCCAGAGCTTCGCTATTTTGATCCTAATTTTCCAAAGATTTTGCTATAACTTCTTCTTCATCAAATTTTCAAAATAAAGACAGTGGAACCCATAAAAACATGAAAATAAAACTATATTTGGAAGATTGAAGATCAAAACAACATTTCTAGCATTTCTACTTCATAACTAAGAACTTGAACTTATGAACTAAAAACTCTCTTACATCTTGAAGAACCTTGCTTCCTACCTCTTGAAGCTCTTTCACTCTCTCCCACACACTCTAAAATTTCAGTTGTGGCTTGGTGGATTGGTGTGGAGAATGTGCTACCAAGGTTCTCTATTTATAGGCAAAGGGAGTGACATTCTTGTAGTTCTTCCCTCTTGCATGTAGCCATCAGATTTTTCTTGGTGAGGAAGACTTAATCTTGTCCCTCCACCTATGCCAACCGTCCCCCCCTCCTTTCTTCTAGAATTGGTTTTCTTTGTCCCCAAGAAAAGCCTTTTCTTCATTAAGTTAACTCAATAAATCCCAAATCCTAATTTAGTTTAGGTGTAAGTTGGTGTTTAAATTCAAAATCCAATTTCACTTTTGAAATCCTAATTTTGTGATTAGATTTATGGTGATTTTTAATTCCCAAAACACTTAGGTATGAATCTTAAAACTAACCGAAAATAACTTTGGGAATAGCCAAGTTGAAGCTCTTAATTTACTGATTCCAAATATGTATTTACATTTAATACTTAGCTCCAATATTTCAAGATATGATTTAATTTCTATAGATGCTCATCTAATTTCATTTAATAAAGCAATAACTTGCTCCCAAGTTGTCTTGCTTCTCAAGTTTCCCAACTTGCTTCTCCCATACACAGCTAATTATCCCATGTGCTACTCTATTTTATAACATTATAAATTATTTCTCCTTCCTTCAAAATGTTGACCGAAATCCCCCCCAATAACCATTAAATGTGCCTTTGAATACACTAACAATATCCTAAACCACTAGGCTTAATTACCCAAAATTTAACAAGGTTTCGAATTTAATTTTGATGATTAACAACTCCTTGATGCTAATCAATATCATTTGGTCTTTAAATATGACCTTTAAAAATTAATTATTAACTAATTTCATAAATTATTAAAGTATCTCAATTATTGCAATTTCATTTGCCCAATAATTGTTACTAACTTCCTCTAATTGATTTTATCATCTTCCGATGATTTTAAATGGTTATATTTTATGATCCTTAATAAGATTTAGGAAATTGACTTTGGATTTACTAGAATTCAAAGAAAATTCCCCTAAAAATGATAATAAATCAATTAAAAATTTAGAGACAACATACTCTCCTATTTTAATAGGTATTATTTGCCAAAATATGGTTCTTTAGGAGAAATATAAATTTTAGGGTATTACAATTTTTTTTTGAATTTTCAATCTAAAATTGTTAATATAAATAATATAGTTGTTAAAAGCAATACTAAAGATGTTATTATAGGTACTTAAGTTGTTAATAATATTCACTGGAACTCCTGTCGTTGATAGTTGCCATTGGACACCGGCGCCGGATTTCTGACAGCCGTCGATAGACAATGCGCAGGTTGAGGATTTTTTATCTTTTTTTAAAAAACTAAGAGTAGTTAAATAATTTCTCAAGTTTTGTAAGATTTCAAAATTACAAATCATTCCCTTTAAATTATTGAAATTCAACATACTAATTTGTTTTTTTATCAATTTTGATGGTATTTTTCTGTCCCCCAATATATATATATATATACTTATAACTAGTATATGACTAGTTTGTAATGTGGTTTTCCCATACAAATGGAAAACGGGCATTTATATAACAAGAACTTGGGCAGGATCATCAATGGGGGTTTTGGTGAAGTTTCTTTCAATAGATACATTTAAGGTGCATGAAATAAGTATCTTGTTGTTAATGAATCAAAGGCTAAGTATGTACCTAGATTAATAAATTAAATCATGCATTAACAAGACACCCATTACTTTCATCTTTAAAAGAATCTTGAAGAGGTGAAGAAAACAGCTACAGAGCTGGAGAAGGTAATTTGTTATAGCTTACCGTATTTGCCATATACTCCTTTGATGGTCTGATTTATAGGGTAGAGGGAGAAGAATTTTTTCCCCCCTTTTTATGAGATAGAGAGAAATTTTTTATATGAGTGTAGAATTTTACCTTTTAATTTTTATTATATTGACTTTACTTTCATGTGGCATAATGTATATTAAATAGAGGCAAAATTGAAAAGTTATTAAATTTTATGATAGAATTAATGCAATATAAGGTTTTGCTTAATCCGTATGAACGTATCTTATCCTATGAATAGGAATATATGAGTATATAATGCAAATTATAGTCGTACTTATGATAGCCGGTTGGGATTTTACAAATATCCAATTTGAGTCTAATCATTGGATGCTTATAATGATTAATAATGCTCTATATTAGACGAATCTTATCAAGATGATGGCCAGATGGGATTTACAAATATCCAACAGAGAAAGGCCTTCCTAATTCTACTTTTTGGTGGATCACATATACTTTCTCTTAATTATAGAAATGGTGTAAATTATACTACAAATGTGATTTTATAATTAAGACTGGTGATAGTAATATTCAAACTAAGATTGTTGATCTCTCGTCGCTAAACAATAGATTAGACAAATTGAGTCTGGACCGTTGAAAGTTACTTTCTTTTGTTTACATTTTTTGAAAAAAAAACAAAAAAATTCAATATGTACAAAGTTTAAAATCATATTGGTTTTGCCAATGCTTTAGTAGCGTAGTGGTAAGGAAGTTTAGTTCCCCTTCTCATGTCCAAGGTTCAAACCTTACCCTCTCTCCTACTATGTATATATAAAAAAAAAAAAGAGTAACGTCGGTTTTAAGAAATATATTTATTTAGTAATCATCAATAACTATTAAAATTATATTTGAACGGCAATATAAATGTCACCGATGCCATGAGAGACAATAGAGGTATGGGTCTTTTAAACTGGATAGGGATCCCCCGTTCTCTTTTCTGTATATTAATTATTTAATGATATGATTGCTTATCCTGTTATTGCTGTACCTTTGGCGGTGGATTGGATGGCCTTTATTATTATTGGTGATAACTTTTTATTTTTTTATAGGGGGTAACGTTTTATTATTTGGAATTATTTTGTGATTCTTTGCTAGTGTCTATTATTTGCAATAATAGCGATTACAGAATCTCTGCATTAAAATATATATAAATAAAGAACCTTTAGTTTCTAAGAAACAATCATAAGAAATTAAATAAATAAAAGCTTCTTTGGCTTATATATAAAGGACAATTACCCATTTATTAAAATTTTTCTACTCCTAATAATTGAATAAAAAGAGATTCGGAGGGAGCACAAAATATGTCATCCATAATTTATTGTTATATAACAAAATCACCTATTTTACGCAAAATAAACTATTTTTCTACCAATACTCTTCGTTAAAAACTATATTCTCTCATACTACTCTGTTAATTAATTTTTTTAAAAAACCTTAGAAATAATGTATTAATTACTACCTAAAAATTTGCAAATTACCTTATAAATAAGAGCACCGAAACCTTGTAAAAATTATCTTATAGAAAAACAAGGGAAGGGGTAATTTCAAATATTAAATTGCACATTTCAATATTTCCCTCATTTTTTCATCGCTTTGCATGAGTGCGGCCAAATATGATTAAGACTTGGGAGAGACTCGGCTTTTTTTTCTTTTTCTTTTTCAGTCGACTGTCGTCATTTTCTCCATTTATTACTATTGAATCAAAATCTAATGGTATATATTTAATATTTTATAAAAATAT
Source organism: Acacia confusa (assembly GCA_037074495.1). Lineage (NCBI taxonomy): Eukaryota > Viridiplantae > Streptophyta > Magnoliopsida > Fabales > Fabaceae > Acacia > Acacia confusa. Next base: position 7,002,021 of record CM073509.1, read on the forward strand.
TATTATAATGAAGAGAATGATGAGAAGGAAATGGTTTTCTCTAACAAATTAAAATCAATTAAACCTATTCATGATAAATTTTTTCATTAAATTAGATAAATTCTCATTCTTTCAAATCAAAGGTGACATAAATATATGATTTTTCTTTCACAAATAGCACATAAAGTTTGATTCCAATATATATCATATCATGAATCATGTCATGATTGATGTATGGAACTTTCACATATCATGAGAGAATACTAGGGAGTAAGAGAAATAACAAGATAAGAAATTGAGGGAGAACACAATGACTTATGCTCAATACCAAAATAAAATCAAAATTGTAGAGTATTCGTACATCTCTTCTAATTAAGAGTTTTTTTTTGGTTTAATTTGATATTTGTAACAATTAAATCATCAAAGTGCCAAAATACTTCAAAGCTAAAAAGATTTTTTTAAGTTTAATTTGATATTATATTTGAACATTTACCCTTCATGGCTTTAATATTTGTAACAATAAATTAGATCATTAAATTGCCAAAAATTTTCTTGTCTTACCATTTATTGAAATTGATAGTGTTGTTTTACAAAAAAAAAACCATTACAAAAGTGATATGACTTCTTGTTATAGAATAAAATAATATGTGTGTGTATCCAATTGATTGTTACAAACATATATGTGTGTGTGAATAAAAATTGATCTTTGAATAATAAAATGTGAAATAAATGACAACATAAATCCATAAATGACTATATGGATGAGAGTTGGAGAGTGAAACTCACAATCATATTGTAACACGATATTCACACAAATATATGACAAAAATTATGGCAACATTAAGCAAATAATATTCAAAACAATAATCTAACAATAAACTATTAGTGTCTATATGTTCATGTGATAATGCGTAATGCAAATATAAGAGTGAAAGGTAATGAAAACAGTAAGGAAAAAACCACATTATCAAAATTAAAGATATAAAATAAAGAAATAAAATACACTATAAGAAAGCAAAAGAAGAACAACATAAAATAAAGATAACTCGTTCATAGTATGATGATGAGGACCAGATTAAAATGTATAACAACACAAAATAGGCAATATAAAGGGTAGTTAAGGTATAAGGACTTGAAATTGCACATGATAATTGGATAAAAAGGTTAATAGGGGTAAAGGGAAGCTAATAGCGAGAATCATTATATGCCATAAAAACATATTAATCATTATAGCTCAAATCTTCCGAGCAAAGCTGATAGTGTTATGAAAATAGGAAAATGCAAGAGATAAAATGAAAGAGATGAAGAGAAATGAAATGAGAACACTACAAAAAAAACTATGATTTGTAGCAGTTAATCAGTAGTGGTAAAAAAACAGCTATTAAATCATGTATTTGTAACGGTTTTATCCCAAGCCGCTACAAATTTGTAGCGGAGGATTGGCGCCAAAGCACAGGTCGTTTTGCAATGATAAGTAGCGGTTATTGCCAAACAAACTGCTACAAATGTGACACCAATTTAGTGCGTAATGGAGCGAATATTTGTGGCGGTTAATTTGTCGTTGTTTCTATGAGAAATCGCAACTAATGTGGCGCCAGAGTTGGCGCATGAATTTTTGTCGCAATTCATTTTTCGTGGTTGCCTGAGAATAACTGCTACAAGATAGCAAAATGGCACTTTTTTGTCACAGTTAACGAATATTGACGCGCGGACCACGACAAAGACTATTATTTGGTAGCAGTTCAGCCCGTAACTGCTACTAACATTTAACCTATATATACTCACATGTCCGTACATCACAACAAGTGTAAAATATAGAGGAATCACTGAATCCAACTTGTAACTGAATGAACAACCTCGGTTTGGTAATCAAAGACGTGCAGATATTTGCAGCTCTTATCTCGAGAGAGGAGGGCTGTAGATATTTGCCTCTCTCATCCATGAAGCCCAAAGTAGTTATTCAATTACAATCCTGATTTGGTTATTTCTCTGATGTGAAGACTTCTATTATTTTGAAGATCGTCTAACAAGCGACCGAAGGTTGGATTTTCATTATAGCCACATTTTTCTCTGTAAAATATCTCTGATCAAAATGAGCCAGTGAGTCTTTACAGGGAGATCAGTGACTATAATATTAAAGCCCGATCTTCATGGGCATGTTGAACTATTTTCAGTACACTTATCAGAAATAATTTTTTTTAACCAAACTAATTGGTTTATTAGTCAAAACTAATAGACTAATAAACTAATTAGTTTAATTTTCTTTTTAGGGTTTTTGCCAAAAAAAAATATTAGTAGTGGTTTTAATGTATAAACCGCTACAAAAGTTGTTCATTTTGTAGCGGTTTTTCGTAAGAAACTACTACAAATGTGACGCCAGCTTCGCCCTTAATGGCATGAAGTTTTGTTGTGGTTTATTTGTCATGGTTACATGAGAATAACCGCTACAAGAAAGCGAAACAACTCAACTTTGTCGCCATTTATCTATAGCGACGCTTGAACTGCGACAAATACTAGTAGGTTGTAGCGGTTTCTCCTATAACCGCTACTAATATTTAACCTATATAAACTCACCTGTCTGTACGTCAACAAGTATAAAATACTGAGAAATCACCGAATCCAACCTGTAACTGAATGAACTATCTTAGATCAGTAGTCAAAGACAGGTAGAAATCTGCAGCGCTAATCTCTTATCTTAAGAGATTAAGAGCTGCAGATATTTGCCTCTCTCATCCTTGAAGTCGAGGCAGTTATTCAGTTACAGGCTAGATTTGCTTATTTCTCTGACGTGAAGACTTCTACTCTTCTGAAGATCACCTAACAAACGACCGAAGGTTGGGTTTTTATGATAGACACCTTTATCTCTGTAAAATGTCTCTCATCAAAATGACTCATTAAATCTTTCCAGGGATAATAGTGGCTATATTAAAGCCTAATATTTACGGGCATGTTGGACTATTTTCAATACATTTATCAAAAATATTTTTTTTTTAAAAACCAAACTAATTAGTTTATTAGTTTTGCTAATAAACTAATTAGTTTGGAATTTTTTTTGCCAAAAAATTACATTAGTAGCGGTTTTACAGTGTAACAGCTACAAAAGGATAAAAGTGGTAGCGGTTTTGTCGTGTAACCGCAACTGAATATGTAAGTCAACCATTTTTCCGTGTAAATGACACTGAGATCCTGATTTGTTGCTGAAATATAAATCTGGTGGGGTTTTACGTGATCTGCTTCTACGTTTTCAGGAAGCACTGAAGGAGTATGAGCCATGGGTTTAGCACGTAGGGACTGATCTATGGGCTTGCATATATGGCTTTTGTCTCATTACTGATAAATATAATCCTACGCTGCTAAATAATGTTGCCACGGGTGGGGCCTAACTGGAAGTGAGAAATGGAATGGGCTGAATGACAGCATCTGATATATATATATATATCTCCTGTTACGTATTGGGTTCATTTTTTTTCCCAATAATTAATTTAATAATTATTTTAGACCAATTTCCACAATTTAATTTCCAACTAATATTACAATTTTCAAATCTCAAGATTTGAGATGTTACAAACCTATGGACCCAACCTGTTTAATATATATAATATATTTTAATTTGAGAGCTTAATGTATATTCAATTATATGTATATAATTTTATTCTATATAAAAATTAGGTTTTCTTTTAATTATATTTAGGCTTTAAGCCTATGTAAAACCTATAATTTATAAATATATACTTTAAAGCCTACCAAAAACTTACATTTATGTAGGTTTTAGTAGGCTCAAAGCCCCAATAAAAATGCTTAAGGCCTGGGTAGGCCTTTTAAAGGCTCAAACATGAGCCTAAAAAAAATTGAATTCAAGCTTAGCATAGGCTTAGGCTTGAAGCTCTTATTACGGGCTTAAAATTATTTCACTAAAGTTTGGCTTGACATGACTTATTTGTATCCCTAAAAACCAATGGCTATTTTAAAAAATAATAAAGACAAAGGTGATAAAGGTACCATTTGAACCCACTACCTTGACTTCAAAAAGTTTGGTGGCCCTGTTTGATATATTAATGCACAACATTATATATATATATATATATATATATATATATATATATAGTTATAAATATACTGATTATGTGGATATCCATTGACTCCCGGTTTCAAAATATTACAAGATGACATGGGACCCGCGCATGGTACCATGCATAGTAGTTTACTATTTGGTGGGACCCATACACAAAATTATACAACTCACGGGAATGCATTCCCGTGAGTGTACAGTTATGTAATTAGGGGAATATTGCATCAAATGACCCAAAGTGGAAATTACACTAAAGGCCCATTTTCCTTCTATAAATAAAGGCCTTCTGTAAACATTCAAAATACACTGGAATGAAAACTTCTCTCTACTCTCTCTCTCTCTCTAAAATCTCTTGTTCTTGTATTTACTTTTCATCAGTTTTATATTACGTTATCAGCACGAAGACTCTACCAAGGTAAGATTTTATTACCATCTCCTTTACTATATGTTTATTTTATCTATCTGGGATAATCTTAACCATGATATGGAATTAAAGTTCTACTTTTTCCGATTATTTTGAATATCGGGTTCCATGGTTAAGATTTGAGATTATTTACTATTTACTATTCACAGTAAATAGTAATTTTTACTATTCATGTTAATTTTACCTTTTTTAGTAATTTTACATTTTTATTCATTTTGACTCCTATATGGAAGTCTAGATTTAATTTTTCAGTAATTTTATTTTATTCACTATTTACAGTGAATAGTAATTTTTACTATTTACGGTAAATTTATATTTTACTATTTATAGTAATTTATTTATGTTTTCTTCCCACTCCCTATTTATTTATTTCATGGTAGCGACATTAAGCTCCATTTGTAATTTAATTCTAATTCTTTACTTATTGCTTTATTTATTTAATTCATGGTAGTGATACTAAGCTCCATTTGTTTAATTTAAATTATATACTTATTGCTTTATTTATTTCATGGTGGCGATATTAAGCTCCATACTGACTTTACTAATATTTACATTATGCCACTAACATTTAAATTTATGTTACTAATATTTATTTATGCATTTATTTACCTTTTATGGTGGACTCCATACTGACTTTACTAATATTTACATTATGCCACTAACATTTAAATTTATGTTACTAATATTTATTTATGCATTTATTTACCTTTTATGGTGGCGACACTAATATATTTATTAGTGGGCTCCATTTGTTTATCTTAATTCTTTACTGCTGTCTATATATTATATATTAAATATGCATCCTCTTTCTTACCTTCGGATGAGATAGGTCTCGCTGTGAGTTTACTACCATTCCTATTTCATCTTTTTATTTTCTTAGCATGTTTATTTACAGTTCTTTAAATTATGTTTTAATTTATAATAAGATTTTATAATATGATTCTAATTATTATCATTATTTTTAGTTTGAATCATGTCTTCCAGCCTTTCAAATCTTGAATTTAATGCTCTTGACATCACTTGATAAATTCTTTAGAGTTTATACTCTAAAGAATTTAATACTCTTTAGAGTTCAGGCCGCACTTGATAAATTCTCCTGATTCAGGTTTAGCTGATCCACTTTTGGGTTCTGGTGGAATTTCTGGGCCTTCCGATCGTAGTTTTCTTCCACAATCAACTATGTATAAATGGAGTTGTGGGCACTTCTCCAAGCCACTCTTAACTGCTGCAGATGACAGTGATGAATTATTGGCTAGAAGAGAAGAGATAGAAAGTCTTGTTTTGGAGCACATAGCAAGATGCCAGCACTCTGGTTTGTGTTGTATTATTATATCTTTATTGCATTCACCAATTATCTTGATACTTTAATTGACTATATAATGCATTCTGTTTTGTTCAGCTGTTAGCAAGCTAACGAATCCAGTTGCAAAATGGGATATAAAGGGTATTCAAAAAACATTGCTACAGCTTTTCTCTCCAATAGTAATAGCTGCTGATGAGAATGAACGGGTCAGGTATGCAAATTTCATTGATTACTCTGGTAGCAAGTGGAGACTGTTTTATTTTCTTAGCATGTTTATTTATAGTTCTTTAAATTATGTTTTAATTTATAATAAGATTTTATAATATGATTCTAATTATTATTATTATTTTTAGTTTGAATCATGTCTTCCAGCCTTTCAAATCTTGAATTTAATGCTCTTGACATCACTGGGAAGAATTATCTATCATGGGTTTTAGATGCTGAAATCCATCTTCAAGCAAAGGACCTTGGAAAGGCTATATTGCCGGGAAATGATGTATCCCCTCAAGAAAAGGCTAAAGCTATGATTTTTCTCCGACACCACATTCATGAAAGTTTGAAAACTGAATATTTAACGGTGAAAGATCCATTTGAATTGTGGACTAGTTTGAAAGATAGGTATGATCATTAGAAAACGATGATTTTTGTAACATCCCAAATTCCATGTTCAAAAATCGTGTCGGTCGACACTTAGTTTTAAAAAAATCAACAGAGTTTGAGATGCTACAGCTTAGAGTACTGCGGAAATAGATAGCGTGCGCTAAGATTCGGATAATGAGTATCTGATATAGAATGCCCAGACATATGATGATGCCCCGACATAAGCTAATATATTAAATATCCCGAAGGAATATTCATGTGATACAATTTACAAAGATTAAATACAGTTCTCTGATAAAGAAAGTCTTAAACTAGACCTATGGCTTGGAACCTAATATTAGTTATTCAGTCCATTTGGCCAGGTCGGTGTTCAATCTAATGGGAGTCTCACCAACTCTATGGCGACTTGTGACAACCCACCAATGAACCCTTCCTTAGTTTAAGTACCAAATGGTTTGAAATAACTTTATCAGATTCATGCCAGAAACTAAGTCCTAATAACTTCTACCGACCTTCGTCTTCGACCGCTGCCTCTTTACGGCTCTATCCACCGTCACCTTCTCTATTCCGGTTTCTTCCCTGTACTATTCATTAAGACTGAGGTCCAATGCCTATTGGACCTCAGGTAACGGTTAACCTCATATTTACATATATGACATATAAACACAACAATTGATTCACTTCCAAACATGTCACCAACTATGTCACTTCCAGTGAATGCAAATGTACCGCTCTCAACGAAATATACCACTCCTAATGAAAACAGATATATCACTCCCAGTGCATGCATATGTACAATTATCCTTTAACAACAGCATGTATTCAAACAACACATCACAACATGCATACAACACACATACCACATATATACATACTGTAAATATTAGAGTTAGTGTTACAGTACGCGAACGTACCTTTGTTGTCAAGTTACGGTATGTTTCGACGGTCGGAATGCGGTCACAAATATCCTATAAGGATAATATGGTATTTATTAATTCACAAACAATATCCTAAAAGATATTTTGGCCACCACTGACCATTTTACCCCTGGTGCCTTTATTTTCTATTTAATTTCCACAAAATTTCGGAAAAACGCTGATTCAGCATTTTTGGGCAGAATTTCGCCTAACTTTGAAAAATCATAACTAATTCCAAAAAAATTGAAATGAGGATCCGTAAAATTTCCTGGAATCCTTGAGATCTCTATTTTCAAGGAAAAATACTGGAACTTACCCAGAACTCATGGATAATTCCCAGTTTCCACTTTTCAAACCGCTGCCCAGAATTTCGCCCAGAAAATGTAGCCTAACTTCTGGAATTTATATCTTTTTGCAGAGAACTTCAATTGACACACTCTTTATATATTTAGAAAGCCCTATATGTCTAATTTTACCATGAATTTTCTCAGCATTTTAGAACATCATCTTCTTCATAAAATACTAACGTTTTTGCTACTGACTCCAGGAAACACTAATTGATGAAATTTCACCAGAGCTTCGCTATTTTGATCATAATCTTCTGAAATTTTTGCTATAACTTCTTCTTCATCAAATTTTTGAAATAAAGCCATTGGAAACCATAAAAACATGAAAATAAAACTGGAATTGGAAGATTGATGATCAAAACAACATTTCTAGCATTTTTACTTCATAACTAAGAACTTAAAAAACTAAAAACTCTCTTACCTCTTGAAGAACACTTGCTCCTAACTTCTTGAAGCTCCTCACTCTCTCCCTTGCTCTCTATATTTTCGGTTATGCCTTGAGGAATTGGTGAGGAAAATGTGAAGAGGAGGGCTTCTATTTATAGGAGAAGGTGATGGCACTTTTGTAATTTTCCCTTTGCCTTCTAGCCATTGGATTCTTACTTGGGGAAGAGGTTTTAATCCTATCCCTCCACCTCTCCCCAATTCGTCCCTCTCTCCTTCCTCCTTCTAGATTTTCTTTTGCTTTGTCCCCAAGACATTCAATTTATCCCCTAATTACTCCAAATGCTAATTTAGTTAGGTGTAAGTTGGTGTTTTAATTCAAAATCCAATTTCACTTTTGGAATCCTAATTTTATGATTAGATTTATGATGATTTTTAATTCCCAAAACACTTAGGTATGAATCCTAAAAGTATACGAAAATAACTTTGGGAATAGTCAAGTTAAAGCTCATAATTCACTGAGTTCAAATATGTACTTATTTTTAATACTTAGTTCCAATATTTCAAGATATAATTCAATTTCTATAGACTCTCATCTAATTTCATTTAATTAAATTAATAACAACTTGCTCACTAAGTCAAGCAACTTGCTCCCTAAGTCTTTGAAGCTTCTTCCATACACCACTTACTTGACTTATTTAAAATTACTTTTCCCTTCTTGCTATCTCAGAGAAACCGTCCCCCCTATCTTTAATTATCCAATTGTGTTTTTAATGTTCTCACATTTTAGAGAAGATAATTCCCTCATTGGTCCACTTAGATCTTAGGTTTTAGGATTAATATCATATGTTTCCTCCATTATTTGTGTAATTCATTTGTGTACCATTAAATAAGGATTTTTTGTTTCTTAGAGATTAATTAGGAATAATTAGTTAAATCCCAATTTTAATCTCTAATATAGTGTTTTAGGGGTTACCAGACTTAACTACCAAAATTTAACAAGGTTTCTAATTTAATTTTGATAATTAACAATTCCTTGTATGCTAATTAATATCATTTGGTCTTAAATTATGACCTTAAAAAAACTTAATCATTAACTAATTTCAAAAATTAATAAAGTATATCAATTATTGCAATTTCAATTGCCCAATAATTGTTGCCAATTCCCTCTGATTGATTTTATCATTCTCTGATGATTCTAATCGCTGAAATGGTATAATTATGTTTATACTAAATTATGATAATCTTAGGATATTTTATGATCCTTAATAAGGTTGAATTTTGGATTTATTAGAATCCAAAGAAAATTCCCCTAAAAATGATAATAAATCAGTTAAAAATTTAGAGACAACATACTCTTCCATTTTAATAATTATTTAGTTACCTCTTAGGATTGCTCACAATATTCTCAGAGTGTTTTATAACCCTTAACTTCACTTAGAAATTCTTAGCTCTCTATTCTTCCCAATTTCATGAGAAATTACCTTTAGAAAATAAGATAATTATTTTACTAGTTTTGAGACCACATATTCACCTACTGTAATAGATGTTATTTATCAAAATATAATATTTACATGTATTATGAAAGTTGGGGTATTACAATTTTGCCTAGAGCTCGTTATGAATGGATTCATCTTAGGCTACAAGATTTTAAAACTGTAAGTGAGTATAACTCAGCTGTTTTCAAAATAAGTTCTCAGTTAAAATTATGTGGTGAAAAAATAACTGATGAGGACATATTAGAGAAAACATTTTCTACCTTTCATGCTTCGAATTTGCTTTTACAACAGCAATATCGAGATAAAGGTTTTAAAAAATATTTTGAGTTAATCTCATGTTTATTAGTAGCTGAGCAAAATAACGAGTTATTAATAAAAAATCATGAAAATCGTTCCACTGGATCTTCTCCATTTCCTGAAGCGAATGTGAGTGTACGGAATGATCATGGTCGTGGCCGTGGTCGCGGTCGTGGTCGTGGACGGGGACGTGGAAATCGTGGAGGCAGAAATAATCATGGTTCTTATCATGGTGGAAGAGGTTATTATAGTCCTTATACCCACTAGAAAAAGATGAATAATGAAGGACAGAAGAATGATAAAGAAGGTCCTTCAAAAGTTATAGAACATAAATGTTATCGGTGTGGTATGAAGGGACACTGGGTACGTAATTGTCGTACGCTAGAACATTTAGCGAAACTTTACCAAGCCTCTATAAAAAGGAGTGTTAATAATGTGGAATGTGATGATAAGGCTCATAAAGATAATGATGTCAATGAGCCAAATGATGATGTTATGTTTCACTTGGAGGTGGAAGATTTTTATGATTAAATAAGTTTTGCAGAAATTGTAATAATTATTTTGTTTCGTTTTGACTTGTTGCCAATTATGTATAATAAATATGTTTTTAATGCATTTTCTTTTCTTTTATGAAGCTCATGGATATTTCAAATATTACACACAAGAATGAAGATATATGTCTCATTGATAGTGCAACGACACATACAATTCTTAAAGATAAGAAATATTTTTCACATCTAACAAATTGTAGTACAAGCATCAATACCATAGTGGGTAATACGAGATTGATTGAAGGCTCTGGAAGAGCAATAATAATATTACCCAATGGTACGAAATTTGTTATTAATGATGCTTTGTATTCTTCCAAGTCTCATAGAAATTTGTTGAGCTTTAAAGATATCCGCCGGAATGGATATCATATTGAGACTATAAATGAGGAGAATAAAGAATATCTACAAATTGTTAATGTTAGATATGGTGAAAAATATGTTCTAGAGAAATTACCAATGTTATCTTCTAGTTTGTACTATTCATGTATTAGTACAATTGAAATAAATGTTATGGAAAACCAGAAGCATGCTGATAAAGACATACTTAATGTTTGGCATGACCGGTTAGGCCATCCCGGGTCAATTATGATGCGACGTATAATAGAGAATTCATGCAGACATAACTTGAAACAGAAACAAATACCAAAATCCCATGATTTCTCATGTGATGCATGTTCCAAGGGAAAATTAATTATTCGGCCATCACCAAGCAAAGTATAAAGTGAGTCTCTCACATTTCTAGAACGGATACAGGGAGATATTTGTGGGCCAATACACCCACCATGCGGACCATTTAGGTATTATATGGTTTTAATTGATGCATCAACTAAATGGTCGCATGTGTGCTTACTATCTTCTCGAAATCTGGCGTTTGTGAGATTGCTTGCTCAATTGATAAGATTAAGAGCACATTACCCTGATTATCCTATCAAGAAAATACGTCTTGATAATGCTGGTGGATTTACTTCACAAACTTTTAATGAATATTGCATGTCCCTTGGAATTGATGTTGAACATCCCGTAGCACATGTTCATACACAAAATGGACTTGCAGAATCATTGGTAAAACGATTGCAACTTATTGCAAGACCTTTACTTATGAAATCTAATTTACCAATTTTTGCTTGGGGCCATGCCATTTTGCATGTAGCAATGTTAATTCGCATCAGGCCAACTAGTTATTTAAAAGTTTCCCCCTTACAAATGGTTTTTGGTGAAGAACCTAATATTTCCCATATACGGACTTTTGGATGTGCAGTATATGTGCCAATAGCACCTCCACAATGTACTAAAATGGGTCCTCAAAGAAGAATGAGAATTTATGTTGGGTATAAATCTCCTTCAATTATAAAATATTTAGAACCATCTACAGGAGATTTATTTACTGCACGATTTGCTGATTGCCATTTTGATGAATCAGTCTTCCCAACATTAGGGGGAGAAAATAAGCAGTTGAATAAAGAGATTAGCTGGAATGAATTATCATTAGCTCATTTTGATCTTCGTACAAAACAATGTGAACTAGAAGTTCAAAAGATAATTCTTTTACAGAATTTAGCTAATCGAATGCCAGAAGCATTCACTGAGCCAAAGAAAGTGACAAAGTCACATATTCTAGCTGCTAATGCTCCTATTCGAATTGATGTCCCGGTAGGACAATTGATTATAAATGAATCAAAAGCACGCCTGAAGCGTGGTAGGCCTATTGGTTACAAAGATAAAAATCCTCGAAAAAGAAAAGGAGATAAGATTATAGATGGCCAAGTCGAGGATAATCAAGAAAAAAGTGTAGCTCTGGATGAGCCACTTCATGAAGAGAGATTATCTCCAGAGGAGAATATTGAGGCCCCAGAAGAGATCCAGGTACCTGAAATGTATGAAAATAATGAGATCTCAATAAATTATGTCACAAATAATATCAAATGGAACCGTAATGAAGTCAATGTTGACGACATTTTTGCTAATGATATAACATATGATGTGATGAATGAAGAAGAGGATCATGAGCCAAAATCCATTAGCGAGTGCCAACAACGAAAAGATTGGCTCCTATGGAAAGATGCCATTAATGCAAAGTTAAAATCATTGGCAAAAAGAAAAGTATTTGGACCTATAGTCCATACACCTAAAGATGTAAAGCTAGTTAGATATAAATGGGTTTTTGTACGTAAAAGAAATGAAAAGGGTGAAATTACAAGGTATAAAGCACGCTTAGTAGCCCACGGCTTTACACAAAGACCTGGCATTCATTTTGAAGAAACATATTCACCAGTAGTAGATGCAACTACTTTTTGCTATTTAATTAGCCTAGCAGCAAATGAAGGGCTTGATTTGCATCTAATAGATGTTGTGACTGCCTATTTATATGGCTCACTTGATAGTGATATCTATATGAAAGTCCCTGAAGGACTCAAGATGCCGAAAGCATTTAATTCAAATTCACGAGAACAATACTCGATCAAATTAAATAAGTCCCTATATGGCTTGAAACAATCAAGGCGCATGTGGTATAATTGTCTTAAGGAATATTTGTTGAAAGAAGGGTATAAAAATGACCCGATATGCCCATACATTTTTATAAAAAGATCGAGAAACGAATTTGTTATAATTGCTGTTTATGTTGATGATATCAACATTATTGGAACTCCTGAAGAGATTTCAAAAGCAATTAATTGTTTGAAGAAAGAATTTGAAATGAAAGATTTAAGTAGGACAAAATTTTGTCTTGGATTACAAATTGAGTACCTGAAGGATAAGATCTTTGTATATCAAGAAACTTATACAAAGAAAGTCCTGAAACGATTTTATATGGATAAGTCACATCCATTTTGTACTCTAATGGTTGTAAGATCTTTGAAAAAAGAAAAAGATCCATTCCAACCCCAAATAATTAACAAAAAAGGTGTAGAACAATTACTTGGTCCAGGAGTACCATATCTTAGTGCTATTGGAGCATTAATGTATCTTGCTAATCACACAAGACCTGATATAACATTTGCTGTTAATTTATTAGCAAGATATAGTTCAACACCAACACAGAGGCATTGGAATGGTGTAAAGCGTATTTTTCGTTACCTTAGAGGTACTATGGATATGGGGTTATATTATTCAAATGTATCAAACATGAACTGATTGGTTATTCAGATGCTGGATTTATGTCTGATCCACATGATGGAAAATCACAAACAGACTATGTCTTTACATGTGGAGGTACAACTATTTCATGGAGATCTATGAAACAGACTATATCGGCCACTTCATCTAATCATGCAGAAATCCTAGTAATGCATGAAACAAGTCGAGAATGTGTGTGGTTGAGGTCAGTAATTCATCATATATGAACAACTTGTCAATTATCTTCTGGTAAAATGGTTCCAACAGTTCTATATGAGAATAATACTGCATGTATTGCTCAACTTAAAGAAGGATACATCAAGGGCAATAGAATGAAGCATATTTCACCAAAATTTTTCTTTACTCGTGATCTTCAATAGAATGGTGAAATAGATATCCAGCAAATCAGTTCAAGTGAAAATTTGGCAGATTTATTTACCAAGTCACTTCTAGAAGCAATCTTTGAGAAGCTTGTCTATGGTATTGGTCTTCGAAGACTCAAAGATCTCAACTGATGTTATCAGGGGGAGTAATACTGATGTTGTCAACAGGGGGAGTTGATACACGTTGTACTCTTTTTCCCTTATCTAGGTTTTGTCCCATTGGGTTTTCCTAGAAAGGTTTTTAATGAGGCTGCACTGGATAGTGTATTAATGAATGATGTACTCTTTTCTTTGGCTAGGTTTTTATCCTACTGGGTTTTTCCTAGTTAAAGTTTTTAATGAGGCACATTCATAAATGGACATCCAAGGGGGAGTGTTATGAATATATTGATTATGTGGATGTCCATTGACTTCCGGTCTCCAAATATTACAAGATGACATGAGACCCGCGCATAGTACCATGCATAGTAGTTTACTATTTGGTGGGACCCACACACAAAATTTTACAACTCACGGGAATGCATTCCCGTGAGTGTACAGTTATGTAATTAGGGGAATATTGCATCAAATGACCCAAAGTGTAAATTACACTAAAGACCCATTTTCCTTCTATAAATAGAGGCCTTCTGTAAACATTCAAAATACACTGGAATAAGAACTTCTCTCTACTCTCTCTCTCTAAAATCTCTTGTTCGTGTATTTACTTTTCATCAGTTTTATATTATATATATATATAAATAAATAAAAATTTTAAAAAAATGTAATGGTGAATGACAATATTTATAATGATTTTTACTATTTCAATAACCAAATTTGTAAAGGTATATTTATATTAAAAGATATTTAACTAAATGATGAGGAGAGTTATTGACTAAAAATATAAAATATACTGTATTCACTAAATGAGTAAAGTCATTCAATTACAACGTGGAATTCCTTCCCGTGCCTTTGCACTCAAAGCAGCAAACAAAGGACCATCTTTTACATGAATCCCCTTAAGTCGCAAACCGAGAAATCAAATCAGAATTATGGCCAATTTTGTTGTCAAAATCTTGATTCAAATTAAAACATGTCAATGAAGATCCAACTGAGTAATCATATCAAAGTTATTAATAGCGCAATGTTGTACAAAGTTGAAGCAGGGCATTTAAATCGGTCACATGATTCAAGAAAGCATACAAGTAACATTATTCATGTATTTAGGGATAAGTGTAACTCCCTTATTCTCTCTACACGCATACAAGCATTTGAAATTATGCTACAAGGACAGATGAAATTAGAAACACGCTAACATTATTCATGTTACAGAGAGCAGAATACTAGTACTGAAGAGTAAACCTATATTTGGACTTGGAGAAAATTAGAGGGGAACGAATACTGTGAATGTAATACCCGGATAACTATTATTTGGAGTATTATGTTATAGTAATAAGAATGTCTATTTATGATGACTATGGTCTCAAAATATTGTATAATTAGTCTATTTTCAAAGGAAAATACTTAAGAAAGTTAAATGGAATTTATTGCCAAAAATGTGAAAAATGCATTTTAGGGCCATAAAACATTCTAAGAATATGATGACAAATCCTAAAAGGCAACTAAATATTTATTAAAAATTAGAAAGTATGTTGTCTCTAATTTAGGTAATTTATTAAATTATTACCTTGGAAAAATTAAAGGAGAAAAATCAAAAAGTATTGGGGGACCATATTGGACCCCATGATTTTTAATATTATGCATGGTACATAAATTACCAATGTCAGTAAAATAGTTATAAAATAATAATTATTACTAATTAAGAAAATTTTCAACAATTAGTAAGTGATTAATTAGATAATTAATGGCTAATTGTTTAGACATAAGATAAAGAGAAAAAGGTGGAAATTAATTAATATATATATATATATATATATATATATATATATATATAAACGAAAATTATGAATAAAAATAAAGAAAAATTAAAATGGAAAATAATAATAATAATAATAATAATCTAAGATATTTTGCAATTAAATAATATTATAATGGTAAAAAGCAAGTAGGATAAATGACCACGGATAGAAATAAAATGCTACCTAGAAAACCATGAACTAAGTTTCTAGAGTCAGAATATTATAGACAAGTGAATTTTTACCTCGGAGTGGCCTATCTCCGAAGTCATTTCCGTAACCGACGGAGTGATCATGAGATAGAGCCAAGAAGATATTTTGTGAAATTAAGACAGATAGTGGAAGTGAAAACCTATAGAAAATAATTCATAAAATGGAATTCGGGGATAAGTTGGTAAACATCTGGACATATTATGAATGAGTGATTTATGATCCAGAAGTTGACGTCGGCAGACGCAATTTCCGTAGCCGACAGCGTTTGGCCAAAATATTCAGCAGACAACGAAATGTCCTTAATGGGATCAAAAATTTAGTTGACCCAAGTAACTTGAAAGAGGAAGAAAAGACCTTTAGGGCTTTGCTTCTGGAATTTTGAGTTTTTCCAAGATTACGCGATTAGGACACCAAACAGGTAACTTTATCAGAGAAAGGCACATAAATCAAGAGATGATGCAGGCATGACATCACTTTGATGACTCATGATGATGTCATCATAGAGAGGTGTAAGGCCCAGATCAGCCCATTTCAAAAAGTGCAATCCAACAGTCAGAATCTGTCCAGACGAAGTTCAAAGAAATTACGGAATTGTCATTCGGTTTTTCTATAAATAGCCCTTCATTTCTCTTCATTCTTTACCAATTCACAAGCAATCCTAGAGAGAAGTTAGGGAGAGAAGCTCTGGAGAAGGAGTAAGAAGTTCATAGCAAAGCTTTGAGTAAGTTTCTCAGTCCTTAGTTTTTAGTTTCAGTAGTTCTTTCGGTAGTTATAGTAGAATTGCTAGAGTAGTCTCTAATTTTTCAAGTTAGCTTAGATATCATGTTTAGGAGTAAATATGATATTTATTTCAGAAATAGGTTAGAGGAAAAGTTATAGCAAAATTTTGAGAGTTTAAAGTCAAAATAGCGAAGCTCTGACAAAATTCCACCAAGTAATCAAACTAGGGGTAAAATGGTAATTTGTATCTAAAATGACTGTTATGATCTTAAATATTCATATCGGTGATATTATCCTCCTAGGATATCCGAAATCACGAACCGCCGTTTCCGCTGTCCACCGCTGTCATACCGCCGTCAAACGTACCATAATTTGACAAACGTGCCAAGAATCATCAATGAAGGTACGGATGTGTATTGTAACCTTAACTCTTATGCTGCTCATATACATATATGTGATAGATATGTTCATATACTGAGGCTCTGCTTAGGGTCGTCAGTTGTGCATACAGCTTTATACGGGTTAT
This sequence comes from Acacia confusa, assembly GCA_037074495.1. Taxonomy (NCBI): domain Eukaryota; kingdom Viridiplantae; phylum Streptophyta; class Magnoliopsida; order Fabales; family Fabaceae; genus Acacia; species Acacia confusa. The sequence goes on from CM073509.1 coordinate 7,019,239, forward strand.
AGTCTTGATAACGCCGTTGAGTTTTCCTAGCGCTGAGGACACGATGGGCCGTCGTAGCACTGGTTATGTGCAGACATGTTGTGGGACTTTACATACTGCTTTGTGCTTATGTTCTGTCAATGTTATGATCATGCATTTGCTGTGTGCTTTTGTATTGAGATGCTGTTATGTTGTTATGAATATCTGTTGCCTATATATTGTGATATTTGAGCATAAGGTTAACTGTTACCTGAGATCCAAATGGTAATTGGATCTCAGCTATAGCTTCAGGTTTGGGCGAACCAAGGGGTTGAAGATAGGGGCGAGCGACTGACGTAGGATGGCAGAAGGAATTTTATGGTTGTAGTTTATATGCCTAGTTAGGTGCTGTTTCCTTTTGGATAGTAGATAACTGTATAAGTACACTTACACTGTGGTTATCTAATATAAAAGTTCAGTTACTCGTTTTGCGAAATTACTCTACTCTAATTAACGTTTTTTTTTTAAAAAAAAATTTCCGCTGTTTTTAAAGTGGGATGTTACAGTGAAGGAAAACTCCTAAAAATAATAAATTTCTTTATCATTTTTTGAAGTTTTTAATCCTAGTATTCCCTCCCCCACTTTTCTCCATCCAAAACATAGGTAATCCTTGTTATCATCTTCTTGGCTTCTTGGAAAATTATGGGAAAACCTCAATGAGAGATCTTATACCCAGAACTGGAGTTATGTTATAGGTAGTGAAACCTGCCGAGGAAAACAAGTGGGTCCACTCTTTCTCATTTCTCTCTTTTCCTGGGAACAGTGCCATTGCTGCCAAATCAAAGTGCAACTGTGTTTCAACCGATTCATCATCATAATCTGCCTTGTCATCCTCAACTACTTCGTTTATTAAAACCAACTTCCCTCGCTTGCCTTTGCTTGTTACTGCCTCCTTGCAGTTCTTCAGTAATTTCAGACATCTCTCGTCGTCCCAGTCACATAGAACCCACTGCTTGTCATTCCAAGTAACCATCCTCAAAGTGAATTTCTTTACATTGTAAAAAGATATAAAGACATGCGAATCATATAAATTATATTCTCACTAGCTATTATTATTTCACGGTAGTCACTAGTTTTGATCATGCATGGTTAAAAACTCTATGCGCATGTGTTATATATATATATACTCCCTCCATCATGAATGTTTCTTAATATCACGTATTAGTATTTTTCTTTAAAAAAAAAAAATCGTTATTTTTTCACAGAACTAACTATAAAGCTTTTTAACTCGCTAATTAAAATACTCGTCTAAATAATCACCTTTATTAGACGTAATTTAAAATTTTACTTGAAATAACTAATTACTACCTCCAATTATAAATATAAGACCTAAGGGGGAATTACAATAAGATCTTATGGAAGTGACTTAATTACCCATAAGTCCTAATGACAATTGAAGAGTAGGCAATCACAAGTTTCGTAGTATGAGATGACAACATTTCAATTATCATTAAGACTTCTTAGTAATTAAGTTTCTTATTTGAGACCTTATTGTAATTCCCCTAACTAATTTGTAGACATTAAGGAAGTTAATTTAGTTATTTATTTATAAAATAAATACCTTCTTTAGTCATTTGCATGGTAACCACCCTCGATAAAAACTCCCCTAAATGTGTAATCAATATGGATAGCATGGAAATGAATTATAAATTTGAAAGAAAAAGTAAATTGAAGTATTATATTTAGGGCAAAAAAACCTCCTAGCTAACGGATCAGGTAGTAGGGAAAGCTAAGCAGATTTGAGCTGTTCAAATATGATTTTGGATGGTTGAGATTTGAGGTTTTTTTTAAATGATGATTTTTCAATAAAAAATTATTTTTAAAAGAATAATAATTAAGAGATTATATTTATTTTAGGTTTTACACTTATTAAAAAAAATTTAAAAAAAAATATACTTATAAAAAACTCAGATTTATCATATCCAGTATACTTAGCTCTGCCTATTAATCAATTCACTTAGTAACTAACTCTTATTAATAAGGGCTCAATAAAAGTACGAGCAACCGCACCAGATTGTTCTGATTTCAGTGCCTACCTTCAACGTCATAATATCAGCAGCAGGAGGAATAGTTTGAAACATATCTCCTTGGACGAACTTGAGGTTCCCACAGTCCTCCAAGCCACCAACAACGTAAGGCGAATCGAACACAGCACACTCCATTTCTGGAAAAGCTTCAGCTAAGGCCTTGGCCATGGTGCCAGTGTTACCCCCAACATCAACAAGCGAACCACATCCCTTAAACACATCCCTACACTGTTCAGCCAACACTTTTACTACCAGTTTTGAATCGCCAGCCATGTAGTCTCTGAAGTTATTGAAAAGCCTAGGCACATGCCAGGCATAGTCATAGAAAGCCTTTCCATACAACGTTTCAAAAGGCGACGGATCATTGTTCTGAAACCAAGCGGGCAAATGTTCCCACGGTTTCATAATGAGTGGGTCAAGTATGGCAAGTAAAAGAGGGGCGAGAGTGAAGGGATGGTCCTTGAGAAAAAGGGTCGATGCATCAGTGAGGACGTAGCCTTCAGGGTCGTCAGAAGTTTCTGGAAGCTTCTGGAGAGAGAAGAAGCCGGAATGAGTGAGGAAGCGCATCAAGCGACGGAGGTGAGGGGCTTTGGAAGGTTGGATTTGAAGGGAAGAGGCGAGAAGAGGAAGAGGCATGGGCTTGCCATGCTTGTGAATGATGTCTGGTATGTTTAACTCTATTACTGACCTCAAAGACATTGATTTAATGAAACTGAAGATGTGGTTCCATCCATGTGTTTGAGCTTCAAGCACTCTTCTAGTCCCTTCGTTTTGGGATCCCATAGTTTTGCTGTTGTTGGTTGGTATCTACGGTATGACAGTAAAGTAATTCTCGAATTTATGGTGGAATGCTAGCTTAGTTCATGGTCTATTTATAGAGGCAAGTGCTTGTTTGAATTAATATTTGCAAAAATGCTTTTTATTCCAACTGACTTTTTTCCAACTCAAATTTGAGTAAAAGTCGGTTAGTGTAATGAGAGTTATGATTGGATATGCTTCTATAAAAAAAGTTAGTTTGATATAAACTTGGGTTAAGGTGCAAAAATACACATGATTTTTTTTCCCAAGAGCATCTAGCACCAAGAACTTTTTTTGGAGCAAAAATACACATGTGGTTACCATTTTAGAGCAAAAGTCACATCCCGCTGTTAAGTTTGTTCACCGCCGTTATCTTACTGTTCACTTTTTCTCTTTCTCTCATATCACGGTGAACTGTGATTTAACGGTGGAATGTGACTTTTACTCCAAAATAGTAACCATATGTGTATTTTTGCTCCAAAAAAAAATGTTCTTGGTGCATGTTCGGCGCTCCTAGGGAAAAAACTTAAGTGTATTTTTACACTTTAACTCTATAAACTTACTGAAAAATCCGTTTTAGAAGTTTTGAATTTAAAGAAAAGTCAAGAGTTAAAAACTAGAAAATTTTGCTTAAACTTTATAGTAGCATTTAAGCAACAAGTCAATTACCCCAAAATTATGCCAAACATCGTTTGTAAGAGGCAAGTATAAGATCTTTCAGGTATAAAAATGTCTTTTTTCCTTGCAAAAGAAATCAGATTTTAATGATGATGATTATTTAATCTTGAATTTGTATTGTCGTTTAAAATGTTGTAGCACCATCATATCGGATAATCTCTAAAGATTTATCTTTTGACCTGATGCTTTCACAAAAGAAACATGTGATTATTATGTTACATGCATGTCACTTTCACCTTCGTATCTATATAATTGATGTTATTCTGTCGGCTTACAGATAATTTACTTCTTTAATAACATGATTAAATTTAAAGTTAATTACCTCTGCTAGTTTCGAATGCAAATAGATTTTAATCGGATTTGGCTTCCCTCCTTTTCGCTTCATATCCGTTGCCGTCCTTTTCCTCCTTCATGACCATTAGATCAAAATCTAATCGTCCACATTTAATATTTCCTTCTCATCATTTATGAATGATAAAATAGTAGGAAAATATGAAAGAAGATTATAAATATTATAATTATTCATTATTTTGCATTATAATGGATTTGTCTTTATATTCCTCTCAAATTAATATTATTATTTCGTTTTACCTCCTAAACATCACAAATTATTGCAATATTATCTTTACATATTTTGTTTTTGGATTTCTTCATATTTCTTTATGTGGAAGAAGATTCTAAGCATTTCATACTTTGAACATGTGTCAAATTAATGTTATTGTTGATAAGTAATGAATTTATATAGAAATGTAATAATATTTTGTAGTTCCTAATGTACTTATATATAACAAAATTGATATGGTTTCTGAAAAAATAATAAAGATTTGTTTATTCAATGGGTGAGAGAATAATTGATCATAAAAATTATGACCCATAGAATCAATTAAATTTAAAGTGGTAGCCTGATTGGATTGAAATCCACAATTATATGTAATCTATAAAGAATTTGGGCTTCCACATAAAATATAGATTATTGGTCTATTATAATCATCCTTGAAATGCATGAATAGGGGAAGTTTGTCATATGACACATTTGAGGGGAGATTGTTAGAGTACAAGAATAAGTTAATATTGAAAATATATTGTTAGCATATAAGTGTGAGTTACTATTAAAAGGGTCTACTCATTTGCTTCCTCACAAAGGTTATTGAATCTCTTAAAAATGGGTGTCATATTAAAATTTTAAATCAAACATCTCATAGAGATTGAAAGTTTGTTGTTGGTTAAGCAACATGTCACAGTAAACCAAAAGTTTACTGATCTAAATAAATTGTTGTTGGTATGACTTATGTGATCATCCGAGTCATATATATGATGCAAACTAATTAAAATTATGTATTGACATCCATTAAAGAACTAGAAGATTCTTCATGAATATCTAACATATTATATGATTCAAGAATTATCATATGCTGCTTGTTCCCAAAGAAAATTGATTATGAGAGTATCACTAATCATGATTTGGAATGAATCTTTACCTTTCTAGAAATATATCTAACTGAAATATATGGGCACATTGAAGTAGCATGTAAACCATATAAGTAGGGCTGTACATAAACCAGACTGGACCGGGCAGGTCATTAGCTTGTGGTCTGGTCCGATAGGTTGTTCGGGCTGGACATTCCAACCCGAAGCTCAGTCCAACCTGGATAAGAACCCGATCATTACCGAGTTGGACAAACCCGATAGGTTGTGGTCTTGTTGGCCCAATCCATCTTGTCCAGAAAAAAACTTTCATCTGAAAACCCATTTCAAAAAAAAATTTGAAAGCATTTTTTTATGGGAATTTTACAGATGCAACAACAAAAGATCCAAACAAGAACACACTTCTAGAAACACAAACCGAAATGTGTGTTGAAATTTGGTAAATGTAAAGATAGAAACTTTCAGATGCTCTTGGAGTTGTTTGCCTTTGATTCTCTTGTCAACATTCTGAAACCTTATCATCGAGATTTTGAAGAAAACCAAACAACTCCAATTTGGATTCTCCCCACCTCATCATCGACGTCCATAGATTTTGAAGAGAAGATGGAACTTCTGAAACCTCAATAAGAAAAAGAAGAAGAGGAAACCTCAATGAATTAGATCGAGATTGAATGTCAAAAGAGGGGTCTTTTGAGATTGATTCCAATCGGCCACAAGGCACCAATTTCCATCACATCCAAGTGCACAAAATCACCAGCACACCCCTGTTCTTCCCCACAGGCCACCTTTGGCACAGTGAGAAACAACGGCACTCAATGATAGATCTTGATGTCATGGGTGCTCGAGAATATAGTGTTGCTTGATTCAGATCCGCTGCTCCAGAGATTAACAAACGAGGTCTAAGCTCAATTCAGATCTACTGCTCCAGAGTTCATCAAAGGTAGTTGACACCGTTCAGATTCGACGACGCTCCGAAGATCATCAGATGTGGTCACGATTGAGATTGTAGAAGACGAGGCATTACAATTTTTGTTTCACAGATATAGATATATATATATATATATATATATATATATATATATATATATATATATAAAATAAATGTATATCAAATTATCCGGGTAAGACCGGGCTTATTAGTCATGGACCCTATCCCAGTACCCGGTCCTACCTAGACTTTGGGTCAAACCCGGTCCTGTCCGAACATGTTAAGTTTTTTTTTTCTTTTTTCGGGTTGGACCGGGTTTACTTGAGTTTTTGGGTTTGGTGTACAGCCCTACATATAAGTGTTCGATAAATTAGATAGATGCATCTATAAAATGATTACATGTGAGATTACTATTAGTTTGCAATTTAAAGTTTGTAGAAATGTTTAAATAAATTATTATGTTAAGCGCAAAATTTCTAGATTATACAATTCATTCATTGAAGCCTCCATAAATAGCTAAATCAATACATATGAGAACAAAATTTCTATTTCAGTGTTACCGTGCTTGATCTTACATATTGTAACACATGTACTAGCAAACAAAATTCTCTTGGTAAAATTGGCTTTTAGTCAAGAGCCGTATATTTTCCATACTAAATGTTTGAATGCGCAATGTTTATTCCTATTAATCCACCATAATACACATAGATGGATATTTAAAGAAAGTTGGGTAAGAACCTCCTTCTTCTTATTTGTCTCTAAATGAAACAAAATGATGTTTCCAATGGAGATAAATTAAATGGATTTAGGAAACTTATACAACATGATTAGATGATTGTCATTTGACACAGTTTTTCCTAACATAAGGGGAGTAAATTGAATAGCTGGAAAAGATCAACAAAAGGAATGCATTATTACTGTTAAGTATAGATTCTCAAATATATCGTATGAACTAGAAGTTCATTAGGTTTTGCATTCATGAAATATTGCATAATATTTTCTAGATTCAATTACTAACCTAAATGAGAATTACTAAATTTTATATTCCATCTAAAAATGCTCTAAATAACATAAATGTAAGTGAGACATGCCCGAAGCATGAGAGAATAATTAGTTCCAACTGAAAAGAGAAAGGAGCAAATAATCAAGATGATCATATTGAAAAGGTAGGTACTCTATAAAAGGCTAAGACACAACTAATTGCAGAAACCTCAAAAGAGGTTCAAGTATCTAAAAGCAATAAAAAGATCTCAATTAATTATATCACAAAAAAAAATGGAACCGAAAAGATTAAGTTATTGAAAATGATCTTGATAATAATTTAACATGATCGAGTGAGTATTTTATGCATAAGTTTATTTTGCAAATAGACAAAGTGGTGATTGGCTAAAAGAAAAAGGTAAAAGGGAAAGACGCAATGAAAATAGAATTACATTATTTCAGTAGGTGAAAATTATGGACCTATAGTCTCAACTAAAATATAAAATGTATAAATATTTATGTAAAATAAAGATTTTCACAAGTTCTAATGAAGACTATGATGAGACATATTATTTTGTAGCGGACACAATAATTTTGCATATATTACTATTCTAGCAACATATGAAAATAAAATTATGTGTATGTTAGATGTTGTTATATGCAATCTATACATATGGCTCATTAAATAGTGAAATTTATTTGAGAATCCTTGAAGGATCTAAAATGGCAAAAGCTTCACTACTACAAAAAACGTTTTCAACGACTGTTATTTATATACTTCAACGACTGTTTTATGAAGTCGTTATATTTAAAGTCGTCAAAAAGTAAATATAACGACTGATTTAATTAAGGTCGTTATTTCTTTGAAATACAACGACCGTTATGCTATTTATTCGTCGTCTAATGATAATTTTTTTAAAAAAATTATAGTTGTAACGGTCGTTGTAAATTTCAATGACTTCATTATGAAGACTGTTTATTATGAAAGGTCGTCATATATTGCTTTACAACGACTTATAAACACGACCGTTATATTGTAGAGGTCGCTTAAAATTATTTTCTTGAAAACAAAATTTCTACAGGTAATAGTCGTTGTAAGTTTTACAAATTTTTTACGACGACTGTTTTTCATCTATGTCGTTATAGTTTCAATATACAACGACTTATATTGGTTGTTATAAATTTCAGTTAAAGTCGACTGTTTCTTTAAAGAAGTCGTTTTAGGTTTTAAACGACTTTTGATCTTATAGCAGTTGTGTCTATTCAATTTTGACAACGACCTAGTTTTGTCGACTGAGATTTAGTCGTAGTAATTTTGCAGCTGAAAACACGATTTTTAGACGGCCTCATGATTGAAAAACAATCATTTATGTTAAGAACGACTGTTTTACGTCATCCATTTTTTAGATTTGCATTTTTTTACACATGAAATATTTTTTCTGTCCATATCATTTTTTAGATACATAACCGGAACAAATAATAATGAATCCTAGGTAAAATAATAATCTGTCAATTCCCAGAACACAGAATAAAGAAAACTGAGAGACATCACATTATATATAACTACACCTTAGCATATTACATACAGAAGTCGTCAAAACATGGCTACATAATATAAGGTGAGCACTGAGCACAATATACAAGTATTTCCACATGTGTTTCTAAAAACCACTACAGACTACGTATAATAGGAACAATATAATATATCCTCCATCGAGTAAAGGTCCCTCTTGACCAAAAATCTGCGGGGAATTTAATGAACATGTTTACATAAATCATTCAATTTCATCAAATAACGAACAGTTCACTCACTAGAACAAAAATGAACTTCATTTGAGAATGAAGAACTGATCTCCTTTTCAAATTCTGTAGTACGAATCGACAGATGTGATAAAGTACTATATATAACGTATATAGTACCACACTCAATGAACATCAAAAGAAAACGGTCAAAATGAATTAAGCCAATAAATTCATTTTGACAATGATAGTCAATTAAAAAATTTGAATTTAAACGACTTACTTTGGGCCAGTGTGGAAGTCTGGTAGAAACAGGTTTGTGCTTGCCACCGTATATATGTAGCAACAGCGTTAACGGATACCTCTTCGTCGCGCTATCATTAGAATGAAAACCAGAAGACCTTATGATGAGCAGATCATTATGTTTTTTCCCATATTCCTTCACAATGATCATTTCTAGCTCCATAGTCTTCATCATCTGAGAATTCCAAAACTTCACTTGCTATAGGTAGATTTGTAGTGAAAGATGGTGTATCGTCAAGATTTAAAATTGGATCACCCTCCATCTGTTTTTTACTATAGAGTACAATGGACAATTTTTTATTCACCGAATCGGTGACATAAAAAACTTGTTTCACCTGCCTCGCTAGAATAAAGGGCTCATCTTTATAACCAGCTCTATAAAGATCAACCGAGGTAAATCCAAATTTATCTATTTGCACAACATTATTGTTCACCCAGTGACATTTGAATAAAGGGACTCTCAACTTGGTGTAGTTGAGCTCTAATATCTCTTCAATAACCCCATAATACACCATGGATGCCAATACAGGGTTTTTGTCTTTCGAACTAGAAAAGTGCATTGTTTCAGCTACAACCGTCACCCCACTATTTTGCATAGTACTTTTCTCATCCTAGCCTTTTGTGTAGAAAGAATACCCGTTTATATTATATGCGTACCATGTGACGAATTGAAAAGAAGGCCCCCAAGCTAACCATCTGATTGTCTCAGACACACTGGTCTCGCCCAAAACCTTTTCCTTGAACCACCCTATGAATGCCTTGTTTTGCTCAATAGCTATCTCCCTGTCATTTTTCCTCGGATATGTTTGCTTTAAAATCTTCTCGTGTTCTTCAAAGTACGGTTGAACTTCTTCCGTATTAGTCAAGACACACAAGTGTGCTTGTAACACCTCTTCATGAGGCATACTCTTCACGTTGAGCCCTCGTGTTCCCCAACTTCTACCCCTTTCATTACGAGAATGGGTCTTGGGCGTTGACATATATTCTTTGCAGAAGTTCATAGCCTCTTCAACCACATATCTCTCAACGATTGAGGCTTTAGGTCGATAAGGATTTTTAGAATACCCTTTTAAGATCTTCATGTATCGCTCAAAAGGGTACATCTACCTTAGATAGACTAGGCCATATAGTCTCACCTCCCTTACCAAATGCCAATCAAATGCACCATTATATCAAAAAATGCAGGAGCAAAATGCATCTCTAGTTGGGATAGAATGACATAACCTTCCTTTTCCAATTCGTCCAACTTTTCAATCTCAACAACTTTATCACAAATAGCATTGAAAAAAACACAACCTCGTTATCGTGCTCTGCACATCGTCTGTCATTATGCCTCTAATAGCCATTGGTAATAGTTGTTGCATCAGTACGTGGCAATCATGAGACTTCATTCCTACTGACTTCAATTCATCCATCGAGACAAGCATTCCTATATTAGATGAATACCCTTGTGGCACCTAAATGCAATGCAAACAAGAACACAAACTCTTTTTCTCGGCTTTTGACAATGTATGCGCCGCTGGCTCCAGATACGCTCTCTTACCATCATCTCTTAGTTGTGGGTGTAGCCGTTCTTTAATTCCCATTTCAACCAAGTCAAGTCTCGCTGCAATTCCATCTTTAGTTTTCCCCGGTATGTGCAAAAGAGTACCGAGAAGGCTATCACACACATTTTTCTCCACATGCATCACATCAATACTGTGTCTCACATCAAGACTGCGCCAATATGGAAGATCAAAGAAAATTGACCTCTTCTTCCATATGTGCGGCTCACCCGCAGTCCTCTGCTTCTTACCGAATAATGTGACATTTCTTCTTTCAACCCGACTATAAACCTCCTCTCCAGTTAATGGCTGTGGAGCCATTCCATACTCTGGCAGACCGTTAAAACTTTTTTTTAGCCTGCGGTACGAGTGTGACCGAGGAAGAAATCACCTATGGCTAAGGTAAACCATTTTTTTTCGTGCTTAAGTTGATGAGAGTGTGTGCCAGCTTCACATATCGGACATGCGTTACGCCCCTTCACACTGTACCCTGACAAGTTTCCGTATGCAGGAAAGTCATTTATCGTGGTGAAAATCATTGCACGTAGCTTAAAGGACTCCTGCTTATAGGCATCAAAGAGATCTACGCCATCATCCCACAACGTCTTTAAGTCCTTCACCAAAGGTGCCAAGTAGACATCAATATCGTTCCCTGGCTATTTTGGTCCCGATATCATCATCGAAAGCATCATATGCTTGTGTTTCTTACACAACCAGGGGGTAAGTTGTAGATCACCAGGAGAACCGGCCATGCACTGTGTGTACTACTAAGAGTACCGTAAGGATTGATTCCATCTGTGCAAAGCCCAAGCCAAAGGTTTCTTGGCTCGCTACCAAACTCGGGAAACATTTCATCTATCCCCTTCCATTGAGGAGAGTCAGCCGGGTGTTGAAGGTATTTTCCATCACATATTCTCTCATCAGCATGCCATCTCGACTTCTTTACTTCTTTCACATTTGCATACATTCGCTTAAATCGCAGTATAATTGGAAGATACCATAAAACATTTGAAGGTTCCCTTTTACCTATCTAATCACCACAGCCACCATGTTTCTTCACTTTGTACCGTGAAGTTTTACATTGCGGGCACTCACTTAGTCCTTCATACTCCTTTCTGTACAACAAGCAATCATTAGGGCAAGCATGTATCTTTTTATACTCCATACCCATCGTAGACAACATTTTCCTGGCCTCATACATATGATCTGGAAGTACATTATCCTCCAGAAACATATCACGCAACAATGTAAGTAACATAGTGAAACTACTGTCAGTCCAGCCACAAGTTGCCTTTAACTTCACCAAATGCAAAACAGCTGAAAGGCGTGTATACTTAGTACACCCAAGGTACAAAGGTGTCTCGGCATCACTCCACACTCTATCATATACACTTGATTGTGCAAAAGACCCTACCTCAACATCACGAATCATTGCCTCCATTTTATCTTCGTCCACGACATCCAAAACTTCCTTCTCGTGGGATGCACGGGCAGTCACTCCCTCACCATGCCATATCCACCTTTTGTACTAAAGATCTATTCCATCACAACTTAAGTGATCTTGTATATCATCCACATGCCGTCAACTCCCATTTACACATTTGACACAAGGACAAAAATACTTCCCATATGAACTAGGCACATTCCTTTTAGCAAATTCAATAAACTCTTCCACCTTATTCCAATATTCTTCAGTAGTTCGCCTAGCTTTCATCCAACTATGATCCATTTTATCACCACCTATTCCAAATTCAATATAGCACACTCAACCTTAGAACAATCGTCATTATGAATAGATTCTAAAAGCAAGCAATATGATCTATTTCCTACAATCTAAGGGAGTAAGAACTAAATGCAATACGATGGCCGGGTTAAAATATAATCCCCACTCATTAAATATAATTACCAATACAAAAAGGTTATTAAAAGTATAGAGATCAAAACCAAAACTTATACTTAACTATAGTTAACACATGTAAACACCATCAAATAAAAATCAATTGTGAAACTATAAGGATAGAAAACTATAACACTATTCGGAAAACTACAATGCTTTAATCAAATCAAATTCAATCTTTCTGAATACGGGTAAAGTAACCGCCTTAGTCATTTTTAAAAAATTTCATCAGCACTTCGCTTTTACGTGAGACATCCAAAATATACAATAAAGATATACAAACCAAGTCTTGCGTAGCTTGACCTTCACTTCTTGCTGACAGAGTCACAAATCAGGTCAACCCACTTGAATCAGGATAGAACACACGGCGGAGAGAAATTACTCGATGAACTGTCAGCTAAAAAGTCACAATTTGAAGAGGAAATTTATTCAATATCCGGTACTTCTTTTAACTCTTAGATCTAAGCAAACATAACATCAAGCAGATACAGAGCGAACAATTTAAGAGAAACACAACCCAGTGGAGACAGAGCACAAACCTGAAGGAGAATAGAGCGGATATATGACACGAACCCAATAAAGTGAAGAAAGGGGGGACAGATGAGTAAGAGAAAAAAATGAAGAAGCTTTTTATGATGAGTGTCGTTGCAGTGAAGGCGCGACGGAGTAGGAGGTGGAGTGACTGTAGGTGGAAGAATAGAAGAAGCTTAGGGCACAAAGAAGGAGGAGGAACTGTAGCTGAAACCACAGAGTTAGAGAAACAGAACAGGCAAAAACCTTGAGGCAGAGAGGGGTTGGAGGAGGAGGGGGTAAGCGCGCGCAAGTGATAGAGGGTTAGTAATTTGAAATATGTTTTGGTAGACGAATGGTTGAAGAAAAAGTCATTAGTCAAATTTTTGTGTTACGACAACTGTATTTTAAATTTTCAACGGCTGTTATTCCAACCGGTCATGGAAAATAGCCAAATTTCAGTTTACCTCGAGCCAACACTTACTGACTCAAGCCAAACTACTGAAGATGATTCCTGCTGAAAATAGCCACGGTAGACTCAAGCCAACAATACTGACTCAGGTTTATCTCCTAACTCGAGCCATATATTTCAGGCTCGAGCCAGTCTGGTTCTATAAGATGAAATGATTAAATGTCCTTGACTCAAGCCACGAGTTATTCCACCTCGAGTCTAGTAGAAACCTCAAGCCTTCACTCGAGCTTGTATCATAAAGAACTATCAAATACTCTTTCACCGGTGAACTCACTCCTTCTTCCCCTTAGTCCCTCTCTTCCTAAACCCTAAAATCGCATTTTTCTCACATAATGCCGCCCAAATCGACCACCAAAACTACAACCAAATCCAAACAATCTGATTCTGTCAATGAGGGTACTGAATCCTCATCTCCTCCACCATTGGAACGGCCAAAGCGGACTAAAATCCCACCAAAATGCTTTAGGCCTAAGGTCGCATTCGATGAACCAACCGATGGAAAACCAAAGAAACTGTGAATAGAAGAACCATCTAAGGTGCCCAAGAAGAAACCTATTGATGCAGAAGCAGCAAAATGCAAGGATAAAGAAACCATTGTGGCCACAAAATCAAAGAAGAAAGCTTCTGTACCGTCGTCAAACTTTCGTGGAACCAGTCAAGCTTCTGCCTTACCATCCAAGGCTTCAGCGAATGCCCCCAGAACTTCTGTGCAACAATCTAGATCCAAGGTATTCCAGATACCATCAATTATTTCCATCTATGATACACCCACTTTACATCCTCCTCTTGATTTTCACTGTGGCCCGATATTGTTTTCCTCTGAGGATGGCAAGAAATTTAGTAGCGATTATGCTCTTAGGAATTTCTGCCCAGTTGTCTCTGTTGATCTACCCAAGTTAGGGAAGACTGCAATTTAGATCTTTGTCCCTCATTTGAAAATTATGAATCTTTCTTGTCAATTCATGCTTCATACATTTGAAATGCCACATGTACATCGAGCTTGGAGGCTAAACCATAACTCGAGCCAGAGACACACTTTTTATAACTCGATGTGGCACTGCCTCTATATATAGCATCTTGTGTAAGGGTTTATCCTTCTTTGACAAGGCAATAGGTGCCGTGTAAATATAAGTAGCAACACGTCTCATCTCAAGCGGTAGGTAACTTGAGCAGGTGAAATTGATTAATTAATGACGAGTAGAGAGAAATTAAAATTTGACCAAAAAAAAAGAGAGAAATTAAATTAAAATTTATAAGAAAATACGTAATCTGATTAAACAATATTACATGTACGTCTAATTGATTGTTCGATATTGCATGTGTGTCTCATGTCTAATTCGGTCACGGAGATGACTCATTTCGGATTCGAAGTTACGACAAAAATTATTTGTCGACGCCGAAGGCTGAAAATAGTGGTCTGTGTCAGAATTTGTAATAATAAAATTATGTATTGCCATTGTTGCGGAAACAATCTCGGTTTGTGTCCGGTATTTGTACGGGCACATATGGTTTAACACTTGAAATCTATTCTTCCACACTCCAAAAGTCCTTTCTATGGTTAACCTCAAACGAGAATGATATTCGTTGAAGCTCTTGTTGGTTCTATGAATCCGGGTTGATGCGGAGGTCTATAGGGACCAAGATACCCAACTAGTGTAGAATAGGCAACATCAACCAGATAATACTTGCCTGATAAATGTTGAAATTATATAATCATAATTTTTATTAAAAGTGTGATCGATAATATTTAAAATGTGAAATGAAAGTAATTGAGACTGAATTAGCTAGGTAACAGAAATATACCTGGAGGTGGATGAGGGAAACGAAGAGATTCACGTGACTTAGCATGTTTAAGAACACGATTATCTTCTACAGAACTGTACCAGCCCGCCAACAGGAACGTAAAGCGCATGTCCCAATCACATACAACCAATATATGCTGTGTTCGGTGATTGTATTTATTCCCGGTAAATTTATGTAGGTCGGGATAAACCTCCTCGTCATCGCTACGAATCACACACCTTACGTGAGTTCCGTCTAAAGCTCCAATAGCATCACAGAAGTGTGGATGACCGTTGCTTATTTTTGGGTGGCACTGACGGAACTGGGGATCACTTGGTTTGATATTTTCACTCGATAGACTAAGGCAAGCTTGTAATACCTACTCGAAAACATCACCCACCATTTTCAGAGATCGCTGAAATAGTGCTTGTACCACCCTCTTGCCGATACCATGGGCAACAATTAACAAAAACATGGCCACCATTTCCTTGACGCTTACAACTGGCCGCCTTGTCTCCTGCGGTAGTCCATGATGAGCGACCAATGTACGGCAAAAGCGCCTGAACACATCTGCATCCATTCTGAACAACTGTCGACAATGTAAACCATGAGATTCCAATATCTCTTGGACCCATTCGTGACCTGAAGTCCCCCTTCCACTATGGAGCATGAAAGGCACCCAATATGCAAGGAGGTACGAATATAATGTGTCAAACCCATTTAACGACTCATCATCATCATCATCTAAATTTAGAAGCTTGTTCAGATTTGCCATTGCTTAGCTTCAAAACAATAATGCTAAAGTGATGATGATGTGTGATTAAAAGGGATAACCAAATAAGGGAAAACGAGTGAAGTTAAGAGGGAGTTAAGCTAGCTAGTAGAGGAAATATGTGAGCTTAAAAAGAGTGATAATTTTAAGAGGGAGATAAGCTAATATGTACGTGAGCTTGGAAAGAGGGTGATGATAATTAAGAGCATCTGAGAAGCTGCTTGTAGATGGAATATGAGAGGGAAATATGTGACCTTATTTAACAGGGGAATTAATATAATACGTTAGAACACTGTCGTTGATCATATCGCTGCAAGCTAGACTTCATAATTCATATCGTCCGATTGAAAAGACTCAACTGTTTGCCTGCTTAATTGGCGTGATTACCCAGCCAAACAACATGGTCGACTAAAACATTTTCGGTCGTTGTATACTACATGTTACAATGACATCAAAAACTATCGTTTTGGTTTTAAGACAACCTGTTTATCATCTAAAAATGACCTATCTATCCGAGATAGTCGTTGTAATTTTAATACAACATATTTATCCGAAACAAGATTATAAGGTCGCTTCACCCGGTATGCGTGCTGCTGATGTGTCCAAGAGTGAAGCTGGTAGAGGGAATATGTTAGCTCTTGTTATAAATAAGGGTTTAAATTTAATACTGTCATCAGTCGCTGCAAGACTTAAATGAGATAAGGAGAAGATCTCCTTCCCTGCCTTTCATATCGTACGATTGAGAAGACCCAACTGTTCAATATGCACTGTAAAATGCTATCTGAAATAGTAATGTCCTCTATTTACATTATGGTGTATACTGGCCCCCCTGGTCTGCTATCAAGCATTCATATATAGCTTAGTTTATGTTTTTCATTTTTTTAAGGGCAATCAGTTTCATGTCTTTAACAAGTTCTTATTTTAATTTGTAACAATAGCAAGAGCATATGCGATGCCAACTAGCTGCATATACATTTGAAATGTAGTGCAACGCAGTATTATTGTTGTGGGAATTTGTTTGCATAAAGCAGGCACCCAATATGCTGCGATGAACGCATTCAATTCTTCATTGAACTCATCATCGAAATTTCTGGACGAACCAATTAATTAAGTTTCAATTTGCCCTTGCTTTCAAACAATACTAAAGTGACGATGTGTCATTACAATAGATAACCGGAGAAAATATAAGAGTTATAATGAAGAGGGAAGCTAGCTAGTAGCTAGCAGAGGGAATATGTACGTCCAAGGACCAAGAGTAATAATTAAGATGAGGAAGCTGGTAGAGGTAATATGCATGTGAGCTGAAAGTGTTGGGAATATGTGAGCTTATTAATTAGTGGTTAATAAGGGTTAGTTGAAATATTTAATATTGTACTGTCGTCAATCGCTGCAAAACTACATACGTTTGAAAAGACTCAACTGTTTTAAGAATATGCGCTTCATTGCACAAAGGCAACAGAGAGCCACTATATGCGTTGTGAAACAGAGATTATGAGTTAACAGTATGTAGTTTATGAAATATGCGTTGTAAAACAGAGATGATGTGTTAACAATTTATGAAGAATGCATTCATTGGGTGCCTTTCATCCTTTATGATTCACCTACACACAAATAAAATAACCATACATCTTAAAAGAAATCAAAATTCTGGTATAATTTGGCAAAAAAATCATAATTTTTTTGTTCTTTTGGAAGCTAATTAAAACGAAATAAAGAAGAGAAAATACAATTTCAGAATACTATTATTGCTTAAACTGATACATGGTACAAGTGCCCTTTATATAGACACAATAAGTAATCTACAACTACAAGTATCTAAACTAACTACTTAGATGAATATCCTAACTAATATGTTATTCTAAGATATATACACCACATACATACATACATACATACATACATACATACATATATACATATATATATATATATATATATATATATATATATATATATATATATATTAATGGCGGTCACATAGCAGTCTGCCTAGAAGTACGAATTGAGTGTAGCTGAATAAGCAGTTAATAAGCTCGTGTGTTTAATGACCGCACTAAGCTTAGGGTTGGTGCAGATATTAAAGATTGCTTCTGTGTTACGGAAAGACTGGTTTTTACGTTTTAGTCTCTAATTTACATTATACTACGACTTACAATTTACACAGTCGTGGTAAAGTATAATATTATGAAAAAAATTCTTAACAATAATTCTTCGTTTTTAAATCGGATGGTATGTAAGTGACAAGATAAAATTTGATGCAAAGATTAATTTTCATTGACATTCTTTTTTTTTTTGGCTCAGAATTCATTGACATGCATTCTTATCATTCAAGATTATTGAATTATTCCTTATTGAATTAGTATCTAAATCATGCAATATAATTCAGCGAGGGATCAGAATAGGTCAATTATTATAACTATCAAGAATATTAACCTGCTTTATCAAATATCACATGTAGCATGTGCATTATTGGTATGATAAATTGAACTCGATCTTCGACCCAAAAAAAAAAATTGAACTCGATCGGTAGAGAATCAAGATCATGTGAAGTGAAAAAGCTAATTGCCAATCTTCAAACATTTAACACATGCCATATTTCCTGTACGTAGTCATACATGCATATAATGATATATATAAACAAACAAATTAATGAATGTGTAGGTTGACTGATCGTCTGCCAAACTTAAACCATGTAAATAACTTAAAAGTAATAATAACCTATAAAACGAATTAAGAACGTACGGGTGATTGAAATATTAAATTTATATAATAATGAAATAATTTTTTATTTTACCCATATTTAAATAATAAACTTTCATATATATTTATATTGAATATATATTCTGTCATTCATATATAATTAATTAGTATACTAACTGATGATGAAAAATAAGCACCGAAGAGAGTACGTAGTGTCTTTTCAATTATGAGAAGTTCAATTTAATTAATTTCCAGCTTGACCATAGCGATTGAGATATGTTTCAAATATTTTTTGCTAACATATTAATTGTTGTTATATTCTTAACAGTCAACTAGCCAAGCTATGATGTGATCGCAAGTTTGTAGCATCGAGTGATGTTTTAAATATTCTCACCAACCCACTTAGCTCACATATTAATACTTCAATACCCTTAAGTGTTAAAGTGTGTACTCAAAATTATTATGAAATATAATGTTTATAATATTCAAAATACAGATTGGAAAACAATTACATCCTGATGATCCTTTATAGTATACGCCTTTGTAGCGATCGACTGATGTTTTAACTATTCTCACCAACCTACTTAGCTCACATATTAATACTTCAGTACCCTTAAGTATTAAAGTTTGTACTCAAAATTATTATGAATATAATGTTTTCATTATTCAAAATATAGACTAGAAAAAATGCTCATCGTGATCCTTTATATGCAAACGGGCTCTTTGTTTGATATCCAATTCGTTCTCTACATTCCCTCCTAAGCCCATAACTCCTTCTAAGCTGAATCGGTTTCTCTACCTCTGTTGTTTCCTGCGCGCAGCAGCACTTTGTTCCTCATAACTCCTAAGCCTGTTTTGTTTCTCTACCTCTGTTGTTTCCAGCTACACTTTGTTGGGTTCGTGCCGCATATCCACTCTATTTTCCTTCAGGTTTGTGTTCGGTCTTCACTGAGTTGTGTTTGTTTAGGGTTTAGGCAGTAAAGGTTAGCTTCTCTTGTCGTCGATCTGCTCTTCGATTCGGTGATATCTTCTTGCCTGGAAGCTGTAAACCCTAATATAAAGTTCCCTAGGTGTTCCTTTGGTGTTTATTAAATTCTGTCGATTGCCTATTACGGTCTATGTTCATTTTGGGAAAAAGTTGGTTGTTTTGGATATATTTTTGGGAAAACATTTTTTCATGTAGTAGGAAAACCATTTTCTCATGTCACACACACATGAAATATTTTTATCGCTTTCACCTTCATTTCAAGCCTTCTTTATCACACATGAAACCTCCCGTTACATATTTTTATTATTTGTTTCGCAATTTATATATTTCTTTTATATTTTCTATCTTCCACACAGCCATTTATTTTTACAATGTGTTCGGCCATGTATTTTATATTTTCTATGTGTAAACTACAGATTTTCCCAGATAGAAATATGGAGGGAGCTGAGTAGACTGATGAGGCAACCAAGATTCTTCTAGCCGCCTACATTGATCAAATAAATTTTGGAGAACGGAATCGAAAGCAAAAGGGAAAGGAAAAGGAATATAGTACCTAGGCGTAGGGGTATATTGTGTCCACATTTCGGAAGGAAACTTCTCTACCATATAAGAAGGCGGTCTTGAAGAAGAGGTTGGACAACCTGAAGAAAATGTACAATGCATGGCAACGACTTGTGAACAGAGAAGCTGGGACTAACAAACTCGTCCAATCAGATGAGTGGTGGGCGGAGAAGATAGCGGTAAAAAATGACCATATATACTGACTTGTGGGTTTGATTTTTTCCTTTCAACAATGTCGTTTAATTTTGGTTAATTAATTGCTATGTGGTTTCATGTATGCATGCAGGAGTGCCGCCAATATGAACAGTTTATGCCCCATGGCCTCGTGCATAAAGAAGAAATGCGATTGGTTTTCGATGAAGGGTATGCAACTCCAGAGGCTGAGAGGGAAGAACCCCCATCATATCTATTTTCAGCCAATTCCAAACGGCCTCAGAAACAGTCAAAACGTTTGGACTCGCCCTCCGAAGGCTCAGGGGACAGTGAAGATGAAATGTTTGGAATGCACAGTACAGGACTGACGAGTGAGATGGGAGGCTTGGGCCGCACAAGCACTCCATTAGCTGGCATCACCTGTTCAGGAAGCATGGGAAAAAGGAAGGCGGGTGGTGAAGGGTCAGTTCAGAAAAGAAGGAAGAAGAAGAAAATGCCAATGTATGAAAGACATGTTTCGGATGCATATAGTGGATTAGGGGACAGACGGGCACAACTGGTTATTGAACACAAATATGTCAGAGAAGGCATTGATGGATACGATGAAGCTATGGATGTGGTTTGTGCATTTGACGAATTCCAAAATGATTCTGAATTTCGGCTAAAATGTTGGGCGATTGTGCAGAACCCAGATATGCGGCGAATTTTACTCACAGTAGCTGCAAGGGGAATTAATTACCAGACGCTGGAATGGTTGCGGACTAGGTGGCCTTAGGGAGGACAAGTGAAAAATAATATTATATTCATGCAACAACAACATATTAATGATCCTCGATATATTGTTTCATCAAGTCATGTTATTTGTTTTTATATATGTTAATTGATTATATTGTAGTTATTTTAATTTAAACTAAAAAAAATAGTTTCATCATCTCATAATCCTCTTTAAGAGTTATTAATGTAACACAATAAATATATAGTTACGGAGAACAGGGAGGCTCGAGCCAATTACCAGGTTGCTGATGATAGGAAACCAATACTCATGTTTCTGTTTCTTAATATATATATATATATATATATATATATATATATATATATATAGTCATACATTAAAGACGTACATATATATGCAGCTTTAAACTGTTAATTATTAAGCTCGACCAAGACTTTGCTTGAAGCATCTCTCATCATCAGAAGCGCATAGCCAATCCATTCAATGGGAGGCATCTCGATCGACACAATTAAGGAGATGCTTCAAGGAGTAGAATCCCAATTAAATTCTTGAAATTAAGAAGAGAAGGGATGACATTCAAGTGCTCCCCTCCTTTGGCATCCATCAAAAAGAGGGAGTTACAGTGGAGAGTATGTAGACTGTTGAAAACTTGAAATTAAGAAGAGAAGGGATGAGAGGAACTAGGAAAAGGGAGAGGCAAAGAGGGATTATATTGGTAGAGTGATAGGGTTGAGTTGATGCCAAGGTTAAGTTCATGCTCATCAAACAAGTTGGCTGTAGATGAACCAAAATGGGTTAATTAGTCTTACGGTAGAAACATGAGATAGAGGGACAGGGATTGTGGCTGGTGTATATAGACTAGAGGTGAGAAGATGACAGGAGTGGCAAAGGTACCTTTAGGAGCAGAAGATTTAGGAGTAGAAGGACCAATACCAGAGTAAAGTTGAAGCAGCTTGTCAACCTTGTTGGTGATGGTGCAAATAGTGTTATGCATGTTGGTGAATTTGGTGATGCTTGTCCCATGGTCCTCATGGTGGCCATTCATATTCTCAACTTCTTCTAGCAGCTCCTCTTGGCCTTCTTTTGCTTGAGAGATCTCCTAAAGGGTCTCATTTATTTTTTTAAGAATTTACTGAAAGTCCTCATTTTCTTTAAAATTAAACTAAAATTTGTAGCAGCGCAACAACTGAATGAAAATAAAGGATGGTTGAGATCGATTAAGCTTTTTCCATTAATAATGGAAGATAATTGAACAAAAAGAAGACACAAGCTTAGTTCATTTTGATTTTTACGTTAATAAAGAATATCCAAGTACAAAAGAAAAATAAGAACAACAACTGACAAAACCAACCTATAATGTGACTGAAAATCCTAATGCTTATTATCAGATAATGTTTTGGAGATATTGGCTTCAGCAACAGAAATTTCCCGCGGAGATCAGTAATTTCCTGTTGTATGCGCTTCAGTATCACTTCATCAAAGAAAAGAGGCGCGCTGGGACCAGGAGGCTGCAGAGGGGGAGGGGGAACCTCTTCATGGTCTGAAGTCTGGAGGGGGTCGGCAACCTCTTCATCATCCGAAATAACAATGGGTCCAACGACCCGAGACTCCTCCGTCAGAATAGAACGCATTGGAGATGAAGCCACGAGAGATTTAAGGAAAGCACGAGCTTGAGGAGTACCCCTGCGAACGGTTGTCTTGTATCTAACCATTGTCTTGGGATAGTAGAGGATTATCAAGGATGCAGTGAGGAGTTAGGGTAGAGAGATCAGTTTGCTAGTAGTTAAGACTTAAAGAGTGAGAGCAAAGAGAGACGAAATGGTATGTCAGAATGGAAACGTCGGGATCGGTTTTCCTCCTTTTCCCATGCCCTCCGCTGCCCTCCTTTACCTCCCCTCCCCCAATTAGAGCATTCCATGTGTCCTTAAATGAGAAGAGAAACAAGCAAAAATGGTTGAACAAATATTTTAGGGTTTTGAAAAAATATTTTAGCTCCTATCTGGTACTGAAAAAATACTGAAATATTATTTTAGAATTGTGAAAAAATATTACAGGGTACTGACTGGTACTGAAAATAATTTTTTAGTATTATCCAGTATTTTTTTTAGTAACAGTCAATATCCTAAAATATTTTTTTAAGATCCTAGAATATTTTTTAATATTATCCAGTATTTTTATAGTGACAGTCAGTACCTCAAAATATTTTTTCACAATTCTAAAATAATATTTCAGTAGTTTTTCAGTACCAGATAGGAGTTAAAATATTTTTTCAAAACCCTAAAATATTTGTTCAACCATTTTTGCTTGTTTCTCTTCTCATTTAAGGACACATGAAAGGCTCTAATTGGGGGAAGGGAGGCAAAGGAGGAAAGCCGGTTCTGGAAAGGGCTTGATCAGACCTTCCGATGCGTCTTTTTAAATGATTTTTTGTTGTTGTTGTGATGCTACCTTTTTTTTTGTAAAAAAAATTACTCTTAAAAGACAGCGGAGGGTCCGAAGTCCGAACCAAGTCACTTCTAGAATGATTAATGGGATTCAATTGGCAATAAATAATTAGTAATAATATTTAAGACCTTATAATTATATACATCCGGTCCTCAAGGCCTATAACTAATTTTGAAGTTGAACCAACCAGAATTTAAGCTGAAATTTGTAATACCTTTGATCTCATTACACAAATGCCCGATCTCAAAAATATTTTTAATACCGTCCTTTAAAAATAAGCGGTCCTAAACACTTGATCATCCGTCTTTCTCCTCTAACACTTGATCATTCCATGGACTAATATCTGAGCTTCCCATTTGCCGCCATCGTGTTTTGCCGAGTTTACATTGTTCCTCGACTTTCACGTATACCGGGATAAACTTAACTTTCCACTGTCTTTCAACCTATTTTAATCTCATCAAACAGAGTTAAATTTTCCAGCCACGTGTCGCCTATGACATGCCCCCAGTTCAAGGTACAATGTGAAGTTGTGAACACGAGTTCCTGAACAGGCGCAACCTTTCTCTAACCATGGTAGCGGAGTGCGTAGCAGCGTATAATTACCTTTGTCCATCTCTGCACCTGCAAGCCGTCTTTGGTTTTGGCACCAATTTAATGCTAGTGTCTTTTCGCGTCAGTCATGATTAAGCTAATTAGGGCTTTGTTAAACCTAATTTATTGCACTTCTGACATCACCATCCTTGCCGACCTTTAATGTAAAGAAGTCATTGTAAATAAAATTTTGACGACTGTTTTCACTACCAGGTCATTTGAATGAAACGACCTTTGCCGACCTTGAAAATATGACAGACGTAATAATTCAGCATTCAACGACCTTTTATATTTTTAATGTCGTCTCTTAATAAAGACTTGAAATATAACCAGTCGTGGTATTAAAAATTTTCGTGGAGTTACATATGTTACATTTTTAAGGTTCGAACCCGTGACATCGGAATGAAGAATATATGTTTATTTTGTTACAAACAGTCGTTAAATTAATGTCGTAAAATGTTCTTTTGTACTATTTAACGACTGTTTATAAAGAACAGTCATTTTATGTTAAAATATAACTTCTGTGGTCTCAAAACAGACGTTAATTTTTGACTTTTAATGTCAGTTTTTTGATAACGGTCGTTAAAATTTAAGCTAATAATTACCACAGTGCCACTATTGAATTTTTTGTGACCTTTTTGTTATCAAACAGTCATTGAATATTGTCGCCAAAATTTCAAAAATGCCACCGCCTCACTTTATATGTCTGTTTTGTAATTGTAGGTCATTATTTTTGAGTCGTTAAAGCGAGTTTTTGTAGTAGTGCTTATACAAGAAAAACATTCTATATATAAAATGTTATGCGAGTTTGAAAATAATCTAAGCCTATATAATTCATTGAAAAATATATTTAAAAATGAGTAAGTTTACATTTTACTTGGCTTGTAGATTGATTTATTTATTGCCTCAATAATTTCAAAATCACATACTTTTGCTATGGCGATTTTGCTTGCAAAAGTTTATTGAATTTAATGATCCAGAAGTACCTTATATCACTACAAAAAAATTTGATTTTTGCGACAGAAAAATTCCGTCGCAAAATGGCAATTTTCCGTCTCAAAATGAAATTGCGACGAAATTTGTCCGTCGCAAAAAAGGCGTCACAATTGCGATGGAAATCAGAATTTCCGTCGCAATTTACGACGGAAAAGCATCGATCGCAAAACCCATTGGGTTTTGCGACAGAAACTAAATTTGTCGCAAAACCCAATGGGTTTTGCAACGGATGCTTTTCCATCACAATTGTGACGGAAACAGTCCGTCACACCGTCGCAATTGCGACGAAATGCATTCCGTCGCAAATAATAAAAAAAATCTTTTAAAAAATATTTAAAAAAATTAAATTTAAAAAAACGTAAAACATATTTATAAAAAAATAAAATTATTAAAATATATAGAATATTGCATAAAAATTATAAAAATCCAAATTTCAAGATAAATTTTGCATATAATAAAAATTTAAAATAAAAATCATACAGAATTTTTTACAATATCAAAGTCAAAATATATAGGTTCTAAAGTTCCAAACAACAAATACTGAAACATAATCTATAAAGAAGCAGCATGATCATCATCATCGTCACCAGGATGGTTGTCATCACCACCAGGATGGTCGTCATCACCAGGTGCTGGCAAAATACCCTTAGACTAAAGTACAACCTGCAGCTGCCTCACCACGTCATTTGTCCGCTACTGCTCTTCTCGTTGGCGCCGCTGCTCTTCTCGTTGCTGCCGTATCATCTCGTCTTGTGCCTCCACCAACGCCCTCAGCCTCCTAACCTCATCTTAAAAAAACAAAATTGCAGAGTGAGTTTTTTTTCTCTAGTTTCATTTAAAAGGAAGATGGAATGAAAACGGAACAATGTAGAACAGTGTTATTATGTTTACCTGGATCAGCACCTTCACTGCACGGTAAGGACTGCTGCGTAGGCTTCAGCCAGCTCGCAGAGGCACCCATCCCGAAGAGTCTCCCTTTCTTGTCAAATCCTCCTGTAGCTTGCCCTAACTCTGGGTGTCTCTCTCCTGCGTCAGCTTCTGACAGGTTTCCTACAAGAAAAAAAAAGGATCACAGATGACGCACGTGAAATGAAATAAATATGTTACTACCTGACACGAAAAACAAAAGTAATAAATATCTCACCCCAAATTGCTGCGACCTGGCGTTGATCCAGTGGCGCCCACTACCATCGGTAGACTCCTATGTATGGGTCCACTCAAAGGTAGCCACTCAACATCTTCTGCAGGAACTTCCCCAGACGCTACCTGCAATCACAAATTATGACCACCAATTAATTAATTCAAAGTACAAGATATCAAATACTGAAATATAAAATGACTGTGCTCACAATTTTTCATCGATGCTCGTTGTATGGGATGGAGCCCCCAGTATAAGATGGTCAATCCATATGGGCCCTATTTGATTTATTTTTCACACTCTTCTCTTGAAATTTGGGATCGGTGTTCCATTTATGACGTAATTGATCTAAAGCCTCAGGATGAATCCAATCAATCTTGACTAGACCTTGTCGCAATTTATAAAACCTATCAGACAACCATCTGCTTGCCTTATGATTGTAATCTTTTTTCAACGTATCTCGATGCTCAGGCAACCACCTAAACTGACCCTGAAAATCAATTACGGACAATTAGTGCTCCAAATTATAATATACCTTATCAGTTTGCATTTGCATAACAAAATTTACAAAACTTACCAAGAACTACTCGAACTAAGTATCCCGACGATTCTCAGGAATGTCTCTCCAACTAGCCCACGACTTATTGAAATTGCGGAATATTTGGGCCGACACGAAATCCGTGACCTGATTGTAAGGCTCAAATATTGATACAGAGGAAAAGACATAAATGTTAGCATACAAAATAAAAGTAAAAACCTCGTACCATTATCAGTAACTTTACATGACTTACTCTAGATCCCCTAGAGGACAAATCCACACCCGTCCTGTCTCAGGATCAACAGTTCCCCATACCGGTGCGGCCGAGGAGGAACTAGCTTCCCCGAACTGACTGTGAGGAGACGCGGTGTGCTGAAGGACGAAATGATATTGCAACATTTTTACTACACAATTACTTAAATAAAAAAACAAAAGATGTGAATCAATTAGATTTCGTAAACTATACCTGCTCTGCCCCTTGCTGTGGATCAGGGGGATTGAAAGGCATACCTGCACCTCCCATAATAGAGTCGATAGTGGTCGGCGAAGATGACAGATGAAATAGTGGAAGCTCTGGAGAAGAGCCGTACCCTCTGCTGTAAGACGGGTCCGATGTCGTCGCCCTACCACCTCTGATAGGACGAGCCCGGCCTCTACCACTACTCCGACCACTGCCAAAACGCCCTCCTGAACAATCCATCTATGAACACCCGCAAACATTATGTCAAAATGTCAAAAAGAAACACTTAATGTCACTATCAAAGTAACAAATTATATCTACTAGAACGGACGGTTATAAATAACAGACTAACATAAGTCAACCGAAAGATTTCGTTTCCTCCACCTCTCCTTGCTCCCCTTCCTCGTCAGTCTCATAGTCATCAAATTCAGACTCGCTATCAGAGTAATTATCTTCCTCCTCATCGTCTGATTCCTCATCGACAATATGGATAAGAATCAATTCTAACTCCTCATGCGGCTTGTCAAAAAGATTTCTTGGTACTTTATCATCGACAACAAGTACGGACTGTACCTGTTCCATATCAGCTTGAAACGGTTCATTCATAGAGTCATTTGATTTTGATTCTTTCGAGTTGGGTATGATATTGCGTGCTTTGGTTCTGATAACTCCGATCCACCCTTGACGGGATGTTGGATACGATGTATAATAAACTTGTTCCGCCTGTTGAGCAAGTATGAATAGGTCATAACCAACCGTGTACCTCCTCGACCCCTGGACCTCAACATTCCCATATTTATCAACTTTTGTCCCACGAGGAGACTGTTCGCCTCGCAAGTGTACGAGTCGTGCAAGTAATAAAGTGATAAGTAGAGTTTCGTCCCACGATGATTAATGTAACAAATTAATCAAACAATAGGCTAAGCAAATTCAATTAAGTTGAGCTAAAACAAGCTTTGATGAGAAATGTAAATATCTAAAAACTACTTCTAAAACTAAAAATCAATAAAAGCAAATGATTTTTGGATTTCAAGGGTTAATTAAAATCTAGGATTCTTCTTCCCCTTTTACATTTCATAACACTTGATCAATTTCCTCTCTATTAGTGTTTCAATACATATATGTGTTAGTCTAAGGTTCACAAACACTTAACAAGCTCTCTCAAGTCAATATTAAGTTTCTCTTCTCATTATAATGCACAATCTCTTGCTACAATTAATGAGAATCACTATTTAAGCAACAACCTTAATGTGACTATGCAAGATTAGTAAATATATCTCTATTTTACTAACAAACCATCCATTTATCAAGTAAATTTCAAGACAAGCATGATTTCAATCAAGTTCTACACCTAGATTAGCTTTCTCAAGTCAAATCCAAGTGAATAAATCATCTAAATGGAGATCAATCACTTAGAAGCATTAAATCTAGATTGAAATCAACACACATATATATTCATCTACCAAAAGAGAGGAAAATCCAAGTGTTAATCCATACAAAGGGTTAAAAGAACCCTAGAATAAAAGGTTTAACTACTCATATACAAATAAAAAGTGATTCTACTCATAGCTACAGAACTCATGAAGAAACAAAGAGGAAATGAGAAGAAAATGAGAAAGAACCAAGGTAGAAATCTCAAAATCCCTCTTGAGATTGGGACCCAAGCCTCTTAAATGCTCCAAAACTCTCTCCCAAGCTCTTCTAGTGGCTGCTCCAAGGTTCCACAGTGTGAGAAGTCTGATTTTCGGCCCTTCCCTTTAGGTTAAATAGTGTTTTTCTGTTTCTGATGTTAAAACGCGTAACTGTACTTTTTCACGACTTGCCACGGCGAGTTGCACAACTTGCTGCGGCCAGCTCAGACAGAAAGCTATTTTCCCCGACTTGCCACGGCAAGTTGGTCAACTTACTGTGGCCAGTTCATACAGAGAGCTATTTTCCTCAGCTTGCTATAGCGCGTCTGTAATACCCGAATAATTATATTGACAAATAATACCTATTGGAAATAGGTGAATTTGTGGTCTCAAAATTAGTATAATAATTACCTTATTTCCTAAGGTGATTTCTCATGAAATTAGGAGGGATAAAGAAAATTAAGTGTCAAAAAGGCTTAAAAATGCATTTTAGGGTCATAAAACATCCTAAAAAGAATTGTGATTAATTTTAAAGGGCAGTAAAATAATTATTAAAAATTAGAAAGAATATTGTCCTTAATTTAGACAATTTAATAAATTATTTCCTTTGAAAATAAAAAGAAGAAAAATTAAAAAGTATTCTGAAACCAAAAATTGACTCTGTGATTTTTGATATATTACATGGGACATAAAATACCAATGTAAGTAAAATAGTTGTGAGATAATAATTATTACTAATTAAGAAAATTGTCAACAATTAGTAAGTGATTAGTTAAATAATTAATGGCTAATTGTTTAGACATGAATAAAGAAGAAAAACCGAAATTTGTGTGTGTGTGAGATGTGTGGTGTGTGAGTGTTATGAGATGTGGAGAGTTGTGAGTGTGTGTGTGTCTAAGTGTTGTGCATGTGTGTGTGTGTAGTAGCAAAATAATAATATCTACATATTTATGATTATAATAATAATATAAAGTGAGATATTTTGAGAAAAAGCAAATAGGATAGAGGAGAACTGATAGAAAATAAATCCTATCTCAAAATATATGAACTAAGTATCTAACATAAGGACTTATTATATACAAGTGAATTTTTATCTCAAAGTAGGCTATCTCCGAAGTTATTTCCGTAACCGACAGCGGTTGTCCGAAAATGTTCGGCAGGCAACGGAATGTCCTTAATGAGATCAAAAATTTAGATAACCCAGGTATCTTAAAAGAGAAAGAAAAGATCTTCGGGGCTATGTTCTCGAAATTTTGAGATTTCTCAAGATTACATTATTAGAACACCGAACAGGGACTTTATCGGTAGAAAGCTTCTTGAGCAAGTTGGTGACATCACCTTGGTGACATAGGATGAGGTCAGCATATTAAGGTGTATGGCCAAGATCTTGCCACCTTAAAGAAGTGCGATCCGACGGTCAGAAATTGATCAGACAAAGTTCAAAGGAATTACCAAAATGCCATTGCCTTTTTCTATAAATAGCCCTTCCATTCTCCTTCATTTTCTCACCAATTCACTTGCCTAGTTCAAAATCTAGAGAGATGTTAGAGAGAGGGAGGAGCTCGGAGGAAGGAGTAGCAAGGTTCTGGGTAAGTTCCTCGGTCCCTAGTCTTAAGATTCTAGCTTCGTTCGGTAGTTATGGTAGAAATGTTAGTTTGATCTCTTAGTCTTCCAATATGTTATTGATATCATGCTTAAGTTTAAATATGGTATTTATTTTGAAAATATGATGGAGAAAGAGATACGGCAAAATTTTGGAAGATTAGAGTCAAAGTAGCGAAGCTCTGGCAAAATTCCACCGACTAATCAAACTAGGGGCAAAATGGTAATTTGTACCTAAAATGCCTGTTATGATATTAAATATTCATATCTGTGATATAATCCTTATAGGATATCTAAAAACACGAACCGCTGTTTCCGCTGTCGTACCGCTATCAAACGTACCATATTTCGACGAAAGTACCCGATATCGTCAATGAAGGTACGGACGCGTACTGTAACTCTAACTCTTATGCTGCTTGTATGCTTTATATATGATGAGATGATTCATATAGTCATGGACAAGACTGTGTCTTGGGTCATGGACTGTGGCTAAGACAGGGTCTTAGGTAACCTTGTTAAATACATTCAGCTTTTAATGTGAAAACGGGTTATAGTCTTGGTAATGCCGTATAGATGTTTTCCTAGCGCTGATGACATGCTCTGGGGCGTGGCACTGGTTTATGTGCAAACTATGTGGACCTTACATGAGCTATGTGCTATGTAGGTATTGTTGAGATATGAATTGATACATGTGCTGTGTGCTATGTATAGTTATATGCTGAAATGTTAATGAATATCTATCATGCATACTGTCATACTTGAGCATAAGGTTAACCGTTACCTGAGGTCCAATGGGCATTGGACCTCAGTCTTAATGAATAGTACAGGGAAGAAACCGGGATAGAGAAGGTGCCGGTGGAAAGAGCCGTGAAGAGGCAGCGATCGAAGACGAAGGTCGGTAGAAGTTATTAGGACTTAGTTTCTGGCAGAGTATTATGGCATGGATTTAACAAAGTTATTTCAGGCCATTTGGTTCTTAAACTAAGGAAGGTTTCATCGGTGGGTTGTCACAAGTCGCCATAGAGTTGGTGAGACTCTCATTATATTAAACACCGACCTGGCCAAATTGTCTGATTAACTAATGTTAGGTTCCAAGCCATAGGTCTAATTTAAGACTTTCTTTATCAGAGAAATGTATTCAAATCTCTGTAAATTGTATCACATGAATATTCCTTCGGGATATTTAAAATATCAGCTTATGTCGGGGCATCATCATATGTCTGGGCATTTTATATCAGATACTCATTATCTTAATCTTGGCGCACGTTATCCATTTCCGCAGTACTCTGAGCTGTAGCAATCTCAAAACTATGTGATTTTCTTAAAACTAAGTGTCGACCGACACAATTTTCGAACCTGGAATTTGGGATGTTACAACGTCTGTCAACTTGCTGGAGCCAGTTGTACAAGTCCTTTAAACTTTATATCTCTTCATTGCCTTCATTCTTTTGCTTGTTTCTTGATTGTTTAGAGCTTCAAATCTTTGTTTCTATTCTCCTACAAAAGAGGGAGGAATTATCACTTCACAATTGCCTCTAAAACTCTACAGAATATAACAAAGATTTCTTTAAATTTTGATTGATACTTTGATATGCACATTTTCTTCTATACACTTTACTTTTCATGCACATTTTGAACCTAAATTAGTCAAAAAGGTACAAAAAATGTGCTGGAATGCTGACAATTTCCAAGAGTTAATAGAGAGTTATCAAACCACTCACATTTAAAGATAGTCACGGACTTGTCCCACTTATAATCCAGCTGAATTATGTCAGTTATCATCCTGTAATAGTCGGCCTCAACTCAATCAACCAGGCCACCTCGGCAACATACGTCGTAATTGCAATTTAGTGTATTCTTGTTCGCTTGTACTGTTGCAAAACGATACCCATTGATTATATATTTCGAACACCGGGTAACAACTATTGCAGCTCCGCAAGATAAACTCCACGCAACATCATGGGGAGCTGATGGATTTTCCATGAAGAAGTATTCAAACCATTGAGGAAACTCAGCAATCTTGAATTGTTCAAGTTTAGCATCTGATATTAATGGATTTCTGGATCGAACCCAATCAGAGAAAAAGTTGTAACAAAAAATTCTCATTAATATACTTTAATACTAACCGTAACGGTAAAAATACAGGAAGTCTTACCTTAAGTACGGGGTGACCTCTTCACAGTTGTTTATAATATAGCACTTCGCCACTCGCTTGTCTCTTCCTTCCAGAGTTGACCTCTCACGTTTTCCCACGACCCGACCTAGAAAATTAAATATAGATATCTGATCGCTTGTACTGCCTCCATCATCATTGTGAGCTACCCCTCTTCATCTTGATATATTTCCAGAGGGATAATAGTATGACGTAAATTTAGTGGCCTCTTCCACTATATACGCTTCAGCAATAGATCCTTCAACGTACCTTTGATTTTTGATCTTGGGCTTGAGAGTGCGTAAAAACCCATATGGACAATCACAGGGTATTTAAAACTTTACCACCATGAGAGTCAAATAATAACAACAAGAAAGATAAAGATATATATATATTACCTCTCAAATGGATACATCCACCTATATTGTTGTGGACCTCCAACCCTTGCCTTATAGGCCAAGTGAACAAGCAAATGCTCCATTGAGTTGAATAAGGTCGGAAGAAACACCATCTCTAACTTACATAGCGTCAAAGGCATGTTCTCCTCCAACTGCCATAACTTGTCAACGTTCAGCTCAGAAGCACAAATTTCTCTAAATAAAATGGAAAATTCTATCAGAACACTCCATATATGTTTCAGTAGTACTTTGAAGGCCCACGGTAACAATCTCTGGAAAAAAATGTGACAATCATGAGTCTCCATATCAGATATCTTCATCTCATCTATTTTGACACATCTAGCCATATTTGATGCATAACCATCCGAGAGTTTCAGATTTGAAACCTATTTTAACATTTCCAAATTTTGCTCTTTGTTGAGTGTGTATGGCGCTCGAGGTTTAGAAGTTTGTCCCCTAGCATCCACCACCAAATGCAAGTCAGGCCTTCTGTAAATCGCTTCTATGTCCTATCTTGCGTAGACTGTGCCTTTCGTCAAGCTTTTGATGTCCATTATGGTGTACAAAATATTGCAGAACACATTCTTCCCAATTTCCTCTCAATATGCATGACATCGAGGTTGTGTCTCAACAGGTGATCTTTCCAATATGTCAGTTCCTAAAAGATTCTCTGTTTCATCCAATGATGATCAACCCCATATCCCTCAGGTTCGTTGAATGCAACCCCTCTTCAACACTTGCAATGTGCCTGACCCTGTCCCACATTTCTTGACCACTTAATCGACGGGGTTGATTTGCCCGTTCGACAGCATTCCGTACAAAATCTTTTTTATTTCTTCTAAACGAATGATCAGGGGGTAGGAATCATCGGTGCCTGTCAAACCAACAAACCTTGCGACTGTTTTGCAAGCTAAAGCCCATGTTCTGCTCAAGACACACTGGACATGCAAGCTTTCCCGACGTTTGCCAACCACTCAACATCCCAGAGGCAGGGAAATCATTTATCGTCCACATTAAGACAGCCCGCATGATAAAATTTTGGCTCAATGATACATCATACGTGAGAACCCCGTCACTCCACAACATCTTCAACTCATCTATCAAAGGCCTAAGGTACACATCTATATTCTTTTTTGGGTTGGATGGCCTAGGGATTAACACGTTGAGAAATAAGAACTCTCTTCTCATACACTTAGAAGGTGGAAGGTTGTACGGAGTCACAATCACTGGCCAACATATGAATACTTCCTGCCCGTCTGGTTAAAAGAAGCAAACCCATCCAAACATAATCCAAGACGGACATTACGGGGATCCAAAGCAAAGAAAGGATTCACCTCATCAAATTTAAGCCAGGCTTCGGCATCGGATGGATGCATCACAAATTTTTCGTCCCTGCGATGCTCCCGGTGCCATCTCATGTGAGCGGCTGTTTGCTCTGACAAATACAATCTCTGAAGTCTAGGCACGAGGGGAAAGTACCACATCTTGCTGAATGGTTGACAGTCTATTTTCCTTTCTTTAGTCACAGGTTTGTATCTGTTATGTTCACAGAATTTGCATTTGGTTAGCTCAGCATCATCTTTGTAGTACAACATACATCCATTGGGGCAACAATGAATTTTTTCACAACTAAACCCAAGCTCTTTAACATTTCTTTTTGCTTGGTAGAAATCCTTCGGCAAATTATTATCTTTCGGAGCAATCTTGCTCATGATCTGCATCATTTCATTATAATTCCTCTCACTCATATGGTGATCAATCTTTAAACTTAGTGTTGCTAAGGTAGCCAACAGCGATGAATGCTCACTACTTTCAATTTGTCCGCAACCTTCCCATGATGGTCATTGCGCATCTTAAAGCATTTTGTAGAACCTATCAGCTTCTGGATTAGGATCCTCTCCCATATAACATGGTTGATGATTCAGCATGAGTAAAAGGATCAAAATATTGCCCAATCGATGGTCCCGCGGCATCCATCACCAACCGTTCGTATTGATTAAGGTTGCCTCGATGACTACTGCTCCTGTAATATCCACTTGGTGTCTGTCGGACTTCGCCATGATATACCTAGCATTCATAATCGTCCATAAATCCTTTTTTACACAAATGGATTTTGACCTTGTTATACTCTTGAAATTTTAAACACTGGCATGTGGTACAGGGACATAAGATGTGTCTACTTGAATTAGGTGAGTGCGCCAAAGCAAATTACATGAACTCTTCTAGACCGTCCAGGAATGCTCAAGTTATTTCTCTTTTCTGAGTTAGACGATTGGACATCCAACTCCTATCACGATGGCCGTCCATACTTCTACAATTTAACCCTACGCATTATGTAGAGTGTAATGCTATATAAGTGGCCGAGACAACTGACCACTCATGTCAATCAATTGCCATTAAATTAAAGGCATTTGGTTATAAATAATTTAATATGGAAGTAATGCTATTTACGATCAATTCAAGCTAATTATAAAAAGTTTAACTAATTTAATGTCAATTTCTTTAAATTACTTTGTTGATTTAAATAAAAATTTTAATCTAAAAGAATAAAAAATTATCCAAGTATAACTATAACAAGTTGAGGATTTTCTCACAAATAAAAATAAATAAATCTAAAATATGACATTCATATTATAATTATATTTTTAGAATTATACATTATATGAAATTTTGAAATAAAATTAAAACTTATAATTAATAAAATATATATTCTATATTAATAGAAATACATATTCTATATCAACTAGCTAATTCTACTAATTTTTAACATACAAATTTGTTTACTCTTTAAAGGCACACATTTCTTCTTCTACTTTACATCAATTATTAATTAATTGTCTTACTCTTAAACATCATTTATCAACACTATACTCTTCACATTTCAACATCTTCCTATTTATAGATTTATGTATCATAACCCACTAATGGAATATCATAATTTTGTTACACAATTTTTTCATTAGAAAAAATTAACCATAAAAAATAATACAATAGAAGATTAAAAAAATTCATCAATCACATTAATAAACATCAAGAAAACCCTATAACTGAAAAAATCATGGAATTTTATGCAAAGAATAACCATAATCCAAATAAATAAGCAAATTATGAATCAATATCATTAACATTTTGCTTATAATATAGAGTTATAACATTGTCTTATATTTTCTATTTTGAAATATCAAATGGTAAACATCCTAATTAATTTTCCTATCTATAAATATCACTTTTCAACAGTCATGTCTTTTCTAATTATTCTTAAGAGCAAGATCAATTCCAAAAATTGCAACACATTATCACTTTTTTTTTTTTGCTGAAACACATTATCACATTAGAAGCTTAAAATTTTGAACATATAAGATAAGAATATTGCAACAAAATTTACACAAACAATGTATTTGCAAAATGAAAAGAGAAAACAAATGATTGTAACCTGAAAAAGTCGCCAGAAAACACCGGAAAAAAGAGAAGAGAAAGGCCCACAAGGAGGAGAAGCAGCAGCAGCAGTTCGGAGGCGTTGGGTGCCTTGGGGGAGGGGGTCGACAGATAGGGAGTTGGGGAAGGGTCGTCGGATGGGAGTTGTAGGGGGTGTTCGCTGGATGGGGGTGTGGGGGGCCAATGGAGGTGGGGGTGTTGGGGGGAGCGGGGAAGGGTCGCTGGATGTTGGGGGGAGCTTCGCCGGAGAAATGAAGGATGGGGGGGTCGGGGAGTATGAAGAAGGGAACTGGAGGCAAGTTGGCAGACTTTAGTCTGCCAACTTGCGACGGAAGGTAATTCTATCGCTATTTTTTTAAAAAAAAATTAAACAATTTTTTTTTTGTGATGGAAAAATATTTCCGTCGCAAATTTTCAAGTTTTTGCAACGGATTTATAATTCCGTCACAAAAATTCAAATATTTGCGACGAAAATAAGTCTGTTGCAAAATCTGAATTTTTTAGTAGTATCTTATGAGAATATTTATGTATCATGCTAATATTGTATTTATTATGATACTATTGGTAAAAAAATTAGTTCTTGCAAGTACAAAGTGGACAACAAAAATGATATTTGGTGTGATAGTTCTATAAGTATATTATATGATATCATTTTGTTCAAAACCACTAGAATATGTGGATACAAGATATATTTTGATGATTTTTAGAATAATTTTCTTCTATTGTTTCCACAATGAACAATATGAATGCATAATATATTGATATTTTAGCATATCCAAAAGATATGTTAAAGGAATACATTTTAGGAGAACATTTGGTCACAATACATCATTCATAGTCTTTGGCGTCTAAAAGAAAGATATGCTTGAAAATGCTTTGGAAGTGATGTTATCATCAAGAGGAATAAAACTGATGTTATTATTAGGGGAGTAAATACAATATTATCATTGGGGGAGTAGAGAGACCATACTGCACGCTTTTCCTTAACCAAGGTTTTGTCCCATGGGGTTTTCCTGACAAATTTTTAATAAGGCAGCTTCAATTACATTGTGTACTCTTTTTCCTTCACTAGATTTTTCTCCAACTAGGTTTTTCCTAATTAAGTTTTAATGAGATACAATATTTGTTCATGGACATCCACGGGGGGTGTTATAAAAATACTAGACAATGTGGATGTCTATAGATATCCAACTCTTGGCTTTTCATATCCTACTTCATAACTTCTCTAATGAATAATCTTTAGAAGTTTTTATTTCCATAACTCAAAAGTTACATATTGTATACTTATAAGAATTCATTTTGTCATTCATTCTATGTAACTCTTAGTTTAGGTTAAAAGCCTATAAATAAAGACTTTGTAATACACATTGTAAGCATCTAAATGAATAAAATATTGCTCTCTCTTTCTTTCCAATTCTCTCTTCATTCCATCTCTTTTATTTTCCTATTTTCATAACAATATGCAATTAAAACATTTGTTTTTATTTTAATTTTGTTTCTATGAATAGTCACCCGAGTGAGTGGTAGTCGAAAATCTAGAGCCACAAAGCTAGTGAACATATTTACTCAAGTACTAAAAATTAAATTTGAATCTCAGTCTAAGTTTTTGTAAGAAAAATATTAGTATTGAAGAATATTAAAGGTCAGAAATAACAATATATTTTCTTATATGTGAATACACACTCACACAGCAATATTTTTTGTAGAATAATATACACACACACACAGCCATCATATTGCAATCAACTTGTACCCTCTGCTTGGATGGGAAAAAAAATGGAAGGAAAGAAATAGAGAGAGAGAGAGAATAAGAAGAAGAGAAAAATAGGGAAAAAATGGTATCACTCTTCTTGCTTAGATGAGTGAGAGAACTAGGAGGAAAGAAAATGAGTAAATATTTGACGACTAAAATACCCTTGTCCCTATATTGAAAGAAATCATATTTAAAGTTAAATTAAATGTCACAATGACAGAATGTTTTAATATGAACATCATCAAATTAAATATCATTTATTTTAAAAATTAAATTAAATATGACATAAAAATTAGGAAAAATTCCAAACAAATACCATTTGAATTTGTAAAACCCCCAGAAGCCCGTTGAATTTGTAAAAAGACTCAGAAGTAATAAGGACTTATGAGGGATATACAAATTCGGGTGAAATTACCTTTTTACCCTTATTTTTAATTTTTTTAAAACAAAAAACCCTCCACGCCGGAGGGCCACTGTCCGCTGCCGTCGGCCGTGGACGGTGGCCCTCCGGCGTGGGGGTATTTTTTTTATTTTAAAACTAAGGGTAAAACGATAATTTCACCCGAATTTGCATATTCCACATAGGTTTTTGTCACTTCTAAGTCTTTTTACAAATTCAACGGGCTTCTGGGGGTTTTACAAATTCAAATGGTATTTGTTTGGAATTTTCCCTAAAAATTAAATGCATTTTTTTGGAAAAAAAATTAAACATACAGAAATTAAACATAGTCGTTTCCCTGAATTTAAATGTATTGTCTAATTTTTAAAATTTTACTTATTTATTTTTTTGAAAAAAACAACGATGCAGGGAAACGACTAATGAAAAATTGCAGAGAAATTATTGGAAATAATTCAAGGAAACGAGGGGAAAGATGCAGGGAAATATGGCTGAATGCGTGGCTTAGGTGTAGGGGTAACTTAGACAATACACGTTTCTCCCCAGATCTCTCCAATTGTGGAGAGAAATTTTGGAAGGAAAAAAGGGTGTGGGACCTACTACATTTTCCTCCTCACTTTTCCCTTCTTCCCCATTTCCTCTCATATCCAAGTAGGGGAAAACTTCTTTCCTCCTTATTTTCACCCCATCGAAACAAAGCAGTAATCACAATTTCAGTAGAACTCTAATTTATTAAATCGTTAAGAAGTTATCAGGAAGTAACTGGTATTAGAATATAAAGAAGCCCCGTACTGATTAATTAAAAAGAGATTAAAAGTGTATAATATAAAAATAGAGTCTTATCAAATAGTATGGGCATCTAGAGGATTCGAAGACTTTGAAAAAAATGAATATTGTAAACCTGAGATAACATAAAATAAATAAATTGCGCGGGAAAAATAAAATAAAATAAAATAAATTGCGGCTTTAAAAAGAAGAAGAAGAAGCAAGCAAGCAAGCTAAACCATCAAGCCATTATTCCTACAGTAAAATGAGCGTGCAGCTGAAACCGTTCAAGGCTCAAGTTATTTTCTTTATATATATATATATATATATATATATATATATATATATATATATATATATTCCATTTGTGGAAGACTGGAATTGAAGCATATGATTCATAATTGTATAAATGTGTTTCACAGTAGATAGTGAATCGACGTGGGCTCTTGTTTTTCATTCGGCTTTGATGCTTATTTCACACTAACCCTGTTTATAATTTAATAATGCAATAATTAAATCACGTAAAAAGTAAAGGCAATAATCAAAGGTAAACTTTTGGTAGTGGTTCGTTTGATGCAACTTGAATCATTTTAGAAGTGAAGATTTAATCGTCTTTTTAAAGGCACAATATAATTATAAAAATCTTTATACAAAATTATAATTTTTAAAATGATAACACAAATGAATGAATAATTATAAAAAGGGTTTAATGTTTCTACCTTTACTACAATTTTTTTTTTTTTTTTTTTTTGCCTCACTCACATAAAAGTGAGTGGGTGAGGCAGAAAAAATATTTCTACAATAAAGGCAGAAACATCAAATCCTTATAAAAATAGACATTCCATAATGATTGGGTTGGGTAGAAAAAACTTGATATACACATGACTAAAATTTAAGGGATACCTAACTTTATAGTTTCATAGTTTATGTAAGTTGAGTCACAGGGGCTCACCAGAGCCAGAGGATACTTAGGTTCAGAGTGCAGAGGTATTTACTGATTGTATAATGTATTTTTGAGCATCTTTTTAAATTGTTTATTGGTGTTTTTACTCTTTCCAAAATTTATTTATGCTAGATGCCCCTTGGAAAAAGCTTTGATAGTAAAATTGCACCTTAAGTCTAAAATTTATACTATATATAAGCATATACAAAATCATCTAACTAATTTTATAAATTATTTATTAATTTAGCTTTAATCCTAAGTTTCACATCTCATTTTACAAACCCTAATCACAGCTTTATGAGAAATTAGTTAGAGAAAAGAAAGTCAAGAAAAGGGCCTAAATGAAGACTATCACTACAAAAAAACACGAAATCAGCCACAGAATTACCCACGGAAAAAATTCCGTGGGTAATTACCCACAGAATTCCATGGGTAATTTCCGTGGGTAAAAAATTACCCACGGAATTTTTTTCCGTGGCTGATTTCGTGTTTTTTTGTAGTGTATCAGGATCATGAACTACTCTCCAAGTCAATTGCTCATCCAGCTTGGAGAGTGGGGGGTTATTGTAGGGCCCAAAACTCGTCACCTATGGCCCAAGACTAACACACCCTCATCTTGGTACGTTTAGTCAAAGCCCAGTGTTTTAGTCTACGGCCATAGATATGAAACTTTAGGATCTCCCACTACAAAAAAATTGGTTTTTTGCGACAGAAAAATTCCATCGCAAAATAGGATTGCGACGGAATTTGCGACGGAATTCATCCGTCACAAAAAAGGCCTCGCAATTATGACGGAAAATTGAATTTCCGTCGCAATTTGCGACGGAATTTAAATTCCATCGCAAATTTTGAAATTTACAACGGAATTTTGTTTCCATCGCAAATTTCAAAATTTGTGACGAAAAAAGTTCCGTCACAATTGTGACGGAATTGAATTCCGTCGCCAAGAATAAAAAATTTAAAAAAATAATTAAATTTTCAAAAAATAATTTTAATTAAAAAAATAAATTTAAATTTAAATTTAAAAAAAGAAACAAATAGTCGAGACCCTACGAATAATTTAATTAGTTGAGTATAAATTAATGAAAATTCAAGTCTCTTGACAAGAAATTTCCCACCAACAAATACTTTGACATTTTCAATCTTTGTAATTAAAATACTCATGACTACAATTAGTATTTGCACATAAAAAACTGATAAATGCAAATAAAATATAATACCAACATATTTACAGAGAACTTAGTACATTTTTTGAGATTTTTTTATACGTGACTAAGAAATTCCCTTATCTAAATACTATTTTTTCCATCTAGACCATTAATTTTCTATGTATGAGGGATGGGAAAAATAAATTCAAATGAATGGTTACTCATTGAGCTAAATTGTTTGTATCACGGGGAATTTTAAGCATTTCATCGTTATTAAAACACTAGTCCCACAGAATAATTTCATATGTTTCCCTCCACATGTGTAAGCAAGTAGTCTTATTCTTAATTAAAATGCCAAGCTTCATTTATCAACAAGTCTTCATGCACTATACCAAATGCAACATATATATGTTTTAGCATGACAAGGCCTTTTTTTCAACAAATCTTTCCCTCTTTTGCATGTTGACATGATTATATTTTCTCTAATTAATTAAGCTACAGATTAATTTATAGGACAAAATTTATCATTTCAAAAAAAGAGAAAGAAAAAGAATTTAATATCCTACGATATGAGAATCCAAATCACAACACGTATATATCTACAATTTAGTTTCACTCCTATCTATGAACTCAAGATCTACAAATTTATGAGGAAAAAAAACAATATGAGCAAAAAAAAAAATCTAAGAACTCAAATAAAATGCTTACACGTTTGAAGAACGGTTGAAGTGGAAAAACAAGAGAAAAGGACGAGGGAGGCTCAAATTGGAGGAAGAGAAACTCAGTCGGCGGTGGTTGAATGGCACGAGGAGCAAAAACGCTGGAGACACGCGAGGCAAACAGCTTGAAAGCAAATGGGAAATGGAAGAAGACAGATACGCGAAGATAAAATGGTAAAGTAATTGAAGTTTGCGAAATTTTGCGACGGAATTTATTTTCCGTCACAAATTTCTTTTTCTAATTATTTTTCTAACAAAGATTTTTGCGGCGGAAAAAAATTCCGTCTCAAAATTTTTTAAATTTGCGACAGAAAATAAATTTTGTCTCAAAAAAATTAAAAAAAATTGCGATGGAAATATTTTCCGTCACAAAACCCTTGAGGATTTGTGACAAAAAAATTTTCCGTCACAAAACCCATGAGGATTTGTGATGGAAAAATTTCCCGTCGCAAACCCTTAAGGGTTTTGTTCCATCCCAAATTTGCAATGGAATTTTTTTTCCGTTGCAAAAAAACGAAATTTTGCGACGGAATTTATTTTCCGTAACAAATTTGAAAAATTTTACGACGGAATTTTTTTCCGTCACAAAATTTCGTCTTTTTGCGACAGAAAAAAATTACGTCATAAATTCACTATTTTCTAGTAGTGTCCACCCCTCACAACTCGCCAAGATACACAAAAGAAGGAACAAATTCACTTGATTCCAATCTATAAATAGGTGCATATGCTTAGAACACACAAGCTACTTCACTCACACTTACTTTTTTACATTGTACTCAACATAATCGAAGCTCTCATTTTTGCTTCTTTATTTACTGTCTTGCACTCAATAAAGATCAATAATACAGCCCTCTTTTTTTCCTTATTCTTTGTTCTCATAACAATTTCTTACTTTGTTCGCTAATCGCTCCGTTGTTGGTACCCTAATTCTTCATAAAATTCCCTTCTTGCAAATTATTGCAAAAACAGCAACAATAAAGATAAATAAATAAAAAAAGATTGACAAACAAGAAAAATACATCTAATATTAAGGACCAAGATGAACTCCTCAAATATGTTTTATATTAAGGACAAGAGCGAGTACTACTTTTGTGCAATATATATGATCATTTTTTGTGTTCCTGACCATTGTGATTTTGATTTAATTTGAATGATGAGCAGTGTGTTCTGCATGATTCGAACGACGAGGGATGCCTGAAGATATTGAAGAAAAGAAAGGAAGCAATCACAACAAGCAAAGGCAAACAACAAGGAAAGGTGGCTATAATAGACATGTCCATAAATATTGATGATGAAAAGGGAGACAATAATAAATCAGTTAAAACACAGCTAATGTTTGTTTTGCTGGCCATGGGGGCGCTCTCTGGAAAAC
The DNA here is from genome assembly GCA_037074495.1 of Acacia confusa. Lineage (NCBI taxonomy): Eukaryota > Viridiplantae > Streptophyta > Magnoliopsida > Fabales > Fabaceae > Acacia > Acacia confusa. The sequence goes on from CM073509.1 coordinate 7,062,732, forward strand.
AGAGAACCCAGAAAGATTTGGAGGAGATGATTTCCTCTGCAGGTTTCAGTACCGATAAGATAAATCCAGTTATGGGTTTAAGGTATCTGTTTTTTTTTTTTTTCCTCAAAAGTGTTTAAGGTATCTCATTGATGATTTTTCATAAAGTTCTTTACTATAATATCCTTATTTTTGTGTTACTCCTCCGGTCCTAAATAAATAGGACATATTTTATAATGTAAATTATATTACAAACTATATCTTATATTTCGAACAAAGTAACATTAAGTATATCGCCAAGTCAACGGTGTAATTTCAAAAAAAAAGTTGTACAAGTGTAAGTGTAAGACAAAAGGAGGGTTTCAGCCCAAAAACTGTTTTTATAAATAACTAGCTTGAGTGTTACTAACAAGACACTTGTTTGACCTAGCAGAAACTCATGCACTCATTAATTTCGTACAATTTGGAGTGAGTTTATTTCATTAATGCTTCAGAAGGGGCCTATTTTATATGTCTATATCTTACTGAAAAAATATATTAGACTCTAATCCCATATTACTAAATACATAGTATTATTCACAACCTAATTTGAATCTCCTTTCTCAAGGAAAATTATAATTCTCTAATTCACATTCAATGATGGTCAATTATCAAATAGAGACATAATAACATAAGATTAAGTAACTAAAATAACTAATAAGTAAAAATATAATTTAATTCAGTATTGAGTTCATAGTTTCTCCATGTGTAGAAGAAAATCAGCTACACATAGCTAAAACCAAAGAAGAATGAAGAGATGACAATTTTAGAGTTTCTGCCCCTGCCTCCAGGATGGGTCCGTTGCTGTCACAACCAGGAACCTCCACCAAGACGTCGATGCTGCTCTGTTCGTCCGTTTGTACAGTCTGGATCTGTTCTTGCTGCTATCATCACCAAGATCTTGCGCTCCCTCTTTTCTTTCTTCTTCTTAATAGATTTATTGCTCCCTCCACAAAAACTAAATATGAAAGAGGATGAAGGAATTAAAAAAGATAATAAGAGTGTTTTAGAAAAAAAAGTGTATCATATTAACTAACTTAACTATTTTCATCAGTTAAGTAAATATATGGTATATTAATTACCAAATATTTATTCATTCTTCTATTTTTCCTCCAGCATCTTCAGCGTGGTCTTCATACACACACGCATTTTCTTCTAATTTTTCACCTTATTAGATATCATAATATTTCTTATAAAATAAAATAGGACATGAGTAGATTTTACAGCAAAATTTCTTATTATCCTATAATTAATTGAATGATAAAAGCCACACACCTATTTAATTATAAGATATATACTTATGAATTTGGCACAAAAAGTAGAGGGCGTATTCCATCATAAATACCAGAATCACTTTCAATTATCATACAGTGCCTACAACAATTTAAAAATAAAAATAACGGGATCCACAAAGGAAGGGCATGAAACTGCACAAGACTAACTCGCCTTCATTTCAGCTCGCCATGCCCAGTCAAAGCCCAGTGTTCGATCCTCAATCAGAGATCTGAAACTTTAGGATCTCCACCTCCCTCACGATTCGCCTAGATCCACCATATATTCGAGGATTACTTTATTGTCATACCGTAGATACCAACCAACAACAGAAAAACTATGGGATCCCTAAACGAAGGGCATGAAGCAGCAACAAGAAGAATGCTGGAAGCTCAAACCCATGGATGGAACCACATTTTCAGTTTCATTAACTCAATGTCTTTGAGGTCAGCAATAGAGTTAAACATACCAGACATCATTCACAAGCATGTGGCAAGCCCATGCCTTATACTTGTATTCTAACAATCTTCCCCTCAAGTGTGTATTATACGACAAACTTCCCCTATTTATGCATTTCAAATATGGTTATAATAGACCAATAATCAATATTTTATGTGGAAGCCCAAATTCTTTATAGATTACATATAATTGTGGATTTTAATCCAATTGGGCTATCACTTTAAATTTAATTGATTCTGTGGGTCATAATTTTCATGATCAATTATTCTCTCACCCATAGAATAAACAAATATTTATTAGTTTTTCAGAAACCATATCAATTCTGTTATATATAAGTACATTAGGAACTATAAAATATTATTAAATTTCTATATAAATTCATTACTTATCAACATTAACATTAATTTGACGCATATTCCAAGTATGAAATGCTTAGAATCTTCTTCCACATAAAGAAATATGAAGAAATCCAAAAACAAAATATGTAAAGATAGTATTGCAATAATTTGTCATGTTTAGGAGGTAAAACGAAATAACAATATTAATTTGAGAGGAATATAAAGAAAAATTCATTATAATGCAAAATAATGAATAATTATAATATTTATAATCTTCTTTCATATTTTCCTACCATTTTATAATTTATAAATGATGAGAAGGAAATATTAAATGTGGACGATTAGATTTTGATCTAATAGTCATGAAGGAGGAAAATGATGGCAATAGACATGAAAAGAAAAGAAAGGAAGCCAAATCCAATTAAAATCTATTTGCACTCAAAACTAGCATAGGTAATTAACTTTAAATTTAATCATGTTATTAAAGATGTAATATTATCTGTAAGCCGACAGAAGAACATCAATTATATAGATACGAAGGTGAAAGTGACATGCATGTAACATAATAATCACATGTTTCTTTTGTGAAAGCATCAGGCCAAAAGTTAAATCTTTAGAGATTATTCGATATGATGGTGCTACAACGTTTTAAACGACAATGCAAATTCAAGATTAAATAATCATCATCATTAAAATCTGATTTCTTTTGCAAGGAAAAAAGACATTTTTATATCTGAAAGATCTTACACTTGCCTCTTACAAACGATGTTTGGCATAGTTTTGGGGTAATTAACTTGTTGCTTAAATGCTACTATAAAGTTGAAGCAAAATTTTTAGTTTTTAACTCTTGACTTTTCTTTAAATTCAAAACTTCTAAAACGGATTTTTCAATAAGTTTATATCAAACATTATTTTTTTTATAGAAGCATATCCAATCATAACTCTGATTACACTAACCGACTTTTACTCAAATTTGAGTTGGAAAAAAGTCAGTTGGAATAAAAAGCATTTTTGCAAATATTAATTCAAACAAGCACTTGCCTCTATAAATAGACCATGAACTAAGCTAGCATTCCACCATAAATTCGAGAATTACTTTACTGTCATACCGTAGATACCAACCAACAACAGCAAAACTATGGGATCCCAAAACGAAGGGACAAGAAGAGTGCTTGAAGCTCAAACACATGGATGGAACCACATCTTCAGTTTCATTAACTCAATGTCTTTGAGGTCAGCAATAGAGTTAAACATATCAGACATCATTCACAAAGCATGGCAGGCCCATGCCTCTTCCTCTTCTCGCCTCTTCCCTTCAAATCCAACCTTCCAAAGCCCCTCACCTCCGTCGCTTGATGCGCTTCCTCACTCATTCCGGCTTCTTCTCTCTCCAGAAGCTTCCAGAAACTTCTGACGACCCTGAAGGCTACGTCCTCACTGATGCATCGACCCTTTTTCTCAAGGACCATACCTTCACTCTCGCCCCTCTTTTACTTGGCATGCTTGACCCAATCTTAGTGAAACCGTGGGAACATTTGTCCGCTTGGTTATTACAGAACGACAATCCAACGACGCCGCCGTTTGAAATGACACATGGAAAGGCGTTCTATGACTCTGCCTGGCATGTTCCTAGCCTTTTCAATAAGTGCAGAGACTACATGGCTGGTGATTCGAGACTTGTGTCAAAAGTGTTGGTTGAGCAGTGTAGGGATGTGTTTATGGAATGTGGCTCGTTGGTTGATGTTGGGGGTAACACTGGAACCATGCCCAAGGCCTTAGCTGAAGCTTTTCCAGAAATGGAGTGTACTGTGTTCGATTCGCCTTACGTTATTGGTGGCATGAAGGACTCTGGGAACCTCAAGTTCGTCCAAGGAGACATGTTTCAAGCTATTCCTCCTGCTGATGCTATATTGTTGAAGGTAGCACTTGAATCTCTATAATCTGATTGATCACATATTTTTCTAGATCACTTATTAACAACTTTATTGTAAAGAAAGTTGGCTATATCCTATCCTAGATAAGATATTGCAGTTAGTTGGAAGTTTTTTTCAGTAAATATGTATAAGACATCAATTTATTTTTCCTTTCAAACTTCTAATTTATTTTTCAAACTATCTTTCACAATTACCCATTTAAGAAGTTTCTATTAGAGGCTGTTTGATACGAGAGAAATAGAGTATAGAGAGGAGGGGAGGAGAGGGGTGAGAAAATTCTTATAAGTTGAATTTTAAAAATTTGGAGAAAAGGGGTTATAAAATTTTAATATAAAAAATATGTAAGATAAGAGAGAATGAAAAAAATAATTAAAAACTTCTAGTGGAAGTTACCAATGCAAATGACTAAAGATGGTATTTTAGGGAAAATAGTATTTTAGGGAAACTAACACATATCTTTTATAAATAAGTAATTTAAGTAATTTTCTTAATTAATCCCTATAAATCAGTTAAGTACCTTCTATATTTATGATCAAAGGGAGTCGTTAGTTATTTCTCGTAAAATTTTAAAATCATGTCTAATAAAAGTGATTAGTAAGATAAGTTTGTTAAATTAGCTAGCTAAAAAGTTTTATAGAATATCATGTGACAAAATTAACGCTTTTATAAAAATTTATAATATTAAGAAACATTCATGGTGGAGGGAGTATATAGACGCGCTTAGAGTTCTTAACATGAAACCAATTCCGGAAAAACCTCAGTAAAGTCCAAGGACCAAAAAAAATATCAAAATTCTCATTGTAGATTCCTCTATCGCTATCAAAAAAAAGTTAGGAATCTTAGTGACATATAGATTTTAAATGTGAACTTATCTTACTGATAAGTATATGTGACTATATTGACAAGTCATCAAAGAATAACAATTAACAAACTTATATATGTTAACTAAAACAACTTTCATTGAAAAGTGTATGTGACTATAATGGTAAGTCATAGAGTGTGATCATTTATAAACCCATCTATATTAACAAATCGGCCCTCCTTGACAAGTATGTATCACTATATTAGCATACAATAGTCATTGACAAATTCATTTATGTTAACGAAAACAATTTTTATTAACAAGTGAAGGTGACTATATTGACAAATCATAGAGTGGTGATTTACAAGCTCATTTATGTCTATAAGATAATTAGAAAAGTTTTTTTTAATAAAGGAATTTATACTGAGATTTCTTTAATATTTTTTTTTTCTAGTTCTTGGAACTGATTGAGATTTTCCTTATAATTTATATAAATTACATGTCTATACATCTTTATAAAACAACAACAAAGCCTTATATTTCTACTAGGAGGGATCGCCCATATAAATCATACAACGCGGTTTTATATCTTTTACAATGAAAAGAAATTCGATCTATTTGAGTGTATATGTGTATTAACTGATGAGGATTTTTGCTTTGAATGATAAACAGTGGATTCTATGTGATTGGGACGACGAAAGATGTCTGAAAATACTGAAGAACGGTAAAGAGGCAGTAACAAGCAAAGGCAAACGAGGAAAGTTGGTTCTAATAAACGAAGTGGTTGATGATGAGAAGGCGAATTATGATGAATCGGTGGAAACACAGTTGCAATTTGATCTGGTTTTAATGGCACTGCTCTCAGGAAAAGAGAGAAATGAGAAACAGTGGGCCCACTTGTTTTCCTCTGCAGGTTTCAGTTCCTATAAGATAACTCCGGTTCTAGGTATAAGGTCTCTCATTGAGGTTTTCCCATAACTTTCCCAGAAGCCAAGAAACAGATGAACAAGGCTTAATCTTCAGTACTAGTATTCTTCACTCCGAAGCAGGAATAATGTTATTGTGTTTTTAATTGTCTGTCCTAGTGGTAAAATTTCGAACACTTGTATGTATGCATGTGAAAGAACAAGGGGGTTACGTTTTTCCCAAAAACCAGCATGTTCGCGTCTTTCAAGTTTTATCAGTAATTCCAGTGCTGATGTCTACTTATGAGAAACTAAGTATTGAGCTATGTCTACTACTCTACTTATGAGAAAGTACGGCAGCATCGAGTTAAGTTAAAACCTTACATAAGGAAGAGTGAGACACTGCATAATAATAGCTATGTGATCATCAGGAATTTCCCTTTTATTGCGTGCTACTCTGATTTCTGACATGCCGAGTATTTAGAAGCGTCAAGTTTCTTTGCCTATGCTAATTATCTAATGGATATGTAGTTCTGAGTTTTAGTGGAAAAATTGCACAAGGTTGGTAAAAATGCACAGGTCGTGTGCTGGTTTATGCATGCATTCTCTTCCTTCGGTTAAATGAGACCACAGTTGCCATATTTCATTCTAGTTTTGTTCATTTTACTTGCAACCTAAGTCGTACCCCTGTTTTGCAGTACAATGTAACCCACATGATTTATATAGTCCCTCCCGTCCACAACACAATATAGAGAAATTAAAATATATCATGACAAGTAAGAAATAATAGTTAAATCATTTAATATGTCTTAAAATATAAATTTTTTCCACTTTTACAGTTTTACCATGCTTGACAAATGTGTTTAATTGCATTTGGAATGTTATTTTAGAGAGAGATGAGATATAATGAGTGGGAAAAGTTGAAAAGTGATAATTTATCACAAAGGCAAAACGGGAAAAAAAAGAAGAAAGGAAAAAAAAAGAATTAATTAAACTAGAAGTAACTTATATTCTCTGGACTTTGTCTTTCTTCTAGAAGTACCTTATATTGTGAACCAGATGGGTACAAAATCTCCTTTATAGAAAATCCCTTGTTTTTTTTTTGGAGAATGAGCAATAATATACATGAAGTTTGTCACTAGGAGCGCCCAACACCACGAAGTTTTTTCTGGACCAAAAATATACACGACATTACGTTTTGGGAGCGCCTAGCACCATGGGCCATTAGTTGACCAACGTTGACCGTTAAGTCTGACGGAAATGAACAGTAACTCCGCTGAAATTACAATTTTGCCCCTAGTTTTAAGCTAAAATTACCATTTTACCCTTAGTTTTAAATAATGTTTTTTAAAAAAAAAAATAAAATAACCCCTCCCCCCGTTGCCTCACCACCGCCGGCCGCCTCCCGCGACTCTTTTTTTTAAAAAAAATAAGGTGAGTACGGTGGACCCCACCACCGGCCACACCGCCGGCGAATGCCCTCCCCACCGCAGTCCGCCGCCGGCGACCGGCGGCCACCTCCGGCGACTTTTTTTTAAAAAAAAAACAGGTTTAAAAAACAAGTCGCCAGAGGTGGCCGCCGGTCGCCAGCGATAGGAAGGGCGGCCTCCGGCGATGGTGTGGCTGGTGGTGGGGTCCATCGGACTCTCCTTAGTTTTTTTTTAAAAAAAACATTATTTTTGAAAAAAATAAAAGTTGCCGGCGGTGGGGTGAGCGGCCGTTGGTGGTGTGGCCGATGGTGGGGCCACCGGGGGAGGGGTTATTTTATTGTTTTTTAAAAAAAAATTATTTAAAACTAAGGGCAAAATGGTAATTTCAGCTTAAAACTAGGGGCAAAATTGTAATTTCAGCGAAGTTACTATTCATTTCTGTCAGACTTAACGGTCAACGTTGGTCAACTAACGGCCTGTGGTGCTGGGCGCTCCCAAAACGTAACGTCGTGTGTATTTTTGGTCTAAAAAAACTTCATGGTGCTGAGCACTCCTAGTGGCAAACTCATGTGTATTATAGCTTCTTCTCCTTTTTTTTTTTTTTTTTTTTTTTTGCCTTATCTTATTTTCTAAGAACGTAGCCTCTAATTTCAATATGAAACCCTCAAAATTTGTAACTACCATGTCTATCTATAAAACAGTCCTTCCTTCTTGCAAAGGAAAGGAGAAATTGAGGAAGAGACTAAAGAGTGATCTGAACATGAACCTGCCTTCAAACGTGGAAGTTTTCATTTCATATGAGAGCAGTAAATTTTGGTATAATCTTCAAAAGAAAACCATTCCTATACATCATCATCAAATAATAATGCTCAGAGGGGAGGAGGAAAATGCAAATATTAACACATCCCATATTGGTGATTATTAGTTCAGATGGAACAATCACTGATGCTGTCAAATCAAAATCCTTCCTCTTTTTTTCCATCTCCAAAACTAAGCCGAGCAGCATCCGGCAGTTTTAACAGCCGAGACATCATCCCTACTTCCAATGTTAATGGTTTGACCCCTGGGTAAAGCAGAAGGGTCATCCCCAATCTCAAGAGTCTTCTTGCTAACAACATGATATATCTGAGTGAGCACTTCTGTGAAAGCACTGTCCACATTCAAGGATTCGAGTGCAGAGGTTTCCATGAAAAATATGTTTTCTCTCTCAGCAAATGCCCAGGCATCATCGGTTGACACGGAACGCAGATGACGGAGATCTGCCTTATTTCCCACAAGCATGATCACAATGTTGGCGTCCGTGTGACCCCGGAGCTCCTTCAACCATCTCTCCACGCTTTCAAAAGTTATGTGACTGGTAACATCATACACAATCAAGGCACCAACTGCTCCTCGATAGTATGCACTCGTTATTGCTCGGTATCTGCATCAAATAATAAATATGAGAATGATTTAGTTACATGTCACAGTCTGCAACATGTTTAGATCAGGTTATCCACCCTCAAGTTGTAATATTCAATTTAGACTAACACAACCAAAAATTGAAATTAGAAAGATTTTTTGCCAAGATTGATCATCTCAGGAGTATTGTTTGCCCCTCCCCATTGGTCATTGAACATGCACAGTTCCAATGCAATGTAAACTGATCCCTTTTGTGTTTCTCATTTTAATTCTCTATAGAATTATCAAGAATAACGGTTGGTTCAAGATGTAATGATCAGATAAATAGAGTTAAATGGTCCCCTGATTATAAGCTCCAGATCTATAAGTTTCAAATAAGCAGTGGCATCAAGTTCAAAAAGAAAGGCAGACTTCAACAAAAGCATGTATTCAACTTCAATTTTTCTCCCACACCATTTACGTTCACCTCAATATGCTACAGAAACAATCCTGCTCTTCCATTAGCCAAGAGCACCTTTTTCATATGTTGAACAATAAATAAAGGGAAGAAACAGGAAGTTGTGTCTAAAGAAAGTTGTTCTGAACCCATTCAATAAATCAACACAATCTCTGTTCAACTTGCCTTATGGCTCAATCTAAGGATGATCAATACTACACCAAAAGGGTGGTTGTCCTTCTGTGTCCTTCATAAAAGTATTGCACACAATAATTTGTTTCAATTGATACAAGACAAGAAGAAAATTAATCATAGAACATATCTTTGTGGTCCAGAGACCTCATTATCCACAATATCAGACTCAAATCAAGAAATCATTGGCAAATCAAATTCGACGTAAAACTAATGAAACCATCGAAATTTATTCATGCGAAGGAACCACCCATTAGACCACACAAACATCTTTCAATCTTTCAAATTCATGTATTTCTTTTCTAATCATCAAATGAGTTATCCTACACGCAAAAAACCAGATCAAATCCCAAAAGAAATAACAAGAAAAAAAACAGAGGAATACCTTTCTTGGCCAGCTGTGTCCCAAATTTGGGCCTTTACAATTTTGTCATCGACATGAACGCTACGGGTAGCGAATTCAACCCCAATGGTGGATTTGCATTCAAGGCTGAATTCGTTCTTGGTGAATCTAGACAAGAGATTGGACTTGCCAACACCGGAATCGCCAATCAGCACCACCTTGAACAAGTAATCGTAATCATCATCGCCTTTATAACTATAAGCCATTCTGGCGGGAGATCAGACGCGGAAGTCTGATTGAAGCGAGATGGATGTGTGATCGGATCAAAATTGAAAACAAAAAGGAAATGAACCAGAGATTCAAAGGCAATTAAGGCCTTTCAAATTGGGAAAACTGGAATTGGATATCGTAATCTTCAGCATTGTAGAGAAGAGGGAAAGCGAAAGGCGCGTACTGGAGGCGCCTCTTGGAGGAGGAGGGAGAAGGATTCAAAGCTCAAATCTTCTCTCTCTTTCTTTCTTTCTCTGTCATCCCCTTGAGATACAAACAAACACGTAAGTTTGGATTTTGTTTGTTTTTGCTTTCACCCTCAAATTGCCTCCCTGCCATTTTCAGTTTTGATGATAGAGAGAATTAAGGGACGGCCGTTAAAATCGTTTTCCATTTTGTCTCTTCAGAAAAATGGTTTTTTTATTAATTAGGAACTACCTCCCTCCGGTCCTAATTATGAGACAAAGTTGATTTTTTTGGAGAGATTAAAGAAGCTAAATAAATTACTTAATCATTTCATATATTGTGTATTCTCAGATTATATATTAGTTTATTAGTCAAACTAATTAATTTAAAGAAAAAATAAAAATAAAAATACTTTAAAATGATTTAATTAGCTTCCTTAATCTCTCCAAAAAAAAATCAACTATGTCTTATAATTAAGACCGAAGGGAGTATTTATTTACTTATCTCTCTGAACCAAGAAAAAAAATGATAACTAATATATCACCAGAAAAATGGTTTTTAAATTAATTTATTTACTCATCTTTCTGAACAAAAAATAATACCTAATTAATAACAATGCTCATCCTAATTAAGTATCGCATGGATACCTCAAAAAAATATTACAAGACACAAGGGACGGAGGGAGGGTGTTTAGAAAGAAGAAAGAGAAATAAAAATCAAACCCACCTAATTGAATTTTAAAAGGAATATTAGCCTATGAGTACCTATGATTTCACTTGGATTTTTTATCAGATTTTTGTATTCTTTCTGGTCTTCAGAGTGTCACTTAATTTTTTGATCAAATATTTTTGTAGTTTCATATGATTGATCAAAGAAAAAAAATTACAAAAACTTCATTAAAAATAAGTGAAACTATCATTAATTGCGTGTTAATTTTTCAATGTTAAAAAGTACTAGCGGTTAAACTAGTCTAACCAACTAGCTTCTTCTTTTTTTCACCAGAACAATCCCAACTGGCTGAATCAAGTGTTCCTTGGTATTATTTCCTACATTTATATAAAAAATTGTTGGTAAATCCAACCTTGAGACTTGGGGTTAGTTTGCTTGTTTAGGTTTTGTAACCCAAAATAAAATTTAAAAAAAAATGGAAAAAAAATGCAACATATCGGAATAGGGATTGTGAAATATGATTATTGTTCTAACAGGTTTCACAGTTTAAATTTTCAAAAAAGGAAGATTAATTAAATTCAAAATAATTACTCACTAGCACAACGATTCTAAGATAATTATGGACACGAAACATTTTTTTGTTGTGGTTAAGAATAGAGTTATTATACCCACCTTTGACTGCCCGGTTTGACCCAAAAACTGGCAAACTGACTCTCTAATTAGTTCAGCATGGCCATCAACCCAAGTCAGTATTTTTTTTTTTACTTTATTGAAAAGATATTTAATTCTTTTTTTTTTATTTTATTCAAAATTTTATATTAATAACCATGAAATCATTACTTCCTAACCAGTCTAGCCTTAAGTTAACTCTAATCTGATCTAACCTAATGACTCTTAACTCACTACCTCAATTGGTTCAATCGTTGGTACGAGTTAAACCTTGGTTAAGAAAGCTTCATCCTTTGATTAAGACGGCAAAATCGATAATTGTCTTTGACTGAGGATATATTCTTTTGATAGGGGGTAAAAAGTAGGACGGAACGTTTTTAATAAAAATAAAAATAATAGTATGATGAAATCTTAGTAAAACGTGAATTACCTCATTTCTTATTCTTCAAAACAGCTTCAACATAAGATTCTAAAATAGGAACTAGCCGCTAATTGCGATTCAACATTAGTTGATGCGATCCACAAAACCATTTAAAGTTGTGGTTTGTCACTATCATTAAAAGTCACAATTAGGCCCATGAGATTTTTTTGGGGGATATATTTAATTCTTTAAATATCACGACTGTTTGGTTGTTACTTCTTGATGCAGATCATGTGAATGTAACCGTTAGTAACTATAATACAAACATAGCATTACAGGATATCAAAACAACACAACACTGTATCCCAGACATGATTTTACCCTCCTATATTTTGACAACACTTAAATTAACTTACTTCTAAGTCATGCTAATTAAAGGATTAAGTAATAAATCCACCCCGAAAGTACACGCTCGAAAGTAATATTGTCCTGAAAGTTTTTTGAGCTCATTGCCCCAAAGTTTAAAAAAGTAGCAATGTTACCTTATTTAACGGTCAACGTCAAATTTTTTAATGGTCAGTGTTAGTTTTTTAACGGAAACTAATAACATTGCTATGTTTTTAGACTTCCATAGTAAAATTGAACCTGAAAAAACTTCCAAGGCAACAATTACTCCTCAACGTATACTTCCGAGGCGGATTTGCTACTTAATCTTAATTAAATTATTTTAAGTGATTTTGTATCGTATGAAATAAAATATATGACAGTATTTTCATCTCAAAGCGTAAAGGAGCTCTTTTTTTCCAAATTGATTATGGTGTAAAACAAGCACCCCTTTGTAGCATAATTTAAACCCCGAGGATATAGATTAACCAATCACACTGTATGAGTAATCACAATGTTACACTGATTGGTCAAAGAAAAAGCAACATTACACTAAGAAATAATCTTCACATCAACATTACAGCGAGCAACGTCTACCTTTGCCATTACTTTTATTTCATAGAAAGTAGAGTTGCTTTGCTCAAAGAATAATTCTTTTGGTATTGGGTGCTATAAATAACTCGAACTAATCGAGAACAGTATCACAAAAAAAAAATAGTGATTGAGTTAATGACTATAAAATACACTTACTGTTACAAAACTGTTTCGAGGATGAACTCCTCATTCATTCCTTTGGCTTTTTACTCATGCTTTTACGCTTGTTAACATCAAGATATTTCTTCCTCAGCCGTATAGCCTTTGGAGTAACCTTCACAGAACCCAGAAAAATAACAACATAAATAAACCAGTAGGGGCCAAAGTGAAACGTGGAACAAGCAGAAAGTGCAAAGTAAATGGAAGATACTAAATGAACATGTTGATTTCAGTAAGAGTCGGGTGAGGTTACAAGTCCCTATACGTCTTGCATCCCAAAATAACGGGAAAATGTCCTTAATGTATAGCTAACCTCGATAAGTTCATCTGAAGCTACATATCCTATAGCTTCTTCCAGGGTCATCTGCATTGACAATTGATAATTTCTTCAATACATGAAATCAAACTGTGGAATTCCTCCATAATTTATTTGTTTCATACTTTCAATATTCATAACCACATAATTGAGATATCTTGATAAAAACGATTATTGCCCGTTCTCCATGAAAACAAAAGGAACCCATAAAATTTCTCACTTTAGTCAGATAAATATTGCTGCAAAAGATTTTACAGCAAGTATGTTGAACAGTTTGTCATATACACCTTGCCATGGCTCTGGTGCTTATAAGCATTTTGCAAGTGAACTCCTTACTAAGTGATGGGAAATATTGGAAAAACTAACCATAGGAGGGGATAGATTTATTGTTTTATGTCATAATTATTATTTTTTGTTTAGTTTAGCAAGTGGATTTCTTTTTCAAATGACGGCAGAGCAAGTGGGTTTTTCCTTCATGAGAAGGAAACCTCAGCAAGTGGGTTTTTCCTTCAAGTGGGTTCTATAAATAGCCTAAAGCATCTCATGCAAAATAACCTTTTTTAGGATAGCAATACATTATGGCTTGCTTTAATGTACATATTTCCTCTCCCTCACTTTGTTCTTCTCTACCTTCTACCTATCTTCCCTCATTTCCCTTTCTATGCACTCCTTTCATATTTCCCTATGTTGCATTAGTGTTAGTATCAAAGGTTCGTGGCTGTGTGTGTCTATTAGAGTACATTACTGAGTCTGAGTCTCGTCAATTGATAACTCCAACAAACGATTACTAGAGATTCAATAAATGCACAAGAATTTGAACCCTGCTCAATAATGCACTAAAATAATTGTCACTCATCTAAATTAAGGAAATCATCAAAAATAAATCACATGAATGTTGAGGACATACAAGGCAAGGCGGAGACAGCTTGATATTTTCATCACTGCCTGCAGAACGAATATTTGTAAGTTCCTTAGCTCTCACTGGATTGACCTGCAGGATCGTAACCAGTCTCTGTCAGTCGCTGACTTACATATTACCCACAATAAATAAAAGAATATTGCCGCTTACGTCAAGATCTGTATCTCGTGAGTGTTCACCAATAATCATTCCATCGTATGTCTGTACGACAAAGGAAGAATGAGTAATTACAGGCAACATATAAGAATAATGTCAGAGACACTGCAAACAAAAGCTGGGCACACTGTTGCGGCAGTGCACATCTTGAACTCATTTAAAATTGATACCAATTTTAACACCCTCAGGTATCCCACTTTTTATCAGCAAGAACATGGTTAGACTGATAGCAACAAAATGTTTATATCGTTAGCAGCACTGCCATTTTCAAAAGTGCATGCAAATCAACAAGGAAAAAAACCATTACGCATTCAGATACAGTTTATTTAGAGTAAAACTTAGCCAGATAAAAAAATGTTAACAACCATGCTAGTGATCACAAAATCTATACTTGACAGACAAATAAAACGGACAGATCTCATAAGTATCCAGTGCAAGTTGATGAAACAGTAGGACATACAATAGAAAAAAATGGGGAGATTTTTTTTCCTTAAACAGAGAGAAAACGAAAAAGTTAGCAGCACATAAATATATTATTTGCTTCATAAAAAACAGAACATGACATTTGATAGATGGAAGTGACCAAACAGAAGGAAAACATTTAGTGAATAAGAGATGAAAAGTTAATTCAGGCGGGGCCAACCTCCAATCCTGGGGTTATAAATAAAGTCCCACGAGCTTCTAAGCTCATTAATGCATAAGCTCTAATTGTACCATAACCCATTGATACCTGTTCAATCAAGGGGGAAAAAAAAGATGTGACATGAGTAGAGCATGCTTTATAAATTGAGTCATAGGTCTTAATAGTGTGTGACAAGGGCGTATGATATGTTATTGTATTAGAGAGTTAAAAGTTAGTTAGAGTTAGTTACATTGACCCAATGATAAATAGCCGTTAGAAATTAGAATTAATTACGAGTTCCACTGGCATTAGTTAGAGACTATAAATAGAGATATATCCCTATTGTAAATCAGACTATTGATTCACAATAGATTATCATACTCAGTTCTCAGTTTTTCTCTCGTTATCACTCTGTTTCTCTTTTCTCTTGAACCTCTTCTCTGCTTTTCTCTCTCTTTTGCCCTTCTCTGTCAATTCTTCGGCTAATACCATAACAGGGTCCAAGTGAAAAACAAGTCTTGCTTATCCATAATACATAAATACAGCATTAGACAAGCGTACCAATACTCCTTTCCTGACATTGCCAAGAGGACCTCGGAATTTTTCATACTCTGCAATATAACAATAATGTATATTAGCCATATTGTCAGATAATTAAGTCAGTGACGATAAGGTAAGCTGGAAGGAGAAACAAACATGTTCAGGAAATGAAAATATGCAGGAGTTGGTAAAATAAGCAAGCGCAAATAGTTTGAGGCATGGATATACCCGAAAAACCTACAGCCTATGGGGAACTGTAAGAGTATTATTCGCAAAACATTTCACTAATGGTCAGTAACATAAAATGGCCAATAAAAGAAAACCTTACAGTATCCTAAAGAACCCAATGGCTATGACAATGAGATAAAATAGAAACTGTCAAACTTATCAGAAACAGAAACAAGGGTTTAGGACAGAATGCATACTAAGGAAAGCACGGTGCATGAAGCCAGTTCCACGCGTGTCACTGCTGAACACACTCCTATAACCAACCAGGCCCCTGACAAACATAGCACGAAAATAGAAGTCACCAAATGATTAATCTCGCTGAAGAAGTAATGTCAGAAAATTTTACATCTAGAAGTTATGAGGAAAATCGGAAAGACTCAACGGAGAAATGAGATGCTTAATGAAACATGTTCTTCTCTCTAGTAACTATTCTAGAAGCTCAAAATTGCTCAAGTTCCTGTATTAAGTTATTGGTTAGAAATATCTAGCCAAACTAAGGAAACAAGATGCGTGTTAGGACTCTGAATAAGGTGATTAGTCTTGAGGTCTCATTCATGATGTCCACAGTCTTTCTTGAGCAGAAGAAAAGTCATAGCCGAATAAATACTAATCAATTCAACTTAAATACCATCTGCATAATTTTGTAACCACTGCATGATTATGTACAAAAGTCAAGTCACAAGGTCAGTGGAGGGTAGCAATCACACTTTAAAAGGGGGAAAGGAATAAGAAAATTATTGTGTAATTCATCAAAAGTCAAACAAGTCTGAACATATGAACCATGTCAACCACTGTAAAATTGGAACAAGTTCTGAAGCTTATAAATGCAAAATCCCAGGGAGAAAAAACAGCTCAAATGCACAATCCACATTTCTCTCAAAAAAGTCTGCATAATTTCATAACCACTGCATGATTATGTACAAAATTCAAGTCACAAGGTCAGTGAAGGGTAGCAATCACCCTTTAAAAGGGGCAAAGGAATAAGAAAATTCTTGTGTAATTCATCAAAAGTCAAACAAGTCTGAACATATAAACCATGTCAACTACTGTAAAATTGGAACAAGTTCTGAAGCTTACAAAATTCAAAATCCCAGGGAGAAAAAACAGCTCAAATGCACAATCCACATTTCTCTCAAAAAATGACACCAAAAGCTTATTGCACAAGGAAAAAAAATAAAGATAGAAAGAGAAAGATATAACTAGACAGACCTTGATGGACAAGTCAAAGACAATCTAGTCCGACCAACAGTTCCTGCAACAGGACCCATGTCCATAACTTCAGCTCGCCTATGAGATAAGGCCTCCATAACTAACCCAACGTGTTCATCATTTACCTGGGATAAATACATCATAGTTTAGATAGAATTTTTTTGTCAAACAGAAAGTATCATTCTTCAAAAAAGTGTTGTGAACACTGAATTAATTTCTCACTTCAATTGTAACTTCTTCAATCGGCTCAAGTTTCTCACCACTTTCAGTTTTATACCTAAAATCACAGAGAATATTCATCCAGTGAATTATAAAAGTGATTGAAATAAGGAATGCAATGCAAAACTTAGCAATTAGAACCACCATGGAAGTATAAGTGGCTTTGGCCAATTATAATATACAGTGATCAGCTTTCCACATAAAGTAGAGGTTATAATACACAAAATTACCATTAAGTGTACCAATAAAATCCTTGATACAGATAATCCAAGCATAATTAAACAGACTAAACATGCTACCAAAAAACACTTGTGCTTAATGGCTTCTCATCATACTCTTTTTCTCTATTAAAACACCCAAAACAAATGCATAAAAAATCGCAGTGTTATTTATATACACAGCATGCCAGTCCCATGTAAAGCGTCTAACCAAAAACAATAACACACATGGGCCACAGAAGATAATAAGACCAAATTTGGATCCATACTCAGTCCTATAAAACTCACATGACTTTAGGTGGAGAGACAGACAACTCAAATCCTTCACGCCTCATATTCTCAATAAGGATGCCTGTTCATGAAGAAGAAGTTTTAAGCAATTGTTAACGAAAAATACATTCACAAATACATTTTGACAAGAAAATGTAATGTTCAGAGAAGCATAAACAAACCCAATTGTAGCTCTCCTCTTCCCTGAACTTCATATGACTCTGATAAGCCTGGAAGCACATTTATGGCAATGTTTGTTTCAGCTTCAGCCATCAGTCGATCACCAATTTTTCCTCCAGTCAACTACGAATAATTCAGCATGTAAATCCAGTTATCAAGCAGAGGAAGAAAGTATACAAACTTCTGAATAGTGAAATAGTTTTGGAACTTAAAGCAGAGGGTTACTAATACTAGCTGATAGCAGTAGAGAAAAATGGCATACAAAGCAAAACAAACCACCAAAGAAAGAAATGGACGCTAAACTGAACACAACTTACATGAGTACCATCACGACCAGCTAAAGGAGAGTCATTTACACCAAAAGTCATGGAAATTGTTGGAGGATCCAGCACAATTGTGGGTAATGCAGACATAATCTAGGACATTAAGATCATAAATTTATAGCAATCACCAAATTAAAAGGCCCAGGTAACCAAATGACCATTGATAGCAACAAAAGCCTAAACATATATTATTAATTATTATCTCAACCTCTGCAGTTGCTACAGTGTTGCCTATAATTGGACTTGCCAACCCAGCCATTGAAATAATATCACCAGCTCCAGCACAGTCAATTGGAACCATGCTTGTACCCTTCTTTTTCATTAATTTCACAACCTACAAGATAAGAAAATAGAAAATTAAAGCTTCCAATTAAGAGTCAAGACTTGAATGATCTTAATATAAATGTGACCCACTTCAAAAAATTTAATATTAGTACCACTGCCATTGTCTCCATTAATAATCATTTTGACTAACTAAATATCTTCATAAAAAGTATAACAGTCAGGCATAATCTTAAGCATTGTATAGAAAGAGTAGGATGTAACTTTTATAAAAAGAAGGATAGTATATATTGTCGTGTATGCTCCTTAAAATAAACAATAAGAAGTGGAGATTCTCCGCTCTCTAGCAAGCTCTAAAAAGTGTAGGCTTCCCCTCCATATGAAACCCATGTAGCTGACCCCACCTAGCGGGATAAAGCTTCTTCTTCTTGTATAAAATCTTCAGATGAATACTTATCCTACACTAGGAAAAGTACCAGTTTCAAAATATCCATCTGAATCTGAAACTATAAGATCATAAATCTACAAACCTTTCCATCATCAATCTTCACTACTCCAGAATCTTTGTTAGATAGACCATGAACCTTGTCACCTATACGAACAATCCCAGAATGAATACGTCCAGTCAAAATTCGCCCAAGATAGAAATCCCGTTCCATCATCGAAACCTGAAAGACACTATTAAGCATGGTTTTTCACTGATCCCAACCAAAAGACTCAAGAAATTCTGAGAGACTCAAGAAATTCTGAGAGAATCAACACAAACTCGAAACATACAAGAGATTAAAAAAATGAAACCATAGTTTTCAAAACCATTTTTTTGGACTATTAATAGTTATAATTTGAATTTCAATATTTGAAAGGGAAGTAGATTACATAATCCAGTGACAACAGAGGGTGGGAAGCAACACAAGAAGTTGACATCTTTAGAAGGGAATTTATCACATGAACAAAACAACAACAACAAATAAAAAATATTTATATTTAAATACCAACCAGCATTTGGAAAGGCGCGTCAATATTTGCTTCTGGTGGTGGGACGTGAGTTACTATGGCATCAAGAAGTTGTGACATATTTTTTGCCTCAGCAGGAGGATCCTTGGTAAAGGTGGCGGATGCCCACCCTTCTTTAGCAGAAGCATAAAGAACTGGAAAGTCTAATTGCTCCTCTATATATACAAATAATTAAGAGTCATGCATAACTCATGAAAGAACAGAGTCTAAGCTATGATACAAGTAAAGACAAAACAGAAATATTTATAGTTTGTACCTGTTGCACCAAGGTTGGCAAAAAGATCAAATACCAGACTCTCAACTTCATTACACCTCTCCTCTGAGACTGCATAGGCCATAGATTATAACTGAATATTAGGCCCAACCAATTACAAAAGAAGGTAAAATATGAAAAATATAATAATAATATAATTTTTTTTTTTTTTTAATTTTTATTTTTTCAGGTAAGATGGAAAATAATTGCTTCTTCTCCAATAGTAACGGAGGTATATAACTTTAAGCATCCATTTGGCCAAAATTTAGAACATGAACATGGCATGAGGAATAAAAATTTATAAGAGGAAAAATCAACAATATCTAAAAGGAAAACTGGTGACAGATGTGAAGAACAAGTGGCAGAGAAAGTGGATTGATTTGCTTTCCAAGATGTAAGATTCATATGTGAAGAAACTGCCAAAAAAATAGATACTTTTTTTTTTGGCGGAAATTTCAAGTTAGCATCATAAACTATGCTACTAATATATTTCTATTTTGCCTTTTGTCATGAGGCTTAAAATCTGAAAATAAACAATTGACAGATTACCTGAAGGTCGGTCTACTTTGTTCAAAAGAAGAAGCGGTCGTAACCCATACTTTAAGGCTTTTGCCAAAACAAATTTTGTCTGTGCAAGTGGGCCTTCACCAGCATCTACAACCAATACAGCTCCCTCGACCATACCAACAACTCGTTCAACCTAACCACCAACACTACTTTTAATCCAAAATAGAAAATGTTTTACACTAAAGAACATTCAGAAAGGCAGTCTAATTGAGGCATAATTACTTTCATTCATTACAAGGTAATGGATGGGACGCTGGGCATAAAATGTCCAAAATATGAAATAGTCAATGTGCATACCTATATAGTTCTTTCTTTGATAGATCAAGGTTTGAACCCTATCCTCTATCCTCACCCTACCCTTACCACTGAAGCTAACCTCAGGAAGCTTGCAAACTTATATGGTTCTAAATATTCAAATATTACATGGTTCACTCAAGGAAACATAGAATTAACATTTGCAGGGTATGAGGTCAAAGAAAATATGAAATGGAATAACAGGACGTCTATGACTTTTTTAGACAAGAACATTAATATCATTACTAGTATTTGATCTAAATCTATAGAACAGCACCACTTCATGATTAGTTTGAAAACTAATGAAATGTTTGATGCCATTATTAAAGCCCAGTTGATTCTATCAAACAAGAAAAGCAGAAATAAATCAAAATAAAATAAAAGGTAGCTCATACATACTTCACCACCAAAATCTGCATGTCCAGGCGTATCAACCATATTTAGCTCATTTTCCTTCCATGAAACCGAAGTAACCTGCAAATGGCAATTCAAAATCATGACTTTGCTGTAGGAGGAAAACAATTATTGTTCAGTTCAACAGAAGAATAGGCTTATATTACATAGGAAGTTAAATTCAGATATTCTTAATCCATAAGCTTGAGAGAGTCGACTACAGCCTTAAACACACAAACACGCAAAACAAAACAAAACAAAAAAGAACTCCATCCATTATTAAGCTGCACTTAGCTCCTGTTAAAAGAGGCCCAACGTGTAAGAAGTAACGCTAAGAAGTACAAAATAACTGTTTGATTCAAGTGCTAACATTTGAATCCTGGAAATTAGAACGATCGTTGTTATTATTTTTAAATGTTATGGAGGCATTATGACTCGCACAACTTACATCCATTAAAAAAAAAAATTTATGATCTGCATTATAAGGCGTCACAATATATTGAAGGCAAACTTCAATTAAATAATCTTACTTATTGCAGCTCAAACACAATATGTCTTTCACAAGGTTCCACCAAAAAAGGGTTTCTTTGACGTGTATGGAGAAGTGCGTATCAAAGCTTCAAACTTTAGATTCATTCGCTGCACTAAAATGGAGTGAAGAACAGAATTTTTGCAGTTGAGGATGCCATACTACCCACTCAGTACGAATATTAAGCTATTCAGTTTTCACAGTAAATAGGAACTACAAGTGCTTAAATACAATTGCTCCAGCCAATTCACTGGAATCCACAAACCTTGGAAGCGATCGTGATACCACGCTCGCGCTCCAGACTGATGGAATCCATGGCGCGCTCGTGGGGTATGTCGGCGCCACACTGACGAAGTAGTCGATCCATGAGGGTGGTCTTGCCATGGTCAACATGAGCAATCACGGCAACGTTGCGGAGGCGGCCGGGGTTGAGGGCGCTGCTAGGTTCCACGGCGGTGGTAGCTGGGGCGGCGGAGAAGGGGCGGTAGCCGGTGTTGATACGCGGCGATAAATGATATGGGGTGAAAAGGGATGGGGAAGAGGAAAAAGATTTTCTGGTAAAGGACCAGAGAGAACGAAGAATAGGTCCCGCCATTTCTCCCAAAGAGAGAGTGGCGAAGTTTCTGTTTTGGCCACCACGGGAGGATCACTTACCTGCTCTCTTTATATTCGTTGTTCCTACCTCATTGCACGAATGAACTCATTTTCTAGGGGCCATATTGACATTTTCCATTCTTTTCGACACATCTCAATCTCAAGAACTAAGAAATCAACTGACCCCCGTATATCATTATAAAATGGTATTGATCAAACTCATGAAAAACTCTTCTGGTGCTATTTTCACTTATTGTTAGTGTCACTTTATTGGTTATTGACAAATTAAGAAACTTTTCAAATATTTTCTTCCTTAGCTGAAATTGTAGTGTGATTTTTCCTTTCATTTTCACATACCTTCTTTTATAAAAATGTCATCATGCTTATTATGTTATTTTAATCATTTTGGATTGTAACTTATCACACATCTTAACGACCTAATAATATAATTTAAAAAGTTTTGCTTAAATCTATGTTTTATTAAATGTTAGCCATGATATATAGTGAAGGGTATGAACTGTATAGTTAAGGTTCAAACCTCTTTTAATATAATAATGATAAAATGATCATCGTTTAATTGTATTGAAGAACCTACCAAAAAAGTTATATACAACTTCATAAGAAGAAATAAAAATATTGAGGCAAACTAAAGAAATGATTAGTGCTACTTCTCAGGTTCTAAATATAGGGCCTAACTAGGTCCTATGTTTACGAGGTAATATATAAACTTTCTTTATCACAACTCTTATTTTAAATTGAATACATTCTTCTTGTATCAAAGAGATAGAACTTACCCACATAAAAAATACGATAAAAGAAGGTGGAAGAAGAGTTCAAGTGGCATGTAATAAAAAAGGAGGACTTGGGAAGAAGGTTGTGGAAGGAACAGAACAAGAGTTACACATGAACACTAATTATTAGAGGAAGGCACATGTTTTGTTCTTCTTTCGCTTTTTCTTTGGCTTAGGTGGCTGCAAAACAACCTTGATCGCAGCATCAAATACAGCCTTCACATTCTGTAAAATCCCAGCAAGCATATAAATTAGGCTAAGTTTTAAATCTCATCAGTTTCCTTCTTCAGTACATGTAATATGATTTAGATATCATACAAGTCACCAAATCATGTGAGTGAAGCCTGTTGACTTAGCTCAAAGCTATACAGACAATTTAGAAAACGGATCTTAGGTTTGTTAGCATCTATAACAAAATGATTGAGAGCTGAATCTTTATATGCCATTAGAGACATGTTTATACTGGAACTTGTTACTCCATCCGATCCTCAATGTAGGAATTAGATAACTAACTTACAGACATTAAAAAAATTAGTTAAGTTAGTTACTAATAAAAAATGTGTAAATTTTTCTAAAATACCCCTTGAATCATTTGTATCAAAACTGCCCCGTTGATTGGAAACTCCCTTTAATATCAGTAACTTGGGAAAAACTTTAAAATTTAGAAGATAAGGTGGATTAAGAAATTTTTCAAAAGCAACTTGTACATGTTTTAAAAAGCTTGTCTAGGCATAAGAATAAAATATCCAAACCTGCTGGGTTTTTGAGCTGCATTCTATGTAGACAGCAGCACCAATTGCCTTCTTCAGTTCTTCTCCCTGCCCAAGATCTATCATCAGTCTTAGGTGTGAAATTGGAAAAGGAACCAAGAAATGTGTAAGTGACTTGCCTGGGCAGTAGTTATCGGAGTAGCGCCAGGATGATCGATCAAATATTGCCTGTCATCTCGCAAATCTGCAGCCAGCATTAACCTTGATTCTTAGCTATTGTATGAAACTCAGATGAACTTGTAACTTCAATGAGACTGAATTTTAAGTAGTTTACAGTTTTAGATGATACCAAGTTTGGTGCCCACAAGCACAACAGGCACAGTTGAAGCATAGTGTCTTAGCTCAGGAATCCACTGTAAAATAAATAATAAGCTAGAGTCAGATTTTGAATGATGCAGGAATTATATAATAAAATTCGAAAAATGTAGGGATTGGATCAGCTAGAGGAACTTGTATCTAGATCCTCAGCTATAGAAGGTTCCACAAGAGTTGATCAGGCTCTTACAAATTGCAACCTAAATGTTCATCGGACTCTTGCAACCTAAAAGTATTCTATCAAGAGCTACACTCACAAAAAGAAACTTCTAATTCAAATTCAAAAAAGAAACTTCCTAACTCTCATACAATTCAAAACATTTAAAAGAGATACTCTAATAAAGATATTAATGATAAGATGTCATGTATCAGATCAATATTATAATCATAAGATATTAAATTGTATCCTTGAGATAACTATTTAGTAACTCATATATTTAAAATAATATATCCAGTGTATTTTACCAGATAATGGTAATTAATAGATAATACAAAGAATTTATTCAAAAATCTTCTAAATCTAAAGATCTAATAAAATTTAGAAATAAAACATAGAATAACTACAAAAATTAGTTAGTCATTTTTCTTGGTTCTTGTTAGGTCACCTTTAGCCCTTGAATGTTCATCACTAGATAATATCATATATTTTCAGTAAGATTTTCTTGTTTGTGTAATAGGTTTGGTGATTTGAAGGAGAACCTTTTTAGCTATATTTTCATAGCTGGCTTTGCTGATGAGGGAAAAGGCAAGCAAAAACACATCTGCTCCTCTGTAGCTCAAAGGCCTTAGCCTGTTGTAATCCTCCTGTCCTAAATCCATGAAGCTACAATTACTACATGAAAATTAAGGAATTTTGATTCCAAGAAGATCTAGTTTTGCAGGTGACAGAAACCTAAGAATCCGGAACCCATTAAAGTAAGAACTTACCAGCAGTGTCCCATAATCCAAGGTTAACAGTGCTGCCATCAACCACCACATTTGCACTGAAGTTGTCAAAAACCGTAGGCACATAATCCTATAGTTTTGTTCCCCCAAAAGAGATCAAATTAATTTTCCTTTTTGATCAATCTAAACCTATTCTTAATTCACAAGTTCAAACAAATTCAAACAAACAAAAAATCAAACATCTTGTGGGCATACCGTGGGGAAAGTATTGCTGGTGTAAGATATAAGCATACAGGTCTTTCCCACAGCTCCATCACCAACTGTAACACACTTAATGAACCTCGCAGTGCTCATCTTCTTCACAGATCCTTCTCTTTTGCCCTCAATTATTTTGCTGTTGTTTCCATCACAGAGATCTTCTGGGTAGATTTAAGTCTGGGAAAAAAAAATGAAACTTGAACAAGAAATTGAAAACAGAGAGGAGAGAGGAGGAAGGAGAAGTGAGTTTTGAATTTGAATAGAAATGGAGGGGAGGGAGGGTGGGATTTAATATAAGAGAGATCATGAGCACCAACTTTATTGTGGTGTGTTTTCATCTTTACAATTATTATTAATATTATTATCATTGCCTTTGGATTTCTGTTTCGTAAAGGGGAAGGACAGAGCTTTAGACCAGTAAAGGAAGCGTTTGGTGATGCAGTGAGTGGTGTTAGTTCATTAAGTATTGTACAAGGGAGAGATAGTGAATATGAATTATTAGTATTTAGAATATATCAACATTTCTTTGTGCCTTCCAGGGAGCAACTAGTGCTACAAACCACAACCAAAAAAATATATATATATTATGAACATGAAATCTAATAATTACTCAAGAGGACAAAATTATTTTTTCCAAATTAGTTTTCCAATGGGTTCTGGTATTATATTATTATCATAGATATAAATATAATTTCAGGCTAAGAATACAAGAGATGAAAAGAAAAAAGAGATATCAAGTGAATAATTAGGCGGTTCCCACTTGTATTAATTTGTTTCTTCTTTTTTATGTTTAAGAAGATGACTATAAAATATGGAAAAAATTAATGATATGGTGAAAATGGAGGTCTGAGCAGATAATATGAGTTGAGCCCGCAAGTTTATCAAGCCAACTCATGAGTTATGGCAGGTTAAAATTAACAACAAAGTGCCAGCCTGTCAAAATATGTGGGTTATCCTACCCTAAGCTGGCTTTCTTTTTCTTTTATTTTTTGCAATTTTATTATTTTTACTTTTTAAAAAATACTGCCTTACCCCTAATTTAAACATATTTGTGTTTTAGGTTAAGAACTTGCTCCTACATTTGATTTTTCACCTTTTTAAAAAAATATGAGGTCCGAATATGAAAATAATTTTTTGGGCTTTTGATTTTTTTAAAAAAAAATTAGGGAGTTATGATAACCATAAAGAGAAAAATTAGAGATTATACAAGTATTTATATAAAAATAAATATTCAAATTTTTAAAAAATTAGGCATGAGAATTGTATAAATTATGACCATGTATCAAAGGGAGTAGCCTCATCTCGAAAAGTTATCAGGCATATTTGAAGGTGGTTTAATTTAATACTATTTAATAAACCTTAGTCATTCAATCATTCAATAATTAGGTTAATTTAATTATATTAAATTATGAAAGTAAAATTGGTGACATTTCAAAAACAAAATACCTTCAAAATCTCAAATGAGTTTTATTTCCTACTCCTACAATAGTTTAAGTATTGATGATATTTGATGAGCAATTCATAACTTATTTTAGAAGGAAATTATTAACTTTAGAATTTTAAAATTTTGAAGGTATTTTTCAATGATTTTTCTAAAAAAATATTGAATTGGTATATAAAAAAATCTGAAATTTAATTTGAAAAAAATAATTGAAAACGAAGAGGGCTTTCCCAGCCTAACTTTCCAACCCCAAATACAGCCTGCCAACACACCTGGCAGACATTTTCAGTTGTGGCAAGCTCAACAGTAATGTGGAGTATCAACCGTTCACCGTTGGACTAGGGCCCAAGTCTACAAGCCGAACTATTTGATTAAAGAAAGTGAGTTCAGAAACTTAAAAAAAATAGAAAAAATGGTGTTAGGAATCCTTATCTTCAAGTGTGTATACTTGTATACTCTGACTCATGACAAATCTAGATTAGTCAGAATCAAAGGTCTTGGTAAATTGAGTGGGCAACTAAAAACAGAAACTCGCACATTACCGGTTGAAATGTGATCTTCTAAAAGATTTCATTTAATAATTAAATAGTAAAATATTATATTCCTAGAATATTTAAGATATTTGGGAAAAAATAATATATATATATGAATATGAGGTCTGAATATGGAAATGATTTTTTGGGTTTTTTCTTTCAATTTTTCTTAAAAAAAATATAGGGAGTTATGATAACTATAAAGAGAAAAATTGGAGATTATATATAATTATTTATATAAAAGAATTTTATTCGGATAGTTAAAATATTAGGCATGAGAATTATATAAACCAATAAACCTTCGCCATGTGTCACAGGGAGTAGCCACATATCTCTTGAAGGTGGTTTAATTTAGTACTATTTTATTAAACCTTAGTC
Source organism: Acacia confusa (assembly GCA_037074495.1). NCBI lineage: Eukaryota > Viridiplantae > Streptophyta > Magnoliopsida > Fabales > Fabaceae > Acacia > Acacia confusa. The sequence goes on from CM073509.1 coordinate 7,090,051, forward strand.
ATTCAATCATATATATATCTTGATCCTAAACATGTTGAAGAGATAACACGCACTCAACATCCCAACCGTCACCACACCCCCACTTTCATGATCGCCAATACAAGCGTGCTCACGAAGGATAACGTTACAACGGTAATACTTAATCGTACATTAAATTTTTTAGTTTAGGAGATATTATAGGATATAATCAAATTTATTGTTAAATAGTTTTAGGATTATGATATTATATTAATATAAAATATATAATTTAAATATTTTAAATAATTCAAGGAAGGTAGGGAATTTTAATTCAAAATATATATAATATATTTCAGTTATGGTATTATCATTTAAAATAATATAAATAAACGCCTTTCAAATAAGATTTGGATACATTTCTCTCCCGACTCATTTTAAAACTGTAAAAGGTGATTGGCCCTATGACGGATAATATTGACAACGAAAAATTGATATGTTACAATTTGTATTAAAATCAGGTTCAGGTTTACCAACGAGGACGTAAGGTGGGGTGGAGCGATGAGGGGTGAACAATATCGAAAGTAAGACTCTAAAATGTTACAAGTTGGGTAAGAAGCAACAAGTTGGGAGAGAAGTGAGGGTGAGTTATAATTGAAGGAAGCAACAAAAACTCTTTTCCGTATATAATATCGAAAGCAAGACCCCGCATGAAAATATAAGTTATAATTGTAGGAAGCAACGAAAACTCTGTTCCGTAATTGTTCCCTTGACTAAATGAAAAAAAAAATGTATTGACCATAATATTTAATAAGGTTATCTTCCTAATTAAATAATTTGTTGGTAAAAAAAATTAAATAAGTGATTTTTACCAAAAAAAAGTGACTTAAATTATATTATTCAAATGATATACACACATATATTTGGGCATATGATATGTCTAGTAACAAGAGGTAAGCTTTTATGCAGTTAAAGTAAAACTATATCGTTTTAATTGAATCCTACTAAATAAATATTGATTGAATCGGTTATTATTTCCGGTTACAATTCTCTGTTGCGATTCACAAAAAAAAATACCCATTGAATCGGTATAATTCTTCCCACAAAATAAAATCGAGCAAATAAAATATATTGATTGAATCATTATTATTCCCGGCTGTGATTCACACAAAAAATATTGATTGAATCGGTATAATTTTTCCCTATTTTAATTCACAGAAAAAGATTTGATTGAATTGGTATAATTCTTTCCTATTGCAATTCTTAGAGTTTAATCAGTAACCTTTCTCTATTTATGTGTCACAATTACAATTACAGTATCACAATTAGTAAGATTAAATATATATAATTAAGGTGCTTGATCTATCAACGTTTAAGGTGCTTGATCTATCAACGTTCACACTCGTATATGTATATTTGTATGTATATATAATAATATTTACATATATAGATCAGCATTAATCCAATAATAAAATATCATGAATATGTAATATATATATATATATATATATATATATATATATATATATATATATATATATTCATTCAAATAAGTTTAACTTGGAATCTTGGTTTGCGTAAGTATCAAAAGACAACTTCTTATCAAATTAAAAAAAATAAGTTTAAGTTCAAATCATATATTGACTAAAAATATATCAACCTCCTCTCTATTTTCTCCAAATTATAGAGACTTACATATGCCTAGCTTTTTACTTTTGAAAGACATGAAGGAAGGACATTTATTTTAAAAATCCATATAGACATTCCTTAAAATTAAAACATATGTGACATGAACCACTCTTCTTGTTTTAAAGATTAAACTTCCATTCATCAAATTAATACTTGACCTTGAAACCACAACATTGATTTTTTATTTTGACAAAAATGTCCCTCCCTAAAACAAATATTTTTTAATAATCGCATAATCTTTGATTAAAAAAATAATCATTCAATCAAATATAATCCAAAATTGAAAAATGTTTTCTAAGAAGAATTGTCATACTGTTAAATTGATTACCATATTACAAAATTAATTAAATTTATCATTATAAATTTTTATTTTTCAATAAAATTAAATTTTTAATCCCATTTATTTATTAAAAAAATACTTATGGGGTAATATATAACATACATATATCGGATAAAGTATCATGCAATCACACACACATATAGACACACACTTGCAATTAAGTTATAAAATTTAAAAAATGATATAATTTTTAGATTCTTATATTAATATATTATAATTCATAATTTTTAAATACGTCTCATTAAACATATGTTTTTTGAAAAAATAACTTACATTTTTTATCAAATTGTTAATAGTTTTCACATAAAAAATTGCTTAAAATTTTTCTAACTTTAGTAAAAATATTATAAAAATAAATTATGGGTTTCATATAATGAGGGGTAAATTAATAAATAAGATTTATTTGGATATGATTTTTACTTAAAAAATACTTGAAGAATTTTTTTAGAATATTCTTTAGAGGTGTTAATGTTTAGAACTAAAATATATGTCTTTAAAATAGAAGAGATGTACCTGTGTAATTAAAATAAAATAAAAGGGTACATAGAATATTTTACTCTTATATTGATTGGGATAATAGAGGCATTATATCCCACTGATAGATATTTGCTTATATTTAGTCTCAATAAAATGTCACTCTATATATAATATTTGTAAAGAGGCTTAATTAGTTGAAAGACATGGCAGTTATAGAGTTTTCCGAATATATCTCCCTCACGTTGATGTTTGATGTTTTTTTCGGTGCCCGACCCCAAAATCCGACCGGTACGCATCCCCCTCTTCTTCTCTATTTAACTTTCCTTCATCCACTGAAGCTATCTGGGAAGCTAGAGGGGCTCAGAGCGGCCCCCTAAATTTTTGTTAGAATTATATATATATATATATATATAATTTCGAATAATTTCCGGCTTCTTTATGGTGCAAATTTTGATTGGGTTGAATTTAATGTTTGCTTTAGTTAAATTTTGAAACAAGGGAAACAACAAAAGTACATAAACTTTAAATAGTATCTCAGCACATAAACTTTAGATGGTATCTCATGGACGAGGGATTAATATTCCTTATGCATTACTTCTATCTTTTCTCTCACATCTTCTATTTTTTTCTTGATTGTTCTTCTTCGTAAATTCTTATGATAATAGTCTATTTTATTATCTGATCAATCCACTTCATCACATATTGTGTTGTTTAAATTTGGCTTCAGTTATTAATTAGTATTTTAGTATTTTATAAATTTGGCTTCAGTTATTAATTAGTATTTTAGTATTTTACTTATCATCCCTAGAGCAAGATGAGCTCCTAAGGTGTGTGTCATCTAAGGGACTTATTATTAATTTCGGTGAGATTTTAGAGTGTGTCATCTAAGGGACTTATTATTAACTTCTTTAGGTGGATGGTGAAACCATCTTTTTCTTTTTATACTAAAGGATTATTAGTATTTTAATACCAGTTTCCTTCGGCTCTAAGGGCAGATCTTTTTATATGGAATGATTATTCGTAGTTTAATAGTTTCCTTATACTGAATGATTATTCGTAGTTTAATATTTTCCTTTAAACCTATGTTCTTGAATCCAAACAAGAACTTGAAAGTTACACGTAAAATTTTTGTTCAACTCCTAGGATGACGTAACTAAAAACAAACTCCTATGGGCAACATATATATAGAGTAACTAAAAACACTATATGAAGAGTAACTAAAAACACTATATGGTTGCATTGTCGTCAAGACACTATCATGGGAATCATCTTTTGATATCATCTTAGTGGTAGTTCTATGAATAATTTTGGCGTCTCAATTTAGAAAATGGCTCTCAAAAGTAGAGCTTTTGATGCTAAGAGCACTACCCTAGACGTCTCTCTTGGGACGTCTCTCTTTTAAGAACACTAGACACGTCTCTCTTTTAAGAACACTAGACATGATATTGTATCGCCTAATCAAAAAGCAGTTCTTAAGTGCTCAACGCCTAATCAAAAAGCAGTTCTTAAGTGCTCAAAAGTAGAGCTTTTGATGCTAAGAGCACTACCCTAGACGTCTCTCTTTTAAGAACACTAGACATGATATTGTATCGCCTAATCAAAAAGCAGTTCTTAAGTGCCCTCGTGTTACCTCTTGTTAATCTTCAAACCCTTTCATTCCTTCTTGCTCCACCCTCTCTTTTTCTGATCTTCAACACAGTCCACAAGCTATGTGGAGCAACTTGGCGAAGAGTCCAAAATAGGAGACCTTTAGATTTCCTAGGAGACATTTGTGGCAAAATCAGAGGGCGAAAACCAATTACCTCGCCACCAGCTCTGTCATTCTTCCTTTTTTAGAATAATTGATATCAAATTCAAGCTAGCTAGGGGTGTCAGATTTCAGGCTTGGGTTGATATGTCAAGATTTTACAGTTGGTATCAAAGCCAATTGGTATCAAAGCTTCGATTAAAGTATGTCAAGATTTTACAGTTGGTATCAAAGCCAATTGGTATCAAAGCTTCGATCAAAGTGGACAATATCGAGAGTGTCTGCCACAAGTTTCTCAAAGCTAATTGATATCAAAGCTTCGATCAAAGTGGACAATATCAAGAGTGTTTGCCACAAGTTTCTCTCTCTCAAGGTATGAGAGAAATATACTTAGATGTTCTTATTAGCATCATGTAGCCATGTCCCTGCCCTTAATATCCATTGCTTCTTGCAACATTAAAATTTGAATCACGATACTAGAGTCCCTTAAATCACTATTTTGCAACACTGACTTCACAAATTTCATTTTTTTTCCTAATTAAACATGTGTTTCCTAATTAAGCATGTTATCATCAAACTTTGCGTAACTTTTGATTATCATGTCACTTTTTTGCAATACCATCAAAGCTCCCGTCAAAGGGAGGAAATTTCCACTTCACAAATTTCACACTTTTCTTTAGCCCAAACTTCACATAACTTTTGATTATCAAGTCAGGTCTCAATGACATACTGAAACTGTCCTTAAATGTGATTTCTCTAATTCCAATTCTATCACACTCCATCCTCCCCTTCTTTCCCGCCCTTTAAATAATCATTTCCTCAATCCAAAGTTATAAGAGTATATTGGATTCAACCATACCTTCCTTCCCGCCCTTTAAATAATCATTTCCTCAATCCAGAGTTATAAAAGAGTATATTGGATTCTACCATACCTAAGGTCTGCTATATTAGCCGAGAAGTGGAACAATCTAATAAGGTTTGCATCAAATCTTCATCTAATGCTCCACATCTTGCATAATTAGCCTCACTTTCCAAACAGTTTCCTCTCATATATATATATATATATATATATATATATATATATATATATATATATATGCGCACGCATGTACATTCAATAAATCATATTCTCCTTATAATAGTTAATTTTTCAAATTTATCTATTTCTCATGCATTTAGTATGAAGGAAATTTTCAAAAGTCCAAGATTTTAAGGGAAAATAATTAAAGTATAAAAGATAAAGATAAAACTTAAAAACAAATTTAAGTAATGGGTATGTTAATATTGTGATGGATCATATGAACTACCTACTAAAAGGCCAGACCCAAGAGTAATCTTTTCGTGGACCTTATAAACAAAGTTTAGCACATGTACTAAACCAATGTTATTTATACAAACTTCACTTTTTCTTCCATCCTCATGAATCACATCGTAAGGTTTGTATTTTGGTGTAATTTCCTTCTTAATTATATCTTTTTCATATGATTTTGTTGTTAATGGTGCAGGCAAATTGCTTCAGTTTTTTTTCTTCTTTCCCTTCAGAAATGATTGTGAATTTTGAATACTAGAAACCTTATATCCGTACAATGATTCAATAACATAAGAGTCCTTCCTTCATGTCTTTCAAAAGTTAATAGCTTGGCATATGTACTTTGATTAACTTAGTTAATTGTATTATTGACCAAGAATATCCATACAAAAAAAAATTTAAATATACATTATGTGTTGGCTAGACATATATATGAAATATATGAACAACCATTTTAAAGAGAACGTACACCTGAAATTCTTTAGTTATTTTTTAAAAAATAGTTGAGATTATCCTATGATTAGGGCTCTTCATATGTATTCAAACTTTGAAACCTATATTCATATATCCACATCACCTCAATTGGATATTTAATTTATATCTTATTAATTGAAAGTTAATTATTCGGGCATTGATATGTTAGGAATATATTATGATTATGGTATATGTGATTATAAATTAAGCAGATAATACTATGCAAGGAAATAAGAACGAGAGAGGACAACATGGAGCATGTGCAGCATGCAAGCACCAGAGAAAGAAGTGCCGTGAGAACTGTGTGTTGGCTCCATATTTTCCGGCAAAAAAGAACGAAGAGTTCCAAGCAGTTCACAAAGTGTTCGGAGTGAGCAACTTGATCAAGTTAGTGAAACGCGTAAGAAAAGAGCATCGAAAAACTTTGGTGGAGTCCCTCATATGGGAGGCAAAATGCAGGCTACAAGATCCAGTTCTGGGTTCTTCTGCATTCAAGATAATGTACGATCACCTCCGGCAACAGATTCATCGTAATCATAATCAGAATCATTACCAGATACTGCAGCTACCGTTACCTCATCATCAACTTCATCAACAACAAGACTTGAAGAACTTTCAGAATCACTTAGTGGTTAATGGAGAAAGTTCATCAGTTGAGGATGGGAGAGAATTTATTCATCCAAATAATAAGAATAACATGAATGTGGTTCCTGCTTTGTATGGATCAGACTCCTCATCACAAATTTCCAGTTTGAATACGTTTCAGCAAAACCATCTGCCCAAGTACCATTTTTCAGGTAATATCATATACGAGCATATAATCAACGTAACGCTCGCTTTTCATTTCATTTAAAGTTATTTTGATTAATTAAGCATGCATCTATGAATCTATGTATCTGTTGTAGTTTCTAAACTGTACGTACGTATATATTGATCCTCTTTTCTTGAAGTTGGAATTAAACAAACCACTATTCTAAGTTCTAACAAGCAAATTAAAGTTGACCTGTTATGTATCTGGTGGCTTATTTAGTTATTAATTATCTCATCAAAACGAGTATTAGCTTGCCTAATTTTTAAATTTAAACATTCATTTACAAATTATAAACAATAAAATATTTTCAATTTATATAAATATTGCAAATTCATTAATCACACATTCATATGTGTTATGTAATATATTGAAAATATTGTCAACAATTTTTTTATTAATATTATAAATAATAACAACTATATGTATATAAAATTCAAATTATACCAATGAATGAATTTGAATTTTTTTATCACAAATAATATTACTTGTTTTACTTTAATTAATTTATGCTTATTGCATTCAATCAATGGACGAGGAATGTAACTAAGGGTTGAAATATGTGTTTTCCCAAATTTTATGCGTGGGATTAGGTGATAAATATAATCATATTATTTATAGTTTACGAAGCATATCTTTTTTTTTTTTTTTGCCCGATTGAATTACGCAGCATATCATTCCCACATTTTATATATTATTAGTATGAATATACCATGATAAAATTGTTGGTTTCTTGCTTGGCACATATATAAATATTATATTATACTATAAATCTCTGATTCTAACTGTATTCTTATCCTTTTCAATGCAACTGTAGGTCAACAATTCAACTAAATAAATAGCAATCTGAAGGCCTTAAACTATGTGGGAGGGCATCTTGGTCATTTTCATCCAACCCTACTAATTAAATTCTTTTCATATATGCTAACATATGTATATTTTTCAAGGGAAGAAGATAAAGGAAAAAAAAAAAAAACCAGTTGATATTTTTCTTATCTTTTTTCCTACTTCAAAGTTCAATTACAGTATTTGAATTTAATAGGTATTTGTAACTTTTGCCTTTTCACATAAATATTTACCTTGTATTAATTAAAAGTGTTGGACTTCGATCATGGAAAATTATTCATTCATCATGCATGGTATGTAATATATTCAAAAGCTTTGTCATTAATTTTTTCATTAATATTATAAATAATTACAACTATACATGTGTGTGTTTGGAAGGTGAGTACGTTATACCTCTATAATTCTCACTTAGGAATGAATTTGAAATTTTTTTTAACAACACTAAGAAGGATGTTATAATGAGAGTCCTGGGTGCTGGCCTAAACCTAAAACCGGAGGTATATACCCACGCCGCTGATATAAAAAATGGAAAGAAAAAAAATTAGGTGCCAAATAAAAAATGCAATTTAATAAAATGAATATTGACTTCCTGACTTATTAACAATTTAATAAATGCTTATATGTTTTGTCAGTATAAAAAAAAAATTGTCATAAATACATATCAATATAATGCTAATTTTTTTTTATTTATTTTTTTGGTGGTGGGGTTTCTATGATTGTTATATGAGTGGGAATTACCTCCGAAGGGGAGGTGAATGATAACTAAAAAATTAAGACTAAGGATAACACTTTTATTCTTATAAGTTAATGATAAAATCACCTAAAATATCAACTATAGATAAACTTCTCAGACCAGCCCCTATACATGTACAAGAACATTATGACATGTTTTGCATCCCAAGTACCTGGACGCAGTTTAAGAGACCTAACGCCTCATCCTAAACTAATTGGACATTGTTTTGCTATCTCCTTATTTATATATATATATATATATATATATATATATATATATATATATATATATATATATTTTAAGGGATAGCAAAACAATTTTACATGTGTTTGGTTTGAGAGAGTGGAACAATTTTTAGGAAAGATATTGACTAAATTATCATTAATAAAAAAAAATATTTTTTTTTATTGAGGGTATATTATAAAAATATTAAAAATTTTATATAGGCTATTTTGTAAAGATGAGAGAGAAAATTTCTCTCTTATCTTTCTTTCCCCTCAAACGAATCCTAGTGTAAGAATAAATTTTAGTGTACCAGTGAAGATGTTGTACTTCTAGAGGTGGATACACTTTGGAGAGCAAGGTAAGGAAGTTATAAGTAGGGTTAAAATTAGACTCATGTCGATGTGTGCAAGTGAGGATGTTATATGATTGGAAAGCCTTATTTTATTAATTTTATCTTTAAACTTGTTAACTTTTTAATTTTACCTCTAATTATCAATTTTAAGTAATTAGACGTGATAATCTATATTATATTTGTTTGATAAAGACAAGGAAATCCACGCAACTAAGCCCTCAAAGGCCGCACTCCCATATTCCGAGCATCGGCCACTATGTTTGAATCACGAGCATAATGAATCAATTCCACACTTGGACGTGATGGTATATATTACGCCAGTTGGAGTGCATGCATGCCATTAAATTTTCTATTAATTTTTTGTAAATTTCCTTAAGAAATTAACTTACAATTAACACACTTAAATTTTTATTTTATTTTTTAAAAACTTTTTAAGAATTAAATTTTAGGTGTAAAGTACAAAATCTTAAGAGAATAATTATGGAGGAACATATTATTGTTTTCCAAAATAAAATAAAGTGACCAAGATATTAAATTGACTTAATTTAAAAAGAAATCAAATTATTAAACTAAAAATTCAAAATGTTTTGAATAGACCAAAGAGAAACAGAGAACTAGATGCAAGGTCCAAACTTGATTTACTTGGGGGTATTTTAGTACTTCCATCTTCCCATCCACATTCTAATAGCATATGGTATTTGACTCACTTTAAATAAAGTTTATGGGTATTTTTATCCCCTTATTATTTTTGAGTCAGAGATATTTTAGTACTTTAAGAAAAATAGTATGGATCCCATTACAAAAAATAATAGACATTAGTATATTTTAATGAACATGTCCTTTTTTGTTTGATTTTGAAAGTTTTTGAATATTTTTGTACCAAAGGGAAAAAAAAATTTATGGTGTTAGAGGATACTCTTATTTATAAGTCCCTTTTTACCAAAAAATTTGGTTTTATTTATAAGTCCTCCTCCAAGTAATAAATGAGATTGTGATAATTTTATTTATATTAATGGTACTAATGAAAATAGTTAGAGAAGAAATAGTTGAAAGACTCATTCATAAATGAGGTAAAAATTAAAAATTTAGAGCTAACCACCTCTATTGTGTGATTTAGTGAAAAGAGGGTGTATTTTCTTACCGACCGGTATTTATTTTTTTTTTTCTTTTGAAAAAAAAAAAATGAAGAGGCAGATTCATCCCGAGAAAAATTGGGTGGAAGATTTTCGTCATTTCATGGAAGTGAACGGAGAGAGTGGAGGGAGAGAAGAATCCCGCCGATAATGACAAACTAGGGGAGGAACAGTAGCGGAGCTGATCCCCTACAATGCATCTGCAAGCTTGCCGTCTATTTATCCCTATTGTCTGCTTCTCTCGCCTTCATTTTTCTTCTTTACTACAGTCTCGCGCCACTTAACAATTCCCTCCCTTTTGATTGATGCTATCAAATCACGTCTTTGCCGATGATTTCTTCACCATTTTCGAATTCAAAACAGGGGAGGAAAGTGGAGCATGGTGTTGTCCGAAACTGAGGTGTCATAAGACTTGCTTTACTACGTATTTTTCTCCAACACTTTCTGTGAGTTTGAAATAGGGGACTGAATTTGATTGTTAATTGGTGAATTTGTTGCTTCGATGGACTTTTGTACCTTGATTCATCCTTGCATGTTAGTTTGGGAAAAGGCTTGAATATGTGGGTGGGTGTCATCATTAGATGTGACTAAGTGTACATGAAGTGTTTGATGAAATGCTTGAAAGAAAAAGAGAACCATAATTGAAATAGATAGCCAGCCATTATAAGTACAACCTTAATTTGAGTTTAATTTATATGACTTGGAACCCCCTTATATACAAGTATAAGAGAGATGTTCTTTAAGCTTTATTAGGATAACTAGATAAGAGTCAATCTATATTGTCTATTTCTGTATGCCATGTTTATCCATGCACACTCTTCCCCATATCCACCGACACAAGTATTTCTCTGACACTATTATGAAGTTTCCGTCTTTATGATGTCACAGGCTGCTTCGATACTATATTAAGTCTATCAGGAATGGTGATTGGAGCAACAAAGCACTGGAAACTATTTTTTCATTTCAGTCCTCTTCTGAAACAAAATCATTCAATTCCCTCAGTGTTATCATCACAAAAGCTTGAGCAGGTTGTTAGAGCTGAAGTAGAAGCTAAAAACTATGAGAAAATACCTGACCTTCTCACTTCCTCGGAGTCCTGTCCAAATCCAAATCCAAACCCTTTTTCTTTCTTTTCTACGTTTCCCGAAAACACGAGAGTGCAAATTATTGATGAAATGTTGCAATCATTCATACCTCTTAGACCTCGCTCTAAGCCTCAGATAGCCTATTCATATCTCCTTTCATATACTCTTGAAAGCTCCGATCACCTCCCTCTTGCTCTTGCTATTCTACAACGGACTCTTCGTTCTGGTTGCTTTCCTGTTCCTCAAACCCATGTTCTCCTCACATCTGCTTGGTTGAACAAACGACAGCAATGTCATTCTGTTTCTAACATTTTGCTTCAGATGCAGTCAATCGGATATCAACCTGATTGCAAGACTTGTAATTATCTACTATCATCACTATGTGCTGTTGATCAGTGGATGGAGGCAGTTAAAGTCCTGAAAGGCATGAGTGGAGCAGGATGCTTTCCTGATCATGAGAGTTACGCCATTGTGATTGGAGCAATGTGCAGAGTAAGAAGGACTGCCGAGGCATGGGACTTGATGAAGCACATGGTGGGTAAATGCGGACTGACACCAGGACAGGGAACACTAATGAAATTGTTCGCGGCATTACGGGCAAATAGGGAGATATGGAAAGCAGTTGAGATGATTGAGTTCCTGGAGAGTCAGGGTTACACTGTCGGATTTGAGAGTTATGAGATGGTGATTGAAGGGTGCTTGGAGAAAGCTGAGTATGTTTTGGCTGGAAAGGTTGCAATGAGGATGACAGAAAGAGGTTTTATACCATATATCAAGGTCAGGCTTAAGATAATTGAAGGTTTGGCCAGTATTGGTGAGTGGCAAATAGCTTCTGCTGTGAGACAGAGATTTGCTTACCTTGGATCTTAGCGGCTAAATTGATGATGGGGTAAATAAACTGAGGACACACTGAGGCTAGGTAAGATATGCTTGGGGCTAAAGTTTTAAACATGGAAACAGAGTGAGAATAATATATTGCACATTTGGGCAGGATTTATGTTCTGAAAATGAGTCAGTTAGTGTTGATTCAATTGGTTAGATTCAGCTACATCAACCGAACGCTCGCTTATTGGTTATTTTTGGTGTGTGGTGAGCATGAGTAGAACGATGCAAGTTCTAAATTTTTGTCCCCAAACAGAAGTTAATGAACATAAGACAAGGTCTGAATTTATAGCTTCAAGCAATAATTTGGCAGTAACAATGTTTGTTGTTGTTATAAGAAAATGCAGTAAATGTTGTTCGAATGTTGAGAAATTTGGATTAGGACCAATTGTTGCACTCGGAAAATCGATGCAAAGTTTTGGTTGACTTATAAAATTGGTCAATTGGTCAAATTAGCCGAAAGTAGATTGACTTATTCCTTTCCTTCTATTACATAAGATCATCTGGTTGATAATTGAAGTGAAAATGAATTCTTTGTATGTGTGTGCATTAAATATTGCGACGATGAAAAAATTTAAACAAAATTTAATAGCATTCAGTAGATATTTGTGTCTGTTACATTCATGTCAGAATAATGAATAATACTAACCAAGTATTTTGATTCATAAGGAGATAAAGTGTGACGAAAATAATTACATATGTTTTATTTCTTTTGTACCTTTTTCTTTTTATTACCTTCTATATTTAGTTTCTTAAATTTATCAAAACAAGGCAGGTTGTTTTATAGAAAAATAAAAATTTGACGTAATTCAATCATTTTTTGTATAGACTATTTTTATGAATAAATTCCAACAATTTTTTCGGACCCATGGTGGTTTCAAGACGCATGCATATTAAGAAATAAAAAGGGAAAAAAGAGGTCACTGTAAAAAAACACAAAAAGAATATTGTTACGTTTTCTCCTCCCCCTAGAATTCCTTTGTAATTCTGAGGGGACGCTTGTTACAATGCTTTGTTCATGGGGAAGAAGGTAGCTTATCTTTCTAGGTTCTGTTGGATTTTGCAGGCTTTGTGTTTTGTCTTTTCACGTCTTTAAAGGAGAGAAAAAAGTGTTTCCATGGCAAAACTACCTCCCCAGATCCCAAACACCAAACTTGGTTGGTCCGAACTTCCTAATTCTTCCCCACCGGAGATTCCTTCCGGCGCAAGATTCTCACCGGATAATGCCAATGCTGCCACCGCCACTCAGGGCCCTTTTTGGGCGGATGAATTCCAGGATTTCTGGTTGGTGAGACGCCAAGGCCAATGCCCGTCGGTGAGCGATTACATTACTTTCCTCGAGGATCCCGAGTTGCATGTTGCAAGGAATGTTCGACCCAGGTTTGAGGCTGAGAGTGAGTTTGATAAATTTGATGATGAGAAATTCATGACCATGTTTGATAATGATGAATCTGGGGCTGCTAATCCTCGAACCATGTCCTCAGCAAAATCTTCTAGCCCTTCTGATCATAAAAGCAATATTAAAGATGAGAAAGAAATCACGAACCAAGTCCAACAACACCAGAACCTGCACAATCAGAACGAAGATCAACAACGTCAGCATTTGAAAAACGAGCCTGATGAGGTTGAAACTCAGATAACCAAACAGCAGAAGATACATCCTTCAAATAATACATTAGCAACTTCTTCCTCTGACAAGATCAGTGATCCTAAGAGGGTCAAAAGGTAAATCAATCATCATGCATTTATATAATAGACAAATACTATGCCTTCTGAATAATGATTCTGTCATCATTTCAATCAATGGGAAGCAGTGGTTTGCATCATTGTCTGGATATTATTTCAGATAACATGTCTCATTTGCCCCTATAATTTTGGTTTTGCATCAGAATATTGGCAAATAGGAAATCTGCACAAAGATCACGAGTGAGAAAGCTGCAATATATAAACGAGCTAGAACGTAGCGTAACTTCATTACAGGTGCAACATTTTATGTTTAGTCATCTTCATATGGCAATGGTTTGATATGTAGTCGAAGTTTTGACTTTTTCTTATTTTGTCAAAAATGGAAAGGCTGAAGTATCAGTAATGTCTCCAAGGGTTGCATTTTTAGATCGGCAACGCTTGCTTCTAAGTGTTGACAATGATGATCTCAAGCAACGAATCGCTGCCCTCGCCCGAGACAAGATCTTCAAAGATGGTATTTCATTTCACTCACTGATTTTATTAATGCTTGCTTAATTATCTAATGGCTAGGAAACTGGCTACTCATTCAGCTAATAGCTAGAGTTTCTGGTATTTTATATAGCCAACCATACTCTTCAGAATGAAGCTGAATGGGTTATGTTATGTATGTATGAATGAATCTATATATATATATATATATATATATTGCTTTAAAACAAAAACTTGATAACAAACAAGTTGAAATTGCTCAACAAAACAGTTCCTTAAATTCTAATGATGTATATATGCAGCTCTTCAAGATGCACTCAGGAGGGAGATAGAGAGGCTAAGGCAAGTTTGTCACCAACAAAAACCCAACAACATCGAAAATGTTGCAGGTTCAACATCCCCCTCACGAAATCCAAAATGTCACGGTCAGGCTGAAACGGAACAGCTTCGCCTCAACGTCTGAATATTCTTCCCATAGTAATGCAATGATGATCACGTAGCTAGTTTATGCATGATACTGTTATTCTTGTTACTGTATATAAGAAACTTCCTAGTCTTGGATCAGAAGGGAGAAAGAACACAGGGAAAGAAGAAGAATTTAACGGACAATTGATAAATGAGTGAGAATAAGGCAAGTTCAAAGTGGTAAGGCCATTGTTGGTACTCTTTTGCTGCTATGAAACAGAGCGCTCATGTGAATTGTTCAATTCAAAGAATTGGACCACTAAAAGTGTGCATCAGTGTCATGCAGAGCAACATGTGTGCACAACAAGTTTGAAGAAACTGGACTGTTTTTGCCCATAAATGCAAAGGATATATCTTAAATATTGATGATCATTGCAGCATTGTTGATCATTGTTTGGATGTTCTGCAATTTAAGCAGTGGAACCTTGGGGTGCATGAAATGAAAGTGTTGTAAAGTCTTTTAGGGTTAAAATCCTCTGGGGGTGGTTGTGCTTTATAGCTGCTACACTTGGATGTAATTACCTCATTTGACGTTACTGATTAAGAAAACATGAGAACAAGTGTATATAATCAATTATATCTTTGAATATGACGAAAGTTGTACCTGTTTCACCCTATTCTTTTGGTGTAATTGTTCTTCCTTATGACCAAGGGTGGAGAGATTTCTTTAATGTTATATCAAATTGGTTGTGATTGTTTTGAATCTTCAAAATAAAATGCTTGGAGATCTTTTTGATGAATAAAGACCTCAATTATATGTTCGTTGTAAATCATAGTTCTCTACCCCTTTGAAAGGCATGATAGCTTCGATAGTGTAAAATTTTTTTCAATAATAATTATTTATTTACCCCATAATCCACAATTCTAACTGAGCGTCATGATGTTTACTAATTGAAAAAATTTGAAATAAATATCATTTGAATTTATAAAACCCCAAAAGGTTTGTTAACACAAAAATAACATAAAAGTGACAGTGATTAAAATGAAATTTTAAAGTTTTGATGACTTTAATATTATACCCCTCAATTTTTTAAATAAAATAAAAAGAAAAGATGCCCTTACTGAAGTACTAGCACCGGCCGATGCTAGCTCCAACTCCAGCTACTTGAACTCCACCATTTTTGTCAAAGGGGCAATGGGTGGGATTTAACCCCCCCCCCCCACCCCTACCATTTTGTCAAAGGGGCTGGGTTGCCATTGGGGCCAGTAAAGCCCTTCTGTTATATAAATGCATTAGTGTGTGTGTAAATAAAGGTATAATGACATTAACAAAATAAGTGATGGAAATAACTAAATGCATAATGGTATTTACTAGAGACATAATTGTATAAACTAAATGAATAATGACATTAACTAAAGAAATAATAATATCCACTAAATGGGTAATGATATTCATTTAAGGCATAAATAAACTAATTAAAGATGTAATGATTAAGTTTGGGAAAAAACCTATTGGTCCAATCCATGCTCATCCATGACAATGGTATTGAATAAACAAATATTGTAATTGTTTAAAGGTGTAATGACATTGACTAAATAAGAAATAATATTGACTAAAAGTGTAATATTATTGACTAAATGAGTAGTAAGATTGACTAAATGTGTAATGACATTGGCTAAATGAGTAATGATGTTGATTGAATACGTAATGATATTGACTAAATGAGTAATCAAATCGGTTAAGCACTTAATGACAATGACTAAATGAGTAATGGTATTGATTAAATGAGTAATGATATTGACTAAAGGTATAGACGTGCCCACTTAATGAGTAAATTCATTTAGTCAATAACATTAATCATTTAGTCAGTGTTATTACTTCTTTAGTTAATCTCATTACTCATTTAATCAATATTATAATGCCTTTAATCAATATCATTACTTATTTAGTCAATGTTATTATACATTTAGTCAATCTGACCACTCATTTAATCAATATCATTTCTCAATTAGTCAATGTCATTACGCCTTTAGTCAATCACATTACTCATTTTGTCAATACCATTATTGAGGATAAGCATGGACCGGACCATTGGACTTTTGCATATGTCTAACTAATACACTTTTAATCAGATTATTTCCGCCTTAAATGAATATCATTACTCATTTTGTGAATATCATTACACCTTCGGTTAATGTCATAACTCATTTAGTTAATACAATTATGTTTTTAGTCAATACTATTATGCATGTACTCATTTTTATTACTTATTTTGTTAATGACATTATACCTTTATTTTTATTATACATATATAAACTAATGCATATATATATAACAAATTGGCCAAAAGCCCCTTTTGCAAAATGGTTGGGTGGGTTAGAGGTGGCCAGCTGGCAATGTTGCTCCAACAAAACACCCCTTTTTTTCTTTTTTTATTTAAAAATTGAGGGGTATAATGGTAAAATCATTAACACTTTAAAATCACAATTTGATCCTTATCCCCTTTATATCATTTTCATATGTTAATAAACTTTTTGAGATTTTATAAATTTAAATGGTATTTATTTAGAATTTTCTCTTATTAATCTACCTCATGCGATTCATTAATTTTAAATCTGTCTTTCTACTCCCTCCATCAATGTATGTAATACGAGTACTTCTTTATATGAAATAATATATATAATACTTTTATCTAATATTAATTGACCCCTAATCCATATAATTCTAGTACTTTTTTGTACTCAATTTTATCTAATATAATCACATAAAAATTCATTTGAGTAATTAATAACCCGAAAAATTTTTAAGGGCAATTTTGTCCTACAAGTGTAAAAAATATAGCAATTTTGTCCTAACCGTTATCCCAATTAACTTTGACCGTTAATTGACTAATAATGTTGACCTGATAGTTTACATATCATCACGTTATTTTTGTTAAGATACAAATTTGCCTTGGAAGTTTTAAATATAATTTTGAAAAAAAAAAGATAAAGTAAATGAAACATAAACTTTCTACACAAATTTATACCTTAACAAAAATAATCTGGATGACGAGTAGCTTGTCAACTCAACATATTTAGTCAATCAATGATTAAAATTAATTGAGATAATGAGCAGATAAAATTACCCTTTGAGCCCATAACAATTTATAGATTTTTAAATCTATTATTGGGATGATTTAAATATCTTATAAAAGACTGTTGTTTTTATTTTTTCTGAGCAAACTATCATATATTTTTTTAGTTTCCAATTAATTACTGTTAAGAAAATAGTCACCCACCCTTACAGTCAGGCGAACATCCGCGCCAAAACCAGCTTCTTTTATTTATTTTCTTTTTAGGGTTAAAATGTAATTTTACTAAGTTTTATTTGGAGGGCCTCACATAAATAAGTTTTAGAATGAATAAAAATACCAATAAACAATTTAAAATGATACAAAGTCACTAAAAGTCTAAAACCGTAAAATTTCATTAAACATTCGTTAAGTTCATAATGGCCAATTTAAAGTAAACCATAATGGACATTAGATAATTTATTGATATTTTTACCCATTCTAAAACTTATTTATGTCAAGCGCTTCTCAAGAAATTTTTTTGTAAAATTACCCATTCAACTCTTCATTTTATATATCAAACTAACTGAGAAACACTACGTCTTATGGCATCCATCACAAACTCACAGGCACCACCAGACTTCCTCCTTGAGATCAGAGAAAGATGTAATGTTACAGACTTCGGAAGGCAAAATCCATGAACATATATTTCGAGACAGCAACCTCAAACAAATTCCCCATTACTCACTAAGAATATCGCCGGTGATTTGGTTTCCGCTACCTTATCTTACCACTAATTCTCACACACTAAACACAAATGAGCCAAAAAAAAAAACAACATGAACACAAACATAAGGGAGTATAAGCGCACAAACAGAAATATAAGTGAGTTACATAAACACACAAACAGAAACACTCATATTGGGGAAGGCCAAAAAGAGAGGTTACACTCATTGGTGCAACGTTTGAGTCCATAAAGACCAGAGAATTCTTAATCACTCGGGAATAATCATAATATCATATGCGAGGAAGAAGTAACTTGACAAGTGTGTGTGTGTTTAGATTAATTTTTGGAAAATAACTTTTACAATTTACGGAGGAAGCATGCGAGAGAAATTATCTCGACTTGTGGAAAAAAAACTTTTAAAACCACGGTTTCAGAATTACCTAAAAACTAAGTTTCCTCTTAACTCTCTGGTAAAAATATTTATAGGCATATGGTAACAATTAAGACTATCATCAACTTCTGTTAGATTATCTTATACAGAAGAATAAAATTCAAGATGGAGAAATTCACACAACTTGAGCCATACAAAATTTTGACTTGTATGATATCAGTTGCCTCTAATATGATTATTTCAAGATTTTACAAAACAAAACAAAAGCAAAAAGGAAAGAAACAATTGATGTGAAGTTTAAACTCCCAGAATTTGCAGAGGCACCAGGTCTATTTTCTTATTTATGATTAAGAATACAGAAAGCATGATCAGTTGATGATAAATGCTGCGCAAAGCCTGACGCAGACAGTATTCCTAGAAATCCAACCAAAACATTAACCACAAACACACCATAAACTAATTGAACAGATTATTCGCTGATCTTAGGAAGTGAAAGTGCATGATAAATAACTAAGGGAAATCAGAAGAAGTAAAAAATAAAGAGAAAGCATTTCACTAATGAAAGATGTTGATATGTACTCAAAATAATATGCTAAACTTAAGTTCCAAAAATGAAAAGATGGAAATGTCATTGCAACAACATGCAATCCGAAAGTGTGCTAGAGGAACCTCTAGAGTCTAGAGCAATCTCGCAGATGAAATTAACATATCGAGACAACATCAGCTATATAGGATTAGTGTAACACATAAGGAAATAATCAACATAACATATAAAATTATCTAGTACACTGAGCATGGATGATGCAGAAGATCCATGGCGTCCTAGTCAATAATTGCAAGAGTTTATTCTTCCAGATTAATATCACTTGGTCAAGAAAAGATATGAGTATGAGAAACGCATAAAACAAGTTCAACATGTATCAAACAAACAGAATTTCATGTTGCTAGTCGCATAAATGAACAATAAGAAATGACCATAGCTTGTGATCTGGGTCACAAAATCACATGTAAGAAAATTCTGCAGTTTACTGATCCAGCTTAAATAGTTAGCTTTGTACAATATGAACAAAAGGGTGATCATTGAACTTTAATATAAGTTCCTTCTATATGACATGCACGAAAAAGATAAACCTTACTAAGCTGTTTGTTCTTCACTTGGAGGACATTCTGGAGGATCTGAAACCTTGCGCTTTGCATTCAATTCATTCAAATCTTTTACTTGATCTTCAACAGCCACCAACCTATCACCCAGCAACTGAATTCCATTCAGATGATCTTCTAGTTTAGTGGTCCAGCCTCCTTCAAAATCTCTCAATTTCTTTTCAATCATCAGTCGCTTCATCCTTTGTTCTTCTTCTTGCTTCAGACGTTCCTTTTCCAGTTCCATCACACTCAGAACAAGACCCCCAGATCCAGGTACATCCTTGTAAAGGGGTTCATCACCTTGTGGACATCGAGCTCTATATTCAGCAAAAGACTTCTGGGTTTCCTTTAAGGCCTTTCTGTAACCGTCCAAGAGGTTTGACATCATATAAAGTTCCTTCTCTAGCCGGTATACCTCCATCTGTCTCTTCTGACTCTCATCCACATTTGCCTTTTGCAAATTTTCAATCATGTTATTCCGCTTCTGCAGCTCATTCAGCAACATTTGTTGATTCATGTTTAAATCTTCAGAAGACTGTTCTTTTGCTGCATACATCATTCTAGCTCTTCCCATCCAATGTTCTATTTGCTCCATGCATATCTCAAAGTCAGCTGGTTTTGCATTCCATGGGTTGTCACTTCTAAGCCGCTTGTTGCTGCGATTTAGAGAATGATGAGAGTTACTGTTATCATGACCAATCTCTCGTTTGTGACCATTATTAAAAAGGGATGGCCCAGAAATCATTTCAGCATCTTCTCTAGAAGAAAGAAAATCTCCAATAGAATTGTCACGAAGTTCAATCCCATTATTAAAAGGCATGTGTCCTGCTTCCAGTGCCTGCAAGAGACCCCCGGAAGACATCCCCTCCAAAGGTACACACTTTGATGACAGATGGAACCCTCCCTCATGTTCATCTTCTTCAGCCTCCTCCTCATCCTCCTCCTCTTCTCCCTCTTCTTCTCCCCCTTCTTGATCTTCTCCTTCTTCTTTGTTTGACTCACCATCCAAACCATTCGCATCACTGAAATTACATTGCCTCAAAAAGGGCTCACCTGGATTGTTCTTCCTATCCAAAAGCCATTGCCCAGTTTCCACTTCCTTAAGCTCATCAATAGCCATGACAACTGAATTGTCCTTCCTATCCAAAAGCCATTGCCTAGGTTCTTTTTCCTTGAACTCCTCAATATTCATGATGTGTCCACCTATGTCCTGCTCCTTTTCTACTTCCACTTTTTCAGCATTGTCTTGCCCAAGACTCAGTTCAATGTTGGGTTCGCTATTAACTCCACCCATTCTCAAATCACCAACATCAACTCCATCCATTTTCAAATCACCACTACCATCACCAACTCCGCCCATTTTCAAATCACCACTCCCATCATCAGCGCCACCCATTTTCAAATCACCACTCCCATCCTCATCCACACCCATTTTTGTACCACCACTCCCATCATCATCCCCACCCATTCTTGTATCACCACTCCCATACTCAACCCCACCCATTTTAGTATCACCACTCCCATCCTCAATGCCATCAATTTTAGTATCACCATTCCCATCCTCAACTCCATCCATTCTTGTATGACCACTCCCATCCTCAACTTGATCCATTTTTGGATCACCGTTCCCCTCCTCAACTCCACCTAACTTAGAATCACTCCTAGAATCCTCAACTCCACCTAACTTAGAATCACTCCTAGAATCCTCAACTCTGCCCAATTTTGGATCACTTCCAGCATCCTCAACTCCCCACGATTTGGGATCACCACCATCCTCAGCTCCACCCAATTTAGGATCACTGCCATCATCCTCAGCTCCACCCAATTTAGGATCAACGCCACCATCCTCGGCTCCACCCAATTTAGGATCAATGCCACCATCCTCATCTCCACCTGATTTCATATCACCGCCACCATCCTCAACTCCACCTGATTTCATATCACCGCCACCATCCTCAACTCCAACCGATTTCATATCACAGCCACCATCCTCAACTCCACCTGATTTCATATCACCACCATCCTCAACTCCACCCGATTTCAGATCACCATTCCCATCCTCAACTCCACTCATTTTCAGATCACCACCCCCATAATCATCTTCTTCCTCTTCCTCCTCCTCGTCCTTCACCTCCATCTCCACCTTAGGCTCTTCTTTTAGAAACTCCTCCCGCTGTACCTTAATTAACTGCTGCAAATGTGATGCATAGTAACAATTTACCAACTGGGGGGATTTCAATTCTTTTTCAACCATCTGCCATATCAATCCTGCCCAATCCACCTTCTCCCAGTTCCCCTCCTTGATCGTCTTAGTAAAAGCCAAAACCTCAGTAGGCATAATAAAGGTATCCTCATGTAAAAGCATCCAATTTGACACGACTTCCTCAATAAAAGACATAGATTCTGCCATGTCAAGCGTATCCAAAACATCATCTGTAACAACGGTCTTCTTCACTGGCAACTTCAAAGCACGGCCCAAGTCAGCCCGGTTCACCATAATCCTCACCCCATTAACATAACTGGAACGCAAAGAAGGGGTGTAACCAGCTATCAATTGGGCCACAAGATCGGTCCGAATACTTCTATCAAACTCAACATGAACGAAATCCCATAGCCCAAGTCGCCGCAGGAGCGTCTCATGGCTCGTAAAGTCAAGAGTTTTAGCTGGTATAAACGGTACAGGTTTTAGAGTTTCGACGAGTACCTGAAATTTCTCCCGGGACTTCTGAAACTTCTCCCGGGACTTCCTTTCCTGAGCGGTCCGCTTGTGCCCCATTCTCTTCCTCTTCGGTCCTCGACGACTAGAGGCGTCGGAGACAAAGACGTTGATATCAGCATTCCGAGGAGAGAGAGCCGAAGTAGCATCTACGTCGTCCACGTTCAGAGTACCAGTCTGAACTTCCACGAGAGAATCGCGCGGGTTTTCAGATTCTGAAGCAACTGCTTGAGGATTATTCGCACTCTGTTCGCTAAGAGTTTCAGGATCTTGATTATCCAAAACTAGGGTTTTGGAAGATTGTGAATCAGAATGTGGGATTTGTTGGTCTTCGCATTGTTGATCCTCGACTAAGTTTGGATTTTGGGAAGGTAACGTATCGTCGGCAATCTGAAGATTTGGACTGCTCATTGTATGTCAGTGAAGGCAAGGGCGACTTCGGACTCTAAAACGTCCAAATGAACATAGGGTCCGATATGAGCAAAAACACCGGTCAGCTAAAAAATTTGATCGGAGAAGAAATAAGACTCGAAAGTCAATTTTACCCTCGTTACTGGGACCCACTAATTATTGATAATTGCCCTTTCTCCGCCCAAAACATCTTTTACGAGTCCTCCTTTCTCTTTAAGTGTTTCTAATATACTTTTCTTTTTGGAAAATGATTTTCTCTTTGACATTTTTCTCATCATCTCATTTAGGTCGTTGATTAAGAAGATAAAAGAAAAATTAAAATAATATTATATTGATTGAACGGATATGATTTAAAAATTATAGGAAATAATGAGAAAAGGATGATGAGAGAAACCCAACCATTTCTCTTTAAGAAGCATGTAAAAAAATATTGGTAACATTTTTTAAATTTTTTATTTAGTTAAACTAAATTATATTCTGCATCCTAAAATATTTTTTTTTTTGCACTCAGTATCTCAAATTAATTAATTTACAGTATTCTGATGTTATAGGAAAAATATCTCAAACTAAATTATTTTTTTTGCACTCAGTATCTTCGCTTTGTGTCTTGCTAAATTTTGTGACATCTTTAAATCAATGATTCCATGTAGGTGTTTACCACTCCATAAGCAAGTTTTGGGTTTCATATTGATTGTAGCTTTTCTTCCATGCATTCTCATCTACCTAGGCGATTGGGTAATTTCTACAAGGCTATTGATTCCTTTACCTTTTTCTTCCCTTTTACTTTTTTGAATGACTATTTTTACACTTCCATATTACATGCTCTACAATCTTCATGATAGCAAAAGTGTCTAGCTTTTTCTTGAATTAGAATAATTTTTAAGGTTACTCTTAGGATGGATTTGGATTTTCATCAGAATTGTGTGTTGATTTCAAGGTTGATATGTTACTTTACGCGATTTGTCTTTAAATTCAATCATTAATCTTCTCATTCCAAATAAAAACTACTAGAATTTGAATGTCTTATAGACATCTGCAAATGTTTTTCTTTCAAAGTATGACAGTTGGTGAATAATTTAAATTCCTTCTAAAGACACTTTTATTTTATTTTAGGGACTCTTTTGGGGTTCATGTAATTTCTTGGTTACAAATGTGGGATGGTTCAGTGGAAGGTGATGATGAGTACACAATGCCATTCTACATCGAGGACAAAGTTCATGAATTCAAGGTGAGCTTCTTGTGGTGGCCGGTCACCCATCCTTGCAACTGTCATCGCCAAAAAGTGTTGTATTTGATTGAGGACTACCTGAAGCAAAAGAAGAGACATTATGGGGCATACTTGTCGAGACACATTGTAGTTGATGACAAATGTGTATTTATCACAAATTTGTATTCATGATAATGACCTTCACCGTTTGTTGTTTTGTAAATTGTCTACAACTTTACAATTTTTATTTAATGACAACAACAAATTTTTGCTTATGTTTTGATAGTTGTCCATGGAATGACAACTGCAAAATAATGGACAGGTTCTTAAATTTTGCTTATGTTTTGACATTTGTCCATGGAATGCCAACTACAAAAGAATGGACAGGTTGTTAAATTTTTGGTTATGTTTTGAAATTTGTTCATCGAATGACAACAACAAAAGAATGGACAACTAAATCAAACATTTGTATAAGCAATATCAGTACCCATTTATATCAGCTATGATACAATTGTATAAGCCATATCAGTCATTTGTATCAATCATATCAGTCATTTGTATCAACAATATCAATACTCACTAACAACAATAACAGGGGGCGTTAACAACAATAACATTACCTACTAACAACAATATGAGTCCCTATTAACAACAATATCAGTACCCATTAACAACAATAACAATATCCATTAACAACTAGATCAACCCCCTTTAACAAGAATATCAGTACCCACTAACAATAATAGGTATTACTACCTATTATTGTTAGTGGGTACTGATATTATTGTTAATAGGGACTAATATTGTTGTAACTAAGGTCTGATATTGTTGTTAATAGAGATTGATATTGTTGTTACTAGAGAATGATATTGTTGTCAATAGGGGCTGATATTGTTGTTAGTTAATACTGTTATTGTTGTTAATGAACCTCGATATTGTTATTAGTGGGTACTGATATTATTGTTAATAGGTACTAATATTGTTAGTGGGTACTGTTATTGTTGTTACTAGGCACTGATATTGTTGTTAGTGGGCACTGTTATTGTTGTTAGTGGGTATTGTTATTGTTGTTAATGGACACTGTTATTGTTGTTAGTGGGTACTGTTATTGTTGTTAACGCCCCCAATATTATTGTTAGTGGGTACTGATATTGTTGTTAATTGGTACTAATATTTTTGTTAATGGGTACTGTTATTGTTGTTACTAGGCACTGATATTGTTGTTAGTGGGCACTGTTATTGTTGTTAGTGGGTAATGTTATTGTTGTTAACGCCCCCTATTATTGTTGTTAGTAGGTACTGTTATTGTTGTTAACGCCTCCTATTATTGTTGTTAGCACCTCCTGTTATTGTTGTTAACGGCCTATGGTTATGATATGGCTGTTAGACGGTACTGTTATTGTTGTTAACGGCCTATGGTTATGATATGGCTGTTAGACGGTACTGTTATTGTTGTTAATGCCCCTGTTATTGTTATTAACAGCCTATGGTTATGATATGGTTGTTAGATGGTACTGTTATTGTTGTTAATGCCCTTGTTATTGTTGTTAACGGCCCTTGATATTGTTGTTAGTGGGTACTGATATTGTTGTTAATGGGTATTTTAAAAATTTAACAACCTGTCCATTCTTTTGCAGTTGGCATTCCATGAACAAATATCAAAACATAAGCAAAAATTTAAGAACCTATCCATTCTTTTACAATTCTCATTACATGAACTATCAAAACAACAATAACAGTCCTCCAAACAAGAAATTATGCTCTTGTGAGAAAAGTTGCTGTGAAGAGGAGTTTGCAGGAGATAGCCTAATCAGAAGTGGAAGGCCTTTGTACAAAGTTGCAACAAATGCACCAGCAATTGATTTTGTCGTTCCAAGTGATTTAGCTAGGCTAAGATAGCTTCTCCAATCTAACCTCTCCATCCTGAAACCACCAAGCATAATCAAATTGAAAGCCAAAGGAACATAGTAGACAAGTGGTGGAAAGCAGACCCACTGATGTCATACAATCATTATTTATCTAAAAGAAAGGCATTACATAATGAAAGCTTGATGTGAATATGCAATTTGCACACAAGAGACCTCAACCCAACCTATTCTTCTACAGTCTCACAATAAATAGTTGTTAATTAGAATCCACAAGTTGTATAATTTTGTCATCAGACATACTATATACCACCCAAAAAATAAGGAGAAGGAAACATACAAATAGCTTTCTACTATGTGTGAATGATGCGGAATGCCTAATGAATTTAATATCCAGTTAGCAATAGTAAATAATGAATGACCTTACCAGATCTTCTGAATATACCCCAACAATTGCATAAGGCACTCTTGTTAGATTTAACATGGGACCCCACATACTGAAAAAAGATTTTACTTTTAGCTTTTTTCTTACTGGATGGACAATCTTCATTGCAGGGTGGTACTTTGGAGACATCATAAAACCAATTCTAGCTTCATTCACACACCTTATTATATCCTGATTTGCAATTACAAAAGAGAACAATAAAATCATATTACCGTACACATTTGTCAATATCAATATTACCTCTCTGCTTCATTATATTAACTAAATAAAAGAACATAGGTTCAAAATGCTCCTTCACTCTTAAGTAATCCACACTTTACCTTGTCTACTTAAATCTTGTGACCACTTCATCCAAGGCTCCAAGTTGGAACAATCATGAGGAAACAATCGTGAGTTTATTTATTATTACAACTAAATAGCTTTCTTTATACCAAAGCTATGCAACGAACTATTCTAACACTTTTCTATGATATTGATGACCCAAAATACATCCAATGTCCCAGACAAAGGACCTCTCACTTAAATAGTAATATATTAGCATTTCATAGATGATTATCCCCCAAATCACAGAGGGCTAAAATGAACTGATGCCGAAGTCAAAATTATTAACTAGTCTAAAATTACAACCCCTGATATACAATGCACTAACCTTGGGATCTAAGTCAATAGCCACTCCCAAAGCTTCTAGTAAATCAGCACTTCCACACACAGAAGAACTTGAACGGTTTCCTTGTGACAAAAAGAAATAATAAATCATACTTCAATACACACAATGTCTCAACTATATTAATAAATACTCCCATTGTATTATAATTTTCTACCTCTCTGCCAATATATGCACCATGTCAACCGCATCGACTGCTAGTATTGAAGCCCCAGTTGAAATGTTTATGGTGTTTGCAGTACCATCGCCTCCATTTCCAACTATGTCAACTGCATCAACCAATCCTTCGACCTCTAGGGCATGTTTAATCATCGCTCTTGCTAATCCCACGATCTATTCAGATAATAAATTATTAAAAAAACATAATTCTTAGCAAGAAAAAAAACCAGTCCTATCACCATTCCATTAACAAGGGAAGAACTAAAAGCAGCAAACTCACTTCTTTAAAAGTGTCTCCTTTGGCTCTCTAAAGCACAAGAAAAGCGCTTATCAATGCCTCATCCGCTTCATTCAATAAGAAGTCAAGAGAAGCTTCAGCTTGGGCTTCCGATAAACTCTCCCAATTAATCAACAATTCAATTAACTGCACCATTTAGGTATGCAAAAATATTTACGATGGGAAAACAATGAATGAAAGATTTTATAACAAAGAAAACCCAACAGAATAAACAACGAACCAAAGACTTAACCTGGCTGAACGACTTAATTGACATGGGAAGCAATATGCACGGAAAAAACTTAAGACGGTGGTCATAGGTTAACCGATGATGGTGACGGCGACCCTATCAGCTTCAAAGGGTCGACAGTGGTTGACAGCTTCACTTTCCCGACGGCTTCGAGAGAGGAGACGAGAGAAGTTGCTGAGACGGAGACCAAACATGAGGGGGGACAATATACTGAATTGAGAAAAAAACCCATCGTTTTTTCAGCATTAAGTGAAGGGTTTTTTCGTCTTATCACCTTAGAATTGCAGGTCAAAAAGGCTCTAAGACCTTTTCTGACATATAAAAGTTTCTTGGGCCTTTTTTGAGAATATGTTGTTATCTTGGGCCCTTATATGAATTCTCCCTTTTTTATATGTGAAAAAGACACAAATGCTTCTATGTGTCTGACAAGTCCATGACCTATTTTGACAAAGCTATATACATATTTTGACAAGTCCATATACCTATGTTGACAAATTCATATGCCTGTGTTAACAAATAAACATGTTTTGACAAATCCATGAACCTATTTTAACAACCATATGTCTATGTTGAAAAGTCCATAAGTTTTCCATGGGGCATTTGTGTCTTTTTGCATATGAAAATTATTACAAAATAGTTCTACGGGACTTCACCCAAGGGACTATTTTGTCATATTTTCTTTTATGCAGGACCTACCTAGGTGCAATTTTCCCAAAATTTAACTTACAGGAATTTTTTAAGACCCCTATATGTGTGAGTGTGTATTTATTTATTTATTTATTTTCTTTTTTTTACCATAATAGTCAACAAGGAAAATACATGCCTGGCCTCTCGCATACTTATCTGGTAGAATTCCATGACAAGTAGGGGTGACATGTTTCTTCCATCCACTAATTTATTAATTATTAATATATTTGCACAATACCATGCACACAAGCTATTCTATTGCTTGCCCCATCATGCCAAGAAACCTCTTCATTGCTTACCAGTCATGTGTTGATCATTCAGTACAACACCAAAACTTGTCAGCATAGCATTTCTTCAGAAAATTACTTCCAAGCAAAAAAGCATATCCCTTTGAACCATGTTTCCGCGTAACGTATTATAAATTTACAACCCCACAATTCGCTTTGTTTATTTATGCCTTGTTCTTGGGGGAGACATTTCCTCGTCTTCATCATATTGCCTTCTTCCCCACACAAGAAAAACAATGACGATTTTAGACCCAAACACAAGTGTATATATAAGAAGACGTATAGGATGAAACAGTGTAGATTTCAACTTTCAAGCATTAATTTGTAGAAGTGATAAAACAAACCAAACCATAACAAATAACAATGAGATGCAAGATCTCATTCCTCTGCCTTGCCTTTTTCATCTTGTTCATCACACCAAGATTTAGTCTTGGTCGACCCATCATCAACCAAGAAACCTTAGAGATGGTTTCTGATGGAGTCCAAGATCGAAAGGAGTCTAGCAATCTCATACGTCTGAACCAGAAGTTGGTCTCAGAAGATACCTGCACAGAGGCATATGGGTTTCTTCCATGCACCACCACTGTTCTGGGCAACGTGTTTCTGGTTCTTGTCTATGGCTACTTGATGTTTATGGCAGCCAAGTTAATGTCACGTGGCAGTGAGATTTTGCTTCAGATTCTTGGGCCTGGTCTTGTTGGGGGTCTCTTCCTTCCTGTCTTGAGTTCACTTCCTGATGCAGCCATCATTCTTGGTAAGCTTCTCTCTGCATTAATATCTCTTTGTTACTTGACTTGATGCTTGTGAACTTTTTAGCCATCTAGTTCATTTTTCAGTCACAGTTCAGAAATCAGAAGTTATTTCCAGATTATCGATAACCGAATAGTGATCTGCATTATTTATGGATCCTTATGGAATCCATCTGACAGGCTAAGAAACATGGATTTAACCTCCAAATGTGACATAAAAACTAGTAAGGAGACTGCAATTTAATAAGTTCTGAGGTGTCTATGTATAATAAGAAATATATTTATAAAGATTATTGGCAATTTTGTCCTGAAAGTTTTCACTGAGGGGAAATTTTCTTCAGAAGTTTTTTGGAGGGACAATTTTGCCCCGGGAGTGTAAAAAAGAAAACAATTTTGCTCTAGCTGTTAATCCAGTTAATTTTGACTGTTAATTGACCAAATATGCTGAGCTAACAGTTTATATGTCATCTATATCATTTTTGTTAAGATGCAAATTTGCTTCAGAAGTTTTAAATCTAACTTTGAAAATAATGAAGTAGATGACACATGGACTTCCGATGCAAATTTGCATCTTAACAAAACTAATGTGCTTGACATGTGAGGCGAACTAACAATCAAAATTAATTGGATTAGTGGATAGAGAAAAATTGCTCTCTTTTTCTCCTCAGTGAAAACTTTTGGGATTAAATTGCCCCAAACCCTATTTATAACAGAGAAGGTTGACATGAAAGAAGTGAAAGCTTTTTGGCTAGTTTAAGAATTGGAGTTTGGAAGGTAATGTTAACACTTTATTTGTCGTTTCATCAGCATCTGGATTATCTGGAAGCAAAGAAACAGCTCAAACTCAAGTCTCTGTAGGGATGGGCTTATTAGCTGGATCAACTGTAATGCTTTTGACTTTACTATGGGGCTCTTGTCTTCTTGTCGGAAAGTGTGACATTGAAAACTCAGTGGCAATAGACCAGAAAGACACAAAAGCCTTTAGCTTAACTGGTATATCCCTATTATCATCTATTTGCTTTGAGATTAGTCAATGCTTACTATTATCTGAGCAAGTTTAAGCATGTTTCAGGTGATCCACTTGAAAACGCCTTAACTCTTAACAATCAAATCTTGGTGATTATGTTCCTTCTTATTCATTCTTAATTTTTGTTGATGTCATAGGATCTGGGGTAAGCACTGATATTTGGACCAGCTATGGTGCAAGGATTATGATCATATCTATTATTCCATTCCTCATTGTCCAATTGCCTCAAGTTCAGCATTCGAATTTTTCAAGTCGAACAGCAATTCTACTGGCATTCATTGTTTCTGTTTCCTTAATGATTGTTTATAGCCCTTATCAGGTAGCTACCATCTGTAAATGATTTCTCTATTTATATTTGATGGTCTTCTGTGACAACCATTTTTGTAGGCAGCAAATAGGATTGAACTTAATTCTGATGAGATTTTCTGAAACATTCAATCTAGGTTTTTCAGCCATGGATTCAAAAGAGAAGGCTTGTATATGTTAAACATAAGAACTTAATGTCAGGCCTTTTGGAACATCTAAAATCTCAAGTTGGAGGAGGAAGGTTCCTTAAAGACAACGGTGACACTAACACCGAGGTTATACAAAAGTGAGTTAGCAACTTCTGTCTTCTATATACAGTGCTTGAAAACATGAACTTAACAGAAATGACTCCATTGTTCTACCTTAAACTGGAAATATTACAGGGTATTTGAGAGACTTGATAAGAATTCAGATGGATACATAACAGCAAAAGATCTAAGAGCTCTGATTATAGGAATGCACCTCGAGGAAACAGATATGGAGTTTGACGAAGCTGCGGAAGAAATCATGTTGGATTTTGACAAGTCTCATGACTCAAGAATTGACAAGGAAGAGTTTGTCAGAGGAATTACAAGATGGCTTCAGAAAGTTAAGCCCTCTGCAAGAAAGAATGAGCAATGTCCCTCAACTCCTAGGCTCTTGAACAATTTTCACCAAGTGAGTCGCTTCTTATATTAATCTGCAATCCTAATAGCATGATTTATGTCTAACAAATAGGCTTTTTCTGCCAGCACCTTTATGGTGCAGTGGCAAGCAGTCCATCTGCAATTCTACTACTTTCTGTATATAAAAATACATTAAAACTTTCTGACTAATAATATTTTTAAATAGGAACTTTTCACCGATTTTCCCTTGTACTTTTGAGTCCAAACCTGAATTGTTTGTTAACCTATGAACACCTCATTGATGACATATCACTCATTTTCAGAAAACAATAGAAGAACAAGAAATGTTATTGGGTGATCACAGTGATGAGACGACGGGAAGTGTAAGAAATCCAAGGTGGAACACCTTGAAAGCAGTGCTGATGCTGCTTCTGGGAACTGTAGTTGCCGCTGTGTTTGCTGATCCTCTAGTAGATGCAGTGGACAACTTCTCAACAGCCACAAGCATCCCTTCATTTTTTGTCTCATTCCTCATCCTACCTTTTGCTAGCTCCAGTGAAATTGTCTCCGGTCTTATCTTCGCGAGCCGGAAAAAGATTAGAACAGCATCACTTACTTACTCTGAGGTTTGCTTTCTCCTCTAATCTTGTCTCACATCAAACTAACTTGGATAATCTTAGAATTAACCTTTGACTCTGAGACAATAACATTCAAACATGTGCATTGATGCAGATATATGGGTCAGTGACAATGAGCAACATGCTTTCCCTATCAGTGTTCTTGGGTCTGGTTTACATTCGTGGCTTGACATGGAATTTCTCATCTGAGGTGCTCATCATTCTAATTGTCTGCACCATAATGGGTCTCATCGCCAGCTTTCGCACCACCTTCCCTCTCTGGATGAGTTTTATAGCCTTGGCTCTTTATCCCTTCTCTCTATTACTAATATATATTCTTGATTATGTCGTTGGATTGGCTTAAACATTGTCCTTGTATCCTCCATTTTGCTTCTTATATTCATAGCCTCAAGCTGTAATTGTGTAAATAAGTTCTGAGTAAATCATCGAGAAAGTTTTGTTTATTCTAGGCAGCTGAGATCCATTGTAAATAATAATAGGAACAAACATTCTACAGCATGGAAGACGACACAAACACAAACAAATTCAATGTAATAATTGATGACAGATCTGGCATCACACATGTGCCGTAGCAGCATAATAATTGAAGATCAGATAAAAAGAACAGTGGTTTCATTTTAAGAAAAATCCATAATGATTCGACCAACTTCTTCAAAAACAAATTGCTTCCCACTTTTCTTTTCCTGCACATGGGAAAATGCTATCGATGATGCTATAGCACCTGGGTTTTCACAACTTGCATCGTGAACTGCTCAAATTTAATTGCATTAACTCATTATTAAATGAAAATTAATTGCAGGAATGGATTAAGATCAAAGGAACAGTCATCAGTTTCTGAAAAGAAACGCAAAGGCAAAAAGACAAAAGGTCCCAGATGTACCCGTTACCATCACTGACCCTTTGGTTGCAATGTGTTGAAACTTGAAACACTGCCAAGATCAGCTTTCATCGTAACGGCCTCATTTTCTTCCATATCAAAAAACGGACCAGTGCTTTCCCCAGCTTAAACTCTGCCCAAATACTCTCACATTCCACGAAGTTTCTGAAATCTGAAAAATGCCTCAAATCTTTGCTTTCTTGGTGCATTTTTCTCTTTTTCTTATTATCGTCATTGCTTTTTGTCCTCCGTTTTCCGATGCCGATGTTAGCCAGTCATTGAAAGCGCAAGGAGACGGAGTTCCGCCGCAGGAGCTTTGGTGCGTAGCGAAGAACAACGCCGAGGACGCGGCGTTGCAGGCGGCGCTGGACTGGGCCTGCGGAGCCGGAAGAGCTGATTGCGGCCCAATCCAAAAAGGTGGGCCCTGCCACGATCCTTCCAGTGTACTGAATACAGCGTCGTATGCTTTCAACGACTACTTCCTCAAGCACGGCTTGTCCGATGAGAGTTGCAACTTCGATAACAACGCAGCCATTACTTCCTTGAATCCTAGTTAGTGAATCTCTCTCTCTCTCTCTCTCTCTCTCTCTCTCTCTCTCTCTCTCTCTCTCTATTTGCCGCCTTTAAATCCGAAATTGCATAGATCTTTCAGTCGTTGTTTAGATTACTCTGTTTTTTCATGAACTTTCAGGTCATGATAGTTGCAAATTCCCTTCCAGGTAATTAAGCTGAAACTGGATTAGATCATATTTTCAGAGACTATATATATATAAGCTTCTTGGCTTTGAGAGTTTGATACACACTAAAAGTTATGGTGCATGCTTGTGGTACAGTTTGACGGTGAGAAATGGAAGCTTTTTGGGCACGGCTCCTTCATCAATGGGATTGGGACCAAGTGAAGAAATAAGTGGCTGCAGTGAAGTTTCTTGGCGTTGGAGGTGGTTGTGGCCTGTGATCACGACAATTTTGCTGATTATGGTTTCACATCCAGTTTCAGGGTAGTAGGAAGTGAATGATGTTTTGTTGTAAATGAAGGAACCACAAAGGTTTTTCCTTCATCTCGTCACAAAGGCTAGACATTTAGGATCACACTGCGTGTACGAACCAAGATTAGAATTAAGAATGTTATATGTTATTGTCGTATGTTTTAAACTAGAGCTTTTTCTATCTAGTGACTAAAGGTGAGAACCTCTCAGCTTTTGAAATGCCATATTTCATACTAGCATATACTTCCTTTTATCCACAATATATACGGCACTTCAACCATATGATAGAAAACAAGAGATGACTATTACATTATTTAATACGTCTTAAAATGTAAATTTTCTTCAATTTTACTTTCCAGAATGGTGTTTAATTGCATTAGGAATATTATCTTATAGGAAGAGGGGATATAATGAGTGGGCAAAGTTGGAAAATGAGTATTAATCATAGGATGATATGTAAAGATAATAATATATATTTAGAGACCTAATTGTAAAATAAACCTAGGACCTAATTGTAAAATAGATAATTAGTAAGGTAATTCGTCAGTAACCCTTTACTGGTCATTAGTTACGACTTGAAGGAGGTTATGGTGTTATAAATAAGCATTCCTCCCTTTTTGTACAACCAAATCAATTTGTGCATTAATCAAAAAATATGTGAGAGTCTACAAGAACTCTATTCTTCATTTTCTTCTCCTAATTTTGTCTATAGTGTCTCTTCTCTATCTCTCTTTTCTTAATTATATAGCAATAATCATAACATTGGTATCAAAGCAGTCCTTCCTTGGTTGCTTCTTACGTTGTTGATTCTGTCTTCTTCCGTATCTTTCTATTCGTTGTGAACCAGTAGCCTTTGCAATTCTTGTTTAGGCTTCTGTCATCATCTAATTCTACTTCTTTGCCTCTAGTTTTGTTTCTGGTGCGGTCCTCTTTCATTTCTAGTTCTTTTATCTTTCTATCATCCTTGAAACTATGGTGGATGGTACACACCCAATCAAGATTATCAAGAAACATGGAATATAGGATCTTGGCTCTTGCAAAAACACTCCAACAAAAAAAGAGACAACTTCAGCTATGGAACCTTCGACAAGAGGGGTCTATAGTAGATTTTAATTATGTGTTTGATTCCCTCTCAGCCAATCTAGATTTGCCAAAGGATTATCTGGTTGAGGCCTATATTTTTGGCTTGAAAGAAGAGGTTGCAGAATCTGTTAAGATGTTCAAAACTCTTACTACCCTCACTTTGCTTGAAGCTAGGCGTTTGGCAACGATGCAAGAACTTTACTTGCAATGGCGACTGGCAAGCCAAGAAAGCGGAGAAGGCAAAAAAAGAATTGGAAGATCCAGAAAAAAGCTTGTTCGACCAACACTTAAGATGGCCCAGTCGACCACATAGCAACTGACAAAGTTCATAAAGAAGACGAAGTTCTTGAACCTCCTGTTTCTCAACAAGATATTGAGAGTGCAGATGAAGTTCGAGCTCAAGAAGGTGGTGGTGGGTCTTCTTCGTACTCCACCCAAAAATGCATCAAGGTATTAAAAGCCAAGGAGATATCAAACATGACCGATATAGACAAGCAGTATGAAGATAGGTATCTTTAAGGAGTGGGTCATCAAATCTCAACTTTGGATGAAGTTTTATGGGTGAGTCACACGAGGAAACTTCATATGTTGTACTGTCAACAATCATTGGGTTTCAGTTATGTGGGAAAAGGACTTTGCAAATTGAAGATTCTACACATATTTCAAGAAAGGTTGAACTGAGCATATGGCAAGCTCATAAATTCACGTGGCTAAAAGAGTTTCTATTTGAAAAGTCAAAGGAATAGTTGTTTAGCATTTACTATTTCTGGCTAGTAAAGGATCAATAACCAATTACCTTGCTAAACTTATCACAGCTGGCTTGCATTGCTTATGACTGTAAGACTGTTAGAGATATTTTGAAGATGCATGTGGGTTTTTCATACTCAGTGGCCAAATGAGCTTTGGTACTAACAGTAAAGGCAAAGGCCCAAGGTGGTTTCACCCATGGATCAATTTCAAATGGCCTACTTTTGTTCAATTATGTCCTACAAAGTGTTTGGGTTGGATTTGGATCAAGGGAAAGCTTATCGAAATGCTTTTCGGAAAGTTTTGTTCCTTGAGTAGACAAGACAAGGAAAAAAAAGGAGCAATTTGAGGGGGGGAACAAGCTTCTACTCCTCAGACTCCAAGTCATCAATTTCATTACTTACTAGCAAAAGTTTTTCAAAATTTAGAAGCTTACGAAGCTTGTGTTTTGGTTGCTTCAGATTTGTATTTTTTAAGGTCAATTTTGTGTCAATCATCTTTGAGGGCTAGGATGTTTTGGGGAGAAGGTATTGATATGTAGAGATACTAATCTATATTTAGGAACCTAATTGTAAACTAGATATTTAGTAAGGTAATTAGTTATTAATCCTTTACTAGCCATAGTTAGGAATTGAAGGAGGTTAGTGTTATAAATAGTCATTCATCCATTTCTGTATAACCAGATCAGTTTATGCTTTAATCAGAACCTATGTGAGAGTCTACATGAACTCTCTTCTTCATCTTCTTCTCCTATTTCAATGTATAGTACCTCTCTTCTATCTCTTTTTCTCAATTTTGTAGCAATAATCATAACACAGGAGCAAAACAAGAAAAAGAGCATAAATTAAACTGAAAGTTGCTTATATTCTAGATCATACCTTCCTTTTAAAAGTACTGTTACCGTTATTAGACCGGAGGGAGTAGTATCTTGGAGATTGCACCGAGTCAAAGTTATACAGTGGTCAGGTGTTATTATTCCTGAAGTTTGAAAAGTTGCTCAAAATTCAGATGTAGGGGCAAGGGATCAAGAGCAACAATTTTCAATTTTCATTTCATTCATCATTCATCAGGTTCAGGAGTGATGAATGAACCTGATGTAGCAATGCAAGGACAACCAAATTTCCTCAGTGATTCCTAATTTCCTCTGCATGTTTGTATATTCTGCTTACACAAATTGGCACGTGATGAGAAATGGTACAGCCGAATTTACGAAACAACCAGGGACATATATACTCTGTCACAGATCTCTCACGTGGCAATTTGTGTTTTCTTCTTCTTCTGTTGATTCTTGAACTTGCACAGCAAATCTGGTCTGGTATTTCATAGATACATAGAAACAAACGATCTCTGTTTTTGACAATGGCACAGTGGAATATTGCCGATCATCACAAAACTCAAGAAGCAAAAACCTCCAAATAATTCTTTATTCATGACATAACTGTTCTTGATTTCAGTGCTCATACATTCTTATACACTTGGGGTCCAAGAGTTCGACCATATCTCAAGACTTCGTGAAACTGTTTGTCACTATTTGGCCATATATCATACATATAGTCATGCCTTAATCTGGTCGAAATCATCAATTTTCAAATAACAAGTCCTCAACAAAATCCCATATTTCAAAAGAGTTGTTGGGGTGTGAGTCAAGAGCAAGTTTTGAAAAGAAAATGACATTTTGCGTTCATGAATGCTTCATAACACACACACACACACACACACACACACATTCAGGTGAATTTAGAAAGGAAAATGGTGAATCGAAAGTCTTCTGTTATGAGTCAGTTATATTGTTTTTCATGTGGTAGAACTTGACTTCATCTAGAATAGTCAAGATCTAACATGACTTTTGAAAACTGATTTAGTCATGAACGGCAAAATCTGGATCAAAGATCCAATAGCAAGCTGTGTCTTCCAACTTCCAAGAGCTGAAGATTGAAAAGTTTATAGTATTATGTGGTGGCTGGCCCTCACATGGGCTGCTACCTAATCTGCCTTATTAATATTGGAATTTTGTTTACCAAACACATAGCAAATCATGACCATATCTTTACTCAACGTAAGTTGTGAGTATAATTTCAATACAAAACCTCTCCTCTTTGACTAATTAACATCATCTTCTACACTTTATTTCCAAATCATCATAATATTGCAGCATCTCTCGAACTATTTTATCTGGAAAAATTGCATTAAAATATCTTCAAAATTTATAATTATTCTTTAAGATCAATTGTTGTCCATAAAATTCCAAGATTTCGAAAAGAATTTAATCAAAATTATTTAAAATTTGAAAGTTATATTTTCTTTTTTCAAAAACTTAATAGTAATTTTATAATGTTAAAAGGCAGCGATCCTTTTCGTTTGAAGTATTTCACTGTTTGACCAAATACCTCACGGAAGTATACAATTGGCCAGACTTAACACTCAAGTCTAATGTTATCAATCAAGATCCTATTTCTACTTCACCCAGATGTGATATTCGCAACATACTCATATCAGCACGTAGCTGGACAATATTCACAAGAAAAGTTAAATTTCATACACATTAATAAACCTTTTGAACCTTATTAGCCAAAGAAATACGGCTTTACATAATAATTAGCTCAGCACCAATCAAGAATCCTGAGAATGCCAAGAATTCTTGTTATATGCTCGTTCTGACCCTCAAGTTTCTTTTCTAGATTCATCGATATTGAATCAATCGAACACACTTCTAATACCTCTTTTATTCTTGGAAGACCCTATATTATATCATCATATCTCGATTTTTCATATATAAATGTAAGTAATATATGTCCTTCATAAAGCATTTCTCTATAATCGCCATGAACAGTTGTCTCTTGTACTGCCATAATCTATTTTGCTCATGTGAAATCCCGCCTTTAAATGGATGAAACTGCAATAAAAAACTGATCCTTTTCTTTTTTGTCCTCAATGGTTTTCTTTCTCATTCCGATTCCTAAGGCACCTTGGAAAAGGATATAACGTAACATTGTTATCTCAATCCTTTTTCAGTCACTCTTTTTATATAACTGATGTGCTGTTAAATTCATATTCCCTAGTCCCTACTACACCAACTTTATCAGTATAAATTCTCATTTTGTTTATAATTGATCTTTTTTTTAAGAAACATGTTGTGAATATTTAACATTTTCTAATGATTTTTAAATTCATATCAAATTTAAATTTGTCCATGATAAATTTTGTCAGATTTAAGTGGTTTCAAATAATGTTGCCTTTTCCTCTCTTGCAATAATATGTATGACAATATTAATATGTGCCCTGCGGCTGTGCTCCAATGTACTCTACCTTAAAATTAAGCATTTTAACTTGATAGAGAATACGTTAAAAACCTTTTATAGTAATAGACTGTCATGCTAATTTAATTTGAATTTTATAGACTGTAATTACTCTTAAAATTAGAAGTTTCTCATAGACTTTAGAATTTTAATTGAAAATTTTTCTAAAAGAAACAAATACCATCAAAGTCATTTAAAACTATAATTTAAAACCTAAGATTTTAAATTTTCGATTCTAACTATTACCAACAAAAAAATTTATAACTCCTGATTTTTTTTATTTAAAATTTTCCAATAATAATTTTCATCAAACCAAAATAAAGTATAATGCTATAATGTAGCAAAACATGTTGGTTAATTACAAATGTTGTGTAATTAAGTGCTAAAACATAATTTTCTCTTTTCTTTTTGTACAATAATAAGACGTATTTCAAAATTGAAACATACCCTGCCTCTCACTTCTCTTTATACAATCCCCTCATTACTGCTAAATTTCCCAATATGGCCCAGAAGAAGAAGATATCTCCAATATGTTCCTTTTCATTCTATTTTAAAAACAAAACAAGAAAAATATGTATAACCACTAAATCAATTAAGAGTTTTTCTTTCAAAAAAAAAAAAGTACCGAGGATGATTCACTGTCTCTCCAAATCACGATCAATACTATCATCATAGGTAGAGGAAGAAGAAGCTGGTTGGATTCTTCTGGACGATCTTTCTCTACTTAGCATTCTTCTAAACGAGCTCAGCCTTGAAACTGATGATGATCCGCTACTTTTAGCTCCACCACCACCGTCCGATGTACCTTCTGCGGTGGGTTCCACCACCGGTATGGCCAGCCCGACCCCGACCGGACCCTCACGCGGCCGTGGCTCAATCACCGGCTTAGCCATGGTCCGACAAATCGGACAAGTCGAATGAGACGCCAACCACTGGTCAATACAAGCCACGTGGAACACGTGCTTGCAATTAGGAAGCAGCCTCGCTTCTTCTCCATCCTCCAGATTGCTCAAACAAACAGAGCATTCCATAACAGAAGAAGAATCGCCACGGCGGAGGCGGCTGTCTTCGCCGTCCTTGTTTTGGCTGCGAGACTTGTCCTGTCTTCGTTTAAAGACGAAGGTGGGAAGAGAGGCAATGACGGTGGGGTCGAGGCCAGTGTTGTTGGGCTGGTCGGCGCCGGAGGAGTATCTAGCCACAGCGAGGCTGAGATGGTGGATGGCTGCGCGATGGCGGGCTTGGCGGCGGAGGACGTACCTGGCGTAGAGATGAAGGGCAAAGACGAGGACTAAGACGATTGATAAGCAGATAATGGCTACGTACAAGATCCTGCTGTTCACGTCATTGCCGTCATTGAAGTCGGATCTTCTCGGGAAATTTGCCGGAAAGTTTAACGGCCGAACGTTGTTGCCCTCCTGTGGACTAATATTCATGATCGATGTTCTTCAGAACGGAGACACAGAGCCACCAGTCAGAGAAAGAGAGATTCAGGGGAGGTGGCAATGGTGGATGTGTGTGTTGGGTTTTTGTATGTTTTAAGGAAGACACAATTTTTTCCATTAGGACAATTTAAGTATATGATGGCATCGTTA
The DNA here is from genome assembly GCA_037074495.1 of Acacia confusa. Lineage (NCBI taxonomy): Eukaryota > Viridiplantae > Streptophyta > Magnoliopsida > Fabales > Fabaceae > Acacia > Acacia confusa. Next base: position 7,130,874 of record CM073509.1, read on the forward strand.
CGTGTTTGAATCTTGACTTTTAAAAGTTCTTGTTTACACTTGATTTGATTAGAGATAGATCTACTTGTTTTTTATTTATGAAGTTTTTTTTTTATATATATAACAAAAAAAGGTAACTGTGATTTTTTCGTCTGCTAATTAATTTTAAAAAATAAATATACTCTTGTTATGAATATACTTATTATGTGGATGTCCATTGACTCCCGGTTTCCAAATATTAAAAGATGACATGGGACCCACGCATAGTGATTTACTATTTGCATAGTACCACGCATAGTAGTTTACTATTTGGTGGGACCCGCACACAATTATACAATCACTCACGGGAAGGAAATCCGTGAGTGAACAGTTTAGGTTTTTAGGGAAAACTACACCAAATGACCAAGAGGTAGAAATTACACTAAAGTCCCAGTTTTCTTCTATAAATAGAGGTTTTCTGTAACTGTTCATGTATTGAATGAAATGAGAATCTCTCTCTCTACTTTATCTCTCTAGAACCTCTGCTCTTCTTCTTATTATTTTTATCAGTTTTATAACACGTTATCAGCACGAAGACTCTACCAAGGTAAGATTTTCTCACCATCTATTTCATATTTCCATTTTATTTATCTGGGATGATCTTAACCATTATATGGAATTAAATATCTATTCTTACCGATTATTTTAACATCGGGTTCCATGGTTAAGATTTGAGATTATTTACTATTTTACTACGGTAAATAGTAATTTACTATTCACAGTAAATTTACCCCTTTTTCAGTAATTTTTACATTTTATTCATTTGACTCCTACATGGAAGTCTAGATTAATCTTTCTGTAATTTTACTTTATTCACTATTTATAGTGAATAGTAATTTTACTATTCACGGTAAATTTATATTTTATTATTTACAGTAATTTATTTATGTTTATATATTCTTCCCACTTCCTATTCATTTATTTCATGGTGGCGTCATTAAGCTCCATTTGTAATTCTTTACTTACTGCTTTATTTATTTATCTCATGGTGGCTATACTAAGCTCCATACTGACTTTACTAATATTTAGTTTTATGTCACTAACATTTATTTTATTGTTACTAACATTTATTTATCTTTTATGATAGCACATTAGTATATTTACTAGTGGGTTCTATTTATTTATTTTAACATTTATTTATCTTTTATGGCGGCAACATTATTTATTAGTGGGCTCCATTTATTTATTTTATTTTACATTTATTTATTCTTCATGGAGGCACACTAGTATCTATTAGTGGGCTCTATTTATTTATTTTATTTAGAGTTTATTTATCTTTTATGGTGGTGACATTTTGTGGGCCCCATTTATTTTATTTTAATTCTTTACTGCTTTATTTATCTTTCATGGTAGCAACACTAGTATAGTGGGCACCATTTATTATTTACTGCTTTATTTTTCATGGTGGTAACACTTGTATAGTGGACTCCATTTATTTATCATTTATTTACTGCTTTAAATCCCTTTCCCTTTTTATTTTACCGTTTTCTATATTATATATATATATATATATATATATATATTTACATATGCATATGCATCTTCTTTCTTATCTTTGGATGAGATAGGTCTCGCTGTGAGTTTACTACCATTCCTATCTCATCTTCTTTTTATTTATTTAGCACGTTTATTTCCAGTCATTTATTTTATTTTTATTTATTTATTTACTGCTTTATATAAATCCCCCTTCCCTTTTATTATTTATGGCAACGACACTAATATATACATATTAGTGGGTTCCATCTATTTGTTTTATTATGCTTATACTTTATTTATCCTGAAGATAAACTGTTAAAAGATCATATATATAATTATGAGATCAAAATGCCATAGAGATATGAAGCATAGATTGGCTTGAGAGATGAGGCATAAATTGGCTTGAGCCTAAGAGGCAAGATAGCCTTAATTTCAGAGGCAAGATTGCCTGAAGCCAAGAGGCAAGTTAGCCTGATAACAAGAGACAAATTATGAAACAATATTTGATCCATAAATTTTGTATGTTATCAGTTGTATAAAGGCCTCAAAATTGTATATTTGGCATTAAATATTCCCTTAAATTATGAGACAAGGGATTGTATGATCATGATTGATATTATAAATAAATATATTCAATTTGCTATTGTAGTAGCAATATTGTGGATTAATTTCTTGCCATGATCAAACAAATCAGTGAGTTATGGATCATGAATTTTTATCCAACTTCATTCCCAGAAGTGAATAAAGAAAATATATTATTATGGTTGTTATGTGATTTATTTGATTATAACAATTTTTATAAATACGAGAAAAGAATATTCATAAACAAAATAATAAAGCAAAAGGAAATATTATTTCAACAAAGTTTAATTGCGAGTGGCTCAACATCATTACAAACTTTAATCATCTCATTCTGAAGATATTTAATGTCTTCTTCTTTTGCTTCTCTTGAGATGGGATCCAGATGAGGCAAAGCTCTTCGTAATATCGAGATTTGCGTCATAAGTTTCTTGAGCTTCTTGTGTGGCCACTCAGTTAACCCTCCTTTTTGATAGATTTTTTGTATGGTGTGAGTAGACATATTTAATTGTTTACTCGCTTCATCAAGGGTTAAGTGAAAATAATTTCTTAAATCATGGAGCGTTGTTTTCTTTATTCTTTCTCGTTGCTCCATAGATAACCTATATAATTCACCCTGGTTAAGGGATGAAGTATCATAGGGTATACTTACTGCAGGTTGTTTTCCTTTGCCTAATGAGTGTTCAATATTGGTTTGAAATGAACTTCCATGGAGGTCATTTGGATTTATAGCCCATTCCGAACCAACACAGAGAACCTCATGATAGGCTAATACAGGATCACGCATCAAGATATATCCTGATGCTTGTAAATCTATACAATACTGTGTCAGAAATTGTTTGATTTCTTCAAAATTTTTCTTTGTGAAATCAAACATTGGAAGCCTGTCAGTATTATAAGATTTATCCTGTACTTTTTCAAATAAAACAGCATGGGTAATCATACCTGTTCTTCTTCCGTGAACTTCAAGTTTATGGTACTGGAGTTCGTTGGTATGTATGATCTCTCGTAAAACATGACAACAACTACATTCCAATAAGCTAGTTGTTGCTAATTGACTTGTAGTTGATGGCTGGCTAGTGGTTGTTGGTTGGCTAATTGTTATTGGCTGGCTAATGGTTGTCGGTTGGCTGATTGTTGCTAGCTGGATCGTGGTTGATGGCTGGCTGGTGGTTGTTTGCTGGCTTATGAATGCTGGCTCATTGATTGTTGTGACTATTGGTTGAATTTGACTGGTAGACTCCATTAGTTCAGCCATAGTTCTACACCTTTTAACAGGCCTCCTTGATGAACCTGCTTCAGTTGTACCTTCATTCCTTCTAAATTGAGGAAGAACATTTGTTCTTGGGGGAGAAGTAGGTATATTTGAAGCAGAAGGAGGAATAGTAGAAGGAGGAATAAACATCTCAAAAGGATTAGGAGATAATAAAGAGGTAAATGACAGGTTTGTCTGATCATCATACAACAAAGCATCAAGTAATGCTGTGTCAGATGTATCAGAAACTGGGATAAAATTACTTGGACCTGCCATTGCAATAATATACGCGATTAGAAGAAAAATGATAAGTTAGTATATGGTAGTGAATGTTATCAGATGCTTGAATGTTTGTGAGGCATGTTCGTTTGCTTTCTTCTATTTATAGCCGAATTAAATCCTATTGAATCTCTGCAGATATGCGCAGTCCTGTTGAATCTTTACAGATCTGCACCCTGTCAAGCACGAGCTTAGACACTTTTTGACTATATATGCATACGACAATTCCACAGTGATACATGTTGCGCCTGTGATTCCACAGTAATGCATCTGTGATTCCACAGTATTTTGATAATTTCAATGATTTTGTATTTATTTGATTGTTGTTTCTGGAAAATTGAAATTTTGTTACCAGAAGTAACAGAATAATGCATTGATAATGCATTTGTGGAATTTTAATGATATCTGTAGAAATAGATATCATATATGGAATATTGTATGAAATTACATAAATTAATTTCTACAGACTCATACTTGAGGGGGAGATTGATATATATCAAGTGTGAGTGTTTTTGTGTTAATTTTCTGTGAATGTTTGTGTGTTGATTCCCCCAAGATTGATATTGGATTTGATGATAAATTATATGGAATGTTGGCATGACTTGTTTGATCATCCGAGTCATATTATGTGCTGCTTGTTCTCAAATAAATATGATTATGAAAATATTATTGGAAATGGATCTCTGGAAATATATTAAATTGAAAGAGTACATATGAAATTATTGATCTGCAAAGTTTGCAGTGATGATTGCAACCAGATGTTTGCAATATATTATGCGCGCAATTTCCAGATTGAATGATCCATAAATCATGTATTAAAGTATCTATGAATTGATAGATCAATGATTATGAGAACATTGTTCATACGTGTATATTTGCAGCTTATAATCCAACAAAATTCTCCCCGTAAAATTTGGCTTTTGGTCAGGAGCCAGAATAATTCCATCTTAAAATGTTTTAAATGTGCAATGATTATTAATCTACTTCAATGCACATAGATGGATATACAAAGATGGATATACAAAGAAAATTGATGATTTGATGAGGGGGAGAAAAATAAGCAGATTGGGTAAAGATTTACTAGAATGTATTATCATTGGCTCATATTGATTATCGTACAAGGAATTGTGCACTAAAAGTTCAAAATGATAATTCAATTTCAGAGTTTAGTTAATCGAATGCTAGAAGCATTTACTGACCTAAAGAAAGTGACAAAGTCACATATCCCAACTGTAAATGCTCCTATATGAATTGTTATAAAGCACGCCTGAAGCGTTGCTGGTCCATCGGTTATAAAGATAAAAATCCTCAAAAGAGAAAAGGAGCTATAAGAATATAGATGATCATGTTGAGGATAATTAAGAAAAGCTCTAGAAGAGCCATCTCCTGAAGAGATGTTATCTCCAGAAGAGATATTACAAGTAAAGTGTATTGTGGTCCAAGAAGAGACCCAGATATTTACATTATGAGATCTCAATAAATTATGAATGAAATCCGATGGGATTGAAAATGAAGTCGACGTTAATAATATCTATGATAGCATATGCTGCAATGAATGATAATGAGGATCATGAGCCACAATATATTTGTATGTGCTAGAAGCACATAAGGCGCCAGAAACACATATGTCCTAAAAGGACTCAAGATGATAGTGCATATAGCATCATTATCTGAATAAACATTTATTGAATTTTTATATGCACATATATATTTATGAAAAGATTATTATGACTTTACTTGACAGATTTAGATCTTGCAGGTATTTAATGAACAATCAGATTGGGTGTTTCTAACAGAATATTTGATGACAGAAAGTATAATATGCTCAGAAAGACATTGAAGCAATGTAGTCATCAGCGGGAGCAACACTGATGTAATCAAGAGGGGGAGACGATACACGCTGTACTCTTTTTCCCTTATCTGGGTTTTATCCCACTGGGTTTTTCCTAGAAAGGTTTTTAATGAGGCAGCACTAGAAAGTGTATCAATGGATGATGTACTCTTTTCTTTGGCTAGGTTTTTATCCCAATGGGTTTTTCCTAGTTAAAGTTTTTAACGAGGCACATTCATAAATGGACATCCAAGGGGGAGTGTTATGAATATACTTATTATGTGGATGTCCATTGACTCCCGGTTTCCAAATATTAAAAGATGACATGGGACCCACGCATAGTGATTTACTATTTGCATAGTACCACGCATAGTAGTTTACTATTTGGTGGGACCCGCACACAATTATACAATCACTCACGGGAAGGAAATCCGTGAGTGAACAGTTTAGGTTTTTAGGGAAAACTACACCAAATGACCAAGAGGTAGAAATTACACTAAAGTCCCAGTTTTCTTCTATAAATAGAGGTTTTCTGTAACTGTTCATGTATTGAATGAAATGAGAATCTCTCTCTCTACTTTATCTCTCTAGAACCTCTGCTCTTCTTCTTATTATTTTTATCAGTTTTATAACAAATGATTTTAGAATGGTTGCTTGGAAGAAGTGGTTGGATGACTTTTGTGTATGTGAAACGCGTGGGTGTGAAGGGGTTGAAGAAAAAAGATGAACAAGAAGAAGTTGTGTTTTGTTTTGTTGTGATTTGTATGACCGTGAAAATACAAAAAAGTCAAGGGTTTATAGCTATGATGATTTATGACCACATTTTTTTTTGGGAAAATTAATGTCGAGTCGCACGCATGGAATTAATCACAAAATAATCTTACACCAAATTCTCATCAAGAAATTTTTTGTGATTAATTTTGAATAAATTACTGAATTTCTCTCACACAAAAAACTCATTGTCAAAATGATTTTTTTTTTTTCATGTTATTAAAATAGATTTATTAGTTGTTAAAATGTCCTTATAAAAATCTCGTTGTGAAAATAGTTTCTTATATTGTTAAAATGACTTTTCATGTTGCAAAAAATTCTCTAATTTTCTAAAATTCTACACAGTACAGGAAAAACTTGAAGAATTTTTAACAATATGTAAAGTCATTTTGACAATATAAGAAGTCATTTTTGCAACGTGATTTTCATAGAGGCATTTTAACAATTAATAAAGTCATTTTAACAACAAAACTTTTTTATAAGGGGAATTTATCAATTAATCACACAAAAAAAGTCCCTTTGTGAGAGGAATTTGGTGTAAGACTTTTTTTATTATTAATTTTATATCTTGGGACTTAACAGTGATCCCCCCCCCCCCCCCAACTCATCCTTGAGATTTGAGTTTTGGCAGCATTTTCTTTTGGTGTGAATCTAGAGTATCTCTAAGTCATTTAGACTTGAGTCTAATCTCGGTTGGATCGAGAGCATTAAAGTTAAAGTCCTCCTAATAAATACAATTCCAGATATTTAAATTGTAATCATTTTTTTTTACGGGGTTAGATCATTTATCACTTTAACTAACCGTTTATTAATTAGGTAACATTTTTTAAATAAAAAAAAATTAGAGTGCATGAACCAGTTAAAATTCGGCTTAAAATGATAAGTAGAACCAAATCTGTGACCCTTATTAACAAAAAAAAAAAAAAAACCTTTTATATTTTTAAGTTGTAATCAAGAAAACTTTTTAATAGAATACGAGTACTTACTCGCCGCTACATTTTCGCAGCTATCTCATCTTCACACGGTTCCATCATTGACAACGGAACAAGCCCCTCCCTAAAAGTCATTCAGTCCTACTTGCCTTCTAAATTCTGCTTGACTTCAATTTTTCCATCTTTAAAGAACCAAAAAAATACGTAATATTTATGCATACACACGTATAAATATAATAATAAAAATTATTATCCATATATAGATCAGGTACTAATATTCTGAATTCTTGCAGTTCGGTTAAAAGACCCGAAGTCGCAAAGCCTTAGGTAAAAATAACACTTGGTGTTATTATTGTGCTTAAATGGGTTTTAAGTTTTTTAAAACCAAAACCTGGAATTATATGAAAAATGGAAAAAGCCCATGAAAGAAAGATTAACGATTCATATAAATCACTTAATGGTAAATGGCCCGAAAAAATCCAACGAGTAACTAATAATCCCGTTATACAGAAAAAAGTTACTATCATGCCTTTTTCTGACGAATCATATAGTACTACAATTTCATTGACTAATAGGGTTAGCAAACGAATGGCAATTAAAATGGATACGACCGAAAACGAGATATGAGTTAATATATGCTCTAAAGTTGAAAATATCATATAAAAAAAAGATCTCCTAATTATATGAACGGAAATCGGGAATTGAATTCATTATAGGACTTACTCTTTTAGAAAATAAGATGCCATGCCGCTACTCGAACTCGAACCGAGATGCTCTAGCACTGCTTCCTAAGAGCAGCGTGTCTACCGATTTCACCATAGCGGCTTGCTCGAAATCATAATAAACTATTTTGAATCAATCGTCGAGATTGAAAGAGTCGATTCAAATGCAAGATGTAATTAGCTTTTTTGTCAAATTTAAATATCTACAAGTCTTCTTCTATTAAATCGGATAAAATGATAGTTTCCTTTTAATTAAGTCTATTTCATATATATATATATATATATATATATATATATATAGAGAGAGAGAGAGAGAGAGAGAGAGAGAGAGAGAGAGAGAGAGAGAGAGAGAGAGAGGCTGATAATCCAGCCCAAAACTTACTCAAGGGAGGAGAGTTGATAGCTTTAGCTAAATATGCTCTCCAATGATATCAACTTAATTAACTTGGGTTTTTATTAATCAAAATTTTTTTAGTCAAGTATGTACATAAATTAAAAGTCCAAAGCTCCACGTTACGTACCGATCAACGAGCAACAAGCTAGAATAAACTAATACTGCGGGCAGTTGTTGACTAATGATAATTTCCTTTAAACTTTTTTTTTTTTTAAAAAAAGAAGATTAAAAAAAGATAAGTTTTTATATTATAGTATAGTATATGAATCATTGACGAAGACAGGCTTCAATTAGAAGTTGCATTGCTTTTACATATTTGCATTCCCTTTCATATTTTGTCTTCATCACCATCGCCTTCTTGACTTTATCAACCTTCCATAACATTAAATATTTATATATATAGGTTCTTAAGTTGGTATTATGGTCAAATAAAAAAGAATTAATTAATAATTATTATCACCGTCATGCCTATGCAAAAACCACATATATATTAAGAATTGGTCAAACTAGAATATCTCAACTTGTAATAAATATATTGAAGTCATGGTCTGTCTTTAATTGTTATCCTGGAAGAACTGACACAAGAGTTTTAATCAAAGTTGCCGTAGCAATGTTAGAAAAATGGCATGCTAGCTAAGAAAAGGGATAAAAAGTCATTAATAATTTCATATTTTATTATTCAAAGTCATTATTTCAGCTTCTGTTTTCATATTTATATATTCCTAAAGCTGATTAATCAGGATTGAACTCATGTTTCACCCGTAAGAATGGAATCATCATCTGCTGGACAGAGTTCTAGATCTATCCACCCCAATATTATTATTCATTATAAAATATAAAAAATGTAAAAACGAGACAAAACATAAAGAAAGTTTAAATATTTTAAATTGAATATAAATAATAAAGAAATTGATAATGAAGATTCTTATAGAAAACCTATCTATTTTTCCTCTCCAACAGAAATAAATTAAAAATTAAACTCTTTAATGATCACCTTATTACATGTTTCAGAATTTTTTGAGCCTTTTTTATTACATAGTGCTCATAGGGATCCTTGATATAGTTCTGAATTACTCCCTCCGGTCATAATTATATGATTGGGTTGATTTTTTTAAGATTAAATAAGCTAAATAAGTTGTTTAATCATATAATACATTATTTATCTTTATATTATAATAGTTTATTAGTCAAGCTGATTAGTTTGGAGAGAAAAATAAAAATAAAAATACTTTAAAGTAATTTAATTAGCTTCCATAATCTTTCTAAAAAAGTCAACTTACTCTTATAATTAAGATATGAGGAGTATTTGTTTATTGTAGGTTGTGAGTTACATATTTTTAAGGGAAAATTACATTTTGGTCTCAAGGACCATAATTAATTACAAAAAAGTCCCGTATCAGAATTCCATTACAAAAAAGTCTCAAAAAAGCCTTTGGGATTTTTTTGTAATTAATTATCTAACTTAAAAGTCTATATTTATAATTGGAAATGTTATATTAACAACAAAAAATCTTAATTGTTAATATGGTATTTTAAGTTGTTAATATAGCATTTTCAGTTGTTAATACGGCTTTTTAAGTTGTAATAATTTTTGTTATTAATATAGTATTTTCAGTTGTTAAAAGATTTTGTCATCTTGACAATTAATTAAAAAAAAGTTCCAAAAGACTTTTTTGTAATGAGATTCTGGTATGAGATTTTTTGTAATTAATTCTGGTCTTTAAGACCAAAATGTAATTTTCCCTATTTTTAATTGTAATTTTCGAAAAAGTTAAAGGGGACGAAGCATTGGACTGTTTTGTTTGGATGGAGATGACGTGGGTCAGTAGGATACGAAAGGTAGTTTGATGAATTGAGGTTTTAGTGAGAGGTCGGTGTCGACATCATTTTCATTTTCCATGCTTTTAACATTTGTAAAACTATCCTGTCAAATTATCACCCTTGTATATTCCTTTTTATTGTCACTATTTAGATTAGCGGTAGAAGTGGCTTTTACAATATAATTTTCGATGTACGAGGTAAATATGTTAAATGACTTTTATATCAACTTACATGAATGTATTTCTGGAACGCTAATTCAAACCGGTTCTAGATTGCCTCGGTTTCTAAGTATTAGAACCAAGTACATTATTACATGATTCTCATGAATTTTTATGTTGCTGAAGTGAATATGCACACAACTATTCCTTTTTTCCCTCAATTATAATAAATCGCTATGATCTAAAGCAAATAATGATGATCTACTCGTATAACATGAGCACCAAAAGTGTTTCCCATAGAATTTTGATTTCAAATTCATGACATTGTTGATGTACAACTCTATCAACATGGAGACGAATTGTCGAAATCTCAACCCCTCTTTAAACCTAATTAGGTGTTTATCCATACTCTTTCTGTCCCTAATTAAATGTAAGTTTGATTTCTAAGAAGAGGTCTGTTTCAAAATATAAGCTTGATTTTAGTTTTATTTTTACATTTAATGCTTCTTCTTCTTTTTTTTCAATTTTGCCCTTGTTGGCTATGTATATTTACTCTTGCTTTTTTTTTTTTTTTACTATATTGCATTAATTAGGTATTGCTATTTACAAAGGATATAGAATATTACTATATTTATTGTATCTTATTTAACACACTATCTCTCATTATCTTTTCCCAATTCATTTTTTCTCATATTTTTTTCTTATTTATTTTCTCTTTTACTTATCCTCTTTATATATAAGGGCATAACTGGGGAAAAAAATCCTTACATATTTATTATGTTTAACTACTTTTTTGATAAATAAAAAACAGCTAAATTAAACTTACATTTAGGAACAGAGGAAGTATTAAATAGTTCATATGAAAGAGATTTGAAAGCCAACCAAAAAAAAAAAAAGTGTTGATTCAGCCATGTCTTCATGTAGGCAATTACAAGATGGGAGAAAAAGCTTTACTATTCCGGTAGACAATGAATACTTAGAAGTTAGTCTATTGTGAGGGCTTGGTGTCATAAATAAAAACATTGTAAAATTCATTAACTTATACCATGAGACAATTTTTTCACAAGGTACATATATATTTTTTATTATTGAAGACAATTTATTTTAACCACCATTTCCTATTCAATGTGGGCACTTTTTTTTTTATATAAAAAAAGTTTTGGAGAGATTTGACATCAGTCCCTTACCAAGGCTAGAGGCTCTTTGAGTACTTAATGGGGATTTACGAGATCGCTTACCGAAGGAGTCCCAGTAACGGTAGTGGGAATCAAAGACACATCCATTTAGGACTTGACCAAAATCTCTTACCATCTATGTCAACTTCCTTCAGCATTCAATGTAGGCACTTCATTAATCATGATAGGAATTAACCCTTTTTATTTAGACTCCCCGTAAATGTTCCATGCCACAATTATTTAGGTGTCTTTTCTTATTTGATTAGGCCCTAATTATCGAATACTCAAACAGCAATGTTGCCTGACTTGCCCATTCACCATAATTTGGGCCTTTAGCCCAACATGAAGCTCTAACAATAAGATGGAGGAGACTCCTTCGGCCCAAAACTATAGACGAAACTATGGCCCAAGAATGAAAACTAAAATGAGGCACCAATTTGAAATTATTGATAATAGAAAAAATGATTTCGAGAACTCTTTCCCTATGACTATAGGGCTGACTCGAGATGAATTTGAATTAGTCAAAACCAAAAACCAGATGCACAACCAATAAAAAAAATTAGTTTCAACAAGCCCCCTGCCCCCAAGCTTTTTTAGTACTCCCTGATTTAAATATAAAAGTTAGATAAGAGATTTATTTTATTCATAACTAAAAAATTTCAATCACTTTATTTTATATATATATATATATATATAATTTTGCCAAAAGTATTTATATTGATTGCACATGAATTTTTTTGCCAGCAAAGACAGTTCTAAAGCACATAATTAAATGTAGTATTTTAAAAAAAATCAACATATATTTGTTATAGTATTTTAGAAAAATCAATATATATTTATTATAAATAACTATATTAATTTTTTTAATATCTATAAATTAGTTATCTCCCAGGTATAAGCACCAAAGGTAGCGTCATCCATGTTTTTTTTTTTTTTTTACTATGCATGCCTTTCAAGCTTATTCCCCTGGATTTTAAAATCCTTATCACCAAAAAAAAAAGAAAAAAAAAAATCCTGATTTCGTCTCGCCTTGGTTCATTATCCTAGCTCAATGCAAAGAATAATCAGCCATATGTTAGAATCAAAGACATATCTATGTATTGTCAATGCTACTTAAACGTGCATGAAGCAAAAATAGAAATAGTAAGGAGACAGATTAAATATTAACATATTGCTTCAAGTAGGGTTTGCCAAGAGTGGGACCTTCATGCTCTGTTTTGTGTTTTCACCTACACACCAGATAAGTTATGATGCACTGTTCTTATCCAACCTTAACATAGAAGTGACAACTATAGAATGTGGGAATCCACCTCGAACCCATAAACTAATTAAACAAAATATCATATAAGTGAGAGAGGCCTGCTTCAAATTTAAATGCCATCAACAATAATGCCAGCAATAAGCATGAACAATACTGCAAAAATCAAAATACGATAAGGTGATGAATACAAATCCACCTTCAAAAGTTTGCATTTCTGGTTCAAAATGCTCCTCCTGCATGACACGATTAATCAAGTAATTAAATCTCTAAAATTATTCATCATTTCAGTAAAAATTCGAATACGTTTCCAAGCAATTTGTTTGTTCAGAGTGTGTAATAATGTCACGCGCACTTTATAACTTTTGATTTACTGTAGATTTCATATTCGTAGTTCATGTTGTCATGTTGGTATCAGTACTACAGTCATTTCATATTTGAAAGAACGTCTTGGACCAATTATGTGATCAACTTACTCTGCATGTGCATATTAAATAGTACTCTATACAATATAATTTCGCGAGTAAGTAGTTCAGTAAAGAAAAAATGGTTATTCATGGAATGAGATTACCTGATGAGTGAAGGAGGAAGCAGGGTGCTTTTTGGTCAGTGGTGGTGAGAATTAGGGGAAGCAGAGGACGGTTCTTGTTGCTGGCCTTGAATTCTCGTCGGAATGCAGAATTCCGGCAAGCCGTCGGAGTGAAAGCGGCCGCCGAAGATGGAAGGATGCGACTTTTGATTCTGATGGTGGTGGTGATGCTCCGAAGAAGCTACAGGCACGTCGCTCCACGCGCGAACCAGCGGCGAAAAACTGGACTGAAGGGTCCCCCTTTGAGGAAACATCGAGCCTTGCCCCATCAACGAATTAGACTCGAAAATCCTCTGGAAATTCGACTCGAATTCCGCCGGATTCGAACCACCGAACAGGTTTTCGTCGTTCGAAGCCGTTTGATTGAACGAATGAAGAGACAGGCCAAGATCTTGACCAGAATTTGTTGTTCTAGAGATTATCTCCGACGGATAGCTCTGAAAATTGATGGAGGAAGTTGCAGAACTCGTCGGGAAGAAAGCTATGGCGTCGGAGTTAATCGCCGGTGGGAGAAACCCCGAAGGATCCTCAGAATCCTCAGGGTTTTCCTCTTCGTGAGTTTCTTCGGCTGCAGGCTGCCATGGAGGAAGCACGGCGAGCTTATCAATTGCGGATTTGGCCTTCTTGATGAGCCAATCGACAGCTTTACTGGGCCGGTCGTAGCCGAGCCGGTCTTGAACATCGTAGAACTGAATCGCTGTTTGGGCCGATAAACGAACCCTTCGATCTCGAGGACCTTTGGATGTATAAACCTTACTGTGACGATCTTTCCGACCGGTGGATCGAACAATGTGACCTCCTTGAACTTGAACAATCTCTCCCCCTCCTCCTCCTCCTCCAGCAGCACTCTTCATTCCCACACCTTTATGCCTTCTCATCCATAGAAGATACCGAAGTTTAGGGTTTATGCTCAAATTGTAGCTAGGCCCTAGTGGTAGTAGCTTCTGATTCCTACTTTTTAATTCTGTGTTTGGAATTATTCGGCGGTTTTTGTGAACTCTGAGCACTCTACAGCTACTCCTCACAAAAACACCAGAAAATCAAAACCCAAATGAACATACAAACAACAAAAGCTATAAATTACTCAATGCTTCTTCTTCAGCAAGGGACGTTGTCATCCATAACTGAATAATCTATGCAAGGTGGGTTTACAAATTACAACTATGTGAAGGGAATAACATAGTTGTAGTTCAAGTTTGTATGTGTGTGAATGAAGAGCAAAGGCTAGTGGGAGAAGAGGATTTTGGGGACGAGGTTGGAGAGAAAGAGATAGGACAGTACCTAAAGGAGAATGAGAGATGGTTGATGATGCTCGTGCTAGCTGCTAAGTGTCTCAGTGAAGATTAAAGAGTTTTGGTTCGTTTGGTATTATTATGAGTGTAGCCCCACTAGTGACCAACAACCATCTATTTCTCCTCTCTCCTCTATCACAATAATTTCTTGCCCTTTTTATTATTTATTTATATTCTTTTTCATTAGCGGGCTCACACGAATGACAACCTTCGTGTGTGTTTGTTTGTGTCTAGATTATTTTTTAGAGAATGGTTTTTAAAATTTATTATAGGAGCTTGTAAGAGGGGTTTTATTTTGATTTACGAAAAAAAAACTTTTGAAACCATGATTTCAAAGATTACCAAACATTCACTTAACGGGAATCAGACCTTCTACATTTCACGAACAAGAAAAGTAATGACCTCTTTAAGTTAGTGTTTGTGAAGCACACAAATAAAAATTCTTTGATATATGTATACTACTTCTGATTCTTATTATAAGATATCAACTATCATTTCTCGTGAACTAAGGAATGGAAGTTAAGTCATTAAATTAATCTTAAATTGACAAAGGTTTACAACTTTAGCCCTACTTTAATTATATAAATTTAAAGGAGTTTGTTAAAATAAGGGTACAATAAAATAATAATAATAAATGAGTTAATTATAGGTAGTTAATATCTTATAATAAAAATAAAAAATTATTAACAGTTGATACTTTATAATAAAAATCGGTAGGAGTATCATAAAGCACATTAGAATAGTAGAGTTTGTTGGGGGTGAGAATGGTGGATTTAGGGCTCCATATGAATATCACTGGGTTTCCCACTGTAACTGTCTAATATTTTACTATTGATTAAACATGGGGTTGGACTGTTAAAATGAGTGAATGAGATGGTGATGAGGGAATGGAGGCTTGAGAGAAAGGATGAGAGTAATGAATGATTCAGAAGGGTCTCATGAATGCTCTATTAATACAGACTTGTGACCTTTCAGCACTTTCACACTGCCTCATCTTTAGGACGGCTCTAGTTTCTGCTCCTACACTCCCTCCAATTTTTCTAGCTATTTTATTGCTATGCTTTTATACATTGAAAATATTTTTATTTTGTAGAATTTTATAACAAAAAGTATTGATACTTGAATTTAAGCCCTTCCTAATTTGATTCTAATTATAGGATTAAGTTTTACACTATAAACTTGATTTTATAATTAGGATGGGGAGTATGATTTTTAAAATAAGGCATTTTTTTTGTTCATTTTTTCCATTTTAAAAAGAAAGAGAGTAAAGGCGGGAAAAGGTTAGAAATGAATTGGATTTTAATTTACTATTACTCATAGGAGCTAATTAAAATAGTTTATTTTGGTAATAAATATATATAAAATTTCAATTCACTTTTTGCCTCTTAAATTTATGACTTCTTTTAAGTTATCTCTATTTATTATATATACTCAAGAGTTCTTGTACAAGCATAACAGTTTTACTATTAGAAATAATCATCTTAAGTGCATTATTGGATACTTAATATGGATATATTTTTCATAAGATATCTATATCTTTTATAATACTCATAATAACACTGTTAAAAACCTTTCTATGAGTAACTGCTTTTTGAGAAAATAATTATGTTTATACATTAATGTCGTTAGTGTATTCTGTTTACTTTGACACTAATAAATATCAATATCTATATTTATCACCTTATTCTGACTATCATAATTATTTATTGTTCTCTTTTATAATTCAATATCAATATTTTATATTTTATGTCCATCAATTAGTAGTTGGCGCCTATAATTCAATGAATTATCATAATTATAATTTAGCCCATAAATCAAAGAGTTATTACAATCATAATTCAAACTAAATTTGCATGAAATAGGTTTCCAAGCTGCTTATGAATAATGTCACATTCAGTTATTTTAACCACTTTCATATTCTAGTTTAATGGGAAAATTCTTATTATGAGGTTGAGAGATATAGATTTAATAATTATAAAAAAAAATCTTAATAAAAACTGAAGAAGATGCAATGATAAGTTATAATTAGAATGACAACCGCACATCTTATCTGTCATTAGGACTTTTTAATAATTAAATCATTTTTTTTAGAACTCATAGTGATTCCCTCGATTAATTTGCACTCTGCCTTATTGTTTCGTTGCTTTGCTCTGCTGGATATTGTTCCCACTCACAACATGCCTCACTATTGGTAATTCCTATTTTTATATACCGATGATAATTTATTTTGATCTAAGAATAACAGCCTAACCCCAAAAAATTAGTTCATTAAGATAGCCTCGAGACAAATAATTCGCTCCACAATTATGAGGCTTCCTAATGTGAGACTTCATAATACTATTATGATAAGATAGGTAGCTTTATTTATGAACATCGGGCTCTCAATTAAATAAATATCTGTTATAATGACTAAATGTTTAAAAAAAGAGTCCATCTCAAAATATTAATCTATTACAAGGGAAAACCCTTTAATTTACACTTGTAGGCAGTGTTATCAAAACTGGATCGGATCGGCCGAGTCGACCCGGTCATTAATTGAACCGGTTTGATCCGGTGATAGGACCGGTTATGCATCAAAAACGGGTTTCGACCGGTCTAACCGCCGGTTTTGGAGAAAACCGGTCCAACCCGGTTGGTGCTTTTTTTTTTTAAAAAAATAAATTTATAACTTTACTGAAAATATTATTGGTTATCCACATTATTTTGATGATGATATAGAGCCTTTTATTGATGCACCATCTTTGAATTCTTTGTTATGATTTTATTGTGTTTGGAGGTTATTTTGTAAACTCATCTTCTTTCTTCGAGCCAAAAAAAAAAAACTCATCTTCTTTAATTTTGTTCCTAGTTAATTGGGTTATTCATGTTTTAAACTTGTAAAAATGTTTTAGGTACTTTTATTTTGTAAACTCATTATATATATATAAGTATGGTTATATAATTTATAAATATAATATGGTTTTCGAGACCGGGTCATAGTTATGCAGTTCAACCAGTGACCCGTTGATTCAACCAATGATCCATTGACCCAGTACTCCGACTAGGTCAATGACCGGTCCGAGTCTGATAACATTACTTGTAGGGTTTTGCAATATGAGACTCATAATATATAACGCTACAAAATATATTTTATATTAATAATCGGAGATAGTAGCAGCAGTAGTAATAAATTATAACAAAAGATGACGTGTCTGATTTTTTAACAGTGTGGGAAAAAAAGTGTCCATCTCAAGTATTTTTGTCTTTGATTTGAGTTTGGGCGGTCGACTGGTTTGGCTCTTTGGTGGCCTTACAAACATAGGGTTCGACCAACACACAGGTTTACATTAGGTTTTTTTTTTTATGTGCTTCTTACATATTTGTCTCTCTAATTAGAGAGATGAGATATTTTTTTAAATTTTTTTTATATATTCTATTTATTTAGATTTAAATTATATATTACTTTCTGAAATGTTTTTTACACCTAGTATCTCAAATTAATTAATTTCCAGAACTGTATTCAGAAATATTTGTCCTGTAACACTTGTATCCTGAAAACTAATTATTTTAAAATACTAAGTGCAAAAAAATGTTTCAAAAAGCAGCATATAATTTAAATCCAAATAATAGAATATATAAAAAAATTTAAAAAAATAAAAATGTCTAATTAAAGACATGTAAGAAATACATAAGGGAGAAGCACATTTATGTTGTTCCCCAACACAGACTTCCTGACACTTCTCCAAAATAGGCATATGTCCCAAGCTCTCATGAATGAGAAACGCAGTAGTCTATTTATTTATTTAATAATAATACTAATAATTATACATGTATTATTGTAAAACATGTATTATTTATTCTGTTTATAGTATTAACATGATCTTCATCCCAGATTATTTACAATCGAGGGTAATATACATATAATGAATATTTAATCAATGGAAAGCATTATTATATCGACTGACTGAAATATTATTTACTTAATCTCCTTTTCTTTCCTTTAGTATGGTGTAATTAAGAGAGGAAAGGGAAAATAAGATTAATGGGAAACAGAAACTTTGGAATAAGACCAAAAATATAAAATTTCAATAGTTTTAAAATGAGGAGAGTGAGATAAATTATGTGCTGCTTTA
Organism: Acacia confusa; assembly: GCA_037074495.1. Taxonomy (NCBI): domain Eukaryota; kingdom Viridiplantae; phylum Streptophyta; class Magnoliopsida; order Fabales; family Fabaceae; genus Acacia; species Acacia confusa. The sequence continues at coordinate 7,149,536 of CM073509.1, forward strand.
TGTGTCTCACATAGAAGATAACTTTTAATTCACTTATATGTATGAATAAAACCAATTAAAAGTGTTAAATTGGTCACAAAATTTAAGTGATTTTTTTAATATACTATAACCCTTATTGAACACATTAAACTTCAATGTCGTATGTGCGCATTTCTATTATCTCTTACTACTTTTATTAAATATTATCATAAGTGAAAAAATTATGCAACACTCTCTTAGACTAGCAAATGACTTATAAAAATGATTGTGAATACCTTATACCACTCTTATTTATAAGTTCAAATGGCATAATTCTCACATAACAAAAAGAGTTAGTTAATTTAATAAATATGGACTAAATTGATAAATTCTACAATTTTTTCCTCATTTATGAATATATATTTTTCACCCCTTCTTCTCCCTGCCTAAAAGTTATTATAATTAGAAATGATAAAATTGTAGCACTCTCTTTTATTATTAAAAGTGAAATTGTAATAAGGACCAATTTTTTTAAACTCAACTTATAAATAAGATCAGAGCTAGTAAAAGACTTAGAGAGAAATACAAAGAGAAAGAGAGAGAGAGTAATAATTTAAAATGAGGGAAAACAAAAAAATAAATTAAAATTTCAGACATAAACAAAGTGTAATTTATTTTTTTTAAAAAAATCAACCTTATCTCAAAAATTATCACTTTTTTTTTCCAACAAAAAATTTATATAGCACTTGAGGGAGTAATAAATTATAAAAATGATCATTGGCCTAAAAAATAATGATAAAAGATGAGGATAATGATTAATAAACGCATATTTGGAACCAATCAGATATGTCCTACGTGTGGCCACCAAATAAAAGTTGACTCAGTCGCCAATGAGGACCAAAAGCTTAGCTTTTTTTTTTTGGTTTCCACACAGAGTTACAAAGTTGGTCCCTTGGTCTTGTCCCAACCGACTAGATGGAGTTATATATACTTATAATTCATTAATGAATGATTTGTGAGTTTTTATTATCAGGGCCATCGTTTTGAATAATACTTTTAAAATCCAATTCAATAAACTTTACTTAAAAATTAGAATAGTATACGCATGTATTTATTTAAATGAGCCACGTTAAAAATTTACATATAAATTATACTTCAAGTTAATGTTGTTTAATGGCCATAATAATCTATCAGAAAATATTCATCTTCAAGCCTTCAAATCAATAGCAGAAGTCTTGTAAGCTTTCATTAACTTCTCTGACAGCTGCTTGTTTTCAAAACATATTGATACTATATGTTTGCATGTTCAACTAAATCTATCTTCAGCATTTATATATAAACCTTTCTTAATCTTTAATTTTAGAGGAAAATCCTGATATAAAGGCCCACAAAGATTACTCCAATTTAAATAATCCCACAAGAGTATTAAATTGGAATTTTGAAGGTTTGTGAGAAGACCTCAGTGCCCCTGTTCTTTCCTCCATCGTGTTCTCTCTCCTTGCCCTCCCTAACTCCTCTCCCTCTTCACACCTCCGGCCAACTACAACTCTCCTTCCTCACTCCTCTCCAGTCATCATTAGTAAGGAACCCCAGTTTTAGAGACACGGGCTCAAGCGCCGACAGAGATATGTCATACGGCATTACGGGGCTGGGAGGCGGTGGGGTTATTCATGTTAGGGCATTTGTGTCATTTCATTTTTGACAAAATAGATCTAACACTTCTTTAATATTATGAATATTGGAAATACATTTATATGTCTTTTTCGATTTTTAAAGTTCTTTTTCTACCTTTTTTTTTTCATTCTAGTAAAATAATTAAAGGTTAAGAGCTCATATGACTGAGGTATTTGAAGTTGGACAATCATCGGAGTGGTGGGGTTGGACAATTATATTTTGGCTTTAAATGGAGATGATGACTCTACAAGAAATCTCAACCATGAAAATTGTCTCTCCATGCTTCTTTCTGCATGTTTTCAGCCTTTCAACATTATTCTTTTTGTTCATTTTTGGATTAATCTACCATTATCCGACATTACTAGCAATCGACAAGTTCAATTCGTGGGAATATAGGCCTACCATAGGGGAAACTTGTTACCTCTAAACAATTATCTTGGTTGAATAAATAGGACTCGAACATCAGACCATTTGTTAAATTAGAACAACTCATAATCAGTTGATCTAATCTAAGTGCTTGATAATTTGAACAAAATACTCATAATTAGTTGATCTAATCTAAGTGCTTGATAATTTGAACAAAATACTAACTCACTTAGTAGTTTTATTTTAATATATTTTTTTCACCTTAGTTATTTAGCTATGCTTTGGGAAAATACACATTCCCATGGTCTTATTTATATGCTAGAGAAGAAAAAAATTGGTCCTATATGAATGTACTTTTTTTTTGGGTAAGATCATGAATGTATAATCTTACCTTTATTTATTTGTATATTGGTTTTTTTTTCTCATGGAGTATATCCTATATTGAATACGGATAGAGTTGGAAGGTTGTTAAAGTTTAAGGTAGAATTAATTAAATTTAACGTTTTTTAGTTTGTGTGAAACATATTAGAAATATCTTATGAATATGACAACTATATGAGTATAATATGCCAATACCAATAAACTTATTACAAATTATAATATTGAATAAATTAATATTTATTTATTTTTCTGTATTCAAATTTTAAAAGTTTAAATTTACTTATTTATGTTTATAATAATAATTTAATAAAATATTAACTTTGAATCATTTATTTTTTTTTGAATCTAACGATGGATATGAGACTATGAGAAGGAGAAAAAATGAGAGAAACCTAACCTTGATATTTTTGACATAAGATATCTTAAATTCATAGACTGTGAACAAAATTTTTTTATTTTGACCTCTCCTTTTAATTGAGACGATGTTCAAATTTCAATTACTCGATAATATTAAACACCAGAGAGTTGTGTAAAACATTTTATTTTTTGTCACAAAATTTGTTATTGATTATTTTTGCATTACACACCCTTATAGAGTGGCAAGTCATACACAGAATTTAGGTATTTAACCACTCCTCGGTCCCGTCTCCAACCCATAGTGAGGTCACTGCTGAGATAATCAAATTCAGGATTATTAAATTTGGATTAGACTGGATGGTTTGGTCAAAAAACCAGTGAACTGTCTGGTTTAGGCATCACCCGGTTTGTATTAAAAAAAAGTTTTTTTAATTTTTTTTTTTATAATTTCATATTAATAACCCTGAAATTTCCACTTTCTTATCTCTAAATTAGCTTTAATTTAACTCCAATCTGACCCATTAACCCTTGACTCTTTATTAGGTTGATTCAATGATCAGTTTGAATTTATGGTCAAATTATTAATAGTTTCCTTTTTCATATTTCATTATTAGGCTGATATTGTGTGGCAACGGGGTTGAAACAAATTTAAAAACTAAAATCATATCTGAAGATATGAAGTTTAAAGAATGTTTTTTTATTTTTTTTTCTTTTTAGTTTTAATTCTTTTCATCAAAATTTTTTTATTTTAATTTCAATAGAAAATAATTAAATTTATTAAAACATGACATAAAATTTGGTGAAAATTTTAGTTTTTCTAATCATTACTATTTTAAAAAATGTTAATCAAGTAACCATATGTATTCTATATAAATTTTATTTTTAAAAAATACATCAACAAATTTGTTTCAAACTTAATTAGTTTTGCATAACGCACCTATAAGAAAAAAAAAATCCTTCAAAATAGTGACATGAGCATGTAAACATGGTAAAATTGATTTTTTAAAAAAAAAAATTAAAACAATTAATATATAATTTTTGCCAAATCAAAATCCCCACCGACCTTGCCCATCCGTACACGTCGATCCACGAGAGCTGTTCATGCATGCCAATCAAATAGGAAACATCAACACATATTAGCCGCAAATCATCATGTCCAAGCATAATAAATATCAGTAAGGAGTAAAAATAAATAATTAATATTGAATAAACAAGATATTAGTAAGGCAGAAAAATGGGAAAAATAAATTGGATAGGAGGAGATTAAGTGCCTATTTAGATTAGCTTTTTAAAATAGCTTTTAAGATTTATGAGATAAATATATGAGAAAAGTTTTATCTTAATTATCGCAAACCTAGATTTTAAGAGTTTTCAAACATTACCTAACCTTTGTCCTCTCTAATGCAAGTGGTTTTAATTTTCACACACTCCACCTTATTAATAAGTCACTTTTAACTACTTTAGTATCGTTAAATAAGGAGAGTTAAATCGTTAAATATACCCTAAGATTAATTTTTTCTTAACTTTGTACTTATAAAAAAAAAAGAGAAAACACAGACATATATTAGAAGAGTCATATATAGAAATTGTATTGGAGTTATATTATCCTTTTTTTTAAAAAAAAATTGTAGTTTGGATAAAATTAGAAACTACCATATTAATTAACAATTTTTTATATGACTTATATATATCAGAAATCATGCATGAGTTCATTTTGGGAGGTGCCTATTAAGAACAGTCAATAGTAGAAATTAAAAAAAGGAAAATAAATTTTAAAAAAAAGATATATTTGATAGGATAGTGGGATTAAATTGAGTGGTGGGAGACAGTAACGTTGCATGTGGAGCACTTACTATTGTGATTGTGATTTACAATTTGCTAGGAAAAATGTCACTACTTCACCATCAGGACCACTCTACGACGTCTGGCCAAAATATTCCCTCTCATCTCATTCCTATTTTTTCTTTACAAGGAAAAATGTTAAAATTCAAAACGAGTATCTGAAATGTTTTTTTTAAAAAAAAAAAATATGATGAAGGATTTATAAACCCGTTTTGTTTAGATTTGTTGGTGGACAAAAGTAATGAGATTTATGGTCGAATTAAAAAAAAATTATATGCCTTATATTATATTTTTTGTTAATATTATTCAAATATTTTTTTATATATGGAGGTATAAGGATTCATTTTACAACATTTTCATTGACTGTTCTTTTATTTAGCCTTTTCAAACCAATCATGTCTCACTAATCACTATCCATCTTTTTATCTTATCTTTAACATCCTTGCCAATAAAAAGTGGCATTAATCGTGGAAAGACAGGATACTCCAAGATGATAATCATGTCACGTAAGTGATACTTTATCTTATAATTAATATAAAACATATTTAAATAATTTAATTATATCAAGAATATTAGTTAAGTTAGTTAATAGGGTTAAGGTGCAAAAATACACAAGAGCTTTTCCCCCATGAGCACCCAGCACCACGTGTTTTTTTTTTGAGCTAAAATATTCACGTGGTTACCATTTTGGAGTAAAAGTCACATCTCACCGTCAAGTCATTATTTATTGTGATGAGAGAGAAAGAGATGAAGTGAATAATAACTTAACAGCGGTGAACAGTAATTTAACGATAGGATGTGACTTTTGCTCTAAAATGGTAACCACATGTGTATTTTTATTCCCCAAAAAAAGTATGTGGTGTTGGGCGTTCATAGAGAAAAAACTCATATGTATTTTTGCACCTTAACCTAGTTAATATTACATGAATTTTTTTAAGACACTTTAATCATTTTCCCTAATTTGATCATTCCTTATCTTGATTGAATATTGTTGGATAAACATCAAAAATTAGGAAAATACTGATAAATAGAAAATTATGTCTTGTATTTAAGATTAAGATTAACTTTTAAAATATGTCTTATATTAAGTATATGAGAGAGTATAATTTATCTTCTCGTAGATAATGTAGTCTATCATGGTACTATCATTTCTAGATATATATGTTTGTGAAAATCTGGGAGTCCTTTTTTTTTAAAAAAAAAAATCTTTATAGGATGTAGAATCTATACCAACAATACGAACAAATTGTTGGTTGAGGCAATTAAGTTATCTCATTTCATATAAAAGGGAACACTAATTTGAATATTAACAAGTGTACTTGATGAAATATACAAAAAATCATTTACACTTTAATGTGAGCTTGGATACTCACCTTATTAAACTTTATTTTTATTTATTAAAAAAACTATTTCTCAAATTTGACAGAATTATAGGTGGAAAAATCATACATATATAATCCTCTAACGCTTGTAAATTAAAAAAAACAAAAGTAGTATTATACCTTTGGTTTTTATTATATGGTACCAATTAATAAGTTTATTTGGTATTTTTTATAAGGTACTTCCTTATTTTCAAATTGCATTAATTATTTTTTCCATGTATATTCATAATTAATAAAAGTTGTGGGTGAGAGTAATAATTAATATGATATTAGAGTTTAGTGTAATTAGTAGGGGTACAGTTGAAAATTACTTAAATTTTATGACAAATTTAATTCATTTAAATATTTTTATTATTTTAAAATAATTATTAGTTGGTGTTTTATAATAAGGACCATAGGGAGTACTGCTGATAATTACTATTATTATTTTAGCTTAAAAAAGTTTCTTGATATTTAGACTACAGGTTGGGCTCAGCCAGAGGCCCAAATTGTCGGTTTTTGGGTCAAAGGTACTACATCAGAAGTTGCATCTTACCTAATGTCCTAAGGAAAGGTTGGTTCTTGGGCTTGGATGGCCTGGGATCTTGGAGGATTAATATATGAAAGAAATTAAGGAACGAGTGTATATATATACTGATACAATACTTTAAAATTATTTTTGAATAAATGAAAATAAAAAATAATTAATATCATATTATTATTTAAAATTTTATTAATTTTTTTATATTTATTCAATTTATTAAGTGTATATATCAAAATTAAGTAATTAAAAAAGAAAACCAAGTATAGGTCATATATATTTATTGATAGATTTATGAAATAATTTATTTTTATTTTAATATAATTATATAATTTAATAAAATTTTATTAATAATATTAAAATTATTTTTTTTCTGTCTCTAGTATTTATTATTTATATTTTTAATAATAAACTTATATAATAAATATGTAGATTTAAGTCTATGATTTATATTTATATTTTTAGGTTGGGTTAAAAAATCACTAAACCTCGTATAAATATGCTTAATATAATTTTTTAAATAAAAATGTCATTATATGTTTACAGACTTGTACAAGGCCTATTTGTCATATGGCCCAACAAGGGGTAATCCATATCAAAATTCATCCATAATGAAGGGAAATTCTAATGCCTTATAATGGAGGCTACAATCAAGGAATATGCAGGTATAGCAACACATTATGTAGATCATGAGACGCACAAGGCCCAAGGATCCAAACCCAATCTCTATAAATAAAAGGTAAACCTAAAAGGTTCACAGATTCTATTCATTATTATTTACTAAATTCATCATTATTTACTATTCAGCCTTACGGAAAAGACACCCTACCTCTTTAAGGCTAAACCTCACATACGTACACAATGATTCAACATTCTCCATGGTATCTAGACATCTGTACAATGATCCAAGATTCTCTTGGTATCTAGACATCTGTATTCTTAACAACATGTAATTAATCTATAAAGATATATTGATGGGCGTGTGGGGAATAATAAATCTTGAAGAACTTAACAAACAATAGGTCGCATTATACATTAAAAAACATTTAGTAAATTGTGATTATTTTTAGGAGGTAAATAAATTCCTTTTGCCGAAGTTAAATAATACCTGTAAAAACATATCTCTAAACTTAACTCAGGTTTGCTTCTGCGTTTTGAAAGTTTAGACTTTACCTAACAACCCCTAGTTTTCATATATATTTACCCTAATCAGCTATGTCAGTTTTGTTAACTCATTTATATTCTTCTCCTTTGAATCTAATTGTTTTTCATCAATTCATCTTAATAAGTGTGCAATATAAGTAAACTGGTGTAGAGAGATCTCACGTACACACGTGCAAATGTATTATTATCTTATTTTTCTTTATAATAAATAACATATTTAACGTCCTCAAATGTTAAATATTAAATTTAAACAAAAAAATATATAAAAAATAACATTTTTCGAAGATTAAAAAGACCCATACAAAAATCAGTTGAAAATTGACTCTCGCACCAGAAAAAATGTCTCTTTAAGCAGCAACCTAATTTTTGCTGTTAAAAGTCTAAGTTTCAATGGCGATTGTTTATTGTCAAGTCGCCTTTGAAAGTCAAACTTTTTGCGACGATTAAAATTATCGCCACTGAAAGTTAGATTTTCAGCAGTGATTTTTTAGAGTCATCGCTTAAAGTGGTTGTCGATTTTTTTTAAAAAAAAATTTTACAGTGAGTAAAATACCATGGTTAAACAATAATTACAGATATATAATAAACCTGATTTCAAGTCTCCTTTTAACAAAATAATTTCTACCCCAACACCTAAAAATTATACTAGTTTTTATGAGATTTTTTAAAGTGAAGAGTTTATTGTACAAGTATTTTCCATTTTGTTAAAAATTACACTAGTACCCTTTTTATATTTTCTCAATTTATAATTCAAGCAAGAAGCCAAGAAGTTTAAATTTAGTTGGGGAAGTGGCAGTTTGGGACCAATAAATTAATTTAATTTCATTTTAGAACCAATACATTGTAAAGATTATATATATGTGCAAGATTTGATAATGACTTGCCACAATTTAATATTAAGAAAACATTCATAGCCATTTTCTCAAATTTGCTTCCAGCCCATGGTAGTTAAAATCTCGTTTTATCACTGTGATTTTATATTTTTATGATTTTTTTTTACTAAAATAATTTTACTAATTTTCCAAACGCTTTTATTTTTTTACAATTTTGCTACATTACAATTTTACTATTACAATTTTTTATATAAATCTCGATTTTAACAACCTTGTTTCAGCCCTTACATATGTTTAAAGGAAACAAGATATTTTACTTGTAAGTTATTAATTGCATTTTATCTTACCATTCATGTAATTTATTTCAATATTTGGAAAATCAACTGGTATCTTGTTCTCCCTCAAGAGAATATTTTGTCAGAGTGGATGGCATATTCCTTTTCCGTGGATTAAAAAAAATGTACAAGGTTGCTTATTATAATTCATCTTGCAGATCGATAGTGACAGTTATATATTACAGAAAATTAAATAACTGAGTTTAACACCTTTTTAAAATTGGGAAAATCGGTGAAAATCCCTGTTTAAAAGTTTTATTAGCTAGGAGAACATAATAAAATTTATTATATACGTAAAATATCAGTACCATGCAAAATTTAATATATATAAAGTACTCATATTAAAAAAAATATATTTATTATAATAAAACTTTAAGTTAGGATTTTCACCGTCCCACCCTATTGATCTTATTGATCATCCTCAACCAATTGCATGGAGATAACATTATTCGCCACAATCTGCTTTGCCTTTTATTTTTATCTTAATTGTTCTCCCCCCCCCCCCCTCTCTTGAGTATAGATTAGAGGTAGACCAACTCTATCGGTTCAAATAATGATAGAAAACTCCTTGACCTTTGCTAAGATCCTTTTAAATTAATGAATACCTAAAGACATTTAATAAATAAATATTACTATATATTAAAGATTAAAAAAAAAAAGTTATGAAGGTTCTTTACTATAACGAACACGATAAATAAGTAAAATATTAATTTATTGCGAGAAATAAAGAACAAGCACAGAGCTCAAAACAAAGGAAAGCACAAAAGACTGGTTAACTTTTTAAGTGACTCTTCCATTTAATTAATTATTAAAGTGTTCATCGCTCTTCCTTTTCCACAGGGATAGAAAATTATAATACAAGACATAAAAGATAAGATCAGACCAAAACATGGTTTTCAAGGTGATATTGTTACGTGGCGATCCGTCATGGAGGAAAAAAAAAAGCAAGTTCAGTGGAAGAAGATATGTTTGATCACGGAATAATTACAAGTGTTTAATAACCGGATACAATATTTGCCTACCCACCATTTAACTTGTCGACCACCATCGTGATATCCATGATGGTTTGCTCACTCTGGATTCATGTGCTGATTGTTAATGACTTGCAACCAAAAAAAGAAAAAAAACCTAGTTTCATTACAAGCCTCTTGAAAAATTATTTTATAAGACATAGTTACATTTATCAAATTAAATCCATTCTTCTATTACAGCTACTTTCCTCTATCTGGCTTTTACAAAACTGTAATTAAGGTGAACTTGAACTCCCGTTTTGGTGTTTCTTAGAGTGATGTTCGAGATCACCTCTGTGTGGTTCACCAATTTCCGCGGAGACGAGTTTGAGTTTATCAGCACATGCCCCCGTGGTCGGTTCTCTCGGAAAAAAGTTGGATATCATTTGATTGAATTATAGAAGTCACTTAGTGTGATATATATTTTCTAAAACATTTCCTTTTCTTTTTAATTGTTGTTGAAGGAGTATGAATAGGGGTAAAATAGAAAAATATTGACAAATATAAAAACTATGTTTTATACTACTTAGATCAACATCAACTATGTCAGAATATCTAATCTTCAAAACCCAAGGGAGTAATCAACAGAAAAGCACAATTTAAGGACGAGAGGGAGTGCCAAACAAGGCCTTAGATTAAGCAAAAGAATGACACATCTTTTACCTTATTGGATTAGGGGTGTAAATAGACTAGAATAGGCTTTAACTAAGTAGATATAGGCCTACGACAGAGATTTAAAGCCTTATGTAAGTTTTTTTAAAAGGTCTGATAAGACTTGATGCCTATTTAAAGGCTTACTTAAAATGTAAAACTTTAAATAGGTTTCAAGTCTATGTATATAAGTTCATATTTAATTCATCAATCTTATTTATTTAAATACATACGTTATATCTTAAAAGTTTAGAGATTCATTCTCATATGAAATAAAAGAGTTAGTAAGAGAAAGAAAAGAATACTTAGTAACAACAATTGTCTGAATAAATAGAAATAAAAAAAATTTATCATCTATTACTAAGGAGATATATTTTTTAAAATCAAACAAACACGAAAGTGACATATAAAATTAGATTTTACATACTTCTTGTTTTTCTTGCAGAAAATGAGACAATCTCCTTCTATTAAGATCATTTTCATTTGGTCATCACTAAAATAAACTTACTATAATTATTATGTTGCATCAAATGATATAAATCAAGGAAGATTTAGTGAGCTAGCATTGCCATCTCAAGTGGTTAAAAAGAAAAAAAAAAGTATATGTGATCAATTGATATGAAAATGTTAAGCTCATTGATGTTAAACTTAGGGTTAAGAATAATTTATTGATTTTAAAAATAATTTACAAAAACAATTATATTAAATTATATATAATTATGCAGGGAATTTTGCCAAAATAGGGGTTATTTTGAAAAAAAATTGTCAAAATAGGGTACTGTTTAAACATTTTGCCAAAATAGGGTAGTTGGTGATGCCATGTCAGATAGCGATGTTAATAATTCAGTTCCAGTTTTATTATTAAATTCGCATGGTATGAGTCTCCAGAAGATTATGAGACAAACAAACCAACCATGGCATCCCATTCTATTTAGCATAAATTTCTTTATATTACATCGGTTTATTGTTAATAATTAGACTTATTAATGTTTTGCATAAATTATAATATATTACATCGGTTTACTTTGCATAACATATGTTCTTCAACCATTGTGACAAAAGAAGAATCCACCACTTTGTTGAGATTGTATTAATAGAGGATACTTTGGAGTAATGATAAACATGAGATATATATCTTACATTTTATGAGTAAGATTAACTCTGATGAAAATAATTAAGTCTAAATAGCTGTAAACTTCACGAGTTCTTTCTTGTTTTTTTTTTTTAATTAGAGTGAAAGACGGACTACTTGAGCTTACAAGATCAAACCTGCCACCTCCCAAAGGTTAATTTGATGCAAACTCACAAGTTTTAGTGTACAGCTTATCCTCCAAACTCCAAATTAAAAAAAAAAAAAAAAAAGCTGCAAAAACTAACGGCGCATGAACACATTTTGGTACATCTAATATAGCTAACAACATTGCTAGATTCCCCATTCAGTTCAAGATTTTCCATTCTTTCAAGCACGTCTTATAGAACAGGTTGAGCTTATTAATTTGTAGAATAATCTAAATTGACAGGTTATCATCACATGAGAACAACTATAGTATAAATATATTACGGATCGACATACACACAGAGAATAAGCAGCTTTTTATCCATTAAATTCTGTCATTTGTCAAGTGTGTCTGCAGATTAAGGTTTTCAGCTGCAGGAAACTCAACACATACTTATGCACATCACATGAATCGGTCTTACTCTAGTTTAACATGAGATGTTTTCTTAATCACTCCTTAATTATTATTATTATTATTTTTTGCAAATAACTAGAATATATTCCATTCACTGACAATGTTACGTGGAGCGCCACCCGGCCATTCAAATCTAATCTGAAAAAAAGGGCAGCCGGCACAGGCATTATGAAATCTGTTGCTCATATTTTAATTCAATCTCTTATTCTGACCCTTGAGCGTTGGAAGGGTTAGTCAAGCTTCTAAAAGCAGCCCAAAGAGATATATACATTTATATATATGACTATCATTTACTATATACCCATTGGTTTGTTTTCTGCAAAAGTATTATTCTACTTCCTTCTTGGCATATTCACTGGAATTTGTGGACGACGAAATGTGCAACATCACTTTCTGCTGTGTGTGTGTATTAATTAAAGGATAAAATATGCTGCCCAATTAAAATCGCATTGGTAATAAAAAGCATAATAGGAGTGACCAAATTGTAAAGGAACCTCTAAACAGAAACCAGTGGCGGATCTTGGGGTAAATATTTGGGGGGCCAAATATATACTCATTAACACTACTTAAAAAGAAAAAAATATTTGAGGGGGCCAAATGTATAATAAAAATATTTTAACTATAAGATAACATACTTTTTACACTAAATTAAATTTTCAAAAAACAAAAATTCTCAACAAATTTTTTCAATGTTTTTTTTTTTAGGGGGCCATGTAACAAAGAAGATCCGCCATTGACAGTAACATTAGTAGGGTTTGGTCTATATATGAGTAGTGTGCCATATATGGACATGGATTTTGCAGTCCAGATTCTTCATTAAAACCCTAAACAAATCTTACTGTTGAAAGGAGGTTACTGGAGGATATGGTCCAGATTTGCTTCAAGTGATGGTCCCAGGAACACAACTCATATATATATGGCTACATTAACTCCTATATATATATATATATATATATATATAACTTGTTTAAAACTGTGTCCTTTTCGATGCTTGAATGTACGCATGAGAATATCTGATAAAGAGAGAGTGAGATAGCTAGGAAAAACTTCGCAAGGTATACAACTTTTTGGGTGATACTTTAAAACTCTTTGATATATATATGTGTGTGTGTTAAGGTTTTTGAACTCTTTATAATATCCATTCTTTCAAGGGTTAAGTACCAATTTTGCCCCGGAAGTACGTAACCAGGAGCAATTTTGCCCTGAAAGTTTTCAGCGTAGCAATGTTGCTCCTGAAGTATAAAAAACGTAGCAATGTTGCCCCTCCATTAAAAACCTTAATGGTCAACGTTAGGGTTTTTAACGGAGAGGCAACATTGTTACATTTTGATACTTCATGGGCAACATTGTTATGTTTTGACGTAGCAATGTTGCCCCTAAAGTATGCGCTCATGAGCAATTTTGCCCCTCCGTTAAAAACCTTAACGGTCAACTAACGATCAACGTTAGAGTTTTAAACAGAGGGGCAACATTGCTACGTTTTGATACTTTAGGAGCAACATTGCTACACTGAAAACTTCTGGAGCAAAATTGCTCCTGGGCGCATACTTCCGGAGCAAAATTAGTACTTAACCCTTCTTTCAAATTAGGAGGCATCTCGAGTATAAAGAAAAGGAAACAGAATAATAATAATGGGTCACTTTCTTGGGTGGTCCAGTTCTTCAAAGCATATTTAACAAAATCGCCATATATTGACACTTTTTTTTTTTTATATAAAAAAGTTTTGGAAGGGTTCGACACCAATCCCCTATCAAGCCAGGGCACGGCCCCGGGCTCTATGAGCACTTACTGGGGACTTACGAGATCGCCTACCAAAGGAATCCCAGCAACGGTAGAGGGGATCGAACCCATGACCCAAGGGCCTAAAGATGGTAGAGGAAGGTTAAAGAGAATCCCTTACTATCTGTGCCAACTCTCATTGGTATATTGACACTTTGAGTATCTCCATTAGTTCACAGTGTGAAGTGGGCTAAAGATGGTAGAGGAAGGCTAAAGAGAATCCTCAACGAAGTTATAGATTGAAATTTTTTGTTTAACAATTTATTCAAATAGTAGGTTGTTGATAGAGTATAATAATATAATATCATGTTACCCTTGTCGTCGTTGATATGAATATCTTCATTTGACGTGTTGTTCAAACCTTCAACATTAAACACACATCTAGGTAGATTTTTTTTTTTTTTTTTTTATCCTTCACACAAATGCATGCACCGCCCATCTTTCTCAGCTTTTCATCAAAAACTAGTTTGCTTCCAAGGCTCACAGTTGGATTCACAAGCAGAGAGCGATGAACCTGAGGAGATGGATAGAATTTCGACTCAAAACAAAGATTAAGGAACTTTATTAAAGTAGCAATTTAAATCTAAAATTACCTTACTTTCACGCATCTTTCATCCAAATATTACGCAGGTAACGTATTTCATTCCAATTTGAAAATAAATTATGAGAAGCTTTTGTATTTTCTTATACATGGGCTTTGTTCAGTAAAATTTGTAGGCACACTCTTTTTTTATATCAATAAAATCCTAAAAACATGCTAGAAAGCACAAATTGGGATCAAGTTTCGTACAAGTTTCTTTAAAAAATAAGATATCAAATGTAATTTTGACTACAGCCAAACAAGGTACTATCAAAATCTTTCCCCTCCCATCCCCTCTAATCAATCCAAACAATAATGGATCATTAAAATCTCTCCTTTTCCCTCTCCTTCCTTCTATATCTACCTTCCCCTTCCTTCCCATCCCTTCCATTAAAATATAATAGCCGTTTGGTTCGATTCCATTAAAGAGGATTACATGTACTTATGATGTAATAGACTGTGGGCTTATGTAATCCTAACTACATTTGATGCATTACACGATTAGGATTGATAAATGAAGATACGAGGATCTTGTAATCAAGTGAATAAGATACTATTGTTATTATAATTTTTTAAATCGACTAAAGTGCCCACCCATAAACTGAATTAAATATTAAATAATTACCACCATTAAATATTAAAAAAATTAATTACTAATATAGAAATTTAAAAACCTTCCCCTATTAAAAAAATTAAAAGTTATATTCCAACATTAAAAAATATTAAAATATACCATTAAATAATATTCCCCATGGTTAAATATTAAAAAATTACCCTAAACCCAACTTATACACAGCATAATATTTTCACCTTTAAATATTAAAAAATTACTATGAATCCGACATGTAGACTTCACAAAATGAAAAAATTATTATAAATCCTATGTTTACATTACACACATATATGTATGTATGTATATGTAGATAGGAAAATTTTGTCTCTTGCTAAATTATTATCATATATTCTTATATTCAATGTAGTAATTCAACCAAACGTTTTTACTCATATACATCATCTTTTCTTAATGGCAAACCAAACGAATTTATGTAATCATCATTTCATGATTAAAATTAACCAACTCTTACTACGTACCCCTTCGGCTGCTGCGACTATGCATTGAACAGTGACAAGCTTGGGGAAGGGAAAGAGATAGTTTCATACATGTGATTTAGGAATCAGGAATACCAGGATTATCCAACATCGAAAGCAACATAATATATGTATATGTGTGTGTTCATTCATCTGAAATTCTGCTTTCAGTATGGGATATGGATTTGTCTTATGTTATTTATTTAATTTATTTGCTTCGTGACTCTTGTCTGTATACATAAAGCTTCGTTTACAATTTTAAAAACTCAGTACCTCCATCTAAAAACAAAAAAATAATGGCAAAGCAAAAGCAAAAGCAAATCTAGCTTTGTGTGCTTGTTGATTCCACTTGCGATGATCCATAATACAGTCAATTAATTTAATTATTCAAACTTAGGGGTAGCTTTCATGTTAACAGAAGAAAACTGAGTTAAATAATGATTTTCTGGTTTCAAGTTTAACACATATAAATACCTCTATGGTCAGCTTCAAAACTACCCATCCAAGCCCTTCCCTTCTCTATTCTCTGCCCTAAATCACCGTCTTTAAACTCTCACGCAGATTGATCTTTTACCATGGCAAAGAAAACATATATAGCAGCACTATTTCTATTACTTATCGTCTTCTCTGGCTTTTTCTTCATGAATCTGGAAGCACGTATGCTCCAAAATCGGCCATTTATTCACAATAAGAATGTGAATAAAAGCCTGAGGCTTCTTCAAGAACTAGGTTATTATGACCTGACGAAGCAAATGGTAATACGAGGTAGAGTTATGGAAGAAGTTGGTCATGGAGATAGACCATCACCATCAGGACCAAATCCCAAGCATCATGATTCACCACCAAAAGCTTTGAGTCCTACCGACTAGATCTTAGCTAGGTAGAGCTGCTTCCCGTTGATGCCATCCTCGTTTTCCAATAAATAATAATAAAAAAAAACTAAATGTGTATGTGCATGCCTGCTTTCGGATCATCGTCCTGTGTCGTTGGAAGGCATATGTACTGTAGGTACGTACGTACGTAGTAGGGAGTAGTGTGATGTTTTATATTTTAGGTTGTCTCCATCTGCATCACTGTACTACAGTTATTGTCCTTCGAATCTTTGCTTTATTTTTGTTTTCATCTTCCTTGTTTGAATTTTTCCTTTCAGACGTACTGTGTTTTGTTGAGTTAAGGAATGAGGCTTCTAAGTTTATTGATATAATTTTTTTCTTTATTTCATTTAGAGCGTTATATTACACTACAAGCTTCTTTTTGGACTTCATAAACCTTCAACCTTGGAAATTTTGTATTCAATTTAATTTTAAAAAAAGAGAATTACTATACATCTCGTTAAGTAAAAATCTAATCACTCAAAAATCTCACAAGTGAACAACATATATATACAAATATAATAATATGTCATGGCATCGGCTCTTGTTATTACATGATATTTATCTAGTTTGGGTTTTTGTATTGATTATATTGTTTATTAGGTGAGATTACACATTAATATACTCCTTTTAAAAAATGAGTTGGATAATCTTTTGTTTCAAAATTGATCTTTGATAATAGATTTATGAATATTTTACACTTCTCTCTGCTTTTCTCTATATATTTAATCCCTTTTTATCTCTATTCTGTTCAATGCAACCACTGCTATACATCCATGTCAAATCTCTTTTCAAATATGAATTAACTATTGACAATAAAGAACCTCAAGCATCAAAGGAATCCATTATTGAAAAAAAAAACATCTATAAGTACAGTTGACCTAATATCACATATATTGATCCAAAACCAATGGTGATCGAGGAAGCACTAGCAGTATTATAAAAGTTCAACTCTCCACATTGTTGAACAGAGTTTTTAAGACGTGAGGAGGCACTAGCAGTAGTTTTCTAATAAAAGCCAACACTTGGGTTGAAGACAACTTAAGTTTTCTAATAAAATTTATCACCAACTATTCTATTAACATGAAAGTGAAATTTATTTTATTTTACCCACACGGATAAATATAGTCAAAATTAATATCAACAGCATATCAATATTAATATCAATACATATGTATAACATCAGATTCATATGGTAATGAAGTTGTAAACAGTACATTTTATCTCTACGATTTCGTTTTCATATTTTAATGACCCATTTACTGCTGGACAACTTTTATTTGGCGATGGAAGCTATACGAGTGGATCGATAAGTAAAAAATTTGAACACACGATATAATTTATGTAGATACCTACGGATATTCTAAACATCATGAGATTAAAAAGAAATAGCAATAATAATAATAATAATAATATGACAAGTTGGCCTCCCGTACGAGGCCATGGCAGAATGGTCCTATATATCCAGTAGGTCGTGCCTATTGTGACTCCTACCTTGTTTTAATTTCGTAATAATTAATGAGGAGCTCGCTCAGATCATCCCATTAGAATGGATTATTAATTATGGAAAGGAGTTTAACTCCACTCCAACTGATGTCCATATTACTGCCCATCCTTGATAGAATGTCTGATGGAACTGTGTGAAGACAATCTTCCAACGTCCAGGAACTGATGGCTCTTCTTTCCCTGTTCGCCGAATAGCCACGATTGCTCCTGTTTACAAGAGCAAAGAAAAACCTCCAATCCATCATTTTAACAAGAATGGTCAGCCACTCTGTGTCCCATGTTAATAGACACTTCATTTGGGACCTTGACCCAAGCATGTGTGAATGCCAGTATCCTGATTTCTGGTATAATTCGGATGATGAGCTTGTAGATTTTAACTCAAAGATGAAGAAGAAGAAGCCGGCCACACTATGTTCTCAGTCTCTCACCATAGAGATGATGACAACAATGAAGCCCCTAAGATGAGTGTTAAAAAACCAATCCCAGTTACACCACCCAAGATCTCACCATGTGGGAACTACTTAAAGAACTAGGCCGCCATTCTGACCTAGCGGCTGAAATCTTTCCTAAGCCAAACTCCAGTACCTCCTCCTCTACTGTTTACATTGCATACCATGTCACTGTAACTTCACATCCGGCACAAGCTTTGCCCTGCATTGCCATGCAAAGATCTTGTACTTATGAAGAAGAATTTCCAGTACTTGAGTTGAAAACCAATGACAAAAAGTGACAAGACGACCTTATGTCATGGCTTCCGAAGTCACTTCGCAAGGACCGAAGTCAGTATCTCCTGCTGATGAAGTTCTCAATTGGCTCACAGATAATGCTGTCAGCCAAAACAAATTCCTTCATAAAATAGACTCTAAGGGCCTGTTTGTTACCAGGAATCAGTGGGAAGGGAAAGGAAGATTGGAGAATTCCCTCGTTTGGTACGCAATTTAAGCAAATCTTCCTGGAATTCTATCTTCCGGGCTCACTCATCTTCCCTCATATGGGAAAGATCAAATCCCACCGAAATTGGTGGGATTTCAACTTCCCACGTCACTGTTCACATGTCTGAACAAATTTACCCCTCAAATTCAAATTTGGGGGATGTTTGAACGTGGCGGGAACGTTTGAATTTTCGTTCGAACTTAGAGGGAAAATTCAAATTTGAGGGAATTTTTTTTTTCTTTCATAGGTTTGAACCTGATAAAAACATATTTTTTAAAAATATATTTTTTCAAAAAAAATATTTTTCGTTTTTATTTTGAATTAATTATTCTTGAGGGTAAAATAAACATTTCCTAATTCTTTACCAACCACCACTCATTCATTTTCTTCCTACCAAACAACTCATCTTCCCTCAAACTATCTTCCCTCATCTTTCAAAATCTTCCTTTCCCTTCCTTTCCCTCCTCAAATTTTCCTTGTACCAAATGGGCTTAAGATGGATACTCTCTCTCTGGAAAGACTGAAGATCTATATGCACAAACAAGTTGATGTAATTACAGAAGAAATTACAAAGCTCCATTTACAACTGTCCTCTCAAGCCCAACAGTTAGATTTTTTGACCTAAGGCGTTACATTGATGAATACTATTTTGGTCTAGGATTTCATCGTAAAGAACAAGAGCTTTCAAAAATCAAAGAAGAAAAAAAAGGCAGATAGAAGCTCAATTGCAAAACCACAATATACACCATCTTCTTCTTCCATGAATCCTTTATCACCATATCCGCCAGCCAACACCTCATCTTCCCCTATTCTCTACCCTCCTCTGATCCGACCAATTATGATAATGTCTTAAAAAAAACTTATCATTTGGCCTGACAACTCAACCCTCTAAAAAAGCAAGAAAAAAAGAAGCCTCACACAATTACTACCTCTGGGTACCAATCCACCCCTACCTACACCCTCTTCTCTCACCACTCCATCATATATCGGTCCAGCCTTCTCTTATGTCTGCCCTAGACCATCTTCTCCCCCTTTAAAGATTCATTGTCCTCCAAGAAACCCATCTACATCCACTTTTGACACCCCCGCTACTGCAGACAGAGGCAAAAATATAGTTGATGGATCTACTGCTCCCAGGGCAGTTGGTGCTATGGGAAAAGATCAAAATAAAGGTCTTTCAAAGTCCGATTCAGACTTTGGCTCTTCTACTAATATTTCCACTTGTGGTAGCTCAATGTCCACTAGTGACCTAAAACTTTCTAATGATGATAACTACTATGTTGATATCTCCACAATTGCTATGGTAAATCCAAAGCAGAAAGAAAGTTCCAACAGAACACAGCCAATAGTAGAAGACCGCTCCTCATCAGACGAAGAAATTGGTGAAACATCCCAACCAACTTCTGGAACCAAAGATAATAAACCTTTTTGAGGTTCTTGGTTTACTTTCGATGATATTCCCCCTAATCGATGGCGAGATTGTCTTCATGAATTCGGTGAGTGGATAGATCTCTAAATGAATAAGCTACATGTAACATTGAACATGTCCTCACACAATTTGTCACTAGAATGACAGGCAGTTTATGAGAATAGTTTTCTCATTTCAATGAGTACCATAAGCTTTAACTTCTACAATCGAATACTCCGGGAATATTTCTTGGCCAAATCCATCGAGAATTGTTGGGACACTTTAGTGTCATCCAAAAAAGGAAGTATAAAGAATACTTCGAGATTAAATGCTGCTCGCTTGATAAATAGGACCTCCAAAAGTACTACACCGGTATGTTTGAGAAGTATTATCCCTTAGGTGGATCTCAAGATCGAAATCTCCGGCATGTTTTCATCACCTCATTGTCAGATGAACTGCAACTTGAACTCCAAAGAATGATTACTTCTCTCCAAAAAGACTTTTCCCAACTTACTTTAGGAGAGATTTATCAACTAGCATTAACTACACATGATAAGTTATGCGAACAACAAATACTTTTCAAGTCAATACTTAGAGGCAATTCCAAACTTAAGCGAGCCTGCAACAAGTCGTATATGAAGATAAAGTGTAAAGATAAGCAAGCATGCCATTGCCCTATGAAGAAAAAAATCTCTTTTGTTATGATTTAGAAAGGAGAGAAAAATAAATGTGGAATCTTATTTCTTAACCAATGTACAAATACAAAGTCCATATATATAGACCCAATAAGACTCAATAAATCAAATGTACAGATCAATAACAAATTACATTCCAGAAGTAACTCTCTAACCGAATTCAACTAATTAGTTAAGCTAACTATATACTCTAATACCCCCCTCAAGCTGGAGTATGTATGTTAATCATGCCCAGCTTGGTAAGAAATGTACAAAAGGAAGAAGGAGGCAAAGCCTTAGTAAAAATATCTGCTAACTGATCTTCAGACTTAATAGGAAGAAGATGAATCAAACCCTGTTGAATTTTCTCACGAACAATATGGCAATCGATGTCCAAATGTTTAGTGCATTCATGAAAAGTTGGGTTTGTAGCAATATGCCTAACAGATTGGTTATCACAATATAATGAGGCTGGACTAGAAAGAGGAAGACCAAAATCTGTCAGTAGGTGAGAAAGCCACTGTAATTCACAAGTAGTTGCTGCTAAGGCGCGATATTCCGCCTCTAAAGAAGAAGTAGAGACTGTCGGTTGCTTCTTAGAATGCCATGTAATCAAGGCTTGATCAAGAAATCCATAAAAACCAGTTATGGAACGCCATGTATCCAGACAGCCGGCCCAATCAGAATCACTAAAAGCATTAAGTTTATCAGTAGAAGTGACTGGAAAGAAAAGACCACGACCAGGAGAACCCTTAATGTATCAAATAATTCTATGCAGAGCACACAAATGTACATCAGTAGGGTGCTGTATAAACTGACTAAGTTGTTGTACAGCAAAGGATAAATCCGGCCGAGTATTAGTAAGGTACAAGAGACGCCCAACCAAGGTACGATACTCAAAGCCATCAGTTAAAGCAATACCAGAATCCTTAGACAGTTTAAGGTCACAAGACATAGGAGTCTTAGCAGGTTTGCAACCCAAAAATCCAGAATAAGATAAAAGATCCAAGGCAATTTTTCTTTGACATAAAGAAATACCTTGAGAGCTCCTAGCAATCTCCAAACCTAGAAAATACTTGACATCACCAAGATCCTTGATTTTGAAACAATCATCAAGAAAAGCTTTAACATGATTAATTTCAGCCAGATCAGTCCCACCAACAATGATATCATCCACATAAATGAGTAAAATAGTAAAGGAAGTGGCAGAATTCTTAATAAACAAAGAATGATCAACTTGAGATTGTTGAAAACCACAAGAAACAAGAGCTTTAGACAATTTAAAGAACCATTGTCTACTAGCTTGCTTAAGACCATAAAGAGAGCATTGTAATTTACAAACCTTGTTTGGAGAAGAAACAACCAATCCAGGAGGTGGAAGCATATATACCTCTTCATCAAGATCACCATGTAAGAATGCATTATTAACATCTAATTGTTTTAAATGCCAATTATGAGCTACAGCAAGGGCAAGTAGTAATCTCACAGTAGTTAGTTTAGCAACTGGGGAAAATGTATCATTAAAGTCAATACCATCAACTTGGGTGTATCCTTAAGCAACAAGGCGACCTTTATAGCGATTAAGAGTACCATCCGAGTTATATTTCTTAGAAAAAACCCACTTACAACCAATTGGACGCTTATTAGGAGGCAAATTAGTTATCACCCAAGTTTGATTTAATTGCAAAGCATCAAGTTTAGCTTTAATAACATTTCTCCAACCCTCATGTTTAATGGCTTTAGAATATGACTTAGAAATATCATCAGTAGATATAGAACAAATAAATCGATGATGTAAAGGAGAAAGGCGATGATAAGAAAGAACTTTAGAAAGGGGATGATAGATGCCTGCCTCCAAAGAATCTGGTGTGGCTGAAGCACATTGAAGAGTAGTATGATAATCATGCAAATAATTGGGTGATTTATGGGGTCTGGTAGAACAACGCAATAAAGGAGCTGAGGGATAAACAGTAGGGCCAGCAGAAACAGAAGAGGTATCAAGGGAATCCAAAACAGGGGAAACATGTAAAGAGGAGGATATAGATTCAAGGGGAAAATCAGGATCACCAAGTGGCGAAAGATCCTAAGGTAAAGAAACAGAACCAAGTATGGACACACAATCTGATTTGCAAAAGGGAAAAATAGACTCATAAAATTATACATGATGAGAAACATGAATATGTCGAGTATGGATATCCAAAGTGACAAAACCTTTTGTACCAGTCTTGTATCCAAGGAAAACACATTTATGTGCTCTTTTATCAAGTTTAGTTCGATTTTGAGAAATAGTAGAGACAAAACAAAGGCATCCAAAAACCTTTAAGTCTATAAAATCAGGAGGTTCAGCAAATAGTAATTCATAGGGACTCTTGTTTCCCAAAATTGGTGTAGGTAAATGATTAATGAGGTAGACAGCATGAATAAGAGCATAGGACCAAAAAACACTTTAGGAAGATGAGCTTGAAATAAAAGAGCACGAGTGATATTAAGGATATGTTGGTGTTTTCGTTCTACTCGACTATTTTGTTCAAGAGTTTCAATGCAAGAAGTTTGATTAATAATGCCATTTTGAGAAAAAAAACTCAGTCATATGAAATTCAATGCCATTATCCAATCTAATGATCTGAACAGATGTGTGAAATTGAGTAGAAACTAAGTGCACAAAATTTTGGATACAAGACCTAGTCTCAGATTTGGTTTTAAGCAAATATATCCATGTGTAACAAGAATGATCATCAACAATGGTTAAAAAATATTTATGACCATGTATAGAAGGTAAATGATAGGGACCCCAAATATCCATATGAACTAAACCAAAAAGTTTATTCGAAGTACTATTGCTCACACGAAAAAGCAACTTTCGTTGCTTTGCAAAATGACAAACATCACAGTAAGTAAAGGAAGAATCATAGGAAATAATAGGATGTTGTTTATGAAGGGAATACAAAGCAGTTTGAGATAAGTGTCCTAAATGAAAATGCCAAAGGTTAAAAGGTATAGTATCTGAGGTGGTTGAAAGGTTACTAACTAAAGGAGAGGAACCCATATTTGCACGATTCATGATGTATAGCCCTTCAATGACCTCAGCTGAACCAATCATCCTCCCTGAAGGCTGGAGTCTTATGTGGCAATGCAATGTCTGAAAAGAAACATCACAAGATAGAGATTTAGTAAGTTTGGAAACTGAAATTAAATTGAAATGAAAGTCCGGGACATATAATACATCTTGAATAACAAAGTTATTAGTAAATTTAACAATGCCACAATAAGAAGATAATGCTCTAGTACCATCTGGAAGATTAACAGAAATAGGTGATATATGCTTATAAGAGGCAAATAAGGAAATGTTAGAGCAGACATGATCTGTAGCTCCTGAATCTATGATCCAGGGGTTGGAAAATGATTGGGAAGAACAGGTTAAAGAAATACCATTGGTGGAAATATTGTTGACAAAGGAAGAGGGAAGAGTGGGAGTGTCTGCTTGAACAAGAGCCAGCAACCGTTTATATTGAGTTGGTGTGAAACTGTAGGTGGGATTAGCAATCCGAGAGGAATCAGTAGAATCTTGACTGAGGATAGGCTCAGACGATACAACATTCACAGTGGAATTTCGGAACTTAAATCCTGGTGGGAAGCCATGCTTCCTGTAGCAAGTAGCTTCAGTGTGTCTTGGCTTACCACAATAAGTACATTGCTTATTAGAACCAGAGGAAGTAGAATTAGACAAGGGAGGCTGCTTGGGTATAGGAAACCGAGGACCTGAGGATTTGTTGAACAGAGCAGTGGCTTCAGACAAAGGATATCCCATTTCCCTTTCTTGTTGTTGCACCAACGAAAAAACATGATTAATGGATGGAAGTGGATCAATCAGCATTATTTGTGATTTAACAGATGAGAATCGATCAGAGAGACCTTTCAAGAAGCGAATAACATAATCTTGTTCCAAATGTTGTTTATAACTTGCAATCTCACCACAAGAACACTGTGGATTACAAGAGCAGTGAACTATCGGATGTAATGCCAAAAACTCATCCCAAAGAATCTTTAATTTTGTAAAGTAATCACTCACAGTCTGATCTGATTGTTTTAAGTTTTGAATTTTCTCTTGCAAATCTGCAAGTTTGAAGATGTCGTTCTGAGAAAAACGCGCTCGAAGATCATCCCATACATCGCACGCCTGATCGATCCACAATATACTCTGGGCAAGGGACGGCGAAATCAAACAAGTTAACCATGACAATACCATAATGTTACACCGTTCCCAGGCCAGAAACATCGAATTAGTCGTTCTTGGTGTTGGAATTGAACGATCCACAAACCCTAGCTTGTTATTTGATAATAATGCCATCTTCATCGCACGAGACCATGAGTTGTAGTTGGAACCAGTGAGAACTGGTGATACAAGAATTAGGGAGGGATTTTCATTTGAATGCAGAAAAAATGGATTCGCAAATTTTGTGATGAATCTGTCGGAGAAGGAGAAGACACAACGATAGATGAATCAGTGGAAGAAGGAACTGACGCCATTTTCAGGAATGAAGAATGGAAAAGGTAGATGAGAATAGTCAAGGATGAATAGTACAAGGTAAAGAAAAATGGCTTGGAATCATGTGAAGGAGCAGAAAGACCTCTGCTATGTCAGGACGAGAGAGAAAGAAAACCCTCTGATACCATGTTATGATTTAGAAAGGAGAGAAAAATAAATGTGGAATTTTATTTCTTAACCAATGTACAAATACAAAGTTCATATATATAGACCTAATAAGACTCAATAAATCAAATATACAGAATAACAAATTACATTCCAGAAGTAACTCTCTAACTGAATTCAACTAATTAGTTATGCTAACTATATACTCTAATATCTTTTCCAAAGATACAAACCTTTAAGGAAACAGAAGAAACATAAAAGAACTTATTATAGGTACTTCAAGAGGCATTCGCCTCAATCTCAAAAGTCTAATAAATGCTTTCTTTGTGGAAGCAAAGGGCATTATGAAAAATCTTGCCTCAAGAAGAAAAAGCAACGAGAATTGAAGATGTTGCAGTCATTCCAGAATGCATTCCCCATTGATGAGCTGAGGATATCAAATCCATCCTTCAAGAACAATAAAAGTAGGATGAACAAACTAAATACATTATTCTTCTTATCTCTGAATCATATTCAAAAGATTACTCCTCTAATGATGATAGTCAATTTTATCCTCACAAGCCTATCTACAGCCTCAATAGAAAAGATCCTACCCAAACCCTAAGGTCACTCGGATCTTTAGGGATGTCCCAAATAGATGATACACCAAGACCAAACATTGAAACCAAATTTCTCCTCTCTAAATAGGACAAACTCATTGATGTTATATCTCTCATTGATACTGGATCATGTGCTACCATTGCCAAGCCTCACATTTTGCCAGATGATTCTTGGGCTCCTTTTAACCAATTATTCACAACAATCAATGGAAATATCTTTTAGATTGAACTAATTTCTAGACATAAGATTGGAATGCAATTCTTTCCTGGATGCACAATTTGGATTAAGGTACTTGGGATTTATCTTCCATATTGAGATCTTTTTGGGTTTGATGCCTTTTATCAAACCAACAGACTTTCTATCAATCTACAAGGATTAAGGTTCAAGAAGTTTTTTAGCCCATATATACTTTCAGACACGGTGTATTCTTGAGATTAGTCAAGCTCCACCAACTTATACTTTTATTAAGGAAAAGCTTCTCAAGTTGTGTGCAGAAGGTGATGATAAGTTTCAACATTCATCCCCTCTTTGGAAAAGTAAAGCATTATATATTAGACTCTCTTTAAAAAAGAATGAGGATATCAAACCTACTAAAGCCACTCACTCTGGTATGAATCCAGATGACCTTACTCTAACTAGACAAGAATGTGCTTCTCTACTAGCACAAAGATTGATTGAACCAATAGAATCCAATTGAGCTTGCCAAGCATTTTATGTTGAAAAAAGAGGTTAGTGATTGATTAGAAACATCTAAACATGTTTTTGCAAGATGATAAGTTCTCTCTGCCAAAGGTCAATACCTTAGCTTCTTGATTAACTGGAGCCACAATATTCTCTAAGTTTGATCTTAAAGCTAGATTTTGGAAGATAGGTATTCTTCCTGATAACAAATATAAAGTGACATTTTGCATCCCTGACGCCTAATATCAATGGACTGTCATGCCATTTAGAATAAAGACAACCCCTTCTTTCTTCCAAAAAACCATGACCAAGATTTTTTAGCACATCTTGAATAATGCATTAATTAACATTGATGACATTCTCCTTCTCTCTACTGATGAAGAATCCCATAGGAAACTATTAGCCTAGTTTGCTGATATTGTAACCTAATATGGGATTATGCACTCTTCTAAAAATGGTCACATAACCTAGGCCCAAATTGAGTTCCCTGGAATAATGTTCCATGATGGATTTTACCATCCTGGGCTCCATATAACTCAAAAACTTCTTAATTTTCCAAACGAAAACTTGTCAATAAAGCAAATACAATAGTTGTTGGGAATTATACGTCAATTATTTTCTTAACTTTATTTTGGGTAATGACCAGATCACATACTAGTAGATTGCCCAAACTTCTCAAAAAGAAGCCCTAGCCCTGGGGGGCCGACCATACTAAAGCTGTCAAGCCACTAAAGAAAATTGCTCATAACCCATCTCCACTCAAGATTCCAAGAACAGGACAAAGAATCCTGCAAATTGATGCAAGCGACCATTTTTAGGAGCAATACTTGTTGAAGAAGTTAATAGAAAAATACATTGTTGTGGTCACGCCAGTGGTCAGTTCAAAGAGTCTAAGAACCATTATCATGCCACCTACAAAGAAATTCTTGCGATCAAGAGAGGCAATGAAAAATTCAATTTCCATCTTAGCTCCTATGAATTCAGTGTAGAAATGGATAATACTTCATTTCCATCCGTGCTTGAAACAAAGAAAAAGGCACTTCTAGATGCACAGTTACTTCACTGGAAAGATTGGTTCTCACGCTATAAATTCTCAATAAGACAAATTAAGGGATATCTAAACACCATTACAGACTCTCTCTAAAACACAAAAAGTTCAACTTCTCACACCTAAAAACCTTTGAGTATTTTGGTCATCAACCAAATGTCTCAATTGCCAAGCTAAACCACCTTTGAATTCCCTAATGGAGATCAACCTACAATACCCCATGAAGTTCAAAGAATTTCCAAAAGAAACCTATTTTATTCTCCTCTTCCTCGGCTAGCTGTTTGAGACAAATTTCTTTGAAAGGTTTATCCTTAATCAACCATTTGTGTTGAAGAATTGTACATGTCAGCCATTCCTGATGATCCATTTGAAGCCTCTTTCTACAAACTCTTGGTTATAGGTTACAAACTTCCATAGAGATGAATCTATTTGATGGAAGTTTAGTAAGGTCTCATCATTATTCCTGAGCATATATTTATTTAGTAGGACATCTGACCATAGGCCTTTCGATCCACTAATAAGTTTCCAAGCCACTCTCACTCCAAAAGCTCTATTTAAGGAAGAGAGATTTTTAAAACCAAAGCCCCCCCTCACTCTTTGAAAGAATAAGTTGATTCCATCCGATTGGGTGAAAATCGTGAGGAGGTTCATTTATCCCCGTACAAAATTCCTTTAGATGCTTTCAATCTCTTGGAAAATAGATAGAGGAATCCATGTTACTTGCATAGGATATAGAGGCATAACAGTTAGGACTGATTTGGAATGTATTGGAACATTTCGGTCTCTTGCCTTTTCATTGGTAATGAGAATCCCAAGTACCAACCAATTTCAGTAGTAACTTTCATGTTTCTCACAGTTGTTATCCGTTGCTTCGGGGAAGATGAAACTTTGGGTGAAAAGAAGATGAATTGGCTTTGTTAATTTTTCACCCAAGATTGCATAGAACCTCTCCATACAAAATGTCATGCACCTCGCCTAAGCCTCCGTTGACTCTCCAAAAAGAAGTAAATCATTCGCAAACATAAGATATGAGATAGCAGGGCCATTTTTTGAGATCAAAATTGGCTTCCAAAAACTCAGATTCACTTCATCACTAATCATGCGTGACAATTAATCCATGCATAGAACAAAAAGTAAAAGGTCAAATCGGATCACCTTGCTTCAGTCCCCTCTTTGCAACAAAGTACTCCGTCTTTAATCCATTCCACAATATATTATATGAACTAAGGCGACACAATGCATGATTAATTGGATGAGTTTACTTTCCATACCCACATCCAACAGCACTCTATATTGTAATATATCATAAGCCGCCATTAAGCATTTGATGAAACTCGACTGAAAAGGGGATATGATTTTGAGTTTTTTTTTTTGGCTAGGCATAAGTATTTTGGAAGGCAATCATTTTTAAGACACTTTCGAATAATAAATGTAGACACCTCTCCCAATAAAGATTCAAACTTTAGTTCACTTTGTGATAAACTAGCCATTTATGTTAAATTCAACCCCGATGCTTTCTAAGTTAAGTTAATTCTGTCAATAGATGCAAATCATCAATACATACTAATACAAACACAAACGAGCGCACATTGATAAATTGGGCTTTCAGGTTAGAGGCCCAATATCTCTGAATTGGACAATATTTGCTAAAATAAATAGTTATTGGGCTCCTCCAGAGAAGGGCCCATCATAAACCAACTCCCATGAGCAAGGGGGGGGGGGGGAAGGAACCATCAAACCTACTCTCCACCCGCCCTCGCCGGCATGTGGAAATTAAATCCCCAACATTGGGCTGAAGATTATTATAATTATCAATAAAATGCCAAATGGTGAAATAGAGCTAAATGCTAAGTGGTTTCCAACCTCTTTATTTTCATTGAAAGTGGCAGGTGTGAGGTTAATTGATGATATGAATGGAGCTTCCATAATCCATAGAGCAGAGTCAAGGCCAGCAGTAATCCTATCCTACAAATGCAGTATGGGATCTTTTTCTTCCATTGGTGTTATACAAAGATAATTCTATGATTCCACCTTCCTTCAACCCATTATTGGTTTACATGAAATAACCTTAGGCAGATATTTACTTACTCTATTGTTTTCAATCAAGCGAGTTCATCTTTTGCTCTGGTTTTTGTATGTAATATGATATCCTAAGTATCTTAGGTGTGAGTGGGTGGCCAAAAGTGAAATCTTTCTTGGCTTTTAGTTGAGATTGAGATTAATACGATTGTACAGTCAAGGGTTTTCCCCACTCAAAGCATGCCTCTTTCTTATTTCGTATTGTTATTAAGCTCTTGGTGACAAAGGTTGATCTCCCAATAGGCTTTTTTATCAAAACACTACAAACAGTAAAAAGTTTACCAAAATGCAATAGGGTGGGAAGTATTTACCAGTGTGCTACATCAGAAATCATTCTTCTAAGAACGATTTTAGATTTTTAAAGATGTCGTTCACATGTAGAATGAATTTAGACAGCTTTTTTTCCAATAAAAAATCGAAATCGTTCATCTGAAGAACGATTTTAGTACTGCACAACTTTTTTTTAGCAGAAATTACTAGTAACAGACCAAAATTAACTTCCTCGCTTTTTTCTGTTTCCTTCTAACTTTTAGGGAAAAGTACAATTGATACCCCATCCCTTCAATAAAACTTTTTTCAATTTTTCTTTTTATTTCCTACAAAATATAAAATAAAATATGCGTACACGTTATAGAAAGATTATTACTCTTTATCGTGGTAATTAAATTTAAAGGAAATACATAAAATAAATGAAATACACATAATATTTATTGATATGATCTAATATATCCAAAATCTAAGCTTATTTAATTATAAAATATGCAATTGTCAATTCCTAACTTCAAAAAATCACATGTTAAAAGAAAAAGATATAAGGTCTTAAATATAAAAGCTAGAAGTGGAGCTTACTTTGATTCCTTTGATTCTTAAATATAAGAAAGAGATATACTAGTTTTTGGAGATGTCTTATATTTATAATCAAATCAAATCAAGCTCCTTATCTAGCTTTTATATTTAAGACTCAAGGTGGTATATTTGCTTTTTTAACATGTCACGTTCTGAAGATAGAAATTGACAATTGTATATTTCATGACTAAATAAGCTTAAATTTTGGATATATTATATCATATCTATAAATATTATATTTATTTAACTTATTTTATGTATTTACTTTAAATTTAATTACATCATAAAGAGTAATAATCTATCCATAACATTTACTCATATTTGTTGATATTTTGCAGGAACTAAAAAGAAAAATTGAAAAAAGTTTTATCCAGGGACGGGATGCCAATTGTAATTTTCTCTAAAACTTAGAACGAATGAGAAAAAAGATGGGAAAATTAAACCTAAAGGATACTTTTACTTCTTAATTTTAAATTTTTTAAAGTATGTTTTTGATCCTATATTTTTAATATTGTTAATGTTGCTAACGAAAAATGTTGATACAACATACCCAAGTGATGGCTATGCAATTGACAAAGCATAATTAATTTTTTTAATATAATATATTTAAATTATTAAATTAAAATAAACTGACAAATTACTACAAATGAAATCGAAGTTTTGATATTTATATCATTAAACTAATATATTTAGATTATTAAACTAAACTTTTCAATATAATTAAGGTTTTGATATTGATGACTTTACTAGGTTTTTAGATATTTATCAAAAGTATACTTTATAAAGTTAAGGGAATTAAAAGTATACCTCATATAAACTTAAAGAATTAAAAGTATATTTTAGCTTTGCATATTTACTATTAATTTCGTTGATGAAAAAGTTGTGTGGTACGAAAATCATTCTCTAGGTGAACAATTTCATTTTTTTTTTTTTATGGTTAAAGTATACTTTTCATCATTTAAATTTACATGAGGTATGTTTATGGTCCCTTAACTATATAAAGTATATTTTTTATCCTATAATTTTACACCGTTAATGTTGCTAATAGAAACTCTAACGCTGTAAACTGAAGTGATGAATATGTTATTAAATGCTATCAATCTTAAATTTAAAATATGTGTAAATTAAAAAAATACATAAAACCCCAATGCAACAGCCAATATCAAAAATTTTGATTGGATTTTAAAAAATATAGTTTAATAATCTAAATATCAAAACCTCAATTTCGTTTGTAACAATTTCTCAATTTATTTTAGTTTAATAATATAAATATATTAAATTAAAAAATTAAAGTTTAAGTATGTTTTGTTAGTTGCAAAATCATCACTTTAGTCTCTTACGTCAACATTTTCTATTAACAACATTAACAATGTTAAAAATATAGGATAAAAAATATACTTTATAAAGTTAATAGATTAAAAGTATATTTATATAAAATTTGAAGGATTAAAAGTACAATATGGCCATTTTTTAGTTAAAAAAAAAGTTTTCACACTTTGAACTCATTTTTCAGGTAAACCCTAAACTTCTTTGAAAATCTAAAATCGTTCTTCAGAATAATGATTTTTAATGGAGCGTTTTGGTAAATACCTTCCACCCTCTATCATTTGGATTATTTTTTTTGATAGATCATTTGGATTATTAAAAGTAATGATTTTTAGTGTTTTGATAAGAAAGCCCCCAAAATGACTTTTGGGATCTAAAAAAGCCCAATTCAAATATACTTTTGGTGGTAAAAAGAAAACACTGTTTGGGAAGCAACAATATGAGAGAAGAGCCTTGTCCATAATGTTTTGACTCGCTTGTGGTTACTCGGTCCCTCACCTATGATTCTTATAATTCATTCTTAATCTTTTAACTCATTTAAAACTCAATCCCCAAACTTTTTTTCTTTTTTAAAACTAATTTTGTCCAAATTATCACTGATTCGTTCTACTCCCTCAAATTCAGAATATAAACCACTTCTGGAAAAATAGTTTGGTTTATAATATAAGTCATTTGGAGAGTAATCTAAATCTGATATAATACTCATAATAACACTGTTGACTCCATTAAGTAACACCGTTTTGTTTTTGTATTCCTTTATAATTGACTTTTATCTCCATAAATCAAGGAGTTATCATAATTTAAAACTATTTTTTTTGGCCAAAAAACATAATAAACACTGGGGGATTTATTTTGGATCCATTAACCAATAAATATAATTCATTGATGATTAATTTCTTTTCTTCTTTTTATATTTCTACTTTAGTTCTAATTTGTTTGGATTATGTTTTTGCATTGTGATTTATTATAAGCATTTGAACTTGAGTACAAAAATATTAATTTAAAGTTTTAATGAAATTCTATTTCTCTCTTACTGTTACATGCTCTTGTAAGAATATAAGGGAGCAATTTTTTTTAAAAAAAAAAAATAATAAAAAACGTATACGGGCGCTACACATGTAACCAACATCATATAAGCATGACATAGATATATTTTCTCATGCAACGCATAGGTACCAATACTTTTTAATTCTTATTTGTCAATTTTGCATGGTAACAATACTTTTTAATTATATTGTTAAAAAAATAATTTTTAATTCTTATTTTTCAATTCCACTCATGCAATTAATCTTAAATGTGACTTCTTATATTTTTCTCGCTCCTTTAAAACCACATTTAATATAGTTAAAGTTGGAAAAAAAATCAATTTGAGGCAAATTTAATGAGTTCACTTGCATTGATGAATTAGTTAAAGTTACTTACTACTCTGATCTTATTTATAAGTAATTTAAAAAAAAAAAAACAGTTTCAAGATAGTGAATGAAGTTATAACAATTTTACATATATTGATTGTACCCATGACAATAAATTTTGAAAATGGAGAGATTAAATAGTTAAAAAATACTCATTCATAAATGAAAGTAAAGTTGAAAATTTATTCTATAATGATTGAGTTAACTACCTCTTATTGTTATGTAAGATTTAGTTAAAAAAGATTTATAAAAAAAATTAGAGTGATATGTTGGAGATTGGAGGAAGTATATGGATATAAAACACCATTTAAAATGGCTTTGTGCTTCCAAGTCAACGCTGGGTAGATTTGACTCCTCTTCTTCCTTCCCCAAGTCAGGGCCTAATGGATGAACCCTTGATGATTTGGACGTAATCATAAAAAAACAAAAAGAGTAGAATTGAAATTGGAAAAGTATCCCAAAAAAAAAAAAAATATAGGCATAATTGGGTTAGACATTTTTAGAGGTAAGGCCAGACATTAGAAAGAGTATAGCACCTTATCCATTTGGCCACGTAGGTAAGTATATATATTATTATATTTTATGTAAATATTTCTTATAAATCCAATAATATATTTCTTAATGTAATATTCAAGAATTCATGCACACACATTACTTTAAATTTTTTGATGTAATATCTTTCATTGTTTTTCCTAGATGCTACACTTGGGGGAGGATATAATGCTGCGATTGAAGGGTCATTTTGCAAGTATGAATTATAGGTAAGTTGTAGCCATTAAAATTTACAATTGGATGTCTTCTTCTTCTTCTTCTTCTTTTTTTTTTTTTTTGAGTTGCTCATCCTGTATTTAAAGTTTTGCCCTGATTAATCCAGATCCGACTTTGATGCACCTGGTTATGATGGATGAATCTCTTAACGGGGCTTTTCTGTATTCACAATGCTCAAACTTGATACGTTGCTTAAGCAATATAAACCACTTACCACTTATACCAATCCCTGTTAGTGTCTTCCTTTCTTCTTTACTATGTGATATATTAAATTATAGTTGATTTTTATTTTTATTTTTTTCAGATGCTTTATCATTTGATCAACTTGGGGGATATTGATGTAAACCACTTGAACTTCACGGCTTTAATTACAATCATTTTGTTGTCTTATTCATAATGAACTATGGATATTGTTTAATTCTTGAAATATAGATATTTGTTAAGATATATGGTAGTTTTTAAATTTCAAGACTTAAGTTGTAAACTTATTTTGAAATATCTCAAGATGTAGAATTATCAAATATATTTAAATTTTATATTACATAGGCAAAGTTAAAACATATAGCAACTACATGAAATTATAAAATAAAATGAAATTATTTTTTTCCACATGTGAACCGAGCATTACACCAATTGGAAATGGAAGTCCTCCTAGCCCCGCCCAAAATGATTAGGGCTGCTGAATGTCTCTCCAGCCCTTTCATCCTTCGAAGTGACCATGCCACAGGGTTTCGGCCGGCCCATGCGCACCCGTACGTTGTGAGTTGTAACACCTGTTATATGAAAAAAAAAATGAAAAATTGAAGATCAGGCTTGAAATGGGGAAAACTCCAAAATTTTAAAACTTTAAAACGATAAAGAAATTTTCTTGTGATGGAGTGAGGAAGCTTCTTCTTGATAGTCATGCTTTCATCACTCTCGCGCTGGTCGTTTTGCTCTCACGTCTCTCATTGCCATTTCAAACCCAGAAGTTTCTCTTCCTCGTCTTCCTCTTTCCATTTTTCACCTTGGTCAGGTCTCCAAGCATGGAGGCGAAGTCCTCTCAACGAGAATCGCAATTGGGGACCCAAAGGTCCTGAACCCCAGCTTCGTTCGGCTCTATTGGCCGCCGCCGATGAGCACGATGCCCAAATCGGGGAAGCTTCTTCTTTGGCGGAGCTAGGCTCTCTGGTTCTCTCCACCAGTGATCCACTCATCAAGTCCCGACTCTCTCATCTCGCTTACTCCAGGTGGCGCCGCGAAAACCTCCCTCTCGGGCAATTCACACCGCCCACTCGTCCTGGCCGACCCGAACAACCCAAACTGGTTCGTTTGTTTTTTTTGGGGTCTGGTTGCCATAACTTTTGCTGTGTGAGATAGCTTTTTGGTTGCCAAAAATGGCGGAGTGGATAATGTTTGTGAGGCTAATACATTCCCCCCCCCCCCCGCCCCTTTTTGTTTGTTTGTTTGTTATCAATGCAAGTTACTATAACTTTCAAGCAATTCGCTCAAAGAAAAACTTTTCAGCAAATTGTTCTGAAACAATGGGGAGTATCGTAGATTACTACTAGTACTACCTCAGAAGGGATTCATACTCTTAGTTTTAACACTCTAACTTGACCAAAAATTCGGGAACATTAGTCACTCCACTTCACTTGGTCCAGATAATTTTAACGTGGGATATTCTCCACCATACTTGAATTCCAAGCAGAGATGGATATTCACTGAATCAAGAGGAGAGTCATGGCCTTTCTGTTGCTAAAACTTGCTTCGTTGGACCACACGGGTTTTTGTCATGATTAGGCATGTATGGAGATTATTTTATTAAGTCTTCATGTTGTGAAATGCTGTTTTATTATTTTGGGAGGACTCTGGTGTTTAAATTAATGCATGGGCTATTTCATGCCAAATGCAGGTTTCTCCTAAGGAAATTCCTGATCCCAAAAATTCAGGTTTGCCTCTGAATGCTTATTTGCTCCACAATTTGGCCCATGTTGAGCTCAATGCAATTGATTTGGCGTGGGATACTGTTGTTCGGTTTTCTCCCTTTAGTGAAATTCTTGGGGAGGGATTCTTTGCTGACTTTGCTCATGTTGCTGATGATGAGAGTCGCCATTTTTGTTGGTGTTCTCAGAGGCTTGCTGAACTTGGTTTTAAGTAAGTGCAGTTGACACTTGGCACTCTTTTTTTCCCAGACATTGGTTACAATGATTTTTCACTTGTACTTTGTGCATAACTAGATATGGAGATATGCCCGCTCACAATTTACTGTGGAGGGAGTGCGAGAAATCATCAGACAATGTTGCTGCACGTTTGGCAGTCATCCCCTTAGTCCAGGTACCTCTGCTCATCATGTCCATCCGGTCCTATTCTCAAGTACGTGGTTTCCGTATTTGCATTGTGTCTTTGGGTGGCAAGCTGCTTATGAAATTTGACAGTACATCAGTTTGCATGAGTCTATATGTTTTGTTATTCCATCAATCAATTGAGGGTTATGCGACAAGAAGAATGACTCATACTGCTTATTAAGTTATACATCATCATAGATCTAAACTACTTTTTACTCTCAAATAAGTGTGGGCACTGATCTTACTATTGGAACAATTCTGAGAATTCTGATTTCTCAATCCTCTTCTATTGGCAAAAAGTTGGGCAGTGCTTGGAGATCATTTTTTAATTACTCCCTAGATATTTCCATCCTTAGATCAATGAGTAAATTATTGGTGTTTATTATCAAGTAAACGGTTTTATTTGGGAAGTGTTGCTCATTAATGATTCTATCACCTCCCTTGAGGAAAACCTAATCAAATGAAAATAAAATTGTCTTAACTTCATAACTAGGTAGAAGTTTTTCTTGTCAAATTGTTTCAAGTGTTTTCCCCCAGAAAACACATGCTTCAGAGATAGAAGCACGTTGATCTTTATGATCTTGATTCTTGATGCTCTGATTGTACTAATTTATACTTGTAGGAGGCTAGAGGTCTTGATGCTGGGCCACGGCTGGTACAAAAGTTGGTGGGATTTGGAGACAAGAGGACTTCAAAAATAGTTGGTAGGATTGCTGATGAAGAAGTTGCACATGTAGCAGTAGGTGTCTATTGGTTTGTTGATGTCTGTCAGAAATTGGATTGTCCCCCTGACTCCACTTTCAAAGGTTTTTAAAAGCCTACTACATCTCATTGCATCTGCTCACTTGTCTCCATATGAAAGGCTTACTAGCTTCAACACTATTTTCTACAACCATGCAGACTTGCTAAAGGAATACAATGTGGAGCTGAAGGGTCCATTTAATTTTTCAGCTCGAGATGAGGCTGGAATTCCTCGTGATTGGTAAGAACCTGTAGATTGAGTTGAATCTCGAAGGCCCATTCCAGATAGTTGACTATTTGCGATCTACTAATCCTCCTTGCTGATTCTTGCTTTGTTGCTTGTGCTTACCCTGTTTATTGTCTAGGTATGACCCATCATCTTCTGGCAGTCTTGACAAGAGAGGCACAAATGACCAGAAAAAACAGCTCCGTGCGGTAAGTAATTTGGAGTATTACGCAGATTCTTGGGTAGATTCAGTTTACCAAAGATAAGTAGAACCTGTGCATAAATGATCTGTAAATTGAGCTAATAATAAAGTGACATCTAAAACTATATTAAAGTTAGATTGAATTTTGAAATATGCAAATATGAAGATTATCAATTTCAATTTAAGTGACTTGATGTCTCTTTTTTCTTTGGGTATTACAAGTCTATCTCATGGAATTTGGGTTTAGAGATAATTAAGATAATTTTAGATCACTGCCCGTGAATTTCCAAAATTGTTGCCGTGGAGAGTTTGACCTGTTGGTTCTACCCTTGGAATTTGATCTCGTCTGGAGATTTTTTTTTGTCCAGCACGTGCTTAAACAAGGAAAAATATCCAAATGTAGAAGCCTCTTAACATCTTAAGATATTTAGTTTTTCACACCAAGGCACCTTTTTAAGCAATTATACTTTCTATAGTTTCAATTTTTGACACGCATGTGTCTGAATCCTCACCACCTATGGAGGGATCCACTCTAGGGGGCGTCACATCTTTTTCTCTCCTATTCCCCCATTGGTTCACCATTTCGAGCGGAGATGATCAGTGTTAAGATTTGGATAATCTCAAGTAATTAGATGGTTAAGTGTTTATCAAAATCAGAAAACGGGAATCTCAATATTGATCTTATCATTACTATAAAATATCAAAAGAAGTAAACTCAGCTGCAGCTCTATCTTTAGCTATGAAGGTGGCCGACACAAGCCATGTAAAAAGAAAAGAAGTAAATCTTAAGCATGTTTTTTTGTTTTAGTCGATTAATTCGAAAACACTTTATCATCTCCTAGTTTTAAAGGATTAAAATTTGTCAATTTGGGTAGGTGCTTTTGCCAAAAATGATGAGTATGGGGTGTCCTGTTGCAGGTTCGTGAGAGGCTGGCTTCCATTATGGATTTGGAAGGTGAGAATTATAAATTAACCAGAGGACGGTGATGATGGATTGGAAGATCGTAGAAGCATCCTCGATTGACTTGTCAGGCCAATTACAGCTTGCCAGTTTTCCCTTTGCTTTGCCAATTGGCACACGCATGATGACGTGGGACCCCCTTTGGGATTTATATCATCTGCTTAGAGTTTTGTAGATTTTGTTATGAATATATTGTTTATGTGGATGTCTATTGACTCCCAGTCTCCAAATATTATAAGATGATATGGGACCCGTGTGCATAGTATCATGTATAGTAGTTTACTATTTAGTGGGACCCATACACAAAATTATACAATTCACAGGAATGCATTCCTGTGAGTGTATAGTTATGTGATTAGGGGAATATTGCATCAAATGACCCAAAGTGGAAATTACACTAAAGACCTATTTTCTTTCTATAAA
This sequence comes from Acacia confusa, assembly GCA_037074495.1. Classification (NCBI taxonomy): domain Eukaryota; kingdom Viridiplantae; phylum Streptophyta; class Magnoliopsida; order Fabales; family Fabaceae; genus Acacia; species Acacia confusa. The sequence goes on from CM073509.1 coordinate 7,188,832, forward strand.
TAGAGATCTTCTGTAAACATTCAGAATACATTGGAATGAGAACTTCTCTCCACTCTCTCTCTTTAAAATCTCTTGTTCTTGTTATTTACTTTTTATCAGTTTTATATTACGTTATCAACACGATCACTCTACCAAATGTAGGATTTTCTTATTATCTTTTATATTTTCATTATATATATTCATTTTATCTATTTAGGATAATCTTAACCATTATATGAAATTAAAGTTCTACTTTTACCGATTATTTTGAACATTGGGTTTCATGGTTAAGATTTGAGATCATTTACTATTTACTATTCACAGTAAATAGTAATTTTTACTATTCATGTTAATTTTACATTTTTCAGTAATTTTACATTTTTATTCATTTTGACTCCTATATGGAAGTCTAGATTTAATCTTTCAATAATTTATTTTATTCACTATTTACAGTGAATAGTAATTTTACTATTCACGATAAATTTATATTTTACCATTTACTGTATTTATTAATGTTTATATATTCTTCCCATTTATTTATTTTATGGTGGCGATACTAAGCTCCATATTGACTTTACTAACATTTACTTTATGCTACTAACATTTATATTTATGTTACTAACATTTATGTATGCATTTACTTACCTTTTATGGTGGTAACATTAATATTAGTGAGCTCCATTTATTTATGCATTTACTTACCTTTTATGGTGGCAACACTAATATTAGTGGGCTCCATTTATTTATGCATTTATTTACCTTTTATGGTGGCAACACTAATATTATGGGCTCCATTTATTTATGCATTTACTTACCTTTTATGGTGGCAACACTAATATTAGTGGGCTCCATTTATTTATGCATTTATTTACCTTTTATGGTGGCGACACTAATATATTTATTAGTGGACTCCATTTGTTTATCTTAATTCTTTACTGTTGTTTATATATTATATATTTAATATGCATCCTCTTTCTTACTTTCGGATGAGATAGGTCTCGCTGTGAGTTTACTACCATTCCTATCTCATCTTCTTTTTATTTTCTTAGCATGTTTATTTACAGTTCTTTAAATTATGTTTTAATTTATAATAAGATTTTATAATATGATTCTAATTATTATCATTATTTTTAGTTTGAATCATGTCTTCCAGCCTTTTAAATCTTGAATTTAATGCTCTTAACATCACCGGGAAGAATTATCTATTAGATGCTGAAATCCATCTTCAAGCAAAGGACTTTGGAAAGGTTATATTGCCGGGAAATGATGCGTCCCATCAAGAAAAGGCTAAAGCTATGATTTTTCTACGACACCACATTCATGAAAGTTTGAAAACTAAATATTTAATGGTAAAAGATCCATTTGAATTGTGCACTAGTTTGAAAGATAGGTATGATCATCAGAAAACGGTGATTTTGCCTAGAGCTCGTTATGACTAGATTCATCTCAGGCTACAAGATTTTAAAACTGTAAGTGAGTATAACTCAGCTGTTTTCAAAATAAGTTCTTAGTTAAAATTATGTGGTGAAAAAAATAACTGATGAGGACCTATTAGAGAAAACTTTTTCTACCTTTCATGCTTCGAATTTGCTTTTACAATAGCAATATCGAGAGAAAGGTTTTAAAAAATATTCTGAGTTAATCTCATGTTTATTAGTAGCCAAGCCAAATAACGAGTTATTAATGAAAAATCATGAAAATCGTCCCACTGGATCTTCTCCATTTCCTGAAGCGAATGTGAGTGTATGGAATGATCATGGTCGTGGCCGTGGTCGCGGTCGTGGACGGGGACGTGGAAATCGTGGAGGCAGAAACAATCATGGTTCTTATCATGGTGGAAGAGGTTATTATAGTCCTTATACCCACTAGAAAAAGATGAATAATGAAGGACATAAGAATGATAAAGAAGGTCCTTCAAAAGTTGTAGAACATAAATGTTATCGGTGTGGTATGAAGGGACACTGGGTACGTAATTGTCGTACGCCAGAACATTTAGCGAAACTTTACCAAGCCTCTATAAAAAAGAGTGTTAATAATGTGAAATGTGATGATAAGGCTCATAAAGATAATGATGTCAATGAGCCAAATGATGATGTTATGTCTCACTTGGAGGTAGAAGATTTTTATGATTAAATAAGTTTTGCAGAAATTGTAATAATTATTTTGTTTCGTTTTGATTTGTTGTCAATTATATATAATAAATATGTTTTTAATGCATCCCCTATATTAAATATGTTTTAACATATTTCTTTTCTTTTAATGAAGCTCATGGATATTTCAAATATTGCACAGAAGAATGAAGATATATGTCTTATTGATAGTGCAACGACACATACAATTCTTAAAGATAAGAAATATTTTTCACATCTAACAAATTGTAGTACAAGCATCAATACCATAGTGGGTAATCCGAGATTGATTGAAGGCTCTGGAAAGACAATAATAATATTAACTAATGGTACGAAATTTGTTATTAATAATGTTTTGTATTCCTCCAAGTCTCATAGAAATTTGTTGAGTTTTAAAGATATCTGCCATAATGGATATCATATTGAGACTATAAATGAGGAGAATAAAGAATATCTACAAATTGTTAATGTTAGATATGGTGAAAAATATGTTCTGGAGAAATTATCTATGTTATTTTCTGGTTTGTACTATTTATGTATTAGTACAATTGAAATAAATGTTATGGAAAACCAGAAGCATGCTGATAAAGGCATATTTAATGTTTGGCATGACCGGTTAGACCATCCTGGGTCAATTATGATGCGACGTATAATAGAGAATTCATGCGGACATAACTTGAAACATAAACAAATACCAAAATCCCATGATTTCTCATGTGATGCATGTTCCAAGGGAAAATTAATTATTCGGCCATCACTAAGCAAAGTAGAAAGTGAGTCTCTCACATTTCTAGAACGGATACAGGGAGATATTTGTGGGCCAATACACCTACCATGCGGACCATTTAGGTATTATATGGTTTTAATTGATGCATCAACTAAATGGTCGCATGTGTGCTTACTATCTTCTCGAAACTTGGTGTTTGCGAGATTAGTTGCTCAATTGATAAGATTAAAAACACATTACCCTGATTATCATATCAAGAAAATACGTCTTGATAATGTTGGTGAATTTACTTCACAGACTTTTAATGAATATTGTATGTCTCTTGGAATTGATGTTGAACATCCCGTAACTAATGTTCATACGCAAAATGGACTTGTAAAATCATTGGTCAAACGATTGCAACTTATTGCAAGACCTTTACTTATGAAATCTAATTTACCAATTTCTGTTTGGGGCCATGCCATTTTGCATGCAGCAATGTTAATTCGCATCAGGCCAACTAGTTATTTAAAAGTTTCTCCCTTACAAATGGTTTTTGGTGAAGAACCTAATATTTCCCATTTATGGACCTTTGGATGTGCAGTATATGTGCCAATAGCACCTCCACAACGTACTAAAATGGGTCCTCAAAGAAGAATGAGAATTTATGTTGGGTATAAATCTCCTTCAATTATAAAATATTTAGAACCATCTACAGGAGATTTATTTACTGCACGATTTGCAGATTGTCATTTTGATGAATCAGTCTTCCCAACATTAGGGGGAGAAAATAAGCAATTGAATAAAGAGATTAGCTTGAATGAATTATCATTGGCTCATTTTGATCCTCATATAAAACAATGTGAACTAGAAGTTCAAACGATAATTCATTTGCAGAATTTAGCTAATCGAGTACCAGAAGCATTCACTAACCCAAAGAAAGTGACAAAGTCACATATTCCAGCTACTAATGCTCCTATTCGAATTGATGTCCCAGTAGGACAGCCGATTATAAATGAATCAAAAGCATGCCTGAAGCATGGTAGGCCTATTGGTTCCAAAGATAAAAATCCTCAAAAAAGAAAAGGAGCTAAGATTATAGATGGCCAAGTTGAGGATAATCAAGAAAAAAGTGTAGCTCTGGATGAGCCACTTCATGAAGAGAATATTGTGGCCCCAGAAGAGATCCAGGTACCTGAAATGTATGAAAACAATGAGATCTCAATAAATTATGTCATAAATAGTATCAAATGGAACAAAAATGAAGTCAACGTTGACGACATTTTTGTTAATCATATAGCATATGATGTAATGAATGATGAAGAGGATCATGAGCCAAAATCCATTAGCGAGTACCAACAACGAAAAGATTGGCTCCTATGGAAAAATGTCATTAATGCAGAGTTAAAATTATTGGCAAAACGAAAAGTATTTGGACATGTAGTCCATACACCTAAATATGTAAAGTCAGTTGGATATAAATGAGTTTTTGTACGAAAAAGAAATGAAAAGGGTGAAATTACAAGGTACAAAGCACGCCTAGTAGCCCAAGGCTTTACACAAAGACCTGGTATTGATTTTGAAAAAACATATTCACCAGTAGTAGATGCAACTACTTTTCGCTATTTAATTAGCCTAGCAACAAATGAAGGGCTTGATTTACATCTAATGGATGTTGTGACTGCCTATTTATATGGCTCACTTGATAGTGATATCTATATGAAAGTCCCTGAAGGACTCAAGATGTCAGAAGCATTTAATTCAAATTCACGAGAACAATACTCGATCAAATTAAATAAGTCTCTATATGGCTTGAAACAATCAGGGCGCATGTGGTATAATTGTCTTAAGGAATATTTGTTGAAAGAAGGGTATAAAAATGACCCAATATGCCCATGCATTTTTATAAAAAGATCGAGAAACGAATTTGTTATAATTGCTGGTTATGTTGATGATATCAACATTATTGGAACTCCTGAAGAGATTTCAAAAGCAATTAATTGTTTGAAGAAAGAATTTGAAATGAAAGATTTGGGTAGGACAAAATTTTGTCTTGGATTACAAATTGAGTACTTGAAGGATGTGATCTTTGTATATCAAGAAACTTATACAAAGAAGGTCCTGAAATGATTTTATATGGATAAGTCACATCCATTTTGTACTCCAATGGTTGTAAGATCTTTGAAAAAAAGAAAAAGATCCATTCTAATCCCAAATAATTAACAAAAAAGATGTAGAACAATTACTTGGTCCAGGAGTACCATATCTTAGTGCTATTGGAGTATTAATGTATCTTGCTAATCACACACGACCTGATATAACGTTTGTTGTTAATGTATTAGCAAGATATAGTTCTACACCAACACAGAGGCATTGGAGTGGTGTAAAGCGTATTTTTCGTTACCTTAGAGGTACTATGGATATGGGGTTATATTATTCAAATGTATCTAAACATGAACTGATTGGTTATTCAGATGCTGGATTTATATCTGATCCACATGATGGAAAATCACAAATAGGTTATGTCTTTACATGTGGAGGTACAACTATTTCATGGAGATCTATGAAACAAACTATATCGGCCACTTTATCTAATTATGCAGAAATCCTAGCAATGCATGAAACAAGTCGAGAATGTGTGTGGTTGAGGTCAGTAATTCATCATATACGAACTACTTGTAATTTATCTTCTGGTAAAATGGTTCCAACAGTTCTATATAAGGATAATACTGCATATATTGCCCAACTTAAAGAAGGTTACATCAAGGGTGATAGAACTAAGCATATTTCACCAAAATTCTTCTTTACTCGTGATCTTCAACAGAATGGTGAAATAGATATCCAGCAAATTAATTCAAGTGAAAATTTGGCAAATTTTTTCATCAACTCACTTCTAAAAGCAATCTTTGAGAAGCTTGTCCATGATATTGGTCTTCGAAGACTCAAAGATCTTAACTGATGTCATCAGGGAAAACAATACTAATATTGTTAACAGGGGGAGTCGATACACGCTATACTCTTTTTCCCTTATCTAGGTTTTGTCCCACTGGGGTTTCCTAGAAATGTTTTTAATAAGGCAGCACTGGATAGTGTATCAATGAATGATGTACTCTTTTCTTTGGGAAGGTTTTTATCCCACTGGGTTTTTCCTAGTTATAAATGGAAATCCAAGGGGGAGTGTTATGAATATATTGATTATGTGGATGTCCATTGACTCCTGGTCTCCAAATATTACAAGATAACATGGGACCCGCGCGCGCATAGTACCATGCATAGTAGTTTACTATTTAGTGGGACTCACACACAAAATTATACAACTCACGGGAATGCATTCCCGTGAGTGTATAGTTATGTGATTAGGGGAATATTGCATCAAATGACCCAAAGTGGAAATTACACTAAAGGCCCATTTTTTTTTAATAAATAGAGGCCTTCTGTAATCATTCAGAATACACTGGAATGAGAACTTCTCTCTACTCTCTCTCTCTCTCTCTAAAATCTCTTGTTCTTGTTACTTTTCATCAGTTTTATATTAGATTTTTGTTTTTGTGTTTTCAGTTCTTATCCTTGGAGGATCAATTATTGTGGTATATATTCCAGACAATTGCTTTTGTTTTGTTTTGTTTTTGATGTTGAGTTACTCCTTATTTGGGAGGGAATCAGTCGTGGATACAAAAATATGGCAACATTGTCGTAAAGTCAAGAATTTTTTATTTTTTATTTTTTTTGAAAAAGCTCTATATGTTACAAAAGTATTCCTCATCAATGGAATATATAGTATTTTATTAAATGAAAGAACAATTGGGAGCTTTTAGCGTCAAAATGATGAAGCATTATCTGTCTAGAGTGGGAGGTGGTTGACTATATTCATATTCGTAATTGTAATGTGAAAAAAAAATCCACCTAAAATAAGGACAATTTATAATTCAATATTAAAACTGATGTTCTTAAAATTGGAAATCAGATGTGGTCCAATAATATATTTGAGAAGAGAAATATAAATATTATCAGCCTAAAAAGGCCGTTTAAAAATGAAAGGGTTAAGGTGCAAAAATACACATAATCTTTTTCCCAGGACCGCCTAGCGCCATAACCTTTTTTTATGTGCAAAAGTATATATAACGTTACATTTTGAGAGCAAAAATATCACGGGCCATTAGTTGACCGACGTTGACTGTTAACTTAGATGGAAATGAACAGTAACTCCGCTGAAATTACCAATTTGCCCTTAGTTTTAAGCTAAAATTATCATTTTGCCCCTAGTTTTAAATAATTTCTTCCTTAAAAAAACACTAAAATAAAACCCTCCCCGCCGGTGGACCCCACCACTAGCGGACACCCTCCCCGCCGCCGCCGGCCACCTCCGACGACTGACAGCGGAAACTTTTTTTTTTTTAAAAAAAAGGTTATTTTACAAAAAACCAAAGGGAGGCCGGTGGGCCCCACCACTGCCGGTGGCCACCTCCAGTGATTGTTTTTTTTAAAACACTAAGTTTTTTTCAAAAAAAAAGCTTAGTTTTTTAAAAAATAGTTTTTTTATTAAAAAAATTCATCAGTCACCGGCGGCGGCCGGCGGTGGTGGGGCCAACCAGCCTCCCCTTAGTTTTTTTTAAAAAAAGCCTTAGTTTTTTTTAAAAAAAAAATTCGCCAGAGGTGGCCATCGGTCACCAGCAGTGGGGAGGGTGGCCTTCGGTGGTGGTGTGGCCCACCGGCCTTCCCTTGGTTTTTTTAAAAAAACTTTTGTTTTTTTTTTAAAAAAAACCTTAGTTTTTTCTTTTTTAAAAAAAAAAAAAGTCGCCGCCGCTGGTTACCAGAGGTGGCCACCAGTCGCCGGTAGCAGGGAGGGTGCCTACCAGTAGTGGTGTGGCTGGTGGTGGGGCCCATCGGCATGGAAGGTTTATTTTAGTGTTTTTTTTTTAAAAAAAATTATTTAAAACTAGGGGCAAAATGATAATTTTAGCTTAAAACTAAGGGCAAATTGGTAATTTTCAGCAGGGTTATTGTTCATTTCCGTCCAAGTTAACGGTCAACGTTAATCAACTAACGGCCCGTGGTATTTTTGCTCTAAAAACGTAACATTATTTATACTTTTGCACACAAAAAAAGATTATAGTGCATAGATACTCCTAAAAAAAAAGTTATATGTATTTTTACATCTTAACCCAAAATAAACACAGAGAAGGTAGACAAAAACGGCTCAAGCTTGCGTTGTTGATAAACTTCCTAGGGCTCGAGAGAGAGAGAGAGAGAGAGAGAGATTTGCGTTAATTATAGAAAGCCAGAAAACGTGTCTTCCCTTCTAATAATAACATATCAGAACAAAATCCCACACCTATTTCGTATTTCTCTTTCTCTCGCTCCATTTCAACAAGAAGAAGACGAAGAAGAAGGTTGCAGAGTTGTGAAACGCAGCACAGAGAAAGCAAAACAATGTGTAGCTCAGACGGTGAGTGCAGGCCTTTGGGTTTCCTTCTCGGCCTTCCCTTCGCCTTCCTCTCTCTTCTCCTCTCCGCCGTCGGCCTCATCGTCTGGATCGTCGGGTACCCCACTCTCTCTCTCTCTCTCTCTCTCTTCCTTCTCTAATTCACTCTCTTTTATCATTTGAGTATCGCCGATTTCTCAGCGACGACTTCAATTTGTGATTTTCTTGCGATTTCTTGTTGTGTGTGGTTGTAACTTCGCCCCCTGTGATCTGGGTTTCAATCTAAATCTGAAATTCGTGTATCTTAATAGTTGGTATTGATGATAGATTTGGGTTTATGATTAATTTGCAGATTGTTGTTAACATGTATATGCCCTTGTTGCTTGTGCCTGACGGTGATAGTGGAGCTTGCTTTAGAGTTGGTGAAGGCTCCTTTACATGTCATGGAGTGGTTTACTTCTCAGATCCCTTGTTAGGGTTTCTGTTTGTTTCAGCCGTGTATGGTTTCTAATTACCTTCTTGTTCATATTGATCTATGTGGTTTCTGGGTTGCTCTGGAAAAACTATTGCTATTTTCATCCAACCCCAGTGGTACAATAAGAAAATTGCCCTATAAACAGACCGCCATAGTTTTCTGTAATGAAGAACTTCCGTTTGATCTTGATCACCATTACAATGATGTGATTCTGTATTTAGGGTAAAAAGTGAATATTATTGTAATATTGTTCTGTATGTATGCTTGGGGAAAGAGCAAAAAGAAAAAACTGAGATAATTTGATTGTAAAATCTGCAGATCTTCACGCGTTTGATAAACAGTCAAGGAAGTGTTTTTTTAATGCCCGAACAACACGTTAATCGAGTAATTTCTTGTTGACTGGGAAGCCGAGGAGGATCTGGACGCATACATGGGCTATAATAAGGAACAGTGAAACCAACACGTCTTTGTAATTTGTTTATAGTCAACTACTCCCTCTTGTCTTTATTATAATACATTAACTATCAATAATTTTTTATTATTATTATAAAGCACCAACTATCTTATAACCAACTCATTTATTACTATTTTTATATTATGTTCTTACTTTAACAAACTCCTTTAAATATGTATCATTAAAGTAGGGGAAACTTATAAACCTTTATCAATTTTGGATCAATTTAATGATTTAACTTCTATTCCTTAGTTTGCAAGAAATAATAGTTAGTGTCTTATAATAAAAATTAAAGGGAGTATATCATCTTTGGGAATCTATGATGCACACAAATCAAAAGTGAGTGGCTAATAAAGGATAGCCTAGTTAGCATATAACCAAAAAGTTGTAAGTTTAAATCTTATATGTGACCAGTAGAAGTTGGCTTGAGTGGAAAGGGAATTGACCGTTTAAGCAAGAGATTTCGGTTTTGAGCCATTGTGAATGCAAAAAACTTCCTTGGGAGAAGTCCTCGCTTTGGTGCTTGACAGAACCTTGGAGTGGTTGCACACTTTGCCACCATTTTTATATATCCAAAAATAAAAAATCTTATATGTGTGAGCATCTTATAGGTGGGGATATGTAAGTACATGTTTAAACGTTCTTTGAGCGCAAATGCATGTCTTAATCCTAATATGTCTCAATCTCGAGTCCTAACTCACATGAACTTTTTTTATATAAAAGAAAATACTAAGCAAGCCCAAGGTTTTGGGTTTGGCCCATATACAATGCTATGAACAATTTAAACAAGTTTTTTCTATTATATCAAAAAAAAGTAAGTCTTTTCTAATTTAGTCTGACGTGCTAAAAAACATATTAAATTACTAAAGTTTTATGGAAAGGGTTAGCCCCTATCAACGTGACAAATTAAGATTTAAATTTTTGCTCAAAGAGATACTCAAATTTAATTACTGATAATGTCTCAAATAAAATTGCCTCAAATAATAGGATATTTATGCCTAGCAAAAAAAAACATAAAATTGATTAAAAAAATGTCACATTTGTATTTTTTTTTAATTTTTGTCTGTTTAGGAGTATTTGTTTTTTTTTAAAAAAAAACTGTCTTACAAGTGACCTATATTTAAAAATATTAAAAAGTATCAACGATATCACGTAATAAATTAAAAAGAGTAAATTTGAAGAAAAGTAATTAATTATCCTATAAGTAAGTAACTTATATTTATGATCAGATTTTCCTTCTACAACTTACGTAAAGTACAAGGTGGTAACGCTTAATTAATAGGGATATTGTTGCTTTTATTATATTTAAGATGTGATAACCTTATCAAACTCTCTAATGTCCTCTCACAATTATTATACCACTCTCTTTCAAATGACTACAATTTTCAAACCCAATTTCCATTTTATTTTTTTAGTATTACTTCAGCTTCTTTCTATAAGAAACAAATTCATGGCTTGTTGACATTATGAACAACAACCTTTTGACTACCTGTGCCAAGCAGAGGAAGAATTTACTTCAATATAATCAATAGTCCTAATTTGGTAATAAATTTTTAATTTGTAGTAGATATAATTTTTTTTTTTACAGCAATACTTTTACTTAAGAAAATTAATCAAGTTAACTCATTTAATAATGAGATTATATGTCTCATATTAAGTAAGCACATAACTGAAAAATAATAATACATACATTAGATAAAAGACTGGTGATTTCTAAATACGCTTCCAAAATTTTTTTATGTATAATCCCTTCAAACTCTCCAATTGTGTATGTACATACATAATCCTTCACCATCAATATTACAATGATGCTGTGGGTATACTCCCAAGATCTGAAATATATATTCGTCCTAACACGTTCGAACGTGCACATGAATTATCGGCCATGTATATTCCTACTAACAATGTAGAATTAATCTACTCACAGATTTGCAGGTATATGTCTACCGAAAGCCCTTGACTAACGAGTATTAAAAATGAATTACAAGGCCATGTATGGTATGTGATTTCAGCTTACAGGTGTAGTTCATCTATCCTTGTGATTTGCGTGGTGCTGCTTAATCAAATACTAGTATTAATTTACCCAAATTATAGTATCTATCTTGTGTCATTGACAGTGAAAGGAGAGCAAAAACCATATCTGCATATCTCTTGTAGTTGTGGAGAAGCATGCTTTTATGGTAGGAACATGTTCTTTTAATGTCTTTTCTTGCAGATATCAATTTGACTCAAACTTGATACCACTTTAAATTCTTAATTAATCCATCTCCCTCTATATTAATTCCCTTTATTATAGTAATCAATCATACATGCAAAAAAGCAATGCAATTGAAAATTTGCATATTGGATTAGCATCAATGGAAGAGGTAATGGAAGGCACTGAGATGATGAAGCTTGCTCGACCCTCAAGCTGTCGTGGTGTCGCGTTCGAGATCAATCCAAATAGAACCAACCCTTTTGCAATAATACGGCCGCGGCCATTATCACCACCAAAGCAAGATAGAATTGGAGCTAACTGGACATGGACTCCATGGAGTCGGAATAATTCTTTCAAGATAGTCCCTCGGTCTCACCACTCGAATAGTCCGAGTCGGAGCCGAGCCAGCAGCCATTTCTGTGACGTTGACATGGATGGAGTAGAAGCTGGCGACAAGGAGGTTGAGGTACAGTTCATAGCAGAAGTTGAGGATATAGAGACAGTACCAGAGAATGTTAAGAATATTGCACCACCACCACCAAAGAATTCGAGATTGTCTGTGATTCTTCTTGATCAAGGCTTCACGGTGTATAAGATCTTATTCTTGGTTTGTTTGAGCTTGAACATGATTGCTTTGGCTCTTGCAGCTTCAGGGAATTTCCAATATGAAAGAGACAGAGCCACACTATTCTCTATTGCCAATATTTTAGCTCTAACCTTGTGCAGAAGCGAAGCATCTATAAGATTAATCTTCTGGTTCGTTGTGAAAACTCTTGGTAGGCCCATTATTCCTCTCAAAATCAAAACTTTGATCACTTCCTTTCTTCAAAATGTTGGAGGAATTCACAGTGGATGTGGGGTTTCTTCTATAGCTTGGCTTGCTTATTCCCTTGTCCTTACAATCAAAAACAAGGAACAAACTTCCTCAGAGATTATCGGATTAGCCTTTTCCATTCTCACTCTAATTTCTCTATCTTCCCTCTCTGCCTTCCCTGTTATTCGCCATCTTCACCACAACCTGTTCGAGCGAACACATCGTTTCGCAGGCTGGATGGCTCTGATTCTTCTCTGGTTCTTCATCTTCCTCTTCATAAGCTACAACCCTAGTTCAAAAACCTATAATGTAACCATCTCTGTGTTAATAAAGAGGCAAGAGTTCTGGTTCACCGTAGCCATAACCATCCTCATAATCACACCTTGGTTAACTGTAAGAAAAGTTGAAGTCAAAGTTTCAGCAGCATCAAGCCATGCTTAAGTGATAAAATTTGAAGGTGGAGTCAAACCAGGATTACTGGGAAGAATAAGCCCATCTCCATTATCAGAATGGCACGCCTTTGGGATCATATCAGATGGGGAAAATGAACACATAATGCTAGCTGGTGCAGTAGGGGATTACACCAAGTCTTTAATCACAAACCCACCAAACCATATTTGGGTTCGAACCATGTACTTCACCGGCTTGCCTTACCTGATAAATCTGTACCAGAGGGTGGTTATGGTGGCAACTGGTTCAGGGATTTGCGTGTTCCTATCATTTCTGTTACAACCATGCCCGGTGGATGTGTTTCTGGTGTGGGTGGCTAAGGACATTGAGATGAACTTTGGGAAGGAGATTGTGGAGTTCGTGGGGAGATATTCAAAAGAGAAGATGATTGTTCATGACACTGCAATTAGTGGGAGGCCTAATGTGGGAGAGATGAGTGTGGAGGCTGCGATTAGGTGGGAAGCTGAAGTGGTCATTGTTACTAGCAATCCTGAAGGCAGTAGAGATGTTGTTAGAGCTTGTAAGAAGGCTAGGATCCCTGCTTTTGGGCCTACTTGGGATTCCTGAAGATTATTAGTAGTGTTCATTCACTTCCTCTGTTTTAGATTGAACATGGTATGCTTAATAATAATGATTTCATATTGGTTATTATAAGTTTGTAGAATGGAAACCTTTAATATATATTATTGCTAATCCCTTCATTCCTTCATTGTTTGTTCATTTGTTTAGAGTTCAAAATACCAAGTGAATTATATATTAATGTTGTTGGAAAATAAAGGAGAGATAAGAGAAAAGCATGTTAGGTATTTTATAAGTCAGACCACTACTATCTAGGTCGAATATCCATGTTTTGCAAGTCAAACCATCACCATCAAAACTCACCCAAAATTTAGACTACGGCCTAAATCTAAGTGGCATAACAAATGCATCACACAATAGAGAAAAAGAAATAAGGAGAGATAGCCAAATAATTCAATAGCTAAAGCGAGGAATAACGGTGAAAGACACCCCTTATATTTAGGGTTAGGGTCAATGTTAATTAAAAAACTGAAATATTTGAGATAGCCAGATAATTCAATGGCTAGAGCGACGAATAACTATGAAAGACACCCATTATTTATAGGATTGAGGGGTCAATGTTAATTAGAAAAATAAAATATCTGAAATAGCAAGCAAGGAATAACTACGAGAGAGAAGTTCAATTATGAGAAAATACCTCTTTCTTGCCCTTTAATTCACTCTATGGATTATTGATTTAGAAAGATAAGATTTTATTATAGAAAATTTAGTTATTTACCAAGTGAAGAGAAGCAAGATTAAGAGATTCTATGCTAAAATTATATGGTGCCACTTAATACCTTGTTTTTCTCCTTATTTTACTAAGAATAAACATATTACACAGAATTTCATGCTTTTCAATATAACACAATTAGAACACTGAAGATAATATAGCTTAGGCAATTGCACCGAGTGGCTACTTCTACACTGATAATAACTTGTGCAATTGCTTCAGCATGGACCATGTATAACATTACATAGACAACCCCAAAACAAAAAAACAAACATAGTTGTACATTTTGGACCCAAAAACTCAAAAAGGGACAAGCGGAGTTTACAAATTGACATTCTGGACATCGCCAAAGCGACTTCTTATTTATTTACAAACTCCGCAAAACAAACGCCAAAACATCGACAACATACTGGACATGTCTTTGTCTATGAACCCCCAAAAAGAACCTCAGATTTTCCGAGGTCCATAGGTCTCTGTTCTACGCTCTTCACGCGTGAATCCTCCTCCTCCTTGGTTGCCACTATTAAACTCTGAGCCCATGCTCTGTTTTGAGCCAGCCTCTATTTCATCATCTCCCGCAACCATGGTTTTCGTTGTTTGCGCTATTTCTGCTAAGGTTTCTCCAACAGCACCGATGACCCCACTTCGTGCTTGACCCTTTGGGAATTTTTCAGAGGCTCTCTCAGCTGGTTTGATCATCGTCTCTCCGATTTCACCGACAGTTTCTCCTACAGCTCCTACAACCTCGCTTCCTCCCTGTGCTGCTGTATCTAATGGCTTCTTAATTGTCTGAGCAAAATCTCCCACTGCTTCTTTAGTCGACTGAGCATATTGGCCTATAGTTTCGCCAATCCCACCACCTTCTTCTGGTTTTTTCCCTCCTCCTCGGTTGCCACTAATAAACTCTGAGCCAATGCTCTGTTTTGAGCCTGCCTCTATTTCGTCATCTCCCGCAACCATGGTTTTCGTTGTTTGTGCTGTTTTTGGTATGGTTTCTCCAACAGTACCGATGACCCCACATCGTGCTTGACCCTTTGGGACTTTTTCAGGGGCTCTCTCAGCTAGTTTGATCATCCTCTCTCCGATTTCACCCACAGTTTCACCTACAGCTCCTACAACCTCGCTTCCTCCCTGTGCTGCTGTATCTAATGGCTTCTTCATTGTCTGAGCAAAATCTCCCCCAGCTTCTTTAGTGGATTGAGGATATTGGCCTCTTGTTTCTTTGGTGGATTGGGCATATTGGCCTATAGTTTCGCCAATCCCACCACCTTCTTTTGGTTTTTGGCCTCCTTGAAAGCTCCCACTGATATTTTGGAATGTGCCTTCTCCACCTCCTTCCTGTCCAGATGATGGCATCCACTCGGTTTCTTAAGGAAGTCTCAATTTTCAGCAGAGTTATAATTGTATCACAGCAATTTTGCTAGAGATTAAATTCAACTCTATTCAAGCAAAGGTTGCAAACTTATTTTGAAGTATGGAACCTAAATGAGTAGTGATAAAACTTAAGCTTTTACTACCATTTTCTTCATATTGTAAAAGGCAAAATATCACAAACACACAGATGCTCATAAATTCCTCCTCTTTTCCCCTCAGATCTTGACATGACATTAATCTTCATTTTACACTAATTCGAAATAGAAATAGCAGAGTAAATTTCCTCAGTTTGAAGAGCTAAAATCTAAAATTCATAACAAAAAGTACTCTTTTTCTTATGCCTTGAAAAATGCAATCAAAAGCTATTTCACAAAAGCAATAAGTACTCTTTAAATATCCTATAATTAGATTGTAATATCGTATATTTGTCAACAAAAATTTCAATTCTGAACTGTTCATCACCCATTAAGAAACAAGGGGTGCATGTGAATTTAGAGCTTCATGTTCAAGCATGCATAATGAATATATAAATTAGGACTGTGATAAAGGGAATGAAAAAACCTGTGGCTGAGACGTTTGTTTGGTTTCATAATTCGTCTCTGCCTCTTCCTTCTTCCTCTCATTATTTGTCTCTGCCTCTTCCTTCTTCCTCTCATAATTCGTCTCTGCCTCTTCCTTCTTCTTCGCAGAATAATCCTTAGCAGTCTCCCCAGCTTTAGCAGCTAACCCTTTGACAGCATCCAATGACTTGGATGCAATCTCAGTGGCCTTACTAGCAGCATATCCCGCTGTTCCCTGAACAATATTTGCTGCCGCTTTCGTCCCCTCCATTGTCTTCTCCGTCGAATAATGCGCCGCCGTCCACCCTGCCAAAGTCGCCTTGTCCTTCAAATCAGCCGCCAGTTTTCCAGAATACTCAGCCGCATTCTTGCCAGTCTCCAAAGTAGCATCCTTAGCCTGAGCAGCCTTCTCTCCAACATATTGCGCAGCAGTAGTACCAGTAGATTTCGCCTTCTCTGCTGCTTGAGAAGTGTAATCTGTAGC
This sequence comes from Acacia confusa, assembly GCA_037074495.1. Lineage (NCBI taxonomy): Eukaryota > Viridiplantae > Streptophyta > Magnoliopsida > Fabales > Fabaceae > Acacia > Acacia confusa. The sequence goes on from CM073509.1 coordinate 7,205,167, forward strand.
CTTCTGGGTGGCGCTTGAGATGGTGTCTTTTGCAGTGTTATAGCCTTGCTGGCCTTTCTCTAAGGTCGCATCTTTGGCTTGAGAAGCCTTCTCTACTGTGTAATCTTTGGCTTGAACTGCCTTGTCTCCTGTCACGTCTTTGGCTTGAGCTGCCTTGTCTAATGTGTAATCTTTGGCTTGAGCTGCCTTGTCTAGTGTGTAATCTTTGGCTTGAGCTGCCTTGTCTAGTGCCGCGTCTTTGGCTTGAGCTGCCTTGTCTAGTGTCACGTCTGTGGCCTGAGCTGCCTTGTCTCTGGCTTGAGCAGCTTTCTCCATTGCTATGTCCCTTGCTTTTGCAGCTTTCTCTTGAGCTGTTTGGGTTGTAGAATCAACTGCTTCACTAGTTGCCTGCTTTGCCCTCTCATAGCGATCCTGTGCTGCTCTTATGGCTTCCATTGTGTTCTCTTGAACTTGGCCTCTATATTTGGAAATATTCTCACCGGTAGATTCCGATTCTTTCTCCTGATCCCCACCTCTTCCTATTTCTCCTTTCTCGTCTCCTTCAAATGTGCACGTTACAACAGCCTTAGGACCTCGAGTTTCAACTCCAACCCTACCTTTAACTTCTCCTCCGCTCTCTGTGCCTCTCCCCTGTTTCTCTTCTCTGATTCTAACCCCCCCTCTGTTCTCCAAGCTTCGTCCCTTTTCTGCTTCAACTTGCCCTCTGCTGCTTTCTCTTGTCTGTTTCTGCAGGTCGCTTTCCATTGATCTACCCGTATTTACTTCTCTGGTTCGACTCTCGAGTTCAGATTGATCTCTCCTTCTAGCTTCTTCAGCATTTGAATCCTTGTTGTCTTCAGATTTCACTTCGAATTTGCCGACATTTGAATAAGGGGCTGAAGAAGTATTCCTAGCTTTATCGGCATACGATTCTTTCTTCTCCTGATTTTCTCCCTTCACCTTATCGGCAAGAGATTCAAACTGAGACCCTAATTCATGAGTCTCCCTAGTTTTCCCAGTTCCACCGATTTCCCCAATTGCTCTCCCACCGTGATCCTTCATGTACTCCCCACCCTGTAACTCCGGAATACTCCCTTGCGGAGTCTCCGGTCCGTCCTTAACCTGTTCGGCGAGATGCTCGAAGTGTGAAGTCATCTTCGGGACTTGATTCTTCTCAATGTGAACGCCCCTCTCGGTCGTCGTGTTCTCCCTGCGAGACAGTTGCTCCGACGCCATTGTTGTTGTAGTTGTTAATTTGTTCGATAAGAGTGATCGCTATGTTTGATGAAATGCTTCTGTGAGATGAAACACAGAGTGAGAGATACGAGAGGATATAAAAGGGGAGGTGGGTATGGCGGTAGAGAGGAGATGGGTGGGTATGCATGAGAGAAGACATGTGGGGGAAGAGGTGGCGGCGGTGCGACGTGGATGACGGTGGTGATACCATAGAGGTGACTCAGCTTAGAGTTCGCAGAGAGTAAGGAGGCACGAAGATGACGATTCGTATGGGAATTGTGGAAAGGCTTCGTGAGGAAGACACATGTGAACCAATGAGTCGTATGGACGAGACACCTGGCCCCTGTTTTCTGTTTATAATAATCCAGCGAGCCTGCATTTTATCAGAGAAAATATATCTGGCCTATCCAAAAATTGGATTTGATTCTAGAGTTGTGGAACACACGACACGTTTAGAGGAAAAGTTTTTGTATTGCTTGAACTCCATATCTGAATTTAAAATGTCTAAAAGAAAATATTTTTATAGGGAGGCTTGAATTCTCTAGTTTTCTTTAACAAGACAAAATGACATAATATAGAGGAAAAGTTTTTGTATTGCTTGAACTCCATATCTGAATTTAAAATGTCTAAAAGAAACAAGACAAAATGACATAATATAAGAAACGTCTTACATATTGCACACAAGAAGAGATCCTGATAAACAAGCAAAAGAAAGGCAAATACATTTGTAAGTACTAGTCTGAACAACAAAAAAATTAAAACCATAAAATGGAGAGAGGATTTACTGCCATATGATGATGTGTGTTCAAATGGGAGGAATTACCTGGGAGGTGTAAAAAACATCTACTAACACAGTAAACAGATAGAGGAAGCTTTGTTTCGGAAGCTAATAATCCTTAATTTAAGCTCCAGAAGAGAAAAGCTCTAAATATTTAGATAAGAATGCAATACCGCTTGAATTCTATAGTTATCATTTATAACCAATCAACTTTAGGTTTAAGGCTAATGACTTTGTAATCTAATGGTACCAAAGTTTTCTTATAAGTGTGAGGTTGTGGATTTGACCTTGCCTGCCACATGTAACTATTAATATTTACCTCTCTATTTTAAAAACATGATTTGTTTTAATTTGGTGTGTTAATTTTGATCGTGTCTATTCTTTTCAAAGCATTCATTGAAGATGATTTTATAACAAATGCGGCCACCTTAAGACTATAAATAATTGATAACAAATGAAATGAGGAGTTTAATTATTTGGGTACAAATGAAGGCAAGTTGATGCCAAAAATAGTTTAAGCTTTACAATTTTGGAGCATAACAGCAATGCCTAGGTGGGATTATTACTCCCATCATCACTTACAAACAAGTTAAGAACATTAAGAAAACAGAGCAGCATGAAGAAGGAGATTCCAGGTATCAGGGAGGCCAGGAAGACACCAGTGACTGCAATCAACATCCATGACTTCACTGTAAGCTTCAGGGTGAGCATCTTTCCTGTACTGAGAGAGAGTGGTGACATCCAGGAAGTAAACAGGCTTCTTGATTCTGCTCAACACTTTGTTCACCACCACCCAAGCCATTGGTGTCCCTCCTGGGTACTTCACCCCAAAATATGGCTCCCTCTGCTTCATGCACGACCTTTCTGGTTCATTCCACTCTCTCCCCCTGTATAAACATTCATTCATTCATCACTTGTTCATTGGTCTGATGAATAAAACAAGGCACGTAGATAGGGAAGATCGAACTCACTGATAATGCACGGGAGAGATTCCCAAGAAGAAAACCTTGGTCATGGCAGGATCAACATTGAGGTTGACCCACCTGGCCCAAGTGGTGAGGCCTTTGTAGAAGGCAATGAACCTGTTCATGTCCTTGTACAGCTTGTTATCTGCCTCCATGTATTCCCACCTGCATGCATGCATATACTTAATTAATTAATCTTGCTTTTTCAAAGAGATCGATCATAAAGTGAGGGTGATCATATCGTACGGTTGAGATGATTCAGTGTGGGTCCACCAGTGCCAGGTGTTGAAGACGAGAACGTCCATTCCTCTCCAGGCGTCACCGTTCTTGATGGAGTCAAGTTTCAACACTCGTCCCACACTCTCATGGTCAAGATCCACCAAATACGCCGTCCTGTACAGATTCAACTCCAACCCATACTCCTGTTTACCACATTATTCACACCCTATCAGCATTTCTCATTATTCCTCACCTCACTTCTATTACCACCCCATCACTATTTTTTTTTTTAAAAAAAAAATGATATATATAGATACTTTTAAAAAAATTAATTAGTTTATTTAATCTCCTATAAAAAATCAACAGGGCTATTTTTTGAGCAATTCACTGTGCATTTATCACCACTACAAAACACCCTGTAACTTTCACTTTTCAATGGGTTAAAAAAATCGAGGTGTACGTACTATAATGATTAACTGCGCAGTAAATGATTTAGGAGTGTGTTAAATATTCCCTGGGAGGACTGTGAATGTCAGTCCCCCATCAATCATTGCTAATTTTGACATTAATTTTCCCCAACTTTCCATTTCAAGCGACTGGCTTCTGCCCATATTTAACGTAGCCAAAATCAGGAGTACTTCAAACTTTTAATGACAAAACTAGTCCCAACCGTCTTAAATGAAACGGTTATTTGTTGGAGGAGGGTATGTTTTTATCTAAATATAACATTTCAATTAATTTTAACTTCTAGAGTTCTAGACCTATAATTTTTTTAGGGAAAATCAACAAGGAGCCCAAATTAATTATAAAAAAGACATAACCAACTTTCCCATGTCGGTTTTTTTGGAGTTCAAATGACTAAAAACCGAGTGGGTGAGTGGATCTCCATAATGGTTAGTGTGGGTGAGGGTATGTTTTTATCTAAATATAACATTTCAATTAATTTTAACTTCTAGAGTTCTAGACCTATAATTTTTTTAGGGAAAATCAACAAGGAGCCCAAATTAATTATAAAAAAGACATAACCAACTTTCCCATGTCGGTTTTTTTGGAGCTCAAATGACTAAAAACCGAGTGGGTGAGTGGATCTCCATAATGGTTAGTGTGGGTGTCGGTTTTTTTGATTATTTTCTCTTGAAACTTAATACCAAAAAAAGCCTTTTTTGACATGGGAAAGTTGGTTGAACGTTTTTTTACAATTAAGTTGGTATCTTGGGCCCCTATGTGGATTTTCCCATTTTTTTACTTGGGCCTCACTTATTGATTGCATATACTGTGGGAGGTTTTATATTAAAGGAATAGTATCCAATGCACATGATTAAAAAAATCAATTCATATTTTATACAATTAACTATAATTAAAAAAAATTTAAAATTTTTGCCAATTAGCTATTTTAACTCCTACATTTAAAATTGAAGAAAGTACATATCTAGCTCCCGCAACATAAAATGACTTAAAATAAGCCACTCCCTCATCCCTCCTATCCAAAAATATACCACATAGATATAAAAGGGAAAAATTGAAAAATTATCTAATGATTAATGAGCTAATTAACTTTCCTTAATATATAAATGTTAGTTAGTTTAGACTTATAAATAGAATTAAAATAGTAAGGATGATATTTTTATAGTAACTAATTATTGTTTTCACTTTTAACCTTTAGAGGAGAGAGAGAGAGATGACATATAATAAATGTATATTTGAAAATCACATTATTTAGTTAAGGATAATATTGGATAATTTTATTAATTTAAAACACATTAAATAACTTGACTAATATTTTTTAATTCGTATAAATTACTGTAGTTTGTAGTTAACAATGTCTTATAGTTTGTAGTTTACAAGAATGAGTTTCCCTACCTATCCTTAGGTAGGGAGAGTTCTTCCCATCTGAACCGTCCAGATGGGATCTGGGTGGTCCAGATTTATTTTTTTTTACTTTTTATTTTCTTAAAAAAATTATTTCAATGGGTAGAGAATTTTTTAAAATAAAGATAATCTCTCAACTAATATGGTTTTAAAAAATGACAATTGAAAAAAAATAAATCTGGACAGTCCAAATTGAGACAAGCTCTCCCTACTATGGGTAGGAAAACTGGTTCCGTAGTTTACAATATCTTATATTTGGGATGCGAAGGAATATTAGAAAAAACACAATAATCTAAATTGAGAAAAAGTAATAATGGGCACGTTGGAATTTGGTGGGTACAGTGAGAGAGTAATTAAATTGCGCAAAGTCTAAGACAGTATCATTAATTAAGCATCACTATGAAAATCAGACATGTCCCTTGATAAAGAAAAGGCATCCCCCCAATCACGTCCTATCATTATTGCTCTCTCTCTTCTGTGCTTTCCCGCAGTAACAGACAAAAATATGCTATCACCACGATGTAGTATCCAGATCAGATTCAAGGTTAACAGAAAAATATGATCAGACTTTGATCCTACTACTATAGTTCGGTGCAAGAGCCTCAAAAGCAGAAAAAAAAGAGAGAGTTAATTATAATATTACCCACCTCAAAGGTTACTGAAGTAAGAGCGTTCCTTTTGTTGAAGGTGGTCCTAGAGTTTGGTACCCAGGCATGAATCATACAAGCCAGCGAGTTGAACTGGTTCAGACTCAGTGAGTCACCGACAAACATTATCTTCTTTCCCCTGTATTTCTCCAGGAAATTCAAAGCATTGAATCTGCACCAACAAAATTTATGCTTTCAAATGTAGGAGGGATAAATCGTTTGTCCTAGGAAAAACAAATTTGAACTTGCATATAAAACATAAGGGAGATAGATGAAAAGATTCAAATAGAAAACAATGAGGTGTGAACAGAGGACAAGGCTCATAAATAAATGATCCAATGTACCACTTAAAAAACAGAGACCCCAGTCATATTTTTCCCTCATAAAAGAAATCCACTTTTACAGTTTACTTACCTATTTGCTAAAAACTAACAGGACGCATATAGATAGTAGTAACATTCAAAGCACATAAAGGTGATATATTAAGCTCTGAGCTGGAAAAAGATTGAAGAAGAAGAAGGGAAAGCACAGTGACCTGGGCAGGGGACATGAAAATGGCTGCCACCTAAATTTCTGGTACAGAGTGTCTGGACGACCGTACTTTTGACAGTTAAACTGTGGATCTATGAAGGGACAAGACGACGGGTCGTATAGAGGATAAGAAGCGTCGTACACCCATTTTCCTCTGAACCAGTTGCAACTTCTTCTGTATGTACCCACGAAACTTGCGGTTATGTTCCTGATTCCGAGGGAATCCAATTCCTCTGCTTCTGTTTGGCAGGAAGAGGAAAGCAAAAACAGAGCAAGCAGAAACAGAGGTCGGAAATAGGAGAAGGAACCCATTTTCTTGAGGGTTCCTTGCAATGAGCTTTCTTTTGAGGAGGAAGAGGAAATTGATGAGTAGTGAGCAAGCTGTTCTCTGGGAACAATGCCTTATATTATGTCTCTCGGAGACTTTCTGAGGCTTTCAGGGGAATTTCACAGGGGGAATTTCACAGGGCATGTTGAGCCTTGAAAGGAATTGTTTTTTTTTTTTAAAAAAAAAACATTAATAATCTTTTTTTGTGCCATTAACAGTGGAAATTGTATGGATTCTTTTAAATGTGGCATGTGAAATCTCCTTTTTCCGGTCATTACATAATTATTGTATATAATGTTATTGATAAAAAGGAAAAATAAACGTAATACATAATCATAATTTCTTATGTTTATTACCATATGAGTAAAAGAATTAATTTATTCCAATGTAAATAAATAAATTTTGATTACAATTAATTTTGACTTTCCTATTTGGTAATTATATTTAATTACATTAATATTTTAATTTATTCGCAGCATGTGAGGTTCTGAATTCTGATTAATTTCTGTTTAGAAATTTTGTTAATCATGTGATTGTTTTAATTAAGAAAATCATGTAAAAGGCTTCCTACAAGAAAGGCGCAAAATTCAAATATTATGGTGCTTAATTAGCTAGAATAATTCTTTCGATACATTCTTTTATTAAATTCATCTTTAAAAAAAAATAAAATAAGTTATTTTCACTCGATCAAATCCAGTATTAATTATGGAGTCCATATTCCCTCCTTTTCCTTACATCTTTTTCTCATCACTTTGTGATAACATATATATCATATTTAGGGATATTTAAGAAGAAGAAATATTTAAAGAAATCAAATTTATATAGAAGTCTTATCTGTACTTTTCTTTAAAGAAATCAAATTTATGAGACAATCTATATATACACCATCAAGGATCAAATCTGTGACTATATATTTAAAGAAGCCACTGGTTAAGTGTTAATTGGGCTAGGCCTCATGATTATTTGGGTGTTTATTTAATTAATAAAGATTAGTATATTGTTGTTGCGTATTGAACGGGGAGTTAGAAAATGAGCAAACCAAGGTTGACCTCTACCCTCCGGTATCTCTTGGCGGTCATGCGGATGCTTATGGGCTTTTTTAATTTATGCGCGGATTTGGATTATCCAATTGAGCATTTCTCAATTAAAATGATTTTCATTAGGGAGGATGATGAAAAAATCTTGAAATTGTTAAATCTTAAATCAAGTATTTTTTTATAAAATAAGTTTTGAATTACTCATCAAATCTTATCATTACTTTTATTGATTCTTAATAATAAACTTGATTAAGAGTTTTGCAATTTTAAAGTCATTATTTATATCGTTCTTTCTTTTTAATTATTCATTGTCACATTATTATTTGCCAAAAGGGAGGAGGCTTGATACTTACAAGTGATGTGAAAGTCTTATTAGTGGGCGGTTTGTAAATATATCTATAAGCGTTTTTTGAACCTAGCTAAAAGCATGCTCGACTTTGGTGGGTTACTGTTGTCTACTCTCACCTAGACTTTTTCTTATAAAAAATAATAATATGGTGTAAATAATTATATATTTTCTAAAATAAGTGAATAACACGGGCTATATTATCAATAAATAGTGTCTTCTTCTTCAATTACCTTTTTCAAGAGAATTCACAGAATTCAGATGACTTTAGATAAATAAAGCTGTAAAGATGTTTTTGAAAAGGAAGTCTTTTAAGTGAAAGCCATAAGAAAAATATTTTTAGGGAATGTTTTTCTTATAACATACTAAATTTGAGATAAACCCCACTAATTATAATTTTAAAAATATAGACAAGGCAGATTATAAATTTTTGGGTTAAGGTGCAAAAATACATATAAGCTTTTTCTCTAGGAGCAAAAATACACATATGCTTTTTTGAGGAATAAAAATACACATGTGAATACCATTTTGGTGCAAAAGTTACATCTCATCGTTAAGTCATTGTTCACCGTGATGAGAGAGAAAGAGATTAGGTGAACAGTGACTTAATGGTGGAATGCGACTTTTGCACAAAAATGATAACCACATGTGTATTTTTGCTCCTCAAAAAAACATGTATATTTTTGTTTTTGCAAAAAAAACTTATATATATTTTTGCACCTTAACCTTAAATTTTTTGTTTCATATTATAAAATATCAATAGATCGAGGGTATCTCAAGGAAATCGACACATGTTTTTTTAATAAATAATTAATCAAATTAATTTTTTTAATCTATCTAATTAATTTAATGGATTTTATATGATCTTATATATTAAGCATATTGGTAATAATATTGAGAGAATATTGCATTAAAGATGTGAATTATATATGAGAAACTGTCTTCATCAAACATAAAATTGAGGACAGAAAAGCAGCATGAATGCCATGCAAAGCAAGGTCGTCCTACCCTACTCAAGGGGCATTGGATTTTGATGTTATTAACTAAATATTCTATCTCACCTATCATTATTTATTTATTTATTTTTGAGAGAATATCTCACCCATTAACTAGGACTGAGAGTTGATCAGTTTGTAAAGTTGGTCCAGCCATTTATAGGGGTATTCATGTTTTTGTTTTGTTTTTCTCAATAATTAATTATTATTATTAAAAATATAGAACATGTTGATAAAAAAATATTTAAAAAGAATAAACCAATTTTTTATCTTAAAGAAATTTTAGCTCTAACTAATTCTGATTTTTTAAAAACACAATAAATAAAGGGTTGGTTTGATTTCCGTGTTCAAAATAGCCTTTTATTTTAAAAATAACAATGAAAAATGTTTTTTTCATTTATGTGTTAAGGAAAAAAAAATCAGAACATCTATTTTTATGTTTTATTACTTTTTATACTACAAAATCAGAAAATTTTAAATTTTTTTTTATTTTCAAGACTTGTTTTAAAAAACTACTCTATATAGTTAAAAAAACATAAAACAACATCGTTGAGGATAGAGTGTACCCTCTTAACAAGCGCGATTAGGGTTTTAAATTTATATTCTCCTCAATCCTCCTGTGAGAACCCTTTGCGTTTTAAACTTTGAAATGTATTACTCTCCAAGTTTAAAGTGGGTTAAAATATTTTGATGATTTTTTTTTTTAAAAAAAAACTAGATAATAGTCTCTCCAGCCCTCAATGTAATAAGTATTACTATCTTCAGCGTTTAACATATAAGATAGAGTTTGTAATATAATTAACAGTATAAATTTTACCCTATATTGAGAACTAGAGAGAGAGTATTACATTAGTGACTAGAGGGTGATTAGTGACTAGAGGGTGTAGAGTCAAACAGCCAAAAGAATCTGTAATATAGTCCCATATGCATATAGTCTCCCCCGCTAGCACCTTTTTTTTAATACCGTAAAGGAGTAAAAACACACATGTGTTTTACCTTTAGAGCGTTCAGCACTATATATTTCTTTTTTTTTAAAGTAAAAATACACATATGGTTACTATTTTGGAGCAAAAGTCACATCTTACTGTTATGTTACTGTTCACTGTAATAAGAGATAAAGAGATGAAGTGAACAGTAACATAACGGCGGTGAATAGTAACATAACGATGGAATGTGACTTTTGTTTTAAAATATAACCACGTGTATATTTTTGCTCCCTAAAAAAACATATAGTGCTGAGCGCTTCTAGAAATAAAGCACATATGTATTTTTGTCCATTTACCCTTTTTAATATATGGACGACATATATCAGAGAAATACTGATCGACTTAATATTGGGTTCCTCATCTGGTCACCTTTTGCATAATAAACTATAGAACTTCGTTCCTTATTTTAATTATTTTTTGGGCTTGCGTGTGCATATATATCATAAAAGAATGAATACTAATTCATATATTGATTGGTACTTGATCCGCTAATAAATATAAAATATAGTGAATTTTGTTTTAGAGTTTAAAAAAGCTAACCCTAAATTTTAATTAAATTACTTTAAAGTAGTTATATTTTTCAGTTTTCTTTCAAATTATTGTTTTTAGTTTATAAACTAATATATAATTTAAGGATACATAACATATGATTAACATATGATATAATTAAATAACTTATTTAGCTTCTTCAATCTTTTAAAAAAGGTCAACTTTATCTTATATTTAAGACCGAAGAAAGTAATAAGAAAGAACATATGATATTGTATAGGACATGAATCAGTTGATGCATGTGAAGTGTGTTCCTTTATATATGGTTTGTGATCTTCCCACCACCCGTGAGGAAGAGGAAGGGTTGAAGTGGTAGTAGCTGGAACAAGGGACCAGTTACGTACATTTCACAAGTTGGGTTTTGGTTTGTGTACGTGCTCCACATTAGATGCTTGATAACGACTTTGCCTACAAGTTGGGTTTTGGTTTGTGTACGTGCTCCACATTAGAAACTTGATAACGACTTTACCTGAAAGCTAATCTTATTATCATTAAGTCTTATTCTTTCATATATAGCCTCTCCAATTTTCTTTTCTACCTATATATGTGTCTTCTTTTTTATCAGCATCCTTAGCTTGTAAGCTTCTCGGCTCAATACTACTTTCACATCCAAAAATTATTTATTCAGTTACTTAAGTGAAAGGATATATTTCATTTATATATATCCAAAAATGTATATGATACTAAACTCACTTTTGGTAAAAATTCATGAGTATTTTTGTACCTTCACCCTATAAATTAATATAAGAGACAAAGTGGATTAGATATGATACCTAGAATTAAAATAAACCCCTTAAATATATCATGTATTTAAAATTAGAGGGAGACGAGTATGTATACACAAACATGACACATGGGAATAAATAAATCTTCCCTTTTATGTGGCAGCCACAAAATGATAGGGAGCATCTGATGCACAAATATACAACAAGGCTAGTAGAGGTGACTTTGTGGTCGACCCTTTTGCCCTTTTTATAAAAGGCAAGCTTGCATAGATTTTCCAGTATCATAAAACCCTACCCATTAAGCATTCAATGATTTTGGACCCACCAAACCAAACTCATTTTTGCTTCTCAAGCCAACACTTCCTCTCACTAGCCTCCCCTAATTTTGATGCAAAATTTAATATTATTTGTGTAATGTAGCCTTCACGAACTGGATTCACTCAATAGCATTTTGCCGCAAATTAAATATTGACAAATAGTTTGGTGTTTTTCTTTCTTTCGTCTGTTTACCTTTCTACTGTATGGGGAAAAAAAGGTAATGAAAAACGGTTAAAAGGTGGGTTAAGTTTCTTTCATAATCTTTTTCTCATTATCCCTCATAATCTCTAAATCATATTCATCCAATCAATCAAAATATTATTTTAATATTTCTCTTTTCTTCTCAATCAATGGGCTAATGAGAGAAAATGAGAAAAAAGAAAATGAGAGTATTCTCTTCCTAAAAGGTGGCACTATTGTTTAATACGTAATTAATTTGAAGATTAAAAAAAACACGTATTGTATACTGTCATGCATTGTGAAAAGGGATTCACCTTCTTTGTTGGATTCGACGTCTTTTGGCCCTTTTTTGCTTTATGGGTGCCATCATCTTTATCTTTTGTGCAACTTTATTTTTTGACGAGTTTTTCTTTTTCTCTTTTATTTAACAAACAAAAAATGAATTTTTCCCTAAAAATAGTTTAGCTACTATTGTATTATATAAAATATATGAGTAAAAACCAACAAAAGTTGGTTTAATTTATTAAAAAAAATTAACTCAGCTTGTAATGTTGTGAGTTCAAATATCAATTTTAATGGGAGGATTTTGTTAATAAGTAATACATAAATATATTTTGGTAAACATTATTTGAGTATGGATACATGTTTTGACCCTAGTGAACCTCCGGTATTTATAACTCACCTAAATTTTTGTGAATAAGAAAATATGAGAATGATCGGTTATATTATATAATACTATATGATGTAATTTAATTATCTTTAACTTTTTGCGATGTGAAAGAAAACATGTACATATAATCTATAGCTTGTTTAAAATATCAGTAATATTACTAGTTTGGGTTGTCATTGTCAAGAACTCGAAATCATCCTTTGGCTACAAATTAGCTTCATGCAACAAGGGGACCAACTATAAATAAACAAACCAATTGGAAGGTTACACAAATACAATTGTGACTATCCTTTTATAAGCTATTTGGCTTACATATATGAGAGAAACCAAAAAACCAAAAAATACTTACGACATCCCAAATTAAAATAGGACGTCATAAGTCTTTACTTTATTACGTCTCCTATATAGGTGTTTCCTAGAAAAGAGATGTAAAAATGGTTTTAAAACGAACATTAAAGACTATTTTTGTAGGAGTAATTCTTAAATTTGTAGGAAAAAAAACATTTAATTTCAATTTTGTCCTTCACTAGACTTAATAGTTGCAGAAAAACGTCATGGCTTGGAGTTTAAAGCATAAAAACAATTTAGGATAATAAAAGAGGGCGAATATTTTTTTTTTAAAAAAAATATAAAGACTACTTGCTTCCTGGCCTTATATTTTCAATCAAATACGGCTTTTGAACATTGCTTTATAATTAGTACTCGAGGGAGTACTCTTTTAGCCTATTGTGCATAACGTGTGCTATGATAGTGGTACTATATATATATATATATATATATATATATAGAGAGAGAGAGAGAGAGAAGAAGAGAATAGGGTTTTTTTTTCCCAAAATGCCCTTTTTTAGGAAACTATTTACCAAAATGCCCCCACTTTCAAACATTTCCCATTATGCTCCTCCCTGAAAATATATTCCCTGTCTACCCCCATTTAATCGACTAAATAAGAGCTTTAGTCGACTAAATGGGGGTTTAATTTTTTTTTTTTGAAAGCTGTCGACATTTAGTTGACTAAATCTCATGATTTAGTCGACTAAATGTCCACAGTGGAACCAACCTCTTTTCTTCTTCCTTCCTCATTTTGTAATCTTGTTCTTCAACTCTTTTCTGCATTTGTCTAACTACCATCACAGAATACATTTCAACACACAACACAGATTACAACAAAAACAATAGTAACAACAACAATAATAAGATAATATTTTCTTGGCTTTATAATCTCAAAAAGGTGATGGAAGGATTCGATGGGTTGATACAGAGGCTTTTGGAAGCAAGGAAAAACAGAGGCAAGAGGGTTCAATTAATTGAATCAGAAATTCGTAACCTTTGCATCACTGCTAAAGAAATCTTCCTCAGCCAACCTAACCTTCTTGAGTTGGAAGCTCCCATCAATGTTTGTGGTACTTCTTTTATTTTCCCTCAAATTAACCAAATTCTAGAAAATCTCATTCAAAAGGGGGAAAACAGAGTGATATCTAGATTTGTTGCAATTGTTCAAGTACGGTGGTTTTCCGCCGCAATCGAATTACCTCTTCCTTGGAGATTACGTGGACAGAGGAAAACAGAGTATAGAAACCATATGTTTGCTTCTCGCCTACAAGATGAAATACCTGGAGAATTTTTTCCTTCTTCGGGAATCACGAATGCGCGTCAAACAGGATATACGTATTGTTTAGTCAACATTTAGTCGACTAAATTTTGGGATTTAGTCGACTAAATGTCGATTTAGTTGACTAAATGTCGGGTCATTGAAAAAAAAAAAATTTTAACTACCAACATTTAGTCGACTAAATGTCGACAGTTTTCAAAAAAAAATTAAACCCCTATTTAGTGGACTAATATTTAGTTAACTAAATGGGGGTAGACAGGGAATATGTTTTCATGGAGAGGCATAATAGGAAATAGTTTGAAAGTAAGAGCATTTTGGGAAATAGTTTCCTAAAAAGGGGCATTTTAGGAAAAAAGTCAAGAGAATAGGGACATTTTGTATAACTCCAAGCTCATACAGTCAATTACTTTTCAGCCCACATAAACTGATCTTACCTAAGGTTACTAATCGATTTTGTGGATCAACTTGGTTAACTGATCTTACCTAAGATTACTAATCGATTTTGTGGATCAACTTGGTTTTCCTCAAACAATATTGAAAATTGAGTCTTGTGCGTAAGAAAATTACATTGAAAAATAATAGTGGAGTTAAATTATTCTCTTTCCAATCCTTAATGTATGACTTAACTGAAAAGTTGATATTGATGTTTAATGTAAGATATATTATTTTATATTTGTTAATATTTTCATCCTTTATCTTTATGGATGTTCACTCAATAATAGTTAAATAAATAATAGTTAAGTAAGAGAGATATTGAAAGAATTAAGAAAGATAATTAAAATGTTGTAGAAAAAACATGTTGTATTAACTAATCCAAATATTTATTTAATCTAATCAAATTAAGTGCATATATCTTACATTAATAATCTAAGTAAGGATATAATTAAATGACAAGAATACAGTTGAAATGAGATGGAAGCAAGCAGCTCAATATGCATGCGACCTGTGACCTGTGGTTTGATGATGACTTGTTGATTGGTGGCTATGATTTCCTGGAATGTGATCTAATATAATTACTTGGTTTGCTATAAATGGAATAATTTGATAGATAAAATAGGGACAAATCTGCATAATTAATGTTGTAGCCATGTAATTTCTTTTTCAGTTGGTTAGCAAAACAATAAATAAATTTGTGACTGATATTTGTGTGTTGGGGCAATCATATAGTTGCACAACATCGCCTGGCTGGTAGGACCCAATAAATGTTGTAATTAACATATATATAAATCTCAGAATTTAATGCTCAATATAATGGAGAGCCTCTGCACTTCATCTCTAGGGAATATGACTGTACTTTATAACTAGGGTTTATTAGTGCCACTTAATCCAATTACGCACATTGATAGATGAAGATTATTGTCTTGTATTTGCGCATAAATTTTCTTTAATTTCGCTCAATTAACCCGCCCCATGTGATCTAAGTAAAATTCAGAGCATAGTACTTGTAATGATCACCTTAAATATTACGAGTATATATATTTTGCAAGCGAGTTTGTACTTATGCAAGGATCCGGTGGGATTTTGTATGGAAGTGCCTTCAAGAATTAAAATTCTCCGACCAGATTACTAATATTATCTTCTCATGTATTTCTTCTCCAACAATGCAAATCCTATGAGAAGAAGAGGAAAAAAATGCTTTTTGTCCCGGAATAAGATAAGATGATCCTCTCTCTCCTTATTTATTTATGTTATGAATTGAGAGTCTTGCTCACTACATATAGGAAGAGATACATCATGGCTACTGGAAACCAAGCCAACTTTATAAGGACGAACCCCACTGTCATATCTCTTCTTTACTGATGATATAATTGTCTTTTTTGAAGCATTAGTAGACCAGGTGGAATACATTAATGTTGGATTTTGTATATAAATCCTATATGTGTTATGAATAAGAAGTGCAATCGAACCAGTATGCTTACTACTATCGATCGTGTGGGTTTGACCAAATCAGTACATTCGCCACTGCCAATGGCATCGGTTCGCCTGAAGAAGTTCATCGAACATTTTTTGTCGTCTATAAATAGATAGACAATCCAGTTGATTTTCTAACACTTTGCCTTTATGCATATAGAATTTTGTCATAACTTTCCATGTACTATACGATTTCTTTAGCATTCGGTTGTGTTCATGAGGGCTTCTAATTGATAGTACTTTCTTTATGGAGACGTAATCTATTATATTTTGGGAGACAATTGATCATGATCCTTTGCAATCCCTATAGAAAAAACAAATTGTCTTAATGAGACAACATCTGTTGGGTTCGGGTTCTATCAATTTCATTGTTATTATTTTCTGTATACTGTGAGTTATATTGTTTTATTCTGTTGCGCAGAATTGTTTTATGTTTATAGATTGTGTCATCTTAATTACAAAGATACTGATCATTGTGAAAATTTTAATTATAATGCATTATGAACAACAATATTAATACAATTTGATTGACTCTATATTCAGTATTTTAAATTTTGTTCTTGTTTAGGAATTCATGTTTTCTATGTATGATTATACATGGATTATTGATTTCAAAAAGATAGAGTTTCTAAGATTTATGACTACTTAAATTTATGTTTTCCGAACTGGTGATCATATCGCAGTGCCCAAAACCACTGAAGCGGAGTGAAATTGAGGACGATGATGCAAAGTCACGAAAATGAAAGAGGGATGTGGTTGATATATAGATTGTTCTCGTTCGCTCCAATAAAACAATTTCCCTGTGGCTCTTTGATCGGAACATGATCGACCTTATCTTTATTTTATTGGATTTTATGGGTTCCTCTGCATACATTATTCACAATCATCCCTCTGTTTCGAAACTTTTGATTGATCTGAATCGATTTGTTGGGAATAAATTTGAAAGGTATGTGGGCCTCATTTAATTATAGGACATGCGATTCAATAGAAAAGAAATCAAAGCCTACTAAATTACATTTTGGTGGGAACGGGAAGAAAAACAATGAGCAAGTGAAATTTTTGTTTCAAAGGAATTGACTTTTGGTGTTGGTGATATATATAAGATGGATGTTGCGAATCTACAGTGCAACATATTTAATGGCACCTAACCTTTTCTTTCCTTTCAAGGAATAGGCCGGTTACTTGCTATTCGGAATTGTGGATAAAGGCGATCAATTTTGAAATTTGACGGGTGTTAGTATTTCTAATTGAGTGTTGTTGTGATGACCATAAAATTCTGCAAGTTTTTTCGTTGCTGATTATTCTGGTTTACAGTAGGGAAAATATGTTAATGGGTGATTTTGTGGCTATGATTTTATGCTTCTTAGATGTTGTGAATAGTAATGGTATGAATGTTGAACTTTTAAGTTTTGGAGTTAAAATATGGTGGATTGGCTAATGATCAAAGTAGTCATATCCTTTTAAATTATTTTAATTCCAAATATTACGGAGATGTTTCAATTACTTATAATCTCAATGTTATAAAGTTATGTTTGTATTTGTGGGTGAATTGAAGTTTGTTATTATAAGGCAATTATGGATTAACCTAAAGATTGGTTATTTGTTTTTATAATTTGAACATAAATGTCACTATTGTCCATATACTTATAGTTTTATTTAAACATCCAAAAATGATAAAACTTTCTAGTTTAAGTATGCATCACTACCAAATTATATGAAGTCTTTATAGCATAATTATGGTTAAATGTTGAATATTAGTGAAAAATCAAACATTGAAAGAAATGATGATGCAATGTCGATTATGTACATCACTACCACAGAATTTATGGAGGAAAGCCATTTTAACAGCTAATTTTATAATTAATAGAGTGCCCCACAAAAAGATACAAATTATACCATATGATATATGAAAAGGAAAGAAACCTTTTTTGAAATATTTAAAAGTGTAGGAGTTCTTGGCTAAGGTCATGATTCCTAGACCCAAAGGGACGCTCAAAACTTGGGTTACTTGAAGCACATTTAAAACCTTGCTTTGCATTATGAGAAGTATCCTGCAATATTAGAAAGGTATTGTGATTCAAATTGGATCACCAATTCTAATGAGACAAGATCCTCAAGTGGATATGAGTTTACCCTTAGTGGGGATACTGTGTCTTAGAAGTCATCATAGTAGACTTGCATTACAAGATCAACTATTGAAGCAGAACTTATTGCTTTAGATAAAGTTGGTGAGGAAGTTGAGTGGCTTCGTTATTTTCTAAAGGAAGTTCCAAATTGGCCAAAGCCAGTACCGGGTGTGTGTATACACTATGATAGTCAAGCAGTTATTGGTATGACCAAGAATATCATGTATAACAATAAGTTTAGACATATACATTGTAGACACATACTATATATTAGACAACTAATCTCTAGTGGAATCATCTCAATGGACTATGTGAAGTAAAAAGAAAATATAATAGATCCATTAATTAAAGGGATCCCTAGAGAGTTGATTGAGAATTTGTAGAAAGGAATGGGTTTAAGACCTATCAATTGTTAATCATTGCGATAACTCTACCTAAATGAGTGGAAATCCCACAAACTAGATTAAAAGAGACAATTAAGTGATAATTAACTGTGAGCATTGTAGAGTTTTAAACTCGTACCCATTCCTATGACAAGACAATGCATACATGAGGGTAAGCATTTGGGCTTTTACTGGTTTCTTAATCTAATGTGTTACATGATGTATGTTGAGTTATATCATAAGGAATTACCTATATGGTGTGAATAAGAAGTGCAACTGAAGCTAGTCACGTCAGTTCGATCAAGCCAATACATTTGCCACCGTCGGTCGCTTCGGCTCGCTAGCAGGAGTCCGTCTAACCATTTTTTGTTGTCTATAAATAGACATAAAATCCACTTTATTTTCTAACACTTTGCTCTCATACATATAGTATTGTGCATTCTGCCATAACTTTATATACTATGCAATTTTTTTGGCATTTGGTTGTGTTCTTGGGGGCTCATGATTGATAATGCCTTCTTTCTCAAGATGTAATTCTTTCTATCTTGTAAGACAATTGTTCATGATCCTTTGGCATTTGTATAAAGGGAACAAATTGTCTTAAGGAGACAATATTCACTGGGCTCAATTCTATCAATTTCATCGGTATTATTTTCTGCATACCGGGAGTTATATTGTTTTTCTTCTCTTGTGCAGAATTGTTCCATGTTTATAGATTGTGCCATTTTACTTCTAACATATTTTGTACAACCATTAATTGATGCCTTAACAAATTATATGCAGCCTCAAGCCAAGAAATTAGTTAGCAAAAAACTAGAGTTTATTTCTCTGAGAATGTCCACCATACTCAGGCATCTCAACTATGCAATGTACTGGGGTTCTCTATAACAGTAGATTTGGGAAGTATTTGGGTATATCACTACATCACAAACATGTGACTAAAGAAATGTATCAGTGTGTGGCGGGTAACAAGAAAAAGGGGTTAAGCAGGTGGAAAGCTAATAATCTGTCACTAGCGGCCAGGCACACACTAATTGGTTGCTTGTGAATAGTTAATTACTATCATTCTTGAAAAATAAAAGAAAAATTCAATTTCAAAGTTAGTAATATTTCAATTAATATACAATTATCATGAAAAGATGAAATAAGAGTTATTGTCATATTAGTATCCTGATTATTATACTAATTGATAATATTCCATAAACTTCCTTCTATATATTTCCAAAAATATATAATACATCTGAAATATAATGAATTTCTTTTTTTTTTTTTAAGTCTAATTGGCTGCGCATACGATAATTATTTTCATTCATGAAAGTCAAATAAAAGACAATTTATTTTTAAATTCAACAATATTATTTTGTAATATTTTTAATATCTTGATTAATACCCTGATTGTAATTATTGTGGTATTATATTTCCAACAATCTATAAATTATAATGCATCTAAAAAATATTTCTTATTTTTTTTTCAAGTTAAAGTGGTTGCTCAAGGGGTTAAAATTATCATTCACGAAAATCAAATAATAATTTATTTTGAAAGTTGACCATAATAGTTTAGAGTATTTTTAATATATCTATATATATTAATAATTCATAGATTCATGATTTATATAATAGTTTTTTATATGTGTGAATATACTAAAAAAAGCATTACTATATCCAATCATATTTCTCATCTTTTACCGGGCCAACTAAGTGTTAAACATATTTAAACGACCAAAAAAAAAAAAAAAACTCGTAGATTATGGAAATCAAAGTTTGACCAATGACCATTACATAAATATAAAAAGGTAAACTCCGAGAAACCAAAATTTCCATTAGATATCCCCACAAAAAGGTTGGCAGAGCCAAGCATGGACATGTAAAGGAAGACTATTTGTAAGCATGATATTTATAAGAAGTTCACCATGAATTGTACCAACAATAATACGCATACGCTCGATGTTACATTTATATAAATGAATATTAAGACGCTTGTAGTTGTGCGAAGTCATAGTACTATGGCATAAACTTTTGAAAATAGCCAAACCTAACAAATCAAATAGATTAACAAATCATATTATCAAAAGTTGAAACTACAAGCTATGTGTGAATGTTTAAATATAATTAGACTGATCACGTATCATCTTCAACTTCACTCATTACAGTACAACATTGCGATCTTCTTCTTTTTTTTTTTTTTATCGAAAGCTAAATATATATTAATACTTGAGACTGATATAGTAGATGAAAACAAATACAAACAAAACAATCTCAAATACAACCAAATAAATCAGATACAAAAATAGCCAAAAATATATAACAGATTTAAGAGTAGAAGAAAACTCATAGGCTATGCGGTCTCCTTGATATCCAAGGTTAGAAGTGACGACAAAGGAAGTGTTGGTCGTAAAACTCACTCTAAAGGCACACATCCTTATAAGCATTAGTTGCAATTAGAACAGCTGTACAGACACTCCATATTGGGGTAAAGAACCTAGAGAACCCAACCTCAGAAAGAAGAAAACTCATAATGTCCTGAATAAAACTTCTGCTCCTTTGATCAAGTAGATCCGATGACCTTGACCACACACCGAAAAACACCTCTTTAAATCTTCCCCCAAGAACGCAGATCCGAGCTACCAAGAGATAATCAGATCTAATAACATTCAAACAGTCATCTAACCAAGAGGATTTGAAATCAGATTTTATAGACCTGTTTATTTCCTTAGACAAAAATACCACCACAAAACCCAAAACCACAAAAAAAGAAACAAAAAACAGATAAATCTCACATTCACAGATCAGATCTGGAGAAGGAGAGGAGAAGACTCACCACAAGAACGAGAGAAGGCCACAACCGACAAAACTCAAAGTGAGAGGACCGCAGATGTCAGATCTGAACTCCAAGCTACACCTCTGACTTGTCTATGACACAAAGGTAGGCTCGCCGGTGGTTTGTTCATCACAAGCCACCGGCGAGAGGGCGAGATGTAGAGGCGCAAGAGAGAAAAGAGAAGGAGGGGGGGCGGCGGCTAGGGTTCCCAACATTGCGATCTTCTTCTTCTATGAAAAGGGTATAATCAAAATACGCCTAGTATACAAAGGAAAGAGTTTCCACTTGAACATAGGGAAAAAACCAAATTATTCCAATTGATGGAGCAAATGCAAATAAACATTAATATTTCTGAAAAAGGTAAAAAATGGAATCATTATTTCAAAATTAAATCATTATTATTAAGACATAATTTTAGGAAAAAATGGTATCATTATTTATGGGGATGTAATACCATTAATGCTGATGAAAATGGGAACAGTATCCTAATTAACTCAAATAGCTTGGAAAGGAAATGCACAATTGTAGTCCACCATTATTAATGAAAATGTCACACTTTCTGGAGTAAAGGGAAATTGTTCAAACCATATTAATAAAAATTGGGAATTAAATGGGAATAATATCCCAATAAATTCAAATAATTTGGAAACAAAATGTGTAATTGTAGCCTATAGTTATTATTGAAGAGGTTCAAATTTTTGGAGTAAAGAGAAATTATCTGTGTTAGGAAATAATTTTTATTTGTTCTTCAAAATAGGAACTTACTTTAACAAGTATTAACTGAATGACTGTTAATGTAGTTACACATTGACTAATTTAATGGTGTGATTACCCTATTTTTATAGTGAAACGGGTTCTAAAGGAAGATATTACACAATTTGTAGTAAGTATAAGGTTGATTGATTCGAGAGATTTGGAGAGAAAACCATGATTGACAAGTTTGTACATGCCGTGCTTTTTTTTTAAATGCAAATGCATGCTCCGCATTCATCTCAAGTCTCCAACGTTTACACAACAACACTACTAAGATTAACAATAACAATAAAGAAACTGACAACTCTTTTTATTAGGAAATTACTTATTTAGCATTTAGAAATTTAAGTGGTGTTTTCTTGGGACTATCTTATGATTATAATATTTAGAAAATCCTATTTAAGTACATTTGAAATAATTTAAAAGCAGACCTACATTTTTAACAAATCCTCATTAAGGCTTGTAGGCCTTATTAAGAATTTCAAAATTTATTGATTTTACTAATATGCCCTTTTGCTTTAAAAAAAAAATGTCTTTTTGCTATTTTCTGCGTCTCATTCTCTTTCCTTAATCTCGCCTCTTCCCTAGACTCTCGCGTCAATCCCTGTCTCAATTCTTTTTCATTTAAAGGAACCCTTCTGTCTCAATAAAATCCGCCTCTCTTTTTTCTAATGTATGCACGGTCTTTTGCCTTTTTCTGGTAAGAAACTGATTGATCATACATCAGAAACGGTTTCTCCAAGAACTCCCCTAAATCTGTGGCACGATAGCTATTAGGATTTAGGAAGAAAAATGGAAAGTCAACCACAAATCTGAAGAAACTGATGAGACAGACAAACAGGTTCCAAAAAAAGAGATGGACATAAAAGGTTAAATAACGTCTCATCAAAAGAACAGAATATGACTCAAGCATCTTTTGGGCGCAGTTTGCGGCAAGTTATTGATAGGGCACTTGGCTTACATGAACAGTTGTGGTTGAACAGTCGAACATAATGGGTGTTTTTGCTTACAGTCATTCCACATATATACGTCCCAAATGCATGGCGCAACACTTAGGTTAAATAGAAATTATTAGAACTTACGTTTAATAGTTTAATAGTGATGTAAGTCGACTAAAAGTTGAGATCCCAATAACTTAAAAGAAGCCTAGTGTTATGCTTAAAAATATACAAGCATTTGTAGTTAAAAATAATCTCTTTTTTTTTTAAAAAAAAAAGAATAAGGGCATTATGGTCTTTTGACAACATTATAAAATTTCTAATCATACCTCATGATGTGATTAGGAATTTTTTGAAAGTATAGACTTGAATTTGATTTTTCTATTTTTGAAGGATTTAATCAAGATTCTCCTTGATATTTAATTTATTTTGTCATTTTTAGAAATTCTTTTTTTTTTTAGCAAATAATTTCTTAGAAATTCAAAGCAGCGCTTATTAACATATTTTGTTATATCCTTATTGATGCAATAATTTTAATTTATTCATAAATAATAATAAAGGACAATTTTGATAATGTATTTTATATTTTGATTACAATATTGAATCTGATGGTGTTAATTTTTTTAAAAACAATATTTTTCATTGCATTATTTGAAAAATAGGTTAAAAATTCAACAAGGATGTTATTGTCATTTTATATGTCATGAATTTTCCTTCCCCTCTCTTTTATCTCCTCTATCCAAACACAAGGAGGGATAAAAATATCTCCTCTATACAATATGGACGTGTAGATGTATTTTTATGTATCAAATTTTCCAACCTGATCCAGGTTTCATTGTATCTCAAGAAGGTATATATTCTGCTTCAGGAATATTGGGATGCGAATGTGGTGGAGAATGAAAGTAACATTATCTTACGACCTAGGTTTATTTTATTTACCATATTTCTATTTTTCCTCTTTCTGTGATGTACTGGACTTATTCTGTTTAAGTTTTATAATACTCTCGATTTTAAATATAAGATAGAGTTGATTTTATTTAAAAAAATTAATGAAGTTATTAGTTCTCTATCTGTTTTGATGATAACTAACAATTATAAACCCAAATTAAAGTTTGTCTTTGCAAAGTTGAAAAAACTTACTATTACAGACAAACTCGAGTTTTTGTTAGAAAACTCGAGTTTGAACTTGACAGAGAGTAGCTCAAGTTTTTGCAAACTTAGACATACTTGAGGTAAGCATTGAAAACTCAAGTTTATATCATACAGAAAGTTCCTAAGTTTTTCAAGTCAAAACAAACTTGAATTTAGTTTAATGAACTCCAGTTTTGACAAACCAAAAAATTCTAATTTTTTCAAGTTTTGTTGGAAATTCGAGTTTGTATTCTATAAACTCGAGTGTATAGCATACAAAAAGCTATGCTCCATTCCAAATTTGAAAAAACTCGAGCTGCCTTTTCGAAAACTCTAGTCTACACTTGCTAAAGTATTTTACAAAATTTTCTCTTATGAGGAAACTCGAGTTTAGTTTTGATAAACTTGAGTTTATGACTCATAGAGAATAACTCTATATTTCTAAAGATTTGAAAACTCCAGTTTGATGAGTTTTCCAATTTTCCTAAGTTTTGTGGAAACTCAAGTCAAACTTTATAAACTCGATTTTATGTCATACAGATAACTTCACTCTATTTAAACTTTTTGAAAACTCTAGTTTTTTAGCTTTTGGATTTAAAATATGTTTTTACTATAAATGTCTAAAACTTGAGTTAGTTATTTAATGACTCGAGTTTAGCTCTTATTCAAAACTTGTTTCAGAAATCAAATCGCGACATTCTTCTCTGGTTAGAGAAAATTCAAGTTAGATTTATAAAACTCGAGTTTAGTCTTCTGAAATAAACTACAAACTCTAGTATAGATGAATTAACTCGAGTTTAACCAGTTTGTTATTGAGTTTCAGATGATTTAAAGAGTATTAAAATGGATATTCAGTCAAAAGCAAAATGCATGTCAAAACATTTATTACAAAGTACAAATAACTTGCAATCTTTTGAGCAATCATTCTCTACACGGTACAAAAGGATTAATACCTCCTTTCATTAAGTAACTTCTGCTATTCCAACGGATTATTCTCAAAGGAAGTTAACCATAAATCTCTATGCACCTAGATTAACTGAAGAGTAGAGAGAGAAGAAGACCAAAGCTTGTGTCAATCCTTCCTTAATGTCTACAATGGTTATATTGAATATTACAACGGTCATTTAATGTTCTCTTGATATATATAGAGCTACATTCAAGTCTTCTCAACAATTAAGAAACTGAAAACGAACTGCATTCAAGTTTACCAACTACTCTTTCAGTTTTCACTTGTAAAGTATCATCTGATATATTGTACTTCAGTGTTTATCTTTATCCACTCTAAGAGAGAGTTCATTTATTGAAATCAATTATTGTAAAAAATCTCAAGTCATGAGACTTGGAGATTGGGGATATCAAATTACAACTTGTAAGGGGGAGTGTATCCTAGTGAGAAGATAACTTTCGAGTACAGAGTGTGTAATTGATATTGTGAGTTAGTGAAAATCCTAGAGAGTCTGAGGACTAAACGTAAGTTAAGGATTTGCATCGAACCAATATAAATTTCTTTGTGTCAAGCTTATTTTAACTCTTTTCTATTCATCTTTGTTTTACTTCTATAAAACAGGGTAATCCAAAAAAGTTTGTAAAATCTTCAATTCACCCTCTCTTGGTGATTTGCTTCATTTACAGAAGTTAAATATGTTACTTAATCATATTATATATCGTGTATTCTTTTATATATATATATATATATCACTTTATTAATCAAATTAATTAATTTAGAAAAATAAAAATACTCTAAAATAATTTAAATAATTTTTTTAATGTCTAAAAAAATTAATTTTATTTTATATCTAACAAGCAGGGAGTTGAAGATAATAAATCACAGATCCGCCGACAAGATATAACTTTTCCGAAATGTCCTCAAAAGTAAAAACTCCAAACCTAATTTAATTTTTCGTTAATACTTTTACAGTAGACGTTCCGGGCTTCTCGCTCATATTCATCTCCACTTTGGAAATTAAATCTTTTCAAATTTAAACGGAACTGGACCTGTTTGGAAAACTTCAAAAGTTGCTTTTTACAAGTTTAAGCAAAAATTTTCTCACAACTTATCTCAATATATCATAAAAACTATTCTCTAAAAGCAAAATTAAAACAGGCACAAAGTCTCTTTAAGGTAGAGAAAATATATTCCTTTTGGTCTTAAATATAACACTATGTTATATTTTTTAGATATTAAAGAAATTAAATAAGTTACCTAATCATTTTATTTTTCGTGTATCTTTATATTATATATCAATTTATTAGATAAACTAATTACTTTGGAGAACAAATAAAAATAAAAATAATCTAACTAGCTTCTTTAATTTCTCAAAAATAAATATATCTTATATTTAAGATCGAAAGGAGTATAAAAACAAATGTAAATTTCAATACTATTATTAATTTAATTTTCTCTTTTTTCCTTAATAAAAACAACCAAATAAAACATGAGACAGTCTTAGGTAAGTACTTCCTTGGATCATTAATATATGATATATTTATCTAATTTGATTAAATTAAGGAAAGTGTTTGGATTGGTTAATATGACATGTATGTTGTAAAACACCTCAGCCATCTTCCTTCATTCCCATGTTTGCTCCCTCCTTGATTATTGTTGATGACCATCAATGGGCAAATTAGGAAAATATTGGCAAATATATAAATGGGTTAATATGCAAAAATATACATGTGGTTTCTCAAAAGTACATCCTACATTAAGTGCTTTTTTAGGGTACAAAAATGACTATATAGTTACAAAAGTGAAGCAAAAAATATCTATTAACCGTTAATTTGACTTTTTTGTATTTTTAAGACAAACATTGGACGATAACTCAACTAAATTTTATCTTAGTTGGAGTAAAAAAGTGGAGAAAATTACATGAAATAGGATAGATATTTTGGAAATTATAATTCAGCTATTCTCTCTCCAATTTCTCTTCTCTCTCCTAATCTCAATCTTACCCATCGGGTTGCCCATCTTCGCTCCTCATCGATGTTGCTACCTTTCTGTAATTTTCAAAACTATTTAGACTCTTTTCTTTAATTTTCTTTAGTTCTCTATTGCTAGTTGAGATGAAATTTAAAAAAACAAAAAAGTCAAACTAGTATTTTTGCTCCACTTTTATAACCACATAGTCACTTTTGCACAAAATAAAAAAAACACTTGGTGTTGAATGCATTTAAAAAAATCACATGTATATTTTTGCACCTTAACCCTATATAAATCAAATCTTATATATATTTAACATTGAGATCATCATCTCTCTAAATATATCTCATATTAAGTACATGTTTGGGAAACAACAAAATTGTGGTTTCAAAAACCCTTTTTGGTAATCTGAGACAAAATTCATCTCACATAGAGTTGGTTTGGTTCAACCCATTGCTTGACTGCATCAATAATCATGATTTCATTACTATAATAAGAGTATTTGGTTGATTTTTATAATGATAATAAGGTTTACCATAGTAATGATGATTACCAAAAAAGGGGTAATCTTCTTCATACAATTATACCCGATCCTATGAATATTTATTATCACCCCATTGCATGGTTAAACGTCTAATTTACCCTTTAGTCTCATTTATTTTTGTTTCACTTGTCTCATTTCACCCACCATGCCACGCAACAACCACCACCAATGCCACTACCTCCTCCTCCAATGTTGCCTTTATCACCACTACTACCTCCTCTACTGCTACTCCCCGTTGTCAATGTCTCCACTGTTGCCACCACTACCATGACTATTGTTGTCACCACCATTACCTTTTCCACCACTGTTATTGTTGTCACCACCTTCTATCACCATCACCACCTTCTCCTCTTCTATTGCCACCCCTCGTCGTCACCACTTCCACAGTTGCCATCGCCTCTACCATGACAGTTACTACCACTACTACCACCTCTATCTCTCTGGTTGTTGCTATCACCACTTGCCATTGCCACCACTTCCTTCTCCTCCTCCACGGCTATCCCTTACCGTCGTTGCTGCTTGTACTATAGCCACTGTCACCACCATGACAACTATCACCATTGCCACTACCTTTTCCACCATTATTGCTGTCACTACCTCCTCCTTCACCACTGCTGTCACCACCTATCACTATCATCGCCACCGCTACACCATTGTTATTGTTGCCTCCCCCACCACAACCATCATCACCAGATGATCCTAGGTGAAGTCGTATGGCGGTTAGGATAAGGCAACACGGTGACTCTTAACTATTCTTTCTATAAAGTTTATATTAGGATATAATAGACTTTGTGGGACATTTTAATTTTAAATAATTTTTTTAAAATAACTTATTGCACCTTACTTAAAAATCAATCAAACAAAGAGCTCTATAAGTAATATTGCATCGCATCACATTGTAAGGTGAAATGAGATCAAACCAAATGAGCCCATAATTACTTTGTACATTGTAAAAGCATTTCTAAAAACCTAAAACAAACATACACTAAAATGCTTATTTGGGAAACTCCTAAATCATAGTTTTAGAAGTTATTTTTTCTTAAGTTTTAAAAAAAATTTATTTTGACATACTCTATGCTTACGTCGTAAATCGTTAAAACATCTCTAAAAATATAAAATAAAATAACGTGGGGTATATATATATATTTTTTTTTGATAAGAAATAACGTGGGGTATATTATTACTGAAGGTCGTATTGTCGGAAAAAAATGAACTTTGGGCTTTTGTAACAATTGGCCCAAGAGAGGAAAAGAAAGCATCGATGCTCTCCAAGCGCTATGTCGGCGCGTGGAAATCCATCCCAACCCATTTCCCCACCGATGGGGCAGGTATGTCTCACGTGCTATGCCTCCGACCCCTAGAACACTTCAAATTTTCGCAAACGAAAATCCCCGCCATTAAAGCGTTCCATCCTTTAATTCGTCGGTCATTTACACGTTCCCGACTTCTCTCCTTCCCATTGGGGCGTGCATTCCACATGCTTTTACACGAGTGGGTCGGCACCCTTCATTCGTGGTGCTGTGATACTTCCCGGGCACGACTCTGGGGGGCGACCCAAACGCTTCGTCTGGTCCATGGTTCCGCACAAACCCACCGCTGCCGTACACCTGGTTTTTGATAAAACGAACTCCGTCGAGAGAGAGAGAGAAGAGAAGCCGAAGAGTTCTAGAGAGAGAGAGAGTGTGTGTGGCGAAGGAGAGGCTGCAAGATCTGTTGGAAACCAAGGTAAGAAGCTCGAAACCCTACTGTCTATTTTGAAGCCCTAAATTTGCATCTATTTTACCGTGGTTCTTCCCCTCTTTCACGCGTACGTTGGCTGTCTTCGTCTGCGGAGGCGAAAGTTGGTGTGTTCGGATTTCGTCGGAGAAAGGTCTGCGTGTGCCCTAGAAATTCGAGTTGCTGGGAGAAAGGCCTAGGGATTTTGGTTTTCCTGCCTTTTTTTCCTTTTTGGGCCCATGAAACCCTAGTCTTGGTTTCTTGGTTGGGATTTGATATAGGTATTGGTAATTCAAGGGTGAAGAGAAGAATTAGGGTCTTGGATGTATGGCGTCGGGGCCTATAGTGGGCGGAGATGATGGAGCTAAAGAGAAGCAGAGATATTCGGAGAACAAGGTGTACACTAGGAAAGCGTATAAAGGACCTAAGAACAAAGCTAATGCCTTGACCGCCGTCGTTCCCAACACTGCTCCGACCACGACCACTGCCAACAAAGATGACAACAATATAGTCCTCCAGAATGATAACGTTGCAGAGCCTGGAAAGAATGAGAACAACGAGTCAGAGCCTGGAAAGAACGAGAACAACGAGTCGGCTACGCAACCGTCTCAGACTACGCCCCAGCCTATATTGCCCGAGGATGGAGATTCCGCTAAGCCACTACCAAATTCGAGACCAGATGTGGTTTCAGATGACTCGCCCACCTTAAACCGTCAGCAGAACGAACCTTCAAGCCTCAACTGTCAGCTGGACGAGCATTCAAGCCCCCATCATCAGCAGGACGAACCCTTGGGTTCCAGCCGACAGGAGGAGGCTACTCCCAGTGCTCGGGAGCTGCCCTCAGGAAATGGTGCTGTAAAGCCAGGGTTGGATAATCGAATTAAGATAAACTTGTCCTCAAGATCAAAGCAAGAAACATTGGAGCTCAAGAGGAAGCTTGAAAATGAGCTTGATACAGTGAGAAGTTTGGTCAGGAAAATTGAAGTAAAACTGGGGCAGATTGGTGAGTATGGTAAGTCAAATCCGCTGGTGAGTGATAGGATTGATAATGGACTTGTGGCAAGGCCTGTTCAGTCTGATGTGGCATCTGCTGTTCCACGGGAACCTATCAGGCATTTGCACCAGTTAAATTTATCAGTGCTTGAGAGCAGTCATGGAGCCAGTGGAACTGTTGAGAAGGAGAAGAGAACTCCTAAGGCAAACCAGTTATATAGGAATTCAGAGTTCTTGCTTGGGAAAGATAAATTCCCTCCTGCAGAGAGTAATAAGAAGTCAAAATTGAATGGAAAGAAGCAGGGTGGGGCAGAAACGGGACATGGTTTTGGGATGGGATCAAAATTTTTGAAATGCTGTAGTTCATTGCTTGAGAAGTTGATGAAACACAAGCATGGTTGGGTGTTTAATGCTCCTGTTGACGTCCAGGGGCTTGGATTGCATGATTACTTTAGCATAATATTGCATCCAATGGACTTAGGTACTGTGAAAACTAGGCTTATCAAGAACTGGTACAAATCACCGAAAGAATTTGCAGAGGATGTGAGACTTACATTTCACAATGCTATGGAATATAACCCACCTGGGCAAGATGTTCATATAATGGCAGAGCAGCTATCAAAGATATTTGAGGAGAGATGGGCTATAATAGAATCGGATTACAATCGTGAAATGAGATATGTGTATGATTATGGGACAACCATGTCTGCACCACCAGCATTATCTAGAAGGGCTCCTGCAATACCTCCACCCTCCCTTGATATGAGAAGGATTTTGGATAGATCAGAATCTATGACACAACCTCCAAAATTGAGCACTACTCCATCCAGTAGAACCCCTGTTCCAAAGAAGCCCAAGGCAAAGGATCTTTATAAAAGAGACATGACCTTTGAGGAAAAGCAAAAACTTAGCACAAGCCTCCAGAGTCTACCTCCAGAAAAGTTGGATGCCATTCTACAGATCATCAAGAAAAGAAATTCAGCTCTTTCTCAACATGACGATGAGATTGAAGTGGACATTGATAGTGTCGATGCTGAGACTCTTTGGGAGCTGGATAGATTTGTGACTAATTACAAGAAAAGTTTGAGCAAGAACAAGAGGAAGGCTGAACTTGCGATTCAAAGGGCGGGATCTACAATGAATGTCCCGCAAAAGGTACACCTTGAATTCTAACATTTAATTGTTAGCCTTTTTTGAAACTGACGTTCTTTGATTTATGAATTCTGAATGCAATTATTTAATTTTTTGTGAGTCCAGGCATCTGATATGGTCGAGGTTCCAAAACAAACTTTAGCAGGTAGTCTCTATGTATAATTGAGCTAAACTTGTGGTGTTTAAACTATTGTTTATTTCAGTGAATTTATAGTTAATTGATTGTAACATGTTTTTTGTGAGCAGATGACATGAATGTACCCCCATCATTGCCTGCACCAGGGGATAAACCACTGGACAATGGTAGTCAGTCAAGTAGTTCTAGCAGCTCAAGCAGTGATTCTGGATCCTCTTCAACTGGTACTTTAATTTGTAATCTGAATAAAATATCTCAAACTTTTATACATACACTCTTGTATGTCTAGTTCTTGTTTCTATCTTTCTCATCGGTATGTATTTTTGCAGATTCTGATTCTGAAAGCTCCTCAGCATCCGGATCTGATGGAGGATCACAAGGAACCTGAATATATTCTGTCAGGTATGATCACGGCCATCAAATTCCGTGCTTTGGATATGGTCTGTTCTTATATACTATATTATCTGCATCTATTTATTTTCCTTTACTTGTGCTTTTAAATGTAGGGAGGAGTATGATTGTGTATGGTTTTTCATAGTTGACAAGTAGGAACTTCTTTTTTTGACATTTTTTATACCCATAGTATGCCCTGTTAAGTATGATCGTGATGCAGGTTGTAAAATTCATTTCTTTGCTGGTTCTGCTAATGTTTTTGAACTAGCTTATGACACAGACGTTATTTGTATTAGTGAACTCAGGAGTTTTGGTCCAAACTGGTATTTCTGCGAAGGCTATATCTGGAAATTGAAAGTGTTAGAGAAAGGGATTAGAAGAATAAAAATAGAAGGGAGTTATCTCAGCTTGAATTGATAGTTGATACACATGAGGGGAAAGGAAAAAGTTGCAAGCTTAAACTGCCAATGTCTATTATAGGAGCTATTACGAATGGTGCATCCAATGTGTCTTGAGCACTGTGCCATTGTGTTGGGTGGCATTGCCCTACTGTTTTGAACTTTGACACGTAGTTTTGTCAAGTGGTTTCTGTTTAAATAGAAACTGGCCGTGGCCAATATGATTTGTATGTGCTGAGGTTAGACAAATGGTTGTCACGCCAATGCATTTACATTAGCCTGTATGTATCTGTACTGCATTTTGTCGTTTATATTTAATGCTCTGGTATCTAGTCTGTTTTTATCACCCAAGGAAAAAAAAAAAAGAAACACTGCTTTTCGTTATGCCTTACCTGTCACTTATAACATGCTTTATAACGGTTCAGCTTCCTCATTACCAAGTGTTTTAACTTTTAAGCAGTCCCTGAATATTTCTTAGCTTTTGGAAGAATGTTGCCCAATATAATCTTTGCCTGGAACAACCCATGAACATATACAAATGCTCATATATCAAATTGATTTACTGTCTGAAGATTATGAGATGAAGAAATTATGAGCTGCCCTGACCCATATTCTAACCTTTTATTTTCATTTCTTGTGGCAGTTCTCTGGTATTTACAGTTACATAAAGATGAGATTCTTGCCAAATTGATGATCTGAAGTCGAAGCTTCCATATGATGGCTTTAAATTTTACAGCTGAGGTATAGATGAAGCCTTCTCAAGGCCAACAGTGATCATACCTATGCAGTATGGGATCTTTTTCTTGCTATTTGTTGGAACTCTTGCATCTTGCTACGTGTGGCCTTATTTGTTTTGACACAAACTTTGTATAATATTTAGTTGAACGTTGTCATTGTTAGATAGACATCAGATTATTTTTCTCAGCATATGTGCATTGCTAACTGCTGCTACTCATTAATTTCTGCTAGTGACTTGTTTTTTTGGTTTTGTGGTGGCAGATTCAGGATTCTTGGTGTTATACAAAGATATTCTGTAATTCCAAGTTCTTGAAGTCATTATTGGTTCTCACATGAAATCTCATTCCATATGGTAGCCTGAATCTGGCATTGGGTTGGTTAGAGTAACATTAGAGAGCTATTATTACTTTGTTTTTACAATTAAGGAATGCCAGTTTATTTCTCGGGTTTTGCGCAAAAGGTTTTGGAAGATTTGATCGCGAGCAATTTGGCTGAGTGAGAAGTAATTATCTTTCCTGGCTGTCATGTGGCTAATACGATTTCAGTTGTACAGTTAATATTTTGTTCATGCTTAGCTTAGGTCCCATATTGTTGAAATTTGATTCATGGAGAGGAATAACTTGTTTTCTGACCCCTTTTCCATGGCCAAACCAAATAGCTACGCTTTATGCCTTAGAAAGTTATATGCATGGCAAAGTGGCGTAGTTTGTTTTTATCGTTTGACATTCTTGGCCTATTGTTGCACTCCTGATTCACCAACGCGTTGAGGTTTCATTTTTCTCTTTAAATCTCAGAATGCGAAATATATCAGTCGCCTTAATTTTACCAGCAATGGAATTTATTATAGAAGAAATTGCAACTTGAAAACTGAAAAGCCAGAGGAAGCAGGTCATGTGGGATGAATCCAAGTTCTCTTTTCCCAGTATATTCACTTTATGTATGGTGATCTTTCTTTGTGGAGTGAATTGCAATCTGGGGCAGTAGGTAAATAGAAAAACTTGACTTTTAGCTTTAATGGTATTGTACTCCTATGATGGAAGATTTCAGTTTTAATCCAAGTTTCGGCCTCATTAATCCTAAAAGAAAATAGCAAAAGGATTAATACAATTTTTAGACCATCAAGTTTGCTGTAGTTTTTCGTTTTTGGTAGTTTAAGTTCCAAACCAAAGGTTTTATATACGTAAGTTAAATACTTGTCCATATAATTAGATAAAAATCTGGATGATTTTATTTCTTACGGGTCAAAACCCATAGTTTGAAATTTGAGGGTTCAAAACCAAAAATGATAATGAACTTAAAAGACTGAAGATTTATCTAAACAATTTTAAAAGATTTCTATGAGATTATGCTATTATAAGAGTAAATTAAAATGGTACATTACTTGTGGGATTTCAATTTAAAATAAATGTTTTTTTTCCTCCTTGGTTAGTTAGAAGTTGTCTAAATAAAAATTAAAGAAGAAATAAATAAGTATTTCCTGTTATGAAACTGATGAAAGAGATTATAGAGAGAGAAATTCTCATTTCAACTATATAATGAATAATTACAGAAGACCTCTATTTATAGAAGGAAAATGGGTCTTTAGTGTAATTTACACCTCAGGGTCATTTGGTGTAGTTTTCCCCTAAAACATAAACTGTACACTCACGGATTTCCTTCCCCTGGGTGTGTGTATAATTGTGTGCGAGTCCCACCAAATAGTAAATCACTATGCATGGTACTATGTGTGGGTCCCATGTTATCTTGTAGTATTTGAAGACCGGGAGTCAATGGACATCCACATAATAAGTATATTTATAACACTCCTCCTTGGATGTCCATTTATGAATGTGCCTCGTTAAAAACTTTAACTAGGAAAAACCCAGTGGGATAAAAACCTAGCCAAAGAAAAAAGAGTACATCATTCATTGATACACTATCCAGTGCTGCCTCATTAAAAACCTTTCTAGGAAAACCCAGTGGGACAAAACCTAGATAAGGAAAAAAGAGTACAGCGTGTATCGTCTCCCCCTCTTGATTACATCAGACTTGCTCCCCCTGATGACCACATTGCTTCAATATCATTCTGAGCATATCATCCTTTTTATCATCAAATATTCTGTTATTCGTTGTGGAATAATAGAAACGTCCGATCTGATTGTTCATTGTATACCTGCAAGATCTAAATCTTTCAAGTAAAATCATAATAATCTTTTCATAAATATATATGTGCATATAGAACTTTAATAAATGTTTATTCAGATAATGATGCTATATGCACTATATGAATTTATTTAATTGATTATTCTCGAGAATTTGATGCTCCCAGCATCTTGAGTCCTTCTGAGACATATGTGTTTCTGGCACCTTACGTCCTTCAAAGACATTTGCTTTTGGCACACATTAATATATTGTGGCTCATGATCCTCATTATCATTCATTACAACATATGTTATCATATCAACATAAATGTCGTCAACGTTGACTTTATTTTCGGTCCCATCGGATTTCATTCATAATTTATTGAGATCTCATTATATTTACATATATTAGGTACCTGGGTCTCTTTTTGGACCACAATACTCTCTTCTTATAATATCTCTACTGGAGATAATAACTCTACATGAGATTGCTTTTCTGGAACTTTTCTTAATTATCCTCAACTTAATCATCTATATTTTTATAGCTCCTTTTCTCTTTCGAGGATTTTTATCTTTAAAACCGATGGAACTGCAACGCTTCAGGCGTGCTTTATAACAATTAATATAGGAGCATTTGCAGTTGGAACTTGTGACATTGTCACTTTCTTTAAGTCAGTGAATGCTTATGGCATTCGATTAACTAAACTCTGCAACTGAATTATCATTTTAAACTCTTAGTACACATTTATTTGTATGAGGATCAACATGAGTCAATGATAATTCATTCTACTTTATCTCTTTTACCCAATCTGCTTATTTTTCTTCCCTTAATCAAATCATGCAATATATATCCATCTGTATGCATTATAACAATTTATATAGGAGCATTTGCAGTTGGAACTTGTGACATTGTCACTTTCTTTAAGTCAATGAATGCTTATGGCATTCGATTAACTAAACTCTGCAACTGAATTATCATTTTAAACTCTTAGTACACATTTATTTATATGAGGATCAACATGAGTCAATGATAATTCATTCCACTTTATCTCTTTTACCCAATCTGCTTATTTTTCTTCCCTTAATCAAATCATGCAGTATATATCCATCTGTATGCATTATAGTGGATCATTGCACATTCAAAACTATTAAAATGGAATTTATTTGGCTCCTGACCAAAAGCTAATTTTACAGGGAGAATTTTGTTGGCTTATATAATTGCTGCAAATATATATAAACAATATTCTCATAATCATTGATCTACTCATATATGATTTATGGATCATTCAATCTGGAAAATTGCGCGCATAATATATTGCAAATTTCTAGTTGCAAACATCACTGCAAACTTTGCAGACTTATAATCTCACATCTAATCTTTCAATTTGATATATTTCCAGAGATCCATTTCCAATAATTATTTCTATTTGAGAACAAACAGCACATAATATATGACTCAGATGATCAAACAAGTCATGCCAACTTTCCATATGATTTATCATCAAATCTAATATTCATTTTGGGGGAATCAACACAGAAACATTCACAAAGAATTATCACATAAATATCACAAAGAATTATCACATATATATTCACACTTGATATATATCATTCTCCCCCTCAAGTGTGAGACCTTAAAAATTAATTCATGGAATTTCCATACAATATTCCATAATAATAGCATATATGATATCTATTTCATTAAAATTTCACAGATTTCTTAATGCATTATCAATGCATAATTTTGTTATTTCTAGTAACAAAATTTCCATTTTCCAGAATCAACAAACAAATATATATTAAATACAAAATCATCAGGTGTATAATTGCAGATTCACGAGCGCAATACTGTGTAATCACAGGCGCATCACTGTGGAATCACAGGCGCATCACTGTGGAATCACAAGCGTAACATATATCACTGTGGGATCACAGGCGCAACAACTCAGATTGTCGTATGCATATAAAGTCAAAAAGACTCCAGGCTCGTGCTTTATAGGGAGCAGGCCTGCAGAGATTTAACAGGACTGCGCAAATCTGCAGAGATTCAATAGGATTTAATTCGGCTATAAATAGAAGAAGGCAAACGAACATTGCCTCACAAACACACAAGCATCTGATAATATCAATTATCAGATACTCACATATTTCTCTAAATTCTATTGCCATGGCAGGACCTAGCAATTTTATCCTAGTTTCTGATACATCTGAAACAGCATTACTTGATGCTTTGTTGTATGATGATCAGCCCAACATGTCATTTACTTCTTTGTTATCTCCTAATCCTTTTGAGATGTTTATTCCTCCTTCTACTATTCCTCTTTTGGCTTCAAATGTGCCTACTTCTCCCCCAAGAACAAGTGTTCTTCCTCAATCTACAAGGATTGAAGGTACAACTGAAGTAGGTTCATCAAGAAGGCCTGTTAAAAGGTGTAGAACCATGGCCGAACTGATGGAGTCTACCAGTCAAGTTCAACTAATAGTCACAACAATCAATGAGCCAGCACTCACAAGCCAGCAAACAACCACCAGCCAGCCATCAACAACCAGCCAGCCAACAACAATCATCCAGCCAACAACTACAAGCCAATTAGGAACTACTAGCTTATTGGAATGTAGTTGCTGTCATGTTTTACGGGAAATTATACATACCAACGGACTTCAATATCATAAACTTGAAGTTCACGGAAGGAAGATAGATATGATTTCCCATGCTGTTTTATTTGAAAATGTACAGGATAAATCTTACAATACTAACAGGCTTCCAATGTTTGATTTTAGTAATAAAAATTTTGGAGAAATCAAACATTTTCTGACACAGTATTGTATAGATTTACAAGCATCAGGATATAACTTGATGCGTGATCCTGTATTGGACTATTATGAGGTCCTTTGTGTTGGTTCGGAATGGGCTAAAAACCCAAATGAACTACCGCGGAGTTCATTTCAAACCAACATTGAAAATCCATTAGACAAAGGAAAACAGCCCGCGGTTAATATTCCATATGATATATCATCCCTTAATCAGGGTGAATTATATAGATTAACAATGGAGCAACGGGAAAGAATAAAGAAAACAACGCACCATGATTTAAGTGATTATTTTCACTTAACCTTAGATGATGCGAGTAAACAATTAAATATATCTACTCACACCATACAAAAGATCTATCAAAAAGGAGGGTTAACTGAGTGGCCACACAAAAAGCTTAAGAAACTTATGATGCAAATCTCGATATTACGAAGAGCTTTGCCTCATCTGGATCCCATCTCAAGAGAAGCAAAAGAATAAGACATTAAAATATCTTCAAAATGAGATGATTAAGGTTTGTAATGGAGTTGAGCCACTCGCTATTAAACTTTGTTGAAATAATATTGTCTTTTGTTTAATTGTTTTATTTATAAATATTTTTTTTCTTATATTCACAAAAATTGTTATAATTATCTAAACATAAAATAATAGTAAAATAACCATAATCACAATTTATTTATTGCTTCATTCACTTCTGGGAATGAAGTTGGATAAAATTCATGATCCATAACTCACTGATCTATTTGATCATGACAATTAATCCACAATATTTCTTGACTTTATCACAATTTTGTTACTGCAACAGCAAATTGGATATATGTATTTACAATCAACCATGATCATACAATCCCTTGTCTCATAATTTAAGGGAGTATTAGATGCCAAATATACAATTTTGAGGTCTTTATACAATTGATGACATACAAAATTTATGGATCAAGCCTTATTTCATAATGTCTCTTGGATTCAGGCTAACTTGCCTCTTGACTTCAAGCTAACTTGCCTCTTAGCTTTAAGCTAATTTATCTCTTGGCTTATAGCCAATTTATGCCTCATATCACTTAGGCCAATTTGTGTCTCATATCTCTATGGCATTTTGATCTCATGATACATATGGCCTGTTAACAGTTTATCTTCAGGATAAATAAAATATAAGCATAATAAAATAAATAGATGGAACCCACTAATATGTATATATTAGTGTCGTTGCCATAAATAATAAAAGGGAAAGGGGATATAAAGCAGTAAATAAATAAAAATAAAAGGGAGGAGGATATATAAAGCAGTAAATAAAATATAAATAAATGAAGTCCACTATACTAGTGTCACCACCATGAAAAATAAATAAAGCAGTAAAGAATAAAAATCAAATAAATGGAGCCCACTAAGTGTCGCTATCATAAAAGATAAATAAAGCAGTAAAGAATTAAAAGTAAATTAAATAAATGGAGTCCACTAATATATACTAGTGTATCACCATGAAAGATAAATAAACGCTAAATAAATAAATGGAGCCCACTAATAGATACTAATGTGTCTCCATGAAAATAAATAAAGCAGTAAATAAATAAATAAATAAAAAGAAGCCCACTAATACTAGTGTTCCGCTATGAAAAATAAATAAATGTAAAATAAATAAATGGTACCCATTAATATTAGTGTTGCTACCATAAAATTTAAATAAAAATAAATAACATAAAAGTAAATACGTAAAAGTAAATGTTAGTTACATAAAATAAATGTTAGTAATAATAATAAAATTTTAAACAATTAAAATCAAGATTAATTCTAGACTTCCAATTTGGAGTCAATTAATAAAACATAAATAAAATGACAATTAAATAAAATATTAAAATAATAATAATTATTATTATTATTATATAAAATAAAATAAGAAAATTGAAAAAACCTACTAACCTGATTGTCCGTAGAACTTCTTCTTCCTCTTTATATATATAATATTATATAATATACTATATTAAAGTAACTTACTTCTTTATGTGTGTGCTTCGTTTTTCATTTTTTTTTAAAATTTATAATATACTATATTATGCAACTTGTTCTTGGAATTGCTGTTGGACTTTCTTCACGTGAATTGTCTCCTTGCTTCCATGATTGAAAAAACAATTGTATGTCATAATCATTGGCCCTCTCTCTCTCTCTCTCTCTCTCTCTCTCTCTCTCTCTCTGTCGGTAGAAGCATGAATGAAAGTAAGGAATTATGCAAAGCAACGCTCACTTTTGAACTCTTTTTCTCACACCACTGGTGACCATGAAGACAGAAGAGAAGGAAGTAAAAAGAAAATCTGAACTCAACTTTCTGACTCGCCGAAGTTCTCTGAAGTCTCATCGGCGACTGG
Organism: Acacia confusa; assembly: GCA_037074495.1. Classification (NCBI taxonomy): domain Eukaryota; kingdom Viridiplantae; phylum Streptophyta; class Magnoliopsida; order Fabales; family Fabaceae; genus Acacia; species Acacia confusa. The sequence goes on from CM073509.1 coordinate 7,245,473, forward strand.
TGTGAAGAAGATTAGAGGAAGAGAAGAAGAAAGATAAAGGTCTGATCTTCATTGTCCTCCTCTTTCGGCGACTGGTGGAAGGATGGAGGCAAGAGGTGGTTTGGTGACTAACAGTGTAGGAGGAAGGTGAATAATTGTGAGGATGATGAAGGAAGGCTGACGATGATGACTGAGAGTGGGAGATGATGAACGACGCACACTCAGCACGCTCAGTTGGTTAGAGCTTCGTTGTGATAACGTGTTATGAAACTGATGAAAGAGATTATAGAGAGAGAAATTCTCATTTCAACTATATAATGAATAGTTACAGAAGACCTCTATTTATAGAAGGAAAATGAGTCTTTAGTGTAATTTACACCTCAGGGTCATTTGGTGTAGTTTTCCCCTAAAACATAAACTGTACACTCACGGATTTCCTTCCCGTGGGTGTGTGTATAATTGTGTGCGGGTCCCACCAAATAGTAAATCACTATGCATGGTACTATGCGTGGGTCCCATGTCATCTTGTAGTATTTGGAGACCGGGAGTCAATGGACATCCACATAATAAGTATATTCATAACATTTCCATTATTATTATTTATTATTATTGCTTTTGCTTTTGCTTTTCAGATCACGTCATTGGCTTATTTGAAGTATAATGGAAGATTGAAGGAATTGGGCTAAATTGAATGGATATAAGCTAGGCCCACGATCAGAATTAAATGAAAAAAAAAAACCTAAAACCAAAAGCTAATAAGAGGAAGTTGTGCGGCAATCAATCGAAAAAGAAAAAGAAACAGAACGCACAGGCACAAGATAAAGAAGGACGTGAAGGCTGGACCAACTGGGGGAGCAAGCGCAAGATCAATTGGAAAAAGAAAAGAAGGAATCAAAGGCGCAAGCAAAGCAGAGATGCAATCAAGAGAAGCAGCCGCCTAGAGAAGGAAGAGTCTGAAGGCGCAAGGCTGGGCAACGCTGACGGTAATCAAAGAAGAAGGGCCAACAATTGGAAGATTGTTGATTCTTGTTCTTTGATCTTATTTCAAGTAATTTTGGGTTCAGTAGCTTGTTAAGTTCCATTATTCTAATACTTAGAATCTGAAATTCCAGTATTTCTTTGAACCTGAATTTTGATTTTGCTGTGATTTGGATTGAAGCTATATTCCGGCTAATTTATTTTTTCAACCTAAAGGATCTATGAACTTGTTTGGATTTTAGAGATTATTCCCACCATTTAGTTTTACTTAATATTAATTCAGTTTATTTAATCTTATTTTGATTGTTATTGCTTAGTGATTAGCCACCATTGAGCATGTTTTGGGGATTTAAGATTGAACTTGACAAAGGGAATCCTAAATTGACCTTGAGATTAAATAATGTGGAATTAGATTTTAATTTAATTTGCGTTTAGGATAGGCATATACCTAGAAGCTCCATATAATCAAATTAGAGTGAACCCAAGTGAATTGCATCTTAATTAGTCGTGTGAGACATTGCATAATTAATTGAAATAGGTATATAAATGGACCGGAAGACATTTATAAACATTAATACTCTAGATTAGCTGATTAAATTAAGTTAAAATTAATTTAATGAGAATAAAATCTAATAAACAAACAAGGGATTAGTGACTCTAGGTTGTCCGTTTGATATTGAAATTCGCTCTCCTGAAAAGTCTTTGTAGATATTTATTTCGTATCCTATTTGCATTTCTTCTACTTATTGAAAATAAATCTATTCAACTTAAACGAAAAAAAAAAGGAAATTTGACATCTAATCACTAGCTGAGTTGAGTCTCTGTGGGACGACCTTGATTTACCACTTGCTATTTTTACGACCAGTACACTTACGGTACTTAGTTAAATTTTGGTAGCATCATTAATCCAAAACAAAATTAAATTAATAGGTGTTATGAATATACTTATTATGTGGATGTCCATTGACTCCCGGTCTCCAAATACTACAAGATGACATGGGACCCACGCATAGTATCATGCATAGTGATTTACTATTTGGTGGAACCCGCACACAATTGTACACACACCCACGGGAAGGAAATCCGTGAGTGTACAGTTTATGTTTTAGGGGAAAACTACATCAAATAACCCTGAGGTGTAAATTACACTAAAGACCCATTTTCCTTCTATAAATAGAGGTCTTCTGTAACTATTCATTATATAGTTGAAATGAGAATTTCTCTCTCTATTTTCTCTCTCTATAATCTTTTCTCTTATTCTTATTAGTTTTATAACAATAGGAAAGTTAAAGATCAAGGATTTGACCTTGCTATAACATGGAATAGGGGCATGAAATAGTTGTCCCTGGGGCATTATCAATTCATCCAAATGAGTATTTAGCAATCTTTAGTAATTTATCCTATCTCAGAATTTGATAATTCAAATTCTTGTAAGGAGAGATATCCAAATTTACAGTCCCATGATCCCTCGAACAAAATTGTCTCTAATAGAAGAATATTTATATCTAGAAAAAAGAATATGATAATTGGACCTTCCTAAATCGTCTCCCTCAACGTTGAAGGAGAGAAACATATGAGCTTTGTCATATACATAAGTCATTGTTCTAAACCAGCTTAACCAGCTGCTTCAAAATCGCCAAGGTCGTCATCATCATCTAATACATTCTGTAATTTGATCTTTTGGAGAACTCTGGCAATCCTGGTCTTCACTGTCTGTTTTAGTGGTCTTCCCCATGCAAGCATTCTCAAAACTCAAACTTACTTGGTGAGTTCGTTGGAGACTTAAGCATGGTAGAAACAGATGAAAGTGGAGATGGAGGAGGGGGAGGTAACTTAATATTATGTGCAGATACCTTTTCATTGCCATTTTCTTCTGAGTTGTTGTTCAAGCCCTGCTCAAAATATTTGGACTCCACACGGCGGCCATTTCTCTGTGGATATTGATCATACCAAAGAACAATGGTCAATATTAACACATAGTGGTAAAATATCAAGAGTTCCAAACATTGTTCTTAATTTGCAGCACAAGAGTCTCTCCATCTTTTAAATTGCAATGAACTGAGGAACTTTGCTTGTGCTGCTGTTCCATCTCTTCTGCAGTTTTTTTTTTTTTTCAGGTATCTTTGATTGATTTGAGGACAAGACATGTTTTCCTTTTCATTATCAAGAAGAACAAAAGATTATGAAAAACAAGAAAAATGGTACATAAATATAACATATGGTTACAGGGAAGGATACTGAAAATGGTCATGCAAAGCAGGATGAAAGTCATGGGCAGTAATAATTTTTTATTTCAAAAAAATAAACTCTATAATCTAATCAGAGAAGATCTAATATGTTCTTATCTTGCTTGTTTTCTTATCTTCAAGCCTTATAATCACTCCTCTCCCTTGCTAATAACTTCCAATACTCCATCCCATGCCCATTTGTTGACATCTATATCAGCCCTAAAACAAACTCCACGCCTGTAAATGTTGGGTGATTACAAGCAATTAGCATAGAACTTATTAACAATCAGAGAGTCATCAAAGAGTAGGAAATTGAATGAAAGTAAAAGGGAGAAAGTGTATCCACATTGAGAGCATTTGAATTCCATGAGTTGATTCTTTGAATAACCCACAATAAAATTTTTAACTAGTTTGGATGACTAGAAAGCTTGAGTCCAAACGGGTGTGGCACAATAAAGCAACACATAAGAAAGAAAATATAGACGAAGAAAGAGTCAGAAAACTCAATGATTTATATGAGTAGAACTGATGGAGATACCCTATATTTATTATAAAATATAAAATATTTTTATCCAATTTCATTATATTAAGGAAGTTAATATAACATTTATTTTCTGAAATACCCATATATCTTTCTTAATTCTCTCCTTACCTCTATTATCTAATTATTATTAAGAGATTATCAATAGAAATAAATTAAAAAAATTGACAAATATAAAAATATTGTTGTGTATTTAGAAGGGAAAATCCCATTAATAAACCGTTGAATTAATCAAATTTTAATTTATGTCATTAAAGTTAAGAAATTATAAATTATGCTATTATCAGAGATTTCAAAATTTGATGAAATGCCGAGAGGATATCCATGTGTAAATGAGAAGAAAAGAGTAGGCAAAAACCGACAGTTCCAAGCATCCAACTCTTCTTCTTTTGTGTATGTCGCCAATGTATCACCGTGGCCTTGAGAATGAATCATTGTCACCAGGAGATACTGCGATTGTTGCTGTGAGGAGTGTGTACCAGTGTCTCTGAGAGAAAACCCCATTTGTAGATTGTTGATGCACACGACGAAGTGACGAAACCTATTTACACCAACTATATCGAGCATAGATTTCTCTGAGTTTGCTTTTTTTGTTTGAATACTCATTTTACCTGAATGATTCAATGGTTTGATTGTTTTCATAAGGAACCCTCTTCTTGTGTTAGCTTTGCTTTTATTAATTGTGTTTTTTGGTTTGGGTTTATATCTTACTCTGGCCTTTTGAATATGCTGGCTCTATTCAGAATCATGACAACACACAACAAAGACTCATCACACTTGTTCATTATAAATTACAAATATGAAATAGAATTACAAACAATATTTTTCAAGCAGAAGGCAAGTAAGTTTGGAGGTGTTCAGACAGATACTTTTTCGAATTCGGTCTTCATGATTGTTCTTGGCGAAGGTGCAGAAGTTACTGGTGGTGGTTGGAACAAAGATACAAATTAAGCAATTTACAACCCCACCAATAGGATACAATGCTTTGGAGGAGGACGTGTGTGAATTGACCGCAAGTTTTCTTAGTTTAACTTTATTTCATGATTTTGATTTATTTAGTTTTTTTATCTAAGCCTTCTAATCATTGTATGAGCCTGTTTGGGTTGGCAGTAGGAGCGGTGGCTTAAAAGCTATCTGACTTTTATAAATGTTAGGTAGGAAAAAAGTCAGGTTAAGCTAATTAATGTGTATTTGGATTGTCCGTTTGGCTTTTTTCAGAAGTGGCTTTTTTTTTCTAACTGAGATGTGTTTGAATTATTATTTGAAAAGTCAATTGAGATGGAAAATGAATGAAAAAGATATGAATCATTTTGAAACTACATATACATATTAGTTGTATATAATGAGTTAATGGAAATTTTAATTTGAAAAAAATTAAATATTATTAAAAAAATAAACAATAAAAAACTTAAATATTATTGCAAAAAAAACTAATAAACTATTATTAGAGATATAAAAAAATCATTCCAAACACTGAGGTAACCCAACGCATTCCCTTCTTCGTCCCGTACATTTCTCTTTCCCACTGTCACGTCTTAGCAAAATCATTCATTTGCTACAGTGAGGTAACCCAATTACCTAACGCAGGGTAACGTTTTACAAAAAGCTAGGAAAGGAGGCTTTTAAAAAAGTAATGTTTTGGGGTTTTTTTTTTTATTTATTTCAGCCCAGTGGACGCACCACCCATTCCAAACAAGCTGCGTTTTGGATTTTGAAGATAACTGATGTTTTTGGCTTTTTTATAGAAAAAGTTGAGTTTATACCATATCCAAACAGGCCCTATATCATTAAGTTTGTAATGGTAGTTTGATTGTATCCATAAAACAGTTCCTAAATTCTTGCCATTTGTGAATTAAATTTGGTTTTAACATCAAGTGCATTTACATTTCGTGATCTTGATGCTTATAATCTGTTTTTCTTCTTCCTTTTTGCAAGAAGACTAAGCCTGTTTGGATCATCTTATTTTTAAGCTAAAAGTTATTTTTAAGCTAAAGCTAAAAAAAAGAGCTTTTTTAAAAAAGCTAAAAGCTGTTTGATGATAATATAAATTTTTTAACTTAAAAGTTACTTATAAGCTGAAATTTAAAATAAGCTGTTTGGTAAAATTTTTGTCATAAGAACTTTTTTTAAGTTTTTTTTAAAAAAAGTCGCCAGTAGTGGAACGGTGGTGGCCAGTCGCCAGTGGTGGGGCCAGTGGCGGCAGGTGGACGGTGTGTGGTGGCTGGCCTCCCTTTAGTGTTTTTTTTAAAAAAAAAAGTCGTCGGAGGTGGTCACCGGCGATGGGGCGGCGGCTGTCGGTCACTGGTGGCGGCCGCCGATGTGGGGTGGCGGGCCTCCCCTTAGTGTTTATTTTATATAAAAAAAAGTTGCCGGAGGTGGTTACCAACGATGGGGCGGCAACAACTGGGGTGGCCAGTGGGGGGGGTTGAGGTATTTTAGGTATTTTTTTTATAAAAGAAGTCGCCAGAGGCTGCCGGTTACCGGTGGTGGCCACCGGCGTGTGGTGGCCGGCCTCCCCTTAGTGTTTTTTTTTATAAAAAAAAGGTCACCGGAGGTGATCGCCGGCGATGGGGCGGCAGCGGCGGCTCCAATGTGGGGTGGCTGGCCTCCCCTTAGTGTTTTTTTTTAAAAAAAAAGTCGCCGGCGATGGGACGGCGACTGCCGGTCACCGGTGGCGGCCGCCGATGTGGGGTGGCTGGCCTCCTCTTAGTGTTTTTTTTATATAAAAAAAAAGTTGCCGAAGGTGGTTGCCAGTGATGGGGTGACGACGGCTGGGGTGGCCGGTGGGGTGGTTGAGGTATTTTAGATATTTTTTTTATAAAAAAAGTTGCCGGAGGCTGCCGGTTACTGGTGGTGGCCGCCGGCGTGAGGTGGCCGGCCTCCCCTTAGTGTTTTTTTATATAAAAAAAAGGTCGCCGGCGGTAGGGCGGCGGCGGCGGCGGCTCCCGATCACTGATGGTGGCTATCGGCGTGGGGTGGCTGACCTCCCCTTAGTGTTTTTTTTTTTATAAAAAAAAAGGGTCGCCGGAGGTGGTCGCCGGCGATGGGGCGGCGGTGGCAGCCGGCAGCGGCTGGTGGTGGTCGCATTGTAAAAACTAGGGTTCTCTTAAAAAATAAACTCCTCTAGGAGAGCTTTTTATTTTTAGCTTTTTTCTTCATGTAAAAAAAAGCTTTTTTTATTATAAGAGCTTCTGTAAAATATTGTTTGGCTTAGCTTTTATTTATAAGGAGAAGATAAGCCCAAAATAAGAGGATTCAAACAGATACTAATAAGCTATTTTTGTATTTTGACTTTGCAAATTTCTCTTAAGGCTTATTTTAATACCATACTTTTTACAATGTAGTATCTGCGGTCTTAATTATAAAATTGGGTTGATTTTTTCTTTTGAAAAGATTAAGAAAGTTAAATGAGTTATTTACTCATATCATTTATTGTGTATCCTTATATTATATATTAATATTAGGCAAACTAACTAGTTTGAAGAAGAAAACAAAAATATTCTAAAATAATTTAATTAATTTCTTTAAAAAAGTCAACTCGGTCTTATAATTAAGACCGAAGAGAGTATTTGTTTGGCTCTAAAAAAATGCTTACGCATTGTCTTGAAAAAAGTAGTTAAGAATAATGATGAAGGCATGTTTCTTTCGGTTTAAGGAGGTTGGATAGCTTAGCAAGGCAAATTCTTTGTGTATTTCATATATTATTAATTTTTATGAAGTTGACTTTTGCCATCTTTCTTTAGATGTTAGTGGCGGCAGAGGATGTTAAATATATACTCCTTCTAGTACTTATTATAAGCCACCAACTATTAAATCACACAAACCAATAAAACCAGTTAAAGTCAATAAAGTTATCCTATAATTTAAGTAATTTCTAATATTACCCCTATTATTTACACTAAACTCTAATATTATATTATTATTACTCTCACCTACTACTCCTATTAATTATGGGCATATATGAAAAAAAATAATCAATGCTTCTTAGAAACAAGTAAGTGTCTTATAAAAAGAACCAAATACATTTGATAGTGGGTGTCTTATAATAAGGACCAGAGGGAGTACTTAATTAATAATTAAGGGGTATGGATGTAAATTGACCTAATTCCTAAATCCTTAGTTGTGTTACATAAACTAATTTATAATTTATTTAGTTCAGTAACTCAAATTAAATTTTGATTTCTAAATATATAATTTCTAATTTTCTTTTTGATATATTATAATTTCTAAATTTTGATCATGGGCTGTATTTGCCGAAAACATAAACTTTGGGCTTTTGTCCACGGTTTAGGACTTAACAAATGGCCCAAAAGAGTCAAAGAAAGCCCCGATGTTCTCCAAGCGCTTTCCCGGCGCGTGGAAGCCCATCCCACACCAGTTCCCCACCGAACGGGCAGGTATATCTCACGCGCAATGCCCCCGACTACGAGACCACTTCAAATTTTCGCAAACGAAAATCCCCGCCATTAAAGCTTGCCCTCCTTTAATTAGTCGGTCACCTCCACGTTCCATACTTCTCTCCTTACCATTGGTGCGTGCAGTCCACATTTCTTGTACTCGAGTGGGTCCACACCCTTCATTCGTGGTGCTGTGATACTTCCCGGGCACGACTCTGAGGGGCTCTCAAACGCTTCGCCTGGTCCGTGGTTCGGCACGAAGCCACCGTTGCCGTACATCTGGTGTTTGATAAATAGATCTCCGTCGAGAGAGAGAGAGAAGACGAAGAGTTCTAGAGAGAGAGTCTGTAGCGAAGGCGAGAGGGCAAGATCTGGTCGAAATCAAGGTAACAAGCTCGAACCCTACTGCCAATTCTGAAGCCCTAGAGTTGCCTCTGTTTTACCCCTTTCTCTTCTTCTCTTCACGCGTAGGTTGGTTGTCTTCGTCGGCAGTGACGAAGGTTGGTGTATTGGGATTTCGTCGGAGAAAGGTCTGCGTGAACCCTAGAAATTCGAGTTGCTGGGAGAAAGGCCTAGAAAATTAGGTTTTATTGCCGTTTTCCATTTTAGGGCCACAAAACCCTAGTTTTGGTTTCTTGGTTGGGATTTGATATTGCTATTGGTAAGGAAAGTGTGAAGAGAAGAATTAGGGTTTTGGATGTATGGCGTCAGGGCCTATAGTGGGAGGAGATGATGGAGCTAAAGAGAAGCAGAGATATTCGGAGAGCAAGGTGTACACGAGGAAAGCATTTAAAGGGCCTAAGAACAAAGCTAATGCATTGACCGCCGTTGTTCCCAACACTGCTCCGACCACGACAACTGCCAACCAAGATGACAACAACAACAGCATGGTCAATAACGATAAAGTTGCCGAGACGGGGAAGAATGAGAACAACGAATCGGCTATGCAACTGTCTCAGACTACGTCCCAGACTATATTGCCCGAGGATGGAAATTCCGTTAAGCCACAGCCAAATTTGAGACCAGATGTGGTTTCAGATGACTCGTCCACCTTAAACCGTCAGCAGAATGAACCTTCAAGCCTCGACTGTCAGCTGGGCGAGCAGTTAAGCCCCCATCATATGCAGGACGAGCCTTTGAGTTCCAATCCTCAGGAGGAGGCTACTCCCAGCACTCGCGAGTTGCCGGCAGAAAATGCTGCTGTAAAGCCAGGATTGGATAATCGAATTAAGATAAACTTGTCCTCAAGATCAAAGCAGGAGATTTTGGAGCTCAAGAGGAATCTTGAAAATGAGCTTGATACAGTGAGAAGTTTGGTCAGGAAAATTGAAGTGAAACTGGGGCAGATTGGTGAGAATGGCAAATCAAATCCGCTGGTGAGTGATAGGAGTGATATTGGTATTGTGGCAAGGCGTGTTCAGTCTGAGGTGGCATCTGCTGTTCCCCGAGAACCTATCAGGACGTTGCACCAGTTAAATTTATCAGTGCTAGAGAACAGTCATGGAGCCAGTGGAACTGTTGAGAAGGAGAAGAGAACACCGAAGGCAAACCAGTTATATAGGAATTCAGAGTTCTTGCTTGGGAAAGATAAAATCCCTCCTGCAGAGAGTAATAAGAAGTCAAAATTGAATGGAAAGAAGCATGGTGGTGGAGAAACGGGACATGGTTTTGGGATGGGATCAAAATATTTGAAAAGCTGTAGCTCGCTGCTTGAGAAGTTGATGAAACACAAGCATAGTTGGGTGTTTAATGCTCCTGTTGATGTTGAGGGGCTTGGATTGCATGATTATTTTAACGTAATTGCGCATCCAATGGACTTAGGTACTGTGAAAAATAGGCTTAACAAGAACTGGTACAAATCGCCGAAGGAATTTGCGGAGGATGTGAGACTTACATTTCGCAATGCTATGAAATATAACCCACCCGGGCAAGACGTTCATATAATGGCAGAGCAGCTATCAAAGATATTTGAGGACAGATGGGCTAGAATTGAAACAGATTACAATCGTGAGATAAGATATACATTTGATTATGGGACAGCTCTTCCTGCATCCTCACCAATGTTTAGGAAGGCTTCTGCATTCCCTCCCCCACCACTTGATATGAGAAAGATTTTGGATAGATCAGATTCAATGATGCAAACTCCAAAGTCTGTGCGCATTACGCCATCTAGCAGAACCCCTGTTCTAAAGAAGCCAAAGGCAAAGGATCTTTATAAAAGAGACATGACCTATGAGGAAAAGCAAAAACTTAGCACAAATCTCCAGAGTCTACCTCCAGAGAAGTTAGATGCCATTGTACAGATCATCAAGAAAAGGAATTCAGCTCTTTCTCAACATGACGATGAGATTGAAGTGGACATTGATAGTGTCGATGCTGAGACACTTTGGGAGCTCGATAGATTTGTGACCAATTACAAAAAAAGTTTGAGCAAGAACAAGAGGAAGGCGGAACTTGCCATTCAAAGGGCAGAATCTGCAAAGAATGCCCCACAAAAGGTACCTCTTGAATTCTGACATGTAATGCCTTTTTTGGAACTTATTTTCTATGATTTGTGAATTCTGAACGCAATTATTTAATTTTTTGTGAGTCCAGGCATCTGATATGGTCGAGGTTCCAAATGAAAATTTAGCAGGTAGTCAATAAGTAAGCTAAGCTTGTGTTTAAACTATTGTTTACTTCAAATAATTTATAATCGATTGATTGAAACGAGTTGTTTGTGAGCAGATAAAATGAATTTACCCCCATCCTTGCCTGCACCTGGGGATAAACCACTGCACAATGGTAGTAGGTCAAGTAGTTCTAGCAGCTCAAGCAGTGATTCTGGATCCTCTTCAACTGGTACTTTAATTTGTAATCTGAATAACATATCTCAACCTTCTATTTATGCATACACTCTTGTGTGTCTAGTTCTTGTTTCTATCTCTCTTATTGGTAATTTTTTTGCAGATTCTGATTCTGAAAGCTCCTCAGCATCCGGATCTGATGCAGGATCACAAGGAACCTAAATACATTCTGTCAGGTATTATGACCACGGCAATCAAATTCATTGCTTTGGGCATGCCCTGTTTTTATATACTATATTATCTGCTTTTATTTATTTATCATCATAAATTGAGACACATAAGGGGAAATGAAAAAGTTGGAAGAAGTTGCAAGTTTCCAATGTATATTATTGGAGCTATTGCTAACGGTACACTCAATTTGTCTTGAGCACTGTGGCATTTTGTTTGGTGGCATTGCACTACTGTTGTAAATTTTGACATGGAATTTTGTCAAACGGTTTCTGTTTAAATGGAAACTGGGCGTGGTCTTCAACATGATTTGTATGTACTGAGGTTATACAAATGGTTGTGACGCAAATGCATTTACATAAGCCTGCATATATCTGTACTGCATTTTGTCGTTTATTTTTATTGCTGGCATCTATTTCTAGTCTTATCACCCCCAAGAAAAAGGAAAGAAATACTGCTTTTTGTTATGCCTTACCTCATTCATAACATGCTATATAACGGTTCAACGTCCTCATTACCATGTCTTTTAAGCAAGTCCTTGAAGATTTATTAGCTTTTTGAAGAATGTTGCCCAATATAATCTTTGCCTGGAGCAACCCATAAACAAGTACAAGTACTCATATATCAAATTGACTGAATGACTATCTGAAGATTACGAGATGAAGAGATTATGAGCTGCGCTAACCCTTATTCTAACCTTTTATTTTCATTTCTTGTGGCAGTTCTCTGGTATTTAGATTTAGAGTTAGATAATGATGAGATGCTTGCCAAATTGATGATCTGAAGCCGAAGCTTCCATATTTATTGGCTCTAAATTTTACAGCTGATGAATAGAGGAAGCCTTCTCAAGGCCAACACTGATCCTACCAATGCAGTATGGGATCTTTTTCTTGCTATTGGTTGGAACTCTTGCATCTTCCTCCCCGTGGCCTTATTTGTCTTGACACAAACTTTGTATAATATTTAGTTGAATGTTGTCATTATTAGATAGACATCAGATAATTTTACCTAGCATGTGTCCATTGCTAACTGCTGCTACTCATTAAGTTCTGCTGGTGACTTGTTTTTTTGGTTTTGTGGTGGCAGATTTCAGGATTCTTGGTGTTATACAAATGTATTCTGTAATTCCAAGTTCTTGGAGTCATTATTGGTTCACATGAAATCTCATTCCATATGGTAGCCTGAGTCTGGCATTGGTTTGATTAGATTAACATTAGAGAGCTATTATTATTTTGTTTTTACAATTCAGGAAGGTCAGTTTAATTCTCGGGTTTTGCGCCATAGATTTTGGAAGATTTGATTGTGAGCGATTTGGCAGTGAGTGGAAGTAATAATCTTACTCTGCTCTCAGGTGGCTGATACGATGACCGTTGTACAGTTAATGTTTTGCTCAAGCTTAACTCTTAGGCCCCATATTGATGAAATTCGATTCTTGGGGACCCCTTTTCCATGGCCAAACCAAAGAGCTGGGCTTTATGCCTAGGAAAGTTGTATCCATGGGTAACTGACAAAGTTTGTTTACCTTGTTTACCATCCTCGGGCGATTGTTGAATTTCATTTACCAACCGATGAGGTTCATTTTTCTCGGTTTTATATGCAACGGAAGCTATGAACGGAGAAATTCCAACAATTAAACCACAGGAAACCAACCACTCATGAGAAGAATCTAGTTCTTTTTGCAAGCAATTTCACTGGGTGTAATCTGGGAGAACTGGTAAATCGAAATAACATAACTTAGCTTTAATGGTATTGTGCTCCTTTCCTGAAAGACTTCACTTTTAATTCAAGTTTGAGCCAGATTGACCAGAACGCCAAAAAAACAAGTAGTTAAAGATCACGAGTTTGACAATGGCTGTACCATGGAATAGGGCACTATCAATTCATCCAAATGTGCATTCAGCCATTTATCTGGTCTCTATCTGATTAACTAAATCATCATTTTGTGGTACATAGTCCACAACTTCAAATGAGACAAACATATGAGCACTATCATATAACCAAGTCATTATTTTAATCAAGTCTAACCAGCTGCTTGAAAGTCGCCAAAGTCATCATCATCATCTGGTACGTCCTCAGTAATTTGATCTTTTGGAGAACTCTGGAAATCCTGGATTTCACTGTCGGCTTTATTGGTCTTTTCTGTACAAGTATTCTCCATACTCAAACTTGTTGCTGGGGATCGTTGGAGACACAGAAACAGGTGAAAGTGGCGATGGAGGAGGTGGAGGTAACTTAATATTATGTACAAATACTTTTCCATGGCCCTTTTCTTCTGAGTTGCTGTTCAAGGACAGCATTGGACTTCACACTGCGGCCACTTCTCTGTGGATATGCATATTATCAGAACGAATGATCACATTCAAACACTTGTAGGGATAAAACATCCAGAGTTTCATACATTGTTCTTAATTTGCAGAACAACAGTCTCACCATCTTTTAAACTGTAATCAACTGAGGAACTTTGCTTGTGCTGCTGTTCCATCTCCTCTGCAGTTTTCTTTTTGTTGAGATATCTTTGATTGAATTGAGGAAAAGACATGTTTTCCTTTTCATTACCATGAAGAACAAGAAAACTTGTAAATAAATACGACATATGGTTGCAGGGAAGGATACTTCACATGGTCTTGCAAAGCAGCCTGAAAGTCATATGCTTCTGATCTTTCTCTGAATCCTGTGGCCAATGAAAGCATGCCGAAGAGAGTCACCTGCATGATCTCCGCTAAATAAGACAAAAACTTCATATGTCAAGAAAAGCTGATTGGCTGAGAAGACATTAAAAAGATTCAAGGCTTACCAATATTTATCATCATGGATTTGTCTGGTAATGGTTTATTAGAAAAATACACCAACTTAAATTGGAAAGGGTTCTTGTTGCTTGTGAACAGAGCAAAATGTAATTTACCAAGAATTAATTTATACAAGGGGGTTGAGACTAATTGATTTTGAGCAAGCACAAATCAGTGTCCATAATTGATATGTGATAGTTTCTATACCCTACGCAAGGAATTGTTTAGACTGTCATGTTAAACACTGCCAAGACATCCATAAACAATAAATGACTTCAGAATATTTTCTTCCCATCTGGTGTCTTATTTTTCACATCACAAGGCTAGGCTTTTGGAAAGTAGATTTCAGACAAGTCACTAGCTGAAAACGAGAGACATAGCAAAATACAGATGCTCACCTATGTTCTCTTCTATGCGAAGAACAAAATATCTGCAGAACACCAGTACAACTGCCTAGGAGTCATTGAGAACAAAATTACAAACTGGGGACTAGAAAGTCATCAATAGTCTCACCAAACCACCTGCTGCTGTCAATAGGTGGTTCCACAGGATGTGCCTCTCCATATCTTAAGAAAGCCCGAGCAAACAATTCACCTAGTTAAATATTTTCTTTGTTGTAGACTTGTACTAAGAACTTTTTATTAAAAAGAAGTTAACTGGATAATCTTATCACAGAAGCTCTAATATGCTCTTATCTTACCTGTTTTCTTATCTTCAAGCCTTATAATGCATTCCTCTCCCTTGCCTATAACTTCCAATACTCCATCCCATGCCCATTTATTGACATCCCATTCATCAACCCTAAAACAAACCCCACACGTGTAAATGTTGGGTAATTACAAGCATAGCACTTAATATAATCAGAGAGTTATCAAAGAGAAGGAAATCAATATCAGAGAAGATATTTTCATGATTGAGTTGAAGACAAGACTAAAAAAAAATGTTTGTGATCTGGAAATTTCGCGTGTTACAAGCAAGAGGTAGAAACTTAAACATGTTAAAGATGCATTAAACAAATCATACGCATGTCAGACAAGGAGTAAGAATTTGAAGTTGATCAGAAACCTGCAAGAAGCTGCACTCTTCCTGGGGGGTATCTGAGCAAATAGTGTGGGACACATTAGCCTGACACCAGAATTTCTAAATTCCAGTGACTCATTATATCCATTAAGTGACATTATTCGAATATTAAAAAAAAAAAACATCAAAAAATCAAACGTGATCCTTCTAAGTTCAACTCTCCTGTTATTAGCAAATTGAACCTTCATCAATCTATTGCAATCTTCTGCCTAAACCAATTGCTGGGGAAATAAACAGATGTACCCTAAAGCCCAAATTATAAAATCAACAAACTAGCAACATACACTCAATCTTTTCTTTAGTTCTTTTTTATGGAAGACCTCGGAAACATAGCTAAAGGTTTTTTACCATATAAACATAGCATTCCGAAACTTGAAAGAGGACGATTTCTAATGCTTCAGTATCTTGGGTCTCGTCCACGCTTTCTTGAACGATGTCGTCTTTCTTGTCCTCCGTCTGCATTGCAACTTCAATGCCAGAGAAATGGAGAGGAGAAGAAGAAGGAACCGTATATTGGAGAATCTCTGGGCTCGCAGTTTCAGAGAGACAGTGAACGCAAGGGGAAGAAGAGACGGGAAGGTCTGTCTCGTTTTTATTCTCAGAGAAGAGTGACGATCACGCAGCCGGAGAAGCAACGAATTGGTTTTGTATTAGAGCGATAAGAACCGATGGATTGAAACAACGTCAGGATCCAACGGTTCCTAATAGAGGACACGATGGAATGATCTATAGTCTATGGTAGAAATGGGAGCTGCTTTGATAATATCATAATTAATTTTAATTTTTTTATTTTAATTTTGAAAATGCCGGGTCCTAAATTAGAATATTCTCTAGAGAAAATTTGGATTTTTTTATTTATTTATCAGGGATGACAATTGAAATACTAGCATTACAAAACAGTATATTCCTCAAGACTAAAGGACAAATTACAACTGAAAATAAAATAAAACGTAATTTCTTATAATTCATATAATCATAAATCTCATTACTCTAACTTATCTCTTTCTTACAAATAAAATTTCTAACAGAAGACTTTCCTATTCGTTAAGTTGTGAAAAATTATCGATGTATACTTCAATTAAATTAAAGTGTTAACGTTGATATTGTTTTTTTTTATAGATGTATATATATATATATATAGAAACTTAGAAAGGCCGTACAACAATTTTTTCAGAGGAAAACGAAAACAAATTTCAAAAGTACATGTATAATTGGAGTTTGTTTATAAAAAACACACAAAACAAACATTGCAATGATTGATTATTAATTCTAAGTGTTTATGAATAGTATGACTTTTTATAACTTTTATATATTTATAAAATATTAATGATTAATTATTGATAATAAACATGCAAAGAACTTTACAGATATTGTGGTCATGAGTTTTCAATAATGAATCACACTGCCTTATATATCATGCAATCTCTAGAGAGATTGCATTTCACAGCATCTCAAGCATATGAGAAGATATATTACTAATCTCTTGTCAAAAAAAGTGCATAAATAAACTTAACTAAATCGACTATAAATACACCCCGATAATTATTAAACTCCAACTAACACATAGTTCATCTAACAGTATAAAACCGTTAAATTCATTTAGATCTTAAGTTCGAGTTTCAAACCAAAATTGGAATAGCTAGTTGCTTGAACTTATATATGTTCATCTGTGCATTTATAATAACTTGGTCTATCTATCCTTCTAACTTTTGTTTTGTTTTGTTTTTTTAAAAAAAAAAAATTTGTTTCAAAGAGGAACAGTTGCAGTAGTAGTCATGTGCCTTGGGTCTGTAAGAATGGATCGAATGTTGACAAAACCAGCTTGGCTCAGAGTGGCTTCCATATCAGTCAAGTAGTACTCATTTATGAACGGTTCTGTGCTCTTCATCAGTGTAAACAACGCTGGGTTCAGTTCCTACAACACCAAATCCCCACAACTTTTATCAATCTTTCATATTATCCAACAGATTTGTGCTTGTTTGGATCTACCTATTTTAAGTAATTTTGTGTTGTGTGAGGTGAATGTGAAGCCAAATTTTGTCTTGTGGAGTGTAAAAGTGACATTTTGTCTAAGCTTCCAAACACCTACATACTTTAGATATTGTTATCTTCGCTCCTCAATATAAAATCTCGTTTATAGTATAAATTGCACTACAAACAAAATTTTATATTAAAGATCAGAGGTGGTATTAAGTTTGTTGAACAATTATATGGTACTTAACAATTTAATAACAAAAAGCTTAAGCAAGTGGCTCTGAGCTATGTCCATTTCAAAAAGGAACATCTCTGAAGCTTATATCAAGATATTGAAACATACTCTTAAACTCCAGAACATGTAATTTGTGAACTCTTGTATACCATCCACAGTTAGAACATCAAATTTTAAACATAATATAACCTACAGTCAGAAAATTTCAAAGAAAAATAAGGTTACCAACAATTTATGGTATATCACCAAGGAGTTTTTGATACTGTTAGGGCCACAGAAGTTTTCAAAGGGTGGGTGGACATGATTGTTTATTGTACTTACAATCAAAATTTAGATCTTTAGGTTGTAAGCTCATTATTTGTACACGGCGGTCAAAATATGATCAGGAGAAGAAAAAGGCTGAAACATACCTGAAGAACCTTCGATTTTGGCTGCAGAAACATCAACAATAAATAATATGAGTGCTTACGATAGCATCATAACGCACTATTATGATAATTTAAAAAAAAGAAAAGAAAAGAAAAAAGAAGGTAAGAATGATATACTGAATTATCTGTCAGAGCTATGGTGCCTCCAGATCGAAGAAGACGGAATGCTTCCTTTACTAAGTTCACTATAGCTCTTTCAGGACATTCATGAAGCTGCATGAAGTTAGTAGTCAAGGAATCAAAATCCAGTCAATAAAAATTTTGTTGTGGGTTCTCATAGTTGGTAGTTTTGGTTGACTAGAATAGCATAACATGCATGTTGAAAATTAAAATCATCTCCAAAGCTTCTTTTTTTTTTTAATAGAGAAATGTCAAATAGGAAGATGAGGCATACCACAAAAGCAATGGAAACTAGGTCAAAAGACTTGGAAGGCAAGCCTGTGTTTTCTCCATTTGCATGTATCCAGCTTATGGAATGTTTACGTGGTGCTCTTTTCTTTTCCTTAAGTTGAGCTACAGCTAGAAAATAAGGTGACAGATCTAGCCCCTGGACCGAACAATATCAATCATGAAGTAACTCAACAGTAATTACTAAGAATGCTTTTGCATTATGTGGTACTCGTATTAAGAAAGTAAATTTTGTTCACTGAAGGCTCACTTACAGTGACTTTGGCATTGGGAAACTTGTCTGCAAGATGTCTTGTGCTTACACCAACAGAGCATCCTACATCTAGAATGTCAGTAATCATGGATGTTTTTGAATACTGTAGCTGATGTTGTTCAATTGCTTGAAGCCAGTTGCCGCGAAGTATCTGGTTTGCTTCATCTACTGAAGAAGCGTAAGGAATTGCTCGTCTCGCCATTGACAAAGTAGCAGCCTCTGCTTCAGCTGCTGCCTGTCATATAACATGGCAAAATTATGATTTCTCTTTAAAGCATATAATATAAATTAAAATATCCTGTTTAGAAAGCCACAACATTTTCAATAAGCTAGCATGGAGTATAACTGGTTTCCTTCTTTCATCATTTATGTTTGTGATTCTCTCTTTCATCTCTCAATATCGTTCGGACCCGTAACCATATTGTGAGGAATCTGCTCCTCTCCACCAATCAACATGGCTCTTGAACATTGACATTTATGTCTGTGATTCTAATTGGTTTATTCTTCTTATCAGTGATTGAAAGTTTCTTTTTTTTTTCCTCCTATAAATTTAGTAATCACCCTGAAGCTGGAGAAATTTTACAAACTTACAGAGAGTTCTTTGAGATGCTTCTACCCGTTTACCAGAGATAAATTGTTCAGTCAATAAACATTACCGTCCTGGTCATGCATCAGAATATGTTAATGTTGATTTAGTTTAATGGGGAAACATATAGCATCTGGTTTCAATTACCCCCAAAAAATAAAAGTTGAACTAATGAAAGCAAGATATGCAGTGTATAGAAAATACAAAACTAGTCACCTAACTAAGAAGAACATGTTAATTTTGAAATAAAGAGAAGTGGTTTAGCTTCTATAAAATATTAAAAAGTTTAAGCAGCCTCTTACCAGCCATGTAAGATTTCCTTCATCATATGCATGGAATGGATTCAAGTAATCTGTACAATCAGGTGAGACATTAACAAGTAAGTAGAGATCATAGTATGAGTGAAAATGTGTGCTATTTGCCGGGAGTAAGAATTTCTTATCAAGGTATGAAAGAAAATGAGGAATATGTTTTCATGACAACAGTATATTCAAATTCAAATTTTCCTGTATTCATTTATATGAGAAAATATATATAACAATGCCAGGTTAAGTAGAAAGGTAATTCTGAAAAGTTCATGAAGGAAATTACAATCAGGATAAGCGAGCGAATGGTTTTGAATGGTTTCCAGCTCCTTATACGCGTCTGACTCTAAAATCTCTTTCGCCATTTCCCTCCAAGGTATGTTGTTCTTCTCAGCTGTGCTGTGCCCAACACATCCGAAAATCACATTCAGTCTCCAATAAGAACACGTTTGACAATTAGGGAAAAGGTGAAAGAAATATTGCTTTAAATGAGAGTCGAACTCAAGACCTCCCGCTTACCAAAAAGAAAAAAAGAACACGTTTGACAAACCACCAACTCAAAAATACAAACAAAAAAAACACAAATGTATCATAGATGTTTCAAGGATTTCCATATTTGATGAAACAATCAGATAAATATATAAGCCTTGGACAGCCAAGAATGTTTTCACATAATGTAACATACCAAAGATCAGCGTACAAGCTAACCATTACTCCCTTTTTACCTTAATACAATATCTATTTATCTAATTTAAATAGATAAAAGAAGTTAGTGAAATTAGTTAATATGACATGTATTTTTTAAAGCACCCTGAACATCTTCCTTAATTCTCTCAATCTCACACTTGATTATAGCTAAGGGAGAATTAGGAAAAGATTGAAAAATGTGGAAAATGAGTTTTACATTTCAACTCTCCAATTATGCTATATAAAAAGGAAGGAGGGAGTAGTTTCAAGGAATCTTTCAGAACATGATCAAGTGCATGGTGCGCGTCTACAAAGTCAGTTATTTTGAATTAACAAAATAGCTTCTTCACTTCAGTTCAAGTGTGTATATATATGGCAGGAACAGGTAACCGAGTTTCGAATCCAAGTGATTCGACAAGCAGCATGAGAAACCTACGTTCAAACCCATATAATTGTATTCAAAAGGGACATAGCCTTTCTTTGGCAAAAACACTTTAACACCCAAGAAACTTTTAAGATAACGCAGCATACCAGATATAAGAATCAAAGAATCAGGTAGAGTACATGTTAGAGTCAAAATATCAAACACCTCACAAACATAAAACCAGTGGGAAGAGAAGTTGACCTTATAAGGACCTGCCTAGCGCCGCGCTTGAGGAAAGAGTACAAGGGCTTGAAGGAAACAATAGCTGCGATGAGACGAGAGAGAGGTGTGTCTCCAATATAATTGGGTCGCGCCAGCCGTCCTTCTTCAAAAGTAACGGTGGATGCGTCCGACGCCGCCGTGTGAACCACCATGGAAGACCGCCTACCGGTTCGTGAGGTGGCATTGCCGATCCCATTGGCGACAGAGATAACAGAGAGATTCTGAAGAAATGGCGACAGAGCCATTGTGTTCCGTGGGTGGGAGAGAAGAAGGAGAAGCTCCGACAATGGAGGCTACGGTTGAGACAAGAGATAACGGCTACACACACTATATCGCCACGTCATCAACCGTAATGGATCGCCATATTTTCTCCCTATACTATCACGCCACGTGGAACTATGAAGAAACATGGTAATTATCGGGAGCACTGTCCATATGTCCTCCGCTCCTTCCATGCAAATCCATTTAATTTTGGTGGGCACTTTTTTTCTTATTTGTTTATATATTTTATTTATTTAATTAAATTTTGCACTCCCTCCGGTTCTAATTATAAGATATATTTAACCAATTTTGTGGAGATTAAAGAATGAAGTTAAATTAGTTAATTTTACTCATTTTCCTAAAATATCCTTAAATTTTAAATGACATCAATATACCTCCCCGACTTAGAATTTTTCTTTCCAAGCTTTTTAATTGAAATAATGGTCTTTCTATATTTTCATATGTGTGTGTATACACACATACACACACATCTACACTACACATATGCCCCCACGGACACACACAAATACAACCCCGCAAATACACACACATCTACACATACAAGCCCCCCCCAAACTTTTTTTTCCACCCCACGCATGTACACACATCCATAAACATATATATACATAAACACACATACATATATGTGTGTATATGTACACAGGGGTAGAACTAGAAATTACATTTAGGAAGGGCGAAAATTACAATATAGAACCCATATTTAGAGCTATATTTTAGCCCTATAAAAATTTCAAACTTTCATTTTAGTCCCTCCATACAACTTTACATTGAGAACTAAAATGAAAATTTTGAAATTTTTATTGGCTCAAATAAAATTTCCTAAAAATGTGGGTATATTCTGTAATTTTAGGGGGCGGGGGCCACCCCTAGCCCCTCCCTGATTCCGCCTCCGTATGTGCACATGCATATAGACACACACGTATATATATAAACACACACATATGTTTATATTTATAAAATACATGCTTATGTCTATATGTGTGTGTGTGTATCAATATATATGTGTGTTTGTTTATATATATATATCTGTGTGTGTTGGTAAATTAACGTCAACTTATCCATAGACAAATTAACATCCAACAATTTAAGAGTTTTATTGACTGAAAAATTCTACGTACCCAAGTACATATGCTTACCAAACACACTTGAGAGAATAAAATAGGGGTATTTTAGGAAGAAATTAACAAAAATTTAAATTTTTTCCTATAATTAGGACCAAAACAAACTACTAAATGTTGTCCTATAATTAGGACCGGAGGGAGTACTACATTTTAAAATATTTTTTACACCCAATATCTTAAAAGGTAGGAGCAAAAATACACATGTGTTTTATTTTTGGGAGTGCTCAGCACTATATATATATATATATATATATATATATATATGAGCAAAATTACACTCGTTATATTACTGTTCACTTCATCTCTTTCTCTCTTATAACGTTAAACAGTAACATAAAGGTGGAATGTGATTTTTGCTCAAAAATGGTAATCACGTGTGTATTTTTGCTCCCAAAAAAAGCTTATGGTGTTGGGCACTCCTGAGAATAAAGCACATGTGTATTTTTGCTCCTTTACCCTATCTTAAATTATTTAATTTTTAGAATACTTGTTTTACAAAAAAAAAAAAAAAATCTTTTGAATACAAGACTGAAAATTAATTATTTTGAGATGCTGATGCAAAAAAAATATTTTGGGATATAATATATAATTTAATTTAAATAAATAAAAAATTACACTTATATGTGTAAATAAATAAATGAACACACATACATATATGTGTGTATATGTACACAGGGGTGGAACTAGAAATTACACTTAGGAAGGGCAAAAATTACAGTATAGAACCCATATTTAGAGCTATATTTTAGCCCTTTAAAAATTTCAAACTTTCATTTTAGTCCCTCCATGCAACTTTACATTGAGGACTAAAATGAAAATTTTGAAATTTTTATTGGCTCAAATAAAATTTCCTAAAAATGTGGGTATATTCTGTAATTTTAGGGGGCGGGGCCACCCCTAGCCCCTCCCTGATTCCGCCTCCGTATGTGCACATGCATATAGACACACATGTATATACATAAACACACACATATGTTTATATTTATATTATACATGCTTATGTCTATATGTGTGTGTGTGTGTCAATATATATGTGTGTTTGTTTATATATATATATATATATATATATATATATATATATATATATATTTGTGTGTGTGTGTTGGTAAATTAACGTCAACTTATCCATAAACAAATTAACATCTAACAATTTAAGAGTTTTATTGACTGAAAAATTCTACGCACCCAAGTACATATACTTACCAAACACACTTGAGAGAATAAAATAGGGGTATTTTAGGAAAAAATTAATAAAAATTTAAATTCTGTCCTATAATTAGGACCAAAACAAACTACTAAATGTTGTCCTATAATTAGGACCGGAGGGAGTACTACATTTTAAAATATTTTTTACACCCAATATCTTAAAAGGTAAAGGAGCAAAAATACACATGTGTTTTATTTTTGGGAGCGCTCAGCACTATATATATATATATATATATATATATATATATATATATATATATATATGAGCAAAATTACACTCGTTATGTTACTGTTCACTTAATCTCTTTCTCTCTTATTACCTTGAACAGTAACATAAAGGTGGAATGTGATTTTTGCTCAAAAATGGTAATCACGTGTGTATTTTTGCTCCCAAAAAAAACTTATGGTGTTGGGCACTCTTGAGAATAAAGCAAATGTGTATTTTTGCTCATTTACCCTATCTTAAATTATTTAATTTTTAGAATACTTGTTTTACAAAAAAAAAAAAAAATCTTCTGAATACAAGACTGAAAATTAATTATTTTGAGATGCTGATGCAAAAAAAATATTTTGGGATATAATATATAATTTAATTTAAATAAATAAATAAATAAAAATGTGCTCACCCCTAAATTAGAGGGATGAATGGATGAACATATAAGAGAAGCACATAAAGATGAGCATCTAATGTGAACATGTAATTATCGTATCATACAATGATCTTTTGTTTTTGGCCAAAAATAAAATAATTTAAAATTCTTTTGAAGTTATGTTTTTACTGAGAAAAAAAAATACAAGAAGAAGTTATGTTTTTAATATCAATATATAACTTGACTAGACCTTTTTTTTATGAACATTTAATAGTTTGGGATAATATAATTTACTGAAAAATAATAATAAAATTGAGAAATCTATTATTGATTATTGAAACATAACCAGTGCAACAAGTGGGGCACAAGGCAAGTAGTAATGAGGGGGGAAATATTCTTCAGAAGCCGATGCATCGCTAAGTAATTATATAATATAAGGACATAAATTTTTTTTTAAAAAAAATTAATATATATGTATATGAATAAACTAGTAGTTATGTGCCTTTTGTCAAAGCAAAAAAAACTTTTAAAGATTATTTTGAAAAAATTCTCTAAAAATGCCATTTAAATTTCAAAATCTAAAGTAAGTGGTTTTCCAACAAAATAAGTTGCTAATTAGTTTATTGTTCGTTTTAATTCTATTACTGTTGTTTTTAAAGGATTTCGAAATTCAAGTAATCTTTTTCTGTTATTTTTCAGATTGTTTTAAAAAAAAGAAAATTAAAATGATATCGTCACTCATTCGCTCATTATCATTTCAAATAAAAATTCTAATATAACTTTCTTTATTGGAAGTTCCTTGAGTTCTCGGGTACAGAGTCCTGTGTCTTTTGTGTTGTGCATTTCAAATCATACAATATTTCTTTTTGGAAACCAAGCATGAGTATACTATGAAGCAATTATAAACCCTTTGTCTGTCTTTCTCTGCATCCATAAACTCAATTATAGTGATGTTATTTTCTATAATTGTCAAATCATCTCTAACAGATATCTTCCAAAAACAAGTTCTAAATGCAAGTTTAACCCAGATAAATTTCCTATTTATCTTTTCACATGATCATGTTACAAATTTTTCTCCTTCATAGTAAATGAAACAAATTCTACAATTCAAATCCCCACATAGATTATTTCAACAAGTGGCATTCACAAGAAATCTCCTAAAGGTGATGAACTGAATATAGAAAGTCGCCGTTTCTTTCTGGTTCCTAACAGATCTTCAGAACAAGAGAATCTATCAAGAACAGACCTAATAGCTTGATGAACAGACACTGCAAGAACCTGACGATATGCAGAATCTTCAATGTTGTGTTCTTTACAGCTAATTATGACAAACACATTCTTCATTCTTCCTCCCAAGGTTGCAATTTCTGCCATCATTATCTTAAGATGAAGAGCATCAAGTGCTTGTCTTAATTCAGGCAACAACCCTGGTTTATATTCACAACAAAGTGATGCTTTGATCGAATAAGGGAAGCCATTAGAACCATCCTCTTGTTCTTCAACTCTTATTTCATCACTGTCCGTTGGTATCATAAAACCCTCACATGCTTGGGCTGCATTCCTTTTCAGCTCTTTCACATTTCTGATAACCTCGCCAAGTAATGATGCTTTGTCCATCTACACAAGGTCAAAGGCAGAAAAAAAGGACAATTTCAGATTTTCAAACTATATGACATGAGGGATTCAACATTGGATGCTTAATATCAGCTTCTTGCCAACCCTTTCTTGGGAAGCAAGTTTCAAGCTATGTTTATGAACATCAAGAGGTAAATACAATCACAAACAAGAAACTCAAAACGGTACTATATGGATATAATTCATAAATTGGTCCTTAAACTTAGAATGGGAAGATAAGTTTAAAGATATTATTGAATGCTCTATGAGGTCCACTATTCTCATGCTTGTTTTCTCGGTCCTTTCTACTAAGGACTTAATCTGGTGCACCCATATCACAGTCCTGTTGATTGTGCAGGCTAGTTTTAGTTCCTTTTTCAAAATCAATGATCCTAGCTGAGGTCTATATTTTGTTGGTTTTGCGTGCTTTTTACTCGTGACTCTGACTCTAGTTTTGCTTTTCCAATAATATAATCTTTGTGGCCAAATAAAAATATCCAACTAAAATTATTTCGATAGATTAAGCACCCAATTAATGTTTTCATACATTTCAACACAATTAATGCGGGCAAAAAGAGAATGCTATCCAAATTCAGTTGTTCTCAAAGTATCACTTTCAGTTAAAGCTTAAGTGCAGATGTATGCGTACGTTATTATTGCAAATCCATCAAATGATGAATTCTCAAGCTATACGCTTCACTGCAATATTTAATACGAAAGTGGAAAATAAATAACAAATCATCATAGTACATCCTTGAGATTCCAAATATGTGATTCAAACAAATGATTTTTTCTGAGGAATCATGAAATGGAACAACCAAATTGCAGTGCACAATTATCCACCTAATTCACATGCATATTTCATTGAGGCAGAAAGAGTTTAAGATGGAGGGGATTCAACGAGAAGAAAGAACCAAAATTTCCCATACATGTCAGACTATCATATGTTCAGTTCCTGTGTAAAACAACAGTTGAAAAAACCAAAAACTAAGAGTCGAGGTAAGAAACACAAAAGATTAAGATAAAACAAACCTTCTTAGCACCAGGAACTACACCCCTAAGCGTGTCAAGATGTGCATTAATCCTCGCTCTCCTCCTCCTCTCTGCCTCGCTATGGATCTTCAAACTTTCAACACTTCTCTCAGTGGACACAATCTTGCGTTCCAGTTTGACCGGAGCAGCCACAAGCTCTTCCTTTTCTCCGTCCAATACCAGAGATGAAGGTGAAGCTAACCTTCTCCCTATTACAGCAGAGTTATCCAGAAAACAATCAGAACTTCTCTCTGAGGCATTTTCACAAACACCAGAGCTCCAATTAAATTCTTCCATAGCCAAATTACAAGGTCAAGGGACAACAAAAGAGGACCAGAGAGGACAATACTTTGTGGGGACAATACCCAGAAGAAAACAGAGCTGGGTTGTAGTCGACAAGGCTATTGTGGTGGTTACTGTAATTTCCATGAGTTAAACAAGGCGAAGCCTGATTCTGAGAGAGAAGAAGTTAATGGAGGAACAGAAAAGCGAGATATAAGTTTGTCATGTTGGGTTTGGATTGGACTGAGTTTTGGAATGAAAGAATCAGAAGGAGTCAGTGAACGTTGGGGCAGAGAGACAGAGAAGAAGAAGATCGCATGAGAGGAAGAGAGTATGTTCTCTGTTTGGATAGGGGACTCCATTTTTAAACATAAAATTCCTTTCCCTCTCATAAAAATAAAATAAAATAAAGTTAATAGTATTAATTAAAAAAACAAAAAACAAAATGTCTGGTGAAAATAGTATTAATAAAATGTATACATCAATCCTGAACAAAGGAAGATTCTTAATGGTAATGCTTTTGCTTACGTTGCAGAGTTTGTTCAGTGAAGTTGACGTAAATATATTTATACTCCCTTATCAACCAACGTCACGTCGGCACAGGGATTTTGGCCACTTAGGTTTTGTTTGGGAGTTCTATTTTGGAGAGAAAGGAAAGGAAATGAAGGGTTTTGGTAGTTCCTTTCCTTGTTTGGGAGTTTTAAAAATAAGAGGGGAGGAAATCAAGGATTTTTACAAAGCCTCCAAAACTCTCCTTCTTCACAAAAAAGAAGTTCCCCCAATATGGGGGTTTTAAGAGGGAACATGGATTAATTATTTTTTTACCCTCGTTCAAATAAAGCACTCTCATTATTTATGATCTCTTTTCTATTCTTGGAATGCACACGAAAAATATTTTTTAGAGAGAGAAAATACTTTTTAGAAAGAGAAATACTTTTTTAGGGGAAAATATTTTCTAGAGAGAGAAAATGCTTTTTAGATGGGAACACATTTCTAGAGAGAGAAAATACTTTTTAGAGAGAGAAATACTTTTTTAGGAAAACAATATTTTCTAGAGAGAAAAAATACTTTTTAGAGAGAGAAAATTCTTTTTAGAGAGAGAACGTGCTTCTTAGATGGGAACATATTTTTAGAGGGGAACAAATTTTTAGAGAGAGAAAATGCTTTTTAGATGGTAACACATTTCTAGAGAGAGAAAATACTTTTTAGAGAGAGAAATACTTTTTAGGAGAAAATATTTTCTAGAGAGAGAAAATGCTTTTTAGAGAGAGAACATGCTTTTTAGATAGGAACATATTTTTAGAGAGAGAAAATACTTTTTAGAGGGGAACAAATTTTTAGAGAGAGAAAATACTTTTTAGAGAGAGAACATGCTTTTTTAGGAGAAAATATTTTCTAGAGAGAGAAAATGCTTTTTAGATGGGAACATATTTTTAAAGAGAGAAAATACTTTTATAGGGGAAAATATTTTTAGGGAGAGTTAATATTGTTTAGAGGGTAAAATACTTTTTAGAGAGAGAAAATACTTTTGTAAGGGAAAATATTTGTAGAGAGAGAAAATACTTTTTAGAGGGAGAAAATACTTTTATAGGGGAAAATATTTCTAGAAAGAGAAAATACTTTTGTAGGGGAAAATATTTTAAAAAGAGAAAATACTTTTGTAGGGAAAATATTTTTAGAGAGAGAGACAAAATACTTTTTTACAGGAAAATATTTTTAGAGAGAGAAAATATTTTTTGAATATAAAAATTACGTAAATAAATTTTTTTAGAAAATTTAAATTTAAATTTATTTTTAAAGTATAATAATTATATTAATTTTTTAATAAAAGGATAAAATAGTAAAAATAACTCATTAATCCTTCATCTTCCTCCCTTACTATTTTTTTAACTCTCAAACAAGGGGAGGAAATATCTTTCATTTCTCTTCCTTCTTCTCCCCTCCAAACTCCCTATATCTCTTTCCTTTCCTTCTCCTCCAAACTCCCAAACAAAGCCTTAAGGTCTTAAATTTAAATTGGGTATGAATACAAAAACTGTGTTTGGAATAGCTACCCAATTAAGTCCAACAATAGCCCACTAGAGTTGACATAGATGGTAAGAAATCCAAGACTAGACCTTTGGGTCATGGGTTCGATCCCCTCTGTCGTCGCTGGGACTCCTTTGGTAGACGATCTCGTAAGTCCCCAGTAAGTGCTCATAGAGCCCGGGGCCGTGCCCTGGCCTTGGTAAGGGACTGGTGTCGAACCCTTCCAAAACTTTTTTATATAAAAAAAAAAATTAAGTCCAACAATATCCAAACATGGCACACGTAGCTAATACAGTACAAAACTGAAATATTTTTATTTAAATATGGTTAAAAGTTTTAACAATTTATATCATTTTTAAGAGAAAAATCAGTTATCTAATCATCTCTCTTTAATCCTAGGAGATAATTCAAAGTATTTTATAATACCAAAAAATGGAGTATAATTGAAGATGTGGTGTATCCCCCCCCCCCCCCTTCCCCCAATATAAATGTATAATAATTGAAATTTGTCATATGACGACTTTATTGATGAATCATTTATAAATATTTTTACAAGTGTTCTCTAAACTGGAAGCTTGTTTTAATTCTGATAAACTCTTAAAATCTAATTCACTTAAACTTTATGGTGCAAAAACTCATATTATTTATTGTGGGATTTTTTGATAGTTAAAAAAGAGAAAAATATTATAATAATACATTCCTGTATATTTATTATGATGAGATATGAAATGCCACTCAAATAATTTAGATTCAGTATTGCATTTTCTTTCTTTCTTTCTTTTTTTCCTCCTTCCTTAGCTTACTTTCTTTGACCAGATCATGCCGTGACTTTGGGCCTTCTCCATGTTCTCATTTGAATTCTAACCAATAAAAATATTTAGATTATTTTAATTTTAATTGGTTGATATCTCATTTGAAAAGATTCAAATTTTATCTTATTTTTAAAAAAAATATCAGTTAATCATTTTGTTTTAATTTTTTATTTCAAATTAAGATGCTTTTTTCCCTTAAAAATAAGATAAAATTTGATTTTTAAAAAAATAAAATAAAATGAGTCGTCAACTAATTAAGATTAAAATAATATGAGTTGTTATAATTTTATTGGATAGAATTCAAATAACATAATAATCTTGAAGTATGTAAGTATTTCTCCCAACAAACGAAACCCAAATTTTGGTATGTCAAAAGAGTCACATTATTCAGAAAGTGTATTAAAATACTATCTCCGATCCTAATTATAATACATAGTTGACTTTTTTTTGGAGGGATTAAGGAAGCTAAATAAGTTACTTAATCATTTCATATATTGTATATTCTTAGATTATATATTAGTTTATTAGTCAAACTAATTAGTTCGACGATAAAAATAAAAATACTCTAAAGTAATTTAATTAGTTTCTTTAATCTCTCCAAAAAAGTCAACTATATTTTATAATTAGGACCGGAGGTAGTAACAACTTTTTGACATATTATTATTCATAATACTGTTTGTTTTCATCTCAAGTGGTTGTATTTTTATATATACTATTCAAATTTAACTCCATTTTAATTAACCATGTAGTCTGCATAAACAGTCGTCTAATTTAATAACTATTATATACTACTCTAGTACTCTAGAAATAGGCAACTTTTAATTAATTCAGAAATATTTATATAAAAAAGAAATTAAAAGTTGTTAAACTTATCAAAGAAAATTACGGTAATACTTTATTAAATGCGCAAGCACACATATAATTTATTAATAATTACTATTTTTGCAATCCATCTGTACAGGTCAGATGGAAGGCTTAAGAAGAATCTGAATCAAAGAATGATAAATAATGAAAAAAAAAATGACTAGTTAATTCAATTATTAGTTGATAATGAAAATAGGTTGCGTGTGCGTCTCTTGGGTGTGTGGAAACGCCCGCAAAACTTGAATCTTATTTGAGATTATCAATGATGGACTTTTCCTCATTAAGCAATTTCTAGCTTTTAAGTTAGGCAAAAAGCCACCAGCCACTTCTTCTTTGTGTTTAATTTAATGATTAATTAATTAATTAATTAGACCTTAATTTTGCCAATAATCACACATTTGTTTGACATTAAGCTTGTGAGGATGACTTAATCTATCAGCCGCGTCACTGAAAAGGACACAAATCAATTCTTTATCTTCACAATGGCCACCACCAACGTCTCATTCAGTGAGCCTCTGTGGAAAGCCAAACTTTTAGGTCATTGACATGACACAGATCGCCATAATCCTCCATTAATAAAATCCAACTGCACTTATATACTCTTTAAATAACGACCTTACTACTTCTGGTCGAATTTATAAAATTCAGTTAATTTTTTTGTTAGATGTTATAATTATTTTAAAAAATTTATATTTATTGTTTTTTCTCCCAACTATTTTACTTAACTTATAAATTGACATATAATCAATTAATACATAACATATGATTTGATTAACTAACTTTTTTCTATTTTCCATAATCTTTTCCAAAACTTATCTGAGTCTTGTAATGAAGTATTATTTTTCTCAAATTTGAGTGAGTTGGATCGGTAACT
The DNA here is from genome assembly GCA_037074495.1 of Acacia confusa. Classification (NCBI taxonomy): domain Eukaryota; kingdom Viridiplantae; phylum Streptophyta; class Magnoliopsida; order Fabales; family Fabaceae; genus Acacia; species Acacia confusa. Next base: position 7,276,703 of record CM073509.1, read on the forward strand.
CACCAAGGCCACCATGGGTATGTTTCAAGGCTTAAACAACATTTATTGATCTTCTATTAAAAAGATTCATACATCAATATGGGAAATTGAACTCAAGACCTTATATTTATAAGTTATGAGCTTACTATTTACTAGGTAGACCAACTTTAGTTAGCAATAGAGTCATTATTTTACTCCATTCGGCCTTTAATATAAGAATTATTTAATTAATTTATATAGTTTGAATAAATAAAATAAATTGATTAATTTGAACAATTGTCACATGATGTTTCTAAAATATCCCTATATAATATTATATTATATATCAATTTATAAGTTAGATAATTATTTTAAAAAAATAATAAATATATGATATAAAATATATTGACTTATTGAGATGTTATATTTTGAATCAAATAGAACCTCACAACTAGCTGATGTAATATATATATATATAGTCATAACTCACCCATTATGCTTACAGAAAGTTTGAAATGACAATCTAACGTTTGAAAAAGTTTTAAAAGAAGGTTGTTTTGGGCTACAATACCTCGGCAAATAAAGGTTGTTTTGACAATACTTAAATTTGATAGAACAATGTATGTCACTGAATTGTGATTTAAAAATATTACAAGGTAGCATGTTATAGACCTCATCATCTAGCAGCCACATAAGAGAGAGATAGTCTTCAACCTATGAACACAAATTGTTAAGTTTACAAGTAGAGTCCCGCATCTTTTTTTTTCCCCTGTGATCATGGTTCTTCTTCTTTTTGATAATATAAAGAAGGCTTAAAGCCTAAATAAGATAATAGTCTTTATATAATAGGAGAATTTAATCCCAAACACTCTTGATTTACAAAAAACCTCAAAAATCTCAGACAAGAATCTAATATAGAGGAGTTAGAGATACCAAATTTAGCCAAAGCATCCACAATCCTATTAAAGTTGCTGGATACAAATTCCACTTCCAAGCATTTCCATGATATTCAGAATTAAAAGACTCCCCGACTGCCAATCTTCATCAAGGATTCTCATGATCACACTCTCAACTTCGGATTCCAGGATAATCCTCCTCAAGCCTAAGTCCCAACATGTACTTATGCATTAGGACATCCACTCACATCCTATTTACCCTAGTAGTCAAATTCCAAGCTAACTTTGCCCCATAAGCTTTATTCAACAATGAAAGTCTTTTAATACCCAAACCACCAACTTCATTTGGCTTAGTAATCTGATCGCAACCAACAGAATGAAGATTATAAGAAGCATCATCATCATGTCCCCAGATAAAATTTCTTTAAAGCTTTTCAACTTCTATACAAATGCTCTTAGGAATTCTAGCCGCCTGTCATACATTGCCACATACTAATAATAGGCTTGAATGAGAATTCATCGTAACAAGACACCTCGTAATTCAGTTATAAGTCTGCCCTTGTAGTTCAGATTGGGCTTCATGGGAAAATATGAGCCATGTTTTTGACCCAGAAAATACAAAAAGGGGCACCAAACAGAATCTTGAACAGCTACAGGCCCAGACTATTATACTATGCTTGCCCATTCTTATGCAAGAAAAAAGAAGAAATTCTTCCATTTGATTCCTTCAAAGGACTAATGTATGTGTGGAGAGAAATTTATACGGGAAGAGGAAGGATTGTACGTATTATTATGGATCAAACAACAAGCTCATACGACTATTATTATAACCCACTTAGGTTTTACTCTGATCTACCTTCACATTTAAGGGTTATAGACTAACAACACTTGAAGACTGGACTTTGAGAGAGACTACTCTCTTTGGACAATGAAAAGAAACCCAGGGCCAAGCATGATTAACAACTAATTGAGGTTAATACCTCTAACAGTATGCTTGTTCGAATTAGCTTATTTCAAATGATTTTGCTCACACGAGTAAATATATAAGAGTTGTTATGCCTCATAAAGCACAAAACACTTGGTTGAAGTGTTTTCCAAACATGTAAAGTTCTGCTAGTATGGCTTACATAAAGGCACTTCAAGTGGTGTCGTTGTCTTGTGGCTAGTTCTGTATCCTTAAAATCTAGAGCATTGATGCAATAGGGAAGTCTCTTCGGAAATACCATTGCTAATAGATGTGTGGGGTTCCGAGAGAGAGGTTTTTTTTTTTTTTTAAAAAAAGTTAAATATACCTTTAATCTTTAAGTTTTATATGAGGTATGTTTTTTGTTCCACAAACTTTTATAAAATATACTTTTGGTCCTATGTTTCTAACGTCATTGATATTGCCAAGGGAAAATGTTGATACGACAAACTCAAATAATAAATGTATAACTGACAAAAAATATTTAAGTTTTAATTTTTAATATAGTATATTTGTATCATTAAACTAAAACAAATTGACGAATTGCTGCAAATAAAATCAAGGTTTTTATATTTAAATTATTAAACTAATATATTTATATTTGGTGAAAAAAAAAGTAAACTCAATTTTTTATAATACAATGAAGGTTTTGATATCAGCGGCTTCATGGGGTTTTTAAATATTTTTTAATTTACACATATTTTAAATTTAAGATTAGTATCATTTAATTATATAGTAATCACTTGAGTTTGTTACGTCAGCATTTTCTGTTAAGAACATAAGTGATATTAGAATTATAGGGAGAAAAATATACTTTATAAAATTAAGGAACAAAAAGTATACTTCATGTAGACTTAAAACACTAAAAAATATACTTTTGTCTTAATTTTATGTTTTTTGTTTCCTTTGACATTCATGTATGTTTTATGCTCATTTTATGAATATTATACATAAACATGTAGGCCTGATATTAAGAATTCATTCGACCATGAGTAATGTCATAATTAATTAATCAATAGTTGGAAAAAATTTATCCATTCATTATTGTCTAAAATCTAAATACTAGTAGAATCCTATGACCCAAAAAAGAAAAATACAAATACAAATACATTCCAATTCCCAAATCATACACTTCATCTTTTAAGTTTCAAAACTGCTCAGAACTCTAAAAATTTCAGCACCATTAAATGGTACAGTGTGATACTACTGACTTCATGAAAATTGCTCAACAATAAACGCCATCGTGTGTTTTTAATCTAAATTTTAAATTACCAATCGGCCAAAAAATAAAATTATTACTACTGACTATTGTGTTTACATTACAATTAAGCTAACTTAACAGTTTAAAACTGATAATACTACTTGCATAATGTATTTCATTTATTTTAAAGTCTCGTTTTATTATTAAAATTTTTATAATAATTAAAAAAAAACAGATAGCAATTGAACCAGTGTTTGCATATGCTTATATTAAGTTTTACCAACAGTAGTTGCTGTTAATAGTCAGCTTCGAAGCTAGTGGTATAGCGTGACCCTTCACGTTTAGATTATGTTTCAGACTTAAATTTGACATTGATATGCCTGTGACTTTGTATGTTTTTTAGGGAACATTGCATTTGGATCCCAGATAAGAAAAATACAATAAAATGATCAATTAAAATCTTAGAATTACATTAAGTCCACTAAGACTTTTTTGCAATAAATTTTAATTATCAAATAACCATAGATTTGTCAATGGACGCCCATGAACTAGTTAGTGTAACGCTCATAGACTTATTAGTAGACGCCCATGAACTTGTCAGCGAAATTAGAATTTATTACAAAAATATCTTACTAAACTTAAATGTAATTTTAAGATTTTAAACGACACGTATTTTCTCTTGTTTGTGACTTAAACACAATTTTTCCTTTTCTTTATAACTAAGTTTAGGTGAATGGGTTATTGGGGCTCACTAGGGTTAATGTAAACACAATTTTAAGATTTCTCGGCATGATTCGAATTCACAACCTTCCGGTTATGAGCTAACCTCTTTATCGACTGGACTAACATATTATAAAAAAACCAAAATAATGGATGTGATTGATTCTTTTGTCACTTACTTCTTCCAATCTACTCCTTTAATCCTATTTAAATATGCTATCTGGCTAAACTAAATTAAATGTGCTGCTCTTCGATACGAAACCATTTGGCATATTTTAAAAAGAAAATGTTTAATCAGCATATTCATGGAATTATTTCTTTGGGGGGGGGAAAATTAGAAATGGGATTTAGGTAGCAGTGATTAGTTGGGTTCCACAACTTGTTATTTGAAGCACGTGGACGTATTAATCATGATGATATGCAGGCACGACCTTAAGATTCCAAAATCTAAATTAAAGCAAAAAAAGAATGAACACTTGGATGAGGTTGTGCAAGTTTACCCTTATCAAATTAAATACTCCTCCAATCTTTAATATAATAGTCAATTGACTTCTTTTAGAGGTTAATGAGACTAAATAAACTAATTAATCATATAATATGCTGTGTATAAAAGATGAATATGAATATTATAAAATAATTTATTTAGTTTGTTTAATCTTTTTTAAAAAAGAGTCAATTAGGTTTAATATTAAAGACTGAAGATAGTACTTTGTAACATATACCTATTAATTAAATGCTGTTTTTTTTCTTGAGCAAAAAAAAAAAAATTATTATGTTTTTCCCAAAATGTATTATGTTATGGTCCTTAATATAAGATTCAATTGATTTTTTTAGAGAGATTAAAAAAACTATATAAATTATTTGAAAATTTTATCTTTTTTATACTAAACTAATTTTTCTGACTTATAATAATATGATATATGGAGTATAATCAAACGACAATATATGCTAGAATTAATTAATTAATTTAGTTTCTTTAATCTCTCTAGTAATTAAAGTGGATGTTAATACATTAAACGCAAAAGAAATATAATGATATTAATGTTTGGATCTGAGTGAAGTTGGATGATTAAAAAGTGGCACGCACTGATGTTCTCACTCGTTTAACCCGACACATTATATCCCACCGCCACAATAAAGTAAGATTCTCCCCTCTATATATATAGCCTGCATTCTTAATTAAATTATTAATTGAGTATATATATCTGCAAGACACTCTCTGTTTCTTTGTCATTTTTCTAAAAGCTACCAAAAAAATGTATTCATTTAGGGCAAGCACGTGCACATAATTTAAGCTTTGACAATTCATCACATCTGTCTGTAAATGGACAAAAGGTGGCTTTAATTTTTTGCCTCCTTCCTAAAACCTAGGCAGATATTTAACCTTTAATTATCTACCTTAGTGTTTCTTAATTATATTAGTTTTCTAATACATCAGGCGTAGCAGCCACAACACATGCATGTGCAGTTATTATTTAGATTAATCATAGTTAACAACTTTAGAAAACAATTTTTGTTAGAGTTATCGAAACTCAAAACAATTAAACTTCTTATATATGTGTCTCTAGCTTTTAAAATTCAATTTTCATCATTGTAAAAATATTTTTATTTTGAAATAATGACAATTGTAAATTCTTTTCTAAGACACATAAAATTAGAAATAAAATTGTTTGTAGCGCTTGGTGATGTCTCAAAGTGGATTGAATGGTCAGGTGAGCGAGCATCCATGCTCTAGATTATTCATCTTGTTCTTAATATAAGATGTAATTAATTTTTCTTAAAAAAATATTAAGAAATCTAAATAAGTTAGTTAATCATAACATGTGTGTATCATTTGATTATATATTAATTCATAAATCATAAATTAATGGGTTAAGGTGCAAAAATACACATATGTTTTTTCTCCAGGAGCGCCCAGCACCATATGTTTTTTTTTTGTGCAAAAATATATATGCCGTTAGGTTTTAGGAGCAAAAATACCACTTCCGTTAGTTGACCGTTAACTATGGTGAAATTACTCTTTTGCCCTTAACCCTTTTCTTTTTTAATTATTTTAAACTAAGGGCAAAAAGGTAATTTCACCATGATTAACGGTCAGTTAACAGTCAACTAACGGAAGTGGTATTTTTGCTCTTAAAACCTAACGGCGTGTGTATTTTTGCACCAAAAAAAACATATGGTGTTGGACGCTCCTGGAGGAAAAACATATGTGTATTTTTGCACCTTAACCTTAAATTAATTTATCATTAAAAAAATATAAATATCAATACTTTAAAATAATTTATTTAACTTTATTAATCTTTCTTAAAAAAAATAAATTATATCTTGTATTAGAAACATGAGGAGTATTACACAACAACATCTCCCGGCTCAATGAATTATAATTTAAAAAATTATAAAATAAATACCTTTTAATTTTTTTAAAATAATAAATTCAAATGATTAATTATAAACATATTTCACCTCAAATGATTAATTAACTACAAAATTTTATTTCATGCTTGGCTTTTTTTTCCGCTATGGTCAACAGGTCAAACCTCTACCATTCTGTCATCCATAAAGTAAAAAAAGCAAGGAGAGTGTTCTCAATAATTATGTCCTTCCAACACTTTTGCTGCCCCTTGATGAGACAATTTTTTTTTTTTTTTAACATTCTCACATTTAGCTTATTCAATAATAATATTTTCTTCCCTTAAAAAAAAAAATAATGCAGTTTTCTTCTCATAGAATACGTAGTACTCGTAACATCTTAAAAATGTATCATATCTTCATTTTGATTTAAATATTTAATACTATTTCTACAGATAATATTCAAAACTAAAATTTTAAATTAAATACAATTATTCATTTTTATAATATTAGCTTTTATGATAACAGGATGTAGTAGATTTACTAGTATGAGAGGTAGGAAAATTATTGTAGCCAATGAGAGACAGGCACGTTTTAGATATGGTGACATAAATAGTCGGTGTCTATTTAGCTTGAGACATGTTCACTGTTCATTATTTCCATGCACCAAAAGTTCTACAAATTATCATTATGAAAGGACTTTTAATCTTGGCCAAAAAAAAAAAAAAAAACAGAGAGAGAAATGACTTTTAATCTTTTATCTTATTTTCAGTGGAAACTTTAAATAACTATTTAAGAGTAAAATGTTAAGCACGTAATTTCATATTTGTTATAATCTTTATTGTTATTACAGCTTAATTATAACATTATTTCATCAACCAATACCAAAGCATAACTGTTCAAAAAAAAATACCAAAGCATATGCCCCCTCTTATTTCATTAAAACTGTCAGTAAATTTGTTTTAATTTTTATTTATTTTTAATCCTAGAAAACATTATATACATTTTTTAGAACATACTCTCTTCATCTCCTCATTGAAATTTGATATTAAAAAAAAATCATTTCTACAGTAAAATAATTATTATTCCACAAAGTATTACAAAATGACTTGTATTTTATGCTATACACACACTTTCTTCTTTTCTTATTTATAAGTCACTTTATGTTTCATATAAAGTAAGAAAAACCTGAAATTTTATTAGGGTTTTATATACATAGACACACACTTTTTTGCCAAGAAATGTTAAATATGTATGTGCTAAAATAAAAGGAATGAAGAATACTGAATTTTTTTACCAAAAAAAAAAAAGAATACTGAATTATATATATATATATATTACGAAGCCAATGCTTGGGCTAAGTTAATAAATTAATATGATTATGAAGCATGAATGTAGGTGACTTTGAACTGTTATTCTCCACATTCAATACGATTCATGAAAAGTTTATTAACTTGAGGGTAATAAAATTCTATTGAACATTTTATGGTGTATGTATATATAAAAGGTTTAATGTTTCTGCCTTTGAGACAAAAACATTTTTTCTGTCTCACTCACATATAACTGAGTAGGGTCCATTATTAAAAGAAGAGAGAGAAAAAAAATAAATAGATGCTACTTATGTATATGTGAGTAAGACAGAAAAAATGTTTCTGTTTTAGAGACAAAAACATTAAATCAAACGCGTGAATTAAATGAGGCTGAAACAAGTGAGGATTGACGAAATAAAACTAATTAAGTATAAATAATACGGAAAAAAATAATGAAATTTTGAACATTATACTCCACACTAAAAAGTCAATGTTACCAGTATACTTCCAAAGCTACGGTTTATAAAAAGGAACTAATGTATTACGTACATATATGCATGTGTCATACATTACATTAAACACACACACACATAACACAAAAAATCTCATAAAAATATATATAATGAGTTGCATAGTCCACAAATTGCGGATATTATATATTGTTGAAGGCTCCTCTACAAACACATGAAGGTCCATTTTAATAGCAGAGTAAATAATAATTTTTTTTTAAAATTTTAATACATCATACTATTATCGAAAAAGTCTATAAAGTAAAAGATTCATCATTTGGACCTCATTATAAATATATAGGAGGGAGTATGAGTATATAGTAGTTGGTTGCTTGGCAAAGAGGAATTGAATTGATGTTATTGATACTCTCTCCGGCATTAATACTAGAGTTGGTAGTAATATTTGTTTTTATTCTAAATATAAGTTATTAATATATATATATATATATATATATATATATATAGGGTTCTAGTTTTCTCATGTTGCATGAGAAAACTAAACTTCCTACACACACATGAAATGGTGGGACCCACATATACATATATGAATTAATATATGTATATGCGGGTCCCACCATTTCATGTGTGTGTGACATAAGATAATTTTTTTCCTATAACATGAGAAAGATTAATCCCATATATGTATAGGGAAAAACACTTCTCATATTGTAAGAGAAATGTTTTCTCATGTCACACACACATGAAATGGTGGGACCTACATATATGTATGTGGGTCCCACCATTTCATATATGTGTAGGAATCTTCTTTTTCTCATGCAACATGAAAAAATCAAATCCCATATATACATATCTTTGTATGTGTGCGCGCGACACGCATGCTCGCGCACACACATATATATATATGGGTTAATGTTTCTCCTTATGTTATAGAATTTTTTTTTTTATTATACTCACATAAAAATGACTGGGTCTTACTAATATTTTTCTTCTCTTCTTTTTACAATAGAACCACTCACTTTTATGTGAGTGTGACAAGGGAAAAATTTCTGCAGTAAAAAAAGAATTATATATATATATATATATATATATATATATATATATATATATATATCAAATCACTAAAGGAGTAATACTATGTAAAAAAATAATAAATTAAACACTTCTTAAATAGCTAATTTACTTATTTACCTAATATTTTTTTATTTGATTAAGGGAATAATCCCCTACTCCCTTGCGAGGCTTAGCCGCTTAGGACAAAAAAGATTTTCATCTTTTCTAATAAATAGTCTCAACTGATTTAAACTTGTGTTCTTTCTTTCACTAGTTTAAAATATAAATGATTTTTTATCTTTTTCAATAAGTGTGTTTTTTATGATCTGAACTTGTATTTTTATATGTATAGGGTGTGAGTGCTTACCACATCAAATATAAAAGCCCTAGCAAATTGAATTACCATCCCAGTCTTTCTTTGATATAAGATTTGATTAATTTTTTGAAAAAATTTAAAAAGTTCAATAAATTACTTTTAAAATTTTTATATTTACAATTTTTCTGTCAAACTAATTTATAAATTAGTATAGAATATAATAATATATATCATATGTTATGATTAAATTGTTTATTTAATTTCCTTAATTAAAGTTAATTGGTTCGTATATTAAATAGAGGAGGAAATTATCTTTGATTATCTAACTACTACGATGGTGCGTGCGGCTCTGGCGGTCCAGAAAATCAGAAATACATTCCCCAAGTAGGACGGGATCTCATGCGTGGACGGCCACCATATTTAATTGTGGGAATCAAGACACGTAAGCAGATCACTCCATATAAGTCATTTAACCTACCGAATCGGCTCACTAAATGATATATCTATTCAAGTTCAGTTGCAATGCGCTGTGCTGTAGCAAATTTTGTACTGTACTGTACTTAACATCAACTTTGGAGATTCACAATTAAAATTCTTACCTTCCCATTACTTTCTACGTTTTATTATTGGATAAAGGAGCAAAAATACACATGTACTTTATCTTCGAAAACGTCCAGCACCATATGTTTTTGTTTGGAGCAAAAATATACATGTGGTTATCATTTTAGAGCAAAAGTTATATCTTATCGTCACATTAGTGAACAGTAACAAAACGGTAGGATGTAACTTTTACTCCAAAATGATAAACAAATGTATATTTTTGCTTCAAAAAAAAGCATATGGTGTTTAGTGCTCCCAAGGTAAAGCACATGTGTATTTTTGCTCTTTTATCTTTTATTATTTTCCTTACACACTCAGAGGCGGAGTTAGGATTGCAATTAAGAGGGGGCGAAAATTATAGAATAGAACCCAAATTTTTATAAAACTATATTTTAACTCCAATAAAATTTGATATTTTCATTTTAATCCCTCTACATAACTATACATGCAGGGACTAAAATGAAAGTTGTGAAACTTTTATAAGCTAAAACGTAATTTCGTAAAACTCTGGGTTCACTTTTATAATTTTAGGGGAGCGGGGGCCACCTCTAGCCCCCCTCTAAATCTGCCGCTGTACACACTCAAGTTAATCTTCAGACACATTACCATTAATTATATGGAAACCCCTCACTATTTACCCAATATAATCAATTATTTAGATTCTCAAATCAAACAAATTTATAATTTTGCCATACAAGGGTAAAGCAATAAAAATATACATGTACTTTATCCTGGGAGCGCCCAACATCATATATTTTTTTTTAGAGTAAAAATACACATGCGATTATTATTTTAGAGTAAAAGTCACATCCTACCGTTATGTTACTGTTCACTTCATCTCTTTCTTTCTTATCACGGTGAACAGTAACATAATGGTGCGATCTTTTGCTTCAAAATAGTAACCACGTGTGTATTTTTACTTCTAAAAAAAACATATGGTATTGGACGCTCTCAAAGATAAAACACATGTATTTTTGTTCATTTACCCTTTATACAAAAGGGTCAAAATTAACAATACTGAAAGTTATGGCCATGTGTGGAAAATGGCAAATATATTAATAATAAGTTAGTGATACCTCATGGGAGGGTATTTAAGTGCTTCTACTAACCTTTATTCTCACTTTCTATCCATTTAATTTTTTTTTTATTGGATTGAGTTTTAATGATTTTAATTAATTTACATACTCAAGTGGACAGAATAAATCTCTGTTATTAAAAGTTAATTTAATAATTAAGAAATTAAGCGTTGAGGGTTGAGACGAGTTAATAGACGGGAGTGGATCCTCTACCTATCCTCTTTCTCCTTATCCCTTATAAATACCTTAAATGTTAAAAAAAGAAAAAGAAAGGTTTCAACATTTGGAGAAGGAGAGATTTATAAAGAATAAGGAGGGATGAGGAGAAAGTGGATGAGTAAAAGATCTACTCCCGTTAATAATAGACACTTCCCGTCAATCCTCGTCATGTTTAAAAGGAAAGAGAAGGAGAAGCAGACGTAGAAATGTCATATCCATAACGGATCAGTGAGGGAAACGCGAGAGAGACAGAGAAAGAGAGAAGAGTGGGTCATACAGAAAAATACAAGCGTACCTCTCTCTCTCTCTCTCTTCACATACACTCTTTTATCTGAATCTCCCTCTCTTTTTTAATCTCCCAATTCTCTGAACACAACAAGCTGTTTCTGTTTCTGAATCCCCCCATTCTCCTTCTGATTTTCTCTTTTCTTTTCGAGTTCTTCTGTCTCGCACATATTGGATTCGCTGGTTTTTGCTGCTTCTAATAACTGGGACTCGTATTTCGGGGAATGATTTTTGGGTTTAAGAAATAACCACGAGATAAAGAGGCAAAGAGAATGTCGCAGACTGAGAAGTCGATGCAGGCATTGGGGTTTGATTCTCTCACTTCTCGATTTCGCGATTTGTTGGATTCTGACGAAAACAAGCCTGATTTTAAAGAACTAGATCTAGGTTCTCCTGTTTCTCCATTGAAAACCATTGCCTCTGTTAATGCTGCCGGCGCCTGCGCTTCTAACACCTCCAGCTGCAGCTCGACCTCCTCTGCTGGCTCGGTTTCCAGCAGCAGAAATACTGTCGACAAGTTGCCCAGTAAAACAGACGCGAAGCCCAGGAACAACTGCGGCGAGCTCCGTGAGACCAACTCAAACGCCTCCGAGAGCCTCCAATCGGCTTTGGCATGCCGACGCACCAAGCCTGGTCATAGAAGATCGGTTTCAGCTGGAGCCCCATTAATATACTCCGGTGGAAGTTCTAGCAGCTTGGGGAATAACAGTAATTCAAATGGTGCAAATTCAGGGACTCATTTTCTCCCAACCGGCAATATTTGTCCGAAAGGGAGGATCTCAAAAACCGGTTTGGCGCCTAAAACGCCCAATAGAACTGATGTTTTGGGTTCAGGGACGGTAAACTACGGCCGAGGCAACATAATGCGCGGTGGCGGGAAATTGGGCAATGGAGGGCACGCAATAGTCGATGACAATGTCGCGGGAAATTCTCAGCTCGGAGGGGTGTCGGGCATTGTGAAACAGGCGATGAGTGGTTCGGATCCTGAGGAAGTGAAAAAAGCCGGAAATGAGCTATATAGAAGCGGTTACTTTGCGGAGGCATTGTCGTTGTACGATCGCGCAATTTCCATATCACCCAATAATCCTGCCTACCGGAGTAATCGGGCGGCAGCGTTGACGGCGGTGGGGAAGTTGGCTGCGGCGGCGAAGGAGTGCGAAGAGGCTGTGAAATTGGACCCTGGTTATGCCAGGGCTCATCAGAGACTGGCTTCACTTTATTTGCGGTTAGTGCTCTGTCAATATTGTGTTGATAGAGTTGTATCGTGTTCAACTTATATCATATCTATGCTTTTATCGGTTGGTTCTCTTGTAATTGTGTCGTTGACGGCCAAGTTTATCTTTGACTTCGTTTTGATTGATCTTAGTTTTGGCATCTGTCACGTGGATTTGATGCTGGTCACTGTGAGATTTGAACAGTTATTCATAATTTTCGGCTATAGCTTCGGAATTCGAGCTGTTTTTTTTGCTCTTCATTTGATATCGCAGCATGTAATTTATTTCTGAAATTTTGGAATTCTTGTTGTCTCTTTCTGAGTTTCAAATATAAGTAGATGTGGAATTGCTTCAGCTTTGGGCAGGTTGAGAATGCGCAAAGCCATCTGTGTGTCCCTGGAAAACAGGTGGATCAATCTGAACTGTACAAGTTGAAGCTCTTGGAGAAGCATTTGAAAAGATGTGCAGAAACACGAAAGATTGGTGATTGGAAGAACACACTAAGGGAATCAGACGCAGCCATTGGTGTCGGAGCAGATTTCTCGCCCCAGGTGTATACATACATACAAAAATGTATAGTCTGAAGCTCTTAGTGACACTCCATAGTTTCTCTTTTCTAACTTGGGTGAGTTCTACTGGCAGCTTGTTGCTTGCAAAGCTGAAGCCTATTTGAAACTTCATCTACTTGAGGACGCCGAGTCTACCCTCTCAAACATTCCTAAGCTGGAGGGTTGCTCTCAAACCAAGTTCTTTGGTATGATTGGGGAAGCTTATGTTCCCTTTGTTCGAGCTCAGGTTGAGATGGCCTTAGGAAGGTAAAAATCATCCACCATTTCCCAAGCAAAAAAGTGGACATGAATTTTTGGTTATCGATGAGAAAAACAAAAAGGAAATGATGGTTCCATTTTTTGGCAGGTTTGAGAATGCAGTAGCAGAAGCAGAAAAGGCTAGTTTGATGGATTATAGCAATGTGGAAGTTGCGAGGGTAGTAAATACTGTGAAAATAGTGGCAAGGGCTCGCTCTCGAGGCAATGATCTTTTTGGCCATGGAAAATTTTCTGAAGCTTGCTCTGCTTATGGAGAAGGACTTAAATATGATAATTCCAACTATGTTTTGTTCTGCAATAGAGCTGTTTGCTGGTCTAAACTTGGAATGTGGGAAAAGTCTGTTGAGGACTGCAACCATGCTCTGCTAATACTACCAAACTGCACCAAGGCCCTTCTCCGTAGGGCTGTCTCAAATTCCAAGGTGAACTCTTTTGCAATGTGCTTACGTTTGTCTGTTTATTTCTTTTCTTTCTTTTTGAACAATACAATCACAAGTGTCATGGGGCTTTGTCTAATTGTGAATTCTATTTCTCGAGTGATTCTAAGAAGACTTGAACCCTGTTTGGAAAGATGATTGCTTGACTAAAATGATGTGTTCAGCTTGAAAGGTGGGGAGATGCTATAAGAGATTATGAGGCATTAAAGCGTGAACTTCCTGGAGATAGTGTAGTTGCTGAGTCCCTCCATCAGGCTCAGCTTGCATTAAGGAAATCTTGTGGCCAAGATTGTGGTTCAAAACTTGTTCTTGAGTTTGAAGAGGTCTATACATTAGATAGATTAAAAGCCGCAATTGCTTCTTCCGGTATTTTTCATCTCTTTCTTTCTCTCTTCTTTACTTTCTCCCCAGTAGTGTTAGTGCAGCATTTCTCTTGCCTCGCTTGTTATGCAGCCAAAACCTCTATTTTTCAGGTATCTCAATGGTTCATTTCAAGAAGGCATCTAATGAACAAGGTCAAGACATATCCCTGTTCATAAATACGCTCTGCATTAGATACCCATATGTTAAATTCATCAAGGTACATGAATTCAGTGCCTTTCTGAGAAGTATAGATACACTGATGCTAGCACTGACACAGGATACAAACCCAGATATACGCATTATCATGTGATAAAATTTGAAGAATCATGTTTTGTCTCACACAACCATGATGTCCAGAAAGTGTTCAGGATTACACTTAATCTTTCATAGCTTGATCCAAAATAATTTTTGCAGGTGGATGTGGAAGAGTGTACAAGTATAGCAAAAGCTGAGAGCATAAGAGCTGTGCCAACTTTCAGAATCTATGCAAATGGAGAGAAGGTGATGGAGATGATCAGGCCAAGCCGTCAGTTGTTGGAGGACTCTGTGAGGAACTGTTGTAATCTCTAGCCAGCTTCCATAATTTCTACCCATCATCATTATTATATTTCGCATTCATAGGTGACCCGGCCAAAAACCATACTGGTTAAAAGTCAGTGCTCCAAGAATGAAAGACTAGGAGGATCAGTTTTTTCACTTTGATACAAGGGGCATATAAATTTTTCAGAGCTTTAGCCAGGAAAAAAAAAACTCAGAGAAATCAGCTTCTTGTTCGATAGGATTTTCAATCATGAATGTATATCTTCTTTCATCCTTTCTTCTTCTTGGCTTGTTTTTCTATTTGCATGATCCTCATGAAAATTTTCTTGCAAGTCATTAAAAGGTTCTTATAAGACTGTCCAAAAATAAACAAGAAAAAAACTTGTGAATTAGGAACATGACAGGAAGGGAAAAGGCTGTAAAGAGTGTCCAATATTAATTATTGTCCCTTCTGTAATGTTACTTGAGAGTGAGACAGAGAAAAAGGTGATGGAGAAAGAAAATGACTGGGAGTAATTATTTGGCATGAGGCTAGTACTTGATATTGTAGTTTAGATTCTGTGAATAGTGTCTAGTTTGGAAATCTTGTTCATTTTTCTTGGACTGTCTAACTTGTCGTTTTGGAACTATTGACTATTCATTAATGAGCCAGAGAAACAAAAGTCTCAGGTTGGACCTACAACCACTATTCAAGTCATCTTCCCATGTATATATGTAGTTTTGTTGTTTCTCCTATAGAAGAAAGATTTTGAACTTGAACCCAGCCTACATTTATATGGACTTGGATTGTCTCAGTAGCTTTTTTTCTTAGAATCTCTCAGTATCTGATCACAACCGTTGGGGGGGGAGAGAGATAGAGAGATATTCAAAATAATCTGCTCCATCCAATGTTTATGATCAGATATTAAGAGATTCTGAGAAAAAAAGTTTCTGAGATAATCTGCTTCCCATTTATACCTTTTTGGTTGGCGGGGAAATTTGTCAAAATAATAATTATTTAAAAAAAAAACTTATTAAACTGGGGTACTGTGTACAATATTTACTAAAATATGGTAGTTGGTGGCGCCATGTCAGACGGCGGCCACGTCATCGTGTAAGTGGTGTCACACGGTATGACGCTACTAGTGGCGCTGTACCAGTTGACGCCACTTGGCGTCTATGTGGCGTTTTTTTTATTTTCTTAAATTCTATTTATTAATTAAATAACAAGATATATTATAATATAATTATTAATATATCTAATTTATTATTTATTAAAATATAATAAAAAATAATTAAAATATAAAATTCATATTTAAATTATA
Source organism: Acacia confusa (assembly GCA_037074495.1). Lineage (NCBI taxonomy): Eukaryota > Viridiplantae > Streptophyta > Magnoliopsida > Fabales > Fabaceae > Acacia > Acacia confusa. Next base: position 7,292,802 of record CM073509.1, read on the forward strand.
TATTCATAATTATATATAATATATATTTAATTCTATAATAAAATTATAAATTAGAATATTCTAATACCAATATATAAATTAATAGAAATATATATTCTGTATTAATAATTAATATATGATTTTAATAATTAATAGCTAAATAATCATTAAAAAAATTGTTACCAACAAGCATTTTTAAACTTAGTCAGTGTTGAGTGCTGAAGAAAAGTGCTACAGAAAAGAGATAAGGGTCAGCACTCGACACTGACTTAGTTTAAAAATGTTTGTTGGTAACAATTTTTTAATGATTATTTAATTTTTAATTATTAAAATATTATATTAATTATTAATACATAATATATATTTCTATTAATTTAGATATTGGTGTTAGAGTATTCTAATTTATAATTTTATTATAGAATTAAATATATATTATATATAATTATGAATATATAATTAAAATATGAATTTTATATTTTAATTATTTTTTATTATATTTTAATAAATAATAAATTAGATATATTAATAATTATATTATAATATATCTTGTTATTTAATTAATAAATAGAATTTAAGATTTTTTTTTAAAAAAAAAAGCCACATGGATGCCAAGTGGCGTCGTACTGTGTGGCGCTACTGTGACGTCATGTCACATGGCGCCACTTATAGCGCCGTCTGACGTGGCGCCTCCAACTGTCATATTTTAATAAATATTTTGCACAGTACCCCAATTTGACAAATTTTTTTAAAATAATTATTATTTTGACAAATTTCCCTGGTTGGAAAGTTTAAAATGCTTTTAGTAAAAAAAGGTGGCTTGATACTCAAAGCACTTACTAATTGGGATCTGGGGAGAATCAAATATATGCATCTTTGTCGTGCCAATCAAAAAGAATGTTTTTAAGATTTAAATCCGTGATCTAGATGATTCTATACAAATGTTTTTAATAAAGTTAAAAAGTTCAAAATAGTTTCGTTGGATTATACAAGCAGAGGAATAATGGAGCACATTGAAAATTGCTCATAAATACTTGTTTTAAAAATTAATTGCGGATCCTCCCTAAAATCTGAAAAATATGAGAGATCCTTTGGAGTAGCAGTCTTTTTGTGTGTATAAAAATATTTAACACTGAATTATTTAAGCATCCATGAATTAATTTTCCAAATAGGAATTTTTGGGCAATTTCTCCTAAACTATATGAGCGCTTGTTCTTAATATTAATACTATTGAGAGCTAACCCCTCGTCTATGGATTAAATGATTGAAGGGTCGGAAGCTCTTACAAATGAAGAAGAAGGTTCAATTCCTTTGGTTGTCACTAGGGTAGAGATAGGATTAGGAATTAGAGGGAAAAAATTACGGAATTGAAACCAAATATTTATGAAACTATATTTTAACCCTATAATAATTTAAATATTTACATTTTAGTCCTAACTTTGCATTGAAGGACTAAAATATGGAGAGACTAAAGTGAAAATAATAAAATTTTTATAGACTGAAAGGTTATTTTCTAAAAATTTAGGTTCAATTCTATAATTTTAGGGAGGCGGGGGCCACCCCTATCCCCTGAATCCGCCCCTAGTTGTCACGGTATTGGGGGCATCCTAGAATTTGAAATGTAGAGGTAATTTAGGTTGATTTGAAGACATATGTGTTCCTAATCCTGAATTCTCTTAACGAGCAAATTCAAGCTTCTAAATCTTAGAGTGCGAGTGAATTAAACCTGTCTTTTAAAATTTTTACATAAAAAACAATACTATTATGAGCTAAGCTAAAATGAGAACTTTTGAATATGATTAACCATAAACAATATTTTCTTTCACTAAACTTATTATAATCATACTCACCAATCCCGTATTCTTTAAAGAGGGGTTCAATTCATATCTTAAGCAGCTGCCGAATAAGTTGTGTTCTGTATTTTTCATCATTATCAGTTACATTTCACCAAAAGTATGGCTTCATTTATTAATCACTTGCCAAGAAGAGGGTCACATGACCCATGAGAATGAGATGAAGAAGTAATTATGACAGGGATTTTTTTTTAAAAAAAAAATATAACAAACTCAACGAACTCACGTGACACAGGAGATCCTATAAATAGGCCTCGTTCATATCTGATTTCCCTCCCTTTTATGCCTTTCTCAGCTTTCACTTCTTTTCTTCCCTCTCGGAGTTGCTGTGAACGACAATGGAGTCTCTATCGCAGACACAGATCCAGACGCAAGCGAACAAGACCAGCTCCAAAAAACGAACGGTTAAGAAAGACAAGGTATATTTGGAGCACCGAACGGTTAAGAAAGACAAGTTATATTTGGAGCACTACCTCGATTTCCTTCGCTCCCTCCAAACAGTTGATCTCAGTGCAAAACTTCTCAATCAGGTTTTCTTTTCCTCTTCTATTTATTATAATTAATCGATTAATTCCTTGTCTGTTTCCGAGTTCGATTTGAAAGTTATTCAACCACGACCATTGATTCATTCTGCAGATCATCTATATCCACGGCTTCAGGAAACTTCACAAACAAACCAAGGTTAATACAATTTCTCTTTGCACATGCCGGGTTTGAATCTCTGTTTGGCTGGCAATGAAATAAATGTTAATAGTTTTCCGCTTACTTTACTACTTTTCAAGAAATTCAAACTGAAATAGTTTTGAATTTCTTATTGATTTCGCAGAATGTGTTGGTGAATGCTGTAAATGCGCTTGATCTAATGGATTTGCCAAGATCCACACTCGGTCAGAGTGTTTCTGCCTCCGTAACCCTCGCACTGGAGGATGTAATCGTTGATCTCAATGAAATAGGCTGGCAAGAATGCTGTGTTACCTCCGTTCACACTCTCAGTTCTTGCGCAGAGAACTCCTTACCTCTCGATCAAAAACCGCAAGTCACCAAACACTTGCAGACTAGTTCTCGAACCAAGACTTCGAAAAAGCACTTGGACGTCAATAAAGTCAGTGGCGTCAACACTAAAGCTTCCCAGAATGGCCAGCTGGCGCCCAAGAAGCGCAAGAGGACCAATGACAGCGATGCTCCTGGCTCTACTTCAACTATGGATTCCTTGTCGCTCGCCCCTAATTGAATGAGATGGTTCGCTTTCTTTTCCATACTTCAATTTCTATTCATAATGCTATTGCTGGAAAATAGTTGGATTGCTTTAGTAGCCGGAGAATCCATCCGCAGCTTTACGTCATATATTGTTTCCATGACATGAATATTTTATATACTTGCGGGTATCTTATAGTGTGATTATACAACTTCATGAATATTACAGAAATTTACTTCAAATTTTATCCACATGAAAATTGCCATCTCTAAGAATGCTAACTTTTATTGTTGATTTCGGATATTCTGAGCGTGACTTTGTATTTACCAAGAAAGCAGAAGACTAATGATTCGAGTTCAGTGATCAATACGTCTCTGTAACGCGTTGGGTGTAACAACAATAAAACATCAGGATAAGTAACAAGAAACCCGTAAACTCAAATTATGTAACTACTTTACTTTCTTTATCGTTCCGAAATGATACTAGACGCAACCTAATTATAAACCATCAAGAAGAACCTGAAGTCAAGATTCCACCTTCCCTCTCTTATCTTTATATTAACCGAGTCCCTTGCCATCTTCCCCTTCTCTTAGCCATGTAAATTTGCTAACTGTCAAGCAAATCCTCTCATGATTTCCTCAGTGATCATTTAATATTATTTACTCGGCACTTATTTTAAGTAAAATACACCTACCTATAATGGATCTTAGGGATCGAGATTAAAAACACCGTAAAAGTATTACGGAAGAATCTTCAATAGCAGTGCTCCATATAAGGATACAGCATTTTTCATTGGTACAAGAAATACACCATAAACAATTCTTCTCAATAAACACTCCCCATAGAAAAGGAGGAATAAAAGCTTGGGGAATGAAATGGGCCATCTTCAAACACCACACAGAATGAAACAAGACCATAACATGGCACAAAGTTTTTCCCCCTGTTGGGAAGTGTGGCCAATCGACAATAAACATCAAGAAAAGGGAAAAATAAATAAAAATAAAAATTGGGACCCTATCACTAGCTAATACACAGATGAGTTAACAGCCCTCACGTCTGACCCCGAACACATCCAACTCTTTAACGGTGCTACCTCCCATCCTCCTCACTGCAAATATGAAATGAGATACGATAAATTAGTGCAATCAAATGGAATTATTAGTGATATACCCATGAAGAAAGAAATTACTCACTTCTGCATCTTCGCCTCCACCAACCTTGGCAGTGCCATTAACTTTCTGGGCATCTTCTGTATCAGCAGGAAGAGAAAAATGCAACAAAACTCAATGCTAGAAAATAGTGCCAATTGCCAAACAGAACAAGATCCTCATAATAACAATTGGTCGAACAACAAAGTGCGCTCCACAAAAAGGAGTGGGATTCTGACAATGCCAGCTCCTCAATTCAAATGATCCTCGGCAGAATCAGATACCAGTGAGTGATTAATAGTTTAGCATCACAAGGATATTAGAAACTGACTCAGATTCCTCCCTGAAAACTGTCACTCATCTAGATTCTCTACCAAAGTAAATGTTCATTCATATTTCATAAACTAAATTAATCTCCAAGCAAATCGTCTGAAAATTTACAAAACCCAGCTTTTTTCACAAAACAAGCAAGGATAAGAAGTTATAATCTACCACATTCAGGTAGATTATTGCTGGAAAATAGTTGGATTGCTTTAGTAGCCGGAGAATCCATCCGCAGCTTTACGTCATATATTGTTTCCATGACATGAATATTTTATATACTTGCGGGTATCTTATAGTGTGATTATACAACTTCATGAATATTACAGAAATTTACTTCAAATTTTATCCACATGAAAATTGCCATCTCTAAGAATGCAGACTAATCTACCACATTCAGGTTTGCCTGCATTTATAAGAGCCTCAACTAAAGCTCATGTGAAACTCTTGGCCAATATCAAAACTTCAATAACGGTGTACCTTTGTGTGTTTGATTTTCTTTTCTTTATTGGCCCATAACATTTGTATATTTAATTTCCAACCAATGATAGAAACTAAGAAGCATGGAAACTAACACAGAACAAGTGTAAGGTACATCAAAAAATAAACACTACCTAAGAAACAGATAATCTATTGTAAGTTAGTAAGCTGCATGCTACTCTTTTAAAGTCAATACTTATAAAACATATTCTAAATTTATGTTGCATCACAGAGAACAGAATCAACTAAGGTCTAAATACTAAACATAGGTAACTAGATAGCCAAGTTCGATAATATACAAATACCTGCATCTTAAGCATGCCAAAAGATAATAATGAAGCAATACAACCAAAGAAAACATTTATAGTTACAAAGGGCATTTCAAATGCAACAAGTCAAATCACCAGGTTCCAATTTTCTGTCTGTTTAGAAAAGAATTAGATATCAAGAGGGAGCAACAAATTAGTCCCAGTACAATGAAGAAACAGTCAAATCAGATACTCGGGAGGGAACAAAAGTGGTTTCCTTCGCTTATAAAGGGGGATTTCTTACTTTATAGGACTTAATAGACTTCATATCAGTTATTCAAGAGTCAAAACTGAATGTGTATACATGCTAAGCACTTTCAAGTAACTGAAAGATATCATTATCAACAAGCATATGATAATAAAAGCACCGTAGATTATTTCAGAAATTTAATCAATAAATTGGAAAGAAAAAAGAGGGACAAATTGAGTGAATTATAGGTCTTTCAAATTAATTAATCACCTCCATCCTCTGGGATGTCAGAAGTCCACAGGGTAAGGTTGTCCCTGAGAAGCTGCATGATCAATGTGCTATCTTTGTATGAATCCTCATTTAAGGTGTCAAGCTCTGAGATAGCTTCATCGAAAGCTTGCTTTGCCAGATGACAAGCTCTGGAAGGATCAAAAACAATATCCCACATGAAACACAGTAACATCAAGTAGCTCTTCAGAAAGAAATAATATCAACAAACCTTTCAGGTGAGTTCATGATCTCATAATAGAAAACTGAGAAATTTAGAGCCAAACCCAATCGGATTGGGTGCGTAGGGGGCAGTTCAGCCTCTGCTGCAGCAGTAGCAGCCTACAATTGAACAAAACCACATTACTTGTAGAAGATAAATGAAACAAATGACACGGCACTCATAAGAGAAAATTCATTTGAGGAACAGTTCTTCCAAAAAAGAAAGTGGAAAAGTATATGCCAAGGGAGGGAACTTGTCTAGTTGTCTTAACTGAACCCAGCAACTCATAATCTATACTACTTTAAGGACTGGAGGTAGTATCATGTAAAATGCAAATATAATAAATCAGAGAATTTGAATTGCACCTCATATGCCTTCATAGACTGATCAGCAGCCTCTTTCTTCTCATTACCTGATTTGAACTCTGCAAGGTAACGATAATAATCTCCTTTCCTGCAAACAGAAACATGCTATAATTTTCCGACAGGAAACAAATCATAATATACCAACATATCCCCGGAGGGAATAAGGCATGAGAGATCACATCTTATAGAAAAACACAGTTGATTCACCAACTGTAGCAGAAGGAATGAGGTGCTCATCAATCACGGTCATAACATCATTACAGATGTCAGAAAGCTCTGCTTCAACCTTGTGCCTATATTCCTTAATCCGTCTGGCATTTACTTCATTTCCTTTTGCTTCTTCTTTTTGCTCTATTGAGGACAGTATCCTCCATGATGCACGGCGGGCACCAATCACATTCTTATAACCAACAGAAAGCAAATTTCTCTCTTCAATAGTGAGCTCAACATCTAGATTTGCAACCTTCTTCATAGCATCCACCATCTCTGTTACACATAGAGGCAGGAACAACATATTGCAAATCAAATTTCGTAAATTACAATAAGTAAACACAGCCAAACGCACTCCCTTCTGATATACATGCAGTTCCCCAAAATCTGACGCTTCCAAGGAATTTAAAGCAGTTCATGCTAACACTGAAGCTCTGTTTGTTTATGCTATAATACATCTTAAAAGGCTTCCCAGGATAATTCAAACCTTTTAGCCGAAATAAACTAATTCCAAAAGTTTCACCAAAGTCGATAAATTTTTCTTCAAAAAAAAAAAAAAACAAAGTTCTACTTGGACCGATCGATACTTGATTTCATCGGACCGTCATTACCTAACTGAAGGGCGAAAAATTCAAATCTCAGAAATTTTTTGCAGAGTTTGATTTTGCCAGACTTTCAATTCAAAACAACCACGTCCAAATCAAATTACTACTAAACACCAAATTTGAAGCGTCAAAGCAAAACCACAAAACTAAATTAGCACAGAATTAAGCGAGATCAAACTTCATACTGACAAAGGAGGAGGGGGAAAACACAGATACGCACTAATCAGACTGAAATCGAAGCAAAACACGCAACTTTAATCTATGAAACGAAAGAAAGAAGACAATATATAAGCAAAAATCAAGTCGAATAGCACAATACAGGCGTAACACTAAGGAAGAAGGCGCTAACCATCGTATCGCTCGGCCTGCTCAGCAAGCTTGGCGACATAGACGAAATTCCCGCGCTCTTTGGAGGAAGCCATGGCCGATCTCCTGGAGATTAGGGTTGAGGGATTCGGGCAATCGGGGCTCCGCTCGGCGAAATCTCAGCCCTTTGTTCTTGTAGACGAGGCCTTTTGGAGGCTCTGTGAGGCAACTTAGAGAGAGAGTGTCACTGTCGGAACAAAAAGGCAAATTTCTGTGAAATGTCGAATACCCCCTTCCCTTTTTCCTCTTTTTTTGTTAAAAAAAAATTCTTGACGCATTTTGTCTTTCTTGAAATTCTCCGCAATTTTTAATTTCGCTTTAATATAAATATAAACGATTTTTATTTCATATCTTATTATTGAAAAAATCAGTTAAAAAAATTAATAAAATTTAGTAAAACTTGCATATAATATCTGTAGAAGTTGATTTTTCAACATAATTTATAATATATATGATTATCAATAGTTTTTCCCATATGTCTCGACTTGCATATATTTCTTCTGATCTTTATTATAAAGTACGAACTAACAATTTATATTAATCAATAAAAATTATTAAATTCAATAAAATTGTCCTCAAATTTAAGTAATTTTTAATTTTTTCTTACTTATTAAACTAAACTTTAATATTATATTATTACTATTCTCACCTACTATCCTATTATTATAAGCATACATAGAAAAAATAATTAATACTCCTTGAAAACATATAAATACCCTATAAAAAAGACTAAATACACTTATTAATTAATGATTTACAGTAAAAAATCAGAGGGAGTACAGGATAAAATTCTCACATAAATTAGTGGTAGAAGCATGATAGCATGGTTTCCACATGGAGATGTTTATCTTTAGCTCTACCTTTGAATTTATTGAGATCATTACATTTACGTCCAATAACATCTAGACTTATTGCGAAGAAGGCAAAATAAATTTATTTTGAATTTTTTTTTTAAAAAGTCATAATAAATAATATTTTTTTCCAACAAATATTGAATGATGGTTATATAAACGTATTAGACTACAATTATTTTGGAGTTTTTGTAAATAACTCTCATCCTTGACAAGGATTAAACCTTTAATATATTTTTTAACCAAAATGGAAATGAAAATTTGAAATTTAAACCAGTGAATGGTCTCCACGTCAGCCATGCTAAAGGGACAAACAAATAAAGTCAAATCAAAAGTGGAACGAATTGAGAGTTGCCACGTTATTCCATTGGCCAATAGGAATAGGATTCTTGGTAGGGTCGATAAGAACCGGGTTGGTCTTGTCCTCTCATCCGATACCTCCGAACTTCGATGATCTCTCTCGTCTTATGCTTTTGCCTGGCTTGGCTGGGGCTTTTATTTCTTTTTTTATTTTTATTTTTTTGGAGTTATCCCAAAAATATAATAATAATTCGGTTCCTTCAAATATAAGCATCAAGCTGGCCCAAGATAATTACCGAGCATCAAAGTTTATTCACAGGATATGTTTTAGTCCACGATTTAAATATTTGCTTTAACCAATATGTAAGGATATTCTCTTATTCAGTTATAAGTGAAAGTGAGAATCAGAAAGAAATTCCCAAATTCATGACTTTGCTTATAAAGTAAACCATGAATATAAGATTTGAAGCCACCCAAATTTAATTTTATGTAAGACTATATAAAATTATATACATGTGTGTGTGTGTGTGGTCAATGAGTTTTTAAAAATATTTTATTGTATACACTTTTTAAGGTCAAAGAGTGTATATATCTTTTTTATTAAATAGTTATACTTGATACTAAGGTTTTAAAAGCCAAAAAAAAGTTATTGAAGTGAATAAGACACCAGTTCACGGGTCATGATGGGTTAATAAAAATCTATTTTAAGAAAAACAAACTATATATATATATATATATATATATATATATATATATATATATATATATATATATGAGAGGGGCAAATGGTAAAAACAGATAGAAAAAACGGACTAAGCTTCTCTCTTATGCCTACTGCCCTTCTATTCTTAAGATGGTACCGTTTTGGCGTAAAACAATGAAGAAGCTGGTGTTTTTCTTTTTTAAAAAAATATTTTAGGATATTGACGAGTATTAAAAAAAATTTAGGATATTGACACGTATTGAAAACATATTTCATGATCTTCAAAAATTATTTTAAGATCTTACATAAAATGTTTCAGGTACTGATGGATATTAAAAAGATACTTTAGGATACTAACAAGTATTTAAAAGATACTTCTTAATTTTGAAAAATTATTTTAGAATCTTCAAAAAAATATCTTAAAATATATTTTGAATACCCGTCAATACTCTAAAATATTCTTTTTAAGATCTTAAATTAATTTGTTAAGATTATGAAGTATTTTTCCAGTATTATTCACTCTCCTGAATTGTTCTTTTATTACAAGTCAATACCCTAAAATATTTAATCAAGATCCTAAAATATTTTTTCAAGATTATGAAATTCTTTTCAGTACAGTCAATATTTTGAAGTTCATTTTTAGTACATCTCAATATTCTAAAATATTAAAAATAAAAAGAAGTACTAGCTTTTACAATGTTTTGCCCCAAAACGACAATGTTTTGAGAATAGGAGGGCAGCGAACAAGATCATGCAGAGGAGAGAAGCTTGATTTGGTAAAAACTGCACATTTCTCAGATAATTAATTATAGTATTTAGAACATAAGAAACACCATTATTAGCAATGTTTAATAGAAAGAGACAACATTATGGCGTAGATTTAGAGGTACAGTGAGGTCACTAACTAAGGAAAACTCTTCATTCTTGGCTTTGAAATCATCATTAAGAAGTTGGTCCCCAAACAAAAAAAAAAAGAAAGAAAAATTTAAAAAGAAATCATCATGAAGAAAACTACCTACCAGCCAATTATTGCCATCTTGTGAGCATGGGTCCGTGCGTGGGGTCCAGTGGAATGTCAAACTGTAGTGAGATTCTTCCTGTGGGCTTGGGTTAACAAATTGGGCTTAACATAATGGGCCTTATCGAGTCTCTCTTGCAATGAAAGGGATTTTACTTTTTGTGGTATATATATATATATATATATATATATATATATATATATATATGAGTCTTAGTTTTCTTGCGTTGCATGAGAAAACTAAACTTCCTATACACATATGAAATGGTGGGACCCACATATGCATATATGAATTGTGGGTCCCACCATTTCATGTGTGTGTGACATGAGATAATTTTTTCCTACAACATGAGAAACATTAATCCCTATATATATATATTATATATGTTTTTTTTATTATTATTATTTGTATAAAATATTTATTATATATTACTTTTCCACCTTTTATAACCAATAAAAGTTTGTCTTTAGTGGTAATGGAGATAACTTTCAAGTGTTCGGTCCTTGCTTTGAATCCCAGAGGCCATGATACATATTACTATTTTTTTTTTTTTTGGTTAAGAAGTAATTTAGTCAATAAACTATTATCTCAGGAGCACCCAGCACAAATAACTTTCAAGTTGACCAAAAATACCAACAAGCTTTTAAAAATGTGTATTCAGCAACGCCGTTAGAAAAAGATAACGTTTATTATCTAAAGTGCAAATTGGCCAACGAAATTTTACTCTAGGAGCGCCCAACACAAAAATTTTCTATTCCATGAGCGCTCAACACAAAAAGTCTATATGCGATCCACCCAAAATCCGATTGTGGTAAATCTTTACTCACACGCCCAATCATATGCATTAGGGTTAGAAAGAGTGAATGCAACAAAAAAAAAAAATCACAAATTATATTAATTATTATTAGAAGTTATCTTATGCAATTATTGACTATAATATTGTATTATTTACTCTTTAAATTTAATTTTTGTTGTTATAATTTTATTTAATCTTTTAAACATATCACATACTTACATGCGTATAAATATGCGTAAAAATTGATATATGACTGATGAGATTTTTTAGTTATTGATATAAGTGCATATAATGTGAGTAATTTTAATTTTATTTATTATCAATTTAGAATAGTTAATGTGATGGGATCTTTCGATTGCCTAAAAAAAAATTCAGAAGCCTTTGTCTCATTTTTAAAAGTAATGCTCCTAGAATACCTATTTAACTGACAATAAGATTTGAATCCATAGTATGTTAATCTCATCAGTCATATATTAATTTTCATCGGCAAAAAAATTATATTTATACACATAAATATAAATGAGTTTGATCCCTTTATCAGCAGAGATAAGAGAGAAAGATATACCCAAATAAATAAATGTGGCCTATAAATGATGTGATATTTTTCGCACGTAAATATCAATTTTTATGCATATTATATGTATATAAATATGTGATATTTCTAAAATATTGAAAAGAATTACAACAACAAAAAATTAATTTAAAGAGTAAATATATAGTTAATAATTGTACAAGATAACTGATAATAATAATTAATATAATTTGTTATTTTTTTGTTGCATTCATTCTTCCTAACCCCAATGCACATGGTTAGGGTTCAAACAAGAATTTACAACAGTCAGATTTTGAGTAGATTGCACATGAGCTTTTTTGTGTTGAGCGCTCCTGAAGTAAAAAAATTTTGTGTTGGACGCTCTTGGAATAAAAGTTTGTTGCTAATCTACACCTTAGATAACGACATTATTTTTTTTCTAACGGTATTGCGCTGACTATACGTTTTTAAAAGTTTATTGGTATTTTTAGTCCACTTGAAAGTTATTTATACTAGGCACTTCTGAGGTAATAGTTTATTGGCCAAATTGCTCCTTAGTCCTTTTTTTTCAATAACAATCTTTATTTTAATAAAACATTTTGAATTTTAAAATACATAAATTAACCTAACCTAACCCTTTGGCCGTCTCGTTCCTCACATTTGACAATTGATGTCGTCACTCTCTTCCTCTTCCAGTCTTCATCTTCTTTCTTTCTCCCTCCTTTCTCTTCCTTCTCACGCAAGGATGACAAGTTCAATTGCGACTACATCTCACCATCTCATTCATACTCCATCTAGCTTTTATTATAAGACACTAACTAATAAGTGTATTTAGTTATTTTTATAAGGCGCTTGCTTGTTTTGAAAGAGCATGAATTGTTTTTTTTTTTTCCATTTATGCCTATAATTAATAGGGGTAGTAGATGAGAGTAATAATAATATAATATTAGAGTTTAATACAATTAGTAGGGGTAATATTAAAAATTATTTAAATTTTAGGACAAATTTATTAACTTTAATTATTTTTATTGATTTATAAGAATTGTTAATTAATGTCTTAGGATAAAAGGGAGTGTCTATTTTCTCTATCGTTGTGCATAAGAATTCCCATATCGCACCGTCGGATTCTCAAATTTCGCCGTCGAGCATAGTGATTCTCTTTTCATTTTCTGACTTTTCTACTTCCTTGGTAGTGACAGTGACGGCAATTAGAGCCTGTGAATTTTTTTTTTGATGGCCATGTATAAACGGTTCCCTGAAGCCCATTGAAACCCGCTTATGTATGCTGTGCCCGTGTATAAGGGGTTAAATGGTTTATCCCACAGGCACAGGTTTCCCCATACTCATGCAAAATAAATGGGCGAGATACAAATCAAGCCACAGGGTGCTCAGCCCTATGTCTTCGAGAAGCTACCGACGAAAAAGCTTCATGTATATATGATGCTTTATCTTGAAAAATTTTGCTCCAAGAGAGAAAATTTGTAAGAGCAAATCGTCTATTTTCTTCTCACCTAGGGTGCTGAATGCTTCTAGAAGAAGAATCTTTGACAAGAGAGGTTGTGGAGGGGCAATATGGGATCATTCTGGCAGATGGAAAGTGAGAGTGGGCTCTTTATATATAAAAGTCTTATCCTTGCTAAAGATTATGGATCCTCTAAAATCATCATAGAGTTAGATGCCAAGAATTTAATTACAATGTTGCAGAGTGGTCTGGATACGTCTGTTTGCAAGTTCAGAAGCTATTAAAACTGCCTGGGAATTGCGTTTGATGTATATGTAGAGACCAGATCGTGGTTCTACCGATGCTCTTGCTAAACAAAGGTTATATTATACGACACAAGTCATTTATTACTTATGTCAACCTTTATTGTTTTTGCTTATGCTCTTGCTAAACAAGGGTTATATACCTTAACAGTTGTCAAAGAGTGTTTAGGATCTAATCCCCATTTAGATTAGTTATTATGATGTAATTTGGGCTTCGGTCCTCTCTTGTAACCAAAAAAAAAAAAAAAATCAATTAAATAAACCATAATTGCTCAAAATAAAACCCACATACTTAAAATCATATCAGTCTTCTAACTTTATATTAGATTTTGGTTTGACCTTTAACTTTATAAAGCATATCTTCAAATTTCTAACTCTAAATTAAAGTCGTTAGCCTCAAATAATGCTTTTTTCAACCAATTATTGTTATTTTAAAAATTTAAATTCGATGTATTAGTATCTTGTGAATATTTAAAATTTTAGTGATGGCGTCTTTTATTAATAAAACTAAGAAAAAGTACTAAAGAGATAACTTCTAAAATTAGGGGATCAAAATGAACTTTTGTATAAAGTTAAAGGAGAAAAATGCACTTCTCTCCTGAAAGACATAATACATATGGGTGAAATGTCATCTTTGATAAAATTTCCGGGAACTTTATAAAACTAACCAAAACAAATTTCATATCCTTTCATTCGCTCATGTAATCCTCCGAACACTAATTAAAACAACAATTCACTTTGGTGTGTGCAATTAAATGCAAAGACCTTGAATACATTAGCAGTGCCACCAAAAAAAAAAAAAAAGAGTTGGTACATAATACATATGCATAAGCCATTCACAATTACCAATAGCATATACAGAAACTGAAGAACAACGTGCACAGATATTAATTGATTTCTGGGATTGATCAGTATTAATAATAAACCAAAATTAAAAGCAACATTAATCAGCTTTAATCCGGCCGGATTCCTCGATAATCAACACGTACGAACGTAAGAGTATTATTTTGAAGTTCTTAAGCTTTGGTTTTGGAGATGGATTCACATAATGGAGCAAGCATGAGGATTGTCATCACTTAAAGCAGAAGCAGCTTGATGACCAATCACAGAAGAATTTGAAGGATATTGATAGAAAAGAGGATTGCTTGTATCATAGCCATGTTTATAGTAATTATACGACGAGGTTGGCTGAGAGGCATACAAGTTCACCGGCCCATTACAATGGTGCTGCTGATAATATTGCCCCTCGTGAAACGCCGTCGTATGTGGCAGCTGCCACACCTCTGCCCTCCGCCCCGTCCTCCTCACCGTCTTCAAAACCTTCTTCTGATCCGCCCACCCCGTCACCGTCACCTTCTGTAAGTTCATGTCTATCTCCACGCTGTCCACACCTGAAATAACCCATAACTATTAGGGTTTTTATAGTTTTTCATCATATTATCAAGTGTTCTTGATCAAGTTAATTAATTTGTGTCTTGGGATTATTTGTATACCTTTAAGCTTTTCAAGTGCACTTTTGACTTTGCTTTCACATCCGGGACAATCCATGTGCACTCTCATCTCTATGATCTGAATCAAAGAACGTGAACAAGTTTCATCTATAGATCAAAATTAAATTCCTCATATCTAAATATATATATATATATATAGAACATAGAACCAAATGAAACTAAAAAGAATTGATATATGTACCGTCATTATTTTTGCTGTTGTTGTTTAATTCCTGAGAGGTTGTTGCTGATAAAGTTTGAGCGTTCTGGTTGGATATATTATGAGGAGAAGGAGAGGTAGCATGTATATATAGAAGAAGGGGCTTGTTTATTTGGAATAATTGAGTATGCTTCAAATTTTTTAATAAATAATGAATTATTATAGACTTAAAGTATGAATTAAACAAAGGGCCTTGACTTCACCGACTTTTAATAGTTTAAAAGCAAATTCAATGAAATGAGAGTTGAAGGAATAAAGGCATGCAATTATCTATGCCTTTGTTCATGTGGAATCACTAACACAAGAGGGAGCAGGAGAAGGTGGGTACCACGTGTGCGTGCAACCTCCACTTTAATATATTTACTCCATTCACTTCACAATTTATCAAGAACTAATTATTACTTCTTTTAATTCTTATTATAAAGAACTAACTAATAAATATATTTGGTCTTTTTTACAAGGTACTTACTTGATTACAAACAACATCAAATATATTTTTTTTACATGTATGCTTATAATTAATTAATAAGAATAGTGGGTAAGAGTAATAATTAACATAATATAATATTAGATTTTTATGCAATTAGCAAAAGTAATATTGAAAAATGCTTAAATTTAAGGACAAATTTAATGAATTTAATTGTTTTTATTGATTTGTGAGAATTGTTAGTTAATGTATTGTAATAAGGACCGAATAAAGTATATAATAATTATCTATGCTGGTTTTGACTTTATAAAGATTGTATAGGTCATGTATACCATAAATTTGAGAACTTTTGAAAAGAATTAGAAATTTTTCTATTTTTTGGGCAGTCCGATATGAAGAGATGGATGATGATATGACTTTTTCACTATATAATATTTCTCCTAAAGTATTAAAGACAAGGAAATAAACACCTCTCAACTAAACTGCTACACGTATACTTCCTCCAATTCTAAATGGGTGATCTGATTTTTTAGAGTTGATTTTAATCTTAAATATAAAATAAATTTTTTATATTTATCAATGTTTTCATAATTTAACCCTATTGATACTTCTTCAACAATAATTTTTTTAAAAAAGAGATAACATGAAATAAGGAAGATAATTATGGTATCTTAAAAAAAGATATATCATATTAACTAATTTAACTAATATTTTTAATTAAATTAAATAAATAATTCTTACATTAGAACACAGACTATAATAATTTATATTCCAACTAGTAACAATGAAAGTCCATACTCCTCAAACCGACTTACGGATAGTCAACTAAGTTACAATTTTATAAAAAATTTAGAAAACTGGAATTTCAAATTAAAAATAGTAGAATCTATACTTGATAAGTGTATAAGTTCATAATTATGAAAATAAAATAAATTTAAATTTTGAAGCGCCATGTTCTATTCTCTTTGGATGTTCTAAATGAACCTTAAAGTTGAGCTGACTATTTGGAGGCAATGCACATGCATATGGAAGCGACTCAAGCGCGGATCACATGTGATCGTTATTCAATGCTTTTTGCCGACCTCACCAATCATATACACACGTCTAAAGGCTAACGCCCAAGAAAGTATAATGCCAATTCAGTCTCTTGGCAAAAAAATTTCCAATACATCAAATTTAGGGCCTGTTTGGATCATAAA
The DNA here is from genome assembly GCA_037074495.1 of Acacia confusa. Classification (NCBI taxonomy): domain Eukaryota; kingdom Viridiplantae; phylum Streptophyta; class Magnoliopsida; order Fabales; family Fabaceae; genus Acacia; species Acacia confusa. The sequence continues at coordinate 7,309,610 of CM073509.1, forward strand.
AAAGGTAAGAATGGAAAGTAATAGAAATAAAAAGAATGAAAATATTTTGTCTCAATATGTTTGGTTTACACTGGAAATAAAAAAATTTATTTATAAGAAAAATTTTATTTAGTTGAAGGAAAATGAGATAAAATATTATTTTACATCTAAAAATAAAATATTATTTCAAATAACAAGAAACCACGCAATGCACACTCAAGTGTGCACTTTGAGTACCAAACATACTCGAAATGCATACTGAGAAGTGTGCACTCAAGTGTTAAAGAGTTGAGGCGAGTGTCCAGACATATTTATCACTCTCTCCTTCTTCCTCCCTCCACAACTGATCAACATTCATCCAAAAAAGGTGCGACATAATTCTCCCTTCATCTTCATCCACCACCATCATTGCCTCAAAACACCCCTCAAATAAAAAAATTTCAAATCAACACCCACACATTCATATATCTATAATACCATCTTTGACCTAAAAATACTTATTAGATAAAAAAATCTCAGACCAACACCTATACATTCAGAACTTTGGGTGAGATGTCAGATACACCGTCGTCTTAGAATAGGGCTTCCAAGGGCGTCCAAGTAGGTCTTGAATGAGGACTTGACGGGATTAAATCCTTGGAGGCGGCGACCTTACAGTTAAGTATGGAAATGTCGGTGCTCTGATTGGGTCGTCTCTGCCCTGGGTGATGAACATGTTTTTCTAGTTTAGGAGAGGCTTGCAGGCATATAAGTTGCAATTTTGGAAGAGGGCGGCGACGTTGCCGAAAGTGAAGTTGACGGTGCCGTAAATGTTGCAGTCTAGGTAGAACTGTCGAAGGGAATGGACGTAGAGAGTGTCTTGATATCCAACAAGGCTGCATTTTGTAGAATGCTGATAGATCGGCAGCACTGTTTCGCAAGCCACTGCTTGGTCCTTGCTTGCTCTTGCCGAGTCCTCAAATATCACGCCCTTCGCTATGAATCCCGTTCCTGCCACCCCTAAAACTCACAACGAGTTCTTGGACACCGGCAACACTTATCCCCACACCAAAATCACAGACCGCCGACGGCAACACTTACGTGCGTTGAATATTCCAAAGAACACTTTACTGTGTCTGGCTTCAACTTCTATCATAATTTGAACCAACGATATTGGTTATAAGAACAGCCTCTCACTTATAAAAAAGCTTTAATGCCTTATTAGGCTACAAAATCATTCACCTACTTAACTGCTTTTAGCCTTTAACTTTCTAGAAGCCATTGCTTCCGACAAATCAGGATCATCAATTAATATTGGAAGATATGAATCTTTTATGATGTCTCTTTGTCTTAATCTTTCACTGATAATTTTTTTGACTTGTAAATAGTATAGTGATTAACATTGACTGGCGGCCAAAAAATTAATGTTGAAGGATGTACACATTATTGGGCTAGTGAACATATATAGGACATTGAATTGGGCCTTGGCCTTTTAGGCAAAAAATATGTAATGATGGAGGTGCGATTTGAACTCACCCAACTTTGATTCTAAAATGCTTTGATGGCCATTGGATCACCAAGCCACTTGGTCTGTTTTACACACACACATAATACAAGTAAGAAAATGTAATATTTTACTCATTTGATTATATTTGTGCAGTGAATGACAACATTTGTAAAGCTATTCTCCATTTTAATAACAACTTGAATATAGGCAATAACAATTTAAGAATAATTTAGCAATTTAGGTACACACATTGACAATTTTGAGGAGCTTAAGTTGTTAATCTCTATACTTAAGTTGCTGATTCTTATACTCGAATTATCAACACGTGAACTTTAAAATCTCATATTCCTATTGAATCACCTATTTGTTGTTTTTTTTTTACCAATTTAGTAGTTTTTTTTTAACTTTTGTAATTCAAGTGGTACTTTTATGTTTATTTTCCCTTTGTTTTACTATGTAATAATTTTAAATTTTTCAAGTGAATGTTAGAAAATTATTCTTATAATTTAATTTTATCAGAATTAAAAAACATAAGATGTAACAAAACAAAATCAAATACATTATTACCGGCCGTCTAATTTAGTTTGTGGTGTCCAAACTAAGGATGAATATTTTCATGATCACCTTATTTAATATGTACATGTACTACTATAGAAATCATGATATATAATGGTATTGACTGTCATACATAACGCTTTTGAACCGTCATTTATGTGGCGTTAAAAAAGCTCCACATATATACATTATGGTTTCGAACTGTTATTTATTTCGAACATATTATAACGGTTATAATATAACATTCGTTATGTATTGAAGTTCGGTGAGGCCATGATATGTATGCCCATTGTTGTGATTAGAGCCGGTAAAATAGGCTCAACTTATAGCTCATAGGTTTGGATATGGTTAGGGTTGGGGATATCCCATCCCGCAAAATTGCGGGCCTATATAGGCCCACACTGTTTGGTTCGCACATTTTTGAAAAAATACAAATAATATTAAAAAACTCATAAGTCCCACACTTCCACCTTAGTACCTCTCAATCCCAAATAGGAAAAATCTCAGCATCGTTCCTCTTTTAAACCAAATTATTATATCTTGATTGCTTGAGGATGATTTGATTTTGGTTTGGTTGCAAACTTTAGAAAATTTGATAACTTCATCTTTTGAATTGTGGTTTATGTTTTTAATTTTTTATATGTGGAATGGTTGATGCTAGAAAGGCAAATTTGATGATTCATATATATGTGTCTTGGACTTTCAATAACATCAAAAAAAAAAAACGGATTTTCTTTTTTCTGCAAAAAAATGCAAGCCCCCTCATATACATTTACATAATAAATTACAATATATATTTACATTTTCATTCACATATAGAACAATAAAACAAATCATAATATATTTACAGCCATTTATGTACATGTATACACTATTAAAACCAAAACATTAAAATAAATTAAACATATCATTAGTATTTATAAATTTATAGTCATAATATGTATTATTTATGCTCCAACTGTTGTGGCACAGATGCCACCATCTTTTTAGCCACTTCTTCCATTTGTGAGTTGATAAACATCTTGTAGGAGGCAATAAAATACTCTACGAAAAGGAAACAATATGTGAAAGTTATATATTGTAATATATAGCTGACTATGTGTATATATGAACGAATTGAGCTTATAATATATCTTATTTGTATCAATATTTTTAGGATGTGTGTAATTAAGTCCTTTACATATTGTATCCCATAGTACCCATAATCACTATTCATATATGATTGCTTTGGGCACAACAAAGAAATGGGAAGAAAAAATTATCAGTCAGTCAAATATATAAATTATTTGTATGCTTCAATTTAATCTTATAGTCATTGGTAAAAAAAGTATATACCTTAGGACGCTGTCATTGGATGGCGTATTTGAATTGGACATTGGTGAGGTTGCAATTGTTGTAGTCGAAACCATTCTTCGTGTGGTACCTGTACATCGCTCTAAGAAGATACAATCATTTATATATATATATATATATATATATATATATATATATATATATATATATATATATATAATAATAAACATGCAAGTTGAACTGAATTATAAGAGATGGTGAATGAATAACTTATTGGTTGAATTTCTCTTGCATGTATGATTTGCTGTCTAGATCTATGCCCATGAAACCATAAAACCAAAACATTTAGCGAATTGGATTAACTACTATGAGTATTTAGTGCTCACTAAATACAACAATAGACACACTAGCTATTAGGACAATTACAAAATAAAGAAAAAATAATTTAAGAAGAGTTATAATGATGTTCCCACCTTGAATGTAAGGCGCAAAAAAGTAAGTGTCCTTCCGTCTAGCGCGCTCTTAATGAATTCATCTCCCAAAAACATCATTTGTTGTTCCTTGGCATCTTCCTCATGCCCTCACCTTGGTTATTGATTTGGTCAGAGTGGATGAGCTTTATCTTGTTCTAGAGGCGGTGAGCGATGAGGTTATTATAGTACAAGTACCTGAAATGTCAAAACCAACATATCAAAATGTAATCAAAGTTCTAAGCAGTCAACTATTCAATCACAGTTGAAAAATAACTTCATAAAAAGTTTTGACAAAGTTTGTACTTGTCATCTCCTTGATCAACACCTCACAAAATTTAAGGTGTAGTAGCCCCTCTTAACAATATCCCGCACTTGTGCTAACGCTTCTTCTAGGGTCTCATTCCTGAGTTTCGTAGGGATAGAATCAATACTAATGGGAATACAAGTACTAGGACCATCGAAACTAGAGACACTAACAAAACTAGGGGCATTATCAATGACGCAGGAAATAGAACTGACCATTTTAACTAGAAACCAAAACTCATTCAGTTAGTCACATGGAATAAAGCAATGGGTCTTCGAGAAAAACACCATACATGACTAAGGTCAAAATCTACATAGACAGTGAAATGCACAATAGAGAATGTGAATGCAGAAGAGAAATTATACCTTAAAATAAGAAGAACAGAGTAAGCAAAATAATGCGACCTAATTAGAGCTCTAAAACAAGAAAGCGAGTTAGAGCAATCAAAGCGACTCACACTGCTGTCAAACAAAAGTTCAAAGAAAGTAATGAAGCATGTGGTTCTCCTGGATGCGATAGTTGACAGGTGGAAAAGTCAACTTGAGTTATGTGGTTCTGAAGATGGAGGGTAACATTCAACCAAAGACAAGCGTGTCAAGTGTAATAATTTGGGAAAGTGAAGAGGCACGGGATAGTAGATACATGTTTTTAAAAGACTTGACGAAACTTGCTAACAGTTCTAAGTTTAGAACTATTATGATTGGTGGTCTTTTCTTATGGTTCTTAATTAATTAACAACCATAACGAACCTTTGACAGAAAGTTCACGGTTTTAGCATCACAACCATTAAGTTGTGTAAATGGTGACGGTGATTTATAAGTAACCATGAGGTATTGGACATGGTATTCTTAAAATTTATGGGTTTTACATAATAACCATTACTTATTTGACTTTTTTTAATAGTTTTTAAAGTTGATTATTCAACCTCATAGTGCAAACAATTTTTTTTAAAAAAACGAGAGTTTGAATAAACTAACAAAAAAATGCCTAAATTGATTGGTAACATTGTTTACTAAGAATCATGAAGAGATAATTGTTTTTTTCTTAAAAAACCATTTTTGGCCTATATTGCCATAACAATTAAATTTTTTCTCAACATAACCACTCACTACTAGAAAATACAAAATTTGTGAGGAAATATTTTTCTCTCACAAATATTTGTATATTTGTGACGAAACTAAAAATCCCTCATAAATCCAGCAATTTTGCAAGAGAAACTATTTTCCCTCGCAAAATAACTTAATTTTGCGAGGGAAAATAGATTCCTCGCAAAATTGCTAAATTTGTGAGGCACTTATCTTTCAACATATCAAATAACTTAGTCCTGCAGCATTTCTCATCTCCCGTCCTCTTCTTCTCCTCCGTCTTCCTCCTCCAATCTCTCACTCGATCGCTTCGTTCGTCCTCTCACGCCGTAGCTCCGCCGTCCTCCGTCCTCTCTTCCACCGTCCTCCTTCCCTCCTCTCTCACACCGTCGGACGACCTCCGTGCCCCATCCACCTCTCACGCGCGTAGGTCTCCTCAGCCGTAAGAAGTTTCACGCGCTCGCCCCGTTGATGTCACTGCCGCTGCCGTCGCCCCACTGTGGTCACACTGCTTCGGCTTGGTTTTCATTACCTTCATTTGCAGATTGTGGATGGTTTTAGGTTTAATTTGAGTTTTACGCACTTTTCTTTCATTATTGATTTTTGACGGAAGAAGATTTATTGATTTTCCAGTTCTATCTTCCCCCAAGATGTCTTCGATTGGCACATCAAAGGGAATCCTGGAGATTGCTAAGTTTGGGATCTATGTGATTGTTCCCATCGTTCTTTTGTACGCTTTTGCCAACAATACAAAGAACCTCCAGAGATTCATGGGCAATGTAATTTTCTTCTATCATTCCTTTGAAAAAGTGATCAATTTTATACATAGCTTGTGAATTATCAATGTTTATATTTCTCTTGATAGGCAGAATTAGTTTTTTTATAGATTAAATACTTTTGCTCGTTGTTTATAGTACAAAGCCCCATATTCAGCTTATTCTTTTATGCAGCCAGAAATTATTAAAACTATTCTTTTTTTTTTTACGATAATGTGGTCTGTAAACCAAAACCCTCTTGGGTGGCGTAGAGGATAGAATTATATTTCTAGGATGTTCTACACTTATGCCCTTGCATTTTAATGAAGATTCAAGCTTCACTTGACTAGGCAAGCTGCTTTTGGTTCTGGGAGAATCAGAGTGATGTTAATTATGATGCGTGATTTGTCTTGAATGTTTCCTTGTTACCTTCCCTAAGGGGTCCTGAAAAATAACTTGTATGTTTTTTTTAATATTATAGTAGACAGATACATTGTGAATTGATTAAGTTTTACCAGACTATGAATGGATCATTGGATTTAATTTAGTTTCCTTTCTCTCATATGTTTTGAATGTTCTTTATTAGTGGATTACTATATTTGTTAGTGTTTCGTATTGTTTGGAGAATCCAAATAACTGTTATCCGACAAGTACCAGGTTTTGGGATGGGTAATAAAATTGAGAGGAGGAGAAAGTGGTCGATGAAAAATACACTAGGTTTTGACATCTAATCTTGCTTTTTTGGTCTATCACTTGACAGTTCTTAATTTGGTGGTCATGGACTGAAAAATACACTAGGTTTTGATATGGTTGCTGGTTAATTTCATGCTTTTTGGATGCCTTCATAGAACTTTTCATTGTCAGAATAGTTCAATTTTACATTTGATATGCTCATGGAAGGAAATTTGAATCCTGTGAATTGCTTTGTTGAAAGTTAGAACTGTGAATCATTAAACCATGCTAATTTTTCCTTATTAACTATTGATGCAGATATACTCACCTCAATTTTTCCTAATTTAATTGGGTTCATTTTGCTCATAGACTACTTCTGTTTTTATATCAGGTTAGCTTAGGTCATGATATTGCTCATATAGCAGTATCGCATGCTACTTTTTTCTTTTTGCTTTGTTGATTTTAACCTAATAAAATTTGCTTACTTTTCATAATCCATTGCCTTGATCTCATTTCGTATATTTGTTATATGCTTTTGTGAATATCATGATGTCCTGTTTTCATGTGCTTATTTGAGTTTAATGAAACCTAAGGTTTTAATTATTGATGGCTTTGGGTGTGTGTGTCCGCGCGTGGGGGGGTGTATTAGAATATTTTGATTTTGAAGCATGTTTAGATTTGACATCCTATTTCTTATTATAGAAGAATGTACTGTACAAAAATCTATATTTTAAAACTGGATTTTTTTTCCAAGAAGAATTTACTGGACTTTTCAAACCATATTATGTTATTGATTTTTTATTTTCTTAAAATAAATACTAGACATTAGATGTTGTGGATGGGAAGCAAGCTAGAAGGACAAATTCTTCAAGCCCATTAGGGGAGCTGTTTGACCATGGTAAATTTGCATCACAATATTTATTTTTCAATTGTTTATCTTAATCCATGCAATTTGATAGTGATGAATATATATTATACTACGTTGCAGGATGTGATGCGCTTGCTTGTACAGCATGTCTGCAGTTTTGGTTGTTATCTATAAACTCTTTAACTTTTAAAAGAGAATAAAGACAATCATCTGTTGAAATTTGTATCAGTTTGAATCATTGGCTTTTGGGAGCACTATTATGTGTGGAAGAAGTACTTTTTGGCTCTGGTTAATATCTGCAGTTCCATTCTATGGTGCTACATGGGAGTAGTAAGTTATCATGTTTCTTGTTGTTTTGCGCTTGATAACATGTTGCATAGATTTTTTTCTCTTTTTCTTTTTATAGGAAACTCCCTTAATTTTTATGGAATGCCTTGTGGTTTACATATTAAACCTTGTGGTTTTGAACCATTGATCATTACCTAAACCTTGCCACTCTTGATTTTATAATATTGTGATTATTTATCAGTGATTAGAAAACCAGAGTTGAATACAACATCTTAAACGAACTATTGGGGTTAGATTAGAAAATGGATAAATAAAATGGTTGCTCCAAAAGAGGCTACGACCATCAATTCAAAAAAATATCATTAGATCTATTGATCTATTTTCCTGAAAATTCATGCTCACAGATATGTATTGGTTTTGGTACTTACATATGCTGATGAGAATTAATTTCAACTTACACTCAAGTTTGACAATTCATCATGTTTATGAGCTTGTCATTTTTTATTTGAAATAGATATAAACAATGTGCACCCATACGCATAAGATTAGAAAACAAGATCAGGCATACCATTTATATCTAGGAAAGTCTACAAACTTTAATGGGAGTGAAAATTTTGAAAATCTGCATTTTTGTTTTTCTCTAGTTCATGAATACCATTTAGAAATTTGTTCTCATGATATTGTTACTAATGGAAGAATTTCGCTCCTCATGGCTTGAATGGAAAACCTTCTTGGAAGCGCTCATTGTAGCATATATTAGTGGCTTCCATTTCTTCATTTTTATGTGGCTACCATCTTGTGTGCATCTCACTTTTATGCTCTGGTTGATCTTCCTTCTTATATCTGTAATTTCTAGGGGAAGATGTTATTAGCTTTGATTGTTTTTGCTGATGCTAATGCAGAGTAGTCAACGAAACCTTAAGCATTTCTATGGGGTATGCTTTAATAATCCTTTGTAATGTTGGTTTTGTAGAAGATAAGAGGGTAAAGACGTTAGAACAGAAGGTAATCGAGCAAGGAGATATGATTAGTGAGATGCGAGCACTTCTCCAGGCCCTATTGAAGGACAAGGGTACAGGGCTACCTCCTGGTGATGACAATGATACTGGTGGTGACGATGATCATACTGCTGCTGTTTAGAGACTTTTTTAGTTCATTTTGGAACATTATAATTTGTAATACTTTGTTTTTGCTATATAAACTCGTATGATTGTACAATTTATTTTTATGATACACAATTCCTTTTATTTTCTAATTTTTCATATTTTTTTATGAATTTATTTTATTTATTTGATTTTTTTTTATTTTTTAAAAAATAAATTAGAATTTGTGAGGGAAAATGATTCCCTCGCAATTTGCGAGAGAAAATTTTTCCATCGCAAATTTTGAATTTTGCGAAGGAAAAAGCAATTCTTCTGTCGCAAAAGTGATTTGCGAGGGCATTTTTTGCGACGGAAAATTTTCTTGCTGCAAAAGGATTTTGCGACGGAAAAATGCTTGTTTTGCGACGGAAAAATTCCGCCACAAAAATGGATTTTCTAGTAGTGACTACTGTTGTCCTCCGCCTCCTCTTGCTTCTTCCCCTTGCTCAGCACATCATCAAAGTCTAAGAAATGAGATGAAGGGTCTAGTGAGATGCCTTATGGAGTGGTCAAGACTTGCCAACGTCTGTAGCAAAGCCTCCATTTGAGGAGGAGGCCTAGGAGGAGAAGGAGGAGGCGGTGGTGGAGGAGGAGGGTGAGGATGACAAGGAAGAGGACAAGGGCGAATGGAAAGAGCTCTCTGATGTTTGACTAAGATGAGGGAGAAAAGGACGAGGTTATGAAAATGTGTTTTTTAAAGAAGTATTGTGAACAAAATGAATACTTTATTCTAAAGTATTTAACTTTAGGAGACTTGGTACTTAGTGTCGAATCGAACAAGGTTTTAAAAATATGTTTTTTAGATTTGTACTCTACTTGACGATTGCTTATTGCTGTAATTTTTGTTGTTCATACTTTATGGTCAATTGACCTAACCGCTATGTATGTGTTTTCGTTCATTAAGGTTGAAAGATAAATCGTTTGTAAGTGTTATATGACGATTATTTCAAAAAAAAAAAATCGTTGTTTTTGTCACTAAATAAATGACAATTATTAACTTTACCTGTTCTATTTGTGTTTTTGCAAATTCTGCATCTTAATACATCAAGGTGCACATAATTAACCATTACTTATAAGCATTATGTATCCTTGCACTATTATGTATTAGGTGTTATAAAAGCTCAAATTGTGATGAATCTAAATTCCAGTTAATTATGATGGAGTCACTACTTCTAGTGCATTGCACGGGCTCTTGCATAGATTTTTTCTTTTAATTTTATTTAATCTGATTTTTATAAGGCAATTAAAATTAGTAGATGCCTTTCAATCAGTAGATTTTTGTTAATTAATTTGACTCAGTAGGGTCATGTCGATTCATCAAATTGATTTTTAAAAGGAATGGACATAAAACAATAGTTATTAATTACATGCAATTGTTTTGCCCAATATTTATTTCATGCAAATTTGTTTGGCCGGAGTTACATGCACTCTTAATTTAATCTATTTTTTTATAAGGCAATTAGCAGATGTTTTTTAATCAGTAGATTTGTAATTAATTTGAATCCGTAGGGTGATGTCGATTCATCAAATTGATTATTAAAAGAAATGGATCTACAACAATAGTTACTAATTACAGGCAAATTTGTTTGGCCAGCGTAACATGCACTTTTAAACCATGACACGGTTAAGAATTAATAAAATCTGCAAAGTACGTAATTAAATAAAATAAATGACCGCGTAATCAAAATTTGAATTAAATTCGTTACTTGTGAATTATTGCCATGTTTATTTTGTAAAATTCATTTGAATCTATTGCCCATGCATGTAAATAAACAGATTGATGCCATTTGTTGATAAATTCAAAAGATGCTAGTTATGGCCAGTATTAATATCTCGATATATTGTTAATCGTAAGATATATCGAATATTTAATTTAGTAAATTTATCCTATGTTTAACTAGCAGTAGTGAACAAATTCTTATAATTTATAATTTTTCGTTTTTATTGAATTAATGAAAAATATAATTATATATGTAGTTTTATTTTTTCAAAAACTGTTTCTTATTGTAAAATACGATTAGATCATAATTAATCGCACTGATTTTTCACGTGTTTAAAAATGTTTTCGTAACTTTCCTTTTTATAATAAGTAATGAATCAGTATTTGATTTGAAAAGCTACATACTTTAGTTTCCTCATTAATTTCAGGTCGAGAAAAGTTTCCTAATTAATTTTAGGACCCCATATATATATCATCATCTTACTCATCACAAAACCTCACCTCTGCAACTCAAAAACCCTCAGCTCCTTCTCTGTGTTCTGTCTCTCTCTGCATCCATGGGAATCGGCCCCTCTCCCCCTCCCTCTTCCTCTCCGTCAATGCCTCCTTCCGTCACACCCTACGATGGCTTCTCCGTTGGAGAAGTGGTCGAAGTCATTAACAAGCCGCCCGGCTCTTACTATGAAGCCACCGTGATCTCTCGCCTCGCTAAGGGCTCCTATGTCGTCGAGTACAACACATTGTTGAACGACGAAGAAAATTATAGATTTCTCAGAAAAGCCATTGACCCTAATGATCTTCGTCCTCTGCCGCCGCAATCTATTGACGTCCCAACCACTGTTTTTTCTCGGAACCAAAGGGTGGACGTTCACGACCAAGAAGGCTGGTGGGCCACTATGATTACCGGAAGCAAAGAGTCCGGCGACGGCTATCTTGTTTACTGTTACTGGAATCCCGTGGACCGTGACGTTGAGTTCCATTCCGGTCAGCTTAGGGTTCATCAAGAGTGGATTGGTGGGGACAACTGGATTTTGCTCTAGAGATTTCGAGTTTTTCTTTATTTGATTCATCACCATCTGGCTTCTTTTTATTTCTTCAGCGATCTTTCCCCACTGTTCTGGAGGAAGTTCAAGTTTGTTATGAATTCTTGTGTTTCAAGTTACTGTTAGTTATGAGTTCTTGTGTGTCAAGTTACTGATCTTTTCTGATTATTGTTGTTCTTGTGTGTGAAAAAACTTTCCTCTTCGTTCATATCAAAATATGGATTATTTGATTTTGATTTATGAGGATTAAAGGATTTAATTGTTGAGTTGCAACTACTTTTAAACTTTTTGAAGATTTGTAAAAGGATTAAGGTATAAATTTATTTGGAAATTTTTGCTGAACACTTGAAAGGTTTTTTAGGTTTAATGTTACCAAAAAGTTTGAATTTAAAAAACTAGTGGTCATCTTTGGACTACATTGAACCTAAAAAACATTGCTCATTTCTTAATTAACCAATTTCTAAAACAACTTTTAAATTTTACGGGAAATTTGTAAATAAAACCGTTGATTTTTAAGTAATTCAATATTAAAGTATTAATATTTTAATAATATATATAGTAATAAAAAAATTGTATTCTTTAATTTCAACAAAGTAGTGTGTACTCAATGGCAAGTCAAAGTGGCTGGTTAAAATGATATTTTATGTAGTTAAGACATAACGATCCAAGACATTTATTTGTAATTTTTGAATCTTAACTGGTAATAGTTTTCTTTTAGGTTACTTAATTATATAAGTTTATGGGAACATTTCTGTAATTCTTTTGGACAACTAACGTACATCTAATAAAGGTAACAGTAGCACACCTTTTTTTAATTTCTCTGTGTTTCGTATCCTCCTCCCTTTATCAAATTAAATAATGAAAAAATAAATAAATACTGGAAAAAAAATAACTAACTTTTTTTTATATATATAAAAAAGTTTAGGTGGATTCGGCACTGATCCCCCACCAAGGTCAGGGCACAGCCCAGGGCTCTTTAAGCATTTACAAGGGACTTACAAGATCGCCTATCAAAGGAGACCTCACAATGGTAGAGGGAATCGAACTCTCGTCCTTTTGGGATTTGAGCTCGTTCCTTATCATCTGTGCCAACTCTTATTGGCAAAAAAAAAAAAAAAACTAATTGAATGGTCTAAGAATGCAATAAAAATACAAAACATTACTTGATAATTTTTTTGTGTGGACCCAAAGTATCCCCAAGTCAATTTAGACTTGAGCCTAATCTTTGTTGGGCTTGAAGCATTAAAGTTAAAGCCTGCCCAATAAATACACTTCTAAGCCAATGAGAGGTGACATAGATGGTAAGGAATCTAGGATTAGGCCTTTGGGTCATAGGTTTGATTAGGTGTCTTCGCTGAGACTCCTTTGGTAGGCGATCTCGTAAGTCCCCAATAAGTACTCATAGAGCCCGGGGCCGTGCAGGGCCTTGGTGGGGGACTGGTGTCGAACCCTTCCAAAACTTTTATATATCAAAAAAAAAAAAAAAACACTTCCGATAGTCAAACTAATATTATTCTCCTTACGAGTTTAGATGACTTACCATTTCAACGTACGGGTTGTTGATTATAAAATATATAAAATTTAATTGTGATGAGTTAATGAAAATATAAACACTTGCCCTAGGCAAGCACTTCAAGAGGCTTTGTAGAGAGGGGTGAGTAATTGATGAATGTTAAATATAATTTTGTCGATTCTATATATACACCACAGTTCATCAGACAGATATATATATATTCAAAATATTATATTGGTCTGTAACCAGTCTAACTAGTTTTAATTGGATCGGAATTGAATGTCATATTAAGAAAGAACCTGTACAACAATATTATGATAACACTAAAGCTGTGCAAAAGAAATATACGTAATGCAAAGCATGATATAATAATTTCCTGTAACCATCTCATCTTTGTAAAGTACGTAATAATAGAAAATGGCTCTTAGCAATTGTCTGAAGAAATTTCTCATGTATTAGAAACGTTCAGTGGCAAACATCTCCATTGTTTGAAGAGCTTTAATTTGCTGATCTTGATGAGGCTTCTCCTGCTGCATCATATGAACAAACTCGTAGTGTCCAGAGAACTAGAATCTCTGGGAGAGCTTAGTTTCTTTTTGAATTAGTAGTAGAAGCTGTTTTTCTAATATGATGAATTACAATGTATGTACAAAGTAACTGAGAAAATTTTTATCTTGGCTTGTGAGAAATGCTCCTCAAACACTAATTCAAGCAGACCCTTAAGGATCTAAATATGTAGAAACCAAGAGGCCCTTCTTCTCCAGGTAAACTTAATTATTTTATATCAATGCCTAGTGTTATTATATACAAATTTACTGCAGATTAAGTTCCTCAAATTCTGCAGTTCAGCTGGTATTGCATGATTGCATCAATAACCATGTATCCTAGTATATCATAGATAACCATTCCTTTTTCTGTTAACTAGTCTATATATCTATTATTTGATGCTTAATTATTAATGTTGTTTATTCCTTTTTGTATCATGCTGTAGATTGTTGAGCACAATTAGGTGGTTCTTGAGGGTGACCCCTCATTGATGCTGAGACTCAGATTTCGTCATAAATAAATGCCAGCTTTCAATGCGTTGTAAGTACATATCAATAAGATTTTTCATTATTATTTATTTTGGAAGAGTTCATGTTATTAATAAGGGTTATTTAATAGTACTAGTACTTATCAAAGAGATGAGAACCATTTACAAAACCTCACTATATTTAATTTTGTTTACCTAGAATTAATGAGTGATTTTCCCTTAATAACATATGTGTTTGTTTTCTGAAAACAGGATATAACAAAAACATAATCCACATAAAAGCCATTTTGTGTCACGGAGGGTAAAAAACACTAATTTGGAGGGTGTAAAATATGTATGTACGCTACTGAATGAGGCCCTGAGCTGCCTAGTATTAGTAGAGAAGATAAAACAATTTCGAGTCTTTGGGAAGCTCATTTATTAGAAAAGGTGAAAAGCTATATGCTTTAAATCTCCAAAGAGATTAATTTTAAGTCTAAAGTGATTTATGAATACTCTTGATCAAGTCAAAAAATTTAGTTGAAAATTATTAAATACATGATACATATTATTTCCGGTTCTTAATATAAAATTTCATTCGTAATATTAGGGGTGTTAATGATGTCCATGACCTTGATCACCTGCCTAAGCCTGCAGCAAAATTGTCCAGCTCAACCCAAGAAATACCGCAACCCAAGAAAGATTGGGCATAATTGGGCTGAACATTTTTGCAGGTAGGGCTGGGTATTGGCATGGTATGCCACCCTGCCCATTTGGCCCTGCTTAGTAGTGTATATAGTATTATATTTTTTTATTTTTTTTATACAATAATATTATTTTTTAAAAAATTTTCACTTATAAGTATTTGACTATTTGTTAAGACATATGATTGTCTTTTTAATTTCAAGACTCAATTTGTAAATTTATTTTAAAATATTTCAAAATATAGAATTATAGATTTCATTTGAAGTTTTCAATATTGTTTATTAGGTGTGATTGAAGTTTTTTTTTCACATAGAGTGTAACTGGGTATTGCCACTTGGGCAAGGCGATAGCCCGCCCTACCTAGCCCATTATCTCCCTGCCTAAAATTGTTAGGGCTTCTATCGGGCAGGGCTGGACACTAGACTCCATTTTCCTGCCCAATGATTTTTTGGACAGGGCATTGGACATAGGTCTCGCTCTGCCCATGAACACCCCTGCGTAATATAATCTGCATGATGAATGTACGAGATTTTATATTGTCAACAGAAAAATATTATATATGATTAAAAAACACAAGTCATGTGAGTGATGAATAAAGTGGGAAACATGAAATATAAGTGAGAGAAACATGAAGTAACAGATCAAACTTTATAACTGAGACCCACCATCCTCATTCCCAAGTGGACAAGCCCCCAGTTTTTCTGCTGATATTATTACCCCACTCTCTGTCTTTAATTATTTATTTGTTTGGGCCCATTATCACGCGTTGCACCCTTCCCTCTTCTGTGATTATATATATATCTATTGTGCACGGTGCTCTGAAGGAACTATTCGCAGAAGAAGAAGAGCATGGCTTCTCCTAATTATAAGGTGCTCTGTTTGCTTCTACTTCTTATTCTGGTGGTCTCTAATGGCGACATTAAGGCGATTTTAGCAGCAAGATTTCACGGAGCTAATAATAAAGATCAGCGTTTTCATTCTGCAACATTCTTTTTCCCTAAGAAGATGATGTTGAAGACGACCAGCTTCAGTTTACTGCCTAAAGGCTTCCCAATTCCTCCTTCAGGGCCTTCCGACCGCCATAATGGAAATGCTCCTTCTGGAGCCCCCAAAGAAACAGATTGATTATACATATATACAGACAGAGAGAGATAGAGAGAGCTCGAGCTAGGTCTTTAGTTAGTTTCTTTGGGTTTCTGTATGTTTCTGTGCTGTGAAAGGAGAAAAATGATGCTAGCTAGGAACATTGATGGCTATATATATATATATATATATATATAGATGTTGTTGAAATATTCCTATAGCGTCGTCCATTATATCTCTATGACTGCGCAGAATCTTGAGGAATGAAATGAACAAAGTTTTATATTTATTTACTTTGGAACATTAATTCTTTTGTTGATTTTCTTTCAGATAATCTGATCTTCTTTCCTCATCTTCTGAACTCCCTAGTCGCTGTAATTTCTGGTCTTTGGTACAGTTTCCTTACACAAAATCTCTGTTATGGCATTAATGTTGACATGAATTTGAGTTTGATAATAACGCCCCCTCCTGACTATAAGAGAGTATCACAATTTGCATGTGAGTGCATTCAATACAACTAATCTTATCCATTTTTATTATAAGGTATCAACTAATAATTATCATAAATTAATAAAAACAGATAAAATCATTAAACCTGTCTTAAAATTTAAGTAATTTCGAATATTACTCCTTCTAATTGTATTAAACTCTAATATCATACTCCCTCTGGTCCTAATTATAGGACAACATTTGGGAGTTGGTTTTGGTCATAATTATAGGACAAAATTTAAATTTTTGTCAATTTCTTCCTAAAACACCCTTATTTTATTCTTTCAAGTATATTTAGTTTTTAGTACGTATATGCATTTAAGTGCATCAAATTTTCTAGTTAATAAAACTTTTAAATTGTTGGATTTTAATTTGTTTATCAATGAGTTAACGTTAATTTATCAATATATATATATATATATATATATATATATATATATATATATATATATATATATAAACACACATATATTTATATATGTATACACACACGTTATATAAATATACATATGTGTGTGTGTTTATGTATATACTTGTGTGTCTGTATATGTGTGTGTGCAAACGGATACACTTGTTTTTGTGTGTGTGTGTATTTGTGTATTTATGTACATGTGTGTGTGGATGTGTGTATACATGTGTGAGTGGGGGGGGATGTGGAGGTTTCTATTTGTGCGTAGATATGTGTGTGTATCTGTGGGGTGTGTGTGTGTGTGTTTTTAGGGGGTTGTAGATATATATGTGTGCGCATACACATACATACATATGTGTGTGCATATGTATATATAGCAAGACCATTATTTCAATTAAAAAGTATGGAAATGAAGATTCTAGGTTGGGGAGGTATGTTAATGTCATTGAAAATTTATCTAAGGGCGTTTTAGGAAAATGAATGAAATTAACTAATTTAATCCACCTCCTTAATCTCTCCAAAATCAGTTAAATATGTCTTATAATTAGGACCGTAAGGGATATTAATTATTATTTTCGTCAACTACCTTTATTAATTATGGTATACATGGAAAACAAATATCTAACGCTCTTTGGAAATAAGTACGTGACTTATAAAAAGGATCATATATAATTATTAGTTGGTGTTTTATAATAAGTACGAAAGGGAAGGGTAACATTGAATGATTTGAATATATTAGGGCCAATGAATTTGAAATTTTACATATGACGCGGTGCCTTTAATCAAAGTTACGTTGCAGTTTAGACTAACCATTAATTACAATAATTATTTAATAGTTTTTCCTTACCAGCAATTACTCTTGGTTATGTTTTAGCCATGTGAAATGGAAATTAATTGTCATAAAAGTATTATAATAAGAGAGATAGAATGTAACAGTATAATTGAATGTGATTAGAGTTGACCACTTCCAGATAATATTAAAGGTTAAGATGCAAATTTAGCAACAACTATTTTTCTATGAGCACTCAATATAATTAATTATTTTCGGATATAAAATTTACATAATTTCAATTTGTTCGGGAGCAGATTTTGCAATGCACCCAAGTTAACTTCCGTTCTTTTTTGTATTGTAGGTCCCACCAATTTTGTCACTCATTTTAATATATTTTTAGAAGGATTGAGGTATGAATTTAGCAATGATTTTTTTTTTTTCTGTGCACCCAACACAATTATTTTCATAAAAGCATTTAGCAGAAAATAGGAGCAATTACATAATCCCCTTAGTTTTTTTATAAGGGCATGTATAAGATAAATAAAGAGATTTACAAAATAAATAAAGGAATTTAAACTAATCTAGGGAGTTAAAAAAATTTGGTCATTCACATATTTATCTTGTAAATACTCATATTTTTCTTTCTACTGACAATTTAATTTTATTTTGACCCAATGGAGTGTAGTAAAATGTTTTTAACTAATTGTATTCTTTTAAATCCCTTTCTTTATCTTGTAAATACTCTTATTAAAAAAATAAAGTAATAGAATTAATGTAAATTCATATATTTATCTTGTAAATGCTCTTATGGAAAAAAATTATGTTAGGTGTTTATAGGAAAATAGTTCCTTACTAAATTTGCACCTTAACCCTTTTAAAAAGATATTTAAAAAATAGAGAGTGAGAAGTCTGGTGGGACCCACAATGTATAAAAGGTAACGGAAATTAATTTTCTTAATAACATTATTACATTTGCTCCCACATAAATTATTTATATCTATTTTTGTACCCGAATAGAGTTAATTGCGCTGCGTACCCATAGAAAAATAGCTAGTTGTTAAATTTGGATCTTCACCCTATCATTAATCCATTAATACATACCATGGTTTAAATTTATCCCTAGAATGCATGCATATCTGTCATGTGTTATTATATTGTTGTCAAACTTGTAATTTGACTCATAGTTTACCATTTTAGTGTTCATATCTTATTAAATCGTGTCAACTCACTTTTTGACTTGCTACCCCATAAACTTGGTTGAACTTACAAGTTAACTCTCTAGATTTAAAGGTTGGATAAATATTAGTTTTTGCCTTTCTTTTTTTTAAAAAAAAAAATTCTTTGGACCAACTCTTTGAATATTGATGGATTTAATTTCAATAATTTGATACTTCCTCATGATATTTATTTATTTTTAAAGAGGTCATTTTCAGGGGGCTCTCTTATTGAGCTGATATTTTGAATATTTTATATTTTACTTTATAATATAATTGCTTTTTATTTAAAGAAAAATTTTAAAGGTTAAAAACACCAACTAAATCAAGTTGAATGATTGGGCCAAACGGAACTAGAGATGGGCATTCACACTCCTTAGCCTAACCTAATGGATTTGTGTCTGAGAGAGATAGAATGGGAGGTAATGAAGAGAGAGAAATTGAAAATAGTAAGGACTCATCGTCTTTGAATATTTTGTTTGATATAACTATTTAAATGGGTCAGTTTAGAATCGAGTATTGTCAGGATTTAGGAGTGACTCTTCTAAAGGCAGAAGTTGAAATAGGCTAAGCCCCTTTTAGAAGCCTACAATCTAACGTAGATTTTGTTTGTCCCATTAGCTTTCAATTCATGCATAGAGTCCTCATTCGTTGATGGGAGAGTTCCCATCAGTCAGCGACTTGGTTTTATGCAATATACAAGGCGACACGGGCGAACACTAATTTAGCCTATTTAAAAAATAGGTCGAGCTCAGAATTAGGCTCATTGTCAAACCTTTTTAAGTAAACAGATCAAGTCTATTTTCATAAGGTTTAGTCTACAAGTTTGATCTATTTAGTTTTTTTAAAAAAAAATACCACTATTATGTATAATTATATATAACAGACCCTAAATTAATTTATAAATTATTTATAAAACACTAAGTTTTGACTTTGAGTTACACATTCCATCATTCGCTCATGAGTTTAACATTTTCATTCATCTTTCGATTGTATCTATTTCCCTTCCCCCAATTGCTCAAGTTGGCGGTGCTAGCAATCACTGCCTCTCTTTTAATTTGTGTCACTCATTGAAGCATTAAAATTACAAAAAGTTTATTTTAGTGATGCCTAAATGAAACATATATTAACCACATTTGGAGGAGTTTGTCCGAGTTCCCGTGAGAAAAGAGAAAGAGGTAAAATCCAATTGTACATATCATTTGTATTTATTTGATTTTAGAAAACGTATCTCCTTAACAACAAATAATTGATTTTTCTTATTCGTATGTGCTCATACAACTGTTACCACTCCGTATTGTTTTATTTTACTCCTTAAACTCTTATATTTATTGTAAGTGAGAGTATAATGGATCCTAAACATTTAAAATATAATGATGTTTTTTTTTTGGATCCATGAGAGGGCAAAAGCCCGATTACAAAGTAAATAGACTAAGGGGAATCAGATCCCATACACTCTTTATCCAGTAAAGACTGCAAATGAGTCGGGCAAGATAAGAGAAGTCTTTGACAAACCACACTTTGCTGAAGCATCAGCAACTTGGTTTTGCTCTCTTTGTATGTATTGACATTTCAGCCCCCATTGTTGCTCCATCAAATCCAGAATCTGCATGTACTGCCACTGTTAATCAGATTTAATTTCTTGAACCTGATTCAACAATGATCTTCCTCAAACCATAATACCAAGCCATTTTAAGTCCTTTGAAGACTTATCATTCCTTTGCTTCCAAAGCATTACAGGTTCCGATTCAATGTGTAAAACCCACTAACCAGCGTCCTATATATGATCTCTCAAAACGCCTCCTAATGGAGGTGGTGGTTGCCATAATGCATTTCTGTGTGCAGAGGAATCTTCCCAAAAATCATTAATATGAACATGTTCCAGGGGTTTCTCAAAGTCATCATTTAAAATGAAGCCTTTTTAAATAAGCACGAGGGACTATACATGAAATTGTAGGCACAAGCTTTAAACTTATTTAAATATTTATATTTTAAATAAGCATTTAAAAATATTTCAGACAATGTCATGTCTATTGAAAACTCGATCCTAAGTCTCAGGTTCAGGTTATATATCTGACAACTTGGGTGTATACCGAGTAAGACCACTGAGCACCGATGATGGGATGCTAGGGACTGCGCGTGGGATATACTTCAAATTTTTCCATTTAAAAATGTGGACACTTACAATGGACGACATCTTGTTTCTAGGAAGCAGATTTTTTTTGAAATTCAGAAACATGTTCTATGTATATTATAAATGTGAGAATCAATCAACCTTAGTATAGATTTTATTTAATATATTAATAACAAAAATATTTAACTATTCAGAAGATCTCATTCCCCTGTTAGAAATTCGACACTGTCGTCGTCTTGTTTTCTATGGATCTAGATTTTCAGTGCTACAAAATGAGTCAGGGGAAGAGGAGCAGAGGAACGAAGAGGAGAGTTTTCAGGGGAAAACACAAGCAGAAGGAGGAAAAGAAGAAAGAAGAGCAAACAGGCAACAAAATCAGAAGCAAAGACAAGATAGAAGTGGGGGTAGGGAAGAAGGAAGAAGAGAGTTCTCTGGACAAAAAAGCAGTACTCTAGAGAAAGTAGCAATGAAGAGTAATAAGGAGAATGGCGATAGGAGGAAAAGTGGAGCCCTTAAAATAAATACTGCGGGAAATATGCAAAAATATGAGGAGGAAAAATCCAGCCTCTATAGAAAAGAGGTGGAACGAGAGAATTACATAGAAAGGCACGAGTGGAATGAAGTGGACATGGAGGAAAAGGAGAATTTACACCCAGGGGGAGTCCAGTTCAGAGAGCTTCTGAGCAGAAACAAACACTCGAGTGGCATACAACCCAAAGAGGTAGAAGAGGAGCCCAGAGATAACCTCGGTATGAGCATGGATGAGGAATTGCCCACTGCGGTACTAGCTGAATAAGGTTTTGTTACAAAACTTTATCACTTACAATTTTTTGTTGTTTTCAATATGAAGTTTATAGTATGGGATGTGAGAGGGGCAGCGAGCAAGGGCCTTGCAGCTGCAATAAGGGACTTGAAATATAGACATAAGTTGGACATGGCAGTTATTTTAGAGCCAAGGATTAGTGGCAATCCGGCTACTAAAGTAATTAAAAGTTGGGGATTTAAACATGAAGTAAGGATGGAGGCTGTAGGCTTCTCTGGAGGTATCTGGATACTGTGGGAGGTAGATGACCTGAAAGTAGATGTAATAAATATGGAGGCAAACTGAATTTTGGAGGTGAGGAGATGCTCCTAACAGCAGTATATGCTAGCCCAAATGAGTCTAAACGCAACAAGATCTGGGAGATGTTGTATAGCATAGCCTGTGAAGTAGAGGAACCATGGTTGCTGATTGGAAACTTTAATGAAATAAAATCTCCAGCAGAACAGAGTGGGGGTGGTAGAGTAAATGTAAACAGATGCAATAAGTTCAATGACTAGATTGAGGACTGCAAGTTAATTGATTTGGAGACTTGTGGTCCTTTTTTCACCTGGAAGGGCCCTAAATGGGAAGGGCTAGAGAGGGTCTACAAGCGTTTGGATAGAAGTTTATGTAACATTAGTTGGCATGAATTGTTTGGGGAGGCTGTGATTAAAGTAATCCCCAAAATTTGCTCTGATCACCACCCTCTCCTTGTCTGTACAAAATTGGAAGAACAAACACACAGGAAAAGAGTGTTCAGATATGAAGCAGCATGGCATCTGCATGAAGGTTTTGAAGAGATGCTGAGAAGTAATTGGGGGGTTTGGAAGATGCCCATGCTAATCTAGAGATTTTGCAAACAGAATTAGTTAACTGGAACAGAGAGACCTTCGGCAGAATTGAGGGTAGAAAGAGAAATATTTTAAAAAGGCTTGAGGGGATTCAGAAGAACATACAGAGACACTACAACCCCTATCTAACAAGATTAGAAAAGAGTTAGAGGAGGAGCTGCTGAACATACTTCATCAAGAAGAGGTGATGTGGTTCCAAAAATCAAGGGGTAGATGGATTGAAGAAGGAGATCAAAATACACGTTATTATCACACAAAAACTCTTGTACGAAGAAGAAGAAATAAAATCAGGATGCTTAGGAAAGAGGATGGAGAGTAGGTTGAGGAGGAAGAGGAAATTGTAAATATGTTTCAGAATTTCTATGAGAATCTGTTTAAAAAAGACAAAAAGGACAGGGATTGGGTTTGTACAAAACAAAGGTGGGGCCACGTGGAACAGGATAAACTAAAGGAGATAAGTGTGGATTTAAGGGAGGATGAAATAAGAAGAGCCTTCTTTCAAATGGGGAGTTTTAAAGCCCCTGGAAGGGATGGATACCCTGCTGTTTTTTACCAGAAGAATTGGAGAGTGGTTGGAGAATCGGTAATGAAGACCATAAAGGAGTTACGGAAGCATCCAGAGAAGATAGGGGAAATTAATGAGACCCTAATAGTCCTAATTCCGAAGATGGAGAGGCTTGAAACAGTAAGTCAGTTTAGACCTATTGCCTTGTACAATGTCATATACAAGGGGTTATCTAAAGTAATAGTAAATAGATTAAAATCTCTCATGGATTGCTGGATCTCACCATACCAGACAAGTTTTATCCCTAAGAGGAGTATTCATGACAACATTATAGTAGCTAGAGAAGTTGTGCATTCTTTGAGGAATTTGCAACGAAGGAAGGGATACATGATTATCAAAATTGATCTCGAGAAAGCTTATGATAGAATGAGCTGGGATTTTATTTGTAGAGTGTTGGAGGAGTTGGGGTGTGAAGAGCATATGAGGAAGGTAATAATGGGATGTCTGACATCCGTTAAAACAGTCTTGACGTGGAATGAAAGCAAGAGAGATGCTTTTACCCCGATTAGGGGACTTAGGCAAGGGGATCCACTTTCCCCATACCTATTTGTTTTAGGGATGGAGAAGCTTACGCACATGATTTCAGATTGTATAAATGATAAACTATGGAAACCGTTAAGAATGGGAAGAAGGGGAGTGGAGATTTCGCATCTGTTATTTGCAGATGATTTGTTACTTGTTTGTGAGGCAAGCATGGATCAGATATGTCTGATTATGAATGTGTTGGACAAATTTGCAGAGGTTTCAAGTCAAAAAGTGAGTATTCAGAAAACTAGCATATTCTTTTCCAAGAATGTGGAGAGGAGAGTACAAAATGATATATGTAGTTACTTGGGTTTTAAGAGAGTGGATGAAGTGGGAAGGTACCTGAGGGAGTATTTGCTGACAGGAAGGGGACAAAATAGGAAATTTCAGGATTTAATTGACAAGATGCAGGGGAAACTAAACATGTGGAAAAGACAAACCTTGTCTTTTGCTAGGAGAGTGACCCTAGTGAATTCGGTTACAAACCAAATGCCGGTATTTTCCATGCAACACTCGGTTATTCCTATTAGAGTTAGGAGGAAAATGGAAAAAATCCAAAGAAATTTCATTTGGGGAAGTGAGGAAGGAAAAAGGAAGTTACATGCTGTGAAATAGGAAACAGTGTGTAAGAGAAAGGAGAATGGGGGTTTAGGAGTAAGGAATTTAGAAAAAATGAATGAAGCACTTCTTGGGAAGGTGGTATGGTACATGATCTCACAACCTGAAAACCTATGCTCAATGGTTTTAAGTGGAAAGTACGAGAGGGGGAAATATCCATTAGAAGGCTGTGTGGGTTTGAAAGCAGATTCTGATTTGTGGAAAACCTTGGTAAACATTTGGCCGAAGGTTATAGGGAACTCCAGCTGGGAAGTAGGAGATGGTGAGAG
Source organism: Acacia confusa (assembly GCA_037074495.1). Taxonomy (NCBI): domain Eukaryota; kingdom Viridiplantae; phylum Streptophyta; class Magnoliopsida; order Fabales; family Fabaceae; genus Acacia; species Acacia confusa. The sequence continues at coordinate 7,334,234 of CM073509.1, forward strand.
AGTTCGGTTTTGGGAAGACAAATGGTTGGAGGATGGGAGTAGTTTAAGGGACAGAAGTCTGGTTCAGTTGATAGAGGAGGATGTGAGAGTAAAAGTGAAGGAAATGATTAATGAGGAGGGGGAATGGGATTTGGAGAAATTAGAAGGAAAAGTGAGTGAGGAAGGCAAGAACCTTATAGTAGCAATTGCCCCACCTTGTGCAATGAATGGAGAGGATAAAGTCAGATGGGGTATCAACCTGCAGAATAGCTTCTCTGTTTCAGTAATGTATCAAAAGCTGAGGGAGGAAGTGGATTGTGGTGAGAAAATCTGGAAACAGATATGGAAGTGGAGAGGACCAAGGCGAGTGCAAACGTTTATGTGGCAAGCTGCGCATGGGAGATTGCTAACCAAGGATAGGAGAAATAAAATAATGGGAGGTGATGTTTGCTGTCATAGCTGTTGTCATCCAGAAACCTTAATGCATGTGTTGAGAGATTACAAGAAGGCATGGGAATTATGGAGTGAACTGAAGAATGGAGTGTTCGAACCTGAATTTACAAGGCTGCAGGGTAGTGACTGGTTGAGCTGGAATCTAGGAAGGTCAACTGATGACTGAAACTTGATCTTTGGTTTAACCTGTTGGTTACTATGGGTTTGGCGAAATAGGTGCTGCTTTGAGGAAAATTATATCATGTTAGATAATAGAGACAGAATCATAGCTTGGTATGTGGAGGAATCAAAAAAAGCCAGACGTGAATACGGAGGACCTCCAGGCATCAAAACGGAGGTAAACATACGATGGTCTGCCCCTAAAGAAGGCTGGGTGAAGATTAATGTAGATGGTGCTTCAAAGAGTGTAAGAAGTTCACTAGCTGGGTGTGGAGGCCTGATTCGTGGAAGCAGAGGTGAGTGGCTGTGCGGTTTTGCTAATAAGTTGGGAGCCTGTTCAGCTTCAAAGGCTGAACTATGGGCAGTGTTCTATGGTATGAAATTAGCGCTGGAACATAGGTTTACTAATGTGATTGTTGAAAATGATTCAGTAGCTGTGGTCCAGATCTTGAACAGATTAAAGATGGAAGAGATCAATGGATCTTCATTACTCTTGCAGATTGATAGGATTAGGAAAGCTTTTACTAATGTTGTTTTTGAACATGTATATAGGGAGGGTAACATATGTGTAGATGTCCTTGCGAATTTGAGTATAACGCAAGAGGAGACAAAAGCAGGTTTTCTTAGGCCTCCATATATTGTGAATAGATATTTATACAGGGACTATATGGGTATAGCTTACCCAAGGTTTATATTGATACAGGAATGAAATAGGCTAAGGGCCTCGATTTTTGACCCAAAAAAAAAGATTAATGAATTGATCAAAACCAGTATTTATTTTTTTAAGGAAAAATCAATGAACCATAACTACATTATATATTTTGAATTTTTATTTATCTTTTTGTTAGTTTTTTTTAGTGTTGTATATATTAATGAATGATTTATTGATAGTTTGGTTTAATCATAGAAACTTGTGCTAGTTTAGTAGGAAAATTAATTTGGCACACTGGATTGTTTTAACGATTTGTAACAGATGATAAATAATATTTAAGTTGAGCATGTATTAGAGAAAATTTAGAAGGTACTGTACAAAATAACATGAACAAATATTAGTTAAAGGTATATCTGGTCAAATATGACCGGCCATACATGGAAAACCAATGTCCAAGTTTTTTTTTTTACTGGCAAAAAAAGTTATTTATTTTTTTAAATGTACTATTTTAAAAATATTATGTTAATTGAGACCAAGCTGACCATGATTTAATAAACTAGTGACTTGGTCGATTCAATACCCCTTCCACTTCTAACAACGTTGATATGGATTGTTAAAAAGAAGATACGTTTATATTATTTATTACTAGGATAAACATAACTTTGTCATAACTTTTATGTTACATATAGAATTGGAAACAACCGATGATTCCATAATCTTCCGGTCTCATTATATCCTCTTTTTCTTTTCAACGTGTTTATTTCTTTTAGTCACCCTCCATTTCTTACTTCTTATGTTTGGGATTTGAATTCCCTCAGTATCCTTCTCTCCTCTTCTCTCAGTATCCTTCCATCCAGCCATTAATTCTCCTTTCCTCTTCCATCTCAGATGAGGGATACTGAAGGATACTGAGGGGAAGATACTGAGAAAATCTGCTCTCCTTATGTTTGTGCTAGTATACATTTTGTACTACAGCTTCTTTGTGTGTGTGTGTGTTTAAGGAAAGAAAAAAGAAAACACTGTTGAGTAAAAGGTTCAAAAATCACATGGAGTTAGCATTAAAAAGAAAGGTTCAAATCCTGGCGCTAGGACTAGGAATAAAAAATAAAGGTGGATCAGTCACGATCTGCAACAAAAAAAAAAAAAAATACTGAAGTCACTTAAAAAATATTGTAAGTTGTTATGAATATACTTATATGTGGATATCCATTGACTTCCGGTCTCCAAATATTACAAGATGACATGGGACCCACGCATAGTACCATGTATAGTGATTTACTATTTGGTGGGACCCGCAGCCAATTATAACATTCACAGGAATGCAAATCCGTGAGTGAATAGTTTTGTACTTTGGGGAAAACTACCTCAAATGACCCAGAGGTGGAAATTACACTAAAGTCTCATTTTCCTTCTATAAATAGAGATCTTCTGTAACTATTCAAGATATAGCTGAAATGAGAATTTCTCTCTCTATTTTATCTCTCTATAATCTCTTCTCTTATTCTTATCAGTTTTATAACACGTTATCAGCACGAAGACTCTACCAAGGTAAGATTTTACCATAATCTTCTTTACTATATGTTTATTTTATCTATCTGGGATAATCTTAACCATAATATGGAATTAATGATATACTTTTACCGATTATTTTAAATATCGGGTTCCATGATTAAGATTTGAGATTATTTACTATTTTACTACGGTAAATAGTAATTTACTATTCACAGTAAATTTACCCTTTTTCAGGAATTTTACATTTTTATTCATTTTGACTCCTATATGGAAGTCTAGATTTAATCTTTCAGTAATTTTATTTTATTCACTATTTACAATGAATAGTAATTTTTACTATTCACGGTAAATTTACATTTTACTATTTATAGTAATTTATTTATGTTTATATATTCTTCTCACTCCCTATTCATTTATTTCATGGTGGCGACATTAAGCTCCATTTGTAATTTAATTATAATTCTTTACTTACTGCTTTATTTATTTTTCATGGAAGCGACACTAATATTAGTGGGCTCCATTTATTTATGCATTTATTTATCTTTTATGGTGGCAACACTAATATTAGTGGGCTCCAGTTATTTGTTTTATTTTACATTTATTTTTCTTTCATGGCAGCACACTAGTATCTATTAGTGGGCTCTATTTATTTATTTTATTTAACATTTATTTATCTTTCATGGTGGTGACACTTTGTGGGCCCCATTTATTTTATTTCAATTCTTTATTGCTTTATTTATCTTTCATAGTAGCAACACTAGTATAGTGGGCACCATTTATTTTATTATTTACTACTTTATTTTTCATGGTGGTAACACTAGTATAGTGGACTCCATTTATTTATAATTTATTTACTGTTTTATATCCCCCTCCCTTTTATTATTTATGGCAACCACACTATTAGTGGGTTCCAACTATTTATTTTATTTATTTATGCTTATATTTATCCTGACGATAAATTGTTAAAAGGCCACGGAGATATGATCATAAATTGGCCTGAGACCATGATGAGGCATAAATTGGCTAGAAGTCAAGTGATTAATTAGCCTGAAGCTAATGAAATAAGTTGGCCTGAAGACGAGAGACAAGTTATGATACAAGGCTTGATCCATAAATTTTGTATGCCATCAATTGTATAAAGGCCTCAAAATTGTATAATTGGCATCTAATACTCCCTTAAATTATGAGACAAGGGATTGTATGATCATGATTGATTGTAAATAAATATATCCAATTTGCTCTTGCAGTAGCAAAATTGTGATAAAGTCAAGAAATATTGTGGATTAATTGTCATGATCAAATAGATCAGTGAGTTATGGATCATGAATTTTATCCAACTTCATTCCCCGAAGTGAATGAAGCAAATATATTATTATGGTTGTTTTGTGTTTTCTATTATTATAATAATTGTTGTGAATATAAGAGAAGAATATTCATAAACAAAATGATTAAACAAAAAGCAATATTATTTCAACAAAGTTTAATAGCGAGTGGCTCAACTCCATTACAAACCTTAATCATCTCATTTTGAAGATATTTAATGTCTTTTTCTTTTGCTTCTCTTGAGATGAGATCCAGATGAGGCAAAGCTCTTCGTAATATCGAGATTTACATCATAAGTTTCTTAAGCTTTTTGTGTGGCCACTCAGTTAACCCTCCTTTTTTATAGATCTTTTGTATGGTGTGAGTAGACATATTTAATTGTTTACTCGCATCATCTAGGGTTAAGTGAAAATAATCACTTAAATCATAGTGCGTTGTTTTCTTTATTCTTTCCCGTCGCTCCATTGTTAATCTATATAATTCACCCTGATTAAGGGATGATATATCATATGGAATATTAACCACAGGCTGTTTTCCTTTATCTAATGGATTTTCAATGTTGGTTTGAAATGAACTTCGCGGTAGTTCATTTGGGTTTTTAGCCCATTCTGAACCAACATAAAGGACCTCATGATAGTCCAATACAGGATCACACATCAAGTTATATCCTGATGCTTGTAAATCTATACAATACTGTGTCAGAAAATGTTTGATTTCTCCAAAATTTTTATTACTAAAATCAAACATTGGAAGCCTGTCAGTATTGTAAGATTTATCCTGTACATTTTCAAATAAAACAGCATGGGAAATCATACCTATCTTCCTTCCGTAAACTTCAAGTTTATGATATTGAAGTTCGTTGGTATGTATAATTTCCCGTAAAACATGACAGCAACTACATTCCAATAAGCTAGTAGTTGTTAATTGGCTTGTAGTTGTTGGCTAGATGATTGTTGCTGGCTGGCTGGTTGTTGATGGTTGGTTGGTGGTTGTTTGCTAGCTTGTGAGTGTTGGCTCATTGATTGTTGTGACTATTGGTTGAACTTGACTGGTAGACTACATCAGTTCGGCCATAGTTCTACACCTTTTAACAGGCCTTCTTGATGAACCTACTTCAGTTGTACCTTTAATTCTTGTAGATTGAGGAAGAACACTTGTTTTTGGGGGAGAAGTAGGTACATTTGAAGCAGAAAGAGGAATAGTAGAAGGAGGAATAAACATCTCAAAAGGATTAGGAGATAACAAAGAAGTAAATGACAATGTTGGGCTGATCATCATACAACAAAGCATCAAGTAATGCTGTTTCAGATGTATCAGAAACTAGGATAAAATTGTTAGGTCCTGCCATGGCAATAGAATTTAGAGAAATATGTGAATATCTGATAATGAATATTATCAAATGTTTGTGTGTTTGTGAGGCATGTTCGTTTGCCTTCTTCTATTTATAGCCGAATTAAATCCTATTGAATCTCTGCAAATTTGCGCAGTCTTGTTAAATCTCTACAGATCTGCTCCCTATAAAGCACGAGCTTAGAACCTTTTTGACTTTAAATGCATACGACAATTCTAGTTGTTGCACCTGTGATTCCACAGTGATGCATCTATGATTACACAGTATTGCGCTCGTGAATCTGCAATGATCCATTTGATGATTTGTATTTAATATATATTTGTTTGTCGATTCTGGAAAATGAAAATTTTGTTACCAGAAGTAACAAAATTATGCATTGATAATGCATTAAGAAATCTGTGGAATTTTAATGAAATAGATATCATATATGCTATTATTATGGAATATTATATGGAAATTCCATGAATTAATTTTTAAGGTCTCACACTTGAGGGGGAGAATGATATATATCAAGTGTGAATATTTATGTGATAATTCTTTGTGAATGTTTCTGTGTTGATTCCCCCAAAATGAATATTAGATTTGATGATAAATCATATGGATGATAAATCATATGGAAAGTTGGCATAACTTGTTTGATCATCCGAGTCATATATTATGTGCTGCTTGTTCTCAGATAGAAATAATTATTGGAAATGGATCTCTGGAAATATATCAAATTAAAAAATTAGATGTGAGATTATAAGTCTGCAAAGTTTGTAGTGATGTTTGCAACTAGAAATTTGCAATATATTATGTGCGCAATTTTCCAGATTGAATGATCCAAAAATCATATATGAGTAGATCAACGATTATGAGAACATTGTTTATATATATTTGCAGCAATTATATAAGCCAACAAAATTCTCCCTGTAAAATTGACTTTTGGTCAGGAGCCAGATAAATTCCATCTTAATAGTTTTGACTGTGCAATGATCCACTATAATGCACACAAATGGATATATACTGCATGATTTGATTAGGGGGAGAAAAATAAGCAGATTGGGTAAAAGAGATAAAGTGGAATGAATTATCATTGACTCATGTTGATCCTCGTACAAATAAATGTGCACTAAGAGTTCAAAATGATAATTCAGTTGCAGAGTTTAGTTAATCGAATGCCAGAAGCATTTACTGACCTTAAGAAAGTGACAAAGTCACATGTCCCAACTGCAAATGCTTCTATATGAATTGTTATAAAGCACACCAGAAGTGTTGCAGGTCCATCGATTTTAAAGATAAAAATCCTCGAATGAAAAAAGGAGCTATAAGAATATAGATGATAAAATCGAGGATAATTAAGAAAAGCTCTAGAAGAATCATCTCCTGAAGAGATGTTATCTCCAGAAGAGATGTATTATGGTCCTAGAAGAGACCCAGGAACCTAATATATGTGAATATAAAGAGATCTCAATAAATGAAATCCGATGGGACCGAAAATGATATCGACATTGATGATATTTATGTTTAAATGATAACATGTGTTGTAATAAATGATAATAAGGATCATGAGCCACAATATATTAGTGTGTGCCAGAAGCACATGTCCTTGAAGGACGTAAGGCACCAGAAACATATGTTCCCGAAGGACTAAATATGTCAGAAGCATAAATCTCTGAAGGATTAAATATGCCAGAAGCATAAGTCTCTGAAGGACTAAATATGCCAGAAGCATAAGTCTTTAAAGGACTCAAGATGCTAGAAGCATCAAATTTTCGAGAATAATGATAAGTTCATATATTGTCAGAAGCAATTAGAGTGTGCATTTTCATGAACATTTATTAAAATTTTATATGCACATGTATATTTATGAAATGATTATTGTGATTTTACTTGAAAGAGTTAGATTTTTACAGGTATTCAATGATTTATCAAATTGGGCGTTTCTATAATTGTTTTATAAGTGAACAACAGAATACTTGATGACAGAAAGAGAGTTATGCTCAGAAGACATTAAAAATTATTTAATCATCAGGGGGAGCAAAATTGATGTAATCAAGAGGGGGAAACGATACACGCTGCACTCTTTTTCCTTTATCTAGGTTTTATCCCATTGGGTTTTCCTATAAAGGTTTTTAATGAGGCAACACTGGATAGTGTATCAATGGATGATGTACTCTTTTTTTTGGCTAGGTTTTTATCCCACTGGGTTTTTTCTAGTTAAAGTTTTTAACGAGGCACATTCATAAATGGACATCCAAGGGGGAGTGTTATGAATATACTTATTATGTGGATGTCCATTGACTCCCGGTCTCCAAATATTACAAGATGACATGGGACCCACGCATAGTATCATGCATAGTACCACGCATAGTGATTTACTATTTGGTGGGACCCGCAGTCAATTATAACATTCACGGGAATGCAAATCCGTGAATGAATAGTTTTGTACTTTGGGGAAAACTACACCAAAGACCCAGAGGTGGAAATTACACTAAAGTCTCATTTTCCTTCTATAAATAGAGGTCTTCTGTAACTATTCAAGATATAGTTGAAATGAGAATTTCTCTCTCTATAATCTCTTCTCTTATTCTTATCAGTTTTATAACAAAAACATCTTTTTATGTTTCTGTAAGGAAACGAAAATGTCTTTATACGTTGACAATATATCTTACTTACGAATTGAAAAAATTTAGTTCTAAGTTTTTTTAAAAAAATATTCTTGAAGCTTGATTTCAAATTTTGAAAATTAAAAATAGTTTATACATGATCTTATTTATTCTGTAATCAAGTATTATATAATTATACAACATGTGTATGTATAATCCAATATTGTCTTTTTGCTCTTCAACTGCCTCTCAACACATGTAATTAAAAATATTCATAGTTAGATATAATTATTTTAATTATAATTGATCTAATCCAAATTAACTACAATCTGACCAATTGATCTTTGAACCACTATCTCGACTAGTTCATTGATTGGTCTAAATTTTTTTGTTCATTACAAAATAAGTAAAAGTACATTTTTTATTGTAACAAACTCAAAACAAATTTTATAAAAAGGGGCAGGCCCATTTAAAAAAAAGAAAAAAGATCCTTCATACAAGGACGAAGGGAGTAAATAGAGAGAGAGAGATTTTCAACTGAAACAAGTAGCTACATTTCCACTTCACATGATGAAGATCCAAAGCTAGTTGTTATTTACAGTTTCAGTTGAAACATGTATCCAATTGTGAGCACAGAAGCAAAACCCTGTAAGATAATACAGTGACCAAGTGTACAAAACCTTTATACAGCCAAAAAAGTAGCTAATCATCAGTTCATCATAGGCCATCTCCCCCAGACAAAGTTCAATCTTCTGAAGTTGTTGTCAGTAGTTCCTAAACAAAACAAAAACCCCTCATCATTAGGAGCACAAAATGATATCATCACACAAGTACATCACAGAAACTAATTAAAATGAACATCTTATACCTCAGAAGATTTGACAATTCTTTCCCACTTAAGATCAAGTTGTGTTGTTGCTGTAATATTGGCAATTCGACTAGGTGCTGGAATTTTAGCAGTAATGTTACTTGAAGAAATGGAAGGTAAAGTTCGCTTGAGCCAAGAATCTGATGGAGCTTTTGGCGAAGGAAGAGAAAGAGGAAGCCTCAAATTGATTGCTTCTTGATTGCCTTGTCTCTTTTGACATTGAGTTTCCAAGTCAGTTTTTTCATTACTGACCCCTTTTGAGCGTTGTTCAGCAGTTGAATAAGCAGGATTCTGAATTGTACCATCAAAGTTCTCCTGATTGCTCAGCACTGAATTATCTGATAGTACTTTCTTGCATTGAGCCACTTTTGGACTTGAGATCCATAAATTCTTATCGAAGTTGTTGGTTTCATGTTCTAATGGCTTTGTCAGCTCTATTTTATTGGAATGATTTGTGATATGCATATGTATATCATCAACGGATCTATCAGGACAACAGGTAAAAGGCAAATCAAGAAGAGATTCTGAACTTCTATGTTTGATTGAATGTGATTTGACTTCATGCACAGAATCTACATACAGAGTTTTCTCAACCACAGGGTTTGCACAGCCAAAATCAAATTCTGTACTCTCACAGGCTGATGATTTGCTGCTACCTGTTCTTACTTTTTCTACTCTAAAGCCAAATTGGGAATATACTGATTTCTTCTCCCTATGAGAATTTCTAGCATGCTGCAACACCAAAAAATGTAAACAATATATACTAATAACTCTTCACGAAGCAAAGACAAAAGACAAAGACAAGCAGGTTGAGACAAATTAATGTACCTCTTTTCTAGTTCCATTATGAGTAGCTGCAGAACTTAGCACCCTACCCTCCATTCTCAACTCAGGTAATGGATTCAAAAAGCAGAATCGTGGAAATATACCGCAAACTTTGGTTGCTTTGTTTTCAGATCCATCACTTTCATAGTCATCTTCATCCTCACAATAATCTTGAGCATATTGTGACAGAACAATTTGCCCAAGTACACTGTACCTTTGTTTGCTTACTATTACTACTTCCTGTGGTTCTTCTTGCACAACCGGTGGCTTCCTTGAGGTATACTGAGGTTGAGGTGATTCAGAAGCTATTGCCTTTGCTGCAGGCAAGAACTGACCGATCATGAAGTCACGTGCCCATTCATCACTGCTAGTGAAGCTTCCAAATGGATGTGTTTCTTCTTGATCATCCAACACACTCAACCCACTTACACTACAGTTCATGGAGTATGATTCATTTGTGGAAAGTGTATCAAGTGCATCTTGATAAGTCTCATCTCCATCATCTGAATCATAGCTATCATTTTCTTGCATAAACTCTTTTAGAATCTTCTGTTTTGTTGCACTCTTAGAAGAAATAGAACTTTCTTTAGAAACTAGATCAGAATCTTGATGTTTAACTATTCTTGAAGCCCTACCAGGAGGAAAATTTGGAGTAAGAGGAGGTTGTTTAACATCCAGTTTTGGTAATTTCCCTTCATTGTTTAACTTTCTTTAGAAACTAGATCAGAATCTTGATGTTTAACTATTCTTGAAGCCCTACCAGGAGGAAAATTTGGAGTAAGAGGAGGTTGTTTAACATCCAGTTTTGGTAATTTCCCTTCATTTTTGGGTCTTCCAGGAGTGTGTTCCCATATGAAAGGAACAGTTCCAGGATGGCTCACTGGACCTGATTTCAAATCTGATTTGTAAGTAGGAAGAGGAAGCAATCTTATTGATGAATTTCCTCTGGTTTTGCTTTTCTTTTCAGTTTCAGAGGTCACTTTTGGTGAGTAGCGCCTCACTGATAAAAATGGTTGATTAAAATCTAACTGCTTTTCTTCTTCCATTAGACTTTTCTGATGTCATACAAAAGCACCACAGTCCAATCAAATTGAAACTCAAATGAACATGGAACAGAACTAAAGAAAGGAGAGTCAAGTCAATGGCGATATATTTTTATCAAGCATATGGTTAAGAAATATTGAATCCTAAGCTGACTCTTCAAAAGAAATCTTCTGAATTGCTCAAATGAATTTTCTCATATTTTGGCTCAATCTTCTACCTTCCTAGATTTTGGACTTACTGGGTCATAGACTACTCAGTAAAGCACATAATTAGACAGTATGTAGAATTGAAGATGGGAAATATGCATCTATCATAAACCAAAGTCCTTCAAGTAGGTTGATTATTTTGTGGACTAGAAATTTGTGAGGAAGCAAATGAAACAGAGACCAAGTTAACAATTTAGTCAAAGAAGATATACCTACATACAGATAGAAGCTTTATCGTACCTTACAGTCAAAGAATCACCAACACACATATGGAAGCTGGTGAAAATGTAGTGACCCACTAAATTTCTTGCTATTAAAAATCCAGAGAGCAGAGGCAAACTCATATCTGATGGGAAAGAAGAGGGTCCAGAATGAGAGAAAGAAAGCGATTTATGGTGCGGTTGGAGGGGAAATTCCTTAGAGTAATTGAAAAGGTAGTGCATTTAATAAGAAAGAAAATCTGGGTTGAGCAGAAAATGAAGTTTTTTTTTTTTGGGGGGGGGGGGTGGATTACACTTATGGGGCGGGCCAATGGGTGAAGGATCTCGTGAATATGAACGCAGAAATTGATGTGAAAGTAAAGCAGGGGAAGCTCCTCCAAAAATTTATCTCTATGGCACACTTTATAGGGACTGCATTGGTGAGTTATATTCCAGTCAGGAAGAACTTATCTTGTGAAGGCAGTTCTCATTAAACGAATTATGGAATGAGCATCAACACTCAAGAAAACATGGCTTTTATTCTGAAATCATGCTGGGGTTTGGTAACAAAATCTAGCTGTTATGAACACAAGTATAAAGGGAGAGTCACTGCAAAAAGACTAGCCTACTCGTCTCAGAATCCTAAGTGAGCTGGTGCCTTTGTTATAAACACAAGTTCAAAGGGAGGGTACAATACTAAAAGACTAACCTTCTTGGCTCAGAATCCTATTTAGGTAGGCACCCATGTAATGAACACAAGTGCAAAGGGAGAGTTTAATGCCAAGAGACGAGCCTACTCCGGCTAAGAATCATATTTGTGTAAACACCTTTATTATGAAAACAAGTTCAAAGAGAGAAGCCAGTCACTTTATTAGGAGGAAGAGTTCTTTGAATTTATAAAGGGAGAATTACACTTAGGACCTAAGGACAAAAAATAATTACTAAAAGATCCCGTGCCAGAATTCAATTACAAAAAAGTCCCAAAAAGTTCTTGGGACTTTTTTGTAATTAATTGAATTTGTATTTACAACTGAAAATGTCATATTTACAACTGAAAATGTTATATTAACAACTGAAAATACATTTTCAGTTGTTAATATAACATTTTCAGTTGTAAATGCGGATTGAGAACTTTTGTTGTTAATATGACATTTTCAGTTGTAAATATGACATTTTTAATTGTAAATACCGATTGAGAATTATTCACTTAAATGGAATTATGACACGAGACCTTTTGATAATTATTTTTGTCCCTAGGACTTGAGTGTAATTTTCCCATTTATAAAGCACACCACACACTTGGGAGGCTCCTTGATGGAGAATTTATAACAGGCTCTTTGTGGGCCCCATGCTTAAAAGCAAGGTACAAATGAGGGGATGACAATCTGGCACCTGGAACAGCATTGTGCATGTCTGGGATGGTTTTCTGAAGGGAGTGGGTTATAAATTTAAGGGAAAATCCTCGTCAGGGCCCAATTAAACAAAAAAATTTTAAAAAGGTCCCAACAACTTTCACATGTCATTTCTAGTATTATTTCAAAAAAACGTAGTTGTTAACGGGTATTGATTTTGTTGTTAACGGAATTGTTATTAATGGATACTAATTTTGTTGTTAATGGGGTACTGATATTGTTGTTAACGCTTTCAAAATAATATCAAAAAAGGTCCTAGGGCCTTTTTCTAACATGTAAAAGTTGTTGGGGCTTTTTTAAATTTTTTTTTGCTTAATTAGGCCTTGGGAGATTTTCCCTATATTTAATAATGGTGAAGAAGACACAAACTTTCTGGTGGGACATGTGGGGGCTTTTGAAGGTTAGGCCCTGATTGTTGATGCAAATGTTGATGTACATTCCAATTAATTCAATGGAACACTGCTACGTACTCTGAACTTAAAACAGATTTTGTTCTGTGTTAGATCAGCGAATTCTCTCATTCCAAACTCAAACCTGGAGTGCACACGATGCTCAGGTTGCTGTTGAAATCTTTAGAGCCACTGTGGTTATAAACAGTATCGAATCTTTGACATCTCACTGAGACGGAAATTCTCATATCTCCCGGCTACCTTCTTTTTTGCCTTCAAATCAAGCGGTCTTCATTCCTTCACTTTCTTCCCCGTTGGATTTGGTAACATCTTTTTATGAAATTCTGTTTGAGTCGAATTATTCTTTTTTTTTTTTTTAACTTTGGAGTCGAATTATTTGGAGTTTACTTCTTTATATTTATTTCAGACAAGATATTGCATTGAAGTTTGGATAGTGACTAACGATTCAAATGATTTTTGGCTAGTTGTATATCAACTGTACACTTTTTAATAAAGTAGTATCGAGATTCCTCCGTTTAATCATTTTTTAGTTTGAATACACACACACACACACACTAAAAATTTAGTAGGGAAACGTTCACCTTATCGTGTGATTATTGATGTTGATAAAAAAAAAAATTAATGAATAAATCAAAAAAGAAAAAAATAATAATGATGTCATCCAGGATATGTTAACATGTTTCGGCCTATATTGAGTGAACTAAGAGCTCTTTTGTATTAACTGTGATTTATGATCCACGTAAAAAGGAGTTTTGTCTCATCAATTCATATGAACATATTTTTTTTAACACTAACTCAAACACATTCCAAGCGAGCGAGGGTTGGGTGTGAGGGAGACATGGGCAAGTGAACTGAATAAGTGGGGTGGGAAGTGGAGAATTAGGATTAGCTTATGATGGCCAGTACTAGTGTGAAAATAGTTTAAGAGAAAAATATAAATTAAATTAAAAAATTGATTTATAAAATAATTATATAATTTTTTGTCAAGCAGAATTTTTACTGTGTAAGAAGTAATTATTTCGGGGTAGGAGCGGTTGGTGAGACAGAAATTAAGTCAATGGCTCATTTCCCCAACGACAAAATACAGGAGTAACATTAAATTTCCCATAGTCAAACACATGATAATAAAAGGCCAGGCTGTTACGCTATAGCAATAAATTCCATGCAACAAATTAAAAAATGACAAAATTATTTATTCTGTTGTTTCATCAAACCCCTCCATGAATAGTTAATTTTTGGCAACCAAAAAAAAAAAAAGCATTTTGTCCTTTTTTGCCAGTATTTTTGTACTTTTATTTTAGATAAGCTTTTATTTTGGTTCCTTATTTGGATAAAGTGCTCTTCTACCTAAGGTTTCATTTTAATTATATAATTTTTTTTAAGTGTCATTTTAATCTTCTAAACCTCATACGGTTAGTTTCACTAATTAAAAATGTCGATATTGAAATTTTGAATATTGAAAAATATTCTTATATGCTAACATATTAATTTTTTTCTTAAAATAATAATAATAATTGGCATAAAAAGTCATCATTTGAGATTAATAGCTTTAGAGTTGAGCGACTAAAAAAATACTTTATGAATTTAAGGAATTAAACTGAAAACTTATACACCATCCGCTGCTAAATACAATACATAGTTTCTTTTTTTAAAGAGATTAAGGAAATTGAATAAGTTACTTAATAATATTATATGTTTTGTATCATTAGATTATATATTATTTTATAAGTTAGAAAAAATATTTTAGAGAAAAATAATAAATATAAATATTTTAAAATAATTTAATTTATTTTTTTAATATCTTCAAAAAAATTAATTCTATCTTATATTTAAGAGCTAGGGAGTATAAAAGTTAGTAAATGTTTAAAATCTCACTATTACCTGAATTCTTCATGTACTAATTCTTCTCTTCAGCATTTATTTCTATTTTTTTTATATCGCATTTATTTCTATTTCTTTCTCCCTTCTTGGTCAAAATTTATCAAATCAAACTTCATTTTGTGGGACGTAATCATTATTTATTTGGTCTTGGTTTGATTTGGGCCGAGCCATTTGTATAGGCGTCCTTTGCTATTTCAATTTGGGTGTATTGAATGCAAAGCATATCACAAGCAATAGGTTAAAGAGAATTATTATTTAAAAAAAAAAAAAAAAAAGAGGTTAAGAGAAGAAGCAAAATAATTTGTATTTCATCATTGGTAATATTGTAGTTCTAATCTTCATCTTCATGCCAAAAAAAAAAAAAAAAGTCTACATTTTCGGTATATGTACTTGTTTAAGTTTTTTGGTAATTGATTATAAAAATATATCTTTCACGGGACTCATCAAACATTCAAATTGATAAAAGACCTCATCATAATAGGTTCGCCGACTATATTTTTTCCATAAAGATGATGAAATAAAACAATTCCAATGTCGTTGAAAAGGCATATTGTGCATGGAAATTATCTCCGAAACCAAGTCAAAGGCATATATATGGAATTCTCTTTATAGGCAAAATTATTGGAAGAATCTCCTATCTTTCTTTTACTCACACAAAAGCAACAAGATTAACTTTATTACCTATTTTATGTTATATCTATGAATCTTAGCTTTTCCTCTATTTTGTAGGTTTATGCCTCTCGAATTTTAAAATTTTTCCATAATAATTTATTATGCCATATCTTTAATTTTCATTTTTTTGTTATTATAAGGCTATAAGCTGTGCATGCTTATATTAATAAATGTTTGAAATTAAATTTATTTGAATCTTGTCTAATTATGTAGTTGAAAATAGTATATATAGTTGCCCACGGGCTAACATGTATCTCTTGTGCTGAATTTTTTTTTTTTTTTAAGTGTGCATCCTAAATCCTAATCCAACATTGACTTTAAATTTTTTAGATATATATAATCAGCTATTCGCCATAAGAATTATATATAATTAACTATATTGTTATTGTCAAAATCTTCAATTAGAAAATGATTGTCCAATCAAATTTATACAAGTATTACTCTATTAGTAATAAATTTGTTCACTTCTAAGATTTTAATTATAGAATTTTTTTTGGGTAGAAATTTTATACATAGAAAAAATACAAAGACTGCAGTAATTTAAAGTTTTTTATTTGTATATTTGGTCCCATTGTAGCTTTAAAATGATAAATTATAGTAAAATTAATGATTAACAATTTTAATGCATAAGAAAATAGTAAGCGGATGCTTAATACATACTATGATTAACAATTTGATGTATACACAAGCGTCTCAAAAAATAAAATTTTTTCCAAATTCGGAGAAACTAATCCTCATTATATGTCTGTACACAAGCTTTCAACCCTTTATCATATAAGGCTAATCGAAGATTCGATTTATAATTTAATTTTTTTAAAGTAAAAGGAATAGGTATAGCTTGAGAGCCTTGATAATGTCTACATCAAGTCATCATATTCATGCTAGGCGTGGAATATTTGATCACCAGATTTTTAAGCATATGATGATTATATTTTTCATAGGTGTTATTTTTTATAAACAACCAATTTTTGTAATAAATTATTAATTAAAATATCTATTCAATAATTTTAATGAGGATTCCTTAATCAGTCTTTTTTTAATTACTTTTTCTTTTCAAATGACTTCATATTATTGTTTGATCCACTCTTTTTTTTTTTTTTTTTTTTTTGCATATCCGAATCATGTCATATAATTTTTTAACATTTTCTCTTCAATAGACATATTTTATTTAATTTGGGTGTTATTTTCTTTTTAAATGTGTAAATACATGAATGTCAAATGGTCTAATAATAATATAATATTACATTTTAATTAACAACTTAAGAAATAATTGTAGGTATACGTTGAAGCTTTGGGATGGCCTCATTCTGTGGCAATAGAAGATGAATTTTCGATACGTTACGTGCTAATTTAAAAAAGAGGCTTTCGTACGTTGCATTATCGATGAACTTAATACATCTAATTAAACGCGTGAATTTTGTGAATGCTTGCTTATTTGACTTAATGGACAAATTGTTTTAGAGAAAATTAAAATGAAGGACCTGGATGAAAGATACTTATTGAGAAAGATTATAAAAATTATAATTACTTAGAAAGACTAAAAATTAAAAAAATGCTAAAATATTCATAAAGAAATCTTTTGTATTCCCTCCTACATTCTCTCACACATTCTATTTTTAATAACTAGTACAAAATTCTAAATTTCACTAAATTAAATTCATTTTTCCCAACTTTCATTGATATCTATGGAAAAAAAGTACACATTCTTCATTTTTTTTCAAATTTATAATTTTTTAAAATAAAAAAATTAATAAAAAATATAATTGTATAATTTTAATAAAATTCAAGGTCTTTTATAATTTATTATATATGTTAAACCAAAAAAATTTATATGATTTATTTTTATTTTAGAAGAAATTTATGTTGGTTAAGAAATTCATTTAATGTTAATAATACTAAAAAGTATATTATATCCCGAAAAGTGAAAAAACATGAAATGAGTTTAATTTTTATTTTTACAGAAAGAGCTTAATTGATATTGATGTTGACACTTGATAATATAAATCCAGTAACTTGATGATATATTCATTAATTAAATGATTGTATGAATATGGAATTTGATGAAAAACAATTTTTTATAAAAAAAATATGAGTCTAAACTGCAGTTATTTAAATAATATATTTATTTTAAACGAGTGCGAAACATGGTGAAAATTAAAAAATTTAAAAAAGAGGACCATATTACATGTGAATGTGGGTGGTTTTACTTTTATTTTTAGTTATTTTTTAATTATAAATTCAAGAAATAATATAGGAAGTTTGATTAAGGACAATTTAATAATTTTGAAGTTATATTATGATGTTTGGTCCTTCTAAGTAATTATAACTTTATGATTATTCTCAATAAATATCTTTTATTCTAGATCCTTTATTCTAATTTTCCCTTATTTTTATATTATGCTTCATTTTGCCAAACCCTAAAATGAAAGTCATTCCTTACCTAACGCTTTGATTGGTTCGTTTGAATCCCATTTCTTCTTTAAGTCAAAATCCCGCATTTATGTCTTTGTAAAGAGATTAAAAGAAATATATGTGTGTTTCATAAAGAGATTGTAAGAAATAGGGATGCTGAGCAGCAACAAACAAGTCAAATATCCCCGAGTAATCAAATCGCATAGCCCATCATTGTATTTTATAAACAACCAATTTTTAAAATAAATTATTAATTAAAATGTCTCATTCAATAATTATAATAAGATTCTTTAATTGGTCTTTCTTTAATTACCTTTTTTTAAAAATGGCTTCTTATTATTGTCTGATCCACCCTTTTCATCGTTGCCGTCAACAACATTTATGGTGCACATCCGAAATATAATTTTTTAACATTTTATTTACAATTTTCTTTAATTTGGGTGTTATTTTCTCTTTAAATGTGCAAATACATGAATGTCAAATGGTCTAATAATAATCTTACATTTTAATTAAAGCCTTACTTAAGAAATAAGTGTAGGCACGTTGAAGCTTTGGGATGGCCTCTTTTTGTGGCAATAGAAGATGAATTTTCAATAGGGTATATGCTAATTTTAAAAAAGCGGCTTTAATTTCGTACGTTGCATTATCAATTAACTTAATATATTATCTTATTTAACGCGTGAATTAATTTTGTGAATTCTTGCTTATTTAACTTAATGGAAAAATTATTTTTATATTATGCTCAATTTCGTCAAACCCTAAAATGAAAAGCCATTCCTTACCTAACGCTTTTGATTGGTTCGTTTGAATCCCATTTCTTTAAGTCAAAATCCCGCGTCTAGTTGATTATTATGACAACCTAGTTTAATTATTCTATCCACTTTATACAATTAAAATATTAATTACCATAATATATGATGGATACTTTTCAAAATATCACAGGTATAGAAGAATTGTTTTAGATTTTTCTTCTTTTTCGTGGTTAAAAAAGTATCATATCACAGTAACGTACACACGTAATTTTGTCTTGCTGTAATGGTTTTTGACCAAAAGTATTATGTTACGTGAATGAAGGGACAAAGAATAGTCAAAATGTGGGCACAAGATTATCCACAGGTTGTCACGTGTCGTTATTAGAAGATAAACTGGAGAGATTAATGTCCTAAATATTAAAGCTTAAACCAATTATTCAAGTGCAAAGAATGAGAACTTAAATTCGTTGTTTTCATATCATGTGATATTGACTAGCCATCTTTTTCTTTATAGAAAAGAATCTTTGATAATGATGCACCAATTTGCCATAAGTATATATTTGGCTTGTTGGCGAAAAAAAAAGGCTCGAGGTTTAAATGAAGATAAAGAATGGCAAAAAAGAAAAAAGAAAAAAAAGAAGATAAACGAAGAAAACTTACCCTAATTAATTCCACCAAATGTTTTATTTGTAGTATAATTATTATACGGGGCAATGTTCTTTATTAATGAGGAAAACCCTTGATTTTTCTAAAACCGTATGTACGGGTATGGAGTTTAACCCCCCCCCAAAAAAAAAGTACGTGTATTGTTGAAGAACTATATATGTGGTTATTTAAATATTTTCGGATTACTATGTCATTTCTATTATGTTCATTAAAAATGTAAATTGAATAAATTAATATTTTTTTATCTCTATGTGCCATTTCTTTCTCTCTTTTTTTTTTTCATTAGACTATTTATCTTGCCAAAACTTATAGTTAAATTTTTTGCAATAGTGTATAAGTAACCGGGTTAAAGCCTATCCAACATTCTAAAATATTTTTTCAGATGTATCCATCTAATGCTTTAAAGTATTTTTTTAAGTGCGTATATCACTCTAAAATATTTTTGTACAGTTTTTCACTTAAAAATTTAGGTAACTTAAAGTGTTGAATGCATTTTAAAAAATACGGTTAAATGTGTTGACTTAGTTAATATTGAGTGTGGCAGCATATCACTGAGAGATCAGCAAATGTAGTCTAGTCTTAGATTTTTGTTAACCTCAAGTCTTTGGCTTGCCAATATATTATCCAAAACAAATTGTTGAATGCAACAAAAAATAATTTAAGGTGCTAGACATAGTTGAACAAATATTTTAAGGTGTTGGACCATATGAGAAAAATACTTTATGGTTCAAGGTACTAGGTATATCACAAAATACTTTAAAATACTAGATACACTTGAAAAAATAATTTATGATAATGTTTGTACTTAACCCTAAATGACACTTCTTTTCCAGGAATAATATGACCCTTTGAGTAATAACACGTATACATATATCAAATTTATTATAAAAAATTATCATAAAACTTATTTTTTCAGACTCCATACACCAAACAGGATTCATATGCTAGTTAGTTTTGACTCCCACAGAAAAAGCTATGGCGATTTCCATAATAGGTTTTCAGTTATTAATATTGCAAATTAATTAAAAGGTTTGCTGCTATAGCCTTTGCCTGAATATATTTAATTTACTCATTGGCAAAGTCAAAATCAACATGTTCGATTTTTAAGAAAAGGATAAAAGGAAAAGCTAATTGACTCTTTTTGACCTTGGGTTGCTTTCGAATATTTTCCCTCCCAAAAGTAAATATATTATGCCATTATGTTCAATAATTTCAGATTCAAATTATCATCACTAAGCCCTACTTGTGTTGGAAAATACCAATCACTGTCATCTCTTAGGATATTTGTTTTGATTCTTTATATCATCATTTTTTTCTGAGTTCTAATAATTGCTGTAAAAGTTTATACTTTCAACATGTTTTGTTAATTTGGCAAAAAAAAAATTTATTATAATTAAAAAATATATCTTAAAATACACTTTTAATTAAATTTAATGAATGAAACAATGTAATAATACGTGTTTATATAAGGGAGAAATTAGTCTTTTTGACTTTCTATAATTTTGATTCGATTCAATTGTAACTAAATCATTAAACTTTGACTTGGTGTAATTTAGTTTCTATAATTTTAATTCAGTTGAAACTTAATCTCCAAACTTTAGCTCATTGCAATTTTTATAAATTTAACCATTTAACACTTTAATCTTATATTTAATGAAATATATAACTTCATTTTTTAAAAAATATAGAGGTTGATATTTCAAATGGTTAAATTACAGGGATTATTGATTTACACCAAGTCAAAGTTATAGGTTAGGTTATAACTAAATCAAAATTATAAGGAACGAATTGCATCAACTTAAATTAAAGTTTTTAAATTGAGTTACAATTAAGTTAAAACTATTTTGAAAAAAAATAATTTTTCCTCATAATTTGAAAATTAAAATCAAATGTGTGCGTGTAAATATTTCAAAAATATAAAATCAAAATACTATTATACAGCATCTTATAAAAGCTATACAACCAACATCCATTCAATCTAAAATATAAAAATCATCTAATTTATTAATCTCTTAATTCTAAATTGGCATTGTCAAATACTGCAGTTTCATCTCTCTTTCTTAGTGCTCGTGCAAGCATATCCGTCACAATTTTATTCTTCGTTCCAACCAAGAATTCTCGATCTTTTTCAAACTAAGCAACTTCAATCCATTATTTTCGGACTATATTATCTTTTTATTTATTTTTTTCAACGCTTAGACTGATTGAAACACCCTTTTTCAAAAAGATATTAATGGGTAGCAAGAAAAATTGCATGTGATATATGAATTATTAAAATTTGAAGGATTTGAGTTGAGAGTAGACAATAGCCTCTAAATATTATTCAATCCTTAATTAATACATAATTCTTAATATAAGGAACTTAACAAGAACTTTTATATTGGAAAACCTAGACTAATCCTAAAACCTAATCTAATATCCAACCTGAATAAATCTAATCAAATAATAATATCAACATAAGATAAATAATATCTAAACATGAGAATATCAAATATTAACATAAGATATAATAATATCTTAACATAAATGTTTAACTTATGAGGGTTGCTATACTCATGGCATTTTTATTTTCTTTTGGGGTACTATACACATAGAATATTGATTTTTTTCCCATTATAAAGAAAAAGAATATTGATTTGTTAACATGAAATAAAAGAGATTGAATTTTCGACAAGCGATTGAATCTTCAACGTTAAATTTGAGTGACGATGTTACGTCATGTTAAGTTGACTATGATGTTTTAATTTTTTTTATAATATGTCATATAATATTTTTAAATATTACAGAATACGAGTACTTAACTTAAATGAATATATTTATTACTATATGAAATAATACTCATTTCGTTCATCAAATGAAATAATTTTGATTATCATGCGGAAAATCACAATAATTCTTTAAAGAGTTTAAGCGATCTTTTATCCAGGCCAAAAAAATGATGAAGTGATCATTTAATAAAAAATTATTTCAATCTCTAATAAATAATTGCTTTCTTAATAACCCCAAGTTATAGTACGGTTGACAATTAATTGGGTTATTTAAGTTCTTAATTAGGGGTTCAATCTTTAACCGTGTGTATGAAAAGAGGCTCGTGGTAAGCACTAAAAAACCCCTACAAAAGCCTATGTGGTATGAGTGGATTAGTAAAAATAGCTTTTGCTATGAAGAGTTCAAATATAATATTCTTGAAAATATAAAATCTTTATCACTCTTTGAAATTATAGACACTCTTGTAATACTAGGGCAAACAAAAAATTACAAGACAATCTTGTAATCCGCACGAGACATGCATGTATATTCGAACTGAATAAATTTCGTACGTCAAATATAACTGTTGTTACGTACAATCTCAATAATATATTATATTAAAGAAATCAGAATCAAAAATCATTTTTATATGTTTAGCATGAGTTGGTTTATGGTAATAAAGAAAGATTGGATCTCAAAATATTTTTTTTAATATATTTTTATAAGTCTATCTTACAAAATAAAACAGTCACGGATGATGGATGAATTGGAAACATGAGAAGCAAAGCAGCTTGACCTAATTAATTCCCCACGTGCATGGCAGCTCGATCGATGGTATATTGGTATATGGAGCTATGAACTGGCTCGACCCCATTGACTAGATGGGGCCCACCAAGATTGTGCCAACTGGTGCCAAAAGGAAAAACATAAGAGCCATGAAAGTCCTTTGTTTCGGCTCTTGTTTTTACTTTTTTTATTATTTATTTTTTATTTTACATGAGAAAGAAAAAATAAAACAAATCCCAAACTAAGTAGCATCAGCAACCAGCATTTCCACCGGCAGGCCTGAACGGCCACCACCGGCCAGTCATCAAAGCTTCGATGCCGATCAGTCAGAGTTCTGATCACCAAAAGTTAATATATTGTTCATAATAGAATTCCATCCGTTTATGATAAAAAATTGTACACTTGTTTATAATTTTACTCTTCATAAATAACTGTATAACCTATCATCCTATGAATAATATATTAATTTTCGGTAGTAAGAACTTTAACTAATTGGCCAGCCATCAAAGCTCCTACACGGACCGACTAGAGCTTCAATCACTAGAATTAATGTATTAATTATAGGAGGACTGCACTTGTTTAATGATTTGTGAAAAAGAAAATATTTATATCTTTTGTCATGTTTCACTCAACATGAAAAATTCACACCCACGTCTCATCATACTCACGACTCACGAAAGCTCAAACTCGTATCTTTTTACTTAAGTCACAAATTTTTTTAAAAATAATGCCTGGTATCAATTAAGCCACATCGCTACAACAGTTAATGGAGATAGGTTGTCATGCACGTTGATAATTTATGAGCAGTAAATCATATGATTTATTTTGTCGGTAAAACAAAGGCACAGTAAATTCATATAATACAACTCAGGACATACAATATACAAAACCGACATATGATTTTCAGATTTATAATAAATATTGAGATTTTAATTTATTTTATTATTTGAGTTCACGATATACACAAAGCTCCTAATCTGATCTATATTATTGGTGATTTTTAAATAACGTGATTATAAATCTTATTTATATGGGATTTAAAATTCAATTATCTTGGAGACCAAAAAAAAAAAAAAAAAATTCACCCCAAAATTGAATTCATTGATAGATGATGAACAAGTTCAATTATCTCATTCTAAAAAAAAAAAAAAATATCACTCAATTTGTTAAAATCATGATGACTGATTTCTTTCTGTTTTTTTTCCCCTTTTTTTGCCAAAGACTAATTTCTTTATTTAGTACGTATTAAACAAGGGCAAATAATCAAAGTCAATAAATTTAGCTGACTTTTTTTTTAATTAAGAAAGTTAATTAAATTATTTTAGAGTATTTTTATTTTTATTTTTTTTTAAACTAATTAATTTAACTAATAAATTGATATATAATATAATGTTACATAATATATGATATGATTAAATAACATATTAGCTTCTTTAATTTTTTTAAAAAAATCAACTTTATTTTATATTTAACACCATTGATATTAACATCAATTAATGTTAATACAGAGTACATGCACCACATACCATTTACAATTGACAAACAAATGCAATTCATTTGTGATTCAGAACAGTGCACGTAGACCAGCTTGGTTGAAAAACGGTCTCCGAAGGATAAAGGTGTTGAAAAAAAGTTGTTAATTAATTGCAATTAATTTCAACATTTATAATCTTGGATTTTTAGATTGAATACAATGAATCGGTGAAGAAGTAATGGTGGTTTCTGGTTTGACGCGGGAGAGAAGGAATGTGAAGCTGTGGATCCAGATATATATACACATATATGGCTAGAGAAGAGAAGGGGCCTGCACTGCACGTGACCCACAACCTGTCTCTCTCTCTCTCTCACCTCCGCTCTTCTTCCTCACTACCCATCAACTCTCTGAAATATAGCCCATCGTGTTCTTGTTCGATCAATCATAAATACCTCCAAAAAAAAAAAAAAATCAAATCCCGCTCCTCTCTTTCGTAGTTCCATTTCCTCGTTTCCATCACACACTCTCTCTCTCTATTCGTGTCGCTGACTTGACTGGTTCTGTTCTATAATAACTGGGGAATGAATGAATGAATGATGATGCTCTTCGTGTGGATGAACTGAGATTCTAATGCTTCTGCACCAGATACGCGATTTATGCTCAAATGCTTGGATCTTCCTGCGGTATATCGCTCATCTTTGATTTCCTGCGTGTTCTTGATGATTGGTTTCCGGTTTTTTTTTTTTTTGTCATTTTGTGTTGACAATTTGAATTCAGTTATGTTTATTTTGTCTTTCTTTTGACTTTGGATTCTTTTTGCTAGCTTTCCGGTGGCTTTCTCTTAGCATTGGGGAATTAACTGTTTTTCTGAAGAATACAGATTTTGTTTTTGGACTTTTTGGGCGATTTGACCTCACTGGAGTTCAGTTTTGATATAAATTGGCTTTCTTTGGGACTGAGCACGTCTCATCAGCAAGAATTTGATTCCATTGCTGTTGAACTTGTAATCTGTTTCTTTTGTCGCTTTCAATTTTGAAAACTGAATCCTTGCAGAGGATGAACGTTATAATTAAGAGCTTTTACTGCATACAGTGGAATTTTACCGTTTTCTTTAACAGTGGCCCTGATATTTCTTTTGAAATTTCCGGTGCTACGGGTTTTCATATCAATTCGGGATGCGAGAATAGGCAGTTTCTGCGTTATATTATTGTTACTGAAGTAATTAGGTTTGTGCCCGCTCAATGTACGGTTTTGTGATCTTTTGCCATTTCAATCATAGCTTTCATTGAGTAACAACCAATAGGGGGAGGAAATGTGATGATCCTCATTAGAAGAGATCAGCATCAAAGAAAAAATTAAATAGATTGATAGATGAAAGAAATGGAAATCATTAACATTCCCTGTTATTGGGTGATGGAAGGGAAGAAAGAACAGAACATGTAAAAGAAACCGTGACCAAGAAAGAAGAAGAAAATAGACTTGAGAAGGGATAGTTTGGTTAAGCTGGGAATTTGAGGATGCGGGTTATTTTAATTCTAATAAAAATGAAGATACTTGAAAGAAGATAGAATAAGAAATACTCTTATGAAGGAAGCCAAGAAAGAGAGGGGGGGGGGGCAAAGGATTGATATTAAGGCGAGAATATACCTCAAATTAGGAAGTATTGAGAACCTTGTGATTAATTCAGTAATAGTATTTTTAGAACTGATACGGTAGTACCTGCCTTAATAGCATGGTATTATATATACTAGTGTGTTGGATCTAGGGTAAACGTTTTTCGCTTGATTAAGTGGAGCTTACCTTACTGGTCTACCTTAAATCTTTTTCATACACAAGTTGTTGTCGATCTTGCTTGAAGTGAATGAATTACTATTTTCTCTGGTACTCTAAAAGGTTATTTTCTATATAAAGAAAAAAGCCATATGACATGTTAGATATTTTTTATCTTGAGAAAAAAGGGAAATTTAATGTGGATGTGAAGGCATTTAAGATATATATTAAATGTAAGCAACAGAAGCATGGAATTGTGGTATATATACAAAGATGTGAAATCTTTGTTATTCACAAGAATGGTCTGATTATTTGAATATTTTGCAGTTTGACTTTGTTCATACCCTTTGCTTTGAAGGCAAGTACTCCCCTTTAAGCTAGGCTTTTGGATATTCTTCGTGAGAGATTTGGGTCAGTAGCTGCGTCCTTGATGTCAGAAACAATAATTTCTGACTTCTCTGTGTGTTGTAAGTCGAATGTGCTTTGAGTTGGAAATGCTCAATACTCAATCGAAGGTCTAGATAGTCATTAGTCTTATGGTCTATATTCTTTTTGAAGGTGTAAGATAGAACCCAAGTTTCCATGTCTGTTTTCTTCACAGGGCATATTGAAACATTGGTTGAACTAGGGCATTGAACAAGTTTTCATGTTTTATTTTTAATGGCAATCTTATCTGCTCTCAATTTGAACGCTTCACTTCCATGTAGTATCTAATGTTTTAATATTTTCTTTCCTTTCTAATTCTGATATTGTTTTTCTTATTGATGTCATATATCTTGTTGTTTGGTACTTTGGTTCATGCAGGTTGAAGCTACCAAATTACTTTTAGCTTGTTGATGTCTCTTATGGATTAAGAATTGTGGCCAAATGATTTTACATTCCAAATATATAAGGACATGGATGAGAGACAAAATGATGCAGGGCCTGCAGAAGAAGGGCCATCAAACTCTTCATGGTGGCCATCAGACTTTGTTAAAAAATTTGGATCTGTTTCTCTGGGTTCTCAAGAAGAGACCTTAAATAATAAAGAATCACCTAGACAGTTTGAGCAAAATGTTTTGTCACCTAATAGAGCATCGCAAATTCTCTGGCGCACTGGAATGCTTTCAGAACCAATACCAAATGGTTTTTATTCAGTCATTCCCGTGAGGATCTATTCATATCTTTTCTTCTTCGTGCAGATATTTGGTTGCTTTTTGCCAGCTTTTCCCGTGTCCATTTTTTCCCTTTTTGGCATATGATTGTTGCTGGAAGTAATACACGCAGAAAATATTTAATAATGTTGCAATAGAGCTTTTCACTTGATAGCCTTTTCTTTTCCTTTTTTTCACAATTTGCATGCTGGTTTTGATGAAATTTATTTCAAAATACTGTCTAGAGAACTCCTATCGTTAGATTTTATTTTGTTGCTTTCTTTACAGTTTTCAATCTTTTGAATAAATTTCCCGCATGAAGCATCTTGACTGTTTGATAGCCTTTTCTTTTCTTTTCTTTTCCTTTCCTTTTTTTCACAATTTGCATCCTGGTTTTGATGAAATTTATTTTAAAAATACTGTCTAGAGAACTCCTATCGTTAGATTTTATTTTGTTGCTTTCTTCACAGTTCAATCTTTTGAATAAATTTCCTGCATGAAGCATCTTGACTGTTCATGTTTTAAAATTCTAAATACACATGCTTGCAGTGTACTTGATTTTTTAATATTGTTCACATGGTTCATCTTTATTTTGGGATGATTTGCATTTATTCGTATCTGAATTTCTCCTTGTTGTATCCTAATAACCAGTCTTCTGCTTGTCCTCTTTTAGTATATCTTTGCCAAAAATGAAATTCAAGATCTGTGTTTATAGTAAATCTTCTGTGTACGTGTGATGTCTATGTAAAGGAAGTCTTTTAATCTTGAAAAGTCATAATATGTAAGTTTGAGGATCTTTTGCGGGTATTATTTTTATGCTGATGTGATATAGTATGCAGTTATAGTAGATTTTGTGGTAGATGCCATCTTCTATCAAGTTTAGTAGTTGCATGCTACAGGCGTAATTAATTGCTATCTTCTGTCTTTATAATAGCTGCATGCTACAAACGTTATTAATTGCTTAAGAAAGGATTATTTAATTTTGCATGAAGAGAGGAAAAGTATATCTGAAGAGGAATTCAAATTGGTTAAGATCAGTTGTATTTTGTATACTTTAGATTTTATTTAAGTAATATTTAGTAACTTGTTTGTTCGATTGTGAGAAGGTTATCATATTTCAACCTTTTCTATTAATTTTATTTATATAAAGTTCTTTTAGTTACCTAGCTCTGCTTGCTGCTTTTACTCAATATTAGTTTTAAGATGCTGTTCAATAATCTCTTGCACATCTATCATTGAGTTTGCTGGCTGTATCCTTGTATTTGGTGTGTAAGCAAAATGGTGTATACTTTAACTTTTCTGTCATGTAATAACAGTTTAATCTGATAATGTGCAGGATAAAAGGCTCAAGGAAATTTTTGATAATATTCCTACTATGGATGAGATTCATGTTTTGGGTGGAGAGGGTCTAAAGGCTGATGTCATTTTGGTGGACACTGAGAAAGATAAAAAATTATCTATGTTGAAGCAATTGATCGTGGCCCTAGTTAAAGGATTGAGCTCTAATCCAGCTGCAATAATAAAAAAGATAGCCGGACTAGTATGTATTATTATTGCATCTTCTTGTGTAGTTTTTGTTCACTGTCTTAGGATAGCTTAATATATGGCTGTGGCCCTATTGCCATTTTGCACAAGGCTTTTCTCCTTTCTTAAAAATTGTATAGAAGTGTATTTTACAAGTTCATCCAATCTTACTTGTCTCAAATAATGTGTAAATTGTTCGGACAAGACACAGGTGCATGGAGAAACATTTTTGGAAAATCCATTGATGTGGTTCTAAGCTTTGGGGGAAAAAATTCACCTGCCATGTCTTTGTTAGAGAACTTGATAGTGAACACCTAAAATCTGCCCCTTCGTTTTGTTCCAAATATGATGCCAAACGTTTTCTTGAGCTTGCTTATTTTTTATATCTGCATTGCTTAGTTTCTGCTGTCTGACTTTAGTGAGCTGCAATTTTTCCCTTAACACAATCATTTCATGATTATTACTAAAATGTTGATCAGTTGGTGGACGTAACAATATTTAGCATCTATTGTGCATGATATTTTCATCTTATTGCCTATATTCATCATTTAATGAATTTTCTAGTCATAGTACAGGGTGTTTCATTTTATGCTGACTTCTGTATCTGTACAGGTTTCTGATTTTTATAAGCGATCAAATGCGGAAAGTCCAGCAAAAGCTGCACTAGAGGAAAACTCCCACATGTTTGAGAATCGCGGTGCCCAGATACTGGGACAAATAAAGAATGGTTCATGCCGTTGTCGAGCAATCTTATTTAAAGTGTTAGCAGATACTGTAGGTCTTGAAAGTACGCTCATGGTGGTAAGAACTAACTTCTTCTGGTGTGCTCAATACTCATTATCATATGTAAAATCACTACTTATATAACATAGCTTCTTATCTAGTTATACGGCGTTCTGGTAAAAGAGTTCATAATAAATATGCCATTTTTATCATCAATGTCTACTGTTTGAAAGATTCAACTTGTTTTACATTTTCATTGACAGGGTTTTCCAAATGATGGAGATGTTGAATATGTGGATTCATACAGGCATATGTCTGTGCTTGTTGTATTGAATTCTGTGGAACTGCTGGTTGATCTCATGCGATGCCCTGGTCAATTATTACCTCAATCAAACAAGGAAATTTTCATGACACATATTTCTGCAGCAGGAGAGAGTGATTCTGCAGAAAATGATTCCTGTGATTCACCACTAGAACCAAGCAGTCCTTTATATGGGGTTTTAGATAAAGTGGATCCTGACAGGTGCAAAGGCTGCACTAAATTTCTTGCTTTCATAATTTTTATTTCAATCTCTGGTTATCATGCTTGTTTGGGATCACTTTGGGGTCTCAAAAGTGCTCAATTACGTAAATCGAGATAGAACTTTTCTCACATACTTACCTTGTATGTCATAAATCCTGATTGAAAGGCTATTTTGAAGGCTCCAATTGCTATTCCAAACGAGCATGTCACACATTGACCATTGGACCTCAATTTCACCTACCTCTTAAAGAATAAGTAGATTGTGATGTTCTGGCATCTATGCTAATCTATTCATGATAATTCTGAGAGTTATCAATTAGGCTAGTATTGATCTTATTGGTCTTCTATTACAGCACTGGAAAGGAGGAGAACCTGTCATTCCAGAGGCGAGTTGACACTACTTCAAATGTATCAGGTCTTTCTTTGCGAAATTTGATGTTACGGTCAAATACCAGTCTGGATAGGAAATTGAGGTAGTGATTTACATTGCTACACCCAGAACTTTGTTTTCAGCCCTTTTTAATCATCTCCTTTTCACTTGAAGCAGTACTTTTATTTTTCTTTCCTTTTTCTTTTCCCCTTTTCCTTGTTTAGTTTTACCTTTAAATTGTTCTTTCATCAGGTTCGATTTGTATTGGTGAAACATTTTTTCTCTAAAATTATAGACTGCCAATTGTTTCTCGTTGAATTTCTTTTGTCAATTCCCTCAGTTTTTCTCATAGTGAACCCAATATTGCAATTGCATTTGGTCGGCGTAGTCGGAGAAAGATCATTGCTGAACAGAGGACCGCTAGCTCCAGGTTAGTCATAATTCCTTCTGTTTTTTTTTTTAAAAAAAAAATTATAAATTATGAGCATGCAGATGTTAATTTTGTAAGCCAGTGGCCTTGTAGCCTATTGGTATGAGAGCTTCCTTGTGAGAGGGAGGTGGCAGGATCCCACTTGTAAGATCATGCCGGTAGTCCTTGCATCTTTTATTCAAAATAAAAAAAAAAAATGTTTTCTATTATTTATGACATCTGTTGATCTTGCTTTGCTGTCGTCGTGTTAGAAGCTCAGTCAGTTTGTTAGATTATTCATTATTTCCTTACTTTTCTTTTAGTTGGCTCTATGAGCTTATTCTTGGGTCTGGAATGACTCTTTATCATCTAATAGTAGCAGCAAATAATTCCTACAGTTATAAATCACAAGTATATCAAATAATCTTAGGTGGAATGAAAAAAATCACTTATTAAAAATATAGGTGGATTAATAAAAATCACTTATTATAATGTTCATGGTGTGAGTGTAAATCTTACATTGGTGTGTATGCATGTGATGTGTATTGTGTACATCTATGTTTGTGCCTGGGCGTAATTCTCAGCATGCATTCCACCACCACCGGTGAAGGTGGTAGTTTTTTTTATTATCTGTAAATGTTGCATGCTGTGAGCCAATTTGATGCTATCTTGCTAGAATATGCCACTGCAATCTTCCCCATTGGTTTGATTATATCATATCATGCTTTGAATTTGGAATCAAGGTTCCCTAGATTTTACATATTAATGTAATTTGGTATGCTAATAATTTATTGTAATTTTCTATTTGTTTTAAATAATGTTTTGCAGTCCAGAGCATCCATCCATCAAAGCACGTGGACAGTCTATTCTTAGCGGTGATAGGAAATCATTCAGAGAGTGTGCTGATAATGAGGCTTCATCAAGGTTCCTGCCTTTTTGGTCCTTAAACATTTGCTTATATTATGATATAAATTTATATGGTCATAGATGTCATCCAGAGTTGCCGGTGGTGGCTAACTGCTTTATTTTTAACTAAATATTTGGGTTCTCCCTTTGGTCTGAATGAGAGTTGTCGTCTCCCAAATTTTAAATTTATTTTCTACCCAATGTGCATGGTTTATAACTTCTAAAATTGCAGAGTATTTAGTACTTGAAACGTTGTCAGGAAAAATATTTGATTTCTTTCTTTCCTATTTACTGTAATAGTTATATTATTTTACCTGCTGCAAGACTATACGTTAATGTATAATCCTCCAACAAAGTCCCTTGCACTTGCTTATCTGTATTCAATCTCATCAAACATGATTCTCTGTAGGTAGAGTCTACACTTCTGTCTTGTCATAAACTCGCTTTGTCACTAAAGACCACATAATTCTGTAAACCTTTAGCTTAGAGCTTTGTGCAAGGCTGTAGCTTTAATCTTCAAGATTTGCATGTGGTGTCAGTTATATTTTTTAGGAAAGCAATTAGTTTGGCTGAGTAAGCTTTTCTCCAGATAGCTGCCAACAGAATCGAAAGTAAAATTGAAAAAAAAAAAAGGAACATAACCCTAATTATCACTACTCCTGGGGGTGTGGACAAAGGACCGTGGGAATATTATTCTTTTCTTAATTATCTTCACTCCTGGTTGTTTGTCTTTACTTTGGAGGCTTATGTTCTTTATAGATCTTTATACTAAGGTATGTTCTTTATAGATCTTTCTACTAAGGTATTTATATGCATGAATTAAAAGTTGAATTATCCTTGTACTATAGGTCAGATGGTGCATCTCCATCAGAAGCTCGTAGGATTAGAAGAAGAAGCATCAGCATTACACCTGAGATCAGTGATGATATCGTAAGGTTGATCATTTTTCCCTTATGCTTCGAATATTGTACTTGCTTTATTGTGATTTCTGGATACATGCCCGCTCATGTTGGTTCCTTGGACATTACTGATGATAGTTTCACTGGATGCTGTCTAAAAATTTAGCATGTCAAGTTGTTTACCTTTTATGTATGAAAAACTTGACTTGTTATTTTCTATCTTTAGATTTAATAGGGTTCAGTTTTTCTGTTTTCTTCCTCTCTCACATTTTATTTATACTTTTCTAAGTTGACCTTTGTCTTGGGGTTTGCCACAGAATCTGTTAATGTTAATGGTTCAGGTTGCTATTATTCGTTTTCATTATTACCTTGAACAATGGAAAATTGTATTTTGCTTAATACATGGGAAAATGACATCAATCTTCCCTCAACTGCTTTTACCTGGATCTCTTTTACCACAAGTTATAGGTGCCTTGTATTTGAGATATTGTTTCCCCTCTCTGGTGTGATGCAATGAAATTGTATTGTGACTCCACCTGTTAGTGAATTAATTTAATGGAGTGATATGAGTAGGTGATTGACTATTTCAACTGGTTCCTAAATGACCAAAAGGAAGGGTGAATATTGTTAACTATACTTTCATCAAGTGCTTGATCTCTTGGTCATCTTTATTTGACAATCTTAAGTATTATCATCTGTTTGCTGATATGAAAGATGCTCCAATATATCCAGGGCTGTACGTGCAATGAATGAAACACTGAAGCAGAATTGTCTTTTGACAGAGCGGGGGGATGATAGCTCATTCTCACCTTCCACAAATGATACAAATAGCGTTGGTAACCTTCAGAAAAATGTATGTCTGGGTTTGTTAACAGCATTGCACTGTTCTGTGTAACCTTCTGTCTATCTTTCAGCGTCTGATCAGATCAAATTTGTGTCTTCTGAGATTCCATTTTACTTTACTACCGCTCCAGTATCATAGATGACCATGGCCTTCATTTGTTAAATGGTGGTATTGTCCAGTGTCCACTGATCTAGTTTTTCTTTTCCTTTATTTATTTTAAATAACTTAATTTTCTGTCTTGCAAACTTCTTAGAGGAGCTGTCATGGTTGGCAAATGATCATCTTATGGGTTTCCGTTTACTTTACTACTTTTTGCACTTTTGGTTTTGTCATGGTTTTACCAGTTCTGTTGCTGGTAATATATTTGTTTGACTGTATCATGAGGTTAAATACCCTTGTAGATGAAATAAAAAAGGTCAAATGCAATGGATGGTTGTGTCCCCAAACTGGGTCAATTCTGGAGTTGAATGAATGATGATCCAAGAAGATAATCTGTATTTGGTATCTGCATTTATTGTATTAGATCATTGAAGATTTTCTTAATGATTACAGTATATTTATTATTTAAAAAATGTCTTTTAATGATTATAGTATGGCGCTTGATTATTTAGTTCAGCATAAATATCTTCCAGGTTGATCTGATTCTATGCAGTTTAACAGATGTCAAATTTCCATCAAGATGGTCATGAGAGATCTTTGAATTCTCCTCCACCTGATCAAGTAAATTCCCAAAAAGCAATGTCATTACCCTCTTCACCGCATGGTTACAGGGGTCAGACATCTGAGAGAAGTGGACTATCGAGGTATGGAGTGAATGAATTGCAGTCAACATGGAATAAAGTCCTTGAGTCCTCAACGTTTAATAATAAGCCCCTCTTAGCATATGAAGAATGGAATATTGACTTCTCGGAAATAACTGTTGGAACGCGTGTTGGGATTGGTAAGTATTGCATTACTTGATACCAATTATCGGCAATGTGTGATATATGATTTGTACTGTGCAATTCATTATGATTTATATTGTTGGTGTGTAAATTGCGTGAAGGTCAAGATTTGTGATTGTGAATGGGACTGGATTCCCAAATTTATGATTTGGGTATTGTTGTGACAGATTGATCTGATCCAAATCGGATGCTCCCTACTGTTTTCAGTGGTTCTTTGATGGGTTTATCTGATGTTTTAATAGCTGAATACAATCTGCCAACTCCATATCTAAATATTTTCGCATTCAAATTCTCAAACATGCTGCCCCCACCATCCTCCCGTTTGTGTTACTAGGACTGAATAAAAGTTGTGGATGTCTTGGTCTGTAGGAGTGGAAAACTGATTTTAAGGGCTTTGTTGGCCACTGCTTTCTGGTTTAAACACAAATTGAGAAGCAAGAACTCACTTTTTTCCAGGGTTTTTTGGAGAAGTCTTCCGTGGTGTATGGAATGGCACAGAAGTTGCGATCAAGGTTTTTCTGGAGCAAGATTTAACTGCTGAAAACATGGAAGATTTCTGCAATGAGATATCAATTCTCAGGTATCTTCTTCTTCTTATGCTTTCTCTCTGCTTTCTTCTTTTTTGTTGTATCCAACAGTTCCTGATCTCCATGCTCTTATGTTTTTTTTCAGCCGGCTCCGACATCCAAATGGTATTCAATTCCATCCTCCGAAGCTATTTCTTTTGGTCTCCCATTATATAAACTTGCATCTTGTTTTGTAGATATTGTAACTAATAATGCAAAAACAACAAAGTTCTTATTCCTTGGCGCATGTTGCATTTGAATCAAACTGCTCTTGATCAGGCGAAATGAAATTTCATGCAGTGATTTTATTTCTTGGGGCGTGCACAAAGCCTCCTCGCTTGTCAATGGTTACTGAGTACATGGAAAGGGGATCACTGTATTATTTGATCCATGTGAGCGGCCAAAAGAAGAAGCTTAACTGGCAGAGAAGACTGAAGATGTTGCGAGATATATGCAGGTGTGAACCCTATCCTCGCCACTAGTCTTCATGCTTAGCGGTCATTAATAAATGAAATAATAAAATAAGCACCCATGGTGGTGGTGTAGGGGGCTGATGTGCATACACAGAATGAAGATAGTTCACCGTGACCTGAAAAGTGCAAATTGTCTTGTGAACAAGCATTGGACTGTGAAGGTATGTGACTTTGGGCTTTCAAGGATCATGACAGAGTCTAATGTCAAAGACACTTCATCTGCTGGAACTCCAGAATGGATGGCTCCTGAACTTATTCGGAACGAACCATTCAATGAAAAATGCGATATATTTAGCTTGGGGGTGTTGATGTGGGAGCTTTGTACTTTGAGCAGGCCTTGGGAGGGTATTCCACCAGAAAGGGTATGTTTTTACTGATCTCATTTTCGTGTTAATCTCTCTTCGTCTCATTCAGTTGCTTCATTTTTGATCCTAAAATTTCTACGCCAATTAGGTGGTTTATGCCGTTGCTAACGAGGGGTCTAGACTGGATATTCCTGAAGGCCCGATAGGCAAGCTTATTGCAGGTCTGTACCGAAACACATTTTTTGATATTCCAATCTTATAATGTTAAATGAGTAGAAAATTATTCACTTATTGCTCATTGTAAAATGCTCATTTTCATTTAAATTTAAAAAATTTTTACTATGTAGTTCACCCCAAAAAAATTTACCATGTATAGTAGGTCCAATTTCTGGTCGAACTAATTGATTTAGTCCCTTTTATAGTACGCTTTTACATTTCTATAGTGTGTAAAAAGGGAATAATGGGTATTCACGTTGTTATTTTCGTTTTCTTTGTCTGTTCAAGTATATTATGATCTTCATAGGCAAATGGTAAAGCATTAAAAGAGGCAGCTAGATTTATCCAAAATGTTTTTGCCCTGGCATTGTCATTTGAATGAGGATGGTGTTTGGTGCAGATTGTTGGGCAGATCCAAATGAACGGCCGAGTTGTGAGGAGATCCTCTGTCGCTTGCCTGATTGCGAGTAGCCAACCGTACTCTCTCCTGCTGGGCCAAATCTGAGGGAATCTTTTGTACATAGTAAACTTTTTTGGTAGAGTTGTTACATCTGTTCCTCCCGGCTTTTTATGTCGTAGTTGTGATTTTTGTTCTTTTTCCCATACTTGTGCAAACATGATCGTTACAATTTACATCATTCGCCTGTGCAAACATTATCCTTTTTGAGCAATGAAAAGCAAAGTTGCATTTTGAACAACGTACCCAATTCTAGTATTCTATTTATGGTAACATTCATGACTCAGAATTGGACCAGAACCTCGCTTTGTTACTGATAAAATTATACGGAAAAGCGTATCTATGATGAACTGCACATTACACGCACAACCTTGACTAGAATCTTTTCTTCCACCTCCGTCCCTGCTTCCAAGCATCAATCATAGATTAGACGCCTGTTTAAAGCATCTTCAAAGCGGCTGCATGAAGCCACTCTCATCTCTGTACTCATATCATTCTCTGGAGCTGGATAATAATCCTCCCTAAGCTGCACATCCCTCAGGTTGCTTATCTTAAGGAAGAAATTCATGAAATGTTCGTGGGTCGTTCCGTGAATGAAGAGCTTCCTCAGAGTGTCGCATTCTCGGAGCAAGCCAGCAGCTGGAAGAGAGAGGCTCCTTTGGTTGACATCTTCATCTTGTGGTGGCCAGTAATCAAGTTCCTCGAGTGTCAAAGTGCCAATACCATTGAGGAAGAACCTCTCCCACAGGCTCAAATCCACCTGCCCTGAAGGTGCCGTTAGAGCATAACCTCTTGTCTCCCCACAATCTAACTGCATCTTTATGAGCTGAGGATAACAAGTGAGAATGCTCAGCCCGAATTCTCGCTCAGTCAGTCTTTGCCGGTCTCTGCAATCTCCTTCGACCCTGATACGAATCTCTTCGAGGTTGGGGCATTCTTCCAGCCCTGCCATTGGCAATGGAGTGAGCAGCTCCCCAACTCCTATCCAGAGAGATAGGTATTTCAACCTGTCCCAGCTGTTGTACAAATAACCATTACCGTTGCTCCAATTGGCCTCCATCGAGTAATCGCGTCTCTGCCGCTTCCTTTTGCTTGTTTCTAAATCTGCACTACTCCCAAAGTAATCCACGAACTCTCCAGCAGCCTTGGGGGATGAAGAGCACGGTTCATCAAACCCATTGAGGTCGAAAGCAAGGATGGTTTCCCCAAGATTATCAGTTTCCTTCAAGTCATTCCACACACAATCCACGTGAAGCCGCTCGATCCGATCACGAATTGGCTCCAAAGCTCTCAGAGATGCAGCGGTATCAAGATTCAAGCAGCAAGAAATCTTGACATCAATCAGAGTCTTGCGAAGTAGGCAAGCCATCGTCCTCAGCCCTTTCTCCGTTATATGCTTGCATCCCTGTACTTCAAACTTTACCAATCTTGAGCAGCCTCTGGCAATCTCTATCAAACCCATGTCCGACAAATCTGCGCAATTCTTAATAGACAGAGATTCAAGTCCTTGGCACAGCGCAATCCCATCGAGCTGCGACCCAATGGCCAAGCAAATCCCATGAAACTGGCCTAACTTAAGTACCTTCAACTTGGGGCATTTGGAATTCAGCACTTCCAAGGCAAGGCTACTGTCTCTCACATTCTTACAAACATCTAGCACCAGCTCTTCAAGCAAAGGAAGCCCAGAAAACAACTGAATTAGTGTTGTACGGCTAATCCTAGCATCCTCGGCAGTATACCCCTCGTCGAGAGGATCACCCCTCCGACTAGCCAACGACGATGTATCGGCAAGATGAAGAAGCGATAGCTTAGGGCAGTTCGAAGCTATTGCCAACAGAGCCTCATCTCCAACATACCCAAGGTACCTAGGATCGAAGGTACAAGCTACCAGAAGGTGCTCGAGGTTGGGGCAAACCGCAGTGATGGACTGGATTTCATGAGTCCTGTATCCCTCTGAAAACGAGGTGGTCAGTAGGTTCAGCCTCTTCAGCGAGGCGGCCGTAGCCGGATTAGCCGTCAGAACCGGAGGGAGATCCTCTGCCCAGTGGTAGAAGCTGGATAGGTCCAAAGACCACAGTGATTTACATTTCTCGAACAATACGGCGAAATCGGACCCCGGCGCCAACGCTGGCCGTTGATGCCACCGGACGAGCTTGACGTGGCGCAATTCTGGCCACTTAACATGAAGGAGAAGCTGGAGCGTGGAGGCAGAGCGAACGTAGACCGTAAGTGAAGTGACGTGAGGGAAAGCTTGGCAAAGGCGGTGAGCGAGGAGGCCGGGATCGGAGTAAGAGGAGATGGCAAAGAGGCCGTGGCCCCAAGGAGAAAGGAGAGAGAGGTCGAGGTCGGTGACATAGCCGAAGCAGTTAGGGATGAAATGAAGGTCACGCGCGTTGCCGCGGAGCGTGAGGTGGGTGCGGGTCCTCCTCTCGAGACGGCGGAAGGTGCGGCAGACGAGGGAGAGGGCGTTGCGAGTGCGAGTGTCGGATACGGCGGAGAATACGATGGTGAGGATCTCATCGGGAAGGTGAGAGAGAGGGGGGGCGTTAGTTCCGGCCATCGCCGGTGTAGAGAGGCGGTGCGATAATTAGAGAGAGAGAGAGAGAGAGAGAGAGAGAGAGAGAGTCAAGAGAAGGAAGGAAAAGAGGTAATAGGATAGGATTGGTATTAAATGAAAAGAGGAGTATTGAGGGAAGGTGGGTGGAGAAATATGGAGAGCCACGTGATAGCGTTGAACTGAGAAAGGGAGAGGGATGAGGATCGCCTTCTTCTTCTTCTGCCTAGTACTCTACTCACCTCTAGCGCTCATTTCTACTAGCTACCTATTTCTTTTCACATTGATATTTGTAAAAAGATAAATAGGTAATTTAATAAAAATCTAATATTTCAAAGTTTGGTGCTTGATTATTTGAATATATAAGAAATCATAATTTAAAAATAACAATTAATAATTTAAGTATATGTGATAATAACTTGGAGAACTCAAGTTGCTAATCTTTATTTTCTAAATTGTGAGTAATTTTTATATTTAAGATATCAACACTTAAACTTTAAAATTTCATATTCCTATCAAATTATCTATTTGTCATTTTATTGCTTTAGTAGATATTTTGAGGTTTTTGTAATTAAGATGATATTTTTCTATCATTTTTCTTTGATATTTCTTTAAAGTGAAAATCTCAAATAAGTACTTTATTAACACAATAGTAACTCCAATTTTAAAATGTATTTTTTTCTTTTTTCATTACAACCTCAATTAATAAAATGTCACCTCACCTCAACCAACCCGTCGGGCAACGCAGTTGGGATGTTGGAATTTTGATGGCCAATGATCAAGTGTCTATTTGAGTTAATAGTAGTGGGAGTGAATTTTTTCTTATAAGCTTTTTTAGATGGATTTTTTTTTTCCCTTAAAAGTGAGATTGTAGATGTAATTTATGTTTGAGATAACAGTAACAGAAATGACTTTTTAGCCAGAAGTTACAAAAACCAGCTTCTTTCATAAGTGACTTTTTGACCAGAAATATATCACAACACAACGTCATCCCAAAAAATTTTCTTCCACTAAGCTTTTCAACCTTCTGAACGCTATGCTAAACAGGCCCTCAAAGTTCTTGTGATCAAGTTAGCTAAACAAAGTGTTGTAAATATCTTGTTTGGTCAAAAAAATAAAAAGGGGTAAACATCTTGAAATAGTGACCTTAGATTAAATCATCCAAATGTAATATAATTCGCTAATACATGGTGATTTATAGTGAATAACTAATATATGCTGGGATTTCGTTTTGGAAAAAGAAAAAGTGAGGAGTGAAATGGACTAAATTGTGATTATGTGAATTACAGCCATTGATTTATATTTTTTATATGATTATATAAATATACAGAATTTATTCAGATAAAGTAGAATCCA
The DNA here is from genome assembly GCA_037074495.1 of Acacia confusa. Classification (NCBI taxonomy): domain Eukaryota; kingdom Viridiplantae; phylum Streptophyta; class Magnoliopsida; order Fabales; family Fabaceae; genus Acacia; species Acacia confusa. The sequence continues at coordinate 7,374,579 of CM073509.1, forward strand.
ATCCAACCCCGGAATTTTTCAATTAAAAAAACAAAAATTAAGCGTTAAATATGCTGAGGTGTTATTTTGTACTATTTTGGGGTTTCTATGGAGAGTCTCAAAAGGGGCAACATGTGGGGTTGCCTGATTATAAATGGATATATTGGGACGTTAGGAGTATTTTGCTATTCCTAGTCAAAACTAATCCATATAGAAAGCTAGAAGTTTCCAACCAGCTTTTCTACTACTTTTTATATTTGCAATAAATGAGAGGCATAACTCATGAGTATTCCACGGTGTTATTTATATAATGAAATTATATAATTTAGTGGTTAAAATTAATTAAAAATATTAAGCATATCTAAAATAAATTTTCATTTTTAACTATGCCTTTATTTATTAAGAGTAAGAAGAGAAAAAATCGTGTGAATATAAGAATTGTCAACTTTTTAATTAATACAACACATATAATTAATACAGGGTAAAAGTAAAATAATTTATTAAATGTTGAGACAACTTTTGTCGGACTCTTATAAGAAGAATGAAGGGCAATTTAAATTTTGGACTCTTATTAAAAAAAAAAAAGGGAAGGAGTATTATCTATAACACTTTTTTTAATAAAGGTAAAAGTGGAAAAAAGCTAAATTTTTTGACCTATTAAATGACCTAACTGCCATTTTCTTATTTCCCCTAATATAGTTTAAATATCTTATATTGTGGACAAAACAGAGTATATCTTTCTAGATGTATTACTTTAAAAAAAATGCATTACTTTAAAAAAAAAAAAAATCTTCATGCCAAGCATAACTTAAAGGGTGTGCTTTTTTAAAAAAAAAATCTAGAAAAATATGTTTAAAATAGGGAAAAGATAAATTGGGAGTTAAATATCTCAAATTCCAAATCAAATGTGTGGAAGGAATTTGGGAATTACAAATGTTTCCACATAACCAATTTTCCCCTAACAGCATTTAGAGAGCTCAAATTGCAAATATATATACTAAAGTTGTTAATTGTGATCTTAATTTGTTATTCTCTATCAATAAATAGTCACTGAAGATTTACATGTGTGGCTTCAAAATATTACTTATAAAGTTGTTTGTATTTGAAGAGCTCTAGTTATCAATATATATAGTAAAGTTGTTAATGGCAATACGTAATCAACTTAAGTATAAAGAATAACAACTTCAATACACATATTGACAACTTAATATCCTCAAATGCTATTAGAGACATATTAATCATTTGAAAACATTTGCAAATCTCAAATTCTTTGCACATGTTTAATTTAGAATTTGTGATATTGAATTCGCTAATTTATCTTTTATCTATTTTAACCGTTTCTTTTTTTAGGATTTTCCTCCTTTTTTTCAAAATTTAGAGGGTCTCGTTAAATTTTGAAGAGCTCTAGTTATCAAAATAAAGTTGTTTGTATTTGAAGAGCTCTAGTTATCAATATATATAGTAAAGTTGTTAATGGCAATACGTAATCAACTTAAGTATAAAGAATAACAACTTCAATACACATATTGACAACTTAATATCCTCAAATGCTATTAGAGACATATTAATCATTTGAAAACATTTGCAAATCTCAAATTCTTTGCACATGTTTAATTTAGAATTTGTGATATTGAATTCGCTAATTTATCTTTTATCTATTTTAACCGTTTCTTTTTTTAGGATTTTCCTCCTTTTTTTCAAAATTTAGAGGGTCTCGTTTAATTCATTATGAATGGCAATGGACACTATTAAAAAAAAAAAAAAATCAAATTTTACTATCAGTAAACACTATAATATATACATTTGAGAAGAGGTCCTCTCATTTTCTTTACAGTATCAATAATGATGTGCAATTGAGACTGATTGTTACATTTGAAAACCTAAATGCCTTATTTTCAATCGAGTCTTCTAAATTTGTGGTTGTTTGAATCTAACACTTGCAACTCATTTTTTAGTAAAAATTTGTCAAAACCTAACCGTCATTATTTTGCTCTTTTGGGACCTAATTGAAAATATACTTTATAAAATTACAATACCAAAATAAAATTTCATGTAAGGTCAAATCATTTAAAAATCCCCTTTCGGCTTTTACAACTATAAAATATTTTATATTTTGATCCAAATAAAAATAATTTGTAGAAAATTTCTTCCATTATCAAATGGAGGGAGCAAGGTCTTGGATTTGTGGGGCATCCGTGTCACTCACCGTATCCATTTTGCTCATTTGGTCAATCTTCATTTCCCACGTAATTTATTTCATTTTCCTTTTAATCAACCTTTGGTTGCGTCTTCAAAATTTCTACTACAAATATTTATTACTCTCTCCGGTCTTAATTATAAGATAATATTTGAGGGTTAGTTTAGGTCCTAATTATAGAATAATTTTTTTAGTTTTTACCAATTTCTTCCTAAAATACTCTTATTTTATTATCTCAAGTGTGTTTGGTTTTTGGTAAGTATATATGTACTCCCTCTGGTCTTTATTATAAAGTACCAACCAACAATTCTCACATACTAATAAAAACAGTTAAAGTTAATAAAATTGTCTTAGAATTTAAGTAATTTCCAATATTGCCCCTACTAATTACACTAAATTATAATATTCTATTAATTATTACTCTCACCCACTACCATTATTAACTAAGGGCATACATGGAAAAAGATCATTAATGTTCATTGGGAACAAGCAAGTCTTTTATAAAAAGAACCAAATAAACTTACTAGTCGATGTCTTATAATAAGGACCAGAAGGAGTATATGGGTTGCAATACACACACATGCACACACATGTATATGTCTATAAACATGTGTGTGTGTGTGTGTGTGTGTGTGTGTGTGTTTTTATATGTATGTATATATGTATGTGTACATATACATACATACATACATACATAATTTGTGTTTATGTGTATCAATATATATACCTCTGTGTGTAGATACATGGCTGTGTGTGTGTGTGCGCGCACACACACACACATATATATCTGTGTTTGTGTGTGTCAATATATATACCTCTGTGTGTAGATACATAGTTGTGTGTGTGTCTCTATATGTGTGTGTGCGCGCATGATAGATTTATATGTATACACACACACACACACACACATATGTATATCTAGCAAGACCATTATTTCAATCAGAAAACATGTGGAAAAAGAAAATTGGTCGGAGAGATATGTGGCAGAGTAGTTGATTAACTTTTATTTATATCATTTTAAATGTATATAAGGATATTTTAGGAAAATGAGTAAAATTAACTAATTTAACTGTTCTCCTTAATTTTTCCAAAATCGGTTAAATATGTCTTATAATTACGACCAAAGGGAGTATCATTTAGTCTTTGAAATTATTTATATATATTAAATAATATTTTAATTATATTATTCTTTAATATCATTAGCTTAATTAGTCTAAGAATTATAATCCCTTGGGTTCTAGTTATTAGATACTACCCCTTAATTTCTCATAAAAATAAAATTTAATAAAACATTTATGAAACTCCTGGCTTTATAAATTTTTAGTGATATAATTCGGCAAAAGTACGGGAAAAACTTTAATTAATTAATTAATTACCAAAATGCCACCGCGGGAAAACTATTAACCCATCTATCCCCTGTAATCGATTACATGCCTAATGTAATCGATTACAAGGGTCAAATCTCTCTTCTTCTTCTTTTTTCAATTTTTACACTATGTAATCGATTACACCACTGTAGCGTAATCAATTACATAAAACTTTACACTATGTAATCGATTAAGCTCTGTGGCGTAATCGATTACATAGTGTAAAATGCTATATAATTGATTACGCTACAATGCGTAATCGATTACATTTTGACAGATGTGTTTTTTAAAAGACAATTTGAGCTCATTCGGGACCATTTCATCATTTCTGCCCTAAAGCTCTCTTGTTGCTCGTGTTTTGGTCAGTTTTTGTGTGACCCATCAAAGTGTAAGGTCATTCTCCTCTTTGAAAGTAGTATTATTATGTAATATTTGTAGTTTAACTTTACCCACTTTTGTTTTTGTATAGAATCTAAAACCCACCCCCTTGCAGCTCCCTATTTCTGTTGTGAAGGATGAGTTCAAGTTTTAACGCCTACGTTGCCGTAATCTACCATTAGGGGTGTAAACAGGCCAAGTCAGGCCAGGCTTCACCTTAACAAGTCAGCTCTGTTCTATAACATACTGGCCTATGGCTTGTTACAGGCATATTTTTCGGCCTGGGCTTGACCTGGCCTGTGGCCTGTTAAGGCCTATTTTTTTTATTTTTTTAAATATTTTTTTATTTAATTAAATTAACAGGCCACATGCTGAAAACAGCCTACTTTAAATAGGCTAAAAACAAGCCAAAATTACATAAAATAATACTAATAATATAAATAACAGGTCACAGCCCGAAAGGAGGCCTACTTTAAACAGGCTAAAAACATGCTAAAATTACATAAATTAATATTAATAATATAAACAGACCGGCCTATAGGCCTTTTATCAGGCCTGAGCCTGGCCTGTTAAGGGAAAACAGGCCTCATAAGAGGCCTTGGCCTGACCTTTTAGCATAACAAGCCAGGCCTGACTAGGCTTTTAACAGGTCAGGCCACAGGCCCCTAGCCATTTTACATCCCTATCTACCATAGTGGGAGGCATTTTGAAGGTTCTGATGGTGTGCAATTTGAAAGAAAAGCAAAAATGATGAAAATCAAACAGGGCACTGCGTACAGCCAACTCAAAGAAAGGATTTGCTGAAAATTAGGGCTACATGGCAGCCATTACATTCACCGGTTGATTGCCAAAGTGGAGACTATTGTTGATTTTGATAATGTATACTATATTAGTAACGATGTGTGTGATGATGAAGACGTAGAGTGCATTATAGATACATTTGATAATCGGAAATCACAAAATTTTAATGAGATTTATGTTGAGGTTGAATCCGGTGAAGCATCGTTTGTTCCCATGCATATAAGATCTCCACAATATTATGGTCAAGAAGATAGAGCTGTCAATTTATCTGCACCGTTACAAGTATTAAGTCAGCTGAGATTGATGGAGGAAGAGGAGGATCAGGAAGACGAGGGTGAGGAAGAGAAGGATATTCACAACGAGGGGGGAACCTGATAGTGTAATTCCACTAGGCGACTCGTCAGATACTGATGTCGAGGGTGATTTTGATGATGACACGAACATTGTGGACCTGAGTACCTTGGGAATGTCACCGCTTCGTGTTGACCCAATGATAAGTTAGTAAATTTGTATTTGTAATTCTTATTCAGTGGTTTTGACAAATATAATGTCTCCAATTCACCGCCCGGGTGTGACGGATGGCCCACATGATCGGTATATCAACCTCCAATATCCTGGAATGATTATAGGCCTGAGGAAACAAAATATGCGTCAACACGTAGAAGAGGATCCGTGCATCCACAGTCAGCTGCCCTACAGTGAAAAGGGCTCTCTGGCCCAAAGGCCTCCTGATGTCATGCATAATGGCGTCTCGGTCAAATCCCTCTAGGGCCACTATGCTATCCCCATCATACTGAATGGTGCTCGCCCCATCAAAATCATATCCTAGTATGTGGGCCCATATGGGAGCTGTCATAACTATATCAATGCCACATACGCGCGACTTCAGGTCTCCATGAATATAACTAAGGTTATGGTAGAAAGCTCTAACCATATCCTCTGAGTAGGGACTGATGAACTCCGCCAAGCCACGCAGATGCGAAGCCTCCAGCAGTGGGACTATATCAAATCCCTCCTCTGCAAAAAATGCCATGTCCGGCAACTTGGGCTTGATCACGGTTCTGCTAGCAAAGTTCTGTACGAATGCTCTGTGGGATGCTGCATGATACTCCAACAGATATCCATACCAGAGATCTTCCAGCTGTGCTTGAGAGCTGGATGTATCACCCTCCCTCCGCTGCTTCATGTAACATTCCAAATTTTGAGGCATAGAGTTTCAAAATAAGACTAAAATAAGAGGACTACTAGACCCCTATGAGTCCAAGGTCTTAATTAGGAGAAATTAATAGTAAATAAAATTTTCCATGAAATTATTATGAGTAAGCTTTCTTATATATATATATATATATATATATATATATATATAAAATTTATTTTTATTTTTTTAAAAAAAAATATTTACTTGAATGGTTGGTAGCTATGTGGTAGATACGAATGAGATATTTGATTGGTAGATAAGTACAGAGTAGTTAGATGGTAGATATACATGTGTTTGGTAGTTAGATGGTAGATGAACTTATGTGTGGTAGATGAATGAGTAGATAGACATGTTTATGGTAGATAAGTGGTAGATAGACATGTGAAATTTAGAAGGTAGTTGAGACCGAAAAATTCTATAAATACCTCATCACTTCTCTTCTACCACACAAACACACATACTTCCACTGTTTAGCCTTATGAGAGTGTAAGAGAGAGAGAGATAATGCTGTGAAGATTATCTGGGGTGCTAGAAGAATTTCATCGAGAGAATTGAAGTCTGTAAGCTAGGAGATAACAGGTAACTCTGAATATTCTTCCATATACTTGTGAATTGTGTATGATTATTAATTATTTATTTTTATGAACTGATTTATATGTGTTATAATATTTTATAATAAAATGTTGAAATTATGGTTATGTTCCCGAATAAATTATGAATTGGTACCCGCATAAATTACAATTTTAGCCCTGAATAGTAATTTACTATTTGCATAGTAACTTATACATATTTTTGAACAGTGATTTACTATTTGTACGTGTACGTATTTTTTAATAGTGATTTACTATTTGCATAGTAATATACGTATTTTTTAATAGTGATTTACTATTTGTATAGTAGTATACGTATTTTTTAATAGTGATTTACTATTTACGTCCCAGATTTCAAAATGAATGTTTGACCCGGTGAAATAACATACGATGTTGATTTACTATTTTTGAATAGCTATGTTTATCATGGGGGGCTGTATTTGATGGGACGGAGTTAGGAGGGATTTGTATGATACTGTTTTAACACCATCACTCGGTGCATAGTGGATGGTACTTGTTAGGGCCCCTTCTTCAATGTTATCCTCTGGCCGGGATTGCATTGAAGTTGTGGGACACGTGACACCTCCTGAGTTGTGATTAAGGAGGGGAGCCATAGTCTAGGCTTAAACTCTATACCTTTGGCCGGGTGTAACTTAAGTTTTGGTGAGCTTAGGACATCTTAGTCAAATGATATGTTTCTGTTAGACCATGTGTTAGCCTATGGCTCCAGTCAGCGATATAAGGTTGGAAGGAGATATAAGGGAAGTTGCATATTGCATTATTTTTCATGGATTACAGATTTACAAAATGTTGATACACACTTATATACAGTAAAAGTTTTTGTATAAAAGATTTTATATATATATATATATATATATATATTAAAATTATTTATAATTAGTTCATACTTTTTATCATATATAATTTACTTGTGTACGGTAGAAAATTTTAGTAGTAACTGAAACGTGGAAATCTCATCCCACATTAACATTTTTCAGGTGATTACCCTAATAGGGTACAAGGGGAGGCACTAATGGAGTGAGCTCAGAAAGCTCTTATGTACTCCTGTTGTATAAATTATGTTATTTATATTTGCCAAGACCCTAGGACTTCCGCTTGTGTTTATCTTTAAGTTATTTTTTTGAAATTTGTACTTTATGAACTACGTTTTAAATGATTTGATTTGAATGATGATCAACCTTGTTGAATATATTTCAAATATTTTGCTAAGTTTTTGGTGTTGGAATCGGGGTGTTACATTTTTGGTATCAGAGGTAAACGTTTCAAAATTTTTAAGTTGATTTTCTAAATGATTTTCAAATTTTGTAGAGGTCATGGCAAATTAAATATCATAACATGCAAATAGCCACACATTATTTCCAAAACGCACAAAAACATCAATTTAACTCTCATTTGTTCAAAAACAACAATTAACAATTTAAATCAATGATCAATACACTACTCACCCAAGGAAAACAAACCCTAATCGATTAAATGCACCAAATGTTCAGAAAAACGAAGAAAATAGGGACAAATTCGCAATGGGAACCGAAAACCTACCGAAATCAACGCAAATGAGAGCAAATCTTTGATTTTTCCTCAACCCACGCCTTGATTCCGAAGCTTTCTGGTCGAAAATGACAATAGAGGAGAGTGGGGAGCCTAATCGGTTATGAGAAATGCAAATGAAGGGTTTTCGGGTGGTTTGGGTCTTTTAAAAAACTGAAATCGCGATACGTAATCAATTACGGCCCATGGCGTAATCAATTACATCGCGTTGTAACTGCCAATTTTGCCTTCTGATGTTATATAATCGATTATGCACTGTAGCGTAATCGATTACATGGCATTTTACACTATGTAATCGATTACGCCACAGAGCTTAATCGATTACGTAGTGTAAAATTTTATGTAATCGATTACGCTACAGTGACATAATCAATTATATAGTGCAAAAATTGAAAGAAAAGAGATCTGACCCTCTGTAATCGGTTGCATTAGGCATGTAATCAGTTACAGGGGGCAAATGAGTTAATAGTTTTTCTGCAGTGGTATTTTGGTAATTAATTAATTAATTAAGGTTTTTTCCGTACTTTTGCCATATAATTATGAATTAAGATTTTTCCTATTTTATTGGAGCATTTATAGCGCAAAATTACAATCTCATTGAATTTTTTTTTTTCTAAAGTGTGATGTTGTGATTTGTGAAGTCCAACCATGCATCAATGGATAATAGGTGACTATGGTACAATTTTTAATATAAGAGTTGGTTGAAATATGATATATTAAAATATTTATATTTATCATTATTATCTAGAAACTAATTTCCTGATTTATAAAATTATATACTATATTCGGTCCTAAATAAGGGATCCAATTGTTTATTATTATTATTATTATTATTATTAAGAAAGTTGATTAAATTACTTTAAAGTATTTATATTTATCATTTTTTTTTGAAACTATTATGCCTAACTTTTTTTTTGGACAACCCTAATATATATATTAATATTGAAATACAATACATAAAAACAACCACAAATAAAACTACAATAAAGACAACAACAATAACAATAAAATAAACTAAATACACTAATAGCCAAGGACTGTACATTAAAAATATAAGAGTTGAAGTAGAATCATGGACATAATCGACCTCCTCAAAACCCAAGGTTAGAAGTGATGAGCAAGAGAGTGTTGGTTAGAAAACCCACCCAAAAGGGCACACAATCTTATAAACAATAGCTACAATAAAGTCAGCTAACTGGGTACCCCATCTTAGGGTAAGGAAACCAATAAACCCAACCTCAGAAAAAAGAAGACCCTTAATGTCTTGAAGAATACATCTGCTCCTATGACCAAACAAGTCAGGTGACGTCGACGACACACCAAAAAACACCTCTTTAGATCTTCCCCTAAGAATGCAAATTCAAGCTACTAAGAGATAATCGGACCTCATAACGTCCAAACAGCCATCCAATCAAGAGGATTTGAAAGCAGATATAACATATCTGATTATTTCCTAAGACAAGAACACCACCGCAAAACCCATAACCACAAGAAAATGAATAGAAAGCAGATAACTCTCACCTCGGCATATCAGATCTAGAGAAGGAGAGGAAAGAACTCGCCACAAGGACGAGAGAAAATCACAACCGACAAAACTCAAAGTGAGAGGACCGCAAATAACAGATCTGGACTCCAAACTGTATCTCTAACTTGTCTGTGGCACCAAAAATAGGTTCGCCGGCAGCTTGTTCATCACAAGCCACCGATGAGAGTTGAAGGCGAGCGCAAGATGCATAGGCGAGCAAGAGAGAAAAAGAGGGAAAAAGGGGCTTGGTCCTATTTCTTCTAATGTTCATGTTTGCTCTATTATGCCTAACTTATAAATCGATGTATAATATAATGATATACAACTCTGATTCCATTTATAAGTCCATTTTTTTACCCCAAAAATTTGGTCATATTTATAAATCCAATTTCATGTAATAAATTAGATTTGATAATTTTACTCATATTAATTGTACTCATGAAAATAGAGAGAGAAGAAAGAGTTGAAAAATACCTAATTATAAATGAGGGGAAAGTTGGAAATTTACCTATATAATTATTGAGTTAACTACCTCTCCTTGATATATGAGGTTTGGTCAAAGTCGACTTATAAATAAGATCCGAGTGATACAACATATGATATGATTAAATAATTTATTTAGTTTTTTTATCTCTCTAAAAAATTTAGCTGGATCTTATATGTACGTAGTATGGTATATAGATACACAATATATGATATATTAAAGTAATTTATATAGTTTTCTTAGTATCTATAAAAAAAAATTAATTGACTTTGATAACGTGGCTGTGAATCACTGTCCACTTCTCCCTTCCCTCTCTCTTCCCCTACCATCTGTCTTTTTACTAATGCATTATTCGCATTGTTAAACTAGTCTATTGGAACTAAAAATAAATAAAATTAGTTGTATTATTAAAATTGTCTGAAACTTATTCTGATTTCCTTCATTATCTTTAATAAATACCATAAATTTAACAAATACTCCCTCACTCTTATTTATAAAAGCTCAATAACCAAATTACACGGTTTAAGAAAGTGGTTAAAACTAGTTAATAAAATAATAACTATGTTTAAAATAAAAAAAAAATTAAATATGCTCTTATTTATTAAGAACAAGTGTGAGAGAAATCAAGTAAACACAAGTATTACCAAATTTTTAATTAATGAAAAATTAAAATTAAAAAAAAAAATTAGTGAGGAGAGTACATACTATCTATCCCCTCATTGAAAATTCAAAAGGGGGAGAATTTTAAAATAAAGAAATTAATTCTACACAAATTACCTCTAGCAAAATAACTCAAATCTAAGACAAAAAAAATTCTTAGAAATGAGTTATATCATGGATATGATTTTTTTTTGATACAAGATATATTTACTTAATTAAATTAAATTAGTTAAATTAATTAATATGACATATAATTTTTAAAACAAACTTTGGTCATCAATATATAGATAAATTAAAAAAAATATTTGTATATAAAATTATATCTTATCTATTTAGAATTATAAGACAAACTATTTAAATACATATTTTATATGAAGTCAAAAAGTGGGGTGTGATGAGAAAAATTGAAATCTTATCCAAATAAGAGAAATGAGGAGGCAGGATTGCGACTTTCCCTTTCTTCTTCCTGTGCATCGGCATGCCACTCACACTCTTTCATCCTAATCCATTCGTTTTATTTTTATTATTCTAAAATTATTTTCACACACACGGACATTAAAATTATTTTTATTATTCCAAAGGGAGTGAGTACACTTTCCGTTTCTATGAGAGCATTAGCATTATGCCAAACAAGCATTAAGCACCAAGAATTCATAAATCCAAAATGTAACTTTTTCGTATTCATTCTCTCAATCTTAACTTAGGCATCATTAAAAGCTTGTTGGATAGAAATAAGTGTGTTTGGAATAATAATAATAATGACAAAAGTAGTTTTTTTTTTTTGGTGATTTGCCTTTTATAAATTTAAAATTGAGTAAAAATCAAATTATATAATATGATTTATATTTGAATTGATAGTAGTATAACTAATTTTTCTGAAATTGAAACTTATTTGAATGATTATTTTAAAAAGTAAGTTTAGATTGAAAATGATTGAAAAAGATATGAGTCTTATTAGATAATACATATATACATTATATGTATATATATTATGATAATTAGAAGAGAAAAAAAAATAAATTATAAAAAAATGAAAAAAGTCAACTTGAAAAATTTGGCCAATACTAAAATACATAATTAATTATAATTACTGAATACATATGCATATAAATTTGAAAATGATACAAATATAAAGTTTTTTATCAAATAATATCACTTAATTAATTGGCCATGAATTGAAAAAAAGCTTTATGAACATAGATCAACATATACCCTTAAGTGAAAAACACAACTTTTCACTTCCAACAGAGACCAAATCAAACGTTAGAGCATAATTTAAAAATTTAATGACTAATTCTCACCAATTATATTTCCTATGGACTTAAATCATAGTACTGTCATAAAAATTTATCACTCTAGTCCTTATTATATGTTTATTTTAACTAATTCTCTCACATATTTCTCACCTTTATATATTTCCAACGAGAGTTAAGTAAGGAGAAAGATAGAAAAGAATAATTATTAACTTTTTAAGTAAGTTTATATTTTTGACAAAAAATTTCATCTATAAGGATTTATAATAAGGATCCCAATAGTATTTCAATTAAAAAAAGTGAGACACATAATCTTTCTTTCATAAATTGATTTTCTCTCTTCATAGTGGAGCGACTAAAAATAAGAAATTTTGATTTATAACTTAAATTGTTTTTTTCCTCAAAAGCCCAAATGAAAAAAGTTATCTCAAACACTTAACCCTAAAGCACCCAATCTGACTTTTGTTCCCTCAATCATGCTTTTGGAGCCCTAAAAGCCATCACAAACACACCTCATGCATCAATTTTACCTTTTTAGAAAGCAAAGCGATACGGGAGAAAAAAGCTCAACGCATAGTGATTTAAGCTCAGAGGAAAAAGAAAAGACTATTTGGGATAGGAGTGACTTATTTTTTTTTAAAAAAAAATTGCTTTCGAAAGAAATTACTTTTTTCAATTTTAGATGTCATTTTTCCCTCTTCTGGTGAAAAATGTTAAGATATGTGATATAATAAACAATATACTATTAAATATATTGTATACATTATAATTTATCCATTAAAATATATTTAATTAAGTATTTCATAGTTTTAAATTTTTATAATAATAATTTAATTTTCTTTTAAAATTTTTAATTTAAATCTGTTATCTTCAATTATCATAATATATACAACAAATATATATATATTCAACAAGATTCATATCATTTTGAGTTATTTTTCATTTCAACTGACTTTTTAATTAATCATTCCAATAAGAGCCCATTTGAAAAGAAAAAAAAGTTACGTCTCTCATCGTCATTCCAAACATAAATCACATTTATAATATACTCCATCTGGTCCTTATTATAAGGCACCAACTACCAAAAGTATTTGGTCCTTTTTATAAGGCACTTGTTTGTTTCCAAGGAGCATTAATTATTTTTTTTTTTCCATTTATGCCCATAATTAATAAGGGTAATAGGTGAGAGTAATAATAATATAATATGAGAGTTTACTATAAAATAGTAGGAATAAGATTGAAAATTACTTAAATTATAGGACAACTTTATTGACTTTAACTACTTTTATTGGTTTGTGTGATTTGTTAGTTGGTGCCTTATAATAAGAATCAGAGAGAGTAGTTTTTATCATATCTTACTCTCACAAAAGTCGTATTACAAATAGCTCACTTCTGTTATTGCTATCATGGCCTATATGTTAGAGCCTATTTGGGAAAGCCCCAAATGTAAGCTTGAAAAGTTATTTTTCAAAAACTAAGACGAAACTCTTTTTACAATTTATCTCGGAAATCTCAAAAATTATTTTCCAAAAACTAAATCCACAGGCATTTTGCACTCTCTCCTCTCTTTAAAGATGCTTTTTAGGCCTAACACTGTAACACCTAGTCTAGGCACTTTTCTTTCCAACGTTGTTCATCTTTTCAAATTACTCCGACCTACACCATAATGACTGTGCCATGACATGGTTCTTTTGGAAGTTTGCGGCTGCTCTATCACAACCAGTTTTATTTTCCACGCCGCACCTACACTTTGCTTTTAATTGAGTCCAATAATGTTACTGCTATTTACACACACACACACATACACACACAACACATTATTTTTGTATGCATCAGAATAATCATAATGTTCGTGAAAAAATTAAATAAAATAATTGTGAATTGTTAAATATATAATGTGGTAAATGAGACAAAACTTATGGGAACTATGCCAAATTGGTTGCCAGCCACATAAGGGCACTATTCTCCGCCACTCAAGCTGATACCATGTTGAAAAGTCGACTAGGAAACACCTGGATTGACGGATTTGCCCCTTACGTCTCAAAATCAAAAAAAAAAAAAAAAGATAAAGGAAGTTAATTAAGTTAGTTAATGTAACATAGATTTTTTTTAAAATACCTTAGACATTTATTTTCATTAATTCAATCATCTCCTCTCCTCTCTAATTATTGTTGAGGGAACATTAATCTGGATAAATTATAAAAAGATTGATAAATATAAAAATATATCTTATATTTAAAATAAATATAAACTTGTCTTACATTAAAGACCAAAAGGAATAGTATTATTTAGTTAAGAGATAAATGGGGAGTCCCTTAATTATACTCCATGGAGGAGTTAGGTAACAGATTAAGAAAATTAATTATCTTTAAAAATAGTTGGTTTTTCTAAAATAAACTATTTAATCATTTATATTGGAACTCCTTTAGTAGAAATTAACTTGTTTAATGTACCCTTCAATAACGATAATCGATAAAAAAAAATTGTAAATTTGATAGATAAAATGAATTGTGATTGTCCATTTAAGACCAAATTAAATTTTCTAAGTAACTTATATTTAATATAAGAAGGATTATCCAATGTTTCTCCATCAACGTTATCACAACTTTCCAGGTGATGCCCCATAATCATCTTATACGTACATGCATGCGATTGAGAAAATAACTCATATAGGATACTTGATCTAGTGATAAATCAACTAAATAACATACTAGCAAGGATTAAGGTTTGATTCCCTCGATATTAAAAAAAAAAAAAAAAAACCTCACAATCAAGGAGAAGTATATCTTAATCACAAAGTCATAATTTAAATTAGTCAGATACTCAAATACTTATTAACATAATTTAAAAAAGTCGTCATAGTGTACCAGGTGGTACAAAAGGTTACCATTAATATAAAGAAAACCCCATGCTCGTCCTACTCCAGCTGACACGATCGTCTCAATTCTCCTACAACTGCAAATGGGTAATTTCTCCAAATCTATCGAAGCATTGGGGTATATGATTTATTTTATTAGATAACTTAACTAACTTCACTCATTGAGTTCATCCTAAGCAAGCAACTTTTTAGTGACAAATAGCTATACATATGCCTTAAAATACCTCTCGATTCACTAATTAATTCATTTTTAACTGAGCTTGAATTCGCTCATGTCAAATCCAATTGCTTCAATAATTTTTTTTTTATTCAATTACTTACATGCATCTCCTTGTATTTTTTTTTTTTCATGAGCATTTGGTATTTTAGGTCTATTTCCTTTTAATTCGGATGATTCATCGGGATTCAGACTAATCTAGATTGAGCCGGGTAGGACCACAAAGGCGGAAAACTTTACTACCAAACACTGTTGCAATCCCAAAACTCAAAGTAGAGACCTCTGGTAAAATTGGAACAACCCCTACTAGTTAATCCAGATGCTTGGTGGTATCTCCTTATATTTATTAGCTTCTCTGCTCTTCACATATCAATCCATTGGAATAACAAACTCTAATATAATTAATTAAAGCCTTCAATTAACTACTCCCTTATGTCTTATTTATAAGAACTCGTTAATTGAATTACACGGTTTAAGAAAGTGGTTAAAAATAATAAATATATCTAAAATAAACTTTTTTTATCAAGTATACTCTTATTTATGAGGGACAAGTAAAAGAGAAAAATAATGTAAATATAAGTATAACCAACATTTTAATTAATGCAATACATATAATTAACAAGAGGGAAAATATAAAAACCTCATTAAATATTCAAACAACTTTTATTAGACATTTATAAAAAAGGATCAAAGACAATTCAAATTTTGAGTTCTTATAAATTAAAATCAGAAAAGGAGTATTTTTATGCAGAATAAGAACCTAACATAACTTCAATAATTTCAAGAAAACAGAAAATGGTGGGGTCATGGTTGATGGAGAGAAGCGAGGAATAGTAGATGAACCTTATCCTAAAAAACAAGAGAAGAGCGGAGATAAGTAGATAACGTACATATCCAAAATACGTATGTCTCAATCTCTCTGTATTTTGTACTACTTTTCTTTCTTCTCAAAGTTGCTCATTATTTCATTTTCTTTTTAAAATTCTGTGGTTTAGTTTCTCTCATTATTTTTTTTTATTATCTCTCATAATCTTTAAATCACATCCATTCAATTAATATAATATTATTTTTATTTTTCTCTCATATTTTCAATCAACGGCCCAGATTTAACCAATGAGAGAAAGAAGACAAGAACTCCTGTGGATTGGCATGCATGCACTACGTGGGGCCATCCCCACTGCCACGTGAACCCAACATCCACCGTCCATCTTAATTAGTCTTGTTTTGACGATGCATGATGTGATTTTGAGAGGGTGATTGCGACGTGGCACCCAAATACCATCCATCAATCACTGACTCAATATGGCATCAGGATATGTTGTTTATATATCTCCTTCCCCTTTTTTTCTACAAAAATTGAAATTATACCTTATTTATGCTCTTGTTATTTTTTAATATCTTCAGATGCTCTTGATGAGTATGTTTTAGATTTTTTTTTTTTTTTTTTTATAGCAATGAATGTAAACTCAAAAGCGTATAATCATGTTAGTGCCGAGCTCAAGCCTAAAACTTTAATAAAGCCAGGTAAAGATGCTTGTTACTGAGATGACTGGTCATCATCTTAAGTTTATTTTAGATCGTAGGAAGCATATATGGATAAGTTAATTTCATTTCTCATATTCCTTCTCTTTTTTTGTTTTAATTTCAATTAAAATTTGCATCTTTAATTACTTGAATTTGTCTACGTACAAATATTTTTGTAGTCAGTAGTTTTCAATTATGTGAGAATTGGTTTACACAAATCGTTGACCCACACACACTATTTTATATTGATTGATTTATATATATATATATATATATATTACAAAATTGTCACAATCACTGATATTATTTGAATAAAAAATCAACATAACTTGAAATTATACACACTTTATAGAGCTGGTTCTAATTAATGTTTTAAAAGTCAGAACAAACGTTAAATTGGAAAGATTGATAGGTCATAGTTCAAATGGTTAAATCAGTAGGGCTACCCGGTCAAGTCAGTCACATAATAATTAAATTAAAATAATATTGTATAACTATATATATATATATATATATATATATATATATATGTAATGATTAAAATATAATTAATCCTTAATCCATTTTAATATTTTTTTAATTATAAGGTAAACAATATTAATAATAAAATAGAAATATCACAAAGTACTAGTATAACAGAAAGAAAAATTAATCACATTATTAAGCAAATAGGGGGACTTAATCCAATTTAATAAAAAAAATTAACAAAGTCAACATATATCTAACAAGATGAATAAAAAATATATTTTAATTATATATAACTTATTATGAATAAAATTTAAATACCAAAAATACATTTTGAATTATATTAGTTTAACTATAGGGAAAATGACAAAAAATACCACTTGATCTTCAAAATCTTGTTGATAACAACAGTAATAAGTTTAATAAAAACAATAAAACAATTGGTAACTTATTTTGTTGAGAAATTACCTATTTACAATTTTAAAATTCAAATAATATTTTCTTGATATTTTTCCTTAATTGTATTATGACAAATGTAATTTTAAAAAATGAGTGTTGTAAAAAAATATTAAAAATGAGTAACTGTTAAAATATTTTTCATTTTGAAAACATGTGGTGAGAGATTAAATTTTTAATAATAACATTATGAGGGTAAAAATTGAATCAAAAAACACAGCTAAAATATTTTATACATGTTTTTTTTTTTTTAATCTAATCCTATTATGTCGGTCCGTCCAGTTTTTATAAAACCATTTCAGGTCCCAGCTAAATAGCGGTTTTAGGCTCAATGACGAGTAAATAACTGCCCAAAGCGATCGAACTGCAGAAATGGTGCAAAACTGTCGAACAGCTGAAACAGACTAAAGGGAAATCCAAACTGTTATTGTGACCAGCTTTGAAAACCTTGGTTCTAATATACATCCACACGTACTTAGTGCAAGTATGAGAAGGACAAGCAAACTCATGAGAAAATTAATTAGATTGTTTTTTCGAATAACAAAAATGACAAGGTTTAATCACCTAACATAATGCTTTTGTCTGCTGGAAAAAAAACAAAGCTTTTGTCCTCAGGCAAGCAAACATTGCTTGCGAACACACAGTAAACTGATCATGTGATTTGCAAGAGAATTATTACTTATAAACAAATTATCTAAACAACGTCATTTAAGCAAATTCTAATCGATGTCATTATTCAAAAATTCGAACTTGATTAGGTGGCATTGTTTTTAGGACAAGAATTATTTGCACTGGAAACTGACATTCTCAAAAAGAATCACGACTGTAAATCGGAAAAAAAATACGTCTGGCAAAAGGTATCCCATATACGTTTATCTTCTTTTAAAATTCTATAATATAATTTTGACTCGATTATATCTCTGTAATTTTGATTCGTTTGTAACTCAATCCTTTAAGTTTGACTTAATGTAACTAGTTCCTATAGTTTTAACCATTTTATAATTTAGTCCTTGTGTTTTTTAATAAAGGTTAGGGATTAAATTATAAAATGTTTAAAATATAGAAATTGAATTGCAGTGAGTTAAACTTAAGGGACTAAGTTATAATCAAGTTAAAATCATAAGGATAGATTCAAAGTGTAATAATTGAGTTACCACTAAGTAAAAAATGATAGGGCCTCAAAGATTAACTTTTATATAAAGGGAATTTATATACCACTTAAACTCTTAAATTCTGTTACGCAGCAAAGCTCATTTCACGCAAGATTCAGTACAAGGTGAGCGGAAAATAACAAGAGGTTCATGCTTTCCGGTGATTACATTCCTTTGTGTAAATATATTTTATTTATATTTTATCTTGAAATGAAATAAACTGATGTTGAGCTCCAAAAAGAAAAAAGGAACTGATGTATATTTATCCATGAGAAAAAAACATTGAGTGGGCCTTAGTTTGTAAGGCCACCAAGGTCCAAAACGTCAAGCTCAATATAAACAGATAAAAAGTTGGCCTCATGTCCAAAGCAAAAATCTAGTAACAAGCAAGCAAGCGTGATTTTGCCTATGCAATTCAATTATGGCAACAAGTCATTGATCTCAGGGATCACTCTCATTTCTTTGCAACTTGATTACGTGATTGGTTTGCCTTAAAGTTGAAGAGATAGTTAGGAAAGGATGCGAATGGTAATTGGAATCTCCTTTGGTGGTTACCATTTGGAAACTTTGAACTTGGAGGATTACTGCAGATTTTTTTGAACCTTTGGAGCAAGCCTCAATCATTAGGCTATTATGGAAAAGCTTTGTGCAATATGATGATAATGTTGTGACTTCAGATTTATCTCCTCCACTGAAATTAGTATGGCATCCACCTCAAATGGCCAGGGTGGGTTAATTTGAATGTGGATGAAATAGTTACTTCATCTCACAGTAAGTGTATTTTGTTTTTGTTTTTGTTTTTTAAGAGTGCTTTTACAACATTTGAGGTGAGTTGATGAGATAAATTTTGTCTCCATTTTTTTTTAAAAAAAAGTTCTTAATTTTTTTATTTTTTTTGGTTTCACAAACAAGCACTAAGACTAGACATGGCAAGGTTATTGGATATCAAAATGGAAATTGGGTTGCCGGCTTTACTCCATCATTATTTAGCATATGCAATGTTCTTGAAGGTGAATAGTGGGCCGTTTTTAATGGCCTTAAATCTGTGGTTGGATTAGTTTTTGGAAGGAGTTTTGTCTTGATTTGCGGAAGGCTTAAAAAACCATGGTTTTATAGTTTTTCAAACACTCAATAACGCTTGTGCGGGACTTGGAATCAAGAATATCATTCTTCAGTATGACGCCGATAACTTAATTGATATGATGGAGAGCAAAAAGTAGTAGCAAAGTGTGTAGCTTACTGTTTGTACATGTTCAAAGTGTAATGCAATACTCATTCATGGAGCTGAAAGTTCAACATGTCTCGAGAGCAAAATCGCATATTTGATGCTAGTAAAGAATGGCTAATCAAGTTCATCTCTACAGAATTTAGGTCCGGCTCATTTACCGATAAGGTTGGGCCTGAGAGAAAATGTTAGCAAATCAAAGTTTTAATCTCCGCTAAGAGAGGTTTGAAAAAGAGAATGAGTTTGACAAATCCAAGGTCAAGACTTAAGAGTACTATTTGCTTATATTGAAACCCAAATGTGCAGCAATTGTCATTAATAGGGAAAGAACAAGAGCCACGTCGATTCACTGGACAATAGCAAAGGATTAAACAGAAAATATATATTAATAGTGCTTATCATCTATCAAACCCTGATTCAACGCTTAAATATCGCATCTCATAAATAATATATTTTGGTCAAATTCAGAGATAATCTTGTAAATCTTGAAGTCGATTTGTCAGACAGACAAGTTTAGGTTAAGTCCTTCAAGCAAGTTGATAGTTGTCATCTGAAAAAAACAGTGACTTTAATGTATATTCTTTGTTTTTTTTTTTTTTTTGGATCGAGTATGTATATTCTTTGTTAAGAAGAAAAAGTTTTTGTTTTTTTTTGGGAAGATTGGAGGATTTGAACTTTTAATTTGATACTAATTTTCCCCATCATACCATCTGGCCTGCTCTCAAACGGCAAGACTTGTAGAATTTAATTAGAATTAGAATACATAAAATATTTGGTAAGGTCAATCTCGTTAATTCTAAGTGGATTTACAGACAGAAAAATCTGCAGGTTTTCAGTTATTCCCTCTGATGATTCTTGATACACGAACTGCTAAAAGGGTTTGTTTTGATTATAAATATAAGATTTCAGTCAACTTTGTCCTTCAAATTTAAATTTTTTCTTAAATTTTCTCTATCAATTGCATGTATTGTAAAAGGGTTTTCTGTAAGGGAGTAGTTTCTAATTAAATGATTAAAATGAGTATTTTAGAGAAAAAATCAATATATATCTTTTAAAAATAACTAATTTTTTAATCACTCCAAATTTGTTCTCTAGCCTCTATATTTAAGAGAGTACATTTTTTCTTAAAAACAAATGTCGGAAATTCAAAGCCTTCAAAAGTGGAGGAAATTGTCGCTATATAAACCGATGTAACTGATTTTAATGAGATCGTCTCTAAGAGGGAACTAGTTTTAGTGCTTATCTTTGGTGCTTGTCTCATTGGACGGTCCATATTTGATTTTTTAATTTTTTTTTTATTTTCAAATAAAAAATCGTTTTTTAGAAAATATTAATTAATAGATTATTTTTGTTTTATATTTTCTATCCATTTTAAATAAAAAGTTAAAAAATCAAATATAGACTGTTTAGATTCTATCTAAACGATTCAGATGGGATGAGTGCCTGGTGCCTATCCTTACTGGTTCCTCTCAGGGTGTGTTTTTTTCTTTGCCACACTTAGATCTTTGTACTCCTGAACAAAGGCAATTAAGTACAAAATTCCAAGTCCAAATCACTAATACATTTGAAAATTGAGCAATTTGATAATTAGAAAGCAATGAAATAATTAATCAAATTCATCAAGCTAGCACTAGTCATAATCAAGGGATGTAAAGAAATTAGCTAACTACACAATCCAATTTATTAGAATGAAGCACAAGAGAACTCTCAAGATATTTCTTTATTTCACTCATCTCACCTCATTGATTGAGATAATTTCACTCTAGTTCACTTAATCAACACCTTACCATAGGCTTGTAACAACTCTAACATCTTCACAGTTAATAACAATTAATGTAATGAATCAAGAGGACTTAAAAGGCTTGTAGTGTTGGATGAAGGCTAAATGGAATGAATTAATTAGAAAAATGAATAGTTGATATGCAAGTCAAAATTAATGACCAAGTTCATAGCATCTAAATAACTTTACAAACTTTTTGCCAATTCTTTTACAAATTCATGAGCAAATGCCTTATTCTTTTTTTTTTCTTTTTTTTTTTACAAAACACTTTCTATTTTTTTTTCAATACTTTTTTTTCTTTAATATATACATGGCATTTCAATTTTTTTTATTGGCAATTCACTTTTGATTTTTAGAACACTATGAACAATATAAGTAATAACATGCATATAACATAAGAAAGGCTCGAAGGGGGTAAGCAAATGGTAAATGAATGTAGGTTTGTGTTTGGGTGAAAGGTATTAAAGTTGAATGCCTCTTTTCTTTTCATCACATTAATACAAATACCGTTTCGAAAAAGAGTTGAAACAAGTTCTAGAAAGTGAAAAATCAAGTGAACATACACACATGAAAAGAAATTAAGGTTCAAATATCCTTCCAACAATGTTTTTCTCCAATGCTCACTCTAACATTATCAATTGTATAATAAGCTAACCACAACACATCTACTTAATTATTCCAAGTGCTAACTTTAAAAACACAATCAATCAAAACATTGCAATCAATTAAAATCATGCTTAACTCTTAAATTCACTAATGATATTTAGAAACTCTCTTTTTCAAAATAAGGAGCAAACAAAAATCCAATTGTGGGTTCATTTCTCTTTCCATCCACTTGAAGAACAAATCATGGTTTTAAAAAGTTGCCAAAACACTAGATCTCATGAAAGTTCAAAGAATTTTTTGAAAAAAATTTCTCTAGTTTTTGGCATTTTCTCATTTAAAAACAACCAATTAGTGAGATTCAAAATGTATTCCCCTCCCCGACACTTAATCAACACATTGTCCTCAATGTGGAAAAATCATTCATAAGAGAATGATAAGCAAATTGAAATTCAAGGCACAATGGTAATTAAGTATGGTAGTGGCCAAGAATGCAAAGCATACATAGGGGGTTCTTATTCTACTTACTAAACTAAATTATTTCTACTTTTTCTACTGGATTGTATCCCTCCCCCACACTTATCTTTCTCATACAACAATTAAGTCCAATTAATCATATGAATTCAGAAGAAAATAAGTAAGGAAAGAGACAACCTTTGTTAGAAGATCTTGAGTCGCTTGAAGGAGAAGTTCCCATCCTCGATGAGAATCATGCATTTGTCTTTGATAACATCTTCTCCCTCATTGATTTTCCTTGGTGGAGGTGGTTCGGGATCAATTGGAAGAGGTCCAAGAATGTATGGTGGATGTTGGTTCCATCGACAACCTTTCCAAGAATGTGCCTGCAAATAAGACAAGCTACTAGCAGTATTCCATCCAAAAATAGCAACATGGAGATATTTCAACTGAATTAAAGATATTTTAGGAATTAAACTCTCCAAGTAACTATCACATCCAAAGAAATCAATGACACTCCCATCAGTAGGAGTCAAACAAACATTTATATGAAAATTTTCTTGTGTTTGCAAAGTGGAAGGTGCGGAATCGAACTTAGTGTTGGGGTACACCACATCATCATTGCAATTACAAGAGATGGAAGGAAAAAGAGTGGGAGAAAGAAAAGAATTTTTCATATTGTCACCACCCATTGATT
Source organism: Acacia confusa (assembly GCA_037074495.1). Lineage (NCBI taxonomy): Eukaryota > Viridiplantae > Streptophyta > Magnoliopsida > Fabales > Fabaceae > Acacia > Acacia confusa. The sequence goes on from CM073509.1 coordinate 7,398,032, forward strand.
CCAAAATTTCAAAACAATCATTCTTCTTTTCTAAATCGGGTGGCAAATCAGAAGAAAGAATTAAATGGAAAGATTCATTTTCACTTGTAATATCATCAGTCAAAACAATTGAATCTTCCCTTATTAAACTATCAAGCAATTCATTGAAATCAAAGGAAATATCTTTTTCCAGGCTATGGTCTTTCTCACTCACATCAATTACAGTGGCATCTATACAAGAGTCAACATGTTCACAATTGTCATGCTTACAATCATCAATAGCATAGGGAGGTGCATTATGATCAATGGTAGAATCAACCACTTCATTAAATGTTTTTTTTCGAAACTTAACAAGTAGGTGGCATTTCTCATTATAACAGTCTACACACATTCGATCTTCCGCACAAGAACATGAAAATATTTCATTCAATTTATCACAATCATCCCTAGTACTATGAAGAGAAGCATTTTCAACAGTTAAAGCATCACACAAAGGAGTAGGAGCACACTCATCAACAAGTATAATTGAGTCACTACTACTAGAGCTAATGGGTTGAGCAATTACATTTTCAAACATTTGAGGGGATTCAACAATAATTTCTTCATCCACCTCATCATTACTCAAATCATGAATTGCTTCATTAGTTAAAGTAGTATGAGAGTCTATTTCTATAAGGATAGGATCATTACCAATTGGTAGGAAAGACTCTTCAATGCTCTTTTGTACTTACTTCATTTCTTGTGCTTGTGTGGGAATAGGTGTCGAAGGATTGGAAACTTTCACTTGTGAGGTGGCATTTGGCTCTTGAGCTTGGACTTCCTTTTCTTCGATTTTCCCATCATCATCAGAGGTACATGAAAATTGAGCTCCTTCTTCTCCTTCGGTCTTTATCCATAACACATGATCAACAAATTCCTTGATGAATTTTTCAATGTCCTCCATTTCCTTTTCCATTTCCTAAGAGATTCCAAGAGTCTCTTTGAGCTTGAATAGTTGTAGATGCCGAACCTTTAGTTGGTCATAAATTCTTCTCAATGTAAGGGTTTGGGCATCCATATATGGTAAGGTGAGGAAAGCATCAAGTCCAGAAGGTTGAGGAGTAGAGGATGGCTCATATGGAAGTGTATGTGGTGGATGAGTCTCTTGTTGAGTATGACACTTAGAAGACTTTTGTGCAAGCCGCTCCACCAACTTTTCATCGCTTTCTTCTACTTGCTCAACCTCTTCTGCATGTGTGAACATGTGTGGAGGATTTCCTTAGGAATTCGTCTTCAACATTTGTGCTTGTTGAGTGAGACGTTCAAGTTCGTTTTCCAATCTCTCATTCTCTTTCACTTGATGTTCCATTCTTCTCATTATAGAGTCCATTTGATGGTCAAAATTGGCCTTGTATGACTGCTCCTCATCTATAGCCTGAGTCACTTGATCTTCAAATTTTCTAATAACCTCACTAGTGATAGGTTCTTGATTTGGCACACATGGTTGAAAAGAAAATCTAGAATGTGACTCAAATTGTTGGAATAAAAACTCACGAGGTGGATGACATGGTTGGAAAGTGGGATGGAATGAAGGAGGAGGTTCATGGTATGACATGTGGTTGTATGCTGGAGGATTAAAAGAAGGCTCATGGTGTGATTTATAGGATGGGTATGGTGAGTGAATAGGTTGGAATGAAGGTTGGTGGTAAGGTTGATGGTATGGGTGATGGATTGGGCCATAACATTCATGACCAATTGGACTCTTATCTTCAATTCCCAATTTGACTTCAAGAAGTTGTATTGTTTGTAGCATGGAATTGATGCTTTGAGAGAATGATTCTTCCCTTCCGCTTGAATCTCCTACAAAAGAGTGAGATTGAGAAAATGAATCTTGATTACCATTAAACCAAGCCATGAAAATTTAATACAATAAATTTCCAATGAATCACAAGATGACTATCTAACTATAAACTATAAAAATTAAGAAAAATAATCTAAGAAAGTGCAAATGCAAAAGAAAAAGAAAAAAGAAGTTTCAAAATGAAGAGAAAAAAAATGCAAATATGCTATGAATTAACTTGGAGACATGGTGAATTAGAACACTTAAGCTCAAAATTATATTAAATTTAATGCAAACACACCACACAGAAGCTACCAAGTCAAAACAATGCAATAATGCAATGAATGCAATGCAAGCTACCTAAATGCAAAAATCCTAAACTATATGCAATGAAAAATAAAAGTAAAAATGCAAAACTAATAAGCTTCACACGAGAAACCCCTTGTCAAAAATAAATTTGACAATTAGATTACCTAGGGAGCCAATTACTTAGCTCCCCGGCAACGGCGCCATTTGATCGAGCGGCCTTTTCGTCTTTAGCCTTGGGGTCCACAATCAAAAATTGATCAAGGATTGCGTATAGGCAAACCTAGGATCATTCTCTCTCTCGAGGAGTCTTTTATTGAATCCTAAGTAATCTAAATGACATACAAATAAAACAAGGGGAAATTGGGTTTTTGATTTTCAAATTAATAAACTAAAATATGAATGCAATTTAATTAAATCCTAAACTATTATTTTTGGTATTTTCTTTATAATGGAATGGAGTATAAAAATGTATAAAATGTATAATGAATGATGAATGCTCTTGGTAATGAAGACAGTTGCTATCATTGCTCAAAAAGTATGGGAGTTCAACTTCATTAAGTCTTAATGAAAAACCTCAAGATAACACTTGAGTTCAATATTCTCAATTAATAGTAGCTCCTACAAATATTACTAATTACTACATCTTGAGATATTGTTTGAAACCACTTAATGTGCAATTAAAATTGGAATAATGTAACATGAGTCTTCTTAAAATTGAGTGCTAAACAACCCCTTAAGAGCACAAATCGACTAAATTAATTAGACAATAACACGTTAATTAATATAATCTCATTGCAACCACATAGAAATCCAAATATATATTTTTTACATTACAAAATCCAATATTAATCACATATATCAAACCAACAGAGATATTTAACATTAATCTCAGTTTCAGAATCATATACAATAATTTCTAAAACTAGATAATCTAAATATATATAATTCTAGACAAATGGAATAATAGAAAAACTCCCCTTTTGTAGTCACTAAGCTCAAGAACAAATAACCAAGAAGCAACCAACTCAGCCACTGCCCAAAATCAAAATAGAATCCCAAAAATCAGAGATCAAATGGCAATGAAAATCAGAATTCTTCAGATATCTGCGTCTCGGTTCTGTCTCTGTATCTTCTGGTGGTGGCTGGGTTTATGGTAGTGGAAGAAGGGCGAAGCTCGCCGGCGGACTGGGTGGTGGTTGATTTCCGCCGGCGAGAGGAAGGAAGACAGGGAAGGCAGGAGAAAATCTCCGCTCCCCAGTTCACGCGGCGCTCTGTGTTTTGGTCTTCGATGGTCTCCCCCTTTTCTCGCGTCTCCGTCTCCCTCTTTTATTCAATGTTCAGCCGCCCCCCTCATTCCTTGTCTGCGTCCTGATTCATTCTTTTTTTATTCAAATGACCTATTAATTCAATTCCCTTGGTCGTGGGTTTTGACCAAGGGACTAAAATGAAAGAAATCAGAATGTGCAGAAGGACTTAAACGCAAACTTGAAAACTTTTACAATTTGAATTCCAACTTCCATTTTCAAATTTGATCTAATCTTTTCATGCATCCACAATAAAAATAATTAATCTAACACCAAATATTCTCATAAAAATCAATGATTAAGAATAATTACAATTTTTTTAACAATTTTATCCTTTTTAATCTTAATTTCATGTATTACCTCTTAATCTCAATTTATCACAAGAATGATATTTTAAGCTCAATAATTATGACAAAATGAATTAAGAATCTCAATTTAATTATTAAAAATCATATAAAAATATGGTTCAATCAGGGTGCTTAGCATAAAATGTGTTTAGATTAGCTTTTGAAAAATAGATTTCGAAGAAAAAGTGAAAAAAAACTATTTTAGAGAATAAATTTTGAACAATAGCTTGTGAAAAGGGGGGAAAATTTTGGCTTCTCCAAAACCATGGTTTCAACTCCCCAAATCATGGTTTCAAGAAAAAAAGTGCTTATGCAAAAATTTAAGATGTTTGGATGCCTTTTGGCAAAATTACGGTTTAGGGCTCAAAAGGCGCTTTTTTGATGTTACCTAGGGCTTGTTTGGGATACTAGCGGGTAAAATGACTTATGGAAAAGTCCGATTTGGTAAAAGTCAAATTGGGTAATAGTCAAATTGTGAAAAGTGATTTATGTTTGGATTAATAGTTGCATAAGTAGCTTTTGGGTATAAGTCAAATAGTGAAAATTTGTTTAGAATGACTTATAAATAAGTGACTTTTGAGATAATTATAAGAGACAACTTTAATAAAATTACCAAAAATATGAAAAATGCTAAATTACAAAATTTGGCAATACTAAAATACATAATTTGATCAAATAAATATTACATAAGATTTTTGAACAGTGTTTTAATAGGCAGACAGACCGAAAGGATAAACCACCATAAGTCACAAAACCTAGCTTATCTATAAGTGTTTATGCCCAATGTAAATGCCCCATAAGCTCGATTGCAGTATTTTTTTCATTCAAACAAAAAATTTATAAAACAAACCATAAGCCCGATTCAAATAGTAAATAAGCCCGATTGCATGCCCTTAAGTTGTACCAAACATGCTTCTAGTTAATTGGTTTATGTTTAGATTAGCTTTTGGAGAGTAGTTTTTACAATTTATAATATAAGTATATGAAAAAGAAGTTTTGTTTCAGCTTTGTAAAAACGTTTCTGAAACCATGGTTTTCGCCCACACCATGGTTATAAAAGTGAAGTTGCCAAACACCATATCAAAACTCAAAATAGCTTTTAACCTAAAAACCATGGTTTTTGATAAACTACACTAACACTTATAAATTCTGCAGAAACATGGTTTGAGAGTTGAAAACCATGGTTTTCCTGAAGCTATTTTTTTAAAAACTTTTCCTAAGCTATTCTTTAAAATATATTCTTTGAAATTACTTTTTTCTTAATTTTCTGCATAAGCTATTCTCCAAAACTATGACACACTCTCAAACAACCTGTTCAAACTAGAGAACATGTAACATGTATGGTCTGGTTTGGGAGCATGTAAGGTTTCACAAAATCAATAATATCGTAGATTTCATTTTTTATGTTTTAAATCTTGAGTGGGGTGTGTGTCTCCCCTAGCTAGGTATAAGTGTTCTTGTTAATCGTATAATGATACCAAATACTTAAGGAGATATGTGTGTGTGTGTATATATATATATATATATATATATTTCATCAAGCTGTATACATCTAATACTTCAATTTTCTTCATCAAAATTTCTGGTGCTTCCATTGCTCTCACACATGTATTGCCACAAACCTCGGAAATTGTCTCATGTCTTAAGTAAGTGCTATACAAAAGACACCTGCCATGAGTCTGTCTTTTCTGGGTTTTCTCACCCATAAGGACAACAAGCAGAACAGATATATAAAAAGTACATACCAAATAATGTTCACAATAAGTGTGTAGATAGATAGAGAGAGAGAGAGAGGAATGAATGATCCAGTAGATGCAAAAAGAAGGAATTATATAAGTATATGTATATGATGATGAAAATGAAGGGGGGTGGTGGATTTATTACAAGAAAATTGAGGAACACTCAATAAGAAAGGCACATATTTAAGTGATATGGAAAAAGATATATAGTAATGAGAATTTGGTTCTGGAAGATCGGAGCTTACAAATTCCCAATTAGTATGACACATAGAGATAAAGTTTCAAGCGTACGTACGCACGTGGCATGGCCCTATCCATATGTAGAGACAGATCTCATAAACTCAGCTTCCCCATAATACAATTTTTTAAATTGCGCCTTGCTGCTGCAACCAAATCGCTGAAGAACAGCTAACTCATCGTCCCACTTTCATTATAATCTGACACACACAACTACCACTTCATCCTGTCACAATAATATTTACAAGCATTAATTGATCATCTCTCTATATGTATAGAGTACTCTTGATGAAAGAGTCTGGGTGGGCATTAGGGTTTATAGGGAAATGTCAAAAGAACCATTGTACTAAACAGCTCTAGCTACTTACTAATGAGCCTCAACTAAGCAACAAAACAAGTTAATCATGTTTAATTTCATATATTGTATTTCAAATGATTCTTCCAAAGTTTGAATATATTTTTCGTATATGCAGACCAATCTAAGGCAAATATAGGCAGATCAAGTTTGTTTTCAATAGATTGATATTCATGGTCAAAAGTATGTTCATCATATACATGATGAATTTATAACTTGTTAGGTTTACTCATATCTGATATAGCAACCAAATTAGTGTGTGTGTGTGTGTGTGTGTGTTTATGCATACCTTCTTTTTACAAAATGATTGCCCATTATATCCAATGAAAGAACATGGGGTTCATGAATACCCTTTTATAACTACTATATGCATGAAAAGTCTTGTTTTACTTCACCAAGGTCAAAACTTTAAGGGTGAAGTATTATGAATATCCAAAATCGTTATATACTCCCTCCCAGTCCTATAAACTGAGGGTGGAAGAATATGTACACTGACAGTGTTAGAATATACACAACTAAGAAAATTAGTTGTTAATTACTTGTAAAAAATGTGTGTCAGTTTATCTATAGCACTCATTTTAATCATTTGCACTCTTGATGGCAAACATACTTAATATGTGCAATTAATAGGAAAGATTTAGAAAACAATCATAAATGTGGATTGTGGTCTTATATTTTCAAAGCAAACCTATCTACTAGTTCTTACATTTAGGATATAAGGAGTACTATAAGAGCCTATTTAGAGCTTTTAATTTGCAATATATAAATCAACTCCCATTGGTTTTTAATATAAAACATATTTAAAGAGTTGATTTTGATATTAAATATAAGATATGGTTTTCATATTTGTTAATTTTTTTTTCCTAATTTTACCTCTATTGATGATCTCTCTAATAATCAAGGAGAAGCGAAAAATAGAAAATTGAGGAAGATGATTTAAGTGTTATAGAAAATATATGTCCTATTAATTAACTTCCTTAATCTAATTAAATTAGATAAATATATCGTGGAGTAATATGTTTTAGTCCAACTCATCCATATCATGTGAGTTGTAGATGAATTCTTCCCATCTCTAACGAATCCAAGTCCAATATTTTGCTGCCTCAAAGTGATAGGCTAGTTCATTATGGGTGATAACGATGACTGGCTATCTCTCTCCTCCGACTAGGGATGTAAAAAGGCCAGGGGCCTGTGGCCTGGCTTGTTAAAAGCCTGGTCAGGCTAAAAGGTCAGGTTAAGGCCTCTTATGAGGCCTGTTTTCCCTTAACAGGCCAGGCCTAGGCCTGATAAGAGGCCTTTTAGGCATGTCAGGTTGGCCTGTTTATATTATTAATATTAATTTATGTAATTTTGGCCTATTTTTAGCTTGTTTAAAGTAGGCTTGTTTTCTGTCTATGGCTTATTATTTATATTATTAGTATTAATTTATGTAATTTTGGCCTGTTTTTAGCCTGTTTAAAGTAGGTCTGTTTTCGGCCTGTTAGCTTAATTAAATAAAAAAAATTAAATTTTTATTTAAAAATTATTTTTTTAAAAAAAAAACAGGCCTTAATAGGCCACAAGCCAGGCCTAGGCCGAAAAATAGGCCTGTAACAGGCCACAGGCCAGGCTCAGACCAGTATGTTACAGAACAGGCCTGGCCTGTTAAGGATGAGACCTGGCCTGGCCTGACTTGTTTACACCCCTACCTCCGACATACAAAGTTCCTTCTTTTTTTTTTTCCTTTTGGGTTATATATTGAAGAGTTTGTTTGTCTAGCATGAATAAACCACTACTTCAAGTTATTTTTTTAAAAAAATAAATAAATAAAACAAAGCTATGTTAAAGACCGTACAGAGAGCAGGGAATTTAATCCTTAAGAGTAATAATATGAGCTTCATACAACTATCAGCACCTAAGAAATTCCCACACCCATAAGTGAAGAAAAAAAATAAAACACCTTCCTCTAAATGGGCACTCTAAACTAAACAGTTGGCTCTACTTCATGTTTTAAAAAGTGTGTAAAAGGAAGGGCCACAACAAGGGGAAAACTGAAAAGAAAAAACAAAAGAAGAAGAGATGGGCATTAAGCAAGCATATGTTCAAACCCAAAATAACAGATTAATTAAGCATCGTGGAAATAAACGAACAGAAGAGAATGTGATATACTTTAAACTATTTCAGACTCCCCAGCACAAAAACTGCTCACTAAAAAAAGTGTTCAAGTGTGTGCTTGCTTGGTACTTTGGTTCGTGAATTGAATACAAAGCATAAACCCTAAATAGGGGCCTCCCTCAGCTACTTGACAATACTGATGTAAATATTCCCTTGATATTTCCTATAAGCCACACATGATTTTTGTATCCATATTATTATTATGTTATGCTTTAACCACACACAAGTGTTGTACGTAGCGCAATAACCCATATGAACTTGATTAAATAATATTCAAACTATATATACACACAAGAACAAGTTATATATATGTTTTTTTGTGTGTGTACACATATATTTATATATTCCAACTGGCATTTGAAGTTACATATATAGCCGACAAGATCACGTGAAATGATGGGAAGCACAAGGCTCAAGCATTTGCCTAACCAAACAACAGTTTCCCCTCAAATTTCTCTTGATTAATATTGTATTTTTATTATTATATTATAATTACACCCTTGAAAATAAATGGCACTTTCATCAGAAGAGAATAAAACTACTGTATATGCCCTACAGAATCAGATGTTAGACGACACGCAAAATCTAATTGAAGGTACAAGAGGTGAAATGTATATAAAGAAGCACAGTACAGAAAAAAGAAGCACATATATTGCATAATACACGAAAGATTGCAATAAGTGGGACATGATCGCTAATAGGGTGTGAGTGTGTGAGAGAGAATAGTTTAAGGGGTTTATTTATTAATTAGAGTCAATTAACAAAAAATTTAATATTTAATTAAGCATATCATCAGGTTTCCTCTCCAACATCCATCTGAAAGATTCCCATTCAATCATGACTTTGTTAGTATAAAATTGTGACTTTGATAAAACCTTCACGAAAAGCATGCATTTTTTAATATTTGGTAACATGATTTTTAAGGAACCTCAAACCTTAATAAATCAAGTGCTTTCAATGTTTTGTTTATTTTGATGCTGAGTCACTTAAAGAAAGTGCAACACATGCCACTTTATTATTCATGGGACACAAAATCTGCAGAATCTTAGAAAGGCCAAATTAGGGGAAAGTTTTCATTAACAAATATTTAACTGATAAATTGACACAAATCAGTACTTTTTCGCATAATTTGTATAGTGTGCCTATATATTAGTGCTAACTACACCTTAATCATTCTTTAATTCTGACGACAATTAGCTTAACAATCACAAAGTAATTAAGCACAAGTGGAACTTTTGTTTTTCTCAATACCAGCCATATATACTTCCTTGTTCCTTCGTGAGTGCCAATGCAACACACTTGCTTTATAATCAACTAAAACCTAAATCGTCACTAACTTCAATTTCATCACCTGTGATCTAGCTATATATCTCTTCTTGTTACATTAATTAATAAAGCCAGACGTTATAATCTAAAATTAATCAACCCTTTATGAAACAAGCAATAGAACTCGATGTTACAACACTTACACACACCCCACATTTATATACTTATCATCCAAGTACAAATAAACACAGCCCAAACTTTAAATCATTGAAAGATTCAACTAGTTCTCACAACAATGTAGTTTCTCGGGTATAATTACTACAACAAGTAGAGATCGATCTTTTCATCAGTGGACTGAATTTGTGTTAGGAAGGACACATCAGACGTTATTATTATGATTATTTTTTACCTCCGCGATAATATAATCCTTTAATTTAAATTTCAGCATGGTATCAATCCTTCCAAATTTCAACCATTTGATAGTTAAGATAAGCCACAGACGACTGAAAGAGATCATCATATCATCATATCAATCAAGACAAGCGCATTAATTAAAACCTTGAGAAGTAAAATTAATGAACAAAAAGAAAGGAAAAAACTAATTAATTACCATAATTACTTGAGGAAGCTGAATCATGAAAGTATAAGGGAGGAATGAATCAAGAGAAGTGCATGGTAGAAGAAGAAGTAGATTCATCAGTGGCCATTCTTTGATTTGTTGCCGTGGTGGTAGCCGTCGCCGTCGTTTTCTTCTTCTTCTTGTAAGGGATACCTCTAGCCTTAGCCTGACACTCCCTGACCTCTCTAAGGTACACCCTTATCGAGCCACTGGCAAAAGGGTTAGTCTCAGGGGTCCCACCATTTTCCTCATAAGCCGCCCTGAGCCGGCCTATAAGAGCATCCAGGCTACCCCAGGCTTGCCGGAGAGGGCACGTGCAGGGCGCGGGTGGCTCCGGCTGGCCATAGAACATACAACCTTGGAGATGAACCTTAGTCTTCCCAAACTGGTCGAGGTAGCGAAGGAAGTCCAACACATGGTTGTAATTGCACAGAGATAAAGGCACTGGAGGCCTCTGGTTCTTCAGATACTGCCCGAATGTGTTCCAATCCCTTCTCTTTTGGGACTCGTAGCGGCTAAGTGTAGGGCTTGACGAAGGAGACGATCCTTCTGCGCTTAAATCCATCCCACCACTACTAGACATGTTTGTTGTTCTCTTGAGGTATATGAGAATATTGAAGAAGTAATAAGAAGATCAAGTAGTGTTCGTTTTGTTTTGAGAAAGGTGAAGAAGAAGAAGATGATGATAGAGAGGTGAAAGGTGAAAGGAATAGGAAATGAAGAAGAAGAAGCAGATGGAGATCACGACGTCATTGGGCTAACACACTGAGTAGACATCAGATGGGCCATATTAGTTGCTTTCTGTTCATCCTTTTTTTTTCCTTTTATATATATATATATATATATATATATAGACACACACACACACATACACTTCTTTATTAATGACATTATATATCATTATTATTGTGTGTGTTTAAATATACGTCCCCCTTCTATCCCAGGCTCTGCTTCTAGTAGGAGGACAATTATTATTATTGTTTGCCCTTAAATTGTATAAATGTCTTTAGAATAATCAAAAGTATGCTTGTTCATTTTTGTTTAGGCACCTATTCTAGATCAGATCAGTTCAAATCTCTACATTTGAAAAAAAAAATGTACGAGTTACAGTTGTTAGCTTGTCATGAAGTGATAAAAAAGCAAGTTAATTAATTAAACCCAATTATATATTATTGTGGTATTTAAGTTAGAACTCATCAACTAATTAATGAGAATATTTATAAAAGTTAATCACCGCACTCTCCGATCCCCTTCTTTTATTTTCCCATCAATTATGGGGACTTGAAACCTAAAAAAGAAAAGAAAGACCCTCCATTTTTCTATCATGTTATCCATAATGTTGCATACATTTTGTCTCCGTTCGTTGAGTTTTATGTAAGTAGGAAATGCTCTTTCCTTCTTTACATTAATCCATGTGAAGCAAACTTGGTCACCGAAATAAAGAATTTACTTGATTTGTATCATTGTGGAGTTTTAGGTGAACTTTCCCTATCTCTTCAATATCCTTTGTTTCAAATTATTTTTATTTTTTTCCAAAACAATGATGTAACTAATTAAAGTCTCCTTGTTATAAGTGCATGTGCTGAATATATCAAATTAAACGAGCTAATTTCAAATTAGTGCAAAATTAACATGAGTGTCAGAAGCGAATTTCATTCATCGCTATAGATAATTGACAATGTATATGATAAATAATCGACTTTTAATTTCCCTTTGAACTCTTTTTTAGGCTTTTTGACACCTTCCTTAAACTTTGGACAACAGACATATGGATGTGACTCAATTTTCAGACAATAAATAAAACGATCAACAGTACTGGTTTTCATTCTAAGTTGAGATTTGGATCGTTCATCATGTTTTGTCAACTTCTCAATCTCAGTATAAAGATATAGGTAGACGTGGAATCCAATTTGATACACACACATATAACTGCACTGGTTTTCTAAGTTGAGATTTGGATCGTTCATCACGTTTTGTCAACTTCTCAATCTCAGTACAAAGATATAGGTAGACGTGAAATCCAATTTAATATATATATGGGTTATATATTTTAACATATAGCCTATGAATAATTGTCATCTGTGAATGTTGAAATTTATGAAGAACACCACTAAAGCGAAACCTTAGTGGCTGTCGTTGAGGTGTTGGCAATTCATTTAGACATTTGTCACCTCAAAACGATCCGGCGGGAGACTATTATTGAGGATTAATTAGGGATTAACCCACAGCCATTTGGTCACTAATCTCTCTCATTCCACTAGTACTAATTATCCACACATCACCTTTGAGCTAATTGAATTGAGCTACCTTTACTAAAGGAGTAAATTGATTGATATTTATTTTCTTAATCATTAAAATGATGATTTATTCAAAATTTCAGGATAGATATCTAATCTAAATTATAGCAATAAGTTAATTGGTTGAGTTGATAAGTAATTAATTCTACCCTAGTAAAAAAGAGAACACATATTTAAACACCAGAAAATGCATTTATTAGAAAACATGAAAACATTTTGTCTTCTAAATCTAGAGGGAAACTCTGATCAAACAAAAAAATGATATTTAATCTAAATTATACATATATATTAAATTAATATATCTTTTCCATAAAACCTTTCTTTTAAAAATTAGTGCCCCATAAATCAACATCTCAAAAATAAGCCCAACGACCGTACGTGGGTTGGTTATTTCCCAGTACATGGTCCAGTACAAGAATTAATAATTAATCCTATTTGACATAACGATAAATGAGAAAAAAAAGTATAGCATACAGTGATTTAGGTTAAGTGGGAAAAAATAGACCATTTGGAATAATGGAGGTCTCAAACAAGTTTATTTAAAATAAGTGACTTCTGATCAATTTCTAATGTGACTTTTTTCAACTTCGGAGAAAAATATTAAGAGTAAGTAATCTAATAAAAAAATTTACTATTAAATATATATTTATATGAATTCTTATTTATCCATTAGAATATATTTCATTAAGTTTTTTTATTTTTGTTATATTTTTTAATAATAATTTAGTTTTTTTTATCAAATTTGAATTTTTATCTTTGATTTTAATAATATACATACTAATGCATACATGCACCCTTATATATTTAATATTCAATTAGATTCATATTATTTTTAGTCATTTTTTATTTTAACTGACTTTTTAAAAATTATTTAAACAATAACTCATTTAAAAAAAAGCACTTTTTTTACCGTCATTCTAAACACCCATCACATTTTCAATGTGACTTTTATTATATCTTATTTATACAGAACATAAATTATAGGGTTAAGATGTAAAAATACACATGAGCTTTTTTTTCAGGAGCGCTCAGTACCACGTGCTTTTTTTTGTAGCAAAAATACATATGTAGTTATCATTTTAGAATAAAAGTCGCATTTCAGTATTATGTCACTGTTCACCGCTGTTATGTTACTGTTCACTTTATCTCTTTCTCTCTCATGGTGATGAACAGTAACATAATGGCGATGAACAGTAACATAATGGTGAGATGTGACTTTTGCTCTAAAATAATAACCACATGTATATTTTTATTAAAAAAAAACATCAGCCACTGAAGAAAATGTTCATGACACACCCTAAATTATAGGACACTGTCAGCCAGTCAGGTTCTGCGGTAAACGTAGGTGCCCGTGGAGAGAACAGTATTCCTGGCATCAATCTTTTACTCATGTTCTCTTCCGTACTATAGGACACTATCAGTTCAATTATTATTATTAAATAACCAGAGGGTTTTACAAGATGCCGCTACGTGTTAGTGATTAGTAAAGTGTAAGAACTTTTATATTTCCAGAATTGTCCCTCATCAATATAAAAAATGAAAATTCCCTTCTCACTGTATTTTCACCAAGTGATGCAGGGGTCAGCTGGAAATGGGTCGTACATATTACCTCCATCTAATCCTAAATATATACAGATTAAGAAAATTAGTCCAAATAATTATTAAAAAATACATGTTATTTTTCATGAAATAATACTCTTCTAGTTATTAATATAAGATCTATTTCTTTAATTTTGGAATATTAATGTATCTAAATAAATTACTTATAATACATGTAAAATGAACTCTCTTATAAATATAAATACTCTAAAGTAATTTAATTGGCATTTTTAATTTAATCTCTTTAAAAAAGTCATATTGAACTTATAATTAAGATATAAGGTAGTATTACATTTATGACCAAAATTTACTTCATACCTAGGTCCTATATATTTAGGACTGAATGAGTCATGTGAGAGGATAAATTGCAAGGCTTTTAAGAGACAAGATGAACAAAAACTCATATATTGGAGGGTACATATATGCATAGAACTCATTGCTAAGTGGGGGTATGGGCTATGGAGATGTATAAGTGGATCGAGTGGTCACATTTGGGGTCCTCGGTTGTCTTTATCAAATATATAGGAGTAGTACTAGAATGTGCACACATGCCCTAGAATGTTACCTCAACGTTATACTTATCAATGCATACTCCTCCGGTCTATTAGAATATAAACCCCACATCAGTTAATACAAAAAATATATGAAATGTATATAATCATGAGGTAAGTGGTACCAAATTAATTTAAGTTCTTTTGATAAAAAGACCCTCAACATATGCCTTAATATTAAGAATTCAATATGGTCATTTTATAAGAATTTTTCTAAAAGGTATTTTTGATCTTTTTATAAGAGGTTTTAATAGTTTCAATGAGCATTAGATGTTTTTTCCAATCTAAGCTCATATTTAATAAAGGTGGTGAGAGATGGTATAATAAATTAATATGAGATGGGAGTTTAGTGTGATTAATAAGAGAAATATTAAAAATCATTTACATTTTATAATAGATTTGTACTTTTAAATGTTTTTATTAATATGTGTGAATTTGTTAAAAAATTTTATAATAATATAACGATAAAAATTAGTACTTTTACTAGATCACCAACCCTCCTCCTGAAACTTTCTATTTTAATTTTAGACTTTCCCCGGTGGCATCCTCTTCAAAGTAAGTGGAACTGGATGCACATCAGAGATCACAAAGTTATGGTTATTTAATATTTAGTTTATCAAAATCATTTTTTCCCTAAAATTAAGTACTTTGTACCATGCAAGTTATAAGTAAATATATGAAAGAAATTTTGAACTACTCCTAATAAATTTGTCTGTAATTTATTAATTCTTTCATTTTTTGTACTTTTAATTTCGTCGAGTGATTCGCTTTTTGCTATTTATGTGTAATTGATAACTATGTTAAATTTTATTAGTTTTTAAATTAAATTTAGTCCTTTGAGTAGTGAAAAATGTGTTTGATTCTATATTAGGACCATGATTATGAGTTCATTACTGCTCTCACCAAAATCATGATTTTAATTTCTAATATTAAGCCAAACATGTATACGAACTCCATAAACTAAAATATAATTAATAAAGCAAATGACATAACACACCCACACTAAATGTATCATCTAGACTTTTATTGACATTTATATCTTATTGTAAACTTCTTGCTTATCTGTTCAACATGCTGACAATGTGGTTACCAACTTCAAGCAATTAATTACCAACGTATTCAATATATCTATAAAAAAACAGTAGAAAGAGTATTTACTATTTATATGCTCTACACAGTATAACTAATTTTAGGTTTTTTACGAAAGGGCGTAATTGCATCTTTTTTCTTATAAGCGTAATTACATCTTAATTGCAAGTAGTTAAGAAGGTTCAACACTATAATAATAATAATAATATATCTAAATAAATAGTTTTCCTATATACTGCAAATTACTCTTGTATTTGAACTACGATCGCGAGAAAAATGTTCTTTAGGACAACTTTTAAGTTGCTGATTTTCGCCAAAAAAAAAAAAATTGAAATATTACATTTCAGTCCCATTTATCTTTTTAAATTAAATAAATTTATATTTATATATATTATCATTTTCTATCTATCTATCTCATTTTTTTCACTATTTCTTTTAATATTTTTAAATTAACTATGCACTTTACATTATCCAAATACTAATTTATTACTTTTACTATAAAATTTTATTGAGGTCATATTTATGTATCTATAATTTATATGAGAGGTGTCAAAAAATATGTGCAATTGATAGTCGTTTGTAAAAAATATGTGTTAGTTTTCTCAAAACATCCCTTCTAATAATTTGTATGAGAGGTGTCAAAACTCAATATGTGCAATTGATAGGAATAGGAAGAATGTAGGAAAAAATTATCAATTTAAAAAATAAAAAGTTGATGTTTTACATTTAAAACCATAACAAAGTTCATCTACTAATTTTTAAATTTAAGATATAAAGTTCATCTACTAATTCTTATATTTAAGATGAGAGAGAATATTTAAAGGTAAAGAGAACCTACTCAAAGCATGAATGGTCAAAGACTCTAGTGAAAGGATTAGGTAAAGGCATGTGAAGGAGTTTTGGCCCCAAGCCTAATGTGACTTTTATTTATACGTCAAATGAAAATGCGTTTGGGGCTTTGGGCATAATTGTAGGAAGAGTGAGATATAATTTGTGAATTGTGCGGAGGTACAAGTCACTGAGTCACTTCCATGAAGAAGACAACCGACCAACCTGGAGGGACCCACCCTCCAAGATACCCACTGCCCAAGACTCTCTCATTTATCATAATCCATTAAATTACCATTTTTTTTCATTCTTCATTCATTCATTCCCATAATGAAATTAAGTTAAATATTATCAATTTGACTCAATTTTTTCAAATTTGGACGGCTCTAAGCTCTTTTCCCCACACAACGCCTTTCCAGAACAAGCTGCTCTTAATTAAATACAGACAATATTCTTGCTTCTATATTTTAATTTAGTGTAAACTACCAAGTTTAATTTTAATCCCACAATCTCATTTTCACGTGTACTTCTCGTCAATTCTAGATGGGGAATTTCTAGGTTATTTTATTCCTAAAAATTTTCCCCCCTCAGCTATATATATAGTATGTATATGCATAATGTAAACACCACTATAAAATCATTTTAATGAAGCTTTATTTAAAGACTATTCATCTCTTCTAAATCTTGCCTTATAATACGGATTAAAGTAGTGCTTGTTCACACTTCCTATAGTCCTAAATATAGGACATTTTGTGAAAGAAATTTTTAATCCATAATGTATGTCACATAGAGTTATTGATACAATTTTCCAATTGTAGCCTATTTATTGGTGATATATATTGGATGTTGTGAAAGAGAAGAGCTGTGAGACATTTAAATAGAGATAAAGTTGAGAAATTCTTAATTTGACAGATTAAATGGGTTAATCTTTTTTGGGCCATTGGATTAAAATTTTGATAATGTGATTGAAAGTTACTTACCGGGCATTTTAGATCAGAGTGAGGAATTGTTTAATATTCCCTTAACTCAACTGGACATGGAACACGTACGATTAGGAGCATATATACGTGTCAACCTCGATTTACCCATATTCTAATTATAAAATTCCCCAAACACTGCCAATAATTGTTAATCCACCATAGGCGACAATGATGACTTAGAAACGATGTCGAACCTCGAACTAATGTTGGATCAAAATTCCATATATGCTCCTGATGTAGTAATGCTACTATTTAATTTCAAGTTTCAAAGTTGGCGTTTTCTTTTTCATTTTCTATTTCATAAAAAGAAACCTAACAAATTAACACACGTGACTATGTGTGTACATAAATTTATTACTCTGTCTGTGTGTATAACTGTATGTATGCTCAAGAATAAAAGTCTCCTAGGGTTTTACCAAAAAGAAAAAAGTCTCCTAGGGCTTACTCCCCATACTAGGGATCTAGGAGTCTAAGTGTAGGATAAAGTTTGTTATGAAAGTTCAATTTTTTTCTTTTTCAGACACTCAAAAAGGTATCAAATGGGCTTTCAACCTCCTCTCTTTTCCCCTCTTGAAATACAGACAAACCTTTTAGGATAATGGTATAAGCAAATGGGACCAATAATTGAGGGGTTGCAAAGGAATTCTTTAGAAGCGTCAGAGCTAGATCATATATTGCTTTTCTCTTTACTAATTCCTTTATTATTCCACTCTCATGGAGAATCTTTTATATATCTTTGATCACTGTTATTCTTTCTTTAACCATAATATGACAAGTGGTTAGTTCTTCAGCAAAATCATCAATTAATAAGATTCTGCTATCATTATAATCTATTCATCTAGAGAAAGATAAATATAATAGTACTCTCTTACTTGCTTGATGTAAAAGTTCAATAACTAATTTATAGATATTAAAGAAATTAATTACCTTGGTTATTTTTTAAAATATATAATGATTTCTTTGAATATACTCTTGTAATCATTTCCATTTGATATTGCTTCATCACAAAATTCCCTTTAATATGAGGAATCAATAAGGATAGTTAGAAAAAATGAATCAAGATATTATATTTAAGACTAAGACAAACCCATTTACCATCTCTTATAATTAGGACTGAAGGGGGATCTAACTCTTACAATCATGACGGGAGGGAGTAATTTGTCCTGCTTAACTATTTTTTTAGGAATATTTAGAAAGTTAATTAAATTATTTTAAAGCATTTATATTTATTATATTTTTTCAAAACTATTTTACTTAACTTATAATTAAACTGCTATACAATCTAATAATATATAACATATGATATGATTAATTTATTTATTTAACTTCTTTAATCTCTAAAAAATCATTTGGGTTTTATATTTAGGATTGGGGGGAGTCACAAGTTTTTCTTCTTCTATTCTTTTCAATTTTCCTAATATAACAGAAAGATTAAAAAAAAAAAAACTTTTAAGGTAAGAAGAAGGAAAACGAACTATTTTGAGGCCAACGTGAATTAATCACATAAAAAAGTGATTACTTTTTGGCGGGTGCTGGTTTGCTTTTCGTATACGCAGTTGTAATTCAATTCTCTCTCTCTCTCTTTTTTTTTTTGGTCTATGGCTAATCATATCAATATTCCCTTGTTTAATGAAAATGCATGAACTTATCCCTCGCCAGTACTCGTGTTTAATTATAGCTCTTTCTTTCTTAGAGATTGTCACACACAATAATAATGGTCGATCATCTCAAACAAAGAGATGAGATTTAACGTGCACCTTGTCGGTCATTACGCGCCAATTATGTCTCCAAAAACTGTGTCCCCCACCTCTCTTTTATCAGAAAAGCTTTTTAGCTGAAGCATTTTGTTGCATAGTTCATTTTTTATTTTTTTGTGAAAATATATATTGATCAATATTAATTGTCACATCTCTACTGAAACATGTATTTAGGGATAATATGTAGTAATTGCCCTTTCTTGAAGACTTGTCGATCTTGACTTTAGTCTTTTGTTTTGCCCTTACATTTATGCTACAATATCGAACATATCTTGCTGATGTGAGCGGCGCTTAAAGAGGATCCAATGCATGCTATTAAATGCACTGATTACTACTGATTATATTTGAGCACCAATTATCTTTATATATGTGTACTAATTATTTTGATATAGAGATTAATCAAGGAGAACATGATAGTTTATACTAGTTACTTAGTTCTTGTAGATTAGTACTCTTATGACTCATTTTTGTGGATTTGTTCATGTGTTGACAGGTTAATTATAAGTATCAATACTCATTATTTTTCTTCTTTTTCATCGTGAAAGAAAAATGAATGCTTGAATATGATTGTTTTCTCTGTTAAAGATAGAGAAGAGTGCTCATTCTCTTTTGTTTAATTTGAACCAAGCTATTTGAGGTAAAAACCTATGATTACAATTATTAAGTAATTTTTTTCTGGTTTTGAATATGGATGATGAATGAATAACTAACTCGCAGGTATTAAGAAAAGTTGTTGAAAAATTAGTTGAGCCTGTTAGTTTTGACACAGATGAAAATAATTTTTTAGGAATAATTCCTCCAGTTAAACCTATAGCCTCAATTTAATAATATCCTGTGAAAGCAAATATTATAATTTAATGACGGCAGAAGTGGGAAAAAAAATGACTTTACCGTACATAAAACCTATTTGTTTATTGTATTTTGGATCAAAACAACTCTCTGAAATATCCCATATATTCAATACCAGTGGGAGGAGTAAGTCACAAGTAGCTCTCTTTAGCTAGGTTGGGGGTGCCTAATGTCCGCACCCCCTAAAAAATGAGGGGCTTCCCAAAATTTTAGGTTTATAATTTTCATCATTAGATTCTACATAAAATAAATGACATATTTAATGAGCAATAAGTGAGGTTGTTTTCAAATTTTTATGATTTTTTAAAGATTTAATATTTTAAAATTGGGTCATTTCTCTTTCATTTAAAGTGTAAAAAAAATCATTAGAAATTTGAAAATAACATCATTTTTTACCCATAAAATATCAAAATATCATTCATTTTATATAGAATCTAGTGATGAAAAAAAGAAACCTAAAAAAACATTTGGGAAGCCCCTCAAACATGATAGGCACATTAGCCCCATCCAACCCCAGCTGGGCTTGATATTTAATTAGTTAATCACTGTTCAAGATTAAATTATTTGTTGCTAATATAAATTTATTATACATAAAATGAAAATATAACTGTAGCTTCTACTAATTTTGTTGTATTTAAAATTTTATTTAATGCCTCAGCAAGTGTAGATATATAATTGAATTCCCAGTACGTACGTAATTTGCAGCAATGCTTCTATATATGTGTGTACACACAAATACAGTACCGTCAGGTTCCCTAAAAACATGGAAACTGTCTGTACAAGCATCTCGCATAAAGGAGTTGGACTTAAACTGACATAGAGAATCTCCGATCTTTCTCACACATATAATTACTTTAGGAAAAAAAGTAAAATGTGACAACCTCTCCCTCCAGTTCTCTGCTGATTAATTACTGCAGATACGGTTTGTTTCTTTTCTCTGGTTTTTTTTGTTTCTCAATAATATTGCACCATTATGGTGTGTACCTAATCTCCTTATCAGCATTATAAGTCACCCCCTCTCTCACACACACAAACAGAGTTACTTTAGTTACATGCACTTAATGTGTTTGGTAAACTTAGTTTCCTCCAATGGATTACTCTGGATATAACTACTTTCCATAAATTCCACAGTTCTAGTAAGACTTCAGGGAAGAAGAAGCAAGCTTATCATATTTGTTAGTTATAGCAAGCTACCACCAATTTATTATATGTAGCTTAGTGTCTTGTTAATATAATCATTAGTTAACTTACTTTCTACAGTTTCACATTAACTTAGTGTTCAATACATGCTACATAATATAACATTCAATTGATTTTTTTTGGAAAGTTTAAAGAAACTAAATAAATAACTTTAAAGTATTTATATTTATCATTTTTATATCAAATTAATTTGTCTGACTTATAAACTAATATATAATCTAATAATATACAATATATGTTATGGTTAAATTATTTATTTAGCTTTCTTAATCTCTCAGAAAAAAAGTCAAATGAGTTTTATATTAAAGATAATGGAATATTATATATTGCATTAATAGAGATGGCTAGCAATGAGTAGAGCAGATAACTCAGTTAATTTCCATATATGTGGTAATCCACAACTTCTTCTTTTTTTTTTTTTTTTTTTTACCTAAAATGGTCTCATTGTGACCAAAATTAGTTTATAGTTTTGAAAACTTCCTGTTCATTGCCACGCAGAGTCTTGATTTTTAACCGTTTCTCTTTCCCACAATGATGTACAGTTAAAGCACTTTATTGGCATTCTTTCTTCACACTTTGTTGAACCTTTTGGAAGGCGTAAAGATACCTTTCTTTCTTGAGGGCAAAGCTTCAAACTATTAGGCTATCAGTCCTTTCACTATCCTATAAGTTGTTCCTTTTTCAAATCAATGTCATGTCCACGCAAATTTAATTTCTCCTTTCATTGATCAGCTTATTTCCTTTTCTTCCTGTTTGTTTGAGGGAGAAGAGAGAGAGATGGGAGATCTATCTAGAGAGGTGAGTTTTAAGACTAAAGCTTAATATAGTTTGTGTATATATAGATAGATAGATATATGTTAATTCAAGTAATTTGTTAAGTTGAAATTATAAGTCGTCATATAATAATATTCACTCTTTATGTATATATCCAATTATATTTAATTTTCACATGAGGAATGAAGCAAATTGTGTGTCACATGTGAAAATTTTAAATACCTGAACAATTTTTAAGAGTTGAAAATAAAATTATCTCTAGCTATTATTATCACCGTCGCCATGACTTATTTTATAATATTAAAAATTTTGACTGACTAAATCAGTCACTATTTGAATAGTTTAGAGCAACCATCTTCTGAAAAGTATTAGTCTCTGGCGGTTCACCTACTAATATCATACCTAAAATCTTATGTTTTTTTCCATCTTGTGATGAATGTTGACATTACAACCGTATCAGAATCAGAAACGCGTAGTACCATCCAGACACACTAAACTCATCAGAGAGATGATAATCAGCGTCGTACGGCACACTGTTGAAGATATTTTCTTCTCTCTGGAAGAAAGTAATAAAATATTGTGGAGAGTGAAAAAGAGGAGCAAGAAATGGACATTTCCATATATAGTTCGAAAGAGAGAAGAAAAAGAGAGGGGGAAAAAAACAAAATCCTGTTGCTAATCCAAGTTGTTCACAAATATGTGTCACCCATAATATTGACTTGTGGTTCAACGTAATTAAAGCAAAGCTAGGGCATTATGCAGCATTAGTTGTCTCGCATTAATAGAAGTCGTTAGAAATTCTTGAATGATGAAAGACTTGTTTGTTGTTAGGTGACATGTAAACGTGTTCAGATATATAATAATAGCTTCTCTTTAGATTCCACTGTACATCATGATTATATGCCTTTCTAGTGACTGCAGAAAATTAGGGTTTTTCCTCTTCTCTTCTCTTTTCCTCCCCCAATTCCATTCTCATTGATTCATATTATCTCACAAAAATATATCCGTTATGCCTCTCTTAATATAATTAGGATTGTTTTCAACTTTTTGTCCCCAACCCAATTGAGTTCTTGCCTTCTTGGTGAGTGATTTGGTCTAATATTAGTAGCTGCAATATATACCTGACTAGTTGCTGATAAAACATTTGTGAACTACTTTAATATGAAAGTTATAATTAGGGCAACATTAATTAAGTATATATTTTGCTGATGAACAGTGGGAGTACAGTGTAGTATGACCATAAGTACAGTAAATTTGCCTAAAAAAGCTCAGATTTTGTTTTTGCTATAATCCTTCAGCCAATGGAAGGAGTTCACACAGTTGAACTCGTAATCTCACGCTTAAAAAAGATTAAGGAGGTGTTTATTGGTGTCATTAGCCAGAAGGACCCGATAGAAAACTTGGATAAAACGAACATGAATGGGGTAATAATCTTACTTGAATATGCCTTACCGACTAGCTACAGTGAGAGAGGAAGAGAGGGAAGACAAAAGTTAAATTAAGTTTGTCGTTTAGTGAATATGATGAGAGGTTTGATTTGGTGTGTCGTTTTATTAATGGAGCTATATATATATATATCACAAAAATAAGTGCTGATTTTATTTGTCTGTCCTGTGAGAATACTTTGTGAAGCTGGGTAAGGTGATGAGATAGGACACATATAAATAACCCCACAAAAGGGTTTTGTCCCTTATTGGTGATTTGAGATCTTTTTTAGGCACTGATTGGACTCTCTCTCTCTCTCTCTCTCTCTCTCATTCAATTCTGTTTTTTTTTTTTTTGTCTATCTCATGAATTTTATATATATATATATATGTGTGTGTATATATATATATATATATATATATATATATATATATATGAAGATGATCATAATGAGCATATATAGCACCAGGCCCTCCCTCTCTCCCAACTTTTTTCATTCAGTCTCTTTTTATTTGGCTTTTTGCTCCCCCACCATACTTTCATCAATAAAGTTTGCATTTTTTATAAGTACTCGTATCATGATTCATCACCCGGCCCCTTTCCTCTTGCATTTCAAGTCTTTAAATTTATATTCACTTTTTCCCATCTTAACTACTAGAGAGGATGATGATCAATTCCTTCATATCGCCAATATTTTGCTTTAAAACGTTTGTTTTAATTATCTACAAGATCCCATCACTGGTTTATTTCAGTTTTATGAGATATTATACTACATGTGAAGGAATATATAATCAATCTTCTTTCTCTCTAAAAAGAGTTCAATCGCAGCTAACAAGGTTTATTTTATTTTTTTCAGCAAAATTCATATATGATTATATCAAGCCCTCAATTAAGCTTCACAAGCATTAACAAGACTCAAAATCTAATTGTTCAATATTGAAGGATAATGGGATCAAACGAGCTTGCTAGTGCAAAATATATAGTTGGACTCATAATTAGTACTACAACACAACAAGCTTTATCTTCCTGAGTGAAGTCAGATTGTATGATATCATTATATTAATAATTAAATATTTAAATAAGTTACTGATCAAATAGTTCCGTTCAATAACTTTATTGAATATTTTATTTGGTCTTTCTCTAGTTAACCCCTTTTCAAAGGATCCTTCATACTAATTAATGATCCATTTGCACTCAGGAGTCAACCTAGCTATATATAGCCCCTCTTCACTGGAATGAGTACAAATTAAAAAACTTCATATGATTTATGAACTGTTTGCACTGAGGGGGAAAAGGCTTAATTTAACAGAAGCTACAACAAATTAAAAGAAAAAATCGGGCATCTTACTATAAGCTATATATGCAAGCACATAAAATTTTTGAAGTGCATGCACTGTTCATTACGTTTCTCTTGTCTTATTCTAAAACAAACATAAATGACGCATTCTAGAGTACAGTCACGAGTTCATTCTAAAGTTTAATTATTTAATCTTTTTTTTTTCTTGCTCAAGAAATTATTTAATCTTGCTCCTCCATTTTTTAATATAATACATATTTAGAGAGTTAATCTTGATCATAAATATAAAATATAATTTTTATATTTGTCGATAATATTTTCCTAATTTATCCCTAGTCCCTACTAATACCCCCCAAATAATAATTAAAGATGAGGGGATGAGTAAATTAGGGAAGATTGTTAGGATATTTTAAAAAATATATGTCATATTAACTAACTTCCTTAATTTAATAAAATTAGATAAATACGCTTTATATTAAGGATTGAGGGAGGAAGTATATGAAAAAATAAATATAATCACGTCCAAAATCTTAAGAATAATTGAGCTACTAATCAACGCTCGTGACAGAAGATTGAAGACTAAAACTTATTAAAGATGATCCAGATGATCTGAATGCAATAAAAGACGTATTTGAACGCAGAAAGTAATCTTTGGAATAATTAAAGAAACATTGGCTGTGGGTAAGAAATAAACAGAAAACGATGAACATATTGGCTGCACAATTCTGTCATGTTCATGCATGTAATACCCTAAATTTACTTCAAAATTTTGTCTTCATTTGGAAAAAACATTTTGGGCAGTCTTATCGTCTTTGTTTATAGCGGCCGAGTCGCTTCTTCATCTTCATCTTTCCCCCACATTTTTTGTAATTAACTCAACACATCATTAAAGTTAAGAATATTTTATTTACATATGGACTAGTACATGATTTGAAATTAACTTTATTATATTGTAGCTTCAAAGATATTCGAATCATTTCAGGGTTTGATACGTTACTTAACATTCACGACTACTTGATTTTCATCACCAATTGATTTGGATCCTTTAATTTATCACATAAAACTTTTTATAAACCAAATTAATCGTGTTATTGTTATATTTAATTAATCAACAATGGGCCTTTATACACTTGTTGATTGCATATGTGCTCTATCAGTGTTAATTCGAATTAAAAACCCAAATAAGAAACTTTTTTTGTTTTTTAAAACATAATAGTCTATGATGAGTTGCACCCATGACATGATGATTTGTTCAATTATAGTCCATTTAATATTAATTAATATAAGTAATTTAATTGATTCTGAATTTAAAATTAGCCTTTTTTTTTTATTCGTTGGTTGAGATAGTAAGTGTTCTCATCTTGTAAAAATGAAAACATAAGTTCGAATCTTTAGAAGCGTATTTGTTGAAAGAAATGAAAACTGTTTAAGCTCTAAGTCTCTAGAAAGGAAACCCTTCATCAAATAAAAGAATCTTCCTCAAATAAAAAAAATAAGGTTGTTATGAGTTAACAATAGGAGAGAAAAATTATTTGAAAATTAAATGTACAATCCCTCAAACTATAGCTTTTTTTTTTTTATTACCATGCCTCAAACTTTATCTTTAATACAACACATCATCAAAAGCAATTTCACTAAATGACTGATTATCACAATCTGAACCTTGTAATTAAAGCACAAAAAATAAGGATCATATCCTTTAGCAAAATAAAATTACAATGTTGTCAAAATTTGGCCAATTTATTAACTATTTTAATATGGATATATAAACCTCATGTCCTTGGCCTTAATTGGCAAAGGGATTGGACATTCTCACTAAAAGGGAGAAAGTTCGATTCTGGAATTGGTCAAGGTACTGGGGGAGGTATTTTAGGTAATGTGAACATGTAGAAACGCGGGTTGAGATGGAGGTATGTGTACTTTCAGTCCTGTATACCCAGGGGAGCAAAGCTATAGCGCCTTTCCCTTTGCCTGTGAGTGAACCCAACCCATCTCCTAAAATTTCAATTTTAAAAAAAATGGATATATTTAACTCACAAGTGCTAAATATTTTGGAATGGAGTGAGGGCCTTGTAGCCCAATTAATACCTAATGATTCCTTTAAGGCTTTCTTAAGTTACCAAATATGTGTGTGTGTGTGTGTGTTAGAGCTAAGAGTGTATACGACGTCTTTATTTAATATCGCACCGTTACATATTTTTTTAAAAAAATGACATACTAAAGTCCTTACTTAAAAATATAAAATAAAAAATTGCATCAAAATATTTAATTGTTGTATATTTCTCTTATTTAGGAAAATATTTGTTGTCTCTCTAACAGTTAAAAAATATCTGCAAAAAAACTCATGCAACAATAATTAAATTGAGAGATGCTGAAGATATATGGTATGTTGGGGGAAAAACACAATGCGATGTAAAACTTGTATATTTTTAAAACATAAATGTATTAATATCAATGATTACAAATATGCTAATAAACTTTTTTCTTTTTCGGGTTAGGTAGGTATTCTCTTATTCAAAACAATCATATTCGAGACATTATCAGACACTAAACGTGGACATGTCGAGACATTATCAGACACTAAACGTGGACATATCTCCTAATGAAAATCGAAGTCTTAACTCACTATGTTGTGAAGGTGATTACTGAGACGACACATCTTTAAAAGTTTCTAGGGGGCTAGTGGCTCACATTGTGGACCTCTTCTTATATACATATGTCCCAATGATCACTGTTATATGACCACTTCATTTTGGACCTTATTCTGGATCCAAACCTGAAACCAGACAATTCTATTAAAAAAGGGACCATATTCTGACATGTTGAGCCTCTACAATAATTTCAAAAAACCCCTCGGGCTCAACTAGCAAAAGAGTTGGACACTCTTATTAAAGGGAGATGGTTCGATTCTAAAGTTGGTCAAGGCTCTGGGGGAGGCATCCTAGCTCCTGGGTGCCTAAGTAAACGTCTGAAGGTAATAAACGGCTCGCCCTGTTTAACATTGGTATCACCTAGGAGGAAAGGAGATTTCACCCTACCCTTTGATTGATAGTGAACCCAATCCCTTTCCTAAAATTTTTGTATAAAAAAGTAATTTTTTAAAAAATCATTAATAATCAAATATTTTATTTTATTTCGCAAAATTTATTAGAAATTAAACGGTGGGCTTATTCATTTTATGGAGATCCACATAGCAAACAGCAAACGAGGCCTTGTTGCCCAACGACGCTAACAACCTCCTCATAAAATGTAAGATTATGAGTGTTACTTTGTATGGATATGTTGGGTGCATGAAATATTACAAGATATGTAGTTAAAAAAGTATCTATGAGTACATATAATTTATTACTGGAAAAATCTCAATTAAATCCTTTTAAAATACTAAAATATAAATTTAGACCTACAATTAAATCTCTAATTAGACCTTACGACCTTATTAAAAATTTGTTGAAAGTATAAGACTGAATTTAGATTTCGCTATTTTGAAAGGATTTAATTAGGATTCTCTTTTCATTATGGGAAAATCTGTATAGGGGCCCAAGTAACAAAAAAATTTCAAAAAAGACCTTAAGATTCTGAAAATACCAAAAAAGGTCTTAGAGCATTTTCTGGTATAAATTCATTAAAACGTTAACAACTATATCAGCTCTATTAACAACTTTATCAGTCCCGTTAACAACTATATCAGCCCCGTTAACAATTAAAAGTTTTAATGAATTTATACGAGAAAAGGCCCTAGGGCCTTTTCTCGTATTTTTAGAATCTTAGAGTCTCTTTTGAAATTCACAGTTATAAGTAGAAAAAACTATTTCACAGCATTTAAGAAAGCTAATTATTTTTCATAATTTTGTATAAAATAGAAGGGAATATCATTTCTGCCTTTAAGACAGAAAAAGTTTTCTACCTTAAGAGTCAAAACGACGTAGTTTTGAGAGAAAAAATTTTCTGTCTTAAAGGTAAAAATGATATTCCCAAAATAGAATTCTTTCCTCTCAGATGTCCTTATTATAAATGTGCTCATTTATTGCATTGATTACAACTACTCATCTCTTCTAATTTAAAATGAGGGGCATGATTGAAAACGTGCATTTTTGCTTATACCAAACCCTGGTTTTGATATGGAGTACAAGTCATTGTTACATAATTCTCATGTATCAATAAAGAGAGTTAAAAATAATAATTTTATCAAACAAACTTTAAGTGATTTTTTAATATTAGCCTTATTAACTATACGAACAAACTCTAATATCATATTAATTTCTACTCTCTCACACTACTCTTATTAAATGTCATATATAAAAAATATTTAATATTATTTAAAATATCAAATATCTTATAAAAATGACTAAAAACATTTTTTTTACAGTGTCATATAATAGGGACTATATGTCGACCCCCCCAAAAAAAGGGACTATATCAATAATTAAGATTAAAAAAAAATGACAGTTTTTGCTTATAACTGAGACCAATTGGAATATTATTCACCATTAATTGTTGTGAAATTTTCCCCTAAATCCGCTTTTTTTTTTTTTTTTTGACGAGATTTAATTTAATGATTGGAAAAGAAGGGGAATCAAGCAGGGTGGTCCGCCCGGCCAACTTGTTAATTGAGAGATTCCTTGGAAGGCCCAAATCAGTGGCTCGTACAGTGGATGCTGATTCCTCTTTGGGCTTCTTGTTTTGGGGCCCACTTGTTTTTTTACTTATTCATTTTTGCACGTGCCTTTGCATTTTGTTCACTTTAGTTTCATAGAGGGAATCAAAACTAGTGGACATTCACGTTGTAGTAGTGCTCTCCATGTGTAAAATATTTGATCCTTTCATAAAAAAAATTTTTTTGTGAATTATTTTTATCAAATAATTTTATTTTTTTTAAGTAAATTTCAATATTTTTGGGCCATCAACTATAAAATTTCAATGTAAAATATGCTAGATTTTTTTTTTTTTTTGGATACTAAAATATACTAGATTTAGACAAGAGAATATGTTCTTAAATTAAAGTGTCCAAAGTCCCAAGTCATTAGGCCCGTTTCTGATTGTAGTGACTTTTTGGTCCTTTTCTCCTTCTTTCCCGAATAAAGAATAATAGAATGCAAATTTTCATTTAAATAAATTTTTAATTTTATATATTCATACATATATTCTTCTGCAAATCAAGCATTTTTTCCACACTACACCAAAATTTAAAATGATTGTGACTAGTAATAATTTAATTTGTCAGTATTGGTATATCTCTAGGTAGGTTTTATCATTTGCTCATGGTAAAAAATGGTCAGTAAATGAAAACAATATTATTTTCTTCTAATTATGAATGAATGATATACGTGGCAACTCTTATTAATTAAAGTTGATAACATAAATATCAAATACGAATCTGGCTTCCAGAATGCGAGAAAGATCATAACGGGTTTAGGGTTTAAAGTTTAGGATTTAAGATTTAAATTTATTAAATTAATTTCATAAAATGAGAAAAACAAAAGCTTAAAGTCAAATCTGTGAGAGGGTAGCTGCCAACAGAATATGTTAAAAAGTTAAAACACATTTCCTTCCCCCCGCGGATTGGATTTTCACACACATAAACACTTTTCTTTTTTCTTTTTCAGATCAATTTTATTTTATATATTCGTAATTTTTTAAAGGACCATACTCACATCAAATTCTTTATATCTATTTCGTTCTCCAATCATACAATATTATAGATTTATAATTAAATGATAATAATTTTAAAAAAAGGATACATGGTCTCTTGTGATTTGAGAATTTAATAAGATGGATATAACATATTTGATATAAATATTTTAATTCTTAAAAATATTTTAATACAACGGTATTTATGTTGGCAAAAATAATACAATGGTATTTCAACTATTAATGGTGGCAATATATATATATATATATATATATATATATATATATATATATATATATATATATATCAGTTATTAAATTATAAATATACCAGTACTTAATATTTTGTCTTAATCTATGTACATTTTTGTCTTAATATTAAGTTATTAACTTGATAATTATCTTGAAACAAAAAATTGAAAAAAAAAATTTAAGAGTTAGAACTCAACTAATTTCTGTATTAAAAAAAAAAGAACTCAACTAATTTGGATAGACTAAAAGAGCTAGATAAAGTGATAAACTACAGTATTATAAAAAGGGTAAATTATACAAAACTCTTATAAATTTTAGTAGCATATAACCCTTTGACATTTCAAAACTTAAATTTAACTCCCCTAACCTTTTATTTTTTAATTCTTAACTTAGGGTCATTAAGTAACCGTTATCCCTTTAACGGAAACTATCATAACGAATGATGAAATGATATGTGACATTGCATATAAATTACTAATTTTATAAATTTCATGAACTTCGAACATTTAGAGATAATCATTTGAACTTTGATCAATTACAAATAAACTCATGACATTTAAAAATTTAAATTTACCTCCCTTCAAATTTTGATTTATAATATTAGATCAAATGTAATTACTTTTTATCATTTTAAAAAATTTACTAAAGTTTTTTACTATCATTTATCCATTAAAATGCTGGTAGTTCTTTTGTATGGCAAAAAATAGAAGAATAATATTTATAAAAATAGAAAAATAAATTTTAAAATTCTGATTCAAGAAAAAAAAAATGCATTACTAATAAAAACTTAATGAGGGCAAAAATATGCATTACTAACATTGCTAATATGATATGGTCTCATAAAATACCCTTGTATTTTGTTTAATAACGACTAGATACAATCTATATTTTTAGTGCGGGAAGCTCTTTTTCAACGGTATCCAACTAACTATTTTCAACTACCTACAACACAGAAAACATCATTTGTACATAGCTAAAGTAGAGTTGCACAGCATCTAATTCCTTGAAAACTTTTGGAAAATTTAAAAAAGAAGAAGAAGAAGTTAACAAAATGGTCCCCAGGGAAGAGAATCTCCTCTCATTTGAATTATGGAGGAAACAATCAAAAATCCAACACACCATCCACGTACTATTTGCTCTTGTTCTGCGTCATCAATGACTCAAACCCCATCATCATTTATTTTTATATTATTCTTTAGATTCCTTCATAAACCCAAAGCCTCATTCCTAGATACACCCCCACGTAGGCTTTCAAATTATGTATTTAATTTAATAGAGGATTTCATTTTTACATCATTCGTACCTACAAGTTAATATGATGAAAGTATGCTATTATATTTTAAAGGGTAAAAGAGAAAAAATAAACATGTGCTTTATTCTCAGGAGCGCTCAGTATCATATGTTTTTTTTTTTTGTGAGAAAAAATATATACATGTGGTTACTATTTTGAAGCAAAAGTCACATCTCACTATTATGTTACTGTTCACCGTGATGAGAGAGAACAGTAACATAACGGTGAAATGTGACTTTTGCTCTAAAATAGTAACCACGTGAGTATTTTTTACTCTAAAAAAAACATATGGTGCGGGGCACTCCCGACAGTGAAGCACATGTATTTTTTTTTTCCCCTCATTTCACCTATTTTAAATAAAGAAGGAGTGACGTCACCATGCCCCAAAAATAAAGAATAATATTATAGTAGTTAAATTCTCCACTCATCTTCTCTCTGTTTTTTTCTCTAAAACAACTGCCCACTGCTTCATGACTTGACTTTAATCCATTTTCTTTCATTGATTCAATACAACCAAGTCGTCGTGTGAACCACCGAGAACAGGATCGTTACTTGCTGGTCAAGGCGGCGTTTGATTGTTAGACGTGTAGACTCACCTTGTTTTCTCAAATGTTTTACTCCTACTTTCAACTTTGAGAGGAGTCATTTTCTCTTAGATATATAGATTAAAATATGGAAAAATCAAGTTGATTTTTTTTTTTGAAAAAAAAATTAACAAATATTCCATGAGGTAGCTGCTCTTCTTTGATCACAGTGAGGTAGTTGAAATTTGAAAGTAACTTATATTTTAGATATAAAGGGAAATGTTTTTTCACAAGAAGTAATTATAATATTAATTAGGGAGAATTAATATTATGTATCAAAGAAAATATTTAATTAACAAAAAATCTCAATAATAATTGAGGAGTATAAATATCTTGTTATGTCATGTATTTATTACATGATCCTCAATTGTTTTTGAATTTCTTGGATAATTAAATTTCTTTTTTAGGACCTTCTAATAATTCCTTATCAATTATAAAGTGAAATTTTGGAGGAAGAAAAAATTAGGAAGTGGAATTGATGACGTGGCTATGCGAGTGAGCCAAAAATTTAAACTTTAAAGGGAGAGATCAAATGTCAAAGACCAAAAATAAAGAAAGCAAGTAGTGATAAGCTTATGCGGTGAGGAACTTATCTGATACACACTTTGATTTATAATTATAATATTAATTATTTTAAAAATAAAAACAATCTAACTAATATACTCAATTGCTTTAATTCAATTAGCCTGCCCGAATATGTACTCCTAAATTCACCCAATTTACTTCACCCGGAAGATTCTCTCGCATATCCCCTCCCTACACAGTCATTCTAATTTCACAAGCAATTGCCTTTTAGGATTTCCAAATAATACGACCAAAAATAAAATAAAAAATATTGCTCTAAGCCTCTATCGAATACGAATATTACCGGAATATTTGCAACAATTAGTGCTCTTAATCAATCAAATCATGGTATTAAAGTAATAATTTAAGAGAGGCTTGGAGGATAATCTACCTTTCCCATTGGCTTTAATTTAGCTTTGCGTTAGGAAATCTCTTTGCTTTATCAAGAATTTCATTTTGATAATTAAGAATATAATCAGTGCATATCATTGATGATCGAATGCCCTTCATTTATTGTCGGAGTTTGTGACCTTTGGGAATCAAATTCCCAGCTTTTCTTCTTCGTATGATACAGACATGGATATTTATATATGGCATTATAATATTCAGGGAATACACAATTAAATAAAAATTAAATCATTTTCTTCAATTTTTTTAAAAATATCACTTTAATATATTTTTTTTTACACAAACAATATTTACTTACTTAGTACAGTTAATTAATTTATAGTCCAAATGAATATCTAAATTTAAGATATAAGATGATAATGTTACTAATTGGCAAAAAAATAAAAAAATAATATATATGTTATAAATTATTTGTTATATGTGGGTGCCCATACTCATCCTATACATTTCGGCCCTTATCATTTTGTCAACTAGGCAATGGAGAAATTGCTTCTTATAGTCCAAGTGGATAATCACATGAAAGGGCACATTTTCTATGCCTATAAATACTCACTTTGGGTAAGCCAGAAGATGTACAACTTTTGATAATAGAAAGAGATTGACGAGACATAGTGAATGGAATCAAATTGCTCCCAAAGTTCATCTCCTATCTCTACTTGTTTACTTTATATTTATTCATAGTTTTATAACAATATATATATTACTTGTCTTTTTTTTTCCCTTTTTTTTTTTTAACCGAAATCACCAAGGTAGAGTTCACATAAACCATACTACAACTAGAGTAATTAAATTAAACAAGTCAATATTACACGGTTAGATTAAAGGGTTAAGGGGTGATTTTGCATTACGGAAATTGATATATCATATTTTTTGGTTAAATTTAAAATTTTCGGGATAAATTTGCACATTAACAAAAAAAAAGACATGTGGATTACTAAGTTAACATATTTAATCAATTAATGATAAAAATTAATTGAGATAACAGCTACAACAAAATATCTCCATTTTTTATACTTTTAAAACAAAATTGTCTTGATAAACTCTCAGGGCAGTAACCCTAGTTTCTACCTCAATAAAGAGTTAAACAAACGCATATATTATTTGAGGCAAAAGCATGTGTACTTTATTTCAAGTTAGAAACTATATATAAAAAGGATAAACAAAAAAAGGAAGTTAAATAACTATGATGAAAATATTGTTTCATGATGGAACGGTGCGCGTGAGCGTGATGCTGTTAAATAGAGTATATTTGGTTTGATATAACGCATTTTTTTCCTGGAAAAAAAATAACAGAGATATAACGGGTTTTCTTTTTTTTTTTTTTTTTGTCAACAAACGGATATTCTTTTATCAAAGCTATAATCAAAGATGCTTTAATTTTTATGTCTTGAGGATAAATATTTTTTATTCAAAAATGTTAACGCATTACATTGCGTTGAAAATCCGTCTTTTGAAAAAAAGGAGAAACCTATATAAATCAATTGAAATATCAAAATCCAAATTTAAGCATACACTTTTTAACAAATTATTAATGAGACTAAGAGGCCTAATTAGAAACATTTGAATGTTATTAAAAGACAAGAACACTCTCCTATAAATAATTAAAAAAAATGAATGTAGATGTGGATTTAGCCGATTTTTTATTATTTAAACGGGATTTATTAAAGATTTTCTCTTTATTTTTAGTTAGTTGATTTGTTTTATGATTTATTTTTTTTATAAAACAAACAAACACTTTTATATATATATAAATAAAGTGTATTATTTATCAAAATAAAATTATTTCAAATTTGTATATGTTCTATATGATCACAATAAATATTTTTATCCATAAAGATATTGAATGAATATAAGAATATATCTATATGTAATATATATATATATATATATATATATATATATATATATATATATAAATAAATAAATGTACTATTTATTGATATAAAATTATTCAAAATTGCATACATCCGGGTGCACTTTCAACAAATGTTTTTGTCCAACCAAGATATCGTATAGAATATGGTGGTTGGGTAATTTCACTTGTCCCATTTCTCTAATGTTGATCCTATGTATAAGACAAAGAAATTTGTTGTTTTTTCTTCTAAAGAAAAATTAATGAACATTGATGTGCCTATTCCATTTTTTAATCACATATTAAATCATGGAGTGAATTTCCTTCATTTTTTATTAATACACTAATAACTATAACTAAAAGTGAGAGAGCAAGGAGAGAGTCGAATTAGTTGGCAGATGTGACTTGGAAGAGAAGAAATGAGTTTGATAGGATAATGTGGTCATTTAATAACATTTGAAAATCCCTAATTAGGTCTCTCGACTTGATCAAGAATTTGCTAAAGTAAAAGCCTAAATTTAAATTTATATAAGATTCTTTCTTTAAAACATAATTAAGTTTAATTTGAAGGCCAAGAATGTTTACGGCTTGTAATAAAAAAAGAATCAAGAAGTGAATCATAGTAAATTTGCATAAGAAATGTAACTACCTGCACTATTGATATCATATTTTTAATTTAAAAATAATTATTCTATCCATTTATTATTTATAGTACTATCAGCAACACATAATTATTTTTAATTAATAAAATTTTTTATTAAATAAATCTTATATTTAATATACTATTTCTTGGAAAATTATAAAATATTATATTCTGGATAAAATCATTATGAGAAAAATATAAAAGTAACACCTATACGGTTAAACTTAATCTTTTACAAATATATATCAATTCTGTTTTAATTTTTATGCATTTTTTGAAATTATTAGATTGAAAAAAGATGATAGAATTAGAACTGATAACGTCCGGGTAGAAGTGAATCATAGTAAATTTGCATAAAAAATGTAACTACCTGCACTATTGATATCATATTTTTAATTTAAAAATAATTATTCTATCCATTTATTATTTATAGTACTATCAGCAACACATAATTATTGCTATTTTTCTTTTTTTTTTTAAAAAAAATTATTTAATATATCTCCCTATCTTTTTAATAGATATGTTAATTTAAGAATATCACATAAACAGAGGCGGTATTGCAAGCTCTATAAATTGGAAGCCTTGTCAAGAATCCGTTGTGCACCAGAAACTCTTGACCTTTCAGTGTAATTTCTGCAGATCGCAGTTTGTTAGAGAATCTGTTAGCTTCAAACCTACGGGATCATCATAACTAACCTGTTTCTTCCAGGTTGCTCTGTTCTTCATTGAGAGAGATGACGACGACGACGACGACGACGACTAGGAACATTGAGAAGATCGGTTCCATTGATGCTCAGCTGAGGTTGCTGGCGCCGAGAAAGGTGTCTGATGATGATAAGCTTGTCGAGTATGATGCTTTGTTGATGGACCGATTCCTCGACATTCTTCAGGATCTTCACGGTGAAGACATCAGAGAAACGGTATTACGTTTTTCTTTTTGGTTTAGTTTTAGGGTCAAGGA
Organism: Acacia confusa; assembly: GCA_037074495.1. Lineage (NCBI taxonomy): Eukaryota > Viridiplantae > Streptophyta > Magnoliopsida > Fabales > Fabaceae > Acacia > Acacia confusa. The sequence continues at coordinate 7,434,989 of CM073509.1, forward strand.
AAGATGATCTTTTTGATACAGTTTCAAGTTTTAACTGATTTTTATTAGGATAATGTTTAAGTGTCATTACAATGAGTCTGAGTTTTTGTGGAGTTACTGAATAGTGAAGTCAACTTGAATAGGTTCAAGATTGCTATGAGCTGTCAGCCGTATATGAAGGGGAGCATGACCCTGACAAGTTGGAGGAGCTTGGGAACAAGCTGACTGCTCTTGACGCCGGCGACTCTATCGTGGTGGCCAAATCATTTTCTCACATGCTCAATTTGGCCAACTTGGCCGAGGAAGTCCAAATTGCCTACCGAAGAAGGATCAAGTTATTAAAGAAGGGTGATTTCGCGGACGAGAACTTGGCCATAACCGAATCTGACATCGACGAGACCTTCAAAAGGCTCGTCAATCAACTGAACAAGACCCCTCATGAAGTGTTTGAGGCTTTGAAGAACCAGACCGTAGATTTGGTCCTCACAGCTCATCCTACCCAGGCTATTCGTAGATCTCTGCTTCAAAAGCATTCCAGGATAAGGAGTTGCTTAGCTCAATTGTATGCTAAGGATATAACACTTGATGATAAGAAGGAACTTGACGAGGCCTTACAAAGAGAGGTGAGTAATTGTACATTCCATCCATGTGTAAATAACCATTAATCTATAACAAAAATCATCGTTCATGCTCCTCCTTTCAGTCCTTTGAACATATCTCCTCAATCTGCAGATTCAAGCTGCATTTCGTACGGATGAAATCAGGAGGAGTCCTCCTACGCCTCAAGACGAGATGAGGGCAGGAATGAGCTACTTTCATGAAACAATCTGGAAAGGTGTGCCAAAGTTTTTGCGCCGGCTCGACACAGCTCTCAAGAACATTGGAATAACTGAACGTGTGCCATATAATGCCCCTGTTATTCAATTCTCTTCTTGGATGGGAGGGGATCGTGATGGTATCTTTCTTTCATTAATGTGCATATTCTTTTATGATTTTTAATTACTAAAACCTTTCCTAATGAAGTAATGTTCACATTATTGAAATTCCTTGCCCTCTGTTTTTACATGGTCCTTATTTCTTCACCCATGGTTGTTGCAGGAAACCCCAGAGTAACCCCAGAAGTTACAAGAGATGTTTGCTTGTTGGCTAGAATGATGGCTGCTAATTTGTACTTCTCTCAGATAGAAGACCTTATGTTTGAGGTATAGATAACACAGTCTTGTTTAACATTCAGGCTGTTGTTCTTATCTTGTCACTTGCTTAGTTCTGTTTCTCATTTTTCTGTTTGGCAGTTGTCTATGTGGCGTTGCAACGACGAGCTCCGTGTTCGTGCTGATAAACTCCATAGCTCATCAAAGAGAGATGCAAAACATTTTATAGGTTTGTAACTGTTATATTATTTTTTCCTAGATGATACTTTTTCTTTAAAGAAATTTGTTGGATGCTTTTACTTAACATGTTGATGCCTGGTTGATGCAGAGTTTTGGAAGCAGATCCCTCCTAATGAACCATATCGTGTTATCCTCGGTGATGTGAGAGACAAACTATATAATACTCGTGAACGCGCACGCCAAATATTAGCTGATGGGACCTCTGACATCCCTGAGGAGACAACCTTCACAAATGTTGAGCAGGTTATGTTCTTAATATGCTTCTCTGTTGATTTTGCTTCACTTTATAGCTTATGTTCATTTGTCGCAATACTGATTATGTTTAGTTTTTTATTCTCTTGCAGTTCATGGAGCCTCTTGAACTCTGCTATAGGTCACTTTGTGAATGTGGTGACAGATCAATAGCTGATGGAAGCCTCCTTGATTTCTTACGGCAAGTTTCAACTTTTGGACTGTCACTTGTAAGGCTTGACATTCGTCAAGAATCAGACAGGCACACTGATGTCATGGATGCAATAACAAGGCACTTGGATATCGGTTCTTACCGAGAATGGAGTGAGGAACGCCGCCAGAAATGGCTCTTGTCTGAACTCAGCGGCAAGCGTCCTCTCTTTGGCCATGATCTTCCTAAAACTGAAGAAATCTCTGATGTGTTAGAAACCTTGCGTGTCATCTCAGAACTTCCAGCAGACAATTTTGGTGCCTACATCATCTCAATGGCAACATCTCCATCTGATGTGCTTGCTGTAGAGCTTTTACAACGAGAATGCCAAGTGAAAAAGCCATTAAGGGTTGTCCCATTGTTTGAAAAACTCGCTGATCTTGAGACTGCTCCGGCTGCTGTCGCTCGTCTTTTCTCCATAGATTGGTACAGAAGCCGAATTAACGGGAAGCAAGAAGTCATGATAGGATACTCAGACTCAGGGAAGGACGCTGGCCGCCTTTCTGCGACTTGGGCGCTATACAAAGCTCAAGAAGAGCTCATAAAGGTTTCAAAGAAGTTTGGCATTAAGCTTACAATGTTCCATGGCAGGGGAGGAACTGTTGGAAGAGGAGGGGGTCCTACTCATCTTGCAATACTATCTCAGCCGCCAGAGACCATTCATGGATCACTTCGAGTAACGGTTCAAGGTGAAGTCATTGAGCAGTCATTTGGGGAACAACACTTGTGCTTTAGGACACTTGAAAGATTCACTGCCGCTACATTAGAGCATGGAATGAATCCTCCTGTCTCCCCAAAACCAGAATGGCGAGCTCTCATGGACGAAATGGCAGTTATTGCAACAAACGAGTATCGCTCTTTTGTTTTCCAAGAACCCCGTTTCGTCGAGTACTTCCGAAGCGTAAGCAAGCATTCAATCTTTGCAAATTAATATATTCTCTCCTTTCTTTTCCCTCACTAATAGTTATCATCGCACACTTGCAGGCAACACCTGAGTTAGAGTATGGACGCATGAACATTGGAAGCCGACCTTCAAAAAGAAAGCCAAGCGGAGGAATTGAATCACTTAGAGCTATTCCTTGGATCTTTGCTTGGACTCAAACAAGGTTTCACCTACCAGTATGGCTTGGCTTTGGTTCAGCATTCAAGCAAGTGATGGAGAAGGATTCCAAGAATCTCCAAATGCTTAGAGATATGTATAATCAATGGCCTTTCTTCAGAGTAACCCTTGACTTGATTGAGATGGTGTTTGCCAAAGGAGACCCAAGAATTGCTGCTTTATATGACAAACTCCTAGTGTCACCAGAACTAGAGCCACTTGGAGAGTGCTTGAGGTCTAAATATGAAGAAACCAAAAGCCTTCTTCTCCAGGTTTAAATTCTCTCAAGAGTTGTGCCATTATGTTGCTTATCTATACTTTCACGTTATGCTTAATGCCGTTTGCTTTTGTATCTTGCATTTGTAGATTGCTGGGCACAGACATGTCCTTGAGGGAGACCCTTACTTGAAGCAAAGACTCAGGCTTCGTGATTCGTACACGACGGCTCTGAATGTGTTGCAAGCTTACACGTTGAAGAGAATCCGTGATCCAGACTACCATGTGAAGCTGAGGCCGCATTTATCAAAGGAGTACATGGAATCAAGCAAACCAGCTGCAGAACTTCTGAAACTGAACCCAACAAGCGAGTATGCTCCTGGTTTGGAGGACACTCTCATTTTGACCATGAAGGGTGTTGCTGCTGGCATGCAAAACACTGGCTAAATGCATTTCCTTTTCTTTTTTTATCTTGTGTATCTTCAGCTTATGTTTACTTCTTCTAGTCTATGTATCATGTCTATAACTTTGTAATGGCACAATACTTTTACCGTATGTGTGGTGAAAATGTTTGATTTCTAAATATTTGGCATTATTTAACTTGAAAGAGGATTGGTATATAACAAAAATTGATTGTGATCATCATGAGTCGTTATCATTCTGAAAATTCAATTCAAGCTTAGGAAAAAAAGTTGGCATTAAATAAAAAAAAAAAAATCGTTTAAGAAACTCAATTAAACAAAATCAACATCATGTGCATATATGGACTTCAGAAAAGAAGTTAGATAAATAATTTTTGTTATTTCTATATATAAAGTTTTGGGAACGACAAATCATAAAAATAGAAGTTAGATAAAAGATTTACATTAATTCTACGTATGAAATTAAGTTTTGGTGACGACAAACCATAATAACACATACAAGATACAATGTAAATTATTGATACTCCAATTCTTATCATTGTAAATAGAGAGAAATTAAATTTCAAAGGATCCCCCAAAAATATTATGATTAGATTGAGAGTATTTCATCGTCAATATATTATTCTTACCCGACAGAGTTAATATTAATATTCTGGGTTAGTCCCTCAACAGCTTGTGATAATTTCTTTTTGACCTGAACTTGTGATAATATTCAAACTTTGGTTTTACTAATATATTTTTAATCCAAAGTTCCAAACATTATATTCGATAATTAATTAAACTGCTTATACATGTTAATTTTAAATTAAATACTAATATTAAAATTTCACCCAAGAAAATCAGTATGAAAATTATAAACAAGTGAACTTCACTTTATCTCTAACTAGATATATTAGACAATTTTTATGTTTTATATTAATATTATTTGAATTTTTTTAACCTTAAATTTGAATTGGCGCGCAACAGAAAATTACTTGTAAATACTAAATAATATATTTTCTTATATATATTTTTTTTTTGCCAACTTCTTATAAATTTAATATTGATATTAATCCATGCAACGTAACTAGTCAGTCCCCGAAAATAAAATCATTATCTGATTTAAAAAATCTTCTGTTTTGAGCAAAGATTTGAAAAATCTTCTTTTTTTGAGCAAAGATTTGGAAAAAAAAATAAAATAAAATCCGGTTACTTCCCTATTTTTACCCATAAAAACTTTCCAAACGCGGCCACCCCCTGTTTCTCTATTTCGCGCTATATAAGCAGTTTCGTCTCATCGTGTTTTTTCGAATCACAAGTCACACACTGCAAGAACTTGTAATTCTCTACACAGCTCCGATCATTCCTCCGCCGTCTGAAATCGCCGGAAAGAAAGAAACGATGCGTCCTCCGGTCAAGAAAACCAGCTTTAGCAGAGGTCAGAGCGTGGAAGTTTCCGTCAAGGAAGACGGATTTCATGGATCGTACTTCGAAGCCAAGGTGGTTTCTCAACTCGATAATGGCTTCTACGTCGTTAAGTACGAAACGTTGCTCGATGACCACAACGAGTCCCAATTTCTGACTGAAACTGTTTACCCTAAGGAGCTTCGTCCCCTGCCTCCGGTCATCTCTGTTCGCCGGTTTTCGGTTGATCAGAAGGTCGATGCCTTCGACAACGACGGTTGGTGGCTCGGTGTTGTCACCGGAAAAGATGGTCCCGATAGGTATTTGGTGTACTTCGCTTCAACCGATCAGGAGATCGCGTACCCTTTCTCGCAAATTAGGGTTCATCAGGACTGGATTAACGGCAAGTGGGTTCGGGCTAAGAAAGTTCGATATTAGTTGGATTTAATATTGTAACTATGATCTTTCTTATGTTACGACCCAATTTAAATTCACAAGTATGGAATTCTGATGTAAGAAATATGAACTACATTTTGGATCGGGTCATATAGGATTATTCTAAAGGACTGTATCGTTCTTGTTTTGAAGTTCTGCTAATTGATTCTGCAGACAGTGACTTGTTGATCTTTAAGCTCCTAAGTCCTAACTAGCGATTCCTTTTTTGCTAAAATGTAATTAATCCTTTATGTTCTGTTTACTTTTTTCCCTCCTTGTTTTTTTCTTGGAATGTTTGGTCCAAGAAGAAACCAAGATTTCCAGTGGCTGGCTTTGCTTGTAATTTGTAATGTTGTTGATATCGGAGCACGTTGATTTTGATTCTGTGGTGATTTTTTTAATAGATTCTTCTTTTACCGCGTGTTGATCATCTAGATATGAGAATAAATAAAGAATCAGACTTATGTTATAAAACTGATAAGTGTTATGAATATTCTTATTATGTGGATGTCCATTGACCTATAATCTCCAAATACAGGATGACATGGTATATACGCATAGTAATCTACTATTTGCATCCTTCTATAAATAGAGGTCTCCTGTAACTATTCATTTGACTTGAATGGATTTCATCTCTCTAGAATTTCCTCTGACTTCTCTCTAAAATTCCTTCAGTTTTATAACACGTTATCAGCACGAAACTCTAATCAACTGAGCTACGTGTGATTCATTCATTATTTTGCTTCTTTCTCCACCAGATTCATTCTCTTCCAATTAATTTAATATGCATCTTCAGTCTTCACTTTCCCTTGATCCTTATTTTCTATGCTTTCTCCGATTCAGTACCTGAACTCCTTTTTGTCCAGTATCACTGAATCGGCCCGTTGAGCTTAAACTCCCTTTACTGCTTTTGAGATTCCTTCCTTTTCTTCGTCAGAGAAGAAAGCTCAGTGACCATGTCTCATTATTTCTTCAAAGTCCTCATCGGAGAGTGGAAGAGCAAACTGATCTTTTGCTTTACTCTCGTCTCTCTCCTATTGCTTCCACTTCCACACCTTACCGGATCTCTTCCTCCATTCGCCTCTTTCTTCGCATCCTCACTGGACAAAGATCATCGCCGCTGCATCGGCCGCCAGAGACGCCGTCACAGCACCACCCCCTGTTTTTCTTCAATCTTGACGACGTTCAGAAGTCAATTAAATTGACTTGCGAAAGTGATGAAGAGATCGAACCCGATCATCAGTACGCTACAGTTACTCTTGTCTCCCAAGATGCCAAACGGTTGGGTCTCACTGGGTGTGAAGAAAAAGAACGGAAAAGTGATGACAAAGGAGTTGATTGTGTGAAATGATATGAGCCTCGATCATGGAGCAAATAATGCAAATGGTGGTGTCCACAAAGTACTAGCTGATGATGAGAGGTAAAGTAATAAGCTCTCATTTTTCCTTGTTTTATTATATTCACGGACATGCATCTAGATACTTAAGTAATAATTAAATGATTAAATGAGATTGATTATTATATACTAAAAAAAAAAACTGCGAAAAAAAAGAAGGGAAGGTGTCGGCAGAACAGTATTTAAGAAAAAAAAAAAAAAAAAAAGGTAAAGCTATTGAGGTAAGTCAATTAATTTGACTTTTATGTTATTATTATTTATTTGACTCCAGATTGGAAGTCTAGATTAATTTTCTATTTAAATTGTTTTAATTTGATATTTTATGATTGTTGTTAACTTTACTAACATTTATTTTTACATATTTAATTTTATTGTTCCTAATATTTATTTATCTTTCATGGAAGCACACTACATATTAGTGGGCTCCATTTATTTAATTTAATTTAATTCTTTACTACTTTATTTATCTTTCATGGGGAAACACTAGTATGTATTAGTGAGCTCCATTTATTTATTTTATTTTACATTTATTTATTCTTTATGATGGCACACTAGTATCTATTAGTGGGCTCTATTTATTTATTTTATTATGCTTTATTTATTCATGGTAGCAACACTATAGTGGGCTCCATTTATTTATTTACTGCTTTACTTATTTCTCATGGTTGCAACACTATATTAGTGGGCTCCATTTATTTATTTATTTATTTACTGTTTTACTTATTTCTTATGGTTGCAACACTATAGTGGGCTCCATTTATTTATTTTAATTCTTTACTGCTTTATTTATTTCTCATGGTAGCGACACTAGTACTGTGGGCTCCATTTATTTATTTACTGTTTTCTATATATTATATATATATATTTGCATTTGCATATGCATCTTCTTTCTTACCTTTGGATGAGATAGGTCTCGCTGTGAGTTTACTACCATTCCTATTTCATCTTCTTTTTATTTATTTAGCACGTTTATTTCCAGTCATTTATTTTATTTTTATTTATTTATTTACTGCTTTAAATAAATCCCCCTTCCTTTTTATTATTTATGGCAACGACACTAATATATACATATTAGTGGGTTCCATCTATTTGTTTTATTATGCTTATACTTTATTTATCCTGTAAATAAACTGTTAAAAGATTATATATATTATTATGAGATCAAAATGCCATAGAGATATGAGGCATAGATTGGCTTGAGAGATGAGGCTTAAATTGGCTTGAGCCTAAGAGGCAAGATAGCCTTAATTTCAGAGGCAAGATTGCCTGAAGCCAAGAGGCAAGTTAGCCTGATAACAAGAGACAAATTATGAAACAATATTTGATCCATAAATTTTGTATGTTATCAGTTGTATAAAGGCCTCAAAATTGTATATTTGGCATTAAATATTCCCTCAAATTATGAGACAAGGGATTGTATGATCATGATTCTTATTATAAATAAATATATTCAATTTGCTATTGCAGTAGCAATATTGTGGTAAAGTCAAGAAATATTGTGGATTAATTTCTTGCCATGATCAAACAAATCAGTGAGTTATGGATCATGAATTTTTATCCAACTTCATTCCCAGAAGTGAATGAAGTAAATATATTATTATGGTTGTTATGTGATTTCTATGATTATAACAATTTTTATAAATACGAGAAAAGCATATTCATACACAAAATAATTAAGCAAAAGGAAATATTATTTCAACAAAGTTTAATTGCGAGTGGCTCAACATCATTACAAACTTTAATCATCTCATTCTGAAGATATTTAATGTCTTCTTCTTTTGCTTCTCTTGAGATGGGATCTAGATGAGACAAAGCTCTTCGTAATATCGAGATTTGCGTCATAAGTTTCTTGAGCTTCTTGTGTGGCCACTCAGTTAACCCTCCTTTTTGATAGATTTTTTGTATGGTGTGAGTAGACATATTTAATTGTTTACTCGCTTCATCAAGGGTTAAGTGAAAATAATTTCTTAAATCATGGAGCGTTGTTTTCTTTATTCTTTCTCGTTGCTCCATAGATAACCTATATAATTCACCCTGGTTAAGGGATGAAGTATCATAGGGTATACTTACTGCAGGTTGTTTTCCTTTGCCTAATGAGTGTTCAATATTGGTTTGAAATGAACTTTCATGGAGGTCATTTGGATTTATAGCCCATTCCGAACCAACACAGAGAACCTCATGATAGGCTAATACAGGATCACGCATCAAGATATATCCTGATGCTTGTAAATCTATACAATACTGTGTCAGAAATTGTTTGATTTCTTCAAAATTTTTCTTTGTGAAATCAAACATTGGAAGCCTGTCAGTATTATAAGATTTATCCTGTACTTTTTCAAATAAAACAGCATGGGTAATCATACCTGTTCTTCTTCCGTGAACTTCAAGTTTATGGTACTGGAGTTCGTTGGTATGTATGATCTCTCGTAAAACATGACAACAACTACATTCCAATAAGCTAGTTGTTGCTAATTGACTTGTAGTTGATGGCTGGCTAGTGGTTGTTGGTTGGCTAATTGTTATTGGCTGGCTAATGGTTGTCGGTTGGCTGATTGTTGCTAGCTGGATCGTGGTTGATGGCTGGCCGGTGGTTGTTTGCTGGCTTATGAATGCTGGCTCATTGATTGTTGTGACTATTGGTTGAATTTGACTGGTAGACTCCATTAGTTCAGCCATAGTTCTACACCTTTTAACAGGCCTCCTTGATGAACCTGCTTCAGTTGTACCTTCATTCCTTCTAAATTGAGGAAGAACATTTGTTCTTGGGGGAGAAGTAGGTATATTTGAAGCAGAAGGAGGAATAGTAGAAGGAGGAATAAACATCTCAAAAGGATTAGGAGATAATAAAGAGGTAAATGACAGGTTTGTCTGATCATCATACAACAAAGCATCAAGTAATGCTGTGTCAGATGTATCAGAAACTGGGATAAAATTACTTGGACCTGCCATTGCAATAATATACGCGATTAGAAGAAAAATGATAAGTTAGTATATGGTAGTGAATGTTATCAGATGCTTGAATGTTTGTGAGGCATGTTCGTTTGCCTTCTTCTATTTATAGCCGAATTAAATCCTATTGAATCTCTCCAGATATGCGCAGTCCTGTTGAATCTTTACAGATCTGCTCCCTATAAAGCACGAGCCTGGAATCTTTTTGACTTTATATGCATACGACAATCTGAGTTGTTGCGCCTGTGATTCCACAGTGATGCGCCTGTGATTATACAGTATTGCGCTCGTGAATCTGCAATTATACACCTGATGATTTTGTATTTAATATATATTTGTTTGTTGATTCTGGAAAATGGAAATTTTGTTACCCGAAGTAACAAAATTATGCATTGATAATGCATTAATTATCATATATGCTATTATCATGGAATATTGTATGGAAATTCCATGAATTAATTTTTAAGGTCTCACACTTGAGGGGGAGAATGATATATATATCAAGTGTGAATATTTATGTGATAATTCTTTGTGAATGTTTCTATGTTGATTCCCCCAAAATGAATATTAGATTTGATGATAAATCATATGGAAAGTTGGCATGACTTGTTTGATCATCCGAGTCATATATTATGTGCTGCTTGTTCTCAGATAGAAATAATTATTGGAAATGGATCTCTGGAAATATATCAAATTGAAAGTTTACATATGAGATTATAAATCTGCAAAGTTTGCAGTGATGTTTGCAACCAGAAGTTTGCAATATATTATGCGCGCAATTTCCAGATTGAATGATCCAGAAATAATGTATTAAAGTATCCATGAATGGATAGATCAATGATTATGAGAACAAAATTTATATGTTGTGTATATTTGCAGCAATTATATAAGCCAACAGAATTCTCCCCTTAAAATTTGGCTTTTGGTCAGGAGCCAGAATAATTCCATCTTAAAATGTTTTAAATGTGCAATGATTATTAATCTACTTCAATGCACATAGATGGATATACAAAGAAAATTGATGATTTGATGAGGGGGAGAAAAATAAGCAGATTGGGTAAAGATTTACTAGAATGAATTATCATTGGCTCATATTGATCATCGTACAAGGAATTGTGCACTAAAAATTCAAAATGATAATTCAATTTCAGAGTTTAGTTAATCGAATGCCAGAAGCATTTACTGACCTAAAGAAAGTGACAAAGTCACATATCTCAATTGCAAATGCTCCTATATGAATTGTTATAAAGCACTCCTGAAGCGTTGCAGGTCCATCTGTTTTAAAAGATAAAAATCCTCAAAAGAGAAAAGGAGTAATAAAATATAGATGATCAAGTCGAGGATAAGTAAGAAAAGCTCCAGAAGAGCCATCTCCTGAAGAAATGTTATCTCCAGAAGAGATATTACAAGAAGAGTGTATTGTGGTCTAAAAAGAGACCCAGGTACCTAATATATGTGAATATAATGAGATCTCAATAAATTATGAATGAAATCTGATGGGACCGAAAAATAAAGTCGACATTGATGATATTTATGTTTATAAGATAGCATATGCTGTAATGATGATAATGAGGATCATGAGTCATACTGTATTAGTGTGTGCCAGAAGCACATGTTCCTGAAGTACATAAGGCGCTAGAATAAGTCCCTGAAGGACTCAAGATGCTAGGAGCATCAAATTCTCGAGAATAATTAATTAAGTGAATTTATATGTAGCATGAAGCATTTATCGTGCATGTGATATTATTATCTGAATAAATATTTATGCACATGTATATTTATGATTTTACTTGAAAGATTTAGATCTTGCAGGTATACAATGAATACTTGATGATAGAAAAACAATGAAGAAATGTGGTCATCAGGGGGAGTAAGTCTGATGTAATCAAGAGAGGGAGACGATACACGCTGTACTCTTTTTTCCTTATCTAGGTTTTGTCCCACTGAGTTTTCCTAGAAAGGTTTTTAATGAGGCAAAACTCAACAGTGTATCAATGAATGTTGTACTCTTTTCTTTGGCTAGGTTTTTATCCCACTGGGTTTTTCCTAGTTAAAGTTTTTAACGAGGCACATTCATAAATGGACATCCAAGGGGGAGTGTTATGAATATTCTTATTATGTGGATGTCCATTGACCTATAATCTCCAAATACAGGATGACATGGTATATACGCATAGTAATCTACTATTTGCATCCTTCTATAAATAGAGGTCTCCTGTAACTATTCATTTGACTTGAATGGATTTCATCTCTCTAGAATTTCCTCTGACTTCTCTCTAAAATTCCTTCAGTTTTATAACAATAAGAATAAGAGAAGAGATTATAGAGAGAGAAATTCTCATTTCAACTATATCTTGAATAGTTACAGAAGACATCTATTTATAAAAAGAAAATAAAACTTTAGTGTAATTTCCACCTCTGGGTCATTTGGTGTAGTTTTTCCCAAAGTACAAAACTATTCATTCACGGATTTGCATTCTCGTGAATGTTATAATTGGTTGCGGGTTCCACCAAATAGTAAATCACTATGCATGGTACTATGCGTGGGTCCCATGTCATCTTGTAATATTTGGAGATCGGGAGTCAATGGACATCCACATAATAAGTATATTCATAGCACTCCCCCTTGGATGTCCATTTATGAATGTGTCTCGTTAAAAACTTTAACTAGGAAAAACCCAGTGGGATAAAAACCTAGCCAAAGAAAAGAGTACATCATCCATTGATACACTATCCAGTGTTGTCTCATTAAAAACCTTTCTAGGAAAACTCAATGGGACAAAATCTAGATAAGGGAAAAAGAGTGCAGCGTGTATCGTCTCCCCCTCTTGATTACATCAATTTTGCTCCTCTTGATGATTAAATAATTTTTAATGTCTTCTGAGCATAACTCTCTTTCTGTCATCAAGTATTCTGTTGTTCACTTATAGAACAATTATAGAAACGCCCAATTTGATAAATCATTGAATACCTGCAAAATCTAACTCTTTCATGTAAAATCACAATAATCATTTCATAAATATACATGTGCATATAAAATTTTAATAAATGTTCATGAAAATGCACACTCTAATTACTTTTGGCAATATATGAACTTATCATTATTCTCGAAAATTTGATGCTTCTAGCATCTTGAGTCCTTCAGAGACTTATGCTTCTGGCATATTTAGTCATTCAGAGACTTATGCTTCTGGCATATTTAGTCCTTCAGGAACATATATTTCTGGCATATTTAGTCCTTCAGGAACATATGTTTCTGGCGCCTTACGTCCTTCAAGGACATGTGCTTCTGGCACACACTAATATATTGTGACTCATGATCCTCATTATCATTTATTACAACATATATTATCATTTAAACATAAATATCATCAACGTCGATATCATTTTCGGTCCCATCGGATTTCATTTATTGAGATCTCTTTATATTCACATATATTAGGTTCCTGGGTCTCTTCTAGGACCATAATATTCAATTCTAGAAATAACATCTCTTCTGGAGATAACATCTCTTCAGGAGATGGCTCTTCTGGAGCTTTTCTTAATTATCCTCGATTTGATCATCTATATTCTTATAGCTCCTTTTCTCATTCGAGGATTTTTATCTTTAAAACCGATGGACCTGTAACGCTTCAGGCGTGCTTTATAACAATTTATATAGGAGCATTTGCAGTTGGGACATGTGACTTTGTCACTTTCTTAAGGTCAGTAAATGCTTCTGGCATTCGATTAACCAAACTCTGCAACTGAATTATCATTTTGAACTCTTAGTGCACATTTCTTTGTACGAGGATCAATATGAGTCAATAATAATTCATTCCACTTTATCTATTTTACCCAATCTGCTTATTTTTTTCCCTCTCATCTATTCATGCAGTGTATATCCATCTGTGTGCATTATAGTGGATCATTGCACATTCAAAACTATTAAGATGGAATTTATCTGGCTCCTGACCAAAAGCCAATTTTACAGGGAGAATTTTGTTGGCTTATATAATTGCTGCAAATATATATAAACAATGTTCTCATAATCGTTGATCTACTCATATATGATTTTTGGATCATTCAATCTGGAAAATTGCGCGCATAATATATTGCAAATTTCTAGTTGCAAACATCTCTGCAAACTTTGCAGACTTATAATCTCACATCTAATCTTTCAATTTGATATATTTCCAGAGATCCATTTCCAATAATTATTTCTATTTGAGAACAAGCAGCACATAATATATGACTTGGATGATCAAACAAGTCATGCCAACTTTCCATATGATTTATCATCAAATTTAATATTCATTTTGGGGGAATCAACACAGAAACATTCACAAAGAATTATCACATAAAATATTCACACTTGATATATATCATTCCCCCCCTCAAGTGTGAGACTTTAAAAATTAATTCATGGAATTTCCATACAATATTCCATAATAATAGCATATATGATATCTATTTCATTAAAATTCTACAGATTTCTTAATGCATTATCAATGCATAATTTTGTTACTTCTGGTAACAAAATTTCCATTTTTCAGAATCAACAAACAAATATATATTAAATACAAAATCATCAGGTGTATAACTGCAGATTCACGAGTGTAATACTATGTAATCACAAATGCATCACTGTGGAATCACAGGCGTAACATGTATCACTGTGGGATCACAGCGCAACAACTCAGATTGTTGTATGCATATAAAGTCAAAAAGACTCCATGCTCGTGCTTTATAGGGAGCAGATCTACAGAGATTTAACAGGACTGCGCAAATCTGCAGAGATTCAATAGGATTTAATTCGGCTATAAATATAAGAAGGCAAACGAACATGCCTCACAAACACACAAGCATATGATATTATCAATTACCAGATACTCACATATTTCTCTAAATTCTATTGTCATGGCAGGACTTAGCAATTTTATCCCAGTTTTTTATACATCTGAAATAGCATTACTTGATGCTTTGTTGTATGATGATCAGCCCAACATGTCATTTACTTCTTTGTTATCTCCTAATCCTTTTGAGATGTTTATTCCTCCTTCTACTATTCCTCTTTCTGCTTCAAATGTACCTACTTCTCCCCCAAGAACAAGTATTCTTCCTCAATCTACAAGGATTGAAGGTACAACTGAAGCAGGTTTATCAAGAAGGCCTGTTAAAAGGTGTAGAACTATGGCCAAACTGATGGAGTCTACCAGTCAAGTTCAACCAATAGTCACAACAATCAATGAGCCAGCACTCACCAGCCAGCAAACAACCACCAGCCAGCCAGCAACAACCAGCCAGCCAGCAACAATCATCCAGCCAACAACTACAAGCCAATTAGCAACTGCTAGCTTATTAGAATGTAGTTGCTGTCATGTTTTACGGGAAATTATACATACCAACGGACTTCAATATCATAAACTTGAAGTTCACGGAAGGAAGATAGGTGTGATTTCCCATGCTGTTTTATTTGAAAATGTACAGGATAAATCTTACAATACTGACAAGCTTCCAATGTTTGATTTTAGTAATAAAAATTTTGGAGAAATCAAACATTTTCTGACACAGTATTGTATAGATTTCAAGCATCAGGATATAACTTGATGCGTGATCCTGTATTGGATTATCATGAGGTCCTTTGTGTTGGTTCAGAATGAGCTAAAAACCCAAATGAACTACCGCGAAGTTCATTTCAAACCAACATTGAAAATCCATTAGATAAAGGAAAACAGCCTGTGGTTAATATTCCATATGATATATCATCCCTTAATCAGGGTGAATTATATAGATTAACAATGGAGCGACGGGAAAGAATAAAGAAAACAACGCACCATGATTTAAGTGATTATTTTCACTTAACCCTAGATGATGCGAGTAAACAATTAAATATGTCTACTCACACCATACAAAAGATCTATAAAAAAGGAGGGTTAACTGAGTGGCCACACAAAAAGCTTAAGAAACTTATGATGTAAATCTCGATATTACGAAGAGCTTTGCCTCATCTGGATCTCATCTCAAGAGAAGCAAAAGAAAAAGACATTAAATATCTTCAAAATGAGATGATTAAGGTTTGTAATGGAGTTGAGCCACTCGCTATTAAACTTTGTTGAAATAATATTGCTTTTTGTTTAATCATTTTGTTTATGAATATTCTTCTCTTATATTCACAACAATTATTATAATAATAGAAAACACAAAACAACCATAATAATATATTTGCTTCATTCACTTCGGGGAATGAAGTTGGATAAAATTCATGATCCATAACTCACTGATCTATTTGATCATGACAATTAATCCACAATATTTCTTGACTTTATCACAATTTTGCTACTGCAAGAGCAAATTGGATATATTTATTTACAATCAATCATGATCATACAATCCCTTGTCTCATAATTTAAGGGAGTATTAGATGCCAATTATACAATTTTGAGGCCTTTATACAATTGATGGCATACAAAATTTATGGATCAAGCCTTGTATCATAACTTGTCTCTCGTCTTCAGGCCAACTTATTTCATTAGCTTCAGGCTAATTAATCACTTGACTTCTAGCCAATTTATGCCTCCTCATGGTCTCAGGCCAATTTATGCATCATATCTCCGTGGCCTTTTAACAATTTATCGTCAGGATAAATATAAGCATAAATAAATAAAATAAATAGTTGGAACCCACTAATAGTGTGATTACCATAAATAATAAAAGGGAGGGGGATATAAAACAGTAAATAAATTATAAATAAATGGAGTCCACTATACTAGTGTTACCACCATGAAAAATAAAGTAGTAAATAATAAAATAAATGGTGACCACTATACTAGTGTTGCTACCATGAAAGATAAATAAAGCAGTAAAGAATTAAAATAAAATAAATGGGGCCCACAAAGTGTCACCACCATGAACAATAAAGGCTAAATAAAATAAATAAATAGAGCCCACTAATAGATACTAGTGTGTCGCCATGAAAGAAAAATAAATGTAAAATAAAACAAATAACTGGAGCCCACTAATATTAGTGTTGTCACCATAAAAGATAAATAAATACATAAATAAATGGAGCCCACTAATATTAGTGTCGCTTCCATGAAAAATAAATAAAGCAGTAAGTAAAGAATTAGAATTAAATTACAAATGGAGCTTAATGTCGCCACCATGAAATAAATGAATAGGGAGTGGGAAGAATATATAAACATAAATAAATTACTATAAATAGTAAAATGTAAATTTACAGTGAATAATAAAAATTACTATTCACTGTAAATAGTGAATAAAATAAAATTACTGAAAGATTAAATCTAGACTTCCATATAGGAGTCAAAATGAATAAAAATGTAAAATTACTGAAAAAGGTAAAATTAACATGAATAGTAAAAATTACTATTTATTGTAAATAGTAAATAGTAAATAATCTCAAATCTTAACCATGGAACCCGATTCAAAATAATCGGTAAAAGTAGAACTTTAATTCTATATAATGGTTAAAATTATCCCAGATAGATAAAATAAACATATAGTAAAGAAGATGGTGATAAAATCTTACCTTGGTAGAGTCTTCGTGCTAATAACGTGTTATAAAATTGATAAGAATAAGAGAAGAGATTATAGAGAGAGAAAGTAGAGAGAGAAATTCGCATTTCAACTATATCTTGAATAGTTACAGAAAACCTCTATTTATAGAAGGAAAATGGGACTTTAATGTAATTTCCACCTCTGGGTCATTTGGT
Organism: Acacia confusa; assembly: GCA_037074495.1. Taxonomy (NCBI): domain Eukaryota; kingdom Viridiplantae; phylum Streptophyta; class Magnoliopsida; order Fabales; family Fabaceae; genus Acacia; species Acacia confusa. The sequence continues at coordinate 7,452,416 of CM073509.1, forward strand.
GTAGTTTTCCCCAAAGTACAAAACTATTCATTCACGGATTTGCATTCCCGAGAATGTTATAATTGACTGCGGGTTCCACTAAATAGTAAATCACTATGCGTGGTACTATGCATGGGTCCCATGTCATCTTGTAATATTTGGAGACCGGGAGTCAATGGACATCACATAATAAGTATATTCATAACAGTTTTTTCATTTATATATCTTTTAAATTATTTTTAAAAAGAAAACAGGGGCCAAGTGCAAGCAAACTAAGAAAACCTAGATAGTAAAGCACCCTTTATGACAGCCGCATATTCACCGTCGATCGGCATCCCATCTTCTTGCAAAGCTCGATGAATCTCCGAACGACACTCTGACTCAGGAAGTGCAACAACGGTGACGTCCCTTCTATGTTGGCATCTCTATCCCTCGCTTCTTCGTCTCGTTTTTTCGTATTACTTTCTTCCTTTAAGCCTGCGTTTGTCTAGATTTTTTTTTTTAAAAAAAATCAATCGGGGGTAACCCGCCGAACCCAGCAGGTTGCCCGGTTTAACACCGAGTTTTCCGGTTCATGGCGGTTTGTTCTAGGTTGATCTTCCGCCGGTTCATCCAGCAAACCAGTCCGGACATATGGCCGGTTCACCGGTTATCCGGTCAGCCGACCGGTCCGGTTTTTTGTTATAGGATGGTAGAAATTGAATGGTGATAGAGTGCTGTTGGAAGAGAGATATCGATGGCGAGAGAAATGGCTATGGCTATGGCGGATGAAGATGATATGAGTATTATTGTTCCTCTTCAAAGTTCTGGTCTCATCTTGCTACTTATGGTATTCACCTGCTTGCTTATTATACCAATGGTTTTGCTTGCCTATGCCGATGGTGCTGAACAAGACTCCTCCAATAAGAAAAACCGTGGAGGCGGAACTGGATGCGGCAGCGGAGGTCACGTGGCGTCTGCGGCTGCGGCGGCTTCGGCTTCTGTAGCAGCGTCTGCCGGCGGCGGGTAATTGAGACTTTAATCTGGTGAATATTGTTGTACTTGATGCTTATATTGGTGATATTGCCTATTTAACTAGCCATTGCTTCTAGTTTTTGCTATGTATGAACATATATTTGACTTTGGATCCGATAGGTCATGATGATGATATATAACCATATATGCAAGTATAATTATTCATTTTGATTAAGATCTATTCACAATGTTAACGCTTAAATTATTTTAATAATACTTCTTTGATATAAGAGTTATATAACTAATTTTGAAAGATTAAGAAAGATAAATTACAAAATATGTAATGAATGTCATGAGATAAATATATGTCAAGAGAGTTAAGGAGAAAATAAGAACTAGAGCAAAACATGTCATGAGTAGAGTCTGAGAAATTGGGTTGGCTAAGTGGGGTTGGACTGTTTAAGCTCAGCTTTTGAAAATGGAATCTCCAAATAAAGTCAGGTCTAAAAGTGCTAATTTTGTAGGGTTAAGGGCTTAAAAGGAACAACCTTGCAAGTCCAAAGGCTGACCCGTTAGGCTCATTAGTATATATATATTTTTTAACTTGCCAAGTTGGCAATTGTCCACTTGCCTTGCTGATGGAGTTTGATCGTGAAGGGAACTACTTGCTTGCCTTGTTTCCTAGTACTCACTCACTTAGTTATTCCCAATGTCTCTCTCATTTATATCATTTACTCACGAGTTCATGCCTCTAACCTCAATTTCATTATCTCACATGCACACAATCACACATCAGTGCATGCACTCACACAATCACGCATCAATGCATCACAATCACATAGCCTACTACTCAAAGTGAAACATAATCAAATGTCTTTGAAATTGATGATAGTGGTGAAAAATATGAAAACAATAGTCATCATACTCATGTTGTTTAGTGGTAAGCTTCTTATGTTTTGTGTGAGTTATTGGTGGACAATAGTTTACTTTTTATTATAAGTTAGTGACTTTGCTTATATATTGTATGATGCGCGTTATTTAAACCTTAATGTTGACAACATTTATTTGATAAATCATAACTTTAATGATTATAATTTAATAACTATATTTCTTTGAAAAACATGCAAGAAAAATAGTTAAAATTTAGAAAAATAGTTTTTGACCTTATAAGGTTGGCCTTGACCTGCATGTTCTCGAGCTGGCCATGAAAAACATATATTTTTCTTACCCCAGGTTTATAAGAGCCGGCCCTTTTAGGCTTTGACTTTTCAAAGGTTGGTTCTAATTCCTAACTTTGGTCATGAGTCTCCTTGCCTTGAATTATGGATCTTATGTTGCTTCTCCCAATAATTTCGCACTTTACAATGAAAGCATTCTCTATTGTTTTTTTTTTAGACAATCTTGTTCGAGACATTATTAGATACTAAATGTATGTACATTTTAAATTGGGGATTCAAATTTTACTTTCTGTGTTGTGAGAGATTACCTCCTCTTATTAAACCCAATGCTAGTTGTTTCTCGGTGATATTTTAATCAAGTTTGATCGCTCTATGTCTATGTTGCTAGGTTTTTGGTTTATGATGATAAGAGCAGCCCAAGGCCCATGAAACTAGTTACATCAGATAGAAGCTAAATCGAGAAAAAAGAAAGGGTTTTATATTTTTGTCTTTGCTGCAGAAACATTTTTCTGCCTGACTCACATAGAAGTGAGTGGGTCCCACTAATATTTTCTCTCTCTTTTCTTTATAATGAGACGCACTCACTTTTATGTGAGTGAGACATTAAAAACTATAAAAATGAAACCCAAAAATATTAAATCCAAAGGGAGAAATATTAAACAAAACAAAAAAAAGGTCAGAAGGACAACATTAATTTAGAAGAGAAAACCGAAAATTAGCTATTTGAAAGAGCTTAGGGAAAATCCCATATAAAGCTGTCTAAAATAGAGAAATTCTAAATTAGGTTAATAAATTTATAATTAAGTTATTGACCCAATTTAGGATTTCAAAATGTAAGTTAAATAACTTTATTGCTATCTCCTCTCTCTTCTTAAAAGAGTTTTATTCTTTTGTAATTTAGTTTTTCAATAAAAGTGTGTGTGTCAACATTAATGTATAATAAAATATAATATGATTAGCTTAAATCAAAGAATTTTTTTGTGGTTTGGAAGAATCATCAAGAATAATTTAGGCTAAAAAAGAAAAGCAAAACCCCAAAAATAATTAAATGATATTTATTTGAATATTAACAATAGAAAATTCTATTATTATAAAAAAAAGAATATTATGAAAATCTTATTTTTTATTTGAATTTTTTTCGAAGAGAAGAAAATGAAGCTATGTTAATCACACACAAAAATCAGATTTATATGTATATCAAACTATATATCAAAGATTTTTAGTAATAGAATTAAAAAAGAGTCTCATTAACGTAAAAAACCAAACTATATGTCATACTAGTCAGAATTCTAGGATTAATGAAGTTTTATTTTCTTTTTATCAACAGCACAAATTTAAGTCTAGATCTTCCAAAAATAAACTCTTATTGACAATATTTTTAAGAAAATCATTTATATTGGAGTTATAAGTTTCTTTTTATTTTTTTAGCTTGAATTACTATTTATGATTCTTTTAGAATACAAAAATTTCTATTTATGCAAATCATATTATATTTTATTAATGTTAATATACATGAAAAACTTAGTTATAGAACAATTAAACTCTTTTAAAAGGAGAGAGGATAGAGAAGACTATAGGAGTGCAATAAAGTCATTTTAATCATATTTTAAAATTCTAAATTGAGTTAATAACTTAATAATTAGTGATTTGTTGAGTTTAAAAGCCTGATTTAGCATTTCTCCATTTTAAAAGCCTTATATAAGATTTTCCCAAGAGCTTATGCTAATAAAAAACTCACAACACTTACCGGAGATATAAAACTCGCTGCTGTACAAGACTTTGGAACACTTGAGGATGACGATGATACATAGTATATTACTACTATATATGCCATAAAGTAGCAAATAATGGAAGTCACTATTTGATCCCAAAGTGTTACTTTTTCAAAGAAAATTATTTTCCAAATCATTCCAATTATATATATTTATTTTCTTCCTAGGGGAAAAAATTAAAGTTCATTAAAATCAAAAGTCAACTTCAATTTGTAACATGTCTAATATAAAGTTGATCAATATGTTGACCTTGTCAACATCTAATACCCAATATATATTATAAGTGTCAATTATTTAATTGGTTCGTTTTGCATTAGTTTTAAGGTACTTTGATTTGAAAACATACAACTTTAGATTGTCATTCAACTAATTATATATTATATTCAAACAAACACGCGATCACTCATCATCGTGTAAATCCATGTTCATATCACATGTAAAAGATTAATTATATCCATCGGATCGACATACATTTTATAACTTATTCTTAATGTACAGAAGAATATTGCCATATATAAAAACAGAAAAATATTAATTTTTGAGTGAAGGTGCAAAAATACACATAAATTTTTTTCCCAAGAGTAAAAATACACATGTTTTTTTTAGAAGTAAAAATACACACGTAGTTACCATTTTGGAGCAAAAGTCTCGTTAAGTCACTGTTCACCACCGTTATATTATTGTTTACCTCATTTCTTTCTCTCTCATCACGATGAACAGTGACTTAACGGTAAGATGTGACTTTTGCTCTAAAATGGTAATCACATGTGTATTTTTGTTCCTCAAAAAAGCATATGCGTATTTTTGCACCTTAACCCTTAATTTTTCATGATTAGATCTGCCTATTTATTTTTAAGTGGACAACTCATATATTCCTATATATTATATAAACTATGAAAATTGTGTTAACAATTTATAAATAGTATTAGGAGTACTTGTTATATATACAATGAGAGCCACCTTATGACCAACTAGGGCTTTGGCCCCAGCTGACCTTCTCTTATCTTATATATTTATATATATGTATCATATAATATTTTATTTTGGCCAATAATTTGGCCCCAGTTAAGTATTATATTTTACGTATTTTACTCTTCCTAATGAGAGTAATATTGTGTTGATTAGTAAAAATTTTGGGATAATGATTTTGACATAGTTTTGAGTTTTTACAATAGATGACTATTTATGTAGAGGATGATTAATGATTAATCTTAATCAATTTGGATTTATTATTTGGTTGTCTTATTATTTTATAATGAATTTCTCTTTTAAGAAATAGTTTATAAGTTTATATATTTGCTTAGCTGAAATTTAATTATATCTTTATGTTTTTTTCAAAATATTTTTTTGGGTTCATATTATATTTATTTTATTTTCTCCAATTATTTTGTTTTGAGGTAGGTGGAACATGTATTTAAGTGTTAATTTTATTAAATTTCATTATACATATTATTATTATAGTTGTATTTGTGATATCTCTAGGATAATATTTAGTTCATTACTCATTGAGCTGTAAAAGGAAAGTAAAATTCTTGTTTGAGATACCTAGTGAAAATGTTATCATCTTATATCTTGTTTTTATTTATAATTGTTAGTTATTATTTATTTGTATTTTTAATATTATGCGATATTATTTAGTAAATAGTTCAACATATTTATTTTTTGGTCTGGGCTAAAAATATTTTCTAGTTCCGCCACTCTATATGTGTGTGCGCGCGCACGCCCGCGCCAACAAGATAAATGCTGAGTCACCACCATTCATAGGACCACGTCAACATGCACCTATAAACCCAATGTACTTTAAGTATTTTAAACTTGAAGGCTTTGTAATTTATCTATGTCATTAATTAATTGTCTTTTTGTCTTAAGCATTGGGATCCACAATAAAATATAAACTAATTGTCTGTAATACCCTAAAAATCCTATTTAGCATAGCCACTATATTTTGCTAAATAATACCTATTTTTAAATAGGTGAGTATGTGGTCTCAAATGTTGGTGTGGTATTTATTTTTATTCCTAGGCAATTTTTCTAGAATTAGAAAAGCCTAAAGATTAATTTTTCTAAATCTTATTAAGGGTCATGAAATATCCTAAAATTATCATAATTTAGTATAATCATAATTATACCATTTCAGCGATTAAAATCATCAGAGAATGATAAAAATCAATTAGGGGAAATTAGCAACAATTATTGGGCAATTGGAATTGCAATAATTGAGATACTTTAATAATTTTTGTAATTAGTTAATAATTAATTTATAAAGGTCATAATTAAGGAAATATCAATTAAATTAAGGACCAAAGGATATATATAAGCTAAGATTAGCATACAAGGAGTTGTTAATCATCAAAATTAAATTAGAACTTTTGTCAAATTTTGGTAATTAAGCCTAGTAACCCCTAAAACACTATATTAGCAATAGTAACCAAGGATTTATTTAAATCTCCCGTTTAAATAAAAATGGCGAAAATTACTAATTTAAGAGGGAAGAAATTATATTAACCCCTAATCCTAAATTCTTGTGAAATTAATTGGACCAATGAGAGATTTTTCTTCTAAAGTGTGTGAGAACATTAAAACATAAATTGATAATAAAAATAAAGGGGGAGGGACGGTTTTTACTTGGGTAGCAAGAATGAAAAATGATTTTAAATACATAAACAAACACATGGATAATTAGATAATAAATGACCAATAGAGTATGGAAGAAGATAAGAAGACTTTAGAGGTTTTTCATTTAATGAATTGGAAGAGGATAAAGGAGAGAGAAGAAGGGGGAGAAGGTGGTGTGTGTGTGTAGTATGCGTGTGTGTATAGGTGTGTGTTGTGAGTGTGTGTGTGTGTGTCTAAGAGTTGTGTATATGTGTGTGTGTAGTAGAGAAAGCCAAGAATTAACCAAGGTGAATAAATATTTGAAATCCAAAAGGAAAACTTAAGAAGCAAGTTGTTATTTAATTAGATAAAATTAGATGAGAATCTATAGAAAATAAATCATATCTTGAAATATTGAAACTAAGTATTAAATATAAGTAGATATTTGGAACCAGTGAATTATGAGCTTTAACTTGGTTGTTCCCAAAGTCATTTTCGTATACTTTTAGGATTCATACCTAAGTGTTTCAGGAAGTTAAAAATCACCATAAATCTAGTTATAAAATTAGGATTTCAAAAGTGAAATTAGATCTTGAATAAAAGTTCCAACTTATGTCCAATTAAATTAGCATTTGGAAGTAACTAAGAGATGAAGCAAAAACTTAAGAGCTGAGGGGGGGAGAAGGGCGGTTTTTATGAGGTGTAGGGGTGAGATTTTTACCTCTTTACCAAGTTAAAAACCAATGGCCAAGATCAAGTGGAAGGTGCTAGATGGTTAACCATTCTTTGGCTATAAATAGAGGCCCTATGCCTCACAAATTCCTCACCAATTCACCAAGCCTAAACCGAAAATTGAGAGTGTGAGGAAGTGAGTGGAGGAGCTCCAAGAGCAAGGAGCAAGGTTCTTCAAGAGGTAAGGAAACTTTTAGTCTTTTAGTTTTAGTTCTTAGTTTTTGTAGTAGAAATGTTAGGAAATGTTATTTTGATCTTTAATCTTCCAATTATAGTTTTATTTTCATGTTTTTATGCTTTCCATTGCCTTTATTTCGAAAAAATGATGAAGAAAAAGTATGACAAAAATTTCTGGAAGATTATGATCAAAATAGTGAAGCTCTGGTAAAATTTCATCGGTTAGCGATTTCAGGAGCCAGTAGCAAAAACGTTAGTATTTTATGAAGGAAATGATGTTCTAAAATTCTGAGAAAATTCATGGTGAAAGTAGACATCTAGGGCTTTCCAAATATACCTAGAGTGTGTCATTTGAAGTTCTGTGCAAAGAGATAAAAATTTCAGAAGTTAAGCTACGTTTTCTAGGGAAAATTCTGGGCAGAGGTTTGAGATGTTGAAACTGGGGATTATTCTTGAATTCTGGGTAAGTTCCAATATTTTTCCTCGAAAATAGAGATCTCAAGGATTCTGGGAAATTTTACGGATTCTCGTTTCGTTTTTTTTGGAATTAGTTATGATTTTTCAAAGTTAGACAAAATTCTGCCCAGAAATGATGAACCAACGTTTTTCCGAAATTTTGTGGAAAATAATTAAAAATAAATCCTCCAAAGGTAAAATTGTCATTTGTGGCCAAGATATCTCTTGGATTAATGTTTGGGAATTAATAGAAGCGGTATTACCCTTATAGGATTAACTGTGAACGTGTTCCGATCGACAAACATACCCAAAACTCGTCAACGAAGGTACGGACGCGTATTGTAACCTTAACTCTTATACTTATGATATACTTATATATGATAGTTGTATTCATATGCTGAAACTCTGTTTTGAAAAATTGCTCTCTGAACATTGAATTGAATACAGGTTATGGTCTTGATAACACCGTTAAGTTTTCCTAGCGCTGAGGACACGATAGGCCATCGTGGCACTAGTGAATAGTGCAGACTGGGGTAACATATATATTGCAGTGGCTGTGTTATGTTATTGTCTTACATGTTGTTATTTTGAAAGTTGTAATTGTGTACTTATTATGTGATACTTGTCATATATTGTTTACATAAGCATGAGGTTAACCGTTACCTGAAGTCCGATGGGTATTAGATCTCAGCTCTTACCATAGCTTCAGGTCCGGGGAAACAAGGACTGAGGGTAGGAGTAAGCAGAGTAAGCAGAAAGCGTGAGAACTCAACTGAAGATCCTATTCTTAGACATATACCATTATAACATCACTCTGATGAATGTACTGTACGATACATCACAATTAATGATATATCAGTTACTCACTCTTTTATTTACTCCGATGCTCTACTTTGATAATTTAGAACAGATTTTTTTAAAAAAAAATTATCTCGCTTTTGAAAATTGGGATGTTACATTGTCTTTTTATCTTTAACCTTAGGGCCCACAATAAAAAATAATTAAAGATTGTGTATAGGCAAACCTAAGATCGTTTTCTCTTCTCGAGGAGCCTTTTATTGATTCTTAAGTAATCTAAATGATATGCAAATGCAATAAAAATAAGGGGAAACTAGGCTTTGGATTTTCATATTCATAAACTAAAATATGAATGCAATTAAATTAAATCCTAAACCATTATTTTTGGTATTTTCTTTATAATGGAATGAAGTATGAAAATGTATGATAAATAAATGCCTTAGAGATGGAGTAGTGTCTATCATAATTCAATTAGATGCAGAAGTAATATTTTACTAAGTCTTGATAAAAAAAAACTCAAGCAAACACTTGAGTTTAGTGTTCTTAATTAGTTATTACTTCTACTACCATAGCTAGCAATCATCTCTTAAGGTACTATTGAAATACAGTCAGTGTGCAATTAGGATTAGACTAATTCAACTTGCTTCCTCTTATTATGAATGCGATGACGCAATACTCAATTAATCAAATTCTATCATACTATCTAACATAACACGTAGAAAGTACAATATCATTGAATTAATGAGGAAAATACATATATATAAATCTAACAAACCACAAAAACTCAATTCAATCACATATGTTCAATTCACAAAGTTATCTAAATGGGTAAACTAAGTCTCAACAATACGAAACAATATTCCTAAAACTAGGAAATCCACGTACAATCAGAGAAAATAAATTGAACAAAATAAACTCCCCAATTAAAGATCTAAACTCAAGCTCCAAATCTCCACTGCCAAAGAGAAAGAGATTAGTTGGTAATAATCATTGGAGAACCCCACACGAGCAGCAAATTGAATCTAGAATGGAGAGGAAGAGGGCGACGGTGATGGCCTCCCCTGCAACTCAGAACCCAGTCACGATACTGATAGAAGAAGGTAATGGCTGACAGCGAAAGGGAAGAACGCGCCGGTAAGGAGGAAGGATGAAGATGAAGGTCAGGTTCTGGTTCACGCCTCACCTAGATCTGTCGGGTTTATGTGATTAGGGGTGGAAAAAGGCCAGGGGCCTATGGCCTGACCTATTAAAAACCTGGTTAGGCCTGGCCTGTCAAGCTAAAAGGTTAGGCCAAGGTCTCTTATGAGGCATGTTTTCACTTAACAGGCCAGGCCTAGGCCTGATAAGAGGCCTTTTAGGCCTGTCAGGCCGGCCTATTTATATTATTATTATTAATTTATGTAATTTTGGACTGTTTTTAGCCTATTTAAAGTATGCCTGTTTTCGGCCTGTGGCCTGTTATTATATTATTAGTATTAATTTATGTAATTTTGGCCTGTTTTTAGCCTATTTAAAATAGGTCTGTTTCGGCCTATGGCCTGTTAGCTTAATTAAATTTTTAAAAAAAAAGAACAAGCCTTAACAGGCCACAGGCCAAGCCAGGCTTGTATACAGGCCAGGCCCAGGCAAAAAAATAGGCCTGTAACAAGCCATAGGCCAGTATGTTACAAAACAGGCATTGCTTGTTAAGGGTGAAGCTTGGCCTGGCCTGACCTGCTTTCACCTCCATGTGTGATATTGGGTCTCTCAGCTCCAGTCACGTCTCTCAACTCCTCCTCTCACGGCTATGTTGTCTGTGGTGGTGGAGGAAGGGTCGCCGGTGACCAAGGAGTGATCTATTGTTCTTGTTCGCGGCGTTGCTCATGGTAAATGGATGATCGCCTCTTCTTTGTGTCAGGTCTGCCTCTCTTTATTCTCCCCGGAACCTAATTAATTGGTTCCTGGTCAAAACTCGAAGTTTAAAAGGTTTCACGGAGGGACTTAAGTGTAAATTTATGAAACATTTTCAGGGCAGCACATAATTTATGAAAATTTTGGGTCTTTTCTATAATTTTTCTCTAGATCTTTTCCTTCACAGATTTATAATTTCCAGGAATTCTAGGGGCTCTTTTCTATAATTTTCCCATGTCTCTAAAATATTAATTTTGACCCTCCAAAGTCTTCACTTTCTTTTTAAACACCTACAATGTAAGATTAAACACAATGTAGCATCAAAAGTTCAAGAAATCATTTGCATGAATAATCAACAAATTATGACCATTTTGTCCCTAATTTCACTTAATTCAGTACAAATGTTAATATATGAAATTAGTGTTTAATCATGCAATAATGTCTCAAAAAATGTATTAAGAATTCTAATTTAATAATAAAATATCATATAAAAATATGGTTTCATCAATAGCACTAGCTGATAAAAACAAATGTTGGAAATTTAATCACCCGTATATATATATATATATATTACCTTCAAGGATCTCTAGTTTCTAAGACTAAAAGAAAGAATGTAATATTCAATGGTGATAGACATTTGGAGGAGATGGCGAGAGAAATAGCTACGGCAGATGAAGAAGCTGATGATATGAGAATTATTATTGCTCTTCGTCACAGCTCTGGTGGTTTCATCTTCTTGCTTCTTCTTATGGTATTCACTTTCTAGCTGGTTATGCCAATATGGTCTTGCTGGCTTGTGCCCTTGGTGCTGATGATCAAGACTCCTCCACTAGGAAAAATAATGAAGGAGGCAGTTTTGGAGGCGGAAACGGATGTGGCAGCGGCTGTGGTGGTGGAGGTGGATGTGGTGGTGGAGGTTGCGGTGGTTGTGGTGGTGGTGGTAGAGAATTTTAAGGTAACGGAAAAAAAAAAAGAATTTGAGTTAAATTCGAATTTTAAGGTAACAGATCAATCATCTGAATATTGTTTTACTCGGTGGATATACTTGCTATTATACTGCTTCTGTTTTTTGCTGTGTGTGAACATATATATATAGAAGACTTCGGATCCAACAGTTGATGATGATATATAATAAAACTATATATGCAAGTATAATTATCCATTTGGATTAAGATTCACTATGTCAACGCTTAAATTATTTTAATATTACCTCTTGAAGTTACATAAGAGTTAATATTTAACAATTCAGATAGGTTAAAGAAATGAGATAAACGACTTGAGCTAAGCTTTGTAAATGAGTTAGACGCATAATGATGAATATAGGAAATAATTTGAATCAAGATTTTATATTTATTATTTAAGACCAAAATCTAACCTCTAATAAGTTCTTATATGGAAAACCAAAGGAAGTATATGTCATGAGTTATACATCCAGAGGTTTCCTTGAATGGAGGGCAGGACCTAATAAGGCCTTGAATTTCTAAACTCTAATTAATAATAAGCTTTTGAGATGGTTCTCTGAAGGAGCTGTGCTCGTTTGGCAAATTTTATATATATAGGGACTTTCGAAGCATTGTTGGTGGTATGTTCTCTCTCTGTACAGTTATTATTCTGTTAGAGACAAGTTTATTTGAAGCACTATCAGCACTAAATATAAACATATCTTCTAATAAGAATTCGAACTTTGATGACCACGTTGTGAAGGAGTAGCATATTCCGTCAAAACGGAACCGTTGGTTGTTCTCCTAGTCTCTCTGCCTCAATCTCTCCATCCTCCTCTTTATGTTGTTTTTGGTGATAAGAGCGGCCCAAGGCCCATAAAACCAGTTACATCAGACAAAATTAAACATAACTAATAAAACAACAAAAACGTCAGAAACCAAACAACATTACAGAAAGAGCTTATGCTGTGCGTTTTACCCTAATCAACAAATCACAACTCTTTACCAGAGATGTGATGAGAAAACTCGCTAGCTGCTCTACAAATTTCAACTCAACCATTAGAGTATATTATTATACAAGTCGTGTACAATCGTTTAAAAAATCATAAAAAATTGAAAACAACCTCATTTTTTACTCACAAGATATCAAAGTGTAACTTATTTTATATAGAATCTAATTATAAAAAGAAACACAAGAAAATATTTGGGAAGCCCCCTATTTTTGGGACTTGGCTTGCGTCTGCTGCTTTTTCCCTTCGCTCCCCTCCTTTTCTCAACATGGTCCCGTTTTGGCACAAAAATGGTGCCCCCTTTTTTTTTAGTATTTCAGGGCACTAATTGATACTAAAAAGATACTCACTGATACTGAAAAAATATTTCATAATCTTAAAAAATTACTTTAAAATCTTAAAAAAAGTATTTTAAGGTACTGACTGGTACTTAAATAATACTTCAGGATACTGATTGGTATTGAGAAAAATAATTGATGATCTTGAAAAATTATTTTAAGATCTTAAAAAAAATGTTTCAGCTAGTGAATGTTACTAAAATTGTACTTTAGGATATTTTTTCAAGATCATAAATTAATTTTCTAACATAATGAGATATTTTTTCAGTATCAGTTAATATACTGAAGTATCATTTTAGTATCAGTTAGTACTCTGAAATAATTTTTTAAGATCATGAGATATTTTTTCAGTATCATTTAAGATCCTGAAGTATTTTTCAGTACCAGTGAGTATCTTTTTAGTATCAGTTAGTGCTCTGAAATACTAAAAAAAAAAGTTAGTGGTCTGAAATACTAAAAAAAAAAAGGGGGCACCAGTTTTGTGCCAAAACGGCACCGTATTAAAGAAAAGGAGGGGAGCGGAGGGAAAAAGCACCAGACGTAAGCCAAGTCCCTATTTTTGTGGGCACTAGAGAGAACAACAAGGGGCGTGCATCAGGCACTACCTGCTCAATAAATGTCGAGTCTCCATGCATGGGAGACTAATTCGACACGCATGTGGATAGTCCAATACTGAATAAAAAATGAATATCTCCTTTGGATGGAATGAGATAGATTCTCTTTAAAAAGTTATTATTTTCCATCTTCTAGAACTCGAATAACTCTAAAAGATCGGCGTATCCAGACACAATACGTTGTGAAGGCTTTGTAACCACTCAATGTCTAATTGAATTTCACTAATTGATAAAAACATGTGGTCTTATTTATAAGTCTATTTTGATCAAAAAAAGTGGGTTCTATTTATAAGTCTAGTTTCATATAAATAAGATTGTGACAATTTTACCCATATTAATTGTACCCACAAAAATAGAAAGAAAAGAAAGAGTTGAAAAATACCTAATCATAAATAAGGGTAAAGTTGAAAATTTACACATATATTGAGCTAACTACCTTTTCTTGGCATGTGAGATTTGGTCAAAAGAGATTTATAAATAGGAACAAAATGATATATATGATATATATGACTAATATATCAACGCGATATACAACGTCACCTTCGAGGATCTCTTGTTTCTTCAAGAGGATAGAAATTTAATGGTGATAGAGTGTTGTTGGAGGAGAGATATCATCGATGGCAAGGCTTTGTAAACATAGTCAATGATGGCAAGGCTTTGTAAACATAGTCAATGTCATTAATAATTGAATTTCAAAACATATATATGGTTGGTATATCAACGCTATATACAACGTCACGTTCGAGGATCTCTTGTTTCTTGAAGAGGATAGAAATTGAATGGTGATAGAGTGTTGTTGGAGGAGAGATATCATCGATGGTGAGAGAAATGGCTACGCTGGGTGAAGAAGATGATATGAGTATTATTGTTCCTCTTCAAAGTTCTGGTCTCATCTTCTTGCTTCTTATGGTATTCACCTGCTTGCTCATTATACCAATGGTTTTGGTTGCCTGTGCCGATGGTGCTGAACAAGACTCCTCCAATAAGAAAAACCGTGGAGGTGGCTGTGGAGGTGGAACCGGATGCGGCGGCGGCGGTGGAGGTTGTGGTGGCGGTTGTGGTGGCTAACACTTTAATGGTAACTTGCTATTGTTTCTGCTTTTTGCTATGTATGAACATATATTTGACTTTGGATCCAACAGTGGTGGTGATGATGAGGTATAACTATATATGCTAGTATAACTATTCTTTTACATTAATTAAGATCCATTCACAATGTTAATGCTTAAATTATTTTAATAATATCTATGATCTTTAATATAAGAGTTATTTAAGTAATTTTGATAGATTATAGAAATGAGATAAATTACAAAATATGTAATAAATGTCATGAGATAAATATATGTCATGAGAATTAAGGAGAAAATAAGAACTGGAGGAAACATATGTCATGAGTCTCATATTGAGAAGCTTGCCTTGAATTAGGGATTTTGTAATGATTCTCCCAATAACTTATGATCGTTACAATGAAAGCATTCTTTGTCCTTTTTTAATTTTGCTAATCAAATATAATATCTTATTAAAGACAATCATGTTCGAGACATTGTCAGATATTAAATGCGGACACCTTTTATAATAGGGATTTGAACCTGAGTTCACCGCCTTGCGAAAAACTAACTTGTTCTGTTAAAATCAAAACCTGATGTTTCTCGGTAGTATTTTAATCAAGTTTTTCTCTTTTTGGATATAAATGAAGGGAACAAGGCCAAAATACAATAGGCAAAAATTAAATCATAAGGGAAATTAATTCTAAACACTCTTGATCTATCCAAACCCTTAAAAACATAGGGCAATCTCCCAAAATGCTAGAGTTAAACAAACTGAACTTTGCAATAGCATTAGTGACCCTATTACATTCACGTGGGATGTGATGAAAAGAGATTAGCCAATCCCTATCCATCATTTCTTTTATTTGAACAACCAGCAAGCTACCAATTTGGAAATTCATGTTTAACAAGTTAACAACAAGATCATTAGCATCAGACTCCAAAACTATCTTCTTGAAACTTAAATCCCAAGCAAGTTTCAATCCCTCCAAAATGGCCCACTCTTCAGCAATGTTATCATTCGCAGAATCCAATTTCCTTTGAAAAACAAGCAAGCCATTCACTTTGATAGCCTCTCAAGACTTCCCTACGTCCCGCCAAAGAAGATCTTAAGCTCACCGCCCTGTCAACATTTAATTTAACCCCAATCCACAGGGGGATTCCCCAGTGTAATACCCTAAAATTTGTATTTCTCTTAAGTATCATATTTTGGCAAGAAATACCTATTAAAATAAGAGAGTATGTTGTCCCTAAATTTTAATTGATTTACTATTATGTTTTTAGGGAATTTTCTTTGGAAGTTAATAAATCCAAATCCAATTTTCTAATATTCAATTAGGAACCATAAAATACCCTACAATATTTAGTTTTAATATAATCAAAGATAAGTCATAAAGAAGTATGAAAATAATATGTGAAATAAAAATCACATTAAATAACAACAATTTCCTATAAAAAAGAGCAAGATAAGCAAGGGAAACACTTAATTGAATTAAGACAATTAGTAAATATTATAAGGCACCTAAGCTTGCAATAATTAGAGATTAATGGCAACATGATTTAGGAGATGACAAAATCATCAAGGAAAAAGGGCTGAAATTTTAAAAATATTAAGAGGGTAAAGAATGATATTTAATTACAAATAATGTTCTAATTACCTTGAATTAATTAGCAAACTTAATAAACCTAAGATATTTGTGATAATAAGAGAATTAAACACATGATTAGGCTAACTAAGTGTGCCCCAAAAGTCAACAATTTGGGCAAGCCAATAGGAACTAAGTGTTTTGAGATTAATTGAGCTCAAGTCTCCAAATTAATTATGGTAACCAAGGATGGTTGTAAGTAAGAAGCTTTAAGCATTTGATTAAGGAACTAATTAAGATTGTTAATTAAACTTTGAAAAGTCAACAATGGCAACTTCAATCAAGGCCAAGATTAAGTTTCATAAAGGTAGATCTAATGGCTTTAATAAATCCCCTAATTAACCTAAATCCATGAGAAAATAAATGAACCAATTAGAGCCTTCTCTTCTTGATTTTGTGAGACAAAGGAAACACAAAAACAATAATAAAGAGTGAAGGGGAGGGGGCCACGGTTTGCATCTTGGAGAAGAAGAAGAGAAAGTTAAAAATATCTAGATATTAATCTATCAAGCACATGTGGTAATTAAAGCCAAGACATGTAAGGGATATTTTGCAAAAATGGAAGAGGATAGAAGGGAGAGGGGGGGAGGACGGTTTTAGGGGATTGGAGGGCTAGAATGAATGCTTGATGAATTAATCTAGATCCCATGGCTCAAATTTAAGAAGAATTAGGTTTGGAATATTTACCAAAGTGCCATGGCATTTTTCTATAAATAGGGAGCCTTCCTCTTCATTTTTCTTCACACCAAATCACACTTCAAGAAGGTGATTTCTAGGTAGGAAAGTGAGGAGGAATCTTGAAGCAAGAAGGAGGAAGGAGTTCAAAAGTATTTAAGAGGTAAGCTCTAGTTCTTAAGTTTATAGTCTTTAGTTTTTATAAGTTCTTAATATAAATGATAGTTTAATTTAGGAAATAGGAAGTAAAATTCCTACTTTTGTTTTTAGGCCTCATTGCATTGAAAAATGCCTGAAGAGGTAAAAACATGGTATGAAATAATGTTTGGAAGTCCTTGGATTAAATTTGTAAGAGTTGCAGAATTTTCGGTTCTTAAATCTTTGTCAGGCAGCGAAAAAGATGCTATGATTTTATGAAGCAAATGAAATGAAATTTTCCAGAAAGAAAGTATACATTTAGGGCTTTCCAAATATATAAAATATGTAACGTTTTGATCTCTGGTCAATGAGATATGAATTTTTGAAGTTAAGTCATTTTTGTTGGAATAAAATCTGGGCAACGTTGAGAAAATTTAAAACTGGGAATGATATGGTTGGAACGAGTTAAAGCTGTTATTTTTCCTTAAAAATATACTTGTTAAAGGAAATTTTGGCTTTGGTTTCACATCATTTTGATTTTTCTACAATTAGTTATGATTTTTCAAAGTTACTGAAAAATCTGCCCAGAAAATCCAGCATTTCGTTTTTAAAAAAATGTAAGGGTAAAATTAGAATATTAAATCCATCAGGAGTAAAGGTAAATAGTGGCAAGAATATCTCTTAGGATGTCATTCTAAGACATATGACATTCATTATAATAATATGATAATGATATTATAGGATATCTAGAAAGTCGGGAATCGGTACAGGAAGATAATCATACCAGGTGAAAAGGTACGGACACGTACTGTAACTTTAACTCTTATGCGTATTATATGATTATATATGATTGTTTTATTCATGTTGAGTGCGGGACAAAACAATGTCTTGGGTCAGGCACCGTGGCTAAGACTTTGTCTTAGGTCACATATTTGTTTACATTCAGGGTAGCTGTGGTTTCAACTTGACACAGGTTATAGTCTTGATAACACCGTTTATATGTTTTCCTAGCGCTGAGAACACGTGGGTTCGTGGCATTGGTTAGGTGCAAACATAGACGGACCTTAGAAGAGACAATAGGGGGCCATGGCCCCCCCCAAAAAAAAAAATGTTGAGATTTTTTTTAAAGAGAAAATTTCAACACAAAAGATGTTTGGGCTGTTTCCTACAAAAGAAAAGCTTATAAACAAGGGAATAGCTTTTAATATTTAACCATCTAACCTAATGCTCAGTCATGACCCGTGGCAGCCCAAGTCCATTTAACCTAATGCTATGAAAACCTAAATTGATCCATTCAAAACGGAAAGAACTTTTTGTTCTTGAATATTTAACCTAAAGGGATTTTCCCAAGAGCATTCTGGCGTATCCCATATGTGTCTGCGCCTTGACTCCATTCAAATAACTTGATTCAATATTCAAAATTGACTCCATTCGTGATATCTTCTGGAATTGATATATTATATAATAGACAATCTTCTGAAATTTCATGATATCTTCTCGTTTTATAATTGATATGACATTCATACTAGAGACAGGTATGTTATCTTATATATTAGTATTGTTAAAATACTTTTATTATAAATCTAAATATTTTTTCTTTTCTTATTTATATTTTTTTTATTTTTTAATGCATTTAAAACTTTCCTTAAAAAAAAAAATTCGGGGGCGCTGCCCCCGAACCCCCGAATCTCTCCACCACTATTTGGCCCCCCCAAATATTTTTTCCAAGTTCTGTCCCTAGGTGCAAATATTGTCATTCATGCATGTGCTGTGTGCTATGTATGATAGTTTTGACATGCATTTGCTTTATGCTATATATTGTTCACTAAATGTATTGAATATCTGTCATATATATTTTTATTATTTGAGCATGAGGTTAACTGTTACCTGAGATTCAACGGGTATTGAATCTCATACTTGACCCTAGTTTCAGGATCTGAAGGATCAGGAGAAGCTGGTATAAAGGATAGGATGCACGCGTGAAGATTCGGCTGGAGTTTTATTTTGGACTGTATTTATTATTTAAATACTCAGATCGTTGTACCGTAATTAGTATACCGACTGGATATTAGTTTAAATTTGTAGCCACGGATATGTATCAGTAGTCACCCGACACATGCGCTCTATTGCCTCACTCTGATGATATTCATATATACTATATGTTTATATACATTATAAGTAGTATGGATTAGGGGTGTTACACCCAGCACCAAGAACCATCATTAGCTAGGCTAATACCATGGTCATCCAGTTCCAACTCCGGAGATATAGCAAATTTCCTCCAGATATGAAGAATAATTGCCGCAGGAATTGAGGGTCTCACAAAGTTAGCTTAAAAAATATACAGGTTTCTCCAACTCCACAATTTCCAAATAACAACACCAAACATAATATGCCAACCCCACTCCTCTACCTAGTTTACCTTTAAGATTCATAGCTAACCAATCTTTAAGTTTTGCAGTAAAGAAAGAAGATACATACATTGGAGATAAAAAGATATCCACATCTATTTAGCAAAGGACAGTCCCGTAAAATATGAAATGTGTCTTCCACACCATTTTTGCAAAAGTCACACAAAGCTGAAGACCGATCGAGCCCATCCATTTTTGTTTAAAGCAGTCATCCACATAAAAAATCAAGTTTCTGATTCTCTGTCTATGCTACTCGTTTTTTTGGTTTATGGTGATAAGAGCGGCCCAAGGCCCATGAAACCCGTTGCCTCAGACAGATGCTAAACCAAGAAAACAACCCCAAAAAAGTCAGAAGATAGACAACATTAATTCGGAAGACAAGACCGAAAATCAGCCATTTGAAAGAGCTTATGCTAATAAATAAACTCACAATTCTTACCGGAGATATGGTGAGAAAAGTCGCTGCTGTACAAGACTTTGGAACAGTTGATGATGACCACGATACATAATATATTACTATAGATGCCATGTTTGCAATTGTTTTGGGTTTGATCAAGTAAATAGTATTAATATGAAAAATCTATGTCCATAGAGCAAAAATCGGGTGAATCAACATGGGACAATGTTAGAGAAGGAAATATCCATATATATGTAATTTTAATTAATGTTCCAAACTTGCATTGAAGACGTATAAGCAATCAAAATCATTTATTGTCCTGACTATTCGAGAAAAATAAATAAAGTAAATATTGATCAACACTATATATATAATGCTGCCTTCAGCCATCCCGTTTTTGATAGATCCCAACAGAAACAGATAGGAAGAGAGTGGATGGTCATCATAAAGAAAAAATGGAATTTTCTATTGTGAGGTATGGTGGTGGCATATTGTTGATTCTCATAGCGGCATTCGGTTTCTTAGTGATTGCGAAACTGGTTTCGTGTGCTTGTGGTGCTAACAAGGAAGAAA
Source organism: Acacia confusa (assembly GCA_037074495.1). Classification (NCBI taxonomy): domain Eukaryota; kingdom Viridiplantae; phylum Streptophyta; class Magnoliopsida; order Fabales; family Fabaceae; genus Acacia; species Acacia confusa. Next base: position 7,472,736 of record CM073509.1, read on the forward strand.
ATCAGAGAGGAATGAGACGACGCGAGACCGCGGCGGCCACAGTGGCGGGGGTTGCGGAGGCGAAACTCTAGTCTGAATAACGTTGTACTCAATCAACGCATATTGCCTATCCGTTATTGATATATAGGATGAGTTTTTTGGATAAATATTAGTCTAGTTTAATAATTATTCTTTCATAGAGAGAGAAGCAGCATAGGAGTGAAAGATACTTTCATATAATGGTTGATTTCTGTGAGTACATTGCTACTTATAATTAATAGGGAGAATTGGTGAAAAGGTCTCTCCATGAAAATTTTATTGGTGAGATTTGAGAATGACATGATATGTTTTTATATAAAGAAAGTGCAAGTACTTTGTAGGATTTCATTTACCGAAGGAAAGAATGATACTCCAATTCAAGTCCTTTTAATCAAGAAAATTTTAAAACAAAAGATTTTTGACTGATTTTCCCTTTTTAATACTAGTTTACACAAATCTGGTGAGTATTCCTAGAGCGAAGATTAATAAAGTTGTTTTTTTATATTGACTTATGGTAACCTTTTTTTTTCTGAATTAAATACGCTTCGTTATAATTAATACACCCACCATGTATGCAAATATAGACACCACACCAAAAACTCAAAATAAATCAGATATTATTTGTCTGGCCTCCGGGGATGTAAGTTAATATCCATTCATGAAATTACATATATACGGCCTTCCAAGGAAAGTACTAAACAGATCTCACTCCTCTTTATCTATAATTTGATACATCATAGAGTCAAATTCTGGGCCAGATTATTTAAGATTTTTTAAAAAATGATTATAGTTAAGTTTGAGTTAGTTTCGACACTTGAGTTGTTGGGAAAACAGTAGTAAGCTAATAATGGAAGATTTATCAACAAAAAAAATTTATGTTTTTAGCTTTTTTGATAAACTGTTTCAAATAATTTATTAAAATAAGGTTTTTAATTTCCCCCATAGCTTAAATTCTCCTTTAACAACTCCCACGTATTCCCGATAATTTTCTCATATTTAACCTAACTAAAATCATTTTCTTAATCTTGAACAAACTGGCCCTCTAAGACGTACACATGCACCCTCGCATACAAACAATTACGCAAATATATATATGAACCTTTATTATCATGAATGCAAATTTAGATTGTTATAATGAAAGGGACAACATTGTATTGATTCCTCCATCATTACCTTGAGGACCAGGATTGTTGTTGGCAGAATCTTGGGTTAAACATGGCTTTAGAAAACTGGCTGGTTCCTTCATCTCCTTTAAACTATCTACTAATTGACCTTTGACTTCACCTGCTTCTGATAAATGATTCTGATATCTCATTAAATGTGGCATCACATCTTTTTTATCATGATGATGAACCTGCGTTCAAAAACACCTAATAATTAATCTAAAATTCAACATATAGTATTATAAAAATACTAATCCTATTTATAAGTCTAAATTAACTAACTCTCATAAATTAAGAAGAATTAGTTAACTCATCAATTATAGGTTAAATTTTCAATTTTACCCTTGTTCCAAAAGGTAAAATAAATAAATTTATTTCGTTTATTGTAATTAATATTGGTAAAAAAGTAAAAAATGTATTTATTACCCTGAAATTGGATATTTATAATAAACTTCTGAGTGATATGAAATTAAGGTATTAGTATTAATTACCTGGGTGTCAAATTGAAGGTTTCGATTGATAAAGCAATTTGTGAGGTTTTTCCGGGGACAATATTTATCATCCCAATAAGGTTTGTCATTTCTTTCACGAGGAGGCCATTTCTTGTCTTCGAGAAACAGGTTTGGCCTAAGAGGTCCATTATTTCTTATTCGAATAGGAGTATTATTATTAGTAGCATCGTTAACCTCAAATACGTGGCACCCTCCAATAATCTTGTTCCTCTGAATCATCATCCTTCTGTCTTCATTACCAGCCTCACACAACCCTAAGTCGTTGTTGCTCCACCCTACTACTGATGAACTTGATCTTGACCCTGGTGGATATCTACAAACAAACAAAACCCAAAAAAATTAAAGGAGCTCATCTTTTAGGGAATAAAATGTTTTACTTCTTGAACATTAAAATCTGACCCTTTTAAATTTTAGTTCTTAAAAATCATTCTTCTTTTTATACTTGTGGAGATTTTTTATTTTTTTTTTTTTTTAGGGCGTGGGGTGCAATTTGCAAGTATATTGCAAGCAACTTAATGCTGAGTTTTGGGCTCAACTTACCTAAATTTTTTTTTTCAAAAAAATTATTGAAAATGTCCCAATGAGTTTATATAAATCAACATTTCATTATATTAACTTGCCATAATCTTTCCTACAAGTCATTTTTTATTCCGTTGAAATATAATCTTAGTATTCTTATACAAGAATACTCCCTCTGTCCCTATATATTTCAGAACTTCTCACTTATCTGCAATATGAGAGATTTTATCAAATTTTCTATCAGTTGAACCGATTTATCCCCTTGCCCCTTAAAAATTGTAAAAAGAATAATAATGATCTGAAAATGAGTCAATTATGTTTTTAATGAATAGAGGCAAAAATGAAATGTTAACATACTCTTATACTATTGAGCTGAGTAACTAACATTCATTAGATATATATGGGTAAAACAATTAAAAAAAAACATCTTATATATAGGACGGAGTACTTCAAAATTTCATCAAAATATTTTCACTTCCTGCTACAAGCCAGCTATGTGTGATATATTGAGTTTTCATGTATATTACCTTGAATAACCATGAGATTTAAAGTCGAACATTGGCTTCATAACGAGAGGTGATGTTGGGAGATAGTCATCAATCCCAAAGTGTCCTCCTCCTTGATGATGAGCACTAAATCTATGGTACATATCCAAAATATTATCTCTTTGTCCTTGCATTATTAATGTTGCCCTATTTTGGGATAAAACTGAAACAAAATTTATAAAACTGTCATACATTAAAGCCTTTGGAAGTTCATATGTATATAGCCCAATGTACGAAAATAATGTGTTGGTGATATATAAATGAATGTGTTTGAACTTAGAAACACAAGTCTCTGAAACTTTTAATAATTACCTTGGCCAGACTCATCAAGTTTCTTGCTTCGATACATCTGCAGGTGGCTCTTAACATGCGCAATGCTAAGTCCTCTCACATTCATCAACTGTAAAACTAACTTAGGCGTTGCTTCTGTACCCATATTCATCATCATCAGCATTAGACAAGAAAAGGTTAGAATGATTAAGACGAAACCACAAAACATTGGCTTATAGAATTGCTTCTGCACATTATCATATACTCCATCATGTCCTTAGTATAAGATCCGTTTTGGAGTTTAATTTCTTGATTAAAGTACGTCCTATATTAAGAACAAAACAGAGTAATTAAGAAAATGCTGTTTGATTGAAATAATAACTTACTTTCCGGTCCCCCAAGCCTTTCAACAGCACGAACAAAAGCAAGATGGAGATCAGGAGTCCAACGAAGCCTTGGCATTTTGGATCTTACATATTGCCTCAAACTACTACTTGCTCTCTCTTTCACTTCTGAACTTGAGTTGTTGCTAGTCACATTACCTTCTCCTGACGACGACGATGAATACGATCCTCCATTATTAACGTCACCACCAAGATCGTCCATAGCTTCTTCGTTCAGGTCAAACAACGAACCCTTTTGAAGAAGCCGAGAAGAAGGAGAAAACGATGAAGAAGATGGTTTGGCGGCGATGTTGCTGCTGCTGTTGTTACTATCTTCGTTCTTGTTTTCGTGGGATATGTAAATTGATCTCTCACTCTCAGCCATGTTGGTGATTAAAGCAATCTTCTGATGATCATTCCTTTTTCCTGTTATATATAGAGGGTGAAGTGATGAGTTGAAGGATCAACAAGGTGTGGGAGAAGATCAAGTTTGGCTAATTAATTGTACTGATTTTGCACCATATAAATTTATTATTCCTAGGTCCTATAACCTAGAAGAAATTTGAAAATTGTTTATGTATAGAAGACTGCATCGCCTAAAAGATAACTATCAATATATGGGGAAATGGTGTATGAATTTTGAGTTATTTGACCAAAACAAACCCTACAAGAACGAAATCAAAATCCGAAAGATTAAAAAAAAAAAGCATCAACAAACTTTTGTTTCAGAATGATATCTAAAGCCATAGCAAGAACTAATCAAAAGGCAATGAATAAAAGAGTACATGTAGTACTTTTGGTGATATATGTTTTGATTCTAAACCTGTGATCAATTGACTTAATTGCTACACACAGAGTTCGTTGATCAAGCAGTTTAAGATAAAAGTACAGCAAAATATATGAGTGTGTTAGTGTGCATACCATTAATATTGAAGAGAGAAAATGCTTCTTTTCTAAAACAAGTAACTGATGATTCAGATGAAACCAGCTCGATCAATTGCAAGATCTAAACACAATATTGACTGGATTCGCTTATTTCACTGATATCTGCTTGAGACCGATCACTGTGATGGAAGAAATAATTCTACATGCACAGAAAGAGAGAGAGAGAGAGAGGTTTATTCTGTGTCGGACAGATTATATTCTTCTGAGTTGCATTATTAACAGATGGGATTAGCTAGTTTTTGACTGGAATGATGTGTTGAAATTTTATTAGTAAGCTTAAAAATTAAACTAAACCTGAAAATATTAGGTCACCGCTCATCAAATATTCTTACTTTTTAGTATATGTACATATATGTATACGATTACGTTATCAATATAATAAAAAAATTTCCGTAGATGTAGGTGGGACAACAGTCGGGCATACTACTTTTATTAAATATTAATTTATTTAATTTTTCATTATTTGGTTTGAAATATAGTACATATGACCTAACTAGAGTATATCTAGTGTCTCTTGATCATATTCAGTAAGAAATTAAATTAAAACTATAGGGGATCAAATACACATGCATTATGCATATGACCTCAATCTTGGACTATTATATGATCATGTGACTTGATTAACCTTAGCTTTCTCTCTCCCATGCATTTTATTTTTTCGGACAGGTTGTCTTGTCTAGTTGTCTATATATATTTCCATAATAATCTCATTAGTTGACCTCTGTTTACTGACAGCCCCCATTTGCTTTAATTAATGTTATATTTATATATTAACTAATAAACCCCTAATTAGCTTGACTACTCATGCATTGCTTGATAGCTATACATCAATTTGCAGGCATAAATGGACAAATGGCAAGACACATTAATATATGTCGCTTTAAAAAGTCAGAACTCTCCTCCTAATTAAGAGCCTAGCTTTTAGAGTATTTTATTTAAATAACATTCCGAGGTGATTGAAGTTAATTAACGAAAATAACATCAAACTCTCCTTACTCTTAAATATATATGATATGAGTATGATTTCATTATTCCCTCACAGAGTATTATCATTCACCTATAGTTCCTTGTGCTGCTGGGATACGGATGATCCACGCTTCTGCATTTATCATAATATCATTAAATTTCGTAATTTGTCTTCTATTTAACCCTTTAATTCAAAGGAAATTTGTAGTATAATGAACCTACATGCATGGGTATGAGTGTGTCTCTGAACTCCCGTAGCGAATAGCGAGCTCCACATCCCCAGACAGATAATAATCTCTTAATTAACCTCGAAAAATTCGTGTCAGTATGTTTGTTTAAACATGCAATCCAACATTATCATTGTTCAAACATCGGTAATGATAGGGGTAATTAAAGAAATAAATTATATTACTACTCCCTCTAATCCTTATTATAAAGCACCAGTTAACAAGTGTATTTGATCCTTTTTAAAAGGTACTTACTTGTTTTCAAGGAGTATTAATTGTTTTTTTCCATGTATACCTTTAATTAATAGGGGTATGAGTGAAAGTAATAATGATATAATATTAGAGTTTAGTGTAATTAGTATGAATAATATTGAATATTACTTAAATTTTGGGACAACTTTATTGACTTTAATTGTTTTTATTACTTTATAAGAATTATTAATTGGTGCCTTATAATAAGTATAAGAGGAAGTACTCATCTATTTGCTACTCTTTTTGGTGTTATTTATAAGAGATCAATGACCTAATTATGTGCTTTAAGAAAATGGTTAAAATTAATTATAAGGAGCAAATAAAAGAGAAAAATGGAATAAATATGTGTATAATCAACCTTTTAATTCATGCAATTTATATAATTAATGAAGAGAAAAAATAAAAATAAAAACTCATTAAATGCTCAAATTTTGTCGGGCTTATATATAAAAAGAAACAAAGCAATTCAAATTTTAGTCTCTTATAAAAAGGGGGAGGGGGATGGAGTATATATTTATTCGATTTCTCCTATAAAAATATAACCGACTAGAAAACGCTTGTATTATTAAGCTGATATTATGTTTTTATAGAGGCTGATGCTAATGATCGATGGTTATAGAAATAAATTAGTTTTCATTGTTTACTTCTTTGACTCTATTTCTGACAACCACCTTCCACTTTTTTTATTATTCATGGAGGAATATTATGTCATACTTTTCGTCTCTAATATATTTTCACACGCTTCAGTAATTTTTGTTAAAAAAAAAAAACAAGACGACTTTATAGGTAAGGAAGGTAGGTATGAATTGAAGTATGAAGAATATTAAAGTAAATTTCAATCAAATCACACGACCTCATGGCCGGTGCCTTCCATTTGAATGAACTGAAATATATATGAACTTGATCTCACACGCGCGCGCGCGCATAGATGCATTTGGAATTAAAAGATTTTACTAATTATGAAAAAAATAAGTAATTAATTGATCATGTATTGTGTGTGTGTGTTGCATGACACAAATCCAAATGGGCGGTAATCGGGGGGGGGGGGGGGGGGAATTATAATTGAACCATTCATATATGACATCATAGAGATTATATAATGTAATGTACTGTACATTATGTTAATTTAATCTTACTTGACAGGTTATCGAGTCCCTAGAGAGGGAATCATTTTGAAGGATTAGGCTGGGGCTAAATGACACCCAAATTTGACTTATGGATTTGAGTGAGAGAGCACTAGATTTAAATATGTGAGGGATTTAAATGAAGACAAATATTCGAAGGATTAAAGAAAGTGATTGGCTTATCGGAATTAGGGATACAGGACAAATTTATGAATAGAGAATTATGTACGAAACTTCTACGTAAAACGTTGGTTTTTGTCATCTTTTGTGCATGCAGGTGAGTTGACACGTTCGTCTATATTTTTTAACAACACTTGCCCAGAACCAAAGAATCTTGCCTCATATATATTACACCTGGCCTTTATTTAATTAGTATTTATAATGAAGCTTGATTTTATCTTTTGCCGCTGGCCAAAGGTCCATAGTTCACACACACAGGGTATAAGATTTATTATCACAAACATAATTTAATTTTAATTAAATTATAGAATTGGAACTACGTACGAGTAGTAAATAGTAGTATATAATTTGATGATAGGCCAGGTTTTCAAAACTAAATTAATGGTATATAATATCTTTCAAAGATCATTATTAGTATATATAATTTTTTATTAGGGTTAAGGTGCAAAAATACAAATGAGCTTTTTCCCCATGAGCAAAAATACATATATGTTTTTTTGAGGAGCAAAAATACACATGTGGTTACTATTTTAGTGTAAAAGTCACATCTCACCGTTAAGTCACTGTTCACCGTAATGAAAGAGAAATAAATGAGGTGAACAGTAACTTAACGACAGTGAACAGTGACTTAACGGTGAGATATGACTTTTACACTAAAATAATAACCAGATGTGTATTTTTGCTCCTCAAAAAAGTATATATGTATTTTTGCTCTTGAGGAAAAAACTCATGTGTATTTCTGCACCTTAACCCTTTTTATTATTGCAGATTCATGAATCAGCCACCATATATCTTCATGAAGAGTTAGATTATTGCTAAATTATATATATATATATATATATATATATATATATAGTGTTGTTGTTTTCTTCTCTCTTCCACACACAATGTGGTATAATTAAGTAACTGTTAGTTAGGCACATTTGGCTTAATTACTTCATGGAATTAAGTTCTGAAGAATTGTTTTATTGGGCAGACAAAATGGAGGCTGGAAATTATTTTAGTTCTTTAAGTTCCATTTTTTGATGAACGTATAGATATGTAAATGAGATATAATAACAAGGGATGACGGATGAGAATACACATCCACGTCAATATGAAGAATGACAAGTATAAATTTTAAACTAGCTTGATTAATTCCACTTCTAAAAACGTATGGAGATGGTGGAGATAGAAAGAATTGTGTTGAAATTGTTGACTATTAATCTAAAATAAGAGTAAAATATTTTAAATTTACATTGATGAATAGTATATTATATTATGAAACCAAATATTAACAATTACAATGTGAGATTAGGTTTTAAAAAAGGAAGATACTAAAAGACATAAGGAGGAATTGAAATATTTAATTGGAACTCTGAAAAATGTTGAACCAGTCAATAAATAAGAGGGAAAAAAATCAAGGTATATAGATAATGAAACTTGGGTGAATAGAAGCTCGTCAACCTTTCAAAGGGGAATTAAACTATGGATGAATTATTAATTCTACAATATATATTCTTTAAAATATTTTTGACAAAAATAATTCTAGCATTAAATTATTAGGTATAATTAATAGGAGAACTATTAAGGAAGCCAACCTTTAGTACAAAGAATATATGTGGTCAAATATTCCTCTCACATCACCCTCAATTAATCAAACACAACGAAGTGGGATGAAATATTCAACGAAGCACGAAAGGCTGATCAAATAGAAATTGCCCATACTCATAGTTAGAGATCCCATTATATTGACCTCTATACACATGAATGAATTTTCTTTTTGATTGGCAATCAGATTCTCTAGTGTTATAGTAGAACGCATGAGTAGCCCTTGCATTGATTCTTCATACATTAACTATATGTTTGGATGTACGTAGTGAAAATTAGGGGGAAAGAAAACTAGGAGGGAAAACTCTAAAAAATAGTATAAATATTTTTACCATTTATGAAAATTTTCCTTCTTAGTATTGTCTTCTCCCTATTTTCCTCTCACTTCTCTCCATCCAAACATAAAAGAAAAAATTGAGGCCTTCTTAAGTTGTTCGTTGAAAATTTGATTCTCAGAGCTAGTGTATATAAGCAAACATGGTTTATCATATTCATATGTTTACTCTCAATGCCTTAAGGTAAAGTAGGCAAGATAAATAGTACATGCTAGTTTTGCTCCGATTGCACTTCAAAATTGTAAGTTCAAATCTTGTTGTCCATGTGAGTATCTCGTTGATGAGTGATATGTAAATATCGCTTTAAGTGTTATTTGAGCTTGAAGACATGCCTTAAGTGTTATCTTGTTATAAGAAAAATACTTATAAATTACTCCTTCCGGATCTTAATATAAGAAATATATATTTATCTAATCTGATTGGATTAAGTAAGTTTGTTTTGTTAATTAATAAATATGACTTGTATTTTCTAGAAAACCTTAGTCATCTATCTTCTTTAATTTCATTATTCTATTTCCTCCTTAATTATTGTTAATGGTAAATTAAAGAAAGACTGACAAATATAAAAAATATGTCTTATATTTAAGATTAAATTCAACTTTTCAAATAGATCATATATATATTAAAGATATGAGTATTTACAAATGATATGTTATATTTGAACTCATATCCTCATAAATTATGAGACCGATACTTACTAGTTAGATCTCAGGTTAGAATTAGAAAGGAGGCTTGTGCGATGATGTGGTGGTTGTGGTGGTGACCACGGCGAGCATGGCGGCGACTCTTTTGCCAACACACTCAGAAAACGTACAGAGAGAGAATAATGACAAAGTGAGTGAGGATGAAGAGTGAAAGATCCTAATGGTCACATGCCCTTGTTCTCCGGAGTCCCTCGATTATTTTTGGCTTCTACTACTTTTATATTCACTATCATTATCTGCTTATTTAATTTTTTTTTTAACTTCCTAAATTAGATTAATTTATTACCTGCCCTTCATCCTAGTAAAACAAAACAAACATATTATTACTGAGCTCGAAGCTTTGTTTTTCTTATGTAAATTTTCAAGGTTAAACATTTAAAAAATGAGTGATTGTGCTTCTCATGCCATTACTGATCTCAAATTTCCATATATGATTCAAATTTTTGGATATCATGAGTGATTAATTAATACCCTGCAGAGTTCTAAAAAATAGGAATGGTTAGAAATATCACATTTAAGAGAGAAAAGTATGCTTATAATATAGCAGTACTACTTTTGGTCTTTATTATTTTTTATATAATATCATGATTATGATTTTTTATATATGCCTATTATTTTTCTATTAAAAAATGAACCGGAAAAAACTTGATGATAAGAAGTAATAAATAGTTGCATGTTAAGGATAACAGATAATGTTGCTTTATTTGTTTCACAACTAACTTAAGATATTACCTTAATTTACACAGAAACTAAATGAAACGCTAGATTTTTTTTTTTTTTTCTTTTTTTAAGTCAGGATTTAAACTCGGACTAGCTAGCTTTAGATGGCTCAAGATGCACCATTTCTATTGAAGTGTAGATTTTTAACTTAAATTTTATTGTAATATTAGTAATAATAATTAAACTGCTTTTCATTAATTAATTGGTCAATTTCAAAATAAAAATTCCCCTTATATGAACTCTTGGCATTGGCATCAAATAGCCTTGTACAGTAATTAGCTGTCGACAAAATTTCAGTCGTAATATATATATTTCAAAGTGTTTTTTGGATTTTGATTTTATATGATAAAAATATGAGAATATTCAGATTTTTCTGGGGGGCAACAGAATATCTTGAGATCTTAGATCTCTATTTTGTATTTTCATAATGAAGGCTGTCATATCCACTTGTGTATGAAAATGATGTCATTAGATTCCCCCAAAATAAATACTCCTCTGATGTTATGATATAATTTGTAATACAATTATATCTTATATTTAGAATTGGAGATACTATAGTTATTCTAACACCCACTTGCGTCTTTAATGAAAAATTGAAAATGAATATGTTTATTCAGGACTTGTTTGAATAATTTTTTTCTGCGTAGTATTATTGTTAGAAATAATTTTTTTTTTTCAAATATAAAGCATGTTAAAGCCATGTTCTGCTTATATATATATATATATATATATATATATATATATATATATATATATATATATATATTGAAAATAGATACAATACATAAAAACAACCACAAACAAAGCTAAAACAAAGACAACAAAAATAAAATAAACTGGATACAATAATAACCAAGGACCGTACATAAAAAATATAAGAGCTGAAGTAGAATCATGGACATAATCGGCCTCCTCGAAACCCAAGGTTATAAGTGATGAGCAAGAGAGTGTTGGTTGGAAAACTCACCCCAAAGGGCACACAATCTTATAAGCAATAGCTCCAATTAAATCACCTAACTGGGTACCACATCTTAGGGTAAAAAAACCAGTAAACCCAACCTCGAAGAAAGAAGACCCTTAATGTCTTGAAGAACATATTTGCTCCTCTGACCAAACAAGTCCGGTAACTTCGACGACACACCAAAAAACACCTCTTTAGATCTTCCCCTAAAAAAGCAAATTCGAGCTACCAAGAGATAATTGGACCTCATAATATCCAAACAGCCATCCAACCAAGAGGATTTGAAAGCAGATTTGACAAATCTGATTATTTTCTGAGACAAGAACACTACCACAAAATTCAAAACCACAAGAAAAGGAATAGAAAGCTAATAACTCTCACCTCGGCAGATCAAATCTGGAGAAGGAGAGGAAAGCACTCGCCACAAGGACAAGAGAAAGCCACAACCGACAAAACTCAAAGTGAGAGGATCGCAAATAACATATATAGACTCCAAACTACATCTTTGACTTGTCTGTGGCATCAAAAATAGGCTTACCTGCGGCTTGTTCATCACAAGCCCCCAGCGAGAGTTGAAGGCGAGCGCAAGATGCAGAGGCGAGCAGGAGAGAGAGGAGAGAAAAAGAGGGAAGAGAGAGGCAAAGTTGTTTCTGCTGACATATATTGACTTAATTAATATTGCAACTCCCACATATATCAATAAAGTGAAAAGGAGCCGTACTCCATATAATTTGGACTAAAAATGTTTCTGTTTTTATTACAGAAATATTTTTTATCTTATACTCATATAAAAGTGAATGAGTCTCATTCATATTTTGTCTCTTTTTTTTTTTTAATGGAAACCAATCACTATTATGTAAGTGTAACAGTAAAAGAGTTTCTAGATTACAAAAAAGTAGTGCTCCTCCGATAATAAGAGGTTCTATTGAATTAATTAATATGTCCAATCATAATAACACTATTGGGGTGCCTTATCATCAATACTATCATCTTAAATTTTATAATATTTTAAATATCATAGCATAATATGTGTTCTTTCCTCTCAAATCTCAATTATAAAGCACTTCCAAGTTGCAACCACCTCATGGAAATTAAGAAAAGATGGTTGAGTTACTAATTTTGTTTGGGGAAAAAAATTATCTATATTTTTTTGAATATGTTTCCACTAAAAGCTAGGAGTAACACAGTAAGTGAGCACGGAAATATATTCAAAAAAATATTAACTTTGATTACTAAAAAAAGTCTTAGCCACATGAATGTTGTTTAATTTGTTGAATCTAGACACATTTTTTATATAACATGAAATTTGATAAATGAGTTAGGTTATTCATGACTTATAAGCAACGTAATTTGATATAAAGATTGTTACCCCAGTCTTAAAATATAAGATCTAGTTGGTTTTTAAAAAAAATATTAATTAAACTAAATATATTACTTAATCATATTATATATTATGCATTATTAAATTATATATCAGTTTATAAATAAAAACAATTAGCTTAGATAAAAAATGATAAATATAAATACTTTAAAATAATTTAATTGACTTCTTTATCTTTTCAGGAAAAAATAAAGTTGTTACCTTGGGTAGTACCATCTATACTGATAATCACATTAATAATTCAATATTTGATATATTGATGACTGAATTGATAAGGGTTAAAGATTAGAAAAGAGACAAAAATTTCAGGTGGAGCAGTAGACCAATTTTTTTTTTTTTTTTTGGTAATAAAATTTTAGGAAAGGGGTTGTTAGGTTCACCCACAGACTAAGGGCAGGGCACTATGCTTTACTCTCTTAGACATACAGGACTGAGAGTACACATGCCTCTACTTCAGCCTGCGTTTCCACAAGTTCATATTGTCTGGGATGCCTCCCCCAGCACCTTGACCAACTTCAGGATCAAACCCTCTCCCTTTTGGTGAGAATATCCGACTCTTTTACCAGTTAAGCCTAAGGAGCAGGGGTAGTAGACTAAAATTTTTGTTTGTTGGGGGAAACTTTCGGCATCCACCAGGTATTCCGTATCTTCTTTTGGGCCAGGCACTGATGTTTTTCTTGGGCTTGTAGACTGTTTAACTTCTAATAACACCTTGTATAAAAAAAAAAGGGGGGGGGGGGGAGCTTCTAATAACACACACTAATGTGTGTGTGTGTGTGTGTGTTACTAATAAAAAAACATCTCTTTTGACTTTGAATGGAAATAATCTCCATCGTTGGTAAACAGTGATGAACACAAGTTTAAACCTTAAAAAACACTTATTGGGAGAGATAAAAATTATTTATGCTCAGCCTTTCGATCAAATAAAAAAAACAAAAAAAATACTCTTTTGCTCCTTAATATAGGAACTAAATGACTAGATTACAAATGGAAAAAAAAAAAAAAAAAAAAAATTAGTTGATCAGCTATCGGGAACAAATGTGTGTTTCTCTAAACGATCATGTATATGAGAAGTTTATAACCAGCAAGTATACCACAACATCTTTGTTCAAAGGGCTATGGAAAAGGATAGAACGAGGATCCTCAACTTATAATATGTAGTCTTTTCCTTTAATGATTTGATTCTTCATAACATAGAGTACTCAATCTATGCTGAGGATGATGAAAGAGAACATCAAATTTATATTGTTTGTCATTCTCAGTAACAACAAATGCCACTGTCTCCCTCATCATGAGTTCTTCATAACAGAGTAATCAATCTACCGGATTATGCTGAGGTCAGATGCATGTAAGTCAGGGCCTATATAAGGTCATTATTATGTACAAACCAAATGCCGAAACTGACATAACCAAAACATATCTATATATTATTGCAATGGCTTCAGGACAACTCGTTCCAGTGCAAATTCCCTTTAACGTATCTTCCTAATAATCAAAAAAAAAAAAAAAAGCCAGTTTCTTGTAGTGTAAGGTACAGAGAAGCAAGAATAAATTTCAAGTTCTAATGACAGGACCTCTGTACAGCCCTCTCCTTATCACAAAGTCATCAGGAGGTTGAAACTCTTCCAACCAAGTCACGTCAGAAAATTCAACTCCATTCACCTCAAGCTGGCCTGCAAATGGAAGAATATTGTCCCATATTATGCATCAACAGAACATGATTCTGCAGTTAAAACCAACCTAATGAAACCAGCTAGGTTTGTATTACCTGGAAGATCTCTTCGGGGGGATCGCCGGAAGTAAGCACAGTGTCTTCCGTGTTCAGAAGAGTAAGGCGGAGACAATATATCGAGGATTGCACAAGGAGTTATGGCTCTGAAAGAATGAATGTTTCCTCCACTGGTAGGATAAAGAACTGTTGCAGGGGTAGGGGCTGTCATCTCCTTGTTTTTAACAAGCTTTGCAGGTCTTGCTGAAAATCAGGGTTTGGTTTTGATCCAGTAAAACCAAAATCAAATTATTCATTTTCGACAGTTTGCGGAAACAAGACCAAGACAGACAATTAAAAATGTCAAAATATGATTTAAAAGACACCATCTATAGAAAAATTATATATGCCAAAAAAAAGCAGGCATGGAGAACGGGATATGCAAAAAAAATTTTCCAGCCGCATTATTTATCACAATTTTCTAGTTCCTCCTTCAGAAAGTCTTTAGATCATGCCAGGATGCAGTAAATGGACTTCCTTATTCTATATAATTCCATGGCATCCATAATTTTCTTAGTTTTCAACAAGAGATATAGAGGAAATGTAAAAGAGTCTATTAATACCAAGTCCATTCCATGAAGACTGCTGAACTTTTTTTTTTTTTAACCAACACAACAGAACAATATTAAAATTTTATCTGGACCATGCATCCACTAAAGAGCTTTCCTTTTTTTATGTGTTTAGCATGCAAAACTAAACCACTCCCTCTGGTCTTTAATATAAAACATATTTACCTAATTTAATTAGATTAGTTAAGTTAGTTAATATGATATATATTTTTTAAAACACCCTAATCATCTTCCTTATTTCCCTCATTCCCTCTCCTCAATTATTGTTGAGAGAATATTAATAGAGGTAAATTAAGAAAAGATTAACAAATATAAAAATACGTCTTATATTTAAGATTAAAATCAACTTCTCAAATATGTTTTATATCAAGAACCGGAGGGAGTATTTAACTAGGGCTCAGACTTGGTTTAAAAGCTCCACACAAGGTCAAACTCAGAATGCATATTCATGTTTTACAGCTGATCATCTTCTGAAGCCTACATCAAAAACTATACACAAGGTTTTTCTGACATAAAACAGAACAGACAGCACTTACTATGAACATTGACATAGTTAAGTGATTGTTCAGTCCCCAACGGGCAGTAATAATCTCTTTCAACCCAATAACAAGTTGACAACCCAAGATATTGGCTGTACATTATTCTCAGTAATTGCTGTAAAGTTGGCAATATTAGCACTAAGTAGTATGATAGTGAAGGTATTCTCAATGAAGATTGGGATTGGTCAGTGAGAAATAATTTAAAGAGCGGGTTAAATATCCGGTCCATGACTATACTAGTCATGCTATCATTTCATACTCAACTCATCTCCGTCAAGTGGCAAAATATTATTATACTGTATCTGTATGTACAGTAATTGTTAAATTCATATTAGGCTAGACATGGAGGAGGCAATTACATATTGAGCATTGTCCTGGTAAAGATTTGGACAAATTAAGTCCTTATGTTTCAGCATTGAATTATGAAAATAAGCCAAATACAGGGGCAGAAGGTCAAGAGAGCCTGATGAAGGCCAGTATAATCATTAGTCATAGCTGGTCCAAAAAGAAGTCAGTCAAACTACTTGTACTACTAATGCATTAATATTATTTGCATTATACATAAATAAATAGACCTTACAAATAAAATCACTTCCTCCGGTCTTCAATATAAAAGTTAGATAACTAATTTGTGTATATTAAAGAAATTAGTTAAGTTAGTTATTTGTGATAAATGTGTGTTGGTTGACCTAGAATATCCTTTCAAATCATATGCATTTTACTTACCCCTTGAAGAAAACCTTTTACTATGTGCAATCAATAGGTATACGTTGGGAAAAGATTTATACGTTTGGGATGCAAAATGGATTGAGATCTCATATTTAGGATCAAAGTAAATCCCTTATTTAGCTCTTACATTTAGGATCAGAGGCAGCATAACACATACCGTTAACTGTTTAACTTTTTCTACATAACTGTTTGCTTTCTTTTTGCATAAATCTGCCCCTTTCCTTTTCCATTACTAGTGCTATATTAATGCAGATGGAAGCTAAAAACAAACACTATGATTTGGAACTTCTATCATCATTTAATGTCTCATCTTTTCTTCCATTTCCTCTCCAGGTCAAAACATAGTGATAGGCTTTTTTTCCAAAAAGTGCTAGAGCTGAAATTATACAAGTCACATGCGTTTCACTTCCTTTATCCATGATTTACATCTCCCATGTAGTTCCAGAACAATATTAGCTTCTCTGTACATGCTTTCAGACAGGTTAAGACAATGTGGAGCTCACCACATTTATATCTGACTCATTCCAGGCAAACGCATAGGAAACAAAGTTTGACTGAGTAAAACTATAAAGAGAACAGACCTTCAGTTGGATCAGTGGAGCCTGATGAATTGATCCAATCATAAGATTGGACATGCATTGAACCATATAAAAGCTTGCTCAACACTGTCATTCCAGGATGGTTGTGGAGAGGAATCATAGATGAAGGTGGCATGCAAAAGATTCCTATCTGCAAAGATAAAAATGCATATTTCAGGTCATATATCTGTGTTTATAGCCAATTTAAAGCCAACATTTTGTAAGAGGAGCTAACTTTGAATCATATACAGTGCGACATAAAATTGAGAGTTAATACATACAGAGAAGCTATCATCCTCATACAAATGTAAGTACTTAATCGGTGGCAATGATTGATGATTCCCATTCCGCTCAAGCATTGAACTAGACCAATTACGAACTAGTTGTGCCTCCTGTTCAAGACCTACGTCAGATGGCTTGATTTTTTCTGGGAAGATAAAAAACTATGTCAACAGCTATAATAAAAAATCTCAGTTGGGCATGGAAACTATCATGTAGCACTAGCAACAACTCTGAAAACTAATATGCTAAAACAACTTTTTTTAAAAAAAAAAGTATTGACAAACATCAAAATCGTTTGAACAGGTCATGAGATAAAAATATAAGGTCATGAGATAAAAATATATGATGAGCAGGAGTGTCACTCGTCATGTGCTGGTATCTTAAAAAGAGACTATGATGGATAGTGGTTTGGGGTTTTTGAGGGGCAGGGACTGAATATTGTACTGAGATTACTCAACCAAAAACTAGCTTCTGATTTACAATTAATCGCCTTTATATAGAGCTAGCCCCCTGAACCTATGGAATTTATATTCTCTTAGTGACTAATAACTAACCATCTTTTATTAATTACAATTTACATATCATATCCATGGAAAGAGAAACAAACGCACGTGTGCTTTTACAGGCCATGCCACCAACAACACATACAGAAAAAATTTTAGTATGCTCAGCTGAGTAAATAAACAGAATCCATCATTTTAAAAGTGACAAACTTGCGCCCATATTAACACCCCTCATGCCTAACAGATGAAATATCCAGCTCTAGAATCACTTCTTCGTAGTTAATGAGAGAAACTAAGAAGGGAGAATGACATTTATATAACACTTTCATGTCCTACAATTACATTGTATTTCCTAGTTTGTTTTTTTTCTTTTTTGTGTGGGGGCCAACTGACCCCTTATTCTATTGGCCCCAGTGCAATAAACCCCCCAGCATATATTTGCAAGCTTCAACTACTTGAATTATTAAAATACCCTTCCAGTCATTCAATATCCCTCTTCTCCATCTCTTCAGCTTCTTCAACAAATATTCCATGACTTATAAACTTAGTACATCTGGAGCTATGATTAAAAAAAGGTAAAATGTTTAAATTAATAAAAAAAAAATCTAACTAATCCCACAAACAGATTGACAATAAATTCCCAACCTTTTCTTCATCCAGAGTATAACAGAACACATCACGCATCATTATTGCTACCAAACAAAGAGTTTCCCGGCAGTGAGGAAACAAAGACAACCTTTATCTAAGCCCCATTTGGGTATCATGCCTTTGACTCAAACCCTCCAGCTACTATTGAACACAAGGTAGGTTCTAATCTCACTGCCTTAGGCATTCTATTTTGTTGGGTTCAATGTCTCAAGGTTTACCAGATGTATTTATTGATGTGATTTTCTTTCTCGTTTATCACTGAGGCTTCCATTTATCTCAACATTAAAAGTAAACTTGAAGGCCGTTAATAGATTTACTGAAGAAAAATTGCAGGCGAAAAGGAATATTGAATAATAAAAAGGGTATTTTAGTTTTTTTATGTAGCTTAAGTTTCTAAATTGTTGTAACAAGGTCCTTATTGTAATGTGCCAAAAGACCAAGGGTCAATTGAGATTCACCCCCCTAAATTAAGAGGACATCACAATTAGAAGAAAAGACATGAGAGGTAAAAGCAATTTGCCTCAATAAAATATCAAAATTGTTGGAGGCATGTCTTGATAAAAGTCCAACTTCTAAAAGTAATAAGAAAAAATTGACCTGATTGTAGTTTTCTTAACCAAGTAGTTTAAGCTATTTTGATGGAAGGTATACCCCAAGTACAACAACAAAGCCTTTATCCTATTAGGTGGGGTCAGCTACATGGATCGCATGACGCTATCTTGCTCTATCGCAAACCATATAATTAGGTAGATTACTAACCAATAGATCCTACTTTATAACCTGTTTGCTCCAGTCTTCCTCTACCTCCTTTTATAGGACTACATATTGTGCTTGATAAACCCTACTCACCGGCACACTCAATAGCTTTCTTTGAAGGTGTCCAAACCACCTTAAACGATGTTCTACCATTTTCTCCTTAATAAGAGCCACTCCAATTCATTTGAGTATATGGACATTAATAAATCCTATCTTTTCTTGTGCAGCCTACACATCCATCTTAGCATCCTCATCTTAGCTACTCCCACTTTATGTTTATGTTGTTTCATTAAAGCCCAACACTCACTACCATATAGCATTGTTGGTCTTATAGCCGTGCGATAAAACTACTCTTTTACCTTATTAGGTACTTTTCTATCAAAAACTACTCTGGTAGCTTTTCTCCATTTATACCACCCAACTTGGATTCTATGCTTAACATCTCCATCAACTTCACCATCTTGTTTGTATAATTGATCCCAAATATTTAAACTTTACCACTTGTTGGATGACTTGCTCTCCCAATTTGACCTCCACATCATTTTCCACTTGTCTC
This sequence comes from Acacia confusa, assembly GCA_037074495.1. NCBI lineage: Eukaryota > Viridiplantae > Streptophyta > Magnoliopsida > Fabales > Fabaceae > Acacia > Acacia confusa. Next base: position 7,492,459 of record CM073509.1, read on the forward strand.
TTGCAAGATTGCAATGCATATATTCTGTTTTGCTCCTACTTAATTGAAAACCCTTCGACTCTAGAGTCCTTCTCCATATCTCAAGTACAAGCCACACAAAAATAACATGGTATAAAAACAAGAAGCCGAAGAGCCTAACCCCCACAAGATCTGGGACCCATAAAAAGAATTTGGATGGGGAGTGTTGAAAGTAAGTGTTGACAAAAGTCTCGCATCTAAAAGTGATAAGAAAAGTGAAGGGCAATATGCAATAATAGATATGGCCATTATGCAAGATATGTCAGCTGAAATATCCACATAAATTATTAAGTTATTGTGCATTGGTGAGCAATAATATAAAATCGTATCCCCTTTTATCACCAAAAAAACTCATTTGAAATACATGAGGTTTTGCAAGAAAATATTCACAGCTTAATTCATCTGCAGGTTTAAGGAGAAAGCTGTGATTCATCTCCTACTCTTAAAAAGAAAAGGAGGGAGGTGATATTTCTTGAATTAGAAGAACAATCGCAATAAATGACATGCTTAACCAAAAACCTCAATTACTCAACTCCAAAAACCATTATTGAGTTTTTCACTTCTCTGAAAGATGAATCCCTAAAAAGTTGTTTTGAAAAAGCACAAAGACAAGATTGAAAGTGATGAAGAAGAATAGAGAAAGAGAGAAATTTTGATGTTGTATTGACTTTTCACACATTATAAGGACAAGAAATTATCCAATTTTTTACAAGTCCAGAGCTATTTTTGGTCTACAACATGTTCGCATTTCCGTTTATTATCAAGAAATCAGACCATATAAAGGAAATATAGTTTTTGGCATATTATAGCAAGCAGCAGACTTTAGGTAAGTGGTGCCAAATCAATTAGTTCATGGGAGTAACTCTATCTGCAGGTTAATTACCTAGCATGTTTTTGTTTTTCAGTTTGGGTGACTTGGGCTCACATTCCAAAGCAAAGTTTGTGAGAAGCAACAACTTTTATCATTTTGCAAACATCCATTTCAGCCTTCTGAGACAGTGTGCCAAACACACTGATAGACGTTATGCATCAAGGAAGCTCAGAAAACAAAGCAATGGAGTTGCCAACAAATACATGCACTAATGAGCAAAACCACCAAGGCAAAAAAGCGCATACCTAACTTCTCATGAACTTTCTCAATGGCTCCGTCTGACACTGGTCCACCTGGTGAGAAAGACGCTTTGCATAGCCTATAAAGTCTCTGTACATAATATGGCATCTTGTAAAGGTGTAACCAACTTAATTACTGAGACCAAAGCCTCAAATCAGCAAGTTGATAACACCTTGAAAACGGATTACCAATTGCTATCAAACCAACAATAATTAATCTACATGATAGTAATCCGGTCTTTCACAGCAAATTTATGATCACCTGTCCAACAAAAAATATGTAAATATATGACTTGCTACTTTATCATTCATATTAGTTATCGCACCAAGTTCAATGTCAAATGAGTTCATATGAATGTAATAAACATTTAGGAAGCCAAGGATTAATTAAAAATCACTAGCAAGATTTCAGTGCATTTTGCTCTTCTACTTTCCTCTCAAAAGATGCATCTAAGGAAGCTTGAACCTAATTGTATACAGAAATTAACTCCTACCCTTTATGATTTGCCTTCAACAACATCACTGCCCCCACAACATAAATAAAGTCATTTGGCAAACTCACAAATAATTCGAAAAAAGTACGACTTCATTGCATTTTTTCTTCCAGTTCATTAAAAGATGCATCCCCGAAAAATAGGTTAAGCTTGGGAACAGAAATTGACCAACGCCACAAGCTTTTCACATGAAAAAGAAGATAAGAGAAATAAATTCTTCCTTTTTTTCTTCGTTGACGTAGAAAAATTTTTTGTCACAGATTCAAATGCAATACCCAGTGAATAAAGCACTCATTTTTGGGATGCGTCCGAGGTATACACTATTGAACCCGGGAAAAGATTACAAACAGTAAACAAAATGAAGACCAGAAGCTAACCGATAGAAGAAGCTAAACCGAGGACGTGAACAAGTCTTAGAAAAGAAACAACAACATGAAGTAGATCAGAGCCTCAGTGAGGTATAAGATTCCGACAGAAACAGCGAAACGGAAACAAGTTAAAAAAAAAAAAAAAAAAAAACAGGGATCGAAAGGTGAGTCAGGTCAAGGTACCTGGGATGTCCATGGTTGAGGAAAAACTGAAAGAGGATAATTCTTGATTAGGGTGACAAAGAGGAAGGAGAAGAGGGAGGGAGAAGAAGAGGCGAAGCGTATGTGCATAGAAAACGGAGGGAGGGAGAGGCAGTAGTGAAAAGGCCAAGGAAGATCTCGAACACGTCATCACTCAATTCTTTTTCATTTATTTTTGGGTTAAGCGGCATATTTTCCCAAATATTTTTTGGGGTAATTTTTTTACTTGTGTTTGGTTTGAGACTTTGAAGGGTGAGAGTGAAGAAGAAAAGATATCACCAAATTGTTATTAATAAGAAGGATATCTTTTTTAAAGTATATTTTTTGAATATTAAAAAAATTTTATAAACCATTTAATAAAGATAAGAAAACAAATTTCTTTCTTCTCCTTCCCCTCCCCTCACCTAAAACCAAACCTCTTATAAATGCAAAAAAAAAAAATATTAATTGCTATCCCAATTAATTTTGACCCTTAATTAACTAAATATATTAAGTTGATAGTTCACATGTCATCATGTTATTTTTCTTAGGATGGAAATCTGCCCATAAGCCTTAAATTTAACTTTGAAAAAAGATTAAGTAAATCACATATGGACTTCAGGTGTAAATTTACACGATAACAAAAATTACATAGATAACATATTAACTCAGCATATTTAGTCAACTAACAATCAAAATTAATTGGGACATTGGTTAGGGAAAATTACTTTTTTTTTTACACTTTTGGACAAAATTATCATTTAACCATTTATTTATTTTTTTTATTCAAATATTTGAGGGTTTACCTTTTTATGGACTCTCGAGCCCCATGAGCGGCTCTACAAGGGTAGGTATAATCAGGTTTAGCAGGACCCAGAACCCATTTTTATTTTGATTGAAACTATTTCTCAAGTGCTTTCAAGTTTATGTAAATTTTTATCTTAGTTACTTAATTTTATAAAATATTTTTAACCTTTTAATTTTAATGTTATTAATTAAAAAATGGTTATCCATTGTCCCAGAGACTCAACAACTTCAATGCATATCTTCGAACTCAAAGAACACTTCCAGACTCTTTCACCGAGTCTTTCTATCTACATATGAATACAACAATAAAGTTTTATCTCACTATGTAAAGTTGGCTAATGCATAACGTGATTGTGCTCTATTGAAAATCAAATATTTAGATAAAGTATTAACTAAAAAATCACACTTTATAACTTCATTGAATGTTTGTTTTGGTTTTTCTCAACCTCTTTTTATAGGTGACTTTATAGTACTTATCAATCATTCTTAGTGATGCACTCAATAACATTCTTTAAACATATCAAAGCCACCTCAAAGGATCAGACTTTTTTTTTTTTTTAATAGAGCCTACCCAACTCGTTGGTTGGTGTATATGGAAATTATTATATAATTTAACTAAAACTCACATAAAATAAAAATTAACTAAAAATGTCTTGAAATTTATCTTAACTATTCTTGGAAAGGGATTATCTTAATCCATTTTTTCATTTAAAAAAAGTACTTGATGTTAAACGTTTTTTAAGATAAAACACATATGCATATTTACACCCTAACCCTAACCCTAGTAAAAATAAAAAGATAATACTCACTCCGTTAACCCTTTTCACCTGAATATCCAGTTGGCTCTTGAAAGGAAAAAGAGCACATTACTTTACATGTTGGATTTATACATTCCTTTACATGAAAGATATATATTTATTAATAATTGATTTAATTTAAATTTTATATTTTTATATAAAATATATACTTATTCCATTATTCGTAGTCAATCATGTCTCTATCATATTTCAATTATAAATACGTACTGACAATTCATATATATCATAATTATATATACACGCACATACACACGTGTGTGTGTGACATTGTTCATGAAATCTCTTGTACCCCTATGGCTAATATTGCCGATTTCAGCTGGAGAAAAAAAATAAAAAAATCAATTTCCAAACAGACAACTCTAGTCGATTTTTGTATCGATAATTATTAGTTTATACTTAATATTATTGACATCCCAATTCCCAACCTTGATTTTTTCATGCGCAGAAAATCTCAACCGTTGAAGAAGTTTCAGATAATTAGATTTAGATCATTCCACGTAGCAAACACCAAAGCTCCGAAGGTTCTAACATATTCCTCTTTTTATTTTGGCCAAAGTTTATAACATATTCCTTATACTACACATGTTTATTAAGAATCTAGAGTTGTCTCTATCACACTATATATATATATATATATATATATATATATATATATATATATATATATATATATCCCAATGAAATGCTATAAGAATCCGAAATTTGTGGTTTAAATGCGTTTTCGTTTTTATGCTCTTCTTCAAAGTAGCTTTATGAGTTTTCACCCTAAAAAAAGAGTAATAATGTCTTTGTGTGATAATATGATTTTAATAAACAAACAGATTTTTTAATTATTTTATTTGCCCATTTTCACTTGGATTGAAAATTGAACCGAGGCACACTGCTTGGTACTAGTATTTTTCTCTCTTTTTTTCCTTGTTTTTTCCTCCAACATACACCCTGCTTACAAAATAAAGTCTACAAGTTGTTATAAAAACAATTTAAAGAAAAAAAATTTATGAAAAAAACACTTATTAGAAACAAGTTCTTTTCACGAAAAGCACTTCTCAGAAAAAGCACCTCTAAAAACATTTGTTTGAAAATACTCTTTTAGGAGGAAAAACGCGTTTTTTTTGGAAGAGTACTTCTCAACAAAATCACTTTTCAAAAACCCTTTCTAGAAAAGAAATTTTTAGAAAAAGAACCTTAAAAAAAATTTATAAGGGCATGCTTGGATTAGCTTTTAAAGAATAACTTTTAGATAAAAAGTGAAAAAAATATAAACCTATGCTTTTCAAAAATAAAAAAATAAAAAATAGCTTCATAGAAAACTATGCTTTTCAATCCTCAAACCATGATTTTTTTTGTCACAAACTCACAATAGATTGTGGATAATTTAAGATCGTGTGGGTAACTTAATACAAACCATGATTTTAAGTTTTAAAATCTATTTTAGATTTTGAATAGGTGTTTGCCTATTTCACTATTAAAACTATAGCTTGAGGCAAAATCTTAGTTTTCGAAAGTGTTCTAAAACTTAAAGTGAGTGAAAAGCCTCTTTTTGAAAAGAACTTTTATAAAAAAACCACTTTTTTTTTGGGGGGACAGTTTTCCTAACAAAGCACTTCTTGGGGGGAAAAAAGCACTTAAAAGGCATTATTATTATTTTTGGAAAAAAGAACTTTTAAAAAAAACACGTTCTAAAATAGCACTTTCTAGAAAATTAGAAGGCTGAGAATCCCCTATCCAGCCTTCCAATCTTTGACCATTTATTTATTGTGATTTGATTTCTGATCTATTCATGTTTACCTAATTCAAATTTATTGGTTAAGAATTTTTATTGATATAAATAAATAAAAATATTGAGGAATAAGCATTTTTATTGGATGACATGGTGGACGTGACAATTTCAAATTTTGATAATATGGATAATTTATCCAACCTAATAAACTTATTTGAATACTTGTTAATTGCTAATATATATATATATATATATATATATATATATATATATATGACCATAAGTACGACTTGATTGTTATTTGACGAATCTGTTGACTTGGATTCGATTTTGTTAACCAAGTACTTTATATATTATAAATATAAAATGGAGTTCACTTTTTTTTTTTTGGGGTGTTAAAAAATCTACTATAAAATATTTACATTTTTTATTTATTTTTTAAACTATTTTGCTAACTTATAAGCTTATATATAATCTAAGAATGCATAATATCTGATATAATTAAATAACTTATTTAACTTTCTTAATTTTTTTAAAAAATGAGTCACTTCCCCCACCACTAACTTAAACATGTTCATTAATTGACCCCCACAGGAGAAAATGAGAGGGGATAATAATAAGTACAAGTGCAAAGTGTAACAGCAGCCAATGCACTACATTTTACCATTGCGATTTTTGTAAAGAGTTACATGTATAATAAACCTATGTAACTATTGAGTTTGATGACCATGATGATAAGAAAGAATTAATAGGAAATAATTGAGAGAGATGATAAAAAGGCAAGAAGAAAGAGGGAAAAAAGGGGAAAACTATGATATGTAAATTGTAGAAATATTACTGTGGGTAATAAATGGCATAAGATGAATCTTATGATGTCATACTAGAATTAAATAGTTACTTGTTGGCTAATTGTTAAAAAGTATTGAGATTGGGTCTTGAGATGTTGCCCATATAAGGCATCACTCTTTATTGTATCTCCATGTTTTTGTTAAAATAAATGAATAAGATCATCAGATTTCTCCTCCCACTTCCTTTGCTCTCTACCTCTCTTCTCTTTTTCTTCCCAAATCTTCTAATTTTTGTCTTCTTCCTCTTCTCCTCTCTCTCCCCTAAATTCTCTACAATATCTATATCAGTGGTATGAGAGCTATCATCCTTGGCATACCTCTATACAATCTCTAACAATCACAAATCAAGCATTAACCATTCTTTTCGCCTCATGGCTTGGACCTATCTTCAAGATATTCATTCAAGAAACTAAAAAAAAAAAAAAAAAGACATCAAGACCAAACAAGAAGCCCAAGAATGGTCAAGATTGTTTCATCGATTCTCGGTATTCCGTTGATTATACACTAAAAAAAAATTGGGTTTTTGCGACGGAAAAATTCCGTCACAAAATTATAATTTTTTGTCGCAAAATAGGATTGCGACGGAATTCATCCATCGTAAAAAAATGCCTTGCAATTGCAACAGAAAATTGAATTTCCATCACAATTTGCGACGGTAAATTCTGTCGCAATTGTGACGGAAAAATTCCGTCACAATTGCGACGGAAAAAATAAAATTTTTTTTAAAAAAATTAAAATTTCAAAAAATAACTTTAAATAAAAAATAAATTTAAATTTTAAAAAATCAGAATATATATATATATATATATATATATATATATATATATATATATTAAAAATATATATATAATCATTAAAAAAATTGCATAAAAAATATATAAAATTTTTTATTGAAATATTCATTGAAGTTTTAGATAATCCGTCGCAAAATTCATTATTTTAAAAAATAAAAATTATTTAAAAAATATATAAATTTTTTTACAAAAATATAAAAAATAAAAAATATATATTAAAAAATATTTAAAATTGCATAAAATTTTTTATTGAAATATTCATTGAAGTTTTAGATATTCAATACTCTTGTTACACACATATCATGAAATATTGCATAAGATGATATGTGTGTAACGTTTTCAAAAAAAATTCAATCTGCACTAATATGGCACAACATTATTCATGAAATATCTAAAATTTAAGTAACCATCACAACCTCCAGGCTTCCAAAACAGTCCCAACATTGTTTGATTCAGTTCAACAAATTATTGAATCTGGAATTTGACAAGAAAGGCATACACATGACAACTATAATGAATTCACTACAAACCACAAAAGTCCAAGTTATTATGACCATAAAAAACCTTTAGGAATCCATAAAAAACGAGGACTAGGTGACTGCAACAAAGACTGTACAGAAGAAGTCAAGTGCAAAGAGGAAGTTGTCAAAAAGAAGCTGAACTTGTTCTGCGAAGCTGATGCTTAGCCTCAGTTGGTGGAACATATGGCAACACTCTCAATCTCCTGCATGCAAGAAAATTCAGTAAGATAAGTCATGAATCATCTTTTATGTTGGTCCGGTCTTTTGCCCCAATAATGTAATTGCTCAAAAAATACCAGAAAAAAGAATGTAATGATTAACGTGATATCAGATTGTTGGTCTATTAGTTGGTAAACTTGAACAAGCTAAGAGTTCTATAGCCCTTAGTGCTCAAACCTTCATAGCATTTTGTATGTCAGTGGAGTCCTATGCTTTCAGAATTGTCCGTATTAACTTCTAAGTTCTAAATATCTTCTTAGAAAAGATATTATTATAAGTTATGTATCCTCCTCATCTTTTACTGTACTAACTCTTAATACACATCTTGCTTTGTGATAGTGTTTTCATGAACAAAATTAAAAAAAAAAACCAACAGTTGCATCTTTGTTTTATATAAGCTAATATTCCTGAATTTTGGCATCTAATAGCGCAAGACCTTGAACTCTGGCCTTAAATCTTTATATACGTAACTTGTTTAATTCAAGATATAACACAGCAGATATCCTTGAACAAGCAATGACCAAACCAAGTCTTAGTTATTGACAAAAATGCATACTCTCATCGCAAGGTTGCCTGCTATAAAATACAGTACAATTTTTTTTCTTCGACCAAAATTTTATACCTTTCCCTTGACATGTGAGGCTATTGCTAATGGCCCCCTCATGCCTTTCGGTGTTTCTTTTTGCTAGCAAGGAAATTAATGGACAAAGAACGATAAAATCGAAAAACAATTATAAAATGAACTAAATATGATGCATCAAAGCAAAAGGCACCTCTTTAAAAACTCCCTTCTTCGGCATAACAAAACCTTATAGGCGAAAAGCAATATTTCACAGATCCAGAATTGCAGATCGCCGATCTGCAAAGAGTACATACTAGATCTAAAAATCGCGCTTGTGGGCTGGATAGTGGAGCGACTGACTGTGGCGGTGGTTGAATAGAGTGTGCCCACATCGGTGGCGCATATGCCTGCGGCGACATCATTATGTAGGTGGAAAGCAATATTTCACAGATCCAGACTTGCAAATCGATCACCAATCTACAAAGAGTACAGATCAGATCTAGAAATCACATTGTCAGCGCTTGGGGTTTGGACGGTGGAGTGACTGACCGAGGCGGTGGCTGAACAGAGGGTGCCCATATCAGCGGCGCATAAGCCTGCGGCGGCATCATTATGTGGGATGTTGCTGCTGCAGGTACTGCTGAGGAGACTGTTGTGGGGAGCCATGCCACCAGGACCAGGTTGAATCAACTTGATCGAGAGGGAAAAAGTCTGGGATTTTGGGAGAGAAAAATTGACGGCAAGATTGAAGAAAAGGAGTTAGAAAATGGAAAGTTTAAAGAGTTGAAAATCTGCGACCGAAAACATATTCTGTCACAATTTGCGACGGAATTGGTTTTCCGTCGCAAATTTTTTTTTTTATAATTTTTTTGTTAATTTTTGCAACGAAATTTATTTTCCGTTGTAAAAAAGTGAAATTTTGTGACAGAATTTATTTTCTGTCGTAAAATTATTTTTCTAACATAATTTTGTGACGGAATTTTTTTTCCGTTGTAAAAAGGCGAAATTTTGCAATAAAATTTATTTTCCGTTACAAATTTAAAAAATTTTGTGATAGAATTTATTTTTCGTCGTAAATTTTTTTTTTAATTATTTTTCTGACACAATTTTGTGACGGAATTTTTTTTTTCGTCGCAAAATTTTGCATTTTTGCGACGAAATATGAATTCCATCGCAAAAATCTCACTTTTTGCGACGGAATTCAAATTCCGTCGCAAACAGTCTCAATTTTGTGACGAAATATTTTCCGTCACAAATTCCATCACAATTTTACTATTTTCTAGTAGTGATACCACCTGGTTCAAGGTGACATTTTTTCGACAGATTTTGGGTACTGCTGGCATCACATAATTCTGGTGACTAGAAACATTATGTTCATCGTTGGATTCTAACTTTTGTTCGTCTGAGTTTTGGGTTCTGGTTCGTCGGGTTCATTTTGGTTATTTCTTGCTTCTACAGTTTCTAGGATCTTCGTCTCTGATAGCATGGACTTTTGTAATCATTCTTCCCGTTGGAATTCTGGACTCGTCTATCGTCAGGTTCTAGGTAAGTTTTTTACATTGGATATTTTAACTTTGGATTGTTGCATTTGCCTTGTCAAACTGTTAGCATTCAAGATTTTGCCTTGTCAGATTCTAAGTGGCCTTTGTGCGTGATTGTTTCCGCATGTCGTCAAATTTTGGTTAATCACTTTATCTTTGGCTCACTGATAAGTTTTGATAAAGACTCATTCGACGACTTTTGGTAACAATTAAGATGGATGGTTGCCGTCCTCGAAAAAAGCCTACCTATACTGTAGTGGGAGGTAGTAGCCTTGCGTGACGAGATAAATTCCAACAGAAGAAACGCATTTATTGATCAAGAAGCTTCTAGGTCTTCCCAAGAAGAATGTGTTGGAGTGTAAGAGTCTTTAGGAGTCGATGAAAACTCTAAGAACAACTCTCCATGTTTTCTGGGGACAAGTAGACAACAACCTTTACCAAAGATTAGTTTGTCAATATGCAAGAACCCTTGGCATGTGAGGATTATGTCAAGAAAGCATTTTTGACCAATGGCAGTTGGGTGTGACCCTAAGAGCTAAAGATGCGAGGCGTGTCCAAAGGTGTTACAGTGAAAAAGACAACATCTTTGGCTTCTATGAGAGGCTTATTGGGGCATTCTTTAGCTTCGGTCAAAGAGTCAAACAACAAGAAGGCATATTTTTCCAATGGGTTCCATCAAATAAGAAGTCAGGTGACAAAAGAACCTCCAATGTGCCAAGAAACATCTGTCAAAGCTTTGTTTGGTCTATCTCAGCTCTTTCCGATTTGAAACTAAGTGAACGATATCTAAAGATGACATGCTTGATGAGCCAGGGTAAGAAAAGTCAAGGTCACAGATGTTTCCCATTTTCTTTAAGTGGCAAGAATAATGTGCAAATCTACCTGGCTTGCATTTTCGCATATGGGCAGAAATACTCTGAAGATAGTGCATGTTATGACTTTGTCTTTCAAGAAATGGCATGGATCCAATGATTAACAACCAAAGCCTCATTTTTTTGCCTACTCTATGCGTGAGTCTATCCTATTTCAAGGGATGCATGATTATGATGCTTCTAGGGTATAATTTGATACAAGGGATAATACGCTTGGTTGAAGCAAATAATCAATGGGTAATAAGTGGAGGTTTTGCATCCAGGAGAAAAAGCAACAAGTATCATCCATATTGCACATGGTGGGACCCCAAGCTCAGAAGAAAAAGTTCACCACTCTTCCATTATTTATGGGGTTCAACATTCGAAGTCATAGATTTTTGTTACGCTAGGAAGTTTGTAGATTTTTTTTTTTGTGCATCAGTTATATATTTTTGAAGTTTAGTTTGTGTTTTGTTGCCATTCATCCTTGAGGATAATGATGTTTTTGGGAAGTGGTATTAATATGTAATATGCAGAAATGTTACTGTAAGTAATAAATGGCATAAGATGAATCCTATGATGCCTAGTTAATTAGTTAGGAAGTTAGAGTTATATAGTTAGTTGTTGGTTACTTGTTAATGAGTCTTGAGATATTGTCTATATAAGGCATAACTCTTCCCTGTATATTTGTATCTATGTTTTTGTTAAAATGAATGAATAAGAGCATCTTCTCTTTCTCTTCCCAGAGGCTCTCTTTCTATCTTCTTCCCCTTCTTCTCTCTTTTTCTCATAATTCTCTACAACGTCTATATTAAAATCCTAAAAAAAAATAGCACTTGAACTTTAAAATTCTCAATAGATGATTTTTTACTAAAATAAGCTGTCAATTATATTACCATTGTTGTTAATCTCATTACTCTTGTAGATAATAAAAATTTGAAGTTTAAGTGATATTTTTTTTAAAGGTAAAATTTATTATAAATAACAATACCCACCCAACATAAAATCATAAAAGACTGTCTAGTCCATTAATATAAAAGCTCATACAAATCCATCATGGGCTACCATGTCAGAATCATAAGGGTGCCACTTAAACGTCATTCATTTTCATAAATCACGTCCATCTATAGCCAAACAAACAGGAAATATAAAAAACAAAAACCGTATAAATTAATCCACTTCCACCATTGTCATTCAACCAAATACATTACATAAAATGAATCCTCCATTGCTTTGCTAATAATAAAATATTAATAGACTTCAAAGAAGATTAAAAAAAGTACACAAACATTCCCTTTAATACTCAAATTAAGATATAAAATAAGATAAAATATTGTTTAAGTAAAATATCAAGGTCGTCGCCATCTTTGAAAAGATGGATGCTCTTGACATAGAAAAATCATTTTACACACTTAATTTATACATATAAATAATAAAGTAGTGTTTGGAAGAAGCTCAAAACCTTTAAACCGAAATAAAACTTTTCTTATCCTCAAATTACGTAATTTTGACCGCTTATCCTTAAACAGACACTTCCAGATCTTCTTCCGGAACGGGGAGGTCCTCCTCCTCGGGCAGGTCCAAAACCCACTCTCCATCGTGCCGGCGAGCCATGCCCTTGTTCTTCTCCACCCACCACGACCCCGGAATTCTGCACTCTTCCTTCAAGAACTCACACGATTTGTTCACCAGAGCCAAGCTTCTCTTCACCTTCATCTCAAACTCACCCTCACTTCCGTTCCACCCCGCCACCACATGAAGCATCGCCTGCAGATTATGCCAGTCGCTCGGATTCTTGGAGTCCTTCAAGAATGGCGATTTCCTTGTATCAATCTCAAACTCTGTTCCTGTGTACACGTAGCCAAGTAACCTTCCTGGGTAGTGTGGGATTGGATCGATCTTGTTCTTTATGTGCAGAACCTTCAAATTCGGAAATTTCTTGAACCTCTCGTTAAATGCTCTGTTTCCGACCTGAGGTGATCCAAACACGAAAGCACATACAGGGACGTCAGTGACTCCATTTTCGACCAGGTCAAACCCGCAGAGAATCGATAAGCTTGCTCCTAGACTGTGACCAACTAAAATCACACTTGGGTTTTCATCTTTGTAAAGATTCAACAAGTGTTTAACTTTGCTCTGTATTTGAGTTCTGACGCTTGTTTTGGTAAACGGTGATTTTGGGTCGTCGGAGACGTAGATCGTTAGCCAACCCCTCATGACTTTCGGGATTTTCCCATTTTCGTCGTCGTCGTCGTCACTGCTAGAAGAACCTTCATTTTCAGGGTCGATGTGGAGTTCTTCGAGGGTTCGAGGGTTTAACAGAGACTTTGCAGAGTCACGTTTAACTCCCAAGACATTAACCCACTCGTAATTCCGAGTCGTCCCACGCCAGACGATATAGATTTCGCGGCGGCCCAACGCAGCACTGACCTCGTCGGAGGTGACGGCGATGTAGCCGATCCAATTAGACTCACGATCCCACGACTCCCTAGACAGGGACTTAAGAAGAAAAGCCTCCGGAACGCTGACTCTCGCGGTGGCGTAAAGAAAAGAAGCGACGGTATAGTCGTCCAGCCGGTCGAACATGACCTTGCGGAAGAAGGACTCCTTGCCGTAGCGGCTGGAACCGCAGAAGCGTGAGTTAGGGTCGTTGTTGAAGGAGTCATAGGTGGCCTGAATGAGGTCGCCGGAGCGGAGAATGAGGTTGCGGAGGTTAAGGTTGAGAGGGTGAAGCAAACCTTCCCAGTCGTCGCTGCCCAAGAGTTCCGCCCATGTGGGGTCTTGTTGACGAGTTTGATCTTCGGTTTCGGCCATTAGTGCAGAGGAAGAGTTGCAGAGAGAAATGGGGAAGATGAGAAGTTGTTGAGTAGTGTGATCTAGGGTTATTGGAAAAAGGAGGCAGATTAATAGAGCTTGAGCTTTGCTAAGTTCTTACGATCATGATGGCTATGGCTGCCCCACCACCGACTTTTGATGACTGATGAGTGAGGGTGTTAGTCGGAGATTGGAGTGCCGTTGATCTTTTGAATGGTTTATATCACATTTATGGATTATTGGTTTTTGGGGCTGGGGAAAAAAGTGGGGAAATTTGGGTAGGACTCTTCCCCCCAATTTTCTAGGAAAAGTATTATTGGATTTAAATCATAAGATGGAGTTTACTTTTTTAGATAAATTTAAAAAACTAAATAAATACTTAATCAAATTATATATTATGTATCTTTAAATTATATATTAGTTTATTAGTCAAATTAATTAGTTTTGAGAAAAAATAAAATATAAATATCTTAAAATAATTTAATCAGCTTCATTAATTTTCCAAAAAAATTAACTTGATTTTCGAATTAACACCGCAGGGAATATTATCAATAACAAGAAAGGAAAAAAAAAATGGTGCACTCATCAAATAAATCTTATAATTTCAAGATGATTCAATCCTACGTGGCATTAAATATTTTATTTTTGAGAGAATCATTATACAATACACCAAGTATGATAAACTTATTATTATCATTTCAAGAACCAATTTCCCTACTCATCTTTGATGAGTAGGGAGAACTCTTCTAAATCGAAACTATTTAGATTTAATTTTTTTTAATTGTCAATTTTTAAATGAAAAAAAAATATTTTTTAAAAAAATATTAGTTAGAAAATTATCTTTATTTTAGATTTTCTATCTATTAAAATATTTTTTTTAAAAAAAATAAAAAGTAAGAAGAATTGAATCTAAATCATCCCAAAGAGGTTTCCCTACCCATTCTAAAGATGAGTAGGGAAAGTGATTCCTATCATTCCATGCAGTGTAATGATTTATTGCATGTTACTACTCACTTGTCTTAAAGACCACTTTGGTATGCAATGTAGGGCAGTGGGATGAAATGTAATGTATATTACGCTATTAAGAATGTTGGCAAAAACATAATTTTTTACCCATTTGGTTTGTGTTTCAGAACCTAAGAAATTACCATTGTAATCCTTAGTACCATTAATAAGACCAAGCAAACAGGTCAATAATGCAATGAGGAATTACCATTGCATATATGTAATACGGTTGAACCAAACTAAGTTGTAAGACTTTTTAGTATTACATTTCTTTCTTAGAATTTCTTACTAAGTTTTTCTTTACTTTTATTCTTAAAATTGTTCTAATGCAGGCACTAATTTATTCTATCTCTCAATCTTCTTTTCCTTTCTTTGGTTTCCCCCTCTTTTATTTCTGCTCTCAATGTTTTCTTTTTCTCCCACCATCGAAATACAACTGATGTGAGTGAGAGACTCATAAAATTAATGATTCAATGGTAGATGAGACTGTTATTTTCATCTTCGTTCTGGTTATACATTAAATTTATTTGCGGGTTAATAACTTGAGATTATATGAATTATCAGTTGTCCTTCGTACCCATTTGGATTAGCTTTTGAAAATAAATTTTAGAATTTATAAGGTAAGTATGTGAGATGAGTTTTATCTCGACTTAAACAAACTTAAGTTTTGAGCTAAAAGCACAAGTGTTTTCTCAAGTTCTCTGCTCCGACAACAGCTTTGAGGGGTTAAAAAAAAAAAATTGGACCTACACGGGGAAAAGGGAAAAGAAAAGAAACAAAAATGTAAGTGAATATAGGAGAGCGCGAGAAGATAAAAAATTATGGGTCCATGGTTTTTTTTTTTTTTTTTATTCCTTCTATAAAGGTCAAAAAAGAAAATTATGGGCCCGTCTCTTATTTTTATTTTTTAAACATAAATATCTTTTTATTAGAGATGATCCAATCCTATTTAAGCACTGTCACATATTAAATATAAGTACATCTCCCATCAGAGATTCTGATCTTAATTTGTCACTTTATGGGATACTAGTCTCTCATGTTACAACCAACTTGATTGATTGGAGTCATAATTTATAATTTGTATAATGATGTCAAAGGTTCAATCACTATGTATCCTTTGTTTGGTGGTAAAGACTTTGGGGGAAAAGTGATGATCATCAAAGTAAAGTTGATATGGTATTGTAAAAGTTCTCTTAGATCTTTTGGAGTCTCGAGTTTGAATCTCGGATAGCCACTTATATTAAAAGGAGCCGTCATAAACTTTGAATCGAATATTGGATGATAATATAAGAAATGAAAAACAAATGTGAAAGGCATTAAATTTCAAAAAATTGCTCAAACTTTTTAATTAAATCTTTTACCCATTTCTCTTGCACATTCTTCTCATTAAAATTTTATAATTATATATGTCTATTTTTTTCAAATGAATCTTATTTAATTTTTTTTTTCTCCTCTCCTCTCTATTCCTCTCAAACCAAATTCAGTTAAGACCACCTGAGTTGGAACATTGCTAAATTCTAATAAGAGGGGCGTGGACAATTACAAGTTTTAAAAATACCTAATAATTTGTCTATAAATTATTGATTTATTTATCAGAAGGCATATTTAATATTTCAATCCTAAGCTAAATTTTTTTATATAAATTAAAAAAAATTAATGATACATAAATTCTAGTGAAGTCTAGTCTTAAGAGCAGGAAAAATCACAAACAATTTTTAAATATTTCTCATGAGTAATACCAATTTGGCTCTTATTAGCTTTGTGCCTTAATCTTCTCTGTTTCAAATAACTCATTCCACGTACTCTATTTCTTATTTAATTTTAATTTTTTTGAGGGCCTTTATATTCAATTTTTTATTTTTATTAAGTGACATTTTAAATCACATAATTTTTTTTTTCTTTTGATAAAGAAATCACATAAAATTTTCATCTACTTCCAATATATATATATACACAAAAAAAGGATAAAGGTGTAAAAATGCATATGTGCTTTATCCTTAGAAGGGTCCAACACCATATGCTTTTTTGGAGAAAAAAATAAACATGTGGTTACATTTTAGGAGCAAAAGTCACAAATACTATTAAAATAATTAACGGTCAATCATGACTACTTAACGGTCAACGTCTAGTGTTTGAAATTTTTGTATGACTTTTGTTCCTAAAATGTTACTTAAAAAAGAAAATATATAGTACTGGGCGCGCTAGAGTTCGTAATTTTGTTCTTTTACCCTAAAAAAAATATAATCCAACTCCCACCCACACAGCATGGTTGGGCCAAGTACCCTCGTCGCAGCTAAAAGGCCCAAAGCAATCTGCAACTAGTTTTTCTTTCCTTTTTTTTTTTTGGGAAAAAAAAGTGAGAGGGAGGGACTAGGGAGGAAGGGAAGCAGAATCAGGAGTTGGAAGAAGAAGAAAACGGAAATTAAGAAAAGAAAAGAAAAGAAGGCAAGAGGATTCGGGGAGGGAAATCGAGAGCAACTGGGAGTAAGTGGGGTGATAGATTTGCTTAGAATGTCTGAATGATTCTAACGAGACAAAGAAAGATAAGGCTTAATGATGGAGCCTTGGATGATTCGTGCGAGCGCCGAATTGTGATCTATTGGTTTCTTCATTTCTGAGTTTTAGGGAGATGCTTTTTTTATAAGAAAGTCCTGTCGTCTCCCTTGATTGTTCCTTCGTCTGAAGTGGCCTCTAGATATGGCTTTGGTTGATATAACTAAATCCTGTATCGATTCCATTAGACAGGTAATTGCTTTCTGATAATGAATCTTCTGTCCGTGCTTGTTCATAATGCTGCAATAGTTCGTCTATTTTGTGAGGTGTTATTGATTCTTCTGTATATTGACTGAAGGGAAGTTAAACTTCGTTAGTTTGATTATTTAAGCTGGTAAAAACACAGGGCTGCAAAACTATGCTAAGAAATCACAGATGTCTGCCCTTTTGATGTACGATGCTGAGTTGAAGTTTATGATGTCTCTATTTCTTCGTTTAATGCCTTTACGTGGTGTAAATATTCTGCAATTAGACGTGCAGGCTCTTAGTTCTTCTTTTCAGAATACTTAATTTTTGGTTCTTAAGCACAATCTGATATTAGACTTGGTTTAGTCTACTTGATTTAAGGCTAGTCTTTTTAAACATTTAACTTGATGTAGTAGCTTTCTTTTTTCTCTGTTTTAATTTTAACATCATTGAAAGCTTTCCCCGGTTCCGTCCATGGAATTAGTCGGTTGCCATTATAGTTGCAGTTATGCATCTCACGAGCTCCTCTGAATTTGAATTTTGCTCTTGAATACTAGCTTATTATTCTTGTTACAGCTGTATCTATGTGATCCTTTTCATCTGATAACTACCTGGTTGTTCTGCATGATCTGTCTTTTTTCCAGAACCAAGAGAAAATTGAAGGTGCTATTGTTTATTTAGATGCTGGGTGTACAGAGAGTTTCCAGTTTATTGGTGCATATCCTGTGCTTCTGGATGTTGGTGCCCGAGCAATCTGCAGTTTAGAAAACTTGTGTTCACTTGATGCGGTAAATAATTGTGTGATATATTGCTCAATATGTCTTTCTTTGCTTCCTGCGAGCTAAAAAAATTTGATAACTATTTAGCAATCCATATATGTTCAAAAGGAAGACAATTTCAGGATTATATTTTGTGTCTATAAAAATGTTTTTTTATTAAAAAGATGTTGTTGCAAGACACAACATGAAATGAAATCAATGAATGTTTGTTTGTCACTTGGCAGTTGATTTTTCACTTCATGAGGGTACTTGCCCTTTCACTGCTGAACAAGTACGGCAGAACTTATATGTAATATTTTGCACTTCAGTTGGCATGATGTGAAATTGTGAATAGATGCTTCTCATTCACTGATTCAACTTCATGACCTCTGTCCCAAATATTTTCAGTCTGTAATAATTCATGATATTATTTAGGTAGGATACCATAATCATTATCTACTTTATTTATGGCTTGTTATTCAGGTGGCTGATTGGAACTCATTTTCTAGTCCTGCAAGGAAAGTTGTTGTAATCTCATCGTGTTTACTAAGTGATGCACATCGGTATATTTTACGATGCCTGGGCACACATCAAGTTGTCCGTCATTGTATTATATTTACATCAATCTCAGAGGTGCTTATTAGTCATTGCTCTTGGCTATGTGTCTCTGGATTTTATTACCTAGTTTTATAAACTCAATGTGTGGTTCACCTATGAACTTGATTTTATTATCTTAGTTTTTGTATATTATGACGTTTACTAAAAATTAGTTTTTGGGCCTTACAATTATGTGTCAAAATTTTATTTAAATGAAAGCAAGGTAAACCTCTTTTCAGAAACAGCTTATATTATATGCTATTTTATCAAGAGTAATGATGTTAGATGGTATCAATTTATTCTGTTACTTTTGCCATACTATGTTTGTAGTTCTGTCAAACAGATTTTTCTCTTTTTCATCTAAAACTTTAGCATTGAACAGTCAATTGTTGTAGAGACAAAAATATTGTTTTTGACCTGATCACTGCACATTTTCTCCTTTTCTATCAGTCTAGTGCAAGTGTGCAACTGTTATCTTAATGAAGTATTGTTATCTTGTTAGGAGCTTTCATCTGCTTATTTAAACTTTATTAGTAACGGTATTGCCGATAAGGTTATAAGCATTTTAGACCATGATGCAGGACAAAAACTGTGAAGGAAGGAGTCGGTACAGGGAGAAAGGAAAAGTGGAGGGCGCTTTTTTTTTTTTTGGGGGGGGGGGGTTGTAGAGCAGGAATTCAATTACCATTTCAATCATAATGTAGATGATGAAAAACGAAAGCTCAAGACAATGCTGCTAAGCAACCCTTAGATAGACAAACCCAATATAACAACTGTTGTATTGAATTACAAATACTTCATAATTTACTGATATTTATCCATGTAATGATGATCCACATGCGGGTTTTTAATGTTATATACATTATTTGATAATGCTAATATCTCCAAAAGCCCTGTTCTATCCCATCATATAGTTTTTTGAGTAAGCACAATCAATTGGAGATCATTCGAAGTTATGTCAATTTGGATAATTGCAAATATTTTTGCTGCGTGTAGTACTAGTAAGTATTGAGTAGAAGACTTGAGGTCGCCATATATCAGAAAACATCAGTATATGGATTATATTTTGGATTCAATTTTGGCCTTTTCATTTCACGTCATACTTTGTTTTCCTTGATGAACCTTTTCTTTTGATACCCTAATATTAGTTACAACGCAGACAGCTCATTCAGCATTTCCGGATTCACCTCTGGGACCAGATGCATATCAAGAATATGAAGCCTTGCTGGTTCAAGATTATGAAGAAGTAGTTAAGAAATCTGGGACAAATTCTCGTGGAAAGCTTGAAGATGAAGGACATTCACACTTTCCTTCCAGCGGAAAGGATGATCTTCATCTTGAAGCTAGTTCAAGTGCAAATTTATGTGAAGATAATCCGTTACATTACATTGAAGATGCAGGGCCAAGATTAGTTGTTTCTGTTAATCATTTTCCTTTGATTTTATGTCCCCTTTCACCAAGAGTATTTGTTTTACCTTCAGAAGGGTTGGTAGCTGGAGCATACTTATCAGCCGAACATGAAGATTCCATTAGTCCTGGATTGCCTCCCATAAGTACTGGAGTGCTCTCTGATGCTGATGATGTGCCTCCAGGGGCAACTCTTACTGCACACTTTCTCTACCACTTGGCATCAAAGGTAACTACTGATGTGCATCATTTTGATGAGATGTAAGCTTACTTTGGTGACTTATTTCAGAAGCTGTATATTTGTGAAACTTCTTGTTGTCTATTTGGTCCTGCTTCTGGGTTCTTTCCCAGTTAGAAACTTGTAAAGCTATAAGTTGCACTGTAAACCTTCTGTTTCATAACTCCTTAGAGGAGTGTGCATAAGGCCATTAAGATAAAATGACTTGGTTAAATATTAGGACCTGATATTTTGTTTGTTGTGGCTGTTCTATCCTGTGACCATGACCATTATTTTTTCCTTAATCATGTAGATGGACTTGAAAATGGAAATTTTCTCCCTTGGTGATATGTCAAAAGTAGTTGGGAAAATTATGACAGACATGTCTAGTCTGTATGATGCAGGTCGCCGTAAACGATCAGCAGGGCTTTTACTCATTGATCGCACACTTGACCTTCTTACTCCTTGCTGCCATGGGGAGTCATTAGTTGATTGTATGTTTTCATGTCTGCCCCGTAGGAGTAGAACTACTTCACACCCCCAAGTTAAGAGTTCGGGAAACCAACTCAAACATGGCACTTTCTATCTGCAACGTTCTCCCTTAGATGTCCAGATACCACTTGGGAAGATCCTCAGTGAAGAAGATTGCAAAATGGATAATTTTCGTCTACTAGAAAGTGTTGAAGCTTTTCTTTCTGGTTGGAATTCTAGCTCCTCTGATTCTCAGATGTCTGATTTAATTAGTTTTAGTCAGAGGATTCATGAAAAGTCCCTAAATTATGAGGGAGACATGCTTACTGGGTCCTTAATCTCCTCTGAAAATTTTCGTGGAACACCATTCTTGGAGGCTTTACTAGATAGAAGAACAAGAGATGGAGCCCTACTTGTAAAGAAATGGTTACAGGAAACCCTGCGCAGGGATAATGTTACTTTGAATGTGAAATCTCGTCCTGGTCATGTTACAAGACAGGAG
Source organism: Acacia confusa (assembly GCA_037074495.1). Lineage (NCBI taxonomy): Eukaryota > Viridiplantae > Streptophyta > Magnoliopsida > Fabales > Fabaceae > Acacia > Acacia confusa. The sequence goes on from CM073509.1 coordinate 7,513,820, forward strand.
CTGCAAGCTATGGTCAAAGCATTGGGCAGGAGCCAATCATCTTTAGTGAGAAACAAAGGAATTATTCAATTAGCTTCTGCCACCCTATTAACGCTTGAGGAATCAACTTCCACCAAATGGGATGCATTTAGCAGTGCTGAGAAGATTCTAAATGTAAGTTCTGGAGAAACCAGTCAAAGTCTTGCTGCTCAAATTGGCGATCTCATCAATAAGAGTGCTTTATTGGGATCACATGGGAATAAAGAAAAAAAGGGGGTACTTTCGTTGCAAGATGCTTTCTTGTTGATGATTGTTGGGTATATATTGGCTGGTGAGAATTTCCCAACATCGGGGTCTGATGGCCCATTCTCCTGGCAAGAGGAACATTTGTTAAAAGAGGCTGTTGTAGATGCCATTCTTGAAAATCCGTCAGTAGCCAAACTCAATTTTCTAGATGGACTAAAGGAAGAGCTTGAAGCTAATCTAAGCAAGTCAAAATCAGAAGAAACAACCAAAGAATCTCCAAAGCAAGATATTGATGATTTTGATGATGATCAATGGGGAAAATGGGGTGATGAAGAAACTGATGATGATAATAAAAATGAGCAAGTGTATGATGACATGCAGCTGAAGTTGGAGTTGCGTGATAGGGTTGATCGCCTTTTTAAATTCCTCCATAAGTTGTCCAATTTGAAAATAAAAAATATACCAACAAGGGATGGATCGTTGACCATGGAAACTAATTTTGGCGATGAGGCTTCCATGGGAAAAGGATTACTCTATAAGCTTCTAACAAGGGTGCTGGGCAAGTTTGATGTGCCAGGGTTAGAATACCATTCTTCCACTGTGGGGCGACTTTTTAAGAGTGGATTTGGAAGATTTGGCCTTGGTCAGGTGATTATGCTCTCTAAACCTGTGCTGAAAATTAGTTCACCTCTCCAATTCCTCACATTTGCTGACCATTCTCTCCCTCCCTCTATATATATCTATTTTCCCCTGACATTATCTCGATGAAAAAATGCTGCAGGCAAAGCCCAGTCTTGCTGATCAAAATGTTATTTTGGTGTTTGTGATTGGGGGAATCAATGGAGTTGAGGTAAAATTCCTATCTCTACACTTTCTATCTTTATTTTACTTCACCCCAAACTTGTTGGTAACCTTGTGTGATTAATTAGCACTTCTGGTTTGGCAAGATAGTCACTCTCTCCTGTTCTTAATAGAAGATTTATTTATCTAATTTGATTAGATTAAGGAAGTTAGTTAATATTACATTTTCCCCCCTGAAACACCTTAATCATCTTTCTTAATTCCCTCATTCCTGATTATCTTTGATTATTGTTGAAGGAGCATCAAGATTAATTCCCCAAATAAATCCTATATTAATTAACAGACCGGATGGAGTATCATACTTTCATTGAAGTCCAGTCAGCTTAACAATTTTTTTTTTTTTTAATTTAACAAATGGCGTATTGCTTTCCCCGCACTGATCCTTTGTCCTGTTGACTTTTTTTCTGCCAAAAGGTGCGTGAAGCTCATGAAGCCTTGTCTGAAAGCGGAAGGCCTGATATTGAATTGCTTGTTGGTGGAACAACTCTACTCACTCCCGATGACATGCTTGATTTACTACTGGGGGAGTCCAGTTACGTTAGATCCTTTCAGCAATAGAAATAGAGAGACCTGATCGAAATTCGTTTTTCTAAATCATGTATGATGATGTATCTAACTTCAATTTTTCTTTTCTTCACAAGAAAATATTTTTTTAAGCAGGAAAAGAATGTATTTGCCATTCTAAAGGATGAATGAAATATGCAAAATTAGATTATGGTTGAAAAGGTATCTGGAATTCTGGACTTCAGGAGGATTATAGTCTTTTGTATCTTCTACTTCTGTCTTCATAGACAAGCATAGGATTTCAGGTTATCCTACAAAAAGACATTGCAATGTGTGTTCTAGGACTTCCTTGAGTTATATTTTATCCTGGAGCAATATTTTATCGTGCCATTGCATGTTCGAAAAGTAACTAAAAACTCCTCTAGTCCTGCTACAAATTAGATCCTAAATCTTCGAAAAGTAAATAAATACTCCTCTAGTCCTGCTACAAATAAAATCCTACATTTAGGATATGAAGTAATACTACCACAATTTTATAGAGAAGATTTTAAAAAAAGATAATGAAATGAGATATTTAAATTCTAAAACCAGAAGTCTAAAAAATGTATTTTTAAGGGAACTAAGTTTATATCCCTTATGAACCAATAACGGAAAATTACAGCCAGATTTCAATTAACAGAAGTAATTAAAATTAGGTTCCTTAAAATCATCAAATTGCAATTATTCCCAAGAGATTTGGGTGCTATTAATTTCAATCATGAAAGTACAATTTTGCCCCAATGACAAGTTTAGAACATCTAATGACAAGTTACATATAAACCAATAACAAGTTTAGAGCAACCCATGACAAATTACGTAACAAAAACATAAGTTTTATAAATAAATATCATAGACATGTAAAGATTGTTAATTATATGTTGTCTTTATAATTTATTTTGTTGTTTCATTAGGTGTGAGGAACGGTTTTGATTTCTATTCAATTCCTGTGAAGACTGTGCTACGTTTTCGTGTGCTTTAGATAGAGAAGAATGGAAATGATGAAGATTTGTGTTTACAACCCATATTATGCAATTTGAAAACATGTCATAAATGCAGTGCTCTAAAGTTGTTAATGTGCCTCATGTAGTTGTCAATAACAACTTTGTTTTGCAATGTGACAAAAAAGATGGCGAGTACATCTGGAAAATATATATTATATTTCTTCTATGTAGGAGGACAATTTCTAAATGGAGAATAAGGTGATTTGCAATATGTGGGGAGTAATGTTGGAACAAAAACTATAAAGAAAGACACTATGTATGGAGAGTTGAGAACAATTATAGCATTGATTGTTAGAAAAGAAAATAGTGGAGGTACCATAAAATTCACAGTGGCCTTTAATTTTAATGTTGCAACTTGCAACAACCTTTATGGATCAGATAGATGATGAAAGAGTAGAACATTTTATTAAATTTGATGAAGAAAGCTATTATGTGTATGTATAGGCGAAAATGTAGACGATAATACACAATCAATAAGGAATTATGTAAGAGATGAATGTGTCTAAGTTATATTTGCCTCTTAAATTAATATTTTATTTAGTCACTTGTTGTCATATAACTTGTCATTTGTTGCTCAAAGCTTGTAATTGATTATTCTTTAAACTTATCATTGGTTGCTCTAAATTTGTCATGGGGGCTAAATTGTACTTTTACTTTTGGAATTAATAGTACCTAAGTCTTATGAGATTTCACAACAATTTGATGATTTCAAGGACTTGATTATAATTAATTTTGTTAATTAGGACCTACTTGCAATTTTCCCAACCAATGATAATATGATCTAATATTTATTTTTAAGTGGAAGTCAAAGGAAAATCACTTTAAAATCCTAAGAAATAAATATACGTTATAAAAACGTTTCAGAATGTGAGCAAGACAAATTCTAACGTAGTAAATAATGTTTGTGTTGCTATCTTATTATTGCAAGCTTACATTACATATTCCTTAATGACCTTACAAATCTTTTTAATAACACAATCAATTGGGACTTTACAATGATTTTAAGAAAGAAGAAAACTAAAAATGACATTAAGGTCAAAAAACATAATATCAGAAAATTCCTAAAATTTGTTCATAGTAGCTCATCAACAGACTTATAGTTGTTATTTCATTTGTCATTTGCCAGTTGTGAGAATCTTTTGATATTATTTTTCACGCGTGATTTAAAAAGAAAAAATTCGAGCAAAAAAAAAAAATTAAAAAGAAAAAAACTGATCCAGTAACCCGATCCATGTTTGAATTTCAAACCCGATCCACGTGCTTCACTCTGTTGCTTCGAGATCAGTTGGCCAGCCCCCGAGCTTCTGTGCTGTGTGTCTCTAAACCTCCGCAAAGTCCTCTGGTTAGCGTACACTCACAAGAAGACTCCCACCCTCCGATGGCGGCCCTGAAGCTGCTTCTCTCTCAAGCTCGCCGGCATTACCTCACCAATCATCATTCTCATTTACACTCTCCCCTTTTTCTTGGGTGTCGGAGATCCCTTTGTTCTTCTTCTTCTTCTTCACAATCCGATGACTCAGACTCAAAACCTCCACCCCCTCTAAGTAGACCCTCCCCAACCATTTCAATCCAGCCTGTTGCATACCCGGTTAAACCTAAAGAGCCGTCACCTCCAGATACTATTGAATCTTCCGAAGCCCAATTACAAAATCAAACGCCGGCGCCACCACCTCCTCGCCGTCCACGTGGACCAACATTGGCGGAAGATGCCGCGGAATCTAGGCGGGCTTGGACTAGGGAAGATATTCGGTATGTAAAGGACGCCTCGCCTTCGATATCGCCAGTGTCCTATCCTTTGCGAGTGGCGCCGCTTCCTGAAGATAAGACTACTGCTGGTGCTGAAGCAGGAAAGGATGGTGGCGCGAAGGAGAACGAAGAAATTGAGAGGGAGACTAGAAAAATTAGGGCGGATGATCAGTTAAAGAGGAGAGTTATTAGAGCTGCAGAAGAGGAGAAGGTGCGGGTTCCTTTTCCAACACTGATAAAGGTGAAGCAAAAGGAGAAGCCGCCTATCCTTGATTTGACGGAGGCAATTCGCCAGGTTAAGGTCAGGTGAAAGGTCTATTTTGAATAAAAAGAAGTTTTTTTTATTGCTGGAACATTAGTAGATTCACCGGATGAGTTGAGTTGCGTTAAGTTGATATTTCTTTAACTCGATATTCCTCACTAAACTGGATAATGCAGTTGCTAGCTCAGGCCCCAAATTTAGTATTTGTCCTTGGTGTTAACAGAAGACGAGAAAAGTCTCTATGCTTGTGGATTTTCTTTTGCGGCCTTAGCTGCTTCTATAGTATATCTGAATGCAAGTAACTATCACATGTTAACAGCAATCTATTAAAACTCCTTCCCCGTTGAAGTGGACTAGAGAAGGGTAGCCTGTGCAGCTCTGCATATCGTATATAAACATCGGTGGTTTCCTGATATTATAATCTGAAACAGATTACTAATCGCAAAGATGATCTGAAATTTGCTGCAATCAGTAAAAAATATGTAGATGGAAAGGTGGATCAATTACACTTGTGAATAGAACGAAAAGTGGATCATTAGATTCAATTCTACTTTTGTATTCTATTTAATATATTTTTCTTAGTTATGGAGATGAATTTATACTCATAAAATTTAATTGGAAGTATAATATTGCCAGTGATAGATATATGAATATATCAATTTAAGCATGTACGTGCGTGTTTGTATTCTGAAGCAGTTTTCTTGTCATTCTATCTTTTAGCATTTTCTGTTATAGAAATGAGGCTATGTTTAACGGTGACTTAGAATAGATGATGACATGTACCAAAGAAGCAAAAAATGTATGATTCCCTATAATAAGTGATTTATTCTTTTTCTTTTTTTCCCTGCATTTTTTAGTTCTACATTTTTGGGGATTTGTATACTTTCATTATATATATATATATATATATATATATATATATTGTTCAGGAGCATTGCACATTCATGATGATAATCTGCTTCTTTTTTTTTTTTTTGTTAATTTGAAGTTGACAATTGGTAACTTCATTTGATATTTTTTCATGATTGTTCAGGCCAATGCAAAGGCAAAATTTGATGAAACTGTTGAAGTGCATTTAAGATTGGGTATTGAATCAAAGCGAACAGAAATGGTATATGCCGATATATCTTAACATTTTTATTGTCCAGTTTTGCTTCATTGTATATGAATTGCTTTATAAATACAATATAAAATCTGAGTTTGGTATAGTTACCTCATAGGCAAGGTAACTTTGACATATTCAACAAGTTGTAGACTCTTTTTGGTTTCCTCAGAAGTTGGGAGAGATGTGTTTGGAAAGATTAGCATATTGTGGTTCTTTCTGCTGAATATAAATATATAAGTATTGATGTCATGCTGTCTAGCTGCTATGCACGGGAAGACTTTGTATTGTCTATTATGACCGTAATATTCTGATCCAATCCACTTCACTTGTATCCTTACTTTTCCCTCTGAATTGACAGTTATATAGTCTGTACGAACTATTTTTTTTGGTCATTCTGTTGATAAGTAACAGTAAAATCCTTTCACAATATCCTTTCTTCAAAAGCTCCAATGGTTGTATGTTTTGAATTTATTATTCATTTTTTGTTGAATGAATCATTTTGGGGGCCTCCAAACCTGATAAGTAAAAGTTTCATCATTATCTCATTTGCAACTTTTTTGTGCACACCTGGTGCAAGCATTATGTGTTATTTTGTTACTTGTATTACACTAGGGGATTACAATTTCAACTTTTTGGCAGGCAGTTCGTGGTACTATGATCCTGCCTCATGGTGCACCTAAGGTAATTTATGGGTGTTTATTTATTCATATAATTGTAGTTTTGTCACCTAATCGCACACAGTTTCCAGGCCGTCAGTGTGGCTGTTTTTGCAGAAGGAGCTGATGCGGAGGAAGCTAGAGCTGCAGGAGCTGATATAGTTGGTGGTAAAGAACTCATTGAGGAGATTGCGAGTAATGAACTATTCTCTTTCTCCGAGCAATTTTGTTCATTATGTTGATTAGCTTTTTACCACAAAGTTGAATTTACTAGTTTTTCTTGTTGGCATACACATGGGGATCAACTAATATGTGCCCATTAAGGCAAATACATGACAATAGTTTTGCTGAGTGGTTGTGTGCTTAGTTCAAGGAATGTGCTGACTAGTAATAAATTGTAGGGGAGATACTAAATTGTAGTTTATATTTCCATCGCTCTAGTACAATTTAATGCATTAATTATTTGTCTATCAAAAAATCTAAAGTAGTATTGATCTTGTGCTTCCATAGATGGTACTAACAAGCTAAGAGTTGACAAGTGCTTCTCAACTCCAGGAATGGCACCTCATCTTGGAAAGGTACTTTGTGATTAGAATGGTTACATACCTGTAAAATCTAAATCAATGGTTACTTTTTCTAGAGCTTATGTGAACTATTCTGCAGATAGCACAATACCTTAGAAAGCGTAGATTAATGCCAGACAAGAAAGTAAGCTTCTTAACACTTATTTGCACTTTATTTTTTTGGTTGAAATGTAAATTATACATCTTTAACACTTTATTTTTTTGGTTGAAATGTAAATTATACATCTTTAACTCATGTTTGGCTGTATTGATATTTTCTGCAGCTAGGTACTCTGACCAGTGATATTCCTGGGCAATTGAAAGAGCTAAGACGTGGTCGTGTTGACTTTAAAATGGAGAGTAAATCAATTGTGCATGCAGGGATCGGAAAGGTACAATTTTTCTTCCATCTCATGATAGGCGTCGTATAATAAGGAATAGTTGTACCATCCATTACATGTAATCCGCTATATGCTTCCAATGGTATCCACAGGTAAGCTTCAGTGAGGATCAATTACGTGAAAACATAGGTGCATTCATGAATGATCTATTGGCTGCCAAACCTGCTGGCTTAAAGAAGAGTAAGTGGCAGTTTTCCTTGTTAAAGTTTAAATCTCGGGGCCTAATGAATAACACCCCCATATCCCCTCTTCCGATGGCTTTGATTGGCAAGTGGCTCGATCTTGCTTAATATTGTACTTGATCTTGCTTGAAACTTTGGCAAGTGCCTCTGGGGTGTGGTGACTTCCAAACTGGGAGCCGACTTGTAAAGACTTTCATTTGGGGCCTGTACTAGAGACCTAGTCTCCAAACTATCCCAGCTCTAATCAATTATTTTCCCATAAGGTTTACCTTCATTTACAGCCGGGCTGTTTTCCTTGTAACTGTTTGTCCCAAAACATCTAGACTTGCACTTGCGTTTAAATTTCAAAGTGGGATCTATTTTTTCTCAAATGCAGGAGTTTTGGGGGCTCAGATAGCTTGAGAAACCCCCCCACCCCCCCCCCCCCAAAAAAAAAAAAAAAAACCAAACACCCAAATAAAAAAAATTTAATGAAAAGAATATTGGTATAGACCTATATTAGTCTGGTACTACTATTATTGTTTTTGTTTCTACATTACATGGTTTTAATACGATTACCAAGTGTATGCTCCAAGTCGACTTCTAACTATTGATCTCGCTTCTGGGTTATCTGCTGTGTTCAGCTTCAAAATTTGCTGGTTATGTCCTATCTGTCCATATGTGCAGCACGGTGAGCTCCTAAATCTTTACCTCATTTTCATATGCTGCTTAATTTGTTCATTTAAAGTTATAAACTTTGCATTCTAACTACTTATTTGGATCAAGATCGTTCTGTATTGGGAAAAAATTTATTCCATTTTTCTTTCTTTCAAATAATTCAGTTGCATGGTACTGTTGCAGATGGGCCCAGGATTCCCTGTTTCAATACAATCCTTATCAAGAGCAGCTGATAATTACAAGTCTCTGAATCTGGTATAATGTGGCCTGGGGCTATTGCAGGCTTCTAGCATCAAGCTTAGTTTTGATCAACATATTTTGGATTTTTTTTTTAAAAAAAATTTTTATCATTGATTCTATAAGGTTGCATAATGCCCTGTGATATATGTGACAATTGATAAGCTAGACTTCCATTTTTGACATTTTGTGTAAGCTTATAGCATGTTAGGATTTTATAGTAGTTTCAGAATTACCCCTTTGGAAATCTTTGGAAATGTTTAGTTAGTCGGGATTACTAGCAATCTAAAGGGAGAAGCCTAACTTGTTGAATCTTGCAGTTTTGGCTATCTGATGATCCACTCTTGGGGCACGGATACTATCATCAATATAAATTTTCTTGGTTGCTTGTTATAATTACTACTACTCCCTTCGGTCCTTAGTGTAAGACACTTAGTATAAGACATAATTGAATATTTTAGAGATGTTAAAAAAGTTAATTAAATTATTTTAAAATATTTATATTTATTGTATTTTTCCTGAACTATTTTGCCTAATTTATAAACTGATATATAATATAATGGTACGCAACATTAAGTAATTTATTTAGTTTCTTTAATATCTTTAAAAAAAGTTAATTATGTCTTACATTAGAGTATTATATATAAAATTTAAGAGGGCAGTTTGATATTTTGAATACCATGCGATATTGATGGGCTCATGTTAGTGTATATGTGCTAAATTGATGGGCCCATGTTTTAGTGTATAGTTGCGTTTGTGAAGCCTCAACAGAATTATTACTCATAATCCATCCACGGTAACAACGAACCCGTCGGACTTTGGAGGTCAACGCCTGAGGATAATAGACGGCTTGTCCTGCCCAACATTGGTATCACCTAGGAGGAAGAGAGATTTCGCCCTGCCCTTGGATTGTGGGTGAACCCAGCCCCTTTCCTAAAATTTTATTATAAAAAAAAAACAATGAACATGTCGGCCTTTGGAGGTCAATGTGTAGGGCGATGAACCAAAAAAAAAAGGCGATGAAGTTGTACAAAAAGGGTAAATAGAGTGAAAAATAAAATTTGGGTTAAATAACAAACCTATCTCGGAATTAACACGTTTGAAAGTAATGTTGCATTGGAAGTTTTTTCAGGCTCAATTTTGCCCCGGAAGTCTAAAAGTGGAGCAATGTTATCCTTTTCCATTAAAAAACTAACTTGATTGTTAAAAAATTGATGTTAACTGTTAACTTTTTAACGAAAAAGGACAACATTGCTTCACTTTTAGACTTCTAGGGAAAAATTGAATCTAAAAAAACTTCAAAGACAACATTGTTCTTCGATGTATACTTCCGGGGCGGATTTACTACTTAACCCATAAAATTTAGATGATAAAAAAATATATATACACACACACACACTTGATATCCTCATTTGGACATGTTAAAACTATGTAAAAAGTAAAGTGCGCTAATGACTCTTTTGTTCTAAAGGGTGTGCCATTTATTTTTATTTGAACTTTTGAAGAAAATCCCATTTTTAACTGTTCATAGGCTACCTTAACTCTTGAATTAACTATATAAGCCGTTTTCTTTGTTCTTCTATGAGTTTGTACAAAATGTATGAATTCTTCTAAGAAAACTTAATGTTTTTAAATGAAATTGAAATAAAAATGAATTTAGATAAGGAAATGATGAAGTGATTAAAAAAACTATGCAAATCATTTTTCAAACATCAAAAAGAATTTTTTAATAGAATTTAATGGTTTATCTCAAACTTATGATATGCATAGAAGAAATTACATTTAATAAAAAGGAATTATAGTTTATTGTACTGATTATATCATGAAAAATAAATCATAATTATATATCAAAATCATAAAATAATATAATTTGCCATACCTACATGTACAATATAAAACATGTAATAAATTACAATGCTTATATAAGATCACGTTATTTGACCAAAAAATATAAGATCACGTTAACTCTTTTTTCATAGAGGTTAAAGAAGTTAAATAAATTATTTTAAAATATTTATTTTAATAATTTTTTAAATTAATTAGTGTAACTTATAAATTGATATATAATTTAAGGGTTAAGGTGCAAAAATACACATGAACTTTTTCCCCAGGAGCAAAAATACACATATGTTTTTTTGAGGAGCAAAAATACACATGTGGTTACCATTTTGATGCAAAAGTCACATCTCACCGTTAAGTCACTGTTCACCTTGATGAGAGAGAAAAAGATGAGGTGAACAGTAACTTAATGGCGGTGAACAGTGACTTAACGGTGGGATGTGACTTTTGCATCAAAATAGTAACCACATGTGTATTTTTGCTCCTCAAAAAAACATATGTGTATTTTTGCTCCTGGGGAAAAAGTTCATGTGTATTTTTGCACCTTAACCCATAATTCAATTGATTGAGTAATAAATATAATGGTTAAGGTGCAAAAATACACATATGTTTTTTCTCAAGAAGTGCCCAGCACCATATGTTTTTTTTTGTGCAAAAATACACACGCCGTTAGGTTTTAGGAGCAAAAATACCACTTCCGTTAGTTGACCGTTAACCATGGTGAAATTATCTTTTTTCCCTTAGTTTAAAATAATTAAAAAAGAAAAGGGTTAAGGGTAAAAGAGTGATTTCACCATGGTTAACGGTCAACTAACGGAAGTGGTATTTTTGCTCTTAAAACCTAACGGCATGTGTATTTTTGCACAAAAAAAATAATGGTGTTGGGCGCTCCTAGAGGAAAAACATATATGTATTTTTGCACCTTAACCCTAAATATAATATTTCTAATATGTAAAAAGAGCCACTTGGATTTTTTTTAAACAAAGAGAGGACATGGCATTATTTATTAGAAGGGGCTCCTTTCACACCCATAGCAAAGCCACAAGGTGAAAACTGAAAAGTGAAGCATCATTGTCCTAAACGATGACTAATTGTACTCTTATTTTATTTATTTTATATTTATTAATAGTTAATTAAGATTTTTATTAGCTTTCAGGTAACATGGGTGAGTTTTGTCTTATTAGCGTTGAGGTAAAAAATAAATAGAGAGTGGGGGCCACAGAACTGTTCCTTCACCCTCTGACTGCTTCGTGCAATCAGTACTCATTACTGACAATTCTGCCCCCTCTACTTTCTTAATTATCTTTCTTTACTGTTTCTTCTTCTTATTTGTTCAATCACCCCCATATTTTTCATTCATTTTCTCAATAGCCCCTATTTGGGCAAAAGCTAAAATTTTACCCTCAAATTTTCATTTTGGCTTTTACATCATCTCTCGGTTAACGTTTGCTATTTGATTAGAAGATACAATCATATTCAGCTAGAGTCAAATATTTTACTATTATCATATTCACCTAGAGTATATATGAAAAATTGAAGTAGATATAAACAATATAGGTGAAAATAAAAAACATATTAAATTTTTATGTATGCGCAACTTATAAAAAAGAAAAACCTTTTAAGAGAATATAGCTTAAAAAAAGGATTAGAGGGAGCATCCAACAATATTTCCTCTTCTGATTTTATTTAATAATTTCTCTTTTAATTTAGTGTAAATAAAAAACATTTAAAAATGCAAACTTAGTGGGGGGCACATTTTCTACCTCATCATTTTGATTGGCATAATGCACTTATCATAAATTTAGATGGTTTAAATTGGGTATAGATGAGTTAGATTTATTTTTTTAATTATAACATTTTAAATATATTTTATTTTAATATATGTGAAATATGAGATAAAGATAATAGTATGACTATTACTTTTTTAAAAATTATTTTATCATATAAAAATCATAAATTTAAATTTAAAACTCTTTAAATTAAATTTAGATAGTTTAAATTCCATCACAACCAATACCCTTTTTTTTGCTCGGACATCACAACCAATACCAAACCTAAGATAAGCAGTGAATGCTCTGATAAGAGAAATATTCATGAAAAAAAGAGAGGGCCCACACACAGCAGGGCAAAACACCAAAATGTAACAATTCGAGGACTAAAATGCAAATTTTGCCTTTATTATTACTATTCTCCCCGCCACAACCAGCAGAGGGAACGGGGCTTCGAAGTTCGAAGTTCCACATTCTGCTTCTCTCTCCCACTCCTACTCTCTGACATTTTCATTATCAAGATCAATTCCAGGCCACCAAACGGCTCTAGTTTAGGGTTATCTTCCTCACTCTTTCTCTCCCACCAGCTGGAAAAAAAAAATCTCCGGCAGTGTAAAATGGAGACAGATGATGGGTACAAGAGGAAGGCGGAGATCGCTTTGGTCATCATTGTCGTCCTTGCTTCTTTAGCCGTGGTTGCTTTGCTTGTTGCACTCAGCTACTATTGCTACATTCGTAACAAAGTCGCCCTGCGCCGCAAGAACCAGAAGAGTGAGCTTTTTTTTTTTTTCCTGTGTACTCATAGTGATCTCTCTCTGCTTTTTTTTTTTTTTTTTTTTTGTAAATATTTCTATTGCCTTATTATGAGGACTTTTTGTTAGCCAAGACTCCCTAACTACAGAAACTGAGCGGCATTGAGTTCTGTGATGCTGGAAAGGAAATGATGATGATTTCTTTCGTGATTAAAGACTCTTTTTACTGTGCTTAGAAACCTTCTCTAATTATTCCTGAATTCAGCTCTTGTTCAAATCCTCATCCAAAATGTAGTGGCCTCATATATTCATAAACATTGTTAAAATAATTTGTTTTGGTGGACTTCAATCACATGTTCCACAGCCTTACCATAAAAATGAAATCTGTTGTTTGATTCTTTGTGGAAGTTTCCAAGAAAATGGTGAGATTCGTCCTTGAAATTTTCTCACCTTCTCCCTACCCTTCTTTTCCCTGGCTGGCATACGGTTGTAGAATTGTAATTGAGCCGCTATTGTAAAGAATTAGTAACTGTAACAGCGATAATTTACCTGATGATATAATGTTTATAGTGTATACTTTTTCATTCCGGTTTCTTCTTCTTCTTCTTCTTCTTTTTTTTCCAGCTATATTTTGCATTGTTGCTGAGAATATTCAGAAATTGGAAATTTATTGCTTTATCCTGTATGAAATTCCAATCCTAATGATTCACATACACCAGAAAAAATAATTACTCAGAGCAATTTTCTTGTCCAAAATTATGTATTTGGCTGTTAACTATTACGTCTCTATCATGCATCTTCAAAATGACGGCCTACTTACTGGTACATTGTGCTTTATTTAATACTATTTGAAGCTTGTGACCATAACGGGAAAAGTGAATTTGCAAATCTGCAAATTGTTGCTGAAAAGGGACTTCAGGTATTCACTTTTAAGCAGTTGCATTCTGCAACTGGTGGCTTCAGCAAATCAAATGTGATTGGTCATGGTGGATTTGGATATGTTTACCGGGGAGTACTCAATGATGGCCGGAAAGTTGCAATTAAGTTCATGGATCAGGCAGGAAAGCAGGGAGAAGAAGAATTTAAAGTAGAGGTATTTTCCTTCTTAATTTCTTTTTTCTTTTTGGCTTGTATCTGTCTGTTTCTGTGTTTATCCTGGTGATGAGGATACTCTGTAGCTTGTATAAAATGTTTATTGTGTAATCCTGGTGACTGCAGGTTGAATTGCTAAGTCAGTTGCGTTCTCCATATCTGCTGGCATTGCTCGGGTACTGCTCTGATAGCAATCATAAACTGCTGGTGTATGATTTCATGGCGAATGGTGGTCTGCAGGAACATCTTTATCCTGTCAGCAGTGAGTAATTTATCATTTAAAGTAAAATTTGATCAAATATCTTTAGTTAACTGACATGTGAAATTGAAGTTTCACGAATGGATAAGGCTAGTGTACTTGCAATTTACAACGCAGTATGGTATCTGCCATTCTCAATCATTATCCCAATTCCTCTGTCATCACCCTGCACATTAAAAAACATTCATCTGAAATTTTGGCATAACCTCGTCTTCTTTGGCTGTACACAAATCAAAACCCTTCCACCCTGACTGCACAACTCTGTTAGACCAATTCACTGACTGATGTTTATTGTCATTCGTATAACCTGATGAAATTTAGAGGTTCTGTTCTTGAAGCATGGAAGAAATGAGTTGAAGCTATTCTTGTGAATGATTGATCTGTTTTCACGTTTTAAAAATATTTAGCGTTGATTTCTTGGTCAGTTGGTCTGATTAGATATCTCATGTTCCTATTATCTTCAAAACATCTATACATTAGGCAGCATGGAGCCCCAGTCCATGTTCTGCTCTTGTTAAATTAAATACATACTAGTATTGGAGTCTTTAAGTGATACTACCTAATTCGCAAAACTTAGCCAGCTCAAACCCTTTCTATGAATTAATTATTCGCACTGTTCCTTGCATTTTACACAATCTGGCCTGCAACCTTGAAGAATCTGACGAGTGAGAACCTTTTCAAAATGTAAAAAATAAAGATTGAACATTGAAATGCACTATATGCTCAACGAGGTAAATAATTAACGTATATTTTGTGGGAGAGTTCTTAGGCTGGTTTATTTCATTAACCAAGTTTTTGTTGAAGTCTTGGCTGTTGAACTGAAGACTGATTTTTCACATGTGAAGCTGTTAAAGGTTATTCTCAAGTCTCAGTCCTTGTTTCTAGGTCTTTCGGGTTATTGAATATTATGTGTAACATCAAATGGCTGTTAATGATAGGGAATACCGTCAACAAGATCATGGATTTCTTTATCTTCCTCCACTTTCTTTTGTGTATTTGTATTGTTCTATTAACTCCCCCTCTTTTTTCCTCCGTGAAGACTCTAATGTTATGCCCATGAAGTTGGATTGGGAAACCCGTTTACGAATAGCACTTGAAGCTGCTAAGGGTTTGGAATATCTTCATGAAGATGTCAGTCCCCCAGTGATTCACAGAGATTTTAAGAGCAGCAACATTCTTCTGGACAAAAAGTTTCACGCAAAAGTTTCTGATTTTGGATTGGCAAAGATTGGATCTGATAAAGCTGGTGGGCATGTCTCCACTCGAGTCCTGGGAACGCAGGGATATGTTGCTCCTGAGTGCGTAACCAAAGCTTTCATTTACTATTGAGCTATTCTGTTTAGGCTGTATCTATTAAAGGCTGTTATCATTGTTCCCTTACATCTTTTGGTCTGTTTTGGTGTGGTTGATGGTCCAGATATGCATTAACAGGGCATCTAACCACAAAATCAGATGTATACAGTTATGGTGTTGTTCTTTTGGAGCTGCTCACTGGCCGAGTACCAGTTGATATGAAGAGACCACCCGGAGAAGGCGTTCTTGTTTCTTGGGTGTGCTTCCTAGTTTTTCCCCCCACCCATCAACTTTGATCATTAAATTTGCATGCCTGGATTTTAGTTGTGGACAAAAATATTTAGGATTTTAGTCCTGTTTCAACATTTATTCTTCTCTCACAAAGTTATTTTTTCTGTTTCTATTTAGGCTTTGCCCCTTCTAACTGATAGAGAAAAGGTGGGAACGATTATGGATCCTGCGTTGGAGGGTCAGTACTCCATGAAAGAGGTTGTCCAAGTAGCTGCGATTGCTGCGATGTGCGTGCAACCAGAGGCCGATTACCGGCCGCTCATGGCAGACGTTGTCCAGTCATTAGTACCACTTGTGAAGACTCACAGATCAACCTCAAAGGTTGGAAGCTGCTCTAGTCAACATGCAAATAAGCTGTCGCCCACTCTGGATTCTGTAAGAGCAAGTGTATGAGACTAAATGGAGTTTCAATATTGCTTATTTAACTTTGTTTATGTACTGACCAAAAACAAGTTAGGTTTGTGTATCTTTCAAGTATGCAGGTTTCTTTGTGTATCTTTCATAGCCTTGACTCTTGAGCCATATCTCTAGCAGAAAAAATAATTAGGTTGTAATGTTCATTTATGGTTCAAGTTGTATGAGATTTGACTTGCTGTGTCTAATTTGCACCGAAAAGATCTTGTTTTTTTCTGAGACAACCACCAAAAAGCTCTGTTTAAATTGTGCATAATTTAATGGAGTTATTTTCTGATAATGGTATAATTTTGACTCGGTGTATCCCTCATGTGACATTAAAATATTTGAGGAAAAATCACACACTCAATTAAATAAAATAATATCATAAAACTTCTATAATTTGTTAATGACAAGTGAAAGAGTAATCAATGACAAGTTATGAAATTTTATATATATATATATATATTGGGACCTTATTATCAATATCATTTTCTCGTTTTTTAGTTTTTTAATGATATTAAGATATTTGAATATGGTACTGTTACATTAAAATATTACAAACAATCAAATTTTACTCAAGTAATGTGGTAAAAAATACTATATCCTGAACAACTTTCTTTTTCTCAAGATTAAAATAATCAATTTTTCGCACTTCAAAATTTAAACTATTTTTTCTTTTTTCACCCTAAATAAATCCATATCTTTATGTTTATGAACTACTAATTCTCTCTCATTTAATCATTTATTACCCATTCTCTGTTATATTTTCTATCAATTCTCTCTTATATTTTTTTACTCATTCTCTCTCCTATACTCTTTTCATAAGCAGGGTCATATTTGAAAAATATATTACATTTTTGACACATTTATTGTTTTTAACTAATTTTAATCATTAGTTTGTTTTGGAAAAATCAAGATAGTTGTTTATAAAAAGAACTAGAAGGAGAATTTATATTTCAAAAAAATTTAAGTGAAAGTTATTTTTATTATTTTGAAAAAAAAAAAAGAAAATTAAAAGAGGAGGAAGAGATTATTTTCTTTTTCATCTCCAATTTGCATCAACTTATAGATATTGTGTAATAAATTTTAATTTGTGTTGCATTGTTTGGGGGGTACGAGAGTTACTTTCTTGGGAAAAAGACAGAAAATATAGCATCAAAATTGATAAAAGATAAATACCTATGTTGAATTTTAATAATTTTAAAGAGATTGATTTAAAATTTTGCAAAATTTAAGAAATTACCTAATTATTCTTAGTTTTTTTTAATGAAAAACCCTTAACCCCCCAGTCGCCCGTTGGAGCTCCAGTGATCTTACCAACGGGCGGTTGCTTGACCTCCAGCACCGGTAACCAATTACCGAAGCTCCAATGGTCTAATTTTTTTAAAAAAATTTATCAACTAAAAAGCTGTCAATAGAAATACTTAAGTCGTTAATAGTAATACTAAAGTTGTAAATGAAGGCTTGATATATATATTTTAATTTATCAAGAAAAAATCATCAATATTGATTATTGTATTGTTAATAGCAATACTAAAGTCGTAAATGAGATATTTATAAAATATTTCCTGATAAATTTCACTAAAGCTCCGACAGCTGATATATGTATTTTTTTTTATGAATTTATCAGGCTAAAGTTATTAATATAGATACTTGAGTTGTTAATAGTAAGGTTATTAAATCTGAACCGGTTGGGGTATTAAGTCAAGGGTTAATAGGTCAAACCAAAGTCAAATCAGAGCTAACTTGGGGCCAAACAGTGAGAAATTGAAGATTTCAGAGTTAATATAAAATTCTAAATGGGAAAAAAAATCACCCAAGTTGATGCCCGGACCAAATTGGTTTACCAACCGGTTTGTCGGTTTTCATGCCAAACTAGTTGATGATCTGGTCCGAGTTTCAAAACCTTGGCAAATAACTCAGATATCTATATTGAAAATTTTTATCTAAGTAATTCAAAAGAACATATAACTTAGTAATATAAAAATGATGAGATATAAATGACCTAAAGCCGTAATGCTTTAATTATAATTATTGTCTTTAATATTTTATTGTTATTATTATTCGTATTTTTAATTCATGTTTATTTTCTTTAATTAGTTTGAATCATGTCAAACTTTTTGAAAATTGAGTTTGCGGTTCTTAACATTACCGGAAAGAACTATTTATCCTGGATGCTGGATGCGGAAATCCATCTGAATGCCCATGAGCTAGAAAACACAATTAAAGAAGGGAATAAGGAATCCAATAAAAAAAAGGCCAAATCCATGATTTTGTTACGCCACCATTTGCATGATGATCTAAAGGTTGAATATTTGACTGTAAAAGACCCACTTGTTCTTTGGAACAATTTGAAAGAAAGATATGACCACCAGAAGATGGTCATTCTACCAAAAGCTCGATATAACTGGATTCATTTGTGTTTAGAAGATTTTAAATCTGTAAGTGAATACAATTCAGCTATGTTCAGGATTACTTCTCAGCTGAAATTATGTGGAGAGAATATTACTGATGAAGACATGCTAGAGAAAACATTCTCCACTTTTCATGCATCTAACTTGCTCCTGCAGCAGCAATACCATGAGAAGGGTTTTAAAAGATATGCAGAATTAATATCTTGTCTCTTAGTAGCTGAACAGAATAATGAGCTTTTATTAAAAAATCATGAATCACGTCCAACAGGTTCAACTCCATTCCCAGAAGTGAATGTAGTAACTAATGAATTTTCAAGTGGCCGAGGACATGGACGTAAAGGTGGCTACAATCGTGGGCGTGGGCGTGGACGTGGTCTAAATCATGGTGGATCAAATTCCTGCCCTAAATCGGGAAAGTTTGATAAGAACCCCAGAAGGAAAACAAGTGGAAATAACAAACATGCTGAAAATACATGTTATCGTCGTGGTGGAAAAGGTCATTGGTCACGTACCTATCGTACGCCAAGACATCTGGTTGACCTTTACCAAGAATCATTGAAAAATAATGGCAAAGGGTCAAAGATTGAAGCAAATCATGTGGATAAGGCTGAAAATTCTGGGCATGAAGATGTTGAGATGGCCCATTTTGATGTTGTTGATTACTTAGTATAAATTATTTTTCATGTTTAGAATGATCATGTTTTTAATATGTTGAAACTTTCTTCTGTTATATGTATTTCTTTTAATTATATTTTATTTTTATTTTCATGTATCTTTAATAAAGAATGAATCTTGTTGGCAACAATCCTGAAGATTTGTGTCTCGTTGATAGCGCAACAACGCACACCATACTAAAAAATGACAAATATTTTTCTTCATTGGTAATGCGAGAAGCCAATGTTCATACTATATCTGGTAGTATAAATTTGATTGAAGGCTTTGGAAGAGCTAACATTTTGTTACCTGAAGGAACAAAATTATGCATTGAAAATGCATTTTATTCTACCAAGTCAAAAAGGAACTTGTTGAGTTTCAAAGATATCCGCAGAAATGGATATCATATAGAAACAACAACTAAAAATAATCAAGAATGCCTTGCTATCACGAGCATAATTTCTGGTAGGAAATGCATATTAGAAAATTTTCCTGTTTTTTCTTCTGGTTTGTATTATACATTTATAAGTACAATTGAAATACATGTTATTGTAAACCAGAAGTTTACTAATACAAACCATAAGTTTGTCGATGCAAACCAGCAGTTTGTCGATGAAAACCAGAAGTTTACTCATGAATTTAATGTTTGACATGATCGGTTAGGCCATCTTGGGTCAACTATGATGCAACAAATAATTGAAAATTCATGTGGACATACCCTGAAGTGTAAGCAAATACCACAGTCCCATGATTTCTTATATAATTTATGTTCCAAGGGAAAGTTGATTATTCGACCCCCACCAAGCAAAGTAGGAGGTGAATTTCTTACATTTCTAGAACTGATACAGGGAGATATTTGTGGACCAATACATCTACCATGTGGACCATTTAGATATTATATGGTCTTAATTGACGCATCAACCAAATGGTCACATGTCTGCTTATTATCTTCTCGTAACCTGGCGTTTGCGAGATTACTTGCTCAATTGATTCGATTAAGAGCACATTACCCTGATTATCCTATCAAGAAAATACGTCTTGATAATCTTGGTGAATTTACTTCACAAGCTTTTAATGAATATTGTATTGTCCCTTGGAATTGATGTTGAACATCCTGTAGCTCATGTTCATACGCAAAATGGACTTGCAGAATCTTTGATTAAATGATTACAACTTATTGCAAGACCTTTACTTATGAGATGTAATCTACCGATTTCTGCTTGGGGCCATGCCATTTTGCATGCTGCAATGCTAATTCGCATCAAACCTACTAGTTACCTAAAGGTTTTCCCCTTACAAATGGTTTTTGGTAAAAAACCTAATATTTCCCATATAAGAATTTTTGGATGTGCAGTATATGTGCCAGTAACACTACCACAACACACTAAAATGAGTCTTCAAAGGAGGATGGGAATATATGTTGGGTATGAATCTCCTTCAATCATAAAATATTTAGAACCATCTACAGGATATTTATTTACTGCACGATTTTCTGATTGTCACTTTGATGAATCAGTCTTCCCAACATTAGGGGGAGAAAATAAGCAGCTGGATAAAGAGATTAGCTGGAATGAATTATCATTGACTCATTTTGATCCTCGTACAAAACAATGTGAATTAGAAGTTCAAAAGATAATTCATTTGCAGGATTTGGCTAATCGAATGCCAGAAGCATTCACTGACCCAAAAAGAGTGACAAAGTCACATGTTCCAACTGCGAATACTCCTATTCGAATTGATGTTCCTGAAGGACAACCTATAATGAATGAATCTAAAGCACGCATGAAGCGTGGCAGACCCATCGGTTCAAAAGATAAAAATCCGCGAAAGAGAAAAGGAGCTAAAAATATAGATGGTCAAGTTGAGGATAATCAAGAAAAGTCAGTAGCTCTAGCAGAGTCATCTCTTGAAGAGTTATCTCTAGAATAGAATGTTGCAATCCCAGAAGAGACTCAGGTACCTGGAATGTATGAAAATAATGAGATCTCAATTAATTATGTTATGAATGGTATCCGATGGGATCGAAATGAAGTCAACGTTGACGACATCTTTGCTAATCATATAGCATATGATGTAATGAATAATGAAGAGGATCATGAGCCTAAATCTATTAGAGAGTGTCAACAGCGAAAAGATTGGCCCTTATGGAAAGATGCTGTTAATGCAGAATTGAAATCACTGGAAAAACGAAAAGTATTTGGACTTGTAGTCCAAACACCAGAAGGTGTAAAACCAGTTGGATACAAATGGGTTTTTGTAAGAAAAAGAAATGAAAAGGGTGAAATTGTAAGATATAACGCACTTCTTGTAACCCAAGGATCTACACAAAGACCCGGTATTGATTATGAAGAAACGTATTCACTAGTAGTGGATTCGACTACTTTTCGTTATTTGATTAGCCTAACAGTAAACGAAGGGCTTAATTTACATCTGATGGATGTTGTGACTGCATATTTATATGGATCACTTGATAGTGATATTTATATGAAAGTTCCTGAAGGACTCAAGGTGCTAGAAGCATCTAATTCAAATTCTCGGGAACAATACTCGATCAAATTAAATAAGTCCCTGTATGGTTTAAAACAATCAGGGCGCATGTGGTATAATTGTCTTAAGGAATATTTGTTGAAAGAAGGGTATAAAAATGACCCAATATGCTCATGCATTTTTATGAAAGGATCAAGAAACGAATTTGTTATAATTGCTGTTTATATTGATGATGTCAACATTATTGGAACTCCTGAAGAACTTTCAAAAGCAATTAATTGTTTGAAAAAGAAATTTAAAATGAAAGATTTGGGCAGAATAAAATTTTGCTTTGGACTACAAATCGAGTATCTGAATGATGAGATCTTTGTATATCAAGAAACTTATACAAAGAAGATCCTAGAACGATTTTATATGGATAAATCACATCCATTACTATGCGTGGTACTATGTAAATAGTAAATTACTATGCGCGAGTCCCATGTCATCTTATAATAATATTTATAGATCATGAGTCAATGGACATCCATATAATCACTATATTCATAACACTTAGATTATTGTTTACAACTTTATTATAACTATTAACAACTCAAGTATTTGTATTGCCAATTTCTGCTTGAAATTTTTTAAGAAAATATATTAGGCCGTTAGAGCTTCAATCATCAGTAGCCCTCGCTGGAGCTTTGGTGACGACTGCCGCTGCTAGTCACTACAGCAGCCGGCAGGGAGGTTGAAGATTTTTTATTTAACAAAAGCTAAGGGTAGTTAGGTAATTTTTCAACATTTCTAAATTTCTAATAAGTACCTTTGAAATTATTAAAATTCAACATATTATTTATCTTATACCAATTTTGATGGTTTTTTTTTTCTTTTTCCCTATTTTCTTTCTTCAAAATTATTTTTGTATTCTTTCTTTCCTAATTAATCATACATTTTATTGAGTATTGTGTCCTCAATTTAAAAAGAAAAAAAGAGGTACACTAGACTAAGAAGTTGTTGGTTGAGGTGGTAAGGGATATAACCCAAGAAAAATATAAGTTTGAATCCTGATAAGTGAATTTGTTAGAAAAAGTGAGAACCTTTTACCTTCTAAGCCTAGAAAACAAACCCTTTGATCAAATAAAAAATAAAGGTACACTGGATTTTTGTTTTTTTTTAAAAAAAATTATACATCAAGATCCATGGATGCGTTAAAATCATACCCTGCATTTAAATATAAGTTTTTTAAAAAATTGTGCTTTACTTTCACACTACTAGACTTGAATAAATTTTTGTTATTGCTTGTTTTTGGATGACTATAAAAATTGTCCAATAAAGAGAAGGTATGGTCGTTTCTCCTATGAGTCAGAGGCAGCGCCAGCCTATGAAAGTAGAATTAGGCATGTGGGACCAGTGACAGCGAGGCAACTGGTCAACGAAGAGCTGGTAGACGTACAAGTTTGACTCATCTTCCCATCCAATCATTGTTCATCAACTCAATGATATTCGCATTATTAGTTAATAAATCAATTTATTTGTTTTTTTCTGGTTAGATGGGTGTTAGGCCGTATGGCTTTGGCTATTAGTGTATATAATGATTTGTTTTTAATGATTAATAAAATTTATTTTTTATGGGGAAAAATGCAAACATTGAAAACGCAAGTAACAAACAAGATGGAGTCCAACTTTTTATCCCATTAGTTGCTGGACTGGAGCATCACCTATTTTCATGAATTCCTCTAATAGCAATGATATCTTAAAATCTACTTATAATAGATATTTCGTATCAAATCCTTGATAAATAATATTATCTTTTATCTTTAATATAATATACTTTTTAATGAAAAAATTGAATTATGGAATGGATCTTATATCAAGAATGGAAGCGAGTAATAAAGAGTAATGTGCTTGAGTAAATCTTTTTATTGATTAATGATTTAAGAAGCATATTCAACATCTCCACACAACTAAATAATTTTCTAATGTATGAATCCATGAAAGTAGGATATAATTTAAAATATCTATCCAAATTATTTGGTATTTAATACTATCATATTTTATTTCAATATTGTTGAACTAATTAATATAGTTCTGTCTATATATTTTTTTTTCCATCTACAAAATTTAAACTCAACCTCACTAGCAAGTCCCTTTAAGTTATTGTTAGTCTGTTTTAATTTGTTTTCTATCATAGCGTTTACGGTTGTGCAATAGGTTGAATGAGCAACCTAATGGTTAGCTCACAACTTGCCTATTTGTTTTTTGATGGGTCGTCAAAATCTATGACAGATTGGTTGAGCTAAACTCATGTAAGTTTAAATGACAACCTGTTAGTGTTTTTTTTTTTTTTTTGGAAAATAAAAACCTCAATATGTGGCTGCACTTTTACTATATTATTACTACTAATTTCTTAATATAAATTACAAAAAAAACATAATAATAAAGCACCATAATCTCATCATTACT
This sequence comes from Acacia confusa, assembly GCA_037074495.1. Taxonomy (NCBI): domain Eukaryota; kingdom Viridiplantae; phylum Streptophyta; class Magnoliopsida; order Fabales; family Fabaceae; genus Acacia; species Acacia confusa. Next base: position 7,537,953 of record CM073509.1, read on the forward strand.
CACTGAAACCACACATTTGCATGCCCAAATTAACAAATAATTTGCAAAGGTTTCAATCAATACAAAAATTAATCTAACAAATAAGTAAATAACAAAATATAGGAGAAGAAGCATGACAACAAATCACGGTTGATCAAATTTTGAACTTTACACCAAGAAGCATGCACTTTCTACCATGCCAAAAGATCAAACTTTGATTGGCAATGTTTAACTCATTAAATCAGCTTGAAAATATCTATCCACCTCTAAAAGTTGCTTAAACCTCTTAGTCATAGTCTTTGCATTGGTAAAAACTTTTTAATGGGGGATCAACGCCAGACAAAGACATTTCAATTTCAACCTCTAGAACTACAACATTTTCTAATACAAACATTATCATCCACTTGCTCTAATACTTAGACTTAGATCTAGATGCTTTAGTATAAGAAATGAAGCTACATGCATATTGTTCATATAAGCAATGCAAGGCATCCATAATTTGCTTCAACTTGGCTTCATGTTGTTAGGGACAGAGCTTGTGCTAAATATTTTGGGCCCAGGGGGGATGTATAATCATTAACTAAAAAGAATATTTGGGGACCAAATGTATAAAAGAAAATACCTTTTAACATTATATTAAATTTTTAAAAAACAAATTCTAAGCAAACTTTTGGAACATTGAAATTTTTGGGGAGGCCATGGCTGCCCATTGTCCCTAAGATACTCCATCACTACATGTTGTATTGCATCTAAAAAAAATTGCTTCCAAAGCAACTTTGACATTTGTCAATTTGCATTTAGGGTCTAGTATCACCGCTGTAACTAGTGATGTATTCATTTTCTCCATCTTACACACACACACACGGGCAGGCATCCGTTTAGTACACAAGCCCGCTTATTATGGGCTTTTTTCAGTGGCCAAAATGAGTAAATTTTCACTAGGCTTTGACGGGCTCATCAAAATGTGGGTGACCCCTAATTTGTGTTTTTTAATTGCTAATACACACACTCACACACGATAGATAGGCACGTGCTCACACATACACATATAGCATCATTGTTGTCAAATTCGCAAGTTGACTCTCTGAATTTACCGTTTTTATGTTTATAACTTACCAAATTAAGTTAAGTTACTGGTAAACTCGTGACCGTTGTAAATTTAGTTGAATTCACAAGTTTATACACTGAGTTTATCGTTTTTACATTTTTATCTTATAAAATTGTATTAACTTACCCTTAAATGCATGTTAACTTTTTCAATTTGATCATGATCAGCAACTTTATAGATGAATTTTAGAAGAATTTTTTTTGTTAAATATGGTAAATTATGAATATTGATGGATTTAATTTCAATTATTTGGATTTAAAATATTTAAATCAAATTTTTGTACTTTTTTATATTTTAATTATTTATTACACACAATAATACACATCTAATGGTAAATGAAAACTACGATTCAAGTTTATGTTATTATTATGAGTTTGTTTAAACTCGTAAGTTTGACAGTCTCGTATACCATATAGCATCTACAAGTGGCAATCATAAATCTGATTAAAAAAAAAGTGTCAATCATGAATATTCATTGTCCAGGCAAGGCAAAGCACAATATTTATAAGAGCATTAAAATATGGATTACAGATTTTTCACTTCAAATCACAACAAATTCTCAAATTATTCAATCTTAAATTTTCATTCAGTTTTTTGTCGGCAATTTGCGCAAAGTTATGTTTGATATTTCAATTTCATTAAATGAATTATTCAAAATCTAATAAGCTAATTCAAGTATTCAACTATTGAAAAAGAGACTTGTTTCTAACTCTTACTATATTTGCCAATTAATTCTAATAGTCTTAAAGTATTTATATTCAAGTCAAAAGCATTTTTTTTTCTAAAATTAATTGAAAGAAAGTTTTATTGACGTTGACATTATTTTTAAAAAATACCACTCTGATTTTCTTAATACACTCCACTATGGTAGAAAGACATGTTAGGTATCATTTTTTAGGGTCCGAAAATGCTTATTCATATAAATTGAAAGAAAACTTATACATATTTTTACCTTGTATACCGTACATCACTATTAAAGAACTACTTTTAAAAGTTTCAATCGCTATTTCAAACGAGAGTTAAGTGAGTACTCTTTTAATGCTATTTATAGGGTATTTCCAATATCTTTTACATAGACCAAGAAAAATCTTAAACCTCATTAGCTATGCTATAAAATTTAACAACTTTCTAACTCTAGCCCTACTTAATATACTCCCTCTAGTCCTTATTATAAAACATAAATTAATAATCTCATAAATCAATAAAAATAATTAAAGTCAATAAATTTATCTTAAAATTTAAATATTTTCAATATTACCCCTATTAATTGCACTAAACTCTAATATCATATTAATTGTTATTCTCACCTACAAACCTTATTAATTATGAGCATATATGGAAAAAAAATAATTAATGCTCCTTGTAAACAAACAAGTGCCTTATAAAAAAGATCAAATACAATTACTAATTGGTGTCTTATAATAAAGATTAGATGGAGTACATAATATCACATGAGAAAAAATTCAACATAATAATAAATGAATGGTTAAATGTATATTTGCTTAAAAAATTTAATGAGGTGTCTTATAAGTAGGACAAAAAAATATTTTCTTCACCCTATAAATAGAACTAGAGGAGTATTAATTACATATCCTATTTAAAATTTGATACACTTTTCCTTCTTTTTTCCCTACTTTTTTATATTTAATTCAAGATTTTAAATTAGGGTATATTTATATTTGTTTTATTTGAAAGAAATTAATGATTTAATAACCTTATCGTAGTTTTGGTGAAGTGGTTGGAAGTGTTTTATAATAAAAACCAAGTGGCGAGCCATAGTATATATGCTCCCTCTAATTTTTACTATAAGACGCCTACTAACAAGCATTCTTGATGGTTTTTATAAACCACTTGCTTATTTTCAAAGAGTATTAATTACTTCTTCTTTTTCCATGAATGCCCATATTTATTAAAGCTAGCTGGAGAGGGTAATAATTAATATGATACTAGAGTTTAGTGTAATTAGTAGAAATAATATTAGAAATTACTTAAATTTTATAATAAATTTATGAATTTGACAATTTTTATTGGTTTTTAAAAATTGTTTGTTGATCTTTTACGATAAAGATTAAAGGGAGCATATAACGTGTAAAGAACAACAATCACCCCCCCCCCCCCTTTTTAAAAGGAAAATTTGAACAAAGTAAGTTTAAATTAATTAATTAGTGCACAATTTAAAGAAATATTAGAAGTCAAAAACCATGTGCAGCGTATAGGTTTACTTATGTAGAAAATTTACACTAACACTTAAACATTCTAGAGAGTCGAAGTCACCTCAGATCACCAGACGAGATAATCAAGTTTTACTACGTTTTTCTTTAATTTAATAAACTAAAAATGACTTCTCTATTTATATTTATAATGCTGATTTGCCCTTGGTGGATGCCCTTATTGGGCAATGACTTCTCTATTTGTATTTGAAGCATTTGAAAAGTTTCTATCTCCGGAAAAACTAAGATTATTTATACACGTGTTTAGCTTGGATTGACGAAAATGTCTTTCTCATCCACCTAAGTTATTACTAATTTTCTTGGGTGCCATGTGATAATCATATAAAATATAATAAAACTAAAACCTACTTTGGCAAATTGATATATAATATATCACGTGTACGTTTTAAATTTTAATGAAGAAAATCTTCACACTAAAAAAAATAATAATAATAACACTTTTGCCTAACTAAAGCACATGAACCATTGAACCCAGAGAATCCTATGCTTCTTTCCTAACTTATCTTTCTTTTCCTTCGCCAAATACATTTCACACGTCTTTTATTTATTCACTTTTTTTTGTGTTTTATTTCATTATTATTTTGCTTTCTACTTTGTTATTGGGACTTTGAATGAGTCAAACCATTACTGAGAAAGTGAGAGGCTTCCTAATTTCCTGTGTGAAACAATTCTATAAGTGTTTGGTATTAACTGTTTTATAGTAAAAATTTACATACCAATTCTTTAGCGTAATATTATATGAAAAATTCACTATTTTTAGGAAATAAACTAATTATTAATAATATTTTTAAATGAATTACTTCATTTCGTCTTTAATAGAAAATATAGTGCATAGTGCAATTTACGTTATAAACATGCGAGATATTATATTAAGCAAAGGAGGTGGTAGTAATACTTTGTGTGAGGCTAGTTCAATTGACATGTAATATGGGTGATAAGATCAAGAAACAAGTAGTATTTTTTCAAAAAATGTATTCCTTATGTCCTTAATGTAAGACATATTTACCTAATTTTACTAAATTAAAGAAGTTAGTTAAAATTAATTTATATGACATGTATTTTCTAAAATATTCTAATCGTCTTCTTTAATTTCCTCATTAATTATTATTGTTAACGTAAAATCAATAGGGGTAAATTATGAACAATCTAATAAATATTAAAACTATATCTTTTATTTATAATCAAGATATACTATCTAAATATGTATATCTTATATTAAGAACTGGAAGAAATAATAAAAACACGTCACATATCTTCGGTGAAAAAAATTAAATTAATTTGGTGAATATGCGCTAAATTGGCGCACGTAACCGTGGGCACCTATGTCCAGTTGTGCATATATATAAGAACCAGTAATTTAAAAGCGAGTGTTATAAATTTTAAAGTCAACAAAACAAACTTAAATAACTTTGGAAAAAATGATATTAAAGTCTCAATTAAGAAAAATAATACTCCCTCTGATTTTAAATATATGATAAAATTTATAGTACAATTGCATTATAAACTTTATTTTATATTTAAGATAAGAGGTAGTATAAAAAAAAAAGTTTATAAACTTGTTAATAATAACTCCCCACTTATTAATAATTACTCTTTTACTTGTTATTTATAAACTATTTGATTTTTTTTTAATTTTATTTCTCGCCCATTAACTTTTAATCGAATCTCATTTTGTTTGTATTCTCAGATTCTTTTGCCTTTTCCTCTGTCCACATTCAGAATTCTGACTTAGGAGAGATAAAGAAGAATATAAGATAGCGTTAGGAAATTTTTTTTAAAAAGAAATAAAAATATGAATTGAATAGGAATCTTAGCTGCAAATTAAAAGTTGTATATAGAATTTCAATTCCTCATATACAACTGAGACTAAAATCTTAATAATTTAAATTGATATTTGCAACCTTTTTTTTTTTTTTTTTTGCTTAATGTTATAATACGTCTATCATTAATTTGATCTTTTACTACGTAACTATATCAATTTTTCTTTGGAAAAAAAAAATGTTGAGGCCTTGCAATCCTACTGATGGTATCAAATACTTCCCGCCTAATTCCTCTCTCTTTGTTTTTATTATTATTATTATTATTTTGTATATGCACTCTGTAACCTTGTCCAGCCCTTTGTCACTAGGAACTCAACAAATCCAGGTTAATCCAGATTCAAGGCTTGACATAATTATTTTTTCAAATGGCGCCGCTACTATTTATTATATATGTGGCTTGATATAATCATTTTTTCAGACGACCCTACTACTTATATATGCAACTGTGCTCCTAAGTTTCAAACTCAAGACCCTTGAGATTAAGATAGAGTAACACACCTGCCAATTCATCTATGTGTGATGCTTCCTAATTTAAGTAATCACAAATGTAAGGTAGGGTCCACCGACAAACTAATTCATGCATAAATCCAGCGGACATAGTTAATTAGTGCAAAAGCAATCTACTTTTTAAAAAAATATCTTTTCTTTTTTGAAAAAAATAATAATTATAAAGGCCTTCTCCCCACATCATCACTTTGCCCACTTGCTTCGTCTTGATCTTGCCCGAGGCAAAACCGCGTGGAAGCTGCACACATCTTTTGACGTTCCACCTCTTTCCCTCTCTATATATTCCCTCTTCCCGCTCCTTCTTTTACTCACACACTCATTTCTTCTTCTTCTTCTCCATTCTTATCCTTAGTTTCAAGCTCTGGCTATGGCTTCCCTTACCCATTTCTTCTTACTTTCACTCTCTCTGCTTTCTCTCTTTGCTTCTTCTTCCAATGCTCAGCTCTCTCCCAACTTCTACGCCAGATCTTGCCCTAACCTTCAGGCCATTGTTCGCAGCACAATAAATCAAGCTCTTGCCCGAGAAGCTCGACTCGGTGCCTCCATCCTCCGTCTCTTCTTCCACGACTGCTTCGTCAATGTACTTACCTTGTCCATTCATTCAGCCTCTCTTCTCCAACATCCTCTCTTTCTATATATATATATATATATATTTTAGAATTTGAAGCATTGAAGTATTGAGGAAACAAGAGCCACTGAATATTATTAATCCTAGAATCTTTAATATATGTATATGTATATGTATGGATAAGCATTCTACATTTCATGTTAATATATATTGATTTACTTTGCTACTTGTTCAGGGCTGTGACGGCGGAATCCTCCTAGACGACACCGGAAGCTTCACCGGAGAGAAAAATGCCGGCCCCAACCTGTCAGCAAGAGGCTATGAAGTGATTGATGCTATCAAAAAGAATGTCGAAGCCGCCTGCAATGGCACTGTGTCTTGTGCTGATATCTTGGCACTCGCCGCACAAGAGGGCGTGACCCAGGTAATTAATAATTAACCTTTATTTGTCTGCCAACTTGAACATATTAATTAGTATTTTATGCCTAGCCTTTTGCCTGCATGCATGAAAAATCCATGCACGAGCTGAGATAGACTTTATTAATCATGAATTCATGATAGACGGTACTACGTCAAAAATTTTCTGTTTGATTATGACAGGAAAGAAAGATGATTTGTCCATAAGCAGTATATTAATTTAATATTAAAAGAAATGGATTAAGTATGATATGAGTATACTAAAAGTTTGGTTGAGAACATGGAATTCAACGAAGGGTGATCTCATCTCACAATAGTGTGTTTAATAGAGGTGGATTCCAGTAAGTGCAAGTCGTTTTCACAGCACATTACTAAGTATCTAAGTTATGAGATTTGCTTTTACGCTTGGCTCCCCACTGTCTATCAAGTTCCTTGTTTAATTTTTCTTATATGAAATTAATTATTTGTTAAATGTCAATTCTGCCGCCGATATTGAGAGTACTGTGGCTGTGTGGGTCCTCCAAAATCTTCCATACCGCACAATATAATTAACTGAAAAAATGACATATAATCAATTCTATTATTTTGCTCAACAGTATATGAAATATCAGGAATTTATATGCCTATGCATGCAATAAAGGTACTTTTATTTTTTTTTACATACAGAATAAAGTTTACGATCATATTTGTAGTCCTCATGCGTGTCACTACACTCCATCACAATTTAATCAACATACACCAGAGAAACGTCGGTCCAGATCTAAAATAAATATTCATTATTTAAATTTTGTTGATAAGAAGGGATTCTCACAGGATAAGATTTCCGTCCGATTGAATTATGAAAATTTTGACTTTATTCGTAACTTAATAATTGAGCTTATGTTGCAGCTTGGAGGACCCTCATGGGCTGTACCTCTTGGCCGGAGGGACGCAAGGACGGCGAGCCAGAGCAAATCCAACAGCGAGATCCCGGGGCCGTCGTCGGACCTCTCGACGCTGATCTCCATGTTCCGAGCAAAAGGTCTGACCCCCCAGGAGATGACGGTGCTTTCCGGCGCGCACACGATAGGTCAGGGACAATGCAATTTCTTCAGGAACCGAATCTACAACGAGAACAACATTGACCCAAGCTTTGCAGCCACAAGAAGGGCCACTTGCCCTAGAACTGGTGGGGACACAAATTTGGCACCCCTTGACTCTACCACAAACACGTTCGATAACAAGTACTACAATGACCTTGTGTCTCGACGTGGCCTGTTCCATTCGGACCAAGTCCTCTTCAATGGTGGCTCTCAAGATGCTTTGGTTAGGTCATATAGTTCCAATAGTGCCCTATTTTTTAAGGACTTCGCTGCTGCTATGATCAAGATGAGCAGGATCACTCCTCTCACTGGGTCCCAGGGTGAGATCAGAAAGAATTGTAGGGTTGTCAATTGATTTTGGTGTGTGTGTTTTCATAAACAGCAATAGAATAATCTACTGCTGTATTATTTAAGCTTCGAGGTTTTATTTTCAATCAAATGTGATTATTATAGACAAGGTCTTGTTAATTATTAGTCAGAAGCTTGACTACTGGATCTTGGATATATATGTGTTTGTATGAATATGACACAGCTCAAAAGTGTTGTGAGCCATGTGTGTCTTTTTTTTAATATATAATCAACGAATGATTCCAAGAGTGTCTGTCTGTTTTCCTATTATTTTATTTTTAATACAGCTCTAGAAATTAGAATGAGAGTTTTATTTAAATTAATAATAATGATTTATTATTAAAAATTCAAATAATTCATTTACAAGTTAATAAAGAATAAATAAATATTTTAATGATTATTTAATGAAATTCCGTTTTATAAATATATATAATGTTACTGATCAAGAGTCGAGCGGGTTTTTTCAAACAAATAGGCCACGATTCCCGCGGCATTAGTTAATCATCTTGCGTGGAAGCCTAGCAAAAGGATTAGGTGTTAATTGACGGATGTTGTCGGGACATGTGTATCTTTTCCACCGACAATTTACGTGGACCCACTTTTGTAATATATTAGACCTTTTTTTACATGACTTTTTAATGAACTGATTAACACGGATTGAAATATTGTAGGATCTTGGTTAAGGTTAAATCTATCTCTCAATCAAATGTGTTTTTAACATTAACATTGATTTGAATTCTAGAACTTACGCTTAAGCAGTCAAAGATGCTTTTACTAACAAGATCAATAATACTTATTAGTTGTTGTATATTAGACGTACGTTCCCGTGTTTTTGTTTTATAACATTGTTTCCATGCTCACAATAATTAGTGTGCTTTGAAGTTTGAAAGTCAACGTATGAGTATGAGTTATATACTTAATTTATATAAAAAAAAAGTAGTTAAATTAATTATTTTAAATAAATGTGTGTTAGTTTTATTAAGATACATACACCTTTAATCATTATCCACGTTGATAAAACTTCTTATAATAAATATAATTAATAGAAGTGCAAAATGAATCATTTGCGGCGGATAACCATCAATAAAACCCTAAGAATCAGTATTAGCAAGTGAAACATATAACTGTACTTTTTTTTTTTTTTGGGTTCACTTCAATGAACATGTCTTCATTGGCTAAAGCCAACAACATAGAGACATTTTTTTTTTCAGCTAAGATCCTTATTCCCTTTGGCAAATATGTTGTTGGTTGAAGCTAATAATGACACAGTAGTTTTTTTCTCATTTAATGAGCTGGTCTTTTTCTGATCTTTGTTGCTACAAGATTTGTTCCTTGGTTCTTGAAAATCTGTCCAGTTTGTCACTATCTTCCTATAAAAGAGAGACTCATAAATTCTCGAATTTTTTTTGTGTAAGAATTTTGGGCAAACTTGAAATTCGACTGATGTTCTCCCTAAATAATATATTGAGAAAATAAATAAAATAATAATAAAGATTCAAGACATCCAATTTCTTAATTTTGACATAATGTACTTATTAGATCGAATGAGTACATTAGATTTAATAGAATTTTTTTTTTCTATATCCAGACTAAATCTAAAGACTAATACCAATCCAACTCATTTTATGAATAAAATGTGACTAATTAACCAACCAACAAAACTAATTGCTAAGTACCCATACGAAACGATGCGAATCTCGATCACATTACACAACAAATGCATTTAAGAGAGGAAGAGAAGAGAATATCCATATGAGAGAACTCTTTTAGAGAAAGGAGAGTGTTATTATGTGCATGTTATATTATATTACTTCTTTACTACCTCAATCCCATGTCCTATATATAGTACTGTATGTATATGGTCACCTAAGAATAAATGTAACTCTTAAGTGTACCTGTACTTAATAATAAACATAACTATTAAACCATAAATAGATATTTCTCTTTATGAATCCGTGTCTCTCCATAATTCCAAGGGAAGGCTAGTATATTTCAACATTTTGAAATAAATCACAAAATATATAGTTCTAAACAATGATTTCTTCAACTTTGGTTTGATATTTTGATATGCATATTTTCTTTTATAAACTCTTTCTATACACAATTTAAATTCAAAGATAGTTAAAGAGAAAAAATTAAATGCTGGAATATCATCAGTTTCACAGAGTTAACACCCGACCATACTTCAATCTCAAGTAGTTAAATAAAAATATGTGTATAATAATTTTTTTAAGGGCACATGTATCCTTTATTGGATTATTATATATGTCTTCAAGATAGTTGCTTCTAATTAATTAGGCACGATAATGCTTGAATCTCACCTAGTTTATTAGCTGAATATGAAAAAACTTATTATTCAACTACTATCGATATGATTGCCATATTTCCATAATATTTTCTAAAGATATTTAGAATATGATTTTATCATTAATATTAGTTTAAAATAATTTTATGAAAAAAAAAATTTTACTGATATTTTTTAATAAATTGACTCTGAAAATTTTTAAATAATTTAAAAATGAAAATATCCAATATTACGTTAAGAAAATATGGGCATTATCAGATAGTCATAGAAGAGATGTGGCAAAGACAAAGACGTTAGACGAACAAGTTGACTCCTCTTCCAATCCAATCATCTTGTCTTCCTCTGTATTTTTGTGAACTCAATCATTATTCATTATACATCACGATATGTCAAAAAAAAAAAAAAAAAAGTATCACGATTATTAAAATTCAACAATATTCGTATTATGAGTTAATATGAATCAATTTATTTTTCTCTACGATCAACGCATCCATCAATTACAGTGCAATACCGTCGGTTAAATTGGAATTTATCATTAGCCTTTTTGTTAAGTGGAATATAATGTACAAAATAATTAAACTCGGCTCAATTGTAAATAATTAGCTTGTGAATATAATTGTTTCTCAATTTCCGTATATTTGGGGTCAACTTAATTGGCCGCCGCCACAGACAGAAAGACAAAATGGCAAACTATTCACATCTTCGGGTTCCAAATCTGGGAATAGGTATAACTTTAATAATTTTGAGACGTGTTTGGTTGACTTGAGAATACAACAAATTGATTTTTTTAAAATGATTAGAGTTAATTAAATTATTTTAGAGTATTTATATTTATATTTTTTTTCTCTAAGTTGATTATCTTGACTAATAAAATGATATACAATTTAAGGTTACACCATGTATAATATGATTTAATAACTTTTTTTTTCTTAATTTCTCTAAAAAAAAGTCAATTATGTTTTATATTTAGGATTAGAAAAAATACAAATTTCTGTTTGTGTTGGTTAGGGGCTGGAGGCTAGAATGATAACAAAGTGAACCAAAGTCTATAGCTCCACACAAGATACGTCTATCTCTTTAATCTATTCACGGAGAGAACAAGAAAAAAAATATGAGATTATAAATATAATAATGAAATGTATATCTCTTATATGTTTAATTACACTCACATTCTTTTAACACCTCATTATTTATGTAGGAAGGCATCGTTATACTACAAAAAAATTGGTTTTTTACGATGGAAAAATTCCGTCGCAAAATAGGATTGCGACGGAATTCGTCTGTCGCAAAAAAGGCTTCACAATTGCGATGGAAAATTTTCGGTCGCAAAACCTTTTAGGTTTTGCAGTGGAATTTTTTCCGTCGTAAATTTTTTTTAAAAAAATTAAATTAAAAATTTTAAAAAATCGCAAAAAATATTTATAAAATAAAAAATATATAAAATTATTAAAAAATATATAAAATTGCATGAAAAGATATATAAAAAATCTTAAAAAATATATAAAAATGATCTTATATATCTATTTCTTTCCATTGCATACTCACAACCCACGTCCTCATCTTTCTCTTGTAGCAAACTATATACATATACATATTCATACCCCCATCCAACACATGTATAAACAACACACACATAATAGGGAATACACAGTAAAATATATATACATACAGAACATACATAGAAAATAAAGCACATACTCTATAGAAGCATGATTCATTTTTTAGATGGGGAAGGGGAAGTTGAAGAACAAAGAAGAAAGTGAAGAAAAATGAAAACAGGGAAGGAGAAAATGAAGAAGAAAGCAATGAAAATAAGTTACTAACCTGGGAAGAAGAAGAAGCAACACTAAGATCCCACGTGACTTGAAAAAAAAAGAACAACAAAGCAAAGAAAAACGAAAGAAAATGAAGAAAGGAATGAAAAATGAAGGGAAGAAATGAAGAATGAGAGAAAGAATCGGGCGAAGGAGGAATTTATTTTTCTGACGAAATTTTGCGATAGAATTTATTTTCCGTCGCAAAAAGGCAAAATTTTGAGACAGAAAATAATTCCGTCGCAAAATTTTGCGACAGAAAATAAATTCCATCACAAATTTTTGCGATGGAATTTATTTTTTGTTGTAAATTTTTTTATTAATTTTTGTCAAAATTTTAAGACAGAATTTATTTTCCGTCGCCAAAATTTTGCGACAAAATTTTTTTTCCGTCACAAATTTAAAAAATTTTGCGTCGGAATTTGAATTCCATCGCAAAAATCCCACCTTTTGCGACGGAATTTAAATTCCGTTGCAAAGTTTCGAAATTTTGTGACGCAAAATTTCAAAATTTTTTTGACGGAAAATATTCCGTCGCAAATTCACTATTTTCTAATAGTGTTATACTAGGAATGCAATTTGTATTTTTAATTCAATTATTTTTTGATATTAAAGAATGTTATATTGGATTTGAGTTTATTATTGAATTGAATTGAGGTTTGAGGATATATAATATCTCTCAGTTATTTTTTTATTCATATAATTTGAACATTTGACTTTAATACTCTTAAATATAAAAACAAGTTGAAAACTTTGTTCTGATTCTAAATGTTTGATCCAATCTCTTTTAGTTCCTTACATTTATTTATTTTCCCCCTCAAACTATCACTATTGATTGTTATCCATAATATTTGCAATTGGTAGGGGTAATTTCTAAGAAAAATATTTTAAATTAAAAAAATATCTTTAGGAAGCTAACACACAATATTTTATAAATAAATAACTTAACTAACTTCTATTAATTGATATGCATAATATCTACATTTAATAACAAAATGAGTAATATTCATTTCAACATGGCCTAATTATTGATGGGGATCGAATTGATTAATGTTTGTTAGTTGCTAATATTTTGAATATATTTATGCATATTAGTATGTGCAAGTGGCAATCATGACTAGTCCTTGTCAAAGTAAGGCAACTCTCAATATTTATTATTAGAGAAATAAGATGTGAATTATAGATTTCCACTTCAAATCACAATTAATGATATTTCAAATTATTGAATCTTCAATTTTCATTCAATCTTTTTGTTGTCTACAGGTTGATGAGACAAGTTACATTTAATATTTTAAGGGTTAAGGTGTAAAAATACATATGTGTTTTTTTTTTATAAGCGTTCAACACCAAGTGTTTTTTTTAGGTGTAATAGTATACACGTGGCTACAAATTATGTGTCAAAATACCGTTTGACCATTATATTTGACTTTTTTACTTTCAAATGTGTAAAAACACATATGTGATTTGGTAAAAAGAGTGTCCAATATCAAGTATTTTTTTCTAATTTCATAATTTTATTTCAATTAAAGGAAAATTAATATTTTTCTAGGTATAATTCTAGAAAAGTCAAAATTTTTATTTTCATAATTTATTTTCTTTTCTAAAAATCCTTATTTAATTTTCTAATTAATAATTAATAAATGAGTATTTATAGATTTACAATTTGATATTATAAATACTATATTTAATTAAAAATAATTTTAATTTTTTGATCTAATAAATTGAACCAGAAATTTTTTAAATAATTTTTCAACCAACACGGAACAATATTATTTAAGTTTTATTACATTAAGAAATATGCAATATAAACTTGGTACTTCTAAATGAGTTATTTTTATATATATGATGAATGAAAATTAATCAAGGAATATTATAGACTTATGGTTATAAAGTTGACTTACAAATACTCATTTATCAATTATTAATTAGAAAATTAATAAAAAAAATTTAAAAGAAACTTTATTATAGAAATAAACTTTTTTACCGTTTTTACCTATTGGATAAATCATCTTTTCCAAAATGATAAATTAGAAGAAAAAATATGGCCTCCTAAGAATTACACCTAGAAAAATAATAATTTTTATTTAATTAAATAAAATTAGTAAATTAAGAAAAAACTTGGTGTTGTGAGCTCTTTCTGCCAAATCACATGTGTGTTTTTGCACCTGTGAAAGTAAAAGAAGTTAAAATTAACTGTCAAACGGTATTTTTGTATCTAATTTATAACCACGTGTATACTTTTACACCTACAAAAAGCACTGGTGCTGAATGCTCCACATAAAAGAGCACGTGTATATTTTTGTACCTTAACCCTACTTTTAATTTCATTATATGAATTATTCAAAATAAGCGACTAATTCAGCTGCTCAATACAAACACGTTTCTAAAACTTTATATCTAACTATAATAAATTTGCCAACTAATTCGAATAGTGGAGATTTCATCATACCCATGAGCACACGGTATTCATAATTGCAATGAGAAGTGAATGAAAATGATTGAAGTTTACTTATGTGGAAAAATTCCTTTTTTTTTTCCTCAAAGGATACACACACATTGCAAACCGATTCAATACTTGAAAACAAATACAAACAAAGCCAAATCAAATGTAACAAAATAAACTAAATATAAAAACATTCAAGTGTACATTAAAGACTTGAGAGTGGAAGAAGAATTATAGACAATAACGGCCTCCTCGAAATCCAAACTTAGAAGTGACGACAAAGAAAGTGTTGGTTGTAAAACCCACCCTAAAGACTTGAGAGTGGAAGAAGAATAAACTAAATATAAAAACATTCAAGTGTACATTAAAGACTTGAGAGTGGAAGAAGAATTATAGACAATAACGGCCTCCTCGAAATCCAAACTTAGAAGTGACGACAAAGAAAGTGTTGGTTGTAAAACCCACCCTAAAGGATATACCTCCTTATAAGTATTAGCTGCAATTAGAGCAGATGTACAGGTACTCTATCTTAGAGTAAAGAACCTAAAAAATCCAACCTTAGAAGGAAGAAGACCCATGATGTCATGAAGAAAACTTCTACTCCTCCGATCAAGCAGATCTGGGGACTTTGACCACACATCTAACTATACCTTTTTAAATCTTCCCCTAAGAACGTAAATCCAAGCTACCAAGAGATAATCAGATCTAATAACATTTAAATAATCATCCAACCAAAAGGATTTGAACGTAGATCTTACAGATCTATTTATTTCCTAACACAAGAACACCACCACAAAACCCAGTACCATAAAAAAAGAAACAAAAAACAGATAAATTTCACCTCCGCAAATCAAATCTGAAGAAGGAGAGGAAAGGACTCATTGTAAAGACGAGAGAAGGTCACAACTAACAAAACTAAAAGTGAAAGGATCGTAGATGAAAGATCTGGACTCTAAATTACAACTCTGATTCGTCTGTGGCACGAAAATGAGGCTCGCCGGTGACTTGTAATGGAAACACAAGATGCCAGCAAGAGGTGTTGAAGAAGAGAGTACGAGATGTAGGAAGAAGAGGGAGAGGGTGTCGGCCAAACTTGAAAAAATTCCAATTAAAACATTTTAAAGAATAGAGGTCCCCTCAAATCATCAAACAAGGCGATCCTAAGTTTTACATTTTTTTCAAACAATTTTTTTTTTAAAAATTTGGGTTAATACGATTTTTGGTTCACTACTAAGAATAGTAGATCAAATAACATGGTGTCTTTTAAAAAAATAATCAATAAATTCAATGATCAAGTCAGGATCTTTTGGTTAACAATTTTTTCAAATATTTGGTGGTCGACAAAGTGTAATAACATTGTATAATAATCCGCCTCACCTAGTGGATAAAACTTGTTGTTTTTGTCTGTAATTAAAACTGCTTTGACAATTGAACTAAAGCTTAACGGGTCCCATGAAGAAAATCTTCACGTATAATTAATAGCTAGGATCACGCCTTTCCCAACTAAATTAAATAAAGCACGAACCATTGAGCACATAAGAATATCCTATGCGTTTTTTTTTTTTAAAAAAAAATCCTCCCTTAATTTTATTCAAATTTCACATCTTTAAAGTTAATTCACCTTTTAATCTGTCTTATTAATATTATTTTTCCTTGTAATTAATTTGTTACTATTATGGCTTTGGAAAAGTCAACCTCTGAAAAGTGAGAAGCTTCCTTTCCTGTAAATTATATGTAAAAGTTGCTCTTAATATTCTTCGGAAATAACATATTACCTCAAAAGTGAAAAGCTTCCTCTCAAAAGTCAAGCAAACATCTTCGTGCAAAAAATAAATAAAGAAATTACTACAAATTTGTTAAGTTGGCGAGCGTGATATATGCTTAATTAGTTTCTTAATTAATTCTTACTATGGTTCCCTTTTCTGCAGTAATACTTCCAATATAAAATTTGTCACAATTAATTAACTAAATCCATATTATTTATATTTTACATTGTTTGTGTCCAGTCGGGCATAACCGCATAAGAACTATATAGAAATGAGTATCAGAAAGTCTTTAAAAGACAAAAAAAGCCGTGAAACTCACTGAATAATTATTTGAATTGAATCGAATTTTCTTTGTTTTCTTGACTTTTCCTCTCTACCATATTTTTTAGTTAGGAGAGATAAGGACCAAGGCGATAGAGAAGATAACGTTACTATATCATGAAGTGCCCTATTCACTATGAAATCCTTATAACTCTGATTATATTTTGTAGTGAAATTACCTAAATATCCTTAAATTTAAAAAATCCAATCACAATATTAACAACCTAGCAAATGACAAACTTTAACTAGTCAAACAACAACAGTAAAACCAAGGATTAGGGTGTTTAAATATCTTTCAACTTTTATGAAAAGTGTAAGATTAATTATAAACTATTTTTTAGAGTAAAAGTAACTATAAACATATTATAAAAGAAAACAAAAGTGGCCATAACGTTAATAATCTCAAACCTTCGTTCATTAATATCCATTACTGGTGAGTTTTTTAAAGAAAGGTTAAGATGCTAAAATAGCAATTAACTTATACCAAAAGTCAAAAGTAATTATAAATTTTTTTAGATATAAAAGTAACTAAAAGATGACTTATTGAGCATTAATTTAAAAGTTTTTCTCTAACTTTTGTATTATGAGTGTTTTCTCAATTTGGGAATTAAAATGACAAAAGTTTAAAAAAAAATTATGAATTAATAGTCAAGAAATCACCTTTTTTTTTATGAATTAAAGAAACTTTTCACCCCAACTCTAAAAGCTAAAATCTCCAACATGAATCACGAGGCTTAAAAATACCGTCATCACAAACATTGAAGCAATCTCATAACCAACCATAAGAAGATTCTAAGGGAGAATATTTGAGAGGAAAGCAAGGAGGCAATAGAAGATTACATATGCATATGGTAAGGTTAGGAAAATCTATGTCACCCCTTCTCATCTCATAATTAAAATTCATTTGGACTAAAACTTGCACAAGAAACTGAAAAACTTATGTATTAATGTTCAAGAACTCACTTTTTAGTTACTTTTGCATTAAAAAAAAAAATGTATGGTTACTTTTACATTTTTTGTACAAGTTAATGGCTATTTCAACACTTTAATCTTTCATTAAAAAGCTCACAATAACAAACTTAAAGGACGTTTGAGATTATTAATATCATGGTCACTTTTGTCCTCTTTTATAATGTTTATGGTAATTTTTCTTTAAAAAATAGTTTATGGTTATAATTGCATCTTTCAAAAAATGTTATTTAACCACCTTAACCCTAAAATCAATCAACTAATTTGAATAAAATTTATTTCAAAATATTAGTAACAACAATAATTTAACATGCAACAACATTAATTTATCAAATGGCAACTGTTAAGAGTGATAACCAATTTCACTCAGCATAATTAGGTTAATTAGAAAAACTTAATTTCAAAATAATACTTAAAAACTTCATAAGATCAATTAAACCATTTTGAATTATTACTTTAATATTTTCATAGTTAATTCGGAACTCCTTTCTATATGTATATTTGTGTGAATATTTCTTCCTAATTCGGAATCATTTAATTTTCTGAATGCATTACTTTATAATAATAATAATAATTTAATGAGCCAAAGTTGGGATTAGATAAATCAAAGAAAATCCAAATGTAGGGTAAAGGGCCCCACTCTTAAAAGTTGAAAGAGCCTTCGGGCACTCGCATTTTATCTCCTTTTCCACGAAGCAAGCCGCGTGTGGAAGCAGCACGCATCTTTGACTCTTTGACCTTTCTCCCTCTCTATATACACTCCTTCTTCCCTCCCTCCCTTACTCACACACTCATTTCTTCTTCTTCTCTATTCTTATCCTTACTTTCAAGCTCTGGCTATGGCTTCCCTCACCCATTTCTTCTTACTTTCACTCTCTCTCCTCTCTCTCTTTGCTTCTTCTTCCAATGCTCAGCTCTCTCCCAACTTCTACGCTAGATCCTGCCCTAACCTTCAGGCCATTGTTCGCACCACCATGAGGCAAGCTCTCACCCGAGAAGCTCGCCTCGGCGCCTCCATTCTCCGGCTCTTCTTCCACGACTGCTTCGTCAATGTACGTATAATTCATTCTCATTCAACCTCTCCTCTTCAAAGTTACATGTGTATCAAACTCTTCATTCTCATTCTCATTCAAACTCTTCATTTTTATGTTCATATATATTGACTTATTTTGCTTTCTTTAGGGTTGTGACGCCGGAATCCTACTAGACGACACCGGAAGCTTCACCGGAGAGAAAAATGCCGGCCCCAACCTTTCAGCAAGAGGCTATGAAGTGATTGATGCTATCAAAAAGAATGTCGAAGCCGCCTGCAATGGCACTGTGTCTTGTGCTGATATCTTGGCACTTGCCGCACAAGAGGGTGTAACCCAGGTAATTAATAATTAATTAATTAACTTTTTCCACAGTATTTTATTTGTCTGCCAACTTGAATATATTAATAATAATCTGCTGTATATACCTGCATGCATGAAAAATCCATGCACGAAATATCTTAAATGAGCAATATGTCTCAAAGTTTCAATTTGTTTGAATACAGAAAACTTTCTTGAAAACCGACCCTTGGTAAAAAAAAATAATAATAAAAAAAAGGTCTCATCTCACTATAGCGTTAATAGAGGTCGATTCTAGTGAGTTCAAGTTATTTTCACAAGTATCTAACTCAATGTTTGTTTTTTTCCCTTACATTTTCCATGATTATGAGATTTTGCTTTCACGCTTCCGCACTTTTCGTTATCACGTTCCTTTTTTAATCAGTACTGTATTTGTCAAATGTCAATTATCTAGCTGATATTGACAGTGGGCCCTCCAAAATCTACCACTCAATATAATCCACTAAAACTTGTCGTTTATCCTTCCTGCATGTGATTGCATGTGTGTCTCCTCCTCTATCACTTGTCATTTTATTCACATAATTTTATTCCTACACGGAATTTCATTTTAAATAATTACTCGTATTACGTAAATATTTTTTGCTTCTCAATTGCTTTGATCATTATTTTTATTTCGTCCATATAATTTTATCCTGTCAATTCTATTATTTTCCTTATAAAATATGTCATGTTAGTAATTACATGCTTATACTGTTAAGGCGACTTTTTTTACATAACAATATGTCAAACCATATAACGTAGAAATATGTTGGTACAAATTTAAAATAAATATTTAAACTGGGTAAGATTTTTCTACAATTTCATTAGAAAATGTATAACTTTATGTGTCCCCCAATAATTGAGCTTTTTGTCTTTGTGTGTGGCAGCTTAGAGGACCCTCATGGGCAGTACCACTTGGCCGGAGGGACTCAAGGACGGCAAGCCAGAGCAAAGCCAACAGCGAGATCCCAGGGCCGTCGTCGGAACTTTCAACTCTGATCTCCATGTTCGCCGCGAAGGGGCTGAACGCCCGGGAGATGACGGTGCTGTCCGGCGCGCACACGATAGGTCAGGGACAGTGCAATTTCTTCAGGGGCCGAATCTACAACGAGAGCAACATTGACCCAAGTTTTGCCGCCATGAGAAGGGCCACTTGCCCTAGAACTGGTGGGGACACCAACTTGGCACCCCTTGACCCTACCCCAAACAATTTTGACAACACTTACTATAAGGACCTTGTGGTCCGACGTGGCCTGTTCCATTCTGATCAAGTGCTCTTCAATGGTGGCTCTCAAGATGCTTTGGTTAGGTCATATAGTTCCAATAGTGTCCTCTTCTTTAGGGACTTTGCTTCTGCTATGGTCAAGATGAGCAGTATCACTCCTCTCACTGGGTCCCAGGGTGAGATCAGAAAAAATTGTAGGGTTGTCAATTGATTATGTGGTCTGTACGTTTTCATAAATTGTTAATGGAATAATCTAGGGGGGTGTATTATTTAAGTTTAGAGGGTTTTAATTTAATCAATTGTGATTATTATAGACAAGGTCTTATAATTATCAGTCATAAGTTGACTGAATGGATCTTGGACATATGAATTTGTATGAATATGATACAGCTCATCGAGTGTTGTGAGCTGTGTGTCCTTTTTTAATCAAAGAATCATTCCAAGTGTCTGTTTTTTCTTGACATGTTATTTTATTTTTTAAAATGCAGTTAGAATCAGAGTTTTATTTATATTAATAAATTTATTATTGTCATTCTAAAAATCATCCATGTCAATAACAATAGACCCGTGATTCTTACTTGTTATCAAGGGCGGACCAAGAGGGGCTAGGGTAGGCCCCCACCCCCCTAAAATTTTGAACTGTGCATGGGTGATGTGGGAAATGTTATGGCATATTTAGAGGTGGAAATAGTGGGAACACAAGACTTGTAAAAACGTGTTAATCATAGTGACTTGGCTTCAAGCTTCACATAAACAAGCTAACACACATTGCCTCTATTATTATTATTGTGCATGGGTGACGTGGGAATTGTTATGCCTCCAAACATGCCATAACATTTCCCACATCACCCATGCACAGTCCAAAATTTTAGGGGGGACGGGGGCCTACCCTAGCCCCCCTTGATCCGCCCTTGATAACGAGACTTGTAAAAACGTGTTAATCGTAGTGACTTGGCTTCAAGCTTCACATAAACAAGCTAACACGGATTGCCTCTATCATTATTATTGTTACTGTTAATGTTATTATAACAAACTCACGTTTAAGCACATGGTCCTCACAAAATTTTTGCATTGTCTACTCCTAATGTTAAATTACTAAATACTAAGATTCTTTCTTCAAAATCTTGTAGAATTAAAAATAAAGAAATTAGTTTTACTTCATAAGAAAGAGATCCTACACTACACCCTTCAATATGAAAATATCCTATAAATTAATAACATGGAATTCGCCATGCTTATCTTAAACTTGGCCCATTTAAAAAACAAGCTTTGAAATAGAATAAAAGACCAATTTCTTAAAGATTATTTGATTACATACATTAAAAAAATTGTTTAAAATTTTAACATGAATTCAATTATATATGAGTTTAACAATATGAAGACATGTAGCATAAGAATTAAGTGAAGTGGTCTTAATTTCTATAATAGATTTTTTCCCCCAACTTTTTGTATATTAAGTATGTATTGTATTTTAATTACTTTTTTTATGATATATTAGTTTTTATTTTCGCCCCCGTCATTAATATTCATGGGTCTGCCCTTGCTTGTTATTAAGACTCTTTAAGATTAGAACCTACAGTAATTTTTTTTCCATACGATACGGTATTTTCAAAATATTGTATATATAAATGGTGTCATTTATTTGCTAAGTATATATATTATCTTATTCAAGGCAATCATGTTTAAGGCAACGTCCACCTCTATCTCAATGGTTCGAACTTTGTTTGAATCTTTTTGAGGAATTAACCACTTTTACTAGGCCCAACCTCAATGGTTCTGATTATAAGGAGCCAGTTTTAGTGCTTTATTGTAATGATAAGCATTAAGAGCTTTTTATTATCAGGAACCGTTCAAATCTAATTTATTTAGATGGTTTAGATTATATTGTTTTTTACTTTTACTTTTTCAAGAAAAAAAATATTTTAATGTGTGCAGAACCTAAAATAAAGATAATATATTAACTATTAGTTTCTCAAAAAAAAAAAAGGATTTTTATTTAGGGTTAAATATCAAATTTACCACAGAAGTTGTGCAAATGGAGCATTTAGCACCTGAAAGTATTTGTAGTACCAAAATTACCCCGAAAGTATTAAAATGGTATCAAAATTACCCCGAAAGTTTTCAAAAGAGACCAAATATACCCAAGATTGATGGAACGTCAAACGTCCGTTGGTCACGTCGAAAATGTTTTTTTTTTTGTTAAAGTCCAAATTTGCCACGAAAGTTTTTCAAATGTAGTGTCTAACACCCGGAAGTTTTTTTTGGGTACTAAATTTACCCTGGATTTTTGCCACATCATATAGACACGTCAGGTTTTTGTTTTTTTTTTTGTTTTTAGCAAGCTTCATTTTCTCTGGATCTTAGCACCATTCTTCTCAGCCCATACATCCAATCCATATACTTACTGATCTTCTGTCATCCTCACTCCCTCTCGTTTTGACCCAGCAGCTTTACGTAAACAGATCCAATGCCATTAGGTGAAGCAAATCTAGCGCCATTATGTGAAGTAGAGCAGTTCGCGTATCAGTAACCAAATTAGCGGAGATCACGGTGAAACACAAACCAACCAAACGCGCAAGAGCAGCTGATCTGCGATGAGCCATACCTCTCGAGCCTTGTGCTCTTTATTTGAAAGTTCATGCGTCTAGACCCTTGTGTTTTATCTGGCCGATGAACTTCTATTTAAAGGGGTCTCTCTCTTGTCTTTGTGCCATTTGTTAGGCATTGAAAATGAATCCGAAAGTAAAGCTGAAAACTGAAACTAAAACAAAGGGAGCTATGTTTTTAGCATCTGTTTGTTGGGTCTGTTAATGGTACCAAAATTACCCTGGAAGTATTAAAAAGGGGCCAAATATACCCAAAACTAACGGAACGTCAAACATCCGTTTGCCACGTCGGTGCCACGTCGATTTTGTGTATATTTGGTACCATTTTAATATTTCCGAGGTAAATTTGGTACCACAAATACTTCCAGGTGCTGAACACTTCATTCGTAAAACTTCCGTGGCAAATTTAGACTTTAACCCTTTTATTTATTATAGTGAAGAGCCCTCAGTTCTTATAATTGTGACAGAGCAATGGAAGTGGTTTCTTGGTTATAAATGGTGTTATTATTAGGGATAAGGTACACAAATATACATGTGCTTTATCCAGAGGAGCACCCAACACCATATGTTTTTTTAAGGTGCAAAAGTACATATGTGGTTACATGTTAGGTGCAAAAATACAATTTAACAGTTAAGTTTGACTTTTGTTTTTACTTTAAAAAATGCAAAAATACATATGTGATTTGGTAAAAAGAGCGCTCAACACTTTGTGTTTTTTTTAATTTAATAAATTTTATTTCAATTAAAGGAAAATTATTATTTTTCTAGATGTAATTTGTGGGAGGCCAAATTTTTTATTTCCATAATTTATTTATTTTTTAAAAATCTTTATTGATGCAAACATTTATATTGCATAATTAGAAAATGCAATAAAAATTAAATAATATTGATTGAAAAATTATTTAAATAATTTTTTGTTCAATTTGTTAGATCAAAAATTAAAATTATTTTTAATTAAATATAGTATTTAGGGTTAAGGTGCAAAAATACACATGAGCTTTTTTCCCAAGAGCGCCCAGCACCAGGTGTGTATTTTTGCTCCAAAAAAAAGTACGTGGTGCTGGGCGTTATTGGGGAAAAAACTCATGTGTATTTTTGCACCTTAACCCTAGTATTTATAATATCAAATTGTAAATGCATAAATATTCATGTATTAGTTATTAATTAGAAAATTTAATAATGATTTTAAAAAATAAAATAAATCATGGAAATAAATAATTAGCCTCCCATGAATTATAAATAGAGAAATAATAATTTAAATTGAAATAAAATTATTAAATTTTAAAAAAAATAGCACTTAGTGTTGGACGCTCTTTTTGTCAAATCACATGTGTATTTTTGCATATATGAAAGTAAAAAAAGTTAAACTTAATGGTCAAAAAGTATTTTTGCACCTAATTTGTAACTACATGCGTACTTTTATATCTAAAAAAAGCACATGGTGTTAAGCGTTCCTCAGGATAAAACACATGTATATTTTTGCACCTTAACTCTTATTATTACTAATGCTCTTTGCTTGGGACTTGATTTTACTACTAAGTACAATGTTTAGAAGGGAGAGCTAATCAAATTTGGGCCATTCAAATTTGATCTTGGACAATCCAAATTTAGGTTTTAATAAAACAATAATGTCTTAAATAAAAAATCATTTTTTTGTAAATCTTATAATTAAGAAATTATCTTTATTTTAGATTCTATATTTATTAGAATAAATTATTTAATAAAGTATAAAATTTTAAAAACTCAAATCTAAATTGTCAATTTTTTTTTGATATAACAAAAGTTTAGGTGGTGGTAGATACCGGTAACCCACCAGGGCCAAGGCATGCCTCCAAACTCAAAGAGCGCTTACAGAGGTATTTACAGATCACCCATCAAAGAGGCCCTCACATCGACCAGTGAGAATCAAACCTCCTCCCTTTTGCGGTAAAGGTCGATGCCTTAGCTAACTGTGTCACTCCTTATTAACTAAATTGTCAAATTAAATCAGGATGGTCCAAATTTAAAGCAAGTCTTGGTGTTTGCTGTTTGGGCTGGATGACCTTATGGATATAGGCATGATAGAGCCCATCAAATGCTACGAGATGGTAAAGTGGGCAGAGGCCCAACACAACGAAAATTTTTATTTTCACGTGCATGTTTATTTGTTTCCATATGATAATAAAGAACCAAATGTAACGAATTCTTGTTTATTATTTACTTATTTAACTTGAGAGGATAAATTTTTTATAGAAAAACATACACGTGAAAGTAATTATTTTAATATTTTTTAGGATTATTGCTACATTTATTCTGTATTAAAGTGGACCAGTGCCCTTATTATAAAAACTTTGCAACTCCATATATATGATATCAGTGTTGAATCACTCGTATTATATATAAAAGAAAAGAGACCAAAAGCAGTAACTCTTTGTTTGACGCATATGAAATTTCAATTTGAATTTCAAGAAACTTAAAATTTCTTAATCATCACATGTTTACACAAAACTAGATATGGAGATTTAAGATTTATCAAAATTATTTCAGAGACGTGATTATGTTGTTAGCTTATTTTAAGAAGCCATTAAGGCCAGTGTTGGGGAATGAGGTGGAAACACGAGAAACAACGTGGTCAATAGTCCAAAAGAATTCGGCATAAATAATAATGCGGGTTTTCACGTTTTCAATCAACAAGGCATATAAAAACAAATATCACTATGAAATATGTTTTAAATTGATTTTTTTCCTAATTTTATCTATATTAAATTAAGTTTTAAATGAAAGAGAACATACAAAAAATCATAATTTAACATTAATTACATGAACAATTAAATTGATACATAAGTATTAATTATTTTTCAAGTGATTTATAATATGGATTATGGCATTCTTCAAGAAGTGATTTGTATTATGCACGGGAAGGAGTATATACAAACAAATCCCACCTCATTTGCCTTGATGAAATTACTCATTATAAATGTGGTTTCACATGTTTCCAAATCATATTTATGCAAATTTCTACAAGTTGTTACGATGGTTTAATGCCCATTTTTTCGTAGTCGGTCTAAATTTCTGAATAAAGGAAGAGAGTTATGTTTGACCTTCGATAGCTAACGTAACGTAACGCCCCTTCAAATTTATATACACATTGATCAATAAAAAAGTTGTTATTGTTGTTATGATGGTTCTAATGAAATTGCTGGTTTTGTGTTTCTTGGTCAAAAGGTAAGGATTCATTTTCTTTAAAATTGTTAGGTTTTTATTAGTAGTGTACCACAATGTGAAACATAAGAGACACTATTCTTGGATCACCTAGGAAAATTACATTGAAATGCCTTTAGATCTGAACCATCCAAAATAATTTTGGATGGTCCACATTTAATAACAATGCAAATCTTATTGCAGCGAAGACCACCAAAACTAGTTTAGGAGCATTAATTATTATGAAGGATCATATATATATATATATAATTTTAGATTGAAAGGTCATCAAGTTAATAAATTTTAAAAATTTTTGGAAAAATAATTAAACAACCATTAAAAATTTTGGTCCATACAACACGGTTAATCGGCTTGATGAAATAATTTTTTTTATAAAAAATAGGATGTTTAAATTTTCTCTTGATTTCATGTTCTGTTAATTTTTCTGAATAATAATACGCTCTGTCAATGGAGGTTCCATGTGACCCATGTCTCTCTTTGATTTTCCATGCAAGGCTGCTGGATATCTTCCCAGGTACTCAACCACACCAGATCACGGATTCCAGTGGTCGTTACAAAGGTGACGACAAATAGGCCACTGTGATTGAAGCGTGCTTTACACGCTCCTCATATTCGCGTGTTTCAGTTCTCGTTCTCTTTTTCTCTATCTAATCTAAAGCCACCCCTGGCCCTCAACAGCACTATTCCTTTCAGACAGACAGGAGAGAGAAATTTGACAGGGGGAGAAGAGAGAGAAGCAGAGGAAAGAAGGGAAAGGGGCAAGGGATTCGAGAGTGTTTGTGTAGTAGTCTCACATGTCCGTTATGCCGTTGGGGCCGCACCAGCAACAACCGCCGGCGGCGGCGGCAGCTCCCCAGCCTCCACCTCCGTTGCCGGCACAAGCTGAGAATGACAAGGTACTTGCGTTAAAGCATTCTTCTCATTGTATGGAAAACACCGGTTGTCATCCTCTCTATTTCTACCTTACTGCGCCTGAGTGGTTTCCGGTTCTCTGGTTGTCTTACATCCAACTAACTAGCTCCGGTATGAGCTGAAGTTTGAGCGATCTACTAGTTGTTGGTGATTTGAGCTTCAGAGAATGAAGCTTGCTCGCCGGAAATTTTACCCGGCGAGATGCCGATCGGAGTGGTTTCACGGATTCCTTGAAGAGTGAGGGTTATTATTTGTTTTTTCCACCAAAGGAGATGGTGAGAAGAGGCAAATTAGGCTGGATTTTCTTTCTTTCCGGTCTGTTTTAGTTGATGCTTCACGGTCGAGATCTTAATGTTAAAATGCAGCTGGCTTGCCTTTTTAGTTTGATGGTCCTGCTAAGAAAAGAAGGGAATCCAAAGAAGCGCATAATGCTGATTCCTGTACGTTTATTCAGGCACTCTTCCCTTTCGCAAATGAGAGAGGGAGAGAGATTCTGACTAAGTACTTAACTATTTAGAATAAGGGTGTTGTTGTCTTAGCCTCTGAATTTCTAATCGTCTGCCGCTTCCGGAAAATTCCTTACCGTCTTTGGAGTATGATGATTTTTCTTTCTCAGTCAGCTTTCTTTCACTTAACCTTCATTCTACCGTGAATTTTTGTTTTAGGCTTAGCTTTGTATATCTTCTGTCATCCGGGTATAATTATAGTTAGATCTTCGGTTCCTTGCTAAAATCTTTTATATGCTACCCTTTTATTGCGGTACACTCTTCTTTTACTTCACTTTCACGTTTTCTGTGAGAGTACTCTCCTGTCATATTGTTTTGGTATTGGTCGACCTTTTTGTGCCCTTTCCGTTTCTTGCAGTTGCCGTGGTATTTCCTCAGAATGTTTTAGTTTGCTTCAGGGAATCGATGTCCTTAGATTCTTTCTGTTTGTTGTCTTAATTGACATGAAAGCTTTTCTTTGGCATGTGATACTTTCTTGTGACTTGTGGACACCTGATTTAGCTTTATTTTTGCATATACCCTTTGTGGTCTTTATACTCTCCCTTTCTTCAACTTCGTCTTCTGAATTCTGCCTGAACTTTTCTGGTATTCATTTGATTCTAATAGCTGTGTTTAATTGTTGCACATCTACTTCATCATGCAACGTTTCTTCAGTCATGCTCAGCGATGAGATGTTATATGTCATTATTTAATTGTTGTTTGATTTAAGATACTGCTCCAAGTTTCTTTGCGACATCAGCAATTGAGTGGGAGTTAAAATCATTGACTACCTGTCAGCTGTGTTTATGCATGTCCATCAATGGCTTTACCATGTCAAATCTATGCCACATATTCTGCATATGATATGTCATATCAAGAGAAGGCTTTTTAAACTAAATGAACAACCAAATTGATAGTCACAAATAAACTAGGAGCAAAATGTAACAGCTAACGAAATGAAACAAGTGATCATACATATTGCAACAAGAAGAAACTTACAAACGAATTCTTTATTTGGAGAATTGCTATACCATGAAAAATGTCTCTTGTTTGTTATAAATTTCAGGAAATGTCAGCTACAGTCCTTGAGGGGAATGATGCAGTCACTGGCCACATAATCTCCACCACAATTGGAGGCAAAAATGGGGAACCTAAGCAGGTTGGGGACGTGTTCATAACCCTTTTTATTAACCTCTTAATTTCTTGGAATATAGATATCTTCAACCCTCAAATTGTCTGTCTCAATTGCGCGAATGATTGTACATAATGATTCTTGTTTTAAATAAATATTCACTCCCTTATTTGGATGGGATTGAACTACATTTTCGAGTGGGGGGATCTAAAGTTAATATGTTATCCTTTATGTTTAAGGAAATTTCCAGTGGTACTAACTGCCACCTCTCTCCCTTCAACCATTTATCTCCTAACTCCTTATAATTTGGGTCTAGAAAATTGGCGATAATATATTAATATTGATTTCCACCGCACAAAAAAAAAAATGCTGTCTTTCTATCTCTCTGTTTTTTTTCCTTTTCAATTTTTAGTAACATATGTACTATGTTCTCCTCTGATGTGTTTGTAGACCATCACTTACATGGCAGAACGCGTTGTTGGCACTGGTTCATTTGGAATTGTTTTCCAGGTATGTGTAAATCGATTTCTGGGTGACAGTTGTTCTTCTAAGCTTTTTCTGCCTTAAAATATCTCATATGGCTTCCTCTCTGTCATTTGGGGTCTCCTTGACCCATACAAAGGCAAAGTGCTTAGAGACTGGAGAAGCAGTGGCTATAAAGAAGGTCTTGCAGGACAGGCGGTACAAGAATCGTGAGCTTCAGTTAATGCGTTTGATGGATCACCCGAATGTCATTTCCCTGAAGCACTGTTTCTTCTCTACAACAAGCAGAGATGAACTTTTTCTCAATTTGGTTATGGAATATGTCCCTGAAACATTGTATCGAGTTCTAAAACACTATACTAGTATGAATCAAAGGATGCCTCTCATCTATGTGAAACTTTATACATATCAAGTATGAACTCTTCCTTGTTACTAATTTATTTTTTAATTTTGTTGTTGCTCATGCTTGAATTCTTATAAAAATTGGCACATGATGCTCAGATCTTCAGGGGACTAGCATACATCCATACAGTACCAGGAGTTTGCCATAGAGATGTGAAACCTCAAAATCTTTTGGTATGTATTTCTGTGCTTTATCTCCTTGATGCTCCTCCACACATTTGTTCTTAACATTTTCCATATCTGTTTATCAGGTCGATCCTCTCACTCATCAAGTTAAGCTTTGTGATTTTGGGAGTGCAAAAGTTCTGGTAGGTTATAAAATCTTATGCCGCTAAGTGACAACAGCTCTTTTAACCTGTGTGCTCGTGCAATTGTAGTTAAGTCTGTGTGTGAATATGTGACGGTGACCCATAAGCAAAAATCTTGGCCCAACATTTTTTTCTGGATGGACACCTGGCCCAAAATTTTTCCATATCATAAGAACAGTAAATGGGTGAAAGGTTCTTGGCCAGAATCACATGCTTTTCTGTTAACACTTTAATCATTTGTCAACATGATGAGATTGCTGTGTTGGGTCTCAACTTATAAAAATAAAACTAGGTGGGCCCCTGTATATTGCACAAAGTATGAGGAATGAGTTGTTCTGTTTGTGGCTTGTGGATAGTACTGCATGCTATAGATTTATATTTTATATTGTTTTATTTCACTTATTCAATTGCAATTTATATCAGGTCAATGGTGAATTAAACATTTCATACATATGTTCACGTTACTATCGGGCCCCAGAACTAATATTTGGTGCAACAGAATACACAACTTCTATTGATATTTGGTCGGGTGGTTGTGTCCTTGCTGAGCTGCTTTTAGGTCAGGTTAGTAATATTATACTAAAGAGGTGTTTTTCCTTTTATTTATTTTTTCATATTTTGAATTTTTGGTTATATTGATTTTACTTCTGATGGTTTTGGATGTTTCTTCAGCCATTATTTCCAGGAGAAAATCAGGTGGACCAACTTGTGGAAATCATCAAGGTGATCTGGTTTCAATTTTGATGACACCATGGTTGGATGAGTCTAGTTTTAGAATGATCATTATTTGGGTGTGTTGCAGGTCCTTGGTACTCCAACTCGAGAAGAAATTCGTTGCATGAACCCTAATTATACAGATTTTAGATTCCCTCAGGTTAAAGCTCACCCTTGGCACAAGGTAAAGGCATTTGGTCATCCATTTTCCTTCTCATAGATGCAATGTTGGAAGCATGGTTTTCAAGATGCAGTTGAAAAAAAAGAAGAAGAAAAAAGCTGTCAAGCTGAATTTGAAATCAAGTAAATGAAGATAAGTAAAACTGTGAAACCATTGCCTACAGATTCTGAGGATTAACTTGATGCGGTTGTTATAGACAAAAATTTGAATTGGCTGTTAAAACCAAGGTTATCAAACCGAACCAGACCGGTCCAGGCATTAACCTTGTTTAGTTCTTTTTTTAAAAAAATAAAAAAATAAATTGTGTTCTTTATAATTTCATATTAATAAACTCAAAAAATTCACTTTCTCACCAGTTTGACTTTGGGTTAGCTCTGGTTTGATGCACTGACCCTTGACTCAGTACCACCACTGGTTCCGGTTTGGGTTTAATAACTGTGGTTAAAACAATATATATTCTTGGAACTTCTTTTTCCTTTGTTTTTGGTGTTTGGTTCATTGTACTAATTGCTATGTCCATGGTTCAGGTTTTCCACAAGCGAATGCCTCCTGAAGCAATTGACCTTATATCAAGGCTTCTCCAATATTCGCCAAGTCTTCGCTACACTGCGGTAAGTAGGACAGCCCATACTATTCCCTCCCCTTGTTAAGGGGAAAAATGAAAGAGAAAAAACACAAAAGAAAAGAAAAAGTATCCAAAAAGTCTTGGTGGTGTCTTTCTATATGGGGGTTTTGGTTAACCTTGTGCTATAGTATTTTTGCGATTGTACTGTGCCTATTACTATTATATTATTTTGATTTTAATTGCTCTTCTAAAATTTGCTTGATTCTTAGTAATGACTTTTATTGTTTCAGCTGCAAGCATGTGCACATCCTTTCTTTGATGAGCTCCGGGAGCCTAATGCCCGACTTCCCAATGGCCGTCCACTGCCCCCACTTTTCAATTTCAAACAGGAAGTATGTAGCTGATTTATTCCTTCTATCACATGTGATATATGCAAGGCAATTGCAATGTTTACCATTCATGTTCGTAATGCATCCTTGTGAATGTCCATGCTTTCTTCATGCTGTATGCTCGAGAATCTCTGGCAAAGCTTCTTACATAACTAACAATAGCTGCCCTTGAACGTAACATGTTTGACAAGTTCCTTTGCTAAGAATGAACGTGAATTGCGTTATTTTATTTGCAGCTGTCTGGAGCATCGCCTGAATTGATAAATAGGCTCATCCCAGAGCATATTAGGCGGCAGGTTGGCCTCAACTTCCCTCATCCGGTTACATAGATGTAAAAAGACATCAAAGGAGTCAGCTATTATAGTAATCAACATGTAATGAAAGGATGGTCTATGGTTGATCAATATAGCTAAGGTTATGGCGTAATATTCTTCAGAGTTCCTCCTCCTATGAAGACGTATGCATGTACTGGCTGCTCAGCATTACCTGGAAATCGGTTCTTCTGTCTAGCAGTTTAGTTATAGAAAACTATTCCCTGCATCTGTACATTGTTTTTTATCAGATTCCAGAAAGCTAGGAGTATAAAATGGGTCGTGTCTATATATTTAGGGGTTGCCAGAGCCCACCAAATACTGAAGGGCCTCGGTGGTATTAGTTCCGCATGCTTTTTACATAATCATCATAGTCAATGTTGTGTTTATGTTTTATCTTCTTGCTTAAGACAATATCTTGGTTCGAGACCAGATTTACATTGTTTATTTCTCCTGTAGCCCTCTCCCCATTTTGCCTATTTTTTCTACAATTTCTGACTTTTGTCCAGTGCGGCACCATAGAGGAGGAAAATAATCGTTTCAAAAGATTGATTAGCTTAAGGCCTGCATTTTCTTATAATTTAGTGGTCACTGTTCATGTATGGTTGTAATGGGAATTGAAGAATCTTGTCCCAACAATCTTTTTCTGAAAGTTAAGTAGTAAATCCGTCTTAGAAGTGTAGGTCAAGGAGTAATGTTCTGAAAGTTTGTTTATGTTTCAATGTTGCCGAAGAAGTTTTAAAAGGTAGTAATGTTGTTTTATTTACGTTGATTGTAAAAAAATTGATATTGATTGCCAACTTTTAAATGAAAATGAGCAAGCTACATTTTAAAACTTCTGAGGCAACATTAAAACTAAAAAAACTTTTAAGGCAATATTGTTTGTAACTTCTGAAGCAAATTTGCTATTTAATCTTTTTTTAGGTGTCATTATCTCCTATTCACGCCTCCATATTGATGCCAACTCGGTAGTTATCTCTGGTAGCTGAAGCATGCTCGTTACTAGTGAATAATTTGGTCAAGGGTTGGTTATAATGGCATGCACCATGTGGTGTCCTATCAGACTGCGCATTGTCAAAATCACTGGTATACTGTGAAGCTTGCCTGACATCGATGGCAAAAAAACTTTTCATGGTTTATGGTCTCTTTCATTTATCTTAACTAATTTTAGAAAGTGATAGATATAGATGTATAAAACAATTTGTTGACCAACTTAAGAATGGTAGTGCGTATGTGACTTTTTTTTCCCCCTCTTCATCTCTTTCTTATCGCACTGTATGCAATAATTAATCTACCTTGGCTGAAAATGAAAAATGTGTTATAAAAATAATGATACATTTGAGATAAATATATAGAGAACAAGAGCAAGAGAGAGGAGAAAAATTCTCATTCAAAGTATGTTTTGAATGCTTACATTAGACCTTTATTTATAGTTGTAAAATGGGTTGTTTGATGTAATTTACATCCGAGTCATTTGATGTAATTTTCCTTTAGGCCAAATTATTCAACTCCTCTCGTGAAGGGGAAAGAATAATTGTGTGTGAATCCCACATCTTTATATCATAATATACCAGGACAGAATATAAGAGTTTAAGAGTCAATAGATATCCACATAATTAATATATTCACAACGCTCCTCTTAGATATCCATTATGAATGTGTCTCATTAAAAACTTTAATTAGGAAAAACCCAATGGAATAAAAACCTAACCAAAGAAAAGAGTAAATCATCCATTAATACACTATCTAGTGTTACCTTATTAAAAACTTTTCTAGGAAAATTAAGTAGGATAAAACCTAGATAAGGGAAAAAGAGTATAACGTGTATATATCCCCCTCTTGATAACATCATTTGAGATCTGAGTCTCTAAAGACCAATACCATGGACAAGCTTTTTAAAAATTGCTCCTGAAAGTGACTTAGTGAATAAATATACTAGATTTTCACTTGAATTGATTTGCTGAATATCTATTTTACCTTTCTTTTGAAGGTCACAAGTAAAGAAAAATTTTGGTGAAATATGCTTTGTTCTATCACCCTTGATATAACATTCTTTAAGTTGAGCAATATATAAAAAATTATCCTTATATAGAATTTTTGGGACCATTTTTCTTGAATATAAATGACAAGTTGTTTGAATGTGATATATTACTGACCTCAATCATACACATTTTTTACTTGCTTCATGCATTACTAGAATTTTTGCATGGTTAGATGATGTAGCTGATATAGTCTACATAGATCGTCATAAAATAGACGCACCTCCACATGTAAACAGATGACATGTTTGTGATTTATCATCGTGTGAGTTAGACAAAAATCTAGCATCTACATAGCCAATCAGTTCATACTTGGATACATTTGAGTAATATAACTCGATGTCCATAGGGCCTCTGAAATAATGAAGAATGTGTTTTACTCCATTCCAATGCCTCCATGTTGGTGTGGAACTATATCTTGCTAATAAATTAACAGTAAATGATATATCAAGATGTGTGTAATTAGCAAGATATATTAGTGCTCCAATAGCATTAAGATACGGTACTTCTGAACCAACTAGTTCTTCACCTTCTTCGCTAATTATTTAAGGTCGAAATGGATCTTTATCAACCTGTAAAGATCTTATAATCATTGGGGTACATAATGGATGTGATTTATCCATATAAAACCACTTTAGGACCTTCTTTATATAAGTTCTTGATATACAAAGATCTCATTCTTTAGATATTCGATTTGTAGTCTAAGACATAATTTCGTTTTGCCTAAGTCTTTCATTTCAAATTCTTTTGTCAAACAATTAATTGTTTTTAGAAGCTCTTCAAGGATTCCAATGATGTTGATATGATCAATATAAATAGAAATTATAGCAAATTCATTTCTAGATCTTTTCATAAAATTGCATGGGCATATTGGGTAATTTTTTTACCCCTCTTTCAACAAATATTCCTTGAGACAATTATATCACATGCGCCCTGATTACTTCAAGCCATTAGAGACCTATTTAACTTAATTGAGTATTGTTCTCGAGAATTTATATTAGATGCTTCTGGCATCTTAAGTCAGTCAATGATTTTCATATAAATATCAATATCAAGTGAGCCATACAAATAAGCAGTCATGACATCCATTAGACGCATGCCAAGTCCTTCATTTACTGTTAGGCTAACCAAATAACAAAAAGTAGTTACATCCACTACTAGTAAATACGTTTCTTCAAAATCAATGTCAGGTCTTTATGTAAAGCCTTGGGCTACAAGAAATGTCTTGTATCTTGTAATTTCACCTTTTTCATTTTTTTTCGTACAAAGACCCATTTGTATCTAACTAGCTTTACATCTTCAAATGTATGGACTATAGGTCTAAATACTTTTCGTTTTGCATGTGATTTTAATTCTATATTAATGACATCTTTTCATAAAGGGTCAATCCTTTCGTTGTTGGCACTTGCTAATAGATTTTGGCTCATGATCCTTATTATCATCCATCATATTATATGCTATATGATAAACAAAGGTGTTATCAACATCGATTTCATTTCGGTCCCATTGGATACCATTTATAACATAATTTATTGAGATCTCATTATTTTTACACATTTTAGGTACTTGGGTCTCTTTTGGGATTACAACATTCTATTTTGAAGATATCTCTATTGAAGATAATAACTCTTCAGGAGATAGTTCTTTTGAAGTTACTAACTTTTTTTGATTATCCTTACTATGACCATCTATATTTTTATCTCCTTTTCTCTTTTAAGGATTTTTATCTTTGGAATCGATGAGCCTGCCACTCTTCATGCATGCTTTAGATTCATTTATATTAGGTTGTCTTTCAGGGACATCAATTCGAATAGAAACATTAGTAGGTGGGACATGTGACTTTATCATTTTCTTTGGGTTAGTAAATGCTTATAGCATTTGATTAACTAAATTTTGCAAATGAATATTTTTTAAACTTATGGTTCACATTGTTTTGTACGAGGATCAACATGAGCCAATGATAATTCATTCCATCTAATTTCTTTAGCCAACTGCTTATTTTCCCTCCTCAATGTTAGGAAAATTGATTCATCAAAATGATAATCAGCAAATCATGCCGTAAATAAATCTCATGTAGATACTTCTAAATATTTTATGATTAAAGGAAATTTGTACTAAACATATATTCTCATCCTTCTTTGAGGACCCATTTTGATACATTGTGGTGGTGCTATTGGCACATATACTGCACTAAAAAAAAATCTTGATATGGGAAATATTAGGTTATTGACCAAAAACCATTTATAAGGGGGAAACTTGTAGGTAACTAGTTGTTCTGATGCAAATTAACATTGTCGCATGCAAAAATAGCATGGACCCAAGCAGAAATTGGGAGATTAGATCTCATAAGTAAAAATATTGCAATGAGTTGCAATCGTTTAACCAATGATTTTGTAAGTCTATTTTGCGTATGAACATGAGTTACATGATGTTTAACATCAATTCCAAGGACAAACAATATTCATTAAAAGCTTGTGAAGTAAATTCACTAGTATTATCAAGACGTATTTTCTTGATAGGATAATCAAAGTAATTTGCTCTTAATCTAATTAATTGAGCAAACAATCTTACAAACATCCAACCATTTTATTGATGCATAAATTAAAACCATATAGTACCTAAATGGTCCACATGGTGGGTGTGTCGGCTCACAAATATCTCCTTGTATCCGATCTAGAAATGTGAGAGACTCGTTTTCTATTTTACTTGGTAAAGGCCGTATAATTAACCTTTCTCTTAGAACATGCAGCGCATAGGAAAATATAGGATTGTTTACACTTAAGAGTATGTCCACATGAGTTCTCAATTAATTATCGCATCATAATTGACTCAGGATGGCCTAACCTATTATGCCAAACATTAAATTCATTAGTGAATTTCTGTTTTACATTGACAAATTGCTTTTTTGTATTGGTAAATTGGTCTATATTAGTAAACTTCTGGTTTATAATAACATGTGTTTCAATTGTGCTTATATATATACAATACAAACTAGAAAAAAAAGCAGAAAAACTTTCTAATATGCATTTTCTACTTAAACTATGTTTATGATAGCAAGACATTCTTGATTATTTTTAATTGTTGTTTCTATATGATATCTATTTCTGCGGATATCTTTGAAACCCAACAAATTTCTTTTAGAGCCTACTTAGTTTAAGGGAGGGAGGAGAGTGAGATTTTTTCTCTCATCTTTACTAAATAGGCTATGGAAAATTTTCAATATTCCAAAAATATACTCTAAACAAAAAAAAAAAAAATCTTCTCATTGATAACAATTTGGTCACATATCCTCCTTAAGGACTCTTCCCCTTCTACCCTCTCTCCTCAAACCAAACAAGCTCTTATACTTGGTAGAATAAAATGCATTATTAATGCATAATTTTGTTCCTTTAAGTAGCAAAATATTAGCTCTTTTGGAGCCCTCAGTCAAATTTTTGCTACTAGATATAATCTGAATATTGGCTTTTAGCATTACTAAAGAAGCAAAATATTTATCATTTTTTAGTATGGTGTGAATTGTTGCGCTATCAATGAGACATAAATCTTAAGGATCAATGTCAATGAGAGTCATTCTTTGTTAAAAGATACATGAAAATAAATAAAAACATAATTAAAAGAAATACATATGCTAGAAACAAGTTTAATAATATTAAAACATAGCAATTTAAATAGACAAAGATAATTCATGTTAAGAAATCAACAACATCCAAATGATCAATATCAATGTCTCTATGATCAGAATTCTCAGCCATATCAATATGATTTACTTTGATCTTTGATCCTTTACCATTATTTTTCAATGATTCTTGGTAAAGTTCAACTAAATGTCTTGGCGTACGACAGGGTACAAGACCAATGACCTTTGTCAACACAATGATAACATGCATTTTCAACATGTTTGTTATATCCACTTGTTTCCCTTTTGTAGTTCTTTCAATCTTCCTCCTTTATGGCAGAAATTTGATTCACCATGATTTGGAACACATCCACGGCGATATCCACCTTTACATCCACGTTCTCAGCCACTAAAAGATTCACTAGTTACTACATTTGCTTTTGGGAATGGAGTTGAACCTGTTGGACGAGATTCATGATTTTTTAATAAAAGTTCATTATTCTATTTAGCCACAAGGAGACAATAAATTAATTTAGTATATTTCTTGAAACGTTTTTCACGACATTGTTGTTGTAGGAAAAAATTGGATGCATGAAATGTGGAGAATATTTTTTTTGACATATCTTTATCAGTAACATTCTCTCTACATAGTTTTAATTGAGAAGTAATTCTAAATATGACTGAATTATACTCGCTCACAGTTTTAAAAAACTTGCAAATGGAAATGCATCTAGTCATAGTGAGCTTTTGGGAAGATGACTATTTTCTAGTGATAATACCTTTCTTTTAAATTGTTCCAAAGAACAAGTGGGTCTTTCATAGTCAAATATTCAATTTTTAAACTTTTATGTAAATGGTGGCGTAGAAAAGTCATGGATTTGGTTTTATCTTGATTAGATGCTTGATTCCTTTCTTTAATTTGTCTTCAAAATCATGTGTATTCAAATGGATTTTCGCATTCAACATTTAAGATAAATAGTTCTTTCTGGTAATATCAAGAGCCATAAATTCAAGTTTTGCAAAGTTTGACATGGTTCAAACTAATTAAAGAAATAAATGAGAATTATTAATATAAATACTAATGATAATAACAGAAAATTCACAAAAACAATAAGTAAGGTATTATAATAAAAATTAAAACTTTATGGCTTTAGGCCATTTAGTTCTCATAATAAGAAATTAAATTTATATAGCTTCTATCATATTATATAAAAACAAGAAATTAAATTGATATGACTTCTAGTCATATAATTTCAAAATAAGAAATCAAAGGTGTATGACTTCCAGTCATACAAAATAACAATATAAAAGAACTTGTACAGAATACAAATTATCCTATTTTATTTATCAGAAATTAAATTTGTTAAAGAATAACAAAAGAAATGAACTAAGAACAAAGGTAGTCCTCACTAGGATTTAGTTCATCAGTAGGAGAAGAATATGATAAATACATAAATAAAACACTGAAACTAGTATAAATTGTAAATAACAACATAATATAAAACATATAAATAACAAAAATTTCCAATCTTAACCATCGAACCCGATGTTTAAAGCAATCAGTAAAAGTGTCTCTTTAATTCCATATAGTGGCTAAGATTATATCAGATAGATAAAATGAACATATACGGAAATCATTAAAACCAATGACAAAAGCATACCTCTGTTTGAGTTTTTATACCGATAACGTGTTATAAAAATAAAGATAAAAGATAGAGAATAGGAGCAAGCGAGATGAGAGAGAGAGAGAGAGGAGAAATTCCCATTCAAATGTGTTTTAAATGTTTACACAAGGTCTCTATTTATAAACATAAAATCGGTTGTTTGGTGTAATTTATATCTGGATCATTTGATGCAATTTTCCCCTAAGCTAAATTATTCAACTTCTCTCATGAGGCAATAGTAGATTCATGAAGGAATAATTGTGTGAGTCCCACATCTTTATATTATGATATCTGGGGGCGTAATATGGGAGTTTAAAAGTCAATGGAGATCAATATAATTAATATATTCATAAAAATGGTTTTAAATCATTTTTTTATGTTCAACACAAAGAATATAAAAATGTCAAGGACTTAACAAAACAACCTTTGCAGTTTACACTATGAAATAATGGTCACTGTGTGGAAACTTTGGGATGTGTGCTATCGTTTTAACTTTTCGAAGTAGATTGTTGGCAAAAGCAAAACTAAGAAAATCTAAGCTACAGGATCTTGTGTGATCAGGAACACTTTTTACCAGAGCCCCCCTAATGTTCTCAAATAGAAATAAGTCCCAAAATATTTCTTATTTTCTCAGAACTAAAGAAGAGCTTATCACCTCTATAAACAATTTTCCTTTTGCATACCAATTCACATTATCTTCAGCTCATCCCAACACAAAGCAGATCCATTGTTTATCCAAACAGATATGACTTCCAAAGGCCAAAATCACTACATAATTGCTCTGTTTCTTATTCTAGCCGTTAGGAGTTCTCAAGTAATGTCCCAGTCTCCCAGACGCCCCCAGAAAATTCCTTACCAGAAAAATATGAGCAGTGGATTGCAAGATATGGTAAGGTCTAAAAGGATGCTAAAGAGAAGCAGAAACGCTTCCTTATATTCAAGAACAACTTAGAATTTATTGAGTCTTTCGATGCTGCTGTGAACAAATCCTACAAGCTTAGTATTAATGAATTTGCTGACCATACCAATGAAGAATTTAGAGCCTCCCGTAACAAGTACAAGAGTTCCCAAGGGCAGAGGACCATGAGAGAAACATCATTTAGATATAAAAATGTGTAGAATCCCAAAACTTAAGGGGCAAAATGAGAAACTCAAGGAGCAAGTTCAGATCTGACATTATAGAGAGTGATAAGGATAATTAATCTTGATTATTTCCTGATTTGACTTACTTAATGCCTGATTATATGATATTGTATATGTATGTAATCTGTCAGTGTGAATAATATATCGATCAATTCAGTCCTCCAGTCCACTTCAGAATGTTACCTATGTTCCTGCTTCTGTGGACTGGAGGCAAAAAGGTGCTGTTATCCAGTCAAGATGAAACAATACATAAAAACAGAAGATGGTGTTTGTTCATGTGTTTTTGTCTGTTTTTTCCATTCTGACTATGAATAATTTAGGTAATGTTTGTATAATTATAATACTTGTTTGGCTTGCAAAAAACCAGGTGGGTAGGCATTTTCTAGAGTAGTAGCAACTGAGGGGATTCACCAAATAACTACAGATAAATTAGTTTCCCTCTCAATGCAAGAGGTGATAGATCGTGATAAAGTTAGTACTGGCCAAAGGTTGTGAGGAAGGTACAATAGAAGATGGCTATGAATATATCATTAACAATGGAGGAATTACAACTGAGACAAACTACCCCTACAAGGGGGTTGAAGGCACTTGTGACACTGAAAAAGAAGCCTCCCATGTAGCAAAGATTAAGGGCTATGGGAAAGTACCTGCCGATAATGAGGAGGTGCTGTTGAAGGCGGTAGCCGGCCAACCTGTGTCGGCTGCCATTGATGCCTCAGGATCTGCTTTCCAATTTTACTTAGTGGAGTTTTCACTGGAGATTATGGTACAGAATTAGACCATGGTGTAGCAATTGTTGGCTATGGTATTGCTAACCATGGCATTGAATGTTGGAGTTTTCAACTATTAAGGTCATATGAGTATTCTGTTGTGCCAAAACTATATATACTGCTTTTTTGTACAACTAATTGGAATCTCCATTTCAAAAATCAGTAGCAACAATAACTGCAAAAGAGCATGATGCAAAAATAAGAAGATAGAATACCATATACAGGTACAGCTTAACGACTAACAGAACAGAATTGAAAAGTTAACTTTGATCTAACTTTAGTTTTTCACCTCCTACATTGCTATTGGTGGATATCTCCTAAAAATTTAAAAGAATTCTAGTTTCTTTTCTAAATTCGTTCAAGAGATTTACTATGCAATTGACAATATTTTTTAGTACTCTAAAAGCACTTATAACCATATTGGTATCATGAACAGTAACAATATCACCCCCACCCTCCCCTGTTTTTTTCATTAACCCCGACGTTTAACTTTGGTCATTCCTTCAAAAGGAGTTGATGATAGAGTTGTTATGTCAGTAAAATGAAGATCCTGATCAGCTTGAGAAGGAAGAGACTAAGGTTCTCAAAGTTACTCTCCCCGCTTCCTTAATGTAATATAAGACATATTTATCTAATTTATTTATTCTGTAAGTGTAAGTGGGTGTCAATTTGGGGGGGGGAAGGGTGGGAAGGGGAGAGTTAACTATGGTGATTCAGTACATTGATCTATAAAGATTGACACTTGGACATACGTGGGACCCACAAAAATATAAAAGTGACGTACATTTAGAGTAGATAATAAAGATGATATTTTTATCTCATTTTAAAAAGTTTATAAGTATTTTTACACTTAAGAACAATTTATAGTGTCAGATGCACTTTCACGACAAGTTTATGGGTAAATTAAATTTGCCCCTTAACTTTAATAAAAAAATAATTAGCATGGGGCCACAAAAGTAAAAGTTAAACACATGTTTGTCTTAGTTGATGAAATCGATATTTTTATCTCATTTAGAAAAGTTCATGAGCATTTTGGCACCCAAATAATATATATGGTGTTATACACACATAAAAAGTGTATAGGTATTTTTCTACCTTAACACTTTAACATTTTGATAATAATTTTGTAACAAATCAAATCTAAACTATTGAAATGTTGAGGTAAGAATTATAAAATAGGGTTAAAGTACAAAAATACACATGAGTTTTTTTCTAGGAGCGCCCAACACCATGTACCTTTTTTTAGAGCAAAAATAACACGAAGTTACCGTCACATTCCACCGTTAAGTTACTGTTTACCATGATACGAGAGAAAGAAATGAAGTGAACAGTAACATAACGATGGTGAACAGTAACTTAACAGTGAGATGTGACTTTTGCTCCAAAATGGTAACCATGTGTGTATTTTTATTCTAAAAAACACGTGGTGCTGGACGTTTCTGAAAAAAATACTCATGTGTATTTTTTGCAGCTTGACCTATAAAATAAAAAAGGGAAGATGAGAGAAGAGGATTGGAACATGGAAGGGAAAAATACGAGGTTGCAATGGCTACCGTG
The DNA here is from genome assembly GCA_037074495.1 of Acacia confusa. Classification (NCBI taxonomy): domain Eukaryota; kingdom Viridiplantae; phylum Streptophyta; class Magnoliopsida; order Fabales; family Fabaceae; genus Acacia; species Acacia confusa. The sequence goes on from CM073509.1 coordinate 7,580,704, forward strand.
TTTATGACCAAAATGGCCCTGCTTGTTGAAAATATAAAAATATTTACAATTTTCAATAAAGTTTATGTAAATATGTCAACAAGCAGGGCCATTTTGGTAAACAAGAAATATAAATCTGGCACCAATTACTTCAAAGCCCACGCGCACCGATTTCTATCTCCGCTGAGCTCATTCCGGAAGATTTCTCTCTCCCCGCAGGGTTTTAGCTCCAATTTCTTTAAACCCGAAGACATGGCGGCGGCGATGAGAGCGGCAGTGGCGGCGCCTCGCGGTCTAAGGCGGCTATTCTCAACCACTACAACTTCAACCTTCATGCCTCCTCCTCCGACGTCGCCGGGGGCTCCTGGTCGAGAGAAGGCGGAGCCCAGTCCCAATCTCTTCGTCTCTGGTTTGTCTTCTTTCCTGGCTTTTTTGGTTTTTGTTGAAGGGATTCGTAGTATTTTGAAGGTTCATATACGTTTCCGTTTTGGATTCGGTTCTACTTGCACTTTGCTCCCTTATGGTCTGACGATTTTTGGCGTTGTCCCCTTGGCAATTTACCTATTTGTAAATTCCTCTTCTTGAGGAATATAGCTCAAGTTAGTTATTTTAAGGAAATGAACTAGAGATAGCATAGCAGATGTCCAAACCGCATTAAGTTATTTGATATCTGCTCTTAGTGGATGATGCGCTTGGTTCTAATCAAGAATCAACATTAAGGGATTGGATTTTTTTTTCTTTCTTTTCCCCATTTTTACCGCCTTTTGCGGAAGCCGTGAAGTGATATTTGGTATTATACTTTGATTCTCTAAGTACTTGAAAAGCCATATGTAAGAAGTTTTAACATGAGATGTCTGTGTCATATAAAATGTATCTAGGTTTTACATGGGCGTGAGCTTAAGGTATAAATAAGATTTTTTACAGATAGTTGGGGAATTAGTTGTCCTCATGCTTAATGGTACTTTGGGGCTTTTTTCCGTTTGTGTGAGTTTGAGCATAGTTAATAGTACTGCTTAATGAACTTTGTAGTGGAAAGGGCTCAAAACTGCTATAGTGCATAGCGCATAGTAATATCCAAGTTACAACACAAGTGCAGTGCTTAGTTAAAAAAAAACATGATTCACAATGACTAATATACAGAAAACCTAACATAGAAAAATCTATTAATCACGGCATGAAGTACTTAAATCATTAATAACATCGACGTTTAACAAAATCTTTAAGCTTTATCCTAAGATATCTAAAGGAATTGCTCTTTTCAGATTAGCATAATGGATCAAAGTCTGTCACTAGTCTGAATTGATACAGTAGAGTATAGGTTATTTATATCCTAAAATACTCACCTACCCCCTACGGCTAATAAGCCACCAACAAAGTAACATAAACGGTTTCATATTCTTATTGTTGTTCCATATCAGATGCCTCTTCCCTCTTTTACTTAAATCCCTGTTATAGTTGGACCTCATGAATGCTAAATCAATCTAATTTTAATTACACATGTTAACATTGAACTAATGAAATAATAGTTAGCTATTGCCTCAATGTAAAACTATATATATGTGTGTGTGTGTGTGTGTGTGTATTTTTTTTTTTTTTGCAACAATACAATGTACTTGTTCTTTCTTGCTCAATGTTAAGCTTGTGACCTTTACATTTTGTTATAATCTGATACTTTTTGTATTTTATTTGTTGTATTTGCTAGAAAAAAACCACGAGTTGATTTCTAGTTTTGATAGATTAGGGAAATAATTCAGTTTTCAGTTAGTTGTGCTGCTGGGAATTGCGAAGACATTTTAAGTGTTTGTTGCAATGCTGAGATGACTTTTTTTATACAATATTTGTCATAATCTAGGTTACATCCCTTCTCAATTCAAATATCTGGGTTTGTTATGGTAAATATTCTATACTTCTCACACTTTCAGGGCTTAGCAAGCGTACTACTACTGAAAAGCTGCGTGAGGCATTTTCCCAGTTTGGTGAAGTTGTTAATGGTTTGTCCTGCCTCTACAATTTAGGCTATGAACTATTTCAATGTATCACTGCACTTGGTTCTGTTCAAAATTCTACTTTTTAAAAAAAACCATAACAGTCCTTTGTTTGGGCTTTTCAGCTAGAGTGGTAACTGACAGAGTATCAGGTTACTCTAAGGGGTTTGGCTTTGTAAGATATGCTACCATAGAAGAAGCTGCAAAAGGCATTGAGGGCATGGATGGAAAGGTAAGTGGGATGGCTGGACTATAATTATGAGCTTGGAGTTGAACTTCTGTAGAGAGATAGAACGAATTTACTTGAGTTTCCTCTGTCTATGTGTGGAATTGGTTTTTTGTGAGTATTTCTGGATGTTTTAATTCTAGATAAAATTGCAATGTGACACACCCAGGACTGGATAAATTGACATACGAGTTAAAATTTCGACATGGCACCCTAGGAGGTAAAAATAATGTTGCCTGAAGATGCCAATGTTGCCTTCCATCACCTGATGCTGAACTTTTGCACGCTCACCTTTTGTGCACCCAGGCCTCACTCAATATGAGTTTTTCCTCAGAATCGTCATTTCTCTACTCTCACTTGGAGTTCAATATATAACTTAGAACTCTAGGACAATTTTTGCTCCTGGCATCATAATATGAACATTTTAGGTCACATGTGCTTATTTGACATAGCACTGGTAAATACAACAGATATAAACACGCTTTATGATTGAAAACATACTACCTCGGGTGCACTACCAACGAAATCTTATATTAAGAACCCTAGTAATATTTATGGCCTTGCTCATTTTAATATCTCTGTTTTACTCCTTTTTTGTTCTGGTGACTTTGGCTTGCCTTGCTAGGCAAATGTTGATATTCTCGGTTGCTATTTACTCATCTTTTTCCTTCATTGTATGCAGTTTCTGGATGGTTGGGTTATATTTGCAGAGTATGCGAAACCAAGACCACCACTAGGACAACCTGGACAACCCATGCCTCCTCCGTATGGCCAGCATTAATTCCTATTATTTACCTGGTGATTGTAACACATTGAATTGGGTTTACATTTGCTGACCACAAAAGACAAAAACATTATTTTATAAAAATCATGGGAATTCTTCTAGTTCCTCAGTTTTGCATGTGTGTTATGGGAGATCAACCTTATGAACTATATTATTGAAATGCAAAGGTCTTGACATGTGGTGGAAGATTTGAGTTCATGCAGGAACCTGTACGACCTGGAACCTTTGGTGGATATACATATGTAGCAGTAACTTTATCTTCGGTTGTTTGATTTCTCCATGAATTATTTAATCACTCAGTCAGGAAGCCATGGCTTATAAAGCTCAGATTTTTCTAATGGTGTTTTGATTCGAAATGTCTCTGTTTACTACTAACTCTGCAAATATCTATATTTAGTTTTGAGAGCAATGATTGAATGAGATGAAAAACGCAGCGCTTTCCGGGATGATCAATTAGTAAGAGTGTTCCTGTTTAAGTTGGTGATATCCAAAAATAACCAGTACATCCTATTTCTCTTTTCAGCTTTGGTTGAACTTCATTGCGTGTTTTGAAGGGTAACCATCGATTTAGTTGCATGAGGTGGAGTTTTTGTTGCCTGAGTAGGAGAAAAAGAAAGGAACCAAGACAACAGAAATAATAGTTAAAAAGATACTTAGGTAATTCATAATTGGATCTCAATGCTCATCACGATTTTGTGTTCCTCTATTGAAATTTTGAAAAATGTGAGTATCATATTAAAATTAAATTAAAGTTTTGGTCGTAAGCTAAACACAGTTTCCTTTGCCATATCAATTGCCTCATATTTTTGAACTATACAGATGTATTTTATTCACTAAATACAATCTGTCGATAATTTGGTGGAGGACTTTATTATTCTAATAATGCATGAAATATATACACACACCATGTTATATAAAAGCAAAACATGAAGTGTTGCTTTTTTTCAACCGAAAGATATAAAGCATTATTAATTTATGTGTTTTAATTTGAGACGCGTGGGAGCATCAATACCAATATATGAATTAATGAATGTGTGTAAAAGCCATTGAAGATTACTCTTCCCTCCTCTTTAACATATTTGATGAGTTTATCTTACTCTTAAATATAAGATAAAGTTTTCATATTTATTAATCTTTTTCTAATTTTCTTCCATTGATGCTCCCTTAGAGGGAAGAAGATTGAGAAAATTAAGGAAGATGATTATGATGTTTTAAAACATACTTGTCATATTAATCAACTTCATTAATCAAATTAAATTAGGTAAACATATCTTATATTAAGGACGAAGTATATTACTCCATCCCATCCTAAATATTGAACATATTTCATTGTACAATTTATATGGGTTTTACATTAATGACATGAGATTTTGTCCCATATAGGTTACTGAGATTTTGTCCCTTGGCACGTGAAAATTGGAAAACACAAAACCATGGAATTGTAGAATTCGGCTTTCCTCCTATACCTTTTAACATCCACTGCCCTCCTTTACTTAAGACAATGCCGTTTTGCTCTATTTCAAGTTAGATCTCTGCCTTCCATTGAATGTAATATAGGCTGTTGGTCATTGTCACCTTCATCTTGTAGAAAGGAAACCATCAACAGAAAGGGAGCCCATTGCCCTCCATTGAACCTAATTGCAAGCAAAAAAGGATGAAGCCTCGGACCTGCCAAGTCCTCAAGCGTCAATCTTTTCGGCATCTTCCTCTCTCACTGAGATGGCCACAGTTGACAGAGTTCGCCACAGTCGAGGGGGGAAGAAGATGGATGCTTGTGCCATTTTGTGTGGGAAATAAAATATGGACTGTTTGTTTATTATAATTGCATGGAAGGTGATGAGGGACAACTAATTGAAACAACGCTGTTTAAAATACTTCATCCAATCCATCAAATTTCTCAGTCAATCTTAGCCACCCGTTTAATGTCATGTTGTTTTTCTCATTTTCCTCCCAAAAGAACCAAAACACATCTATCCTCTGTCTTCCTCAAGTTGTGCGGTAAAATATGAGGATGTGGGAAAAGGTTTTGATATATTTCTATGTTTCTATATTTGTGTGTGTGTGTGTGTATTTATGTTTTGTAATTAGAAGAACTGAAGTTATAAAGATCTGTTTAGAGTATAGATAAATAATGTTTTCTTTAACTGAAATTATGTGCTTGAAATGACTGTATTTGGACATCTACCTTTGATAATTTGATAGTATATAGATCCATCATGTGTTTGAACAAGTGATTTGGTTGCTAGTAATTAATTGAAGCTCGGACCTGACTGTGGTTGCTCTAAAATTGTGGTTTTGAGCCATTGTGATGATTATGGAGTAAATATGGCATTCTTACATCATACTCATCAAGTTGTATTGTTGAACAATGTTACCTTTCATTTTTCTCCAGCTTCTTCATTTCTCTCCATTGTAGCCTGTAGAGTTTGATCCAGATCCTTGGGAAATCCCCGCCTTCCTTTTCCTATATAGTCTCACGAATTATATGTTAAAATTTGCTCTCCTGTCTGCTCAGCCTTACCCCATCAGATATCACAAAGAAAGGGAACAAAAGGATGTCTTATTAATATTTACTTCTGTACAGTTAAGGAATAATCCTGCGGCACTGCTAGCATTGTGTCATTGGGCTACTGATAGAGTGGGATCCAGGTGAAAATTATATGGTTATGGATGCTTATAATTGATCATCTGGTTTCTTCTTCTTCTTCTTCTTCTTCTTCTTCTTTCTTTCTTTCTTTTTTTTCCATTTTCTAGGATATGGTCATTCTTCCATACAAGGATAGCCTGTTATTATTTAGCATATACTTACAGCAGTTGGTCTATCATTAGGCAAGGCGTTTGACTTGGATGGTAATCGGGTATGTGGTGCAACAAACTGTTCATATATTTCTATGTTTCTATATATATATATATATATATATATATATATATTTATTGCTTTTGAAATCATAATTTCTATATTTTCGCTTTGAGTTTATATTTTCATGGGTTACATATTTTTCAGTTTTGCATATGGATATAAATTTAACTTCTATATTTGATCTTGAATTTAACAATAGAGAAAAAGGAAGTTTTGGAGGGCATATGGGAAAAGAATTGGGTTTGGAGTTTGAAAACAAAACTTTAATGAAAGTAAAAAAGATAAGTCAAAATATTCCTCTTATCTATATGTTTGTCATAAAGAAGGGATGAAGAAACTAAACATTCGTGATGTGAAAACTAAGAAGCTTAGATAAGAGACAATTCAAAGTAAGAATGAAAGTTAAAGAAGTAAATAGAAAGTACAAAATAAATGAAGTTTTCCTAGAACATAATCATCCTCTTCAACCTCCTGAAGATATTCATTTGTTTGCATCGTTTTGAGGATTGACACCAGCCCAACAATATGGATTAGAAAATGCTTAAAAGGCTAGGATTAGTAAAAAGTCAGCATTCAATTTGTAAAGCCAATATGTAGGAGATTGAACCAATTTGGGATATATAAGAGGTCATGTGAAGAATTGTCTTAAATCAAGAAGGAAACGAGCCATGAAATCATGACTATAGACCTCTTGCAATTTTCTTTGGCTTTAACCATTACAAAAGAGAGGTAATATTTAGAGTGCCATTATTATATGATAAGATTATTGAGAGTTTCAAATGGCTCTTTGAAACTATTTTGTGCGCCCATAAAAATACAAGGTGATTAACTATGTTTATCGATATGTCACGTGCATTAAAGAAGTGATGCCAAAGGTAAAGCATGCCTTGTGTACATGGCATATTTAAAAAAATGCAGTGAAGCACCTTCAAAGCTCAATGATTAGTGATTTTAACCATTGCATGTATTATTGTTGGGATGAAGTCGAGTTTGAAGAAGCTTGGAAAATATTACTATCACAACAAGATAAAGCAAAAAACTCGTGGTTGATTTTTATGTACTAAATAAAGAGAAATGAGCAGTATGCTTTATAAAGAACTCAAGGACACTTGGCATAAGAAGCATACAAATTAGTTAAAGTGTCATTGCTTCTATCAAAAGTTGTACCCATGCTAAATTAGATATCAATTGACTCATTCAACAATTTGATCAAGTTCTAGACGATAAACATTATAACAAATTGAAAAAGAGATGTGGTAGGAAGATAATAAATTAATAAAGAGTTGTTTTAAAACCAATTGAAAAAGAAGAATAATAAAAGCTTCATCAAGCTTTATAGATATACTTTTGATCAATTATTTTTTTTCAAAGATGCTTATGCTTATTAGATATTAAACGTTTCTTTCTAAATATGTTTTAGGGAAAGCATAATCAACTTCAAAAATTTGAGTCTGTCAATAGTGGACAAATTCAAGACTGTCAATATATATTCACTAACATTATAAAGTTGCATAGTGTTACAAATGAAGATTGAATGATTGACTTTGATCTTCCTACATGAAGTCTTCGCTCCACCTTATTTTGTCTAGCTCTTTCATATAACTTGTGACTTCCCTTAGGTTGCTCTCTATTTTGCTCAAACAAACTCATTTTGTACTTTCTTTGCTCTGCTCTCTATTTTGGTCAAGCAGTTAGCTTCTCATATCTTCTCAATTGATGTAGTTTGAGTTAGCTTTATTTTTTGGTTAAGATTGCTCATTATTTGTATAATTTGTTATGAAACAAAGTCAACAAATAGTCACATGACACGTTTCAATCTTATTCATCTTTCTCATATTTGTATTTTCAAATACAAAGCATATTGCATACTACATTACACAATTGAAATATTAGTCTTGCAAGAACATAAATACAATAGCTACGGTTATGGAAGTTTTGTTCTTCACTTCAAAGCAAGTTGTATTGCAACATGACTAAAACCCAACATGTCAAATTTTTCACTTTATGCGAAATGCACAAGGAAGATTCTGTTATGCTTCATCACTTTCTTCATGGTCATCACTTTCCCATAATCAGCCTAATTCCTTCAATCTTACCATTTGCATGATATGGGTAGGACATAATTGCAAGTAACAAAAAGAAGCAATTATCGTTCCTGCACCAAATAAGTTCACAAGGAATTTTGAAAAAGACTTGTGATGATATTTAGTCAAATACAAAACGGAATTGGGTACTTAACACAAGGTATGTGTTAACTTTTCCATATAAATACCAAGCAAGAAAATTTATACCAGCAAAAACTTATACTCATCAGCTTAATAGAAGAGTTTGATAATTAACATAAAACCAGCTGGATTATCATCTGACTACAAGCATTTATAAACCAACCATCAAAAAACAAAAAACAAAAATCATAATGCTCCAGAGACAAAATAACAGAATGACCAAATACAAAGACGCTTTGGAAATAGAAATCAACCCAGGTGGCCAAATATTGATTATAAGCCTTCTTTAATTTGATGAACTTTGTTCAGTACTCTGCCAGACAACCAATAACTTCAGCCAAGAACATCCTGACTTAATAATTCAGTGACATACATTTATGTTAATCAAATAAACCACAATTGTAAGTAAAGGTCATCAGAAATGAACTTGTCACAATTAAAAAGTAATTTTTCCCAGCAGAAACCAACTCTGCATGCAAAATGAGATTTTATCAAAACTTCATATGGGTAATGACTTAGTTTACAAGCTATTGGCGACTGATTGGCCAAAAAGATTAAAAATCTAAGATTATTGTGATTGCTTACAAATGAAAAATAGAAAAATGTCAGCCAACGTCAAGAAATCGCATATGCATATAAGCCTCCTATTAATTTTGGAGACACGGTAAGCAATAGGAAGAAATGCCCAAACACAAAAAGCAGAAATCCAAACTCCGGAACATTTGTAAATTATAATACCAAGAAGGCTCACCAATTATAGTATATCCAAGCATGAAAAATCATGATAATTTCGGCAGAGCAATTTGGGACCAGCACAAGCATCCATCTCCTTCCCCCTTTGACTGTGGCGAACTATGTTAACTGTGGCCATTTGTATATAAGTTTGCTTGCAATCGGTGCTCAATGGAAGGCAATGGGCTCGCTTTTTGTCGATGGTCCTAGGTGTAAACTCAAAATCCATTGCGAACACCTTTCTGTGTGTGTATTCCTGAATGTCTATATATAGACTCACATTAAACAACTTTTGACAGGTGTTCGTCAACTAAACTCCGATTCTCAACCAAAAAAAAATCTCTCTGCATGACAATCCCAACTACCTCCGACCTTTTTTTCTCTCCCATAACGTCTTGCTCTCTAGGAGAGGCATTCATGAGGTTCTTATTGGAATTTTCCTACTACTGCGGCTGCGCTCCCCCGCGTTCGCCGGTCCTGGCAACGTCTTCTTCCTCCTCCTCCTCCCGCTACGGTAGGAGACGGAGGTCGTTCGTTCTCCGGCGACCGGCGCCAAGGCCTCCACCTGCTCATCGGCCCCACCATATTCTGAAGCGAAGGAGGCTCAGAGCTCCAGGTCAGTGGAGGCCGACGCTGGTAACCATCTCCGAAGACGTTGATGACGTCGATGAGGTCGCGACGAGATTGATAACACGAGCCAAGAGGATGAGCCACGCCTCGCAGGCGCTTCATTACGATTACGATTCCAGGTGATTTTTTTTTTTTTAAAAAAAATTGATAATAATTTTATAACATTTTTTTTGGAGTAAACAAATTTGATTTGATAAGAAATTGTTAATTATGGGATTAAGATTAATGTAATTAGGGGTTACTTGCTTGTTTCAGGAGAGCCGGTTCTTCCAGGATTCTAACAGCCTTTTATCCAATGCCATTTATGTTTTGATGAGATGATCAAGTTTTTCTCGTAAGAGGACATCAAGTGTGTTTTTTTAATCTCTCTGATTTTTTCCTAACAACATTTTGAAAATAAAATTGTATATATGTTTGGTTCAATTTATTTAAATGTAAATCCAATTATCAAGTTTCAATGATTAATGTGGCTTTATTTCTGTGTTAGCTTAACTGACCCCCAAGGACTTCAAATGTTGATTTAAGAGGTTGCCAGTTTTTTTTATCATTCTTATCTTACCTTGAGGTTGTGAGTTCGATTTTCCATGAATATAATAAACATATAAGAGTTCCTGGATCCGCTTTGGGGGTGGGGAAAAAAAGTGGCATTGTTTCTTCTTATAATGTTTCAGCTTTATTACTTTTTGTATTTATCAAGATAAAATTTAATGGCAAAGGTGTAAAATACTTGCATGCAAATTGTTTTTACACCTTTTTTCTCTTAGAAGCATCTAACACAATATATTTTTTTTTGGAAATACATTATTTTAGAGCAAAAGTCACATCCCACTGCTATGTTACTATTCACTTCATCTCTTTCTCTTTCTTCACAGTAACATAACGGTAGAATATGACTTTTGTTATGATAACCACGTATATGCATTTTTGTTTCAAAAAAAGAAAAACATATGGTACTGGACATTCCCAAAAATAAAACTAGTGTATATTTTTACTCCTTTACCTTACCTGGTATTTTATATTATGTGGTTGTTTATTATAGTCTTGCCAACTTCTTATCTAATGAGAGGATAACCTTTTGAGTTCTCTAAAACATTTTCCCCATAGAAGCATGCATTACTTGAGTTATGAAATTTGATTTCAAGAGTTTGACAAAAAAAATTTGATTTCAACAGATGAAAATTGATTTTAATTACGTAATATTATACATCAGCTAGGCATGGGGGTACAAAACTAAACTTTTAGTCAAAGTAAAGATGTTGGACAAAAATAAAAGGGTCAAAAAGCAGAGTCAGAAAATTCACACATTGAAGACGCTTCCTCCGTTCACCATTCCGGCGAACGTATCATACAGCGGTTGGTCCACTGTCTCCGGCAAGTAAAACCCCAACAACCCCGCCACGATTCCACAGGCCGCAAACACCGCAAATGGCAGCCCACCACCCAAAACCACCACAAATGGTGCCAATATTGCCCCCATTTGCGCCGCCTGGGTCGCGCATCCGAGCGCTGCATTCCTCACCACCGTCGGAAAGAGCTCTGCCGTGTATATAAACAGCAAATTATACGTCCCCGCCATCCCAAATATCCCCAAAAGCCCACACACCACCCTCGCGACTTTCCACATCCCCACATTCTTCATCAAGCTCCCTAGTAAACAGAACAAGCCACTGAACCATAACGTCCCAATCGTTAACGGCTTCCTCCCAAATTTGTCCAACATGAACGCCGTTATTGTGAAAGCTGGCATCTCCGCCAGCGCATTCAGCAAAACATTAATGAATATGTTGCTATCCAGATTTACAACATTCAAGCTCAGGCCATAGTACACCACCGAGCACAAGAAATTGATGGCCACGGCGAGAAATAGGCGAATTCGTGTCAGTGGCGATCGGATAACATCTACGATGGATCCCGTCACGGCATCCTTTTTATCCGTTTGTTGTTCCTTGCAGATTTGAGTATGGCCTCCGGTAACATCATTGTCCGATGTTTCTTCATCGAGGGCGAGGATAATACCCTCAGGGAGATGCTTACCGTTGGCGCTGGCGATGTCAGACATGAGTTTCATGGCGTCGTTGATTCTGCCCCTGACGAGGTACCATCTTGGAGATTCAGATATGAACGGGACGACAAGGATGAGGAAGAGGAAGGAGGGGATGGAGGAGGCGATGTAGAGAGCACGCCATTCGCGGAAGATGTAGGCAATGCCGGAGAGGAGGGCGATACCAGTGGAGAAGAAGTAGAAGGTGGACATGCCGGCGACGCCACGCTTGGTGGGGCCGACAGGTTCAGTGGCAAGGACAAAAGCACAGAGGCCGACCCCTCCAGTGCTGAAGCCGGTGAGGAGGCGGAGGAGGACGTAGATGGCGAAGTTGGGGGAGAAAGCCGTCAAGCAGCCGAAGATGGTGTTGAGGAGACAGACCACAGTAAGAGATCCTTTCCTTCCCAAAAAGGAATCTGAGAGATGACCGAATATTCCGGCACCTGTAAAACCAAAAACATGACGTTATTTTCACTAAACCAGAAGCCATAGTTCTCTTCCAACAACAAACGACTTGTTTGGATTAATGTTGAAAAAAAAAAAAGTTATTTTTATCTCAAAGTGAAACTGAAATTAGATCAATTGTCTATTAGTATAACATAGATTTTCTTGTATAATATATTTAAAACCCAGTTTCAGAAGGTGGTTTAAAACCAAAAAGTTATAAAAAGTTGCTTTAAAGTGTACTAAAGCCATGACAGACATCCTTTTTTTCTTTCTTCCAACTAACTTAACTAGAAGACAGTGTTTGTTTGTGATCACTGTTGAAGACCTCAAAAACATGTACTTTGAAATAAAACTGTTGTAATTATATACTTGTAGTTTATTAACCTAAGCTGAACTATGTTTCCAAAGTCTATATCAAACAAGCCTAGTTGATGTGTTGGTTGGCAATGAAAAGGAAAAAGAATTGATGCATGAGTGCGTTAGTGAAACGTGCAATTTTTAACTTTTAATTAAAGAGGAGTATCTTATGATTCATCTTTATGGGTCGTGGATATAAAAGGTGCAATGTTTTGGGAAATAGGGGGACAAAGATGCAATAAGAGGAAAAGGGCAAAACGCAAGCCACTTTATTCGCTGAGCCAGTACTGCTATTATGGACCACGCACACACATGCACATATTCTACAAATGTCGCACACAAACAAAACGCACTACTCGCGTTAACTTATCATTACTCGCCTCGTGCCACCTTCCATTAAAGCACCTCTCTTTGTTTCTTTCTTACGTTATTCCCTTCCATTGCTCCAATTTCTCCTTTTTCTCCTCCACATATAATAAACCACATAAAATTTAAGGCATTCTTAAATATATTACTCTTCCCTTGCTTTGCTTTTTATAAAAAGCATTCTTTCTCATATGGATAAAATTTATTGCATAAAAATAATAAGTGACATATATTTTATAAGAGTAAAAATGAGAAGATCAGTTTAAAATTTTAAACAAATAAGATTTACGTTTTCTATTTGGAGAGAGTTTTAAGTAGCTTAAAGCTAGAAAAAAGCTTTATTAAGAAAAAAATAAAAAAAACTTTAAGTGAAGTATTTGGGTTAGGCTTTAAATTTACTAGGCTTTTGTAAGAAAAACTCTTAAAAGCCAGTTAAGAAAAAAGCTCAGTGGGGTAGTTTTTTTCAAAAAACTCTTAATTTTTTGACTTGGGTGATGCTACTTCTACCACCATTAATTCAAACACAGATCATATTTATAATCTGACTTTTTTCTATTAGGTTTCTAACAAAGTCAGGTAAAAAATAAAACACCGTTCTCACTGTTAATCCAAATAGACCCACTATGGATTACACTTATAAAAAGCTTTCATATCATATGAAAAAGAGGATAACATAACTTATAATTAGGACAGAAAGAGATGCATCGAGCCCCAAAAAATATATGATCCTGCATGATTACTGACCACAGCCACCAAGGGAATATCTCAGTAAGCACATGATTACTAAAGCTTAATATTTAGGAAACAATATTTAAAAGTTAGGATAAGAAAAAAGCCAGCAATGTACACCACTAAATTAATTTAGACGATAAGGGAATCTAGTTCACTGATTCTAACGCGTGAATCCCTAGTATCCGTTAGTTTTGGGTCTCTGTGCGACTTGCCGTTTTGGAGATAGCCTTTGTCAAATTTCACATAGAATCAGAAATTTGATCGATGATCGTTGTAGTCCCCGACAAAACTCGGGATTCCCAGCCTATACGACCCAACCCCCCGAAAACGACAACCCATGTAATTCTAATCCATTCTATCCTCACGTAAAACGACAACCACTTACCACGCTTGTCCAGATTCTCTCCTTTTAGCTTCAACATGACTTTTTCAGTTCCCACTTAACCACCAACAAATGTTATCATTAATCTCACTTGCATCACATATCTAATCTAATCTAATCTTCTTTCTCATTAACAAATATAATTAATTTAACTCTTCACCCTTTACTGTGAGTTTTGGCAAGTCCCACATCGGTGGGTTTTGGGTTTGAAGGGGGGAGGTTTTAGTATAAATAGAGTGCCTCCCCCTCCCTTATTCCTCACCCCACAATTGTCTCTCAAGGCATTTGTATATCTTCCTCTTTTGTAGTATTTCACTTGTAAATTATTTGGAGTGAATTTAGGATCTGATATTTCTCTTATATTTGTCCGATTTATTATTTATTAGTTGCATTTAAATATAGTAGTTGGTGCTTATTATATTATTAAATTACGTCTAGAAACTTTGTTTTCTAGTTGGGTAATTTTCTAATATAATCGGTTACACTCTATATTGCGCTTCTTCAACAATTGGTATCAAAGCCGAGGTTCTGTCTGAGTATGCTCTGTGGTTGCAGCTTAGTCTGAGCTTCCACATCAGAAAAGAATTACTTTTGAGCTTTTGTTTTGGCAACTATTAAATAATTTTTTGGAGCAGAAATGGCGGACAAAAGGAGTGATGTGTCCACAGCAGATGTTAGCGGTTCGTCGTTCTCATCATCGTATTTGACCAGAATAGTGTCAAATGCGAAGTTTGCAGTTGAAATTTTTGACGGATCTGGGCATTTTGGCATGTGGCAAGGCGAGGTTCTGGATGTCCTTTTTCAACAAGGACTAGACTTTGCCCTTGAGGAGAAAAAACCAGATAAAATGGAGGAAGAAGAATGGAGGGTCGTGAATCGTGTTGCTTGTGGTACTATTAGATCGTACCTTTCAAGAGACCAGAAGTATCCATACACAAAGGAAACTTCTGCATGTAGACTGTGGAAGGCACTGGAGGACAAGTTCTTGAAGAAAAACTGTCAGAATAAACTCTACATGAAGAAAAGGCTGTTTCGCTTCACTTACGTTCCTGGTACCACAATGAATGAGCATATCACTAGCTTCAACAAGTTGGTGACGGATTTGCAGAATTTGGACGTGACTTTTGAAGATGAAGATCTGGCCCTGATGTTGTTGGGATCACTTCCCGATGAGTACGAGCACCTGGAAACTACGCTACTTCACGGTAAGCAGAAAGTTTCTCTGGAAGAAGTTTGTTCTTCTTTGTACAGCCATGAACAAAGAAGGAAAGAGAAACAAAAAGGTGGAGAGGCAGAGGCTCTAGTGGTTAGAGGACGTACTGAGGAGAAGAAGAGATCAAAGAAAGGGAGATCCAAGTCAAGGTCTAGACCCAGCAAAGATGAGTGTGCCTTTTGTCGAGAAAAGGGACACTGGAAGAAGGACTGTCCGAAGCTGAAGAACAAAGCCAAACCTGGAGATGTGAAGGCCGATATGGACTCAAATGTAGCTGATTGTGATGATGAGAATTCAGATTTCTCACTGGCTACAACAACGTCATCAAAACCATCAGATGAATGGTTATTGGACTCAGCCTGCAGCCATCATATGTGTCCTAACAGAGACTGGTTCACTGATTTTGAAGAAGCAGAGTGTGGAATTGTTCACACAGCAGATAACTCTTCTCTTACCGCATATGGTATTGGTTCAATCAAATTAAGGAACCATGATGGATTGATCAGAACATTAACAGATGTTCGGTACGTACCAGACTTGAAAAAAAATCTCATTTCTGTGGGGACTCTAGACTCAAAAGGGTTCAAGATCACTGCAGAAAATGGAGTAATGAAGATATTCTCTGGTGCACTGGTGGTGATGAAGGGTATTCGGAAGAACAATAACACGTACCACTATCATGGGAGTACAGTTATTGGGACGGCAGCAGTAACATCCAGTAGTGAGAAGGATGCAGAAGCAACCAGGTTGTGGCATATGCGCTTGGGACATGCTGGAGGAAAATCCTTGAACACTTTAACAAGTCAAGGATTATTGAAAGGATTGAAACATTGCGTCATGGACTTTTGTGAGCATTGCGTAAAGGGGAAACACACAAGGGTTAAGTTCGGTACAGCTATTCACAATACTGAAGGTATTTTGGATTATGTACACTCTGATGTTTGGGGTCCTTCCAAAACAGCTTCATTGGGAGGTAAGCATTATTTTGTAACCTTTGTTGATGACTTTTCTCGAAGAGTTTGGGTGTATACGATGAAGACCAAAGATGAAGTTTTGGGAATTTTTCTCAAATGGAAGACGATGATAGAAGCACAAATAGGCAGGAAGATCAAATGTCTTCGCACAGACAATGGTGGAGAGTACAAGAATGATCCTTTCCAGAAGGTTTGTGAAGATAATGGCATCGTCAGACACTTCACCGTAAGAAATACACCACAGCAGAATGGGGTGGCAGAACGCATGAATCGGACTTTGCTGGAGAAGGTTCGGTGTATGTTGTCCAATGCTGGCTTGGGCAAAGAATTTTGGGCTGAGGCAGTGACGTATGCGAGCCATCTCATTAATCGTCTACCATCTGCTGCTATTGATGGTAAAACACCATTGGAACAATGGTATGGTAAGCCTGCTAATGATTATGATTCTTTACATGTGTTTGGCTCAACTGCATACTATCATGTGAAAGAATCAAAATTGGATCCTAGAGCAAAGAAAGCTATTTTCTTGGGGATCACTTCTGGAGTCAAAGGATATCGTTTATGGTGTCCAGAGACGGAGAAGGTTGTGTTTAGCAGGGATGTTACTTTTGATGAGACTACTATTATGAAGCCGGTAACATCTGGAGATACCACACAGACCGATGGTGCTTCGAAGCAGGTGGAGTTTGAAGGAGAGTTGATTTTCCCAGTTCAGAGAAAGGATAGGGAAATGAGAGAAGACTTTCCTGTAGAAGATGAGCCAGTTGAAAGGGAGGTTTCAACCCAGGAACCTCAACAACAACAAGAATCAATCGCAACCGGCAGGCCACGACGAATAGTAAGAAAACCTACTCGCTTTATGGATATGGTGGCTTGTGCAACTTCAATTGCAACTGATGGCATTCCTTCAACTTATAAATGGGCTGTCCGGAGCTTAGAAAAGGAAGAGTGGATGAATGCTATGAATGAAGAAATGCAGTCCCTTCATCAGAATGGAACGTGGAGATTGGCCAAACTCCCAAAGGGTAAGAAGGCAATTGGTTGCAAATGGGTGTATGCGAAGAAAGAAGGATTTCCTAACCAAGGTGATGTGCGTTACAAAGCAAGACTGGTAGCTAAAGGCTATGCTCAGAAGGAAGGAATTGATTACAATGAGGTATTTTCTCCAGTTGTAAAACATTCCTCCATTAGAATTCTGTTGGCTTTGGTAGCACAGTTGGATTTGGAACTAGTTCAGATGGATGTTAAAACTGCATTTCTAAATGGAGACTTGGAGGAGGAAATCTATATGACTCAGCCTGAAGGATTCAAAGTTGCTGGAAAGGAGAATATGGTATGTAAACTTGAAAAATCGTTATACGGATTGAAGCAGTCTTCGAGGCAATGGTATAAACGGTTTGACAAGTTTATGTTGCGGCACAAGTACAGGAGAAGCAAATACGATCATTGTGTGTATTTGCGGAAGCTTGAAGATGGATCTTTTATCTATCTCCTTTTGTATGTTGATGATATGTTGATTGCTTCAAGAAATCAAGCAGAGATTGAGAAGCTTAAGGATCAACTGAAGAAGGAGTTCGAGATGAAGGATTTAGGTGAGGCAAGGAAGATACTTGGCATGGAGATAACAAGAGATAGACAATCGAAGAAGCTCTTCTTATCTCAAAAGGAGTATTTGAAGAAGGTGCTACATCGTTTCGGTATGAATGAAGAAACCAGGACGGTTAGCATCCCACTTGCCCCACATTTTAAGCTTAATGCTGACATGTCGCCGAAGGATGAAGATGAACGAGCATATATGTCAAGGGTGCCATATGCGAATGCTGTTGGTAGCTTGATGTATGCTATGGTTTGTACGAGACCAGACATTTCACAGGCAGTTGGAGTGGTGAGTAGGTATATGCATGATCCCGGAATGGAGCATTGGCAAGCTGTGAAATGGATTCTACGGTATATTTGTAATACTGTAGATGTTGGATTGGTCTTTCAGCAGGGTGTTGATCAATGTCTAGTTGGGTACTGTGACTCAGATTTTGCAGGTGATTTGGACAAAAGAAGGTCAACTACTGGTTTTGTATTCACTCTCGCAGGTGCACCAGTTAGTTGGAAGTCAACTTTACAGTCAACGGTAGCTTTGTCTACAACAGAGGCAGAGTATATGGCGATTACAGAAGCTGTAAAGGAGGCGATTTGGCTTCAGGGGTTGCTTGGAGAGCTTGGTGTTGGTCAGGAAAGCATCACAGTATTTTGTGATAGCCAGAGTGCTATTCAGTTAGCAAAGAACCAAGTCTACCATGCAAGAACGAAGCATATTGACGTCCGATATCATTTTGTAAGAGAAATTTTGGAAGAAGGTGGAGTCACAATACAGAAGATACGAACAGATGACAATCCTGCTGATATGTTGACAAAGGTGGTGACTTCTATTAAATTTCAACATTGTTTGGATTTGATCAACATTGTTGAACATGGTGTTTTGAATAGAAGTTACAATTAGAATTTGTAAATAGGAGAAATTGAGACTGTGAGATCTTGCCAAGGTGGAGATTTGTGAGTTTTGGCAAGTCCCACATCGGTGGGTTTTGGGTTTGAAGGGGGGAGGTTTTAGTATAAATAGAGTGCCTCCCCCTCCCTTATTCCTCACCCCACAATTGTCTCTCAAGGCATTTGTATATCTTCCTCTTTTGTAGTATTTCACTTGTAAATTATTTGGAGTGAATTTAGGATCTGATATTTCTCTTATATTTGTCCGATTTATTATTTATTAGTTGCATTTAAATATAGTAGTTGGTGCTTATTATATTATTAAATTACGTCTAGAAACTTTGTTTTCTAGTTGGGTAATTTTCTAATATAATCGGTTACACTCTATATTGCGCTTCTTCAACATTTACTTTATTTGTTTATTCCTCATACTATAAGCACATTCCAACTTAATGCTGACAAAGCATGTAAATTATTATATTATATATTTAAAATATTAAACTTGAACTTAATATAACTAAATATATTTTGGCCTAAACTCTCGTGATCAACTTGCCATCTAGTGTCAAGACTTGGTTTTATTTTATTAATAAAATATTAAAATATCTTTAAAATCTATCAAAGAGATGCCATTGACTCTCCATTTTGGCATACATATCTCGTAGAGTCGTTGTGGCCACATGAATAAGCATCGTGCTGAGAATAAAAAATTAAAAACAAAGCAATCATATTTAAAAAATAATATTTTCCCTAAGAATATTTAATCATATGTTTAAATATATATCCCCTAATGCTTTCATAAGTCTTCAACAACAGCTGAATTTTCTGACTCTTCAATATTATGGAAGTGATATTTTTATTTTTCTGTTTGTGCATTCTCTACCAGATTCTCATTGTTATACTGTGAACTGGATTCTAAAAATAAATTAAATATTAAATAATAAGAATAGGGATTATTGTGAATCAGAGAGACTGAAACTGACCGATCATGCAGCCGCCGAAAAAAATGGCCTGGACCACGCCGACCTTGTATTTCTCTCCGCAAAATAAACCCCACTCTGAGACCGTTGACGATTCCGGGCCCCCGACCCACTGCCACCACCCGGGTCCGAGGCCACACACACTCATAGCCTTCGGGTCGCATCCCGACCCGTCGATGCACCTCCAATCGGGTTCGCGGTCGGCGAAAATCATGACCATGGTGTGGAAAGCCTCGAGAGCCCAGGCGAGGCTCGTGAGCACGAAGTGTCGGAGCTGCCACCGCCCGAACTCGCCGCAGTGCCGTTGGAGCATGTCGTCGATGGAGACCTTCTCCGGTTCGGCAGCGCCGGGAAACTTCTTCTCTTCCGCCGCTGGTAGCAACGGCGATCGGAGCTCGGGGTTCGACCCATTGGTGGCGGCGAGCATCTCGGAGTCGGTCTAAGGTTTACGAAATGCTTGGATTCCTGTTTTTCTCTCTGGCCTCACCCATTCAGTTCAGTTTTGCGCTTTGTATGTTATATATAGAGGCGCAGAATGGAGTTGTGGAAAATAATTTTTCTTACTATAAAAAATATATGAGCTGTATCTATCTAATTAGTTGAACTGAATTTTAATATCAATATTTTTCTTTTTTGCCAGAATATTATTAATATCATAATATAAAGAGAAAATTACCTTTCAGTGCTTCCCTGACAAAATTACAACTTAACCCTTTTAAAAAAATGCGATGAGGATGCATTTGACGGGGGGTTCGAATGTACTCTTATACCTCTGTTTTCGTTGGCTGTGGGGGCCACGTGGAAGCGGGGAAGGTAATGATGAAGACGATAGAACTATATTCCCTGAAATAGAGTTTTTTTTTTTTTTTTTAAGAAACATTAAAGAATTTATATAAGTTACCTAACCAATTATATATATTATGTATACTATATTATATATAAGTTTTTTAATAATTTAAATAAAAAATATAAATATTTCAAAATAATTTAATTAGCTTCCTTAGTTTTTTTTTAAAAATCAATTATTTTGAGTAATTTTTTTTTTAAAAAAGAGAAAATTTGATGCTAATGAGTTTCAATTTTTTGATTAGGAGTAAGAGTAAGTACTTTTTTTGGAAAAATTATATCAAGGTCCCCAAATAAAAAAAATAATATTAGAAAAATCTTATAACTTATTAATAACAAGTGAAAGAGTAGTCATTAAGAAATGGAAAAACTATCATTAACAAGTTATGAGACCTTTCTGATATTATTTTTCTTAATCAAAATCTTACTGTCATTTTTTCTTTTCTTTTTCCTTTTTGGTTTGGTTGGCTGAGTTGGCAGGGAAAGTATATATCATTTTGGAACAAATATTAAATTTCAAATAGATATAAAAATAAATGAATATAGCATTCACTTTTTTTTTCACGGACCTAATAAAAATATAGATAACTTTTTGGCCTACTATGCTCTCGTTACATACTTTGAAAATGTCCATTGTTATTGAAATCAAGATGACTTTCCTTACATGCTGAACTTGTGCATTGTGATGTTATATTTTAAATTAGATCTCGTATAGTTTGTTTCTTAGAGTTTGGTGAGTTTGGAAATATAAATATGTCTAAATTAAAATTGTTCATATATAGAAAGTTCGAGTTTGAATTTCATTCATTGTTTAGGAAATAATGATGAATAAAGATTCATCAATCATTTGGAAAGATATAATTCTTAAGAAGGTTGGTGAATTATATATTTGGAATGACCCTCTTGAAATGGTTGGTGAAAGACCACAGCATTCTTGAGATGTATATTTTTGTGATTTTTTTTTTGGATAACTACAAGATGTATGTTTTTGTTTAGGTTCCTAAAAAATGATTAATTAGAGACATGAAACATTAAAAAGTCTTGTCTCCTTAAAAAAGTCATGCTACATCGCTTTATTTTTTGTAAAAGCAAAATTCTTACTAACATCTGAAGACTTATAAAGTCTTTTTTTATTTTGGACTGGTGACATCTAGAAAAAGAATTTCAAAATCTTAAATCAGTAATTTCCTATTAAAATGAATTATGAGTTTCTTATCAAATATAGTCAATCCCTTATAATGATAGGAAATAAACCTGATATGAGATTTTGAAATTTCAGAGAATTTTTCTTGGACTATGCCTAAATTGATTTCCTTTAATATTTAAGCACACATTCATTCTGTTATAAATACAATTGTTATATTAAGTCTTCGTTATATTTGGGAAAAAGAATTAATTTTCCATTAATAAATTTTGCCCTTGAAATTGAGAATAACTGAGGGCATATCAAACCTAAGCAAAAGTGTTTTCCACATCTTTTAAATTTGTGCACAATATTTCTTTTGTCTATTTTAAATCTACTTTGTCTACAATCTTTCTTTCATCTATTTTTAATGGTGAATGAGAATACATAGAAATTAGGATTAAAGTGGAAAAATATATATGTGTTTTTATTAAAATAGCGTCTAACACCAAGTATTTTTTTTATATGCTAAATTGACTACATAGTTACAAAATTAGAGTTAATGTCACACAAACTATTAAAGTGGTGGACGTTGACTACTAAAATGGACGGTTTAACTAAAAAGTTGATGTGGGTGCTTACTTGGACTTTTTAGAAGGTAGGTGAAAGCCTAAATAACTAAGTAATTGCTGAGTAGGAAATTCAAATTGTATTAGGGGATTGAAATAGGCCTACGTGTATAAGGCAAAATCACAGAACATAAGAGCTAGAGAAATCGAGCAAGCTAGGGTTCATGTTGAGAAGCTTTAAGTAAACACAAACGCATGTGGAAAGATGGTGACGATGGGGTGGGACCAAATTGTTGAGCTAGAGTTTAACTAAACGTGTGTGGGAGTGAGTAAGTGAGTGAGCAGAGGATTCGTGATAGGGGTTCCTGCAGGGGCGAGCAACGTTCACAACGACGAGAAGGAAGAAGCTACATTGAGAGAGTGAGGCAAAGAATCTTTTTCGTAGAGTTGGAGAATTGTGAAAGTGTGGCTATGGAAAAGCTTAGACGCATGTGAGTACGGAATCTTGCATCAGAACTTGTAGTCGAATAAGCGACAAAAATTTGATCCAGGTGAGCAATGATTGGGACCAATTCATGTTTGCTTTTTTGTTTTCTTTGGGCTATAGTGAAATGCAATGGATGTCCCTAATTTTGAATTTCTTTTGAATTGTGCAGTGGTAATGGCATCAAAGGGAAAGGACAGAATAGTCATTGAAGATGAAGACAATGGGGAAGACATGGGCGAAATGTCAGTACAGAGCGTAATTGAAAAGTATGAATTGGCAATGAAGGGTTGGGTAAATACCAAAGCTAGATTATGGGGAAGGTATAAGTCTATAGTAGAAAGTAGATTAGATGCTGCTGGGGGTGGGGAAAGTGAAAATACTGTGAGACGAAATGATGAAAAAACAAATGAAACGAACATAGTCAATGAAGAAAATACAGTGAAAGGAAATGGGAGTCATTGAGGAAATTGGATGGGGTGATAATTATAATGATATTGATTTCCTTTATGTTGAGGAGAATGTTGCAAGAAAGGAAATAGACATAGACAACCTATATGGTTGTGATAATAAGATTAGAAAAGGAAAACAAAATGCTCCAAAGGGTGACGAAGAGGGTGATCAAAGTGATGAAGACACTAATAGGTCTGATGATGATGACGACACCACTTATATGGGACAAAGTTGTAGTTCAGTTACAGAAGAAAGTGTGTATGATGATTTAGAAGTCAGAGATGTGGATATGGAGGATTTAAGTGATGCTAATGACGATGGACTAGTGAAGAAAGTTGTGATGGGCCTATGCAAGAGTAGAATGTTCTTCAAAAAGCTAAAGTAGTGGCTACGAGGTCTCATTTTGTTGTTGGCATGACATTTCAAGACAAAAAAGAGCTCAAGAGAGCTATAGATAAGTATGCTATCACTCGTAGAGTTAACCAATTAATTGTCCTAAGTGATAAGATGACTTTTAAGGTAGTGTGCGAAGAAGAATGCCCCTTTACACTATATGCATCTACATTTGGGTTAAGTGTGGGGGGCAAGCTAAGTCACTGGCTTATGAACATATGTGTGCAAGTGTATATAAAAGTCCAATAACTTCTACTATGTGGTTGGCTGAGCATTTCAAGGAGAAGGTGCAAGAAGCCCCTCAATTCAAGACAAAAGAGATGAAGAATGAGGTGCAGAGGGATCTAAAGGTGTGTGACAACATACATAAATGTAAGAAGGTGAAGAAGAAGATAGTGGAATAAATAGAAGAGATGAAAAACGAGGCATAGAGGAATCTAAAGGTGTGTGTCAAAGCGTTGTTGTTGTTGTTGTTTTTTTTTTTTTAATGATAGAAGGATGAAACCTTATCAAACTTGACTATACTATTTTATACTTGTGCAATGTTAGCCTCCAATAGAAAACAACACCCAGAAGGGTCGGAAAAGCTGGGGGCAATCTTCTCAAAAATTGATCCTCAAAGTTTCCCTTCCAATCATTTTATACTTGTGCAATGTTAGCCTCCAATAGAAAACAACACCCAGAAGGGTAGGAAAAGTTGGGAGCAGTCTTCTCAAAAATTGATCCTCAAAGTTTCCCTTCCAATCATCAACAATAATCACCTTTCAATTCCTTGACTTCTCAACAGTCCCTTGAACCAACCCAACCCACTCAAAAAGCACCTAACCACACCCAACCTACCAAGTAGCACTATGCACTTCCCAACCCTCTAAATCGTCTCACAGGACAACAACAAGATCGTCCATCTATAAGGTAAGAGCTGAATGTGGGTTTAGGATAGGATTTGATAAGATTACATGATGTAGTGTTTACAATGTAATTATATTACTTATCATATCATGTCAACTTTGTTAATTAGGTTTCAAATATTTACTCACTTGTTTCATGCTTTTTCTTGCAACCTGGACTTAGTTCTAAGGTGGTTATCTAAGAGGGCACAATACACAAGTATATGCACAAACATTGTTGATCCACAAACGAGATTTCCCATACTAAATGAAAGGGGATTGAGGAAATCTAGGGCTATAACTCTAGCAAAACAATGGAGGGTTCAAGATGCATTCAATTTTCTCCCGATCCACTCAATTTTGACCTACCATTTCAACCTCTAGGTTTGCAATGGAGAGGACAATCATGTGTTACAACCTCCCAGCTCTTAGCACATAGCTAGACGCAAATTCAGAGGAACAAAGACAAAGTAAAGAAGCCTACTTATTAGGGCTATAAATAAATGTGTATGTCCTTATGTTGTTAAATTATTTTGCCCATTATTTCAAAGGTTGAACACTTTTGCACTTATGCAATACTTTTGGTCATTATTTTGGTGTAAAAAGGCTTGCTAGCCTTTTGTTTGGTGACCTAATGTATTGTCACTTTTAGTGTAAAGTGTACTCTACCAAATATTCTTAATCATATTGTTAAATATTACATGCTTGGTTTATTTTGGTGTACACATGCTTGCTAGCCTTCTCTTTGGTTAATGTGATTGGACAGGCTGCTTGGACTATCTGCATGATCCATTATTGCTTAATTTCAATTCATATACTGCATTTTTCAATGTACTCTGGCCATGAAGTAGATCTATTACCTTCTTATGGATGGTTACATGAAGCAGATATGTTGATTTTTTCTTTTTGCATTAAACTTCACACAGTTAGATGATTTCCATACCTAAAATTATAGCCACTTATATAACATTACCATTATATGATGTTTGGTTTTTGGTTGTATGTTCAACTTTTTTAACAAGTTCAAGTCCTGAAATATGATGTTTCTTTTGCTAGAAAATACCTCCAACTTTCACACAGTAAACAACGTCCTTCAATATGCCATTTTTGTTTTTGTTTTTGTTTTTTTTTGGTGGCTCAAACCTTATCTATTCATTCATTCCTGGTAAATTGGTAACTACATCACAGTACCTGAGTATAGTATTTTCAGCAAACAAAACCATTACTCAAGATTCTCAACAATACATTACCCCATTAACAATACAATAACACCAACAAAATTCACTTAACAACAATAAATACATTACAGAATTTTAACACTTGTTTAATCTCTCACAATAACAACTAACATACACATAAAACCTTACAAATGCTTCATCACCAGCAAAACCCAAGTTGGTAACAATGCTGCTAATGTAAGTTTCAACTTCAATTGCCCCTTTTTCACTTCAGTTTGTCCCGCTTCATGTCTACATTTCAGCTTCATCACCTCACCTTCAAGTGGAACAAGCTCCTTGTGCATCCTCGCTCATGCATTCCCTCTTCAAAGCTGCTTGTTCTCCTCATATAAAATATCTATTTCATTGAGTAAATCTTTGATAACTATATTTTTCCTTTCCCCAAACACACCATTGTGCTATTCGAAATATCCATACCAGCCATCCTATGATTACACATTTAAACCCACCGTTAAAATTCAAGCACCTAACCCACACAAATTAATTCCACACTAACAAATCTTACCTGGTAGTAATTTCGACACTCGTAAAACCTCCTACTTGGGTTTCCTTATTACCACAACGACCATCATGGAGCCAAGAAATTGTGGTAGCAATACCGATTCGAACCTTCTTAGTGTTCCTTTTGACTAGGTTGTCTAAGCAAAATCACCTTCCTTCACGGTTTCTCCTTGCTCCTAGTCATCGACGTTGAAGACAACTCCATTGAGCTCCCTCTTGATTTCTTGTCCCTCACACCTCACATCAATACTCAATGATTTGCTTGGACTCGATTGAATAGGGGTGGGAGACAATAATGGCTTTTTTAAGGTGCATCTTCTACACGATTTGGCTTAGTTTCACTAACAACTCCCCCAACATGCCACGTATTAATCTCACTTAGACACATATGGCACAAATACTTGCAATCTAACAAATATCCACCACTTTAATGGTTTGTGTGACATTTGCTCCAATTTCGTAATCACATAGTTGTTGGAAATTATGTCATGGGGGCTAATCATTTAGACTAATTGAGATATCGTATCTCATATTTGATTTATGAAGATAGATATTATATCTCATATTTGATTTATGAAGATAAATCAATGATTTGATTTATTAAGATAAATATCATATCTCATATTTGATTTATGAAGATAAATCAAATTAGTTAGCTTTTAATTCACATTAAATAAATAAATAGATTGAATTGAATTAGTTAGATAAATTTAATTTCCAATTCAATTTCAAAATTAATAAGATTGATTTTGAATATTTAATGTGACCCATTAGGGTTATAAATATCCTTAGGTTGTGAGTAATTTGATTACACACAAGAGAATTGAAGAGCCACAACTTGAGGATGTGTACATAATACAATCTGCAGGCTTTGTGCGTCTAGAGGAATCTAGTAAAGTTTGCAAGCTTCAAAGATCCATTTATGGATTGAAGCAAGCATCTCGGAGCTAGAATCATCGCTTTGATGAAGTAGTCAAAGAGTTTGGATTCATTCAAAACATTGATGAACCTTATGTTTGCAAGAAGGTTAGTGAGAACACAGTTATATTTTTTATGCTTTGTGTAGATGTCATCCCTACCTTGCGAGTGTCAAGTCTTGGTTAGGAAAGTCATTTTCAATAAAAGACTTAGGTAAAGCCACTTACATCCTAGAGATCAGGATCTATAGAGATAGATCCAAGAAGCTAATAGGTCTAAGTTAGAGCACATATATAGACAAGATACTACATAGATTCAGTATGTAGGATTCAAAAAGGGGTTACATGCCCATGTCTCATGGCATCTATCTCAGTAAAGATCAATCTACTAGTACACCTGATCAAAGAGATCGCATGAGTAGGATTCCATATGCCTCTACTATTGGATCTATCATGTATGCCATGTCATGTACTCGACCAAATGTCTCATTTGTCTTATGTATGGCAGATATCAACAAGATCCCAGTGAGGGTCATTGGACTACTGTCAAGAATATCCTAAAGTACTTAAAAAGTACAGAGGACTTATTCTTGGTATATGATGGATTGGGTGATGAGCTTTATGTGACTGGTTACACAGATGCGAGCTTCCAAAGTAACCAAGATGATCTATGATCGTAATCAGGATATGTATTCCTGTTAAATGGTGGTGCAGTAAGCTAAAAGAGCTCAAAGCAGAGCACTGTAGCTGATTCTGCAATAGAAGCTGAGTATATAGTAGCATTGGATGTAGCTAAGGAAGCCGTTTGGGTTAGAAAGTTCATTACTGAACTAGGGGTGGTTCCTATTATCTCAAATCCAATAGACCTGTTCTGTGACAACAGAGGGGCTATTGCACAAGCCAAGGAGCCTAGGTCACATCAAAGGACCAAGCATATACTCAGACACTTTCATCTTATCAGAGAAATTAATGATAGAGGTGACATAAAGATATGCAAAGTACCAGGAGAAGACAATATTATTGATCCTCTTACTAAGCCGCTTGCACAGATAATATATAAACGTCATGTGAGAACAATGGAAATTAGGGAAATTAATGATTGTACCTAATGGGAGTGGAAGTCTTCTGTTGGAAAGGCTAATCATTGTACTTTAAACATTATTATTATTTAAAGTATTTCTCCATTTTGTTATCATATCATTTGCATGTTTATTATGATGACTGTATCCTTGGATGTATCTTAAAGATTGTCCTAAATGTCCCTGGTCGGTCATCTATGCGGGGGCAAAGATGAGATAAGACCAGTATAACTTCGATAAGGTATAGAGATACGAATCAAAGTCTTAGGCACTTGTAAGAGTATTAAGATGTAGGACCGACCCACTATGAGAAAGCTACATGGATTAAGTCATAAGTTTTTCTCATGTATAACCACGTCACAATGCCCTTTGACCTGAGATCATCATGGATTCTTACATGAAAGTCGTTGATCTTTGAACTAGTCAAAAGTCACCTTTGACCGGGTGATGATAAAGGCTTCAATCAGGTTAGTGGTTTTCATGTAAAGGAATATGAATGGTCAACATGGAATTTATTCCTCACATTTGTAGAGAGATAATACTGGGCCCCTGATAAGTGAATCTAAGAAATGTATAGTCATACTATGTTGGAAAAGAGTTTTCATTTCAATTATTAAACTACTCAAGAATCGAGAAAGTAATGGTCAAGAATGGGAGGATGACACTATCCATGTTTCATCCTTGACCAAATTATCGTGTGACAAAAAGGACGTGACCTGGTTATATGATAGGATGTATCGTATCATCGGCCATCATGTGAATTGAGTAGTCGCAATATCTTGCTAGAGGCTGCTTGCAACTTGTGGGCTGGTACAGTATTGGCCCGCGGCCAATCTCATGTGAGCCTATAAGGTCGCACACAAGAATAGCCTAACATGAGCTATAATGTCCAAATTCATTGAATTTAAGATATGTCTAAGATTCAATTAATACAACGTTTTATCTAGAGATGATATATATATAATGATTGTACCTAGTGCAAGTGGGAGTCTGTTGGAAATTATGCCATAGGGCTAATCATTGAGACTAATTGAGATATCATATCTCAGATTTGATTTATGAAAATAGATATCATATCTCATATTTAATTTATGAAGATAAATCAATGATTTGATTTATGAAGATAGATATCATATCTCAGATTTGATTTATGAAGATAAATCAAATCAGTTGCCTTTTAATTCACATTAAATAAATAGATTGAATTGAATCGGTTAGACAGATTTAATTTTCTATTCAATTTTAAAATTAATAAGATTAATTTTAAATATTTTTGTAAGAAGCAAGTATCCGATTTTGACTAAAGTAAGAAGGAAGAATAGTGGTACTGAAAATGAAGGGCCTAGTAGGAACTGGGGATTGTATCATTTCGGACCAAAGATCAAACTTCCAAAGAAAATAAAGTCAAATGTTATAGAGGACACTTTATTTCATGTCGGGGGCTTGGATTATAAAGACACTGAATTAGTACAGGACCGTCTTTAAAAGACTATAAAAAGAGAATAGTAGGACTAGTTCTGCAAATTACTACCAGGAGGTAGGTAATAATATGATATATAATTTTTATATTTGTTAATATTTGTTAAATTTATTTTTATTAATCTTCTCTCAAAAATAATTAAAGAGAAGAAGAGATAAGTGAATTAAAAAATATAACTATGGCGTTTTAAATAATAAATATTGTATGAATTAATTTAATCAATTTCTTTAATATAATAATAGAAAAGCGACTACTATATTTTTTGGCGGCTCAACGTGCTTTGACTTAATTAGCTGGTTTTACAGATAAGGTAAGAATGTTCTGGGAATCTCCGTCGTGGTCTAACTTGGACTGAGAGTAAAATAAAGAGAAAAATGGAGCAACAAGTTTTTTTTTTTTTTTTTTTTTTTTTGGGGTGTGAAGAAAACAACATTTAGACATACGTGACGAAAACTCAAAGATAAGTTAAAACTTAAGAGCGACATCTTGCAATTAATTTTGTGAATATAATATGGGTTTAATGTTTCCATCTCTAAGATAGAAACATTTTTTCTGTCACACTTACATCTAAGTGAGCAGGGTCCCATTATTTTATGTGAGTACGATAAAAAAAATGTTTTTACCTCAGAGGTAGAAACATTAAACCTATATAATATTCAATAATGCATCAACATATAATTAAGTTTATTGGTAACGTTTCATTGTTATGTTATGTACTTAATTATATATATTCACATATTTTGATCAATGATGAGAAAATTAAATGATGATATCTAATAGTGCAAACCGCTAGTAGACATCCACTTAGAATAATTAAGAGGCCAAAACACATTTGAACACTCAACTTGATTGCAAAACCACTTTCTCACTAATTCTATATTTGGATTAAAAAAGTAGAAATACTAGGAAGCAAGATGGATTTTTTCTTTTTTAGATAAGAAAATGAATTAAAATAAGAAAAATATGGAGGAAAAGAAGTAGAATAATGCTCACATATCTTTTAATTCACATGAGCATTATTGTAAAGTAAGCCATTTTTTAAAACCTGAAAAGATATATAATTTTCTTTTCATATTTTTCTTTTATCCATGTTCTCTTATTATCCAAACAAAACTATATATAAAGGTTTGATAAGTACTCCCTCTGGTCTTTATTATAATGCACAAACTACCAAAATTTTTTATCTTTATTATAAATTACCAACTACCTTTAACTAATTCATTTATTACTAATTTCCAAATACACCTTCATTTTTAACTAACTCTTTAAATTCACATAATTAAAGTAAGGATAAAGTTGAAAATATTTATCAATTTTATACTAATTTAATGATTCAGCCTCCATTCTTTGGTCCGTGAGAAAATATGGTTGATGTCTTATAATAAGAATCAGAGGGAGTAGATAGTTTAGAACTTGTCTTTAAGCTAGAATTAAGGAAGAAGTCAAAAGCTTTGAAGGCCAATAAAGTGGAGGGGCGGCGTAAGAAGAAATTGAAACCCCATTTGTCTAACCTCATTTTCTATTCACATAGTAACTCATGCCTTTAATATAAGAGTCCATTGATTTTTTTTTAAGAGATTAAGAAAAATAAATAAATAACATATATATATATATATATATATATATATATATATATATATATATATATATATCATTTGATTATATATTAGTTTATAAGTTAAACAAATAATTTAGAGATTAACATTAAATATAAATAATTTAATGTAACTTAAAGAAATATTTAACTATTAAAGAAAGAAATAATTAGGAAGTAGTTGCAAGTTAAGGATGATAAAAACAAGCACTAGTGCAAAAAAGAGTTTTAAGACCGGATTATAGAGAATCAGGTCTTAAAAGTATGACCGGTGGCAGTTTTCTAAATATAAAGAACTTTTTGGACCGGATTATAAAGGATCCGGTCTTAAAAATATGACCGGTGGCATTTTTGTAAATATATAGAACATTTTAAAGACCGGATTAGAAAAGATTCGGTCTTAAAAGTTGACCAGCGGCAATTTCGTAAATATTTTGAGAAGACGCCGATTAGAGATGAGTCCGAGAATGTGATACTTTATTCCTTTGCTTAATTGGAATTATATGCAGATGCTAATAAGTAAATAATCTTTTGACCTAGGAAGTTCCTTTAATCTAGGGATTATAATAAGGATTGAGGAATATAATTACGAAATTCAAAAAAACCATAATCTGCTAACTTAATTCCTAAAATCTCTCTAACAACTTAATTAAGATAATTGCATAATATAATCTAGGGATTACAATTAGGAATATAATTACGAAATTAAAAAAATCATAATCATCTAACTTAATTACGAAAATCTCTCTAACAACTTAATTAAGATAATTGCATAATATAATTGTATATGCTAATAACTAATTAAATATGAACTTCCAACAAATGTATAGAAAAACACTTTTAAGACCGAATGTTTAAAAAATCCAGTCTAAAAAATGAATTTTTTATTTTCCCTCTCTGAAAATTGAATTTCGCTCTTTTAGACTTTTAAGACCGAATGTTTAAAAAGTTCGGTCTAAAAAGTCTAAAAGATGAATTTTTTATTTCCCCGCCTCAAAAATTGATTTTCGCTATCTAAATCTCTAAAAAATAGACTTTTAAGATCGGATATTTAAAAAGTCCGGTCTAAAAAGTCTAAAAAATGAATTTTTTATTTTCTCGCTCTGAAAATTGAATTTCGCTTTCTTAGACTTTTAAGACCGGATGTTTAGAAAGTCCGATCTAAAAAGTCTAAAAGATGAATTTTTTATTTTCCTGCTCCAAAAATTGAATTTATCTCTCTAAATCTCTAGAAAATAGACTTTTAAAACCGGATATTTAACAAGTCCGGTCTAAAAAGTATACTTTTAAGACCGGAGTTTAAAAAGTCCGATCTAAAAAGTCTAAAAGATGAATTTTTTATTTTCCTGCTCCAAAAATTGAATTTCTCTCTCTAAATCTCTAGAAAATAGACTTTTAAAACCGGATATTTAATAAGTCTGGTATAAAAAGTATACTTTTAAGACCGGATGTTTAAAAAGTCCGGTCTAAAAAGTCTAAAAAAAATTTTTCCCGCTTCAAAATTTGAATTTCGCTCTCTAAGCCTCTCTTCGACCTTTTAAATCTTACTTTACTCTTTTCAACTCATCTCATCTTATCTCAAGGACCTCACTCACAAATTTTCTAACGCTACGAAAATTGCTCTCGTCTTCTTTGCTCTGAAGGTTTTTTGTTTTGGTTCTAGCTTCTCCAGGTTCGCCATTTTCACTTTGTCTTCTTCAATCTATTTTATTTTTGCTTTTATGACTTGGAAAATTTGCAAGCCAAAATTTATGAATTGAGGCCAATTCGAGATGCTGAATGGGTTTATCTTTGGGATGCTTGCTGGAGGGTCTGGAATCACTGTAACGTTCTAAGTATGCCTTTGTTTAAGGTACAAAATGTTTATTTACTTCTCATTTATAGTAATTTGCATATTTGTATATATGCAGGAAGAATTGGACCGTCTTGTTGCTAATTATCCCGGTCGTTTCAAAGTATACTATGTCGTGAATCAGGTTAGTTTCTAACTTGCTATATCATTTCAAAGAGAACTCAAGTTTTCATCCTTCATTGAATCAGGATGGCCTAACTTAAATGGTAAAAAGATGTGATCTGTGCAACCTCCAGAAGGATGGAATGGTGGTGTTGGATTTGTATCAAAGGAGATTATTCAAATTTATCCCTAATATGCTGCTCACCCGGACAAATTTCTGGTTTCCAGGTTTTTTTAATAGAAAGGGACTTTTAAGACTGGATGTGTTTTCTCAACCAGTCTTAAAAGTCCCTTTTTTGTGATAGAATGAGACTTTTAAGATAGGATATTTTAAAAGTCCGGTCTTAAAAGTATTTTTTAAGACCGGTTGCGTATCCGGTCTTAAAAGTAACAGATTTTAAGACCGCCTGGAACGAGACCGGTTGTTAATCCGGTCTTACGATGCCTTTTTCGTTCGGTCTTAAAATCCTTTTTTGTACCCGTGAAGATGCCAAGCATTAGACTTCTGACTTATGAGGTGGGCTGATTGGGAAGAGATGTTGAGATGAGCCAATCAAATACCCAAAATAAAGTCTTACATATGGACTTTACACTTTTATTTATAACTAGACAATTTTATTTAAAGTGGGTAAATATTACTAGTACATGCATAAAAAGACCTCCCATCCTAAGTTAAACATCACACCATGGAAAGACAACATAAAAAATAAGGAAAATTATAATTTTGACTTGAATATAACTCAATTTTTGTATTTTAAGTTATAACCACTAAGTTCCTATAATTTTAACTTGGTTGTGAAGATAAAATATCACCTAGAAAAGGGTGAATAGGTGATCTAAAAACCTTTTTGTAAAGCACACTCGAACACTAATAAAAACAGAGATTGAGAAAGAAAATGAACATGAGACAATTTATACTGGTTCGGTCTGATACTTTGACCTACATCCAGTCCCTAAGCACACCTTGGGATTTCCACTAACTCTTTAAAATATGAATACAACTTAGAATGATCCTTTCACTCTTGGACTCACTCCCCCTTACACGTTGCAATTGTACACCCACAACTTAAGGTTCCACAACCTTAAGCTTCAAACAGAAGGTAATATGAATATTTAATAACTCATCACGAGTGGATAATAAATAAAAGCTGAAGAGCAATAAATATTCGAAGATATTAAGTAAAGTTGTTGAAACACTTGATCGCAATATTACAGAGTTGAATGCGCAGAGTTTCGGTGGGTGGCAAAATTGAATACTCATGCTTTTATATTGTTTGCCATTAATGCCGTTACGAAGAGATTGAATATAGCCGTTGTGACTATTTGAATTTCCGTTAGTCACAGCTGTTCTTCATTGAGCCAAATCGACCGTTGCTTCATTAAATGTATTTGTCACTTTCATTAAATGCATTACTGTAGTTCATTCTTGTGCAGAAAGTGACTCGTAATGATGGCTGGAATAAGTATGCCTCGTAGGAATGATTTCATCTACTCCAACAGCTAATTCCAATTGTTGCTCTGTTTTTCTGAGTTGCATTAAATGTGTCTGCCACGTCGGATTGCTTTTCGCTCAATTTTAATTTAAGTAGTGTTAATCAACTGAAACTCAACCAAGGAGATAATTAAATATGAAACAGATGAATTTAAAGATGTTTAACGAAAGATAAATAGTGACCCATAGAATTTCAGAGGCAATTAATGATGCATAAAGTATGATGTAGATGACCAAACGGATACTCGAGAATTATCCATACATTCTCGAGAATTACTGAACATATGCATTGCAGAGTGTATGTCTCGATGATACACGGGTACAAAAAAGGCTTTTAAGACCAGGCGAAAAAGGCATCGTAAGACCGGATCAACGACCGGTCTCGTTCCAGGCGGTCTTCTATCCTAATTCAATGAAGGATGAAAACTTGAGTTCTCTTTGAAATGATATAGCAAGTGAGAAACTAACTTGATTCATAACATAGTATACTTTGAAACGACCGGGATAATTAGCAACAAGACGGTCCAATTCTTCCTGCATATATATAAATATGCAAATTACTATAAATGAGAAGTAAATAAACATTGTGTACCTTAAACAAAGGCATACTTAGAACGTTACAGTGATTCCAGACCCTCTAGCAAGCATCCCAAAGATAAACCCATCCAGCATCCCGAATTGGCCTCAATTCATAAATTCTGGCTTGCAAATTTTCCAAGTCATAAAAGCAAAAATAAAATAGATCGAAGAAGACAAAGTAAAAATTGCAAACCTAGAGAAACTAGAACCAAAACAAGAAACTTTCAGAGCAAAGAAGACGAGAGCAATTTTCGTAGCGTTAGAAAATTTGTGAGTGAGGTCCTTGAGATAAGATAAGATGAGTTGAAAAGAGTGAAGTAAGATTTAAAAGGTTGAAGAGAGGTTTGGAGAGTGAAATTCAATTTTCAAAGCGGGAAAATAAAAAATTCATTTTTTAGACTTTTTAGACTGGACTTTTTAAACATCCGGTCTTAAAAGTATACTTTTTAGACCGGTCTTTTTAAATATCCGGTCTTAAAAGTCTATTTTTTAGAGATTTAGAGAGCGAAAATCAATTTTTGAGGCGGGGAAATAAAAAATTCATCTTTTAGACTTTTTAGACCGGATTTTTTAAACATCCAATCTTAAAAGTCTAAGAGAGCGAAATTCAATTTTCAGAGCGGGAAAATAAAAAATTCATTTTTTAGACTTTTCAGACCGGACTTTTTAAACATCCGGTCTTAAAAGTATACTTTTTAAATCGGACTTTTTAAATATCCGGTCTTAAAAGTCTATTTTCTAGAGATTTAGAAAGCGAAATTCAATTTTTGGACAGGAAAATAAAAAATTCATCTGGACTTTTTAAACATCCGGTCTTAAAAGTCTAAGAGAGCGAAATTCAATTTTCAGAGCGGGAAAATAAAAAATTCATTTTTTAGACTTTTTAGACTGAACTTTTTTAAACATTCGGTTTTAAAAGTGCTTTATATATTTGTTGGAAGTTCAGATTTAATTAGTTAGTGTATACAATTATATTATGCAATTATATTAATTAAGTTGTTAGAGAGATTTTCGTAATTAAGTTAGCAGATTATGATTTGTTTTTAATTTCGTAATTATATTCCTGATTGTAGTCCCTAGATTATATTATGCAATTATCTTAATTAAGTTGTTAGAAAGATTTTAGGAATTAAGTTAGCATATTATGATTTTTTGAATTTTGTAATTATATTTCTGATTGTAATCCCTAGATTATAGGAACTTCCTAAGTCAAAAGATTATTTATTTATTAGCATCTGTATATAATTCCAATTAAGCGAAGGATTAAAGAATCGCATTCTTGGACTCATTTCTGATCGGCATCTTCTCAAAATATTTACGAAATTACCACCGGTTATACTTTTAAGACCGGATTTTTTCTAATCCGGTCTTAAAAGTATTCTATATATTTACGAAAATGTCACCGGTCATATTTTTAAGACCGGATCCTTTATAATCCACTCCAAAAAGTTCTTTATATTTACAAAATTGCTACCGGTCATACTTTTAAGACCTGATTCTCTATAATCCGGTCTAAATGAAACAGTCTTAAAGCATTTTTTTGCATTAGTGATACTCGAGAAGTACTATGTGGGTACTTGAGAATGATAAGATATAAAAACATATAAACATGTGAGCATCTCGAGAATTTAAATACACATACTCGAGAATCAATAATATGACTAGAGAAATGCAAATTGATTAAGCCAAGTGCTTTCAAGAATAACTTATCAATTCTCGAGAATTGTCTAACCATCCTTGAGAATTAACATTAGTACTCGAGAATTGCTTCAGAATGGAGTTGGATATTGAAGCTGCGTATTCTCGTTAATACTCGAGAATGCAAACTCACTCTCGAGAATCATGAGGCCATTCTCGAGAATCATGGCTATAAAAGAATAGGTGAATGATCTTGCTAATGCTCGAGAATGTAGTCAGTCTCATTCTCGAGAATCACAGACATATTCTCGAGAATTATGGATGATTTTCACATGCTATTCTCGAGAATCAACTTTGCATACTTGAGAGTGGTGACCTAAAATACTTAATGCTTTTTGTTTAAACTTGATTCAAAACCTTAAAGTCCTTGAGGTTGTTATCATCAAAATATTTGGAGCCAATAAGTTGTAATTCAGTCCTTTAATTTTGACATACTTCAGCTCAATCCCTATAGTTTATCCATTTTGTAATTTTGTTCTTATATTTTAGAATAAAGGTCACTGACTGAATTATAAAATACTTAAAACTATAAGGATAGGCTATAGTAAGTCAAAATTGAGGGTTTGAGTTACAATCAAGTCAAAACTATAAGAACTAAATATTAAAATTGAGTTACAGTTGAATCAAAACTATTGAAACGAAATTATTGATTCCCCAAGGCGGATAGCTAATTGGATCTGACGTGAGACCCGTGCGAACACTACCTTTTGTGAGATGAGCTAAAGCCCACATCTCGTATCAAGATCTCCATGGCTTCCTCCTATAAGATATATTGCAAAAACTACCTAGCTATTTTTTTTTTCCAGGCACATACATCATTTTGTTGGAGTCAGTCCTATTCAAGATATTGTCAAACACTAAATGTAGACATCTCTTCTAATAAAAATTTAAACCTTAGCTCACAATATTATGAGAGACTTGTCTTTTTTGCCAAATTTGACCCCATTGGTTACACTGAACTATCTATCTATATAGACACATTGGATAAAAAGTTAGCTTAAGTGAGATTAGCAAAAGCCCACAATTTTATTTAAAGCAGGTGAATGTTACCAGAATTAATCATATTTGAGGCCCTATCTAACACTACATGTAGACAATATTTCAGGAGAGACATAAATATTAATTCGCTACTTTATGAGAAACTAACCACTCCCATTGAATTCAACTTTGTGTTGGTTTCACCTAACTATCTATATATATGTATGCAGACACAATATGATATGGTTTACCTTGGATAAAAAGCCCTCTTATTTGATTAAACATGAGGTTTCATTGTCTTTTTGTTTTTCTTGGTCATAAGACATGATGTGGCTTTTTTTTTTCCCCTTCTTTTTGATAAAGCATGATGTGGCTTCTATCACAATACCTAAACATAATTTGCAGACGTTGGCCCGGCCCATTATCATTATTAGCATCCACGGTATGTGGATGGCGTCACAGCTCTGGGGATGTGGGGTTGAGCTGCTGCTAGGGATGTAAAAAGGCCAGGGGCCTGTCAGGGGCCTGTGGCCTGGCCTGTTAAAAGCTTGGTCAGGCCTGGCCTGTCAGGCTAAAAGGCCAGGCCAAGGCCTCTTATGAGGCCTGTTTTCCCTTAACAGGCCAGGCCCAGGCCTGATAAGAGGCCTTTTAGGCCTATCAGGCCGGCCTGTTTATATTATTAATATTAATTTATGTAATTTTGGTCTGTTTTTAGCCTGTTTAAAGTAGGCCTGTTTTCGGCCTGTGGCCTGTTATTTATATTATTAGTATTAATTTATGTAATTTTGGCCTGTTGTTAGCCTGTTTAAAGTAGGCCTGTGGCCTGTTAGCTTAATTAAATAAAAAAAAATTTAATTTTTTTTTTTTAAAAAAAAACACAGGCCTTAACAGGCCACAGGCCAGGCCAGGCCTATATACAGGCCAGGCCCAGGCCGAAAAGTAGGCCTGTAACAGGCCACAGGCCAGGCTCAGGCCAGTATGTTACAGAACAGGCCTGGCCTGTTAAGGGCAAGGCCTGGCCTGGCCTGGCCTGTTTACACCCCTAGCTGCTGCAATTTCATATGGCATGTTTCATGATTCTGAAGTATTATCTTACTCCTTCCCGCTTTTAACATAAAATATATTTATTTAATATAAAATATATTTATTTAATTTGATTCAATTAAAAATATTAATTAAATTAGTTAATATGACATGTATTTTTTAAAATACCCTTGTCATCTTTCTTAATTTCCTCTTCCTCTCTCCTCCTTGATTATTGTTAAGAGAATATCAATAATAGGAGTAAATTAATAAAATATTGACAAATATAAAAAATTTGTCTTATATTTATGACCAAAATCAACTTTTCAAATATGTTTTATATTAATGATTGGATCAAGGGAGTAAAATAAAATTAAATAATTAATTCATATCAATTATGAAGATGTTTGTGTGCATAAAATATTTTTATATTTTATAGTGTAATTAAAACTGGGCCGGACCAGCGGGTTTGGTCCAGAAACCAGTGAACCGCTCAGTAAACAAGTCCAATAAGGGGAATTAACCCGATTTATTTTTTAAAAATCATTTTTTTTATAATTTTATATTATTAACCTTGAAATCTTTACTTTCTCTCTTATTTGGCCCCTGGTTAGCTCTGATTTAACCAACTGACCCTTGATCCAACACCCTAATTAGTTTCATGACCAGTGCAATTTTAATAAACTTGACATTTTATGAATTTAAATAAGCTGAAAATTAAACTTTACAAAGATATTTTATATTTCAAGGAAGATACTTTTATTATGTTGCAGTTTCAAATTGATAATTTTGTAATGCAAAACAAATAAATTTAAATTGAAAATTGAGGAATTAATATTCAATAAGAAAATGAAGATATTGGAATCCAAGTAGAAAATCAACATGAATTGATTCTAGTGAAAGGGACTTTAATAAAATGAACACAAGGTTTTGGGTTTAAGTTGATGTAAATGCATAAAAAGCACTTAGGAAAGCTACCCCCAACTAACAACCAATGTTTGAATATATATATATATATATATAT
Source organism: Acacia confusa (assembly GCA_037074495.1). Lineage (NCBI taxonomy): Eukaryota > Viridiplantae > Streptophyta > Magnoliopsida > Fabales > Fabaceae > Acacia > Acacia confusa. The sequence continues at coordinate 7,620,410 of CM073509.1, forward strand.
ATATATATATATATATATATAATGGGGGTCTAGATTGAAGAGCAACGTTCCAGAGGAAGCTAGGCTAATCCTAGGTGAAAGTAGAATCCAAGAGTAGCAAAAATGAGATTAGCTTTCATCCCTGGTGTAAGTTTTTTTTTTTTGGTATAAAAAATTTTTGGAAGAGTTCGACACCAATCCCCTATCAAGGTCAGGGCATGGCCCCAAGCTCTATGAGCATTTATTGGGGACTTACGAGATTGCCTACCAAAGGAGTCTCAACGACGACAGAGGGGATCAAACCCACGACCCAAGGGTCTAATCCTAGATCCCTTACCATCTGTACCAACTCTCATTGTCTCTGTAAGTTGCTTCACCAAAAAGGCACTGCTCAGTGTAATGATTGTCTGCGTTTTGCCTTATCTGATATTGCTTCTGCTTTTTCAATGGGTAAGGCTGAATGGAATGGGTTGGGCTGAGGAGCTGAAATGGGTTGAAGGAAATATGGACTACATACAACAAGCTTTCCGAGCTCGGCTTGCTAAACCATATATATATCCTTCCTGCTTGATATTTATGTGAGGGCTAGAGAGAGGGAAAAAATGGAATAAATAGAAATAATATAGGTGTTTTGTATGGGACTGTAAAATTATCCTACTTAATTATCCTTAAGGCTTTTATTTGCAATTAGGCCCATTACTTATATAATTGTAATTATTGGAAAATAAATAAATCCTTAACTCCATATAAGGATTTTCTTTTTCCCAATAAATTCCTCTAAGCCATTCCATAATTTTTAGACCTACTTTATTCCTCAACTTATTTATTCTTTTTCCCAAAATAAATTAAGGAAAAATAAGCCTAAATTTCCCATGATTAATATGATAATTCTTTTTAAATCAAAATTACAAAATAAATTTCTATAAAATATTCAAATTTCAAATCTCAAAATTTAGGATTCAAACTTGTTTTATTCCCATCAAACACAAGAAGATACATTTCATACTTTACACAACAAATTAAAAATACCCTCATAAGTCAACGTAAAGTTAGGCTAACAGTGTAAGACCATACTTGATTTTTCTAAGTCTGGAGTTTAAATTTTAAAGGAGACACTTATATTAAGAGAGACACTCACAAACCTTGAACGAAATGACATTATGAAAAATACCCCTCACACACACACACATATATATCGCATTCAATTCTTGGTACTCCATAGAATCAAGGGACCACAACTTGCTAAGATGTTCATATTGGCAGAGGGTCAAGGACCACAAGTTGAATTGAGTCTTTCATGAGTCCTTCTGAATGAGTGAAGTTATCAGCATCCTTGTATATGACGTCTATGAAACGAGTGAGGTTTAGAACTCTCATCAGAATTGGCTTTGGCATTTTTCTCGGCCTCATAAAAAATTCTTCATTAATATCCTTCCACGCATTCTTTATCGTCTTCTCAAGTTCGCCAATGGCTTCCTCCTTTGTCATTCCATGTTCTCTCATATAGCAATGTATCATTGACACAATGTGCTCTCTTTTATGTTCAAACTGCACAAAATTCACCACAAAATTATTTTTGAAACTTATAATCTCAGCTTAAGTATTACCCAAACCCTGACTTTCTAGTTTGGAAGAATTAAAGTATTTATATGTGAGTCCTGAAAAACTTGCTTATACGGTGTGAGAGACCTTTAACTTATAAACCTCACTTCACCTGTAAAACTTCCTGAGGTGGGTTCATAACAATATGTATATGTGTGTGTGTATAAGTTAAGGGTTTATAGGTTTAGGGTAGTTTATGTGCTTTTCTTGCTGCCTCTTCATTTCAGGGACATTCCCAAATATATTTTTTATGATTCTTTGGATCATTAGATTCTATGTGAAAAATGAGTGATATTTTGATATCCTATGCACAAAAATTGAGCTGTTAATTTTTAATATTTTACAATTTTTAAAAAATTTAGGGGTTCAAAAGTGTGTATAGTTATACTTCACTAGAGGCGATGTCATCCATGAGTCTGCAGATAAGTGAAGAAGCTTTAATGGCTTTAGGGTGAGTTTGGGCCCACTTGAAGACATCCTCGGAGGCTACATCTCCCATGCCGACAAAAGAAACAGTGGACAGCGCTGCATAACATGATGATACAGTTGATACGTTGATGTATTCCTTTGATGTCGGAATATACTTGTTATTCAACCATCTTGCTTCTTCCATGTACGCTTGTACTGCCTTCTTAAACTGCCCAAACCAAAACAGTATTTTATGTCAACTATCACGTCCAGTGGCAGAATTATTTGACCTAATCATTCATGCGTGGACACACCTCTTGTTTGGCATAGTTAACACTGTATGATCTTCCTTCCTTCCTCTCGTCTTCATACATTTCTTGGAACACGTTCAACAGTTCCTTGTAAAATAACTTGATGTACTCTGGGAGATCATCCAAGCAACCAATATCCCACCTGTAATTCAAGCATTAACCGAACAGTAGAAAAACCAGAGAAAAAGAGACTCAGATTTACTAATTTAATTTCTTCAAAATTATTGATAAAAAACTTGAGAATTCAGCAACTGATATAAACCTCTGGATTGCTTCATTGATGAGTTCTAGTTCATCGATTGTTCCAAACGCATCGAATGTATCATCAACGATCGTGAACATGCCAATCACTTTGGTCATAAAGCTTCTAGCTTTAGAGTACTTTGGCTCAAAATAAACCGTGAGAATCCAAAAGCATAGTTCCACGATCCTGTTTCTCACATACGATAGATTTCTTTGCACATCCAATTTGTTCCACCACCTAATTAATAAGTAAAGCAAAGCAAAGTTTCTTGCATTTACATAATCAACATAACAACTTCTCAAAGTCCCAAACTAATTTAATTTCGTCCAAGAACTTACTTGCATATATTGGCAAACTCCTTTTGATGCAGCTTTTGGAGCATATTGAAATCTAATTTGGCCAACTTCAGGAGAAGTTGATTACACGAAGGATGCAAGTGGTATATGCAAATGTACTTACGTGCCTCTAGCCTTGGCAATCCCCTGTAAGGACTCTGCTTCAGGCTCTGCGCAAGTTTTGCTGCCAGAAAAGGGTTTGATTCGACGGTGACGGAGCAAAGACGGTTCGAGGTGAAAGCAAGTGCTTCGTCTAAAATGTTCTCTCCATGAACACTCAGATGTGAAGCTTCATACAAACTCAGCATTCCTTCCACATCTGATGCTATATCCTCACTGAGGTTTCCTTGCTCATTTTTGAACTTGTTGAACACATCTTATACATAAATAATGTCATATATATTTAGTTATATATCAACGAAACAATTTGAAGGAAGCAAACTCATAGATATCTATAGAGGGTAAAATATACTTTTGGCACTTTAACAAGTTTAGACGAGGTTTCATCATTTTATAGATCGCTTAAGTTAAAAAAATTCATCTTTAGGTTCTTAGAACTTAACATCATTAATGTTGTTAACAAAAGATATTAATTAAGCAAAGTTAAGTAATGACTGTGTAATGTTTACGGAGCAAGTTGGTCACTTGCAATACAACACCTCATTTTTAATCTTACATGACATTTACTTAATTTTTTTAAAATATATAATTTAAAGAAATTATTTTAATCAGTTTCTTGGACATGACTTTCCTCCTTTGCGTCTAGCGTCCATTGCCCCTCCTTTGCTATAAAATGAGGTCATTTTGGCGTAAAACATTTAGGCAGCTTCGCCTTTTGTTTTTTGGTAAAAAATATTATAGAGTATTGACTGATGTTAAAAATATACTTTATGATATTGAATGGTACAGAAAAAATACTTCATGATCTTGAAAGATTATTTTAGGATCTTGAAAAAATATTTCAGGGTATTGACTAGTACTAAAAATATACTTCAGGATATTTTTTCAAGATTCTAAAATAAGTTTTCAAGATCGTGAAGTATTTTTTCAGTAGCATTCAGTATGTTGAAAAATCTTTTTAGTAACAGTTAGTACCCTAATATATATATATATAAAGGCACAGTTTCAATGTTTTGCTATAGAAGGGCACCCTTTTATAGCAAAGGAGAAAAGCTATGTCCCAATATCTTTAATATCGGAGGAGATCCTCTCATTATCTCAATTTCTCATAATCTCTCATAAGTTTATATGGATCGATATGATGAAGAAGAATTACTCTAGACCATTGATTGGAGAAATGAGAGAAAATTCAAAGGATGTGATAACTTGATGATGTGGCTCATTTTTTACCTTTCAAATTTAATTGAACAGATATGATTTAGAGATTATAAAGAATAATAAGAAAATGGACAATGAAAGAAGCCTGACCCATTCATTATTCCCTTCTCTCCTTTCTTCATTGTCAATATTACATCGTCATCATTTAACTTTGTTTAGTTAGCATTTTTAACATTAATGGTGTAAATTTTTAAGGCCAAAAATACACTTTTGAAACTTAATGAATTAAAATGATACTCATGTAAACTTAAACAACCATAAATATACTTTAACCTATATATGTATATGTATGTATACGTACCGGGTGAAATGCGATATCCTTCTTGCCTCAATAGCTTAAAGAGGAGGGCAAGAGAATAGAGATCTTGGTTATGAGTTTGAATTTGGTTATTTTGGACGCAAGTATTGTGAATTAGCTGCAACAGCTCATGAATCTCACGTTCAAAATGGTAAGACAGCCCCAAACGTTGAATAGAATCAATCAGTTCAACTTTGGTTAAGGTATTCTCCGCCGTCGTAGATATAAAAAGCATCTTCCTCACTTCTTCTTTCACTGTTTCAACTTGTTTCCCCATTTCTTCATCAACTTCCTACACGGTTTTCAAACAACAATTTACCATATTATCAAATAAACCAAGAGAACAAGAATTACGTAAGTACAATACACACACATATACATATATGTTTACCAAAGATTCGGAAGCAAATTGAAGGAAATAATCCTTCCAGAGAGTAGGATGATAATCTGCAAGATGTCGACGCAAATGATCAGAGGTTACAAGATTATCGGTTGATGAAGAAGGAACAAGTGCCGTTGGTGAAGCAGCAACGGTAGACATATTTGTGACGATATTCTTGAAAGAAAATCAAGGTTTTTGGTAGTATATATGCTCCGACTTTTGAGGTTTCGATGTGAGGGAAGAGTGTACGATGTGTGTGGGTTTTTATAGGAAAAGTTGATTCATCAATTCATTGTAAATTAATTTGCTCATCGCGCCCGGGGATTAGAATCCCCACACGTTTCTCATAACTACGAAATGGCGGGCCACTCTCGTCTAAAAACTAAATTATTTTTTAGGGAAAAAAACTAAATTATCATTTTATAAAAAACACTAAGTTATCATTTCGCATCCGTTATGTTATTTATTAAGCAATAATGAACAAGTTACATATAAAAACTTGTGTTCTGCATTTCATTCAAACTCAATCAGTTCATAACAAACATTTTGATTTATAAAGCCCGAGGTTTCATGAAATGCAAGTCAGTGTGTGTCCTTTATTATTATTATTATTATTATTATTTATAGAATTGACACTAAAAAAACATTGGATTATAAACGGAATTCTGTTGGTAATTGAATTTCTAATGAAAAAAGTCTATCGTAGAAAAAATTGTGGCAGAAGATATTACTGAAGGAATTCCGTAGGTAATTGAAATTACCTACAGAATTCTGTTAGTAATTTTTGTTGGTGATTTTCGCCGGAATTATTTCCGTCAGTAATTCCATCTCTGATCCAAAGTTTTTTTTTTTTTTTTTTTTTTGTAATATGAGACACCTCAACAAATACCTAAACCATTAAAACCATTACAATCTAAGTAATCTGCTACATAATTGCAAGCTCCAGGCACATATGTGATTCTTGTTGTACAGTCCCTTTCCCGTAGCTCTTTAACTTCCATAGGCAGATGGCATCCTTGTGATTTGAACCAGGTTCATAGAGAATCAGGTCAAGGTACTCTGTGGAATCCGTTTCAACCCAAACTTTCTTAAGACCCATAGCCCATGCGATTTTTAAAGTAAGAAGACAAGCCCAAATTTCCGTATATAGCTTATCACCATCATAAAGTCCGTTTCAACCTAGACTTCCTGAAGAATCTTGAAAATGTCCTCTACAAGCACTTTTAGTAGAAGTAGCTGAATATGCACCATCAACATTTACCTTTACCCAATTCTCCTATAGTGGTTGCCTTGACTCACGACTAAGGGCCAAAGTATCCCCCTTTATTTTCATCGCTGCAAGACGATCATTTGTGGTTGCGATGCTTTCCAACATTGTGCTTGTACTGGTGAGAAGACTATCGTTGGAAATCCATTTCTTCTCAAACACATGTAAATTTCTCCATTGCCACAACCACCAACACAGGATTGTAAATCTTGACACACACCTCCTTCTGACTTATGTCTTGCCCTTGATATTATGCCATTACCAGTTCAAAAGGTTCATAGTGAAAAACTTGTTCCTTCTTGATGGAGGCACCACTTTCCTCTATACAGTTTTCGAGTGTATATAATCACAAAACACATGAATAGCATCTTTAGGACTTGACCCACACAGGGGACAGCCCACATCCATCGTTAAATCCTTGTCTCATTTGGTTGACATTTGTTAGTAGACATCATCAGGCTACAGTTAAGGTAGGGTCTTGTATCTTAGTGGTGCTCGAACCTTCCACACTTCATCTGAGTCCCTTCCCTAATCTTGCTATCCCCTGTTAGAACTCGCTACGTAGATTTCACAGTGAAATCTCTATGCCTCTCCCACTTCCATTTGATTGAATTTAGGTCCCCATCACTAATAATTCCACCATGCACTTTGTCCATGTTTTCTTAATTCCTGTACACATTTTAACCAAGGTGTTGCATATCAATGCAGGGAGAAAAACCTCCCCATATTTATACTTATCCCAAACTACCTTCACCTAAAAAGCATCCTTGTGTGTCACAAGTCTCCATCCCAATTTTATGAGGAGTGCTTGGTTTTGCAATCTAGGATGTCTCATCCCCAAACCACCCCGTCGTTTCTCCTAACACACCTCATCCCAAGCTACTAGATGTAGAGGCATTCTTTGACTTTCCGTTGTTCTACCTCATAAGAAGGAACGATTCTGCTTATCCAAGTTGTCACAAATATTATTGGGAAGGTGATGTGTGTGTGTCCTTTCTACACAAGTATTTAAGTAAATTTTAATTTTACCATGTTTATTAAGAGTATTGTCTTACTATTTTATATCAATATACAGTTTATATTAAATAAGTTAATCATATTCCTCCTTTTATGTTCATCACAAATTGGCGTGAGGGATAAATAACAAAAATAATTAGAGTCTCATTACAATCTAAATGGATTGAAGGCCTTTGTAAAGTAATTGTTCCTACCAATTAATAAGGCTTGAATCCAAAATTTTATCTGAAAGAAATGGTAAATAATCCATTATTCTTTATCATCTCTTCTAATTATCAACTTAGTCACTCTTTTATATAATAATGTTTTTTTTTTGTTTTAAGTATTATATGGCAATTCAAAAGATATTTTATAATATCCAATGTAGAGAATTATAACAATAAAATTTTCAAGATTTTGTCCTTATAAATAGTTTTTGAAGAATAAGAAGTGAAAGTATATACCACCCCTTGGTTTGGTGAAAAGGTTAATTAATTTCAATAAGCATGAATAAAAAATATATTGATACATGAAATTAAACGTCATCAATGTTTCGTAAATATATAAAGATAGGTTAAGATTTAATTTTGCTCAAAATGTTTTTGATGTAGATCCAGAGTTATGAGTATCTGAAATGTTTTTGGGATCAATATCACCCCAAAAATGTTAATAAAAGATCAATGTTATCCAAAACTGTTATAAATGTTAACCGTCAATGTTAATATTTTGACATAGTTTATACTGATTTTTTAATAGTTAGGGTGATTTTACTCCTTTTTTAATAGTAACAAATTGATACTGATCCCAAAAAAACTTAGATATGCACGTAAAAATTTTTGGATCAAAATTAGACATTGACTATATAATTCGAGTCATTTTCAATCATTTTCCATTTCAATTATCTTTTCAAAGGCTATGTTAAATAAGTGCCTATAAAATAAAAAAAAAAAATTTACTTCTGTCACCATTATCCCAAACACAAATAGCATTAGAAAAAGTCCAACAGAAAAAAAAGCCCATTAGAAAAAGTCCATTAGAAACAAAAGTCACTTTTATCATCGTTATCCCAAACAGACCCTATATAGATATGTCTTTTTATTGAAGAATTATGTTACTACTAAGAGACACCACAAAAATTTTTCACCCATTTCCATAAATTGTTTTGTCATTAGATGTACAAATTAAATTTCTAAAAAAAATTATTATACAGACTTGAATTTCTAATATACAAAAAATCATACTTAATAATCTGCTTGATTTTTTGTTTTGTGTATTGGGATCTATTGGAATTAGGATAATATGCCAAACCGTTTTTTTTTTTTTGATAAAAAATATGCCAAACTTTGGTAAAGCATAAAAGGATACTATGCCAAACCAGAAAAGGGCCCATTAAAGTTTAACTAACCCATTATAATCTGATATTGTCGGGCGAGATGACTCAGACACACAGTAAGATGCTTTTTTTTTTTTTTTTTTGCTCAAAGCAGTAAGATGCATTTAAGAACACACGTTTTTGTGTTCTTAAATGCATCGTACAGTCGTACTACACGTTTTTTTTATCAAAAAAAAAAGAAAAAGAACACACGTTTTTGTGTTCTTAAATGCATCGTACAGTCGTGCTACACGTTTTTTTTTAATCAAAAAAAGAAAAAGAAAAAAGAACACGTTTTTAGCATTTCTGGTCCAAAAATAATCTTTTTAAAAAAATATTATCTGTATTGATGATGTTGTGTAGGAGCATTACCAAGTTCAAATTAGGTACTTGTCTTTTAGGTGTTTCTTACATGTTCATCCCTCTAATTTGAGGGATGAGACATTTTTTTTAAAATTTTTTAATATATTGTATTTATTTAGATTAAATTATATATTGCTTTCTGAAATTTTTTTGAACTCAGTATCTTAAATTAATTAGTTTTCAGAATACTAGTATTACAAGACGAATATTTTTGAATGCAGAACTGAAAATTAATTAATTTGAGATACTGTATACAAAAAAAAAAAAAAATTCAGGAAGTAGCATATAATTTAATCTAAATAAATACAATATATAAAAAAATTAAAAAGAATGTCTCATTCCTCTTATTAGAGGGATAAACATGTAATAAGCACATAAAAGACAAGCATCTAATGTGAATTGGAGCATTACCAAAGTAAGTTGAAGCCACACACGAAAGGGCAAAGAAGAAAAAACAATTCTTCTTTTCGAAACAATATTATTAATCAGAAAAAAAACATTAACTAAACGTTTCTCTTTTTACATATAAAAAAATAAAATAAAATAATTTTTTATCATTAAAAGTCACTTAATGACTATTAAAATTTGTTATTTCATTTTGTATGTGTACCTGTTCTCATTATTTTAAGAGAAAATAGTTTCTTGTTACGCCAATGAAACTCTTAATTGGTCTATCATAACTAATCGAAATTCAGAATGATTGAAAATACAGTAATTGACCCGAAGTAGAAATTTCCATAGTGTTGGGAAAATGATGTTGAGTTTGTTTAATTTAGTCCTAATGTTTTAGAATAAAGGTTAGGGACTGAATTACAAACTACTTAAAATTATAAGAACTAAGTTATAGTAAATCAAAATTGAAGGACTGAAATGCAACTAAATCAAAATTAAAAAGGGTTAAGTTACACTAAATCAATGTATAGACATTGAGTTACAATTGAGTCAAAACTATATGAACTCAAATATTAATTTTGTCATTTTATGATTCATATTTAAAATTTTCAAATGCTAATTTTTAAATAAAAAATACTTTTTGGAAAGTTTAATTATTAAATAATTATATTTGTTTAAGATGATGTACATAAATAAACTTTATTAAAAATTTCATGGTTAAAATTTTGGTGCTTATCTTTCTTGATCAACACCAAAATTACTTTCAACTAGATTATTACTTCTTAATTAATTTGCACCTTGCACATGAGGAATTGTTCACAGCGTAAGTGCATGAGTCACACCAAGTAATAATGTGATAGGTAGAGATCATTCCCACAACGATTTGACTAACAAAATGATCAAGCAATAGACTTAGTCTAAGACTAGAAAGTAATTAAGGCTAATGATTCTTTAACTTTAAGGATTAAATGGAGTTTATGATTCTTCCTCCCTTTATATTTCATACAACTTGATTGACTTCCTTTCTACTAGTATTTTAATGTGTGAGTGTGTGTCCAATGTTCAAAAATATCTGACAAGCTCTTTCAAGTCAAAATCAAGTATTTTTTTTCTTATTAAAATGCACAATATTTTGCCACAATTAATAAAATCAATCTTTTAGCAATAACCTTAATGTGACAATGTAAAATTAGTAAATATATCTCTATTTTATCAACAAACTATCTATTTATTAAGTAAACTTCAAGATAAGTATGATTTTAGCTAAGTTTTACACCTAGATTAGCTCTCTCAAGTCAAACTCAAATGAAAAAATTAATCAATATAAATGGTAGCTAATCACTTAGAAGCATTAAGTAAAAGATAATATATATATATATATATATATATATATATATATATATATAAAGAGAGAAATATTCAAGTATTAATTCATACAAATATTCAAAAGAATCTTAGAAGAAGAGATATTTAGCTACTCACACTACTATAAAAAAGGTTTTTTCGACCAGATAAAAAACACTTCTTAGACTGGATTTGGAACCAATCTTGATATAGGTGGTCTAAAAAGTTTGTTACTTTTAAGATTGGTTGAGCAACCGGTCTTAAAAAAAATACCTTTTAGATCGAATGTTTAAAAAGGTCAGTCTAAAAAGTTATTTTTTAGACCAAACTTTTTAAATATTCAGTCTTAGAAGTAGGCTTTTTAGACTGAATTTTTTAAACATCCGGTCTTAAGAGTAAGTTAGCCAAAAAAAAAAAAAAAAAATTTGCCCCTTTCCAGTAAAGCCACAATTACTATTGGGCCATTCTTTTTTTTTTTTTTGGGGGGGGGGGGGACCTAAGAGGTAAAACAGTTTTGAGCATATCGCTCCACCAAAGAGCGGTGAATCTGATAGAAATCTTTGATCTTTGTGGTTGATTTTGGTGTAGAGTGGTTGCCAAGACCTGCTGCTACAGTAAGAGGCACTTTATTTGAGTGTGGCTTCACTTTAACTTCTTCCTCAATGTCATAACCTGTTAATAGCATCAAAATATGAAAATGAATCCCACTCTAAAACCTAATCAAATGGAGAAACAATTTACACACACACACGCATTTATCTTTCTTGGACACACACATATGCATTTATCTTTCTTGGAGAAGATCTGGATAAGGAACCGAATCACCTGGAGAAAAAAAACAACACTTACAATCAAATTTCTTCCAGTCTAGTATGAACTTTTCTTGATCAAATAGAACTTGGTAGCCTTTCATGAAGTTTTTTGCAATATACATCAAAACAAGTGAGGGCTAACATTATGGAGAAATACTATTGAGAATCAACATATATTTTACTTTATAATAAATTAGCACCAGTTTATTGGTATGCAAGGCAAAAGGACAAGATTTGGAATCTTCAACAAGGACGAATCCAAACCTTCATCATTTGCTTCTTACCCCATTTATCTGGAATCTTCACCTTCCTTGCTACCTCGCCCCTATGCCTCTTGAGACTCTTGTATCCGACATCTTCTCTAGAATCTCATGGCGACGACGACAACTTTCATGGATGAATGAGAGGTGAGAGGTTTTTTTATTATAGTTTTGGAATCTTCCATGGATGAATGAGAGGTGAGATAGATAGATAAAGATTGTGGTGGTGGGCAAGGCGCCAATTAGAAGAGAGTGAAGCTGTGGGATGAGATTTATCGTTACTGGAAAAGAGGTTTAGAGAACGAAATTCAATTTTCGGTGCTAGAAAAAAGGAGATTGATCTTTTAGACCAGATTTTTAAAATATGAGGTTTTAAAAGTAATACTTTTTAGATCAAACTTTTTAAATATCCAGTTTGAAATATTTTTTATATTTACGAAACTGCCACTGATCATACTTTTTAGACCGGTTGTTTGGGAAACCAATCTAAATAATATTTTTTAGACCTCATATTTAAAAAAACCGATCTAAAAAGTTCTTGTTATTAATGAAACTGCTACTAATCATACTTTTTAGATATGTTCCTCTATATCTAGTCTAAATGCGGTGATCTAAAAACCCCTTTTTATAGTGGTGTCATTCCCAAACACTACTACAAAATATAAATTTTGCTTTCTTAAAAAGTGTCCACTTTTACAAAAGGGAGAAAAAATAAAGGTAGCGACATATTTATAATTATGTGTAGGAATTTTGACATATTGAGCATCTCTTTTATATAAAAGAACGCTAAAATGGTATCTTTTGGCATCCCAATTTAAAAAAGGGATGCCAAAATCAAGGACTTTTAGTGTCCTAACTCTAAAAAAGGATACTAAAAGTAGATTTTTTGCACCCTTTTAGAATTGGGAGCCAAAAGTGGTCTTTAGACGTCCCAATTTTAAATTAAGATACCAAAATGGTTTTTGGGCGTTTCAATTTAAAATTGGGACACCTAAATCCCCATAAAATTTAAACCACCCGTGACACCCTACGGATAGGCCACACTATTTTGTATCACACCATATCCTATCAATGTCGAGACCATACCTCTGTCCTCTAGCGATGTGATGCAATCTCCATCCTCATAGTGATGCGATCTCCTTCCTAGTCATCCCCATCGGCGTCCATCTCAAGCGTTTATTGCCTCCCCCTTCGGTGTCCACTTCCCTTTGATCTCATGCTCATCTTCCTCCTCTTTTCTTCTTTTTCAGGAAATGCAAACCTCTCTGTCCTTTTTTTACTGAAACTGAACTTAGATTTGACGTTAATGAAGGACGATAACGGCAAAGGTGATGGAGGACGACAATTCGACTGTAGATCTGTGACATAGGACGGCGAACCTCCGGTATTCTTCTTCTCCCTCTTCAGATCTACAAATGATGATGACCCTTTGACTTCAAATTTCTTGTTTTAAAAAATGGCTTGAGAAGGGGCAGATGTATATTTTGTCTTCTCCATTCTTACTTCTTTTGCTCTTCCCTTGCCTGTGGTTTCTTTGATTCTAGTTCAGGATTTTTCTTGGTAGATTTTGAACCTTTAAAGCAATCCTTTTCTCAATGTCTAACGGTGGCTACGACTTTGCTAGTGAAAGTGGTGTGCTTAATCAAGGGTTCAAAGTTCCTTGAAGGTAACAGACCTTGGATCTATTTTTTTTTATTTTTTATTTTTGAGTTGATCTTGTTATTAAGGTGAGCAAGAACACAAATCTACACCTGTATATCCTTGAAGATGGTGAATATGTCGCTTGAATTTGCATCTTCCTTGTAGATCCATTTTGATATGTTTCAGATTCATTGGATTTCTGAGGATAATCATCCAAGCCTCCAAACTCTTCAAGAACTCTCTCCAAAACTCTTACTTTACAGGCTCTCCAAGGTTCCCAAGTCCAAAGAATATGTTTTTAGCACTTTTCCCTAGGTTAAATTGTGTTTTATAGCTTCTAAAATCAAAACACGTAGCTGTACTTTTTCAGGAGTTGTTGTTAGGCAAGTTTGTCAACTTCCCGCGGCTTGTTACACAAATAGTCAATTTTTCTTCTGATCCTCGACTTGCTACGTCAAGTTTGTTAACTTACTGCGAGTGCACAAAGAGCAATCAAGGATTACTTACCACGATAAGTTTGTCAATTTACTACAGCCAATTACAACTTTTTGAGATTGTTTACTTGTCATGGCTAGTTGGTCAACTTTTTGAGGCCAATTACACAGAGACAAACTTCTTGTTATTCTTCTACTTTCTTCAACATGTTTGCAACTTGCTGAGCCAAGTTGTACAAGTTCCTTCTTCTAACTTTTTAATACTTCACTTTCTTTATTCTTTCTTTAGTTTGTAATTCTTCAAGGGCTTCAGAGCTTATCTCTATTCTCCTAAAAAAAGGAGAGGGTTTATAAATTCCCAAGTGAATTACAAATTATATAGGATATAACAAGAATTTTTTTTATTTTGATTTTTTGATATGCACATTTTCTTCTATATACTTCTTTCTATGCATATTTTGAATCTTAAAATAGGTAAAAAAGAGAAGAAAATATACTGAAATGTTATTAATTTGTAAGAGTTAATAGAGTTAAGAATCCGGCCACGTTTTTCATAATTTAGAAATGGGGGGTCACTCCCATAATAAGAATCCGCCCACGTTTTTCATATTTGGTTGAGAGGCACAAGATTTATCTTATGTAATATATTTTTTAATTCATTTGCTCATCACCTGGGGGATTAGAATCCAAACACGTTTCTCACAATTTATAAATGGCGGGCCACTCATGTATGTCTAAAAACGATAGTATCCATATATCTTCTATTATATTGTTTGTTAAGCAATTATTTAACAGTTGTATTGTAAAAACTTGTGTTCAGCATTTCATTCAAATTTAATGATACAGAACTAATGTTTATTATGATTTATAAAGTGAAATTTCATGAAATATAAGTTGTGTCCTTTCTACTCAAGTAGTTAAGCAATAAATTTTAGTTTCATCATGTTTGGCACACCAATTGCATATTAAAATACTATTTTCTTTCAATTTCTTGTTTATATTAAATTACTTAATCCTGTTCCTCTTTTTATTTTCACCATAAATTAACGTGAGGGCTGAATAACAAAGAAAATTGAGTCGCATTACAATCTGAATGCATGGATCCAAGATTTTATCCTTATAAATAGGTTTTGATGAAGAATAAAGGGAGAATGAGCAATAATACACATGAAGTTTGCCCCCAGAAGCGCTCAACACTACGAGTTTTTTTTGGACAAAAAATGCACATGAAGTTACGTTTTGAGAGCGCCCAACACCACGAGCTGTTAGTTGACCAATATTGACCGTTAAGTCTGACGAAAATAAACAGTAACTTCGCAGAAATTACAATTTTGCCCCAAGTTTTAATCTGAAATTACCATTTTGTCCTTAGTTTTAAATAATTTTTTTTAAAAAAAACAATAAAATAACCCCTCTCCCGGTGGCCCCACCACCGCCTGCCACCCACCCCATCGTTGGCCGCCGATGATGACCTCTTCTGTTGACTTTTTTTTTATAAAAAAAATAAGGTTTTTTTTTTTAAAAAAAAAACTAAGGGGAGTCCGGTGGGCCCCACCACCGCCGATGCCTGCCCTCCCCATCACCGGCGGCCACTTCCGGCGATTTTTTTTTTTTTAAAAAACTAAGGTTTTTTTTTTAAAAAAAAAACTAAGGGGAGTCCAGTGGATCCTACCACCGGCCACACCACCGTCCGTCGCCGGCGACCGGCGGCCACCTTCAGTGATTTTTTTTTAAAAAAAACCTTAGTTTTTTTTTTAAAAAAAAATCGCCAGAGGAGGTCACTTAGTTTTTTTTTTTTTAAAAAAAACCTTAGTTTTTCTTTTCAAAAAAAAGTCGTCGGAGGAGGTGGCCACCGCCGCCGGCCGGCGGTGGGGAGGGCAGCCACTGGCGGTGGTGTGGCCGGTGGTGGGGCCCACCGGACTCCCCTTAGTTTCTTTTTAAAGAAACCTTATTTTAAAAAAAAAAGTTACCGGAGGAGGTCGTTGGCGGCGGCGGCCAGTGGTCGACGGCGGTGGGGTGGGTGGCCGGCGGTGGTGGGGCCACCGGAGGGAGGGTTTATTTTATATTTTCTTTTTTAAAAAAAACATTATTTAAAACTAAGGGCAAAATGGTAATTTCAGCTTAAAACTTGAGGCAAAATTGTAATTTCTGCGAAGTTACTATTTATTTCTGTCAGACTTAACGGTCAATGTTGGTTAACTAACAGCTCGTGGTGTTGGGCGCTCCCAAAATGTAACTTCATGTGCATTTTTGGTTCAGAAAAAACTTCATGATGTTGGGCGCTCTTGGGGGCAAACTTCATATGTATTATTGCTCCTTCTCCCAAGAATAAAAAGTCAAAAAGTATATACCACCACTTGTTTAAAGGGTTCACTAGTTTATGAAAATCCTCGATACTTCTAGTATGATATTAGTTTTCATGAACAGGTTAATTAATTTCAATAAGCATGAATAAAAAATATATTGGTTCATGAAATTAAACATCATTAATATTTTGTAAAGATATAAAGATACTGTTAAGGTTATATTTTGCCCAAAAGCATTTCGTATAGAAACCATGAGTTTGCGAAAGTTTTTTTAATCAATATGTCACTTTGGAAATGTTAATAAAGGAGCGATGTCGTCATGATTGTTTAAAATATTAACTATCAATGTTAAATTTTTAATGGTTAGAGTGATTCTGCTCCTTCTTTAAAATCCCAAATGATGTTGATCGGGAAAAAAAAAAATTCGGATAACAACAGTTGATATAAGAAATCTTTTGGATCAAATATATATATATATATATCTTTTCATAGAAGAATTACGTTCCTATAAAGAGACACTACTTTATTCACAAAAAATTAAAAAATGTTGGGAAAATTGAAATTTCAAACAAAAAATTTTCACCGAGTTTCCAAAATTGTTTTGTTGTTATGATGTGCAAATTAAATTTCTAAAATTCATTATTATCCAGACTTGAATTTCTTGGATAGAAAAATCATACTTAATAATCTACACGGTTTTCTTTTTCAATTTTTTAACTTGGTACAAGTCAGGGCTCATGGCCTGGTAAAGTGAAAAACTAAACAACGTAGGGATTAAATCCCAAATTAAACAATCAGTGTCAACTTTACCCTTCCTTTTTTTTTTTTAAGAAGTTGAAACGGCTCCATCCACATTTAACGTGGCCCAATCCAAAGGAGGAAGGTGTCAATATACTTCCTTATATCCTTAATATAAGATAGAATTGTAAAGTTGATCCTAGTTCCTAAATATATAAGACATTATTTTCAAATTTGTCGATTTTTTTTCTAATTTACCCATATTAATGTTTGTTCAACAATAATCAAGAAGTAGAGAGAAGGAGAAAATTAAGGAAGAAGATTGAATGCTTTAAAAAAAATATATCATATTAACTAACTCAACTGACTTAACCTAATCAAATTAGGTAAATATATCACTACTACAAATAAAGCTTTTAACGTCCCTTTATTTTTTAGCCTTTTAACGTCTAAAAACAGAAGACGCATATTCTAAGAACGTAGTAAAGTGAGGATAAGGCGTCCCCTAAATTAAAGGATGTCATAAGATACAAATTTGGGACACCACAAGTATATTTTTTTTTCTATAAATAGAAAAAACCCAAATGCGTGCCAGAACTCATCGTCGAAGAAACATGAACCAGAAGCCAGCTCATGAATAAGAACCACAGAGAAATCAAAATCGAAGGAAAAGTAATCGATGAAATAAAAAATGGTGTATTCTTCGCAACAGCACACCGTCTCCTTGTCTTCTTTACTATAGCATACCGTCGCCATCATGGTCTGAAACACAGCCATGTGATTGCGATTTTCAGATCCAAAAGGTATGAATGATACAATACAATGGTCCAACTTGTAAAAGGGATATTTTTTTAAGAAACCTTTTAAAGTTCCAATTTAAAAAAGGACACCCAACATACTGTTTTTGGCGGCCCAATTTAAAATGGAGACCCTGAAATACCAGTTTAGGCGTCCTAATAAAAAATTGGGACATCGAAAGACCATTTTTGATGTCTTAATTTTAAAAAGAATGTTCAACATGTTAAAATTCTCACATATAATTAGAAAAATGCCATCACCACTATTTTTTACTTTGCTTTTTAGAAAACAGATGTTTTTCTAAGGAAGTAAAATTTATTTTTTGTAGACATGTATCTCTTATATTAAAGATTAGAGTGAGTATAATTTAAAAGTCGGCAATATTTCAGAAGTAGAAGTTTCTTGCATAGCTGCACAAAGGCTCTTCCAGGTTTGTGTAACAACCGAAAAGGATCCACAGGTTTCACAAAATCACTGCCGAAAATAATCTGGTTCCTCCACTTCTACAATTTTCATATGGATATTGCAAAATAAATTAAATCTGCACGATTTTCTGTTTTATGTATTGGGCATCTATCAGAATTATGATAATGCCAAAACAAAAAATGTCCCATTCAATCTCAACTAAACCCATTATTGTCTGATATTTTCGGCCAATATCCTTCAACCAAAACACCAAGCTAAAAATTTTAGAACACACGTTATTCACATTTCTGTCCCACAAATATCTCTTTTTTTTTAAAAAAAAAGTGTATGGGGGATTCCTTCATTATTTTCTTGTGCCTGAACCTTATCATCAGTAAGTTGAAGCCATGTACGAAGGTCAAAAGGGCAAAGAAGAAAAGCAAATTTTTCTTTCAGAATAATGAGGAAAAACATTTATAAACTCAGTTTCTCTTTTTCCCTACACAAAAAAATTAAATTTATTTGTTATATTATCATTAAAGTCACTTAATGATTTTTTCCCCCCATTTTCTATAGGCGGGCCTGTTCTCATTATTTTAAGAGAAATTAGTTTCTCGTAACGCCTGTTAAACTCTTAATTGGTCTATCCAAAAAAATATTTTATTGAACATATCATGGGGGAAAACGGAGCCGTCGCACTCACCGATGGGTTAAACGACACCGGTAGCTACCGGAGGGAAATGTTCACTCCTCGACAAGCAGAAGGTAAGACCCATGTTACTCCTCGACTAGCCTCGCCTTTTCTGGTAGCGGATAGCGGGTTTCCTTCTTATTAATTACCTTACCTTTGATTAATTATCATTTAAGAATGAGTATCAGAATTATTTGCAGCAAAGTATATGATTAGTTTGGATGACTACTATACACTGACAAAAATATAAATAACACACAGAATAAATTCCCCGAAGGGTTAAAATACAGTCATCTAAAATATAAATATGGCTGGTAAATAAAATATACAGTCATCCAACAATATATATATATATAGTACAAAATGAGATTAGACATTCTCTATTTCTTCCACCTCCAACTCCATGCCCTTACTTCTTCCCTTAATCAGCTTAGCCAAAAAATACTTGTATCTTTCAATCATTCTGTGATCCAAAATTGAATCACAGAGTAACTATCAAACTCATAGACGAAGTGTATGCAATGCATGTATGCAACCATAACAAGGAAAAACTACAATAATGGTAACACATTCCATAGCATTCAGTATCACATGCAGTAACATATTAGAGCATATCACACAATGCAAATGTTTACTGCGAGAGGACCCAATCCCCATAACGCCTGATAGGCTACTGAAGTAACCCCGGTTCCGCAGCTGGGAAAAACATCTGTAGCTGGTCCTCAGACCCCAAGCTACACTGAATGTATCGTTAGCCTTGCAGAGACCCAAGGACACACAGTCCACTAGGCCCCACATCCCAATCATAAAACGCCAGATAGGCTACTGAAGTAACCCCGGTCTCACAATAATCATAGAAAACAAACATATCAAAACCACACAAAGTATATAACCTAAATAAGCAGTTACTACTACTACCTGATAGCTGAGCAATAAATATAAAAATTTTCGAGGCTAGAATTATTCCGGATATGTACCGCCTCCAACACAAGCAAGTACAATCCATTTTATTCACTTATATGAATTTTTTTCTTTATTTTCTTAATATTCGACCTTACTCCAGAAGTTTTAGAAATAATGTATTGAATTAAAAAATTCATAACTAAATCTATAAAAAATCCAATTGACTTGATTCTAGTGACTATTGAACCCTTAATATGCCTAGTTTTTAATAAAAATATTCCCAAAGGCTACAAAAATACGTAGGATTTTTATGTGCAAAAATATCACCCTCTGGTCAGGATTAAAATCCAAATCTCTGAGATATTTTCAAAAATTCGTATCTACCGGTAGACATCTCGAAAAATTATAAATTAGATACCAAATTAAAGCTTGGGATGTCCAATTTTTCTTTGTAAAATTTCATAGCCATAAAAATTCATTTACTATTTTAAAATAATTTTCTAAACGCGCCTGCCTAGAAATTTTCAGGATTGACAGTTATTCCAATTTCTTGTTAACTCATCTTTTGAGTTCCAAAATTATTTTCCTTACTTGTTCCCACACAAAATTTCGTTCTAAACAGTTTGAGACCATCGAAAACATAAAAAATACAACATATCCTTAGATATACAGCCCTACACGAAAATCTCACTACAACTGTATTTGTTATCTTGGCCCCATATTCTTTCATTTCTTGGTTTAATCACTTGGTAACCCTTTTTAAGTGTTTAGGTAGAGTCTTCCCTCATGAGAAAACATTACTTCTTTACTCAACCATTTTATAAAAATCATGCAAAATCCCAAAACACAAGTTACAATAAGCTATGTTAGTGACTTACCCTTCTTGTATCTTGATTGCTCTTAGATTTCTTCTTCTTTGGCTCTTTGGGTGGCGTCTACCTTGAGGATGAAGATACCATAGAAGATTTTTTCATAAGTATCTTGGAGTTATAAAGAAAGTTAAGGAGAATGGAAGACAAATTCTTAAACTTGGAACCTACTTACCTTAGTACTCCAAGTTGTGCTCCTTGTTCTCCCACTTTTGTGACTTAGTTTTTCTTTGCTTTCTCTTCTTGTCTTGCGTTTTTGGCTGTCCAAAATAAGGGCAGATGGTCTCTTTAACATACATCATTTACCATGCAAAAATATCCCCCACAATTTCACTTTGATTGGCTTCTTGTTTGACTTTCACTTTGGCTTCTTTTATAAGCTTCTTTCTCTAGATTTTTCTCCATCTTTCCTTGCTTCTTATCTTGACCGAAACATACTCTCATTTGAATCATAAAATTGGTTTTTCTCATGTGCTCAAATGTTTTTGTTCTTGGCTTTATTCTTGGTGCTTTCCTATTGGTCCCAAACTCAAGCTTTCTTTGACCTTGGCTTCCTTTCATTTATTGTTTGCTTTTGGTTTAATCTTGGAGCCCTCATCTTTGGCAAAAGTGCAGCTGGAAAAAGAAGGAAATATTGGTCTACAAATTGCCACAAAAGTCATCCCTCATAATTCCTTTTTGGTTCCCTCTTTAATCCCTAGCTTGCCACTTGTTCTTCTAGGAATTTCTACTCGACTTTGGTTTGCGTCATGTGATTTTTGTGTCATCATCTATGCTCTCTTACTCAACAAGTTTATTGTGCTGAACGCTCCCAAGCCAATAGTTGATTGGTAAAAATGCTTCTTAACCCTTTATTTATAAGAAGACAATTTTATTTAAAGTTGGTAAATATTACTAGTACATGTATAAAAAGACCTCCCACCCTAAGTTAAACGGGGGCAGTTACGGTCCACTGTAGCAGTGGACCATTTACTGCCCCATATGCAGTGTTAATTAAAAAAAAATGAAAACTCTCTCTCTCTCTCTCGCTCCCTCCCTCCCTCCCTCCCTCCGCGCGCATATGGGGGCAATGAACGGTCCACTGTAGTGGACCGTAGCTACCCTCAAGTTAAACATCACACCATGGAAATACAACATATAAAGATAAGGAAAATTATAATTTTGACTTCATTATAACTCATTTTTTGTATTTTAGCTTACTATAGCTAAGTCCCTATAATTTTAACTTAGTTGTAACTCAGTTTCTTAATTTTGGCCTACTGCAGCTCAATTCCTATAGTTTATTCATTTTGTAATTTGGTCCTTATATTTTAAAATAAAGGTTAGTGACTAAATTATAAAATACTTAAAACTACAGAGATTGAACTACAATTAGCTAAAGTTGAGAGTTAGAGTTATAATCAAGTCAAAACTATAGAAACTTAATTACGTTAAGTTTTTTGAACATAATTACGTTAAGTTAAAAGTGTAAGAAATGGGTTACAACTAAATTAACACTGTACGGGCCGAATAATTGACTCCCCGCATAAAATATCTAAGGCCGATAGCAAATTGGATCTGACGCTAGACCCACGCGAACACCACCTTTTGTGAGATGAGCTAAAGCCCACATGTCGAATCAAGATCCCCATGGCTTCGTCCGATGAGATATATAGCAAAAACTACCTAACTATTTTTTTTTAAGGCACATGCATTAATTTGCTTGAGTCAATTCTATTTGAGATATTATCGGACACTAAATGCAGACATTTCTTCCAATAGAAATTTAAACCTTAGCTCAAAATATCATGAGACTAGTCCTTTTTGCTAGATCTAACCTCGTTGGTTACACTGAACTATCTATCTATGTAGACACATTGGATGAAAAGTCAGCTTAAGTGAGATGAGCCAAAGTCCACAATTTTATTTAAAGTAGATGAAAATTATTGGAATCAATCATATTTAAAGTACTGGCTGACACTACAGGTAGACACCTCTTCAAGGGAGGCTCAAATATTAGTTTGTTACCTTGCAGAAACTAACCTCTTCTACTTGATTCAACATGTGTTGGTTACACCTACACACACACACACAATCTAATAATGTTTACGTTGGATAAAAAGCCCTCTTATTTGATTAACAATGAGGTTTCATTGTCTTTTTGTTGTTATTGGTAAGAAGGCATGATGTGGCTTCTATTACAAAACCTAAACATAATTTGCGGACGTTGGCCCGGTCCGTTATCATTTTTAGCATCCACGGTATATGAATGGCGTCACAGCTGGTGATTTGGGGTTGAGCTGCTGTAATTTCATATGGTTTGTTTCATGATTCTGACTATTATGATACCTTCTTTAATCTTTAATATAAGATATATTTATCTAATTTTATTAGACTAATAAAATTGGTTAAATTAATTTATATGACATATATTTTTTAAAATCCTATAGTCACCTTTTTTAATTCCTTCATTCTCTCTCCTCCTTGATTATTGTTGAGGGAACATCAATAGGAATAAATCAAGAAAATATTGATAAATATGGAAAAAAAATGTCCATGTCTTATATTAATGACTGGATTGGAGGGAGAAAAATAAAATGGAACATTAACATCCTCATTTAAAATAAAGTAAAATAATTAATTCATATTAATTATGAAGATGTGTGTGTGTGTAAAATATTTTTATACTTTATAGTGTAATTAAACATGGACCAGACCAGCCGATTTGGTTTGAAAATTGGTGAATTGGTCCAATCTAGGGCATTAACCTGGTTTATTGTTATTATTTTAAATTATTTTTTTATAATTTTATATTAATAACCTTGAAATCTTTATTGTCATTTGCTTGGCCTCCGGTTTAACTCTAGTGTAACCAATTAACCCTTGATTCAGGACCTTGACCGGTTCAATAACCTATCTGGTTTAAATAATCTTAATATTTTATGAATTTAAATAAGCAAAAAATTAAACTTTACATAGATATTTTACATTTCAAGGAAGATACTTTTATTGCAGTTTTCAATTGATAGTTTTGTAATGAAAAACAAATAAATTTAAATTGAAAATTGAGGGATTAACATTCAATAAAAAAAATGAAGATATTGGCATCTTGTGGCTAGCCCTTTACCGCTTTGTGCGCTGACCCGGGGCGGAGGATTAGTCTCATAGCTACCGGTTGTGGGGATACTTCGGTTATACCAAAAAAAAATGAAGATATTGGAATCCAAATAAAAAATTAACATGTTTTTTTTTTTGGTTACATAAAATTAACATGTATTGATTATAGTGAAAGAGACTCTAACCAAACAAACAATAAAAGCGTAGCAGCGCTACCCCCAACTGACAACTAGGTCAATGTTTGAACATATTGGAATCCAAATAAGAAAATGAACATATTGGAATCCAAATAGAAAATCAACACTTTAACCAAACAAACACAAGGTTTTGGGTGTAAGTTCGTGTAAATGATTAAAAGGCATTTAGGAGAGCAACCCCCAACTGGCAACCAGGGCAATATTTGAATTTTGAATTAAAGTCAAACAAGTCATTAAAAAAAAAATCCAAGTAGATTAAAAAAAAAAAGCGATACAGGTTAAGGCCGATGATAAACAATAAGGCAGACATTAGACTACTGAGGTGGGATTGGGAGGAGATGTAGAGTTGGGCCAATGAAATAAGGACTTTTATTATAAATTGGCCTAAAACTTATTAGAGGGCCCCTTTTATTCCTCAGACACAAGAATATACATTTCATATTTCACACAATAAATTAAAAACATCCTCTCATAGTTAGTCTAAAAGTATAAAACCCTATTTGATTCATTTAAGTCTCTGAGTTCAAATTCTAAAAAAAAACACTTATGTTGAGAGGGGAGCCATAAACCCAGAACTGAAAATGATACTATTAAAATCCCCCCCCCCCCTCCTATTTATAAATATATCACGTCCAATTCTTTCTTGATTCTCCATGGAACCAAGGGACCAGTACGTGCTAAGAAGTTCATATTGGCAGAGGGTCAAGGACCACAAGTTGAATTGAGTCTTTCATGAGTCCTCCTGAATGAGTGAAGTTGTCAACATCCTTGTACATGACGTTAATGAAACGAGTGAGGTTTAGAACTCTCATTAGAATTGGCTTTGACACTTTACTCGGCCTCATAAAAAATTCTTCATTAATATCCTTCCACGCACTCTTTATCGTCTTCTCAAGTTCTCCAATGGCTTCCTCCTTTGTCATTCCATGTTCCCTCATATAGCAATGTATCAGTGACGCAATGTGCTCTCTGTTATGTTCAAACTGCAAAAAAATTATGTTTGAAACTTATAATAATCTCAGCTTAATCATTACCCCAAACCTTGACTTTCTAGTTTGGAAGAATTAAAGTATTTATATGTTAGTCCTGGAAAACTTGCTAAAAAAGAGACCCTTAACTTATAATCCCCACTTCACCTGTGAAACTTCCCAAGGGATAATATGTATATGTGTGTGTAAGTTAAGGGTTTATAAGTTTAGGGTAGGGGTTGCTTATGTGCCTTTCCTGTTGCCCCTTCATTTTGGGGACATTCTAAAATGTATTTTTATGTTTCTTTGGATCATTAGATTCTATAAGAAATGGACGATATTTTGATATCTTATAAACAAAAAGTGAAACTGTTTTTATTTTTTTTTACTATTTTTCTAAGATTTAAGGGTTCAAAAGTGTTAGTTATACCTCACTAGAGACGATGTCATCCATGAATCTGCAGATAAGTGAAGAAGCTTTAATGGCTTTAGGGTGAGTTTGGGCCCACTTGAAGACATCCTCGGAGGCTACATCTCCCATGCCAACAAAAGAAACAGTGGACAGCGCTGCATAACATGTTGATACAGTTGATGCGTTGATGTATTCCTCTGATGTCGGAATATACTTGTTATTCAACCATCTTGCTTCTTCCATATACGCTTGTACTGCCTTCTTAACCTGCCCAAACCAAAAGTGTTTTATGTCAACTATCACGTCTAGTCGCAGAATTATTGGAATGTTGGTTAGTCAGTAGGGTTAGTTAGTCATTTCCCATTCCTGTTCACTCGAGGCATGTAGTGCAAGTGGACCTTTTAATAGGGTAAAGGCCTTTTGAAGGCTCCGACCTATTTGGCCTTACTTGATCTAATCATTCATGTGTGTACACACCTCTTGTTTGGCATACTGAACACTGTATGATCTTCCTTCTTTCCTCTCGTCTTCATACATTTCTTGGAACACGGTCAACAGTTCCTTGTAAAATAACTTGATGTACTCTGGAAGATCATCCAAGCAACCAATATCCCACCTGTAATTCAAGCATTAACCGAACAGTAGAAAAACCAGAGAAAAAGAGACTCAGAGATTTACTAATTTAATTTCTTCAAAATTATTGATAAAAAACTTGAGAATTCAGCAACTGATATAAACCTCTGGATTGCGTCATTGATGAGTTCTAGTTCATCGATTGTTCCAAACGCATCGAATGTATCATCAACGATCGTGAACATGCCAATCACTTTGGTCATAAAGCTTCTAGCTTTAGAGTACTTTGGCTCAAAATAAACCGTGAGAATCCAAAAGCATAGTTCCACGATCCTGTTTCTCACATACGATAGATTTCTTTGCACATCCAATTTGTTCCACCACCTAATTAATAAGTAAAGCAAAGCAAAGTTTCTTGCATTTACATAATCAACATAACAACTTCTCAAAGTCCCAAACTAATTTAATTTCGTCCAAGAACTTACTTGCATATATTGGCAAACTCCTTTTGATGCAGCTTTTGGAGCATATTGAAATCTAATTTGGCCAACTTCAGGAGAAGTTGATTACACGAAGGATGCAAGTGGTATATACAAATGTACTTACGTGCCTCTAGCCTTGGCAATCCCCTGTAAGGACTCTGCTTCAGGCTCTGCGCAAGTTTTGCTGCCAGAAAAGGGTTTGATTCGACGGTGACGGAGCAAAGACGGTTCGAGGTGAAAGCAAGTGCTTCGTCTAAAATGTTCTCTCCATGAACACTCAGATGTGAAGCTTCATACAAACTCAGCATTCCTTCCACATCTGATGCTATATCCTCACTGAGGTTTCCTTGCTCATCCTTGAACTTGTTGAACACATCTTATACATAAATAATGTCATGTATATTTAGTTATATGTCAACAAAACAATTTGAAGGAAGCAAACTCATAGATATCTATAGAGGGTAAAATATACTTTTGGCACTTTAACAAGTTAATTTAGACGAGGTTTCATCATTTTAAATCCCTTAAGTTTGAAAAATTCATCTTTAGTTCTTAAAACTTAACATTATTAATGTTGTTAACAGAAGATATTAATTAAGCAAAGTTAAGTAATGATTGTGTAGCGTTTCCGGAGGAAGTTGGCCACTTGCAATACAACACCTCATTTTTAATCCTACATGACATTTACTTAAGTTTTAAAAAAATATAATTTAAAGAAATTATTTTAATCAATTTCTTGAACACGACTTTCCTCCTTTGTGTCTAGCGTCCACTGCCCTTCTTTGCTATCCACTGCCCTTCTTTGCTATAAAACAACGTCATTTTGGCATAAAACATTTAGGCTGCTTTGCCTTTTGTTTTTTTGTAAAAAAATTTTTAGGGTATTGACTAATACTAAAAATATACTTTATGATATTAAACGATACAAAAAAAAAAAAAAACTTCATGATCTTGAAAGATTATTTTAGGATCTTGAAAAAATATTTCAGAGTATTGACTGGTACTAAAAATATACTTCAAGATTCTAAAATAAGTTTTCAAGATTATGAAATATTTTTTCAGTAACATTCAGTATATTGAAGTATCTTTTTAGTAACAGTTAGTACCCTTATATATATATATATATATATATATTAAAAGGCACAGTTTCAATGTTTTGCTATAAAAGGACACCCTTTTATAGCAAAGGAGGAAAGCTGTGTCCCAATATCTTCAATATCGGAGGAGATCCTTTTATTATCTCAATTTCTCATAATCCCTCATAAGTTCATATGGACCGATGATTGGGAAAAAGAATTACTCTAGACTATTGATTGAGAAAATGAGAGAAAATTCAAAGGAGGCGATGACTTGATGATGTGGCTCATTTTTTACCTTTTAAATTTAATTAGACGGATATGATTTAGAGATTATAAAGGATAATAAAAAAATGAACAATAAAAGAAGCCTGACCCATTCATTATTCCCTTCTCTCCTTTCTTCATTGTCAATATTACATCGTCATCATTTAACTTTGTTTAGTTAGCATTTTTAACATTAATGGTGTAAATTTTTAAGGCCAAAAATACACTTTTGAAACTTAATGAATTAAAATGATACTCATGTAAACTTCAACAACCATAAATATACTTTAACCTATTTATGTATAGGTATGTATACGTACCGGGTGAAATGTGATATCCTTCTTGCCTCAATAGCTTAAAGAGGAGGGCAAGAGAATAGAGATCTTGGGTATGAGTTTGAATTTGGTTATTTTGGACGCAAGTATTGTGAATTAGCTGCAACAGCTCATGAATCTCACGTTCAAAATGGTAAGACAGCCCCAAACGTTGAATAGAATCAATCAGTTCAACTTTGGTTAAGGGATTCTCCGTCGTAGATATAAAAAGCATCTTCCTCACTTCTTCTTTCACTGTTTCAACTTGTTTCCCCATGTCTTCATCAACTTCCTACACAGTTTTCAAACAACAATTTACCATATTATCAAATAAACCAAGAGAACAAGAATTACGTAAGTACAATACACACACATATACATATATGTTTACCAAAGATTCGGAAGCAAATTGAAGGAAATAATCCTTCCAGAGAGTAGGATGATAATCTGCAAGATGTCGACGCAAATGATCAGAGGTTACAAGATTATCGGTTGATGAAGAAGGAACAAGTGCCGTTGGTGAAGCAGCAACGGTAGACATATTTGTGACGATATTCTTGAAAGAAAATCAAGGTTTTTGGTAGTATATATGCTCCGACTTTTGAGGTTTCGATGTGAGGGAAGAGTGAACGATGTGTGTGGGTTTTTATAGGACAAGTTGATACATCAATTCATTGTTAATTAATTTGCTCATCGCACCTGGGGATTAGAATCCACACACGTTTCTCATAACTAGGAAATGGCGGGCCACTCTTGTCTAAAAACTAAATTATTTTTTAGCAAAAAAAAAATTATCATTTTATAAAAAAACTAAATTATCATTTCTTATCCGTTATGTTATTTATTAAGCAATAATGAACAAGTTGTATATAAAAAATTGTGTTCAGCATTTCATTCAAACTTAATCAGTTCAAAACAAACATTTTGATTTATAAAGCCCGAGGTTTCATGAAATTCAAGTGAGTGAGTGTGTCCTTTCTTTCTTTCTTCTTCTTCTTTTTTTAATAGAATTGATAATAAAAAAACATCGGATTGCCGATGGAATTCCGACGAAAAACGTCTGTCACAAAAAAAAACCGTGGCATAAGACTTTGCCGACATAATTCCGTGGGTAATTGAATTACCGACGGAATTCTGTCAGTAATTTCTGTTGGTGATTATTATCGATGGAACTTCGTTGGTAATTTTCAATGGAATTATTTCCGTCAGTAATTCCATTCCTAATCTGAAGTTTTTTTGTAGTGTGAAACACCTCAACAAATACCTAAACCATTAAAGCCATTACAATCTTGACATAGGAATTTCTCTAGATCCTCTTAAAGCTGATAAAATTCATGTAACCCTTGTCCTATATCTAACCCTTTCTTAGCTAAGTAATTCGTTGCTTAATTGCAAGCTCGAGGCACATATATGTGATTCTTGTTGTACAGTCCCTTCCTAATAGCTCTTTAACTTCCATACACAGATTGGCATCCCTGTGATTTGGACCAAGTTCATAGAGAATTAGGTCAAGGCACTCCGTGGAATCCATTTCAATCCCAACTTTCATAAGACCATAACCCATGTCATTTTTAAACCAAGAAGGCAAGTCCAAATTTCCGTAGATAGCTCATCACCATCATCAATGTGATAAAAGAAGCCTTTCCGAAAAATTCCTGAAGAATCTCGAAAAAGTCCTCCATAAACACTTTTATTAGAAGTGGCTAAATATGCACTATCCACATTCACCTTCACCCAATCCTCCTCTGGTGATCGCCATGACTCACGGCCAGGGGTCAAAGTAGCCCCCTATATTTTCGTCCCCGTGAGATAAACATTTGTGGCTGCCATGCTTTCCACCATTGCGTTTATACCGGTGAGAAGACTATCTTTGGAAATCCATTTCTTCTCAAAGACACACAAATTTCTACATTGCCACAACCACCAACATAGGATTGTAAATCTTGATGCCCACCTCCTATTGACTTCTGTCTTGCCCTTGATATTCCGCCACTACCAGTTTGAAAGGTTCATAGTGCAAAACTTGTTCTATCTTGATGAGGGCACCACTTTCCTCCATACGCTGTCGAATGTGTACAATCACAAAACACATGAATAGTATCTTCAGGAGCTGACCCACATAGGGGACAACCCGCATTCGTTGTTAAATCCTCATCTCACTACAAAAAAAAAAAGTCAATTTGTAGCAGTTAAAATGAGGTAATCGTAACGGTTTTAACCGCTACAAATGACATTAGTCGCGGTTCATCAAACCGCTACAAAATACACTGTCGCAAACTAATTTGTAGCGGTTTTAAATAACCGATACTACATACTCAATAACCACTACTGAAACTGTAGCGGTTAAATATAACCGCCACAATATCTGTCAGACATGACGTCAACGTCATCAAATAGTAGCAGTTAACACAACCGTTATAGGATGCAATATAGTAGCGATTTTATCAACCGCTACTACTCTTGTATAAGCTCATTATGTAGTAACGGTTGAGACACCACGACCAATAGTTCCTGCCATTTTTGAGATTTGAATTCATTTCATACTTGTAGCGATTGTATAACCGCTATAATATATTCCCGCCATTTTTTCCAAATAAATATTTTGTCGCGATTTTTTCATTTCTGTTATTTGTAGCGGTTTCTACCCGCTACAAAATATTCCGTAATTTTTTATTAAATTTATTTTTCATCTTTGTAGCGGTTGATATAACCGCTACAACATCATAAAAAAGAAAAAAATAAAAATTCAAATTCAAATAATATTTTTTGGGTCAATTAATTTATTATTGTCTAAAATATTTATCAAAATAGTATTTATAATTATTCATTATC
This sequence comes from Acacia confusa, assembly GCA_037074495.1. Classification (NCBI taxonomy): domain Eukaryota; kingdom Viridiplantae; phylum Streptophyta; class Magnoliopsida; order Fabales; family Fabaceae; genus Acacia; species Acacia confusa. Next base: position 7,651,116 of record CM073509.1, read on the forward strand.
AATATTTTAAAATTTATTAAATATTTTATCATCAATTATATAAATATTCTCTAAAAAAATGATATTAAAAGTGAGATTGGTTATATATTTTTATTGTATATAAATGGTTTATTATATGTTCACTTAAATAATATCCAATATTAAAATTAATATTTTGGGCAAAAAAAAATTAAATTAATATGTCTACAAATATATTAAATATTATGTGTGGAAGTAGATAAAATAATAAATTATGTGAAAGTTGAAGGAAAAATGTCAGTGAAGGTAAATAGAAATTAGGAAAAAAAAATCATAAAATTTTTAACAAGAAAGAAACATAATCAGAAATGAAGAAGAAAAAAATAAATATTGTGATAATCATCATATTTGATCCGGGTTAACAACACTTATCTTCTTAAAATAATGAATCTCGTTGGGAAAGAGTAGAAATTTGAGAGAAAACAAGGAGAAAATGTGCTAGAAAACGATAGTGGAACATATTAAATGAGGTGGGTGGGGTGTTTATATTGGTATCTGCGTAACTGTTTTGTAGCGGTTAAAGTTTCGGTTTTTGTAGTGATTTAGGATGTGTAGTTGTTTTTATCTGTAGCAATTGATGTGGCGTTTCCTGTAGCGGTTTTTACCTATTTTGTAGCGGTTAAAAACCACTACAAATAAGTTATTTTTTTTTTGGAATGAAAAAAAAACTACAAATAAGTTTTTTTGGAAAAAAATATATAAAGTCTTACATATTAAATCGTAAGCATAACTTTAATTTTTCCTCTCACTCTTCATCACCATTCCTACAAAATTTTTTTTTCGATAAAATGTCAGTTGTGAGTTGATGAATATGTTTGAACATAAATGTAATTTTGTTTAAATATTTTTTTTTTTATCATAAAGCGTGTATTAAAAAACGTACCGAACTATAGGTAATTTGTCATCTTCGTCGAGGAAGAAGTTGTCGAAGCTCGCGGGTTGCAACGACTTACTCTTGTAGGCGACATTATCAGCATCATTCATGTCGTAAAGGTCCCGGGGCTTTAAGTGAACCACCATATGCCACTTCCTGTGTCTCTCATCAGTGACATAATAAACCTGATGGGCCTCTGAGGCAAGAATATACGGCTCATCATCTTCAGACTGTCCAGTGTGACTAAGCCAGGAGAAATTCACCGATGTGATGCCTAAGTCGTCAGTGGTGAGTCCCTGGGACATTGTGGTATTCGCCCACAAACACTTGAACAACGTCATTGTGAAAAGGCCTTGGTAATTTATCTTGACCATATGAAGCAACTTTCCATAATATAGGACGTCACCGAACTGCATGTTCCCGTCACTCCTGCTCACGTAACTCCTTGTCCCAAACGTGCCATATACACCCGATTTTTGGGTCAGCAATCCCTGATCTCGTGAAACGGTGCAAAACTTGAAACCATTGACATTGTATCTCGTAATTCTTTGGGCGTGGTCAAGCGGGCTGAGTGTTAGAGCTCTGAATTATGGGGAGTGCGGGTTGTGGTCATTCATAATTCTCCTCTTAAACCAACCCAGGAATTCTCTGTGGACCTTTCTATCAATCTCGGATGATGTCTGTGTACGGATCCTCAGCTAACGCTTGACATAACTCTTGAATTCCCTACAATTAAACATGCGAAGAAAACAATGAAACGTGAGTACAAAATGTAAGGAAATATAAATGATAACATATATATGTGCACAATCCTTACTGAAGGTACGGTTTAACTTTGGTGCAATTAATCAAGACATGTCTATGTGCTTGAAGCTTATCATGTGCCGTCAGTTTGAAGTTTTCAGTTCCGCCAACTGGTCTACCAATACGAGGGATTAACAACTCTGTCGCTGATGGCTTTGGCTCTGGCTCTGGATAGTCATCCACACGAGGCGGTCGGTTGAATGACGTCTTAATGTCATCAAAGTACCTGGAAAAAATCCAAGACCTCATCCCCAATATAACCTTCTACAATTGAACCTTCAGGCCACGCCTTATTCCTCACGTAGGATTTCAGTTTCCCAAGAAACCTATAAAGTAATGAATGAAAAATGTTGAGACATTAATGCTGAAATGTGTGACTAGATAGTAATCGTAAAGTGATTAATTTTAAATGAGTATCTTTCAATAGGATACATCCATAGGTAGTGAACTGGGCCAGCAAGCTTCGTTTCGTGTACAAGGTGTACCGTCAGGTGAACCATGACTGTAAAAAAGGACGGAGGAAAGATCATCTCCAAATGACACAGCGTAAGAACGATTTTTTGTTGCAACTGGTCGAGCTCTTCCACGGTCAAAACCTTGGAACACAACTTCCAGAAGAAAGAACACAGCTCGACCAGAACGATCGACACATCAAAAGGCAGCGTATCTTTGATGGCAAGCGGAAGCAACTGCTGCATAAACATGTGTGAGTCATGACTCTTCAGCCCAGTAACCTTTCGAGCCTACACGTCCACACATCTCGAAATGTTGCTTGAGTACCCGTCTGGAACTTTTATTTTCTTCAAAGTCGCGAGGAAGATTTCTTTATTCGGTTTTGTCACGTTGAATTTTGCCAGCTAAAATCTGTCATGCTCATCCGGCCACGCGTCTCCACGAACTCCCATCTCCTGTAAATCTTTCCTCGTCTGAAGATGATCTTTTGACTTGCCTGGTTCGTTTAGAATCGTGTACAACACATTGTTGCACACATTTTTCTCAATGTGCATGACATCTAGACTATGTCGGAGCAAATTATCTTTCCAATAGGGCAGAGTGAAGAAGATGCTTATCTTTTTTCCTGGTACCCGTTGAAGCGATTGCGTTGCAACCTAAACCTGTGTATACCATCGAGAAACCTCTGATGACCCATGAAGCACCACTTATGATTGTAGGGAAGGCGCACCGAGTCAGAGTCAAAATTGCAAGCTAGACACGCAAGGCCGGTGTGTACATTCCACCCGGATAATGTTCCCAGGCTAGGAAAGTCACTAATCATCTACATCAAGGCTGCACGCAACTTGAAAAGTGTCTTGTCATGCGAGTCATACGTCTCGACCCCTACATTCTGTTAGTTCTCAACTTAAGTTTTGATGATAAAAACACTTGTTAGTTGTTGGTTTAACAAGAACTAGAGTTCTTGTTCTTAAAACTAGAGTTCTGGGCATTAAAACTCAGGTTTTAGAAAAGTTGAGCAGTAAGAACTCGAGTTCCTGGTCATAGAACTCGAGTTCGCGGCCTCTGATAAGGAAGTTCTCAATCTGATAAGTTGAGAACTCGAGTTCTTAGGAGTAGAACTCGAGTTCACGCCTTCTGATAAGAAAGCTCTCAACCTGTCAAATTGAGAACTTGAGTTCTTGGGAGTAGAACTCGAGTTCGCAGCCTTTGCATCATATAAAAATTTTTCAATCCATGAGAACTAGAGTTCTTAAGTGAAGAACTAGAGTTCTTACTTAAGAACTAGAGTTCTTCATTCAAGAACTAGAGTTCTTGGCATAAGAACTCGAGTTCGCAAAATTATGTTCTGTCCATAATTCTTTAGGAACATAAGAACTAGAGTTCTTGAACAAGAACTAGAGTTCTTCATTTTGTAAAACAGGGAAGTTCCTTTGCAAACATAAGAACTAGAGTTCTTTTTCAAGAACTAGAGTTCTCATTCAAGAACTAGAGTTCTTGAGAAAGAACTAGAGTTCTTCATAAGGAAAAACGCTTGGACCTTTTTGGAAAGTACAAGAACTAGAGTTCTTGCATATAGAACTAGAGTTCTAAAGTAGAGTTCTTCTTTAAGAACTCGAGTTCCTTTGAAACTGGGTCTGGGCCATTACACAGAACTAGAGTTCTTGTGATAAGAACTAGAGTTCTTATACGTAAAAAACTGCCAATCATTTCTGGAACTCTCCAAATGCTTTGAACTTAAGCTGATACTTACTAGATTGATAAATAATCATTTATAAAACACTTTCAACATGTTTGCTAGTGATTTCAGGATTCAAAACGAAGCAATAAATGAAAAGCAACATAAAGCGAATGCTCACGTCATCACATTTATTGCACATCAAAAAGAGCAGAAAAACAGAGCAACATATGGAATTAACGTTGCAGCAGAACAAAGACATTCTTTGAGACATTCTTATTCCAGCTTTCAAGTACAACCAATGGCACAATACATTAAATGTAAGAAGCTGAAGATTCAACGGTCCATTCTGATTAACGAGGAACTTGAGCCTAACGGAAATTTAAACAAGTGACAACGGTCACCTTCCAGTTTCTCCCAACGACATTAATGGCGAAGGATATAAAAGCCCAAGCATTCAATATCGCCAATGACTGAAACTCTGCGCATTTACTCTGAGTTATTATCTTATCAGTTTCATTACTCTCAACTTGTACTTCAGTGATCATTTATTATTCAACTCGTGAGGAGTTACTTAAACATTCAATTTTCATTCGTTTGTAAAATTTTAAGGTTGTGGAACCTTAAGTAAGGGTGTACAATTACAAGTAGTAAGGGGGAGTGAGTCTGAGGGAACATTCCGAGTTGTGTAATTGTATTCTGAAGTTAGTGAAAAATCCCAAGGTGTTCTTGGGGACTGGACGTAGGTCAGGATAGACCGAACCAGGATAAATTCTCTCGTGTTCCTTCTCCTTTAAACTCTTGCTTAGTTAGTTCATTAATTTGTGAAAATTTTGATTAAGCAGTTAGATTTTTAAATCACCTATTCACCCCCTCTAGGTGATATTCCATCTTCACATTCCACAACTTGACCAACTCCGCGATAAGCGGTTGAAGATACACATCGATGTCATTTCTCGGTGTCTTTTTGCCTGGAATGATCATAGACATAATGTAGGAGCTTGGTTTCATACACATCTAGGGGGCAAGTTGTAGGGGATCAAGACAACCGGCCAAATATTGTAGCTTGTGCTGAGATTCCCAAACGGATTAAAACCATCGGTCACTAAAGTGAGACGAACATTTCTAGGATCCGCCATAAAATCTGGAAATTGTGAGTTGAACGCTTTCCACGCTTGAGCATCCCGTGGATGTCTGAGTTTACCATCTTTGTTCTTGTCAGCTTCGTGCCACCTCATATGCTCAATTGTCCTAGACGACATAAACAATCTTGGTAAACGAGGTTTTAAAGGAAAGTATCTGAGAATCTTTACAGATTTCTTCTTCTGTTTTTTCTCCTTCCGTACAGTCCTGAACCTCGAAGTGTGACACTTCTTACAACTCTCCCTGCGAGCGTCCTCTCCCCAATAAAGCATACAGTCGTTAGGGCAAGCATCGATCTTTTCATAGTTTAGGCCTAATCTGTTAATTATCTTCTTGGCCTCGTAGAAGTCTGTGGGAATGTCTGCGTCGGGGAAAGCATCTCATATCAATTCCAGCAACATCAACATTGCCTTATTAGTGATCCCACACATGCACTTGATATGGTACAACTTGATCAGGAAAGATAATTTGGAGTATTTCCAACAACCTTGATACAACAGACGATCACTCTCATCCATCAGACTAAAAAAATTCTTGTGCTGCTTCATTCCTGAAGAAAACAGGTTCTGCACCCTGAACTTCTGCCATGAAGTTGTTGTCCTGAACACCAAAAGCATCGCGGACTGATTCATTAACTGGATCATCTTAAGCTACTTGATTTCCTACTTGTGAGCTTCGAGGAAGTTGATCCCCATATCGCATACCATGTTTCTCACCATGGACTCCCCAAAATGTATATTCCACCAGGAAAGGCTTGACAAGAAGATGTTCCAAAGCACCCTCCCCTGTTTGCCACTTCTTAAACTTGCATCGACAACACGGACACACGATCTTCCCATTAATGCTAGCGTGAGAGAAGGTGAAATCTAAGAATTTTTTTAATCCCGCTACATATACGGGAGAATTGCATGGTAGCTTGATCCATGACTTATCCATATCTAGTCAACAAGCTAGGATAGACTACAAAACTAGGATAAAATGTTTAATTCTCTTCAATTTATGTGAGATCCATTAAATGTAGTCTCAAATCATTTGTAGTGGTTATAAACCGCTACCACTAGAAAATTCCATTTAGTAGCGGTTATAAACTGCTACCACTAGAAAATTCCATTTAGTAGCGGTTATAAACCGCTACATAAACCACTACAACGCCATTGCAATTTGAAACGTACAATTCCCGCCATATATTAGTAGTGGTTGTATAACCGCTATGACAACCGCTACAAAATTTTATTTATGTAGCGGTTATGTAACCGCTACAAAGTACTTGCCACTTGTAACGGTTCATTTTCCAGTACCCACTACAAAATTGTAGCGGTTTCTTCTTTAAACCGCTACAAAATGTATTTATTGTTTTTTTTAAAATCAATATGTAAATATTTTTTTAAAAAAATTATTTTCAAAATTGATAGCTTTAGTGATAACAACAATAAATTATTTTTGCATCTCAATTTTTTATTTATTAGATATTATTTTATTATTTTTCTTACAACACCTATTTTATGTAACTATAATTATATATTTATGTAACTAATTTAAAGAAATATAAATATTTATAAACTACAATAAATGAATATTAAGTATTTAAATTGTAGTCAAACAAACCAAATATCATAAACATCGAATAAACATTTTAAATAAATATATGTCTCTAAAAATAAAAACTAACAATCAAGAGCCTGATGATCAGGTCCTGTCTCAATAGTGGCGTGGGCAGGAGCAGAGGTAACAACACCCTCATCATCATTAGCATCACCACCAGTAACACCACTAGCAGCAGTAGCAGCACCAGCAAGCGGCAGGGGATCCTTATGGATGAACGAAGGGGGAGGAATGAGGGGCTCCTCGTCATCGGTGAATGAAGGGGGAGGCTGGGGAGGTGAAAAGTGCTTGTTAGTTAGCAATTCTGTAAGGGCATCGGCATAAGCATCCCAATTATGCTTATTCAAAGCATACCAACTATCAATTCTGGCCTGAATGCACCTCTCCCTGGCAGCCTGCTCCGCCGCAATTTGATCCCTCTCTGCCGCCTATGCAGCCGCTAGGTCGGCAACCCTCTCCTCAATCATGGCCTCCAACCCCTCCAGTGGTGGCATACGTCTCGCGCTGGAGGTTCCGGCCTCAGAGGCGAAGGACTTGCCATAAACAGTGCTGGGCCTCACACCTAGGCCCATACCCTAATGCGCCTAGGATGCTTGGCTAGGACCACACCAGCTTTTAATGGGGCCGTAGGGTTCATAGACCCCTATGACTCGGGGGTCTAGGAAGCTCGCAGCTCTGCTGTGGTCTACTCAATCCGGGCCTGACGGGAAGATTTCAACAAATAGTAATGAAACAATTTAATTGAATTTGAACATATTAAATTAATAATATCAATAATTTTTTTTCAACTTACTATGATCTCCTCAGCCGCTTCAGATGTCGGTATCCCATCACGATGTCTATGGGTGCGTGTGAAGAGCTCCCCATAGTTTGTTTGGCGGTTCTCCTCTCGCGCCTTCGCTTTCTGCAAGAATTACAAGAAAACAAGTTAGTTATTTAAAAAATGGAGCAATGAATGTTTTATTAAATTTATTTTAAATCTCAACATACCATCTCACTGTAGGTCACAGCCAACGTCTTCGATCCTACCGTGTGATGGACCATTTGGGCTGCCCGGCTCCTGGTGTTTCTCTGGGACAAAAGCTGTGCCTCTGCACTCCTCCTATACTGCACAAAAGATGCCCAGTCATTGGGATCCACTTCGTCTGGGACATTTTCGATCAGCTATTGTATAGGAATCGTCCCATCTCCATTCCTCTTGAGGTACAAACGATTCCTCCGGTTCTTCCATGTATCCCCAATCTTCAGCAATGAATACCTCTTCGCTTGGCCTCTCACGTTAAACTTCTCCTGTATCATAATAAATTACTAATTAATAAAATAAATAGTAACATGTAAAATTAAATAAAGCAACTTAACTTCCCTGGACAATGTCAGTAAATGCTTTGTACTTGTTGTTGGATGAAACACGCTTCCAATCCTTGAAGAATATCAGAAACCATGCCCAATTCCCACCTAAATCAGACAGGAATCGATTGAACAGGTGACCCCCGTTCTCAATTGGCTAGTCCGTCTCCGTGTTCCAGGGGACCACTACTTTAGGGCCCCGCAACAAAGTGACCATGGCAACATCCAGCGACCTCTTGCTGATGTTCCCATTTGTATATGCATAGTTAAGAAAATGTTATTTTTGCTTTTAAAGATAATTTAATTAAATATAAGAAAATAAAATTTAAATTTTCACAAAAAACTAATTACATTTACCTTCCACGTCCACTGCAAATCCGATGGAGCGCGAAGATGACGGTCGGGGGTCCCCTTGGTCCCGCTAGTTCTCCCGGTCGAGAAACTGTTCGGCCTCGCTCACGGAGAAGTTTATCTCAACCTCCTCATTTTCGTTGAGGTCGCTAATCGACAGAGTTGCGCCTCGTTCTCCGCCTACTGTCTCTTGGGTCTCCATCGTAGGGATCGGTTCATTAGCAAAGATGTCTTCATAATCACTCCCCGTCTGAGGGGGCGGAGGTAGACCACTCCCCGTCTAAGGGGACGGAGGCAGATTCCCAAGCCCACGGCCTCTCACACGGTCCCGTCTACTGCTACTTCCTTTTAGGACAGCCTTACCCTTCCCTTTATCTCTGTTAACCATATTTTACCATAGAGTGAAGAAAACAAAAGTTAAGAGTGAAGAGAAATGAATAGTAGCGTGAGAGGAACCACGGTTAATAGTGCGTCATTTTGTAGCGGTTACACTGAGAAACCGCTACCAAAATGAACAAATTATAGCAGTTAATCTAGATCGCTGCATTAATCGCTACAAAATGATTCATTTTGTAGCGGTTACTCTAATAAACCGCTACCACAATGAACAAATGGTAGCGGTTAATATCAACCGCTGTGTAAACCGCTACTAATTGTTTAGCGTTTGACATTCTGTAGCGGTTATATTCGTAACCGCTACTAATTCTGTAGTGATTTACCTAAATAACTGCTACTAATTTTGTTTTTGAAAAAAAATCCAAACTAATTGGTTTATTAGTTTTCATTAGATGAAAACTAATAAACCAATTAGTTTGGTAAAAAAAAATTATTTTCAATAAGTGTACTGAAAGTAGTCCAACAAGCCTATGAATATTGGGCTTTAATGTAGACACCGATCTTTTTGAAAAGGCTCACTGAGTCATTTTAATCCGTGATATTTTACAAAAAGAAAGGTGGCTACAATCAAAATTCAACCTTCGGTCGCTTGTTAGACAATCCTCAGAATAATAGAAGTAGCCTTCACATCAGAGAAAAAACCAAATCGGGTAGTAACTGAAGAACAACCTTCGTTTTCATGGAAGAGACAGGCAAATATCTATTGCACTCATTAGAACGAGAGAAGAGATTAGTGCTCTAGATATTTTCTCGTCCTTTGTTAGTAAACCGACATTGTTCATTCAGTTACCAGCCAGATCCGATGATTTCTCTGGATTTCATGTTTGCTGTGACATGTACGGTCAGTTTATATATGTTAAACATTAGTAGCGGTTTTACTAAATAACCGCTACAAAATGATAGTATTTGTCGCGGTTTATGTGTCACTAAGCCTAAACCGCAACAATATTGTGTCGTTTCGCTTTTTTGTAGCTGTTATTCTGACGTAACCGCGACAAATAAACCATGACAAACATTCGTGCCAGTTGGCGAGAAACACTGGCGCCAAATTGGTAGTGGTTTATTAATAGGAACCGCGACAAATTGACCGCTACATATATTCCCACCATTAAGCCCCAATCTGGCTACAATTTCATAGCGGTTGTTTGGGAAGGAACCGCTACAAAATGCCACCTCAAATTTGGCGCCAGTTTTCCGCAACGAATTTGTAGCGGTTACATGTAAAACCGCCATTAATACTTGATTTTGTAGCGGTTTTTTGTGACCGCTACTGTTTGACTGCTACAAATCAGGCTTTTTTTTGTAGTGTCTCATTCAATTGACATTTGTGAGCGGACACCGTCAGGCTACTAGCCAAAGCAGGGTCTCATATCTTAGTGGCACTCGAACCTTCCACACTTCGTCTGAGTCCCTTCCCTGATCCTGTGATCCCCTGCTAGAACTCGGTATGCAGATTTCACAGTGAAATCTCTACGCCTCTCCCACTTCCATTTAACTGAATTTAGGTCCCCATCACGAATAATTCCACCATGCACTTTGTCCTATGTTTTCTTAATTCCTGTCAACACATTTTAACCAAGGTGTTGCATATCAATGCAAGGGAGAAAATCCTCCTCACATTTATAATTATCCTGAACTACCTTAATTCAAAAAGCACCCCTGTGTGTCACAAGTCTTCAGCCTAATTTTACGAGGAGTGCTTAATTTTGCAATCTAGCATGCCTCAACCCCAAACCACCCCACTATTTCTCCTGACACACCTCATCCCAAGCTACTTGTAGATGCGTTCTTTGACTTTCCGTTGTTCTACGCCATAAGAAGGAATGGTTTTGCTTATTCAGGTTGTCACAAACATTACTAGGAAGCTGATGTATGTGTCCTTTCTACACAAGTAGTTAAGAAAATTTTAATTTCACCATGTTTATTAAGAGTATTGTCTTACTATTTTATTTCAATGTATTGTTTATATTAAATAAGTCAATCTTGTTCCTCCTTTTATGTTCATCACAAATTGGCATGAGGGATAAATAACAAAAATAATTTGAGTAGTATTACAATCTAAATGGATCGAAGGATTTTCTAACGTAATTTTTCCTACCAATAATAAGGCCTGAATCCAAAATTTTATCTAAAAGAAATGGTAAATAATCCATTATGCTTTATCATCTCTTCTAATTATCAACTTAGTCACTCTTTTATATAATAATGTTTTTTTTTTGTTTTACGTATTATATGGCAATTCAAAAGATATTTTATAAAATCTAATGTAGAGAATTATACTCAAGATTTTGTCCTTATAAATAGCTTTTGAAGAATAAGAAGTGAAAGTATATATATACCACCCCTTGGTTTCGTGAAAAGGTTAATTAATTTCAATAAGCATGAATAAAAAATATATTGATACATGAAATTAAACGTTATCAATGTTTCGTAAATATATAAAGGCAGGGTTAAGATTTAATTTTGCTCAAAATGTTTTTGATGTAGGATCCAGAGTTATGAGTATCCGAAATGTTTTTGAAATCAATATCACCCCAAAATGTTAATAAAAGATCAATGTCATTCAAAACTGTTAAAAATGTTAACCGTCAATGTTAATATTTTAATAGTTTATATTGATTTTTTTAATAATAAGGGTGATTTTAATCTTTTTTTAATAGTCTCGGATTGGTACTGATCCCCAAAAACCTCTTAGATATGCACTTCTCCCACGTAAAAGTTTTCGGATCAAAATTAGACATTATATTGACTATATAGATATGTCTTTTTATTGAAGAATAATGTTACTACTAAGAGACACTACATCATTCACAATGAAAAAATTTGTTGGAAAATAAGGTGAAAAGTACTTATTTAAAAAATTTGATCAAAAGAATATGATATCTTTCTATTATACCCTGCAGGTTTATATATATATATATATATATATATATATATATATATATATATATATATATATATATATATAAAAGTATCATTACTAGAATTTGATTAGGTCCTTCTTAAATTTTCAAACAAAAACTTTTCATCCATTTCCATAAATTGTTTTGTCATTAGATGTACAAATTAAATTTCTAAGAAAAGAAACATTATTATACAGGCTTGAATTTCTAATATGTAAAAAAAAAAAAATCATACTTAATAATCTGCATGATTTTTTGTTTTTTGTATTGGGATCTATTGGAATTAGGATAATATGCCAAACTTTAGTAAAGAAAAAAAAAAAAGGATAATATGCCAAATCAGAAAAGGGCCCATTAAAGTTTACCTAACCCATTATAGTCTGATATTGTCGGGCGAGATGTCTCAGATACACTACGATGGATTTAAGAACACACGTTATTAACATTTCTGGCCCCAAAATCATCTTTTTAAAAAATATTATCTGTGTTGATGATGCCTTGCTTAGGAGCATTACCAAAAGTAAGTTGAAGCCACGCACGAAAGAAGAAAAAACAAATTTTCTTTTCAAAAACCATAAAAAAGTAAATTAATTTGTTATAAAAATCATTACAAGTCACTTAATGACTATTAAAACTTTTTATTTCATTTTGTATATTCGTACCTGTTCTCATTATTTTAGGAGAAGTTTGTTTCTTGTAACGCCAATGAAACTCTTAATTAGTCTATCATAACTAATCGAAGTTCATAATGATTGAAAGTTAATTATTAACCCGAAGTAGAAATTGTCATGGTGTTGGGAAAATCATGTTCAGTTTGTTTAATTTATTCCTAATGTTTTAGAATAAATTAGGGACTGAATTATAAACTATTTAAAACTATAAAGACTAAGTTACAGTGAGTCTAAATTGAGGAACTGAATTATAACCAAATCAAAATTGTAGGGGCTAAATTACACCAAGTTAATATGTAGGAATTGAATTACAATATAATTGAATCAAAACTATAAGAACTCAAAGATTAATTTTCCCATTTTATGATTCATATTTAAAATTTTTAAATGCTAATTTTTTAAATAAACAGTACTTTTTGGAAAGTTTAATTGTTAAATAATTATATTTGTTTAAGATGATGTACATAAATAAGTTTTATTAAAAATTTCACGGTTCAAATTTTGGTGCTTATCTTTCTTGATCAACACCAAAATTACTTTCAACTAGATTATCACCTCTTAATTAATTTGCTCCTCGCATGGGTATTCTTCACATAGCAAGTGCACAAGTCACATCAAGTAATAATGTGATAAGTAGAGATCATTCTCACAGAGATTTGATTAACAAAATGATCAATTAGTCTAAAACTAGAAAGTGATTAAGACTAATGATTCTTTAACTTCAATGATTAAATGGAGTTTATGATTCTTCCTCCCTTTTATATTTCATACAACTTGATTGACTTTCTCTCTACTAATATTTTAATACATATATGTGTTAGTCTAAAATTTAAAAGTACTTGACAAGCTCTCTTAAGTCAAAATCACGTTTCTCTTCTTATTAAAATGCACAATCTTTTACAATAATTAATAAAAATCAATCTTTAAGTAACAACCTTAATGTGACAATAAGAGATTAGTAAATATATTTCTATTTTACTAACAAATCGTCCATTTATCAAGTAAACTTCAAGACAAGCATAAGCTAAATTCTACATTTAGATTAGCTCTCTCAAATCAAACCCAAGTGAATAAATTAATCAATATATATGGTAGCCAATCACTTAGAAACATTAAGAAAAGGATAAAATAAACACATATATATTATTATCTATCAAAAGAGAGAAATATTTAAGTATTAATTCATACAAAGGTTCAGAAGAATCCTAGAATAAGAGATACTTAGCTACTCACACTACTTTTAAAAAGGCTTTTTCAACTGGATAAAAAACACTTTTTAAATTAGATCTGGAACCAGTCTCAATATTTGCGGTCTAAAAAGTCTGATACTTTTTTAAAAAATACTTTTTAAATTGGATATTTAAAAATTTCAGTCTAAAAAGTAAGTTAGCAAAAACAAATAAACAATCTTCCCCTTCCCAACAAAGTCACAACCACTGTCAGACCATATTTTTTTTGAGCATATCACTTTGCCGGTGAATCCGATAGATATCTTAGGTCTTTGTGGTTGATTTTGGTATAGAGTGGTTGCCAAGACCTATTGCTACAATGGGAGGCACTTTATTTGAGTGTGGCTTCGCAACAACTTTTTTCTCAATGTCATAACTTGTTAATAGCATTAAAATATGAATATGAATCCCACTCTACAACCTAATCAAATGGAGAAACAATTCACACACACACAGAGACATATATATACAATATATATACATACATATATATATAGACACACGCGCGCGTGCACGCTTTTATCTGTCATAGACAAGATCTGAATTAGGTGCTGAATGACTGTGAGAAGAAAAACACCACTTACAATCAAATTTCTTCCAACCCAGTATGAGCTTTTCTTGGTCAAATGAAACACCACACGCCTTTCATGAAGTTTTTTGCAATACACATCAAAACAAGTGAGGGCTAAAATTATGGAGAAAGACTACTGAGAATCAACATATATTTTACTTTGTAATAAATTAGAACTGGTTTATTGGTATATGTGGCAAAAGGACTAGATCTAGAATCTTCAACAAGAACGGATCCAATCCTTCATCATCTGCTCCTTACCCCCATTTATCTGGAATCTTCACCTTCCCTGCTACCTCGCCCACCCCTTGAGACTCTCGTGTCCGACATCTTCTCTAGAACCTGATAGGGACGATGACAACTTCCATGGATGAATGAAAGGTGAGAGGATTTCTGATTATAGATTTGGAATCTTCCATGGATGAATGAGAGGTGAGATAGTGATTGAACCATATTTTTACATGATATTTTATGATTAAATTGGGGTTCTTAATGCATTTTCTTGAGACATTATTGCATGATTAAGCATTAATTTGAGTTAAGGACATTTGTATTGAATTAAGTGAAATTAGGGGTAAAATGGTCAATATTTGTTAATTATTCATACAAATGATTTCTTAGATTTTTGATGCTATTGTGCTTAATCTTGCATTATAGAAATTTTAGAATTAAATGGAAGAATTTGGGAAAAATGTCCTTTGGGTCAAAATTAATATTTTTGAAGACAGAGAAAAATTACATAAAAAGACCCAGTATTTTCAGAAATGTCAGTTTTACCCCAAACATGTTTCAAAATATCACACTTTAGTCCCTCTCTGAAACTTTTTTAACTTTGCAAATTGGTCCCTGGTCAAAACTTGCATTTTGACCAGGAACCAATTAATTAGGTCTGGTTTTGCGGAACAGAGGAGGAGGCCGTGAGTTTTGAAAAGAAAACAAAAGAGAGAAAACGGAAGGAACGGAAGAAGAAGAGAGAACGAAGGAAAATCGGAGGACCAGTGGGGGCGAGCTTGGAGCGCCGAATACCATGGAGAACATCTTCTTCTTCCTCTCTCACCCACCGTCGGACTGAACCACCAAAGAGGCTGGAGGCTGAACGAAGAACCGAAAAAAAGAAAGAAAGAAGAGAAGGTCCAGAGTTTCGGTGAAGAGGGAGAGAAAAAAGAGAGAGGGGACTGGATTTGAGATCATCATCATCTTCTTCCTCGTTTTCCGACGAGTTTGCAGATTTCCGACGAGCATTTGCAGATTCCGGCCAGAATCTTGAATTTTCTGGCGACTTTTTCCAGATTCCGGCGAACTTGCAATTTTCCGGTGAACCATGATTAATTTGATTTCACTGATTTTTTTGGACTGTTTGGTAGCTATGAATGGCTGAATTTCTCTGATCTTGGTGATGAAGACTTGTTCTTGAGCTCATTGGACTACATTAGGGGAGTTTTATCTATCTTACTATTAGTCTAGGATTATATATTTGAATTGCTAAATTTTGATATATGATTCTGGAACTGAGATTAATGGTAATTATCTCTGTTAGTTTGATATTTGTAGTTGAAGTTGAATTTTGTAGTGTGATTTTTATATGTGAATGAATTTCTTTGTGGTTTCAGTAAAGCTATGTTGATTAGCGTGGTATTGTCTAATTAATGTGGTTGATTTGTACCCTTTTGAGGGACTGTTTAGTACTCAAATTTAGAAGTCTCATGTTGCATAATTCCAATTTCAATTACGCATTAAGTGGGCTCAAAAAATTTCTCAAGGGATAGTAGTTAGCTATGGTTATAGGAGCTACTATTAATTGGGAATATTGGACTCAAGTGGTATCTTGAGGTTTTTCTTAAGACTTAATGAATTTTAACTCCCATAATCTTTTAAGAGCAAGGATAGTCATTTCTTCATTACCAAGAGCATTAACCATTTAATCTTATTTCTATCCAAAGTATTTTTCCTTATCTCCAAAAAGACCAAAAAAATATAGGAATAGTTTCTTTATTTTTCCTATGCATTTTAATTAGAGAAAAACTTATTTAGGAACCCTAAAATTCTAACCATGTTTATATCACTTAGTTTATCTTAGGAAATACAAAATAAATTTGGCTCCTTGATTAAGAGAACGATCCCGAGTTAATTGCACTGTATTGCATTTAATTCGTGGTAAATAGTGATTCGACCCCGAGGCGACTAAGGGTGAGTTGAATCAATGGCGCCGTTGTTGGGGAGTCAATTTTGACTCCTTTGGTTTACTAAGTGTCAATTGGTTCAGATTGATCGGGGTTTGCCCTTGTGAGCCTATTAGGTTTTTCTTTTATTTATTTCCTTTGTTTAATTGTTTATATATAGAAAAAAAAACAAATATCTTGATTTTCTTTGTTGTTGCATTTTCATTTGCACTAGCATTTCTACTTGTCCATACACATCATACACACTCACACATAGTTGCACTCATTCCACTTGCACATTTTCTTGCTTGAACTTGAATGCAACACAATTTTGGCACTCCATTGTTTCATTGCTTGCTTGATAGCTTTGCATGACCGACCAATTTGAGAGGGAATCTGATCAATCCTCTAATTTTGATTTTTTCATTGACTTGAGTGATTGTGTTTTGCAAGGTACAAATATGGAAGAAGTGAACGATAATCAACCAAGGAGGAGAACCATAAGGGATGTAACAAGATCGGATGTCACTCATGATCCTTTCAACATTGCATGCCCTAACCTTGAGGTTAATTTTGAGCTTAAGGGGCCTTTGCTTAATTCACTACCTCACTTTCATGGACTCCCAAATGAGGACCCTTATAACCATCTCAATGCTTTGTACTTGGCTTGCTCAAATATGAAGCCCGTTGGTGCTCGAATAGAGGATGTGCAATTAAAGGTGTTCTATTTCACTTTGGAGGGGAAAGCTAAAGAATGGTACATGATGCTACCAAGGCATGTTAATGATGCTCTTCGTTCATGGGTTAACTTGAAGAAAGCTTTCTTGGAAAAGTACTTTCCTGATTCAAAGATTTCAGAGTTTAAAAAGGAAATTTACTCCATCAAACAAGACCCCTTAGAGTCCTTCTATGAATATTGGAGTCGATTTCAGGAGCTTTTAAATAAGTGTCCACACCATCAAATTGCTGATGAACAGTTGATTCAAACTTCCACGATGGCCTTTTACCTAATGAGAAGGGCATTTTAGATGCTTCAGCTGGAGGTTCTTTGGAAGATTGCACGGCTGATGAGGCATGGGCTTAAATTCGAATGAGAGCTCGAAATACTCAACAATATAATGTGAGAGAGATAAGAGGAGTTTGTGAGATAGGCTCCAACGAAAGGATGGTCTCACTTGAGTTTAAAATAGATAAAGTTACTTCACAATTTTCTCTTATCACATCCGAGCTTCATAATTTGAGTATTCAACAAGCACCTCATTCTCCTAATTCACAAGCTCTTGTTGCACCTAGTTGTGATAGTTGTGGTTCAATGATGCATGTTACAAGTCTATGCCATAATCAACATGAAGAACTCAATGTTATGTATTAAGGAAGGCTTAACCAACAACAACCAAGATGGGATTCTAACACTACCACCTACAATGAAGGTAGAAGACCTAATGCTAATTTTGGTTGGAGAAATCAAGAAGGGTCATCATATCAAGTCCAACCATATGGGTCAAACCGTGGGCAAATGGTTCCTCTTCAAGAGTCTAAAGGTGATGAGACCAATCAATTATTGAAGAGTATGGTTGCTAAACTTACTAGCATGGACAACCGGATGATGGAAGAAAGAGCTTTCAATGAGAGTAAATTCTCTTCTATTACCACAAGCCTACAAAATCTACAAAGTGATAGGGCAAGTGATAGTACTCAAATGTCTCATGTGTGCAAGAAGTTGGAATTGAAGAACAACACTATGCAATCTCACTTAACTCAACTCTCCAATTCTTTGAGTGATGTGCATGCTAAGACAAGTGGTTCTATTCCTTCAAATACTGTCATCAACCCTAAATCACTTAATGCTATTGAGTTAAGGAGTGGTAGGAAAGTACATTTCCCTGAAGAGATTGACAATGATGTGGATGAGGAAATTGAAGTTAAAAGTCCACCATTAACCCCAATGAAGCTTCCTGATTCTGAGAGTTCCAAAGAGAAGGCTATCCTTGAGAAGAAGAAGGCCAAAATAGTTGAGCAACCTCAAGTGGAACAACAACCACTTCTGAGAGAGGTGGGCTCTAAGGAAAGAAGCACTTTTAAGGAAGGTGAGACAAGCGAGCAAGGCATCCTATCCAATACTGATGGTAAAGAGGTAAAAATTTCTCAACTTCCTTTCCCTAAAGCTTACTTTCAAGGCAAGAAAATGCATGAGGAACAAACTGAAAAAGAAATGTATGATTTGTTTAGCAAGCTGAATATCAATGTTCCTTTCTTTCAATTGGTCAAGTCTATGCCTAGTTATTGCAAATTCTTGAAAGAGCTTTGCACTAACAAGAGGAAGTTTAGGCCCAATGAGAGAGTGCAAATTAGCTCTAATGTGTCTGCCCTTTTCAAACCCCAACTCCCTGTTAAGTGCAAGGATCCTGGCTCATTCACTATACCTTGTACCATAGGTAATGTGCATGTAGCTCAAGCCTTGTTAGATTTAGGTGCAGCCATTAATGTCATGCCTAGTGCCATTTTTAAATCTCTTGGTGTGAAGGAGCTTAAGAGGACTAGTGTGGTTCTCCAATTAGCTGATAGGAGCATTAGGCACCCACAAGGCATCATTGAGGATTTGCTTGTCAAAGTCAAAGACTTAGTTTTTCCTGCTGACTTCTATGTGTTAGACATGTCTCATGAGTCTAGTGAATCCACCCTTATCTTAGGGAGACCTTTTATGAGAACTGCTAGTACCTTGATAGACATGAGAGATGGTTCAATCACTATGGAAGTGGGCAATCATAAGCTAAGTTTTAATATGTATGAAGCTATGAAGCATCCTTTTGAAGATTACTCTTTATTAGGTGTGAATTCAATTGACTTGGCCATTGATGATGAGGTTAATGAATATGAGCTTAAATTCCACACTAATAATTGTGATCTTGACTGTGGTATTGCATTGGATTCATGTGATGATAAATTTCCCTCTTCTTCTGTTGAAAATTTTGATTCACTTGGGAGTGAGATTTCCGACCTTAACTCATCGATGGTTAATTGTTGGTTATCATCCCTTGATGATTTTTCTCTTACTTCTCTGAGTTCATTTGAGCTTAATTCTTCCAATGATTCATTATTTAGTGATGATGCTTGTGAGGAAGGTGCTTTTGTTAATGTTTCAGGTCACAAACTAATGGAGGAAGCTGAGTTTGAAGTCGGTAGTCAAGACTTGGATGACTTGTTCTCCAAGGGGATAGCCCTCACACCGCCTAAGACATCCTCTCATGTGACTCACTTTGGACCTAGAAACAATTTGGTTACAGGGCCATCTTCTAACTCTTCGCTTCATCATAAAACTAAGATAACTCCTCATACCTTGAGATTTTTAAATGAGCTAATCACTCCTTGTGAGGTAGGTATGAAAGAGACTTTGTTCCCCAAACCTGTTGCTGCTGTAGGCCAACCTGATGTTGGTTCAACACTTGGGAGGACCAATGTGCAAGTGATGAAATCTATGGAGCTTAGCACAAGCCATGAACCTTCTAAGTTTATAAAGGGGAGTATTTCTACTACCCTTGATCTTCCTAGACTAATTCCCTCTATTGTTCAACCCCCTGATTTAGAGCTTAAGTCTCTCCCCTCTAATTTGAAATATGCTTTCCTTGCTGTAGATGGAAAATTGCCTGTTATTATTTCAAATTCTTTGTCTGTGAATGAGGAGGAGAGATTGCTTGATGTTTTGAGTAGAAATCGAAAGGCTCTAGGTTGGACTTTAGCTGACATTCCTGGGATTAGTCCTGCTATTTGTACCCATCGGATCCTTTTGCATGAGGAATCCAAACCTCTTAGGCAACCCCAAAGACGCCTCAACCCCCTAATTTTGGATGTGGTTAAGAAAGAAGTAACCAAGCTATTGAGTGCGGGTATCACTACCCAATTTCTGATAGTGAGTGGGTTAGTCCGGTACATGTAGTGCCTAAGAAGAGTGGGATAACTGTGGTGCAAAATGAAAATGATGAGTTGATACCTACTAGGGTGCAAAATGCTTGGAGAGTGTGCATAGACTATAGGAAATTGAATGAAGCATCTAGGAAAGATCATTTTCCCTTACCCTTCATAGATCAAATGCTTGAAAGGTTGGCGGGTAAGAGTCATTATTGTTTCCTAGATGGTTATTCAGGATATTTCCAAATTCCATTAGCTCCTGAAGATCAAGAAAAGACCACTTTTACTTGTCCATTTGGTACCTATGCCTATAGGAGAATGCCTTTTGGATTATGTAATGCACCGGGCACTTTCCAACGTTGCATGATGTCACTTTTCTTTGATTTTCTTGAAAATTGTATGGAGGTTTTTATGGATGATTTTATAGTGTATGGCAATTCTTTTGATGCTTGTTTAAATAGTTTGGACAATGTTCTTGCTAGATGCATTGAGAAAAACTTGGTTTTGAATTATGAGAAGTGCCATTTCATGGTTGATCATGGAATAATACTTGGTCATTTGATATCTAGCAAGGGCATTGAAGTTGATAGAGCTAAAATTGAGGTGATCTCCTCACTGCCCTACCCCACTAATGTCAAAACACTTCGTTCTTTCTTAGGGCATGTGGGTTTTTACCGGGGATTCATAAAAGATTTTAGTAAGATAGCTCTACCATTATCCAAACTATTGCAAAAAGATGTTGACTTTGTCTTTGATACTTCTTGCGAACAAGCATTTGATGAATTAAAAGCACACTTGATATCTCCTCATATTCTGAAAGCACCAGATTGGACTTTGCCTTTTGAACTAGCATGTGATGCCTCTAATTCTGCTGTGGGGGTCATGCTAGGACAAAAGCATGGCAAGTTGTCCGATGTGATCGCTTATGCATCCAAAACGTTGGATAGTGCACAAAGGAACTACACTACCACTGAAAAAGAACTGTTTGCTGTGATTTTTGCATTAGATAAGTTTAGACAATATCTAATCAATTCCAAAGTGGTTGTGTACACAGATCATGCAGCTGTGAAGTTTCTCTTCACCAAGCCTCAATCAAAACCAAGGCTCATTAGATGAGTGCTATTGCTACAAGAATTTGATATAAGCATCAAAGATAGGCCTGGAACTACAAACCTTGTAGCAGATCACTTAAGTAGACTACCGGATGGCACAAGGGGAGTACTTGATTCTGATTTAATTTGTGATAATTTCCCTGATGCATCCCTTATGTCTATATCTGTTTATGCTCCTTGGTTTGCTAATCTAGTGAATTATATTGTGACTGATCTCATTCCTGAGCATATGTCTTCCTTTCAGGCTCAAAAACTTAAACGAGAAGCTGAACACTACATTTGGGATGAGCCTTATTTATGGAGACTATGCAATGATCAAGTTATCAGGAGGTGTATTCCAGAGACCGAGTCCAGGGACATACTTTTTGCTTGTCATTCAATGGTTTGTGGTGGACATTTTAGTGCTCATAAGACCTCTAGGAAAGTGTTAGATGCTGGATTTTATTGGCCTACCCTTTTTAAGGATGCATATCTGTTTTATTAATCTCAGTTCCAGAATCATATATCAAAATTTAGCAATTCAAATATATAATCCTAGACTAATAGTAAGATAGATAAAACTCCCCTAATGTAGTCCAATAAGCTCAAGAACAATTCTTCATCACCAAGATCCAGAAGATTAGCCACTCATAGTAAAAAAAATTCACTCGCCGGAATCTGGAAAATGCTCGCCGGAAAATGCAAGAAGCTCACCGGAAACTGCACAAAGTCACCGAAAAATGCAAGAACTCGCCGGAATCTGCATAAGCTTCGCCGGAATCTGGATTTTCTTTCTTTCTTCAGTTCAGTCCGACGGTGGAGTAACGGCGAGGAGGATATGGTGGAGTGAAGGAGGAAGAAGACTCTCTCTCTCTCTGGTTTTCGGCCTCCCAACTCCTCTGTTCTGCCTCGCTGGTTCACCCTTTCCAGACTCCAGCCGCCTCTCTCTGTTCCTCCAGCTCTCGCCACTCTCCCATCGTCTCCCAGCTCTCCCTCTCTCTGGTTCGTCTTCTCTTCGTTTTCTCCTTCTTTCTCTCTTTTCCAGCCGCCAGCCTCTGTTTCTCGCCCCCCTCTTTAATCAACAGTTGAACCTAATAACCCCTTGCGTTTTGACCAAGGGACCAAAGTGCAAAAAAATTTAAAACTTCCAGAGGGACTGAAATGAAAACTCAAAAACTTTCACAATTTGAAATCAAACCCCCTTTTTTTTTTAATTTGATTTAATCTTTTCAGGAATCTAAAATAAAAATGATTAATCTAACATCAAATATTCTCTGAAAAATCAATGATTAAGAGTAATTATAATTTCTTTGACAATTTTGACTGTTTTTAATCCTAATTTCATGTATTTACTCTTAATCTCAGTTTATCACAAGAAAGACATTTTAAGCTCAATAATTATGACAAAATGTATTAAGAATCCCAATTTAATCATTAAAACATCATGTAGAAATATGGTTCAATCAGTAAGACATGTGATAAATGCCAAAGGTTTGGAGGGTTAAGTAAACGGAATGAGATGCCACAACAACCCATGCTCTTTTGTGAGGTATTTGATGTTTGGGGCATTGATTTCATGGGTCCTTTTCCACCATCATTTGGCTTTACCTACATCTTGTTAGCCGTAGATTATCTCTCTAGATGGGTAGAAGCCATTCCTACTAGGAAAGATGACGCCCAAACGGTTTCCAAATTTCTCAAGTCTAACATCTTTTGTAGATTTGGAGTACCAAGGGCTATAGTAAGTGATAGAGGTTCCCATTTTTGCAATAAAGTTATTGATAACTTACTTGTTAAGCTTGGGGTAACCCACAAAATGTCCACTCCTTATCACCCACAAACGAATGGGCAAGCGGAAGTATCCAACCGAGAGATCAAACATATATTAGAAAAGATAGTCAAGCCTTCAAGGAAGGATTGGAGCTCAAGGTTGGAGGAAGCACTGTGGGCCTACAGAACTGCCTTCAAGACACCAATAGGAATGTCTCCTTACCGGCTTATCTATGGTAAAGCATGTTATATTCCGGTAGAGTTGGAGCACAAAACCTATTAGGCGGTGAAAATGTGCAACATGGATGTAGAAGAAGCTGGTTCGGAAAGGAAGTTACAAATGCAAGAACTTGAGGAAATGAGATTAGAAGCTTATGAGAGTTCTCGCATTTACAAAGAAAAGACCAAGCTACTTCATGATAAGAAGATTATCCGAAAGGATTTCAAAGTTGGTGATCATGTTTTGCTATACAAGGCTCGATTCAAGTTGTTGAGCGGGAAGCTTAAAGATAAATGGTGTGGGCCTTACACTATCACCAAAGTACATCCATTTGGCATGGTAGAGTTGCTTGATGAGACTACTGGGAAGGGCTTTCAAGTCAATGGACATCTCCTCAAGCTTTACCGTGATTCATCATCAAAGCCTCCTTGAGGCCAGGTTGTCTCTTTCCTTCACTTTCATTTGCTGTTTTGGATTGTTCAATTCACTTGTGATTCTGAATGCTTGAAATAAGTGTGGGGGAGAGACTATCTCAGTAGGAAAGTAGAAGTAGTATAGTTTAATAATTTGAATAAAAACCCCCAATGTATGCTTTGCATCTTAGCCACTACCTTGCTTAATTGCCATTGTGCCTCTTCACTCTAATTTTCTGTTATTATGACTTGTTCCTTCTCTCTTCTCTTTATATGATGTTGATGTGTTGTGCTTCAATTGCAATTGGACTTCACAACTTTCCACTTCATTCAGGAACAAGTTAGAATGATAGAATTGCTTTTCAAACATTGAGGACAATGTGTTGATTAAGTGTGGGGGAGGGGAATACATTTTGAATCCCAATTAATTGGTTGTTTTTAAATGAGAAAATGCCAAAAACTAGAAAAAAATAATTTCTTTGAGCTTTCATGAGATCTAGTGTTTTGGCAACTTTTTGAAACCATGTTTTGCTTTTCAAGTGAATGGGAGAGAAATGAACCCACAATTGGATTTTTGCTTACTCCTTGTTTTGAAAAAGAGAGTTCCTACATCACTAGTGCTTTTAAGGATTGAGCATTATCATAATTGATTGTGTTTGTAAGGCTAACTCTTGGAATAATTAAGTAGATGTTTTGTTGTTAGTTTCTTATGCAATTGATTGTGTTAGAGTGAGCATTAGAGAAAAACCTTGTTGGAAGGTTATTTGAGCCTTAATTTCCTTTCATGTGTATATGTTCATTTAGTTTTTCACCTTCTAGAACTTGTCTCAACTCTTTGTCAAAATGGTATTTGCATTAGTGTGATGAAAATGAAAGAGGCATTTAATTCTAAACCATTTTCACCCAAACACAAACATACATTCATCTACCATTTGCTTACCCCTTTGAGCCTTTCCTATGTTGTATGCATGTCATTACCATAATGTTCATAGTATTCTAAAAATCAAAAGTGAATTGCCAATAAAAAGAAAAAAAAATTGAAATGCCATGTATAAAAAAAAAGGTATTGGAAAAGAAAAAAGAAAAAATAGGAAATAGAAAGTGTTTTGTAGATAAATTGAAAAGAAAAATCAAGAAGGCATTTGTTTATGAATTTGCAAAAAAAAAAAAAAAAAAGGGGGCAAAAGTTTGTAAAATTTGTTTAGATGCTATGAACTTGGTTATTCACTTTGACTTGCATATCAACTATTCATTTTTTTTCTAATCAATTCATTCCATTCTACCTTCATCCAACACTACAAGCCTTTTAAGTCCTCTTGATTCATTACATTCATTGTGTTTAATAGTGAAGATGTTAGAGTTGTTACAAGCCTATGGTAAGGTGTGGATTAAGTGAGCTAGAGTGAAATTATTCCAATGAGGTGAGATAAGTGAAATAGAAATACCTTGAGATTCTCTTGTGCTTCATTTTAATGCATTTGATTGTGTAGTTAGCTAATTTCTTCACATCACTTGATTATGACTAGGGTTGGCTAGATGAATTAATTCATTGCTTTATAATTATGAAATTGCTCAATTTTCAAATGTTTTAGTGATTTGGACTTGAAATTTTATACTTAATTGCCTTTGTTCAGGAGTACAAAGGTCTAAGTGTGGGGGAATTGATTGAACCATATTTTTATGTGATTTTTCATAGTAAAATTGGGATTCTTAATGTATTTTGTTGTAGTTGTTGAGCTTAAAATGCCTTTCTTGTGATAAATTAAGATTAAGAGTAAATACATGAAATTAGGATTAAAAAAAGGGTAAAATTGTCAAAGAAATTGTAATTATTCTTAATCATTGATTTTCATGAGAAAATTTGAGGTTAGATTAATTATTTTCATTATAGATGCCTGAAAAGATTAGATCAAATTTGAAAATGGAAGTTTGAATTTAAATTATGAAAGTTTCTGACTTTGCAGTTTGGTCCCTCAAGAAAACTTTCACACTTTTGCAAATAGGTCCCTGGTCAAAACTTGCGTTTTGACCAGGGAGTAATGACCTAATGAATATTGGAAAAAACGAACAAACAGAGGCTGGCGGCAAAGCTGGGAATGAAGATTGAAAAGAAAAAAAAAACGGGGGAAAACAGCTGGGGGCTGGAAGATTTTGGATGGGAAAAAAAAAGACCAGAGACGCGAAGAGGAGAGCGAGCTTGGAGCGCCGAAACCAGAGAGACATCGTCTTCTTCCTCCTTCACTCCACCACCTCCTCCACACCGTCATTCCATCGTCGGACTGAACAGAGGTGCCGCTGAGAATTAAGAAAAGAAAGAAAAACGCAGAGAAGGAGGAATATATAGAGAACGTGAAGAAAGAGAGAGAGCCGAGAGACACAGGCTAGGGCGGACGGATTTGGATTGAAAGCTGCAGATGCAAGCTGGAGAAACAGAGCACCGTCGCACCTCTCTCATTATCTGACTCATTTCCGGCGAGATTTGCAGTTTTCCGGCGAAGTTCTTGAGTTTCCGGTGACTTTTCTCAGATTTCAGCGAGCATTTTCTAGATTCTGACGAGTGATTTTTTTACCATAAGTGGCTGAATTTCTCTGTTCTTGGTGATGAAGACTTGTTCTTGAGCTCATTGAACTACATTAGGGGAGTTTTATCTATCTTACTATTAGTCTAGGATTATATATTTGAATTGCTAAATTTTGATATATGATTCTGGAACTGAGATTAATGGTAATTATCTCTGTTAGTTTGATATTTGTAGTTGAGATTGGATTTCGTAGTGTGATTTTTATATGTGAATGAATTTCTTTATGGTTTCAATGAAGCTATGTTGATTAGCGTGGTATTGTCTAATTAATGTGGTTGATTTGTACCCTTTTGAGGGACTGTTTAGTACTCAAATTTAGAAGTCTCATGTTGCATAATTCCAATTTCAATTACGCATTAAGTGGGCTCAAACAATTTCTCAAGGGATAGTAGTTAGCTATGGTTATAGGAGCTACTATTAATTGGGAATATTGGACTCAAGTGGTATCTTGAGGTTTTTTTTTTTTCCTTAAGACTTAATGAATTTTAACTCCCATAATCTTTTAAGAGCAAGGATAGTGATTCGACTGGCCCTTAGTCACCTCGGGGTCGAATCACTATTTACCACGAATTAAGTGCAATACAGTGCAATTAACTCGGGATCGTTCTCTTAATCAAGGAGCCAAATTTATTTTGTATTTCCTAAGATAAACTAAGTGATATAAACATGGTTAGAAATTTGGGGTTCCTAAATAAGTTTTTCTCTAATTAAAATGCATAAGAAAAATAAAGAAACTATTCCTATATTTTTTAGTCTTTTTGGAAATAACAAAAAATACTTTGGATAGAAAATTTAATGGTGAATGCTCTTGGTAATGAAGAAATGACTATCCTTACTCTTAAAAAAATTATGGGAGTTAAAATTCATTAAGTCTTAAGGAAAACCTCAAGATACCACTTGAGTCCAATATTCTCAATTAATAGTAGCTCCTATAACCATAGCTAACTACTACCCCTTGAGAAATTGTTTGAGCCCACTTAATGCGTAATTGAAATTGGAATCATGCAACATGAGACTTCTAAATTTGAGTACTAAACAGTCCCTCAAAAGGGTACAAATCAACTACATTAATTAGACAATACCACGCTAATCAACATAGCTTCATTGAAACCACAAAGAAATTCATTCACATATAAAAATCACACTACAAAATCTAATCTCAACTACAAATATCAAACTAACAGAGATAATTACCATTAATCTCAGTTCCAGAATCATATATCAAAATTTAGTAATTCAAATATATAATCCTAGACTAATAGTAAGATAGATAAAACTCCCCTAATGTAGTCCAATGAGCTCAAGAACAATTCTTCATCACCAAGATCCAGAAGATTAGCCACTCATAGCTTGCTGGAAGAAGTCACCGGAATTTGGAGAATGCCGCCGGAAAATTCAAGGTTCGCCGGAATCTTCGCCGCAATCTGGAAAGCTTCGCCGGAAACTTCAAAGTTCGCTGGAAACTGGAAAACCGCCGGAAAATGCAGAAAATAAAACTCCAGCCAGCTCCAGCAACGAAGAAGAAGAAGATGGGATTTTTTTTCGGTGCTTCAACTCTCTTCCTACTCTCTTCCTCTCGAGTCTGCCCCTCGTTTTCTTCCTCTCTTTTTTTTTTCTTTTGATTTTCGAAAACTCCAGCCACAACTCTCTCTATGCGTGTCCGGTGAAGAAGATGATGAATGAAGAAGAAGAAGTTGGTCTCCCTCCTTACTCTTCTCCGTCTTTACGTCTCCTTCTGTTCCTTTCTCTTTCGTCCTCCAAGCTCTCCGGTTCCTTCCTTTTTTTTCTTTTCTTTTCTTCGTCCAGAACTTCCAGCCGCCAGCCTCCTCTGTTCCTCGCGTCCCCCCTCTCCATTTAATCATTCAAGCTGAACCTAATAACCCCTTGGTCAAAACTTGCATTTTGACCAAGGGACCAAAGTGCAAAAAGTTTAAAACTTCCAGAGGGACTGAAATGAAAACTCAAAAACTTTCACAATTTGAAATCAAACCCCCGTTTTTTTAATTTGATTTAATCTTTTCAGGAATCTAAAATAAAAATGATTAATCTAACATCAAATATTCTCTGAAAAATCAATGATTAAGAGTAATTATAATTTCTTTGACAATTTTGACTTTTTTTAATCCTAATTTCATGTATTTACTCTTAATCTCAGTTTATCACAAGAAAGGCATTTTAAGCTCAATAATTATGACAAAATGTATTAAGAATCCCAATTTAATCATTAAAACTCATATAAAAATATGATTCAATCAGATAGTCATTTCTTCATTACCAAGAGCATTAACCATTTAATCTTATTTCTATCCAAAGTATTTTTCCTTATCTCCAAAAAGACCAAAAAAATATAGGAATAGTTTCTTTATTTTTCCTATGCATTTTAATTAGAGAAAAACTTATTTAGGAACCCCAAAATTCTAACCATGTTTATATCACTTAGTTTATCTTAGGAAATACAAAATAAATTTGGCTCCTTGATTAAGAGAACGATCCTGAGTTAATTGCACTGTATTGCATTTAATTCGTGGTAAATAGTGATTCGACCCCGAGGCGACTAAGTGTGAGTTGAATCACTGCTCATATACATATATGTGATAGACATGCTTATATACCGAAGCTCTGTCTAGAGTTGTCGGTTTTACATACAGCTTTATACGGGTTATAGTCTTGATAACGCCGTTAGGTTTTATTAGCGCTGAAGACACGATGGGCCGTCGTGGCACTGGTTACGTGCAGACATGTTGTGGGACTTTACATACTGCTTTGTGCTTATGTTCTGTCATTGTTGTGATCATACATCTGCTGTGTGCTTATGTAGTGATTTACTGCTGTTATGTGTTGTTAAATAGCTGTTATCCATATATTGTTTAATTTGAGCATAAGGTTAGCCGTTACCTGAGATCCAAATGGTAATTGGATCTCAGCTGTAGCTTCAGGTTCGGGCGAACCAAGGGTTGAGGATAGGGGCAGGCAGCTGGAGTAGGATGGCAGAAGGAGTTTTATGGCTTTAGTTTTATATGCCTAGTTAGGTGCTGCTTCCTTTTGGACAGGAGATGACTATATAAGTACTATTACACTGTGGTTATGTAATATTAAAATTCAGTTACTCGTTTTGTTAAAAAGCTCTACTCTGATCACCGTTTTAAAAAAAATCCGCTGTTTTTAAGGTGGGATGTTACACTAAGTGCATAAGTCGTAGTAAATAATAAAGTGATAAATAGATATCGTTTCTATGGTGATTTGATTAACAAAATGATTAAGCAAGAAACTTTGTGCATTCAATTAAGTTGAGTCAAAACAAGTTTTGATATGAAAAAGAATTTTTAAAAAAGAGTTAAAGTGCAAAAATACACATGAGCTTTTTTTCCAGGAGCACCCAGCACCACGTGATTTTTTTTTTGGAACAAAAATACACACGTGGTTATCATTTTTTATCAAAAGTCACATCCCACCGTTATGTTACTGTTCACCGTGATGAGAGAGAAAGAGATGAAGTGAACAATAATATAATGGCGGTGAACAGTAACATAACGGTGAAATGTGACTTTTGCTCCAAAATGGTAATCACATGTGTATTTTTGTTCCAAAAAAAAAGCACGTGGTGCTGAGCGCTCCTAGGAAAAAAGCTCATGCGTATTTTTACACCTTAACCCTTTAGAAAACTACTTTTAAGACTATAAAGTGATAAAGGTATAAATGATTTGTTAACTTTAAGAATTAAATGGAACATAGGATTCTTCCTCCTCTTTCTATTTCATAAAACTTGATTAACTTCTCTACTAGTGTTTAAATACATATTTGTGTTAGTATAAGGTTTAAAAGTATTTGACAAGCTCTCTCAAGTAAAAATCAAGTTTTTCTTCTCATTAAGATGTATAATCTCTTGTTACAATTAATGAAAATAATTTTTAAACAATAACCTTAATGTGACAATGTAAAGTTAGTAAATATATCTCTGCTTTACCAACAAATCATCCATTTATCAAGTAAATTTCAAGACAAGAATGATTTTAACCTACTTCTACACTTAAATTAACTCTCTCAAATCAAACCCAAGTAAATAAATCAATCTAAATGGTGGCCAATTACTTAAAAACATTAAGCAAATGAAAAATCAACACACTCGCGCACACACGTGTTCGCACACACTCACATATAGCTTCTAAAATCTGTTTTATAGCTTCTAAAATCAAAATGCATAGTTGTACTATTTTAAGATTAGTTACGACAAGTTTGTTAACTTGTCGTAGCCAATTACATAGAGAGCCATTTTTTTAAAAAAAAAATTTTGACTTACTATGGCAATTTTGTCTACTTACTACGTCCAATTATACAAAGAGAAATCATAGATTACTTGCCCCAACAAGTTTGTTAATTTGCTGAAGCCAGTTACATAGAGAGCAACTTCTTGAGATTGTTTACTTGTCATGACTAGTTAGTGAACTTGTTGAGGCCAATTACACATAGACAAACTTCTTGTGATTTTTTTCTTGTCATGACTAGTTGGTGAACTTGCTTAGGCCAATTACACATAGACAAATTTCTTGTGATTCTCCTACTTGCTTCAACATGTTCATAACTTGGTGAGGCAGGTTGTACAAGTTCTTTCTTTTAACTTTTTAATGCTTCACTTTCTTTGTTCTTTCCTTACTTTGTAGTTCTTAGAGGGCTTCAAAGCTTGTCTCTAGCCTCCTACAAAAGAGAGAGGATTTATAAATTCTCAATTGAATCACAAAACTATATAAGATATGAGAAGAATTTGTTTGATTTTTATTCCTTGATATTTTAATATGCACATTTTCTTCTATACCCTTCTTTTTATGCAAATTTTGAATCATAAAATAGGTAAAAAGAGAAGAAAATGTAGTAGAATATTATCAATTTTTAAGAGTTACCAGGGAATAGAATCTGCCCACGTTTCTCATAATTTAGAAATGGCGGGTCACTCAGGTAATAAAAAACTAAAAGAAATGCATGGCTGGTCACACACATCATGATATTTTTCTTTTTTTATTTTAGATATTGACTATTGAGCCAAGAATAAAACACTATATGTGGGAAAAATTAACAAACATCTCTTTATCTAAATTTGTGTTTGGATTAGCTTTTGGAAAATAATTTTTACGATTTAGGAGATAAATATGTGAGATAAATTTTGTTTTCACTTAAAAAAAAGATTTTAAAACCGCAACTTGAGTGTTATATTGTTTATTGAGATATGAACAGTTGTATAAGAAGTAAAACTTATGTTCAGCAGGTCATTTAAATTTCGTTGATAAAAAAATTATCTAATATAAAATTTAATTAAAAAATGAAACATAACATGCATGACACATAAGTAGCTATTAATAAATAACAAGGCTCCATAAAGCTACACTAATTTATGAAAATCATGCATATTTATAAAATGAAAATCCTCCTATTTTAAATATAAAACCTAGTTTAAGAGTAAATTTTGCTCTTAAATTTAAGATCTATATATTTTCATTTTATCTATCTTGTTTATCATTATTTCTAAATTAATTTTTCTAACTTTTAAAATGATAAATAATTTAATATTTCACATAAGTATTTTAGAGAGATTATGTCACATATGTTATAATTAAATAATTGATCTAATTTTTCTTAATTTATTTAAATTAGATAAATGGGTCTTATATTTGGGATAAAAGAGTAGTAGTTTATATATATATATATATATATATATATATATATATATATATATATATATAAACGTTTACTGACCATAAATAAAAAATTTATATTAAGTCGTGACACGCTATCAGTATTCATAAAAGACATATGATATATATTACTAAGAGACATTACTTCACGCCAAAGGCTATATTTGGTTTAGTGGCACAAGATTTATCTTATGTAACCAATATATTTGTGACTCCTTTAAGGAAAAGCTGAAAGTTGAAACATCAATTCATTGAATTATAATACTACCTGCCCGTCTTAATGACTAAATTTTTAGTGTAATTTTTATTATAAACTTGGTCTTATAATTATCACAGGAAGCAGTACCTCATATTACCTTAGTATACTAAGAGCTAGTTGATTTTTTTATATAAAGATTAAGAAAATAAAATAAGTTATTTAACATAATGTATATTGTATATCATTAAATTATATATCAGTTTATAAGTCAAACAAATTAGTTTAGAGGAAAACAATTAACATAAATACCATTCATTTAGTTTTCTTAATAAATAAAAAATTAATTGTCTATTATATTTATGACTTGGGGAGTGCTTTTTATTTATTTGCTCATCGCACCTGGGGCGATTAGAATCCACACACGTTTCTCACAATTTAGAAATTGCTGGCCACTCATGTATGCCTAAACACGAAAGTATCCATCTCTCTTCTATTATATTGTTTATTAAGCAATTAATTAACAGTTGTATTATATATAAAAACTTGTGTTCAGCAATTCAGTTGATAAAAAAACATATAATGATACAGAACTAATGTTTATTATGATTTATAAAGTGAAATTTCATGAAATATAAGTGTGTGTCCTTTCTACACAAGTAGTTAACTAATAAATTTAAGTTTCATCATGTTTGGCACACCAATTGCAGATTAAAAGTCTTGTGTTACTATTTTCTTTCAATTTATTGTTTATATTAAATTACTTAATCTTGTTCCTTTATTTTCATCATAAATTAATGTGAGGGCTGAATAACCAAAAAAAAAAAAAAAAATTGAGTCGCATTACAATCTGAATCCATGGATTGAAGGTTTTTAAACGTAATTTATCCAACTATAAAGCTTGATTCTAAAATTTTATCTAACAGAAATCGAATCCATTCTACATTATCATTTCTTCTAATTATCATTTTAGGCACTCTTTTATATAATAATGTTTATTTTTTTGTTTTGATTATTTATATTCAAAATATTTTAAAAATGAACACACTGTGATTAAAGAAGTTTTATAAACAGTAACTTAGAGAAGTATAACACTAAAATTGTCTAGCTTTTGAAGAATAAGAAATGAAAGTATATACCACCCCTTTGTTTCGTGAAAAGGTTAATTACTTTCAGTAAGCATGAATAAAAAATATATTGATACATGAAATTAAACGTCATCAATGTTTCGTAAAGATATAAAGATAGGGTTAAGCTCAAAATGTTTTTCGTGTGGGATCCAGAGCTCAAATGTTTTTAGGATCAATATCACCCCTAAAATATTAATAAAAGATCAATGTCATCCAAAACTATTAAAATATTGACAATCAATGTTAATATTTTAATAGTTTATATTGATTTTTTAACAATTAGGGTGATTTTGCTCTCTTTTTTAATAGTTTCGGCTTGATATTAAACCTCAAAAAAACTTTTTAGATACTCACTGCTTCTATACAAAAAAATTTAGATCAAAATTAGATATTAACTATAGATGTCTTTTTTATTGAAGAATTATGTTACTACTACTTCATTGACAACGAAAAAAATTGTTGAAAAAATAGGTGAAAAGTACTTATTCTTAAAAACATTGATAATTGGATATGATATTTTTCTAGGCTACTGGCACTTTGCAGGATTTTATATAAAAAAAGTATCACTACTTAAATTTAGGCCCTTCTGAGTAATAAAATTCTCAAACATAAACTTTTCACCCATTTCCCAAAATTGTATTGTCATTAGATGTACAAATTAAATTTCTAAAAAAATTATTATATAGACTAGAATTTCTAATATAAGAAAATCATACTTAATAATCTGCATGATTTTTTGTTTTTTTTTTTTTTTGTATTGGGACCTATCGGAATTAGGTTTATATGCCAAACTTTGGTTAAAAAAAAACAACAGATTATAGGAAAAATCTCCATTAAGGTCCAAGTTATAAAAATATTATCAAAAAAGACTCAAAGAAAAGTCACATATCAAAAAAAAGTCATAGAGTCTTTTTTTTGGTATTGTTTTAAAAAAAAACGTAGTTGTTAACGGATAATAGTAATTGGATTGATTTAGTTGTTAATGATATATTGATATAGTTGTTAATGTTTCCTGTAATAATACTAGAAAAGTACTATAACCTTTTTTGACATATAACTTTTCTTTAAATCTTTTTTGATAATACTTTTATAATTTGGGTCCTGATGGAGATCTTGTCAAGATTATTCTATGCCAAATCAGAAAAGGGCCCATTAAGGTTCACCTAACCCATTATTGTGGGGCGAGATCCCTCAAGCACAGTACGATGCTCAAAGTTTCAGAATACACGTTATTAACACTTCTGGCCCTTTATAGCCAAAAAAACAAAAAAAAACACTTCTGGCCGAGAAATAATCTTTTTAAGAAATATTGTCTGTGGTGATGATGCCTCGCGTGGGGGCATTATCAAAAGTAAGTTGAAGCCACGTACGAAAGGGCAAAGAAGAAAAGGTATAATAATATATAAGACATTTCAGCATATTATATAATATATAATGAAACAATAATTTTGTGGAAGTTAGTAAAGTGAACGGTGTTGATTGGATGAGAGGACAATCATGAAACAAGTCGATAGCATTGATAAATGAATTTTGTGGCTTTTGAGGGCAGAAGCTTTGTGGGGTGATAATTACAATGATGACCTCAGACAAGATAATATTAGTAAAATTCAGCTCTCATCATGATGAAGGGGACCTCTATTCATCCTTTTTTTTTTTATTTATAAAGAAAAAGTTTAGGTGGGGTAGACACCGGTAACTTACCAGGGTCAGGGCATGCCTCCAGGCTCAAAGAACACTTACAGAGTTACTTACAAATCGCCCATGAGGCCCTCACATTAACCAGCGGGAATCAAACCTCCTCCCTTTTGAGATGAAGGTCAATACCTTAGCCTACTATGCCTACACCTCTACTCATCTTTCCACTTAATCACAAATCTGCCAAATTAAAAATTTGAAGACAGAAATACATGTCCCAGAGTCCGATGGGCCCACAAATTACTCAACAACTCCAAACTCAGACCCAATTGCTCTGTCAAATTGACAAGGAAGATCCAAAGCCGACTAAATAATGGTACCATATTTGCCAAAAATAATACTCCCTTCAGTCCTAATTATAGGACATATTTAACTGATTTTAGAGAGATTAAGGAAAGAAATTAAATTAGTTAATTTTACTCATCTTCCTAAAATATCCTTATATAAATTTTAAATAATATTAATAAAAGTGCATCAACAACAAATTGTGACATGTCTTTCCGACTTAGAATTTTCCTTTTTATGCGTTTTAATTGAAATGATGGTCTTGTTATATATATATGTGTGTGTGTGTGTGTACATACATGTATATATGTATTTATATATACATATATTTACACACATACACCCCCACAGATACACACACAAATAGATAGATATATATGTGTATGTGTGTATGTATGTATAAGTGTGTGTGTGTGTACACACATATATAGATATAGATATATGTATGTATGTATGTTGTGTGTGTACACACATATATTGACACCAACACATAAACACACATATAAAATATATATATATATATATAGACACACACACACATATTTATATAAGTACACACACGCATAGGTATATATATGTATGTTGTGTATGTGTGCACATATGGACACCAACACATAAACACACACAGTCTATATATATATATATATATATAGGTAAATTAATATTAGTTGATCGATCAATAAATTAAAATCTAATAATTTAAAAGTTTTATTGACTAAAAAAGCTTTTACACTTACATGTATATGCTCACCAAAAAGTAATAAACACTTGAGAGAATAAAATAGGGGTATTTTAGGAAGAAATTGACAAAAATTAAAATTTTGTCCTATAATTAGGACCAAAGCCAACTCTCAAATATTGTCCTATAACAAGGACCGGAGGGAGTAATAATAATAATGGTCCTATTTTAATTGCTAGCAACCGCGTAGTATGGAGGAACTCATTTCATACAAATTGATACGAAATGTGATAAAAATCCAATAGTTTAAATTAATCACTAAATTATGCTTCTTCTTCTTCTTTTTATTTATCAATTCACCGATATTCAACGCTACTAGTAACTAACTTGTCCGGTTTATGGGAGTGCAGGCCTATAATGAGAACCTCATAAATAATTATTGTGACTACATACGCAGGGCTCAAACACGAAACCACTGAATTATGCTTCTTAACATAAGAGATTGTATGCATGATCCAACAAATTCTTCTTACATCTAAAGTTTCCAGACCTTAACAATTTTAGCTTTGAATGAAATAGACGTTGAAATCAAGGAGAAACTAAAAAGGGATAACCACTACACATGGCACCGAAATTATTATTTAAAAAATTATTGATATGATTGTTGCTTATTATAATTTGATTGAGTTTTCGTTTTGATCACTCTAGTTTTTTTTGTTAATATAGTTTCAAATTATTTAGTTTTGGTGCCTATAATTTTGTAAATATTTAGTCAAAGTTTATGTTTCGTATTGGTCCCATGTTTTTTTTTGGGGGGGGGGGGGGGAGGAGGGGTCTGAAACTTCAAATAGGCTTTTAAATGGTATTAGGGTACCATAAAATATTCAATAGTTAGCATTTTCATGACAATGGGGATTCATACCCAAAAAAAGGACAAACCAAACGCACTAAACATGGGAATGAAATCCTAATTACCACAGTTTTAGACATGAAGTATGAGATAAAAAAAAAAAAAAAAACCAAGTTACATAGCTATATATAATTCCCGATGTGTTTAGCATCATGTTGAGAAGGAAAAAAAATCACTTTGAGAAGGGAAAAAAAACTTATTAAAACTTAGAGTTGGAAAAATGGGCCAACCCTTCATGGACTCAGGCCTAAACGAGCCAGCCTGAGTTGGACACTATTTTTACTTCTGGTTTTTCTGTGTGGGGAGTCAAGAGGGAGAGATGAATGATGTCTCTATTTTATATTTTCTTTACCTAATCTCAAGTTAAAGGATAATAAAACTTCCTATTAGGGAGAGAGGAATGATGTCTCTATTTTATAATTTCTTTACCCAATCTCAGGTTAAAGGATAATAAGACTTCCTTAGGGATAACAGAGTCAAGAACATGAATGAGATGTACATGTCGTTTTTTTAAAAAAGAAAATCAATATTTAGTTGCCATAAGTGATGTCGGAGTTAAGTGTTTCTATGCCTCAGGAGGATTAGTCTTTAGTTGTTGGCTTGGGGATATTGCTTGGATTTTATCGGGGGGAAAAAAAGAGGCTATATATTAGGCTGAGGATGATATTGTTGTGTTTTTATTATATCAGTGGGAAAATTGTATTACTAAATACTACAGTGTTTTTGGATCCAAACTCTTTTCAGGGTGCCAAAAACAAAAGTCTCTATCAAAATATCATGAGTTTTGGATCTCACGTTTAGATAAATATGTTTCGTACTAAGGATCCACAGTCTTCACAAAATCACTATCGAAAATAAACCGGTTCCTCCACTGCCACAATTTTCATATGGATATTCCCAAATAAAGTAAATCTGCACGATTTTCTGTTTTATGTATTGGATATCTTTCGGAATTGGGATAATGCCAAACCAAAAAATGGCCCTTCAATTTCAACTAAACCCATTATTGTCTGATATTGTTGGCGAATATCCTTCAAGCACAACATCATGCTAAAAATTTTAGAACACACGTTATTCACATTTCTCTCCCAAAAATATCTTCTTTTTTTTTTAAAAAAAAAAATTATCTGTATTGGCGATTCCTTCATTATTTCCTTGTGTCGGAGCCTCATCAAAAGCAAGTTGAAGCCATGTAAGAAAGTCAAAAGGGCAAAGAAGAAAAGCAAATTTTTCTTTTGAAATAATGAGGAAAAAAATATTTATAAACTCAAAGTTTCTCCTTTTACCTTTACAAAAAAACTAAATTAATTTGTTATATTATCATTAAAAGTCACTTATTGACTATTAACTTTTCCCCCCCATTTTATATAGGCATGCCTGTTCTCATTATTTTCAGAGAAATTAGTTTCTTGTAACCCCTGTTAAACTCTTAATTGGTTGATCATAAAAAAATAAGGTTAAGGTGTAAATTGGCCAACGAACTATTAGGCGAGGAGAATCTGGCACAAAAAAGTATTGAGGGTACCTTAATTACCAATAAACAATTAAAAAGTGAAAAAAAGTACCAAATAACAAATAAAAAATAGCAACTATAACAATTACGTTAAAATATTAGGCATTGGCAGAGGATGGTGGTGGAGACACTGGAGAAAAGAGCGGGTATGCCTTCTTGTTGGATAAGGAAAACTCCCACAAGAATGGGAACCATATGCAAGCAGGCGGCATGGCAGTGGCAGTGGCTGCCTGTGGCATCAGAGGGACGGAACCAGGGTGTAAGGCAAGTGTCGATCGGAGGCTATGGACTGTTGGATTTTGTTTTCAGTGCATGATTCTCATCCTGAAGCTGCATATGGACCTTGATGAGTTTAAGAAGATGAGTGGAACACCCAGCAACAATGGAAGCTTTGGAAACACGATGTCGCTGACACTGCGACAATCAATAATGGAAGACAAAAATGAGAGGGAGACACTAAGACAGTGACGGGGTAGTTTAACGACATTGTTTTTTTTCACTTTTTGTGTTTTTTTTTTC
Organism: Acacia confusa; assembly: GCA_037074495.1. Classification (NCBI taxonomy): domain Eukaryota; kingdom Viridiplantae; phylum Streptophyta; class Magnoliopsida; order Fabales; family Fabaceae; genus Acacia; species Acacia confusa. The sequence continues at coordinate 7,689,908 of CM073509.1, forward strand.
ACTTTTTAATTGTTCATTGGTAATTAAGGTGCCCTCAATACTTTTTTGTGTCAGATGCTCCTTGAGTAATAGTTTGTTGGCCAATTTGTACCTTAACCCTAAAAAATATTTTATTGAACATATCATAGAGAACTATAATGACAATATTAAAAAAAAAAAAGTCATGCATGATTAAGTTAATCGAAGTAAGGGGTTAAGTTACTATAACAAATCGAAGTTCAGAATGGTTGAATAATGAATATACAATTATTTGCCTGATGTAGACATTTTCACCATAGATTAATATAAATGGCGCAGAAGCGTGGAAGTGAATTTTACTTATATTATATAAACCTTTCCCGGGTTTTGTTGCCCATTCAAAATGTGCAAAAGCCAAGGAACCAGTGGGGACAAGTATAATTAGTCTTCTTTGGAGTAATAAATATATGCATCCTAAAGCTAGAGATATGAAAAATGAGATATGCGCATTGCTATAGGTACCACAAAGCACAACTTGCTCTTTAGAAAGGTGAAGAAGATCTTGCTCATGAATCTTTGAAAAGACAGAAATCTTATGCTGTATGTTTTATGAGAGTCTTCAAAAACTTAATGAAAACTCTACTCTATGTTCTCATGTGATTTGTCTTCATAACCAAATATGCAAATTTAGGATTTATCCGACCGTTTTGGTTGCCTTTGGGAAGGAATTTCCCTTGTTCATTAGTGTGTTTGAAGAAGTTGAGGTTAGTTGATCATTACATATGATAGGTAGTTCGACATATGTTAGACGTTGCTTATGTATGAATGCTGATGATGGTATAATACATTGCATCTACTGTTTCCTGAATCGGTAAATTAGATGGCCAAATTACAGAAAATTCCAATTTTTTAGCAAATAACAGTATAACACTATCATCAGCATTCATACATAAGCAACGTCTGACATATATCGATCAAATATTTCGGTAATAATTAACAAAGAAAGGAGAATAAATTTGTATATGTAGCTATCAAGTGAAAGAGCAAGAAGTCAAGAACCAAGAAATCCGAGTAGCTAAACTTTGTATTCTAGGATTCTTTTGAACCTTTTCTATGGATTAATATTTGAATAATCCTCTCTTTTGGTAGATAAATATTTATATGTATTGATTTTAATCTAAACCTAATGCTTCTAATTGATTGGCCACTATTTAGATGATTTATTCACTTAGGTTTGACTTGAGAAAGCTAATCTAGGTATAGAACTTGATTAAAATCATACTTGTCTTGAAGTTTACTTGATAAATGGATAGTTTATTGGTAAAGTAGAGATATATTTACCAATCTTGCATTGTCGGATTAAGGTTGTTGCTTAATATTGATTCTTATTAATTGTAGCAAAAGATTGTGCATTTTAATGAGAAAAGAAACTTGGTATTGACTTGAGAGAGCTTGTCAAGTATTTGTGAACCTTAGACTAACACATATATGTATGGAAATACTAAGAGAGAGGAAATTAATTCAATATTATGAAATGTAAAAAGGGGAAAAAGAATCCTAGGCTTTTATTAAATCCTTGAAAATCCAAAAATAATTTGCTTTTATTAATTTTTATTTTTAGGACTAGTCTTTAAACATTCTCATTTTTCATTAAAGTTTTGTTTTAGCTCAACTTAAACGAAAGTGTAAAATCAATGTCTGATCAAAGTTGTGGATACTAAGTCCCCGTGAGAACGATACTTTACTTATCACTTTATTACTTACATGACTCGTACACTTGCGAGGCGGACAAAGTCTAGCATTGAATTATAAAACATTTAAAATTATAAGGACTGAGTTACAGTCAGTTAAAATTGAGGGACTAAGTTATAATCAAGTCAAAATTATACGAACTGATTTATACCAAGTCAAAGTGTAGGGATTTAGTTACACAATTGAGTCAAAACTATAGAGATTCAAAGATTTATTTTCCCATTTTATAATTCATATATAATTTTTTTAACTAATAAATTTTTAAATGAACAATACTTTTTGATATTTTAGTAGTTAAATAATTATATTTGTTCAAGATTATGTACACAAATAAGTTTTATTAATAATTTCACGGTTCAAATTTTGGTACTCATCTTTCTTGATCAACACCAAAATTACTTTCAACTAGATTATTACTTCTTAATTAATTTGCTCCTGACACACGGGGATTGTTCGCATTGCAAATGTACAAGTTGTGTCAAGTAATAAAATAATAAGTAGATATCATTCTCAAAGATATTTGATTAACAAAATGATCAAGTAAGATGCTTAGTGTATTCAATTAAGATTGAGCCAAAAGAAGTTTTGATATAGAAGAGAATTTTGACAAACTACTTTTAAGACTGGAAAGTGATAAAAACAAATAATTCTTTAACTTCAAGGATTAAATGGAGTCTAGGATTCTTCCTTCTATTTGTATTTCTTAAAACTTGATTGGCTTCCTCTTTACTAGTATGTCAATGCATATATGTGTTAGCTTAAGATTCAAAAGCACTTGACAAGTTCTCTCAAGTTAAAATCAAGTTTCTCTTTTCATTAAAATCCACAATCATCTCTTGTTACAATTAATGAAAAGGAATTTCTAAGCAACAACTTTAATGTGACAATTTAAGGTTAATTAGTAAATATATCTCTATTTTACTAACAAATCATCCATTTATCAAATAAACTTCAAGACAAACATGATTTTAATCAAGTTCTACACTTAGATTAACTCTCTCAAGTCAAACCCAAGTGAACAAATCAATCTAAATGGATGTTAATTGCTTAGAAACATTAAGCTAGAAAATGAAAAAATCAATATATATATATATATATATATATATATATATATATATATATCATTATTTACCAAAAGAGAGGAACATTTAAGTCTTAATCCATATAAAGGTTCAGAAAAATCCTAGAAGAAGATATTCTTAGCCACTCATGTCCAAATATTTAGAAAAATACATGACAAACTAAGTAGAGAAGGGAAGAAAAGTACAAAAACCAAGGTATAGTTTCCAAAATCTCTCTTAGGATGATCACTTGAGCCTCTAGACTCTTCAAGAACTTTCTCCAAAGCTTTTCCTTTTTGTGCTCTAAGGTTCTCAAGCAGAGAATTTGTTTTTGGCACTTTTCCTTAGGTTAAATAGTGTTTTATAGATTCTAAAATTGAAATACTCAACTATACTTTTTTAAGACTTGTTATAACAAGTTTGTCAACTTACCACGACTAGTTACATAGAGTCAATTTTTCTTCAAATTTTTTACTTGTTACAACAAGTTTGTAAACTTGTCGCGACTGATTACACAGAGAGCAATTAGAGATTACTTGCCACAACAAGTTTGTCAATTTGCTGAGACTAGTTATATAGATTCACTTCTTGAGATTGTTTACTTACCACTACCAGTTGGTCAACTTGTTGAGACCAGTTACACAGAGACAAACTTCTTGTGATTCTCCTACTTGCTTCAACATGTTCACAACTTGTTGAGGCAAGTTGTACAAGTTTCTTCTTCTAACTTTTTAATGCTTCACTTTCTCTGTTCTTTCCTTGTTTCGTAATTCTTAAAGGGCTTGAAAGCTTGTCTCTATCCTCCTAGAAAAGAGAAAGGATGTATAAATTCCCAATTGAATCACAAACTATGTAGGTTATAAGAAGAATTTCTTTGATTTTTATTGCTTGATATTTTGATATGCACATTTTCTTCTATATACTTCTTTCTAGAGTTAAGGTGCAAAAATACATATGTGCTTTTTCTCGATGAACGTCCAACATCAAATGTTTTTTTGAGGTGCAAAAGTACACACGTGGTTATAAATTAGGTGCAAAAATACCGTTTGACCGTTAAGTTTGACTTTGACCGTCAAGTTTGACATTTTTACTTTTTAAAAGTGCAAAAATACACATGTGCTTTGGCAAAAAGAGCACCTAACACCAAGTTTTTTTTTTTAAATTTAAGAACATTATTATTATTTCCAGGAATTATACTTAGAGAAATAATAATTTTCCTTTAATTGAAATAAAATTATTAAATTAAAAAAAAAATACTTGGTGTTAGGCACTCTTTTTTCCAAAACACATGTGTATTTTTGCACTTTTGAAAGTTAAAAAAAAGAGTCAAATTTAACGGTCAAAGTTAAACTTAACGGTCAAAGGGTATTTTTATAACTAATTTGTAACCACGTGTGTATTTTTGCACCTAAAAAAAACACTTGATGCTGGACGCTCCTCGGGAAAAAGCACATGTGCATTTTTGCACCATAACCCCTTCTTTCTATGCACATTTTGAATCTTAAAATAGGTAAAAGGAGAAGAAAATATACATGAATGTTATCAATTTCTAAGAGTTAACAAGAATTAGAATCCGACTACTTTCTCATAATTTAGAAATGGTGGGTCACTCAAGTAGTAAGAAACTATAAGAAATGCATGGCTGGTCAGACACACATCATGATATTTTTTTTTTTTTTTTTGAATAAGTAAGACAAGAGTTACATCTTGGATTGTGTTAGATCGACACTACACAACACAAGTAAAGATGAGACACCATCAACCAAACTTAACTCAAGTTGACTAACATTTGATCCAACACAAGAAGCTGGTGTAATTTGTAATAAACTCAGCTCAATGCTTGCTTTTTGTGTCATTTTGGCCAAAAAATAGCACATTTCAGTACTTCTCTTTTTGAAGGAATTACTTCAATATCCCAGTGAGAGAAAAATCATCAATCTAATTTTTGAAATCTCTTGAGCCAATGGATGATATGGTTCATATATAGATATCAATAGATGAATAGTCGGCCTTCGTAGAATCTGAGTGCAACTTAATTTTTGTGAAACCAAGTTGCCTACAAATCTTCATACCTACTTTGATTGCTTTTAATTCTATTGTAGTAACTAAATAAAAGCCAATCATATGTTGGAATCCAATCATCCACGCCCCATTGCTATCTCGAACAATACCACCATAAGCTACAACTTTATGGTTGTTAACCATCCATCCAGGGACGGAGCTTGGAAAAAATGTTTGGGGGGGCAAATAGTGGTGAAGAATTTGGGGCTACCCTCGATTTTTTTTAAAGGAAAGTTTTAAATGCATTAAAAAATAAAAGAAAATAAACAAGAAAAGAAAATAATATCAAATGTTTAAGAAAAGAAAAAATATTCAGATTTATAATAAAAGTATTTTAACAATTCTAATGTATAAGATAACATACCTATCTTTATCTCTAGTATGAATGACATATCAATTACAAAATAAAAAGATATCATGAAATTTTAAAAGATTGCCTGTTATATAATATATTAAAATATTAAAAGTTAACAATGAAATTTATAATACAAAATTTGAGCGCCTAGCAGAAAGAAAGATTTTTATGTTTGAGCATGTTAATTGTGATCCCCTTGTCGTAGAATTGAGAGGTTAGAAAATATCAACTTACTTTTTTAGTTTCCCTCCACTTTAACTTGTTAGTATGAAAATCAGTGTTTGAGGAATTATGCTAGACTTTTAATTAAGCATCTCAAATCTGGAGTCATGGATTTCATTAGTGCTTAATAAAATTCTAAATAAATTTTTTTTTTTTTGCAAGGGCCATGGCCCCCTAGTCATTGAAAAGCTCCGTCTCTGCACCCATCTATGTCCACCCTAACCTAGTGAAAAGATGGAACACTTCACTTGACATTTTCTTATTTTATTTTATATATTGACTTATTGAGCCACGAATAGAACACAATATGTGTGAAAATTAACCAGCATATCATTTTAATTTAGTTGATAAAAAAAAATTACGTTGTTTATTGAGATTATGAACACTTGTATAAAAAGTTAAAACTTGTATTCAGCATATCATTTTAATTTAGTTGATAAAAAAAATTTAAATATAAAATTAAATTAAAGAATGAAACATAGCATTACACATAAATATCTATTAATAAAGAACAAGGCTCCGTAAAGCTACACTAATTTATGAAAATCATGCATACATATAAAATATAGAACCTGGTTTGTGAGTAATTTTGCCTCTCTTAAATGTAATATCTACATATTTTCATTTTATCTATCTTGTTTATCATTCTTTCTAAATTACTTTTTTCTAACTTTTAAACAGCTAAATAATCTAATATTTCACAAAAGTATTTTAGAGAGATTATGTCACATATTGCAACACCCCATTATTTTGTACCCAAAACAGAGTGACGTCTTCCTAAACTCGGTTTAATGCATTATTTAATAAATAATTTAAACCATTGAGTCAGGTTTGATCCTAGAAATGAAAGCCCTTTTTATAAAGAGTTTAAAATAATATTATAGTTCGAATGAGCTTTTCTGAAATATTTAAAATATTTGAAAATATTGTATCAGTGATTCAAACTTATCAATAAAAATGCATCCTACTTGAAACCTTGTTAGATTTTATTAGAGTATTTCCTTATTTCTCTGATTAACCTAATGCTATGATAAATTATTCACCATGTTTTGGGGTTTGTTATATACATGTCCATCCTTACAGCAATAGTAAGCAACATATATAGACACACACACACACACATATACATCGTGTCTACTTCTACGTGATCATATGTATCTAATTAAATATATATTCCAGTAGTCACATTTGGCTATCTCAAAATATTATCTAAGTCATAAGAAAATGGAAATATCAAAATGCAAAAGGGAAACTAAAATTTTCCTTTGCACTATCAACACCACCTTCTTCTCAAGGTCAGGAAATTATAACGCACTTGCCTCTTCCTCCTTGTCTACTAGATTGCCCACGTCCTGAATTATTAGAAGGTTCTGATATTCAAATAAATGAATCCCAGAGTAACATGTTAATCTCAAATTCTAGCATATTCAATATATATAAATCAACCAAAATAGAGTAGTCCACACATCATATAAAACATTCAAATTCAAACGCCAAGTATTAAATTTTATATGCAGCTTATAATACAAGTAATCATTAAATGATTTCAAATACTTTAGTGCTAGGAAATAAATTTTGGGTAAATTAATACTAAAATAATTGAATGCACTAAGCCCTGCCTAGCCACCAGGAAGTTGCCCCTATGGTCGGCCCTTCCGCTCAATCGAGCCACGAGTGATGCTAGCCCCATATAGGCAGGACATACAAATATGGTATATGCAAACATATATAGCTATACAAAGAATGTAAGATCAAAGTTACTACCTGTTAATCTTACCGACAAAGCACCTTCTGTTAGATTATTTTCAATTTGCTTGTTCTTCACTCAGGCAATTAGCATTTATATGGAGAATAGGTCATTAATCATTCTAATCTTAATATCATAAATTCATAAGTAAGATTATGTCTATTCTAGACTCACCCCAAAATACTTGATCTTTAGTATCCTTATGACTTATGGATGTATACTTATTGGGGATTTATTCAATTAAATAGTATTCACTATAAAATAAATATCATCTTAGCCATTTAACCTTTCAATTTATCTAAAAAAACCTTTACTTCGAAGGTTAAGCACAATTAACAACTTATGTGATTATTTTAAGACTTATCAGAATTTCAGACTTTAACTTTTCTAAGAATTTGGAAAATTCATAACTTAGTCTATACAACTCCAAATGGAGTGATTCCAATTCCTACAGATCACTTGATGAGTCTATTTTCATGTATTAAAGTCACCAAGTTCATTTATGACTGAGAAAATTCCCAAATTTTGAAAAAATAAACACTGTTCAGATAACTCTTAGTTTGCAAAATTCATAACTCTTTATACAGAGCTCCAAAAATTACAAACTACCTATCAAAATAAATCTTACAAAGTCTCTTTTATTTCTGGAAAATATCAGGGCAATTGGAGATCAAATGCCTAGTCAAAATTTTACACGAAAATGACAGCTCAAATTTGGATACATAAGCATACTGGTTTTCATAGTCCAACTTTGAAAAATTATAACTCCTTATATACTTATCCAAATTAGACAAATTACCTATCAAATTAAAGCTCAATAAGTATACTATATGTTCACCAAATTTCATGGTTAGAGGAGGTCATTTGCTTAGGGTTTGCCTTACACGAAACTTAACGCGTCAGAATAAAGTTCAGATTTTTTTCAGATTCATGACTTGACTTCCAAAAATCATATCTTAAGCTACAGACCTCCGTTTAAGGTGATCTACCACTTGATTTAAATCTTAGGGAGTGAAATATCTCTTGTAAAATTTTCAGAGAAAAACTCAAATTCTAACACTTGCAAACGACATGAAAATCATCCCCTTTTTTCGAACTCCTACTACGCAAGGTTTTATAACAACATATGCAACTTCCTTTGATGACTCAAACCTTCTGGAAATCAGACCCTTCGTGCAATAACAGACATGCAAACCTTCTGGAAATCAGACCCTTCGTGCAATAACAGACATGCATGATCTGCTTAATTATAGAGTCAAGGAAGCTCAAAGATTAGATTAAAATTGACATGCAGTAGCATTACAGCCCTTAATTGCTAATTTCTTCACCTCAGACCGAAGATTAAGGAACTTACTCAGTGAAAAACCACTCTAACAGATCTAATAGAGAAATTGAAGATAGATAGAGACTTAGAAGACTTACCTAGATCAGAACCGAGGATTCAATGTAAGTCTCAGTCTTTCCTTCTTCTTCCGATTATCATCCGACTCTCTCACTCTCTATGTGTTTTCTATCTTCTCTTTCTCGGTCTCTCTTGGCGTTGTGCTAGAATGAGAAGCAAAATAGGGGAATGAGACGAAGGTTGGAGGATGGGGGATGAATGTGTGTGTGTATGTGTTCTCGTTGTGAAATTGCTGAGGGAAATGGAATGGAAGGAGGGAGTTTAAGGGCTAGAGAGAATGAGAGTGCTGAAGAAATGAGATGAGAGGTAAATGGATGTGTTTGGGTCAGGGAGAGGAGCACATGGAAAGCATGCAATTTGAGAGAGTTTGGGTGTTAATTTACGGTGAGGCTAAGTGAAAGACATTAGGCTTGAGTGCTATGCCTAGTATGTCGGCCTAATGAAATAATGGGCTGAAGGAATGAGAAATGGATGAATAGAGGTGCTCATTGTATTGGATATATGTGTGTTGGCCCAAATGGATATTTAGTTAAGTGAGGGAGTAAGGCTATGTCGCATAAATGAGATGAAAATGGAATTGGCCTAATCAATTAATAATGTGAGAATGAATGGTGAGGGAGAGTATGCCTTTGACTTCTCAAGTTCGGCTTTGACTTTGCCCAAATTCATTTGTAGGCTTGGAGTAATAAAATTACCATTTTACCCCTTCTTGATTTTGGCACTAGAAAATTAAATAAATTCTAAAAATTATTATAGGTCATAAATTATTCCTGAACTATTTGTCCTTAATTTACAGGAAAATATGCCTTAATTCTAAATATTAATTTTAACATATATCTAGGCCAAATTTTTCATAATTAATTCCATAAAATATTCTTAATTTCTAATTCCAAAATTTGGGATTTCACACATATGTTATAATTAAATAATTTATGTGATTTTTCTTAATTTACTTAAATTATACTTTTGCATCAATATGTCATAGATAATAAAAATATTAAACATTTGTTCATTAATATTAAAAGTGAAGTGTTCAATTTATAATTTTTAACACAAAATAAAAAATTAATTAAAAAATAACATATTTAAATATCCAAATAGTTTTTTTTTATGTAAGATATAAAAAAGGTAATCCTAATAAACAAGAGGCCTAACGTTAGACCATAGTGCCAGTTTTGCCCCCCAAAAAAAGACTGCAGTGCTTATGAAGAGATGTTGAGATGGGCCAGTGAAACATGGACTTGGCTCCCATCCTCTTGCTTTGTTATTCTCTTTTCATTCTTTCCTTCATCTCAACTATTAGATTGAAATTTGAACAGTTCAAATTTAATTTTTTATAAAAATATAATTTTTAAATATTTGTTAATAATTTAATATTTTTTATAAAAGATTAAATTAAAACCGTTCAAATTTTAATTCAACGACTGAAATAAAAAAATGGGAAAGAGATGGGAATCCTGTAAATTATCCAATCCAAAATTCCTATGCACTTTACAACTAAGGAGCTATATATTGCCCCAAAAACAGTCTTTTAGTTGGGGCGAAGGCCCTTTATTAATTTGATATATATATCGGTGTGTTCCGGCCTAAATATTCTTTTCCCCCCTTTTGGATTTGGTAATAAAAATTCGGCTTTTTCCATAAAAAAACCCAAACATAATTTGCAGATGTTGGTTGGGCCTGGACATATATCCAAGTAATCGTAACAGACAGAATATTAAGAATGAGACAAAACAGTGTTTCCTATGAAGAATATGTCATAAGCTAGTTAGTTACAAAAAGAATTTCTAAGCGCATATTATTTATGAAGTATGAAAGAATCACCTCCACATACACAAATACATAAGCCTCTAATCTTTGTACACAAAAATCAACATATTAAACCAATTCATAAACCAATCAAACTAAGGGCCTGTTTGGATGGGTTTTTTTCATTAAAAAAAAAACACTTTTTGAATGCAAAAGAAATGTTTTTTTAATTAATTTTATGTGTTTAGATGATATTTTTTCAAAAAAGCAAGTGTCACAACAACAACAAAAAAAAGCTAAAATGCTGCAGAGGCTGATATTAGATTTCTACTTTTCCACCCCAAAAACAAAGTACCATCCTTCTCTACCAATGTATAATTCTCTGAATAGTATTGCAGCAGGCTCCGAATAACCGAATTCACATAGGTGCTCATCGGAGGATGTTGTCGGAAATCGGCCATGGTCAACCTAGACCGCCACTTGCCAAACAGTTCGTGTCGCTCAACCCTTTCCTTCCCCTCACAAACAATAATATTCACAACATCCCTGGCCAAACAATGTTGTTCTACGTTAATCCTTGTCTTGTCCTCTCTCGAGAGGGTGATGTCGATGGAGTTGAACATTGCCAAGTAGTAATCCAAGGTTTCTATGAACATGTTGAAGAAAGGAGTTATGTTGGTGTTTGATTCTTGTTCCACCAATGTGATTTTACCATTCTCAGAAGCCCATCTCTTGGGTTATTCACATCAACACTGTCATCAGTCGTGTGATGGAGCTGCAAAGGAAAGTTCACGACCAAAGCCTCCCCGGGCCGGATGTCAAGCACGTCCCTTGTCATATCAGGACCAAAAACCGGTAATCCATGAAACTCAGCCGGGATATAGCCTAAAAAAGGATTAGTCTCAAATCTAAAGTGATTTGGGAATACCTTTGATCACATCACATGTGTGTGTCTATATGTGTGTGTGTGTCTGAACTAAATAACGAGTTTTGATTTTGATATGTTTTTTTAACTATTTTTGTCCATATACTTTATGCTGTCCAAAACCGTGGTTCATATAGTTTTTTAAGGATTTAATTATGAGTTTAATTGCTTTTTTTTTTCCCCAAAAAGTTTAGGTAAATTGAGCCCAAGGGGCTCACTAAGATTAAAATATGTCTTTGAGCTCAAAGAATGCTTATAGAGAGGTCCTAAATTTAAGAGTGAGTTAACTTTTTTTTGGAGAGATTAAAAAAGTTAAATAAGTTACTTAATCATATAATATATTGTGTATTATTAGATTATATATATTAGTTTATATGCTAGGAAAAATAATTTGGAGAAAAAAACTATAAATATAAATATTTTAAAGTAATTTAATAGCTTCCTTAATATCTCTAAAAAAAGTTAATTTTGTCTTATATTTAGAATCATATATGGAGCACTTATAGTTTGTCTATTGATGACAAGGTCCTCATCTCATATCGGCACTAAGATTTAAATTCACGACCTTGTGAATTGAATAAACTTATCCAAATCTTTCTTGACAAACATGAGTTTAGCTGTTAATTTTGCTAAACGGCGCTAACAGTTTTAACTTATATGTATTAACTAAAACCAAAACTCGTTAAAACTATAAAAACTTAAAGCTGGCTTAACCCTGTTGACGTTGTTCACAGGTATCACATTCCGAGCAGGGAAATTGACATTTTATCCCCTTTCTAGAGAGAGAATTTTATTCAAGAATTAAGAATAATAGAAATTCTATAAAACGACTGAGGTTTCTTGAGAAATTTTTTTGAGTAAACAATGATGATCGCCGAGTCACCGCCACGTGTACACAACTATTATATATATTTATTTAACTAAAACAAAATAGTAATTAAATCCGTATGACAAATTGGAAATAATTTTGCATCCCCCTTGGGAATGACCTTATGACAAGACTAAATATGGACAGAATTGTTGGTCCAATGGGACTGATCAAATTACAGTCAAATTAAACCCGCACAGATTAGTAGTATTCCTTCCTCCGCTTTCTAGTGTAAGAGATAATTAATTGGAGTTAGATTAAATAAATTGGTAAATTTTTAAAAATATGGTTACATTATCCCTATATAACATTATATGAAAAAAATGATTAAAAAAATTAGAAGATAAAAATGGATTAAAATTTTCTATTTTGGACTTAACACCTCGTATTAGATAAGATCATCGACGTAATCACTTTTATATTCATGCATAATGCCTCAAACAAAAGAAAACCACACATATACTTCAATTCATAAACAAACTCAGTAATCAATGGCCGCATGCGTGACTTGATCGATGATAACCTAGGAAGTAGCTAGGAACTTATATATCCGGATCTCCATCAAACTCGACAACACAACAAATTAAAATAACAAGTCTTATTATGGCAGGTGGGTGGGTGTGTGTGTGTGTGTCAGGGCTCAATGGTTATAGGATTGAGAAGGAGCTGGACGATGTAATGTTTGAGGGAGTTGCCATTGGTGAATCTGTTTTGTAGGTTTTCAAAGACAACCTCAGACACTCTAGCCATATTGACGACACACTCAAGCACAGATTTTGGGATGTTGTATGGATTATTCAGACAATCTTCGTTGATGTCCTTCCAGCAATTTTTGATGTCGTCACTTATTATTTTATAGGCTTTTTCTTCTGAAACTCCATACTGTTTCATGCAACATTCCACTCCTGAAGCAACATGCTCTCTCTCCTGCTCAAACTACACGTTCATGCAAAAACCATAAAATCAACTCCCTTTATCATTTCTTTCTATTAGTATAAGTATGATATATACTCCTCCGATCCTTTTATAAGATCCTAAAATTTGAATTAACTTGGTCTTTTTTACAAGAACCTGACAAAAGTTGTATATACATTTAATGAGTTTTTCCATTTCTACCCGTCATTATATTGCATGCATAAATACATAAAATGCATTAATGAAAAGGTTGGTGATACTTATATTTAGTATATTTTACTCTCTTACTTACCCCTTATGAATAAGTTTATACTTAAAAAGAGTTTATTTCAAACATACTTATTATTTTTTATTAATTTTAACCATTTTCTTAAACTAAATAATTTGGTTATTGAACTCTAATAAATAGGAGCGAAGGGAGTGTGTGTGTGTGTGTGAGATTTATATATTATCAGTGGTACCTTATGAGAGGTCGTGTCATCCATGAGTCTGCCAATAAGTGAGAAGGCTCTAAATATTTTCGGATTTGAGGAAATCCAATCAAACACCTCTTTAGTTGCAAGATTTCCGTGGAGACCCAGAATTGAAGTCATCTGAAGTGGGCAAGTAGAAGACACAACTCCATTATCCTTATACTCCTCATAGCTTGGAACGTACTTTTCATTGCACCATTTTGCTTCCACCAAGTACGCCTCAGCCAAGTTAATAAACTACAAGCACAATATATATGCAATATAACTAAGTTAAAATTGTAAAGTACACACACACACGTATCAAATATACATATATATGTGTATATACACATACATATGTACTCCCTCTAATCCTTATTATAAGACATCAACTACCAATATTTTTTTGTCCTTATTATAAGGCACTAACTTACTTTAACTAACTCATTTATTACTTTTTTTTATTATGCCCTTATTTTTAACTAACTCATTTAAAGCTACATCATTAAAGTAGGGGTGAAGTTGGAAACATTTATTAATTTTGGACCTAATTAATGAGTAACTTTTATTCTTTAGTTTATGAGAAATGGTAGTTGGTATTTTATAATAAGGACCAGAAGGAGTATATCTGATATGTGTGTGTGTAACATCAACTTTTAAATCAAGATATAAAGTTATCGGATATATACAGCTTGTTTAACATGTGGCATCACAAAATTTGACGTCCCTTCTTTTTCTGTCACCGTCTCCATTTCATTGCAAACTTGTAAGACTGCTTCAAACACCACTTTCATGCACTCTGGAAGCGATTCAATGGCACTAATATCCCATCTGATAATAATCATATAATCAAAAGGATTCATGATTAAATTAAATAATATATAAAATTCTTGCCTAGTTTTCAGTGACAGGATTGGTAAATACAATATGACCTGTGGATAGCCTCCGTGAAGAGTTCAAGTTCTTCAAGGGTGCCATAGACGTCATAGGTATCATCAAGAAGACAGATAATACAAACCAATTTGGTGGCTACCATTCTTGTAGTGCTGAATTGGGGCTCATAAGAAACACCTAAAGGCCAAAAGTAGGCCTCCACCAACCTATCTCTAGCATAAGGGACCTTTCTCGTCAACTCTGATTCTTTCCACCACCTGTACGTAATCCAAATAAAAAACACCGTCTAATTACTATTATATACTATATACATATCATTACTAATTTTTTTTTTTCCTGTTTTTGATGTGGCTATCTAACTGGATTAGCTTAAAAGCAGTGGGGGAGCTTTATAAGGACTAGTGGGGGCCATCCCCCCCCAAAAAAAAACTATCTCAAATATTTAATGTAAGTTAGATTTTTTTATACATTTAGTCTAAAAATGTACACATTTATTCCAAAAATACATTTGGCCTCCTCAAATATTTTTTCTTTAATTAGTTAATGAGTATACATTTAGCCCCCCAAATATGTATCCTAAGATCCGCCACTGCTTAAAAGCATTGTTGGGCTTCATTGCGGGGTAACTCTTTGAAGGACTTTTTTGTATTAACATGGAATCACACTCCAATCCTTGTGCTTAAGCAAAGTCCCTTACACTAGAACACGACGGATCATTATTAGTTAATATACAGCATTTCACTTACTTGGTGACATGGCCAAGTTCTTTCTGATGCAGTTGTTGCAGCATATTGAAATCCAGTTTTGCGAAGTTGAGCAACATTATGTCTTGTAATACCCAATTTTCATAATACATGTAAATATTGTAACATCCCAATTTTCAAAAGCGGAATAAATTAACTTTTCATTTAAAATCATTTCAAACCATCAGAGTAGATCATTTGAGCGGAAGAGTATCTGTTATTTGTATTTCAAAATGCCATAAGTCCGGCGGGGTACAATAGCGGTAAGAAAACCGAGTATCTCAAAAGGACTGTACAACAACAAAAGGATGGCTTCTGCCAGAACAACTGCAGGAAGTCTTCCGCCGGGTCTCTAAGCATGCTGCTTTCCCTTTTCCTCCGACACCAGTTCTCCCGACCCTGATGCTATGTAAAGAGCTGAGGTCCCATGCATACGGACCCCAGGTAACGGTTAACCTCATATTTACATATATGGTATAAAATCACAGCAATTGGTTCACTTCCAAACATGTCACTCCCAGTGAATGCAAATGTACCGCTCCCAGCGAAAAGTACCACTCCCAGTGAAAACAGATATATCACTCCCAGTGTATACAGATATATCACTCCCAGTGCATGCAGATGTACAGTTATCCTTTAACAGCATGTACTCAAACAACACACTACAACATGCAGACAACACACATATCACATATACACATACTGTAAATATCAGAGTTAGTGTTACAGTACGCGAATGTACCTTCGTTGACGAGCGTTTAATATGTTGACAATATACTGTACTTTTGACGGAAAACAGCGGAACGACAGCGAAATGACAACGGAACAAGATTACTGATATCCTATAATGATAATATCACATTTATCAATATTTGATATCATAACAGGCATTTTAGGTACAAATTACCATTTTGCCCCTGATCCCCTAATCGGCGGAATTTCGCCAGTACTTCGCTATCTTGACCCTAATCTTCCAGAATTTCCACATATCTCTAACTCTATGATGGTTTTCGAAATTAATACCTTAATTACCCCTAGAACATGATTTCTAAACATACTTGGAAGATTAAAGATCAATCTAGCAGTTCTACTACAACTACCGAAAGAGACACTAAAACTAAAGACTAGGGACCGAAGAACTTACTCAGAGTTTTGCTATGAACTTCTTACTCCTCTTCCAGAGCTTCTCTCTCTAACTTCTCTCTAGGATTGTAAGTGAATTGGTGAAGAATGAAGAGGAATGATGGCCTATTTATAGAAAAGCCCAATGGCATTTTCGTAATTCCTTTGAACTTTGTCTGATCAGTTTCTGGCCGTTAGATCGCACTTCTTGGAGGTGGCAAGATCTTGGCCACACACCTCTCAAGGATGATGTCATCCTTAGTCACCAAGGTGATGTCACCACCTTTCTCAAGAAGCTTTCTACCGATAAAGTCCCTGTTCGGTGTTCCAATCGCGAAATTTTGTAAAATCTTAAAATTCCGGGAACAACACTCTGAAGGTCTTTTCTTCCTCTTCAAGAATACTGGGTTCTTCTACCCTTATACTCTCAGTAAGGACATTCCGTTATCTGCCGAAAATCCTCGGTATTCGCGACCGGTTACAGAAATAACTTCGGTCGGTACTAACTTCTGGATAAAAATCCACTGACCAATAATATATTTTGGTTTTTCCTAACCCATTCCCAGAATCTCACAACGGAATTACTTTCTATCCGTGGTCATTTATCCTGTTCATTTTTCCTCTGATTATTATATCATTATCTAATTACCACATGTTTTAATTATATTATTATTTTATTTAAGATCTTCTTTCATATTTATCCTCCCATTTTCTATTTATTTTTTTTCTTTTTTTTACTACACACACACACATGCACAACACTTAGGCATACACACACTCACAACTCACAAATATCTCCACCTTCTCTCTCTCTTTATTTATGTCTAAACAATTAGCCATTAATTATCTAATTAATCATTTACTAATTTTTGACAATTTTCTTAATTAGTAATAATTATTATCTCACAACTATTTTACTGACATTGGAAATTTATGTACCATGCATAATATTAAAAATCATGGGGTCCAATATGGTCCCCTAATACTTTTAGATTTTTCTCCTGTAATTTTTCCAAGGTAATAATTTAATAAATTACCTAAATTAGAGACAACATACTTTCCAATTTTTAATAAATATTTAGTTGCCTCTTAGGATTTTATCATAATTTTCTCAAGGTATTTTATAACCCATAAATTCACTTAGGAATTTTTAGCTCTTTATTTCTCCTAATTTCATGAGAAATTACCTCTAAAAAATAAGGTAATTATTTCCCTAGTGTTGAGACCACCAATTCACCTATTTTCAATAGGTATTTATTTGTCAATATAATATTCCAGATAAATAATTATCTGGGTATTACAAATATCATATTTTGATAAATAACATCTATTACAATAGGTGAATTTGTGGTCTCAAAATTAGTGAAATAATTATCTTATTTTCTAAAGGTAATTTCTCATGAGATTAGAGTAAATAAAGAGCTAAAAATCCCTAAGTGAATTTGTGGGTCATAAAATACCTTGAAAATGTTATAATAAATCCTAGGAGACAACTAGATATTTATTAAAAATTAGAAAGTATGTTGTCTCTAATTTGGATAATTTATGGGATTGTTTTCCAAGGGAAATAATTAAAGTAATTAATGAATATTAAAAACAAGTATGGGGCAAGTGAATTTTTATTAATTAAGTTAATTTCATAATTAGTCATAATTGGTCTTGGGACTATCTAAGATCAACAAATTAGAATATTCTAGCTTGATTAAGTAGTAAAAAGGGGTCAATATAAGTATCAAATGAGTTTCTAAAGATTGTAATTGATTTGATAAATCAATTATAATTTTAGTAATTAAGTCTAGTAACCCCTAAATTACTATATTAGTACTAGTAACCAAGAACTAATTAATTCTCACTTCAACTAATAAGAGTGGCGAAAATTAATTAAAGAAGTGAAGAAATTATATTAAATCCTAAACCAATGAAAGATTTTTGGAATGTTAGAAGATTATTAAAATAAAAGAAAAGAAAAGAAAAATGAAAACCGAAAATAATATGGGGGGGGCGGTGGAAAATCTTCAATTGATTAGAGATTGAGATTAATAAATGCATGTGGAAGAAGAAGTCAAACAAATGTAGTGTAAGGAAGAAGCTTCAAAAACTTGGTGACCAAGAAGTTAAACTTAGTGAGCAAGTTCTTCTTTAATTAAATAAAATTAGATGAGAATCTATGGGAATTAAATCATATCTTAAAATATTGGAACTAAGTATTAAAGATGAATACATATATGAGATTAGTAAATTATAAGCTTCAACTTGGTTATTCCCAAAGTTATTTTCGTATACTTTGAGAATTCATACCTAAGTGTTTCAGGAATTTAAAAATCACCATAAATCTAATCATAAAATTAGGATTCCAAAAGTGAAATTGGATTATGAATTAAAGCATCTACTTACACCTAATTAAATTAGAGTTTGGGATTAAATTAGGACAACTTGTGAAGGAAGAAGAAAGACTTGGGGACAAAGCAAACATTTAAGAAGAAAGGGGGAGGAGGTGGCAGTTTTGAGGTGAGTTGTAAGGGAGAGATCAAAACTTTGTCACCAAGAAAAATCCAATGGCTTAGATCAAGTAAGAAGTGTCAGGAAGTTAAGCATGGTTTTACTATAAATAGAGGCTTAGGCAACACAAATTCTCCACCAATTTCTCAAGCTTGGTCGAAATATAGAGGGTGTGGGAGAGAGTGGAAGAGCTTCAAGAAGTAGGAAGCTACTATTCTTCAAGAGGTAAGAGAGTTTTTAGTTTCATAGTTCAAGTTCTTAGGTTATGAAATAGCTAGAAATGTTGTTTTGATCATCAATCTTCCAATTCCAGTTTTATTTTCATGTTTTTATGGTTTCCAATGGCTTTATTTCGAAAAATGATGAAGAAAGAGTATAGTAAAACTTTCCGGAAGATTAGGATCAAAATAGCGAAGCTCTGGCAAAATTTCATCGATTAGTGTTTTCTGGAGTCAAGAGTAAAAACGTCAGTATCTTATGAAGAAGATGATGTTCAAAAATTCTGAGAAAATTCATGGTGAAAGTAGACATCTAGGGATTTTCAAATATATAAAGAGTGTGTCATTTGAAGCTCTGTGCAAAAAGATAAAATCTCAGAAGTTAGGCAATGTTTTCTGTGTGAAATTCTGGGCAGTATTTAAAAACGTGAAATCTGGGAATTATCCATGAGTTCTGGGTAAGTCCCAGTATTTTTCCTTAAAAATAGACTTCTCAAGGATTCCGGAAAATTTTACGGATCCTCATTTTGATTTTTCTAGAATTAGTTATGATTTTTCAAAGTTACCGAAAAATCTGCCCAGAAAATGCTGCACCACGTTTTTGAAGAAATGTAAGGGCAAAATTGTAATAATAATGCCATCAAGGGTAGAATGGTAAATAGAGGTGGAAATATCTCTTAGGATGTTATTCTAAGTGATATGGTGATATGTTAGGATATCCGGGAAGTCCAAAGCCGGAATCAAAGGTCGGATGTTTGACGACTATATGGTAAAAAGTACGGACGCGTATTGTAACCTTAATTCTTATACTTATGGTTTGGTTATATATGATAGTTGTTTTCACATGATGATACTCTGTTTTGAAATTTGCTCATGAATGATGAATTGTATACGGGTTATAGTCTTGATAACACCGTTGAGTTTTCCTAGCGCTGAGGACACGATAGGCCATCGTGGCACTGGTTATGTGCAGACTTGGGTAACATACATATTGCAGTGGCTGTGTTATGTTACTTGCTGATATGGTTTTGAAAGTTATAAATGTGATTTTATCATTGTGATATTTGTTATATACTATTTACATAAGCATGAGGTTAACCGTTACCTGAGGTCCAATGGGCATTGGACCTCAGTTTTAATTAATAGTACAGGAAAGAAACCGGGATAGAGAAGATGCCGGTGGGTAGAGCAGTGAAGAGGCAACAATCAAAAGCAAAGGTCGATAGAAGTTATTAGGACTTAGCTTCTGACTCGAATTTAACAAAGTTACTTTGAACAGTTTGGTGTCTAAGGCTGGGTTAATCTATGTGGGAAGCCAATCAGTCGCCGTATAAGTCGGTGAGGCCCCCATGATAGACCCCTACCTGGCCAAATTGTTTAATTAACTGATGTTAGGTTCCAAGTCATGGGTTTAGTTTAAAACTTTCTTTATTAGAGGATTGTATTTAACCTCTGTAAATTGTATTGCATGAATATTTCTTCGGGATATTTAATATATCAGCTTATGTCGGGCATCATCATATGTCTGGGCATTTTTATATCAGATACTCGTTGTCCGGATATTATCGCACGCTATCAATTTCCGCAATACTCTAAGCTGTAGCATCTCAAACTCTGTTGTTTTTCTTAAAACTAAGTGTCGACCGACACGATTTTCAAACCTGGAATTTGAGATATTACATTTGTGGGAATGATCTTGCTGATGCTAGTAGAAAGACATGTAATGCCTTGCTTCTATTCTACGTGACCTCTTATGCAGAGGCTGACTTAAGCAGTGGCTCACACGTGCTTTGAGACCAGGGCTCAATTTGTTGTTATCAATCAAAGATTCAAGGTGAGTGTAACTGAAATAAAGAGCTTCTTCTAGAGTCTTCTCTCCGTGAACCTCTAATTGTGAAGCTTCATACAAGGCCAACATTCCTTCCACGTCATCTTCATCAGTATGGTTTTCATTATTAAACTTTCCCTCCACGTCTTTGAATCTCTCAAATACATCTGTTACATATAGTGAGAGTATGATTGAAATGAGAACAGCAAGCTCTTCTCATTATATTAAACAATGCAAATATAATACTACTCGATTATTAGTATAAGAGGTAGATAACTAATTTGTAAATATTAAAGAATTGAATTAGTTAAATTAGTTATTTGTAATAAATATGTTTTTGTGAGCGAGAATTACTCTAATGAAAATCCCTTCTTTGAGGAGAAATTGTAAATTTGATAGATAAAATGGATTGAAATTTTATATTTAAAACCAAAATAAACTTGAGATCTTATATTTAGAAATGTGGAGGAAGTAGTGACAGAAGTTTGAAAATACCAGATGAAATGGGATATCCATGTTGCCTCAGAGATCGAAAGACTAAAGCAAGAGAGTGAAGATTATTATCATCTTCATCATGCATAATAAGGTTGTTGTTGCTGGTATAGATGTTGTGAATCTCTGTCAAGGCTTCTTCAATTTCATGTTGGAAGTGGTAGGAAACTCCCAAACGTTGGATCTAGTCAATGAAGTTTAGCTTTTGTGAAAGACACAAATCAGAGGAAGATATAAATATCTTTAGTTTCTCTTTCTGTAACTTATGTTCCATGTTGTAGTCATCAACTTCCTGAAAAAATTCACAGACGCACATGTTACTTTCATATGCCACAATCAGATTTAACGCGTGTTTAAGATTGCGTATAATGAGGTGTCTGTGTGTGAAGAATACCTTCGACTCTGAAGCATATGGAAGAAACGCATTGCCCCAAATGGAAGGAGCATAATTGGCACATCTTCTTGTGTTGCCATGAAGAGATGCTGCAACAGACATGGCTTCCAATTTTTGTTGGAACTGAAAAATGCCTTTGATAGAAATTAAGTGCCTGAAATGTAAAGGAAATATATGAATCTCCAGGCATTCATATAGAGGATTTCATTCATTAAATCTACTTTCTTTTGGGTTAGGTACGGCGTCACTCTTAAACTGTACATGAAGTTGCATAATATTTACAATTTCACCCTTAGATGAAGTTGAGAAATACTTTAATTATATTTTCGTATGGGATGAAGCAACTAAAATTAATGAAAGATAGTTTAGTTTTTGTTTAATGCATGGTATCTCACGCATGCACAAAAGGTGACAAACTACATGTTTTACGTACAACTTCCATAATACTTCTTTATTCATATAATAAATGTCTCATATAAGCCCATCGCTTTCTCTAATTAATAATCTTTCTCAGTTTTCTTAATGCGTCCCTCAGATCGATCCATACTCAAATTTGGGTGTCAACCTACTCCATAGTCATTTGTATATATTATTATCCTCTCTAAGGGACTCGATCATATCTACCTAGATTAAATTAATCAACATCAAACATTACGTAATTATCTTATTCTTTTTATTTATTTGACCGGTTCAACATTATTCAGGAAAAAAACGAGTACTGAATAATCAAACTCTGAAAAATTTTAATTCTAACAAAAAGTCTTGGTTCGTTTTCAAAATTTCTAAAATTTGTGATCCTTAAATACGTGGTATAAGGCCCTCAAATGCTGCCCTTCATTTTTGTTCTTTGGAAATATTAATTACGACATTTTTAACATATACAAAAAATAATAATTATTTTATAGGTAAAAATCAGTTTATGGGCTACTCAAAATTTTTATTTCATTGAATATTATATAAGAAACTGTATCTTACTTTTATTTATTTATTTTCTTATTCAAAGTGGAACCGTGCAATATTTGCTAAGAATGATACTTGGTCAATTAAGTTGATCACACTAGGAGGTCAATAAAGTTAGTCAAAACCCTATTAGTAATGTTTTTAGAGTTGTACCAAACCGAACAATGAAACCGGTCCAATTGTCGCCCCAAGAAAACGACTCACTTTTTAGCTTTAGACCGCTTTAGTGGTTGAGTTGGATTAAATTGGTATACATGAACCAGATTTTAAGCCGGAACCGCATAAGAACCGAAAACCAAAGCAAGTATTAGAGCAGAGTATGTGGTTGAAGAGGAAGCCAAGCAAAATTGTAATTAAAATCATTTAAAAAAAGAAGAAAATCGAAAGAATGCCGTCAATTTTTTGTTCCTTTCGATAGACAATAAAAATTACGAATTAAAGATCTTGGATATTTAAAAAATATAGCAAGAAAAAACAACTAAAATACGTATAACCAATAAGGGGAAGCTGGGGCATCGGTGAGTTCTGTGAAAGACTAAAATAGAAAGTAAAGAAAAAACGAAGCTTCAAGTAAATGATGGATAGATATTGTCTTTGAAAAGCTCCAATTTGAGAGTTATTAAAAGGCTGGCGGATGAAAGAGACGTGCAAAGATTGATTCACACTTTTCTAGACCTCTTCAATGAGAAAAACATGATGCAATATCTATCCTGACTTGATATTTAAAAAGATCAATTATGAAGGAGGTTGGGTCATTGACTTTAACAAAACTCGATGTAAACGCATTATAAGAATTTATAGTAAATCCTTATCTACCTATTAATAATAAGTGTGCTCGACCATATAGATCGTATAATGCTATTTTGTTATATGAAGAACCAAATTTTTGTATAAATTGTGTATTAAGAGGCGGTCTCATTCAATAACTTCATCATTTTTTTTTTCTATTTACATCTATCCTTTTTAAAGTATGAGTTTTAATTTTGTGTGGTCAAGTTTAACTATTCGCACGTCACTAACAATATAAAATCAAATTAATGAATCCATGAGAGTTTTCTTTTATATATATATATATATATATATATATATATATATATATATATAATGATCTCTATTTTTCTAATTTTTGGAGATATCTTTGTCTTCATCATCGATATTTTCTCTCTTTTCCCAGACTTGTTCTATTCTGCCATTTTTGTTTGTAGTTGCGCGTCTGTAAAATAGGCGTAGTTTATTGTGATTAAATATATTTGATGAGTCAATCTCACTCTAAATACTTATACTCTGAGTTTTAATTTTAATTCTTATGCTTTGTTTTTTTTTTTTTTGTCTATGTACTTTATACCGTTCAAAACTTTGGTCTTTCTAGTTTTATAAGGACTTCAATCAAAACTAACAGAGTCAACTGTAATACCCGGATAATTATTATCTGGAAAAATATGTTATAAAAATGTCTATTCATGAAAATTTATGTCTCAACATGTTATAATATTAATTTTGTTCAAAGGAATGAATTATGAAAAATTAAAGGAAATTTATTGTCAAAAATAACATTTAAAGCCATAAAATATTCCAAGAAAATTATGGAAAATTAAAAAAAGAGATGGAATAATTATGAAAATTTAGAAAAAAAACATATTATCCATAATTTAGACAACTTAATAAAATATTTCCTATAAAAACAAAAGAAGGAAAATTTTAAAAAGTGTTCTAGAAATCAAAATAGGCTCTAAAATTGTTAATAAATTGCATAAAATTTAGATTATTGATGTCAATAAAATATTTATGAGAAAATGATAAGTTTTTAATTAAGAAAATTATTAGAAAATATTAAGGGATTTATTAAGTAATTTTAGGGAATTTTATAAGCTTAAACTCATTTTGGACCAATAAGGGAATTTTGGTGAGAGATAAATATAAGATATGTTGGAAAATAAAAATAAAAAAAAATAAAAATAAAAAAAAAGAGGGCTGGCCGAAATTTTGGTGGAGGGATAAGGTTGGATAGATATTTTTATATAATAATAATAAGATAAAAACATGTGTTGAATTAGAAATAATATAATAATCAGGAGAAGAAATGGACAAGAAAAACGAAAACGGATAGAAATAAAATCCTACATAGAAAGCAGTGAACTAGGTTGTTGGAGTCAGAGCATATTACGGACGAGTGAAATTTTATCCCGAGATAGCCGGTCTCCGAATTCATTTCTGTAACCGATAGAGCAATTTGGAGATCCGGATAGGAAGATATTTTGAAGAAATTAAGCAGATAATCAAAATAGGAGCTCTTAGAAAGTCAAACCGTTGTGGCAATACGGGCATAAGTAGGGAAAAACCAGAGCATATTATTGGTCAGTGGATTTTTACCCAGAAGCTAGTACCGGCCAAAATTGTTTCTAAGAGCGGACACGAAAACCGAGGATCTTCGGCAGACAACGGAACGTCTTTACTGGAAGTATAAGAGAAGGAGAGTCTAGTATTCTTAAAGAGGATGAAAGGACCTTCAGCATACTGTTTTCGGAATTTTGAGATTTTACGGAATTGCGCGAACCGGACACCGAACCAGGAATTGATCAGATAAAGCAAGAGGATGATGCAACATAGATGATGTCATAAATTGGTGTTTTTAGGGGCAGAAATTTCGGCCTAGTAGGTGTATGGCCAAGATCATTCCACCTAGCAAAAGTGCGATCCAACGGTCAGAATTCGACCAGACAAAGTTCAGCGAAATTACGAAAATGCCATCCAACTTTTCTATAAATACCTCTTCATTCTTCACCATTCTTCACACCATTTCCTCTTGAGAAAGCCGAAAATATTGAGAGAGAAGGAAGAAGAAGGAGTCCGGGGAATTTCGCAGCAAATCTCTGAGTAAGTTTCTCGGTCCTTAGTCTTTAGTTTAGTAGTTATAGTAGATGTGATAGGATAGTCTTAATTTTTCAAGATAATTTAGATATCATGTTTTTAGAATAAATATGATAATTATCTTAGAAAAATATTATAGAAAAGATTATGGCAAAAATTTTGGAAGTAAAAAGTCGGAACAGCGAAGCTCTGGCGAAATACCGCTAAAAAGGCTAACTAAGGGCAAAATGGTAATTTGTACCAAAAAATGCATGTTATGGTCTTAGACATTCATACTGGTGATGTTATCCTTATAGGATATCCAGAATCACGAACCGTTGTTTCCGCTGTCACCGCTGTCGAGCCGCTGTCAAACGTACCGTAAATTTGACGGAAGTACTAAAAGTCGTCAACGGAGGTACGGACGCGTATTGTAACCTTAACACTTATGCTGCTTATATACATATATGTGATAGACATGCTAGATACTGAAACTCTGTTTAGGGTTGTCAGTTATTTTACAGCTTATTACGGATTATAGTCATGATAATGCCGTTTGGGTTTGCCTAGCGCTGAGGACACGATGGGCCGTCGTGGCACTGGATATGTGCAACCGTTATGTAGGGCTTTACATATTGCTTTGTGCTTATGTTCTGCCATTATTTGATCATACATCTGCTGTGTGCTTATGTAGTGATGATATTATGCTGTATGTAATTATGTTAATGCTGTTATCAATATACTGTTTTATTTGAGCATAAGGTTAACCGTTACCTGAGATCCAATTGGTAATTGGATCTCAGCTGTAGCTTCAGGGTCGGGAATACCGAGAGAGTGACGGTAAAGGCTGGTGGACGGTATGGAGGGGCTGAAGAAGTTTATCAGTTATATTTGTATATATACTGTTAAAAACTTTCTTCTTTTGGGATGACTGTATATTGAAATTACACACTGGTTATGTACTTTGAATTCAGTTACTCTGCTTATGAAAAAAATGCTTTACTCTGATCACCGGGTTTTAAGAAAAAAATTTCCCATTATTTTTACTGCTTTAAAAATGGGATGTTACATTTAAAAATGGGATGTTACATTTATGGTATCAGAGCAACTCTCCTGGCATGAATCTGGCTAAGTTATGGCAAACCTTTTGGTGTCTAAGGCTGGGTTAATCTGTGTGGACGCCAATCAATCGCCGTATAAGTCGGTGAGGCCCCATAACAGAACCCTACCTGGCCAATTGGTTTAAATAATAAAGCTAGATTTTACGCCTTTTTGAAAAGAGTACTGATATAACCTTGATGTAATGTAGAGAAATGGATGAATATGGTAATCCATATATCACCTATCTGGGAAGAGTGATGCGCACGGCTAGGAAGTCGGTAAACCCTGCAATGGTGGGACGGAGATTGAATCCCGAACCTCACTATCCGCCACCAGAACCCGTGTACCACCCTGAGCCTCTAATTAATCCCGATTTCTCGGAAGATCCCTCGGAGGAGACGGAAGATCCCTCAGAAGACCCGGAGCCCGAATATCACCCAGGTCCTGAGTATTCAGATTCCCTGTACGATCCTAATCCTATCAATGGATATGCCCCTGAGATTGAAGATCACGTAGCCCCAAGTCCGGATGGGTCGGATGCTTCCTCAGTAGCTGACAACTTTGATTATCCTGATATCCGTGACTTAGACAACAAAGAGGCCGCCCCGGAGGATTATTACTACCTTCTAGATAACAACGTCACGCTGATACGACTTTTCGAGTCCTATCAAGCTCAGGCTGAACAAACCACCCACACAGTAAAGCAATGGTACTTGACTTTCCTTGATAAGATCGAGAATGACTATACCCTGATCAGCCGTTTCTTACCGGTTGACATAATCAAATCCACTTTATTCTATTTTCCTCGAACCCGTTACTGGGCCAGGATAATCAACGAGTTGATAAGGGACGGACCCAATCTGGGAGTTCCCATCTATCTCCGCTACTTGAAATGTTTGGTTCGCCAGAAGATGTAGAAGACGGGGGACAGTTAAAGAAAGCTGTGGCAGTATCTGGTAGAAGTTAGTTAGGACTAAGTATGAAATATCTCCCTAAATACCTTGGGAGGTTGTAAAATATTTGATAAATAATGGGGATGTACCTATATGTGTGACTAGAAGTATAAAAGTAGGACCACTGTATGTAAAATTATGATGCAATATATATACATGTGTGTTTATCTACTTCTTGTTGCAGTAAATCTAAAAGTTACTTCTGCCATTATCTTTTAAAGGACAAACTAAAATTTAAAGATGGTAATCATGAGAGGAGCTGGAGCCCCTAGGGGCCGTGGTAGAGGGAGAGGCAGAAGAGGTAGACAAGCCCGAGCAATCCCAATACAAGGACAAGAACTCCCCCAACCGGAGCAGGACGATGCTTTAGAAATGAGGAGACAGCTGCAAGAGCAAAGAGCTCTAATTGATATCCTTTTGGCTGAGAGACAGGAAAGACAAAACGAAAGACATCAATTCCAGGAGCAACAAGGTGAGCAAGAAGAAGAGCTGAATGAGGAAGACCAAGATATGAATAATGAGGAAGTCGAAGGGTCAGACCAGTCTCAATCTCCACCTCGTCAAGAGAGAGAGCTAAGAAGGCCCCTACAAGTTAATCAAGCAATGGAAAACTCGCAGTACTGGGTGACACAGTTCTGCAAAATGAAACCACCAGTTTTCCGAGGAAGGATGGACTCAGCCGAAGATTGGTTGATGCGGCTAGATAAAATATTTGAAGTTATGGAATGTCCGGAGGACAGGAAGGCCCAGTTGGCGATCTTCAAACTAGAAGGAGACGCTGACCGCTGGTGGAGGAACGTGGCCCCAACAGTTCAAACGCGAGGTCAACCAATCATATGGGAGCTA
This sequence comes from Acacia confusa, assembly GCA_037074495.1. Taxonomy (NCBI): domain Eukaryota; kingdom Viridiplantae; phylum Streptophyta; class Magnoliopsida; order Fabales; family Fabaceae; genus Acacia; species Acacia confusa. The sequence continues at coordinate 7,718,272 of CM073509.1, forward strand.
TTCTTGAGTAAGTTTAACGAACAGTATTTCCCTCCCACTGTTCGTATAACTAAGGAATCAGAATTTTTACACATTAGGCAAGGGCAAGAAGAGTCCTTTGACGACTATTACGCTCGTTTTATCAACTTGTCTCGATATTCCCCTCATCTGAGGCAAGGTGACAATGAGAGCAGTCTTGCCAATATCCTGATCTATGGAGTAAGATTTGAGATCCGGGAAAGGCTAGTGTCCCAGCAATTCTCAAAAGTTATACAAGCAGCAGAAGCCTGCCGATTGGTGGAGCGGAACTTAAAGCAGCTCCGTAGGTTCAACAACAGCAATTCAGGCCGAGGTAACTCTAGCCGGGGAAACTCTTCACAGAAAAGAAGGGCACCCTGGAATAATCCCCAAGGCGGAAATAAGAGGACAAACCAGTCTGGGCAGCGAAATGATAATGGCAACAGGGGACCCAAACCCTGCCCAAAGTGCAGAAAGAATCATCCGGGTACTAACTGTGATGGGCAGCAGGTTTGTTTTAAATGCCAGAAGCCGGGACACATAAGCCGGAACTGTCCTGAATGGACTACTGGAGCAAGGCCACAAAATGCCGGAAGAGTCTTCGCTCTGACTGACATTGAAGCCAGAGAATCTCCCGACATGGTGCAAGGTACGATATCTCTGAACGGGAATCTGATACAGGCATTGTATGATTCAGGCGCTAGCCATTCATTTATCTCTCATGATTGTGCAAGTCGCTTAGGAATGCATGTCTCTAGGTTACCGTATGATCTTATAGTATCTACACCGCTTGGCATGAAATCTTTAGCTTCAGATGCTTGTGTAAATTGTACTATTCTTGTGGATGGGCGAGTTTCTAGGGTAGATCTTATCCTACTACCACTTCATGGCATCGATGCTATACTCGGTCTAAACTGGCTCATGGCAAACGGTGCAACCATTGATTGTGGCAGAAAAAGGATATCTTTTCCCGGTACGTCTAGCAGAGACAAAATTGAGACCAATCTAAATTTCCTCTCTGCTTCGGAAGTTGACAAGTATATGAAGCAGGGATGCCAGATGTATCTGATATTCTTTTCAGTTAAAGCAGAACCCGAACCTTCTTTCAAGGACTTACCTGTAGTATGTGAGTTTCCTGATGTTTTCCCAAAGGATCTCACTAAACTACCTCCTACAAGAGAAGTGGAGTTCACCATTGAGTTGATGCCGGGCACGGGGTCGATATCAAAGGCGCCGTATCGTATGGCTCCAAAATCTGCTATATATATGTGTGTGTCTATATCTTCTTGGTGACCCCTCGTCCTTAAGATCAACTGACGTGGGGTCGGTCTTCCTCACCTTTAAGGAAAAGATTCGATCCCTGCGTTGATTAAGACACTGGGGAAGATATCCTAAAAGTCTAGGAATCAGTGGTAACGCTGGTAAAGGTGGAGGCATGTGTACTCTCTAACCAGTATCCCCTGTATACTGAGGTCCAAACGCTCTGTCCTTAGACTGTGGGTGAGCCCAACCCCTTTCCTAAAATTTTTTTATAAAAAAAAAAAATCTTCTTGGTGAGCTTTGGCACGTGTTAGGCCTCACATTTTGGATTTCTAAGCGTGCGTTTATATAATAAGTCGTACATGTATGCATATATATAAGTGTTAGGCCTCACATATCCATGCTTTATTTCATTTTTAATAATATAGTTTATGGCAGCCTTGCTGTTAAGTCTTGACCTAATTAATTAATGATTTTCTCATTCCAAAATTATGGACGAAGGAAGAGGAGATATGGCTGATAATAGATTGAGTAGCGTACTTTTTTATCCGAGTTAAACTGTTTTTTCCCTATTTTTTTTCCAGCAGTCTCTTCTTTTTCTATTTTAAAAAAAAAAATTGTACATTACATTACAATTTATTTATTTTTTTTTGGTTTACAAATATCAAATCTTTAATCCTTGTTACCCTAGAGCAGGTAACTCAAGCATTACATTCATATGGTTAAAAATATATTATACAAAAAGTTGCACCCGTTAAAAATAAGTTGTGACTCAATACTTAAACAAATTTCAGGGATTTTTTTAAACTTTTATTACATTCATGCTTCATACAAAAGAAAACCACACACAAACTTCAATTCGCAAACAAATATAGTAACCAATAACAACAAATTGCATTATTCGCTAACCTAGGAATATATATCCTTATTAAGTCTTATTATAGTATAAAATATATAAAGCTAACACGTTAGGGCTTGATGGTTATAGGATCCAGAAGGAGCTGGACAATGTAATGTTTGAGGTAGTCGCCATTGGTGAATCTGTCTTGTAGGTTTTCATACACAACCTCACACACTCTAGCCATATTGAGGACACAATCAAGCACAGAATTTGAGACGTTGTATGGATTGTTCAGACACTCTTCATTCATGTCCTTCCAGTAATTTTTGACGTCGTCGTTTATTATTTGATAGGCTTCTTCGACTGAAACTCCATACTGCTTCATGCAACATTCCACTCCTGAAGCAACATGCTCTCTCTCCTGCTCAAACTAGGTACATGCATGTTCAACAAAACACCCATCAAAGTCCCTTCATCGTTTCTTCCAATTAATAATAGTACTCCTCATTAGGACATAGTTCATAGTTCATAGTGCAGTTTATATAAAAACCTATGTCCTACGTTTAGATCGGATATAGTATCTCATATATATATATATATATATATATATTGTTTAAGTGGTACCTTATGGCTGGCCATATCATCCACGAGTCTGCCAATAAGTGAGAAGGCTCTAACTATTTTTGGACTCGAGGTGATCCAATCAAACAACTCTTTGGTTGCACGATTTCCAAGCATGCCTAGAAATGAAATCATCTGAAGTGGGAGCGTCGAAGATAAAACTCCGTTGTCCTTATACTCCTCATAGCTTGGAACGTACTTCTCACTGCACCATTTTGCTTCAATCAAGTATGACTCAGCCAACTCAATAAACTGCAGCCACAAAGTTTAATTACTTATTATAAGTGAAAATCGAATAAAATATATGTAACATCAACTTTGAAATTTAGATATAAAGTTATCGACTCCATACAGCTTGTTGAATGTGTGGCATCACAATATTTGACGTCCCCTCTTTTACAGTTACCATCTCCATTTCGCTGTACAGTTCTAGAACTGCTGCGAACACCGCTTTCATGCACTCTGGAAGCGTTTCAATGATACTGATATCCCATCTGATAATAATCAATTTATAAAAAGGATTAATAATAAGTCATATATAAAATCCACCATTAATTTTCAGTGACATGATATATTATTGGTAAATAAAATATGACCTGCGGATGGCCTCTGTGAAGAGTTCAAGTTCATCAAGTGTGCCATAGACGTCATAGGTATCGTCAAGAAGAGCGATAATGGAAACCAATTTGGTGGCTACCATTCTTGCAGTGCTGAATTGAGGCTCATAAGACAGAGCTAAGGGCCAAAAGTAGGACTCCACCAACCTATCCCTAGCGTAAGGGACCTTTCTCGTCAACTCTGCTTCTTTCCACCACCTGCACGTAATCCAAATTAACAAGACCATTTAATTTATAGTGTTGTACATATATCCTATGGATCATTACTAGTTAATGCACACACACATATATAGGATTTCACTTACTTGGTGACACTGCCAAGTTCTATCAGGTGCAGATGCTGCAGCATATTGAAATCCAGGTTTGCAAAGTTGAGCAACATGATGTGGTTATGGGAAGGATCTTGTTGCTCCTGGTAGAAAGAGATGTAATGCCTTGTTTCTATCCTGCGTAACCTCTTGTGCAGAGGCTGACTTAAGCGGTGGCTCACACGTGCTTTGAGACCAGGGCTCAATTGATTGTTATCAATCAAGGATTTAAGGCGAGTGTAAGTGAAGTGAAGAGCTTCTTCTAGAATGTTCTCTCCGTGAACCTCTAATTGTGCAGCTTCATACAAGGCCAACATTCTCTCCACGTCTTCTTCAGTAATCTTTTCATTATCAAACTTTCCCTTGACCTCCTTGAATCTCCCAAATACATCTGTTTCATATATATATATTGACCATGTCAACTAGTGAAAGTGCTTGAAAGGAGAAAAGCTCCTCTCATTAGTACCTCCGCTTCAAAATATAAGAGTAAAAGAGTAAATTACGCAATTCAAAAAGTTAGTTAAAATTTATTAAAGGCAATAATTATATAAAATGTATAACTTACTTTCCTAAAAAATCCCTATTTATGAAGAGGGTGAGTAGGACATAAAATGAGTGGAAAAAGATATATGAGAGAAGGAGTAGAAAAAATAGATGAGAGAGTCATATAATTAGTTAGGAGTAAAACTGGGGGGAAAAAAGACAGGTATTATAGAATGAGATAAAAACAAAGTGGCCCTTGCGTAATCACAAGTTTAACTCTTGTATTCTGAACCGGAGAGGGAGTATTGGACAATAATAGTGACAAAGTTTGAAATTTTATACCAGATGAAATGCGATATCCATGTTGCCTCAGCAATCGAAAGAGTAAAGCAACAGAGTGAAGATTATCATCATCTTCATCTTGCGTGATGTGGTTGTTGTCGTTGTTGGTATAGATTTTGTGTATCTCAGCCAATGCTTCTTCAATTTCACGTTCGAAATGGTACGAAACTCCCAAACGTTGGACCCAGTCAATCAAGTTTAGCTTTTGTGAACAACTCTGATCGTTGGAAGATATCAACGTCTTTAGTTTCTGTTTCAGTACCTTATGTTCCACGTTGTCATCAACTTCCTGAAAAGTCACACACAAAACATGTAATTTTCCTATACCACAATCAGGTCAAGAGTTGCTTATATATAATGCTGTGTACATATATATAGACAGTACCTTAGATTCTGAAGCAAATGGAAGAAACATATTGCCCCAAATGGTTGGAGTAAAATTGGCACATCTTCTTGTGTTGTCATGAAGAGATGCTGCAACAGACATGGCTTTTACAATATTGGAAAGGAAATGCCTTTGATAAATTAAATTAAGAGCTTGGTGATATATGCAAAGGTGATATGAATCTCCAAATATTTATAGAGGCGGATTTAATCAATTGAATATACTTTTCTTTATGATTTGATCGACAGGAAAAGGAAATTTGAAAGTTACGATTATTCAATTGCGTGTCTTGTATGGAAAATGTTGAGAATTATGTTGTTTGAATTTACGTCTGGGACGAAGAAGGAAACTGAATTGGAAAAAAAGTTTTCAAATTCAATGGTATTGAGTTATTTAGGGAGTCAATTAGCAACAACGTTTTGTTTAATTTGAATAGGTCTTGTTTAATGCTGGTATCCCACAGGCACAAGAGGTCACAAAAAACAACGTAACGTTTTAGGTATAATTTTCATAATTCACCGTACTACCTTCCTTGCTCAACGTATTGGAGATTGAATTTAGTTCTCAATATAAAATTTCAGTTCATTTTATTTTCTAAATTTATAATTTTTTCACAAAGTATCTCTATAAATTATACACATTACAAAAACGAACTTATATTTATCACAAATAACTAATATAACTGATGAACTCGAGACCCCTAGAGATCTATCGGCATCTTATATCCTTAGATGTTGGTTAGGTTCTCTATTCATATATCTTGGAATATACTAGTCCACCTTTAGTATATTAAAACTCAAGCCCTATTCAATAGGGGGTATCATGGTTAATGAAAGTAATATTACTTTGTGTTTTAATATTATGTTTATTCCCAAATAACTATAACACTTACGAGTTATATTTATTCCTATGTGGCTATATGTACACTATATATAGATTGTGAGAATGATGGAGTAGATAATCTGCATTACAACGTACACAACGTACAGAATAATGCTCTCCTACTTGCTCTAAAAAGGTTGTCTCATATAAATTTTCTCTTTTCTCTCTTTTATGTATTTGTTGTGTAACGTAGTCAAAGTCTACATTATTAGTGCTTTAATTTTGTATGGGTACTTCATTAAGTCAATCAGATTTTAGGTATGTCCAAAATTCTTACTATATAAATTTCTCCAATAAGCCAATCTCTTTAATTAATCCTTAGAATGTTTTGTCTTAATCAGTTAATCCTTCTCAGTTTTTTAAATGTGATCCCCCCAAATCCATAGTTAAATTTGGGCGTCTTTTAGCCCCAAATTGCTCCATAGTCACTTATTTTAATGAGTATATGACTTCTTGCACGAATGGGTGATAATTCTCTGTAATTATCTTAAAATTTTTATTGATTTGACCGGAACAACATTTTTTCAAAGAAAATTTTCAATTCTGACCAAAAAGTCTTGGTTCTTCTTCAAAATTTCTTATGCTTAGATATATTTAATGTTAAGGAGTCAAATGCTACTCTTCCTTTTTTTCATCTTTTGGAGATATTAAGGAGAAAAATTAAATACAAAATTTTTAACACGCATTGAAAATTATTTTTTATAATCAAAAATCAGTTTATGACTATTCAAAATTTTTATTTCGTTGAATACTATATTGACGATCGGATCTTACTTTTCTTTATCTATATTCTTGTTCAAAGATGGATCGTACAATATTAAGAATGATGTGTGCTTAAATTGATCAAACTAATCAAATATTAATTTAAACAACCGTTTTCTTGCTTTAAACCGTTTTAGGGGTTGACTTGGGTTTAGCTGGCCGGTGGACATGAACCGGATCTTAAGACGGAAAGCCGTATAAGGACTGGAAACAGGGGCAAGTATTAGAGAACCAGACAACTATGTGTGTGTATGTGTGTGAGGTTAACGAAAAAGCCGAGCAAAATTTTAATTATAATCTTTTAAAAAAAATGGAAAGAATGCCAGTCATCGATCAGTATGATTTCCTTTCAATGGCAATTAAAATTGCAAATTAAAAAGCTTTGAGATTTAAAAATATAGAATGGAAGGAAAAAAAAAAAAAGCACTTGGTCGGCGAATTACGTGAAAAGCTAAAAGGGAAAGTGAAGGGGAAAAACGAGCCTTGAAGTGGCGGATGGATTGATACTGTTTTTGAAAAAAAATCCAATTTAATAGTTGTTACAAGGTTGAAGGATAGAGACTTGCAAGGCTTATTTTGATAAAAAATCATTATAAAAATTTAAGATATTTATTATTATTTTCCCAGTATCATAGAAATCAAAAGAAACAAAATAACAAGGACAAAAAATAGTCTATTTTGATTAAATATATTTGAGCTAACCAGCATGCTCGTTGAGGTGATATTTAGCAATTTCACTTCTGTGAAGAGGAGAACACAAGTTCAAGTCTAAAAAATATGTACATTTAATTGTTAGGAAAACATTTTGTGTTTCTAAACTTTGAAAAGGATTTGTCTCAAGTTCAAAGTGACGTGGGATACCCTTAATCAAATCAAATAGATATTTGAGTTAAATTCACTCCATATCCTTATACTTTTAATTACTTTTTGTTATAAAACTGATTTCAAGATAGAAAGAGAATAGTGAGGAATTCTTATTTCAGTGTATCATAAATGGTTATAGATGACCCCTATTTATAGAAGAAAAATTGGTCTTTAAGTTTAATTTCCTTGGGTCATTTATTGTAGTTTCTATATATGTTTCAAACATTGATAAAGATTAGGAGAAACTGCTAGAGACGATTAGGAACGGATGAAAACTTCGCAGTCCAAGTTGATGAAATTGTTGGCTGCGGGTCCCATGTCATCTTGTAATAATATTTGGAAATCGTGAGTCAATGGAAATCCACATAAGTAGTATATTCATAACACTTCCCCTTGAATGTCCATTATGAATGTGCCTCATTAAAAACTTTAATTAGGAAAAACCCAGTGGGATAAAAACCTAGCCAAAGAAAAGAGTACATCATTCATTAATACATTGTCCAGTGCTGCCTCATTAAAAACCTTTTTAGGAAAACCTAATAGGACAAAACCTAGATAAGGAAAAGAGTACAGCGTGTATCGACTCCCCCTTTTCATAACATCAGTTGAAATCTTTGAGTCCTCGAAGACCAATACCATGGATAAGCTTCTCAAAGGTTGCTCCTGGCAATGACTTAGTGAATAAATCTGTTAGATTTTTATTTGACCTGATCTACTGGATATCTATTTCACCATTTTGTTGAAGATCACGAGTAAAGAAGAATTTTGGTGAAATATGTTTCGTTCTATCTCCATAAAATAGTTGTACCTCCACATGTAAATAGATAGTCTGTTTGTGATTTTCCATCATGTGGATCAGACAAAAATCCAGCATCTGAGTAACTAATCAGTTCATGTTTGGATGTATTTGAATAATATAACCCCATATCCCTAGTACCTCTGAGATAACAAAGAATATGCTTTACACCATCCCAATGTCTCCGTGTTGGTGTAGAACTATATCTTGCTAATAAATTAACAGCAAGCGATATATCTAGTCGTGTATGATTAGCAATATACATTAATGCTTCAATAGCATTAAGATATGGTACTTCTGGACCAAGTAATTCTTCTACACCTTTTTCATTAATTACTTAGGGTTAAAATAGATCTTTATCCTCTTTCAAAAACTTTACTACCATTGGAGTACATAATGGATGTGATTTATCCATATAAAATCGTTTTAGGACCTTCTTTGTATAAGTTTCTTGATATACAAAGATCTCATTCTTCAAGTACTCAATCTGTAATCCAAGATAAAATTTTGTCCTGCCCAGGTCTTTCATTTCAAATTCTTTCTTCAAACAATTAATTGTTCTTGAAAGCTGATCAAGAGTTCCAATAATGTTGATATCATCAACATAAACAGCAATTATAACAAATTCATTTCTCGATCTTTTCATAAAAATGCATGGGCATATCGGGTCATTTTTGTACCCTTCTTTCAACAAATATTCCTTAAGATAATTATACCACATGCGCCCTGATTGCTTTAAATCATATAGGGACTTATTTAACTTTATCGATTATTGTTCTCGAGAATTTGAATTAAATGCTTCTGACATCTTGAGTCCTTCAGGGACTTTCATATAAATCTCACTATCAAGTGAACCATACAAATAGGCAGTCATGACATCCATTAGATGCAAATCAAGCCTTTCATTTACTGTTAGGCTAATCAAAACATGAAAAGTAGTCGTATCCACTACTGGTGAATATATTTTTTCAAAATCAATGCCAGGTCTTTGTGTAATTCCTCGGACTACAAGATGTGCCTTATATCTTGTAATTTCACCCTTTTCATTTCTTTTTCATACAAAGACTCATTTATATCCAACTGGCTTTACACTTTTAGGTGTATGGACTACAGGCCCAAATACTTTTCGTTTTGCCAGTGATTTTAATTATGCATTAATGGCATCTTTCTATAGAGGCTAATCCTTTCACTATTGGCACTCACTAATGGATTTTGGCTCATAATCCTCATTATCATTCATTACAGCATATGGAAAAATATTGTCAACATTGACTTCATTTCAGTCTCATCGGATATCATTCATAACATAATTTATTAAGATCTCATTATTATCACACATTTCAGGTACCTAGGTCTCTTCTGGGACCACAACATTCTCTTCTGGAGATATCTCTATTGGAGATAATAACTCTAAAGGAGATAACTCATCTGGAGCTTTTCTTAATTATCCTCGATTCGATCATCTATATTTTTATAGCTCATTTTCTCTTTCGAGGATTTTTATCTTTAAAACCGATGGACCTGCGTGCAACGCTTCAGGCGTGCTTTATAATAACTTTTCCTTTAAGGACATCAATTCAAATAGGAGCATTAGCAATTGGGACATGTGACTTTGTCACTTTCTTTAGGTCAGTAAATGCTTCTAACATTCGATTAGCTAAACTCTGCAAATGAATTATCTTTTGAACTTCCAGTACATATTTCTTTATACGAGAATCAAAATGAGCCAATGATAATTCATTTCAATTAATCTCTTTACCCAATCTGCTTAATTTTTTTTCCTCTCCCCCTCATCTAATCATGCAGTATAAGTCTCTTAAATCCATAAGTATCCTATAGAAACATCATTTTGTTTCATTTAGATACAAGCAAGAAGGAGGAGGTCCTTATACAACATTTATCCATCTATGTGCATTTTGATAGAATATTGCACATTCAAATATTTCAAGATAGAATTAATCTGGCTTCTTACCAAAAGCCAATTTTACCAGAAGAATTTTGTTGGCTTGTATAAATGCTGCAATAAAATCAGATATACCAACATAGAAATTTTGTTTTCATAATCATTGATCTATCCATTTATGGATACTTTAATACATGATTTCTGGATCATTCAATCTGGAAATTACGCGCATAATATAATCAAACATTATTGCAAACTTCAGATTGCAAACATCACTGCAAACTTCAGGGTGCAGGCTAATAATCTCACATGTAACCTTTTTATAGAAGCATCTTTCAATTGCATGGTTCACTTGTCATTTCAATGGGCCCATATAATTCTGTTTGATATATTTCCAAAGATACATTACTAATCATGATCAATGATATTCTCATACTCATTTTTATTTGAGAACAAGCAGCACATAATAATATGTTGGTTATTCATGAAGAATCTTTTGGCTCTTCAATGGATGTCAATACATAATATTATATATATGACTCGGATGATCAAACAAGTCATGCCAACAATAAATATGTTTGGATCAGTAAACTTCTAGTTTGCTCAATCATAAACTTTTCAAACATAATCTGACATCCATTTTAGGAGATCTTTTAAACTTTGTGTGAGAAGTATAAAACTTTTCAAAAATTAAATTCTAACTCACACTTGCTTTCTAACAAATCTCGCCCTCAAGTGTGAGTTATATATATAAACATACTTTATTTATATCTAAATTTCAAAATCAATTTCAAACCCTTTAAAGCTTGAAAAGAAAATCAATATTAGTTCTTCAAGAACTACTATATAATATTACACTCATCAATAATATACTTCAATTTACTTAAATATATTCAAAATATATATAGCTTACCACATATGAAGTTATTCATGATTAAAATAACTTAGAATCACATAGATTTAGAATCACACATGGAAATTTTTCATCAGAAAATTCTCATGATAACAGATTTATGATATGTGATCACAATAAATTTAAAAATAACAACAAAAAGAAAGTATCATATTACCTTCTGGGTATATATATTTCTTTGTAACTCATTGCCTCTTTAATATCTCATTGGCAGTAAACTTCCAATTTACATTGGCAAACATTTGGTTTGTATTAGCAAACTTCTAGTTTGCATTTACAAAGCCTTGCATTATTATTTGTAAACATCAGGTTTACAATAGCATATATTGATATCTATTTCTGTAGATATCTTTAAAACTCAACAAGTTTCATTTTGTACTTATACTTGGTAGAATAAAATGCATCATTAATGCATCGTTTTGTTTCTTCAGGTAACAAAACTTCCAGAGCCTTAAATCAAATTTATATTCTCATAGCTCTTCCGGAGTCTCAAATTTATGCTACCAAATATAGTCTAAAATGTTGGCCTCTCGTTGAGCAAACTATGCTAATTAGTCTTCAGGACTATTAGCCTTTAAAATTATTACTCTTGAGTGGCATAATTATCTGTAGTTATTTGTCTTTAGGACAATAACTAAAAATTCTTTGTATCATTCAATATTTGATACATAGACCTTGAGGGCCTCAATAATAATTCAATGTCACTCTCTTATTTACCCTTCATTTCTGGTGTAAACATGTTATTAATTATAGGACTCTCATGTCCATTCCTCATAAAATCATGGGGAGCAAGATATGATAGTAATATCATTAATTTTAGCATATTTATTATGCCAATTTTCCTTTTGTGGTTCTTATCAGTAATCTTTCTCCACTTCAAGTGAGAATTTGAACCATCACAATTACAGCCACAATCATACCCAAGGCTTTAAACATAAACTACAGACATAACACTTATGTTCATATCCACAGTTAGATCCATTCATTACTTCATTCACTTCTGACAATGGAATCAAGCCTTGAAATTTATAATTCTTGCAACAAAAACTCTGTTTTGTTTGACCACATGGATGCGAGAAATTAATTCAAAATTCAAAATTTTGCTACTTCAAGAGCAAATTGGATACATCCACTTACAACAAACTTTAGAAGAACAACCATCTTCTAGTGGTCATACAATCCCTTTAATTTGTTCTAAAGAACAAGGGAGTCTTATAATGTCATATATTCAATTTTGAGGCCTTTATACAACTGATGACATACAAAAATATGGATAAAGTCTTATCTCATAATTTTTCTCTTAGCTTCAGGCCAACTTCAAGTCAATTTATGCCTCTTCTTGGCTTCAGGCTTAATTTATGTCTCCTCATGACTTCAGACCAATTTTATGCCTTCTCATATTTTCATGGCATTTTGATCTCATGATGTCTATATGGCTTTTAACAGTTTATCTTCAGGATAAACATAAATTATAACTTCTGGCCATTATATATGATTTCTGATCATATAATTTTATAAAATAAGAATCAAAGAAAAATTAATATAACACATAATAATATAAACAAATGGAGCCCACTAATATATATACTAGTGTGCCACCATGAAAAATAAATAAATGTTATGTTAGCAACATAAAGTAAATATTATGTTAGGAACAATAATATAAATGTTAGTAACATAAAATTAAATACGTAAAAGTAAATGTTAATAACAATAATATAAATGTTATGTTAATAATATAAAATAAATGTTATGTTAATAGCATAAAAGTAAATGTTAGTAACAGTAAATATCACGATTAGACACACACACACACACACACACACACACATGAGGTAAAACCATCCATATAAAGTTAAAAGAACAAAATGTAAAATTACTATAAAATGTAAATTTACCATGAATAGTAAAATTACTATTCACTATAAATAGTAAATAAGATAAAATTATTGAAGAATTAAATCTAGACTTCCATGTAGGAGTCAAATGAATAAAATGTAAAATTACTGAAAAGGTAAAATTAATGTGAATAGTAAAAATTACTATTTATTGTGAATAGTAAAATGTAAAATAGTAAATAATCTCAAATCCTAACCATGGAATCCGATGTTAAAATAATTGGTAAAAGTAGATACTTAATTCCATATAATAGTTAAGATTATCTCAGATAGATAAAATGAAAACATGAAGAAGATGGTAATAAAATCCTACCTTGGTAGAGTTATTGTGCCGATAACGTGTTATAAAACTAATAAAATATAGAACAAGAACAAAAGAGATTCAAGATATAAAGAGAATAGAGAAGAATTCTTATTTCAGTGTATCGTGAATGGTTACAAATGACCCTTATTTATAGAAGAAAAATGGGTCTTTAAATTTAATTTCCTTGGGTCATTTATTGTAGTTTCTATATATGTTTCAAACATTGATGAAGATTAGGAGAAACTGTTGGAGATGATTAGGAACGGATGAAAACTTCGCGGCTCAAGTTGATGAAATTGTTGGCTGCGGGTCCCATGTCATCTTATAATAATATTTGGAGATCGTGAGTCAATAGACATCCACATAATTAGTATCTTCATAACACTTTTGATTTTGTCCATGTGTTTTGTTTTTTTGGTGTTGTTTTCTATCCATATGTTTTATACATCCGAAATGTTTGTCTTTATTGTTTTATAAAAGCTTAAATATGGGTTTAATGGTTTATTTTTGTTACAAAAAAGTCTAGGTGAGTGAGTCCCAAAGTCTCACATAGCCAAGACATGCCTTCATGCTCAAAAAAGAAAAGAGACTTTTCATTTCTTGCACTGTCCATTTTCAATCACTTCTTTATTCTTTTTGTTAGATTATCTTTAAACAGTTGAGATTTAATATCCTATAAAAAGTGTATGTGTGTGTAATACTTTAATGGAAGTATGAAGATATCAACCTTTTAGATTAAATTTTAATTATTTAAATTTATTTATATGCATTTTTGTCCCTTGATATTATTATAATATTTTTATAGAATATTAATTGTCAACGGTTGAGAGCTAATCTAACGAGTAGGCTTCTTTTGGGGGGGGGGGGGGAATTATTAGTAAACAAAGATGAGCGCGGAGTCATCACCACGTGGATACTCAACTATGATGTTGATATAATTAAATAAAAATAAAAAAAAATCAGCATAACAAATTGGAAATATTTTTGCATCCCGCGTGAAAATGCACTCATCGTAACGAGACTATGATTTCCTGAATTCGTGGCCAAGTGTAATTAATACTTTTACGGATATGTGAATTTATCAACTAGTCTCAATGAAATAATATCTTTCACTTAGTCTTAAATGTGCAAAGGAGACCACCGCAGTCAAGTTCAACTAGTCTTTTATTAACAAATGCATGCAATTTGAAAGAGAAATATTCATCTTTCACGTGCATTTTTCTTTCTACGTGTGTGTGTGTGTACGGGCTTTTAAACATCTCTTAGGTGTGATTCTATAATTTAGGACACTATACCCACATTAAAGTACCACAAAATAGTGAGCATTTTTCATCCCCAAACTTCCAAAAATTTGAATCCTATCATGCAATCAAATTAATCAACATACAATACCATGCATAAATCACTAACACGAGCGTCCGTTTATGCTTATCCATGCTTAACTCACACGTTCTTCCACTTTCTCTCTCTAAGCTTAAACTTTCGCTCATGATTTACTAACAAATTGCTCTGCTAAACAAGAAAATAACAGTAGAATAGTGATTTAGGCGTCCTTATCTACTCAAAAGTTTGATTGCATGTGAGTTTCCGCTTCATCTTCCTAATCCTCTTCTTCCTCTCGGCCTTCTCTCTCTATATTTGCTTCTGCTAATCGAAGAATGAGGAAGGAGGTATCAGCAGGGGGTGTCTTAACTCTTAACTGAAGGGAGTGAATTTAATAAAGTTTCTGGGTCCCACATGCAAGGCTTATCCCATGCAAGGCCCTCTCTCTATGACTATTTCCTCCACCCGTACGGAATCCAAAATCTGCTATATATATATGTGTGTCTATATCTTCTTGGTGACCCCTCGTCCTTAAGATCAACTGACGTGGGGTCGGTCTTCCTCACCTTTAAGGAAAAGATTCGATCCCTGCGTTGATTAAGACACTGGGGAAGATATCCTAAAAGTCTAGGAATCAGTGGTAACGCTGGTAAAGGTGGAGGCATGTGTACTCTCTAACCAGTATCCCCTGTATACTGAGGTCCAAACGCTCTATCCTTAGACTGTGGGTGAGCCCAACCCCTTTCCTAAAATTTTTTTATAAAAAAAAAAAAATCTTCTTGGTGAGCTTTGGCACGTGTTAGGCCTCACATTTTGGATTTCTAAGCGTGCGTTTATATAATAAGTCGTACATGTATGCATATATATAAGTGTTAGGCCTCACATATCCATGCTTTATTTCATTTTTAATAATATAGTTTATGGCAGCCTTGCTGTTAAGTCTTGACCTAATTAATTAATGATTTTCTCATTCCAAAATTATGGACGAAGGAAGAGGAGATATGGCTGATAATAGATTGAGTAGCGTACTTTTTTATCCGAGTTAAACTGTTTTTTCCCTATTTTTTTTCCAGCAGTCTCTTCTTTTTCTATTTTAAAAAAAAAAAATTGTACATTACATTACAATTTATTTATTTTTTTTTGGTTTACAAATATCAAATCTTTAATCCTTGTTACCCTAGAGCAGGTAACTCAAGCATTTATTACATTCATATGGTTAAAAATATATTATACAAAAAGTTGCACCCGTTAAAAATAAGTTGTGACTCAATACTTAAACAAATTTCAGGGGTTTTTTTCAACTTTTATTACATTCATGCTTCAAACAAAAGAAAACCACACACAAACTTCAATTCGCAAACAAATATAGTAACCAATAACAACAAATTGCATTATTCGCTAACCTAGGAATATATATCCTTATTAAGTCTTATTATAGTATAAAATATATAAAGCTAACACGTTAGGGCTTGATGGTTATAGGATCCAGAAGGAGCTGGACAATGTAATGTTTGAGGTAGTCGCCATTGGTGAATCTGTCTTGTAGGTTTTCATACACAACCTCACACACTCTAGCCATATTGAGGACACAATCAAGCACAGAATTTGAGACGTTGTATGGATTGTTCAGACACTCTTCATTCATGTCCTTCCAGTAATTTTTGACGTCGTCGTTTATTATTTGATAGGCTTCTTCGACTGAAACTCCATACTGCTTCATGCAACATTCCACTCCTGAAGCAACATGCTCTCTCTCCTGCTCAAACTAGGTACATGCATGTTCAACAAAACACCCATCAAAGTCCCTTCATCGTTTCTTCCAATTAATAATAGTACTCCTCCGGTCTTAAAATTAGGATATAGTTTATAGTGCAATTTATATCAAAAACTATGTCCTACGTTTAGATTGGATATAGTATCGTGTGTGTGTGTGTGTTTATATATATTGTTTAAGTGGTACCTTATGTGAGGCCATGTCATCCACGAGTCTGCCAATAAGTGAGAAGGCTCTAACTATTTTTGAACTCGAGGTGATCCAATCAAACACCTCTTTGGTTGCAAGATTTCCAAGCATGCCTAGAAATGAAATCATCTGAAGTGGGAGCGTCGAAGATAAAACTCCGTTGTCCTTATACTCCTCATAGCTTGGAACGTACTTTTCACTGCACCATTTTGCTTCAATCAAGTACGACTCAGCCAACTCAATAAACTGCAGGCACGATGTTTAATTACTTATTATAAGTGAAAATCGAATAAAATATATGTAGCATCAACTTTGAAATTTAGATATAAAGTTATCGACTATATACAGCTTGTTGAACATGTGGCATCACAATATTTGACGTCCCCTCTTTTACAGTTACCATCTCCATTTCGCTGTACAGTTCTAGAACTGCTGCGAACACCGCTTTCATGCACTCTGGAAGTGTTTCAATGAGACTTATATCCCATCTGATAATAATCAATTTATAAAAAGGATTAATAATAAGTCATATATAAAATCCACCATTAATTTTCAGTGACATGATATATTATTGGTAAATAAAATATGACCTGCGGATGGCCTCTGTGAAGAGTTCAAGTTCATCAAGTGTGCCATAGACGTCATAGGTATCGTCAAGAAGAGCGATAATGGAAACCAATTTGGTGGCTACCATTCTTGCAGTGCTGAATTGAGGCTCATAAGACAGAGCTAAGGGCCAAAAGTAGGACTCCACCAACCTATCCCTAGCGTAAGGGACTTTTCTCGTCAACTCTGATTCTTTCCACCACCTGCACGTAATCCAAATTAACAAGACCATTTAATTTATAGTATTATATATATCATTACTAGTTATTAATACACACACACACAGCATTTCACTTACTTGGTGACAGTGCCAAGTTCTATCCGATGCAGATGCTGCAGCAAATTGAAATCCAGTTTTGCAAAGTTGAGCAACATGATGTGGTTATGGGAAGGATCTTGTTGCTCCTGGTAGAAAGAGATGTAATGCCTTGCTTCTATCCTGCGTAACCTCTTGTGCAGAGGCTGACTTAAGCCGTGGCTCACACGTGCTTTGAGACCAGGGCTCAACTGATTGTTATCAGTCAAGGATTTAAGGCGAGTGTCAGTGAAATGAAGAGCTTCTTCTAGAATGTTCTCTCCGTGAACCTCTAATTGTGCAGCTTCATACAAGGCCAACATTCCCTCCACGTCTTCTTCAGTAATATTTTCATTATCAAACTTTCCCTTGACGTCCTTGAATCTTTCAAATACATCTGTTTCATAAATATATATATTGAGCATGTCAACCAGTGAAAGTGCTTGAAAAGAGAAAAGCTCTTCTCATTAATACCTCCTCTTTAAAATATAAGAGCCAAAAGACTAAATTACCCAATTTAAAAAGTTAGTTAAAATTTGTGAAAGACAATAATTATGTAAAATGTAGAACTTTCCTAAAAATCCCTATTTATGGAGAGGGTAAGTAGGAGAAAAAATGAGTGGGAAAAAAGATATGAGAGAAGGATTAGAAAAAAATTGATGAGAGAGTCATATAATTAATAGGGGTAAAACTGGGGTTGGGGGGGGGGGGGGGGGGGAGTCTTAAACGATGAGATTAAAACAAAGTGGCCTTCGCGTAATCCCAAGCTTGACTCCGGAGGTAGTATTGGACAATAATAGTGACAAAGATTGAAATTATATACCAGATGAAATGGGAGATCCATGTTGCCTCAGCAATCGAAAGAGTAAAGCAACAGAGTAAAGACTATCACCATCTTCATCTTGCGTGATGTGGTTGTTGTCGTTGTTGGTATAGATGTTGTGAATTTTAGCCAATGCTTCTTCAATTTCACGTTCGAAATGGTACGAAACTCCCAAACGTTGGACCCAGTCAATCAAGTTTAGCTTTTGTGAACAACTCTGATCGTTGGAAGATATCAACGTCTTTAGTTTCTGTTTCAGTACCTTATGTTCCACGTTGTCATCAACTTCCTGAAAAGTCACACACAAAACATGTAATTTTCCTATACCACAATCAGGTCTAGAGTTGCTTATATATAATGCTGGGTACATATATATAGACGGTACCTTAGATTCTGAAGCAAATGGAAGAAACATATTGCCCCAAATGGTAGGAGTAAAATTGGCACATCTTCTTGTGTTGTCATGAAGAGATGCAGCAACAGACATGGCTTTTACAATTTTGAAAACGAAATGCCTTTGGTAAAATTGAATAAAGAGCTTGATGATATATGCAAAGGTGATATGAACCTCCAAATATTTATAGAGGAGGATTTCATCAATTGAATATACTTTTCTTTGTCGTTTGATCGGTAGGAAAAGGAAATTTGAAAGTCACGGTTATTCAATTGCGTGTCTTGTGGAAAATGTTGAGAATTATGTTGTTTGAATTTACTTCTGGGACGAAGAAGCAAACTTAATTGGGAAAGAAAAAAGTTTTCAAATTCAATGTTATATTGAGTTATTAAGGGAGTCAATTAGCAACAACGTTTTGTTTAATATGAACAGGTCTTGTTTAATGCTCGTATCCCGCAGGCACAAGAGGTGACAAAAAACAACGTTTAAGGTATAACTTTCATAATTCACAGTACTACCTTCCCTTCTCAATATAAGAGATAATCGGAGATTGAATTTGGTTCGAAACATAAGCCAATCTCTTTCTTTAATTAATCCTTAGAATGTTTTGTCTTAATTCTCTGTAATTATCTTACACGTTTTATTGATTTGACCGGAACAACATTTTTCAGAGAAGAAAAATAGACACGGCTAATCTTAAAAAATTAAACCGAAAATTTTCAATTCTGACCAAAAGTCTTGGTTATTTTTCAAAATTTTTTATGCTTAAATATATTTAATGTTAAGGAGTCAAATGTTACTCTTCCTTCTTTTTCATCTTTTGGAGATATTAAGGAGAAAAATTAAATACAAAATTTTTAACACGCATAAAAAATTTATATTTTATAATTAAAAATCAGTTTATGACTATTCAAAATTTTTATCTCATTGAATATTATATTGACAATTGGATCTTACTTTTCTTTATCTATATTCTTGTTCAAAGCTGGATCGTACAATATTAAGAATGATGTATGCTTAAATTGAACATACTAATCAAATAGTAATTTAAACAACCGTTTTCTTGCTTTAAACCGTCTCAGTGGTTGACTTGGGTTTAACTGGCCGGTGAACATGAACCGGATCTTAAGCTGGAAAACCGCATAAGAACTGGAACAGGGGCAAGTGTTAGAGAACCAGACAACTATATCTCTCTCTGGTGGGTGGGTGTATGTGTGTGGGGTATAAGTTTTTGTCCAGTGAAATATATATATACTACATCGTTTGGTCTCGTGAACAAAAAAATCGCAAAATAAATTAAAAATAAAATCCAATAGGAATTAATTTCTAATTAAGCAAACAAAAAAATCGATATGACCTTCACATTGAAACGAGATTCACATTGATTTCATATTGATTGATAACTTTCTAGAAATAATCACAGACAGAGTTAAGCGATTGAAGTAGAACCTAATTCCTAAATTTAGAAATAAAATTGAGACCGACTCTCTATTGATTTGCACCCATAAATCCTCTGTGCTACCTAAACCACTCACAAAACAATGAATCCTCATACTTTTCTTTCTATGGGAGAAGAACAACCCCAGGCTCGATAAAGATGAGCATTTATATGGTCAGGAGAAGAGGTGATTTTGGAGAAGAGGGGGCTTTAGGGGCAGGGGAATAATGAACAAAATAGGGACAAAACAACGTAGTATATATTTCACTGAACAAAAATTTATATCTAATGACAAGATATATGATAAGCCCTATATATATATATATATATGAGGTTAAGGGAAAAGCCGAGCAAAATTTTAATTATAATCTTTAAAAAAAGAAGAAAAGGTAAAGAATGCCAGTCAATGGTCAGTATAATTTCCTTTCTATGGCAATTAAAATTGCAAATTAAAAAGCTTTGAGATTTTAAAAAGAATTAAGGTGCAAAAATACACATGAGCTTTTTCTTCAAAAGCACCCAACACCACCTGCTTTTTTTTAGAGCAAAAATACATATGTGATTACTATTTTGGAGCAAAAGTCACATCTCACCGTTAAGTCACTGTTCACCTTGATGAGAAAGAAAGAGATGAAGTGAACAATAACTTAACAACGATGAACAGTGACTTAACGGTGAGATGTGACTTTTGCTCCAAAATGGTAACCACATATGTATTTTTTCTCAAAAAAAAAACATATGGTGCTGGGCGCTCTCGGAAATAAAGCACATATGTATTTTTGCTCCTTTACCCTTTTAAAAATATAGGAAGGAAAAAACAATTAAAAGACTTGGTCGGCGAGTTACTTGAAAAGCTAAAAGGGAAAGTGAAGGAAAAAAACGAGCCTTGAAGGGATAAAGACGTGCAAAGATTATTATGATAAAAATCATTATAAGAAGTTTAAAATATTTATTATTATTTTCTCGATTTCATAAAAATCAAAGAAACAAAATAACAAGTACAAAATAGGTGTAGTTTATTATGATTAAATATATTTGAGCTAACCCAGCTTGCTAGTTGAGCTGGTATTTAGCAATTTCATTCCCGTTGAAGTGGCTGATGGATTGATGCTGTTTTTGAAAAAAATTCCAATTTAATAGTTGTTAGAAGGTTGAAGGGATAGAGACGTGCAAGGATTATTATGATAAAAATCATTATAAAAAGTTTAAAATATTTATTATTATTTTTTCGATTTCATAAAAATCAAACAAACAAAATAACAAGCTAAGTACAAAATAGGTGTAGTTTATTATGATTAAATATATTTGAGCTAACCAACTTGCTAGTTGAGCTGGTATTTAGCAATTTCACTCCCGTAAAGAAGATAATATACACTTAATTGTTAGGAAAGATGAAAATATTTTGCATTTCTAATTCTTGAAAAGCATTATTCCCAAGTTCAAAGTTCAAATATATTATTCTCATATATATATATATATATATGAGAGTTAAATTCACTCCATATCCTTACACTTTTAATGACTTTTGATTTTTTCCATTTGTTTTGTTTTTGTTGTTTTCTGTCCATATGTCTTATGCATCCAAAATGTTAGCTCTTTATTGTTTTATAAAAACTTAAATGAGTTTAACAGTTTATTTTTGTTACAAAAAAGTTTAGGTGAGTGAGCCCCAAAGCCTCCCAACTAAGGCATGCCTTCATACTCAAAAGGGAAAAGAGCCTCTCCATTTCTCGTATCATCTTTAAAAGTATGAAGATATGAATTATTTAGATTAAATTTTAATTATTTAAACTTATTTATATACATTTTTTGTTATTTGATATTATTAAAATATTTTTATAGGGTATTAAATATCAACTGTTGAGAGCTAATCTAATGGTGAAAATATAGATGTGGAAGTAAGTGGACACTAAGGAAAATGGAGAGGATCATGTCCCGACTCAAAAAAAAAAAACATTTACAGTGATATTTACGGATGACTCATCTACAAAATCCTTACATCCTCAATAGGATTTAAGCTCACAGTCTTATGGGTTATGAGTTAGCTCTTTATCAACTAAACTAATTTTTATTAACTTTTGTTGATAAATATAAGTTTAATTGTTAATTAATTTTGTTATACGGCATGGCATTAGCAATTGTAACTTATATCTCTTTATTAAAATCAAAACTCGTTAAAAATATAAAGATAGAAATTAGTTTAAACCAATTGATGTTGTTGATGGATATCACGTTGTGAGCAGGGAAATTGACATTTGGCTCCTTTCTAGAGAGTTCAAGAATTACGAATCACTGAAATTCTATAAAAGACTGAGGTTTCTTGAGAAATTTCTATGAGCGAACAAAGATGATCCCCGAGTCACCACCACGTGGATACAACTATTATATATGTTGATTTGACTAAAACAAAATATTAATTAAATCCGTATAACAAAATTGTGAGAATGAACTGATTACGAGACTATATGGACAACATTTAAGAAACAAATGGACAGCGTTGTAAATATAATCGGACTCTTATGCAACTATAATAGTACTCCTCATTTGCTAAACGTATGGTCTAATTGGACAGTTAATATTTACGGTAAATGTAAGATATATTTCTCACATTTATTAATATTTTCTAAAATTATCTTTATTGATGATCGCTCAACAATATCAATAAAATAGAGATTGAGAAAATTAAAAAAGACGATTAGGGTGTTCTAAAAAAAATGTCATGTTAACTAACTCAAGTAACTTTTTTAATATAATCAGATTAGGTAAATAAATTTTATATTAAATATTAAAAAAAGTAGTATATTGTATCATCACAATACTTGAGGACTATACTTGTTAAAGTCAAAAGCCATGCGACTAATCAAAAGTCAAAACCCACAAATATTAGTAAATTTTCTTCGCTCTCTACTATAAGAGCTACTTAATTAATTTGAATTAGATTAAGGAAATAAAATAAATTGGCCAATTTGAACAAATGTGGTTACATGATCCCTAAAATATCCCTATGTAACATTATGTCAGTTTATAAATTTGGTAAATTAGTTTAAGGAAAATTGATAAATACATATGATAAAATGAATTTAGATTTATATTTTTAACCAAACCCATCATATTAGATAAGGTTATCTAACGCAATCAGTTTTATATTTATGTATAATGCCTCAAACAAAAGAAAACCACACTCAAACTTCAATTCATATATAAACTTACACTTATCAGTATAGCAACATACATGATTTGATAAAATAGGAAATAGCTATCCAGGAACACGCGCACACACATATCCGAATCAGTAATCACCATCAAACTTGACAACACAACTAAATTAAAGCTAAGTCAGGGCTCAATGGTTATAGGATCCAGAAGGAGCTGGACGATGTGATGTTTGAAGGAGTCGTTAGTGTTGAATCCGTTTTGTCGGTTTTCGTAGACAACCTCAAACACTCGAGCCAAATTGACCACACAATCAAGCACAGACCTTGGTACCTCATGTGGATTGTTTAGACACTCTTCATTAACGTCCTTCCAGCAATTTTTGATGTCGTTCTTGATTATTTGATGGGCTTCTTCTTCAGAAACTCCAAACTGCTCCATACAACACTCCACTGCTGAAGCAACATGCTCTCTCTCCTGCTCAAACTACGTACATGTTCATGCAACAAACAAACAAAAAAACCATCAAACTCCTTTTCATCTGTAAGTTTTTGAAGTACTGAGAAGATATAGTTTAAATGTCCAAGTTTTGTTCTTTGAAACTAATTACTTACCCATAATGTCTTAAATATAAGACCTGGATGATTTTTTAAGAAAGATTAAATAAATTAAATAATTTATTTAATCATATCATTGCGTATGATTGAATTATATATCAATTTATAAGTCAAACAAATTATTAGTTTACAGAAAAACTACACACATATATATATATATTAAACTAATTTAATTAATTTTCTTAATCTTTCTAAAAAAGTCAATAAAGTTTTCGCAAATTGTTACCCTTAATTTCCAAACTCTGCCTCCCTTTGTTATCATTGTTCTTATACTCATAATGGGTACCTTATGAGTGGCCATGTCATCTATGAGTCTGCCAATGAGTGACGCATCTCTAACTATTTTTGGATTTGTTGAAATCCAATCAGACACCTCTTTGGTAGCAAGATTTCCAAGGAGGCCCAGAAATGAAGTTATCTGAAGTGGGCTAGTAACAGACACATGACCATTATCCTTATACTCCTCATAGCTTGGAACGTACTTTTCACTGCACCATTTTGCTTCCATCAAGTACGCCTCAGCCAAGTTAATAAACTACAACCACAATATATGTGTAATATAACTAATTAAGTGAAAATTGAATAAAATATAGTGTATAACATCAACTTTGAATTTAAGATCTGAAGTTATAGACTATATACAGCTTTTTTAACATGTGGCATCACAAAATTTGAGGTTCCTTCTTTCGCAATCACCATCTCCAATTCGCTGCACAGTTCTACAACTGCTTCAAACATCGCTTTCATGCACTCTGGAAGTGATTCAATGGGATTTATGTCCCATCTGATTATAGTTACATAATCAAAAGGAATAATTATTAAGTCATATATAAAACTCATGATTACTGTTCAGTGACAGGATATATTAATAAATACTGATTAAATAAACCTGCGTATGGCTTCTGTGAAGAGTTCAAGTTCTTCAGGTGTGCCATAAACGTCATAGGTATCATCAAGAACAACCAAAATGCTAATCAATTTGGCAGATACCATTCTTTCAGTGCTGAATTGAGGCTCATAACACAGAACTAAAGCCCAAAAGTAGGATTCCACCAACCTATCTCTAGCATAAGGGACCTTTCTCGTCAAATCTAATTCTTTCCACCACCTACATAATACAAATAACCAACACCATTTAATTACTACTATGTATACTTTATGCAGATCTTTTACTAGTTTTTTTTTTATATGGCTATCCAACGGAATCGAATTAAAGCATTGTTGGATCTAATTGTAGGTAGCTTTCCGAAGAGCTTTTTGTATTCAGATGAATTCGAATTCCAAATTTTGTGCTTATAAGCAGTCAAAACCTCTTCCACTGGATCAATGCCTTTGTTACATATCATTAATAGTTATTATATATATATATATATATAGCACTTCACTTACTTGGTGACATTGCCAAGTTCTTTTTGATACAAATGCTGCAGCATATTGAAATCCAATTTTGCAAAGTTAAGCAACATAATGTGATGTTGGGAAGGATCTTGTTGATGCTGGTAGAAAGATATGTAATGCCTTGCTTCTGTCCTACGTAACCTCTTATGCAGAGGCTGATTTAAGCAGTGGCTCACACGTGCTTCGAGACCAGGGCTCAATTGGTTGTTATCAATCAGGGATTTAAGGTAAATGTAACTTAAATGAAGAGCTTCTTCTAGAATGTTCTCTCCGTGAGCCTCTAATTGTGCAGCTTCATACAAAGCCAACATTCCCTCCACGTCATCTTGGGTAAGATTTTCATTATCAAACTTTCCGTTGATGTCCTTGAATCTCTCAAATACATCTGCTTCATATATAAACATACACACCAACTAGCTAGTGAAAGTTCTTTAAAAGAGAAAAGTTTTTCTCATTGGACAATCACTAATACAAAAAGGTCTTTTTACCCCGGTTAAGAAAATGATTCATACAATGGTGCAGATATAGGACTTTCTATACTAGCTGTAACATGTATAGAAAAGGTTGAGCAAAATCCAAAAAAAAAAAAAGGCATTTTTGTTTTCCATACAGGTTATCACTTTCTACGCCGTTTAACGTCATAACTGGTATAAAAATAGGTTAATATGATATCACAACCGATGGAGAAAGGTATAACTTTTTAAACAATTTAAATAAATATATACACACACCCTATTGGTTTTGCAAGTGAGATAGAGAACAGTCTCACATCTTATTTATGAAAACATCATTAGTCACCCTTTGTACACTGTGGAACGTTGTAACAACTAATGAAAAATCTCCTTTGTAAAAATACCTTTTTATGCCAGAGAATCCAAATATAATAGTGACGAAGTTTGAACTTACCAGATGAAATGGGAAATCCATGTTGCCTTAGCAATCGAAAGAGTAAAGCAAGAAAGTGGAGATTATTATCATCTTCATCATGAGTAATGAGGTTATTGTTGCTGGTATAGATACTGTGAATCTTAGCCAAAGCTTCTTCAATTTCATGTTGGAAATGGTAGGAAACTCCCAAACGTTGGACCCAACCAATGAAGTTTAGCTTTTGTGAACAAGTCAAATCGTTGGAGGATATAACCATCTTTAGTTTCTCTTTCAGTACCTTATGTTCCATGTTGTCATCAACTTCCTGAAACATCACAGAAATAACGTAATTTTCATATGCCACAATCAGATTTAACTAAACACTAAGTACTCAGATAATGTTGACACATGTTTAAGGTTTCACAAAATGGTTTGAGTATATAGAATACCTGATTAGATTCGAAAGCATATGGAAGAAACATATTGCCCCAAATGGTAGGAGTATAATTCACACATTTTCTTGTGTTTTCATGAAGAGATGCCGCAACAGACATGGCTTCCAATTTTGCTGGAAATTAAGCGCCGGATATGCAAAGGTAATATGAATCTCCAAACATTTATATAGAGGATTTCATTCCTTAAATCTACTTTTCTTTTTGGTTAAGGCTTGACCGCTTGAGTATTACCAGCATTTCAAGTTGCGTGATATTTGCAATTTCACCTTTATAAGACAGACGTGGTTCCCCAGCAAAGCAAACTTTGGCCAGCGAGATCTAATTAGATCTAGATTATCCAGATCACGTGGACGGTGATTTTTTATTAAAATAAATAAATAAGAAATACTGATCATTCAAATCAGATTTGGTTGGTAATTTGTTATCTAAAAATTCGTTTTTTTTTTTTAAGAAATAAATCTGGACCATTTAGATCTTGACCATAATTTTTTATTTCAAAAATTACTATTTTTTATAAGTAAACAAAGATTATCCTTGAGTCATCACCACAATGATACTACTAATATATTATGTTGATCTAACTAAATCAAAATAAACTACTCCCTCATAATCTCTCATATCTTTAATATAAGAAATTGATATTGGTCTTAAATACAATACATAATTTTGTCAATATGTTCCTAATTAATTTACCCTTATTAATGTTTTCTCTCCACAATAATAAAAAAGAAGACAGAACAAAAAAATTAAGAAAGAACTAGAGAGTTTTAAAAAATACATGTCATATCATGTTAACTAACTTCTTTAATAAGTACTATAAAAGGTGGTAGTTATTGTTATCAAACTCGCAAGTTGACTCTCTAAATTAACCGTTTTTACATTTCTAACTTACAAAAACGAGTCGAGTCACTGGTAAACTCGTGACAGTTGTAAACTTAATTAAACTCACGAGTTTATACATTGAGTTTATCGTTTTTACATTTTTAACTTACAAAATCATATTAACTTACTCTTTAACTTGTATTAAATTTTTTATTTGATCATACTCAGTGGTTTGATATATAAATTTTATTGAAATTTCTTTGTTAAATATATAAATGATGAATGTTGATAGATTTAATTTTAATTATTTTGATTTAAAATATATTTACATCAAAATTTTTCTCATTTTTTATATTTTAATTATTTAATTATACACTAATAATACTTATTTAATAATAAAAATAAACTCTTATAAATTTACTATTCGATTTTATTATATAAGATTACATTATTATTATGAGTTTATTTAAACTCATGAGTTTGACGAGGTTAGTGTGAGAGGTGGTAGTGGTTGACGTGGATTTTATGGGTGATGTCTCAGCAGTCAAAGAGGGCCGTTTGATTAAGAAGATCTGGCGTTGATTGAGGTGTCGGGTGTTGGTGTGACAGGGAGTGGGAGCTTGAGGTGTAATGAGTTTTTTAGTAGTAATTAATACATTTTAGATGTGATTCATCGTATACTTAATAATATGGGATTCCAAATGTATTTGTTTATATGATTCGTACACCTAAAAGTATGGGATTCTCCAAAAACTCTAAAAATAAAATAAAGCCACACGCTGTATATATTTTTTTATATGATTCGCATACTTACAACAACCCTAAAAATATGATAAAGGCGTGTGCTATGGTGCTCATTGCTCAATGGCTTTGGGATCAAGAAGCAGGGTCACGTTTGAACAACTAGGCATATGGGTGAACATGTATTTAAGAGAATAATTTGGTCCCAAATGTATTGTTTATATATATGACTCACTTTGGATTACATTATACCCATTTTATTGTCTGGGAAAGGAAATATATTACTTTGAAACCTCACAGTTTATGCAGAAAATTGATGTCTTCTACAACATACTTTTGCATCAATTTTCATATATAATAAAAAAACGAGTAACATACATTGATAGCCTCCTTTGTCTAAATTACAGAAACATCCTCTCTATTTTGAAATAATAAATATTTTTTTAAAAAAATTAAAATATATATTATGAAAATCTCCCTCATATATTTGATATTTCATTTTCATCCCCAATCATAGTTGACATTAAATTTGACTCTTATTAAACTTTTGCTTTTACAAAAGATCATCTTCAACATAAAAATAAACATTTATATTTTGCCAAAAATAATTTCTTATATGGCCAAAAAATAATGTTCATACATATATTTTCAGACTTTGTAGTTTGTTGTAAAATATTAAAATTTACTAATTCTGATTATATTATAAAATCTATGATTTTAGTTTCTCATCACATTTTTAGAAATTTAGTTATTTAGATTCCTTTTAAATGGTTATAAAATTTTAAGCACATATTTTTTCATAATATACTATAAATGATGTAAACTTGAGATATTATATCAATATTTTAAATTTGTAAACAAAATTTTTCTACAATTATGAGTTCTAATATCCTGAAGCATGCAGCTTGAAAAGTTTCTATCTCATCAACATAATTTAAGTTAAATATACAATTCCTAATCAAGTCCTTCATAAGCACAACAAATCCCAAAACAGTTTAACTACAAACATACATACATACTTATGTACATACGTATAGTTGGCAAGTATAAAAACATATAAAAGTTATATTTACTCCAAATTTACTTTTATCAATACTTACTTCCTCTCCACGCTAAATAATTTCCACCACAAATACTTATTTTCTGCTTACACTAAATAATTCTAATTACAATTTCTCACGCCTCTCCTTCCTTCTTCCTTTCTTCTCCCTCGTCCTGCTGTCGCTGTGTGTGGGAGTGAGGGTGTGTGAGGGTTTCTTTATAACGTTGGAAGTGGGTAATTTGGTGTAATTTCTGCCTGGGTTATTAGATGTAATTTGCCCCTTCACAGATTTTATATCTCATCACACTGCAGAACCGCTTCTAGCACTGTGTGTATTATAATATAGGGTTAATGTGCAAAAATACGCATGAGCTTTTTCCCCAAGAATGTCCAGCACCACGTGTTTTTTTTTGTAGCAAAAATACACGCGTAGTTACCATTTTGAAGTAAAAGTCACATCTAAGTTATTGTTCACCGGCGTCATGTTACTGTTCACTTCATCTTTTCTCTCTCATCACAGTGAACAGTAACTTAATGGTGGGATGTAACTTTTGCTCCAAAATGGTAACCATGTGTATATTTTTACTCCAAAAAAAAAGCACGTGATGTTGAACGCTCCTAAGAAAAAGCTTATATGTATTATTTTTATACCTTAACTCTATAATATAATAATATCTTTTTCTTGTCCAACCTCCATTGTGCGCCCTTCAACCGTTCACTATGTAGAGCTGGGAATTAGGACTGATCTAGCCTTACAAGGCTAGCAAAACTCGGCCCGAGAGCATCAAGGTTAAAGCCGGCCCCACAGAGCTTAAAAGTTATTATTTCAAATTTTAACTATTTTTCTTCTGTTTTTTTTCAAAGAAATATAATTAGTAAATTACGATAATTAAAAAGTTTGAATATTTTATTATTTAATCCTCCTAAATATTTGCGATTTTTAAAGTCTTCTCCGATAAATATTATTTTCCTTAGGCTCTTCTCCCTAATTTTCCCATAAATTTTTGTCCAAAAATAATATCGACAGGCCTGATATAACAGTTTTAGATTCACGTAAATATATAAGAGTTTTAAAACTTAGAAAACCATAAAACAAGCCTGATATAGCACAGCATTAGATTTATTTGAAGATAATTCAAAATCTATAATACTATTTATTGTCCTGGAAAGGAATATATTATCTTGACACCCTATCAAGAAGAATTATGAAAATATAACTCAGCAAAAAATGTGATTCATTATATCAAGTCTTCTTTTAAACATCTCATTTATAGTACAAGGGAGAATTTACAAGTTAGGAAACAATTTTTCATCCATTGATTTATATTTTATAAGGTACTTGAAACCGCACAGTTTACACAGGAAATTTATGTTCTCTGCAACATACTTTTGCATCAATATGTCATATATAATAAAAATATTAAACATTTGTTCATTAATATTAAAAGTGAAATGTTCAATTTATAATTTTTAACACAAAATAAAAAAATTTACTAAAAGAATAGCATATTTAAATCCAAACAGTTTATATATATATAAGATAAAAAAGGTAATCTTAAAGAGATGTTGAGATGGGCCAGTGAAATATCCAATCCAAAATTCCTATGCACTTTACAACTAAGGAGCTTATATTGCCCCAAAAACTGAGTCTTTTAGTTGGGGCAAAGGCCCTTTATTAATTTGATATATCAATGTGCTCTGACCTAAATATTCTTTTTCCCCTTTTGGATTTGGTAATAAAAATGAGTATTTCTCCAGCACAAAACCCAAACATAATTTGCAGATGTTGGTTGGGCCTGGACATATATCCAAGGAATTGTAACAGACAGAGTATTAAGAATGAGACAAAATAAAGTGTTTCCTATGAAGAATATGTCATAAGCCAGTTAGTTACAACAAGAATTTCTAATCACACATTATTTATGAAGTATAAAAGAACCACCTCCACATACACAAATACATATGCCGCTAATCTTTGTATACAAAAATCAACATGTTAAACTAATTCATGAACCTATCTAACCAAAAAGAGACAAATCAAATGGGTAGAGAAACATCCTGGTACTAATGAATCAACCTAAGACCTTAGCTGAGATCAATGCCATGCTGAGGCTGATATCAGATTTCTACTCTTCCACCCCAACAATATAGCACCATCCTTCTCTACCAGTGTATAATTCTCTGAATAGCATCTCAGCAGGCTTCGAATAACCGAATTCACATAGGTGCTCATCGGATATTGTAGGAAACCGGCCATGGTCAACCTATACTTCCACTTGCCAAACAATTCGTGTCGCTCAACCCTTTCCTTCCCTTCACAAGCAATGACATTCACAACATCCCTGGCCAAACAATGTTGTTCTACGTTAATCCTTGTCGTGTCCTCTCTCGAGAGGGTGACATCGAGGGAGTCGAACATTGCCAAGTAGTAATCCAAGGTTTCTATGAACCTGTTGAAGAAAGGGGTTGTGTTGGTGTTTGATTCTTGTTCCACCAGTGTGACCACCTTGGGAGATAGTGATTTTACCATTCTCAAAAGCCCATCTCTTGGGTTATTCACGTCAACACTTTCATCAGCCGTGTGATGGAGCTGCAAAGGAAAGTTCACAGCCAAAGCCTCCCCCGGCCGGATGTCAAGCACCTCCCTTGTCACATCAGGACCGAAAACCGACAATCCATGAAACTCAACTGGGATGTGAAACTTCTCAGATATCATGGCCAACCGTTTTCCAACCGCCTCTAGCCCATCGCCACGAGCATATTTAGAGACAGGATCATCAATCCCTGTGATCCTTACATAGGGGGCCCCACTAGGTCTAGCTGCAAGGGCTTGAAGGAGAGTAACCCATTGACTTCCCTGGGCAATCTGAAAGTCTATGATGTGAATACGGTCCTCATTTCTGCAAGCTTCTGCAATGGCTCCATTGGCAGCCATGTAACCGAATTTCAAGTAAGGGCAGATTTCATACAGCATGTGCATATAAGAGAGCAAGTCTTTGCCTTCTGGCTCTTTGCACCGGAGAGATTGATAGATGTTGTTCCCGGATGCTTCCTTCCTTGCAACAAGCCCTTCTACCAAGTAAGCACCGAGCCTTTGGATTGGCTCGCCAGTAATTGACACACAACTTCTAGCCCTTTCAATCAACTCATCAAAATATTTCATGTTGTTTTCTGAAAGCGCTTTTGCACATGCAATCAACAACTGCCTCAAATTATTCGGTGGAAAGCCTTGCACCAGTTCTTCCTCTACTGCTTTCTGACGTTTACCAGAAGCACAAGATGGAGGCCGATTTTGAAATTGCGGTAAACTCTGGTCATTACTCCAAGATATGTTGCCAAGGCCAGAAGTCATCGGCCTGCTACTAACATTCTCGGTTAAAGGCCTATTTGATGTGGTTGTGTCATCATTACCATTGTTAGGGGCCATCAGAGTTGATTCTATTCCTAGCAGAACATGTCTGATTTTCTGGCTGCAATTTACATCATTTAGAAGAGAGCTCCTAGCAGAAGAATACAGACGCGGTCCATCTTGGCGATAATCCATGGACGACAAAGTTGAATTGTGCCAATTGTGATTGGTTTCCAGCGAAGAGTCACAAGCAGGGCTCAAACCAGAAAGGATCTCACTATAATTGTATTTATTATTATCCTGGCTATCACTCAGTGTTGAAAGAGAATCAGAATCAAAGTGATTGGGAAGGGAGGAATTAGGCGAGTTTCCTAAGTCGATTTTCAAGGATTCAAGCAGCCTGCTGGGTACGGACGAAAAAGCCGGGTGAGATGAAGAATTAATTAGCCCAGTATCAGTCTCACTGTAACTGAAAATCTGATGTGATTCCATACTATACAAGGATTAAGAAGAGATCCTAAAAAGGGCTACTAGCAAATCCAAAAAAGCATCAGCCTTGGAATTTTATGTTGCCGATCGAAACATGAACCAGAAATGTTTAAATTACAGAAGATACGCCTGCAACAACAATAAAGAAACATGCTCTGTAAATATCCAACACAATCAATGAAGAGTAAAAATGAAATGAGTCATTTAAAGTTATAAACACAAAAGCAAACAAATACACAGTACAAAGACAGATTGAGCAGACAAACAGAATACATTAAAGTTATCTTCACCGTGTAATTTGAAAGTTAAGCAACAATAGAAGATATTTTCTCTTCATTACTTTGTTTGGCTGCCACACACTAATTATTTCGCACCGACCAGAACCATAACAGAGATGAATTTATAAACTATTTTTTTTCACTACCAAATACGAAAAATTGTTCGAAACGCATCAGTCCTAATCCAAAACACGTAAATCATAATATTCATACGAAATCAAAACACACACACATATATAAAGCTCTTCCGAAGAATACTTCAGAACATTTTCACCACACAGATCTTGCAAAGCTTTTCAAACCATAGCTTATGAAGTCAAGCCAAAGCCAGAGGAATTCATATGGGTTTTCAATCAAAGAAAACGGAGTTGCTCTTCATTCAAAAGCAACAGCAGAAAAATGGAGAAAACCCCAAGAAAAGTAACAGCGATTACCTCAGAAACAATCCCAATTCAACCCCAAGAAGTTGAAAAAGCTGGAAGCTTGGCTGACTTTCTTTCTCTTCGATGCTGTTCTCTGCGTTTGAATGAAACGAATGAAAGTTCGAGGGGGGTTTAGGAGGAGGTTGTTTGGGAAATAAACTTGTGGCAAAAGAAATTCATTATATATAGAGAGAAACGAAAGGGAACGAAAAAGATAAGAGTAATAAGGGGGTTTGACGGATTTCTCTGATTTTGACCATAAAACGGCGAAAGGAATTGATGACGTAGTCAACGGACGGCACAGCGTTGACGGTGACGGAGGCGAGCCACGGTGATTAACGGTTGAGACCGCCGACCCAACCACAAACGTTTGCGAACAGCATAGAACATTCCAAAGCTTTTAATAATTTCTTATTCTAGTCAGTTTCGTCGTCATCTTGCGCTCCCTGAATATTCAGTGTTTTAAAACTGTGGGTAAATCAAATTCGAACTAAAACAATGAATTGTTTTGAAATTTTTTCATTCCAAACACTATAATTTCTAAAAAAAAATTAAAAGGATGGAGATGCATCAAGCATCCTAAAATATCTTTTTAGATATTCAGTGTCTTAAATTATTGTATCCTTAATGTATTTTTTTATTATGCCTAATAAACTGAAATATTACATGCATTCAATACTATAAATTATTTTTTTTGTGCATTCAACATTTTAAGTATTTTTTAGGTGTACTTTACATCATAAATTATTTAAATTTTTGGACGTAAAATTGTAAAAAATATACTTGAAAGTGATAGACACATCCGAAAATATCAAGTATTGCGTCCACCACAAAATACTTTGAGGCACTTGACACATCTAAAAATATATTTCAAAATACTAAATACATATTAACCTTTTTTAGAATTTGAAAAATAGAGTTGTTCATTCATGGGTTCACAAACTATTCTCGAAGTGACCTAACACAATTTTAATTTTAATTTTAAGCTTTCGTCCCATGTTTAGCTTATTCCTATATTGCACAAACGCCATCGCTCAACGGTGTAAATACTGAGTCAACTATGTTTGACTTTTTCTAACAATGTAACTATTTGACGTGGACAAGATAACTCCTTACTCATCTTAATGTCAGGGCTACTTTATCCAAGTTAACATATTTTTCTTACACATTGAATAAAGCATAAAAAAAATATAAATAACATTATTATAATACACAAATAATAATATTGTGAGTTTATATAATTTTTTACCTTCACTGGATAATTTGGGTTAGTTAATTTTTTTTTTTTTTGATAAAAAAGTTTTGGAGTGGTTTGACACCAGTCCCCCACCAAAGCCAGGACACGGCCCTGGGCTCTATGAGCACTTACTGGAGACTTACGAGATCGCCTACCAAAAAAGTCTCAGTGACGGTAAGGGGATCGAACCCACGACCTAAGGGCCTAGTCCTGAATCCCTTACTATCTGTGTCAACTAATTTTATTTCTTAGGTGAGTGCCAAGCGCCTCGTAGCGCATTGGCATCAGTGCCAGCCTTAGGAGCTGGCCTCCCCCCTCTCCCTCAGGGCTTCGATCCCTGCCTCATGTATCCAAAAAAAAAAAAAAGAATGAGGAAGAAAATGAATCCAACTTGAATTTTGCTTGAAGTGTGAAAGATGGTGGGCCTAGGAG
Organism: Acacia confusa; assembly: GCA_037074495.1. Taxonomy (NCBI): domain Eukaryota; kingdom Viridiplantae; phylum Streptophyta; class Magnoliopsida; order Fabales; family Fabaceae; genus Acacia; species Acacia confusa. The sequence goes on from CM073509.1 coordinate 7,753,592, forward strand.
CAAAAAGTTCAACACAGCTCTAATATATATATGGATTCCATTGTCTGGTTTTTAAGATTAAATAAATGCCATTATATTCTAATTAAAAAGCATTTCAGGTTTCACGAATGGCAATATTCAAACCATCACACACCAAGACCAACACGTGAGGCATATAAGTCCACTCATGACTAATTGAAGTCGGTGCACGTGATATATGCCCTTGCCTTTTGGAATATCATTATCACTAAGTAAAGTAGATGCTGATAATTTCAGAGTAATTAGGCGTCTGATTCTGCTCAAGCTACATACAAAAAAGAAAAAAGATAGTAGCATGTTACTATTATGAATCAAGCTACATACAAAGATTATCCTTGAGTCATCACCACAATGATACTACTAATATATTATGTTGATCTAACTAAATCAAAATAAACTACTCCCTCATAATCTCTCATATCTTTAATATAAGAAATTGATATTGGTCTTAAATACAATACATAATTTTGTCAATATGTTCCTAATTAATTTACCCTTATTAATGTTTTCTCTCCACAATAATAAAAAAGAAGACAGAACAAAAAAATTAAGAAAGAACTAAAGAGTTTTAAAAAATATATGTCATATCATGTTAACTAACTTCTTTAATAAGTACTATAAAAGGTGGTAGTTATTGTTATCAAACTCGCAAGTTGACTCTCTAAATTCACCATTTTTACATTTCTAACTTACAAAAACGAGTCGAGTCACTGGTAAACTCGTGACAGTTGTAAACTTAATTAAACTCACGAGTTTATACATTGAGTTTATCGTTTTTACATTTTTAACTTACAAAATCATATTAACTTACTCTTTAACTTGTATTAAATTTTTTATTTGATCATACTCAGTGGTTTGATATATAAATTTTATTGAAATTTCTTTGTTAAATATATAAATGATGAATGTTGATATATTTAATTTTAATTATTTTGATTTAAAATATATTTACATCAAAATTTTTCTCATTTTTTATATTTTAATTATTTAATTATACACTAATAATACTTATTTAATAATAAAAATAAACTCTTATAAATTTACTATTCGATTTTATTATATAAGATTACATTATTATTATGAGTTTATTTAAACTCATGAGTTTGACGAGGTTAGTGTGAGAGGTGGTAGTGGTTGACGTGGATTTTATGGGTGATGTCTCAGCAGTCAAAGAGGGCCGTTTGATTAAGAAGATCTGGCGTTGATTGAGGTGTCGGGTGTTGGTGTGACAGGGAGTGGGAGCTTGAGGTGTAATGAGTTTTTTAGTAGTAATTAATACATTTTAGATGTGATTCATCGTATACTTAATAATATGGGATTCCAAATGTATTTGTTTATATGATTCGTACACCTAAAAGTATGGGATTCTCCAAAAACTCTAAAAATAAAATAAAGCCACACGCTGTATATATTTTTTTATATGATTCGCATACTTACAACAACCCTAAAAATATGATAAAGGCGTGTGCTATGGTGCTCATTGCTCAATGGCTTTGGGATCAAGAAGCAGGGTCACGTTTGAACAACTAGGCATATGGGTGAACATGTATTTAAGAGAATAATTTGGTCCCAAATGTATTGTTTATATATATGACTCACTTTGGATTACATTATACCCATTTTATTGTCTGGGAAAGGAAATATATTACTTTGAAACCTCACAGTTTATGAAGAAAATTTATGTCTTCTACAACATACTTTTGCATCAATTTTCATATATAATAAAAAAACGAGTAACATACATTGATAGCCTCCTTTGTCTAAATTACAGAAACATCCTCTCTATTTTGAAATAATAAATAATTTTTTTAAAATTAAAATATATATTATGAAAATCTCCCTCATATATTTGATATTTCATTTTCATCCCCAATCATAGTTGACAGTTAAATTTGACTCTTATTAAACTTTTGCTTTTACAAAAGATCATCTTCAACATAAAAATAAACATTTATATTTTGCCAAAAATAATTTCTTATATGGCCAAAAAATAATGTTCATACATATATTTTCAGACTTTGTAGTTTGTTGTAAAATATTAAAATTTACTAATTCTGATTATATTATAAAATCTATGATTTTAGTTTCTCATCACATTTTTAGAAATTTAGTTATTTAGATTCCTTTTAAATGGTTATAAAATTTTAAGCACATATTTTTTCATAATATACTATAAATGATGTAAACTTGAGATATTATATCAATATTTTAAATTTGTAAACAAAATTTTTCTACAATTATGAGTTCTAATATCCTGAAGCATGCAGCTTGAAAAGTTTCTATCTCATCAACATAATTTTAGTTAAATATATAATTCCTAATCAAGTCCTTCATAAGCACAACAAATCCCAATACAGTTTAACTACAAACATACATACATACTTATGTACATACGTATAGTTGGCAAGTATATAAAAACATATAAAAGTTATATTTACTCCAAATTTACTTTTATCAATACTTACTTCCTCTCCACGCTAAATAATTTCCACCACAAATACTTATTTTCTGCTTACACTAAATAATTCTAATTACAATTTCTCACGCCTCTCCTTCCTTCTTCCTTTCTTCTCCCTCGTCCTGCTGTCGCTGTGTGTGGGAGTGAGGGTGTGTGAGGGTTTCTTTATAACGTTGGAAGTGGGTAATTTGGTGTAATTTCTGCCTGGGTTATTAGATGTAATTTGCCCCTTCACAGATTTTATATCTCATCACACCGCAGAACCGCTTCTAGCACTGTGTGTATTATAATATAGGGTTAATGTGCAAAAATACGCATGAGCTTTTTCCCCAAGAGTGTCCAGCACCACGTGTTTTTTTTTTTTTGTAGCAAAAATACACGCGTAGTTACCATTTTGAAGTAAAAGTCACATCTAAGTTATTGTTCACTGGCGTCATGTTACTGTTCACTTCATCTTTTCTTTCTCATCACAGTGAACAGTAACTTAATGGTGGGATGTAACTTTTGCTCCAAAATGGTAACCATGTGTATATTTTTACTCCAAAAAAAAAGCACGTGATGTTGAACGCTCCTAAGAAAAAGCTTATATGTATTATTTTTATACCTTAACTCTATAATATAATAATATCTTTTTCTTGTCCAACCTCCATTGTGCGCCCTTCAACCGTTCACTATGTAGAGCTGGGAATTAGGACTGATCTGGCCTTACAAGGCTAGCAAAACTCGGCCTGAGAGCATCAAGGTTAAAGCCGGCCCCACAGAGCTTAAAAGTTATTATTTCAAATTTTAACTATTTTTCTTCTGTTTTTTTTCAAAGAAATATAATTAGTAAATTACGATAATTAAAAAGTTTGAATATTTTATTATTTGATCCTCCTAAATATTTGCGATTTTTAAAGTCTTCTCCGATAAATATTATTTTCCTTAGGCTCTTCTCCCTAATTTTCCCATAAATTTTTGTCCAAAAATAATATCGACAGGCCTGATATAACAGTTTTAGATTCACGTAAATATATAAGAGTTTTAAAACTTAGAAAACCATAAAACAAGCCTGATATAGCACAGCATTAGATTTATTTGAAGATAATTCAAAATCTATAATACTATTTATTGTCCTGGAAAGGAATATATTATCTTGACACCCTATCAAGAAGAATTATGAAAATATAACTCAGCAAAAAATGTGATTCATTATATCAAGTCTTCTTTTAAACATCTCATTTATAGTACAAGGGAGAATTTACAAGTTAGGAAACAATTTTTCATCCATTGATTTATATTTTATAAGGTACTTGAAACCGCACAGTTTACACAGGAAATTTATGTTCTCTGCAACATACTTTTGCATCAATATGTCATATATAATAAAAATATTAAACATTTGTTCATTAATATTAAAAGTGAAGTGTTCAATTTATAATTTTTAACACAAAATAAAAAAATTTACTAAAAGAATAGCATATTTAAATCCAAACAGTTTATATATATATAAGATAAAAAAGGTAATCTTAAAGAGATGTTGAGATGGGCCAGTGAAATATCCAATCCAAAATTCCTATGCACTTTACAACTAAGGAGCTTATATTGCCCCAAAAACTGAGTCTTTTAGTTGGGGCAAAGGCCCTTTATTAATTTGATATATCAATGTGCTCTGACCTAAATATTCTTTTTCCCCTTTTGGATTTGGTAATAAAAATGAGTATATCTCCAGCACAAAACCCAAACATAATTTGCAGATGTTGGTTGGGCCTGGACATATATCCAAGGAATTGTAACAGACAGAGTATTAAGAATGAGACAAAATAAAGTGTTTCCTATGAAGAATATGTCATAAGCCAGTTAGTTACAACAAGAATTTCTAATCACACATTATTTATGAAGTATAAAAGAACCACCTCCACATACACAAATACATACGCCTCTAATCTTTGTATACAAAAATCAACATGTTAAACTAATTCATGAACCTATCTAACCAAAAAGAGACAAATCAAATGGGTAGAGAAACATCCTGGTACTAATGAATCAACCTAAGACCTTAGCTGAGATCAATGCCATGCTGAGGCTGATATCAGATTTCTACTCTTCCACCCCAACAACATAGCACCATCCTTCTCTACCAGTGTATAATTCTCTGAATAGCATCTCAGCAGGCTTCGAATAACCGAATTCACATAGGTGCTCATCGGATATTGTAGGAAACCGGCCATGGTCAACCTATACTTCCACTTGCCAAACAATTCGTGTCGCTCAACCCTTTCCTTCCCTTCACAAGCAATGACATTCACAACATCCCTGGCCAAACAATGTTGTTCTACGTTAATCCTTGTCGTGTCCTCTCTTGAGAGGGTGACATCGATGGAGTCGAACATTGCCAAGTAGTAATCCAAGGTTTCTATGAACCTGTTGAAGAAAGGGGTTGTGTTGGTGTTTGATTCTTGTTCCACCAGTGTGACCACCTTGGGAGATAGTGATTTTACCATTCTCAAAAGCCCATCTCTTGGGTTATTCACGTCAACACTTTCATCAGCCGTGTGATGGAGCTGCAAAGGAAAGTTCACAGCCAAAGCCTCCCCCGGCCGGATGTCAAGCACCTCCCTTGTCACATCAGGACCGAAAACCGACAATCCATGAAACTCAACTGGGATGTGAAACTTCTCAGATATCATGGCCAACCGTTTTCCAACCGCCTCTAGCCCATCGCCACGAGCATATTTAGAGACAGGATCATCAATCCCTGTGATCCTTACATAGGGGGCCCCACTAGGTCTAGCTGCAAGGGCTTGAAGGAGAGTAACCCATTGACTTCCCTGGGCAATCTGAAAGTCTATGATGTGAATACGGTCCTCATTTCTGCAAGCTTCTGCAATGGCTCCATTGGCAGCCATGTAACCGAATTTCAAGTAAGGGCAGATTTCATACAGCATGTGCATATAAGAGAGCAAGTCTTTGCCTTCTGGCTCTTTGCACCGGAGAGATTGATAGATGTTGTTCCCGGATGCTTCCTTCCTTGCAACAAGCCCTTCTACCAAGTAAGCACCGAGCCTTTGGATTGGCTCGCCAGTAATTGACACACAACTTCTAGCCCTTTCAATCAACTCATCAAAATATTTCATGTTGTTTTCTGAAAGCGCTTTTGCACATGCAATCAACAACTGCCTCAAATTATTCGGTGGAAAGCCTTGCACCAGTTCTTCCTCTACTGCTTTCTGACGTTTACCAGAAGCACAAGATGGAGGCCGATTTTGAAATTGCGGTAAACTCTGGTCATTACTCCAAGATATGTTGCCAAGGCCAGAAGTCATCGGCCTGCTACTAACATTCTCGGTAAAAGGCCTATTTGATGTGGTTGTGTCATCATTACCATTGTTAGGGGCCATCAGAGTTGATTCTATTCCTAGCAGAACATGTCTGATTTTCTGGCTGCAATTTACATCATTTAGAAGAGAGCTCCTAGCAGAAGAATACAGACGCGGTCCATCTTGGCGATAATCCATGGACGACAAAGTTGAATTGTGCCAATTGTGATTGGTTTCCAGCGAAGAGTCACAAGCAGGGCTCAAACCAGAAAGGATCTCACTATAATTGTATTTATTATTATCCTGGCTATCACTCAGTGTTGAAAGAGAATCAGAATCAAAGTGATTGGGAAGGGAGGAATTAGGCGAGTTTCCTAAGTCGATTTTCAAGGATTCAAGCAGCCTGCTGGGTACGGACGAAAAAGCCGGGTGAGATGAAGAATTAATTAGCCCAGTATCAGTCTCACCGTAACTGAAAATCTGATGTGATTCCATACTATACAAGGATTAATAAGAGATCCTAAAAAGGGCTACTAGCAAATCCAAAAAAGCATCAGCCTTGGAATTTTATGTTGCCGATCGAAACATGAACCAGAAGTGTTTAAATTACAGAAGATACGCCTGCAACAACAATAAAGAAACATGCTCTGTAAATATCCAACACAATCAATGAAGAGTAAAAATGAAATGAGTCATTTAAAGTTATAAACACAAAAGCAAACAAATACACAGTACAAAGACAGATTGAGCAGACAAACAGAATACATTAAAGTTATCTTCACCGTGTAATTTGAAAGTTAAGCAACAATAGAAGATATTTTCTCTTCATTACTTTGTTTGGCTGCCACACACTAATTATTTCGCACCGACCAGAACCATAACAGAGATGAATTTATAAACTATTTTTTTTCACTACCAAATACGAAAAATTGTTCGAAACGCATCAGTCCTAATCCAAAACACGTAAATCATAATATTCATACGAAATCAAAACACACACACATATATAAAGCTCTTCCGAAGAATACTTCAGAACATTTTCACCACACAGATCTTGCAAAGCTTTTCAAACCATAGCTTATGAAGTCAAGCCAAAGCCAGAGGAATTCATATGGGTTTTCAATCAAAGAAAACGGAGTTGCTCTTCATTCAAAAGCAACAGCAGAAAAATGGAGAAAACCCCAAGAAAAGTAACAGCGATTACCTCAGAAACAATCCCAATTCAACCCCAAGAAGTTGAAAAAGCTGGAAGCTTGGCTGACTTTCTTTCTCTTCGATGCTGTTCTCTGCGTTTGAATGAAACGAATGAAAGTTCGAGGGGGGTTTAGGAGGAGGTTGTTTGGTAAATAAACTTGTGGCAAAAGAAATTCATTATATATAGAGAGAAACGAAAGGGAACGAAAAAGATAAGAGTAATAAGGGGGTTTGACGGATTTCTCTGATTTTGACCATAAAACGGCGAAAGGAATTGATGACGTAGTCAACGGACGGCACAGCGTTAACGGTGACGGAGGCGACCCACGGTGATTAACGGTTAAGACCGCCGACCCAACCACAAACGTTTGCGAACAGCATAGAACATTCCAAAGCTTTTAATAATTTCTTATTCTAGTCAGTTTCGTCGTCATCTTGCGCTCCCTGAATATTCAGTGTTTTAAAACTGTGGGTAAATCAAATTCGAACTAAAACAATGAATTGTTTTGAAATTTTTTCATTCCAAACACTATAATTTCTAAAAAAAATTAAAAGGATGGAGATGCATCAAGCATCTTAAAATATCTTTTTAGATATTCAGTGTCTTAAAGTATTGTATCCTTAATGTATTTTTTTATTATGCCTATTAAACTGAAATATTACATGCATTCAATACTATAAATTATTTTTTTTGTACTTTCAAGTATTTAAATTGTTGGACGTAAAATTGCAAAAAAATATACTTGAAAGTGATAGACACATCCGAAAATATCAAAGTACTGTGTCCACCATAAAATACTTTGAAGCACTTGACACATCTAAAAATATACTTCAAAATACTAAATACATATTAACCTTTTTTAGAATTTGAAAAATAGAGTTGTTCATTCATGGGTTCACAAACTATTCTCGAAGTGACCTAACACAATTTTAATTTTAATTTTAAGCTTTCGTCCCATGTTTAGCTTATTCCTATATTGCACAAACGCCATCGCTCAACGGCGTAAATACTGAGTCAACTATGTTTGACTTGTTCTAACAATGTAACTATTTGACGTGGACAAGATAACTCCTTACTCATCTTAATGTCAGGGCTACTTTATCCAAGTTAACATATTTTTCTTACACATTGAATAAAGCATAAAAAAAATATAAATAACATTATTATAATACACAAATAATAATATTGTGAGTTTATATAATTTTTTACCTTCACTGGATAATTTGGGTTAGTTAATTTTTTTTTTTTGATAAAAAAGTTTTGGAGGGGTTTGACATCAGTCCCCCACCAAAGCCAGGACACGGCCCTGGGCTCTATGAGCACTTACTGGAGACCTACGAGATCGCCTACCAAAAGAGTCCCAGTGACGGTAAGGGGATCGAACCCACGACCCAAGGGCCTAGTCTTGGATCCCTTACCATCTGTGCCAACTAATTTTATTTCTTAGGTGAGTGCCAAGCGCCTCGTAGCGCATTGGCACCAGTGCTAGCCTTAGGAGCTGGCCTCCCCCCTCTCCTTCAGGGCTTCGATCCCTGCCTCATGTATCAAAAAAAAAAAAAGAACGAGGAAGAAAATGAATCCAACTTGAATTTTGCTTGAAGTGTGAAAGATGGTGGGCCTAGGAGCAAAAAGTTCAACACAGCTCTAATATATGGATTCCATTGTCTGGTTTTTAAGATTAAATAAATGCCATTATATTCTAATTAAAAAGCATTTCAGGTTTCACGAATGGCAATATTCAAACCATCACACACCAAGACCAACACGTGAGGCATATAAGTCCACTCATGACTGGTTGAAGTCGGTGCACGTGATATATGCCCTTGCCTTTTGGAATATCATTATCACTAAGTAAAGTAGATGCTGATAATTTCAGAGTAATTAGGCGTCTGATTCTGCTCAAGCTACATACAAAAAAGAAAAAAGATAGTAGCATGTTACTATTATGAATCAACGGCTTTCAATGGTTTTAAAACACAGCAGTATAGTGGAATATGTTCATTTTAATTTCCTGCCCAAATATGGAGTTTCAATGAAGTTTCCTCATTCACACTTCTGATCCATTTTGAACCACCACTTCATTACAACTTGGTTGTGAATCACGCACAACTAACATTAAGAAATGATATATAATTAACTACGAATTAATACGTTTTTTCCACTTCACCCATATTAAAAGCTTCTAAAGAAGAGGGAAAATAAGGAGCAATATTATTAATCATTAATTATAAGAATAAAATTGACAAATAAAAATTAATTAATCTACAAATGACTTATATTGTGAATCAAATAGAATAAGTCATTTCTAATATATTTTACGGAAACCAAAATAAATATTATATTTGTGTCTCACTAACTATCTTAATTAAAAATTTAGGAAAAATTTTTTTAGGTCTCAGGGGATCAAGAAAATATCACAAAAATCCCAAAAAGAATTTAGATGTTAGAAAAGTCTCCAAAAATTATTAATTCCACAGATGAAGTTGTTAATCGCACAAATGAGAATTGTTGATACTAAAAAATGAGCTATTAACAGAACTTTTCTGATATGTGAATTTCCCTTAAGACTTTTTTAATATTTTCTTAGTTCTTTGATACTTGACAAAAAAATTTCCTAAAAATTAATAACTTTTCAACTTTAATTTACCCATATTTAATATGCACTCTACCGCAAGTATATGAAGCATGCACAGCAATAAATTAATCATAAAATTGTGTGTGTGTATATATATATATGTTAAAAGTATAATAATGGGACTTATAAATAAGAGGGGGAAAGCTTCTATTTGCATTATAAATAAGGCCCATAATAGTATTTTTTTTTTTGGTCATGAATTTTTTTATTATTTTATGTATAAATACGGTTAAATAACCAAAAATTTCCACAAACTTGGAAACATTATGCGAACAACTCTCATGATATTCGGAATTTAATAATAAGTCACCCTAAACTTGTACAGACCAATCCAACCATTGATTATATTTTCCTTTAAATTTTATTTTTGCACACATACGTATATAAACCCACAAATTAAATTTTGAGTTTTATGTGTAACTTCTTAAACATTAAGCTATACGTAGATAAGTACTGAACAAAAAAATAATAATATTATAATTATATAGATAATAAATGTAAGAGTTTGAGGAGGTTTATTTTAAAGTTTCAAAGTATATGTACATAATATATAGTTAAAGAGTTGTATATAATTTGACCATGAAATAGAAATATATATAGATATATCACTGATTCTCTATTTTTCTTATAACACGTGCCACTTCAAACAACTAAAGTTTGAACGCAGATATTTAAAATAAGAAGCATACTTTAAGTAACCATCAAAACGTGGTACTTAACATTTAAATTAATAATATGCGGTACATGGGTGAGTAATGAAAATTAAATCAATTAAAAAATTAATGGTCGTTAAGTAGTGTTGGAAATATTTTTGTAATTAAGCCTCGTGTAAGAATGAGAGATACAGTATATCAAAAAATCTGATGTCGTTGTGAGATGTTTGGACATAGCAAAACCAAACATATAACATTATCCATTAATTAAGGTTTCTCATGGGCAGTGTTAAAATTATTTAAAATATTTATATTTATCATTTTTTAAAAAATTATTTTATTTAACGTATAAATTGACCTATAATTTAAGAATATATAATATAATAAAATAACTTATTCAACTTCATTAATATTTTCATCAAACAAAAATCAACTATATCTTAGTAATGAATTCTCATTCCATGCTTTTCTTTACGTGTTTCTTAGGTGTTTTTCTCCCTAAGAAGTACATAAAGAAATGTTGATGGTACTTTTTAATTTTTTTTATTTTACCTTATAGGGTTAAGGTACAAAAATACACATGAGCTTTTTCTCCAGGAGCAAAAATACATATATACTTTTTTAAGGAGCAAAAATACACATGTGGTTACCATTTTGGTACAAAATTCACATCTCACCGTTAAATCACTGTTCACCGTGATGAGAGAGAAATAGATGAGGTAAATAGTAACTTAATGTCGGTGAACAGTGACTTAACGGCGATATGTGACTTTTGCACCAAAATGGTAATCACATGTGTATTTTTGCTCCTAAAAAAAATATATGTGTATTTTTTTGCTCATTGGGGAAAATCTTATATATATTTTTACACCTTAATCTTTACTTTATACGTTTATTAAGAAAAAGAATACCTAAGAAACACATAAAAACAAGCATAAAACGTGGAGTCGTCTTTGTAATACGATTTCTCATGTCAATGTCGACTGGAGAAATGATCACGTGTGAATTGAAATAGCGATACGTGTTCCCATTTGGCTTACCTCAGGCAGCGAGAATGCTCGCTATATAAGCGCCACGTAGCTTTTCTCATGGACCAAGTGGGGCCCATATGGCTATGGCTTCGTTGAATAAGTCAAACCCCCTCTGATTTTTTTAAGCACTTTCTAACTCCCAATACCCATCCCATTATTTATTCATCGATCATATGTTCTCCACAGTTCACAAAAGTTATATTTTTTATATCAAACAAATAATTAAAAAGTATATTTTCACCAAAAATATTACAATCATAGAGGAAATTTATATAAAATATAATACAAATGTTTTTTTGTCTGAGTCTTTATTTTTATATCAATAATCTTTTTCTCTTGAATGTTTTGAGTCGGGTCCTCCAGATCCAGTTAAAAATTCATGCGATTAGCATTGACATAACCGTAGTAATTATGATGTCTATACCAGTATAACAACTTATCCTTGCTGGTAAAAAAAGCTTATATTAAAAAAAGGAAATAATATTGATATGCATTCCTGCATGTCCCTAATATTTAAAGGTAGCTAACTGAATATATTAAAGAAATTATATAAATTAGTTAATTTAAAAAATTGTGACTTGATCTCCCTAAAATATTTAGAACAAAATTTAAATCCCCTATTAGCTCTTGTAATAGAGATGAGAGGTAGTATATACATGCATGTGTGAAGCATATTTTATTGTCACACTCTGAGGTTAGATCCCCCTCTATAGGCTTATGCATAGGAGAAATTTTTGTGTAAACCTAATTTGTCACGTTATTTGTGGTCTGACTAATTAAAGTATAACAATTCGGCTAACATTACTCTTGATTGGTTGTTCACGTATTTTATATTTTTATTTTTCTTAAGAAATGATTCCTTTCGTTAATATTTCACAAGTAATGAAAAAGTGAATATTATGAAATATTTTAATTTTATTAATATGCTAGCTAATATTTAGGAAGCGTCAAATCAGCTCGTGAGTATTTTAATTGATTAGACAATAATCAATGTGACAAATAGGTTCATACAAGAATTTCTCCACGCACAAAAGGGAAGTTCATAAATCTACCATATTACTGTATCATTCACTCATATCACGCAATCAAACTATTTTTATTTTTAATTTAAGCAATGATATTTACAAACTACTTTTTACTTGGAACTAGGGGTGTTTATGGGTAGAGTTGGGCTAAACATGACCCCTACCCAATGCTCAACCCAAAAGATAAACAAATATCTTTTGTAGACAGCGCCTTGAAAGCTTGAGTAATTTTAAGCTGGGATGGGTAGGCTTCTACATGCTCAAGAATCTCCGTAAAAGTGGGAATATATATATATATATATATATAGACACATACAAAAAAAAAATTGATATTTCAAAAACATATTCTATATAAGAGTGCTTTTTAAATTTGATTGTTTGCTTCAATTCATAGGCCAATGAAAAAAATTAATTCACTGGGATTAATTTCTTACTATTTAATAATAATTTATTTCTCAAACACTCAATTTATCAATTTCTTAATTCAATGTGTTTATGAAAAACTATCCATATTTGTTGAGTAAATAGAAAATAAGTTTATTCATTGTATTCTAATTAAATGGTAAGTAAATATATTTATTCAATTTTGTCAAATAATGAATATATGTATATATATTTTAAATATATTTTAAATAATATACAAATATATACTTGGGCGAGGCCAAATGGATAAGCCAACATACCTTACCCAATTCTTGGCCTTGTATGGTACTTAGCTTAGCTCAAAGATGCTCAAATAGTTTATGGGCTGATTTTTTAGGCTGATTATGCCGTTTGGATGAGGCCTAGAATTGCTACAATACGAGTAAGGCCCAATTTGGTGTTTGGCCCAAATACATGATTCATTAGCTATGGAACCAGAATGGGCCGAAATAAGTAAAAAATGTGTCATACGAGTCTGTCCATTTTTTTTTTACTTTTTTTGGTTGCCCGCTAGGCTTACTAGAACCTTTGGTTTCAATTAATCCAGATTCTCCCGAGTCGAGTCCATGGTTGTGGGGAAAGAGCTCCCAATATCATTTTCTTTATTCCCACGTCTCGAATCGAAGACATGGTTAAAAGAGAACAAGTCCCTTACCACTTACTCCTTATGGATGTTGGTCGTTTGTTCTTTTTTACATTCTTACTTTTCTTCATGAATTACCCATCAATATTAGCTAGCATAGGAGCTTATTCGGACAGAATCAGGCTTCTGCTAATTTTTACCTATCATCCCTTCAAAAGATCTTCACTTTGTTAAGGAATTACTTTCGGTCTTAAGTATAATATATAGTTGACTTTTTTTAGAGAAATTAAAAAAACTAAGTTATTATTATAATTGTTGTATATTCTTAGTTTATATATCAGTTTATTAGTCAAATTAGTTAGTTTAAAGAAATATATAAATATATATTTTCTTAAGTAATTTAACTAGTTTCTTTAACATTTTTAAAAACATTCAAATTTATTTTATATATATGTAGAACTGTAAGGAGTATAATTTTTCAAGAACTTGTCAAAGGGCGGGTCTGTGGTAAAAATAATAGGCTTCGTGAAGATTCCTCGCCATGACAAGTCAGGTGTCTCATATTCACTCAAATGACATTGCAAAAGATATATATATATATATATATATATATATATATATATATATATATATATATATATATATATAATATTGCTTTGACTAACTTCTTTTCTCACCTTCATTTATTTATTTCACCCAATATTTCTTTCTTTCTTTCTTTTTTTGACACCCCTGTTTTATAAAATGAGGTTATTATATATGTTGTATCTTTCTATTATATTTTATGCATTGATTCTTACTCAAAAAATATGTCCATGGGGTTAAATTAAAATTAAACTTAACAGTTTTTGCAAGAAATATTGCAACATGATCCCTTGTTTCCGTCCTCATATATATATATAAAAGAGTGGGGAAGAAAAGCACATGAGAGCACATGTGGAAATGAAAAATGGAGGAGGAGGACATGATGAGATGTTGAGAATTCACACATGCTTCCTTCCTTTTTTTAGTGTGTGTTGACAATTTTAATAATAAAAATAATAAAAGTGAACATTCACATATGCCCCTACCTCTCTCTCTAATTATACCCTTCCATTTTTCTTTCATTATATATAGAAATAATGAATGTCTTTTCTTTTCTTTTTTTTGGGTAGCAACACAAAAATTACAAGAAGAAGCAATGAATATATCCACCCTGATATGATACTCGTTGACAACTAAGGATCATATAAACGGAAAAGATCCCTATTTAAAAATTCTGTTGACAAGAAAAGCTTAAATTTAAATACGATACTTTCTATATATGAAATCTTGTAGGGTACTAGTACTTTATTTATGCATATAAAAGCATATATATATATAGGTTGTCCTAGCTTAACCACGGGTCTTGAGTTCGAGACGTGAGAATGCAGCATGCATGGGTGGTAGAGGCTTTCCCCCAAAAGGGGCCAACCCGATCTCAGTCCAGATTAGTTTGGGGCCGTTGATGTGCCTGAAAGATGGTCTGCCCTGGGACACCGGATGCACTACGCAAAAAAGAAAAAGCATATATATATATATATATGGTCCTTGTTGCCAATAAAATTTCTAAACAAAGACTTTAATCAACCCCCCCATAAAAGAAAAGAAAAGAGGCTATACATATATAATACGAGAATTAAATTATAAAATTGATTTCATGTGAAGTATATGCAATTATTTGTGTCTCCATGTTTTACTACTAGAAAAAAGCCTTGCCAATAAAATTTCTAAACAAAGACTTTAATCAACCCCCCCCCCAAAAAAAAAAGAAAAGAGGCTATACATATATAATACGAGAATTAAATTATAAAATTGATTTCATGTGAAGTATATGCAATTATTTGTGTCTCCATGTTTTACTACTAGAAAAAAGCCTTTTAAAACTAGTTGAGATTGGCTTTTTAAATTGGGTTTAAGTCTAATCTTGTCTCTATCAATTTAAAAAGGATACTAAACTTACAACTGGTCTCAAAAGCCACTTTTTCAGGTTTGTTGATTAGATGACTAGTGATAACAAGTTTCAATTTATAATAAAAAAAAGTGTCTACTCTTTAAACCATAAACCAGGTAAATTCCATACCCAGTCTAAAAGTTGGGCTTTTTTTTAATGTATGATTTATTTTGTTTCACAGAAACCTTGTTCTATGGTATATGTTGCAATATAAATTATACTTACAGCTTTAAAATTTCAAATGTAATCGATATAGGAATTGACACTTTTTTCTGATGGTTTTTTTCATCCATAGCTCAATATTCACACACACACACACTAATTATAATGATAATATTTTTTTAAAATCCTTGATAATATGGTGAATAATCCAATTATACTACGACGTGTGTGTCACAACCTACCACCATTGCAACACTGAGTTGGTAGGCGGTTGATTATTGGAAATGCACTTAGTCTTCAACCATATAATCAGAGTCCTGAGACGACGTTCCTCAACAATTAATAAAAATTAAAATATAAAGTGTGGGGTTGTTAAGAGAATTTTATTAATATGTGGACAGGTATAATTTGAACATATCTAGAACCAGATGTGGATTATTGGTGAGAGCTTTTTATATAATTTCTTGACCATATAAAAATCAGAGTGTTGAGAACAGCCAACCATGCACTTACAACACAAGCAACACTGATGCGAAGTTTGACCTCAACAACACGACAGAATAATAAAATAGGGAAAATTCTTTTTAGGGCCCAAGGTAGGAAAATATTATCAAAAAAGTCCCTAAGAAAAGTCAAATGTTAAAAAAGGCCCTAGGACCTTTTCTGATATTATTTCAGAAAAACGTAGTTGTTAACGAGTACTGATATAGTTGTTAACGGATACTGATTTTGTTGTTAATGGGGTACTGATATTATTGTTAACGTTGTTTCAAATAATACTAGAAAATGTCTTAGAGCTTTTTTTAACATTTGACTTTTCTTAGGATTTTTTTTTATTATTTTCTTACCTTGGGACCTGAAAGGAATTTTTCCAATAAAATACTCTCTTCAATTCTACATATAATATATAGTGAATTTTTTTTTTAGAAATTAATGAAGTTAAATACATTACTTAATCATATTATGTGTTATACATGCTTATATTATATATTAATTTATAAGTTAGAAAAAATAGTTTGAAGAAAAATAATAACTATAAAAATTTTAAAATAATTTAATTAGTTTTCTTAATACATGTAAAAAAATTAACTTTATCTTATATTTAGAATAGGAAAAAGTAATTGTAAGTATAGTTAATTGTTTCTGAAATATATTAGTGACATTTATAATAAAGTTGATGTAAAAAAATTGAGCTACGTACGTTTAAGATACACAATAACAAAAAATAAAATAAAAACTGACGTAATATTTTTTTAAAATATTTTAAGTTCAATCTTTATCTTCTAGTGACGTGATACATTTTATACAATAATAGTCAATTTTATATATCACGCCAACTAATTATAATAAGGGGCGTGTAAAGAAGATAATTTTGATTTAACTCACGCCAATTACACTAGTCTCGATCCAGATCATCAGATCAATCTAATTGGTATGATACATCAAGATAAATTTAAGCCTTAATTTTATATAATTAACTACGTTCAATTTTATGCCATGCACAGATAGCCTCCGTCATGTTTAAAAGTTTACAATATTAAATTTTCTTAACTCATATTTGTCTAGAAAATTCCCCTCTCTTTAGTTTTTTTCGTTACTTATTTATATCTAACTTAAAGTTTAAAGATATTATATATTATATGTATATAATTTAATATTTATAAAGCTTATATGTACAGATTGGATAAGAGTTTTAGGAAGTTATTTTTCAAAAAGAGATATTCTTTTTTATTTTGATAACATCTTATTTCCCCCATCAAGTCTGAAGTTTTCAGTCCATATGTTGAAACTCCTAACATAATGAAACTAAACCAGATGCCAATAGGATATTCAAATATTCAATTTAAGCATCATGCTCCTCTACAGAAAGATGAAGATCCAGGGACTCTGTAAGCTATCTGGTGGTGCAAGGTAGCCATTAATATGTCACCAGAGAGAGTATATCCGAACCCCACTTGTTTTGCTCTTTTCCAAAAACTCCTTCGTCTTTTCTTCTTCTTCGGCTCGTCCCCATTTTTTTTCAACAGCTTACGACAAATTTTGATATACTTAATATATAACTAAATTCAATTCAAATGGTTCAATCTGTAAAAGCATGAATGCATTGCATGGTCAATATATTGGGAGTCGTGAGTGACCCTATATATGGCTCGAATCTTCTTTAACATTAAATGAAAATGATTGGTTTAACGCAAATAATCAATGAAATAAAAAATATATAAAGTGAGATCCAGGAAGCTAATTTAAGAGATGGGGTTCATATTCCAGAATGAGATTTGGTTTGCTTAAATTCTTCACTTCCCACACTTTATATCAAATCAAAATTTGGTCATTTAGGTGTGTTAGGTTGGCTGTTCACCCTTTTATATTTCTTACTTTTTTTTCATACCCAATTAATTAAATACTTGCTATATCAACTCATAACTTCTTCATTTGTCCATATCTCCCTCCATTTTTCTTTTTTCCAATTTTTTGGGCCTCAATTCACCCCCTTTTCTATTTCATCCTCCACCATATTACATGCTAGTGTATATAATTATCATGAAGGAATTTTTAGTTTTATTTTAGAAATGGAAATTAGTTATTCCAGCTCTATCTATTATTACAATACAATGCATTTATCCCCTCTCTGTTTTAATTAAATTATATAATCTTTCCATAAATTATTACACTATACTCTCTTAAATGTTTAATATTTCATTTTCAATCCTCAATTAATTAAGCTTAACTCTCAAACTCTTACATTTTTCTTTTGACCAAAACATGTCTTGTTAACATAAGGGCTAAACTAGTATATAATTAACTATATATATACATAGATATTGTTGTTTCCCTCTTTGTTCTGTTTTGTTTTTTTAAAAATTTTGTTTCTTTTGATTTAGAAGAAGTGATAAAGTATTAGTATATCATGAGATTGAGCTTGCGAGCATTGTTGTTAAACTCGTGAATTAGCTCTCTGAGTTTACCATTTTTTTATTTAATTTTTAGCTTATAAAATTGTGTCGAATTATTGATAAACTCGTACCAACTGTGAACTAGGTTAGACTCATGAGTTTACATACTGAGTAATTTACTATTTTTATGTTTCTAGCTTATAAAAACATCCTTGTTAAACTTGTGTTAACATTTTTTATTTGATCATACCTATTAGCTTTATATATGAATTTTATAGAAATTTCTTTTTTAAGTATGATAAATTATGAATATTGATGGATTTAATTTTAATTATTTATATTTAAAATAATTTACATCAAATTATTGACATTTTTAACTATGCATTGTTACTACCTGTTCAGTGCTCGTTTAGAAAGTTATGGAAAGTACTTTTTTAATCAATTTTCTTTAAGGTGAGATAAAACTCTTCATGTACTTACCTTCTTAACTGTAAAATCACTTTTTAAAAACCTAAAACAAGCACATATTTACTGATAAAAGTAAACTCTTATAAAGTTACGATTATAATTTTTTATACGAGTTTACGTTATTATCACCACGTGGTTTGCAACATTATCTACAAGAGATCCAAAGGCAATGAAATCAAAATAGATAAAATGTCACTCTTCATCATTTTTAATCTAGAAGCTACTTAATTAATTTATGTAATAAATAGGTTTACTTCAACAAATGTGACATAATCTTTCTAAAAAATTATTTTACAATAGTAGACTATATGTATCATTTTGTAAGTTAGATAAATTAGTTTAGAAAAAATAAATATACAGGATAAAATGGTTTGAAATCTAATATTTTTGACTAAATTCAACTCCTACTTAAATCTTTTATATATATATATATAAAATAAGGAGAAGAGGTTGTACACTATTTATAATTTCAAAACGACTACATGACCCATATTAAGTTTGATAACAATACAAAGCAATAACTTATCCACATAAAGTGATAAAACTATGAAATCACACAACTTACAAACTACAAAAATGCAACTATTAAATTATTTGTAAATACATGATAAAGTATATGTAGTTTATTTTTTTTAAAAAAAAATTATGTCTGCTAATTGTAGTCCCGACAAGGTAGAGAAAAAGGGGGAACAATGCAACAACAACAAATTGTTTCGAAAAAGAAAAAGAAAAACAATCAAGAGGGACAGAGGAAGCAATGGCATGAATGACCATCAAGTTCAACTACACAACCAGTAAAAGTGACCCACGTGTCCAAGTTAATGTGGGCCTTTTAAAACTATGGTCCTAGTATATTTTTTAAAAAGATCCCTGCGCGCAGATTATCAATATGTTTTTTCTTTTCAAAATTTTCATTTATAATAGGATATTTTTTTAGAGGTGTTATTTAATATTCAATAATCTATAAAATATAATTGCCTCCAATAAAAAGATATCAATTCTTAATATAAAAAATATTTTTAAAATTTATGTTTACCTAATAAAGTTATATAATTTTTTAAAAGTAAATTATATATTGACTCGTTTTTATAAAATAAAAATTATACTCTTTATTGCATTTTTTTCCTTGATTTGACAATGGACATTGACCTCAATGAATTTGACAAAATTGATACCTTGCCGTACATAGAATTTGACTTGGTCACACAACACAGGAAATTAAAGAACGGATGACTCATTGCGGTATTAGCCGGTATACAACAAATTCATTATAGGATAGAAGGGAACAGCGTATTCTCATAAGAGAACATAGAACATTGTTTTGTGTGTGATATATACAGACTTCTTTTCTTTTTTTTGAATAATACTGGAATCAGAATTTCAAGTTTCAACATAGATATTACATCAACTTGAGCTAATACTCCTAATCTTAATCAACATCCACGAATAAAAGGAGGAGTTGATCAAAGAGACAAACAACCTCATCTATGCTATGAGAGTATTTGATTAATTGATTAGCAATTTGTTCGATTTTTGGTTCTAGATCCTATGGATTATGAATAAGAAAAAGAGGAAAAAAGAAGGTGAAATAAGTATGTAGGTAGAAGTCCTATATTGGATAAAATAAGAGAAGTGGAAAAATATATAAGCCTCTACTTCAATGCTCTAAATTGGCCATTTGGGACACCCCACTTTTGTAGAGGAGCGAGGATGTAGGTGGGCCTTGGTCCAACACACATGTGTCCATCGTTTGTCCCCTGTTGGGTCGCGTGTGTGTGAGATTAAAAATTATTTTTATTTAGTCCAAAATAGTCCTTAAATTTTTTACTAATTTCTTTTTTGCCCCTCCATGTTTTTCTGAACCAACGCTAGTATCGAATCATTATTTCCAAAACAGAAATGATGTGACCAATATTGGTTCGCCAACGTAGTACTGTTTCATCGTGTCCAATCACCCGTCGTGTCCATTCCCCGGTGATCGTTCATGTCCATCTAACTAGTTTCTTGACATTTATAAATAGATGTGCGGATGACAAAAATTTTACTCAATTTTCATCACACCACTACCACACATACAGTATTTTGCATTCTGCCATATTCTATACACTGTGCAATTACTCTACATTTGGTTGTGTTTGTGAGGGCTCCTGATTGATAGTGTCATTGTTCTGGAGACACAATATATTCTATCCTAAGAGACAATTGTTTGAGATGCTTAGACATACGTATAAAGGGAACAAATTGTCTTTAGGAGACAACATCCGTTGGGCTTGGATTTCATCAATTTTATCGTTATTAACTTTGCCAGTCCTTTGATTTTTTTTCATTGTTTTCTATATCATACAAAATTGTTATACATTTACAAATTTTTCCATCTTAGTTACACAAATTTTGATCCTTGTGAAAATTTATACTTCTAAAGTATTTCCAACAACAATCTTAAGACAATTTAATATTGATTTGCTCTATTGGCATTGGAATCAGTTAAAGTTAATTCATAACATTAATGTCTAGGAAAGTGATTTAAATGCCAAGCCTTAATATAGTAGTTATTTAAGTAGTCACTATTGCAATAGCACAGAGAGACTCTCACTTGATTTGCACTTACTTGGCCAATTCATATGATGAACAAAGTTGGTTTCATGTATTGGTAGAAATGTGATTATATCTTTCATTTTATTGAGTTGAATCTATGTTTGGTATCTTTAATTGTAATTATTACATTGTCCGTAGATTAATCTATGTGATTAATCAGAGTTTTTATTTTAGTAATAGAAATGGCAAGTACAAATTTAATGAACCTAAGTGGTTTTACTCCAATGCTCGACGAAAAACCAGAAAAGTTCAATAGGAATGATTTCAAGAGAGAGCATCATAAAATGTTTTTCTACTTAACTATCCTGAACTTGGCACGGTTTCTTATTGAAGATGCTCCAAAATTGAAAGAAGGACAACCATCAGACAAGGAAAAGGTTGCTGCAATAAATGTTTGAATGCATTTTGATTTCCTATGTAAGAATTATATTCTCAATGGTCTAGACAATACGTTGTATACTGTGTATAGTACTTTGGAGACAGCCAAGGCATTATGGGAAAGTCTAGACAAGAGATTTATAATATGTAGGTTTTTGAACTTCAAAATGCATGACTCTAAATCTATGGTGAGTCAAGTTGAAGAACTTCAAATGATTGTACATGAAATTCACGCCGAAGGGATGTCCCTTAATGAGTCTTTCCAAGTTGTAGCATTTATAGAAAAATTGTCACCATCTTGGAAAGATTTCAATAATTATCTCAAGCATAAGCTTAAAGAGATATCACTTAAAGATCTAATTGTGAGATTGTGAATAGAAGAACATAATAAGATCTCTGAAAAAGAAATTTGGCAGGAATCTTGTAGTCTCAAAGGCTAATATTGTTGAAGATGGTTCGAAGTTCAATAAACTAAAACGCTTTGATGAGGGATCATCTAAGTAAGCCCAAAGCAAAAGTTAGAAATTCAAAGGCAATTGTTATAATTGTGGGAAGCCTGGTCACCTTGCTAAGGATTGTAAGAAGACAAATAATCTCAAGAAGAAGAAGAACACTTTAGCCAATATGGTTGAAACTACTACTGACATGATTGAAAACATGTATCTTTCAATGGTTGTGATGAAATATATCTTGGTTGGAAATACCAAGAAGTGTTGGGTGGATGTTGGTGCCACTAGGCATGTGTATGCCAACAGATGGATGTTCTCTTCTTATACTCCTGTGAAGCCAGATAGATGAACAACTTTATATGGATAATTTTTCTATTTCAAATGTGGAAGGTGTAGGGAAGGTGGCCTTAAAGATGACTTCTAGAAAAGTTGTAACACTCAATGATATGTTTTATGTGTCTGACATTCATAAGAATTTAGTGTCTTAATCCCTTTTAAGAAAGAATGGTTTTAAACTTGTATTTGTTTTTGATAAGTTTGTAATTTATAAAAAAGACTTGTATGTAGGAAAAAGTTACCTTAATGAGGGTCTTTTCAAGCATATTGTAATAACTGTAACTAATGATAGCGTTATCAATAATAATATTGCTTTTGTTTATTTGCTTGAGTCCTTTGATTTATGGCTTTAAAGATTAGGGCATATTAATTTTAGATCAATTAAAAGTTTAATTCATTTAGATTTATTACCTAAAATTGATTGTTCAAACAATAATAAATGTCAAATATGTATCGAATCAAAATTTTCTAAATTACCATTTCCTTCTGTTGAAAGATCAATTGAGTTCATAAATTTAATACATAATGATTTATGTGATATAAAATTTGTACCATATAGGGATAATAAGAAATATTTTATTACGTTTGTTGACAATTGTAGGAGATATTGTTATGTGTATTTGTTTAATAGTAAAAATGAAACTATTATTACTTTTAGACAATATAAAAACGAAGTTGAAAATCAACTTACTACGAAAATTAAAGTATTAAGGAGTGATTGTGGGGAAGAATAAGATGGTCCCTTCAAGCAATTTTGTATAGAGTCTGATATTATACACCATATGACTGCTCCTTATGCTCCACAATCAAATGGAACTCCAAAGAGGAAAAATTGGACATTGAAAGAAATAATGAATGCAATGTTGATTAAGTCCGGTTTACCACGGAATTTGTGGGGGGGAATCCATTTTAACAGCTAACTTTTTAATTAATAGAGTTCCCCACAAAAGGATACAAAGCATGTCATACAAAGTATGGAAAGGAAAGAAACCTTCATTAAAATATTTGAAATTGTGGGGGTGTTTGGCTAAGGTTGCAATTCTTAAGGTTGAGAATCCGACCTAAGATAGTTGATTGTGTGTTTATTAGCTATGCACTTAATTGTAGTGCATATCAGTTTTTGGTTTATAAGTTCGATGTATCAGATATCCATGTTAATACGGTTATTGAGTCAAGGGACGCTACGTTCTTTGAGAATGTATTTTCATATAACAAGGGAAATGATGATAATATTATTGTGATACCTCAGGATACTACTACTAATGATGATCCTATAGAGGAGGAACCTAAACGAAGTACTAGGCAAAAGATCGCAACATCCTTTAGGGCTGATTTTTTGACCTTTTTATTGGAAAATGAGCATCGAACATATGGAAAGGCTATGGGCTCCCTTAAAACATCATTTTGGGAAGAGACTATCAATAATGAAGTTGAATCCATTATGTCAAACCACACTTGGGAATTGGTTCACTTTTCTCCAGGTAATAAGCCTCTAGGAACTAAATAGGTCTTCAAAAATAAGATGAAAGCAGATCGCACTATTTGTAAGTACAAAGCTAGACTGGTAGTAAAAGGCTATAGACAATGTGAAGGCCTAGACTACTTTGATACATATTCACTTATTACAAGGATTACATCCATTCAAATGTTAATTGAGTTAGCAGCTTGAATGGGTTGGAGTTACATCAAATGGATGTAAAGACAACTTTTTTGAATGGTGATTTAGAAGAAGAGATTTATTTAGAACAATTTGAGGGAATTGTTGTCTCAAGACAAGAACAAAATTTTTTTCATTTAATAAAGTTTATTTATGGACTTAAGCAAGCACCGAAACAATGGGATGCGAAATTCGAAGAAGTTGTGTTATCGAATGGTTTTAGTATTAATGAATGTGACAAGTGTGTCTATGTTCGGAATACTTAAAATAGGTTTGCCATAGTCTATCTTTATAATAATTGGTAGACAACGTGATAATAATTGGCAGCAATAACCGAATGACTAAATCTATTAAGTGATTGCTTACCAATAAGTTGACATGAAAGATATGAGTCTAACATATATTATTTTGAGAATTAAAATCCATAGAACATTTGATGGTTTGGATTTATTAGTCACACTATATTGTAAAAATTATTAAGAAATTCAAGAGTTTAAATATAACTCATGTAAAGAACCCTGTAGATTATAGTCTTCAACTACTAAAAACTATTGGTAAAGGTGAAGCACAAAAAGAGTATGCTCAAGTACTAGGCAATCTTATGTATGTTATGAATTGCACTAAACGTGATATTGCCTATGCATTGAGCTTGTTGAGTCGCTTTACAAGTAATCCAAACG
Source organism: Acacia confusa (assembly GCA_037074495.1). Taxonomy (NCBI): domain Eukaryota; kingdom Viridiplantae; phylum Streptophyta; class Magnoliopsida; order Fabales; family Fabaceae; genus Acacia; species Acacia confusa. The sequence continues at coordinate 7,778,503 of CM073509.1, forward strand.
AGTATAATTGGAAAGCTATGGTAAGAGTTTTGGGTTACTTGAAGCACACTCAAAACTTTATTTTGCATTATGAAAAGTACCTTGTAGTGCTAAAAGGGTATCGTGATGCAAATTGGGTCATCAGCTCTAACGACACAATATCTATAAGTGGATATATATTCAGCTTTGGTGGTGGTGTTGTATCTTAGAAGCCATCTAAGCAAACCTGCATTGCAAGATCAACTATAGAAACAGAATTTATTGTTTTAGATAAAGCTAGTGAGGAAGCTAAGTGGCTTCTTAACTTTCTCAAGGACATTCCTAATCGGCCAAAGCTAATACTGGCGGTGTGTATACATTATGATAGTCAAGCAGTTATTGGTAGGGTTAAGGATGTCATGTATAATGATAAGTCTAGACATATACGTTGTAGACACGATAATGTTAGACAACTACTCTTTAGTGGAATCATTTCAATTGATTGTGTGAAGTCAAAGGAGAATATAGTGAATCCGTTACCTAAAGGAATACCTAGAGAGTTGATTGAGAATTTGTTGAAAGGAATGAGTTTAAGGCCTATCAATTGTAGATCATTGAGGTAACTAAGTGATGATCAACTGTGAGCACTATGGAGTTTTAAACTCATACTCATTCCTATGACAAGACAATGCATATATGAAGGTAAGCATTTAGGCTTTTATTAGTTTCTTAATTTGATGTGTTCAAATGATGTATATTAAGTTGCATTACAAGAAATCACTTATGTTAGTATGAAGTAGGGGTTGCTTCTATGAGAATTCATGAAGGCCAAATTCTCTAGAACACTCGCAGAACTAGACAAGTGTCCACAGCCAAAATGACCACAACAATGAGAACCAACAATGCTAGAAGAGCGATTGTGTGACTCCTATTGTCTTGGTGTACACTAAAGGTAGATGGTTTAATGACATCATGTTTACCAATTGATCGAGTATACCTGATATGTTTTACTATAGAAGGTTAAATGTGACCTCTACCTATCTCGATGCAGTTGTTTCTCATAGAAGAATTGTACTTTACATACATGTTTATTTGCATTTGATTATGATGGATTAAATTCTTATTCACGTGGGGATTGTTGGATTTTTTGGTATAAATCCTATGGTTTATGAATAAAAAGTAGGTTGGAGAAGAAGAGGAAAAAAATAAAGTGAAATAGGTGTGTGGGTAGAAGTCTCACATTGGACAAAATAGAAGTGAAAGGGTATATAAGCCTCCACTTCACTCCTTTAAATTGACCCCCTAGGGCACCCCACTTTTGTGAAAGGAGAGAGGATATAGGTGGGCCTTGGTCCGCCATAAACATTGTCGCCACCATTCGTCCTGGCTTGGGTCAGTCACGTGTGTGTGAGATTAAAAATATTTTTTTATTTATTTAAATAATTTTAATTTATTCCAAAACAATCCTTGAATTTTTTACTAATTTCTTTTTTGCCCCTCCATGTTTTTCTGAACTAGAGCTAGTATCGGATTGTTGTTACCAAAATAGAAACGTTGCAATCGTCGTTTCCAAAATAGAAATGATGCGACCATTATTTTTTCACCAATGTTGTTATGTTTCATTGCATCTGATCGTCTGTTGTGTCCATTCACCAACAAACATTCTTGTCCATTTGACTAATTTCTTGATATCTATAGATAGATGTGCAGATGACATAAATTTTACTCAATTTTCGTCACTTTGCTACCAGACATAGTATTTTGCATTCTGTCATATTCCATATACTATGCGATTACTCCGCATTTGGTTGTGTTTATGAGGGCTCCTAATTGATAGTACTAACTTTCTGAAGACGCAATCCATTCTATCCTAGAAGACAATTGTTTGAGATCTTTAGACATTTGTATAGATTGAACAAATTGTCTTAAGGAAACAATATCCGTTGGGCTCACATTTCTTCAATTTTATTATTATTAATTTCGGTAGTCTTGTGAGTTTTTTCTATATTATATAGAATTGTTGCATGTTTAAAGATTTTCCATCGTAATTACACATATTCTGATCATTGTGAAAAATTCTACTTTCAAAGTATCTGTGAGTAACCATAACTTACCAATTTCTACAAAAGAAGCATCTCAATATCATCTATAATGTCCTTGAAATGATCACGTTGACCATATCCTCTCAACATATAATTTATGACCTCCATACAATCAATAACTAAATTAATCTTTTTATACCCTTTGGACCACCATAATTGTAAATCCTGAATGAAACCAATTATTTCTGCTAAACCTGGAAGAACATTAACTAATTTGTAGCTGGAGCCTAGAAATATAGCAATAGACCCAATTTTTAAATATACAGACTTCTTACTCCCTCTATCCCAAATCCTATATATAGCGTATGTACAATCACATAAATATAAATATAACTTATAAATATACGGTTATATAGCAGTTGTTCAGCCAAAAAAAAAAAAAAGGCAATAGACACAATTTTTTGTGTAGAATCCAGGCGGTATCCTCCGGTTAATAATTAGAGATTAATCCTCCTCCCAAGGTGTAAAAATCACAAAGTAGGGTTTGCCTTTCCCGATAAAGCATTTTTTATGCACTAGACATAACCTTTAAACCATAAAAGAATATTTGAATATCTCTCTTTGTGAAACAATATCTCTCCATATTTTCATAACCCCTGCTAATTGGAGCTTGGGCTCTAATCTATCAATGGTGAACTAATATATTTCAACATGACTAATGATATGAAATTTAAGAAATAAATCATACTTGAAGTAATATTATGATTTATTGTATTTTTTAGACAATTTTTTTTGGATTTTATACTATGATTTATTTAATCATCATTTTATTAAACAAAAATTAGTAAAAGTAATCGAAGGCATTAACTTTTTCTGCCAACGAATGTTTCAACTCTGCATTTTTTTGGTGCGATGTGGTCTAAGATACAAGTGCATAACTGGTCTCTTACGTTTGTTATAAAGACTACGTCAATGAAAATGGATTTTCATAATTACGGATAGTTTGGGGCCTTTGGTAACCTTATCAATTTAATGCGAAAATGCCATTAATCTGATGTTACTTTATTTTATTTTATTTACAAATTTGTAGGATAGAAATATTATTTTTTATCTTTTTACATTTTTTGATAAATTGTACTCATTTAAATATAAAATAATATTTCAAGAAAAAAATGAAACAGTATTTTTTTAAAAATAAATCATCATCTCTTTTATAAAAAAAGAGTTAAAGTTTAAATTTGTCACGGAAGTTTTGTGAATGGAGCGTCCAACACCCGGAAGTTTATTTGGTATCAAATTTACCCCCGGAAGTATTAAAATGATACCAAAATTATCCCGGAAGTATTAAAAGGGGACTAAATATACCAAAGACTGACGGAACGTCAAATGTCCGTTGGCCACGTCGGAAATATTTTTTTTGGGTTAAAGTACAAATTTGTCATGAAAGTTTTGCGAATGGAGCATCCAGCACCTGGAAGTTTTTTTGGATACCAAATTTACCCGGATTTTTGTCACATCATATAGACACGTCAGATTTTTGTTTTGTTTTTTTTTGTTTTTAGCAAGCTTCATTTTCTCTAGATCCCAGCACCATTCTTCTTGGCCCATACATCCAACCCATATACTTACTGATCTTCTGTCATCCTCACTCCCTCTCGTTTTGACCCAGCAGCTTTACGTAAACAAAACAGATCCAGTGCCATTACGTGAAGCAGATCCAGCGCCATTATGTGAAGCAGAGCAGATCGCGTATCAGTAACCAAATCAACAGAGATCACAGTGAAACACAAATCAACCAAACGCGCAAGAGCAGCTGATCTGCGATGAGTCATACCTCTCGAGCCCTGTGCTCTTTATTTGAAAATTCATGCATCTAGACCCTTGTGTTTTATCTGGCTGATGAACTTCTATTTAAAGGGGTCTCTCTCTCGTCTCTGTGTCATTTGTTAGGCATTGAAAATGAATCCGAAAGCAAAGCTGAAAACTAAAACTTAAACAAAGGGTTGTGCTAGCTATGTTTTTGGCATCGGTTTGCTGGGTCTGTTAATGGTACCAAAATTACCCCAGAAGTATTAAAAAGGGACCAAATATACCCAAAACTGACGGAACGTCAAATGTCCGTTCGCCACGTCGGTTTTTGGTATATTTGATATCATTTTAATACTTTCGAGGTAAATTTGATACCAAAAAAATTTCCACATGCCAGACGCTCTATTCACAAAATTTTCATGACAAATTGTGACTTTAACCCATAAAAAAATATACTCGTATATAGTTCAGCTCAAAATTAAAGAATGTACGAAGCGAAGTTTTCCATGTTTTTGAATAACGGACCCGCATCATGAGACATGAGATGTCTAAATCATCGTCAAAAGTCAGTTTTTGAATTTATGTAATTCTTTTTAAAAAAAAAAAATTATGAAATAGCCGCGACTTGTCATTTTTTCTCATTATTTTTGTGAAGGGGGCATGCTCTATGCAAGTTTTTAGTATTTTTCCTATTTCCTTTTGCTCTCACTCTACGGTCCAATTGAGGCGCTGCTGAAACCTCAAGCTGATTTATGCTTTCTTTTCCTAAATATTCTTTTCTGTCGTTATTGTTCTTCTAATCCCATTCGAGAGTAAATGAATGGTTTCTTCTCACTTTCACTCTTCTGGGTTTCAATCTTCTTCTACTACTTCTTTTGGAAAAAGCGCGTTACTTTTTCAACTCTCCGTTCTTATCTCGAACGAAATGGTAAGTAAATTTCTGGTTTCAATTCTTTTATTATTATTGTGTTTCAGATGGGTCAACCGTTATTGCTTTTAAACGTTTTCGATCTGTATGCTACGTTCCAGGAAGGTGTGTTCTGCGTGTTGTTTTGTCATGTGGGTGCTTGCGTGAACTTGGATTTTTTTTTTTGCCCCATTGCGTGTTACACTTGTTCAGTTGTTTGTTTGCTGAGAAAAAAATGAAAGAGAAGGGAAAAAAATGAAAATACCAAGTTAGATGCATTTGGTCAAAAGCCTGTACTTGTCTGTCTTGAGGTTAAGCAGTTGTTGACCTGTTTTTGGTCATTTTTATCTTTGCCCTTTCTTCTGAGATTATTTTTCGCCTTGATTTTTTGTCTTTTTAATCTTTAGTCTTCAGTGTTACCTATATCAAGGTAAGATTTGAACATTAGATAACAGATCAAGTGTGGATATTAATATTATCATTTCATCCTCCTACCTTCTTTTTTTGGGTCTCTAGATATTTCCTTCTTTTGTCTCTAAATTTGCAATTCTTGGTGGATTGTTTCATTATTTGCTCAATTGTTTCAACAGTAATGCTTAGTTCTGGTTTTATCTGCAAACTTCACACATGCTTCTGGTTTATAATTCAAAGTAATAGTCCATAGTTTATCACTTACTGTTCAATCTAATAAGCCATGTAGTGAAATTTAGTGTTGATTTGATGTGTTTTGAATGTTCTTCTTCTCAGGTGTCTGATTCAATGGATTGGATGATTAATAGGGAATAGACAAGGCACAAAAAAGAGGAGATGAAAGAGGAATCGATAGGACTGATAATTGGAATTTCCATAGGTGTTGTTATTGGAGTGATTTTGGCTATTTCTGCGCTGTTCTGTTTCAGATACCATAGGAAGCGTTCACTGATAGGCAATAGCAGTTCCCGGAGGGCGGCCACCATACCCATCCGTGCGAATGGCGCTGATTCTTGTACTATTCTATCAGACTCAACACTAGGTCCAGAATCACCTGTAAAGTCTGGGAGGAGTGGATCAACCTTCTGGGTTGATGGATTTAGGAAGAGTAGCATGGTTTCAGCATCTGGAATACCTGAGTATTCATACAAGTATGTATTTCTTATCTGAAGTTGCAATCCTACAAACTTGGTCCTACATTTAAGACCGGATATAGTACTTAGTCTTGCATATTTTTTCATTGGAACAGGAAATGATCCATGTAAATGAAATGTGCATGCATTATGATCTGTGTGCGTTGAAGAAAAACTCATTGGATGGCTAGAATGCGTTAGTCTTTCCACCATTATACTATTAAGCTTGTTAATTTAGATGTAGTGCTTGAAGGCATGTGTTTCTTTGCACAGGCTTAATATGCCTCAGCTACTTTCATAAGGTTCTTACTTTTTAGGATTTGCAGCATCAGATATTCTGTTTATTGATGTGATAAATTAATTGAACATTATTTGTAGCTTGTATTAGAGTTAAACATTAGTTGAACTTAATAGATGAGAGGCTGCATTTTCATACCCTGTCTGGTCCTTCTGTCTTTCTGTTTAATATTGTGTTCACACTTCAGGGATCTGCAGAGGGCGACATATAATTTCACGACAATCATAGGACATGGTGCGTTTGGTCCTGTTTATAAAGCTCAGATGTCTACTGGGGAGACGGTTGCAGTTAAAGTTCTTGCAACTAATTCTAAGCAAGGGGAGAAAGAATTCCATACAGAGGTTGATCGTTACTGTGAATCATTTACTAGCTTATGGAATTTTCCTTACATTTAATTTCAGTGATATAAATTTAGAGTTGAGCAATTTTTAAACAGGGTAACTTGAATAAATGAATGGTAAAAGTCTAACTAAGAAGAAAAATAAAGCAATGGTGTCAATGAATCTTGTTCTTTGAAACCCTTTTGGAAAATTGAAAATTAAATGCATTTTTATGACTACGTCTTGAATTAAAAAATTTCTTTTAATTGTTGATATACATAATTGGGGGCTTGACATGCTTGCCTTGGGTTTTTTTGTTGGGGCGGGGGGGGGGGGGGGGGGGGGGGCAGCAGTTCGTGATTTTATTTTCGTTCAGTCTCTAGGTATCATGGAGTTGATTCTTTGTTACTGATGAATTTTTAGTTTTTGAAGAGTAAATAATCAGTTTTGACGTATCATGATATTTTGAATTATTGTCAGGTTATGTTATTGGGGAGGTTGCATCATAGAAACCTGGTGAATTTAATTGGATATTGTGCAGAAAAAGGTCAGCATATGCTGATTTACGTCTACATGAGTAAAGGCAGCCTGGCTTCCCACTTGTATAGTAAGTTTCCTCCGTCTTTTTTACTTGAATAAATTTCAATTATTTGGGAACCTGGGTTTGTAATTAGGGTTTTGTTAGCCCATATCTAGATTTAATGTAGGCTTATGAAACTGATTGTTATTAAAATGCCTATTCTTAGTGGGGTTTCTACTGATTGTGTACAGGGGCACACTATCCGTTTTTGTACTTCTCTTTTCTTTCTGTATCTCACTGACTACATTTATGACTGCAGAGGATATGGGATTCAATTACAAATGAAATTAAAATCACCTTTCTTGTCTCTCTATTCAGGTGATGAGAACAAGGCACTGAGCTGGGATTTGAGGTTTCATATAGCCTTGGATGTAGCAAGAGGCTTGGAATATCTTCATGATGGGGTAACTGTATTTTCAAGTCATCGGCACCATTCTGTTTCAGTGATGTTTGTTTGCTGTTTAGTTACAATTGTTATTTATGATCACTTCAGGCGGTTCCTCCTGTGATCCATCGAGATATCAAATCCGCAAATATTCTATTGGACCATTCGATGCGTGCTCGGGTATGTTATTCATGGATTAGAGATACAGAAATGCTATATGACTGAGCCTTTATGCTTTCTGTTGTGGTAATTAGTGTTGAATTAAGCAGGTTTCGGATTTTGGGCTATCAAGAGAAGAGATGGTGGATAAGCATGCAGCTATAAGGGGTACCTTTGGGTATCTTGACCCTGAGTATGTCTCTTCAGGCTCTTTCACTAAGAAAAGTGATGTGTACAGCTTTGGGGTGTTGCTTTTTGAACTTATTGCTGGCCGAAATCCTCAACAAGGTCTTATGGAATATGTCGAGCTTGTGAGATCTCTCTCTCTCTCTCACTGGATTTGGTGGTTTTGGGTGAAATGTAGTACAAGATTATTTTTAAATTAGTTATGGAAGACATTTAGGCAGGGTGAAGTTTTTTCAAATTTTGAGATCAGGTTTTTAAGTATATCAGTATGGGCATTTTCTATAGCTTACCACTACAGCATCATTAACTCCTTCAAAAGAGCCTCTCCAACTGTCAGATTCTCAAATAGTTTGATCACAACATTTAAAGAACTGCTTCTAAACCCAGTCAAATTATGGGAAAATTTTCACGTTCTTTTGGGTAGTTTGTTAGGTACTTGCTATTAATTTCTTCAATAAAAGTGAAACATGTGACTCTTCTATGAAATTGTCTCCACATAACATGATTGTATTGAAGAATTTGACCCCAAACACTTGTGCATGTGCATGTGCAACTTTGGTTACAAACCTAAGTTGGTTCTTTAGGTGTCTTCTTTTAGTTTATTTGATAAAAGTATAGCATGTGACGTTTCTAAATAGTTTCTTCACTTGTCATAATTCTACTGAAGAACCTAATATTCCCTCGTCCTTCTATATAAGAGCAGCTTTTTAACCGAATCACAAAATCCTAAAAAAACAGTTAAATGTAATAATTACGTAAGAAATTTAGTGTCCCCCCCCCCCCCCAAAAAAAAAAAAAAGCCCCTATTTATGAATGGGTGAGAGAGAGAGTAATAATGAGAAAATGATGAAAGAGAATGTATGTAGTATTATAATTGATTGAGGGCAAAATGCATTTATTATTGAGATAAATTTGAAATTGATATTACATTTAGGGACAAGCCCCTTCAAAAATAAGACTCTTTTGTAACTGTAGTGAAATTTTCATGTTGTGGTTGAATTATCAGTTTTGAGCTTAATGTATGTTACTATTGATGGGTGATTAGGCAGCAATGAACACTGAGGGCAAAACTGGTTGGGAGGAAATTGCTGATGCTTGCCCAGAAGGAAAGTTTGATGTGCAAGAGCTGAATGAGGTTGCAGCCCTTGCATACAAATGTGTGAACCGGGCCCCAAGGAAACGCCCCTCGATGAGGGACATTGTGCAAGTCCTGACACGGATTCTGAAGTCAAGGCCCCCAAGGAATCACCACCGGAAGGCCTTGTCTGCAACTACAGATGAAGTGGCTTCCATGGATGGTGATCAGCCAGAAACAAAGATTACTGTAACTGACCACAGGCGAGAAGAGTCAATGGATAGTACAGTTGATGTCTATGAAGTATAGAAGTTGGTTTTGCCTGTTATACTTCATTCTTTTTTAAAATGGTAACATTTTCATGGTTGGGTTTTGCTTTTGAATACATGTCATGTGGCCGTATATATATGGTTTAGGGTTTGGTTTCTATTATTGGCTTTGATCATCATTCCCTGTATTTCTCTGTAACTTCTTTTTTCTTTCATTTTTTTGGCTCTGATCCTTTTCTCTTGTTTTGACTTTGTATATTCAATACCTTGGGAATGAAAATGAAAAGAAAGAAAACAAAAGAATTGTTACATTCATGCTTTTGGCAGCATCTGTTTTTCACTTCATTAACAATTAAGATATTATAGATCAAAACTACATGAGATGGTAAGAGCAAGCTGACCCAGGAGAAAAAGAATACAAGTTCGAATTATGAGAAGTGTCCTCTTGGTTCTTCAAAGATTATGCTCAAGTCTAAAGTGACTTGTGGATATTATTGGTTAAAAATATATATATATATATTATAGATGAAAAAATTCCAAGAACTGAACTAACCAGAAAAAGGATGGACCTGATGGATCGAGCAAAAATAAACTCTAGATACGAAACTATTCTAATTATAGGGTTTCCAAACAGTGTCATTAATACTTAAGGGGAGTAAAATTGTGTGCGAACCTTGTCCTGGCAAAAAGCCAGAATGAGATAGATTACAATGAGAATGGCCAGGTTCCATGGCGGCGGAGGTTTAGACAGGGACGATAGCTTTTGATGACGTGCGTGAAGTCCTTTTGGCATCGAAATTGAAGGCTTCGAAAATCTCCCAATGAGCTTCCCAATGAACTGTGAAACTATTTCCAGTTCGTGTAATGCCAATGGAATTGCAATTGGTATAATCCAAAGCATTCTTCGTTTTAGGGTATCGCCAAATTGCAATGTAAGCATGAAGAATAACCCCACCACTGATACGAGCAGAATTACTTTGTGGATGAACATTGTTGGAGTTTATGTTCAATGGGCAAGAAAAGGATGAATGTGTGAGTTTGTGTGTGTATAAAAGAAAAACTTTGTGGTTTGTCAAATTATCTGCATTAATTGGTTCAAATTAAATACCACGTCTATAATTATACTATTTGATATGATATCAATTACATTCAATGCGGTTTCTATTTTATCTATACTTTGATTTCATGAAGTTGACATTGGTATAAATTACACAGCCATAATCCTGCAATTAATTTGATTGATTTTATTAGATGACAGCATAAATGGATCTATTTTGAAAGGTTATTAAACCCGGACGAGCTACTGAACCGGTTTTAATAGTGGGTTTTAATAGTGGGTCAATGGTTATTAGGTTAAATCGAAGTCACAGGTAGTGAGTTAATGGTTATTGGGTTAAATCGAAGTCAAATTGAAGCTAACCAAATGCTATACTGGTGATAAAGTGAACTTAAATGATAATATTTTTTGAAATAATTTTAAAATTTAATGATTTTTTTTGTGCATTAGAAAGTAGACATCTCAAGTTTTCCTTAGAGTTTTAATTTGTAATTTTTAGAGATAGGTAGGAATACATATGGATTCTTAAAATACAATTTTTTTTTATAAACTTTGAACCCATTTGACAGTATTGTGGTCGAACTAGTCGGTCTAATCCAATTTTAATAACATGGCTAATATTTTTTGTTGTTCTCATTATACCTTTGTTTCGGTAGAATATTCCACCATGTGCATCCTTCTAATACACAACCTCTAAGTTTCTGTTCTTGGTGCACATATATTCTTCTATCAAAGGCAATTTGACCATCAATTATATATTGAGAGGATGTGATTAACATCACCTTTTCAAGGACATTATACATGATATCTGGATATTTCTTTATAGAGATTGGAAAGTTGTGATAACTCATAGATATATGGAGAGCATAAATATTACTGATCAATTAGTCAGATAATATAATGAGAGTTTTTGTTTTCTTGATTAACTTCCTCGTTTTATTTAAGAGGCGGACATTGATGAAAATTAGAAGTCTTTGTTGAAGTTGATGTAATATCTCCGTTGACATTTTGATTCTAGTATTATTTTTTTTAAAAAAAAAAGGCAATTTGACTTTGGTTGTTTATGTTGTCAGCGACTTATTCCTTTTGTTTAATCATGTCGCTTTTAGTTAATATACGACCTTTGAGTTGATGCCCAATTTTATTATCATTTGTGGTATTTATTAATGACATGAGTTTACAAATATAATCAAACCCGCACCACAGCTATCCATCTAGAGAAGGGCTTGGACGTGGTCATTTGCTTAACTTCACTATAATTATTGAAGTTAGGGTAGGCCTAATTAGAAACATAAAGGTCCAATAGATAATATATTCCTCGCACGAGCACAAATAAAATGAGGGTGATTTGTTAATGAAGAGTGTTACAGTTAGTCAAGGCCAGCGCCTTCACTCTAAAAAAGAGGAAGTTTGACACCCGATAGTAGATATAAGGGCTTCATTAGCGGGTAATCTGTAAGTACCTTTGTAAATGATTTTTTGAAACTTACGGTGCTTACCACCACCTTAAAAAAAAACGAAAACAAAAACAAAGTTAGGATGATTTGATAGGGTATGGAATCGAATACAGTTGCTTCACATCACTAAAGCCAGATGAATTCACGTTCACTTTTTTGTTTCCTTATCAAGACATTCTATATCTCTTCAGAATATATTTGATTTTGATTTTACAATCTTTTGGATTGGATTATGATTTTAGTTATAAGCTCTTCATGGCCTTTTCCTTCTCTAGAATCTCGCGGTTTTAACTATTTCACGTTCTCAAGAGATTTGATTATTCAAACTTAGCATTAATAATTCCATTTTTTATTTTATTTTTCCAACTTATTTAGTTTTCTTGGAATTTATCCTTCCAAATGAGACAAGTTGATTACATGTAATGCAATGTATTTGACGAGGTGAAACATAAAAGAGCACATTTGAAAAAAAAAGATAATATGTTTTCTCTTGTTATATTACTATTTTTTATGCTTTCAACTGGTATCCGGTTTTCATGTTTGTGACTTCCTCTCATAATATAAGTGTTTATATGGGACTCGAACTCAGAACCTAAAAAATCTAACGGAACTTTACACCGATAAGTTAAATCTATGATACTTTGCTATATTACTAGTTTACTACTACTGCGAGATGAAAATAAAAGAGTGCATTTGAAAAAAAAAAAAACAATAGTATATCTTCGTTCGTTATATTATTACTACCACAACTATTATCTATTTTGCCGAATAATTACATAACAACCGTCCTTTGTTTTGGTTCGAAACAACTATCGTCCTATTGACTTTATGGGCAGAGCAAAATAAAATCTCTATCTAAATTAAATATTCTATTTCAATGATTCTAATTACAAGCAATCTCTCTAAGATTTTATCCTAACGAGAGACAGGAAGACGGGTTCCCAAAATTCAACAAATATAAAACGTACTTTTTGTAATATATATATTTTATAGGGTAAAGGTGCAAAAATGCACATGTGTTTTATCTTTGAGAGCGTCCGGCACCATATATTTTTTTAAAGAGTAAAAATACATATGTAGTTACATTTTAAGAACAAAAGTGACACCCACTGCTAAAAGACAAAACGTCCGTGTATTTCCACTGTGCCTAACCGTTTGCACTTTCCATCTCTCTCTGTGTTCTTCTTTCCTCGTCTTCACTCTCTCTGTTTCATTTGAATCCTCCCACTTTCTTTCAGCAGATGAGGAAAAAAATAAATGATTAGCGAAGGAAGGGGAGAAAAATGAGAGAGAATCGATAAATTGTAAAGGCAAGAGTGCAAGGCATCTCCATTTTTCTTTTTTCTACAGCATTTTGTTTTACGGGTCAGCTTCAAGAGAAGGAGCTCATCTCTGAGATTTCTGTGTCTTTGAGCAGAGAAAGTTACTTCTATTCTTTGTTCAAGTTCAGTGTTGCGTTCCTTCTGCGCAGAGCTGACCCTACTACCTTCAAGCTGTTGGATTTTTATTTATAAATCTCATGGATTATGAATAAGAAGGTATACTAGTTCGGCACCATCGGTCGCGTCTGTTCACCACGGTTGTGTCGGTTCACCAGCAAGGGACAAATCCATCTGATTAAACTTTCTTCATCTATAAATAGGGCGTCCTAGAGACAGAATAAAATAAGGTTTTTCTGCGTACACTCTTTTTGTATACTGCATATATATTCTGTGCGTTCCGAAAGCAGACTCGTTGGATTCGCTTGAGCTTCAAATAGACAGAGTCATCTTTCTGGAGACGAATAATCCGCTCTATCCTGGGAGACAATTGCTCAGAAACCTTCGGCATCCGTATTAAGAGAGCAAAATTGTCTTAAGGACACAACGAAAGTTGGGCTCGGATTTCTGCATAATTCATTATCATTTTCGGCAGTCTTGTGAGTTTTTTATTGTTTTTTCTTCTTGGGTAGAAGTTTAGATTATGCATATTGATTACACAGATTCTTTCCCTTATGAAAATTCCAATTTGAATGATTTTTAACAACAATCTTAAGACAATTTTGAGTATATCAGTTTATGTTATTGAAATTGGAATCAGATAAGATTATTCTCAAAGATATAAATTATAATACTGATATCATATCATGTGTTGGTTGAATTTTTTGTTGTGAATCTGTATTCAATATTTTAAATTTGAAACATGTTTTGGATCAAGAGTATACATGCAAATTGACTATATATATTCTAGTTTTATTTATTTTATTTGGTGGCATTAAAGTGATATTGTTCCTAAGGAACTTTATTTGTTTCACTTATGTGATTTGTGGTTGGAGTTTTGTATTGTTTGTCTATGAAAGCTCTCAAATCATGAGTATGAGTATATATGCCTCCAATGTATGTTTTCTTGAGGTCCACACACACATATATATTGCTTCTACTTTTTCTGGGAAAAACTTGTTGTGTGTGTACTATTCATTATCTTGGTTTTCCAGAAACATGCCTGTGTTTGCTATATATGACGGTCTATATGAATATGTTAAAATTTTCTATGAACGTTGCTTGGCCTTATGTGGCTTCAAATGATTCTATCTAGTTGAGTTTTTATTTCCGTTCTTATTATATATATGAATCTAGAAATCACTTTGAGTTTGAGTTAGTTGAAAACTAAGATCATTTGACCATGAAAAAAAAAAATTCTTGAATGGAGGACGGTAGAACATAAGAATAGAAACCAGGATATGTGACCCAACTGGAGGTTAGGGATGATCAAAAGGAAATGGCGCCTCCTCATTGTTTTAATGAAACAGTGCGTTTCATTTATTTTTTTTAAATAAAAATAAAAAATAAATAAGGGCACTTTTGGCAGACATCGAAGAATTTTCGATCCAATCATAGGATCCAGTAACAGCGGTATGTTACGCTATATAGTAATATCGGTTACATACTTACATTATAGTATGTCGAGTGTCCCCACGGAGAAGAAGAAGAACCAAACGACTTGCCTTTGAACCTAGACGTTGAACCGGGGTTTGTCGTGTGAATGACTTTAAGGTGGGGACACGAATGACAGAGGCGAGGGGGCACAAATGACAAATGCAACTACATGCATTGAATGAATAAGATTATACTTCACCTCCCATCATGAAACGATGTGCTTCATACTTTTTTTTTTTAAAAAAAAAAGGAAACGCTGTGAAAGAAAATTGTTGTGATAGAGAAACAGTTGGGCCATGCATATGTTAGATCTATGGTTTGAATATGCTTTATCCACATATCTATTTAAGACTATTAATAAATATATTAGTTTTGATAGATAGGGTAGTTAATAAATCTCCTATTATCTCTCCTTATTTAAGAGGATTAAATTAATAAAGTGAAGATAATAAATATCTTATGACTTAGTTTCATCGGGAGATATTATTGGTTTTATTAATTAATATTTTAAATTACAATAGTTATCATACGGAGATGGAATTTTGATATGATAATGAGATCAGTATTTGCTCGATGCTTGTTATTTTATTATTTAATTTCTAGTGGCAGAAATTAAATGTATTTAACATTTAAATGATGAGCTTTATTAAAAGTCCTAAATTTTAGGATGAAAGGGGAATTTATTATTATTTTGTTTGATAAATTCTAGTCTCCTATAATCTCTCCTAAAATCTTGTAAATATTTTAAAATTGATATGGTTGAATAATATGGCGATTTGTTATATTTAATATTGGGAATTTGAAACAATATTTTGTTTTAATAAATCTGACGATATTTGTGAATATCTTAGCCTCTATTTAATTTATCAGGAAGGATTTGTTACCATGATCTATAAATAAAAATTATAAAATTATCATATGCTATGATTAATTAAACAAAAATTTAATTAATTTGTTATTTGTTATTGAAAGCAAATTTTGTGAAGTATTAAATATTTTGTGTGACAAGCATGTGACATTGATATGAAAAATTTAATCATTTATCTAGTGTAGAGATAAATGTACTTTAATTTTTCATAGTTTTATTATTTTCTTGGTATAAGCATGCATGAATCATGGAAAAAATTTAATTTAATGTGGATTATTGGTGGTAGAATCCGATAAAATTAATTCATACGGTTGGTGTTTAGGAAAGTGGTTCAAAAGCTAAGCCTTGATTTAATGGTTATTTAATTAGTCACCTTTGCAATAACACGGAGAGACTCCACTAGATTTGCACTTACCTAGCTAATTGATATGATGAACAAAGTTTATTTCATGTATTAGTAGAAATGTGATTATAGCCTTAATTTTATAATTATGGATGATTTTGTGGCTATGATTTTATGCTTTTTAAATATTGAAAATAGCAATTGTATGAATGCTAAATATTTAAGTTTTGGAATTAATATGGTGGATTTATTAATCACCAAAGTGGTCAATTCTTTATGAATTATTTAATTCCAAATATTATGGTGATTACCCATTACCCTGATGCTATGAAATTATGTTTGTTTTATGGGTGAATTAAAATTTGTTATGGATCAACTCAAAGGTTGATTATTTGTTTTTATAATTGTTGAATATAAATGTTGGTAGTTTTATTTAGACTCTAAAAGATGAGTAGTTGGAATATGCATCACTACCAAATTATGTGAAATCTTTATAGCATCATTATGGTTGAATGTTACATATTAGTGAAAAATAAGACATTGAAAGAAATGTTAAATGCAATGTTGATTATATCCGAGTTACCACAGAATTTGTGGAGGAAAGCCATTTTAATGGATAATTTTATTAAAAAGTACCCCACAAAATGTAACAAAGCATACCATACGAAATATGGAAAGGAAAGAAATATTCCTTGAAATATTTGAAAGTGTGGAGGTGCTTGCTAAGGTTGAGAATTGGACCAAAAATATTAGACTCTGTGTTTATTGGTTATGCACTTAATAGTAGTGTATATCGTTTTCTGGTTTATAAGTATGATGTATCAGATATTCATGTGAATACGGTTATTGAGTCAAGGAACGCTACGTTCTTTGAAAACGTATTTCCCGTACAATAAAAATTAATGATAATAACAACTTTGTGATATCTTAAAATACTATGACTTATGATAACTTAGGGAGGAGGAACCTAGACGTAGTACTAGGCAAAGGACTTTAACATCCTTTAGCCCTGATTTTTTGACTTATCTTTTGGAAATTGAGTCTCGAATTTATGGAGAGACTATGGGTTCTCCTATAGCACCATTCTGGGAAAAGGCTATCAATAATGGAGTTGAATCCATTCTGTCAAACCACACCTGGAATTGGTTGAGCTTCCTCTTGGCAATAAACCTCTAGGAACTAAGTGAGTCTTCAAAAAGAAGATGAAAGCAGATGACACTATTGATAAGTACAAAGCTGGGCTGGTAGTAAAAGGCTACAGACAACGTAAAGGCCTAGACTACTTTGATACCTATTCACCTGTTACAAGAATTACATCCATTTGAATGTTAATCGCATTAGTAATATTGAATGGGTTGGTGTTATCACAAACACACTATATTACTAAAATTCTTGAGAAATTCAAGAGTTTAAACATAGCTCCTTTGTCGAACCTTATAGATTCTAGTCTTCGACTGTTGAGAAATAGTGACGAAGCTGAAAAAAAAAACAAAAGAGTATGTTCGAGCGCTAAATAGTCTTATGTATGTTATGAACTGCACCAGACCTGATATTGCTTACGCAGTAAGCATGTTGAGTCGCTTTACAAGTAATCCAAATGAGCTTCATTAGAGAGCTATAATTAGGGTTTTGGGTTACTTAAAGCAAACTCAAAACTTTGCTTTGCATTATGAGAAGTATCTTGCAGTACTAGAAGAGTATTGTGATGCAAATTGGATAACCAGCTTTAATGACACAAGATCCACGAGTGGATATATATTTACCCTTAGTGGGGGTGCTGTGTCTTGGAAATCATCTAAGCAGACTTGTATTGCAAGATCAAATATGGAAGCAGAATTCATTGCATTAGATAAAGCTGGTGAAGAAGCCGAGTGGCTTCGTAATTTTCTTAAGGACATTCCTAGTTGTCCAAAGCTGGTACTAGTAGTGTGTATACACTGTGATAGTTAGACAGCTATTGGTAGGGCCAAGAATGTCATGTACAACGGCAAGTCTAGACATATACGTTGTAGACATGATACCGTTAGACAACTACTCTCGAATGGAATCATCTCAATTGCTTATGTGAAATCAAAAGAGAATATAGTGGATCCATTGACTAAAGAGATTCCTAAATAGTTAGTTAAAAATTTGTCCAAAGGAATGGGTTTAAGGCCGATCCATTGTTGATTATTGCGGTAACTCTACCTAGAAGAGTGAAGATCCCACGAACTAGGTTCAAAGAGACAACTAAGTGGTGATCGACTGTTAACACTGTGGAGTTTTAAAGTCATACTCATTCTTAGACAAGACAGTGCATATATATAAGGGTAAGCTTTTAAGCTTTTAATGGTTTCTTAATTTGATATGTTCAGATGATGTATGTTGACTTACATCACAAGGAATCACCTATATGAGTGTGAAGTGTGGGCCGCTTCTATGAGAACTTAAAACGGCCGATTCTCTAGAACACTCGCAGAACCAGGTGGTGTCCAGGGCTAAAATGGACACAGCATGAGAACCAACGATGCTAGAGGAGCAACTGTGTAACTCCTATTGTCTTGGTATACACTAAAAGGTCGACAGTTCAAGGCAGCACGTCCACTGATTGACCAGTATATCCGATAGGTTTTTACTAGAGAAGGTTCAAAGACAACCCCTACCTTTCTCGATGCAGTTGTTTCTTGTAGAGGAATCACACTTTGCATACATGATCATTTGCATTTGGTCATGATGGACTAACTTCTTATCCATGTGGGGGATTGTTGGATTTTTATTTATAAATCCCATGGGTTATGAATAAGAAGGTATACTGGTTCGGCACCACCGGTCGCGTCTGTTCACCATGGTTGTGTCGGTTCACAAGCAAGGGACAAGTCCATCTGATCAAACTTTCTTCATCTATAAATAGGGCGCCCTAGAGACAGAATAAAATAAGGTTTTTCTGCATACACTCTTTCTGTATACTGCATATACATTCTATGCGTTCCGAAAGCAGACTCGTTGGATTCGCTTGAGCTTCAGATAGACAGAGCCATCTTTCTGGAGACGAATAATCCGCTCTATCCTGGGAGACAATTGCTCAGAAACCTTCGGCATCCGTATTAAGGGAGCAAAATTGTCTTAAGGACACAACGAAAGTTAGGCCCGGATTTCTGCATAATTCATTATCATTTTCGGCAGTCTTGTAAGTTTTTTATTGTTTTTCCTTCTTGGGTAGAAGTTTAGATTATGCATATTGATTACACAGATTCTTTCCCTTATGAAAATTTCAATTTGAATGATTTTCAATAACACAAGCTTCCACAAAGTCGATCAAATAAGAGCCAAATTAATCCAAAATTGTGCGTTTTGATTGGGCCACGCAGAATAAACTCTCAAATTGGCGTAGTTTCCTCGTTTGGACTTTTTTACCTCCTCATGACTCTAAAATATCAGAGGCCATTACAGATAAATCCTTCGGAAATTTCCACCATTTCTTGCTGCGAGGCAAACTTCTGCCTCCTTCCTCTTTTGTTTATAATTTTTCATTTTTTGCCTTCTCGCAGCATCTGTTCCTTATTTCCTTTTGAGTAGCTTGCCCAGGAAATTTCTTTAGTCTCCAGGAACTCGGGAATTCCAATAACAATCAGGTTTTTTCTTCTTCCTTTGAAAGACCGTTCTTAATTTTTAATCAAATGATTTGTTATTTATATATGTATATATTTCTTGACAAGTTCTTTAGGACCATTGAGTGACGTGCTGATGGATAATTTATGGATTCTGCCTCGAATTTGATGAGCTATGTTGTATTAACTTAGGGTTTTTCTTTTTCAATGCAATTGCAAATCACTTAGCTTAGTTCAGTTGCTGTGAAATTGTTTTGAAACGAGAAATGATATTTTCTTACTTTTCGAGAGATGGGGTTGGGTGCTGATAATGCTAAGGTCGAGTCTTGGGATGTCAGCAAATCAAAGGCGAAGAAGAAGAAGAAGAAGAAGAAGAAAGATGATGGCGTTGTGGATACCTATTTTTGAAGTTTATAGTCACTTTTATCCATAGTTGGTGTTGAACGTATTTTAAAGAAAAACTTATATATATTTTTATACTTCAACCTTTAATATTGTTGTTTGGCTACTAATTTATAAAAACTTAATCAAAACCCTTCCATGAAGTGGTCAAGGTCAACAGACGCTCATTTTAATTAGTTTATGCTTCCCCATTATTTCTATTGAGAAGTTAAAATAATAATTACATTTCTTTGGTCGCCTAATCATTCCCTTCATGACCATTTAAATTTAAACTAAAGCCTTGCTTAAAAAAAGAAAACCAAAATTTTCTATTCATCCTAAGTTCCTAACTGATGATGTTGAAAAGAATAATAATTGAGGTAGTGCCCGTAAGAAATCGTCCTAAGAGAGTTTTGAGAATAAAGAAATATCTCTCATATATACACTAAAATAATATCAGGTAAAAAAACATATATACACTAAAATTATATATATATATATATATATATATATATATATATATATATATATATATATATATTAAAAAAATGCTTGTTGCAAGCTAACAGTACAGGGCCTGGTCTTGCTTGCTTTCCACCAAGCATGAGTTGGATACATGATAGTGATGCAAAGCTTTGCTAATTTTATTATTATACTTAAGTTGAACCTTCAAAGATTCCCAATCTCTTCTTTTTGTACAAGTGTTTATATATATATATATATATATATATATATATATATATATATATATATATATAAAGACACTGTACGTTTTTTCTTAATTTTCTTTTTTCCATGACAACTTTTTAATTTATTTTTCGCTATATAAAGGTTGCGATTCAATACCCTTGACCATTTTTAGCCAAAAAAACAACCCTCTTAACCATTTATTTAGATGTGGATAGCAGTTTTTACCAATCGTCCTAACTCAATAAGTTCCTACCTATAATTCTTATTTATATAACTTGAGAAAATAAGTTTTTTGTGCATATAATTTTACCTTAGTTATAATCCAGTCCTCAAAATTATTTAAAACTTTAGTGTGAAAATTTCACCAAATATATAATTAATATTTTAAATTGTTAAACTATATGGACCAAGCCACATAGAATTAAACTTCATAAATCAAAGGATCTGTTTTGATACGAGGGATTTAGAAAGAGGAAGAAAACTTTTTATAATTTAAATTTAAGAAAATAAGAGAAATGAGATTACAAAATTTTAATAAAGAGAATATGTAAGATAAAATAGTATGAAAAAATGGATAGGATATTCTTACTACCACTTTTTCACCGTTAGATCAGAATCTTATTTTTTTTATCATTTCTTTCTCTTATTGAGATTCTGATCTAATGGTGAAAAAGTGGTAATAAGAAAAAATGGTAGTAAGAATATTCTATCCTATAAAAAAATAGTTTAAAACTTGTAACTACATTTCTCTCAATTTTTTAAAATCTAACTCAATTTTTTTCCCCAACTAATTTTCGATTCCTGCCTTTATACCAAATAGGCCTTAATTAATAACCGAGTGAAAATATAGCATTAAATTTTTATTATAATTTCTATAATTATTTTAGAAAAGTGAGAACGCCGTAATTTACATTTGCCCAGATTTGTAGTGCCCTGAGCCTTCACCCAAATCCTGTTCATGTTCATTTTGCAAACGGATATCACTTCCCTATATTTTGATTATTTTCATTCTCATTCTTTTCCTCTCAATTTTTTAAATTTAATAAATAATTTCCAAAATATTTCAATCCATCTACACTATCACCCCCACTACACTGCCACTTTATATATATGGTATTGCTAATAAAGCGTAAATAATATATCTATTTTTCAATTTGTTCAGCATATTGAATATTAATGTATTAATTATATTAAATAAAAATTACGCAAAACTTCATGAAATAAGTAAAGAATATTTTTTAAAAAATAAGATTTATTATAATTTTAATATATTATATCAATATATTGAATGATAATGACACATGTTTTTTTTTTGTTTGCTCAAAATAAGGACACATTGATTTGAGGTACTACCCGAATCATGATCCCTAAACACGGGTTTGGCTATAGTCCACTTTCCTTTTCATCATCTTTCCATCCACTTCTTTATCTTAGCCGTTGGATTGAAATCTCAACGGTTCAAATCTAATTATTTATAAAAAATATTATTTTTAATTATTTTTAAATAATTTAATATTTTATTAATTTTCTTATATATAATTAAATCTGAACCATTGAGATTTCAATCCAACAGCTGAAATAAAGAAGTGGACGAGAAGAGAATGGAAAGAGAAGTGGAGCATTGACAAACTCACCTAAACACATGTAGAATGGGAACACCATGTGGCAACCATGCACGACAACACCCCATTTTCTCTTTTTTCTTACTTTTATTTATACCCCCACCTTTTTAAAAAAAGATATAAATATATGCATTTTAGATGCTGAATGATTTCAATTTATAAAATGGGTTAAGGTGTAAAAATACACATGAGTTTTTTTAACAGGAGCAAAAATACACATATACTTTTTTTAGGAGGAAAAATACACATATACTTTTTTTAGGAGGAAAAATACACATGTGGTTACCATTTTTGTGCAA
Source organism: Acacia confusa (assembly GCA_037074495.1). NCBI lineage: Eukaryota > Viridiplantae > Streptophyta > Magnoliopsida > Fabales > Fabaceae > Acacia > Acacia confusa. Next base: position 7,800,813 of record CM073509.1, read on the forward strand.
AAGTCACATTCAACCGTTAAGTCACTGTTTCACCGTGATGAGAGAGAAAAAGATGAGGTAAACAATAACTTAATGACGGTGAACAGTAATTTAACGGTGAGATGTGACTTTTACACTAAAATGATAACCACATGTGTCTTTTTGCTCCTCAAAAAAGCATATGTATATTTTTGTTCCTGGGAAAAAAGCTCATGTGTATTTTTTGCACCTTAACCCTTATAAGATTGGGGAAAATTAATCAGAAGGTCTTTATAGTTTCTTTTGATTTTCAATTAGGTCCCTAACTTATTTTTCCCTTTTTTGTTTGAGTCCTTTGATTTTGCAACGTTAGATCTATTAAGTGTAACAATGTTAAAGTGTCGTTAGAATCACCCATTCTCATCTCAATCATCTTCCCCTCCTATCCGGCTCCTAGCGCATGCAGGACTGGAGAGGAAAGGTTGGCGCCTTAGAGTTTTAGTCATCAAATTCATCTTAAAATATAAGTTATTTCATCTCAAATTCATCTTAAATTTACCCCTCGTCCTTGGGCTCAACTGGCAAAGGGATCGAACACTCTCACCAAAGGGAGAGAGTTCGATCTTGGAGTTGGTCAAGGTGTTGAGGAAGGCATCCTAGCTTTTGGGTGCCTAGATAAATGTCTGAGAGTAATAGACGACTCGCCTTGCCCAATATTAGTATCACTTAGGAGGAAGAGAAATTTTACCCTGTCTTTAGATTGTGGGTGAACCCAACCTTTCTCCTAAAATTTTAGTATAAAAAAAATATAAGTAATTTTTAATATTAATCCTACTAATTATATTTAAATATAATATTATATTAATTATCACTCTCTCCTACTATCCTTATTAAATATGTCATATATGGAAAAAAAAATATTTAATGATATTTGAAAACAAGTAAATATTTTATATAAAAGATCAAGAAGACTTATTAGTTGGTGCTTTATAATAATGATTAGAAAAAATGACATGCACAACCGGTAATGATTCAAAGCAATGTCCATTGAATAACAATCCCCCTAATCCTTAATGCCATCATAACAAGATAATTAATTTTGTTGTTCATAACAAACATATGTTATTTTACCTAAAATATGTTTCTAATTATGTGTATTGTAACTCCTTTTAAAAAAATCTTCTTTCTATATGATTTTTTTGCTCAGAATCTTTCTATATGATTTAGGGATTGAACTATTGAAGTATTACATATTATATATATTTATAATACAGTAAACCATTCTCTAGCTCCTATATAGTAGCTATAGGAAACGGTCGTGGAGTGTTAATTAAATAAATAATATAGTGATTAATGACACCAAATGGCGCGTGGGGATCCATAATTAGAAAGAGAATCAAGGCATTAAATAAAAAACTACTTAAGCCCGCCCTATAATGTAGTGACAGGCCAGGCACCACCTTCTACGAGAAAGAGAGAGGGCTCTCTGCGTCAAAGGGACATATCAAAGAAGGTAGAAGAAAGTGGAAGGACAGGGATGGAGAAGAGAGAGAAAGAAGAGAGAGGAAGAAGATACTGTGTGACTGGAGCCTCAGGCTACATCGGATCATATCTCGTTCAGTCTCTTCTTCAACAAGGCTACTTCGTTCATGCCACTGTCAGAGATCCTGGTTTGTTTTCATTTTCTTCTCTCTTCTTAAATCTTCTTGTTTATTCCCCCTGTTATTTATGTTCTTCGTTATTCCCAGGTTTCAACTAGATTCTGTCTTAATGACTGATTAATATGACTTGATTTTATTGGACTGAGGATCTTACTGCACTCTGGTTCTGGGTTCTTGTTCGTGATGATTTCTTCTTGCCTAGGTTGTTTGTTTCAGTTGTTGATCATAATTCATCGTTCTGATTCTGAATAGTTTGTTTCCCATCTCTTGATTTTGCATTAGCAAAGTGTAAAATAATCATGAGTTTGCTTTGATTAAATGAGAGAATTTCAGAGCTAGAAAAGTTGAATTAAAGCCCACCCTACATTCTCCAATAACATTTTAAAAAAAAAAAAAATCATCAATAATATAATTTAAATCTAAAATTAAGTATATAGTTACCTTGAAATTAAGCATAACCTCTTGCAGTCTGTTTTGAGATCTCTCTTTGGCCACCCCAACCACCACCCCCCCCCCCCCCAAAAAAAAAAAAAGAGAGAAATTGGAATACAGCAAGGGAGAAGTAAGTACTCCTTCCTCTCTTTTTTCCTATCTTTTTAGAACTTAAAATTTAAATTGTTTCAGCCATTTTTATTTGATCATTTTTATAAAAGTCTGACAAAAGTTATTTAAATCTTTAATGAGTTCTTTTTTTATTTTTGCCCCTCAAATTAATGTATTACATTAATTTTTTTAATCAATTATTACATTAATTAAAAGGGTTGTGATACTTATACATATTCTTTCTATCTCTTACTTGTTCTCTCATATAAAAGCATACAAAGGAAAAAAAAAAAGTTAATTTCAAAACATATTTATTATTTTTAAATAATTTTAATCGCTTTTGTAATTCGATTATCGAGCTGTTATAAATAAAAAACCAGAGGGAGTATAAATCTACATAATGCTATATCACGATCCTTAATACAAGAACTAGTCAGAGGTTGATGATATTAATATACATTTTTTTCATATATTTATCATTTTTCGTTAAAACTAATTTATCTTCTTTATAAGAGGTCGAAATCTATTAAATTGGGAAAAGTTAATAATGCAGATGAAGAGAAAACTTAATAGGCGACCACAAATTTGACCATTCTTTATATGTGTTGCCATGTCGCTCAGGTCCAGAATGCATAATAAATCACTCACTATCTACTCTAGAAGTATCTGTCAACTTCTGTTGCTGTCTTCTTCTTCACCATCTTTTTTGTTTTTGTTTTTGTTTGGCCAAGTTAATTCCATTTTTGGTGAGTCAACGACCTCCCAAATTAGAATGTCTGGCTTTAAACCTGTATTTGATGGAACTGATGAATGAATGTGGGGCAGCAAAATCAATGCACTTAGTGTCACTGTGGACGGGGAGTGAACGGCTGAGATTGTTCAAAGCAGATTTGGATGAAGATGGAAGCTTTGATGAGGCTGTCAACGGCTGTGATGGTGTCTTCCTTGTTGCTGCTTCCATGCAATTCCATGTCCCTCAAGATCACCATCCCGATAATGGTACTGAATTTAATCCCTTCTTTTTTTGCACTAACTCAATTTCGTTTCCTAATTTCTTTTAGACTAAAACTATACACACATGTAATTCTATTTTCAACGTTTATGCCCACCTGCTTTCTTCAAATATCATTCAATTGTACAAATTTCTCTCTCTCTCTCTTTTTGTAAAAATTTAAATTTTGAGAATTGAAATTTATGTTGATTACTCTTTTTTAGAGAAATTCTTATATTCATTACAGTGGAATATAAAGTTTTTGGATTAATTTAAAGAATAAAGAATGGTAAATTTTAGGGAAAATGACAGAAAAGTATCATTTGAATTTCAAAATTTTGTTGATAACAATAATAATGAGATTAACAAAAACAATAAATTAATTAACAACTTGTTTTGTTGTGAAATCACTTATTTGAAAGATTTTGAAGTTGAAGTAGTATTTTCTTAGGATTTTCCCATAATTTTAACTAAAGTTAGAAGCTTTGAATTTATTTTTTTTTTTGGTAAAAAATCTTAGGATTTTTTTTTGGAATAATTTTAAATGCATATATTATACAAATGAGCACTATCAGATGGGCTTAACCAAAAAAAACTTTGAAAAAGGTCCTGAGAGTCACATGTTATAAGCTGAATGGGCTAGTTCATGGGCTTTAGGCTAACATGAAACTTGGCCCATTCCAAACCAACATATATGTCCATATATATGAAAAAAAAAATTTAAAAAAAATTGTGAGAACCGGCAAGTCACTTGGCTTGTGTAGGGAAATATAGTGGCTTGCATATATACTGAAATCCATAATTTTTGTTAAATCTCTTTGCTGTGACTGAATTTGCAGAAGCCTATGTTGAAGCAAACATAATAGGTCCAGCAATCAAAGGAACCATCAACCTTCTAAAATCGTGCATGAAGTCAAAATCTGTGAAAAGGGTCATTTTCACATCTTCCATTAGTACCATCACTGCTAAAGAAAGCAATGGCAAGTACAAGCCCATTGTTGATGAGTCCTGTCAGATTCAAGCAGACCAACTTTGGAACACTGAAGCCGCTGGATGGGTAATTCTCAAACATGAAACTGTAACATCTCTTGTTAAGTAATAGTAGTTATACCTGTAACAAAAGCTGTTTCTTGAGATTATATAATAATATTGATTGATTTGGCAGGTTTATGCACTTTCAAAGCTGTTAACAGAAGAAGCAGCATTTAAGTTTGCTCAAGAGAATGGCGTTGATCTTGTATCAATCATAACTACGACTGTTGCTGGCCCTTTCTTTACTGCTTCTGTACCCTCAAGTGTTAAAGTTCTTCTATCTCCTATAACAGGTAACTACTTAATTTGGCCACCAATTAGTCCACTTGCTTAATCCTAAAGATGTTTCACTTCATTTTAGGGTATGTTAGTCAGACCATAGACACATGACTTTGAACATTACCCATAAAAATTTAATGAGAAAACTAAAGGTGATCTTTTAATATCACAACTACTTAGGAATATAGTGGCCTATTCCATGTTTGTGAACTATTCTAAACAAAATCTATCCCAAATTACTCCCTTGGGCCCTAAATATAGGACCTAGCTAGACAATAGGTTTACTCTAGTCCTAAATATGAGACCTCAATCCACTTTTGTGTTTCAAATTTATACATATTTCTCCTAAGTATCTCTATTGATTGCACGCAAAAGAGTTTCCATGAAGGATAGTGTCAATACACATGATTAAAAAAGGTATTTTAGGAAAATTAACTTGTATTTATTCCAAATAACTAAAAGGGCAGCCCAGTGCATAAAGCTCCCACCAAGTGAGGTTTGAAGAGGGATCAGTGTAATGGAAGGGAAGAAGTGACACTGGCTCACACAAAGACACCATGTGTGGTTCACTGACAACACAAGACAATATGGAACATAAAAATGTCCATGTTGTCCAATTAGAAGGGTCGCTTGTTTCTGATACAAGTGTCCTACCTGGTGTAACTTTTGTTCAACTCCTGAACATTGATCTGATCATAAGAATAGCCATCCCATCATTGACCTGTGTGAGATGAAGTATCCTGGCCTGGTTACAAAAATGAGACTTGTTTAACCTCAGACTTCTCATAGGTCATTAATTAATTATCTAAGTTTGAGCAAATTAATGTTGAATGTAGGTGAAACTGAGTTCTTCAAGATATTAACTGCTGTAAATTCAAGAATGGGGTCATTAGGTGTAGTTCACATTGAAGATATATGCGGCGCCCATATATTTCTAATGGAGCATCCCGAAGCACAAGGCAGATACATCTGCTGCAGCCAAAGTTGTTCACTCTCCAACTTATATTATCTTCTCTTCCAAAAGCATCCTTGTTCAAATATGCAGAGGTAACAATATTATATTCCCTCCTTAAAACATCTTTTAAAATATAGCTATATTTAGACCAATATAATATTATTAACTAAACACTAAAGCTACTTCAGGGACTGAATTGTTTTTGTTTATGTCTTTCTATTTCCTGCATATAATTAATATGCAGAGTTACTGATAAAAGTGATAATGATGTCCTTCCTGAGATATCATCAAAGAAGCTAAAAGATTTGGGATTCAGCTACAAGCATGGCCTTGAGGATATAGTTCATCAGGCAATTTTGTGCTGTCAAGATTATGGTTATTTACCTCCTCTAAACCTGTAGATCACTCTGTCATTAGTAGTTGTTTGTAGATAAGTAATTATCTTTTGTAGATTCAATATTAGGTTTTTTGATGAATAGATTTTCGAACACAATAAATGTGGTCATCATATCTTTATTTTCCCCACAAGCCCGATTCATTCCTCCTTGCATGTTTGGTATATGTTACTCTCAGAGCAGTTGCAGGATTCATTAAATGATCATGAGAAAAATGGAGGGCCTAGTTCCCGAAAAATTTAGCGCAGTTTGCACCCAATACGTATACCAACCAACAAGAAATTATTTCATACTCTCGATGTTATGATAAATATAATAAGTGTTTGTTTGGATTAGCTTATTTTTAGTAATTTTGCATTGTACGAAGAGTTTTATCTCTTGAAAAAATGTGAGTATTTTTTTTACGATGTATGAGAGAAAGATGTATGCGAGAAAGAAAGAGAAGTGAGTCCCACTTGTCACATATATTTCTCTCCAGCTACGTACACTACACGGCTGGAGAGAGTCTTTTTCTCAGAATTTCACAATGCATTAAAGGCAACGACCTTGTAGAAAAGATTGTGAGCAGCCTCTTTTGAAACTATTGTTTGCTATATTTCTGACTTATGAATATGCACTTTGTATGATTTAATAGGTATCACAGGTGAGAGTGCCTTGCCTGAAAATTAGAATTTTTTTTCCTTATCAGTATAACAAACACAAATATCCTGAAATCCATATTAATTCAATATTTTTCTCTTATCAACAACTGAACTATATACATCTCTTCAAATGGAAACTCAACTAACACCGCAGATAATACTGTGAGAGCTGTAAAAGGTTGTATATAAGAACTAGTAGTAGGGAGCGGAAAACATAGAAATTTCAAGTTGGTAGCAGAAGTAGGAAGTCATATTATTAGGAACACTGAACTAAAGAGTATATATCAGTGACGTCTTGGACTGATTCACTGTTCTTTTTCCTTAGTTCTTAATTAGACAAGCATGAGAAAGAAAATTGTGAAGTCAGAATCAATCATTAATACGAGAGAGAGAGAGAGAGAGAGTGAGGACTCAAAATCATAGGCTCTTACTTCAAAACTATTAATATTTTTCTAGGTGCATCCAATATGGCAGTACCTAAAATATTTTGAGATTCATCTTACACCCTAAATTATTTGCTGGATAAACCGTAAAATACATTAGAATACTGGATGTTATATTCATAGAAAAATACTTCAGTTGTTTCATGAACATTAACTCATAAAAATATATATTGGAGTGACACTCTTTTTATGTCAATACGTAGCTCTAGTTGTTGAGAGGCTAGCTAATGAAAAAGGGTTATGTATGCCAATTGTTCTTGACCACATGAATTTTTCCATAAATATACTGTTTGGATCGGAGTTTAGAATTCAAAGTTTTGAACACACACACACACATTAAATGAGCAGAGAAAGTGTTTCATGTTTATGAGAGTTAGTAAACATTTATTACCTGCATGTGCTTCAGACTTCTTCACATTGCTTATGTCGTGTCTATGCAATTATTCATTCTAATATTCAAAGTGTGTTTCACTTTCATCATTTTAGAACTTATAACTAGTAAAATATCGGCATATACAATAAATTTGGCAAAGAACAAATGTTTTTTGAGATCAAAATAATATTGACCCTTTAAATTGAGGAAAAACAAAACAGCAAATACTAATAACCGCAGCAGAAATCATTTTCTTAACCATTAATTTTGTTTTTGGCCTGACTTAACCATTTGAATATTTGACACTTGTGCATTATTAATTAGGCATACATTTAGGATGAATAAATAAGTAAATCAAATAAATAAACCCACAATGATAATGGAGCTGATGTTTAATTTAGATTGCTTCATGGTTTCAAATTAAATATGGAACATGTCGTTTTACTTCATTCTAGGCTGTACTTTCTAATTAAATGAACTTATGCACATGCCTTTATAACATATACCCCTCTTTTATCTTTATTGTAAGGCACCAACTACCAAAAATATTTTGGTTCTTATTATAAGACACCAACAACCTTTAATCAACTCATTTATTACTATTTTCTAATTATACCCTTATTTTTAACTAACTCTTTAAATTCACATTATTAAAGTAGGGGTAAAGGTGAAAATATTTATTATTTCTAAATCAATTTAATTACTTAACTTCCATTTCTTGATTTATGAGAAATGGTAATTGGTGCCTTATAATAAGGAAGGGAGTATACTGTATTAATTTCTTTTGGGGACATTAACATGACATTTTTTAACCTGAACAATTCTTACGCCAAACATGGCTCATCTGTAAAAACGTACGAGCCAAACATTCTCAATATAAAACTTCATTGTTGGAGTAAATTATTGTTTAATTAGGTCCTTCACTTATTTATTGTTATTTTAAAACAGGCCCTCATTTTATCACTCCTTTTGATCTCTCCGACAATTTATTTATTCTTTTCAAGTTAGTCCTTCTGTAAACTCAACCCTCATTCAAATTGCTAACAGAGGTCAAATTAATCATCCTCTAGATCTTTGAACATATCCGGCGTCAATTTTTATTTTTTTGAAACTGTAAAGGTAGATATATACAAACCACTTAAGAACGTAAGAGGGATTGAACTGCAACCTCTTGTAAGAAAAATTTCATATCACTAAGCTACAATGTCAACTCAACTATATCTCATTCGATCAAATTGCTGATACATATTAAATACTCCTCCTCTTTAAACATATCTAGCTTAGCGAACAAACAATTATATATGCTATTATATATTAATAATCTATATATTTATATGATATAAAAATCCAAACTAAACAAGGCATAGTATTTATAAGTTAATTATGAATAAAGCTACTCACTCACATGACACAAACTAATATTTTAAGAACTGATCGAGCATCAGGGTTTACAAATGACAACAAAACAAGGAAGAAGAGAAGAGGGATTAAGCAAATAAAGCTCCTCAATGTTAGAATGAATCCCAAGTTTTCCCGCCAAGGAATCAAAGCCATTTTGCTGCAGCCCAACCATGTCCTTCACTACATTCTCCATTAATGGCCTGTGAACCCTACCTGCAATTACCCTACACACTATCAACACCTTCTTCTTCTTCTTCTCACTTCCTTCATCATCGTCGTCACCACTACCATCCTCCAAACTCTCCAAGGCTCTTCCACTCGTCGCAGCCGTGAATATCCCGATCCCGTTCCCATTCTTGACAGAGAAGCCGTTTCTGATGATTCTGCAGACACAGCAATCCTCAGAAACGCAGAGGGAGGTGTTGGAGTTGGAGCCGCCGAGAGAGCAGGAGAGAGTGGTAGCGTAGAAGGAAAGAAGCTCGTTGCCGTCTGCGAGGCAGCGAGGGTGCTTCTTATTCTGGAGCTTGCTGGCTCTCATCTTCACGCTCTCTCTGTACTCCTCGAATCGAGCTAGGGTTTTCTGAGTGTTGTGCACTTTCATAACCTTGTCCATTATTCTTGAACAGTAGTAATCTTTCTTCTCTGGTTTCGTCCACCTTGTTCTGCATATTATCTCCACTATTTTCCTTGATGAGTCTCCTTCCACAAGTTCTGTCACTGTTCAAATTCACAAGTTTTAATGAATTAACACTAACATGTACGGATCATGTTGAGGAGACCAATTAATGAAGACTTTTAATTCAGTTCTTTTCAGTGATCAATTAATAGAATGATATAAACAAACATTGCTTGAGTTTATTTTGGATTATCAAAGGTACTTGTTAAATATTTTTATATTTTATAGTTATATTAATTAAAATTGTATGTCTTGCCAGCATAATTCTTCAACTTTTAATTTATATTTTTTGCATTATAAATGTGAAAAAAAAAATTGCACATTATAGCATAAAGTTCAATAATTAATCTTTTCTTAAACAAAATAGTTTGGGGCTCCACATAACGCGCTGTGGTCTTTTAAGAATGGCAGAGGAGCCAGGTAAAAAAATTGAAAAGGGGAAGAAAGAAACTTATTGTTAAATCATGTGTTCCCCTGCTATAACAATGAATATATATAACAAATTAAAATTATAAATGATTAGACTAAGAAAAATTTGTGAAAAGTCACAATTTTTTTTTTTAAAAAAAATCGGTATGAAGAACCTAAATTTTAGTATCAGTATTTTCTGTATATATAAAAAAAAAATATCATAATTATTCTCATCAGTAAAATTTTATAAATGTAGACTTTTCACATACATATTTTCCGAAAACCTCAATGAAGAAAACTGGTAAGCATTTTTTATCTTTTGAAGTATATATGAACCCTCTTTAGCAGCCAGAAGCGATATATAGTTATAAACTCGAGCAAAATTACACTGAGGTCCCAAGCACTAAAATTGATTACAAAAAGGTCCCAAACCACAATCTCATTATAAAAAAATCCCTTGGACTTCTTTATAATTAATTTCCGAGATCACAAAATCCTTTAACAATTGGAAATGCTATATTAACAACTGGAAATACTATGTTAACAACAAAAATTATCACAACTTGAAAAACCGTATTAACAGCTTAAAATATTAGATTAACAAATGACAATTTTTGTTGTTAACATAACATTTTCAGTTGTTAAAAGATTTTGTCATCTTAGGCAATTAATTACAAAAAAATCCTAGAGACCTTTTTGGGACTTTTTTAAAATGAGATTCTGGTTTAAGATTTTTTGTAATTAATTATGGTGGACTATAGGGGTGGAAATAGACTAGGCTAGGCTTTAATTAAGTAGGTCTGGGCCTGCGACGGCAATCTAAAGCCTGAGCTTGTGAGTAGGCTTTTTTTTAGGCCTGAGCCTGGGCCTTTTGAAGGTCTAAAGCCTGTTTAAAGGCCTACTTAAAATGTAGGTCTTTATATATATAGTCTTAAAGAATATGCATCTAAGTCCATATATAATTCATCAAGCCTATTTAAATGCTTACGTTATGTCTAAAAAGTTTAAGGATTCATTCTCATAAGAAATAAAATAGTTAGTAAGTGAAAGAAAATAACATCTAGTACCAACAATTATTTGAGCAAGTAGGAATAAGAAAAATCAATTATTTATTCACTAAGGAGATATATTTCTTAAAATCAAACAAGCACGACATGTGACTTGTAAAACTAAATTTTACTTCTTATTTTTCTTATAGAAAATGAGACAAACTTCTCCTGTTTGGATCATTTTCATTTGGGCATCACTAAAATTAACTTACTACAATTTTTATGTCACATCAAATGACATAAATCAAGGGAGGAGTAGTGAGCTAGTATTGACACCTCGAGCGATCAAAAAGAAGAGAAGTAAATGTGATTAATTGATGAATGAAAATATTAAGCTTATTGATAAATAGAGAAATGAAAAATTTAAAGTTAAAAATAAGTTATTAATTTTATAAATAATCTACAAAATTAATTTAGATTAAATTATATATGACTATACATAATAAAACATTTTTTTTAAAAAAAAAAAACTAAATAGGCCAGGCTTGTAGGCCTAAAAGCTAGGCCTTATGAGAATGGGCCTGACCTGTTTACTTAAATAAGCCTAATGATAAGCCTAAGCCTAAGTCTGACCTATTTATTAAATAGGTCAGGCTAGGCTTAAAGTAGGCTAGACCGTAAGCTCCTGTTAGGAGCCTTGCCTATTTCCATCCCCAGTGGACTAGTGTAATTTTTCCTATAAACTCTAAAGTGTGACCTCACTACTGTTTTCGGTAAAATGCAAAAGAAGTAACCGAAACTCGAAAGGCAATAAAAAATAAAGGGAAAAAAAGGTTAAAATCGTATCAGTTTTGGCTGTCTCAAAGCAGAAAGAGACCGAGAAATACCCAGAAATAGTCGTGTGTGGTCAAAACTAGAGAAGGAACTAAACAAATAACAAGAGCCTAAAACTGCAAATGTCCGATGAAACAACAAATTCAAAAATCAACCAACACAAAGTTACCTGCATGTTTTGAAAGATGATGAGACTCAGCATCTTCCCATTTACAGAGTTTCTCTCCACATTTGGAACAACTCGCACAAGAATAATAACCATTTGAATCTACTTCAACTGAGAACCTTTTGCTTGCTACAAATCCTCCTTCTGATGAATCTGATATAAGAAAAGGTGAGGACTTTTCACTGTTCCTGAACGGAGATGGAGTTCCAGGCCTTAGAGTACCCACAAATGTTGAGCCTCCGCCGGTGAGAATGACTTCATGGGTTGTCGAGTTGAGTAACTCGCTGCTTACGATGGATCTCGAGCTGTACCTCGGAGGCTTGTCGGAGTGCCTTACCTTGATGCTTCCTCCATTGATTACGTCTTTGAGATTGGAGATGCTTCTGGAACAGGAACAGCCGGATCTTCTTCCGGGTCTTCCCGTGGATATTGCGGTTAAATGGGTCTTCGATTTTGGGTCATGAACATCTGAAGGTTCTGATTTGCAGTGAAGAGAGGTTTTCAGAGATAACCACACTCTTGTCATCTTTTAAATTTAGCCTCTCAGAATTCTTCTTCAGCCAACCACATTGCTATTGCTATACACTCTTTTTTCTTTTTTGCCCCTGGAAAGTTTATTTCTTTTTTCTGGGAAATTACAGGGATGAAGGAAATGAACGAGGAACTAAGAGAGGCTTCTGAGTTTTGAGAGCTGTGAAGATTTTTCAGGCGAAGAGATTGAAATGAGCAGAGGAGAGAAAGGAAGTGTTAAATATATGACGGGATATTTGTGGATTAAATATTTAAAATAAATTTAAGAAAATAATGTGGAGAGGCTTGAGAAGATTAAGAAAACATTTTGGCTTTTGGAAAACAGAACAACAAACATGGAGAAACCGTGTTCAGTGGCGCTATTATATGAGATATATAAAATAAATAAATAAATAATAGCGGCAGCAATTTCCCCTGCAAGTTTCCCACTAGTTGAACAAGTTATGTCTTCAAGTCCACATTGATTTGATTTCATACGATATTACCAAAAAAAAAAAAGTTTAAAATCAATGTCATATGAAGAATATATATATATATATATAATATTGCCTCAATCTCAAATATAAGAGTCAAAGTTGAGAGGTTGGATTTGTCCTAAAGACTCCAATCTACTATATTTCTCATATTTATCATTTTTTTGTAAACTATTGTATTAATTGCATATATATATATATATATATATATATATATATATATATATATATATGTATGTATGTATGTATGTATGTATGTATGTATGTATGTTAAAAGAAGTTAATATCAAATAATAGTTTCAATACCCACGACTTATAAAGGTATTATAAGGAAATCAGGTAAAAGTACGGAAAAAAACCTTAATTAATTACCAAAATGCTACTGAGGTAAAAGTATTAACTCATCTGTCCCCTGTAATCGATTACATGCCTTATGTAATCGATTATAGGGGGTCAGATCTTTTTTTTTCTTCATTTTTTGCACTATGTAATCGATTACGTCACTGTTTAGTAATCGATTACATAAAATTGGCACTATGTAATCAATTACACCAGTATGGTGTTATCGATTACACCAGCTACAAAAAGCACAATGAAGAAAAGATTTTGAATTGATGCATGTCCAAACTGATTTCCAACTTCTTTTTACATACAAATGTGACTTGGGGAATGTCTTTTTGCCAACAAATAACCGTCCACCCTATGCCTAGTCCATCGATGTCCCTATATACGTTTACATAACTATTTGGACATTTGCATTCATGGTTTTCTAAAACAACTAATTATAAACTGAACGTCACAATACATCAACAAATACTAATACACATAAATTCACCAGTGTCATCATAAATGCAATACAATTACATAACTTGTCCACTTTAACCTTGCCTATTCTTCAACGGACATGTACGTATATTATGACCAACTTGCTTGCAATGCCGACATAGGGACTGACTGCTTGACGGTTAAGACTCCACCCAATCCATCTCATTATGTATCCTCGTAGACTTTGGTCTTCCCTTTCTGTAGGATAAACTTGCATCCGGGATAATGATTGGGCCATCTACTTATTAAATCAATCGTTCATTGCCTATGGGGTACCAATGTGCAACATATACCTGACTAATGTATTGCAAGGTGAACACCGGGTCAACATAATCGTAATGGTTCAAATTTTCGGCCCTGCACACTGCTAACACGTGGACACACAGATACCGTCTTGCTATAAACCTCCCACATTGACATTTGTGGTTGATCAAGTCAACCCGCATTGTGTCCCCGGCATGTGCGTCCTAGACCTCAAATAACCATAATTCTCTGTCATATAGCACCACTCGACACGCAACTGTTTGTTCGTCCATCTTTTGTATGTGGTCTTCAACCTTCTTAGAGACTATCCTACCTTCAGTCATATGTTTAGTAATCTCAACACGCCTCGTGACGAAATATTCGACAAGTCTACTACATGTGATCTTGACCAATGCGATGATCGATAGATTACGTGCCCCCCTGAGGACCTTATTGACACACTCTGATAGGTTAGTCGTCATGTGACCAAACCTCCTTCTGTTTTCATCGTACGACATGCACCATTTCTCCTTTGGAGCCCGATTAAACCAGGACGAAATGTGGGTTTGCCTCAATGAACTCCCGAAACTTTATGTCAAACTGAATCTTTGAACTCATGTACCCTGCATGACAGTGAATGCAAACTCATCACAATGGAAACATAATCAATGATTACAACAAGTAAATGGAAGGTGAAATTTCATACTAGTGTCATAACTGTTTTCTTCAATTCAATATCCTTAAACCTGGTGTGAAAGTTGCTTCCGAAATGACGCAGACAATACACATGATAAGCATTTGGAGGCTGCCATCCATGGTGATCTTTAACCACTTTTTTGATACTGGCGTGACGGTCAGATATCAGACAAATACCCTACCTCAGGGTCACATGAACACATAGGAGATCAAGGAACCACAACCAATCATCGTACTTCTCACCAGGAGGAACGACCGCAAAGGCAATGGGCAGTAGCTTCCCATCCCCGTCTTGTGAAGTCGCAATCAACAAAGTGCCTCTGTATTTTCCATACAGGTGGGTGCCATCGATTTGCAGTACGGGCTTACAGTATTTGAAGGCCTCAACGGTCTGGTGAAATGTCCAAAATACCCTACGGAATATGCGTATGTTGATGTGAACACACTGTCCATCGAAAGCTTCAAAGGTATCAAGCTTGAACACCGAACCCACATTACACTGCGTCATGTATGTTAACCAATTTGGCAAGAATGCATACGATTCCTCCCAATCACCAAACAACTTCACAATTGCCTTCATTTTTGCCCTCCAGGCCTTCCTGTATGTTACGTTATATCCATACATACGTTGTATCCTCTCTTGTATCAACGCTAGTTTAATAGCTGGATCTTCTCTTAACATACCTAATGAAAACACCGTATAGTCCATTCATGTGCTATTAATAAACATGATGAATGACACTGCAACAAAATATAAAACATACTGATGATGGCTGCACATATAACGTCTGAATCCAACTGTCTGTGGTCCTGGACGAGAGCCTAGTTATGGCAGGTATGATTTTGACCCCACTTACGAATCACCCAACAGTTTCCATTTTTGGGGACCATTGCCCTCATGTACCAAGGACAACCGTCGGTGTGGTTTTGAAATCTCATGACAAACCTATGGTCATCGCTTTTCTCAACTATGTCTGTGCGACGAGTCTTCACGCAATATAATTTCACGGCATGTTGCATTTCAGACTTCGAAGGAAACTGTTGATACAAATAGTATGGATCACCTAAATGCCAACCACCTTGCATGTCATCATCACCATACAACATCTCCGTCTCATCATCAGGATGTGCCCAATTAATGCTGGAATAGTGCGGGCTTTCGTTCCAGAATGGCTCAATATCAGTCCCGACAGCTGTACAAATGATTCTTTGTCAAAACCACTGAATACGAATTACAGATACAAATACAAATTTACTAACTTACCACTGCTAACTGGGTCCACACGAATCGGTGACGATGAATCACCCTCGACATCAGTGTCTGACGAGTCACCTAGTGGAACCACACTGTCAGGTTCTCTCTCCTCCCCGTGAATATCCCCGTCTTCCTCACACTCATCTTCGTGATCCTCCTCCTCCTCCATTAATCTCAGCTGACTTAATGCTTGTAATGGTGCAGATAAACTAACGGCTCTGTCTTCTTGACCATAATATTACGGAGATCTTGTACATATGGGAATAAATGATGCTTCACTGGATTCAACCTCAACATAAATCTCAATCAAAATTTTGTGATTTTCGATTGTCAAAGGCATCTATAATACACTCTAAGTCTTCATCATCACACACATCGTTACTAATGTAGTATACACTATCAAAACTGACAACAGTCTCCACTTTGGCAATCAATCGATGAATTAAGTGGTTGCCATGTAGCCCCAATTTTCAGCAAATCCTTTCTTTGAGCTGGTTGTACATGGTGGCCCGATTGATTTTCATCATTTTGGTTTTTCCTTCAAATTGAACACTATCGGGTCCTTCAAAATACCTCCCACTATGGTAGATTACGGCAACGTAGTCGTTACAACTTGAACTCATCCTTCACAACAGAATTTGTGAGCTACAAGGGGGTGGGTTTGAGATTCTACACAAAAACAAAGGTGGATGAAGTTAAACTACAAAGATTACACAATAATACCACATTCAAAGAGGAGAATGGTCTTACACTTTGATGGGTCACACAAAAACTGTCCAAAACACGAGCAACCAGAAGCTCTAGGGCAGAAACGGAGAAATGATCCCGAATGAGCTCAACTTGGCTTTTAAAAAACACATTTGTCGAAATGTAAACGATTACGGCACTGTAGTGTAATCGATTACATAAAAATTACACTATGTAATCAATTACGCCACCCATCGTAATCGATTACATAGTGCCAATTTCATGTAATCAATTACTAAACAGTGTCGTAATCGATTACATAGTGCAAAAAAAGGGGGGAAAAAAGAGATCTGACCCCCTGTAATCGATTACATAAGGCATGTAATCGATTACAGGGGGCAGATGGGTTAATACTTTTGTCTCAGTGGCATTTTGATAATTAATTAATTAATTAAGGTTTTTTCCATGCTTTTGCCAGGAAACCACAACACATTTTGAACAAATAATTAATTTAACTAATTTTCTTAATTTACTTAAATTAAGTAGATGAGCAAGGGTATTAATAGTTGTTGGGATATTTTTAAAATGAAGATATATCTTTGTTGAAGAGTCACATCCTTATAAATTAAGGAATTTATTATTTATGTGAAGGGTTATATATGAAGTTATAATATTAAAGGTTACTAATATTATATGTCATAAATATGAAATGTTATGACTAAAGGTTCTTGATGAAAGGCTACATTGGTTCTTAAAAAAAAAACCTACATACTATACCACAAAGGTGTAATTCTTTATCAAAGAGTTATTTTAAATAATCATTGGTTATTTAAGTTATGTTGATTCATGAACCTAACATATAGTTATGATTTTTAATTGAAGAGGTGTTGTTTCAAGAGGTGTCACTTTAAAACATCATTCCATTTGTGATATACAAATACAATATAAAAATTTACATAACAAGAGATTAAACTCATTGTTTTTGTCTTTGAATGCAAACAAAAATAAAGTCAAATTATTATTTTGTAAGAGTCATTCTTGTCTTGTAAGAATATTAAGAGTACAATTCATACTCAATAGTATAGTCTTTGTTGTATCCTACAGGAAGTTTATAAATCAATCCAACTTACATCCTATAAGATAGGTGTAAGCGGGGGCAAATTAAGCTTAAAGAAAAAAATATTTATATCTTAAAGATATTATGCACCACTTTATTTTTCATCTATCTTTCTCGTACTTTTCTCGAAGATATAGACCCTCCAAAAATAGTTACACATTAAAAATATCTTATATGACATTAAAACTATTTTTAAAATACAAAGTGTATGTAGGGCAAACATGGGAAGAAAATAAGTTTATAAGGACTTGGAAATGACTTATATGAAATCAAGACATTTAAAAAAGAAGATAAGAGCAACTGAAGATGCTGCCCAATTGATCCAGTAGTAGAAAGGGATTATTCCTGAAATCTGTACAATTGTTTCTTGAAGCATATGACGAAAGATATTCAGTAGGCATGACTCTACTAGATCAGCGAATCCATGAAAGAGCTACTCTCAAACAAGCAAATAAAATATGGGTTTAATGTTTCTGCCTCTAAGGCAAAAATATTTTTTCTGCCGTACTCACATATAAGTGAGTAGAGCCCATTTATTTTTTTTCTCTCTTCTTTTAATAATGGGTCCCACTCACTTATATGTAAGTGCAACAGAAAAAATATTTATACCTTAGAGGCAACAACATTAAACCCATAAAACATAAAGGAGGTGCTAATTAATTTCCTAATGAAATTGAAATATTGAAGGGGACCACCATTATGACATATACATCCAATATGAAGTTTTGGAATCTCTCCTTCTGTTTGGTTATGAGAATTGTCCACTAATTTAATAATACACATGCGTCATATATTATGGCAATGTAATTTATTTTATCTTCTTAATATTTTTTTTAAAAAAAATTAATTGACTCTTATATTAAAAATCGAAAACGATCCAAGAGAGATCGAAGATGAAGCCGCCGGCCGAAAACCCAGTCAATGTCAATTTTGTTTTCTTAATTGGGACATAGCGGAGCAAAGAATGGCTCTCGGACCCAAAGGACCCGCAATGATATCCAGATTTGAGGCTGTTTTTACGGTAAAATAACAACAAATAATTTCGTTTTATAATAACAGAGGATATAAATGTTTAGAATTTTGTTAGCAGATGATACGTCAATATCTTTCTTTTCATCTAATTAGTTCCTTTTTAATAAAAATGAAAAAAAAAAATGCTCAAAGTGATATTAAATTAAATCCAAAAATTACCAAAGCATTGTAGAAAAAGAATAAAATAAAATTGAAGGTTTTTAATGCCCTCGGTCCTTGTATGATTTTAATATTGTTTTGTCTAGATTGACAGAAATGCTTAGTCCGTTAATCTAGTATGTTGATGTTGAATCAAATAACTTTTTTCTAGGTATCTATGGATTAGATATTTATGAGAATAGCAACAGATCACTCTGCACAAATAGGCTTTAACTAAAGGGGATGATATGTGCACACAGTAACAGCAGAATAATAACTTAGGGAGAATCTTCATATACTTGTAGGGTTTGTCTTTTATTTATAAAGTTTACATGTAGAATTAAAATTTAGACTTGTAGATTTCTGTGCCTTCAAACTCAAATGTTGTATCACCATATCTATATAACATATATTACCCCTTGTTAGGACATACATTCAACGAGCCTCATATATGAGTCCATAACAAATATCATGATTTTTTTAGTAAGTACATATATGATATATCCTTTTGATGGTGGGAATCCAGCTCGAATGGTTGTTAGCACACTAAATATGAGTACATTTTTTAATGGAATTTAAACATTTGTCTATCACATAGCAATATACTGAACCTTTTTATTAAAGTTAACCTTGCTTGCAATATCATAATTACTCTCCCGTCCATTACTATAAGCTTCAAATAATCTACGTTAATTAAGAAAAAAAAATTAAAATTAACTAAGGACAATTAATGTGTATTAATTTTTTAACTATGCCTTTATGTGTAGAGAGGATAAGTGAGAGAAAAAGTGCAATAAATACAGACAACAATGCTTAGTTCAAAAAGACGCAATAAATGTGCAGACAAACCTAAAATGAAACTTGCATTTCGTAACATTTTCATTTTTAAATTTAAATCTTATAATAAAATACTAGAGGTGGTACTTATAGAAGATGTCTATCAGTAAAAACAAAAAAAAAAAAGTTTGTTACAAAAAGCTTAGGTGAGTTTAGTTGGATTTGCTCATTAGGACCAATACATGCTACTGGAGTTAAAGAATTCTTACTGATGTACTCATAAATAACCTACCCTCATATTGGCTATGAGATTTAAAGTTACAATCTTTTAGGTCATGAGTAAACTCTTTATTAACCAAATCATTTTCCTGTCAGAGTGTCAGTCAATTTTTTTTTTTTAATATAAAAAAGTTTAAGTGGGTTCGGCTCCAGTTTTCCACTAAAGTCAAGGTATGGCTCTAAGGCTCTTTAAGCATTTACAAGATACTTATGAGATTGTTTACCAAAAGAGCCCTTACAACGGCAGAGGGATCGAACTCTCATCCTTTTGAGATTTAAGTTTGTTCCTTATTATCTATGTCAATTCTCATTTGGCTGTCAGTCAAAAATTGGTGCAGGTGAAATGTGAATCCACACTCCTCAGTTTCCAGGTCATTGAGGTCCAAGCCCAGTATTTTTATTCAGCGATCCGTCAACGAAGCTTTAAGGCCCATTGGTTTCCTCCGATTTTTTTTTCCTTTTTTTTTTTGGCACAAAAGGTTTCCTTCAAATTCAAAACTACCGATAATCATTTATATATATATATATATATATATATATATATATATATATATATATATATATATATATAAACTACCGATAATCACACACACGCACGTAAAGTAAAAACCGAGTAGTAATGGTAATCAGGAAAAGTGAAATTACTGAAAGGTCACAAATTTTTTTTGTATAAAAAAATTTGGTTAGGTTTTTTAAAAATTTTATCTATTATTAATTACTCTCTCCGGCTTTTTTTATAAACAAATTTCTCATTGTATCTCAAAATTTAAACAATTTTTTTCTTTTTTTTACCCTTATTAAAAACATAATTATCACTCACTTACCGCTAATTTTTTTTATTTACTCATTTATTATGCATTCTCCCTCATATTTTATAGGGAAAATTAAAATAAAGGACCTATAAAAATAATTATTATTATAAAGGACTATAAAAATTATAATTACGTATAAAGACCGAATATCATAATATAAATCTAAAGTTACTAAATTTCTCTTAATCAAACCTTTTGTATTTATAATTAAAAAATAACTAAAATTGCTCATCCTGGTATGATCATATCTATTTTTTTCAATATAATATTTAATTAACAACTGTTAAACCCCTATTTTTCTTAGTTTTTATTTTCACCAATTTATAACATCAAGTTGCCAGATTTATATTGTGAAAGTTGAATGCGTAATTTTTATTTCATAGATATATATTCAAGTTGTAAACAATGGAAATTGAGAAAAATATTGTTTAATTTAATGAAATTTAAAATTTTGTGTTAGATTTAAAAATACAATAGGGAAAAGAATGTAAGAGGGAATGTAGAAGATTTTGTTAAGGGCATTTTAGTGCTTTTAATTTATATTTTTATATTTAGTCCTTCTAAATAATTACATTTTTTATGGTCATTTTTCATAAATATATTTTTCTCTAGGTCCTTTATTCTAAATTTCCCTATTTTATACTTATACCCTCTCATATTTGTTACTCATTCTCTCTCCTATATTATTTTCATAAATTTGGGCATATTTAGAAAAAAAATGACTTTTTTGACAAATTTATTATTTTTAATCAATCTTAACTATCAATTTGTTTCTAGCACTGCAAATAAAATTGCTTATAAAAGGGATATGATGGAGTATTAATTATTCTTAGAAGACTTGGGAGCATAGTTATCAGAAACCGGCTCAGATTGGTCGAGTTGACCCGAAAACCAGTGAAACGGTCACCCAACTAGTCCGAGCCGGTAATAGGATCGGATATGTGTAAAAAACCAGTTTTGGACCGGTCCAACCGCAGGTTTCGGAGAAAATCAGTCAAAAACCGATTTGGCCAATTGGTGCATTTTTTTTAAAAAAAAAAAACTTTACTGAAGATATTGTTAGTCATCCACGTTATTTTGATGATGATAGAAAGCCTTTCATTGATACACCACATTTGGATTCTTTACCATGATTTTATTGTGTTTGAAGGTTATTTTGTAAACCCATCTTCTTTTTTCGAGCAAAAAAAAAACCCCATATTCTCTAATTTTGCTCTTAGTTAATTGAGTTATTCATGTTTTAAACTTGTAAAAATGTTTTAGGTACTTTTATTTTGTAAACTCATTTTTTTTATATATTCATAAATATGGTTGTATGATTTACAAATATGGTATGATTTTCGAGACCGAGTCATAGTTATGCGGTTCAACTAGTGACCCATTGACTCAATATCCCGACTGGATCGATGACCGGTTCGAGTCTGATAACATTACTTGGGAGTAATTTGAAACAGGTGTAAAACTACTTCAATACCCTTTAACCGCTTAGACCAACTTGAAATCGTCGACTGGACACTAACCATCATTTCTATTGGATTTGAAGTTGCCTTATTAAATTGTAACCACAAAGTGAATAATAAGAAAAGCCTGTGATTCATTATAACTTGCAATCACACAGTTCCCTCCTGTGTATCTTCCATAAGATTTGATTTCCATTTTCCCATGGAATATATCTCTATGAGCACTTATATATTTCAGGAGACATAATTTCAGGAATTCATTTAAAATAAGGTAGTCCAAATACCCACTAATTGAGTTATTAACCCAATTTGAGATTTCAAAATGTGCATAAAATGACTTCAATACCCTCTCCCCTCTCCACAGAGATTTGTTCTTCTATATATCAACATTAATATATAACAAAATAAAATAATATAGTTATTTTTATCAAGTGAGAAAAACAAAGGAAAGCATAAACATACCAATTTCAGTTTCTAAAAATCAATTTCACTTTTATTTAAAAAAAGAGTCACTTATACCTATATTTTTCTAAACAAGCTCTACATAATTTTCCTAAACAAATAAATGTGTGTGTTTTTTAAAACATTTGGCTAAGATTTAATTTTTTCAGTTTTTCCATTCTTTAATATAAATTATTAATATTAAGTATTTGTTTCCATTAAAGGACTTGTAAATTTGATATACTTCTAATGATATGTTAGTTGAAAAGATATCAAATACACTTTAAATTTCACAAAATGCTGTCCATATTGAAATGTAGAAATTCCCACACACACACACATATATAAAGAAACAGATATGGTAAAATCTATAGTTAACATATTTATTAAAAATATTTTATTATAATGGCATATATTATACCTTTTTTTAAAAAATGGCTCATGTTAATAAAATGAACTCGTTTTTAAAGTTAGAGGGGAAATTATGGAATATAAAAAAAAATTCATATGCAATTTAGTTAATCATGTTAATAGAAATGCCATGATCATTAATAATCAATTAATCATAATTACTTTAGCCATTCTGGCAGCGCAGAAAATGATCGTGGCATTTTCGTCATTTTGGTATCGCCGCGAAACGCCCAAGCCGTCCTCGAAATCATTCCCAAGCCTAATCTTAACCGTCCATGTCATCATTAATCGACGGCAAGATTCATTGATCCGCGTACATCAGTTCCATTGGCCCAAACTAAATCCAACCTACTATAAATTAAAGGAGCGATCCACCCATTCCTCTACATTAGTTTCTCTACACTGCCTGGTCTCGCGAAACCTCTGCTTCGCATCCCTCTGTTGCTCAACAATTTCTGTGTTATCGTAAAGCACATCGATGGCTGGTCGGGGGAAGACTCTAGGATCTGGTGCCAACAAGAAGGCTACGTCACGAAGCAGCAAAGCTGGCCTGCAATTCCCTGTGGGTCGTATCGCTCGGTTTTTGAAGGCTGGTAAGTATGCTGAGCGAGTCGGTGCCGGTGCTCCCGTTTATCTCGCAGCTGTTCTTGAGTATCTCGCCGCCGAGGTAAATTGCTTTCATGAATCGCCGATTTGAATTTATTTGTCTTCGAATACGCGTAATTGCGCCTATCACTAGATATAGGGTTTCTAAATTGGGTTCATATTTCCTAATTTCCATGAATTTTGGGTGTGTCAATTTTTCCTTCTGATTTCATATCTGGAATTTTAAGTTTGAATTTGAATATTATTGGATGTATCCCTGATGTTGAATATCTGGAATTCCAGGTTTTAGAGTTGGCAGGAAACGCTGCAAGAGATAACAAGAAGACCCGTATTGTGCCTCGCCACATTCAATTGGCGGTTAGGAACGATGAAGAACTTAGCAAGCTTCTGGGAGATGTGACAATTGCTAATGGAGGTGTGATGCCCAATATTCACAACCTACTACTCCCCAAGAAGGCAGGAGGCTCATCGAAGGGCGCTGGTGGCGATGACGACTCTTAAGTTTGAGGCTTGAGAAGCCCCTACGATTTGTCTCACGTGATTCACTATCTAATGTAGTTTCATTTTTATTTTTCTTGCTTCAATATGGGAATTGATCCTTTGTGCTCTTTCGACTTAGTTGTAGCCTTAGTTAGGGTTTCTGATTGTAATGTGAATAGAAATTATCACCTTATGATTCCTTCGATGAATGAAGATATTGCTTAAAATTTATTTTTTTCCCCTCCTCTATCCAATGTGGCTTTAACTGCTGTTTTGGATTGCACTTGTCAAGTTTTTGGATCTTTAACCTAGCCTTTGAACTACTACCAAACTTTGTGAGTACCTTAAGAATGTTTAGGGAATTGACCTTGGAGGTAGAAATTTTATTGTAGAATTTGGGAATCATTACAGATTTCCATTTTTGTTGTGTTCAGGGTGGATGTTTATATTTTTTAGGGGGAGGGGGTGGAATTTCTAAATCTGGAAACTATACCCGTGTTGCATTTTGGCTGGACTTTTCCTTTACTTTATTCTTGTCTTGTGGCCAATTGCCCATTTTTACGGGAGTGGAGTATACTGGAATTGAAATTGGGTCTGATTTAAAACCTTGAGATGTGGCAAATTTGGGTGCTTGAAGGGTGTTGACGTTTGGCCGAAGTTAGTAGGCTATGTTGGCATTGATCATTTGGGTAATGAGTTCATACCGAATGCTTCTTAGTAGCTTTAGACCAAGTAGGGTTTCATTAAGTCATGTGAATTGTTTACCTTAAACTTATTAGCTAGGTTACTTGGGATGTTGTCTGGATTCATCTAATTGTTGTTGATTTTGGTGTTGCGCTTGTGTCTGCATGTCCTTTGCATTTCCACGAAGCTATTATGTAAAACTTGTAATTTTGTAGCGAGGCATTATTCTTGACTGTTGGATTTTCTCATGAAAGAAGTTGTCTTGGAAGATAATTAGCGAGATGGAATTTAGGTGAGTGCGTTCGGTTAGACTCCATCCTCTTTCTTTTGCAAGGCTTGTTGGATCACTAGTCCACATCTAATTGTTTTATGTATGATTGCGCGTAATGTTTGTTATTCATGATGGCTTTTTTTTGTTAGATCTGTGTGTCTATAAAATATAATACTCCTCACTTCGTTAATGCAAGTAGATCTTGGTCTTAAGTACACCATAAGTTTTTTTTTATATATATTTGTTAATCTTTTCTTAATTTATTTTTATTGATACGTTTGAAATAACGAAGGAGGATAAAGAAGAAAAGAATTGAGGAAAATGATTAAGATATTTTAAATAAAATATTACATATTAACTAATTCAATTAATTTTCTTAATATAATTAAATTATATTAATGATCTGTATACAGGAATTCACTTATTGTCTTAGAAATAGGTATGATATGACGCAATTGGTTTTGAATGCCAATGTTCTTCATGAATTGTATCGGGTTTGTGCGTATATTATGATCGTTATTTGTCACCAGCATCATTTTATAATGTGCATTATTTTGGGGGGGGGGTTTCATGCAGACTTAAAACTGATTCATTAAGCTAAATCTATTTTGGATGGGAGGAACCTGCCTCGCCCGCTTGCCTGCTCAACAAAATTCAAAATTTGTGGCGTTTTTATTTCACATCATCTTTTGTTTGCTTCTCCGCAATTTCCCCTTTAATCATTGCCATTACCAGTGGGGACCGCCGTGGGACCCAACCCCTCCTCCTTTTTATTTTAACTACGATACGTGACAAAGACAAATACATAAATAAGTTTCAATTTCAGTACATAAAATTTCCTATATCAATGATAGGGGAAGATTTATAAGAAATGCCTCTCACCAATGTTAATCTTTATCCCTATGGAGAGAATTCACAAATCCTAAAGAAAGAGAGCTACAAGAAAAAATTGTCAGGTCTCTTTCTGACTAGCTGTAAGACACAATGATGACAATTAGATTAAAAGTCACACCAGTCAGGAAATTTCAAGAAAAATAGTCTAGGTTTTTTAATGCTTTGTATCAATCAGCCGTAAACTAGAGTGTATTTTCTCACAATCAGAGATATCACATTAATAGTGAATAACCATAATCTTGAATTTGGTATGGATTTGACTTGTAGGTCACATTCAGTATATTTTAATTAATTACCTAAATAATAACTAATAACAATTACAATATATTAATAAAATATCTTACATTCTCCCACTTGACTAGTAACTATATGTCAACTATCCTGTTTAGATTAATTAAAGCTACGCTGCAACAATCATGGTGGTAAGTCCTCAAAGGTCGAGTATTCTTTTCCGTGCATTACATAGCAACTTGATGAATAAACCTTAAATGTTTATTTGGTTCCTACTTGAAGATTTGTCAATTTCAACAACCAGGTATTAATATGAGACAACAAACTCTATCTTGAATTTCATCATTTGACAATAACTCATCTACATCACTCAATGTGATTCATCTCACAAATAAGGTATTTTATCCTTTAATCTTTCTAAATACTTGCAATTCATTTAATGATCTACACTTTATATGTTTATAACCTATTAACTTTTATGGTCACATAACACCCTTAATGGGTATAAATTAATTTAAAACTACATTTTGAAATTCATTGACCGACAATCCTATGACTTGCCTCCAAAAATGACTAGATCAATTAATTCATGGTAGAACAAAACAGTTAGTGACTACTAAGCAATATTGTACTCCTCCATGATGCAATTTATTCAGTAAACGTAAAGATGCATCATAATGTTAACTATTTTATATCAATTTGAAATATCCCTTATTTCTTTCGGGATACTCTTCATAATGATTGTTAGGTTCTTTAATGTTGACACTTTTTATTACAAGCATGACCAATTGAAGCTTTCATAACTTCAATATGTTTCACATTTACCTCAATAAGGAAAGTGTCATAACTTCAATATGTGAAAACAATGTTCCATCATGATTAGAGGTTACAATATGTTATGTGTGATTATCCTCTTATTGAGTTTGATCACTTTCAATAATCTTGCTATTCCTTAATAATTTGGCATTTCACACATACTACACAATTTTTAAAATGAAATGGATAGTTCACTAGAATTGTCAAGGTCTCTCTGTGTCATCATCAAAATATGCAGTCTTAGTCTCTTGGGATGTTTTGCTTCCACACTTGTTCATTTTTAAGACAGTTCTTTATAAATTAAGCTTCCAACTTTAAGATTTTAAAAGGGTTTAAATGGAAATTTGTTGGAATCTCATCTAAGATATATAATTGTCTTGAGTGTGATCCTTAAGGCTAAAAATTATAGGCTAAGTTACTGTCCCCAAATATGTATCCATTTCTTCTAATTGACTTTACTATGTCAATCTGTTTACCATATTAAATTACCCACATTTACTTTATATATTTTAAATGTTAAATCACACGTCTTAATTATAAAGCAAAAAGTGTTCAGGTATTTGGAGAATCAATTGAAAGCATGATGAACTATTTCATTTGTTACAACATATTTAATGGCAGGTGTATATCCATTACTACCTCTAATCAAACCTCCAATTATAGGCACATTAAGCTTTAAATGTCTTTTACTTTATGGCTTTAGGGCTAGTAGCTTGATAGCCCTAATTTAAAATCTCATGTTTTTCCAAATATAAGCAAAACACACACACACGTTCCCAATGAATACTTACCATGCATGTATTCAGAAAAAGAGTAATGACTCGTGAGATGATAAATTAAGGATCTATTCTATACAGATTAATGAAAACATCGTACCCTTTTATAGAGAGTTACTTCATAGTCAACAAAACAATGCAATAACATTTATAAAAATTTCTAAAATTGTCCTTCAGCCTATAAACAACTATTGACTTTGTCTCATTCTTTAAGTACTTAATAATAAACTTTAAATTTAGATTACTTTATTGGGACAATAATGTTATCTCATTTCCTTATGCCAGTATTATAAATACTAGAACTTTTCTTAATGTCAATTTTATCCTAATGGAATGAGCTATATTTATCTTCTTATAGGCTTAACAATTGTCTCTAATAAATTATATCAAACTAAACAATTGGGCATATGCCATCATGTTGCAAAGTCAAAATAAAATTAAATCATGCTTATACAATTACTATAAGAAGCAAGCAACAATCTCATATAGACATGTGTAAATCATACAATTATAAATTCATATCACTAAAGTCTACAAGTAGGTAAAGATATTAACATAGTATGAATTTATCTCAAATTGATGAAACTAGAATGCAGTTATATTCCCTAATACATGTGGGCTACTTAAAAAAATATAATTCATAAATAAATCACAATTATGGTAACATGAATTTTCCTATATCAATAATAGTGGAAGACTTATAAGAAATATATCTCACCATTGCTAATATATAATCTGCTGGAGAGAATTCACGAATCCTGATGAAAGAGAGCAACAAGAAAAAAATAAAGACATAAGACAATTGTTATGTCTATTATGATTGATGTTTATTTCTTAATATATATTAGGATTTAATATGAATATTTTATTATTATGATTTAATTTGATTAGATTAGTTTTTTGATTAAGGTTAGTCTATTGATTTGCCAATATAAAAACCTCTTTATATTCTCTTTTACTTTAAGAATAATTAATATTAATATTTTTTCAGTGCTTTAAAGTGATTCTTCAATATTAATCCTACTACTCATCGCAATAGGCGGACAGAATTTTGATCCCAACTTTTGTTGATTTTCACATATACGGCTGTTTAATTCTTTCTACACAATGTAATACCGTTTTTCATGGTATAAATAAGGAAAAAAGACAGAAGAATAATTTTAAAATTATAAAATTTTAAATTAGGTTTATTATAAAAAGTTGATAAGGGAATATCGAAACTTGATAAGTAATTCAAAACTTATTTTTTGGGAAATATCCTATTTAAAATCTTACAATTTAATAGTTCTTTTTCTATATTTTTTCCGATAAATAATAATCATCAAATATACCCCTGTTTAATTCTTTTTAAGGTGACAGGGATTTAGAGAAAACAGATGATTTCCGGGGAAAAAAAATTTATCCTCAAATTAAATGAAACACATTTTCAAAAACAGAAATAATAGGAAAATTATCATTTTTTAGAAGATTAAAGTTATTAACTACTTTTGTGTAATCGGAAAAAAAAAGTTACTAACTACTTTTAATTATCCTCTATAATGCAGAAACTTTAATTAAAAAGGTCCTGTATATTTCGGATTGGGGGAGTATAATCTATTTACTTAATAAAAATTTTAATTTTTAATTTGTATAGGAGATAATGTTTTTTATCTTTTGCATATGGATATCAATTCATATCATACTGTTGTACACTTGTACCTGTATGTTAACAAAGAGATGACTTAGTTGAGTTAATTTATATAGGAGATGAATTCAAATCTTGCTGTCCATATAAAGCTTAAGGGTGGATAATTTGTAAATACCTATAAGTGTTATATGGCTGTTAGGCATTGTTTGATCTTAGTGGTCTCACAAAAGTCAACTCGGCTAAACATTGTCACAAAAAAGGTGAAATAATATTATACCAATAATTAACTTTGAAAAATGTGGACAAAATAATAATTCAAGAAAAAACTCCTACAGATAAAAATTTGATTAAACTATCATGCTACCCCCCTGAAGATACAACACAACACAACATATCAACAATGAAAAGAATTTTGAATGAAGAATAAAGACTACCCAACTACTGATCCAAAATATGGCTTCTTCTTCTTCTTGCTGTAACCTGTGAAGCTAATCCCTACAAGGGTTTCTTTGTCTTCCTTTAATGAATGATATAGTGGCTAATTACTTCGTCTGATGTCAGCTGCTGTGAGGTCAGTTACTGTACATGTAGTTATGAACATATATGTTCTTACGTTGAGAGTGCCACTTCCAAAGTTTTGACAAAAGAATATTCACATGGAGGTGGTACCAAAAAATATGGCCAGCTTACCTAAAAATTCTATGGACTCTCATCATCTGAACTAAAGTCATCCATCCTCCTATCTGATAACCCTGAAACAAGCTTCTTGTGTGGTGGTGGTGGGCGAGCACTCTCAGAAGAAGGAGCCTTGGCAAGCTCTTTTTTAGGAGCTTTTGCTGCTGCTGCTGCCTTCTTCTGTTCATCTCCAACCTCCTTGCATACCTTATCCAGTATGACCAAGAAGTCTCGTACAATCGCAAACAGTCTTAACCCTTCTTCCCTCCCGCTATTTCCATGGAAGTAGTCAGCTGTACTCTTCACCATAGCCGTGATCCTCTTCTCTTCTTCCACCAGGTTATTGATAGCTCTTTCAGCATTCTCCACAAAACTCTCCACTGTCAGATGAAACCCTCCTTTGTTTTCTCCTTCTAACTCCTTGAGGTCTTTGCTTAAGAATTCTTTGCATTTCAAGAGAGAATGCCCAGCTTTTGCAGTTGTTCCTGTTAAAGCATCAGCATCTAGAGCTGCTGCTTTCTTCACATTCTCAAGCTCACTGCTCAATCGAGATACCACCTGGAGACCAAGTTTGCGATACCGTTCTTCAGATTCCATGGGAACTTCCTCAAGCAGGTCATCTGTTTTAATGCTAGAGAAACTCTTGCTCTCTATCGTCGTATGAGCTGCTCTTATGCCTTCAGTTCGGCTTATCTCTTTGACAACAAAGTGTAAGAGTGTAGTTTTGCCATCTGCTGATTTAACATCAGACAGTTTAAGGAGTGTGTCAAGTTTAAATGCTTGCGCACCACCACGGAATGTTCCATCATTCATACGGTTACCAGTTTTGAGAACAGCTTCTAGAAGCTTCAGGAACAGCCGGCTACCTTTTAGTTCTGTACTAGCAACCTAACATATCAGATAAAGGTGAGTTTAGAAATTTTAAACCAAGGGGATTGCACTCGATGATTGTGTTTATACATTTATAAATTATCATCAACTGGCATAAAACTTCCAAAATTCCCAATAAAGGGAATAGCAAATAAAGTCAACATGTAAGGAGTTGTACAATAAAAGATTCCTTACCTCTAAAACTGCAAAAGCATCCTTGGTGAAGGTAAGCTCCTCTTGAAGAGTGCCCATAAAAAGAAGTGATTCCAGTCGTTTAAAAGCAAATGGAATATCAACAAGGGCTTTCAGGAACCGGTCGGCAGGCCCAAGCTCAGACAGTTTGCCATCGAAAAGTCTAAGCTTAAGTTCTTCCTCAGATGAGGGTGCCATCTTGAGCAAGGATTGGATAAATTCTGAGGGAATCTCATTTCCTGATCATCCAAACAGACTACAAAACTTTATTCATATAAGTAGAAGCACACACATTCTATTGTAATAATTTTCTTTATGTGCTGCCATGTATTGTTTTCCCTGATAGATATACCTTTGCCAACTCACCACTCAGAAAGAGTTTTCTAGAAAATAATGCTTTTCGTTTGGTCAATATTATAGTAGTTATCTATATTACTTAAAAGAAAATATACATGAAAAAGACACGAAATTAACTTCACAGAAGCCGCACCGTACATACAATCCACAGACATATTTCTCATGGCAAAAACTCAGTCGTGTTATCATGAATACGTGTCATTGGTCAAATAAAGAAGTTAGATTTACCAGTCGCCTAGCAGCATAATACCACATCAATTTTCTCACTCTTAACATCAAAGTATTTCCACATGCACCTACGACTATCTTAAAATTTCTATATCTAAGCTCAGATTAATCTACTTCTATTGTAACCTATTTTCAGAAGCTCATATATTAAATTCTTAAATAATCATAATGATATCATAAATGCGATGGTCTATCTTCTTCAGCAGGGAATGATGCATAGTTTCAAGGCTGCACGTCATAACAGCATACTAGCACAATTTGGTGTACATTAATTCTGAATCTCTGGCAACTAGGCTAGAAATACTAACTATGTCAACAAAACTAAGGAGCTTATGATGTCAATTGTTGACTTTCACAGTTCAACTCATCATAAATCTACAGAAAGCTTGTGTGTGTTTCTCCAGGAAAACCTAGCATTACTCTTGCTGCATCAATAAATCTTGAGGGAATATTAAAAGTTCAGAGAAAAACACCTTCGGTAAGTGCATCATAAACTTCTTCCATAGTCACATTCAAAGCACGCAATAGGATAGACAAATTCTGTGATTTCTTTGGGTCAATGATCTGGATAAACTGAGGTGCGTGTTCCATGGGGGCAGATTTTTTCTTGACTTGACCTTTGCTTCTATCTGTATTGGTATAGCCAAAAAGTGACTCCATCGTTTTTTCGTCAAACCTGTCAAAATATTTTCCATTAAAACATTAACAGCTAGTGTTAAATCATTAATCAAGAGCAACAAAAACAGTTCACGATTTATTTATTCCTTACTGGAATGATCCTCCTTCAAGCTGATTCCAAACCATTGTTTCATCTGAGTTGGCTTGAACCTTATCCCAGAAAAAAGGTTTTAACTTGGCTTTTTGAGAATCAGCACCACCTTCTGAATCAGCAGCTCCTCCAGATCCTGCAGCTCTCGATTTTTTCTGCACAACCAAAGGGCGTGGACCCTTTACACCGAGTGGCGGAGGTGGTCGAGGAGGACCTTTACCATTTTGAGAAGGTGGTGGTGCGCCAGCACTTTTTTTGGCACCAGGTAGTGCTGGTGGTGGTGGTGGAGGTGGTCCGGTAGCAGTTTTGGGTGGCTGTGGGGGTGCAGGAGGAGGAGGAGGAGTAGAAGTAGTGGAATTACTAGAAGGTGGCTCAGGGGGAAGGAGATCTGGCCTTCCTGGTGGAGGTTTCAAAGTGCTGGCTCCCACCCTACCAGGAGGAGGCTTCAGGTCAAATGATGGTCTGGCAGTAGCATCAGTACCAGCAAATGCAGGTGAATCCTGCACATCAGATCCAACAGGAAAATCGCCATTAAGAGATGAGGTCCTTTTTTGGTCAATTGAATTATCATCATGTGACTGAAACCCAAATTTCTGATCTCTTACTGATTTTCCAGAAGAATATTTGAGAGTAGAACCTGAAATACCAAAGACAAATTTATCAAATTTAACATTGTGCAATAACAGTTCATTTGGCCAGAGTTATAGGTATCAATGCTGTTTATGCTATAATTTGGCAAGCAATCTTTTTTTTTTTTTTTGGTTAAAGCCATGTGTAATCCGGTTATCCGTAACTTTTGGATGACTTAGATCCTAAATTATGGGTAATAAATGCTTATTTTTCAAAAATAAAACTTTTCAGTACTGAGCACGTTAATATTTCTGGCCAGACGGAAACATAAGATGATATGTACCTGAGGAAGAGTAGTCACTCCTGCTCAGACTGAGAAGGGGCCTCTCATCATATTTTCCAACGTGTCTTTCGCCAGCACAACAGCAACACAAAACACAGAGCAGTACTGCTAGAGTCACTGACACGCCAGCTGCAGCAACAAAAACTATAACCATGATTTTATCACTTTTCTTCTTCTTCTTCTTCTTCTTCTTCTTAATCTTTTTATCTTTTTTCTTATCTTCATTTCCTTTGGATTTAGATTCATCTTCGGCATACATCATCCTTGCGGGTTCTTGGATATATGATTTAACTGCGGGGTCACTGGATCTGGAATCATCATTTGCATCACCGGATACACCTTGGAGTGGAAGATTATTCTTTCTCAAACAGTGAAGAAAGATTTGCTTCAATTGAGGATGGCAAGCGTTAATCCAATTTTGGATATTCTCTCCTTCTAATAATTGAGCCTCTGAACCAATATCATTGGTGCAACTGGGTGATGATTCATGTGGAGAACATAAGTCAAGATTTCTAACTTCTTCCTTCAATTTAATCAAATCCACAGAGCAACTGGTCCGTAAATGCTGTACCTGCAGTCATGAAACTAAAACCAGATTCAGGGTCTACCTACCAATTCTTAGAAAAGTGGCCCCTCCCTTAACACTCTGTTCTCTCATCAGACAAATGATGAAAGCAAACAAAGCCCTGTAAATTAAGTGGCAATCAAGAACATGGCATTAGGAATAATTACTTGATTGAA
The DNA here is from genome assembly GCA_037074495.1 of Acacia confusa. Taxonomy (NCBI): domain Eukaryota; kingdom Viridiplantae; phylum Streptophyta; class Magnoliopsida; order Fabales; family Fabaceae; genus Acacia; species Acacia confusa. The sequence goes on from CM073509.1 coordinate 7,834,868, forward strand.
ACTTGATGATTATCTTTTGGATAAGTGAGAGTCTATGCTCATGCAAATCTTGAATAAAGTTATTGACTTTGAGTCAAATCTGGTCCAAGCAGAAGCATATATGCATTAAAAGGATTATGTTATCCTTGCTGATAGATTTACTATGTTGCCAATTTAACTCACTCAAACACTCAGCATTGCAAAGCGCATTGTATGCCACAAACATCATCTGACATGCCACCCAATAAATATCACGTCGTCATCCAGAATCAAATAAAGTTTGATTTTAGAATACCGACATGAAATCTCAATTATGACAACAGACTCAATAGGTCTATGAGAAATAAAACTGTTAATAAAAACATATTGATATTGAAAGAAGGGAAACATTTAGCTATAGTCCCTGCATACAGCATTTAGAGCTTAGTTATAGGGTTTGTGTGTATGTGTGTGACTTAGTTAATCAAGGCCTTCACTAATTAAGCACAGGAACATAATATTAGGCTGCTTTAGTGATCCTTCTCATATGTTCTCAAAGCATCCATGCAATTCACTCATTTCACATTGGAATGGCAGGACCATCTAGTCTCCGTGCTGCTAAGTGTGTCAACTAACAGCACTCCCTTGAATAGGTAGGAAAAGTATGAAATACTTTATGTGTGAAGCCTTATGATAACTTCAACTCTTTCAATATCACTGGATGAATGACAGTTTTAGTTCGCAATAATATTTACGACCAACATCGTTTAGCAACTGTGGGTATAGGCCAAGAAGGCTTTCTTTTTACTTTTCACTTCACCAAGAATCATGGTTTTAAGATGGCAAATTGGCCAAAGACTATGACTAGCAATTTGCTGAAAATGACGTAGGGAGGCCAAAGAATAACTGGGATGGTCATGTGAAACTAATGACAGGCTGAGACAGTAACGGTAAGAGCCACAAAATTCACAGCAATCTTGCAAGACTAGTGAATCCCATCATCCTATAAAGCGTAATGGGGCCAATCCCTTGCCAGCGGATAAGATTACAGACTGATAAGACTTACGGGGAAGAAAAAACGCAACTTGTCATTTATAATCCTAGCAAGCATTATTTTCATAGTAAAGTCACTCAAAACCTCAAATAAGTGCACGCCGCTGCTAAGGAAAACAACAAAAACGAAATATCATCATCTATAAAGATACAAAAATAATACTCCTCCAGTCCTATAGGATATAGTATAAAATATGTCCTATATTTAGGACCAGAATTAGTAACGTAAATCTTTTGCATGTCGCACGTTTTCATAACCAAGCTTTTACATGCATCTCGGAGAAAGCATAGCTGGGGCAGAGTCTTATGATACACGTAAACCAAAACCAAGTTCTAAAAAACAATGGCATACAAGAATTTGAACTGACAGGGTACCCAAAATCTATATGACGAAGTGAAAAAGTCTCACCGTATTCTCATCCAACAATCCAGAGGTGGGATCAAGCAGTTGCCGGCAAAGGAAATCTTCCTGTGTTTCTTCAGAATATTTTGAACTAACTGATGTCGTGAGAAGAACCAAAATAACGCAGAAGCTAGCCTTCGAAACAATCATCATTCCAATATCTAAATTTGCTTCTCATTTCACAAAACCAATCAAAAACCGAGGTTTCGATTTCTGCGCCGATAGATGATATCCCTATTTCTAGCTCGCAGAATCCGTGAAACCACCAAGTATTTTGATGAAGACGAGAATTCTCGAGCACAATGCAGAAAAAAAAACTTGCCCGGAAATTATCCCCTTAATTTATCAAATCAGATCACGTCCCCTCCAATTAGAACAATATAGCCAAGCAATCAATTAAACCCCACAAAGAGAGTTCAAACAATGCCATCCCATTCACAGATTCACCTGAAATTTCTGTGCACCACAGGCAACGCATAAACTTGGGGCAAATGCGAACACCAACCGAATCTCTCCTGGTGAAATTATTACAAAAATGTGGCTCTGCTTCTGACAAGATCAACGAAAAAAAGCTGACATGATCATTGGCTATGGAATTGAACGAAACGCGGCTTGATTGAACGTTAGATGTTTGAAGACGCCAATGATTTTGTGCAGAAAGAATCAAATGAAACGGAAAAAGGAATGAGGATTACGATTACAAATTACAATGTCTTGCACGAAGATGAAGCTTGTGAATCGCTTTTAGTGTAACTGCAAAATTCTTGGCGCGCGAATGGCCGTCCTAACAACGATTTTTGTTCGTTAGGATAATGGCGGCAACTCTGGTACACAAGCATATTCTTTGAAGCTTATTTTCCTCTCCTTTTTCTTTGACTTTATTGCAATTTCTTAAGTGGGAGTTTTTGTGGGAATTTATGTTTTTTTTTCTAAGCATTACTAATTTTATTGAGTAAAAAATAAAAGATCGTTTATAAGCCACAACATTACATTTTGAAACTGAAGCTCATTTTCTCTACATTTGGTAATATATGTCATTGTCGAAATAAATAAGAAATTAATTAATTCTCATGATAAAATAACTCCTTAATCTACTATGGGGTTGACTCTTTTCCTGTACACTTTTAGTTTCAATGAATGTGTTTGCTTCTTATAGACATTAAGGAAGAAAAATAAATTACTTTAAAATATTTATATTTATAATTTTTTGTTAAATTAATTTATTTTACTTATAAATTGACATATATGATCTAATAATAAATCGTATAAGTTATGATTGAGTAACGAGAACTTTAATTTAATTTTTTTTAAAAAATTAATTAAATCTTATATTAAGGATTGAATAGAGAATTATTTACTACATGACGCTTCTCTAATCCTTAACATAAAACATATTTACTTGATTTAATTATATTAAAGAAGTAAGTTAATATGAAGTTTTTTTTATCTAAAACAATCTAGTTATATTTTATAATTTTGTTATCCCCTCTTCTCCATATTTATTGTTGAGTGAGTATCAATAAAGTTAAATTAAGAAAAGATTAACAAACATGAAAAATATATCTTATATTTATGACTAAGACTAACTCTTAAAATATGTATTATATTAAAAACTAAACACTCATAAGTCATAAATCATCTTATTTAAAAATAGTCAATTTTATATAGGATGTATTTTCAGATTTCAACATCACTCAAAGAATCTCCTCCTCCTCTCATAAAATAGCATCATTTTTTGTTGTAGACAATAAAAGTTACTTTATTTTTTAGGTCATGTCATATGCTATCCGTCATTGTGTACCTATAAATATCTTCTATTATATACTCCCTCTGTTTCTAAATACATCCTTTAACTAACAGGGAGGAAGAGGGAATATAAAAGGGATTAATGTGCAAAAATATACATAAGTTTTTTTTTGAGCAAAAATACATACGTGGTTACCATTTTGGAGCAAAAGTTACATCCCACCGTTAAGTCACTGTTCATTGTGATGAGAGAGAAAGAGATAAAGTGAACATTAACATAACGGTAGTGAATAGTGACTTAACGGTGAGATGTGACTTTTGCTCTAAAATGGTAACCATTTGTGTATTTTTGCTCCCAAAAAATTTTTATGTGTATTTTTGCTCATGGGAAAAAACTTATGTATATTTTTGTATCTTAAGCCATGAAAAAAAGACAGAGGAGGAAGAAGGAAGAGAATCAGTGCATTGTCTCATTCTTAACAAATGCAGGAACATCGAAGGGTGAAACTAATGGGCTGGGCTCAGCCCATGGTTGACTTTTTGGGAAACGGCCCATTAGTAATAAAAACTTAATATCACGTACCTTAGATTTGGACTTGTAATTGTAGATTGATGGCAAATCCTGGAAGTAACATTACTCACAAATGATGGTGAGGAAACATCATTAAGGGGTTTGAATGTCAGATTTTCAAGTTAAAATGATTTTTTAATATTTCTATCTGGCCTCATGCTTAAACGACCATTCAATCAAGATCAACGCCTGCTAGTCTTACAAATCTTTACTCAAAATTAGACTCTATAACAAGAAATAAACTGTACTTGTTTTTTAGCTGATATGTTTCAGCCGCAATCTAGCTTTTTAAGGTGTTCCCTTGTTTGGCTTCAGACATGGGCACATGTTAGATCCCTCGTAGATGCAGAAAAAACAAGGTAGGATTGTGTTTGTTTGGTGGTATTTGTGCCAACAAATGAATGGGTGAAGTGAGTAGTAGTAACAGTAGCAGATACAGAAGAAGAACAGACAACAACTGTTACACAAAATGACAAAAACCTATCACGCCATTGTCTTATCCAAACTGTCTCCTTTGCTCCATAATTTCACATGATCGATGCTCAAATTCTGACCATACTCTCTTGGGTATCCAATGAAAAGTAAAGAAAATAAATATTTAAAAGAAGGTGAAAAGTGGAGATGCGGGGTATCGATCCCCGTACCTCTCGCATGCTAAGCGAGCGCTCTACCATCTGAGCTACATCCCCTTCCTTTTAAGATCGACTTATAATTAATTAAAGAATAGTTTTATCGGAGCATATCAATCTCGACAATTTATTAACAGATACACAGGAGAAAGAGACACGTGTCGAGCTCGAGTGCCAATGAAGTGTGGAAGGTGATAATGCAGACAGGAGAGACGGTGGATAAAAATGGAGTGTGATGCCAAATGTCGTTTAGCTTTCCTCTGGCCCCCAAAAAAGTGTCGTTTAGTGGAGGAGGAAGTTGGTGTAGTTTTGTGGGATAGAAATTAACCGCTGATTCGTTTGTTTATTCAGTTTCATAATTTAAGCTAAGTGCCTCTGCTGATCTATAAAATTAATTAATTAATTAATTAATTCATTGTTTGCTTGCTATTCGGTTTATTTGAAAGGATGCTTCCATGTTATCCACCAATAAACAATAAGAAATGAGACTCTTTCCTTAATTTGCAGGCATATATAACCAATTACATATTTAAAGCTAATCGCTAGATCTAGTCTTAACATGCTCTTGGCTTCATTCCTTCCATTTATTATGGAGTACATTATAATTTACAGAAAATTATCCTCTCATTCTTCACTAATGTAGTTGAAAAATCTTACTGTTATCTTCTTCTTCTTCTTTTTTCAGATTTTATGTTTTTCTTAAATAATAAATTGCACTGAAATTAAACTATAACCAAAATAGTAGTTTTTCAGTTTTAATTTAAATCATCATATTGTTAATGCCAAAATAAAATTATACCCTTTGATCATTCTTCAAAAAAATAGAACTCATCTGGTCTTTAATATAAGATATACTTAGAAGGTTGATTTTGATCCTAAATATAATGTAAATTTTTCATATTTGTATATCCTTCCTTAATTTATCTCTATTAATGCTCTCTTAATAATAACCAATAAAGAAAAAAGAAAAGAGAATTAAGAAAGATGAATGACTAGGGTATTGTAAAAGATAAACGTCTTATCACCTAAAATAACTAATTTTCTTTATCCAATAAAATTAGGTTAATGTGTTTTATATTAATGATGACATTAGTATTATGGTGCTTAGATTATATTTCAAAAGTATTAAATTAAAATAATATAATAAACATGGAACAATTCGCATTATTCATAAGTTTTCACACCGGCAACTTTTATTTGTAGAGAAAAAATAAAAATAAAACACGAGACATAGTTTACTCTTACCGATGATTGAACCATATTTTATATATTATTTAATTTAATGAATCTATCAAAACCATCGAAGTTTCTAATAGTACTTATTATTCCTTACCAAGAAAATTATACTACTTGTGACATCTGGTGAAACCGAAGTTATAAAGGTGCAGAATTTTGCAGGCCTGCAAATGGCGTAAACACTAATTCCATGCTTTCTTAATTAAGCAGCATCAATAATTAATGGGTTCCCCCCCCCCCCCCACCTTGTCTCTTATACAGCATTGAGTTTGTTAAACTAATAATTAATATAATTGACAAGTAATATATATATATGTGTGTGTATAATACTACCTCCGATCTTAATTATAAAATATAGTTGACTTTTTTTTTGGAGGGATTAAGGAAGCTAAATAAGTTATTTAATCATTTCATATGTTATATATTCTTAGATTATATATTAGTTTATCAGTCAAACTAATTAGTTTAAAGGAAAAAATAAAAATACTCTAAAGTAATTTAATTAACTTCTGCTTGTTTGAATCCTCTTATTTTGGGCTTATCTTCTCCTTATAAGTAAAAGCTAGGCCAAACAATATTTTACAAAAGTTCTTATAATAAAAAGAGTTTTTTTTCACATAAAGAAAAAAGCTCTAAATAAAAAGCTCTCCTGGAGGAGCTTATTTTTTAATCTCTTATTTTTTAAGAGAACCCTAGTCTCTACGCTGCGACCACCACCGGCCACCCTAGCCGCTATCGGCCGCCCCATCGCCGGCGACCACCTCCGGTGACTTTTTTTTTATATATATACAAAAAACAATAAGGGGAGGCCGGCCACCTCACGCCGGCGGCCGCTGCTGCCCCATTGCTGGCGAGCTTTTTTTTTTTTAAAAAAAAAAATAATAAGGGGAGGCCGACCACCCCACGCCGACGGCCGTCACCGGTGACTGGCAGCCTTCGCCGCTCCATCACCGGCGACCACCTCCAACGACTTGTTTTTTTAAAAAAATACCTAAAATTCCCCAACCCCCTCCCACCGGCTACCCTAGTTGCTACTGGCAGCCGCTGCCTCCCCATCGCCAGCGACTTTTTTTTTTATAAAAAAAAAGCACTAAGGGGAGGCTGGCTACCCCACGCTGGCGGTTGCCACCGCCAGCGACTTTTTTTAAAAAAAAACTTAAAAAAAGTGCTTATGATAAAAATTTTACCAAACAACTTATTTTAAATTTTAGCTTATAAGTAACTTTTAAACTAAAAAATTTATATTATCATCAAACAATTTTTAGCTTTTTTAAAAAAGCTCTTTCTTTAAGCTTTAGCTTAAAAGTAACTTTTAGCTTAAAATTAAGAGGATCCAAACAGGATTTTAATTTCTTAAAAAAAAAGTCAACTATATCTTATAATTAGGATCAGAGATGGAGTAACAACAAAAGTAAGCCAAAGTGGATAACTCTATTGATCATGTGCAAATCAACCAGATCAGTCTGTTTTTTTTTTTTTTTTGATAGAACCAGTATGGTTTTTTAATTATTCCACCAACTGTGGAATCACTAAAATTATTTGGAAGCCCAATCATTAAATTCTAAATATTGAATTGAACCTCCCTTTAAATATTATTGAAGACAAAACCCAGAATAGAATAACCTGGAGATTATGGGACGTCACTGATAGAGAAGTTACAGTGTATATGTACGGACAGTTGGGTTTGACAATACCAGGAGAGTTATAAGTCATCACACCTAACCGATGTCTGTGGTGCATCTGAAGAAACTCTGTAATTAATTAAGATATTTGTGAGAGATGAATTACTTTTCATACGTTAACCACTCACTATATTGCTTCCTAATCCAGCAATCTCTCTATAAAGCAAAAGTTCATATCATATAGAATCTAGATCTCAACCCCAGTTAGATCTGTGCGTAAATCTTGTCATAAAAATTTCAACCTTATGCTTCTTCTGTGCTCTCGCTCGGATCTTTAATGTGAGATTTATTTAACCTAATTTAATTATATTAAAGAAGTAATATGATTTTCTTAAAACACCCTATTCATCCTTTTTAATTCCCTTACTTTATTATTATTCAAAGAGTTTTAATAAAGGTAAAATTGAGAAATAAATATCATATTCAAAATTAAGATTAACTCTTCAGTTAGCTTATATATTAAAAACTAGAGGGATACATATTTATTTATTAAAAACTAGAGGGTTGGTTGAATTAATGTTTTTTTAAAAAAACATTTTTGATTGAGTGATAATTCAATCACTCAAACATTTTAGATTTTTGGTTGAATTATGCAATCATATGAATTAATGTAATTCATATGATTGCATAAAGCATTTTTGAGTGACTTCATCAATAAGGCCTCACAATACTCAAATATGACCTGATCATGATCATATGAAAACCATATAAAAAAAGTTAATGTGTTAAAGATTAGAAAATGAATTTTTCGATCATTTAACAAAAACCAAAATTTTATCACATATAATTGATTATAAATTGAATCCAAATTAAATACGCTAAATTGTGTGAGTATAGTAGCTTTTCCCCATATCTAACAAATTGAAGTGGTGGTCGGTCACAAAATATGGTGCCTATCTCTAACTGCTTTTTGACCAGTTATTTACTTCGATCCATTGTTTTTGTTTTGTTTTGTTTTGTTTTGATGTTTTGTTTTTTTGCGCTCAAAGACTTCGATCCCTTGTTGACGGCAAGTCAATTTATCGATCTTTCTTCTTTCTTCTTTTATTATTTTTTAAAAATCATATTAAAAAAGAAATCATTATTTTCTTCAACGCTCGGTCAACTTTTCTACCCGCTAGCTAGACTTCTTCAACTGTTTATTGTAATAATAATGGGTGAGAAATTTCTTATATTTCTTACACATTTTCAAGTATTAAAGCATCAAAATCGTAAAAGCTATCTCATTCAATATCATTTTCTGTAATGCCAAGGACAAGTTTCATGTGGTGTTGGGCTTTCTTAATTCTTTCAGTTTTTCTTAAAAAAAAATACTAATTTTAAAGTTAAAAAAGAATCAATGCCAAAGTGTCATGTGAAAACGATCTATCACATATTCTTTCAGCATATTTAAAATTGAATTAAAACTTTTAAATGACAATAGAGTTAGATTTAAACATCATAAGGTCAGACAGCCTTCTCAATGTCAATTTCTCTTCTATATATATAGAAACTTCAAAGTTTGAACTTGAGATTTCAAAATCCAACTACGGATAGAATCACTTAAACCAACTGACATCTATAATTATTTCCTTGATTTTTACCAACCCTCGTATAGAATAAGGCTTTGTTCTATGTGAAAGATGGTATGATTAGAAGTATATATTCTCAACTACGTACCAACAAGGTGACCCTAATTCTCATTGGCGTTTTCTCATTGTCCCTCGTCGGTTTTAAATTTGGACCAATATTTGATATAACTATCTACATCACTTTATTAAGTCAAATCAACGGTTTGAACTGGATGAGGAGAGATGAAGAGAAAGTTAGATAATGAGATAATCTTATTCCTAATGGTAAGTATTATAATCTCTTAAAACGAATGGTATCAAGTTCGATCTTTAGATGCAAAGAAAACCTCAACCTCCTAAGCTGCAAGAGACCAGACTAACCTAGTTATTCGAACCTTGATAGAGATCCCATCATAATAAAAAAGGAAGCCTACATCTTCAACTTTTTTGAAGAGAGGAGGATGTGAAATGTACTATGAGTGAATCAATGCGTTATATTTGTACAAACAAGGTAACATAGATGAAGAAGGTGGGACACTAAATGTTTGTATAGAAAGAGTTATGATGGATGAGAGGGAAGAGGAAGAAGTGAGTTGATGAGTTAGCAAAAAAGGAGAAGGAGGACGAGGCTGAGAAAATGGGAAAGTTATGGGAAAAGGACACAAAGGAGTGAATTGCTTGACACCAACGAGTGAATGGAAATCTCTTAACCACTTCTATTCATCCATGTGCCCAAATTTAATGCCTCTTTCTCTATTCATCATCTTCATCACTTTCTCATACAAGCTGCCTTCCTTGTTACTCCTTTAGTATTACAATATTTAAATTACTATTCAATTATCCGATTTATAACTCACTTTTAAGTTTTAATATGTTGGATTTAAGAAAAACTTTAAGGTTGTGTTTGGATATAGAGAGAAGTGAGGGAAAAATAAGGGAAAGTGAATATTAAGAAAGAAAACTTCCATACATAACTATTTTTGAGAGTTTTCTTTCCTAGGATTTGCCCCCCTCTAATTTTCTTTCTATCCAAATATAAGGTAAGTGCTTATTTGGAAAGCACATAAAAATGCTTTTTAAGAAGATGAGAGGAAAAAAAAAATTCTTCTCATATACTTATTTCAAGTGCCGTAAAAACATTTATGAAAAGTTAAAACAAATAAAAAAAAATGAACAGAAAATTGTCTGATTTATAAGTCACTTTTAAGTTTTTTTTAAGCCTGTGTTTGGAGGGAGGGAGAGATTAGAGAAAAATAGGAGAGATAGAATACTAGGAAGGAAAACTTCTATGAATGATAAAAAAATTTACTATTTTTGAGATTTTTCTTTTCTAGGATTATTTCCCCCATAATTTTCTTTCTATCTAAATATAAGGCAAGTGCTTGTTTGGGAAGCACATAAAAATGCTTTTTTAAGCACTTTTAATAAGATGAGAAATTTTTTTCCTTACATACTTATTTCAAATGCCATAAAAACATTTATAAAAAAATTAAAACAAATAAACACCTCTAGCTTATTAACTATTTTAAAATTCAGTAACTTTCCGACTTTAATTAATATGTGTGAAAAGGCCTAAGAGTACATGGTTTACAAGATAAGAAATGAACCAAAAATTTTAAAGATTTACTGTGTCAAATTACTTTTAACCATTTTTTTTTTCTGGGGACAAAAGATGGAAAACAAAGAAAATTCTTCACTCCCATCTCACGCAACACCAACAAATTTATTAGTTTCTTGTGTTCCTTTCCCAACAAGATTCACAAAAGTTTTTATTCGCAGGTTCTTCCCTGCTGGATTCTCTGCCTCCTCTCCCATACTATAATGCTTCTTTTTTCCTTTAATTTTGAATGAGATCTTCTCATTATCTTTGCTTCTCATTATCTCTCATAGACTCATCTGAACCATTGATTAAGAATGAAAGAGAAAAATATTGTACCTTTTAAAATTGATTGTATGGATATGATTTAGAGATTATGAGAGAAATTTACCCAATTTCCTTTAATTTACTCTCTCTTCTCAACTGTGTGTGTGTGTGAGATAGCATATATGTCTGCATTACCAAGACAGTGTACAAAAAAAACCTTAAAATTCGATAGCCTCACATTAAAATTTAACAAATTCTTAATTTTACCCTTGTTTAACATACTAAACTCCATGTCCCAATAAGAACAAAATCTATGTAATAAGAAACAAATAATAAAATTATATATTCGTATGAAAAATTTAATGATGTAATTATAAATAAGACAAAAAAAAAAATCTTCATCTTTTCTCTTATTAATAGAACTAAATGAGCAATTAGGATTGAAGGGATTACATTATTATTATTATTATTATTTTTTCACTTTTGTTAAAAAGGAAGTGTGTGCCCATTAATGAATGAAAGTTAGATTAGGTGATTGTTGAGCAAAAAAAAAAAAAAAAAAAAGGTAGATTAGGTGATCAATTATATTGTTGGTGAATCTCTCTGCTGTTGGGTTGTACTAATTCAACTTAATTAACTTTAGATAATGATTATTCTTCATTCCTAAACCATTATTACAAGTTAAAGTGGCGTTTAAGTACTTTCAATCATGCAAGTTATGGTATTATATTATTACAAGTTTGACATTGAAAATTTTGCACTCTAATTATTCAATACTCTGTATTTATTCTCTTTGTTCTATATATATATATATATTTATTATTCTTCCTCTACCATGCTGCTTTCAATAATAATTTCCATATCCTTACCTAATATTGATATAGCTATAACGTGAGTTTTTTTTTTTTTTAAAAAAAGACAACTTAACAAGAAGCGTTGATTAAATTTAAATTAAACTTTCATCACGTTTTATTCATATAAAAAAAAACCTTAAATTTTATTGACTATATTTTAAATTTTAACATCTTTCTAAGTTTACTTCTATTTGATATACATTATAGCTTATAACAACAAAATTAATACAATAATCAATGAATGAATGATGAAATTGTACATGTATTTGAAAAAATTATCTCTTTTATAAATAGGATACAATTTTTTTCTCCCTATACCCGTCATATTTTTTTTTTTTAGAAAAATATATTCTAGTACTTGATTCCTTTGGTCAGATTTCACTTTAGTATATAAACATGCAGTGGGGCATGCATGTGTGTATTGTTTTGTCACTTTGTGTGTGTGTGTGTGTTTTTTTTCAGAAACTGGTGTTGGACTTGCAATTAGAATAAATTAAAGAACTTTACATCCTCCAGCATTTTCATCTGAACAAATGCTCTGTATTATTTGAAACTATCACATAAATTTTGTTTAAAAAAAAAAGGTATTATATATGCTATGTATGCAAATTTTTTTATTCGGTTTGAAAGAATTTTATATGTCCACTTGAAATTATAATGCCAGGCTTTTGCTCTGTGCTATATGAAACTTAAGGCTAATCATATATTATATTGTTTATAACTATAATCATATCATATTTTTTATGTATTGATTGATGATAATATATATATAAAATATAGTTGCATTACAAACTAGATCTTATATTGAGAATCGGAGATAGGACAATTAATACTTTGTCTACAATATATTCTAATAAAAAAATTCTAAGCAACAAGGGCGTGAGCAAAATAACATTAAAAGGTGGCCTAATATCTTTTTTTTTTTAATATATGATTATCTGATTATATTAGGTTCAAATATTGTCACACTCACATTAGAGGCAATTAATTACTTTTGACACTAACATGTATGTAATGAAGCGTAGCATCTAAAACTAAAATTTTAATTATAGACAATGATAATAATAATAATAATAATAGTGATAATAATAGGTAGGTTATGATGCTACCAAACTATCATTTTCATTTGTTTTTATTTTCTAGTTTTATAAAAGTCTTAATCACTACGCACGTATATCATTTAATTCTAACTCACCAGAAGGTTACGATTCTTAATGCAAATACATTTATGATATCCTTACCCACTTTTTTTTTTTTTTTTCTTTCTTCTTTTATCGTTATCATTATCATTGGTCCTACTCCTATTATCCTATTACTCTGGTATCTTAAATTTTTAAATTACATTAATTAATTGTATAATTTAGTTAGTAGTTCAAATATTTTTATAGTGAATTATTGTTTGGAGATACCATAATTTCAGCAAGTTGGTCCTAATAATTTTCTTGAGAATTTCAATTAAACAATTTATCTCAAATTAATGAAAACATTATATATGATATAAATCATTTCAAATTATATAATATCTTGTTATTGTAGTGCTAGTTGAATTAGATTTGAGAGTATCTTGTATAAAATAAAACTTCGAAAAAAAGTCACATAGAACTTGATTGGTCAAATAATGATTTTGAGTAGAATGGGGTGAAATCCAAATAAAATTTTCAGAATTCTGATATTCTTTATACAAAAACAAAATATTTCAGAATTTCTTATTCGTCGGGGGGTTTTTTTTTTTTAAAAAAATATTTCTAAGAAACCAACAACAACATAAAATTATCCTTACAAATTTTGTAGTTTATAAACGAACGTAGTTGTAAGAAAACAATGGCCGTTTAAGACTAATTTTTTTATTTTCTTAAACTATTTAAATGGAAAAACTGTATTCGTTTAAGAAAATATACTTCACAATCCTTCAATATTTATTTTCCATGAGTTAACTCTTCAAAAATTTAGAATTTATTATGCATTAGTCCGTCAAATTTAGAAAGAATTTTCCCAGCAAAAAAAAAAAAAAACAAATTTAGAAAGAATTTGAAGTATTAGTACGGAGAGTTAACTACAAAATCAATTATTGTAAAAAAAAAAACTACAAAATCAATTAGAAAATTAAAAAGTATACATTCCTTAATTTAATTGTAAAGGGCAACCCAAACAATCTCAATTTATGCTTTTTTTCCCACAAATTTTATCATACTGAAAATTTATTCTCTAAATCAGTTTTATCACTTTTTTATGAAATTATTCTCTAAAATATAATCCAAAACACACATAAATTTATTGTATGTACCTTAAATACAATTTACTACATATATTTAATTTTAAAAAATATTCAAATTCAATACATCCTGAAAAACACCGTAGACATTGATGGCCAAAAGCGTAATTTACAAAATATTATTAAATAAATTATTAAAATCGATCTCTTACTGGTATTTCTTTATTTAAAGAATCTCTCACTCCACGTGACCGTCACCGCCATGTTGTTGGAAGTGGAACTTCAAATTTATCCCTCTGCAGTAAAAAATCTGAACAGAGAGCGTACCATACATTCAAGCTCTACAGATCCTGAAAATCCAGAGAAGAGAGGAGAATCAGAAACAGGAATGGGAAGATTTAACAATCTCTTTTTCCGATTTTGTTGAATTCTTTTTGCTGTCTCCCCTTTTTTCTGGTCGTCTTTCTTTCTTTCATCATCAATCTTCCTGCTCGCTAAAGCAAGACTTTGATAAATCGTTAGCTTCTAATACAATCAATGGCCCCACACTATACTTCACACTCTCTCTAATTCCCTTTGTGTGTTTGGGCGTGCACTTCAAAAATGGTCACACCGAACCAGAATCGGCCTCCACTATCACTCTCATCCCCACCTTCGTGTAGCTCTTCTTCTACTCCGAAGGTACCATCTCTTCTCATTTCCCCAGATTTGATATTTACTATTCCATTCTTTCCATAAATTTCACTCCTCGGTAGTTCGATTTCCCCCCATATTTACTACAAACTCGTGATCTTGTCTTCTTTCCTTGTTTTACTCATTGTTTCTTGTTCTTCTTTTTCTTGTTGAGGTTTCAGAAGTTTGTTGGTGATGAGCTATCTGTAGAAAAAGACCGACAAGTTGGTGGAGAAAGAATGGTGGGAACTCCGATTAATGGAAGAGCTAGGCAAGCTTTTAAGGTGGCTAACGGTGGCCATGATCTTGGCCCCAGCAGTGCTCCGCCCAGCAATGCCGGCTCGGATTGTGGTATTATTGAGTTCACGAGAGAGGATGTTGAAGCGTTGCTGAATGAGAAAGCCAAGAGAAAGGACAGGTTCAATTATAAGGTTTGTGAAAGCTTGAGCTTTATGCTAGAGCTGATGCTCTATATTTCTTTAATCCTTTTTCTTACCTATTTGGAGTTGATGGATTTGGATCTTATTTGTTTGCCCCATTTTAACATCAAATTCTGGGTTTTTAGGAAAGATGTGAAAATATGGCAGAATATATAAAAAGGCTTAAGATTTGCATCAGATGGTTCCAAGACCTTGAGCTAAGTTACTCTCTGGAGCAAGAAAAGTTAAAGAATTCACTAGAGTTATCCCAGCAAAAATGCGTGGAGATAGGTGAGATTTTGTCATATTTTTCCTCTGTTCTTACTCTATCCTCACTGACATGTTTACTAAGACATGTAGATTCATTTTTATTGCAGAGGTACTTCTTAAACTCAAGGAAGCAGAACTGAATTCAATTATTGTGGAAATGAGAAGGAATTGCACTTCTTTACAAGAGAAGTTAATAAAGGAGGAGTCTGAAAAGCAGGTAAGGGAGATTTCCAAGTCAGTTGGAAATTCTTAACCAGGAGAAATGTTGTTCACAAGTTCTCTCTATCTCTCTCTCTCTTCTTTCTGAATAATGCAATTTTTGTATACACAAGGCTGCAGTGGAGTCTCTTGCCAAAGAGAGAGAGGCTAAGCTCAACATTGAGAGGTCACAGAACTCTCTGTCAGATGACCTTGGGAGAGCTCAACGCGAGCTCCAAAGTGCAAATCAAAAGGTAAAGTGGTAATAAATTCCTACTGCATGAATTTATTTCCATTTTTATGTATAACCTTTTTAATCGTAACAGTGATTATACTAGTACGTTATAATATAATGGCCACATCCGTTGTTTTTTGCAGATATCGTCACTTAATGAAATGTATAAGCGGTTACAAGACTACATAACCAGTCTACAACAGTACAATGGCAAGCTTCATACAGAACTTTCTACAGTTGAAAATGAACTTAAGCGTGTGGAAAAAGAGAAGGCTACTGCAGTAGAAAGCCTCACTATGTTAAGGGGTCAACTTACTTTGTCCCAAGTAATCCCCCCCTCTCTTTGGGTGAACTATTTCACTTCAGAACAAGTAGTCTGCAAAATCATAGTAGATATATGAAATTATAATTTTAAGCACAAAAGAGTGCAATATTTTTTTAATAATTTTATTGTTAGGAAGAATCCAGTAATGTGATATTCTTTCTTGTTGGTCTTCGGCTATCTTTCAAGTCTCCATTGTTAGTCCTACACTTCCCTCAATACCACTTGAGTGGAGTAAATCTTATTGTGTACAGCATTACACTTCTAAAGGTTTATCTGTCACATGGTACCCATAGGGGTCTCATTTGAGGATTTATCAGTAGTTTTTAATTAAATATTTGAAATTGAAGGAAATTATTAAAGAAAATAGTTCGATGGATAAACAAGTGGCCACTGAGAGAAGCACAAAGAAACATTTCTCCTATAAGTTAGCACAACACTGTTGCAACATTCCTTTCATTGTGAAATGTTTGCGTGAGTACAACTTCAATACTCTGTTGTCTTTGTTCGAAAAGTTGAGAAATTGTTTAAGTAAAACTCAGATCAGTGTAAAACCTGCTTTGCCAACTATCTTTGTACTTTTACTAGTGCAAACATGTCTGTCCCTTGACATGAAGGGCAAAAGTGCTTAAATCCTGGCGAGTTTGGTGGATCTAATTTAAGCTTTACGCAAGTTTTGAAAGAAAAGTTATTTTGCTATTCTTCTTTTTTAGGTAAAGTTCAAGTGGATTCACTGTGACCTTCTCGAACTTTTAGATGACCAAATCTGTTGAACTAGGTTATCTATTCTGCGTGTTCTATTTGTACTTGACATGAAGCTGGTATCTTACACAGTTTCATTGGTTCGATTGTTAGTCTTCTCAAGAAGAGGCCGTAAAACAGAAGGATGCTTTGTCTAGTGAAGTTGGATCTCTTAGAGGAGAATTGCAGCTAGTCAGAGATGATCGAGATCGCCAATTGTCTCAAGTGGAAACTTTAACTTATGAATTAGTAAAATTAAAAGAATCTACAGAAAAGTCCTGCAGTGAATTGGGCACTTTGAGAATAAAAGCAAACGAATTAGAGGTATCTTTTTACCCTGTTTCTTGAGTTAATATTCTTTCCTGATTTGTATGTATGTTGTAGATGATGATTTTCCTTTATAGGCAAGATGTTCAATGCAAGATAGTCAGATAAAGACAATGCAAGAGCAGTTAGCAGTTGCAGAGAAGAAATTGCAGGTAATATGGCATTAAGTTATGAGAAAATATTACACGCACAGAGTCAAGGTCTATCTTGTTCTTAGATGCATCAATCCTGGTTAAAGTGACAAAATATTGCTTTCTAAAATTTATGATATGGTTGTTTTTGTTTCTATCAGGTTTCTGATATATCTGCACTTGAGACAAGGACGGAATTTGAAGGGCAACAAAAACTTGTGAGTGAGTTACAAAGACGCTTGGCGGATGCAGAATCTAAACTGATAGAAGGGGAGAAGCTGCGGAAGAAGTTACACAATACCATTCTGGTGATTCCCTAATCCAAAAGTAGTTGTTGACGGTAAAAAAATCTGCGCACTAGTAACTGTTCATTTTAACAGGAATTAAAAGGGAACATCCGTGTGTTCTGTAGAGTGCGCCCTTCCTTGCCTGATGAACCCTGTATCATAGACAACAAGATTATCTCTTACCCCACATCAATGGAAGCTTCTGGACGAGGCATTGACTTAAACCAAACTGGTATGCAGTTTATTGCTGTCATCAAAGCTCTTTTGCATTTTGATGTATGCATTAGTTATTGATCTAATTATATCGTCAACTCACATTACTCTTGCGTTTTCCTTAGGCCAAAAGCATTCTTTTACATTTGATAAGGTTTTTGCGCCAGACGCAACACAAGAAGAGGTTTTTGTAGAAATTTCACAGCTTGTACAAAGTGCTCTTGACGGCTATAAGGTAATTTCTATGCTTTTATTTTGGCCCCCTTGATATATTATTTAATAAATTATTAATGTAAAGAAATACAGATGTTTGCATTATTTCCAGCTGATAATGGAGAAAACACAATTCTAACCCTCTTTAAACAAGTACAAAATGCATTGCCCTTTGGTATCTTTAACTTTCTTTTGCTGGGTATTCTTCTAGTTTTTGACCTGTTAGTGCTCCAAATGATATATCAATCCATTAGTTTAGGTCCATGGTTAGAAAAGTTTCGAATATATTTTAGAATATCGATTTGTGTCCACTACATGCCTCAATGCCTCATGTATTATTTTAAAATTGGTTCTTTTCCAGGTTTGCATTTTTGCCTATGGTCAGACAGGGTCAGGGAAAACCTATACAATGATGGGCAGACCTGGACAACCAGAGGAGAAGGGCTTGATACCTCGATCATTACAACAGATATTTGAAACAATGGAGTCTTTGAAATCCCAAGGATGGAAATATGAAATGCAGGTGAAAGAGTACTTTCCTCTTAGTTTTAGCTTAACCTGTCGTTGCAATGCATTGTGAATATAACTACTTTGTTAATAAGGTTTTTCCTGCATAATCACAGGTCTCGATGTTGGAAATATATAATGAAACTATTCGTGATTTGTTATCAATGAACCGATCACCATCAGATGCAACACGTACAGAAAATGGCACTCCTGGAAAGCAGTATGCGATCAAACATGATGCCAATGGAAATACAATTGTTTCTGATCTTACAGTAGTGGACGTTCAAAGTGTTAAAGAGGTTGCATTTCTTTTAAATCAAGCTGCAAATAGCAGGTGACTAATTTAGAATGTTCATTTCTACCAAGCTTTTTGGCTATGTCTTGTGTTGCGTTTATAGGAGTTTAAGACAATGAATGAACTTCTGTGTGCAATATGTAACTATACCTCTAATTTGTTAAAGTGGGGAAGTCAAAAGCCTTGGGCCCTGTCCTTTAGGTGCTCCTAATAAAGTCTTTCAATTAAAAATAACATTCAGTCAATCTTTGCAGCTTCGCATATTACTAATTTCTTTGAAAGATTTTTTTCTTGGGTCATAGTGTTGTTGAAGAACCTGATGATAGCATTTAAGCAACTGAACCTAAGTTTCATCATTCAAAGAGTACTGTTCTCTTGATTTGAATGGATTCCGGAGGTAATGGACAACTGTTTTTCATTTACGCCGTACATTGCTGTCATGCAAACATTTTGACTTATTCTTCTCCTGTAAGTCAAATTACTCTACTTGTAGCTGTTGGATTTAACTATGTCTTTTTCCTTTTTTTTTTTTTTGCCATATGTTAGGTCTGTTGGAAAAACCCAGATGAATGAACAATCATCAAGAAGTCATTTTGTGTTCACTCTTCGAATATATGGTTTTAATGAGGTACACATGTTTCTAGTATGAAATTGATATATAGGAAGCATGTTTCATGTTAGTCCTGATAGTAACATAACCTAATTCTTCATTTTGTTAGAGCACTGACCAACAAGTGCAAGGTATTCTGAATCTAATTGATCTTGCCGGGAGCGAGCGTCTTTCAAAAAGTGGGTCCACCGGGGACAGGCTGAAAGAAACTCAAGTACGTAAAGCCATTATGTTTTCAGTATAATAGGCTTATATTCATGGCTGTTTGATTTCAAACAACAAATTTGTCTTCACCCCACTTTCCTTTCAAAAATAATGAAATAAATAAATTTGTCTTCCTTCTCAAATCAGGCAATCAACAAAAGTTTATCATCCTTAAGTGATGTTATATTTGCATTGGCAAAAAAGGAGGATCATGTGCCCTTCAGGAACTCAAAGCTTACATATCTACTTCAGGTAATTGTTTTTTTATTTAGGAACCCTTTGATTTATTAATTTATACAGAAAATGAGGCGTTTCCTAACATTCTAATTCTGTTATTAGTGATAACAACAATCTATCCCTGAATGTGATAACCATAAAACAAAGTTTCTGGTTCCTTCAAGTGGTCATAATAACCTTAATCTTATCTTCTCTAAGTCACTTGTCCAAACCCCAATTCATTCATGACAAAAAAACAAAGGTACTAATGTTCTTTGGTCCAATTATTGAACAGCCTTGCCTTGGTGGTGACTCGAAGATACTAATGTTTGTAAATATCTCTCCTGATCCGTCCTCGGCAGGAGAGTCACTGTGCTCACTCCGATTCGCCTCCCGAGTGAATGCTTGTGAGATTGGAACACCTCGGCGGCAAACCAATGGCCGTACCACTGACTCACGCCTAAGTTATTTCTAATCCTTCCTTAGATGTACACATCAAATACCTCTCCTAATCCTATTTGTTGCCACTGGTACAATGCTGCTGTGTGCACTACAATAAAACAGCAGACGAAATTAAAGAGTTTGATTCTAACATCGATCCACAGTATGGTTTGTATAGTGAGGAAGCCACTGAGTCTGCATCAGCTGAAGAATCTTCCACTCTGCTGTATGTCATCTATTTATTTATGACATTTCCTTTGCCACAAGGAGGTGTCTTTCTGTGAGGATAACTTGTCAAACATGCTCTATTGTTGAATATAAGAGTATATGTATGATTCTGTATTTATTTGTTTATTTATTGTGAAACTTCTCTACAAGATCTCACATTTCCCCCCATCCCTCTTGTTATGGAAAAGGGATACCAAAGCTTTGTATGGAATTTGATATGGAGGATGCACTTTAAATAATTTTCATAGGAGGCCAAGAAAAAAAAAAGTCTAAAATATAATAACAATTAATTTTGATTGATATGCAATCAGATTGTTCTGTATAATGAAGACATTCGGTCCATGACCTTGTGGAGCATAGCTGAAGTTTCCCCATAAAATGCCTTTGTTTCTGGAAAATTTTTCCTCCTTGCAGCATCTTCAAGCTGTAAGTACAGGGAAATTCATCAAACCAAGAATTGAATGTAGTTTTGGAAAAAAGAAAGAAAGAAAAACATAAAAAGCTTTGATTTTTTTTTTTAACCTTTTCAAAATTGTCAAACAGTTTGTTAGCCATATCAGTAAGTGGCTGCTTATCGTTCAAAGAAACTGCAGAGATGACCTTGTCAAAGTCATAGTACATGAAGGTAGACTTGAGTCGTAGATACTTCCTCACATAATTAAGTGTATCTTCTGCAACCAAATCCGCCATAGCCAGAAGATCAAACGCATATTTCCTAATCCTATACACACTTCCCTTCACCCCAATGTTGGCCATATAAATCCCCTTCTTCAGAAATGAACGCGTCCCGGTCTTCTCATTCGCAAGCTCTATCCAATCCCCATCAAAATGACAAAATCACAATCTATAGAGTTCAAACAAACAAGAAAGAATGTTGAAGAAGAAGAAGAAAGCTTACGGTTATTGATTGAAGGAGATGGCAAGGGTTCCTCGTACCAGAAGCCATTATCGAGAGCGAGTGAAGACTTGTTGTGAGTGGAATTTGCAGTGAGAATGAAGGACACAAGTCCTATGGTTGCTCTTCTTGTGATCACACCAGAACATTGTCGTGGAGGTTGCTGTGTTTGGCTTCCCTGAAGCCCAACTATCTGAAACTGAAACTGTCTTCTTCTTCTCTTAGGTTTTCTGTGAGTGTTTGGGAGGTTGGTGATGGAAGGTAAGGTGCTTGAGACTCCATTTAAGTTTGCCAGACAGGTCATTTTGTGAAGCATGACAATGAGGTTCAGTTACAGTTATAGTTTATATCCTTTCACTAACGCTCTATCCAGTATTCCTCCAACACCACAGGCACAAGGACGCACCCTATCCTCATTGAGGGTCCTTTCGTAATTTTATTTCTACTTTGGGCTTTGTCGGGCCCAAATGTTTGGGCCAGGCTGGTGTAATTCTTTGGGCTCATAGGCCTACTTAGAAGGATCCAAAATCAGAAGTTTAGGACTGTTACGTAATCAATAAACGGATCTTTATCCCCTCTTTCATCTTCATCTTCATCTTCTTGCAGCACTTTAATTTATGGATAGAATTAATTTCTCCTTCTATTTCTAATAAGAAAAAGATAAGGTGGGATTCAGAATAAGCATGATTTGTAGACGTAGAATGAAACAAGATGGCCCACACAATGCGTACTAATCTAAAATCGGTTCCCACAATTATTTGATATATTTATATTAAACTTATAACATAAATTGTTTTTATCTCTCACAATATGTGGACTTTTTATGATTTAAATTTGTATACTTTTCTTTATAGGTGAGTCCGCTTAACATCTTAACCAACAACTTAACTTATTGATATTCATCCTTTTTAAGGAAATGATATATTTCCAATACTATCATCAATTAGTAATTATATTTAATTTACATCCAATCATTTGGGAAGTTAAAAATAATAAGTTAGCAGATATTCGTCCCTTGACTAAGTCAAAGTGTGAGTATGTTCAAATTCTATCCTCAATTGAATCGATGGTTACTTATTTCAACAAGAAACTCCTTTTTGTCTTACGTATAAGATAAAGGTTAAGGTGCAAAAATGTACATGAGTTTTTTTTCCAGGAACGCCTAGCACCACGTGCTTTTTTTTTGAACAAAAATACACACATGGTTACCATTTTGGAGCAAAAGTCACATCCCACTATTAAGTACTGTTCACCGTGATGAGAGAGAAAGAGATTGAGTGAATAGTAACTTAACGGTGGTGAACAGTAACTTAACAGTGAAATGTGACTTTTGCTCCAAAATGGTAATTATGTGTGTATTTTTACTCAAAAAAAAAACACGTGGTGCTGGATGCTCTTGGGAAAAAAACTCATGTGTATTTTCGCACCTTAACCCTAAGATAGATTTGACTTTTTTTTTTTGGAGAAATTAAAAAAGCTAAATAAATTATTTAATCATATGATATATGATATATTATTTTATAAGTTAGCAAAATAGTTTAGAAAAAAAATAAAAAATAAAAAAATTTCAAATTAATTTCATTAATATCTTCAAAAATATCAACTATTTTTTATATTTAGAATTCAACTTCATATAGCGTATCTAGCCACACTAGGACCTCCTCAAATTCCAATGAATCTTGAAGATAGACTTCAAAGAATACTAATCCTGACACATCATATAGTTTATGTTGATTGAAGTCACTAATTAATGAAAAAACAAATACAATGCAACTTTATTTGGACACTACTTTAATTACATACATCTGGCTGATTTTTAGACCTACATTATCCGAAATTTGTGACTTCAAGTTTAGCCACACAAAAAAGAAAGAAACCAAGTTCTTTTATATTTTGGAAGAATCGTATAAAAGACTCTGTTTAAAAATTATATTGATCAAAATTTAGAAATATTTGAATTCAAATATGAAATATTGATATTTTTTATGTATGAAATCTTGCAAAGCATTATAACTTGTCTATGCATAAAAATATAGAGTATTCTGACTATCGAGAAATATATATATAAAGTATTCTTTTCAATAAAATTTTCAAACAAAAAATTTTTACGGATTTTTTTTAATACTTTTCTTATAACAATTGAAAAATGGAATGAAAATTATGATGTTTTTTATATTATCTTCCTGTATCTGGCTTTTTGTGATGACCATCTCTCTCAATACAAATATCTTCTTTAAAATTCAAATTCAAGATTTAGAGATCTAACAGGGTTGACACCTTTGAGATCTTATCAATTGCTACAAGAATTGTAATTTTTTTTTTTGTTTTTTTTTTTGGTGAGTAATGCATTTGAAATTTACAGAAAGAAATGGTGCATCCTGGAGAGCTATAATAGAGAGACAAAATGGGATAAATGATTTAATGTTCTGCTTTTTATTTGCACTCCAACGTATCACAGGTTAGAAATTAAAGCAAGGCATGTTCTTCAATTTAAAAAATATATTTCTTAATTCGATCGATGCATCAAATAATTGAGTGACATTTATGAAGAAGAGTGACCTTCAGAACTGGATAGAGCCAACACGCAAATATAATCTGTCTTCATATCAATCCATTTTGTGTCTTCTTCAAAAGGGAGCATATTAATTTGATTAAAAAATGGAGTATATTAATTATTCTTATTTTTCATATAATTAGATTCGGGTGATTTTTCTTTTTTTTTCCCAGTTTTTTTTAATATTAAGAAGCGCATAAAATTTGATTTTTTTTAAAAAGAACAATTTATTATCACAACTAATTAACACTTGATAGTATTAATCAATTATGATTCGAACAAAGTCAAATTCTCAAATCCAAATGGAGGATAGCTGTCAAACCTATTTTCTTTAAAAAAAAAAAAAGACTTTAAATTTTCAAAAACTAATTTTGTGTTTTTTTACAACTAATATGAAGCACGTTTATTAATATTAAAAATTAGTCACCATAAATCTCATTTTTTTTATTGCTATTATTCATCATTTATGATTAATAAAACTGGTAATAATTCTTATATTTCATATATTGACATTAGTATTAATTTGTTATTATGGTTATAATTCAAGAGTTGTTTATGTAATAATACCAATAAAACTCAAGAAATATTTACATAATTTTAGTTAGACTTGAACATTAAATATAGATATATATATATATTTTTTTTAAAAAAAAGCAATCACTCGTCTGTTATATCTCAATAGAAGACAAATAAGAAAATAAAAGGGAATATATATATTTTTTAAAAAAACGCAACAAATGAAATTGACTGCAAATCAGAACACATGATTCTAATGCTTTGACAAAGCATAATAATTATAACTATATAAAGGAACCTTCGAAGAAGAAGAAGAAGAAGAAGAAGAAGGTGGAAGATGAAGAACAAGGGGCATGAGAGGATGAAGAAATCTAGGGTTATCAGAATAAACTCTGAGACTGAATGGCAAAATCAGATCACTGAAGCAACCAACCAAGCCTTCCCTGTAACTACTCTTCTTCTTCTTTCATTTCTGATCTTTGCAAAAATTATTATCATTTTACTGAATTGAAGAATTAATGGAAACTTCTTCTCTGCAGGTTGTGGTTCACTTTTCAGCTAGCTGGTGTATGCCTTCTGTCGCCATGAATCCTTCCTTTCAAAACCTTTCTTCTTCCTATCAACATGTCCTCTTCATCTTGCTTGATGTTGATGATGTTCAGGTAATTCATTAACTCCCTTCTTAAACTCTAATAAATCTCTCAATTTTCCCCCCTTTCTTACTTATAATACTTCTGCTGCATAATTCTGAGTCTGCTTTTGTAGAGTCTGCCTCTTTGATCACCATTTTTCTTTTGAATTTCATTTGTGATATATGAATCAAAATTAATCTTCAACTATGTTGAAGGAAGAGAAAAAGAGACACAAAGTTGGTCACCCTGATAGATCCTCTAGCTATCGAATTCAAGTCTCATAGTAAACATTTGTGTTAAGAGGAGTAGCTATAAATTCTAAAACAGATGCCGAATGATGATGATGATGATGATAATAATAATAAAACAAGATCTTTATTCTTGCCTTGTTGATATTTCATATGTATGCCAATGGTCTCTTGTAAAGACATATTGTTATGAGAGTTCCCTTGTACTCAGAGATTGTGGGTTCAAATCGCTTATAACTTCAGGTAGCTAGTACATATGCCCTCTAATTTTTCTAAAGAAAAATGTATATATAGTTTTTTCATGTGTTATAAATAATACTATTCATGTGAATTTTGCGATTAATTAAGATATATGTGTGTGGATTGTGCAGGAAGTAGCAACAAAGATGGAGATAAAAGCAATGCCAACATTTGTGATGCTAAGTGGAGGGAAAGAGATGGACAGAATTGTGGGAGCAAATCCTGAAGAGCTCAAGAAAAGAATTGATACTTTTCTTGCTTCTACATCATCTACTCTCAACTCTCTCTAGATCTTCTTCATTTCTTTTTTATTATTATATATTATGCCTATAAATCAGACTCCAAAATCCTCTCTCTCTCTCTCTTTCTATTTTCCTACTTACTGATTTTCATGTCTGATTGGATTGAATTAATTTTGATTGTGTTTGTCGTTTGTTGTTTGTAACATAACAGAAGCTAAGTACTCTGCTGCTCTTTTTGTTTGAAGGTATATATATGATGTGCGTTGTTTGTATGCGTATTTGGCCAATTTCCATTATTTTTTAAGAGATAGAGAGAGAATTGAAGTTAGGGTTGGATTAGAAATAAAATTTATAAACAAATAATTGAACAAATTGGGGGACAGCCCCGTTAAAAATTTTATAAAGTACCGATGCTCTCTGCAAATTTTGTACATATATAGAGTACCAATCCTTTGATTTTGGTCCTTGTCACTAATAAATATTTTAATAAGAAATTTTTCTCTAATTGTATCCTATATTATTTTCTCATAGTTAACAAAATTATTATAATTTTAAACAATAGTGACTTGTGGGTTTTCAGATTTGTTTCCCAAAATCATCACTTTAAAAATTGAATAAACCATTAATTATTCATATGGCAATTGTATCCTTAAACCTGAAGAGAAAGATAAGGTCAAGGGTGGACCCAGAAATTTTAATAACAGGGGGTGTAAATAAAAAATACCCTGACATAAATAAAAATATTTGAAATACAATACAAATATAATATACAAAAAATTAAAAGAAATCTATTACATAAATTAAGATCAATTTATTTGATTCTTACTCTACTAAACTCATCTATAAATGAATCTGTGTTAAAACCTAAAACAATTTCTTTTTCAATGAATGTAATCAAAGAATCATCAAGAAATTGGTCTTCCATTCTATTTCGAAGCTTGTTCTTAATTATCTTCATAGCAGAGAAAAATCTTTCAGTAATTGCTGTAGAAACTAGAAGCATAAGTACAAGTCTAATCACTCTACCAATAAGAGGGTAAATGATGGACTTTACAGTTCTTGCTGGCGCTTAATATAATTTAGATGTAGTTGATAAATTAATGAAATCTGAATGTTTAAGAATGTCAAGCTCAAAATGTTGTAACTTCATCTACAAATGCAATTTTTCCTATTCTATGAAATCTCTAGAATAAAATTTATCAACAAGTTACTTTGTAAATATCACCACTATTAAGTGACTTGTATATGTTTTTTGAATTTAAAGTCATGCTCAAAGCAAGTAATTCAACAATAGTATCATTGAACCTGTTGTTTAATTCTTGCAATTGATAATCAATTGTAGCACAAAAGATATTTATCTATAAAATTTTTTAGTAGAAAAATCACTTTATTCATTTTGAGTATGACGTCTCCTTCCAATATATTTTGCACTCATATCTCGAATGTCAATGTCATGTTTTGTGCAAATTAAAGTCTACAATCCATTCCATTCACCTCGCATATTGTTAGCTTCATCATAGCCTTGTCCTCGAATATTTTGAATGTCAAGATTATAGTGACGAAGAGTGTTGAATATTCCTTGTTTCAAAGTCTTATCACTTGTATCTTCCACATGTACAAGACCAAAAAACATTTCTTGTATAAAACCATCTTTATCGATGTATCTCAAAACCATAGTCATATGCTCTTTTTTTGATACATCACTAGCTTCATCAACAATAAGACAAAACTTGGCATTGGAAATTTCTTCCTATATTGTGTTCTTTACCTTTTGAGAGAAAACATGAAGAATTTCCTTTTGAATTCAAGAGGAACTATATGATGCATTTTGAGGAGCTTTTTTAAAAACAACTGCTTCAACTTCTTGATTATAGGAAACTAAAAAATTTACCATCTCAAGAAAATTGTCTCGATTAAGTGAATCTAAGTTTTCATCATAACCTCGAAAAACACATCCTTGAAGAGCAAGCTATCTTGTCGTGTCTACAGAAAACTTGTAATCTCAAACGATTAGTTGCATTATCCTGAGAAGTAAGTTTTTCAACCAATATCTCAATATGTTGAGATTGGTTCATAAGATCGCTACATGAATTCATAACATTTTTATGTATTGAGATAACATTTTTCCTTACATGGCGTAGAAAAGCACAATTTTCTTCATTATTAACCTTTTTCCAATTTTTAAATCATTCAACAACAAATGTATTAAGTCCAAAACAATTGTTGTCACCTAGTTTACGAAATAAATAACAAGGCAAACAAAATGCTGCATCTTTACTTGAAGAATACTCTAACCAAGATGGAAACAAATCAAACAAAGAAGAGCAAAAATGACGTCAATTCTTCTCTGGCCCAGAAAAAGGATATTTTTAAAGCTTACACTGAAATGAACCAAGTTTAAGATAAGCATGACGAATTTTATCTTATTAATTTATAAGATATTTCCATATTAGATGGCGCAACCCAGGATCTCTTTCCAATAAAACAAGATCAACTTCTTTACCTACCTTTTTATTTTCAATTCTAGGAGACTTTGAAGAAGGAGTATTAATATTTGACAGTTCAACATTAGGAATAAGACAACGGTGGTTTCGGAAGAATGAAAACGCGTAGGGTGAGAATATATTAAAGGTTGTAGGCCTCACTTCTTTATTATTATATTCTTTATTTTTCTTAATGTATATAGTATAAGAAAGAAAGAGGTTGGAAGAATGTGAGGGAGTTGAAATAAATATTTACGTGGGCCCTGCATGTTCATATATTTAGAAATTAAAGAGTAAAATCATCTTTGCTCTTTTTGCACGAAAGTAAACTAAGGGTAATGGTAACAATTTTGTTTTGTGGGATGTCAAAACAATAACCATCTTTTTTCATTTTCTTTGAGGGGGCGAGGGCCCACCTTAGCCCCCTAGGTCTGCCATTGGACAAGGCTGAGAATTAATATGGTAGGAAATTATTCGAAGTGGTTTAAATCTATTTAAAAAGGGTCATTATATACATTTCTCTAAAAATGAGCAAAGAAAGACAAAAGATAACAGTTGATAAAGTTATTGTGTGAGATGTCACTTACTATACCTATTTATCTTGACGTTGTTAGGGTATTGAGACAGAGGATTACTAGTGGCCTCGTTCTTGCTAATCTTGCTCAATTTGTTTGAATCTGAATATTGATCCTTTTCTTTATTTTCTCTAGCGAACATGTACTCCTCCTCCATCTGTGGCTTCTTCTTTAGTGTCGTTCATGCTGCCAACTTGGCATATTTGGTCAATTAATAGTTAAATTTAACATTTGTAATGGTCAAGGCAACATTATTACAATTTGGAAACTTTCAGGGCAATATTAAGCCCAAAATTTTTGAGGCAACATTCCTCTTGAGTGAAAGCTTCTAGGGTAAATTTGCATATTAATAAAAATGACATTAATGACACGTGGGTGACATGTGGGCTTGCTAGTCAACTAACGATCAAACTTAACATATATAATGATAGGGTGAAATTGCTATAATTTGGAAATTTCTGAGGCGATATTGCTAAAAAAAACTTTTGGAGACAAAATTGAAATTTTGTTATAACTTCTAGGATAAAAAGGGACTTTAAAAACCTTACATAAATCACTACTACATATTTGTCTATATTTAACGTTTTTCAACCGATATTTAACCATTAAATATCCGAGCATCAAATATTTATATATAACAATTTTTAACTGTTAAATATTGGACACTTTATTTTATGGTTTTACAAATACAGCCGTTATGTATAGAGCACTATATTTAACAGTTGTAAGACAATGATTGTTCAATATAACAATCTATATTTAATGGTTTTTTAATAACAACCGTGATATATTTTGTACAATACTTAACAAGTAACATGATAAACGATAAAGTATTGGTCACGAGAGGAAGAGGTTTGTTTAACGGTTATTTAGAAAAACTATTATATATGTATAATATTTGACGGTTATTGGTGAATACTTGTGAAGTATATATGACAAATTTTTTTAAGAAATTGGGAGGCTCACTTTTGATAAGCCCCCATATTCATATTACATACATATGTGCATTACAAAAACCAATTACAAATCTATTACAAAAACCAATTAAACATATCCATTTCATGCAATTATAAAAAAGTACATATACAAAACTGTATAGAAACCAAAATCTAATCCAAATTACCAACCACCAAAAGCAAATCAGTTAGTGTAAGAAGAGAAAACAAAACAAAAATCAAAAGCATGAACGAAAACTGTCATAGCCAACTCTATAGCATCCATTGAGGATTAAAAATATTACTCTATAGCTAACTCATACTCCCATCCATTAATGATAAACTGTTATAGCCACTCTTCTATGATTTTTTCAATTTGTTTGGGCAGATAGTTCTTAGATTTACTATTTTTTAAAGTAATGCACGCAAAAACAAAGTGTGAGTGTGTGTGTGACTTTATTTTTAATTCAACTTAAACATACCTATATGCATATATATACATACCTTAGTATCAATTGAGTCGAGATAATGGGTGTCTATGCCCTTCATGAACTTTATGACAAAATACCCACAATAAGAGCTTTGATTGGTTGCCATGAACACTATAAACAAACAACTTAAATATATTAGTCTAACACAAAAAACGAACTCCAACACAAAATGATAAGCATAACAACTTAAATATATTAGTCTAACACAAAAAACGAACTCCAACACAAAATG
The DNA here is from genome assembly GCA_037074495.1 of Acacia confusa. Classification (NCBI taxonomy): domain Eukaryota; kingdom Viridiplantae; phylum Streptophyta; class Magnoliopsida; order Fabales; family Fabaceae; genus Acacia; species Acacia confusa. The sequence goes on from CM073509.1 coordinate 7,865,198, forward strand.
ATAAGCATAAGTGAATTACTGCTACTCTTTTTCATTTGTAAGAGGATGCAATACCTTTGCCTTTTAACGCCTTTTAACGAGGGGGTAGCCGAGGTCTTCGTCTGCAGTGTAATGGTAAACAACCCTGAATATATATATATATATATATATATATATCACCGTTAGAAATTAAAGCTCTAAATTTATAATAAATTCTGAATAAAAGTTCTAAATTTATTAATAGTGGGGCTATCATTAGTTTTGATGAACACATAGAAGGACATATATTAATGATATAACTGTTCGTATCTATTTAAAAAAATAATATATGTATATATAAATAAAAGAAAAATTATTATTCGATCTTAGTTTATATATATTATTTATATGATTTCCCTCTTGATTAAACGTATAATAAATTATTCTTAATTTGGCCTCATCAAAAGTTATTTTTTGTAATACGGTCTTACTCGGTAATTTTTTATGTGAAATATCAACATCGGTATGTATTAATACAAAATAAAAATTCTACAACATATATATTTGTTTATTTTTTAGCAATTTGGTTATTTATCCTATACATTTTATAGTCTCTCTAATCTCTATCTAAACATAAATATATATATAATTTCTGAGTTGTTGTCCATGTGCTAAATATGTTTTTTTAACCTAATCAAAACTTCCTCACAACTTTAATTTCAACTTTAATGATTCCTTTTGTCTTTAACCCACTTCACTAAATTTACCTCATAGATCAGTACAATATTAACGTTTCCTTAATAATTACTGACCAAATATGGAACCCTATTATTTAACTTTTTTTTCTTATATATAACTGTCAAATAATTGGGATTTTATTCGATGGTTAATAATCATCAACTTTAAATAATGGCTCAATATACTTAAAGATTAATGACCATTAAATAAAATAAAAAATAAAGTAAGCTTTCTGATTTTTTGGTAGTGTCAAACTGTCAATCTCTCAGATAATCGATCATCCGATCTTCTCTTTTCATCAAAAAAAAAAAGGAGGAAAAGAAAAAGAAAAAGAAAAATCTGATCATCTCAATTTGGTCTGGCAAACAAAATCATAAGCAATGATATCATATAATTCTCCAATGTTTGAAATAAATAACTATAATGACCTGTCACACCTTATTCGCTAAGATTTTATGTGTGAGTGACTAAATCAAGATGCATTTTTCAAGAAAGGATTCAGTTGAAAAATAATTCCATGAAAGACTATATTTAAACTATTTTATTTTTGAGAGGCCATAAATAAATAAATATTATATTTAAAAATTATTTTAAAAATAAATAAATAAAAATATTTTTGTTATAAGTTATCAACCTGCTCAAGTTTTTTGTTTGGGTATACTGCTTAATCCAATTATTCAACAATATAATGCTGCGTCTATTAATTATTGTTGTCCATGTTGTCATTATTTTGCAGACATCGATCATTAGTTCATTACAAAACCATTTTTGACCTTGTGATCATTACAAACTTTGCATCATATATAAATGGACAAGACCTTTCAGTTGCATGTTCATGTTTCAATTTGATTACAAAGCTATTATATCATACGACAAGCAAACTCGTGTTTTAAGAGTTAGAAGATCATGATTTAGATTTTTTCAATAAAAAATATAGGGAAAAATCTCTCTCTCTCTCTCTCTCTCACCCGGTAAAAAAATGACAATAGAAGTTTAACAATTGCATCTAAGATCTAGCTCATCTCTTCATCCTTTTTTATATTTTTTTCTTATCTCATTTTCACGCGTGGATTAAAAAAAAAAGTTTATATTTAATATTCTATAAAATTATATAATAATATTAAAAAAATAAACTATTAAAATCTTCTCTGAATAAATCATGCTGGAGACTAGATGAAAATATTCAAAGATATTACTTTTAGAAAATACTGTGAGAAAAAGAAGAGAGAGAGAAAAAGAAAAGGAGATTATCATAGGATTCAAATCTCGATTTGGCCTAGTGTCCTACTCTATAACTTTTATATGAGAAGAAAACTCTGTAATTTCTGAGTTGCCCATGTGCTAAATATGAAAAGTAACCAAATGTGTTTTTTCTTTGTAAAAATTGTAACCAGGTCCTAATAAAAAAAATTAATTACAATCAAATCCCTTGAAACCATCAAATTGCAGTGAAATTCTAAAGAACTTGGGTGTTATTAATTTCAAACATGAAAGTGCAATTGTACCCTAATGATAGGTTTAGAGCAACCAATAATAAATTATGTGAAAACCAATAACAAGTCTAAAATAACAATTGACAAGTTAAATAGCAGACAATGACAAGTTTAGAACAACCAGTAATAAGTTATATGGCAACAAGTGACTATATAAAATGTTAGTTCAAAAAGCAAATATAACTTACACATGTTGTTCCTCTCTTGCATCATTCTCGTTAGTTATGTATTTTCATCTACATTATCTTCTACATATACATAATACTTTTTCCATTGAATTTAATCAAATGTTCTATTCCTTCATCATTTGCAAGGTCCACAAATGCTGCTATATCATCAAAAGTGAGTGTGAATCTCATGTTACTTTCTTTTCAAGTAATTGATGCTACAATTGTTTTCAACTTCTTATATGTAGTGTCCTTTATACTTTTTGTTATAACACTATCCTCATATATTGCAAAACACCTTATTCTCAATTTAGAAATTGTCCACTTATATGCAAGAAAAATAATATATGTTTTCCAAACGTACTTGTTATCTGTTTTGTCACCTTGCAGAACAAATTTGTTATTGGGAACTTAATTAAAACTTTATTTTTTCCATTTATCCATGTCCAAGCATACATAAACATAATAAAATCTAAATAGGAACCAAGCAGACAAATCGTCCCTTCACACTTAATGAAACACAACAAAGTAAATCATAAAGACAACATACAATTAACATGCTTTACATGTCTATAGTATTTATTTATGAAACTTATATTGTTACCATGTAACATTTCATTAGATGTTGTAAATTTGTCATTGGGGCAAAATTATACTTTCCAGTTTGAAATTAATAGTACCTTGGTCATTTGAGACTTCACAATAATTTAATTATTTTAAATACCTGATTGTGATTATTAATTGGGACCTAGTTATAATTTTCTCTTTTTCTTTTGACCTAATCAACTTTCTCACTACTTTAATCTCAACTTCCGCGATGCTTTTGGTCTTTAACCCCTTCCCAAAACCCCACTGCATTAATTTCACCCAACACAATAATGCTTTTGGTCTTTTGGTCTTCATACATGCATGCCTGTCACACAATAATGCTTTTGGTCTTCACACTTTCCTGTCACACAATAAACAAGGTTGTAATCATGTCAAATTGCCTATCCTTACATAATAACTTATTCCTCCAGTTCACACTCCTAGAAGGAAGGCTTCATTGAAAATATAAATTATCTCTAGTTTATTTAATGTTCTTTTTCTGTTATGCAATACTCACTTTTTTATTGTGTCTTCTTATTATATCTTCCTCTCTCTAAAATAACATTTATAATGCAATTAAACATATTTCTCAAGAAGAGTAAAAGTGAAAAAAGAGAGTACATTTTATAACATATTAAATTACTTAACTATCATTTCTTATTGCTCATAGTATAGTTGAAGTGCCTTATATTATAGAGCGGATGGAGCATATACCTTATTTTAACAAATAATATATTAATATCAAATATAAGATATGAATCGTGGCACCATTATCCCCACATCAACAATGCGATTTTTTTATGTGAAATTATTTTTTTTGGGTTTTATATCCTTCTTGCCTTCATGTTACTTTAATTTTTTTTTTAAAGGATTAAATACCATTTTTACCACAGAAGTTTAATTTGCTCTAAGGAGTATTGATCATCTAAAAGTTTTTTTGATCTCATTTTTGTCCCGGAAGTTTTTTTAAAGAGTAATTTTACCCTTGAAAGTTTATAAAAATGAGCAATAATTCAATGATCAAGATCAATGGATGGATAAGATTGTTACGTTTTTAAATTTCCGAGCCAAAAATGATACCAAAAAAACTTCCGAGTAACCAGTTCTCTTCAGGTAAACTTCCATGACAAAAATAGTATTTAACCATTTTTTATGAAAAAGATTGAATGATAAGTATGATTTAAAAGAATTTCGGAGCCAATCACTTGTTTGGTTTTACTTACTTTAAGAGATTTTAGGTTAAATATGTGATAAAATATGTTATATAGTAGACGTGAAAAATGCTCTCTTTTAAGTGCCCCCACCAAGTGCCTTTAAATTTCAACGCTGTCTTTTGTCTTTTAACCCCACTCCGTTAAACTTACGCCATTACAATCACATGTTTTTCAGACATTACTATTTGCCAATGAATAAACATCTCATCTCACATCAACTTATCCTTTGATTAAAAAAATTCCAATGAAAGCACTGCAATTCATAATAAATAATGTAAAGTTAAAAAAAATTACTTTTTCAAGCATACGAGATAATAAGATATCGCGTGTTTCTGTGCTTTTTCTTAAAAAAAAAACTTTTTTCACCGTTATAGGTATAGGATGCAAGAAACGTAGACAATAACCATATAATTATTAATTAAGCAAAGTTCATTGAGGTCACCAAGACCTTTTTCTTAACGAACAAGGAACATGTGATTATAGTAATAATCATTATTAATACTAATTAAGCTTGGATCGATATAGGGGATCAGGCCACCAAACGCCTTTGATTCTTATACATATGACATGGAACATGTGATTATAAAAACTAATAAGAAAATAGCACAAGTAATTATGAAAATACTATTTCTTTCACTTTTTATTTTATTTTATTTTCGTAAGCAAATCCTCCACGATTTGTTATAATTATTCTAAACCTTAGACTTCAATGAACAGTGAGATTTCAAATAATTTATAGGCGTAATCCCTGACGTAGTGTGTAGGTTCTCATTGATTAAAGGGAAAATTTCATTAAATGACCATTATAACTACATAATTTTATTTTACCCCCAAACAATTCTGAAATCTCTCCACAGTCTTCTCTTCTGGGGTTAAAATGAAATTAATTTATACGGTAGAAAGTTCTTATTGCCCTTTAGATTTAGAAAATATATTGTCTGAGAAGAAGGAAAAAAGATAGAACAAATCACTTAAAACGTGCTTCTTGCTCCAACTATTTCTCCCTCTGCAACCTAAGAAGGTAAAATGAACAAAGTTGAAGAATAATAAAGACTAGCCGGAGAATGGGTGAATAAGTCAAAACAGTCACAACAATACCCCAAAGTCTAGCTCATCTCAAACAACCCTACAATGTTTGGTTTCTCTCCTCCTGCTAAACCATCTCTTCCGCAACTCCGATGATTAAAGAAGAGACAGTCGACGGTGACGACATATTCCTTCCTCCAATTGCGTCTTTCTGATCTTTGATGAACCAATCCAATGATAAAGACTATTAAGGTCCCCTCGTTTGTCAATGTTAGTTCTTAGTTTATGTTTTGATGATAAAGAACTTGGAAAGAAAAAAGAATTTGTTGATTCAAGTCACTTAAATGTATATTTAAAACACTCGAGTAAACAACATTCGTTTGAACTAAAACTTGAATAATGAAACTTTGCAAACTGATCTGAGATGATCACTTGAGTGATAAGCTCAGAACATTTGAGTACATAAGTGAACATTTGAGTGCTGGTTAACATTTGCAAGTATTTCTATAAGATACTCACTTCATTTCTGGAAGTATGATAAGCGGTGAATTTACCATGTTTTTAAGGCACAAATTGAGCGTAAACTTGAGTTAATATGATTAAAAAGCTTAGGAATAATAAGAAAAAAATATGGATTTGATGTCAGACATACCCTCACAAGTATTCTCGTGTGTTTCGCAGGTTTTTACTCACAAGAGAAGCCAATTTGAAGAGCCAAAGGAAGGCGAAAACAAAGCCACGAGGGACGCAAAGTTGGCGCCCAAAGCGCCAACTATTTTGACCCCTTTTGGAGTTGGCGCCCAGGGCGCTAACTCTCGACCTGGATTTTTAAAGTTGGCGCCCTGGGCGCCAACTAGTGCAAAGTTGGCGCCCAAGGCGCCAACTCTCTGTCTTGCAAGAAAGGGTTTGGTGCTCAGAGCGCCATAATTGCGAAAATATGATATTCTTTATTTTAGGGCCTGAAAAAAGAAAGAAAATTTATATTCTTTAATGGTTTTGAAGTCCAAGGGGTCCTAGAATATAAAAAGAAGAAACCCTAGCAAGGAAACTAACCTTCTTGAACCTGTTGCACAAGAAACAACCCTACGGTATTGGAGAAAGAAGATCAAAGCTTTATCGTGGAAATCAATCTTCCCCAATCATCGAAGACCTATTCTATTTTCATCTTTTCTTCTTTGTTTTCTTAATCTAGCCATGCTTGGCTAAATTTCTTTTTGTAGTTAGGGCTAGGATGAACCCTATGCAAGTTTATCGTATTTGTTCGAATTCTTGATTGAATCTTGATTTCCTTTATTGAATGAATTTCCTTTGCTTAATGCTTTCTTGAAGATTGATCACCTTTAAAATTGTTCATAGGTTGATGTATGACAATAGAGATGTTGGTGCATTTAATCGGAACCTGTTAATTCATCATAGAATTGCATGACCTAGACATAGGCTTACGAATCTATGCGATCTTATAATTCTGGTTTAAAAGATTTGATCTTTCTAAGCAATACTAAGACATTAGGTTGTTTTTAAAGATAAACGGACTAATGTAGCATCAAGAAATTGGGACTTAGTCTAATTTTAGAGAATTGATCGTCAATTTGGGAATCATAATCAATTAGGATTTCAATTCAAATACTTAAATAAGCATAGGGGGATTCTAAACCATAGCTGCGCTTTTCTTGATTAATTGTCTTTTCTAAACATCTTCTTGGGATTCTTGATCTTGAGTTCTTTTCTTTCTTTAATTCTTGAAATTCTTGTTTAGTTACAACTCTTCTCTTTTACTCATTCATCCAACTAAAGCGTAAATAGCGAACTAGTGCTTGGAGTACTATTCCTCATGGGACGATACTTTCTCACTACTTTATTACTTGTAACGACCGGTGCACTTGCCGAAGTCGTCCTATCAAAGTATTGTGATGGACAATCAAGTACATAAGTGAACACTTGAGTACTGGCTAAAACTTGCAAAGATTTTGCATGACACTTGCTTTACTCCTAGAAGTATTATGATAGACACTCGAGTGTGAACTCTGACACTCAAATGAAAGGTAGGCACTTGCAAGTTCAATGCATGATACTTGCTAATAAACTAAGAGTGCAATTTTCTTTTATGAAGTGCACTTGAGTGTACCTTTGTGATACTCAAGTGACGCAAGTCTATCTGGTAGAAGGTGAAACCATTTTAACTGACACTCAAAGTTGAGTTTTTCAAATAGCTGAGTATCCTAGTTTTCAATAGTCTTATACTAGAGACTAAATTCATCAACACTTGTGTGTAACAATAAGTGCACTCAAGTGAGTTTCAAACTACACCCAAGTGTTTGGTCTTGCTGAACTAAACTATTGTCTCTGAGATTTCAAATTCACTAATTAACATATATTTATACTTGATTGCTACTCATACTACTTCTCAATGCTATTATACATATTTGTTTATGAGTTTAAGATGTTTTAAATAATGGATTATCTCCAAAAGTTCAAAAGCAAAATAATGTGTCAATGCATTAAATACGATGATAGAAAACAGAGCACACAGAAGTGATCTCAAGCAAGTCAAATGAATATTGTTTGAAGTGTCTATTGTGATGAAGATGAAAGCGACCCAACCTTGAGCAATCCCAGAGCAAACCAAAAGGGATGTCATAAAAAGATACGTTGCAACAAAGAGAAAACAACCAAACCTCAAATTCTTCCAACAACTTCAATCTATCTCTAACGAAAAGTTTAATCAGTCTAACAAAAAGTTTGAATACTCACAACGAAAAGCTTGAACTTTCATAATGGTCATTAATGGTGTTCAATTATAAATACCTGATCATTTAATATGGAATAACTAACTAAGCACACAATCAATTACTGCTTTTTCATTATTCACAAATTCTTTATGAAATATCTTCTGATATTTATTGTTCATTAGTGTTTATTTTTCTACTATGTGAGAGAGTTTTACAAACAATTTGATTTATGTAAAATCTCAAGATAGTGGAACCTCGAGTGTGGTTGTTAGATTATAACTTGTAAGATTGAGTGAGTCCTTGTGAGGATTACTCTGTACTAAGGTGCCAAGAACTCATGTAATCTTGGAACGATGGTGAAAATCTCAGAGATACTTTGGGGACTGGACATAGATTAGGAAATTAGGGTCGAACCCATATAAACATATGTGCACATTTTTGTGATGTTTCTCTAACTATTTCTCTTTGTTTTAGTTGATTGTCATCTTTGGTTTAAATTTTTAATATCACTCAATTCACCTCACTCTTGGGTGAAACGTTGCACTAACAGTCGATATCTCCTCTATTCTCTTCAGTGATGCAAATCACCGATGAAGAAAACTGCTTCCCCTCATGTCTTCATTCCTCATTTCAAGAAGATGATTAGTGATGATTAAACAATGTCTTCGTGGCCGCCTGCCTCCTTTTCCCATCATGTTCTTCAAACTTAGGTTTTCAATTCCCCATTGCAACTTTTCAACCCCAAATGATGTCGTTCCCTTTTCCTTTAATTCCCTTTTCATTCAATTTTACTTGTTCATGAGGAATTGAACTAACAAGTCCTAAACATGTGAACAATAAAAATTAATTGGTTAACAAGAAAATGTGTGATCATGAATAGAAAAGAGTGAGAGGAATGAAAAAGGAAACAGAAGTTTCCTTATTGTTCTTTGTGAGAAAGAATATTCACTCAAAGTTTCCTAATTTGATAATGTGTCTCACTTATTTAAGTATAGAGAGGATATATTAGGTTTTTGGGCAAAGAGGTCTTGCCGAGGCTGGAGAGGTCGTAGAAGTTCAAAATTGTAGCCATGTGAGATAAAAGTAGCTTCACAAGTAAGTATTGGTAAATCAACGTCTTTACATTTGTTGCATGTTGGATTGAGCCGATGGTCAGCTGGTTGAGAACATGTGGTTCAGGTTTTTTTATCGATGGGATCGTTGTTTGAAGGCCTGGTGTGAGAGAAAACGTGTTCATGGTTATGGACATTTTTCCTGGTATTTTTAGTTGTTTGTTCTCTATTTGTAAGCTTATAGCTTTAGTCATTTTACTAGATGGTTGCACGTGTTTATGAATTTGTTTGAGACTCTCTTGCACCTTATTTTGATCATAGTAGATTGTACTTTTATTGCTCTTGAAGACCCGTGGTTTTTATCCTTGAGTTGAGGGGTTAATTACCATGTTATAATATCGATGTCTCTATTGCCATTTAATTTTTGTCATATATTTATTTACTTTACTTCCTCAAGACTCTTGCAAGTTCCTTTTACAAGTGCCCAACTCCTCATCAGCAAGTAAAATAAATATATGAACAACACAAATTAATTGATCAAAATTAAAAGAAAATAATGATCGTGAACAAGGCTCACAACTCCGTCTTTTCTCATGAACAAGTAAAATTGGAGGAAAAGGGAACAACATCATTTAGGGCTGAAAAATTGCAATGGATAATTGAGGACCTAAGTATGAAGAATGCGACAAGAGAAAGGAGGCAGGTAGCCATGAAGACATTGTTCAATCATCACTAATCGTCTTCTTGAACCAAGGAACGAGAGCGAGAACATGGACAGGAGGGGAAGTTGTTTTCTTCATAAGTGACCTTCATCATAGGAGAGAACAGGGGAGAGTGCCGACAAACAATGAGACCTTCATAGTCTTTATTCATTGGAGGAAGGAATGCCCTCGACGTCGACTTTCTCTTCTTTAATCATCAGAGTTGCACGGGAGATTGTTTAGCAAGAGGAGAGAGACAAGAGATTGCACGGTTGTCTGAGATGAGCTGGACTTTGTGGGATTGTTGTGACTGTAACCACATTAGGTCTGTTTGGATTAGCAGTGATAACAACAGCTTATTTTCTATCTAATTTTTACAGAAGCCCGATAAAAAAAAAGGTTATAAATATGATTTGTGTTTGGATTAATAGTGACGGAAGTAGCGGGCCTACATCAAAAAACTGAGAACTTTTACCTAAAACCTATCCTGTGAAGTTTTTTCCTTAACTTACTTTTAGAATTTTTTTTTTTTTAAAAAAAAAAAAGCCCAATAAACTTAAAACTTTACCCACAATAAACTTAAAACTTTACCCAAACACTTTACTTAAGATATTTTTCTAGTGCTACTTTTTTCTAACTTAAAGCTACTTAATATTCTCTCCAAACATGCCTATTATTCATCCAATCTCTAGCTTGTGATTACTGCTCCACAACTCTGTTCATTTTCCTTCTGAGATTGCAGAGGGGGAGCAATAGGTGGAGCAAGAAACACGTTTTATTATAAAGTGATTTATTCTATCTTTTTTCCTTTATTCTCAAACAACGTCTTTTCTGAAGCATAAAGGGCGATAAGGACTTTCCACCACACAAGTTAATTTCATTTTAACCCCAAAAGACTGCAGTGAGATATCAGAATTGTTTGGGGGCTAAGTGAAGTTATATGTAGCTACATTGGTCTTTTAATGAAATTTTCCCTTGATTAAAGTCAGTGATGATGCTCTAAAAAAAATTAGTTTATAAAATTGCACAATTTATCAACCAGAGCCTTATAATTACTAGTCAATCATAAAGCTTCAAAGCTTTGTGTTGTTTAATAAACATAAACCTTTCAAGTTTCAATTTTCACAGTAGCTGTATTCTTCCTTACAGAATTTCAATATTATTAAAATACATCCGGCTTGCTATAAAAAATAACAGACTAATATAGAAGTATTATTGCTGCAGAATATGCATAGATGTTCACTAAAATTAAGAATCATACTTCATTTTATTGTTGTTTTAAACAAAAATATTTTTCAGGGGTCGAAAACTATAATTTTAAACTTCAACCAAAGACCACCTATATATCTTTAAGAAAAATTTAAAAATATATTATAAGTATAATCTATTCTAAAAATGTTTGCTTGACTCTTGAAATTACGATTACATGGTCTATAATTAACTAATAAATTCAAAAGGAGTACGTTTCCCAATTATCAAGTGGTTCCTTCCAACTTGGAGGATAAAATATATTTAAGTTCACGTTTTGGACCATAAAAAACTCTTTGATTTTGTAATAATGAATTTTTTTCTTAGGTGGTATATTTTAATCCCACAATTTATCTGTATTGAATATAGCACACTATATTATTTATGTCTTGTAAATGAAATGATTTCCTATAAATTGATTATATGTATGTATTGACATATTAATGTATTAATTAATCATATGTTATAATATATATTGCTTTATATTGGTTGATTTCTCTCCTTAGATATTTTTTGGTTTTTGGTACAGCCAAGGGTTAGAGCTCATAGGACATAAAGGCACACTAGGGAGGACTGAATTCCAAATACTTATTATTATTCTTTTTTTTTCTTATTTGAGGTTGCAGAGGAGGCTGAATTGGCCTAGTGGGGGATTGAACCCTCAATATAATTATAAGGGTATTACTTTGCCACTAGGGCAATGCACCTTGTACAATTCCAAATACCCTTTGAGGTGGACACTCATCCTTGGTTATTGGCAATATGAAAACAATTATGATATTTCATCATGTGTCATAGTTACATATCCCAATTATATTTACTAGTCTTGCTTCTATTAAGTAACAGTTAAATTAAAATCTTAGCATCATATTTAAGAATAACTCTCTTAATAGTACAAAATCCCAAACTAATCCAAGACCTTTGTAGACAATCCATTCTAGTTTCAAAAGCATTTCATTGTCACAGTGCACGAGTATTACCAACTATCCATAAATCATACTGTGCTTGTTTGGAGATACTTACAATAAACATATTCACACGTATTTAACAAAACTCTTTTAACATACTTACATCATACACAGTGCATGATTTTGGAGGTTTCAATCGTAATTCTAAATAAACTTATAGTCTCTAATAACTCAACCACAATTGCAGGTGATGATATGACCCCATCAACATTCAACCTAGTCCAATCAACGGGGTTCTTGCCAAAAGACTTCAAAGTTTATTTTTTTAGTATAATTGAAGGCAAAGCCTTTCTTACATCAGAAATTACTCTAGAGGGGATATTAATTCCACACAATCATTATTCACAAGGGTCCTAACATGGGAAGAACAAGTATCAAAAGTAACCGATTAGTTTATTCCTCTCTTTGCCAATTCATCCGCAAGAATATTTGAAACTCTTGGGATATTTAATAGTTGCACCTCCCAATCTAGATTCAGCATACTTTTGATATGAAACAGTAACGGAGAGCCAGTCCCATCATCTCCCTTTGAGATAATATCAATAACTTTCTTAGCATCAAATTCCAATTTGACCCTTTTTTTCCTTAAGCGCCGGTAGGTATACTTCTATTGAAGGTAATTATATTTGAAATATTGTTGAGTAATACATGTAGGCACTCTCTTAACAGAGATTTGAATCTTGATTCGCTACGTTATAAAAGACTAATACTTTCGGCTAAACACAATCCGCTTGTTTCAATATAGCTCTTTTATATATATATATATATATAATCCAATGCAGCTCTTTTTTTTTATATATATAAATGATGACAAGTGTGTAACCACTCCAGATTCTGTAGAGGTAAAGACGACCCTCCCAATAGTGGCAACTCCATACAAGGCGGATTATGAGTGGTTTTATCATAGTTCAAACCCTAGACCTCTTAAGGAAATTCAACGCCACATTCCGCTAGACCAACCAGTATCCAATGTAGCTCTTTTTTTTTACATAAAAAAAAAGTTTTAGAGGGGTTCGACACCAATCCCCCATAAGGCTAGGGCACGGCTCTGAGTTCTATGAGCACTTATTGGGGCCTTACGAGATCACCTACCAAAGGAGTCCCAACGACGGCAGAGGGGATCGAATTCATGACCCAAGGGTCTAGTCCTGAATCTCTTACCATCTGTACCAACTCTCATTGCCTATCTAGCTGCTCTTGAAACCACAATCCCATGCTAATTTCAGTCCTTTAAGGATAGCCCATTTCCGAGCTTCAAACACGCAACATATGCCAATATTATGAGAGAAACCGATTATCCAGCCTGCCAATGAGGCCTCTTTTGATATAGCCAATGAGGCCTCGTTTCGTTGATACCATGATTGAAGCGAAATCCAGGTTTGAAGCCCACACCATCTACCGGATCCGGGTCCGGGTCCGGGTCCTTGTTGAGCCATACCGACGAATCTCATCACCACTTGCGTCCGATGATCCATTTCCTCAACCCCCTCCACAGGAAAAAAATAAAAAAAAATTCCACAACCCTTGATTGTGCTAATCCCTCGTTAGCTGTTTGGTTACCAGGAAAAGAGGCGACGCCGGCGATCCCGAACTTCCCGGGGACCTTGACACCAGAATGGTTTCCCCGGAAAATTCCAATTGGTTTTTCGATTATGGTCTGATTGACGACATATCCGTCCCTGATGGGAACTTCAGTGTCCATGCCTCCGGGTTTACCTGGCCGGCGCAGGCCTTGAATGGTTCTTCAAATGTCAGGTAGTTGAATCATTAAAAATTGCGTTTTTCAATTGTGAATGCCCTGTTTTATTTTGCTCACTATAACGGATTGTTTAGGGTTTTGATTCCTCTGCTATTTCTTGTGCTTCTTAACTAATTTTTGCTCTTTATACTTCCCCGATTTCCTTGCTTCCATGAAATTCTTAAATTTTACTGTTCATGTTTGATTTCTGAGTTCAGAACTGGTACAGGATATTGTTGCTTGATTCATGGAAGAATGTACTTTTAAGTATTACATGGCTTGCAATAATCAGTACGAGTTTCAATTAAAAAGAATAAGTGAAGGTGAACGTAATCGCTGCTGGATTAAAATTTGATACTTGAACTTTGAAATTCAATAATTTATCTCACTTTAAAATGCAACTATGCTATTTTGGAAACCCCTTTATATGCGAGGCGAAATCTGGAAGCAAAGACATGCAAGCTAAACATTTGATGGAAACCCATATCATAACCAAGAAAAAGAAGATTACGCAAATTTTTTTTTTGGGAAGCCTTTTTCTCCCTCAAAATTCTTTTCTTACCGAAGAGAACAACTATGTTTTTCAAGCTTTTAATAGTATTGGTATGTGCAATGTCGATATCTACATCCTTATTTTCGAGTCTTTCCTTTTTTCCCTCTTTCATTCTCTCTCTGAATGTTCACTTCTGCTGAATTGAGGTTGGCTCTAATCAGGTATATTCAGATATGTGAATTGTCTATTTGTTGCTGGTCAATCTGTTCATTTATCTTATCCTGCAAAACTTTGATTGTAAGGACGAATCTGTATTTGGATTCTTAGTGTTTGTGAAAAAGAATGCTATCTTGGATAATATCATTGAATGTGTGAGTTCAACCTGTCATGGATGGTTTGTTAGTCGGATTATATTTTTGGTACATATAAGCATATAACGATGTTTTTCATATCGTACTATCTCCTGCTATTAAATTGATTTAGTTTTAAGAAACATGGTTGAACCAGTTACATACCAACGCCTTCTCAACCCCTCCCTTTTCTTTTCGTCTCAATTTACAAAGGAAATTGTTACTGACCTATTTTTATCTGATGATACTATCTGTTCCTAGCACGGATATTGATGGCTCATTGGGGGATTCTGATGTTCTCAAAGAGTCTGGATCGAAGAAGAGGTATATCTTTTATTCGCAGTTTCTGTTTAGTTCCGATCCATATCATATCATTTCTATTTATATTTCATAGAACAATAAAAATTGAAGACTCAAATAAAGACGCTGATGTGATTCTTTGAATATTAAACAGACTTTCAACAGTGTTGATGGGGATCACTTTTGCCATTATTTCCATGTCTTCTTTCTCTATTTTTAAGCATCAATTCCTTTTCCCTTAAACATTTAAACATGAAAATTGATTACATCTAATGCTAATAACTTCTGCTTGGGGTAATTTATCTCATATCTCTAGTTCATTTCCTGTTTCAGGAGAAGATCTGATTCGTGTACTGCTTCCAGCTCAAAAGCATGTCGTGAGAAATTGCGGAGGGATAGGCTGAATGACAAGTAAACTTTCTGCCCCAACCATTCCTTCTGTCTATCTTTATTCTACGTTTGGCTTTGTTTGCAAATGTGACATGTACCTAAAGTGCTCGACATGATTAGGTTTCTTGAATTGGGCTCCACTTTGGAGCCTGGAAAGCCTCCCAAAACAGACAAAGCTGCCATTTTGATCGACGCTGCGCGAATGGTGACACAATTACGGGGTGAGGCCCAGAAGTTGAAGGATTCAAATGCCAGTCTTCAAGAGAAGATAAAAGAGTTGAAGGTGAGGCATCAATTCATACGCATTATAAATTGTTGACGATGAATTGATTTGCTGGGTAGTTTGATGTTCTTGATTACTTCTACCTTCTAGATTTCTCCCACAAATTTAGCGCCCTGCCATGTTGAATGAGAAATCATGGAAATTTATAGAACGTCAACCATTTTAAATTTCCATGTATAGGCTGAGAAGAATGAACTTCGTGATGAGAAACAAAGGCTCAAGGGAGAGAAAGAAAAGTTGGAGCAGCAGCTGAAAACTATCAATTTACAGCCTGGTTTCTTGCCTACCCCGCCTGCAATTCCTGCTGCATATGCGGCAGCACAAGGCCAAGCCCCTGGCAACAAGTTGTTTCCGTTTATCAGTTATCCAGGAGTCGCCATGTGGCAATTTATGCCACCAGCTGCAGTGGATACTTCACAGGATCATGTACTCCGTCCACCAGTTGCATAAGTTGGGCACCGTATATGAATAGCTGTGCCATTTCTTTTGGCTCAAAAGTTGTATTCATCTCTCCAATCCAACAACATACCTTCTTGGCTGTTGTACCTTTCAACCAATTGTTACTAATTTCACCTGTTGATGGTCTTGGCTCTGAGATTGTACTTGGCATCTGATACTTAAATGAAGTAATGCTGGTGTTTGCATGTAAATTGTTAATAAGCTTATCTGGCTATCTTCTCTTTGCTTGTGATGATGCATTGGATCTTTGGATGATCTGTGAGGTCTGGTACAACAGATTGTTGTGTTGGTTTTAGGCTTGTGAAATAGAAGTGGAAATTATTTGTCTTTCATGTATAAATGTATTAGATGGAATTTGAGCCGTGAGTTATATTGAGGGGAAAATGCAAGAAAAATGACACTTGAATGGCAAAATTTCAAATCAGTTTTAATACCTATAAGAGCATAGGTATTAATTACAGGAGTATAGGTATTGATAACTCATTTTATCAAGAAATCACTGGTTTGGAATTTTAAATTGAAGTAGATTTTTTTTTTGTCTTTTTGGTTATGTTTTTTAACTTCTAAATAGCACAATATTTTTAATGCTATAAATTTATATGGTGTCTGCTCACATCACATTCATTCATGTAGATGAACAGTTAATAGTTAGTTGTTTCAATGGCAACGCTACTTGTCACGTTAAGAAGGTTGATATTCTTTGATATTCTACCTTTGGGACTAGAACTTCTTGTTTCAGAGAGTGATTCTATCAACTTAATCAACAGCCTAAATGTGGGTGGATTTGGTCAGAGGGATGAGGAAATAATACTTCAAGATCAGTTACATGTCCAAAGTCTCTTATTTTTCGTTGCATATGGTTATTTTGGCATAATAATTATAAATTATTATGAAGTAGCATTTGTTTAGAAAAATGATCAACAATTAGTTGTATCAATGGCAATGTCACTTGTCACATTTGGAAATGGCCGATGTCCTGAGCTTAAGCCTGGCATTAGCATATTTGTATTTGTACACATGTTTGAATTATATAAAATCAAAATAAAAAAAAATAAGAACCATCGGTTGAAAATAGTTCGAATACAATTTGGCATCCCTTGATTTATTGTGTAATATTAGGGAGTAACCTATCTAAGTTATCGACTGGCAAGATGAGAAAAATATTTAAGAAATATAATTTAATGATGTGACTTTTTATATTTATTAGACAAATATTATTTAAACGTGAGGAATAATGATGAAAAAATAGACGATAATGAAAATTGACCCCTAATATTAAGGGGACAACACTCTCACAGTCTCACTCGTCTTACGTCAATGTTCTATTTCTGCTCCTGGAATCTTATCTATAAACGCATATCCGAGACAAACGCCTACATAAGAAAGCTATCATCAGGCTGGTTACTCCATCTTAAATGGCATTCCATATTCAAAGAACTCATTTCCTATCTCTTCATCTTCCAAAGCCATTCACTTTTCCTTCAAACTCCTTCGCTCACTGCTCATTCATCCACTCATCTCCAACTAATCAATGTCTCCTACGCCAACACTCCCATGTCTCCTTCCTCAAAGCTACACCAACCACATCGATCATCCAATCTTCACTCTCTTCTTCTCCTAACCCACCCACCTCAAAGGAGGAGGCCATAAATCAAGCCAAGATTTCGCTTTCAACCGCCTTAGAGAAGCCCCTCAACAACCCCAAACTAATTGGTAAACTCAAGAAACTGAAGCAACCCAGGTTTAGGGTTGAAATTCCCATTGTCGATGACTCACTGGAATCGCTAACTCAACTTGCCCTTGACGTGTTTGATAAAATGCCTATTAGAAGAAAAGGTTCTCCGGTCAAGATCCTAATTTTATGGCCCAACCCCACCTTAAAAGAAGCTGCCACTAAAGCCTTTCTTTCTCGTTCATCTACATCTAGCCAAGTTGAACACGTGGATATTCCTTCAATTACCAATGTTGATTCCAGAGTTCTGAATTCTGCTGATGTTGCCATCTTTTTGGTTCCTGAGAGTTCCCAATTGGCCGTCATGAAATCAGTCACTGACTTGTTTTATCCAAAGCCAGCTGTTCTGTTTAACCCCAAATGGGCTTTTGAGGAGGAGGGAGATTTTGGTGATCTGAGTGGATTTGTGGGTTCTTTTGAAGTGCTTTATTCTTTTATAGGGTTGGAGGTAAGAGGGGTTTTGAGCAAACGAAAAGGAGTGGTTTTCAAGTGTGTGAGAGATGGAGTCGTAAGTGGAGAAAGATGGGTTGTTCATGTTGAAGAAGGGGGAGAATTGAAGGTAGTTTCGAAGTTTAAGGCCCGGCCAACTATTGGTGAAGTTGAGAATGTTTTGTACAATCTGATGGCTATAAATTCACCAGTGACAAAATCTGCCAAGTTTCTCAAGGATCTGGTGTCCAATGTAACCGGGAGAAAGAGAGACTAGCTGAAGAATTGTGGTTCAATTCAGGTCTGAAACTAAAAATATGTGAATATGTCTGGAAGAGTTTAGGCTCATTACTAAAATCATTGTATAAAGTAAGCGTGTTACTCTATTTGTCAAATTCAACTTAGTTCTCAGATTTTACTTTCTCTGAGATTGCAGTTTATGTCTGCATTGGTAGTTGCATTGCAATATGCTGCAGGAATAAGAGACTATTTTTTCCCTAGTGAAATGAGATTGAAATGGTTCATCAATCTTTTCTTCACCTTGCTTAAGTTTATTGCTATGCCTATAGCTTTTATATTCCTTTCCAAAAAAAGGTGTCTCATTTTATACATATATATTTGATCTAAGAATGCTTATAATTACAATATGATTTCAAGAGAGAAAGAATCTGAGAACTTCCGCCGCAGAGAATTTAAAAGATATAAAAAATGGAAAAAAAAAATTAAAAGAAGGGAGCATCATGATATATCATGGTTGTGTCCTTGTCACTGAAGGCCTTATGCTTGGAAGAATCCTCTGATTTTCTTTTTTCCCTCGTTGTAATCTCATATACAAATCCCATTTCATCAACTCATCAGAAGGATTTGATATTTCTTAAGATCCAAGTTATGATGCTCGAATATTACAGCTCTTGATGAACTTGTCTGAAAAGTTGACATATTTAGCCCACAGGGGCCTTAGCTGTGGAAAAGCTATGTCTAGCCATGGCTTTGCCCTGCCATTAAAATGGATCACACCGGCACTCTCAGCATCGGAAAAACTTGTGTTTTCTTGATATCCCAACCCCAGCATGTGCCAGAAAGGATCAATTAAGCGGACATGACCATGGAAAGCTATCAATCCAGGAGGTAATGTCCCTAGCTGCCAAAGACTCAGATCTGATTTTATATTCTGCTCAAAGAAAGCAAAAATATCAATACATTTTTGTATTATCTTTCTCTATAATAGATACTCAAACTTTAATAATTTATTTCTCTGTTATGGCAGGATGGAAGATAGACATACCTGCTCAACCCAATGATAGTATGTCAGGCTTATATTTGTATTCCTCCAAGCTTCAAGATCAAAAATGTTCATGCCATAAGCCCAAGCACATTCATCAGGGTCAAAGTTGTCGGCTATCAAGGGATGAGAGAAATTCAAATAGCTTTTCAACCTCTTTGACATCACAAACTTATCTTCTCCGGCACATGTTTCTACTGCTCCATTTACTTTTCCATTCATCCCAACGTCCCACAGAGGTGAAAGATCAGTTTGTACGACAATGTCATCATCTAGGAAGACTACCTTGTTGAGACTAGGGAACAACTGTCACAAAAAATATATATCATGATGATCAGAATCGCAGGAACAAAAACGGGGCTACTTGACCAGTTACGTTTGATCTAGCCTAAGGTTCTTAAGACTGACTAGACAAGTCCTTTTAACATGCAGACTATGAAAATGCTATAATGACTCCATGCTGGCTTTAAGAGCAAGCCCCAAAAAATGGTATTTTGGAATTCAATTTGTTCACTTCAACAAAAGCTAAACCATAGTTATCTGATCTGGTTCAATCTAGGGCCGAATAGGATGATCTTAAAAAAACCTTTCCAAAAGATGGGCCAACAAGCCATCCCTCAGGACTCAACATATATCTATTTTTGGTCTTAAAAGAAAAAGAAAACATATCTGCTTGCCATGAATGCTAGTCTTTTTACCTCTGGAAGATGTATCCTTATGTGGTTCATCATGGAGTTATACTTGGGACTTAGAGCTTGCAGTTTTGCCGCAACAACTTGTGGTTTCTCAATACTATTCGCAACGATAGCTGATGACCCCCCTCTGAACTGTGACCTCACTTGTTGATCTTTCTCCATTGCTTCAAGAACAGGCACCTTTCCCTTTGTAAACCAATCAAATTGGTGCAATGCCTTGACCTCAATTATAGCAGGTGACAGAGGGTGCAATGAGAACCAAGCTTGCATGGGATAGTAAGTCTTTCTATCTGTAATGATGTGCAAGACCACCTTGCCGGGTCGCCTAGAGTTTCGGACTAGTGAGGTGGCAACAACAGAAGCAGCCAGGACATTATCAGATGCAAGAACAAAGTGGAAGTAGGAGTTATCAACCAAGGCAGGGACTAGTTCTGCAGGAGGAAGCTGAAGGCGAGCTTGTGCATTGTTGGTGTGTTCACTGGCCAGACTCAGGTCAAGGCAGTGAAGCTGCTTAGGTATGCTGCTTGACGCTACATGGCGATATAGGTATTCTTGGATTTTGGCTGTCCTCGTCCTCTTTTCCATGAGGATGACCTATGAAAAAATTCAGCATACATGAATAAGGAATTAGACCAAACCAAAGTAAAAAATCTAGAATTTTTAGTTTGTTTAAACTCAAAGGAATTGAACAAAACCGTTGAAGACTAATACGATTCAGTTAGTTTAGATTTTTTCCCCATTCTTCTTGACTTAGACTAATTGGTACAAGTTATAAAGAATTGACTAAAATTATAAATGCTGAAAATACATGCTAATGCTTGTAATAGATGATTGAACTGAATTGCTTGGATCTCATTCAAAGAAAGTTAGACTAAACCGATATGATCTGCATTTAGGGCCAGTGTGTTTAGAATTGAATAAAAAGTGACTTAAATTAAATGAGGGAGTTGTCAAGAGAACTTGAAGTTAAATATGAGGTTTCTGTTGAAAGAAATATCTTTTTCAGCTTATTGTGATAAGCTATTTGGAATAGTTTATTAAAATAAGCTGAATACAAATTTTCCAATTCATCCCTCATGTTGCTTAAGTTCTCTTAACAACTACCTCTTCTTTTGCTTGACTAGAATAATTTTTTTTCTTTAATTCTAAACAGATTAGCCCTTAATGGCTTAATCTGATTAGTGGTTTGGCCAGAGTGTTCTGAACTATGTATTAATTAATGGTTGCTGTAAATTTGGCTACAATATTAATATCGACAAGTTCCTTTGATTATTATTCCTGTAGGTAAAAAGGAGAAATTAATAAATTACCATTTCTCTGAGTTTGGTAGCAAATGTTTGGGCATCATATCCACCTTCCTTCATGTCAGTCATGAAGTCTTCCAAAGTCTGTGGAATATCAGATCTTCCTTCTACTTCATCCTTCTCAACTGGTTCATCTAATACTTTATATATCACTTCTGGGACCTATCAAAATTCAATGTCAACTTTGTGTTTTTAATAGAAACTAGAGCGAAAGTATATGGCAAAATAGGCATAATTTATTTGCAGAGTTGAGGAAATTACATTTGATTCGAGCTTTCTTCCCAGAATCCTTGGTGCTATTTTTTTCCCCAGGCAACCTACAAATATCAAAGTAAATCAAATAGTCATTTATATGTATATATATCACAATTTCACTTGTCCTAGCCTCAGAACTATTTGATGATTTTCATTGCTGAAATGTATCCTTCATTATTTATTTATTTACCATAAGAAACGACAGCTTCTCTGAAATTGGAAAATGAATGAGTTATATAATTACGTAATTTCAAATGATCAAAATTTTCTTATAGTAAATAACAGAGACTCCATTACTTGTTTGCATTTTTCATCCGCATATCAAGTATAACTATATTCTCTGAAATTTAGCCAGAGTCCCAATAAAGGAAAATGAATTTACAAAAGTAGGTTTCTTTCAATTTATTAAGCAATTGTTTTTTTTTTTTAGCCCACGCAATACATGAAAAATATAGTAATTTAAAATTTTCTAAATACTTTAAAAAAAAATGTTATATAGAGTATGAGAAAAGTGGCCAGATTTTTATATTTTATATTGATGATTTCCAAATTCTTAGAAATGCCGTGTTGAAAAGCAGAATTTTTGGCAGCCAAATAGACATTCAAATAGCATAC
Organism: Acacia confusa; assembly: GCA_037074495.1. NCBI lineage: Eukaryota > Viridiplantae > Streptophyta > Magnoliopsida > Fabales > Fabaceae > Acacia > Acacia confusa. Next base: position 7,887,405 of record CM073509.1, read on the forward strand.
AAGTCCAAAGCTCCTGATTCTGACACACACACACACACACATATAGAAGGGGGGGGGGGGGGGGAGAAGAGGAATGTAGGTACCTATGGTAGAGCACTTGAAATCTCCATCAATGGATTCAATAGCAGTCAACACAAAGACAAAACGAAGAAGGAAAGTGAAGAGCAAGAGGACATAGAAGAGCATCCTGTAAGACACCTTCCCTGATGCAATCTTCACTTTTATGAAATCTTTGAACCCTTTTGCTGGCAGCACTGTCACATACCTCAAACTTGGTGATATGTGCAGCTGCATTTTCTTCTAATTCAAAAACAAATCTACAAAAACACAGACACCAGCAGCCTTATTATATATAAGTTACTTGTTCTTCATTAGCTGGGGAACTCAGCACCTGAGATGATCATGAACAGAGAGAAGAAAAAGAAGGAGGAGGAGGAGGAGAATGTGAGGTTATTGTGTGTAATGGTGTTAAAGGGTTTTAAGAGTATGGATATGTGTTACCTAACGTTGCTTAGCATTTGGGAGAGAGTTCGAAGAGGGGGGATTTTTGAGGAGGGGTTTTAATGTATAATTTTTTTAAGGTGAAGTTGGGGTTGTTAAAGAGAAAGAGACATGGGACTGAGAGGATGGAGAATAGATTGATAGATAGATGGCTTCTTCTTTGTTGGTTTGATTCAAGCTTGGTTCTTAAGGAGGGAATGAAGAAAGCTAAGCAAAAAAATAAAATAAAAAATAATGATAATATATTGTAACAAATAAAAATAAAAAAAGATAATTAAGCTTCTTTTTTGTGTGCCTTTTGTTGGACTATTTTGATTGTTTGGTGAATGCTTGTTGGCTTTGCCTGCAAATAAAGTTTAGTTTTTTGTAGAATATGCTGAGTTTTGGACTATGACAGAAGCAGGACTTCTACATGGAAAATGACTCTCTCTCTCTCTCTCTGGGATGGAGTGAAAACTCAGGAAACAATTACAATTGTACTTTAATATATCTGTGTCTGTTCTTTTAAGAAAATATGGAAAATCAAAGGTGAACAAACCCTCCTGCAGCCTTAAGAAATTTACGTGTAATATTATAACTACACTTGGTGAGTGTGTGTATAATACTCTTTAATATAATATATCGTTCAGTTGTAGTTGTATAGTACTGTACTACTAGCCAATGTTATTAAACCCCGATCAAACATTAAACCGGTCCAAATATTAGGTTAAGGTTAGTAGGTCTGATTGAAATTCAACTAGAGCTAACTCAGAATGAGTCAATGAGAAAATGAAGATTCTAAAGTTATTAATGTAAAATTATGAAGAAAACAAAAATTGAATTAAATTATTGTTTAAATTGAAGAAAACTGGAGCTAACTGTCTTTTTTTTTTTTTTTTTGTGATTTAGAAGAACTCTTTGTATTTTATTTTTCTCGCCTCATTGATATATTGATGGGGTGAAATTTGCAAGTAGGATTGGTTTATAAAATATTCATAACATTGATAAAATAGTTCAGAACAAACAGATCATGTAAACATAATGAAAATTTACATTTTCATATTTCTTATTATAAATTTATAAACATATCTATGATATAATTTTTTTGCCAGTATTTTATGATATAAATTTGTTAGACTGATTGTCTAATAATCATGTAAATACTGTAAATATAGAGCTTTGGAATTACACCCCCCCCCCAACCAAAAAAAAAAAACTTTTTAATGGTGCTAATTAACAATGACCCTTGAAAGGGGTTAATTAGGATAACAATGAATAAATATCTTGTGTAATTATCAGGAACTTGAACAGTTAAAAATCAACACGATGAGAAGTCACTTACGCATTATACTTTTTTTCTGATTAGCCTTGCGAATTACAGTACAATGTTATTATCAATTGTAATATTTTTACCAATATGATTAAGATTTTGGAGATTTGATATAATATTCATGACTCATATCCATGTTGGTATATATTTTGTATAAATCAACATGGTAAATTAAAATCTGTCATCTCTCACCCTCATTTTCCATTTTTTTCTTCTTCATCGGAGAATCTTATTGCGGCAACAAATAATAATAAAAAAAAATTAGAGAAATATATATTAAAAAAAACATAACAAGTTACTTTTCATATATTATAAATAAAATATATTTTCATATTTTGTACCGAAAATATAAATAGAAAAGAAGATAAATTTCGGAATTAATTCCACTCACCTTGGTAACTATTCAATGGCTCCTTAAAACTCTGCAAATTCCAGAATTTAATGGCTTCTTCATTTATTTTCTGGGAAGCAAGATGAAGAACAAGACTTGAATCAAATTGTGTTTGGCTCACAAATAAAGTTCAATAATCAATCTTTTAATAGTGTGTGATGCAGCTAGCTTACAAAATCTGGAATATCTCTCATCTTTATGTTCAAAATAATACTAATAACAAAAATTCCTTGGTTTCGACATGGAAGTTTCCACCATCAATTTATCTTTATTATTATTTGACTTTTCTTAATTAAAAAGGGACTATTTTACAGAAAATAGAAACTAACAAAATTGAGGCCATGATGTGACAAACTTTCTCTATAAAAACAAAAATAATGTACCATGAGGAATCTATTTATTTTTATTTGTTTATTTTTATGAAGATATAGGAGTACACAATTTAATGAAATATAACCAAAATGAGTTTGAGTGAAGAAAATTGCCAAGTAGGATCCATGGTGGGATATTAGAAAAGACTGGTGATCAATTTTAGAACTTAATAATTAATTTAGTTATAATTTTTTCAATTTATAGTATTATAAGAGTTAATTATTAGTAAAAAAAAACATTAACTTATTATAAATAAACTATTTAATAAATTATTTAATAATTATCAACTATATTTTATTCTACCATTTAATTGTCCCTAATAATAATATATGTGACTATGATTGAGTATCATGCAATAAATGAAAGTGAAATATAGCTTCTTTAATTTTGAAAGAAAAGAAAAGTTGATATATAAGGTGAGAAGAAAAACATGAACTATCAATGTTTGGTAAAATATAGTAATATTATTTCTTAATCATAGATAATATATTTATTTTTGGGATAAAAATATTCTAAGCTATTATTGATAAAACACGTACTAGAGTTAGATTATCCATAAATTAAAAGGTGAATAAAATATAGTTTTCAATATTGATATAGAGCAAGACATTAGGCATTAGGACTTGAGTCTCTTGTTGGATACACGATGCTAAATGTTTTCTTGACTATCATTTCAACTTCAATGTTGATGTGCCAACAAATATATGTGTGAAAAGTGAATTATAATATTAACAATATTTAGTTTACAAGTTAAAGACTTTTTTTTTTTTGGCAATGAATATATATAATAAATTTTTAACAAGACCTCACATTTGTAATTAAATTATTTTTGAAGTAACGTACGGCCATGAAACCACTTGGTCTAATATGAACAGGTAAGAGATGAGAATCTTTTTTTTTTAAAAAAAAAAAAAAGTTAGAAGAAGAGGAAAATGATTTCAAATGCTTTATTTGCAAGTCAATTAATAAATTTTTCTGGTTTCCCAACTACTTTAGTTGTAGCACTTTTTTGAACGAGTCAATCACTTAAACCACGTGTCAAAAATTTAATTTTTACCCTAAAAAAATACAATTAAACAAAAAGACAATTTTTTTAGTAGTTTCAAATCAAGAGCTTGTGGCAACTGCATATAATAGTGGCTCTGTTTGTGTATGATATTGTTTTCGTTGCATTTTTCTCACTCTGTTGTTCCTAATAAACTTTCACAAAGACCCAAGAAAAAGGATCTTTTCACAAAAATTATGCTATCCGTACATTTAATTCCCTGTAAAATATTTGTTAATTTTTTTTCCCTAATTTATCGATTCTTTTTCAAGAATAATCAAGAAGTAAAAGGAAGAAGTAAAAGGAATGAGGAAATTAAGGAATATGACTATGATGTTTTATAAAATACATATTATATTAACTAACTTAACCAACTTCCTTAATTTAATCAAATTATATAGTGTTTAATGTTTCTGTCTTTACCATAAAAACATTTTTTTTATCTCACTCATATAAAAATAAGTGGGTCCCATTATAAAAGAGAATAGAGTAATGGGATCCACTCACTTTTATGTGTGAGGTAGAAAAAATGTTTTTGCAACAAAAGCAGAAACATTAAACCCAATTATATATAAATATCATATTAACTAACTTAACTAACTTCTTTAATTTAATCAAATTAGGTAAATATATCTTATATTTAAGATCGGAGGAGTAATTCCCAAAAAAAATTAATATTCATAAATCAAAGGCATATTTTTACAAATTGGGTTGCTTTATTTATAAGTGAAATTTATAAATTAAACTTATATATTTATATACTGAGTTGCGTTATGTATAACTCAAATTTATAAACAAGTATTTACAAGTCAAGTTCTATGGTTAACAAGTCAAACTCATAAATATCAAACCCGTTGGAATACATTAGTATTAAATATCATTCAAGACGCCAATCTGTACTTATTCTTCTTACCTGGAACCTATGAATAACTTGTCTTCAAATTATTTCTATTCGTCAGTGAAAAAAGTGCACTTTTTTCTTGAAAAGAAAAAGTTAATATTTTTATAATAAGCTAAAATCCATGTAAACCAGAATCTGCCAAAAAAAGAACTTGTAACACATCAATTATCAAGCAGTACTTTCCCTTATGTATATCCAATCTATTTCTTTAAAATTCTTTCCACACATCAATTACCAAGTAATCTTAACGCAGCCCTCTTTTCTTATTCTCAACTGTGTACCCCGTCCTCTAAATGAACCAAATACTTCATTCATGTCCAAATTCTGAGGACTTGTTCATAACTCACAAGTTAGGCAAACTCAAATGCATAGAGATCAGTATATAAAAAAGAGGGGGCCAAAGCACATTAATAGTAATTCTAATTAGATGAACAAATCACAATTACTTTTATTATCAAACTATCTGTCTGCTATGTACAAGTTTGACAGAAGAAATCTAACAGAGTAGCATCCATAACTTCGCTTTCTACCCAGAGAGGCCTTCACTCCTCAAGTTCCCTGCCCCTCCCAACAATTTATGTTTAACACTGATATAAAGCCTCCAGATTCAAATAAAAAAGAATATTCCCATACCTGAACGAAAAATAGGCAAGCTCATTATCAACTAACTGAGCATAACATCTATAATTAGTTTAGTACAAAGGAGAAAGTACATTCAGTGCAAATATTCTTTAGTACCTATTATCATCAACTCGGCAATTCCACTTGATTGATTGACACAACAAAACACAGTTCAATCATCATCAAGAAACTTACCACGCAAGAAACGTCTAAATCAGTAACGAAAGTATTCCCGTTTAATTCAAGTTGTCTTCTTCAAAGTGATTCTCCATTTTGAAGCCTTCTTTGTCACTATTTACAGGCATGAGTTGAGCCTCCATGTTTGAGTGCTCTCTATTATTTACAACCTCATGGCAAGTATTGGCTACCCAGGTGTCATTGTCATTCTTATTTACAAAGCCGTTAGTTTCCAGTGATCCTCGATGATCATTCCACTCCGTCCCTTCAACATCGCTGTCATTAGAGTCTGAGTTACCTCTCTCTGAAATTGTGTCTTTTTCATGAATCCCAGAATTCAGATGTAGCCGTGGTTCATTTACTTCACTATTTACAGCAGGAGTCCTGCAAAAATAATAATAATAATAATAATAATAAAGCTACCACTATGCAGAGTTTCAGCAGCAAGTCAAACAGGACACAAGGTTCTTAACATATAATATAGCCTTTAAAATTTAATAGTCAAAAATAAAATAACATCTAAAAACTACAAATATTAACTAATTACTTAGTACTATCTTATTATTTCACCAAACCTTGTTTCTTGGGAATTTTGTGGCTGAAGATAGCCAACAATTGGAACCAAGTTCTTGGCCCTAACTTCAATTACATGCGTTGAAATATTTTCAATCTCAATTTCCCCTTCTGAAGCAGTTTCTTCACCCAATTTGCCTTCCTCTTTCACCATTGAATGAAAATACATCTGGTTGGCAACAGAAATATTCATTTAACTGTCAACAAAAAGAACGCATGATAAGCATTACACGGATAATTTATAGTAAATAAATAAAAACCTCTCGCTTCGCCCACACTGGAGTTTGAGCTTGGTGGGTCTTAAATTCTGCTCCTGAAAAATGACGCTCTTCCTTAGGATGAGAATTCACTTTCATGGTTATATTCTCAAGTTTTGACTTATTGATATTCTCATCCTTCATCTCTACAGGATATATTTTGTTGCTGTCCAAAGTTCCATTTTCACCATATATGTCTACATTATCTTCTCGTTCTCTTCTAGTGTGTCTCTGGCATATATTCCATTTCTGAATTGCCTCAACAACCAACCTTGAGTCAACCTCTAATGCAGACTCATGTGCCTGGGTTAATCCAGAAACAAATGAATCTTCACCCATGGATTTTCCCAGAGCATATTGTATCATAGAACCGGCGGATGAAAAAACCAACAAGTGATATTTTGTCCTTATAAGGTTCCCATCAACATACAATGCACTCCCTTTGCCGTTACAGAAAGATGAAGCAATAACCCCAGACTGGAAGCTTGTCCTACCTGTCGCAGCAGCGGCTGCACCACTTACAGTGCTTCTCCAGCCATTATTACCACTTCTAATTCTGCATACAACAGAAAGTGTGACTGGTGGCCCAGCTGCACACAAACTTTGTTGGTTAGGAATTTGGAAGCTTGAATTAGGAGGCCGCTGAACTGTTGGGTCAGTCATAACACCCAATCCACCATTTTTGGATGTAAAACTTGCATCGTAGGACTGAATATTTACAGATCCTCCCAGAGGATTTATGCCAAACAAATGGCTAGTACCTCTAGAGGAACTAACCATGATCCAGTTGCTGTCATCACTGAAACTGATATCTTGAATTACCTGAAAAATTCAAAATATATAAATTAGAACTACCCCCGTTGCTTTTATGCACACAGGCATGCATACAAAAAGGAGAGAGATAATGGGGATGTGTTCACTAACTGCATTTGTAAAGCCACGTTGTAGCCTGTAAAGATGAACATGTGTAGAACTACCATCAGATGCTAAACTGTCGGAGTGTCCAGGCATTATCTTAAAAACATTAATGTTATGCCCCTGAACTGATGCAGTAACTAAAATAGTGCCACTAGGATCAAAGCATAAGGCTGAAATAGGACTTTTATGGGCTTGGAATTGAGCAACAACGTCTTTACTATCAATGTCTTTGACAATAACCTGAAAGAAAACACAAATTATCTCAGGAAAGAGAATCGAAATTTCATGCAATTCCTACGTTAAGTGAGTTAATGATTCAAGTGGGTGAAACATGTCAATTACATAACTTCTAAGTTACAAACTGTGCTCCTATTTTTTCCCCTCTTCACCACTTAATTTTCCAAGAAATTCAACAAAAGTAAACTCACAATAACTTTTAAATTTGCAACAAACTCCCACGTCCAGGAAGAGAAGTGTCAGTAAAGATGAGTCTAGAACCGAGGATAAAGGCTGGTACAAGAAAAATTTTCTGTGGCAACTAAGCCTCACATCAAACCACTAAGTAAAACCTAAGATGAGGGAACATTGACATAACAGAGTCTAAGAGTGAATCAAGCACAGCCATTGCGTATCCAATTACAAACAAACTGAAGTCAGGAAAAAATAGTACTGACCATTCCGATATTATCCAAATCCCTCAAATGGCCATTACTGATTCCATTGCCCTTCCAGCTGGAATTTACAGATGGTGAAGAAACATTGCCATCAGGTCGTAGCTCAGAGCAGTACCTAGAAAGCTTCTTATACCCTATATCTCCAAGCGTGACTATCCCTGCAGCAAGTTGCTTGCTGGACTCTGTGGCATAGTGTGCAACCAAGCTACCGTTCGAAGAAAAACTAGGAAAGCTTGCAGAAGGTGTTAAATGCTGAGGATTGAAACGCCCAGAATTTGAGACTACAACAGGGCTTCCGCTATAAGCCAGCCATCTAGGACCGACGGACAGTGGTCCATAGCCTATACCTCCAGAAACAGGAAAGCTCATGACAATTGGATTGGTAAGCAGAGTATATTCCCTTTCTAATGTAGTGGCACTGAAACAGTGTATCTGCAAGATAGAAACTCAACTAAACAACCCTAGAAAAGTGCTTGTAATTCAATATCAATAGATGTTGAATATTATACCTGAGTGGATTGAGCAACAGCAACAACACGAGAACTGCACCTGACAGAATATATAGCCGATCTAAGCTTTAATACATCTACATATGATTGGGATCTCAAAGAATAAAACTGAACAGTAGTTGGCAGATAAAGGCCATTCACTTGGTCATGGCAGTTTAAAGTGCCCCCATTGCAATGGGGAGCAAAACCATTCTTATTGTTACTGCCACCAGCACAAATTCCATCAGTACAAAGAACCAACAGTGGACGGCTGTCTGCAAACTTATCTTCTGATCTCTTTGATGCAATTGGATTTGATAGCATTTGCATAAAAGAAACAGGACCATCATGTCTGGAAGCCAGGTCACGCACATTTTTGGAATCCTCAACATCCCAAATCTGGAACCCAGTTCGATAGCACAAAAGAAGAACTTGTCGGATGTCAGCTCCTTCCACCTCTAACTTGTCAAACCCAGCCCAGATAACCTTTACAATTTTAAAAATAATTGATATGAGTCACCTCATTCCTATCTCTGACTTCAAATATGCAGATGTTGAATCAAACATCAATCACTCATTAAGAAGAAAAGCTACAGCTAGAAATCCAAGGAACTAAAAGGAAAAATAACTTGAAGACTGGAATCTTGAGAAAACAAGGAAAAATAGCACCATAGCCAAAATCTGCTGCAGCTAAAAATGGGAATGCAACAACAATGAGAACAACAACAACAAAACCTTATCCCATTAGGTAGGGTTAGCCACGTGGATCGCACGACCCCTTGTGCTCTATCGAAAACCAGATCTTTAAATAAATTATTAAGCAAAAGGTCCTGCTCTATAATCTCATTAAGTAAGCATGATCTAATTCATATTCTCTGAACACCAGTCTTGTTTTGGTGCTAATATTCTCTGAACCATAAAAAATTCATATTCTTGATCTGTAATAATCCACACACCAATCTAAGAGGTACTCCACAGTCCATATTCTCTGAACCATAAAAAATAATGCAAGAGGAACTCCATATTTCCAAATCAGATAACATCAAAGATATTCTTGATCTGTAATAATCCACACTCCAATCTAATCCACTATCTCAGACCACGCAACATGCCCTCGCTTGAAGGCGACAGAAATCCATATTCCATAAAAGGCTTCCAAATTGTTTTATGCATATTCATCAATACATGTGTAATCCAAGACGGCAAACTGCAAAGGAACATGTTTGAAACTGTAGAGTACTTTTCAAGATTAACTTTTTACAATCATTCTGTCCGATGTAGGATTGAAAAATGAACAAAATATACAATGTTTATAGCCTCAAAAGCTGGCAGCAGCAACTATGTTAAGCTAGTGTTCACATTCGCCTATTTGGGTATAATGATGACCTACTCATCTCCACCCACAAAAAGAAATTGCGCAAAATGAACTTACTTATATTACATAAATCCTAATCCATATAGGATATCAACACCAATACAACAAAACAAAACAAAAAATCACAAATTGAGAATCACTTTCACGTGTACAAATTAACTAGCAGAAAACAAACTAGATTTTCAGTATATACCCCCCCATGTTTTAATCAGGAATACAAGATGCTGGTGGGGTAGGCAATTAAGATATATCATTATTAAAGCGAGCAGTTAAATCCACGTATCATAGACGAACACATTAAGATTATGATGACAACAGACAAAGTATTTTTGGATGGATTAAATTCAACACTAAGCCTACATAGTCTAGCAAAACTCATACCTGATCATGGTCAGCGCCACTATCCTTATCAATAATCGAAGAAGCCGCCGATACTGCAGACCGCGCAACAGTGGAAGCACCAGAGGAAACGACCCTCAGGTAGCTTGAGAGAGCACGAAAAGAGCTCGGAATTAATCCATTGGTTCGCCCCGACCGAGGCATTGCGCCTCCCTGATGTAGTTTCTGGTCATCTTTCCTCATTCCCAGAACCAACGAAATTAACAATCACGGATTCTCCAAATACACCTTCAATAAATAAACCACCCTTTCGCCTCCACCAAAACATACAAATATTAATTTAACTCCTAAAGCTCACAACTCCAATCAAAACAAAATTCGTTTTGAATCCTCGTCGTGTTGGGCCTCTAATTTTTCCCACACCGATAAAAAGAGGACGAAGAGTTTTGGGGAAAAAACAAAAGGAAAAGTGTTCCAAATTGTTTCCCTATGTGCACGATCAATTTACAGGTCGAGGTCGAACTTCAATCCACCGTAACATATAACTTCCTAGTTCCTACTGATTATAGACAAATTAAACCAACAATTTACAGAAAAAATGAAACTTTTTGTTTCGAATTTGGGATTTGAATAAATATTTCCCGACAAAAAAAAAATTAAGAAATGAATTAAGACAAATAATTGGAGAATCAGAGGACTAAGAAACGAAAAACTGCCGAGATATCACAGGTAACCCGAAAGAGATCTGAGAAAGAGGAACAGTGGCAGCGTGGTGGAAAGGGGAAGGAATCGAGCAAGTCTGGATAACAAAGAAACCAACCAACGAAAATACGAAAAGACTCTCCTTTTACGTCTCTCTTCTTCACTCCTTCCCTCAATTTTTTAAATTTTTTTTTGGGGTTTTGGGCTTGGTGAAAAATTAATTAGGTTTGCTTAGGAAAACACGTTTGGGAATTCAACTGAACTAAAAACTAACCGTGCTAATCTTTTTCTCTCTACTACACGTTATGAGTTCCTCAATTGCTATCACCCTCGCTTTCTCCGTCTCCCTTCTTCATCCTCCTGATCGGTTAATATCAACTTTGCTCTGGTTTAGATTCAGGCAACAGAAATAGCAATAATTACTATACCTAATCGGTTTAATCAGACAATGGCCCCACTAATATATAAATGAATAGGGCCCATTATTAAAAAAAAGAAAAAAAATAAATTGACCTCACTCACTTTTATATGTAAATGCGGGAGAAAAAATATTACCCATATATAATTGATGATGCACACAGGATTTGTCACTTTACATGCTCTAATTCTTAATATCTCTAATTATATTTATTAAGTTTAATTAGATTAATAAAATTAGTTAAGTTCATTAATTAAACATATATTTTCTAAAACATCCCAATCATATTTTTTAGTTCTATAATTCTCCTTTCTCTTTGATTATTATAGGGAATCGTTAATATGGTAAATAGAAAAAAAATTGACAAATATAATTAATATGTCTTATATTTAGAACCAAAAAGAATTCTCCAGATAAGTTTTATGTTAAGGACCGAAGGGAGTATCTCTTATATTTATCATTTTTTTCTAAAATAAGTTGTTTAACTTATAAATTGATATATAATATAATGACACATATAAATATTTCACGGAGATCGTGTAATATATTAATATAAGCTATAATAAAGTAATTTATTTAACTTCTTTAATTTTCCAAAATCAGTAAACTAGTTCTTGTATTAATTATCATGATAGTGATAAGAAATCCATTTGATGTGATAATGATATTATCATAATCAAGGTTGTTGTTGTCAAACTCGCAAATTGACTATCTAAATTTACTACTTTTACGTTTCTTGTTTCTAGCTTACAAAATCGTTCAGAGTCACTTTTAAACTCATGTTAATTGTAAACTCGGTCAAACTCACGAGTTCACATACCAAGTTTACTGTTTTTATGTTTCTAGATTACAAAATCATACTAACTCATTTTTAAACTCATACTATGTTTTTTTATTTAATCAATACTACTAGGAAAAAGGTTTTTAAGACAGCACATCTATATCTCTATAGGCGAATGCGGTTCAAAAAGTATGACTGGTAACATTTTTGTCAATATTGATATAACTTAACACAAGTCGCTCTTTCGCGTAGTCTAAATAATATTTTCTTAAACTGTTTGTAATGTGATGTGGTGTCAATAAGTCTATTAAGAAAACTTAAAAATTTAAATTCTTGTTAGACCGGGCACTTGTACATCCATGTAAATATCTTCTTATATACCATATTTTTATAAGTGTGAAGATTTTATGAAGAAGCCAGTGTTATTTCATTTGTTACTTGCTCCAAATGTAATTTAGTTCGTCAACATATGTAGTATATTACATATTCAACAATTTTGTTTTGTAGTACACATGTTGACGAGCTCGATCACATTTGCATAGGCTGGAACACAATTGTAGGTTGCAAATACATGCAAGCCCTTCTTGTAGGACTTGAAAAACAAGAAGAAGAAAATCCTTCCTTTCACACGTATAAATATAATATTCCTTTTGTGTTGTCTTCTTGTATGTTATTTGTGGTTGTTGTAGTTATAGAAACATAGTTTACAAATTTATTTTTTTAAAATTCCAGAAAAGGAGTATGAAGAGCACTGAAAAAACATGTAAAGAGCACCAAGTTGAGTGGTTGTTTGTAGCTATCACGTATGGCTTTGTACACATGTTAAGAGCATCAAATAATCTAATCTAATATGTAACTTATTATAATTGAAAATAGGGGATCGGTGAACACAATTTGAAGTTGCAGATACACGGAAGCCTTTTCCACTATGACTTGGAAAATGGGGATAAAAGAAAAAAACCTTCCTCTCACATATATTATATATGATATTCCTTTTATGCTTCATGTATGTTTCTTTGTGTAAGACATGAAAGTTTACATTTTTTCTTTCTGTTGACGGTTCATTCTTTGTGGTTATTATAGTTAGTATATACAATCTTTTGTCCATTGAATTTATTATGGTTAGAATTGCGAAACTTATGAGTATGATAATAATGCAATTTCATTGTATCGTTGAATTGGATTGCCACTCAATCTAACTAATTTATCCTCTTAAGTGACAATCATCTAGCCAATGTTTTCCATCCTCCAATTTAGAGTTATCAACCCTCATCTCGTCACTAGTATTTCCACTTAATCAATTACTTCCTTATTATTTGCCTTCAGTTTTGTTTCATTCTCAACCAAAACCTCCCAATGGGATCATATTCACACATATAAAATTGCTTCTCATACTTGTATATTAATTATGTTATACTTAGCTTCATTAAATAAGAATCTTCTTTTTTATCACTTGAGATTAGGGTAGCACAAAAGCTTGTTTCATATTTGAGGTCTAAAAAAGTCAAAATGCATAAGTATGGTAATCTAGTAGTCAGTCCATGGGTAGCAACACTCAATTTTTGGGATATTCACAATATAAATCATGTGTCAACAATATATAGATGTTAGGCCTAAAATTGCATCAACCAAATCCAAAACTAAAAAATCATCTAAGTCCTTTGGAGATGGGGACAATGAAAGTAAAAAAAAAAAAAAGTAAATCTTAAAAAAACAAATGTCGGAATTAAGATTCAATAATTATCTCATAATATAGGGGCTTAGATTCATGGTTATTAGTTATGACTGTTTTTTTATATCCATGGCATTTGTGTTTTTAGGGTTGTTGCATAATTTATATAGCATAATATAGCTTTTAAATATAATAATATCCAACCGGGTTTCTGTGAAACAAAATAAATCGTACATTTAAAAAAATGTCCACTTTTTAGAATGGTACAAAATTACTTGGTTTTAAAAGTAGACATTTTTTTGGTTATAAATGGAAATTTGTTAACACCAGTCATCTAACTAACCATTATGAAAAAGTATCTTTTGAGACTGGTCGTATGTCCAGTCTTAATAAAGAGAGACTTTTCAAACTGCTCTATACAAGACCATACCTACACTCGGTTTAAAAAGCCAATTTTAACTAGTCTTAAAAGTCTTTTTTCTAGTAGTGCATGTCCAGTGGCTTTATATATGAATTTTAAAGAAATTTCTTTGTCGAATATGATAAATTATAAAAGTTGATGGATTTAATTTCAATTATTTAGAATTAAAATATGTTTAAATCAAATTATTATCATTTTTTATTTAAATTATTTAATTATATACTATTAATATCTATTTATGGATAAAAGTAAAACCGTATGAGTTTACATTTCAAGTTCATGTTATGGGTTTAGATCACTGTTGCAAGTTTAATTAAACTCGTGAGTTTAACAACTTTGATCACGATACCATTACCAAAATAAAATAAAAAAAAAGCCATCTCAGCATGGCTTAAGACTTGAGAGCAATCAAAATAAGTCTTTGTACACTTTACAAAAACAAATTTTTGTTCTTCCTCTGATCCTTAATATAAAATATATTTATTTAATTTGATTAGATTAAAAAAGTTAGTTAATATAATATGTATTTTCTAAAACATTATACTCATCTTTCTTAATTATCTTCTTCTCTCTCCTCCTCAATTATTATTGATGGAGTATCATTAAGGATAAATAAAAAAATAATTAATAAATATAAAACAAATATCTTATATTTAGAATAAATATTAACTCCCTAAATATGTCTTATATTAAGGGCTAGAGGAGTATATCTTTTTTTTTTGCTAAAAACAAAATTTATATATCACATGTTTACATTTCTACTACGGGCAATTCTTAATCAATTTTTCTTGCCGTCCTCTGTAGCCCTGCGTAATTTTTTTTTTTTTGGCATCCTAACTAGATTAATTTAACATAATTAATCATTCGTATTCTTTCTATTGAAGTCATAACTACCAGGTCAAAAAAAAAAAAAAAAAAAAGTCATACCTACATGCTATATGTGCAAAGATAATTTTTAATAATTTTTTTGACCTGAGAATTATAAATAATTAGAATATTTAGTATTAATAAACATAAATAATACACCCTCTCCTCCTAAACGCAGAAATTATTTAGAGAATTTGTTTTCATTTTAAATATAAAACCTCAATTCCCTTATCTTTAAAGAAGCCAATGCACATTTTTTGACAACACATATCCTTCAATGCTTACTTTAAACACAATATGTTGAATTATGAAATATGTAAATTGTTTATACTTCTTTTGATAAAGACAAGTGTAAATCAACCGTGTTGAAAAAACCAGGTTGAAAATATATTTTATTTCGGCTGCATAATCTTGGATCCATCTACTTTTTCCTTTCGGCCAATGGATCCATCCACTTGATAATAAGGAATTTGGAATTTTTTAAAAAATGATTAACAGCCTTTAATCTGATTTTTTTTTTTTTCCAGATTTTTTTAACTAAATTCATTAAAATTTTCTCTCCCTATGCATCCCTCATGCCAAACATATGGTTAGAGTGGTAAAAGTAAAAACTATTCAGAATTAAATTATAATTTTCACAATGAAAATGGATAAAATTTTACGTAATAATTTAGCTAAAATCTATCTAATTTCTATTAATTTATCTGCTCCCCGCGTATTTCTGGAGGATTAAGAGGCAAAATGATGAAAAAGTGAAAAAATAAATAAATAATGAAATGGGTAACCAAAACACAGAGGGGAATTTATTTTTATTTTTTAAAAAAAACAGAAAGACAAGAAACTAGCATTAAAACTGAAAGGTAGATACAAATAAAAGTCCAGAAAACTGAGGCTAACGGTGAGGGGAGGGAGGAGATGAAAAAGGTTGATTAAAAACAGAATACACAGAAAAAATTTTGTTAAAAAATTTGAGTTGATATGGCAACCATCGAGAATTAAAATAATATGACATTGATTTCATTTCCGTTACATAAGACCAATTAATAATTTTAAACTTAAAAGACTAAAAATTTATTTTATAAATTTAAGATATTAAAATGAAATTTAATGCAAATATATATATATATATATATATATATATATATATATATATATATATATATATAATTAAATGCATACTTTACCGATGAAATTAGAAAATCTTTTCAATTTAAAACAAAATGAATGAGTCAACCATTTTTGTTAAATTCCAATGATGTAGTTGGAATGACTTGTATCTTTAGACAGAGATGAAATAGCTTGGCGTTGATTCTCTTTACGTGTTTGACACTGAATACATTATTATTAGGACCATATTAATTCATAGAGTAAAAACATGATTAATTAGAGTTTTGATTATTCAACACAAAATGCTGGTATTGTTAAAGCAAATTAAACCCATGATTTATGGGCATACGCAAAAAAAGGACAGGAAGATTAATAATTAATTAATTAATTGCTAAAGAGAATGAAGATGAGACGTATATGAAAGGGCACTGTTTAATTAGTACTTGTACGCAAAGCATTTTGGATTCTGGTATGTTTGGCAAGTTGAGGTAAAGAAAAAGCCAACCTCACAAAGGCCAAAACAAGCTAAGCTGGCCTCCCTCTCTCTGTCTTAAAGTCAATACAATCATATTTCATTAATTAATGAGATCTCAAAGCTTCGTGTCACGTTTCTGCTACCAAACATGTTCTATTATGGAGTGTTTAATTATATTATACAGAGTTTCTCTAGGTATTTTCATTGTTTTTTTATACTTATTTGGAATAGCGACTGAGTCTTCTTAAAGAGTAACTTTTCAATCGTAATATTCTATTGTACTTTATGGAGTGTTTAATTATATTATACAGAATTTCTCTAGGTGTTTTCATTGTTTTTTTATACTTATTTATAATAGCGATTGAGCCTTCGAAAGTATTTTTCAATCGTAATTTATTGTATACGAATTAAGTATGTGAAATGAGTTTTGTCTTGATTTATATTAATAAGTAATGAGAGTTGAGAGAGACTAATGGGCGACAGACTTGGTTGCTATTGCTAGGACCTGCACCTCTTAGCTTTGCTAGAATTTGTGTCCGTGTTTGCACTGAGAGCTAGAAATTATATGTATGTGTGTGTTGTGTATAAACATATATATGTATGTATATATATGTGTGTGTGTGTCAATATATATATCTTTGTGTAGATACATGGTTGTGTGTGTGCGCGCGCATGATAAATCTATATGTATACATATACACGCACATATATGTATATTTAACAAGACCATTATTTCAATTAGAAAGCATGTGGAAAGGAAAATTGGTTGAAGAGATATGTGGTAGAGTTGTTGATGAACTTTTATTTATGTCATTTTAAATGTATATAAGGACATTTTAGGAAAATGAGTAAAATTAACTAATTTAACTCCTCTCCTTAATTTTTCCAAAATCGGTTAAATATGTCTTATAATTAGGACCAGAGGGAGTACTGTAATACCCTAGATTTTATTTTAATAATAACAATAAAAATAATAATAAATACTAATAATACTAATATGAAAATTTAAAATTTATAATAAAGTAAATAAAAAAATATAATCGTAATAATAATAAATGGATAGATAAAGATAAAATTTAAATTAGAATATAATAAGTGAATTGCCATTATTTTATTAAACTAGCAATAGTTAAAAGCTCAACCCACAAAGCCCAGCTAATAACTAAAGCCTAATTGTAAGTTAGGTTTGGCCGCCTAACTTAAGTCATCGTTCATTAGCTCCCTCTTTGAAAAACCCTTTGCGGTAGAGTTTCCCTTCTAGGAGCTTAACAGTCACGGAGACCAGGTAATCCTAAACCCTAAGACAATATGAATTTAAGGTGTGGCATGTAGGATTCAACTTTGAGAATTTGATTATTGCTAGATGAACTGTCTACGTTCTTGCGTGTATGGTTTCTTCAGTTTGCATAATGGTTCGACGCATGATTTGATTAAAGACTTTGCTTTATAGGATTCATATAAA
Source organism: Acacia confusa (assembly GCA_037074495.1). Lineage (NCBI taxonomy): Eukaryota > Viridiplantae > Streptophyta > Magnoliopsida > Fabales > Fabaceae > Acacia > Acacia confusa. The sequence continues at coordinate 7,905,251 of CM073509.1, forward strand.
TATACATTGCAACTGCTCCACGCATTAATTGATCCGATAATTGTTTTATGAGGTTACATATTCGGAGGTTATTGTTTTTGTTTGCTAATTTGTTTCATTGCAACCTGTACGCCTCTGTGCAGAATATATACATCCAATTAAACTCCTCGACTTGCGTGCGAGAATGTTGTATTATTCTATGATTTTTGGTTTTGTCCTTGCGCGTTTCTTCTGTCCATTCCTCCAACATCTTTAATGAATATTAACTTAGGGTTCTTGATTCTATGCGGGGCCCACCTATGGAATCAATTCCAAAATCTCATACTCACTTTTAATTGCCGCGGGCTCCACTTTTTGGTTTGGTATCTCTTTTTGATTCAAATATGTATATCATATGTTTAGCTACAATCTGATATCCTCTCGGTTTGTTTTTGTTTTGGGTATGTGGGGGCCTCGTCTCTTGTCTAACAGTATATATGTGTGTGTATATGTATATACAAGATCTTCTAATTCTACATTTGCCAATAGTTATGCAAGATAGGATAGGATATAAGTGGATATAATATCAAATTAACCTTCCATCTTAGAATTAATTAAGAGATAAAAAAGTATATAAAGAGATAATTTAACAGTAGGATGATAACTTTAGGATGATACCTTCTAAAGAGATGAAGACACTTTTAAGGCTTTATGCCTTCGAGAATTTATTTGATGTGAACCGATATATCCGTTCTTCCCAAAGTGGTGCCTAGCAGGATATCCGAGGTACTAGTAGCAACTTTGGGAAGAGGTGTGCAAACTAGGAAGAATATGAATTATGGCCAATTCGATGATGATTTGTGACTGACAGGTTTCCGGGTCACATGGTAGACTGGCAGAATATCCGCGTCTACTATGGTTCTCTTCCCACTAGAAAACTCTAAAAACAATGACGCCCTTTTAGTTTATACATATACACATATTATGTCTTTATTTTATTTTATTTTGCAATTAATTTATTTCTATTTATAATTATTTTATTTTATGTTGGAATTAATTTATTTTTCAATTATTTAATTTTATTTTGTAATTAATTTATCTTATTTTACAATTATCTTATTTTATTTTATAATTTATTTATTTTATTTTATTTTATCCTTATTTAATTAGGATTACCAGCGTTTGCTGATATGTGTATTCTTGGGCTGCGATGATCCTTCGGGGAAGCAGAATTTCAGTGAACAGATTTCAAAGATTGGGGCTAGCAGTGAGAAGTGAGGATGACGGACAATAAACTCTAGTTACTTACTTTCTTTTCTTTTCTTTTGATTTTATATTTTTATGAATATTCTGATTAAGTTTAGATTTATTTCCTATAATAAGAAGCCTTACACTTGTTCCATACAAGTGCGACGGTGACACCTTCTGGAAGTTGATTATTTTAGATTTCTATTATTATTTATGAAAACCATTAGAATATTTATATTATTTAAACTTTAGAAATCGGGGTGTTATAGATACCCTCTACTCTTCATTCTTATTCATTTAGCCAACTGAGAGTGTGAGCTAAGGGAGAGAAGGGGCTTCAAGTTGAAATCATCTTCCTCTGCTTGTAGCCGCTGAAACAGGGGAAAATATCCGGCAACCATTTTCATCATTTCAGCTTGATCTACGGAGGTAAGTGTCGGGTCTCCTCTTCCTTCTTATTCCCGTTATTTTCCAATGCAAACCAAGAGCTCTAGTTGTAGGTAATGAAAGATTTTCTTTGCTGAAACTAAAGAACAAAGAAACAGAGGCTGTTTTGCATCGGGTTACTGTCATAACTATGCTGATGCCATGCATGGATATATATTAGAGTTTAAAAGAGCAGAAGATGCAACTATTAGTGATTGTATACACACACACATATATCATTGTCAAAAATTTTCCTATTCCCTTTTCCTGAAAGTTCATGTCTGCAGTTGCGTACACCTGCGCATACGTAGGTCCACCTTAGAACTAAGGTTTGATACATTTATTTATTAGATTAATTAATCTCATAATGTGGCCAAAGGATAATACACGGTGTGAAGGTTATCAATGACTTTATAACTTAGTAATCCTTGGGTCTTTTTTTTTTTTTTATGAGCAATCTTTTCTTTTTTAAGGGTGATCTTTAATAAGACAATTATTTCTATTTTATCTCAAAATTTAAACTATTGTTTCATTTTATACCCTTATTAAATGTATATTGTTATATTAATTATCTCTTCTTATCATTATTTTTCTTTCATTTAATAATATATTACCCATTCTCACTCATATTTTATACCTATTCTCTCTCCTATGTTCTTTTCATAAATAGGGAAAAATTTGGAAGAAATGTGACATTTTTTACATATATATGGTCCATTTGGTTCACGAAATCGGAAGTAATATAATGTAATGAAATGATAATTACATGAATTTGTTTGATTAGTGATTATAAGAATATATGTGAATAATATAATAAGAGACAAAATTATCACTCTTTACATATATAGGTATAATTTTCACGTTAGGTTCATGCTGTTTTTTGTTTGTTTGTTTTTTTTTTTATGCTTTGTACACGTTGGGTTCATAGTAATTTCTTAATATTTAATTATGGAAATATTATGCAATATACATTTTGGGTTTATGGTAATTTTTTAATATTCAATGACATATATGTTATTTAATGGGATATTTTAATATTTTTAATAGTGGAATATAATTTTTTAATGGGGGAATATTTTTTAAATTTCTATATTATTAATTAATTTTTCAATATTTAATTGTCATAATATTTAATATTTAACCGCATTTATGGATAAATACTTTGGTCAATTTAAAAAATTATAATGACAATAGTGTATTTTTCATTTGATTATAGAGGAATATTTTTAAATTTCTATAGTATAGGATGTCAACATCCCCATCCATTCATCTTTGCATGTAATCTTCTTTGCATTACATAAGTGCAACAAAACACTGTAATCCATTTGTTGCATTAGAATTATATGCAATCATCTCCTATATAATCGAACGGAACAAGTTATGATTGTTTTTAATTAATTTTAACCACTAGTTTGTTTTGGGCACTCAAGAAAAAAATTCACTTATAAAAAAACAAAACGGAGACATCATTAACAAAAAAAAAAACTTAGTAACACTAAAATAAAAGAACAAAAAACCAAACTAAACTAACCAAAAATTGGTGAATTGGATACCGGTCCGGTCTAGTTTGAGACAAAAACTTGGGGAGCATCAACCTAGGGGTTATTCAAGTTGACTCAACTAACTCGATATTGACTTTGGCAACCCGCCAGGCGGTGTGAGTTGCTTGAGTCGAGACCTTTTTAAAAATTTATTTAAAAATATGGCTGAGAGAGGTTGAGGAAGGAGGTTGAAGAAGGAAGAGAGGTGCATCATGTATCAACTGAAGAAAGGGAAACCTGAGAATTAATGAGGACAATATAATTTCAGTAATTGCAGGTGATCAGAGGGGCAAATGAAGGAGATGGCCCTAGTAACAGGAGAAACAGTGTCCTCCTTGGTACATACGGTGAGCCTCCTCTCCCTTCAACATAGTCTCTATGGAGCACTATAAGGACTTGTTTGATACACAGATTTCATGAGAAGGAAAGAGAATTTGTCAAGCTTCCCACACATAAAACCATTTGTTGCGCAAATCTCCTGTCAATCTCACTTTCCGCCTAGCCCGATCTTCCCTTAAATGTGGGAACATTGAATCCCTCAAGAGTGGTAGGATCATTATAGTTTCCTAGGAGAGTGAAATTGTTGGACTCAGAAACCCTCTGTCAACAATGGATCTATTTTAAAAGAACTATGAGACCATCTTGTCTTTGCAATTCCTAGTTTGTAGAAAAATGAAGCTTGTGGTTCGTGTTGTGTAGCAAAAATACCAAATGATTATGGATTAAGCGATCCATACATGAGGGTATAGTTGGGGAAGAAGAAGTTTAATCAGATCTTATCCTTCCTTCCTCTGCCTTCCTTCTCCATTTCCGTCGTTGTCGACTCTCACCCTCTTCATCATTGTCGCTGGTGACATTCCATCATCTTTGCCTTCTTCTTCCTCTCTACTAAGCATCGTCGGTGGAGAGAAAGACTAGACCACCACTGTCGGCTTCCTTTGTTACTAAATTCTTCTCAACCCTCTATTCTTTCCATTTAAACTATTTCTTCATACATTCATCTTGGCAAAAGCTTCACACTGGGCATTGTCAGATTTTGGTGTTTTGGTTTTCTATCTAAAAGATTGTGAAATTGCTGATGTAAACCTTAAATCACTGTTAGATTTTATGTTTGAACAAAGGTGCTTGGGTGCCTATTACGTTTGAACGTAACTTTTTCATTCGAACGTCCGAAACAAACAGAGAGGCATTTTAGGGATTTTACCTCACCTTCTCACTTAACCAATACCCAATTCTTTACATCAAACAATTCATTTTCCCTCAACTTAAGTTCACTTCCCATGTCTATCAAACAGTTCAATTTTTTAAGTTCCTTCCTAATCTTTTTTTTCTACTTTTTTCTCTTTTTATATCTTCCCCGTACCAAATGAGCCCTAAGAGAACAAGAAGAAGGAAGCTAGTAGCCACAGTACAGTTCAAGACAGCGTCCCAGGGAGAGTGGAAATGTATATTCACACCACAACTTAAAACCATGTTAAAAAAAGAAGGAGGAGGAAAAATTAAATAAAAAGAGAATGAACTAAAATAAAATTAACTGTCATTTCCTTTAATTTTAAAAAAAAATTAGCAAATTTCATATAACTGTGCTGCTAAAATTGTGGCGACTGTTGCCATAATGCTTCAAGAATATTTCCATAACATGCGAGCAAAGTATTTATGATTTGTTAGGGTAACTTTACCCATTTTTGCGTACCAATATTATATATTTATTACTATTTGACATTTATCTATCCTTATATCTTTATCTCTATTTTCATTTTAAATAACGAATACATATTCTAAAATATATTATTTTAATTATTATCAGTCTAACTTCAAGTTGATCAGACCTTTTAACCATTCACTTATTGTCTCGATCAATTTAGTCATCGGATCGGTCCACTCTTTTGTTCTTAGATAAAAACTCTTATCTAAATGGAAAGTAAGAAGAACCGCTAGTGATCTTGAAGTCCTATTTGATTAGATGTTAAAAAAATAATTTTATATGAATTGAGATAAAATTCTTTTCATATATTTATATTATATACCTATTAAAAAAATAACTTATACCGCTAAAATATGACGAGAAGCATAGCGCCGCAAATGAGATTGTCGTATTTGGGTAAAGATGGGAATGGGAGCCATGGAGACAATAAGTTGGCGTGTGGGGCTACTTTGTACGACAACATTGTCGCCGTAGTTTTAGACTCTCCTGGGTCCCACCTATTCTCTAATCTATCTCCCATCATCCATTATGGTCTTGTACTCCCCCGTGTCGCCTCCTCATTCTTGTCAATTACCCATATTTATATTATCCCAATTATAAAATTAGATTTTTTCTAGTGATTAAAAAAATAAATTAAATTATTTTAAATTATTTTTATTTTTTTAAAAAATTAATTTTTTAAATAATAAAATAATATATAAACCAATGATACATAACACATAAAAGATTAAATAACTTATTTAATCTTTTTTAAAAAATTAACTCGATCTTACAATTAAGAAAGGATGTAGTACTTTATTGGTCAAACATATTTATATTATATACTAAGGTTAAGGTGCAAAAATGCACATGTGCTTTACTCTAAGGAGTGTCTAACACCAAATGCTTTTTTTAGGTGTAAAAGTGCACATATAGTTATAACTTAGGTGCAAAAATATCATTTGACCGTTAAGTTTGACTTTGACCATTGAATGGGTGATGACGCGACATTTTTGCACATGTGTTGGCCGCTCATTTTGCTAAATCACATATGTATTTTTACACTTTTTGCCAAACCACATGTGTATTTTTGCACTTTTGAAATACCACGTCATCGCTCAGTCAGCAAAAAAAGGCAAATTTAACGGTCAAACGGTATTTTTGCATTTAATTTATAATCGCATATATATTTTTGCACCTAAAAAAGACACTTGGTGTTAGACGCTCATTGGAGCAAAGCACATTTTTACACCTTAACCATATATATTATAACATAAAATAATGAAAAACGCTAGAAAAACTTTCATGAAAATTTATGAGCTAAAATTAAAATTACTTAGCACCAAGTGTTGAGTGAGTACCACTTTTCTTTATCTTTTACTAACATACAAATGTCTTTTATTATTTAAATCTTGTATTATGTTTAAGAGCAGAGATAGTATGTGTGTACATATGTATATATGAAGATATATTACACACAACTAAAGAAGAATTAAATCTTATACCTTGTACATATTCTATTGAAAATAATTGTTATAAATTTCTTTATAAAATTTATACCCAAAAATTTGTTGGAATCTTCCCTTCTTTGCCCTCTGGTTCCACAACTTTATCTTTCCCTTCCTTTGTTAAATACAGAAAATGTACTTAATTAAACCACCCCCCAAAAGCACAGATATTCCTCCCTTAGGAGGAATTTTGTTGGAGACACATTGAGACACTCAATATCTAAATGTAAGCACTCACGCGAATTTTAAAAGTAGTACTAAACCTAAATTGATTACTGTCCAAAAAAAAAAAATCCAATTTCGTTATACATTCCCCTTTGAAAGTACTACTGCAGTACTGAGTACTGACTAATTGTTTCTGGTTTGTTTTTCGGTGTCTTGTTGCTCCGTGGTTCAGGTCCTCGTCTTTCTGCTTTGTCTGGTTCTCTTGGGCCTTGCCTACAAGTCTGCTCTCTTTGTGCTTCGCTTTGTGTCCGTGAACCTTTTTAGGCATTTTATTTGCAATGATTGTGATTCAGATAAATGACAGTTTGATGCCCTTTAAACACCTTATTTCCCACTTGAACCAAACATATTTTTGGCTTCTCTTGTCATACTTTTCTCCTTTGTCAGCCTTTATCAGTCGTAGACTCTAAATCATATTCATCTAATCAATATAAAAAATCACATTATTAATTTAACTTTTCTTTCATTTTTCCGAACAACGGCCTAGATAGGGCTGATGAGAGATATGAGAAAAAGAAAGAGCCTAAAAAAAAATTTTATGAGCCCCATTAAAAGTACATTCCCCTTTCATTTCTTAATCATATATAAATTGATTGATTCCTTCGTTAACAACACTAAAGTATAAACAAATTCTGTCAAAAAGAGGAGTTGAAAAGTCAGCATATATATACAGATTTCAATGTTTGACTTGCAATTGCCCCTATTTACAGGTATTTGAGTTGACATTTGCAAACTTGATTTTTTTCACCGAATTTTTTAAGATTTGATTGTCATTCTGATAGGTTTTTAATTCAGGTAACTGATAAACCGTACTCTGTTCTTAGAGAAGAAGCAATAATATTGCTTATTCAATAAGGCCAGCCAATTCTCTAATAATTAGGAAGCCAGAATCTAAAACTCTCTAATCACTAAAGCCCAGGAGATTACTCCAAAACTTTACTCTCTAAAATATTCCATACTTTATTGATAAGGCAACATGCCTATTTATAATAGTTTACAGAGAGCAAGACTCTAGAAAAAGATAATAAATAAATCTAGATCTTAACAACTAAATCTATCTAGTTGTGATAGATCTTATCTTATTTGAAAACCTATCTAATTCTAAATAATAAAAGATAATAATAAATTAACTCCTAAATCTATTCAAAATAGTAAATAATAAAAGATATTCCTAAATCTATTTAATTCAAAAAAGATATCTATCTAATGCAAAAAGATAATAAAAGATAAATTAATTCCTAATTTATTTTTTGACACTTATTCTTCCTAGAATAAGCTAATCCATAGCGATTAGGGTTGCTATCACATCCCTCCTTTTTTAAATGTTAATTTATCACTATTTATTTATTACTCTTTGAAGTGAAGTTTTGATGATTATATATAAACTCTAGTTTGTATGAATTGCAGGGATTAGGGTTATTGGCAGTGTCAGCTATATATATATGTTGCCTTCTCCAACCAATTCTAAATCACATTCTTCTAAAATGCAAGTGATATTGTTGTTTATTGGATTTTACTTGGTGGCCTTTGGACAAGGAGGGCATAAACCTTGTGTTCAAGCTTTTGGAGCTGATCAGTTTTATGAACACCATCCAGAAGAATGCAAAGCCAGAGGCTCATTCTTTACTTGGTGGTATTGTGCTTTGTGTGTTGGCATCTTGGTCGCTCTTTTGACCTTGAACTATATTCAGGATAACCTTAGTTGAGTCCTTGGATTTGGAATCCCTTGTCTTGTAATGATCATTGCATTGATTGTTTTCTTGCTTGGAACCAAGACTTGCAGGTTTCACATTGAAGGACCTAACAAGAGTCCCTTTATCAGAATTGGTCGCGTTTTTGCTGTAACCGAGATTGGCGAAAACTTCGTCGAATAATATAATGTGATTGATGAGGAATATTGTGCTCACAAGGTTACCAATGTTCCAATCAATTCATGTAAGAAAATTAGCTGGTTTCTGCATGTTTTCAGAACCTGTCACATTGAATCTTACTATCTTAGTACAGAGTAGCAGCAATGTTAGAACCTTTTTGAACTAGTCTTTGAATCAGTTTGAGAATTGAAGTAGACTCTGATTGCAATATTGGAATCTTTTTCCTTTTGATTCTGTTTGAGTAGAAGCATCTTCTTTACAGTATATTGTTTAGTAAGATCACACTCTTATCACATCAGACAGATATTTTGGATTGATAATATAAATATTTCTTTGTCTATATTATTGTTTATTTATTTAATTTTTGCTCTTTAATATGCCAGATTCCTCCATAAAGCATTGCTTGGACCAGATGAGGAATCTTGTAACCTCAAAGAAGTAGAAGAAGCAAAGGTTATACTTAGACTTGTCCGAATCTGGGCAACAAGTTTAGTCTTTGGCATATTGTCTTTGGCCAAGTTGCTACTTTCTTCACCAAGCAAGGGGCTACTATGAACAGGACCATACTTGCAGGCTTTGTTATACCTGCTGCTTCTCTCCAATCTCTTGTCTACCTGGGCATTGTTACTTTCAGTCCCATTTATGACCGTGTATTTGTGCCATTTTCAAAATCCATCACTAAAACACCTTCAGGCATCACGATGCTACAAAGAATAGGAACTTGGATGTTTATCTCCATACTACAGTAGTAGTTGCTTCTCTTGTTGAGGCAAAGAGACTGAAAACAGCACAAGAGTATGGTCTAGTTGATGAACCGAACGCCACTGTCCCAATGAGTGTGTCATGGCTAATTCTCAGTACTTTTTGTTTGGAATACTCGAGGTTTTCACCATGGTTGGTCTTCAAGAATTCCTCTATGATCAGGTCCCAATTGAACCAAGAAGCTTGGGTATGACTCTCTACTTGACTATACTTGGTGTGGGAAGCTTGTTAAGCAGCTTTCTGATCTCTGTGATAGAGGAAGTTACAGATAAATATGGACAAAGTACAAGCTGGTTTGCTAATAATCTCAACCAGGCACATCTTGATTACTTTTACTGGTTACTTGCTGGGCTTAGTGTAATGGGATTATCTTTATTCATTCTCTTTTCAAAATCTTACATATATAATCAGAAAGGAAGAATCTAAGGACAAGGATTGCCTGTTTATTTTTGTTGTCAGTTTAGGATGTAGATAGACAAAATTAATATGAAGGTTTGTACATTATTGTATAGAACTAAAACTTCAAGAGTGTGTAAAGTACTTTGATTTCCAATTACAGCAATTCTTTCTTCATTTATTTGGGTAATTGACTCATTGTAAAGGATATCCAATTTTATACCATTTTTTTCCCCTCTAATTAATGTATTTTTCGCAATTTAAACATATGTTCTCATTTTAATAGAAAAAGTCGTTTCCTACATCAATCATCAACTTATTCATTTCAATATTATCATGAGCAACTTTTGCCTTGCTTATTGTGCATTATATATATCATGTACAACGTTGCATTAAAGTTTCTGCAATGGACTATTTTACCTCATAACTATTGCAATATATTTAAATTGCTCCAATTGAGCTCTTAGTGCTAACCCCAAAGAGTTGGCTTCTTCAACTTCCAAAGATTTTTTAAGTTTCCAAACTAGTAACTCTATCTCCAAAACCTTTTATAAACTCCAACAAAATGATCCTAACACCAAATGGGGTTGTGAGTGAATGGGGCTAGTTTCTTACGATTTGAAGGATAAAATATTCAAATCTTTGTTGAGAGATTTCCACATTTGGTGCTGATCTTGAATAAGATTTAACAGAGGATGTCCATCTTTTGCAGACCTTTTACCTAATTGCATAAGTAATTAAGTATTCCCTTTGTGTTTGTGTAAGCATTGGAGCACATTTTATTCTCATCACTTTGACGAGCAAAAATGTGTTCATCACCAATTTTCATCATTAGATTGATTTTGAACGGCCCATATTTAATTTTTATATTTTAAATAAATTTTATTTTATTATATGCAAAATTAAAAATAAATTAATATTATAACTATCACTTCTCACAAAAATGAATTTATCATTTTAAAAAAGACAAATAAAAAATTTTAAATTTAGACCATTCAGATTAAAATATAAATGGTTGACATCTCATAACAATAATGAGAAATTAATTGTTCATCATTGTGATAGGCACAAAATGCAGACCCATATAAACTTCAATTAACCGGTTTGCGATGATTATCAAAGAAAAGTTAAGAGCATTAAATATATATATTATTTTTCAATTATACCCTTCTTTATGAAAAAAATAAGTGAGAGAGACCATAAATATAATAAATAAAATCAAATGATAAATTTAGAAAAAATATAATAAATATTTTGATAAAACTAAAATGAAAGTTATCTTTTCTGATAGAGTTATTTTGAAATTTAAAGGAGTAGCTTGCATGTACAGTTAGTCTGTGGTTGAGTTTGTTAGGTAATGTGCCTAACCGAACATGAGCACGTGACAATAGTCAGTCTCTCTAACGACTCTTCTATATATTACTATGTAGTACACCTGACTCTCGAGTATCAATCTAATCCATTCTCTCTCATCTCGTTGTCTCTTCCCTCTCTCTCCACCTGTGTTACCCTCTATGTTTTATCAAATACCATTACATCAGGGTAAATACTAAATAATACTCCTTTGTATTTAATATAAGACAATTTATGAAATTAAGTTTATTTTTATATTTATAAATGTTCTCCTAACTTACACCAGTCTTATATTAAGTAATAAGAAGAGGAGGAGCATAAAACAAAATAGAATGAATGCAATAAAGTTTCGAGTCCAAACAATAAACCCATCATTTTCGTTTCTGTAATTATTATTGTCAAATTTGCAAATTGGCTCTTTAAGCGTATTGTTTTTTATGTTTCTAATTTTTAAAAACGAGTTTAATTATTAATAAACTTGTGTTAGTTGTAAACTGGTTAAACTCACGAGTTTATTTGCCGAGTTTATCATTTTTACGTTTTTAGCTTAAAAAATTATATTAATTTACTCTTAAACTCGTGTTTACTTTTTTAATTTGATTATATACAACAGTTGTATATATAAATTTTATAGAAATTTCTTTATTAAATATGATGAATGTTGAATGTTGATGGATTTAATTTCAATTTTTTAAATTTAAAATATATTTAAATCAAATTATTGTTATTTTTATATTTTAATTATTTAATTATACATTATTAATACATATTTAACAATAAAAATAAACTATGTGATTCGAGTTTATGATAGTTAATTTACACCAATTTCGATTAGTAAATTGGTGACAAATGCTGCCACACAAAAAAAGCTCAGAAAAAGTGAGAATGTGACATGAAGAAAGAGAGGGTCAGTTGAGAATTTGTATGGTTATCACCTTCGTGAGAAAGAATCTTGATGAACCAACTACGTGTAGATTTCATATCATAAATTTGGGTCAACATCACACCTCATCATGCAACTGAATGATGATGTTAAGATATTTTTTTGCCTTATCAATAAGACCACACACCCAAAAAAAAAAAATCAATCCAACTTGTGTCTCATTTCTCATCGGAACAGGATTCACTGCATGCTCTGCTATTAATTGCAGTGGAAATATCTCAATCGCACAATAGTCTCTGGCGGACGTTGGGAATGGATTCCGGTGCTGAAACTTGTCTTTTTCTCCCCTCCGATTCAGTGGTAACCGGCGTCGTTGACTACAGAGGCCAGCCGGCGATCAGATCAAAGTCCGGCAGATGGAAATCCGCCTGGCTCATCATTGGTTCTTACTTCCACACTCTATTTTTTCTTTTTCCCTTTTCTTCTTCCACCTTAACCTATTTAATTCAATTTGTTTATTCTTGCGACGAATAGCTGTGGAAGTGGGAGAGAGATTTGCCTACTATGGAATATTATCGAACCTCATAACCTATTTAACCAATCATTTCCATCAAAGCACCGCCTCTGCCGCCGAGACCGTTAACGTCTGGGTCGGAACTGTGTCGTTGCTCTGTCTCTTTGGCGCCTTTATTGCAGACTCTTATCTTGGTCGTTACCGCACTATTATCATCGCTTCTCTTCTTTACACTCTGGTTCGCTGCTTCTTCAACCTTATCTTTATCACTGTTTATTTTCCCCCCCATTTAGGTCTTCAAGCTTTAATTAATCACACTAAGGTATGAAAATGTTTTGCAAAAAGAAGAGTTGAAAAGTCCATACAGACAACTACAAACATGGAAATCTCATAACTGGCCATTTCTACAAGTATTTGATTTCTGATGGCAAGAAACACAAGTACTCCTTAATATACACATTTTTTTTATCAAAGTTAGTTAATTTAGTTAATATATCATGTATTTCTAAAACAACTTAGTCATCCTCTTCAGTTCTCTCTCTTCCTTGATTTGATTATTGTTGAGGAAACATCCTTGATTTGATTATTGTTGAGGAAACATTGATATTAATATTGTTAAGTTAGAAAAATATTAACAAATATGAAAACCATGTCTTATATTTATTATCAAGGTTAATTCTCCCAATATATCTTATATTAAGGCAAAGGAAGGGAGTATTTGATCTGACACATGCAAACTTCATTTTTTTAGAGATATTTCTTAAGATCTAATTAGTTATCACTATTTATTTATGAGTGATTACAGTGAACTATTGATAATTATAACCTCTAGTTTGTATGAGTTGCAGGGACTAGGGTTATTGGCAGTGTCAGCTATGTTTCCTCCTACAACTTCTGAATCACATTCTTCTAAAATGCAAGTGATGGTGTTCTTCATTGGACTTTACTTGGTGGCTTTTGGACAAGGAGGGCATAAACCTTGTGTTCAAGCATTTGGAGCTGATCAGTTTGATGAACACCATCCAGAAGAATGCAAAGCCCGAAGCTCATTCTTTACTTGGTGGTATTGCACAATGTGTGGAGGCATCTTGGCCGCTCTTTTGACCTTGAACTACATACAAGATAACCTTAGTTGGGTCCTTGGATTTGGAATCCCTTGTCTTGTAATGATCATGGCCTTGATTGTTTTCTTGCTTGGAACTAAGACTTACAGGTTTCACATTGAAAGTCATAAAGACAAGAGTCCCTTTATGAGAATTGGTGGTGTTTTTGCTGCAGCCTTAAGAAATCGGCGAAAATCTCTGTCAAATATTGTGATTGACGAGGAATCTTGTACTCACAAAGCTCACCAGCGTTCCAAACAACTCATGTGAGTAAAATTAGCTGGGTTCTGCTTGTTTTATAAACCTGTTGAATCCTGGTATTAAGGTAGCAGCAACGTTGGAACCTGTTTGAACTAATCTTTAAATCGGTTTGAGAATTTAACTGGACTCTGATTGCAAAGTTGGAATCTTTTTCCACTTGATTCTGCTTGAGAAGAAGCATCTTCTTTACAGTAGTAAGATGACACTCTTGTCACATCAGACATAGCTATCAAGGAGAAAACGTGTGAAAACCTACCTCATCAAAAGTCTAAGCAATTTAGATACACAGAAGATTTACTTTCTACATGTTCTGAAAAATTAAGAAATCTTGGCAGCATTTTTAATGGAAATAATGTTGAACATAGTCCGGTACTTGATAATGCTTCCTTTGTTAGAGTGGTACAAAGTTATCCAAAGTAGATTCTTTGGATTGATAATATAAAGACTTGTTTGACAATATCAACATTTACTTGTTTATTCTTTGCTCTTTGCTATGACAGATTCCTTCACAAAGCATTGCTTGGACCTGTTGGGGAAACTTGTAGCCTCAATGATGTAGAAGATGCTAAGGCCATGCTTAGACTCATCCCAATCTGGTCAACAAGTTTATTCTTTGGCATTGTCTTTGCTCAAGTTCCTACCTTCTTCACCAAGCAAGGGGCTACTATGAACAGAACCATATCTGTAGGTTTTGATATACCTGCAGCTTCTCTCCAGTCTCTTGTCTACCTGGGCATTATTATTTTCAGTCCTATTTATGACCGTGTATTTGTTCCAATCGCGAAATCTATTACTAAAACACCTTCAGGCATCACAATGCTACAAAGAATAGGAACTGGAATATTTGTCTCCATAATTACTGTAGTAGTTGCTGCTCTTGTTGAGGAAAAGAGACTGAAAACAGCACAAGAGTATGGTCTTGTTGATGAACCAAATGCAACTGTCCCAATGAGCGTGTCGTGGTTGATTCCTCAGTACTTTTTGTTTGGAATTGCCGAGGTTTTCACCATGGTCGGTCTTCAAGAATTCTTCTATGATCAGGTCCCAAATGAACTAAGAAGCTTGGGTCTTGCTCTCTACTCCCTGATCTTTGGTGTGGGAAGCTTATTAAGCAGCTTTCTAATCTCTGTAATAGAAGAAGCAACAGGTAAAGATCATAGCTGGTTTGCTAATAATCTCAACCAGGCACATCTTGATTACTTTTACTGGTTACTTGCTGGGCTTAGTGTAATGGGATTATCTTTATTTATTTTCTTCGCAAAATCTTACATATATAATCAGAAAGGAAGGATCTAAGGATAAGGATAAAGATAGTCTGTGTCTTTATATTTTGTAATTTTTGTGATATAGATGGACAAAAGTAATGTGAATGTCAAATGTATATACACTATTGTATAGTACTGAAGCTTCTTGAGTTGATTGATTGTAATGGGTGTCCAATTTTATGACAATTTTGTCTTATGGGCTTTACAGTTGACACCTAAGCTTGAGAATTTGGGATTTGCATTGTGCAAATTAAGCTGGGAGGACGAGTTAAAATTTATACCAATTTCTTTTAGTTGTGAAATATAATTTTTTTTTGAATGATAGTTGAAGTAAATTTTAAAATTTATTTGACATAATAATTTAAAAAAATCAAAAGTTGAAATATGTCATGAAATTAACTGTTGGTAAAAAAACAAAATGTCATGAAATGCTACTGAGTTTGGATATGCAGCAAAGAGAAATTCGTGAAATATATGTAAAGTTGGAAAAAAGTGAAAATATAAATTCAACTATAATCATACTCAACTTTTCACTTTAACGTCCAATTATTTTATATAAATATAGTATATGATTTTTACCCAAAAAAATAAAAATAATAGAGAGAGATCAGGAATGATGAGCATGTTACATAAGGACGAATCCAAATAATAAATAAATGTCTGTCATGCTCATTCATAATCAATCCCGAGAGGCATGGGTCTCTTTCTTCGTTTTTTTTCCTTT
Source organism: Acacia confusa (assembly GCA_037074495.1). Taxonomy (NCBI): domain Eukaryota; kingdom Viridiplantae; phylum Streptophyta; class Magnoliopsida; order Fabales; family Fabaceae; genus Acacia; species Acacia confusa. Next base: position 7,920,973 of record CM073509.1, read on the forward strand.
GGGTAGAGTTTTTCAATTAAAGAGACAGATACACTGCATTAATCTAATTAACTAAATCACAAATTAGAAAAAATGACTCAAGCTTATTATTTAATACTATTAAGTAAGAAAATGTGTGCCATTTTTCTTAAATATCCATCTTTCAATAAAAATATTATTAAATATTTATGATAAAAAAGATTGGAGTCTTACATTTAAAATTAAAACAAATATCTTAAATAAGCCTTATGCTATATTATTTATAATTTAAAAATAATATGGTTTTCTATATGATTGGTATTAATTATCAATTTATTATTTTTTTAATTTTATTAACAAACATAATATGTATTCTTAAGTTTACTATCCGTCAGTTTTTTTATGCATGCCAACTTTTATCACTTGATTATATATATCTATATAGATTTGTTTAACAAATTTTTCAGGGAAAAAATGCTATAAAATCTCCCAAATTCATTGTCAAATGTCCTTGAAACTTGTTTAATCATAGAAAATAATTTTTATGGAAAAAGATCAAATTACCCTTTATTGATTTTTTCCCCCCAAAAAACCTCATTTGAGTAATAAACTTGAGTCGGTTGTTTGCTTACAACTTTTTGTTATTTTTTTTTTGTTTTAACTACTGAGGGTAATAAGAGATTTTCATCGATTTTCCATAATTTTTAAGAATTTTTTAAAATAAAATACCAATACTTCTTAGCATAATAAAGTTATACAAAAAAATTGGCAAGAAAAATATTAAAAAAACATCATAGTCTTTTAACATTATGAAAAATGTAGAGGTGGTGAGATGTCTAAACCCTTTAATTTGATTTGAATAAAATTTCCTGTTATAAAAAATGTAAGAAATATTTTTAAAAAATTTCTATTTAATCAAAGCTAATAATTCTTGAATTTGATTAATTATATTAAATACTCCTAGCAGTTATATAGAAATCATTGATATATACGTACTGTACTATAACATGATGAGCCCTAAAATAATAAAATATCTTAAATTCCCAGACAAGAGGCTGGGATCCAATGTTACGCTCCTGTACTGCTCTGGCGCCAAAAAACCTCCCCTCCCACGTGCCGCACGTTTACTTTGCTCCTCTACGGAACCAAGTCACGTGCTTCGCAACTCGCGCCCACTGTTATCTTTCTGTAAGAAAGAAGAAACCTTCGGACAGCTCCGCAAACGCCACAACACCTTCGACAACCTGCAAAGCACTCACTCCAAACCTTAAATGCTTAAATTAACCCAAATCCTCCGATCCAAACCAGATTAGTTACACCCCATTCTCAGCGTTCAAACTGTTCCTTCTCTCCATCTTTTTGATATTTGTCGGTTGCTATTTTTCCTGTTGCCTGAAATCCTTTTTCAAGGCGGTGGGATCCAGAATTGTGCCGGTTTAGCTAAAAGGAAGGGGGCTATGGAGTCTATATTGGCGAGGGCATTGGAGTACACTCTCAAGTATTGGCTCAAATCCTTCTCTAGAGATCAATTCAAGTTGCAGGGTCGGACCGTGCAGCTCTCGAATCTAGGTGAATTTTGAATTTTGTTGTTGCCATGCTCGATTTGGTTCATTTTCTCGATCGGATTGTGTTGGTTATGTGTTGATGGTGTTTGGTTTTGTTTGCATTTTCGTCAGATTTAAACGGGGATGCTTTGCATTCGAGTGTTGGATTGCCGCCTGCTCTGAATGTTGCGACGGCGAAAGTGGGGAAATTGGAGATCATTGTTAGTAACTAACCTGCTATTTTGATATGATCAACTGGGCTTTGTCGATGTCTTTTCTGTTTACTATTCGTTTCAGAGGGATCAGAAGTAAAGTGGGTAGAAAATTATAGGCTCTTTGCTCTGCGAAACATAATTTTGGCTCATAAACGCTGCTTTATTTCTACTGCTTCTCAGCAATGAATTTTCTACTTCCAATATCTACTTTTCCTTTTCGTTCTCTATTTCCCCAATGGTTGTACGGGTTTTGATTAATATGCGTGACCTTTCTAGCTTCCTTCGGTGAGCAACGTACAAATAGAACCCATCATTGTGCAAATTGATCGACTTGATTTGGTTCTTGAGGAGAATGCTAATTTTGATGCATCTGCAAGTCCAAAGTGGTATTTAAATCGTCTCTTGGTCATATGATTTTGTTTCAGGATCATCGTGGAGATGCCTTTTCCATTGGATAGTAATTTTCTTTCTTGCTTTAATATTGTTATATGCAGCGCCCCTCCATCTACTGCCTCCACGAAGGGTAGCGGATATGGTTTTGCTGATAAGGTTCGACTCTATCTAAGCTTATTTTGATGTAAATGCTGTGGTGCTTTTCTGCTATTTAGCTTCTACGCAGTACCACGCCACCTGCTCACTACTTGCCTACCTCCTAGGAAAAACCTATCACTTGTCCATACATAGACTTTCTAATTGAGTGTCACTTATTGCAACTGCCTGTGGGCAACCATCAGATTGCAGATGGAATGACCATACAGATTCATACAGTCAACTTGTTACTTGAAACTCGTGGAGGTTCTTGCGGCCAAGGGGGATCAACTTGGTAAATTCCTCTTTCCAGTACTTCAAAATTGAGTAACCTCTTCAATTTATGTTCTGCTATCATTGTCAAGTGTTTTGGGTCTCAAATTCTCAATAAGCTGAAATCAACATCATCATCCTGTTTTGTAAAATTTGATTCATTATTTAAACTAGTTCTCTTGCGACTGAGTCAAAGTTTAGTTGGTTTTTCTGTTCTGTGGAATAGCTCTGAGCATTTTGACCAAAAAAAAAAAAAGAATAGCTCTGAGCATAAACCTGATGAATCATACACTTAATCCTTTTATCTGGCTTGAAGGCTAGGTTTTAAATTGCCATGAAATTTACTTATGTCCAACCTCCTTTGCTGCCTTTGGTTGTAGGGCACCACCTATGGCATCTATCACCATATGCAATCTTTTGCTCTACACCACAAACGAAGAATGGCAGGTAATCATTTTTCCATGACTCATGTTTACAATTGTTTTCCTGACTTGAGACTCAAGAATGAGGCATTTCCCCATCGCAGGTTGTAAATCTTAAGGAAGCACGGGAGTTCTCCAGCAACAAGTACATTTATGTGTTCAAAGTACTATACTACCTTCCATTAGTTTGAACCTTTTTGTTTGATTTTGTGTGTAACTGGATGGAGATGGCTTTCTGTTTTTCAATTTGCTCTTCTACATTCTTTGACCTGTCCCTCCTTTCCTTTCACAAGATTATTGTGTACCATTATCTATAATATATATCTGCTATATTTCTTGATTCTGATTATCCTATGTTGCTTTAGTTTTTTCCCCTTCTAGATAATAATTCAACATTTTCTCTCTCCAGAAACTTGAATGGGAATCTTTGTCTATTGATCTTTTGCCACATCCTGACATGTTCACGGGTTCTACTTTAGGCCGCTCTCAAGAGGGAGCGAACCAGAGAGATGATGATGGTGCCAAGAGAGTTTTTTTTGGAGGCGAGCGATTCCTAGAAGGCATATCTGGAGAGGCATATGTAATGAATATAACTCCTCTATTTAATTTTTCACTGTTTCATTCTGAGGCTTTCTGTGTGACAATATTTCTGAAATTCTATTATTTTTAGATTACAATCCAGAGAACTGAATTAAACAGTCCACTTGGACTTGAGGTTCAGTTACACATTACTGAAGCTGTGTGCCCTGCATTAAGTGAACCAGGTAAGTGAAGGGACATGTAGACTTTTTGTGTCTTACGTGACTGAATAATTGTGACATGGGATTAATTCCTTGTGTATGATCAGGACTACGTGCTCTGCTCCGCTTTATGACGGGTATATATGTCTGCCTAAACAGAGGAGATGTAGATTTAAAGGCTCAACAGGTTCTGAATTTCCTTTTTTCCCCTTATGAGAAAACAAATTATTTTTACTTTGATTACCAGTAATCATTGAACCGGGTACCTCTTGGTCAAGCCTTTTAGGCTGGACCATGAGGACCAGTTTTACAAGTTGTTATTTGTTATGTGGAAAAGGAAAAATCCTTCATCTCTTGCTTCATCTAAGTCTATTTGTTATGTGATCATGACAGCTGTCCACAGAAGCAGCTGGGCGCTCTCTTGTCTCTATTGTTGTGGACCACATATTTTTTTGCATTAAAGATACTGGTTCGCCTTTATCCCTGGATGCTTGATTTTAATATCGATTTAACATGTTCTTTAATAATTTTTTTAGGGCTTATGGTTTATGTACATACATAGCAAGTAAATTGATCAAACAATTGATATTTGCTTGCAGAATTCAAACTTGAGCTTTTAATGCAGTCTCTCTTCTTTTCTCGGGTAATTTTCCATGATGAACTTCATATGTTGTTCTTTTATAGATTACCTCACCATCTTTCACTAATTCATGTTACTATTCCCTAAAAGGCCAATAGTTATTTTGCTCATGCAGCAGGCAACCTTCTCTTTCTCTTGTGTGTTTGTGGTTAAGTTACACATTGCTATATCTGATGAGTGATTCAGCGTTAGATTAAAAAAAAAAATTCATGTAATACGTTTATGTCTTCTGGGGTATAAAATTGGCATGGTAAGTTTATTTCCTTAATCATAGTTAGATTTTATTAAAACGCTCTTTTTGTTTCATTCTCTTTCCCTAGGATATTTGTGTTATGGGTTCGTGTATTCTGCTTTTGCTGATAAAAGTGTCATACACTATTGGCAAAAATACACTGTCCTTTTCCCTTAAATGTGTGACCATGTTTGTCCCTCTGCTTTAGAAGTGGAAGTCACTTGTTTTGATGCCATTCTTGCAGGCTAGCATTTCTGACGATGGCGATTCTAACTTAACAAGGATTACAATTTCTGGACTATTTCTGAGGTTTGCCTCTTATGCACCTGTCATTTTTTGGCCATCCATCTTGGAAGCCTGTCTGAATAACAATAATCGTGAGGACTAGAGGTCAAAATGCTCATCTGTGTTCGTAGGCAATATTTTGAGTGGAAAACTGGAACCAACGAATCTGAAAATATTGAAATGGAAAAGGGGAATAGGAAAACATATGGATTTCTGTCACTATTAGGATTAGCCATATTCAATACTTGATTATTTTGATGCTTATTAGTTAACTTGATGAATAGCTGCATGCAATTTTCCTAGTTTATACTAGTAATTGTTATTATATGATCGAATTATGGTTTTTGTTTCTTGTAATGAAGGGATACCTTCTCGCGCCATCCATGTACGTTGGTGCAACCATCAATGCATGCTATGACGAGAGAAGCTTTCCATGTGCCAGAATTTGGTTAGTCATTGGCACGTTCTTGTGAAGACTCAATTTTAGCAATGCCTGATTCGTTTCTCTACTAAGGATTTTTCAATTGTCTGGCAGCTAGGAGCTTTTGTCCTCCAATATATCCATTGGGCGAACAAAAGTGGCAACTAATTGAGGGTACCCCTCTAATATGCCTTCATTCCCTACAGATCAAGCCTTCTCCACTTCCACCAGCCTTTGCTTCTCAAACTGTTATCGACTGTCAGCCTCTGATGGTATGTGCTATTCTCTCAATAAATGGCTTGTTAATTTCTCTATTTATAATTTTGTTGTCTATCATTTTTATCTGATGAATGATGATCTTTTAATACTTTTCAGATTCATCTCCAAGAAGAATCTTGCTTGAGGATTTTTTCTTTCTTAGCTGATGGTATCATTGTCAATCCCGGTGATGTTTTGCCAGATTTCTCTGTAAATTCTCTCATTTTCACACTTAAGGGACTAGATCTTACAATTCCTTTGGATGAGACGCAGATAAATATTCCTGAAAGCAACATGGACAGTGCAGTCCAAAGCTTCTTTTCTGGAGCAAGGCTTCACATCGAAAGCCTTTTGTTTTCAGATTCACCCTCTTTGAAACTAAGAATGCTGAACCTGGAGAAGGATCCCGCTTGTTTCTGTCTTTGGGAAGGTCAACCAATTGATGCTAGCATTAAGAAGTGGACTGCTAAAGCATCACACCTCTCTTTGTCTCTAGAAACATGTAAAGGAGAAACTGGGTCTCAGAATTCTCATGGATGGAGTGCTGGATTATGTAGATGTGTTGAACTGAAAGATGCTTCCGTTGAAGTAGCTATGGCAATGGCTGATGGCAGTCCATTATTAGAAGTTCCTCCACCGGGAGGTATTGTAAGGGTTGGAGTTGCATGTGAACAATTTTTAACCAACACTTCTGTTGAACAGTTATATTTTGTTCTTGATCTCTATGCTTATTTTGGGAGAGTTGGTGAGAAAATAGCAAAAGCTGGAAAAAGTAAACGACTGATAGATGCTAGGGGGAAATCTTCTAGTAGAAATCTTTTGGACAAATCTTCTAGTATAAAGCTTATGGAAAAGGTTCCTTGTGACACTGCTGCAAGTTTAGCAGTGAAAAACCTCCAACTTCGATTTCTGGAATCTTCTTTAATGAATGTTGAGGAAATGCCTCTGGTGCAGTTTATTGGAGATGATCTGTTCATTAGTGCCACTCATAGAACCCTTGGTGGTGCCATTGTTGTTTCATCCTCTTTACGATGGCAGAGTGTTGAAATAGATTGTGTGGATGCTGAGGTGCCCCTGGCACATGGAAATGGTTCAATTTTGAATTCTGTTGAAAGTATTCCCTCAATGAGTAGTAATGGATACCCTCAATTAAGAGCTGTATTTTGGATTAATAACAAAAGGAACAATCTATCAAATGGAAATGCTCTCTCATTTCCTTTTCTGGATATACGCATGGAACATGTCATTTCATTAAATGAACAAGACATAGAGTCACATAGTTTGAATGTCTCAGCTTCTATTTCTGGTGTTCGCCTTGGTGGAGGAATGAATTATACTGAAGCCCTGCTGCATCGCTTTGGAATACTAGCACCTGATGGTGGCCCTGGACTGGAACTTTCTAAAGGTCTAGAAAACATAAAATCAGGACCATTGTCTAAACTCCTTAAGACTGGACCTCTTATTGTTGATAATCCAGGAGATGGTATGAAATGGTGCTGAATTTTCTAGTTGGTTGTGTTTGCTTGATGCATAATAGTTTTTTTTTTTTTTTTTCACATGTTCATCTTTACATGTTGGTTTCTTTTACTTGTAATTTTCATCTCATCATTACTCTGGTTTTCTCCAGATGGAAGTGCGAATGATGTTGATGGGAAGGAGTCAAACTTTTTACACTTGAAGAAGCCAGATGATGTGGATTTTGCTGTAGAATTAAGAGATTGGTTATTTGCTCTTGAAGGGGCTCAAGAGATGGCTGAAAGTTGGTGGTTCTCCAGCCATGAAGATGTATGCAGAGTTGAGAGGTGTTGGCACACAACTTTCAACAGTCTACGAGTACATGCAAAAAGCAGCCCAAAGGATGTTTCTAATGGAAGAGCACAATCGAATGGACCGCAACAATTTCCTGTACAGCTGATTACGGTAAAGAAAAAGTTCCTTCTGCTTTAGATTGGGATTATGGATTTCCCATACTGCGTTCAGGAATGAAGTTAGATTATGCTTTGGTGTTTTATATTGGTTAAAGTTGAACACTTGAAATTGAGGAGCAAGAAGATTAAAATGAAGACAAGAATTAGGAAATCCTTGATAACTTCACTAAAATTGGATCAAAGTGAATCATTACATCTATCACATAAGTTTTAATTCTCTTATTACTCTTAAATTGAATTAGAAACAATTCATTGTCTGGGATATCTAAACTTTCTGCCAAGAGATTCACATCTTTATTTCTGACTGTAGTATAAAGCGTGAGGCCGAAGTGCTTTCTTCTTGAGGTTATGTATATATTTTGATGTCTGTACATATTAATCAAGGATCACTTCAACCCAAATGTACAAGCTTATAAAAGAATGAAGGCAGCGAGGAACTTTGACCACTTGGTTATAAAAGCTCCAATACAATCTCAAGAATCACTCCATCCCAAAAGATTATATGAAGATTCAGGACTGGCCAGATTACTAATTATAACAAAAGAAATGCATATTGAACTAAACACCGCACATTTACACTTTGCAATGGAAAGCAAATATTGGTTGTTTCTGTCTGGTAACATACTTTTTGGCTTACCCACTGTTTATTGATTTTAGCTGTTTTTCAATTATTCGTTTGTGTGAGCTTATTATCAAGTCATACCTGGTTCAACCCTGTGCTTACTGTGACTGGGCTTGCAGGTTGGAGTTCAAGGGTTGGAGATCTTCAAGCCCCATATACAGAAGGACGTTCCCTCATCGATGTCAATTGGCAATGGGATTAAGCAGCCGGTTGACACAGTTGGGGGAGCTGGTCTTGAAGTTCGCTTGGTACTGTGTGAGGACAATTTTGATGATGAAATGGCTAACTGGAAAGTGGAAAACGTAAAATTCTCTGTTCAACAACCGGTAATAGGATTGTGATATTTCAAATACATGGCCACTGTCTCCTTTTGTTTGGTTAGCCCCCAATTGAGGTTTTGTGTGACGAAGAATTTGTTATGCAGATTGAGGTGGTTGTTACCAAGGATGAGTTTCAGCACCTTGCTTTTCTGTGCCAATCAGAAATTGACTCAATGGGTCGGATAACAGCTGGGATTATACGGCTCCTTAAGTTGGAAGGTTCTGTTGGCCAATCTGCAATGGATCAATTAAGCAACCTAGGTATGTTGTCAAATGCTGAGTACATAATTATATTATTTTAAGAGCAAATTCTTACTCTTTCGAGTTCCGATGAACATTTTGTTTCATACACTTGGAAGTATTGTTTCATATGTACCACTTTGGTCCTTATTATAAGTCTACCTTGTTGAAAAATTTTGGTCTTAAATATAAGTTCACCTTGAGAGTCATTAATGACTATTTTCCAAATTTGCCCCTATTGAAAAAGTAGGTGAGAGAAAATGGATAACATCTTTTTTCAATACTCATTATTAAAGAAGGACAAATTTGAAAAAGTTAATCAATTGAAGACATTAAACGTCCTAACTTTCATTTCTTGGTACGTGAGATTTGGTGAAATTGGACTTATAATAAGAACCGGAGTGGTAATGATATGACTGAAACAATTATCGACAGTAATTTTGATCTCATAATAATCACGATCTGTCGGGTGGAAAAAATTAAGCAGCATTTTTTTGGTAAAAAATTGCACGTCAGATAATCCAATAATTGGTCTTGATGCCATATTTAGGGCTTGATAAGCTTTAATTTTTACTTGGTCTAGTTGAATGAAGCTTTGGTTGGTTTTATTTTAACCAGTTTTGGTTTCTTGGGTCCATCTCTAATACGATTTGATGACTTGCAGGAACTGAAGGCATAGACAAGATTTTCTTCCAGAGAGAAGGTAGCAGCCGATCTCCATTGTCAACCCCAACCAGCGAAAGTCCAAGCAGAACAAAGAAACGAACTTTAAATTTGCTTGAGGAGGCAGTCATGGATTCACAGGCCAAACTTGATGCTTTAATTACTGAAGTTGGTACTTCAGAGTCTTCCAGTCAGCACCTTAATGCAGTGAATGAAGTCCGTGAAAAGATTGAGACTATGCAGAACCTATTGATGCAATTGAGGAATCAACTTTAGGAGGATCAGAACTAAAATCATTTCATTCCCATAGGTTATCATTCTTTTGTATATAGCACACAAGTCCATTTGCTGAGTGTTGTACAAGTTAGGCTGAGGTTGAAGCTCATCATCAGTGTAACATAAAAATTTTGTCCAAGTCTTGCATCATAGAATGAAGAAATTTATCATCTAAAGTTATAGATTGTCGTGCCTTTTTGTTTGGCACTTCAAATGGGGACAGTTCAATGACTTCCAGAATTCCGGATCTTTCGACGAAATAATTGTAGGTATAGTGAGATATCGTCAAGATGAGCTACCAAGGGTCTGTGTTTGAGGGGAGGGAGGGAGGATCTCTCTCATCTTTACTAAATAGTTCATAGAAAATTTTCAATATTTTAAAAATATACTCTTAACAAAAAAAAAATATTCTTCTATTTGGTCAATTACCTCTCTCTAGGGTTTTTTTCCTCCTACTCCCTCCTCTCAAGTCAAACATGTCATTAGAGATTTGAATCTTGTGATTTTTTATTTAATTTTTTTTCTTAACGCTCTCATGATGAATTAAAACAAACCAATTTTCCATTGGTGACTTGAGATGTATGATCCCTAGAGCCTTTTTTGGGAAAGAAGGAGACATTGTTAAGAAAATAAATAAATAAATTACTATAATTATTATGTAACAATAAAAATAATTTTTGGGAAATTCTCTCTCAAAATCACGGGTTTTTGGTTATATTTGAAGTAAGAAAAGTTCTCTTGTAACACATTCCAAATTAGTTTGCCTTAAATAATTAATTGTTCAAATTTCCCCCTTGAAAAATATTTTACATATACATATATATATATATATATATATATATATATATATATATATATATATATATATATATATTAGATTTGATTCAAATAATATTAGACCTCAAACTACATAATTCTCCCAAAATATCTTTTGCCTTCGTACATAAGGGCAAAATTTCATCATAAACCAGTCATAAACATAATCCTTTCCACTAAAACTAATACTTGTTACTCCGTGGTCCTTAATATAAAACATTTGGATAGTTGATTTTAATTTAAGATATAGTTTTTATATTTATCAATATTTTTTTCATTTACCTCTATTAATACTCACTCAATAATAATCAAAGAGGAGGGGAAATGAGGGAATTAAGGAAAATGACTAAAATTTTTAAGAAAAAACATATTATATTAACTAATGGTTAGAATATTAGGAAATGATATTGATAATAAAAACCTTATTATTTGATTTCCTAGTCTTCTTTGTAATGCCTAAATTTCCTCCTTTTATTTCTCTTCAGTAGCCTATATATTATAACCTCCTTTCATCTGAACAAGACTCTCAACTACCTCCCTTAATCTAATTAAATTAGATAAATATATCTTATTAAAGAGGCGAGGGAGTACTTAAGTTGCCATAGAAGGAATATGTCCCCTAGTACGATTTAGAGGTTGCTGCTACTCTGGACTAGAAATTGTTACGTCAACCATAGAAATCACTCAAATAATTTGTAGCCTCCCATATTTTCATTCATAAGAATCCTTTTGCCCCGTTTAAGTAAACGGGTAGAAAGCCAATTTTCCTCATTTTTCATGGCAGTAAGAATATTTCCAACTAGGAGATTGATTACTCAAGCTCAAATACCATCATTAAAAGTATCCATCAAATTGATTCTCAAGGGCAAAATATGCTGAAATATAAACAGGAAGACGTGTAGAGACCTGGTTAGCCTGTATAACAAGAAAAATTGCCAACATCCCAACCATCAGTAACCATCTTCCTCTATCCTGATATTATCACTCCAGTCACAGAACAGGTTACACCACTGACTCAATTCAGTTCCGCAATATGACAAAACTAAATAAGTGTTAATCTCTAATTACTATGTAAAGGCAAAGTAAACTATGTTCCTCATGTCAGTGACTGGTTATACCAAATCTTCAAAACAAAGCTCTTATGGAGCTTACATGATTGGATTACATGAAAAACCAGTTAGGTTGTGGAATTCGTGACAACGTCCCAACGCCATATAGTCCCATCTTCACAGCAGCTCAAAATAATGCTACAACAAGAAGATGGTTTTCCAATTAAAAAGGAAAAAAAAAGGCATACTGAACCAAAATTTTGGGTATGAGTTTGTCTGTTGAGGAAAATGGAACCAAAATTGGGTGTGCCTGAAGGGTTACCTTCCGTCATAGGACATAGCAGTTTGTCTAATAGGCGATTTTGATTGAGCATGAGACAACCTAAAATGAAATTGAAATGAAATAAATTTTGTTAAGATTTGTCACTGATCGATTCACTTTGATGGCAAGAAAACTTAAGTAGTCAAGTGAAAGAATATGAATAATTATGATACACGATAAGATTCACTAACATAAGCCTACTTGAATGAATTTAAACAGACCTTGCAACGAGAACAGGAGGGCTTGACTGCAATTCCCAAACAAAAATCTTCCCTTCCCTGTTCCCTGATACACAAAAAGGGAAAAATACACTCATATATCACAATTCACACCAAGGAGGAAAAACGGCTAGGAGTTATGTAACAATCGCTCATTGGCAAAGCACATCATAAAAATAGTTCCATGTCATGGGACTGATAAAAGCCGTACACTATGAAATGAAATCATATAAAACAGAAACTGCAATTGATTATGTAACACTTACCAATCGCAGCTGCATTGTAATGGAAATCACAAGAAAACTTGATGAACCATATATCACACTCAGGAACTGGGTACTTCTGAAGGATGTCAGCTACACCCTAAACAAGACCCCAAAAAAAAAAAGCTTGATTCAAAAACAGAATTAGTATAGCCTGAAATTCACTAAAACTAACAGAAGAAAATCATGAGAGAGCAGAAGAGAACAACTCAAACCTCCCCTGGAGTTTGTTCCTTGACTTTAGGTTCCCACAAGACTATTTCATTGTCAACACTCTGGTAACAATACAATCCGTCACTTAGGGAATTAGTCAAAAGTATTGCAAAGGCTGGGACATTATAAAAGACCAACTGTGCTAAACCAGTGTTCTAGCAATTAAAACCCTAATTCTCTGGGACAAGAAGTATAGTTCTTATAGATACAAAGTTGTCACCCATTTTCAATTCTTCACTTTTATAACAGATGTAGCCAAAGGCCATCAAAATCCCATCAATTTCAGCCAAACCATAGTTTCTTCCCACAGCCAAACACGCTCAAATTCCTTCTCTTAAAAAAATACACCAACACTTATAAGAGCAACCCATCACCTTTGAGAGGATAAAATCACCGAGCCACCTATTACAGTCAACGTAATTTGTATGAACTGAAGCAATGAACACCTGAAATTGAATGCAGTTATAATAGATTTAAATAGGTAACTTGAAATGATTTTTTTTTTTTTTTTTTGGATACATGAAATAAAGTTTCACTTACAGGGAACTGAACATATTTTGTGGGGAACTTAGAAGGAATATCTGTCCACGTAAATGATTTCTCTACGTATGTCCAGAACTCTGCAGCAACATGAAGGATAAGACATGATGGAAAAACAGCATATTAGGCATATCATGATCTCAGTAATGCTGTGTCATAAGATTTCCGATAAAGTTCATGCTACACAGAAGTTAGATTGTCAAAAAGCATTATTAAATTACTACATAATCTACCAGGCAGATATAGTCACATTAAGAAATACAAAAGCTAAAATATCATCCAACATCTTTTGTCAGAAAAAATAAGTATTAAATTTGAATCATACCCTTCATAGACCAAATCTTCACAGTATTGTCCATGCCACAACTAGCAATTCGATATATGTCTGATGGATGGAAGTCCTGCAATAACCAAATATTGTCAGTACTAGTAACATCCAAAATCCTCAACCACACATTCTTTGCACAATATACTTACTACACTCAGAACTTCATTGCGATGACCCCCAGCACCAGCAAATATCAAAATACATATTCCCGTATGAACATTCCATAATCGAACAGACTCATCCTGGTCAATTTTTTACATTATTATGAGAAGAAATAAATAATACTTGAAACAGTTAAATAAAGAAAGGTCATTCCATTTACTTTGCTCGCAGACACCACAAGTGATGGCTTCAATGGCTGAGTTCTGATTTCATTTATGGAGTCCCCATGGCCAACAAAACTCTGCAAGAATAACAGTCTCATGACAGGGGAGAGTAAAAATGTAACATATTTTCAATGATCAAAATATCCAACTTGCTAGAAATCCTTCAAATTCTTAGAATCAAAAGACTGTTAGGCAAAACTCTTAACTAATATCCTAATGGAAAATGAAATTCTTACAATAATCTGGTTCCTTTACTTCAAGTAGACAAACCAAATTCCATCAATATTATCAGGAAAATGAGTACAGTCATGATATGTAAACCATAAATAAAGATATTAGTTATATTAGTTAGTTAGAGGATTAGTTATATTAGTTAGTTAGTTGTTAGTTAGTAATCACTTTGAGGTGTTGCCTATATAAGGCATATAACCCTTTCATTGTATCCTATGCTTGTATGTTGAAAGATGTGAAAGATGAATGAATAAGAAGTGCAGGAGTTCTGCCTCTCTTTCCTCTCTGTTTCTCCCCTTTTCTTCTAATTTCTACAACAATCCTATCAAGTCAACTATAGAAAGAAGAAAAATAATACTAGAATGTCTTCCAATACCTTGTGTATCTTCTCACTGCCAGCATCAATCACTCGGATTATACCATTGAATCCCCCAGCAACAACATATGGGGTCCCATCAATGTTACATGCCCAACTTACAGTGTAAAAAGATTCATCCTTCTGATCTACAAAACAAATTAAAATTGCATCAATCTTTCACAAGAACCTACTAAACTTTAAGTAGAAGAAGGACAGCAGATGGAAATCTCCACTTACATCTTCGTCAACGTATGATTGCAAAACAGCTATAACTCCTCCTTCAAGACATTGATAAACAGTAACCTAATTGATTTACAAAAGGAAGATTATTAAAAAGAATTCATTAATAAAAGATTCGCCATAAACTCACTAGAAAGAGATAAGAAACTAGTTGCACTTGTGTTTAGTCAGCATAATTAAAATAAATCAGATAAACAATTGCCAGTTTGTATAATATAAGCGAAAGTTAAATGACATCATGTGAATAATCTGATGGGATATTCAAAAAAATATTTCCCCATTTTCCCTTCAATTAAAAAATGGCTGCGCCATAGCTAAGGGCAAAATCCATGACTATAATTGACCGAGCGATTCTACATGGAAAGCTAGAAGCCACTACAGAGACAAGCGACAAAGAGAAAATCCAACAGCTCCAATTAAGATAACTTACAATTGTTAATGAATTTTACAGCTTAGATGAAAACTTAAATTTTCATTAAAAGGAAATGAATCCATCCACCACATGCTACTAATGCTAACCAAAGCATCAAACAAGAGAAATATACGAATAAGAACATGAAAGACTCAAATTTTGAAAAGAAAAAAAAAAACACAACAATTAATAACGTTTTGTGAACATTTTCTCCGAAACAAAACAGAGAAAGAGCACAAACCCTATTGCCGCCGACGGTAGCAAAAACGTTGAAATAGCGTGAGTCAATGAAGTTGAAAACGACGGCGTACAAAGGGCGCTTGCCCTCTTGAAGGCGATTCGTGACCTTGTAGTCCTTCTTCCTCGAAGATGTCAAGGAACCCATGACTGGTTCGCAGCCCAGAGCAACCGGAACAGGTTTGGACATTGCCCCGAGATTCTACAGCGATGGTTTCACGTCCAGACTTTCCAAGTAGAGACCTCTCTTGCGGGGTTGCGAAACACAAATGCGCTTCAGGAACCGAGTTCAGGCCTCTCTATTGAGGGAAGTTGAGTCCAGCGGAGCTGCGGACAATAGCAGAAGACTCACGCGCGAATGAGTTTATTTTTCAAAGGCGCCGATTTGGTAAATTGAATCTTAGCCTCTTACTTCATCTAACGGATGTAATCATGCCATGTAATAAACTTGTGTTTTGTTATGACAAAAGTACGGAAAAAAACCTTAATTAATTAATTAATTACTAAAATGTCACTGAGTCAAAATTATTAACTCATCTGCCCCTATAATCGATTACATGTCTTATGTAATCGATTACAGGGGGTCAGATCTCGTTTTTTTTCATTTTTTTCACGATGTAATCGATTACGTCACTGTTTAGTAATCAATTACATAAAATTGGCACTATGTAATCAATTACAATGGGTGGCGTAATCGATTACATAAAATCAAAAGGCAATCTGACAGTTACCACGCTGGTGTAATCGATTACACCATTAGTATGGTGTAATCGATTACACCAGCTGCAGAAGCACAATGACACTCTAATTTCGAGTTGGTGCATGTCCAAACTGATTTCCAACTTCTTTTTACATACAAATGTAACTTGGGGAAGGTCTTTTTGCCAACAATTAATTGTCTACCCTATGCCTAGTTTATCAATGTCCCTATATCCGTTTACATAACTATTTGGATATTTGCATTCATGGTTTTTTAAAACAATTAATTATAAACTGAATGTCACAATACATCAACAAATACTAATACACATAAGTTCACCAGTGTCATCATAAATGCAATACAATTACATAACTTGTCCACTTTAACCTTGCCTAATCCTCAACGGACACGTATGTATATTATGACCAACTTGCTTGCAATGCCAACATCAGGACTGACTGCTTGACGGTTGAGACTCCACCCAATCCATCTCATTTTGTATCCTTGTAGACTTAGGTCTTCCTTTTCTGTGGGACAAACTTGCATTCGGGATAACGATTGGGCTATCTACTTGTTGAATCATACGTTCATTTCCTATCGGGTATCAATGTGCAGCATATACCTGACTAATGTATTGCAAGGTGAACGTCGGGTCAACATAATCGTAATGGTTCAAATTTTCGGCCCTGCACACTGCTAACACATGGACGCACGGATACTGTCTTGCTATAAACCTCCCACATTGACATTTGCGGTTGATCAAGTCAACCCGCATTGTGTCCCCAGCATGTGCGTCCTCGACCTCAAATAACCATAATTCTCTGTCATATAGCATCACCCAACACGCGACTGTCTCTTCGTCTATCTTTTGTATGCGGTCTTCAACCTTCTTAGAGACTATCCTATCTTCAGTCATGTGTTTGGTAATTTCAACACGCCTCATGACGAAATATTCGACAAGTCTACTACATGTGATCTTGACCAATGCGGTGATCGATAGATTACATGCCCCCCTAAGGACCTTGTTGACACACTCTGATAGGTTAGTCATCATGTGACCAAACCTCCTTCCGTCTTCATCGTACGACATGTACCACTTCTCCTTTGGAGTCCGATCAAACCAAGACGAAACATGTGGGTTTGCCTCAATGAACTCTTGAAACTTTATGTCAAACTGAATCTTTGAACTCATGTAACCCTACATGACAACGAATGCAAACTCATCACAATGGAAACATAATCAATGATTACAAAAGCAAATGAAATGTGAAATTTCATGCCTAGTTTCTTAACTGTTTTCTTCAATTCAATGTCTTTAAACTTGGTGTGAAAGTTGCTCCCGAAATGACGCAGGCAATACACATGATAGGCATTTGGAGGCTGTCATCCATGGTGATCTTTAACCGCCTTTTTGATAATGGCGTGACGGTCAGATATCAGACAAATACCCTACCTCTGGGTCACATGAACACGCAGGAGATCAAGGAACCACAACCAATTATCGTACTTCTCACCAGGAGGAACGATGGCAAAGGCAATGGGCAGTAGCTTCCCATCCTCGTCTTGTGAAGTCACAATCAACAAAGTGCCTCTGTATTTTCTATATAGGTGGGTGCCATCGATTTGCAGTACGAGCTTACAGTATTTGAAGGCCTCAACGGTCTGGTGAAATGTCCAAAATACCCTACGGAATATGCGCATGTCGGTGTGGACACATTGTCCATCGAAAGCTTCAAAGGTATCAAGCCTGAACACCGAACCCACATTACACTACGTCATGTATGTTAACCAATTGGGCAGGAATGCGTACAATTCCTCCTAATCACCAAACAACTTCACAATTGCCTTCATTTTTGCCCTCCAGGCCTTCCTGTATGTTACATTATATCCATACATACGTTGTATCCTCTCTTATATCACGTTGGTTTAACAGTTGGATCTTCTCTTAACATACCTAATGAAAACATTATATAGTCCATTAATGTGCTATCAATAAACATGACGAATGACATTGCAACAAAATAGAAAACATACCGATGATGGCTACACATATAATGCCTGAATCCAACTGTCTGTGGTCCCAGACGAGAGCCTGGTTATGGCAAGTGTGATCTTGACCCCACTTACGAATCACCTAACAGTTTCCATTCTTGGGGACCATTGCCCTCATGTACCAAGGACAACCATCGGTGTGGTTTCGACACCTCATGACAAACCTATGGTCATCGCTTTTTCTCAACTATGCCTATGCGATGAGACTTCGCACAATATAATTTCACAGCATGTTGCATTTCAGACTTCGAAGGAAACTGTTGATACAAATAGCATGGATCACCTAAATATCAACCACCTTGCATGTCATCATCACCAAACAATATCTCCGTCTCATCATCAGGATGCGCCCAATTAATGCTGGAATAGTGCGGACTTTCGTTCCAGAATGGCTCAATATTAGTCCCGACAGCTGTACAAATGATTCTTTGTCAAAACCACTGAATACGAATTACAGATACAAATACAAATTTACTAACTTACCACTACTAATTGGGTCCACACGAAGCGGTGACGGTGAATCACCCTCGACATCAGTGTCTGATGAGTCACCTAGTGGAACCACACTGTCAGGTTCTCCCTCCTCGCTGTGAATATCCTTGTCTTCCTCACACTTGTCTTCGTGATCCTCCTCCTCCTCCGTCAATCTCAGCTGACTTAATGCTTGTAATGGTGCAGATAAACTGACGGCTCTGTCTTCTTGGCCATAATATTGTGGAGATCTTGTATGCATGGGAACAGACGATGCTTCACCGAATTCAACCTCAACATAAATCTCAATGAAATTTTGTGATTTTCGATTGTCAAAGGCATCTATAATGCACTCTAAGTCTTCATCATCACATACATCGTTACTAATGTAGTATACATTATCAAAACCGACAACAGTCTCCACTTTGATAATCAACCGATGTATTAAGTGGCTGCCATGTAGCCCCAATTTTTGGCAAATCGTTTCTTTGAGCTGGTTGTACGTGGTGGCCCGATTGATTTTCAACATTTTGGTTTTCCCTTCAAATTGAACACCATCGGGTCCTTCAAAATGACTCCCACCATGGTGGATTACGGCTACGTAGTCGTTAGAACTTGAACTCATCCTTCACAACATAAATTGTGAGCTATAAGGGGGTGGGTTTCAGATTCTACACAAAAACAAAGGTGGATGAAGTTAAACTACAAAGATTACACAACAATACCATATTCAAAGAGGAGAATGGCCTTACACTTTGATGGGTCACACAAAAACCGTCCAAAACACGAGCAACCAGAAGCTCTAGGGCAGAAACAGATAAATGATCTCGAATGAGCTTAACTTGGCTTTTAAAAAACATATCTGTTGAAATGTAATCGATTACGACACTGTAGCGTAATCGATTACATAAAAATTACATTATGTAATCGATTATGCCACCCATTGTAATTTATTACATAGTGCCAATTTTATGTAATCGATTACTAAACAGTAGCGTAATCGATTACATAGTGTAAAAAATGAAAAAAAAAAAAAAAGGAGATTTGACCCGTTGTAATCGATTACATAAGACATGTAATCGATTATAGGGAGCAGATGGGTTAATACTTTTGCCTTAGTGGCATTTTGGTAATTAATTAAGATTTTTTCTGACTTTTGCCTTTTGTTATAATCATTTACATAAAAAAATGATAAATACAGACGATACAATGAATTGGTGATGGGAAAAAAATAAATATATAAAACCGAAAGACAAGATGGATTAAAATGTTATATTTATAATTAAATCCAATCACTCAACTAACTTTAATATATTATCAACACATGGGGTATATTGCATTATGTTATGCATACTAAAAAAATTACCATTGAATTTTATCTAAAAAAGTAAAAGAATAATATCATTATCATGCAATTTCAAATTGTTAGTTTTGGTTTCATTAGTTTCATATAAAATCATTATGAGTTTATACTTGTAATAAATTTTAGTTTTGATACCTATACTTAAACTCAAATAAAATCATTATTAAACTATAAAAACTAAAACTAACAATTTAAAATAATAGACACCAAAGTGGATCAAGTAATGAAATTTTAGGTTTAAAGAGTGCATATTCATTAATTAACTTGCCCATTAAAAAAAAAAGCTTAATGAAATAAAAAATGAGACTTTGATGAGAAATTGACACTTCCTGTGTCCTTAATATAAGACATATTAAAGGAGTTAATCTTGATTTTAAATAATAAGATACAATTTTTTATATTTATCAATTTTCTCTTAATCTATCTATATTGATGCTCCCTCTACAATAATCAAGAATAAAGGAAATGAGAAAATTAAGAAAGATAATTAGGGTGTTTTAAAAATTACATATTGTATTATATTAACTAACTCAACTAATTTTTTTAATTAAATTAAATTAAATAAATATGTTTTGTAAAAATTAGAGGATGAAATTATTTGGATCCTCCGTGAAGACTCGAGGAGGGGGCCACGCACAACGGAATTATATTCCATAAGAACAAATCAAGTGCGTGTTTGTTTTATTTCTTAAAGGTGATTTTATGATTTTTGAAATAAGTATTTTATAATTTATGAAATAAAAATAATTATATTAAAAGAGTTTTGTCTTAAATTTAAGAAACTTAAAAAACACTTTCTAGAGGTTGCTGAAAGGCCAATAGTCTTATAAACTATATGTTTAATGTTTGAGATTGAAAATATTTTTTCTACATCACTCACATAATTGAGGGTCCATTATTAAAATAAGAAAAAAAAATAAATGAGTCTCACTCAATTATAGATAAGTGTTGCTGAAAAAATAAGACAGAAACATTAAACTAATAAACTATTTGCATGAGATCTTTCCTTTGAATTGGAGTCACTTAAAAAAAAAAAAAAAAAGCGGTTGTCAAAGGAGCACCAAGTTTCATAGACTCTTCTTCGTTTCGAAAAACTATCATTCAGGCTTCAACAAGCTAAATCAGTATCAACATGTGGATAAAAATTACCAGGAATCACATCTCAGGTCTATGCAGAAGCTTGACGTATGTAAAGTGTAAACAAGCAAGATCTCTGAACCACACTACCAAGAGCAATACATGCAACGTAAACGTCTTAGCATTGGATCTCAAGATATTGGCTACAAGGTTTAAGAATGTGATTGTGATGCAACGGCCACGGAAGGATTAGCTTTTGCTCAAAGCTTGGAAGAACAACATTTCAGTACAGAATTTTCGCTCAAGGTAAAATTGTTATCAAGAGTAGGCAACAGATTTTGTTTGCTTTAATATGAAATGATCCTTTTAGCAGATCAGTGAGTTTCAGGACCGAATCGGAAGACTTCTTCCATGGCCCTCATAAGAGACATAAGCTCGCCTGCTATTACGATACTGGTGCCAATTTGTTCGTCGTTTACCGGCAATTGATTCTCCCTCTCTTTCTCGCAGATCACAAATCTACAGATCGGACACTGACCTTGGCTTCTCAGCCATGGCATTATACAATGCTCATGAAACATGTGCTTGCAAGGCGTCACCATTACCTCCTGTTTCGGCACGAAATCCTCTAAGCACACCGCGCAACTCTTTCCCTCTTCGTTCTTTTCCTTGTTCTCCATCTCCATCAACGCACTCGCACCTTTTGAATCTCTGTAATAGAGGCTTAATTTCTTCGCAAGCATTTTTGAACTTGGAATATTTGGTTCGTAGATTTCTTTCTTCAGCTTGCTCAATGCCCTAGATCTGGGATTTTCCATCGTCGTTGGAGCTTGTGTGTCTGATTGTCGTGCGGATCTTCGAGCCGGAACTGATGGCCGGTGAGTTTCTCTGATCCTGTTGCTGAATCCCATTCCTGCATCTCCATTGAGAATGTGCAGTCGTGCTGGAAAACTATAAATTGCTTCAAGATTAGTGAATTAATCTGAGATTTTTCCCGTCTAACTTCAAATTCACAGGTTCATTCTACTAAATATCATACTGATATGAAATTTAGAACTAGTGTTTGTCGTCTAATCGAAAAAATGAACATTGCAAGTTTAACCTGTCTTCCAGAAATCGTGGACGATTCACTGCATTTGATGTTCTGTCATCCTGAAAATACTAAGAAAAAATACAAATATCTTAGTGTCTCCAACAATATGAACATTGATTTTGCAAGACGAGCTTTCATCATTGCTGAATGTAAGTTTCTTGGTGTTTAGATAAATCTCTGGGCTATGGATAATATGTCTTAAATCAGCATCAATTAGAGGGGCAAATATTATCTTCAAAGAACAGTGTGATAGTAGCCAGCAATTTTCCTCAACGTTTGAAGTTATAAGAAGCCAAGAAAAAAGATTGTACTTACAGGGTTGGCTTGTCTGGAAGAAGATCGGTAGAACACTGGCACCTCATAAGAGTCACTACGGTAGAAAATTCCCAAAGTTAATGGTCTAACCTTGTACAAATTGAATAGTAATTGACAAATCATCTATATTTCTCTGTTGTCTATTTGCTAAGAGTTTTGTATTAATTATACTTTAGCCTTGTCTTCTACACCAAAATAGTTTAACCTTCAGGTTGAGCTTGTATCAATCACTTACACTTCAACAAGTATATGATTTCAATAAAACATGAAACAGATCAGTATACCTATTTCTTCTTACATGTAAAATTCATGTAAGAAGAAAATTCTTGCTCTGGTAATCCCATTTACTAAAGAGCTTCTAAGTTTGTAAATTGTGATCTTACTGAGGTGTAATGTAGAGTCCTTCATGCCTTCTATCTGCCAGATACGACGGAGGATTCTGCGAACTTGGTGTCATCTGAACCTGGTACAAACATTTTAGCTTTACAACTATGATAGTTCAACTTTCTGATGCTATGAACATGATCCAACGAGAATTTTTTTATAATTGCTTAATGCAAGCTTTGGTTCTTAAATAAATTTACGGGTCATGGATATTTTACCTTAACCTAGCTGCAGTCAGTGGGGCAAATATTACCCCAGCACTTGACGTGGAGTAAAAAAAAATGTAGCCAGACAAGAAAGGTTATTGTACTTACAGAAGTGGCATGTCTTGAATAAACTTGGTGATACATAGGCACCTCGTAAGAGTCACTTCTGGAGGGGGGGGGGGGGGGGGGGGAATTCCAAATTTAGTGCTATAAACACTACAAATTTCATAACAATAGATACATGCATCTATGTTACTCTTAATATGTTTTAGTATGTTGTAATTACTCAGGTAAGGATAAGTATACCTAAACAATTGTTTCAGTGATTAAATTAAGTGCGAATCATTCAGTTTGTAATATAATACTCTATATCACTAATCATCTCATGATTAGATTACCCCAAAACTTCATCTTCTTCTACTGCCAAGCATCTACAGACGATTCATAACAAGTATATATACCATTATATTCTTACATGTGAAGCGGTCTACTTTGTTCTATTAATAAGTATATACTTGAAGAAGAAAATTCATTCTCAAATAATCTCATTCGACATTTGCTATTGAGTTTGTAAATTTGTGAAATCTGGCATTACTCAGGTATGCTGTAGAGCCCTGCTTGCCTTCTATCTCCCATATACCACAGAGGATTCAGTGGACTTGGTGTCATCTGAGGCTGGAAATAACCAATATACAAATATTTCAGTGTCTATAACATTGATAATTCAACATCCTGATACCATGAACATGATTTTAACAAGACTCTGCTTTTATAGCTGCAGAATATAAGTTTCTGTGTCTTAACCAAGCAGAGGAGCAAATATTACTTCAAAGGGTAGAGTGATATTTCACACATCTCACAGTCCAAATTTTTTAATAGGAAAATAAAATATGGAACTTACAGGAATGGAATGCGTAGAAGGAGACCGGGACAACGCAGACACCTCGAAGGAGTTCCTATGGGTGGGAATTTGGTAACCAGTGGCTCTAACACCAGTTCTGTGAGACTCAGGTGAGAGAGCTGAATTATTGATATTGCTGCTCATTATTTCACTTTCCTCCTCTTGGGCATCTAAACCCCTTTTTTTTTCTTACCGTAGAGGTAAATATGGCTTTCTCTGTTTGTCAACTTTGGGGGGCTTTTCTTGGCCTTGTTTATTATTCCTGCTATCATCAAGAAGGTATATTTATGTCATTTATATGTTATTCTGATGCAAAGTTTGATTCTTCATCCATTTTCAATATGCTCTCAGCTGGTGGGTGGCCTCTACAAAGAAATGTTAGCCAGGGAAATGACCAAGGAATCACATTCTTGGAATGTAGATGGATTCTTCAACTTTATCCTTTTTTCTGAGAGTAAAGCTGCTTGCCACAAATTTGTGTTCACAACTGAACAGATGGTTCCATTTGAGTTGCAGGGAACAGTTTTTGTCCTCTTTCAAATCCATCTGCTATGTTTAATATAAGAACGAGATCTTATAGGTAGGACATCAAAAGCTGTATACATACATGTGTCACAAATTTACATGGTTACAAACACATTAGTTGGGGAAGGGTTTTTTTTGGAGGGGAATCTGTTTGCGGACGTATAGAAAGTCATCAAAGATGAAGAAACGATATCGAATGGGAGGATTGTCTCTTTCTAAAATACTTGGTTCAAATTCTAAGTTCTATCTACTTGCGTTAAAAATATAGAATACTGATTTTTTTTTTTAAAAAAAAATGTAACTAATTCAAGTCTGTATGAGTGGTAAAGCCATAACTTTGGTCTTTTGATTGAATGTTTTGGAGTTAGATTCCTAACTCTTGTGCATAAAGCAAATCAAGTTGAAAGACACTTTTTGTCTTCACTACCCTGGTAGAAATTGGTCCTTACCGTTGATAAAGAATTGAGAAAATTTATATGGGGCTCAAGTAATAGAAAAAAATTAAAAAAAAACCCAAGATTATGAAAATACCAGAAAAGACCCCCTGGTATAAATTCATTAAAATTTTAGTTGTTAATGAGATTGATATAGTTATTAATGAAGCTGATATAGTTGTTAACGTTTTAATGAATTTATACCAGAAAAGGCCATGAAGCATTTTCTAGTATTTTCAGAATCTTTAAGCCTTTTTTGATTTTTTTTTTTGGTTATTTGGGCCCCTATATAGATTTTTCCTGAAGAATACTCTTTGTCAGGCCAGACCTCAAATTTTACTTATTTTTAATCAGTGAAAAGTCTTTGATTTTTTTTTTTTGGGGTAAAAGGTCTTTGAACACTTTATCGGCAAAAAAAAAAAAAAAACCTAATGTGTTTTTATACACGGAAGGATTTTATCCAGAGAGGGAAAAAATCCTCGAAGTCAAATCCTTCTGACCTAAAATTTTTTCAAATTGGGACTTTTTTCACTGAATTTCCGTAATAAAATTTACATTGTAAAATAAGAGTAATCAGAAAATAGTTATAGTGAAGAATAATAATAATATGACAAATTTGATTTATTTCATTTATTCAGAGCCATAAAGGTTAGGCAGGTAGGAGTGGCTTGTTTTCCCAAATGTTTTACAAGCCATGAATCGATTTGAAAATGCAAGGAAAAAGAGGCTTTTGAATTTATGGCCAACATTCTTATGTTTGAATATATGGCAAATTCAAGTTGAAAAAGAGTATACTTCGGTTAATAAAAAATGGGATGGCCAACATTTTTCATAATATAAATGGGTAATACAATGTTGAGGTAATTAATTTACAAGTCCTTATAGTTTCAACCAACTTTTAAAAGGGTTTTTATAGTTTTTCTCCTTCGTTTTATTAGGTCCTTATACTCTCAATTGTTTTTAATTCGGTCTATGTAGTTATTTTATTTTTACTAGGTCCTTATAGTTTTACATGATTTTTAATTAGGTCCCAAAGGTTTTGAATTTATCAATTTAATTTAAAATTAATAAAATTAAAATATCTATATTAATTAATAAGTATATAATAATAAATTTATATATAAGTAATTAATAATAATTATATGAAAATAAAATTATTACAATAACTTACTTTTTATTTTTTATGGAATATTATTATTTATACAATAATATTAATAATTTTTTATGTAATAATATTGTATTTTGTATTTATAAAATAATATTATTATAATTTATAGAACAGAGAATAAAAATTTAGAAGGGCTTAATTAAAAAATTAGATGAAATTATAAGAACCTGATAAAAATTAAAAAAAAAAGAAAAGAAAAAATAAAAACCACAAGGACTTGATTAAAAATAAATCAAAGTACAAGGACATAATAAAAAGGAAAATTTTTTTAAAGGACCTCATTAAAAATTGGTTGGAATTATAAGGATTTACGTATTAATTATCCCTACAACATTTGATCTTATAGTTTAACCTCATTTTGGTTTTGTCATTATAGTTTCAAACAATAGATTTTAATTTCTCAAATTTTTGGGGTAAGGAAGTAAAATTAGCCACCCACCACAACAAAGGCTTGAGAGTTGTAAAATTTCGATTTTGAGCTATATATTCCTGTCCTTGTTCATGTTTTATAAATTACACTCCAAGGTTTACAATGAATATTTGCCACATCCGAATTCTGCTGCTAAACTTGTCTACCCATATATACATATGTACCAAGAATTTCAATTATTAGTCTAAAGCCATCAACATATAAAAACAAAGGCTTTTTTTAAAAAAAACACAATTTGATAATCTACATGCATGATGATGTCAATTATCAGAGCAATTAACAAATGTGAAATGTTTATTTAATACTCTAAATATTTTTATGAACTATATCTGTACAAAATTTGTATTAGCCATGATTGGCATATCCAAGACATTGCTCATTGAAATTATTTACTTTACTGGCTTTATTCTGTGTATTTGTTTTCTTTTTCTCTCCCAAACAATTATTCCATGAAAAAAGTGGGGGATCATTTGAGGGTATATGCCTATCTATACATGTTTTTGCATCTGTTCTGCACTTTCATGAATAATATGTCCAGCCTAATCAGAATTTTGATATTTATTATATTGTGTTTCTTTCCCACCGATGTGAGAATTTTAGTGGTGGATGATGATTTGTAAGTATTTATGTAAACCTTCTTTAAACCTAAAAGCATATCTTAACCTTGACACTCAATTCACCTGAACAAAAAATAAAGAAAGTGGTGCATTAGATTCGCCTTGTCAAATAATATCACAACCTCTTTCCTCTCGTCTTTCTCTTGTCTTTCGTTCACTTTTCAATCCCTCTCTTTTCTTTGTTCTTGGCTTCATTTCTCAGTATAGACGCCATGGAAGAAGCTTGCACACACATATCAATGTATTCATGGCTAGCTTTGGGTCACATACGCCCATATGTTCAGCTCTCAAAGAAATTAGCCAAAAGAGGACACAGAATCTCCATCTTCATCCCTACAAGAACACAATCCAAATTGCAACATTTGAACCTGCATCACCCTGACCCAAACACCTTCATACCCATCACTGTTCCTCACGTTGAAGGCCTCCCTCATGGAGCTGAAACAACTTAGATGTGGAATTTGGGAATTTTCCAAACAATTGTTGTAACTATATTTAATAGTAATACAAGTTTGTTAATTAGTTTTTTTTTTTGGGTATCTTTTTGGGGTATTTGATTGTGTTTTCTTTTCTTAATTTTAATGTGACAGAGAAATTTGTATTTGAAGTTTTTTGTGGATGGTAGTTGGGCTTAGGAAGGAAAAATATGGTTTTCTTTTAATAAAAAAAAAAATACTTCTAGAGGCGCTTCCTTGAGAAAGCCCTATAAGAAGTAATGACTTAATTTAGGGTTTAATGTTTTCTGCAAAAATATTTTTTATGCCTATTTATATAAAAGTGAGTGAGTCTCATTATAAAGAGAAGAGAAAAAAAATATCAGTGAGAGTCATTCACTTTTCTGTAAGTGAGGCAAAATAAATGTTTCTGTAGTAAAAAATTTTTTTTTTATGCCATTATAAAAGCAAAAACATGAAACCCTTTAATTTAAATTAACTTCCGGTAACACTTGCTTTATTGGGAATTTGCTCAACAAGCACTACAACAATTATTAGTTTTTAAAAGGGTTAAATAGTAAACTTATCTCGAAAATTTTTCTTGTCTCACTACTCCTTCAAAAGTTTGAAAACGTAGCAATGTTACTTAAACCCTAAACCCGTAAATCCTAAAATGTAATAATGTTGCCTCTCTCTTAATCATTGTTTATGTTGACCATTAATTTTGATTGAGATTGCTTATTAGCCAGCCACATATACACTCATTCTCCAACTCATTATCCCACGTCAACCTCTCTCTCTCTCTCTCTCATCGTCTTCATTTCTGTCACAATTGCCACTCCCTCAAGCTTCATCAAATCCTCTTGCAGCACCACAACGTACCCTTCGATCTGTGTCGGATCTCTCTCCTCCATCCAACAAGAGAAAATTAAAAGACTGATAGAACAGGGATCGAAATTGATATTTATGTTTATGGTGGTACGACGACAGAGGAAACCAATAGGAAGAGTCCAACTCAAAGCAGTTGATAAGAATTGATCGATAGTGGACATAGACGAAGCAATCCAACTTCACCAGTTGAGAAACTATCAACCAGAGACACATAGAACACTAATTTAAACCAGCATTTCTTCACCATTGATGTTAGTCTAAAACATTAGCCTCTCTCCCTTCCCTCCCATCCCCTCAAATCATACCATAAGTCTATAATATCTTTAAGTTAGACACAATTTTATTTTACTTCATTGTTTCCATCACAATCCTTATTTGGATTAATCAATTCCAAACGATTTCATTCAATATAGTTACATTAATTAACTCACTTTCGTCATAATCCTTAAAGAACGACACTCTTTTACCACTATACTATTACTTGAAACTCGTGTGTTTGTGATAAGCTAAATGATAAACATCATAATATAAATCACTTGAAGAGTAATTGATCGATAAGCTAAATGATAAACATCATAATATAAGCCACTTGAAGAGTAATTGATGGATGCTTCTTTTTTGTCAATCTTGCACATGAAATTAATAATATTTAAGTGTGACTTTTATATTTTTCTATCTCCTTAAAAATCAAATTAAATAATATGGGTAAAGTTGGGAAAAAATTATTTAAGACATATTTAATATATAAATTAACTACTATTTCTGAATTTCAATGATTTAGTTGAAGTGATCAATGAGGAGTGTATTCTAAGCTATTAGAATTAGAATGGCCGGTTCAAGCCAAAAACCGGTCACATAATTTAGGTCTGGCCAAATAAGATAACCAATTCAATATTCTTTTTTTTTTAAAAAAAATAATAATTTAATTCGATCTTTTAAAATTTTCTTCAATATTTCATATTAATAATTATAAAATCTTCACTTTCTTACCGGTTTAATTCTAAGCTAGCTCCGATTTCAAATTTTCTCCTACATTTCATATTAATATTTTTGAGTACTGTATTTAATAACATTACTATATTCACAGGCCGAAATTTATTTGTTACATAAATTTTCATATTAAAATATGAGGTTTACGCAAATGACAGGAGTGGGGCAGGAGAGGATGATCAATCATATCTCTTGTCTATTTTGCTTTCTCATCAATATAATGTATGGAAATCCAGATCATATCCATGGCAGCGAATAGAGGACCTTGGAACCTTCCGTTCCAGACACAAAAACTATAGACAAAAAAAATCCTCATATCTCCAAAGATCTAAGATCTCCCTCCTAATATCAAACAGATCAACTATCTATAAGAAACATGAAAGAACAAGAAACGCAGAAACTTGCAATTGACGCAGAACTTGAGGCTCAATTCAAGGGAAAATCATGGGTGGCGTTACAGAAAATCTTGAAAAATGAGCTAACAGCAGCCACGGTTTTGCAATCTTGGACGGAAGCTACGATGGCGGCGAGATGGCCTCAAAACGCAGCATTGAAGCCATTGGACAGTCAGAGAACAGACGTGGTTCACGAGTAAAGCAGTGAAGATTACTGGTGGGTGGGGCACTGGGGCGCAAGTTGCTCGCCGCAAGGCGAGGGACGACGGCGGCTGGCTATGAGGAGGAAAATAAAATTAATAAAAATTTATTTAATATTCGGATGACCTCAAAAAGGATTATATGAAAAAGATCAAACTAACTCAAAATTTGTTATATTTCTTGGATTTTTTTCTTCTATTTCTAATGAATGGCCCATATGAGTTCATGAGAAACTGGATTATGAGAAAATCCTCTCCCCAAAATTTGTATCACTCATCCAAATAACCTAACTCTTAGCACAAAATCTTTTTTTATTAAAAAATTGATCATATTTATAAGTTATCTTTCAGGAAATAAATAAGATTGTAACGACCTTATTTATTATTCTAAAAGACTAAAAAAATTTTCGGGTAAAAATACACCTATAATTAAGGGTTTAATGTTCCTGCCTTTAAGGAAGAAATATTTTATCTGCTTCACTCATATAAAAGTAAGTGGGTTCCACCATTAAGAGAAGAGAGAGAAAATTATAATAAAACTCACTCACTTTTATGTGAGTGAAGCACATAAAATGTTTGGTAGAAATATTAAACCCTACAATTAATTAATAATAAAATGGTATCTTATAAAAACCCACAAAAGAGAGTATCATGATTCATTCATGTCACTGTATGTAAATGCATCAAATTGTACTCAAGTAAAGGGGAATTTTTCCTTCAATCCCAAAAAATCAAGAAAATTTCAAAGAAAATTTAGATGTCAGAAAAGTTTTATCAGCAACTCTTTCAATTAGATTAACAATTCTTATTTATGGGATTAACAACTTTAAAAGTTGGATTAACAATTTTTTAGGACTTTTCTGATATCTGGATTTTCCTTGGGAGTTTTTTCAGATTTTTTTGTTCCCTTAAAACCTGAATGGAATTTTCCCTAGATTATTCTCAATTGATGTCATACTTCGTGATCCTCTATATATATATATAAAGGGTCAAGTAGCAAATTTACTCTTAAAGTTTTTGCTAAGGAGCAATATTGCCTTGAAAACTTTTTTTGTCTCAATGTTAATATGGAAGTTTCAAAACATAGCAAAAATGACTATTTCCATTAAAATGTTAATGGTCAACGTAATTTTTTTAATAGAATATAGCAACATTGCTACTTTTTGAAACTTTTGGGATAATATTGAGACAAAAAAAAAAAAAAAGAAAAGAAAAGAAACTTTTAGGACAACATTGCCCTTGAGTCTATATTTTTGAGACAAATTTGCTACTTAACCCTATATATAAATTATATCCCATACCTTATTCATGGACCCTTATGCCCTAAAACCACAAAAAATCTAAGCCTACTATTAATAGAAACTAAAGACGCCATGGAAGAACCCCTATGCCCTAAGACCTTACCTAAATGGATTAAGTTATAAAACGTATAGATGACTAATTATTAGTTGTGCTGACTGAGTCAAACTACCATAGGAATCGACTATAATCTTATTATTTAACTATATAATCCAAATAAGTTTCTGTTAGGGTTATAACTTGTCATTTGAGTTTATGGAATAAAGTCCTACATTGTTTGGAAGTAATACGAGAATGCAAGTGTGTGTATGACATTTTGTAAGTTTAGGCTAGTAAGGGGGTAAGAGAAAAAGTGGGCTGGCCCATACAACAATAGGCTACCAAGAGATTCATGATGATAGACTCGTATTTACTCCTCGTCTTTGGGTTCAACTGGCATGGGGTCGATCTTCCTCATCTTAAGGGAGAGGGTTCGATCCTTGCGTTGGTCAAGGACCTGGGGGAGACATCCTAGGGGTTCAGGAAGTACATCCTAGGGGTTCAGGAAGTAGTGGTCACGCTAGTAGAGGCGGAGACATGTATACTCTCATGCAAGTATTCTTTGTGGATTGGGCTCAAAGCGCCCCGCCCTTACACTGTAGGTGAGTCCAACCCCTTTCCTAAAAATTTTATAGCACAAAAAAAAAAAGATAAACTCATATTTTGAACCTTTTTATGAGCTCCCAACCTTCAAAACAAAAGACACAAAAGGACCCTGGAGAGTGTCACTTCTTATTAGTTAGTAGTAGTAGAGTTGTTCTTAAAGTGACTTGGATTACACGCTTCATTTATAGCAACTACGTTAAAAGTTTTTTCTTGCCAAACTGACATATTTATAAAAGATAATCAAAATATAAATCACATTACAAAATATAAATTTTACATAATCTTAAATTTATAAAAGTCATATTAAAAAAGTAATTTTGCTGCAGCAAATTCAAATACAATCAAAGAAGCTTTACCGTAAGGGTTTAAACAAAGAGTTGAAGGGAGAGAGGGAAAGTACATGGAGCATGGGTACAACAACAATTGATTTCGGAACATCCATTACAGTCAGGTTCTTTAACAGAGGCACTTGTGAATCAGTGCCAGTTAGTTTTATTACCAAATAGATGTGACCAATTCTTCAATGCAAGGTTGTTGAGCAGGGAGAGAGATGAAGAAGATGGTTCCTTCACAAAAGAATCAGGTTGTGAAGCTGTGAAGAGTGTGATGGATGAGGAAAGTGAGGCGGCTAGGGAAATCAGACAAAACCGTGTCGCAGATTGACAGGTCTGTTCGCAATGATTTAGAGTCTGTCACATGCTTCAATATTTAATTGCAGCACTTTTTCTGATCTTTTTCGTATTTGTCTTATTTCATTGTCTGATGCGATGATTCTTTTGTCCAACAAAAAGATGCAATGATTCTTGACCATGTTGCCCTTCTTTACTCTGCGTGTGTATGTGTGTCTCCGTCTGATGTTATATAAGTATAGGTTAATGGCAAGAAAAGGAAGGTTTGGATTAGCTTGCCTACCAGGTTAATGGCAAGAATATGAAGGTTTGGATTAGCTTGCCTAACAGGTTAATGGCCTCTTGGTGGCAAGAATAGAAAGGTTTGCATTAGCTTGTCTAACGTCATTTTCATTTATGGTATAAAAGATAAATACATGAGATGAGTCTTAGATCGACTAACATGAGTATACTTTTTAAATGCAAATTTAAATAGGCTATGCAATTCAATCTTTCAGATTACATATTTTATGAGACCAGTACTATATTTTTATGTAAAAATATATAAACTAATTCAAATTGTTAAACTTTTCTTTCAACAGTTTTGAACTACTATTTTTTAACTTTTAAGTCCAAACAGGGAAGACTTCTCGACCTTGATGGGTGGTGCAACACTAAATTTTAAAGAAATGACAGCATTTGAATCATATAGGCTGAACTATTTTTAGAGGAATATCTGCTAGCTAACCTTATTGATGCTGAAGAGTATCTTTTATTTTCTGGGCAAAAGGAAATGGTGATTTGGCTATAACAATATTTTCAAGGCAAAAGTTAATTAGTTAAATGACCATGATTATTGCATTTGCAATTGGAACTATTGCTCTACATTCTCAGGAGAATGGAATTGAAGCTCATTGCCTGTAGCCGTGATTTCCCTTTGTTGTGTTTATGTGTGCTAAAGGGGACTTTCTAGCTAATATCATGACAACATTAGGCAATTTAATCATATACGATGCAGGATCAGTCTTTCTCTGGTGATGTATACATAATCTTCTCCGATTATTAGTCATGAAGCCGTCTAGTCTTGAATCTTGCCTTTTGAGTTTTCACCACTTTATGGTGATTGATGGGATCAATGAATCTTGCCTTTTGAGTTTTCACCGGGTGAATGGTAACATAATGGTGGGATATGATTTTTGCTCCAATGATAACCACTTATGTATTTTTACTTCCAAGAAAAGCATATGGTGCTGGACCTTTTCAGAGGTAAAGCACATGTGTATTTTTACTCATTTACCCTTTATATTACTATATTATATTTAGGTGGTTTATGATTCTTTATCTTCTTATCTTCTTAATGGTTATATTTCTTTGATTGGTATTGCTTACAGTGATCCTATATATAAATATATAAATACACACACGTGTGGGTATGGAACATATCATTTCTGAATATGCCATCCACTTTAAACCTAAATCAGAGATTCTCAGAACCTAATCTACGACGCCATGGAAGAAGCTTTTATGCACATATCAATGTATCCATGGTTAGCTTTTGGTCACATAAGCCCATTTGTTCTACTCTCAAACAAATTAGCCCAAAGAGGACACAGAATCTCCATCTTCATCCCCACAAGAACACTGTCCAAGTTGCAGCATTTGAACCTTCATCCTCATCTCATCACCTTTATACCTATCACTGTTCCTCACGTTGAAGGACTTGTTCCTCATGGTGCAGAAACAACCTCAGACGTGGATCCATCCCTAATACCGCTTCTCATGAGTGCTATGGATCGTACCCAGAAACAAGTGGACGATCTCCTGATTCAGCTCAAACCCAACATTGTTTTCTTTGATTTTACGCACTGGCTGCCAAATCTGGCGCGACAACTGGGAATCAAATCGGTTCAATACATGAT
The DNA here is from genome assembly GCA_037074495.1 of Acacia confusa. Lineage (NCBI taxonomy): Eukaryota > Viridiplantae > Streptophyta > Magnoliopsida > Fabales > Fabaceae > Acacia > Acacia confusa. The sequence continues at coordinate 7,955,208 of CM073509.1, forward strand.
TACCGGTTTAGTAGGAGCAGCCTATTACATATCCAGAGAAAATCCATCCGATGATGGGTTTCCGGATAAGTCTATCAGGCTTCACAAGCATGAGGAGAAAAACCATGAGAGAATCAAGGAAATGGAATTTGGAAACGGTGTTCGCTTCGTTGATCGGCTTGAATGGGGTGCGAGGTCAGCAGATGGTGTGGCGCACAGAAGTTGTAGAGAAATAGAGGGTCCTTTTGTGGACTATCTAGAAAAAGTGAGGGGGAAACGTATTTTGCTCTCAGGACTTGTAATACCAGAGTCACAAACCTCAACTTTAGAGCCAAAATGGGATCATTGGCTTGCAGGATTCAAGCATGGTTCTGTCATTTACTGTGCTTTTGGAAGCGAATGCGATTTCGAGCTTCCTCAATTCCAAGAATTGTTGCTCGGTCTTGAGCTATCAGGTATGCCATCATTTGTACAGCTTCAAGAGCGAATTACTGTTACTTAGTGAGAGATTAATAATTTAACCAACTTCCCTTCAACCAAACCATACTTGACTTTACAGTTTTCTGATCCCATTAAATAAATCCTAAATTTAAACACTGGTGTAGGGATGCCATTTTTCGTAGCAGTGAAACCTCCAAAAGGATATGACTCAGTAGAAGCAGGTTTTCCAGAGGGATTCGAAGAAAGGGTGAGAGGAAGAGGAATAGTACATGGAGGGTGGGTTCAGCAACAGTCAATATTGAAACATCCATCCGTTGGCTGCTTCGTCACTCACTGTGGTGCTACTCATCCACTGTCAGTTGGTGTTTTTAGTACCCTCCGGTACTTCTGATCAGATGTTCATTGCAAGGATGTTTGCCCAAAGCTTCAGAGCAGGGGTTGAAGTGAAGAAAGGAGAAGAAGATGGACTCTTCACAAAGGAGAGTGTGTGTGAAGCAGTGAAGAGTGTGATGGATGAAGAGACTGAGATTGGTAAAGAGGTCAGAGCAAATCATGCTAAACTCAGAAACATCTTGCTCAGTGACAACTTTGAGTTCAATTATATTGATAATTTTTGTCACCAACTTCAAGATTTACTCAAATGAGAGGTCCACGTTGAAGTGGGTTAGCCAGCATATGCAGCTAAATGCCAAGCGTATGTACATGTTTGTGCGCCAGAAATAAAGTAAATCTGTTTGTGGTTTAGCTTTTCCTTATCTCGTGGAAAGAAAATTGTTTGTTTTGTGCAAACTTATGGTTAATATGTTATTGATTAATAATATGTGTACGTGTTTTTCTGTTGTGAACTTAAAGTATTTACATGTCACTTTGAACTGAAGCAAGAGCATTAAGATTAAAGCCTTCTCAACAAGTGCAATTTCCACTTGTTTTTTTCACCTTTTATATGATTTTGGTCTGTTTTCTTGTTAACAATATTCATTAAAGAAATATAATGAAAAAGATGAAGAATCATGCATTATCATATTAACCACATAAGAGTAATATGCTTGTATAAACTATAACTCACTTGAGTTTAACAATAATCAACCCTCACCTAAACATGATTAATAACTAACCCTAATTCTAGGGATCTAAGAGAACTTCTTTCTTTAGAGAAAGAGAAACATATTAGTGTATCTTTCTTGACATGGTGTGAATACATCTCACTATTCAACACACTAAATCATATTAACTAAGACCCTTCATATAAATTAAGAGCTTAATCGACTATCTAACTAATTACCTTATATTTCTAACAAGAACCTCAAGTTGGGCACTAATTATCTTAAAAGCGCTCAACTTAAACAACACAAACTAGAGGGTGTAAGATTATTTAAATTTTTTGCAATCTACAAAATAATACAGATATTTCTTCACAACACTCCTCTCCATGTCCATTTGCCGATTCACCTTTGAAGGGCTTCAATCTGTAAGCTTCTGCAATAATTGCCTCACATTGTAGTGCCACCAAGCATCGACCATATTCCTCTTAGAACAACATTAACACACTACTTCTTTCAGAACCTGGACGCGCTTCTTCAACAGCCCCACATTGAACCCAACAGCAGGAAATGTAGTTAGTACAATCTTTCCAAGCCTGGGCTTATCATTTCTAGAAATATCCATGAGAATTTGCATTTCCCTTTTGATAGTCTCAATGCCTTCAACCTCTTCATTGTTGCCCCCTCCAATTAAGTATCTCACAGACTCATTGTAAAACTATTCCTTAGTAGAAGACTGATTATCTCACCCCCTGCGTTTTCTTTTTTAACTGCTTTCACCTACTCTCCCAGCTTTGCAAAGTTAGCAGATTGACTCATATCATGGAATCAACAAAATTAGCAACCATGGGATAATAATAATCTTTGAGTAAAAGGAGAAATAGGAAGCCATAGAGAACCATCAAACCGAAGCCTTGTTGTGCAACTCCCTGAACATTGGTCAAGGATGCCCAAATTCCAGGAAGAGCAACACGAGTTTAAAACAAAGGCAGTGGGATGGGTTGGAGCTATTAGCACCAGCAAAACGTTGACCTCGTTGGTTAAAGGGAATCAATTAAAACCTAGCAATGAACCAAGAAAGTAGCAAACCGCATCAATAAAGATTACTATTAGCCACCAACTATCCAGATCAGCCACTGCAGAACTGAACTTATTGTACCTAACTGATTTTTCCTTTGGCGGGCTTTGCTTGCTTGACAGTTGACATTACAAATCTCGTTGTATATTTTGAACAGAGGGTTGAAGAAGGAGCAGTGATACTGACTATTACTTTCTTGGGGGAGGAGGAGTTAGAGACTTGCCTGTAAGCATAGGCCTGAGAAGATCCTTGATTGTAATCAACTGGGTTTCTCTCATGTCCCTGAAATGGCAAAGTATTTGTTTGATTTCCTTATGGCACATTGTATTACCAAAACAATGAACTTCCTCATCAAGCTCTAACGAACTTAGAAGTTTGAATGCTGCAATATAATTGTGCTCTGTGACACTGAAGCTTCCACGACCAAATTTGTAACCCCACCTACCAAATCAAGAATGGCCATAAGCAACTCCATGAAGTAGGCGAAGATCCATTAAGCAAGCTCCCGCATATCCATGATTTCTCAGCCATTGAGAAATTTAGGACCCCCTTCTATGCCGTTAATACAGAGCAAATGGCCGTATCCATTACAGTGAATAATTCCATGCAAGAGACGACTCTGATTATCAAGAAAACCTTCAGTCAACGGTTTATTACCGGCGGTGATAATGAAATGGTACCTTCTCTTCGATAAACAATGGTTGCTCCAGCCTGCACATCTACAATGATCGCAGAAGGGGTGCGAAGAGTGGTAGACATTCTCTTCGATGTTCAAAAGAGGGGTCATACAGTTTGATTTCTCGTGCATAAGAACGGTGGTCCATAGAGGCATGCCCTGGATCTAAGAATCTTCAAGCTCTCCACATTCTTGAATAAAGAGACGAATGTTATCTCTAAAAGGTCCGTAAGAACTGAAGGCCAATGCCATATCGGACTGAGCCGAGATGACCGTTGATTCTTCAACGGCGAAACAACACCCATCGTAGAGTTCCAAAGATCGCCGAATATAATAAGTTCTCGCGGATGAGAGTCCCCCATCACGGCGGAGAGCGTAAACATGAACGGCGGCGGATGCACAGTAGTGAAGATCGAACAACGGCCGATCTGGAAACGGCAAAGAGAAAGCTAGGTCTTGCTCAAAGAATCCTCAAAACGCAGCGGTAGAAGCAATGACCCCTTTTTTGGGCTGAAACGCAAGAACAACAACTTTGGACTGACAGAGAATGTTAGGCCCAACAAATAGCATGCTCATAGTAAACAATAACAATTAAAAAATATATATCAGAGAAGATAAAGAATAATGTATTATTGTATTAACTATATAAGAGTAATATGCTCGTACAAATTTTAATTCATTTGAATTTAACACTGATGAATCCTCATTTAGAAGTGATTAACAACTAACCCTAATTTCTAGGGATCTAAGATGGTCTTTTTATCTAGAGACTTACATTAACATTTTTATTAAGATGGTGTGTATTTCACTATCCAACATATTAAACCACATTAATTAAGATCCTTTATATAAATTAAGGTATTAACCAAATAACTAATTAATCATCTTATATTTCCAATATTTCTTAATTAGATCAATTTTAAAATTTTAATATATAGGTTTAAGGTGAAAAAATACCCATAAATTTTTCCAAAAGAATATCTGGCACCATAAATTTTTTATAGTGCAAAAATACCCATAACTAATAATAAACTTCCCTTTTGTGAGGCCCATGTCATTATTTTTTTAATGATTATTTAATTAAAAAAGACTTTCCTCCCTCTTCCCTTAAGGAGATCCCCTCATCTTTTTTTTTCCCTCACTATCCCTCATGAGTTTATCTAGACCGTTAATTGGGAAGAAGAGAGAAAAGTTAAAGTAATATTGTGATCTTTTGGATTGGTTGAAGAAATATAATTTAAATAATATAAGGAATGATAAGAAAATGATCACGAGAAAAACTGGACTAGGGATGAGCATGGGCAGGGCTGGGTAGGGCAAGACCCTTGCCCATGCCTTGCTCGAAAAATCACTGGGCAGTAAAATGCAGCTCGGTGCCCAGCCCTATCCAATAGAAGCCCTAACATTTTTGGGCTGGGCAAGGCGGGCTTCCCATTTGGCACCAACTCTGGTGCCACATTAGTAGCGGTTTCTAGGATAAACCGCGACAAACTAACCGTCACAAATATTCACGTCATTGTGCGCCAAATTGACGCCACATTTGTTGCGATTTGTTTGGAAATAACTGCTACAAATATTATTGCAAAATGACCCGTGCTTTGGCACCAATCCTCCTCTACGAGCGCTACAAATACATGATTTAGTAGCAGTTTTTTTTTTTTACCACTATTGAGTAACCATTACAAATCATAGTTTTTCTTTTTTGTAGTGTCTTCCAAGAGATTTGAAGAAAGAGTGAGAGGAAGAGGGATACTACATGGAGGTTGCTAAAGAGAAGAAGATGGATCTTTCACAAAGGAGTGTGTGTGAAGCAGTGAAGAGTATGATAGATGAAGAGAGTGAAATTAGTAAAGAGGTCCGAGAAAATCATGCTAAACTCAGAAACATCCTGCTCAGCGACAACGTTGATGAGTCCAATTATATCGACAATTTTTGTTACTTGCGTCAAGATTTACTCAAATGATGATCCATGTTGTTCAAGCCAATAAGCGTAAGCATAGATTAATTAATATAGTTATGCACTCTAAATAAAGTGTTTGGTTTAGATTTTCGTTTTCTTTGTATGTTTGTGTGAAACTTAATGGTTGGTCTTATCTTGGTTATAACTATCTCTATCAGCACTGTTGTCTTCTTTCATCGATCTTCTATAATTCAACCATGAACCGGACGCATATGAGTTGACTTTGGCCTCGTTTTCTTAATTAGAGACCAATTTTAAAGTTTTAACATATCGGGTGAACCAAGTTTGACACACATGTACGTTCCATAATCCAGCCCATTTCAAATAATAAGTACTCATAACTAATTCACAGGTATTAAAAAAAGTTTGAAGCATTATATTTATCAAGAAATTTAAGTGATTCTGAATATTATCCTTATTAATATATATATTACCCTAGCTAACATCAAATTAATTTATTCTCTCTCGCTATTCTTATTAAATATGAGTAGGTATATATGAAAGAAAACGTCTAATACTCTTTAAAAAGGACCAAGAACAACTTATATAAAATTTAAGTAATTTTTAACTATTTTCATTTACATGTGTTAATTAATTTGAAGTGACTTGTATTATTTAAGAGCGGGACGAGTAAGGGGAATACATAATTAGAGATAAGTGTGGGGGGATGCATGTGAAAGCCAGAGGATTTCTCCTTTAATTTTATGTGCATTACTTATATTGGTGGTTTAGATTAGCTTATTTATTTAAGTTTACGTGAAATAAATATATAAAAATAATTTTATTTTCTGAAGGATAACAATACTTATTTTAAGCTAATCTCGATCCATATGCATAGACCAAAAGATATCGATGCATGTGAGCGCCAGACGATTTCCCAGTTTACATGCTGTAAACCACGTGGAAGGAGACGCACATGAACGCACTAAGCTCACGTTTCAAATGTCATGGAGTTGCAAGTTCGTTGACTTTGGATGGAACAGCTGGAGGCTCATCAAAATTGTAATGAGTACCTGTCTAGCAGGAACGATGATTCAGGGGCTCCTTTGGCTCCTAGTTGTGAGTCTTGGCGACCACTGGAGGAAGGTTGGGTAAAGGTGAATGTGGTCGGTGCTTTCTCGGAAGTACTCTTTCTGGTCATTATTATAAGGCACCGACTACTTTTTCTTACAAACGAAAATGGAAGTTAACTCATTAATTAGGTCCAAAATTAATAAATATTTCCAACTTTACCCCTATTTTAATGATATAGATTTAAATTAGTTAGTTAAAAAGAGGATATAATGGGAAAATAGTAATAAATGAGTTAGTTAAAGTAAGTTGGTGCTTTATAATAAGGACCAAAAAATGTTGGTAGTTGGAGCCTTATAATAAGGACCAGAGGGAGTAACTATGAATAGCGCATGTGGGGGTTTGTTTCAAAATTCCGTTGGAAGATTTATCAAAGGTTTTATACATCCTCTTGAAGATGGGGATGAATTAACTGCGGAAATTTGGGCTTGTTTAATTGGATTCAAAATGGCATGGACTATGGGCTATAGGAAAGTTTGGGCAGAAACTAATTCTATGGAGACTTTTAACCTTATTCAACATGGCCATAGGTAAGTTCACAGGGATTCTGGTCTTCTTGAAGAAGTGAAGGGTCTGATTGAAATGGATTGGAAAACAATGATCACTTATGCACCTCGGTCGGCCAACTATGCGGCGGATTATCTAGCAAAGAGAGGACTTGGAACAAGGCAGGGCCTTTTTGAAGTATATCAACCTTCTGAGGCTTTAGAGACAATACTTTGTCAGGATTGTATTGGATGTAATATACCGATAAGACATTAGTTGAGGTGTCTTTTACTTTATCAAAAAAAAAAAAAAATTGTAATGAGTACCCAAAACTCATTAGATTTTGACTTTTTAAATATGATCTAAACGGTTTAGATTTAACTAAGCTTTTGATTCAAAAAGTATCATTCGAAAATAGAAGGTGAAAAAAATAAGAGGATTGATTTGGGGGTGCATTGATTTAGAAAAACACACACACACACACACACACACACACACACACATATATATATATATAAGGGAAACTTTAATTTGGGTAATAGATGGTTGATGATAGGCTAGACACAAGGAATTCAAAAATTAGTTCCGTCAGATAAGTATTGAGCTTTGAGAAGGATCTGACAAAATAAAAGAGCTGAGAGGGTAAAAGATTCTTACACATCGTGATAGCTGGGGTTACTGATATAAAAACTAGTTGGGATCAGTAATAATTTGATTTTATATAGGGTTAAGGTGCACCCAACACAATCAACTATGGGCTAAGGAGCACCCAGAACAATAAACTAATAAGTCGACCTTAAATGCCAAACAACTCTAGAAAACCTAAAATTGGCACAAAATCGTTACATGCTGTGCGAAACGCCGTCAGATGCAATTTGATTGAGGAAATAATTTGCCACACAATACAACACGTGGCCTCTGAGTCTGCATAAATGAAAACATGGAAGGTAAAAACACATCTGGACATGGAGAATCGATGAAGCATTTAGGGCCGCATTCTATTTGGGGAAAAAAGGAGAGTCGGGAGACGGAGATCGTCGCTGAGGAACACATCATCATCAACAGTAAAAAAGGTCTTGAATGGCGTCATTTGCGACATCGTCGAGTGGAAGATGCAGGTGGAGGGTGGTGCTAGTTCGACAACCGAGTCGCGAGGAGGAGTATGAACCTCCAAGGAGGTATTGCAATCACACAATGTTGGCGTCGAGATGGACAGCTTGGACTGATGGCAACCCAGGTCGGAGGTTCTATGGTTGCCCATTGTACAACCAGGTAAGCAACCCAGGTCGGAGGTTCTATGACTTTTGATCCCTTGCTTATTCTTTTTGCAATTGTCTCAGAGTGTTTGTTTATAATTGCGCTCTATTTCTATTAGCATTGTGTATATGTCATTGTTTGCAATTGTTGTTGCTACCTCTGATTGAAAATTGGTTCATGTTTTTTCCACTAGTATGGAAGAACAAAAAATGAAAAATGCTTCATTTCATAAATAGTTACTCAAAGTGCTTCTTATCAACCATTTGAAACATCATACAAGTTTAGCCTTCACAATTTACACTTTTAACAGTATAAAGTGAGCTAGAAACACACATTGTGATTGACACAAGATATAGACAGTGTTATGTTATACTAGTAGTTTAGTAAAATAAGAAAACAAAATTATAAATCAGTGTGACAATATAAAAACATAAAGAGTAAGAAACAAAAAAGGTGATCTCAATTGTTGTAACAAATTTATTTCAATTTTTTTGTATATTAGTTATGTATTGTATTTCTTGTACCCTTATTTTTTGTAACCCAATTTTTGAACACAGGATGGGGCGTGTGGATTCTTCTCTTGGCATGATAACGAGTTCGGAGAGAGGGAAATTACTGTGATTAAGGAGCTTTTAGACGACATAGACAAATTATATGATGAAAATTGCAATCTCCGAAGAGCAAAGCATGGGCAAAGACTTGGTGAAGAGATTGATGCAATACATGGTGAATTGAGGAAGCTTAAACACAGAAATGTGTTGTATGATGGGGAACTTAGGAAGGGGAAAAACAAGTTTAAAGTAGCAATGACATTGTTTACATGTATTTGGTTGTGTGTATTGTATGTAAAGATGTAATTGGTATGTGTAATTTAGTTGTGGTTTAAATTAGGTAGTTATGTAGGTGTAGTATGGAATACATATTTGTATCTGGAGTTGGAAGCTGTGGGAGGTTAGGAATAGAATAGTTTTTGGTGAAGCAATATTCTCAGCTGAGGGGATTTTTGTTCCTCTAGGTGCAACCTTATTTTGTAGCCTTCTAGTTGATTAGTTAGTTTTGTATATTCCTCTAGAGCACGTTATGTTGTTGTATTCCAAAACAGAAATGTTTAATTTAAATTGCTGTAAACAAATGCTTAAAAACCATGCACTTTGGACTTTGGTGCAAAATCCTATCTACGGTCAAGAAACGTTGAACAAGTAACTGTGACTGGTTGGCAACAAAAATTTTAGCTAAAATGCAACAATAATCCAACTAATTGCAACAAAATAAGAAAGATAACACCTGATTACAACAATAACCAATACTAAAATTTTGGTTACACCCTTTATCATTAAGGTAATAACAAGGAAAGCAGACAAGAAAGGGTTTTTCAATCAAGATTAAAGAGTTTATGGTTTTTGCAGAAAGTAGAATTTGTTTGCCTCTAACAGAAGTAAGACATCTATCTTCTATGATTTTGCCGTGCTTGTCTACGATATTGGCTTTAGACATGTTAAAATAGAATTGTCTCACTATGTTTGGACTATATGGAGTGTTAATGGCTAAGAGATTTTTGAATTGATCTAACCATGGAGATAAATCAAGATTGCAATCCTTTTTAAGTGTATCCAAATCCACATACACTATAGGACAAAAACTACGAGGTTCAAATTCTTCTTTAAAATGTTTGAGTTCAGGTTCTGAGAATGGAGTTGGATTATAGATATAATATGACCTATTAGGAGGCTTCAATAAATCTGGAATGGATTGCAGTTGAGGTTTCTCCCTTCCTGTACGATGATTACTCGTGGGGGGTGCCTAAAATAGTAAATAAATAAGAGACAATTAATTGAATGTCGCAAGTAATGGAAACAATTAACACAAATAGAATCCAACAAACCAGATTCAGTATGAAATTATAACTTTTTAAGGAAATTACCTCTTTGCATGTGCTTCTATTATGTCCTGCGGTCTTACAGATGCTACACTTCATAACAATGCCTTTTTTGCTGAATCGTTCAACATGAGGTGTTGAACCTGAAGCCATGTTGTCATCAACTTGGCTACTAATTCCGTGAGTCAAGGACGTGTATCTATTCAACCTTCTTTGGGGTTCTTCAGTCCTCTTTCTTTTCTTTGGAGGTCTGCCCGGTAATTTGCATATAGGTGGTGGTAGTATGGGGCCGAACTTGTCTGTTTCCCAAAATACTTGTCCTCTAACAGGTTGGAATTTTGTCTTATAGCTCGCTAGATATGTATCCCTATGGTAATACTATGAGATTTGAGTAATGGGATCTAGATTGGCATGATACATCGCAGAAATTGCATGTTGGCATGGGATTCCGGTTAAATCCCAAGCTTGACAGGTACAGACTCTCTTACTAAGGTCAACTGTGTGCCTATCCTTCCCCTCATTTATCTCAAACCCATCATCATCGTTAAAAAATATCCTGCAATTTACCGCCAAGTACCTATTTGTCTCAAAAAGTTTCATACATTTTGGGCTATAGTTGGCCTTCCAACTGGTTATTATTTGCTTACTATCAACCCATTTGTCCATCAACTTAATCCTAATGCCATCTATCATTTTAATTACAGGCAAATACCTATACTCATTAATCCAGGCATTAAAACTCTCACTCACATTACTGTCTACCACCATAGACAAGCATCTACTATTAAAAAAGGCTCTTACCCATCCCTTAACAGGGTAACTCACTACTGCTTCAGCTGCTGCCTTGTTCACTTTGTCCAATGCCTTCAGGTTGTCATTGAATTGTTCTTTGTAGGTGCTCCATGCGCAACTGAAGAATTTTTTCTTCAGCTCATTTCCCCTCCACCGTTTGCTCCAGTTCGCATAAACATGTCTTGCACACAACCGGTGCTCAGCGAATGGAAGGACGTCATGTACAGCTTGTAGCAACCCCTACAAGTAAGAACAGTTCAGATATACAAAGAATGGCTGCAATTACTTTATAGCACACGTATATGTAAAAAACTGTACCTTCTGCATGTCAGACATTATTGTAACTTTTCCACCATCATCAAGGTCAAGCGAGGATCTCAGCCAATGTATGAACCAACTCCAGTTAACAGTTGTCTCCTTCTCAGTCAAAGCAAAAGCTAGGGGAAACATACTATCGTTTGCATCTAAACCCATAACGGTTAGCAAAATTCCCCTAGCTTTTCCTTTCAAAAAAGTGCCATCTAGCTTAATAAATGGCCTGCACCCTAATTTCCACCCAACCTAATAGTTTAATGACATAAGAGGACACATTAGCGGCAACATAATTCACAAACAGACAACAAGTAATTCATGAACAGACATCAAATAATTCACTCACATACAACAATTAATTAACTAACATGGAAAAGGTATTGTAAGAGAATATGACATACATACCTTAGATGCATTAAAACAGACGTACATTCTTCTAAACACTCTCCTTCCTTGATCTAAAGCTTCCCCACTTAACTCCACACTAACATCAGATCCGGGATTTGACAGTTTCAGCTCATTGCAATAAACTTCTAACTTGGCATACTCATATGCAAAACCCCCTTCCATGTCTTCCATTATCATCCTTTTAGCCCTCTTACACTTATATCTGTTGACAAATATTTTCAGATCACACTCAACATCATTCTTCATCTCATTTACACTGTATTGAGGATTATCTTGTACTTTATCCTTGAAATATTCAGCTAGCCACCTCGCACTAGCCCTTTGATTCTTATAAACCCTAGCACACATGTGCTCATGATTCAGCGATTTCACCATGTACCCAGGACCTTCGCTATCTCTACCTGCATACAACCTAAATGGGCAGCCCTTTTCACATGTGACAATGACCATCTTTTTGTCACTTCTAACTATTTTGACATTCACCCCCTTCTCAATAGCATAGTTATCAATGGCCTTCCTCATCTCACCTTTATCCAAGAATGTCATTCCCAATGTGAATGAGGCCCTTTTTTCAAAGCCATCCCCCTCCCTTTGGCTATCCCACACTTGTAGACTTAAATTTCGCTCATCCTCATCACTAGATATATCCTCAGGGTCTTCATGTATTTCATAATCATCAACTAACCGACTTCATTATCACTATACTCTGACCCTGACTCTGAATGTTCCATGTAGCTATCATCATGACTACCAAAGCCATCTTCGTCATCCCTACTAATGTTATCACAATGGACTATCCCACCTATGTCATCTACCTGACTTACCTCATCTACCTCACCTAATTTTGCATAATCATCGGTTCCAGGAATATTTCCTAATACATCATCTACCTCACCTAAATATTCTATATAATCATCTATTCCAGGAATATTTTCAAATTCTATATATTCATCCACCTCATCATCTTTCCCTTTTCTCGCCATTACACCTGTTGGAACTCAAGCATGCAGTTAATTGTCAGCCATCGGGAGGGAAAAACCACTGATAAGGTGAAAGCAATTGAGGAAAATTCAATAAATCATGACATCAGCCACAAATATAGGCAGATTTGAACCCGCAGAAAAAGTTAACACTCTTAATGTAACAATAATTATAGAAATGTTGTTCCTATATTGTTTGATGTAAAATACCATCACCATATGGTTCCATTAACAAATGATAACATACTAGCAGGGACGGATCTTGTAAAATACCATCACCATTTTGTCATTCTGTTTTTCAAATCACAGAGAAGCCAAACATTTTATTCATTTCTTTTTCATAGGAAGCTTGAGTGATAGTTTTAAATTGAAATGATAAATTTGGTAAATACCTGCAACTTGTATGTGGCAGTCTGAAGTCCTGCAGAGGGAAGGAGAAAACATAGAGAAGAAAAAAAAGGGAAAAATCAGAATCTCAGACAAGAACTTTTATTAGAATTAAGAACAAATGTTTGACAAAATAACGTAGGAGGTAAGAACAAATGTACGATTAGCAAAAACCCTAGCCGATTATCGATTCCATCCATCCGTGCGCCATTGTCATCCGAGATTCTTCAACCACGATCACCATCGTCAACGGGATTCCAGCTCCAACAATCTCTCAAACTTTCCAACAACGATGATCTCACCACATTCTCTCAAACCAGGTCTGACAATCGACTCTCGTTCGTTTTTTCCCCAATATAATTTACCCCTAAATGCTTCTTTCAATGTCAAATGTGTTTTTCCCTTCATCTTTTTCGTTTAGGCTAACTCAGAGGCCACGTGGTGTATTGTGTGGCAAATTATTTCTTCAATCATTTTCATCAGACGCCGTTTGAAATGCATGTAACAGTTTTGTGCCAATTTTAGGTTTTCCAAAGTTGTTTGGCATTTAAGGTCTACTTATTAGTTTATTGTTTTGGGTGCTCCTTAGCCCATAGTTGGTTGTGTTGGGTGCACCTTAACCTTTTTAATATATAAGACTTTAAATTATTTTATTTTATATTTATTACTTTTTTTAGTACCTATTCCTATTAATTAATTGTACATGCATGTTTTGTGGGAGTTTGTATTAAGGAGTAGTTTCAAAGGAAATTATTTAAGAGGGTAACCATCCATCACATGTATTTAAAATAAATAACTAATTTAATTAATTTCTTTAATCTGTCTAAATTATTAGTTAGTAGATTATATATTAAGCACTGGTATTATCATATTTACCAGAAAATGTCCGATGCTTTCAGGTTGTCTCACTGAAATTTGACTAATTAAAATGCAATACCTAATTTAACTTTCTTAAGGGACATCTTCTACTTTAATAATATCACATCCTCTTTCTTCATCTTTTCTTTCTCTTGTTGGAGGGATCAACCAGAAGCACGTGGAGTCATCACATTCTTATTTGCAATTCTCCTTAGATCAAGTAAGATATCCTGATTGATGACACTATATATATGTATATACTATATCATTCCTGAATAGCCCACAAGAAACCTAAACCAGAGATTCTCAGAACCCAAACAACGACGCCATGGAAGAAGCTCGCATGCACATAGCAATGTATCCCTGGCTAGCTTTTGGGCACATAAGCCCATATATTGTACTCTCAAACAAATTAGCCGAAAGAGGACACAGAATCTCCATCTTCATCCCCACAAGAACACAGTCCAAGTTGCAGCATTTGAACCTTCATCCTCATCTCATCACCTTCATACCTATCACCGTTCCTCATGTTGAAGGACTTGTTCCTTGTGGCGCTGAAACAACCTTAGATGTGGATCCATCCCTAGCACCCCTTCTCATGACTGCTATGGATCATACCGAGAAACAAGTGGAGGATCTCCTGATTCTCCTAAAACCCAACATTGTTTTCTTTGATTTCACGCACTGGCTGCCAGATCTGGCTCGACGACTGGGAATCAAATCGGTTCAATACTGGATTTCTGGTTTAGTAGTGACAGCTTATGTCAAATCCAGAGAGATTCCGTCTGATGGGTTTCCTGATAAGTCTATCAGGCTTCACAAGCATGAAGAGAAAATGTTTGAGATGATGAAGAAAATAGAATTTGGAAGTGGTGTTAGCTTCTTTGCTCGACATAGGTTGGGTGCAAGGTCAGCAGACGCAGTTGCGTACAGAAGTTGCAGAGAAATAGAGGGTCCTTTTGCGGACTATCTAGAAAAAATGTCGAGGAGACGCATTTTGCTAACAGGGCCTGTAATACCACCAGAGTCACAAACCTCAACTTTAGAGCCAAAATGGGATCAGTGGCTTGCAGGATTCAAGCATGGTTCTGTCATTTACTGTGCTTTTGGAAGTGAATGCGTTTTAAAGCTTTCTCAATTCCAAGAATTGTTGCTCGGTCTTGAGCTATCAGGTATGCCATCATTTCTCAATTTCAAGAGTTTCTACGTTGCGATGTTACAAATAAGTAGCAGATGACTACTTTTATTACTAATTGAGAGATTACTTTAATTAGCTTCCCTTCAACCAAACCCATCCTTAAATTTACTGCTTTTTTATCCCACTAAATAAACCCTAACTTCAAACCATCTGGTATAGGGATGCCATTTCTTGCAGCAGTGAAACCTCCAAAGGGATGTGACTCGGTAGAAGCAGGTTTTCCAGAGGGATTCGAAGAAAGGGTGAGAGGAAGAGGAATAGTACATGGAGGGTGGGTTCAGCAACAGTTAATATTGAAACATCCATCTGTTGGCTGCTTCATTACTCACTGTGGTGGTAGCTCTATGTTAGAAGCACTTATCAGCCAATGTCAGTTAGTGTTTTTACCCTCCCTTCCTCCTGATCAGATGTTCAATGCAAGGATGTTTGCCCAAAGCTTCAAAGTAGGGGTTGAAGTGAAGAAAGGAGAAGAAGATGGACTCTTCACAAAGGAGAGTGTGTGTGAAGCAGTGAAGAGTGTGATGGATGAAGAGAGTGAGATTGGTAAAGAGGTCAGAGCAAATCATGCTAAACTCAAAAACATCTTGCTCAGCGACAACTTTGAGTCCAACTATATTGATAATTTTTGTCACCAGCTTCAAGATTTACTCAAATGATGATTATGATCCATGTTGTTCAGGCCAAGCGAATGTATCGGATTAATTATGCACTCTAAATATATACAAAGTGTTTGGTTTAGATTTTCGTTTCCTTTGTATGTTTGTGTGAAACTTTGTAGATGGTCTTATCTTGCAATTGGTTATAACTATCTCTATCAGAACTCTTGTATTTTTCATAATACAATCATGAGTTGGACGCATATGAGTTGACTTTGGCCTCGTTTTCTTAATTGGGCCAGTTTTGAAGTTTTAATATCTGTTTGTTACATTTATAGTTCCTCCCATTCCAAATATTAGTGAATTTTAACTCATCCAGGAATGATCAATAAAAACAATTAAAAACATTAAATTTATCATAAAATAATAAGTGATTTTGAATATCATCCTTATCACCTCATTAAATTTATTTATGTGAATGTATAATTTTACTGTTAATTTATTATTGAGTTGACTTTGGGTTTCGTGTGGTATTATATATATTAAATAGGGATAAAATTTGAAAGTTGTTCAATTTTAGAGAAAAATTAATAAAGTCTAAGGTTTTCCTCAATTTATGTGAAACATGTTGGAAATGTCTTATAAATAGAATCAAAGAAGTATGATGAAAAGAGAGAGAGAGAACAGAGGCGGACCGAGGTATTAGAGAAGGGGGGCACGTGCCCACCCTTGCTTTGACACGTTTTATAATTTTTTTTTTTTTAAAATCCTTCCTCAACTACCACGCTGCTTACTCGTATTCTGTTTCTCTTTTTTGACCTAGCAGCCGTACAACCCAGAAGCTCGGTCCTCGGACGCACAGAAGCTCGGACGTTGGACGTCGACCACCAAAATTCCTCTATTCTTCAGGCTAGTTTCATCTTCCTACGCCTCTTTTGATTGCCCGATGAATTAGTACTACACTTTTGTAGTTTTGTATGTATAGTTTTGATTTTGATTTAGGATTCAGGATCTGTTTTTATTTTGATTTCCGACCTGTTGATTGCTTTTATTGACTTCGATTTTGATTGCTTATTCTTCAGGCGAGAATCCTGATTCTGGATTCTGGATTCTGGATCTTGGCTTTTGATTCCTTTGCTCTTGAGTCTTGACCACTCGGGTACCAGCGTATATGCCATTTACGACAAAAGTGACGAGCTTCAGTTTTTTGGCTTATCGCATAACATTGCTGCAAGCATTTCTACTCACCGGAAATCAGTTCCAGAGCTCGTTGGCTCCGTGAAGGTAAGGGTAACATGGTTTTTTCTATGAAGTGAATAATTATTTATAAGACATTTGAAAAAATTGATAAAAGGATTCATTTGCTAGGATCAGTTGGTTATTAAATATCTTATTAATAGCTGTTGCATAATTAAATTTTTCACAAGCAAAGATTAATTGAAGCTTCCAAGTACAGCTGTTTTTGAATATATCTTTGTATCATGTTCATGGCAAAGGAAATGTGTATCGGATTATGCAAAGGTTCAGAAATTGAGAAGCCAAAAATGGAGAAAAGAGACAAGGAAAGCATAACTAGTTGCTCTGCTCGTGTCTTGCTTTCTTACAATAATAGAAATAAAATGATAGCAGTGCATTACACATTTGAATTTCTCCTTGTTTCACTCGTTTGTTTTTTCACCTTTCTTGTGGTACACAGTTAGCTTCACCTTTTGAATATCATTTTTTACCCTTTTCATTCATATAAAAGCTTAGGGCTTTATGACTCATGCTTATAAAGATTGATGCACGTTGCACAATGATACTTTGATCACTAAATCTGGCATCTACGTCATGAATTATATAGGTGGGTTGTCTGAAGTTTACCAAGTACCATACATGAACAGATGAATTTTAGTTAAACAAACATGGGCTGGAGTTTAATATGTTGTTTAAGTTTAACCTTATGTGACCAAATTTTTTATGGCCAAGCTAATATTAGTTTTAAAACTTTGCTTTAAAAAAAAAAATTCGGGGCAGCCTCGAATCCCCCACTAATGGTGCCCCCTCTTTCATTATTTTCTAGATCCGCCACTGAGAGAGAGTATATATATTAAACATCAACATTCTATCAATTTATACTCTCTCACTACCCTTATTCAAATATGAGTATGTATATATAAAAGAAAACATTTAATACTCTTTAAAAAAGTACCCAGAACACATTCTAGAAAATAATAAGTAATTTCAACTGTTTTTATTTATATGCGTTAATTAGTTTGAAGTGACTGATAAGAAGGGCAAGTAGGGGGAGGACATAGAGACATACAAGTGCAGAGAGAGAGAGAGAGAGAGAGAGAGAGATGCATGTGAGGTTGGGTAATGCATGTGAAAGCTAGAGGATTCCTCTTTAATTTTATGGGCAATGCGTATATTGCTGGTTTAGATTAGCTTATTTTAATTAATTTTACGTTAAACAAATATATCAAAAGAATTTTATTTTTTAAAAAGCATAGCAAAACTTAGTTTAAGCTAATCTCGACCCATGCATAGAGCGACGTATACGAATGAAAGAAATTAACAGAGAGATGCATGTGGGTGCCAGACGAGTTCTCGGTTTACGTGCCATATTTCCAGGAGAAGTTGACGGATGGAGATTGGAGAGGCATATGGAGGCACTAAGCTGTCATAATAGTAATATATATAATCCCCACGTTTTACATGTTTTGGACTTGCAAGTCCCTTGACTTTGGATGGAACAGCTGGGTGCCAATCAAAATTTTGACAAGAAGCCAAACCGCATCAGATATGGATCTTCAGGTATGATATGCATCATTCAGATTTAGTTTTCTCAACTGAAAAATTTTAAAGGCTTAAGGTGCTAAAATAATTTTTGACTTTTATCAAAAGTGTAAAAGTAAACCTAAACTATTTTTTAGTGTAAAAATAATGAAAAAAACTTTTAAAATTGAGAAAAAATCGTTAAACTCAACTAATTTTTATCTATTACAATTACGAAAATTAATTTTTTGGCCCTTAAAGTTTTAACTTACTTATAACTTAATTTTTAAACTTTTGACTTACTTGTAATGTGCTTAATCCTTAATGTTTACGAGTCATTATATGTGACAAAAAAAGTGTTAAAATACCGTTAAAATTTGGTGAAGTAGATTTTACATAAATTAAAAAAAAAATAAAAAACAGTGTCCCTATCCATGTCCCCATCAGCTCACAGCCCCCTCTGCCTCTGCTAATAATGGCTTAAAACTCTTTTAAGATTGTATATACAACCTTCATTCTATTCTTTCTTTCATTTGTATATATAAATGCAAAATTGCAAGAGAAGAGGGCTAAAACTTGTGATTTTCACAATTTCAGGCTACAATGGAAGAATCGCTGCACAGAGCAATGTTTCCATGATTTGTTATGGGTCACGTAGCGCCGTAGCGGCATATTTACTATCATCCAACAAGTTAGCCAAAAGAGGATAAATTGTGTGTTTTTTGAAATAGCCATTGGGACATTTAAAAACAATTTTTCTAATTTAAGATATAAGTATATGAGAAAAATTTTATATTTATGTGAATAAGCAAGGAGTGATCCCAAAAAAACCTTTAATCTCCTTCTTTGTCCCCACAAGTACAAAATCCAAGTTACGACATTTAAACATTCATCCTCATCTCATTACCTTCGTCGCCATCACCATTATTCGTATTGAAGGTCTTCCTCATGATGCAGAGACAACCTCAGCCGTGTCTGACTAATTTGTTCCCACTCATTATCACAGCCATGGATAGAACTGAGAAACAAATTCAGAGTCTTCTCATTAATCGTCACCCAAAACTTTGTCTTCTTTGATTCTGATTATTGGCTACCAAAGCTAGCGCAAAGCTTGGGCATTAAGACTGTTCAGTATTAGACTGTTTATGCAATATCAATAGCTTACATAGAATCCTTAAAGAGACAATATAATGGGACATAATATTCTATATTTGATCCCATGCTGAATATTTTTGGACTACCTGATGTAGGATTCTCATTAAAAACACGGAAGCGCATTGAACCTATTTGATGTAGGAAAAATTAGAATCTTCATCGTTTTGATTACCTGGAAAGATGCTGCCTAGTCCACTTATGGTTGATCTTCCAGACCATCTCTCGAGGTTGATGGGAAGGTTGTGTGGGCAACCTCTTGGATGATGAGTGTCTACCTTGAGCTTGTTCTTGATGAGAGCCTCTTCTTTCTCTCTTCTCTTATGATTCAAGAAGGTGAAAGGAGGTGAAAAATGAGCTTATATACCACTACACCCAAGACCTAACCCTAAACCCATGGGTCATAGGGTTCTTGGGTTGTAGTCTCACTTAAGCCCAATTGGGCTTAAGTGTAAAGAGCACATATAAACCCAACAATCTCCCACTTGCTCTTTAAGATACAAACTTGAGTTCGTAAACCCAAGACCATGCATCCCATAAGCTATCATCATCTGATAATATATCTCATCTTTTATTTTGAGCTAGCCTGGGAATCTACCATTTGTTATTCATCAAGGCTCATGATAATCTACAAAAGATTATCTAGTTCGGTGTTACTCCACTAAAAGCCCGAATGTGATCTCCAAGAATAATGACACTTATCACACAAATATGCATTACCCCTTTATAGAATGTCTATAATTTGATTGACTAGTTTTCTGTAACCCAATCAATTATTTATTCCCTTTATTGTAATAGCTTCTCTAATGGATTACTTGCACTGGCCAGTATCTTCAATATCCAAGTACCGAAACATATCAAGGGGACATTTCCTATAAATTCCATGTTGTTTATCTCATAAACACCGATAATCAAATAGTCTCAATCCCAAAATACCAAGTTATTGGCCGTCATATAGATCAAACCTCACTTGTTGGTAAATCAAAGAATGAAAACTATTCGACTACCTATTTAAAATAAACTCAGGATTAAGAGTAACTACATAACTATAGTTATCTGGAGATTTGATTCTTTATGACAGAAAGAACAACCTTAATCAAATCTTTCCTTGATCCATTCAATGTAAGTATTAACTTACACCAATATTTTATAATGGTTTGGACAAAACCATTTCATAAAATATTGCAGCCTAAATAAAGTGCCCACCTTAATTTAATAGCTGTGAACTTATTTATCAATTGTAAGAACCTATGATCATGTCCTTTATGAACGTATCCATATGATCATATACTCCACAATTGATCCGGACCTCAGAGTCTGTAAATAGTGTGCGAAATAAATGATAAAACACCTCATTTATATCATTCAGAAAAATGCAATGTCATAATGTCTTGCTGAAAAGCACAAAATAACAAGGTGAGATAACAACTCCCTAAAGCTATAGCAAATATGGAATCCTGCTAAGACCCATAGAAGTAACATGCCTCTAGAACACACGTTCTGGCAAACTCTTAGTAAAAGGGTCAGCAAGGTTCTCTTCAAATGCTATCTTTGCTACCACAGTATCTCCTCTTTTAATTATTTCTCGGATCAAGTGGTACTTCCTTTCTATGTGTTTTTGTCTCTTGTGACACCTTGGTTCCTTGGACTGTGCTACTGCCCCACTGTTGTCACAGTAAAGTGTGATAGGACAATTAACACCTGGTATCACCTGAAGGTCCGTAAGGAACTTCTTTAACCATGCAGCTTCCTTTGCAGCCTCAGAAGCAGCTACATACTCAGCCTCTGTTGCAGAGTCAACCACATATGATTGTATTACACTTCTCCAACAAATGACACCGCTATAAAGGGTGTACACATATCCCGAGGTAGACCTTCTTGAGTCAATATTTCCTTAGAAACCTGAGTCCGTATATCCAATGGTTTCAAGACTCCCACTAGAATAGACCAACATATAATCTCTCATTCTCCGTAGATACTTGAGTATATGTTTAACCGCTACCCAGTGTTCCTCTCCAGGATCAGATTGGTACTGGCTTACTACTCCAACTGCATAGCAGATATCTGGTCTAGTACATAGAATAGCATACATAAGACTACCTACTGCAGAAGCATAAAGTATCCTACTCATGCGTCCTCTCTGCTCGAGAGTTTTAGGAGATTGCTTCTTAGAGAGATGAATCCCATGTCTGAAGGGTATAATTCCCCTCTTGGAATTCTCTATGCCAAACCTGGCAAGTATTTTATCAATGTATTTAGCCTGGGATAATGCCAAAACCCTATTCTTCCGGTCTCGCAGGAGTTTAATAATAAGAATATAATTGGCTTCCCCCAGGTCCTTCATATCAAAATTCTTGCTCAACTAGGTTTTTATGCCTAACAATACCTCTGTATCATTTCCGATAAGGAGTATATCATCCACATAAAATACCAGAAAAGATACCGCATTACCTTGGATCCTTATATACACATACGGCTCATCAGGACTTTTCTCAAAATCATAAGACTGAATGGCTTGATCAAATATGATGTTCCATGATCTGGACGCTTGCTTAAATCCATAAATGGACCTTTGCAACTTGCATACCATTTTTTCTTGCCCTTTGGCTATAAACCCTTTTGGTTGATGCATATAGATTTCCTCTTCCAAATTTTCATTTAGAAAAGCAGTTTTGACATCCATTTGCCAAATCTTAGAATCAAGATTTGCTGCAACAACTAAGAGAATTCAGATGGACTTAAGCATGACAACTGGCGAAAAGGTTTTTTCATAATCCACACCTTCCTTTTAGGAATACCCTTTCGCCACCAATCTAACTTTGAAGGTTTCAACCTTCCCGTACGATCCTCTCTTTCTCTTGTAAATCCATTTAGACCCAATGGGTCTTACCCCTTCAGGTGCATCTATAAGAGACCAAACTGAGTTGAAATACATAGAATCCATTTTACGATTCATAGCCTCAAGCCATTCCTGAGCATCAACATCTCCTAGTGCTTCATCATAACTTGCGGGAACATCATCGTCATTGATGATGACATCCTGATTTGACTCACCCAACAAGAGATATCTTGTAGGTTTATGAATCAATCTCCTACTATGACTTCATCGCACTTAATGTTGTGCATCTACAGGGGGATCCATATTTTGTGGGTTATCAATTTCTAGATGAGGACCCTCATTAAGTGGATTAACCAATTTATGATTTTGTTCTTCCATAAGTTCGTCATCATGCTGAACTTCTAGTTGATTCTCTAGTTTCTGTGTATGTTCATCAGGTATATTTTCCCATTTTTGAACAACCACAGGAATAAAAGCTGGAACCCCTTGAGGTTGTGGTGAAACTTGATCTGAGACTAATTCATCAAGAATAACCTTACTTCTTGGCTTATAATTTGCCATATAGCCCTCCTCTAAGAAAGTCGCGTGAGTGCTCACTATGACCTTCTTTTCTTTTGGACTGTAAAACAACCAACCTCTGGTTCCTTTAGGATAGCCTATAAACATGCAAACTTCAGTACGGGAGTCCATTTTATCTGGTTTTTGTTGCAACATATGTGCTGGAGCACCCCAAATCCAAATATGTTTCATGGAAGGCTTACACCCTTTCCACAATTCTATTAGTGTCTTTGAAACTGATTTGGACGGTACTAAGTTCAATAGATACATAGCAGTTTCTAAGGCATATCCCCAGAATGAATCATAAAGAGATGAATAACTGAGCATAGATTTTGTCATTTCTAAAAGTGTTATATTTCTCATTTTAGCAACTCCATTCTGCTGGGGTGTCCCTAGAGAAGATAATTGTGAAACTATCCCCTCTTTAGTCAGGTAAGACCTGAACTCTCTAGATAGGTATTCACCCCTTTGATCAGATCGAAGAGTCTTAATTTGAACACCAAGATGCTTTTCTGCCTTAACCTTGAATTCTTAGAATTTTCCAAAAGCTTCAGATTTGTGACGCATCAAGTACACATGTCCAAATCTAGAGTAATCATCAGTAAATGTGATCAAATACTGATACCCGCCTCTGGTTTGGACATTTATTGGTTCACATACATCAGTATGTACCAATTCCAGCTGAAGTGTGACACGTTTTCCCTTGGCCTTAAAGGATCTCTTGGTCATTTTACCCTTTAAACAAGATTCACATACTGGTATCGGATCAAAGTCCAGGGATTTTAAAATCTTACTTTTGACCAAACCTTGTATCCTGTTAGAGTTAATATGACCCAATCTCAAATGCCAAAGATAAGTTTCATTGGAAACTTTTCTTTTCTTTGAAAAATTAATATGCTCATCATCTTTTAATTCAACATGATTAACTTCACAGGGAACAGGACTAAGGAAATAAAGACCATTAAACTTTACACCAGAACAAATAAAAGAAGATTAACTTCTTATAGAAACTGAGGAATTAAATTGAACTGTCAAACCATGTTTATCCAAACAACTAACATAAATTAAATTCCTCTTGAAATATGGAATAAATAAACAGTCTTCTAAAACCAAAGTTCTGCAATTATCAAAAGATAAAACAACTTGTCCCACTGCCTGTACAGACACAAGCTGCCCATTTCCAAGTTTCAAATCTCTTTGTCCCTTACTTACAAGCAAGCTATGTTTGAACCACTGCAAAGAGTAACAAACATGATTAGTGGCTCTTGAATCAACAATCCATTTATCATTGTGATTCTCCACTAAACAAGCCTCAATCACATGTAAATTACCCATACCTGGTTTATTCATGCGTGGGCAATTTTTCTTCCAATGCCCCTTTTATCTGCACTTGAAGCACTTGCCTTTTGGCTGCTTCATTGCAACTGTTTTGGCAACTGGAGTACCTGATTTCTTCTTTTTCTTGTTCTTGTTCTTTCCGTTGGGTTTCCCCTTAGGTTTCACAGAACCCTCACCAACAAGAAGTTCACTTCCCTGCTTGACTAGAGACTGTTCAGCACTCTCAAGCTCGTGCATCAGTTGAGTGAGATCAAGATTCATCTTATTCATATTATAATTCATCTTGAATTGATTGAAGTATTCAGGTAGTGATTATAAGAGAAGGTCAACTTTCACTTCTTATTCAAACTTGATACCATGGTCATCAGCCTTCTTGAAGTTTGCTATCATTGTTAGACAATGATCTTGCACACTTCCTCCAGACATCACTGTCTTGGTGACTGCATTCAGCGCATTTTGCCTTGCAGAGCTGCTAGGCATAGCAAATATGCCATCAAGAGTCTGGAGCATTGTTGCTCCACTCTCAATCATGCTCACTTGCTCCTGAAGGTGACTAATGAGACTGGCCAAAATATAGCAGCGAACTGCCACATTCGCCTTCTCCCATCTTTCCTTCTCCTGTTGAAATTGAGTCCGAATTGCATCAAACGCATCTGCAGCAGGCTGCGCTGGCTTAGGGGTAGTTAGAACAAAGTTGAGCTTTTCATATTGAAGAACAATATCCAAATTAGTTTTCCATTGTTTGTAGTTTGTACCATCCACAAGTTTTAGGCTCAAGATTGTAGCTAAAGGATTGAATGAAGACATTTTTCTGAAAAATAAGGTAAAACACACTAATTACAAAACATAATTAACAACAAACAAATATAGCACTAGTAGATTCTAATAACTACTATGTGTTTATTGTTTAACAATTCATTAGTTATCTTTACAAGACTTACGATGGGCAAGATATTTGTAAAACCAATATTGTTAATTTGGGCCTTTAGTTCCATTGCCAGAGCCTCGATGGGATGGTTAACAATTTTACCAAAGTTGAATGTACTTAACCATTGTTTACTTTCAAAAATATCTTTAGTATCTAAGTATTGTCGACGGTGGGCCGTTGAAAACTTTACTAAAAATTTGAAAATATTAGGGTTTAATCTAGTGAAATCCGATTATCCTTATCCGATGGGGCTTCAGCGATAACCATTTCACTAATAAACCAACAATTGGAGCCCGTAGGTTTTAAAATTAAATTATTAATTTAAAACCTTCACCCATTCAATATTTTAAATTTTCTAGATTATTTATCTAGATTTTAATTCCACAATTAATTAATCCAATTATTATTCTAGATTTTAATTTAAAATCATAATAATTGATAATTAATTTGGTGGTTACCTAGATATTAATGCCACAATTAATTAATCCAATTATTATCAATAATTGATAATTAATTTGGTGGTTACCTAGATTTTAATGTCACAATTAATTAATCCAATTATTATTAATAATTGATAATTAATTTGGTGGTTACCTAGATATTAATGCCACAATTAATTAATCCAATTATTATCAATAATTGATAATTAATTTGGTGGTTACCTAGATTTTAATGTCACAATTAATTAATCCAATTATTATTAATAATTGATAATTAATTTGGTGGTTATCTAGATATTAATCCACAATTAATTAATCCAATTATTATCAATAATTGATAATTAATTTGGTGGTTACCTAGACATTAATGCCACAATTAATTAATCCAATTATTATCAATAATTGATAATTAATTTAGCAGTTTCTCACATAATAACTATCATACTAGTCGATTTAAGACATAATAGCTACTATGCAGTTATGACATGTGATTATGCAACAATATGGCATCTTCCTATTCTATATAGCATGTTATTTCTAATAATGTTAATCGCACATATAATTCATACTATTTAATAAAAACATTAAATAATTAAACAAATAACTTTAATCCATGGCTTTCCTATGAAAATTGAAAGATAAAAATTTATAACTTTGGAATTCCTCTTTTGTCCAGCCCATAGTATTTTTCCAAGCCTCTTTAGGGTATCCATGGGCCCAAAAGCCCAAAAACTCAATCCTTGGCAAGAAACCCTAGGACACAAAAGAGAAACCCTGCGAGTGGATGGTAGTCTGGCATCGAGGTTTCTAGATCTGTGCTCGTCTTTCCGTCCTCTTTCCAACCATATATGGTTCGTCCAATTCTGAGGTCCAGAAGTGCATGAAAAGTGTTTAACAAAGTTGAGTGTTTATGTTCTTCACAATTTCTTGATCTCCAACTTTTACATAAATTCAAAAAATACATAGAAATTGTGAAAAATTTAACAAAAACAGAAAGGAGGAAACCTAATCATATGGGATTAGCCTCCTTATTACAAATCAAGAAATACATGAGAGAATCTAACCATGGATTAAAGCAATTAATCGATTAAAATTAAAACTAATATCAAATATGAATTATAACCAAATAATCACCATGAAATAAATAACAAATATAGAAAAAGATGTCATATTTTCTAGAAAATAATTTTCTAAAAGAATCACATGAAATATAAAAGAAATATCAAAACTGGGTTTTTTTCCTTATCAACATGGCTCTAATACCAATTGTAGGATTCTCATCAAAAACGCGGAAGCGCATTGAACCTATTTGATGTAGGAAAAATTAGAACCTTCATCGTTTTGATTACCTGTAAAGATGCTGTCGTAGTCCGCATATAATTGATCTTCCATACTATTTCTCGAGGTTGATGGGAAGGTTGTGTGGGCAACCTCTTGGATGATGAGTTTCTACCTTGAGCTTGTTCTTGATGAGAGCCTCCTTCTTTCTCTCTTCTTTCTCTCTTCTTTCTCTCTTCTTCTCTTATGATTCAAGAAGGTGAAAGGAGGTGAAAATGAGCTTATATACCACTACACCCAAGACCTAACCCTAAACCACATGGGTCATAGGGTTCTTGGGTTGTAGTCTCACTTAAGCCCAATTGAGCTTAAGTGTAAAGAGCACATATAAACCCAACACCTGATTCGTCTATCAAGCTTTCTGTCTATGAAGCAAGAGTATTGGCTCGAATGGTTAATTCTGGCTTGCCTGATTCAATTGGATGCAGAAGTTGCAGAGAGATGGAGAGTCATTTTTTAGATTATTTGGAAACTCTATATGGAAAATCTGTCTTGCTTTTTGGTTCTCTTGTACCAGAGCCACCTACATCTCTTTTAGAACGGAAATAGATTCATTGGCTTGGAAGATTCAAGCATGGTTCAGTAATTTATTGTGCACTTGGAAGTGAATGTATTTTACAACCCAATGAATTCCAAGATTTATTGTTGGGTCTAGAGCTCACGGGTATTCCTTCCCACTTATTTATTTTGAAAACTAATTATTTAGTTGATGTTTAGACTCAGTGTTTAACTTATCTAATTTAGTTCCTTGATCAAGTTTCAATCATTTAATCCATTAGTCCTTCTTTTTTTTTTGGTAATGAAATTTTAGGAAAAGGGTTGGGTTCACCCACGATTCAAGGGCAGGGTGAAATCTCCCTTCCTCCTAGGTGATACCAATGTTGGGTAGGGCGAACGTCTATTACCCTCAGACGTTTACTTAAGCACTTAGAACCTAGAATGTCTCTCTCAATGCCTTGACCAACTAGAAAGTCCTCGTGTTGAATCCATTAGTCCTTGTCAAAAAATTGTCTCATCTTTTTGGGATAGCAATTGAGTCATAAAGTGTTGGGTTACACCAAATCTATCCGGATTATGGCCCAAATCCAATACGTAACAGTTCATAATACTTGGGATAAAGATTTTCAGGGAGTTAGTTTTTGTTTTTAGACAATAACTTCCAAAATAGTTATCCCTTCTCTCTCTCCCTCTGAGAGTTTTTTGCTGTGTTGCGTGAGCAGAGGCCAAATTCGTATTTCAGTTTTGTGTGGGCAGATCAATCGTGCAATTGGATTTGGGGTACACCCCAGAACCTTATAATAAATTATTCGGATCAATGAATTAAATGATTAAAACATTCAAAGAATTGAAGCCAAAATACAAAATGAAAGTAGATCAATTTTTTTAATTCCTCAGCAATTGCATATTTTACTTGAACTTTCTTCCATAATGGTATGGAACAATAATACCATTGGAGTAAATAAATCGATCACTCTTAATATAAAAGGGTGAGTTGGCAGATTAGTTTAAGTGGAAAAGAAAAGAGTTAATTGTACTAAATTGTAACTTTTTTTTTCGTGTTACAAATGGTTTAATAACATAATTTGGCACACACGTTATAAATATTGTATGTGTCAAAGGAAAAAGTCCAATATAATTTAAGATTGAAAACGTTCTAGTATACAATTAAATATGAGTTTAAGTTAGTAAAAAAAGTTAAAAAACTGATAAAAGGAGTTTTCAAACTAACCATTATTAGAGTTTTAATTGATTGGTTTTAATAACATTTAACAGGTTTTATTACATTAAATAATCATTAACACTTATTTTGTGATTGTCATCAAAACAATCTTTAATGGCCATTATTTCTACTCAATGGTCGCATGATTTCTACTCGATCTATCCTCGAGCCACTTCTCTCTTCTTCTAAGTGTTATGTCACCCTGCTTTCCGCAAGAAGGGTTCTTTTTTTTTTTGCTGAAATTGCCACTTCCTAATTTACTAAGGGGTTACAAAATATTTCTAAAGGACAATGTTTGTCATTAGGCATGACTCAAATCATACTTTTATTGTGTTTTTGCATATACTTTTACCAACAATTTGTATGGTGTACGGAGTTTGACGTCAACACATGTATGCCATTTTTGGCGGCTTTAAGCCAACCAAGTGGATTTGAGACTGTTGAAGAAGCTTTACCAGAAGGGTTTAAACAAAGAGTTGAAGGGAGCTGAGAGGGAAGCTGCATGGATGATGGGTATAACAATTATTGATTTTGGAGCATCCATCTATAGGGTGCTTCATTACACCATTGTGGGTCAGGTTCTTTAACAGAGGCACTAGTGAATAAGTGAGAATTTGTTTTATTACCAAATAAAAGTGACCAATTCTTCAATTAATGCAAGGTTATTGAACAGAGGCTTCAAGGCTAGGGTTGAAGTTGACAGATATGAAGATGATTCCTTCACAAAAGAATCAGCTTGTGAAGCTGTGAAGAGTGCGATGGATGAGGAAACTGAGGTTGCAAGGGAAATCAGGCAAAACCATAGCAGATTGAGAAGTCTCTTAATTAGCAATGATCTAGAGTCTAGTTATATTGTTGACTTCTGTCACAAACTTCAAGATTTACTCTAATGACATATGTATCCTTGGAATTGTGCCTTGGTTAAATTCTTTGATCAAATCATATATTTTTTCTTAGATTTGTAGAACAAAAAGTTCCCGTTGAGATCTTTGGACTCAACAATACTATATACTTTCTCTGATGTTTAATATAAGAGTTAGAATTGATTTTTTAAAAAAATAAATTAATGAAACTAAATATACTATTTAATCATATAATATGTTATGCATTATTAGATTATATATTCATTTATAAGTAAAACAAATTAGTTAAAGAATGATAAATATAAATATTTTAATGTCACTTAATTAATTTCTTTAATCTCTTAAAAGAAAATCAACTAATTTTTATATTAAGGACCGAAGGTAATACATCTTTTCTTTTCTTTTTTTTAATGTGAGGTTTTGGGTTTACAAAATTTCGAATGATAATTGAACATTTTTTCGCCAATAAAGTACCATATTGAACAATAGATATATTTATTCTTTGTTATTATTCAAGAAAAATTACTTTTGTATTAGTAAATAACAATATTTCAATTACAAACTAATCCCTTTATCCTTTAGTTACTCAATTTATAGACTTTTTAACTTTATCACTTTTATATAACATTTATATTTGAAATTGTATTAAAACAAATTATATTGAGCTTTGGATGATAAGATAATATAATAATATGCATCTTTTATTTATTTTATATTGACCAATTTTAATTATTAATTTGATAATTTAACGGATATTAAACCTAAATAATTCATTTCATAAACTAAGGGTGACAATAAATTTATGAGAAGATAATAAAAAAGGAAAAAAAAATGAAAGCATCATTTATAAATTTAGTGAATTATTTAAAAATTATTTTTAAGAATATTCATATCATTTACGTGACATATGAATATATAAATTAATAGTTTGAATTAAGAAAACTTATAAATACATTTTTTTTTGTAGGAATACGGGGCTATTGCCCATTCTTATTTCATTTTAGAAACCAATCTGGGGTGCACAACACCCCTACAATCACTGTCAAGAAATCAATTAACAAACAGTCGGGGACTAACAAATACAACCCTGCACTGATCTAAGGAAATATTATACTTTGCCATTGCATCAGCACAAAAATTGCTTTCCCTGTATTCATGCACAAAAACTACCTCAGTAAATTCCTGAACTAAATTTCTAATCCTATCTATTAGTTTCATATCAGCACCAACACCCATCTGCATGTCATTCAACATTTTCACTTCAGTAGTGGAATCAGACTCAACTATTACCCTCTTCCATTGTGAGTGACAAGCCAGCTCCAGACCTGTTAGTACCGCCTAGATTTCTACACGCATCGCAGAACATGCTCCCAACTTCCTGCTGAAACCTCCACACCATTGTCCTTGCGAGTTACAAATTACTCCACCACACCCCACAACTCCTCCTCCTCCTTTTAAAATCCCATCCACATTTAATTTTGCCCATCCATTTGCTAGAGCCTTGCACCTAATCAACACTTCTTTCTTGCTTGTATTGCTCATGCTATTCTCATTTCGTGCACTTTTGATTTCTTTGGCATACCAGTAGACAATTCTAGCCCGATCCTCCGGCATTACAAAACCCTCCTGGAAGCAACTCTCATTGCACCACATCCACAATAACTAGCAAGTCAGGCCGAAAACAAGTCTCCAGTTCTCGTCAGCATGGGCTAGATTGCTTATCAGCCATTCATTGTCCTGCATTAACAAAAAATCAGGCACTTCATAATTCCTAATTAACTCTTACCACAACCTCCATGCATTAGGGCAGTCTCGCAGAGCATGCATCATGCTTTCATCCTGACTGCAGAAAAAGTAGCCTGTATTCCCTCCCAATATTCTACTTTTTTGCACCCTTGTGAGCAGTCTATTATGTAATGCCAACCAGAGAAAAGTTTGGACCTTCCTTGGGCCCTCCACTTCCATATAAACTACCAGCCTCCCACATCAGTCACTGTTTCATTTTTTAGCTAGTGATACATGTCAGCTACAACATATTTGCTCTTAAAACTCCTTCCCCATTTGATGGTATCTCTACCATTCTCAGCTGCCGAAGGTAATACAACTCTTATTAGGTCTCTCCCTTCTTCATTAACTCTGCTTTCTAATTTTTGCATATCCCACTCCCCACTTTTGCTTATCATCTCACTCACTGTCAACCCTTCCTCCCCATTTGCCATATGTCCAATACACTTCCTAATCAGACATTTCTCATCCTCTACCTATTTGTCCTCCAAAAAATTTACTTCCTTCCCATCTCTAATATCCCAATATATGTTCTCTACTATGTTAGGCCAGATTTGAACTAACTCCTGCCACAGTTCAAAGTTAGCTTGTGTTCCTTGACAACTTTTCAGAAGATTACACTTCCTTTTATATTTCCCACTAAGTACCAGCGAACATAAGCTATTTGGCTTGGTAATTAAATTCCATGCCACCCTTCCCAGTAGTGCTTTATTCATATACTCCAACTTTCTCATTCCTAGGCCTCTGTTTTGTTTTCCCCTACATATAGTTTCCCAACTTACTGAGTGAATCTTTCTTTTCTTTGCATCACTCTCCCAAATGAAATCTCTTTGGATTTGTTCCATTTGGTTCCTCACTCCTACAAGTAGTACAGAGAGTTGCATGGCAAAAACTACCATTGGATTGGTTACCGACTATACAAGTGTAGTCTGGCCAACAAAGGATAGCAACTATTTTTTCCAGCTACGAAGTTTAGCTTGCATTCTATCAAGGATATGTTGATATTTATTACCTCTCTTCCTATCATTTGTTAGGTAGGCTCCCAGATACCTCCCTAGATTTTCCTTCTTTGTATACCCCGACATGCTGCATATCTCTTTTTGAGTCATTCTATCCACATTCTTTGAGAAAAATATGCTAGTCTTCTCATTATTAACTTTTTGGCTAGACATATTCCCAAAGACCTCCAACACCTCCATAACCACACATTTGATCCAAATCTGCCTCACAGATGAGTAATAAATCGTCTGCAAAGAGTAGGTGTGATACCTCAGCCCCTCTTCTACCCAACTTAATGGGTTTCCATTGACTATTACTTACACAATCAGATATTAGGTGTGAGAGTTTTTCCATTCCTAGCACAAACAAATAGGGGGATAGTGGGTCCCCTTGCCTTAAGCCTCTAGTCGAGTTTAATTCCTCCCCCTTACTACCATTCCATATCAAAGATAGTTTGACCGAATTAACACAACCCCTTATTACTTTCCTCACATGCTCATCTAGTTCGATTTCCTCTAATACTTTCTCAATGTACGACCAGTTCATGCGGTCAAACACTTTCTTAAGGTCTATCTTGATGACCATAAACCCTTTTTCCCTTGTAATTTTTCATAGTATGCACTACCTCCTTAGCAATAATGATGTTGTCATGTATATTCCTCTTAGGAGTGAAGCTTGTCTGGTAAGGTGATATCAAGTGATCTAAAAAGGGTTTGAGCTTGTTCACCAGTAACTTGGCTAATCCTTTATAGATAACATTGCACAAGGCAATGGGTTTGAACTGACTGACTTGTTCTGGTTTGTCAACCTTCGGAAGAAACACTACTAATGTTTCATTCACCTTCGGAACTGACTGACCTATTTTGTCTGGTTACCTCCATAAGGTTTTAATGAAATTTGTGACTGTTGAGCCCACAAACTCCCAATTTTGATGATAAAACATAGCAGGAAAACCATTTATTCCAGGCGCTTTGTATCCTCCCATTTGAGAGAACACATTATGTACTTCAATATCACTAGCTTCTCTGCCAAGACTCTTCCAACTTACCTCATCTACTAGCACCCAGGACTGCCTTGTAGGTATCCAGTCTCTTTCACAAATATCCTCGCTGAACAAACCTCTATAAAACCCCAGAAACATGTCAGCAATTTCCTTCTCATCTTCAATCCATTCCCCCTGTTATTCTTTAGCATAGTAACTTTACTTCTCCTTCTCCTAATCAAGGTTTTAGAATGATGGTATTTTGTGTTTCGATCCCCATCTTCAAGCTAACGGCCCCTAGACTTTTGGAACCAAAAAATCTCCTCTTGTCATAGTGTTTGGAATAATTCCTCCTCCAACTCCACCGCCAAACGTACAAGAAAGGGGTTCCTGTTATGTTCAAGGTTTTTTTGTATTCCATTTAATCAATTATATAGACTTTTCTTACGGCCTTCTAGCTTCCCAAACACCTCCTTGTTCCATTTTCTCAATTCTAACTGTAGGACAGCCAGCTTTTGATGAGCTTCCCTATTGACTCGCCAGCTCTTCTCCAACATACTATTGAATTGTTCATGTGATTTCCACATAGCTTCATACTTAAACATACGTTGCCTCCTACCGACATATTCCCTTGACAGCCTAACCAACAAAGGATGGTGGTCCGAGCATATTCGTGGCAACACTCTTATCTCAGCATCCACAAACTTTTCAAGCCAGTTAATTGAACGTAAGCATCTATCCAATCTCTTGTATACCCTCTCCAAACCCTCCCACTTGGGTCCCTTCCAAGTGAAGAAAGGCCCTTGTGCCTCCATATCTATAAGGTTGCAATCTTCAATCCAACTGTTGAACCTCCTTCATCTTGTTTCATTCACTCGCCCACCCCCCATGTGTTCCCTAGGAGTTTTGATTTCAATGAAATCACACCCTAAAATCCACAACTTTGATGTTTTAATTGCCATGTTATACAATTGCTCCCATAAACTCGCCCTTTTTGATTCCATAGGATTGGCATACACTGCTGTCAACATCATCTCTTCCCCCTTAAAACACAATTTGCAGTGAATAAATTGTTCATTTATGATCCTCACATCAACTTCTATCTCATCCAACTCCCACAACAACCAAATACCCCCTGAGAAGCCCTCAACTTCCTTCCTTACTGAGTGCCTAAACCCCCAGCTTTCAATAACTCTACCAGCCTGTCTTCCACTAATTCTAGGCTCTAACAAAACAAGTAGTTCCACTTTGTACCGAAACTTTAAATCCCTGATCATAGTAGCCACACCCTTACTTGCGGCTCCCCTACTATTCCATATTAAGAAATTAATCATTTAAACATATTGTTAAAGTGGAAACACCAATCTATACCTGCGAAAGCAGCACCTAGTCAACCAATTTGATTGTAGGGCATACCTCCTCCATGCTCATGTTGACACCCCCAACAACAGTAACAAACCTTTTGTCAGTATGTAGTACCCCTTTATCCCTTTCAATCTCCAATCCTCCCCCTGGGTAAAGATTCTCCTTGAACTCCATTTGCACTCCATGTCTCTCATATAGTTCCAAGTTACTCTCTGGTACCACCATTACTGTATCATGATCAGTAATGTTCTCCAATAGGGCCTCACGTACCCTTCTATTGCTTGTTGTTTATGTTCCAGCCCTCGTTTTTAATCTCGTCTCCCTTATGCTTTCTTTAACTAATCTACCCTTGCTCCTGGAATAGCTCACTACATTATCTTTTTTCCAATTTTTCTCACTTTCATTGAGTTCCCTTTTGCTCTATTTATGCACTGCTTCCTTTCCCATGCCTTTCTCAATAGTCACCCTCTTTGCCTCCTGTTTCAGCTCCACATTTTCCTTTCTCATTAGCTCATCACCCTCAGCCTCCTCATGAAGTACCGAGAATCGTGATCCTGACTGTTTGTTTGGTATTTCTACTCCTTGTTTCCTTGGCCTTTTAATTTTGTGTATTGTCTTCCATAACCCCTTCTCACTATCCTTTACTCCCATTTTTTCCCCTTTTGGCTTAGCTTCATCCACTACCATACTTTCATCATTCAACTTCCTATGGAACATCTCACAGCCCTCCTTCATATGTCCTACTCTTCCACAATTATTGCGATTTGTCCTAAGCTTTCATAAACCACACTTAGTGTCTGTTCTTCAACATTAAACTCAAGGACGTTTATTTAGGTTCAATTCAACACACATACGTGTAAACCTCTCTCTAGTCCTCTGTGTCGTGTGAATGTCTAGTCGGATAGCCTTTCTAATAGAATTTCTAAGATTCAGCAGGAACTTCTTATCAAATTACGGCACAGGTAGGTCTGGAAACCTCACCTAAGCCACAATCGAGTTAATTTTCTTTTGTTTTGGACTGAAATCAGGCCTCCACCGTGCAACGCTGAGATATGTATCTGAAAATCACCCAGGGTCCATTGGTTAGAGCTTCCATATGGTCATCCATTTTTTGAAAATTAACCAGATAGAAATTGTTCTCAAGATAAAAAATATCAATTTGGCCTTTGTGTTCCCAAATCTGCTTGATCTTCTTTACCATGAATCCGTAGGAAGGTTCCCTTCCCAACAGTTTAACTATTAAGGTCCGTCTAAATGGTTTCATAAGCCTTTCACGCTCCTTCTCTTCGAACACAAATTTTGGATAGAGTGGATTTGAGAAATCCACACAGATTCCATTGCTAGCATTTAAGACCTTCATAAAATCCGTATCTTTTCCATAATCATCCACTTCCTCATCTTCATTATCCTTCGTCCACTCCCATCAGCAGTCTGTGGCATTCACGTTCTACAGTAGAGACTCGCGATACGATTTTGGCCCTTGCTCTTTCCCATAAGCTTTCATCCCGACTTCATCTCGAACCTTAATCGATTCAGCACCCGATAATCCCTCAGAGGTGAATCTTACTTTCCTCTTTCGCCGTTGTATATCCTCTGCCTCATCCCTCAGATTTTCCTCACCCTCCCCTCCCCGCAGCGTGTGCTCGGAGGGGCCGCTCATATCTCTGCCACAATGGGTGACGGAGGTCACAGTTCGACTTCCCCTAAATTCAATACCCTAGTAGAGCAAAAGTCGAGCAATTAAAAATTAACGAGCGCTAATTAACTAACCGAAAACTTATAAATATTATTTAATCAAAAAAATTAGAAATGTATTATAAAACTGATGAGAATAAGAGAAGAGGATATAGAGAGAGAAAGTAGAGAGAAAAATTCTCATTTAACTATATATTGAATAGTTACAGAAGACCTCTATTTATAGAAGGAAAATGAGACTTTAGTGTAATTTTCACATCAGGGTCATTTAGTGTAGTTTTCCCCAAGAACCAAAACTATTCAGTCACGGATTTCCTTCCCGTGATGATTGTATAATTGTGTGCGGGTCCCACCAAATAGTAAATCACTATGCATGGTACTATGCGTGAGTCCCATGTCATCTTGTAATATTTGGAGACTGTGAGTCAATGGACATCCACATAATAAGTATATTCACAACACTCCCCCTTGGATGTCCATTTATGAATGTGTCTCGTTAAAAACTTTAACTAGGAAAAACCCGGTGGGATAAAAACCTAGCCAAAGAAAAGAGTACATCATTCATTGATACACTATTCAGTGCTGCCTCATTAAAAACCTTTTTAGGAAAACCCAGTGGGACAAAACCTAGATAAGGGAAAAAGAGTATAGCGTGTATCGTCTCCCCCTCTTGATTACATCAGACTTGCTCCCCCTGATGACCACATTGCTTCAATATCATTCTAAGCATATCATCCTTTCTATCATCAAGTATTCTGTTATTCGTTGTGGAATAATAGAAACGCCCGATCTGATTGTTCATTGTATACCTGCAAGATCTAAATCTTTTAAGTAAAATCATAATAATCTTTTCATAAATATACATGTGCATATAGAACTTTAATAAATGTTTATTCAGATAATGATGCCACACACTATAAATGCTTCATGCCATATATGAATTCATTTAATTGATTATTCTCGAGAATTTGATGTGTCTAGCATCTTGAGTCCTTCTGGGACTTATACTTCTGGCATATTTAGTCCTTCGGGGACATATGCTTCCGACGCCTTACATCCTTCAAGAACATGTGCTTTTGGCACACACTAATATATTGTGGCTCATGATCCTCATTATCATTCATTATAGCATATGCTATCATATCAACATAAATGTCGTCAACGTTGACTTTATTTTTTGGTCCCATCGGATTTCATTCATAATTTATTAAGATCTCATTATATTCACATATATTATGTACCTAGGTCTCTTTTTGGACCACAA
The DNA here is from genome assembly GCA_037074495.1 of Acacia confusa. Taxonomy (NCBI): domain Eukaryota; kingdom Viridiplantae; phylum Streptophyta; class Magnoliopsida; order Fabales; family Fabaceae; genus Acacia; species Acacia confusa. Next base: position 7,992,626 of record CM073509.1, read on the forward strand.
CACACTCTTCTTGTAATATCTCTTATGGAGATAACATCTCTTCAGAAGATGGCTCTTCTGGAGCTTTTCTTAATTATCCTCGACTTGATCATCTATATTTTATTGCTCCTTTTTCTCATTTGAGGATTTTTTTATCTTTAAAACTGATGGACCAGCAACGCTTCAGGCGTACTTTATAACAATTCATATAGGAGCATTTGCAGTTGGAACATGTGACTTTGTCACTTTCTTTAGGTCAGTAAATGCTTTTAGCATTCGATTAGCTAAACTTTGCAAATGAATTATCTTTTGAACTTTTAGTGCACATTTCTTTGTATGAGGATCAATATGAGCCAATGATAATTCATTTCATTTTATCTCTTTACCCAATCAACTTATTTTTTCTCCCCCTCATCTAATCATGTAGTGTATATCCATCTGTGTGCATTATAGTGGATCATTGCACATTCAAAACTGTTAAGATGAAATTTATCTGGCTCCTGACCAAAAGTCAATTTTACAGGGAGAATTTTGTTGGCTTATATAATTGCTGCAAATATATATAAACAATGTTCTCATAATCATTGATCTACTCATATATGATTTTTGGATCATTCAATCTGGAAATTGCGCGCATAATATATTGCAATCTTCTGGTTGCAAACATCACTGCAAACTTTGCAGATTTATAATCTCACATATAATCTTTTAATTTAATATATTTCCAGAGATCCATTTCCAATAATATTTTCATAATCATTTTTATTTGAGAACATGCAGCTATACGACTCGGATGATCAAACGAGTCATGCCAACTTTCCATATGATTTATCATCAAATCTAATATCTATTCCGGGGGAATCAACACACAAACATTCACAAATTATCAAACAAACTTTCATAGATAATTAACACAAACACTCACACTTGATATATATATATCAATCTCCCCCTCAAGTGTGAGTCCATTAAAATCAAAACATGTAACTTCCATACAATATTCCATGATAATAGCATATATGATATCTATTTCTACAGATATCATTAAAATTCCGCAGATTTCTCAATGCATTATCAATGCATAAATTTTGTTACTTCTGGTAACAAAATTTCCATTTTCCAGAATCGACAAACAAATATATATTATTATAAAATCATCAGGTGTGTCACTATAGATTCACGAGCACAACACTGTGGAATCACAGATACATTACTGTGGAATCACAGGCGCAACATGCATCACTGTGGAATTGTCGTATGCATATATAGTTAAAAAGTATCTAAGCTCGGGCTTTATAGGGAGTAGATCTGCAGAGATTCAACAGGACTACGCATATTTGCAGAGATTCAATAGGATTTAATTCGACTATAAATAGAGAAAGGAAAACGAACATGTCTCAAAAACACTCAAGCATCTGATAATATCAACTACCAGATACTTACACATATTTCTCTAAATTCTATTTCCAGGGCAGGACCAAGCAGTTTTATCCCAGTTTTTGAAACATCTGACACAGCATTACTTGATGCTTTATTGTATGATGATCAACCAAACATGTCATTTACTTCTTTACTATCTCCAAATCCTTTTGAGATGTTTATTCCTCCTTCTGAGATGTTTATCCCTCCTTCTGCTTCAAATGTTCCTACTTCTCGCCCAAGAACAAATGTTCTTCCTCAATCTACAAGGATTGAAGGTACAACTAAAGCAGGTTCATCAAGGAGGCCTGTTAAAAGGTGTAGAACTATGGCAGAACTGATGGAGTCTACCATTCCAGTTTAGCCAATAGTGACGACAACTAGCCAGCCAGCAACGACCAGCCAGCAAACAATGTCTAGCCAGCCAGCAACAACCAGCCAACCAACAACAAGCCAGCCAGCTACAACCAGTCAGCCAGCAACGACTAGCCAGCCAACAACTACAAGCCAGTTAGCAACTACTAGCTTATTGGAATGTAGTTGCTGTCATGTTTTACGGGAAATTATACATACCAACGGACTTCAATATCATAAACTTGAAGTTCACGGGAGTAAGATAGGTATGATTTCCCATGCTGTTTTATTGGAAAATGTACAGGATAAATCTAATAATACTGACAGACTTCCAATGTTTGATTTTACTACTAAAAATTTTGGAGAAATCAAACATTTTCTGAGACAGTATTGTATAGATTTACAAGCATCAGGATATAACTTGATGTGTGATCTTGTATTAGACTATCATGAGGTCCTTTGTGTTGGTTCGGAATGGGCTAAAAACCCAAATGAATTCCGCGGAAGTTTATTTCAAACCAATACTGAAAAACAATCAAATAAAGGAAAACATCCCACGGTTAGTATACCTTATGATAGTTCATTTGTCAAATAAAGTGAACAATATAGAATAACTATGGAGCAACGAGAAAGAATAAAGAAGACAACGCTCCATGATTTAGGTAATCATTTTCTTTTAACCCTCGAGGAAGTGAGTAAAAATTTAAATATGAGTACTCACACAATACAAAGGATTTATCAAAGAGGAGGGTTAACTGAATGGCCATATAAAAAGCTTCAAAAACGTATGAGACGAATTGCTCAGTTGAAAAATATGTTGCCTCATCTAGATCTCAACTTAAGAGTAGAAAAAGAAGATGAAATAGGATCTCTTAAAGGAGAGATGGTGGAGCTTTGTAATGGAATTGAACCACTTGCTATTAAACTTTGTTGAAATAATATTGTCTTATGTTTAATTTTGTTTATGAATATTCCTCTCTCATATTCACAAAAATTGTTATAATTATCTAAACACAAAATAATAGTAAAATAACCATAATCACAATTTATTTATTGCTTCATTCACTTCTGGGAATGAAGTTGGATAAAATTCATGATTCATAATTCACAGATTTGTTTGATCATAACAAGAAATTAATCCACAATATTTCTTGACTTAATCACAATTTTGCTACTGCAAGAGCAAATTGGATATATTTATTTACAATCAATCATAATCATACAATCCCTTGTCTCATAATTTAAGGGAGTATTAAATGTCAAATATACAATATTAAGGCCTTTATACAATTGATGGCATACAAAATTTATGGATCAAGCCTTATTTCATAATGTCTCTTGGATTCAGACTAACTTGCCTCTTGGCTTCAAGCTAATTTATCTCATGGTCTAAAGCCAGTTTATGCCTCCTCATAGTTTCAGGCCAATTTATGCCTCATATCTCTCAATGGCATTTTGATTTCCATGATACATATGGCCTTTAACATTTTTCATTAGGATAAATATAAAATATAAGAATAATAAAATAAATATATGGAACCCACTAATATACATGTATTAGTGTCATTGCCATAAATAATAAAAATGGGAAGGGGATATATAATGCAGTAAATAAATAAATGAAAATAAAAGGGAAGGGGATTTAAAGCAGTAAATAATAAATGGGAAGGGGATATATAATGCAGTAAATAAATAAATGAAAATAAAAGGGAAAGGGATTTAAAGCACTAAATAATAAATGGGAAGGGGATATATAAGGCAGTAAATAAATAAATGAAAATAAAAGGGAAGGGGATTTAAAGCAGTAAATAATAAATAAATGGAGTCCACTATACTAGTGTAACCACCATGAAAAATAAATAAAGCAGTAAATAATAAAATAAATGGTGCCCACTATACTAGTGTTGCTACCATGAAAAATAAATAAAACAGTAAAGAATTAAAATAAAATAAATGGGGCCCACAAAATGTCACCACCATAAAAGATAAATAAACGCTAAATAAAATAAATAAATAAATAGAGCCCACTAATAGATACTAGTGTGCCTCCATGAAGAATAAATAAATGTATAATAATAAAATTAAATGTTAGTGACATAAAAATAAATACGTAAAAATAAATGTTAGTAAAGTTAGTAACAATAATAAAATATCAAATAAAAACAATTAAAAAGAAAGATTAAATTTAGACTTCCAATCTGGAGTCAAATTAATAATAATAACATAAAGTAAATAAGTAAAAGATTAAAAGGAAAAATTAAATCTAGACTTCCAAGATGGAGTCAAATTAACAACATTAATAATAAAGATAAAGTTGAAAAATTAACTCACATCTTTTTTTAAAAAAAATAATCATTGAACGAATTAGCACAAGAAATATGATTCCATTTTAGTAGCCACCTACACCCACTATGTTCATCTTTCTCACCTTGATTTTCAGATAGAAGCATATAAACACACATACACTTATATATTCATCCACCCCTTAATTACTTCAGCCGCCATATGTCCCACTCCTTTTTCCTTTTTCCTTTTTCTCCTCTCTCTCATGTCACTTTCTTTTTTTTTCGCCACTCTCCCCCTCAATCATTAGTTCTCAAATTCTCCATTCTCTCTCTCACTATCGGCAAGAATCATTTGTTTTTTTTTTCTTTTTCTCTCTCACTCTCAATCGGCTCCTCTCTTCTGTCTTCATATCTCAAGATCTCAGTGAGAACAACCACAAGGAAAATAGAAACAGAAGTAAGACAATGATAGTAAAAGAACACGATAGAAATAATTCGGAAGTAGCAAAGATAGACTGACGTTGGAGAAGGGAAAGCTATTAGTGTGGAGGCGGCTCTAACAATATTGGGAACAGAGGTGTAATTCTCATGGTGGTGAAGAAGCTATCAGCCGAATGAGAAGAAGCTATCGTGCTGATAACGAATTATAAAACTGATGAGAATAAGAGAAGAGAATATAGAGAGAGAAAGTAGAGAGAGAAATTCTCATTTAACTATATATTGAATAGTTACAGAAGACCTCTATTTATAGAAGGAAAATGAGACTTTAGTGTAATTTTCACATCATGGTCATTTAGTGTAGTTTTCCCCAAGAACCAAAACTATTCAGTCACGGATTTCCTTCCCGTGATGATTGTATAATTGTGTGCAGGTCCCACCAAATAGTAAATCACTATGCATGGTACTATGCGTGGGTCCCATGTCATCTTGTAATATTTGGAGACCGTGAGTCAATAGACATCCACATAATAAGTATATTCACGACAAAATGTTATTTATGAAAAATCATTTTAATTTTATAATTTGGTTAAAGTTACCTTTATTAATTAGTCATTTGAATGTTCAGGTGTTACCGTGGTTGGTTCAGAGGTACATAAAATTAGGTGTAAGTGAAAATGGATTGGTTGGAAAGAAAATGGATTGAAAATAGGTAATCTTTTGAACAAAAGGAAGAAGCAATTATCCTTTAAAATTGACACTTCGCCATCGACGAAGCGAGGCAATTTCGAAAGTGTCGTTATTATTGCCGCGGGAAGATGATCCTTCGTGTTGTGTCTTGTGTGTGTATGACCCCGCTTGTTCTTACTCGAAGCAATTCTCAGTAATCACACACAGACGTCAATGGCGAAATAGCATTTCAAGCGTGGTCGAATCGCAAAAATTCACTTTGATTTCGTTGTGGGATTAGAAGGGAAAACAAGTAACCAATTTGATATAGAAAATGACGGAGCAAGACAGAAATTGGGATTTTCACCTCAGAACGTTGTCTATTAGTGCCAGAGACTCCAATACCGCTAATGATCCTGCATCTGATCCAGCCCTTCTTCAATCCGTCAGTCTTTCTCTCAGACTCCTTACTTTCTATTGTCTTCTCGGAAAAATTTGATATTATTTACATATATTTCTTGACACAAAGTTATTCCACATTGCGTCATGCTCGAGTTTCCTGCTTATGTCCGTTTTGTTTACACTTGAATGATTTGTCTCATCCTTTTCATCACCATTTTCTGAGCTACCCTACGGCCAATCTCTCGATTATTTAGGGTTAAATTTCAACAGCTGTAACGGATGCCTTGGTTGGATTTGATTAGGTGAAAAAGCTACATGAAATTTGTGTGGCTGAGAACTCTGAGGACTTGGTAGCCAGAGTTTATCCGCAAATTAACAAGATTTTTCAACGCGCGGTGGCTTCACTCTCTCAATCTCGGACCTCAAATGGCCTTCTGTTACTCGTATGTCCTTTTTTTTTTGAAGAATCTAATAATTGATTGACATTCGGAGTAGTTTTTTGTCTATGTCTCGTGAGAATAAATGTTTGAAATTTGAGTATAGTTATTGTATTCAGAGATTAGATATTCAACAATCTTCCAATTTGGTCGATACTCGATACTTTAAAGTTTAAACTCCAGCATATCTTTGTTGTTACTAACTTGAGATGCACACCGCTCTGTCCAAACTGCTGTCATTGATGTATCTGATCTGTTCTGAGCGTTGTCTAACCTTTCAGGCTTATTTCACATCAATGGAGCTACTTCTTTACCAAATTATAAATATATTTTTGTTTACTTAATTCTACCTTCGGTTCTAATTATAATTATAAGACATAGTTACTTTGAGGGATTAAGGAAGCTAAATAAGTTACTTAATCATTTCATATGTTGTGTATTTTTAAATTATATATTAGTTTATTAGTCAAACTAATTTATTTGAAGAAAAAAATAAACATAAAAATACTCTTAAGTAATTTAATTAGCTTCCTTAATCTCTCTAAAAAAGTCAACTATGTTTTATAATTAGGACCGGAGAGAGTATTATTTTTGGTCTTTCAATAGCTTGGGTAAAGCAATTTTTTTTTTTGCGAAGTTTATTTATACATTTTTCCTTTGCTTTGTTCAGTTTCTTCTCCGGGCTTTTCTTTGTGGTTTAAAAGGTGGCTTGTTGATATAGCATATGGTTTTGCTATGTGCAAATATACTTTTTTGGTTCATATATTTTTCTTATATGTTTTGTCAGGCTGTTCTTCAGTTTTTCCTAGATTTTGGAGAGGTTGTTCTTCATGATGCTGATCCTAGTCTCAGGATTTTGTTTCGTTCTTGCTTGAGCAGGTAATTATATGTTTTCTAAATGGCCAAAATATTGTATGGCTCTAGCAGAAAGGGAAGTAAGAAAATGAGATAATTGAAGATGCGCTTGTTCTGTCAGATTTGTTTTCATTGAAGTGCATATTCTGATCAAACAGCACTTTTTCTGTTGTTTTGTTCTTATTCCTTTCTAGCAAAATCCTCTCAGAATCTATATCTATATATTAAATAAAAACTCTAGCGAACCACATTATTCATGAGTCGTGAAAGGTGCGGCTTATTTCTTAGATTCTGTGCAATGCACGGGATCCAAACTAATTATTTTCTATTGTAGGGAGTTTGCCGATCCTGTAGTAGCAGAAGCAACGCTTGATTTTCTCATTGTCAACAGAAAAAAGTTTCAAAGTTCCTTTCCAAACCTGTTGCCTCAGGTATAGGCTAAGTTCTTCTGAGCATTCCATTTTTATGTTTGATCATTTTGTATGGTAGATCAAATAAAAAATTCTTCACTATGTTTGAATTGTGGGTTCCAACTTCCAAGTGCCATATGTTTAGACAGTACAGCAATTTTTTAGCTAATATTTTTAGTACTGGAAATTGAGGAAATTTGCGGTGTCCAAATTAATTTCTGATATTCTGGCCAAAAATATGTCTGATGCTGTGATTCTTGACAATATTACCCTTCTTTACCATATGTGGGCCTGTGTGTCTACATATATCTGATGTTATTAGCACTGTTTTCTTGGCAGTTTTTCCCACTGTTGTTAAAGCTTGTTGCTTGGCATGGAGAAAGGTAAGCTGCTCTTTTAGGGGTGTGGCAGGATTACAAAGTTAAGTTTCATTATCGCTATTGTGAATTAATAAATTTAAACAATAAATCTATAAGGCTCTGACATTGTTGAATGATCAGAATGTACCATCTCTGTTTTACATAGTTTGGCAGCATGTACATCATAGGTTGTATGCCTTCTGAGTACTTGCCTCATTCATTTGCAGCTTTCTTTATGTTAACTATTCAACTCTAAGAGAGGGTGGTTAATAATTTCATGGAAATTTTAAAACTTTTAACCATGATCTTTCCTAAACAAGATTGCTGCATTTATATTCTCAGGCTGGACGTGTTTACAACAATTGAAATGGTATTTAAGAAGAGTTAACAGTGAGTTGAGAGGGGTTAGTTAGGAAATTGTGATCTAATTCATAACTATCTATTAGTTGTTTATATAGGACCAGTCTTCTGCAGCTAGCATCTCTCTTGTATCGGTATTTTTTTTGGCTGAATCTTTTTTACCAGTATGCAATGCAGAATACAGTGCTAAATATTTATTGAAGAACGAATTCTTCAGTTTATTTTGAAAACCAGATAAAGGAATCTTCCTTGAACAAGGCACTTGGAAAGAAGCATTACATAAAATTTTAGAAGAAATTGTTTTTGCACTTAAATTTGATTGTTGGGTGTCAATTATAGACATATACAAATCCACAGAGCTCTTTGTTGGATGTTATCTGGATTATTGTCCAATCATCTTTTTTGTTTGATCTTGCAGATTAGGGAAACTATTCCGGAAAGTTTTACCAGGATTGATATCATCTGGGTCATTCCTTCCTTTGTTTATATCTCTAGTGGACTTGCCAAGTATGTTCATATTTCATATCCATATAGTTTCTGTTTATCCAGTGGGGTAAGACTTTGTTATTGTTGTGTAATTTCTATTTACGTCTTGGTTTATAACCACAAAGCATTTAGAAGTGCTCATCTCTAATTTAATATTCAGGATGAATACTGAAATATAATATATGGAAAGGCCCAGAGACATGCTTCTCTTTTTTGCAGCTCCCTTGATATGTAGTAAATAAATGAGAAGATAATAGCAACCAGTCACCATTTGGTCCATGTGGGCCCAGAAAGGGAAAGGAAGTAAAAGCAAACCATGGCAGTGCTCTTTAATTATTAATAAAAAAGTCATTTAGGCATAACAGATATCTACAAAAAAATGCAATAAGCTTGAGGACTCTGGGGTATCCGATGATGTTCTTTTTTTGTATTTCACTTAGCAATGGATTTATTGTTTTGACATTTCCAACATCTTTTCTAGTTTTGGTTGTGGCATTGGAGAAGGTAGAAAAAAGCTCTGGACCACTACTTGGAAATGGTATAGCTTCAATTCAACAAAATACAGCTCCTAAGGTTATCTTTGACATTATAAGTTGGAGTAAATTTAGTAACAGTTGTACAAGTCTATACAATATAAGAAAATTTTATTACTTACGGTGCAGATGCTACTTGCCCTTATGGATGAAGCCTATACTGGTTCAACTATTGAAGATGGTGCAGGAGATTCTGAATCCGAGGATAGCAGTGCTATTGATGTAGACAGCCCTTTGTTCCTTGAGCTTTTAAAGGATGAAAGTGATGGACTCGCTGTATGGTCACTTTTCCATCTTACTGGTTGCTATTGTTTAGTGCAATCTATTGGTTCTTGTTATCTGGAGGGTTTAGTTCAATTTGTTTTGCCATTTATTCTCTGTCATTATGCTTATTAAGCAATTTTTTTTATCACTTAAACTGTATATTAATAAAGTTAGTTGCTACTCAAAATGTTTTCTGTTCTTGACAATCTTAAAATCAGTGTTAGGCTTAGGCATTGCCTTATGTATGGTAATGCATAAAGCTTCCAATTCTAATAATTAATTTTAATTGATTCTCTTTTAATGTTTGATGTTGTTTTTGCACCTTTTTAGTTTTAGATCAATATTGTACTACCTTCAGTCATAGTTATAATCAGATAATTGCCAACTTGGCCATTGAAGTGGCGAGGCCAATATTTATTTAATTTTGGATAAATTGGATTCTTGATTTTAATGAGTGACTTTTTTCCACTCAAGGTTCGGTTGTCAAATGGTTAAATATAATGATTACTGTCCTCATTTGATGTTGTAATATTATTAATGACATTTTCAAGTCTTTCATCAAAAAGAAAACTTTACTGCCTGGTTAAAGCCAAAGCTGATTATCTGCAGGTTTTTCTCACGATGTGTGCCAATAAACTCTATGATGTTTTACAGTTTGGCATCCTTGTTATAGTTATAACTGATGAGGAGTAAAACCATTGGTGGCAGCATGATGATTAATTTAACTTTCAAGCTGTTCAGGTGGATTAGCCCCTGACCTTTCAAGTTAAAATAATGTGTTGCACCAATCAAATCTGTTTATCGTTATTAATTTATTGTGAGTTCTAAGATTGTTCATTGGAATTAAATTCTTCCTAGGCCTTGAGATAAGTTATATTATATGCCAGGAACGCCACTGGACATCTCCAGGGATGGCTGCATTATTACAGGCCGCAGTAAATAGTCCTTATTCTGATAGGCTGAAACAAGTACTCACTCTGGCACCTTCCCTTCTTGATGTGTACTTCTCCATAGCATTGCATGAAGTCAATGAGTGTAAGTTCTTACACAAGAATCTTTCCATGATGTTTGCGTTATTTTCATTATATATGGTTAGAGTTAGTTGTCTGTAGTATCTGTCCAATTACGTAAGATATATTCATGAGCTGGTTGTGTTACAAGTTTTTTAAATTCATTTTCAGCTTTGATGTGCGCGTTAATTCCTCTGCTAATGTCAAGATATTCTACAATATTTCCTGACAAAAACTTTTCTCATGAGGTATGTAGAAATTATTTTCCCTTGTCATGACAGGTCCAAATAGCTTTTGAGAACCGGCAAATTCCATTCTGAAACGTCCTATTATTGTCAATGTTTTCAAATGGTTGTAGGTTCACAAGAGGATCTTGGAATTCATGCTCTCTGCTTTTCAGCACTCCCCAAATTTTATAGCTCTTTTGAAGGTATTGTTTTGACAATATACTGCTTTTATTTAAGATTTTAAGACAGTTATAGTTAATTTTGAGTTGAGTGCAATCTATTATATTTTTTAGATGACAGATAGGGTCTGTTATGAATTGGAAGCTCATGTGAGGATAAAATTGTGGGGAGAGGTTTACAGTGTCAATAGTTGCTCATGATTATCTTTTAAAAACCCATGGATTATTGCTCATATGAATACTTTGCAGAAACCTATAATGGACAGACTGGGAGAAGCTTATGACAGCCCAGAGAAGGTTAGCAAACATTTCACTAACATTGATAATATTGATGGAGGGAGTGAATAATGCAATAAATTTTGAAAACACATTGATTGTTGTTTAGACAGAAATGGCATTACAATTGTGTTGGGCCATTGGAGAGCACGGTGGAGGTGGTGAATCTCACAAAGATGAAGCACGGGAGCTTTTTGAGAGTTTAGAACTGCTTCTGTATGAAAACCTTTCTACTAGGTATGTCATACAAATCCCATTGCCTTCTGCAGTTTAGAGATATTGATATTGAATCATTGTTTGATGACTTCATCTCCTTCTGTTTACTTGGAAGTCGTTTGGGTCTGCGGCAAGATGTGTCCCATGGTTCTGATAAGGTGGCCAACAGTAAGTCATCACAGTCCAGGCTTCTATGTTTTGTCATAACAGCCATTGCAAAACTCGCTACACACCACCGAGAATTACTCCCAAGGGCACGTGTATCATTGGGCAAGGTATTTCTTGCTGGTTTCTGCAAGCAAGGTGCAAGGCTGTTAATTTGATTACTTCTCTTATTAAATAAGGATTTTTGTTTCAGGTGGCTCGATCTCAAATTTCAGACGCTAGAGTATGGAGACGTGCCCGTGATTTCCTGGGTTTAATGAATGAACCTGCCGTTTGTTCTTCCATTCTGGGTCCTTCACGACCCTCGCAAGGTACCAAGAAAAAAGCGGGCAGCATTAACTGGAATGAAGGAGCAACAAAGATGATTGCTCATATTCCTTTTTACCTCCTCGGGGAGCTAGAAGGTGAAATATCTTTTACCTTTTTGTTCTTGTCTCTGTTTCTCAGTAGTGTTTCTCTGTAGTGGTGGGTTGTTCAGTTTGCTTACATATAAACACTTGAAAATTTGAGTTTGTATAAACTAGTAGAGTAACTGTTGCTTATACTTTCTCTCACTAGCAACACACGCACACGACCACAACTGCTTGTAAGTTTCGCTTGTCCATGTATTATGGTACTTGAGAGTGTAGATCAAATCTGAGTTGCTAGAGGAAATTTGGTATTTACATTTTGGTTCTGTGTTGTTACAGGGGCACCTTTTCATGATTTCTCATTCTCGGAGGTCATTCCTAGAAGGTGACGAAAGCCAATTTGCCAATTGCGTCTTGATTATGGTCGTTCTAGTTTCATATTGGACAACTGGTGAGCAGGTCGCCACGGATACTTTTGAGTGCAATGTTTCAAGGATAAGAAGTATCTTACTGCCCTGAATACTATTTACCTATTCCTATTGTAATATTTTGCCTTGAGATTGGCCATATATATAACATTATATATTTTGGGTTAAATTCCTCTTCCAAAACATGTTTCCTCGTGTCTCTTCACACGGTAAAAACAGGAGCAATCCAGTTGCAAAATTGAACTTCGAATTCTCTAAATTAATTCTTCTCTTATTCTTTCGATCTTGTTCATCTTAATTCAGTTTAAATGTGTAATTCAAAGAATCTAGATTTTTAAAAAAGGGAAAATCTCACTCAGGTCTCAAGACTAGAGGGGAAAAAAAAGAGCAAAAAAGTCTTAGTATAGTGTATATTCCTCTATCAAAAAATTCCTTATGAATCTCACGGTTATAGATTTTAAATGTGAAATTATCTTATTGATATATAAGAGCTTGTCGATAGTCACTCCATAACTTGTTAATATAGTTATGTACACTTGTTAATGGAAGTTGTTTTAGTAAACATAAATGAACTTGTCAATAAAATGATATACACTTTTCAATAGGAGCTAGTTTAGCTAATATTGATGAGATTGTCAATGACCACACTATGACACCTCAATATAGTCATGTAAACTTATAAATGAGAGTTGTTTTAGTTAATATATATGAATTTGTCATTGGTCACAATATGAATTGTCAATATAGTTATATACACTTGTCAATAAAGTAAGTTTACATTTAGATTTATCACTAAGGTCCTTAGGAGCTTTTTTGATAGAAGAATCTACACTAAGACTTTATTTTACTTTTTTTTTTCTTATCCATAGGATCTCACCAGGATTTTCCCTTAAAAAATTGGTATAAACTTGGTAGGCATGTCTTAACTATCTGTTCCTCTCTTAGGTACATAAAGTGCAAAGAAGCAATCTTGGCTTGGTGTCCGACCAAGATTGATTCAATTGCTGACCTAACCATCTACATGATATGGGAGACTTTTTCCGCTTAGAAAATTGATTTTAAAGGTCGCGTGAACTCCGCAGAAAATCATTGAGAAAATGATACCAAGTCTCAAAAGAAAAAAAAAATGATAGAAAAGTCTCATTGATAAGTGAGAGAAAAGCCATTAACAAGTGAATGAGTTACTGTTAACAAGTTATAATTTTTTTTTGATATTATTTTCTTTAACTAATACTTTAGTGTCATTTTTAAAAAAATGTATAAAATTGTACGTGGATAATATTTTGATTTGTGTTTGGAAAGAAAATAGGTTCATAGGAAAATTTTTGTTCGATTTGAAAAAATAAGATAGAAAAAAATGAGCCAAAAGACATCTTACACTAGGAGTAAAAATATTATTTGAATGTCTATGAGAACAATCACCTTTTTCTATCATATTCAAAGTGATATTAAGGAACTTTTGTGTCTTTAGGCATTTTATCTTCCCACTTAAAAGAACCCATCTTCAATCATATGGTTGAAAATTCGTGGGCCTAGGAAAATATTTTCCCACGGAGATGGTGAACCAAATGGCCAACAGAAAAATGTAATTTTCCTTTTCCTCCTCTTATTTTCTTTGAACCAAAGGGGCCTAACAAATACAAACTATAACCAGAGATAATACAACATGCCAATTTTCTTTGTTTTTAAAAAAAAAAATCAGGGGAGCAAACATTAACTACCAGAGATTATAAGTAGAACCGAACTCACAACATCCTATTTATAAAAAGAATTTACATGTCACTATATCACAAAACCATTAACACAACATATCAAAGTTATTAATAATTCCCTTTAATCACTGATAAAATATATATTTTATATTTATTAATATTTTCCTAATTTATCTATAATCAAGTAATTAGAGAGATTAAGGGAATTAAAAAAAAGATAATTATAATGTTTTAAAAAAAACATGTCATATCAACTAACTTTCTATCCTTAATCTAGTTAAATTAAGTATGCAAGTCATACTTCAACCTATCAACTTTTTTTGGAAATGCGTAGTGACGGCACTAAGAGTTGGATGACTCCGATGGAACTTGGTATGGTTTTATGGAAAATAGATTGTTTGCAATGACCGATGTGAGGCTTTTTGGAGGTTGCCATTGAAATTAATGTGGCCACCAATCAATCATTTAATGATAACTTGAACCCCTCTTTATTTACTTAAAACCCAATAACTCCACCTCCACGCCTCCACCTATTCAAATCCTGATCCCTAAACCTTTGAAATTCTTTGAAATGTTGCGTACTGCAACCGATAAACCATCCATTTGCCTTGAGTTACACCTTTCACGTGCCTTTGAGTAATTTACCATTTAATAATACTTCCTCGGTCCTAATTATAAAACATAGTTAACTTTTTTAGAGAGGGTAATGAAGCTAATTAAATTACTTTGGAATGTTTTTATTTTTATTTTTGTCTTCAAACTAATTAGTTTGATTAATAAACTAATATATAATCTAATAATATATAACATATGAAATAATTAAGTAACTTATTTAACTTCCTTAATTCCTCAAAAAAAAAATCAACTATGTTTTATAATTAGAATCAGAGGTAGTAATAACTAAAAATTATTAATAGTTATGATGTATGTTGTATGCAACGAACTCCTTATAAGTGGTTTCCTTCTTGAATGTGCCCACAACTAAGCAACCTCACTACTCATTACCTGATTTCATAGTTGAAAACTTTCCTCCTTACTTGACCACTCAAAGAAACCACAATATGACAACCGTTGTCCATGTCAATTTCAGCGAAATTGACAACTGAAAGGATGTTTGGGTCATTATCACATGTGTTCTTGTGAAGTCCGCGATCGCTTCCTCTAAGAAAACCTTGTCGTATGGTTCTTAAAAGATTGGTAAGATTTTGGTGGATGAGCAAGTATGCTGATCATGAAGTTTCTTAACATATATATAGTGCTTTCCCACCATTCCTTTTAGTGGCTTGAGATTCATCTAGGAAACTGTTGAAATTCCCATTCATATGTAACGCTTTCCTGCTATTACTTATAGTGACTTGTGAAATACATGCAGGAAACCAAGATTGATGGTTTTGTAATGCAATAGAGACTGTTAGAGCGTAATATGAAAGAAATAGGGGTGAAGTCTACATGTTGAAAATTTTGAGGTGCTTGACAACAATGATAAATATAAAGTGACCACATCCTTTTGGAAGCTTAGATTTCAAGCAAAACATATATGTTTTCAAGAATTAGATTTCTCAATCCCAAAGGAAGCATTGGACTTCGTTCCTCTAAAAAAACCATCACCAATTACACTGCAAAAATGAAGATCTAATTGGATAGAAACATTGAATGTTTAATTTAATGTAGTGTTGCTCGGAAAATTCGCAGCCAACGCAGTTTACCAAAAGCATTGCTGGAATGGAACAACCATTATAGTCAATGTTATCAGGTTTGCAAAGACTAAGAAAAACAAAGGTAACAAAGTGACTACGATAATGACATGTCATGCCCACTTCTTTTGATTATTTAACATGGTGAACAAAGTGATTGCGTAGGAAGAGCATTGATCATCAGGTTGAAAATAAAAGGTTATCAAATTAAACGTCAACGGAGTAACATGACAATATATAGTATAATTTATGGTAGATCCACATATGTTGGCCCAGTAATTACTTATTCTAATGACAAAGTTTTTTATTTTTCGCTTATGATGAGGCCTGCATTGTCATATTCTAAGATGGGCTATATTATCTACTGAAATCCATGATTATAATTTGGGAAAATTGATTTCAGGGCCCAAGCTAGGAAAATAATTACAAAAAAGGCCCAAGAAACATTCACATACCAGAAAAGGCCCTAGGGCCTTTTCTGGAATTTTTTCAAAAAAAAGTGTACGGATATAGTTGCTAATTGCTACTGATGTAATTGTTAATTGCTACAGATGTAGTTGTTAAAATGTAGTTGTTAATTAGACTGATTTAGTTGTTAACGGGGACTGATATAGTTGTTAAACGCTACTGATATAGTTGCTAACCATTTTTGAAAAAATGCCAGAAAAGGCCCTCTGGCATGTGAATGTTTCTTGAGCCTTTTTTGTAATTATTTTACTAACTTGGGCCCTGAAATCAATTTTCCCTTATAATTATGCCTTGTGCAATCTTGCTTGGTTTATTTCCATTAGTGACATTGTCTCGGATACGGAACTTTGATCTATCATCAAGGGTTAAACATGAACACGACAACAAATTTAAATTTTGGACATTTTACCGTGCAGGCTGAAAACCACACAACATCTTTATCTTTGGGCATGCCCCACATTAACCAGAACAAGGACTTTTTGTTAGATTTTTATTTGTTTTGATGATAACTAACAATTATAAATTCAAAATATTATTATTAAATTAAGTCCAAGACTCTTTTATGATTAAAAATTATCTTATTTAATAACTGCATTTTCTGAGAAAAGATGACTCAAGTCATCATCATTGTGCAACTCGAGTCATTGCCTTTTGAATTGAATCATATTAGTGACATGTAACTCGAGTCAGTCTTGTATGACTCCAGTCAAAGCCTTTAGTGTAAAACATTTTGAAACCTCATGACTCCAATCAAGATATTGTGACTCTAGTCAAGGAAATGGATTTCAAACTTAACTTTTTCCAACGATCAAATGTGACTCCAATCAATTATTTAGTCATCATGACGCCAGTCATTTACCATGTCAAAAGTTTTTCAAAATTCAAACTCGACAACTTTTTATCACAATTGATATGACTTAGTAATGCCTTAAGTGACTCCAGTCATATTCTCACAGAGACGTTCTCAGATTATTTGTGAAAATAGATTACTCTAGTTAATTATTTAATAATGACTCTAGTCATATTGTCACAAAGACGCTCTCAGATTAATTGTGATAATGGATGACTCGAGTCATTTAGTAATGACTCCACTCATATTGATACAGAGACATTCTCTGATGTTTTGTGAAAATAGATGACTCCAACCAACAAGATAATGACTCCAGTCATCATGTCTTAACAATCATGTCTTTCACTAACTAATCACATATGACTCCAGTCAATGTCATATGACTTCAGTCATGTAACTCAAGTTATTGATATATGACTCGAGTCAATGTTTTGGGAAATGAAAAACACCATGTTTGTAATATCTAAATCATTAATTGTGATCTGTATGCTTCATATTATTATTCATTACTATTCCTAACTATATTTAATCAATTTGTTAATGAGTCTCAATTGATTTTGATATGGATTAACACCAAATTACAATAAAACAATTATGTGTTAGAAGCATTAAATACAAAGCAGAGACAAATGCCAGAATTAGACAAACAATTCTCTGAGCAACATAAAGCTTTGTAAACATTTCCTTTCCATTTCCATTGATGAATCTCAACAGACAAATGGTACAAAGAATGTCAAAAGAGAATGACTGCGCTGATTTGAAGAAAGAAGACTGTGAGTAACAATTAAGGATAATAAGTTTTAACGGTCATCTTCATCAGTCTCAATAGATAATTCTCAAGCTTCTCAATGGTCATTAATTCCAACAATTATAAAAGCCAAAAGCATTGAATTCTCCACCTATTGAAATGTTGTGCATTCAATTTGTGAAATTAATATTTATTGTTTCTAATCTTTGAGCAATATCTTCAGATATAAATATTCTTTAGTGATTATCTATCTGCTCTTTTAGAGAGCTTTAAAATTATTATTCTTATATTAATTTCAAGATTGTGGAACCTTTGCGATTGACATAGTTGATTACAACTTATAAGGGGAAGAAGGTTTTTGTACAGAGTGTGTAATCAAGTTTTGAGTTAGTGAAATCCTAGAGAATTTGGGGACTGAATATTGGTCAAAGATTTGGACCGAACCAGTGTAAATTCCTGGTGTCTAATCTTTCTTTCTCTCTCTGTTTATCCTTGTTTTACTTGCGTGATTTAGAAGATTAAAAGAAAATTTTTAAATCATCCAATTCACACCTCTTAGTTGATATTCCATCTTTCACCTTTAGGAAAACCGAAGGAGCCTTATGATCTAACCAACTAGACATGTATAGAAAACTTAAGAGGTCAGATAATTAATATAATGTCTTAATGGTACAGTTTATAATACACTGCTAGAATTATAGAGTCATAACATACACACACACACATATATATATAATGCAGAAACTGCAGTCTGGCAGGCATATATTTTATTCGGCATTGATCACGAAACTTTTAACAGCTTTCAAAGTATCTCTGAGGATCCTCTTAACGACAAGCAAGGATCTAGGAGGCACATCATGGGACTTGGTAGGGTAATTGTCAACAATGTGAAAGGAAGCCGTAAGAATACTGCGGGGCCCATCGTCCTTAGGTATGTCATCAGGGACAATGGCAAAACCTGAGGGCAAAATACCAACCATGTCCGGGTCTACTCCCTCCAATAGGGCAGTCACCGCTGGTTCGTCCACCGGTGCATACACCACATAGCTACCACTATTGTCAGTGTAGCTCTCTTGAATGTAGTGTATCACATTAGTGCCCTCGTCATCCTGCAAATAAATATCCCAAATTATTCAACTTAATTTCATTCAAATATGTCCCACATGTTGCAATAATAATATAGGTGCACAATTCTCCCATCATGTGGGGTTTAGAGAGGGATAGATTACCCAACCTTACCCCATATATAATCAGAGAGACTATTTTAAGGATGTAAACCTGTGACCTCTAGATCACTCCATAATATATGTTAATTGTAAGATTAAAAAAATGAGAATGAGTACAAAAAATAGGGGAACTTGTACCTAATTAACGCGATCTCCTGGAATTTTTATTATGTATAGATAACATTCTTGAACTTTGAAACTTCACAATGAATCACAAACTATTTTTTTATAACACATGTATATCTTATACTCTCCGCAATTCATAGAGTTCAAACTCACAATCTCAAGCTTTAGAAACCTTTAACGGAAGAGTCTGTTATTGGTTGGGCTACAAGATTCCACCAATCCCCTAAACTCTTACAATTATGCAAATAAATCTTTTGCAAATAGTTCTGTTCATTACTAGTATATGTGCGCATATATATGTGTTTGTGTAGATTAAAGCTTAGGGGTTTACGTCCATATAACTTAAAACTTGAGGGTTAACATACACGCAAAAAATAATTTATGTGTATATGATTGATGGTGAAAGTTTATCAATACATGATTGAAAGTTTAAGTAGTTAATTATTATGTTTTAATTTCGTATAATTCAAAGTTTATGAAAATTTTAATTGAAAAATATTTAAAAAGAAAAAGAGAAACTTACAGTAACTTGCATCAGAGAGACACGATTTGCAGGATCTTTGCCCTTAACAATGTAGGACAGTTCTTGAACACCAAGCCCCCTCGCAAGCATATCCCACTGTCATTAATCCATCACCCAAACCACCAAACGTCAGAGACACTGATCCAATAAACATTAATATCCAAACTTTCTCAACAAATAAAAAATATATACCTTTATTGTATACTATCTACCTCTTTTCTTAAATATAAAACTTGGTTGATTTTTTTTTTTTTTTTTGAGAGATTAAGAAAGCTACATAAGTTATTTAATTATATCATATATTAATCAAACAAATTAGTTTTGATGAAAAAATTATGAATATAAATATTTTAAAGCAGTTTAATTAGCTTTCTTAATAATCTCCCCCAAAAAATTAACTATAACTTATATTTAAGGCTAAATATAGTAGAATAGAATATACATACACTTTCTACTAAAAAAACTCTTCCAGATGATCGTGTCCAAACTCTGATTAGTTATTCAAATTTCTAAGTATGTCCTATGTAGTTTTTTCATTGACTTTATGCGGAGCCACAAATTAATCCTATTCATGGTTAATTGGTAGCTCAAAACAATATCTTCTTGTTTTAGTAGACTCAGCAGCCCATAATAATTAGGGTTTATGAGTTTTGAGTTCCATTTATACACACACTAGAGCTTTAGATTCCCTGGATTTGTACATCTTTAACAAGCTAGGCATAGAGAATAATAATTAGGGTTTATGAGTACCATGGATCGGTAACGGCCATCACGAAGGAAGTCGAATAACCGGCGAGGAGGGATCGGAAACCATTGAGAAGTAGAGAAGGCGATAGTAGTAGAAGAAGGTTGTCCAGGTTCAGCAACTTGCTCTCTAATGGCGACCCTAACGTTTTCACTATCTTTAGAAGATGAAGGCAACCGGTTCCACTGGTTTCTTAGGGCTCCACTTGTCTCAGTACAGAAGGTCCTTATCATCCTCTCTCCTAACTTCAACATACCCATTCTTCCAGTTTCAGGTATGGTCTTGAGTGTATCTTCAGGAGGAGCGTATTTTTCTTTGAGAGTTTGGGAGTACTCATATTGGCGAACCAAAGCTGCAAGCCAACGAGTTGCTCCAAAAGCAAAACCTGATTTGATTAGGTTCCTGAATGTCAAGTTTAACTCTCTATTGTCTGCTTCCACATGCTCCACCCACGTAATCTGCACATCATCAATAGGGTTTTTTCTTTACTTTATTTGAAACAATATCCACTTTCATAGCGTTTATATATATATATATATATTCTCCCTTCAATCCTAAATATGATACCCACTTTCATAACGTTAATACTACTACACGAGTGATGTTTAATCTTAGTAACCAAGTTAAGTGGTTAATGTATTTCAGAACACCCATGCATGTGAGTTTCTACCAAAGTCTAAACTTACGTCCCATGTCTATCGGGATATACTGCCCAAACCTTAACTTCATCGATACACTTTAGATGTTACTCTATCTATCTAATTCTTAATATAAGATATATTTAGAAAGTTGATTTTGGTCTTAAATGTAAAACATAATATTTATATTTGTCAATATTTTCATAATTTATCCTATCAATGTTCCCTCAACAATAATTAAAGAAGTGAGGAAATGAGGAAATTAAGAAAAATAATTGTGACGTTTTAGAAAATACATGTTATTTTAATTAACTCTCTAAATCTAATCAATTAGGTAAATATTTCTTATATTGAAAACCAAATGTAGTATATATATTAAGGATTGGGAGTACATAGTATTTTGTTTTAGAAAGTCAAGTGTTATTATTTTGAAGTTATAAGTAAGATTGAATATACGTCCTCTTTCTTATTAAAGAGTTTTCATGTCATTAGGCTATATAAACTGGTGAGTCACCCTCATGTTACACCTACCTTGGAGTATCCATGATGAGGCATGAATTGAATCAAGCAACCAGAAGGCCTTCTTCGAAAATTGATGGAAGGATGTGGAAAATACTTCTCCAACGATACGTCTACGATGGCCCAAGTTGTATCAGAGAGCTTCTTACAGTATCTGGCAAAATGACACTCTCTAGTACGCACCAGCGCTGTCGCCATTTGGAATTCGCCACTCATCTGCCAACCAAAAGCTACAAACATTCAGCCATTGAAATTTTTTGTTTCAGATTTTTTGTATAAATAAATAATATTGTATTACCCTACACTAATTTTCAAGTACGTGCATGCAACATATGAATCGCTAGCTATAGCAATTAATTCATAATATTGAATATAAATTGCGGAGTGCTCATATACTTCTATGAGTTTGTATTCAAAGTTTTTCCTTTTACCCTTTCCCAACTAAAAATGAAATTCAATTCATTGTCCCATCTATATCTATCCCCATCCAATCTAATTCAAGACCCATAGATACTACATTAGTAGTGGAAGGATTTTCAAGATTTACCAATTTCTTTTCACTACTAGAATCTTTATTGAATTCTTGAATTCCAGACGTAAGGATTTATAAAATTTTAAAGAATAAAAGCTGCAGATACTTAATTGTAATCATCAACCTAATATTCCTCTATTTACACATATCTCTAAAATATATATAGAACTTTCTTAATTATGAAATAATCTTGTTTAATTAAGAGGAAGTGCATTCATTAATATTGTAAGTGTAGGTATATGGTGTGTTTGACTACAACAAAATCATTACTACTTGAATGCTATTTTTTTAAAAAAAAAAATTAACGTCATATATGTAACAAAATTCGAATTGATTTTGCAAATCACTTGAAATTTTAGCTCAAAATACTTCCTCCTAAGGAGATCAGATTTAGAAGATACAGAGAAGACTGAATGTGTATATCTTATTATATAAGATGAAATCGAGGGAAGCTTGAAAATCATTTGAAATGACATTAAATGATTATACAAGACTTTCTATATTGTAGCCACAATTTTAAAATTATGAACCAATTATTGGAATGTATAATAGCCTTTCATAAAAAAGCATCAATAGATAATATTAACTTACAACTTGCAATCTTCCATCTAAGCTCCCTTCAACTCCATCGATCAAAATTCCCAGAATCTCTGCTCTCGAAACTATGTTGAAAAACACATCCGACCATTTCTCCTGAAAAATTACACACAAAATATTAGTGGGGCAAAAGAGACACAAACATGGTTAAAGTGATTTTATTACTACATAAAAATATTGAATGAATAAGAAAATGGTAAATCTTCACTCATTGTGTAATCAATGAACTCCATGGTTTAATTAAAGTATTTTATTCAACATTTTTGTGATGTTTTCCACCGAAATATTTAACACATAAATATTAAAATTACAACTAATACTTTTGTCTTAATATATATCTATATTAGAAGTTGCTGAAATATAGCCGAAATTATCTACCTATAATCTCAATAGAAATATTTTAAGTGCGTATTAAATGTATATATATGTATAATAGAAATTTAATAATAATAATTAAAAAAACTATTCCTCATGTCATTGTTTTAGTTGAGATCTTAAAATAGTTATACCGCTAAAATTTAAATTTAAACCACCACTATAGAAACTGAATCCAAAATAAATAAATAAGTTAACCTACCACATCCATAAACCATTCAGCAATATCAATTGGGTTCATTCTAAGATAAGAAAAATCTCGAGAAGCTTCAACCTCAAAAGCTTCAGCAGGAGTAGCCTTCAGTTTCAAATCACTCTCAATGGAGCGAGAGTCAAAGAAGGGTAAATATTCAGGCTCACCAATCTCAACCATATTAATGATCTCTTTTAGAGTCTTATCCACATCCCCAAAGTGTCTCATGTATTGAAAACCATTTAGGGTTTCATATTTCTCTTTTCCCTCTAGGCGCTGCCAAAATATATCTCCTGAAACAACCAGCTTCTTTAATTCTTCCATGGCTGAACCCGAAAGCTCGATGATTTTTGATCTCATTGGCGCTGCACTGAAAGACATTACTAGAAGAAGGTCACTTGCTCGCCCTGGACTGTTGATTCCAACATTTTCATCTGTATTTGCATTTGATGTTGAACCAGAGCCACTTGCTTCCTGACCATTTGAAGCATCAGACTGAACACATGTATAAGGTAATAACGACAAAACAAAATAGATAGGTTTAGTCTTAGCATTATTAGTTATACTGTTTAGTAGATCTCTTTGAATTCTACTCAGACATTCTACTAATTACGTTTTACACTTAGGAGAAGAGGAGTGATCAGACCTATGGTGAAACAAGTACACAATATTAGTACAAGTTCAAATTAAATGGAGAGTCAAATCTCAAAAGACTCTTTGACAGGAAAAGGCTCTATGATTCTTCACTAAACCTCGCGTTAGTTAGAACCTTCATAGGTGGCCATTTCAAATCTCATTAATGAGGTGCTCTCAGATTTTGAGTGGAAAATCACTCAAACATGTAAACATATAATCTCGTGAATTTCAAGAAAGTGTGTTTTGTTATTTCCAAACCATATTTACTAGACACATAGTACTTACGTTTTATACTTGCACATGAATTGAATAGGAGGGACAAGTGAAGACAACCATGAAGTTTTAGGACACATGGTACGCTTTAAACTTGGGTGAATAGGAGGGAAACAGACTCACTATTATTAGCATAGATATAAGTCTAGAGAGATAACACAATCTCAAAAGACTAATCTACTAAGAAATAAGGCACCAAACTCCCCAGTGGTCATAATACTTTACTCAGCCTTATGAGAATTAGACTCTCCTTGGATGGTTTTCTTCGATATTATTATGTGCTCTCGCCTAAAAGACTAGAATGTTAGGTGGGAGAGCTCATCAAACTTATAAACTAAGTTTCACTTCTTAAGCTCACAATGTGAGATTTATCTCCCTTAAAGAAGTGTCATATGCGAATTTCTAGAAAAATAAAGTAACTAATATGTATATGCATATATGTTATTGTTTCAAAACCATGTTTACCAAATCAGACAGTGACAATTTTGATGTATGTCAATATCTCATTCGTCGTAATTACCCTGAAAGTCCTTGCTAAACATACTAATACACTCACGCACGCGCACACACACGTAGGTTTTATCCTAGACAATGGGAATTAGGCTTTATATGGGAATGGATTTGTTAGAAGTGTGTGTCTATATATTCATCTCACAATGAATACGTTTTAAACTGGGATAAGAGCTTCAAACATACCGGCACTACTTGTAGTGTAGTGATATTGGGATTCATTTCCCCCTTAGGTCCTAGGTTCAATCCCCCCCTCCCTCGCCTTGTCTTGTATAAAAAAAAAAAAAAAAAGAGAGAGAGAGAGAGAGAGAGAGAGAGAGCTTCAAACATTAGTATAAGCAATTACAACCCTAATTTTCATTTCTGAGGAATTTTGTTTGAGAAATGAGATGAAATCAAACAAGAGGGATGTTGATATTCCATTTGTAAAATCAAGCTAATTAATTACCTTTTTTAAATCTAAATAATCCAAGCGCCTTCCTGATCTTATCCTGCTTCGATCCATCTCAGCAATTTCTCGTTTCAAAAAACTGATCACACAAAACCAAAATCAGATAAGCTTTTCTTAAAATTCAAATATCATTTAGATAAACCACAAATCAAAGCGCCCATCAGGTCAAAATGTTTAAACATCAAATCTCAAAGGAAGCATTCTATATATATATATATATATAAACCCTACTCCATCAGTGACTCATCTTGACTCTCAATCAATCCTGGTAATCTATTGTAGTCTTCGTCGTATCCTTCAAGCCCATTTCCGTTCTGATGACTACTACCCTCCATACCTCTCCAATTGAAGATGCTAGCTATATATGCAAACACACCAAACTAGTTAATTAAAAAAAAAAAAAAGAAACTCGAATCATGAAATTGATCGGAAGCAGCAGTTTAAAACCCGAACGAAAATGCAAAAATGACTATATAGCACCTGAAAAACTATAAACTTAATTTGTAGCTATATATAAATCACCCAAGAAATCTGAGATGATGGGAACTACTTTTAATCAAACTGGGGTATATATACACAGAAATCACTGGGAGAGGATTAATCTGAGGAATTGTAAAAGGAAAAAGAACTTTATATAGAATAGAATTAATCAACACATACAGATGCAATGAACAGAATGAATTCAGGTAAGAGCAATTGAGCAGCTATTATTCAAGTCTCTCACATACTCTGAATTTAATTTCTCCGAGTAATAATAATAATGTACAAGAATCTCATATCAGTAAATGTGAGTCAATATTTGATAATAAATTAATTAAAAGTCATTAGATTCACTGAAGCCTATTATATTGTTGGGTTCATTGTATTTATTTACAGTTCAGTTGCGGCTGGAGGCTTACGTGGCAACCCACATATACGAGTTTCAGAAGGAAAAAAAGATTGAAAAATGAATTCCCCATAGTATGTACATTTTTTCAGATTTATTTCCCTGTTTGACCAAAATTTGTTGGGATTCAAAGTCGGAACATTTTGACATTTTATTTGGATATTTTTTCTTGCTATGGGATGAAACAGCGTTTCATTCTGAAAGAAACAAACTTTCCTTAATGGGTGATTCCGTTACACAGTTTTTTGAGTCCACACTCTGTGCTCATTACAACACCTAGTGAGTGAAGAGATATCAGCAGTTTAAATATAATATGCATGGTCTAAATTTAAAATTTTTAATTTGTAATTTTTTAAATGATGCCTTCATTTTTATGAGAGGTGATAATTGTGAGATAATCTTTATTTTTTATTTTACATACATTAAAATAAACATTTATATAAAATATAAAAAATAAATTAAATCTTGACAGATCAACATTAATATAATAATGTAGCCCAACGATGAGTCGGAAATGCAATCCCCAGTTTTTTCTCGTATATATCCACTGAAAAAAAAACAAAACAAAACAAAACAAGTCCCCCAAACTTTCTACTGTTGGGTTAGACCTGCCCATACAAAAATTAAAACCAAAATCATATTCATTAGGATCGTATTCTTTTTATTATATAGTTCTCATGATGATCACTAGAGAAGTGACAGGGCATGCTTTTAAACTCAAGAGTGTTTGTAGAGTTCTTCCACCAACAAAATTTTCATTTCCCACACCATATATCAACAAGACCGTATCATCATTCTCACATCGGCAGCTGAATTTTAATACATGATTTTATGGGTTATGGAACAAATCCTTATCAAATGAAATAGACCAATCAGTATTGCTTGGGCAAGGTTGTTTTTTACCTTTTTTTGTTGGATATCGTGTGATGTGATTTTTGTATCAAGCCCCAATTGCTGTTTCTTGTAAATATTTCTTTTGAATTAATATAAGGGGGAACTACTATATGAGTTCCCAGATAAGAAATTTAATTATTAAGAAGTCTTAATAATAAGTAAGTTGTTATTTCTTACTCGAGAAATTGTTATTACACGCTCCTTAGTTGTTATAGGGACTTCTTAGTAATTAAGTCTTTTTCTCTGCACTTCATAGTAATTCCCCCCTAAATATAATGACAGAACCCCCTTCCACTAAAAAGACTCAAATGCAGAAGTGTTTCAACGCTTATTTTCCTTAAACAACATTTTGAGTCGAAGTCCTGTATATGAGAGTGAGCTGTTTATTCAATGTTTATAAACTCAATTTGTATATTAACGTCCAATGAGATTAAGGGATCACTGGAAGTGGTTTTAAAATAAACCAATCCATCGTGTAAAGACAAACTAGATTGATAAAACAAGAACACAACATAACCTCCAACATCAGCGCAATACACTCAGAACAGCATCGGAAGCACAATATACTTGGACGACAAACCAAACAACAGACATAACAAACATACAAAAGTACAGGTATAGAACAACTAACTAGGAAATCACATACGTAGCAAGAAACATCAATTGATGTTCCTCGTCATCAATTAAATGTTTCAAAAGGGGTGGCGGCGTGTAGACGATGTGCCGCTTTCATTATGACACTGGCTTATAATTTAATTTGTTGCTGGATTTTTTCATATAAACTATCATAAATCATTTTTACTTCATTAGTGTTGATATTTAATAACAGTTCATTATGAGGTTTCGAGTCTAAATTAAACCTTTCAGATAATAAGCTCATTGTCAAGACCTGAATGGTAAACATAAAAGAATTAAAGACGTCAGAGCAATTGGGCTTAATTGACCCAAAGCATCTTAAGTTTTGGTTTAGGCAAAATGTTGTGAATTCAGCCTTCGTGGGTATATGATATAAATGCGGTACTCTCTTCCACTAGGTGAAAGAGGACAAAAATAGAAAAACAAAAAGATAATTTCACCAAAAAAGGAATATATCAATGCGTACAAATATTTAGCCTTGTCTTTTTTTTCTTTTTGCCATGCACAAGCGTTCTTTTATGGAAGATAATCTTATTCAAAACATTGTCGAACACTAAATGTAGATACCTCTCCTAACAGAAATTCAAATTTTGATTCACTACGTTACGATTATGAGAAATTAAGGCAACCTACTAGACCCAACCCTCAATAGCCTTGACCTCGTCTTTGATAAATCAAATATGCTCACATTTGGAGCCATTCTACATTAATTTAAAATTATTGTAATTTTTTAACGAACAAATATATAGTTTTGAATGAAAGTTTATGTTTTGAAACATTATTCCACAGTCCCAACTATTGTGGCATCCGATTATTCTCATTATAATTATGCTTATTTCTAATCATAAACCACTTATTGATCACAACTATTTCGTGCTTCGATTAATCACACTATTCAGTGAATAAAAACAGAACTTCAATTTTTCATTTTAGAGCATAACCCAACATATATAATGACAAAATATTTTCTTTCGGATTATTCAATTATTGAATCCATCCCTCTTTATTATATATTCGCTTTCTTTCGAGCCTGACAAGTATAACAGACTATAGCAGAAAACAAAACTCTATCTACATTTAGGCCCCTTTTAACTTTACTTGCTCATTTATATAGAATAATTATTATTTTTTATTATATATCTATATATATGTATAGCGAAGTGACCATCAATGTGTAGGATCAATAGGGTTAAATTAATGCATATGATGATCTCTACACATCTTTGTATGCGCAGTGGAAAACAATGTAACAGTGTAAGTCAACATCAGTGATTTAATATTTTCTAGGGTTGGTTTGAAAATATTGGTAAAAGTATTAGGGGCCTAGTTTTAAAAAATTTCTAGGAGGTTCTTGGAAAATCCTGTGCAATATATACATGTCACACACTTATAAACTACGTAGCCATCCTTGGGCATAATATGATTAATTAACATCATTGCCTTTCTATAAAGGTGATAATTTTTGTGATTCAATTCAACAATCTTCTGGACCTGCATTTTTTTTCATGGACGATAAAATATAAAGCTACAGAGAAAGGGACCAGTCTTAACGCTGCACTTAAAGCTCCTGTTTGTTTCTCAGAAAAGTGGTTTTCCTGGCGTATAATTAATTTGCCATCATAATATCTATGTGGTGTTGATCTGTATGAGCTCTCATTTATTGTAGTTTTCAAGTGATGTAAACAATCTACTACCTTAACTCTTTAATATAAGAGTCAGTTAACTTTTTTTTTTTTTTTACAAAAATTAAGAAAGTTAAATAAGTTGTATTAAATAATTTATACTTATCAATTTTTTCCAAAATAATTTGTTTGAGTTATAAAACTATATATAATCTAATAATATTATATGTTATAATTAAATAATTTATTTAACTTTATTAATCTCTTTAAAAAATCAACTGGCTCTAATATCCAAAACCGAAGGAATACATAGCTAGGATTAGTAAACAATATACAAAGCTAGCTAGCGACCTTCATTATTGCCTTAGTGGGATGAAAGCTTCCTTGTCAGCTGGAGGCCGTGGTGATTTGATAGGTTATTAGTGCACCCCCTTAAATTCATCTGCAAAATCTCATGTGATATTGTAATGAATTGCTGGTCTAATTGACTCTAACTTACTTTACAAGGTCTTGAATTGTCATCCTCATCCTACCAAAAATAAAATCTTCCATAAAGTAAGAAATTCAACTAATTTAAGGCTCTGCTTGGTTTAGCTTTTGGTCTTGCTAAACCATTGCCATCAAATCCTAAAGCTGGTTGGAGAATAATTTTTTTGTTTCGAAAGAAGCTAGGGCAAATAGCTTTTGGTCCCAAAACCACAGTTTTTTTATTACATTCTTGAAAATTTGATTTTTTTTAAAAAAAAGTATAAAAACATAAATATCATTGCATTAACTGATTTCTATCTCTGAAATAAAAAAAAGTAGTAGGAAATATCTTAGAATATAATTTAAAGTCCCCCCCCCCCCTTCTCGTTTGTAAATTGCTCTTTGTGGAAATTAAACTTCGATTTTCCAAAGTATAATTGAACTCAGTCCATAGATTCTCATGGACATGGTTATATTTGTAAGGATCAGATCTTTCTTCTTTTACTGCAATTGAAAAAAAAAAAAAAAAAGGACAAAGTATCACAAAAGGCCAAACGAGATTTCAAGAAGATGCTTTGTCCAAAAAAATAGAATTCAAGAAGATGCCAGATTAAAAATCTTCCTCGTAGTTTGAAAAATAGGAAGGGAATTAAGGCATTCTTTTTCTTTTTCCTCTTCTTTTTCCTTCTCTGTTAGGAGGAATGGATGGGAGATCAATATCCCAGTCGTTTTCTTGGTATTTAATTTTTATAGAGGCTAGTCTCATATATGTGGATGAGAGAAAGAAGAATTGAAGGTCGGATTAAATATGGAGAGAAAAAGTAAAATTTATGAAATGACATTTGGAGAAAAAAAGCATGGTTTTTGCCTTAATTTATCAGGGTGACGAATTATCTCTTCTCGAGAAAATTTTCCACAAACACCTCTTTAGAAAATTAATTACCCAATGGTTTGGTATCTGAATTCGGGTATGAGTACTTTTTATGTTTAAAAGTAATTAAAGACCTGAATTTTTTTTATTTTTGCCCGAAGATTTAAAGACTTGAATTTGAGTATCCGTACTTTTTGTATATAAAATCCTTTATAGTACTATACTTTCTACACATGAAAATAAATGTAAAATTAGACAATTAATTCTCCAAATATTTATGTGCAATTTTTGTTCTTATCTTTTTTGTGTAGTTGAAATTAAATTAAACAGAGATACACGAGTATCATCACTAACTTTATTTATCAGATAATAAGACTCTCATTGGTACTTAATTATTTCTTTTCAATTGATCAATGAAACTAAAAAGTTGAAGAAAACCTAAGTTGATGTACTCATGTCCTAGTATAACAATTTATTAATAAGTGTTAATCCTAATTAAAAGCTTATGAGCATAGTCCTTCACAAAAGTAATTAATTAACTTATCCTTAATTATTAAATATTAACTAATATAATAATTATAATATATTAATAAATATCTGCTTATTAAGTGGTCTTAACCTGATCGATAATGATAATTAAATCTCGAAAGAGCAATTGACCAGGAGCCTTAGAAAACGAAAACACAAGGCATCTGACCTTAAGGATATATAGGGTTTTTCGACAATATAAAGTTTAGCTGGGACTCCACTAATCATCCGTAGTGGCCTCAACTCAAGATAATAATAAGGTCATTGACAAATTATTTTTTTGCCAACGATCATTGACAAGAATTAATTAACTTTCCGGTTTAAGCTTTCAACTAAACATAACTAACGTGGAAAAGAATGTCTTTCACATAGAGATGACCAACAATTTGGCTGCCACCTCTAGGGCTTGTAGCCCTGTCATCACCGTTTTGACTCATATGATATATGGTGTGTGTGTGTGTGTGGAGCCTTCATATATATGTGGGTGTGTGGCATGTCACAGCTCATGATCATTCCGAGTTAATAATAAGAATTTAATTGATTAATTCATAATAGAAACCCTTGAGATACGTATATTTTAATGACTTAGGGCAGATCTTAAACGGGTTTAATGATCAATTTCTATTAATAAAAGTTACAGGGAAGAAATCACCATATATTTACATATAATCAGTAAATTTAAAAAGAAAGCGATTTATATGAAGAGGACTACGAAGAGAGAAGAGGATATATATATATATAGAGAGAGAGGGGGGGGGGGATTTAAAATTGATTTAGATATGTGAATCTTTGTCTCTTCTATTTAATTAATATCAAATCGCTTATAGTTTCCTTAGTTTACTGCATACTCCCTACTGTCTTTATTATAAGGCACAACTATCATTTCTCACAAACCAAGGAATGAAAGTTGTGTCATTAAATAGGTCCAAAAATGATAAATGTTTCCAACTTTACCCCTACTTTGATGATGAAAATTTAAAGAGTTAGTTAAAAGTGAGTGTATAATGAGAAAATAGTAATAAATGAGTTAGTTAAAGGAAGTTAATGCCCTATAATAAGGACCAAAAAAATAATGGTAGTTGGTACCTTATAATAAGGACAAGAGGGAGTATATACATAGCTGCTTGACACGGTCGTTCTAAGAATACATAACTTGTGCCTCTGTCGTACACAGCAAAATGTCGTTGTGGTATGCAACATTGGGCCTGTTTGGGTTGACGATAGGAGAGGTGACTTAAAAGTTATCTGACTTTTATAAAAGTGAGATAGGAAAAAACTCAGGTTAAGCTAACTGATGTATGTTTGGATTGATGGTAGTAGAAATGGCGGAACCAATGTCAAAAAGCTGAGAGCTTTTTAGAAAAAGCTAAGAAGTGGAGCTTTTTACTTAATGAGCTTTTTGAGTTTTAAATTAAGTAAATTTTAAGCAAAACACAAACAGCCAAAATAATGTGTGTTTGGATTAGTTGACTTTTTTTCAAAGTTATCCCACAAAAAGCCGAAAAAGCACCTTTGCCAAACAGGCCCATTGAGGCTAGTCACGATCCACTTGTAGCTGTCTCCAAAATAATTAATGTTTAAAAAATAATATTAATATATGACTATATAGTGAAAATAAATAAATAATTTTCTCAAACTCTCGTTACAATACACACAACATAAGCCATTTCATTGAGGGGCCACTTGAATTCCTTTGGTTGCTCAGAGATGAAAAAATATAGAGATAGATGTAGAGATAAGATTTACATATCGGTGCGAATCCAAGGTGAGTCTCACTCTATTGGAGGATTTGAGTGGGTTTGGATTAGCTTCTACAAAATAGATTTTGAACTTTAAAATAGATTTTGATTTTTAATAAATGTTTGGTTAATTTACTTTGACCAAATTCTCATATAGGGCCTAATAAAGAAGTAGATATGTATACAGTTCCCATACATGCTCTCTAAAAGTTAATGTTTTACTAATTATTAATGTCTAACCTTTAACAAAAAATTACAACAGATTATACATAAAATTGTAATTAACAGTGATATTAATTTTATCTCAAAGCTAAGATTGATCAAGTTAAAGTGCTTAGTTAATAGAAAGAAGAATATTCTCTAAGATTCCGGAACATGCGTACTTGAAAAGCTGAAATGTAGATATATCCCTCTTACAAGAATATTAGACTGACACAAAAAGGATATATAATAATATTTGGAAAACAATAGAGACAAAAAAAGTATGAGACTAGAGAATAAGCTGAAACAAAAGCTTTGTTAATTATTCCAAGTCAGACCGAATTACTAATTCAAAACATAAATTAGAGGAACTTAAGTCAAACCCCTAGGAAAATTTAATTGGCAAATCTATGTTGGTGCGTCCCCTTTCTCCTTCACCACAAATCCCTAGATCTCTCGTATATTATTTTAACTCCTCCTAACTTTTATGACTATGACCAACCCCAAAAGTTTCCAAAGTCTTCATTATCACTTTTTAAAGTCGTTTCCATATTTAATTTCCTTTATGAATTAGTATTTTGTATTATTACATTAATTATTCCCCCTCTGAGAATGAGCTTCAAAGCAATGGTAATATTGTTGCCATGGAACATGTAGGTCAAAGGTTTAAAGTCTCTTTGTTTACAGGGTAAAGCTGCGTATATTTATTTTTTTAAAATGGCTAGACCCCAGCTAGCAGTGAAACAACTTATCTGTTTATGGGTGTAAGGCAGTGTACATTTGCCATTCCCTAGATCCCACCGATTGGGAGCCATGTACATTGGGTCACCCAGTGTATTATTTCATTCCCACACACACACATGCTTCCTTTGGGAGACTTGCCTCTTGAGAATTAATAGCTCGAGACCAAACTCCTCTTGTTTATCTGTTCATCAATGGGCTCTATAAGCAAAGCTGGTTTGTCATCTGAGGAGAGTAGTTGGACTACATACTTTGATGATTTCTTCAACAAACACAATAAGTCTTCTTGGTCTATGGCTTCTTCTGTTGTCAATAGTTCCTCCTCTCTGGTTTCTGATGATGCTAATTCCTTCATCAATTTGGCTGCCAAAAAAGTAACTTCTTACAGTGATGATGATCATCAAACTCGTCGTGAGGAGGAGTTTTCTGTGAATAAAAATATCAGCTGTAGAACTACAAGGAGTAGTTTCAGGAAGAGGAAGAAGGCCCAAGGTGTTAATTTGATTATTGATGCTAATGATGATGATGTGCTTCAAGATACTGCAACTTCTCCTCTCATCATCGATAGCTTCAAGGTTAATAAGTTTTCAGTCTTCCTCTCTACCATATATATCACTATATTTCAATTCTTTCTTTAATAGAATATCATCTTCTTTTATCAACTTTCTTAGGGCAGTGATTACATTTCACTGTAGTTTCAACTTAATTTCTAGATTTTATTTTTGAACCATTTAGGCTAGTCAAAAGGAATAGACCTTTTTGCTGTTTCTCTTCTGGCCATTTGGAAAGAAAATGAGAGTAAATGATAAATAACAAAAACAATTAATGATAACAATAGTGAGACGTGAAGTATATACATGGATTGCAAAATCCATTTTCTTCTAGTTCCGTGTGTGTGATTTCTTAAGGCTGAAATAATTAAGATTATGTAGCTAATCAAATTAACAAGTCGGTTTCTTTGTTGTGTGGATTTTTGTAGAAGAAAGGTAGTCGCTCAGACATAAAAGAGATGGGTTTGAAAGCTGGCGGGAGGCATAGTACATGACTGAACACAACTACTGAAGAAGAGCCTTCCTTATTTGTCTTTGTGGATTTTATATATAGCTTGATTAATTATATCTCTTCTCTCTCTATTAATGCAAATTGAACAACTGAGTTTTAGTTTCAATATCTCTACAACTTTTGGAAGTCTCTCTCTCTCTCTATATATATATGTGTGTGTGTGGGCGCGCGCGCATATAAGTGTTAACTCTTAGAAATTGATAGGATTCCAGCACATTTTCTGTACCTTTTTGAATATTTTAGGTTCAAAATGTGCATGAAAAGTAAAGTGTATAGAAAAAAATGTGCATATCAAAGTATCAATTAAAATTCAAAGAAATCCTTATTATATTTTATAGAGTTTTAGAGACAATTGTGAATTGATAATTCCTCCCTCTTTTGTAGGAGGATAGAAACAAAGATTTGAAGTTCTAAAGAATCAAGAAACAAGAAAAAGAATGAAGGCAATGAAGAGATATATAGCTTAAAGGACTTGTACAACTGGCTTCAGCAAGTTGACAAACGAGCTATAGCAAACTGAGGAAAATAACTCTCTGTATGAACTTGCCATAGCAAGTTGACCAACTTGTTGTGGTAAGTCGGGGATAATAGCTCTCTGTCTGAACTGGCCGCGGCGAGTTGTGAAACTCGCCGTGACAAGACGTGAAAAAGTATAGTTACGCGTTTTAAAATCAGAAACAGAGAAGCACTATTTAACCTAAAGGGAAGGGCCGAAAATCAGACTTCACACACTGGAGAACCTTGGAGCAACCACTAGAAGAGCTTGGGAGAGAGATTTTGAGCATTTTGGAGGCTTGGGTACCAATCTCAAGAGGGATTTTGGGATTTCTACCTAGGTTCTTTCTGATTTTCTTCTTTTTTCCTCTTTGTTTCTTCATGGGTCCTGTAGCTATGAGTAGAATCCCTTTGTATTTGGATATGAGTAGCTAAACCTTTCATTTTAGGGTTCTTTTGACCTTTGTATGGATTAATACTTGAATTTTCCTCTCTTTTGGTAGATAAATATGTGTGTGTGTTGATTTTAATCTAGGCTTAATGCTTCTAAATGAT
The DNA here is from genome assembly GCA_037074495.1 of Acacia confusa. Lineage (NCBI taxonomy): Eukaryota > Viridiplantae > Streptophyta > Magnoliopsida > Fabales > Fabaceae > Acacia > Acacia confusa. The sequence goes on from CM073509.1 coordinate 8,028,241, forward strand.
TGGCCTCCATTTAGATAATTTATTCACTTAGATTTGACTTGAGGAAACTAATCTAGGTGTATAATTTGATTGAAATCATGTTTGTCTTGAAGTTTACTTGATAAATGGATAGTTTGTTGATAAAATAGAGATATATTTACCAATCTTGCATTGTCACATTAAGGTTGTTGCTTAAATATTGATTCTCATTAATTGTAGCAAGAGATTGTGCATTTTAATAAGAAGATAAACTTGATAATGACTCGAGAGAGCTTGTCAAGTATTTATGAACCTTAGACTAACACATATATGTATGGAAATACTAAGAGAGAGGAAATTAATTCAATATTATGAAATGCAATAAGGGGAAAAAGAATCCTAGGCTTTTATTAAATCCTTGAAAATCCAAAAATCATTTGCTTTTATTAATTTTTAGTTTTATAAGTAGTTTTAAATATTTCCATTCTCATCAAAACGTTGTTTTAGCTCAACTAAATTGAATTTGTTTAGCCTATTGTTTGATTAATTTGTTACATTAATCATCGTGGGAACGATACTTTACTTATCACTTTATTACTTGCATGACTCGTACACTTGCGAGGCGGACAAGTTTTTTGTGATGACTTCCTAATTTTAATAAATTTGAGGTATGTTTTGGTATATTTAGGAAGTCATTAATACTAAATTAAAGAGATGTTCTTAAGATTTTAAGAAAAATCAAAATGGTGAATCATTTGTGAGGTTTCAATTTAAAATAAATGTTTTTGAGTTTAGGAAATAAATAATAGTAATTAGAAGTTAAAAAAAAACAAAAGAAAAAAATGGTTTATGTTTTAATTATTATTATATAATTTTCCTTTGCTTTTGAATACCTGCAGCACATGCGGATTGAATTCATTTTGAATGTTTCCATTCAATTGAATTGAGCCCCACCTATTGAATGAGATTGAAGACCCAAATGGCAAACAAAGAGAAAGCTACGTGAAGGGAAAAAAAAAAAAGAATTGCTATTGGATTGTATGAGTTGGGCCCACGTAAGGAATGAATTGGCTTTTGAAATTGGGCTGATTGGATTGGGGCCCACAATTGAATTGAATTTGGGAGCTAGGCTTCTTGGTTCTTTACGGGTCAAAGGATCATTGGGCCCACGGAGTAATTGATCAATTGATTCAATGACCTAATATGCAAAAAGAGGTTCAGGGGAATGAAAAAAGGGGAGCAGCACGCTGGAAAGAGGAGGAGAACCGAGGAGGCTACACGGATTGAGAGACGGAACAGAGACGTGCGTAGCTGGACGAAATTGAAAGGGAACAGAGACGCAGACAGAGAGCTCAGGCGGAGAAGCAAAGAGAGACACGCAGGAGCAGAGCTCAGTGCTGATGTCTTGTTCTTATTCTTTGTTGGTCTAGTTTCAATTTATTTTCATTCTCCATGTCTCTGTTTCTGAATGTGGATTTAATTTGCTGTGCTTTGGATTTATAGAGTAACTAAACCTTTTATTCTAAGATTCTTTTGACCTTTTGTATGGATTAATATTTAGATAATCCTCTCTTTTAGTAGATAAATATTTATATGTGTTGATTTCAATCCATGTTTAATGCTTCTAATTGATTGCCCACCATTTATATGATTTATTCACTTAGGTTTGACTTAAGAAAGCTAATCTAGGTATAGAACTTGATTGAAATTATGTTTATCTTGAAGTTTACTTGATAAATGGATGGTTTGTTGGTAAAATAGAGATATATTTACCAATCTTGCATTGTCACATTAAGGTTGTTGCTTAATATTGATTCTCATTAATTGTAGCAAGAGATTGTGCATTTTAATCAGAAGATAAACTTGATAATGACTCGAGAGAGCTTGTCAAGTATTTGTAAACCTTAGACTAACACATATATGTATGGAAATACTAAGAGAGAGGAAATTAATTCAATATTATGAAATGCAAAAGGGGAAAAAGAATCCTAGACTTTTATTAGTTAGTTTATTTTAATTTCTTTTCTTTTAATTAAACTCACTTTGGTTTGCTTAACTTAAACGAAAGTGTAAAATCAATGCCTAATCGAAGTTTTGGTACTAAGTCATCGTGGGTACGATACTTTACTTATTCTTTATTACTTGATACGGCCCGTATACTTGCGGAGTTATAGATTTTAAAGTTTTGCCCTATCAATAAGTATGCATTTAATGGATCTAACAGCCTGTTTAAAGTAGGTCGAAAACAAACCTACTTTAAACAGGCCGAAAACATACCTACATCTAACAGTCTGTTTAAAGTAGGTCTATTTTCACCGTGTTTAAAGTAGGCTTGTTTTGAGGTGAGGCTTGTGATTTGTTAGGCTGCTTACGAAATTATTAAAATTACAGGCCTCCTCAATAAGTCACAGGTAAGCCAGGCTAAAGTCGAAAAAAAAGGCCTGTAACCAGCAATGGATTTTGGGGGGTAAGGATGGCCTCGCAAAAATTATAGAATAGAACCCAAAGTTTTAGAAAATTATCTTTCAACCTCAAATTTTTTTTATAATTTTCACTTTAGTCCCTGTACGTGGAGGGACTAAAATAAAAAATTTTAAAATTTTTGGAGCTTAAATATAGTTCATAAATATTTGGGTCATATTCTGTAATTTTTGCACATATTTAGGGACTAAAATAACATTTTTTTCTAATTTTTGGGGTTATAATTTCATAAACATCTGGGTCTATTTTGTAATTTTTACGCGAATTCAAAAATTGGCACTAACCCCAAGTTAACGGTGTTGTGCTGGAGACCTTACTATAATAATTATTCCTATCAGTCTTCTGCATTCTAAGATGTGTGTCAAACGCATATACAGACTGAACCTACCATAAAGAAACCTTAGGTTACTTTTTTTTTCCACTCATGACTATCTAACCAGGTCATATTTAAATACCTAACTGAGGGTAGTTCTCTCCAATATTTTTTTTTCATGTGCACGAACTTAAATTTGAGATCTGGTGCCTAAGCAACTAGAGCCCCATCCACTAAAATCGACAAAAATCTGTTCAATTTCTGTACCAGTGTTTTTGGATAATGCATTTTTGGGGTTTGAGGGCTTAGTCACATTCCTTTCATGTCTTAATTTTCTTGGGCTTAATATTAAAAAAAAAAAATCTTGGGCTTCATCTCTGGGCTATATTTTAATAAATGATTTTCAGCCCATTTAGTTCTAAGAAAAATATTCTCCCGAATCCTTAATTAAGGCTTAATTAAATATACGACTATTTTTAATATTTGTCATTTTTTCCTAATTTACTTATATTAATTCCACCTCAATAATAATCAAAAAAGAGAGGGAAGAATGAAATTAAGAAAGATGAGGAGGGTGTTTTAAAAAAAGCATATTAACTAATTTAATCTTTTTCTTTTCTTTTTTTCTTTATCCTTTTTTGTGCCAGGAAAGATATTTGATATTAATATAACAGTACAATAGTTCAACTAAATCTAACGAAATAAAAGGTAATGCCCAAACAACATAAACCTAATTCTATTTAAACCCAATTAACACTAACAACACAACTTCTAACCGTAAATGAGAGTTAGCACAGATGGTAAGGGGTCCAGGACTAGGCTCTTGGGTCGTGGATTCAATCTCCTCTGTCGTCACTGAGACTCTTTTGGTAGGCGATCTTGTAAGTCCCCAACAAGTGCTCATAGAGCCCGGGGCCGTGTCTTGGCCTTGGTAGGGGACTGGTGTCGAACCCTTCCAAAACTTTTTCAATATCAAAAAAAAAAAAACACCCACACACACACACAACTTCTAACCCTAGGACTAAGATAAAGATATGCATGAGCCGCTACCTTTGAAAAAACATAGAAACACCAATAACCTTATTGGAAACCATAGATGTGGGTTCAAGTAACTATCTTAACAGTCACAAAAAACGCCCTAATAGTCCCACCCCTTTGAGAAAATATTTGCAAGCATGAGAGCATATTCATAATCGCTACACACTACAAAAAAACATTGTCAATTTGTAGCAGTGAACAAAAACCACTACAAAATCTGACATTTGTAGCAATTCATGCCATAACTGCCACTAATTTGCAATGGTAACATTTGCACTAAAACATGAGTTTGTTTGTAACGAACTTTATAGCGGTTATTAGATTAGTTTATGTTAAACCGTTACAAATGTGTAAGGTTTGTAGCGGTTTAGTTATAAAAACCATTACAAATGTCACAGTTTTAAAACCTACTTTGCCACCACAATGCAATACAAGGTTTGAGTTATCGCCTCTTGAGTTTCATTCTCTCATGCTCTCTTATGACATTTAGCTGCATTATTAGTTATGAATTACATGAGACATATATGGAATTAGGGAAATAGGTAGTACGTGATGGAGTACCCCTAAGGGGGGCAGTGGTAAAGGAGGCCATGATAGGGGCTGTGGTAGAAATGTCCCTGTGCCACATGTGTCATTGCAGGCGGGATCCAGATAGATAGCTCTTCTCAAAGGAGCTAATTCCACATTTGGAGACCCTATTAGGGCAAGAGGATGCACAACTATCTCTAAGCAATTAGGAGGAAAATGATGAGATAGACATCAACTTTCCTATAGGCAAGGCGGCGTGGTTTATCAATTGGGAGGGGGCGCGGGACCAAGGGAACCCCAGACCGCCGTCTTCGTGCTCGACCAAATTTAAGGTGGATGTCGAAGGTAAATTTAATTATTTTTGTGACAAATTTAAATTTAAATTTCATACAATTAATTAAATTGTATTTAAATTTAATACAAAAATGTGCTTATGTGCAGATTCGCAGGGAACATCACCAGGAGGAAGTTGGATGTTTTCAGTATGAATCTGTAGCAAGGACCACACGTCGTAGTTGATTGGAATGAAATGATGGACCAACCGATGGGGAACGGTGGCCACCTTTTCAGCTATTGACTCACGGAGCAGGGTGAGAATTGGGTGCAATTCCCCATCTACTTCTAGAGTTTGAAGCATGTTCCGAGATTGTCAAAGGACATGGCGTTTGAGGAAGTTGTGCAAGTAAGTAATTTTGTTTAATTTTATTTTAGATATAAATAGTTATAATTTTTGGTTAATTAATAACTAAATTATGATAAGCATAAGTTTAAAGTCCAAGCCAATAGGAAGAGGTACCCATTGATGAAGATGAGGGACGACTAGAAGAATCGGAGGGGTTGTCTCTACAACAGGATTGAATAAGGATGGGACGATTCCTTTGCATCAGCTAATCGAGAGCATCCTAGACGGCGTCACTACATTAAACTAGGCAAGTTTTGTCTAGTTCAGGAGGAGCTCTCAGGGACAGGTACATTTCAAAAGAATTATTAATTCCTTAATAAATATTCTTTTTGTAATTATTGTAATATTTTGTACCTTCTATAGGCTCTATCCCAGATGAACACCATAAGTCGGTCGCAACAAAAGATCAATCACATAGCAAGATCGAAGACATTTGTTGTGACCTACAATGAGTTGGTAATTTAAAGTTAAATTAATTTTTGCTTTATATTATAAAATTAGTTATTGTTTTATTTATGAAATAACAAAGTGCATACTCTTTTAATTCTTTCAGGGGAGGGAGGCTCAGGAGGAGAATCGTCAGACGGACTATGAGGAGCTGTTCACATACACCCATAGACACTGTGACTAGACAACAACCTTTCAACAAGCAAACGAAGTTATTGTAAGTTACATACAAGTGATTTATAAAGTTTGTTTAATTTATTTAAATTAAATAAAGTTGTTTCATTAATGTTTTATAAAATATATGCACTAGGAGTGGATCGCGCAAACTCAGGCAGAGCTACGATAGTCCCAAACCTCGAAGTCACTAAGGTCTATGTATCCTACTGCCCATTTGAAAGCTTCCATGGGCTCAGTTGAGTATCTTGAGCGCATTAGGGGGTATGGGGTTAGGCATTAAGCCTAGCATTGTCTATTGCGAGAGTATCGCCTTTGAGGCCGGACCCTCTGGCGTGAGAAAGCTGATAGCTAGGGTGATTTAGGTGATGATTGACGTGCAAGTATATGCGAAGGTAGATGACAATACTCAGGAGCTTGCTAGCCAGCTTCAGGACTAGGCTGACACTTGGTACACTCATCAGGGGCAAAACTAGGATTTTATGTTTGGTGCTTTCGTGCAAATGTTTCCTGACAGGTAGTTTCCTCCTCCCCCACCTCCTCCTACATTCACCTTCGATGCGGCTCCTCCGCCTCCTCTTGCTGATGACGAGGGTGTTGTTACCTCTACTATACGCACACTGATCCTACTCGCCTTGAGAGTGCCCCTGATGATCAGGCTCCGAATTTTTTTGTATCTAAAATGTTTGTTATCTTGTTTGTGTTTGAACAATTTTATGTATTTCAAATGGTTGTTATCTTTTATTTGTAGAAATTTCATAATATGTCCACTAATTTTAATATCGACACAATTTTTATCATAAGCATAATATTGGAATAATATTTTAATACTTATATTAATTTATTATTGTTAATGTTAATTATAATATATAACAATTGTTATTTAAAATAGAAAATGTTATATATATTTATTTAAAATTATTTATCATAAGCATAATAATAATATGTATTTAGATAAATATATAAAATAAAAAATTGTTACATTTTGTAGCAGTTTGCCTACAGACACCACTACTAAAGTATAAAATTTGAAATTCAAACTATTTAAAGACCTGGCAAACATTTGTAGCTGTTTAAATCCTAAACTACTACAAAGACAAACGTCCTTATATTTGTATAAACTGCTACAAAGACAAATGTCCTTATATTTGTAGTTGTTTGTTAGACAAAAACCGCTACATGTTTGAAATTCAAATTTTTTAACAACTTGCCAAACATTTGTAGTAATTTAAATAATAACTGCTACAAATTTATAACGAAAATTGTGGTCATACTAGCGGTTTTACACTGCTACAAAAGGTATTTAACTTTCGTCCAATTTTGTAGTGGTCAAGAAACCGCTACAATATTTTGCCACCATTTGCCAAATTTTTCTTCATATATTTAGTAGTGGTTATATAACTGCTACAGCATTGGTTAATTTCATGTTGTTGCGGTTACGGATATGCTATAACGTTTTTATACACGACCTCATTCAATCTCATTTAGTAGCAGTAGTAAGAAACCGCTAGAGGCACAGTAATAGTTATGTTAAATGTAATAGCGGGCTTTTGAAACCACTATAGAGTTGCTTGCAATTGTGTGTTTTGTAGCGGTTTTGACAACTGCTACTAATTTCTTTTGTAGCAATTAAAACCGTTACAAAATTGTCATTTTAACTATTACAAAAGATCTTTTTTTCTTTTTTATCTTTTTTATTTATTTTTTTTTTGTAGTGACACAACTTGTGTCGCATAGGGAGAAGTGTCATCATGAACATAGACAATCCAACTTCCAAAAGAATCTCCAACTATTGCCACTGAGCTTTCCTTGACCCACAACCATAAATTCTGAGCCGAAAACCTAGAATTCATTGCCATCCATACCAGATCAGAGAAAGTGCAGTAGACAAGCATACTAGGTTGAGGTCAATGTATAGAGATGAAGAATCTTGAGAAGCATCAAGACCCTTGAATCCAGTCATCCACCACATCGTCGCCATACATCTCGACCCTATGTATCTAGCCCTCCTTCCCTTGAAGTCCTCCACAAATATCAATATGACAAACATAATAAAAGAGGAAACAAAAGTTAAAAACCACACACCAGACAACGACCTTTCCTTTGGCCTAAGCTGCAGAGAAGGGCATCTAAAAACCAACACCAAAAGGAAAAAGTACGCACAAAAAAACCCTAACTCTAAAAATGAAAAACCCAAACCAGACGACCTCCCCTCGATCTGGTCTAAGTCAGAGAGAAGAGCATTGGAAAGCCAACGCCAAAGGCAGAAGAATAGAAGACTCCACCAATGGGAGAGGGAACATGAGAGAAGTGTGTATACATATAACGCAATACCTAAGTTAACACACTTAACTAACTAAATCAAATTAGGTAAGTAGGCAGGGACGGAACTTCATTGATATAATTGGCCCCTCCAAAAATTTTGGTGTGCCAAAAATTAATTTAGAATTTTTTTAAAAAAAATTAATATAATGTAAAAATATATTTTATCTAATACATCTGGCCCCCTCAAATATTTTTTTAGTTCATGAGTATACATTTGGCCACCCTTCATTGTAATTATTTTTATTATAATATACTTTTGTTATTAAAATATATGTACTTGAACTTATTGAGTGCTCATTCTTCATTGTAATTTATGTAGCTACATTTCTAACCACATTTAACCTTGTTTTTCTAAATGACATGTTTGTAAAATAACTATCTCTCTTATTATATCATCACTATTCACTTGATTTTATGAATATTTTTTTGATATTCTTTTCTTTTCTTGTTCATATTCTTTTATTTTTTAATGTATTTAAAACTTTCCTTAGAAAAAAATTTCGGGGGTAGTACTACAAATCCCCCTAGTCATTGGTGCCCACTCCATAAAATTTTTAGATCCATCATTGTATTTAGCCTCCCAAATATTTATTGTAAGCTCCGTCCCTATAAGTATGTTTTATACCAAGGAGTATACATCATATCATACAAATATTTTTCGGAAGAAAAGAAGAAAGAAACTATATGCAAGAGCTGATTCATGTACATTAGTGGCTAATTGCTATATAAGTCGGTGTAATAAAATTTAATCATTTTATGCTAAGATTATCAACATCATTCGGATGTGTAACATCCCAATTTTCAAAAGCGGAATAATTTTATTTTCATTTAAAATCATTTCAAATCATCAGAGTAGATTATTTGGGCGGAAGAGTAACTGATATTTGTATTTCAAAATGCCATAAGTCTGGCTGGATACAATAGCGGTATAGTAACCACATGGTTCAATAGTGAAGTAAAACAACAATGGGAGAGCTTCCGCTAGAACACAAAAGGAAGTCTACAGCCGGGTCTTCTAGATGGCTTGCTTGCGCTTCTCCTCGGTTCTTGGACCTCCCGATCCTGAAGCTATGTTAAGAGCTGAGGTTCAATACCCATTGAACCTCAGGTAACGGTTAACCTCATGTTTACATACACAATATATGGATGACATATACCACAACATCAACAGCGCAAACAAATGATTTATCACAACCAATGTATATGTATCGCTCCCAGCATGCAACCATATCGCTCCCAGCATATGGACATATCGCTACCAGCATTACAGATATCCTCTAACAACCACAAGTATTCAAACATCACAACATGCATACAACACACATACCACATATATGCATATCATAAACATCAGAGTTAGTGTTACAGTACGCGAACGTACCTTCGTTGACGAGTTTTGTTCTGTTGGTCAGAATGAGGTCACAAATATCCTATAAGGGTAATATCATCTCTATTAATTCACAAATATTATTTCAAGAGATATTTTGGCTATATAAGACCATTTTACCCCTGGTGGATTTATTATTTACAATTCTGCCTTTACATTTATTCAAAAACGCAGGGTGGTATTATTTGGACAGATTTTCGCCTAACTTCGAAAAATCATAACTAATTCTAGAAAAATCAAAACGAGGATCCGTAAAATTTCCTGAAATCCTTGAGATGTCTACTTTCGAGGAAAAATATTCACTTGCACCCAGATTTTACGAAAAATTCCCAGTTTTTACGTTTTTAGCCTCTGCCCAGATTTTTACCCAGAAAACGTAGCCTATCTTCTGGGATTTTTATCTCTTTGCACAGATCTTTAAATAACACATTCTATACATATTTGGAAAGCCCTATATGTCTAATTTCACCATGAATTTTCTCAGAATTTTCGAACATCATCTTCTTCATAAAATACTGGCATTTTTACCTCTGACTCCAGGAATAGCTAATCGATGAAATTTTGCCTGAGCTTTGCTATTTTGATCATAATCTTCCAAAAATTTTGCTATATCATATTTCCCATCTAATTTTCGAAATAAAGCTACTTTTAACCATAAAAACATGAAATCAAAACTATTCTTGAATATTTAAGATCAAAGCATAAACTACTATGAACTTAAACTTGAACTTCAAGAACTACAAAACTAAAGACTAGAACTTACCTCTTGAAGATTCTTGTTTCTTGCTTCTTGAAGCTCTTCCACACACTCCAACCTTCTCTAAATTTTCAGCCCTCTACTCTTGCTCTCTAAGAACTCACCTATTTGGTTGAGTTTTGGTGTGAAGAGATTGAAGACCAAAGCCCCCTATTTATAGTGAAATAATGAGTAGCCTTCAAGCAATTCCAATTGATCTTGGCCCTTAGATTTGACTTGGTGAAGAGGCAAAAATCCTACCCCTACACCTTCCCCAATTCGTCCTCCCTCCACTTCTCCCTTAAGCTTCTTTGCCTTTTCTCCAAATTACTCCCAAATGCTAATTTAGTTTGGTGTAAGTTGGAATTTTTATTCAAGATCTAATTTCACTTTTGGAATCCTAATTTTATAACTAGATTTATGGTGATTTTTAATTCCTGAAATACTTAGGTATGAATCCTCAAAGTATACGGAAATACCTTTGGGAATAGTCAAGTTAAAGCTCATAATTCACTGATTTCAAATATGTACTTATATTTCATACTTAGTTCCAATTTTTCAAAATATGATTTATTTTCTATAAATGCTCATCTAATTTCATTTAATTAATCAATAACTTGCTTCCCAAGTTGTCTTGCTTCTCAAGTTTCCCAACTTGCTTCATAAGTTTTCCTAACTTTGTAATACCCTAATTTTTATAATACATTTAAATATATATATAATACCTATTGAAAATAGGTGAATATGAGGTCTCAAACACCTTGTATTGAATTTATTAGGACAATGTCTCCTAAGAATAAATAATTTACAAATAGGTCCCTAAAATATTTATGGGTTATAAAATACCCTGAGAAAATTATGATAAATCCTAAAAGGCAACTAAATATTTATTAAAAATTAGAGAGTATGTTGTCTCTAATTTAGGTAATTTATGGGATTATTTTCCTTGGAAAATAATAAGGAAAAATTAAATATCATTTTGGGGAACATAAATTGCCCCATGATTTTTAATATTTTGCATAATGCATAAATTATCAATTTCAGTAAAATAGTTGTGAGATAATAATTATTACTAATTAAGAAAATTGTCAAAAATTAGTAAATGATTAATTAGATAATTAATGGCTAATTGTTTAAAGAGAGAGAGAAGGTGGAGATATTTGTGAGTTGTGAGTATGTGTAAGTTGTGAGTGTGTGTGTGCCTAAGTGTTGTGCATGTGTGTGTGTGTAGTAAAAAAAAAAGAGAGAAAAAGAAAAAAAAAGAGAGAGATAATTACAAATGCATATTTTATTATAATAATAATATAATTAAGACATATGTTGAATTAGAAATAATATAATAATCAGGAGAAGAAATGGACAGGAAAAACAAGAACGGATAGAAATAAAATCCTACATAGAAAACAATGAACTAGGTTGTTGGAGTCAGAGCATATTACGGACGAGTGAAATTTTATCCCGAGATAGCCGGTCTCCGAATTCATTTCTGTAACCGAAAGAGCAATTTGGAGATCCGGATAGGAAGATATTTTGAAGAAATTAAGCAGATAATCAAAATGGGAGCTCTTAGAAAGTCAAACCGTTGTGGCAATACGGGCATAAGTAGGGAAAAACCAGAGCATATTATTGGTCAGTGGATTTTTACCCAGAAGCTAGTACCGGCCAAAATTGTTTCTAAGAGCGGACACGAAAATTGAGGATCTTCGGCAGACAACGGAACGTCTTTACTGGAAGTATAAGAGAAGGAGAGTCTAGTATTCTTAAAGAGGATGAAAGGACCTTCAGCATACTGTTTTCGGAATTTTGAGATTTTACGGAATTACGCGAACCGGACACCGAACCCAGGATTTCATCTGATAAAGCAAGATGACACAGGCAAGATGAGCTCATCATCCTTTGTCTCTTTATGGATGATGAGGTCGGCCTAATAGGTGTATGGCCAAGATCATTCCACCTAGCAAAAGTGCGATCCAACGGTCAGAATTCGACCAGACAAAGTTCAGCGAAATTACGAAAATGCCATCCAACTTTTCTATAAATACCTCTTCATTCTTCACCATTCTTCACACCATTTCCTCTTGAGAAGGCCGAAAATATTGAGAGAGAAGGAAGAAGAAGGAGTCCGGGGAATTTCGCAGCAAATCTCTAAGTAAGTTTCTCGGTCTTTAGTCTTTAGTTCAGTAGTTATAGTAAAAGTGTTAGGATAGTCTTAATTTTTCAAGATAATTTAGATATCATGTTTTTAAAGTAAATATGATAATTATCTTAGAAAAATGTTATAGAAAAGATTATAACAAAAATTTTGGAAGTAAAAAGTCGGAACAGCGAAGCTCTGGCGAAATTCCGCCGAAAAGGCTAACTAAGGGCAAAATGGTAATTTGTACCTAAAAAATGCCTATTATGGTCTTAGATATTCATACTGGTGATGTTATCCTTATAGGATACCCAGAATCACGAACCGCTGTTTCCGCTGTCACCGCTGTCGAGCCGCTGTCAAACGTACCGTGAATTTGACGGAAATGCTAAAAGTCGTCAACGGAGGTACGGACGCGTATTGTAACCTTAACACTTATGCTGCTTATATACATATATGTGATAGACATGCTAGATACTGAAACTCTGTTTAGGGTTGTCAGTTATCTTACAGCTTACTACGGATTATAGTCATGATAATGCCGTTTGGGTTTTCCTAGCGCTGAGGACACGATGGGCCGTCGTGGCACTGGATATGTGCAAACTTGTTGTGATATTTGTTTTGTGTAATATGGTATTGATATGCTGTTATGTTATTATGAATATCTGTTACCATATACTGTTTATTTGAGCACAAGGTTAACCGTTACCTGAGATCCAATCGGGAATTGGATCTCAGCCGTAGCTACAGGTTCAGGAGGTGTCAGGGTGGATGAGAGGGGCAGACCGTCTTCGTAGAAGGAGTGAAGAAGTTTATATTTTTGTAAATATACTGACATTACTTTTTGTAAACAGTAGTTGTCTGTATCTGGATAATTACACTATGGTTACGTACTTTTAAATATTCAGTTACTCGAAATGCTCGACTCTGATCACAATTTGACACGTTTTAAAAAAAAAAAAATTCCGGTGTTTTAAAATGGGATGTTACAAACTTCTCCCATACACTTAGCTAATAATCCCATGTGCTACTCTATTTTATAATATTATAAATTCTTTTTCCTTCATTCAAAATGTTGACCGAAATTTCCCCCCTAATAACCATTAAATGTGCCTTTGAATACACAAACAATATCCTAAACCACTAGGCTTAATTACCCAAAATTTAACAAGGTTTCGAATTTATTGATGATTAACAACTCCTTGATGCTAATCAATATCATTTGGTCTTTAAATATGACCTTAAAAAATTAATTATTAACTAATTTCAAAAATTAATAAAATACCTCAATTATTGCATTTTCAATTGCCCAATGATTGTTATTAATTTCCTCCAACTGATTTTATCATCCTCTGATGATTTTAAATTGTTAAAATGACATAATTAAGATTATACGACATTATGATAATCTTAGGATATTTTATGATCCTCAATAAGATTTAGAAAATTGGATTTGGATTTATTAGAATCCAAAGAAAAATTGCCCTTAAAAATGATAGTAAATCAGTTAAAAATTTAGAGACAACATACTCTCTTTTTTTAATAGGTATTTAGTTGTCTCTTAGGATTTATCATAACATTCTCAAGGTATTTTATAACCCATAAATTCATTTAGGGATTTTTAGCTCTTTATTCACCCTAGTTTCATGAGAAATTACCTTAGAAAATAAGGTAATTATTATATTAGTTTTGAAACCACATATTTATCTATTTTAATATGTATTTTCTATTTTTTATCAAAATATAGTGATTATGCTAAATAGAATTTTTGGGGTATTACAGGATGGTTCTGAATCATGACACTTACCTAGCTCATTCACTCTTGGCCGCCACAAAATCATCAAAATTAATATTAATCAGTACCCATATAAAGTTCATAATAAATCACGTTATCTATAAATTGTGAATAATATATTCATTAAAATGTAAACGTTCCAAGTTATCTAGAAAGGACAGTGAAATTCTAGTTACGACGACAAGGGCTCTTTTAACGAGATTGAAATAAATTTTTTATTTTAAGAGTCGAATTCAATAATCTAAAATTAAAGGCTAGACTAAATTATATATTAAAAAATAAATGAAAAACTGCTAAAAAATTCACACATCTGATTTTATTTTTTGTATGAAATTTATATGTAACATTAATATAAAGTTAAAATTTAAAGTTATTAATATTTTTAAAATATTTTAATTTTTAATAAGTTTACTATTCATTTTCGATAAAAATACAGTATTTTATATTATATTATATACAAATAAATGTACAGACATACTTTTTAAGTAGCGATCATCAACTTGCAAGAAAAAAAGGAATAATATTCATTTAATCCAACGGCCATGGTAAAATATAGAGAATATTCTTACATCTTGAGTGCGAATCCCAGTAGTTCATTTTTTCCCCATACGCAACTCTTTTCTTTGTTTTTATTTTCCTGTAAATCCACATTATTCATCCGTGAGCACGAGATTCATAGTTTGACAGCGGTAGGCTTCGGAAAGCGAACCGTGGCTCCGTCTGAAGCTGCTTCGATCTGTTATGCGCTGAATCCCAGCGGTTTGAGCATCTTGCTCTGTTTATCGCATTGTCTTCTTCCTGTGAAGTCTACTTTAGCAACCATGATTACAGCTAGCAAGCTCAAATCCGTCGATTTTTACCGGTCAGGATCTCCCCCTTTTATGTCTTCATTTTTTCGGTTTCCCCTCTATGCGTACTTTTTGCGTTTGTGCTTCAGATGATTGTATGTGAATGCATCGAAAGTGTGTATTCGAGTGTCATTTTCAATCTCGGCTTTGTTTTTCATGATGCCGGCATCTTTATTAATTTTACAAGAGAATCAGATTACGACAATGAACTTTTGTCAATTGGTCAATCTGACGGAAGGAATGAAGTAATTTATCGTTTTGCAATCGAGTTTTATACGTACCCGCTTCTGAGGATGCGTGCTGCATGCTTTGAGGGAAGTGAGAGGACTACGGGGGAGGAATACGAATTTGTTTGTGTTAGAACAGTGAAGACATCAATCACTCAAGAGTTTGGGTTGTTGGTTTCCGCGTGTAGTTTCCAACCGCCAATAGCTAGTATTCTCCCTGTCCGTTATGCTATTTAGCTTATGTGCTCTTAGTGGCATATTTTGCTCACTAGTAGGTACATTCATTAAGTATGCAAATTGTTATCGATTCTCTTCTTGTGGGGAAGGGGCTTGGAACGTATTTGTTATAATTCACATGCAGATACGTTGACTTCTTTGTTGGCTTAATATTTGTCTTCTTACCCTGCCCTCCCAAAGTAAGATCTGTGCGTTACAAGTTTAAATACTTGTTAATTAGTGGAATAGTTTACTAGCTGAGTGCATTTCTGCTTTCCATCACCATTGTGCTTTGGGATTCTATTAGCTACTGACCATCTCGGTCAGCCTTTTGAGGGAGGAAGTAAAAGGAAAATATTTGATTTCAGTAACTTTTTCAATCTCAATAAAAGGCTGTTGAATCTAGCTGATGATTGGCTGATGCAAGTGCTAGGAGGAGTGGAGGACTACCATTCGTGGAACCTTCCATTACCCCAACCTATTGATTGAGGAAATAGTACTCAAACTGTGCTGCTCTTTTGTATAGAAATATGCTACTGATAGGTCATTGCTGTTATTTCTGCTCTGGAGAGCAATAAAGCCAGTGTTCATTGTTGGTATGTAAATTGAATTTGTATATCACTGCATTGTTGAGGAGACAGAAATCTATATAAATGAAAATGATGGTGTTGCTTGTTCGGTTGTGATATCTAATGAGTGGTTTTAATAATATTATGAGTTTCCTTGAGATAAGCAGGTATAATTTGCTTTCTTTGCAGAAAAATTCCAAGAGATTTGACTGAGGCATCATTATCAGGAGCAGGATTATCTATTGTAGCAGCTCTCTTTATGATGTTTTTATTTGGAATGGTCAGTATCTATTACCATTTTTGTTTCAATGTTCATGACATGTACACATAGAACATGAGTATTATTCTAGATTGGTACTTGGTCCAATGCAATGTATACTGTTATGCCTCAGGGCATTCATCCTCATGATGTCTTTCATTATGTGATTTTGTCAAATTTCTTTCTTATACTTAGTTGTCAAAAGTCAAAACTTAATTGATCTATATTGTGCAAACTCGATTGCAGGAACTAAGTAATTATTTGGCTACCAGCACTTCTACATCTGTGATTGTCGATAAGAGTTCCGATGGGGACTTTTTACGTATAGATTTCAATATCAGGTAGAAACCAACTTAAATATCTTCTATATGTGCTTCTACTACATATAACGTTTGCATTTGCTATCTGCATGCACGTCTTGAAGTTACAAAGTATTACAGCATCATGGATTTTCATCACATGACCTTAGCATACTGCAAAAAAGCAGTCATCCACCTTTTTCTGCTTTGTGGTTCTTTTTCAAGGATCTAAAACATGCTGAAACATTTATGATGATGCATGCATTAGGGAGTGTCATAATGATTTTATCAGTTCTTCATCAATTTCTTGGCTAATTATTGATGAAAATTATTTGTAGCTTGATATTGAGGAAGAAAAATGCTTTCCTAGAATGAAGAGAGCTTAATAGTTTAGTGCTCTGTGATAATGTTGTTCAGAACTTCAAATGCTACAACCTTTTCATGCCTTTAAGCTGCTTTGTAAGTTGGGTGTATAAATAGCATTCTATGGAATTGGGCTTGCTTATTATGATATGTTTGAATGTTCAGATGGTAATGAGATGTAGTTTTACAATATGATCAATAAATGACATTGTGAATCACTGTTCATACTTATAATGGCTCCACATTCTCTTGTAGTTTTCCAGTGCTCTCATGTGAGTTTGCATCAGTTGATGTGAGCGACGTGTTGGGAACAGTAAGTTCTACCATTTCATTGGTTACATCTGATTATTTGTTATGGAAGAGATATGTGCTTCTGTTTTAAGAAACTTTTCTCTCTCTCTGTGTTCTTAAACAATTGAAACATACTCCCTTAGTTCACTGATATAAAGTTCTCTAATTGAATGATGAAAGTAGTTCCAATGTCTGAAGTTACTTAATATTTTAATCCTCCAAAAGTAACACAGGCCAAGATATCTTGTTTATTAGATCAATATCATCCATTAAACATGAGGAAACATTATAATCAAGGGAGATTACTTGTGCAATCATGTAAATTCAGCAAGCAACCTGCAGTCATCAAATAGAAATTGTTTTTACTGGGTTCCAGCAGAAAACATTGCTTCAATTTGTAATGCTGGTTGTAAGTTTTTTAAGGGTTCATTGTATGACTTCTAAAATTATATGTTGCACTTTTTTTTTTTTGAAGCCCATTGGCCCATACCTATGAAATATCATAAGTACTTGATATGGACATAGAATTCCTAAAATGTCATGTTTTCACCTTTTCGATATGTTATCATTCTGTAACTGTATTTGCTGTATTCAAATTTTCATACGTGCTTCATCATTATCCTATCCAGTTATGCTTACTATTTCTGATGCTTGTTTCTTGATGTTTCATCCCTTGTCCTTAATCTGTGATCTCTTATTTTCAGAACAGGCTGAATATAACAAAAACAGTTCGTAAGTTTTCTATTGATTCACATTTGAGACCCGTTGGCTCTGAGTTTCATTCAGGACCAGTTGCATCCGACATTAAGCATGATGTTGAAGTCGATGAAGAGTCCACTGAAGGATCTGTTCCGCTCTCAGGAAGTAACTTTGATAAATATGCTCATCAGTAAGTGGGGCAAATCTGAGATCGACTTTTGATTTTTCCTACTATCAGCTAAGCTGGGTTTCAAAAGTTACCTCCTACCCCGCACCCCCCAAGGCTGCGCCCTGGCCTTCTTTCATTCCTGATTGCAGGTTAAATGAAAATGATGCATTATTTACATTATTCGAAATAATCTCTTTGCAGGCATCCAATTTTGGTTGTAAATTTTTTTGCTCCTTGGTGCTACTGGAGTCAACGTTTGGTAATCATCTGATAGAAATAATTTTAATGGATAATGGTGTTGTTGATAACAATTCAGTTAGTTGTTAACTTGTTCTTCTCTTTCTTCTCAGAAACCCTCATGGGAGAAGGCTGCTAAGATAATAAGAGAGAGGTACTGTATCACTGATCCATTATGCCTATTGTTTACTTGAAATTAAGTTTTAAAATGTTTATTTCATCCTTCCCTTCTTTGGAACTGGTTGAGATGTCTTATTTTCACTTGCCAATCCAAATCTGATTTGAATGATTACATTTGCATAGATATGACCCAGAAATGGATGGGCGTATACTTTTGGGGAAGGTTGACTGCACCCAAGATGGTGACTTGTGTAGGAGGTACTACTAAATTTGTCAACTTCTTCTGGTTAGGTTTTATAGTTATTTTTCCAGTGTAGGTTTAATTCTTGCAGTTGATTTCCTCATCTCCTTTCCTACTCTCTTTCCTTTCAATTATCAATTATTAACAGAAATCTAAAATTTTCCAGTCTTTATATTTTTGGTCTTTGAAACAGAGACAGTGTAGCATGGTTTACCTTGAACATAAGTATTTAGGTAGCTATTAATTTAATCAATAAATTGCCTGGTACAAACTTGCACTTTGTTTTGGATTTTCCAAAAGTAAAGCACATGTGGGTCCATTATTATGGTTGGCCCCTGATGTTGGGGAGGACCTAAAGACTTGTGTGTGGTACGAATGGTTTATTGTTCTTCAGGTTAATTTGTTATATTCTTTTGTTTAGTTTTCTAAGTTTCCCATCTTCTTTTTATTTTAAACTGTGCTTCTATTAACCTTTATCGTAAATCATTGTGAATGTCCAGGAATCACATACAAGGTTATCCCTCTATTCGCATCTTTCGGAAAGGATCTGATGTTAGGTAATGATATCATCTTTCTGTATTATCATTGTTTATTTTGTTTTCCCCTGTCACATTCAATAGCAAGTTTTTCCACACACACAAACAAACAATAACATGTACATGGCTTTCAATTATGTGATTTTTTTATTGCTTTAAGTTCACCAGTCATACACCCACATACATAACAATATACATATTAATGCCTCTAAATGCATAGTTCTATCCTTAAGGATGATAATTCTTTTCATCTTTTTTTATGCTCTGGAATTTGTAACAGTAAACTTGGCATGTGCTACCCTCCCTGGTCATATTGGGTGTTATGTGCTTCTTCATTTGCTTAATTATATTACATTTTCCCTGAGCATAACGAATTTTTGATTAAAAAACCAACAGAAATGGAACCAAATAGCATTGTTGGAATGTGATTAGTTGTTAAGAGCAAACATAAAAATCAATTGTCATGGGATGTAAAACGTAATGATGATTTGAAAGTAGAAAAGGAATCGGCCATTGTGTCATAAAGTTATATGGTGTGCCTTTGAAAGCTCCATATTAGAGCTTGAAATAAGTTGTGTGGATGGCACATGTGGTGGGAATTAAAAATAACTTTACCAGCTAGCTGGGTTTTATTTCCTTAAACCTCTGAAGTCATCAGTTATAGGTAGACAATGCCACTTGTTTTTCAGTTTTTGGCGGTCCATTATATTTTGTGGGTCTCTAATTCATTTCAGCCATTTCTTCATGATCTTTTGACATATTGTTCACTTTCTATGTGAGCATCATGAAGATGGTCTCCTTAATCTGTAATATTTTTAATAAGCTTTGGATTTTCTGAATAAAATTTACTTTTTGGATGATTTTACTTCATCAGAAATGACCATGGACATCATGACCACGAATCATATTATGGAGATCGAGATACAGACAGCTTGGTCAAGGTACATTGCTACACGCCATTTTAACTTTGAATTAGCTTAATCCCAATCATGTTAAACTTCAAAATTAAAGTACCTGATTGTAATTACTAAACATCAATGTTTACCTTCAAAAGAATGAAACATGAAATGATGTGAATTTTCTTCACTGCAGACGATGGAAAATTTGGTGGAATCTATGCCAAGTGAATCTCAGAAGCTGGCTTTGGAGGATAAATCCAATGCAACTGGAGAGCATGCTAAAAGACCAGCGCCTTCATCAGGGGGATGCAGAGTTGAAGGATATGTGCGGGTGAAGAAGGTAAACTGTAAACATCCAGCTCTTCTGAAAAGAAATGCTCCTTTGTTGCTTCCCATAATTCAGATGCAGTCATAAATATACATTGCCTACATGTTTTTTTACTTGAAGAAGCTGATAGCTTATATTCCTAGCCTTTTTATTTGGATATTTCTTTTGCTTGTAAGTTGTAAATGGTTCCACGGGTGTCGGTATTAGTCACAGGAAATGGATGAGATAGGGAATGTTACCTCCTATTTATGATGACTGAAAATTGAATAAGCTGTTTTGCTGTCTGCAGGTTCCAGGAAATTTAATCATTTCAGCTAGATCTGATGCCCATTCTTTTGATGCTTCTCAAATGAACATGTCCCATGTCATACACCACTTGTCTTTTGGAAGAAAAATCTCACCTAGAGTTATGAGTGATGTAAAACGCTTAATACCTTATGTTGGTATCAACCATGACAGACTGAGTGGTCGGTCCTTCATCAACACTCGTGATTTGGGAGGAAATGTTACTGTAAGTTTAACTTCCCTTTTAAAGCTTCTAACATAATCGACTTTGCTATTGGAATTTCTGGTTAGCTTCCTTATTTTTCACTGCTTTATAGTTATAGAGTAAGATACAGTATAACTTGCATGGATGTCTGGGGACCTACAGAACTTGCCAAGTCTAGAGTCAATAACACTGTAAATGTCCTATAAATTTGGATTTGCATTTGTTTTACCTTTCAATCCGCTTGAAGTTTATTGAGTGAACAATGCTCTGAAATTTTAATATCAATCAGCAATGGAATTAGCAAAAGAAGTGTGCTCTCTTGTAATGTTGAACATGATAGTTAATAATTGGGTATTGTCAAGAGTTAAAGGCCAAATGATATTATTTTGTTTGGACCTTTATAATCGAGAAGGAAATGATATTAGTTTAAATGAAATAAAATGTTATACTATACTAATTTTTACAAATTTATAACCTTTGTTTGGATGATTACTCCATTGCTTTAAACATTGAAATCTCATGAAGGAATGATGTTTATTTTTTCCTACAAAATCATGCAAATAGGAAGAACTCAAAAGCATGAAGGTTGATCAAATTTATTCTGGAGAGTTAGTTGAGAACTCATTTCTCTTCTCCATACAAGAATCTCCCAAAATATGGGGAAGGTTTCAATGAAATAATTTCTTCCCCTTCATGTATCTCCCTTAGCCTCCATCCAATGATGCTGCAAGAGGCCTCCCCAAGCCTTCAATGTACTTCTTACACCCTTCAAAAGACGTAGACTTGTTTTTCCTAAATTTGTTTTGGATATTGGTTGGGCATGCGCCCTTAATCTGTGTTTAATGGGCAACAACTTCTCAGACAATTTATAAATTCACTTCTTAGGTACATTTCTTAAGTCATTGAGATACACAATTTAGTATTGAATCTGTAGAATGAGGGAATGTAACTACAGGGAAAGATGAAAGGATGGAAAGTAAAACATGTCATATACAATGCAGTCAAAATGCAACAACATTGATAAAGTCAAGTTTGTCCCAAAATAGAAAAGGAAATATCATGAAAATCCACTTTAAAAGTTATACACAGGTTGGTTTGATTCTCTATCATCTCATCAATCAAATACGGTCTTTCGCCAACCTTTACCTTTTGTGTATCCTAATATGGTTCTCTATTTCCTTCTCTATGGATTTGTTTACTACGTAGTGCAGAATCTGTAGAAACTTTGGTGCATGAATATTGAGTCAAATAACCACAACATCCCGAGAATCTAAAATCTGTGTGTGCAGGTTGAGCATTATCTTCAGATTGTTAAAACAGAGGTGATAACAAGGAAGGATCATAAATTATTTGAGGAGTATGAGTATACAGCACATAGTAGTCTTGCTCACAGTTTACACATTCCCGTTGTTAAGTTCCATCTTGAGCTCTCTCCCATGCAGGTATGTAAATGGACTTAGTATATTTCAATAATATCCTCACTTCATCTCTAGTTAATTTCTTCTTTTACTCAGATTGCTGTCTTGTTATGTATTTGTTGATTATTATTGTTTTTATCAGGTTTTGATAACAGAAAATCAGAAGTCTTTTTCACACTTCATTACAAATGTCTGTGCTATTATTGGTGGTGTTTTCACGGTTTGTATCTCACATTATGGTTCCGTTCTTCGTATTAATTGTATTGCAACTATTGTTGATTGTTGACTAGTATTCTTAATGGTTTCAGGTTGCTGGAATTCTGGATTCGATTCTGCATCACACTTTTAGAATAATGAAAAAAGTGGAGATCGGGAAGAATTTTTGATAGATTGGCTATAAATTTGTCTAGCCTAGAACATGGGACTTTTGATTTTGCCATTCGTAACTTCACTAGAAATGTCTTCTTTAGAAGTTTGTTTTATTAACGAATAAAAATCTTCAAAATATAATTTCCCTGTTGTTGCCAAAGAGTTAAACTGCGAGCTTTATTGTGAATTCAATATCTGCCACCCTTAAATCCGTGTTCGTGTTTTAATGGTTGGGGAAAGCTGGCAGGATAGATATGGTAATTAAGATTTAAGCAATGTATTGTTGCAACCTTTTCTCTAATTTCTACTCATAATTAGCTAAAAATCTTAATAATCTATAATGTCAGAGTAAGTTTATAAAGTGAATAATTTGTACTCCTTCTAGTCCTTAATATGAGACACATCTATCTAATTTAATTGGGAAATTTGCTAAAATAATATTAATTTTAAAAAAATTTGTTAAATTAGGGTACTGTACAAAGTATTTATCAAAATAAGATAGTTGGTGGTGCCACATCAGATGGCGCCACTAGTGGCTCAAAAGTTATGACGCCACTAAAGTGGCGCCACATTCTCTCTCTCTCTCTCTCTCTCTCTCTATATATATATATATATATATATAGTAATTATAACTTGTAATTGGTTATCAGAGAGAGAAGTTTTGTCCAAACTTTGACAACTACTGGCAACATACAGTACCCAAGGAAGAAGTAGCTCAGATTGAAGACGACGATGACGTATTGAGAGCTAGCTAACCAGCACTTGGTTTGAAAGCAAAAAAACATAAAAACAACAGGATTTTCGAGGAAGATGATATTGCAGGCAGCAATGATGGGAATGAGTAAAATGAAGGAACAGGAAGCCAACATAGTACTGCAGGGCTTGCAGCACGAAAGAGGCGTAAAACCAGTAGAATCAGGTGGTGCCATTGATAATTAAAACCAACAAAATCATTTCATCTGCATCATTGATTCTCGGTACGTCATCGTCGTCTTCAATCTGGATTGCTTCTTCCTTGGATACTGTATGTTGCTAGTGGTTGTCAAAGCTTGGACAAAGTTTTTCTCCCTGATAATCAGTTAGGAGTCATAATATAATATTATATATATATTAGATGAATGTGGTGCCATCTGACGTGGCGCCGCCAACTACCCTATTTTGATAAATACTTTGTATAGTACCCTAATTTGACAATTTTTTTTAAAATTAATATTATTTTAGCAAATTTCCCAATTTAATTAGATTAAGAAAATTAGTTTAGTTAGTTAATATAATATGCATTTTTAAGAACACACTAGTCATCTTCTCTAATTCTTTCATTTCATTTTCTCTAATTATTGTTGAAGGAATATTAATAAGGATAGTCTTATATTTAGGATAGAGAATTAGGCTAAAATAAATTTTCGAGCACTCTTGGACTATGTTTATAAAATTAGTTATAACTTTTTAAAGCTTGATAAAAAAAAAAAACTATTCTTTTTGGTATAATGTATACCCTCCTTGGCTCCTTTTGATTCCAACGGTCTAAGGCAGCGATTTATTTAAATTAATAAAACCAGACCCACAAAAAATGGTATTATTTCATCACATGTACAATATTTTTACATCATGAAGAATGAGAAAGCAGACAAGGGTACATAAATTATTGTCCTCTTATTTACCAAATATCGTCGCAAATAAATGTTCCAAACAACATCCAAACATGACCAAAGAACCAAACCATGACAAGCAAAAATACATAGAGAAAAAAGAAGAAGAAAAGGAAACCATACTCAATCCATGATATATAGGGGTGTTCATGGGCTGGGTAGGGCTGGGTAGGACGAGACCTTTGCCCGATACCTTACTTGAAAGATCATTGAACAGTAAAATGTAACTCAGTGCTCGACCTTGTTCGACAGAAGCCCTAACATTTTTTGTCAAGACAATACTGGATTGAGTAGGGCAGGCTTTGTAACATCCCCAATTTCATGTTAATGAAGGTATTGGATGAATTAATGGAGTATATGCATTTTCATCAAGATTGAGGTCAATGATATCTATTTTTCTTGCAACATGAATAATTAATTAAGGAAAAAGGAAGTGGATTGATGGTTTGGAAATTGGACAATTATCATGTTCATTATGGATACTTTGATGTAGAAGATGACAATGGAAGACAACACATTTTATTTTCCCATTTTGCCCTTAATTAAAAGTGAAGAATTGAATAAAAGAGTTGAAAATTCCAAAAATGCCCAAGAAGTTGTCACAAACTTAACCAAGGGCCATGAGCTATTGGGCTAAATGGGAAGGACAATTTTTGGAGCCCAAAAGGGAGGCCCAATTCAAAATTGGAAGGGTGAAGAAACCAAAAATTGGCTTTTAAAAATAAAATCAATAAATAAATAAAAAGGTAACATCATATCTTCATAAATACAAATACATTAGGTAGGATTGAGAAATGACATGTAATCTTCCTTTTTTTTCCTCTTAAGATTTTCAAAATTGACAAGGAAATAAGGAAGAAGAAGAAAATGTTGTCATATCATCTAAGTACACCATTTATGAAGCAAATAAGAGGTATAGGAAAGAGAACCAACCATCTTATCATTGCTCCGCCTTTTATTTCGTTTTTTGGAAAAGAAAAAAAAAAAAGAAGAAAAGATGATGAAGCCAATCCCATGAAATAAGGATTCCAAATACACATTAGCTTGCCTAATCTACTAGGAAAGATGATGGCTATTTTAGGCATGTACTAGGACATTAATGAAGCCAATGAGATGGACATTTTAAAAAGGCAATTCCTCCCCATGGTGGCTGCCATTTCGTCCAGCAAGAAGAGAGAAGGGAGAAAATCAAATGGTTCCATATAAGCAAGAGAAAGCTCAAGCAGAGAAGGAAGTTAAAGCTAAGGTAAGTGTTTAACCTTAGAACATTACTCCACTCTCTTCTACCTTTTCTAAAGTAGTGAAGTCACTAGAGCAACATTTCCTTGGTGTCTTGTGGTGAAGGTCAAAGGGTTGTGGTGGCAAGAAGGAAAGGATTCAAGTTGATCAAAACACTTACCTTTAAACCTTCTTATGATTTCTTTTGGTTGTTTAAGGAAGCTAATGACTAGTGACTTGAGTATAAGTAAATTCTTGGGTCATAAATGACTAGTGAAAAGAATGAATGAAGGTTTAAAGCAAGGTTCATGGCCTAAAATGATAGATCAAACCTAGTATATGAGAGTTATGAAGTTAGAATAGAAGCTTGACATTTTGTGTTTAACTATTAACTTTCGTGCAGCTGGTTTTTCTTGTGGATAGAGATTTATTTTGGTGCTTTTGAGGGGTTTAAAGTGCTTAAAATGAGATTTTGTATAAGGGTGAACTTGGATCAAAATTTTAGAACCATAGGAGAAAGTGTAAAAAAATGTTGGTTGTCTGATTTCTGAAAATCCGTGGATTCAGCTGGGTTTGACTTGATTTTTGACCTAGTTAATGGACTTGAAAAATTATGAAATTTTACAGAGAGAAATTATACATCTCAAGGATTATTTTGATATATAATTTGTAATTTTTGAAATTCTGTATTGGGAGAAATTAATTTTTGAAAATTGCCCATGAATCCTGGAAGTCATTTCGGACCAAAGATGATTTTGGGCCCATGGTTAAAATTTCGACTTAGTCTAGCCCAAATTAGTATTTTTAGTTGAAAATAGACATATTAAGGGTAATTTGGGCTTTGAAACCAACCCAAAAAGATTTTTCTAAATTTAGTTATAAATTTTTGAAGTTGGACCTTTATTGCTGGAAATTTTAGAATTGGCTCTTAAATAAAAGGGTGCTAAGCCCATATTAAATTCCTTAGTAAGAAAAGGAATTTAGTAAACATAGACACATTAATTGGGCTTATTTTAAATCAGCAAATAAAATATTTATTGAGGAGGAATTAATTATATTTACATTTTATTAGGTTTCATTGTTGTGCTTCTGCGCCGGGAAATTATTTCTTTTATCTGTAGTCAACTACCAGGTAGTAACCTTAAGCCTCATATATCCTGTGTGATTTGTGTATGTATGTTTTACCGTATATGTTACATGTATTTAGTTATCATTTATTTCCAAGCGCTATGGAACCAGAACATGCTGTGTGTTGTGCCCAGTGATCTATGTTGTGTGCTATTAGGACTGCTAGTTTCGGATTTGGCTGTGTGCCTTGGTACTGATGTGATGTGGTATTTGTTTAATTATGGTTTTTCTGCATGCATTATTCATACGCTTTATATGAGATTAACGATTGCTTTGGGATCCAAATTTTTGAATCCCAAACCCTTTTAAGCCCTCTGGTAGTTCGTCTTGACCAAAGAAAGGAGACAGAGGTAAGGATCCAGGATAGGATTAGGATGGTAGCAGCTGGTGATTATTATTTTGATATTTATTTTGATCTTCCGGATGACTGTAATATATCATTTGGCCTGTCAGGCGCTATTATCCGGGTAACTATATATTTTGATCCCTACAGGGAAGTTTACTATTCCGCAATTTATTTTATCAGTATATCATCGTCTAAACCGATGTATGATCTACTGTTAATACTCACATGAATGACGTAAATTAACCTGGGAAAATAATTCAAAAATTGAATAAAAGTAAAGAACCACACTACCTGCCTCCCGAAAGTGTGAGGCTTGTAGGTGTATAACAGGCTTTCCTTGCTCAGGTGGCGATACCTTGCCACACTCTATGTAAAAAAAATAACTTCAATTATATCTAATAAACAATATTGTAAATTTCAAATGAAATCTATAATTCTATACTTTAGAATATTCTAACTCTACAACTTGAGTTTTGAAATTAAAAAGACAACCATATGGCTTAACAAATTGTCAAATACTCATAAGTGAAAATAAAAAATATATAATACTATTTTATTAAAAAAATAAAACATATATAATACTATATAGAGTATTGGGCAGGGCGACATACCACGCCCGATGCTTAGCCCTGCCTGCAAAAATGCCCAGCCCAAATATGTTCAATTTTTCTTGGGCTGGGTAGAGCGATTTTTCTACTGGTTCGGGTGGGCATACAGGGCCATGGGTATCATGAACATCTCTAATCATATATATAGTTATTGATAAATCCCAATTTTCATATTTTTATCCCACCTTATTCATTTATTTTGGGGATTATTTTAGGCTAATTTGGAATTATTAGATAATATTTAGATTGTTAGCCTATTTTAGGAAATAATGTAAATATAAATTAATTATAAGATATTGGGCTTAAATTATTAATATTCTGATTAAATAATATCTCTTGATATATGATAGATTGTGATTTTATAATATCCTATAAGTGCAGAATTTTTCAGGGAAGCTAAAAAGAAACCCAATGGTAGAACTTATTGGGCTTCTTAGATTTTATTGGGCTCAAGTTAATACCCAAAAAGTTCTCTCTTCCTCCTCTTTAATTAACCTAGCTGCTAGGTTTTGAAAGCTTCAGACGCTGACGCCACAACACCGCAAGAAGCTGAACGACGCCGCGAGCCAGATTATGAGACACTGAAGAATTGAAGAATCAAGACACAAAGACGCAGCAGTAGAGGGGTCCTTCCAATTGAATCATTAATTGATTCATTCCTTCTTCTCACGCACAGTACCCTTCTCAAATTGATCTCGTGGACCCCACCTCCTATATCAATTAATTGATCCATTCTTTCCAATTCCCACGTAGAGCACATGATGTTTTTGAAGTTTGATGAGGAAATTTTCATGGAGGCTTAAGCTCTTAAGGAGGCAATTTAGGAGGAGTATGAAGGAGGCTAGAGTCTAGGGCTTACACATGAAGACTACAAGGGAGTGTCTTTCTTTTTATTTTTTTAATTCAAACTTGAGATAATTTAGTTTTAAAGGATTTCAAGTTGTATTAATTGAGAACAATCTAGTTTTAGATTGTAAACTTATTTCTTTTGGATTAGACTGATAATTGGAAATTTTATGCTTATTGCTGGATTCTTGTTTGCAACCTTTAGATTGTCAATTAGATTAATAATTCAGTTTTCGTTATTAATTTCATTGTTAATTTGGTTTATCATCTTAATTGTTTAATTAAGTTGATAAATTATCTATTGTTCAATTGGATAATTGTAAACAAGATTTCTAAATTATTTTGGAATCAAAGGTGTTGGATTTTAATGAGTTTAACTAGCCACCACTTATTCCATTATGAGTTTTCTAGTGGAATATGTGTTATTGAGCTTGAGGGTTTCCCAAGTTTAAATTAGGTAATTAAATTCGTTAATTTCAATATCTCGTTAACGTCCCTTGGGTCTAATTAATTAATTTGGGTTAAGAAAGTTTACTCCTTGCAATTCCTAAGTTGTCACCTTCGTCATCATAACTGAACTAGACCTTTATTATTTTATTTGCATTTAATCAATCTTTTTATTAGATTTTAATTATTTTCTCATAAGAAAACCCCCCAAAAATTGCATTCAACTCATAAAGATTAGTCTCATTCTTATATAGGTTTAAGAGTCAATTGCATTATTACATTTAGTTAGTTAGTTGCATATAGGTAGTAGTATTTTGCATTCTAGTTTAGATCCATTTACATTCTACTGCATCTTTTATCACTTGAGAATTAGTCCTAAAGAAAACTTACAGCTTGCTCCTTGGGAGAATGACCTAGGTTGACCCCAAACTGCATAATTAATTAGGACCTAGTTTAATTGATCACTTTAACGACAAAAGTGTCATCGATCAGTTATATACTCTTATATCTAGAAAGATAAAACCAGAGTTGAAGCCATGAATGCTCCAACAGTTCCGGCAAAGGTGCAATAGACTGAAGAAGCACCATTGACATGAGAAGGTGGAGGCCCACTAACTGGAGCCGGTGTTGGGGTGGTCCCGGTGGTGGTCGTTGGCGAAGGAGTAGGAGGAGATGAATTTGCAGACGGCAGTGGAGACGGAGGTGAAGCGGCAGAAGGCGGAGGAGTAGGGGGAGAAGCTGCAGAGGATAGCGGAGATGGAGCCAAGGTAGAAGGAAAGGAGATCCTTTTATTGATTTTTTTCTCCTTTTTTCTCGTTAGGCCATCTAGGCCGTTGATTAAGAAAGGGAGAGAAAAATTATAGTGTAAAGAAGCTAACGGAGAAGGAGCAGATGCATTATTCGAGGCTTTGGTCCTATCAGCTAACACAACAACCACAAGCTTCTCATTCTTAAGACAATTATCTCTATTCCCACTTATGAAAAAGTGATGACCTGAGTGACTGAACTTGTACAATGTGTGGCCGTCCGTGTACTTAGCAATTGGCGCATTAGTGTTACAATTGGCGTAATCTTCACTTTTCACTTCTAGCACCGAATCTTGTCCAGAATTGTAGTTGAACACTGCAATTATTAATGTTATTTGTCCAATTGTTTTCAGTCAGTATTTCCAATCTTTTCAAGAAAATACAGAACAAGACATTAATACTTGTACTACCCAAAAAAAAAAAGGGTTAACTAGCAACAGAATTTAGAGACAGAATTCTATCGTTAATTAATTGATGACACTCTATTTTTGACAACGAATGATCTAATTCCATATGTAATCCACTGTTTTTTTTTATTATCCTAATTACCTTATAGCCTAGTGATATGAAAACTCCTTGTATGAATTCGATATCTTTTATGACATAGGCTGTTAGAGGCAATCCTCTAAGTAAAAAAAAAAACCAAGTGTGTGTATGATAAGAACTTACCGAGGGAGTCTCCAATCTGAAAACGGCTCTTTTCAGTCCACGTATTGTAAGGATTGAAATTTGGATCACTTGGAACCGTCCAACCTTTTTGTCCTCCAACTACGAAGTCATACGCACCACTCTTCCCCACCAACAACACCAAACACAAAAACCCCAACGCTCCATTAATTGCTTCACAACTCTTTCCCATAGTTGAACACAACCGATCAATAACCAAATAATATTATTACTATTAGAGTTTGATTATATGTATGTGGGGGGAACTGAGAAGGAAGAAGCAAAAATGTAAGAGATGTTGAAGCAAGTTGGGGATATGCATGGTAAGGGGGATTTAAGTAGGTGTCAGATTTTGATGTTTGTGGAAGAGGAGTGAGGTGGAAGCTTTTTGTTATTCTCTTCCTCTCTTTGAGGTTTACTTTGATTCTGGTGCAAAGCATAAGGTTTACTTTTATTATTTAATTTTCTTTTTAACTATAGAGTGACTGTTATGTGAGCACTTTTTGAATCATGTAACTTGGCCTGTGGGTTTATGCTTTGCTTCAGTGTTTATCGGAATATTCATGTCTTGTGATTTGGGGTTACCTATTTATGATCTGATCCTCCTCTCACTACTGTTTCATTCCTCAAAACGTACTCTCTCTCTTAACAATGGTATACTTTTCATCATCTGTAAAATAAATGGTCAATGAAGTGCATGTCTTTATTAATCTTTAGACTTATAAGTTCCTTTCCTTTATCATATGTCTCATCTTTCATCTATCAGAGCAATTATATTAACATTTTCCAACAAGCAACAATATTTGTCAAATGGTAAT
Source organism: Acacia confusa (assembly GCA_037074495.1). Taxonomy (NCBI): domain Eukaryota; kingdom Viridiplantae; phylum Streptophyta; class Magnoliopsida; order Fabales; family Fabaceae; genus Acacia; species Acacia confusa. The sequence goes on from CM073509.1 coordinate 8,059,349, forward strand.
GATGATACAAATGTTCACAAATATTTATAAAAAAATGGGATTACCTATTTATTTTTTAAAATATATGTTTGAAATAGGTTTTTAAAATATATGTTTGAAATATGCTTTTATCCGTTTGAAAAACCCAGAATAGACACGTTTTAATACATATGATGAGAAATAAAAATTATAAAATTTTATAATATAATTAAAGTTAATAAATTTTATAACATATTAGAGATTATGAAAATATTTATTAGAATTATTTTTTGGTGGTATATTTTTTTTTGAAAAATATAAATGTTTATATAATTCTTAGGTTAAAGAGGGGTATTTTGGCTTTAAAAAAAAAAAGCTTGAGAATTAATTAAGGAAAAACATATGAGTGGTTAGATTAAACTTGGATGGATGTAAAAGGAATTTTAAGAATTTAAAGGAGGTTTGTATAATGTATATTTTTATTCAAAAGAAGTTTATATGAGTTTTCAAAATAAAAGAAGAGATCCACATAATTAAGAAAAAATATAGAGGTAGTCAGAGTATTTTTTTTTTTCTAATTATATTGGTATGGAGGGATGCTTAAGGCTTAACTATAAAAGGAAGCCAAGAAAACGAAAAGAGAGGAGAGGGGTGTTGACCTCCTTCATTTAATTAATTTGCAGGGTCTTGCATGTTCAAACTCGTAATTAATTAGCTTTGTTTAATATTAATTACTTGTGTGTTTTTAGGGAGCAATACAATAAGTGGAAAGAACTTTGCCATCAGTTGTTTCCACTTGTAGGGAGTGGTAAATTTATAACAGCACCTCTAATAACTGAAGAAGGGCAACCAATTCAAGATCCATTAGTGCTCTAAGAAACAAACCCTGGAAATGGTGCAATAGTTACTCCTCCTGATAATGCTAATAAGGCTAATAATGCTGCAACCTCTCACTTGGACAAAGTCGCCGACAAGAGAATCATTCAGTGGATGTTAGCTCTCCATCAAATAGGTTTATTTCCCTTAAATACGTGTATACATTATAAGCAAAGGGTTCATATTCTATACCACCTATGTTCTTTAATATAAGAGTGAGTTGACTCTTTTTTAGTGAAATTAAAGAAGTTAAATAAACTACTTAATTATAATGTATGTTCTCCATCATTAGATTATTTATCAGTTTATAAGTCAAGTAAATTAGTTTGTTGAAGAACCGTAAATATAAATATTTTAATGTAACTTAATTAATTTCTTTAAAAAAAGTCAAATGAATTTTATATTAAAGATTGGAGGTAGTCAGTGTATTATATATGGCTGAGTGATGATGACATTATTAATTTGTTACACAAACTCATAATGTCAGGACTTGATGTGCTTCGCACGGATAGGACTTCGGCGTTCTAGGGGAAGCAAGAGAACTTGGCCAAATTATGGGATATTCTCGCCGTTTATGCTTGGGTTGATATAGATGTCGGTTATTGTCAAGGTGATGAGGTGTTTATTTAATTTGAGTTAATTACGTACTCATTAGGGCTTCTAAAACATATGTAAAACGAGGGAATTTCAGGTGTACTGATAGCTCCGTTGGTGTGGAGACACAACTCAGTACTCTGGCTTCAATTACTCAAGTCATTGATCCTAAACTTCATCAACATTTGGGGACATACTTTATACACACTTGATCTATAATTAAGATCCTCTTTATGTGGAGCCTTAACAAGATTAACTAACTACCTGTGATAAGTGGCGGAGCCACCTTATGGCCAGTTGGGGCCTTGGCCCCAGGCTGGTCTTCTCTTATCTTATGTTATGTATTTATATATATGTATCATATAACATTTTATTTTAGCCAATAATTTGACCCCAACTAAGTATTTTATTCTATGTATTTTGCCTTTTCTAATGAGGGAAATGTAACACCCCACTGTTCTGTACCTAGAACAGAGTGACATCTTTCTAACTCAATTCAATGTATTATTTAATAAAGAATTTAAACCACTAGGCTCAGGTTTGATTCCATAAAGTAAAAACTTTTTCCTTTCAAAAATATATCAAAAACTCAACTCATTCATAGATTTCAAAACCATTGTTCAAATGAACTTTACTAAAAATTTTGAACTTTAGAAAACATTAAACAAGTGGTTCAAATTCTAATTAACAAATACATGTACTCTTAGACCTGGTTAGATTTTTTCAGAGTATCATTTATGTATTATATCTAACCTAGTGCTCTACTATTCACTCATACATCCATTTCATTTATGGGCTCGTGATATACGTGCTTTTCCCTACAACAATACAATACATACACATTCTACTATTATCCGGTCATAGTATCTATATACATATACATCTCAGAAGCCATATACGGTTATCTCAAAATAAAAGCTAAGTCATAAGGAAGCAACAAAATCCATAAACAAAATAATGAAACTAAATATTTCATCTGCTTCCTTTTCACCACCTTTCCTCAAAATTAGGCTATTTCTATACCTTTGCCTCTTCCGCCTTGCTTACTACTCTGCCCACGACCTGGATTTGATGAACTCTCTGAGATTTAAATAAATGAATTCTAGAATAACAGGTTAATCTCAAATTCTAACATATGCAATATATATAAATCAACTAAACCAAGTAGTCCACACAACATATAAAGCAAACATATTTTAATTCAATTTCAAACGACAAGTATTACATCCAAATGCAGCTTGTAATACAAGTAAATCATAAAAGGATTTCAAATACCTTAGTGCTAGGAAATTCATTTTTAGGTAATTCAAATACCAAAATTTACTGAATGCATTAGGCCTTGCCTAGCCACTGGGAAGCTAGTGATAACTCTCCATATGTTATATATTTAAGGTACATTTTGGAGATATTTGAAGAGTTATCTAAACAATTTTGGGAGATTTCTATGAGATTGTGCTATTATAAGATCAAATCAAAGTGGTACATCATATGTGGGATTTCAATTTAAAATAAAAACTTTTTGAGTTTAAGAAATAAATAATAGTAATTAGAAGTTTAAAAAGAAAAAAAAAAAGAAAAATTTATTTTTATTATTATTAAATTTCTTTTATTTCATTTTCACCAAAAGCATAGGAGGCATCACGCAAATTGAAGAAGTGGAATTGGGCCGCATGGGGATATTGGGCTGATTGGAAGATGCAATTGGACTGAGCCCACAAATTAGAAGGGCCACCAATTCATTCAATGAACTAAAGGAATGAAGACTCAAAATGCTGAACAGAGAAGGGAAGTCTGGACGAAGAAAAGAAGGTGGGCCAAGCAATGAATTGGGCTGATTTTGGATATTATGCGTGGGCTTAGCAATGGATTCAATGAATACATGGAAAGAAAAACTAAAAGCTAAGAAGAAAAGGGCAGCCACGTGGGGATAAAAAAAAAAACAAAGAGGAGGCGGCAATTAATGAATAAAAAGCAGAGAGCGAGACGCAGCACAGAGGCGGGGAACTCACGCCGAGACCAGAGACGCGCTGAACAGAAACAGAGGGCAGAGACGCTGAAGCTTCACGAAAAGAGAAGAGGAGAAGACGCAAGAATCAGCTGGGCTACAAAACAAGAAATTCTTCGTCCGGTTCTTGCGCAGCCTCTGCTTCTTCTTTATTATTTTGATTCTGGTTTATGTCTCTCATAGGATGGCTGGCATCTGCATTAATTGAGTAGCTAAACATTTCTTTTATTTTTTTATTTGTTTTTCAAAATCTTGTCCGCCTCGCAAGTGTACGAATCATTCAAGTAATAAAATGATAAGTACAGTATCGTTCCACGAGGATTAGTGTAACAAACTGGTCAAACAATGAACTTAAGGAATTCAATTTAGTTAAGTTAAAACAAGCTTTAATGAAAGATGAAAATATTTAAAAACTATTCCTAAAAATTAAAATTAATAAAAACAAATGAGTTTTGGATTTTTAAGGATTTAATAAAAATCTAAAATTCTTTTCCCCTTATTGCATTTCAAAATATTGAATTAATTTCCTCTCTCTTAGTATTATTTCCATACGTATATGTGTTAGTCTAAAGTTCTTGATAAGCTCTCTCAAGTCAATATCAAGTTTATCTTCTCATTAAAATGCACAATAATTAATGAGAATCAAAATTTAAACAACAACCTTAATGTAACAATCCAAGATCGGTAAATATATCTCTATTTTATCAACAAACTATACATTTATCAACTAAAATTTAAGACAAGCATGATTCTAGATACTAGCTTTCTCAAGTCAAACTTAAATGAATAAATCATGTGCCAATAAGTATTAAACTTAGACTAAAATCAACATATATAAATATTTATCTACTGATAAGAGGATTACTCAAGTAATCCTAGAAGAATAAAAGGTTTAATTATACTAAAATAAAATCCAGAGCACAGAAAATTCAGAGCGAGACAGTAATGGAAATCACAGGGAAATGGGAATAAAAATAGAGCATTGAATTTAAGAAACGAGCTCCCTTCTGGTCCTTCCCTGCGTCTCTGCCTGCGCTGTCTGTGATGGTGGAGGAGGGAAGAGTTGATGGTGGTTGAGGAAGGTCGCCGGCGACGGTAAGGGAGGGGAGATCGCCGGCGACCAAGGAACGATGCAAGAAACGACGAGCTCCCTTCTGGTCCTCTCCGTCTCGTGTCTCTACGCCTTCCTGAAATTGCCGCGTCTCCTCTCTGTTTTCCGGTTCTGTCTTCTCCTTCCTCCTTTCTTCTTTCTCTTCTTTAATTCATTCGCCGCCTGGACCTTTCTCGCTTAGGTTTTCATTCAAAAATTCAATCCCTGGGCCCACACCAATTCATCAGCCCAAAGCCATTTGTCCATACAGCCCAAAGCATTCAATTGCAACAAAGCCACATGCTCCCTGATGCTTCTTTTCTTCTTTCTTTTTGGTCTTCATTCAATCAATTCTCTTCTAATTCGTGGGCCCAATCCATTTGACCAATTCAATCATTCAACTCATTAGCTAGCCCAGCGAAATTCCTTCCTCCTGATAATGCAAATGGATAATAATAATAATAATAATAAAACTAACTCCTTATATCTTCTTTAATAGTTTTTTTTATTTCTAAAATTTCTAATTACTATTATTTATTTCCTAAACTCAAAAACATTTATTCTAAATTGAAATCCTACAAATGATGCACCACTTTGATTTCTTTTAAAATATTAAGAAAATCTCTTTAATTTAGTATTAATGACTTCCAAAATATATCAAAATATACCTCAAATCTATTAAAATTAGGAAGTCATCAGCTAGCCCCATGGTCGGCCCTTCCGTTCAATCGAGCCACGAGTGGTGCTGGCCCCATACAAGCGGGACATACAATATGGTTTACAAAAACATATATATAGCTATGCAAAGAACGTGAGATTATAGTTACTACCTGTTGGTCTTACTGACTTCACCCTTCAACCAGGTTCTTACTACCATGCTTGTCCTTCGACATAGCGTTTCTCAGCTCCTATAATTAACATTTACATATGGCGATGAGTCATTTAACCAAATCAATCATAATTATAAATTCAACTTCTCTAGACCCACCCCAAAGATACTTGTCTTTCAATATCTTTATAACTAAGGATGTATACTTATTGAGACTTATTTAATTACATATTATGAATAATTATCATCTCAACCATTTTACCTTTCATTTTATCCAAAGAAACTTTTACTTTAAAGGTTAGGCACAATAAACAACTTATGTGACTTTTTTGAGACTTATCATAAATTAACCTTTGATTTTCACAAGTATTTGAAAAATTCATAACTTGACCTATACAACTTGAAAAAGAGTGATTCCAATTTTTATTTACTCCTTGATAAGTATATTTTCATAAATTAAAGTCACAAAGTTGATTTATGGCTTATAAAAATTCCCAAATTCCAAAAACTTAGGCTCTGTCCAGAATTGTTAAGAAATTGTGACTTATCTTCAAAAATCCATAACTCAACGTACAGAGCTTAGAAAAATATGTATTATACGCCAAATTAAAGCTTTGCAAGTCCTCTAATTAAATGGAAATTTTCATAATTTAATATTACTCCATTAATTCCCAGTTTTGAAAAATGTAGGGACTGTCAAGTTTCAGTTCACAGACGCAAGGTCATTTTGTAAGATTTATTTCTAACTAACCGTAGCTCAGAATGATCCAAAATTTATACCATTTTAAAGCTATGAGAGTAAGCTATCATCAGTAAAATTTTCATAGTTTTTGAAATTCTTTTACTTGCACAAAAACACAACGTCATCAGTGTTCCTCCAGACTGACACCAAAACGTTTTCCAGTTCATACCTCAACTTTCAAAATTCATAACTAGAGCTACAGATCTCCTTTTTGGTTGTTTCAAATCTCAACTTCAAGCTTAAAGAGTGTACTATCTCATGTAAAATTTTCATGGAAAAACTCAATTCCTAAACCCCGAAAACAAAATGAACATTAGCCTCTGTTTCTGGACTAAGGAGCAGAGATGTAAACCAACACATGCAAGCTCATTTTATAACTCAAAACCTTCATAAATCAGACACTATGTTGATATAACGGACATGCACGATCTGAGCTTGATTACAGAACCAAAGGAGATAAAAAACCATATCAGATTTGACATGCATGCATCAAGACACTAACTTGAACTCTATTTCCCTCAAACCATGAGTTTTAGCTACCAAGAACTCTCTAAATCCCAACAAGTGCAGAAAACCAGATGATGAAGTTGTTTTGGAAACTCACTTGAGTACAAAAACGTTTTTGCATGTGCCACAGCCACACTATGATCTCTTCTTCTTCTTCTTTAGTTTGATCTGGATTGTCTCTCTCTCCTTGAACCCTCTGTCTCTTTCTTTTCTATCTCTGGCTGAACAGGGGAATGGAAAGAATGAGAAGAGACGAGGAAGATTGTTAGATCAGGTTTTGGTGTAGGTGTGTGTGTTGGTGCCGTAGAGGGAGGAGGAAGGAGGAAGTGTGTGTGAGCTGATATAAGAAGGAAAGAACAGAGAGTAAGTCTGGCCAAATGAGGGTTAAATCAAATGGGAAAAGTAAATGTGCATACGTGGAGCGCATGCAGAAGAATGGAATATGGGTTGCTGGCATCTGTCTTTATTTTCCTCTGCTGCATTTCGGATAGAATAAATGGAGGTTGGTGTTATATGCATGGGTAGGTGTGTTGGGCTTTCAATCATATGGGCTTTGCTTTGTTATCCAAGTGCATGGGTGAGGTTCTCTTATAAAAAAAAAAAACGTATGGCCCATGGTGTTTGATTTAAGGATGTTACAATTCTCCCCCCGTAAATTTTGTCCTCGAAATTTGATACCTACCTTAGGGCATAAAGCTTGGATATTGCTTCCTTATGTCTTCTTCAACCTCCCAAGTTGCTTCTCTAGGAGATAGTCCCTTCCAGACTACTTTCACAAATGGAATATTCTTATGTCTGAGCTGCTTCTCTTGGAGATCAATGATCCGCTCTAGCTCAAACACGTAGATATGGTCATCTTGTACATTAACATCTTCGTACTCGATGACATGCTCAGGGTCTGATTGGTATTTCTTCAATTGCGACACATGGAAGACATCATGAAGTCTGCCCAAGTTCGGGGGTAAAATTAATTCGTACTCGATGACATGTTTTTGTGTGCTTCATCCAGGAGTAGTTAAAATGTACTAGAATCTAAAATCTGAGTTTTGGTGGCTTGGACTGAAGCGCGATGTGACTGAATATATTGCTAAATGTCTAACTTGTAAGAAGGTAAAGGTTGAACATCAGCGACCAGCAAGACTTCTGCAGGGAATAGAGATTCCTGAATGGAAATGGGAGAGCATTGTTATGGATTTTGTGATGGAATTGCCCAAGATTAGGAATCATGACACAATCTGGGTGGTTGTCGATCGTCTAACTAAGTCGACACATTTTATTCCCATCAGTACCAGTCATTCTCCTGAGAAGTTAGCATAAGTTTATATAAAAGAGTTCGTGTGACTTCATGGTACACCAAAGAGTATAATCTCAGACAGAGACCCTCGATTCACTTCACGATTCTAGAAAGCTTCGCATGAAGCTCTGGGTACAAAATTGAAATTTAGTACAACTATCATCCACAAATAGATGGACAATCTGAAAGAACAATACAAATGCTGGAAGATATGTTAAGGGCGTGTGTATTGGATTTTAAAGGAAATTGGGATTGTTACCTTCCACTTGCAGAATTCGCTTACAACAACAGCTATCATGCGAGCATCCAAATGGCTCCATATGAAGCTTTGTATGAAGGAAATGCCAATCCCCACTGTGTTGGACGAAATTGTTTGAAAGAAGATTGTACGGGCCGGTTTTAATTGACCATACTTCAGAGCAAATTCGATTGATTAGAAAGAGGCTCCTAGCAACGCAAAGTCGACAGAAAAGCTATGCAGATAAAAGAAGGAGACCTCTAGAGTTTGAAGTTGGAGATCATGTATTCCTGAAGGTATCTCCAGTTACGGGAATTGGTTGGGCAATCAAGAGAAAGAAGTTAAGCCCTTGATACATTGGTCCTTTTGAAATTTTGTCGAAAATTGGGCCAATAGCATACAAATTGGCTTTACCCCCGAGCTTGGGCAGACTTCATGATGTCTTCCATATGTCACAACTGAAGAAATACCAACCAGACCTTGAGCATGTCATCGAGTATGAAGATGTCGATGTACAAGATGACCATACCTATGTGGTTGAGCCAGAGCGGATCATTGATCGCCAAGAGAAGCAGCTCAGACATAGGAATATTCCATTTGTGAAAGTGGTCTGGAAGGGGTTATCTCCTAAAGAAGCAACTTGGGAGGTTGAAGAAGACATGAGGAAGCAATATCCAAACTTTATGCCCTAAGGTATGGATCAAATTTTGAGGACGAAATTTAATTTTCGGGGGGAGAATTGTAACATCTCAAATATGGAAGTTGAGAATTAAATTATAATATGGGATAAATTGTGGAAAATTGGCCTTGATGAATTTTAAGATTTATAATTGGAATTGAAGGCATATTTTTCCATAAATTAAGTACAAGTAGTTAAAGGATAATTTTGACCTAAATATTTTGGAGATAATATTTTATGGCCTAAAGAAATAAATTGAAGAAGAAAAATCCTTAAATGGGATAAGGGATTATTTTCTAACACAAAGCCAATGTTTGTAAATCAATAAGAAAAGGATTAGATTGCAAACAAAAGACTTGTAGGGAGCCGAATGGGTTTTTTTTTTTTTTTTTAGTAAATTGGACCCACATGTCTTCTCTTTTTTTGCATGTCTGCCACATATACCCTTCTCTCTACAAAAGTTGGACACCTCACTCCCTACATGCACACCACTTGATATTTATTCCCTTCTATTTACTTCATTCATAAACGCATGAACAGAACACAAAGCTCCCTCCTTCCTCTACGATAGCACCTTAAACACATACACCTCCTATCTTTCAGCTTCTTTCTCACACACACACAACAACCCATACCCTCCATATCCAATCTCTCATTTCCCTCATTCAGCTAGAGACCGAGAGATCTAAGACAGAAAAAAAACCAGTCAAGTCTAGAGAGAGAATCCGAAAGAGAAGGAAGGAAAGATCATCAAACTCACATGCAAACTGGTTTTTGAGCTTTGGTGAGTTTTCTAAACTCATCATCATCTGGTTTTCTGCACTTATTGGGATTTAGAGAGTTCTTGGTAGCTAAAACTCATGGTTTGAGGGAAATAGAGTTCAAGTTAGTGTCTTGATGCATGCATGTCAAATCTGATATGGTTTTTGAACACCTTTGGATCTGTAATCAAGCTCAAGTCGTGTATGTCTGTTATATCAACATAGTGTCTGATTTATGAAGGTTTTGAGGCTAATGTTCATTTCGTTTTTGAGGTTTAGGAGTTGAGTTTTTCCTTGAAAATTTTACATGAGATAGTACACTATTTAAGCTTAAATTTGAGCTTTGGAACACCCAAAATGAAGATCTATAGCTCTAGTTATGAATTTTGAAACTTGAGGTATGTAACATCCCAAAATTTTGAATTTTTGGGAATTTAAGATCAATTAAAACAAAATAAAATAAAAATAAGTAAAGCCAATAAATAAAAATAAAATTTGGCTTTAGTACAAAAAAAAAAGTTTATAATTAAGCTTCAAGATTTTTGGATTAGTATTGCTAACAATAAGTCCACACTTAAACTTTTTCCATTGGCCCGAATGTAATTATAATTGTTAAGTGTCCTTGTCAATTTAGCAGAACCAAAAATTCATTTAAGTTGAGTTCAGACAAAAGCTTTCTTTCTTATTTAAATAATACCCCCAGCCCTTAAGACATTCTTTCGGCACATATATATACCTCACATTATGATGTATCATTTCTTCATTCAATTCTTCATTATCTCAGTCTATAACAAGCCCGAACCGAGACCCAGTGTTTAAATTTTTTTTTTCTTTCTTCTGCCTGCCTTTGCCCCTTCGACCCACAACACACACATGAAGCATTTTTTTTATCTCCATTTAACCCATCGAAATAAGGTAGAAGCCATCAGTAAAGAAAGCCACTGCATCATTAACAAACACGCAAGAAGCCTTATCAGCTAATCCAAGTCGATCACGTAAGGAAATTTCTGGCAGCATCGTTCACGCTGAAAACCAGAAAACAGTCAGTCACGCAAAGAAGTTCAGTGCCGAAAGCACACAGAAATGTCAAACACGCAAGATCATCCCCATCGTCCTTGAGCCCAGAGCCGAAGGTCCTCTGGTCCTTGTCCGCCGAACAAACTCTTCTCCCACCAATATATATATGCGGCTTTCATTCACCTTTAACCCCCTTCCACCTCACCAAAACGGAGAAACAGAAAGGAAAGAAGAGAAAGAAAGAGAGGAGAGGAGAGAGAGAGCAACGAGAAAGGAGTAAGAGAGAGAGACAGAGGGTTAAGCATAGATTATTGCCCTGTTTTAGCAACGTCGGAGCAGAGGAAGATACAACGCCACGGTGAGTCTCCTACCATCGTGTTTTCTGTGTTATTTTGCTGTCATTATTCCCTTCATCTTCCTGTCATGCCGAGGAGTCTATGTGTACTGTAAAAATACATACATATATATTACTTAGGAATGCTTGGTACGTGGTTATGGATCTGTTTCTGTCGTCGGTTTTCTCATCTTTTGGACTGCTGAACTTAAACCATATTCATATAAATAAACAGTAATGATAGAATAAAGGGGAGCCCGTGAATAGATAAGTGTGTTGCTGTTTCTTTATGAAAAGAGAAAGGAAAACCTTGAACTACAAAATATATATATATATATATATATATATATATATATATATATATATATATATATATATGGGTGTCGGTGTGTGGTTGCCGCTGGAAAGAAAGAAGAGTTAAATCAATAGTTGCTGAATCTGAAATGTCTTAGTGTGTTGCAATCCTTATATAATAATATGGTCTGTGTGTGCGTTCAAAACAGTAGCATGAAGCCAAGTATGAAGGATAACTTAATCATATTTGTAGGTGTTAATATAGGTGTGTGCATGTATTTGCGTCATGATCATAGAAGGAAGGTTTATGTGGTTGTGTAAAATCTTCTTGCTGTCATGGTTTTGGGTTTTGTCATGAGCATTGAAAAAAAAAACATATATTTATATATATAGGGCTGTGGTTGTTAGCGTCTCTAAACTTGGTTTTAGTTTAATTTCTCTGGACTGTCACATATGTAAGAGTGTGTTGATGCATGCATGGGTGATAGGTATATGTATATAAGGAGAAAAGAGCACAGATGCATTTATATATATAATTCAGCACGTACATGTTTCAAGGAGGGGTTCACGGTTTGCTTAAGAGATATATATATATATATATATATATATATATATATATATATATATATATATATATATATATATATAAATGTGTTATATGCCTTCACGCCACACATGTTTATATATACAATGTATGTCGGCTGCAAAGAAGATACAAGAAGATATATATATGTTATCGTTTTTCTTGCACTGCTTCTGTGGTTTTGGAATGAAGTCTTAAGTACACACACACAAACACACACACACACACACTAACTATGTTGCATGAGCATATGTATAAGCAAGTGTATGTAAGTGGAAACACACACACACACATAGGCACCAAAATGTGGTAAGAATTAGTTGATTATGAAGTCTTAAGGTAGTGAATACGTAAAAATACAAATGATAAATAAATAGTAATATATTGAAGCCAGGCTATATATTGAATAATGATATTAAAGGCTACTTATAGAGAGTATTTTGTATGTTGATATTTATTTAACTCAAGGTCTTAAATTCTATGTATGTTGAAATATTATATTTTGGAAAATTTATGATAAATACAATAATCTATAATAATTAGTAATTATTAAACTCTTGATTTAGGAATAGTGCATGTGGTGTTTGTATTCATTAAAGTCCGATCTAAAGTGATAGCATTGAGCTGTTTATTGGGGAATTCAAATTAATAAAACAAATGAATAATAATACTGATAAGTAATTTTGTCATTATTGTTATTAGGAAAAAACGAAATAAATAACAATGGAATTGTTATCAAAATTTGTAATATGTAGAGTTTTAAATAGTTATTAATGGTTATTGAATTGATTTGATAGATTGAATTTTTGGAGTGTGTTGAGCTCTCGTTTTAAGGAGTAATGTGATAGTTATTAAGCTTGGGCGAGAGGTAACCACTTTCCACTTATTATGATAACGATATGCTGCTTTTGAGTATTTTTCTGAACTAATTATGCATGTTTTAAATAAATCTTGCCATGTGGATTTTATGAACTAAAATTATATGCATTGAAATATCATGACAATCATGGGAAAGGGACGGTTTGGGTGGAAATGTGATATTTATTATACACCACGTGGTGAGGCCTCCATTGGTGCACATTGGTTGGCTCTTATTGTCCCACCGGTTTATTGGGACCAGCCCATAGTTTATAGGGCTTACGACACCTCACTAGATTAAAGTGGGGAAAGACCCATGGTCTGGGGTAAGTGCTCTAGGGATTTTGGCCGGTCCTCATCACTTGACCAGTGAGCTTTTCGAGTAACCAGTAACATGGATGTAACTTAGCCCATGGGTCTAGTCGGAAGAAATAAGGTGGTTCGGCTGGCGTAAAGGGAGGTATTTGGGTATTGCATATATTACATCCGATCATGATACTAAAGCATTATGTGATATTATATAATGAGGATGTTGATGAATTGTTTAATTGAGTTCAACTGTTTTAATCCATTTGGCACCTCATTAGCATTTATCGATATTCGTAATGAGCTGAACTGATGGTTATATAATTTTTCCCAGGTGACCAGTCAGGTCCAGGTCCTTCTGGGAAGCAAGCAGAGGTTTAGGCTACTTTGCTGCTAAGAGTAGGACTTTTGAGCTTTTATAGTATGTTTTGGATGACTGTATATTGCCATACTTTAGGGCTCATGGTGCATACTTAGCATATGTTGAAAAATTTAAATTCCGCTTTAAACCCTTTTATATGATTACTCTGACCAACTCTGATTTAGATAAGATTATTTAGTTAATTAAAAGGTAGATGTTTCAAGGTATGAACTGGAAAACGTTTTGGTGTCAGTTTAGAGGAACACTGATGAAGTTGGTATCAAAGCATAGTTTCTGGCAATAGGTTAGTGTGTTCTACTAGTATGCAATACATACATATAGGGTTAGTATCAATTTATTACTTATGGGGCATAGAAGAAGTGAAGGGAATGATTTTAAACCCTTTGTGAACCAATCATCTTGGATAAGAGATGTTTATGGTATAATAATATGATTTTGGGTATGTGATGGCAGGACATGGAAAGTAAGGAATTGCTTGAATTGGTGAATCAACTTGTCTTGAAGGAGGAGCATCAAAATGAGCTTAGGGTATTACCTATTTCTTCATCGATTGGTCCTAGGGTTAAGCGTAATGCTAGGAAGAGTGTATTTCGTAAACCAGCATACAAACCTTATTCCCGTCTAGCAAAATCTAAAAGCTCATCTGTGGGCAATAAAGAACAGCCATAGGTGTCATCCATTCCTAAGGTTGCTATTTGTACTGCAATTGAGACTATGACAGTAAATTGTGGCTTGAGGCCTAAAGTGGAATCGAAAGAAGAAATTCTTGATGGAAGATAGGCCCAACTAAAACATTATCTGTCTTTATGATACATATTAGGAAATATGTGTATACATCTGTTATTAGTATGACAATGGTTGATGGAACCTAGTATTTTGGCGCAAATAATGGCATATATACCATGGCATACCTTCCTAGGGTTTAGATGACGGATAGAAGTTAGCATCCATATTTTGGTTGTAACATATTATGTTAATCATGCTAAGCATAAGGAAATAGCATGATGGGTTAATGCCCTAGGAAGTCTTTTGTAAAAGTAGATGTTGCATTAAATGCTATTATACTTGTTGATTATAAGTATTAAAATATGGAAATGTTTTTGTGTTCTGTTAAGTGCTCACAATGATGTATTATAATGAATTTGTCATTAATGGTCAATATGTATGAAAAAAGAGAAGGACCATTAATTGACATGAAAAGAAGCTGGCAATATACTCTAAGTAGCTTGCATATATTAATATGCTGCAAAATGACTGATATACCCCTAGTATTAACAACTTCCTCTTCCTTGTTATATTGTAGTAGTATTTTAAAGATGAGGATTTTATATCAAAGTGATGTTAATGATCAATTGTTTCCGTAATAGTGGAAAAGAGATATGGCCAACCTACGTGGTGGCAGAATAAGACCTTAGTTGATATAGAAAGAGGAAGGGGTAGAGGTAGGGGTAAAGGAAGAGCTTGCAGGCAAGTATAAGAGCCTAAACAGAACATATCTGAACTAAACATACCTAAGTAGGACATACCTAAACAACATTTGTTTGAACAGAATTAAATAAGGCAATTGCTCGGATTGATTAATGAACTCAAAGCTGAAATTCGTGAGGTGTGGGCTAGACAAGATGGAGATAGAGAGCGCACCTAGAAGAATGAAGAGGAATAGGGTGAAACATCCTCTCAACCTGAGATATGTGATTGTGAACTCAGGAATAACAGAGATGAAGAAATGACACAATACTGGGTGTTTAAATTTTGTAAACACCAACCTCATGAATTCTGTAAGGGTCATGACTCACAAGTAGCAAAAGATTAGTTGCTGAGGATGGAGAAAAAATTTCAAGACATGGAATGCTTAGTTGATAAGAAAGCATCAACGACCGTTTACAAGCTGGAAGATGATGCAGACTGATAATGGAAAAATATGGAGATCACCTTATGAGCTCGAAATATTCTTATTGCTTGGGAATTTTTCCAAGAAAAAACCAATGAAAAAAACAAGAAGAGATACTTTCCCTAATTAGTTAAAGTTGTCAAGGAGACATAATTTTTGAAAATTCAACAGGGTGGCGATGAAAGCTTTGATGACTATCTTGCTCGCTTTATCAGTTTATCTCATTATTGTACTTATCTAAATTTTTTAGATGATAAAGTTGGAGCCCTGATATGCTAATACAGGGGTTACAGTATGGAATCAAAGAGAATCTGGTTTCCTGACAATTTCAAGAACTCAATGTGGCAATTGGGGAATGTCGGATAATTGAAAGAAATCTGAATGAGCTCCAAGTATCTAAGGGTCACCCATACCGTGGTAGTTCCAGCTGAGGAAATTTTCCTCAGAAAAGAATGGGGCAGTGGTCTAAACCTCAAGGAGGTAACAAAAGAATGCCTCAATCTGGTCAGCGAACCTCACAAAGACCCTCCGAGTCACAAACCTGTACGCATTGCGGCAAGTATCATCCTGGTAGGAATTGCAGTGGAAAGCTGATCTGTTACAATTGTAAGAAGCCAGGAAACTTTGGTAGAGATTGCCCCCAGCGTGCTACAGGGAGTAGGCCTTTGAATCAAGGCAGGGTATTCGCTTTGACGCATGAAGAAGCCAGAAAGTCTCCTGAAATGATTCAAGGTACCATTCTTCTTTATGGTAAAACCTTAGAAGCATTGTTTGATTCAGGAGCTAGACATTCTTTTATTTCATATGATTGTGTGAAACGACTAGGATTGAATACTCATTGGTTACCCTATGACTTGGTTGTGTCAACACCTCTTGGTGTTAAATCTATGACTTCGAATGTCTGTTTGAATTGTATGATAGTTATTGATGGGCATGAATCCACAATAGATTTAATTTGTTTATCTCTTCGTGGAATTGATGTGATATTGGGATGTATATTTATGTAGATATTATAATTTGGTATTAGTAGAATACGTATGTATTGTATTGCTACAGGGATGAGCACGTATATCACGAGCCCATAAATGAAATGAATGTATGAGTGAATGTTAGAGCACTAGGTTAGATATAATACATAAGTAATACTCTGATAAAATCTAACCAGGTATAAGAGTACATGTATTTGTTAATAAGAGTTTGAACCATTTATTTAGTGTTTTATAAAGTTCTAAATTTTTAGTAAAGCCCATTTGAACAATAGTTTTGAAATCTATGAATGAGTTGAGTTTTTGATATATTTTTGAAAGGAAAATGTTTTTACTTTATGGAATCAAACATGAGCCTAATGGTTTAAATTCTTTATTAAATAATATTGAACTGAGTTAGGAAGATGCCACTCTGTTCTGGGTACAAAACAATGGGGTGTTACAAGTTGGTATATTGTGTTGATTAGTGAAAATTTTTGGATAATGATTTTAGCATAGTTTTGAGTTTTTACAACAGATGACTATATATATGTAGAGAATGATTAATGGCTAATTTTAATTAGTTTGAATTTATTATTTGGTTATCTTATGATTTTATAATGAATTTTTCTTTTAAGAAATAGTTTATAAGTTATATATTTGCTTAACTGAAATTTAATTACATTTTTATGTTTCTTTAAAATATTTTTTGGGGTTCATATTATATTGATTTTATTTTCTCGAATTATTTTGTTTTGAGGTAGGTGGAATATGTATTTAAGTGTTAATTTTATTAAATTTCATTATACATATTATTATGATGATTGTATATTTGTGATATCTTTAGGATAATATTTGATTCATTATTCATTGAACTGTAAAATGAAAGTAAAATTTTTATTTGAGATACTTACTGAAAATGGAATCATCTTATAGGTTTTGTTTAAAATGGAATCATCTTATATGTTTTGTTTTATAATTATTGGTTATTATTTATTTGTATTTTTAATGTTATGCGATTTTATTCGGTAAATAGTTCAATATATTTATTTTTTGGCTCGGACTAAAAGAATTTTCTGGTTCCACCAATGCGTGTGATCTTGACTAACTAATATAAGATCTAAATCCAATAACACATGGGTGTTAATGTTGGAGTGCAGAACATCTAGGTGGAGGTGATTATCTGTTTGCCTTCCGAATGCTTATGGTTTTGTTTCGTCGAGAATTCTCCTTCTGTGATTCTCTCTAGCTACCTTTGGGAGGTAATAATAATAACGATAATAATTAGTTTGATGTTATATATTGTGGTTCTTGTGAAGAAATATATACATGAACATACGACGTCATACAGATGATGTGGGCTCTAGAGTATGATCCAGACTTGTTCATGATGTATGAAGAGACAGATTCAGACAATGAGAGGCCAGAGGATCAAATGAAGAGAAAAGAAAAATCGAAGAATCAGTGTGGGAAATATGAGAGAGAGAACCTCAAGAATAACAATTCTGATGCTCCTCTTCCCATCTCCGTCTTCCTCGTCGCAAGTGTTCTCAAAGATAAGAGCGATAAGCTACCTCCTCACTGAGGCTCGAGGCCTCGACGTCGTCAAGGTACCTTCATTACCCTTTCTTCTCATTTTTATTTCCCCATTCATCTCTTTTTCTCATAAGAATTCTTGAAAAATCCACCTATCACAAAGTTTATTGCTTAAGTGCTTGACTCTTCTTTAACCATGTACAATATATCTTCAACTATATGCGAATCTCTTTCCGTTTTGCATACAGTTGAATAATACAAGTTTATCCTGCAAATGGGGGTTTTAAGCAATTTTTTCGTCTTTCTTTCTGTTTTTTCTTCTCTATGAATTAAATATTTCCATTTTGTAATTAATTAATCTCACTACTCCTCTAATCATTATTATTATTTTCAGATATTAAATGATATAATTGCCAATCTAGATGCAAAGAAGGCTTGCACAGGAGCCATGAAACTCCACAAAAAAATATTTGAAAAAGGTTGTATATTATATTTCTCTATCACTTATACACACACTTACATCATGGCGTATTTTCCATTTTTCTATTCTTTTTTATCACTTGCTAATATTTTCATTGATATATCTTCTTTCTTCATATATAATATGATGTTGCAGGCACCCAGGATGAGTTGTAGGAGCACGCCGGAACGTAGTTCTTGACATTTTTAAATTTGTGATCAAGCCATTATAATTTAATTTGTTGGTTATTGCACAAAATTCAGCTTGGAGTTCATAGAAATTAAAAATGGTTTGCGATTTTGTGACCACTTAAATCTTCCTTGAAAGAGAATGGACGTTATTTGTAAGATAATTTTTTTTAATTTTTTTTTTTTTTTGTACATTTGGACAACTTAGCAGAGGTTATATACCATGATTATTTTGTACAACCTTCTATTCACTCTACCTTTATATATATATATATATATATATATATATATATGAACGGAGAAGATAAAAGTTAGAAACAACAGGCATCCTTTTAATTAAATCGATTTTGTTATTTTTAGGAAAAACTCATTTATTAGAAAATAAAAATACATAAATAATAATAAATAATAAACTTCACTTTTATAAAAAAAAAAAAAGGTGTGTCCTTAAACAAAAAAAAAATGGAGATGATAATAAAAGAAATTCTATTTTATTCATGGGCAAACTTTCAAATTATCTGATAACCTTCGTGGAAAGAAATTCTATTTAATTTGATGATACTTCTATGATGCATGGGTATCCTATTTTTCAATAGCCTTTTTTTTTTCGGAATGGAAATAAATAATTATTTGGCTACCAGCTCCTCTACATCTGTGATTGTTGATAAGAGTTATGATTTTTAATATCTACTTAAGTATCTTTTATATGTGCTTCTATTACATAAAACATTTCCCTTTGCAATCTGAATGCACTTCTTGAACATACAAAGTATTACAGTCTATTTCAGCGAAAAGAAAAAAAAAACATGCATCTGTCTATTTCTGTTTTGCAGTTCCTTTTCAAAGATGCAAAACCATGTTGGAATATTTATGATGATGCATGCATTAAAGAGTGTCACAGTGATTTTCAGTTCTTCATCAATTTATAGGCTATGAAAATTATTGGTAGGTTGAGATTGTGGAAGAAAAACCACCCAATTCACTATTTTATTTTAATTTGCATACACGTGTCTCTTTATTACCCTCCGGTTACATTTAGTAAAAAAATCATCATTTTAACGTATCTGAATACAAATTCATTTTTAAGAACTGCTTCATTAGAATATCAACATGAATTAACATAAGGAAATCATTTTGTAATAATTAATACAATCATATGTTATTTGATCATTATTAACATATGTAGTCCTAAATCCATACGTTGTGCATCTATTAATTGAATCACATATATAAAATTAAAATTTGTATAGTCCTAGAGCAGGGTCTTCTTGTGGCTAAAATTTTTATTGACATATTTGTTGAGGGATGACACTGAGGATCATCAACTATTCCATGAATTTGCGCAACTACTCACATTACTTAACTATTATCAACAAGTGTTACTCTCAAATTCTTTATGATCTTCCCAAGTGTGCTCACACATTTTGAATTTATATTTTATTGTTAACTTAAATTTTCTTTTTTGGTTCGTAAGAATCCCATTTTGTATCTTGAGGACCAAAACATTATTGATCAAGAGTGAGATGTGATACTAAGGAAGGACCAAACAGTCACACACAATAAAATTACCAAAAGGCCCTTAATTGGTACTACCAAACATGTGCTAGATTTTTATTTGTGAAGACCTAATGTCTTTGGGGAAATTACTTTCGATCGGGCCAACAAAATTTAGGCAGAGCGACATTAAATTAGGGTCTCAAAAAATTGAATTAAGAACAATAAAGTACTCAACCAAATGTATGTAAAGCCGAGTTGCAAATAATGATTTAGAGAATTGCAAATTCAGTAGTCACGATTGCATATAAGACGCATTTAAGTTTCAAATTGACTCAGTTTGCACCTTTAATATATATATATATATATATATATATATATATAAAATCAGGAACTTATTTGTCATTAGTTGACTGACTTAAATGTATTCTCCCTTTAAGTCTTTTTTATTTTTTTTTATACATAAAAGCTTAGGTGGGTTTGGCACTAGTCCCCCATCAAGGTGAGGGTACGATCCTAAGATTCTTTGAGCACTTACAAGGGACTTACAAAATCACCTACCAAAGGAGTCCTCACAACGATAGAGGTAATTGAAGTCTCGTCTTTTTGGGACTTGAGCCCGTTTCTTACCATCCATACCAACTTTCATTGGCTGTTCTCCCTTAAATTTAAGATTGGCATAGTAGAATATTTCCCCCCTATGGTTTAGCCCAATCCTCTTTTTTTTTGCAAACTAGTAGCCCTTGGATCTGGCCTAAGGATCTTAATTCTTAAAACGTGGATAATTTTACAATTAACAATGGGGAATCGTAATGTGAGTGATGAGGGCTTTTTTATCATTAGTCTTGGGGTCCACAATAAAAGAATAAACTAAGGATTGTGTATAGACAAATTTAATATCGTTCTCTCTTCTCGAAGAGCCTTTTATTGATTCTTAAGTAATCTAAAAATGTTATGCAATGAAAACAAGGGGAAATTGAGTTTTGGATTTTTAAATTAATAAACTTAAATATGAATGCAATTTAATTAAATTCTAAACTACTATTTTTGCTATTTTCTTTATAATGGAATGGAGTATGAAAATGTATAATGAATGAATGCTCTTGAAAATAGAGTAGTGACTATCATAGTTCAATAAGATGTATGAGTAAATTTTCACTAAATCTTGATGAAAAACCTCAAGATACCACTTGAGTCTAGTGTTCTTAATTAGTGATTACTCCTACTATCGTAGCTAGCAATCATCTCTTAAGGCACTATTGAAGTACAACTAGTGTGCAATTAAGATTGGACTGATGCAACTTGCTTCCTCTTATTATGAATGTGATAACATGACACCCAATTAATCCAATCCAATCATATTATCTAACAATAACACGTAGAAAGTACAATATCATTGAATTAATCCAATCCAATCATATATATATATATATATATATATACATATATATATATATATTCTATCTAACAAGCCATAAAAACTCAATCCTATCACATATATTCAATTCACAAAATAAGTCTCTCAACAATACAAACCAATATTTCTAAAACTAGGAAATCTACATATGTAATAAGAGAAAATAAATTGAACAAATTAAACTCCCCTATTAAACTCTGAACTCAGGCTACAAATCTCCACTAACAAAGAGAAAGAGATCAGCTGGTAATATTCATTTGAGAACCCCAACACAAGTTGTAAATTGAATCTGGAATGGAGAGGAAGAGGGCGATGTTGATGGGTTGTGGCGCTGTGAGAAGGTGTGGTCAACGATGGTTGTGGCGTTGTGAGAAGGTGATGGTGATGAAGGTCGATGGTGGTCTGGATCCGCGGCGTTGGTCTCCGCTAAAAATCTCAAATCTATTGGCTTGCAACAATGGTGGTTAATTAGTGGTGGTGGATGGAGAGGAGATATCACCGACGACGGAGAAGGAAGCTAAGGTCACCGACGACCAAGAAGAAAATGGAAGGTGGAGAAGAAAGGATCGAAGCTTTTTTTTTCTCCCGACGCCGCTCTCGTGATTCCTCCCTTGGGTCCCTGTTTATTCCTTTTTATTCAATTTGTAACATCCTACCTTAAAAACAGCGGAATTTTTTTTTTCTAAAACGTTGATCAGAGTAGAGTAATTTCGCAAAACGAGTAACTAAACCTTAATATCACATAACCACAGTGTAAGTGTACTTATACAGTCATCTACTATCCAAAAGGAAGCAGCACCTAACTAGGCATATAAAACTAAAGCCATATAATTCCTTCTGCCGTCCTACGCTAGTCGCTCGCCCTTATCTTCAACCCCTTGGTTTGTTCGAACCTGAAGCTACAGCTAAGATCCAATTACCATTTGGATCTCAAGAACGGTTAACCTTATGCTCAAATAAACAGTATATGGACAACAGTTATTCACAAACTCATAACAGTAGTAAATCACTACATAAGCACACAGCAGATGTATGATCACAACATTGACAAAACATAAGCACAAAGCAGTATGTAAAGTCCCACAACATGTTTGCACATAACCAGTGCCACGATGGCCTATCATGTCCTCAGTGCTAGGAAAACCCAATGACGTTATCAAGACTATAACCCGTATAAAGCTGTATGCATAACTGACAACCCTAGACAGAGCCTCAGTATATAAACATGTCTATCACATATACGTATATGAGCAGCATAAGTGTTAAGGTTACAATACGCGTCCGTACCTCTGTTGATGATTCCTGGCACGTTTGTCGAATTATGGTACGTTTGACAGCGGGACGACGACGGTATGACAGCGGTGACAGCGGAAACAACGGTTTGTGGTTTCGGATATCCTATAAGGATAATATCACTTATATGAATATTTAAGACCATAACAGGCAATTTAGGTACAAATTACCATTTTGCCCCTAATTTGACTACTTGGTGGAATTTTGCCAGAGCTTCGCTATTTTGACTTTAAACTCTCAAAATTTTTGCTATAAACTTTCCTCTAACATATTCTTAAGATAAATATCATATTTATTTCTAAAACATGATATCTATGCTAACTTGAAAAATTAAAGACTACTCTAGCTATTCTACTATAACTACCAAAAGAACTACTTAAACTAAAGACTAAGAACTGAAGAACTTACCCAAAGCTTTGCTATGAACTTCTTACTCCTCCACCAGAGCTTCTCTCTCTAACTTCTCTCTAGGAGTGTGTGAATTGGTGAAGAATGAAGAGAAATGAAGGGCTATTTATAGAAAATCTCAATGGTAATTTCGTAATTTCATTGAACTTTATCTGGTTGAATTCTGAACGTCGGATTGCATTTTTTTGAAGTGGCTTGATCTTGGCCCTACACCTATTTGGCCGACCCCCCCACAAGGAGACAAAATTGATGACATCATCATGCTTGTGTCATCTTGCTTTATCAGATGAAATTCCTGGTTCGGTGTCTTGATCGCGAAATTTTTTGTAAAATCCTTAAATTCCGGGAACAACACTCTGAAGGTCTTTTCTTCCTCTTCAAGAATACTGGATTTTCTTATCCTTATATTCTCGTTAAGGACACTCCGTTACCTGCCAAAAATCCTCGGTAATCGCTACCGGGTACAGAAATAACGTTGGCCGGCGCCAACTTCGGGATAAAAATCCACTGATCAATAATATACTCTGGTTTTCCTCAACTTATCCCTGGATTCTAATTTATGAATTATTTTCTATCGGTTCTCATTTCTATTATCTGTTCTAATTTTGCAAAATATCCTCTTAGACTAATCTCCAAAACACTCCGTCGGTTACCGAAATGACTTCGGAGACAGCCTACCCCGAGATAAAAATTCACTTGTTCATAATATACTCTGACCCTAGTAACCTAGTTCACAGTTTTCTAGGTAGGATTTTATTTCTATCCGTGGTCATTTATCCTGTTCACTTTTTATTAATATAATATTGTTTAATTACCACATGTCTTAATCTTATAATATTATTATTTTTTATCATCCTTATCTCTTCTTCTCCCCAAAAATTCGGCCACCACATATAATTATATATATAATTATATTTTTTTTTCATATACCCTAATATATTATTTATCTTGTATTTATTTTTTTCCCCAAAATTTTCCTATTGATCCATAAGTAATTACATAGATTTAGGCTTTTATAATTTCTTGAATAATCCTAAGCCTTTGATCTTTGTTTTTCAAGATTACATCCTAACCCTTATTATTTATTTAATTAGGCCAAAAATTTCGGCCCTTAATATTACTCATTTATATTTATTTTATTTTTCATGTTTTTCTAAATTTCTCTAATCTTATAAAATTTCTGAAAATGACTTAATTAATCCCTTAATAATTTCTAATAATTTTCTTAATTAAAACTAATCATTTTCTCACAACAATTTTATTGACATTAATAATTTGAGCTCCATGCAAAATATCAAAAATCATAGAGTCAATTTTAGTCTCAGAATACTTTTTAATTTTCCTTCTTTTTATTTCCATATGAAATAATTTATTAAATTGTCTAAATTAAGAATAATATGCTTTCTAAATTTTTAATAATTATTCCATGCCTTTTAGAATTTTTCCTAATTTTTCTCAGGATGTTTTATGGCCTTAAGACGCATTTTTCACATTTTAGATATTAAACTTCCTTTAATTTTCTTAATGTTTTCCTTTGAACATATACTAATCACATAACATGTTAAGGCCAAAGTCTTCATAATTAGACATTTTTATTATTGTAACATAATATTTCAGATAATAGTTATTCAGGTATTACACAATTATTCCGCGATTTGCTCGCGTCTCTGTCCCCGTTTTAATTGCATCTTCATTTAACCTATTAATTCCCTGGGTCAAAATGTGCGTTTTGACCAAGGGACTAAAATGAAAGAATCAAAAGTTTTTGAGAGGGATTAAAGTGTTAATTTTCAAAATATCTGTGAGCAAAAACTGAATTTTCTAACACTTTTGGGTCATTTTCTATAATTTTTCTTAGGTTCTTTTCCTCCACATATTTGTAATTTTCAGGAATTATGGAGCTCTTTTCTGTAATTTTCCCCTGTCTACAAAATATTAATTTTGACCCGAATAACATTTTTCCCAATTCTTCAATTTTCTTCTAAAACACCTATAATGCAAGATTAAACAGAATATAGCATTAAAAGTCCAAGAAATCATTTGTGTGAATAATTAATAAATTATGACTATTTTACCCCTAATTTCACTTAATTCAATACAAATGTCTCTAACTCAAATTAATGTTTAATCATGCAATAATGTCCTAGAAAATGTATTAATAATCTCAATTCAATCATGAAATATCATATAAAAATATGGTTCGATCAATTCCCCCACACTTAGACCTTTGTATTCTTGAACAAAGGCAATTGAGTACAAAATTCTATATCCAAATCACTAATGCATTTAAAATATGAGCAATTTCATTATTAGAAAGCAATGAATTAATCAATCAAATTCCTCAAGTCAATACTAGTTATAATCAAAATATGTAAAGAAATTAGCTAACTAAACAATCCAATATATTAGAATGAAGCATAAGAGAATTCTCAAGATATAGGATTTCACTCATCTCACCTCATTGATTGGAATAATTTCACTATAGCTCACTTAATTAACACCTTACCATAGACTTGTAACAACTCTAACATCTCTACAGTTAATAGCAACTAATGTAATAAATCAAGAGGACTAGGCTTGTAATATTGGATGAAGGTTAGATGGAATGAATTAATTAGAATAACCAATAGTTGATCATATGCAAATCAAAGTTAATGACCAAGTTCATAGCATCTAAATAACTTTACAAACCTTGCCAATTCTTTTGCAAATTCATGAACAAATGCCTTCTTGACATTTCTTTTGTATTTTTCTTTACAAAATACTTTCCTTTTTTTTCTTTTCCAATACTTTTTTCTTTCTACTTCTTTTTCATTATTTTCCATATACATGGCATTTCATTTTTTTTATTGGCAATCACTTTTGATTTAGAATACTAAAAACATTATGAGTAATGACATGCATATAACATAGGAAAGGTTCAAAAGTGGTAAGCAAATGGTAGAAGAATGTAGGTTTGTGTTTAGGTGAAAGGGATTAAAATTTGAATGCCCCTTTCTTTTTCATAACACTAATACAAATACCATTTTGAAAAGAGTTGGAACAAGTTCTAGAAGGTGAAACAATAAGTGAACATACACACATGAAAAGAATTTAAGGCTCAAATAACCTTTCAACAAGGTTTTTCTCCGATGCTCACTCTAACACAATCAATTGCATAGTAAACTAACTACAAAACATCTACTATTCCAAGTGATGCTAACCTTAAAAACACAATCAATCAAAGCATTACATGTTAGTTCTCTAGGTGTTTTGATGATAACTAATAATTGTAAACTTAATTTGAAGTTTGTCTTTGAAAGTTGTAAAACTTTCTGTTTAAGGCAAACTCGAGTTTAGGTGGCTAAACTCGAGTTTGGACTTGATAGACAGAAGCTCAGTTTTCAACAAGAAAGTCAAACTCCAGTTTGCATAAGGCAAACTCGAGTTTGCAGAGTTACAGAGAGCAATCAAAGTTTCTAAGAGTTGTAAACTCGAGTCTAAGTATTAAAACTCGAGTTTAGAACAAAGACAGTAACACTTGCATTTCAACTTGTTTTCAAACTCTACCTTCAGTCTTTCTAAAACTCCAGTTTACAAGAAAAGTTTAAGAGCTAAAGACTCGTAAACTCGAGTCTGAGTTAAGCAAACTCGAGTTTAGGATAAACAGAGACACTTGTGTTGTTACTTGCTTTGTAAACTCCAATTTTGGTTTAGTGACTCCAGTCTGCACTTTAATGAAAAGTTTTTCAAAGTTTGAATACTCACTGTGTAACACCCGAATAATTATTATCTGGAAAATATGTTATAATAATAAAAATGTCTATTTATGGAAATTTATATCTCAACATGTTATAGTATTAATTTTGTTCAAAGAAATAAATTATGAAAAATTAAAGGAAATTTATTGTCAAAAATAACATTTAAAGCCATAAAATATTCCAAGAAAATTATGGAAAATTCAAAAAGAGATGGAATAATTATGAAAAATTTAGAAAACATATTATCCATAAATTAGACAATTTAATAAAATATTTCCTATGAAAATAAAAGAAGGAAAATTTAAAAGGTACTCTAGAAATTTAAAATAGAGTCTAAAAGTCTTAATAAATTGCATAAAAATTTAGATTATTGATGTCAATAAAATATTTATGAGAAAATGATAAGTTTTAATTAAGAAAATTATTAGAAAATATTAAGGGATTTATTAAGTAATTTTAGGGAATTTTATAAGCTTAAATTCATTTTGGACCAATAAGAGAATTTTGGTGAGAGATAAATATAAGATAAATATAATATATGTTGGAAAATAAAAAAAAAATAAAAAAAAAAGGGGGCTGGCCGAAATTTTGGTGGAGGGATAAGGTTGGATGGATATTTTTTTTATATAATAATAATAAGATAAAAACATGTGTTGAATTGGAAATAATATAATAATCAGAGGAAAAACGGACAGGAAAAACGAGAACGGATAGAAATAAAATCCTACATAGAAAACAGTGAACTAGGTTGTTGGAGTCAGAGCATATTACGGACGCGTATTGTAACCTTAACACTTATGCTGCTTATATACATATATGTGATAGACATGCTAGATACTGAAACTCTGTTTAGGGTTGTCAGTTATCTTACAGCTTATTACGGATTATAGTCATGATAATGCCGTTTGGGTTTGCCTAGCGCTGAGGACACGATGGGCCGTCGTGGCACTGGATATGTGCAACCGTTATGTGGGGCTTTACATATTGCTTTGTGCTTATGTTCTGCCATTATTTGATCATACATCTGCTGTGTGCTTATGTAGTGATATTCTGCTGTATGTGATTATGTTAACGCTGTTATCAATATACTGTTTTATTTGAGCATAAGGTTAACCGTTACCTGAGATCCAATTGGTAATTGGATCTCAGCTGTAGCTTCAGGGTCGGGAATACCGAGAGAGTGACGGTAAAGGCTGGTGGACGGTATGGAGGGGCTAAAGAAGTTTATCAGTTATATTTGTATATATACTGTTAAAAACTTTCTTCTTTTGGGATGACTGTATATTGAAATTACACACTGGTTATGTACTTTGAATTCAGTTACTCTGCTTATGAAAAAAAATGCTTTACTCTGATCACCGGGTTTTAAAAAAAAAAAAATTTTCCCATTATTTTTACTGCTTTAAAAGTGGGATGTTACATTTATGGTATCAGAGCAACTTTCCTGGCATGAATCTGGCTAAGTTATAGCAAACCTTTTGGTGTCTAAGGCTGGGTTAATCTGTGTGGACGCCAATCAATCGCCGTATAAGTCGGTGAGGCCCCATAACAGAACCCTACCTGGCCAATTGGTTTAAATAATAAAGCTAGATTTTACGCCTTTTTGAAAAGAGTACTGATATAACCTTGATGTAATGTAGAGAAATGGATGAATATGGTAATCCATATATCACCTATCTGGGGAGAGTAATGCGCACGGCTAGGAAGTCGGTAAACCCTGCAACGGTGGGACGGAGATTGAATCCCGAACCTCACTATCCGCCACCAGAACCGTGTACCACCCTGAGCCTCTAATTAATCCCGATTTCTCGGAAGATCCCTCGGAGGAGACGGAAGATCCCTCAGAAGACCCGGAGCCCGAATATCACCCAGGTCCTGAGTATTCAGATTCCCTGTACGATCCTAATCCTGTCAATGGATATGCCCCTGAGATTGAAGATCACGTAGCCCCAAGTCCGGACGGGTCGGATGCTTCCTCAGTAGCTGACAACTTTGATTATCCTGATATCCGTGACTTAGACAACGAAGAGGCCGCCCCGGAGGATTATTACTACCTTCTAGATAACAACGTCACGCTGATACGACTTTTCGAGTCCTATCAAGCTCAGGCTGAACAAACCACCCACACAGTAAAGCAATGGTACTTGACTTTCCTTGATAAGATCGAGAATGACTATACCCTGATCAGCCGTTTCTTACCGGTTGACATAATCAAATCCACTTTATTCTATTTTCCTCGAACCCGTTACTGGGCCAGGATAATCAACGAGTTGATAAGGGACGGACCCATTCTGGAAGTTCCCATCTATCTCCGCTACTTGAAATGTTTGGTTCGCCAGAAGATGTAGAAGACGGAGGACAGTTAAAGAAAGCTGTGGCAGTATCTGGTAGAAGTTAGTTAGGACTAAGTATGAAATATCTCCCTAAATACCTTGGGAGGTTGTAAAATATTTGATAAATAATGGGGATGTACCTATATGTGTGACTAGAAGTATAAAAGTAGGATCACTATATATATACATATGTGTTTATCTACTTCTTGTTGCAGTAAATCTAAAAGTTAATTCTGCCATTATCTTTTAAAGGACAAACTAAAATTTAAAGATGGTAATCATGAGAGGAGCTGGAGCCCCTAGGGGCCGTGGTAGAGGGAGAGGCAGAAGGGGTAGACAAGCCCGAGCAATTCCAATACAAGGACAAGAACTCCACCAGCCGGAGCAGGACGATGCTTTAGAAATGAGGAGACAGCTACAAGAGCAAAGAGCTCTAATTGATATCCTTTTGGCTGAGAGACAGGAAAGACAAAACGAAAGACATCAATTCCAGGAGCAACAAGGTGAGCAAGAAGAAGAGCTGAATGAAGAAGACCAAGATATGAATAATGAGGAAGCCGAAGGGTCAGACCAGTCTCAATCTCCACCTCGTCAAGAGAGAGAGCTAAGAAGGCCCCTACAAGTTAATCAAGCAACGGGAAACTCGCAGTACTGGGTGACACAGTTCTGCAAAATGAAACCACCAGTTTTCCGAGGAAGGATGGACTCAGCCGAAGATTGGTTGATGCGGCTAGATAAAATATTTGAAGTTATGGAATGTCCGGAGGATAGGAAGGCCCAGTTGGCGATCTTCAAACTAGAAGGAGACGCTGACCGCTAGTGGAGGAACGTGGCCCCAACAGTTCAAACGCGAGGTCAACCAATCATATGGGAGCTATTCTTGAGTAAGTTTAACGAACAGTATTTCCCTCCCACTGTTCGTATAACTAAGGAATCAGAATTTTTACACATTAGGCAAGGGCAAGAAGAGTCCTTTGACGACTATTACGCTCGTTTTATCAACTTGTCTCGATATTCCCCTCATCTGAGGCAAGGTGACAATGAGAGCAGTCTTGCCAATATCCTGATCTATGGAGTAAGATTTGAGATCCGGGAAAGGCTAGTGTCCCAGCAGTTCTCAAAAGTTATACAAGCAGCAGAAGCCTGCCGATTGGTAGAGCGGAACTTAAAGCAGCTCCGCAGGTTCAACAACAGCAATTCAGGCCGAGGTAACTCTAGCCGAGGAAACTTTTCACAGAAAAGAAGGGCACCCTGGAATAATCCCCAAGGCGGAAATAAGAGGACAAACCAGTCTGGGCAGCGAAATGCTTATGGCAACAGGGGACCCCAACCCTGCCCAAAGTGCAGAAAGAATCATCCGGGTACTAACTGTGATGGGCAGCAGGTTTGTTTTAAATGCCAGAAGCCGGGACACATAAGCCGGAACTGTCCTGAATGGACTACTGGAGCAAGGCCACAAAATGCCGGAAGAGTCTTCGCTCTGACTGACATTGAAGCCAGAGAATCTCCCGACATGGTGCAAGGTACGATATCTCTGAACGGGAATCTGATACAGGCATTGTATGATTCAGGCGCTAGCCATTCATTTATCTCTCATGATTGTGCAAGTCGCTTAGGAATGCATGTCTCTAGGTTACCGTATGATCTTATAGTATCTACACCGCTTGGCATGAAATCTTTAGTTTCAGATGCTTGTGTAAATTGTACTATTCTTGTGGATGGGCGAGTTTCTAAGGTAGATCTTATCCTACTACCACTTCATGGCATCGATGCTATACTCGGTCTAAACTGGCTCACGGCAAACAGTGCAACCATTGATTGTGGCAGAAAAATGATATCTTTTCCCGATACGTCTAGCAGAGACAAAATTGAGACCAGTCTAAATTTCCTCTCTGCTTCGGAAGTTGACAAGTGTATAAAGCAGGGATGCCAGGCGTATCTGATATTCTTTTCGGTTAAAGCAGAACCCGAACTTTCTTTCAAAGACTTACCTGTAGTATGTGAGTTTCCTGATGTCTTCCCGGAGGATCTCACTAAACTACCTCCTACAAGAGAAGTGGAGTTCACCATTGAGTTGATGCCGGGCACGGGGTCGATATCAAAGGCGCCGTATCGTATGGCTCCAAACGAGATGCAGGAGTTAAAGAAGCAGCTGGAAGAACTTCTGCAGAAGGGGTTTATCCGACCCAGTGTATCACCGTGGGGAGCCCCAGTCTTATTCGTAAAGAAGAAAGACGGCAGCCTTCGACTCTGTATTGACTACCGCGAACTCAACAAGGTGACCATCAAGAACAAGTATCCACTTCCCCGGATCGATGATCTTTTGGATCAGTTATCTGGGTCTACTGTCTTTTCAAAAATTGATTTACGCTCGGGATATCATCAGTTGCGAGTTAGGGATAGTGATATTCCCAAGACAGCCTTCAGAACCAGGTACGGGCATTATGAATTCCTTGTAATGCCCTTCAGACTGACTAATGCGCCTGCAGTCTTTATGGACTACATGAATCGCATTTTCCGACCACACCTAGACCAATTTGTGGTGGTGTTTATCGACGACATACTTGTTTATTCTAAAAACAAGGAAGAACATGAGGAGCACCTGCGACTGGTATTGAGTATACTCAGGGAAAAACAACTCTATGCTAAGTTTAGCAAGTGCGAGTTTTGGCTGCCAGAGGTCAAATTTCTGGGCCACGTCATATCCAGCGGTGGTGTTGCAGTTGATCCAAGCAAGGTGGAAGCGGTTCTAGACTGGAAGAGGCCAGAGACAATAACAGAAATACGTAGTTTTCTGGGTCTGGCGGGTTATTACCGCAGATTTATACGAGATTTTTCACGTCTGGCTCTACCCTTGACCAAACTTACAAGGAAGAATCAACCCTTTGTGTGGGGAAAAGACTGTGAGGAGAGCTTTCAGACTCTGAGGGAGAGGTTGACTAAAGCACCAGTGTTGATTATCCCAAATCCAGATGAGACATACGTGGTCTACAGTGATGCCAGTGGGCATGGATTGGGATGCGTCCTGATGCAACAGGGCAGAGTGGTGGCTTATGCCTCTCGTCAGCTGAAGCCTCACGAGTTGAATTACCCTACCCACGATCTAGAACTCGCAGCCATCGTATTCGCCTTGAAAATATGGAGGCATTATCTGTATGGTACAACCGTGGAACTGTTCTGTGATCACAAAAGTTTAAAATATCTCTTTGATCAACGGGAGCTCAATATGAGGCAACGTCGCTGGATGGAGTTGCTCAAGGACTATGACCTGGAGATTAAATATCATCCGGGTAAAGCAAACGTCGTTGCAGACGCTTTGAGTAGAAAGTCGGTACGGGTGGCATACTTGATGATTCGAGAACAAAAGTTGCTCGAAGACTTTATGAATCTGAACCTGTCAAAACAAATCTACTTGAATCACCCTACCCCCGGTAACACTTATCTTGCAAACCTGCTTGTCAGTAATGGGGAGTATGATCTGAAGGATGAAGTGGAGAAAGCACAATTACAAGATGAGCGGGCCAAAGCTATACGGGAGATGATCTCTCGAGGCGAAACTCAGGATTATGACCTCTCGCCAAGTGAACTGGTTAGGTATAAGAAACGACTTTATATACCTCCAGTTGATGAATTAAAACGCAAAATACTGGATGAAGCCCATAAGAGTAAATATACTCTACATCCAGGGGTAGTCAAGATGTATCACAACGTGAAGTCCGAATTCTGGTGGCCTGGACTGAAGAGAGATGTCACTCAATATGTGGCCAAGTGTCTGACCTGCCAAAAAGTGAAGATTGAACATCAACGTCCAGCTGGCCCTCTTCAAGGGTTACAAATTCCGGAGTGGAAATGGGAAGATATCACTATGGATTTAGTGGTAGGTTTGCCCAAAATCAGGAATCATGACGCAATTTGGGTCATTACGGACCGATTAACGAAGTCGGCACACTTTATTCCTATCAGCATCAACTACTCATCCGAACAATTAGCAGAAATCTACATCAAAGAAATTGTGCGACTTCACGGAATACCCAAAAGTATTGTCTCGGATCGGGACCCACGATTCACATCCCGGTATTGGCGGTCATTGCAAGAGTCTATGGGCACTAAGCTCAGGTTAAGTACAGCTTATCATCCGGAAACAGATGGGCAATCTGAAAGAACCATTCAGACACTAGAAGATATGCTCAGAGCTTGTGTATTAGATTTCAAAGGGCATTGGGATCGACACCTCCCATTGGCAGAGTTTGCATACAACAACAGTTATCATTCAAGCATAAAGATGGCACCGTTTGAAGCCTTGTACGGGCGAAAATGTCAGTCACCTTTATGCTGGACGGAATTGTCTGAGAGGCAGCTGCTGGGACCAGACATAGTTGAGCAAACCTCTGAACAGATCGCCCTAATCAAGAAGAGATTGTTAGCAGCTCAAAGTAGGCAGAAAAGCTATGCTGACAAAAGGAGAAGGTTGCTGGAGTTTGAAGTAGGAGATCATGTGTTCCTCAAGTTGTCCCCGGTTACAGGTGTTGGAAGGACGCTTAAGAGACGAAAGCTAAGTCCGCGGTATGTGGGACCATTTGAGATTCTGGCCAAGCGTGGACCAGTTGCCTACCAACTAGCTCTACCCCCAAACTTAAGCAACCTCCATGACGTATTCCATGTGTCGCAACTAAGGAAATACCTACCAGATCCTGAGCACGTCATCGAATTCGAAGACATTGAGGCACGCCATGACAATACCTTTGTGGTCGAGCCGGTGCAAATTCTTGAACAACGTGAGAAACGTCTCAGGAACAGGAGCATTCCTATGGTAAAAGTGGTTTGGAAAGGGATGACACCACGTGAAGCGACGTGGGAAACAGTGAGAGACATGGAGGAGAAGTACCCAGAATTTACAGCCCAGAATTTAGTTACACTAGAATAAATTTCGAGGGCGAAATTTTGTTTAAGGGGGAGAGAAATGTAACACCCGAATAATTATTATCTGGAAAATATGTTATAATAATAAAAATGTCTATTTATGGAAATTTATATCTCAACATGTTATAGTATTAATTTTGTTCAAAGAAATAAATTATGAAAAATTAAAGGAAATTTATTGTCAAAAATAACATTTAAAGCCATAAAATATTCCAAGAAAATTATGGAAAATTCAAAAAGAGATGGAATAATTATGAAAAATTTAGAAAACATATTATCCATAAATTAGACAATTTAATAAAATATTTCCTATGAAAATAAAAGAAGGAAAATTTAAAAGGTACTCTAGAAATTTAAAATAGAGTCTAAAAGTCTTAATAAATTGCATAAAAATTTAGATTATTGATGTCAATAAAATATTTATGAGAAAATGATAAGTTTTAATTAAGAAAATTATTAGAAAATATTAAGGGATTTATTAAGTAATTTTAGGGAATTTTATAAGCTTAAATTCATTTTGGACCAATAAGAGAATTTTGGTGAGAGATAAATATAAGATAAATATAATATATGTTGGAAAATAAAAAAAAAATAAAAAAAAAAGGGGGCTGGCCGAAATTTTGGTGGAGGGATAAGGTTGGATGGATATTTTTTTTATATAATAATAATAAGATAAAAACATGTGTTGAATTGGAAATAATATAATAATCAGAGGAAAAACGGACAGGAAAAACGAGAACGGATAGAAATAAAATCCTACATAGAAAACAGTGAACTAGGTTGTTGGAGTCAGAGCATATTACGGACGCGTATTGTAACCTTAACACTTATGCTGCTTATATACATATATGTGATAGACATGCTAGATACTGAAACTCTGTTTAGGGTTGTCAGTTATCTTACAGCTTATTACGGATTATAGTCATGATAATGCCGTTTGGGTTTGCCTAGCGCTGAGGACACGATGGGCCGTCGTGGCACTGGATATGTGCAACCGTTATGTGGGGCTTTACATATTGCTTTGTGCTTATGTTCTGCCATTATTTGATCATACATCTGCTGTGTGCTTATGTAGTGATATTCTGCTGTATGTGATTATGTTAACGCTGTTATCAATATACTGTTTTATTTGAGCATAAGGTTAACCGTTACCTGAGATCCAATTGGTAATTGGATCTCAGCTGTAGCTTCAGGGTCGGGAATACCGAGAGAGTGACGGTAAAGGCTGGTGGACGGTATGGAGGGGCTAAAGAAGTTTATCAGTTATATTTGTATATATACTGTTAAAAACTTTCTTCTTTTGGGATGACTGTATATTGAAATTACACACTGGTTATGTACTTTGAATTCAGTTACTCTGCTTATGAAAAAAAATGCTTTACTCTGATCACCGGGTTTTAAAAAAAAAAAAATTTTCCCATTATTTTTACTGCTTTAAAAGTGGGATGTTACACACTGAAACTCGAGTCAGATTTCTGGAGACTCGAGTTTAGGACTGTTTTGAAAACACTTGAACTATTACATGATTTCTAAACTCCAGTCTTGAAAAAGGAAACTCTAGTTTGAGCTTTCAAAAGGTATTTCAATGTTTCAGTTTTTCACTGAAACTCGAGTCAAGGTTTTGATGACTCGAGTTTAGCTCAAACAGAAAGCCTCGAGCAAATGACTATTTTGAAAACTCCAGTTTGAGAAACAGAAACTCCAGTTTACACTTATAAAGATTTTTCAAAAGTTTCAGTTTACACTGAAACTCGAGTTTTGGATATCAAAACTCGAGTCTGGGCTATACAGAGAACTAAACAATATTTCAGATTTTGTAAACTCCAGTTTGCGTTTTCTAAACTCCAGTTTTGAAGCACTGAACTTAAACTCAAGATTTTCATAATAGCTTCAAACTCGAGTCAGTCACTAAATAACTCGAGTTTAGGCATGGCCTCAAAACTTCATCCAAGAGCCATTCACGATTTTCCTTTCTGTAAGAACCAAACTCGAGTCAGCCATTAATCAACTCGAGTTTAGGAAGTCTTTCAAAACAAGATGCTCTCTGGATGAACTCCAAACTCGAGTCTGGGTTTGTAAACTCGAGTTTGTAACGCATAGATTTGAAAAATCAGATAGCGCGAATTTGCGAAAACTATTTGAATGATCTTAATACTTCATATCTTTAATTGCTATTATTCCTAACGTCTTTTAACCAGTTTGTTAGCAAGTTTCAGATGGTTTATTGAAGGAAACAATGAAGATTCAGACAATGAGCTGTAAAGCAAGAGAGAGAGAGAATGTGTTGTCTTATAAAGTGCTTCAACTTGGATTAAATAATTACAACTTTAAGCACAACCCATTCCAACACAAGGACATCAACATTATCTTCATATTAATTAAGTCCCACATTGCAAGATTGTCTACAACAGTTTAGACAAAAGCAGAATCCTTCCATCAAGATAAGTTTTAGTGGATTCTCAACAGCTAGTTCTGAAAGTGGAGCCTCCAACGTCCAAATTCGTAGTGCTCTTCCAACAGTCAAGTTCTTCATTCAAATTGGACTTCAATAGCTATAAATATTATTCAGATTCGAAGAAGAACAGAGACAGACAAGATACAAGACAATTACAATGTGCAATAATCAGATTTTTGTATTCATTCTTCTGTAAATAGTCTTGAGAGATTTGAGCTTCAGTGTTTATTATTATCTGCTCTTAGAGAGAGTTTGTTTTCGTTAATCATTTGATTGTAAAAAATCTCAAGTCGGGGGACTTGGAGATTGATTGTACGACTACAACTTGTAAGGGGGAGTGAGTCCTAGAGAGAGGATCATCCCAAGTTACAGAGTGTGTAGTGTACTGTGTTTGGGTATATCACTTACTGTGAGAATCTCAAGTCTGGGGACTTGGAGATTGGGATATCAGTGTACAACTTGTAAGGGGGAGTGTATCCTGGTGAGTGGATAGCTTTCGAGTACAGAGTGTGTAACTGATTGTAAGTGATAGTGAAAATCCCAGAGAGTCTGGGGATTGGACGTAGGTCAAGGAGTTAGACCGAACCAGTATAAATCTTGCTGTGTCTTGTTCTCTCTTCCCTTTCTCTACACTACTTTGCTTCAGTGATTAAATTCCAGAATTGAGTGAAATAATTTTTCAAATCCCCAATTCACCCCCCTCTTGGTGATTTGCTCCGGCTTTTTCATTACAATCAATTATAATCATGTTCAAGTTTTAAAAGCACTAATGTTGAAGAAACTCTTTTTTTCAAAAGAAGGAGTAAGCAAAAATTTGATTGTGAGTTCATTTCTCTTCCCATTTACACATTCCTGTTGTTAAGTTCCATCTTGAGCTCTCTCCCATGCAGGTATGTAAATGGACTTCATGTATTTCAATAATATCCTCACCTCATCTCTAGTTAATTTTGTCTTTTACTCAGATTGCTTTCTTCTTATGTATTTGTTGATTATTATTGTTTTTATCAGGTTTTGATAACAGAAAATCAGAAGTCTTTTTCACACTTCTTTACAAATGTCTGTGCTATTATTGGTGGTGTTTTCACGGTTTGTATCTCACATTATGGTTCCGTTCTTTGTATTAATTGTATTGCAACTATTTTTGATTGCTGACTAGTGTTCTTAATGGTTTCAGGTTGCTGGAATTCTGGATTCGATTCTGCACCACACTTTTAGAATAATGAAAAAAGTGGAGATCGGGAAGAATTTTTGATAGATTGGCTATAAATTTGTCTAGCCTAGAACATAGGACTTTTGATTTTGCTATTCGTAACTTCACTAGAAATGTCTTCTTTAGAAGTTTGTTTTATTAACGAATAAAAAGCTTCAAAATGTAATTTCCCTGTTGTTGCCAAAGAGTTAAACTGCGAGTTTTATTATGAATTCAATATCTACTACTCTTAAATCCTTGTTCATGTTTTAATGGTCGAGGAAAGCAGGCAGGTATGACATGATAGATGTGGTAATTAAGATTTATGCAATGTATTGTTGCAGCCTTTTCTCTAATTTCTACTCATAATTAGCTAAAAATCTTAATTATCTATAATTTTTCAGAGCAAATTTATAAAGTGAATAATTTGTATTAGTCTTTAATATAAGACATACTTATTTAATTTGATTAAATTAAGGAAGTTAATTAACTTAATTAATATAATGTGTATTTTTTAAAACACATTTGTCATCTTTTCTAATTCTCTAATTCCATCTTTTATTTGATTATTGTTAAGAGAATATCAATAGAGGTATACTAGAAAAAATTAACAAAAATAAAAACTATAACTTATATTTAAGAATAAGATTAACTCATCAAATATGTCTTATATTAAAGATAAGACGGGAGGCATTATCAATCTAGAGGGAATTAGGCTAGAATAAATTTTGGAGCACTCTGCACTCTTATACTATGTTCGTAAAATTAGTTATAATTTTTTTAAAGTTTAATAAAAAAGAAATATATTCTTTTGGTATAATTTATACCCTCATTAATTGGCTCCTTTTGATTCCAACGGTCTAAGGCAGTGCTTTATTTAAATTAATAAAACCAGACCCACAAAAAATGGTATTATTGCATCACATGTACAATATTTTTACATCATGAAGAATGAGAAAGCACACAAGGGTGCATAAATCATTGTCCTCTTATTTACCAAATATCGTCGCAAATAAACGTTTCCCAAACAACATCCAAACATAGGACCAAAGAACCAAACCATGATAAGCAAAAAAAGAGAAAGAGAAAAAAAAAGGAAATACTCAATCCATCATATATATACTCTTATATCTAGAAAGATAAAACCAGAGTTGAAGCCATGAATGCTCCAACAGTTCCAGCAAAGGTGCAAAAGACTGAAGAAGAAGCACCATTGGCATGAGAAGGTGGAGGCCCACTAACTGGAGCCGGTGCTGGGGTTGTCCCGGTGGTGTTTGTTGGCGATG
This sequence comes from Acacia confusa, assembly GCA_037074495.1. Taxonomy (NCBI): domain Eukaryota; kingdom Viridiplantae; phylum Streptophyta; class Magnoliopsida; order Fabales; family Fabaceae; genus Acacia; species Acacia confusa. The sequence goes on from CM073509.1 coordinate 8,098,271, forward strand.
GAGCAGGAGGAGATGAACTTGCAGACGGCGGTGGAGACGGAGGTGAAGCGGCAGAAGGCGGAGGAGTAGGGGGAGAAGCGGCAGAGGACAGCGGAGACGGAGCCAAGGTAGAAGAAGAAGCCAAGGGAGAAGGAGCAGGTGCATTATTAGAGGCTTTGGTCCTATCAGCTAACACAATAACCACAAGCTTCTCATTCTTAAGACAATTATCTCTATTCCCACTTATGAAAAAGTGATGACCTGAGTGACTGAACTTGTACAATGTGTGGCCGTCCGTGTACTTAGCAATTGGCGTATTAGTGTTACAATTGGCGTAATCTTCACTTTTCACTTCTAGCACCGAATCTTGCCCAGAATTGTAGTTGAACACTGCAATTATTAATGTTATTTGTCCAATTTTTTTCAGTCAGTATTTCCAATCTTTTCAAGAAAATACAGAACAAGACATTAATACTTATACTACCCAAAAAAAAAAAAAAAGGTTAACTAGCAACAGAATTTAGAGACAGAATTCTATCGTTAATTAATTGATGACACTCTATTTTTGACAACGAATGATCTAATTCCATCTGTAATCCACTGTTTTTTTTTTTTTTTTATCCTAATGACCATATAGCCTAGTGATATGAAAACTCCTTGTATGAGTTCGATATCTTTTATAACATAGGCTGTTAGAGGCAATCCTCTAACTAAAAAAACCAAGTGTGATAATAACTTACCGAGGGAGTCTCCAATCTGAAAACGGCTCTTTTCAGCCCAAGTATTGTAAGGATTGAAATTTGGATCACTTGGAACCGTCCAACCTTTTTGTCCTCCAACTACGAAGTCATACGCACCACTCTTCCCCACCAACAACACCAAACACAAAAACCCCAACGCTCCATTAATTGCTTCGCAACTCTTTCCCATAGTTGAACACAAATGATCAATAACCAAATAATATTATTACTATTAGAATTTGATTATATGTATGTGGGGGGAACTGAGATGGAAGAAGCAAATATGTAAGAGATGTTGAAGCAAGTTGGAGACATGCATGGTAAGGGGGATTTAAGTAGGTGTCAGATTTTGATGTTTGTGGAAGAAGAGTGGGGTGAAAGCTTTTTGTTATTCTCTTCCTCTCTTTGAGGTTTACTTTGATTCTGGTGCAAAGCATAAGGTTCACTTTTATTATTTAATTTGCTTTTTAACTATAGAGTGACTGTTATGTGAGCACTTTTTGAATCATGTAACTTGGCCTGTGGGTTTATGCTTTGCTTCAGTGTTTATCAGAATATTCATGTCTTGTGATTTGGGGTTACCTATTTATGATCTGATATCTCTCACTACTGTTTCATTCCTCAAAACGCACTCTTTCTCTTAACAATGATATACTTTTCATCTTCTGTAAAATAATTAAATGGTCAATGGAGTGTCTTTATTAATCTTTAGACTTATGAGTTCCTTTTCTTTATCATATGTCTCATCAGTAAAACCCTTTCATCAGAGCAATTATATTAACATTTGCCAACATGTATTTATCAAATGCTAATGATGATACAAATGTTCACAAATATTTATAAAAAAAATGGGATTACCTATTTATTTCTTAAAATATATGTTTGAAATGTGTTTTTATCCGTTTGAAAAACCCAAAACAGACACGTTTTAATATATATGATGAGAAATAAAAATTATAAAAAAATTATAATGTAATCAAAGTTAATAAATTTTATAACATATTAGAGATTATGAAAATATATATTAGGATTATTTTTTGGTTGTATGTTTTTTTTTTTTTGACAAATATAAATGTTTACATAAAACAGATGAGTGGTTATATTAAACTTGGATGGATGTAAAAGGAATTTAAAGAAGGTTTATGTAACGTATATTTTTATTTCAAAAGAAGTTTATATGAGTTTTCAAAATAAAAAGAAGATCCACATAATTAAGACAAAATAGAGAAATAGTCAGAGTATTTTATTTTAATTATATTGGTATTGAGGGATGCTTAAGGCTTAACTATAAAAGGAAGCTTTTACCAAAAAGGAAAAAAAAAAACTATAAAAGGAAGCCAAGAACTCGCACGAAAAGAGGGGAGATGCGTGTTGACCTCCTTCTCTATTTGCTCTTCATTTAATGTCTCACCCTTTACTAATTTATATCACACCGTCCCCCAAAAAAATCATGTCAATCTAAATTCCAATAATGTTTTAACTCAAGCTAAAAGGTTGGCCTCTGACCATCCAAACAAATAAAACCCTGAACACATACATCTATTATTCATGCACATATTTCTTTTCTTTTCTTTTCTTGGTAATTTATATGTGTATTTGTTTCTGCTTGTAAAGTTATATAATTTACTAAAAAAAGAAAAGGAAGAAAGAAGTAATCCAAATTACATTTTCCAGTAAAGAAAAAAAAATTGGAAAATACTAATAGAAAGAGAAGAGAGAAAGAAAAATAAATTTAGCAAATAGACACAAGCCAGTGAATTATGGTCTTGAGTTTATTGTGAATCATCAATCTAACCCCGCATTGAACAAGGTCCGTATTACTCCTCCCTTTCATTCACTAACCTTGTTCAAACACAATAGTGATCATCAAAATGCCATAGATTTTACATTAAGAAAAACTAAGCAAAAAGAAAAGAAAAAGAAAAAGAAGAAGAAGAAGAAGAAGAAGGATTGCTCCCCTCTACATAATTTCAATTCGGAGCTCGGTCTTGCCTTTGGATCCCTTTGAATTTTTCTATCCAAAGATCAGAGATATTGGGAAAAAAAAATTTGTTTCTGGGTTTTTAATTGATTGTTACGTTTGTTTCAAAGGGGTCCAGATTGAGGGTTTTGTTGAGATCATTTTGGTGTTTTGGGATGTGGAGATCATCAGAAGGAGAGGCAGCTGATTCTTACTATGAAATCCGGCCTGAGTGTATCGATGATGTGCCCAAGACCCGATTTAAGATCAAGGTCACACCATTTCTTAATTATATGATTCATGCATGTTCATTAATTCTTGTTAGTTTAAGAAATTAGGGATTCTTCATATAACTTGTCTCAAACGATGAGTCTAAAACGAATTTATTTGTAAATGATCAATATACCTAATGAACAAGTTTCGTCGTTCCTTTGTATGGGTTATAGATCATCTAGTGTAATTTATGTGGTGCAGGCTGGGAAAACGCTAAGTGCAAGAAAATGGCAGGCCGCATTTAATACAGATGGATATCTGGATATAGGCAAGACACTGAGTCGAATCCAACGTGGGGTAATACCCAATCATTTTATTCATTAATTAAAATACTTCTACAGTATCTGTGTGTGAGTGAGATTGTGTGTTTATCTTTCTTTGTTGATAGGTCTCTTGTCCTATTTATAGATTAGAGAGTGAAACTTTACATATTACAAGTTTACCTTTAATTCATTTGGTAATGACTTTGTTCTCATGTGGTATAATGTATATTAAATAGGGGTAAAGTTAAAAAATTATTAATTTTTAAGGCAAAGTTAGTGAAATTTAAAGTTTTTTTTAGCCTGAGTGAAACATGTTGGAAGCCACTAATAAATAAGATCGGAGGAGTAATTATGTTATTAAGTCATAGATCTGTTGTGTTTTTTCTTTTTTCTTTTTTTTTTTTGGGGGGGGGGGGGGGGGGGGGCGGTGGACTTTTTAAGCTTGGCCATTCAGGGTTTCGTGCACAAGCTGAAGCTGTAGCTTGCTTCATGCAAGATAATATCAATGCCTTTTTGCTATTGTCGAAAAATATTATGCTTTATTTTAGGTGGTTTGTCAAGCAAAACATGATACTACCATACCATCTGTGTTCTAATTCTTTATTATTCATTGTATAATATTCTCATATAATAACATGATGAAGACCAAAATAAAGTATGTTTTTTGAAAGCAGGGAATACATCCATCAATCAGAGGAGAAGTTTGGCAATTCCTACTTGGTTGCTATGACCCAAATAGTTCAACAGAAGAAAGAAACCAAATAAGACAACGCCGACGGTAATTGATTAATTAATTTGCAGGGTCTTGCATGTTGATCAAACTCGTAATTAATTAGCTTTGTTTAATATTGATTACTTGTGTGTTTAGGGAGCAATACAATACGTGGAAAGAAGTTTGCCATCAGTTGTTTCCACTTGTAGGGAGTGGTAAATTTATAACAGCACCTGTAATAACTGAAGAAGGGCAACCAATTCAAGATCCGTTAGTGCTCTTAGAAACAAACCCTGGAAATGGTGCAATTGGTCCTCCTCCTGATAATGCTAATAAGGCTAATAATGCTGCAACCTCTCACTTGGACAAAGTCGCCGACAAGAGAATCATTCAGTGGATGTTAACTCTCCATCAAATAGGTTTGTTTCCCTTAAATACGTACATACATTATAAGCATAGGTTCATATTCTATACCACCCATATTCTTTAATATAAGAGTGGGTTGACCATTTTTCAGTGAAATTAAAGAAACTAAATAAATCACTTAATTATAACATATGTTGTCCGTCATTAGATTATATATCAACTTATAAATCAAGCAAATTAATTTGAAGAAGAATAAAAAATCTAAATACTTTAATGCAACTTAATTAACTTTCTTAATTTCTTAAAAAAAAAGTCAGCTAGCTTTTCTATTAAAAATTGGAGGTAGTAGAGAGTGTGTGTGTATGTGTATCATATGGCTGAGTGATGATGACCTTGTTAATTTGTTGCACAAACTCAAAATGTCAGGACTTGACGTGCTTCGCACTGATAGGACTTTGGTGTTCTATGAGAAGCAAGAGAACTTGGCCAAATTATGGGATATTCTCGCCGTTTATGCCTGGGTTGATATAGATGTCGGTTATTGTCAAGGTGAGTGTTTATTTAATTTGAGTTACGTACTCATTAGGGTTTTAAAACATATTATGGTTTCTGATGATCAAAGTCAGAAGATTAATGTACGATTCTGAGCAGGGATGAGTGATCTATGTTCGCCTATGATAATGCTGTTGGAAGATGAAGGTGATGCCTTTTGGTGCTTTGAACGTCTCATGCGCAGATTGGTAAACTTGTTTTGAAGATGCATGTGCTAGTTACTCCCTCCTCCTTCTTCTATCTTTAATATAAAACATATTTAATTTAGAGATTTAATCTTAGTTTTGAATATAAGACATATTTTTTATATTTGTCAATCTTTTTTTAATTTACCCCTATTGATCATCCTTTCACAATAATCAATAATCAAGGATGAGGATGAGAGGGAATAAAATAAGTAAGAAAGATAATTAGAATGTTTTAAAAATCACATGTCACATTAACTAACTTCCTTAATCTAATCAAAATAGGAAAATATGTCTTACATTAAGAAATGGAAGGGGTAACAAATATTGTTCTTCATTAATTAATCAATATTACCTCTTGTTTTTAATATAAAACTTACTCGTTGAATTTAAGGAGATTAAGAAAACTAATTAATAAATTACTTAATTATAACATGTTACATGATCTCTATAAAATACTTATCGGTATCATTATATTATATATCAATTTATAAATCAAGTAAATTAGTTTAGAGAAACATAATAAATATAAATACTTTAAAATAATTTAGTTAGTGTCTTTAATCTTTCCAAATCAATTGTGTCATATATATATATATATATATATATATATATATATATATATTAAAGACTATTATTTTAAGTACGGTGACAACTTTTATCTCTCTCGGATTCTAATTATGGTATTGAATATGTAAAGCGAGGGAATTTCAGGTGTACTGATAGCTCCGTTGGTGTGGAGACACAGCTCAGTACTCTGGCTTCAATTACTCAAGTCATTGATCCTAAACTTCATCAACATTTGGGTACATACTTTCTACACACTTAATCTATAATTAAGACCCTCTTCATGTATAGAGCCTTAACAAGACTAACTAACTACTTGTGATCTTGACTAACTAAGATAAGATCTAAATCCAATAACACATGGGTGTTAATGTTGGAGTGCAGAACATCTAGGTGGAGGTGATTATCTGTTTGCCTTCCGAATGCTTATGGTTTTGTTTCGTCGAGAATTCTCCTTCTGTGATTCTCTCTACCTTTGGGAGGTAATAATAATAATGACAATAATTAGTTTGATGTTATATATTGTGGTTCTTGTGAAGAAATATCTACATGAACATACGACGTCGTACAGATGATGTGGGCTCTAGAGTATGATCCAGACTTGTTCATGATGTATGAAGAGGCAGATTCAGACAATGAGAGGGCAGAGGATCAAGTGAAGAGAAAAGCAAAATCGAAGAATCAGTGTGGGAAATATGAGAGAGAGAACCTAAAGAATAATAATTATGATGCTCCTCTTCCCATCTCCGTCTTCCTCGTCGCCAGTGTTCTCAAAGATAAGAGCGATAAGCTCCTCACTGAGGCTCGAGGCCTCGACGACGTCGTCAAGGTACCTTCATGGCATCATTACCCTTTCTTCTAAATTTATTTCCCCATTCATCTCTTTTTCTCAGACAAATTCTTGAAAAATTCCTCTATCACAAAGTTTATTCCTCAAGTGCTTGAAAGGTTACAACTTTTCATTAACCATGTATAACATATCTCCAACTACGTGGGAATGTCTTTCCGTTTTGCATACAGGATACAAATACAGAAGGGTTTGGATTTTCTTAGAATCATTTTTCTCATTTTTTTCTCAGTATCTATTCTCCACTCTTAGATTTAAGAAAATAGATTATTCAGATTTAATATTGTATAAAATCATTATTTTGAACATGAATAAATAAATTTAAATGGTTAAATCATGATCCATACAATTTATAAATGTAACACAAACAAAATTAATAAAAATAATTAATTTATAAAACACCATTACCATAGTTTTAAAAAATATTATATCTCAACCGTCTATTTTTTCATCTAAGGGTAGAAATAGAATTCTGAAAAGAAAATGAGAAAAGAGATATAAGGAAATCTACTTCCGGTACAGATATGTTGTACCTAGGGTATCATCGTGCAAATGGGGGTTTTAAGTAATTTCCTGTCTTTCTTTCCTTTTCTTCTTCTTTATGAATTAAATATTTCCATTTTGTAATTAATTATTCTCACTACTACTCTAAATATTATTATTATTTTCAGATATTGAATGATATAACTGGCAATCTAGATGCAAAGAAGGCTTGCACAGGAGCCATGAAACTCCACAAAAAATATTTGAAAAAGGTTGTATATTATATTTCTCTTTCACTTATACACACACTTACATCATGGCATATTTTCCATTTTCCTATTAATTTTTATCCCTTGCGAGTATTTTCATTGATATATTCTTCTTTCTTCATATATAATATGATGTTGCAGGCACCCAAGAGGAGTTGTGGAAGCACGCCAGAACGTAGTTCTTGACATTTTTAAATTTGTGATCAAGCCATTATAATTTAATTTGTTGGTTAATTATTTCACAAAATTCAGCTTGGAGTTCATAGAAATTAAAAATGGATTGCGATTTCGCAACCACTTAAATCTTCCTTGAAAGAGAATGTACGTTATCTGTAAGATTATTTTTTAAAAAATATTTTTTTTTTTTGTATATTTGGACAATAGTTCTTGAAATTTTTAAGCATATTCTATATCTGCTTCCATTACATATAACATTTCCCTTTGCTATCTGCATGCACTTCTTGGACATACAAAGTATTACAGCATCATGGATTTTCATCACATGACCTTGGCATACTGCAAAACAAGCAGGCATTTGTCTATTTCGGTTTTGTAGTTGTTTTTCAAAGATGCAAAACCAAGTTGAAACGTTTATGATGAAGCATGCATTAGAGAGTGCCACAGTTATTTTCAGTTGTTTATCAATTTCTAGGCTATGAAAATTATTAGTAGTTTGAGATTGTGGAAGAATTCACCATTTTATTTTAATTTGCATTCACATATCTCTTTATTACCCTCCGTTTACATTTAGTCAAAAATTTATCATTTTAATATAAATTTGGCGTATCTGATGAATACAATTTCATTATTAAGAACGGCTTCATTTGAATATCAACATGAATTAACATAAGTAAATCATTTTGTAATAAATATAATGATATGTTATTCGATCACTATTAACATATGTAGTCCTAAATCCATCTATTAAGTAATTGAATGACATAGAGAAAATCAAAATTTGCAAAGTTCTAGAGCAGGGTCTCCTTGTGGCTAAAATTTTAGAGACATATTTGTTGAGGGATGACAATTAGGATCATCAACTATTCCATGAATTTACGCAACTACTCACATTACTTAACTAATAGCAACAAGTGTTACTCTCAAATTCCTTATGATCTTCCCAATTGTGCTCACTCATTTTGAATTTATATTTTATTGTTAAATTAAATTTTCTTTTTTGGTTCATTAGAATCCCATTTTGTATCTTGAGGACCAAAACATTATTGATCAAGAGGGAGATGTGATGCTAAAGGATGACAAGACAGTCACACACAACAAAAGACAGAAAAACAAATCCACTATCTGTTTTGCGTCAAGCAATACGTGGAGTAACTCCTGATATAGCAGTAAAAGTAAGACGTGTAAGCGGATGACTTATCAAGTTCCCATTGAAATAGGACTCACACAAGGAAAAGCACTTGCCATTTGTTGGTTATTAGGGGCATCCCAAAAATGTCCGGGGTCAAAATATGACTTTTAAATTAAGTTTTGAATTAGTGGGTGCTACCAAAGGGAGTGGCGATGCCATATGCAAAAAGGAAGAGACTCATAGAATGGCAGAGACAAATAGAGTTTTTGCACATTTTCATTAATCCACGAACAAGATCTATATAGACACATAGACTCGTGGATCCATACATCTCGATCAGAAAAGAATCAATAGAAAAAGAATCAAAATTGATCGATATATCTCCCGAAACAAACAAAAAGGAAACAAAAGACGAAACGTAAATCATGGATCAACTAAGCCCTCTCGGGGACTTGCTTAAGAATAAGAAAGAGGAATCCTATGTAAATACCATAGAATAAAGTTTGGTCCTATTCATGGGGATTCTGTAAATATTCCATTCCAAAAAGAGAAAATTTGAAACAATTGGGTTTCTTTTGGAGATTGGATGCAGTTACTAATTCATGATATGGCATGTATAGAATGAAAACTTCATTATCGATTCTACGAGAATTTTTATGAAAGCCTTTCATTTGCTTCTCTTCGATGGAAGTTTTAGTTTCCCAAAATGTATCCTAATTTTGGGCCTATTTCTTCTTCTGATGATTGATTCAACCTGTGATAAAAAAAGATATACCTTGGTTATATTTTATCTCTTCTACAAGTTTAATAATGAGCATAATAGCCCTATTGTTTTGATGGACAGAAGAACCTATGGTTATATTTTATCTCTTCTACAAGTTTAATAATGAGCATAACAGCCCTATTGTTCTGATGGACAGAAGAACCTATGATTAGTTTTTCAGGAAATTTCCAAACGAACAATTTCAACGAAATCTTTCAATTTCTTATTTTACTATGTTCAACTCTATGTATTCCTCTATCCATAGAGTATATTGAATGCACATAAATGGCTATAATAGAGTTTCTGTTATTCATATTAACATCTACTTGAGAAGGAATATTTTTATGCGGTGCTAACGATTTAATAACTATCTTTGTAGCTCCAGAATGTCATGTTTGATAGTACCAATTAAGGGCTCTTTGGGGAAATTACTTTCGATTGGGCCAACAAAATTTAGGCAGAACGACATTAGGGTCTCAAAAAATTGAATTAAGAACAATGAAGTACTCAACCAAATGTATGTAAAGCTGAGTTGCAAATAATGATTTAGAAAATTGCAAATTCAGTGGTCACAATTATACAAGACACATTTAAGTTTCAAATTAACTCAGTTTGCATCTTATATATATATTTTCTTAAATTTTTTCAGGAACTTATTTGCCATTAGTTTACTCTTTTGAGACTTAAACTTATTCTCCATTAAATTTAAGATTGGCATAGTAGAATTTTTTCCCTATGGTTCAGCCAAATCCTTTTTATTGCAAACTAGTAGCCCTTGGATCTGGCATAAGGATCTTAATTCTTAAAACGTGGATAATTTTTTCAATTAACAAGGAGGAATCGTAATGTGTGTAAAATTCTGATTACTAGTGATTCTATAAAGCTATCTTGGAATCCACACAAAGTTACATGAACTCAGTGATTTACTAAAGTCTGATGATTTGTGTATAAAGTATCATATATGTTCATGATTAATTATTAATTATCATCTCCGGCATGTCAATAAACTTTTTTTTTTCAATTGATCAAGGGTTTTCCCCTTGAGTCTCGAAGGGAAAAAGGTTCAAATATCTCCCTATAAATGCCATCCCCAAGATTTGAACTTCTATTCTCCTTAAAAAATAAAATCAAACCTCCTTTTTTTTGGGGGGATAACAATAACACTACCTAAATAATAATAGATTATAAACCCCAATTCTAAGAGAAAAATTAAGGTATAACAAAGAAGTATATACTATTGTAGAAAATCATTCAATTTGGAATTTTTCACAAGGGAAAAAATCTGTATAATCAATATGCATAATATGTAAACATATAATACTTCTACACAAGAAGAAAAATTTGTAAAAACTCACAAGACTGCCAAATATGATAATGAACAATGGAGAAATCCGGGCCCAATTTTCGTTGTGTCCTTAAGACAATTTTACACCCTCAATACGGATGCCAAAGGTTTCTGAGCAATTGCCTCCCAGGATAAAGCGGATTATTCGTCTCCAGAAAGATGGCTCTGTCTGTCTGAAGCCCAAGCGAATCCAACGAGTCTGCTTTCGGAACGCACAGAATGTATATGCAGTGTATAGAAAGAGTGTATGCAGAAAAAGTATATTTATTCTGTGACTAGGGCGCCCTATTTATAGACTTTGAAAAAAAGATCAAATGGACTTGTTTCTTGTTGATGGACCGACACGACCGTGGTGAATTGACGTGACTGTCTGTGGCGAACCAGTATGACTTCTTATTTATAACCCATGGGATTTAGATATAAAAATCCAACATATACAAAGTCAAAGAATCTAAACTTACACTCCCTTACCTACTAAAAAATGATAATACAAACATTATATTTTTTTAATGGGAAAAATTTCACATTATCTTGTAACCTGTGCGTGAAATCAAGAAAATGAGGATCATGCATAGGCATTCTTTTTGTAAGGAAACATTTTTTGTTTTTTGTTTTTGTTTTTTTCCCTGTGTGACAATGTCTTTTTTGAATTTTCATCCACATTCTATTTTAATATGGCCCCAATGTATTTTGTTTACCATTATTATCTTTGTAACACCCCAAATTCCTGTTTGAAAAACGTGTCGGTTGACACTTAGTTTTAGGAAAAATCTACAGAGTTTGAGGTGTTACAGTTTAGAGTAATGCGGAAATAGATAGTGTGCGCTAATATTCGGACACCAAGTATCTGATATAAAATGCCTAGACATATGCTGATGCCCCGACATAAGCTGGTATATTGAAAATTTCCCGAAGGAAGATTTATGTGATACAATATACAGAGCTTGTATAATTACAATTCTTACATGGTAATCATACAATCTTCAACCAAGCCATAGCTAGACTTGGGGCAATAAACCTAACTTAATTAGTCAAACGGTCTGGCCAGGTAGGTGTCTATCATGGGAGTCTCACCGAGTTCACGGCGATTTATTGACTGACCCACATAGACTAGCCTTGCCTTCGGCACCAAACCGTTTGAGATAACCTCGTTAAATCATGCCAGAATGAATACTCTGTGGACGTTCTCCCGGCTTTTGCTTTGACTGGTGACTCTTTCCAGCTCCGTCCACCGGTGCCTCTCTCACGGCTCCATCTACCGGTACCTTCTTTATCTCGGTTCCTTTCCTGAACTATTCATCAAGACTGAGGTCTAATGCCCATTGGACCTCAGGTAACGGTTAACCTCATGCTTATGTAGAACAATATATATATGATAGATATTCATAACATTACAGTAGTAAATCATTACATAAGCACACAACATATGCAAGATTATCACAACAACAATACATAAGCACATAGCAGACGTAAAGTTAAACCCATGTCTGCACTATCCAGTGCCACGATGGCTCATCATGTCCTCAGCGCTAGGAAAACTTAACGGTGTTATCTAGACTATAACCCGTGAATAGTTGTATGTATAAACAGTGACAAAGACAAAGTCTCAGTCTATGAAATCATCTATTACATATAAGCACACCATAAGCATCAGAGTTAGTGTTATAGTACGCGTTCGTACTAGGGGTGGGAATAGACCAGGCCCCTATCAGGCGGCCTACAGCCTGGCCTATTTAGGGCCTGATAGGCCTGGCCTGTTTGTCAAAAAGGCCAGGCCAAGTCTTATTTAAAAGCCTAAATATGTAAATAGGCTAGGCCTGCTTTGTTAAGGCCTGGCCTATTTACATATTAAATAAATATAATTAAATTTATATGATATAAATAATATAATATTTATTATTTTTCATTCTTATATTTTAATTTTAAATTATATTTATATAGATTTTGATAGATTCAAAGTGTATAAAGTCTATTTATGACCTCTAAGGCCTACAATATGAAGTCTTTTTAAAGGCCTACATTGTAAGTAGGCCTTTAAAAAGGCTTCAGGCCCGACTAGGCCTTATGAAGGCTCAGGCCTAAACCCAAAAAAAGCTTGAATTCAGGCTCAGGCCCAGGCTTAGGCCTTCTGCCTCTATTACAGGCTCAGGCCTATTTAGCCAAAGTCTGGCTTGGCCTGACCTATTTCCATGCCTAGTTCGTACATTCGTTGACGATATCGAGTACTTTCGTCGAAATATGGTACGTTTGACAGCTGTACAACGATGGCACAACAGCGGAAATAGCGGTTTGTGATTTTAGATATCCTATAAGGATAATATCACAGTTATGAGTTTTTAACATCATAACAAGCATTTTAGGTACAAATTACCATTTTGCCCCTGACTTCATTTTTTTACTAAATTTTACCAGAGCTTCGCTACTTTGATCTTAATCTTCCAAGATTTTGACATATCTCTTTTTCCAATATATTTTTGAAATATCATATTTATCCCTACAACATGATATCTAAACTAATTTGGAAGATCAGATATTACTCTAGCATTTCTACTATAACTACCGAAGGAATTACTAAAACTAAAGACTAAGGACCGAAGAACTTACCCAAGACTCTGCTACAACTTTCTCCAGAGCTCTTCTTTCCGTCTCTACTCTGAGATTTCGAAAATCCCAAGAGGAATTGGTGTGAGAATTTTGAAAGAAGATTTAGGCTATTTATAGAAAAAGACAATGGCATTTCGGTAATTTCTTTGAACTTTCCCTAATCAGATTCTGACCGTCGGATCGCACTTCTTTAAAGTGGCAAGATCTTGGCCATACACCTTACTATGCTTACCTCATCCTATGTCACCAAGGTGATGTCACCAACTTGCTAAAGAGGTTTTCTACCGATAAAGTCCCTGTTTAGTGTTTTAATCGCGTAATCTTGAGAAATCTCAAAATTCTGGGAACATAGCCTCGAAGATCTTTTCTTTCTCTTTTAAGATACTTGGGTTATCTAAATTTTTGATCTCATTAAGGACATTCCGTTGCCTGCCGAACATTTTCGGACAACTGCTGTCGGTTACAGAAATAACGTCGGACAATGTCAACTTCTGGATGAAAATCCACTGATTTATAATATACTCTGGTTTTTACCAACTTATCCTCGGATTCTAGTTTATGAATTATTTTCCATAGATTTTCATTTCTACTATCTGTTCTAATTCCACAAAATATCTTTTTGTCTTATCTCCTGATCACTCCGTCCGTTACAAAAATGACTTCGGAGATAGTCTACTTTGAGATAAAAATTCACTTGTTTATAATAAGTCCTTATGTTAGATACTTAGTTCACATATTTTGAGATAGGATTTATTTTCTATCGGTTCTCCTTTATCCTATTTGCTTTTTTCTCAAAATATCTCACTTTATATTATTATTATAATCATAAATATCTAGATATTATTATTTTGCTACCACACACACACACATGCATAACACTTAGACACACACACACACACACACACACTCACAACTCACACACACATGTTTACACCTCTTTTCCTTTTATTTCTTTCTTATTCATGTCTAAACAATTAGCCATTAATTATTTAATTAATTACTTACTAATTGTTGACAATGTTCTTAATTGAGATTAATTATTATCTCACAACTATTGCACTAACATTGGTAATTTATGCACCATGTATAATATTAAAAATCATGGGGCAACCTATGTTCCCCAAAATAATATCAGATTTTGTCTCATTATTTTCCAAGAAAAATAATCTCATAAATTATCTAAATTAGAGACAACATACTTTCTAATTTTTAATAAATATCTAATTATCTCTAAGGATTTTATCATAATTTTCTCATGATATTTTAGGGCCCACAAATATTTCAGGGACCTATTTACAAATTATCTAATGTTTTAGGGACCTTTTCGCACATTATTTAATCTTAGGAGAAATTGTCCTAATAATAAGGTAAATTCAAGAAATGATTTTATGATAAACATAATAATATATTATTTAATCATTGTTAACTTCAATCTGCATTCTTCAATCGATATAATTATGCATCCATGAATTGAATGTCTTGGAAAACCAAAATTTACAAAGTCCTTACGGGGTTTCTGGTGGACAAGGCTTTTATAGACATATTTTTATAGCAATATTTAATACTATATAAAAAATATTGCTATAACATTAAATATAATAAAAATCTATCATGATAAATAAAATCAATGTAAACCATTAAAACTTGATCTAATGGTAGATACATTAAAAAAAAGAAAAAATGGAGGGAGAAATCAATAAAAACATTCATCTCCCATCCATCAGAACCTGTACGCCGGAGTTGGTATGGAAATATGCTTTGCCGTATAGAAGAAGGAAGAAGAGCGACATAGTCTTGGAGAAAGTGTTGTCCACTTGTAAAAAAAGAAAAGAAAAGGATCGCAAGACATGGGAATGGGGATTAAGTAGCTTCTTTTTCTTTTTTTCTTTTTTTTTTTTTCAATGTAATCCTTATTACTACTTTTAAAGTAATTATTAGGATTACAAAATGATTACCTTTTACAATACATAAGTCAAACCTAATCTCTGAATCGGCATGTTGTATCAGGATTGAAATTAACCGAGACAATATAATTGCAAATTCGGCAATCTCAAATTTATATAAGACATTTATGAATATATAACTATCAATTTGCAACCACTGATGTTACATCTCTACCGGCCTTGCCCTCTCGGGTGGCGGATAGAGGGTTTACTTCTTATTAATTACCTTATTACCTTGTTTAATTAACACTTATTAACGCATATCAGAGTTATTCACAGCAGGGCATATGATTAGTTTGGACTACTGCTAGACACTGGCAAAAGTGTAAATAGTGCACAAAATAAATTCCCTGAAGGGTTAAAATACAGTCATCCAAAATATAAATATGGCTGGTAGGTAAAGATATACAGTCATCCAGTATAATATAAAGTATACAATGATATATGACATCCCCTCTTTCTTTCATCTCCAGCTCCATGCCCTTACCTCCTCCCCTAAATATCTTAGCCAAAACAACTTATATCTTCCAATCAGTCTAGGATTCAAAGTTGAATCCCAGAGCAACCGTCAAACTTATATACAAAGTGTATGTAACCATAACAGGAAAAACAACAAAGCGAAAACACATACCACATGCATTCAGTACGCGCAGTAACATATCAAAGCACATCACACAATGAAAATGTTCACTGTGAGAGGACCTAGTCCCCATAATGCCTGAAAGGCTACCGACGTAAGCTCGGCGATTCTGTAGCTGAAAAAAACAACTATAGCCGGTCCTTATCAGACTCCACGCTACACTGAATGCATCGTTAGCCCTGCAATGACCCAAGGACACACAGTCAACTAGGCCCTATAGCCCGAACATAAAACGCCAGACAGGCTACCGAAGTAACCCCAGTTCCACAATCATGGAAAACAAATATACAGAAGTCACACAAAGTATATAAGTAAGCAATTACTACGACCTTATATAGTTGAGTTATAATATATAAAATTTTCCGGGGCTGGAATTCCGGATATGTACCTGCCTCAACGCAAAGCAAGTACAATCCATTTTATTCACTTATGCAAATTCTCCTCTTTAATTTCATAAAATTCATTCATATTCCAGAAATAATGTACTAACTTCAAAAATTCATAATTAATTCTAGAAACATCCAATTAACTTGATTCTAGTGGTCATTTAACCCTTAACATGTCTAGTTTTTAACAAAAATATTCCCAAAGGCCAAAAAAATATGTATGATTTTTTTGTGTAAAAATATCACCCTTTGGTCAGAATTAGAATTTAGATTTTTAGGCTATTTTCAAAAATTCGTATATGCCAGTAGACATCTCAAAAAATTAAATATTATATACCAAATTAAATCTTGGGATGTCTTCTTTGTCCCTATAAAATTTCATAGCCATCTAACTTTATTTACTATTTTAAAATAAATTCTTAAGTGCGTCTGCCCAGAAAATTTCAGGACTGACAGGAGTTCCAAAATTATTTTCCTTATTTTTTTTCCCACACAAAATTTCGTTCTAAACACTTTGGAACTATAAATACACAACATTTCTTCAGGTATACAGCCCTGCACAAAAATCTCACCACAATCGTATTTATTATCTTAGCTCTGTATTCTTTCGTTTCTTGGCTTAATCTTTTTTTTGACATTATAATCTCGACTTTAATCACTTTATAACCCTTTTTAAATGTTTAGGTAGAGTCTTCTCTCATGAGAAGCATTATTTTCTTCACTCAGCCATTTTATAAAAATTATGCAAAATCCCAAAACATAAGTCTCAACAAGCTATATATGTTAGTTACTTACCCTTCTTGTGTTTTGGTTGCACTTGGATTTCTTCTTCTTTGGCTCTTTGGTGGAGTCTGCCTTGAGGATGAAGACACCATGGAAGAGTTTTTCATAAGTATCATGGAGTTATAAAGCAAGTTAAGGAGAATTAAAGACTAATTCTTAAGCTTGGAACCTACTTACCTTCATATTCCAAGTTGTGCTTCTTCTTCTTCCACTTTTGTGAATCAGTTTTTCTTTACTCTCTCCTCTTATATTGCACAACTTTGGCTGTCCAAAATAAGGGCAGATGAACTCTTTAATAAACACCATTAACCATGCAAAATATCTCCACAACTTCACTTTGATTGGTTCCTTGTTTGACTTCCATATTGGCTTCTTTTATAAGTTTTTTCCTCTAGATTTTTCTCCATCTTTCTTGCCTCCTTCTCTTGACCGAAACATACTCCCTCTTTAATCATAAAATTGGTTTGTCTCATGTGCTCAAATGCTTTACTCTTGGCTTTATGCTTGGTGCTTTCTTATTGGTCCCAAACTCAAGCTTTTTTAACTTTAGCTTCCTTTCATTTATTATTTGGTTTTGGTTTGCTCTTGTTGTCCTTATCTTGGACGAATGTGCAGCTGAAAAGGAAGGAAATATTTGTCTCCCAATTGCCACAAAAGTCATCTCTAATAATTCCTTTTTGGTTTCTTCTTTATTAGTTATTGTCCTTTCTTCTTCTTTTACTTTTTGTGTAATAAAGTCCATTTCTCTTCCCCTTGATCCAGCTGGCCGAAACATGAAGTTTCTTGGGGAGGAAATATTGTCCTTTATTTGCCTTAATTAGCTTATAACATTTGTCCCCTTGTTGGTCAACTTTAACCCCTAGCTTGCGACTTGTTCTTCTAGGAATTTCTCCTTGACTTTGGTTTATATCATGTGATTTTTGTGTCCTCACCCATGCTCTCTTGCTGCTGACTCTTGGCTTATTTGGGGGGTCAAATTGATTCTCTAAATATCTCATCCTCATGCCAAAAGTCCCTTCTTCAAATATTATTTGGTCTTGCATTTTGGCTTAAAAATTGGGAAGATACATTTTGGCATCTTGCTCCCCTCCCTTGTATGTGAGTTAGGAAGCTTGTGGAGGAAAGGATTTGTTCTTATAATGCTAATTTTGACTTCTTGATGCTCAACAAGTTGGATTACATCATCTTAATGATATCACCTTAATTAGTTAATTATTTTCTTGGGTTGATTGTTTGGCCTTTGGATCATTCTTTTGTGTAAGATTCATTTTTGTCTCCTTATCCTTCCTCTTGACCAAAATAATGGAGTGAAGAAGGATATAGGTGTTACTTTTCAATTACTTCACATACTTTAGTCATTTAAGTCCTTGTCATGAAAGTTTTATGTGTCACTTTCTTCAAATTTCCATTCTTGTCTTAATAAAAAATTAAGGCACTAAATAATAACCTTGCTAATTAATTAAATTGAGGAATTCCATAAGAGAAAATAATTAAATTTAAAATCATGAACTTCTCCATAAGTCATTTAATTCATGCTTTATACATAGTACATGAAAGTAGGGATGTTACAATTGATCATGTCAGAAATACCTCAAAATTATCAGCAACAACTCATCTTCTGTAATTTTTTTTTTTATATACATCCTCTTCTTTGGCATTTTAACCACAATATAAAATACGATATCCATTGCACTCTCCAGTCATTAATATAAACCATATTTAGCTAATTTGATTAAATTAAAAAAGTTAATAATGGTAATTAATATGACATTTTTTCTAAAACATTATAATCATTCCTTAATTCCCTCACTCTCTTTTTTATTTAACTATTATTAAGGGAGCATCTAAACAAAGAAAAGATTAACAAATATGAGAAAATGGTCTTATATTTAAAACCAATATCAACTTCATAATCAAGTTTTATATTAAGATAGGATGGAGTATTAATTAATGGGCATCTTCGATGTTGATAAACGTTTAACATACTTCCTCTTTTAAAGCCCTTATTATAAACAACTTTTTATTAACATTATTTCTACATAACTTATGCAACAATACATACCAAATGGATCAAGGAAACTTTAAAGAACATGGAAAATAATTGTATAAAATTAAATCAAATAACGCAATTACGAAAAGATCACTATTCTCTCGAGATCGAGGGTGTGTGTGTTTGCGCGTATAATTTTTTATATATAAAAAAATTTAACTATTTAATAATACAGTGGAGATCAGTAACGTACGTAGGACAAAAAAAAAGAGGCTAAATCTGCAACAAAAAACAATTAAGAACTGTAGATGGATGTAGAAATTGCAAGTATTCGAACAAATTTCCACACACTCAATTTTTGCTTATTATAAAGTGCTGTACGTATTATCACACGTGATCCTTTTACAGAAAAACACGGGCCTTTGCATTCCCATATATGCTTCCATCACTCATCTTCATCACCATCAAGCTTTCACCATCACTTCTCTGCCCCTATATCGATATATGAGACAGATGATGAAGATATATACACATGGGATTTGATTTTCTCTTGTTGTATGAGAAAAAGAATATTCCTACACACAAATGAAATGGTGTGACCCACATATATATATGTGTGTATAAGGGTCCCACCATTTCATATATGTGTGACATGAAAAAACACTTCTCCTACAACATGAGAGGTGTTTTTCCCTATACACATATATACATCATATACCACTTGCCGTTCTTGGTATATAAAAATTAGTTGACCATTTTTTAAAAGATCAAAGAAGATAAATAAGTTATTTAATATCGTATATAAATCATATCATTAGATTATATAGCAATTTATAAGTCAATGCAAATTATTTTCGATAAAAGCTAAAAATATAAATATTTTAATATAACTTATTCATTCCTTAGTCTTTTTAAAGAAAAAAAGTCGACGAGCTTTTATATTAACGACTCAAGGTGGCAATAAAATACACACAAAACCTTAATAAGATATGTACCAGGAAGCAAAGCAAAGAACCAGAGTCAACCATTGAAGTGTTCAATCACAAGTAATAGCGATTTTCCCCGATCGTCGTCATCATCAAGAATGTCACCAACGCTACTAAAATGGCTGCAACTATGGAAGAAGAAGCTCGGTGATGCCCTGAGCTCTTACGTGGCACGTACGCAGGAAGAGCACACTCTTCGCCGTTGAAGTAGACCTTGGTCGGAAACCCATCTTTACTGATATCAAAATTCTTAATGTTCTTCTTGTTAAACGTTATCACTGATTGCTGTTTTCCTGGAACCTTAGGGTCATACTGATGTGTCCCGTTCGTCTCTCCCATCAAGTAGTTCATATCCTTTAACCCATTGAAGATCAATGTGCTTATATTATCCACCTTCGTGCCGTTGAAGGAGAAGACCTTGTCGAAATTAGGGTACGACCTTTTAAAAGAGATCGCTGAGAACCAGTCCTCGAAAGTGTCGTCGCCCCAGTTGAAGATTGTCATCCTTGCCGTCCATCCGGCGACGGAGTCGGAGTTGACGTGCCAGTTTAAGCTCACCGGACAGTTGTCTCCGCAAGGAAGCTTTTTGGGTAATCTATGGTGCTTTAAAGCAGCCCAGGCTATGGCCTTCGCTGTTCTGTTGACGAACGGCACGAGAAGAGCCTCCGGTGAAAGAAGCAAGGATCTGGCATTGGGATCACACTTTTTGGTATTGTCGCACCCACATGCACATGTGTTGCATGGGATTACAGAGTCGTTGTAGTAGGCGGAGAACGATACACAGCAACGGTTCTGCTTGGGCTTTGGCTTTGTCATATTGCAGGCCACCTGCCAGCTGGCAACGGCGAGGGTAACGGCCTGAAGCCCACTCGAGTCGGGGAACTCTTGTGGGGAGACCCGGATGGGCTGCCCACACCTGCGTTGGAGATAGAGAAAATATAAGAACCTCTGATATACTATTATTATTATTAATCTTTGAATAAGGGAGAATACAACTAAGTTCAACAACCTGTACACTGGGTTGATGACGCCGTCGAGCTGCCACTTCAAGGGAGGAGTAATGGCGGTGGTCATGCTGTTATCCGGCGGCATCTTCATGACGTTGATCTGGAAGACGGACCGAGCTCGGCTTGGGTCCAGTGACGGCGGCAAGAGGGTGCCGTTGCGGCAGCAATAGGGGAGTTTGCCGAGCTTTTCGTCGTCCTTGACGGTGGGAGGGAGGTCGGAGAGGATGGGGGATTTGTCACAGTTAACACCTTGCTGGTTAAAGTTAAAGTCGGAGTAGAATTTTCCGGCGGTGCCGTAAAGGCACTGTGAGACGTCTCTCATATGGGAGTAAGCGCCTTTCATGGAACTTATGAACTCACCTTTCTGCCATTGCCATGAGACGTTCCAGTGGTCTAGGCGAGCGAGTGGGTGCTTCGCGTCCATGGTGATCTGCGCGTAGTAATTGTTCTTGCTCGCCTGAATCACGTCGTAGCCGATGGTTATGTCGCCATACCGTCGTGGAGGGAATTTCGTCCTCATCTTATTCAGCACCGTCGCCTTTGGATCCTTCTTGCAGCATACAAACATGTTCGACTCTATTATACACAAACAACTGAAATTCAAAGTAAGTATATATATTTATACATTGGGTGAAGTTGAAAAAAAAAAAAAAGCTAAGAACTTCTACCCAAAATGTATCTACCATCGTATGTATACTTTTCAAAGTACAAAAATATCTATGAATATTTAAAATGAGAGTAAAAATACCAGTATATATAGTTACATTTTTACTTTTTATAGTCAGCCCACATTGTGTTTGTGTATGCATGTGTAATGATATTAGGTTGTATTGACATTTTTTTTCATTTTGAATGTTGATGGGCATTGTGTGAGAATATATATTGAAATGCGACTAGGAAAAAGAAAAGTTACGTCGTCGAGTTGCGGCGGGGCACTTGAAGCCATCGTTAACGAGTTTGATGGTCTTGGGCATGGGAGTGGTTCCTGTTTTGGAGCCAAACATGGTTCCTTTGATCTTAATATTAACAGACATTTGATCAAAATCGCTGGCCGTATTAATGGCCGTCTTCAAGTCCGTCATGTCGCTTCCCGCCATCATGGTCCCATTACTGACGTTGGCCGGGAAGTCGCCGGCGTCAAGGAGCACCGCGCCATCCGCCGACACGAGAATCTCATTGTGCTGGAACCCAACGAACATGTTCCACCCAACCACCTCCTCATCGCCGACGTTGGTCAACGACGCCGTTGCCTCAAACGCCCAAGCCTGCTTTGACACGTTCTTCACATGAGGAAACTCTTTTGTCCGTCCCTGAAAGTTGTACGACAAGAAGACTCCATTACAGTTGTCCAGCTCCTTCGGTCTCTTTGTTGTCTCGCCGCTGTCGTAATCGTTTTGTTCTTGTCCATAACATACGTCGAGTTTCCAACAAAAAGCTAAGATAAACAACAATAGAAGCAAAGTGAATTGGAAGGACGATAAGGCCTTCCAAGGAACTTTCATATTTGTGATGTCCCTCCTCTTTTTTATGAAGCAAGAATTGAACAGAAACGACGACAAAGAGAAGTCCCCGGCCGATCGATGAAGGGCGGTGGTGGCCGCGGTTCCAGACGCGGCTCTAAGGAGAGGGGATCTCAGGGAAAAGAAATGGTGGGGGAATTCTGGTAAAACCCAGAATCATGAAGAGAGAGAAGTTCAACAACTATAAATGGGATGGACAATGAAAGACAGAGTCCTTGTCTATTCTTTTCCTCTAATTTTCTCGTCTGTTTCGGAGGAAGTGCGAGAAAAGTGGTTAGGGTATATTTTCTAACTAATTATTTTCAAGGGCCCTTATTTATTGCCAACATCATTTACTCACTTATTATAATTAATATTTTATTTATTTTCAATATTTGGGATATTCTTGAAATTAGATTATCAAACACCACGTTCACTCCCTATACCCTTACTCGTGTGTGATGGCTTCTCTCTCTTGATATATATCTCTCCATATTAGAGTCCCTATTTATCTCTCTCTAATCTCAATCTCGTCGAAGAGACAAAGATCACAAATGTCAGATTATGGTGTATATTGAACTTGTTTAGTTTACATATTCAATTATTATAGTGGGGGACAGTTTTTTCTAGGAGACAATCTCTCGGAGGACACTTACATTGGGTCTCACAATTCATAATCCCTACGTTAGTTTAGTTGGGTTTCTGGTTCAGTAGCTTGAGTGACTATGTACTCATTTTTGAAACCGAATTAGGAGAGAACTGTAAGATGTAAATTTCTAAATACGATCATGAAGAACTATCTCTGTTGTTACAAAATTAGTAAATGGTTACAATTGTAAATTGTTTTTTCTACCAGACCATTTTATTCCATGTGGTGCAAGTTACCAAGTAGGTGCAAAATAATAGGAGCGCAGAATGTGGCGACAGTTCCAATTTTTTTTCAGCTGTAAACTCCCTATTTTGAGATTTTGAGAATGTAATGAAATTTGGCTTGGCAAAACAATGTGGGAGGTCAAGTGAGGTAGGCCACTATATATTAGAAAGGAATGGAATGTGAAAGGGCTCTTGGGCAAAAATTCCTCATTTAAGGACTTTTAATTTTGAAATGTAACTACTAGCTCTGATCCTAATTATAAGACAAAGTTGACTTTTTTTTGGAGAAATTAAGAAAGCTAAATAAGTTACTTATTAATCATTTCATATGTTGTGTATTCTTAAATTATATATTACTTTATTAGTTAGACTAATTGGTTTGAAGTAAAAAATAAAAATAAAAATACTCTAAAATAATTTAATTAGCTTCCTTAATTTTTCTAAAAAAATCAACTATGTCTTATAATTAGGACCGGGGAGTACCTTTTTTCTAGTTAATGCCCCTGTGATTTCTTTTCATTAAAGGTAAATTATGTCTAGGAGGATTCAGCTTTTTTAGATTAATCAAAGACAATTATATCTTGTTAGAATGAGTTTTGGGAACTTTTATTTGAGGAAATTTAACAACCTTTTTATCCAACATATGCCTTTTATAACACAGTTGATACATCTTTTCTGTAGATATAAGTATGTTTGAGTTAGTGTTGGAAAAATATGTTCATGCAAGTCAAGGTATAAAACCCCAGGTTTGTATTCTCTCATAATACTTTTTTCATTTTCTTCTCAAAATCTGATCTCCACCCTCATTTTTTTTTAAAAAAAAAATAGATGATTCAGATTTAATATTTTATAAAACTATTATTTTGAACATAAATAAATAAATTAAATTGTTAAATCATGATCTACATAATTTATAATTGTAATACAAATAAAATTAATTTATAAAAAACTATCATCATAGTTTTAGAAAATATTATATCTTAACTGTCCATTTTTTGTGCAAAGGTGGAAATAAGATTCTGAGAAGAAAATAAGAAAAGAGATTCTGAGGATATTTGTTCCCATAAAACCCTTCTCACAAATTTATCGTAAATCACGTTAAAAAAGCAGTTTCTACCACTAATTCAAACAGATATTAAATAGATATTTGTATGTTTTTTATTTAATTACATTATATGGAGGACATTGGAGAATATCTCCCCTGCACCTCTGATTTGAGGAAATCCTTTCTTTAGGTAATTCTCAAGAAATGTTTTTCCCTTCCAATGAGATTAACTAATTTCATGGTTAGAACCAATTGAGGACTTTCCACAAAAAATATGATTGTCTCTGTTAATGTTAATTTCGGTCTGTGCGAACAGTTACCTGTTGAAGCTAAGTAAGGGCATGTTTGGTACGCTAGAATTGATTTTAATGGAAATAGAAATAGAGATGAACATGAACATTTTGGTACGTTAATCATGCAACTATGACTTAAAAGAGAGAAACACAGCGAGACAAGGAAGTTGGGATGCTTATTCATTTCATATTCGGTAATTACATCCTTCTCTTTTTCCCCATCACTCTAAACTTTAACCATCATTTTATAGCTCAATGTAAATAAATAATGGTTGCAGATCCTAGCCCAAGGCTTCACGAAGCTTCAACTTGCATTCTTTTTATTGTTGTAATAATAATATATGCCTTGTCTGGGAAAATAATACAGAATGAAGATTATCTCCATCTTTGTGTTGGCATATAACTTCATGATCTACCCCAAAGAAGAAGCTAGTAGGCAATAATATCCTCCACAGTAGTCAGAAACAGCTTGCATCTCTTCCAGAGATATGTAAATATATTTTCCTCTATCATCCATTACACCAGAGAGCCTCCCTGATGCCCAAAATAGAGAATACAATAAGTACATAGTTGGTACCGTGAAAGAGATTAAGTTATATGCAATGCAAAACCGAATAAAATCTCAAAAAGAACATGCATAGATATGAAACAAAAGTATCATGGCATTCATAACATTGATCTCTAAACTGATTCATTGCAGCAACCAATAAAAATGTCCCCTAAAAAATCAAGCAAGAGATGATTAGTGTGTAACAACTGCTATTAGCATTATGTCTAGCCATTCAATAACAGATGGCTTCATCTAAGTGCAGTCATGGGAGGTTCATTTATAGCTTTTCAACATCGGATTTGACATAATCTTTGACACAAATCCAAAAGAAAGAAATAGTGGCATTCACCCATATTTTCCAAGGAGGTGATGCGATTAATGCATTCCTGTACAAGTTTATGGTTATATCAGAAAAGGAAGGCCAGGGAACATATCAACAATATATACTACTAAATTAAGTGATTCAGAAATAGGGCTCTAATAACTTTTTTCCATAAAAATTATGAAGAGAATTTCACTTCATGATGAGAAGAGAGAATAAAACCCAAAGAAGTACCAGAAACAGAGGACAGAGGCTCCTGTACAATCAAAAGCTACTTACAAAAGAAAACAACCCAGGTTCCAACTCAGAAGTGCCTGTCAATCCCTTAGATTCAAAAGGCTCTTTTCTTCATCCTTCAAAAGAGCCTTTTGCAAATCACATCCTACAGCACAAACCAGCCAAGACTACACAATGCCAGATAGTTGGCTCTAATGACTTGTAATTCTAAACAGTAGAATTGACTATTATTCACTCTATTTCATCCAGAATTCATCCTTACTAAATTTCATTCATAAACTTTTGTAGCATATAATGGAAGAGAAAATGTACCTGTGTCCTTAATTTAAACTCGGCAGCAAAAGATCTTCCAAGGGAACACATTTGTGCTTCTGAATGACAAAACAATTATTACAAATCAATTAAGATGGCTATAAAACCTCTTTAAACGTGGCAATGCAAATCCAAGCTAGTTGTTACTAGTTTTTGATGCCCTACTGAAATTGATGTGCAAATGGCCTTTAGGTTTAGAAAAGAGATGAAGAATAGACACAAGAAAGGAGATTAGAATAGAGATAGAGATGAGAGCTCCTAGGCTCTCACAATTCTATTATTGTAAAGCCATGTCAAATCTGAAAATCTGAATATACAATGGGAGGATAGCTATTTATAACACTATAGCCTCCTTCAAGTCCTAACTAATGTCTAGTTTATGATTTATGACTAATTACCCTACTAATGATGTAGTTTACAATTAGGTCTCTAGGTTTATCTTACAATTAGGTCCCTAAATACATATTATTATCTTTACATATCAAAACCCCCTCCCCAAAACATCCTTGCCCTCAAGGATGATTGACAACAAAACTGACCCTAAAAATATAAAGCTGAAACAACAACACAAGCTTCATAAGCTTCGAATTCTGAAAAAAACTTTTACTGATCTAAAAAACTATTGCTTGAATCATGTAGAAATCTGTCTTCAATACTGCTGCAAATAGGAACAATTCACTTGTTGGATTCTGAGCCAAATGGAAATAATTGGTGCAAGGTTGAACCAAAAAACATTTTAATAAGCTCTCCCCTAAACCAAAACCGCATCAGAAAAAGTGTAGGAATAAGGCAGATTTGAATAGAAGGAGACCACTTGAAATTAATCCATGAGTGAAAACACTTTGGGCCCTTGCCTTTATTGCTATAGTCAAAGCCCATTTGCCCATTGAGCATGAACAACCCACATGCATCTTCCAAATATCTCTAACAGCCATTGAAAGAGGTAATCAGCTGTGCGGGAGACAAATCAAAATACTTTTCCTGCTCATTTAGAAAAATGCAGACCAGCTGTGATAGAAAATTTGACTTTTCAAACTGCCCATTTTGCATACACGTACACCCCATAACCAGCTCAACACTCCTTGAACCACGTGTATAATCTTCCAAACTACCACAATCCATGAATTGAAACAGAGATGCTGACAAAGAAATCTTCCAAACTACTACAATCCATGAATTGAAACACAGATGCTGACAAAGAAATCAAATTCAACGACAAAATAAAGACAACGCCCATCGGCTTTGTGAAAGAAGGCATCGACGCTAAGGAAGGAAGAGTAGAGAACGACGATGCCGATTACAAAGTTGTCTTCTGCGACTCCCCCAAAAATTTCTCAACAGAGTCGAAACTCAATACCCCACGAACGTCCGACTCTGTTTTCGTCATTTCCTCCATGTCTTGTTCTGCAATGATCATCGCTTCTTTGTCTCACAATATTGTGCTTGATATCGGCTGTCTAGAGCTATGGGTTACACTCGACTCGTGTTGCCATGACTCAACCAGAATTAGTTGCCTGGTTCGGCCTGAACATCACTATCGGCTTCTTGCTCTGAAACAGTAGGTTGGAGAACAACTTCATTCGCAGACAACACCTCGACGCATTCTTGGTTGTTGTTCGAACAACTTCCACCTTTTTCTTGATCTTCCAATTCCTTCCTTGCCTTTTGAACAAAGTTGGACTTGTTGGCAACCAGAGCTGGGGCCTTTGTTATGGCTGGTTTCTCTAAGACTGTGGAGTTTCGGACCGAATTGGCCATCTGTCGTTGTTGGGACCCGATACGTTGGTCTCCCAATTTATCAAAGCTTGTCGTGGCATTGGGTTGAGAAGCCACCGAGGAAACATTCGACGCAAGCTCAGCAGAAGTGTTCGATACGTATCGACTTGGACGATCACTCACAGCCTTCGATTCCCTTCAGTTTATTGCTATTTCTTGGAGGTGAGCCAAGCGACGTGCCTCCCCCATTGTGCCAGGATCAAACATGTTGACTGAATCTGCAATCTCGTCTTTGAGGTTGGACACGTAGATGTCGATCAGGTAGGCTTCATTTAAATCCAATTTCGCTGATATGGCATCGAACTTGGCGTTGAACTCAGCCAACATGCCAGTCTGCCCTAATCTTGATAATTCACCCACTAGGTTGTCACTAGGAAGACCATAAGTGTCACGGAGCATGATTACATACTCATTCCAAGTTGGTTGGCGTCTCCAACGCCATTCCATAGCCACATGCCATGAGAAACTAGCATCATCAAGGCCCCTGGAAGCCATTGTCATTTTCTCATTTTATGGGGTGTCATTGAGGTGAAAGAAGTGCTCACTTTTGAGAATCCAAGTTTGGATTTCTTGACCTTGAAATCTTGGAAACTCCATGTTCGTAAACTGTGTAGGCCGATAATTCCCAGCCCTGTTTCTGTAGCCATTCCCACAGTGACGTTGCTGCTGATCACCATGGTTATTTGCTGCCTGAACCTGCGCAGCTTGCTGTTGGGCAGCTTGAACCATTGGTCTTAACTCCTCCCTCAACGCTAACACCATATCTTTCAAATCATTTTTATGTTTTTCCAATTTTTCATCAAGATCATCAATCTTGTTGAGTTTCTGGAATTGTTCTTCAATTGCCGTAAGATGATCTTCCATGGTTCTTTGCCAAAGTTGACCAAGTATTTAACATTCACCACCTGTTCTTGATGCTTTCTTGATCAAGACCATCAGCAAAATAACAGAACACCGAACCAGAACCAATAATGACAGAAACCCGAACCAAAAATATTGAAACAGTGAGAGCAGAACTGACTAGAAATAGAGGAGCAGACCCAGAAACCGATAAATGAATTTGACAGAACCAGAAAAAATAAGAAACAGACCCAGAACGCAAGACTGAATTCAAGATCAGCAACAAAACCCAGCCAGTGTCTCTTGATGGTTTTCTTGAAGCTTTCTTAATGAGTTCTTGAAAGTCTTGATGATTTTCTAGTCACCCGGTGAAGTTGAATAGAGGCGCACAAGCCAGAACAGAGGAATGCCTCTGTTTCTTCTCTTTTTTTTCTTGGATTCTCTTACTGAATCCTAAGTACCCCCACACGTTTCCTGGGTATTTACAGATGACAGAAATACTAGGTAATCACCCACAGTCAACTTCTTTCTCTTTTTGGATTTTCTTTCTTTTGCCCCAGTCAGAACAGGGAACAAACCGAACAGAAGAGACAACGAAACAGAAGAATGATTAGACAGAACAGCGAAAGAGAGTGGAGGAACGAGTCCTCTGATACCACTGATGTGCAAATGGCCTTTAGGTTTAGAAAAGAGATGAAGAATAGACACAAGAAAGGAGATTAGAATAGAGATAGAGATGAGAGCTCCTAGGCTCTCACAATTCTATTATTGCAAAGCCATGTCAAATCTGAAAATCTGAATATACAATAGGAGGATAGCTATTTATAACACTATAGCCTCCTTCAAGTCCTAACTAATGTCTAGTTTATGATTTATGACTAATTACCCTACTAACGATGTAGTTTACAATTAGGTCCCTAAATGCATATTATTATCTTTACATATCAAAAATGTATGAATTTCACATATTTAGTTAGAAGAAAATATGGAAACTAGAAGAGTTTCGTGTAGAAGGAACAGACGAATAGAGAATCACCATTATAATTCAACAAAGTCTGCTAGCAAGTCTTGATTATCACCTTGCACTTCTTCCATAGTACCTTCATCATCAACTGAAAATTCACCTTTCCACTTATCAAATTCTAATGCAGTGGCTTCCTCCTCCCTGGCTTTCTGAGCTTTGGCTTCCTCTTCCTATATGAAACATGGTCAAACTTTTGCTATTAGCAAACTCAAAAGACAGAAAACCCTGAACGCAAGTCATCCGTAATATAAACCCACCAGCCTACACTCTTCATCCTTCTTCCTCCGCAGCATAGTGGTCTTGTTTTGTCTGCCTTGACTCCCTTGCAGCTTCTTCGGCCTTCCAAAACAACGAACCACAATGTAAGGAATGATTTAAACTTCATTTAGCAGAAAAGCCAAGAAATTAAAACTCACTTTTAGAAACTCAATGCCAGGAATTCATGAACAATCTACTTTAAGATTCTGACAAAACCTTAACAACATACTATCTTTCAAATGTGAATACCTAACCCTATGTTTGGATGGAGAGAAAATTAGAGGGGAAAGAAAACTAGGAGGGAAAACTCCCGAAAATAGTAAAAATATTACTGGAAGTTTTTCTTCCTAGTATTCCCTCGCCTTATTTTCTCCTCACTTTTCTCTCAATCCAGTAAAAGAACAACCTTCTATCCTTTCAGTAAATTAAAGATACAAACTATTTTTCCCTTCAGATTTCAAGGCATGGTTCTACAGAAAGCAGAAATGCATATTATGCTAGTCCCTTCTACAAACAGAAAAAACAAACAAAATTTAAAAGGAAGATAAGAACTCGGGAAGGAGAAAAATGTGTACCATACACGTACTAAAGGTTTGAACAATACCTGTCGGCGAGCTTATTTCTCTTGCCGTTTCTTTTCTTTTTTCTTTGACACTTTAGCCCCATAATACTCAGCACCAGTAGCTTCATCATCACTTCCCTCTACAGTTTCTGCATCCCTTTTTTACAAAAAAAAAAAAAAAAAACCATCTCAATTCCGTATTTTAACTACAGATGCTTTTGCAGTATAATGAGATTTTGATTGAATAGAAAACCACAAAAAATAACGAAGAAAGAAGAAACAACAAACTGTATAATATGTTTGACAATTCAATCTCATTAAATAATACAACAGTTATATGACCAACCTTCAACCGTTGCCGCTGAAGCTGATGAAGAGCTCGCACCAGAAGCAGCCGGTCTACGACGCATTGGACACGTGCCAGTGACCCGTACTAGAGCTTCTTGTCAAGGTTCCTGAAGTTTATAGAGAGAGAGAGAGAGAGAGAGAGAGAGAGAGAGAGAGATAACTTGATGAATGCAAAATCTAATTAGAAAATCGAAGAAAATTTCATGAATGTAGTTGGAAACCTGATGAGTCTGATCGGGATTAGAAGTTGATCGAGAACCCTGACGGTGTTTCCAAAGGTATAATGGGATCAATGCTACCACGAGAAGCATCGAAAGAATAGCAAGCAGTAATTCTTCCATTTCTTCAAATCTTCCAAGGAAAAAAAATGATTTTTTCAGAGGCTCTGTTCGGTTTGCTTTGCAAGCAATCGAATTACAAAATTGATTTCTGGCAAGTGTAGAGCTCGACAATACTTTACGGAGACATAAATTAGCGGAAGCCGAACTGAGAAATGACGATTTCCGACCCCATCCAGCTCTCGGAGATGTCATTAGGCAGATTGTTATCGGATTATAAGACAGATTTGACCCCCTTTTTTTTCTGTGGATATATTAATTTATTAATCTAATTAATTAATTTAAATATATATATATATATATAAATATAAATATTATAAAGTAATTTAATTTATTTATATTAGTCAATTTTATATCTTTGGATGGGAGTTTTTTTTTTTTAATTTTATTTTTTAACGTATGAGATGAGAAACCCAACAAAGCCTCTAGGTGCACACACTATTTCTTGTCAGTTGTCATGCACCCCCACCTCTCAGTTTTTTTTTTTTTAAAAAAATAATTTTGTATTGTATAAGATAAATATATAGAAAATTGTTTAGTGAAGTGTTAAAATAATTATAGGCTGAGTTTACAAACAAACCAAGTAATCTTTTTTCTTGTCATTTCCTATTAATAATTTGGATTAAGTAGTAAATCCGTCTTTGAAATATAGACTAAGAAGCAATATTGCTTTTAAAAATTTTCTGGCTTAAATATTGTCTCAAAAGTTTCAAAAAATAACAATGTTGCCTTATTTCGTTAAAAATCTAATATTGATTATTAAATTTTTAATACAAATAAACAATATTACTATGTTTTGAAACTTCAAAAATAATATTGAGATAATAAAAACTTCCAAAACAAATTTATTACTTAACAAGCCTGGAGTGTGAGATTGAGGGATGGATCATGATTCATCCAAAGATTTTGTTCATATTTTTTTAACGTGTACTAGTCAAATTAAATTTAAATAGTCCAAATTAATTATTAAACTGTGGAAATTTTGATTGCAAAACTTTTCAAAGGAAAAAAAAAAATAAAAAATCAACTGAACATTTATCTGTTTGAATAGGTTTTATATACAACAACTAACAACGACGTTGGAGCCACATGATCCAGACCAAAGGGGGGCAGCTACGGTCCCCCAAAAACAGAGAGAGAGAGAGAGAGCTTTTTTTCTTTTTTAGTTTTTATACTGCATATGGGGTGGTCCACTGCAGAGCGTAGCTAGCTCTGCCATATGTTCTATACAAGTTGCACAAGATTCTAAAATCAGTATGTATTGGTATTTGTACTATTTTTATATAAAAAATTTTTAAAAATGGTTTGAATTCACCTACAATCCAATGGCAGAGCGAAATCTACATTCCTCCTTAGGAATGAGCCGTCTATTACCTTTAGGCATTTACCTGAGCTCCCAGGAGCTAAGATGTCTCCCCCAGCACCTTGACTAACTCCAGGATCGAACCCCATTAAGCGTTTACCTAAGTACCCAAGAGTTAGGATATCTCCCCTAACACCTTGACCAACTCCAAGATCCAATTCTAACGCCTTGACCAACTTCAAGATTCAACTTCCCTTATGAGTGTCTGACCCCTATACCAATTGAGTCCAACGACGAGGGGTTTTGTATTTTATATTTGGGTTTTGTATTTTATATTTGATAGAATCTTGTTAGATTTTTCCCACTTGGCTAAGTTGATAGTTGAAATTGAACAAAATAAATTAACTTCAGGCAAAGTGACTTTTCGAAATAGGCTTCCCATTTAGTGGGAGAAGACTTGTTGCTGTAACTGTCAATTGAAATTTAAAAGTAAAGATTCAAGACTAACACAACAAATACTCTACATGGTTCGGAAAGATCCGTCATCTTCAATACTTACATGAGATAATAGTACTGAAAGATTTTACTGATCCGTCATCTTCAATACTTACATGAGATAATAGTACTGAAAGATTTTACTAGTATATTTCATATTTTATAATCATCCTATTTTACCTAATTCCATAATTTTATTTTTTGACTATACCATCCGATATCAAATCAACTCATTTGCCAATTGAATTGATCTAAACACTCGATAGCATAACTATTAAATAAAATAAATGGAGCAGAAAAATGAAGTTCAATACCAGTGATATGCAGGTTGTTATTTTCTAATTCCTTCGGGATTACCATCTCGAACACATAATCGACATAAATGGGAACCTACAAATTACCCAACCATAAACTTTTCCAGAACGAGTACCAAGTAATTTTTATCAAAAGCTGATTCCGGAACCATTGCGATTTCACCACTTAGTCTAGAAAAAGATCAGCTTTATAACGTTTCAAAGCCGGTTATTTAACTAAGTTGTACTAGAATCATGAGTACCAGGCCATACCAAGTGCGTAAACCATCTGGAATAAGAAATAGGAATATTTTGCAAGACTGCTTTAGGATTCTTTGACACGCATTATTGACGACAATGACAAATACTGTCATAGCTTCCATAATCCCACATAACAGACGCTAGGAAACAAATACTAGAAATGTCAAATAACATCTAAAACACAAAGCATAAGAGGCTGACTCAGACCAAGGCAGGTAAGAGTTGATTATCCAGTTTCCAGCAGCTCAGAAACCATGAATCTTGATATGCTCCTTCTTCACAATACCAGCCTGTTCAGCACACAATAAAAACATCCAATGAGATAATAAAAATGGAAAAACAAGTTCTCCAATAGTTTATCACAAGATCGCAGCCAAAAAAGTGTTATGAGGAAGAGAGAGCAAAGATTAGGAACAATTCCGTGCTCTCCAAAACAAAACATATTGATACTCAAACCCTCAGATAAGAGGGAAAAACAACCTCCAATCCCCCCACTTACAGACCAGTGAAGGTTTCAATTTTAACCCAAATGGAAAGGTAGATCAGTTCAAATATATCGTAGCAAGGTAATTTACTCCCAAAACAGAAGCCCCAACATAATGGAACAATATTATAAGCAATTTTCTTAGTCAAAAAGTCAGTAGCACCAAGCCATCAGAATACATTATTAAAAGCAGAAATTAGTTTAGAACAGTATAGACTCATAGCTGAGATTATCATTACCTGAACAAGGAAGGAAGATACATTCTTCCTCTGATCACCTTGTAGTTGAATAACCTACAAACAACACCACTTAATCAATAGAAGAAACAAGAGAGCATTGTTTGATAATATTTGTCAACACCAACCTGTCCGAGCTCCGGGTCTTGGACTACAGTGCCATTGCAGCAGAACTCTTTCTTGAGGTCTTTAAGTATCTTGTTGTAGCTGAATTCTTTCTTCAATCCCTGGACAGTTGTTAGGCTTTTTCTACCATTCCGCTGCTGTATGCGAATATGAACATACTCCTTTGTTCCGGCACCTGAGTCCTCAGCATTTGCCTCAGCAAACGGATCTACAAATGATTTCCATACAGTCAGTACAGTTTACAAGAAAATTATAATTCAACAAACCAAACCAGTGCAATCAGTACAAGAGTCCTACCCTAAAAGGAAATAAACTAGTAGAATTCATAGCAAGATGTCCCAAAAAAAAAAATAGAGACAAGTAACGTAAAACAACGAAATAAGAATCTCAACAATTCCAATAAAGCAACCTAACCAACCACAGAATATTGAGAAATTACAACATACCAAAGGCAGTAGGAATCTGAGCGTCTAATTCAGACATGAAATTTAGCTCTCCTGGTTTGAAGGTCCCACGAAACGGATTGCTCAGACCTGGATGGAGAGAATTACGTTAGCTTCAATCGAGGTAACAAAAATACAAAACCAAAAAAGGTATTGGACAAACAACATAGAGCCCATGAACATGATTCTAGCAAAAACGTAAATGATAAATCTCGATCTTAATCCTATAAAGCAGCCAAAGAATAAAGTCCTGAGTAAATAGATAAAAATAGTCGAATTACGAAAGGTTGAACAAATTCAACGATAATTTTCAATCAGACTTCCCCAAAAAGTTTCAAGATCAGACAACTTTAAATTGGCAAGATTTCACAGAACCAACAAAACAGAATGAAAAAGAAAAGCAAAATCCTTCTCCCTTGAGCCAAGATTATAAAGCATGAGCATAAAATTACAGAAGGACATAAAAGCAAGATCTTAATTTTATCCTTGTAGACAAATTGGGATCAAACCAAAGCACCTATACAAGAAAAACCGCAATCAAATAAACAACTATTTAGAGGAAAAGAAATATCTCTGTTCGACCGAACATACGATTCCTGCCAGAAAATTAGATCAAAACCAACAAAAACCCCAAATACCGCGACGTTCCAAGAATAATCAAACTGGAGGCTCAACGTCAACGAAAGAAACTCCGATACTATTCAGAAAAATATTACAAATAAACGACGAAGGACACAAACCAAGTCTAAAGATCGATGAGGACAAAATTAGATCTAAATAACAAATCAAAATAATTAAGGAAAAAACACCTGATCCTAAATTAGGGTTCCGATGCGTAAGACACTGCGCGAAGATGATCTGAAACCCTAAATTGGATAAGGCTGAACCTTCTCTCACTCTCTCCCTCCGATGCGTTTGTTCGGTTTAAAAAGAGAGAGAGAATGAGAAAGTCTTTTTGGAGACTAATTAGAGAAACGTAAGGTGACCTTGGTTAAGCGGTGGGCACTTGCATAAATATCACGAGGGAATACAAACTTATACTCTCGGGAGTTGAGAGGATAATACACGCGCTACTTAAACCGATGCCACGTATGCGTATGAAAGACTTCTAGTGGAAAATCTGGCGAGTAGAGACGTCTTTGGTAGCTTTCAGATTGTAGAGTATATTAGGGGGCAAGGGTAAGCACGTCAATAGACATAATCATATTTAAATATATGCATTGAGCGTAATCAAACCGGAAATATCATAATCAAAATCAAAGGGTGGGAAGATATATGCTTATGCCTTATTTATCAATTTCAATATTAATATATTTATATATATTTAATTAAAAAATTTTCATTTAAATATCAAATAAAATTCCGGTCAGGCTTTTATATCTTTTACAAATGTTAACTAATTTTTGAAGTTTTGAAATTTCATCTAATATTTAAATGACATTTTTCATTTAATTAATATGGTTGATACAATTTTTTGTCCCTCAAAATTAGCTAATATTAGTTTTGGTCCCTTAAATACTTTGTTTCCTCAACTTTAATAAGGGCAAATTTAAGAGAGTAACATGTATTAATTCTGTTTAATATTAGTTTCGTTTAAAATATTAGTTTCTATAATTTAATAAAAGCATAGACTATTTTATCTTGAACTAAAACTAAAATCAAGATAAAAAAGAAGGACTAAGGGCACATTTAAAATAGCAACGAATTGTATTAATCCTATTTAATACTACTACCATGCTATTAATAAATAATATTTTTTTTATATAAAATTTTTAGGAAAGAGGTCGGGCTCATCCACAAGCAAAACGCTTAGAGCTCAGTCCACAAGGGATACTGACCAGAAAGTAATAAATGATAGGATTTTTTTTATATATATACTGAAAAGTTTAAGTGGGGGTAAACACCGGTAACTCACCAGGGCTAGGGCATGCCTCCAGGCCCAAAAAACACTTATAGAGATACTTACAGATCACCCACCAAAAATACTATCAAATCAAGTGGGAATCCAACCTCCTCCTCCTCCCTAGTTATCCATAATGATAAGCCAGAAATGACATATGAAGTGATTCTATTCTAAATCTAAAGCCCAGGTTTCGGCCCAAAATGTCTAAAGCCCAAGTCAAATATGGGTTTGGTTTTGCGTTTGCGTCCTTGAGCCACATAATTACACTACACAGTCCACAATCTACAGTTCGAAAACGAAGCAATTGCTCATCGCTTTGGAGCCGTAGCTACCATACTCCTCCAAGCAAGCGCAGTGAGGTCCGGCAATGGCTCCCGTTGGTCCTAGATCCGGTGAAGCGATTTTTGCGAGTGTTGAGCGTGTGGTAAGCAGTAATCCTCTTCTCTGTTTCACTATGTATATGTTTCTCGATGAAATCCTGGAAAATGCGCGGTTTCCTCTATTTGCAACCGATCATAATTTAATCGATCCTACAGGCTGCAATATGCTTTTCTATTTTTCTAGTTTTCTGATAAATTTGGATCGATGATCTTCTGATGTATGACTCACTTTCTCAAATTTATTTGCGCTAACGTATGGGCCGGTCGTGCAGAATGCAGAGCTATTTACTTTAACGTATGGGGCGATCGTGCGTCAATTGCTTACAGATCTGGAAGAAGTTGAGGAGGTTAACAAACAGCTTGACCAAATGTACAATTGAGAACCTCTTTTGAAATTCGATGTCTTATTTAGCGTTGTTCAATTTCTTTCTTTCTTTCTTCTTCTTCTGGTTTTTTTTTTTTTTTTGTGTAAAAAAAAATATCTATTTTCATTGTTGTTACGACATTTCCCGGATTGATATAACAAGCAACTTTTTGATATACTTTTCTCATTTGCTTTCATTTTGTTAATTCGGATCATTTTCCCCCCGGAGATTACAGTCTTCCAAATAATTATTCATTTATCCACAGTTTTTAGATTTGCTGATGACAACACATACATATACTCATTTGAATGTGACTATTTGGTTCGTTTTCAGGGGTTATAATATTGGAATCCGTTTGATTGATGAATTTTTGGCTAAATCTAATGTCTCAAGATGTGTTGACTTCAAGGAAACTGCTGAAGTGATAGCAAAGGTATTCTATTGTCATTTAAATTCTTTAACATTCGATTCAATAAATATAAGGGACTTATCTAATGAGGGGTTGTTTTAGGTGAGAAATGAAGGAGCTACTAACCACTCTTAAACATGTGACTTTTGTTCTGAAATACTGTCATGTGGATTGTAACCTGTACTATAGTTATGCATGTTCTTCCGAGGCGCTTAACGCATTTTTCAC
This sequence comes from Acacia confusa, assembly GCA_037074495.1. Lineage (NCBI taxonomy): Eukaryota > Viridiplantae > Streptophyta > Magnoliopsida > Fabales > Fabaceae > Acacia > Acacia confusa. The sequence goes on from CM073509.1 coordinate 8,136,426, forward strand.
TCTAGCGCTTATATTGGACAATAGCTTGGCTTTCTTTTTAATATTGTCATGGTTATCTTGGTTTTTAATTTGAGGATGGGATATTTTTTTTTTGGTGAATGAGGATGGGATATTTACCCAAGGTCTTTTGGGCAAACATACTCCGACCTAGCATTTGTACGATATGCATGCAACATGCATAGCTAGGTATAAAAACTAAAGTTCTCGTAAGCACCAGCAAAGAAGGACTTATTCTAATGACTTGAATGTGATTGATTCTTGGACTGTGTGTTTCTTTTACTTCACTGTGTATGTGTGATACTGAGCATTACTTTCGTTCTCGTTAGTGGTTAAAGAAAATAGTTAAGCATCTTGGTCACACACCTTATATACCTCAATCTGAGGGCTAACATGTTAAAGTGAATCTATTGTCTATCTTTCAAAGTCCAATCCCTTTGAATTTAATTATATCTATTTGTTTCTAGTTACATGACACAGTCAGTAAGGGCTATTGATGTCAGGTTTAAAGATGATACAGTGGATTGACTGGTATAGATTTTGATCAGCATGGTAACCCTTATGAGAATGGACTGCACTTTGCTTTAGTTTGGCCAGGCAGTGTTGCATGCGCACAGTTTGACACACTTTGCTTTGATTTTGTTTTTGTTTTCCCTTTTTTAATACAGGTCGGTTTTAAAATGTTCCTTGGTGTTACTGCTTCTGTGACCAATTGGGATGCTGAAGGTACATGCTGCAACGTTGTTTTGGAGGATAATCCTTTGGTCGACTTTGTTGAGCTTCCTGATACCTGTCAAGGTCTTTACTATTGCAACATATTGAGTGGAGTTATTAGAGGTGCCTTGGAGATGGTAAACTTCTGTTACTATGTTGCCCCATTTTGACATATAACTCCAACGTGCTTATTTTAGTAGTCTGTTTTATAGCATCAGACTTAGAAGACTGGGAAAGTATAGCTGCTTCTCCTTTGATTGATGGCTATCTGAAGCATTTGAATAGATGAGTTGCTCAAAGTTGAATTAACTTGCTCACATGGTTTAGGCATGATTTATGGAGGGAACGAACGACCTTTTCTATCTAAATTTAGCCTTTTCAGTTGGCCTTTACTGTTTTTTTTTTTTTGGTTCCATTTCACACTCTTTTATAATTCCTTTAGTGATTTGCTGTTATTCCAAGTTCAACACTTGGCCTTTACTGTTTTTTTTTTTTGGTTCCATTTTACACTCTCTTATAATTCCTTTAGTGATTTGCTGTTATTCCAAGTTCAACACTTGGCCTTTACTGTTTTTTTTTTTTGGTTCCATTTTACACTCTCTTATAATTCCTTTAGTGATTTGCTGTTATTCCAAGTTCAACACTTTTACTCAGAAACATTTCCCTGAATTTTTTTCTCTGTTTAAGGTTAAGTTTACTTTGCTAAAGTCTTGGCGACACTCATCATTTGAAATGAACTTCTAATTTAGTCAGAAAACATAGTAATATTATTCCTAGTTGCTGTTTATTCTTTATTGTGAGATATAGTTATTATCTATGCTCATATACTTGTTTGGTCAACTCATGGTCCTTCCTCTATATATCTATATTCAGGTGTCCATGAAGACTGAGGTTACATGGGTCCGTGATATGCTTCGAGGTGACGACGTGTTTGAGTTACAAGTAAAACTCCTCAAGCAAGTTCCTGAAGAGTACCCATACAAGGATGACGAGTAAACTAAATATCCTGTGATGCAATGTGTATACTCAAGATATTTATTATTTCTTCTGCTCTGAAGTTTAGAACATGAGTAGTCTATCTACACCCTGGAGTGCTATGTGTATTTGATGAGTTTTTAGGATAGAAATTGTTGGTCATCATATATGATTTTGACATTACAGGAGGCTCTGATTTATTATGAGAAATCTTCCAATACTTGTGTTGTGTTAATTCCTCCGGCAAAATTGTTAGACTCTAGAGAGCTGTGTTTTTACACTTCATCAGTTTATCAGGATATATAGGCTTTAAATGTTAAGCTATTATGTGTACGTAAGTGCTTAGATATAATATTAGAGCTTCTCCACTGTGTTTAACAACCGCCACTAAGGAAAAAGCGATTGTTATGAAATGTTTCAGATTAAAAAATTTATTTGTTGTTATAAAAAAATTATTCTTTATTGGTGAAACCTAAGAAGGTAATAACTCAAGTATAATGAGCAAGTTTTTTTTTTCTTTTCAAAAAATTATGTTGAGTAGGTTAATATTGTCTTTAATATGAATATGCTTTTTGTATGTTATCTCGATTATCTATATATTTTATAATATTCATAATTACACCATTAAATTCCGTCTTGTTTTAAGCGACATCGCTTTTTTTTTTTTAATATTCCTTCATAATTGACTTTCGTTTTATTTCCATAAATCAATGAGTTATCATATTTTAAAATTATATTTTTTTTTCCAATATAACATAGTAAATACTAGGAACTTAATTCGAATCCATTAATCAATAAATAAATTTATTGATGATATTTTCTAATTCCCTTTTTTTTATATTCCCTTGAATTTGATTTTTTTTTTTTTAATCTCTATGTTACTCAATAAAATTAATATGAGGAGAGGAGGAAGGGGGAAAAAAAAGAAGAAGCGCGCCGATATGGTCGAAGGATTACGCGTGCAGCCTAATTTCACCACATAAATCGAAGGATGGTACCGAACAGCAAGGTAAGGACTAAGAAGCATTGTAAGTATCATATGGAAGACTATATCTCTTTTTTTTTATAAATAGTAAAAGTTTTGGAGGAGTTCGACATCAGTCCCCACCAAGGCCAGGGTACGGCCCCGGGCTCTTTGAACACTTAATGGAGACTTACGAGATCGCTTACCGAAGGAATCCCAGCGACGACAGCGGGGATCAAACACACATCCCTTTGGGACTTGACCAAATCCCTTACCATCTATGTCAATTTCCTTTAGCGACTATATCTCTTTTGAATCAGTCTCCTTATGCCATTTATTATTATTATTATTGTTATTGATCTTTTATCGTTTCTATTTCTGGGCCATTATACTATCATGAGGCAGTAAAGGATCCTAAATGGGTCCAGGCTATGCAAGCGGAAATAAAAGCGCTAGAAAGTAACAACACATGCATGAGATATTATGCTTGTTCCTGACGATAATAAAGCTATAAGAAAGCTATAGATTGTAAGTGGGTTTATAAGGTAAAATTCAAATCAGTGAGATTGACAAATATAAAGTTAGGTTAGTAGCTAAGGATATAATTAAAGAAAATGTATTAACTTTCATGAGACTTTTTCCCTAAAAGTGAAAAATGATAACCATAATCTCTATTAAATAGACGTGCACAATACTTTTTTACAAGGAAACTTGGAAGAGAAAGTCTACATGACTATCAAATAGATGTAAACAATACTTCGCCTCTCACCACAACTTGCCATCGCTTGCTCAAATCTTCGCCATTCTGCTCGCCATCTCATGTTCAAATCCTCGCAGTTCCACTCGCCATCCCAGCTTGGATCACCTTTTCCTTCCTTTCCTTCTTGGAATAGTCACGTCCGACCAGCATCTTGATCGAGTTCGTTGATTTGTACTGTGATGCTATTGATCTTCAGGTTCGTCAATATGTATTGTGATGCCGTTGATATGAAATTTAGTTCGTCAAGTCCGTCGATTTTGTTTTTGCCTTTGTTCTGATTTTTAGATCTGAAATTTTGGATCTGTTAGTCTAATTGTTAGATCTGTTAGTCTGAGAGTTTGATCTATATTTTTGGTTTGAGAATGTCGTTGATTTGTTTTGTGACATGTATTATCTTATTTTTCATGTGCATCCTTGATTGTTATTATCGTGTTTTTTGTTCCAAATTGTCGTCGATCTATAGTGTGATCTATCCTTTTTTTTTTAATTGTGTTTTGTAGATTAAGTGATTTGTTTGGAGTTCCTTCCCTTTTAATATGAGTGTTTATATATCTTCGCCTATTTTCACTCATATCTATAATTTCATTTCTCAAAGTTGTTTGGTTCAATCTCCCATTTGGCGCTTTTTTCTTTTTCTTTTTTTTTTTAAAAAAAAGAAATGACATAGTGTCCTAAATTATTTGGGGATGCCATAAATCTCTCTTATGGTGTCCTAAATAATTTCGGACGTCATATTTTGACCTTTCTATGCCTATTGGATATGCGTCCCTCTGATTTTGGACGTTAAAAGACAAAAAAAAAGGACGTTAAATCCGTTATTTCTAGTAGTGCATGTTGTTAGTTCTTTATATGTTTTGGCGATAACTAACAATTGTAAATTAAAAATATTGTTATTGAACTAAGTTTAAAGACCCTTTCATGATTAAAAGTTGTCTTGTTCAATAACTGATTTTTTCTGAGAAAAGATTACTCGAGTCATCATTATGTAACTTGAGTCGTCGCCTTTTAAATTAAATTATATCAATGTTAAGTGACTTTGGTCAATTTAGTATGACTCCAGTCATAGTCCTTTATTGCAAAACGTTTTGAAGCTGAATGACTTCAATCAAATTAATGTGACTCCAGTCATCAAAGGAAATTTCAAACTTAAATTTTTCCAATGGTCAAATGTGACTCTAGTCAGTCACTTAATGACTTCAATCATCTACTATGTCAAAAGTTTTTCTCAACTTAAACTTGACAACTTTTTATGAAAACTGATATGACTCAAGTAAGCTTTGAGTAATTCTAGTCATAATTAGTACAAAGATACCCTCTGATGTATTAAGAAAATGAGTGACTTAATTCATTTAATAATGACTCTAGTCATGATGACACAGAGACACTCTCAAGTGTTTTTAAAATGTGAATGACTCCAGTTATGTTATAATGACTCTAGTCATTTACAATGACTCCAATCATCATGTTACAGAAAGCTTCTCAAATATTTTATGAAATTAGATGACTCTAATCATCATGTTCTTGTTTCTTTAACTTTCAATTGCTAATTAAAGATGACCCCAGTCAAAATTATGTGACTCTAGTCATGTAACTCGAGTCAGTGAAATGTGACTCGAGCCAACGTATTGGAAAATGAAAAACACCGTGTTCGTAAGATCTAAATCACTATTATAATTTGAATGCTTCATATTATCACTCATTACTATTCCTAACTATGTTTAGTCAGTTTGTTAATGAGTTTTAGTTGATTTTGATATGGATTAACGCCAAATTGCAATAAAGCAATTATGTGTTAGAAGCATTAAATGCAAAGCAGAGACAAATGTCAGAATTAGGCAACAACTTGCTGAGCAACTTAAAGTTTTGCAACCACTTCCTTTCCACTTCTAGCATTGAGTTTCAATGGATAAAAGAAACAAAGAATGACAACGTTGATTGAAAAAAGAAGATGCCTGAGTAATGATTAAGGATAATCAATCTCAACGGTAATCTTCATCAGTCTCAATGGATAATTCTCAAAGCTTCTCAACGGTCATTAATGCCAAGAACTATAAAAGCCAAAAACATTGAATTCTCCATTTACCAAAACATTGTGCATTCAATTAGTGAATTAAGCATTTATTGTTTCAATCTTTGAGAAGTCTTTAGATATGAATACTCTTTAGTGATTATCTATATGCTCTTTTAGAGAGTCTTAAAATCATATTTCTTGTATTAATCTCAAGGTTGTAGAACCTTCGAGATTGGGGTTAGTTGATTACAACTTATAAGGGGAGCAAGTTTTGGTGAGAGAATTACTTTAAGAGTTACAAAGTGTGTAATCAATTTTCGAGATAGTGAAATCCTAGAGAATCTGGGGATTGAACGTATGTTAAGGATTTTGACTGAACCAATATAAATTCATTGTGTCTGATCTTCCTCTCTGTCTCTCTGTTCATCCCTGTTTTACTTGTGTGATTCAGAGGATTAAAAGAAAAAATTATAAATCACCCAATTCAACTCTTAGATAATATTTCACCTTTCACATGTTAGACTGGTTGATCCAGAAGCGAATCTATTGACTAAGTCTATTTGGGTTAGCAGAGAGAAAAGTGACTTAGTTTCTATATGAATTTTGTGGAAGTAAGATAAGATAAAAGTTATATTGTAAATATGATTTATTTTTAAATTGACAGTGACAAAAGTGTTTTTTTCCCCAAACGGAAACATATTTAAATTATTATTTGAAAAGTAAGTTGAGATGGAAAATGACTAAAGAATGCATGAATTTTATTGAATATTACATATACTAATATTAGTTGTATATATTATGATAATTGAAAAAAAATTAAATTTAAATTATTGTTAAAAAATTAAAAAAAAACATTTGTATTAAAGATAATGTAGGAATGTTTGCTTAGAACGCTATGTCAAGTGAATCATTATTTGATTTCATCACCCATATATAATTTGGCTTCTTGATTATTATTACCACATATTAATTTGTGAGTGTCCAATTTAAAAAACTAGCGTTAGGCGTCATGGAGATTAGAAACTTCCCCAATTTTAATTTTTAATGCACAATTACCCACAAAGTGCGTTTTTAATTTTTTTTAAAAATTTTTATTTCGCAGAGTTTAATAGTTATTTACTATGATCCTTTCACAATCACTCTTCTGGATAATTCTCAATACCATTCATTTCTCTCTCTCAAAATTAATTCCCAAAGTGTGTTTGGTTTAAGAAGAGGGGTGGGAGGGGAGCAATCTTTAGAAAAGAAATTGATGAAATTGTTATTCATAAGAAGATTTTTTTTATTTTTTATTTAGAATATATTTTGAGAACAGTGAAAATTTTTCATGAGCTATTTTATAAAAGAGAAAAAATTTCTCTCTCTTCTTTTCTTCCCACTCCCTCCCCTCCAACCGAAGGCAAATCTTTCAGCTATTTGATATCTAGATTCAACTTCAAAGGCCTCGATCAACCACCACCACCACCTGCTGCCACCGCCGCTCATCAACCACAGCATCATGCTCCTGACGATCTAGCGAAGAAGGTATGTTGCCTCCCAATCTCTGGTACTTAAGCCTAGGCTCCTCTTCATCTTCCTCTTCGCCTTCTTCCTCTTCTTCTTCACCTTCATCTTCTCTCTCGTCATCGTTCTCAAACAGAATCGACCCTCTTTAGTCTCTTAAATAAAGATGGGTTAGCATCCTTCAAGGTTAGATGCAAAAAATGCTCCACTGCCAACACTACGCCAATGTTCGGTATTTTGACTTCTTAAAGAATAAGCTTTTTTGGGAGAAGCCCATTTACCCAAATGCTTAATTACCTAACTAAGTTTTCCTTCCTATTAAGTTTTTTTCCTTCTCAAACGCTTACTCAAACAAAAACAATAAGCAAAGAAGCTCAACAGTGATTGTTGGGCAAGTTAGGAACTATAAATTTATTGCAACTCCTAACTTGAGAGGGAGTATTAGAAGATGGTTGTGTAATTTATCATGTTTAGTTTAGTAATTTTGGTGTTATGTTGTAAAGGTTGTTTGTCTGGTATTACGAGAGAGAGTGTGTGTGTGTGTTTTTTTTTAATAAAGAAAAGTTTTGGAAGGATTTAACGTCAATCTCCTACCAAAGTTAAGATATGGCTCCAAGATCTTTGAGCACTTAATAGGGACTTACGAGATCGCCTACCGAAGGAGTCCCAGCGACGATAGCATGGATCGAACACACATCCCTTACCATCTATGCCAACTTCCTTTGGCAGTATTACGAGTATTTGTGTAGAGTGTGATTTAAAGTCATTAGGATAGTTGGGCCTTAAACCCATTAAGGCCCATTATGGTGTATATAAGTATAAGGACCCTGATTGTTATGTACAGTGATGATTGTTTCCAAATTGTTTTACAGATTAATACATGTGAAAAGTTCACACACACACACACACACGTATATAGAACCTCAAGTATCTTTGTATACTGCAACCTAACTCTCATTGAATATTCTTCTCAGAGTTGATGTGTTCTTTTTTCCCCCCTTCTTCTTTGAAACTGGCGTTTTCTTTTTTTCTGAAGTTGGAAGCATGCACAAGTCCAAAACAGCTAACCCTTTCTTAATTTCCTTTTAAAGATGCAAAATTTGTCAAGTTTCTGCATTTTCCAGTGTGAGGTTTTGAAAGCTCCTCCCTCTTGTGCTTTAACATAAAACTTATTTACCGAACTTTATTAAATTAAAAAAGTTAACTAAGTTAATTATTATGACACTATTTTTAAAAACCCTCTAATCATCTGTCATAATTCCTTCATTATCTTTCTTTCTTATTTATTGTTGATGGAGCATTAATAGAACTAAATTAAGAAAATATTGACAATTAATATGAAAAATAATTTTTATATTTAGGACCATTATGGAATTTTAGGCGGAGGGAGTATAAATTAAGTTGGGCTTAAACAAGATCACAGCTTGAAACTGATCAAGCAACAACAACTAAATATTCACGGCTGTAAAGGTTCATATATATGCCCAGTCCTCTAAAGTATAGAGGCTAGATCCTGTACTTTTTTTAAAAAAAAAAATCAAAGCTAGATCTTGTACTTGAAGAAGAGCCTAGACACAGTTGCACTTTTGCAGCCATATAATTATAGAAAAGTCAATAAAAAATATAAAAGAAATTGGGAGGGAAAAAGAAGGTTTGCTGAACATCATGATAAGTTAGGCAGTGGCTACCCTCCTTAACAAGGAGGGTCCACTGCACCCAGGGACACTGAGATTTTTTTTTATTATGTTATTTATTTTTTTTTATGTTAGATTTTACACTGAAAAGGGGTGCAATGGATCTTCCTTGTCAAGGAAAGTAGCCGCTCCCGATAAGTTAGTCCTTTTCATCATCGAATCGAATAAATCTCCTCTCTTTTTTTTAGGACCTTTACGGAGATATACTTTTGTGATTTTATTTTGTTATGCTTTTTTACACATTTTTGTTGTTCTTCAATCCATCAGATCAGCAGCGTTATGAAATTTTTTACAACGGAAGTGACCCACAGTCATCAAATCCAGATGTTTCCATGAGAATTGCTTGCCAAACACCTGTTTTGTTCGAATGAACACATACCCAGAATGCCCAATTATCTTCAAAGGTGTTCGGCTTATTGTACACCAAGAGTAAGTTAGAGGCTTTACACACACACACACTATCTGACAATCAGTATCCTAAAGTTTTTCTATATCTTATTATTAGGTATCCGGGCAACTACTTAGTGCCTGTTTGGATGGCACTGAAAACTTAGGTTTTACGTAAGTCGAGACAAAACTCCTCTTATATTATACTTCCATCGTACTACGAGTAAAACGTAAAACTTAGGTTTTAGATGGTTTCCAAAGTTTGGTTTCAGGGTGTCCCTCTTGGTGTAGGTGTTTCATGTAGAACTCAAAGTCGAGACCCAAATGATTTTTAATAACCATTATTAATTTGTCATTTTTCCGCGTGAATTATATGGCGGTTGTTTCAATAGAACTATTATTTATTTTCCTATTCATTATGGTTGTTAAGAAAGATTATAAGAATCATTATTTATTTTACTTCATGATGGATTTTCTGTATGAACCGTTGAATATATTCTTTTTTGTTTTTACAAAATATTTAAAAAGGAAAAATGATAGAACGAAAAGAAAAGAAAGAATAGTGGCAAGTAGTCTAATGAACTGATAAGTTCACCGGGCTACTAATTACCAAAGGATTGACAAGGATCATTGTTAGGATCATGACTAATCTCATACTCATCAATTATGGGATTGGCCTTCATGTTAATACGGGAGAGGTATCCAGAAAGCCTCCTTATGGCATGGTCAGTCTATTGTACATGCCATAACATTGCCTCTAGTTAATGAAGTATAGCATGTGGAGGCGAAGGAGGAGGTGATAGAGGCGGATGTTGGGGAGGACAATCAGGAGGTGGAGGTTGAAGAGGAGGAGGATGACAACAAGAGTTTTTTGGCATGTCTTCGGCATGACGTTTCATCTTGGCGATTGAGCTAAAGAACATATTAAAAAAGAGGACGATGAAGAGAACAAAGGAAAGAAAAATGAAAATGTGGAGTTTAAATAATAAATATCTGGAGGCATGGAGGTGAAGGAGGAGGTGATAGAGGCGGATGTTGGGGAGGACAATCAGGAGGTGGAGGTTAAAGAGGAGGAGGATGATAACAAGAGTTTCCTGGCATATCTTTGGCATGACGTTTCATCTTGGCAATTGAGCAAAAGAACAAATTAAAGAAGAAGACAATGAAGAGAATGAAGGAAACAAAAATGAAAATGTGGAGTTTAAATAATAAACATCTGGAAGGGACATAAAAAAAAAAACCATCATTGCATGTGTTGGAAGTCAAACAAGGCGTAATGAAATGATACCCAATTCTCCTGATAATCATTATATAAGATAGGTGCATCCATAGTCAGCATGTATGTAGAAGATGAAAGATTTCGAAAGCTTTAACAAGCATTTATTAAGTTAGAATCGTTAATTATATTTGTAAGAATACTTTACTGTTTTTTAATTAATAATTGTGAATTATTAAGTTTTTTTTAAACTTTATTATCAACTTAATATTTATTAAGTTAGAACCGTTGAGTATATATGTTGGCACAAATACTTTACAGTTCTTAATTAATAACTATGGATTATTAACTTTTTTTGTTAACTTTATTATTAACTTAACGTTTATTAAATTAGAACTATTAAGTATGCTGGCAAGAATACTTTATTATGCGTAATATCCTAATATCTGCCCTATTAAATTCCTTGTACAAAGTGCATATTTAGTGGAATGGAATAGTAAAATATGAGCGAACACTTGATTTTTCTGAAATTTTAAATTTTGAGATATGATGCAATATAAAAATATTTGTCATGGGATTAATATCCCAATGGCTAATTGAGGTAATGATTTTGGTAAAAAGAAGGTCATTTGAATTTTTCCTTAATAAATATGCTTAAGGAATAAAATGTTAATAATGGCTTTTATTTGCTGAAGTTGGAATTCACTTGTTGATTTTGGCTAACAAGTGAAATTCTCCAATGCTAATGTGACAATACGTAAGTGATTTAAAAGTGTAATAGGGAGATCATGTGACCAAGGTTAATTTCAAACAAAAAGGAGGAAGAAAAGAAAAATATGTGTCATGTTAAACCTTGGTAAATAAATGGTAACACTGGTGTAATAAATGGACATACGAACAAGGGTGATGAGACAATCTTGGGACTCACTACAAAGAAACCTCGGATTATTACCCACGGAATTACCGACAGAAAAAATTCCGTCGGAAATTACATATAGAATTCCGTGGGTAATTCCATGGGTAATGTCTTTTTCCATGATTTTTCCTCTAATGGACGTGTTCTGTTGGAAATCTAATTTCATGGTAATTCCATCGGCAATTAGATTTCCAACAAAAAAGATCTGTTAGAGAAAAAATCGTGGGAAAAGATATTATCCACAGAATTACTGACAAGATTCTGTGGATAATTAAAATTACCGACGAAATTCTGTAGGTAATTTCTGATGGAATTTTTTCCGTCAATAATTCTGTGGGTAATCCGAGGTTTTTTTGTAGTGGCTCTCTTCTTAGGGGCATTTCGGTTGGCAAGGGCAAGGAAGGACATGGAATGGTAATTACATGATAGCATGTATTAAGTCAAGAGGAGTAAGGGGTAAGTTTCTTACGTGTGCTTAGGGTTTTGCCAAGTGTTCAAAGGGAAGTCAAGATACTTTTGACATATGGTAAGACACATTCAAGAGGCCCCAAATTACTCTCTAATTTCGTGCAAATGAAGAAGGGAAGAGTGATAAATATCAAAATGGCATATGACACAAAGTCAAGAAGTGTAATTCTCAAACTTCTTGAGTAAGCCATGGATCTATACCAAGTGTACCAATATGAAGAGCTATGAAGCTAAGATATTTTAAGACATAAAAGAGACTCTTCATGAGGCTTCAATTGGGTCCCTAATTTGTCCAACAAGGAGGGGAAAGAAGCCATATGGATTTGACAAATTGATGACATAATAATAAAGGAACTAGTCATAAAATCTTAAATTATTTCCTAAAATACCACTTGTCAAGCTAGGGAATTTTTGTAACTAAATGACAAGGGACCTATGTACATACAATTAATATGGGAAAGGATGATCAAGATTTCATGAAGAAGCCCCTAATTTCGTGCAAAAGAAGGATCAAGGAAGAAGCAAAAGAATTTTATGTAATGTCCATAGGTTATTAGACAAAGAAAAAGACAAGAAAGTATAAAGGCCAAGCCACTATTGTAAGGGCCATAATTCGGCAACAAAGCAAGGAAAAGAGGAGTATGAAGTTCAACATGTGTAGTACAAATGGATAGGAAAAAATGTCAACAAAGTTTGAAAGCTTGTCTCATGTTGTAAGGCCAAAATTCAATCAAATTCATCCTATTTTGCCAAATGTCTTGATAGGAAAAATTTGAGGACTCGAAGAAGACACCAACACATGGACAAAGGAGACCAAAATGATGACCTAAATTCTTGCCCAACAAGTCATGTATTTCGGTTGAAATGAGGGCAAGGAGAGAGGAAGGAAAAATTAGGAGACAAGCCACAATGAGTTATACAAAGTAAGGGTAATTTTGGACAAGTACCAATAGGGACTCTTAGTAAGGGTAATTTTGGACAATTACCAATAGGGACTCTTAGGTAAATTTTCATCAATTATAAAACACTTCCCGTCCCTCCTATTAGGAAAGGTTTTGTCCAAAAATCTAAAGAAAACACTGAGTATAGAGCTTGGCCGAAACATAGAAGGAAGAAGAGAGGGAACAATACGGTACCAAGGTGAGTATTGTGATTGAAGTTCCAACTTCTCTTCTTCAATTCTTATGTAAGCTTCACATATTGAAAAGCCAATGTATATGGTATTTTTTTTAAGGAAGGCTGAAAGCTAGAAAAGGGCCAAGAAGGAGGAAGATTTCAATAAGTGCAAAGCCAAGTTAAGTAAGTGGTACATAGAGCCTCTTGCACTTGTTTGTGTTATTGGTTGATTTTGGATTAATCTTTTCATGTTTCTTTTAGATTTGAAGATTATAAACTTGAAAATAAGGTTCTGCCCAAAGACTTATGATATGGATTAAAAGGTGTATCAGGCCTGAAGATGAAGTAAGGGGGCAAATAGGAGCATAAAATCATAAACTTGGTAAAATGAAATTTGGAGATTTTTCTGATACACTTTCGGTCAAATCCAATACATAAGGAAATAGTGGGATTTTGACCATTTTGATGCTATCAAAGTGTTTAAAATGAAAAGTTGTGTGGGATAAAGGTTGAAAAATAATTTTGAAAGCATTAGGGCTAAATAGAGAGAGAGAGAGAGAGAGAGAGAGAGAGAGAGAGAGAGAGAGAGATGTGTGTGTGTGTGTGTGTAGCTTTTGTATATATTTTTATGTTTCACAGCCAATGTGTGGCATCCTCCTAATTTCCTTTCAAGATAATTTCAAATAACTTCTAAATCAACATGATCGCACAAGGAGAGCCATTGGAGCCTTATCTGGTGATGTCTTGTTAATAGTCAATCTAAAATTTATTCAGCTTCACTTTTATTGGTTTTCCATATCCTTTGGGTTGAATTATTATATTTACTTTTTTATTATTTGATTTATGTCCATTCATTTCTTACAGATCATAATGTCAAATTCATTCATTAGATAATATGGTTAGTCTTTCATCACATAATCTTGGCTAATTCTATTTGTACAGTTTGTCTAAATCCAAAATAATCAGAATTTGAGATGAAGAATTATGGTGAATAATTATAGTTTAACGTCCACACGATAATGTATGTGTGTGTTTGTTATAGATTGAACATTAATTTGGTTCGATATATATTTACAGACACTCAAACACAGAGCAATAGTTTTCGATCTTTAATATGATCATCGCCTGGTATTTTATGTTGGAAATAATGAGTAAGTGTGTCATAAAAAACAAGTCACACTTTATCTGAGATTGTAGAGCCCAAGTAATAAGTGATCTTGGCCTACTAAATATACTAAGATGAGGAATGAACTTGCACAACAATAGGCTACAGGAGCCAAATGCAATCAAAATCCAGCGATTTCTCCCCACCCCTGCGAAGGAGTTAAAAATGCGGATGGGCACTTTTACTAGACTATGTTTTTTTTTTTTGGGAATATATGAGCTTACTGAAAAATGGCGTTTTCACTTGGCCTCAATAGTGAAACTGCAGGTTGTTTTGTTTTAAAAGTAATAAGAAACAGACTTCCTAAATCATGTTTTATGCTAAACGGACATTGATATATGGTTTTTGAATGTCTTCAATTCCAAATATTTTACACTGAATTATTTAATCGTTTTTAACGTTAAAAAACCTCCAATTCATTACAATTAATAAGTGGCTTCCGAAGTTTAGAATTTCAGGCCAATATAAAGGGTTTCAGTTGGAGGTTTAATATACAACTTGAGTTTTCGGGCACTCCTTTAATTTTCTTCCTCTTGAATATCTTCTCTCTTGCCGAATTCTATTAATTACGTGTCCTTGTTATTTCACCATATTCTTGTAGGAGGAAAGATCCGTTTTATCTTAGAGAGTGATGCATGTAGTTGTTGAATAGTTTTTAAAGAAAGTGTCATTGGATACGACTCGAATTAAGCAAGTTTTTGTTGGTGCTGTCACCAGCAAAATCTACATAGCATTAACATTATAGAGGAATTGAAAGATCTTCCAGATTGCAAGATAATCTAGGTGTTGTGACCAATAATTTATTAGAGTTTTATCAAGTTAATATTTTTCCTATTTATTTTTAATCCATTAGTATGGCATCATGATGAGCTTTGCATTTCTATAAACTAGCTTGTTTCACCCAATTGAATGAGGTGTGGTTCAACATGCCAATTCTAGTAATACATAGGAAAGTGTGTTTAATTAGTATTGCCTCCTGTTTTTAATATAAGACTTAGTTAGGAGGTTGAATTTTATCCTAAATATAATACAAATATATGATATTTTAAGAAAACCAACTTATATATGTTACAAATAACTAATATAACTAATTACTTTAACCTACTCAAAAATTTAAGCCAAAAAAAAAAAACCTACTCAAATTAATTATCGAACCCTTATATTAAAAACTGTATGTAGTAACATATATTACCTCTTTAAAATATAAGTCCCTTCGAACTATCTGTTTGATATATAAGAGTTAAAAGTCAAATTAACTCTCAACCACTTATTTGAGGGATGAGAGTCCCCACCAGCTAGCTACCACTAATGGTAACATAAGTTAGTGATGTGTTTGTTTTTCTATATTCAAAATTAAAATTCATTTTAATTTCAAAGAATATGAGCATCCGTCGTTCCGTATTCCCCTCTTATCCTAAATATAATAACTAGATAATTAATTTAAAAGTTTAAAAAATTAGTTGAATTAGTTATTTATAAAAAATACTATTAGCTTCCCTTAAGTCCCCATATTACATTTGAGCCATTCAATTTTTTTTCCCCAAACGGCGGGGTAAGAGATTCTGAGAAGAAAAGAGAAAGTTCATTCATTCAAGCAAATTACAATACAAAAGAGATATTAATTATATCAAGGACCCAGGTAATATTTTTTAACGGCTGATTATTATATTCTTTTACATATACACACAGTCACACACTGGGTGAGTTATGCATTTTTGGACGGCTTCAGGTCTTTGTGATCTTTCTTTTAACATAAGATATCCGGTTTTTAATATAAGATTTTATTTATAGTGTAAATTGTAGGGCTAATACGTGAGATCTCATAATAAGATAGTATTAATTATATTAATGAGTCTCCTGATTTCTTGTGCTCTACAGGTTGTCGTTGCAATATATTTCTGACTTGAGCAATCACACAAGTTCATCAGGTGACATATACATATAGACACACACACACTGCTGTCCTCTTCATACAACAATATATTTTTTTAATTTGGATAATTGTTAATTGATTTTATATGGAAGAAGTGATTAATATGTTCATAAAAGATATGAATCAATATTATAAAAGATCGAAGCATAATTATGTACAATTGTTGGAACGTTTGAGATGTATTTTGGTAAAGTCATGTCCTTACATATTAACAAACTTAAGTGAAGGATTATGTAGGGAGTTATAATACTAACCCTATGTTTGAGAGAAAATTAGGGGGGGAAATGTTGGGAGGGAAAAACTTCCAAAAATAGTAAAAAAAAAACAAATCTATTTTTGGAAGTTTTCAATCCTAGTATTCCCTCACATCATTTTTGCTCATTTTTCTCTCCTTCCAAACAAAAACATAGGGAAAAAGTCACAAAAGTCAAGTTTCTTTAAATCCTAAAGACACGTGTAAAAGATTATAACATAGATGTGATAACCACAGCTACTTGGTGAGAGGTCGTGTTATTTATGAAGAAAACTTTATATGCTATAAAAATGTAATTCTTCATAAAAAGTTACTTTAAGTTATGTCTATTTGTGAATCAACATATGAGATTTATAAATCCAACATATGATTGTGACTTTTCCATGGTTATGAAACCCGAACCGGACCGGCCGGTTCAAACTGGAAACTAGCGAACCAGCCGGGAAGTTGGTCCAGAAAATCATAGAAACCCGGGTAGTTAGGTTTTTTTTTACAAAATAAAAAACAAAAAAACTCACCGGAAACTTGTGAGAAATAGAACGAGAATAAGAAGAAAGAGGGAGATAGGAGGAGACGGAAATCATCAAAACTAGTAACAAATCTTGAAGCACCAGCCAGATAATCAAAGCAAAAAATACAGAGAATCGGTGATGGGATCTTCTTACAGCCAGATCTGGACAGATTGACGACAAGATCTCAAAGAAACTACAAGGTGAGGAAGAAGAGCAATCGTTGGCTAGATCCGAACAGAATGAACGACGCCGAGCACAGGCAAAAGCACATTGAGTTTGGACTGAATCGAGTTTTGAGAGAGCTTGAAACTCGAATGAAATTGGACCTTTCTCTCAAATATCTCCCTCATTTGTTCGACTAATATGAGTTTTCTTTTGAAACAAAATAGATGGAATTAGTACTAAAGTCCCCTTGGATTGATGATGACAGCTATGCACGTCTCACGATGATGAAGTAAAGTCTAATGTGTGCCAATTGCCAAACCATTAATTTTATGGGAAATATAAGAGCATAGGTGATAGGTCATGTCATAGCCAACGTACCAAACCATTAATTTTATAAGAAATATAAAATATTTTTTTAATTTTTTTTATAATTTCATATTAATAATTCAAAAATTTTTACTTTCTTAACGGTTTAGCTCCGGTTTGACTCCGGTATGACCCACTAACCCTTGACCCAGTACCTCGACCGGTCCGGTTTTAATAACCTTGGACTTTTCAACTAAAGAGATTAGTTGCTTCAATAGGCACCATTTCAAAGCACCACTTCATTGTTTAAAAATACAGTGCACCATCACTTCATTCACACACAACAAGAAGAAGAAGATCAAGCTCATTGTGTAACTTTCTTCTTCGTCTCTTCTTCTTATACTCTCCAATGGAACAGGCTCACCAGCAACAATTAAGAATTTGGGGTACCAGAAATTTCTTTGATGGGTTTATAAATTTCTTTATACTACTAGTTTTACTATTGTTGTCGTTGCCAGCTGCAGCATTTGAACTAGAATAAATGTTCCTTCTACTTTTATTAAATTATTTTGAATCATCACAGTAAATATTAATGTGGTTTATAGATTTTTTGTTACATTTGTTAAATTTAGGGAATTATTCCACAGAAATTCCTACTTATGTCCACTACTAGTACTCAAAATATAGAAGTGGACAGCCATTATATATTCTGAAAATGAATGTTTGGCTTCTTTTATCGTGTGCGTGTAAAATAGTTATATGCATGTACTCTAATCTCCTTCATGGAAAAAAAAAACCTTATTTCTTTTTTAGTACAGTCTTCTTCAAATTACTTTATAATATTTAGTTCTAACTTTTTTCAGGAGAACTCGAAGCAAAAATAGATTTCGAACCTCCATTGCCAGAAGCCAGCAAGAAACTTCTTTAATAATATTTCAAATTGCACCTTAACCCTTTTTTTTTTTTTTTGGCTCACGAGCTTTGTCTACTCTATTTTCAAATCAAGTACTGAAGCATTTGCCAGAAAGGCCGGGCCTCTGGAAGAAATGTTGGCTGGAATTCTAGGTGAGGAAGTGAACATTATGAAATGCAGAAATTTCAGGGAAAACTACTTGCCAACCACAAGCATTGTTCGGCTGAATAGATATCCACCATGCCCAATTCCCAAACTGCACGTGTTTGGATTCGTGCCTCATAGTGACTTCACTTTCCTCACCATTGTGTTTCAAAACCAGGTTGGGGTATTGCAATTACTCAGAGATGGAAAGTGGTTAATATTGGTGATATGATTTATTTCAGGTGTGCGTGTGCGTGTGCCTCCCTCACCATCCTCAAGACTTGTTATTATCTAAAAATAACTAAACTATACAAAAACCCTCGTGAAGTCTATGTCGTACGTAAATAATCTCTCTAACCTTTGAAACTTAAAAATATTGATTATATATCCCTACACTAAACTCCTTGAAATTTTACATTTGTAAATATAAATCCCATAATGGATATTTCAATTTCTTCTGGAAGTAACTTGAGATAATTAACCAGTTACATGGAGTTTTTCAATTTTCAAACACAACGATCAACCAAACTATAGGCCTGAAAAAGACAGTAATGAGATGCTTTCAGGAATGTATATGATGACTTCCTAATTTTAATAGATTTGAGATATATTTAAGAAGTCATTAATACTAAATTAAAGAGATTTACTTAAGATTTTAAGAGAAATCAAATTAGACACATCATTTGTGAGATTTCAATTTAAAATAAATGTTTTTGAGTTTAGGAAATAAATAATAGTAATTAATTTTTTTAAAAAAAAAAAAGAGGAAAAAAAAGGAAAAGAAGAAATAAATAATTATTTCTATTATTATTTATTAGTATTATTATTATGTGCCTTTCTATTGCTTTTGCTTCATAGATAATGTCATTGAGCCATTCAAATGGATTGGGCCGAATGTGAATTGAGGAATGAATTGAAGAAGCTGGCCCACGAATGAATGAAGACATTGGAAGAAGAGCAGAAACGTACAGGAGGGAGGGAGCATTATTATTTCATGAGCTATTTTCATTTGGGCCGAATGGACATTGGGCTGAGTCATTGGAGATTGAAGAAAAACGCATGGGCCCACGTTGGATTAGAGGAATCAATTGAATTAAACCTAACAGAAGAGAAAGGTGAGACGGAGAGAAGAGAAAAGAACAGAATACGCGAAGGGAAGAGGGGAAGAAACAGAACCGGAAATTGGAGACGCGAAGGCGAGAGCTGGAGTCTGACGCGCGGAAATGAATTGAAGAAACAGAGGAGAACGCGCAGAGCCAAGACGCAAGGAACCAGAGAGAAGAGGCTGCTGTGTTGCTGATTCTTCTTCCTATTTTTTGTTTTGTTTCTCCCTTGATTAGTTTAGTTTCAATTTCTTTTCATTCTCTATGTCTCAGAACTTAGATTTAATTTGCTGTGATTTACTGAGTAGCTAAACTTTTTATTCCAGGATTCTTTTGACCCTTTTGTATGGATTAATATTTGGATAATCCTCTCTTTTAGTAGATAAATATTTATATGTATTGATTTTAATATAGGCTTAATGCTTCTAAGTGCTTGACCACCATTTAGATGATTTATTCACTTATGTTTGACTTGAGAAAGCTAATCTAGGTGTAGAACTTGATTGAAAGCATGCTTGTCTTGAAGTTTACTTGATAAATGGATAGTTTGTTGGTAAAATAGTGATATATTTACCAAACATTGTCACATTAAGGTTGTTGTTCAAATATTGATTCTCATTAATTGTAACAAAAGATTGTGCATTTTAATGAGAAGAGAAACTTGATATTAACTTGAGAGAGATTGTGCATTTTAATGAAAAGAGAAACTTGATATTAACTTGAGAGAACTTGTTAAGTATTTGTGAACCTTAGACTAACACATATATATATATGGAAATACTAAAAGAGAGGAAATTAATTCAGTATTATGAAATGTAAAAAGGGGAAAAAGAATCATAGGCTTTTATTAAATCCTTAAAAATCCAAAAATCATTTACTTTTATTAATTTTTATTTTTAGAAATAGTCTTTAAATATTTTCCTTTCTCATCAAAGCTTATTTTGGCTCAACTAAATTGAATTCACTAAGTTCATTGTTTGACCAATTTGTTACACTAATCCTTATCGGACGATACTCTACTTATTATTTTATTACTTGACTCATACACTTGCGAGACCAACAGTATAGTATAGTGGGACAAATAAGAATCAAAATAATTTAAAGAAAATAAGACCCCACAAAGAGATCTTTCTTATAATTTCTTACTTAATTAGGGCTTCTCTCTTAGAAAGCAGAAACTTGAGAAAAAACCATACCTTTGAGACTTGAAAACACTTATGTATGTGTTTGGATATTGCAGGCAGCTAGAGCAATGGAGTTTATAAAAGCATAAGACACAGAGTTATGGCTGCGCAGAAGGTAGAGATGTTTTCTGTAGCATATTTCCATCTTCCTTCTTACGATGCAGTGATAGAGAGCACTGGCACACTCAAAGTTTATAGAAACTTCACTTTTAGAGAGTATAAACAGCAAACTGAGAAAGATGCCAAGGAAACTGGAGATAAAGTGGGGCTCGCTAGGTTTCTTTCCTAGAAGAAATGAGCAAGGTTTTATCTAAGAGAATCTTTAGAGGATAAAATACGGATATTCATCTATTAGAATTGAAATTTATTTATTTATCTTTTAATATTTTTTTTGAGATTTTTATTCAGTATCCTCCGTTTCAAATCCGTGGCTACTTTTCTCAACATAAGTATCTTCTCTAAGACTCGAACTCAAAACCTAAAGAAATCTAGTAGGATGTTACACCTCTAAACTAACTCCATGTTGGTTATCTTTTAGGAACTGGCTTTCCTCCTCTGCAATAACCCTCCGCTGCGGTCCGCTGCAATGAAGTGACGCCGTTTTGGCTCAAAAAACTGAGCATGTGCCTTTTTTTTTTTAAAAAAAAAATAGGATACTGATTGGTACTAAAAAAAATACTTCAAGATACTAAACAATACTGAAAAAATACTTCATGATCTTGAAAAATTATTTTAGGCTCTTGAAAAAATATCCTTAAGTATATTCTTAGTATCAATCAGCATCCTAAAATACCAGTTAGTACCAATCAGTAGCCTAAAATATTTTTTCAAGATCTTAAAATAATTTTTCAAGATCTTAAAATATTTTTCTAGTATCCTGATAATTTTTTAAGATCATGAAGTATTTTTTCAGTATTAGTCAGTATCTTAAAATATTTTTTTAGTACCATTCAGTTTCCTTAAATATTTTTTCAACAGCCTAAAATAACTTTCCAAGATCATGAAGTATTTTTTTAGTATTGTTTAATATATTTTTTCAAGAGCCTAAAATAATTTTCCAAGATCATGAAGTATTTTTTCAGTACTATTTAGTATAATGAAGTATTTTTTTTAGTACTATGTCAGTATCCTAATTTTTTTTTTTTAAAAAAAAGGCCAGCTTTTTGAGCCAAAACGGCGTCACTTCATTGCAGCGGAGGGTTCTTGCAGAGGAGGAAAGCCGGTTCCTATCTTTTAATATTAGTAGTATCTCAATAAAATAGGATTATATCGATGTTATCCAATAATCATTGTTGTTATCTTAGAATTTAGATTTAAATTAAATTTATCATTATTTTATTATTTCTATAGCTCTATAAACAAAGCTCGTGTATTTTATTTGTATTCCGTTTTAATCATTAATTGGATAAGAATTCATATTTTCTCGGCCTCATCTCCCTCCTTTATCTCTCTTCCCTCCCCTCTCGGTCCTTTTGTCCCCCTCATCAAATTTAATCAAGTTATTTATCTAAAAAAAAAAAAAATCTAATGAACGCATTTTTTAATAGAAAATAATTAAAAAAATACCACTTAACTTCAAAATCCTATTGACAATAATAATAAGGGGATTAACAAAAATAACGCTAAAGCAATTGATAACTCATTTTGTTAGAAAATCACCTATTTGAAAGTTTGAAATTCAAATAGTATTTTCTTGAGATTTTTCCTTTTTTATTTTCAAAAAATAATGTCGAGTAGGTTAATATGGTCTTCAATATGAATATGCTGTTCATATCTCATCTCGATTTAAAATGATGAAATTTTAATTCCCCCCCCCCCCCCCCCCTCGCCCAAAAAAATAAAAAATAAATTTGACGGCAAATCTTTTAAATTTTGTTGCTCTTAATAAATTGACACACAAGATTTTGATGGAAGATTGTGAGTTAGAGATAATTTTTATAATTGCTTTTTCAAAAATCTTTCCATTTTTATATGTTCTATTGGTTAATAGAGCTTTTGTTTGGGGAAAAAAAACATAGCATGCAAAAAGATGATTTTGTCAAGATTGAGTTTTAATATAAATTAAACTAAACTATTTTTTTAAAAAAAATATATTAGTTTTTGAGTCTATTAAAGCCTTTAAATTTTGGGCTTAATTTTTTTTTTTGGGTTAAAGTGCAAAAAATACACATGAGCTTTTTCCCCATGAGCGCTCATCACCTCGTGTTTTTTTTTTTGAGCAAAAATACACACGTGGTTACCATTTTGGAGCAAAAGTCACATCCCACCGTTAAGTTACTATACACCGTGATGAGAGAGAAAAAGATGAAGTGAATAGTAACATAACGGCAGTGAACAGTAACTTAATGGTGGGATGTGACTTTTGCTCCAAAATGATAACCACGTGTATATTTTTGCTCTAAAAATAAGCACGTGGTGCTGAGCGCTCATGGGAAAAAAACTCATGTATATTATTGCACCTTAACCTTTTTTAAAAAAAAAAATACGCTCCTATCTTAAGTATGTATGACAGTTGAATATGAATTTGCTATTATATTTCAGGGGTGAAAAGAATCGAAATATATTTATGTTGTTAGTTAAAAATGTGTACAAAAATTAAGTATACTAAGTTGAATCCATGTGTGAGTAAGATTTTTTAGGTTATGCCTCTCCCATCACTATCACTTAGATGGTGCCTAAAAAAAACAAAGAGCCATTTGGTTCAATCCCGTTACACCCTGTGTAATGCAGTACAATGCGATGCAATAGATAGTACAATGCAATATAAATTATAGGGCTAGTGTTTAGTTGCATTTTTAAGCAAGGTGCAATGAGCTATTTTTTTTATAATTATTTAAAATTAATATATCACACAAAGTTTATTTTATCATTGATAGAATATTGTAGAAAAAATAGTTAAGAGTCATTGTGTTGCCTTATAATAACCATCACGCTATCTCGCCGAAGATCATCTGATGTCAATGGTTGTGGTGGTGAAGACAGTAGTAATAGTGATGTGGCGGTAGGGATGGCAGGTGGTGACAACTACACGGTGGAGGAGGAGGTAGTGTTGGCGGCAACGAGTGGAGGTGGTGGCAAGGTGGTGAAAGAGGAGGTAGTAGTGGCGATGATGGCAATGGTGGAGGCAATGGTGGAGGTGGAGGTGGTGGCAGCAAGGTGGGCGATGATGGTGATAGTGGAGGAGGAGGTAATAGTGGCAACAACAACAACAATGGAGGTGGTGGTAGTGGAGATGGCAATGACGGCAGTAGAGGAGGAGGAGGAGGTAGTGGCGGTGGCCACAATGGTGGAGGTGACGACAGTGGCGTGGGGTGGCGACGAAGGTAGAGGAGGAGATAATGGCTGTGGCAGTTGTAGCATGGTGTAATAGGTGAAATGAGACAAGTGAAAAAAAGAAAAAAGAAAAGGAAATTAAATAGAATAGTAAATTGAACCTTTTCAACTATGCAATGGTTTGGTAATGAGTATTCATAGGGGAGAGGTATGAACAAGAATTACTAATTTTTTGATAATCATCGTTACCATGGTAAACCCTATTATCATGCTAAAGAGCAATCAAACATTCTTATCAATCATGATTACCATTTCAGGCATTCAATTTGGTTGAACCAAACGGACTCAAAATTCAAAAACACTCCGGTCAAATAAAAAGTGACATATGGTGGGCTATGCAATTGCAATTATATGTTCCATGTCGAATGCTTTTTTTTTCCCCAATTATATCTGCAGGGTTTCACCGACAAGCAATTAATTATAATTTTTCCCTTGATTAAAAAGTAATTAACCTCCCTTCTTAATCTAAACAATTAATCACACGCCAAACCATGCTACTTTCGTCACGCTCTCACCTCCGAAGCATTGTGCAAAGTCCACTTTTGTCATGTCAATCATCGGTGTTATACTATATATAATTATGAATCCGGAAACATCTTAATTACTCTTAACTATTGCTGGCTAAAAAAAAAATACTTTTAACTAATAATACATTAATAATTATCAAATTCAAAGCATTTTGTGATTAAATTTATTGTATTAGTTAGTTACAAAGAAATCAAATCATCAATTTCATTAATAATTAGATTTTTATATGTAATAAAATCAATAGTAAGTCATTCTATTAATGAATTATAGCTAAATATAAAATTTATATGAGTATTTAATAGTTATAACTCATATATATCGGGCAAAAAAAAAACTAATATATTTATACATAATATACTCTAATTCATTGTAAAAATAATAATCTCAAGAACCTCTCCTCAATTATTGTTTGTGAACCTTAATTCCATGTTATGTTCTTTGTTTTTTTTCCCCTTTTTTCCCAATATGTTTAGTTACGTTCATTATTTACTGTGAAAAATCATCAATAATAATCTGAATGGCCAAAGAGAAGAAATTCAGAATTGTCCGCCGTGGCAAAATAATACCCCCTCCAATGACACGAGATCGATAATTAATTCACCATTCCTCAAAAACTTTAGTTGACAAGACTTGTATGCATTTTCAGCACCACTTATATGTATAAAGAACATTTATATCTAAATATTTTTGTATTATCAATATTTACAATTATACGCTTGAAGGCGTCTGAATATAACGTCATAGCTTTAATCCCTGTACGTACAGTTGGCCTCATGACTCAATGAGATATACTATGTGTTTAAGTTAACTTCAGAGGGTGATGGTGATGAGAATATACATACACACATATAAATTGCTCAAACTGCCTACATGGGAATTAATGAATTATGAATTGATATTTATAAGCGCATATACCCTTTTTTGCTCAGATAACAAAAATTCTCAGCCAAGCCATCAAGACAAAAATGATGATGATGATGATGATGATGATGATGGAGGAGAGATAATTTACTTAGGGGACTTACGAAGAAGAAGGGCTTCAAATCCAACTCAATGAAACTAGTTAGCATGAGACTTATTATTGTGATAACCCTATTTTTATACATGTATTATTGTATAAAAATGAATATCTTATTATTGGGATATATGGAATTTCTATTAAATCCATGACAAATGATATTTGTTCTAATCTAATTGATTACTAAAGGATCATTATTGCACCTTAAAAGAAGTGGTGGCATAAGAGGAAAAAGGAAATTTCAAGAAGCACACATGGCAAAATTTAGAGGGTTATTAACAAAATACCTCTGGGTTTGAAAGTGATAGCTCTATTGGTGATGTCACCATAAATTGACACATGAGCTTGAATCCAAATATGAATAAAAGGACATTAGATATCCATTTGGTATATGCATGGAAGTGACGCATGGATAGGGAGGAAAGGAGAAGACAAAGCAATTAGTATGAAGTTGGAGACAAGAATTATATAGAAAACCTTAGAAAGACAAATGTCATAATATGAGATTATTAAGCTTCATGGACAATAAATTTATCACATAATTAACAAGAAGACATCTAGATCATGGCCTCATGTCTTTATATAAATTAAAGAGTAATTAGAAGGGACACATGTACACACGTATCTAATAAGGATTAAAGGATAAGATAGCTCTTCCAAGAGATTAAAAAATAGCGGCTACATGAGGACGTGGAGAAAAATTATGCCAAAAACACATGGAAAGATAAGGATTAAAGGGAGTAACACCTAAGCTACCAAGTGTCAATATGATATTTAAAGAAGATTAGTTGAGGATACTTGTATACATTTGATTAAAAATGTGAGATACCTAATCACCTTTTTCATTAAGCAAAGTATTTTAACCACAAGTAGGCATAGGATTAAAGATATTTTGAGCCAAAAGGAGACATATGGCATGCTCACAAGGGGGGAGGAAGAAAAATCAGATTTCTCTAGAAAAAGGAAGAAGAACCTAGAGATTTCAAGAGGTAATTAGTAAGGGCAAGTTAATAAATCACAAAGAAATATTTTATGGACAAGGACTCCTATAAATAGGACTTCATCCTCCCTCATTTTGGCAAGCAAGAGGCGCCACATATATACAAGAGAGGAGAAAGAAGAAAGTTGGGAGAATTACAAGGAAGAAGAGTTTCCAAAAAAGAAGAGAAGGAAGTTATAAGATTTATTATACTTCCTTTAAATTCATAAAAATATGCCTAAGCTTTTAACTAGTGATCTTGTATAATATTATTGAAGTTCTAGTTATAATCATGAAGGAGTTCAAGAAGAAGTAGCTAAAGAAGTTAAAACATTGAGCAGGTAAGTCATTTCTTCTAACTTCTTGTAATTTTGCAAAAAGATTAAGGAAATTTTGGCCAATAGCTAGAACTTGATGATATGATTTTATTTTGGTGATTTTGATAGTCTAAAAGTGTTTAAAATGGAATTTTGTATAAGAAAGATTATGGAGCATAATTTTGAAAGTATTGAAGTTAAAGTATAACCATATGCAAATTGAGAAGATGAAAAAGACCAGCAAGGGCATTTTCATAAACTGGGAATGATTTATGTGTCCCTAGCTTTGGCAAGTATTTTTAGTTGAAAATAGACATGTCAAGGGTCATGTAGATTTTTGGAATACCCCAATCAGATTTTTCTACAATTAGTTATAAATTTTTTAAGTTAGGTTAAATTTCTGAAATTTTCAAGGCTTTATGCGAAAATGAAGAATAAATGACCAATAAAGGGATACTTATTAACAAAGAGCATTAATGAGTTTCAAATAGTGAACAGATTCTTTATACAAGTGTATAGTTACATATTTTAAAAAAAGAGCTTATATTGGCAATAACATTGTTTATACTATATTATTTTAGGTTTATCGTTCCTATTTAGTAGTCGAAAGTTTGTTATCTTACTAATCAACTAATTGCAGGAAAGTAACATTAATCTTACATGCCATGTATGACTTTATATGTATGTTTTACCATAATTGTGTATACATTCAGTGTTATTATTTTCCAAGCGCTTTGGTACCAAAACCTGCTGTGTGCGACCCTTGGCATTGATGTGTGTCTTATTAAGCAATTTGTGTTATGTGATTGCTTGTTTCATATTAGGCTTTGTGTCTCGTTGTGTGTGACCGATTGAATGCTGCATGGTTTATATTTGTAATTTTCTTACATACTTTGTGTTGGAAATTATGCCCTAGGGGCTAATCATTAAATAACTTTCTAATTTGATTTATAAAGATAAATCAAATCAGTTGGCTTCTAATTTGCATTAAATAAATTAATTGGATTAAATCAATTAGACAGATTTAATTTCCAATTCAATTTCAAAATTAATAAGATTAATTTTGAATATTTAATGTGGCCCATAAGGGTTATAAAATATTTTTAGGTTGTAAGTAATTCGATTACACACTACACACAAGAGAATTGTAGAGCCACAAAAAGAGCCCTAGAAGAGAGACGTGAGACAAAAGCTTGAGGCGCTAGCACGCTGCCGTTCGTGTTGGAGTGTTGTTTGGTGTGGATACCGGTAGAGGGAGTGGATTCGTAGAGTCGGCTCCTAGAGATTGATTGACCGAAGAAGGTGTTAGGCCACGAGTTTGCAAAGCACGCACACGAGTTTGCATAGGTATGCTTCTTATTTACTAACTCGATTTAAACACTGTTGATAGATCCTCTTCTTGGGATTCGTAATTTATTGGATAAATTTAATTCCGTTGCGTGTACGAATCCCAACAGTGGCATCAGAGCCAGATCAATTGTGCATTTAAATTGGGTTTATGTTCTTAATGTGATTATATATGAGATATATTGTGTGTTTATGCTTAACCATATTTTGTAAATCAATTGGCAACATGTAATAATTATTAACATAACGTGTAACTCAATTATAACATGTTGCATTATTTCAAAAATTATATATTGTATATAATTTTGATATATGTATATATATATTATAACATTACATGATATTATGACACGTAATATTAGGCATTAGGCAGCACATTATTATGTCAATTGGAAATCAATGGTAATTGGCATTAACGTGGGAATTGGCATTAAATGGGAGAAGCCCCATAATTATAATTGTTATAATTATTTATTAACGTATGACGTTGATTTAATTATTATAATTATTAATTGATGGGAATTGGGAATTAACATCATATTATAATTATTATGATTATTAATTGCTAGAGATAATCATGACATTTTCTTTCATATTTTATGAATTAATACTTGTTATGATTTACTTTCAAATTGTTTGGGTATGGTGAACAACATGGCTCTAGAATTTACAAGTGGTTGTAATTTTTAAATATGGCCTGCGAGCCATGCCTTTCTCTAAATATTCTTGATGTACATTCTTTTCTCATCTCACTCCCCTCGAATGTTTAAACGAGGTTTCTCTTGATGTAATTTTCTTTTCTTATTTAGAGAAGTCCCCTCATTAGCTTGAGAGGATTTTAGGTTAGGAGAGCCATGTTGTGTCACGTTTTAATTATACTTTTGATTAGATCATGGAATGTTTATTTTGCGTATTATGTGTTGTTTGTATGAGATACAACTATTATTGCATTCACATAAATATAATTAATTAGATTAAACCCTCCAAATGAAATCTTAAGTCGTAATGCCATCAATTAATGGATACTTGTCAAAGCCTAGATCGCTTATTTGTATGTTCCACCAAAGTGGATGCACTTGAGTTATCTTGGTGAGACAAGAGTGGGTAATGGTGATACTAAACATTCATTATTGTCTTGACTTAATTGAGATTATCAAAACGGTTTTGGATCTCAAGGCATTAGATGAGATTAAACATGTCAAGTCATATGATGATCGAATCCCATAAAGATCTAAGAGTTACATGTGATGTAATTGGTAAAAAAGTTACCTACCTAAAAAACTTGATTTTAAGCGTCCTGCCAAAGTAGACTTAAATTTAAGCGAAATATGGATCTTAGCCCACTAGAAATAATATTGAGGGTTATTAATTCAGTGGGAGATTATTAATTAACTTTGCATATATATTTTTTTTAATTGTAGAATCATGTCCACTAGTAATACTGCTACATTATCGCTGCGATCAGTCCTTGAGAAGGACAAACTAAATGGGACAAACTTTCTTGACTGGTTTAGAAATTTGAGAATTGTTCTCAAACACGAAAGAAAGGTTTATGTCATCAATCAACCCATTCCTAACAAGCCTGCAGCTAATGCTCCAAGAGCTCAAAGAGATGCTTACATGAAGCATAAGGATGACTCTGTGGATGTAGGATGTCTAATGCTTGCCACTATGGTTCCAGAGCTCCAAAGAGATCTAGAACATATGGAGGCTTTTGAGATGATTGTACATCTTAAGGAAATGTTCCAGCAACAGGCAAGGCAAGAGAGGTACGAGACCACTAAGGCCTTACATTCCTACAAGATGGCTAAAGGTGCATCAATTAGCCCTCATGTTTTGAAAATGAAAGGCTACATTGATCACCTTGAGAGGCTTGGATTCCTATAAGCCAGGAGTTAGCTACAGATATGATCTTGAACTCACTCCCGGAAAGTTATGACCAGTTTGTCATGAACTACAACATGAACAACATGGAGAAATCCATTTCTAAATTGCATGGGATGTTCAAAACAGTTGAGCAGAGCATTAAGAAGAAGCCCAGTACTGTTTTGATGGTTCAGAAAGGAAAGGGTATGAAAAAGAAAGGTAAGGGCAAAAGAAAGGGTAAAGGCTCAACTGGTAAGACCAATGAGTCAAACAAGCCTGAATCTAAGCCTGCAGCCAAGAAGGCAAAGCCTTCGAAGGATGGGGTCTGCTTCTTCTGCAATGAACCTGGTCATTGGAAGAGGAACTGCAAACTCTACCTTGAAGATCTGAAATAGAACAAGAAGGATGGCGGGGATATCGCTTCAGGTATCTATGTCATAGATATTCACTTTTCCACTTCCTCTACATGAGTATTAGATACTGCATGTGGATCTCACATTTGTACAAATGTGCAGGGTCTCAAGGACAGTAAAAAATTGAAGAAGGGCAAAGTTAACCTACGAGTTGGAAACCGAGCAAGAGTTACTGCTTTAGCTGTAGGCACTTATGAATTAGTTCTACCCTGTGGGTTTTTGTTATTTTTGAACAATTGCTTTTATGTTCCTGCTTTAAGTAGTAACATTGTTTCACTTTCTTATTTGGATAAGGAAGGTTATACTTCCATTACTAGGAACCGTAAATGTTCAATTTATCGTAATGACTTTTTCTATACTAATGGTGATTTGCATGCTGGTCATTATGTACTTAAGTTAGAACATCCTAATAATGGACGAATCTATGACATAACTACTAAAAGGTTCGAGTCAAATGATTTGAATCCGACCTACTTATGGCATTGTCATCTAGGCTATATAAATGAGAAACACATTTCGCAACTCCATCAAGATGGATTTCTTAATTCATTTGATTTTAAATCATTTGATACATGTGAGTCTTGTTTATTGGGAAAGATGACAAAGACACCTTTTACTAGACATAGTGAGAGAGCCACTAATTTATTGGGCCTCATACATACTGATGTGTGTGGACTAATGAATATATTTGCTAGAGGAGGTCATTTGTACTTCATAACATTTATAGACGATTTCAGTAGATATGGGTATATCTATCTAATGAAACATAAGTCTGAATCTATTGAAATGTTCAAAATATTCCAAAATAAAGTGCAAAATCAACTTGGCAAAACAATTAAAACACTTCGATCTGATCGGGGTGGAGAATATTTGAGCCAAGAGTTCATTGACCATCTTAGGAGTTGAGGGATCATCTCACAACTTACTCCTCTAGGAACAATTCAATGGAATGGTGTTTCTGAACGGAGGAATCAAACTCTATTAGATATGGTTCAATCTATGATGAGTCAAACAGATCTTCCACCGTCCTTTTGGGGCTATGCTCTAGAAACAACTGCATTCACACTAAATCGTGTTCCATCAAAGGCAGTTGAAAAGACACCATATGAGATGTGGACCGGGAAGAACCCCAGTTTGTCATTTCTTCAGATTTGGGGATGTGAGGTTTATGTTAAATAACAAACCTATGATAAATTATCATCTAGATCCTCAAAATGCCCTTTTTTTAGGGTATCCTAAGGAAACTAAGGGATACTATGTCTACAATCCCACGGATCACAAAGTGTTTGTTATCTACAATGGTATCTTTTTGCAAAAAGAGTTTATCTCTAAAAGAACTAGTGGGAGTAAGGTGAACATCGAAGAAGTTCGAGAGCCACAAGACAACGTAGAACTACAGATAGAAAACAGTGAAGACTCACAACAGGTTGATGAGCCTGCTCTAGTAACACAAGGCCCAAAAAGGTCCGATAGGATATGACAAAAGCCTCAGAGATATGTACTTCTAACACTGGAAGTCATGATATCTTGCTCATTGAGCAGAATGAGCCAACTACCTATCGAGAAGCCTTAGTGGGACCAAACTCTGAAAGATAGCTAGATTCCATGAAGTCTGAGATGCAATCCATGTACGACAATAATGTATGGACTTTAGTCGATCCACTTGAAGGTGTAAAAACCATTGGGTGTAAATGGGTTTTCAAGGAGAAAACTGACATGGATGGCATAGTAAGTGTCTTCAAGGCATGACTGGTTGCAAAAAGATTCACTCAAACTCATAGTGTGGACTATTGATGAAACTTTTTCCCAGTTGCAATGGCCAAATCAATCAGAATCCTTCTTTCCATAGCAGCATATTATGACTATGAAATATGGCAGATGGACGTCAAAACATTCTTCCTTAATGGAAAGCTACTTGAAGATGTGTACATGACACAACCTGAAGGTTTTGTGCGTCCAGAGGAATCTGGTAAAGTTTGCAAGCTTCAAAGATCCATTTATGGATTGAAGCAAGCGTTTCAGAACTGGAATCATCGTCTTGATGAAGTAGTCAAAAAGTTTGGATTCATTCAAAACATAGATGAACCTTGTGTTTACGAGAAGGTTAGTGGGAGCAGAGTTGTATTTCTGGTGCTTTATGTAGATGACATCCTACTCATTGGGAATGACATCCCTACCTTGCAGAGTGTCAAGTCTTGGTTAGGAAAGTCTTTTTCAATGAAAGATTTAGGTGAAGCCACTTATATCCTAGGGATCAGGATCTATAGAGATAGATCCAAAAGGCTAATAGGCCTAAGTCAGAGCACATACATAAACAAGATACTGCATAGATTCAGTATGCAGGATTCAAAAGGGGGTTACATGCCCATGTCTCATGGCATCCATCTCAACAAGGATCTGTGTCCTAACAGACAAGATCAAAGAGACCATATGAGTAAGATTCCATATGCCTCCGCTATTGGATCTATTATGTATGCCATGTTATGTACTCGACCGAATGTCTCATTTGCCTTAAGTATGACCAGCTGATATCAACAAGATCCCGGTGAAGGTCACTAGACTGCTGTCAAGAATATCCTGAAGTACTTAAGAAGGACTAAAAACTTATTCTTGGTATATGGTGGCTTAAAGGATGAGCTTTGTGTGACTGGTTACACAAATACGAGTTTCCAGACCAAGATGATCTAAGATCGCAGTCAGGATATGTATTCATGTTAAATAGTGGTGCAGTAAGCTGGAAGAGCTCAAAGCAGAGTACTGTAGTTGATTCTGCAACAGAAGCTGAGTATATAGCAGCATCGGATGCAGCTAAGGAAGCCGTTTGGATTAAAAAGTTCGTTACTGAACTAAGGGTGGTTTCGACCATCTCAAATCCAATAGAGCTATTTTGTGACAACAGCGAGGCTATTGCACAGGCCAAGGAGCCTAGGTCACATCAAAGGACCAAGCATATACTCAGATGTTTTCATTTTATCAGAGAAATTAATGACAGAGGTGACATAAAAATATGCAAAGTACCAAGAGAAGACAATGTTGCTAATCCTCTTACTAAGCCACTTACACAGATAATACATGAACGTCATGTTAGGACAATGAGAATTAGAGTAATTAATGATTGTACTTAGTGCAAGTAGGAGTTTTCTGTTAGAAAGGCTAATCATTGATTGTACTTTAAAAATTATTGTTATTTAAAGTATTTCTCTATTTTGTTATCATATCATTTGCATGTTTATTATGAGGACTGTATCCTTGGATGTATCTTAAAGATTGTCCTAAATGTCCCTGGTTGGTTATCTATGTGGGAGCAAAGATGAAATAAGACTAGTATGACTTTGATAAGGTATAGAGATACAAATCAAAGTCATAGGCACTTGTAAGAGTACAAGGTGCTGGACCAACCCACTATGAGAAAGCCGTATGGATTAAGTCATAAGTTTTTCTCATGTATAACCACGTCACAATGCCCTTTGACTTGAGATCATCATGGATTTCTACATGAAAGTCGCTGATCTTTGACCTAGTCAAAAGTCACCTTTAACCGGGTGATGATAAAGGCTTTGATCGGGATTAGTGGTTTTCATGCAGAGGAATGTGAATGGTCAAGATGGAATTTGTCCCTCACATTTATAGAGAGATAATATTGGGCTCCTCAATGAGTGAGTCTAAGAAATGTATGGTCATACTATTGATGGAAAAGAATTTCCATTTCAATTATTAGACTACTCAAGAATCGAGAAAGTAATGGTCAATAACAGGAGGATGACACTATCCATGCTTCATCCTTGACCAAATTATCGCGTGACAAAAGGGACGTGACATGGTTGTATGATAGGTTGTATCGAAAATTGTTCCTCATATGAATTGGGTAATCGCAATGTCTTGCTAGAGGCCGCTTGCAACTTGTGGGCTAGTACAATATTGGCCCGCTGCTAATCTCATGTGAGCCTATAGGGTCGCACACAAGAATAGCCTAACACAAGCTATAATGTCCAGATTCATTGAATCTAAGATATGTCTAAGATTTAATGAATACAACGTTTTATCTAGGGAGGATATATATCTAATGATTGCACCTAGTGCAAGTGGAAGTCTGTTGGAAATTATGCCTTAGGGGCTAATCATTAAATAACTTTCTAATTTGATTTATGAAGATAAATCAATGATTTAATAGATATCATATCTCAGATTTGATTTATGAAGATAAATCAAATCAGTTGGCTTCTAATTTGCTTTAAATAAATTGATTGGATTAAATCAATTAGACAGATTTAATTTCCAATTCAATTTCAAAATTAATAAGATTAATTTTGAATATTTAATGCGGCCCGTAAGGGTTATAAAATACTCTTAGGTTGTAAGTAATTCGATTACACACTATACACAAGAGAATTGTAGAGCCACAAAAAGAGCCCTAGAAGAGAGACGTGAGACAAAAGCTTGAAGGCGCTAGCACGCTGCTGTTCGT
This sequence comes from Acacia confusa, assembly GCA_037074495.1. NCBI lineage: Eukaryota > Viridiplantae > Streptophyta > Magnoliopsida > Fabales > Fabaceae > Acacia > Acacia confusa. The sequence goes on from CM073509.1 coordinate 8,171,091, forward strand.
GTTGGAGTGCTGTTTGGTGTGGATACCGGTAGAAGGAGTGGATTCGTAGAGTCGACTCCTAGAGATTGATTGACCGAAGAAGGTGTTAGCCCACGAGTTTGCAAAGCACGCACACAAGTTCGCATAGGTACACTTCTTATTTACTAACCCGATTTAAACTCTGTTGATAGATCCTCTTCTTAAGATTCGTAATTTATTGGATAAATTTAATTCTGTTGCTTGTACGAATCCCAACACTTTGTATATACTCTGGATATAAGATTAATGGTTACTATAAGATTCATTTATGAATCCCAAGCTATTATTATAAGGCCCCGTTTGTCACGGAGAAGATTTAAAGAGGGAAAGGAATGGAAAGGAAAGGAAAGAAATGGAAAGGAAGATTAAGAGGGGACTTTAAAAAGTTAAATTGTTTGGTAGATATGGAAAGTGGGATGGAAGATGATAATTTTAAAAAATAAAAATAAAATAAAAAATTTGAAATTCCCAAAATACCCTTTACATCAAGGGGAAAAAAAAATCCCTCCTTCATCCCACGTCCCCACAACAGCCAAAAAAAAAATCAGATCCAGGCGAGTTCTGACCAGTGGTGGTCGTCCGCAGGTTCCGAAGGTGAAGGAAGAAGTCTTCACCGGTGACGAAGAGAGGAAGAAGGTGAAGTCGAAGATGGTGAAAAAAGAGGAAGAAGAAAGGGATCTAATGGGAATTTGCTCACAATCTTCCGGGAAGATTTTATCTTCCTTCCAATTTGGGAGGGAAGATTAAGGAAGGAATCTTCCCATGGATGAAGGAAGATGGTGCCTTAATGGAAGGTGAATTATGTGTAACAAACACCCAAAACCAAGGGAAGATTCCAATCTTCCTTTCCCTTCTCCAATCTTCTTCCTAACGAACAAGGCCTAAGAGTACAGGTAGTGCCTTTAGATCAGAACAGGAGACAAGAGGTAAGATGATGGACTAAGGATGTTGCAAAGGTTGCTGGATGTGACTTTTGTTATTACTACTTTTACTTTGGATGATTGTAGAGTAATTTTTTTTATTATTTTGGTACTTACACTGGATGATTGTATATAAACCCTTAGGGAGAGACTTGTTCTTTTTGGTTACTTATTTAATTTACTAGAATTATATTGTCCAAATTATTTACATGCTCTGCTGCGTGAAGATTTTGATACATATTTAACTAATAAGAAGATAAAAGATCACACTACCCGTTACCTATAAAGGTAAGGCCGGTGTAAAAATTATATATAACCCTTCCTTTTCTGATAAATATTTAAACAAATTTACAGACTGATCTGCTTCGTTTGGACAATTTATTCACGGCTGTAAAAGATTATTAGATAGCCAGTCCTTTAAATTATAGAGGCTAGATCTTGTACTTGTTGCACTTTGCAGCCATGGACAAGCCAATAAAAGATGAGAGAAATTGATTAAAAAAACAAAGAAAGAAAGAAAAAGGTTTGCTGGACATCATGATATTTAAGTTGGTCCTTTTTCAAAATTATTGCCACTTAATTTAGCAAATCTCCTCTTTTGTTTAATTTTTGAATCTTTCCGGAGGTATACTTTTTTTTTTTTTTTTGTTATGCTTTTTACTATATAGTGTTCTTCTTTTTCAATTCATCAGAAGCATCATGAAGCTTTTAAAGCATATAGTGGAAATTCTGGCCTACAGAGTACAATCATGAAATACAGATATTTCCATGAGAATTGCTGGCCAGAAACAGCTAGTTATGTAGCTAAGTAATTATAACACGAAAAAACAGCTGTTTTGTTCGATATTGAGAAGATACCCACAATGCCCAATATCTTCAATGGCGTTTGGCTTAATGCCTCACAGTGACTCCAGTTTTCTCACCAAAAGTGTAGATATATCAAGACAAGCTTTGAAGCAGCGGTGAACGTTAGTGCTATATGATCTAAAGGTTATTATGAGTTTAAATTCTAAAAACAGTCTCTCCTTTTGAGACGGTAAGGCTGTATACATCTGACTTTCCCCAGATCCTATTTAATAGGAGCTTTGTGCACGCCATTTTTTGATGTATATATCAAGATAAAGTTTGAAGCTTGCAACCGATGAAAGATGCAAAATGGGTCGGTGTCAACACTAATCCTAATACTCTAATTGTTATTATTGGTGATATCTTTTCCAGGTAATATCTATAATGCCAGTTTCTTCTTTATCAGTGCCATATATATTGCGCCAAGCTATAATCATATATATGCATGATTGGAAATAAACTTCCCATTCAATTCGGTGTTTGTGATTTATATATGTGTGTGGTTGTCAATGCATGTCTTTATCTGGATAAGGCGTTTTGTATCCGTTTCAAAAAGAAGTATGATTACTTGTCGTACATATATAAGCAGTAATGGCAAACACACACACACATGCTTCCCTTATCAATTAGGTGTAGCAAGTATCCATGGGGAAAAGCCGACAGTGAATAAATATCAATGTCATGATTAAGTCAATCGGCCGAAAACATACTCCACGAGTCCTTAACGTAGGACTAGTTTGTAATGCATTTTGGAAACGCACATTAATTATTAGCTCTAGCTAGATCGTGGTCTTTAATTTGTCCATATAAGCACATATAATAATGTTAAAAATCTGATTTTATATGTTAAAATTAATTAATGTAGGCGTTGATCAGTAATGGACAGAAGCATATAGAACACATTATTAACACGATGTATTATATTTCTGCTTTCGAGTGATAATGTTCAACTGTACGTAGTACGTTGCCGATGAAAATTAAAGATATATTGAGAGGTTCTTTTCATTTCTGTTTCCAGATGATACACAACTGTATGTGGTCAATATTTTTTTTTTTCTCAGGAAAGTGTTTTGGATCTCACTGAAAAACAAAAAACCTATTATTACTTCAAAGTCTTTTTAGCCATGTCATATATAGTATAACGACAAATTAAATTACACAAATGTGTGCACGCACATAGACATACATATATACATAAATACACACACCACTCTAATTCTATTTACAAGTCTCTTTAAATTAATTAAATCACACATACCAATAAGAGTTAGTTAGCTCAATGATTATTTTACTCTCATGTATAAATAAATATCTTTCAACTCTTTATTCTCTCTCTATTTTCATTGGAATATTGGTAAAATTGTCACAATCTTATTTAACACTTGAAACAGAACTTATAAATAGAACCAATTTTTTTAGTCAAAAGAGACTTATAAATAAGACCACACTGGTGTGTGCGCACGGGCGCTTGCTTCAATTTTTCAAGTTGCACAATCTGGGAAGAGCCAACAATGAGAATATATTTCTCATGATTAACGAATAGGCCAAAAATGGTAGATACTGTAATGGCAGAAGAAGTGCAATGGGAAATTCTCTTTTCTACTTTTATATTTATATGTTGGATGATACTAGCTAGATATATATTAATTAATGCAGGCACTAAGTAATTAATGGTGTCTAACACAAAAGCATAAAATTCATCGTAGTTGCAGCATAAAAGGATTGAGATGTTTTCTGATACATTGCTATAACAAGCCTGCTAATTTGTCAAATAAATCGGTGATAAAGTGGGGCTCTCTCGCTAGGTTTATTCCTTAAAATTACATTCATTAAAGATAGGGAAAAACTCTATAAATTTATCTACGTACAGTGCATATATACTCATTTATCCTCTTTCCAAAAAAAATTCTCAAATACTGCAAAATATATTCCATAATAAGTAGTTGCTCTGATAATTTGTTCGATCCAGTAGTTTCCGCATTTAGCTGTGAATCATAAATGTAAATAAAGTTGTTAAACTCATAAGTTTAAACAAACTTTTGATGGTGATATAAAATCATATCGTAAATTCTTAAAAGTTTACTTTTATTAATAAATATATAATAATAATGGAAGTCAACACAAGTTTAGGAATGAGTTGATACAATTTTATCAGCTGAAAAAAAAAAGTAAACTTGGTGCATGAACTCCAAAATTTGACCGAGTTTACAGATAACATAAGTTTAAGAGTGGGTCAAGACGATTTTATAAGATAAAAATGTAAAAGTAGTAAACAGAATAACTCATGAGTTCGACAGCCATTCATGTAAATATATAATGTATTGAATTTAGGGAATGACCCACGTGAGGTGACTATATTCTATACAATATGTATTTTTTAATTTAGTTGTCGGTGGAAAACAAGAAATGGAGTGCATAACCGGGCTTCAATATATAAATTAACTTTTTAATTTTTGTGCAGTTACTATATACAGCAAATCATGTCCCCTAATTGACAACCATAATGTAGAAATTAAGATTATGTATGCCTCTAATTAAGATGTTGTGGAACATTTTCCTTTTCTTATTTTCATGCATGCATACATATGCCTTAGTCTAACACCTAGACTTAAAATATGATATGATATGATATATAGAGAGAGACACACACACACAGCTTTTGTATATGTTTTTATGTTTAACATCCTATGTGTGGCATCCTCCTAATTTCCTTTCAAGATAATTCCAACTAACTTCTATATCAACATGATCGCCCAGGGAGAGCAATTGGAGCATTATTTGGTGATGTCTTATTTGGTGATGTCTTGTTACGAGTCAATTTAAAATCTACTCAGCTTCACTTTTGTTGGTTTTCCTTATCCCTTGGGCTGAATCATTACATTTACTGTTTTTATTATTGGATTCATGTCCATTCATTTTTTTATTTCAGATCATCCTGTCAATTTCATTTATTATATATATATGGTTGGTTAATCATAACATAATCTTGGCCAATTTTTTGTCATATGTCTCCAAGTCCAAAATAATTAGAATTTGATGAGGTGAATATTAAGATGAATAATTATAATTTAACATCCACACGATGATGTGTGTGTATTGGTCTAGTGATTGAACATTAATTTGGTTATACATATCTACAGACACACACAAGGAGCAATAGTTTTGTATCCTTTAATATGATCATCTTCGTCTGGTGTTCTACGAGAGTTTTATCTAGTCAATCTTTCTCCCATTTATTTTTTTCAATCTATTAATAATATGACGTCATGATGAGCTTTGCATTTCTATAAACTAGCTTGTTTATAAAATGAGGGGCGTGGCTCAACATATATATGTCAATTATAGTATATTACAAACGATAAAGTCAAATCACTTGTTAAATTCTTAATTTCTAAAGTGCTTATAGCATTGGTATGTACTCTCGTCTGCTATGATGATTGAATTTATGACACTTTTATATTTGTTATTTTTAATTAATATCAATACATATAAAATATCAATAAATTAAAATCCCCCAACCTTATTCATATGTAATATTAATATATGGATAATTGTGTTTAAGTGGTACTCCCTTTGCTTCAAAATATAAAATTTAAATGTGAGGGTATGGTTTTTATGTAAGCGACATTTCAGTTTTTGTCTAATTATTTAATGCGTTTTTTTTTCAGTTTTACCCTTGATTAATTAAATGTCTTCCTCATATTCTCTCTTATCTCATTTTCCACTTATTCTCTCTTATCTCATTTTCCACTTCTTCTCTCTCACTTGTCTTTTCCATAGTGTTGTTAAAACGTAGAGTCTACGTAGAAACGGTAAGGATGAGTAAAAACGTAAAATCGTGAATCATAAACGAAACGTAAGAGTTTACTACGTTGTGTTTTAATTTTGTATTGTATGCGTTTAAGAAAAAAATTGAGATTTTTTAGGGTTAGAATTAATGTTTTGAGGACTGGAGAAAATTATAAGAAAAGCCCTAACAATTTCTGAAAATTAAAAATCAATGAAGAAAAGGGCTAGAGAAAAATTACATAAAATGATCCATATGTTTTGGAAAGCATAGTTATGCCCCAAAAATATTTCAAACGATTTCAATTTAGTCCCTCCTAAAAACTTTAAATTCTTACATTTTAGTCCCTTGGTCAAAACGCACGTTTTGACCAAGGGAATAATTAGGTTTTCTCTTCTTCATTTTCATTCCTTGGGTTGGCCGAACAGCAATACCTGTACAACACAATTCATTCACAGCGCCGCAAAGAGTAAGAGCAGACCTTCATGACCTTCGAGACAACGCCGGCGACTTCCCACTCTTCATTCCTCGTCGCCGGCGACCACGCATCCTCCCTCAACCACCATCGTTCTCACCGGCGGTGAGAACTAGAGAAACATTTTAGAAAGGCCAAGCCGCGCGTTTCGACCGTGTCTCGACAACGTCTCAACCGTTTCAACCCAGTTTCCGTCTGAGAGTGCGATCTGACACGTTTTTCCAACGAAAAACGTCAAAACAGACGTTTCAACGGTTTGCAACGTCGTGTTAACAACACTGCTTTCCCGTATATAAGGGTGTTTTAGGAAAGTAAGTTGTGTTTTTTTACATATTAGAAGGAAATCATAAACGAATAATATTGATTAAATATTCAGGATACCTAGAATGTACATCATTTTTGTATTTATAGCACATATGATGCAATGTGCACCATACATGTGTACAGTGAGATCATAATGGACAGTTGTGCAGATAAATGAATATACAAGGAATAATACAATTTAATTTATGTTTTTAACATATTTCCCGTATATAAAGGTGTTTTAGGAAAGTAAGTTATATTTTTTTAATATGTATTGTTTTAAACCAATTTTAACTGATTTTTTGAATTACGTAATTTAGTTATTTGACTTTTATATTTTGAACTGAATGGAGTAGTTAGAAGGTTGTATTTTATCTAGAAAATAAGATCTCAATCTACTTTTTCTTGTAAATTTATAATTTTTCCTTAAAATATCTCATTAATTGCATACATTAAGCTATTTTTATCCAAGCGTAGTTGTGATAATGATATTTTAAGAAAGTCAACCCATAGCTATTATAAATAACTAACATAAATAATTACTTTAATGGAAAAAATACAAGCTACAAAATCCCAAATCAATTATTTTCTATTAAAATTAGTTGTCAAATGGTATACTACTCTTGTAGTCAAAACCTATACTCTTATAGGCAATAAGACTAATTTGATATTTTGAAATTCAAGTGATATTTTATTGTCTTTTTTCCTATTTTAATCTATCATAACTAATTTCAACGAAAATGATTTAATTTATGTTACTTTTATATTTGTTATTTTTAATTAATATCAACATATAAAAAATATCATTAAAATCCCCCACCTCATTCGTTTGTAATAATATATGGGACAGTGTGTTTAATATGTAGTTTCAGAAAGGTGTACATAGATATAAGACTTCAATATATTTTATGTTCCAAAATTTATAATTTTTTCGTAAAATATTCAATTGAGTGTATACATCAAGTAGTTTCAATTTAAAGATAGTCATGATGAAGATGTTATTTTTTTAAAAAAAAAACTAACCCATATCTATTATAAATAATTAACATAGAGAATTATTTTAATTTATCATAATTAGTTATATAACTCCTATATTAAATACAGTATAAAATGTATAACATATATTACCAAGGTCAAAGGTAAGTCCTTTTAACTATGTTTGTTTGACACATGAGAATTAAGAAAATCAAATAAACTCTCATCCACTTATTTGAGAGATGAAACTCCGCCTAGCGACCACTTACGCTGACCTAATAATTAAGTTGCTGATGTAATAGTATTTGTTTTTCTATATACATATTTTAATAAATTAACATTAACATTCAATTTAATTCCAAAGATGACCATCCATTGATATATAATTATTCCCTGCCGTACTAAATTTTAATAAGGAAGCTACACTAAGTGACAATAAAGTTTTTCGAAAGGAAATTTTGTTCTGGAAATGACAAAAAGGGAGCAATTTTTCCCCAGCCGTTATCCTAGTTAATTTTGATCAGTAGTTAACCAAATATATTAAACTAGCAATCCACATGTCATCCATGTCACTTTTATTACAATGCAAATTTGTCCGGTAAATTTTAAATCTATGAAAAAATGAAGTAGCTAGATGACACATGAACTTCCGGGGCAAATTTACACCTTAATAAAAATGGCATGGATGACAACTCAATATATTTAGTCAACTAACAGTCAAAATTAACTGAGACAAGGGCCAGAAAAACTTTGCTTCCTTTTTTGCACTTCCGGAAAAAGTTACCCCTCAATGATGACTTCCGAGACAAAATTATATCCCTAACCCTTGTAGTAATAACTAGATGACTAATTTACATATTAAGAAAATTAGTTAATTTGCTTACTAGAAAATATTGTTAGTTTCCTAAAGTACCTATTTTAATCACTGGCATTAAAAATTACTCCATTGTTGAAAAATACAAATTTGGATCCTCTTAGAATCCTCTTTCTCCCCTCCTTTGAAGAATTATTTCTCCACCCTCATATTAAAAAATGGATTATTCATGTGTAGCATGTTATAAAATTATTATTATTATTGTTGTTGTTGTTGTTGTTGTTGTAAATTAAAAAAAATTTATACACACACAATTAAATTCAATCGTTAAATGTATTTGTTTATATTTTACTAATATTATTATAGTATTTATAGGGTTAAGGTCAAAATTTTCCCCGAAAATTGTCATGTATGATCAATATTGTTGCTCTGGAAGTTTTTCGAGAAGCAATGTTTATCTAAATGTTTTCAAATCGCAGCAATCTTGCCCCGTTCATTATCCAATTTAAGTTTGACAGATAGTTGATCGAATATGCTGAGCTGGAAGGCCACATGTCATCAACGTTATTTTTGTTAAGGTGCAGATTTGCTCTGAAATTTTCATTCAAAAGCAATGTGGCCTAAAAAAAATTTGGGTTTACTATTGTCACTAAAGTTTCTAAATCGTAGTAATATTACCTTGACCATTAGCTAGGTTAAGAATAAGATTCAATCATTGGATGCATTACAAATTGAGAAAGATTGCCAAGAACAAGGCCATGCAAGGTGTTTTCTCCTCTTTAACTTTCTTTAATCCTTCAGACAAGATGCATTTTTTAAATTGTTTATAAATCTTACTAATGGGTAAACTTAACCTACCAATTAAGTATATCTAATCAACTAAAGGGTAAACTTAACCTAAATAATAGCTGGTGTGAAATTATTACAATTTGAAAACCTGGGGCAACATTACTCATGAGTGATAACTCTTTGAGCAAGTTTGCATCTAAATCCAAATTAAATAAAAATGCTATGAACAATACATAGATTGTCATCTCAACACAGTTGATATACTAATAGTCAAATTTAACTAAGATAACAGTCGAAGTGAAATTGATACGATTTGAAAACTTTCAGAGTAACATTGCTCCTTAAAAAACTTCTAGCACAACATTTCTCATACATGACAATTTACAGGACAAAATAGGACCTTAACTCTACTATTTTGTAGTACATCTCAACCATTTATTTTTTTTTATAAGAGGTGTGACAGGTTTAGAGAGAAAAAGAAGAAAGAGGATATTGAGATGATTCACACCTTGGAAAAAAAAAAAAAAACCTCCTAATATATGTAATTAATAAGAAGAATTTATAGAAATAAAATTATAAATTTAAAAAACAAAATTCACCTTTTACATTTAAGATTTCAGCGAGTACTTAATATATGATACGACATTAATTTGTTTAGATTTAAAATTAAAATGAGAGTCATGAATGATAGTAATACTAGTTTTTTTTGTGTAATATTTTAATATATACAATTTAAAACATATTCATCTAATTACGACCTATTCAGGAACAATAATTCAACTATATATTGTTTAAATATAAACATTAAGCTAGTATCTGGAGTACTTGAATAATCCATTCGATTTTTTTAAAGCTATTTATTAAATCGTTGCTAAATTCTCATATTCCTCTGTATATAATTATATATAAAAATGAATTAATTACGTGCTTCAATTTCAATCACAGTCTGAAGAAGTGGTGTGTGTTTTTGGGTATGAACGCGTGTTCTTCAATTTAGCCGTACACTCGTAATCAGCATATAGTGGCACTTGACATTATGGATAAATATGGACCAATCTTCTTGGAAATTCACTCTCATTCTCTCGCTCGCTAGCTAGCTACTTTCATTTCATTTGTTCCTGACATTAATTAGGAACAAATCTCATATTATCACATTCTCTTTCTTTCATGGTCAGCTTTTCTTTATACTTGAAGAAATTACAAGCATTCAAGGTCTTTTAGGTACGTGCCCCCACCCCCCCCCCCCAAAAAAAAAAAAGAAAGAAAAAAAAATCTTCAAGTGATCAGGTAAGCCTTTGAGATTTGAGCTACTCTACATAACACCAAACTCTAGTTAATATTTTTCAAGGCCAGCTTTCCTTTATATAAGTTAAGGGTTATGTGGGGTAACTAATAGTGTAGTAACCACCACTTCATTCATTCATACACACAAATAGCAAGATCAAAATCAACACTTAGTCGGGAAATTCGCCGGGCAACCCAACATGCACCCTATAAAATAGGAACAAGCAAGGGTGAATTAAGCTTAGAGGAAAGTTCTCCTCATACCTTGAAGACACATACTTTCTTCTTCATCTCTTCTCTATTTACTCTTCAAAAATCAGTGCCACCACCAACAATTATGAATTTGGGGTAACGGAAATTTCTGTTCTGGGTTCATAGATTTCTTTATACTAGGAGTTTACTATTGTTGTCGCTGTTGTAGCATTTGAAGCGGAAGTATATGTTCCTTCTACTTTTATTTAGAATCATCACAGTTAATATCACCGCCATTTTTAGATATTACTATAACTAGAAGCTTGTTGAGACAGTCATGTAAATTATACGCAAGCTTGATTGTTGAGGCAGGGCATGAACGTTCATGGAAGATGAATAGGCAGCATTTTACAGCCACTGCTCCACCCTACCTGATGAAAGCCCGAGTAATTTCAGGTAAGGCGGGCTTGTTTGCCTGAAAATCTTCCTAAAATTGAAAAATAATGAAATATTAAAAAATAATACAGAGAAAATGTATAGTTTGATATTTCAAAAACATATTTTATGCCATAGTACTTTTAAGATCTTATTATTTAGATTCAATTCATTGGCCAATAAAACAAATTAATTCATTAGAGATTATTTTCTTATTATTTGATAATAATTTACTTTTCAAAAACTCAATTTACCTACTTCTTAATTAAATGTGTATGAAAAAATATGCAAATATGCTGAGTAAATATAAAATATGTTTATTCATTAAATTCTAATTGAATGGTAGGTAAATACTTGTTCAATTATGTATACATTATATATTTTTTTAAAAAAATACAATTTTATACATATTTTGGACAAGGAAGGCAGTATATCTTACCTGATGCTCAGCCCTAGCTGGTATTTGGCTTGGCCTGAAAATGCCAAAATGATTTATGAGCTTATTTTTTAGAGCCGGCCTTTTTTTACTAGGCTTGGGCGGTAACTACTAGTACTCTATAGAAGTGGACAGCCATTATATATTCTGAAAGTGTAAGCTTGGCTCTTAATTTGTGTGTGAGTAAAATAGTCGCATACATGTATCCCAATCTTCTGTAAGAAAAACCCTAATTCTGTTTGGTCTTATAATTTCTTTAATATGTTTATTTCTGATATTTTGGTATAAGTACGTTTACGAATATATATAGTGTTTTTCATCTTCATAAAACTTTTTCAGGAGAAGTTGAAGCAAAAATTATGGATTACGAACCTCCATTGCCAGAAGCCTGCAAGAAACTTCCTGAAAGCTCCTTGTTGTTAGACACAAGAAAGACGATGACGATGGAGGGGAAATCATCATCAACGGTGGAGGTCAGCGCTTGTGAGCTGCCTTTGATTGATCTTGACCGTTTAAACCGTACAGACCATGTTGAGAGAGAGGAGTGCATGAAGGACATCATCGAAGCTGCTAAACAATGGGGTTTTTTCCAAGTTGTGGGTCATGGGATTTCACAACAACTTTTACAGAGGTTGTTGTTGGAGCAAACGAAGATGTTTCAACGACCTTTTGCACAGAAATCTCAGGAAACTTCCCAAACTTGCACCTACAAGTGGGGAAACCCTTTTGCTACTAATCTCAGGCAACTCTCATGGTCTGAAGCCTTCCAGATTCTTCCACATGAACCCGCCAATATGGTGGACGACCACCACAAATGTCTGAGGTATCAAGTTCACACCCTTTTGTTTGATCTCGTTTCATTAAAACCTTATTCATACTTTTCTCTATTCCATAGTATCATTCATCATTTGTGAGAATAGAATACTCTGTCGATCTTAAGTAGTGTAGAGCTAATTAGGGTTTTTTTGTCCATTATCTCCTAAAATTATACTACATCTAATATTTAATATAAGATCTTGTTAATAATATAAATTACACTACACATGAGATCTTATAGTAAGGATAGAAGGTAGTACTAATTGTTTTCCCAATACTATCTAATTGATTACACATATTAAGAGTGTTTCCCTCAAGAGGGTCATTTAATGCAAAATAACGAAGAGATTATTCTATAGAAATCAAAGGCAAATAACGGATTTAACTAAATTCCTTAATATATGTAAATTATAGTTATTTAAGTCCTATATTTAGGATTGGAGGGAGCATCTAGACTCTTAATTAGAATTAATGGTCCAGATAAGCATACCTCTAACAAAGATTTCAGTAAAAGTCTCCACATGTTGCTTGCTTGGCATTCATGCACCACAGTTGAACAGTGCACATGTGTGTGCATGATATCAAGAAACAATTACAGTGTGTTTGGTTTGAGATGAGAGGATGGAAGGGGAAGGAAGACTTTTACCAAATTTCCATTAATAAGAAGAAAAATGTTTTTCATCTTTTGTATAGTTATGGAATATTGAAAAAATTTCATACGTAATTTGGTCAATATATTATTCACTGATTCATAAACTAAAGAGAACAAAAAAAAATTATACATTTTTTCGGATTAAAATTCATCCAACACCCTAAATATTTTGTTAGGTGCATTCAGTATCCTAAAATATTTTGTTGTGTATCTAATCCTGAAACATTTTTTAAGTGTCTCCAACATCTTGAAGCACTTTCTATGCATTGGTGTTACATTTACCAAGAAAATATTTTAGGGCGCATTTGAAAAAATATTTTAGGGTTCTAGATGCACCTAAAAAAAAAACTAACACTTTATATGCTTGAGGCACCACTAATTCTTTTAAGATGTTGAATGCATCTATACAAATACTTTATGGTGTTGGATGCACCCTAACGCTACATTTTATAAGCTTCTTTCCTTAATTAAATTGAATTCTTTAATCTTACAATTTTGCTTACGATTCTATCCTTTTATTAATGGAAAAGAACTTTATTTTTATTTTAGATATAGCTAGACACCTTTTCTCTGTTTACATATGTATATAACTTTTTAAATTAAGGCAGCATCACTTTTCATATCTTTTATATTACTATTAGTAAAATTTTTATATTTTTGTGTCATTATTTATTTCATTTATCATCTTTTTTTCCGGATACAAGTATTATTACGTTTTAATCTATCTTTTCACTTGCGATTCAGCAAACTTGTAATTATATATAGTTAATTTGGTGCCTGCAGTTATCAGACACATACCTTTATTTTCAGATCAACTACTGAAGCATTTGCCACAAAGGCTGGGCCTCTGGCAGAAATGTTGGCGGCAATTCTAGGTGTGGAAATGAACTTGAAATCCAGATATTTCAGAGAAAACTGTTTGCCAAACTCAAGTATGGTTCGGCTGAATAGATATCCACCATGCCCAATTCCCAAACACGTGTTTGGATTCATGTCTCACAGTGACTCCACTTTCCTCACCATTGTATTTCAAGACCAGGTTGGGGGATTGCAATTACTCAGAGATGGAAAGTGGTTTGCTGTCAAACCTAACCCACATGCTCTCTTGGTTAATATCGGTGATTTATTTCAGGTATATGCCTTCCTCACTACCCACAAGACTTGGGATAGTTAAAATAAAATGGCTAAATTATATAAAATTTTTGTGAACTTTAATTTGTGTCATATGTTAATAATCTTTCTAGGTAGCTAACCATTGAAACTTTACAATATTAATTATCACTAAATTGAAATTCCAATCCCAAACTTTAACATTTATGCAGATAACACTCGTATTATTATTATTATTATTATTTTAAGATGAAAAGGTTTATATGCATTAAAAAACTAAACTTTGAGGGGTAAAAATTGATATTTGGGGGTTTTTTAGGGAATTTCTTGGAATGTTTCAAAATTTATAGAGGTTATTTACATATTAACATAAAGTATATGGGAGTTTTAATGATAAAAAAGATGGGAGAGGATTGAGTTAATTGAAAATCCTTTATCGCCCCCCCCCCCCCTTCCCCCAAAAAAAAATGATAAAAAAAACTTCTATAAATAAATAAGAGGTTTTTAATGAAAAATTTCTTCGTTTGACTCTTTTTCTTCCCCTCCATTATAACTGTTCTTTCCAAACACACAAAGATTCGATATGATGATTATTATTGATGGGTTAAGAAATTTAAGAGGAATACACACACACACAAACACTAGATATATATTGAAGAAGAATTTCTTTTAACAATGGGGGAAAAATTGTTATTTTCAAATATTGGGTGACTTACTTGACTTCCTTCTCTCTGGGCTTGTTACAGTCCAAAATATAATGAGTAGATACACGGTAAGGGGACATTTTTAAATATCTAATTACACTTATTAATTTCATCATCATATGCTACCTGAAAACTGCTCTTTCGTGATGATGATGATGATGATGATGGACTTTTTTCCATCACTAAAATCATTTTTAGGGCCAGAGATATTTCTATTTCTTCTGGAAGCAACTAGAGAAAATTAACCAGATTCATGAACTTAGACCAAATATATCAGATATAAATACATGTTGTATTGGTATATATAATTATTTTTCAAAAGGACCATAATTACCCTGAAGGCATATATCATCATATATTCATATTAATGGCCAGCCAACTTATAAAGTTTTCATTTTTTAAACATGATCACCTTAATTCCATTCATTTTCAATCACCCGCCGCGCGCACACAATCTGAAAATGACAGAAAAGAGATGCTCCCAGAAATGTATAGTGGGACGAATCAGAATCAGAATAATTGAAGAAGAAAACAAAGACCCCCACAAAGAGACCTTTCTTATGATTTCTTACTGGATTAGGGATTCTCTTTCAGAAAGCAGAAACTTGAGAGCCCCCCCGGGGGGGGGCATACCTTTGAAACTTGAAAAAAAATAATTATTTACATGTGTGTGGATAATATTGCAGGCACTCAGTAATGGAGTTTATAAAAGCATAAGGCACAGAGTGGTGGCTGCACAGAAGATAGAGAGATTCTCTGTGGCTTTTTTCTATCTTCCTTCTTATGATGCAGTGATAGAGAGCCATGGCACACCCAAAGTTTACAGAAGCTTCACTTTCAGAGAATATAAACAGCAGACTGAGAAAGATGTGAAGGAAACTGGTGATAAAGTGGGGCTCTTTAGGTTTCTTTTGTAGATGAAATTGATGAAGGAATAAATGAATAAAGTTTAAGTTTACCAAAAAAAAAATGAATAAAGTTTAATATAATTATTGACTAATTAGTATAATCAAATTATTGTTCTCTTCTATTGTTGTTGTGTTTAATCAAAATCATGCAAGATAAATCATCATTACAATTTGAGTTAGTGGAAGTAGAGTCATCTTAAAAGGGTAATCATGATTCCAACTTAAATGTTAATTGAATCAAATAGTTAATCAATTAACCCTCAAAATTTATAAGAAATTCAATTACTACATCACATTTTCAATTGCAATGTGTATATATCTAACATCTCTAAATTAGTTACCAATCAATATAATAAACATAAATTTAATGGAGACTTGATTTTTTTGTTAATTAAGTTTTAGTTCAAGACAAGAAAAACATAATAGTAATTGTTTACACTTAAATGTAATAATAAATACTTTAATCAATACCTTGTAAAAATAAATTAAATGATAGGAAAAAGTAGTGAGCAAAGTGAATAATGCAATATAAGGAAGAGAGTACTTAGTCATCATGATTAGATACCAGGAAGGACCACAAAGCGTGCGATAGAAGTTCCATCAGCCGAAGTGCAAATTGACATATCTTTTCTGAATATTTCTTTTATACAAACAATATATGATGAGAATTAAGACTAATAATCTATTTTAAAGTCCATTATGAGCATCTTGTGCTTGTTTTGGGTAGAGTTGGGAATCAGGGCCGGCCCAATCCTACAAGGCTGGCCCTTGAAGGCCTAAGCCTAACAAAGTCGGCTCTACAAGGCCCGGAGTAAAAAAAACATCTATTTTTTAAAGTTCGGCCCAAGAACACCAGGGTCAGGGCCAGCCCTATTGTAACATCCCAAATTCCAGGTTCGAAAATCGTGTCGGTCGACACTTAGTTTTAGGAAAATCAACAGAGTTTAAGATGCTACAACTTAGAATACTGCGGAAATGGATAGCGTGCGCTAAGATTCGGACAGTGAGTATCTGATATAGAATGCCCAGACATATGATGATGTCCCGACATAAGCTGATATATTAAATATCCCGAAGGAATATTCATGTGATACATCTTACAGAGATTAAATACAATTATCTGATAAAGAAAATCTTAAACTAAATCTATGGCTTGGAACCTAACATCAGTTAATCAAACAATTTGGCCAGGTCGGTGTTCAATCTAATGGGAGTCTCACCAACTCTATGGCGACTTGTGACAACCCACCGATGAACCCTTCCTTAGTTTAAGCACCAAATGGTTTGAAATAACTTTATTAGATTCTTGCCAGAAACTAAATCCTAATAACTTCTACCGACCTTCGTCCTCGACCGCTGCCTCTTCACGGCTCTATCCACCGGCATCTTCCCTATCCTGGTTTCTTCCCTGTACTAGTCATTAAGACTGAGGTCCAATACCCATTGGACCTCAAGTAACAGTTAACCTTATGCTCAAGTATAACAGTATGCATGATAAATATTCATTTACAATTCAGCATATAACTATACATAGCACACAGCACATGTCATAGTTCATATCACAACAATACCTCTACATAACACACAGCCCATGTAAGGTCCACATAGTTTGCACATAAACCAGTGCCACGCCCCGGAGCGTGTCCTCAGCGCTAGGAAAACATCCATACGGTATTACTAAGACTGTAACCCGTTTTCACATAATAGTTGAATGTATAAACAGTGACTTAAGACAGAGTCTTAATCACGGTGCATGACCCAAGACCCAGTCTTGTCCACGACTATATGAATCATCACATCACATATAGAGCATACAAGCAGCATAAGAGTTAGAGTTACAGTACGCGTCCGTACCTTTCACCGGGTAATTGTCAAATATCTGACCTTTGGATCCGGCCCTAGACCTTCCGGATATCCTAATATATCACCATATCACTTAGAATAATATCCTAAGATATACTTCCACCTCTATTTACCCATCTACCCTTGGTGGATTTGTTATTTACAACTTTGCCCTTACATTTATTTAAAAACGTAGTGCAGAGTTTTCTGGGCAAATTTTTCGGTAACTTTAAAAAATCATAACTAATTCTACAAAAATCGAAATGATGATTCGTAAAATTCCCCGGAACCCTTAGGATGTCTATTTTTGAGGAAAAATATTCATTTCCACCTAGAATTAGTGAGTCATTACCAGTTTTAACTTTTCTCAACGTTGCCCAGATTTTATTCCAGTAAAAATGGCTTAACTTCAAAAATTCATATCTCCTTGACCAGAGATCAAAACGTTGCATATTTTATATATTTGGAAAGCCCTACATGTCTACTTTCTTTCTAGAAAATTTCATGATTTTATAACTTTATTTGTTACATAAAATTATAGCATCTTTTTCGCTGCCTGTCTAAGATTTAAGAACCGAAAATTCTACAACTTTCACAATCTTAATCAAAGGACTTCCAAAAATTATTCCCTACTAGGTTTTTACCTCTTCAGGCATTTTTCAATGCAATAAGGCCTAAAAACAAGTATAGGAATTTATTCTCTAATTTTCTAGATTAAACTAACATTTATACTAAGAACTTATAAAAACTAAAGACTAGAACTTAAGAACTAGAGTTTACCTCTTGAAGACTCTTGAACTCCTTCCTCCTTCTTGCTTCACTCTCCTCTTAAACCCTCCAATCTTTGGTATGAGTTTGGTGTGAAGAAAAATGAAGCATGAAGCCTCCTATTTATAGCCAACCATGAGTTAACTATCTAGCAACTTTAATTCCATTCTAACCATTGGATTTAACTTAACTAGGAAGCTTAAATCTTGACTTTACACCTCTTACAAAAAAATGCCACCTCCCCCCTTTTCTAGATTCATCTTTTCTCTTTCCTCCACTACACACACACACATGCACAACACTTAGGCACACACACACTCACAACATACACATGTGCTCTTGTGATGTCATCTTGATGACATAATCAAGGCTTAGGTGTCATTGTTGACTTTTCAACACTAATTAGCAATTTTTAATTATCAAGTGTTTACATGTTCCTTAATTATATTTTGCCATTAGCTAACTCAATTATATGAAGATTTAGACTTAATTACTTAAGATATTATTTCATTCTCTTTGGCTTAATTATTTTTAAATATAATTAGCCCTCTTTTAGTTTGTCTCTAATATTCTTGAAGAATTGTGCAACTAATCTCAATTAGTGCAAGCTTATTCTATTAAGGATATTTGTAATTTACTTAATATACCTCTTAATTATGCTAAATTAATTAGCAACACTCTTTATGCCAACCTTAACCCCCCATTGGTCATTAATATCAAATTAGGGGTTTCATATAATTAACTTTGGATATTCCCTTTTATTCATGTTTAAACAATCAACAATTAATTACTTATTTAATCACTTACTAATTGTTGACAATTTTCTTAATTAAGATTAATTATTTTCTCACAACTATTTTACTGAAATTGATAATTTATGCATTATGCAAAATATTAAAAATCATGGGGTCCAATATGGTCCCCTAATACTTTTTGATTTTTCTCCTTTAATTTTTCCAAGGTAATAATTTAATAAATTACCTAAATTAGGGACAATATTCTTCTCTATTTCAAATAAATATTTATTTGTCTCTTTATAATATTTTCAGGGTATTTTATAACCCATAAATATTTCAGGGACCTATTTGTAAATTATTTATTCTTAGGAGACATTGTCCTAATAAATTCAATACAAGGTGTTTGAGACCTCATATTCACTTATTTTCAATAGGTATTATTTGTCTAAATATATATTTAAATGTATTATAAAAATTAGGGTATTACACTTACAGGGTTCCGAAGTTACTATTCTAAATTTTAACTATTTTTTCTCTTTTTTTCCCAAAGAAATGTAATTAGTAAATTACAACAATTAAAGTTCTAATTTATCAAATAATGTCAACATTAATATTCAAACAACATAAATTATCCAACAAATAAATACATTCACTAATTCGTAATAAAAAAACAAATTGTTATCCATAAATAACTCATAAAACATAAAAAGCATACCACTAAGCAATATTAGCACGATGACTATCATTGTCATCTTCTTCGCCACTATCATCAATTTCAAAGACATTTGATTGTGCTTCACTTTAAGTAGTCCGCTCTGCTTCATGAGTAAAAGTATCATGATTTTTTTTCCCACATCATGAACATGTCCATTAAAAGGGCCTGTAAGGCCAGCCCTTTTAAGCCCAAGGCCAAACAGGACCGGCCCTGCAGGGCTTACTTCATTTAGCTTCTCTAATTTTCAAGCTCAACTCTTAAAAAGCCAAGGCCTAAACAGGCTGATCTGATGGGCTCCGCCCGATTTCTCGGCTCTAATTTTGGGTGATTTCATAACCACATGATTGGAATTGTGTGTGTGTGTGTCGGGTGTATATACTTCATTAAAGTTTAATTCCAGCTTTTACAAGTTCATAAGTGGGGAATATGCTAATTAAATACATTTATCTGTTTTTTTGGCTCAGAAATACATTTATCTGTTCACTGATGTTTTTTCTCAACATTTCATAATTTTTTTATGTAAACATTTCATAAAATTTTAACCAAGCACTTTCTTAGCTGATCATTCATATGAATATATAAAATATTATGAGAGAAACACAGAATAAAGTTGTTAATAAATATTTTTGCATTTTGTAAATATAGAAGATAGATAACTAGTTTGTAAAGATTAAGAAAATTAGTTAAGTTAATATGTAAAAAATGTGTGTTGAGTTAAGATCAAGCAAACTTTTTTTTTTTTAAGAAATTCTATTTTGTTCCTTGATAAACATTAAAACAGCTCAAACCATAGATTAGGGGAATCCGACAGAGTACTCAGATTTGATTTCAAGTTGACTAATTGCGGTAGGAATCTCATCAAAAACGTGGAAGCACATTGAACCTATTTGATGTAGGAAAAATTAGAACCTTCATCATTTTGATTACCTAAAAAGATGCAACTGTAGTCTGCTTATGGTTGATCTTCCAAACTATCTCTCGAGGTGGATAGGAAGGTTGTGTGGGCAACCTCTTTTGATGATGAATGTCTTTGATGAGAGCCTCCTTCTTTTCTCTTCTTTTCTACATGTGATACAAGGAGGTGGAAAATAAGCTTATATACCACTACATCAAAACCTAAACCTAAACCACATGGGTCATAGAGTTCTTGGGTTGTAGTCTCATTTAAGCCCAATTGGGCTTAAATGAATAAAAGAGCATATAAGCTCAACAATCTCTCATTTGCTCTTTAAGATACAAACTTGAGTTCGTAAACCCAAGACCATGTAGCCCATAAGCCATCATCATCTGTTAATTTATCTCATCATTTGTTTCGAGCTAGCATGGGGATCTAGCATTTATCATTCATCAAGGCTCATGATAATCTACAGAAGATTATCTAGTTCGGTGCTACTCCACTAAAAGCCCGAATGTGATCTCCAAGAATAATGACACTTATAACACGAATATGCATTACCCCTTTATAGAATGTCTATAATTTGATTGACTAGTTTTCTATAACCCAATCAATTATTTATTCCCTTGATTGTAATAGTTTCTCTAATGGATTACTTGCATTAGCCAGTGTCTTTAATATCCAAGTACCAAAACATATCAATGGGACATTTCCTATAAATCTCATGTTGTTTATCTCATAAACACAGATAACTAAATAGTCTCAATCCCAAAATACCAAGTTATTGGCCGTCATAGAGATCAAACCTCACTTGTTGGTAAATCAAAGAATGAAAAATATTCAATTACCTATTTAAAATAAACTCAAGATTAAAAGTAACTACATGACTATAGTTATCTGGAGATTTGATTCCTTATGACAAAAAGAACAACCTTAATCAAATCTCTCCTTGATCCATTCAATGTGAGTATTAACTCACACCAATATTTTATAATGATTTGGACAAAACCATTTCATAAAATATTTCAGCCTAAATAAAGTGCCCAACTTAATTTAATAGTTGTGAACTTATTCATCAATTGTGCTAAAGGATTGAATGAAGACATTTTTCTGAAAAATAAGATAAAACACACTAATTACAAACCATAATTAACAACAAACAAATATAGCGCTAGTAGATTCTAATAACTACTATTTGTTTATTGTTTAACAACTCATTAGTTATCTTTACAAGACTTACGATGGGCAAGATACTTGTAAAACTAATATTGTGAATTTGAGCCTTCAGTTCCATTGTCAGAGCCTCAATGGGAGGGTTAACAATTTTTACCAAAGTTGAATGTATTTAACCATTGTTTACTTTCAAAAATATCTTTAGTGTCTAAGTTTTGCCGACGATGGGCCGTGCAAAACTTTACTAAAATTTTGAAAATAGTAGGGTCTAATTTAGCGAAATCCGATTATCCTTATCCGATGGAGCTTCAGCGATAACCATTTCACTAATAAACCCACAATTGGAGCCCTTAGGTTTTAAAATTAAATGATTAATTTAAAACCTTCACCCATTCAATATTTTAAATTTAGAAATTTCCTAGATTATTTATCTAGATTTTAATTCCACAATTAATTATTCCAATTATTATTCTAGATTTTAATTTAAAATCATAATAATTGATAATTAATTTAGTGGTTACCTAGATTTTAATGCCACAATTAATTAATCCAATTATTATTCTAGATTTTAATTTAAAATCATAATAATTGATAATTAGTTTGGCGGTTACCTAGATTTTAATGCCACAATTAATTAATTCAATTATTATTCTAGATTTTAATTTAAAATCATAATAATTGATAATTAATTTGGCAGTTACCTAGATTTTAATGCCACAATTAATTAATCAAATTATTATTCTAGATTTTAATTTAAAATCATAATAATTGATAATTAATTTAGTGGTTATTTAAATAATCTCACATAATAACTATCATACTAGTCGATTGAAGACATAATAGCTACTATGCAGTTATGACATGTGATTATGCACCAATATGGCATCTTCCTATTCTATATGTCATGTTATTTCTAATCATGTTAATCGCACATATAATTCATACTATTCAATAAAAGCATTAAATAATTAAACAAATAACTTTAATCCATGGCTTTCCTATAAAAATTAAAAGATAAAAATTTACAATTTTGGAATTCCTCTTTTGTCCAACCCATAGTATTTGTCCAAGACCCTTTAGGGTATCCATGGGCTCAAAAGCCCAAAAAAAACCCAATCTTTGGCTACAAACCTTAGGACACAAAAGAGGAACCTTAGCCTTCACTTCTACCTCGTAATCAACCAAAGTCGTCTCAACACGAAACTGCAGGGGAAGGATCGCCACGGGGAGACAAGAACAATGCCGCCGGAACCGCCGCCAATGGATGTGCCACGCGCCGCTTCTTTGCAAGCGCATGAGGGCCACTCTTAGCCACTGTGGAGGCGCGTGTGGTGGCTTCTGGCATCAGGGTTTTTAGATATGTGCCCGTCTTTCCGTCCTCTTTCCAACCATACATAGTTCGTCCAATTCCAAGGTCCAGAGGTCCACGAAAAGTGTTTGACAAAGTTGATTGTTCATGTTCTTCACAATTTCTTGATCTTCAACTTTTACATAAATTCAAAAAATACATAGAAATTGTGAAAATTAAACAAAAACAGCAAGGAGGAAACCTAATCATATGGGATTAGCCTCCTTGTTACAAATCAAGAAATACATAAGAGAATCTAACCATGAATTAAAGTGATTAACCGATTAAAATTAAAACTAATATCAAACATGAATTATAAACGAATAATCATCATGAAATAAATAACAAATATAAAAAAAGATGTCATATTTTCAAGAAAATAATTTTCTAAAAGAATCACATGAAATATGAAAGAATATCAAAACTGGGTTCTTTTCCTTACCAACATGCCTTTGATACCAATTGTAGGAATTTCATAAAAAATGCGGAAGTGCATTGAACCTATTTGATGTAGGAAAAATTAGAACCTTCATCGTTTTGATTACCTGGAAAGATGCAGCCATAGTCCACTTATGGTTGATCTTCCAGACTATCTCTCAAGGTGGATAGGAAGGTAGTATGGGCAACCTCTTTTGATGATGAATGTCTTTGATGAGAGCCTCCTTCTTTTCTCTTCTTTTCTACTTGTGATACAAGGAGGTGAAAAATGAGCTTATATACCACTACATCAAAACCTAAACCTAAACCTAAACCACATGGGTCATAGGATTTTTGGGTTATAGTCTCATTTAAGCCCAAAAGAGCATATAAGCTCAACAATTGCAAGACATCACCAAAACAAAATGTCCCATTGCTATGTGTTTGTACGATGAATATAGAGTTTTTTTAAATAATAACAGAAGCATATGTCTCAGGCTTAATGAATTTATCCAAATCTTGAAATTTAGAGACACGATGAAACATGTTGCCGGCAATACATATAAAATTGTAGTATATATGGATGAAAATGTAGCAACAAGTTATTCTGGTTTGTTTAGTTTTCATAATATCTTGCTGTCCGCATGTAATAATAGTTTTAAATATTTCTGTGTCTAGATCGTGGTGACTTGGGATGATGTCGCTTAACAAGTGCTTCGAGCTGACATGAATATGATCCAAGGGGTAAACTATATACTCAGTGTTGGAATTTGAAATAAATATTTGGAGTTAAATGTATACTCATTAAATAATTAAAAAATTGGGAGGACAAAACTAAATTTTACATTATATTAATTTTTAGATCAACAAAATATTTGAGGGTTTTTCTGAACAATTTTTTTTGGGGGGCCATAGCCTTCCTTTATAACCATTAAAATCCGTCATTGTATATAGTGTTAGACAATATCTCGAATTGGATTGTCTCCAATAGGAGTAAACCTTAACTTAGCAAAAAATAAATAAATACATATAGATGTTTCATCTTGCTTTCTTCCTTTACAATACATATCCCAATGTGACATTTCACCTCATCTAAATGGTTTAGATAACTAATTCAACATTTGAGCAATTAAATCTGTTGAAAGAATTAATGCGCTTAATAAAGTAATGTCTTATCATAAGTTTCAGGGTAACACAATTATTAAAGACGTTTCTACAAGTTTTCTAGAAGTAATATAATAGATAGATAGATTGTCTCCAATCAAGAGATACCTTACATTAAAAAATAGGGTTAATGTGTAAAAATACACATGTAGTTTTTTCAAAAATACACCCAATAACAAGTGTTTTTATTAGGTGCAAAAGTGACTATATATGTGGTTATAAAAGTAAAGTAAAAATACACATTGACCATTAATTTGAATTTTTTGTATTTTTAAGGCTAATATGGACGGTAACTCAGCTAAATTTCATCCCAACTAGCAATAAAAAACTAAAGAAAATTACAAAAAATGGCATAGATATTTTGGAAATTATAATTCAGCCTTTGTCTCTCCAATTCTCCCTATCTTTCCCAATCTCAATTTTACCTATCAAGTTGCCCATCTTTACCTAGTTCCCCTCGTTGCCGCCTTTCTATTAATTACTTTCAAAACTATTTAGGCCCTTTTCTGTAATTTTTTTTCCAGTTTTTCAGTGCTAGCTGGGAAGAAATTTAGTTAAGTTATCATCTATGTCAACCTTACAAATACAAAAATGTCAAACTAACAATCAACAAATGGTCAATGGGTATTTTTGCTCCACTTTTGTAACCACATAGTCACTTTTGCATTAAAAGAAAGAACTTGGTGTTAGGTGCACTTTTCAGAAAATCACATTTGTATTTTTGCATCTTAACACTAAAAAAATAATATCAAAAGACACCTTTCATTAAAATAAAATCAAATACTCGCTCTAATTTATAATATAAAATATATTTATCTAATTTGATTAGATTAAAGAAATTAGATACGTTAGTTGATGTGGCATAATTTTTTTCAAAGGCACCTAAATCATCTTCCTTAATTCCTTCTCCTCTTTAATTATTATTGAGAAGCATCAATAAAGATAAATATAGAAAAGATTGAAATTTTTAAAAAATATGTTTTATATTTAAAACTATGATTAATTACCCCAAATGGTCCTATATTAAATACTGGAGGCGGAGGGAGTATCAAATAAGTGTCCAAAACCTTTTAACGTAACAAAAAGATTTAACCATCCCTTAAAATTAAGCAAGCTTCAAGCTCCATTATATCGACAAACTTGAGGACAACAGTATAGTTTTATTAAAATTATACATTCCGATCATAATTTTCACTGAACACAAACCAAACATGCTAACCCTCCATAAGTTTACGGAACGATTTTGAGAAAACATAAGGAATAAACTTTTTTTTTTTATCCATATTCATATTAGCAAAGGCATATTGCTATACGCAGAATAATCACAAACATTAAATGATCAGGATATAATTCAGATAAAGTTTTCTTTTGATTTGTGATGTTGATATTTTAATTATTTTGTTTTATATTATATAATGTATTCATATGCAATCTTTATATATAATAATTATTAATTAAATTTAACTAAACAATAAACAAGTTGAAAATCGTTTCTCAGTATTTTGTGATTACGTTATGTTGGACTTTCATGTCTAAATCCTATGGGTTATGAATAAGAAGTCCCACTAGTTCGCCACCACCGGTCGTGTCAGTTCGCCACAGTCGTGTCGGTTCGCCAACAAGAGACAGATCCATTTGATCGTGTTTTTTTAAAGTCTATAAATAGGAGCCCCTAGTCACAGAATTTGATTACATCTTTTTCTACATACACTATTTCTGCATATACATTCTGTGTGTTCCGAAAGCAGACTCGTTGGATTCGTTTGGGCTTCAGACAGACAGAGTCATCTTTTTGGAAACGAATAATTCGCTCTATCCTGGGAGGCAATTGCTCAGAAACCTTCGGCATCCATAGAGAGAGCAAAATTGTCTTAAGGACACAACGAAAGTTGGGCCCACATTTCTGCATAGTTCATAACCATTATTCGGCAGTCTTGTAAATTCGTTTATTTCTTTTTCATATAATACAGACTTGTTGTATGCTCTTGTATGTTATATTCAGTTAATACAGATTTTTCTTATACTATTTTTTTTTATTATATATTCAATTTCTACCTACTTTATACGTTAGAAACAACACGTTAATAGTTGATAAAAGATAATTAACTATAAAAAATTGTGAACATTAATTATTGTTTTGGCGAAAGATATAATTGTAAACAATATGAACGTATATGTAATGGGGAGAAACATTACAAAACAAAAATTCTTTCGCCATTTTTTTCATCATCTAAAATTCAGAACGTGAAGAGTAAAACAAAGTTAAATTCAATTTTTTCCGAAAAAAATAAAGGGGAAAATTGCCCATATCCATATTTAAAAATTTATTCGTAAAATGACACCTGAGATCATGTAAAGGTGTGAGGCCTTTGAGTGTAAGTAATAGTAATTGTGATAAGAGAAAAACAAAATTACTCTTAATGAAAATATTCCCTTTGTGCAATTGAACAGTCATAAGAAAACAATTTTCCTCTACCAACGCAATTTCATTAGAGAATCCTCACCAAGATGCAACTTGAAGAACCATCGAAGTAAATAATCATCTTCAACCGTAGTATAATTCAATCCAAGAAACCATCAATCTCAATAACATCAAACCCATATAACCAATGAAATTAAAAACAAAAAACAAAAAACAAAAACAACCATGTCTTGAATCTACTGAAAACCCACAATAATAGAGATCGAAGCTACCATCGAGCTAAAGCCCCAATTATGTTAGATCTAGAAGAATATCTATAAAATAAGCTAGTGTTGAGTGGAGCCATTGTCTTGCTTCAGCCATAAAGACGGTGATGAGGAGTGAGAAGAAGATGGAGAAAATTTAAGAGGACCCAAATTTGTGAAGGTGGAGGTGCAAGTGTTAACAAGGAGTCTAATCTCAAGGGTAGAGGGAGAAAATGGAAGAAGTGAAGGTCGCTTAGTGAAGTAGATGGAGGTGGTCGTCAATGGTGGCAGCTGCACAGATGATTGGGGAGGTTGATTGTTGCAATGACATCAATGAGTGGGGTGGTTGATGGTGGCCGCATCTATCGTGGGTCATGAAAGTAAAAGACCATAAACTTGAAGAAGTGAAGGGGAAAAAATAAATTATGGGTCATGAAATTGCAAATTGTAATAACCCAATTTTCATATAAATTATTGTGTCAAGTTAATGAATATTTTATTATTGGGATATGGAATTTCTATCAAATCCATGACAAATGGTATTTGTTCTAATCTAATTGCACCTAAAAAGAAGTGGTGGAATAAGAAGATAAAAGAAAATTCAAGAAGCACATATGGGAAGATTAAGAGGGTTATTAACAAAATATCTTTGGGTTAAAAAATGATTGCTCTATTGATGATGTCATCATAAATTGACACATGAGCATGAATCTAAATATGAATAAAAGAACATCAAATATTCCCTTGACACTTGGAAAGTGACACATGGATAGGGAGAAAAGAAGAAGACAAAGCAATTTGCACAAAGTTGGAGATAAGAATTATATAGAAAATCCTAGAAAGACAAGTGTCATGATATGAGGTTATTAAGCTTCATGGAAAATAAATTTATCACATAACTAACAAAAAGACATCTAGAACATGGTCACATGTCTTCATATAAATTAAAGATTAATTAGAAGAGACTCATGTACACCCTTATCTAATAAGGATTAAAGGAAGTAACACCCAAGCTACCAAGTGTCAATATGATATTTAAAGAAAATTAGTTGAAGACACTTATACACATTTGATTAATTATGTGAGACACCTAATTATCTTCTTCATTAAGCAAAGTATTTTAACCACAGAGTAGGCATATGATTAGAAGATATTTTGAGCCAAAAAGATGACATATGGCGTGTTCACAAGAAGGGAGGAAGAAAAATCAGATTTTCTCTAGAAAAATGAATAACCTAGAGATTTCAAGAGGCAATTAGTAAGGGCAAATTAGGAAATCACAATATTTTATGGACAAGGACCTCTATAAATAGGACTTCATCCTCCCTCATTTTGGCAAACAAGAGGTGCCACATATATACAAGAAAGGAGAAAGAAGAGAGTTGGGAGAATCACAAGTAAGAAGAGTTTTCAAAGAAGAAGGGGTAAGGAAGTTATAAGATTTCTACTTTCTTTAAATTCATACAAATATGATTAAGCTTTTAATTAGTGATATGTATGATATTATTGAAGTTCTAGCTATAATCACATAGGAGTTCAAGGAGAAGTGGCAAAAAAAGTTAGAGCGAATAAGTCCTTTCCTCCAACTTCTTGTAATTTTGCAAAAAGATTAAGAAAATTTTGGCCAATAGTTAGAACATGATGATATGATTTTATTTTGGTGATTTTGATAGTTTAAAAGTATTTAAAATGGAATTTGTATAAGAAAGAGTATATGGAGTATAATTTTGAAAGTATTGAAGTTAAAGTATAACCATAAGCAAATTGAGAAGTTGAAAAAGACCAACAAGGGCATTTTCGTAAATTGATAATGATTTATATGTCCCTGGCCTTGGCAAGCATTTTTAGTAAAAAATAAATATGTCAAGGGTCATGTAGATTTTTGGAACACCCCAATCGGATTTTTATACAATTAGTTATGAATTTTTTAAGTTTGGTCAAATTTTTGGAATTTTCAAGTCTTCATACGAAAATGAAAATGAAGAATGAATGACCAATAAAGGAAAACTCATTAATAAAGAGAATCAAATAATAAAAAGACCCTTCATACAAGTGTATAGTTACATATTTTAAAGGAAGAGGTTATATTGACAATAACGACGTTTATATTATATTGTTTTAAGTTTATCATTCCTATTTAATAGCCGAAAGTTTGTTACCTTATTGATCAGCTAATTGTAGGTAAGTAACCTTAATCTCATATGCTATGTATGACTTTATATGTATGTTACCATGATTGTGTATGCATTTGATCTTATTATTTTCTAAGCACTTTGGTATCAAACACGGTATGTGCGACTCTTGGCATTGATGTATGCCTTATTGAACAATCTGTGTTATATGATTGCTTGTTCCAGATTAGGCTTTGTGCCTCGTTGTGTGTGACCGACTGAATGTTGTATAGTTTATGTTTGTGGTTTTCTTACATACTTTGGATATGAGATTAATTATTACTCTGAGATTCATCTATAAATCATAGGCTATTATAAGGGTACAGTTAGTGCCTCTAAAGTCGGAGTGGGAGACAAGATGTAAGATGGTGGGCTAAGGATTTTATAGAAGTTGTTGGACATGACTTTTGTTATTACAACTTTTATCTTGAATGACTGTATAATAATATTCTTGAATATTTTGATATTTATATTGGATTACTATATATTAACCCTTAGGGGGGATTTTTTCTTTTTGGTTACTTATCTACTTTACCAGAATTATGTTATCCAGATTATTTACATGCTCTACTGCGTGAAAACTCTAATACATATTTAACTGATAAGAAAGTAAAGATCACACTATCCGCCATTTGTAAAGGTAAAACTGATAAGGGTGTAACACAAATCTTGACCCTTTTTTTTTTTACGGAAAATGAATTGCACAAATGAAAGATAGATTGCATATAAGGGAAAATAAATATTGCATATAGAAAAATGAATCACATAAAAGAAAGAACATTTGCACATAAGGGGGTAGTTTGCACATCAACGACCAATGTGCCGCTAGATCCAACCCTTGTGTTTTTTGGTCGTTGGACCCTTGTGATAGACTCACCACATTTTTTATGATATTCAGACTCACCGCATTGATTCATGAACAAATTTTAAAATGGATATTTATGGGAAATTTTCCTAAATTTAGAAAAATGGTCCAATGGCACTAACCAGGCCCATTAAAGGACCAGTCTCTGGAACCACTAGTTAAATTTTCTGGGCCCAATAATAACATGGGCACGACAATTCTTTTCTTGTAGTGAATATTACTCATTTTTTAATTAGAAAGAGATAATATTTGATCAATTTTTTCATATTTAATAATACAAAACGGTTTCACCCCAAAAAAAAAAAACACTCATAGTTGAATTGGTAAGAAGTTGTATGCTGAATCAGTACTTAAGTTTGACCTTGAGAATGCTCTAGATCAATTTGAATTGAATTCGAGATAAATTCTCCAATTAAAAATAATACATATACTTATTATTTGAGGCAATTTAGAAGCAGAGTTTTCTACTTTGCTTTATAAAATCTCATAATTTTTGGAGAAAAAATTGGGGAAAAACACGCTTTAAGAGCACCACCTCATCTTTACTCTAACTAATTAAAATTCAATAATTCATATTATTTTAATCCTATATGGTAGATGAGCCATTTAGAGAAATTCAAATTTTATGATTTTAGAGATAATGAAATGGATTTTCTTTTTTGGTTTTTCTAAGTTAAGAAATTTATGTTTTTGTAAAATCATAAAATTTTAATTTCTCCATATGATTTTTCTGCCATGTATTTTTAAAATAAGATAAATCATTATATTTTAATTAATTAGTATAAATAAGGTTGTGCTCTTGAACTATGTAATTATTTCTCTTTATCTTCTCCCTCATCAAATTTTCTCTCTCCCCATTTCTATTTCCTTATCCATACCAATGAAAGTGCAATTTTTCTTATTACATTCTCCTACTTTTCTCTTTCCCCATTTTTCCTCCGCAGTAAATGTTAAAATGCCTTGATTAGAGGCACCTTATTAGTTTTAGAATTTTATTATATCAATGTGTATACTGTAATGCGTAATTTAATTTAATTTTATATTTTTTAAAAACATTTTCACCCCAAAAATCGTCAATTAAATTAAGGGTCCTCCGGTCTTAATTATAAGACATATTTAACCGATTTTGAGGAAATTAATGAGGGGAGTTAAATTCCACTCATTTTCCTAAAATGCCCTTATATAAATTTTCAATGACATTAACATACATGTCTAACTTAGAATATTTATTTTCATGCTTTATAATTGAAATAATGGTCTTACTATATATACACATATTTGTGTATGCACACACATATGTGTGTGTGTGCCCACACATATATATATCTACAACCCCAAAAAAAAAAAGGATTTGGCTTCTATCCGCTACACTTAACATCCGCTGCCATCCTCTGCAGAAAACGGTGGTATTTTAGAATTTTGTTGGTGACTTTTTTCTTTTCTTTTTTTTTTAAAAAAATATTTTAAGATACCAACTGATAATAAAAAGATATTTTAGGATTCTAAATGGTACTGCTAAATACGTCATGATCTTGAAAAATTATTTTAGGATATTAAAAAATATTTTAAAGTACTGACTGGTACTAAAAGATATTTTAAAATATCGACTGGTATTGAAAAAAAAAATCTCATAATCTCTTGAAAAAATATTTAAAGGTACTAACCGGTACTAAAAATATACTGCATGATTTTTTTAAAGATCTTAAAATATTTTTTCAAGATCATGAAATAGTTTTTCAAGAGATCATTAGTTATTTTTCCAATACTAATCAGTATTTTTTTAATACCAGTCAATACCTTGAAATATTTTTTCAATATCCTAAACTAATTTTTCAAAGTCATGACGTATTTAGAAGTATCATTTAGGATCCTAAAGTATCTTTTTAGTATCAGTCACTACCTTAAAATATTTTTTAAAAAAAAAAGAAAAGAAAAAAGGCACCCACAAAACCCCAAAACGACACCGTTTTTCCGTAGAGGATGCGAGCGGACGTTAAATGCAGCGGACTGAAGCTAAATCCAAAAAAAAGACACCGCACCCCCCACAGACACACACATTTCTACGTACAAATGCAAACCCTCACATCCCCTCCAATACACACATCCACACACACATAAGTGTATGAGTATGTATAAACACATATATACATATTTATATATTTATATAATGCGTGTGTATGTCTATATGTATGTATATATATAAATATATATGCACCTAAATACATATACTTACCAAAAACTAAACACACTTGAGAAAATAAAATAGAGATGTTTTGAAAAGAAATTGATAAAAATTTAAATTTTACCCTATATAATTTTAATTAGGAACAAAACCAAAGGGAATATGATTTTGATTTTCTAGCGGCTGGAGCGAGTTGGTGAGGTGACGCGCCGCCAAGTCCAGTCGACTCTGCGTTGCCCGGCGCTAACAAGTTCAAGGGGAAAGAACATAAACGCGGGAAGTCGAAAGGGAAAAAGGATAAGCAAAGTAAAAGAAAGCGAGTTCATCTTCAGGTAGAGATTAGATGCGTGCCTCCAACGCTAGAAATCTTTGTACACTGAGTGGTCTTTTCCGTTCTTCGACCGCGAAACTCAAGACTTCTAAGCCCCAATCCTATTCTCTAGCTTCATCCATTTATGAAGATGATTTTTCGGAACTCGATGGTGATTCTGACTCCACCCGCAACGCTCTCGAGTTTGAGCGACCCTCTGATTCAGGTACAAAACCCGGTGGGGAGTGGGGAGTGAAACATTTGTAGTAGGTCATTGTATTTATCGCGATTAATTTTGATTTTTAGTTTTCTTCTTCTGGCCACATTTACTTGTTCAAGAATAATCTACATCCTGTTAAGTCCGCCTAAATGTGCGAATGGTTTCCGGGTGATTAAAATATGGTCTGCATTATGTTACTGGGTATTTTTAATTTCAATTTTCAGATTCCTTCTTCTTGTCGCATTTACTTGTTCAAGGCTTGTCTTCATTCTGTTAATTTCTCCATCAATGTGCAAATGGTTTCCGGGTGATCAAAAGATGGCGTGCATTATATTACTGTGTACTTTTATAAAGCTAAATGAGTGAGATATTGAGGTTTGCCATGAAACTTGTTATTTCCGTTTGTTTTCACGGGAATCATTATATTGGTCACTGTCATTTCGGGTAGTTTATGTGTAAATTCTCAAATTTCGGACGTCTTGCTGCAGAGAAATTGCCTGACCTGGTATCTAAGCAGATTTCTTCTATGTTGTCTGGTGAGTGTTTGTATTTTTTCCTATGGAAGAAATGTTTAAATATCTGGTAATTTGGGAAAATACTTCTTTTTTTTAACTGGGCAGTGATTGCTTCTCTTTTGTAACAGATAAAAAGAAAATTCCAAGAGGTCGAGTTCAAAAGTTTGCAAAATTTGAGTCTTCTACTCTAGATTCATCCATTTTGAAAGAAGATTTTTCAGAACCCAATGGCAAGCCTAGGCTTACAAGCTTCAAGGAACTTGACTACGCACCACCCTCTTGTTCAGGTATGTAATCCAGTGAGTATGAAAGTAGAGCTGGAAAGGACACCCAAGAGTGGGGAACAAAAATTTGCAGCATGCCAAGATATTTATTGTCACCAAATTTATTTTCAAATTTTCACTCCTGCCCACTTTTGCTTTTTTAGGACTTATCTTCACTCCTATTAAGCATGCCCTAAATCGCATCTGGTTTCTGTATATTAATAAAGCTCAATGAGCGAAATATTGATATTTGCAGAAAATTTGTTAGTTTCATTTATTTTATCACTAAGCATAATGCATGTTTCTATCTTGATGGGCAACTTATGTGTAAAAATCTCATTTTCAAACATTTTGTTGAAAGAAATTTCACCTAATTCGGTATCTAAAAAGATTTCTTCTATGTTGTGCAGTAAGTGTTTGTATAATATGAGAGGTTTTTCTACATTTTCATGGCCAATTAAGACAGTAGATGAAACAGAAGTTTGTAAATACATGTTGCTTTGAGAAAAGAAATCTTTTTCTTTCAGTTAGTGCTAATTTTTCATTTTCAGAATCTGATGGAGCAGAGAAAAAACTTTCAAGGTGTCAAATTCGCTACTCTTCAAAAATGAAATCCTTTCCTCAAGCATTGTCTGTTTCGGAAGATGAGTTTTCAGAACTTGATAGTGAACACAGTCGTTCTAGCCGTGAAGACCTTGACTTTGTTGAACCCTCTGTTTCAGGTACATGACCCAGTGAGAATATCCCAATTAATGGAAGAAGAATATTAAGGAAAATCTAACGGTGACAAACAACAACGTGCAGTATGTCAAGATGTTTAATTTACTTGTAGTTAATGTTCAATTTTCACTCCTACCTGCATTTACTTATCTCAAAAGTTCACTTCTATTAAGCATGACCTAATTGTACTCATGGTATTTGGGTAATTAAGAATTGATCTGCATTATGTTACTGCGCATCATTATAAAGCTGAATAAGTGGAATCTTGGGGTTGTGGTAAATTTGTTAGTTTCATTTGTTTTCTTGCCCATTTTTAATACAGGTTTCTGCCTTGTTGGGCTTTGTATGTATGAAAATCTTATATTTCAGACATTTTGCTGCAGAGAATTCACCTAATCTCTACACGGAGCAGATTAGTAATATACTGTGTGGTAAGTGTAATTAAACTTTACTGTGCAAGATTTTATTATATCAGTTTTGCTAACAAGGAATATAGATGAAGCTAGACAATGTGAATATCTGTATTTTTGGGAAAAGAAACCGTGTTATTTTTGTCTGTCCTGTATCTTCTATTGTCAGAATTTGACAGCCAGTTTGTTGCAGCTGGGGGAAAAAAATAAGAGGTCAGATTTACGCTACCAATATTCACTATCTAAGATAGGGTTCCCTCTTTTTTAAAAAAAAAAAAAAAACCAAAAAAGGGGGAAATTCTTTCTTTGGAAGCTTGCCAAACGCTTTATTAAAGATCCCTTTTTAACCAAATAAGAGTGTATCAATCAAAAGTTCCTTCATGGACCTGGTAGTCTTGGTTGGATTACAGCATCATCTCCTGATACTTTCCTTTATAGTGATGCAACTAAGATGTGCAGTAGCCTACTTTGTTGAAAATAAAAGTATGTGTTGGCTTATTCCATCTAAAGAAAACATAGTGCATTGGCTTATACATATTTAGTCTTTACCCTAATTTTTTATAAAAATTGTTTTCTCTTTCTTGGTAAGTTTGATTATTTTGATGCATTCCTTTTTGCAGATGATCAGTTGATCAAGAGATCAGGAGATGATGTAGAAAAATTGGAAATTGCACTAGCTGTACCATGGAGACTTGACCCATTTGGTGGGACTACATCACAGCGACAGAAAGAGAAGACTCGTGACAGAAAGAAAAAGTGGATTTTTAAACACATGCAGGAAAACCGCTTTGAAAGGGTAGTTAAATTCTGTGCAGATAAACTGGGTACAAAGGCTACTGTGGAAGTGTTAGGTAAATTGGGAAGAGAAACAGGCGTGAAAGAATACAATGCATTGATAGAAGTATGCATAAATAATGCCAGGAAAACCAATGATGAAGAAGTGGCAATTGAAGAAATGAGCAAGGCTTTTCGCCTTTTTAGAGTAATGAGAGAACAAGGTTATGAACTACAAGAGAAAACATACAGCCCCCTTCTTGTGTATTTAATTGACATGGGTATGGTTGAAGAATTTCAATTATTCAGTGAGGTGATCAAAGATGAGATTCCCAGTTCAATTTCAAGATTGGGTTACTACGAAATGATGTTATGGCTTAGAGTTGATAACAAAGAAAAGATTCAGGATCTTTGTAACTCTATTGCAGTCAATGATGGTATAGACTCTTCTGGTCTAGGAGGTAGGTAAATTTAATTTTCCAGTGCAATTTTTATGGCTTGGTTTGTGCTTGCACAACCTTTTTTCCTTAACATGTAGGTCAACTTTTAGCCAAAAAGATGTGAGGATCTCATAAGTATTTCTAAATTGCTTATAAAAACAAGGAGAATGTCCTTGATGACATTTTTATGCCATTTAGATGTGATACTTCTTGGCATGAGGTGGAAATAGTAAGTGACGTGGTCTGTGTGGATAACCACAATAAATGAGTTTGTTTGCCATTGTATTGCAATGAGCAGATTTATCTTTACTCAAATATGAGCTCTAATACAAACACGGCAATTGGTTGTGTATATGCTATTTGTGCTGTATTATATTCTGTTACATTCTGCCCTGAGGATACATCCTCCAAAAGTTGTACATTATTCTTTCTGTTAAATTATCTTTGATATAAATTATTCTGAGTACATTGTGGGAATTAAGGTCATTAGTATAAGTGTTTTGAGCTTAGGTTTTGTGTTTTAATAGCATGGCTACTGACATACAATTGGAAGAATCCTGCTTTATATGTCCTGAAATCCAGTTGCTTTAAATTTTTATTCTTGTGTACGATAGAGTCTAACTGGGTTCAATTCATTTTGCAGAAAGTTATGTATTGGCATTTTGTGAAAGTGATAGGAAGGAGGGGCTTTTACAGCTGTTGGAAATTTTAGACATAACAAAGCTTTCATCTACAGAATCTGTAGCAAGTATTTTCAGATCATTGGGAAGGCTATGCTTGGACTCTCATGCAGAAAAGTTCCTATCCGCTTTCAAAATTTGTGGTATGGGTATGATTTTAAAGTCTAGTTTAAGCACCTGTAGGTATAGCGTTGGAGGTCACATGTGGTTCTGTCTAAAAGAAGGAAAAACATACCTGATTTCCTTTGCATATCTCGGTATATCCACACAGAGACATACTGTGATGGACTAATTTATATTTTGACTGTAAGGATTTGTGATTTTCCAAGAAAGTTACTACATTAAGGACTATTGGAAATTACATCATATGGTACATTGGTGTTTGTCTCTTGCATTCTTAGCAGCAGCGTATGCTTAAAAACAACATGCCAATCAGGGTTTATAAATGATGTTAAAATTTTTATGTTTAATATGACAATTGTAAGTTACTATATTAAAGACTATTAGAAATTACATCTATTAAGTTGTTTTTAGTTCCTTTTTTCCTTTTAATTTAGGCTTATTTGGCTTTTTAGTTGTTTTCAATAACCCTTCGATGTGTTTAGGATTAGTTCAAGTGTTATGTTTTGATTGGGATCAGAATATTTTAAAGCTTGGATCAGGATAGAGTGATCCTATTTTTTAGAGTTACATCTCCTAGATGGAGTAAGAGTTAAGAGTCTTCTCTCATTTTTATTGTCTACACGTCTTATATTGCATATATCTAATAAAATTTATTTAGAGGATTATTTCCCTTGAATTTTTATATGGTATTAAAATACACATCAGGTTGAACCAAAAACCTAAATATGGCGACCAATGCCTTTTGAAAAATAAAACTCCAGGATAAGTGGTCAAGCCAAGGAGGTTTGCTAGAAAATTCATGATAAGCCACCAATTAGAAGCCAAAACCAAGCGATGGGAATCATGAATTAATGGTGACTCATAAGAGAACAACTTGAATTGAAACCAGTCCTCTTACCAAAGGAAAATGGGAGTTATTACGAAACACTACTTTGAATGATGGACCAGAACTTTGCAAATCGAAAAAATTTGGGATTCTAGTACTCTAGCTCTGGCTGGAATTTGTTTTGGAGAAGACAGATGGCAATGTTAGAGGAATAGCTCCAAGCTGGGAATATCCAACTTCAAGGAGTGTATTGGAAATTATGTGTATTCTTCTAAAGTTGTTTCTTATTTTAATCATGTATTAATTAAAGCTTATTTATTTTAGTTACTTTCTTATAACATTTCATGCATTAATATTATGTTGAGTGTTCTCTTTTGATCAGAGTATGATTATTTAAAGTGTTTTGTTTAGATTATGAAAGAATTATTCTATTGTGGGGAGTTTTGTCTTTTGATTGAAGTAGGAGTTTGAGTTTCGTTATTGAGTTAGAATAGAGTCTGCACTTCTCTTTTTTGTCTAAAATAGAACTTTCATTCCATCTAATAATATAAGTTAAGATGATTCTTCTTAACCTTGAATTATTACAAATACACCTGATATTTTGTAGACGTTGACAGAGTTAAAAATTCAAGAATGACCTATGAAATCCTCATGTCCTGATTTAAATAGTTTAATGCTATTAAATGTAGTGTAATGAGTAAAACGCCATATTTACTTGCCAGCCAAAGCAATGATTTCCGGATATTAAAATTTTTAAGATCCAATCCCCTTTTCCATGGTCTGTCCTCAACTCATCCTTACACTCTCTACCTGAAGAAAATCCCTTGTGATGTAGCACTAACTAATCATGACTTAATTATATGCTAATTTTGTTTGTATTTTTGGATATTTCTTGACTTTTTACAAAATTACTTACAAGTGGCCAGGAAATTTCTGGTAAAACTTGACAAATCCATGAACCTTGACCCATTGGTCAGAAATCAGAATTGAACCAAACCAGAATGCATGATATAAGAAGTTGAGAGTCATTAGATGTAAGTTCTGTTCAAGCTTGAGTTTCAAACAAAACCTACTTTTAAATAACTAGCTGCTATCTGACTTGAGTTATATTTAGCTAAAATTGCCGAGTTAGGTTTTTTTAATGCTCTACCCAGATGTTTCTAGGGTAATATTGGTGACAAAAGTGGGATTACACAGAAGGCTTAAGTATTGGATGTGTCAATTTTTTCATTCCATGTATTTAAATGAGATCTCCTTTCATGTTGCAGATAATGATGAAGCAAATGATGTTACAAACTTCATTGCCAGTTATGTTATTAGCCTACCAAATTTAGCGGTGAGGAACTTATCATTTAATTTGCTGGTTTTTTCCTTAAGGCCATGATACTATGAGGCGCCTCCGTGTTGCCTCAGTTTGCTTTTTCTAGAAGCATGTATCTGTCTCTAACCTGAGACCTCATCCAGAATGGGGATTGTGTAATTTTTGCTAGTTTGTATTAGCATATAAGAAAGTGTATTGATTATTTAGAAATTTCAAGAAGAACGTGCAAATGTGTGCTTTTGATTCTGTGAAAGGTTGAGGATGTTATCTTGAAGTTCGAGGATTTGCACCAAAAACTGGAAGTTTCACCTTCATCCTCATCATACGAGAAACTCATTATATATGCCTGTGACTTAAATGAGGTATATCCTACACTTTTTGCATTTTAAGTTTTTGATATCATCAAGTGGCTGGAAGAACTTATTCCATAGAGACCTGTTGGCTCTGCTTTTTTTAAATTTTTTGCACGATATAATTTTAAATTTATGCTGCTAGGCTTAGCTTAAATGTCAAATCAATTTAACAATGTCTTCATTTCTCATAATAATGACCTGCCAACTTTCAAGCAATACAAATATAGTTAAACCATATAGTTCTCTGCTGGCTATAGTCAACTTCCTGTTTTATAGGATGTTGGATTGGTCTGTAAATCTTGTTGGCCTCCTTTTGC
Source organism: Acacia confusa (assembly GCA_037074495.1). NCBI lineage: Eukaryota > Viridiplantae > Streptophyta > Magnoliopsida > Fabales > Fabaceae > Acacia > Acacia confusa. The sequence continues at coordinate 8,210,771 of CM073509.1, forward strand.
ATTGCCAATTACTTGGACCATCCTATCATGAGAAGAAGGATCCTACCAAGCCAAAATTGAGTGGAAGAGGCATTTTAAATCTCTATCCGATCAATGCTTATCATATAATGTAATGCATGCCATCCTTGCCAAATGATACCATCTTTCTGAAACACTCGCCTAGAAAGTGATGTCTCCTTATCAGAAGATCATTTTAACAATCTTATAAATGACAATAGTTCAGTTCTTCCGTTCATATCTTGATCCTCTGCTTTAAGTATCTCTAGTCTTGGATAAAAAGAATTGGAAGATTAGTAGCAACTTGGAAAACCAAGAAAGCTGAAGAGACGAGGATGCAACTTTCCTCCTTTTTTTTTTTTTGGGGGGGGGGGGGGAGATTTCCTTTAACAGTAATAGATATGAAACAATACAGAACGAGTTGCATTTTCTCAACTAACATTTTATTGCTTAGAGTTGATGGCAAACGTCCAAAATATCGTAATTGAATGTTTTGATAGCCAATTACTTGTATTACAGAGATCAAATCCCCTATTTGATGCAAATGACTTCATGTTGTAAACTATTGTGTTTTGCATCTAATCAGCTTGTTTGTTGCATTTGGATTGAACATTTTTTTTAAAAAAATTCATTTACAATGCAGGTGCATTTAGCTCTTAAGATTGTTTGTACTATGTGTGAAGCAGACTTTACCTTATCTACTGAGGTGTTAAACTCCATATTACGAAGTGTTGAAGAAACATGTGAATATAATTTGGTATGATGAATTTTCCGAGCTACAACTTCCTTGTTTTTCCTTTGTGTTGTGACTTATATCTGGTATGCCCTCTATTTCTATTGTCCAAGGTCCACTGGATCAATTCCATAATATCTCACTACGGTTTGAAGGCAAATTGTGAAACATTCAGGTATATGATATGCTTGTGCATCAGGATGAAAGATGTAAGTTGTAATTAGTTCATTTATCATTTAAATGCTTTTGTGCATTTGTTTTCCACTTTCTATTGACCAATTTTACTAAATATTATTATGCTTTGGTTTGGAGGATAACTTTCTGTAAAGACCAATGTTGCAGCACACTTATATATTTGCTTCTAATGCAGTTTGAAAGTGCAGATAAGATGCTTGATGATTTGGAAGAAATGAATTTGAAGCCTACATCTAGCATGTACAATGCCATTATGGCTGGATATTTTAGAGAGGTGACATTTGTTTATAAAGATGCTTTTCACATCCTCTTTCAGACCTTTTAACTTTTAAGCTTCTCTTATTAGATTTGAATGCTTTACTTAAATTGCAAATATCTAGTGTAGCAGTCGGTGCGTGTGTGTGGCTTAATTTCTGTTACCCTGTAAATTAGCAATTCTTTTTGAACATAAACATAAATTACTACAAAGGTTGCTACCAGCCTACTGGAAAGAACTGAACCACTTAAAACTAATACAGTATCATTTAATCTAGAACACCTGGGAACATTATGATCAAGGGATTTTTACACTTCCCACCAAGTTGGAAATTGCTTGGAGCTAAAATTGTCAATCTTCCTTCTTTACTTTGATGGTTATTTGAAAAATTTCTGTCTCATCTTTTTTTATTTTTTGGTCTTTTTGTAAATTTTGATTTCTGATCCTTTGTCTTCTGCATTGCTCCTTGCCACGTACCCTTTTTATTTGCTCTTCCTCTCCCCACTTAGTTGCAACCAAAGTTAGCTAGATTCGTTGATATAGCATCTTAAGATGTATGAGGGTAAGTGATATGTAAGGTGTAGAAAGTAATGTTAGTTAGGTAGTTAGGACAATTAGTTAGTTAGCAGGAATCAGTTCTGGCAGTTAGCGTCAGTTAGCCTATGACAGTTAGGAATTGCAGATAGTTAGAAATTACAATAAGAGTCACAAGTCCCATCCTATATAAAGGAGGCTTGGGCTAATGGAATGTTATGATGTGAAATGTTATGTTGAATATGTGAATGATGAATTACACAGTGAGTGATCTGTGCTTCTGTTCTCTCCCTCTTCTGTTTCTCTCCTCTTTCCCTCTTATTTCCCCAATTCTTCTATAATTTCTACAACTATTCTATCAGTGGTATCAAAGTTGTCATTCCTCGGCATGCTTCTGTATGATCTCTAAATAATTCTTGACTTCAATTCTGAACCATTCTTCTTCCTCACGGCTCAGACCTGTATTCAAGAACCCATCCAGAAACTTAAAAACAGACACCAAGAAACAGCCAAGAACATTCATCAGCAATCCAAGTGTTCTTGGCAACCCAAGAAAAAAAAAAAAAAACAGAACCATGGCTTCCCCTTCTTTCCAAGATTTCGATGGAAACCAGAGGTGGCTATGGCAAAAAGGCTGTGTCAAAGAATATAATGCTTTCTTTGATGATTCCATAAGTAAATTTGAGCTCCCAGAAAGGTATCATGTCATGACATATGTGGCTAGGCTTAAGAAGGAGATAGCAGATTCTATTCATTTCTTTCACCCAAGAACCCTGCACCAAGCCAAGAGTCACGCCCTATTGCTAGAAATCACGATTGAAGGGCAAGCAAAGAGGGCAATTAAAGCCTTGGAAGAGCAAGAAGAAGGGTTGTCTACTCTAGGAAAAGATGGGTCTTGTTCAACCAACACCCAAGAAAAGGCTATGAAAATGCCATATACACCGATTCAAGAAGCAATAACTATTCAAGAAGCCATCCAAGATGAAGAAGGGGGCTATTCTCAAGAAAATAGTGAGTCGTGGTTGACCAACATCCAAGAAGATGCCAAGCTGAATTCTTCTGTGTCTCTGTTGGTTTTTAATCCTTCAGATTATGAGTTCTTGCAACTGGAGGCATGTAGCTGCAAGAAGAGTGCAGGGGCTGTGTCGAAAAGTGACATTGGATGTGGAAGTCAGCTATCATCCATCTTTCAAAGAGTACAGCTGTCTTGCATTTCCTTTAAGTGGCAGAAATATTTTAAAGAGCATGGGCATATGGACTTAAACTTTCAAGAAATGGCATGAATCTAGTGGTTAATAACCTCAGCTCCATTTTGCCATCAACTGCCTACCCTATGCGTGAATCTGTCTTGGTTCAGGGGATGCCTAATTAAGATGCTTCTAGGGTGTTTGATACAAGGGGTAATATACTTGGTTGAAGCAAATAACCACTGGGTAATAGTTTGGAGTCTGCATCATGCAAAAAAGGCAGCAGGTACCTTATGTTCTGCACATGGTGGGACCCTCAACAACTCAAAAGCTAAACTTTACAGAGTACTGTGATGATAGTGATGACACACTGGGTTTAACACTAGCAGATGATTATGTGGGCTTTGTATTTAAAGAATTAGGCCCAAAGTTGTTGCTGCCATGGTTTTTACCCAACAGGCCTACAAGATCATTTTATAGGTGGGTTTTTCTGGTTGTTTCTGCTGCAAGATGCTTGGTTCTGCGTAGGTTTAGGGGAGAGCTTATTAAAATGCTTTTTGGATCAGCATTACACCCATTATTTCCATATTGGCTCAGAATTCAACAAAGTGATTTGTGCATGTGTGCAGCAGCACCCAAGACAGATAGCTACCAGATGTCAAACAACAATTTGAGAAGATCAGCAAAAGTTCCTGAATAAAAGCTTTTCTATTTTGAAGTCCAGTTTTGTATTTGTTGTTGTCATCCTTGAGGGCAAGGATGTTTTTGGGAAGAGGGTATTGATATGTAAGGTGTAGAAAGTAATGTTAGTTAGGTAGTTAGGACAATTAGTTAGGTAGTAGGAATCAGTTCTGGCAGTTAGCGTCAGTTAGCCTATGACAGTTAGGAATTACAGACAGTTAGAAATTACAATAAGAGTCACGAGTCCAATCCTATATAAAGGAGGCTTGGGCTAATGGAATGTTATGATGTGAAATGTTATGGTGAATATGTGAATGATGAATTACACAGTGAGTGATCTGTGCTTCTGTTCTCTCCCTCTTCTGTTTCTCACCTCTTTCCCTCTTATTTCCCCAATTCTTCTATAATTTCTACAACTATTCTATCAGTAAGCATTAAGAACTTGTTTCAATTCATTCATTCCTCCTCACCTTTTTCTGAAATTTTGCAGAAAAACGTTGATGATGCTTTTAGGGTCCTTGAGCGCATGAAAGATGCCAATATCAAGCCTGATTCAAGTACTTACAACTATTTGATTGGCAACTCTAAAACTGAGGAGGATATAACCAAGGTATGTTGGGATCAAATATGTCAATAGTTTCTTACATACTTCTTTCAGATAACTGAGCAATACTAAATCTGATTTTTGTTTGGCATGTGGTTTTGATTTTAGCATTCAAGCATTGATCCCCCAAGAAATTAAATGACCATTGTTCTCACACCAAACATATGTTGTAGTAGCTGAGTAAAATATTATTTTAACCTTTGATTAACAAAGGTAATAACCTTTGTTAATTCAAACTTTATAATATTAGCATTTATGTTTCAGATTTTTTTAGATGCTAATTAAAAATGATCTGCTAAATGTAGTATTATGAAGAAATGAAGCAGTCTAACTGCCAACTTACTAAGCAGACTTTTGTGGCCCTTATAACTGCATATGCAGCCTGTGGACAGTTGGAGAAGGCAAAACAGGTATGGGACAAACAATATCACTGCGTTGTTCTAAAGCAAATAGGAACATAGATGCATTATGCATGAAATACGTAGCCAGTTGAACTCGTGTTAATGAATAATTACACAAGGAACTGCCACGATTATATGGGCTTCAAGCACCTTACACCACTTCATGATCCAAAACCAAGAGATAAAGAAGCATTATGAAAGCATGATATATCTAGCCGTTTAAATTAATGCTCAATGAATTATTGCTTGTAGAACTATGTCCATATTATATAGCCATTTAAACTCATGCATGTAAGTTGAGGTAGGGGTATTTAGTTTTGCGGCAGGAAATTTAAAATTGATGAAAACAGCGTTATGATTATTTTATGTTAAAATTACTATTTGAACATATGATCTTATTTATGAATTGCTTAAAACGCTAGTTATGTTATATCTAATCAGGTGGTCTTAGATCCAGCCATTCCTGCAAAGAGCTTAAATGAAATCAAATGTGCTCTTCTCTCAACTCTTGCATCACATGGGCAATTGTCAGATTCTTTTCATATTTACGAGGAAATCAAGGAATCTGGAAACAATCTGGAGCCAAAAGCTGTTATAAGTCTTATTGTAAGATTGATATATTTCATATTTGCAACTTGTGTAGTTTCTCCCTTGCAAAGTAGTTATAATCAACTTATTGGATATTTATAGGAGGGACACATCAAATCTGATGAGGAGTTGGATAGATTGTTTCTGCTACTTAAAGAATTGACTGATCCTGACTATTGGATAGATGGTTGCTTTAGAATTATTAAGTTTTGTGTAGAGAACAAGTATTTAAGGTTTGATATCTGTTCTCCTACAAAATTTTGTCCAGACATGAAACATATTCTGCATATTGCTTACGCTCAATTGTATGTTGTATCAGTTCTGCCGTTGAGTTGATCAAGCAACTCAATGATAAAATTCAGGATAACGAACTAGTAATGGAAGTTCTTTTGGATCAGGTTAGCTCCATTTCTCACATATTAATTCTTTCAAAGCTAGCTTCAATAGTAATGCGTTTTGTTATTTTTATTGAATATGCTGGACAATTGTATACGTTGGAATAATTTTTAAAGTGAAAGTGCTGCGAAATTCAGGCTTCTTTATACCTTTCTTCATCATTATGTTTGTTCCGTATGTTTAGGTGTTTTCTACAATTGCATCATCAGAGTCCACACATTTGAAGTTTGGCCTTGACCTTTATTGGCTGATCAGGAAAGTGCTTGGCATTGTGCCTTCACGGCAATGTCTGGATTTTCTTCTATCTGCTTGTGCCAATGCCAAAGATTTGCAGAACATTCGTAAAATTTGGGAAGAATACCAGCTTGCTGGATACCCTTTTAATGTTTTAAGTTACGTGAGGTAGGTGTTCTGTGTTATGATTCCTCTAAATATGTTCAATGTTTCTGTTGTCCTTTTTTTTTTTGGGTAATTTTTTCATTTACTCAAAATTGTTGCTTTTGATTGCTTTGATGGTTGCAGGATGTATAGAGCTCTTTTGGTTGCAGGAGATTATGAATCTGCCCATCTTATGCTCGAGAAAATTCCAACAGATGATTCCGACGTTCGTCGCGTCATTAAAGAATGTCGAAAAACATTCGATGATCGTTCCAGGGAGAAACTCAAAAAGAAAATGGATAAGAAAGAAGAGGAAGGTTTGTTTGATTGAGAGCGAGGGTAGTGCCATGAAAATTTTGTAGACCAGTTAAGAAATGTGCTCCACGAATGTAGCAAAACATTGTTCAATTATATATATGACTTCGTGTGTATGATGATTTTAGAGATATGGTATGATTCAATCCAGAAAATGTATTTAGATGAATATTATTCAGTTATGGGGGGAACTTAGAATATTCCAGTTTCACTTAAAAAAAACAGAGATTTCCCCTTCTAATATACTCTCTCTTGTCCTTGTTATAAGGCACAAATTATCAAAAGTTTTTAGTCCTTATTATAAGGTATCAACTCATTTATTATTATTTTTCAATTATACTTTTATTTTTAACTAATTCTTTAAATTCACATCATTAAAGTAAGGGTAAGGTTAGAAATATTTATCAATTTTGAACCAATTTAATGATTTAATTTTCATTTTTTGGTCCATGTACCAACTCATTTATTGTTATTTTTCAATTATACTCTTATTTTTAACTAACTCTTTAAATTCACATCATTAAAGTAAGGGTAAGGTTAGAAATATTTATCAATTTTGAACCAATTTAATGATTTAACTTTCATTTTTTGATCCGTGAGAAATAGTAGTTGATGTTTTATAATAAGGAAGAAAGAGGAATATATAGCATTTTCAAACAAAACGAGTTTACTTATCGAGACTACCAAAACTATTGGATTTAAAAAAAGGAGAATTACACTATGATCCTAAGGAACAAAAAAAAATTACAAAAAGTCCAAGAATTTCAATATCTAAAAAGTCCCAATTGTTAATATGCATTTCCAGTTATTAATATGGTATTTCCTGCTGTTAAAATTTTTGTAATTACTATCAAAAAAGTTCCTAGGAACTTTTTTAATATTTTTTTACTTTCTTGGGATAATAGTGTAATTCTCCCTTAAAAAAAACAAAAAAAAAAAACCTCTTATGCTAATTTGGAGTGAAACTTGAAGTTTGATTCTGAAAGATGTTGGACTACTCACGTATACCTTTTTTCCAGTTACTCCTATTGGAATTATTAAAGGGTTAAGGAGCAATTTGGTAAATAAATTATCACCTCAAGAGCGCCAAGCACAAATAACTTTCATGTTGACCAAAAATAGCAAAAAAATTTTAAAAACGTGCAGTCAGCACTACGCCGTTAGAAAAAGATAACGTTCATTATTTAAGATGCAAATTTGCCAACAAACTTTTACTTCAAGAGCGCTTAGCACAAAAAAGTTTTACTCTAGGAGTTCTCAACACAAAAAAGTCTATGTGCAATCCACTCAAAATTCCACTGTTGTAAATCCTTGTCCGGACCCCCAACCATGTATATTAGGGGTTAGAAAGAATGAATGCAACAAAAAATCATAAATTATATAAATTATATTATATTAATTATTATTATCAATTATCTTATGCAATTATTAAGTATAATATTGTATTATTTACTCTTTAAATTTAATTTTTATTGTTGTAATTATATTCAATCTTTTAAAAATATCACATATTTACGTGCATATAAATATGCGTAAAATTTGAAATACGGCTGATGAGATTTTTTAGTTATTGATATAAGTGCGTATAATATGAATAATTTTTTAGTTTTATTTATTATCAATTTAAAATAGTTAATATGATAGAATCATTCGGTTGTCCAAAAAAAATTTAGAAGCCTTTGTCCCATTTTTAAAAGTAATACTCCTAAAATACCTATTTAACCGACAATAAGATTTGAATTCATAGTATGTTAATCTCATTAGCCGTATATCAATTTTTATTGGAAGAAATATTATATTTATATACATAAATATAAATAAATTCGATCTCTTTATCATCAGAGACAAAAGGGAAGGACATACCCAAATAAATAAAGCTAGCCTATAAATTATTTGATATTTTTACACATGTAAATATCAATTTTTACGTATATTATATGCACATAAATATGTGATATTTCTAAAAGATTAAAAAAATTACAATAACAAAAATTTAATTTAAAAATTAAATATTTAGTCAATAATTACATAAGATAACTGATAATAATAATTAATATAATTTATGATTTTTTGTTGTTGCGTTCACTCTTTCTAACCCCACTGCATATGGTTGGGCGTCCAGGCAAAGATTTACAACAATCAGATTTTGGGTGAATTACACGTGGATTTTTTTGTGTTGGGCGCTCCTGGAATAAAAGTTCATTGGCCAATTTGCACTTTAGATAACAGACATTATCTTTTTTTAATGGCGTTGTGCTGACTGCACGTTTTTAAAAGTTTTTTGGTATTTTTAGTCTACTTGAAAGTTATTAGTGTTAGACGCTCCTGAGGTAATAGTTTATTGGGGGTTGAGTTTCTCTCCTCATCCTATTCTCACCATCCCTCATAATCTTTAAATCACATCCATCCAATCAATATAATATTACTTTAACTTTTCTTTTATTTTTCTAATCAATGGTCCAAATGAAGCCAATGAGAGAAAAGGAGAAAAAGATAAGGAGAGAATCTCCTTCATTGGCCAAATTGCTCCTCAACTCATTATTAAAAGAGAAAATATCATTAAGACCCTAAATAAAGAAAGTAATATTATAAAAAGTTTTATGATTTATCATTGTTAGCTCTTTCACTTATGAGTGAGAATTTTTTAATATTATTTTCTTAAATTATGACCTTAATGATATTTTCCCTTAAAACAACACTACAACTTTTCCACGTCAAAATTTAGAGTTGACATGAAATTAAGCCTTCAATATATCAAATACCCCTCCGGTGCTTCTTATAAGAAATAATCTCCCTTGTAGAGATGGTTTTTAATATAAATAATAACAAATATTTTTTTACTAGAATTTTAAATTGGTTTTCCCATTTTTTTTCCATTAAAAATGCCACTTATTATTTTTCTACAATAAATGTTTTAGTATCTCTCACGTACACTTACCCTCCTCATAAATAAATGTATAATTATAAAAGATGCATATCTAACATATTTACCTTACAAAAAGAACACGATGGAGTAATAAAAAAATTGAAAAATGTTTTAATCCATATGCGTTGATTTTTGTTTTTCTGGAAAATCAACGCTGCACTATCATGTCCTCCATCATCATCAATCATATTAAAAAAAAAAAAAAAAAAAAAACAGATTGTTTCTAGAAAGAGTAAGCGACAAGAATGGCTTGCCTGCACCTAGCCTTGGCCTGTTCAAGCCTCTCACTCACAGTCTCTTCCTTCACTGCAGCTTTCACCATAGCCAAATCCATCTCCATCAACTTCAATACCCTAAAAAGCTCAGTCACCATTCTCTCTTCCACTTTCCCTTCATCTCTCAACACCTCTGCTTCCTCTCTTGCTCTCTCTGCAACTATCTCCCCTGCTTTCGCCAGAAGCTCTGTTGACCCAAACTCCTTCCCCATCAATTCCTCAAGCTTCTCCAAGAAATCTGCAATCACACAGCCAATTGGCTTCTCCAGTTTGATCTCTTTTGTTCTCTTCCATCCAATTTCAAAGTTTGGTGGCTCTGCTTTTGAAAGCTCTGAACTTTTCCTTCTTCTTTCTCTGAGGATTTCAGATCTTCTTCTCTTCTCGATTGGGAATGCTTCTGGGTCGTTCAGTGTGCTAGAGGAAGCATCTGGGGTTGAGAAGTCTGAATCAGAGCATTTGATGGGAATTTGCTTTCTGGGTTGGATTTGAATGAGGAATTGTGAAGGTTTGTTTGGATTGAAGTGGGTTAGATGATGAACAGGGGAAGATGACAAGAATTGGAGGGTTGTCGAAGCCATGCTTATTGGAAACAGAGTGAGTAAAGGATAAGCCTCTTTGGTTTGAATATATATGGTTCGTTTGTGAAATATCTGATCTGCAAGGCAAATTGGTGTGAAAATAATGAGATTTTTCTCTTAAAAAAAATAAAAATTATGATATTCCTTTAATATAATTTTTTATAATTTTGATATTTTTTTTATTATAATTTTTCCTTGAAATACTGAGACTGGTTTAGTCTATTCTTCGGTTAACAAAAGATGGCATCACAAGAAATTACATGCTTCTGGACCTTTTGTCAATTGAAGTAAAAATTTAAATCAGCTAAAATCTCTCTTTCTTTAGTCCAAATATTTTTTATTAGAATAATATTTCTTAGTTTTATTTTAGTAATCAGAAGCACAGAAAATTGGATTTATATTTTCGTAAAAACGAGGGGATTATAAAGCGTTGCCAAAAAAACACCTATAATGGAAAGAATTTACGTACCTTCATACTTCAGTACTGTACTCCAGAAACAAATCTGAAAACTGTTGCAAGGCAAGAGTCTATAAATTTCTTCTTCCTTTGTTACAGAATATATGCATATTTAAAAAGACAAGGAAAAAGAAAAATGAAAGAAAGAATAAATCAACATCTTTCTTCTTCTCCTTCGGAACTAGGGTCATCAATGAAGATACATGAATATAGATACTGGATGGCTTCTGCCAAAACTGTGTAATATAATTGACGGAAGAAAAAAAAAAGAAAGAAAGAAAATGAGGAAATTCCTTAGTAACCACCATACTGTGCCCACCACCCCATAAGTTGGAAGATGCTTTCATGAGGAAGAATATTACATTCCACTGAGGGAAAAAAAGAATCATCAACATCAACATTATCTAAATCCCAGAAAAAAAAAAATCTGGAAGATGCTTTTTCTTTTTTCTTTTTCAAGGGCTTCCTGAATCCTCTGCTGACTCTTCAGCCAAAGATTCTAGCATGCTTATTACTTCAGTAGAATCATCCACATAATACTTCGCTTTGCTGGGTTTTTGTCCAACTGTGCAAGCATATACTGAACAGTTGGCAGCAAGAATATTTCCGGACATGGCCCCACTAATTATTTCAAACATGTCCTCGTCTGATCTGTCATCACCCACACACAGCACAAAGTCAGCCTGTTTGCCTCTCTCAGCCATTGTTGAAAAGATCTTCTCCGCAGCTAACCCTTTGCTCACGTCCTGCAAAATAGACCCAGAAAATAATCACAAAAGAATGAGTCCTTCCTTGTATAGTGCAGAACTATTCAGCAATTCCATTGATACTGACAATAAAAATTGAATTTAAAGTTGGAAACTTTAACCACTAAGTTACTCCAAAGCCAAAACATAGGATGAATGTAAGAAGAAAAGTTTCAAGGCTCTGCTAACCATTCAGAATCTCATAGGACAAGATAGGGAAGGTTATTGAATCCAGTGAACTGAAACTCAAAGCTATTTTCAATCACAGAAAGGCTATTTTTCAAGTCTATAAGTCTGATTGGGTAGACAAGGCATCCTTGATACAAAAACTACAAAAAGGGAAATTCTAACAACAGAATGAAGAAAGTCAACTCAGAAAACAGTTATGGCACGAGTAGCATGAATAACACTTCTAAAATAAATAAATCCTCAACAAGAGTAATTGAGCTCTACACTGCTCACGCACAGACTCAGCCTATTGGGCAACAAATTATAGGCATATTCCTTCACGAGAAAACAAAATTAAAAGCTAAAGGTGGGTGTTTTATCACAGCTGACATGCTGTCTGCCATAGGTGTATCATATCCTATCAGGAACACTTGAGAGCACAAGAGACAAATTAAAAATCAGGGAAATCCAAAATACAATCCCATTAGAAGTATGACACAGAATTGAAAACTCAAAATCCATGAGATAAAACAATAAAACAAAATTTCATCTGAATAGATTGAAATATTAAAGCTTTTCTCGGACATAGTTGACTGAAAGTCTAAGCATATATATACCTGGGGTTTTACTTCAACGATGAACTGACCACTCTTCACGGCAACAGGCTCATTGGCCAAAACACCCTCAAGATGATCTAACATTTCCTTGGCCTGAGAAGATCCAAAACCAAGGAATGCATCCCTATATTGCCAGACTAAAGCACTTTCCTTCTTTTCAATGCTAGAACCATCAGTTGCCTCTGTATACTGTTTCATTACAGGTTCAGCAATCTGCATCCATGCGAAGTCAGAACTCTTACCACAAATTTCCCATTCTTCACTTTGAGACCATCTGAAAACAAGATTAAATTTTATAAATATGAACAACTGATGGTATAGCAAATAAAGATCTGCACAACTGTCCAGTTGATTCACCAAATTCCTTTACCTCAAATTTTTGCTTAATCAAATCCGTCCCAGAACATAGTATTTACAAAACTTCAATTTTTCTAGTTAATTGAAGCGTGGGCAAGTATGGGCCACCAAAATGGAAATGAAGGCACAAATTTGTGTCATAAATTCAATAGACCAAATGCTAGGACCTGCCCGACTATCAGTCTAAATGGTTATGCATGTTTCATATGATGTTCATGAATGAAATAAGTAATATCTCTAAAGAAAATTATTGCAATGCAAAATAAAGATACAGTAAATGACACAGCGTATTCTAGCTTCTTAATGCATACATGAGTACATATCTACAAAGCCCATGTGAGCATGCACACACAGATAAGGAGAAAGATATCACACCTCAATAAGTACCCATGTTCTGCTGCAATACCAAGTTTTTCACAGGGAGTAAACCACTTGCTTAAGCTATCCCTTCCTCTTCCACTAACAATGAAAACTACATTTTTGGGGTCAGCACATAGTGTGTTCAAGGTAGAGATGACCTCCTGTGTAGGACTCTTACTAATGGAGAACTGTGGCATTACAGTACCATCATAATCCAACAAAATGGCCCTGCTCCTTGCTCTCTTGTAAGATGAAACCATAGGATCGATTGAGAGCTTTCTAAAATTGGGGTCAAGTGCCACCACTCTGAATCCAAAACTAAGCCCTATACCCCAACATCTTTTCCTTAGAAGGTCTGCGCAAGCCCTCTCCATATCTTGCAAGAAACTGCGTGACCAGTAAGCCACATCATGAGTACTAACGTACCGATAATGCTTTTCATGCCGCAACTGTTTCTCTTCATCCTTCATAGAGATGGCCTCATTCATAGCTTCTGCAGTTGTTTCAACATTCCAGGGGTTGACCCGAATAGCCCCACTAAGTGATGGAGAACACCCAATAAATTCCGATATCACAAGCATACTCTTCTTCCTTCCGCTAACATCAGAACATGATTCAGAATCAGATATTCCTTGTCTACAAGCAATATATTCATAAGGAGTTAGGTTCATCCCATCCCTTACAGCTGTAACAACTACACACTCAGCAATCCTGTAATATGCAACTTTTTCAGTAATTGGAACTGATCTATCAATAAAAACAATTGGTTGATAACCAGGCCGCCCAAATACTCTGTTGATCCTGCTGCAGCTTTCTTGTATCTCATCTCGGATTTCATCTAGACGTATCCCTCTGCCCCTAGGTGGATTTACGATCTGTATCAGCACAGCTCTTCCTTGCCATTTAGGATGTTGTTTGAGCATCTGCTCCATAGCCAAAATCTTCAAATTAATTCCTTTAAAAATGTCCAAATCATCAACACCAAGCAACACTGTTTTTCCTTCATATACTTGATTGAGTTCCCTAACCTTACTCTCCTCATCTGTCATTTTCATAACTGATTCAATTCGACCCATGTGAACTCCAACTGGCATAATCTTTATACTGATAGTCCTTCCATAATATTCCAATCCTAAGTAGCCCCTCTTTGACTGATACTCCAGGCCCAACATACGGCTGCAACAGGAGAGGAAATGACGAGCATAATCAAAGGTGTGAAAACCAATGATATCAGAGTTAAGCAAAGCTTTTAGTATCTCTTCTCTCACAGGAAGAGTCCTGTACATCTCTGACGATGGAAAGGGACTGTGAAGGAAAAACCCCATTTTGACCCTGTTAAAGCGCCTTCTTATAAAGGTTGGTAAAACCATCAAATGGTAATCATGAATCCAAATATAATCATCCTCTGGGCTAATTATTTCAACTACCTTCTGAAAGAAAAGTTTATTTGCCAACACATAGGCTTCCCAATAAGAGCGTTCAAAGCGCTGGCATTTATCAGTTGAAAGTGGTAACATGTAATGAAACAGTGGCCATAACTGCCTTTTGCAAAATCCATCATAAAATTTTTCCAGTACATTAGGGGGCAGAAAGGTAGGAACACAGTTGAATTTTTCTAACAAATACTGTGATACATCATCCTGTTCAGCAGGATCAACATCAACCCGCAGTGACCCAACATAAAGAACCTCCGTATCTTCTGGAAAACCATCCTTTAGTTGTAAAAGCAATGAATCCTCGTTCCAACTGAAACTCCATCCTTGGTTGTCCTCTTTTCGCTTTCCTTTTAAAGGAAGCTGATTTGCAACAATGATAATCCGATCATTGGAAGCAGCTGATGGATTATCAGAAGAAACACTTTGAGTATCATCAAGTTCTGAGATCATTCCAGGAACACTCATAGCCCTAGGCATCCGCCTCCGTTCCTTAAATTCCTTACCCATTGCCGGGAAATTCCCTGAGGCCAAATCTAGAAGATTTGTATATGACTTTGACATCATCTTTACCTCTTTCTATGTGATGAAATCCCACAAAACTTTTCCTCTCTGCAAATAGGGGCAAAGAAAGAATTGAAACCATAAACCTTCCGGTCTTCAAGTGATATAACCAAATTCATAGGCTAAAAATGCATAGTATTGACATAGCTAAAAGAAAACAAAATCCATCAAATGGCAATCTTGCGCATTAACGTATGGCGTGCCTTTTAATCTTGGAGAAGTAAAGAGAAATAATTATCATAATGGAAGCTCATTGGGGCAGATATTCTAATCTTAGAGTATGCAAAAAGCCCTAGATTCTTTGGCCCCCCAGATGGTTTACATCACAATGAGCATAGGAATTAACCTCTTTAACATAAAAGATTCTATCAATAAAACTCCAGTCCAGTCATTTCAAAGAAAACAAGATCAATGACAATTCAACAGAGACACAAGTGCTCAGACGATGATTTACACATCCTCCTTGCACTCAAAAGTACGCTCACAAACACATATACCCACTGAAAAAGAGAGTGCAAGAACACCAAAACGATTGGAATCGTCCAACAAAATTGAAAATAAAAAACTAACCTCGCGATTGTAGCAGGAAGTAATCGTTATTGTTCCAGTAGAAGATTGAAGCCGAATTCAAAAGAAAATTTCAACAGACAAGAAAAATCTTGCCTGTCCTGTATTTACAAGATCTCCCTCACCTCCTTGGCTTCTCGTCTACCTCTCATGAAAACACTAACATTACGAAATGAAAATGGGAAAGCGCAATGAATATTCAGAGAATTTATATATTTTCACAGATTATCGTTCCTATGGAAGTGAATGAATGCGAGAATAATAACACGAAAAATAACCAAAATAACTCAGCATTTATTTATTTATTTATCCTAATTGCACAATTTAATCGTGGAGATTATCGGCCGTTTCTTGCAGGTGCCACCTAGAGAGGTGCGTCACAGCCAATGGGAGGCACGTGTTTAGTCAATGGGGCAAATTGGTGATTTCAATGAATAGAGTGGGGAGAGAGTAGCCAATAGGAATGGGCAGTGAGGAAGTGAAGCTGGGGAGCGAGGTGAGGTTATCAAGTACTTTATAAGAAAATGGATAAGGTTGCGCCAGCCGAGCTAAGTGCCAGCAGGCACAACCCGAGAGTATTGACCACGCGCTCTCACGTTCCAGCTCAGACTCTGACAAGGACGCGGACACGGTAAGGATCCGTAGTTGTACCACGCAAGGCTATTTCTGGCAGTGGCAGCCACTTTTTTTTAATATAAATACTATTAAATATAAAAACAATTCTGGCAACAAAAATTAATAATAATAAAAAATGTAATTAGTACCCGATTATCTGGATTTCGCTTCTTAAATCGGCTACTTAATTTATGTTAATCATATCATTATTATTAATTAAGTTATCTAAAAATTAATTGTATTTATTAGTCCAGTAGGTGTGGATTATTCTCATGCCTCTAAGGAAAAAACTCAAGTCCTTGTTTTTTTTTTGCCAACTAAGTCTAGTTGTTGATACAAGAAATTTGTTAATAAATAATTTATAAATATATTTTTGATTATCTGATTCAAATACAATTCCATCAAAATTTTCTTAAGAAGAACATATTTAACTTAAAAAGCCTTTTAAATTTTGGTCAAGGAAAAAAACCTTTTAAATTAGTTAAAAATTTTAAAAAGCATACGAAATTACAGTTTAAAATGTTGAATTTAAGTTTCTCATTCTAGTTTCTTTTCAAAATAATTCTAGAATATAAGATATATTCAAACATATTTTGGTATCAGTCTCACTTTTTTAATATAAAAAGGGGTGATGTGAATAGAGGATAACGCAAAAATATATATATATATTTTTTTTTTTTTGCCCGGAATTTTAATGATATATTTTCCCTTTCTTAAACTTTAATACATATATATATATATATTTTATTTATTAACCCAAAAAGATCCATAGGGTAAAAGTAGAAGATCGATGGGAAACAGCTCATGGTGACTCAGCATAGTACATAAAAAAGAGAGAAGCTAACTGTTTTATTTTGAAAGATAAATTTGGAAGGGGTAGCACGTGCTGGAAAAAACGAGACAGAATAATGGAATTCAAAACACAAAAATATATTAAAAATGGCCTCTTAAATCAAAACTTTTAAACAAGGACTTATAATAAATATGATCTTGATACTCCTACTATTAATTATTATCTAGGAACACTATAATACATCATGGAATTGGAACAACCTAGCTAAAAATGCTCTTTTAATAGTTCAGAATCTAAGATAACCCATGCAGCAGAATCAAGTTTCTTTGAAAAATACTCATCTTATAGTTGATATATTATTGCATAAGTCTTATTTTTTGAATTCAGTCTCATAGAATACCCCTTTGGATTGTACTACCTCCGGTCCTAATTATAAGACAAAGTTGACTTTTTCTAGAAAGATTAAGGAACCTAAATAAATTGCTTAATCATTTTCATATGTTATGTATTCTTAAATTATATATTAGTTTATTAGGGAAACTAATTAGTTTGAAGGAAAAAAAATAAAAATAAAAATACTCTAAAGTAATTTAATTAGCTTCCTTAATTTCTCCAAAAAAATCAATTATATCTTATAATTAGGACCGGATAGAGTAATTCATATGCCCTAGACATTGTATAGGTAATTCTTCATATACTCATTTCCATTTTAAATCTTCTGAACTCTTTGATGTGGACTGGTAATACAACAGGAATTTACATAGTTGTGGATGGACTATCTCAGCTCTTTTTAGAATAGTCTAATAACAATTTTTTCCATTAATGACTTTTGAAAATTTTTATGGAGAATTTGACTTCCCTCAAGCATTTTCTTTTCCTTTAGAACTTAATGAATAATGTGTTGTCAGCTTGTGATATTTTGAAAAAACATCATCTCAATGTCACTATTCTATGTTTATGAGCATTTATTTGTGTCAATGACATCCCTCTGATTTAGAACTTTACTCATTAGGATTTCTCCCCTAAACTTTCAAGAATTCAAAAGATGGTTAAAACAAACTCTGTTATAGTTATTTCATGATGGGTTTGACTCTTTGATTCACCAAATAATATGTTGGCTTCAAGCCATTTGGAGGGATTGTGATTTGGCTTTACATAATAGGAAATGTGCTAATCCTATGGATATATTGCTTGAAGTTAATTTCTATTCAAATTTCTCATCCTTGACATTCAATTGATCATCTATAAAGAAATATCAGTCTCATTTGAAATTCTTCAAGTGACTCCTCTGATCTAATTCATGAAGGAGGTTGGGGTATTGTGTTGCACAAACTGGCACAACACTACTCTCATGGAGTCATTTGTTACAAAGGATTTCCATTAAAAGAATTCTAATGGAGTAATCAAGCAATTGCAGGCAATGACTTTCTTCACAAATGCTTATGAGTATCTTTATTTTGGATTCTTAACAAGCTTTCCTTGATGTTGTAACAAGCCTTTCACTAGTAATTTATTATATGAAGAAATGTTTCATACACCTTCTGCTAATATTGCATCTAGGCTTGACATTACATGGTAAGAGATTTTGGTTTCCATTCCTGTTTTTTCTCCTGTTAGTATTGGTACTATTTCTCTTCCTCCTTTCATTAGCCTTTCTAATTCAACTATTACTACTAAGGACATGTTTGGTTTGAAGGGAGGGAAATGAGAGTGGAAAGGGAAGAGCCTTTAGGGAAATATTGACCAAAATTGTAATTAATGAAAAGAATATTCTTTTTTATTGAAAGTGCATTTTTGAAATATTCTATAGGTAATTTAGTAAAGATGAGAAAAAAAAAGTTATTCCTTCTCTTTCCCTCTCCTCAAACCAAACAGGCCCTTAGCGTTTCTAATAGTGGCGGAACTGGCCATTAGGCCCCAGCTGGTTCGAGCTGATATTATAAAATTTGTTAATATGTATATGTATTTATTATATGATATTTTATTTGGCCAATAATTTGGCCCCAATTAATTTTTTATTTTCTCTATAAAGATAATGTTTGATTCATTACTCATTAGGTTATAAGAGGAAAGTAAAATTCTTATTTGAGATACATACTGAAAATGTTAGTATTATATTATATTTTATTTTGATTTATAATTGTCGATTATTATTTATTTTTATTTTCAATGTTATGTGATAATATTTAGTAAATACTCCCTCTAGTCTTTATTATAAAGCACCAACTAACAATTCTTACAAGCCAATAAAAACAATTAAAATCATTAAATATGTCATAAAATTTAAGTAATTTTCAATATTATCCATACAATTATACTAAACTCTAATATCATATTAATTATTACTCTCTCTCACTACCCTTTTTAATTATGGGTATACATGAAAAAAAATATTTAATACTTTTTTGAAATAAGCAAGTATCTTATGAAAAAGACCAAATACACTTGTTAGTTGTCATCTTATAATAAAAACCAAAGTGAATAGTTCAATATATTTGTTTTTTGGCCCGAGCTAAAATTTTTTTTTGGTTTCGCTGCTAGTTTGTAACATGTAAACTTCATATTTTACTAACAGTTTGTCTTTTATATATATATATATATATATATATATATATAAAAAAGATGATCCTATTGAAGAGATTAAAATTTTAGTAATTTATTTATGGCCAGAATTAAATTTTAGTGATTGGTTAAAATATTAATTAAAATGTGACAAATTAATGTAAGTATGACCACGACTATATGATAATATTAAAAAAGAAAATTAACCTTTCAAATGAAGGTTAGGCTAGTTGTCTTGTGCTTGGGAAGGAAAAAAGTGGTCTTACAATCTATGTTGAAATTCCCGGATTTGACAATTGACAACAATTCATGACGTTATCAAAAAGGTTTAGAAAATATTTTTATTGAATCGATAATATTTCGGATATTTTTATTATGATTGTTTCATAGTATTTATTTATTTATTTATTTTTATATTCTTATATTCAAGATAATATAAAGTAGTTTGGAGATAGACATAACATTTTGGCTAACTCATTGATGGGCAGAATAGACTAAGCTAATCACCGCCAAAAGAGAGACAGAGAGAGATAGAATAGACTAAGTAAATATAATTTTATTAAATTATGAATTTTATTTAAATAAAATAAACTACAATATAGATTTAAATAGTAATAGTACAAAAAAAAAACAGAAAGCGGCGAAGAAAAAGAACTGAATAGTGAATAGTTCTACTTCTATGTGAGAAGGAAGTGGTGTTTTTATCACACATTCATATAGGCTTTTTCTGACATGTGAAAGTTGTTGGTGCCTTTTTTGAAATTATTTTGTTTAATTGGGCCATGTGGAGGATTTTTCCTTTTATTTTTGTTAAAATACAAATTTGCTCCTAGAAGGGCATATGTCATCCATTTCAATTTTTCAAAGTTATATTTAAAATATTTGGGGCAGTTTACCAAAAAAAAATATTTGGGGCAAACTTAAGAAAAATGACAGTGAATGACACATAAAATGTCAGCTCAACATATTTGGTTAAATAATGGTCAAAATTTATTGAGATAACAGTAAAAAAAAGTTGTCCCTCATTGAAAACTTTTAAGGCGAAATTGACCTTTAACCCTTAATAATATGTGTTCAATCCTATTAAAAATATTTTTTCAATCATTTATCTCATATGTTATACGCTTTCATTTCACTATATTCAAAATTTTAAGAATTCCATGAATTTTAAATATTTAATGAGAAAATATAATTTTGATTTTTTAAGAAGAACAAATGCATAAAATCTATCCCAATGTTGGTGAACAACCCCAAAAATGTAGAAACATCATATTGTCTGGGTCAATGAGAGTATAAATAGATTAGGTGCAGCGAAAGTTAATTCACAACAAACAAACCCTAGTCTTGTTCCAAAGAGAGAAATTACATAAAAAACAAATAAATAGCAAAAGTAATATATATATATATATATATATATATATTATATGTAATATAATATAATATTACTTCCGGTCCTAATTATAAGATAAAGTTGACTTTTTTTGGGAGAGATTAATGAAATTAAATAAGTTACTTAATGATTTTATATGTTATGTATTTTTAGATTATATATTAGTTTATTAGTCAAATTAATTAGTTTGAAGAAAAAAATTTAAAAAAAAATACTCAAAAATAATTTAATTAGCTTCTTTAATCTTTATAAAAAATCAACTATGTTTTATAATTAGGATAGGAAGAACTAATCATGAATCGTGTGTCATCGGTGTTATGCTTTACTATTAGAATTAAGGAAAAGGAGCAATAATACACATCAAGTTTGCCCCAAGAGTGTCCGGCATCACGAAGTTTTTTCTGGACCAAAAATGCACACGAAGTTACGTTTTGGGAGCACCCAGCACCATGAGCCATTAGTAGACCAACGTTGACCATTAAGTCTGACGGAAATGAATAGTAACTTCATAGAAATTACAATTTTGCCCCAATTTTTAAGCTGAAATTACCATTTTGCCCTTAGTTTTAAGTAATGTTTTTTTAAACAAAACAATAAAATAACCCCTCCCACCGGTGACCCCACCACCGCCGGCCACCCACCCCACCTCCGGCGACTTTTTTTTTTAAAAAATAAGTTTTTTTAAAAAAAACAACTAAGGGGACTCAGGTGGGCCCCACCACCGGCGGTGGCCGCCCTCCCCACCGCCGGCCGGTGGCGGTGGCCACTTCCGGCGACTTTTTTTAAAAAAAAAAAAAACTAAGGGGAGTTCAGTGGGCCCCACCACCGGCCACACCACCATTGGTGGCCGCTCTCCCCATAGTCGTTAATTGCCGGTTATCGGCAGCCACCTCTGGTGAATTTTTTTAAAAAAAAACCTTAGTTTTTTAAAAAAAAAAAGTCGCCAAAGGAGGTGGCCGTTGTCGGTAGCTGGCGGTGGGGAGGGCGGCCACCGCCGGTGGTAGGGCCCACCGGAGTTCCCTTAGTGTTTTTTAAAAGAAAAACCTTATTTTTCTTTTTAAAAAAAAGTCGCCGGAGGAGGAGGCCGTCGCCGGCGGCCGATGGTGGGGAGGGCGGCCACCGGGGGTGGTGAGGCCCACCGGACTCCCCATAGTTTTTTTTTAAAAAAACTTATTTTTTTAAAAAATAAAAAGTCGCCGGCGGTGGAGTGGGTGGCCGGAGGTGGTGAGGCCACCAGGGGGAGGGGTTATTTTATTGTTTTTTTAAAAAAACATTATTTAAACTAAGGGCAAAATGGTAATTTCAACTTAAAACTAGGGGCAAAATTGTAATTTCTGCGAAGTTACTGTTCATTTTCGTCAGACTTGACGGTCAACGTTGGTCAACTAATGGCTCGTGGTGCTGGGCGCTCCCAAAACAAAACTTCGTGTGCATTTTTGGTCCAGAAAAAACTTTGTGGTGCTAGACGCTCCTGGAGGCAAACTTGATGTGTATTATTGCTCCTTCTCCCTAAAATTAATTAGGGTGACGTCAACACTTCAAAGCCCACCTAAACCATCCAACCCATTAATAAAAATCAACACGCGTAAAAAAGTTCGTCCTTATAGTACTACTTTAAATAAAAGAATTATTGTGAATATACTTATTATGTGGATGTCCATTGACTCACGGTCTCCAAATATTACAAGATGACATGGGACCCATGCATAGTACCATGAATAGTGATTTACTATTTGGTGGGACTCGCACACAATTATACAATCATCGTGGGAAGGAAATCCGTGACTGAATAGTTTTGGTTCTTGGGGAAAACTACACTAAATGACCCTGATGTGTAAATTACATTTATTTATTCTTCGTGGAGGCACACTAGTATCTATTAGTGGGCTCTATTTATTTATTTTTTATGGTGTTGACACTTTGTGGGCCCCATTTATTTTAATTCTTTACTGCTTTATTTATTTTTCATGGTAGCAACACTAGTATAGTGGACACCATTTATTTTATTATTTACTGCTTTATTTATTTTTCATGGTGGTAACACTAGTATAGTGGACTCCATTTATTTATTATTTACTGCTTTAAATCCCAAACCCTTTTATTTTCATTTATTTATTTACTGCTTTATATATCCCCTTCCCATTTTTATTATTTTTGGCAACGACACTAATATATACATATTAGTGGGTTCCATCTATTTATTTTATTATGCTTATATTTTATTTATCCTTAAGATAAACTGTTAAAAGGGCATATGTATCATGAGATCAAAATGTCATGGAGATATGAGGCATAAATTGGCTTTAGATCAAGAGGCAAGTTAGCCTTAATCTAAGAGGCAAGATAGCCTAAAGCCAAGAGGCAAGTTAGCCTGAAGACAAGAGACAAATTATGAAACAATATTTGATCCATAAATTTTGAATGCCATCAGTTGTATAAGGCCTCAAAATTGTATATTTGGCATTAAATACTCTTTTAAATTATGAGACAAGGGATTGTATGATCATGATTGATATTATAAATAAATATATCCAGTTTGCTATTGCAGTAGCAATATTGTGATAAAGTCAAGAAATATTGTGAATCAATTTCTTATTGTGGATTAATTTCTTGTCATGATCAAATAAGATCAGTGAATTATGGATCATGAATTTTTATTCAACTTCATTCTTAGAAGTGAATGAAGTAATAAATAAAATAGTGATTATGATTGTTTTACTATTATGATTGGTTTTCTATAATTATAACAATTTTTGTGAATACAAGAGAAAGAATATTTATAAATAAAACAATTAAATAAAAGGCAATATTATTTCAACAAAGTTTAATAGCAAGTGGCTCAACTCCATTACAAAGCTTAATCATCTCATTTTGAAGATATTTAATGTCATCTTCTTTTGCTTTTCTTGAGATGGGATCAAGATGAGATAAAACTCTTTGTAATATCGAGATCTGCCTCATAAGTTTTTGAAGTTTTTTGTAAGGCCACTCTGTTAACCCTCCTTTCTTTATAAATTTTTTGAATGGTGTGAGTACTCATATTTAATTGTTTACTCGCATCATCGAGGGTTAAGTGAAAATAATTTCTTAAATCATGAAGCGTTGTTCTCTTTATTTTTTCTCGTTGCTCCATTGTTAATCTATATAATTCACCCTGATTAAGGGATGAAGTATCATATGGAATATTAACCGCGAGTTGTTTTCCTTTATCTAATGGATTTACAATGTTGGTTTGAAATGAACTCCCGCGGGATTCATTTGGATTTTTCGTCCATTCCGAACCAACACAAAGGACCTCATAATAGGCTAATACAGGATCACGCATCAAGTTATATCCTGATGCTTGTAAATCTATACAATACTGTGTCAAAAAATGTTTGATTTCTCCAAAATTTTTATTACTAAAATCAAACATTGGAAGCCTGTCAGTATTGTAAGATTTATCCTGTACATTTTCAAATAAAACAGCGTGGGAAATCATACATGTTCTCCTTTCGTGAACTTCAAGTTTATGACACTGAAGTCCGTTGGTATGTATGATCTCCTGTAAAACATCACAACAACTACATTCCAATAAGCTAATAGTTGTTAACTGGCTTGTAGTTGCTGACTGGCTAGTGGTTGTTGGCTGGCTAGTAGTTGCTGGCTGGCTGATTGTTGCTGGATGACTCGTTGTTGATGGCTGGCTGGTGGTTGTTTGCTGACTTGTAAATGCTGGCTCATTGATTGTTGTGACTAATGGCTGAACTTGACTGGTAGGCTCCATCAGTTCAGCCATAGTTCTACACCTTTTGACAGGCCTCCTTGATGAACTTGCTTCAGTTGTACTTTCAATCCTTGTAAATTGAGGAAGAACATTTGTTCTTGGGGGAGAAGTAGGAATATTTGAAGCAGAAGGAGGAATAAACATCTCAAAAGGATTTGGAGATAGTAAAGAAGTAAATGACATGTTTGGTTGATTATCATACAACAAAGCATCAAGTAATGCTGTGTCAGATGTTTCAGAAACTGGGATAAAACTGCTTGGTTCTGCCATGGAAATAGAATTTAGAGAAATATGTGTGAGTATCTAGTAGTTGATATTATCAGATGCTTGAGTGTTTGTGAGGTATGTTTGTTTGCCTTCCTCTATTTATAGTCGAATTAAATCCTATTGAATCTCTGCAGATCTACTCCCTATAAAGCCCGAGCTTAGATACTTTTTGACTATATATGCATACGACAATTCTACAGTGATGCATGTTGCGCCTGTGATTCCACAATAATATATATGTGATTCCACAGTGTTGTGCTCGTGAATCTATAGTGATACACCTGATGATTTTATAATAATATATATTTGTTTGTCGATTCTGGAAAATGGAAATTTTGTAACCAGAAGTAACAAAATTTATGCATTGATAATGCATTAAGAAATCTGTGGAATTTTAATGATATCTGTAGAAATAGATATCATATATGGATTATTGTATGGAAGTTCCATGAATTAATTTTTACGGACTCACATTTTCAAGTGTGAGTGTTTGTGTTAATTATTTATGAAAATTTGTTTATTAATTCTTTGTGAATGTTTGTGTGTTGATTCCCCCGAATTGGATATTAGATTTGATGATAAACCATATGGAATGTTGGCAAGACTCGTTTGATCATCCGAGTCGTGTAGCTGCATGTTCTCAAATAAAAATGATTATGAAAATATTATTGGAAATGGATCTCTGAAAATATATTAAATTGAAAGATTATATGTGAGATTATAAGTCTGCAAAGTTTGCAGTGATTTTTGCAACCAGAAGTTTGCAATATATTATGCGCGCAATTTCTAGATTGAATGATTCAAAAATCATATATGAGTAGATCAATGATTATGAGAACATCGTTTATATATATTTGCAGCAATTATATAAGCCAATAAAATTCTCCCTGTAAAATTGTCTTTTGGTCAAAAGCCAGATAAATTCCATCTTAACAGTTTTGAATGTGCAATGATCCACTATAATGCACACAGATGGATATACACTACATGATTAGATGAGGGGGAGAAAAAATAAGCAGATTGGGTAAAGAGATAAAGTAGAATGAATTATCATTGGCTCATTTTGATCCTCGTACAAAGAAATGTGCACTGAAAAGATAATTCAATTTCAGAAGCATTTATTGACCTAAAGAAAGTGACAAAGTCACAAGTCCTAACTGCAAATGCTCCTATATGAATTGTTATAAAGCACGCCTGAAGCGTTGCAGGTCCATCGGTTTTAAAGATAAAAATCCTCGAAAGAGAAAAGGAGCTATAAAAATATAGATGATCAAGTTGAGGATAATTAAGAAAAACTCCAGAAGAGCAATCTCATGTAGAGTTATTATCTCTAGTAGAGATATTATAAGAAGAGAGTATTGTGGTCCAAAAAGAGACCCAGGTACCTAATATATGTGAATATAATGAGATCTCAATAAATTATGAATGAAATCTGATGGGACCGAAAAATAAAGTCAACGTTGACGACATTTATATTGATATGATAGCATATGTTGTAATGAATGATAATGAGGATCATGAGCCACAATATATTAATGTGTGCCAAAAGCACATGTCCTTGAAGGACGTAAGGCGCCATAAACACATATATCCCAGAAGGACTCAAGATGCTGGGAGCATCAAATTCTCGAGAATAATCAATTAAATAAATTCATATAGTGCATATAGCATCATTATCTGAATAAACATTTATTAAAGTTCTATATGCACATGTATATTTATGAAAAGATTATTATAATTTTACTTGAAAGATTTAGATCTTGCAGGTATACAATGAACAATCAGATCAGGTGTTTCTATTATTCCACAACGAATAACAGAATACTTGATGATAGAAAGGATGATATGCTCAGAATGATATTGAAGCAATGTGGTCATCAGGGGAGCAAGTCTGATGTAATTAAGAGGGGGAGACGATACACGTTGTACTCTTTTTCCCTTATCTAGGTTTTATCCCACTGGGTTTTCCTAGAAAGGTTTTTTAAATGAGGCAGTACTGAATAGTGTATCAATGAATGATGTACTCTTTTCTTTGACTAGATTTTTCCTAGTTAAAGTTTTTAACGAGGCACATTCATAAATGGACATCCAAGGGGGAGTGTTGTGAATATACTTATTATGTGGATGTTCATTGACTCACGATCTCCAAATATTACAAGATGACATGGGACCCACGTACCATGAATAGTGATTTACTATTTGGTGGGACCCGCACACAATTATACAATCATCACGGGAAGGAAATCCGTGACTGAATAGTTTTGGTTCTTGGGGAAAACTACACTAAATGACCTTGATGTGGAAATTACACTAAAGTCCAATTTTCCTTCTATAAATAGAGGTCTTCTGTAACTATTCAATATACAGTGAAATGAGAATTTCTCTCTCTATAATCTCTTCTCTTATTCTCACCAGTTTTATAACAAGAATTAAATTTTAATTTAGCTCAATCTCTTAACTGAAATTTAACATCCGTTAGCATAATTAACGTTAACTCGTTCAGTTCCGTATATATTAAGGATGTGTTTGGCATCATGATAAGGGCTCTAAAAATGGCTTTTAAACCCTGAAAGCTGATAATTATCCCTCAAATGATATTTGGATTGGCGTTTTTGGCATCTCACTCTTTGGGACTAATGAAACATTTATGCTTTGTTTGGGAGTTTCATTTTGGAGGGAAAGAAAAGGAAATGAAGGGTTTTGGGTAGTCCCTCCCTTTGTTTAGGAGTTTTAAAAATAAGAGGGGAGAGAATAAGAGATTTTTACAAATCCCCCAAAACTCTCATTCTACAAAAAAAAATAAACTCTCATTTTGGACTAATTATTTTTTTACTCTTGTTTAAATAAAACACTCTTGTTTTTCTGATTTCTTTTTTCTTCGCTATTCTTGGAATGAACACAAAAATATTTTTTAGAGAGAAAAAAATGCTTTTGTAGGGGAAAATATTTTTAGAGAGGGTACTGTTTTAGGGAAAATACTTTTTTATGGGAAGATATTTTTAAAGAGAGAAAATATTTTTTAAATATAAAAATTACATAAATAATTTTTTTAGAAAATTCAAATTCAAATTTATTTGTGAAGTATAATAACTATATTAATTTTTAAAGAAAAGGATAAAATGGTAAAAATAACTTATTAATTCTCTATCTTTCTCCGTTACTATTTTATTAACTCCCGAACAAGAGGAGGAAATATCTTTAATTTCTCTTCCTTTTCCTCTAAACTCCCAAATAAAGCTTTTGAGAAAAGCTTTTTTTTTCCCCATATACAGTGGGGGATAGATGCTTGATGCATTTTAAATTTTACCTTGAGTTTGGAAAAGTTATGGGTGATATGTAGTTTGTACATCGGTTGGATTTAAATCATATTACATTATTCACTTTTATCTTGAGTTTACAAAAATTAAATTAGCAAAAAAAAAAAAAAAACTCTCCTATAATCGTTTAACTATAAACACGGTTAGCATGACTATAAAATCAATAATTTTAATAGAAACTTTATTTGACCTCCTTATACTCAATTTTTAAATGTACCTTTCAATAATCACTTCGGCCGCACTCAAATGAAAGTCTAAAAAATTTAATCAAGGTTATCGTCTACCAATTAAATAAAGCTCATTTAAAAAAGCCCAACAAGACAGAAGCCTGTTCTACCAAACAGAAGCAAATATGACTTTGAAATTGAATTGTAGGGCTTTACCCCTTAGGAAGCCCTTCCAGAAATTCTCGAGGGCCTGGGCCAAACCCAGGCCCAAGAGGGGGTTTGGAAATAGTTTTCAACCAGCAATAGACGCGCCTCGGTTAGAACCTCACTAGCTACGTCATTGCCCCAAGCGCAAAGATGCTTTGAACTGAACTCATCATCCCCTTTTTATATACCAACCACGCTGTTCCTTCTCAACTTCCTATCGATGTGGGACTCCATATACCTGCTATCCAAATCCATTCACAACTTATTATCTTCCTATTGAACAGCCTGAAAAGTGCAGGAAAATCAATATATAAATAATCAGTGGAAAACCCAAAACAACTTTTTCTTTAACGTTTAATCATCTTAATCCTTTCAACTTTCAAATACCTGATAAGAGACAAATCGGGCAGGAAAAAACTGTAATTTTGCAGAGAGGAAAAATCTGATTCATTCCATGGAGGAAAACATTTTATTAGCAGATCCCATATCTGCTTCATCATATCAAGCTTTTTAAGCCTCCTCTACGCATTTGCTTAAGCGCATCTTGTGCTGCTGGGCATTCATGCTTTGCGGAATTCGATATTGGACAAGGGAGAAAGTTTAAAGTCTTTCTGGTTATAATCACAGCCCCAATTTCAACACTCTGCTTATTCTTGGTTGAGGAATTTATTCTTGGTGCTAGAATGATACAAGCATAGAAGATCAGGGAAAAAGCAAGAATATGGACTCAATTAATTACTTTAGCATTATTATAAAGGGCAACGCAATGGGATTGGTCTTAACGTTACCAACAAAAATATTACTTTACACACATCAATTTTGGGTTAAGTACCAATTTTACCCCGGAAGTACGCGTCCAGGAACAATTTTGTCTTAAAAGTTTTCGGCGTAGCAGTGTTGCCCCTGAAGTACGCGTCCATGAAAAATTTTGCCCCTCCGTTAAAAACCCTAATGATCAACATTAGGGTTTTAAACGGAGGGGCAACATTGCTACATTTTGATACTTTAAGGCAACATTGCGACGTCGAAGACTTCCAAAGCAAAATTGCTCCTGGACGCATACTTCCGAAATAAAATTGGTACTTGACCCCATCAATTTTCATTTGCAAAGATAATAGGCATGATTTTGCAACGGATATATACGTGGAGTATGGGTTCATTAGTATTTCAGATAATGGTTCTTTGGGAAAGGTTTTAAACATCTTCAGATGCTTTTGTTGCAGGAAATGCAATTTTCTATGTTTTCTAATATCTGGTACAACCGATGCAGCACTTTCCTGTGTTTGGTGCAACAATAAAAGAAGATAATCCCATGAAGTTAAATCTTACACTTTCCTAAAAAATCAGGGAAGTCACGTCCAAAGCACTATGATAAGATTTGCCGAAAAGCAGTCAGTTCCTAGAAAGGTGCAGAACTGAATCAAGGAAGTCTTGTATGATTTTGTTTGCTACTTATTGATAAGATTTAAGATACTCAAAGACAATACTACCCCCTCCCGTATTTCCTCACTCCCCTTGATTGTTCTTCTTCCTAGCAACTATGTTTTGTTTCCTTCTCTCTGGAGCGTGACCAGTCCTTTTTGGAGCCGGAAATTATTTTCCTCTGTTTTAAAGTATTGTTTGTTTATATTAGCTTTTATGATTTACCAGATAAATAAGTATACGGCTATGGCTAGTGAAAAAGTACTTTTAAAACTATGATTTTATTATTTCCAAAACATGCATTTTTAACTTCTTTTGATTTTTGAGTAAAGTATGTTTCACTACTCTCAAAAAGTCTAACTTTGTCTCTGGCTACTTATTCTCAAATTAAGTGAGGCTTAAGTATCAATGACAAGTTGTTTTAGATGTAATGCTATTTGCTACACTTGAATAAGATCCCAACCAAATATATTTTGTGTCTGTTCATGTGTTTAAATTAAATAAAATAAAAAAATTGAGGCCTTAGTAATTTTTGAATTTTTCTCACATGCCCATTAAACTTGAGAAAATGAGGCGTTGAAATGGTCCTAACAACTATTAACACGCAAAAGCAGTCTGCAAGTGAGGATCAAGAATGAGATGGCTGAGCAAGAAGATGAATGAAGCGTTTGCTACACAAGTGAGATAAGACTTTTGGGCCAGTTTCTCTCAAGTTAGACTCATGAATCCAAAATAACAAGACACTTGAACATTTTGAGAAGAAGGCAAGACTTGCTATTGGTGAACTCCTCCATAAGAACTGTTTTAGAGAAATGCCCTTGTGACAAAATGTTTCCATGTCTATAATGGAATCTCAAACTTTTGTATATGTAAAGAATAACTTCTCATCCTTTATACTCCGCATAGATAGATAAAAAGGTTGGGAGGGAGAAAAGGGAGAGAAGAGAAAATCTCTTGCTTGGATAGAGACATGAGAAAATAAGGAAAAAAGAAAATGAGCAAATATATGATAACTAAAATACCTTATTGCCATGTCAATATATTAGGTTTAAAATCAGATAAAATATCAAAATGGCATCATTATATTAATTATTGACATTATCAAATAATTTAAATATGTGTTAAATTATTTTAAATATCAATCTATTATTTTCTGTTCAACAAGTGGCACGGTTTTTTTTTTTTTACAAAAATATATGATTTAATTAAAAAGAATTAATCCAGAATTCAATACAGTCACCCAGCTTATTTGAATTTTATGGGAAAAAACACAACAAAGAGGAATAAAAAGGGTAAAAACAATGTTCTTCTTATTTTCTTTCTATATGTGGAGAGAAGGTTTGGAGAGAAAATGGGGGGTGATACCCCCCCCCCCCCCCCCAATTATCTCTCTCACTTTTCCTTCCTCACCCATTTTTATAGTCCTATCCAAATAGGGAAAAACTAATTTCTCCTCCAATTTTCTTTCCTAGTTTTCTTTCCTCTCTCATTTTATCTCCATCCCAACAAAACATTAAGGCCCTGATTGGTACACGGATTCTATGGGAATAGAAAGGGAAATTAGTAAATTCTCCTGTTTGGTATGCATTTTGGACCATTTTTCTTGAGAACTCAAGTTTCCGGACCCATCAATCTTCCCTCATACGTGGGAAGATCAAATCCCACCAAAATTGGTGGGATCTCAAGTTTCCACGTTATTGTTAACATTTTTTGATAAATTTACCCCTCAAATTTAAACTTAGCGGGAATGTTCGAACTTAGCAGAAAAGTTCGAATTTGGCGGGAAAATTTGAACTTAATGGGAATTTTTTTTTTGACAAGTTTGAACTTCATAAAAGCATAATTTTTAAAAGTATATTTTAGTAAAAAAAAAAATTTCTATTTTATTTTGAATTAATTACTTTTGAGAGTAAAATAAACATTTCCTAATTCTTTACCAACTACTACCCCTTCATTTTCTTCCTACCAAACAACTCCACTTCCCTCAAGCCATCTTCTTTCATCTTTCAAAATCTTCTTTTCCTTTCCTTTTCCTCTTCTAAGTTTCTTTCTCTCCTTAAATCTTCTCTGTACAAAACGGGGCCTAGTATGGAGAGAGATCAAGAAAGTAGATAAGGAAGGTAGACACCTATCTTCTTCAACCAAAAACGAGTTATTGAAGGTAAAGGCCGAGAATGGTGAATTTGTTTAGCTTCTCGAGTGATGGCCAAAGGAAGAGAAACCAAAGTGAAAGGTGAAGCAAAATATGTTTTAACCATACTTTAAACTCTCAGAAATTCAAAGATAAAATCCTATTGATCGGACACATAAACCAAAGCGACCTAACTAGCTAGCAGTCATGATATAAACAGATGATCAAGAGTTTCTTGAACATCACAACCAAGTATGCATAAGCTAGAAGTATTTAAATGATGCTTCTTCAAAATGTCATAATAGGGTAAATCATCATTCAACCCTTTCTAAATGAAGAGAAGTTATTTATATGGTAACTGAATTTTTCACAAGAATTTCCAGAAATTATCCACAACAGCGCCATTCTGTTTTTAAGAAGTTCAGTCACTCCATCTTTGATAGTATAAGAACTTAGAGGATTGTCATTCCACAACTGTATAACAGAACAGTTTAAAATGGAGAGAGAGATTCCAAGAATATCATTTGCTACATCAGGAGGATATAGGGTGCTAATTACTTGTGAATTCCAAGTAACTCAATTATGAGAACAATGACATATAGGGTGCAATAACATTTCCTAGATCTAAACGACCGAGATCTTTTTATTTTTATTTTTTGTCTACATGAAAAATCATTTTTTTTTTGGAAAAACGGTAGTTCAAAGATTAATTTTATTTCAGGTTTTCTACCCATTAATTTCAAAACTAGCGATGTCTAGAGGTGGGAATAGGTGATGCCTTTATCAAGCGGCTTGTAGCCCGACCTAGTTAAGGCCTGACTTGTTTATTATAAAGACAACCAAAGCCTATTTAAATGCTTAAATGTGTAAATAAGTCAGGTATATTTTGTGAACTCCTGACCTATTTACACATTAATAAATGTAATTATATTTATATTATATATATAACATAATATATTTTTTTCATTCTTATATTCTAATTTCAAAGTACACAAAATCTACTTATGGTCTTCAAGTCTGCAATATAAGACAATTTATGTATATCTTTAAAAAGACCTTATGCTTAACCAGGCCTTATAAAGACTAAGATTCAGTTTAAACAAAAGCTTGCATTTAGGCTCACGCCGAAGTCTTTTTATCCCAATTACAAACTAATACTTATTTAGTCAAAGCCTAATCTGACAAAGTCTATTTCCATGCTTAGATGTCCATAGGTTGAAAAAGATTATCTTTATTCAATGGATGAATTTTCCTCTTGGTTCTAGTAAAACCTATAAAAAAAACTGACACAGCAAGCATCTATTCGATTACAACCATACACAAAAAATTTGGTGAAAAATCCTCATTTAAAAATTTTATCTCCTAAGAAATATGAATTTAAGTATATTATTATTTTCTGCACATAAAAGATTACTCAGTCTCTATTGCAATAATTTGATAATGATGCCCAGAAAAAAGGGGAAAAAAAAAGTTACGAGTAATAACTTTTATTTTAAAATTTACAAGTATTAAATGTGTATTATAATCTGAAGGCTTTTGGATTTTATTTGTCGAACGCGGGTGAAGCACGTAACGTAGAGGTATTTGGCCGCTTGGTTTCCACTACGCGATTCCCAGAATCTAGCGCACATCGCGCAACAGTTTCAAATTATATTTTCCCCTTAATACTCACCCAAATTTTATTTGATCCGTGAAATTTTCGTTGATCCAACCAACCATTCTTTTTCTGTAACGTCGAAATCCCACGATCATATTTTGAAATCACACCCCTTCTTCTCTTCCTTCTCCTCTGTAACCCCATCTCTTTTTTTGATTTCTAACCGAAGACGACAAGTAGGGCAAAAATATATACGCTCATATGGCTGCGTACAGGGCTGATGATGAGTATGATTACCTGTTCAAGCTTGTTCTGATTGGTGATTCGGGAGTGGGTAAATCCAACTTGCTCTCCAGATTCACCAGGAACGAGTTTAATTTGGAGTCCAAGTCCACTATAGGTGTTGAGTTTGCTACCAAGAGCTTGAATATTGATGGCAAGGTCATCAAGGCTCAGATTTGGGATACTGCTGGCCAGGAAAGGTCTGTTACTTCTCTCCCTCTCTCTCTTTTTCCCCGTCCCTTTTGTTTTCTTGATTCGATGGGCTTTTGATTGATTCATGTGTTTTAAAGTTTATGTTTATTTGCCTGTAGTGGAACTAATTAACGATTGTAGTTATGTTTCTGAGTTTATGTTAATTTCCGTATTCCTTTGGAACTGGCGTGTGTTAATTTCTTTTGTGTTGGCGAGTGTTAAGTCTGTAGTCGGATATTGGGTTCTCCGAGTCTTTATCCTTCCTAATTCTGTATATCTTCAAGTTCTGATGACGTGAACACTCTTTTATGGATGACTAGACTCTGTGAACTTGAGGTTATCGAGAAGGTTATTCCTGTGTTGGCTGGGTTATCACAGTTTTTATATCTTTAGATGATATTTGACTGTTTTGCGAGATTATTTTATGATTGTGAATTTTTTTATTAACACGCTCATATTGCTTTAGTGCTGGAAAACGTGTTTATTTATTTATTCAATTTTAAGTTGGATGGGATTGGCTTATGATAAAAATGACATGAATACCGTTGTATGAATAGCAGGGTTATCCTTCTAATTTATCATTAGATTCTTAATAAGGTTATTTCTCTTTGGGTTTGGTTTGTAACTATTTTATCTTGAACCCGATGTGTTTGACAGATTGAGTTCACTTTTCTTTAGAAAACGATTCTCATTTCATCTGGAATGAATATTGATCCATGCCTTTGGATTCTGAAGGTTACTCATGTGAAATATAGCATTCAGTCCTTCATGCACAGTGGTATCTCTTAATTTAGTGACAACTTTCTGTTTGAGCTACTCAACATCTGGTATTAGCTTCCAGCTAATCAATATATTTAACCTAGTACTACATTGGCACCACCAATCCAAAAATATGGCTTTTTGTTTTTTTAGCTTGGTTTTGTTCCCTGTCAAAATTTGGTTTATGCTGGTACATGATCTTTTTGTCAGAGATGATTACAAAAATTTCTTATTAACTGGCCTCATCTTATTTTTATTTCTCCTATCCCTAACTAAGATTTCAATAACTAGAAAGGAAAAGAAATTGTCGACAAGTACCCTTTTCAAATTCATTGTCCTTTGGACATCTTATGTCTTCAGTCTACACATTTCTGTGCCTCAACCATTTTTCCTGTAGAAGTGGGAATGATTTGAAGATTTTTTGATTTCTCATAGAGCTTTACATGAGTCTTGACTCTTGAGCTAATGGATTGCTAGGAGATTCTTGATCTGAGATTGAGTGGTAGGGTGGATGTGATTAGACGGCTGCATGGGCTTTTTAAGGATCATTCTATGATGGATTGATGGCTTCCTTTTCACTTGTATGTTGCCCTTTGTTTTGATGCCAAACTATAATAAGAAATCAATTAGTTGACGTTGAGGACCAAACAGAGTCTTACACTTTGCGTGTAGTAACGTTTTTAGTTCTATACAATTTCAAAGTTTGGATGGGCTTTTCTTATGGAAACTCTCTTTTTTTAAAAAAAAGAAATGAGAAGCTTAGAAATTTCTTCAAACCTTACAGTTGCTTTTGGTAAAATGCTGTAAACAACTTTGTTTGGCTCTGTTGACAAAGTCTAATTTAGCTATGATTATGTATTTGCACTTGTTAATCCATACTATACTAATGCTGTGTGTGTGTAATGGTTGATTAGTATAATAGTGAATTAGTGCTATAGTGCTGCAAATCTAGGCTGGAAAGTATAGCCATGAATTTTCATCCATGTTGTGTTTGATTGTCTACTTTGGGTGGATATGGCCTGCACAATACTTCAGATGTGTGGATTAGACTCTAGTTCTGGATGAAGTTGAGTCTTTGTTCGGGGTGAAAACAAGAGGTCTCAAGCTTGATTTTTCTTTTGAGCATGGGGAATGAGCAAGGGACTTGTTGGTCTGCAACTCTATTGACAAAAATAGTTTTTTAAAAGAACAAACGATGTGTACCATTCCATTGCCGTTTTCATGTGTCTTTTTCTTATAAATGGTTCTTTACTCTAACTGTCAACATTGCATCTCATAGTAAGTTTCGTTGGTGGAAGTTCACCTAGCGAGCTTAGTTTGCTCTGGAGGAGTGAAATCAAAGATTTTTGTTTTTTTTTTGGGGTCCTGGGGCATGTCAGTTTGATATAGCCCATGTTCCTTTTTTCCTCCTAAATTATTTCAAGAAAAGTATGGGAGTTTATTTCAACAAATATCAATTTATGATGATATTTGACTTTGGTACTATCTGTTGTTATAATAGGTATCGTGCCATAACCAGTGCATACTACCGAGGAGCTGTTGGTGCCTTGCTTGTGTATGATGTAACTCGTAGCCCAACATTTGAGAATGTTGCAAGGTGGTTGAAGGAGTTGAGGGACCACACTGACCCCAGCATTGTAGTGATGCTTATCGGAAACAAATCTGACCTGAGACATCTTATTACAGTCTCAACAGAAGGTGGAAAATCTTTTGCAGAGAGGGAGTCACTCTACTTCATGGAGACTTCTGCTCTGGAAGCAACCAATGTTGGCAATGCCTTTACTGAGGTTCTTGCTCAGATATACCACATTGTGAGCAAGAGGGCGGTTGAGGCTGGTGACCAGGGAGGCCCTTCGTCTGTCCCATCAAAAGGACAGACGATAAATGTGAAAGATGATTCTTCTGTTTTCAAGAGATTCGGATGCTGCACAAACTAAGGCAGTGTCCCCCGTGACAGGTGATTTTCATAGCCTGTGTGATTTTGTAAATGCTTACTTGGGAATTGTGATTATATTTGGCAGAATAAGACTGGTGTTTAGTATTGTTTGGACGATGTATTACATGGGAAAATCCTAGGATTTAAGTTTCTTAAAACAGTCTTTTAAGAAGACATATTTGAAACAAATATCTGCTCAGGTTTTATCAGGGGTCAAAACTTCTCCTTATTGCCTTGCCAGGATTGTGATTTTTCCATCAATCACTACCCCCGTAGTAGCAGTTTCTGTTTTCTAACCTCCTCTGCGATTGCTATAGTTTGCACTGGTCATCCTAATTACTATACAGAACACTACTCAGTCCTAAAGAATCATGCAAGGTCCCAAGGAAAAATGTAAGAGATTGTTTGACTTAGCTTTCCAGAAATACGTTTGACATGAATTCTTTTTAAATATTTATCTCATGGGACAAGATATTCTTACTACCATTTTTTGTTATTATCACTTTTCCACTCTTAGATCAGAATCTTATCTATTTTTATCATTTCTCTCTTCTATTGAGATTCTGATCGTGGAAAAGTGGTAGTAACATTGATAGTAACAAAAAATGGTAGCAAGAATATGATATCCCTTATCTCATACACTATAAATCATATGGTAAAAACAGCATTTACTGCTAATTTAAATATGCAGGTAATCAGCCAAAAATTTCACAAAGTTAGCAGAATTTAATTACAAGTTTTGGTCTTGGAAATATCAACAAATCCTGTTCTCACTTGTTAAAGGGCTTTTTGGTGATTTTATTGGGCCTCATGGTGATTCTCCCGAAAATCAAAATTTTGTGTGGTTATGGGTTTTATTAACGCTATCGGTGTATTGGCCTCTTTATCTTAGATGAAAACATAATCTTTTGATAATGCCAATAAAATTGATATCAATTAACATAGACGCTTCTAAATTAAACTTCACTAAAAGCTCAGATATAAATGGGTCATAATTGATATAATTTAAATGTACTCCCTTCGGTACTAAGACATATTTACCTAATTTCATTATATTATGAAAATTATTTGAATTAGTTAATATGACATATAATTTTTAAAACATCTTAATGTTTTTTCTTAATTCTCTCTTCTCCTTGATTATTGTTAAAGGAGCATCAATAAAAATAAATTAAAAAAAATTAATAAATATAAAAACTATATATTATATTTATATTAAATGTTGACCTCCAAACATACCGTAGGGGTCTTAAAACATAAAGATATATCTGGAAATGAAATTTTGTCGACCCCCAAACTATATATTATTAAAATATTATTATGTTTATATAATTTCATTTTTTATGGACTGCTTTTTTAAAAATATCTAAAATATGAATCGGAAGCTATGGCACTGTAGTAGAGGGAGAACTTATGTGTGAAAATTTTGAGAATTTTAAATCTAATATTTTAGAATTCTACCGGGAACCATTTCATTAACTTTATTATTATTATTATTATAAGAAACATATATTTAGCTTAATTATAATAAATCATAAATATAATATGTCATAGATACAGGCTAGAATACAGTAGATAATAAAAATATATATTTCTAAATTTTACTTGGAATCATTTCATTAACCCATATGGTGCCCGCTTAGGCCTTCTCAAAACCGTACCAATCGGAAGGGAAGGAATGAATGCACCCAGGCTATATAAGATCTTTATTATTAACCCAACGTTAATTATTGCAACGATATTTCATCAACTTCCTGGAGAAATTTTTTTAACGGAAAATCCCTTAAAGGTTCTAAAGAATTAAGAAAATATTAAAAAAGTCATATAAAAAATTCTGATGTCATAAAAGTCTAAAAAAACTATTAAAACCATTAATGGAGTTGTTAATAAAACTTTTATGATAACATAATTTTTTATGAGATTTTTTGATAATTTTTAGTTCCTTTCTTAGGAGGATTTTCCAACCTTAGACTTCAATAACATGAGGGTAAAATTCCTTTTATCACCTGTCAACAATCAAAATGCCACTGCTAAAGCCTAAGTAAGAATCTTAAACGTAGCAGCGAGGATAATTCCTGATTTCCACTAATTACGTAAAGATATTGGCTTTAATTGCATCAGACTCCACAAACCTATTACGAAACCTATATGATTTTTTTATCATCTCTGCATCATGTTTATTTAAACATATTAAATTTTTCATCAAAATCTTTTTTTCTTTTTCCGATAGTCTCTCAAAATCTTATGTGAGGGTGATATTAGAAGTAATTTGGAGAACTTGCATCATCACCTCCACAGTATACATGAAAAAGTTAAAAATAAATATAGAATAGTAAAAGCCAATAATATCTATATTAATGTAATTCCTTTATGGATTCATTTAAAACATTTAGATTAGTTGTATTTTGTTTATAATAAAATCACCTATTTTATTTACTATTTAATTTAATATTTCAATAGATCTGTTTGAAATCTTTCGGTAAGAAGTAAGAACAATGTTAAAAAAAGTCCTTCTTTATTATTTTAAATATGAAGTAAAAAAAAAAAAAGACAGTATATATGCAACTGTAGTTGTAAATATCTTTCTCAAATGATATTAATTTATGAGTTTATGCAATTTTGAAACATCATAATATGAAACCTAATTCAAAATATAGTAAAGTTTTTAACAAAGATTATAATACTGGAGTTTGTACTTTGGGTATATATATTTATTATTTTGATTTTTATATAAGAAAAATAAAGGGGGAACGAGGATATGTGAGAGCAAACTCGTGAGAGGGACATAAACTCGGAATCGTAAACTCGTAAGAGTTTACCTATATTAATAAATAATAATTAAAATTATATGATAAAATAATTAAAATACTAAAAATGACAACAATTTGGTTTAAATGTATTTTATATCTGAATAACTGAAATTAAATTAATTAACATTCATAATTTATCATACTTTAACATAAAAATTCATATGAAATTCAAGTTATAATATAAACTCACTAAACATAATTAAATAAAACTAATTATAAATTTAACAAAGATCATCAAATGTTGGATTATATATCATTATCTCCATTGTCTTTAAATTTTTCACCTTCACCATTATAATCTCCATTTGTATCACCTGTGTCATCATTATCATTATAATTTTCCCTACCATGAATCATCAATATTAAAATCAACATTAAGGTCAACACCGAATAATAGATTAGCCATATTCTCATTAATTTCATGTGGTTGAAGAACATCATCATCATCTTCCTCTACATTGTCTCCATCTATCCTTCTTTTAGTAATCCATTTGTCATCAGAATATATATCATCAAAATCATAATTGAAAGCTCTACTCTTTTACTTCCTTGTGAGTTTCAAATTGCACATGACAAATGCCAAATCATAAAGAAACTGGTGTGTGGAGATGATAGAATATTCTACTTCAATCAACTTACATTTTTGCACAATCCATATAATTCATTCCCAATCTGTTAACCATAATTAGACATGCACGAAATTCTGGGAGAAAGGCGAAAAATGGTTTTTTTTTTTTTTTTAATTCATTGTCCATGAAGGCAAGTTTGCTTTTTTCTACAAAAAACAAACTTTTCTGGCCTTTACATGGAATCTGGAGGCATTGCTGATGTTGAAATGTTCTTTTTATTTCAATCTTTTCTTGCTATGCTGTTTAAGGATGCATCAATATGAAATATCTAAAACATGATAGCTTTCATAGTCAACTTTGTAAATGAATTTATCTTTCTTTCTTTTATAGTATTATACTTCATCTTTGAGGAGGAGGTTCTTTAGTGTTCATGGAATACATGAGTGTATATTTTTTTCAAATAGGAAATTTTAATTTTTACTATAAAGAATACTTTAATGGTCTATATTCCAGGATAATGGTGAACAGAGAAAGAACCATCAGAGGTTAATTTGTGTTTAGACTATAAGGAATACTTTTATGGCCAGGTCAATTTGTTTTTACCTTTATGGTTAACAAGTCGTTGAGTGTCTTTTAAATTTTGGTGCAACTTTGATGTGTGGTACTATGACTAATTCAAATGGTATAGATGCTCAAATGGTACTATAATTGGTACTGCAAGAAAATTTGGACTGAGAAGATGCTCAACGGTTCTACTTGGCTTATTATTCCCAAATTTAGTGTAGGTTGGTTTATTTTGTTGCGTGATGCATTTGGTAAGTTGCCATGTTCATCCTACATCATCAGTCCTCTTAAAACCTATATATTAGCTCTAAGTGAATATATAGGTGAATACTTAAAACCAGAAGATTTCATTGTTTTTTAATTCAGTTTTAATTAGCTCTAAGGGAAATTCCATTTCATTTTTCTCGATCATAGGTTTTTGAATTTTTTTTATTTAGTCTTTTCCTCTTTTTCATGGCCAACATGTTGCAATGTGCTTAGTTTTCCCTATTTTATAGGCCTATGTGGTCATCCTTTAATTTGTTGGTTAGTGTAGAAAAAACTCTAAGGACATATGTTTACTACCTAGTCTTTCAGGTTCGTATGTTAATACACAAGTATTGGTAAGGGATTCAAAGTAAGAATTATATCTATTTATAAACTAAGAGATTTCCATGCT
Source organism: Acacia confusa (assembly GCA_037074495.1). Classification (NCBI taxonomy): domain Eukaryota; kingdom Viridiplantae; phylum Streptophyta; class Magnoliopsida; order Fabales; family Fabaceae; genus Acacia; species Acacia confusa. The sequence continues at coordinate 8,252,088 of CM073509.1, forward strand.
TACTAAGAGAAGCATGGGTTGATTGAAGATATACGTTCTATATGATGGTCATGGAAGTAGGAGGAGGACAACAAATTTTGAGTATAAGGAGACATTTATAAATATAATTATCTTTAGTCATAGTAGAGTGTGATGTAATCTTTAGTTAATGTCCAAGTAGTAAGTGTAGTTGTATTTTTATTGGAACATTGGACAATGATTTTTTTTATTTTCAGTTAGTTGATACAAATTATTTTTGCTTTGAATTTAATACTCCGGCATAAGGGGGAGTGATTGCCATTATTTATATGCTATGTCTAATGGTATTTTTTAGCAGCAATTTTTTCAGGGAAAAAATATTAGTTATGATTAATTTGTGGAATTTCACCAGGTAAAAAATTAGAAGGCCATATTTATAGTTGATGCATTGATGTGATTTTAAGTACCCTCAACAACTTATTAGTCAAAAATTAAAAGGATTATTAATGTTGGCGTCAATAGTTTAGATATAACAACACTTTGTTATCCAATGGTTATAGACCGATGTGAGAGGCAATGCAAGAAAGTCAAAGGATTTTGTTGATCTCAAGGCTTTTTTGTTCATAATCTCCATGCATATTAAAAGTTGGTCATTGAAAGAGATTTATTGTATTGTGATGTAATGCTTTTTTGAACTAAAATGTAATTTTCAATTTGTTTGAATTAGATTGAAATAACTTTAAATGGCTACAAATTATTATTTAAGATTTAGAGGAAACAAGACTATCAACCCGTGCGATGCACGAGACACATAATACACAATAGTGTTAAACTAAACAAAAACTTAGAAGTAGGAACACAAATATTTTGTATGATCAATTATCAAAGATCAAATATTAAACGCAAAGAACAACAGTGACAGAATATTTGAAATTGTACTCAATCTTTTCATTTACCAATGTAATAAAAGGTTTTGGAAAACTTCTCTATAAACAACATTAACTATAGTGTCACTGCACTTACTGAACTCATTTAATATGAGTATCTTCAAATCATTGAAGCTCTTTACTCTTGATAGAGCAACATAAAGTTGATCATGTGAGAAAACTGGGCTTGAAAGGTAAAGACCTACATTTGACATTGATTGTCCCTAGCTCTTGTTAATTGTCATTGCGAATGAAATAACTATTGGAAATTTCCTTCTTGTCATATTGAAAGGGAGTTTAGATTCAGATGGGTTCATATCCATTCTGTGTATCAAGATGTCTTCGCCTACACTTGTACCATTTAGCGCCTTAGCCTTAATGATGTTCTTGCCAAGTTGTGTTAATTGAAGCCTTGTACCATTGCACAATCCTGCTACCTGATCAATGTTCTTTATTAACATAACTGGTACTCCAATATTCAAAACCAATTTATGATGAGGTATCCCAGAACATTTAATTGAATTTAAATATTCTGTGTCATATAGATCGTCAAAACTGTCATTAGCATAATCAATGAGATTAATAAAATAAGCACTGAAGTACTCTACTGCATCTCCTGGTAACAAAGAACAAATATACTCATTCAATGAATCGACATGTTTAGTTGTCGGTGTTAGGATTGACCTGTTATTTAGATAGCCTTCATTGAATATACACTCCACTAAACTTGGGTACGTTGATTGAACAATGCACCTTATTGGATTCTCATCATTGTAAAACAACATATCTGATGGTAACTTGATATTTGCAATATCATCGTGCGGCAAACTAATGCCTCCTTCTCCTATAAGCAACAGCCATGTGGAGAATGATTGAATCTTCTCTTGCTCATTCGTATTTGTGGAAGTATTTAATCTCATATTTTTTGTTAACTTTAATAACTTGCATTCATTCTAGAGTGGAGAAGCATTGACTGATGCATTTACAATTTTAGCTCGTCCAGCTTTAGGGATGACAGGAAGAATCTGTCTAAAATCATCACCCATGACCACACATTTGCCTCCAAATATGGAATTAGTCTTCATTAAGTCCCTCAAAATTTGGTCAAAAGCCTTAATACAATGTCGCTTCACCATTGGAGTTTCATCCCAAATCATTAGCTGAGCAGCCTTAATCAAGTTTGCAGTTGGTGAATTTTGAGTAATTGAACATTGAATCTTTATTGATTTCGATTGGTATTAAAAACCTTGAACGTGCAGTTCTTCCTGATGGTAGTATAGTAGCTACAATTCCACTGGAGGTTACGTTAAGCATGATACCCCCTTTAGATCTTATGCAAGCTGTTAATGCATTCCATATAAATGTTTTTCCAGTTCCACCATATCCATGCAAAAAGAAGAAACCACCTTGCATTGAAGAAACAGATGACAAAATATTATCAAATACTTCCTTTTGATCAGTGGTCATAAGATGCTGCAATCTATTTAATTCATCACTTTCTCTTTGCTTGTTGTAGTTTAACTCTTGAAGTATTAGTTGGTTTTACATGTCAATATTGAATTCTTCATTTAGTCTGGGCAAAGATGGATAGTCATCAAGACTTTTGTCGTTACATAGTAAAAGTTGTTGAATTGCAAACGGTCCTGCACCCTCTTTGTCGGCAGTTGAAAACTGCAATTCTTTCAAATAAAGGAAAAGGTTTTAATACTGTCATATCATTTTTGACTTGTGTAATGAATAGAAGAAAACCATGCGTTACAGACTTCAATAATTTTCTACAAACTTCCGTTTTTGAGATTATACATAAATGTTTTGTTGTTGTTTAAGTCTTATAAATTGGACTTGCTTAACATTTAAAAAACATTGTTCACGAATCTAATTAGTCATAGACATGAAAGTGAAAATAGTTGTAAGCCACGTACCAGTCAGCAATTGATTGCCATGTGTGATATGTAACAAATCTTTATAGATTATGTCTTTGGTTTGTTCCCAAACAATAGCCGGTTGTGATAATGAATGGCTCAATAACATACTGGTGAAGAAATGACGAAGATAATTGCCTGATGCTCATAATGCTGCTTCTTTAAATGCATTTATGTACTCATTGTCGTCATCTAATAATCCAAATGCATAACATACTTCCGTGAATGCAGGATAAGCAACATTATTCACAGTTTGAATATCTACATAACTCTTTGGATCTCGAACCTTTGTCAGCAACATGATTAACACCACAACATTGATTATTTAAGATTTAGAGGAAATGAAATTCTATAATGGAAGTCAAATTATATTAATGCAAATATCAAGAAAGGTTGAAATTATAATTAAATAATTGTAATCAATTGCTTATTTTGAAAAGCAATCCATCCTAAAACAATTGTAAACAATTGTTTATCTTCAAAAACATTATACTCGAACAATTAGAATTTATTTATATATATTTGTCTCTCAAAACTTATATAAGTTATATTATATTGCTCTATTGTGAGTTATATTGTATTTCTTCCTTTTTTATTCAATTAATTGTTTTCTCTCATAATTAATTGAACATAATATGTTCAACTAATGTTAGTGTGGTGGATTCATTTTAATGAAAAAATAAATTTTTCTTATAATAACATTCTCTGGCGCAATGCATGGGGCAGTAAAAGCTCGTTTAATAAATAGGCCAGTTTTAGATTTAAGTTTATTATCAAAACTATTTAGGTAAACACGTCATGCCTATTTTTATAAAGCCTAGCCTACAAGCCTGTAAACCTGACCTATTTAGTTTTTTTTAAGAAATTGTATTATTTTGCGTAATTATATATAATTTAATCTAAATTAATTTTGTAAATTATTTATAAAATTGACAACTTATTCTTATGACTAAATTTCGCATTTCATCATTTATTAATGAGCTTAACATTTTCATTCATCAACTGATTATATCTATATTTTTTCTTTTTGATTGATCGAGATGACAATGCTTGCTCGTTACCTCTCCCTTAATTTATGTCATTTGATGCAACATAATTATTGTAGTAAGTTTATTTTAGTGATGCCCAAATGCAAATGATCCCAATAAAAGGAGTTTGTCTCATTTTTTGCAAAAAAAAGAGAGAGGTAAAATCTAGTTTTACATGTCACTTATTGTACTTGCTTGATTTTAAAAAATATATCTCCTTAGTTAACAGATTATTGATTTTTCTTATTCATGCTTGCTTAGACAATTGTTGTCATTAAATATTATTTTCTTTTTCTTATTAACTCTTTTATTTCATATGAGAATGAATTTCTAAACTAAATATAATGTAGGAATTTAAATAGATTTGATAAATTATATATAAATGTAGATATATAAACTTTAGGTCTATTTAAAAGCTCACATTTTAAATAGGCATTTACACAGGCTTCAAGCTATGTTTGGCTTTTTGAAAGTTTAGGCCTAAAATAAAAATCTACATACAAGTCAGACTCAGGCTTTGGATCTCCATCACGGACCTATGCCTACTTAGCTAAAGTCTAGTCTAACTAGCCTATCTCCACCCCTAATCAAGCCTGATCACAACGACAAATATATTATTACTAAAAAAATTTATACATATTCTATTTCCCTATATTAATCATCATATTTTATTATAATTGTTTTGCCATCACATTACATATGTTGGTTTTTGCTTTTGACGTCATTATATCACACTAAATTTAGTTAAATGTGTTTTTTGGTCGAATGAGTACATTTAATGTTGAGAAGTGAAAATAGATGAAATGACACAGTGAAAATACGAAAGGAACTAGCTGTTAAATAATATTAAATATATTTCATTTCACAACTTATATTTTCAAAATGATTTTTCTTTATTACTATTAATATTTAATAAAATGTAAAATTAAACTAACACATGCCACAACATGTTAACACACATGGTTATGTGAAACTTATTACAATAATTTACATATGACATAAAAGCCGTAATCATAAATATTATTAATCAAAATGTACAAGAACAAGAAACATAGAAAGAAGAGACTTGAATTATAAGATATTATTTTATTTAAAGAATTTTTATTACTATCTTTTCCCCCCATTTTCTATTGCGCACGACTTTCAGGCGGCCAATATTATATTACCATTAGTTGGGCTGAACGGAAGAAAAAGGTGCAGCCCTATTACTGTTACCATGTGATCCCACCGCACTGGATCGCGCTCAATCTCGGAATATTCCTTCGCCGGAAAACCACCGAACATTCCGGCAACTCGCCGAGATCCGCGAACAGCGATTCGTCCTCATCCTCCCTCATCGTCATCAACGTCACATCCTCCAACTCTCCGCCGTAGATCGGGCTTTCCAGCATTCTCATCGTGGATGCCATGTCATCGAACCATCCGAATTGGCCGTGGTGGTGGTAGCCGAGCAGAACAGCCGAGTCGCCGTCGAGTTCAAGATCGGGATGGCTCGCGAACACCGTGAGGTTCTCTTCCGATTCGACTTTAGAGTCCGATTCAGTCGGTAAACCGTCGTTAGCGTCAGCAACAGCGGCCGATGTGGCGGCGGAGGTGGAGGAGGAGGAGGGGGAGGTGGCTGAGTGATGAAGCTTGCGGGCTGGGGCGGAGTGGTTGTGCTCGTGAGCGTAGGTGACGATGAGCTTTGTGGGGTCCACACGGCTGCGCTCTACTTGTTTCCTGGCGGGACAACCCTTCGAACTACTACATCGGTAATATCCCCTGCAAATTAAATTATAAATTAAAATAATGCGAAAATATATTGTAAAATAATATTTTAAAAAATATCTTAATTACGTGGATTAGGATCACAATTCAAAAAGAAGCCAGAAGACCCTAAGCGCGTGTTCCCAACCGCACTCTACGCCCTTGTTAGTATCGCGGTTCATTTGTGTCGGTTCAACATTTTGCTTGCTTAAATTAATAAAAAAATTACTATGAGGCCTTAAAATTTGAATTTATCAAAAAAATATTAACAACAATTAAGGATAAGAATCTATTGTCAATTTTTACACTATAATTTATTATTATATTTGTTATTGTACGATGCTCATTTATTATGAAATTATTGGTCATTGCATTTTTTTTTATACATCATAGTGGTTTTCTCAAAATTAATTTTTCCAACACACACACATATATTCTTCATTCTTCAGAAAAATACAGGGTGAAATATATTTTATGCTCATTTCTAATTTTCATGATAAAATTCTGGCTATAATGGTTAATGATTTACACACACACATATTTTTTGGGTAGTTCAAAAGCCTACACCTCTATGTCTCACCTTAAAACACAAAGTAAAATTATGTCCGATTCTTTCAATAAGAATTACTTATCCAAAATTCAAAAAGGGAACGAAATTAATACAAACTTTGTCATACTAATTTATAAGAATAGGATAAAGAAATATAGTCCTGTTTCACCCAAATAAATATTAGTACCACTTTTAAACGTGAAAAGTGCGTTCAAAGATTGTTAATAGATAAGGTGTGATGTGTAAAAGAAGGAATGAGAGAATGAAAAAGAAAAAACTTGGTGAAAATATACTATTGTTAAAATTTATTCTTTAAGACCTAAATTCAAGTAATGAACTTTTTGCGGGTGAAATTTTGCAAATAAAATCATATCAAATCTTTCTTACGAGTATAGTTTTTAAAGAGAGAGTTTTCACCTATTCTTCATGGAAAAGGTGAGGTGTAATTTAATTAGAATTGAAAAGAATTAAAGAAGTTAAGAACTTAAGATAATTTAGTCCACTATGCGTGAGAGCAACGCGCTTCAGATCTCGCGTGTTCTACGTACGATCACAAAGAAGAAAATACTACAAGCGCACTTTAGCACAGCCGCCTTTGATTTGGTAATTTCTTCGCCGGCGGCATCAAAGCCATCACAAGACAGAGACACAAACTAAACCTTCACATTACCATCTTCCGCCGCCGGCATCAGCCGGTTTCAGACAACACCTTAATTCCTAGAACTTATGATTTCTTACTTCTTTTAAATCACTATTATAAACTTCACCACATTGCTTAATTCAAAAAATTTAGCTTCTTAATGATAGAATTATAATTAATAACTTAATTACCTGGGATACGGAGATCCTTTGATGGGCTTCTGGCCGTACTTTCTCCAAGCCCAAGAATCGGACGGTGGATACGTCTCTCCTCTGCTCTTAGATCCCTCCACGTCACCGATCGGTACGACCACTACCTTCTTCTTTATCCCCTTCCTACATAAAAAACACGTAACTGTAAATTAGTTATATGTATATATGTGTATATGCTTATACACCTTCCTAACTAACAAAACGGAAACAAGGGGAAAAAAAAAGACGAAGACGGAATTAAAACATATCTAGATGACCTTTTCTTGGGAGACGGTGCTGCGGTATAGATATCATCACCGGACGACGGTGAGTCCTGTCCCGTCTCAGGTAGAGGTTCAGAATCTTCCGGGGGATCGAATCTGTGGGCCATGATGGAAGAGCTTGAAGGGTTTTTGGAGTGAATCTAAGTTGTGATAGATTGTGTTATGTTAGGGTATGTGTATATATGGAATTGATCAGAGGGTGGTGGAAACTAACGGGGAGATAATGGGTTGGTGGGGTTGCCGGAGAAGGAAGAGTACGGTGGCCGGAGAGGAGGGAGAGAGTGAGAGAGAAGAGGAAGAAGGAGAAAGGGGATGGGAAATGACGAGAGCCGCCATATATGATGACAGATAGGCATAGGGTTGAGATTGTTGTTTAATGTGGACGTGCGAGGCAATACCTAATTAATAAACTAATATATATGGATGAGTGTAGTCATATGATAGAGGTAGGGTTTATCATTAAACAATTTTTTTTTTAAAATTCATTTGATTGGTTGGAATTTCTATGATTCCTGAGAAATGAGAATATAACAAACTTAAATCACCCTCTCTGTATACCTGGAAGATTGGTATTTGCATCTCATATTGGAAGCTTTGGGAAGCTCGAAATAGGAGAATTTCAACGATGAATCATTCAACACTGATGGAATTGTCAGCCAAATCAAAACTATGGTTGTACATACCCAAAAGTGTTTTGCTGCCTTTAATCTCATTTTGTAATCCTGTTCTCATTGTAATTCTTTAGTCTGTACTGTTGTAATTCGGCTCTCATCTAATGAATTTCCTTTCCATTCAAAAATATAATAAACTAGCTAGGGTTAGTAGACATGGAAAAAAATACCTAACATTTCGTATTATGATCTTAAGATTCATTATTTCAAATCAAGTACAAACCCACACGCATACATCATATAAAATTTGATTGTTTTACTTTCTGTTTTTCTTCATGATTAGTTTACATTATTTGTTTAATGCGTATAAATTTATAGGAGTATATTAAATTAAAGGCGGTATATATAATAAAATATGTTGTATAATGATCAACCAGAGTTGGTATAAATGGTAAGCGGCTTGTACGTATCGCTTAAACAATGTCTTGAATTTGAGTCTTGTAAATGTAGAAAGCTTTATTGGGAGACTCACCAATCATAGCCAGATGTGTGATCTAGGTCGGATCTTAATTAGTCAGAATCCGGATTAATTAGGGTGAAGTTCGCATACTGGATAGACAAAAAAAAAATGTTGTGTAATGAATAATCTAACAAACTCTTAAAAATGAGAAATGACTTTATTAACTTTAACTTATTTCCATGAAAAATAAACCGTGTCTGATCATTCTTATCTGTAATTTATATACATGATAAATCTCTGTATTCGTATATATAGTCCCCCAGTATATATGTAATAAATCTTTGAAAGATTCTCAATTAATTAAAAGCCATCAGCAATGTAATTCAACGTATGGAGTTTCATGCAATTAATGCATGAGAAGCACTGTTTGATTTAGATTGTGACTTTGTTTTTATGGATAAGATATTTTCTCTAAAGATACAATTAGCGTTCAATTCGTAGATCCCAATCAAGCTCACCACTTCAATCGGTTAGGCTTGAAACTAGTCACATGTCTGTATTAGTTTTTGGAAAGTGATTTTTATTTAGAAGCTAACTCATTAGAATTTTTATATAAATGTATAATTTTATCTTTGACACTTTATTCATATGGAGTATAATGTAAGAGTATAAATTAAATAAGGATAATATTGAAAAGTTATTAAATTTAATAGTAGGATTGATAGAGTTTAAGGTTTTTTTTTTTTTTAATCAATAGGATTTGAGTCACGTATGCATGACGCACACATTATATTTGTTCATTTGGTTATAAAATTCATGTCTCATTATTTAAGGTTCATAATGGGACAAACACATAAGCTAAGCCATTTATTAACGAATCAAATTAATTCATAAACTATTGGCCCTCGAAATAATCAATTTATCTTAATCTAATCGAAGAGATAAGGATGACATATAGGCAATGTTGTACTTATTTCATAATCAAATAAAAAGCTCCCAAAACCAACAAATTTTTTTTGTATTTTATTAATATTTTAAAAAATATATATAATGCATTCTCTTCCATCTTATTTATAAATTTTTTAAAAAAAATACTTAATTTTTATCGTAAGTTATAAAAGAAACTATTTATTCCTGAAAAAGGAAATATTTATTAAACTTTTTCAATATTGTTTCTCCTAATAATTGTCACTCATTTTTTTTATTGGGATAAGGTGCAAAAATATACACGTGCTTTACCCTGAATAGCATCCAACACCAGGTGCTTTTTTTATGTGCAAAAGTGTATACGTGGTTATAAATTAGGTGTAAAAATATCATATGATCGTTAAGTTTGACTTTGATCATTAAGTTTGACCTTTTTTGGTTTTAAAAGTGCAAAAATACACATGTGATTTCATAAAAGAGCACCTAACACCAAATTCTTTTTGTTAATTTATAATTTTAATTCAATTAAAGAAAAATTATTTTTTTTAGGTATAATTTCTTGAAGGCCAAATTCTTTATTTCCATAATTTATTTCCTTTTTTTAGATCCTTATTAAATCTTCTAATTAATAAATGAGTTATTTCTATTTATATGATGAATGAAAGTAAATCAAAGAATGTTATAGACTTATAGTTATAAAGTTGACTTATAAATATTCATTTATCAATTATTAATTAGAAAATTTAATAAGGATTTTTTTTTTGAAAAAAGAAACTAAATTATGGAAATAAAATTTTTGCCGTTTTTACCCATTGAATAAATCTTCCTTCCCGAAATAATAAATCCGAAAAAAAATTTGGCTTCCCAGGAATTATACCTAGAAAAATAATAATTTTCCTTTAATTGCAATAAAATTATTAAATAAAAAAATGGTGTTTGGTTCTCTTTTTGCCAAACCACATGTGTATTTTTTTATATTTGAAAGCAAAAAAATTCAAATTTAATAGTCAAAGTCAAACTTAATGGTCAAATGATATTTTTGCACCTAATTTATAACCATGTGTGCATTTTTATACCTAAAAAAAGTACTTGGTGTTGAGCGCTCCTCAGAGTAAAATACATATGCATTTTTGCATCTTAACCTTTTCTTATTCAACCTTTTTACTTATTAAGGCATTGTTTTATGGAAAAATTTTATATAAAAACGGTCGAATTACATAGATTCTAATTTGAGTTGCTAAATTTAACAAATTATTAATTAGGCTATGTGACACAATTAGATATTTAGAATTGGGTCAAATTACCTCTATATCCCTTGGTTATTAAAAAAAAAAGTGGAGACAAAATAGTATTGCTTACATGATATGTAAATACCCTAACAAGAAGAAATTTAATATAGGCCTCGACCTAGTAAAAAAATCGGTAAAAATGACTATGATAGATTGGTTTCTTCCTTCCTTAGTCGTTTTACTTAATATTCATACTGGATGTAGTATAGCATATTAATACAACATCCGAGCCAAATTTTCACAAAACCGTCAAACTTTATGAAGATTCAAACCCAAGTGAGATCCGAGCCAAATTTTCTGATGGTGTTCTTTCCACTCAAGTGCCAAAGTAGGTGAAAGAACCAGTAAGTGACCTTGTCACCGGAGAAGAAGGCAGCCATCATCGAAGGGATTCATTGGTTGGTTGGGGAATAGTGAAGATGAATAATTGGAGAGCCATGAAAGTTGCGGTAGGGCTAGCTATGATGATGGTTACAGGGGAAGGGGGTTTATGATGAAGATATTGTTATGGGTCGGGTTTACAACTTGATAATCGACCCAAACCCGACTATAACTTTCAGTCCCAGTAGACTGTTAATCAAAATTGTAAATAGAATTCATGCTTTTATATGCATATATATGCATATAAAAGCATGAATCTATATAGATGGTGAACTTTCATACCCGACTTTTCCTTTCCTATTTTCTTTATACTATGGGTTAGGGTTATTATTGAAAAATAACCAGCATTTAAATATTTTAGATTGGTTTATTAACCCAATTTAAAATTTGTTGAGTTTGTTAGCTTTATATAGGATTTTTCCATTTTAATTGTCTTTTTATGAGATTATCCTTTACTTTAAATATGGATGAAGTTAAAAACCTTTTTATAGTGAGATTTTTTTTTGGGATAATGTTTTTATAGTGAGATAGAATCAATAAGTTAAGATGATAATATTAAAAATACCTTGTAGAAAAAAAGGTTGCAGAGGGAATAATATAATATGATTAAGTAATAATCTCAGATAAAAAATTATAAATTTTCTTGCTCTGGTTCCATCGCTTTGATAATCAATTGGCCTGAACTAGCTACAATCAATCAAGTAAACATCTAGTCCCAATCTTATCTTGTTTTTGCCAACTGGTTACTCATTTATTTTATTAAAATATATAGCATTTATATCGTAACGTTATTTTTTTATTTGTCTGACATGAATATATTATTATAGGATTTTAATTTGGAACCCTGTCACTGCGATTAAAATAGTGATATGATCGAGCAAGTGATCATTTGCTCTTTTGTTAGCAGAACGGTGGGTGAGATTTAATTAATCTAAGGACGATTTCATTTTAAATTAATGGGTCTTGAAATTCACCTATTTCTGTTTGGATCTTGAAGCAGACCTTATGAAAGTGATGAATAGAGAAATTACAAGGAAATTTAAATTTAGAAATATATTTAATCGATAGCGTCCTTACATATAATTGCATAACAATTGGATAATGATGTCAACAACCTTTAAGGAATATAAAATTTTCATATTTTTGTGATTTTTTTTGACAAAAATATATTTTGTACTTTTTTTAATTAAGTATATATTTTTTAAAAACTCAATATTGGCATGATTATTTTTATCTTGAAAATATATTGTAAATCTTTACAACTTCATTAAATTTCTAGTTTACTTCTTTTCCCATTAATACTTATAATTGATCATTATGAATTATAAATTAAAATTATTTTGCCATCAATTTTAAGTTTAATTTTGTTAGATATACTACTTTTTTTATTAACACAAAACAAATAAATGTTGGGTTATTAAGATAATTCACATTTAATAATATTGATGAAATTCAATACATATTTAAACTAAATTATAAACTAAAATATATTTTTTGACAAAAATAATTTCAACATAATATAATTTATTTATATCTAATTAAAATAATTTGTAACTATATCTAAACCTTCAAAAATATTAGTAGATTTATGAAACTTAAAAGGCGGCAGTCAAAGTTCCACACATTGATTTATTGGGATTTTTTAAGTGAAAATCCAAAGAAATCAATAGTATTCACTTTATCACTGATTAATGGATAACAAATTAGTATTAAAATATATCACGTTTGTCACAAACCTTGGGACTAATAAGAAACATCAATTAAACTACTCTAAAAATGTCTAGAAATTACAGAGAAAATCTGGCAATACACACAAACGATGTCAGATTGAAATTGAGTCAACAAGTAATAAATTAAAAGTTACGTTACTCTTATTATAATGTAACATGTATTTTCATCCAAATTGAGAATCTCTCCTCAATTCACAATTGAGAGAAACAAGACTCAAACTATTTTTGCAACATATCCATATATATATGTACTTGTACAAAAAAAAATCAATAAACATTAATGCTATGTTTGGTTTGAGGGGAGGGAGTGGGAGGGAAAAAAGAGAGAGAAATTTTTTCTCTTATCTTTACAAAATAGCCCATGGAAAATTTTCAATGTTCCCAAAATTACTCTCAACAAAAAAGAATATTCTTCTTATTAATGACAATTTAGTCAATTTACTTCATAAGGATTGTTTCTCTCCTACTCTCTCCCCTCCCATGGAAAATTTTCAATGTTCTCAAAATTACTCTCAACAAAAAAGAATATTCTTCTCATTAATGACAATTTAGTCAATTTACTTCATAAGGATTGTTTCTCTCCTACTCTCTCCCCTCCCATGGAAAATTTTCAATGTTCCCAAAATTACTCTCAACAAAAAGGAATATTCTTCTCATTAATGACAATTTAGTCAATTTACTTCATAAGGATTGTTTCTCTCCTACTCTCTCCCCTCAAACCAAACATATTCTAAGATAGACGTATGCTTGATTGATAGGTTAAGGTGCATCAAACATCCTAAGATATTTTTTTAGGCGCATCCAGTGTTTTGAAGTATCTAATGGTGCACCCAACAATTTGAAACATTTTTTTTTTGGGATCTCCATTACCTTAAAGTACTTTTTTTTTTCTTTTTTGCAATTTAGATAATTTAAGGTATTGAATATACCTAAAAAAAAATACTTTAGAGTGTTGAATGTACCTTAACCCTTGATTTATTAAAAAAGCATTCATAAATTTTTCAAGTTATATATAAAAAAAAGATAATAATTCTAAGCATTTAAGATAGGGTAATTGGTGAAAATTCTTTTATTGTTATAACTTAGCTTGCACACTCTTTTTTTTCCCCACCATGAAGATTCAAACTCACAACTTCATGTTTAAAAGTGTTCAAAGAGATGTGCTTAATTTTAGATGGACAACAAGGCACTGACGATTGCTGAAAATTCCACGGTTTGAAAAATGAAGGGTCAAAGGAATATCTTGAGAAGCAGCCTCATAAGTTTTTTTTTATTATTATTATTATTTTTTGGACCAACTGAAGCAGCCTAAGTTAAAACTGTATTGACAATACTATCATAACATGAGGAGTGGGATCAGACAAATTAATATATACAATAATTAAGGAGCATTATTCATAAAATAAAATAATATGGTTTCATTTTTTAAACTTCATGTTTTATATAAGTTGATCGCAGACATATTTAATCTTTCTTTATATGCCGACACTTTTGGCCCGCATATTTTTATAATGCCCTGAATATCTTTAATTAGACGGAAGAAACATACTAGATCGAAAGAGTCTCTTCACCCTCTCTCTCTTTGTTTTATTTTCTGGGTTTTTATTCAAATAGTTTTTGGCATTAACAATATATATGATCACTTGGATAGATGGCATTTTAAAACTAAGTTGCTTGTAGATATTTTTTGGTAGGTTGTTTGTAATATTTTATTGATAGGGTTTTAACTGAGAATAATTCATTAGGATGGTTTAAATTTGATTTAAAAAATTTACATTTTATTATTTTGATATTAATGATGGATTGACTGTCTTTATGAAATTATAATTTCTAAGAAAAATAGTTAGGTCAGTTCCATATATTTATTATATCAAATTCTTTAATATCATTTGTCCTATTTTTGAATTAGTGGTAATTACCATATTTTCATGTTGCACAATTGAAAACTCACTACAGTTGCTTATATGATCTCCATCTCTAAGTTCCAACCGCGCCACAACTGCATCGCAGAAATCATCAATGGCAGCAGCAGAACAAATTCTGGAGCTATTCGATTTGTATTGGTTTGAGACCACAGTTCTGAGAGATAAATCACCTTCATCTTTACCTGCAATTTCAATGCAAAAAACTTTTCCTCAACGGCGACAACGAGTAGCTAATAATAGGTCTTTCATCACTGACCAAACCATGGCCTCCACCACCACAAACGTTTCTTTCCGGGAAGGAGGTAACAGAAAAACGGTCAGGGGACAACCGGGTCATAAGGTCCGACCCAGATTAGAGCTTGAGACTAAGGAGCTAAAAGGGTTTATGGATCTAGGGTTTGTGTTCTCCGAGGAAGACAAGGATTGTTCGAGGTTGGTGTCTCTGATTCCTGGGTTGCAGAAGATGGTGGGAAGAAGAAACAAAGAAGAAGAAGAAGATGAAAGCGTGGTTTGTAGGCCTTGTTTGTCAGAGGCATGGTTTTTTCAGAGAAAAGGAAAATAATAAGGAAAAAAGAGATTAATCCATTAATATTGTTTAGTAGAACTAATAATGAGATTGACATGAAAGACAATCTTAGATTTTGGGCTCTCTCAGTTGCCTCCGCTATCATTTTACCCTCTTCATGTTAACTCAAAGTAAGCTTGCTTTGTGTTTCCTTGAAGAAGTTAGAAGACGCAAATCAGGAAACAATACCTGGTCTCTTGTTACATGATGATCGACAAAAAGGTCGTTTGTTCTTATGATGTACTATCTACCGTCCTTAAAATTTACACTGCAAACTAGATTTTATATTAATAAAGATTTTGAAGTTAGGATTACGTTGTTTAATTTATAAGAATATTAGAACCTACACTTGTGTTGGTATCCCAAATCATTGTGTATCATACCCCATTCTTCGCTAGTCAAAAAATTATTTAATTAATTAGGGTAGACTAAGAAAATGAAATAATCAGGTTAATTTAAATAAATTAAACCAGCCAAAATGGCGTGTCCTGAGTTGAAATTTTCAATTGAATCTCGTAGTAACTCAGATTTAATTGTTAAAAATATGAATTGATTATTTATCTTAAATATTTATATATTGTGCATGCATGCCAATCCTTTGTCCAGCTTTAGCTTTCTTCATCCTCTGGGCCTTTTCATCTTACCAACATACCCTATACGTCCATTATTCCCTCCGTCAGTCCTACGGCGGCACCGTTGACTTCATCCAACGACAACTCGAAGAACCTTTTTACAGCAAGGCAGAGAGAACGGGAGCAGATATTCTCAGAATCTCTTTTCTCTTTTTCTTCTCAAAATCCCATTTCAGCCATTTGATGAAAAAATATATAATTCAGATCTAATATTTTCTCAAGCTATGAGGATAGTGTTTTATAAATTAATTTTTTATTAATTTTATTTGTATTATAGTTATGAATTGTGTAGATCACGTTTTAACAGTTTAAATTTATTTATTCATGTTCAAAATAATAGTTTTGTAAAATATTGAACCCGGACTATCTTTTTTTAAATCTAAAAGTGGGGATCAGATACTGAGAAGAAAATGGAAAAAAAGATTATGAGAGAATCCAAACCCAGAGTTTCCATAATCAACTCAGCGGGGCGGCGTCAGACTTGATCCCGGTGAAGTCATCGCTCCCCTATATATGTGCCTGGGAGGGTCTATTTGGGATGATGCTTAATTAGTTAAGTCATATATGCAGTTATACTATTAAAAATAGGGGGTAAAGGAAAGAGATGATTACCAGAAATTCCAATATCAATATTCAAAGATTAGACCTCCAATGGATGCAATAATACAAGCTTTAAAAATTGACCAAGTCAGTTTACCAGGATAAGCATTATTGTTACTAGCAACTATGGCTCCAGCTCCACCCATAGTGAAGAAATCAGCTGGAAAAATTAGAATACAAGAGAAGTAAAAGAAGCTTTAGAATTCTGAATTATAATCAAGACCCTAATTCACAACGCCTTTTGTTGTGTAACCAGCTGAGATATTTCTAGAAATCTATTTGTTGTAATAAATTAAATTTGATTTTACTGTAGATTTAAGATGAGATGTCTTTTCTTATTATTTCCATTTTAAATATAATTTGAATAAAAAATAAAAATTAAATTAATTTCCGGATATATCTTTATATTTTAAGATTTAATTTTTTGTATTTATTAAATTTTTTAAAAAATACATTTATTTTGGAAGAAAAACTTTAAAATTGTATATATATTGTGTTTTCTCTGTCTGCCTGGTGCCTCCCAACAACAACAATAATATATCTGTACAACATCAATTATCATATTCTGAAAATTATCACATTCATCACTATAATTTTTTGAAAAAAATTAATTATTCAGTCTTTACAATTTCACCTATCTTGGTGATGTTTATATGCATATATGTGGCAGGGTTTGCATGGTCATGGGGTCCATTGGGGTGCATGGTTGGTGCCAAGTGAGATTTTTTCATTGGAGATATGATCGGCAGCACAGAGTCTGACGGTGGCTACCAACATGTTATTTATTTTCGTGGTGGCGCAGATTTTTGTGACCATCGAGAAGATGGTCGGGGTTGGGAGGACACACTGGTTCTGATCTAAATTTGATTGAGGACCAAATTAAATGCTGAGCAATCATGATACTTGATCACAACTGTATCATTAGCTTAATACAGTAGTTAATACTTCTTCTGGTTTTAAATATAAGGTAAAATTGACTTGTTTTTTTTTAAAGAGATTAAGGAAGATAATTAAATTATTTTAGAGTATTTTTATTTTATTTTTTTCTTCAAACTAATTAGTTTGACTAATAAATTGATATATAATTTAATGATACACAACATATAATATAATTAAGTAGCTCATTTAACTTAATTAATTTCCTACAAAATTCAACCAAGTCTTATATTTAAGACTGGAGAGAATACTAACTTTAATATAAGACACTTTTTAGAATAGTAAAGAAGTTAAATAAGTTAATTAATTATAATATATTTCAATTATCATTTGATCATATATTAGTTTATAAATAAGAAAAATTAATTTGATATAAAAAAGATAAATATAAATATTCCATAACAATTTATTTAACTTTTTTAATCTTTTAAAAAACGTCAATTAGTCTTATATCATGAACGTTTTTTTTTTTTGGCTCAGAACTTATATCATGAACTGGATATTATCATTTGAAAGACGTTAATAATGTATCTCGAAGAATATTTGAAATTGAATAATATTAGTCAAGTTTCTATTAAATTATTTTCAAATTTAAAATATGCTACTTGCATTCGCTCAAAATTTTAGAGAATGCCACTTGGACAAATAATCTACAGATATTATTATATACGTTATATACTATCCCAGTGACCCCACACAAATTTTATAAAGATTAATTACTCTCTCCGATTTTAATTATAAGACATAATTGACTTTTTTTAAAAAGATTAAAGAAGCTAATTAAATCACTTTAGAGTTTTTTATTTTTATTTTTTTCTTCAAACTAATTAATTTGACTAATAAACTAATATATAATTAAAAATTACACAACATATGAAATGATTAAGTAACTTATTTAGCTTCTTTAATCTCTCTAAAAAATTCAACTTTATCTTATAATTAATAAAGGAGGTAATATAATTTATTCAATGCAAATTGGTCCGCAGGCCATGCATCTCTGGCATTTTTAACCCTATAATTGTTCAGCTATTATCTTAATCAAATTACTTGGCATCCGTAAAGTCACATTTAACTCCATATCTGTTACTGGTTTATTAGTGAATCACACTAATATTTTTTTTGATTTGTAATTGCAATAAAAATTGATGACCCAAATATTAAAAAGATGAGTAATTCTGATATATTGAAAATATGTCTTCTTCCTAGTTTGAGCGACTGTACAGTTTTTATTGCGACCACTAAATAATTCGAAGCTAATGGTAACAAGGTTTAGCTTACCTTACTACAAATTTGTTCATCATCTTAACACATTTACTTGATTACCTATACTAAACTTTAGATAAAAGAAATATTGCAAAACGGTTAAAATTTAATTAAGAGTTAATATAATCTTTAATTCCTCAAGTTTACCTTCATTTTGGTTTTAGTCATTCAAGTTTTAAACTATAGTTTTTGGTCCCTCAAGTTTCATTTCCTATAAAATGTTGTTCTCTATAACTTATTAAAAACTTAAACCATTTTGCCCTTAAAGGAACCATACCAATGATTTTAAAGACCATAACCAAAATGAGAATAAATTTGAGGGACTAAAGATATATTAACTCTTTGAAAATTTATTGAAGAATACAAGAACCAAGAATCACTACTAATAAATTCGTGGTATAGGCTCAGGAGTAATGTTGCTATATTTCATAAAAAACTAATATTGACCGTAAAAAATTGACGAGGACTGTTGACTTTTTAACAGAAATGAGCAATATTGCTGCATTTTAAAACTTTTATAGCAATATTGAGACAAGAAAAACTTCTAAGGTAACATTGCTTTCCAGAGAAAACTTTTAGGACAAATTTACTATTTAACCATATTTCAAAAAATGAATCTTCCAGATGAAAATGTTTCATGTCAATAGCAATCACAAAAATCTACCGTGTCCATTATTGTTTCACAGTGGAAGTGTGAAAACAACGGTAAAAATAGAAAAGGATAACAATCCCATGCTTTTTTTTTTTTTTTTGCACGAATAACAATCCCATGTTTAGTTATTGCAATCTGGTGGCCATAATTACTGGGTCCTACATGTGCTGATAAATAGTGGTTTCTGATATTTAATCACAGGTATTTTAAAAATAAATCTCGGTTAAGTTTCCAAAAAAGAAAAAGAAAAAAAAAATCCGAATCCTCACATGAGTTACTTGATAGAAATAAGTCTTTTTTTTTTGTTTGTTTTTTTCAAATTTTTTAAAACTCTGGAGCATGCGATGAACAAGCCATAAAATCATTAGCCGGTTCTGAATTGATACAAAAATAAAATTATAACAAATCACAATAATATACACTATATACTAGTTGTAAATAATATGGCTAATTTTTTTTTAAAATCTTCAGTTTAAGTTGGGTAATTTTCCCTCTTTACCCTCTTTTTCCAGCAAAATAGACATAGTCTAGGTCACGTGCATAGGAAAAGGAAAACAAAAAGTTTCACATGATTTTGTCTATTAGTCCAATATTAAAATTGCCCTATCTGTTGCGTCTAAAGAAAAGTCTAAATAGCCTTACCGAATTAATTGGGAAAAGATAAGAGGAAAGGGAATGAAGACATTGATTGTAATTATTTAAATGAAATAAATTCTAAGTGGGATGGGCAATGAAGGGATATTCTAGTGCCATGATTCAAGATGCTTTAAATAAAATATTTGTAGATAAAACAGAGACATTGATCAATCCAGATAAATTCGTTTCGTTCTCCTAGCCTCAAGCTCGCTAGTCTAAGTAAATGTGTAATAGCTTAAATCATAAATTTGCAAGACTTTTCTTTTACCATTAAATAGGCCGTAGCAGACCTAGAGGTAAATATAAATATTTAGATGAGCCAAACGTATATTCATTAACTAAAAAATATATTTGAGAGGAGGGGACAAAATGCATAAGATAAATTACCTTTTTACATTATATTAATTTTTTTAAAAAAAATTCTGAACAAATTTTTGGGCTCTAAGAAGATCCGTCTCTGTAAATAGGTACTAATGGTATATAATTAAATAATGAAAATATCAAAAATGAAAACAACTTGTTTTAAACATATTTTAAATCAAAATAATTGAAATTAGATTATGAACATTCATAATTTATCATATTTAATAAAAAAAATTATATAATTTATATATAAAATTGTTGAACATAATCAAATCAAAAAAGTTAATACGAGTCTGAGCCTAAAAATAAATTAACATGATTTTGATCACTGTTTAAATACATTCTATACAATTATTTTTGTAATTGTAGAAGATTCAAATTGATTCCTAGTACAGTCAACTAGCAAAGAGGGTCAACAAAAGTGTACCAAAGGGTATTAAGTGAGTCTAACCGTTTAACACTCACTGTAACGTATTTTCATCGTTTTCTTAGGCAATAAATGCAAGTAAGAAGATACCTTGTCTTTTCAATCCTCAGTAGTAATCGTTTGGGTTTGCTTAAGGAATAGATGATTGGCAGCCTCGAAGTCTACAAGATTTCCCCATTTTTTTAATTCTGTATTAATATAATTTTATCACTTATCAGAGTCATATATTGACCTCAAGATTTGCTTGCATATACAATTAGGGCTTAGCTAATGAGAAATAGATTTCATGAGATTTGATGACAGCTTAATGGATGAATTAATTACAATGGATTAAATGAGACCATACAGAAGGCATGGAGAAAAAAAAATACTTGTCAGTTGTCCTTGCCAGAGGCTGCCTCTGGAAGTTTGAATGTCGGAGGCTTGTCAACACCCCTCCTTGAGTACTCCCTCCATCTTCGTGCTGCTGCGGCAGCTTTCTTTTCTCTCTCTTTCACTTCCTCCTCTGCAAGAAGTTATCATTTTGAAGATAAGCAGCAAAAACATTGATACTCATGTTAAGGTTAATGATCAAGCACTTGGACCACATACAGACATAATATGTTTAGTGCTTGTTAGCTACTGAGCATTTTGAAAACATTTATCAATCCCCAACAATAATGAAATACTAATAAAAAGTTAAAAAGTCATAAAATCCACGTACCTGAATTTTTGTAGTCTTTTGCTTTGCCCCAAAGGTTGTCCCAGTAAGAATTTGTCTTGTCAGAACCATTCTGCTTCATCATTCTCCTTTTTGCTTGTTCCTGGGACCCACACATCGATGTTTAGTCATGAAAGAAACTATGGGGAACTTTGAAAACTAATTCTCTAGCAACTCTGAAAATATTGCATTATCAGTACTGCAGAGCTGTGCATTCCTCTTGAAAGAATAATATACTTGACTGCTCTGGAAATGCACATTATTCACCATTTTTATCAAAGCCTATAGGAATCTATTCAAATATATCACATGCTAAATCACTAAACAACCTATATGCACTCTTGAGTTTAAAGAACCAGTAAGTTAAGGGTACTGAGTAATTGTGGTGCAATTAGGGGTAAACACATTATATATAGAGGAAAAATTGCCAAACTTGTTAATCTTTGTATTTGTCATTTTCCTTAAGAATCTATCCCCTTTCCAGATTATAGCTGGTCAAAAAATGATAACTACATAACATGATCCATATAACAATTACTTCATGCATAAAAGGCACGCAAAACTCAAAAGAACAACTGCATGTATATAGGCAATTCTTCGTATATTTATGTGAAATTGAAGCTGAGTTAGATTCTAGAGGACTTCTTACCAAGACTTTTGTCTGCCTCTTTTCCCATCTGGAGCTTGCCTGAAATTAGAAAGTATGGCTCTTGTTACACGAATGCATTGCTGAAGTACTCTAGTATACAGCACAATAGGTTAAAAATATAAATATTGATGGATTTTCTCATACAATGAGCTTGAAACATCAGAAACATAAACTCTATATGATGAAAGCATAAAAATGATACTAGAAGTTTGAATGTTCAGAAAACTTGTCTCTCATTCGTGTCATGATAACCTTTGAAAAATTCATTCAGGAGTCCAGATAAACAAGGATCAAAATTATAGGTTTTTCAACCAGATAAAATAAAATGCATAATTATGGAGACTGGAAAGTCATTTGAGTTGGGAAAACCATTTCAACCTTCAAAATGTCCACCAAATGTCGATGGAAAGTTGGAAGAAAGTCTACGAGGATTTAGAAGTGGATGAACCAATAGCCAATGCAGTATCTTACCATTCTAAAAACATCCATTGATGATGATCCCATTCCTGAAAGCATGAAGGCAACCTGTTCATAACTAACAGAGTCAGTAAATATAGCGTAGTATAAAAAAGCTTAATTAGATAGCATGCATTTACGTGTCCAGATCCCATTCTTTAATAAGAATAGGACATATTACGTTAATAAATAAAATTAGCTATTAGATTTTAGCTGATTGAAGAAACCCACTTCTCATATCCTTATGGCAACTATATTTCTGCTCAAATTGCTAATTGATACTTTTAAACTTCTATGCTATCCGGGGTTCCTTCTTCTAGTTAGACTGATGCTTCAAATTTGGAGACTTAGAGATTAAAGGTTTAAAAATAAGGCTACATACTTCAAATTTATGTTCCTTTAAGAAGTTTAAGAAGGTTAACATACAAACTACTCTTTTGGTAAAGGCTATCCTGCATATATCAGTTGCCAACAAAGAGAGGGAACGGAAACTTAAAGTCAAGGAGCTGAAGACATAATCATAAGATGATGGGGAATGTACAACAAACTGGAATAAATAGAATTTCTGATCAAGGTCTTACATTGACTCTTTCCACCCGTCGCATTTCATCTTCAAGTAATGATAGTTGTGCCGCAGATGTCCAATGAATGCAGTCAACAGGGCTGATATGCACAAACATTTTGTAAGATTGATTTTTGACAACCATTGCGAGTCACTTCACAAGCAATCCAACTTTTGTAGCTTAAGTTCTAAAACTTACATATCAAACAGCAGCAACAAGATAAACTTCAGTTACAAGATAATTTCTACTTCGTTCTATGATAATTGAACAAGTGTAGGACTGGCTGGGGGTTGCTGGACCCTGCTATCTATGCATTTGATCAGATTTCAACTATTAAATAATTTATCAGTTCCAGGATATTTGATGTCTTGTCACCTTAGAACTCAACAAAAAGGCTCAAACTGTGGGAAGCCTCAAGCTTGACAAAATTATTAGATTTGTTCGTCTGAACTATAGAACATATAAAGAAAAGAAACATAACCATCATACAGACAGAATTATGAGCTTATTCAGATGGATTTTGGGCTTGGAAGTTTGAACCAACCTCAGTTAAGCTTACCCCAATCAGATTGTTTATTACTTTTATGCGGTTTAAATCAGGTAAATAACTGAGTATCATGAATAGTCTTTTGATTTCATAACGCTCAATTCATCATCTTAGTAATCTGTGACACTATAATAACTAATGAGTTAGGACTATTTTAAAATGAAACCTGAATGCAACCAGCCGTTGACTATGATTTTCATCTAAATCATACAACAGTCAAACTGGAGGAAAAGCAATAAAGAGCCTTCATGAAATAATACTAATAATTTGGAGACAGTAAATTTTTTAAACCCATCCCTTTCTGTATAATTATTCATCATCAATCAGAAAATACATTTTCACCTTACGAAGAAGAGAAACTAAGATCAGAATCAGAAATGCAACTGCAATAGAGACCGGCAGTTAAAGTAAAATTTAAATTTATTTTTCAAAGCAAAACTTGTCAAAAATAAATATTTAGCCAACAGTTGAAGCAGGTTTTCACCGATATTTCAGTATACTATATCAATTAAAATTATGAAAAATATGGATAAGAAATGTATGACATCTTAGAGCAAGCACAACTGTACATAAACTTACCAACTATCAATTGCTTGTTGAACTAATTCAGTTTTCCCACACTGGCTATTTGCTCTGGCTCTTCCATAGTCTTCCTCTATTGCAAACACATCAGAGGCCACATTGGCGCAATTTTTGCAACCTGTATAAGAATTTTCAGGGTAACTACATGATATGCTTGGTAAGTTGCAACTATTCAAGACTTCAACCCAAAAATGAAAAACTTGCTAGATATGCCACACCAATGCCATCAAATAAAGTCAAAGAAAGATTGATTATACTAGTAAACTTGCATAATCAAGAGAGTTATTCTTTGAAAGGACGATAAATGACAGCCAATTTATTTTTTTCAAAGATGTGAAGGAGGGCATTAATATGTTTGTAAGGGGTATTAATAAAAACCAATTAAAAAGCTTTAACAGCTTCAACTTTTGAAAGAAGTAGTCCTTGACATGATAACAAAACCTCTATAACCAAGTGGTCGGAATTCTGACACTTGATTTCCTATTCATTTACTTAAAATAAAGTTTCAGAGCAAAGTATGGTAAGTTTCTCCTTAGTCTACGCTTCAAGGTAAAAAATAATGAGCTGCTGTGTGAGGGACATTTTTGAGAAATTGATAAAAACCACTGACAGAACAAACACTTTGACAGGTTTGAGTTGAAGTAATTGTCAACAAGGTGCTCATAAAATGCTCGTGTCTCAAGGAGTTAAGGGAATTTCAGTGTTAACGAGAGTGAGCAGTGCGGTCGACATACCTATGCAGCTGAACTCGTCAACAAAAACTTGATCTTTTGGACAAGAATCATCCAAGAAAGGATTGATTGAAGTCAAAGAATACCCATGAATTTCATCATAAACCATGCGTTGAACAGGATCACTGAGTACCTGCACTGTAACAGTCAATCTATCTATAAAAAAACACTGAATAAACCTTGTATATGTCTTCTTCAACCTCCAATATAGATTTATTTCAAAATGAACCCACCTCATACACTTCATTGATGAACATGCAAAAGTTTGTTGTCTCAGGATTATCGCCACTCAAGTCTGGATGGCAAGCCTTCATACAATTGTAGTAAGCCTTCTTAATCTGCTCCGGCGTGGCATCTGGAAGCTGGTAAATTGCATCCACCAAAAATTACCAAATGATACCTCATTAAACAAAAAGCATATATGTACTCAGTTCAACAAACTGATCTGTCCTTTTTTTTTTGCTACATACTTTGATATTCCACCTACGATGTTTACGAAGAAAAATAGATCATGGATGAAATCAAGATCAAAAGTCCCACTTAAGCAAGCGTGTTTCAAGAGTTAAGTCCAACGGAGTTTCAAATTTCTCAGTTCTCAAAAGATGATGTCATCGTTAAATTCATACTCCATGTTTTCCCCCACACTCTAGGAGCATAGTATGCTTAATTCAAATGATCGCATGTTAACTTGTTAGTATCTAAGGAAACAAAAAAAAAACAAACTGCACTAAAAAGTATTACCAAAAAGAAACATAATAAATTGATGATCACAGCTTTTAATTATTTTAACACAAATTTTCTTAATCAGAGTCAGGAAGCGGATGAATTACCAGGCCAAGAACAGCGTAATAGTCATCTGCAATAAAATCAGTGAGAGTACTAGAAGCAGAGTCCTCAGCAGCAACCTTAACCCTGCCAAAACATCTTCTCTTTGCAGAATCATTTCCAAACTTACAATGACTGGAAGTCCTAGCGAGAAGCCGCCATGAAGATGGAGAACTAAGATTCAGTACAGGATTGTGGATTTTGAGAGCCTCAGTGTAAACTGGAGAAAGTAAATGAGCCATTTCCGATTCGACTTCGAACAGAAAGAGAGTTAAAAGCAACTTCCTCCACGCCAAGAGGAAAGAACGAAGCAGAGAGTCGGGGATTTTAAGAAAGGGGGAAAAAAAAAGAAATGAAAAAATTGGTGAGAGATATTTTTAAAATTTTTAATTTGCGAATTTTGAATTTTGTGAGGAGGAAGAATTTTTGGAGGGGAAAGAAAATTGGAGGGAAATGCTGACATGGCAAAATGGTAGCCATTCATGTTTTGGAATCTGAGAGATGAATCTGGGAGTGGGGACCGGAGACTCGGAGAGAACGAGGCAAAGTCCGTTTTAGTCGAAACAGGCACGTGTCATCACGTGCAAGTCCGTTTTAGTCGAAACAGGCACGTGTCGTCACGTGCATGTTTGCTTTGTTTTGGATAATTGCTTCACGCAGGAGGCCACAACACCGCAAGAGCTTCTCATCTTTGAGACAGCAACTGGCAAGGTTCAGAAACAGAGGGAAATAAAGAAAAGAAAAGAAAAGAAAAACAAAAAAGACCGAAAATTATCTCTAAAATATTCAATTTATTTATATATCGGAATGAAGGTTAAAAGTGCAGTTATTTCTAATTATTGATATTATTAAAAAAAATTAAAAATTTATATAATTGTACTTACATCGTTCAAAATAAATAGAAAAAATTTTATTTACTTATTTATTTTTCCCTTACTATAATAAATTTATCATTTTCAACTTCAGATAATATTGATGGGGTGCCAATGATTTTGGCAGCATGTGAGGAAGTTTCAAGAGAAAAGATGTTCATATTTGCTTTGTGGAAAATACATTTTTGCCTTAATCATTTTACCACCTGTTCTTTTATTTATTTCATTATCTGTATATTTTTTTTTAAAAGACAGTTGGACGTTTCCTTCATAAAAGGATAATGGTCTTTATCATTTAATTAATCCTTCCATTTAATTATTTTTATTTTATTTTTTAAAAAAAGACGGTAGGGTTTAATCTTGATGGGAGTGCTTTATCAATTGGAAAAGTGCGTGTATGTGTAACCACACAAAATTATCTCCTTTTTTTTTTTTTGGAGAAACCAAAATTAATTAATCTCTTTCCCGCGCAAGGCCAATTTTGGACTCTACAAATTTTTGGCTATTCTATTTCAACATGAGTTGAATATCTTCTGCATCATCTTTAAGAAGATGAGCGTAACTTTGTTTCGTCGATCAAATACAATAATAATAAATCCTTAAAATTAGCAAGTAACAATCTGAGGACAAATGTATTCGTAAAAACTTTAGGTAAGCCTGGAATTTGACTGGTTCACTTGAGAGTACTCATATGAAATTGAGATTGGTGTACATCAAACCCTTATGCTATATGGTATTGTATTGGTTCAACAATATTATTATGGAATATTACAGTTATATCCCCTAGACTTTGTTATATTATTTAGGGAAAATTTAAGAAAAATACCATTAAAACTGAAAAAAGACAACTTGGTGCTTTGAAGTCAGAACTGAAATAGGAATATAAGACTTCCAATTCTAACTAAATGACCAAAATGCTCTGACTTAACTTAAGGCACAAATTTTAATGGTCAATGACAACAATTTCCCCTATTATTATATTTATATTTTAATCCAAATCCTTTTGGGCTTGGGACTTAATCCGCAAATGTACGCTAATTATATTCCAACAATTTTGTTTTTTTTTCCTTCATCATATTCCAATAAACAGACCCCAAAAATATTGTGGATATTTGTAATAAGCATTATGATTTTGTATGAACAGTCAAACAAGCATGATAAATTCGGCTGACCAAAGTAAGAGTCTAAGCGATATTTCCGAATTTTATAATAAAATCCATATTATCAAATTCTAACTCGAGCATTTTAAATTAACCAGGTCCAAGAAAATCATAATCATGAATGCTTTCATTATACTATCCTTTTTATAAGACATCAACTACCAATTCTCACAAACCAACAAAGTTAATTAAGAGCGTTAAAGTTATCATAAAATTCAAGTGATTTCCAATATTGCCCTTACTAACTACCCTAAATTAAAATATAGTACTCTCTCACTCTACCCTTATTAAATATGGGCAGACATGGAAAGATAAATTAATTGCACCTTGAAAACTTGCAAGTGTCTTATAAAAAGGACCAAAAAAACTTGATAGTTGGTGCCTTATAATAAGGACAAAGGGAGTAGTTTTTAAAAATATAAGTCAAAATATCAACATAGGATAAGCAACAGACAAAAAAGAAAGGCAACCAACAAGCTATTGGTACTTTGGGAAGGGCACAAGTTGAAAGAGAGAACCCTTTTAGCAATTGGAAAACCAGCATCCATGGCAATTCCACATAAACCTTCTTTGGCATCAATGTTCCTCTGCAGCCTCATGTACCCTTCTTCGCCCCAATCAGCTCCCCACGAGTTCTTCAATATCCAATACTCAGTACCATCATCAGTCACACCATAACCAACCGCTGCAACAAGATGATCTAGCACTGTACCACACCCTCCATTGAAAACACCGCTCGAGTAAAATTGGAAAGAACCACCATCAATGGTTACAGACACAGGCTGGTTGGCTACAGCTTTCTGTAGAGCTAGCTCACTATTAGCTGGTACTTTCTCATAACCCTTAATCCGAACAACATGGGATGCTTCCTTGTTGGTGTTACATTTACCATCAGTTGCTGTGTAGGGGTAGTTTGCCTCAGTGGTAATTCCTCCATTTTTCTTTATGAACGTAAATGCTTCTTCCAAGTAACCACCATCACAACCATGGTTCGTGCCTTCTGTGTCACAGTCAACAAGCTCTTGCTCTGAGAGGGACGCTAATTTTCCATTTGTTAACTGATGGGCCCCTTCTGTTGCTGCAATAACTCCAAATGCCCAGCAACTTCCTGGTTTCACGTAATTAAACAAAAGTTGACTTTATTAAACAACAGTTTTCTCCATATTAATTTCCTCCACATTACTTCAATTCTAATCTTTAACAGTATGGAATGATGTCCCTAAAATAACATTATGTATAACTAACATTGGGTTATATATTACTAGTAATTTACCACTTTGATCCCTATTTATAAAGTCCAATTAACTAACTCTTACATAGGGTTAGTTGACTTGTTAATTATGAGCTAAAATTGAATTTTGCCTTATTTATGAAAGGTTTCAAGAGTCATCATTTTTTTTGTTTATTACAATTAATAAAGGCAAAACTGTAATAGTTACATTTACTACTCTGAAAGTGGATTTATAACCCGGATCAAAAAAATTTCTCAAGTGGATTTATAACCATGACCAAATTTTTTTCTCAAACAGGACTAGCCTAATATAAGTTAGGGGACTAGTTTGAGGGAAAACTATAAATATATAAAATAGAATGAGATCTTATATTTAATTAGGACAAAATCTAACTTATTAACTAACTCTTGTATTAATGAGAGAAGGGAGCATATCTTAATGAAACTGAAGCAACGAAACAATTAACGATAGATACATTCAAGCTTATGTTGAATTTATTTGTAGTATATATATACATATGAGAAAATAGAGAAGATGAGAATGAATCATGAATATATATGTGTGTGTCAATGATCTTACCACATTGGCCTTGGTTCTTGACGGGAGTGACAGCTCCTTTCTGCGTCCAATCCACAAAAGCAGGAAGAGTAGTGACATGCTCGTACCTAAACGGCGACGACGTCTCCTCCGTCACAGACGAAGACGACGACACGGTCAACCTAGGTGATTCATGAGACTTCTTCTTCAAGCCATTACGAGTGGCCTTGAACTCTTCATTGGTTTGATCTGCAAACTGGTTGACGCTGAGCTTGTAGGGTTTGGTGCCATTAGAATTGAAGGACTCAATGAACTGAACATTGTTCTTGAATATCTCAAAGCGTTTTTGCTTTTCTGCAACATCCTCGTACACTTTACCGTACTTGGCCATCCATTGCTCATGTCTTTCTAATAACGAAGAAGATTCTTGAACCTTCCGTGACACAGCCCCACAACTCCAGAATGTGAGAACGAACAACAACAACGTTAGAACATAGTGGTTTTGGCCGTTGGAAGCCATTATGTGTATTATTATAGATAGTAGAGAGAAGCTCTTGAGTTGGTGTATGAAAAAGGTGCCGAGGAAACGCCTTATGTAGTTGAGTGTTTTTTTTTTATGAGATATGGGGATAATAGTCTATATTTGATATAGATATTATATCCGGAAAATTTTAAGAAAATACTATTTAATATTCAAAATCTTAAATAAGTGATTTCTTAACAAAATGAGTTTTCAGTTGTTTTATTGTTATTATTAATCTTATTACTATTGTTATCAAGAAGATTATTCAAGGGGTATTTTCTGTCTTTTTTCATATTATATTCTATATTAATATTTTCTTATATTATTTCTATATTATATTTAATTTGATTAGTTTCTAGATATAGGGTTAGCCTATCAATTTATTATGGTTTTCCTAAAAGGCTTATTTGTACCTCATTTAATTTATTAAAAAACGATTAATAATAGGATAAATGATAACAATTGGTTTTGGCCGTTGGAAGCCATACTTGAATATGTGTCGGGCATGGAGTAATATTATAGATAATAAAGAGAAGCTCTTGAGTTGGTTTGAAAAAGGCACTGAGGGAACGGTTTATACAGTTGAGTTTTTTTATGAGATATAGGAATGATATTTTCGGTGTTGATATTTGATATAGATATTATATTCTAAATTAATATTTTTCTTATATTATAGTATCTACATTACTCTTAATTTGATTACAGACTAGGGTTAGCTTATATTATATAAGATTATAAGATCAGATAATTATAGGGCCGGGTTAGTCTATGAGCTTATTATGGTTTCCTAAAGGCTTATTTGTACCCTCATTTAATTTATTAAAAAACGATTAATAATATTGAGATTCCTTATGTACTTCATTAATCATTATTCAAATTCCCACGCTACATGACAAATATTTTATTGTGAACTTTGTAAATTAAAAAAAATGAAAATAAGATTCTCCATTCTGATTTCTGAACAATATACGTCTGTTATTAAAATGGAAAGAAAATTATCTGTGTGAATTATATACCAATCAATTAATATCAATAAAATAATTAGGGTTTCTCTAAATTACGTATGGCACACGGGATTCTATAATTTGGATTTTCTTATTTATGCAGATTATTCCATTCCCAGTTAACTAGAGCTGGGAATAAGGGTTGGCACTTGAACGGTCAGGGCTTAATAGGACCGGCCTTATAGGGCCTGAAGTAAGAAAAACATTTGTTTTTTCAAGCCTGGTCTGAGAGTACCAGGACCAGGGCTGGCCCTACAGGGCCCAAAAAATTACTATTTCAAATTTTAACTATTTTTCTTTCATTTTTTTAAAGAAATAATTAGTAAATTACAATAATTAAAGTTTTAATTTACCAAATAAATGTCATCAATATTAATATCTAAACAACATGAATCATCTAACAAATAATTACATTCATTAATTTGTAATTAAAAACAAACTACTGTCCATAGATAACTCACATGAAACATAAGAAGCATACCACTAAGCAACATTAATACCATGACTATCATTGTCATCTTTTTCTTCACTATCATCAATTTCAAGGACATTTAATTATACTTCAATTTAAATAATAGGCTATGTTTCATAAGTTAAAATATCATGAATTTTTTCTTTCGCATTATAAATATATCTATTAAAAGGGCCTGCAGGAGGCTCGTCAGGGCTGGCCTTTTTAAGATTGAAGCCCTACAGGGCCAGCCCTATAGGATTTATTTCATTTAGTTCCTCTAATTTTAATACCTACAGTACTCTAAAATATTTTTTAAAAAAGAAAAGAGCATCGGGGTTATTTTACGCCAAAATCACGCTATTTTAGGGAAGAGAATGACAGAGGATGGGAAGCGCGGTGGATTGAAGCTCAATCCTACCCCTTGGGTATTAAAAAAAAATGGGAAAAACATGTTAAGATCTCAATTAAGAAAAAAAATCAGAAACATCCCATAATTTTTTAATAAAAGTGAAAGAACAAACATTAATCAATAAGTAAAAGAGCCACCCATGAAAAGTTATAAAATCCTTTTAATATTATTTTCTTTAATTGGGACCTTACAAAAAAATTGGTTTTTTGCGACGGAAAAATTCCGTCACAAAATTCCAATTTTCCGTCGCAAAATAGGATTGCAACGAAATTCGTTCATCGCAAAAAAGGCTTCGCAATTGCGACGGAAAATTGAATTTCCATCGCAATTTGCGACGGAATTTAAATTCCATCGCAAATTTTGAAATTTGCGACGGAAAAAATTCCATTGCAATTGGGACGGAATTTATTCCGTCGCAAAAAAATAATTTTTTTTTAAATTAAAAATTTAAAAAATAAATTTAAATTTAAATTTAAAAAAAGAAATAGACAGTCTAAACCCCACGAATAATTTAATTAGTTGAGTATAAATTAATGAAAATTTGAGTCTCTTGACAAGTAATTTCCCACCAACAAATACTTTGACATTTTCATATCTTTGTAATTAAAATACTCATGACTACAATTAGTATTTGCACATAAAAGATAAATACAAATAAAATATAATAACAAGTCTTCATGCACTATACCAAATGCAACATTAACTCTAATTTTTCTTAAAAGAAACCCTTATTTATGAAGATAGTGATTGGGAATAAGTGAGAAAATAAGACAAGAGAGATGTACAATTAACCAGAGATAAAAATTAAGAACAAAAGTGAATTAAATTTTTAAATAAGTATAAAAGTGTACAACTTATAAAAAGCATCCGCTCTATTTCATAAATTGTAACTTATAGTATGGTGTTTAGTGTGTTATAGTATAAATTATTTGTCAGGGTAAAATATTTACATAATAAGCTTGGTCTATTTAATTTTTTGGAGATTACATACGCAAAAATTGGTATGTGAGGATGTTGTTAAAAAAAACAGAGAGAAGAGAAAGATGGAAGAAGTTGCCCTACTTTGAAAGAAGTAAATTTAATGCAGAACTGACGTCTATATGCGTTTATTAATTATAGTGAAAGTCAAATTAATCTATTATCACACGAAACACAAGCATGAAGCTAGGTCACTGTTTGAGGGGTTTAGTAGCGATGAAGCGAGTGAGGAGAATCACGAAAAGAAAAAGAAAATGAAAGAAAAAGAGCATTCATGCATGTCTTGAATTTAAACATGTACTTTGATAACAAACTTAGTTTCACTCCTATCTACGAACTCAAGATCTAAAAATTTCTGAGGAAAAAAAAACAATATGAGCAAAAAAAAAAAAATCTAAGAACTCAAATAAAATGCTTACACGTTTGAGGAACGGTTGAAGCGGAGAAACAAGAGAAAAGAATGGCGGAGGCTCAAATTGGAGTAAGAGAAACTCGGTCGGCGGTGATTGAACGACGCGAGGACCAAAAACGCCGGAGACACACGAGTTAAGCAGCTTGAAAGCAAATGGGAAATAAAGAAGATGGATATGAGAAGATAAAATGGTAAAGTAATTGAAGTTTGCAACGGAATTTATTTTCCTTCACAAATTTCTTTTTTCAATTATTTTTCTGACAAAAATTTTTTGTGATGGAAAAAAATTCCGTCGCAAATCCCCATGGGGTTTTGCGACAGAAAATTTTTCCGTCGCAAAACCCATGGGGATTTGCGACGGAAATATTTTCTGTCGCAAATCCTCAAGGGTTTTGCGATTGAATGTTTTTCCGTCGCAATTTTTTTTTAAATTATTTTTTTTTTGCAACGGAATTTTTTTTTCCATCGTAAAAATCTTTTATTATTATTTTTCTATCACAATTTTGCGACAAAATTTTTTTTCCGTTGCAAAAATCTCACTTTTTGCACGGAATTTAAATTCCGTCGCAAAAAGTCTCAATTTTGTGATGGAATATTTTCCATCACAAATTCCATCGCAAATTCATTATTTTCTAGTAGTGTTGGTTGATTTTCCTTTAAAAAAAGTATGGAAGAGTAAGCTAGAGATCGAAAGCTTTGTATTAAAGCCAATAAGAGAAAATCTCATAGCAAGGCCAAGATGACAAGGTAGTGAAATAACCACAAGACAAAGTCAGATAAACGAATAAAGAACAAACGCACATACACACAACGAAGAGCATATAATAAAATATAAAAATAAATTAAAAGCGATCAAATAGGAGAGGCAAGGATTAAGGAATGCTAGGGAACCACTTTCCCTGCCTTTCCAATGGAAAGGCAAGGGGAGCTCGTCCATACGGACGAGCTTCAAGCCGTCCACATCTAGATCTGGATGGCCGAGATAGTTTTTATTTTTTCTACATGAAAAAATTATTTTTAAGAAAAATGTTAGTTCAAAGATCGACTTTATTTTAGGTTCCCTACCCATTAATTTAAAAAAAATGAAAAAAAAAATTGATCTCGGCCGTCCAGATCAGATCTGAATGGCCTGAAACTTGTCTGTACGGATGAACTCCCCCGGCCTTTTCAAAGGAAAGGCAGGAAAAGTGGTTCCGGAATGCTAGGAAGCCCATATTAGGCTCCCCATGAACCAGATAAGAACTTAAGAAGTTAACCAGAGAGTAAGCAATTTTAATATGTTCAGCGCACAAACTCTCTTACCATTCATTCGCTTGCCTCATTTATTTTAAACAATGACAAAAAAACTTGTTTACTCTGATCAGAGCCCAGGTTGTTTACAAATTTGAGGCTTAAACGTTGACTATTCAATTGCACATATATAAGTAAATTCCTAAAATTTTCAGTGAGATCTGAGGTATTGAAATTTGCATACTTGAGGAAACTCCGACATTTTTATAACTTTTAATATTATTTTTCTCTTTTTTACATATATCATATTGCAATATCAACATATATATTATAGGATAAGCAAATTCACGACATGGTTTTACATAAATATAGTGAAATTTTAAAGCTAAGCGGTTGGATAAGAAGAATCCATGGCAATTCCACATAAACCTTCCTTGGCTTTTATGTTCCTCTCCATCCTCACGTACCCTTCTTCACCCCATTCTGTTCCCCATGAGTTCTTCACAATCCAATACTCAGTACCATCATCAGTCGCACCATAACCGACGGCAGTTACACCATGATCAAGCTGAGTACCACATTCTCCGGTGAAAACACCGCTGGAGTAAAATTGGAAAGAACCATCTCCGGCATCAATGGATACAGACACAGGCTGGTTGGTCACGGCTTTCTGTAGTGCTAGCTCACTGTTAACAGGAACTTTCTCATAACCTTTAATCTGAACAACATGGGATGCTTCCTTGTTGGAGTTACATTTACCATCAGTTGCCGTGTAGGGGTAGTTTGCCTCAGTGGTAATCCCTCCATTTTTTATGATGAACTCAAATCCATCTTCCATGTAACCACCCTCACAACCTTGGTCCACACCTTTTGTGTCGCAATCAACTAGCTCTTGCTCTGATAGAGACACAAGCTTTCCTGTAGTTAGCTGGTGAATTCCTTCTGTTGCTGCAACAGTTGAAAATGCCCAGCAACTTCCTGGTTTGATGTAAACAAGAGTTGACGTAAACAATAGTTTACTCGACATTTCCCACATAAAGATGCATGCTGCTTGGGAACCAAAAAAAAAGCTCTTTGACGCGCTTTACATGACAAAACTAATCTAACACATTTATCTGATAGAGCATATAATCACCTAAATTAAGTGACATAAACAATCGTTTACTCTCTTTTTTCCCATGAAACAATGAAACAAAACAGAAGAGAATAAAAAAAACCGAGGATAAATTATGACTATATGTTGTTGTGTTGTTAATTTAATCTTACCACATTGGCCTTGATCCTTGATGGGAGTAACAGCTCCTTTCTTCCTCCAATCCACAGTAGCAGGAAGAGCAGTGACATTCTCGTACCTAAACAACGATGTCTCTGTCCTGGTTGATGATTCATGGGACCTCTTCAAAGCATTGCGAATGGCCTTAAACTCTTCATTGGTTTGATCTGCAAACTGGTTGATGCTGAGCTTGTAGGGTTTGGTGTCATCAGAATTGAAGGACTCAATGAACTGAACATTGTTCTTGAATATCTCAAAGCGTTTTTACTTCTCTGCAACATCCTTGTACACTTTACCATATTGGGCCATCCATTGCTCAAGTCTTTCTGATAAGGAAGATTCTTGAAGCTTTCGGGCACTGCCCCGGAACTCCAGATTGTGAGAATGAGAAACAATGTCAGAATACAGTGGTTTTGACCGTTGGAAGCCATATATACTTGAAGAATGTGTTAGGTATGAAGTATTATAGATTGCAAAGAGAAGCTCTTGAGTTGGTATTTATAAGGGCAGTGTGTAAATGCTTTATATAGAGATGGTATTTGTTCTTCATGACAAATATTTTAAGTTAAAAAATACAAATAATATTACCCATTATATTTTGATTTTTGAACCAAAATGGTATTATAAGTTTAATATCGTTATAGTATATTGTTCGAACACTATCGTAGAAGTTTGGAAAGATGTTTGTGACGGTTATTTTAGCATTATATAATTTCTCTTTTGATAAAATAAAAATGAATAAGTAGTTATATTATGGATCAAACACTAGAACTATATTCTTGTCGTGTATTGTAGAGAGCATATTTGACCCGGCAAATAAATTTTGATGATGTAGATTAAAACACATCAAATAATTGTTCCTTCTAGGGTTCTTAGATCAGGTTAACATATTAACTTAGATAAACCATTAATTTGATGTTTACGTGACTTAATTAATGTCCTGTTTTCATTTTGTATGCCTCTATTACAAAACAACAGTGTTATCCGATCCAAATCACGTAAGCACGTTGGATCCTATAATTTGGATTTTCTTATAATTTATGCAGAAAATTCCAGCCATTTCCCTTTTTTTATATTTGGGGTCTATCAACTATCTTCTTCGTAAACCCAAATATATATATATATATATATTAGAAATAATTAATTTCATTTCATCTGATCAGATAATGCGTACTGCGTATGTGAAGCTACTTAGGAAGGTATTTGGACAAAAGTACGGAAAGAACCCTAATTAAATAATTAATTACCAAAATGTCACTGCAAAAAAACTATTAACCCATATGCCCCTGTAATCGATTACATACTTTATGTAATCGATTACAGAGGGTCAGATTTCTTTTTCTTTTTTTAAATTTTACACTATGTAATCGATTATGCTACTGTAGCGTAATCGATTACATAAAATTTGCACTATGTAATTGATTACGCTACAGTATGTAATCAATTACATAACCTCATATGGCAAATATGGCAGTTACAACATGATGTAATCGATTACGCCAAGGGCCGTAATCGATTACATATCGCAATTTCAGTTTTTTAAAAGGTTCAAACCAACCGAAACCCTTCATTTGCGTTTCTCATAACCAATTAGGCTCCCCACTCTCCTCCATTGACATTTTCGGCCAGAAAGCTTCAGAATCAAGGCGTGAGTTGGAGAAAAATCAAAGATTTGCTCTCATTTGCGTTGATTTCGGTAGGTTTTCGATTCTCATTGCGAATTTGTCCTTATTTTCTCCGTTTTTCTGAACATATGGTGCATTTAATCGATTAGGGTTTGTTTTCTTTGGGTATGTAGTGTTTAGATCATTGATTTGAATTGTTGGTTGTTGTTTTTGAACAAATGAAAGATTAAATTGATGTTTTTGTGCATTTTGGAAACAATATGTGGCTATTTGCATTTGAATTTGAAGCAAACAATGGGGTTGAAGCATGAATTACATGTCATTGCATGTATGAATGTTGACGGTTATTGATTACGTTTGTTTTGATTGTTGATTGTGCATTTTACGGATAATAACATTGTGACCGTTGACGGATATTGACATCTACATTGTGATTGCGCCCAATTAATTGTGTTTGTTTCATGTTTGTCGATAGTTTATATTGTCTTTTGTAGGTATTTGTTGTCATCATGCCTCCACGAAGACAAGTCGATAGTTAGACTGAGAGACTAAAGAAGATGTGGAGGGAGGGTGATGCATCAGGCTCTCAGGCACAGCCAGAAGATCTCCATTACGGATATATGTTGGACCATTCTACAGTGGCCCACAAAGCATTCGTACAACACTTTGCTAGCAGAACCGTCATCAAGCCCAAGTCACTGGACATGGCGTTTTTTTTGCAGAGAAGGGTTTTGAGATAGTCCCACTGCTGGAGGCTTCACATCTGGGTGGCTTGGCTGAATTCGTCAGTCCGTACTCAGAGGATATGGTGAGAGTTTTCTACCATAACCTCAGTTACATTCATGGGGTACTGAAGTCGCGCAACTGTGGGATTGATATTGAGATGACTGCTCCTATATGGGCCCTCGTACTGGGATATGATTTTGATGGGGCAGGCACCATTGACTATAATGGGGATAGCACAGTGCCCCTGTCTAGATTGGACCGAGCCGCCACTGTGCATGACATCAGGAAACCATTGGGTCAGAGAGCCCTTTTCACTGCAGGGCACCTAACTCTTGATGCACGTATCCTGTTCTACGTGATGACGCATATTTTGTTCCCTCGAGCCTACAATCATTCCAAGGTATTGGAGGTTGATATACATTGTCATCATCGAAATCACCCTCGACATCAGTATCTGACGAGTCACCTAGTGGAATTACACTATCAGGTTCTCCCTCCTCGCTGTGAATATCCTCGTCTTCCTGATCGTCCTCTTCCTCCGTCAATCTCAGCTGATTTAATACTTGAAACTGTGCAGATAAACTGACAGCTCTGTCTTCTTAACCATAATATTATGGAGATCTTGTGTGCATGGGAACAGATGATGCTTCACCAGATTCAACCTCAACATAAATCTCAATAAAATTTTGTGATTTTCGATTGTCAAAGGTATCTATAATGCACTCTTCGTCTTCATCATCACATACATTGTTACTAATGTAATATACACTATCAAAATCGACAATAATCTCCACTTTGACAATCAACCAATGAATGCAATGGCTGCCATGTAGCCCCAATTTTCAGCAAATCCTTTCTTTAAGTTGGTTGTATGTAATGCCTCGATTAATTTTCATCAGTTTCATTTTTCCTTCAAATTGCACACCATCGGGACCTTCAAAATGCCTCCCACTATGGTAGATTACAGCAATGTAGGCATTAGAACTTGAACTCATCCTCCCCAACAGAAATTGGGAGCTGCAAGGGGGTGGGTTTCAGATTCTACAAAAAAAAACAAAGGTGGATGAAGTTAAACTACAATGATTACACAACAATACTACTTTCAAAGAGGAGAATGGCCTTAAACTTTGATGGATCGCACAAAAACCGACCAAAACACGAGCAACCAGAGAGTTTTAGGGCAGAAATGCTAAAATGGTCCCGAATGAGCTCAAATTTTCTTTTAAAAAACACATCTGTCGAAATTTAATCGATTACGCACTGTAGCGTAATCGATTACATAACATTTTACACTATGTAATCGATTACGCCACATAGCTTAATCGATTATATAGTGTAAAGTTTAATGTAATCGATTACATAGTGCAAAAATTGAAGAGAGAGAGAGAGAGAGAGATCTGACCCTCTGTAATCGATTATATAAAGCATATAATTGATTACAGGGGGCAAATGGGCTAATAGTTTTCCCGCAGTGACATTTTGGTAATTAATTAATTAATTAGGACTTTTTCCGTACTTTTGCTGAGGTATTTGAAACATATTGTTGCGCATTGTAATAATCTTGAAGGTTTTTTCTTCTATGCCATGAAGGGGGAAAAAGACCACAGAATTGACCTAATTTATCATACTACTTGGGTCCTCAATGTAATATCTAATTAGAGAATTAATCTTGATTCTAAATATAAGACCTATTTTCCTTATTTATCAATCTTTTCTGAAGTTACAACCATTAATGCCCCTCAACAGTAATCCAGTAAGGGATCAAAGGAATTAAGGAAGATAGTTTAGGGTGTTTTAGAAAAAAACATATCATATTAATTTACTTACCTATTTTTTTTTAATATAATCAAGTTAAATAAATAAGTTTTATATTAAACTACTTCACACTCACATAGCATAGAGACCACTCATAAAGGTTTGCAATTATTGTTATATAAGATTTTGTTAGAACTTATAAGATAAATACCGTAATGTCTGTTTCTTGCAACTTTAATTTACACACACACATATATGTACACACGCACACACATGTGTGTGTAGAATCATGTCTTGAACTGTTTCTTTGATTTTTGTTTAACTGATTATGGAGGTTACGTGCTCGATCATATGAATCATATGAGTTCCTCACTCATTTGAGTAAAAGACAAAGTCGATATGGAAGAACTCCTCCCATCTAGACCGTCCAGATTTAATTTTTTTACTTTTTATTTTCTTAAAAAAAATTAGTTTAATGGGTAGAGAATCTAAAATAAAGATAATCTCTCAATTAACATATTTTTTAAAAATAATTTTTTCATTTAAAAAATGACAGTTGAAAAAATTTAAATCTAGACCTTTCAGATTAAGACAAGCTCTCCCTACCCATCCAAGTTGGATGGGTAGGGAAACTGGTTCCATGTGGATATACACATGTTGATTTAAATTTATGGAATAGATCTAATTTAGAGGGAAGGTGAAGATGCAGAATTTTTTTAGTTTAAAATAATGATATTTTAAGTAATATTTTATGGTAATGAATGAGTATTTTCCAAATTGAACAGGGACTTGATGTTAATTAATTGCAAAAGCTGAAAATATCACTTAAGGACTTTTATCAATCTGAAATTTGCTAGTGACGGAGAAATCGAGACTTTCTCTTCTAAAAAATCCTCTTTACCTATCATGGACAGAAGAAACTCTATGAATTAACACCCTAACTGATAAATTGTTAGTGACGGAGAAATTGAAACTTTCTCTTCAAGAAAATCCTCTTTATATACCATCATCGATAACACTCATGAAACTCTATGAATTAAGCTCCTCACTGATAAGAACGAGGCGTTATATTTCTATATTGTATTTTATGTTGCCTTTCAACAAGGTTAATCAAACTTGTATGCATATTTAGGTTCTTGTGAATAGGATCTACTACTTCTCTATAATTTTTTTATGAGGCAAACTATATCAGAAAACTTCTATTATTTATATAAACTTCACCTTTAATTTCTTCCATTCTCATGAAATTAAAATATTCATTATTCCCATTCTAAGATTTATATTTTGAAGTGATCTCTATCTGTGATAATTTAATTTCCTTCTTAATTGTTTCTTTTATATGATTCCGTTGTTTAATGGTTATCTGTGATCCATTAATTCCCTTGTAGGCAAATTGCTTCAATTTTTTTTTTTTTTTGTAAATGCTAAATTAAAAGTTTGTACATATTCTTTTAAGTCCTTTTTATATATTGATTGATTAGAGGCTTAAAATGGTTTGAAATGATAAATATGTAGTTCATTTTGAGGTTGATAGATTGTTAACATGCATGTATTATGGATTACAAACAAAATTAACAAATTAATATATATATATATATATATA
The DNA here is from genome assembly GCA_037074495.1 of Acacia confusa. Lineage (NCBI taxonomy): Eukaryota > Viridiplantae > Streptophyta > Magnoliopsida > Fabales > Fabaceae > Acacia > Acacia confusa. The sequence continues at coordinate 8,293,576 of CM073509.1, forward strand.
TATATATATATATATATATATATATATATTATAATAAGAAGAAGAAAAAAAGTATATCCACTAGTTTAGTTTTTTTTTTTTTTTGGTCTTAAAGTTTTCAGTTAGCCTTATAGTTAATTTTGAGAGGATATATATTAAAAGTTTAAGACTCAATACTTTCCTTAAAAAGTAGGGTTCTTCATGACGCAAGCTGTATCAGAAAATTATCTTTGGGTAATGGATTGACAGATATAATAGTGTGATCCTCACATTTCAATATTGTGAGTGGTAGTTGTCTGTTTAGAATGTCAGTTTGATCATTTATTTATCCGTGGGAGAGCCTTTGATCATTTATTGATCCATATATCAACTGCCAGTTGTAGTTCAAGAGACATTATACACTTGCTAATATTGCTTTAGTCCTATTTACAAGTCCAAATTATCTAATTCTCATATAATTAGTTAACTCAATAAATATGTAGATTATATTTAATAATTTATAGATTTTTTCAATTTTTCTCTCATTTATTAATGGGTATTTTGAAAGTAGACTTATAATGATGATCAATTTTTTTTCCCAAATTGAACTTATAAATAGGACTACAAATCTTCCATGTCAAACATCAGTGTTGAGAATAGTTTGATTATTATTTTTTTTATATAATTGTATATCGTTATATTGATGATTCTAATCTTTTCCATAATTGACCTATTCAGTTAAGTATTACTGGATTTCACGTTTCGGCGTTTACCGTCTTAAAAAATCTTATTGTCAGAATTAATTTGTTTTTGGCTGACTGTTTGGGGGAAAAATATTTCTCTTAAATAACTTTTGCTTTTGTAAGTAATATGAGATACCCGGCTTAGTTTTTTTTTTTTTTTGAGAAAAAATAACATGTCATGTGATGATGAAAATTAAAATTTTAAAAACTGTTGAACAATCAAATTCCTTTTTCTAAAGATTTAAATCTTGATTAAAAAATAGTAAGTATAAAACAAGTGAAACCTAATGATGTTTGGGGGGAGTGGGGGCATTATGATTAGAAAAAGGAAGGATTTGTTTTGTCATTTGACTTGGAGGAGGAATAGAATCCTAACCAAATATTTAGAGAAGTAAAGCAAATGTTCTACAAAATACCAATGCTTTAGAACCCAAACCAGACCGACCGATTCAAACTAGAAACCGACAAACTGACCAGAAAACTAGCCCGAGTTAAAGGAAAACTTGGGGTTCCAAGTTGAACTTGTCACAGAGTTAGTTCATTGGGTTTTTTGTGTTTTTAAAAGAAAAGTTTCCTGAAAGTTCTCCACCAACTGTGACTACGAGCTTGAATGCATAACCTAGAGAAGAGGGCTTTAGGCTGAAACTCGTGGTTTAGGTTTAGTGAGTTGAGTTGAACCCCTTAATAGTGAGAAAAGAGCGAGACATACAAGGAGAATGAAGGAAAAGAGAGAGATATCTGAAAAGTCACCAAGTTCTCACCATCAAATTTGTCACCAAGAAGGACATGGTCGCATAGTTCTTGCTACCGAAGCCCTCTCTCACTCATTTCTCAATGAAGGTGAGACTTGCAATAAGGAGGGAGAGAGAGATTGATTAGGAACATATGAAGAAGGGAGCTAGGGAGAAGAGAGAGAATGGAGGCACAATAGAAAGAGATGAGGGAGGTATTTATGATCGAATGAAGAAAGACTTAGTTTAAGTATAATGGGTTGGAGACTTTAATTTGTTGCCCTATTTTAGCTCCGGTTTAACTCCAGTCTGACCCATTGACCCTTAACTCAGTACCCCGGTCAATTTAATGGTCGGTCCATGTTTCAGAACCTTGCAAATACAAGGTTATTAATATAGAACCGATCAAGGTACTGGGTTAAGAGTCAATGGGTCATATTAGAATTAAGTCGGAGCTAACCCAAGGTTAAACCAGTGAGAAAGTGAAGATTTCAGAATTATTAATATGAAATTATAAAGAAAATTAAAAAAAAAATTGATCTTTTTTTTAAAAAAATCCTAAACCATTTTAATCCAAATAAACTTTTAATGTGACTTATCCTATAACATACAAACAAACAACAACTAAATGCAGTTTTGCAAGCATTATGATTTTGTTAGAACTGTAAGATATATACGACAATTTTGGCTTCTCGCAACTTGATACAAACCATACATGTTTTGAAAAACCCCTATCTTAAATTTTTTGTTCTATAACTGATTATGGAGGTAACATGCTCATATGAAATGTGCGTGCGTGTGTTTTTCTTTTTTTTTTTTTTTTTGGGGGGGGGGGTGGGGGGTTCTATCGTTTTGAAAAAAGAAACTTAGAATGGCAGATTGTAAATACTGGAATCATTTATTTGAATTTCTATGAATTTGTTATCTATATAAAATATCGTTTTACAAATGAAAAATGATTGTTAGAATATGAAAATTCGTGCATTCAAATACAATAATTCAGTGGATAGGATCACTGAACGGGAATATGTTCACATTTTCAATTTATGTGAATTTATAGGAAACACATAATTTTCGTACCAAGCATATTTGCTGAATATTTCGTATAGCAGCCCAATGGATGGACTTTTTTAATGGTATGTATTTGTGACTAATAATTTCTTCTACAATTTTTAATCTTTCAAAATTCAAAGTAAAAATAATCTTTTAACAATCACTTTCATATATAAAAAAAATGAATTTACTATGGATGTGATTCTTATCCATAAATTGTGTTGATAGTTGTTAATTTTAGGCTTTTGGAACTTATATAGGAGGTTAATTAGTTTTGAAGGGGGATTTTTGGGATTGATTTATGGTAAATTTGTGATGTTTAAAGTTTGGTTTGATATATATGGTTTGAAGGTCAAATTATACTCTTTGGGACCAAAATGAGCAGTTTGTTTTTGTGTCACAAAGCATCTTAATGTATTTTTCTTGGGTTAAGATTGATACTTTTAGTTTTTTATCTTTATAAAAAGGACAATATTGTTAAGAAAATAAGTAAAAATATACTACATATAGAAAAGACATTGAGCTTTTACAATATCAAGTAACAATAGAAGCACATTAGCCTAAGATGCAAAAGGAACCGTACAAACAACACACCCCAAACTAAAACATGAGGCATGGAAACAACACCAATTCACGTTGTGAATAAAGATTGGTCTAGTTAGTAAAAGTGTTAGCTCATAATCATAAGTTTACGAGGTTAAATCCCACTAATGTAATGACCTTATTGATGAGCAACTATAAGTACATTTATAAATGTTTTTTGAGCCTAGAAACATGTCAGCCTTAACAAGCCTAGGACTCAATTTTAAAATCCATACACAAAGCTGATGCTTCATATCAGTTATGACGTGGAAGTATATATTCTCCTCTTCCTCATTCTTCTTTTATTTTCAGTATCTAATTTCCACCTTTGGATTAAAAACAGAATAGTTTGCATTTAATATTTTATAAAATTATTATTATGTTTTATAAATAGTTTTTTTTAATTTTTTTATATTTCAGTTATGAGCTCTTTAAACCATATTTTAACGGTTTAAACTTGTTTAAAATTCTCTGGAAGAAAACGCTAGGAATCTAAAACTTGGAAGTAAAGCCAAGAAGAGACAATGAGCGAAGACCTGCCCAATCTGATGACAAGGTAGTGCAAAACCAAAAACCACAAGACAAAACCAGATAAACAAAGAAAGAACAAACACACAAACAAGCAACGAAAATCATAAGCAGCATGAGTATCCACCAAGAATTTTTTGAGGTGCAATAAGCACCGACAATGTTACCCTTCAAGTATTAAAAAAATAGAGCAATTTTACACCTACTTAACAAACCCTTAACACGGTGTGTTTTTTTTTTTTTTACCCATTTCCCCTCCAGCTTGCTTCGTTGTCTCCAGTACCCATGTGGGAGATAAGGAAGCAAGCTAGAGGGGAAGTGGGTAAAAGAAAACGTCATTAACCCTTCTTTACTTTGATTAGAACCCACGTTTCTTACAAATTTGAGGCTTAACCTCTTATAAGTCAATTGCACAATATACAAGGAAATTCCTAAAATTTTCAATGAGATTTGATGTATTGAAATTTACTTACTTGAGGAAACTTCAACATTTTTATAACACTAGGAACCATTTTGCTTCCATATATCATATTGCAATCATTACATATCAACACACATATACACACACATATTAGGAAAAGCAAATTCACGACATGGTTTTACATTAATATAGTGAAATTTAAAAGCTAAGCCGTTGGATAAGAAGAATCCATCGCAATTCCACATAAACCTTCCTTGGCTTTTATGTTTCTCTCCATCCTCACGTACCCTTCTTCACCCCATTCTGTTCCCCATGAGTTCTTCACAATCCAATACTCAGTACCATCATCAGTCGCACCATAACCGACGGCAGTTACACCATGATCAAGCTGAGTACCACATTCTCCAGTGAAAACACCGCTGGAGTAAAATTGGAAAGAACCATCTCCGGCATCAATGGATACAGACACAGGCTGGTTGGCCACGGCTTTCTGTAGTGCTAGCTCACTGTTAACAGGAACTTTCTCATAACCTTTAATCTGAACAACATGGGATGCTTCCTTGTTGGAGTTACATTTGCCATCAGTTGCCGTGTAGGGGTAGTTTGCCTCAGTGGTAATCCCTCCATTTTTTATGATGAACTCAAATCCATCTTCCATGTAACCACCCTCACAACCTTGGTCCACACCTTTTGTGTCGCAATCAACTAGCTCTTGCTCTGATAGAGACACAAGCTTTCCTGTAGTTATCTGGTGGATTCCTTCTGTTGCTGCAACAGTTGAAAATGCCCAGCAACTTCCTGGTTTCATGTAAACAAGAGTTGACATAAACAATAGTTTACTCGACATTTCCCACGTAAAGATGCATGCTTGGGAAAACAAACAAAAAAAGCTCTTTTTCGCTTTACAAAACTACTCTAACTATTTACCTCATATAGTGTATAATCACTTAAAATAGGTGACATAAACAATCATTTTCTCTCTTTTTAACCAATGAAACACAACAAAAGAGAATACAAAAACGAGGATAAATCATGATTACATATGTTGTTTTGTTGTTTAATCTTACCACATTGGCCTTGATTCTTGATGGGGGTAACAGCTCCTTTCTTCCTCCAATCCACGGTATTAGGAAGAGCAGTGACATTCTCGTACCTAAACAACGATGTCTCTCTCCTAGTTGATGATTCATGGGACCTCTTCAAACCATTGCGAATGGCCTTAAACTCTTCATTGGTTTGATCTGCAAACTGGTTGATGCTGAGCTTGTAGGGTTTGGTGTCATCAGAATTGAAGGACTCAATGAACTGAACATTGTTCTTGAATATCTCAAAGCGTTTTTGCTTCTCTGCAACATCCTTGTAAACTTTACCATACTTGGCCATCCATTGCTCATGTCTTTCTGATAAAGATGATTCTTGAAGCTTCCGGGACAAAGCCCCACAACTCCAGATTGTGAGAATGAGCAACAATGTTAGAACACAGTGGTTTTGACCGTTGGAAGCCATACTTGAATGTGTTTAGTATGAAGTGTAGATGGTAAGAGAATAAGCGCTCGAGTTTGGTATGAAAAAGGGCAGCGAGTGAATGCTTTATATAGAGATGATGGTACGTTCTTCATGACTGATATTTTAACGTCAATAAGATTCCCCATTCTTCAATTTTGAACATTATCGTAGTTCTTTGGAAAGATGTTTATGACCGTTATTTAGTTTTATTAAATTTAGCTTTTGACAAAATAAAAATGAACAGAAGTTATGTATTATGGATGAAACGCTAGAACTAGATTCTGGTCATGTATCATAGGGAACATATTTGAGCCGGCAAACAAGTTTTGACGATGTTGATTAATTAATACATAAAATAATTGTTTCGTCTAACTTAGATAAACCACTAATTTGACGTTTATGACTTAATGTCCATGTTTTGTATGCTTCTATTATAAAACAAAGGGGTTCTCCAAATTACGTACGTACAGGGGATCCTATAATTTTGGTTTTCTGATAGTTTATGCAGCAAATTCCAGGCATTTTCTTTTTTTTATTATATTCTTAGTCTATGACTATCAACCATATATCAGAAGAAGCAAAATATATCAGAAGAAATTTAATTTCTTCTCCTCTGATCAGATTGCCGTGAAGTTTACATAGGAAGGTGTATTATTTTTCTTCTACGCAATAAAAATAAAATAAAATTACCCATAAATGTGACTTAATTGTTATATATGATTTTGTTCAAACTGTAAGATAAATACTGCAATGTCGGCTTCTTGCAGATATATATATAGAATCATGTCCTGAACTGATTCTTTAATTTTTTGCATAACTTTAACTCTTTAAAAGTCGTGTGGGATACACACACACGTTGATTTAAATTAATTAAACAGATTTAATTTAGATGGTCTACATTTTATTCTTGTTTATATTTTTATACTTAAAAATTTAAAGTATTCAAATTAAATCTAAAGTGTGCAAATTATATGTACACCCAATTTAAGAATTTATTGCAAGCTAGGTTGGTAGATGCATCTTGCCACAATGGCACAAATGCCTTTCCCGCGGAGGGGGGAAAAAAAGAAAATCAAGAGGATTATTTTACAAGGTAAAGATGAAGAATTTTAGTTAAGAATAATGATATTTAAGTAGTATTTTACTAATGGTACTGAATGAATATTTTCCAAATTGTGCAGGACAACTTGGTTTTAATTAATTGCAAAAGCTGATAATATCCCTAAAGGACTTTTATTAAGCTGAAATTTCTGAAAGATTGTCCGACGATGACATGTAGTTAGTGACGGACTGATTGAGGCTTACTCTTCTAAAAAAAATCCTCTCTATTCAGTCATTGATTTTCATCACAATTTGTATTTAGTCATAGCAGATTGACTGTTCTGTGCCAATACTTCGTGTTTGGTAGTTGAGTAACAGAACTTTAATTTATAAATTGTAAGGCACTTAAACAAGATGAACCCTATAATGATCTATGACTGAGCTGTTCTATTGCTATATTGCATTTTATAAAGGTTGATTAAACTTGTATGCATGTTCAAGTTCATGTTAGTCGGAGCTAGGAGCTACTTCTTTATAATTTTCGCATGAGGCAAACTCCAAGAGACATGGTATCTTTTGCAGTATACTTTCCTCTGCAAACGCTGGGAAGAGCAACATTTTGCCTGGAGAACAGTGGCTTGAGCTCTTCAGAATGAGCGTCCTTGTCCATGATCGCAGTACAGAGCAGTCAAACAGTCAAAAGGAAGGAGAGAATCCATTAGTTGCTAGAACAAGAATGTGTAAATGGAATCATGGTGTGGCGCCTTAAAATGCTACGGAATGTTTTCTTTCTCAATACTCCTAAATATCTAAAAATAAAATATTAAGCTTTCATATCTATAAAAATATTGTTTGTTTTTTATTTCATATCAAAATTACCTTGATTAAAATAAATAATTGTTTTATTATTCTCGATTTAATGAAAATAAGATCCTACACTATTGTATTTGGTGGGATATATACTGAGTTGATATGGTTTGCAATCTTTGTATAGGAGATACTCACTACTTCTCTGTGAGTGGTAGTTCTCTGTTTATAATATCAGTATAATTATTTGTATCTTTGAACTAAAATGGTAAAAGAAAAAACAATGGGAAAGCAAGGCTGAGGGGAGAAAAAGTAAGTATGAAGCGGCTATTGCAGGTGTGACCATTCACTAAATTGAATCCATTAAATTAAATGACTCAAAAGAAAGAAAATATTTCATTACTGATAGATATTTTGTGCCATACATCATAATAATAATAATAATGACAATCAATATTTCATAATATATCAAAAGTTGCCCCCAATAGACTCCTAAAAAGGCCATAACATTACATCCATTACATAATATATAGCATAGCTTTACACAAAATTTCATTTACTTCAATTCAAATGTCGACATAACAAATATCTTCACAAGATAGGTGAGGTATTTCCGTTTCTGCTTCAGCACATATACTTCTCCTTTGTCTTTACAACAACTCAACAGTCTTTAAGTTTATAGGGCAATGGAGGTGATGATAGGAGGGGAGAGTGGCATTGGGAAAATTTCTGAAGAAAAGAGAAAAAATCTCTAGGATTTGGGGGATTCAATGGACGGTCCAGATTATAACAAAGTAGATGGTAGAGATACAATTTTAATAGTTACATAATGTGTCTTTTTCTGATGTGTTAAGATTTTGAGGATACTGAGGTAAAAAAACAAAAAAAAAATCTGAGTCAACTGGATGGACGGTTTAAGAGAGAGAGATTTTTATGATAAAATATTCTTGAAATAAAAAGCAACCATATAAGCTGACACGTAGAATGAGATTCATTGATTCGGCACATTCTCCAATGAGTAGATGAGAACTTAAGAATTTCTCTTCATCAAGAGCATGAATCCTGCTAACCAAGAATCAAACGAAATCAATCCCGAGAATCTGAAAATGAAATTAAAAAAGCTCAACTGAAGGAGATCGATCCTCATCTTCCCCCATTGCATGACGTGAGAGAGTATAAAAAGCTGGAGACGGAGGGATGTAAAATGATCGATTTGGCACATCCTCACTGGAGACTGTTTAAATGATTGATGCACTCACTGTACCTAACAATCTCTTCAAGCGACCCTGACAGTTGTTATTAGAACTATGGGAAAATCCTCCCCAGGGCCCAATTAAGTAAAAAAATCTCAAAAAAGACCCCAATAACTTTTACATGTCAAAAAAGACCTTAGGGCATTTTCCGGTATTATTTCAGAAAAATGTAGTTGTTAATGGGTACTGATATTGTTGTTAACGGGTACTGATATTGTTGTTAATGATTTCTGAAATAATACCAAAAAAGGCCCCTTTTTTTATCATGTGAAAGTTGTTGAGGTCTTTTTTGAGATTTTTTTACTTAATTGGACCCTAGGGAGGATTTTCCCTAGAACTATTTCATTCCCGAAGAATAATAAAATATCATAAAAGTTTATCTCTAAGAGTATTTGTTTTGTGGAAGTTATTTTTTACCCCAGAAATTTAAACACATTGTGTAGTAATCTTGTCTATCTATTGATTTTGACTATTGAATTATTACTCTTCTTTACAAATTTTCAAAAGCAAAATTGCTCCTAAAAAAAAATTCAAGATAAATTTGCTTATAAAAAACTTTCAAGACATATTTACTCCGTTTTAAAATTTTCAGGGCAAAAATAAGACCAAAAAAACTTTTCAATAACCAATATTTTTTAGGGTAAATTTTCATATAAAAAATGATATTTAACCCTAGTATAATTTATCTTAATTTTATATCGTTATATTGATGATTCTAAAATTAGAATTTTCTAATAGTACCGGTTTGTTTTCACATTTTAGAAATGATTTTATAATGTCCAACATAATATCTGAGAAAAGTTTATCTCAACTTACAGAATAACGATTAAAAAAAATTATTTTTATACTTCCCAATTGAATTTCATGTTTCGGCCTTTTATGGGGAAAAAATAAAATGTCATGTGATGATCAGAAAAAAAATATATCAATCTAAGAAAATGCTGAACATTCAGACTCTTTTTTCTAAAGATTTAAATCTTGATTAAAAAATAGTAACAAGTATAAAACATGTAGAACCTAACGAAGTGTGGGAGAGATTTTGGTTTTAAAAAAAGGAATAAAATAAAACTTCACTCCAAAGGAATGGTTTTGTCATTTAACTTGAAGGAGGAATAGAATCCTGACGAAATATTTTAGAGAAATAAAGCCAACGTTCTACACATATCTTCACTCTTAGGCACCAAAAATAACAATAATCTTAGGAAGTTTCGCATATCAAATCCCATCTTTAAACAAGTACAATCCACTTCATATGTATCTTATATACACATACTAAATGCTCAGATGGCATTTGGTCCAAAAGGTGAAACCTGATCAAGTACATCTCCGGCTACGAAAGCTCGACAAATTTGCGATGCTGACGGAAAAAGAGGTTCAAACTCGCTTAAACAGAACCGCCATAGCAACCACCACAGCCAATCCCATGAAAGTTGCTCTCATAGCAGTAGGATCTGTAAAGAATGTGTTAGGCTTTTCGGCACCATCTGAACCCATCTTCTCGGGTGGTAAGAACCCAAATAAATTGTGAAAGTAACTTGAGACACTGCTCAGCATTTCAGCAATTGTGCGCTTCATATTCTGCATTAAATCATTGAACCCGTGAAGGATACCATTTCTTGGGCTGCTAGTTTCATCATCAGAATCAGACAACTCTTCCAGCTTTATGTCAGACTCCTTTGGTTCAAAGCTGGCAACTGCAGAAGAATTCGACATCAGAGTTAATTATATAGGATCATTAGAGTAATGAAAACAATTAAGGGTTAAGGTTCAGTTTTGTTTGGGAGTTTTCACGTAGGAGCTGTGGGTATCCGGAAGTTTTATAGGATTAATATCACCTTGGAAGTGTTAAAAAAGAAACAAAATTGCCCCTGGCTGTCACAAATCTTAACTGTCAATGTCAGAATTTTAACAGAACAGCTTTACTCCCTTTTTAACACTTCCAAGGTGATATTGATCTTAAAAAACTTCCAGATACTCACAGCTCTTAAGCGAAAACTTCCATAACAAAATTGGACCATAGTCCAACAATTAATGATGGCTACCTTTCTCCTGTGATTGAAGGAAATCATTCAGCATAGAGTTTTGCAATATTGCATCCCAGACATTGGGATCAGAAACGATAGAAGCCACAACAGTCTGGATAAAGAAAAAGGCAGTGAAATAGATTTAAGTCAATCACAGGTCCACAAGCACGAAATCAGCAACATCTTTTAGATTGCATGGAATTGGATTGCTGATAATTTCAGGTTATGCGTTGATTCTCATGTTGAGAAGAAGCAATTTGCTATATTATTACTTTACCTGGGCCTCAGAACTAGCGCTCAGAAATTGAAAAGCTTGAAGTGCGTGCTTTGGCACAAGTTCAGATTCACAAGATTTAGTCTCCAGCTCTGAACGAGGAGACTGAACAGAGACTCTACTACACTCAGTAGAAACCTCATGTTTGTCGCCAGAATTGGACAGGTATATCCTAAAAAATTCCCAAAAAAGGGATGATCTTAAAATAGAGAATTTTCATGACACTCAAATAATTCAAATGAAAATCCCCTTAAGTGCAACCAACAATACACATCCAAACACCAGGAGGGAGGGAGGGAGAGATAACCACAGGTGACAGCAGCATATGGATATGTTTATTTAAAAAGACAGAGAAACTTAAATTACATAAGATTTCATCACACATTATAGAGACAGAATGAGGAGACAATTAATAAACAGTGACTGCATAATTTCAATAAGATTATCATAAATTTGAAGAATCTATTTCCCAGCTTAATTTTTGAACCACTCCTCTTCTTAAACTAAAAGAGACTGCTAGTTTTGGCTGATATGAAACTTTATCATAACATTATCACAGAATGAGTGTTTAAAAGCCAAAAAAAAAAAACTATACTTAATTATTTATTACCAAAACACACCACTCAGACTTCATCGACTTTCTGAAGAGTAATAATCAATCCAATCAAAACCATCCATCTGGTTAACCAAACTAAACTTAAGATAAAAAATTTCTCCGGGGACAAGAATAAACTAAAGGGGAAGATCTGATAAGGGGAACTAAGCCGGAAATCATTCTTCCTATAGGACATTCTTCATATATGGATAAACTTTGAAGCTTCCGGCAAAAAACTAATGATAACCTTCAAAACAGATTTTACTTTAAAAAACCACCCAAGAGCAGATGACTTCATGTTCCCATAATTCCAAGCATTAAGAAAAGGAAGGAAACAAAAGAATATGATGGGTACCTAAGTAGGATAGGGAACCCTATCCCAAAAACTAGTTGCTGGGGTGGGAGAACCAACATAGTTAAGAACCAACATTGAGCATTCCCATTCTACTTAATTGGGACTTGGTATCCACAGTACAGCAACATACCAACATTTTTAGTCTCAACATAAGAGACCTAATCCTTGCCCCTTGGTAATCTAGCTAGAATGCTTAAAAATGATAAAATTGTTATAAGCTTAATTGGCCCTTTTCTTTTACATCAAACTATTAAATACGAGAATACAATTATACCCATTTCTCAAAACGCCTAAACTAAAAAAATAGCGGCCTGAGACGATGTAACAACATAGGAAGCATCTGCAACTCTGCCTAGTATGTCATAACTGTAAATCAAAGATGGTTAAAGTTGTCAAAATTATTTTATTTCAAATTAAATTCTAGTATCCAGACCAAAATGGGAAAACAAAATATCTCAACGATAGCTATAGAGAAATTTACATACTGATCAATAGCTTCTTTCAATTCTGTGGTCGCCGCCTTGGCCTCCTGAAAGCTGGGAGCAGCGTCGAACACAACCCTAGGCATCGGCTCCCCGGCCTTCATAATCAGTTCACTCGCGTCAGTGAATTCCCAATCATCCTCATCCCAGGACGCCGCCGTGTGTACCGGCGACGCCACTTCAGCTGTCGCAGCTTTCACTCCCTGTGATGACACGGCAGCGGACGAGGGAAGCGGTGCCCTCATAGACGATTGCCCCGCTGTGGGCGGCCTCAGCGCGCCCCGGAGACTGCCGTTGGCAACGCCGAGACCAGCGACCTTCATGACGGTCCTCATCCCTCCTCCTCCTCCCATATTTTCTCCGATCAACCGTAAAGAGAAAACAGCGAAGGTGGTAAGGTAAGTCGAAAAAGAAGAATGGTTTCGGGTTCTTGCTTGCTTACAGAAGAAGGGAAGGCCCATAGGATTTAAGATAAGATCAGATTTTTTAAAAAAATAAAAAATAAACTTCCTACCAAGGTTTCAGGAATAATTTTTTTTTAAAGAATGGTTTCGGGTTCTTGCTTGCTTACAGAAGAAGGGAAGGCCCATAGGATTTAAGATAAGATCAGATTTTTTAAAAAAATAAAAAATAAACTTCCTACCAAGGTTTCAGGAAATAATTTTTTTTTTAAAAAAAAAAAACTCCCATCACTTATAAATTATTAATTGTAGTACTTTCATTTATTAATAGTGGTTTTTTTTTTTTGTTATTAACAAATTATGAAGTGTTTCTAATATTAATTTTTTGAGTTAGAATATTTTCCTTTTTTCTTTCAAAGATCAATTTTTTTAAATGGAAAATGCACGTTATGGTAACGGTCTATTTGGTTGCAATCTCCATGGTGCTAAAAAAAAAAAAAAAAAACTCTCTAAAACAAATCATGTTAGGCACTTGGGCTCATAATTAAAATAAAGAATTTCAATTGTAATTTTAATATATATATTAAACTCACAATTTTATTTTAAGAGAGTTTTAAAGAAAAAAGTTTGGTATCGCTTATTAAGTTACAAAATCCTGAGTCCTGGCGAATGACTTTTTTTTTTTTTTGGTTAAAACACGGGGCCTATCCGCCCTTCCTTATTTATTATTCAACGTATATCTTGGGTGTGAAACACCCATGTAATCCTTGTACAGATATTTGAGAACAAACTGAGGAAGATGTTCAAATCTAACATACACATCCTCTTGACAGAAACTATGACCAGCAAGACAGTCTGCACAACTATTTCTTTCTCTATATACATGGTTAATAGACAAATTTGTTACCTTCTTCATTGCTTCTCTGATTTCCGCTAGTAACCGAGAGTCAGCTTCTTCCTCCTCCTGCTGCAGTTTTTGAAGCTTTTGAACTACTGCACATGAGTCACTTTCTATTATAATCTGCTTCTGTTGCTTACCCAGCACGAGTTCTAAGCCAGTTAGTACTGCCTAGAGCTCTACATTGAATGTCGAACATCTCCCCAACTTTCTGGAAAATCCTCCAATCCATCTTCCATCACTTCCTCTCATTATTCCACCACATCCAGCCATCTTCTCCTTCCCCCTAGAGGCCCCATAGACATTCAATTTTATCCATCCTTCCCCAAGCACTTCCCATCTGATTTTAGTTTCCACTTTGCCTCCACATGCTTTCCCAAATTCTTCCCTTGCTTTTTTTATTTCTCTGACATGCCAAGCCACTATTCTACTTTTATCATGCGGCATTATAAATCCTTCTTCAAAACAGGCTTTATTCCTCCAAGTCCACAATAACCAGCAAGTGACCCCAAAGATTAAGCTCCAGTCCTGCTTTGGGTTGTTTAAATTCCACCCAAACCACTCCAATCCCTGCTTACAGATAAAATCATTTTCAACTCTACCATCCCATAGTTCCATCCATACCTCCCTTGCCATTTGACAATCTCTTAGCACATGCATTAAGCTTTCACATTGCTCTGGGCACTTGTAACAATTTGAAGGACAGCCCATAATTCTGCACCTCCTCTCATTCGTTAAAAGCCTTCCGTGCATTGCAAGCCAAAGGAAAATTTGTATTTGTTTTGGCCCTGCCCACTTCCACAATAACTTCCATTCCCTCTCGCCCTTATCAACCTCCTGTCTCAGTTTATGATACATTTCAGAAACTACAAAGGAGGTTTTTAAATTATCCCTCCATTTCACGTTATCGGTGCTCGTTCCTCTGCAGGTGGGAGGATAGCCATCAGGTGTTGCCATCCTTCTTCGCTAATTTTCCCTCCTATTTTTTCTAAACTCCATCCCCCCCTTCTCCAATCATCTCTTTAACTTTGATCTTTTCCTCTTCCTCGGTTAGAGCTTCTGTAGCCATATCCTTCAAACATCTTCCTCCTTCTATCCATACATCATTCCAGAAATTGAATTGTTCTCCATTGCCCACTTCCCACCCTATGTTACATGTTAATATCGGCCATAGTCTGCACAGATTTTTCCACACCTCAGAATCAGCATTCAACGCCTTGTATTCCCTTAGGAGGTTACACCGTCTTCCATATTTTCCTACTAACACACTTGAGTATAAGCTATTTGGTTTTTCAAGTATGTTCCATGCTATTTTACTAAGCAACGCTTCATTCATTTCCTCTAGGCTTCTCAAGCCTAATCCTCCATTTCTTTTCTCTTTACAAACTGTCTCCCAACCAACTGCATGTATTTTCCTTCTACCTTCCTCACTTTGCCATATAAAATTGCGCTGCAATTTCTCCATCTGATTTCTAACACCGACTGGGATCCTTCTGTGTTGCATTGTGAACACAACAAGCTGATTCGTGACAACTTACACCAATGTTATTCTCCCAGCAAGAGATAATGTTTGACTTTTCCAACTGCTCAACTTATTCTGCATTTTATCTAATAGGTATTAAAACTGATTTTTGCTATTCCTTCCACCCAGCACATAAGCCCCAAGATATCTGCCCAGATTCTCCATCTTTTTAAACCCCAAAAAATTGCATATTTTATTCTGCATTCTTCTCTCAACATTTGGCGAAAAGAAGATACTGGTTTTATGGGCATTTACTTTCTGACCAGATGTTATGCCGAAAGTTTCCAGCACTTCCACAACCACACATATCTGATCCATATTAGCTTCACACACTAGCAACAAATCATCAGCAAACAAGATAGACATACGGGTTGAATTTATACATCCCATGATCACACTTTGCAAGTGTGCAGAAAATCCAATATCATAAAGCACGTTTCCCATAAATTCCCATGACATGCTATCATAGGCTTTTTCTAAATCAATCTTTACCACCATATATCCTTTTTTGCCTCTAAGCTTGTTCAGCGAGTGTACTACTTCTTTAACAACTATGATATTATCTTGTATGCTCCTCCTAGCAACAAAACTAGTTTGGTAGGGTGATACCAAGTTGTCCATTAAAGGTTTAAGCCTATTGACAATTAACTTGGATAAACCTTTATAAATTACATTACACAAAGCTATGGGCCTGAATTGGCTTACCAGTTTTGGTTGATCAATCTTCGGAATCAGCACCAACAAAGTCTCATTGATTTCCCCTATCCTCTCCGGGTGTCTCCATAGTTCCTTTATGAGGTTAGTTACTTCCTTTTTCACTATTTTCCAGTTTTGGTGGTAGAAAATAGCCGAAAATCCATCGCTGCCAGGTGCTTTGAATCCTCCTATCTGAAAGAATGCTTGTTTTACCTCCTCATCTTGAATATCTCTCCCCACTCTCTACAACCTATCACTTTCCACTGCACCCCATCACTGATTTGTGTGCAGCCATTCTCTGCTCTCCTTTTCTTCACCGAATAGACTTTGATAGAATTGCTGAAACATTTTAACTATTTGTTCTTCCTCCTCTACCCAATCTCCTTCACCACTGGGTAGCATTTTGACTCTATTTTTCCTTCATCTAATCAATGTTTTTGAGTGGTAATATCTTGTGTTTCTGTCACCTTCCTCCAGCCATCTCCCCCTTGATTTTTGGTACCACAACACTTCTTCTTGTCTTAAAACCTTCATTAATTCATCCTCCAATTCAACTTCAAGTCTTACTAAGAAAGGGTTGTTTCTTCTATCAATTGAACTTTGTATTCCATGCAAGCGGTTAAGTAATCTTCTCTTCTTCCATTCTACATGCCCAAACACTTCTTTATTCCATCTTATGAGCTCTTGCTGCAATACATTTAGCTTTATATGTGCTTCATTTCGCCTCCTCCAGCCTGCCTTCACTGTTTCTTCAAAATTTTCATGCATTTGCCACATGGCTTCATATCTGAAACTTCTCTTCCTTACCACCTGATTTTCAGCTTCCAGCTTTATGATAATAGGATGATGATCCGAACAGATTCTTGAGCTAACATAAACCTCCGCATCTACAAATTTTTCAATCTATTGCAGATTTACTAAGCATCTGTCAAGAAGTTTATGCACTCGTTCTAGACCTTGCCATTTCGGTCCTTTCCATGTGAAGAAAAGGCCCTTCGTGTCAATATCAATGAATCCACAATCTTGTATCCATTCATTAAACACCCTACATCTTGCTTCATTAACTCTACCACCCCCTTTTTGCTCCCGGTTTTGATTTCGTTGAAGTCACCAGCGACCGTCCACGGTTCCGTGATATTACTAGCCATTCCCTTGAACACAGACCATAATTGTCGTCTTTTTTGTTCACAGGGGCTGACATATACGGCAGTAAATAATAACTCCTTTCCTTCTAATCCCAGCTTACACTGTATGAATTGCTCATTCTCTTCCTTCACATCTATTTGCAGGTTTTCATTCTTCCAATCCATATCCCCCCCTGAAAATCCCTCAGCTTCCACTCTTACTGAAAATTTGAGGCCCCAGCTCTGTATTGTTCTCTGAGCCTTAATACCACTGATTCTTGGCTCTAAGATTACAATTATATCTAGCTTTTGTTAGCTATCATATCTTTTAGAACAGCCGCAAAGTCTCTGCTAGTTGCCCCCCTACTATTCCATATAAATACCTTCATTGTAAACTTTAAATCAAGGACAAGGATCAGTTTACCTCAATCTGCAAGTGCAAGTGTGCGGTACACTTCCTCCATTTGCCCATCCTCATTAGCGAACCGTGAATCCTCATCCACTAATCCCCATAGGTCTTCTAATTCCATGGCATTTCCTTCGAAATTACTAATCCCATCTTCTCCTTGTCCGCCATATTTAATCTTTTATCGATTGCAAGGTTCCAGTTACAAACTCAGAGCTTCCCTCTTCTATCGTCTTCTCGCTCCTGTAGCTATTTGTTAATCCACCTTGATACCTTCCGGCACCTTTTTTTGCCTTCTCTACAATAACTTTCTTTTCCTCCTGTGTCGCTTTCTGACGAATGACTTTTTTTATTTAATAAGCATCTCGCTATATCAGATAAGATCATGATCTTAACATTCTGCGAAAAAAATCATGACTTTAATTAACAACTCAACCTATATTTTCTATGTTATTTTGGATGTTTGTTTACTTGTCAGTTAATAATTTCGTCAATAATTATATTTTTTTTTCTTACCTTCAATAATATATATATGTGCGTGTATGCATGTAAATTATCCATTAATTAGTTTTTAGGCTAGACGATAAATGAGATAAATGAGAGAGGCGGGTTTAGTAATTACTATGAATTTTATTATATTTGATTTTCATTCCCTCTTGTATAAAATTATCAGTAAACATTTGTTCACCAAAAACAGAAGTTTATATTTGGATAACTGACGGTGGTGCTAAATATAAATCATATTTTTAATATTTGTTAATTATTTTATAATTTATTTATATTGATGTTGTTCAAGTTTTCACAATAATAAGGAGAAGGGATTATGTTGTTTTAGAAAATATATCATATTAACTAATTTAAATAACTTATTTAATATGATCAAATTGTATAAATATGTCTTATATTAAATATGTGAATGAGTAATAAGCATCTAGGTATCAGTGACTTGTAAGTGATATCAATTTTTTCATGAACAAATGGAATAAACCCATGAACAACACAAATTGAACAAACCTCATTTGCAAAATGTACAACTTTTGGAATGCAAATATTAACAACACAAACTAATTTCTAGTGACTAGAGCTCCATCTGACTAGTCAACGTCAGAGCTTCGATGGCTAACCTTTGGAGCTACTATGATGGGTAACTGCTAGTGACGAGTTGTTGGTGCTCCGACAGCTAATGAACCTTTTTTAAAAATAAAAATTAAAATAAGGATATTATTGTTTTTTTATTTACAAATCTTAAATTCATTTTAGTCTAGGAATAAACTTTAGCTGATTGTATGGTATAATAAATAGTTAAGGGCTCTTAAATCCACACTAGAACAGACAATGTCGCTAGACACTAGGGCTCTTAGGCTCATAATTTAAAATGAAGAATTTTAAATATAATTTTGATATATGCACGTGCGTGTGTGTATCAAATTCACAACTTTATATTTAAGAGATTTAAAGAAAAAGTGTGGCATTACTTTATTAAGTTACAAAATCCTGCAGGCATGTATGTGAATTTTTTTTTTTCCATTTAATAAACATAGCGTTTTATCAGATAAGATCATGATTTTAACCACACACAACATATATTTTCTATGCTATTCTGGATGTTTCTTAACTTGTCAGTAAATAATTTCTTCAATAATATATATATACTTCTGGCAAAAAAAAAAAAGTATATACACCATTACACCCTACTTTTTTTTAGGAATATTAAGGAAATTACTTAAATTACTTTAAAGTATTTATATTTATTATTTTTTCTTCAAGCTAATTTGTCTGATTTATAAACTAATATAATTTAATCAAATATAACATATGATATGATTAAGTAACTCATTTAGATTCCTTAATCTCTCCAAAAAAAAGTTAATCAGTTCTTATATTCAAGACCAGGGCTACTAAGCTAGTATATATTATCCATTAATTAGTTTCTAGGCAAGAGGTTTAATGAGATAAATGAGCTAGGAAGGCGGATTTAGTATGAACTTTATTATATCTGATTTCATTATAAAAGTATTAGTAAACATCGGTTCACCAAAAATAAAAGGATTTAGCGGCCGTTTATATGGGCTTTTTTTTTATAAGAAAAGTGTTTTTTTTCTAAGAGTAAAGTGCTTTTTTTTTTATTAATTTATGTGTTTTGATTAGAGCTTTTAAAAAAAAAGGAAAAATTCTGTCTCTCTTTTTTAAATATTTAATTTGGAGCTTAAAAAAAGCAAGTACTTCTTCCGGTCCTAATTATAAGACATATTTAACCGATTTTGGGAGATTAAGGAAGGGAGTTAAATTAGTTAATTTTACTTATTTTCCTAAAATGCCTTTATATAAATTTTCAATAACATTAACATACTTCCCCGACCTAAAATTTTCTTTTCCATGCTTTCTAATTGAAATGATAATCTTACTACATATACATATATGTGTGTGTTTTTTTTTGGGCACACACCCCCCACAAACACACACAAATACAAACCCTCACATCCCCCCACCCCACACACATGTATACACATCCACACACATAAATACACACATACTCACATAAATATATATGTGTGTACATATAAGTGTGTGAGCATGTACACACATATATACATAAACACACACACACATTTATATAATGCGTGTGTATGTCTATATGTGTGTGTATACATATATAAATATGTGTACACACATATTGATAAATTAACGTTAACTCATTAATAAACAAATTAAAATCCAACAATTTAAAAGTTTTATTGATTGGAAAATTTTATGCACCTAAATGCATATACTTACCAAAAATTAAACACATTTGAGAGAATAAAATAGGGGTGTTTTAGGAAAAAAATTGACAAAACTTTAAATTTTATCCTATAATTAGGACCAAAACCAACTCTTAAATGTTATCTTATAATTAGGACAGAAAAGAGTATAAAATAAAAGAGAGAATAAAATAACAAATGACCGGTTCTTCTTTAATAATTCATTTTGACACTAATTACCTTTAATTTTCAACAAAACAACAACCCTTATCTCCAGACCTCGAGCCCCTTGTGACAGACTTCCATTGTTAGGAACTTGACGAAGGAAAATCTCTTTCATTTATCTGTTTTTCATCAGATGTGGATGTTATGGTGTTAATTTTTGCTACGATGATACCGATGATATATCTATTAATTCCTCTTAGATATATGATAGATGACCGGAGACTTCACGATTTTTTATCTGCTCATTTTAGTAATTTTATTAATAAAAAAGTGATTTAATATTCTTAACATCCAAACAGTTTTTTTTATTTAAATGTGTTTTTTAAATAATATATACAAACGTAAAATAGTTTTAACTTAAAATTAAAATATTTTTTAAGAGTAATATTAAAAAAGTATTTTTTTTTTTAAAAAAAAAAAAGCTCATCCAACGGGCTCTTAATAAACATCTTAGTTTCATAGAGAACATTATACTTATAAGTTTAGAAATTGTCTCACCCATATATAAGTGAGTGAGTCCTGTTATTAAGAGAAGAGATAGAAAAAATTAATGAGACCCACTCACTTATATGTGAGTGAAGTAAAAAAAATGTTTCTGCCTCAAAGGCAGAAACATTAAACCTCAAATTTAATAGTATTTATTTTTCTCACTGTCTAGTATATTATGTTGCTTTTTTTCATTTACTTTTTTGACTAAGATAAAAGGGCAACGTAAAAGCTATATTTTGTAATCGCATACTGGTAGGCATGTATTTTTCCCGCTATTTTAGATATTTATTCGTTGGTTAATATTTTCTTAATAATAAATACTGATTTTTATTAATTTTATAACTATGTATAAATTAACATTACTTAGTTTTTGAGTCAGGTGCTAAGATTTGGATTGAAATGCTAGTTATTGATATCTATAGCATGGTGTTTATTGAGATGCAAAACTTGATGTACTACATATATTAAACAACGAAACATCTCCAAAGATTAGAATTGTCTTACGTACTAATGTTGTAATTAAGAAGCATCACATATAATTCATGTCACATACTCCATATTATATGAATATTATATAATTAATCTAAACTTACAACTTCACATAATTCTGAATTTGATCAAATTCTTTAGCTTACTATAATAGTTTTTTGTTTTGTGAAAATAATTTAATTAATATCAAGTATTCACTACTAAAAATAATATGATATAGTCAGTATTCCCTCCGGTCCTAATTAAATTTATCCACTAAAAAGGTGTTGGGTTGGGTGGTAAGAAGTTCATTTCAAACCTCTCTTCCCTTCTCGTCTCATGCATATGTTGGCTTGTTTTGATCTCTTTGATTATTCCTTTGAGTGTGGACATGGAGGGCACAAGAGAAGCCTAAATTAAGAATTGTAGAAATCAATCTGGAGTTCGAAAGATGTTGAAGAGGAAAGAGAGAAACGGTGGGTTATGTCGTTAATGACAATGATATATTTCAAAGATACAAATAACAGTGATTCGATACGAACATATGATATTCATTATATCATGTATTGTACGAGCTAGAGGTAAGTTTTCTATTCATGCTTACCTCCTCACTAGTCACTAACAACACTAGAGACATGTCCTAGCCTGCAACATCCAATTGCTCAAGACAACAAATGACCGACTTTTTTTCATTCTTTTTAAAATCACATATTATTACATTTTTATTATATTTCATATAAAAAAAAAAGTTGCTTGCAATTGAAGTTTATTATTGGAAAAAGACGCGCTGATGAATGTGGCTTTTCACAAACAAATAAAAATGAAATGACAAAACTATCAGTAGTACTCCAACCAAATGAATGATTCTCATTAATATATACATGGGTTAAGGTGTAAAAATACATATGGGCTTTTTCTCCCGGAGCAAAAATACACATGTGGTTACCATTTTTGTGCAAAATTCACATCCCACCGTTAAGTCACTGTTCACCGTGATGAGAGAGAAAGAGTTGAGGTGAACAGTGACTTAATAGTGATATGTGACTTTTGCACCAAAATAAAAAGCATATGTGTATGGGGAAAAAGCTTATGTGTATTTTTGCACCTTAACCCTATATATATTTACTATTATCTTCCTCATTCTCTGGCCGACCTTCAATTTTTTTTTTTAGGACCACATATATAGATGATATTTGACTGCCCTAATCTTTTTCCCCCCCATCAGATGCCATGTTCATTAAAAGATAAATCCAAACGTTACAACGTCCAAAAACAACAGTAAAGAAATGCCAAAAAATCATCAGCCAGGATCTAATAATTAACAACAATTTCATTACCATTCCTCTTTGGATTCAACAGACAAAAGAGTCAGAGACTCTCACCAAAGGGAGGGGGCTCGATTCTAAAGTTAGTCAAGGCACTAAGAAAGGTATCCTAGGCGATATAAGCTTATGGAAAGCAGGCTGAGGGGGAGGCACATGTACTCTCAATCCTATATGCCCTATAAATCAAAGTCATAACTTTCTACCCTTAGACTGTGATAAGCCCAACCCCTTTTTCAAAATTGTTATAGCAAAAAAAAAAAAAAAACAGAAGAAGAAGAAGAAAAAGAGGAAAACAACAACAACAATTTCATTAGATGTAGTAGCAGTGGCCTATTGATTCGGTCGGCTGAACACGACCTCTTTTTTGAAGTTTTGGCAACCCAATCGACTACATTGTTTGCTGATTGCTCTAATATAATTATCGTTGTTATTATTATTAATTTTTTATTTATTAATCACAGTGGGAGTGATTAAAATATCGACGGAATTATTGAAGAATCCTACAGCTAATGATGCCTTATGAATTATTGATAATTTGATATTATTATCGCGGTCATGTATATGGGCCCCTTTAAGTCATTTAAGAATTTCACATTGTGAATTTATAACTGCAAGCCAGAAAGGTTTATTTTTTTTTTTGGTTTGAATGGAAGGTTTATATTTATGTTCAAACCGTCTGATACGTTTCTGACTCAAGGATACAACGGCGTCGTTTCGAACTCATTATTTGGGTGGAGTAGCTAAAATGCAGTATTATGTTCAAATTAAAGGAAGTAGATATTTACAATATAATATGTAGAACATTCCAGATTAATGCATGCACAATCAGTCAATGACACTGACTACCCTCAACTTCCTTTAAAATATACATTCCATCCATCCCTTCTAAATATAAGATATTTTTAATAAAATATCAGCTATCAATTATTTGTTTCTAATAGAAGAGCTAGATATACTTTTATTAAATTTTCCGCTAAAAAAATTAAATAATTTTCCCATGTAACTCAGTCCTTACCTCATTTTATCACTGTTCAATATGTTACTGTTAGCTTTTGTTTTTTGTTTTTGTTTTTGTTTTGAATTGGTGATACTGACTGGTTATTGTTAACTTTTGAAATTCATATTTGACTCTCCCCATGAAATAGTTAAGTAGTAAAAAGTATTTTCATAATAAGATTGTATTTATAAATCATTCAATCAACGAAGGCTTGTTTAGTTGATAATAGGATGAGATTGCAATTTATAAAAGGTTAACGGCAAATTGTAACACCAAAGTATTTTGCTATGAACGTTTAGCACAATTAAGTTTTGAATTGTATAATTTTAACAATTTCATTAAATTGATCCAAATATCTATCAGTTTTTTTGGTGTGAATAAAAAAAAATTCTACTAGTTTTT
Organism: Acacia confusa; assembly: GCA_037074495.1. Taxonomy (NCBI): domain Eukaryota; kingdom Viridiplantae; phylum Streptophyta; class Magnoliopsida; order Fabales; family Fabaceae; genus Acacia; species Acacia confusa. Next base: position 8,317,623 of record CM073509.1, read on the forward strand.
TAGTGTACGACCCCTCGTTCTCCCTCCATCTTTATAACCAACATTTGGATCAATTCAATAAAATGGTTAATTGCACCATTTTAAAATATTATGTCTACTCATGCACCCTTTAAAACTCAATTGAGCTAGGCGCTGAACTAAGTACTAACAAAACTCATTTGCCAAAATTGCATCTTACAATAAAAATAACAACGTCTTATCCCTTTAGATAAGATCAGTTACATGGATCACATGACACCATTATACTCTATTGAAAACTAAATCTTTAAACAAATTATTAACCAATAGATCTTGCTTACATAACCTCATTGAGGGTTTGCTTAACTCTTCCTCTACCTGATTTTAAAGAGCTCCATACTCCTTATCAACCCTTATCACCAATGCATCAATGGTCGTGTTTAGACGTGTCCAAACCAGCTTAGATAATTTTCTACAATTTTTTCCTTAATAAATGTCACTCCAACTCGTTCATTTGTATGATTATTATGAATCTTATAATTTCTTGTATGACAACACATCCATCTATCCCCATCTCGGCTACTCTTATTTTATATTCATGTTGTTTCTTAAAGCCCAACATTCACTACCATGTTGCATTGCTGGTTTTATAGCAATTTGATAAAACTTCCTTTTTACTTTATCAGGGACTTTCCAACCACAAATAACCCCAATACTTTTTCTCCATTTATACTACCTAGCTTGAATTCTATCATTTACATCTTCATCAATTTAACCATCTTATTGTATAATTGATCTCAAATATTTTAGCTTTGCCACTTATCGAATGACTTGTTCTCCCAATTTAACCTCCACATCATTTCTCACTTGTTTCTTGTTGAACTTGCAATGTGTACATTTTGCTTTGCTCCTACTTAAACGAAACCCCTTTGACTACAAAGTCCTTCTCCATATTTCAAGTTTAGAGTTATTCCCCTACATTGATTCAACCAACAGAATGATATTTTCAGCAAAAAGCATGCAATTAAAGATCTCTTCTTTAATAAGCTTAGTTAGAACGTCGACCACTAGGTTAAACAAATAAGGAATTAAGCAGGTCTCTGATGTAGACAAATCCTTATAGAAAAGTCATTTGTCCCACCTCTAGGCATCTAACACTAGTTGTTACCCGTCATACATATCCTGAATGACTTTAATATATGCAACACATACCCTCTTCTTTTTCAAGCCTTTCCAAAGTACATTTTTAGACACATGATTATATGATTTTTCTAAGTCAATGAAAATATACGTAAGTCTCTTCCTTTACTCTGATACTTTTTCATGAACCCCTTAGTAAAATTGCATCTTATTGTAATGATAAATCATCCAAAGACATAAGGTAGTAAGTGAACGAGATATTGGTTAAAAATGAGGGGCTTCAATGAAATATGAGAAAATGACAAAAAGAAAAAATACCATTTAAACTTTAAAATCATATTGACAATAATAGCAATGGAGTTAATAAAAACAATAAAATAATTGACAGTTCTATCTATTCAAAAATTGCCTATTTGATATTTTAAAATTTAAATGGTATTTTATTAAGATTTTTTCATGAAATAACTGTGGCAATTGTTAAAAAATTAATCAAACTAATATATGTGTGTGTGTGTGTGTGTTTTTTTTTAAAAAAATGCAAATATATAGGCGAATAGGAAGGTCGAAGCAGATTTTTCTTTTGGTTAATGAAGGCGAAGAAGATTCACTAAAGTCAAGGAGAAGAAAAAGTTAGTAGGGTGGGGCCTAAACAGTTAAAACCGTGACTGGCCCCACATTTCCCGCGTGAACGTAACGGCCCTCCCGACCGGGCCCCACAGCCTTCTTCTTGGGAGCATCTCCAATCGCCATCACATACATTTTTTATTACAAAAGTAACTTGTTTCGAGAATAAAAAAATTATTGAATAAACTTAAATATCATAGATTAATTTAATAATTATTTAAAAATAATATTACTCGTTTTTAAATTAAATTAAATTATTGAAATATAAAATTAACGAAATGAAAAAATTAATACATTTTTATTACATAGCCAGAGAGAAGGAATGAAAAGAGTAAACAAAAAAAATATATATTGGATGCTTTTGAAATAAACAAAGTTCCAATTTACTTTCCAGGTGTATGCTTTAAATGATCACAAAGTCTATTTTTACGCAAGGTCAAAAAAAGAAGAAGGAGGGGAATATCCAACTCATTAGTTTCAATTCTTCCAATTCTGTCATTGGCACAAGACAAAGAAAGGAACCAAACCATCAATTTGCAAAATGCAAATAATTAATTTATATAATAATATGCCTTGAAGGGGAAAAATAATTGTAAAGAGAGAGACTTGTTCATCAGTATATTCCAAATATCACACCGATCTTCCATTTTTCTAAAGCAACCTTCCCTAATCATTGCTTAATATAGTGTAAATTAAACAAAACCCAGCTGGATTAATTTTGATCCTTTTCTTTGGTACTTATCACAACATCTTTATATCTTCAAAGATCAAACACATCAGGAAAAGAACAAAGGAATGAACAAAAAAGGTTGGAAGATAAGAACTTATATAAGTTTTGATGATGACAAAAGCAGATTTAAATTCCCAGGTTCTTCATCTTCCCCACCAATTCTTTCTTTACAATCTCTCACCAAACAAACCTGATCTCTAACCCTAGCAACACCTACTGATCATATGACTATAATTGCAGAGCTAATATATATATATAAATATATAATATATGAACATGCATGATGATGACAGAGCAAAAGACAATAATAAGGAAAGCCCTGTTGAAAACAGGGTGGCATCTTCTGTTTTTTTTCTTATTTGTTTTTATCTCAGAGCCTCGAATCCTTTCTCCTTCCTCACATGCTTCTTCAGTTTCAAACCACCTGCACAAACACAACCCACAGAATCAAACATGACCCAAAAAATAAAATAAAGGATTAAAAATCGAGAAAGAAAAGCTGTATGGCTTTTTCTCTGATGATCTGAGCCTGTGGAAAATGCAGGCAAAAGTTGAAGAATATAATGGTGAGATGAAAAAGCAGACAATCATATCATCATCAGGCAATTGACTTAACCAAAACCCTCTCTTCTTTTTTGAACTCGACCTTGGAATTTTTTTTAAATACCCCTCTTTCCATTAAAAGTAAATGTCAAATTTTTTTATTAAGGTTGCATACAGATCAGATGTTTCAAGTACAAAAATTCTCTGACACGCCACTACCTGGAAAAAAAGAGTCATATATAGTAGAAACCCGTGTTGCTCCGTATGATTTAGCAGAGTGATTACTGAAATTTTACTATGAGAAAGTCCTACTGAATCACTCTCTCTTTCTTTCTCATAAATTTTTTTTGTTTCATCCTGTTTTATAATTTTTTCTGGGTAAAACAGGAGAATTGGGTAAGAAAGCGAGAGCAGTAGATGATATTATGAGCAAACAAACTAATTATTAATTGTTTGGATGCAATTTGTTTCTGAAACGGAATGATGAATGTTACTGAAGCATTTCAGACACCAGGACAGGCCATAACGTCCTTCAAAAAGCTGTTTCGTACACACAAAACAACCACACACAAAATCATCAAAATAAAAAGCGCCACGTGATGTGTACCCCAATCTCAGAAAATCATATAAAGAAAAATAAAAAATGAACCAAACAGGAAAAAAAAAAAACACAGCATGCCCAATTACATCAAGAATCAGATCTCAAATTCATCATTATTAAAACCGATCGATCGATCCAGAGAAACTATAGAAAAGAAGCGAAGAAGCCGATCGATCGAATTACCTTGGGGCTTGCAATGAGGCGGATCTTCGAAGAGCGAAAGAGAGAGCTGCTTGTGAGCGACTCCAATGTCGAACAGAATCAGGCCAGATTTAGGGTCATCGACGATGATATCCTTCACCGGAAGCCATAGAAATAGCTCTTCCTGAGAGAGACCTTCAACTCCGATGAGGCTACCGTAGGTGAGATTAGCTCTCACCACGCTCTCGAAGAACACTCTGTTTTCGTATTTCGTCAGGCAAGGTCCGTCGAGAAAAACCTCCAAGAGGCCGTTTTCCGACAACGTGTAGGACTTAACCTCGTCCGGCAAGAGCCCAGCCGGCAAGCCTTTTGAGCGAAGGAGGTCATGAATGGAAGAGGAGGAGGAGGAGGAGGAGGAGGAGAGAGAGTGTGGAGAAGAGAAAGAAAGGAGAGAGAGAAGAAGGAAGAGAGAGAAGAAGGTGTTAAAGAAGGCCATGGACATGGTTGCTTGCACCAAAAAGAGAAAGGCACATCACATGTGGAGGATCAAGAAGGAAGGAGGGTTTAAGGGAAGTTTCTTTTGTGTGTTGTTGTGAGAGAGGCTGGAAAATAGAAAGACTATTTTAAGGATAGGTTATACAGTCATTAATTTACCATACTGCCCTTCATCACTCGCTCCCATTTTGTCATTGTATATGTATATGCTATGCTGCTCCTAAGGCCAAATCCAAACAAGATTTTCTTTTTTCGGTGCCAAAAAAAAAGTTTTTTTTTTAATTGGTAGTTTCCTTTATTTAATTTTTGTTTCATCCATTATTTAATATAAGAGCCAATTAGTTCCTTTTTAATAAAATTAAATAAACTAATTAATTATAATATTTATTTTGTATTATTAGATTATATATTAATGTATAAGTTACGGAAATTAATTTTAAAAAATATAAATATAAATATTTTAATGTAACTTATTTAATTTCCTTGTTTTAAAAAAAGTCAGCTCTTATATTAAGAAATTAATCTATTAGATAAACATATAGCATTTCTAAAAACAAAATTGAGAATAAAACTGTGTTAATTTAATCAGACAACATGCAAGTATATTAAATATTCGTTGGGAGAGTTTTTCATCCTTATGTATTTTTGTCAACTTAATTTATATTAGTTGTTGGCCAAATATATATATATATATATATTAGTTGAATTCTACTTTAGAATAGAAGTAACATTTTTTTCATATAAAATTGAATCATACAAATGAAATTATACGCTTTTAAAGTTTACTTAAAGTGTTTGATGATCTATAAATGAGAGAAAAATGCTTATAAAGTACACTGATATACAATTAGTAGAAATTTAAAAAATTAAAGTCCTATTTTCTATATATTTGCATTCATATACATATATATGGTAACAATTTTAAAACATCCTTGCATAGAATAAGTATGCCTGACATGTATATCACTATATATAGTAAGTAAGTAATTTTGTCTGGCGAAAATAAAATAATTGCAATTTTTAAGGAAACTGAGTATATGTAACTTTCATAAAAAGAAATAATAAATAGTTTCTATAAAAAAATTTTATCAGGAAATGCAATTTTTTATTTTCCATAAAAAAAATGGTGGGTCTTTGATGTTTGTTGTTTTGTAGTTATGTTATTATTAATGTAGTGGTTGGTTTCCTTGCTTGATGCTTGTTTTAATTTTTCTTGAAAGTTTCATGCTTTGTTTAGTCTAAACTAATTACAATGTCTGTGCTTAATTAAGTTCCCTTCTCCTAAAGTACAAGCAAAATGATTCTACATAATATATCTTGTTGTAAATTTAATTATATTTTTTTTTGCCAGTAAATTTTAATTATATTAATTACCATTCAAAATAACTTTGAAATTAATCTAGGTTTTGTAATGTAATTGAGTTCAAAGATTAGTGGAAGATGTCTGTTGGCGGCTACAGCCTAATTAAAGGTTAATTTTAAATATTATATTATAATTATTAATTTCTTGGATTAGTATCAAACAGTAAATGGCTTTAACTTAAAGAAATGTATTATAAGGATGTTTTGATTGAGCAACTTGAGCAGTTGCTCGATTGAAGGATCTAGACCGTCTAAGTTTTTCTGAAGAGTTGGATTTACAAAATTTACATTTATACTTTATTTCATCATAATTTTTTAAAATAAAATTAATAAAGGATATTTTTTTAACAAAAAAAAAGTAAAATTTATATTATGAATACATATTTTTAGAAAATATTCATTTTATAACCATACAACCGTAATGTACTGTGACATGTCTAGTACATAGCATAAAGTATAGTCAAAATCATATTTTTTAAAAAATAAAATAAAATAATTATGTGTACATATTATACCAGATATTGCTACTAGTATTTATATTGAAGAAAGGGGGTCCAGTTAAGGGCGAGGGGGCAGAAGTGTGTGGGCAGGGAGGGGCATGATGGGAATTAAGGTGGAGATATTATGATGATGATCCCCAGAGATAAAGTGGGAGCAATTAATTAGAAACACAATGATCATAAGATATTGTTTTAAAAAAAGCAACGCATCATCATAATGATTGAATGAATTCAATTTAACCATGGTTAAGAATAAAGGGCTTTATGGTCTATACACAATGCCCCACAAAAAATACAAACATGGTAGGGAAATGCAGAAGGGGTGGGCATAATTAAGGTTGTCAAACTCGAATTTTAATAAATTCGTGATAATGATGTAAAATTGTATAATTAAGGTTGTCAAACTCGAATTTTGATTGTATTAATAGTGTATAATTAAATAATTAAAATATAAAATGACAACAATTTAATTTAAATATATTTGAAATTCAAATAATTAAAATTAAATACATCAACAATTATAATTTATTATAGTCATTTTTTTAATAAAATTCATAAATAAAGCCACTGAATATGATTAGATAGAAAAAGTTAACACAAGTTCAAGAACAAGTTAATACAATTTTGCTAGCTGAAAAATAAAAATTGTAAACTCGATATGTCAACTTGTATGTTTGACTGAAGTTATTCCTTCACGAGTTTAAAAGTGATTCGACACGATTTTGCATGTAGAAATGTAAAAAAGGTAAACTCGAAGAGTTAACGCACTAGTTTGCCGACATACTATGAAAAATAATCAATTAATTAAACAAAAGATTACATGCTTTCTTTAAAGCATTTTATCATTAACTGGCCAATTAACCAAAATTTCTCCAATTAATAACACTCCCTCATGTTCTAAATACAAGATTTAGTTTTTAATATAAATGTACTACTAACAATATTTTATATCAACAATAACAACAGAATGTAGTAATTTTTATTAAGGATAATTTTAATATTTCATAGTAAAAAATAACTAATTTTAACAATTTTTCATAATCTACATAAAATAATTGATTAATTAAAGAAGTAAGGAAAAGATTAGGGGATACTGATTTCTTTTGTCATCCTCCACAACATATTAGATGATGCTTAAAAAAACACTGTATGATTTTTGAATATTGGATATGAACCACAAATTAGTTTAAAATACAAGATGCTATCTTCAATCTTTAATATAAAATTTAGTAAACTATTTTGAGATATTAAAAAAGCAGAATAAATTATTTAATTAAAATATATGTCTCATGATTTCTTTGAAATACTTATATATATCATTATATTATACATTTTTTATAAGTCGGACAAATTAGTCCACAGAAAAATAATAAATATAATTTTTTTAAAGTAATTTGATTAATTTCTTTAAATTAATCAATTGATCTTATATCAAAAAATAATATTACTACTTCTCCGGTCCTTAATATAAATGATGGAGTTGATATTGGTTTTAAATATAACATATATTTTTCATAATTAAGGAGGAGAAGGGGTAAAAAAATTAATTAATATTAATTTTATACGACATATCAATTAATTTTATTAATCGAATCAAATTAGATAAATTTATTTTATATTAAGTGTCTGAGTATTATTTAAACAATGGCTAATGTATACTTTTAGTCTTTTAAGTCTCACATAAGATATATTTTTTGTCATTTAACTTCATCAAGTTTATTTTTAGTTATATATTTTTAACATCGTTAATGTTGCTAACGAAAAATGTTAACGCTGCAAACTCAGCTGATGATTGAGCAGTTGACAGAGCATATTTAAGTTTTAATTTTCTTCATATAATATATTTAAATTATTAAGCTAAAATAAACTAACAAATCGATGCAAATGAAATTGAGATTTTGATATTTAGATTATTAAACTAAAATTTTTATATTTAGATCATTAAACTAATTTTTTAAATATAATCAAGGTTTTGATAATGACGGTTTCATCAGGGATTTATATATTTTAAAATTTATGCATATTTTAAATTTTAAATTAATAGATTTTAATTACACAATCAACATTTAAACTTATATAATCATCAATTGAGTTTGATACAACAACATTTTCCATTAGTAATATTAACGGTGTTAAAATTATAGGACTAAGAGTATATTTTATAAAATTAAAAGATAAAAAATATATCTTATATAAACTTAATTAAAGGACTAAAAACATACTTTAACTTTAAAAATATACATTACATCACGATATGCATTGCATCATGTTAATCCGAAATTACACGCAATCATTTTTTTAAGAACAAGAATACGGATGCAGAGGATTCTTCATTCTACATTGGAGGCAGGTCAATGTGTATTTGCATGGTGATTGGGAGGTCAAACGGTAAATCGGATATTTCGTAGTTTGTGTCAACCGCCCATTTGCTCATGCAAGTGGGAGAGAGTGACATTTCCTCACTTCAACTGGCAAGATTGAGGATTAATTTGGATCAAGTTAGATTTAAGTAAACACGTGAAAGTGATTCTACCTCGTAAAAACAAAAATTATTGGAAAGATTAAGATTAATGAGGCCGAAATAGGAGAGTTAAGGGCATGTTTAGCATGAGGTCTACAAGGGTAAAATCTATTTAAGTTTAAAATGATGTTTGATGACATGATTTTGTTATGGAGATAAGGAATATCTAGGGTTTAATTATAGGATATTTAGAGTTATCATTAATTAGGATATTAAATAAGGATATTTATCCATTAAGTTATGACTTATTATCTTAATATGGGTAGTATCTTAATAAAATAGGATATCTAGGATGCTATAATTTTAGATTTGAATTTGAATTTTAAATTTAAATTTATGATTTTGATTTGAATTCAATTGTTATTTTATTATTATTTTATATCATTTCTAGTTCTCTATTTTATAGAGCTTACGTTGTAGTTTTGGTCGATTGATTAAATAAGACTTTTTTTTTGAATATTTTTTCTCCTCCCTCTCCCTTGGTTTGATTTCCTCATCTCTTCTCTAGTCTCTCTCCTCCTTTTCTCCAACCTGATTGACCCTCTATCGATACTCCATCAACTATAGTTAAAGAAGAGAATGAATAAGGAATTAAGGATCAAAGAGAATAAATAATCAAGGTAGGGAGAGAGGAGAGAGAGCAAGACAGGGGTTGAAGATGATGTTGAAGAGAGAGAAGATGGCAGGTGAGATAAACGAGAAGAAAAAATACCTCTGATCTTTATTATAAAACACCAACTACCAATTCACACAAACCAATAAAAATAGTTAAAAGTATTGAAGTTGCCATAAAATTCATATAATTTCCAATATTTTTCTTACTAAGTACACTAAACTTAAATATCACATTAATTATTACTCTCTCACACTACTCTTATTAAATATGGGCAAACATGAAAAGATACATTAAATGTTCTCTGAAAGCTTATAAGTGTCCTATAAAAAAAATAAAAAATACTTATTAATTGATTCTTTATAATAAAGATCAGAAGAAATAACGAAGTTTAACAGAGTTAATGTGGGGGGTATTTTTTGTTCTCTTAAAGGCTTCACACACACACCCAAATAAATATTATGGATCTAAATACCCCTTCATTTAAACTTTATTGTTAGATTTTGACCTTTGTCGTTCTTTTTTTACCATCACGAGTTGGGAGATTTTTCCAGATTTTGTTATCCTACCTGTGATTTTCCAAATGGTTGTGGGTCAGTGGTGTCACGTCAGGATTCTAGTTGCATTTGGCCCACGTGTAAAACATGCAGTGATTGAGGTCCCTCGCATGGGACCATGAGCCCACAATCTATTATTCCCCCAAATAATACGTAAATATACCAAGGATATATAGTAAAACTCGTCGGTGGTTTAGATTTAAGTTAAATTGGGACTAATTTAGGGTTAACTTAAAATTAAACTGGTAAGAAACTGAAAATTTCAAGATTATTAATATTGAATTATAAAAAAATAATCATTTTTTAAAAATTAATCTGGGTTAATGCCCTCCTCTTCTTTATAGCAAGCATTATTTATAGTATTTTATAATTAACTACTTTTTGTGGTCTTTATTATAAGATACCAACTATCAAATGTTTTTTGTCCTTGTTATAAGGCACTTGCAAGTTTTCAAAATGTAACTAATTTATTTTTCTATGTCTGCCCATATTTAATAAGGGTAATGGGAGAAAGTACTATATTTGAGTTTAGGGTAATTAGTAGGGGTAATATTAGAAATCACTTGAATTTTATGACAACTTTAATGCTCTTAACTAACTACTCCCTCTGATTCTTATTATAAGGCACCAACTGTCAAGTGTTTTTTGTCCTTTTTATAAGGCACGTGCAAGTTTTCAAGGTGTAATTAATTTATTTTTCCATGTCTGCCCATATTTAATAAGGGTAGTATGAGAGAGTACTATATTTGAGTTTAAAATAGTTAGTAGGGATAATATTAGAAATCCCTTAAATTTTATGACAACTTTAATGCTTTTATCTAACTTTATTGGCTTGTAAGAATTAGTAGTTAGTAGCTTATAAAAATGACTATAAGAAATATATTAGTTTATGAGAGTTGTTACTTGATGTTTTTATTGTTTTATAAAAAGAATCAAAGGAAATATATAGGATGATGATAGACAGCTGTATCATGGGAGAATGTATAATTTACTTTGAAAATTGAAAAACAAGGGAGTAACAAGTCTCCAAAGTAAACATGTCACATCTCTTCATCAGCAACTTTGTAAGCTTTTCTCTATTCGATCCCCCACACTCCCAGCAACAACTTCACTAACATGAACAGCTTCAAACCCTTGATCTCGTCCTCCTTCAACATGAATGGTGGCCGCAGCCTCCCCCTTGTCCTGTTGTAGTCCGTTTTCACTTGAGTGACTTCTTTCATGCTTTTTTTTCCTTTCTAGTTTCTTCGTCAACTTCGTTTGACTACTACAGACAACGCTTTTAACATCTGATGACAGGGGACGTCTATACCAAGGACATGGTAAAGTTAGGATATAGAGTTCCTTAAAAAAAGATGTCGTAAGAGACACTTATGATGTCCCCTAAAAAAGGGGATGCCATAAGGTGTTTTTCTTTAAAAAAAAAAAATTCTCAGATTCGTGGTTGTCATCGGATCCTAACGCCAGACCAAAGCCAGTTCCTAACGGTGAGTAAGGTGACGATAGAGAAAAGACCAGAGAGATAGGTGAGAGAGGGACGAAGACGAGATCGAGAATGGTAAGAGGTTTGACGAAGAGGGGGAAGGGCTGGTGGAGATCTACGAAGGACTTGGGTAAAAGATAGTCATAGCTCTTGTTGACAGCGTAACAGAGGTTGAGAGTGGGGGGAGCGTCAAACAAATGCTTATCCGACTCAACTTCGGGGGAGGAATCGAATCCGAAGCCGAAGCCCAATTCAATGCAAGCCTTGAGCTCATCAATGTCCTCGTTGGTTATGCTCTTAGAGCGGTAGTTTTTCTAATGACCTTGGATCTAGAGGGAAGACGAAATAAACATTTCAAGAGAGATCCATGACAACCTTTCGCTTCACAAGATCTTAGCAGCCAGTGAAATTCTCAAGGAACTTGCAGGTCCCAAATTCAACAATGTAAGCCCTCATGAAATTTGCCCCACTCGTCGCTAATCTCTTATCATTAACTCCAACATCACGAGCACCATACAAATCATCATCCACCGATTAATTAAGCAGATTTCAGGTAAAAATTGAGAAATTAGGGTTGTTTATAATTTAAACCTTGTTTGCCTTGCTTTTCTCAAGGTATTCTTTGATTGCTTTTGCAGAAGAAATGGCGATGGCGGTGGTGAAGATGGCTGTGGCTTACAGAGAAAGAGAAGCTCTCTTCTTCCTTGTGGAGTGGTGGAGGAGATCTTGAAGAACAAGAACTCAAGAAGGTGTTTAGTAGAGAGACAAAGGAAGAAGATGCGGAAATGAGATGATAGTAAACACACTGATGAATGACCACATAAACCACGAGGTTTTGGCGTCTCTTTTATAATTAAGACGTTTACCATCCATTTAGGTGTCCCAATAGCTAAAAGACTATTTTTTGTGTTCCTTTTAAATTTTGGACACCAAATCTTTACTTTTTGGGGTGCCTTTTCTAAATTGGTTAAAATTGTTTGAAATCAATAAATCCATAAAAATGCAACATGTTTTTTTAAAATACTCCAGGGCAGGGAGTGAGATAAATAATTGACTAAACCAATACTTTTTTTTTTTGGACCAGAACTAACCAATAAATGTATTGTTCAAAAAAAAAAAAAAGAACTAACCAATAAATGTTGGGGCAGGTCCAGAAAGCAAAAGGGATTGAATTTATGTTATTAAGCAGGCAGCGTTATGAAATTTAATGAAGAATTTATTACACAAAATATCTTTAGATACACAGACACACACACATATTTGCCAACAAGATCTTTAGATATCTACACATAAAGACTAAAGAGGATATATACAAGTCCGTCCTTCGTTTCGTATATGTTTTGCCTCTGCAAATGACATAATCTTTTTCACTTATTTTTTCATTTACATCGGAAAACATACAGCCTAATTATTCTTTACTTATTTAAATATTACAAAAGTAGTGTCAAATTTTTTGGCCCTTGAAGTAGTCTTATGTTTGACTTAAAATTTATCCGACAATCCTAAAAAACTTCGGACCAAAATATGATGAGAGATGATCAAATGAATAAATAAAAAGATGAGAATATAAGTTCTAGTCCCGAAAAGCATGCTTGTCAAAGAGAAGGTAATTCGTTAAAACACACACTCTCGCTCTTTGAGCTGAGACTAATTGGCGGCTAAGATATCTATCACACTTAAGAAGGCTAGGGGACACCAGATAAGGGTGGTGAGGTTTCCTTACATACCAAAAATAATTAATCACCTGACTCTAAACCCAACTATATTGGTATAGTCTTTGTATTATATTTTTGTCAGCAAGATCCAACGGGTACTTGTGTTTTGGATGGTCTTGGTTTTACTAATGGGCCAGTCCAGTTCCAGCCCAGTTGGCCTTCCACAATATATCATCACTTCCTCCAATTCCAAATCAGGCCCTACTCCAAAATTTCTTTTTCTTTTTAATACTATATATATATATTCAGAAGAAGTCGTAAAAAAAGAAGGATCAAATGGTGATTGACTAGAGGGGAAGCAACATGATACTCTTTAAGCAAGGCTGTGAATTAAGGATGGAAAAAAAAAGTAATATTAGGAGAACTATCCCTTTTTAGACCGGCATTGTTAAAATATAATCAAATGTAAGATGATTATATATAGGACAAAAAAGAAGGGATAATTAATTTGTAAGATCTTATAGTTTCAACTTATTTTTAGCCCCCTCCCTATAGTCCCCCCCCCCTTTTATTAGGTCCTTATAGTTTTATATTATTTTTAATCAAGTCCCTTTACTTTTAAGTATCTGATAAAAAAAAATATAGAAACCTAATTAAAAACCGATGAAATTATAAGGACTTAATAAAAAGAGAAAAAAAAACTATAGGACCTTGTTAAAAATCAAATGAAACTATACAGGAACTTGCATATTGATACATCCAAAAAAAAAAACTTGCATATTAATTATCCAAAAAAAAAACAGAAAGTAAAAAGATAAACCTGGAGAGTTGACAGTGAATCTGGATTATTAGTGGCCTTGCCCCATTTACTGCATAACTTTGGGGAGAACACAATTGTCACATAGTATCCAAAACAGGGATCAAAAGCCAGAATGTCCACGGTTTCATATTATTATTATCTAATGTAAAATTCATGAAGATAATTTTGGCTTGCTGAACTGCCAAATGAATCACACTTCACAGGGAAATTGCTCAGAAACAGATTCAAAGGAAGACGTGATGCACAAGCACAACTTTGAAAAACAATTACAGTGGGCCCCACTTCCTTCCTAGGAAAATCAAATCAAACTATGATTCTACAGCTACTGATTTAAAAATTGATCACATTTTGCATTACAAACAACATAGTCAATTTTTTTTTTGGGTCGCATGTCATCATAATGTTTTATCGTCAACACCTAATTTTCTACTAAAAATAGGAGGAGCTTAACAATCAAAGTACGCTTCCTTTTATTGCGGCACATTTAGCAGAACTGTTCTCAAAAAAAGAAAGAAGGAAAGAACAAGAAAGAAATAATCACACACAAGGACTGAGAATTTAACACCAACATATATAATCTTTTGAGAGTGAGGTGCAGCTAAGCTTGCCATCATGTGATCTGAAGGTCACGAATTTAAGTTCTAGAAACATCCTCTTTACTTACGGGGTAAAGCTATGTACATCTATCTCTTTCTGAACTCCACCTAGTGAGAGCCTTATACATTGGACTGCTTTTTATATAAATCTGATGACTTAGTTGCCCATAACTGATTGTCACAGTCTCAACACCCCCCCCCCCACCCCCCAACAAAAAAATGACACATGTGAATTTACTGCTACTGATGGTCCAAGTTAACTACCCTTTGCATTGGAAGCAAAACGGTCACTTCATACTATGAAAAGTTTCCATGTTTTAAATTCTATTGTCAAGACCTAATTTTGACTTAGCCAAGTTAGCAACAGTACACAAGAATCAAACTATAGTGTCTCTTTCTCAACTCGTTCTCTGCATTTGGTGACATTTGAAGCTATCTATAACATTACCAAAATGAATGTGCTTTCTTTCATAAGCATCATTACTTACATATTAGTCCCTTCTCTAAGAGTATTTTCCATGGAAGCTGATTCCATTACTGTATCTCAAAGCATCTCAGATGGCATGACCTTAGTTTCCCAGGGAGGGACCTTTGAACTGGGATTCTTCAGTCCTGGAAGCTCCAACAAACGCTATTTAGGAATATGGTACAAGAAGATTCCAAAAAGAACCATTGTTTGGGTTGCCAACCGCCAAACCTCAATCAATGTCACTTCTGGGATCCTGATGTTAAACAGTACAGGAAGTCTTGTCCTCCTCAGCCAAAACGACACTGTCGTTTGGTGTTCAACCCCTCACAAACAAGCAAAAAAACCAGTGGCTCAGCTTCTTGATTCTGGCAATCTTGTGGTGAAAGATGAGGAAGATGCAAACCCAGAAGAAGAAGAAGGCTATTTGTGGCAAAGCTTTGATTACCCATCTGATACAATGTTGCCAGGTATTGTTAACAAGAGTGATTAGAGAGATAATATAGAGAAAATTGAAGAATCATCATGTATTATTGATACAAGAGCAACATGCTTCTACAATATGGTAACCCACTTGGGTTAACCTTAATCATCCCTCACTTGTGAGTGATAAACCACTAACCGTAACTCTAGGGATTATAACTAAAGAGAGACTTCTCTCACTTAACTTGGTGAGGATTCCATGTCCCATACATTCAACTCATTAACTAAGACCCTTTATATATATACAGATTAAGGCCTTAACCAACTAACTAATCAATTAATCTGGCCTTAATATTTTCAACAGGTATGAAGATAGGGTGGGATCTCAGAAATGGTCTCAATAGGCGTCTAACAGCTTGGAAAAGCCCAGAAGATCCATCTCCAGGAGATTTTTCTTGGGGTATAGAGATTTATAACTATCCAGAATCAGTTATGAACAAGGGAAATAAGAAGTACTATAGACCTGGACCTTGGAATGGCCTGTATCAAAGTGGTACCCCAGAACTAAAGCCTAACTCTTTGTTTCATTACAACTTTGTCTCTGATCAGAGTGAGGTCTACTACACTTTTACTCTCAAAACTAACTCTTTAGTTTCAATGTTAGCGATGAACCAAACCAGTTATGTTCGTAATCGCTATGTGTGGATGGAAACAGATCAAAAGTGGAAGATTTATTCATCACGTCCAGGAGATTACTGCGACACCTATGGTCTATGTGGAGCTAATGGGAATTGTATCATTTCTGATTCTCCAGTGTGTCAATGTTTAAAAGGGTTTAGGCCTAAGTCATTAGAAATGTGGAACTCAATGGACTGGTCACAAGGCTGTGTTCATAAGAAACCATTGAGCTGCAACAAGAAGTTCAAGCAAAAGGATGGGTTTCTCAAAGTGAGTGGTTTGAAACTTCCAGATACTACATTTACTTGGTTAGACGAGACTATTGGGTTAGAGGAATGCAGAACCAAGTGCTTAAATAACTGTTCTTGCATGGCATATACAAATTCAGATATTAGAGGGAAAGGAAGGGGATGTGCCATATGGTTTGGAGATCTTATTGATATTAGACAAATGCCAGTTGGTGGGCAGGATCTATATATTCGAATGAATGCTTCAGAATTAAGTAAGCTGTACAACAAAGATTCATTTTTTTTTTCCTTGAAACATTCAATAGCTTCCTTCATATGTGTATTAACCTCAGCTTTTTGCTTGATTTAATTAGTTGAAGAGGCAGAACCAGGACGTAAGAAGTTAACAAAGACAATTATTGCCATCATTGCCATTGCAACTTCAGGGATGCTTTTACTTGGGTGCATTTGGATCCTTAAAATCTGCAAAAAAAATAGTGGTAAAGAGATCACTGCAAAGTTTTTGGAGAATACTTAGTTTCAGGTCTTTATATGTTTGCTATCAGATTGTTTTGCTACTGATGTATTACACATGGGTATTTTTTATGTTTCTTTACAGAAATGTGACTATTATGAGTTAACTCCTCTCCATACCAATATATATCTGAGTCTGAAATTTATCTTTGCATACAATATAGTTCAGCTTTTTTTCTTTTTCTTTTTTTCTTTTTTGTAATGTGTACATTTTGACTATGTCAACAAGGTAGTACTTACCTACTTATAATTGAAACAAAGCTGAAACCATTTTCTATTTTGTCAGATAAATTAGTTAAACATGTAGATCAGGATCAGAACAATGGAAACGATTCTGAAGATTTGGACCTTCCTTTGCTTGACTTGTCAACTATTGTCTTTGCCACTGGTAACTTCTCCATTGACAACAAAATAGGAGAAGGTGGTTTTGGACCTGTGTATTGGGTAAGATTTAATGTTTCACAGAAAGGATTGTAAAAGTGAAGGTTATGCTAATATTGAAAAGATGATCTCAGCATAATACGAATTTTGGATATGCAGGGAAAATTGGTAGATGGGCAAGAAATTGCGGTAAAGAGGCTTTCAAAAAGTTCAAGACAGGGAATGGCCGAATTCAAGAATGAAGTAAAACTGGTCGCAAAACTTCAACACCGGAATCTTGTGAAGCTTCTAGGATGTTGCATCCAAGGGGAAGAAAAAATGCTGGTTTATGAATACATGTCTTATAGCAGCCTGGATTCCTTCATTTTTGGTATGGAATTATAAATATTCAGGACAAATGGTTCTAGATATGATGCTTTAATGATTTTGGTGAACTTAATGGCTTAAGATGCTTCTTGAACTTTGAAAAACTTGCAAACTAATTTGGATATTATATTCATATTGAACGGAACAGATGATGCAAAAGGTGAAGTTCTAGATTGGTCTAAACGCTGCCACATTATTTGCGGTGTTGCTCGAGGCCTTCTATATCTTCATCATGATTCTAGATTGAGAATCATTCACAGGGATCTCAAGGCAAGTAATGTGCTACTTGATGACATGTTGAACCCAAAGATATCAGATTTTGGGATGGCAAGAACTTTTGGAGGAGACCAAATTGAAGGAAACACAAATAGAGTAGTAGGGACTTAGTAAGTTTCTTACTACTCCTTTGGTTCTGTATATCAGACATATTTAGGGAATTTTTCTTGGTTCTAATATAAGATATAGTTTTTATATTTATCAATCTTTTCCAAATTTACCCTTATTAATACTCCCTCAACAATAATCAAGAAGGAGAGGGAATGAGAGAATTGAGAAAGATGACTATGGCATTTTAGAAATACAGGTCATATTAACTAACTCAACTAACTTCCTTAATCTAATTAAGTTAGATAAATATGTCTTATATTAAAGACTGAATGGAGTAACAATCAAGCTCTATGTTCTTCTTTAAAGTATCCTTGTTAACTATATTATGTTTCAATTGTGTCTCTTGCAGTGGCTACATGGCACCGGAATATGCTATTGATGGGGTATTTTCAATAAAATCTGATGTTTTCAGCTTTGGTATTTTGCTACTGGAGATAATATCTGGCAAGAGAAATAGAGGGTTTTATCATGCAAACCACAGCCAAAACCTTATTGGTCATGTAATAACTTGATATACATTTGGTTCATACTTCATGTTTATCTTATATATATATATATACACACACACACACATGACATGTCATATTGAATGTGACATTGGTTTGTTTTGTGTTCTAGGCATGGAGAAAATGGAAGGAAGGCAAGGCTCTGGAACTGATTGACAAGAAAATTGAGGGCTCATGCATTGAATCAGAAGTCCTAAGATGCATCCATGTCAGCCTATTATGTGTTGAAGAACATCCAAAGGATAGGCCTAACATGTCCTCAGTGATTCTAATGCTAGGAAGTGAAATGGAGTTGGCTAACCCTAAGCAACCAGGTTTCTATATGAGCAAGTTCTCAGTGGAAGCCAATTCCTCACAACCTGCAGAATTTGGAACATCCAATGAGATAACCATTACTCAATTAATCGCTCGATGATAAATCAGAGTATTTAAGATTCACCATTCCTAGTATTTTTGTAACTATATTCTAGAACAACTTATGTCTTGCACAGGTACATATGTCTAGTTAAAGATGCAACACACAAAACCATGCAATTTTGATTGATCAATAGCACACAAGTACATTCCATAATTAGGAATTTCCTGTGTATATATGACCTTGTTTTGTGGTCACAGAGTATATTACTAAAAAAGGGTTTATGAAACAGAATTTGCTGTGCTGATTTTATGACAATGAGGAATAGTAGTTGGAAGAGAATTGATGTCTGGATTTGTTGGTGAGAGAGGTTAAAATGAACTTCTCCGAAATAAAGTTCAAGGCATATGAAACTTGCTCCATAGCTAGGTTATGATTTAGTACTCATGGATTGCATCATCATGAAAGTTTGCAAACTTGGACAATCTTAGTACTCTCAATTTATTTATTTTTTTCAGGAAAGTAAACATCCCTTTTAAAAAAGCTTGCATCTAAATATTATCCTTTTTAATGGGGCTTAAAGAGTATTGAATATTAGTTGCACATCAGAAAGATTGGTTAAGGCCTTTATAGCCCAACTGAAACTAAGTACCTCCTTTAAGACTTTCTTTAGTATGAGGTTGAGTTTAAACCCTTTATCGAAAATATAATGGCTATGGCAAAAAAAAACAAACAAACACACAAAACAAAACAAAAAAGAAGATTGAGACCAACTTTGGAGAAAAGATGTCCAATAAAACCTTAAAATAGATAAACATTACAACTGATTGATTTTATCATTATCAACTAGCATATAAGTTTGATGATTACTTGAAGAGGACAAATAACTAAGACACTTGATGTTTGTTCAAGGTGGTGATTAATTGAACCATATTCCCAAAATTACTCCTAGTCTGTAGTGTAATTTGTTATATATACAAAACGGCTTATAGGTATCTTACCATTTTCCAAAGGGAATGGTTTGTTATAGTATTTTATTTGATGCTATATATATAGGGTTTAATGTTTTTGCTTTTACCATAGAAAATTTGTTTCTGTCACACTCACATAAAGTGAGTGTGTCCCATTGTAAAGAGATGAGAAAGAAAATTTTAGTATGACCCATTTACTTTTTTTTGAGTGTGACAGAAAAATATTTCTACAACAAAAGTAAAAACATTAAATATATATATATATATATATATATATATATATATATATATATATAAATATAAATATAATGGGAACATTTTAGACATAAAATATACTAATTGGGAAGACTTTGAAAAATGGAAAGGTTAACGAATTATCTAGAAATGCATGCTAACATAAGTTAATAAAGTGTTTGGAAGAACTCTTGTAAGAATTCACAAAAGATCAAGAGATTTATAAATCATTTCTTAATAAGTGTCTCTTTGTTAGAGTTTATAAAAGATTTCAAAA
This sequence comes from Acacia confusa, assembly GCA_037074495.1. Classification (NCBI taxonomy): domain Eukaryota; kingdom Viridiplantae; phylum Streptophyta; class Magnoliopsida; order Fabales; family Fabaceae; genus Acacia; species Acacia confusa. Next base: position 8,337,767 of record CM073509.1, read on the forward strand.
GTCTTGAATCTTCTTTTGCCCACATATTATGAATCAAAATGTTCGCATATTATATCAAGAGAGATGTCGCTTTATAGAAAGTTCATGAATACGATATCTTCAACTTTGGCATCTTGCAGATGGAAATAATATGTAGCAAGAGAAGCATAGAATTTCAGCTTTCAAAAGATACGCAGACATTCATAAGGGCTATTTTGGTTCGAGGGAGGGGGAGGGAGGAAGAAATCTTTTACCCCCTCTTTACCAAAAAGCTCATAGAAACTTTTTAATATTTCTAAAATATACTCTCAACAAAAAAGAATATTCTTTTCATTAATGATAATTTGGTCAATTCCCTACTTTTCACTCCCTTTTCTCCCGGATCCGGCTTCTGTCCTATGCATCCCCCCTCCGCTGCCATCCGCTACACCCTCTTTTTGTTTTTTTTTTTTCAATTTATCATACCTCTACCCTCCAATCCCTCGAAGACACATGCCCCTCCTCTCACTCCTTATAATTTTTTGCTCCAATCTCACATGTTAACACAATTTATGAAACTTAAATTCAAATTTTTTTAGGATCTTACAATAATTATTTTAGGATCTTATTTTAGGGGATTAACTGGTCATAAAGAGATATTTTATGATCCTAACTGCTACTAAAAATATACTGCAGGATATTTAAGATCTTAAAACAATTATTTTATGATCTTAAAAAATTATTTCATAGTACTAAGTGGTATTAAAAAAATACTTCAAGATACTGACTGGTACTTAAAAAATTATGTTAGTATCTTGAAAAAATATTATGAGGTATTTTTTCAGTATCAGTCAGTATCCTGAAATATCCTTTTAGTATTGATCAGTACCCTGAAATGTTTTTTTTTTGAGATCCTAAAATAATTGTTTTAAAATCTTAAATATGCTGCAATATATTTTTAGTAGCAGTTAGTATCATAAAATATCTCTTTAATACCAATTAATCCCCTAAAATGAGATCCTAAAATAATTATTGTAAGATCCTAAAAAAAAAATTTGAATTTAAGTTGCATAGATTGTGTTAACATGTGAGATTGGAGCAAAAAATTATAAGGAGTGAGGGGAGGGGCATGTGTCTTTGAGGGATTGGAGGATAGAGGTATGAGAAATTGAAAAAAAAAATACAAAAAGTGGATGCAGCGGATGACAGCAGAGGGGAGATGTATAGGACAGAAGCCGGATCCTTCCCTCCCACTCCCTCCCGTCAAACCAAACACACTGTAAGAGTCCAAGGTGCAACGAACCCAAAAGCCCAACCCATCAGTTTTTTTGTGGGCTCAAAACAAGCCATTAGTATTTGAGATAGACATTCTTTAATTTTTATGGGTAAAATGGAGCATAAAAAATAGAGAGAAGAAAAAAACTGAAAAATTACAAAATTTAAATTAGAGGTTTCCCAAAAAATAGTCGTGAATTGCTTATTAAGTTTCGTCATTCCTTTATAAACTCTCGGTAATAAACTTGATTTGAGATTTTGTAATTTCAGAGTTTTTTTCCTATCCTTTTCTCCATAAAAAATAAAATAAATTTAAATATTGAAATCATAATATTTTTCATAATAATTTCAAAATTAATTTATTACCTGCTATATATCTTTTTTTTTTGTAGGAAATCGTTTAAAATCAATCTATATGAATTTTCTTAAACAATAGAAAATGTGCAACAAAAATATATAATTGCGTTAAGGGGCAATTTTACATCGGAAGTAGTCACTGACATGTAATTTTGCTTTAACTGTCATCCCAACCGTTAGTTGAGTAAATATGCTGAGTTGGAAGTTTGCATATCATCCATGTCAGTTTTGTTAAATTACAAATTTGCTTTGTAATCTTGAAATCTAACTTTGGAAAAAATAAAAAAAACTAAGTAGATGACACAAGGGGCAAATTTGTACCTACAAAAATGATGTGAATGACATGTGGAGTATTAACTCAGTATACTTAATCAACTAATGGTTGAAATTATTAAAGATAACATCCAATGCAAATTGCTCCCTTTTTTTTTTTTTTACACTTATATGGCAAAATTATCCATTACTGACAACTTCTAAGCCACATTTATGCTTTAACCCTATATAATTTTGCTCTAGCCATTATCCCAATCGTTAGTTGAGTAAATATGTTGAGTTGGAAGTCTATATATTATTTTTGTTATTTTTGTTAAATTACAAATTTTCCTTGTAATTTTGAAATCTAACTTTAAAAAAAAATAAATAAATAAAGTAGATGACACATGAATTTACAGGGCAAATTTGCACCTAAAAAAATGACGTGGATGACATTTGGACTACTAGCTTAGTATACTTAGGTAGTGTTTGGAAACATGCCAAAACCTAGGTTTTGTACAAATCGAGACAAAACTCCTCTCACATACTTGCTTCGTAGATCTCAAAAGTTTTGGAAGATTTTCAAACACTACCTTAATCGACTAACAATTGAAATTGACTAAGATAACATCCGATGCAAAATCACTCTCTCTCTCTCTCTCTCTCTCTGGCAAAATTGTCCATTAATGATAACTTTTAGGCCAACTTTGCACTTTAACCCATTATAATACATACTGGGCTTGGTTGGGCCTAACAACATCTAAGCCCAATGTACAGCTTGATTTTTTCTGCAAATTTTCCTTGTTAGGCCCAGTCCAGCAGGGTGAAATTGGCTGATTTTTTCAATGACATCAACTAGCAAATGATGTTTGGGATATGTGCATACATATGTAAACGTTTTTGTGAGTCTAAAGACTTGTATAAAAAGAACGATGCCCTATGAGGATTTTTTTCTCTTGTAAAGCATCCTAAAGAACATTGAAAAAGAGAGGATTCGAAAGTTACCAAATGAGAGAACACCGAGGAAGAAGAGGATTCATGACCTTTTTTTTTATATATATAATTAAGAGTTTCTTTTTTTGAGGTTTAAAGCATAAAGGTTTTCGCCTCTCCTAAAAAAGTTTTTTCTTTTCTAAAATTTAAACTTGTATTTCTTCCTTATTAAGGTGAGGATTATTCACGATGTTGAGACAAATGAACTCTCAACATTTTCAGATCCCTTCATCTCAAATAGCTTGTCATTGTCGGAGCTTTTTGGATTTGGGTTTACACGCAAGAAATGTTGCAAGTGTTTTGAAGTGTTATGATATCTATTCTCATCTTAAAATATTTAATTTTAAGACCCATCCCATCAAAACTTTCATATATTACAAACTATATCATATTAGTTTAAGAGACTCAATAATGTTATTGCGTGGTCAAAAGACAAGGTGATGACGTCTGATAAATATAATAATCTGACCTCAATCATAATATATATGAACTTGCATTAGATTTTGCCAATTTATGAGGTGAATGATTGGGCTATAAACTATATATGTATCGACCTAATCAGGTAGAAATGAAAGTTCTTTTCCAAGTTATAAGGATAAAGAATGAAGAAGATAATGATCCTCTTGTTTCTGAAAATTTTATGCGATTTAATTAGAACAAACCAATAATGAAAAGCCAAAGATCAAAAATCCTATATGGTTGGTAATGAATACTATAACATAATTAATTAACTAAGGCATATGTCAAATGTGGTTTCGGTTGGTACTTGACAATCTATCGAAAGGCTTAATATATAAATTAAAATACGTGTGTCTCATATTAATTTGACCAATTAATTAAATTTTGTTCTCAGATTGCTTCATCAGAGACATGAAATTAAGTATCATTCAATTATTTGATATCGTTTTGTTGTCTTATCCTCTTCGAGATGTAACTTCTAGCGTGAAGGAGAAGGTATATAGCTAAATAACTTAATAAAGTTGACATTTTGTTTTGGCAGTTTCAGCCATCTTGAAGACTTATTATATGGCAGAAATTTTTTTTTTAAAAAATTATTATCTGAGCGATTGATGTAAACTTCTCAACAGCAAGCTTATAAAAAAGATTTTTTTTTTTTTTCAGTGAATATACATGTTAATATGTAATGATCCTACCAGTGATTAGTGATCGTGATCAGAAGGACGAGCAGGGAGCACTTGTCCTCTTTGGGACAAGCGCTGGGAGATCTGGGTGGTCCAGATCTCCCCATGAAATCTGGACCGTCCGTTTTTTTTTTAATAAGATTTTTGTAAAAAAATATTTTTTTAAGTATCAGTTAATATCCTAAAATAATTTTTTAACTATTAGTATTCTAAAATAATTTTATAAGATTCTAAAAATTATTTTCAAGAATATAAAATATTTTTCAGTGTCAGTTCCTATCCTGATGTATGTTTTTAGTCTCAGTCAGTGCTCTGAAAACTTTTTTAACAGTATCAGTTAGAACCCTGAAGTATCTTTTTAGTCTCAGTCAGTCCCCCGAAAAATTTTATCAAGATGATAAAATTTTTCGGGGGACTGACTGAGACTAAAAAGATACTTCAAGGTACTGACTGATATTGTTTAAAAAAAATTTAGGGTACTGACTGTGGCTGAAAAAATATTTTTTATACTACTGACTGCTATTAAAAAGATATTTTATGATACCTACTAATACTAAAAAAAATCCTGATAAAATATTTTTACAAAAATCTCATAAAAAAAACAGACGATCCAGATCTCATAGGAGAGATCTGGATTACCCAGATCTCCCAGCGCTTGTCCCAAGGAGGACAAGCAGGGAAAGTGAATCCTGATCAGAGTGGTTGATATCTACGTGTAGAAGAACATCATGTTTTAATTTCACAGTAAACAGAAATGGAAGAAGACTTTATTTATTTTTTTGAGGAAAACACGTCAGATTGAAAGCACCATATATATATATATATATATATATATATATATATAATCACTAAAGAAAAGGCCAACTAATCGAAAGGAAACAACATTCTAATCACAGAAATCTCTGTCACTCACTGATCTGCTTCATTTTAATTAACATGTTTGTGTGTGTGCTGTTTTATATATATTCTTTATCATTATTTAGCTGAAGATAGGTTTGAAAAAGTTAATTAATTAACATATGCCTGTTTTCTCTTGACCACTATAATTTCAGATAAAAGAAAAGCTGTCTGTTTACTTTTGGGTTAAGGTTGCTCCAACATTTTGAATTTTTTTTTTTAAATGTGTATCGTGTCCTAAAACATTTTGTGGTTCATCAAACACATAAGATAATTTATTTTATATGCATCCAACACCTAAAGTATTTTTTTTATATACATCCAACATATTGAAGTATTTTTTCTATATGCGTCCAGAACCCTAAAATATTTTATAATTCAATTTTGCCATGAAAGTATTTTTTTTTTTTTTAAGAAACAATTCTAACCTTATTGTTAACTTGCAAAAAGTCCGCTAGTTAAAGATGCTTATCTCCATGTTTTCAGTATTAAAAATAATTAAAGATCAGGGTTTAAAACATGAAAGATAACTGTACTATTGAAAATATTGCAAAATTGATTATTAGAAGTGTTAAAGATTAGTACTAGAAATTTTGAAGGTTAGCGTTGAAAATATTATAAAAGAGCGATTACAAAAATTAACTCAAAAAATAGTTTTAGGGCAAAATTGCATCACATAATACTTTAAGTGATTTGACACAACTAAAAAATATTTTACAATACCAGATGAACCATAAAATATTTTAGCTAGGGTGCTAGACAAACGTTAACCCTTATTTTATATACATCAATAATGTATATATAAAATCTAAAACAAGTTTTATTTTTCATGACTAATGAACTAGTGTGAGATGTACAGCTTGTACAAGTGCACGCATGCAAAGACTTTAAAGGAAGATAAAAAGTCAAGGTCCTTAACCAATCATATTTTAACTTAACCATATAATGAACATAAAAATCACCAAAATGAGAGATCAATCATTAAGGAACCAAAAACTCAAAGGAACGAGAATGAATGCAAGAAGAATATTAACCCTCTTTGCTTATTCAAGAAACCCTATATAACAACCTATATATAGCGTGGTCCTTAAAGGCTTAATTAATATAATTTCAGATATAGTATATCAGAGAGGTGACATTATTCAATAAGTTGGTGCTTAATTGGTGGCTTTTCTTTATTATATCCTCTTTATAAATTAACATGGAGTAGGTGAAACCTTGAAGATTGCTATAGAATATACAGAACATGTCTCAAAACATGGTGATTCTTTAACTTTGTATCGCTTTCAGACTACTACTTCTGCTCCTGTAACTGATCACACTAATTAATTAATTAATTATCTTGTTTGACAGTAACATTCATAATTAGCCACTAGGCTGTTACTATATGATCTCTTCTAAGTCTCTTCTTTTATTATATAGAGTTAAGGTGCAAACATGCTCCGAAAGTTTTTGGTGAAAAGCAACGCTGTCCTATTAATTTTTTCAGGTTTAATATCATTCCAAAAGTTTCAAAATATAACAATATAATATTGTCCTATTCTGTTAAAAATTAATGTTGATTATTAAAAAAAATTGACAAAAATAGGCAATAATGTTCCATTTTAATACTTTTAGGGCAACATTAAACCTAAACAATCTTTTATTGTGACATTGTTCCTTTGTGAAAACTCCCTAATAAAATTTGTACCTTAACCCTATTATATATATAAAGAATCATCATTATCAAGAGACTCAGAATAATTTGGACCAAATAAATTGTTTGTTTCGCTTAGCTTTAACTTTTTTAGTATATATATGTATGTTAATATGTATGAGAAAGCTCTTTTGTTAGGGTTTATATATAAGTAAAATTTTAAATGAGTTAGGTTCTGGGAACTCATTAAGGCCAGTGCATGTTTCCCGACTTAAAGAATGCTTACAGCAGAGAGACTTATAGATCTCACACTAATAAAGTCTTCACATCGGTCGCGAGATTTAAACTTGTAATCTTGTAGTATGAATTAAATCATTCCCAATTGAACTAACTTTTATTGGTCGCAAGCTTGACAAATGGAAATGATGTATATTAAGATTGTTTTTTTACAAGTATATATAATGTATTCATGTATAAGAAGTGTCACTCAAGTTAAACCCTTACACGATAAAACAAGCCTTAATCTAATCCTAATTAAAAGCTAATTATTAGCTAGCTATAGGTATAGGATTTGAAAAATATAATGATACGAGTGTGAGTTGCCAAGTGGTCCAAAAACACTGGAGATAAAGAGCACAAATTAATATTTATAAGATGCCTCTTATGAGTTGTTGAAGGTGGTGACGACCAATTAATAATCAAAGCTTATCCTTTATATATATATATATATATATATATATATATATATATATATATATAATATAACTTCATGGTTATGCTTTCTGGTTTGTTCCAGTGCAAGCATGAAATTTTATTGGCTCCAAAGAAAGCACATTTTTTTATAAAATATTGTATGTTAGATTTATGTAGCTATCTAGTGGAAATATATCTAAGCAGTAAAGAAACAAGTGTTGTTACTTGTGTGTGTCTATATATATAAAATATCTGTGTGTGTTAGCTGGGAAGACATTTGGCACAAACTCTTTATCAAACGGGCGAATTTTTCTTTGAACAGGATAATAAAAACTAATATTGCTGCTAATATTTTTTGAAACAATAATTATGATCACACCCTGGTCCTGTATTCAGCTTATGAAACATGGCACCACCCTCTTACGTGTATGCATATTTATACACACACATATTTAAAATATATTTGTTTTAATTTGGTTGGAAGATGAGAAAAATAATTGAGAAAGCAATATAGGACCAATAGTTACAATTACTTTGTTGATCTGATAAACAATATTGATACGTAAAATAATATATACAAGGCACGCCTTCTAGATCGTTTGATTCACCAAACACTAATATATAGATAACATATGAATGAGACTATAGAAATTATTTTTTTAAAAAAATTAAAAACTAAATATCCCTAATTGTTCAAAAAAAAAAACTAAATATTCCTACCAGTTATTTGTCATGCATACCTAGAGGATGCTAGAGTAATACTATCTTCGGTCCTAATTATAAGACATAGTTAACTTTTTTTTAGAGGGATTAAAGAAACTAAATAAGTTACTTAACCATTTCATATGTGGTGTATTCTTAGATTATATATTAGTTTATTAGTCAAACTAATTAGATTGAAGAAAAAAATAAAAATAAAAGTACTCTAAGGTAATTTAATTAGTTTCCTTAATTTTTTCAAAAAAGTCAACTATGTCTTATAATCAGGACCAGAGGGAGTATAATAATTTACCCTTCGTCCTTGGATTTAACTATCAAAGGGTCGGATACTCTTACTAAAGGAAGGTGTTTGATCTTAGAGTTGGTTAAAACGTTGAAGGGACATGTTAGTTTTTGGGTGTTTAGGTAGATACCGGAGGGTAATTGACGGTTCGCCCTGCCCAATATTGGTATAATCTAGGAGGAAAAGAGATTTTGCCTTACTTTTGGATCGTCGGTGAGCCCAACTCCTTTCCTAAAATTTTTGTATATGAAAAAAGAGAGTAATATAATAATGTATTTGAAAGAAGTAGAAGACAAAATTAGAGGTGTTATTGGATCAAAATAATGATATAACTAAAATAATAAATGTGTCTTTAATTAGTGTATAATTCAAAAGCTTATTTTTAATGAAGAAAATATTTCATGTGGTGACCTAATTTTTGTTGTTTAATGTGATTCATTGGGCAATTCCCCCGGATTAAAGGGTTGTCTTTCTCTGTTCAAGATCACACACAATTTTTGTAATAATCCAATAATTGGTTCGTATATATGAGACTTAGAGACCTTTCATTTCTTAATTATTTTTGTCTCTCATCATGGAATCCACTCCTGACAAAATTAGTAATTAAAAAAAGTATTAAAAAATAATTCGATTTTTAGTAGTTCGTCATCCACGTTTTTAATAAAATAATGGTAGTGCACTTTTTAAGAACAAATGAATAAAAAATAATTTATATGTCACGATTTTCTTTAAAAAATTGATGTTCATAAAATTTATTTTAAAAAATAAAAATATTTTTTATTTAGATACAATAAAAATTAAGTGATAGTTTCCTGCCTTCTTATATTTTTATTATTAATTTATTGATAAATTTCACCAACAGAAAATATTGATAAAATTAAAATATATAAAAAATAATTTTTTGTAAAAAAAATTATTTTAAAAAAATTGATAAAATAAAAAATGAACTTTTTTTCATAGACATACCACATTTTAAAAGTTTCTTGCTGCATAGCTAGCTCAATTGTACTACATAAATTTAAAGCTTTTCTGGTAATAAATCTAGGTAAACATTACACAAAAAATATTATTCTGCTACTTGGTTTAAATCGGAACTTTATGATCATATGGTGATAATATTCCATTTTGAATATAAATAGTTGTCTCATACAACTCATATGTTGTTGGACAACAATAATCTTGTCTAGCTAAGTTAATTACTATTTCATTTCGAAAATTAAAATATCATGGGGAGGAAGGCGGGGAGAGTGGGGTCCACCAATGAGGCAGGGACACGTGTGGGGTGGGCCAATTGAGATGGCAACTCGTGAGTTAAGTTTCTATCATTATCTCTTTCTCATTATCCTTCATCATCTTTAAATTATATCCGTTCAATCAATTTGAAATATCACAATATTTTCTCTCTCATTCCAAATCAATGACTCAGATGGGCATACGAGAGATAATGAAAAGCAAGAATAATGAGAGGATCTCATTGCAATTGGCAAGTGAGGACTCAGTCAAAGTCACACGTGTCAATGTCCAGTGTGTATTACTCTTACTTTTGTCAATTTGAATTAATAAATTATTTTAATTTCTTGTTACCATATAATAAAGGTGAATATAAATTTGAGTATGTTGCCAAGAAAACACCTAAACTTGAGCATTAGCTAAATTAATTACTATTTCAATTACTTATTATTTAAATTTCATTTATATAAATTGTTTGACGTATTTAAATATAATAAACTAATTATTCCTGTTTAAATATGCAATTAATTTGACACAAATGTTTTATCTGTTCGTTTAAATAAAGAAATTGTATTCCATGTATTGCAATGTTAAGTACTTCTCCCTTTTCACTTCCTTTTCTTTTATTCATTTCTAACAATTTATTTTTTGATAAATTTTTTAAAATTTAAGCTAATATTTTATCAATGAAATTATTCTTGAAATTCATTTTAATATTTGAAAATATTATATTAAAAAATAATATATAATGTAAAAAAATTTCTAGATTATATATGTCTTCACTCTAAATTTTAGTAATTCATTTTTCGTGAATTTTCTCTATTCTTCAATATATCAAAGTTAGTCTATCATAAATATGAATAGTCTTAAACATTAAAAAAAAAAAAAACACTGATCATACTCGTGTTAATAAAAAAAAAATTCATGTTTCAATTTTTATTAAATAATATATATTTTTAATTTATTATTAATCTAAATAATAGTAGTTCAAAATTTTTGAATGATTATTTAGCATCTTATATTATTATGAGTTATTTAAATCAAATTACAATTTAATAATATTCTGAAAATTCAGACCATTAAATGTCCTCAATCACATGCAAGGAAAGAAAATAAAATCTGTGTAAAAATAAGATAGAAATTTTGGTCAAACTAGCTAGTATATATTTTTTGTATCAAAATTCTTTCTTGAATAGAAGTCAGATGTCCTTCACCTTATTCTTGTTATAATTACTGCCCATTTTTATCATGATCTCCTTGATTAGGAAACAAAATATTAAACCAATCAATAAATATAAAAAAGCCTAATACTTTTTTTTTGATAATTTTTTATTTTCTTATGAGGATTTTGTAGTATGTTCCATTAATACTAGCTACTTTGGTCAACTTTTTTTCCTTCTTTGCTACCTCATTTGCGTTAGTTAATGAAAACCAACAAGTGCCGCTTAGAGTTATAGATGTTTCGTCCCACCATTTGAATTTACGTTTGTGTGAATACAAAAACGCTTTTAAATACCAACTGGTTTATTATCCATACCGTGAGGGGTGTGTATATATATAGGCTTAATGTTTCTGTTTTTGTCACATACATAAATATTTTTTCTGACACACTCACAAAAAGTAAGCAAGTCCCACTAATAATTTTATCTTTCTTCTTTTTTTAATGAGATCCACTCACTTATATGTTAGTGTGACAAAAAAAAATGTTTCTGCACTAAAAGCAGAAACATTAAACCCATATATATATATGGCTTATGATGATATTTCCTATGATTAGATATAAGCTTTTGTCTAATGAAAACATTACTGCGTCGTTTATATCATTAAAAATAAAATCATAAAATAAATTGAAAACAAATTTTCCCTCTCCCTCCTAGTGAACTCAAAAAGTCGCATGATAACTTCCTAGAATCACATAATCAGTAATTCTCTGTTGCAATTCTACTTGTATAATCGGTAATTCTTCTCTATTTATTTGTCACAATTCCATATCCATATAATCAGTAAATCATCACGATAATATCCAGTGATATTGTATACCTTTTTTTTTGCACGAAAGATATTATATACCTCACTGTATATAAGAAACTTGACATTGTATACCTCAATGAAACATTTTTTTAGTTTTATAATTATAAAATTTTAATTATATTAATATTTTTTATAATAAATGAAAGAATTATAATTAATTAATTAATTAAGAATTACTAATTAACTAAACTAATATTTTTCAAATTATGTAATTATTAATTTAAATTTATTATTAGTAAATTATATTTTAAATATTATTCATTTATTTATTTTTCAATTAAATTAATAAATTACCGATCTTATAATTGTAACAGCAGTTTATATTCCGATTTTTTTGTTTATTAGGAAGTTATTCTGCGATTTAGATTGTTTTGATTTTATTAGTTTAGATTGATTTAATTTGATTAGTTTAGATTGATTTCATTTTATTAATTTAGTATTAGTTTTATTTTATTAGTTTAGATTGATTTTATCAGTTTAGTTTTTAGTTTAAATTAATTTGATTTTATTAATTTAGAATGATTTCATTTTATTAGTTCCGATTTTTTTGTTCATTGGTAAGTTATTCTATGACTTTTTGAGTTCAGTGGGAGACAGAAGGAAGAATTTATTTTTAAATTATTTTTTTGATTTTACTTTTAAATTATATAAATGACAGATTAATTTGTTTTCATTGGAAAAAGGCTTAAATCCAATCACACAGGATATATCATAAGCCCATATATATATAAAATGGGGCAATTTTAGTAAAATATAAATAATGAAAAGTAAAAGTTCCACTCTTTGTCGATTGACATCAAGCTTTTTGCTTCTTTTTCCTACTGTTAGTTAGTTATTCTACCACAGTTTCAGTCCCTTTCCAATGATTCATTTCTGCCAATTATTCAAAGACACGAAGAGGAAGGAATTCAAACCTCTTTTGCATTTTCTTCGATTAAAAAAAATCAGAAAAATAAAGAAAACTATAATCAGGAAAAAAAAAAAATCACATGAATCTCTTCTATTTTTGTTTAGATTACATAAAAAATTATTTGTACTCTCGAAACAAAGAAAAAAATATTGTATGGATAGCAAATTCCACAGGTTACATTTTTATTTTTAAGTTAAAGTAAATATTATGTGCATTTTATCATCCATATACATATAGAGCTAGACATACAAAATACAGACGCACATGAGTCTGTGTTTTACCTATATGAGTATATGCTTTGATAGTTAAATTTTAGACCAAATAATTTGTAAATATTTATGCTATAATTTGATTCATAAGATCTTTTTTATAAACTTTCCTCTTTTCTCCCTTCTCTCCTCTTTATTTCAATTATTTGTTTTTATGGTTAAAATCAACCTGTGAGTAAATTAAAAAGTATATATTCTTCATATAGTTACTCAAATAAAATCACAAAAAATCATCAATTAGTTGTTAATTAATATTAGTAGTAAATAGAAGAGGCACACATTTTGTTTTTCAAGTATACTTTTTTTTAAAAAAAAAAATTATATTTCTATGAAACATATCAAATCAGATGAAAATTCTGTCTTTTTCTTCTTTAGGAAAAAGAAACATCTAGCTTTAAGCTGATTCGACGAAAACGGATATGGCTGCATCAAGATCAAGTGCGTCGCAGGCCCACGCAACGCCTCTTGCTTCTTGGTAATTCATTTGCCAAATCAGACAACTATTTAAAACTGAGCTTTATTGACACGTGGAAACTTGTAATTGGACCGTGTATTTTTCTTCCATGTTGCCTAGAGCGGGTGATCATACCTGGGAGACCCATATTAATTGGATCGGATCGGAGTATAAGCGTGGAAAAAGAGATCCGAGATGACAATACCACGTGGTTTGCTGGGCTGTGATTGGCGAGACCCTTAGTGGGGGCCCACATTCCCACTTCTTTCTTTTTCTCCTTTTAGCTTAAGAAGGAGAAAGGAGAGGGATCACGTACGATAGGTCAACGGTGTACCGGGAGATGTGGCAAGCGTTGAAGGGGGGGTGGTCCCCACTAATGTGGAGGTTCGACGGCCAATCCAGTTGCTTTAGTGCCGGATTCAACGTTCGTAGGGAACCGTGAATGCCTGGGAAGTGGGCCCCACAGACAGATCGATCTTACACTTACGTGGATTTGTCTCCTCCTGCAACTTGCTTTTAGTTTTCAGACGACGATGTACAATTTTTGTTGCTGTCCAGTAAAAAATACCAACTAATATAATTTTAACATTTTTCTTAATAAATTTCCAAGCCGATAAATTATTGGACTTGATTGTAAATTACTAAATTTGTTTACATATATATATATATATAAAACTGAAGCAGGATATTTTTCTTGAGGTTGATGTTTAACTTTAGTTCACTATTCTCAAGTAAAATCATTATTATTATATGTTATGTCTTATCAAACTTGTATTTCATCCAAATCGGGCAATTTAATAAATAAATTGAAAACTCTCTTAACTGCTTAAAACAAAGTGCGCATTATTTAATTTGGACAGTATATTACTATTTCAGAGACTCTTATAAGTTCGATTGGTACAGCACTTTTCAATATTTTGAAACATCTTTTAAGGTTTTGGCCTTCTTAACTTATAAGGGTTAACTTAATTAACTATGAAGCATAGTTTTCTGGAGAATTTGTGCTTATCATATTATATATATATATATATATATATATATATATATATATATATATATATATATATGTATTCGCTCTTTTCTTTGAGAGCAAACTATATGAGGAGGGTTTTGAAGAAGGTAAGTTTTTACCCTGTGATTCTTCCAAACATATGGATTAATATCCACTGTGAAATTTTTAATACATGCATGCTAGCCATAGGCTATAAACAGGATCCGTTAATTCTTGTTTAATTTGTAACTCGTGACTGTGGCGCTTGTTAATTAATCTCTTATGATTAACAAAGGTTGACTGGCTGATAACGGGTAATTATAATTAGGCAGGATAATCAAAATATGCATATATACATACATAATGTTAATGTTAATATGTTAAATGATAATTCCAAGTCGCTATAGTAGAAATTTATGCTTGGGATCAAAGTGGTTATTGGGCAGTCAAAATTGTAACTAATTGGCATAACCGAAGCCACTCTTATAATAGAATCATCATTGGTTGTACCGAGTTTTAATTTTAATATGACTAACTAATCTATATATATATATATATATCTGTGTGTGCGAGTGTTTATAAGGTACTTTCAATATGTTTCATGTGAATTGAGAAAAGTTTTAAGCCTCATTAACTTCGCATTAAAACTTAACAACGTTCTAACATTACTCCTCTTTAATATATACTCTATTCTAGAAGAGTACCAAGCCATCAATATAGTAATAAATAAAAGATAAATTTGATATTCATATGAAAAATTTAATAATATGATTTTTTTTTTGGTCAAATAATAATATGATTTATAAATAAGATCAAAATAAATATTGTCTCTCATCTGCTCTCTGTAAGTGTGACAATAGGGGCAATATTTTGTGGGGGAATTGATGATGCTGAAAATGGGCAAACAAAGAGTTAGGGAAAAGAGGGAATTGAGAACCCAATTTTTAGTATTTGACACTAAGTAAACCCTAAACTCCTAATGCCATTATGTCTTTCACAAGCTTCATTAATTTCATTCATAATTAACCCCACAAACAACCTTGTCTCTCCCTCTCTTTCTTTTCTTCTTCATCTTGTCTTCTTCATTTTGTCTCTCCCTCTCTCTGACACAAGGTTTTGTATTTGACACTAAACCTAACCTCCTAATTTCTTTTCTTTTCTTCTTTCTTTTGTCTTCTCATTAATTTCACTTATCTGCCCCACATCATCCTTGATTCATAAAGTATTACTTCCTCTAGTCCTAATTATAAGACATAGTTGATTTTTTTGAAAAAATTAAGAAAACTAATTAAATTACTTTAGAGTATTTTTATTTTTTTCTTCAAATTAATTATTTGACTGATGAATTAATATACAATTTAAGAATACACAATATAGAAATGATTAAGTAATTTATTTAGCATATTTAATCCTTCCAAAAAAATCAATTTTGTCTTATAATTAGGACCGAAGGTCACGTATACACATTACCCTCCTCTTATTTTTACTATCATCCTTCTAAATTTGTCTTTCTTGCATTTATCATATTAAGTATTCTCTTAAAAAAACATCAAATGAACACACACACACAAACATATGGGTTTCATTCATACCAATTTGATCTAGAATGAACCTTTCAAATCATTTGTTATATGTAAAAAGTGTAAGTTTATTTTTTTAGCAAAATTATTGATTTTAATTTGAATTGATTTAGTGATAAACTAATTAATTTAATTAAAAATTTAAAATATTTATAAATTAATAATGGGGGTTGGTCAATATCAAGAAAAGAACATTTGTCTCATTCCTAAACACACATCTACATCTAAATCCCAATCAAAACAGTCAAAAGTCTTGTTTAGTAAGCACTTTTCTCTTAAACATTAGCCTTGGTATCCCAAGTTATAGCATAGTATTAATTAATGGTGCGTGCCTAATAAAATTGGGATGTCTTTTCTTCCTACCAATTGTTATTACAAACAGCTAATATCCAATATCAAATGCTAGAATATCTCTTGGTATTTTTTTAATATAATTATCTCCTATTTGATTTTATTGAACTACCTCTTGTATTTAATATAATAATATATATTTAACTAGTTTGGGTAGATTAACAAATTAGTTAATTGCTAAAAATGTGGATTGGCTTCTCTTGAAAAAATTTAAAATCATTTACATTAAAACTACCTTTAATTCAAACTCTCTATAAATATACATGTGCAATCAATAGAGATATTGTACAAAAAAATAAAAATATGGGGATAAATGGATTTAATCTTATATTTAGCGCCAAATATAACCCTCAACTTTCTCTTATATTAATAACTAGAGTTATATCATATTGACTCAACTGGTATTAACTCCTACAACATTTTTTTTTAAATCTATCAAATCCATCTCATTCTTACCCAAGTCAAGTGACCTACTTGAACAATATGATTTTGATTATTCTATTTAAGAAGAAAATTAAGAGGTGTTTTTTTTTTGCTCGACGAAAATTAAGAGGTGTTGGTGCTCCTATTGATATGGATTTGACCGTTTACGACATAGGGCCTCAAGTTTAAAGTCTAAATTAATATAAAAAAGTTTTTGGGAAAGCACCCAATTATGACTCACAATGCTTGGATTTGAATTGATCATATATGCTTGCTTAAAATCATGATTGAACATCTTATAAGCATTTATTTATGTAAATTGAAATAAAATTCATCATATATACTTATTTCATATACCGTAAATCAAAATTTAAATTGCCACTAATCATATTTAAAAAAAAAAAAAAGAGAGAGAAGAGAAACAGTTTTGCTAGTTGGCTTGTCTGTTTGTTTGCAAAGAATGTAGCAAACAGGGAATGAGAGAGAGTGATATTTCTCTGATCCTTCCTTATTTGCTTCCCTCCGTACTCCAACAGCAACCTTCTTCTTAATTAATCTCTTTCTTCACTGTTTCTGCCATTAATGCTCTCTCAGTTACTGATTCAATGGTTCTTTTCTCTGACCCATATAATTCACCCCACAGAAAAATCATGTTATTTTGAGATGTGAACTACTGAACTTCCAGTGCTGTGTTTTTCTTAAATTTAGTGGCAGAATCTGACCTGACACACTCAACTATTTACATATATATTGTTAAAAAGACTGATAGAGATTGACACAATATGGTCATAGTAATATTCTCTCCCTAGATCACTTGCAATAGCTAGTTAGTTTTATCCTTTCTCTTTCTTTCCCACTAAACTAATCTAAAAAATTAATTATTAGTATCAGACAAGTCTTAATCAAGTTGCAAAATTTGTTCATCAAAGATCCCTCTTTAGCAGGCAAATCTCACAGCCCCTCGCTGTTCATTTAGCTTTTACATCCGCTGTAATATATTTCTTATTCGCACTTTCATGCTTCTACGGAATATACTATTTATTAATTAATAACATGCATATATTTTTTATTCACACATGTATGTTCTCCTTTTCCTATCTGTAATAACTTATAATTCAATTAATAGATATTTTGTGTGTAATTGAAAAATAAAAATGAGTGCTTGAACAACTACGTTTCTTCTTCTTCTTCTGGCTCTGATAAGTTGACAGCCTCAGACTGGGATTATTAGCCGTAGATTAAAAGCATGTGTAATTTGGAAACAAGTCCAAGATGCTTCAATAGGCAGAATTGCCAGATAGAGTCAAAGCTCCAATTCCAACCAAACCTTACCTAACAACATATATATGATTCATCACAAGAAAAAGATCAGAGAAAGAAGAAGAAGAAAGCTTGTTTGAAACAGGAATTCACTTTTTACAGAGGTGGTGGCGGGGCGGCGTTGGAGCTAAAGAAAGATCTCATGAGGAGCCTCCCCATGCAAAGTCATAAAATTTAAAAATTACAACCAAACTTAAAAATGGAGTCTCTGCAACATAAAAATGACCCTAAATCAACTAATTACCCTAAAAAAGACCACAACTTTAATTATCCCAATTGATAATCATCCTTAGTTATTATTGTTCAGATTGATCCATTGTTTGTGTCCTGGAACCCACTTGGGACACTTTGGACTGAAATAATAGCTCACAACTCTGGAATCCAAAAGCTCCACCACAGGCTTAAACTTCACACACCTCGGTGTCTTGTACTGATTTATCGAAGCTCCCATACTAATTGCATAATCCATAAGCTTATCGAACGTCCCTTGTTCCACGATCTTTATCTCCAACGGTCCGATCGACTTGTCCGACACACGACCCTGTCGGTACACGCTGTTCAGCGACTCCTCGACGGTCAGGCAGCAATCCTCGTACACCGACGGCGGAATCGGCGTTGACCCGTTCAGGCTCAGCTCCCAGTATAGCACGTAGTGTCCCGGGATCGTTGAAGTGTCGGCGTAGCTCGTGTACTCTGAAACCGCCGCGTCGAACGGCACCAGGTGAGTCACCGCGTTCTTCATCGCGTTCTGAAGCTCCACCTCGTCCGTCTTGTCGGAATCTATGCTCAAAACCACGTTTTTCCGACATACGAAGTTGAATTGCGGCGCCTTGTTCTTGAACCCTGACACCCTCAGAATGTCCCCAACTCTGTACCTATACAGCCCTGCAAAAACAAAAAACAAAAATACAAACTTTAAAATTCCCACCACCACAAACTTGAACAACAATGTATGGAATTAATAAATTTAAGAACCAAAATTCTTACCGGCGTAGGTGGTGACGACAAGCTCGTACTCTTGACCGACCTTAACATCAATGAGGCCGACCAATTCTTGGTTTTCTTTTTCCTCGAGAGCGCCGCCTTTGCTGCGATTTACAGGGAGGAATTCGAAGTAACACATGGTGGGGATGAGAGTGTAAGAGACATCGCTGGGTTTACAGAGAGGGTTGAGGTTGACTCCGAAGTAACATTCCGATGAGGCATACATGGTACAAACAAGAGGGAGGCCATTGCTGTAATAGTCCAACGTGGGAATGTACTGTGACATTGTCCCTGTAACAATAACATCCACATACTTGGTATTAGGCCAGAGCCTAGTTATAATCCCCTGCCACGAGCTCTTGCTGCACTCGGACTTGATAAGGCCCGCGAGTTCCGGGTCGGGTTTGAGGATCTTCAAAACAGAGTCTCGCACCGATGTGTCAGTGATTTGGGGGTTAATGGTTCCTGTGAGGATGTCGTTAGCGAGAAGGGCCCAGTGTTTCTCGAGGAACTTGATGGCGCGAATGAAGCCTGAGGCGAACACGGCGCCGACCCGAACGACGTCGTCACGATGGCATAGCCCACAGAGCAACTGAGAGTACATGCTCTGGTAAGAATCAGAGCATAGCACCGTCTCATTGGGGCTGGTATAGTTTGTGTAAGGATCGTAGGGTCTGTCCTTGAAATAAGAGCTTTTGTAATAACTTGTTAACACCGGACGAGCCACTAGGCCTCCCGGAGTTTTCACCTCTGATTTTATGAACAGAAAGTACATTCCTTTCCCTTTCTCTAATCCGGGAACGAACTGGCTCATCACCGGCATCAACAAACTGTAAAGCAATGACCTTCTTCTGAGCTCCTCTTCGATTGTCGGCATCAGCTTCCTCTCGCCGCCGGAAGTCCCAGAACTGCAAAATGGAAAAACAGAGTTAAGACTGTAAAAAAAGAACAGGGGGTTAAATTATTTTATTTCTTTAAGAGGGTAACAGACCTAGTGAGGAACTCGGAGATCGGCTTGGAACAGAGGATCGGGGATGTGTCGCCATTGGCGATGCGGGTAATGTCGGGCTCGATGTCCTCGTAGGAGATGACAGGGAGGAGTTTCTTGAAGATGTCGTGATCGGTGGCGCCATTGAGGCCATACCTCTGTAAGTACTCAACGTTGGCATTTCTAGACAGGATTTCGGCGAGGACTTTACTCTGTACTTGATCGGGGTTGGAGGTGACATTCTCGATGAACTCGAGAATGTTCTTGTTGCTCTCTGCAAGGTCGTAGCCTGTGGGGTGTTTGGGAGCTTCAGGCATGGTGGGTTTCTGAGTTTCTTTTTGACAGAGAAATCTCAGAGTTAATTGGTTTCGTCGGAGAGAGCAAGCAAGAAATGCTCAGAGAGAGAGAGAGAGAGAGAGAGAGAGAGGATTGGGTCTGTGCGTTGGGTTTGGGCAGGTGGGGAAGAGAATGAAGAGAGGTTGGTATATATAGAGAAGAGCACACACGTCAAGCTGGGGGAAGAGGACACAGAGGTAAAATAAATGGAGTGTTGAGGATGCCGTTGGAAATTCACTTACATATTAGTATATAACATTTTCTTTTCATTTATTTATTTTTTTGTTTGTCGACATTTATTTATTTAAGCGTACAACTTCCATGCATTGGTGTTCATCAGGTCAACACTACATCCACTTAACAAAAGATTTAAATAAGGAGTCACAAGCTCAATTTATTTAATAAGTACAAATTAGTTAGGTGCCTCGCATTGAATAAATCTAAATAGTGAGTATTTTGTTAATAACAATTTTCCACCCACATATTTTTTTAATATAAAAATTATTTAAAATTATACTATTCACTAATTACAAATAATTTGTTTAATTATACAATATAGACTCTAAAAAAAATAGAAGCTTATAGTATCATTAAGAAACTGTTCGTTGAGTTGATTTCACTCATATAATAGTACTTAACAAATTACGCTAAACTACATATCATTTATGTTTAGAAGCAATAAAAGAAATCAAATAATCAGTATCTTCTAAGAAATTCAAAATATATAAATACATAATTCATAAATTATCAGCAATATATATTACCTCATCATTCATAACATGAAAATAATCCAGCGAAAAAGGTATAGTACATGAAAATATCTAGATGCACTCACATATTTGGAGTGATAAATAATAAATCAATATCCTAAATATAAGATATCGTTTGTAGTATAAATAGTACTATAAACACACTACGAACGATAATCTATATTAAAAACTTGATATATTATATTATTACAATCATGTGAGATGATTTTTTATAGGGTAAAACTTGTTTATAACTATTTGACTGAGTCATTCAATTTCTGTAGGAAATTATTTTACATTCATAGGACTCAATGTTTGTTGGCTAGGTGAGACACATTGTTGATATTGATATTGCTTTGCTGGCTAAAAAATATTTGTGCATAAAGGCAATTTTAAATATTTTTCCATTTTAAGAAAGCAAAAAAAAAAATATATATATCTGAAGCGTCGTTTTGTGACATGGGGGAGTGGAGCTGGAGCACATTGGCGGGAGGGGGTGCTTGTCGTACAAGTAAAACGGCGAAACGCTCCTAGGGATGGCGTTGAAAAATTAATAAAATAATTAACCGGCAAAATCCGGTAAATACGGTGTTTAAACTTAAACCACACACATGCCCTGGCGCGCTTTGGTTGCGGATGTTCCACAAAATACCGGCACACACTCGTTGCTTACTTGCGTTCACCGGTAACAGAGCAAATAACGGCGTTCCGCTACATTCCCAGTCAACAACCCGTTCCCCGAGACCCAGAGATTATGTGTGAGTTGTGTACGGTACACTGCCCCCACTTTTCCTGCTTGGTTTTTTATGTACGAAAATTTAGGTAATTTAATCTTTAATATAAGACATACATATGTAATTTAATTAGATTAAAAAAATTGGTTAAGTTATTTAATATGATATGTATTTTTTAAAACACATTAATCACATTTCTTAATTTCCTCATTAATTATTGTTGGAATATCATCAATAAAAATAAATTAGAAAAAATTCGATGAATATGAAAAATTTGTTTTATATTTAGTATCAAGATCAACTCTTTAAATATGTTTTATGTTAAGGATTAGAGGAATACTAAATATAAGACCCATTTATATAATTTGTTTAATTTCTTAAAAAAGTCAAATAGATCTTATATTTAAAATTTAAAGTAATACATATTATTTACACAAGTACTTACTAAAGATATCTTACAACAAATATGCTTTCTAAGATTTAAATTTATATTTTCTTTCTAGGAAATGTGACTTTTACCACCTCAACAAAGAATTTCTTAGTTATCTCTATATACTTAAAACTAAATTAAGATGTGTAGAATAGCATAAAATTAGGAACATAAAATTAGAAATAAATTCTAAAATACATGGTTTCTTATATGAAAATGGAATGACTTCCATAAATATAATATTTTTACTTTATAATTATTATTGGTATTCGTATTGAATTATTGATATTAATATGTAAAAAAGTTAAAATTAATGTTTTTTTAATTATTGAAATGTTTTACATAAAAATTAAGTATTTTTAAGGTGCAATTAATTTTAAATATTTTATTATTTGCATGTAAAAGTATTTTTGCAATGTCACAAAGTTTGGGTCCTAAACCCACGAAGTGCTATTAGTAGTGCTAAAAATATCTTTGAAACCTTTAAATGTCATTAAAAAAAAAAGGCTTTGGTTTTCTCATGTTACATGAAAAAAAAAAATTTCTACACACACATGAAATGGTGGGACCCACATATACATATATGAATTAATATATGTATATGTGGGTTCAACCATTTTATGTGTGTGTAACATGAGAAAATGATTTTCCTACAATATGAGAAAATATTTTCCAAAAAAAAAAACCTTTGAAAAAATAATTCATTTCCATTGACTGTACTTGAAAAATCATTCTTTAGTGATTGGAAGTTAATTAAACTCATTTTGATGGGATTAATATCATTAGTGTTGCCAATGAGAGTTGGCACAGATGGTAAGGGATCCAGGACTAGGCTCTTGGGTCGTGGGTTCGATCCCCTCTGCCGTCGCTGGGACTCCTTTGGTAGGCGATTTCGTAAGTCCCCAATAAGTGTTCATAGAGCCCGGGGCCGTACCCTGGCCTTGGTAGGGAACTGGTGTCGAACCCTTCCAAAACTTTTTATTTACCAAAAAAAAAATCATTATTGTTGTTCCATTTAGTTTTAATCGAATTTTTATTTTAATTTATGTAGTTTCAAATCATTGTGTTTAATCTTTTAGTCATATTAATTTTTTTTGTTCGAGTTTAACTATGGATCTCTATACTTTTATTGTGTTTTGACCTTATAATTAAATTCATACCAAACCCTTATGAAATTTCAAGACATAAAACCGATGATTTGAAATTATGAGAACCAAACTTAAAATTCAATCAAATTATAAGGATAAAAAAAAGAGATTAACTTTTGTTTTCACAAGTATATAAGTAGGGTTTAATGTTTCTACTTTTGCTGTAGAAACAGTTTTTCTATCTCACTTCCATAAAAGTGAGTGGATCCCACTAATATTTTCTCTTTATTCTCTTTATTATGGGACCCACTCACTTTTATGTGAGTAAGGCAGAAAAACTGTTTCTGTAGCAAAGACAGAAACATTAAACCCATATATATAAATAACTCTAAATTAGTTTTGCTTGAATTTGGGCACATTGGTGTGATTTCCTCCGATATGGAGATGAAGGATCCAAATGGGACCAGCCAGCTGTAACCCAAAGTTATGAGGTTGACACGTGTACGAATAGGACTTTGTTGTCTAATTCTTCACGTAGCTTCATTTAATAAACACTTAACAAGCTGCTCATCGTTCACTATGTCCGTTACGTTATTTTTTGTTCTTTCATTATTTTTCCTTAATCTCTTGCTTTCGCTTAATTTTTTAATCATGGCATGAAACTTGAGTTTGTCTAGAAGAATATATATACCCATTTTTTTGACCAAAACGTTAATCAAGATAAGTTATATTAATTTTATATAATATCTAAATTAATGTGCTAAATTCTAAAATGCATATACTTGATATTTGAATTTCTCTAATCCTGCAATTCGGTCCGCTGTTGTTTATTAAAAATGGTTGAACTTCCCATATAAGGAGGTCCGAATTTATAATTTTCTATAAAAATTAAGTGAAATATATTTTGGTTCGACTTGTTTTAAACGATTTAAATTGGGGAAAATTGTTTAAAAAAAAAAATCACCCATTGCAAAATTTCCAAGAGTATTCATAATTTGTTTAAAGATTCTTATGCAACATATATTTAGCATGTACAACCCTTTTTCACCCGTGTGCAATCCATCTTTTTTTTTTGTGTGTGTTAAGCATAAATATCTTTTTATTAAAGGAAATCATGTTCGAGATATTGTTAAACATTAAATGTGAATACTCCTCTCAATGAGAACTTGATTTTGTGCAAAATGGGAAACGTATAATTTGTATACAGTTAAAGATATGTTACGTAAAGTTGAAGAGGAGTTGCACACATGTTAAAAAACACTTTAATCCTTAATTAGGCACCTTCTATAATAAATTGTGTAACGTGGGATTATTTTAGCTTTTTTTCTTTTAAATTATTTAATCAAATTCATTTTGCAATAAAAATGTCTTCATAGTTGTTAATAAATTGTTAGCCATCAATTGGTACCTTTAATTATGCCGGTGATGTATAATGCTAGTTGAGTTTAATTAGTACTCATTTGATCTTATATAGAGAGGAGGGGGGAGGGGGGGGAGGATTACTTCCAATATTTTTCATATGACTAAAGAAAACCTTAAATTTCATTAACTACCCTGTCATAAAATTCAATAACTTTCCAACTCTACTCCAATTTAATATATGTTATACCAAATGAAAATAAAGTTACGTTCACACAATAACAAATGAAAGGATCAATTATGTATTCATCTCAAAACTTTAATGAGGTGCCTTGTAAATAAAACAATAACAAAGAAGCTTTTCTCTATGCCCTATACTCCTCTAATCCTATATGTATATATATATATAAATAAAGCATTTCCAATATTTTTCACATAGAACAAGCATAATCTTAATTCTTATTAGCTCTCTCATGAAACTCAACAACTTTTTCACTCTTTTCTTGATACAAAAAGTTTTCAACCCTGCTCTTATTTAATACTTCTTCGGTCATAGATATAAAATATAGTTTATAGTATAAATTGCTCTACAAACTATATCTATATTTAGAACTAAAGGTAGTATATATAATACCAAGTGAAAACAAAGTCAACACAATAATTTGATTAATGAAAGGTTAAATTGTACATCCACCTTAACACTTTAATGAGACGTTTTATAAATAAGACTAAAAAAAAAAAAAAAATCTTCTCCCTCTACCCGTGTATAAGATTAGAGAAGTACTAATACTACTACTACTTGATTATTTATTTATTGAATGAATGTGAACACAGGAAGTATAGAAGAGGCTGCAAATGTAGGCACAAATATAGTTAACCTAACTTTCAATAAAATAGGTTGAAAAATTGGACACTTAACTAATTAAAACACTGCTAACAAATCTTTCTACATTAGGATTTTAATCAGGCGGATTGAAATTTATTAATTGCGTCAACTACTCCAAATAAGTCAAATATGCACAACTTTATTTGAACGAGACATGATTATGATAAATTTATTAAAAGTATTTAGACTTTAGCTCGAATTTAACTTGACATTATAAAATATTCTATTAAAGAATTATATAGGATTTCTTAAAGAAAATGATTTTAAAACTATCATTTTTAATTAAAAGAAATGAAGCAGCATCATGCAATATAAATGTATGTGCACTTTACTTTTGTTCCCCTTCACTTTGTATAGATTACAGAACACAACTTTATATAAAAAGTTGCCAATCATGTGATCGCAAAATATAATTAAATTGGTAAACGAGATTGATTATTAATTTCATCAAATAAAATTCTAAAGAACATCAAATGGATTTTAATTGATGTGGAAGAAAAAATATCAGCAAGCTTTTTAGATTTTCATCAGAAGTAGACCCAAAAAAAAAAAAAAAAAGCAACGAGAAGAAGGAACTAATTAGCTATAGCTAGTATTTAAACTTATCCACCATTGACGTATAGATTTTGACTAAATAAAGCAAAATGAAATGCTCTTTTTGTTTTGTATTGAAATCTGATTACGTGAAACAGTATGGTTTTACCAGAAAAGTGCCGACCAATATCCTTGTATTGATGTGTGGAAATATTTCTTAAATAAATATTATTGTGTTCTTCGGCTTCGTGTCTCTGTGTGTGTGTGTGTGTTGGCTCATTTTCAAAGTTTATACACACACATATACTCTTACCAAATTAAAGTCGTCATCCATATGATGTGTGTTCGTTGTATTTATTTGTGTTTTGGGCAATTTTACATACACAAGCAACGTAACACTCAATGGGTATAACACTAACTCGTGACAATTAACCACTTGATCTCTTCCTTCAAAAACCGACCATATGCTTCTTCGAAAATCCTAGAAACACCATATTAAATTGGACTCCATGTATTTGCTATATAGACACCTCTCATAAACAACGTACGTAACCTACCATTTATCAATCTTCTTTAAATGCAATATTTAATTATTATCAGTTCAGATACGATGCGTTTTCATTAAGAGATGTAACGTCGAGCTCGCATGTCATGTTGAATTGTTTTAGATCTCTCTCTCTCTCTCTTTGTTTTGGTCATCAGAGATTACATCTGATATATAGCACACTTTTTTGTTATTAAGTCTTCTTTTAAAAACAATTCAAATTATTATCTTTAAGAAGACCGTTTGAAAAAATTGTATGATCCAATCCCATTTAAATCATTAGCGACGATTCCTTAGAGCACGAAATTAAAAAGAAAGTAACGTAGGGTTTACACCTTGACCTTTTGCAAATAAAGGGATATACAATTATATTACACACGTTTGCTTCAAATCATTGTTTGATATCTTCAAACAAGAGATAGAGAGAGAGAGATCTGCATGAGAATATGATACAGCTGGGTATAATGGTGAGAGATGAAATCTCAGATCAGATAACATCGTAAGGAATACGATCGAGGATCTCAGAGAGGGAAAGGCATCAACATTATTTGACAGAAATATATATAATTAATTATTGGGATAAATGATTCATAATAAGTTCCGTATTTGTCCTTTAAATCGGTACCTAACACACACAAAATCTTAGGGTTTAATTTCCATCGCTGTATGTATTGTGGCAAGTCAACCTACACTTCGTGTGCCGCACGCACACCGGCCACCAAGAAGCCTGTCCTGTTTTTTTCTTTTTCTTGTTTAATTTGTGTATATCCTAACAAATCGACCTGTCTATTATACGTTTTAATATATATTAATTATTAATTTGTGCGTTGACTTTTTTATTTATTTGATTAGGGTTTAATTAGGGTTACAATTTCATTACAACAGTTTTGATATGATTTGGAATCAAATCTTTTATGATTGGATAGGGTTCTCTTACGTACATAACATGTGGATCGATTTATAGTTATTTGGTGTATATATATTAGTTTCTAATTTATTGGAAAAACATGTGTGTTAATTTCTTCATGTTTTTTTTTTTCAATTGTTAGTATATATATCCTCGACGCACATGCTTCCTCTTATAAATTTAGCTATAGCAAATCATCATTTATGGATATATAGTTTGAGTACATTGTACTAAACACAATTCCTGATTATGTCTTTAATTTTTTTGACACCCAAAAGTGTTCATTTGTCATGCATGACATTAGGTACCCAATTCGAAGCTATATATAGTCATTTGACAATATTCCTTTCATGTTTATTTCATTTGATTATATTAAAAAGTTAGTTAATTAGTTAGTTAATATGATATGTATTTTTAAAATATCATAGTTATTTTCTTTAATCCCCTCCTTCACTCTCCTCTTTTATTATCGCTGAAGACAAATAATTAATAGAGGTAAATTAAAATAATAATAAAAAATTAAAATTATGTCTTATATTTAAGTTAATATTAATTTCATAATTATGTCTTATATTAATGACGGAGGGATTAATATTCAAAAGAGTGCAGGCTTATTTCTTTGTCATTGACATTTCTGTTGAAATTAAGATGTATGCAAATGAGTCTCGCTGCAGAAGCTATTGACTTTTAATGGAGAGACGTGCCATTGAGATTTTTTTTTTTTTTATAAAAAAAAAATATAAGACTGTAGGTTGGAAGATAATTATGAATGAGTCACAATATTTATCCATCGCTTATATATGAAAAGTGTTTCATATTTTGATCATATATATTGATCAGCATAGTATAATCAACAGAGTCGGAGAAATTTTTCAACGATAAAATATGATTTTTGATGTCAAAACTCAAAACCATTTTCTGTAGTTGTGGACTACAAGCAAAATCTACTAATAATTGGAGGGGAAAATGTTCTTTGTTTTTCTTTGATAATACTACCTACCTTTAATCTTAATTATAAGACCAGGTTGACTTTTTTTAGAGAGATTAAGGAAGTTAAATAAATTACTTAATCATATCATATATTATATATCTTTAAATTATATATTAGTTTATTAGTCAAGTTAATTGGTTTGAAAAAAAAAATAAAAATACTCTTAAATTAATTTAATTAATTTCCTTAATTTCTTCCAAAAAAATCAATTTAATCCTATAATTTAGAGCGGAGGGAGTAACTAAGAGAGAATAAATAAAATCGAAGAGGAATATAGGCAAGTCAAGTCAATGATGGTGGGATATATATGCGGAGCCTGCCACGTCATCAGATCAGCACCGAAAGGGTAATCACTGGCTGCCATCAAGCTGGTATCATGCCACGTCATCGCAACTATCTCACCCAAGTGTGTTGCCACGTGTTGAAATCCCCCTAGGTCGCCACTTGTTCCCCATCCTTGTCACGTGCCTCGCACCTGAGACTTCTCGAACAAGTCAAACATCGAGACCTCCTGCTCATCTTCCCGTTTTATCAACATCGTATGGGATATGGCTCCATCCCCGTCAAAAATTAAAATAAAAAACTAAATAAATACCACACGAAGGTCCCATTTTTATGAACCATTCAATTACCTCTACTCCTTTTCATAAGGTAGATATTATTATTTGTCCCTTAGAAGTCACCTAACAATAAGACCCTATTTTTTTAATATGCTCTCTATTAAAGTCTATCGAAAGATGTGACAAAATGTAAAAAAATATTATAAGTTTTTTCCTTCCAGTGTATAGATTCATATATGGGCAAAGTTGATTTATTTTTTTATTTTTAGAGTTATTCGTTTAATTATCTCTTTGATTTTGTTGAGATAGTTAGAAGCAAAATCTTATTAAAAAAATTATTGGAGAGAGTACAAACAATGGTTTTTTTTAGGAAGAACCATTATGTCTCATCAAATTATTTTAGGAACATGTCTTCCTTATTCGAGATATCTTTCAGAACCCCACTTTTATTTATATTAAAGAATACTTCACAATTCTTTGTGAAGAATTGTAATGTATTCTCTAAAATATACTTTTAGTCTTTTAAATTTACACGATGTATACTTTAAAGCCCTTAATTTTATAAGTATACTTTTTGTTCTATAATTCTAACACCATTAATATTTTTAACAGAAAATACTAACCTAACAACAAACTTAAGCGACGGTGGTGTAATTAAATGATATTAATCTTAAATTTAAAATATATGTGAATTGAAAAATATATAAAAACCTAATGAAACAATCAATAGTAAAACATCGATTGTATTAAAAAATTAAAATTAAAAAAATATTATTTTATTAATCTAAATATCAAAACATCAATTTTATTTACAAATATATTATATTAAAAATTTAAAATTAAATATGCTTTGTCAGCTGCATAATTATCACTTGAGTTTACTGTGTCAACATTATTTTCCCTTAGTAGCATTAATGGTGTTAGAAATATATGATTAAAAATATACTTTATAAAGTTGAGGTAACAAAAATATGCCTCAGGTAAAACTTAAAGAATCAAAAGCATACTTTAGCCAATTATATTTTTCAGCTGCTCCTTTATATATGATATCAATGAAACAATTGCAATTATTTTATATATGTTTGAGACTTTAATTAACTTCTATTATATTGGTCACTATAAAACTTAATTAGGACTGTCTTTCATATAAGTTCAAGATGCATTGTTCTAATTAAGACTAATATGGACTTTCATATATTTTAAATTATACACTTATATAGATTATTGCTCATTTAATTTAATTTGGTAACCTTGCAAATTATATCTTATAAATGAAATTTAAGTTCTTATATATTATTTATCATTAAATAACATAAAAATTTGATAAATGTATTACCTTATGGGTGATATTTACTTTTTCAGCAAGACTAGGTATTCTTTGCCAATAATAAACACTAATCTCTTAATAAAGACCATCATACAAAAGGCTAGTAAGTTAATGGTCTATTGTCTAGTGACATGTATGCTACTCTCTAAGTGGCAGACCGCGAATTTGATGTTGCTTATAGCTTCAAATCATAGTGTAAGTCCTTTTTTTTTCCTTTTAGATTTCTCCACCAGTATACGACACTACTAACAACCGACTAGTCTGATTAGCATATGAATATAGACCCACAATAGGGAACTTTGCTACCTCATAGGCTAGGGCTTAAACATAAGACTACTGGTTAAGCTGGAACCACTTACGTATAAGGATAAGAAATGGATTTCTTTCAATTAAATTTGCTTGATTCATAAGAATAGGAGACATGGATGCACCAAGAGAGGAAAGGTAGGGCCAGAGGCAAGTGGGGGGTGGCATTGTGCTTGGGGTTGTGAGGGATTTGAGGAATGTCATACTCTTGTAATTGACAGAATATGTGACTCTGTGTGTTGTGTGTATGTGTGTGAGAGACAGATACAGTCATGCAAATCTTTGACCGTTGACTTTTCTCCCCCCTATTTCTTTATCCTCTATCCTCTTTGTTGGTTTGCATTTAACATCTCGAAAAAAATCCTCAGATCTCATATTATTATTTTATAATATAACTAATCCATATATTATTAATTATATCCATCAAAATTATGATGAGCACTTTATGTGATGATGTGCTTATTTTATCTCTCAATATGGCCTGATCTCCTCCACTATGTGTGTGTCTCCCATTACCCTATTCCTTTGGCTGTTATCTGTAAACATATAATGCTTATTATTGGATGTTTCCACCACACATCGGGAATATAAATTATACTTTTTATTTTATTATATATAATCTTTTTTGGTCTCTTGGTCAAAATATGCATTTTTTATTCTAATCTTAGGACCCCCCACAATATTCATCTTGCCCAACCGCTAGCTAGGCATTTCGCAGCTGGTACTATATATCTAGGGTTGTACTCATCATAATAAACAATAATTAATATTCAAACTTTAAAAAGAAAAATGACTTTTCTTTTGTATTTGATTTTCTTTCTTTCATGGAGAACATAGAAGTTATTATTTTGGGGTAAGTAGTAGCTAGGTACATGATGATTGTTCGAGATAATAGGCTCTTGAATGGTCATAACTAGGGAAAATCATGTAGGTTTTCTTTCTTTCCTTGTAATATTCCTCGTTGATTAATTAAGGTTGAAAAAGGTCAAAAAGTCCATGTTTTCACGTATTACAAAAGGTGACATTATTATTGGCGCTCCAATCACAATTGTTTTTTTTTTTTTATTTGGTTAAAGGTTCCCATTTCGAAACTTATAGCACAAATGATTTTCGTCTCACCTAGTAAGTATGTTTTTTAAAATTCAAACTTGTGTTTTCTTCATTTTAGGGTTAATCCCACTTCTCACCTCAACTAATAGTTTGATAGTTTGCTGATACGTCTGCTGATATGCCAATCACTACTAATACATAATTGTCAAGATGTGATATATATACATAATTGTCAAGATAAGAGTGAAGCTGTGAACAATAATGAATTAACTTGATTAGGTAAAAATCATTACATGCGCAATAATTAATTAATTAAGTTGATTGATCAAGCGCTTAATCAGTGTAATTAAGCACTTGGAAGACTAACTGTAATACATTTATATATGGTTATCATTCCACGGGCTACACACACACACAGCTAGATATATAACACCGCAAACATGCTGCAATAGTGCAACACACACACACACACACACATATTCTGTTGAAGAAAGGCTAGTTTCTATGCATTTTCCAGTATAGACACTGCAGAAAGATTAATTTAAAACAGAAATTGTGTGTTCGTGTGTGTGGATGTAAGATATATATGATACACATACACGTATATATAAATTTTATTTGTAGTATTATTGTGGAGGATATTCTCAAACTATATATGCTGGCGGTATATAATTCTGTTTAGCATCTTTTAAGGGCATGATTCCCTTAGGTCAATAAAAAAGCATTCAGTTACGACTTTTCTCTTAAAAAAATGGAGCAAGTTGATGATTATATATATATATATATATATATATATATATATATATTCAGAGGAATAATTAAACCTAGTTTATTGATTACCCTTGTTTAATCACTGTTACATACAGTGGTGGCATGATGGTGGAGCGTTTTAGCGCGGAATTAACACTTGAAAAAAGAAAACAAAAAACAAAAAACAAAAAACATAAAGGAGAAAGTAAGAACAGCTGAAACTACAAACGTTGTAATCCTAATCGAGTAACATAGTAGTCCTAGGATATATATGCACATTGTTTTGAGAGTGTTCACACTATACAACTTGTGGCTCCAGGAACTAAAAAGGCAACATTTTTGACACGTTCAGGATCATATAATACAATAGATTAGGGGTTGTGTTATTTATATTTAAGTATTAATTAATTGTTGCAGCGAAAATCCAGCACAGAAGCACATCGGTAAATGATAATTAAGAGAAAGGGTTAAATGGAATGGAAGAGTGGTTTAAGCTTTATGAAACCTGTGAAGTGGTCCCAACTATGATGCTTCCATTTGGGTGTAACAGGGAAGAGAATTGTCAGTTGAAGCAGTAACACTAAAGCACTACTATAAGCTACGATTCTGCCTTAAAATGTGTAATTTTGATTAATTTAATTATTTTGGATAGCATTATTACTGTTATTAACTAAAGTATACTTGCATTATATCCCTCTGACTTAACGCTAATTGGCTCTCTTAGATCCAAATCCAAGTAATTTTTTCTGAACTTTATTATTGTTCATCACATGCACCTTTTTGCTTAGAAATTTGAGGTATTATTATATACTTTGCATATAATATTTAGCTCCCTGTTGCCATATTATGACAAAAAAGGTTGAATCTTTCTAGTAGATACGGTCATATACAGGTATCATTCTATAAGAGATAAAAATGTTTGATGTTTCATTAACTTCACTTCATAGCAATATTTTTTCATATAATGTGTCATTATGTTGATCACAATTAATTAAGGAGTAAAGAAACTTCACCCATTTAGGATCATGACATTTTTATATTTATTTATTTTAGTGAGTTTTTGTTAGATGGAACAAGCAAAGACTATTATTATTATATTTAAAAGCTTGAATTTCTAGCAATAAGTTTTTAGTTGAGGTGATAAGTGATCCCAATTCTATAAGGAGGAGAATTTACGTTTAAATCTCGGGAAGTGTAATTATTGGAAGAAATAAAAATATTTTGCTCTCAAAGTATAAAAGGGGAAATCCTTCGTATTATCCAAAAAAAAAAACTTTAATTTCTTAATAACGTACCACGAAATATATCATAACCTTCAAGATGAAGAAAGTGATGCTTTTCTTTTAATTTACACATAAAAAAAAGGGGGGGGGACTTTGAAGCTAGTAAAAGTTGAATGCTTTTTTCCTCAGATGGCTAGCTAGAAATTAAAAGATCACAATATGTGCTTTGAAGAGATAGAGATAGAGAGAGAGTTGTGATGCTAAATTCATGTAATGATGGATTCAAGACCCTCTAAACTGTCATCAGAGGAGCAGCCCCACAATCCAGCATTATTGCCTCTAGAATCTTTTTATCTTCAATATATATATATAGAGAGAGGGGGGGGGGGGGGAAATCAAACAAGTAACAAAATGATGAGTCTTGAGAAAACATGTTGAACATATACAACAACAGCAAACAAATTTAGCATTCTAGGCAACAGTGCACACTTCAACACCAATAATATACCTTCTTTGTTATGTTAACTCATATAATTAACTATGCATAGCCTTATTTTATTTATTCTCTTCACCCCAAATGAGGAATATATATAGTGGTCCTACTATTCTGTGTTCATATTCCCAAGTGACTTTAACAGTACTGAACGTGGTTATGTGAGTCTCCCTATGCATGATAATTAGTCAAAAAACAGCAACACCGCTATAATTTAACCCTAAATCCTCAAGTTTTCCTTTTTCTTTAAATATTCCATACTTCCAAACAACAAAATATGTTGCCAACACAGAGTTTCGTCTAGCACTATAAAGCTTCGTTAAATTCCTCTAAGTTTTGAATTTGAGACCCAAAAGAGGCCTTTGTACTTGGAGGTCACGGATTTAGAATTTAATTCGTTAGCTGTTCGGATATTTAACAATATAATAAAAAAAAGACTAGATACTAATAGTATCCGGGCAATAGTATGAACAATAATAATAGTAGGTTTATCTAACTAAAGAAAATAATATTTTGCATGCTCTACATTTATAGGTACAGAACAGTGAAACGATTTGATGTGATCATATGAAACTTTAGAAAGCCATGCATGAAGCTAACAACTCGATAAATGAACTAACACATAATGCTAGTCCGGTTCATATATATTGGATACAATTTAGCAGAAAGGCTAGAAGATTAGTGCGTACATCGATTTTTGGATCTGATTAGCTAAATAATGCACAGTAAAACGATGAGTGACCTAATTATTATTTTCGTGTTTATTATATGTTAGAGGGAAGGGAAAATAAGATATGTATAGTCTAATCAGATATGGACACCACACACTCTTCAATGACATATATAATTGAATTATATTGGTTCAAGACAAAGTCGATGACTTGAAATGTTGTATATTATTATTATTGTTGTTGTTGTTCAAAGAGCACTTTCCTGCATTCTCACTTCTAATAATATATATATATATATATAGTCAGTCATGGTGGAAACCCTTTTCACCGACACTCAGTTATAACCGAAAAGAAGATGATCATCATCATACTTACTTTGTGTGGTTTGAGATCGTAGCAAAAATTTATATAGATATGACTCTGTATATCTACGCAAAGGAACCAGTACTTTGCTTGTACCAACATCAGAACGTGTTCTTTGCATTACATTGCATGCTTTTGATTTTGAATCTCTATCCCTTAGAAAAAGGAAAAAAAGAAAGAGCAGAAAAGAAAGAAAAATAAAACACTTTGCACCAGAAAGTGAAAAGCAAAAGGAACTGTATAAAGACCCAACTTCACCTTATAGATAGCACTATCCGGTTGTTGTGAGTATTATGATTACCTTGTCTACCACTTCATGCAACAAATAGACAATAATATTGCACCAATTCTTACAAAAGCAGAACTTTGCTGTTAAATTCTCATTCCTCTGAAAAAAAAAAACTCACATGCAGAGAAGAGAAAATAATTAAGGGCTTCTAACAACATCATTTTTACGTTGATTCAGTTAAAACTTGACTCTGATATTAATTGTTAGAAATGAGAAGCCAAACATGAAAATAATGGTTGGGGGGGGGGGGTGGAGAACAAAAATGGGCAAGGAGCAGTGGTTGATGCTACATGTTAACTCAAAATACCGTAAAACTTAAATTAATGAGTCCTCTACGTACTTTATTATATACTCATCCTATATTTGCATGGCAAATTAGATCCTTCATTTATGACTAGAGGTAGTAGTACTTATTTATGCTCATTACGCGTTATTTATTTAGCTCATGTCTACTTACACTTGGTGTGTGTTTGAATGATGCTCAAAACCACGGTTTTGCAAAAAACAACCCAAACACTCTCATTTTCTCATAATCAATTTTTCCATCAAAATCATAGCTTTGAGAAGAATAATCCAAACACTCTTTCCCCCCTAGAATATATTTTTTTAATGAAACCATGGTTTGGAGGTGGAAAATCATGGTTTTCCTATAAGCTATTTTTTTCTACCTTTTAGAAGCTATTTTTTAAAATTTGTTCTCTCAAAACGCTTTTTTTCCCCACATTTAATTTTCTTCTCAAGCAATTCTTTAAAAGGTAATTCAAATGCACATTTGGACATCCTGACAGATAATACTGAAATGATGTGGATTAAATGATTATTGATCCTTAAACATCACATAGTTGTCAAGAGAGAAAGCATTTTACTGATCAATTGGAAAACCTAATATTCCTATGAACATTGATTTAAAGTCTTTTTGCATTTAAATTTTTGGAGAATAACTTTTAAAATGCACATTAAAATGACTTTTTTAGAATAAATTTTTGCAGAATAAATTATTGGAAAAAAGTGATTTTAATAAATGATAGTGTTTGGATATTGTTATCAAAATGACTTTTTCAAAGTCAAATTTATTAAAATGGCTTTTTCAAAATAGCTTTTTGCAGAATAGATTATTGAAAAAAGTGATTTTGATAAAATAATAATGTTTGGATATTGTTATTAGAAGAGCTTTTTCAGAGTCAAATTTACCAAAAGGGGCATTGGCTTTTGGTATAATTGCATATAAAGGATAAGATTATATTTTAAATATTTTTAACATTAAATTTCATAATAAATACAAAAAATTACATAAATTTGTGTACAAAATTAAAATACTTAAAGATATTGACTGATACTAAAAAAATATTTTATAATCTTAAAAATTTATTTTATGATATTAAAAAAATATTCAGGTAATGACTGATTTTGAAAAAAAACATTTCAAGGTACTGGCAAGTAATAAAAAGATACTGATTGGTTTTGAAAAAAAATACTTCTCATGGTCTTAAAAATTTCTTTTAGAATTTTGAAAAAAATTTTAGGATACTAAAAAGATATTTAAGGATATTGAAAAACATACTTCATGATCTTGAAAAGTTATTTTAGGATATTGAAAAAATATTTCATGGTAATAATTGATCTTGAAAAAATATTTTAAACTACTGATGGGTATTAAAAAGATAATTAATGATATTGACTAATACTGAAAAAATAATAATAATAGCAGATGAGATAGAAAAATTTGAAAAAAAATATATTTTTCTAAAGCCTGAGTTTTGAAGTGTTTGAACAAGTTTTTACCAAACCTAAGATTTTATTTCTAAAACCTAAATTTTGGAATTTGCCACTTGACATTTTGGTTCTTTTCTCCCACTTGGTAGAAAGAGAGGATTCATGCACACTATTATTGCGAAGGAGAACAAAGTACTTTTTCAAAACACAACGCGTAGCAATGTGAATGAAAACGTACGCCCAATAATTTTATACCTTTTTTATGAGCAATGCTAATAATTTTCTACTTTGAAAAACGTTCTTTGTCATTATTATTGGTATTGTTTTATTCCCCTTCCCTTGAAAGCTTTTACTTTTTGCTGTCTCTCGTACTATTTTGCTTTTACTTTCATGTTTATTACCCTTTGAAATATACAAAGAGATATTGATCGAGAGTAGAGATTTGTGTGATGATCATAGGCATATGCTAATGCTAACAAACTGTTGATATATTTGATGTCGGTCAAGTAGTGCCCTTTCTCGAGCAAAAGAAGTAGTGCCCTAAGAATTAGGGTTTGTATCCTCGAAAAATGCTTCAGTAGGTCATAATGATCTTAAGATTATATGAACCACAACTTTGTTGCATAACCCCTCTTCGTTATTGTTATTTTCAATAACGAAGAGGACAAACTGTGTGTATAATATATAATACAATTTTATTTATTTTTTTAAAGTAGAAACAGAAAAGAAAGAAAATGCTAATGAATTTTGCTGAAAAGTTTTATATTATTTTCCTTTGAATGGCTTTTTGGTTGGAATCCAACTGATAACGTTCAGTTAAGCAGCACATATTATTCAAGCAATGTACAGTGATGAGACAAATATTCGCTGTAAAAGGTGAAATGAAATTATATATATATAAAGGAAGAGAGAGAGAAATCCACTAATATGAGAAAAGACCTATCAAAGCATGCAGAATCTAATTGATCAACTTCATTCATCATCTTCTAGCTGGACGCAGCTTTCTAGAACTTAGCGTCAAGTAAATAGACATTGATCATCAAACAAAGTCTTTTTGAAGCCATCATTACCAATTGGAATAATATTTTTGTTAAACAGAGAGAAGGCATAGATTTATAATAATCATGCCTTGTCAGGTTTCTGAAATTAAAGCATATAGTATTTTACCAAATTGATAAAAAAAAAGTGTCATAGAAAACGCTATAGCTAGGCATCCTTCCCAATTAGGAAAATTGGGATTATTATTAAACCAAGTATCTTAAGAGATAACCCATGATTGGTTATTATAATTTTCCAAAGTTGTTTTTTTCTCCTTCCTCTCTTTTTATTTTTTCTTTTTTGGTTGAATTTGGTTGAGGCCCCAAATCACATGGCATAACCTAAGGAATAAGTTTGTCGGCTACTTTTCAAGGTGAGGATTGGAAGGCTAAGTGATATAACAACACTATGAACTAAGGCAGAAACATTTTGATTATGGTCTACCATGTAGCAGAGGATAGATATTAATCCAAAAAGTTGAAAGCTTGCCAACTTTAATTTGACAAGATTGATCAAGAACCTGAGAAAGAGAGGAACATCCTCCTAGTTGTTAAAGGGTTCTTGCACGGTTGATCATGAATTTTTTAGGTTAATTAGGGGAACAAAAATTCAACAGTACAACTTACCCAATTACTATAGGGTGTTTTTAATTATTTCACATAAAGAGACATATATAAGGCTTGTTTGGAATTGAGGTCATATTGAAATCTTCAAAAGTATTTTTTTTAATTATGATTTATGGTATATGAAATAAATATGTGAAATGACTTTTGTCTCACTTATATAAAAATATTTATGAATTGTAATTCTAAACAAACACATGAAAATTCTTAAACTTGTTAAAGGGGAGTATAAGATTAGATGAGTCAAAGGTATATAAAAAGGAAAACCGTACCCCATTGCATAATACTCCCTCCCATCTTTTTTATAAGTAACATTCTCTCTTATAAATGTTGTTCTTAATATAAGTAACAAATCCCTTTTATCTGAAATTTTTAACTAGTTTTTTCATTTTTACCCCCATTAAATATATGACATTTATTATCCTTATGCAATAAATTTCACAATTATCTCTCATGTACTCTCTTATAAATTAGGGTATAATTGATAAGAATAGTACAAATTTGACACATTTATTATTTTTTAACTAACATATTAAACCACGTGATTTAAGTATTGGTTACTTAAAAAAAGGACATGAACGAGTATTATATAGAACTCTTATAATGGAACAAGGAAATGTTCTAAAACACCCCTTACAATTAAGAACTGATATGTATAATATAGAATTTCTTTTCATTTTTAACTCACATTTGTCTCGGTTTACATGAATGTATATATGAATCATGATTACAAACAAACATGTGAACGTTCTTAAACTTTTTAAAGAGGAGTATAAGATTTCATCTCTACCCTATCATATGTAGATTTTCCTTTCATTTTTAACTCACATTTTGACTGAGCATAATTATGTCCAACAGTAGCGTACTGTAACAAAGTGACATAAGAGTAATTAACGGCGTATATTATAGTGTGTAGGGAATAGAATAATTAATGGGGTTTGTGAATTTCTGATCCTAAAAGGCTTATAAGATTCCTAATCATGGTCATATTAGGTTCTGAAATGAATGAAAGATAGAAAGGAAGAAAAAGAAAAGTAGTGGGGGGTTCAAAGTTTGAACTTTGAAGACTGGTTAGTTCATGTCAAATCCTCAAAAAACACTCTTAAAAACAAAAAAACAAAGACACACGAAGCAAATAAGCAAATAAATGGCTTAATAAAACTTAAAAAACCTTTCAGCCCATCGTTTCGTGTCTCCTTACAGGGTAACGGGTGGGACCTTCAAACGCGAATGCTCGCTTGACCTCAAGTACGCCACAAACACTTTGTCTCTCTTTTTGATGATGATTGCTGCCACATGAAGCAGTATAGTAGAGGACTAGTAGTAGTAGGGGCACACGCTCTCACTCTCACAGTTTCTCTTCTTTAATCTTTCTTTGTTTTATTCTCTTTCTCTAACATGGCGAATTGATTTAAGGCTAAATCCTCTCTTGAATGATCTTCTCAAAGTACATTATTCTTTCATATCAGTTAAAGCTAGGATGAGATATTACACTGATGAAGTGGATGACATGTGTTATTACTTATATTTTTCTTAATATACACAGTTACATTATTTAACTCGACAAAGGAAATTGATTGAGTTAATTAATATAACATAAATTTTTTTAAAATATGCACTTTAATCACCTTCCTTCTCTCTCCTTATTGATTATTATTGAAGGAGTATTAATAAAGGTAAATTAGGGGAAAAAAATTTACAAATATAAAAACTTTGTTTTATATTTAGAACTAAGATTAAATTCTCAAACATGAATTATATTAAGGACCGTGGGGAGTATTATTCTATTCTATTAGCTAGGACTTTAATTTCTTCCATATTTGTTTGTAAGCCTTGACACAGTAGTTGGTTACTACTATATGATTTGGGAGTTACATGTTTAAATCTTAAAAACAGCTTCTCTACTTATGAGGGTAAAAATGCATACATTTATCCTTTCCCAAACCTTGTCTGGTGGGAGCCTTATACATTAAACCACTCTTTTTCTTATAAAAGAGAGAATTAATGTAGTGTAGAACAAAAGAAATAACTATTATTGGGATAATAATAAAGAGAGGGGAGAGGGTGGTTAAGAGTTAAGGCCAAGGAAGGTGGGGAGCATATTGATGTAGAGGTTGAAAATAAAATAATGTTTTGTAGGCTACTAGGCTGCATAACTGTGTTTCCCTCCTTGCTTTGAATTTGGGTGTAGAGAGAGAGAAAGGGATTACCATATTTCCCAATAGAAACAGTTCTTCTAAGAGAGGCTTGTGTTGTGTGGACCATCGGTGTTTTGCCTTTGCTTCAGATGCTGCATTTTGTCTAGATAGTGCTCTCTATAGTGCACAAATATATATTTTTAAAATTAGAAAAAATAAACTATGTTTTCTTTTTCTTCCCTTTTCATTTCCCCCAGTGGCTTCTATTTTGACCCACATCAGATATAGTGTTGAAAATTAGGCAGATTGGAAATCCCAAAAAATATAATATTCTTAAGTAGACTTGTTCAAACTAAATCAATTATAGAGAGATATCTTATATTGTATATCTATTATTCATTCTGAGTAAACTAGCTAGACATGTTTCTCCCAAACATAATAATTATAAATTATATGCTGAGATATTGATTACGTATAGATTAGAAGATATTTTGGTTGGTGTCTCAAGCAAATGCATCTAGAAAGAAAGGAGTGGAGTGTGTCATGTCTGCTACAATTGACCCCCCCTTCTTGAAAAATAGAAGTAAAGAAATACATAATTATGTCTTTGTGAAGAGAGCTAGCTAGTTTGGCCCCCTCTTTCAAATCTCTCTTTGCTTTGAGGGGAAGAAGTGGATGAACATTAAGAACAGGTGATGAGTTTGCCCCCACAAGACTATCTTCTTAAATGAAATCACATTTTGGTGTTCCATGGTTGGTATTAGTTATAAGTACCTAGGCACACTATTCTTGACTTGTAAGCTAGCAGCACCACTTCTCTTGCCACATTTCAAGTTTTTCATTATTTCTCTATATATATTTATAAGGTTTTTCCAAAAAAGGTTGCAGCATGTGACTGGGAAGTCATAGATTTAAATCCTAGAAACAACTCATACACTTATGAGTTAAAGGTTGTATATGAGTTAAAGGTTGTATACATTTATGCTTTCTTACACCTTATTTGATATGAGCTTTGTGCTTTAAGTCGTTTTTTATATATATGTATATATTATTTGGGATGGGGGAAGGAGAAAGAGGAGCCCCTGTCCCAATTTAGAGTGTGAAGGAAATGAAACTACGTGTCGAAATTTCTAGTTTCTTAGCCTTACCAAGGTTTCTGACTTGGACACCATGTTTTTTTGAACTTGAAAAACAAGAAGAGTTTTCATTGAAATCATTTAAACAGAGATTCCTAATGGACATAATGGATATTGTCTGCACTGGTTGTGGTAGGCCGTGCAGGATTAACAATTTTTGCTATTCATTTGATAGGGCCATCCCATAACCACGACATGTGTCCCACTACAAATGACCAGATCAAATGAATTGCTAAGATTTGCATCCTGTTCATGACTTGAAGACTTAAAGGGAGAGATTTATCTGAGATTCTAAGCATGCTATAATTTCTAGAGATTAGCCTCTGATACTGTTAAATTTTGGGCCATGCCTTGAAATAAAAGAGTTGTGGGGGAACCTTGCAACTTGCAAGCCAATAATTTGATTGAGGCATAGCTGATTCAAACAAAAACCGTTTTATGATGGCATCCTTTGACTAAAACAATCTTTTTTTATAAAGCGAAACACTTTGTAGAATCTTGGTATAGCTATGAAAACCTTATTTTGTGTCTGCTGCCTTTTTGTTTCGAAGTGGGGTTGGAGGCAAAGTGACTCATCAGCCAATTTAGATGCTGATGGGAAACAGACATAATAATCTGCAGATTTACAAGACCAATCCCTCAATTATCAGAAACAGTTCTTCCATTAGCAAAAAAAAAAAAAGGGTTATGATCATAAATCAGAAAGATTAAGGGCACCTTAGAAGGCCAGGCAGAGTTCCAAATGTGTATTAAATACGTAACATCCAGGATAAGGTCATGTTGCAAGATATACATATATGCTACAAGCCAGAAAACATGAAAACTTGAGCATTAAATCAGATATGGGCTGGGAAAGATCTAACTATTCAAACCTAATACTACTTGAGAAAACAAAAAAAAAGCTATACAGACTCAGAAAAGAGGACTTTCTCCTTCCCATCTTCCTTCGTTTCCTTGAAAGTCACTTATCTTGTGATTAAAAGCAGAAACTTGCTTCCCACGTTCCTCTTTGGCCACCTGAAGGCTGGAAACCGCCATGAAACAGGGCTGAAAGTTTGCAGCTTTATTCAAATACCGAGATGCTTCCATCCCAGGAGCATGAAGCAATAGCATTAGGTATAACAGGATGGAAAGCAACATCTATGCATGCTTGATCAGACGTCTTGATTTTTCGGACAACGTTAGATGACTGATAATCGTAAAGATAAATACAACCATCTGAAGAACCAGAAGCAAGGCTCTTCCCATCCAAACTGAAATTGCACTTTATGGGAAACCCAGAGACGCCGTGGCTTTCATACCTCTTGTATTTGTTTAGCCTGAAAGGGGGGTTGGACGCAAAAATTGCAATGTAATTCCCATTTGACTGGGCAACAAAAGTAGACTCGTATGGGTGGCGCCTTACACACGGACAGGTGTAAGCTTCAACATAAACCTGATTCAAAAGCAGGGTAAGGTTATCTAAATTTAGATTTTACGAAGATATATAACAGTCACAGGACTCATAACAACATATCCATGTACATAAGGTCGAAATAGTACTGATTACATAATTCAACAATAATTTTGACATGCCACTGCAATTTCCATCAAAACTTCATTTTTGGACTTTCATGAATGTCTTCAAGTTGTGTTCTGTCACGGGGAGGGTCATGGGATTGTTTGCAACATGACCATCACCACTTAATTTCATTTATTGGTTAAATGTAATGGTGATGCCAAGACAGAACATCAATCTATATTAAGGTAAAGTAGACACAGTATCGGAGAGTAGGTGCATTGTCAATGTCACGCACCACATGCACTTCACTAATTAACCTGTTCCCCATTTTTTTAACTTCTCAATAAATCGTGAATTTCCTCCCTAGTAAGGAGCTTATGTAGTTTGAAAGGCATTAGGGGTATAAAGATTATTCAGTTTTGGGTTCAACCTCTGTTACGTTGAGTGTTGAGTATGTGGTTGGATCCAATTGAAAAATA
Organism: Acacia confusa; assembly: GCA_037074495.1. Classification (NCBI taxonomy): domain Eukaryota; kingdom Viridiplantae; phylum Streptophyta; class Magnoliopsida; order Fabales; family Fabaceae; genus Acacia; species Acacia confusa. The sequence goes on from CM073509.1 coordinate 8,381,722, forward strand.
CCAATGTCTTAAAAGCTAGACTAATAGTTGAACCAGGATAAAGTACTGGTTCTTGAACATTTCCACCATGGATATTTTTAAGGGTAAAATGACCAAAACCTTTCATCAGTTTCCCAGTCACAATAGTAAGGCTGATCTTATTTTTCAATTGTTGGATAACACCTTTACCAAGAAATTTGTGGTAAAGGTATAGAAAATTTCTATAAAATGCTTGTTCTTGGTATAAGTTTGCCTGCTGCAGACAACTTTTCTAGGAGGCACGATCTATTATTTTGACAAAGTAAGTAGATGGAATTCGAGTTTACACACATTTGACCGTAGATAATTAACTAAGGTAGACTAGCCTGATCCATATGCAACCAAAATGTGAAATTTTGACAGGCAGCCTTCGGTCAACATGGCTGTTTTTCACATATGACCACACAATTTTAGAAAAGAGATTTAGCTCAGTAACTGTATGGAGGAACATGATGTATGAACACGTCAAATGTAAGTTTTTTTCAAAGAAAGTAGTCCTTATTGCAAGGACCTATTAACAACTTTGTAGGGATTAACGAACTCAATTAAAATTTGTGAATTCTATTAAAATTTCAAACTTACCATAAATGAAGTTCATTAGTCAGTCAGAAGGTTGTTTAGTTGGTTAAGGAATATCAAAGAAAATGATATTTAGGGAAAAGAATCAAAGTTTTACATAAACAAGTCTTATATTAAGGACCATGGAGACAGTCCTTATAAGGACCAGAGGGAGCAATACAGAAATGTATTAGTAAGACATCATGAATTAAGAACTTTTTAGGATGCAAAATTTTTAGGCTTCTGGAGTTTTAAATACAGATACGATTTGGCATTAAGCTCTCAATGTTTTTCATCCAGAAGAGCTTTTCAAAGCACTTCAATTATATTCGCAAGGCAGTTGTCTAAAAGAGAACTTCTAATGGCTAAACTTAAGACTTTGACACACATAAGAATAAACATGCACATTGAGCCTCGGAATATATCAGGACTATTAGTTTCTTAGATCCAAAGAATTTAATATGAACTAGGGATATATGGTGTTATTTTCCCATCATAGGTAATGATTAATAATCTATTCCTCTAAAATGACTTAACCAGCTAAATTATGATTTTTCATATGGATCTTCTGAACACCCGTAGGTCATCTATTTCTGGTTGAATAATAGATATGGACTGTAAGGTAAAGCAAGCCAAATAATTAATACTGTACATAGAAGCAAACCAGAGTATCTCAGCATGATGGAGAAATAGGAATCTAGAATTAACATCATCTACCAGTACCCAAAGATATGACAAGTAAAGACTCCTCAAATAAATTTAAGAGATATTGACAGCAGTGCCAAATATATGCCACCAATGGAAGGTTATACTAAAATCAAGCCTCTAGCATGTGAAAATTTGATATGTTGATGACAATTAGCAAGTACGTTCAAAATTCTTGACAAAGATTTAAGATGGCAAGTGGACAGAAAATTGTCAAATACAAGAAGCATCACATTGCGGACAATAACAATTAATATGATTTTATTAGTATTGAATTAAAGCACAATAATTGAACAGGTTAATGACTCGGAGAATTGAATGCCTTCTGCTAAGTTGGATAAAAAAAGAAAGCACAGCCAAAAAATGTGTTTGGAATAAGATTTCACACATCAGAATTCTTACAAATTATAATTTATTTTCACGTCTTTTACATGCATGTAGAACTAATACCAAACATTAGCAATGCTGCTCACATAAAGAATGAAAGACAAAAACATAATACTGAGATTTGAAGAATGTAGAGGAATCTCACCTGACTAGACAGCGGAACCTGTCTGGACACGTCCCAAACAATAATTGAGTTCTCACTGACATTACTCCTAGATACATCACTAGAAGAAATGAACTGCTTCCCACTGATTGTAAACTCAACATCCAAAATTGGACCTAAATTGCGATTAAAACTATGGACTACTTTGCCAGTCCTGATATCCCATAATCTAATATGGCCTTTTGAACCACCAGAAAGAAAGAGGTTTGAGTTGTCTGGATGAAATTTTATAACCCCAACAATTTGATCCTCACTAAAAACCTGAGTCTCAAACCCCTTTTCTACATCAATCAACCTTGATTTGCAATCATATCCACAAGAAATCAGAGAGTGCCCTTGCTGAGACCATTTCACATCTTTCACTGCTGCATTGTGGAAGTTTATTACGCGTGCTTTCTTTTGATCTCTACTCCATACATTCCAAATGCAAACCAAATGGTCCATCCCGGCAGATGCAAGGAGATGAGCTGTAAGCTAACATTTTGAACTGGTCAACGCAAATGATAAACACAAGCAGCATATCCCCTCCCCACCTTTTTATCTCTCTAAGCATGCTCATGCAAGCGACAACATTTATCAATACTTCAAACTGGCTTTTATGAGGTAACTCAAACATATAGAATACTTCTTCCAATAAGAAATGTTTAAAAGATATTTTTCCCTCTTAAAGAAGACCAACTCACATATCAAGTGAAAAGATTGAAATCATCAATGAGGAGGCCTTACCATGAGTGGGAGACCATTGTATAGCATTGACAGCTTTTGTATGGCCAGATAGTGCCACAGATAGCCTTTCAGGTATCAGGTTCAGATTTTGTTGACCTCTAGCTTTATTTCTCAACAATGATAAAATGCTAGGTGGTAGTTCAGTATCCAGGATGCTTCCTGAGATTATGAGCAATAACGTGACGCAAAATGAGTGGATTTTGCCGATGAAGTTCAATCTAAACGCAATGAAATGAAACCATATACAGAAAAAGGTCTATGAAAGGGAAAAAAGTAATCAAGAAATTGCACATGTTGCAAGCTTTAAATCAAGCAACTAGCAAGCTACTTTTCTGCTTACTTATTTCCCTAACTAGCAGTGCATATCTTTAAATTGGAAAGTGGCATGAACTATCTCATAGAAATTATATTTAAGCAAAAAACCATAATACAATCAAGCTCATGTATTTACTATCGTCCACATTTTTATTGAGTAGTGGCGCAAAGAAAATTCAGGATCAATCAAAGAAGCAGTTCTAGACAGATCAAATGCATATACTATCATCCCAATTATTTTCGAGTTTAAATTCAGTAAATTATCACAAATCGCAGAGTGAATAGAGCCTCGCGCAACATAGACAACTTCAATAATTACAAAAGTTCACTCAATGCCAGTTCAATCGGAGCCAACAAAAGAGTAAGAAGAAAAGGAAAATGTGACAGGAAAAACAATTACCAGACAAAGCGACAGAAGGAGAGACCAGAGCTGGAGCTGGGTTGGGAACAGTGGGATTAACGCCTAAAAGAGCCCTTTGTCGCTTGGAAATATATCTGCCAGGAAGCGAAGATTGCGTTTGAAGCTGCGAGCAGTGGTTAATAGGAGGAGGAAGATAGGGTTTTGGCGGGTTTGAGAAAAAAGGCGCAAGCTTCTGGCGTTTCGGTTGATCTTGATCATCGTCAGACGCATTGCCGTATGCGTCGCAGAGAAGATCCATGGCTGCTTCCTTGTTGGATTCCTCTTCTGCGCAATTTCTTTCAATCCAAAGAACTCGCGGTTTTTACCGCTAAACCGTTTTTTGGGCCACCATAACTCAATTTCTATTTGGGCTTTTGTTTGGTGAAAATTAGATCATATGGATATATTTTTATATCCAGCCCATTTACTATCTTTTTCAGAATTTTTTTGTGGGCTTTGGTTTCTTGGTTTTTTTTTTGAAAGTTTTGGAAGGATTCGACACCAGTCCCCTACCAAGGTCAGGGCACGGCCCCGGGCTCTATAAACACTTACTGGGGACTTACGAGATCGCCTACCAAAGGAGTCCCAGCGACGGCAAAGGGCCCACGACCCAAGGGCCTGGTCCTGGATCCCTTACCATATGTGACAACTCTCTTTGGTTGGTTTCTTGGTTTTTATTTTGGGCTACGATGTAACTTGGGACTCTGATGACCTTTTTATTTTAAAAAATATTATTGGGTTGATGCAAAAAAAAAAAAAAAAAAAAATTGTTGGGCTCCATATTTTTTAAATGGTTTGTTTTAACCTGAATTTTAATCCGGGGCCCTGTCGTTTAAAGATTAACAAAAACTAGGGTTAAAGCAAAATTATGATATTTAATATTTTTAATTCTATTAAAAATTGACCCTTTAATATTCATGAGGGATAAAGCCCAAATTCACAAAATATAATTTGAGTGATCGACAACAAGAAGGGAGAATATCAGTGAGGTACAAAATGATTGAATTAATAATAGTTTTTAAAAAATAAAAAATAAATAAGCTTCAAATAATTACAGATTTAGGAATCTTAATAGTAAAATATAAATTTCGAATGTAACTCTCAGCTTACAATTAAGACTCTTGCTTACAACTCAATGAATCATCCCACATGTCACGCAAGTATTTACAACTATTTTTTTCTTAAAAAAAAAAAAAGAAATTTAGATGTTAAGCTCTCATAAAAAAAAAGGAAATGGAAGGGACATGAGCTTGACTTGCAAGGAGCATAGTGGCACTCAAGTCAGAGAAGATATTGAGTTTCACCGACCACGCAGTTCGCATCACATTCCACCATTCACGCCTTCTCTTTCTCATTTATATATATATATATATATATATATATATATATATATAAAAGATATTATTATTACCATTTTTTGTTACTATCATTTTTCCACTGTTAGGTCAGAATCTCACTTTTTATTATTTCTCTCTCTTATTGAAATTTTGATCTAACGATAAAAAAGTGGTAGTAACATTGATAGTAACAAAAAATGGTAGTAAGAATATCCTATATATAATGTATGTATGTATTAGAGTCTAGTCACTTTGAGATGACAAATATTTATTAGTGATTTTGAAGTTATCTACCACGCGAGTGGCCTTATAGTCTAACGGTATGAGAACTCCTTTATAAATCGGACGTTGTAGATTCGATCTCACTTATTCATGTTGCTTATATCATTAACTAAAAAAAATAAAAAGAAAAAGAGAATTTACCTACCTTCAATAAAGTGGAAGGTTGGGCCCCAGTGGCTATTTATTCTTTGGGCTTTTTATTATAACCACCGACTAAAATGCCTCCCAAATCACAGGCTTAATTGCCCTTTCATTTGAACATGAGTTGCATCAGCCAAAATTGATCCTTTGCTTGGCTTGATGCCATTTCCAACAACTATTTTATTTCACTGGGTGGAGTCGGACTACATAAGCTCACAACATATGTCGTTATGTTTCATCGATAACTAATTCTTTAAATAAATTACTAATTAATAAATCTTGCTTAATAACTTTGTTATATGTTCTTTTCAGATTCCTTCTACACATTTTCTGCTGACTTGTTTGATCTACCATCTTTATTGATGCATCCTAGATACTTCTTCGTACATGTCTAAACCACGCTAGATGATTTTCTATCATTTTCTTCAATAAATCTCACTCTTAACTCTTTTTCATTCATATATATTTAATATGAATTTTATCTTTTCTTGTAAACTATTGCACTTCCATTTCAACATTATTATATATCATAACCATTGCATATAAATATTAGGGAAAGTTTTAAGAAAATACCACCTAAATTTCGAAATTCCAAATAAGTGATTTCCCAATAAAATGAGTTGTCAATTATTTTATTGTTCTTGTTATTTCTATTACTGGTGTTGTCCAAAGGATTTAGAAGTTCAAGTTGTATTTCTCTGTCATTTTTTTTAAATATTATATCAATGTTGTGTGTGTTTGTTTTTTTTGGGGGGGGGGGGTGTGAGATATATTTTGATTTGGCTGGTACTTAGTGGTAGCACCAGGAATTTTAATACCATAAATAAAAGTATTTGAAATATGATAGAGACCTAATATACAAAAAAAAAAAATTGAATTATTGTTAAACTCATCTATAATTGAATATGTGCTAAAACTGAAAACAATTTCTTTTTTAATGTATGTGATCAAAGAATTATCATGAAATTGGTTTTTCATTATATTTCAAAGCTTGTTTTTTATTATCTTCATAGTCAAAAAGAAAAAATATCTTTCAATAATTTTTATAGAAACTGAAATAGTGAGTACAAACTTTCTCCATGATGGAAAAGATAGATTACCCACAGAGTATGAAATAAACAAGAAAGAAAGAGTAATTGCAAAAACAAGACAAGGGATCTTAATATGGAGCAAAAGGATTAATTTGAAAAGTCCACTATCCACTGTGTTTAAGGATTGCTAATTTCCTTGCAATCATATGAAGCATCAATCAATTTCGCCTAATCTATAGTTAGAAAAAAATTAACGGGCCGGAACCACCCCTAACCCCCATAATTCTAGCCCTCCCTAATTTCACGCTCCTCCACATAAATCTCCAAAACAACTCCAGTAAAGGTACATATGAAGCATGAGAAAATACATGCAACTAACTTGAATAAACAAGTGAGGAAAGTAATTATAGTTAAATAGCTAAACAAAATTCAATATACCTTAAACAGTTTATACTTAACCCTTGTAAGTTGAAACAAAAATAACCTAGAAAACTACTTTCACTTGAATTCAATATAAGATAATTGCATATTGGGGGTGAATATTTGAATATTCAATTCATTTAGGTTCATAAACCAAATTCTATATAGCTTAGACACCCAACAGATATAAAGTACAATACTTTAATCTAACCGAATATATCCCAGTTAACCAAAGTAACCGAACCGAAAAAATTGAAAATAAATTCACTTCAAATCAGTGTTGAATTATACTCCCTCTGGTCTTTATTATAAGTCACCAACTAACAAATCACACAAATCAATAAAAACAGTTAAAGTCAATAAAGTTGTCTTATAATTTAAGTAATTTCCAATAGTACCCCTACTATTTACACTAAACTCTAATATTATATTATTATTACTCTCATCTACTACTCCTATTTATTATGGGCATATATGAAAAAAATAATAATAAATAATCCTTAAAAATAAACAAATACTTTATAAAAAGGATCAAATAGTAATTTATATATTAAGCACCAAAGAGGGAGTAGTTTGATTTTGCTCATTCCTAATCTCACTGAGTAATATTGAAAAGATAAATTAGGGATGTGAAGGGGGGGTACGTGGTAGGTCCAGAGTGGGGTCCTCTTCATATTTCCATTAATCATCATTGCCTTATAACTTAAGGCTAAGGGCCCTCTCTCTCCCTTCAGGCCCTCCCTTAGCTTTTGTCTTCATCCCTATTCATACCTTAAATATTCCTCTCACTCATCTTTATTTAATTTTTTTCCTTTTAATTTCTTTTTTTTATATTGATGATGTCAAAGTGAGGTCATGCTGTGCACTTGTTGCCATAGAAACTCACCCACGAGACTCATTCTCATTGGATGGCAACCACTGAATTAAGTTTTTTGATTAATAAACCCATAATTAATCAATGATATGCTGAAATGATTATACTCTCAAATCCTTACTCATAAGAATTTCTCTCACCATCTACTTGTGTCACTTGAAATAGAAATATAATTCCTAAATCTGAGTATTCACAATAAATCTCATTGTAGAGTGCTAGTGCTGTATGTTGTCTATGTTCTTGGAAGTAAATTCTTTAAATTAAACCCCAATATATTTATTCTTTTAAAATCTTATAAGCATGTCTCCCAATTAGGACAGAAAGTTTCACTTGATTTTTTAGGTGTCAATAACAAAATGAAAAAAAAAAAAGAAAAAAAAATTAAGGCGCATAGACAAAACATCTTATTAGTAACTCGACTATCCTCCAATAAAAGAAAGAGATTTTTCAACACAGTAATGTAACTGAGAAATCTTATAACAAAAGCCTAAGTTAATAATTAATAAATGATAATTGATTTGAATATGATTAAATATTTGTGCCAAAAAATTTACAGTTAGACTCAGATGTGGTTTTTAGGGTCAATTATTTGAAGAGACGAGAATCTGAGATAATGATGAAGGAACGTGACATATAGAAAAACAATGTTCGATCTCGGGTCTCTCGCACAAGGTCTTGTTTAAATAATGAACAAAAGATATTCTTGTGTATAGTAGACAATTAAACATCGCACAGCTGGAGACAAAGTCATAATAATTAATATATTAAAGAAAGATATTGAATAGTTTATCAAAGGAGAAAAAACAGAAAAGAAAGAAGAAGAATATGAAGACACACAGAGAGAGGGAGAGACACAAAAGGACAAGCAAATCAGGAAGGAGGATTGGAATATATATAGTACTTGTATTAATTAAAATGTGTAGGGATATTTTTAAAGAGAATATAATACAAGTGGGGGCCAAATTATGACTCAAAAGAATGTTTCATGAAAGAGGGTCAAGATCCATTATTTGTCAACCCTACCCCACAAAAACCAAATTACACACCTCATGTTCTTGGTGTGTGTACATCCACACACTCACCTCCCACTAACCTACCTAGGTTTAATTTACTTATTTTTTTTAAAAAAAAAAGTGTGTGTGTGTATTATTCATATTGTTCAAGAAATTTTTCATATTTTCTCTCTCTCAGATTTAATTGGTACTTATTTTCTTGAGTCTCGTTCCATTCTTCGAAAGGCCAATTATTTTGATGGATTCAATGGATCTTCTTGACGCGTGATGATCTCCTGAGTTCTATATACAAATTATTATGGGTTGAGGTAAAAAAATATATATAAGCTTTTTCCCCATAAGCGCCCAACACCAAGAACTTTTTTTTGGAGTAAAAGTACACATGTGTTACTATTTTGGAGCAAAAGTCACATCTCACCACTGTTCATCACGATGAAAGAGAAAGAGATAAAGTGAACAGTAATATAACGGCGGTGAATTATGACTTAACAGTGAGACGTGACTTTTGCTCCAAAATGGTAACCACGTGTGTATTTTTGCTCAAAAAAAAAAATTCTTAGTGCTGGGTGCTCCTTAGGAAAAAAATTAGGTGTATTTTTGCAAAAAAGGACCTTTTAAACAGTTAAAAAAAGACTTTTTTTATTATGGTTTTGGAACTAGTTTAGAAAGTTTATCATAAAGGTCGATAATCTAGGGTTCAAAATTCACAAGAGGCCTTGAGATTACAAGCAAGCTGGAGAGAAGAAAATGCAGAGAGAAGGATGAGATTATGATTTTTTTTTTAATCCTTATATATATCTACACTGGTTGGTTAAGGAATGTGCGTAAAAACTATTTTCTACACCGGTTAACTTAAGAACCAATTTAGAAAGTTTAATGTCGTTAATTAACCCTTATTTACAGTTCTACCAGTGATAATTTTATATAAGTTCATTTGTAACCAAGTTACCGTAGAAATTAAAGCTTTGATCTTTAGTAGTGAGTAACATATATGCACACCTTCTAGTTTGTATTATAAGACATCAACTAATAAATGTATTTGATCCTTTTTATAAGGTATTTATTTGTTTTCAAGAAACATTAATTATTATTTTTTATGTATGCCTATAATGAATAAAAATAGACGGTGAGAGTAATAATTAATATGATATTATAATTTAATGTAATTAATAGAGGTAATATTGAAAATTATTTAAATTGTAGGATAAATTTAACAATTTTAACTGTTTTTATTCATTTATAAGAATTGTTAGTTGGTGTTTTATAATGAGGATCAAAAAGAGTATGTATGTTCTAATATTTATTACTACATTTGACCCTATATATAGGACACTACATACTAATTACCAGGTCCTATATTTAAGACTAGAAAAGTATTATATACATGTGTGTATTATTCGGATTAATGTCTTCATCGGCATCATAATCATCCTCATCATCCTTTATGATAGTTGAAATCACACGTTTAATTTTCACATTAAATAAATTTCAACCAAAGTCAATGAAAAGAGTGACAGTCACATTGGGCACACACATGCGTCCTCATGTATCCATCTTTCTTCTAATATCATCATCATCATCATATTTACTTTACTAAAGCAGAATATATAAATATGATTTTACTTTTTCATAAGTCAATGAAAACCTTGGACGGTTTACAACTTAGTTAGGAAACTATATCATCCTTGTGTGTGTGCGTGAACATATTTTAACACACACACACTTTTTCATAAGTCAATGAAAACTTTGGCCAGTTTACAACTTAGTTAGGAAACTATATCCTTGTGTGTGTGTGAACATATTTTAACTAATGATGATCTTACATTAAAAATTAAAAACATGAAGATAAGATTTACCTCAATTTGAAGGCAGATAAGTTTTGTGTCGAAATCATGTCAGAGATGATATATTGATATATAAATATGAAATAAATTAGATAGCTTTATTTCTAATTCTGCCTTTTAGTTTTCTTTTGTATTAGCTTGTTTTTCCCCTTCTCTTGTATGAAAAAATATGAAATAAAGAAAGGGAGAAAGACATCAAAATCTGCCTCAAATATGAAAATCTCAATTAATTAAGGATCTGAATTGGTATAGTCAATATAAGTTTGTGATGAGCATAAGCCCAAAGGCAGAGCCCAATCCCCAAAAACTAGCCTATGAAGAGGGAGAACCCAAGGGACTTATAAACCAATCCCCAAAAGCTAGCCTATGAGGAGGGAGAACCTAAGAGACTTATAAACCTCACTCCAAGAGCATAGTTCCCCGATGTGGGACTCATTATAAAGTCCTTAGAGTCTAGCATGTGATTAAATTTTGTAGTGAAATTACTTAAATGCACCCTTAATCTGAAAAACAAAATGACAACAATAATTTAATAAGTAACAAGTTTGATTTATCAAATGACAACAAAAATTAAGATAATGACAACTAATTTCATTAAAGGGAATCAGGTCATTTTACAATAACTTAATTCAAGAATAGTTCCTAATAATTCCATATATACGGAATTAAATTATTTCAAGGAACCATTCAAGACTTTACATATTTCAATGGTCCTTACGTGTCTTTGTCCCAAAAAAATATATGAAATTGCTTGGTGGGAGATGGTGTCAATTAATTTAGACTTTAGAGGAGGGTTGGTGAGGATTGTAGGGATTGAGACAGCTTTCAAAATGGCAGAAAATTGGACATTGTACGAATGGTTACTTGTTAACATGTTACACGTTAATTAAAACTTTGGATGTTTTAATTAAATATTTAATCATAATGGTATGGCCATTCAAATTTTAATAACCTATAAGGGCATAATGGTTTGCAATAATTAATTTACATCACTATGTCTCAAGCTATAGCTAAAGGATTAAATTAATTAGTGGATATTACTAGAACAAGAAAGCGTTATCAACTTAAGTTGTATAATTTAAAACTTAATCATATATATATATAACTTAGTCTTATTAAAAATAATCATATCCAGGACCCCTTTGTCTTTTGCTAAAGTAGACAAAAAACCTTTAGGCTGTGAAAATGAATCAAGTGGAAATCTTAGGTGGTTTTTGTGGGAAAAGAGAGTCATTGGTGGAGATATTTTTAATTCTAAGAATATATTTTAGTGGGTGAGTAAGCATAAAATTATAGTATTAAATAAGGCCGAGGGAATATGCGTGTGAATTAACAGACATCAGATAGGACAAATTCAGAGAATAATCTTCAATTACTTATCATTACTGTCACATTTAAGCTCAGCTAAACGTCCACGTCGATCCAATGTGTGTGTCTTCATATTATATATATGAATGGATATATATTAGCACGCTTACAAAAGCTATTAAACATAGGTAGATGTAGCGAATATACACTAGACAATTGGCTGAGTTGTTCTGCAATTTGGACAATTTGAAGATAAAAGAAATCAAACTTTTATATATCTGAGAGGAGTTTAAATTCAATTTTAGTTTGGATTAAGGTGCATTCAACACCCTTCTGAAATATGTATTTTCTCATATGGGTCAAGTTTTCTAAAGTAATTTGTGCTGCTTTTAACATTTTAAAGTTTTTTGTAGTGAAAGTTTACTATTAAAATATAAATTTTTTACAGAAGAAATTTTGCTCATAGAGTATTTTTTTTAAGGAGCAATTCTAACTTAGTCATAAACTTCTAAAAAGTCCTTCTAAGTGAAGGTGTATCCATCACCTAAAATATTTTTTCAACAGTAGTTTTAGAATGGTAGATACATCTGAAAAAATATTTTAAGATGTTAGATAAATAAGGAAATACTTTAGGTTAATGGATGTGGACGAAAAAAAAAACTTTAGAGATGTGCTAAACACACCTTAACCCTTTTAATGTTTAAGTCGGAATTAGGATAATTTAAAATTTTTTAATATTCAACTTTCTATATTATTTTGTAGAAAAATAAATTATTTTCTTCTTATTCATGAAAAAAAGGCATGTTTAAGTGGAACTCATACTATTCTCATATGTCATGAATAGTACAGTTTATTTTTTACTCAATAAATCTCTTATTTAGCTACGTAAATTAGGGCATGCCTATTTGTTCCTCGTATCGGATGAAAACTTTTATATGTTCATGTTTCATTATAAAGATAAGTCCTTTTTTTAGTTTTATTATTCATATAATTAGTTTATATGTGAAATCAAATGGTAGCTCTAGCTAGCTAGGGAGGTTGTTTAAAAAAAATTAAAAGAGTAACACAATTTATAAAGTAATTTTAAATTCTGAATGGTGACACCAGTCCAATTAATGCAAGTCACTCTCCAATAGCATATTCAACCAGCAAAAATATCTCCGAAATTGTATACATCAGTACTTTGACTTATGTTTCATGATTAAAGGCTATTATAAGACATTGTTGTTTACTTATGAGTAAGCATTGTCGAAAGGATATATATGATCAACAATATATCACATCAAGAAAACTAATAGTTCATTAATTTCAACCACGTCTATAAAGAAATATCTTGGACAATTAACTCGAATGATTAATTTTGACCCTAAATAATGAAGTCAACGTATTTAACAAAGATTAATGAAATTTTATTAGCTGCTTTTGATTTGTGTTTTCTTACGTAATGTTTAGGTTTAGGAGCAAAACCCTAATCGATCGGTTAATCTAGTTAATAATTGAGACACAAGGTTGGTGAAGTAAACCAAGCCATCATGATCCTTTGGCGTGTAAGGCACAGTGTGTGAATCAATATCTCAAAGCTTTGTGGCTGACTTTGACAACAATTTTTTTTTTTTTTAAAAAAAGAAATCAAACATATTTTGTGTGTGTGTGTGTGTGTGTGGGGGTATGGCTTGTCAACAAGTCAAACCTCATTGATGTTATTTTCTGTTGTCAATCTTTTAGCCTAATTAAATTTTATAATGCTGCATTAAAAAATTAGCATAAGGTAATCATTTTCAGAACGTAATCCACGCGCATTTTATAAAATTACTGCTTCTACCAGCGAGGACACATTATTTCCTTTTTCAAAATGATAATTTCTTATAAAATTATGTGATGAATATAATATACAACTTGACATGATATTTTTTAATAAATATGTTATTTATATTTTATCTCGATCATTCTGATGATGGAAGTTTGTGAATTAATTTGATTTTATTTCTTGAGTTTAATTAAGGACTAATCGACTCAATTAATCACATTATTTTTTTGTTGAAAATTTGATTCATATAATTGAAATTAAGATTGTTTAACCTATAATGATACTTTTTCTTCAATCCTTTTGGTTTTTTTTATTCAAAATCTAAAGAATTTTCCATCCACCTATATATCCTAAATGACGTCTTAACACAGAGTATAATTAATCAATTATCACATTTGAGAGTATCATACAAAGAACTATAAAATTACTCATATGTGAGAAAATAATATCTCCTCTGATGAAAAGCAGAAAAAGTGGATTTTCCCAAAAGTTGCAACAGAATCACACCAAAAAAAAAAAAAAAAAAACCTATACAATTATCAACCTTTTCATATTTCTCAGACTTCTTGAACAAATAAATGTATAATTTACTGTAAAATAAATTTTTTATTTTTATAGGTTCAAAACCTTAAATTTTAGTTTTATTGGACTCATGTTAAAACATCAAAGATGAAAAATAATTCCTTAAACCTAATTATATTTGAGTTATGCGTGTTAGATTTGTAGCAGTCGATATGGAAGTGTTTGGAATACATACTTATGCAATTGTTAAAATTTGAACACAAAATCCAATATGTGTGTGTGTAATAAGAGTTTCAATTTTTATTTCAAATTCAATTGATTGATTTATTCTGAAAATATTAAAAAAGAAAAAAGATCCTATTTTAGATTAAAAAAATTAAAGAAAAATACCAACCTACCTTATAATTAAATTATTATTATTATTTACATCTTGAATATATTAGGGAAATTCTCACTCCATCCCCTCTATAGCCATTTAATATCAAATAGCGCCAAAACTTTATGAAATTTCACACTAAATTAAAATTAAATTTTGTGAGTGAAAAGACAATTATGCCTTTACTTTACAAGTTAAATATAATTATTTATAATATGCATGTGGGAATTTACAAGTAAAATAAGTGAAATTGCAATACCATTTCGGCTATATACAAGAAAATGAGCTTATTTACAAGAATACATGTTATTTGCAAGACATGTATATAAATTTATAAGTCAAATATAGCACTTATAAAACACTTGTGGGAACTCATAAGATAATCTCAGCTATGCACAAGATAAGTGTATAAATATCTTTTTAGAAGAAAAAAACTTAATTTTAATTTAGTGTCAAGGGTGCAACGAAGTTTAAAATTTTTTTAAGACTCTTTGATATTAAATAGCTATAGAAAGAGGTGGAGTGAAAATTTTCCGATATATTAGCTCATGTCTAGAAAGGTTCAATATAGCGTGAGCTTTCAAGCATAATGGTTAATGTCGGCATTAGTAGAAACAACATTTGAAGCAATCGAAGGATAAGTGAGAATATATTGGTCTCAAAAGAAGTAATGGACAAGAGACTTGAGAGATCCCAATTATATAAGTTTGAATTATATTCAAGTTGAAGAGTAAGAATTTATTCCTCCAACTCTTATTCATACATATTTATATGTGTGTGTGTGTTCTGTTTGTATTTTTTAAGGCATCCTCTTCGTTTTGATGTGCTTTGTTTTTTTCACCAATAAATGCCAGCATTGATACATTCTAGCTAGATTTTTTTATACATTTTCACTTTAATTTCTAGCTAAACCACCAGTTAAAACAACAACAGGTGTAGATAGAGAAAGAGATCAATTTTTAAATATTTTAAATAATTATCCACTCTATTTATCGTCTTAACCAATGCAAAAAGTTTATTCTATACTCGGTTTGCTGAAATGAACTATTCCTCTAGTTCTATCTTACATAACGCTTTCAACATTTTTCAAATAAATAATAAAAAAATTTTATTAACTCTGACATAAAATTTAACAATTTTTCATCCCTACCCGTATTTAATGTACCTACTATATTTGTTCTTAAATATAAGCTGAATTTGATAATGTGTCTGTCCCAAAATATAAGCTTCATTTTAAATTTATCAAAACATTTGTTGTGTTTTTTTTTTCTAACTTTATCCATTGACTGTATTTCTTACATTTATTAGCTCTTTCACTTATCCTTTTTACAAATTAAGGGTATAATTGAAAAAAAAAATACATATTTAATACTTTTAACTAATTTTAGTGGTTTTCTTAATAACCACAAATTGGTTATTTAAAGCTTATATTTAGAGATGGAGGGGTAATACCAAATAAAAATAAAGTCAACACAATAATAATAAATAAAGGTTAAATTGTGCATTCATTTAAAAACTTTAATGAGATGCCTTATAAATTGAAAAAAAAAAGGACTTATATCTCTACTTATATACAAGACTAAAGGACATGCATGCTTGAAGACAACTTTGAATCATAAGCAAGGAGAAGCATCAATTTTTCTCTCCCCCATGAGAGCCTCTCCTCTCCCCTGTGAGAGCATATTAGGTTCCCCTTTGTAGAATCTGGTTTTTTCGGTCCCATGCCCTAATCTCAATTCCCGTTCATCTCGTCTTCCCCATCATTCTCTTCTGCTACTCTTCTCCGTCCGTATATCCTTTGTGGTTTCCCAGCTCCAGTTTGTTTCCAGTGGTATGGAGTTAGGTGATAAAGGTGATGTTTCTAAATCCAAGCCACTTACTCTGAGCCTTGGGAGGAAGGTTAAACTAGAGGGTGGCACTCTAGTAGGGAAGATTATGACGAATAAGATTCTTAATATTCCCATAGTGATTTCCATGATAAAAAAAGGATGGCAACTTGATGAGGAGGTGGAAGTTCACGACTTAGAATGGAACCAGCTTGTTTTTCTTTTCAGGTTTGAATCCCAGGAGGCCTATGCCAGGGTACTGCCGACCCTGGTCCATTTAGGGTTTTCTACTAAACCTTCAGGTGTGGGAGGACTTTATGGTCTTGCAAAATGTGAGCTTTCACTCTGCTCCATATTGGGTTCAATTCCATGGACTCCCTCTGGAGGCTTTTTGAAGCGGATAATGCAGTAACCTTGGGAGATGCAGTCGGTGAAACAGTCATGTACGAAAACCCTGTGATAGAAGGGAAGTTAGGGAGAGGCTTCCTAAGGGTCAGAACGCTAATACGTCTGGACCAACCGCTAGCTACTGGCTTCTGGGTCCCGAGGGGTGTGAGGGATCATGCCTGGGTTTCAGTCAGATACGAGAGACTGCAAGTGTTTTGTTATAAATGTGGTCGAGTAGGTCATAATGGAACTGGTTGTAAAGATTATAAGCTGCAGTTTGAGGAAGTAGGAGCAGAGCCTAGGTTCGGAAAATGGCTCAGCACTCAATCTGTTAAAACGAAGGAGGAGATGGTTATAATCCATCGGAAAAGACTGGGAAGAGGCCAAATTCATCACATCTGGTGCCTAGTCGTCCTCCCGTCGCTAGAATGGCTCACCGTAGTCGAAAGGCTCTAATTCCAGTAGTCAACCAAACGATGACGGGCAAGTACAGTCGATAGGAGTATCCGAATTGGTGTTAATACGTCAGGAGGATTAGGGCTTTCGACATAAAAGTGTTATAGAGCAGGCAGCTGACGAGGAGGGGTCTGATCGAGGGCAGACCAAGATGACTGAGGAGGCGGATTGCAGAAAGCTCAAGGCCTTTTATCGAAGAGGTGATTAAAAAGGACAGAATGGGTGTGGTCAACCCTCTGGAAAGTGGGACCAAGCACCAGACGAATTTGACTGAGTCCAATACGGGTTCGACCCGAAAGAATGGCCCATTGGAGATAGTACAGACTAGCCTTGAACGCGATGGGCTACCCCTGTCCTATACGGTGGAGTTTCCAGCTGAGGAGGAAATGGGAGGCCCAAGCCTAATATCGGCTAAGGGGCAGTCCCCCATTTTAGCTATGTCCATTTCGCTGAGGAGGATCCAAATCAAACGGCCTGGAGAGGATTGGGAAGGGCCTATAGTAGTTAAAAAACAAAGGAAGCTAGTGTTTGAAGAGGCTGATTTTTGTAGTCCTCCTGCTATCCCGAAAGTTCCAAGTACGAGAGGAAGAAGAAGAAATTTTAGATCTCTCAAATCCTTTATCCAAAGCCACTCATTCTCTAATCAAGTAGGCCTACCGGTTGCCCCCTCCACTGTCGGTGAGATAGATTTTCCAGAGAAATGGATTTCGGCTCCACAGGGACAGGATGAGATTCAGAACAGCGCTGCAGCAAGTAACGCCGGTGGTCGGGATGAACCCACCACTGGTTCGCCCTGAATCTCTTATCATGGAACTACCAGGGTTTAGGGGCTACCCTAACAGTTTGGAATCTGAAGGACGTATGCTTTAGGAAGAAACCCCAGCTGGTGTTCTTGATGGAAACTAAGCAGAAGGCTAGAGTAGTGAGGAAAATAAAGAGGAGATGCGGTTTTGAACAAGAATGGATGGTAGAGCCCATTGGTCTGGGAGGTGGGCTTGCTCTCTGGTGGTTTGATGCAATTCAGGTAAATATAATTTACTCTTCCCTAAATATTGTTCACATGCTGGTTACTTCTAGCAACTTTGACACACCTACATACATGTCTTTCATTTATGGCCCAACAGGGGAGGAGGAGAGGAATCAATGCTGGCAGGAGATGAGAAGGATAGGAAAATCAATCACAGACTCGTGGCTGTGTGTGGGCGATTTCAATGACATCTTAGCCCAGGAAGAGAAAAGTGGAGGTTGGCCTAGAGCATGGCGGAGGATATTGAACTTCAAATGCATGATAGCGGATTGCGAATTAGATGATCTGGGATTCCAAGGGAGTAGTTTCATGTGGTGCAATAATAAAGATGAGCCCGACACAATTAGGGAATGCATTGATAGAGCGCTGGGAACTTCCTTCTCAAGGAGAAATTCCCAGATATCCAGGTTTTCAACATCGATCCCGTCGGCTCAGACCACCACCTGCTTTTTATCCAATGCCTTCCGGATAGCTGTCGCAGGAAGAAGACCTTCCGCTTTGAATCGAGGTGGTTGACTCATAACGATTTTGGCCAAGTCGTTAAAGGTAGTTGGTGGGCGCAAGACAGAGAGGACCATAGTGCAGTGATCAAATGGAGTCGTAAGGAATTCCCCAACTCGGCCAAACTAATTGAACAATTGAGAGCTAAATTGTCAGCACTCACTCTAGGTACGAGGTCCAGTGAGGTAACAGCGGCCATCACAGAACTGAAACTGGAAATTAATAAGTTGTTAGACATGGAAGAGCAATTCTGGTGGCAGAAGTCGCGAGTTAATTGGCTTGTGGCAGGGGATAAGAATTCAAAATTTTTCCATGCTTCAACCATCAAGAGAAGAAGAAGAAATAGCATCCTTAGCATTAGAGACGATGAGGGCAAATGGCTGATGGACAAGGAGGCAGTCAATGAGAACATAAGTAACTTCTTCAAAAAACTATTTACTGCATCTGTCGAACTAAGTGATATTGAGTCTGTACTGGATTTAATTGACCCCAGAATATCAGATGAGATAAACGATAGACTAATGCTACCAGTGTGCAAGGAAGAAATCAGAACGGCAGCAATGAGTTTGGGAAAGTCGAAAGCGCCTGGTCCAGATGGCTTTTCAGGCTTGTTTTACCATGCAGCCTGGCCAGAAGTGGAAAGTTCTGTATATACTCTAGTTCACGATTTCTTCGGAGGCAAATCCGAATTAGAGTAGATCAATGAAACAAATCTAACACTAATCCCTAAGGTAGACAAGCCAGATCATGTGTCCCAGTTGAGACCTCTTGGCCTCTGCAATTTTTCATATAAAATAATCTCAAAGTTGATGGCTACGAGGATGAAACCGCTTCTGAATCACTGTGTCTCCCAGAGCCAGGGTGCTTTTGTGCCGGGAAGATGCATTCAAGACAACATAGTGATAGCTCATGAGGTGTACCACTACCTTAGGAGGAAGAAATCTGGGAAGAAGTTTGAATGTGCAATCAAGATGGATATGAGCAAAGTTTACGATCGCGTGGACTGGAACTTTCTAGAACGGGTCCTAATCCGATTCGGCTTTGATGCTAAATGGGTGGAATTAGTGATGAAATGTATGAAAACAGTCTGCTTTAACCTATGCATGTCGGGTGAGGTGGTTAGTACGTTCCATTCTAACAAAGGGCTAAGGCAAGGGGACCCTTTGTCCCCATATCTATTCCTTCTTGTGGCAGAAGTCTTATCAGTGATGATTACCAAAAGTGTGGATTATAACAACATCAAGGGGATAAAGCTCAACCAGTCATGCCCTGTCCTATCTCACAGCTTTTTCGCCGATGACAGCACTATTATACACTAGCGCTAATTCAGATTCTTGTCGGTTCCTGGCTAGAATTTTAGAGAGTTATTGCAGTGCTTCGAGGCAGATGGTTAATCTTGAGAAGTCCAGTATTTTCTTCTCCAGTAACACTCCTGAGGAAGTTTGATCTACAGTGGATGCAATCCTGGGAATCCCTACTACTGAAGACCCTAGTAAATACTTCGGTATCCCTAGCATTTGGGGAAAAACCAAGAACCAAGCATTGGCATACATCAGGGAGAGGGTCATTAGGAAAGTGCAGGGCTGGTGCCAATCCTTCTTATCCTTTGCGGGGAGGGAGACTATGATAAAGTCTATTATTCAAGCCATACCCAATTACCCTATGCTATGTTTTAAATTCCCTGCTCACAAGTGCAAGGAGCTGAACCGAATAATCACAAACTTTTGGTGGGACAGTAAGGCCTTTGGCAACCGGCTCCACTGGAAATCATGGGATATGTTAACTACAGGGAAAGATCAAGGAGGTATGGGCTTTCGCGAGCTTCAGTCCATGAATGACGCCCTGTTAGCAAAATCAGCATGGCGATTGTTTCAGAGACCAGAGGATTTGTGAGCTAGGGTCCTTAAGAGCATGTATTTTCCTACTAGCAACTTTGTTGAGGCCTCGAAAGGCCATAGAGCTTCGTGGTGCTGGTTGAGTCTACTTGTGGGGAGAGATCTGATAAAGGAGGACTTACGATGGGATGTGGGATCTGGGACCAAGATTAGAATTTGGGGAATCAAATGGGTGCCAGATACGGAGTTGCCTCCTAGACCAACAGATGATGGTGACCTTATAATCTCGAAGGGCATGGTAAGTGATCTCATCGTGGATGGGGCTTAGGATTTAACACCCATCAAGCAATATGTCCTTGCTGATGTTCAACAGGCCATACTCTCTGTTCCCATTTCCACAAATGGCTTACCCGATAAACTAGCTTGGACCAAGGCTGCTAATGGTTTATATAATGTGAAGAAGGGTTACTACAAAGGCAGGGAGCTATGCTCAACTTTGAAGCCAAAAGCAGGATCCTCAGTTGTGGTTGCACCTTCAATATAGAAGGGGATATGGAGAATCAGAACTATACCCAGGGTTCAGCAGTTTCTCTAGCGCATTCTCAATAATTCCCTGGCAACCAACGAATCTCTGTACAGACATAGACAATCCGTCAGCCCCCTGTGTCAGCTGTGTGAATTAGCTGATGAGAACTTAGAGCACCTATTTTTCATGTGCCCATGGACTCGATGCATATGGTTCGGGAGCCCTCTAGGAGCTAAATTTGAAATATCTCTAGTCAATAATTTCAATTATTGGTGGATGCAAGTTATTGGTAAGAACAATGTTGGTGATTAGGATATCTCGTTAGTTTGTTGGATTTTGTGGTATATTTGGAAGCTTAGGAACGACAAGATTTTCAATCATATTGAACCAAACCTGCTGTCGGTGATCAGACTTGTGACTTGAAGTAATTGGGAGTTCTGGGCAACGTGGAACAAATCTCACCCTATAGAGAGCTCGAATGTCAACGGATCTCCCCACAGAGTTAATTGGACCCCCTGCATTTGGCTGGCTGAAAGTTAACTGCGACGGAGCATTTCGAGCTGAGAATAAGGAAGCGGCCGTCGGTGTGGTCTGTCGAGATAACAGGGGCTTGTTTGTGTGGGGTTTCATTGATAAGATTAAATCTATATCAGCCTTTATGACAGAGGCTCTGGCCTTGAAACGAGTTCTCATGCTTGCAATGGACCTCGGTCTTGACAAGGTCCTGTTTGAAACAGATTGCCTGGCGCTTCATTCTTGTGTTGTCGCTCAAGCCCCTGACTTAATAGACTGGAGTAGCAGAAGCATTGTTCACGATATTATCTGTCTTCTAGATGCCAAGGTTGGGTGTTCTATGTCTTACATCCCCAAAAAAGGGGAACCGTGTCATTGACCTCCTCGTAGTGTCTACTTATAAAGAGGTTAACCCGTTAGGGTAGGTTTCATCACCATCACCTACTTTACTAGGCC
Organism: Acacia confusa; assembly: GCA_037074495.1. NCBI lineage: Eukaryota > Viridiplantae > Streptophyta > Magnoliopsida > Fabales > Fabaceae > Acacia > Acacia confusa. Next base: position 8,403,476 of record CM073509.1, read on the forward strand.
TTCTAACCTCGGATATCATTGCAGCTAATCTGGTTAATGATGCTCCTCCGTGCTCTGATCCATTGCTGGAGGGGGCGGAATATTCGTTCCTTTAGTTTTCACTTTTGCTTTATTTATGTTGTTAGGCTAGTGTGGCCATGTTTGTGATTTCTTTTGCTCCTGGTTGTCGTTTGTAGTGCTAATTTGTGTTTTAGTAGCTTAGTTTCCTATCTGCTGAGTTCGGTGTAATGTTTTCAAATTTCTGGAAGGAATGGAAGTATGTTTTCTGAGAAAAAATATATACAAGACTAAAGGAGTTTGTAGAAACTCAATCAGTTTCACATTCTTTTATGAAAATATCATAGGTAGAGTAATACTCCCTAAGTGCCTGCATATAAGAGCATTTTTTTTATGTGCTTGTCTTAAATATAAAATTCTTTCTGAGGTTGTCTTAATAATAAATGTTTTTTTTTCTATTTTATCCTCAATTAATTATTATATTCTTTTTCATCATTGTGTTATTGTTACTCTTTCTCTCTTACCCATTTATAAGTAGGGCGTTTTTTTAAATAAATAAATAATTTTTTACATAATTATTGTATTTAACTCCATTTAACTGTTTTGTAAAATCCTGCGATTCGATTAAAATGTTCTTATATAGAAACGGTGAGAATATTTTTTACACTCTCTCCATGAGAACCAGTGCAAAATTAGCCGTGAAAATGCATTTTGTTTTACAGAACAAGCTAGCCCTCTAGCTAATTAGCCAGCTAGCCTTTTTTTATGTGTATTCCTTCAACTTCTACCTCTTCTCAATTCTTCTCCCCTCCCTCATGTGCCTGTGTGTGTGTATCTCCCTCTATATATATATATTATCTTCTGTGTGTGTCTCTCTCTCTCACATGCGGTGGGAGGTCACTACACACTAGTTTGTGTCTAGGCATGTGCTCCCTCTCCTTTTTATCCTTTTGTCACTTTCTACCCACTTCATCCTTACTCCAATCTGACCTCATAAATCCTTTATTTTCCCTTTTCCTTTATATATATATATATATATATATATATATAATGGAAATACTCTCGTTAATTCGAGTGCTCTAATTAATTAATCTAATAATAGGAATATATGTAAACGTGACTTTGGTTTAGTATTCAATTTGTTTTCTTATAGCTTGATTGCTTTACTACTAATTAATTATACAAGCCAATATTAACAAACTTGACTCTCAATCTATACTCTCTTTGCAACTGTAAATTGCACATTATCGTCCTCAGAGATAGAGCTTGTGATAAATATACGAGGGCTAAATATGTATTCATTAACTAAAAAAAAATATTTGGGAACCAAATGTATAAGATAAAATATCTTTTTATATTATATTAATTTTTTTAAAAAAAATCTAAGCAAATTTTTGAAACATCAAAATTTTGGGGGGCCATGGTCCCAATGAAGCTCCGTCTCTAATCGTGCTCTTAATCAAAGTTTAAACTTGGTATTTTACTTCACACACACACATGTGAAAAAATTAATTTTTTGGTCTTCATTGTTTTGCTTTAATTATAACTTAATCCCTACACTTTAACTCAGTACAACTCAATTCCTATAATTTTAACTTGATTGTAACACAGCTTCTTAACTTTGACCTATTGGAACTCAGACTCTATAGTTTTAATTATATTATAAGCTAGTCGTTAACTTTTATTCTAAAACATAAGGACCACATTATAAAATGGTAAAACTATAAGGATAAGTTGTAGTGTGTCAAAGTTGAAGGACCGAGATACAATTGAGTCAAAACTATAGAGACTAATTAATGAGTTACACTAAATTAAAGTTTGGAGATTGAATTACAACTAAGTTAAAATCATAAAAACCAAAAGATTAATTTTTCAAATAAATATTATTCCTTCCGCTCTTAAATATAAAGGTTAATTAAGAACTTAATTCATTTCACTTCCCAAATTTATAATTTTGTTCTCAAACTAATTCTTATTAATTGCATATATGGATTGCAATGTAAATTATTAAAAGAAGATATTTTAGGAAAACCAATATATATTTTTTATAAATAACTAATTTAATTAATTTTTTAATATATATAAATTAGTGATCTAGCTTTGGAGTAATTATTATAGTGATTGGCATATAACAAAATATAACGCAACCCAACAGGCTATGAAGCTAGCACTTTTATTTAATTAACATATATTGAGCTAATTGTTTCAATATATTGAGCTAATTAAACCACGATGATGGGCACGCCCTTCCTTCGCCCCTCATCGTGGTTTAATTTCTTTGATAAATTTTTCTCTTCTCTTTTATTTTTCCATATTTATGTACGTTATTATTCATGCACACTTAAAAAAAAAAAAACAAGGAAAATCATTGTCTTCCCCATGCATATATATAAGAATATGCAACTGTTGCCACAAAATCTAGAGAGAGAGAGAGAGTCTACATACTTAAAAATATGGCAATCAAATTCCATCATTATATTATTGCTATCACAATTGAATCATATTGTGCATGCATGTAGCCAACTTAATTGCCATCAATTATGAGTTTATGACTACCATTAATTGGATTCAATGAAGCATTTAAGATGAGCCCAAAAAAATTGGCTAAATATTTTTGTATCTTTGTCCTAATCAAACACCACACACACACACACGTACACAATATAGTGTTTTCTCAATCCTCTACACTAATTATATATAGAGTAAGAGGTATGCACAAAACATTATAAGTTATGTATAAGATTTACAATAAAACAATATTTTATCAATTTAGGTTGGTAATATATTACATTACATGCTCCTAAGGTGTTAGTTTTAATCATCCCACCAGTACTAATGACCTTAGTTTGATTGATTTGTAACTTGTAAGTATTTTAACAATTATTTTTTAAGTCATTATGGAATCTGTTCTAATATGCCTCATGAGATTTTAAACTCAGCTCACTTAAACTTTTTTGAATTAAATGAATATACTAATTTATTTATTAAAAACTTCACACCAAGAAACTTATAATCAAAGCATGCAAGCATTTAAATAGTTAGTGTTCCCTCCATCCCAAATATAATTAAGATGCATTTGAGAATTCTGATCGACTTGGTCTTTAATATAATGATCAATTCATCTATATCTTCTATATATTAATTGTTTCTTCCCCATAATACATATGATAATTAAACGATAGGGTTATTTCTTAAAAAGTGTTACAAATTTTCTACTTACTAGTTACCCCATAGTCTCTTATTAAAAGTTTCAAATAACTGATTTGCATTAATCAAGAAAACAATTAAAATTAGTTCAAGGTAATAACTATGTATTTTTTTTTTTCCAACTACTACCTTATGAGTTAAGAGAATAAGCGAGAGAAAATAGATTTAATAAATACATTCAATAAAGGATAAAATTGAAAAAAAAAAAGCACATACATACTTAGACAAACATAAAATAAAGCATATATTTTCATTTAGACACATCATTTCACAAATTTAAAGTTTATAATAAGGGATGGGGGAATAAATATAAATAATAATTTCAACTACTCCCACTACAAAAAAAAAATCAATTTTTGCGACATAAAATTTCCATCGCAAAATTAGTTTGCGGCGAAATTTGTCCATCACAAAAAAGGTCTCACATTTGCAACGGAATTAATTTCTGTCACAAATTTTGGGAATTTGTGACGCAAATAAGTTTCATCGCAAAATTGAAATAACAAAATTTTCAAATTTGCGATGAAAATAAATTTTGTTGCAAATACCATAATTTTGCATGGAATTTATTTCCGTCACAAAATTCATTTTATAAAAAAAATAAAAAATTTCATAAAAAATTATTAAAAAATAAAAAATAGATATAAAAATTTGCATAAAAAATTATATGTACATTTGATTAAACTTGATAGGAGGAGAAATCTTAATAGAACTTGTATTGCTATAAACTCAAATGAGTAGACCCATGTAGCCAATCTTCCTTGATTAAATAATATATGTACATTTGATTAAATAATATATCATTCTAGGGAGTAAAAAACAAGAAAAAATGGAGGTGTAAAAAAAATGACAGGAGAGGGATGAAGGTTACCGACGAAGAAGGAGAGTAGAGGCAGAGATCAGAGAAATAAGGCGGTGACTGGACAAATCAGAGGCTTGCAAGGTGGAGGAAGAGATGTGAAATGTGGAGGTGAAAAAATTCACTATTTTCTAATAGTGTTCCTCAGGTCCTAAATTTTTCAATTCCATATCTTAATTTCGTTGCAAAAAGTCCAAAATTTGCGACGGAATATTTTCCGTTTTAATTTCACTATTTTTTAGTAGTGTCCTTCAGGTCCTAATTATAAGACAATGTTGACTTCTTTTAGATAGATTAAAACTAAATAAGTTATTCAGTCATATCGTATCTTATACATCTTTAGATTATATATCAATTTATAAGTTAGACAACGTAGTTTAAAGAAAAATTGATAAATATAAATATTTTAAAGTAATTTAATTAGCTGATAAATATAAATACTTTTTTAAATTCCAAGAAATAATTAAAAAAAAATGGAGTATTAATTTTTTTTTTACATGAAGGGGCGCATGGTTGACCCTTAACGTTGTCAACTACTTACTCCCACTCGTTGAAGAAATGAAGGATGATGCGTTAATAATAAATTAAGAAGAGACTACGCATGCAAGATTTGGTCTGCCAAATACTCCAACACTTGTTTCTTTAGTTTTTTAAAAAAAATTGTGATTCATGTTGTGTTTACAAATTATCAATTAAGAAAGTAGTGCGGGTTTGGAAAAATTCTTACATAGTAATAAGGACTTCTGACTCTTGTTAATTACAGTAGTTAGTTAATTAATTTAAGTTGAAGTCAATGTTTATCATTTTTCTCTCATATTAATTAACTTATAACAAGTACTCCAAATTTAGATGAGTTCTTTATATTTTTATGATTAATATTTTCTTATTAAATGATTGACTCCTATTGACATTTTGTTTGCTTGAATCTCACCCCACAAATGACGACTTTTGCTGGGTAAATTTCTATGGGGCGTTCAGTCAAATATAATAATTAAAGTATGTGAAGATAATTAAATTTATTGTTGAAACTTGAAATGAATATTTAATTAGTAGAAAAAGAAAAACAAATAGAGGAAATGATTAGGACGGCAATATATAATTATATATCTATGGGCGGAGAGAGAGAGAGAGATACTTTTTGAGGGCTCTGACTCTGATGAAGAAAGCTGATGGTGCCGCCTACAGAGTACAGAGGAATAGAAATGGGACCCACTCGTCCTTGCACGCGTGAAGCCTTCCTGGGCCCCACATGTTGACTCACGTTTCAACCTTCTTCTTCTTCTTCTTCTTCTCTCTCTCTCTCAGCATTTAAAATCAGGCTTGGCTGTCTTATTCACTTTTTTTTTTTCTTTCTACAAGTTGCTGGTGGTTTTTTTTTTCCTAAGAAAAACATAAAGAGGTTGAAAGTTGAATTACTGATTTTTTTTTTTTATTTATAAAGGTTGAGTGACAGAGTTGACATGATGTTCTCGTCAAAATTGATTTTTACTTTAAGAAAATTAATTTTTGATTTTTTTTTTAAATGATCAAATCCATTAGATAGATAATGATCCTACATCAAGAATCCACAAACATTACAGGTATGATCGTAGAAAATTAAAAACACTTCTATGAATTTATTCCACCCTCAAGAAATTCTGCAATGAAAAGTTTCGTGCCTGTTTATAAGCAATAGAAACTATTTTTTCCAATGCGATTTATTGTACACGAGTTAAATTTATAAAAAAAAATTTTATCTTGACTTGTGTGAACATGATTTTCTAATACCAACTCAAACAGACTACCCACCCAGCAACAACTGTTTCTTGATAGAAATGACATGAAGAAGCTTGTTGGATAATTGTAACTGGTAGCAATGAAGTATCTATTGGAGAGATACTCTCAAACAATTCAACTTGTCCATGTGATTTCTTCCATAAATTCGATTGATTGTAAGGATTGTCCTTTAAAGCAAATCCAAGACTGACATATGGTGGTATATATAACTACTCTTATATTCTTCCATAAATTAAGATAGACCACCACCCATCAAAAAATTGAAACACTTGCATTATATTGAAGACGAGGGTGACACCAGATGAGACTTGTGTGGGAGAAAAAAGCTAAGGAACATAAGGAAGAAGTATGTTCAATTTCCTTGATAACTGTAATAATGCATTGGGCTAACCTTGTCACTTTATGAATTAATCAAATTCTTCTTCATCCGGACAACAGAGATGATGAATTTGAAAATTTTAATCAGCATCAGATTATGCCTATCTTCATGTAAGCTTTGCAATGTAGTTTTCAGCCATATATCCATTTAACCTATCAAAAGTATGAGAAAGGTGTGGTAACACGCTTTTCTCAAGAGATTTGTATAACTGTTTATTTGTTTTAACTTTTTCTAAGTGATTTTACGATGTTTTAAACATGTTATAGAGAAATTTTGTCTCATCTTACGTAGAAATATTTTTAAAAATGTAGTTTTGGGGTATGGTTACCTACTAGGGAAAATTGTTAAATGATAGTTTCAGAAGCTATTTTTTGTGATTTTAGATCCAAATGCGATCATTCACTTATTTTAAATAATTTTGTGTTAATTTTGTGAGAGAGGGAATACTTTTATCTCATAAAATGTAAAACATTTTATGTAAACAAGCAGGTCTTCAAATTAATTAAAATTGAAATAAAATAATAGAGGTTAGTATGGATTTTTTTTTTTGGTTTGCCCAAAGAGGTTAGAATAGATGAATTTTTAAATATGAGGGGCTAAAATATAAACATATAAGAATTCTTTATTTGCATAGGACTACAATAGTGTTTTAACGTATTCAATTTCATATGAAATAAGAAGGCAAAATCTCAATTAAATTCAGTTGAAATACTAAAATCCATATTTAAGCCTACACTTTCAACAAGTTCTTAGTGAGGTCAAGAGGAGTGAGTAATAAGGGATTTCTGAATATGGTAAATTTACATTTATACCCTTAAATGTTTACTGGCCTATTTCCTCTCTCATCAATCAAGAATTCCTCTTTTTTCTCTAATCCTTCTCACCCATCCTCTAATAATCAAACACCTCCTCCCACCCAAAAAATAATTTTTTTTTTAGGTTCTCTCATTAATTTCATTGGAAACCAAATTTGCTTCAATGATTCTCAACTGATAACGTCAAAACGGTCAAACGCGTGAGTGAAATGCCACATGTAACTGCCAGAACCTTGCCCTACGAACTCACAGAAGCAAGAGAGAGTCCTGTCAAGAAGGAAAGCAATCACAATAGGCTTAGAGAAGGAAGAGGAATTCCTAATTGAGGAGAGAGGAAAATAGGCTTGTAAAGACTCGAGGGTATAAATGTAAATTTACAATATTCATAAATCCCTTATTACTCTCTTCTTGATCTTATTATGAATTTGTTAAAAATATAGAACTGAATTTAGATTTTGGTATTTCGACTGGATTTAATTTGAATTTTTCTCTTATGAGAAAAAGAAGCAAGATTGATTAATTAAAACACAAGAACAAATTAAAACAAAGCATATTAAGTTATTATTGATTATAAAGTCTTTCCGATATATGATAATTGACTACGATAAAGTACTGTTATAATGGTTTTAGATAAGCCAATACTTTATTATATAGAATAAAAGATGTTTCGAGCTAATTTATTTATGCAATAATATATTGACTTTCATTAATTTTTCTCACACATATACCAACCTCAATGCATGCATATATTTTTTTTAATATAGACAAAATAAAGAATATATACACATTCTTATCTCTTTGTTGGCTAAATAATAAATCTGATTAATCTACAGGTAACAACAATCTGATTGATCAAGTTAATTGTTTTTTTTTGGCCAAAAAGGTTAATTGTTGATAAGCATGAACCTTTGCAAGGGTAGCTAGAATATGCTAGAGAATATGACCGCACGTTTAATTAATTAGCATAAACTATTTTAATAAAAATAAAAACGGACAATAGAGTATATTTAAGTTTGACAAGTTATTAAAAATTATGTCCCAAGGTTACGACTAAATAAGAATTTTTATATCGTCATGTACAAATTATAATTGTATCTATGCCATCGTTAATTCAATCTAATATTTTTAAAATAATTTTTTTCATGGTTTTTAAATATATACTTAATTAATATAATTAATATATTTTAATCAAAATATCATTTGTAATATTTGCAAAAGTCGTAAGCGAAGGAATTTTTAATATTTATTTGTTTAAATAAGTATTTATACTTATTTTTTTACCGCCCCAATCTTATTTTTTAAAAAAATTTAAAGAAACTATTTAAATTAATTTAAAATGCTATTTTTATTATCATTTTTCTCAAATTAACCATGGACAATTTGTATGATATTTTTTTTTCCAATGACAACAGATTGAACTCATAACTTCACACTAACAAAAATCTTAAAAACGGTGCTTGGTATCATTTACCAATAATAAATATATTTGATTTTTTTTATAAGACATTAAGTTCTTTTCGAAGAGCATGAATTGTTTTTTTTTTTTCATATTTTCCTATAATTAATAAGGGTAGTAGGTGAGAGTAATAATAATATAATATTACAGTTTAGTGCAATTAGTAGTGATAATATTGAAAATTACTTAAATTTTAAGACAACTTTACTAATTTTAATTGTTTTTATTGGTTTGTAAAAATTTTTAGTTGGCACCTTATAATAAGGACCAGTAAAAGTATGTAAGATAGTAGGACTTGACAATTCTATAATTAGACCTATACAAATTTTAAATAATTTGTTAGATTTTATCTATTTTTCTTTCGTATATTTTATTCATTAATGTTAAATTAAATAAATTCATGAATATTCAATGGATGTTTTACCTTGACAGTATTTTTAACAGATCGATCTCTATTCCATATTTTTTCATATTTTATTTAATTTAAATATTATATTCGAACAAAAAAATTTAAAGATTATAAACAAAAAAATATAGAAAACGGATTTTTTCTTCTTAAAAAAAATGTTCTATTCAATTCTTAATTAATTCATTCCCTTGAACCACCAAAAGTCAACAGGGTTTGTAAGTGTCAAATTGATCTTTTACTTGGCCCAAAAATTTTTGTCAACTAGATTTTCACGTGCAATCATTTAACTTTTTGATAATTCGTCTCCGAGTAGAATTCTTTTTCTGTTCTTTTCTTTTATATATCTTTACATTTGAAATCAAATTTTCTAAATAATTAAATTTAATTTTCATTATATATCAAATTTATTTCTCACTATAATTATTGTTAATTAACACTAGTATTGAGTAAAATATATAAAAATGTGATCGTTGGCCGACACATCATATAGCATCAAAGTCAACCACCAATTCACTTTCTCTTTTAATGAAAAGATACAAAACTTCCCAAGTTCAAATAATTGTTTGTTGGTAGTTAATTTTAAGATTATAATATATACATACATAAGAAAATTCAATGAAGAAATAAAAACTCGTGAAAATAAATGTTAAAATCAATGTTGTTGACGATGTGAAATGCGCAACCCTTGAGAATGACATAAGAAAATTGCGTATCTGACTTCTAAATTCCATTGACTGCTAATTTGTGTGTATGTGACCATAATGTCAAAACATTGATTTGTGCTTGACCTAAAGTTCTCAACTATATATAGAACACGCAATTAATTAATTAATTAATTAAACAAACTCGGTAAATTAAATATGACACTTCATCAAGATAAATCACATATTAGTTGCAATAATTCCATGATAAATCGGGTTTATTTTTTGTCTGTAAATTAATATTATTATTTCTTCCTTTATTTTCGAGTATTATAATAAAATATATATTTTGTAATAATTCATGTCGTCTTGTGCATTTTGTAAACTATTATCATCATTCTAAGATGAGATTTATATATATATATATATATTCAATGATTCATTATTATGGTGCGTAAAAAATTATCATATTCAAATGAAAAAAAAAAAAAACCCCAAAGGACCATTTGATATGAGAGATTATTTCATTAATTATTGACTAGAGCGTCGATCTCCAACTTTTTTTTTTTTTCATTTTCACATTATGCTTCTTAACGAAAATAAGTGACATGATTTAATTTAGTTATGTGATTTATTTTATTTTAATATTTAATTTCGTTTCTTAATCATCATGTGCGGTCCTTTTAACCATTTTAATTAATATCTGTGTCAAATAATTCATGCATGTAGTATTTAAATTTATTTAATTTCAAATTAGTTCCTTAATTAACTTGACCGATGTTTTCATTTTATCAATTAATTTTATCATTGTATTATATTTGACTATCAATTTTGAAAGTTATTCCAACATGTTTATTCCTCGTAGCATTATTAAATCGGAATGCTCAACAAAAGAGTTCTGTATGAATACATAAGATTAAAAATAAAGTAGTACTGTTATTCAGATTAAAGGAATAAATTATATTATAAAAATAAAATTAAGAGAAAAATGTGAATTTTGATGTGAAATAGCTATTTTTAGTTTTTAGCCAATTAATTTATGTTGAATACAAAGGATAAATTAATTTAACAGCTAGCTTATAATTAAAAAGATAAAAATATAATTAATGAAGAAAAAACCCCTCAACTAGTACAATTGGTGAATCTAGCTTGGTTGTATAAGAGAGGTAAAAACAAACACGTCCTTTTTAATATACTACTTTAATCTTATTTATAAGTTTAAATAACCTTACTCTCATATATCAATGAGAGTTAATTAACTCATTAATTGGGAATGAAATTCCTAATTATACCCTCATTTAGGAATGAGGTTAAATTCAATAGAGGCAAAATTGTGACAGTATTATTTATTATTTTGAAATTAAACTTGATTATATTAAAGATAAATTTTTCAGTCAAAATGAACTTATGAACAAAATCAAAAAAGTAACACATTTTCATTTTCAACCAAATTTGGTTAACACACGGTTCAAATGTACTAAAACATATTTAATTAGGAAATGTTTGCTTAATTCAGGACCTTAAGGATGCATTTGGTTTGAAGGGAGGGGAAAAAGGTGGAAAGAGAGAGAAATTTTTTTATTTCATATTGATTAAATTGCTCATGAAAAATTTTCAATATTTAAAAAATACACTCTAAAAAAAATTCATTAAAAACAATTTGGTAAAAGGGTTTGTTTCCCTCAAATCAAACACAATGTAAATCCTAAACCAAAACACCAGGAAGAGGTATAACACCTCTCCCATACAGTCCCACGATACTTGAATCAACTTGGTATGTAATACAAGGGATTAGATATTTGTGTCAATAAAAAGTAACCCTTCATTAATTAACCTTTTTTTGTTTGGAAAAAAAAAAAAAGATGAAATTAAGTGAATAGGGATGGTAGGAGAATATTATTGTTATAGTCCAAATGGTAGAGAAGAGGGCGGAGAGGAAAGTGGATTATATTACAAAATTGACCAAATTAATTCTTGTGAGTGAGTGTATGTGTCTAATCAGTAATTCCGAATTGTCAAAGTGTCAACCACATTCTTCTCTCTCATCTCCCTCTAATTCTTCTCTCTTTCCTCTGTTCAACTATATATAAACAACCACAACCACCGAATCACGTTCAATTCCATTCATTTCTAAGTTCTAACATCCATCATCACCCCCGTACATACACACAGACTTAAGACGCAGAGCTTCTTTCATCAGCTTGCTTAGCTTGTTCTTCCATGGCGGATGACCAATTTCATCAAGCAACTGGAAATTGGTGGGACTCGTCTTCTTCAAGAACAGCTCCTTCCCAGCAGTCATCTTCCTCGAACCTCACCAGCTTCCCCAACTTCACTTGGAACACAGATCATCATCGCGAACTCAGGCCAAACTCTTCCATGTCCGATTCTCCCACCTCCACTCACCCAAACTTGCACATGCTCATGGCTTGGAACAATAATAACCACCCCTCCCATCATCATACTCTCCTGTAAGTGATCTATCTCTATCCTTATTTTTTGTAACTCTCGTAACATTCCAGCGGCCCATTACTTATCATAGTTTTAAAATGTGTCAAAAGTATCTTACAGAGGTTTAGATATCCCAATCTTAACCTATTTTAAAATCGTGAGGGTAATACGTTCTAAATATCGAGAGATATTTTTCTCTCCATAATCTTCTTCTTTCAGTGTGTTAATTAATTATATGGTTTCTATAGCAGAGAGGAGAAAGGGGTGTCCGATGGCCGATTCAGACCCATGTTTCAAGAGAATAATCTGAGTTCAGGAAGCAGTAATTTTCATCATCAGCATCAGCATCAGCAAGTTGAGTGGAGAGAGAAGCTTTTGTTTTCTACAGAATCATCTTCAACTTCTGGGGATAGTATAGTAACCACAAGCCAAGGCTTAGCAAATTCTAGTTTCCATATGGATTCTAATAATTCCTATTCTGCTGCAAATCCTTCAATATTATTACAGGGATTATTGGCACCTGAAGTTTCTTCTTCTTCTTCTTCCTTCGACAACAATAATCGTTCATGCTTCAATAGTTTCCCCTATGCCTCGGCCTTGAGCTCCAGTAGTGATCAGTTAATGGCTTCTCAGTTTCTTAGGGCTTCGCCTCCCAAACAAACACCACATCACGGCGGCGGCGGTAACAGGCAGTTACAGTTTACGAACAACACGACCTTCTGGAACGCTTCGGAAGCTCATCATCATCCTCTTGCCGCCATTAAAGAGGCTCGACCTTCTTGCTTCTTCCCTAATTCCTTGCAGTCTCCTTTTCACTCGCCCAATTTTGATGCTCAACCAAAGGTACATCACTTTTTGTTTTTGGAACCTGCTTGAAAATTTTATTAGTGAAAAAAAAAAAATCGAATATGAGTACTTTCTTTGTATTAGGGCTTCTCACTAATTGATCCCTTTCCTTTTAATTTCACACCAATGAGTAGTTTTATTACTTTATATAATGATTTTTGAAAATTAAGAGTTTAATCTTTTTTTTAAGATGATGTGAAGGCAACGGCGTAATCTCAATTATCTCCCCCTTACCTGGAGTGGTGAATCTATTTTTTTTTTTAATGGTTTTTTTAAAATAGATTCCTAATATGTAGAGATATATTATCTTTTTTTCTTCTTCCATTGTATACAAATACAATATGTACATATAAATACATGCACTAATGTTAAGCAACATTGATGATAGTAAATAGAATAAATGAAAATAGGTCTTTTCAGTTGATGTTGGAGATATACAACCTTTTTTTAAAAGAAAAAGAGAGTCTGATTTGTTTATTATTATTATTTTTTTGAAATGATGGTATTGCAGAATATTTGTGGAGGAAGAGAAACGAGTAGTGTGGGGAAGAAAAGTGGTGGAGAGACAGCACCAAAAAGGGCTAGAAACGAAACCTCATCAACTTTGCCACCTTTTAAGGTATTTAAATAATAATAATTATAAGGATAGCGAAACTTTTAAATTCCATTGCTTTAAACTTTCTGAAATTACATTTTATTTTATTTTTTTGGGAACCCATAAATAAGCAATAGATTCTACTGTTGTTCTCAGGTGAGAAAAGAGAAGATGGGGGACCGTATTACTGCTCTTCAACAGTTGGTTTCGCCTTTTGGGAAGGTAATTTAGTTTCAACTTCTAAATTTATTTATACCATTAATTAGATAATTAATTTAATTTTCTATAAATATAAAAGGTTGGGTTTTATAATTACAATTAATACTATATCGTTATTGGACCACTTTGAGATGTATATAGATTATCTGAAATTTACTTTCGAACGTGATAAAGATTGTTTATTTTTTGCCATAAAAGTATGTTGAAAAATTTTAAATTTTATATATTACTACTAGAATAATGTAATTGATTTAAGACCTTATCAGACATCTCCCAAACTTTATAAGATTTCCTTCTTTTGTTAATATAATTAATTGCTTTTCATTTTTAAGATTTAATGTAGTAATTTTTCGTTTTTGAGTCTTGTTTCATCAGATATATATTTGTGTGTGTGTAAACAAGGGTCCAATTTTCCCCCCATCACTTCTCTACCCATCCCTTCTCATCCTCCATCCTCACCTTTAAAATTTTGATCCAAAGGCCTAAAAATATTTCCCAAAAAAAATTCCTCCTCATCCCTTTTGCATCTATTTTTTTCCAAAATATTTGTGAGTCTTTGGATTAAAATTTTAAAGGTGAGGATAGAGGATGAGGAGTGATGAGTAGAGAAAGGATAATGAGAATATTCTCCCGTGTAAACAAGTGTATTGTATGGTTTGAGGTTATGGAGATTTCAAAGTGTTCTAATAATTAAGCACTAGTTCCTATATTGAAGAAACTTAAATAATAACCTCCCCTACGTTGTTCCTTTTATCGTAACGTTTTATTACCGTAATGAATAACCGTCATAGGACTGCTATTTTATTAATTAATTATGGGTTAATTCCATTCTTTATTAATCCGTGCTTATATGTTTTTTATCAGACTGATACTGCCTCAGTGCTGTCTGAAGCCATTGAATATATCAAACTCCTCCACGAACAAGTCTCTGTAAGTCCCATATCCCATGTATATGTATATATATATATATATATGGATGACTTTGGACCTTTAATTTTCTTTATTCACACACATACACACATAATTAATTTCTTTCTGTTTTATTCTCTGCTAGGTTTTAAGCACCCCATATATAAAAAGTGGAGCTCCCTTACAGCACCAACAGGTACAATTCACATTCACGTTCCTCCATTTATAAATTACTACAAATATATATATCAGCAAAAGTAAATTAAATTTAGTGTGTAATTATTAACATCACATAATGATGAAAAAAATATTATTGCAGGGTTCTAGTAAATGTAAGGAAAGCGAAGCCCTAAAACAAGACCTGAGAAGCCGAGGGTTGTGTTTGGTGCCAGTTTCAAGTACTTTCCCAGTCACTCACGAAACCACAGTTGATTTTTGGATGCCGACTTTTGGAGCCACTTTCAGATAAACCATACAACACCAAGCTTACAAAATTTATTGATTATTAGCTAGGTATGTTACTATAAACTCATTATTATTATTTTTCATATTATCATTTGGTATACGGTTCGGAATTCGTTGTTGCCCCCTCCAAATGCAAGTTTTCCTATGGGATTCAAATTCAAGATCTAGATTAGAGAGATCAAGCGGGGCTTTACACCACTAGACTAACTCTGTTTTTTAATAACTCATGATTATTATAGACATGTATGTGAATATTTATTATCTTTAACACATTTGTATGCATATGTAGAATTGATTTGAAATCTATTTTGTTTCAGATTGCTGAACCTTATATGATTCTGGAAAGAATCTTATCAAGTCAGGTTGGGAATGATGAGATGATAGCGAGGGAAGAGGAAGAAAGAGGACACAGAGGCCACACAAATATGTCAAGTTGTTGATATATAGAAGAGAAGAAAGCCAAAAAAAAAAAGTGTTTTGGAAAATGTGTTGAAAGAGAAAGGAAAGGGAAAGGACCACTCCAAAAGAGAGGCCATTGTTGAACCATTTTGCACGCACAATGGTGCATAACATTATATATTGGGACCATTACATTATATATATTATTAACTTGTCATGATAATATTTGATAATTCATGCTTAAATTAGGGGACTAGGAAGAGATTAATCAAAGGAAAATTTGTTGCTATATATATATATATATATATATATATATATATATATATATATATATAAATAAGAAGATAAAGAAGCTTTGATTTTATTGTTCTTAGTGTTGGATGAATTGATGAATAGAGTTGTGTCCAGCATTTGATGATGATAAATGTATGCTTTTGATTAATGAAAGAAATAAGAGAGAACATTTGATTTGGAAGGAATATATAAAGGAAGTTGAGAAATACTACTACAATAATTGGCTCGGACATCTCACTTTACATTGTTTATAATAAGGTCCTTGGAATATGTAGGCGGAAGTCAGAGGGTGGCCCACCAACCGAAACGCCTTTCAGATTTTTCATTCATTTGTCATTAGACAAATTGATTAAAATGGAAAAAAATTAGGGAAAAAAAGATAGGAAAAAAGAACCAGAATTTCATATCCCAAATTTTGTTGCCTGAGAGTATAAGTATTAACTATACTTATGTAGCAATTGATAAAATATTCTAGTAGAAAATCACTTATTTAAGATTTTAAAGTTTAAATGGTATTTTCTTAAAAAAAAAAAACTAGTATTGAAGTTCTTATAAGGGTTAAGACCAAGGTTTTACAACTTGGATCAGAATGGCTAGTTCGGACCAAAAACCGGAAAATCAATCCAAGTTAAAGGGAAAACTAGGTTTTGAGTTGACCTAGCCGAGTTGACTGAGTCATAGAGCTAGGCAGCTCCTACGGATTCTTAGAAATGGCAAGAGTAGGTAGGGGCAAGTTGGGTTCACACACAAGGCTTGGACATGCATGTCCACACTCTATAGGGCTCCAAAACTCGAACCTAACATTTCTTGACACCTCTAACATCTATGGGTCACACAACAATGTGTTTTTATCCAACATTCTTCAAGTGGATCGACGAAATTTCTAGGCTCAAATCAACCAAAAACAAAGTTTGGTGTCCTTCGAGGCTTAGATCGTCAAAAATCTTCGGCGACAAACCTTCAAGGCTTTTTTTCATGAAAGAAAAAACAAAGTCGGCATTCTTTAAGGTTCGAAGTAGAGAGAATCTCCAATATCGTGAAAGAAAATACAAGGTTAGGCATCATCTAAGGCTCAAATCAGTGAGAATCTTCAGCACAAGCCTTCAAGGTGAAAGAAAAATGGATTCGATTAATGTGAGGGATGAGGCGTCTGAGCATTTCAATTAACTTGTGGGAAAAAGAGAGAGAGAGAGAGAAAAAAATCTAAGATGGTGTCTTGGTTCACGAGAACTAAAGAGATCATCTAGTGGAAAATCAATATCCTTAATTAGATGTTGGTGATTCAAGATTTGATGCTCAACGTTGATCTAATCTTTAAATGGTGAGGTGTCAGGTTGAGATGGAATCTTGAAAGGCAAACCTATAAGCCCAAACCCTAATACAAAATAACATACTCTAACAAATATTATATAATAAATCCAAAAGACTTAGCGGCTCTAGTTTAGCTGTGTTTTGATTCTGATCTGACCCACTAATCCTTGACTCAATAACTCAGCCAATTTAGTAGCCGATCCAGGTTTTAGAACCTTGATTAAGACGCATCTAAAAGCTTGCAATTTTTTTTGCAGGGGTATTCAATACCTTTAACTATTTTGTAGTGTATTTAGCACCTTGAAGTAATTTCTCAAATATGTCTAGTACCATAAACTAGTTTTGGTGCATCCAATACCCTAAAGCATTTTTAGATATATCCAATATCCTAAATTATCTAAATTGTTAGTGCAAAATTTCATAAAAAAGTACTTAAGGGTGATGAAAACCCCTGGAAAAAAAAAACTTCATGATTTAAGGTGTAATATAAAATACTTTAAGGCATTAGATGCACCTTGATCCTTATTATAATTTTATATTTATCTGAATTTTAGCAAGATTTCTGTAATTTTTCTTTTTTGTAACTTGGTATAATTTCATCACTTAGTTTTTAATCAACTTTCTAAAGTTTCAGATAACTAATAAAAAATGTCATTAATAATTGGGTGAAATTATGATGACCTGATAAACTACAAAAGCTTTGATTAAAAGTTAAAAAAAACTATAAGATTTGTAAATTAATTTTTCCTAACTTGAATCCATATATTACACTGTCTATCTTCTTACCAATAGTCGTTGAGTTTGCTTTTTTCTTTCTTTTTTTTATCCGAACAGTCGAGCTTGTTTTATACGCACACATACTTAATTACCTACTTACTTTATATACTTAATGTACTTGTTTTCAATCTAATCAAACACATGAAATTTTTATATGTTAATGTTCTTAATAATTTCAAATTTACTTATATTTTGATTTGATTGAATAAACTATAGTAAGTATGTAAAACTAAGCATTCAAGTCTTTTCTCATACATATTATCAAATCAGAAAGACAGATACATAGTATTGTTGTAGATGCTTTCACACATGCTTTTGTTCTTTAATTATATCGAGTGGCTATTATTGAGAGTCTTTTAATTACAGACACTGCATATACTTTCCCAATTCAATAAGAATAGAGATCATAATAACAAGAACATAAAAAAGTTCGACAAGAGAGCGTGCTATAAGAGAATAAGAAAACCTCCGTAATCTTGGAATTTTAAAATACTTTATTGGTATATATGTCTTCAAAATACCCTATCTACCTACTTTCCAGATTTTTTTAAGAAAATTTAAATCTTCTATTGGACCACCTCTGAAGGGGCAAATTAAACAAGAAAAAGAAAGAAAAGCTCTCTAGTCCCTTTAATTTCTTCTTTAGCAAGATTTATAGTACAAGTTACTACATCTATTTCTTCATAAATGCTCCGTCCCTGCTATATAAACAACATTATATAAAATAGGGTTGGTTTTATGTATTAAGAATACTGGCACCGGTTTTTTATATAAGATATGGTTATCTAATTTAATTATATTAAGAAATTTTTTTATTTCATTTAATTAATATAATATGTTTTTTTTTTCCTAAAACATCATAGTTATGTTCCTCAATTTCCTCAATCTTTCTCTTAGTTGATTGTTGTTGAGAGTGTATCAATATGGGTAAATTAAAAAATGATTGATAAATATGAAAAATAAATCTTATATTTAGATCAGATATATAAACTCTTCAAATATATTTTATATTAAGGATTGGAATGAGTAATTTGTATATGTCTTAACATGCTTTTTTTTTTTTTACCTCCAATTAATTACACATCACTCTGGTCTTTTTTATCCTCTTATTCTCTCATCTTTTCCCTATCCATTATCTCTACCACCTATCATCTTCGTGAGTATAAGTGTATATTTAGACCAAAAAAATTACATTCCCAACACACTTATTAATTTTAATTAATCTTATCTAACTGTTTAACTGGCGTGATTTTAGTAGTTGTTGCTTATAATTTTCTTTATATTTTAAAAATTCAGCATATTAACATTAATGATTATTTTTTAAATTATATTTTACTAACTTTCACTAACTAGTAAGAGAAATAATTAGGGAGAGAAGAGATATCAAATAAATGAAGAATATATTAGAAAATTTAAAAATAATACTGACATATTAATTGGTGCGATTAGTCAAAATCTCGTAATATGTTTTTGCATGCGTGAGTTTGAGATAACTGCAACTCTAGTAATTCCTTTTGATTATTTTTCTTAATTACCTTCTCAATAATAGTAGTACAATAATGGGTATAATAATTTAAAGTATATATGATGTGATCTTGAAGTATAAGTAAACAAGCACATCATTAATTTTTTTTTTTTTTTTTAAACAAATGGTAGAGGGGTTCCTGATTTTGATATATTATACATGGTTTAATTTTTCTGGCTTTTTAAAGAGCATCTTCTTTATCCACGACCATGAACCATCTTTTCCCTGAATATGCCACTTGCTTTTCAAATTAACTAAAAAGAAATTAACTATGGGTTTATCTTAACTGAATATTAGAACATTGTTTTTTTTTTAATAATTTATGTCTTCTACTGCTAAAACATGATTGCTAATCAATGATTATCGTTGATAGCAAAGAGCATATAAAAGAAAAAATAATAAAGCGAAGAGGAATAGAATCTTCAGATTGTTAATTAGGCCTATAGATCATATAATACTATAGGCTTTGAGATTCCATATATAATTTCATCCTTTTTTCTTCACTTTTTATGCCACTCAGCACAATTCTCCAGACAATTATTTAATTGTTAATTTTATTGACTTCGATTTAATACTGTCTGTTAAACATGTTATTAGGCTCACTTTTATTTACATTTTGAAATTTTTAGTTTTGTCCTTTTTCCTACTTAAGCTTTAATTTCTGATGTGGTATTTCCAGTCCCAACATAAATACCTTCATGACTTTTCACCAAAACAGAAAACTCTTGTTTTGATGCATCAAAGAAATAGTTGACCTGGTCAATAAAGCACTAAACCCTAAAATAGTGTGTGTGTCCATATATATGTTTTCAGTTTCAGAAATAATATATCAATATAAAATACACAATCTATAATAAATCACATCATTCATAAAGTCGCGAATAACACACTCACACAAGTTTTATTCAGACTTTGTCCGATGCATGTAAGTCACCTAGTTTTTCTTGCAACACGCTCAAAGTATTATTAACATGAAAGAGTAAAATAATATGACTTAAATATTAAGTTAGTATTATCCAAAAAGTATACTGGACCGGTATTTCAATCTGATCTTTCAAATTTTCAATAAATATCTCACTTTACTCTCTCAGGGGGGAAAAAGTGTTTTATTCCAATAATAGGGAAAAGTACAGAAAAAACCTTAATTAATTAATTACCAAAATGCCATTGAGGCAAAAGTATTAACCCATCTGCTCCCTGTAATTGATTACATGCCTTATGTAATCGATTACGGGGCGTTATGTAATCAATTACGGGGGGTTAGATCTCTTCTTCTTCTTTTTTTTTTTCATTTTTTGCACTATGTAATCGATTACGTCACTGTTTAGTAATCGATTACATAAAATTGGCACTATGTAATCGATTACAATGAGTGGCGTAATCGATTACATAGTGTAAATTTTATGTAATCGATTACTAAACAGTGCGTAATCAATTACATTTCGACAGATGTGTTTTTTAAAAGTCAAGTTGAGCTCATTCGTGATCATTTCTCCGTTTCTGCCCTAAAGCTTCTGGTTGCTCGTGTTTTGGACGGTTTTTGTGCGACCTATCAAAGTATAAGGTCATTCTCCTCTTTGAATGTGGTATTGTTGTGTAATCTTTGTAGTTTAGCTTCATCCACCTTTGTTTTTGTGTAGAATCTGAAACCCACTCCCTTGTAGCTCCTAATTTCTGTTGTGAAGGATGAGTTCAAGTTCTAACGATTACGTTGCCGTAATCTACCATAGTGGGAGACATTTTGAAGGATCCGATGGTGTTCAATTTGAAGGAAAGACCAAAATGATGAAAATCAATTAGGCCACTACGTACAACTAGCTCAAAGAAAGGATTTGTCGAAAATTGGGGCTACATGGCAGCCACTTAATTCATTGGTTGATTGCCAAAGTGGAGACTGTTGTCGGTTTTGATAGTGTATACTACATTAGTAATGATGTGTGTGATGATGAAAACGTAGAGTGTATTATAGATGTCTTTAACAATCGGAAATCACAAAATTTCATTGAGATTTATGTTGAGGTTGAATCCGGTGAAGCATCGTCTGTTCCCATGCATACAAGATCTCCACAATATTATGGTCAAGAAGATAGAGCCGTCTGTTTATCTGCACGTTACAAGTATTAAGTCAGCTGAGATTGATGGAGGAGGAGGAGGATCATGAAGACGAGTGTGATGAAGAAAATGATATTCACAGCGAGGAGGGAGAATCTGACAGTGTGGTTCCACTAGGTGACACGTTAGACATTGATGTCAATGGTGATTCACCGTCACTGCTTCGTGTGGATCCAGTTAGCAGTGGTAAGTTAGTAAATTTGTATTTGTATTTGTAATTCGTATTAAGTGGTTTTGACAAAGAATCGTTTGTACAGCTGTTGGGACTGATATTGAGCCATTCTGGAACGAAAGCCCGCATTATTCCAGCATTAATTGAGCGCAATGTGATGATGAGACGGAGATGTTGTATGGTGATGATGACATACAATGTGGTTGGCATTTAGGTGATCCATGCTATTTAAATTAACAGTTTCCTTCGAAGTTTGAAATGTAACATGCCGTGAAATTATATTGCGTGAAGTCTCATCGCACAGGCATAGTTGAGAAAAGCGATGACCATAGGTTTTTCATGAGGTGTCAAAACCATGCCGACGGTTGTCCTTGGTACATAAGGGCAATGGTCCCCAAGAATGGAAAATGTTGGGTGATTCGTAAGTGGGGTCAAGATCACACCTGCCATAACTATGCTCTCGTCCGGGACCACAAACAGTTGGATTCAAACGTTATATGTGCAGCCATCATCGGTATATGCTGCACATTGGTACCCGATAAGCAATGAACGATTGATTCAACAAGTAGATGGCCCAATCGTTATCCCGGATGGAAGCTTGTCCCGTAGAAAGGGAAGACCAAAGTTTACGAGGATACAGAATGAGATGGATTGGGTGGAGTTTCAACCGTCAAGCAATCAGTCCTGATGTCGGCATTGCAAGCAAGTTGGTCATAATATACGTACATATCCGTTGAGGAATAGGCAAGGTTAAACTGGACAAGTTATGTAATTGTATTTCATTTATGATGACACTGGTGAACTTATGTGTATTAGTATTTGTTGATGTATTGTGACGTTCAGTTTTGTAATTAGTTGTTTTAGAAAACCATGAATGCAAATGTCCAAATAGTTATGTAAACGGATATAGGGACACCGATGGACTAAACATAGGGTAGACGGTTAATTGTTAGCAAAAAGAAATTCCCCAAGTCGCATTTTTTATGTAAAAAGAAGTTGGAAATCAGTTTAGACATGAACCAACTCGAAATCAAAATGTCATTGTGCTTCTGCAGCTGGTGTAATCGATTACACCATTTCTGGTGTAATCGATTACATCGCGTGGTAATTGCCAAATTTGCCTTTTGATTTTATGTAATCGATTATGCCACTCATCGTAATCGATTACATAGTTCCAATTTTATGTAATCGATTACTAAACAGTGACGTAATCGATTACATAGTGCAAAAAATGAAAAAAAGAAAAAAGAAAGATATGTGACCCCCTGTAATCGATTACATACATGTAATCGATTACAGGGGGCAAATGGGTTAATACTTTTGCCTTAGAGGCATTTTGGTAATTAATTAATTAAGGTTTTATCCATACTTTTGCCTCAATAACATATCGCCTTATGATGCTGGTAACTAAAAGCTGAACAGTTACTGAAAGATGTAACTATAAATGCATCAGTGTCATAATACCTTCACAAAGGACACAATAGAAGAGGGAACTTTTTTTAAAAGAGAAATGCTTATTAGGCTTCAATCTATAAGACTAATTAATGCAACAACGTCAACAAGCTTTATTCCATTTAGGTAATATTAGTTACATATATATATAATCGTCCTTTATCAATAACAATCAAATCTTTAGATAAATTGTTGACTAATGGGTCCACTCAACAACTTTGTTAAGTGTTGTTTTCAAACTTCCTCAACCACTTTTTAGAGCGCTTCATATTAGGTTGGTTGATTTACCATTCTCACCGGTATATTTAAAGTCCTTCTTTGTAAACATCTGAACCATTTTAGACAATTTTTTACCATTTTATCTTCAATAAATGAGATCCCACTAAATTAAGAAAGGACATGTCACCCCACATATTTGCGCACACGTATAATCTGAACTCAATCAGAGAGATATAGAGAATAAGCCAACTAATTAATTAATAGTGCAGAGATTCCATTCCAAGTTTTTCGTTCTGAGCAATAGCATGTGTGTGTCAGAGACTGATGATCACGTTTGAAGAGGACCAAACCAAAGGGAAGTCACTCATTCATTGGAATCCAAAACATCAAAAAAGAAAAACATGAACTTGCCATCACTGAAATTCATGGTGAGCGTGCATGACACACATACACACCAATCACCATTGTCAAGAAACGAGACGATGGGAATTAGATGCTGCACACTCATAAGTGGAAAACTCATTCATACAAAACTAATGATAAGAAGAGGAAATAAAGGAGAGGCCTTTCTGTGAATCACATGATTACAGACACTGAAGAAGAAGAAGAATTCAAATACTGTACGAAACAATCATCAGTGAATGTATCAGAATATTTTCTTTTCCTTTGAGACTGATGCCGACTGATATGTCGCTCAGAATGTCCTCTCAGTTAGTACTAGTTTCAATAAAATATCACACTGATCCATGCGTTGAACGTAGAAAAGGAAGTATAGTGCTTTCCCAAGTTTTCAACAATACTTTATGCAGAAAATTAAATGGAAGGGAAACTCATGAGGAGGGACCTAGAAAGATGAAGCTGCAATAACAGAAATGGTGAACATAGCTGATATGAAACTGCTAGTTACCCATATAATATCAACCGCTAATCGTAGCGTAGAATTAGGGGTGGGAATAGGCCGGATCCCTATCAGGCAGCCTACAGCCTGGCCCATTTAGGGCCTGGATAGGCCTGACCTGTTTGTCAAAAAGGTCAGGCCAAGGCCTATTTAAAAGCCTAAATATGTAAATAGATCAGGCCTATTTTGTTAAGACCTGGCTTGTAAGCCTTCAGGCCTGGCCTATTTACATATTAAATAAATATAATTAAATTTATATAATATAAATAATATAATATTTATTATTTTCATTCTTATATTTTAATTTTAAATTATATTTATATAGATTTTGATAGGTTCAAAGTGTATAAAGCCTATTTATGACCTCTAAAGCCTACAATATGAGGCCTTTTTAAAGGCCTACATTGTAAGTAGGCCTTTAAAAAGGCTTCAGGCCCGACCAGGTCTTATGAACGCTCAGGCCTAAGCCAAAAAAAAAAGCCTGAATTCAGGCTCAGACCCAGGCTTAAGCCTTCTACCCCCATTACAGGCTCAGGCCTATTTAGCCAAAGCCTGGCCTGACCTGACCTATTTCCATACCTTCGTAGAACCTAAAAAAGAATACTAGAGCGTTGTCAGTGTAAGAAAAGTAGATATTTTTTGTTTTCAAAACCATTGATAGCGGAAAGTTATGGAGCTGTGAGTTTATATATATATATATATATATATATTAATGGAGTTGTGAGTTATCAGGGCATAAATTTCCTTAGTAAGAGGGAAAAAATGGGGCCTGAGCAGAGCCCAAATTTGCTTTTCCCTTATGGCTTAGTCTGGCCCAGCACACTAAATGTATGTCCAACAAATATAGATTTTTACCAACATCTATAGAGAGTAAATGAGTGGCGGTATAGTTGACTAAAAAGTCAGCCTTCATCTTAAAAGGGAAGAGATTCGATCAGTCAATTTATATGAAAGTCTTATTGGTGGGCGATTTGTAAGTACCTCTATAAGCATTCTTTGACTTAACCACATCTTCAGTTCGAGATGTGGGAATAGAGAAAATGGTACTGAGAGTTGTTCTCCCAACAACCATAGGCCTGACTTAGAGCAAATCAAGATTAATCGGAATCAAAGGTTCCGATGAACTGAATGAGTAACAAAAAAAAAATACTATGTAGAATTTTTAATTGCTTTTTTTCTTTCTTTCTTCTTGTTAAGTGTTTTCTTTTAAAAAAAAAAAAAAAATCGGGTGTTTCTCGCCATGAGCAGAACAGGGTGTACTTGATTGGTGTTACGCACACAAATAAATTTCTTTCTTACGTATTGGCATTAAAAACTCTTGAAAGGGAAATACAATTGAAGGGTAATGAAGAAAACAAGACAAGCAAACTTTCTTAACCAACAATCAGAAACCACCATGAATTACGCATACAAAACTAGATTCACGGTTATTATTTATTACCGACAATCATATCTAATAGAAGAATGCAACCTGATATACTCTAAGGCTATTTTTTTTTCTTTCCTTTTTTTCTTGATCAATGTTATGTCTATGTTGACTTAACATCATTATGCAGATCCCTTGAGCTTCTTTGTAATGGCTGCAATGTACTTCCCTTGGTGGAAAGCTTGCTCCAGCTCAAGTTCAGATGGCTGCCTTGAGCCATCACCAGCATAAGTCCCTGCACCATAAGGACTCCCACCTTTCACCTTCTCCATCTCAAACATGCCCGCGCCAAATGTATAACCGATCGGAACAAATATCATCCCGTGATGAACCAGTTGAGTAATAGCAGTCAACCTGTCATAGACCAAGTCAGTCATAAAAGACTATATAAGCATGTCAAAAATTTGACAAGTTTATGTGTTTCTTTGTGACTGACTGGATTTTTTATGAGAGACATTTTCATCAAAGTGAGGCTCTTACGCTGTGGTCTCTTGTCCACCACCTTGTGAGCCGGTGCTGTAGAAGATTCCTGCAGGCTTACCTGCAAGCTGTTGTGATCTCCATAAACCTCCGGTTGCATCTAGAAAGGCTTTGAATTGAGCTGCCATCATCCCAAATCTTGTTGGGAAGCCAAAAACAAAGCCATCAGCCTCAGCAAGTTGTTTGGGTGTGATTATTGGTACGTCACTCTTTGGTGGAGCACTCATCTTACCAAGCACCTCGTCCGGCAGAGTCTCAGGTACCTGTTCATAAGATCTTTCCTGAGTTAGTTGAGCCACATTATTTTCTCAGATAGCAAGAACAATTTTTGACAATACAGTAATAAGACGAACCACATCAGGTTATAGGAGTGTATGATATGTTGCTATGAAAGAAAAATGAGGCCACAAACTTGGTATGTGCAAGTTAATAGAACTATTTTAAATCTCATGGACAGCTTGACTATGTGGCCACAGTGAAGGAACTAAGCCAGCATGATTCTTGCAACTAAAACAGTGATGGTTAGAAAGCAGGAACAACGGTATATCAAGTTAAAAGCTTCTCAATCTTAACTTCTATAATGGTAGAAGCACAGCCAGGTTTACAAAAGCCTAAGCTCAGGAATTGATTTATAAAAGTTAAGATGCGCCGCGTATGCATTCATGTCATAACTCATAAGTACTTGCCTGCCATAATTTGGCCTCAATACCTTCCACAGATGCAGCACCTTTCTTTATTTCTTCAGCTAGTTTCTCTACATGCCCGTACATAGAGTAGTACCTGTACAAGCAATGGAGATATTACATTCTGTACATACAGCTCACAGAAGCTTG
Source organism: Acacia confusa (assembly GCA_037074495.1). Lineage (NCBI taxonomy): Eukaryota > Viridiplantae > Streptophyta > Magnoliopsida > Fabales > Fabaceae > Acacia > Acacia confusa. The sequence continues at coordinate 8,430,398 of CM073509.1, forward strand.
GACAATATTTTAATTTAGTGATGAAATGGGGAAGATAATAAAAATTGTAAAAAGAAAGAGAGCAGACCAAAACTGTTGCCGGTCTCATTTTGAATATTTAGTTGGCCAGAACAAAATATGCACAGATATGTTATTGATGATAAGCAATGTAAGGTCATAGAAATATGCATCACGTTGGTGTAAAAGAATGCACCCAAATAACTTGTTAGAAATTTGTTTGTTTTACACTTTGATATAACCATATATATATCTGTGCCTTTAGATACTAGTATGTACCTACTCATTTATACACGTAATATATGCACTAACAAGACCAGAGAAGCATTACAGTTCATTCATGGAAAGCAGAATATTGACAGCAGAAGGCATAAGTTTAGAATAACACCAGATAACTATTGCATGTAGAGACATAAAGGAAAACTAGCAAATGGTGATAAATATCATTTTTCGATTTTGTGCAGTAGTCAATTTTCAATTAATGATAAGCTTCTTCCCGATTCAAGTGGATAAAATTTTGCAAATAGGATTCTAAGCGTCATTGTTCTGCACTTGCAAAGGAAGGACATCCTTCATAAATCAAAACTTTTTACTGGTACTTCCAAATCCAAAAACAAAATATGAAAGCTTTTTCTAAATAAAGCAATTGGAATGGGCGCTAACTTCAGTAACTAAACTATTTATTGGCATTAATTCTATTAATAGGTTTGCCATGGTCGCTATTATCATTCCAACTATGCAGATATTGCTAATGTAGACAGTCAGGTTTACATTTAATAAATTCATTTGATACAGTTTTTCAGAAAATATGCCTATTATGGTAATTAATTTTCAAAGGCGAGATCGATTAGAAAGGGCGAGTAATATGGCAGTTAGCTACAGAATTGAAACAAAGGAAGAAATGGATGATAAGTGTGCTCCTTGAAGGCGATGATTCCGACGACTGCCAAAGAAATGCAGAACAATCTAAGAAACGGAAAAAAGACAATTACTCCTAAACTCATTCTTCGGATTCATGGACCAACAACCCGACAAACAACAGATACAGTGACTTGCGCTAATTAAACAATTTAACAGGTATAGAAAATAGCTTTCGACATGAATGACTCGCAAGTCAACTCCCAAAAAGTGGGAAAAAATGTGAAAGAAAAATGCTATGATTCCCCCATTGTTCCAGCAAACCAACCTCAAAAGAAGCAGAAAAGAACAAAAAGACTTCAAAAAGGAACGTATCAGATCCAGGAAAACAATACATTGGCAGCTAGATCAAATCCAAGATCGTCGATGAGCAAGACGAAAAGCAAGATCTCACAGAATAAAGAGCTTAAATCAGCGATTAAAAGTAGCGACAACACAGCAAAACTTCAAATCAGTGATAACACAAAGGTAATTGAAAACATACACAATGTAGACTTTGACCGCCATTGAAGTCCTCTCTCAAAAGTTCGTATGCTTTCTTTCTCTCTTGCTTGACGAAATTAATACTAACCAATGCCGAAATGGGAGGGAGAACGCGACGTATTTATAGTTGCACATTACAGCGTAATTATTAATTAATAACGACTTATTTGTAAATTAATTAACTGCCGCTAACTTTTTTAAATTTGTTGAAAGGATTAAAATGATTATTGATGATGATAGGGTGGTGTCAGCTCCATCATCATTCTTAGATCGAGAGAATTATTTTATCATTTAAATTTTGGATATATTTTTTTAGAAAAATCGGTGAAAAACTCACTGCCAACACTAAATGTTGATAATTTTTTTTAAGGAGAGTTCATGTGAGAGATTAATCTACCATGTTAGATTCAAGGAAAAACCGCAGGAAAAGAATTCCCATGTTGTAAAATCTTTGATATGGTAACGAAAATATTTGATAAATAATTTACAATTTATTTAATGAAAAATATTTAATTTAGAATTTTTTAATTTCAAAGTTTTTTTTTTGTAATTTTTCGTAAGTTTAAAATTAAAATATTCCCTTTGATTTTTAATATAAGACACATTTGTAAAATTGATTTTGACATTAAATATAAGACATAATTTATATATTTGTCAGTATTTTCTTAATTTATCCTTATTATGTTCCCTCAACCATAACTAAAGAGGGGTGAGAATAAAATAATAAAAAAAGATGATTAAAATATTTTTAAAAATATATATTATATTAATTAATTTAACTAATTTTTTTATTTAATAAAATTAGGTAAATAATTATTTTAAAGGGATGCCCACAAGAATTTAGTATAATATTGCATGGCAGACGTGGTTGGGCTTCTTTGCGTTTGACCGTAAGGGGAGGACAACCATGGCATGATGATGATGGGATTTTGATGTCATCTGAATTTTAAAGACAGAATCATGATGCCTCAAAAATCTTCTTTTTTTTTTCTTCCCCTTTTTCTCAAGAGCCATCAGGTAGGGTGGGATCAAATTTATATTAACCGTTGATTTTGTTTTGATGGTTGCAATGTGTGTACGTAATAATGATTTTTTATAGGCACGCCCACGCCCAATTGGCATATTGAAATGAAAAACGTGGAGATTAGGGCAAGGGAAAATTTATATAGAGACCTAAATAACAAAAAAAAATTTAAAAATACCTTAAAATTATGAAAATACCAGAATGGTATAAATTCATTAAAACTTTAGTGTTTAACGGGACTAATATAATTGTTAACGTTTTAATAATTTATACCAGAAAATGCCTTTTCTGATATTTTTACAATCTTGGGGCCTTTTTTAAAATTTTTTTTCTATTACTTAGGCCCTTATATAGATTTTCCCTTAGGACAATGTTAAGAAAATGGCTCTTTAATTTAATCCCGTGTAATTTCCAAGAAAAAAAAAACCGTCAAGGAACTATAGTAAAAATGTATTTGAACGTGTTGGAGTATATTAGTTTATCTTAGTGGATTAGGGCTAACACTCAAATTAAGAGGGGTTGTTATATAAATATAAAAAGACATGTTTCAATCTGAGGTCGGAAAGATTTTATCATAAGAGTATTCTCTTCTCTTCCTATCTATCTATATATAATGTATTTGGTATGTAATGTAATCAGAGTTCACGTCAGTATACTTTGGTTTCATATGAGTACTTGAACGAGTCAATCAGATAAGATTCTAGTCAACAGATTTTTATAGGATGTAAAAATCTAAAATATCCATTATACAAATGCAAGATGTCACTCTATGATAGGCCTAATTTGCTTTGCAATGAGAGAGTTAATTAATCAAATCTTAACCGTCTATGTTTGATTTTAGACGGTCCATATTTAAGTTTTTTTTTTAAAGTGATTGCTATTTAGATATTTTTTAAAAAATAATAGTTAGTATATTATCTTTATTTTAGATTTTATATCTATTAAAATGTTTTTTGAAAAATACAAACTCATAAAAAATAAATATGGACATATCTAAACGATTTACATTTGATTAGATCTCTGTAATAAGCACTTCGCTTAGCAAGAAAATCAGTTACTTTTTTAACTCTACAAATATAACTCTGCAAAAAGGTGTTCTAAATGTTTGAAGTTTAAACAAGTACTCCCTCCAATCTTAATTATAAGACATATTTAACCGATTTTGAGGAGATTAAGGAGAGGAGTTAAATTAGTTAATTTTACTCATTTTCCTAAAACACCCTTATATAAATTTTTAATGACATTAACATACATCTCCAACCTAAAATCTTTCTTTCCATACTTTCTAATTAAAATGATGGTCTTACTGTACACACATATGTATGTATATATGTATGTGTATGCGCACACACACATATATCTACAACCACCCAAAAAAAAAAAACACACATACACCCCCTACATACATATCTACATACAAATACAAACTCCCACATCCCCACACATATATACATAAATACACAAATACACACACACATATAGACACACACACATATATTTATATAATGCTTGTGTATGTCTATATGTGTGCATCTATGCATATATGTGTGTGTTTATATATATATATATATATATATATATATATATATGGGAAAACATTTTTTCATATTGTAGGAAAATCATTTTCTCATGTCACATACACATAAAATGGTGGGACCCACACACACGCACATATATTAATTTATATATGTATATGTAGGTCCTTCCATTTCATGTGTGTGTAAAAAACTTTTTTTTCTTATGTAACATGAGAAAACCAAAGTCCTATATATATATATATATATATATATATATATATATATATTGATAAATTAACGTTAACTCATTGATAAACAAATTAAAATCCAACAATTTAAGAGTTTTATTTACTGTAAAATTCTATGCACCTAAATGCATATACTTACCAAAAACTAAACATACTTGAGAGAATAAAATAGGGGTGTTTTAGGAAGAAATTGACAAAAATTTAAATTTTGTCCTATAATTAGAATCAAAACCAACTCCCAAATGTTGTCCTATAATTAGGACCGGAGGGTGTAGTAACTATCTTCCAAATTGTAATTTACCCAAAATCAATGTTAATTAGTAACAACCTACACAAATTTCCACAGGCCAATATGCAGATTTTAATTATGTTTGAAAATAAATCAAGAGATATTCTTTTCAAGTTTTGCTCATATTATATGGTACTCCGAAATATATATGAGAGGAAGAAGTATAAAAGAGGATTTAAGATCCAATGAAGTGGTTTTTGGAGGGTCAATAAAATGCAAAAAAATAATAATATTTGTATCGTCTTCCCGTAACGGCGGTGGCAGAAATACTGGAAAACGAAAACGGGTCAAAGGTCATCACTGAGGGTGGCCTCAACCACCCACCAATGCCTTATTTTAATCATTTCACACAAAACAACATTATGAACTTTTAAAAATGGTGTTGGAATTAATGATATCCTTGGTCTTTGTTCATGAATCTCTCCTTTCTTTATTTTATTACTCCCATCGATTTCACATTTAGAGAGATAAGACTCCAAGACATAGAATCATGCATGCTCAAATGTCATCCTTTTTGTTTGTCATTGTAATCAAGAAAAACTTGAAATTTGTTCTAAAATTTAATAAATTTTTCACTTAGCTCATATTTAATATAAACTTTGTTCTTTTTTATAAAAAAAATAGGTATATATAAGGGTTAAGGTGTAAATATGTCCCAAAAATTTTCACTAAGTAATAATATTGCTTGAGAAGTTTTTTCAGGTTCAATATCACTTTAAAAGTTTAAAAACTTAGCGATGTTGTTTTATTATGTTAAAAAAATTAATATTGACTATTAAAAAATTGACATTGACTATTAACTTTTTAATGAAAATGAGTAATATTATTCAATTTTAATACTTTTCAGATCGACAACGTTGAATATAAAAAAACTTTGGGGAAAATTAATCACGCCGCCGGGGGGGAGCCCTTTGACTTTTTAATGAGATAAGAAGATAGAATCAAGGTAAAGGGGTAAGCTTTTGTTCAGACATGCCATTATTACTGCCTCATGGCATACCGAGTCCCTCAAGAGGCCATTCGGTTAGTCAAATTTGGATTCTCTTTGAATTAATCTGAAGATAATTTCTTATTTACAAAATTCATAAAACCCCTTAGTCTCTTAATTTCATCCAAACTTGAATAATCCTTGTGGTTTTGATTTTATTGTGGGTTTAGATTTGTAGCCTTATTTAAGGTCAAAGAAGATTTCTAGTCTTATTCAAAACTAATTGTTATTTTAGAGTTTCAATACTTGGTTTATTGTTTTTCTTTTTTCAACCAGCTAGGGCACAGACGCAAACTTCGAGTAAGTCTAAATATTTAAGAAAGGGCAGATTTGAACAATCCTGTATATAAAACCAAAGTTTGGATAAGATTCTTGGACAAGATCTAAGGCAGTTATAACACTTATTTAACTACATATGATCACATACAGGCGAATCTAGGTAGTAGATTGGGTGTGTAAAAGCCCACTCTTGAATTTGATTTTTTTTTTTAATAAATTAATACTCCCTCTGCTCCTTATTATAAGGCACAAACTACTATTTCTCACAAATTAAGGAATAGAAGTTAACTCATTAATCAGGTCCAAAATTAATAAATGTTTCCAACTTCACCTCTAATTTACTTATGTAGATTTAAATGAGTTAGTTAAAAATGAGGGCATAATGAGAAAATAATAATATATGAGTTAGTTAAAGTAAATTGGTACCTTATAATAAGGATAAAAAATTGTTGGTACTTGATGCCTTATAATAAGGATCAGATGGAATACATGTTTGAGTGATTGTCCACCCTTAAATTAAGTGACCACCCTTAATACATCAAGTAGGCATGGAAATAGGTCAAACCAAGCCAGGCTTTGGCTAAATAGGCCTGAACCAGTAATGAGGGCAAAAGGCTTGAATCTAGGTCTAAGCTTGAATTTAGGATTTTTTTTTTTTTTTTTTGCTTAAGCCTAAACCTTCATAAGGCCTGGTCGGGCTTAAAGTCTTTTTAAAAGCCTACTAAAAATGGCTTATATTGTAGGTCTTAGAGGCTATAAATAGGCTTTATACATTTTGAACCCATCAAAATCTATATAAATATAATTTAAAATTATAATATAAGAATGAAAAATAATAAATATTATATTATTTATATGATATAAATTTAATTATATTTATTTAACATGTAAATAAATATAATTAAATTTATATAATTAAATATAAACTTAAGGGCTGACCCGTTTAAGCCCTGACCCTGTAAGGGTCGGACTTAAAAATAGACGAGATATTTGAAATTAGCTTTAGAGGGCCGGTACTAACGGGCCTCAGATTTAAACAAACCAACCCTGGAGGGACTCAGGTCAACCCTGTAGACCTTTTCATTGTAGTTTTTTCTTTTTTTCCTTTTTAAATTTATTAATTTATATATTTTTTTGTATTTGTTATAGAGTTATTTATCTATTTAACTACAAATACATAATAACTATACTCTAATTTTATGATTCGATTTATTATTTGTTGCAAATAAAAATTATGGATGTCTTCATGATGCAAGAAAAGAATTTCATGATATTCTTACTCATGAGTTAGAGGCTATTACTCAAAGTGAAGAACAATCAAATATCGTTAAAATCGATGATAGTGACGATGATAACGACAATAATACTCATCGTATTAATGTCGCTTAATGATATGTTTTTTATGTTTTATGTGAGTTATTTGTGAATATAGTTTGTTTTTTATTATGAACTAGTGATTGCGCTTATTTATTGGATGATTCGTGTTGTAATTTAATAATTATATATTTTTTAAAAAAAATGGAGAAAAAATAGTTAAGATTTGAAATAGTAATTTACGGGCCTTGCAAGCCGGCCCTGGCCTTGGTGCTCTCAGGCCGGGCTTTGAAAAACATGTGTTTTTCTTACTCCGGGCCCTGGCCCTTCACGGGCCAACTCTGATTACTAGCTCTACCTACAGGCTAGGCCTTAACGAAATAGGCCTAATCTATTTACATATTTTGGCTTTTAAATAGCCTTGGCCTGACCTTTTTGACAAACAGGCCAGACCTAACTAGACCCTAAATAGGCTAGGCTATAGGCCACCTAATAGGGGCCTGACCTATTCCCACCCCTAACATCAAGACTGCACTTCGTAGTTGGATTAGGGATGAATGATTGAATAATTGTTTAGTTCCTTATATTGAAAAAGATGTATTTGATAGTATTGATAATAAGATAATCATGATGGAATTCCAAAAACTAAGACTTAGAAGGATGACATTGTAATTATTTTTATTGTAACATACTTTTGTTATTAAAACATATGTACTTGAACTTATTAAGTATTCACCCTTCATTGTAATTTATGTAGCTGCATTTCTAACAGTATTTAACCTTGTTTTTCTAAATGACAGGTTTGTAAAATAACTGCCTCTCTTATTATATCATGAGTATTTACTTGATTTCATGAATATTTTTTTTGATATTCTTTTCTTTTCTTATTTATATTCTTTTATTTTTTTAATACATTTAAAATTTTCATTTATAAAAAGAAAGAAAGAAAATTGGGGCGTCCCCAAACCCCCTAATCTTTTATCACTGGTGCCCACCCTTACTAAATGTTTTAGATCTGCCACTGGATATGACTCCAGGTCTTGATCAATTATTACAATAAATGAGGATATTCTTTGTTTGTGTCGTATAATATTTTTACATTAATCAATGATTTCTTAATCTGCACGCAAGCAAGACCTTGAAGATCTTTAAAAAGCTATGGGAGTAGTTAGTTAGCAATATCAGACAATTCCCCCCCCCCCCCAATCCGCGCTAGATAGAATGTTAATGATAAGACAAAGTTTATTATTCTTTGTTTACATATATCTAAATGTTGATACTAAATGCCCCATAAATAGGCCCAGTTGTAACAAATATTATTGTCAAACTCATGAGTTACCTTATTGAGTTTATTATTTTTAGGTTTCTAACTTAAAAAAATAAGTCGAGTTAATAATAAACTCGTACTAATTATAAACTCTGTTAAACTCACGAGTTTATATAATGAATCCATCATTTTTACATTTTTAATTTACAAAATCATGTTAACTTATTGTTAAATTAATTTTCTTAATTTGATCATACTCAACGGCTTTATATATATATTTTATAGAAATTTGGTTGTTAAGTATTATAAATGATGTATGTTGATAGATTTAATTTCAAATTATTTATTCAAAATATATTTAAATTAAATTATTGTCATTTTTTATATTTTAATCATTTAATTGTCTACTAATAGTACCTATTTAATAATAAAAGTAAACTCTTATAAATTCATCATATAAATTGATGATAGGAGTTTATATTATTATTACGGGTTTATTTAAAACTTCAATAATATTAGTCACAAACACATTACAAATAACAGTGCAGTGAAATGCGTGTGTAGACTAAAAAAGGATAGAAATTACTGTTTAAAATGAGTGGTTAATTTTATAGACACGAAGTGACCTGAATAATGAACCCAAACTTTTATATGGATGCTCATATTGATTACCATAACTTTATTGGTTTGCGTGTGTTTTTTCCAACGTGCTCCAATGAATCACTCATGCGGCCTTTGTCGGCGGGAATCAGTTTCTTTTGAATATATCTGGACTATTCATATAAGATCAAAGTCATTCAGATTTAATTTTTTTAACTGTTGATTTTTTAAATAAAAATTATTTTAATAGATAGATAATCAAAAATAGAAAATAATCTCTTAATTAATTATTTTTTAAAAATAATTTTTAATTTAAAAATTAGTAATTAAAAAAAATAAATCTGACACGTCTAAATCCCATTTAAATGGTATAGATGGGAAGAGCTCCCCTACTCACCCTTTAAATGAGAAGGATGAGTAGAAAAAATAAAGGATATCCAAAGCTCTTTTTACACCAAAAAAAAAAAAAGGATATCCAGAGCTCTTTACTAGTTGTGTTTAAGATGTGTCACTTGCACTTCTCTTCTCAAATACATGTCTACATTCCATATTACTCATTTAGTTTTATTTATAAGGTAGATATACGGTCCCCCCAGCCTGGTGGGGCCATACTTAAAAGTCATATCATTGTATTTTTTATATGAATGCCCAATTTTACCATTCATTTATTATTATATAGATTTTGTACTTTTGGGGCACATGTATTTTATACTAAATAGGAGTAAAGTTGAAAAGCTGTTATGAGTTTTTTTATTTTTTTGGTTAGACACATGTATACGTAACTTGGTCTTCAAAGTTGTTATTTTTTTACTAGACACATACATCCTCTTATTAGATGTATTTTTTCTTTTGGTGGGAAAATTCTAGCAGAGGTTGGATTCACTTACAATTAAAGGTAGGATGCTATGACTTTGTTCCCCAGGGCATATAGAACTGAGAGTACACATGAATGCATTTCAGCTTGTGTTTTCATAAGTTTGCATCTTTTAGAATCCCTCATCCAGCACCTTGACCAACTCCAAAATCAAACCCTTTCCTTTTTAGTGAGAAAGTTTGACCCTTTTACCATTTAAGTTAGAGAAAGAGAGGTTCCTTTTTTTATTTTTATACATAAAAGTTTTGGAGGGGTTCGACATCAGTCCCTCACCAAGGCCAGGACACGACCCTGGGCTCTTTGAGCACTTAATGGGGACTTACAAAATCGCCTACCGAAGGAGTTCCAACAACGGCAGAGGTGATCGAACACACATCCCTTTGGGACTTGACCAAATCCCTTACTATATATATATATATATATATATATATATATATATATATATGGTGACAAGTATGCAACCACTCCGGGTTCTGCAGTGGCAAGGATCCTTCCCAACAGTGATAGCTCCATACAAGGTGGATTATGAATGGTTTTACCGCAGCTCAAACCCTAGACCTCTTAAGGGAATCCAACGCCATATTCCACTAGACCAACCACATGTTAGTCTATGCAGATGTATTAAATGAGAGTTATGGAGATTTAAACTCAAATTTCGGGCCTATCAACTGGGCTAGCACAATTGGTTAGTTTTAATCAGCACACAGCTAAATATGGGCCTCCATTCACTTTCACTACCCATCTGACCCAACGCATGATCTGACGGATGTATCAATTGCTAGAAATTGAGACATGCTTCCGTGGTTTAAAAAAGGAAAGAAAAACCCCTCCTCCTTGAGTTTAACTAACGTAAGGGTCGGTCTTCCTCACCTTTAGGGAAATGGTTCGATTCCTGAGTTAGTCAAGGCGCTGAGGGAGGCATCCTAAGGGTCTAGGAAGCAGTGGTAACGCTAGTAGAAGTGGAGGCATGTGTACTCTCTGGCCAGTATTCCCTATGGACTGGGTTCCAAGCGCCCTGCTCTTGGACTATAGGTGAGCCCGACCTTTTTTCTAAAATTTTTATATTAAAAAAAAGGAAAGAAAAGGGTTAAGGGCAATTTTGTCCCTCAAGTTTTCACCAATGAGCAATATTTTGCCCCGAGGTGTAAAAAAGAAAATAATTTTGCCCTGCTCCACCTTCAGGTCCGTCCTGTTGCCCTATTTAATTAATACTTTATGAATGAAGCATTCATCCATAAAACACAAGAAAGTTCCATGAACGTTTGAGAATATTGCGATTAAACAAGACGAAAAGGAAGTCCATAGTCCCTAACTACGAAATCGAAAAATATCAAAATTGTACAGCACTCATGAATTGATAAAAAATAAATAAATAAAAAAAAACCTAGAGAACTGTTGGCCTACCCAAATTTTCCCGCTTCTGTATAGAGATGCTCCCTCTAGTTTTATTTATAAGAGCAATTACGTGATTTAAGAAATTTAAGAAGACAGTTAAAATTAATTAAAAATAATAAGTGTGTCTTGTTATGAATATACTTATTATATGGATGTCCATTGACTCAGGATCTCCAAATATTACAAGATGACATGGGACCCACGCATAGTATCATGCATAGTACCACACATAGTAATTTACTATTTGGTGGGACCCACATGCAATTATACAATCACGGATTGCTTCACGGGAGGATTCATAGACGCATAGTAATTTGGGTTTAGGAGGAAATTACACCAAATGACCCATATGTGGAAATTACACTAAAGGCCCATTTTCCTTCTATAAATAGAGGCCTTCTGTAAACATTCAGAACACACTGAAATAGAATCTCTCCCTATTCTCTCTCTCTCTCTATCTCTATATTCTCTTGTTATTTTCCTTTACTTTTCATCAGTTTTATATTACGTTATCAGCACCAAGACTCTTCCAAGGTAAGATTTTATCACCATCTTCTTTACTATTTGTTTATTTTATCTATCTGGGATAATCTTAACCACAATATGAAATTAAAGATATACTTTTACCGATCATTTTAAATATCGGGTTCCATGGTTAAGATTTGAGATTATTTACTATTTTACTATGGTAAATAGTAATTTACTATTCATAGTAAATTTACCCTTTTTCAGTAATTTTACATTTTATTCATCTGACTCCTACTTGGAAGTCTAGATTTAATCTTTCAGTAATTTTACTTTATTTACTATTTACTGTGAATAGTAATTTCTACTATTCACGGTAATTTTATATTTTATTCATTTAACATCTACATGGAAGGTTTTACCTCCTACATAAATATCTAGATTTGATATTCTCTGTTTGCAGATATTGTTATTTTTACTGTTGCTAACATAACATTTACTTTTATTGTTATTAACATTTAATGTTATGTTATTATGGCCAGAAGCCATATACTTATATTTTCTTATTCTGAAATTATATGACCAGAAGTCATATTGCCTTCATGACCAGAAGTCATGTTGTTTTTATGGCCAGAAGACATATAAATTTAATTTTCTCATTATGAGATATAAATGGCCTGAAGCCGTAATGCTTTAATTATAATTATTGTCTTTAATATTTTATTATTATTATTATTCATATTTTTAATTCATGTTTATTTTCTTTAATTAGTTTGAATCATGTCAAACCTTTCAAAAATTGAGTTTGCGGTTCTTGACATCACCGGAAAGAACTATTTATCCTGGATGCTGGATGCGGAAATCCATCTGAATGCCCATGAGCTAGAAAACACAATTAAAGAAGGAAATGAAGAATCCAATCAAAAAAAGGCCAAAGCCATGATTTTGTTACGCCACCATTTGCATGATGATCTAAAAGTCAGAATATTTGACTGTAAAAGACCCACTTGTTCTGTGGAACAATTTGAAGGAAAGATATGACCACCAAAAGATGGTCATTCTACCAAAAGCTCGATATAATTGGATTCATTTGCGTTTACAAGATTTTAAATTTGTAAGTGAATAAAACTTAGCTATGTTCAGGATTACTTCTCAACTGAAATTATGTGGAGAATATTACTGATGAAGACATGCTAGAAAAAACTTTCTCCACATTCCATGCATCTAACTTGCTCCTGCAGCAACAATATCGTGAGAAGGGTTTTAAGAGATATGCAGATTTAATATCTTGTCTTTTAGTAGCTGAACAGAATAATGAGCTTTTATTAAAAAAATCATTAATCACGTCCAACAGGTTCAACTCCATTCCCAGAAGTGAATGTAGTAACTAATGAATTTTCAAGTGGCCGAGGACGTGGATGTAAAGGTGGCTACAATCGTGGGCGTGGGCGTGGGCGTGGTCCAAATTATGGTGGATCAAATTCCCGCCCTAAATCGGGAAAGTTTGATAAGAACCCCAGAAGGGAGACAAGTGGAAATAACAAATATGTTAAAAATGCATGTTATCGTTGTGGTGTCAAAGGTCATTGGTCATGTGCCTGCCGTACGCCAAGACATTTGGTTGACCTTTACCAAGAATCATTGAAAAATAATGGTAAAGGGCCAAAGATTGAAGTAAATCATGTGGATAAGGCTGAAAATTCTGGGCATGAAGACGTTGAGATGGCTCATTTTGATATTGTTGATTACTTAGTATAAATCATTTTTCATGATTAATGATTATGTTTTAATATGTTGAAAATTTTTTCTGTTATATGTATTTCTTTTAATTATGTTCTATTTTTATTTTCATGTATCTTTAATGAAGAATGAATCTTGTTGGCAACAATCCTGAAGATTTGTGTCTCATTGATAGCGCAACAACGCACATCATACTAAAAAATGAGAAATATTTTTCTTCATTGGTAATGCGAGAAGCCAATGTTCAGATTATATTTGGTAGTATAAATTTGATTGAAGGCTCTGGAAGAGTTAATATTTTGTTACCTGAAGGAACAAAATTATGCATTGAAAATGCATTTTATTCTACCAAGTCAAAAAGGAACTTGTTGAGTTTCAAAGATATCCGCAGAAATGGATATCATATAGAAACAACAACTAAAAATAATCAGGCATGTCTTGCTATCACGAGCATAATTTCTGGTAGGAAATGCATATTAGAAAATTTTCCTGCTTTATCTTCTGGTTTGTATTATACACTTATAAGTACAATTGAAATACATGCTATTGTAAACCAGAAGTTTAATACAAACTATAAGTTTGTCGATGCAAACCAGTAGTTTGCCAATGAAAACCAGAAGTTTACTCATGAATTTAATGTTTGGCATGATCAATTAGGCCATCCTGGGTCAACTATGATGCGACAAATAATAAAAAATTCATGTGGACATACCCTGAAGTGTAAACAAATACCACAGTCCCATGATTTCTTATGTAATGCATGTTCCAAGGGAAAGTTGATTATTCGACCCTCCCCAAGCAAAGTAGGAGGTGAATCTATTACATTTCTAGAACGGATACAGGGAGACATTTGTGGACCAATACATCCACCATGTGGACCATTTAGATATTTTATGGTCTTAATTGACGCATCAACCAAATGGTCACATGTCTGCTTATTATCTTCTCGTAACCTGGCGTTTGCGAGATTACTTGTTCAATTGATTCGATTAAGAGCACATTACCCTGATATCCTATCAAGAAAATACGTCTTGATAATGCTGGTGAATTTACTTCACAAGCTTCTAATGAATATTGTATATCCCTTAGAATTGATGTTGAACATCATGTAGCTCATGTTTATACGCAAAATGGACTTGCAGAATCTTTGATTAAACGATTGCAACTTATTGCAAGACCTTTACTTATGAGATGTAATCTATCGATTTCTGCTTGGGGCCATACCATTTTGCATGCTGCAATGCTAATTCGCATCAGGCCTACTAGTTACCTAAAGGTTTCCCCTTTACAAATGGTTTTTGGTCAAGAACCTAATATTTCCCATATAAGAATTTTTGGATGTGCGGTATATGTGCCAGTAGCACCACTACAACGCACTAAAATGGGTCCTCAAAGGAGGATGAGAATATATGTTGGGTATGAATCTCCTTCAATCATAAAATATTTAGAACCATCTACAGAAGATTTATTTACTGCACGATTTGCTGATTATCACTTTGATGAATCAGTCTTCCCAACATTAGGGGGAGAGAATAAGCAGCTGGGTAAAGAGATTAGCTAGAATGAATTATCATTGACTCATTTTGATCCTCGTACAAAACAATGTGAATTAGAAGTTCAAAAGATAATTCATTTACAGGATTTAGTTAATCGAATGCTAGAAGCATTCACTGACCCAAAAAGAGTGACAAAGTCACATGTTCCAGCTGCGAATACTCCTATTCGAATTGATGTTCCTGAAGGACAACCTATAATGAATGAATCTAAAGCACGCATGAAGCGTGGCAGACCCATCAGTTCAAAAGATAAAAATCCTCGAAAGAGAAAAAGAGCTAAAAATATTGATGGTCAAGTCGAGGTTAATCAAAAAAAGTCAGTAGCTTCAGAAGAGTCATCTCTTGAAGAGTTATCTTCAGAAGAGAATGTTGCAGTCCCAGAAGAGACTCAGGTACCTGGGATGTATGAAAATAATGAGATCTCAATTAATTATGTTATGAATAGTATCCGATGGGATCGAAATGAAGTCAACGTTGATGACATCTTTGCTAATCATATAGCATATGATGTAATAAATAATGAAGAGGATCATGAGGCTATATCTATTAGAGAATGTCAACAGCGAAAAGATTGACCCTTATGGAAAGATGCTGTTAATGCAGAATTGAAATCACTAGAAAAACGAAAAGTATTTGGACCTGTAGTCCAAACACCTAAAGGTGTAAAGCCAGTCGGATACAAATGGGTTTTTGTAAGAAAAAGAAATGAAAAGAGTGAAATTGCAAGATATAAGGCACGTCTTGTAGCCCAAGGATTTACACAAAGACCCGGTATTAATTATGAAGAAACCTATTCACCAGTAGTGGATTCGACTACTTTTCATTATTTGATTAGCCTAGCAGTAAATGAATGGCTTAATTTACATCTAATGGATGTAGTGACTGCATATTTATATGGATTACTTGATAGTGATATTTATATGAAAGTTCCTAAAGGACTAAAGGTGCTAGAAGCATCTAATTCAAATTCTCGAGAACAATACTCGATCAAATTAAATAAGTCTCTATATGGTTTAAAACAATCAGGGCACATGTGGTATAATTGTCTTAAGGAATATTTGTTGAAAGAAAGGAATAAAAATGACCCAATATGCCCATGTATTTTTATGAAAGGATCGAGAAACGAATTTGTTATAATTGCTATTTATGTTGATGATATCAACATTATTGGAACTCCTAAAGAGCTTTTGAAAGCAATTAATTGTTTGAAGAAAGAATTTGAAATGAAAGATTTGGGCAGAACAAAATTTTGCCTTGAACTACAAATCGAGTACATGAAGGATGAGATCTTTGTATATCAAGAAACTTATACAAAGAAGATCCTAGAACGATTTTATATGAATAAGTCACATCTATTATGTATTCCAATGGTAGTAAGGCTTTTGGATAAGGATCAAGATCCATTTCGACCTCAAATAATTGATGACAAAGGTGTAGAAGAACTACTTAGTCCAGAAGTACCATACCTAAGCGCTATTGGGGCACTAATGTATCTTGCTAATCATACACGACCTGATATATCGTTTGTTGTAAATTTATTAACAAGATATAGTTCTGCACCAACACAAAAGCATTGGAATGGTGTAAAGCAAATTCTTTGTTATCTCAGAGGTACTATAGATATGGGATTATACTACTCAAATGTATCGAAACATGAACTGATTAGTTATGCAGATGCTGGATTTATGTCTGATCTACATGATGGAAAATCACAAACAGGCTATCTATTTACATGTGGAGGTGCAGCTATTTCATGGAGATCTATGAAACAGACTATAACAGCCACTTCAGCTAATCATGCAGAAATTCTAGCAATGCATGAAGCAAGTCGGGAATGTGTGTGGTTGAGGTTAGTAATTCATCATATACGAACTACTTGTCATTTATCTTATGATAAAATGGTTCCAACAGTTCTATATGAGGATAATGCTGCATGTATTGCCCAACTCAATGAGGGTTATATCAAAGGTGATAGAATAAAGCATATTTCACCAAAATTCTTCTATACTCGTGATCTTCAACAAAATGGTGAAATTGATATCCAGAAAATCAGTTCAAGTGAAAATCTAGCAGATTTATTTACTAAATCTCTTCCATGTACAACCTTTGAAAAACTTGTTCATGGTATTGGTCTGCGAAGATTCAGAGATCTCAACTGATATTGTCAACAGGGGGAGTCGATACGCGCTATACTCTTTTTCCCTTATCTAGGTTTTGTCCCACTGGGTTTTTCCTAGAAAGGTTTTTAATGAGGCAACACTCAACAGTATATCAATGAATGATGTACTCTTTTCTTTGGTTAGGTTTTTCCTAGTTAAAGTTTTTAACGAGGCACATTCATAAATGGACATCCAAGGGGGAGTGTTATGAATATACTTATTATATGGATGTCCATTGACTCAGGATCTCCAAATATTACAAGATGACATGGGACCCACGCATAGTACCATGCATAGTACCACGCATAGTAATTTACTATTTGGTGAGACCCACATGCAATTATACAATCACGGATTGCTTCACGGGAGGATTCACGGGTGCATAGTAATTTGGGTTTAGGAGGAAATTACACCAAATGACCCATATGTGGAATTTACACTAAAGGCTCATTTTCCTTCTATAAATAGAGGCCTTCTGTAAACATTCAGAATACACTGAAATAGAATCTCTCCCTACTCTCTCTCTCTCTCTATCCTATATTCTCTTGTTATTTTCCTTTACTTTTCATCAGTTTTATATTATCTCTGAAATATGTTTTTTTCAAGTATGACCTTGTTCATTATGAGGGTAAGTAGGAGAGAAAATAATAGTAAATATAAGCATTATTAGCATTTTAATTAATATGCAATACATATGAAATCTTTCTCAGTGTAGAAAGCAGGGAAGATGATCATCTCCTCATCTTTTTTCTCATTTTCTTTCATTAGTCTATCCAGACCATTGATTGGGAAAATGAGAGAGAAGTTAAAGTACTTTTCAGATTAATTAGATGAATATAATTTAGAAATAATAAGAAAAAGATTATGAGAGAAACTCAACCCAAAAAACAGACTAGTTAGGCTAGCATATAGTTTCACTCCCCAACATTAAAACCACATAGACATGTTTGGCCTATCTTGTGGGTATTGCTGCACACACAAGAGTCCAATATGGATGCAACGTTTACTTGTGATAGGATGCAAGATTCCTTTATTATGTTTGAAGTTAACTAGTTCAAAATCTCTTTCCTTCTTTCCGTAGCCTCCAAGCCTGAAACCATAACTTGAAAATCATTAGTCAGTTCATTTCCTTCATGGAAAACCATGGTTTTGTCATAATAAATCAATTGTTGGATTTAACGAGGTGTTTGGATACTTTTATCACAAACCATGGTTTCCATTAAAAGAAAAGCACTTTTCTTACCTCATCCAAATACTTAGAAACCCATTAAAAACGTGCACTAGAAGCAACAATAATCAAACCATTCACTGCACAATCCAAAGAGATTCCAATAATATATCTCTGAAAACTTTTGGTTGTTAAATTAGTTCACACTAACTTCATTTTTTTGGGACTCACGACTTACCTAAACCAGCAGAGTGAATGTGAATAAACAAGAAGAAGCCTGATGACCAAGAAACTCAATAAATAAATGAAACAATATCAAAATTCAGATTGTCCACATAATCTACAAATTCACTCACTACTGTACATTGGAAGAAAAAATAAACCTTTCTTCCCATTAGAAACTTGGTTGCTTCTCTTTCTCTATAGCTCCACTTGTGCCAATCCTTCTGTACAGAGAGTTCTAATATCATCGAGCTTCTAACAAGGTAATAGTTACTTCATTGGTAGAGTTAATTTCCATCAGACTAGTGTAGGAATTTGTTTCAGTGAAATCATTCTTGGTATAGAAACCAGGTGCTTTGGGTTGAACCAATTCAGTTTCACTTCCCAACATTAGAACCACAGAAGACATGGTAGGCCTATCCTCTGGGTAATGTTGGACACACAAGAGGCCAACATGAATACAACGTAGTGCTTTTGGTAAATTGCATGTTTCCTCTAAGTTTGAGTCCATAAATTCCAATGCACTTCCCTTTTTCCATAGATTCCAAGCCTGCTTCAGAACAAACAATTGTTAGTCACAAGTTAGCTCTGTTTTCTTTTAGGATGTTACCTGTCAATTTCATCAGAAAAAATATATCTTCAACATAATCAGTCATGTTTAGATGGTAACGAAGTAGAAAACTCACTGATGTTCTAATTTTTGTTTTAGATATCAAATCTGAGACTTTTACTTCCTCTGATCTTTAATATAAAACATATTTGAAAAGTTAATTTTGGTTCTAAATATAAAATATATTTTTCAGTTTGTTCCTAATTTAGCCCAATTAATGCTCCCTCAACAATAATCAAAGAGGAGAGAGAAAGGGGGAATTATAAAAAACGACTAGGGTGCTTTAGAAAATACATGTCATGTAACTAACTTAATTAACTTCCTTAATATAATCAAATTAGGTAAATATATCTTATATTTAAGACAAGAAGGACTAATATGCTTACATGACCAATTAGGTTGAGGGAGTGGGTTGGATGATAGAACCCTCTGCTTCTCTTTCCACTTATAATCTCCAATAACAAAATGCCAAAACTAAACACATCTGACTTTACAGAAAATAGGCCATCTATGGCATATTCAGGTGCCATATATCCACTACAAAAATGCCAATAGAATACTAGTTAAAGAAAATTCTGAAATGAATATGGGGGAAGTAATTAGCTTTGGAGATTGAGATACTCACTAAGTGCCAACTACTCGCTTTGTGTTTCCTTCTATTTGGTCCCCTCCAAAGATTCTAGCAATGCCGAAATCTGATATTTTCGGATTCAACTTATCGTCAAGTAAAATGTTGCTTGCTTTAAGATCTCGGTGAATAATCCTTAATCTAGAATCTTGATGAAGATAGAGAAGACCCCTAGCAATCCCACAAATGATATGGAATCGTCTAGACCAATTTAGCATTTTGCCTTTCATATCATCTGCTCATAAAGACAACATTATATTGATATCAATATCATTTCATGGATCCACCTAATAAAACCTATCTTGCAATGTTCATACCAAAAATGAAACAATCTAAGCTTCCATTAGGCATGTATTCATACACTAACATCCTGTCATCTCCTTGGGTGCAACAACCAAGAAGCTTGACAAGATTCCGGTGCTGGAGTTGCGCTATCAGTTTTACTTCATTCTTAAACTCAGTTATTCCTTGCCTTGAGCTTCCTGAAAGCCTCTTAACAGCAATCTCTTGCCCATGGGCTAATTTCCCCTGCATATGTCAGCATAGGTATATTTAGATAGATACTTTTCATAGCATTAATACTTCAAATGTTTTTAATACTAACAAGAGGAGTGAATTACCCTATATACAGGCCCAAAACCTCCTTCTCCTATCTTGTTCTCTGATGAGAAGTTATTGGTGGCAATAACTATAGTTGAAAAGTCAATCAATGGGATAACCAGATCATCCTCACTTTCTCCCCTGTTTTGATCTTCTTCATTGGTATCCGGTTTATCTAACAAAATGAAGCATGTTCATGATAGTTTATACAAGGACTAAATGTATGTCTTTTTACTCAAGTTTTCATTGGGTTTAGCCAAAAGTTTTAGGAAATCTCTTGCATTAATTTACTTGATGTAAATTTTCTACACTGTCCTTAGTAAGAGAACTTGCTATTTCTTAAATTTTATCAAACTCTATTGCAGAAAACCTTTTCTATACTCTATATGCATTAATTTCCTCAAAAAGCACATTGCTTGGTTACTCATTCATACCCTAATTTCATTTGTTCAAATTGGGTAGCATAAGTACATTACAGTCATGATACCATTGAATTTGCCAACAACATCCTAAATTGTATAAGTAAACAAAAAACAGACAATTTGATAAGAAATTTACCAGTCATCTTCCTCTTCCTCTGGTCTTGGTAGATACAACAACAAAAGCCTAGTAAAAGCACTACAGAAATTGCACCCAAGGTTGAGACAATTATTATTGCCAGCTTCTTCTTGCTCCCACGTTCTTGATCTTCATGGTTGAATATAATTCAACCAGGGAAAAAAGAGAAAAGAGTAAAATCAACGATCTATATATGCATTCAAGGATTTCATAAAACTCTACACAAACTATGTACCTACCTAGCTCTGAAGCAGCCATTCGAATAAACAGATCCTGCCCATCAGAAGCAGACTTTCTGATATCAATTAAATCTCCAAACCACATAACACAGCCACTTCCTGCTCCTGATATATTTGAATTTGTATAAGCCATGCAAGAACAATTACTCAGACACTTGTCTCTGCATCTCACTAGACTCA
The DNA here is from genome assembly GCA_037074495.1 of Acacia confusa. Lineage (NCBI taxonomy): Eukaryota > Viridiplantae > Streptophyta > Magnoliopsida > Fabales > Fabaceae > Acacia > Acacia confusa. The sequence goes on from CM073509.1 coordinate 8,451,716, forward strand.
TACTCTGATCTATCCAAGTGTGTTCAGTTTCAGGAACTTTCAACCCTCTCAATCTGATAAACCCATCCTTGCTTCCATTACTACAGTGCAATGCTTCATTTCTCACACACCCACCTGACCAATCCATTGTGTTCCAAGCCTGTGGTATCTTAGGCTTGAACCCTTTCAAGCATTGGCAAACAGGTGAGTCACTGATAATGCAATTCCCATTTGGTCCACAAAGATTATAGTTATCACAATAATCCTTAGGAAGTGTCTGATAAATTTCCCAACTTTTATATGCCTCCACCCACACATAACGTATGTCCTGAGATTTGATTGGGTTCATCATCAATCTTGAGATCACAGAAGTGTTATTAAGGCTATATGTATAGTAAATCTCGTCTGAAGTGGATATAAAGTTGAAATCATAAATTGGGTTTGGCTTTAAATCTGGTATGCCACTGAAATATAAACCATTCCAAGGTCCAATTCTCATGAACTTGTCTGATCCCTTCATGAGGAAAAACTCAGGATAGTTATGAAGCAATAATTCCCAAGAAAACCCACTTGGGGTTGGATCATCTGGGCTACTCCAAGCTGTAATTTTCCTGTTCAGACGAGCTTTTAAGTCCCATCCTAGCTTCATACCTGGAAGTAATGTATCAGAAGGAAAATCAAAACTTTGCCACAAATAAACTTCTGGGTTTGCTTCATTTACATCTCTCACCACAAAATTCCCTGAATCTAAGAGCTCTGCCAGAGGGTTCTGAGCCTGCGCTGTTAAACTTGTGTACCACACGACTGTGCTGTTTTGGGTGAGGACGAGGTTGCCGGTGGTGTTTATCGTTAATACGCCGGAGGAGTCGTTAATTGGGTTCTTGTTATTTGCTACCCAAACAATAGTTTGTGGGATTTTCTTGTACCAAATTCCGAGGTAGCGTTTGCCGGAGTTTCCTGGGGTGAAGAAACCGAGCTCAAAGTTTCCACCTTGGGAAACTAAGGTTGTTCCTGAGGCGTCACTGAGGTTTTGGGATTGACGAATGGAACTAACTGCCATGGAAGCTTTGAAACCAGCGACAAGAAGAACATAAACAACGATGTTCGTGAAACAGAGAGTGTCCATTTTCTGTGCTTCGCAATGCAGAATTGTTTTCCTTTTTGGGGTATACATGAAAAGTAGAATTGTCAAAGACGCAAGAAACATAATGCCTTGGGTTGGACTAGCAGTCCAAAAGAATTAACAGTGTAATTTGCGGGTGATATCTAAGTGATCAAGTAGAATAAGGAAAGGGAAAAAAAGGTTTGAATGAGAAGGTAGGTGCAGGTAATTGTCAGTCTCTAAAACAGAGCATCACTGTTCACATGAAGTCATGGTTCGGGAAAAATGACGTCCTATCCTATGTTCTACAGCTTATCATAAAAAGATGGTTAAATGTAATGTCTTTATTTATTTATTTTTTTTTTTGGGTTGAAAAATATCGCCAAGCTTATTAGTTGAGAGGACATAAATCAGGGGACATGTGTAAAAAAAAAAAATTATCAAATCCTCCTCAGTATTATTATTATTGTGTTTGTAAGGAGGGACTTTTCTCTTTTTTCCTATTTTTTTTAACGTTTATAAAAAAAATAATCAAAACACTTTTTAAGTATTTTTTAAGAAAACATATTACAAACAAGTCATTAATTAAAATAGTAAGAATTCTTATAAACATAAGTATAAGTTCCAACAAACCCAGTTTTTGCAGAGGTAAAAATCTTTTACACTCTAAACTTTGAAAAAGGTTAATCACAGAAGGTAGTTTGGGATAACATTAATTAAATATTAAGACTTATGAAAAATATTAAGTGTTACTTAAATTTTATAAATAACAATATTAAGACTCTTTGAAAAAATGTTTTATAATATAGGAACTGGGTACCTTTAAAAAAAACATTTGATTTTTTCCAAGGTATTTACTATATTTTTACCCATCGTTGAAATTACAATGAATAAATGTTGCGTGAAGTGTTAACACAAGCCAGTTTATGATTTTGACATTTAATAGCAGAGTTACGTGAGGTATAATCTCTGACCCCAAATTTCCAATTCAATCATATTACAGTCCCAATTTTTCTATATGTACCACATCGTCAACATCAACTTATTCATCTTTTTTGACAAATTGTTCTTCCACCTTCTGCAGTACGTATCTCCTTTAGTATGTAAGTGTTACATAACTAACACGTGAATGTTAAACAAAATCAATTTAGTTATCTGTACTAAATAGGTATTAGTTTTTTTTTTTTTTTAAATATCATCTTTAGTCATATGTATTAGAACTATCTCATAATAGAAACTTTGTTAAATATTTGTAATCAACAGAGATACTTTAAAGGCCAAATTATAAAATGAGGAGGTAAAGTGACTTGAAATCTTGATACAACTTTTATTTAGCTTTTAGGCATAGAAGGGAGCATTCTTAATTACAATTGCATGGTCTAGATTTAATACTTGCATTCCTGAGAGTTCTTACCACACATGTATCAATGATTCAGAATTTGAAGAGGAGAGGAGTGGATTACAATAAATTCAATTTTTTTTAAATTTTAGTTACCACTGACAGCCATATTGACTCATAATTGATATATAAAATATTAAAGCATTAAATCCGTCTCAAAGGTATAAGTTAATGAGCAATATTACTTGGAAGTTTTTTTTTTTTGTCTCAATGTTACCCTATAAGTTTCAAAACATAGCAATGTTGTCATATTTCATTAAAAAATTAATATTGATTGTAAAGAAATTGACATTGACCCGTAACTTTTTCACAAAAATAGGCAATATTGTTATGTTTTGAAATTTTTGGAACAACATTGAAGTAAGAAAAACTTTTAGGTAACATTGCTCCTTAACAAAAACTTACGGGACAAATTTGTTACCTAACCCATAAATAAATACCATGAATTCGTATTTTATTACTAAAAGAGAGGAATCGACGAGGTCATCAATTATCATAGAATAACTTGCTAGTATTAAGTTTGATGTGAAGAATAACTACATGGTGCCCAGAAATTTAATTAATAAACAAATGGATTAATATCAAAATATTGTACTTCCACATAACATACAAAATCTAACTCATAACCAGGAAAAATTCAAACACTTTTTCTCCAATAGATTTGGTTGCTCCTCTGTTACATACTCCACGTGAGCCAATCCCACTGCACAGATATGTACAATATCATCGAGCTTCTAATAAGGTAATGGTTAGTTCATTGTTGGAGCTAATGTCCATTTGACTCGTTTGTAAATTGGTGTCAATGAAATCCTTCTCTGTATAAAAACCAGGCACTTTAGGTTGAGCCAATTCAGTTTCACTTCCTAACATTAGAACCACAGAGGACATGGTAGGCCTATCCTCAGGGTATTGTTGGACACACAAGAGTCCAACATGAATACAACGCAGTACTTTTGATAAATTGCATGATTCCACTAAGTTTGTGTCTATTATTTCTGTTGCACTCCCTTCTTTCCACAGATTCCAAGCCTGTCCCATAACAAACATTTGGTTAGTCACATCTCATATTTCTGTTATTTTTGGATGCTACTGGTCATTCCTATCGTAAAACTTCTCATTTCTCAAAAGAATGATTCATGAGTTCAGTTGTAAAGATATCAGTATTGAGATTTTATATGATATGCTTACATGGCCTATCAGGTTATTTGAGCGGTCTTTATGATAAAAGCCTCTACTTCTCTTCCCACTTATGATCTCTAATAACAATATACCAAAACTGAAAACATCTGACTTCACAGAGAAAAGACCATCGGCTGCATATTCTGGTGCCATATATCCACTGCAAAACAAAACAAATGTTGCTAAAGAAGACTAGGAAGTGAATGTAAAGAACTTGCTGTCTTAGTATTGATATACTCACTAAGTGCCAACTACTCGTTTTGTGTTTCCTTCAATTTGGTCTCCTCCAAAGATTTTAGCTATGCCAAAGTCTGATATCTTTGGGTTTAACTTGTCATCGAGTAAAACATTACTTGGTTTGAGATCTCGATGAATAATCCTCAGCCTAGAATCTTGATGTAGATAAACAAGACCCCGAGCAATTCCACAAATAATGTGGAATCGTTTAGGCCAATCTAGCCTCTTACTCTTGGTATCATCTGTACATGAAAATAACATTAATTGTCCGATTCAAATTATTCAAGTATCATAAATAGCAAGGTGATGCAAAAATTATTGCATTAATCTATCCTAACAATCTTTCTTAAGACGTTCATACCAAAAATGAAACAATCCAAGCTGGAATTAGGCATGTATTCATACACCAGCATTTTGTTATTTCCTTGGATGCAACAACTAAAAAGTTTTACAAGATTCCGGTGTTGGAGTTTCGCAATCAATTTTACTTCATTCTTGAACTCAGTTATTCCTTGCCTTGAGCTTCCTGAAAGCCTCTTAACAGCAACCTCTTGCCCATGTGCTAATTTCCCCTGCATTTCAACATATGCAGGTATATTGAGACACTTTTTACTACATGAATACCTCAAAAATGTTGCAACCTTAACGCTAGGAGAGTTAATTTTACCCTATATACAGGTCCAAAACCTCCTTCTCCAATCTTGTTCTCTGATGAGAAGTTATCGGTGGCAACAACTATTGTTGAAAAGTCTAGCAGTGGGAGATCCAGATCATCTACACTTTCTCCCCTGTTTTGATCTCCTTCATTGTCATTTGGATTCTCTAACAAAAACACAGAAAAAACAAAAAACAAAAACTTCTATTTAGAACTCACATGGATAATGTACATTATGGTTTTCATTCAAGGACAAAATATACAGGTTTCTGCTTTGGTTTTGCCCCGAGTTTTACCTTATAAATGATCAGCAAATCACTTGTGCAGTAACATTTTCAGTATTTGATGTAAATTCTCTATGCTATTGTTAGCAATAGACCTACTTCAGGTGAGAATTTGCTATTTCTAAACTGTTATCAAACTCTATTGCAGCAATTTTTTCCAAGATTCTAAGTAGTATTAACTTCCTCGGCAAAATAAACAAATTAAGATTGATTATTTCATTCATTCACCGAAATTTATCTTTCAAATTGAGTGGCTTGGTATTTAACTGCACATACCATTATATATTTGTCAACAACAGCCACATTTGTATGAGGAAACAGAAAACAGAGAAAATCATATGATAAGAAATTTACCAGTCATCTTCCTCTTTCTCTGGGCTTGGTAGATATAACCACAAAAGCCTAGTAAAAGCACTACGGAAACTGCACCCAAGGTTGAGACAATTATTATTGTCAGCTTCTTCTTGCTCTGAAGTTCTTCCCCTTCAAGGTTGAATATAATTAAACAATGAAAAAAAGAAAAGAGCAAAAATCAAAGATCTATACATTCAATGATTTCATAGAACTCTACACAAACTATGTACTTACCCAGCTCCGAAGCCGCCATTCGAATATACAGTTCCTGCCCATCAGAAGGAAAGTGTCTGATATCAATTAAATCTCCAAACCACATAACACAGCCACTTCCTGCTCCTGATATATTTGAACTTGTATAGGCCATGCAAGAACAATTACTCAGACACTTGTCTCTGCATCTCACTAGACTCATACTCTGATCTATCCAAGTGTGTTCAGTTTCTGGAACTTTCAACCCACTCAATCTGATAAACCCATCCTTGCTTCCATTGTTACAGTTCAATGCTTCATTTCTCACACACCCACCTGACCAATCCATTGTGTTCCAAGCCTGTGGTATCTTAGGCTTGAACCCTTTCAAGCATTGGCAAACAGGTGAGTCACTGATGATGCATTTCCCATTTGGTCCACATAGGTTATAGTTATCACAATAATCCTTAGGTAGAGACTGATAAATCAACCAATTTTGATCTTCAACCCACACATAACGATTTGCCTTAGAAGTGGTTTGGTTCACCGCCAGTATTGAGATCACAGAAGGGTTATTAAGGCTATAGGTAAAGTAAACCTCGTCCGAAGTAGATATAAAGTTGAAATTATAAATTGGGTTCGGCTTTAAATCTGGCATGCCACTGAAATATAAACCATTCCAAGGTCCAGTTCTCATGAACTTCTTTGAACCCTTCATGAGGAAAAACTCAGGATAGTTATGAAGCAATAACTCCCAAGAAAACCCACTTGGGGTTGGATCATCTGGGCTATTCCAAGCTGTAATTTTTCTGTTCAGACGAGTTTTCAGGTCCCATCCTAGCTTCATACCAGGAAGTGATGTGTCAGAAGGAAAATCAAAACTTTGCCACAAGTAAGCTTCTGGGTTTGCTTCATTTACATCTCTCACCACAAAATTTCCAGAATCTAAGAGCTCTGCAACAGGATTCTGAGCCTGCCTTGTTAAATTCGTGTGCCAAACGACGGTGTTGTTCTGTGTGAGGACGAGGTTGCCGGCGGCGTTGACCGTTAATACTCCGTTGGAATCGTTAGTTGGGTTGACGCTATTTGCTACCCAGACAACACTTTTAGGGATTTTCTTGTACCAAATTCCGAGGTAGCGTTTGTCGGAGTTTCCTGGGGTGAAGAAACCTAGCTCAAAGTTTCCACCTTTGGAAGTTAAGGTTGTTCTTGAGGCGTCAATAAGGATTTGGGACTGACCAATCGAACTAACTGCCATGGAAGCTTTGAAACCAGAGATAAGAAGAGCATAAGCAACGATGTTCATGAAACACAAAGTGTCCATTGGTTGAACTTTGGGGTTCTTTCCATGGATCATGGGGCTATACTTTCTGAGCTTTATAATGTAGAGCCATAATTATTGAAGCCGTAATAAACATCATAAGTTTGAATTTGGCTATCCACCGCGAATAATGATGTTGCAATAAGAATTTAATACTCAACTAACGTTTGCTTAAAATAATAATAAATGTGTCTTGTGAATAAACTGTATAATGACATGGGAACAAGTGGGAAAATAAAGAAATTATTATAATAAGGATAATGGTAGAAGAGAGAATAAGAAAATAAATAAAGTAGAAGTAACAGGTCAATGAGGTTATCGTAATTTATTATATTGATATTAAATGGGGTGATTAAATAAGGGTAAAATAGGAGAGTGAAAAATAAAAATAAGACATTATCTGAATGGAAAAACGCTGAAAAATAATTAAAATTTACTAATTATATTTCTTTTATTAATTATACTTTTTTGAAGGGAAAAACGCTGAAAAATAATTAAAATTTTAAAAAATAATTTTCAGTTTTGACTTGAATGCGTCTAGCCAAACTTTAAAAAATAGATGCTTTTTAGTCTCGGGTTTTTAAGGGTCAACCCTTCAAGGGGCGGCCCTTGATTCTTAGGCCCTAGTTCCACCAATCATACATAATATAGATTATGATTAAATAATTTATTTAATTTTATTAATCTTTCTAAAAAAATCAATTAATTCTTATATTTTAGAACCTAAAGGAGGGCTAGTTTGCAAGTTTTGGGTTGTGGAGCAAGTAGAATTGAGAAAAGATTAAAAATTGAGTATAACAGATGCACCAAATCCATCCTAATTAAAAGTTAGTTTTGAATAAGTAATGTACATGTTTGGGTAAAACTGAGCATCACAACTCACAATTATAATTACGAGTCAGATTTCTCTCATAATTCCTAAAAATTTCTAAATCATGTTCATTTCCAGTCAATATGAAAAGTCACAATACTACTTTAACTTTTATCTCTTCTTCACAATCAACAATCTAGATGGACTCATGAAAGATAATGAGATAATGAGAGAATTGTTTCCCACAATTACACATGATTGAATAAAAATTAGAGAAAATCCTCGTCAAGTCCAAGGGATCAACAAAATTTCAAAAAAGTTTCATAAGAAAGTAACATGTCTGAAAAGTCCTAAACCCTAAAAAATTGTTAATCCCACAGATGAAATTATTAATTAACAACTTCATCTGTGGGATTAACAATTTCTTGAGACTTTTTTGATATTAGAATCCCTTATGGGACTTTTTTAAAATTTTGTTGATCCCTTGAGTAAGGAGAATTTTCCCTAAAAATTATGGCCAGGTCCAAGGTTTCACGTTGTATCAGTAAAAGGTGATCAAACTAAGATGGATTTGTTTATATAGGAATATGATAACGTAGAGCCTTGAAATGGTATGCAGAAACTGGATCCTCCATTAAATCAGCTTGTTTAGGTGAGATAAGATTATAATAAATGATGATTGTCTGAAAACTCAATTACTCATTAATTAGTTAATATGATTTTTTTTTAACAAAAAGACGCTCTTATTATGTTTTTTTATTCCTTTTATCTCTCTTATTTAAATATTGGTGAAAGAATATCAATAGGAAAAATTAAAATCAACGACCTACCCCAAATAATGATTATTAGGAACCACCGTAAAAGTTATAATTATTTAAGATGACCAATAATTAAATATAAATTGGAAACGAAGAAGAAAAATAAAAAGAAGACAATGAAGATGACGCTACGTGTTAATTTCAAACGGTCAAAGGGTCAATAAGATGACCCCTGTAAGCCGTGTGGACCAACTTAACGTCCGTGTTCTCAAACTTAACGGCTGTGGTAAAATTGAATAAGTGAATCCCACCACTGAGACCAGACTGCAACTGATCCGATTAAATTGAATAAACAGGTTGACTTGTAAATTTAGGAAATTGACTTGTAAGTTCACATGTAAAATTTAAATAACTAATACAAAAATTCCGTAAATTCACTTGTAAATATAATACTCCTCCTCCGATTCTAAATATAATGTATAGTTCATAGTGTAAATTATACTACAAAATATGTCCTATATTTAGGACTGGAGGCAATAGTTTGAGTTGTAAATCTTGGAAATTTATTTGAAAATTTCATAGTAAATGTTGTACAAGGTGGTAATTTATTTATTTGTCTGCATTAGTAAAAAAATGATGCTTAAGAATTTTGGAACTTCATCTTCCTATTTCGGCAAAATTATGAGACAAATTTGTCTCATCAATACATATTTAGATAAATCTTGAATGCTCAAACTCCAAGAATAACATGTGACCCTGAAAAAGAAACTATAGTCTTCCTTCCCTGGAAGACTGTAGAATATGATTAGCTTCATTTTCTGAATATTAAGAGTCAACTGAGTGTCATTTGGGAATTTTTCATGGTAATTAAAATTAAACCCGAACTGGATTGGCTGGTTCAGACCGGAAATCGACGAACCGATCGAGAAACCGGTCCAGTCTTCCATAGAAACCGAGGTTCAGGGTCAGAGTGTTTTTTTTTTTTTTAAAATGTCAACCGAAGAGGAAGAAGTTTACTGAGAGAGATAGGAAGATGAGGATGTTACGGCGGTGGCGTCCTTTGCTGCGAGACTCGCTTTTTCGCCAGATCCGGTGACGGCATCAAAGACTTTGAGCTCAAAAACAGCTTGCAGAGACATGGAGAGAACAGAGGGCGAGGTTAGTTGTATGGTGGAGATGAAGCTTCTTTCATCCTCTTGCACTTGCCGAGCTTGTATGATTCGCGGTGAGAAAGAGAGGTTTACAGGTACGACGATGAAGAAGCAGAGTAATATAAAAAGAGAAGAGAGAGAGGTTTACAACACAGGTAAGGTTTGGGACTTTAGGTGGATTATGAGGATTGGGATTTGACGTTCTTCATCAATCAATGCATATAAAAAGACGTGATGGAGCAGAGTAATAAATGAGAAGTAGAGAGGCGTGACTTTTCATTATGCTTTCACCTTGTGAGACCCAATTCCCATTAATAAATATTATATAGTAAATCTTGAAGACTTAATTACTCCAGTTTAATCCCGGTTTGACTCCGATCTGACCTACTAACCCTTAACCCAGTACTTCGACTGATGCGATTTTAATAACCTTGGAATTTTCACAGATGAGATGTTTGGATTGTCTGACCAAATTACAGAGAAGAAGCTTCTATTTAGCACTTCCATGGATAATGTACATGATGGTTTATTCCAGCACTGAATTTACTGCTTTCTACTTTGATTTTGAGCTGAGTTTTACCTTATAAATGATCAGGAAATTAAATCACTTGTGCAGTAACATTTTCAGTACTTACCAGTCTGCTTCTTCTGGTAACAACAAAAGCCAAGTAGAAGCACCAAGGAAATTGCACCCAAGGTTGAGACAATTATTGTTGTCAGCTTCTTCTTGCTCTTACGTTCTTCCCCTTCAAGGTTTAATATAGTTTTACCAGGGAAATAAGAAAAAAAGTAAAAACCAAAGGTATATACATTCAAAGATTTCATACAACTCTACACAAACTAAGCACTCCCTTAACTGTTTAATATACAAGATGGTTTTCATAGTTGTCAATTTTTTCTTGATTTACTTTATTGATGTTCTCTCAATAATAATCAAAGAGAAAGATGGGGAATGAGAGAATTAAGGAAGATAACTAGGTTATTTTAAAAAATGCATGTCATATTAACTAACTTAATTAACATTTTTAATCTAATCAAATTAAAAAAATATATTTTAAATTAAGGACCGGAGGGAGGGAGTACTTACTAGCTCGGAAGCAGCCATTCGAATATACAGTTCCTGCTCCTGATATGTTTGAACTTGTCTAAGCCATGCAAGAACAATTACTCAGACACTTGTCTCTGCATCTTTCTAGGCTCATAGTCTGATCTATCCAAGGGTGTTCAGTTTCTGGTACTTTCAAGCCAGTCAATCTGATAAACCCATCCTTGCTTCCATTATTACAGTTCAATGCTGTGGCCAATAATTTAGACATTTACTCTTGAGAAAATCTGTCAGGCTTCATAGTCATATTAAATCTGAACATGAAACAAATCAAAACTTCCATAAAGCTAAGTACCAATTTTTCTTTTCAGAAACAGACCAAAAAGAATGAAATCTAAACTTTTGTTGGGCATATGTATTCATAAATGAGTATCTTCTCCTCTCTTTGAATGCAACATCCAAGAACCTTAATAAGATTCCAGTGTTGAAGTTTCCTACACCTTATTACTCCATTCTTAAATTCCTTCAATCCTTGTCTAGATCCCTCTGATAACCTTTTGACAGCAATCTCTTACCCATCTCCCACTGCAACCTAAAAATTGACATTCAAAGAGAACTAAATCATGATAAATAAGAGAACACTGGTCTTTCCTTTGTTCTATCTAGGAATGTTGTATATATACCCAATATAAAGGTCCAAAACCACCTTGGCCAAGCTTCTTGTCACTTGAGAAATTATTTGCTCGATGTCTTCTTGCGAATAATCTCACCATCATAAACAAGAAAATGGAAACTTCTATTTAAAAGTTGCAGTCGTGTGTGTGCCACTAAATGCAAAGCTTATCCCACTTGAAAATTGAGGAATATATATGGAGAAAGTGTTAAGTGCAACTTTCTAATCATTTTCATCAAGTGAACACATGAGTGGGAATCATTTCACTTTCTTTTTCTTTTTCATTTTAACTGGAAGCCTAACAAGAACATCCCAATAAGGTTCCACATAGTCAATAGTAATCAGAAACCATGACTCTACATGCTTCCTTGTCAATGTAACAACCGGTGTGAGATTCACTCTGAACGTTTGGTAAGTGACTGCTCAATCTTGCAGTGACATGTTTCGTATATGGTTTTGGACAACTAAAGTTCTTCTTAGAATCATTATTTTCAGATGAGAGACTAACATTGGATGAAAACATTGTGATTAATCAAATGCATTGTAAATTTCAAGGAACCAACATCACACTTTTGAGGTGATTTTGGCTTGAATCTTGTTAAACACGGGCAACATGGTGATCACTTGCAATACAATTTTGCATTGGGGCCATGCTCAGATCATACAATATAGCCAATCCTGCTTCATTGGCCCCAACAGTAAGTGATATTAGATTCACTCTGTGTTTTCAGCAGATTGAGTCTGGGCATGTGCATGTTAGGTTGGCGTGCTATGCGCTCTTATAGAGTCTATATATAGTATTCACTTGGAGATGAATAAAATCTACGATTAGTTTTTTCATGTCACCTTTTTCTTTTCTTTTATACAAGGATAGGCCTTGAGATTCTAAAGGTTTTCAAAGTGGCTTCCTATTATTATTATTATTATTATTATTATTATTTTTCATTATTAACTTGAGTCGGATTGAATCTTAAGGAGGAGGTAAAGTGTCAGAAGAATTTACTTTGAACATTAGAGTATCTCTTTATATACCTATAAATGAAGGTGAAGCGACATATTCTTCCTCTGAGAAGACAATTCAGAAATAATTAAAGTGAACCCACCAAATTAAATAGGAAAAGTTGCATCATGATCATAAGGTGAACGAGATTCGAGCAAAAATTACAAACTAAGAATCCACAGATTATTAAGTAGATTCTGTTAAGATAGATAGAAAAATCCAAATACAATCTCACCTCCTTTCAAAAGTAGTTGATCAAGCGTATGTGTTGTACCTGTGATTATCAGATATCGCAATAAACACAGTTATAATCAATATAAAATCAATGGCAAGATGCACACGTTATGAATAAGGTGATTTGTATCTTAGAATCATGAAATGTGAAGAAGTCTCATGTAGATTTCAAACTTCCATCAAATGTACGTTCCTCATCAGGTTATTAGCAAAGATACCACTGTATAAAATTTTATGCATAAAAATATTGGGCCTGTTTGGATTACAAGCTTTTTGAGCTATTTTTGTGATAATTTTGAAAAAAAAGTCAGTTAATGTTGCCAGCTGATTTTGGATCCATTTGGGTTGAGCTTAAATTTACTTAACTTAAAGCTCAAAAAACTCAAAAATCTCGTGAAGGAAAAAGCTTCAATTCTTAGTTTTTCCCAAAAAATTCTCAGCTTTTTTATATGAGTCCCGCCACTTCTACTACCATCAATTCAAACACACATAATTATCAATAACTTGACTTTTTTCCCACTGAGCTTTTTTCAAAGTCAGATAGCTTTTAAGTCATCGCTCCTACCACCAATCGAAACAGACCCATTATAGTTTGGGGGTAAACCTTACATAAATGAATAAATGATAATATCTTTTAATAATTTTATTGTCTAAAATTTTTCTTCTTTTCTTGATGATTCTGATGGTGGGAAGGTTTATTTAACGAATTTCTTTTCATTAGATATTAAACACTATTTTAGGTTACATCTATTCTTCGCCGGGCTTGTTCCCCTTTTAATCTTTGCGTTATAAACATATTTTTAGAGTTAATATTATTTTTTTGTCCTTACAATTTGATCAACTTTCGTTTTCAGTTCTTGTAGTTTCAAATAGTTATTTTTCGTTCCCATAATTTCTTCTTTCCAAAATGTTATTCACCATATTTTAATAAGGACTTGGATATAAATTTACACTACACAGAAAAGTCCCTATTCAACGGTTATTTTTGTCAATACCTGATGTTTATGAACTGCTATATATGGATACGCTATATATTCTGAAAGCAAATGCCTAAATGTTCTTAACCGCCATATATTAAAGGCTAGACTAGATTTGGCCTTAGCCTAAGGTTTGGTCTAGATAGTACCTCCAGCTGTATAAGACAACTTGAGGTTCAGTCTAGTCCAACACCACCTGAGCTCTGGTTGAACCAATCCATGACCTATCTTTTTTGCTAGACCGGTTTAGGGTTTGAGTAAATTTACATGGCTCCCCATATGGGAAAATGATTTTGTGGGAGAAAAAGATGTGACTCGCACTCCCATCTCTTTATTTCTCACACTTCTTTTTCTCTCTCTTTCCTCATTCTCATCTCTCACCCCTTGATGCCTCACCAGATGTGGCTATCAAAGGTGCGTGGTAGTGTAACCAACAACCACCTCTTCATATTTGCCAAAGCCACCCCCAAGTTTGAGGACTTCTTAGGCAACGTCTTCTCCTCTGCTACATCGGACACAACTGCAGTACCCATGCCACCTCACTTCTACACTACCTTCATTTTCAAGCCACCATACCCTTCCTCTTTTCCCTACCATCAACTACATCCTCAAGTCTGAAAAAGTTGAGTCGATGGTGGTTGTCGTTAGATTTGAAAAATATTCATTTTTTAATTTTAGATTTGGCGAGCTTCGGTCACAATAGTACATCTAGTTGGGCCGATAAATAAATGGAAGAAAAAGGTAGCTAGGTTAGGTTGTGCTCGTCGAATCTAGTGACAACCACCATCAACCCATTCTCTTCAACATTGGGTTTAGATCTAACAGGTTGTTCTTACGGTGTAAATTAAAAAAATAAAAATAAAAATAATATTCGAGTCATATTGGACCTGACCAAGGGTTTAAGGCCTTGGTTTGAAGTCCAGTCTAGTTTGAGAAGACCAGTTTGGTTTGCCCAATATTATTTCATGCCAATTTTTTTCACCGAACCAGGTTGGGTCAGATCGAGTTATAGGACCACATGGTTTTTTTTATCATCCCTAAGTAGAATTCATTGTATTTGGTAACACTTCATCCTTTTTTGTAAATAAAATTTAAACCAACATTGTTAACCCAGCGAATGAGTTAATAACAATATAAGACCGTAATTACTTATAAATGTAATAAGTGACAAAAATTTGAAAGTAAGATTACTCTCTCTGGTTGACCTCATATTTCATATCTAGTGTTGTTAAGACGTAGAGTTTACGTAGAAATGATAAAGGTGAGTAAAAACGTAAAATCGTAAAATGTAAATAAAACGTAAGTGTTTACTACATATTACAAAAAAAAATCCAACATATATAAAACCTAAATACACCAATACATTAAAGTCATCACAAATTTAAGTTCAAACACTTAAGGAAATAATTAAGTTCATAATTTAATGTGATTTTTCATAATTAAATGGGAATTCTTAATGCATTTTCTTGAAAAGTGTAGTTATGCCCCAAAAATATTTCAAACTATTTCAATTTAGTCCCTCCTTAGAACTTTGGTCCCTTGGTCAAAACGTGCGTTTTGACCAAGGGATTAATTAGGTCCTCATCTTCATTCCTTCCTTCAATCTGATACAGACGCGAAGATCACAAAGCACCGCGAGGCGAGAGGCGAGAGAGGGGCGAGCTTTGACCTTCGTTCCTTCCTTCCTCCACATTCCTCTAAATCGCTGGCGACTCCACTCTCACCACAGAGGCGGACGGAGGGGGGGGGGGAGCTAGGGGTGGCCCCCGCCCCCCCTAAAAAAATGAAATAGTAAAAAAAAAAAGAAATAGTACATATGGAAAAATTATATCATGTGGCCTTCAAAATATATTTCAAAAAATATATTCATAAGATCACATCTGTAATACTAATTCTGCGGGATGGGCTTCAAAATTTGTATTTAATGCACCTACCAAAAATTAAATCAATCACTTATAAGAATACAATCAATCAATAGATCATATGATTTTAGCAAAAAAACGGAGAAAATAATTGTTTTGATATATATTAACATTAACATCACTTAAATCTCATCAAAGCTTTAGTTTCTTCCTCCCCTCATTGACGGTTGGTACGCCATTCTTTTTCAATAGTCTAAGACAAATTTTAAGAATCAATAAGATACTCAAAATCACTTCTTTTTATTAAATTTCCTTCATGAAATTTATTATACATTCTTTTATCTCTCTAATGATACTACTTTTATATTGATTAGAGAATATTTCATGGTTAGAATTTTGGACAAGTTTTGAGTTATGTTAAAAAATGGCTATGGAAATATAAATGATAACTAATAGTTAATTTTAATCGGTTTACTTTTGTTCTTAATAATATTTTTAAAATCATATTGGTTATGAAATAATTCATGCTCTTTGTAGATGATTATTATAAGGAAGAGTGTTACCATTGATACTTATTTTAATAAGAAAAAGAATAGTGAGTCTTTGCCTTCGTCAAGTTTTTTTATTTATAATGTAACATTTTTTATTTTCGCCCCCCGTGAGTAAAATTCCTAGGTCCACCCTTGCCTCATCACCATTGCTACCGGCGACCTGAAACAGAGGGGCGAGACCTGCAACCACGAGATTCCCTTCACCAACACCCACCACCGAACTGAACCAAAGGCAAATGAGAGAAACAGGCGTTTCAACCAATTTTACTGAGTTGACACGACGTTTCAACCGTGTCAACTCAAAATCCGTTCATACATCCGTTTCAACACGATTTCAGGCCAAAAAATGTAGAAATGAATGTTTCTACGTTTCTAAACGGTCTTTTTACAACACTATTCATATCAACAAACAGATACTTCATCCTTTTCTTTAATCAACAAACAAAAGTAGTTAAGACCAAATGCTAGTACTTATGAATTTAGTAACCGAATGCGAGTTACTTATTGCAGAATGATCAGAAATAGTTAAACCAAATAACCATACAAAAATTTTAAAATAAAACCACAATTACTTACGAATTTAGTAGCTGACAAAAATTTAAGTAAAAATAGTTAAACGGTACAAAAATTTGAAAATAAGGTTAAATATTTCTTTATCATCATTGCTTGAAGGCAAAAAGAAGAATCAAAGGAAGCTAGCGAGTGAGATAATACAGTATATCATCATTGCTTGAAGGCAAAAAGAAGAATCAAAGGAAGCTAGCGAGTGAGATAATACAGTATCAGAACACAACAGTAGTATTCCAAATCTAACATATACATATACAACATACTTTTCTATAATTAAGAAACAAAAATAGTTAAGACCGAATGCCAGTAATTATTTTCCAATTTAAGAACTGAATGCGAGTTCTTTGGATGGATCATGGGGATATATTTTTCTGTGTTTTGCAATGCAGAATTGTTGAAGCCGTCAGAAACATATCATATGTTTGAATTTGACTATCCACCGCGAATATATAATGACGTTGTATAATACTCCCTTCGATCTAATTATAAAACAATATTTGGAGGTTGGTTTTGGTCCTAATTATAGAACAATTTTTTAGTTTTTACTAATTTCTTCCTAAAATACCCTTATTTTATTATCTCAAGTATGTTTGATTTTTGGTAAGTATATATGTATATGGGTTGCAATACACACACATGTGTATGTCTATAAACATGTGTGTGTGTCTATATGTGTCTACACGTGTGTGCATAATAGATCTATATGTATACTTATATACACACATATATGTATATCTAGCAAGACCATTATTTCAATTAGAAAGCATGTGAAAAGGAAAATTGGTCAAAGAGATATGTGGCAGAGTTGTTGATTAACTTTTACTTATGTCATTTTAAATGTACTCCCTCTGGTTCTAATTATAAAACAACATTTGGGGGTTGGTTTTGATCCTAATTATAGGACAACTTTTTAGTTTTTACCAATTTCTTCCTAAAATACCCTTATTTTATTATCTCAAAGTGTGTTTGATTTTTGGTAAGTATATATGTATATGGGTTGCAACACTCACACATGTGTATATCTATACACATATATATATGTATGTATATATATATTGTGTGTGTGTGTGTCTATATATATGTATGTGTACATATATATGTGTGTGTGTGTGTGTGTCTATATATATGTGTTTGTATATATATATATATATATGTATGTGTACATATATATATGTGTGTGTGCGTGTTTGTGTGTGTCAATATATATATCTCTGTGTGTAGATACATGATTATGTGTGTGTGTCTGCATGATAGATCTATATATATATACATATATATATACATATATGTATATCTAGCAAGACCATTATTTCAATTAGAAAACATGTGGAAAGGAAAATTGGTCGAAAAGATATATGAAAGAGTTGTTGATTAATTTTTACTTAGGTAATTTTAAATGTATATAAGGACATTTTAGGAAAATGAGTAAAATTAACTGATTTAACTCCTCTCCTTAATTTTTCCAAAATCGGTTAAATATGTCTTATAATTAGGACCAGAGAGAGTATATAAGAACATTTTAGGACAATGAGTAAAATTAACTAATTTAACTTTTCTCCTTAATTTTTCTAAAATCGGTTAAATATGTCTTATAATTAGGACTGGAGGAAGTAATTAAATATTGTTTTGCAGGTTTTGTGTAGGGGAGCAAGTGGAATTAAGAAAAGATAAAACAAAATCAGTTTTTGAATAAGTAAGGTCCAAGTCGTTGACAGATTAAAACTCAGCATCACAATTACGCTTGGACGCATATGGCTGAAGGAAAATGATGGCCAAGTCAAAAGTTTTACAGGCTTAAAGTACAAATTTATTTTGGAGAAGTAGCGACGTCCCAAAAGGGATTTTTCTTAGAATTAATTTTATCCCAAAAATTTCAGAACATAATAAATTAAATAATTAACAATATGTTGCCCCACCTTTTTTAAAAAAATTAACATTAATTATTAAAAAAATTTGACGTTTGTCACTAAATTTTTAATAGTAACAGAGAATATTGCTCAAATTCCTATTATTTTTATTTTTATTATATATTTCCTAAATTTGAAAAATTGTATTTTAATTTGAAATCCCACAAATGATACACATGTGATTTATATCTCATAAAATAAATTTCATGCAAATTTTATTTAATTTAACATTGATAACTTCCTAAATATTTCAAAATATATCTCAAATATAATAAAAATGGGAAGTCATCAAATCCTAAACCAAAAAAAGATTTTCAAAACAACATTACTTATAATTTATAATTATCACATAGTGTTAAGATTTGTTTAGCCATATATTTTTTTCCAAAGGAAACACAATTATATTCTTTTACTTATATGTCAAACTCTCACAGAAAGAAAGATCAATGCCCTGCTTATGCTTTATTTTCAGGAAGAGACATACAAGGTTTATTGAAATATGATAAATTTTAGGGGAAATCCCATATTAAGTTCAGGGAAATTTCAAATTAAATTGTTAAATTTAACAAATCCCTAATTAAGTTATTGACTTAAATTAGAATTTTAAAATATCAGCAAAATGACTTCATTGCACTCTCCTAGTATCCTCTCTCTCCTCTCCTCTCCTCTCCCCACTCTTAAAAGATTTATTTTGTTACGTAACTTAACTTTGTGTATATATGTTAACTTAATATACAATAAAATAAAATATGATTTGTTTAAATCAAAGAAATTCTCGTGTTCCAAAATAATTATCAAGAATACTTCAAGCCAAAAAATAAAAAGAAAAGCATAACCCCAATATAATTAAATGATTTTTATTTAAATACTGTGAATATTTTTTTTTTTGGAATAACTCAACTTAAATTTTTTTTAATAAAAATAAAATCAAAATTCATTAATTATAGAATTCTGACTCATGTGACATACATATAGTTTGGTTTTTTACGTTAATGAAACTATTTTAAAAAAATTCCATTAATGAAAATATATATATATATATATATATATATATATATATATATATATATATATATATATATATCAATCACAGAAGTCAGATTTGTTGTGATCAACATAGTTTAATTTTCTTCTCTTAAAAAAATTTAGGTAAAATATAAAATGTTTTATTCTCAATATTCAACTAAAAATCATTTAATTGTTATTGTCTCAAATTAAATTTTAAATTCAACAAATCCTAATTAAGTTATTGACTCAAATCTCTCTTCTCTCCTCCCTTAAAAGAATTATTTCGTTATGTAACTTAGCTTTGTGTATATATATTAACTTAATATATAATAAAATAAAATATGATTTGTTTAAATCAAAGAAATTCTCGTGTTCCAAAATAACTATCAACAATAATTCAAGCCAAAAAAATAAAAATAAAAGCATAACTCCAATATAATTAAATGATTTTTATTTAAATACTATCAATAATTTATTTTTTTTTTGGAATAACTCAACTTAAATTTTTTTTGTTAATAAAAATAAAATCAAAATTCATTAATTATAGAATTCTGACTCATGTGATATAAAATGTTTTATTCTCAATATTCAACTAAAAATCATTTAATTGTTATTGGGGTGATGCTTTTCCCCTTTTTTTGGCTTGCATTATTCTAGAGATTCCTTCCAAACCACAAAAAAGTTCTTTAATTTAATCGTGTCATATTTTATTTTATTATTCATTAATGTTTATATACATGTACTTATTAAAGAAATAAGTTACGGAGCAAAGCACTATAACCCTTCTAAGATGAGAGGGGAGACTAGAAGAGGCCACTAAAGTTATTTAACCCATAATTTAAAATCCTAAATTTAGTCTATAACTTAATTAGGGATTCATTCAATTTAATAACCTGATTTAGAATTTTCTTATTTCATGTAGCTTTATATAGGATTTTTCCATAATTTTATAATAATTTCTCGAAATGACTTGATTTTAATTTAGTCCTCAAGAGATTATTTTGAAATTAAGTTTTTGGGAAATGACCTAATTATTAAATTATCTATGTGGGAAAAGTCCCTCCTCAACCTAAAAAAAGCACAAACATATGCACAAAAATCAAGGCTCAAATTTAAAATTAGACAATGTATTAAGTGAATCCCACCGCAATGATCATATTGCTCCTTGGTCCTGATCCGATTAAAGATGTTGACTTGTGAACTTAGGAAATGGACTTAAAAGTTCATATGTAAAATTTAAATAATTAATACAAAAATTCCGTAGATTCACTTGTGAATATAATTGTTTGAGTTGTAAATCTAGAAAATTGATAAGAGAATTTTATTTTGCAAATGTTGTATAAGGGGTAATTTAGCTTCTTCTTTTGGCATGCTGTGAAAAATTCATGCATGAGAATTAAGAGTTTTTTGCTATCAAATCAGAGTTCATTTTGGACTTGAGTCTAATATTTATTGAGCCAGGAGCGTTAAAATTAAAACCCTCTAACAAGGGTGTTTCTTATGATTAGAATTTGTGTTCTCTTCTTTATGGGATGAGTCTACTTACCATCTTAACCAACAACTTACTGATAGATTTGAGAGTATTGGAACTTCATCATCATATTATAGCAAATTTATGAGACTTATTTGTCTCAATGCATATTTAGATTAATTTGAGCGATAAGAAACTAGTATAGAATTTGATTAGCTTCATTTTCTAATCATTAAGAGTCAATTGTAGGCCACCTTGTAATTTTCACATTCAAACTTTTGGACTTTTGACGCCTCTTCATTTAGGGTGTGTTTGGTTTGAGGGGAGGGTGTGGAAAGAAGGGAATTGACCAAATTGCCATTAACGAAATGAATATTTTTTTTTGTTGAGAGTACATTTTAGGAATATTAAAAAGTTTCCATGGGCTTTTTTGTAAAGAAGGGGGTATAATTTTTCTCTCTCCTCTCCCCCTCCCTCCCCCAAACCAAACTGCCTCTTAGAGTTCCAATGTTCAGCATCCAATTTTGTCAAACCGTCCTCTTATATACTACCGCCGGTCCTAATTATAAGATAAAGTTGATTTTTTTTTTAGAGAGATTAAGAAAACTAAATAAGTTATTTAATCATTTTATATGTTGTGTATTCTTAGATTATATATTAATTTATTAGTCAAACTAATTAGTTTGAAGAAAAAAATAAAAATAAAAATACTCTAAAATAATTTAATTAGTTTCCTTAATTTTTCCAAACAAATCAACTAAATTAGGATTGGAGGGAGTAATAGATTTCATTGTCCAACAAATACTCACGAGGACTTTCCTACATCATGAGAGAAACAGGTAAAATTATAGGTATTAAGCTGTAATAAGTCAAAACTTAGAGATTGAGTTTTGAGTCGGAATTTAGAGACTAAATTACAACATGTCATAATTACCGCTTAAATCCCCCCCCCCCCCCAAAAAAAAAAAAATCCGACACATTTTTTAACTTCAATTACCTATGAGACAGTGAAATTAAGCTAATGGAATGTACATAGCTTCATCTTGCGGGGGGCAAAAAAAAAAAAGCATTGTGAAAATGGATGCCAAGAAGCAAGATAGCTCTATCTGGCCTGTAGCAGAGTCCAAGTTATTTCATTGCTTGAATAATAATCTCCTTCAGCTGAAGGTCTTTCTAATAAGAAACCAGGCTCCTTTGGCTCCGGCAAGGCATTCTCACTGCTCAACATTACTAATACTAATGCCATGTTTGGCCTATCATCAGGACGCAGCTGTACACACAGAAGAGCCACATGGATGCACCTTAATAATTCTGATAAATTAAAATTGTCCCCCAAACAAGCATCTATTAATTCTTTTGTGTTACCCTCCTTCCATAGTCTCCAAGCCTGCAAGAATTTAGAGCATCTATGATCTCAACCAGTGAGTTACAGCATTGCAGGTAAAAATGAAGTTTATAAGTTCTTAGGTCACTCACATGGCTGATAAGGTTAAAACCATAGTTTGGATAGGAAGCCCCTCGGTTTCTCTTTCCACTTATTATTTCTAGAAGTAATATGCCAAAGCTGAACACATCAGATTTTATTGAAAATATCCCATGAACGGCATATTCTGGTGCCATATAACCACTATAATAAATGACAATAGAGTTAATAATAGGTAAAAATGTGTAGAGAGTGTAAGGTAGTGTCACAAATGTTGTTGAGATACTTACTATGTACCGATCACTTTCTTTGTATTTCCTTCCATTTGGTCTCCTCCAAACATTCTTGCAATGCCAAAATCTGAAATTTTTGGATTTAAATCCTCATCTAACAAAACGTTGCTTGCTTTAAGATCTCTATGTATAACCCTAAATCGAGAATCTTGATGAAGATAGACAAGTCCCCGAGCAATTCCAAAAATAATGTGAAACCGCTGTGGCCAATTCAGAGATTCACTTTGGCGAAAATCTGTCAAGGTTCATAGTTATATTAAATCTGAACATGAAACAAATTAAAACTTCCATAAAGCTAAGCACCAAATTCTTTTCAGAAACAGACCAAAAAGAATAGAATCTAAACTTTTGTTGGGCATATATTCATAGATGAGCATTTTCTCCTCTCTTTGAATGCAACAGCCAAGAACCTTAACAAGATTCCGGTGTTGAAGTTTCGCACACATTATTACTTCATTCTTAAATTCCTTCAACCCTTGTCTAGATCCCTCTGATAACCTTTTGACAGCAATCTCTTTCCCATCTTCAAGTGTACCCTAAAAATTGACATTCAAAGAAAACTAAATCATGATAAGTTAGAGCACACTGTTTTTTCTTCTGTTCTATCAAGGGATGTTGCATATGTACCCTGTATACAGATCCAAAACCACCTTGGCCAAGCTTCTTGTGACTTGAGAAATTGTTAGTGGCACGAATAACTGTAGCAATGTCAAATAAAGGCAGCTCTATGTCTTCTTGCTCTCCTTCATGACCATCCTCGGTCAAAATTTTCTCTGTATCATGTCAAGTACCACTTATAATATCACCATCATAAACAAGAAAAAGGAGAACTTCTATTTAAAATTTTTAGTCATGTTTGTGCCACCAAGTGCTAAGCTTATCCAACTTGAAAATTGGGGAATATAGGTAGAGAAAGTGTTAAGTGAAACTTTTTAATCGTTTTCCTCAAATGAAACATGAGTGGGAACTATTTTACTTTCTTTTTCTTTTTCATTTTAACTGGAAGCCTGACAAGAACATGCCAATAAGGTTCCACTTTGCCAGAAACCATGACTCTACATGTTTCCCTGTTAACAATTGGTGTGAGATTCACTCTGAACACTTGACAAGTGAATGCAAGTGCCAGTTCAATCTTGCAGTGACATGTTTCGGAGATGGTTTTGGACAACTGAAGTTCATCTTAGAATCATTATTTGCCCATGGGAGACTAACATTGGATGAAAATATCGTGATTAATCAATTGCATTGTAAATTTCAAGGAACCAACATCATTTAATGCTTTAAGAACGCACCCATGTTTTTAAAACCAGTAATTTTCCCCTTTCAGAAAATAAGATTGTAGGCAGCTGGAAGAAGATAGGATGGGGAGTTGCTATCCCTAATATTTTGCGAGCTTTGCTTATAACAAATCCGAGTTTCTATTTTAGGAAAAAAATGATAAATAAGATCGTAATCATTCCATAAATAGATAAGCTGCTGAATGAAATTCCACAAACATGAACAAATTCAATGAAAGGTAATCTGGTTAAGAAATTTTACCTCTTCGTTTTCTATTCATCCTATGAATCGAAAAGAAAGCCAAAAGCATCAAGAGAACCAGGGTAAAAGTAACTGTTGTTAGCACAACCACCTTTTTTTCATGCTTTTCTGCATCTTCTAGTACTGGCAGAGAGAGGAATGAATCAGCTCAAAATCAATATACTGAAAAATGAAGTAACGGAGGAGCACCAATAAAAAGATAAAATCTCAAAAAAAAAAAAAGAGCACCAATGAAAATGTTGAAGTTCATACCAACATCAGAATAAGCCAATCGAATAAAAAGATCTTGCACAGGGACAGTAACCACTCTCAAATCAATAAGATCACCAAACCAAAGGATACAACCACTACCTCCTCCAGTAATGTACAAGTTTGCATAAGCGTTGCAGGAACAATTTTCCCAGCATTTAGCCTTGCACTCCCAAAGTGTCATACTTGCGTTAACCCAAGATGTTCTTGTATCTGGCAATTTCAACCCACTAAATTTTTTAAAACCATCTTTATCTTTGACCCTGCAGTGCCATGGTTCACTGCGCACACAGCCCTGAGCCCAGTCCAATGCATCATATTTTTTAGGTGATTTTGGTTTGAATCCTGTTAAACACTGGCAACGTGGTGACTCACTCACAATACAATTTCCATTGGGGCCACAAGAATTATAACTGTCACATTTATCAATTGGTACAGATGAATAAATCATCCAACTTTTAGTTTGTTCAACCCAGATGTAACGCTGACGAGAATAGACAGTTTGGTTTAGAACAACTCTTGTAGTCACAGATTTGTCCTGGAGATTAGAAGTGTAAACCACCTGATGCAAAACCAAAAGAAATGAAACGAAGATGGTCAGACAACTCAAATATCAGTTTCAATGTTATTTAAGTGAGATTTATGAAACATGAATTTGCATCAGCACCTCATCTTCATTGACAACAAATTGCAGCTGGAAAAGTGGAGTGGGTTTAGCACCAATCCAGACTCCGTTCCAAGGGCTACTTCTTTGGATTTCTTCTGAGCCCTTCCACATTACTAGCTCAGGAGTAGCATGAAGTGTAATACCACAAGTGAAGTCTCCAGGAGAAGGGTCATCCCAGTTCCTCCATGCTATTAGGCGTCGATTTAGCCCAGTTTTCAGGTCCCACCCAATCTTCATTCCTGGTAAAAATGTATCAGATGGATAATCAAAACTCTGCCATAGGTAGTTTTGAGGATTCTGGTCTTGTTCATTTCTCAGTACAAGGTTTCCAGAGTCTAGAAGCTGCGCAATGGGATTCAGGCCTTGTATTGTTGAGTTTGCTGACCAAACAATAGTCTGGTTCTGGCTGAGAAGTACGAGACGTCCCTTTGTGTTTATGCTCAACACACTTGAGTTGTCTTTAACTGGTTTTTCACGGTTGGCCACCCAAACAACAGTTTTCGGTGAGATGCTCTCGTACCATATTCCAACATAACGGTTTGTGGAACTACCTATGCTGAAGAAGCCCAGTTCAAAGATCCCATATTTAGAAACCAAGGTCCTTCCATCAGGGAGTGGATGATCATGGGTAATAACATCAGATGCAGAAGAAAAGGGAGGGAATATTAATAGCAGTTTCATAACAGCAAGTATAAGAGAAAAAATGGCCATTCCTTTGGGTTGATTTCTAGATCTCTCAATGGACCAAGGAAAATATACATAGGAGGTCGAATAAGGGAAAGTTAAATTGTCATAGCTGGTATCTCTTTGCCTTTCCTCAGGCAGCAAAACTAGTGGTGGAGAGAAAGAGGACAGGTGGCAAATTTGACCAGGAACAGAGAAGTCACAGATAATAAATGATTCAGCAGAATTCAAACAAAAAAATCAAGCAATCATTGTTCTCCATTTATGTCATATTGTCTTGCACCAAACATATTGCTTCCCATCATTGTCGATCAAGGAGTCGCAAAGAACAGTGAATGGAAGAGCATCTTAAGTCTTTAGAAAAGTCAAGAAACAAATGAATAAACTAGGAGCAAGTAACATTTTTTTGTGGAGAATAAGAGAGCATAATAAATGTCAACAGAGAAAAGGCCTTTACAATTACATAACAGAAGCTTTAGGACAGGCTTGTTTCACACGTATCTTGGAAGAATCGCATCCTCAAAGAATGCAGAAATGTAGAACTTGATGTTGACACACAGAAGAAAAAAAAACACAAGAAGAAGAAGCCGCCTAGTGAACTGGGAACCCCACTCCAGTGCCGTTGTTCCCAAAAACGCAACGTCACAGGCTCCATTAACGCGGGAAGCTTCGAGGTCAGTTCCATTGCAAGTTGCAGGTGTCTGCCTAAGAGAGAACGGATAGTGATCTGAGTCTACATCAGAAAATCGATCAAAGCTAATAATAAATTTTAGATTTCTTTATTTACTCTAAAAATTTAGGACGATCTTCGGCGAGAACGAATCACCACCCGCATCTCCAAATCAACAGATTGTAATGTGAATGATGAAAATGGGAAAGATTGGACGACATCGTTTTGACTTCTACGCGGGTAATCCATGTCCCAGAAACGGATGCCCCAAATTTGGCGCCATGTATTCTTAGAAGTATCATAAATAAAAAATTAATTGTTCTCCATATTCATAATTTTTTTATAGGGTTAAGGTGTAAAAATATACATGTATTTTACCTTGAGGAGTGTCCAATACCAAGTATTTTTTAGGTGTAAAAGTATATATGTGGTTACAAGTTGGGTGCAAAAATACCTGTTGACCATTAAGTTTGACTTTGATGGTTAGGTTGACTTTTTTTACTTTCAAATATGTAAAAATATATATGTGGTTTGACAAAAAGAGCGCTCGATACCAATTTTTTTAATTTAATAATTTTATTTCAATTAAAGAGAAAATTATTATTTTTTTAGGTATAATTTCTAGGAGGCCGAATTTTTTCTTCTAATTTATCATTTTGAAAAGAAAGATTTATTCAATAGGTAAATATGGGGAAAAAAACTTATTAAATTTTCTAATTAATAATTTATAAATGAGTATTTATAAGTCAACTTTATAACTATAAGTCTATAATATTCCTTGATTTACTCTCATTAATCATATAAATAAAAATAACTTATTTAAAGTTGCAAACATTTATATTGCATATTTCTTAAAGTAATAAAAATTAAATGATATTGTTCGGTTTTGATTGAAAAATCATTTAAATAATTTTTTGTTCAATTTGTTAGATTAAAAAAAATATTTTTAATTAAATATAATATTTATATAATCATAAATAATCAATTATTAATTATTAATTAGAAAATTTAATAAGGATTTAAAAATAAATAAATTATGAAAATAAAAAATTTGATGTTCCAGACCTAGAAAAAGAATAATTTTTTTTAATTGAAATAAATTATCAAATTAAAAAAAAAACACTCGGTGTTGGATGCTTTTTTTGCCAAACAATATATGTATTTTTACAACTTTGAAAGAAAAAAAAAATCAAACTTTAACAGTCAAAGTCAAACTTAATAGTCAAAGGATATTTTTGCACCTAATTTATAATCACGTGTACACTTTTGCACATAAAAAAAACAATTGGTGTTGAGTGCTTCTCGAGATAAAACACATATGTATTTTTACACTTTAACCCTAGAAATAAAATAAGATTTCTATAAAAAAAAAAATCCGGATTTTTGTAAGAATTTATTCATCATTAATTTCGCTATTTTAAAAATACCTTCTTCTTCTTCTTTTCATTTTCAATGACACCATAGAGATAGCCACTGGCGGAGCGCCCCCAATTTTAAATTGCACATGTGTGACGTGGGAAATGTTAGATCATGTTTGGAGGTGGGATTCGTGGGAACAGGAGACTTGTAAAAATGTGTTAGTGTCTGTTTAGGATGGCATCAAAAGAAGAAAAAAGCTTAGTAGTAGTGAAAAAGATCTAATGGTGGTGACAACATGATTTTTAAGTGTTTGGAAAAACTTTAACATTTTATAAACTTTTGGATCTAAAACTACTTCTCGAAGCTTCTAGTCCACCATCATCATCATCACAGTGGCTTCACTTTTTTTTTCCAGAAAATGGCCGTGGAAGACAAAAGCTATCACTACATTGTAAGAGAAAAGGATGGACTTGTGAGTTGAACCCTAAGTAGAGTGGGGAATTTATAACCAATTAGAAATTTTCTCAAAACGATTTTGGTATATTACTTTTTTTTTTATTGGGTAAAATATGATTGTTTTTTAATATTTGATATATCTTAAAAATAATGCATGAGTTGATGTGAAGATATCTTAAAATATGATTTAAAATGTGAGTGTATGGGTGTGTGTAATAAGCCTTTCTATCCTAAATATAAAACAAATTTTATAGTACCAATTGTACTACACATTTTTGTCTTGCACTACAAACTTCTAATAAAAAAATATTTTTCAAGAGTTTTTAGAGAAATTTAGAAGAAGAAAAAAATTAAATATCCATCCATTCATATTCTTTTCAGTCATTTTTCATCTTAACTGACTTTTTAAGTATCATGTCAAATAAGAGCCCATCTGGAAATAAAAAACACTTATGTCACCACTCTCCCAAAACAAATCTTATCAACAATCTGACTTTTAGGGGGGAAAACCCCATAAAAAAAAGTCCAATAGGAAAAAAAAAAAAACTTCTACCACCGTTATCTCAAACGAGCCCTTAATCGTAAAGACTTGGCTTCAAGCTTCACAAAAAGACACTAGCACGGATTGCCTCTATCATTATTGTTGTTACTGTTACTATTACTCCTTTTTAATCTTTATTATAAGACATCAATTAAAAATTCTCACAAACAAATAAAAACAAGGGTTAAGGTATAAAAATACACATGTGTTTTTTTTTCCAATGAGCGTTTAACACCAAGTGTTTTTTTAGGTGTAAAAGTGACTACGTTGTTACAAATTAGGTGTAAGAATACCGTTTGACTGTTAAGTTTAACTTTTTTTGCTAACTGGACAATGGTGTGGCTTTCAAAGGTGCAAAAATCATGTGTTATTTGACCAAAAGAGCATTGAATACCAAGTGTTTTTTTAGGTATAAAAATACACATGTGATTTAACCAAAAATATCATTTGATTATTAATTTGACTTTTTTGCTGACTGGATGATGACGTGGCTTTTAAAGAACCTGTGTGGAAAAAAAACATGCCAACTAGTCACAAGCTTGAATTGGAAAGAATTAATATCATCATCCCTATCCCTTTGTTTGCCCCTTATAACAACATTATACCTAAAAATCACAATATGTCAAATGCGGATATATTTTGCATACACACGTCACTTTAGTTGTTTGAGTTTCACGGGCCATTTCTGAGGCAACGACTAGTGCACATCATCTAACGCGTATGCTCTCCAAAAGATGCTACAACTATTCAATTGTAATGGTTTTTTCCTCACACAGTCACTTTAAAAGTCACGTTATCGTCCAGTCAGCAACAAATGTCAAACTAATAGTCAAATGGTATTTTTGGGCAAACCACATGTGTATTTTTACACCTAAAAAAAATACTTGATCTTGGAAACTCTTTTGGTTAAACCACATATATTTTTGTACATTTGAAAGCCACATTATCGTTCAGTTAGGATAAAGTCAAATTTAATAGTCAAAGTCAAACTTAACGGTTAAATGATATTTTTACATCTAATTTATAACCATGTAGTCACTTTTGCACCTAAAAAAACTCTTCGTGTTGAGTGCTCCTTAAGAAAAAACTCATGTGCATTTTTGCATTTTGACTCTAAAAATAAGTAAAGTTATTAAATTTGTCAAATTTCAGTAATTTTCAATATTACCTCTATTAATTGCACTAGATTCTAATATCATATTAATTATTACTCTCACTTACTATCCTTATTAATTATGAGCATAGATGGGAAAAAATGGTTCATCTCTTCAGAAACAAGCAAGTGCCTTATGAAAAAGACCAAATACACATGTTAGTTGGTATCTTATAATAAAGATCAGAGGGAGTATTATTATAACAAACCCACGTTTAAGCACATTCCCCACACATCCTAATGTTGAATTATTAAATATTGAGACTCCTCCTTCAAAGTCTGTTATGATTGGAAATAAAGAAGTTGATCTTGCTTCATTGAAAAGAGATCCTGCATTACGCCCTCCAATATGGGAATATTGTATGAATTAACAAGTTAAAATTAATCATGCTCATCTTAAACTTGGTTTATTTCAAGAACAAGCTTTGAAATATAATGAAAGACTAATAATATTTTGATGATTCTTTAAGTACATATATTGAAAAAGAAATTGTTTTGAATTTTAGTATATGGATTCAATTATAGATGAATTTAACAGTATAAAAACATATAAAAAAATAGTTAAGTGAAGTGATCCTAATTTCTGTAATAGAATCTTTCAATTTTTATATATTAGATTTGTATTATATTTTAAGTTCTTTCATTTATAATATAATATTTTTTATTTTCATCCTGTCATTAAAATTCTTGAATTGGGGATGGCATGTCCTACACGGGTCTTTTTCTTTTACCACCTCCACGAGTCTTTTACATAAGAAACGCACCCTTTAAGAGATGTATTTTCTGTCTTTTATTGATCACTTTACGGTTTAGTAGTAGAGCATAAAAATTGTGACAATTATAGTCTTAAGTTTTTAATGTCAGTCTCTCTAATTTTTTTTTTAAAATTAAGTATTAAGAAAGTAGTAAAAATTAATATGATTATAAATTTTAATGTAACTAATGTTGATAATAATAATATTTCTGGGTATGTGATTTTTTTTCCTGCCGGATGATGAGTCGAGTTGTTTTTCTTTTAGCCAAAATTTTAGTGAGTTATTTTAATTTAAATTACTTGAGTTTTTTTTACCTCAAAATTAATTATTTGAGGTTGAATACACCTCAAGATAGATAATTAATTAATTACTGCAATTAAATATCAAAAGTTATAAAAAGAAATTCAAAAGTTAAAAAAGTTGTTGTGGAATCCATGATTGAGAGGGCAGGGGGAGAAATTAAACATGGATTAAACCCCTGCCACCTCATTGTTGACGCACCTTGCGTTCCATGTTTTAAAATGATGTCATGTAAAGGGATAATCCTCAGTCAGTAATATGAGAACATTGATAATAAATAAAAGGAAAATCCTCCCAGGGCCCAATTAAATAAAATAATTTTAAAAAAGGCCTCAACAATTTTCACATATCAGAAAAGGATCTTGTCTGAAACGTGAAAGTGTGGTAAAATGACAAAAATGCCCACTAACAAATGAGAGAAGGGGTAGTGTGAGAAGTTTTTTTGTCTTTTTATCACACATTCACATGACCTGTGAAAGTTGTTATGGATTTTTTTGACATTATTTTGTTTAATTGGGGTCTGGGAGGATTTTCCCTAAAAAAAAAAAATCCCACACTAGAAGTTTTATTTGTGAAAATAATTAAGGTTGTCAAACTCAAAAATTAAAATAAATCCGTAATAGTGATTTTAAATTTTACGGTGAGAGAATTGTAAATTCGTAAAAGTTTATTTTTATCAATAAATATGTAATAATAGTGTATAATTAAATAACTAAAATATGAGAATGACAACAATATGATTTAAATCTAGATAATTGAAATTAAATCTTTTAACATTCATAATTTATCATTGTAAAGCCCTAGCATTGAAAAAGTTAGTATGAGTTTAAAAATAACTTAATATGATTTTGTAAGTTACAAAAATACAAACAATAAACTCAATGTGATTTTATAAATTAGAAATATATATATATATATATATATATATATATATATATATATATAAGATAAACTCTAAGAAACATTAATACTTAACCAATATGAGAAAAAGTCTGCCATTAACATTCCTACAATAAAAAAATAATATTAAAATAAATACATAGTAAATATGAAGATTAAACAAAAATGCTTAACCAATAAACGGTGATTCTAATATATTACAAGGTTTGAGAAAAGAAACATTATTTCTGAGCCAAAAAAAAAAACAAAGAAAAGAAACATTATTAGGAGAGTACAAATTAAAAGGTCCATGTATGTGTAGGGAATTATTTCCCTAATTCTTAATATAAGATATATTTATTTAATTTGATTAGATTGAAAGGTTAAAGTACAAAAATACATATGTGCTTTACCTTGATGGGCACCCAACACCAAATTTTTTTTTAGGTGCAAAAGTGCACATGTGGTTACAATTTAGGTGTAAAAATGTCATTTAACCGTTAAGTTTGACTTTGACCGTTAAGCAAAAAAAAAAAATATTTTTGTTTAATATATCTTATATTAAGAACTAGGGGAATAATTCTTTACACATACGTGAACCTCTATTGATTTTCCTCAACAATAGTTAATGAGAAGAAGAAATAAGAGAATTAAAGAAGATGATTTGGGTGTTTTTGAAAATACATATAATATTAACTAACTTAATCAACTTTTTTAATCTATTCAAATTAGGTAAATATAATTTATATTAAAGACCGGAGAAAGTAGTCAATACGACATGTATTTTCTAACATACTATAATCATTTTTCTTAATTTCCTTCTTCCCTTTCCTTATTGATTATTGATGAAGGACCATTAATAGAAATAAGGGTTAATGTGCAAAAATATAGATGTGCTTTACCTTGAGGAGTGTCCAACACCAAGTGTTTTTTTTAGATGCAAAAGTACACATGTGGTTATAAATTAAGTGCAAAAATAACTTCTAACCGCTAAGTTTGACTTTTTTTACTTTCAAATGTGTAAAAATATACATGCGGTTTGACAAAAAGAGCGCCTAACACCAATTTTTTTTAATTTAATAATTTTATTTCAATTAAAGAATTTTTTTTTTTTTTTAGTTGTAATTTGTATGCGTCCAAATTTCATATTATAAGTGTGTGTGGATGCTACTAAAGGACCCAAATACTACTTAGGTTCATAGAATTAAGCTACTATCAGTCCAGCTTCATGGGATTATGCCTAATAATGGTTGGACCTTAGAGCTCCACTTTCAGTTTTTATGTCAGATTCATTTAACGGTGTATTATTTTGGGACCCATTCACTTTAATTAATTCTTATATTTTCAACTATACTTGGTCAAAAAAGCTTATATAAACGATGACCTATAACTTTTTTTACCACAAAAAAGATTACGTACGTACCTTCATGGACTCCCATGACATGTACAATAACTAAATCGTTGATCAGTTGCAATTTTCTTTTTGATAATATATTGTTGACTTACATTTTCATACCAACTAGTCTAGTCTGAATTGGATTCACATAATTTCGTCTAAATTTGCCTTGCCTTCCTTTCCCATCAGCTATACTACACTGTACATTATATTACCCATGTCTGAATTTGCCTCTTATTTTTTATTTTAACTATTCTAGTATTTCCATTAAAAACGTTTGGACTTTAGTGCTCCACTTTCATAGTTGATGTCAGATTCATTTAACGGTGTGTTATTTTGGGACCCATTCACTTTAATTCATTTGACATGCTATTTTTTAAAGTTATACTCCCTCACCATGTTTGATATATAACAATTTTTTATACTTGTCCATCTTTATTAGAACTTGGAATCATGGTCGATTATTGAAAGGTCAGGGCCTAATAAAGCCGGTCCTATAGGTTTTAGAGTAAGAAAAACATATATTTTTTTAAGCTTGGCCCGAGAGCACCAAAACCAGGGCCTGCTATACAAGGCCCGGAAGTTACTATTCCAATTTTAACTAATTTTCCTCCCTTTTTTTAAAGAAATAATTAGTAAATTACAACAATTAAAGTTCTAATTTATCAAATAAATGTTGTCAATATTAATATTCAAACAACACAAATAATCTAACAGATAATTACATTCACTAATTCGTAATAAAAAACAAACTATTGTTCATAAATAACTCACATAAAACATAAGAAG
This sequence comes from Acacia confusa, assembly GCA_037074495.1. Taxonomy (NCBI): domain Eukaryota; kingdom Viridiplantae; phylum Streptophyta; class Magnoliopsida; order Fabales; family Fabaceae; genus Acacia; species Acacia confusa. The sequence continues at coordinate 8,485,589 of CM073509.1, forward strand.
TATACCACTAAGAAACATTAGTACGATGACTATTATTATCATCTTATTTGCCATTATCATCAATTTTAAAGATATTTAATTATGCTTTAGTTTGAGTAGTAAACTCTATTTCATGAGTAAAAATATTATGAATTTCTTCTTTTAGATCATCAATATATACATTAAAAGGGCATGCAGGGCCGACCTTTTTAAGCCCAAAGCCCTACAAGACCGATCCTGCAGGATTTATTTTATTTAGCTTTTCTAATTTTCAAGTTCAACCTTTGAAGGCCCAGAGTCGATCCGACGGGCTTGGCCCGATTTCCCTGCTCTAATCTTTATTTTATCTTTGTTATTGCTCTTTCAACAATAATCAATGAGAAAATGGAAGAATGAAATTAAGAAAGATGACTATAATATTTTAGAAAATACAAGTCGTATTAATTACTTTCTTTGGTTCTTTATATAAGAAATATTTACCTAATTTGATTGTATTAAAAAAGTTGGTTAAATTACTTAATATTTAATGTATTTTATAAATCTCTTTAACCATCTTCCTTAATTCTCTCATTTCCTCTTCTCATTGATTATGGTTAAGAATATCAATAGGGGTAAATTAAGAAAATATTGACAATATAAAAAATGTTTAAGATCAAGATTAACACCTAAAATATGTATTATATCAAGGATTTGAGAAATAACTTCCTTAATATAATTAAATTAGATAAATATATCTTATATTAAAACAAGAGAGGATAATTCTCAACATACCCATGCACCTTTTAATTTGTACTCTCCTAATAAATGTTTTCTTTTCTCAAACCTTGTAATATATTAGAATCAACGTTAATTGGTTAAGCATTATTGTTTAATCTTTATATTTACTATGTATTCATTTTAATATTATTTTTATTGGGGGACAGTCAATAGCAAACTTTTCCTTGTAGTGGTTGGTTAAGCATTGCTGTCTTTTGGAGTTTTACAATTTTTACATTTTTAATTTATAAAATCATGTCAGGTTGCTTTGAAACTTTGATATTTATAAATTTAGTTAAACTTATGAGTAAATGCATTGAGTATATTATTTATATTTTTGTAACTTACAAAATCTTGTTAAATTACTTTTAAACTCGTACTAACTTTTTCAATACTAAGAGCATTATAATGATAAATTATGAATTTTAAAAGAGTTAATTTTAATTATTTAGATTTATATCATATTGTTGTCATTCTTATATTTTAGTTATTTAATTATACATTATCAATATATATTTATTGGTGAAAATAAATTCTTACGAATTTACAATATTTTATTTTATAATAAGAGTTTACACTACTATTACGGTTTTTTAAAATTCTTGAGGTTGACAATTTTAATTATTCTTACTAATAAAAATGTTAGTGTGGAGGGTTTTTTTATATCAATTTTCTCATATTACTGACATTACTGACGCAGGATTATCCCTTTACAGGACATCATTTAAATCGTAGAACATAAGTTGCGTCAACAATGGGGTGGCAGGTGCTTATCCATGTTTAATTTCTCCAAGTGCCCTCTCAATCATGGATGCCACAACAACTTTTTTAACTTTGAATTTCTTTTTATAACTTTGACATTTAATAACAGTAATTAATTAATTATCTAGCTCTTCTCAGATTTTAGATATATTCATATAATAATAAATTATAATAAAGTTGCATGAACGTAACCTTTACTACTCCATGAATTGTTCAGTTTATAACAGATTCTGCTGTATATATGAAGTATATATAGTGAGTCCATGATTAATTAGCTATAACTATTTGGTATTTTCTTTTATGATTTATATTTCAGATGGGTTCATCTCTTTTGTAATTGGCTAAACTGAATTTTTAAAATCAAAGGATAAGAAATCAACTGGATTTGTATATATACAAATTAATGTTGTATATTCAACCTCAAATAATTAATTTTGAGGTAAAAAAACCTCAAGTAATGTAAATTAAAAATAACTCAATAAAATTTTGGCTAAAAGAAAAACAACTCGACTCATCATCTGGCAGGAAAATGAAAATTACACACCCCGAAATATTGTCATTATTAACATTAGTTAATTAAAATTTATAATCATATTAATTTTTACTACTCTCTTTGATACTTAATTTTTTTTTAAAAAAAAAAACTAGCTAGAGAGACTGACATTAAAAACTTAAGGCTATAATTTTTACAATTTTAATCCTCTACTACTAAACCGTAAAGTGACTGATACAAGAAATAAAATACATTTCTTAAAGGGTGCGGGTCTTATGTAAAAGACTCGTGGAGGTGGTGAAAAAATAAAAAAATATATAGAGACCCGTGTAGCACGTGCCTCTTATATTTTCAACTATAGTTGGTCAAAAAAGCTTATATGGAAACGATGACCTATATCTTTTTCATACCAACCAACTTGTCTAGTCTGAATTGAATTCACATAATTTCGTCTGAATGTGCCTTGCTTTCCTTTCCCATCAGCTATATATATACTACATTGTACATCTATGAAACACCGATTCCAACATACATTCTTAATACGTGTGTCTGATATGTTCCTTCAAAAATACTAAGGACTAATCCTTGTATTTTTTGATACATGACTTGTTCGATACGTTTTCAATACGTGTGTCTGATATGTTAGAAAAGAAATCTCCGAAGTATCGGTGCTTTATAGATATACATTATATGGCCACACTTCTTCCTCTCATTCTCTCTTTCTTCACTTGATTATTCTCACTTTCTTCTACAACTGATACTCTCACACAGGTATCACCGCCGGTAACAATGGCTAATCCACCGGCATCTCGGCGTTTCTTCTCCTCAGGCTCATCCTCAATGGGGCCGTTGTAATGAACAATGAATTAAAGGGTGTTCTACTCTTTCTGAGTCAGGTTAACTATTGAGCCTCGTATTTTATCCAGATCGGGATATTACTTTCTGTTTGTAAATCGAATTATGCTGCATGAAATAGAGACTAGAGAGTCCTTACATGCATGATTTAGCAAAACTATTTGTTCATATTTAACTTTTTTTAACCAAGTATTTGTTTATAACCTAAAATCAAGGGGACATTAATAAATGACGGGGAGTTGTATGAGAATAAACATTTCGTATAAATAAATAAATGTTGTACATTCATCCTTGAATAATAATTTAAATGCAAATAAATCAATCCAATTTTGCTAAGAATAAAAAAAAACCTGCTTAGTCAAATATTCATAATCAAGAACAGACATCGTCAACACAAAAAATCACGCGTCCCAAAATAACAGTCTTAAAGCCAAACCATATATTTACTTTTTCTTCTTCTTATTTTAACTTCTCTACTTTCGTGTACAATGTACAAGGCAAGACACGAATTAATGAGAAGTTCTTGGATTATGATTAATTGTGTCTTTTATGGAATTTTCCAATTTAATTAAAGAGCAACATTTTATCCTTCTTGTCACAAATATTTTTAGCCAACATAGAGGAATGAGAAGGAAAGAATAATTGGATGTAAAAGAAGCATTTTAGAAGTCAAATAATTAAGGTAGAAAAATATCTTAACTTAAGGAAGAAGCCAACAAAGCTTACATCATTAAGATGATGTAAGATGGTTTATTCAACAAGAAGTTAAAGAAGCATTTTGGAGACACAAAATCTTCCTCCATAAGCCTCTAATTTTTGTCCGAGGGAGGAAGAAGGGACAAAGGTGAATCTTCCTAACTTCTTAGCCAAAATACAAGTCTTATTAGTTGAAAGTTAAATGCCATAAAAAAATTAAATTAATTTATTAAAGAGGGATATTTTAGCATGTAGATAAGGCTTTAGGAGAACAAATTTGGCTTCTCTCATAAACCATAGGTTCGTCCAGCATAATGCAAGAAAGGAAAGAAGAATCAAACACAAATAAAGTTAAGAAAAGAGTTCAAAAGGCTTTCCTTTTGAAGTGAAAGGTGATAATTAAAGTGGTTTTTTGGTGACATTTGAGGACAAACATCTTCCTCTTTTTGCTACCCCACATTCGTCCAAGATATGAACAAGGGAAAACAAATCAAAAGCAATTAATAATGGAGTGAAGCTAAAGTCAAAAAGTTTAAGTTTGTGATCAATAAGAAAACACCAAGCATAAGTCCTAGAGTAAAAGCAATTGAGCACATGAAACAAACCAATATAATGCTTGGAAGAGGAGCATGTTTTGGTCAATGAGAAGGCGGAAAGAGAAATGGAGAAAAATCTAGAAATTGTGACTTGTTAAAGAAGCCAATAAAGTGGTCAAACAAGGAGCCAACCAAAATTAAGTGGAGATATTTTGCATGGTAACATGCTTTTATTTAAAGACTTCCAATACTTATTTCGTGCCATAGGAGGATAGAAGGAAGAAAAGAGTAATCTTAAACCCAAGTTGAAGAGGAAGCAAACTATTTGAAGATTTAAGGTAAGTAAGATTTAAATAGTGTTAGATTCCTCTTCTATCTTCCTTAATCTTCCATAATCACCTCAATAATCTAATAAACATCTTTTGTATGGTTCTCCCATGCTCAAGGACAAGCATACAGCAAGGTCAAGAAGGAGAAAATCCAAGTACAACAAGTTACAAGCAAAGTAAGCAACTAAGCTAAGTTTGTTGTGACTTTGTGTTGTTATTTCTTAAGTTCTTTACAAGATAATGGATGAGCATGGAAGAATAATATTTATGAAGGGAAGGCTCTACCTTAACCACTAAAATAGGTCATCAAAAGGTTAAAATTAGAATCATGGTCTTAAAAGGAAATTAACCAAGAACTAAGCAAGATAAGGGGTTAAGAATTGAAATTATTGTTGTGACTTGCTTAGTATAAATTTCGACCAACTCTGTATACTTGAAGTTGTGATGTGATTTTAGTGTTTTTTTATGGTTCCAAAGTGTTTAGGATGAAATTTTGTATGTTATAAGCATGGAAAGTAATTTTAGAACCTAAAGAACTAAGTTACAAAAGTTTGGATAAACTCCCAGTTATGGAGTTTTTTGGGCAGATGTACTTAATAAATAATTTTAAAATAGTAAATGAAATCAAATAGTCATGAAATTTTACAGGATTAAATTAAACATCTCAAGCTTTAATTTTGTATATCATTTGTTGTGAGATGTCTACTAGGAGAAAGGAATTTGTGAAAATGGCCTAGAAATCTAGATTTTGGTTATGACTAGAGAGTGGTATTTTTATACAGTAAAATTATACGTATTTTTATGGCCTCTGGAAATATTTTTATAAAAAACGAGACATATCAAGGGTTAAACGACCATTAGAATCAAATTAATTGTATTTTTCTAGAATTAATTATGAATTTTTGAAGTTAGAACATTGTTTCTGGAATTTTTGGAAAATGGACGAATTATATGAAATTAAAGATGAGAGTTTGCATAAGTGAATAAAATGGATTGTATTTGCTTTGTGATGAAGAAGGTAATTCCAACATTGGGAAATTTTATATTTTATAGCTCAACTACCAGGTAGTAGTAATTACTTACTTATATACTTTGTGTGGCTCTTGTATGTTTGTTTTCCATGATTGTGGAATCAGGGCTACTTCGGTAGCCTGTTTAGCATTTTATGTTCGAGCTGTAGGGCCTAGTGGACTTTATGTCCTTAGGTCACTACTAGGGGTGGAAAAAGGTCAGGGGTCTGTCAAGAGCCTGTGGCCTGGCCTGTTAAAAGCCTGGTCAGGTTTGGCCTGTCAGGCTAAAAAGCCAGGCTAAGGCCTCTCATGAGGCATGTTTTCACTTAACAGGCCAGGTTGAGGCCTGATAAGAGACCTTTTAAGCCTGTCAGGCCGGCCTGTTTATATTATTAGTATTAATTTATGTAATTTTGGCCTGTTTTTAGCCTATTTAAAGTAGGTCTATTTTCGGGTTGTGACCTGTTATTTATATTATTAGTATTAATTTATGTAATTTTGACATGTTTTTAGCCTGTTTAAAGTAGGTCTGTTTTCGGCCTGTGACCTGTTAGCTTAATTAAATAATTTTTTTTTTATAAAAAAACAGCCTTAATAGGCCACAGGCCAGGCTCAGGCTAAAAAATATGCCTGTAACAGGCTACAGGCCAGGCTCAGGCTAGTATGTTACAAAACATGTCTGGCCTGTTAAGGGTGAAGCCTGGCCTGGCCTGACCTGTTTTCACCCCTAGTCATTACAGGGCCGACGATGCATTCAATGTAGTTTGGGGTCTGAGGACCAGTTACAATTATTTTTCCCAACTGCGGAAACTGGGCTTACTTCAATGGTCTGTCTAGCATTTATGAGGACTGGGTCCTTACGCAGTGAACATTTGCATTGTGTGATATACTTTGATATGTTACTGTACATACTGCATGCATGTGTTATGTGTTACCGCTTTGTTGTTTTTCCTTATTATGGTTGCATATATGCATTGCATACACTATATATATGAGTTTGACAGTTACTTTGGGATTAAATTTTTGGATCCTAGATTGATTTAAAGATACATGTTATTTTAACTGAGCTAATCTGGATAGAGGTAAGGGCATGGAGCTAGAGGTTGAAGAAATAGGGAATGCCCTATCTCCTTTTGTACTTCACTATGTGCTAGATGACTATATATTTTACTTACCAAGCATATTTATATTTTTTTGGATGACTATATCTTAACCCTTTGGGGATAATATTTTGTCTATACTTTTACCAGTATTAAGTAGTTGTTCAAACTGATAATATACTTTGTTGTGAATCACTCTGATGTATAATAATAAGTAATAATTAACTAAGGTAAGATAATAAACAAGAGGGAAACCCTCTATTGCCACCCGAGAGGACAAGGCCAATAGAAGTGTAACACTTACTGCAATAAGTTACTTTGAACTATTCCATTGTAATTAAGAATAATTAGTTCAATAATTAAAATTATTTAGATTTTTTTTCAAAATTTTTTAAAAAAATACTCTTTAATATATTAAATATAAATATTTTTCAATTAATTCACTATTACCAAGAAAAAAAATAAAATGCCGATTGACTAAAACATTAAATTGTCGTAAAGGTAAAATAATTTCAAATATGAGCGTTATCAACGTACGACGCTGAATTTCATCATCATATAATTTCTATCCTCACATTATTTTAATATTATAATTAATATTGTTAAACCCATGATGAGTTGACTCTTTAAATTTACTTGGTTTAAGTTTCTAGCTTAAAAAATTGAATTGAGTCATAAGTAAATACAATTAAACTCACGAGTATATACATTAAGTTTATCGTTTTTACGTTTATAGCTTACAAAAACCTTGTAAATTCACACGTAAACTCATGTTAAATGTTTCAATTTGATTATGTTTAGTGACTTTTTTTAGTTTTCTATGTTTTGATGATAACTAATAATTGTAAACAAAATATGGTTAATGATTTAAGTCCAATATGTTTTAACCTGATCAAACTTGTATTAGTAACCTACTATCATATTAATTTGAGTTTCAGGTTATCAAACTTGAGCAAAATCTTTTTGAAAGCTTAATTAAAATTTACTAAGTCTTTGATTGACTCAAGCTAGTCATTATTGACTCGAGTCGTAAGTACTTGTGAAATATTTTGAAAAATGATGTTGTCTCGAGCCTTTGCTATTTGACTCCAATAATCTTTTATAAACTTAAATTTATTTTCAAAATGCAAAAGCCTTGACTCAAGCTAATGTTTCTTAACTTGAGCATAGTTTTGAAACTCATTTTTTAAGTGAAATTAGTTAACTCAAGTCATCATTTAATGACTCAAGCTGACGCGATTTCAAATTATTTTCAAAAGATATCTCAAAGTTCATTTACGAATGATGAACTTGACTCGAGCATACTATGATTGACTCGAGTCATGAACTTGAGTAAAATGTTTTAAACTTGAACTAAAGTTATACAGAGATATCTTCATTTAAACTTCAAAGTTATTTTCAAAAAGATGAACTTGTGACTAGAGCTTAGAGTGCTTAACTTGAGTCATTTGCTTGAGTTTGCTTAAATCTAACTCGAGCTAAATCTGTCTCTATTTTACAATCACCGTGTCCGTAAATCTTAAATCTTTTGGTATAATTTGCTTATTTCATATCATCACTCATTATTGTTCTTAACTATGTTTAATTAGTTTGTCAATGAGTTTCAAATTATTAGATGAATGATTAAATGCAGATTAATCAAAAAGCATTAACTATGTTACCTGCATCAAATGTGTCTCCAGAAAACGAAGCACGAATTTAGTTAATCATTCTCTGGACATTTTAAAGGCATTTATGATTTCTTTCATTATTTGAACACCAAATCATCCAATGAGAAGAGCACATGAATGTCAACGAAGAATGCCAGCGATCATTAAACGAATCAAGCATTGTGAGGAACGAACGGTCTTCAAGTCTAATAGTTATATTGATTTGATTACTCTCAACAGTGCATTGAAGACTTCCAACGGTCCTTAATGGTCAAGTTGAAACATTCAATTTGTTCTAACCACTGGAAACACACATGCTCAAACAATCAATACACATTTACTACATATTTATTGTTTCATTCATTTGTGTAATATTTTTGAATATTTATAATCTTTAGCGTTTATCTATCTGCTTTTTAGAGAGTTCATTTCTGAATCAATATCTTTGTAAGAATCTCAAAGTATCGGAACTTTGAGATTTAGATATTTGATTATAATTTATAAGGAGAAGTGAATCCTCCTGAAAAGATTACTTTTGAATATAGAGTATGTAATAAATTAAAGTGATAGTGAAAATCCTAGAGAATCTGGGGACTGGATGTACGTTAAGGGTTGAGACCGAGCCAGTATAAATCTCTCATGTCAATATTTATTCTACTTTCTCTATTATACTCTGTTTTAGATAGTGTGTTTAGGGAAATCAAAAAGATTTTTTAAATCACTCAATTCACCTCCTCTTAATGATATCATGTCTTACAACTTTATATATGAATTTTATATAAATTTCTTAGTTAATTATGAAAATGAATATTGATGGATTTAATTTCAATTATTTGGATTTAAAAATATATTTAAATTAAATTGTTGTCATTTTATATTTTATTTAATTAATTATATACTGATAATACGTATTTAATGAAAAAAGTAACCTCTTACAAATTTACGATTCAAGTTCATAATACTATGTTACTTTATGAATTTGCTTAAATTCAAGAGTTTAACAATCTTAATTTTAACTTCTTTTTTTCGTTGTATTTAGGTAATGACAATCTTTTTTTAGTTGTATTTAGGAATACATGCTCACTATCAAGTAACAAACCCATACTACCATTTTCACAAATTATAATATAATAAAAAAATTGTATTGCTCAGCAAAACTATAAAGTAAGTCCTAAAAGGCATGATATATTTCTCATAAAAAGCGTATACATAAAACTTCTAAAACTAACTTAAAATAAGGAAAAAGCTTCTGTTAAATAATTTTTTTTAATATAATTAGTAGATGTAGATACTACAACAGTATAATAAATAACGGGCAAAAAAGTAGATAATAACAAAGGGGAGATGACATCAACTTATTAAGTTACCAATTAAAGAAAATAATATCATAATAGTTATATGACAATCTAATACCTGTGAGACTTTGCTGATAATAACAAAGGGGAGATGTCAATAGTTACCTTTTCACCTGTAATGATCGTAATTCATTTGTCATTGATCATCTAATATCTGTGAGACTTTGCTGATACTACATCTGGTCTTAAATATAAGATATAATTAACTTTTTTTTTTTGAAAAAATTAAGAAAGTTAAATAAGTTACTTAATGATATCATATGTTGTATATAATTTAATCATATATTAGTTTATAAATAAAAAAAATTAGTTTAGAAGAATAACGATAAATATAAATATTTTAAAATGATTTAATTAGTTTATTTAATTTTTCAAATAAAATTAACTAAATCTTATATTTAAAACTGGAGATACTATTATTTTTATTATTGAGCACGTTGGTGTCATTTTCTAATAATAAATTGGGGGATTACATTACCCACCCACACATATATGTGGATATTTTTGACTTTGAATGATGTTATTTAAATCGATATGGCCAACCTCACATGATAACTTTGCAAATTGTGAGATATGTAGTAGTGGTCCTTGTCTATCACTACGCTCCTGCGACGCCTCATTGAGTCATAATTACTCATCTAAATATTAATATACGGTAATAAATATAAGGTAAAGTTTTTTTTAAAGAGATTAAAAAAGTTAAATAAATTACTTAATCATATTATATATTGTGTATTTTTAGATTATATATTAGTTTATTAGTCAAAATAATTAGTTTAAAGAAAAATAAATACATATAAATACTATAAAATAATTTAATTAACTTCTTTAATCTTTTTTAAAAAATCAACTTAGTCTTATATTTAAGAATTGAGGAAGTATTTGATATAAATTAAAAAATATTAAATTATATTAACTCTTAAGAGCTTGTTTGGTACGAGGGGATGGGAGGGAAAATAAACGGAGTAAATTTTTTATTTTATAAAATTGAATTTAAAAAAGAATGAAAAAAGTGAGATTACAAATTTTTAATTATTATTATTTTTTACTCTTTTTCATCTTATATCTTCTTTTCATTAAAATTTTATGACTTACCTTCTCCAATTTTTTTAATCCAATTTATAACAAGTTTCCCTCCTACCAATAAAAGCTAAAAGTTAACTTTATAACCTTATCCATTCTTGGCTATACACTTTTCAAGAAATCAGGTAAAAATTGTAGGGAGAATTACAATCTGGTTCTAAGCATAAAAAATAATACCAAAAGTCTCAGGACAGAATTCCATTACAAGATTTTTTTGTAATTAATTGAATTCGTATTTACAACTGGAAATGCTATATTAACAACAAAAATTCTTAATCCGCATTTATAACTAAAAATGCTATATTAACAACTCAAAATACATTTTCAATTGTTAATATAACATTTCCAATTATAAATGCGGATTGAGAATTTTTGTTGTTAATATAGCTTTTTCAGTTGTAAATATAACATTTTCAGTTGTAAATAACAAGTGAGAGTTTTTCACTTAATTACAAAAAAGTCCCGGGGGACTTTTTTTGTAATGGAATTTTGGCACGGAATCTTTTGGTAATTATTTGGACCAGATTGTAAATCCTCCAAAATTGTAACTATATACCTTATAAATAGCATAGAAAAATACCCACTCCCCCTACCTTATAAATACAAAAAAAACATGAAACATGTGGCAGAGGGGAAATATTTTTTTATTGTCTTCAACAGAAGTCACCTCTTTAATTTATTATTATATGAATTTATACCATAATTCTTAATTTATTGTTCAACAATCACTTCTCAATTATATTCTCACAATTAACTTTCATACTCCATCCTATACTAATTATAAAATATAGTTGATTTTATTAGAAAAATTAAGAAAGTTGAATAAGTTACTTAATCATATCAGTATGCTTATGTTATATATTAGTTTATTAATTAAACTAGTTAGTTTAGAAAAAAAAAAATAAAAATATTCTAAAGTAATTTAACTAGTTTTATTAATTTCCCTACAAAAATTAACTTTATTTTATATTTAGAAACTGAAGGAATATTAAATTGTGTAAAATTAAAAAAAAATATTAAATTTTAAAATAAAATTAATGAGATTTTAACCGTTTCTTAATTTTATTAGGACAGGAATGAAAATATATATACCTCAGGCCGTAGGCTGATATTTTCATGCCAACTTGTTTAGTCGGCTATCTGAATTCACATGAAAAGTCTAAACTTGTTTCGTTTGAAATTTGCTTTGGTTTCCTTTACCAGCTAAGCTGCACTACGCATTACGCATGTCTGAATTTGCCTCCTTCAAGTTCTAAGGATCATATCTATGGCCACTCTTCTTCCTCTCATTCTCTCTTTCTTCTTCACTTCATTATTTTCACTTTCTTCTGCAACTGATACTCTCACAAAGTCTCATTCACTTGTTGATGACCCAAACGGAACCACCACCACCACGACTACTTTGGTGTCCAACGACGGAACCTTCGAACTCGGTTTCTTCTCTCCAGGCTCTTCTTCAAACCGCTACCTCGGCATCTGGTACAGAAACATCCCTGACACGACCGTCGTTTGGGTGGCCAATCGCCAAACGCCCCTTAAAAACGATACCAATTTCACAACTCCCAGTCGTTTGATCATAAACGATGAGGGAAGTCTCGTGCTCCTCAGCCCAAACGGCACCGTTGTTTGGTCGGCAAATACGACGGTGAAAAGTCAAAGTGTAAGTGTTGTTGCGCAGCTTTTGGATTCAGGGAACTTGGTTCTGAGAAATGAAAAGGACCAGGTTGGTGGTGATGATGATGAGAACTATATATGGCAGAGTTTTGATTATCCGAGTGATACGTTCTTGCCTGGAATGAAGATTGGGTGGGATCTGAGAAAAGTGATTAACAGGGAATTGAGGGCGTGGAAGAGTTGGGACGATCCTTCTGTCGGAGACTTGAGATGGGGTATGGTGGTCGGAGTGACGCCGGAGCTGGTGATGTGGAAGGGAGACGAAGAGTATTATAGAAGTGGTCCTTGGAATGGACTTATTTTCAGTGGCAAAACCACACCAATCTTTGACCTTCACTTGGTCTCTAATCAAGATGAGGTATTATTCATTTTTCTTGGCTTCATATCCCTGGCCTGGACCAAACTTTCAATTTGAAGTCATAGTTTCTTAGTTTTACTTTGGAAATTTGATCCAACTTTCTCTCATATATAATATATGTCATCTGTCTACTTCAGAAGGGTCCTGACTTTCTTAATTTTTTCGCTTCTTAATATATCCTCTTTTCTCTTGTTTGTAATCATTATTATTTGATTCCACTTCTTTAATGCGTCAAAGCTGCATTTTTCTTTAATACTTTTTGTATGTGTTTTTAAATGTTGAGATGTCAACCCATATGTATATTCCTAGTGGTATTTTGTTCTGTTCCCGATAATTTTTTATGTTAATTAATAGTTGATGGCGAATATTGGTCGAGATGTTATGGATAATTGTCACCTTCTTTTGTTGGTTAATTATTCTTAATAATAATGGTTCTTTGTTGGTTAAATCTAAGAATGGTTCTTTGTTTTCTTTCTCGTGGTTCGGCGCCAGGTGGTTTACACTTCCAAGCTCCAGAACAAATCGGTGATAACAAGGGTTATATTGAACGGAACTACTTCATATCGTCAGCGCTATAACTGGGTTGACCAAACTAAAAGCTGGAGGCTTTATTCATCTGTGCCCAGAGATAATTGCGACAACTACAATCTCTGTGGCCCCTATGGAAATTGTGTTGTTAATGACTCTCCTCCCTGCCAGTGTCTCTCAGGGTTTGAGCCAAAATCACCCCAAAACTACAATGCTTTGGACTGGACCCAGGGATGTGTTCGCAGTGAAATGTGGAGCTGTGGGGTCAAAAATAGAGATGGCTTTCGAAGATTCGGTGGGTTGAAAATGCCAGATACTAGAAAAGCTTGGGTTAATTCAAGCATGACACTTGAGGATTGCAGGACGAAATGCTTGGCAAATTGTTCTTGTACTGCTTATGCGAGCTTGTATGTTACTGGGGGAGGTATTGGGTGTTTGATTTGGTTTGGTGAGCTTATTGATCTGAGAGTGGCTTCCACTCCTGGGCAAGATCTATATATCCGAATGGCTACCTCTGAGACTGGTATGAAAACTCTAATAATTCAATCGGTGAAAACCTCCCATTTTGGTTATCCAAAGATTATTTGAGTGCCAGTTTGTTCCTTTGAAGATTTTTAAGCAAATAGAGATTTTGATCATTCGATTGATACACCTTGTCTATTTTAGTGTCTCATTACAGTCTTGTAGATAGTTGAATGGCATGCCTGAACAGTAAACTGATGTGATCCTTTTGTAGTTGGTCTTCAAAGAAGTAGTTTTAAGATAATGATTCCATCATCTTCTGGTTATGGCCTTGAAACAAGTTATTTGCTAATTGCTAATGTCCTTATGTCAGTATGAGATTGGAAAAAAATTACTTTTTAATAGACTGAAACGGATTGTTAAAACTTTGGGGGATTATATTGAGACAAGATGCATCTTTAGAGGTTTAAAATATCAATTCATTCAAGATTTGTACTATAAAGTTTTCTTTTGTTTTGACTCCATACTTCATCTAATCCTCAAATGAATGACTACCATTTTAGTATCTACTGAGTACCATTTTAATATATTTTTTGGCTATGAAATTAAAACAAACTACACTTTTAAGTACTAAAGTTATCCCAAAAGACCAAAACAGAACCTTTGAAGAAGCTAGTTGGTAGTTAAGCTATATTTGGATAATCTGAATGGGAGTAGTATTCTATGCTGATTCATTACTCTGTCAAGTTGACCAAAAAGAATTACTCTGTCAAAATTTTAAAGATGCAAAAAAGCACAAGAAAATGGCGGGGATTGTGGTGATAGCAGTTACAGTTCCATTGGTTGCTCTGGCACTTTTGGCCTTCTCTTGCACTCATTGGAGGAAAAGAAAGCGTAGAGGTAAACTTTCTTATTTGCTATATTTTATTCAATAGCTAAACCATCTGGCATGATCATGAGTATTATATGAACAAACATGACACTTCAAAGATTAAGAAAAGTCTTGCATGTGATGGCACAACACATGATTTTTCCTTCAAGAATTGTTCCTCTTTTATGATGTTAAACTTGTTTAGTCGATACAGAGAAAACCTCCATACAGAACAACAATGAAGGTCAACAAGAGGACTTAGACCTTCCGTTCTACGACCTTGCTACAATTGTTCATGCCACTAATGACTTCTCAAATAACCTGAAGCTTGGCCAAGGTGGTTTTGGACCAGTATATAGGGTATGTGTATTTGTGCGCACATAATTATGTGTATGTCTATATACAAGCAACGTGCCTGTTAAGAACAAAGGGCAATCCATCATTTTTGAATTTTCTGTAAAAAATTGTTAGGGTATTTTAGCAGATGGACAAGAGATTGCTGTCAAGAGGCTATCGCGGAGTTCTGGACAAGGAATAAAAGAATTTAAGAATGAAGTGTCGTTGTGTGCGAAACTTCAACACCGAAATCTTGTGAAGGTTCTTGGTTGTTGCATCCAAGGGGAAGAGAAGATGCTTATCTATGAATACATGCCCAACAAAAGCCTAGATAGCTTTTTATTTGGTCTGTGTTTATGCAAACTCTTGTATTTAGCAGAAAGATAAAAATTCAATTATATCATATCAAAATTAAAAGAATTTATGAACTTGGCAGATTCCAGGCAGAACAAATTCCTAGACTGGCCAAGGCGCTTTCATATCATATTCGGAATTGCTCGAGGGCTTCTCTATCTTCATCAAGATTCTAGATTACGGATCATACATAGAGATCTTAAAGCAAGTAATATTTTGTTAGATAGGGAGATGAACCCAAAAATTTCAGATTTTGGCATGGCAAGAATGTTTGGTGGTGATCAAATTGAAGGGAATACAAATAGAATAGCTGGTACCTAGTAAGTAAGTCTTAAATTATTGCACTCTATTTTATATCCACTATTAAAGATTATTAAGTCATTTTTAACTTCTTTCAGTGGTTATATGTCACCAGAATATGCCATTCATGGGCTATTCTCTATTAAATCTGATGTATTTAGCTTTGGTGTGTTACTATTGGAAATAGTAAGTGGAAAGAAAAACCGAGGAGCTTCATATCCAAACCAGGGTTTTAACCTTATTGGACAAGTGAGCAACTAACTAAATTTCATTTTTTGCTCTGTTTGTTGTTCAAAGTTAAACCTTATATATAAAATCTTGACAAATGTGTAATATTCAAATTTTAGATTTTGAACTCTTTAATTAGTGGTCTGCTCTCAAAAGCATACATAGTTGCCAATATTTTGTAGTCCATGCAGATTTTAAACGTTACTTGAATTATTTATATACAACACTAAAGTTATGGTTAAAAAAGAAAAGAAATTTTAAATGTCTCGCAAATAGGGAGGATCTATCAGTTAAAGTGTTGTTTTTTGCTTTTTTTTTTTTTTGGGGGGGGGGGGGGGGGTTAAAAGTTTTGACATTCTTTACAAAATAAGCACAGACTAATTTCCATGTACTCTTTCCTTTGATCCTAATCTTGTCTGAGCTGAAAAGTAAATACAAGTGAATATGGCATAGTTCCTTCTTAGTCATATGATCCTAAATGTAGGGCATAATTTGTAGTGCAATTTGCACTGAAAACTAGGTCTTACAACTGGAGGTAGTATTTTTTTTAATCTACTCTTCCGGTCCTTAATATAAAACATATTTCTCTAATTTGATTGGATTTAAGAAGTTAGTTGACCTAGTTAACATGACATGTATTTTCTAAAACATTCTAGCTATTTTTCTTAATTTACCCTCCTCGTTGATTATTATAGAGAGTGCATCAATCGGAGTAAATTAGGAAAATATTGATAAATATAAAAACGATATCTTATATTTAAGACTAAGATTAACTCTCCAAATATGTCTTATATTAAGAACTGGAGGAGTATTACTTTTTGGTGGATACAGTCTCATGAATACTTCCGCTTTTTTAAGGTATGGAGATTGTGGAAGGAGAGCAACCCATTGGAATTGGTTGATGGCTGTTTGGGGGAAGCTTTTAACATATCAGAAGCGCTGCGTTGTATTCAGGTTGGTCTTCTGTGTGTGCAAGTTCATCCTGAGGATAGGCCAAACATGGCCTCAGTAATTGTGATGTTGAGCAGTGAGAATGTGTTGCCTGAGCCTAAGGAACCTGGTTTCTTGATTGAGAGGATTATGGTGGGAGAAGAATGTGCTTCTTCTGGCAACCAGATATCTTCTTCAACTAATGAAGTAACTATGACTCAGTTAGAGGCCAGATAAGGTCTTATTTTACTTCTTTCTTCGTGATGCACGTGGAAGCATTTCATTTTGTTTTCTCATTGTATATTCTATGGAAATTCATCATTCTTGCAGATAATTAGAGTAAGTACGGTATCTTAAATTAGTTGTAGTGATATGCAAGTTATATGATGAGTGAGATTTTTGGTTTGTATGTAGTTTTCTTTTTTTCCTTATTCTGTTGTGGACATACTGAATTAAACTCTGATATGGCTCTTTACCAATTGATCGATTCTCTCTTTTTGGGTAAAAACTCAATTTATTTCTTACCACTTGTTTTCATTCACAGTTTGATCTCTCATATTTCAGATCTCATCTTAATTTGGTTCTTCATTTGTGACCTACTTATCTTTGCTTATAGACAGTGATCTGGCTCATTTTCTTCGTGACTTGTATCAATAGTTGGAGTGATATCAATGTTAGATCCTGAGTTATATATTTTCTTTTGAGATTTTTTTTTTTAAAAAAAAAAAACTAGAAGCCATCTATCCCCTGGTTAAAACCCCAGCTAAGCAGGTGATTTGGCTGATATATGGACATTAATCCAGAAAAAACAGCATGAAGCACAATAAATTAACAGTGATATAACTTCCCTTTGTCCTACATTTTCCCCAACCACTCTCGAAAATGATAGACGTAGTTTTGCTGTTGTTCTGTGCAATACACTTCCCTGATTCCCTTTCCTTTTCATGTATATGCTGGAAAACAACATAGAGCAATACAAAATTGTAAGCAATATCCCTAACAGTTGTTTATCTAGGCTCCATCTCAGTTATAGAAAATATATTCATTGAATCTGGCATGTGACTGCTGGCAGAAGATTCGCTTGTAATTGGCATATTTTCTAAGAGGAAAGTCATCCTCACTACTTAACATCACAACCACATATGCCATGTTTGGCCTATCATTAGGACGGTATGCATCGCAATACTTCTGATTCAATATAAGACTCTTCCAAATGTGCATCAATCAATTTCAGTGGGATGTTCTCTTTACACAATCTCCATGCCTACACTAATACCAAACATCTATCAATTGCCAATTCATTAAAGATAAAAGTGAAGTTAGGTTACTAAGTTACTAACATGCCCGATAAGATTATGACTTTGGTTTGCTAAGGAGAACCTTCGATTTTTCTGTCCACTCACTATTTCCAGTAGTAATATTCCAAAGCTGAATACATTAGATTTCATGGAAAATATCCCATTGATTACGTATTCAGGTGACTGCTGAAATAAGTCATCTACGAGTCAATATTATCTTCAATAATGTGTACAAATACAAATCATAATGTAATTTTAAGTGATACTCACTATGTACCTTTAATTATCCTTGCATTCTCTTCAATTTGATCACTTCCAAAGATCCTAGCCAAGTCAAAATCTGATATTTTTAGATTCAATTCATTGTCTAGTAATGAATTACTTGCTTTAAGGTCTTTATGAATGATTTTCAATCTAGAATCTTGGTGAAAATACATGAGCCCTTGAGCAATTCGACATATAAAGTGAAAGCATTTGGACCAATTTAGGAGTTTGCTTTGAGGGGAAGATCCTATAGAGTTATGAAAGTACAAAAAAATTAGTTGTTATTCAAAATTGAGTTAAAAGTTGTTGATGAACATACAATCATACGGACCAAAAATAAATGAATCTAAACTCTTATTAGGCATGTATTCATAAATGAGTGTTTGTTCCTCTCCTTTGATACAACAATTGAGAACTTTAACAAGATTTTGATGTCGAAGTGTGGCGCACAATATAACTTCGTTCTTGAATTCTTCCATTCCTTGATTAGAATTTTTGCAAGTCGCTTGACAGTAATTTCTTGACCATCAACTAACTTACCCTAACCATAAAAAACATTTTCATTTATTAAATCATAAATCAAAAGGCTTAAATCACTTTATCTACTCTTGTTCTTCAGTTTGTTGCAAGTTACCTTGTACACCAGTCCGAAACCACCTTGGCCAAGCTTGTTCTCAGTTAAGAAGTTGTCGGTAGCACTAGCTATCATATCAAAGTTATAAAGAGGAAGCTCCATATCTTCCTAGCAGTATCTTCATCACTGTTTTCTATGGAAAAGGTTCTATCAGTTTACTCTGAAGCATGGCTTAAAGCATACATGATTTGTAAGCATAAATGCAGAAACAGAATTCAAAATTTGTCCTTTTATACCCTTTAAAAAATGATTAAAGAAACTTAAGAATGTTTACCTCGAGATTTTCTTCTTCTATAAATACAGAGGAAAGTGAAAAGCATCACAACAGCTGCTAAAATGGTAGCTCCTATCACAATTCCCTTTCTCTTGTTTTCATTGGCACCTTCAGGGTTAGCTTCACATTGTAGGCAAAGCCAAAAAATGAGTTAGCTAAACATGAATAGATGTAATAAAATGGACACACACCCCTACCTATTTCTGTATCTGTACCGGCAAGGCGAATATATAGATCTTGACCTACATTTGACATTTGATTCATGTCAATCAGATCCCCAGACCCTATGACACAGCCACTTCCTTCTCCTCTGATATCTGAATTGGCATAAGCAGTACAAGAACAATTTTCCCAGCATTTGGCTTTACAGTCTTCAAGTGTCGTACTTGCATTAACCCAAGTATGTGTAGTATCTGGTAATTTCAGCCCACAAAATTTAAGAAAATTGTCTTTACCTTTCTCCTTGCAGCTCCACTGTTCACTCCGAACGCACCCTTCTGTCAGTCAAACATGTCCCAATTTTTGGGTGATTTTGGCTTGAATCCTCCCAAGAATTGGCATTTGGATAATTCAATGATACAATTTCCATTCGAGCTGCAAGTTTTATACTTTCCGCTGTTAGCTCTTGGTAAATCACCCAAAAATTTCCAACTCTGAGTATCTTCATCCCAGACCAACCTTTGCATTGCATATTTTGTTTGGTTCAAGACATCTAAAAAATCTCTGTTTCATTGTTGAGAGTGTACATGAAGTACACCTCATCTTTGTTGGAAATCAATGTTATATTGCTGTTCACTGAAAATGAGCCACTAAATGAAACACCATTTCAAGCGCCCATCCTATAATATTCCGTGGAGCCTTGCCAGAAAACCTTTTCTGGTAAACTGTGAAGCATGAGCTCGCTTCTAAAGTGTCCTGGAGAAGGATCATCCCAATTATTCCATGCTGTTGAACGCCGATTAAGACCAGTTCTTAGGTCCCATCCTAACTTTATTCCTGGCAATAATGTATCAGAAGGATAGTCTAAAAGCTGGACAATTGGACTCGATACCTTCTCTGTTGAATTTACCGACCAAACAAGTGTGTCATTCTTGTTCAGAAATACTAGGTTTCCCTCTTTATTTATGATCAACTTTCCTGAACTGTGTTTGATTGGATTTTCACGGTTGGCAGCCCATACAACAGTTCTAACTGGTATGGCTTTGGACCAGATTCCAATAGAGCGATGTGACTTTGAACCTAAGCTGAAAAATCCCAGTGCAAACTTTCCATCTTTAGACACCAAGGTGGTTCTTCCATCATCAAGAAATGGCTGAGATTGTGTAATAGCATTAATAGAAGTTGCAGAGGAGGCCAATGGAAGGAAAAAACAGAAGAAGCAGATTTTGCCCAATGCCTTTAAAAAACTAACGTTGACTTTAACTTTCTAACGGTATAGGGTGAAATTACTACGTTTTGAAATTTCAAAGGCAACATTGAGCCTAAAATTTTTTTTGAGGCAACATTGCTGCTAAGCGAAAACTTCCGGAGAAAATTTGCACCTTAATCCATACCTTAAAGTAATTTATTTAGCTTGTTTGATATTTTTATCAAATGGATCTTATATGTAGAATATGGGGAGTAGTATTATGAAGCATGAGTTCACTTCAAAAGTCTCCTGGAGGGGGATCATCCCAACTTTTCCATGCCGTTAAGTGTCGGTTAAGACCGGTTTTAAGGTTCCATCCATACTTTGTTCCTGGCAAAAGAGTATCAGAAGAATAATCAAAACTCTTCCACAAGTAGTACGATTGGTCTTGCTCATCTTTAAGAACCAAGTTTCCAGAGGCTACAAGTTGTACGATTGGTTTTGAAGCTTTCTTGGTTGAGTTTGCTAACCAAACAACAGTCTCGTTGTTGTTCTGGTTCTGGCTTAGGATTAGGAGGTTTTCTTCTGGGTTTATGGTCAACATGCCACAATTATTCTGGACTGTTTTTTCACAGTTGGCAACCCAAACAATCTTTCTAACTGGCTGAAAATATTATCAATGGCAGTGGCTAACAGTTGAGAGAATAATAGAAGCATTTTGGTATAAACAAGCACATAAGAAGGATAGCCATTGCTTTATTCACAGTATGGGCAAGTTACACACATTCGGTACTCATGACAGTGACAACTTACAAGCAGTCAGGCACCATGGTGTTGACTGTTGAGATCTTTAGTTCTTTCCTGTCAAAATATAATTTAAATTGTTTAACTGATTTGTAAATTAAAAAAAATATTTTTAAAACAATTAATAGTATTATCGTTTTAAAAAAGAACTAGTAGTAAATATATTATCTTTATTTTAGATTGTGTACATATTTAAGGAAAAAAGACAAACAAATACCATCGCTTGAACTTAAAAATCCCAAATAAACAATTTCTTACTATGATGATTTGTATGATGATTTGTTGATTGCTCTACAAATGTAATCAATACCTATACTTTTATAGATAACAAGACTGATTCAAGATTTCGAAGTTCAAGTAATATATTTTTTTTTTTTGGTCTCTTTCCCTAGATTTTTTTTCAAAAAAAAAAAAAACTTAATTTGGATAGTCCAAATCCGACACTGAAGCTGAATCCTATCTCTTGTCCATAGTATAAGAGCTAATTGGAGTTGAATTTGATCTAAAATATGAGTCCTTAATCCATTTGGTCTACTACATTTATTATTTTTCCCCCAAATATATAATCTAAAGTTACATAGGCATATTTTAAGGAGACACATTTACTCAAATCAACCAATTTATTATGTTTCCTTAATGTACATGATGGGAGAGAGTATATAGGAACGGTGGATGTCAAAGAAGGAAAAAGAAGTAAGCAAGGCTGAAGAAGCACACTGATATACTTGAACGGTTGAACCCATGCAAAGGTTGACTAACAAAGAGAAATGCCATCCCAACTAGCTTGTTCACTTTTCTTTTCTTTTTTCGTTTTGATGAATGTCTCTGTTTTTCTTTTTTGGGAAAATCCCTTTTAGGTATGAAAGGACTAAAAAAATATTAAAACGGTCATAGGGAAGTTTCTGATGTAGAAAAAAGTCACATTGACAACTCTTTCCGTAGATATTGACAACTCCAACTGTGAGTTTTAATAACTTCTTAAAACTTTTTTGACATTAGAATTTTCTCTGGCACTTTTTAAAATTTTTTGGTCTTTTGAGACTTTAATGAGATCCCCCACTCTGAATAGCTCGTTCACTTTTTTCCAGTACGGTCGACAAATTATTTTAAGTAGTAGATAATTCTCTTCGTGCAATGCCCGGTAAATTGTGATAATACTTATAATAAAATCAGTAAATTTTCAAACTTACATAAGTCACCTTTGGTTTGACTAATTTTATGAAATTACGAATCTATATATATATATATATAAAAAAGAAAGCACAAAATGCAGAGTTATAATAATGGCAAAATATTTGGGCAAATATCATCTAAATCCTATTTATAAGTCACTTCCAGCAAATTTTACACATACTAAGAAAAATCTAAACTTTATTAACTCTGCCAAAAAATTCAACAACTTTCTAACTTTATTCCTATTTAGTATATATTATATCTTATGAGAATAAAGTTAACACAATAATAAATGAATAATACAATTGTACACTTATATGAATTTTTTTTCCTTTACCTTATAAATAGGACGCAAAAATTTATCCTCTTTATTCTATAAATATGACTAAAGGAATATCATTTAAGTACCCAGTCGGAATATTAATTAAAATATATTAAGGACCTTAAAGTTCAAAAATGTCAAACAAAAGAGGCAAATTTCAGGCCTAATGTAACCTTTGACTTGTCTGGTGGGGGAAACACAATGAAAGAGGTTTTATTTATTTACACCACAAGCACAGTGCAAAATCAAGAGTTGTTTCGCAACAACATTGTCTTGCATTAGCAAATAGCCCGCCATATGCTTAAGAGTATGTTCATTATTGGTCCAAAATCAATAAGTATAATTGATTTTACCTGGCTCCTAACATAGTCATAGATATTTCATTACTTGAAGAAATTGCATGATTATTAAGATATTCTTCCCTTACAGGGATATGATCCAAAAGGAGACCGGGTTCTTTAGGTTTAGGCAATACACCCTCACTACTCAACATTATAACCACAGATGTCATGTCTGGCCTATCATCAGAATAGTATTGCAAACAAAGAAGACCGACGTGGATGCATCGCAATACTTCTGATTCAACATACGACCTCTCTAAATGTTCATTGGCGAATTTTAGTGGGACTCCCTCATTCCACAGCCTCCATGCCTATAGCAATTCAAAACATAGAATCAGTTGCAAATTTTGGTAAAGATAAGAGAAAAATTAGGCTCCTTGTTACTAACATGTCCAATGAGATTAACGCTTTGTCCTGGCAAGAACAACCCCTTGTTTTTCATGCCACTCACTATTTCTAGTAGTAGTACTCCAAAGCTGAACACGTCAGATTTGACAGAAAATAGTCCTTGCATTGCATATTCAGGAGCCATATAGCCACTATCATAAGTTATCAAGAAGTTAATGTCATATCTAGTAAAGTACATATATACAAAATCAAATATAAAGAATACTTACAATGTGCCAATGATTTGCTTTGTGTTATCTTCATTTTGATCTCCCCCAAATATTCTTGCCAAACCGAAATCTGAGATTTTTGGATTTAATTCACCATCCAATAATATATTACTCGCTTTAATGTCTCTATGAACGATTTTTAATCTAGAATCTTGATGAAGATACATAAATCCCTGAGCAATTCCACGGATAATGTGAAAGCGCTTGGACCAATCAAGAAAGTTACTATCAGAACCTACAATTTTGTAATGTAATGATACCATCATTATCCTCGAAGAAACAAATGAAAAAGGATGAAAGTCTACTGATTGGGAATACAAACCAAAAATAAATGAATCTAAGCTCTTGTTGGGCATGTATTCATATATGAGCATTTTCTCCTCTCCTTGAATGCAACAACCAAGAATCTTAACAAGATTACGGTGTTGAAGTCTAGCACACAATCTGACTTCATTCATAAATTCACAAAGCCCTTGGTCAGAACTTTGTGAAAGCCGTTTCACCGCAATTTCTTGTCCGTCTGCAAGTATACCCTACCATTTTAACATCATGCTAATGAATGACAATATGGAACATCATAAAGTACAAGGGTAACTGCAATAATTACTATTAATAATTTTTTTTGTGGATAAACTCTTAGGAAAAAGTTAATTGCGTTCTTACCCTATATACAGGACTAAAACCACCTTGGCCAAGCTTGTTGTCTGATGAGAAGTTATTAGTAGCATTAGCTATTACTGCAAGGTCATAAATACGTTGCTCCATATTTCCTTCATTGCCTTCTTCCATGTTTACTGCTATCAATGTTTTCAGCTCCATGTTTCCATCAGAGCCTTCTTCCTCTTTTCCTGCTAACAAGGTTTTCTTAGTTCACCACGTTCGAAAATTATATGAAACATCAATAAATAAATAAAACTATTAGTAGCATTAGCTATTTTGGCAATTTCATTTATAGGTAGCTCCATGTTTCCTTAGGAGCTTTTTCATTGTTTTCTATTCACAAGGTTCTGATAGTACACTTTGATACACTAAATGTGTCAAAGGGGGAAAAAGAAAATGCAGTTGCATAGGGAATGTTTACCTATAGAGTTTCTTCTGCTCGCGTAAATGTAAAACGAAGTGAAAGACATAATAACAGCCGATACAGTGGTCACTGTTATAGCAATCACCTTTGTCTTATTTCCATTAGCTTCATCGTGTTTAACTTCACAGGAAATTGAACCAAGAGTCAACAGACAAAAAGTTGAGGTTGCTAAAGCAATCAAAAGATTATTGAAAATGATCACTAAAAGGCCACACCTGTTTCTGGAGAAGCAAGGCGAATATATAAATCTTGGTCATCAAAGGGAAGCTGCCTTATATCAAGTAAATCACCAAACCACATAGCGCAGCCACTACCTCCTCCTCTGACATCTAAATTAGCAAAAGCATTACAGGAATAATTTTCCCAGCATTTGGCTTTGCATTCCTCAAGTGTCATACTTTCATTAACCCAAGAATACGTAGTATCTGGCAATCTCAGCCTACTAAATTTTACAAAATAATCCCGGCTATTTTCCTTGCATCTCCACGATTCTTTGCAGGGGCATCCATCAAACCAGTCCATTGCGTTCCATTTCTTGGGTGATTTTGGATAGAATCCTGTCAAGCAACGGCATATTATTGGTGTCTCACCCACGACACAGTTTCCATTTGGGCCACAACGACCATATCTGTCGCAATTATCAACTGGAGCAAAACTAAGTGTAATCCACCTTTGATCATCTTCACTCCATATCATGTCCTGTAGTGAGTATAATGTCTGGTTCAAGACAAATCTAACAATCAGTGACTCATTATTTACATTATAAACTGTATAAATCTCATCTTTATTCCAGACAAACTTTAGCTCATACAGTGGATTGGTCATCGTATAAGACATGCCACTGAACCGAACACCATTCCAGGGACCACTCCTCATATACTCTATTGGACCCTGCCAGCTTATGAAATCAGGATAATTGTGTAGTGAAAGCTCTATTGCCAAGTCTCCATAGGAAGGGTCATTCCAATTCTTCCATGCCGTGTAACGACGATTAAGATCAGTTCTTAGGTCCCGTCCAATCTTCATTCCTGGCAAAACTGTATCAGAAGGATAGTCAAAGCTTTGCCACAAGTAGTTTTGGGGCTTTTGATCCTTCCCATCTCTTACAACCAAGTTTCCAGAGCCTAAAAGCTGCACAGTTGGACTCAAGGCCTTCTTGGTGGAATTTGCTGACCAAACAACAGTCTCCTGATGGTTGAGAAGTACAAGATATCCCTCCTTGTTTATGCACAGCTGGCCAAAGTTGTTTTTGATAGGTGTGTCTCGGTTGGCAACCCAAACAACAGTTCTGCCTTGGATTTTGTGGTACCAGATTCCAACATAGCGGTCCATGGAACTACCTAGGCTGAAGAAACCCATTTCAAAGACTTCATTTTCAGAAACCAAGGTCTGGCCATCAGGAAGAGACTTGAACTGGGTAAGGGTATCAGTTGCAAAAGAAAATCTGGAGAAGAACAAAAGCAGATGGGGAAGAACAAGCAAACAAGGAAGGATAGCCATTGGTTTAATGAATTGAACTATACTGGAAAAATATAAATATACCACTGGTCCTAATGTGGTGCATCTCCAAAGGGAAGCCCCACAGGAAGTACGCAGGTTGACTAAGTGCTCATGAAGTCAGAAAAACTGTTGTCTTCCCATCACGGTAGAGAACATAATTATCAACACAAGAATGAGATACTAACCTTTTCAAATTTATGAAACAGATTATGGCATCATATTCAGAATTCCAAACTTAAATTCCAACCTCAATGTAATGCTTTCTGTCAACAACCATACAGATCCAGCATGAGTACTGGGTTCCATCAAATCCTTGTAGTAGGTTCTATCAAGGCCTTTTCATTGTGGATGACATTGAATAAAAATTCAATCAATCATCAATTGTCACGCTTAGTGTGCCACTAGTTGCGTTGGTTTATTCTTTTTAGAATGTTTATAATCCAACAAACAAATAAACCAATTCATAGTATTAGTATTAATTAATTCCTTTTTGTACAGAAAAAAGTTTAAGCGAATTGGATCTGGGGTGCTTACCAGGTCAGGCATGCCTACTGCCATTAATTAATATCTAGAGAACTAATAACCAACTCATTCCTCCGCATCATCCGCATCTAAAGAGCAGACAAGATATAAGATATAAGGCGACGTCATTATATCAACTGATAACCAACTCATCCCTACGCATTATTTGGATAATTGACTTCTAAGCATCAAATTGTTTTCTGCTTGTCCTAATGTAAAGGAAATTACCGTTTCATTAATCATTTCTACCAGTTGAAGCCCAAACTATTCAGATGGTAAAAGGTCGCAAGAAGTATAAAAAAAAATTTTTCCCCCTAAATGCCACAAGTCAAAATTTGCAAAATGCCTTTGTTTTTAATTCCGTAAGTAGATTTCAATAACTACTTTACCGAAGGGGAATCAGGCTGCTTACTTTCTGCACTATCTGCATATAGATAGATAGAACTTATCTTTTTTTTAAAAAAAAAAAATCTCTTAGGTCTTAGCTCTAATCCACCAAATTAAGTTTTTCTCGGTCAAAATAGTTGAACCAAAACTCGCAGGTTGACTAATAATATAAATTGGAATTGGAAGGAAAGGGGTTTAGACTTTAAAAAATTAGTCCGGAACCAGAACGAGACACAAACATCGAATGGATACAGAAATGGTATAAACAGAAGAAAATTAAGAAAGACCACTGTACCTGATCTCGCTGCTTCAGTTGGTGGAAATTAGTGGGAGAAGACACCAAGTTCCGAGCTTCCATCTTTCGAACACAATTGGTTGCAAGATGATGGAGTGAATGAGACTGGGTAATGCCGTAATAGGACCAGCCATTAGGTACCGTTTGGTTGAAAGAATTGGTGGGAAGGGAAAGGAACTTAAACAAGTTCCTTTGTTTGGTACGCAATTTGGCCTAGATCATTCTAAGAACTTGAGTTCCCGGGCCTACCAATCTTCCCTCATATGTGGGAAAATCAGATCCTACCAAAATTGGTGGAATTTCAAGTTACCACGCCACTATTTACATTTTTTTGATAAATTTACCCCTCAAATTTAAATTTAGCAAGAAGTTCGAACTTGGTAGAAAAGTTCAAATTTGGTGGGAAATTTTTTTTTTTCAAAAGTTTGAACTTCATAAGAGCATAATTTTTAAAAATATATTTTAGCAAAAAAATATTTTTCCTTTTTATTTTGAATTAATTACTTTTGAGGGTAAAATAGTCATTTCATAGTTCTTTACCAACTTTCATCCCTTCATTTTCTTCCTACCAAACAACTCATCATATCTCAAGCCATCTTTCCTCATTTTTTAAAATTTTCCTTTCCCTTCCTTTCCCTCTTTTAAGTTTCTTTCACTCTTCAAATTTTCTTTCAACCAAACGGGATCTTAGTTGCAGAGGAAAATGATGGACAAGTGAACGTAATAGGTAATAAAGAAGGGAATTATATTTCTGCCTTCCAGGAAGAGAAGCTATCTGCCTCAAGATAAAACAGTGCAGTTTTACTTTCTTTCTTTTTCCATCTCTAACCCTAAACGCATGTGCAGGGGCGGCATCTCAATCAAATTCCCTAGACTAGCGGCATCTCAATTTTCCATCTCGATCGATTGAACAGGAACCCCAAAGAATGCAGCACAGTTACTGATATAGTTGTGCTATTTCATTCGCAGACTTAGAAGATTTCATTCTCAAACTCGTTTGAGTGTGATTCAAGGTAATAATGGTGAACAATGATTCTAAGAATATATATGTGAGTGTGTGCATCTGTGTGTTTTTATATGTATGCATATTTGTCCTTTTACCCAACGCCAGTACTGGGAAACGCAGATCCAAATCGGGTTTTCTAACGTCACTTTTTCCTTGAGAGCCTTTCGATTTTTTCACCCATCCTCGTTTGGATGAGAAACTGAGAAAACCATGCTAGGGTTCACTTCTCTCTCCCAACCGTCAATCTCAACTCCATTTTTTCCAGCTTCATTGCAAAGCCCTTCTTGTTGTTCTTACTTCTTCCCCTTCTCTTCTTCTTCTTCTTCGATCTCTAGAAAACCCCTCACACTTATGGTATTTGCAGAGAACAATAATGGGCCGAACGAACTGATGGAAGAAGACAAACCGGAACTAGACGAAGTTTCTTCAAATGGGGATGAAAAGGAAAATTCGAGCAAAGATCGACGACCCTTCTTCTTCAATTTCAATTTGGGGACTCTCCTTGATCTTGACCCTGACAATGTCTTAGCCCTTTGCCTGCGAGATGGAAAAAAGAAAGAAAGTAAAACTGCACCGTTTTATCTTGAGGCAGATAACTTCTCTGCCTGAAAGGCAGAAATATAATTCCCAATAAAGAATAGGCGTTGTGGGGTGGTTTATGTTTTCGGTTTTTTAAAAAGAAATTAAAAAAACAATTATATATATATATATATATATATATATATATATATATATATATAAGCTGTTTGGACAGTTATTTAATAAAATTATATTTTTAAAAGTGACACGACAGTGACAGCTGTAGGTGGCAATAGACCTGTTTGGAGAGCCAACTTCTGCGCGTTTGATGAGCGTTTGGTGAGCGTTAGCAGAGAAGCCCAACAACATTGATTTTTGCTCGTTTGGCTCAATGTTTTCTTCATTGTACTTTTCCCTAAGGCTTTATTTGGGAGTTCCATTTTGGAGAGAAAGGAAAGGGAAGAGAAGGAAATAAGGATTTTTACAGATCCCCCAAAACCCTCATTTTTCAAAAAAAAATAAAATTCCCCCAATATGGGGGTTTTAAAAGGGAGAATACATTAATTATATTTTTATCCTCTTTCAAATAAAACACTCTCATTATTTCTGATTTCTTTTTTCTTTTCTATTGTTGGAATGTGCACGAAAATATTTTTTAGAGAGATAAATACTTTTTAGAGAGAGAAAATACTTTTTGTAGAGGAAAATATTTTTAGAGAGAGAAAATACTTTTTCATGGGAAAATTTTTTTAGAGAGAAAAAATACTTTTTTAGGGGAAAAATATTTTTTGAATATAAAAATTACAAAAATAATTTGTTTAGAAAATTTTAATTTTAATTTATTTGTAAAACATAATAATTATATTAATTTTTAAAAAAAATGACAAAATGATAAAAATAACTCATTAATCCTGCATTTTTCTCTTTTACTATTTTTTTAACTCCCAAACAAAGGGAGGAAATATCTTTCATTTTTCTTCCTTCTCCTCCCCTCCAAACTCCTTGCATCTCTTTCTTTTCCTTCTTCTCTAGACTCTCAAACAAAGCCTAAAATGAGCTTATTTCCTACTGAAACGCCACAGACGCTTTGGTCCCTTCCATCTCGTCCTCTCTCCCGAGTCCCTTCCTCAGCGTGATTTTTTCTTCTTTGATTCATCCTTTTTCGATCCACAAATAGTGATAGTGTTTTCTCCCTCTTCGATCTAGTTGTTTTCAAAGGCGAAAGAGGACGACAGATGGCGGATAGTGTGCGACGTCTTTCTCCATCTTCGATCTGGAGATTTTTTTTAACTTTGAGCCATGTTTTTTTAATTTCATTTTGCTATTAAATTTCTGGGTCTGTTTTCTATTTTACGATTCAATTTTTGGTTTATGGATTGTTCTTCTTCTTGGTTGTGATTTTTGTTCTGTGATTTCGATCTGGAGATTTTTTTTTACTTTGAGCCACTTACAACTCTCTCTTTTTCAATAGAATATGAAGGGGGAGTGAGAAGGAATGAAGTAGTGATGCATGGAGAAGAACAAAGAATAAAAGAGTGAGAAAGGTGGAGAAGGAGTAGATGTTGAGAAAGGAAAGCTCGGTCATGGCGGAAGGAGAGAGAAGGGAAAGATGCACTTGGGTTTCATTTAACAGAGAATTTTAACAATGTTAGTATAATTTAATAGTCAAAGACTAATGGATATATAACATATTATATACTAAGTTAGAAGGCACTTGGATGGATTTTTGAGACAATTATAGTGAGATCCCAGATAAAAGAATTATCAAGAAGTTTTAATATGATTTATTATCATTTCTTAAACGAATTATATACTCCTAAATTTTCATTAGACTTTTTTGTAATTAAATATTCATTATATTTAATTAAGAATTTTTATTGTTTTTTTAATAATATTTAATTTTTTCAAATTAAAATTAAAATTAAAATTTCCATTAACTCAATATATACAACTAATATGTATATGTAGTAGTCAATAATATAATTCATGTCCTTTTCAATTATTTTCCATCTCAACTGACTTTTCAAATAATAATCCAAATACACATCAATTAGAAAAAAAAACCACTTTTGTAAAAAGTCAAAGGGGCAATCCAAACACAAATCAGATAGCTTAACCATTTCTACCGGGCTCTTTTAAAAGTCAGTAGCTTTTAAGCCACCATTCCTACCGCCAACCCAAACAAGCTCAATGATGTTGCAGCGATTATTGCCAACTATGACATAGTGGGTTTGTTTGGAGTGCAGCAATATGAATTTTTTCTGTGGTAACTTTGAAAAATAAGTTAATTAACGTAGTAAACTGATTTTGGGTCTATTTGAGTTAAGCTTAAATTCACTGAACTTAAAGCTCAAAAAGCTCGTTAAGTAAAAAGGTTCATCATAGAACTTTTTTCTAAAAAGCTTTCAGCTTTTTGACATGGGTCCCGCCACTTCTACTACCATCAATTCAAACACAAATCATTATCTATAACCTAAAATTCTTCCCACCAAGTTTTTTTTTAAAGTTAGATACCTTTTAAACTATTGCTCCTACCGTCAATCTAAACAAGCCCAGTAATGGTCAACACGGTGGTGGTATAATATTCATAGTGTGTAGGTAGGGACCCCAAAAAATAAGAAATAGAAAGCCAAAAAAAAAAACCCGTAAAAACTATTTTGATTTATAGGTTAAAAAAAATCTATTTTTTTAAAAAATGTTGGGTTAAGGTGAAAAAATACTCATAAACTTTTACCCAAAGTGCATCCAGCACCATATGTTTTTTTTTTTTGGACAAAAATACCCATGAACTTTTAAAAAGAGTCCAAAAATACCAAAACCATTTAAAGAACATAACTGCCGTCAATTTCTATGCTAGGGCCCATATTATTATTGTGAAGGTTCCAAAATACCCTTTATGAAAAAAACGACAAAGCTAGAACCTTAAAACTTCTAAAATTCATGGTAAACAACATCTTTAAACTTCTAGTACTGCTAGCCTTACCTCCACTTGCTGAAAGCACCTTAGCTCCTGCAGAAAATATCACATTTATGAAAAGAAGCATTTTCTCTTCCCTTGCCGAGTGCCTTTATTGAGCTTTAGCTATGGGGAATCCCAGTCTAAGGTATTCAGCTTTGGTGTGATCTCTTTCTTCTTTCCCAAATCAACTAAAAAAGTATAACATCGATCAAAATTGTTGTTTCACATAGAAAGCGAAGGTGTCGAAATCCACTAAGACATAACGAATGCTCGAAGCAGTGACAAATGGAATATCCCTTGCGAAAGCGGTCTACCCTGTTTTAATGAATGCTTCAATCCGTTAAGTAGTATCCCTTGCCCAAGCATCAAACAAGACATACATCATAGAATATCAATCTCAGAAGCATTTTGCGACTCAGAACAAAGAAGCAAAAATCAGGGCAAGATGTAAAAAAAGAAGCATAAATCAGGGATTGAATTCATAGAAGGATAAATCAATCTCAAAAGATGTAAAAAAAATGCAGATGAAGAGTCAAATCAAACTCAGAATAAGGCTGATTACGGGCCACAAACTGAAGGCAAAAATCAGAGCATGAAGAACATAGAACATAAATCAACCAACAAATCTTTCAACAAAGCACAAATCGCAAATCAAAAAATAATCAGCAAACTAAAAACTAATCGTGACCTTTATCTATGATAAGCTTCGGCCAAACCAGAGGAGAAGAGGGAGCAGATGAAAAGGGATCTAGGTTTTTAGCTGACCCAGTTGCAGATCAAGAAGCCATCGTCGACGGTAAAGACCCACGATGATGGTTTGTTGTGTGTCTGCCATTGAAGTAATCGCGACCTCCAGTCTTTGAATACCAGTCGAGTCCCTCAACATCTTCATCTCTGAATCTTGCCTCCATAGCCAAGCCACTGAAAATCGATCCACCCTCATCCACCGATCAGTGAAGACAAGGAAGAAGTCAAGTCATCTCTATGTTTGTTTCACCGCCGTCGTTACTGGAGAATGCCGCCACCGTCCTCGACATTAGAAATCTGGGGGTTGCTATCTTATACATATCTGGGCCGACGATGAACAAGGGATGGGAGGAAGGGGGGGTTGCTATCTCATACATATTTGGGCCAACGATGAACAAGGGGTGGGAGGAAGAGGGTTCTTTGGAGATAGGGGCATTTTGGTAACTTTCTTGACAATAACTGGGGCCTACAACATAAAAGAAATGGCAATTATGTCGTTTTAACGGTTTTGGTATTTTTGCACTCTTTTTAAAAGTTTATGGGTATTTTTATCAAAAAAAATAACATATGGTGTTGAATGCACTTTGGATGAAAGTTCATGGGTATTTTTGCACCTTAACCCATATTAAAATTGTTTTCTAAACAATTGTTATATTTTTTATTTTTAAAAACTGAAAAAAAATTTAAGAAAATAAATTTAAGCAGGCCTTAATAATTAATTTTTTTATTTATTTGTAGAACCATTGGTTTTTTAAAACCCATTTATCTCCTAATAAATTAATAATGAAATAGCTTTATTTATTGATAACATTACATATGCAAATTTAGACTTAAAAGTTGGAGTTAAATGAATTTTTTTTTCGCTCAAAAGTTAAATGAAAATATAAGATCTTATAGTTTTAATACTATTGTTAGTCATTATAATTGATTTAAAATTTTGATTTTAGTTCTAGTTTTGGTTTCTATAGTT
The DNA here is from genome assembly GCA_037074495.1 of Acacia confusa. Taxonomy (NCBI): domain Eukaryota; kingdom Viridiplantae; phylum Streptophyta; class Magnoliopsida; order Fabales; family Fabaceae; genus Acacia; species Acacia confusa. Next base: position 8,519,297 of record CM073509.1, read on the forward strand.
TCATAAAAATTTGATATGATGATCTCTATATTTTTAATAAGTTTTGATTTTGGTCCTTATAATTTAATTAATTTTTGTTTTTAGTCTCAATAATTTTTTATCAAGTTCTTATGAAATTAAAGACTAAAACAAAAATACATTAAATTATAAGGATCAAATGTAATATCAACACAATCTTAAAAGTTGAGAAACCGATTAATGTGTGTGTGAGAGAAAGAGAATTAAATGGAAAAAAAGACAGAAAAAGAATTTTAAGATTTCAATTCTAAATCAAGTTTATTACTAAGATAAAGGAATATTGAAACTTGATAAAAAAATTCATATTTATTTGTTTGAGAAATACCTAATTTAAAATTTTGTAATTTCAAAGTTTTTTTCCCCAATTAAAAGTGGAATAATTAAAAAAATTCATACTTTTTTTTAATTATCACCTGCCTAATCTTTTAATTTAAATATATACTTTAATAGTTCTCATGCATATTCTATTCTTATTGGGGAGATTTAAAAAGAGAAAAAGACAATAAAATATCACTTGAACTTCAAACTTCTAAATTAGTCTTGGTGCATATAAGAGAATAGGTATTTAACTAGAAAAATATTACAATTGACAATTCATTTTAGTAAGAAATCACTTATTTGAGATTTTGAAATTTCAGTTATATTCTCTTTTTTTCTTTTTAGCAATTTAAAAATGAGTTATATACTATCATGTATAAGAAAATAATAATCCTGATTAAATATCATGGTTAGTTGTGTCATTGCCTTTGTGTGTGTGTCTAGATTAGCTTTTAGATAATAACTTTTGAAGAAAAAGTGAAAAAAAAAAAATGATTTCAAAGAGTAGATTTTGGAGAATAAGTCTGGAATTTTTTTTTTTAAAAAAAAAAAATATATATATATATATATATATATATATATATATATGGAAAACCATGGTTTTTAACCCTTAAATATAATCATAATTCTTAGTCAAAACCATAGTTTCATAGAATTTTTGACAGTATTTGGATAACTTATAACTTTACTTAAACAATAGTTTTGAGGGTTAAAAGCTATTTTAAATTTTGTTTGAGTGTTGCACTCCTTAACTTTTAAAATCATTATTTGACTAGGGTTTCAAAGCTTGGTAGTTTGGGTGTCTCCCATTATGTATAACATGTATTTGGTTTAAAACTCTAATATGGCTCTGATTTTTAAACCTATAATTTCAGTCAAAACCATAGTTTTAAAAGATGTAATCAATAAGAGATAGCAATTCAAATCCTTCGTTACTGAAAGCAACAGCTCTCTTTGATGTACAAGAGAAGAGAACCTCCATTTTCCACGTGTTGTTAATTCTTTATTTTTTTTTATGGGAAAAGGATAAGAGAAAATTCAATATTATTTTCTTTGCTTTTGAAAGAAAGGGGAGGTAAAATAATAATACATGAACTATTCTATATAATAATAGAAGTTTTCTTGGCTAGCTATATATCATATAAAAAAAAAATGTATGAAGCTCAAATGATCATGAATCATCAATAAAATACTCTCTTTATATATTGTTGAAGCTGTAAAGGTTTCAATGGCAGATTCAATATGATATCATTTTGTTACCTATATTCGTTTTTCAGGATTACGTGGCAGCAAAAGAAAAATGATTTATTATTATTAAGGATACTGTATTCCCTTATTAAGTAAACTAATGGTCTCATAAAAAAAGGTAATCCTTTTTTTTTAATTTGAATCTACATATTAGTCTCCATGCTTGGTCCTAATGGTTAGCTTTTAAAATGAGTTATATATTAAATATAGAAAATAATAATCGTTATCCAACATCAACATCAAACTTAACGTACACGAGGAGATAGCCACCATTTTCCACCTTTGTCGGTTCATTCTTTTTTTTTTTCCTAATTAAAAAAAATACTCCCTCCGATTCTAAAAATATAATGTATATAATAGTTGACATTTTTTTAGAGATTAAAAAAGATAAATAAGTTACTTTATTATATTATATGTTGTGTATCATTAGATTATATATAAATTTATATGTTAGGTAAAATAATTTAGAAAAAAATGAAAAATATAAATATTTTAAATAATTTAATTAACTTCCTTAATATTTCCAAAAAAAATCAACCATATCTTATATTTAGGAACATATCGAAGGAAATATTAGATTATTGCATATGAGGAGAGGATGTGGAGGTAGGAGAATGCAAGTTAACTATGATACCTAGGACAAAACTGAAAATATCAAAATATGATGGGGCTAAATATGTCACAATAATATGTTTTAGGGAAAATGTCATTTAAATACTAGATGAAATTCCAAAACCCCAAAACGGTTGTTAAAAAATTAAAAGAACCCAAAGGTGATGGAGAGAAATATGACATTTTAAAATTTAAGTGTTGTTGAGTCCAGCACAAACAACTACTACATCCTAAGTTCTACAAGTGTGTTATAATCCTAGTCCCTTTCGTTGAGATACTGTTAGATACTTCATTGTTATCCAATTTCAAACCCAACAAGAGATTTAGGTTGAGTCATATATGGTATAACAACCCAATTTTAACAACATAGGTTCAAAACAATAAGATTGGTTTGAATAATGGGTTAATAGAGCAATTAAACAATTAAATGTCATTCTCTCTGGTCAAAGAAGCTCTTTTGGTTCAAACTGTGATCTCGTGGCGTGCTCTAAGCTTCGGTCTCCAAACTCGCTATTTCGCCTCCAAGCTTTGGTCTCTAAACTCATAGTTGTAGCATTTTTGGTGGTTATGGTGGAACTCTTCGACGGCAGTGAAAGAGGAAGTTGTAGCTGGCAAGGAAATAAAGGCGTAGGTGAGAGTGAGAATGAAGAGAGGGAGAGGAGAGAGAAAGAGAGTGGCTAGGAAGAGGAAGAGATGAAGAGGAGAGAGATTAGGGGTATTTTTGTAAAAACACTTAAATTTAAAAATCCCAGATTTCTTCCCATCACCTCTGTGTTCTTTTAATTTTTTAACAAACATTTTGAGGTTTTGGAATTTCATCTGATATTTAAATAACATTTTCCCTATTGTAGACTCTAAAAATTATAAGGAAGATTTACTATTACCTTGAGGAATTGGTCTCCATAATCAAAATCATAACAGAATTTGTGATTCTTGATGTATTGTTTTCACTCACATGTGATTTTTTAAAGCATGATTAAAATTGTGATCACTTACAAACTCCGATATTTATTATAAGTCACTTTTGAGAAGAAATGTGTGACCCTTATCATAAGTCACTAAGTGGAGGTATTATTATTATTATTATTATTATTTTCAGGATTGCCCCCCATTTAAATTTGATGCAATTTTCCATTTTTTCCCTCAAAATATAATTTATGGTTTTAGATAAGGTTATTTTTTTAAAAAAAAAATCATTTTCAACAAATTTGATAACTTAATTACTCCTCATTAGTTTTTGTCCAGTGGTTAGAGATGACTTTTAATAGGGAAAAAGACGATATTTAGAATTCAAAACAAAAACTTCAAATTCACTATACGTTTATTTGCATTACAAAATTGATAGATGCACCAAATTCTTAAGATACGATAAAGGTCAGGAAAAGAAAATTGTTCATTTTAGGGATGCTATTTTAGGAAGTTAATTCCTACTTTACCTTGCTTGCAACAAGGTCATAGATCCTTCATTACTTGAAGGAGTTATATGATTGTTAGAATATTCTAACCTAACTGGGATATTTTCCAAAAGGAAACCAGGTTCTTTAGGCTCTGGCAATACACCTTCACTGCTCAACATTATAACCACAGATGTCATGTCCGGCCTGTCATCAACATAGTATTGCAAACAAAGAAGACCGACATGGATGCATCGCAATACTTCTGATTCAACATAAGACCTCTCCAAGTGTTCATCGGTGAATTTTAGTGGGACTCCCTCATTCCACAGCCTCCATGCCTACAACAATTCAAAACACATAATTAGTTCCCAATTTTGGTAAAGATAAGAGAAAAGTTAGGCTCCTTGTCACTAACATGTCCAATGAGATTAACGCTTTAAAATGACAAGAACAACCCCCTGTTCTTTATGCCACTCACTATTTCTAGCAATAGTACTCCAAAGCTGAACACATCAGATTTGACAGAAAATAGTCCTTGCATTACGTATTCAGGAGCCATATAACCGCTATCATAAATTATCAAGGAGTAAATATCAGATCCAGTAATGTGCATACTTACAAAATCAAATATAAAGCATACTTACAATGTGCCAACTATTTGCTTTGTGTTATCTTCATTTTGATCTCCTCGAAATATTCTTCCCAAACCGAAATCTGAGATTTTTGGATTTAATTCACTATCCAATAATACATTACTCGCTTTAAGGTCTCTATGGACGATCTTTAATCTAGAATCTTGATGAAGATACATAAGTCCCCGAGCAATTCCACGGATAATGTGAAAGCGCTTGGACCAATCAAGAAATTTACTGTCAGAACCTACAATTTTGTAATGTAATAATACCTATCATTATCCATGAAGAAATAAATGAAAAAGGATGAAAGTGTGCTGATTGGGAATACAAACCAAAAATAAATGAATCTAAGCTCTTGTTGGGCATGTATTCATATATGAGCATTTTCTCCTCTCCTTGAATGCAACAACCAAGAACCTTAACAAGATTACGGTGCTGAAGTCTTGCACACAATTTGACTTCATTCATAAATTCACCAAGCCCTTGAGAAGAACTTTGTGAAAGTCGTTTCACCGCAATTTCTTGTCCGTCCGCAAGTATACCCTACCATTTTCACATCATATAAATGAACGCCACTATGTAACATCATAAAAGAGAAGGGTAACTGCAATCTTTACTATTAACAATTTTTTTTTTGGATAAACTCTTAGGAAAAAGTTAATTACATCCTTACCCTGTATACAGGACCAAAACCACCTTGGCCAAGCTTGTTTTCATATGAGAAGTTATTAGTAGCATTAGCTATTACATCAAGGTCATAGATACGTTGTTCCATATTTCCTTCATCGCCTTCTTCAATGTTTAATACTATCAATGTTTTCAGCTCAATGTTTCCATCAGAGCCTTCTTCCTTTTTTCCTGCTTACAAGGTTTTCTTAGTTCACCACATTCGAAAATTATATGAAACATCAATAAATAAAACTATTAGTAGCATTAGCTATTTTGGCATTTTCATTTATAGGTAGCTCCATATTTCCTTAGGAGCTTTTTATTGTTTATTGTTCACAAGGTTCTGATCGTATACTTGTATACACTAAATGAGTCATAGGGGGAAAAGGTGAACGCAGTTACATAGGGAATGTTTACCTATAGAGTTTCTTCTGCGCATGTAAATGTAAAACGAAGTGAAAGACATCATAACAGCCGATACAGTGGTCACAGTGACAGCAATCACCTTTGTCTTATTTCCATTAGCTTCATCGTGTTTAACTTCACAACAAAATGAACTAAGAGTTAACAGACAAAAAGTTGAGGTTGCTAAAGGAATCAAAAGATGATTGAAAAATGATCACTAAAAGGCCACACCTGTTTCTGGAGAAGCAAGGCGAATATATAAATCTTGGTCATCAAAGGGAAGCTGCCTTATATCAAGTAAATCACCAAACCACATAGCGCAGCCACTGCCTCCTCCTCTGACATCTAAATTAGCATACGCATTACAAGAACAATTTTCCCAGCATTTGGCTTTGCATTCCTCAAGTGTCATACTTCCATTAACCCAAGAATACGTAGTATCTGGAAATTTCAGCCCACTAAATTTTACAAAATAATCCCTATTATTTTCCTTGCATCTCCAAGATTCTTTGCGGAGGCATCCATCAGACCAGTCCATTGCGTTCCATTTCTTGGGTGATTTTGGATAGAACCCGGTCAAGCAACGGCATATTATTGGTGTCTCACCCACGACACAGTTTCCATTTGGGCCACAACGACCATATCTGTCGCAATTATCAACAGGAGCAAAACTAAGTGTAATCCACCTTTGATCATCTTCACTCCATATCATGTCCTGTAGTGAGTATAATGTCTGGTTCAAGACTAATCTAACAATCAGTGACTCATTGTTTACATTATAAACTGTATAAATCTCATCTTTATTCCAGACAAACTTTAGCTCATACAGTGGATTGGTCATCGTATAAGACATGCCATTGAACCGAACACCATTCCAGGGGCCACTCCTCATATTCTCTATTGGACCCTGCCAGCTTATGAAATCAGGATAATTGTGCAGTAAAAGCTCTACTGCAAAGTCTCTATAGGAAGGGTCATTCCAATTCTTCCATGCTGTGTAACGACGATTAAGATCAGTTCTTAGGTCCCGTCCCATCTTCATTCCGGGCAAAACTGTATCAGACGGATAGTCAAAGCTTTGCCACAAGTAGTTTTGGGGCTTTTGATCCTTCCCATCTCTTACAATTAAGTTTCCAGAGCCTAAAAGCTGTACAGTTGGACTCAAGGCCTTGGTGGAATTTGCTGACCAAACAACAGTCTCATGATGGTTGAGAAGTACAAGATATCCCTCCGTGTTTATGCTCAGCTGGCCAAAGTTGCTTTTGATGGGTGTGTCTCGGTTGGCAACCCAAACAACAGTCCTGCCAGGGATTTTGTGGTACCAGATTCCAACAAAGCGGTTTGTGGAACTACCTGGGCTGAAGAAACCCAATTCAAAGATTTCATTTTCAGAAACCAAGGTTTGGCCATCAAGAAGAGACTCAAACTGGGTAAGGGTATCAGTTGCAAAAGAAAAGGAGAAGAACAAAAGCAGATGGGGAAGAACATGACCAAAGCCACCTTGGCCAAGCTCGTTGTCTGATGAAAAGTTATTAGTTGCATTAACTATCACCGCAAGGTCATAAATACGTCGCTCCATATTTCCTTCATAGCCTTCTTCATTGTTTACACCGATCAAGGTTTTCAGCTCCATATTTTCATCAGAGCCTCCATCCTTGTTTGCTGCTAACAAGGTTTTCTTAGTTCACTTTTGTAAATTAAACTAATTATATAAATACAAAATAAAAAACAATTAGCGGCATGAGCTATTTCTGCAATGTCATGTAGGCAGCTCCATATTTCCTTAGCAGCCCTTTTCATTGTTTACTGTTAACAATTCTTTCGTATTACACTTTGATACACAAAATGAGAGAAATATTTTTAAAAAAAAATAAGGAAAGGAAATTGTTCTTTGGGAAACATAATGACATCAAGCTCAATAATGTTCAATTATACTCCAGATAACCCCCAGATGTCGTAAGAAGATGGGAATGTTTACCTATAGAGTTTCTTCTGCGCATGTAAATGTAAAACACAGTGAGAAGCATCACAACAGCCAATGCAGGGGTCACTGTTGCAGCAATCACCTTTGTCTGATTTCCTTTAGTTTCACCACGTTCAGCTAGACAAAGAAATATACCAAGAGTCAGTAGACCAAAAGTTGAGGTTGCTAAAGCAATTGAAAAATGATCACTAACAGATCACACCTGTTTCTTGGGAAGCAAGACGAATATATAAATGTTGGTCATCAAACGGAACCTGCCTTAGATCAACTAAATCACCAAACCACAAAACACAGCCACTACCTCCATCCGTGATATCTGAATTAGAATAAGCATTACAAGAACAATTTTCCCAACATTTGGCCTTGCATTCCTCAAGTGTCATACTTTTATTAACCCAAGAGTGTGTTGTATCTGGAAATTTCAGCCCACTAAACTTGACAAAATAATCCCTGTTTTTTGCCTGGCAACTCCAAGATTTATTGCGGATGCATCCATCAGCCCAGTCCAAAGCATTCCAATTTCTGGGTGATTTTGGCAAGAATCCTGGCAAGCACTGGCATATTGGTGTCTCACCCAGGACGCAGTTTCCATTAGGACCACAACGATTAATCTATCACAATTATCCATTGGCACAAAACTATAGGTAATCCACCTTTGATCATTTTCACTCCATATTATGTCCAGTAGTGAGTACAATGTTCGGTTGAAGACAATTCTTGCAATCTGTGACTCATCTACGAGAGTAGGCATTGAATAAACCTCATCTTTATTCCAGACAAACTTTGCTTTATACAGTGGATTGCTCGTCGCATGAGAGACGCCACTGTACCGGACACCATTCCAGGGGCCACTCCTCACATACTCCCTTCGGCCTTGCCAGATTACAAAATCAGGATAATTGTATAGTACAAGCTCCGCTGAATAGTCTCCAAAAGAAGGGTCGTCCCAATTCTTCCATGCTGTAAAACGTCGATTAAGACCAGTTCGCAGGTCCCATCCAAACTTCATTGCCGGCAAAAGCGTATCAGAAGGATAGTCAAAGCTTTGCCAGAAGTAGTTTTGAGGCTTTTGATCCTTCCCATCTCTTAGAACCAAGTTTCCAGAGCCTAAAAGCTGCACAATTGGATTCAAAGCCTTTGTGGTTGAATTTGCTGACCAAACAACAGTCTCATCACGGCTGAGAAGTACAAGATGCCCCTCTGTGTTTATGCTCAACATGCCAAAGTTGTTTTTGATGGGCCTGTCTCGGTTAGCAACCCAAACAACTGTTCTATCCGGGATTTTGTGGTACCAGATCCCAACATAGCGGTCTGTGGAACTACCTGGGCTGAAGAAACCCATTTCAAAGACTTCATTTTCAGAAACCAAGGCCTGGCCATCTGGAAGAGACTCGAACTGGGTAAGGTTATCAGTTGCAAAAGAAAATCTGGAGAAGAACAAAAGCAGATTGGGAAGAACAAGCAAACAAGGAAGGATAGGCATTGATTTAATGAATTGGTGTACACTAAAAAAAATAAATATACTACTGATCCTGATGTGGTACATGTTGAAAGGGCGGCTCCCCCAGAAGTATGCAGGTTGACTTGGTGCTTTTCAGCGCAAGAATGAGATACTGAGATCCATAAAATCCTTGTAGTAGGTTCACAGAAAGGAAGGTTGAGGCCATGTCTTCGTGGATGATATTTAGTAAAAATTCAATAAATCATTTCAATGTTGATATAATGGCTATGCTTCGTTTGTGACTCGTTGTGTTGGTTTCTTCTCTTTAGAATACTAATAACCTACACACCCCTCAACATTATATGGATCTAAGGAACCAGACAAGAAGATATAAGATGTAAGGAGAAATCATTATTCCAACTATAACCAGCTCATCCCTCCGCATTATATAAATAATTGATATCTAGAGTCAAATTGTTTTTTGCTAGTCCTAATGTAAAGGAAGCTACCCTTTTATTTATCATTTCTTTTTTTTTTTTGGTCAACATTTTATTTATCAATTCCACCAGTCGAAGCCCAAACAAGTCAGACGGTAAAAGGATTTGAACTTTAAAACTTAGTCCGGAACCAGAATGAGCACAAACATCAAACGGATGCTGAAATGGAATAAACCGAAGCAAATAAAGAAAGAACATTGTACCAGATTTCGCAGCCTCAGTAGGTGGAAATTACTGGGTGAAGAAACCAAGTGACGAGCTTCCATTAACTGCAGAAGAAAATGCCGTAATAGAATCAGCCATCAGTTGCCTCCATGAGGATGAAGTGGATGAGACTGGGAAATGCCGTAATAGAATCAACTATTAGTTGCAGAGGAAAAAGGAGGGAGAAATGAACGCGCTCCATAATAAAGGATGGACGTTAATGGGATTTAATCATTTTAATTTTTAAGACTACTGCTTTTTTCCAAAACGCATTTATCTCCTAATAATGGAAGAGGATGTCAGGATATCCTCTGAATCCATTTTCCCCTGATAATGGAATAAATTTACGGGTGAATAACGAATAAATATAAAATGAAATTCCAAAACCATGTCTATTAAAATTTATAAATGATATAAAGATTATATATATATATATATATATATAATACTAATATTCTAATTGAAGTCATTCTCACTAATTAAATTTTTATAAAGGGACTTATCTCTATTTTTTCCTAAATTTTATGTAATTTAGTATTTTTTTAATTTTCCCAATATTACATTAAATATTTTTATTTTTATAAAATTCATGTTCTTTTTAACCATTTTATATTTTAACTTACTTTTGCATTAATCATCTAAATAAGTTTCAGTGTATTAAATTGGCTTTTTTAAAAGTCAATCTAAATATAAATTGTAATATATAATTTAACTTTTATTTAATCTTATATTTGCAAAAGTCATATTGAAAAAAAAATCATTTCTACTAATGCTAATCTAAACACACTTATTATAGTTGATCAAATTTTGGTTTTAGTTTCCGTCTTGCTCCCTATAATTTCATAAAAATTTGATCTCATCCCTATTTTTTTAACAAGTTTTTATTTTGGTCATTAAAAGTTGATTGAATTTTGTTTTTATCCCTACTTTTTTTTACCAAGTCCTTATAAAATTAGAAAACTAAAATAAAAATTCAATCAAATTGTAAGGATAAACAATAATATTAACACAATTTTAAAAGTTGAGAAACCGATATATATATATATATATATATATATATATATATATATATATATATATATGAATTAAAAGTGGAATGATTATTTAATTTCCTTAATATTTCTTAGAAAAGTTAATTGAATCTTATTCCTAGTACTAGTATTAAATATCATCTATAAAGAGACAGCAATTCAACCCTTAGCTTGCCCTTTTTTTTTTGGTTCCGGTGTGTGGATGCAATAGCTCATTTGACGGGTACGAGAAGAGAACAATCATTTTCCACACTTTGTTAATTCTTTATTTGTTTATAAAAGTATGGTTGACATATTAGATTAGATGAGATGAAAATAATAGATGAGGGGAAAAGAATAAGAGAAAATTCAATATGATCTTATTTTCTTTTGAAAGAAAGGGAGGGGAAATAATAAATAATACATGAACCATTATATCTTTAACTATTTTCAATGATTTATCTTCTCTCTCTTTACATAAAAAAAAAAAAAAAAAATAAGGCCCTCTTTGCTACACGGATTCTGTAGGGAGGGAAAGGAAGATTAGTAAGTTCCCCTATTTGGTATGCATTTTGAACCAATCTTCCTTCATATGTGGGAAGATCAGATCCCACCAAAATTTATAGGATCTCAAGTTCCCACATCATTATTCACATTTTTTGACAAATTTACCCCTCAAATTCAAACTTGGCGGGACGTTCGAACTTGACGGGAAAGTTCAAATTTGCAAGGAAAGTTTGAACTTAGCAGGAAATTTTTTTAAAAAATTTATTAAAAAAATCAAATGGAATACACATTTTTTACCATAAAGAGAAGAGATAATAAAATTAACATAAAGTTGGTTGGTGGAATAAGATCTTGCTAGGTCCCAATGGATCTCGAGTTCGAATTTTTAAAGACAGAAAGAGAAGCCATAAACCCCAAATCTCAAAGACGTCCCCCTGTGTTTATGTTCAACATGCCAAAGTTGTTTTTGATGGGTCTGTCTCGGTTTGCAACCCAAACAACAGTTTCTCCAGGGATTTTGTGGTACCAGATTCCAACATAGCGGTTTGTGGAACTGCCTGGGCTGAAGAAACCCAATTCAAAGAGTTCATTTTCAGAAACCAAGGTCTGGCCATCGCGAAGAGATTTGAACTGGGAAAGAGTATCAGTTGCAAAAGAAAATCTGGAGAAGAACAAAAGCGGATTAGGAAGAACAAGCAAATAAGGAAGGATAGCCATTGATTTAATGAATTGGTCTAAATGTTGAGACGAGTGTGGAAAGCACAGCCCTCAGAAGAATAAAATGTTCACTTGGTGATCCTGATCTCAGAAAACCGGTATTCGTTCCCTTCAATGTGGACAACCAGATTTTCAAAGCAATAGTTAGTGACTTTTTCAAACGTATGAATAAGAGTGTGACATCATATTCAGAATTCCAAATTCAACATCCTTGTAGTAGGGTCAGGGAAAGGAAGGTTGAGGCCCTTTTTTTGGGGTGATCTTCAACATAATTGACTTCTACCATCAAATTGTTTTCTGCTTGTCCTAATCTAAAGGAAATTACCATTTTTTTTAATAATTTCTACCACACATATTCAGACAATAAAGGGTCGCATGAAACTTATAAAAGATTTGGTTTTGTAAAAAAACCTGAAGAAGAACAAAAGCAGATGGGGAAGAAGAAGCAAATAAGGAAGAATAGCCATTGATTTAATGAATTGGTCTAAACTATACCATAGATCCTGACGTGGCACGCGTTGAAAGGGCAGCCATTAAGAAGTTTGCAGGTTGACTATGTGCTCTTCAACTCAGACAAACTGTTCTGTTTCCTTCACGATAGAGAACATAATTTTCAACACAAGAACAAGATATTGACCTTTTCAAATTTATTAATAAGATTATGGCATCATATTCAGATTTCCAAACTCAAAATCCAAATTCAGTGCAAAGCTTCCTGTCAACAAAATAACAGATCCAGCATGTGTACTGAGATCCATCAAATCCTTGTAGTAGGGTCAAGGAAAGGAAGGTTAGGTCCTTTTCATTGGGGGATGATATGTAAACTATAAATACATATATTAGGTAGTTAGTTGTTGTTATTAGTTAGGTAGTTAGTTGTAGGATTAGTTAGTTATTTGATTGCCTCGAGAGTCTAAGTCTCTACCTATATATATGAGGAGGCTTAGGCTAAGAAGGATTATGCTTAGCATCACGGGATTTTCTCTTCTCCCTTTCTGTTGTGTGTCTTCTCTCTTTCCCTCTTTTTTCTCATTACAGAATTATGATTCTATAACAGATGATATTGAATAAAAATCGAATCAATCATTTCATATGGATATATTTGCTAGGCTTAGTGTTTTTTCTTTTTAGAATGGTCATATATTAAACAAAATATAAACCAACTCATAGCAGTATTAATTAATCAATTACTAACTAGAGAACTAAGAAGTTTGCAGGTTGACTATGTGCTCTTCAACTCAGACAAACTGTTCTGTTTCCTTCACGATAGAGAACATAATTTTCAACACAAGAATAAGATATTGACCTTTTCAAATTTATTATTCAGATTATGGCATCATATTCAGATTTCCAAACGCAAAATCCAAATTCAGTGCAATGCTTCCTGTCAACAAAATAACAGATCCAGCATGTGTACTGAGATCCATCAAATCCTTGTAGTAAGGTCAAGGAAAGGAAGGTTAGGGCCTTTTCATTGGGGATGATATTGAATAAAAATTGAATCAATCGTTTGATATTGATATATTTGCTAGGCTTAGTGTTTATTCTTTTTAGAATGGTCATAATTAAACAAAATATAAACCAACTCGTAGTAGCAGTATTAATTAATCAATTACTAACTAGAGAACTAACAACCATCCCCCCCCCCCGGGGGGGCATTATCTGGATAATTGACTTCTAGCACCAAATTTTTTTCTGCTTGTCCCAATGTAAAGGAAATTACCGTTTTATTAACCATTTCTACCAGTTGAAGCGCAAACAACTCAGATGGTTTTTGGTCACAAGACGTATAAAAGGCTTCGTTTCTTATATGTCACAAGTCAAAATCTGCGAAATGCCTGTGTTTTATCCCCGCAAGTCAATTCCAACAACTACTTTTCCGAAGGGTAATGAGGCTGTTTCCTATCTGGATTTGGATAAAACTTGTTAAACAAAACTCTGTGCTCTAATCCACTTATTAAGTTTTTCTCCGACAATAATTGAACCAAAAATCGCAGGCAGACTAATAATATCAATTGGAATTGGAAGGAAAGGGGTTTAATCTGTAAAACTTAGTCCGGAACCAGAATGAGACTCAAACAATAAATGGATACCGAAATGGTAAAAACTGAAGCAAATTAAGAAAAACCATTGTACCTGATTTCGCTGCTCCAGTTGGTGGAAATTAGTGGGTGAAGAAACCAAGTGACGAGCTTCCGTTAGTCGCAGATCGAAATGCCGTAATAGCATCATCCATTAGTTGCAGAGGAAAATGGAGGGTGAAATGATCGCGATGGGTAAGAAAGAAAGGACGATTACTGAATTTAATCTATTATTTTATTAATTTTTAAGGCCACTGCTTTTCCCCAAAACCTAAAAGAAAAAAATATCTCCTGAGAAATTCAGACTTAAAAGTTGAAATTTAATGAAAATATAAAATGTTGAAGGTTAAAATTCCGTCCGCACATATTTGAAGATGATCTTCATGGTAAATATAAGATAAAATTTTTATATTTTTTAATATTTTTCTAATTTAACCCTATTAATACTTTTCAACAATAATCAAGGAGAAGAGAAAATGAGGGAATTAAGAAATGTAACTTGAGTGTTTTAGAAAATACATATATTATTAAGTAACTTAATCAACTTCCTCAATATAATCAAATTATATAAATATACCTTATAATAAAAATTGGGAGTATTATTCTTTGAACCCACATTCCGGGTAAGGTCATTAGTGTTTCTATACATGTTATATGACAGCAGCTCATAAGTTGTGGTAAAGTTGTTTGGGCTTTGGGTTAGTTGATGTTGTTTGGGTTTTGGGCTTTTATTTTAAGCTATTATGTTGTTCTTTAATTTAGGGTTAAGATACAAAAATATACATATAAATTATCTCAAGGAGCGCTCAGCACCAAATGTTTTTTTAGGTGCAAAAGTACATATATGGTTACAAATTAGGTGCAAAAATATCATTTGACTGTGAAGTTTGACTTATTTTTACTTTCAAATGTGCAAAAATACAAATGTGATTTGATAAAAAGAGCGTCCAACACCAAGTATTTTTTTTTAATTTAATAATTTTATTTTAATTAAATAAAAATTATTGTTTCTCTAGATGTAATTCCTGGGAGGCTAAATTTTTTAATTCCATAATTTATTTTCTTTTTTAAAATCCTTATTAAATTTTCTAGTTAATAATTAATAAATGAGTATTTATGCATTTACAATTTGATATTATAAACACTATACTCAATAAAAAAATAATAATTTTTTTATCTAACAAATTGAACCAAAAATTATTTAAATAATTTTTCAATCAATATTATTTAATTTTTATTGCATTTTCTAATTATGCAATATAAATGTTTGCACCAATAGTGATTTTAAAAAAAGAAAATAAATTATGGAAATAAAAAATTTGGCCTCTAAAAAATTATACCTAGACCAATAATAATTTTCTTTTAAATGAAATAAAATTATTAAATTAAAAAAATACTTAGTGTTGGACGTTCTTTTTGCCAAATCATATGTGTATTTTTGCCCATTTGAAAGTAAAAAAAAATTCAAACTTAACGGTTCAAAAGGTACTTTTGCACCTAATTTATAACCACGTATGTACTTTTGCACCTAAAATCACATGTGCATTTTTGCACCTTAACCCTTTAATTTATATTACTACATAATATATTTTCGTTAACAAGAAAAAAATAGAAGTTAATTTTAATTATAAATATAAGATATTTTCCTTGTCATATATATATATATATATAAATATATATATATATGTATGTATATATTATTTTTATACAAACTAATTAGCTTAACTTATAAATTAATATATAACTAATAATACACATAAATATTTTAGATAAGTAATTTACCATGTACTATGATTGAGTGACTTATAAGCTAATATATAATTTGATGATGCACATAAGCATTTTAGAGAGATCAAGTAACATATTTTATAATTGAATAACTTATTTAGCTTAATCAAATTTCTTAAATTAATCAACTAGCTCTTATATTAAGGGTCGGAGATAGTAGTTGGTTTTACTCTGTATAGTTTCATAAAAATTGTTTCTGAGTTCAACAAATCATACCTATACTTTTAACAAGTTTTGGTTTTGGTCTCTATATTAAACTTAGATTAAATCTTTTATGAAACTATATAAATCAAAACCAATTATTTGAAACTAAATAAATTAAAACCAAAATTTGATCCTATCAAATAATAAAAACCAAGAATAATAGTAACCCACTTTCAAAGTTGATAAACAAGAATGTATGTGAATTAAAAGTGGAATGATAAATTAACAAGTTGTTGGTTGATATGGTAAGCAATTTCATCTCCATGGGTAAGGAGGACACAAGTTTGAATCCTAAAAAGAGCACTTGTTGGGATGGAATGCTTCCGACTTGATCCAAAGTAACTTGGGTATAATCTGAGTTCATTAAAAAGAAAAGAAAAAAGTGGAATGATTATTTTTTTATTTTCACCTTTCAAATCTTTTAATTGAAATTAACACTGGTTAGTTTTCAAGATTATTCTTAATCTTGATGGTGAACTTTAAAAATGAGTTATATATCTTATATAAAAGGGAAAATTGTATTTAGGTCCCGGGTAAGAGAAAATACAATAAAATAATCCTTTAAAATTTCAAATTGCATTTAAGTCTCTTGAAACTTTTTTACAATAAATTTTAATTTCACTAACATGTCCAGAGGCGTTCATTAACAAGTCCAGAAACGTCCACTGACAAATCCATAGGCATTTATACTGACGAGTCCATGGGTGATGGGTGTCTATTGACAAGTCCATGAACATTTGACAATTGAAATTTATTGCAAAAAAAAAATCTCATGGGACTTAAATGAAATTTTTGAGATTTTAAGAGATCATTTTGTTGTATTTTCTCTTATCAGATACCTAAATATAATTTTCCCTATATAAAATAATAATCCCTACTCCTTCGGTTCCCTTTTATAAAATAGAATTCTCATGTTATGTTCCTTTCTATAATGATTGAAAAGTCATTTGTAACTTCTCATTGTACTCTTAATTATAAAAATTAGTAAATTACTTACACTACTATATATTTAATTCTTAGGCTTAACTACAACACTCAGTATAATATTTTCTCTTCTACATAAATGATGACATCTTTAAACAACAAAATTCAGTTCTTTTACATATTTATTACATCTATCTAGTTTTAACTACATCTTCTAATAACGCAATTATGCAATTCAGTTAAGATGGGGGAGTATCAAATATCAACGTTAGTTATGGTATCATTGACTTTGTTAAGAGACCAAAATTCAAATCCTCTGTTGTGAATGCAACAACTCACTTTGACATACAAGAATGTGTTTGATTTGAGGAGAGGGAGGAAAGAAGACGTTACTTTGTTTGATTTGTTAGAGGGGAAAAAGGGAGAAAATAACATTTATTTGGTTTAAGGGGGGAGGGAAAGGGTGGTTTAAGATATTGGCTCCCCTCCCCTCTAAAATTTTAAACCAAATGAAGGGAGGGGATCATGTTGCATCCCCTCCCCTCTCCTTCCCTCTCCTAAAACTAAACATATCCTAAGAGAGAGAGAATTACCATTTTCCACCCTTTGTAAATTCTTTATCTATTTTTAGCATGGTTGACTTATTAATTTAGCGAGATGAAAGCAATAGATTGGGGGGAAAGGAACAAGAGAAGTTTTGATATTGTCTTATTTTTGCTTTTGAAAGAAACTGGAGGGAGAATAGTGTTACATGAACTGTTATATCCTTAATTGTTTTAAATGGTTTATCTTCTTTCTTTTCATACATAAAAAATGATTATGTTGCTGTTAATCTTTATTTCATTTCAGAAAATTCAATTGTTTGATTAAATTTATGACAAAAAAAAAATTCGAATGGACTGTGCACTTTTCTACAACAAGAGATCGAAGAGAGAACATATGTAAACATTTGGGGACATGGAGGATAATAGATGTCACCTATGATGTCAAGGCACAACTGAAAATTTAAAACTATTTTAGGGCTAATACTCCTATGATCTTATTTATATGTCACCTCTAGAATATTTCGTACAGACTAAGAAAATCTTAAGCTATATTAACTTGGTCTTAAAACTTTTCTCTCTAACCTATAAATAAGACCAGATGTGTAAATCACAACAAGGAATTTTTTATAATGGCAGCCATTAACAACCCAAGGTTATAGGTGGAATCAAACTTGCATCATTGGCATCCCCTTACAAGAAAGTTCTCATACCACTAGATCACAAAGCCTTTAGCCATAGTAGTAAGATATTTTAAACTCGAGTTGATAAGAAAAAAATTTGTAACATTGCCTCAATGAATTGGCCTCGTAATCAAAATCACACACACACAACCACCTGGTACATTGACTTGGTGTTTAGATCAAAATATGATATTCTTTTTCTCCACGGAATGGATGAATAAGATGGCAATTGCAAATTTAGAATTCAAAACACAAACTTCAAATTTACTGTACCTTCTGCCAATTACAAACTGATAGATCCACCAAATTAAATTCTCATAACATCAAGGCAAGAAAATGAAAATTGTTCGTTTCAAGGATGCTATAAGTTCAACTTTTGGAAGTCAATTTCAACTTTTCCCAAACCTGATGTACATAAAAGTCCTAGTTCCTGAATGCAACAGAAGTTGGTGTAATTTTCATGTCAGGGGTATTCTTTCACTTGTCAAGTGCAATTTTGTATGTTAGTGTCTTTTTTAGAGTGTTTTTTTTTCTTTTTTCTTTTTCTTTCTTTTTTTTTTTTTGCGGAGGGGATTTGGAGAAATTGTTTTAATTTATATTATTAAGCACAATGTCAAATCAAGAGAGTAGTTTGGAATCAATATTGTCTTGCATTAGTGGAAATAGCAAGTCTTATCCTTAATAGTATACTCATTACTGGACCACAATGAGGATGCGAAACTGAGTAACAGACTTGACTTTACCTGGCTTCTAACAAAGTGATAGATACTTCATTACTTGATGGAGTTGTATTATTGTTAGAAGATTGTCCCCTAATTGGGATGCTTTCCAAAAGGAAACCAGGTTCTCTAGGCTTAGGCAACACACTCTCACTATTCAACATTATTACTACAGATGTCATGTCTGGTCTATCATCAATATGGTACTGCAAACAAAGAAGACCAATGTGAATACATCGTAGTACTTCTGATTCAATGTAAGACCTCTCCAAATGTTCATTGGCGAATTTTAGTGGGAGTCCCTCATTCCACAACCTCCATGCCTATAAAAATTCAAAACATTAAATCACCAATTTCAGTAAAGATAAGAGAAAAGTTAGACCGCTTGACTCTTTGTTACTAACATGTCCGATAAGATTAACGCTTTGACTTGGCAAGAAGGGCCCCCTGTTTTTCTTGCCACTCACTATTTCTAAGAGTAATACTCCAAAGCTGAATACATCAGATTTGACAGAGAAGAGCCCATGAATTGCGTATTCAGGAGCCATATATCCACTATCATAAGTCATCAAAAAGTTAATATTATATTCAGTAATGTGCATATCTACAAAATCAAATATAATAAAGCATACTTACAATGTACCAACTATTTGCTTTGTGTTATCTTCATTTTGATCTCCACCAAATATTCTTGCCAACCCGAAATCTGAGATTTTTGGATTTAATTCACTATCCAATAATATATTACTTGCTTTAAGGTCTCTATGGATGATTTTTAATCTAGAATCTTGATGAAGATACATAAGCCCCCGAGCAATTCCACGGATAATGTGAAAACGTTTGGACCAATCAAGAAGTTTACTTTTAGAACCTACAAATTTTTAATGTAATAGTACTCATCACATTATCTAAGGATTAATAAAAGAAAAGGATGAAAATCTAATGATTGGGCATACGAACCAAAAATAAATGAATCTAGGCTCTTGTTGGGCATGTATTCATAAATGAGCATTTTCTCCTCTCTTTGAATGCAACAACCAAGAACCTTAACCAGATTACGGTGTTGAAGCCTCGCACACAATCTAACTTCATTCATGAATTCACTAAGACCTTGGAAAGAACTTTGTGAAAGACGTTTCACTGCAATTTCTTGTCCGTCCACAAGTATACCCTACCATTTTACATCATATAAATGGATTTCAATGTCCCATCATAAATCAGAAGAGAGATTGTAATATTTTATTCTTAATAACAAGTTAATTACAAACTTACCCTGTATACAGAACCAAAACCACCTTCGCCAAGCTTGTTTTCTGATGAGAAGTTATTAGTAGCATTTGCTATGATTGCAAGGTCATAGATACGTTGCTCCATATTTCCTTCATAGCCTTCTTCATTGTTTCCTGCTATCAAGGTTTTTAGCTCCATATTTCCATCAGAGCCTTCTGCCTTGTTTGCTGCTAACAAGGTGTTCTTAGTTCACATTCATACATTAAATGAAATATATAAATACAAAAGGAAAAAACTATTTAGTAGCATTAGCTATTTCTGCATTGTCATTTATAGGTAGCTCCATATTTCCTTAGGATCCTTTTGCGTTCTTTACTGTTAACAAGGTTTTCATAGTACACTTTGATACACTAAATGAGTGAAAGGGGGAAAAATAAAGGCAATTGCATTGGGAATGTTTACCTGCAGAGATTCTTCTGCTCATGTAAATGTAAAACACAGTGAGAAGCATCACAACAGCCAATCCAGTGGTCACTGTTGCAGCAATCACCTTTGTCTTAATTCCGTTGGCTTCAGCTTCACAAGGAAATGTACCAAGAATCAATAGACAAAAAGTTGAGGTTGCTAAAGCAATTGAAACATGATTGAAAAAAGATCACTAACAGACCACACCTGTCTCTGGATAAGCAAGGCGAATATATAAATACTGGTCATCAAAGGAAAGCTGCCTTATATCAACTAAATCACCAAACCACAGGACACAACCACTACCTCCTTCCCTGATATCTGAATTAGAATAAGCATTACAAGAACAATTTTCCCAGCATTTGGCTTTGCATTCCCCAAGTGTCATACTTGTATTAACCCAAGAGTATGTTGTATCTGGAACTTTCAGCCCGCTAAATTTAACAAAATAATCCCTGTTTTTTGCCTGGCAACTCCAAGACTTATTGCGGGTGCATCCATCAGCCCAGTTCAAAGCGTTCCAATTTTTGGGTGATTTTGGCGAAAATCCTGGCAAGCATTGGCATATTGGTGTCTCACCCAGGATGCAGTTTCCATTAGGACCACAACGATTATATCTATCACAATTATCCATTGGCGCGAAACTATAAGTAATCCACCTTTGATCATTTTCACTCCATAACATGTCCAGTAGTGAGTATAATGTTCGGTTGTAGACAAATCTTGCAATCATTGACTCATTTAGGAGATAATGCACTGAATAAACCTCTTCTTCGTTCCAGACAAACTTTACTTTATAAAGTGGATTGCTTGTGGCATGGGAGACACCACTATACCGGACACCATTCCAGGGGCCAATCCTCTCATACTCTGTTGGGCCCAGCCAGGTAACTACATCAGGATAATTGTGTAGTACAAGCTCCGCCGAAAAGTCTCCATAAGAAGGGTCGTCCCAATTCGTCCATGCTGTAAAACGGCGATTCAGACCAATTCTCAGGTCCCATCCAAACTTCATTCCTGGCAAAATCGTATCAGAAGGATAGTCAAAGCTTTGCCACAAGTAATTTTGGGGCTTTTGATCCCTCCCATCTCTTAGAACCAAGTTTCCTGAGCCTAAAAGCTGCAGAATTGGACTCAAGATCTTTGTTGTTGAATTTGCTGACCAAACAAGAGTCTCATCATGGCTGAGAAGTACAAGATCTCCCTCTGTGTTTAAGCTCAACTGGCCAGAGTTGTTTTTGATGGGTCTGTCTCGGCTTGCAACCCAAACAACAGTTCTTCCAGGGATTTTGTGGTACCAGATTCCAACATAGCGGTCTGTGGAACTGCCTGGGCTGAAGAAACCCAATTCAAAGACTTCATTTTCAGAAACCAAGGTCTGGCCATCGCGAAGAGATTCGAACTGGGAAAGGGTATCAGTTGCATAAGAAAATCTGGAGAAGAACAAAAGCAGATTGGGAAGAACAAGCAAATAAGGAAGGATGGCCATTGCTTTAATGAATTGGCCTACACATTAAAAATAAATATACCAGTGATTCTGTTGTGGCACGTGTTGAAATGGCAGGTTGACTGTGCTCTTCAACTCAGAAAAACAGTTCCCTTTCCTTCAAGGTAGAGAGAGTAATTTTCAACGCAAGAATAAGATATTCACTTTTCAAATGCATGCATAAGATTAAAACATGATATTCAGAATACCAAACTCAAATTTCAAATTCAATGTCAACAAACCAATAGATCCTTGCATGAGGGCTGAGGTCCATTAAATCCTTGCAGTAAGGTGAGGAGAGGAACTTTCAGGCCTTTCTTTTTCTATTGGTTTTTGTGTGGATGATATTCAACATAATTGACTTCTACCATCGATTATTTTTTTAGTAATTTCAACCTGTTGAAGTTCAAACAAGTCAGATAGTAAAAGATCGCAAGAAACATAAATGGTTGCGTTTCGTAAATGCCGCAAGTCAAAATTTGCGAACTGTCCAAGTCAATTGCATAAACTATTTTTCCGTAGTCTAATCAGGCTGCTTCCTCTCCGCAGATAACACCTATTTTTCTTTTAAAAAATCCTTTTAAAAAATCTTTGTTCTAATCCACCTGATTAAGTTTTTCTCGGCCAAGAATTGAACAAAAAATTGCAGGTAGGCTAGTATCAATAGGAGTTGGAATTAAAGGGGTTTAATCTTTAAAACTTGGTCAGGAACCAGAATGAGACTCAAACATGAAATGGATACTGAAATGGTATAAACTGAAGCAAATTAACAGTACGTACCAGATTTCGCCGCATCAGTTCGCGGAAATTAGTGGCCGAAGAAACCAAAGTTCCAATCTTCCATCATACATCTTCCGAACCCAATTAAGTTTCCTCCAAGAGGATGAAGTGGATGAGACTGGTTAATGCGGTAATGGAATCAGCCATTATTTGCAGAGGAAAATAGAGGGTAAAGGGAACATCGTTCGATAATAGCAGCCATTACAGGAAGAAATGAAGAACGAAATCCATTTATCTCCCAATAATGGAACAAATTTAGTGATGTGGCTCATTCATTTGAATTATTATCATCTGTGGATAATATTCGTTCTAATTTATAATACTCCCTCCTCCGGTTTAAAAAAAATAACTTCGTCAAAAATATAAACCTTTTAAGATAATTAATGTTTATTTTTCAGTTTTCCCCCATAATTAACGTTCACTTCTAATTTTGTCTACTTTTTAAATTTTTCAATACATTTTTTAATAAGGATGAAAATAAAAAAAAAATAAATTTGTGACATATTTAATAAGTTAAAGATTACTTCTTACTTTTCGTGAATTATTTAAAGTACCCTATATTAAGAATTTGAAAGTAGTATAATTTTTACTACTTCATATAAGACATGTTTATTTAATTAGAAATATTAAAAAAGATAAATTAATTCTAACATATATCACAAATCTCTCTAAAATATTTTGTTTAACCGTTAAATTGTATATCTAAGTTATGATTTTTTTTTTTGAGCACTCATTTTTGAGGAAATGCTTGATTTAAAACTTTGTAAATTTAAAGTTATTTTTCTGTCTTTTTCTGTTAAAGGTATAGAAATATTTTTTAAAAAAATGTTAAATTATTATTTGTAAAAAAAAAAAATTTGGTACATAAAATTGTCCCTCATGATATTGCTTCCGGATACATATAAGATAACTTGAAACCAATGAATAAATATTTGTTTTAATTAAGTCAGTCAAAATCATTTAAGCTGATCAAGAAGCATCATCACTCTCTGTGATCAATGAGTCCCCCATTATTTGTACAATTGCTAGTGTAAAATGTTGAGGATAAGCTACTTCTTCATTGCATCCGGATTTTTTTTTTTTAAAAAAACCCTTCTTCAAAACCACAACCATCTCACCATGAAGACCTTTTTTTTTTTCAGCCAAAAAGATTATATTAATGAAAAAGCACAACCAACGATGTGTAAAAAAAAAAAAATTAGAGTTTTAACGATTTAGATACTCTAACACACGACTTATATTTAAAAGGGTTAAGATGCAAAAATGTACATATGCTTTATCTTGAGGAGTGCCCAACACCAAGTATTTTTTTTAGGTATAAAAGTGTACATGTGATTATAAATTAGGTATAAAAATCTCGTTTGACCGTTATGTTTGACTTTTCTTACTTTTAAAAGTGTAAAAATACACATGTGATTTGACAAAAAGAGCGTCTAACACCAAATATTTTTTTAATTTTAATAATTTTTTTCAATTAAAGAAAATTTATTATTTCTCTAGGTATAATTCTTAAGAGGCCAAATTTTTTCTTCTGATTTATCATTTTGTAAAGAAGAATACATTCAATGGATAAAAACTATAAAAATTTTATTTCCATATTTTATTTTATTTTATAAAACATAACTCATATAAATAAAAATAAATTATTGAGATGTGCAAATGTTTATATTGCATATTTCTTAATGCAATAAAAATTAAATAATATTGTTTGGTTTTAATTGAAAAATTATTTAAATAATTTCTGGTTCAATTTGTTAGATCAAAAAATTAACATTATTTTTAATTAAATATAGTATTTATAATATCAAATTTTAAATGAATAAATATTCATTTATTAATTATTAATTAGAAAATTTAATAAGGATTAAAAAAATAAAATAAATTATGGAAATAAAAAATTTGACTTTCTAGGAATTATACCTAAAAAATGATAATTTTTCTTTAATTGAAATGAAATTATTAAATTTAAAAAAAGAACCTAGTGTTAGGTGTTTTTTTTGTCGAACCATATGTGTATTTTTGCATATTTAAAAGTAAAAAAGTGTTAAATTTAACAATCAAAGTCAAACTTAACAGTCAAACGGTATTTTTGTATCTAATTTGTAACTATGTGTACACTTTTACAGCTAAAAAAACATTTGATGTTGATTGCTCCCCAGAATTAAACACATGTAGATTTTTAAACCTTATCCCTATTTAAAATCACTGAAACTCTATACAAAGTGACCTAACCCTTCGGTTAGACCTAAAAGGTGAATTTTAATTTAAAATATAAGAAAATTTTCTATTATCATTTTTTTAAATTTGATTTTGTTAACGGCTTTTTCAAACTAATTTACTTAAATAAAATATGGAAATGAAATTTTTATAGTTTTTATCCATTGAATGTATTCTTCTTTACAAAATGATAAATCAGAAGAAAAAATTTGACCTCTTAAAAATTATACCTAGAGAAATAATAAATTTTCTTTAATTGAAAAAAATTATTAAAATTAAAAAAATATTTGGTGTTGGATGCTCTTTTTATCAAATTACATGTGTATTTTTACACTTTTAAAAGTAAGAAAAGTCAAACTTAATAATCAAAGTCAAACTTAACGGTCAACGGTATTTTTACACCTAATTTATAATCACATGTGCACTTTTATGCCTAAAAAAAATACTTGGTGTTGGGCGCTCCTCATGATAAAGCATATGTACATTTTTACACCTTAACCCTTTTAAATATAAGTCGTTTGTTAGAGTATCTAAATCGTTAAAACTCTAATTTTTTTTTTTACACATAGTTGGTTGTGTTTTTTCATTAATATAATCTTTTTGGTTGAAAAAAAAAAGGTCTTCATGGTGAGATGGTTGTCGTTTTGAAGAAGGGTTTTTTTTAAAAAAAAAAAAATCCGGATGCAATGAAGAAGTAGCTTATCCTCAACATTTTACACTAGCAATTGTACAAATAATGGGGGACTCATTGATCACAGAGAGTGATGATGCTTCTTGATCAGCTTAAATGATTTTGACTGACTTAATTAAAACAAATATTTATTCATTGGTTTCAAGTTATCTTATATGTATCCGGAAGCAATATCATGAGGGACAATTTTATGTACCAAATTTTTTTTTTTTACAAATAATAATTTAACATTTTTTAAAAAAATATTTCTATACCTTTAACAGAAAAAGACAGAAAAATAACTTTAAATTTACAAAGTTTTAAATCAGGCATTTCCTCAGAAATGGGTGCTGAATTACTGATCTAAGTTTTGACATTTCCTTATCAACTCTTGATAATAAATATGATTTAGGATTTTAAAATTTCAAAGTTCTTTTTCTATCTTTTTTTCCCACTTATCTATTTTTTTCCCTATATTTCTTTAACTCTAAAATCCTTTATGATTTTTTTTTATGGGAAAATTTCAAATAAATACCATTTAAATTTGGAAAACTCTAAAAAATCGGTTAACACATGGAAATGATAAATAAATGTCAAGGGACTATCCTTATATTTTGAAATGTTGTGTTTTTCTATAAAAATGCCTTTCAAGTTTTTTTTTTTTAAAAAAAGAAAGAACTGTTGCTGGAGCCAAAGCTTCGCCGTTGGCAACCAAAGCTCTGGTGACAATTTAAGTAATGGGAATGACTACTTTTGTATAAGAATTGACTACTTTAGCTCCAAAATCTCTATCTGGCGTTGTTCACATGTTGAATAAAAGTAATGACAATTTAAGTATAATGATTAACGAATTGCACTCTTGATGTTATTAATGACTATATTTAAGTTGTCATTGTCTTTATTCAACATGTCAACGAAGCTTGATAGAGTTTAGAGAGCTCAAGTAGTTAATCATATTACTCAAGTTGTTACTGGAGCTCTTGTAGCCAATCATTAGAGGTCTGCCAAACAATGGTTGACCTTCTTGGATACAATGGGGGCAAAAAATATATATTGAAAAAATTTGTCGACAATATTTTTTTAAAAAAATTAATATAATGTAAAAAAAAATATGTTATCTTGTACATTAGAATTATTAAAATACTTTTATTATACATTTGGCACACCAAATAATTTTTTAAATTAGTTAATAAGTATACATTTAGTCCCCAAATATTCATCCCAAGGTTTGCCGCTGCTGCCAAAGCTCTAGTGGCTGTGAGGGTTTTTTCTTTTTAAAAGTACAACATTTTAAAATTTTATATTAGTCCCTTGAGACTTATGGATCTTTTCCATGTGTTAATGGAGTTTTTGGAGTTTGCCAGGTTTAAATAGTACTCATCTGATCCTAAATATAAGATATAGTTGTAGTGCAAATTGTACTATAAACTATGTCCTATATTTAGAATTAAGGTAGTATTTATTTAGAATTTTTATTTTTTTTATGGGATAAAGTATAAAAATGCACATGTGTTTTATACCGAGGAGCGTCCAACACCAAATATTTTTTTTAAGTGCAAAAGTGCACACGTGGTTATAAATTAAGTGCAAAAATATCGTTTGACCGTTAAGTTTGACATTTTTTTTTACTGTAAAAGAAGCAAAAATACATATGTGGTTTGACAAAAAAAACCTTTTACACCAAGTTATTTTTTTAAATTTAATAATTTTATTTTAATTAAAGAAAAATTATTATTTTTCTAGGTATAATTCCTAGAAAGTTAAATTTTTTATTTTCATAATTTATTTTATTATTTTAAATCCTTATTAAATTTTCTAATTAATATTTGATAGATGAGTATCTATGCATTTAAAATTTGATATTATAAATACTATATTTAATTAAAAATAATTTTAACTTTTTGATCGAACAAATTGAACCACAAATTATTTAAATAATTTTTCAATTAAAACCAAACAATATTATTTACTTTTTATTGCATTAAGAAATATGCAATATAAATGTTTGCACATCTCAATGAGTTATTTTTATTTATATGAGTTATTCTTAGAAAATAATATAAATTATGGAAATAAATTTTTTTACAGTTTTTACCCATTGAATGTATCCTCCTTTCCAAAATGATACATCAAAAGAAAATTTTGGCCTCCTAAGAATTATACCTAGAAAAATAATAAATTTCATTTAATTGAAATAAAATTATTAAATTAAAAAAATATTTGGTGTTGGATGCTCTTTTTATCAAATCACATATGTATTTTTACATTTTTGAAAGCAAGAAAAGTCAAACTTAACAGTCAAATAGTATTTTTGCACATAATTTGTAACCACATGTGCACTTTTACTCCTAAAAAAAATACTTGGTGTTGAACGCTCCTCGAGGTAAAGTACATGTGCATTTTTACACACGTGCACTTTTGAAAGCAAGAAAAGTCAAACTTAACAGTCAAAAGGTATTTTTACACCTAATTTGTAACCCACATGTGCACTTTTGCTCTTAAAAAAAACACTTGGTGTTGGGCGCTCCTCAGGCTAAAGCACATGTACATTTTTGCACCTTAATCCTTTTTTTTTATTTACAATGTTTTTATAATTTCTTATGATGGACTACTTGAAGGAGAAGCGAGGAGAAGCTTCTGTAAAACAATCTCTCAAGCAACTCGATCAACTTTAAAGGTCACTTTAATATGAAAAATAAATGATTTGAAAATGTTTATTTAATATTTTTTAAATAAAAAAATTACATTTAAATACCAGTTAAATTTGCTAAACCTATATATATGTCTACTGAACTTCTTAAAGGATAGAGAAGAGATGGGGGCTTATGAGAGATGTGGAATTTGGGAGTGAAAAGTCAAAACTGTCATTTGAACAACTCCTCTCTCTCTCTCTCTCTCTTCTGCCCCCCACCAAAAGCTCTTCTCGAGCATCCAGCTCCTTGTCCTACACTGTATAGAAGAATCTCTCTTAGCGAATAAATCTTCATCTCACATCAGTATAAAAGTTGACTCCTGCTATTGAACTGAGGTGGATCAAACCTTTCTCTTTGCTCTGATTGTTCCTAATTCACTTGGTTCCTCACTGTTTTTAATTCATCAAAGTTGATTTTCACTTGCTGTGAATGGTGAACCATGGGCGAGGAAGATAGTTGCGCTACCTAACTCATTGACGGTGACGGCTTGTTCAATGTTGCTGGGTTGGACACTTTCATGAAGAAAGCGAAGGTTCTCAACTGTCGCCTTTACTATGCCGTAGTGGCTATTATGGGTCCCTAAAGTAGTGGTAAGTGGTTGAGTGCATGGATACGAGTTTGTGAACTTTGAAGTTGAATACTAGTAATTTAGATTTAGCCCAATAAAGTTAATTCTCTCAGCTGATTTGAGTTAGATCCTTGAATCTTGGCGAGCTTGAATTAAACGGCTTTAGACATCCTCTCC
Organism: Acacia confusa; assembly: GCA_037074495.1. Classification (NCBI taxonomy): domain Eukaryota; kingdom Viridiplantae; phylum Streptophyta; class Magnoliopsida; order Fabales; family Fabaceae; genus Acacia; species Acacia confusa. The sequence continues at coordinate 8,548,186 of CM073509.1, forward strand.
TTCTTAATTGTTTTCTTTGTCTTTCTTCTATGCATATTTGGAAAATTTTCAACAACAACCATTACTGTTCTAGCTTAGTTACCGTACTGCAATCTTTCAATCTCTATGGAACCTAATCTATTGTTTGCCCGAATGAACTGTTACATTGTTGGAGACAAGAAATGTTGGTTGAAGCCGCAGATTCACTAACAAAACCATCACTATGGGCCTGTTTGGATATGCATATAAGCCAACTTTTTCTATAGAAAAAGCAAAAAACACTAGTTATCTTGAATCTAGAAAAAGCAAGCTGTTTGGATCATCCAATAAATTCACTGGGCCTAAACAAAAAAAGCAAGATAACTTCGCTTTTTTTAAAAGCCTTGTTTTCTTGCTTTTTTTCAAGGTGCGGTACGTTTTAGGCTCATATGGGCTCCACCATTTTTGTCTTTTATGATGTGTACATGGGGATGGGGTGTTTGCCGCAAACACATATGGCCACCACAAGTAATTTACTTTTTTTGGTATATGCGTTAAATTATGATGCCTTGTACTAATTTACTTTTTTTATTTTAATTCTTTTGTTTTACCTTTCTTTTTTGTTTTCCCATTTTTAACAACTTCTATCATTTATTTTCTTTCTTCAAATTTAAAGTTGAATTTAAATTTTTAATTATCAAAATATATAAAACTAATATATATGTAGTATTTAACAAGATTTTTATATTTTTCAGTCATTTTCCATCTCAATTCACTTTTCAAATAATAATCCAAACACTCTTCAGTTTGAAAAAAAATCACTTCTGCTACCATTAATCCAAGTACACTTCAATTAGAAAAAAAACCACTTTTGCAAAAAGCTAAACGGGCAATCCAAACACACATAGGTTAACTAAACCTGACTTTTTTCCTATCTGACTTTTATAAAAATCAGATAGCTTTTAAGCTACTGCTGCTGCCGCCAACCCAAACAGACCCTATATAAATCAAAGTTGTTTCAAGAATTTGGGACGGTGTTGAGTTTTATTGATGACATTGCCCGGTTTGTTGATACTATGGATAATTAATTACAATCAATGGAATGTAAGATGAATATTGAAACTGATATGGGAGGGAAAAGAAATGGATATAGCAACAATCCGCACCACATAGTTTCTTAAGCTTGATTTTTCATACTATACGTTGGATCTAATCTTACTATTATTAATCTTCTGTTAAGGAAAAAGCACCTTACTGAATCATCTTTTTCACACAAATTTTAGGGAGATGGATGCATAAGGGGAAGGTTGGATTTTTTACGACTAATAAGCAATGTTTTTTGGAGGGAAAGGGGGGACATTAGGAGAGTACAGAAAGGAAAAATATTTGTACTGTTAGATCTGACTGTCACCCAAGAAGGGGGTGAATTGAGTGTTTGATAAAACTTTATCAACTTTGGAAATATTTTCGCAACTTTTAAATCGACAATTAGATATTCAAATAAGCATATATTAGAAATATAAACCGCATTTACCGCCAACTCGAACAGGCCCAATAAAAAATAGGCGTTGTCGGGTGATTTATGCTTTCGTTTTTTTTAAAAAACAATTATATATATATATATATATATATATATATATATATATATATATATATATATATATAACCTGTTTGGACATATAAAACCTGTTTGGATAGTTATTTAATTAAAATATATTTTTAAAAGTGACATGTCGGTGACGACTGTAGCTGGCAATGATGTTGCAGCGATCGTTGCCAACTATGACATAGTGGGTTTGTTTGGAGTGTAGCGTTAGGAGTTTTTTCTGCGGTAACTTTGAAAAAAAAGTCAATTAATGTAGCTAGTTGATTTTAGGTTTGTTTGGGTTAAGCTTAAATTCACTGAACTACTCAAAAAGTCTGTTAAGTAAAAAGCTCCACCAAAGAGCTTTTTCCAAAAAGCTCTTAGCTTTTTGACATGGGCCTCGCCATTTTTTCCACCATTAATCCAAACACAAATCATTATCTATAATCTGACTTTCTTCCTACCAAGCTTTTTTTAAGCCATATAGCTTTTAAGCTACCGCTCTTACCGCCAACCCAAGTAGGCCCAGTAATGGACAACACTGGTGGTGGTATAATATTCATAGTATGCAGGTAGCGACCCCAAAAAATAAGAAATAGAAAGCCAAAAAAAAAACCCTAAAAACTATTTTGATTTCTAGGTTAAAAAAAAATTATTTTTTTTAAAAATGTATTAAAGCTGTTTTCTAAACAATTGTTACATTTTTTTATTTTTAGAAACAGAAAAAACAGTTTAAGAAAATAAATTTAAGCAGGCCTTAATCATTAATTTTTTATTCATTTTTAGAACCACTGGTTTTTTAAAACCATTTATCTCCTAATAAAGTAATAATGAAATAGCTTTATTTATTGATAACATTACTTAGGCAAATTTAGACTTAAAAGTTGGAGTTAAATGAAAATATTTTTTTTCGCTCAAAAGTCAAATGAAAATATAAGATCTTATAGTTTTAATACTATTGTTGGTCATTATAATTGATTTAAAATTTTGATTTTGGTTCTAGTTTTGGTTTCTATAGTTTCATAAAAATTTGATATGATCTCTATATTTTTAATAAGTTTTGGTTTTAGTCCTTATAATTTAATTGAATTTTGTTTTTAGTCTTAATAATTTTTTATCAAGTTCTTATGAAATTAAAGACTAAAACAAAAAAAACATTAAATTATAAGGATCAAATGTAACATCAACACAATCTTAAAAGTTGAGAAACTGATCAAATGTAACATCAATGGCAGATTCAATATGATATGATTTTGTTACCTATATTCGTTTTTCAGGATTACGTGGCAGCGAAAGAAAAATGATTTGTTATTATTAAGGATACTGTATTCCCTTATTAAGTAAACTAATGGTCTCATAAAAAAAGGTAATCCTTTTTTTTTTTTTTAATTTGAATCTACATATTAGTCTCCATGCGTGTTCCTGATGGTTAGCTTTTAAAATGAGTTATGTATTTAAATATAGAAAATAATAATTGTTGTCCAACATCAACATCAAACTTAACGTACACGAGGAGATAGCCACCATTTTCCACCTTTGTCCCCCCCCCCCCAAAAAAATTTAAAAAGTACTCCCTCCGATTCTAAAATATAATGCATATATGGATGATATATTTTTTAGAGATTAAAAAAGATAAATAAGTTATTTTATTATATCATATGTTGTGTATCATTAGATTATATATAAATTTATATGTTAGGTAAATAATTTAAAAAAAATAAAAAATAAATAAATATTTAAAATAATTTAATTAACTTCATTAATATTTCCAAAAAAATCAACTATATCTCAAGAACAGATCGATGGAAGTATTAGATTATTGCATATGAGGAGAGGACGCGGAGGTAGGAGAATGCAAGTTAACTATGATACCTAGGACAAAACTGAAAATATCAAAATATGATGGGGCTAAATAAGTCACAATAATATATTTTAGGAAAAATGTCATTTAAAATCGTTTGTTAAAATATGATGGGGCTAAAATCGTTTGTTAAATTTCAAAATCCCATATTCTTTCCCATCACCTCTGTGTTTTTTTAATTTTTAAATAAACGTTTCAGGGTTTTGGAATTTCATCTGATATTTAAATGACATTTCCCTATATTGTAGACTCTAAAAATTATAAGGAAGATTTACTATGGCCTTGATGAATTGGTCTCCACAATCAAAATCATAACAGAGTTTGTAATTCTTGATGTATTGTTTTCACTCACATGTGATTTTTTAAAGCACGATTAAAATAGTGATCACATACAAACTCTAATATTTATTATAAGTCACTTTTGAGAAGAACTGTGTGGCCTTTATCATAAGTCACTAAGCGGAGGTATTATATATATATATATATATATATTCAGGATTGCCCCTATTTAAATTTGATGCAATTTTCCATTTCCCCCCCCCCCCCTCAAAATATAATGTATGGTTTTAGATAAGGTTACATTTTTTAAAAATCATTTTCAACAAATTTGATAACTAAATTACTCCTCATTAGTGTTTGTCCAGTGGTTAGAGATGACTTTTAATAGGGAAAAAGGCGGTGTTTGAATTCAAAACAAAAACTTCAAATTCACTATATGTTTATCTACCAATTACAAAATTGATAGATGCACCAAATTCTTAAGATACGATAAAGGTCAGGAAAAGAGAATTGTTCATTTCAAGGATGCTATTTTAGGAAGTTAATTCCTACTTTACCTTCCTTGCAACAAGGTCATAGATCCTTCATTACTTGAAGGAGTTGTATGATTTTTATAATATTCTAACCTAAGTGGGATATTTTCCAAAAGGAAACCAGGTTCTTTAGGCTCTGGCAATACACCCTCACTGCTCAACATTATAACCACAGATGTCATGTCTGGCCTATCATCAGCATAGTATTGCAAACAAAGAAGACTGACATGGATGCATCGCAATACTTCTGATTCAACATAAGACCTCTCTAAGTGTTCATCGGCGAATTTTAGTGGGACTCCCTCATTCCACAGCCTCCATGCCTACAACAATTCAAAACATAGAATCAGTTCCCAATTTTGGTAAAGATAAGAGAAAAGTTAGGCTCCTTGTCACTAACATGTCCAATGAGATTAACGCTTTGGCCTGACAAGAACAACCCCCTGTTTTTTATGCCACTCACTATTTCTAGCAGTAGTACTCCAAAGCTGAACACGTCAGATTTGACAGAAAATATTCCTTGGATTGCGTATTCAGGAGCCATATAACCTCTATCATAAATTATCAAAGAGTTAATATCAGATTCAATAATGTGCATACTTACAAAATATAATATAAAGCATACTTACAACGTGCCAACTATTTGCTTTGTGTTATCTTCATTTTGATCTCCTCGAAATATTCTTCCCAAACCGAAATCTGAGATTTTTGGATTTAACTCACTATCCAATAATACATTACTCGCTTTAAGGTCTCTATAGACGATCTTTAATTTAGAATCTTGATGAAGATACATAAGTCCTCGAGCAATTCCACGGATAATGTGAAAGCGCTTGGACCAATCAAGAAATTTATTGTCAGAGCCTACAATTTTGTAATGTAATAATACCTATCATTATCCATGAAGAAATAAATGAAAAAGGATGAAAGTGTGCTGATTGGGAATACAAACCAAAAATAAATGAATCTAAGCTCTTGTTGGGCATGTATTCATATATGAGCATTTTCTCCTCTCTTTGAATGCAACAACCAAGAACTTTAACAAGATTACGGTGTTGAAGTCTTGCACACAATCTGACTTCATTCATAAATTCACACAACCCTTGGTCAGAACTTTGTGAAAGCCGTTTCACCGCAATTTCTTGTCCATACGCAAGTATACCCTACCATTTTCACATCATATAAATGAACGCCACTATGTAACATCATAAAAGAGAAGGGTAACTGCAAACTTTACTATTAACAATTTTTTTTTGGGATAAACTCTTAGGAAAAAGTTGATTGCATTCTTACCTTATATACAGGACCAAAACCACCTTGGCCAAGCTTGTTGTTATATGAGAAGTTATTGGTAACATTAGCTATTACATCAAGGTCATAGATACGTTGCTCCATATCTCCTTCATCACCTTCTTCAATGTTTAATGCTATCAATGTTTTCAGCTCCATGTTTCCATCAAAGCCTTCTTCCTTTTTTCCTGCTAACAAGGTTTTCTTAGTTCACCACGGTCAAAAATTATATGAAACATCAATAAATAAATAAAACTATTAGTAGCATTAGCTATTTTGGCAATTTCATTTATAGGTAGCTCCATATTTCCTTAGGAGCCTTTTCATTGTTTACTGTTCACAAGGTTCTGATCATATACTTGGATACACTAAATGAGTTATAGGGGGAAAAGGTGAATGCAGTTGCATTAGGAATGTTTACCTATAGAGTTTCTTCTGCGCATGTAAATGTAAAACGAAGTGAAAGACATCATAACAGCCGATATTGTGGTCACTGTGACAGCAATCACCTTTGTCTTATTTCCATTAGCTTCATCGTGTTTAACTTCACAAGAAAATGAACGAAGAGTTAACAGACAAAAAGTTGAGGTTGCTAAAGGAATCAAAAGATGATTGAAAAATGATCACTAAAAGGCCTCACCTGTTTCTGGAGAAGCAAGGCGAATATATAAATCTTGGTCATCAAAGGGAAGCTGCCTTATATCAGGTAAATCACCAAACCACATAGCGCAGCCACTGCCTCCTCCTCTGACATCTAAATTAGCATAAGCATTACAAGAACAATTTTCCCAGCATTTGGCTTTGCATTCCTCAAGTGTCATGCTTTCATTAACCCAAGAATACGTAGTATCTGGCAATCTCAGCCCACTAAATTTTACAAAATAATCCCCATTATTTTCCTTGCATCTCCACGATTCTTTGCGGAGGCATCCATGAAACCAGTCCATTGCATTCCATTTCTTGGGTGATTTTGGATAGAATCCTATCAAGCAACGGCATATTGGTGTCTCACCCACGACACAGTTTCCATTTGGGCCACAACGACCATATCTGTCGCAATTATCAACTGGAGCAAAACTAAGTGTAATCCACCTTTGATCATCTTCACTCCATATCATGTCCTGTAGTGAGTATAATGTCTGGTTCAAGACAAATCTAACAATCAGTGACTCATTGTTTACATTATAAACTGTATAAATCTCATCTTTATTCCAGACAAACTTTAGCTCATACAGTGGATTGGTCATCGTATAAGACATGCCACTGGACCGAACACCATTCCAGGGGCCACTCCTCATATACTTTGTGGGACCCTGCCAGCTTATGAAATCAGGATAATTGTGTAGTAAAAGCTCTACTGCGAAGTCCCCCATAGGAAGGGTCATTCCAATTCTTCCATGCTGTGTAACGACGATTAAGATCGATTCTTAGGTCCCATCCAATCTTCATTCCGGGCAAAACTGTATCAGACGGATAGTCAAAGCTTTGCCACAAGTGGTTTTGGGGCTTTTGATCCTTCCCATCTCTTACCACCAAGTTTCCAGAGCTTAAAAGCTGCACAGTTGGACTCAAGGCCTTCTTGGTGGAATTTGCTGACCAAACAACAGTCTCCTGATGGTTCAGAAGTACAAGATATCCCTCCTTGTTTATGCTCAGCTGGCCAAAGTTGTTTTTGATGGGTGTGTCTCGGTTGGCAACCCAAACAACAGTCCTGCCAGGGATTTTGTGGTACCAGATTCCAACATAGCGGTCCGTGGAACTACCAGGGCTGAAGAAACCCAATTCAAAGATTTCATTTTCAGAAACCAAGGTTTGGCCATCAAGAAGAGACTCGAACTGGGTAAGGGTATCGGTTGCAAAAGAAAATCTGGAGAAGAACAAAACCAGATGGGGAAGAACAAGCAAACAAGGAATGATAGGCATTGATTTAATGAATTGGTGTACACTGTTAAAAATAAATATACCACTGATCCTGATGTGGCGCATGTTGAAAAGGCAGCTCCCCCAGAAGTATGCAGGTTGACTTGGTGCTTTTCAGCGCAAGAATGAGATACTGAGATCCATAAAATCCTTGTTGTAGGATCACAGAAAGGAAGGTTAAGGCCTTGTCTTTGTGGATGATATTGAGTAAAACTTCAAGCAATCATTTCATTGTTGATATAATTGCTATGCTTCGTGTGTGACTCGTTCTGTTGGTTTATTCTCTTTAGATTACTAATAACCAACACATCCATCAACATTATATGGATCTAAAGAACCAGACAAGAAGATATAAGATGTAAGGAGAAATCATTATTTCAACTATTAACCAACTCCGCATTATATGGATAATTGATTTCTAGGGTCAAATTGTTTTCTGCTTGTCCTAATGTAAAGGAAGCTACCGTTTTATTTATCATTTCCTCTAGTTGAAGCCCAAACAAGTCAGACACGGTAAGGGGTCGCAAGTTTCCATTCAAAAAAAAAAGAGGCTGCTTCCTATTGGATATAGACAGCATTTATTAAGAAAAAAAATAAGACACAAACTCTTTGTCCTAGTCCACTTAATTAAGGTTGTCTAGGTCAATAATTGAACCAAAAATGGCAAGCCGACTAATAATATCAATTGGCAAATTCAGACTTAAAAGTTGAAGTTGAATGAAAATATAAAACCTTATAGCTTTAATATTTTTGTTACTTATTTATCACGTTTGTGATCCCCAAGTGACATTTTCACATTGAAAAACAGCTTTTGGTTTAAGGTAGTGTTAAGATTGGTAAAGTGACAATTGGTTTTGGAAGAAAAGGCACAAGCTAACCTTTCTTGTTTTTGGCCTTTCCACTAGGGAGAGCAGGGATGATCGGTGGTGGTCCAGGTAGTCGGACCCAACCCAGTCATAAAAAAAGGTCCGAAACAAGTTTTTTCGAGTCGGACTGAACTTCAGGCCAAGGCTTCAGATGTTTGGATTTGCTCCAATTTGACCCAAATATATATATTAGGGAAAATTACATTCTGGTCCTAAGGACCATAATTAATGACAAAAAAGTCTCACCCCAGAATCCCATTACTTGGGACTTTTTTGTAATTAATTGAAAAATTTTCAATCATTATTTACAACTGGAAATGCTAAATTTACAACTGAAAATGTTATATTAACAACAAAAATTCTCAATTTGCATTTACAACTGGAAATGTTATATCAACAACTGAAAATGCATTTTGAGTTGTTAATATAATATTTCCAGTTGTAAATGCGAATTGAGAATTTTTGTTGTTAATATAACATTTTCAGTTGTAAATTTAGCATTTCCAGTTGTAAATACGGATTCAATTAATTACAAGGACTTTTTTGGGACTTTTTTATGGCCCGGAACCTTTTTATAATTAATTTTGGTCCTTGGGATCAGAATGTAATTTTTCCTATATATTAAGGATTAACAATAATATTAAAACAATCTTAAAAGTTGAGAAATTGATACATATGTGAATTAAAAGTGGAATGATTATTTAGTTTCCTTAATATTTCTTAAAAAAAGTTAATTGAATCTTATTTTTAGAACTAGATATAGTATTAAATATCATCATTAAAGAGACCGCAATTCAAACTTTTAGCTTGCCTTGTTTTTTCTTTTTACCCCGTGTGTGAATGCAACAGCTCATTTGACGAGTAAGAGAGGAGAACCATCATTTTCCACACTTTGCTAATTCTTTATTTTTTTTAAAAAAAAAAAGTATGGTTGACGTATTAGATTATATGAGATGAAAATGAGATGAAAATAACAGATGAGGGAAAAAGAATAAGAGAAAATTCAATAATATCTTACTTTCTTTTGAAAGAAAGGGGAGGAAAAATAATAAATAATACATGAACTGTCATATCTTTAATTATTTTAAATAATTTATCTTCTCTTTGTTCACATAAAAAAATAAGTATGGTGCAACTAATCTTCATTTCATTTTAAAAAATTTATTAAAAAAATCAAATGGAACACACATTTTTTTACCATAAAGAGAAAAGAGAATAGAACTAACATAAAGTTGGTTAGTGGAATAAAGCCTGCTAGATTCCTATAAATATTGAATTTGAATCTCATTGAAGACAATTGTGTTGGAAAGAGAAGCCATGAACCCTAAACCAGATACCAGATAACACAATGAGAGAGAGAGGGAAGAGAATAGATGTAAGCATTTGTGGACATGGAGACAATTAGAGGATTGAGCTGCGAGCGGCCAGGAGAAAGGTGAAAATTTAAAACCATTATGTGGTTAAATAAGTCATAATAAGATTTTTTTAATCAAAGTGGGAGACACTAATGACCTGAAATTACAGTTGGGATCAAACTTGCAGCATCCCAGTTACAAAAGAATTTTTATGACACTGGATTATAAGGCCACAGTAAGATAATTTTAACACTGAAAATTATCAGGAAGAATTATCATAGCCTCAATGAATTGGTTTGCACAATGGTATTATTTTAACTTGCTGTTCAGATAAAAATATGGATATTCTTATCCTGCATGGAATGTATGAATAAGATAATGTTGACATAAATGGAACAAAATTCAAATTTATTGTATCTTAATTTATCTGCCAAAAACAAACTGAAAGATTCACCAAATTCTTATAATACGATAAAGGCAAGAAAAAAGAAAAGGGTTCATTTCAGGGAAGCCATAAAGTTAAGCCTTTGGAAGTCAATCCCAACTTTTCTCAAAGCTGATCTATATAAAAGTACTAGGTCCTCAATGCAGTACAAGGTAACCTTTTTTTTTTAGGTTCAAAGAAATTGTTTTTGTTTACACTATAAGCACAATGACAAATCAAGATAGTTGTTTGGAATCAATATCATCTTGCATTACTGCACATAGCAAGTCTTATCCTTAAGAGTATGCTCACTGGTGGAGCAAAATGGACTTTACCTGGCTTCTAACAAAGTGATAGATAAGTCATTACTTGAAGGATTTGCATTATTGTTAAGAGATTCTAACCTACGTGGGATGTTTTCCAAAAGGAAACCAGGTTCTTTAGGCTCAGGCAACACACCATCACTACTTAACATTATAACCACTGATGTCATGCCTGGCCTATCATCAGCATAGTATTGCAAACAAAGAAGACTGACATGGATGCATCGCAATACTTCTGATTCAACATAAGACCTCTCCAAATGTTCTTCGGCAAATTTTAGTGGAACTCTCTCATTCCACAACCTCCATGCCTACAACAATTCGAAATATTGAATCAGTTACCAATTTTAGTAAAGATAAGAGAAAAGCTAGGCTCCTTGTTACTAACATGTCCAATGAGATTAATGCTTTGGCTTGACAAAAAGGAGCCCCTATTTTTCATGCCACTCACTATTTCTAACAGTAATACTCCGAAGCTGAACACGTCAGATTTGACGGAGAATAGGCCATGAATTGCATATTCAGGAGCCATATAACCACTATCATAAGTCAAAAGGGAGTTATATCATATTCACTAATGTGCCTTTATACAAAATAAAAAATAATGAACCATACTTACTATGTACCAACTATTTGCCTTGTGTTATCTTCATTCTGATTTCCTCCAAATATTCTTGCCAAGCCAAAATCTGAGATTTTTGGATTTAATTCATTATCCAATAATATATTACTTGCTTTAAGATCTCTATGGACGATTTTTAATCTAGAATCTTGATGAAGATACATAAGCCCCCGAGCAATCCCGCGGATAATGTGAAAGCGCTTGGACCAATCAAGAAGTTTACTTTTAGAACCTACAAATTTTTATTGTAATGATACTTATCATTATCCAATAAGAGAAAAAAGAAAAGGTTAAAGTGTGATGATTGGGCATACAAACCAAAAATAAATGAATCTAAGCTCTTGTTGGGCATGTATTCATATATGAGCATTTTCTCCCCTCCTTGTATGCAACAACCAAGAACCTTGACAAGATTACGATGCTGAAGTTTGGCACATAATTTGACTTCATTCATGAATTCACTAACACCTTGGAAAGAACTTTGTGAAAGCCGTTTCACTGCAATTTCTTGTCCGTCAACAAGTATACCCTACCATTTTTACATCGTATAAATGAATGTCAATATGTAACATCATAAATCAGAACCGTAACTGTAATACTTTACGCTTAATACTAGTAACAATTTTTGGTTTGATAAAATCTTCATAACAAGTTAATTGCATACTTACCTTGTATACATGACCAAAGCCACCTTGGCCAAGCTTGTTGTCTGATGAAAAGTTATTAGTTGCATTAACTATCACCGCAAGGTCATAAATACGTTGCTCCATATTTCCTTCATAGCCTTCTTCATTGTTTACACCGATCAAGGTTTTCAGCTCCATATTTTCATCAGAGCCTCCATCCTTGTTTGCTGCTAACAAGGTTTTCTTAGTTCACTTTTGAAAATTAAACTAATTATATAAATACAAAAGAAAAAACAGTTAGTGGCATGAGCTATTTCTGCAATGTCATGTAGGCAGCTCCATATTTCCTTAGGAGCCCTTTTCGTTGTTTACTGTTAACAATTCTTTCGTATTACACTTTGATACACAAAATGAGAGAAATATTTTTTAAAAAAATAAGGAAAGCATAATGACATCAAGCTCAATAATGTTCAATTATACTCCAGATAACCCCCAGATGTCGTAAGAAGATGGGAATGTTTACCTATAGAGTTTCTTCTGCGCATGTAAATGTAAAACACAGTGAGAAGCATCACAACAGCCAATGCAGTGGTCACTGTTGCAGCAATCACCTTTGTCTTATTTCCTTTAGTTTCACCATGTTCAGCTAGACAAAGAAATATACCAAGAGTCAGTAGACCAAAAGTTGAGGTTGCTAAAGCAATTGAAAAATGATCACTAACAGACCACACCTGTTTCTTGGGAAGCAAGACGAATATATAAATGTTGGTCATCAAACGGAACCTGCCTTAGATCAACTAAATCACCAAACCACAAAACACAGCCACTACCTCCATCCGTGATATCTGAATTAGAATAAGCATTACAAGAACAATTTTCCCAACATTTGGCTTTGCATTCCTCAAGTGTCATACTTTTATTAACCCAAGAGTGTGTTGTATCTGGAAATTTCAGCCCACTAAACTTGACAAAATAATCCCTGTTTTTTGCCTGGCAACTCCAAGATTTATTGCGGATGCATCCATCAGCCCAGTCCAAAGCATTCCAATTTCTGGGTGATTTTGGCAAGAATCCTGGCAAGCACTGGCATATTGGTGTCTCACCCAGGACGCAGTTTCCATTAGGACCACAACGATTATATCTATCACAATTATCCATTGGCACAAAACTATAGGTAATCCACCTTTGATCATTTTCACTCCATATTATGTCCAGTAGTGAGTATAATGTTCGGTTGAAGACAATTCTTGCAATCTGTGACTCATCTACGAGAGTAGGCATTGAATAAACCTCATCTTTATTCCAGACAAACTTTGCTTTATACAGTGGATTGCTCGTCGCATGAGACACGCCACTGTACCGGACACCATTCCAGGGGCCACTCCTCACATACTCCCTTTCGCCCTGCCAGATTACAAAATCAGGATAATTGTATAGTACAAGCTCCGCTGAATAGTCTCCAAAAGAAGGGTCGTCCCAATTCTTCCATGCTGTAAAACGTCGATTAAGACCAGTTCGCAGGTCCCATCCAAACTTCATTCCCGGCAAAAGCGTATCAGAAGGATAGTCAAAGCTTTGCCAGAAGTAGTTTTGAGGCTTTTGATCCTTCCCATCTCTTAGAACCAAGTTTCCAGAGCCTAAAAGCTGCACAATTGGATTCAAAGCCTTTGTGGTTGAATTTGCTGACCAAACAACAGTCTCATCACGGCTGAGAAGTACAAGATGCCCCTCTGTGTTTATGCTCAACATGCCAAAGTTGTTTTTGATGGGCCTGTCTCGGTTAGCAACCCAAACAACTGTTCTATCCGGGATTTTGTGGTACCAGATCCCAACATAGCGGTCTGTGGAACTACCTGGGCTGAAGAAACCCATTTCAAAGACTTCATTTTCAGAAACCAAGGTCTGGCCATCTGGAAGAGACTCGAACTGGGTAAGGTTATCAGTTGCAAAAGAAAGTCTGGAGAAGAACAAAAGCAGATTGGGAAGAACAAGCAAACAAGGAAGGATAGGCATTGATTTAATGAATTGGTGTACACTAAAAAAAAAAAAATATACTACTGATCCTGATGTGGTACATGTTGAAAGGGCGGCTCCCCCAGAAGTATGCAGGTTGACTTGGTGCTTTTCAGCGCAAGAATGAGATACTGAGATCCATAAAATCCTTGTAGTAGGTTCACAGAAAGGAAGGTTGAGGCCATTTCTTCGTGGATGATATTTAGTAAAAATTCAATCAATCATTTCAATGTTGATATAATGGCTATGCTTCGTTTGTGACTCGTTGTGTCGGTTTCTTCTCTTTAGAATACTAATAACCTACACATCCCTCAACATTATATGGATCTAAGGAACCAGACAAGAAGATATAAGATGTAAGGAGAAATCATTATTCCAACTATTAACCAGCTCATCCCTCCGCATTATATAAATAATTGATATCTAGAGTCAAATTGTTTTTTGCTAGTCCTAATGTAAAGGAAGCTACCCTTTTATTTATCATTTCTTTTTTTTTTTGTGGTCAACATTTTATTTATCATTTCCACCAGTCGAAGCCCAAACAAGTCAGACGGTAAGCGGTGGCAAGAAATATAAAAATAGTTTTCCTTTCCACCGAAAAAAACAAAGAGGCTGCTTCCAATCTGGATATAGACGGCAGTTATTAAAAAATACAAAACAAACTCTCTGTCCTAGTCTACTAAATTAAGTTTTTCTAGGTCAATAATCGAACCAAAAATCGCAGGCAGACTAATAATATCAATTGGAAATCGGAAGGGAAAAGGATTTGAACTTTAAAACTTAGTCCGGAACCAGAATGAGCACAAACATCAAATGGATGCTGAAATGGAATAAACCGAAGCAAATAAAGAAAGAACACTGTACCAGATTTCGCAGCCTCAGTAGGTGGAAATTACTGGGTGAAGAAACCAAGTGACGAGCTTCCATTAACTGCAGAAGAAAATGCCGTAATAGAATCAGCCATCAGTTGCCTCCATGAGGATGAAGTGGATGAGACTGGGAAATGACGTAACAGAACCAGCTATTAGTTGCAGAGGAAAATGGAGGGAGAAATGAACGTGCTCCGTAATAAAGGATGGACGTTAATGGGATTTAATCATTTATTTATTCATTTTAATTTATAAGACTACTGCTTTTTAAAAAGAATACTAATAATCTCATTGAAGTCATTCTCATTCATTAAATTTTTATAAAGGGACTTATCTCTAATTTTTCCTAAACTTTATATAATTTAGTATTTTTTAAAATTTTCCCAATATTACATTAAATATTTTTATTTTTATAAAATTTATGTCCTTTTTAATCATTTTATATTTTAACTTATTTTTACATTAATTATTTAAGTAAGTTTCAGTTTATCAAACTGGCTTTTTCAAAAGTCAATTTAAATATAAATCACATTATATAATTTAACTTTTACTTAATTTTATATTTGCAAAAGTCATATTGAAAAAAAAAAATTCTGCTACTGCTAATCTAAACACACCTATTATAGTTGATCAAATTTTGGTTTTAGTTTCCGTCTTACTCCCTATAATTTCATAAAAATTTAATCTCATCCCTATATTCTTAACAAGTTTTTATTTTGGACATTAAAAGTTGATTGAATTTTGTTTTTATCCCTATACTTTTTTTTTTTTTACCAAATCCTTATAAAATTAGAAAACTAAAATAAAAATTCAATTAAATTGTAAGGATTAACAATAATATTAACACAATTTTAAAAGTTGAGAAACCGATATATATGTGAATTAAAAGTGGAATGATTATTTAGCTTCCTTAATATTTCTTAAAAAAGTTAATTGAATCTTATTCTTAGAACCATAATTAGTATTAAATATCATCCATAAAGAGACGGCAATTCAAACCCTTAGCTTGCCTTTTTTTTTGTTCGGGTGTGTGAATGCAATAGCTCATTTGACGGGTAGGAGAAGAGAACAATAATTTTCCACACTTTGTTAATTCTTTATTTGTTTAAAAAAGTATGGTTGACATATTAGATTAGATGAGATGAAAATAATAGATGAGGGGAAAAGAATAAGAGAAAATTCAATATGATCTTATTTTCTTTTGAAAGAAAGGGAGGGAAAATAATAAATAATACATGAACCGTTTTATCTTTAACTATTTTAAATGATTTATCTTCTCTTTCTTTACATAAAAAAAAAAAATAATAAGGCCCGGTTTGCTACACGGATTCTTTAGGAAGGAAAAGGAAGATTAGTAAGTTCCCCTATTTAGTACGCATTTTGGACTAATCTTCTTGAGAACTTAAGTTCCCGGGCCCACCAATCTTCCGTCATACATTGGAAGATCATATCCCACCAAAATTGGTGGAAACTCAAATTCTCACGTCACTGTTCACAGTTTTTGACAAATTTACTCTTTCAAATTCAAACTTTGCGGAATGTTCAAATTTGGTGGGAACGTTCGAATTTGACGGGAAAGTTCAAACTTAGCGAGAAATTTTTTTTTTACAAGTTCGAACTTTATTAAATTATAATTTTTAAAAATATATTTTAGCAAAAAAAAAATTATTTGTATTTTAAATTAATTACTTTTGAGAGTAAAATAGATATTTCCTAATTCTTTATCAACTATCACCCCCTTCATTTTCTTTCTATCAAACAACTTCACTTCCTTCAAGCTATCTTCCCCCTCCTACTCTAAGTTCCTTTCCCTCCTCAAATCTTCCCCCGTACCAAACGAGGCCCAAGTATGATGCAACTAATCTTCATTTCATTTTAAAAGATTTATTAAAAAAATCAAATGGAATACACATTTTTTACCATAAACAGAAGAGATAATAAAATTAACATAAAGTTGGTTGGTGGAATAAGATCTTGCTAGATCCCAATGGATCTCGAGTTCGAATTTTTAAAGACAGAAAGAGAGGCCATAAACCCCAAATCTCAAAGACGTCCCTCTGTGTTTATGTTCAACATGCCAAAGTTGTTTTTGATGGGTCTGTCTCGGTTTGCAACCCAAACAACAGTTTCTCCAGGGATTTTGTGGTACCAGATTCCAACATAGCGGTTTGTGGAACTGCCTGGGCTGAAGAAACCCAATTCAAAGAGTTCATTTTCAGAAACCAAGGTCTGGCCATCGCGAAGAGATTTGAACTGGGAAAGAGTATCAGTTGCAAAAGAAAATCTGGAGAAGAACAAAAGCGGATTAGGAAGAACAAGCAAATAAGGAAGGATAGCCATTGATTTAATGAATTGGTCTAAATGTTGAGACGAGTGTGGAAAGCACAGCCCTCAGAAGAATAAAATGTTCACTTGGTGATCCTGATCTCAGAAAACCGGTATTCGTTCCCTTCAATGTGGACAACCAGATTTTCAAAGCAATAGTTAGTGACTTTTTCAAACGTATGAATAAGAGTGTGACATCATATTCAGAATTCCAAATTCAACATCCTTGTAGTAGGGTCAGGGAAAGGAAGGTTGAGGCCCTTTTTTTGGGGTGATCTTCAACATAATTGACTTCTACCATCAAATTGTTTTCTGCTTGTCCTAATCTAAAGGAAATTACCATTTTTTTTAATAATTTCTACCACACATATTCAGATAATAAAGGGTCGCATGAAACATATAAAAGATTTGGTTTTGTAAAAAAACCTGGAGAAGAACAAAAGCAGATGGGGAAGAAGAAGCAAATAAGGAAGAATAGCCATTGATTTAATGAATAGGTCTAAACTATACCATAGATCCTGTCGTGGCACGCGTTGAAAGGGCAGCCATTAAGAAGTTTGCAGGTTGACTATGTGCTCTTCAACTCAGACAAACTGTTCTGTTTCCTTCACGATAGAGAACATAGTTTTCAACACAAGAACAAGATATTGACCTTTTCAAATTTATTAATAAGATTATGGCATCATATTCAGATTTCCAAACTCAAAATCCAAATTCAGTGCAAAGCTTCCTGTCAACAAAATAACAGATCCAGCATGTGTACTGAGATCCATCAAATCCTTGTAGTAGGGTCAAGGAAAGGAAGGTTAGGTCCTTTTCATTGGGGGATGATATGTAAACTATAAATACATATATTAGGTAGTTAGATGTTGTTATTAGTTAGGTAGTTAGTTGTAGGATTAGTTAGTTATTTGATTGCCTCGAGAGTCTAAGTCTCTACCTATATATATGAGGCTTAGGCTAATAGAAAGATTATGCTTAGCATCACGGGATTTTCTCTTCTCCCTCTCTATTCTTTGTCTCCTCTTTTTCCCTCTCCTTTCTTATTACAGAATTGTGATTATGTGATATTGAATAAAAATCGAATCAATCATTTGATATTGATATATTTGCTAAGCTTAGTGTTTATTCTTTTTAGAATGGTCATATATTAAACAAAATATAAACCAACTCGTAGTAGCAGTATTAATTAATCAATTACTAACTAGAGAACCAACAACCATCTCACCCCTCCGCATTATCTAGATAATTGACTTCTAGCATCAAATTGTTCTCTGCTTGTCCCAATGTAAAGGAAATTACCGTTTTATTAACCATTTCTTCCAGTTGAAGCGCAAACAACTCAGATGGTTTTTGGTCACAAGACGTATAAAAGGCTTCGTTTCTTATATGTCACAAGTCAAAATCTGCGAAATGCCTGTGTTTTATCCCCGTAAGTCAATTCCAACAACTACTTTTCCAAAGGTTAATGAGGCTGCTTCTTATCTGCATATAGATAAAACTTATTAAAAAAAATTCTGTGCTCTAATCCACTTAATTAAGTTTTTATCCGACAATAATTAAACTAAAAATCGCAGGCAGACTAATAATATCAATTGGAATTGGTAGGAAGGAGGTTTAATCTGTAAAACTTAGTCCCGAACCAGAATGAAACTCAAACAATAAATGGATGCTGAAATGGTATAAACTGAAGCAAATTAAGAAAAACCATTGTACCTGATTTCGCTGCTTCCAAGTGACGAGCTTCCATTAGTCGCTGATCGAAATGCCGTAATAGCATCATCCATTAGTTGCAGAGGAAAATGGTGGGTAAAATGAACGTGATCGGTAAGAAAGAAAAGACAATTACTGGATTTAATCTATTATTTTATTAATTTTTAAGGCCACTGCACTGCTTTTCCCCAAAAACAAAAAACAAAAAATTATCTCATTCAGACTTAAAAGTTGAAATTTAATGAAAATATAAAATGTTAAAGGTTAATATTCCGTCCGCACATGTTTGAAGATGATCTTCATGTAAATATAAGATAAAATTTTTATATTTTTTAATTTAACCCTATTAATATTTTTTCAACGATAATCAAGGAGAAAAGAAAATGAGCGAATTAAAAAATGTAACTAGAGTGTTTTAAAAAATACAAATATTATTAATTAACTTAATTAATTTCCTCAATAAAATCAAATTATATAAATATATCTTATAATAAAAATCGGAGAGAAGGGGGATTATTCTTTGAACCCACATTAGGTCATCAGTGTTTCTATACATGTTATATGACAGCAGCTCATGAGTTGTTGGTAAAGTTGTTTGGGCTTTGGGTTAGTTGATGTTGTTTGGGTTTTAGACTTTTATTTTAAGCTATTGTATTGTCCTTTTACTTAGGGTTAAGATATAAAAATACACATATGAATTATCCTGAGGAGCACTCAGTGCTAAGTGTTTTTTTTATGTGTAAAAGTACACATGTGGTTACAAATTAGGTGTAAAAATACCCCTTGACCGTCAAGTTTGACTTTGACCGTTAAGGTTGACTTCTTTTACTTTTAAATATGCAAAAATACACATGTAATTTGATAAAAAAAGCGCTCAACACCAAGTATTTTTTTTTTAATTTAATTATTTTATTTCAATTAAAGGAAAATTATTATTTCTTTAGGTGTAATTCTTGAGAGGCCAAATTTTTTATTTCCATAACTTTATTTTCTTTTTTGAAATCCTTATTAAATTTTCTAATTAATAAATGAGTATTTATGCATTTACAATTTGATATTATAAACACTATACTCAATTAAAAAAAATTAATTTTTTGATCTTACAAATTGAACAAAAAATCATTTAAATAATTTTTCAAACAATATTATTTAATTTTTATTGCATTTTCTAATTATGCAATATAAATGTTTGCACCAATCGTGATTTAAAAAAAATAAAATAAATTATGGAAATAAAAAATTTGGCCTCTCAAAAATTATACCTAGACCACTAATAATTTTTCTTTAAATGAAATAAAATTATTAAATTAAAAAAAATACTTTATGTTGGGCGTTCTTTTTACCAAATCACATGTGTATTTTTGCACATTTGAAAGTAAAAAAATTCAAACTTAACAATCAAAGTCAAACTTAAAGGTTAAAAGATATTTTTGCACCAAATTTGTAACTACGTGTGTACTTTTGCACCTAAAATCACATGTGCATTTTTGCACCTTAACCCTTTAATTTATATTACTACATAATATATTTTCGTTAACAAGAAAAAAATAGAAGTGAAATTTAATTATAAATATAAGATATTTTCCTTGTTATCTCTTATATATATATATATATATATATATATATATATATATATATATAAAATTTTTCTACAAACAAATTTTCCTAACTTATAAATTAATATATAATCTAATAATACACATAAGTATTTTAGATAAGTAATTTACTATGTACTGTAACATCCCAAATTCTGGATGTTGGGAATTAAGAATTAATTATAAAATTTGGCCTAATAATAATCATGAAGTGAATTATTGGAATTTAGGGCGAATTTTCCATAAATTAAGGATTTAATACGGAAAATTGGGCTTAATTATTTTAGAAGTAATATTTAGACATAAACTTTGGCCTAAATATTTTAGGGACAATATTTTATTACCAAAAGAAATTAATTGTGAAAGAAAAAGATACTTAAATGGAAATAAGGATTTATTTTCATAACTTATTAAAGTTGCAATTAAATTAAAAGAGAGAGAGAGAGATGAAGGGAATGAATGAAGTCACGTGGCAGGCAAGCATATATACGTGCATCAGATGCTTCTTCATTCAGCCCATTTCATTTCTCCTCTGGCCCATACGATATATTAGAACTGATTCAGCCCATAGAACCAATTCTCTTCTCTCGTTGGCCTAACTATGACAGCAAGATTTCTGTGGAGATGGAGAAACAATAGTATCTTTGATATTAATTTCCAGAAACCCACCAATCAGATGGCCTTGATTGCTAAATCTTGGAGGTACTACTGTGACCTATCTGGTCCACCAACATGTAAAGAGAGTCAGAAGGTAGTGTGCTCTAGTGGATGGAAACCACCACCTATGGGGTGGGATAAACTTAATGTCGATGGGGCTGTATCAACCTCATCTGGTACAGCTGGTTGTGGGGGGGTCCTCCGTAACTCCAAGGGGGAGTGGCTATCGGGTTTCTCTCAGAGTTTGGGACGGTGTGATGCATACACTGCGTAAGAGTGGGCTTTATTTCTAGGCCTAAAGGTAGCATGGGAAAAAGGAGCTCGCAAGCTTATGGTGGAGTCAGACTCTAAAGTCCTAATGGATAAACTGGTGGAGCATAGGTGTCAACCGAATTCCAGCCAAGTCCTTTTGATGATTCGTGATCTATTGGAGCAAGAATGGGAGGTGAAGACTTACTTTATCTCTCGGTCACTTAATGCTTTAGCAGATAATTTAGCCAAGATGGGACTCACTGTGTCTTCAACATGGGAGGCCTGTCCTGAGAGTACTAGATCAGTATTGCATAGTGATTGTATGGTACTTGATCCCCTTCTAGTGTTATCTAATATATAAAGGCTAATTGCCTTTCTCATTTACCAAAAAAAAAAAAACTATAACAGCAAGAAGCCAATGAGAGTTGACATAGATGGTAAGGGATCCAGGACTAGGCTCTTGGGTTGTGGGTTCGATCCCCTCTGCCGTCGCTGGGACTCTTTTGGTAGGCGATATCGTAAGTCCCCAGTAAGTGCTCATAGAGCCCGGGGCCGTGCCGTGGCCTTGGTAGAGGAGTCCTACCCTTCCAAAACTTTTTTGTTATAAAAAAAAAAACCTATGACAGCAAGAAAGAAACAACTTATTTGTCCAATCCCACGTTCTCAGCAGCAGGAGAATCTGAATTTATCAATGCATGCCTCCTTACCCAATAACCTTCAGTCCATTTTTCTCTCCCCCAAACCGAAGAAACAGCCCACGCCTTAACAGCAGAAACAAGCTCACGCAATCACTGAAGAAATCTCAGTCAGCGCCGAAACAGATTCACAGCGGTGATCACGCCAAAAGCTGATACAGTGGGATATGAATCAGATTCTCCCCATGCTCCTCGAGCCCTGAGTTAAATACCTATCGGTTAACACCTCTGGACCATCATGTTTTTACTCTTGTCTGGTCCTATATAATGATCTCTTGCCTCAGTTCCATGGAGAAAAACGCAGAAAGAGAGAGAGAGAGAGAGAGTTTGAAGAGAGAAAGAGAGAGACCAAGAGCTGAGTTGAGTTGAGGGAGAAGGAAGGAGAGAGGGAGTCAAAAACAAGATCATCTTCCTCTGCCTATGCATAGCTGAAACAGAGGAGTTTGTCATTCAGCTGAATCATCGAAGATGGTGTTGTGGCTCTGTCTTACTGTCGGAAAAACAGAGCTGCAAACCAGTCTTACCCTTGCTCTTTATGCGACTGGAATCTTGAAGGTAAGTCCTAAGACTTATTTTCTCAAAGTTTTAACATTTCTGGCGATAGTTAGGAAGACTAAACAAAAGGAAAACTAAGTTGTAAGAGTTAAACACATTGAACCATTGGAAACTGAACGTGGGAGCTGTCATGTTTGCTTTCGGTTATGGTTATACGTTGCTGTCATAGTAAATGGAAGAAGCTTGCTGAACATATAAGAAGAAAAAGAGAAGGAAAGGTCAAAACTGATAGATGGAGAAAACTCTTTGAAAACACACACACACACACACACACACACACACATATATATAAGTGTGTGCATGGCTGTGTGTGAGTTTCTGCATGAATGAATATATATATATATATATATATATGGCTACAAGGTAAAGATGAAAACGTGGTTGCTGTCTTAAGTCCAAGAAAATGAATAAAATGCTGCATGAAAGTGTGTGTGTGTGTGTATATATATATATATAAATACATCACTACTTAGTTCAAAAAGAATGAAAAATGGTATGTGTGTGTACGTATATGTGCGTACGTGTATTCAGAATGAAAAGGAAAGAGTGAAAAGCTGAGTCTGAATCAGTGGGTCTGTGTGAGTAAAGTATATATGGGTGTACGGGTTTTGCTGCTGGATATATATTATGTTTCCAAACCTAAAGATATATGATGCATGCTTAGATGAAAGAAGGAGAATAAGAGCTTAGTGCATATACATGAGCATATTGCTTACTGTGTGATTAAATAAAGGCTGGAAGAAGAATGAAAAATGAAGGTTGTAGTGTGTAGTATATATATAACGAGAGTGTGTGTGTGTGAATACATGAAGAAAAGAGGAAAAAAAAATATGTAATTTTCAGGAAGATTTGAATTTTTCAGTCAGAGCAACAATCTTTGTTTAAGTCAAACCTAGGGTAAACGACTTTCTTTAACCCTGAAATTTTATGGGCATTTAGTAAACATGCCAAAATTTAAAATGAGCTTTGGTTCACCTCAATTCGAGGTCTATAGCTCAAGTTATAATTTTTGAAAGATAGGTCAAAATTTGAAAACATTTTTGGTGTCATTCTTGAGCAGTAAAATGACGTTGGATTTCGGACCCATTAAACCTTTGAATTTTTTTACATGAAACTTTCCAGATAAATAGTAGACACATAGAGCTTTAATTTGATAGGTAATTTGTCAAATTTTGATAAGTATACAAAGAGTTATGAATTTTTGAAAATGAGTTATGAATCTGAAACTGTTTCTAAACAAAGACAACATTTTTTAAGTTTGGGACTTTTCTAGCATGTATTGGCTATTGCTATTATTTTTGTATGAAACTAGACATGTTAAGTGACATATGAGCTTTGGAAGAACACTGTTTTGATTTTTGTACAATTTGTGATGAATTTTTGAAGTTACGTAAAAGAACAAACAGTTTTTTGGAGAAAATTCTGGACAATGTATAAGTTTTTGGGATTTGGGAATTTTTTATCAGTCATAAATCAACTTAGTGACTTTAATTTATGAAAATAGACTTATCAAGGATTAATTAGAAATTGGAAGTACTCCATTCAGAGTTATATTGATGAAGTTATGCATTTCCCAAATACTTATGAAAATTAAAGGTCAAGTTCTGATAAGTCTTAGAGTAGTCACTGAGTTGTTCATTGTGAAAGAATAAGATGAATAATGAATTTACAATTAAAGGAAAAAGATAACAAATAATTTGGGAAACCATGAGAATCATTAAAATGATGGTAAATAAGTAGTATAATAATAAATAATTTGGTTATTAGGAAAAGGGAGTAACTAATAAAGGAATTATTATTAAAATTTGTATAATTAAGTTTTATAGAGTTTTTAAGAGTTATTAACGAATAGAAAATTGATTGTGATAGATTGATTTATGGTGTTTGTTGAACTCTCGGATTAGAAGTTATGTAAAATAGTTAGCTTGGGTGAGAGGTAACCACTTTCCACTTATTATGTTATTGATATGTTGCTGATGAGTATTTTTCTAAATTGATTATACATGTTTTCAATAAAGTTTTCCATGTGGAATTTTTATGAGTTGATATACGTGCTTTCATTTGAATTGAGAATTATAGTTATTGTGATTATTTTGGAAATTCTCCTACTAAAATATTGTGATAATTATGGAATGGGAAGAATTGGGAAAAGATGGAGTTGTTATTTTCCACCACGTGATGATGCCTCCATTGGTGCACGATGATTGACTTTCTATTGTCCCAACGGTTCAATGAGGGACTAGCCTAACAGTTCAAGAGGGCTTACAACACCCCACTAGTTCAATGAGAGGAAAAGACCTATGGTGTGGGATATGTGCTCTGAGGATTTTGGATAGTCCTCATCACTTAACCAGTGAGCTTTTGAAGTAACCAGTAACATGGGTGTGACTTAACCCATGGGTTTAGTCGGAGGAAATAAGGCGGTTCGGCTGGTGTGAGAGGAGGTATATTGGGAATGGTGTTAATGAGAAATTGAAATACCTAAGTTATGATCATTCATGTATGATATGAGATTTTGAGATATTGATATTTGTGAAATGTATAATTGAGTATATAAATTGTTTCACTTGATATCTCACTAGCACATATTGGTATTCGTAATAAGTTGGACTGATAATTATCAAATTTTTCCAGGTGATAGCTCACGTCCGAGTGCATTAGGGAAGGCTTCAGAAGCTTAGACTACTTTGTTAAAAGTAGTGCTTCTGTCTCTTTTGGTTTGTGTTAGATAATTATATATTGCCACGTTAGGGCTCATAATGATTACTCTGATAAAATTTTAAATTTTCGTAAATTTTGAAGCACTAATAAGTTAATTACCTATCTAATATTAGGTTAATTTAGTTAATTAAATGGTGGTTGTTTCATGTACTATGATTGAATGACTTATAAGCTAATATATAATTTGATGATGCACATAAGCATTTTAGAGAGATCAAGTAACATATTCTATAATTGAATAATTTATTTAGCTTAATCAAATTTCTTAAATTAATCAATTAGCTCTTATATTAAGGATCGGAGATAGTAGTTGGTTTTACTCTATATAGTTTCATAAAAATTGTTTTTGAGTTCAACAAATCATACCTATACTTTTAATAAGTTTTGGTTTTGGTCTCTATATTAAACTTAGATTAAATCTTTTATGAAACTATATAAATCAAAACCAATTATTTGAAACTCAATAAATTAAAACCAAAATTCGATCCTATCAAATAATAAAAACCAAGAATAATAGTAACCCACTTTCAAAGTTGACAAATAAGAATGTATGTGAATTAAGAGTGGAATGATAAATTAACAAGTTGTTGGTTGATATGGTAAGCAATTTCATCTCCGTGGGTAAGGGGAACACAAGTTTGAATCCTAAAAAGAGCACTTGTTGGGATGGAATGCTTCGAACTCGATCCAAAGTAACTTGGGTATACTTTGGGTTCATTAAAAAAAAAAAAAAGTGGAATGATTATTATTATTATTATTATTCACCTTCCAAATCTTTTAATTGAAATTAACACTGGTTAGTTTTCATGCATATTCTTAATCTTGATGGTGAACTTTAAAAATGAGTTATATATCTTATATAAAAGGGAAAATTGTATTTAGGTCTCAGGTAAGAGAAAATACGATAAAATAATCCTTTAAAATTTCAAATTGTATTTAAGTCTCTTGGAACTTTTTTGCAATAAATTTTAATTTCACTAACATGTCCAGAGGCGTTCATTGACAAGTCCATAAACGTCCCTTGCCAAGTCCATGGGCATTTACTGACGAGTCCATAGGTGATGGGTGTCTATTGACAAGTCCATAAACATTTGACAATCGAAATTTATTGTAAAAAAAATCTCATGGGACTTAAATAAATTTTGAAATTTTAAGAGATCATTTTGTTGTATTTTCTCTTATCCGATACCTAAATATAATTTTCCCTATATAAAATAATAATCCCTACTCCTTCCGTTCCCTTTTATAAATTAGAATTCTCATGTCATGTTCCTTTCTATAATGATTGAAAAGTCATTTGTAACTTCTCATTGTACTCTTAATTATAAAAATTAGTAAATTACTTAACTACTATATATTTAATTCTTAGGCTTAACTACAACACTCAGTATAATATTTTCTCTTCTACATAAATAATGACATCTTTAAACAACAAAATTCAGTTCTTTTACATATTTATTACATCTATCTAGTTTTAACTACATCTTCCAATAACGCAATTATATATGCAATTCGGTTCAGATGAGGGAGTATCAAATATCAACGTTAGTTGTGGTATCATTGACTTTGTTAAGAGACCAAAATTCAAACCTTCCGTTGTGAATGCAACAACTCACTTTGACATATAAGAATGTGTTTGATTTTGTTGGATCTGGCTATCACCCAAGAGGGGGTGAATTGAGTGTTTGATAAAACTTTAGCAATTTCAAAAAAAAAAACTTTCACAACTAAATCGACAGTTAGATATTCAAATAAGTATATACTGGAAATGTAAAAGAGAAGAGAAGAGAATATGCAAACTGTGATTTATATTGGTTCGGTCCAATTCTTGACCTACATCCAGTCCTCAAGCTTCACTTGAGATTTTCAATCCACTATTTGCTTTCAACTTGATTACACGTTTTGTACACGAAGTAATCATCTCACTAGGATTCACTTCATCTTACAAACTGTAATCAATACACTTGCTTGATTACACACTCTGTACTCGGATGATCCTTTCACTAAGATCACTCCCCTTACAAGCTGTAATCAACACAATGTGTTTCCCACTCAAGATTACCCAATCTTGAGTAACTTTCAGATAAATCTATTTACACTAAATCTTCTCTCTCAAAAGTGAATACATAATCACTGAAGTACATAATCCATCATCTCACTCCCTACTATAACTATATAAACATTTGAGAAACAAAGTGTATGAGCCATCGACAATGAAGTAGTAACATCATTTTGTTGGCTTCGTCGATTCTCTTTCCAATCATCGTCCCTCCTTTCAGTTTGAAGACTTCTCTATTTATGGGCAATGAAGATCGATTTGTCTATTGAGTAATTTTTCCCGTTGGAATATGACCGTTGTGATTTGCTCAAAGTTACCGTTGTGAGCTCTGACGTAATCATTCACTTTTTGATAATCTGATATTAATCTGGGTTATGATCATCTGAAACTCATTAGCAAACTGATTAAAAACATTTGAGTATAGTAATGAGTAATGATCCGAAGAAAAGAAATCATAATCAGTTGATTCAAATTTTCTGAGACGATGATTTGAAAAACAAAGATGATCATGCTTGGGCATGATTGTTTGTCTGCTCGAGCATCTGTTGAAATATGCATTGTAAAATCTCGTCATCACATTATGCTCGAGCATGAAATTGAGCTTGCTCAGGCGTGGTGTTTTCGTGCTCGGGAATGAACGTTCAAGAATTTAACACAACTGCATGTCTCGTTACTACTCGGGCATGAAGCTCTCTCTGCTCGAGCATCATATTGCTAGTGTTCAAGCATGCCTTTAGTCTTGCTCGGGCACAACCACATATAGAGGCAAGGAAGAGGCTTTTAGTTCGTTTCTCGAGCATCCTTTTTCTCTACTCAAGCATGTCATACGTTCTTGCTCAAGCATATTGATTATCTGCTCGAGCACGACATCATAAATACATTCTGTTGGCTCGACCTTGCTGATGCTTGAGCATGAAGATTGCTTGCTCGAGCATGACTTCTTCAGCTCTTTGATTCGCTGCTGCTCGAGCATATCAATGCTTTGCTTGAGCATGTCTCTTTGAAATATTTAATCAATCTATTAGGATGAGTATTCTCAGGTAGAAACAAAAGCCTTTACTAGATTGATCTTGTTCAATGATTAATCTCCTCAATGTGATGAACAGCACAACAGTCAATTTCTCGTGAGCGTAACGTTTTCGATATAACTTCAAATCTGACAAACCACTCATACCCAAAAAGCTCTTCAAGACTTCTTTCCAATGCAATAAGAATCATCTCCAAACTCATTGTATGTTGAGCATTATGATCAGATTAATAAAAGCTATTCTTGAACCAACATTTTTGCACACTTCTGAAACAGACTATGAACTTCCAAAAATCATATCTCTCTCATTTGATCTTTGTTTTCTATGATCTTGATGTTTTTGGAAAGGTGTGTGAGTCTAGTTTCATATTCAACTGATTTCATCTCATTCCGATGTGTATTTTGTGAGATATGCTCAAATTACCAAATCTTGGTTTGCTGTATGACGGTGACAGAAATGGAAATTTCAAAAATTCGTAGCTCTCTCATCTGATCTTTTTTGGACTTGAATTTTTGTCAAGATGATGCATTAGATGTCTAGTTTCATACAAAATTGG
The DNA here is from genome assembly GCA_037074495.1 of Acacia confusa. NCBI lineage: Eukaryota > Viridiplantae > Streptophyta > Magnoliopsida > Fabales > Fabaceae > Acacia > Acacia confusa. The sequence goes on from CM073509.1 coordinate 8,576,866, forward strand.
TTTCACATCAATCCAATTCCTGATTTGGGAGATATCATCGAATTACCATAGATCGCCTGATACAGAGCTGAACAGAGTAGCTGAGAAGCGTTGTTACTCGAGCAGACCCAATTTTTGTGCTCGCGCAAGGTCGAGGAATGATCGGTACTGTAGCATAGTCACTGTAACAACTTGGTATTGTAGCAACTTAGTTACTATTCATCGTGAAGCTTCAACTTGCTTATTTTAACTTCGAATTGCGCCGTTCCAACTTCCATTTGATCATAGAGACTTAGATATTGATATTCTCATAATATATTGATCAAGTTCTTCTTTCTTCAATCTCCTCTCTTGATAATTCTCTACAATTTAATTTTAGACTAACCTATATTAAACAAGGTAGTTAGTCAATATATATGGTACAAACTTTTTGCTCTTATTAATAGCATTTATATAAGACATCATCAAAACTAATCATAACCAACATTCTCCCCCTTTTTTGATGATGGCAAATACTTTAAGAAAAATATGTTTGAATATGAAAATATATTAGACCCAACATATTTTTCTTGTTATTTCTCTCCCCCTTATTTGTCATTAGCAAAAAGTTGAAGTAAGGAAAATAAACTTGTGAAGAGTCAAATATGAAAATAATTTAAAAATGTCTCTCCTTAATCATATGTCAAGAAAACAATTTTCTCTCTCCCTTTTTGAAAGTATTTGATCTTTAATATGATGTAAGTAGAAAGGAGTTTTCATGAAAGTATGTCTAAAAACAATTTGGAGAGGTTTTTTTTTTTAAAAAAACCTAAATTTTCATGATTAAAGCAATGTGATATCAGACATGTGCAGAATTTCTTCTGAATATAAAAAGAGATAGATATTAGAAATGCTAATTTGTATTCGGCAAATTCATGAATGATTTGTGAAGTTCATTTGCTTGCTGTATGAAATTTGGTTGAGTCCCTATGGCCTAAGATGAAGTAGTGGTAGACTCTCTTCCTTTATGAAGCATAGCTCAGCTTCAATTAAAACATCTTATATAACATCTATATAAGACATCATCAAAACTAATCATAACTAACAGATTTGAGGGGAGAGAGGAAAGAGGACGTTACTTTGTTTGATTTGTTAGAGGGGAGAGGGAGGAAATAGCATTTATTTGGTTTATGGGGGAGGGAAAGGGTGGTTTGAGATATTGGCTCCCCTCCCCTCTAAAATTTTAAACCAAATGAAGGGAGGGGATCATGTTCATCCCCTCCCCTCCCCTCCCATAAAACTAAACATATCCTAAGAGAGATAGAATTACCATTTTCGATCCTTTGTAAATTCTTTATCTATTTTTAGCATGGTTGACTTATTAATTTAGCGAGACGAAAACAATAGATTAGGGGGGGGGGGGAGCAACAATAGAAGTTTTGATATTATCTTATTTTTGCTTTTGAAAGAAACAGGAGGGAAACTATTATATCCTTAATTGTTTTAAATGGTTTATCTTCTTTCTTTTCATACATAAAAAATGATTATGTTGTTGTTAATCTTTATTTCATTGCAGAAAATTCAATTATTTGATTAAATTTATGACCAAAAAAAAAAATCGAATGGACTGTGCACTTTTCTGCAACAAGAGATCGAAGAGAGAACATATGCAAACATTTAGGGACATGGAGGACAATAGATGTCACCTATGATGTCAAGGCACAACAGAAAATTTAAAACTATTTTAGGGCTAATACTTCTATGATCTTATTTATATGTCACCTCTAGAATATTTTGTACAGACCAAGAAAATCTTAAGTTATATTAACTTTGTTTTAAAACTTTTCTCTCTAACCTATAAATAAGACCGGATGTGTAAATCACAAGGAATTTTTTTTTTTTAAAAAAAAAATAGTGGCAGATACTAACAACTCAAGGTTATAGGTGGAATCAAACTTGCAGCATTGGCATCCCCGTACAAGAAAGTTCTCATACCACTAGATCACAAAGCCTTTAGCCATAGTAGTAAGATATTTTAAACTCAAATTGATAAGAAAAAAATTTGTAACATTGCCTCAATGAATTGGCCTCGTAATCAAAATCACACACACACAACCACCTGGTACATTGACTTGGTGTTTAGATCAAAATATGATATTCTTTTTCTCCACGGAATGGATGAATAAGATGGCGATTGCAAATTTAGAATTCAAAACACAAACTTCAAATTTACTGTACCTTCTGCCAATTACAAACTGATAGATCCACCAAATTAAATTCTCATAACATCAAGGCAAGAAAATGAAAATTGTTCGTTTCAAGGATGCTATAAGTTCAACTTTTGGAAGTCAATTTCAACTTTTCCCAAACCTGATGTACATAAAAGTCCTAGTTCCTGAATGCAACAGAAGTTGGTGTAATTTTCATGTCAGGGGTATTCTTTCACTTGTCAAGTGCAATTTTGTATGTTAGTGTCTTTTTTAGAGTGTTTTTTTTTTTTTTTTTACTTGGGGAGGGGGTTTGGAGAAATTGTTTTAATTTATATTATTAAGCACAATGTCAAATCAAGAGAGTGGTTTGGAATCAATGTTGTCTTGCATTAGTGGAAATAGCAAGTCTTATCCTTAATAGTATACTCATTACTGGACCAAAATCAGGATGCGAAACTGAGTAAATGGCTTTACCTGGCTTCTAACAAAGTGATAGATACTTCATTACTTGATGGAGTTGTATTATTGTTAGAAGATTCTCCCCTAATTGGGATGCTTTCCAAAAGGAAACCAGGTTCTCTAGGCTCAGGCAACACACCTTCACTATTCAACATTATTACTACAGATGTCATGTCTGGCCTATCATCAACATGGTACTGCAAACAAAGAAGACCAATGTGAATACATCGCAGTACTTCTGATTCAATGTAAGAGCTCTCCAAATGTTCATTGGTGAATTTTAGTGGGAGTCCCTCATTCCACAACCTCCATGCCTACAAAAATTCAAAACATTAAATCAGTTACCGATTTCAGTAAAGATAAGAGAAAAGTTAGACTAACTGACTCTTTGTTACTAACATGTCCGATAAGATTAACACTTTGGCTTGGCAAGAAGGGCCCCCTGTTTTTCTTGCCACTCACTATTTCTAACAGCAATACTCCAAAGCTGAACACATCAGATTTGACGGAGAAGAGCCCATGAATTGCGTATTCAGGAGCCATATATCCACTATCATAAGTCATCAAAGAGTTAATATTATATAAAGTAATATGCATATCTACAAAATCAAATATAATAGAGCATACTTACAATGTACCAACTATTTGCTTTGTGTTATCTTCATTTTGATCTCCACCAAATATTCTTGCCAACCCGAAATCTGAGATTTTTGGATTTAATTCACTATCCAATAATATATTACTTGCTTTAAGGTCTCTATGGACGATTTTTAATCTAGAATCTTGATGAAGATACATAAGCCCCCGAGCAATTCCACGAATAATGTGAAAGCGCTTGGACCAATCAAGAAGTTTACTTTCACAACCTGCAAATTTTTAATGTAATAGTACTCATCACATTATCTAAGAATTAATAAAAGAAAAGGATGAAAATCTAATGATTGGGCATACGAACCAAAAATAAACAAATCTAGGCTCTTGTTGGGCATGTATTCATAAATGAGCATTTTCTCCTCTCCTTGAATGCAACAACCAAGAACCTTGACCAGATTACGGTGTTGAAGCCTCGCACACAATCTAACTTCATTCATGAATTCGCTAAGACCTTGGAAAGAACTTTGAGAAAGACGTTTCACTGCAATTTCTTGTCCGTCCACGAGTATACCCTACCATTTTACATCATATAAATGGATTTCAATATGTCCCATCATAAATCAGAAGAGTGATTGTAATATTTTATTCTTAATAACAAGTTAATTGGATACTTACCCTGTATACAGAACCAAAACCACCTTTGCCAAGCTTGTTTTTTGATGAGAAGTTATTAGTAGCATTTGCTATGACTGCAAGGTCATAGATACGTTGCTCCATATTTCCTTCATAGCCTTCTTCATTGTTTCCTGCTATCAAGGTTTTTAGCTCCATATTTCCATCAGACCTTTCTGCCTTGTTTGCTGCTAACAAGGTTTTCTTAGTTCACATTCATCATTAAATGAAATATATAAATACAAAAGGAAAAAACTATATAGTAGCATTAGCTATTTCTGCATTGTCATTTATAGGTAGCTCCATATTTCCTTAGGATCCTTTTGCGTTCTATACTGTTAACAAGGTTTTCATAGTACACTTTGATACACTAAATGAGTGAAAAGGGGAAAAATAAAGGCAGTTGCATTGGGAATCTATACCTATAGAGTTTCTTCTGCGCATGTAAATGTAAAACACAGTGAGAAGCATCACAACAGCCAATACAGTGGTCACTGTTGCAGCAATCACCTTTGTCTTATTTCCGTTGGCTTCATCCTGTTCAGCTTCACAAGGAAATATACCAAGAATCAGTAGACTAAAAGATGAGGTTGCTAAAGCAATTGAAACATGATTGAAAAAAGATCACTAACAGACCACACCTGTTTTTGGAGAAGCAAGGCGAACATATAAAAGTTGGTCATCAAAGGGAACTTGCCTTATATCAACTAAATCACCAAACCACATAACACAACCACTACCTCCTTCCCTGATATCTGAATTAGAATAAGCATTACAAGAACAATTTTCCCAGCATTTGGCTTTGCATTCCTCAAGTGTCATACTTGTATTAACCCAAGAGTATGCTGTATCTGGAACTTTCAGCCCGCTAAATTTGACAAAATAATCCCTGTTTTTTGCCTGGCAACTCCAAGACTTATTGCGGGTGCATCCATCAGCCCAGTCCAAAGCGTTCCAATTTCTGGGTGATTTTGGCAAGAATCCTGGCAAGCATTGGCATATTGGTGTCTCACCCAGGACGCAGTTTCCATTAGGACCACAACGATTATATCTATCACAATTATCCATTGGCGCGAAACTATAAGTAATCCACCTTTGATCATTTTCACTCCATAACATGTCCAGTAGTGAATATAATGTTTGGTTGAAGACAATTCTTGCAATCAGTGACTCATTTATGAGAGTATGCGTTGAATAAACCTCATCTTTATTCCAGACAAACTTTATTTTATACAGTGGATTGCTCGTCGCATGAGAGATGCCACTGAACCGGACTCCATTCCATGGGCCACTCCTCATATGCCCTATTCGGCCCTGCGAACTTATTAAATCAGGATAATTGTGTAGTACAAGCTCCGCTGAATAGTCTCCATAAGAAGGGTCGTCCCAATTCTTCCATGCTGTATAACGTCGGTTAAGACCAGTTCTCAGGTCCCATCCAAGCTTCATTCCTGGCAAAATCGTATCAGAAGGATAGTCAAAGCTTTGCCACAAGTAGTTTTGGGGCTTTTGATCCTTCCCATCTCTCAGAACCAAGTTTCCAGAGCCTAACAGCTGCACAATTGGACTCAAGATCTTTATTGTTGAATTTGCTGACCAAACAAGAGTCTCATCATGGCTAAGAAGTACAAGATCTCCCTCTGTGTTTAAGCTCAACTGGCCAAAGTTGTTTTTGATGGGTCTGTCTCGGTTGGCAACCCAAACAACAGTTCTTCCAGGGATTTTGTGGTACCAGATGCCAACATAGCGGTCTGTCGAACTGCCTGGGCTGAAGAAACCCAATTCAAAGAGTTCATTTTCAGAAACCAAGGTCTGGCCATCGCGAAGAGATTCGAACTGGGAAAGGGTATCAGTCGCAAAAGAAAATCTGGAGAAGAACAAAAGCAGATTGGGAAGAACAAGCAAATAAGGAACGATAGCCATTGATTTAATGAATTGGCCTACACGTTAAAAATAAATATACCAGTGATTCTGATGTGGCACGTGCTGAAAGGGCAGGTTGACCGTGCTCCTCAACTCCGAAAAACTGTTCCCTTTCCTTCAAGGTAGAGGGCATAATTTTCAACGCAAGAATAAGATATTCACTTTTCAAATGCATGAATAAGATTATAACATCATATTCAGAATTCCAAACTCAAATTTCAAATACAATGTCAACAAGCCAACAGATCCTTTCATGAGCGCTGAGGTCCATTAAATCCTTGTAGTAAGGTGAGGAGATGAACTTTCAGGCCTTTCTTTTACTATTGGTTTTTGTGCGGATGATATTCAACATAATTGACTTCTACCATCAATTATTTTTTTAGTAATTTCTACCTGTTGAAGTTCAAACAATTCAGATAGTAAAAGATCGCAAGAAACGTGAATGGTTGCGTTTCGTAAATGCCGCAAGTCAAAATTTGCGAACTGTCCAAGTCAATTGCATAAACTATTTTTCCGTAGTCTAATCAGGCTGCTTCCTCTCCGCAGATAACACCTATTTTTCTTTTAAAAAATCCTTTTAAAAAATCTTTGTTCTAATCCACCTGATTAAGTTTTTCTCGGCCAAGAATTGAACAAAAAATTGCAGGTAGGCTAGTATCGATAGGAGTTGGAATGAAAGGGGTTTAATCTTTAAAACTTGGTCAGGAACCAGAATGAGACTCAAGCATGAAATGGATACTGAAACGGTATAAACTGAAGCAAATTAACAGTATGTACCAGATTTCGCCGCTTCAGTTCGCGAAAATTAGTGGCCGAAGAAACCAAGTTCCAATCTTCCATCATACATCTTCCGAACCCAATTAAGTTTCCTCCAAGAGGATGAAGTGGATGAGACTGGGTAATGCGGTAATGGAATCAGCCATTGCTTGCAGAGGAAAATAGAGGGTAAAGGGAACATCGTTCGATAATAGCAGCCATTACAGGAAGAAATGAAGAACGAAATCCATTTATCTCCCAATAATGGAACAAATTTAGTGATGTGGCTCATTCATTTGAATTATTATCATCTGTTGATAATATTCGTTCTAATTTATAATACTCCCTCCTCCGGTTTAAAAAAAATAACTTCGTCAAAAATATAAACCTTTTAAGATAATTAATGTTTATTTTTTAGTTTTCCCCCATAATTAACTTCTAATTTTGTCTACTTTTTAAATACATTTTTTAATAAGGATAAAAATAAAAAAAAAATATTAAACTTGAGACATATTTTTTGTGAATTAATTAAAGTACCCTATATTGAGAATTGAAAGTAGTATAATTTTTACTGCTTCATATAAGACATGTTTATTTAATTAGAACTATTAAAAAAGATAAATTAATTATAACATACATGAAAATCTCTCTAAAATATTTTGTTTAACCGTTAAATTGTATATTAAGTTATAATTTAAGTAAATTAGTTTGAAAAAGCCGTTGAGAAAATCAAATTTTAAAAAATGATAACAGAAAATTTTCTTATATTTTAGATTAAAATTCAACTTCTAGGTCTAACCGAGGGGTAGGTCACTTTATATAGAGTTTCAGTCATTTTAAATAGAGATAAGGTGTAACATGTGCTTTATTCTAGGGAAGGGAATGACCAAAACCAAATATTTTTTAGGTATAAAAAGCATACGTGGTTATAAATTAGGAGTAAAAATAACGTTTAACCATTAAGTTTGACTTTTTTTACTTTCAAATGTGAAAAAATACACATGTGATTTAACAAAAAAAAAGCAGCTAACACCAAGTTCTTTTTTTTAACTTTAATAATTTCATGAAAAATTATTTTTTTTTAGGTATAATTCCTAGAAAGTCAAAATTTTTATTTCCATAACTATTTTATTTTTTAAAATCCTTATTAAATTTTTTAATTAATAATTAATAAATGAGTATTTATGCATTTAAAATTTGATATTATAAATATTATATTTAATTAAAAATAATTTTAATTTTTTAATCTAACAAATTGAAACAAAAATTATTTAAGTAATTTTTCAATCAGGACTGAACAATATTATTTAATTTTTATTGCAGTAAGAAATATGCAATATAAACATTTGCATATCTCAATGAGTTATTTTTATTTATATGAGTTATTTTTAAAAAATAAAATAAAATATGGAAATAAAATTTTTACAATTTTTACCCAGTATCTTCCTTTCCAAAATGATAAATTAGAAAAAAAAAACTTGGGCTCCTAAGAATTATTATACCTAGACAAATAATAAATTTCTTTTAATTGAAATAAAATTATTAAATTAAAAAAATGTTTGGTGTTAGACGCTCTTTTTATCAAATCACATGTGTATTTTTATATTTTTGAAAGTTAGAAAAGTCAAACTTAACGGCCATGTATTTTTGTACCTAATTTGTAATTACATATGCACTTTTGTATCTAAAAAAATACTTGGTGTTGGGCGTTTCTCAGGATAAAACACATATACATTTTTGCATCAAACCCCTTTTAAATATAAGTCGTGCGTTAGAGCATCTAAATCGTTAGAACTAATTTTTTTTTTTTTTTTTACATAAGTTTGGTTGTGCTTTTTCATTAATATAATCCTTTTGGCTAAAAAAAAGTCTACATGGTGAGATGGTTGTCGTTTTGAAGAAGGCTTTTTTTTTAAAAAAAAAAAAAAATCAGATGCAATGAAAAAGAAGCTTATCCTCAAAATTTTACACTAACAATTGTACAAATAATGGGGGATTCATTGATCACAGAGAGTGATGATGCTTGTTGATCAGCTTAAATGAATTTGACTGACTTAATTAATTAAAACAAATATTTATTCATGGGAAAATTATATTGTGGCCCCAAGGACCAGAAAATTTTACACTAGCAATTGTACATGATGCTTGTTGATCAGCTTAAATGAATTTGATGGAGAAGTCGGAGGCGACGCAACCGACGTAAGACGAGAGCGAGTTAAGCCGTGAGACGAGAGGAGTAGAGAACGTCGGAGGAGGAGATTACAATCGGCCATGTCGAGGAGAGTGAAGAGTGTTTGGAAGAAGATGTAACAGATGAGGATGAGAGTTGAAACGACGAGACTGCAATTCAAAACCCTGTCGCTCGAATTTACTCGAGTAACAACATTTGTACTTGAGTACAAATATATTAACAACAAGAAATGTCATATTAACAACTGAAAAATGTTATTTTAACAACAAAATTTACTAGAGTACAAATGACCCATACTCGAGTACAACTATATTAAAAACCATGTCACACGAATTGTCACGCATTTACTTGAATACTCCCTCTGATCCTTATTATAAGGCACCAACTACTAAATGTATTTTGTCCTTTTTATAAGGCACTTGCTTGTTTTTAAGGAGCATTGATTATTTTTTTTTCCATGTATGCCTATAATTAATAAGGGTAGTAGATGAGAGTAATAATAATATAATATTAGAGTTTAGTGTAAATAGTAGGACTAATATTGGAAATTACTTAAATTATAGGACAACTTTATTGACTTTAACTGTTTTTATTGGTTTGTGTGATTTGTTAGTTGGTGCCTTATAATAAGGACCAAAGGGAGTATAATAAATCAATACTCGAGTACAGATATATTAACAACAAGAAAAGCCATATGAACAACTGGAAATGTTATTTTAATAACAAAATTTATCATGACAGGAAAAACCTTATTAACAACAGAAAAATCTATAATAACAACTGGAAATGCTATTTGTAACAACAAAAATTTGTAACATGACACATTTTGAAACTTGTGTTTTTTAATGACCTTCAAGATGATATAAGGGTTGAAGAACATGAAAAGTCAAATTAACAAGTGAAAATGCTATTTTAACAATAATAATTTTTACAATAGGAAAAGCCACATTAACAATAGGAAAAGCCGTATTAACAACTCGAAATGTTATTTTTAACAACAACATTTATCATGACAGGAAAAGCCTTATTAACAACAAGAAAAGTTATATTAACAACTCGAAATACTATTTTTAACAACAAAAATTTGTAACTGTTGACACATTTCGAAACGTGTTTTTTCATGGCCCCCAAGATCATAGAGAGATTTAACAACATAAAATGTCATATCAACAACAGAGGGCTTAATACCAACTAGCTATCCATGAAATGCATTTCATTTTGTTAATATAGCATTTCCAGTTGTTAATATGACATTCCATGTTGTTAAAGCCCTATGTGATCTTGGGGGCCATGGAAAAACACGTTTCAAAATGTGTCAATGATTACAAATTTTTGTTGTTAAAAATAGCATTTCGAGTTGTTAATATAACTTTTCCTGTTGTTAATCAGGCTTTTCCTTTCGTGATAAATGTTGTTGTTAAAAATAGCATTTCGAGTTGTTAATACGGCTTTTCCTGTTGTTAATGCGGCTTTTCTAGTTGTAAAAATTGATGTTGTTAAAATAGCATTTTCACTTGTTAATTTGGCTTTTCATGTTCTTCAACCCCTATGTTATTTTGAGCACCATAAAAAAACACAAGTTTCAAAATGTGTCCATGTTACAAATTTTTGTTGTTACAAATAGCATTTACAGATGTTATTATAGCTTTTCCTATTGTTAATAAAGTTTTTCCTGTTGTGATAAATTTTGTTATTAAAATAGCATTTCCAGTTGTCAATATGACTTTTATTGTTGTTAATATATTTGTACTCGAGTGTTGATTTATCATACTCGAGTAAAGGCGTGACAATTCGTGCGACATGGTTTTTAATATAGCTATACTCGAGTATGGGTCATTTGTACTCCAATAAATTTTGTTGTTAAAATAGCATTTTCAGTTGTTAATATGACATTTCTTGTTATTAATATATTTGTACTTGAGTACAAATGTTGTTACTTGAGTAAATTCGTGCGACAGGGTTTTGAATTGCAGTCTCGTTATTTCAACTCTCATCCTCATTATTTACATCTTCTTCCAAACACTCTTCACTCTCCTCCAGATGGTCGATTGCAATCTCCTCCTCTGACGTTCTCTACTCCTCTTGTCTCACGGTTTAACTCGTCTCGTCTTACGTCGGTTGCATCGTCTCCCACCAAGGGCGGATCCAGAAATTTATGGAAGGGTGGGCACTATGGGGGGAGGTGCGGGGGTTACCCCCGAAAAATTTTTTTTCACTTGTCATCAAAAGCACAAAAAATAATTCGGCATGGACTAGCCATATTAATTGGTCTCAAACATAAATGCAACACTCATTTAATCATATTATCAAAAGCATAAGCATGTAGGGGGAACAAGGAAGAGAAAGCTAACATCTTTTGTTTGACCCAACTGGTGAGCTTTGTCCATTGCCTGCTGATCCCATGAGGAATTCCAAAGTTAGCCATAAAATGCCCATAACAGAAAATTAGCAACCTACATGCTCCAAGCAATTTTTTGTGCTGCTGACCCTCAGATCATTGTATTTTAATTTAACCTATTTTCTTCTTGTTTTTAATCTGATAGAAGAAAGGTAATAAATTACCAAAAACCATACATAATTGCTAATATAATGCAAGAAATAGAAAACATGAAACTTAATTAAGTTGGAAACTCGTGGTCCCTTTCATTAACTTAGAAACCAACATTTATCATTTCCATGGTGATATTCAGCGCATTAGGAACAACTAAATAGAAAATACTTTAATCCACTGAATTCCAATATCCAAGATTTTCAGGGCTCGTGCATATGATTCCTTTTCTTCTCCAACATTCTCTAAATAAATAACCTTTTCCTCTAAGCTAAAATACATCGCACATACAAAGAAAACAGAACATCAAACATTTCTGGGCAAACACATGATGAAAGCAAGAAATGTGTTTTGTGTAACTTGCCAAAATATAAATGACGAAATTTAACAAAATTTCTCGAAAGCAAGTTCAATGGCTAAGAGAAATTAAGGCACGGAACAAAGACAAAATAAAAGCTCATTGCCTACAAATTTAAAAACACCACAGAACAGAGCAGAGTGCAAGGCGAACGACAAAACAAAAGCAGAGTGAACTCTAGCCTCTAGGTGTGTTTTACAGAACGACAAAGTGAACGCACAAAAGCATAAGAAACTTGAGCGGTGAAAACTCACAATGAACGGCGTCCGTGAACAGCGAACGACAAAGAAGAAGAAGGTCCGATTTTCAAACCTTGCGTGGTTGCGTCCTGAAGGCGAACGGCGAAGAAGAAGAAGGTCCGATTTTTTCCGCCTCTACCTGCGTCCGCGATCCGCCTTTGATATGTGAGCGAAGAAGAAGAAGGTCCTAAGTTAAACCCTGGGTCTCTTTTTTTTTCTCAAACCCTGGGTCTCTGGATATGCTGATTATACAATTATGCCATTAAAAAAAAAAATTGAAAACCACGTCGTTTTAAGGGTGGGCAAGTGCCCCCTAAGTCTTATACGTGCGTCTGCCTCTATCTCCCACTACTCTGATTTCTCCATCGTTCTCTCACCTCTCTCTTGCATTGCTATGCTCAGGTAAGTTGGAGAAGCAGAGTGATTCATTCAGGCGATTGAAATTTGGGTAGAAGAGTCATTTTGCATTTTGAATTAATTACAAAAAAAATCCCTAGGACATTTTCTATAGAATTAGAAAATATACCATGAGCTGTACAGGGCATTGAATCTCCCCGCATAGTAACAAAATTTTGATGGTACCAAAAAAATTTTGATTGTTTTGCTTTGAGAATATTAATGATAATATTTTTTAAAATTAGAGTATTATAATATTAGTTTCAATGATATTAATCTGATTAACACTCTTAATGGTTGGTGCAAGAATAGCTATGCTATTGATTACTGAAGCATTTTGTATTCAATAAATTATCCACACGCTTATATCGAATATAAAAATTTTCTTGACAGGCTGAAATGATCAAGAATCATCAATAAAATACTCACTTATTGTTGAAGTTGTAAGGGTTTGAACTTTGAACAGAAAATTTAAATAAGATTTTGTTCCCTATATTTCTTTTTGGGATTACGTGCCAGTAAAAGAAAAATGATTTGTTATTATTAGGGATATTGCATTCCCTTATTAAGGGAACTAATGGCCTCGTTAAAAAATCTTTTTAAATTTGAATATACTCCAGTCTCCATTCATGTGGTTAGCTTTTAAAATGAGTTATATATAATATATAGAACTAGTAATCGCTATCATGTATAACATACGCGACCTTTGTCAACTCTTTTCTTTTCTTTTCTTTTTTTTTTTTGCCCGGGGGGGGCTATTGCTAACAAAAAATGTTTAGAGCTACTTCCCCGCCTAATGTGTTTTTTTGTTGGGTGAAGGCATAAATGCATGTTTAGATTCATGGTATAAGTTGTTTTTTTTACGTAAATATGAGGTAAGTATATAAGATGGGTTTTATTTTAACTTATGAGAACATGCTTTTCTCTAACATTATATCAAATAGACCTTAAGAATATCCATGAACTTTTACCAAAACTACGCTCAGCACTAAATACATTTCTTAGATACAAAAATACCCATAAATATTCAAAATGAGAGTGAAAATGCAAGCATCTTAAACTAAAAGAACAAGTCCAAATTAAGAGAGTTGTTTAGAATTGACATCCTGTTTTGCACTTTGCAAATAGCTAGTCTCATTCTTGTGAGTATGCTCGTGAGTAGTCCAAAATCAAGAAGCTAAAATTGAATTTACGTGGGTTTTAACAACATTGTTATAGATATTTCATTACTCGAAAGGGGTTTCATGATTGTTACAAGATTCTACCTTCACTGGGATGTTTTCCAGTGGGAAACCAAGTTCTTTAGGTTTAGGCAAAATACTTTCACTGCTCAACAATATAACCACAAATGTCATGTTTGGCCTATCATCAACATGACATTGCACACAAAGATGACCAATTTAAGCAACTTTTGTACTGAGTTGGCGCCCTGGGCGCCAACTCCAAAATTCCACACAGAAAGTTGACGCCCTGAGTGCCAACTTTTATTTTCTTTGTGGTTTCTTTTATTGACTTTCTTGGGCTTTTCCAATCAGCTTCTCTTGGGGATAAAAATCTGTAAAACACACGAGAATACTTATGAGGGTATGTCTGATATCAAATTTATGTTTTTTACTTATTATTCTTAAGCTTTTTAATTATATTAAATCAATTTTATACTCAATTTGTGCCTTAAAACATGGTAAGTTTATGGCTCATCAGCAATACTTCTAACTCTACGTAAAACCTCTCCAAATGTTCATCAAAGAATTTTAGTGGGACTCCCTCATGTCACAACTTCCCTGCCTATGACAATTCAAAACATTGAATCAATTGCCAATTTCAGTAAACATAAGGGAAAACCTAGGCTGCTTGTTACTAACATATCTGATGAGATTTACACTTTGGCTTGGCAAGAAGGGGCCCATGTTTTTCATGACACTCACTATTTTTAGCAATAATACTCCCAAGCTGAACACATCAGAAGTGACCAATAATAGTCCATGAATTGCATATGTAGGAGCCATATATCCCTTATTAGAAGTCATCAAAGGGATAATATCATATTCAGTAATGTGCATGCATATCTACAAAATCAAATATCATAAAGCACTTGCTATGTATCAACTACTTGCTTTGTATGATCTTCATTTTGATCTCTCCAAATATTCTTGCTAAGTTGAAATCTAAGATTTTTGGATTTAATTCACTATCCAATAATATATTACTTTCTTTAAGGTCTCTATAGACGATTTTTTATCTAGAATCTTGATGAAGATCTGTCAGTGATTTTGGAGCACTGGTATATTTGTCTCTCATCCATAACACAGTTTCCGTTTGGGCCACAACGACCATATCTATCACAGTTATCAATTGGTATATAACTAAATGTAACCCACTTTTGATCATCGTCACTCCATGTTAGGTCCAGTATTGAGTATAATGTTTGGTTGTAGACTAATCTTATAATCAGTTACTCATTTTTCACATAGTAAGCTGTATACACCTCATCTTTGTTCTAGACAAACTTTACTTTATAATGTTGGGCCCTGCCAGATCACTGAATTTTGTAGGACAAGCTCTACTGTAAAGTCTCCAAAAGAAGGGTCATCCCAGTTCTTCCATGTTGTATGATGTCGATTAAGATCAGTTTTCAGGGACATACTATTCAAATAACATTAGTATTTTGTATGCATATAATAATATAGATATAATAAATACATACAGAAAAATAAAGAAAGAAGCGTTAAAAAATGTAGTATAATCAATATGAACTTATATATATTGATTATTTAAACTTATTAAGATAAAAACAATTGTATTCTCATATTGCATCCAAAACTAAGAATCATTTTTTTAATCAATTATTCATATAAAATATAATACAAGGCTTTGTAGAAATACTAAGGATAGAAATCCAAAACAAAAAAAGTATTAAAAGTAAAAACATAATTTAAGGAAGTTATAATTTTTGAATCAATGTTTTATATTTAACATAAACTAAATTTTTTAAAAAAATCAATATATACAATTGCTCGGGCAAAAAAAATAAAATAATAACAATAATATTAATAATTGATAAATAGAATTAATGGGTAATGGAATCTGGGTAGGGGTAGAAATAGGGCAGGCCCCTATCAGGGACCTACAACCTAACCTACTTTAAGTGTATTTGCAGTAAGGTTCTAAAACCTGGGCTGGTCACTAGACCAGTCGAGGTATTGGGTCAATGGTCAATGAGTTAGACCGAAGTCAAATAAGAGTAAACGGAAGTTAAACCAAGACAACTAATTCTCCAACCCACTCAACATAAATCAAATATTTCTTCTCTTTCAATCACAAATAGTTGTCTCATCTCATCCTAGTATCCTTAGAGCCGACAAAATAAGCAAGGCCCACAGGGCCAGCCCATTTAAGCCCTGGCCCTTTAAGGGATGAGCTTGAAAAATGGACGAGATATTATTATTTATTGCAAAAAAAAAATTATGGATGTGTTCATAATGCAGGAAAAGAATTTCATGATATTTTTACTCATGAGTTAGATGTTACTACTCAAAGTGAAGAACAATTAAATGTTATTAAAATCGATGATAGTGACGAATATGACAATAATAATAGTCATCATACTAATGTCGCTTAGTGATATGCTTTTTATGTTTTATGTGAGTTATTTGTTAACATAGTTTGCTTTTAATTATGAATTAATGACTATGCTTATTTATTGGATGATTCGTGTTGTAATTTACTAATTATATTTTTAAAAAAAAGTGGAGGAAAAATAGTTAAAAAGTTGGGCCGATCCACTTCCTCCTCCATAAACAAGATCGCAAAATACTTTGTTACATGGCTTTAATCATATCCTCCTCAAATCAAATGAATTTCTGTATCATGTAACATCCCAAATTTTGGGATTTGAAATTTGAAATATTATAAGGAAGATTTTGATGGAAAATTGGCCTTAATGAATTATTTAAGTTAATATTTGAAATTTAAGGCATATGTTCCGATAATTAAGGATAATTAGTTAGGAAATAAATTTGGCCCAAATATTTTAGAAACAATATTTTATGGCCAAAAGAAATTAATTAGGATTAATATAAGGACAAATTGTAATTCATATATGGGTCTGATTAAATAGCAAAATTTGTAGCTCATAAATCTTTCCATTCCATTTTCTTCTTTATTCATCTCGGCCCTAACGTGTAAGCTTAAGAATGATACACCATCATTAATTAATTAAATAGAGTCATAAACAATAACAAAACTCCCTCCATTCATCCAGCGTACATACACCGAACACATACACACATAACACAACTTTCTTTCTTGTATGCCTCCTACGTGTCCCTCTCATTTGAACATACCTATTATTTTCATTCCATTAAACCTCTTCGGCCCACATGCACAAACAACTCCTTCATCAAAATTTTATTATTCTCTCGGCTGAACATGTACATGTACAGAGAAAGATAATCAGCAAAACCTCACAGAAAAACCGTTGAGCCCATACTCTCTGCATTACCACTTTGCCTCACCACCACGTGATCAACCATAACGAAATATATAAATTCCTGTCGTGCCCATGCCCCACTGATATTTTAAAGTGCCATTAACTCTTCCCAAACTGTTTTATTCTTTCGGTCGGCCATTTACAGAAGTGAGAAGCGAGGCGGCAGCGCCATAAGCCACTGTCTCTAATCATGCGTTTAATATATTAATCAGAGAAGCAGAAATCAATTCCATACTCTACTGACTCTCTCGACACACCATGATATTCCTCACTCCACCAACATATTCTCCCATTTTCCATTCTTTCCTTTCGGCCTTGGCTGAAACAGAAAAAGAAATGCAGAACAGAGATAGAGAGAGTGTGAGCCCTTCATTCTAATTATTTCAGCCATTCATAAAGAACCCAGAACGGAGAGAAAGTAAGACCAAGAGGAAGGGAGTCAAAGGAAGAATTAGAGGGAGCTTCGCCCAGCATCCTTACTCTCGTTCGGCCAAATACGGAAGGAAGCAGAGTGTGAAACGAAGAGAGAGAGCGAGACTAAGATAGAGTAGTGAGTGTATGCGTGAAGTGTTGCCCTGTTCTCGCGGTTAGAAACAGAGGAGAAGACTGCGCCACTGTGAGTCTCCTATCACCGTGTTCCTCTGTTTTCTTTAACTGTTATTGCTTCCTTGTTTTGCTGTCATGCGAAAAGAAGAAAAACCACAAATTACTGTCATTGTTCTCTGTACACCTTGCTGCTGCATATATCCGTAGGCATAGATTATTTTGTTGTCATGGTGTTCAGTCTGAGAATGTAAGCCGAGACTGTGAGTTCCTTGTTCTTGCGTGAGAGTCTATATATATATATATGTGTGTGTGTGTGTGTTTATATGTTAGTGTGTGGTTGCCGCTGGGAAAAAGAAGATCAAAACTAATTCATGAACCTATATACCTATGCGTGTCGCTGACTTTGCCGTTGTATAAAAATATACAAATATGTGTGTATAATATGATTCCATGATGTTGCTATTCTCACGGTCAAACCAAACTTATTTATTGTTCAAATTTTTCTGAAATTAAAATCCAAGGAGAAGTTATTTTAATTTTTCATACCCATATATTTATGTGTATGTACGTGGGTGAGTATATGTGAAGGTGGATGCATGTTTAAATATTCACCATATGCAAAGGTTGCTGTGAGTTTGTGCCAATATGTTTATATATATACCAAAGTATATTTTAAGGGTTATTTTATCTAAAATAGTATTTACGAAATTTATGATCCTTAGGAATTAACTTGCAAAATGCATTTTATACATGTGTTTAACTCAAAGTTATTGTGAAACATAAATTGTGATTAAATTAGTGTTTACTAAAGTTTTAGAAGAAAGCATGAGAAATATTAAATTAACAAATTTAATTATCTTTTTGTATGATGGTGGGCATTTAGTGATTTTGGATTGGTGAATAAGGGGAAGTAAATGAATAAAAACAATTATTGTTAAGTAATTAGTAAAAGGTTATATTAAGGTAAAAATAATAAGATAGATTAATGGGAGCAATTGATAAATATTAGAAAGGAAATTTTTGTGTCTCCCTAATTTTTCAGAAATTTGCCCACGTAAAGTATTCCAATTTTATTCATATATTTTTGATATGTAGAGTTTTTTTTTTTAGAGTTATTAATGGATATTAAAATTGATTATGATATATTAATTTTTGGCGTGTGTTGAGCTCTCGAGTTAGGAGTCATATGAATTAGTTAGTCCTGGAGAGAGGTAACCACTTTTCAACTTATTATGCTTATTAATATGTTGTTTGTGAGCATTATGTTGAATAATTATGAATAATTTTTATAAAAATTTCCTTGTGAAACATTATTATTTTGAATTATGAGATATATGTATTCAATTATTTATTATGATAATTATGGAAAAGTGGTAAATTGGGTAAAGATGGAGATTATGGTATTCACACCACGTGTTGACGTCTCTATTGGTGCACGATGGTTGACTTTCTATTGTCCCAACAGTTCAATGAGGGACTAGCCCAACAGTTCAAGAAGGCTTACGACTCCCTAACTGTTCAATGGGGGGAAAAGACCTATGGGTCTAGTCGGGAGTAATAAGACGGTTTGGC
Organism: Acacia confusa; assembly: GCA_037074495.1. Classification (NCBI taxonomy): domain Eukaryota; kingdom Viridiplantae; phylum Streptophyta; class Magnoliopsida; order Fabales; family Fabaceae; genus Acacia; species Acacia confusa. Next base: position 8,595,777 of record CM073509.1, read on the forward strand.
TGGTATGAAGGGGGTATCTTGGGTATTGTTGTATTAATGAGAAATTGAGATAGTTATTTTGTGATACCTCATTTATGTTATGGGATAAATATTGTTGAAATGTATCACTAATATTTTGTTATATAAAATTGTTCCACTTGCCACCTTACTAGCACGTATTAATTTTTATAATAAGTTGGATTGATGGTTACCACATTTTTCAAGTGAGAGTTCCTATCTGGGTCCATCAGAGAAGGCATCAGAAGATTAGACTACACTACTAGAAGTAGTGTTTCTGTCTCTATGTTTTATGTTGGATAATTTTATATTGCCACGTTAGAGTTCATTATGCATGTTTTGGTATCCTATGGGATATTTAATTAAATATTTTGGCATTAATAAATTAATTACCAAAGTAAAATATGGTTAATTTATTAAGTATAAGGGAGTACGTTTCATCATGCATATCAAATTAAATGTGAATATGATACATGATAATGAAGGAGGTACAAGTAAAGTTTAATGTGCTGTGTAATTAACAGCGTAAAGGACGTAAGTGAGTGCAAATGACCTATTTGGGTTGGCGTTTGCATTGGGGTTTGTAAATTAAGTCAAAATAAAACTTCTTTCATATATTCTCTCTAGTCTTTAATATAAAACATTATAAGTCAAAATAAAACTTCTTTCATATACTCTCTTTAGTCTTTAATATAAAACATCAACTAGTAAGTATATTTAATCCTTATTATAATGCATTTATTTGTTTCTAGAGAGCATTAATCGTTTTTTCCATGTATACCCATAATTAATAATGGTAAGGCGTGCAAATAATAATTAATATAATATTAGAGTTTAATACAAATAGTAAGGATAATATTAGAATTTATTTGAATCTTGCAACAATTTTATTGACTATAACTATTTTTATTGATTTATAAAAATTGTTAGTAAATACTTTCTAACAAAAATCAGAGGAGGTAGTTATCTTTTAAAAAATAGCTTACACGGCTGATTCAAATAGACACGAAGCGAAGCTAAAAAGGAGGTAGTTGAAGTCCATGTGTGCTTCTCACCTTCCCACGTTGGAGTTGGATCTGCCTTGTGCTCTCGTTGAAATTTTGCATCAATGCACAGACATTCTTGCATCAGTGCACACACATACTTTTATACTTGAAATAATAATAAAAAAAGCAACCCCAGCTTTTTCCACACAATTAAGAAAGAATCAATTGAAGAGCTTTAGTGGATTCATGGTTCGTTATCTAATAAAGGTTATTATATTTTGTATTATTTATTGTTACCACACTAATCGTATAACTACTAAATTCATATATGTAATTACATTCTATACTCATTCTAGTTCGTAATATAGGTTGCTCATGTAAAAAATTTGTAGTATTAATTGCTTTATTCTAAACATGTTAATTTCAATGAGACGATAGATAATGTATGTTTTTAAAATTTATGATATTTATTAGGGGATAGGATATTCTTACTATTATTTTTTGTTACTACATATGTTACTACTATTTTTCCACCGTTAGATCAGAATCTTATCTATCTTTATCATTTTTCTCTCTTATTGAGATTCTCATCTAACCATAGAAAAGTGGTAGTAACAAAAAATGATAGTAAGAATATCCTATCTCATTTATTAGAGGTAAAAAAAAATGGGAACAATATTTTAGATGACTTTGATGGTACAATTAATTTTTCTTAATTCTAATAATTTAGTTGAGATGACTTTTATCTTAAACCGGAGGGAGTATAATGTTTTAGGCCTGTAATGTGAAATTCATTCTAAACCCCCCCAAAAAAAATGATGTGACGGAGAATATAAGCAAGCTAGCAATATTCTAAAGAGAGAAATATCATTCCAGGACGTGTGTTGCAAACTTTCTGGATTCACAAGTCAAATATCAATCCATGTAACGTGAATAGAGCATGAAATTATCTATGATGATTGTGAATAATTTTCGTCAAATGAAAATAAAAAATAGTCAAATAAAAAAAAAAAAAAAAAACCCATCAATGGACGAGAATTTAGCCAGTCTTTAAGGTCGGGCTTTAATTAATTTTCTGAACGAGTAATTCCTGGGCTCAACTAGAAGTGACATTAGATGGAGGGTCATAGAGCAAATATATGGCCCACACATTTGGGCTCAAAAATTGAAATAGGCTGATGAAGTTTGAAGAGAGTCCACATAACTGGGCTGAGCCCGGCCCGGCGATGATGTTAGATATTTCTTCTAAAGAATCTTTTTCCCAATCCATGTGCAAGGATGGAGGAAGGAATTTTATTTTTTTTATAAATACTACTTTCTCTGATTTTTAATATAAGGCCTATTTAATTAATTATTTTAAATTAAAGAAATTAGTTATTTGTTAAAAGTACGTGTTGATTCCCTAAAATATTTTCTTATATGATTTGTAATGAAGTAATCATTTGATGCAAGCTCCCATAATAAATATATATAATCTGTAGAGATGATTTAGATAAAAAAAATTATAAATATAAGGGAAGAAATGGATTAGGATCTCATATTTAAGATTAAATCCAATACCTAACTAGTTGTTATATTAAATATGGGTATATATCTTCTTGAAGAGAGCAAACAAATACCATCATCCCTCACCACCATCCTCTCCTCGCATGGCATATTTTATTGAGAAAATCCATCTTGGGGTCCTTGTAACAAAAAAAATTCAAAAAAGACCTCAAGATTAGAAAATACTAGAAAAGGCCCCAGGGTTTTTTCTGATATAAATTCATTAAAACTTTAGTTGTTAACAGGGCTGATATAGTTGTTAACGGGGCTGATATAGTTGTTAACGGGGCTGATGTAGTTGTTAATGGAACTGATATTGTTGTTAATGTTTTAATGAATTTACACAAAAAAAGGCCCTGGGGCCTTTTTTGATATTTACACAATCTTGGGGCCTTTTTTGATTTTTTTTTTCTGTTACAAGGCCCCAAGATGGATTTTCCCTATTTTATTTGGAGGTTGACGAAGAACACAACATAGGTTTTTCAAATTATGGGAGAGCTCAGCTAAATAATTAGGTTTAAAGAAAAATTGATCCCTAGATGTGTGGTTCAAAAGAACCCTCAAGTCTCTAGGAATCAAGTATCTAGAATCATCAAAGACATCTTTGTTGTATGGCTAGGTAATAATAGGGTTGAGCAAAAATTACAGTTACGAGGGACTTTTTCTTATCTTTCTGTTGCATATGATTCTGTTAAGTGTATTAAGTGTAGAGAAGACTTGAATTTTTAAAGACAAAAGTGAAAAATTATAAGCTTAGGCTTTTAGGAAAAAGAAGAAGCTTAGGGAAAACACAAACTCTTTTTTTTTTGGTAAAAGTGGGGACTGAGCCCTTTCTCATTCACAAATCAATACTAATTGTGGGTATACAAACCCTACTCTATCCCTATACAAGTATTCATTGATTTCTAGAGGAGGTTCTACATACAGTTTCATTTCCTCCACTTGACCAATACTCACATTAGCCAACACGTCTGCACAGCTATTGGCTTCCCTATATACATGATTAATTTGAAAACTCAAAAACCTGTCTATTTCCTTGCGAATCATGCACAACATCCGAGGTTCACCCTCATCATGGTCCTACAATTTATATATCAAATTAGCAACAACCAATGAATCACATTCTAAAACAACACGCTCAAACCTGAACGAGTTAGCCACTTGCAATCCAATATAATCTGCCCAGAGTTCTGCTTTTGTTGCTGTGCAGCAACGCAAGTTCCTCGAGAATCCACTTAGCCATTCGCCTTGACTTCCTCTTATAATCCCTCCACACCCCGCTATGCCCCTCCTCTTCACAACTCCATCTACATTAATTTTAACCCAGCCTTCCTCAAGTGCTCTCCATCCAATTAGTTTTTCTACCCTGCAGCCAACTCCACACCCAAACTCCACTTTGGCCTTTTTGAATTCACAAACATACCTACTTACCACACTACTCAAGTTGCTGAGAAGTACAAAATCAGATTGAAATATACATTTATTTCTCCATCCCCATAGAAACCAACATCCAATACCAAAGATCCTCGGCCACCCCCCTCCTCCCCTTGATAGATTCCACTTAAACCAGTTTAGCCCATTCAAACGAAGGAAATCTGGTTCAATATTCCCCCCTTTTATTCCTATCCATAGATCCATTGCGACTTTACAGTCTCAAAGCACATGCATGATATCTTCAATCTGATTTGTGTAGCAATGACATAATGGTGATCCCCCCATCAACTTCCCTCTCCTTTCAGTTGTTAGCAGTCTATTTTGGATAGCTAACCAAAGAAAAATCTGGACCCTCCTCGGCCCCTCCCACTTCCATAACAATTTCCAAATTTCCTCCCCTGTATCCTCCTCCTTCCTCATGATGCCATACATCTCAGCAACACTATAAATTCCTTGCAGGTTATTGCCCCATTTGATATAATCAAGCCTTTTCAGTATGGCCTTGATCAGGTTTAGGCCATCTACATCTACCCATTGTCCAATCTTGCTCAAATCCCATTCCCCAACTTCATTAACCATCTCCATCACTTTTACATTCTTGAGCTCTTCGGGTACACCCACAATGCATCTCTCAGCAATTTTCATATCAGCGTTCACCCAAGAGTCATTCTAGAAGCTTATCTTTGAGCCATCCCCTATCTCCCATACCATATTGCTTATTACCTCACAGCATATCAGACCCAGGCTCTTCCACATATCAGAATCTGAGCTCACAACTTTGCACTCCTTCATAAGGTTGCACTCCCTCCCATACTTGCCTCTAAGGACGCTTGAGCAAAGATTCTTTGGCTTGGATATAGTGTTTCATGCCACCTTACCCAAAAGCGCTTTATTCATTGTTTCCATATCCCTAAATCCCAGCCTCCCATTCTTCCTGTTTCGGCAAATATTCTCCCATTTCACTGCATGTATTTTCCTTCTTCCTTCCTAACTTCCCCAAATAAAATCTCTCTAGATTTTTTCCAATCGCTTCCTTACAGCAGCAGGGACTATGAGTGCTGCATACTGAATATTGCCATCTGATTTGACACCACCTGGACTAAAGTGATACGTCCAGTCAGTGACAACGACTGCCTCTTCCAGGAGCTTAACTTGGCTTGCATTTTGTCAATTAATGCCTGAAACTTCCTCTTATTTCCTCTTTCATTTGTCATAACAGCTCCTAAATACCTCCCTAAGTCCTCCATTCTCCTAAAGCCTGACATCAAACAAATTTCATTCTAGATCCTTCGCTCCACATTCTTGGAGAAAAACACATAGGTTTTTTGCACATTTACATGCTACCCAGAAATTTCACTAAACTTCCCCAACACATTTAGAACTTCACTCATTTGATCTAGGTTAGCCTCACATACTAGTAATAGATCATCCGCGAATAATAAGTGAGATATTTCTATTCCATGCCTGCCTAACTTAAGCGTTTTCCATTTTCTAGCATTCACACAATCAACTATAAGATGTGTTCATTTCTCCATGCCTAGGACAAAAAGGTATGGGGATAAGGGATCCCCTTGCCTCAAACCCTTTGAAGGCGAAAACGACTCCTTCCTTCCTCCATTCCACATAATAGCCATATTTGTCGAAGTAATACAACCTTTTATCACCCTCAACATTTTTTCTGCAACTCCAATTTCCTTTAATACCTCTCCAATGTACTCCCAATTCATCATATCATAAGCTTTTTTCTAAGTCTATTTTGATAACCATATAACCTTTCTTCCCTTTAACCCGGTTCATGGTATGGACAATTTCTTTAGCAATAATAATATTGTCATGTATACTCCTACCCGACATAAAGCTAGATTGATAAGGTGACACTAGCCTATTCATTAGAGGCTTTAGCCTATTAATAATGACTTTAGGTAATGCTTTATATACCACATTACAAAGAGAAATAGGGTGAAATTGACTAACCCATTCTGGTTGTTCCACCTTAGGGATTAGCACTAGTAGTGTGTCGTTAACTTCCCTTATCATGTCTGGATGATTCCACAGGCTCTTAACAAACTGAGTTGTAGCAGTACCCACAATTTGCCAATTCTGTTGATAGAAAGCCGCTAGAAAACCATCACCCCCCGGTGCCTTGAATTTGCCCATTTGAAAAAAAGCTCTTTTGACCTCCTCTCCACTAATGTCCCTCCCCAATTTCTCTAACTCATCCCTCCTTACTTCCCCCTATCCTTGGGTGGTATGTAGCCAGCCCCTCAATTTTACATCTTCCTTGAATAGAACCATAAAGAAATTCTGGAGTAGCTGTACAATTTCTTCCTCATCATCCACCCACACCCCCTCACCATTTTTAATCATACTTATTCTATTTCTTTTCCTTCTACACAAGGTTTTTGTGTGATAGTACTTTGTATTACGATCACCATCCACTAACCAACGTCCTCTAGACTTTTGGAACCACATCACTTCTTCTTGCCTCAAAATCTGTAATAATTCTTCCTCCAGCTCTATTTCTAGCCTCTTTAAATAGGGATTGTAATTACGCATCAATCCTTGTTGTATGCCATTCAATCTATTCAAGATCCTCCTTTTCCTGTACTCTATTTTGCCAAAAATCTCTCTCTTCCATGTCTGCAAGTTATGTTTTAATTCTGTTAATTGCTGACTGAACTCCTCTTTATTATTCCAATTTTCCATTAAAAACTCCTAGAACCCATCATGCATTTGCCATGCTAGCTCAAATCTAAAGCTTCTATTACCAACCTTAGCTACCTCCCTCTTTAGTTTAACTAACATAGGATGATGGTCAAACACTAGCCTCGGAATGATTCTGACTTCTGCATCTTCAAATGCTTCTAACCACTTCACATTACAAAGGCATCGGTCGAGCTTCTTGAACACTCTCTCCAACCCTTCCCACTTTGGCCCTCTCCAAGTAAAGAAAGGCCCCTTCGCTTCTATGTCAACTAATTCGCAGCTTTGAACCCAATTATTAAACTTACGGCATCGGCTTTCATTTACTCTACCTCCTCCCTTTTGTTCCATTTGAGACTTAATCTCATTAAAGTCCCCTGCTACCATCCATGGCTCTACAATCTCATCTACCAATGCATTCTAAGTGCTCTAAATATGCTACCTTCTTTGTTCACAAGGGTTCGCATACACTGCTGTGAATAACACTTCTACACTTCCCATACTTAGTCTACAATGTATAAACTAATCTTCTCTCCATAGAACATCAACTAGCAACTCCTCCAGATTCCACATGATCCAGATTCCTCCAGAGAATCCTACAGCCTCCACTCTTTGCGTGAACTTGAAACCCCAGCTTTTAATCACTTTTATTATTGTGTTTCCACTTATTCTAGGTTCTAGAACTACCACTACATCCACCTTGTATCTAAATCTCAGTTCTTTGAGGACAGACGCAAACGTTTTACTCGCTGCCCCTACTGTTCCATATCAGAAAATTCATCATAAACAATATTTGATGGTAATGAGGCACCAAACTACACAAAGTTTAAAATTCCGCTAGCCTAGGGGTGCTGAATACCCCATCCGCATTCACACTCAATTTTCCTGTCACTGCTACATCCACTTTTGTCCCTCTACCCACACTAACATCCCTACCCCCATTTCCATACACTTTTCTAGGGTGCAGATTCTCTTTATCTGTCATGTTCACTCCCTTCCAGTTGGGTCTCTCCGAATTACTATATGGGACAAATGCAACATTCCCCTCATCACCATCATCTACAAAATCACCATTTTCTTATTTTTCATCATTATATCTCACTTCACCTTTTTCCCTCCTTACTTCCATTATTTTCCTTATCTCAGCTCTGTCCCTACCCTCCATCTCCCTCCTTATCTCCACATTCACCTTCTTGTCTATCCCTACTGTACCCATCTTCCCCTGTTTCCCTGTCGATTTCTGCCCTTTCAGTTTTTGACTCGGTGCCCCTGTTTGCTGAGCACTCCTGCCAACAACCTTGAATACCATTTCCACATTATTGTCTACCTTCGAATTTTCCTCTCGCAGAACAGAGAATCTTGAACCCATATTATGAAAATTCTCGATCCCCCTACTCTTCTTGATTTATGAGCACGCTGCACAATTATCCACCTATCACCTTCTCCATCATTTTCATTCTCAACCTTCCTTAACCCCCTCTAGTTCTCAACCTCCATACCATCCATAACTTTCTTTTCATGGTAACTAGCACAAGACTCTTTATTATGTCCAGTCTAGCCGCACTTATCACACAAGTTACTCAAGCTTTCATATACTACATTTAGCTTTTGACCATCAATAATAAACGCAGGCACCAAAGGTTTTGTCAGGTCAAGTTCAACACACATACGTGCAAACTTACCTCTGACCGCTGGGCAATATGTACATCTAATCGAATGGCCTTTCCAATTGCATTTCCTAGGTTCAACAAGAACTTCTTGTCGAATAATGGTGCAGGCAGATCAGGTACTCTAATCCAAGCCACCAACGATTCTATGTTAGCTCTTTTTGGATTGAATTCCGGCTTCCAACGTGATACACTCAGGTACGCATCCACAATCACCCAAGGCCCTCCAGTCAACGCCTCCAAATAATCCTCAGATTGCTGGAAGTTAACCAAATAATACTCATTATCCAGATCAAATACATTGATCTTTCCTTTCTTCTCCCATAACTGCCTTAATTTCTTTACCATGAATTCGTAAGCAGGTTGACGTCCCATCAGTTTCACCACCAGAGTTCTTTGGAACAGACGCATAAGCCGCTTCTTCTCCTTCTCCTCTAGATTGAAGATTGGACACAATGGATTCAACAAATCTATTGAAATCCCATCGCTCGGATTCAGTACTTTAGTAAAATCAGTGTCGGCCCCATAGTCTTCTGTTTCTTCTTCCTCTTCGTTCCTTCCCATTCCCACCAACATGATCTATCATTCACATTTCGCAGTAGCAACTCTCTATAAGATTTCGGAGTTTGCTCCTTACCTTCAGGTCTCATCCATTCTTCCTCTCGAGTTTTCAAGGACTCAAATCCAGAAAATTCCTTATCTACAATTCTAGCTTTCCTCTTCCTATGGCTACCTTCCTCCATCTCATAATCCTCCATAACCTCACCCTCTCCCCCTCGCATAGCACGATTGGGGAGATCACTCATTTCCTCGCATAGCCCTAGCAGAGCCCTGGATGCACAAATCTTTTTGTTCGGCCGCTAAAACAGTGAATTTTCAAAACCACTATACACACACACACTCTTTTTTATATAGAAAGAAGTTAATACCCGTTATGTCATCCACAATTGGCAACTCTTCTTATATAAACCTTGAGGATTCACTATAGGAGGAAGCATATATCTTTGCTTAAGACTTAACATAAAGTTAAATATAATTGACAAGATTCTCATAATACTTGAGTTAAAATTGACATAAAATAAAACTGATAAAATTTTCATAAGACTTGACAAAAAGTTGTTCTACAGTAAAACTAATAAGACCCTCACAAAACTTGAGATAAAATTGATAAAAAGTAAAGTTGATAAAACTCACACACAAGACTTGACACAAAATTGACATAAAAATAAAACCAACATGTAGTTCATTAATCTTCATTAACCTATATCTTAGAGTATATATGTTTGGTTCAAAGAAAGGGTAGAAAATTAATGAAATGAAAAGGAAAAGAATGGAAAACATTTTGTCAAGAAGTGTTTGGTTTATATTGAAAAAGAAAATGGATGGATAGAAAAAGAAGTTAAAAGACCATTTTATATCAAAGTAAAAATATTATTTAAATTTAAGGCAGGCCATGAACTTTTGACATGCATGACAACCCACCCTCTGTTGGGTAAAATTTAAATTGCATGCATTTCATTTTCTTCACCAACGACAGACAATGATCGACCACACATGGTTGGATAATATCCATCTCTTCAAGCGAACCAACACCTCATCGCTACATCTTCCAGATCCCTTCGAAAAGTTGTCGTCTCTTTGATAAACACGTTAGGCAAAGAAGATGAAAGGTCAGCCATCTTTCTCGGCCACGATGACCCTTCCGTCTTCCCCAGCTTCCGAACCACCGTCTCTGTGGAAGACGCCGTCGTCAACGCCATCAGGTCTGGGAAATACAATGGCTACTACGAAAACCTCCAGGGTCTTCTTCCTACGAGAAGGTAATAATTTAAATTAAAGCAACTTCTCACGACTTTTTTAGTATCGATCTTCTCTCTTTTTTCCATTCTTCATATTTCTGGAAAACCTAGCCAAGGCTCTTGGTGAAAATGACGTGACTTAACTCTTAAGAGCAATGAAGCTTATTGAACAACGGTGACCAATCAAGACTAACAAAATTTGATCAAACTATACACAGGCAATAGCAGAAGAGGTATCGCGAGACTTGCCGTACAAGCTATCATCAGACGAAGTGTTACTTACATCAGGATGCATGTAAGGCATTAAAAGCGTTTCAGCGGTTCTAGCTAGACCTAATGCCAACATTTTGCTACCAAGGCCAGGCTAGCTTCCCTGATTACCAAGCTCATGCTTCCTTTTACTATTTGGAGTTTCGCTTTTTTGATCTCTTGTCAGAAAAGGGTTGGGACTTGGGAGGTTGATCTTCAATCAGTTAAAGGTCTCGCTGATCTCAATACTGTCGCTCTGGTCATCATTAACCCTAACAAATTGTTTACACTCCCCACCATTTGATGAAGTTACGCACCCTACTCGGATTCTTATGGCCTTTTGATGACGTATTCTTAAAATGGATTCATAGAAACTGATTTAACTGATATACTCCCTGTCAGCCCAATAACCAAATTACATGTTTTAAGAAAAACCTAATATGTAATGGTCATATTTGTAAAGTCATGCATGATATCTACCTTTGCTTTACTTGATTGAAATGACTATATGTATATAATGTTCTTGGTTAGGTGGCAGAGACAGCTAGAAAGCTTGGGATCATGGTAATTTCAAATGAAGCTTGTGCTTATATAAACTTTGGGGAAAACCCTTTTGTTCTGATGGGAGCTTTTGCATCAATTGTTCCTATCATCACGCTTGGATATCTATTTCTAAGAGATTGTTCAATTCGTTCCTGGCTGGAGACTCGGTTGGCTTGTTACAAATGATCCTAATCACATCCGATCCTATCAAAAACTGCGGTATGTAGTACTCTTTCTCTGTGGTCCTTAACTGCTACTCGTATATATGATCTTCTTTTCTTCTTCGAACTCAATTCATTTGTATATTTTAGGTTGTCAAAAGTTTAGAATGTTGTCAAATCATGACATCTATCTGATTTTGCCACTTTCCTTCGGGTGTATATATATATATATATGTCCATGTGGGTTATAGAATAAGATTACCTTGTTTGATATCTTTAATTTCCATGTAAATATGGGAATAAGAATTTCTTTTTCTATATATATGCTTGTTGTGTTAAATAAAACAGGGAGCAATTCCTCAAATGATTGAAAAGACAAAGGAGGACGAGGAATTCCATTATACGATTATTAAGATCCTAAGAGACACAGTAGATATTTGCTATGCCGAAATCAAAGACTGACCTTGCCTGTACTGCCCATACAAGCCACAGGGAGCAATGTTTATGCTTGTACCTGCCTATTCTCTCTTAATCTACTACCTCTTATATATCCTGGATAAAAGCTAGCTAGATGGTTGAGTTTAGTGTGTTTGTGTATAGATCTTAATTCACTTTGTCCTCCCCATATTTATTATTTTTTTCCTAAACTGTCCCTTTTGAAAGGGAGCTTGCATTAGTGGGCAATTTCAATGCAAATAATTTAATTAAGAGGTCATTTTAGGTAGGGAAACACACACATTTTGACAAATAATTGATTTCTTTAATATATTCAAATTTATTAAGTAGATTGTATATTAAGAACTGGAATTGTATTTCCTTCTGAAGTCATTAGACAAATGACAATTACATTTATATCCCCTGGTAAAACTGAACCTATAACTTTTGGAAGGAATCCATGGCGATAAACAGTTGTGTGTGAAGTTGGTCAAAAAGAGGAATCTGTCATCCTTTTACCAGGTATTATGAGTATAATATTACATTTTAAAATTCTTTTCTTCGATATCATGATAATAAAACCCTTCAATTTAATTCCCCTTAAAGCTCCTCAAGAATATTGCAGGTGTGGCTATGGCATTAAAGAACTGGTTTCACATAACTTTTGCAATGGAACCTCCAATACTTGAAGAAGGCCTTGAGTAGAGCCGGGAAATCGAGCCGAGTCCATCAGTCCAGCCCATTTAGGCCCTGGACTTTCAAGGGCGGGGCTTAAAAATTTGAAAAGATAAACGAAATTGGCCCTGGAGAGCCTCGGGTCCTGAAGGGCTAGCCTTGGAGGGCCATGGTTTAGCCCATTAGGCCTTGCATAATTTTTTTTTAATTGAAGTTGAAATTGGGCTTGGTCACTTCAAATACATGATATTTTACAAATGAAGTAGAGTCTACTACAGTTAGTGAAATACAATCAAATATCTTTGACGTTGAAGATAGTAATGAAGAAGATGTCTAATCATCTGCTGTTAGTGGTACGCTTCTTATATTTTATGTGTTTTATTTGTGGACAGTAGTGGACTGTGGACAGTAGTTTGCTTTTGATTACGAACTAATGAATTTGTTTATTTGTTGGATAATTTATGTTGCTTGGATATTAATGTTGATAATATTTATTTGATAAATTAGAACTTTAATTATTGTATTTTATTAATCATATTTCTTTGAAAAAAAAAACAAACGAAAAATAGTTAAAATTTATAATAGTAATTTCGGGGCCTTGGTGCTCCCAGGACGGATTTCGAAAAACATGTTTTTCTTCTTTTGAACCCTTGAGGGTCGGCCTTGTTAGGCCCTGACCCTTCAAGGGCCGGCCTTGATTCTAAGCTCTAAATATCCTGCATTCTACTGTACCTCCCTTTTCCCCTCTCCACCCTAGTTCCCTCCTTGTTATCATATGTTCTCGATAATATCTCTCTCTCTCTAAGTCTCTATTGATGATAAAAAGGACAAAATGGGGAGTGAAAAAAAAAAAGCATAGAGGGCACAGAGGACACTGTGTAAAGGCATTTCGTCCATAGTATATTTTTTTCACAGATCATAGTTCACACTTCATAGAGTCTGCAAGTCTCACCGAAGAAACACAAAATGATGGCAGGCGACTAAGATGATCTTGGACGGCGATGAGCCTTGTGAGAGTGACCATCAAAGAAACATCAAACGACGGCGAAACAAGATCAATCAGATTTAATGACGAGAGGAAGATGAGAGGAACAAGGTTTCACGGATGGGGGTCACTCTTTAGTCTTTAGATCTCTCTCCCCCTCCTTCTCTTTCTATATCTCACTTTTTTCTTAGCCTTTCAGGCAAGTCACAAGTTTAAGGTGAATTTTTTTTTGTTTTTTTAAAAGAAAACCGTGACTCAATCAACTTAGAACCCAATGTCACCCCCTTAACTTAGTAACTTGGACTAGTTTTTCGGCTGGTTCATTGTTTTTCGGTTCGAACCAATCGGTCTGATCCGAATTTGACAACCTTAATTTGCAGTAAATGTGGAAATATACTGATGGGTGGCATAAAAACTTCTGCCTCGGAAACACAAACTAGGGGAAACGTGTGATTTGATTATTCATAACAATTTTTTTAATTAAAAAAATTGTTATGAAGAAATAAAAAAGCAAATGTCATATCCAAATTTAAAATTTTCTTCTTTTTTCATCTACCAACCTTCTTTCAGTGTGTTTGGCCGTCTCCTTTACAGAGTATTTTCTCCTCACGGTGCTTCCTTCATTCAAGTTTTTTTCCACTCTGTTTTTTCTATTTTTTGATTTTTTTTTTCCTTCACTGTTTTCTTCTTTTCTGGCTGGATGGCGGCGGGACTGGTCAGGTAGTTTAGCGATATGAAAATAATAGATGAAGGAAAAGGAATAAGAGAAAATTTATTATTATCTTATTCTTGCTTTTGGAAACAAACGGGAGGGAAAATAATAGGAAGCCGCTTTCCTCCTTTACTCCTTGCGTCCCCTGCCCTATTTGCTTTTAATCGGCGCCACCTGGTGTAATGTAAAACACAAGCTGGTGCCTCTTCTTCTTTTTTTTTTTTTTTTAAATAATGATAAAAATTCTTGCTGACTGATAATATGTCATGATCTTCAAAATTTATCTTACAATTTTGAAAAAAATTTCAGTACTGACTCATAATAAATAAAAAAAAATTAGAATATTAGTACTGAAAAATACTCCATAATCTTAAAAATTTATTTTATGATCTTGAAAAAATATTTCAAAGTGCTAACTAGTACGAAAACAATACTTCAGGATACTAGTACTGAAAAAATATTCCATAATCTTGAAAAATTATTTTATGATTTTAAAAATTATTTTAGGATTCTAACTGGTATTAAAAATGTACTGAAGGATATTTTTTGAAGAGCATGAAATATTTTTTTTAGTATCATTCAGTATTTTGAAGTATTTTTTTAAGTAACAGTCAGTATTTTAAAATATTTATTTTTTTAAAAAGGCACCAACTTGTGTTTTGCACCAAGACAATATCCTTTAAAAGTAAAGGAGGGCAGCAGATGCAAGAAGCAAAGCCACCTCGAAAATAATAATACATGAACTATGATATCCTTAATTGTTTTAAATGGTTTATCTTTTTTCTTTTCACATGCAAAAAAAATAACTATGTTGCAATTAATCTATTTTGTTTCAGAAAATTCAACATTTTGATTAAATTTATGGGAAAAATATCTATTATGCAAGGACAAGATAAATACATCCTATTTATAAAACTATTTCATGTAAACTAAAAAAACCCTTAAAACTCATTAACTACTCTAAAATTTTCTTCTCTCTGCCTTATAAATAGAAAAAAAGGAGTAAATCATAATGATTTTCTTGTAAGCAACATCCCACTTACACGAAAGTGCACATGACACTAGGTTACAAGAGTTTTGGCCCTAGTAGTAAGATTTTTTAAGGAAAAAATACTTCTCATGTTGTAGGAGAAATGTTTTCTCATGTTACACACACATGAAATGG
This sequence comes from Acacia confusa, assembly GCA_037074495.1. Lineage (NCBI taxonomy): Eukaryota > Viridiplantae > Streptophyta > Magnoliopsida > Fabales > Fabaceae > Acacia > Acacia confusa. The sequence continues at coordinate 8,610,833 of CM073509.1, forward strand.
TGAGACACACACACACATGAATTCATATATGTATATGTGGGTTCCAACATTTCATGTGTGTGTAGGAATCTTTGTTTTTCTCATACAACATGAGAAAAACAACTCCTGAAATTTATAAGGAAAAATTATTACCATTGCCTCCTGAATTGTCCAGCACAATCAAAATCACACACACAACCACTGGGAAGGTTGACTTGGGGATCAGAGATCAAATATGATGTTCTTTTCCTCTATGGGATGTATGAATAAGATAGTGATGACATATTTAGAATTCAAAACACAAATTTCCAATTTATTGTATCTTATGTGAATTACAAACTGATAAATTAACTAAATTTTTATAGTACGATCAAGGTAAGAAAATAAAAATGGTTCTTTTTCATGATGCTCTAACTTAAAACTTTGAAAGTCAATTCTAACCTTTTCCAAAGTGGATATACATAAAAATCCTAGTTCCTCTATGCAATACAAGTTGGCGCAATTTTCATGCCACGTCTATTCTTTCACTTCTCGGGTACAATTCTGTTTGTTGATAATGTTAAAGGATCAAAGACATTGTTTTATTTACACTATAAGCACAATGCCAAATCGAGAGAGTTGTTTAGAATTAATATCATCTTGCATTACTGCAAACACCACATCTTATCCTTAAGAGTATGCTCAATAGTGGTCCAAAATCGAGTAAAATTGACTTTACCTGGCTTCTAATATAGTAATAGATATTTCATTACTTGAAGGAGTTGCATGATTATTAGGAGATTCTCCCCTCACTGAGATATGATCCAGAAGGAAACCAGGTTCTTTAGGCTCCGGCAACACACCCTCACTACTCAACATTATAACCACAGATGTCATATCTGGTCTGTCATCATCATGGTATTGTAGACAAAGAAGCCCGATGTGGATACACCGCAATACTTCTGATTCAATGTATGATTTCTCTAAATGTTCATTGGCGAATTTTAGTGGGACTCCATCATTCCACATCCTCCATGCCTACAATAATTCAAAGCATTAAATGAGCTACCAATTTCAGTAACGATAACAAAAAAGTTAGGAACATTGACTCCTTGTTACTAACATGTCCAATAAGATTAACGCTTTGGATTGGCAAGAAGGGCCCCCGGTTTTTCATGCCACTCACTATTTCTAGCAGCAATACTCCAAAGCTGAACATGTCAGATTTGATCGAGAACAGTCCATGAATTGCATGTTCGAGAGCCATATAACCACTACCATAAGTCAAAATTAGTTAATATGATATTCACTAATGTACATATATACAAAATCAAATATAGTAAAGCATACTTACAATGTACTAACTATTTGCTTTGTGTTATCTTCTTTTTTATCTCCTCTAAATATTCTTGCCAAGCCAAAATCTGAGATTTTTGGATTTAATTCACCATCCAATAATATATTACTTGCTTTAAGGTCTCTATGGATGATTTTTAATCTAGAATCTTGATGAAGATACATAAGCCCCCGAGCAATTCTACGGATAATGTGAAAGCGCTTGGACCAATCAAGAAGTTTACTTCTGGAACCTATAAATTTTTAATGTAATAGTCCTTGTCACATTATCTAAGGATTAATAAAAGAAAAGGATGAAAGTTTAATGATTGGGCACACGAACCAAAAATAAATGAATCTAGACTCTTGTTGGGCATATATTCATAAATGAGCATTTTCTCCTCTCCTTAAATGCAACAACCAAGAACCTTTACTAGATTACGGTGTTGAAGCCTCGCACACAATCTGACTTCATTCTTAAATTCAATCAGCCCTTGAGAAGAACTTTGTGAAAGCCGTTTCACTGCAATTTCTTGCCCGTCCACGAGCATACCCTACCATTTCACATCATATAAATGAATTTCAATATGTCACAACATAAATCAGAATAGTAACTATAATCTTTTATTCTTGATACTTACCCTATATACAGGACCAAAACCACCTTCACCAAGCTTGTTTTCTGATGAGAAGTTATTAGTAGCATTTGTTATTACTGCAAGGTCATAGATACGTTGATCCATATTTCCTTCATAGCCTTCTTCATTGTTTCCTGCTATCAATGGTTTTAGCTCCATATTTCCATCAGAGCCTTCTTCCTTGTTCGCTGATAACAGGGTTTTCTTAGTTCACTGTCATAAATAAAATGAAATATATAAATACAAAAGGGAAAAACTATTTACTAGCATTAGCTATTTCTGCAATGTCACTTATGGGTAACTCCAAATTTCCTTAGGATCCTTTTGCGTTGTTTACTGTTAAGAAGGTTTTCATAATACACTTTGATACACTAAATGAGTGAAAGGGGGAAAAAATAAAGGCAGTTGCATTGGGAATGTTTACCTGTAGAGTTTCCTCTGCGCATGTAAATGTAAAACACAGTGAGAAGCATCACAACAGCCAATATGGTGGTCACTGTTACAGTAATCACCTTTGTCTTATTTCCATTAGTTTCACCACGTTCAGCTACACAGATAAATATACCAAGAGTCAGTAGACCAAAAGTTGAGGTTGATCATGGAAATGAAAGATGATTGAAAAATGATCACGAACAGATCACACCTGTTTCTGGAGAAGCAAGGCGAACATATAAATGCTGGTCATCAAAGGGAAGCTGCCTTATATCAACTAAATCACCAAACCACATAACACACCCTCTGCCTCCTTCCCTGACATCTGAATTAGCATAAGCATTACAAGAACAATTTTCCCAGCATTGGCTTTGCATTCCTCAAGTGTCATACTTATATTAACCCAAGAGTATGTTGTATCTGGAAATTTCAGCCCACTAAATTTGACAAAATAATCCCTGTTTTTTCCCTTGCAACTCCATGATTTATTTCGGATGCATCCCTCAGCCCAGTCCATTGAATTCCAATTTCTGGAGGATTTTGGCAAGAATCCTTTCAAGCATTGGCATATTGGTGTCTCACCTAGGACACAATTTCCATTAGGACCGCAACGATTATATCTATCACAATTATCCATTGGCACATAACTATAAGTAATCCACCTTTGATCATTTTCACTCCATAATATGTCCAGTACGGAGTATAACGTTTGGTTGAAGACAAATCTTGCAATCATTGACTCGTTTAGGAGATAATGCACTGAATAAACCTCTTCTTCGTTCCAGACAAACTTTACTTTATAAAGTGGATTGCTTGTGGCATGGGAGACACCACTATACTGGACACCATTCCAGGGGCCACTCCTCCCATACTCTGTTGGGCCCTGCCAGGTTACTACATCAGGATAACTGTGTAGTACAAGCTCCGCCGAATAGTCTCCATAAGAAGGGTCGTCCCAATTCTTCCATGCTGTACAACGTCGATTAAGGCGAGTTCTCAGGTCCCATCCAAACTTCATTCCTGGCAAAATCGTATCAGAAGGATAATCAAAGCTTTGCCACAAGTAGTTTTGGGGATTTTGATCCGTCCCATCTCTTAGAACCAAGTTTCCAGAGCCTAAAAGCTGCACAATTGGAATCAAGATCTTTCTTGTTGAATTTGCCGACCAAACAAGAGACTCATTATCGCTGAGAAGTACAAGATCTCCCTCTGTGTTTAAGCTCAACTGGCCAAAGTTGTCTTTGATGGCTCTGTCTCGGTTGGCAACCCAAACAACAGTTCTTCCGGGATTTTGTGGTACCAGATTCCAACATAGCGGTCTGTCGAACTGCCTGGGCTGAAGAAACCCAATTCAAAGAGTTCATTTTCAGAAACCAAGGTCTGGTCATCACGAAGAGATTCGAACTGGGTAAGGGTATCAGTTGCAAAAGAAAATCTGGAGAAGAACAAAAGCAGAGTGGGAAGAACAAGCAAATAAGTAAGGATAGCCATTATTTAATGAATTGGCCTACACGTTAAAAATATATATACCAGTGATTCTGTTGGGGCGCGTGTTGAAAGGGCAGGTTGACTTTGCTCTTCAACTCAGAAAAACAGTTCCCTTTCCTTCAAGGTAGAGAGAATAATTGTCAACGCATGAATAAGAATTGACTTTTCAAATGCATGAATAAGATTATAACATTATATTCAGAATTCCAAACTCAAATTTCAAATTCAATGTCAACAAACCAACAGATCCTTGCATGATTGCTGAGGTCCATTAAATCATTGTAGTAAGGTGAGGGAGAGGAAGGTACAGGCCTTTCTTATTCTATTGTTTTTTGTGTGGAAGGTACCGTTTTTAATAATTTCTACCAGTTGACGCCCGAACAATAAGGATAGTGAAAGGTCTCAAGAAACATAAATGGTAGCGTTTCGTAAATGCCGCAAGTCAAAATTTGCGAACTGTCTAATCATTTGCATCAGCTACTTTTCCGTAGTCTAATCAGGCTGCTTCCTCTCCGCAGATAACACTTATTTTTCTTAAAAAAATCCTCTTAAAAAATCTTTGCTCTAATCCACCTAATTACGTTTTTCTCGGCCAAGAATTGAACAAAAAATTGCAGGTAGGCTAGTATCAATACTAGTTGGAATGAAAGGGGTTTTATCCCTTAAGACTTGGTCTGGAACCAGAATGAGACTCACTCATGAAATGGATATTGAAATGGTATAAACTGAAGCAAATTAAGAAAGATCTATGTACCCGATTTCGCTGCTTCAGTTCGTGGAAATTAGTGGCCGAAGAAACCAAGTTCCAATCTTCCATCTTCCGAACCCAATTAAGTTTCCTCCAAGAGGATGAAGTGGATGAGACTGGGTAATGCGGTAATGGAATCCGCCATTAGTTGCAGAGGAAAATGGAGAACGAAGCCCATTCATCTTCCAATGATGGAACAAATTTAGTGATCACGTGGCTCATTCATTTGAGGGAAAATAGCACTAAGGTCCCAAGTTACATAAAAAAAAGCAAAAACATCCCAACACAAAATCACATATCAAAAAAGTCCCAAAGAACTCTTTGGGATTTTTTTTGTTATTAATTCATTTTGCCAAATTAACAACAAAACAAGTCATATTAACAACAGAAAATGTTATTTTCACAACAACATTTTGTAGCTTGGAAATAGCATCAGTGACTTTTTTTAACATTACTCAAATATAATTTGATCCCTACTCAAGTATGTTAATTGTCCCAACTTTAACAATAGGACAAGTCAGATTAATAACATAATAACAGGATAAGTCATATTAACAACAAGAAATGTTGTTTTGATAACAACATTTTGTAACATAGAAAATAACTCTAGTTTAAAAACGTTATTGTCAAAATAACATTTTTTATTGTTAATATAGCTTATTCTATTGTTAATTTGGCAAAATGAATTACTTAAGTATGATTTGATCTCTATTCGAATATTTTGATTGTCATGTCTTTAACAACAGGACAAATTATATTAACAATAGGAAATGATATTTTGACAACAACATTTTATAATTTAGAGCCATTTTTCAAGTTACAAAATATTGTTGTTAAAATAGCGTTTCATGTTATTAATATAGTTTGTTCTGTTGTTAATTTGGCAAAATGAATTAATAACAAAAAGTCTCTGAGACTTCTATGAGACTTTTTTATATGTGATTTTGGGTTAAGACTTTTTTATTATTTTTTATTTACCTTGGACCTTAGTGCTATTTTCCCTTTATTTGAATCATCTGAAGATAATATTTGTTCTAATTTATAATACTACCTCTTATGGGTTTAAAATAAAAAAGAAGGAAAATATTATTAGAACCACAAGATCTATTGGATAATAACAACAATGTAATTAATAAAAAGAATAAAACAATTAATAACTGATTTTGTTGAAAGGTCACATATTTAATATTTTAAAATTCAAATGATATTTTTTAAAGATTTTTCCTTCGAAAATATCTTCATCTAAAATATAAGTCATTTTAAAGTAATTAATGTTTATTTTTCAATTTTTACCCCTATAATTAAATTCATTTCTAATTTTATCCACTCATTAAATTTTGAATTAAATGCTCTGACTACCCTCCTGTTTTACCTTAATTATATAGACCTTCCCTCTATTTTAAAAACCGATATAAACTTTTCTTAAAAGGAATGTATGTTATATAAACCTCCCTTTTATTTTAAGATTCTATTTCCATCTACACAAACGGTTAGTTAGCCGTTAAATAAGACTTTTGACCCTTTTTTTTTTTAACCAAAATGTTTCTCTTTAATATTATATATATGAGTAAAATACTCTGACCTCCCTAACCAAAATGTTTCTCTTTAATATTATATATATGAGTAAAATACTCTGACCTCCCTAATGTTTTGCTTTAATTACAGAGACCTTCATCTATTTTAAAAACATACATTTAAGTATAAACAATTAACTTCGTTAAGAATATTCCTAAAAGATTCTAAAAATTTATTTTTTAATTAAAGTTTATATAAAAAAAACTTATGTTACCCTTAATACTAAATCCCTAGTTGTACTTTTATCTTATACGTATTTATTTTGTTTTTCACATTTTGACTAAAATTGTTTTAAAGAATTTAATATTTTTCTATATGTTCCTTAATTTCTATTTATATATATATATATAAATAGTTATTTGTTTGATGATTTTAGCACTGGTTAATGTAAATATCACAAAATTTGAATATTCAAGTTTTTAAATAAACATATGCTTGATCAAATGTGTTTATAAATATTTGTGAAAAAAATATTAAATTATAAATTTAAATCACATATACAAACTCAAAATTTTATAGTTTTATATATATATATATATATATATAAAGTCAAAATTAATTTATAATATCAAAACTAATAAATTTTTAAAAGAAGAGGCGCCAAACCAAAACAGTACCCTTTAAAAGCAAAGGAGGGAATAGTCATGGACCCAAGGAGCAAAGCCGCGTTGAAAATAATAATACACTATGATATTCTTAATTGTTTTAAAATGTTTTATCTTCTTTCTTTTCGCATGTTTAAAAAAAAAAAAAAACTATGTTGCAATTAATCTTTATTTCGTTTCAAAAAATTCAATATTTTGATTAAATTTATTTTGTTGGGGGGGGGGGGGAATCCAGTGGGCAATGCACTCTTGGGCAATAAGAGAAAAGCAAATGGATGTAAGCATTTGGGACATGGAGGCTGAGAGAGGATTGAGCTTAGAATGGATGTCATCTATCATGTAAGGACAAGCTAAATACATCATATTTATAAAACTGTTTTACATAGATTAAGAAAAACTTTAAAATTCATTAACTGCTCCAAAATTTTCTTCTCTCTACCTTATTAATAAGAAAAGAGGAGTAAGTCATAATGACTTGGCCATAGTAGTAAGATTTTTTAAACTCCGAAATTTATAAGGAAAGATTATTACCATTGCCTCCTCAATGAATTGCCCTGCACAATCAAAATCACACACACAACCACTGGCAGGTTGACTTGAAGATCAGAGATCAAATATGATTTTTTTTCCCTCCATGGAATGTATGAATAAGATAGTGATGAAATATTTGGAATTCAAAACACAAACATCAAATTTATTGTATTTGTTGCCAATTACAAACTGATAAATCAACTAATTCTTATACGACGATCAAGGTAAGAAAATAAAATGGTTCTTTTCATGATGCTCTAATTAAGACTTTGAAAGTCAATTCTAACTTTTTTCAAAGCAGATATACATAAACGTCCTAGTTCCTCTATGCAATACAAGTTGGCGCAATTTTAATGCCAAGTGTATTCTTTCACTTCTCGGGTACAATTCTGTATGTTAATAATGTTAGGGGATCAAAGACATTTTTTTTTTATTTACACTATAACCACAATGCCAAATAAAGAGAGTTGTTTAGAATTAATATCGTCTTGCATTACTGCAAGTACCACATCTTACCATTAAGAGTATGCTCAATAGTGGTCCAAAATCAAGTAAAATTTACTTTACCTGGCTTCTAAGTTCTAACATAGTCATAGACATTTCATTACTTGAAGAAGTTGCATGATGATTAGGAGATTCTGCCCTAATTGGAATATGATCCAAAAGGAAACCAGGTTCTTTAGGCTTAAGCAACGAACCCTCACTATTTAACTTTATAACCACAAATGTCATATCTGGCCTTTGATCAACATGGTATTGCAGACAAAGAAGACTGATGTGGATACACCGCAATACTTCTGATTCAACGTAGGATTTTTGCAAATGTTCATTGGCGAATTTTAGTGGGAAACCCTCATTCCACATCCTCCATGCCTACAGTAATTCAAAGCATTAAATCAGCTACCAAATTCAATACAAATAATATAAAAGTTAGGCACTTTGACTCCTTGTTACTAATGTGTCCAATGAGATTAACACATTGGATTGGCAAGAAGGGCCCTCGATTTTTCATGCCACTCACTATTTCTAGTAGTAATACTCCAAAACCAAACACGTCAAATTTGACTAAGAATAGTCCATGAATTGCGTATTCAGGAGCCATATAACCACTATTATAAGTCAAAAAGAGTTAATATGATATTCAATAATGTACATATATACAAAATCAAATATAGTAAAGCATGCTTACAATGTACCAACTATTTGCTTTGTATTATCTTCTTTTTTATCTCCTCCAAATTTCATTCACTATCTAATAATATATTACTTGCTTTAAGATCTTTATGGACGATCTTTAATCTAAAATCTTGATGAAGATACATAAGCCCCCGAGCAATTTCACGGATTATGTGAAAGCACTTGGACCAAGCAAGAAGTTTACTTTCAAAACCTACAAATTTTTAATGTAATAGTACTTGTCACATTATCTAAGGATTAATAAAAGAAAAGGATGAAAGTCTAATGATGATTGGGCATACGAACAAAAAATAAACGAATCTAGGCTCTTGTTGGGCATGTATTCATAAATGAGCATTTTCTCCTCTCCTTGAATGCAACAACCAAGAACCTTAATCAAATTACAGTGCTGAAGCCTGGCACATAACCTGACTTCATTCTTAAATTCACTCAGCCCTTAGGAAGAATTTTGTGAAAGCCGTTTCACTGCAATTTCTTGTCCGTCCACAAGCATACCCTACCATTTTACACCATATAAATGAATTTCAATATGTCACAACATAAATCAGAAGAGTGACTATAATCGTTTATTCTTAATAACAAGTTAATTACATACTTACCCTGCACCAAAACCACCTTCGCCGAGCTTGTTTGCTGATGAGAAGTTATTAGTAGCATTTGCAATCATTGCAAGGTCATAGATATGTTGATCCATATTTCCTTCATAGCCTTTTTCATTGTTTCCTGCTATCAAGGTTTTTAGATCCATATTTCAATCAGAGCCTTCTTCCTTGTTCGCTGATAACAGGGTTTTCTTAGTTCACTGTCATAAATAAAATGAAATATATAAATACAAAAGGGAAAAACTATTTACTAGCATTAGCTATTTCTGCAATGTCACTTATGGGTAACTCCAAATTTCCTTAGGATCCTTTTGCGTTGTTTACTGTTAAGAAGGTTTTCATAATACACTTTGATACACTAAATGAGTGAAAGGGGGAAAAAATAAAGGCAGTTGCATTGGGAATGTTTACCTGTAGAGTTTCCTCTGCGCATGTAAATGTAAAACACAGTGAGAAGCATCACAACAGCCAATACGGTGGTCACTGTTACAATAATCACCTTTGTCTTATTTCCATTAGTTTCACCACGTTCAGCTACACAGATAAATATACCAAGAGTCAGTAGACCAAAACTTGAGGTTGCTTACGGAAATGAAAGATGATTGAAAAATGATCACGAACAGATCACACCTGTTTCTGGAGAAGCAAGGCGAACATATAAATCCTGGTCATCAAAGGGAAGCTGCCTTATATCAACTAAATCACCAAACCACATAACACAAACACTACCTCCTTCCCTGATATCTGAATTAGCATAAGCATTACAAGAACAATTTTCCCAGCATTTGGCTTTGCATTCCTCAAGTGTCATACTTGTATTAACCCAAGAGTATGTTGTATCTGGAAGTTTCAGCCCACTAAATTTGACAAAATAATCCCTGTTTTTTCCCTTGCAACTCCAAGATTTATTGTGGATGCATCCATCAGCCCAGTCCAAAGCGTTCCAATTTCTGGGTGATTTTTGGCAAGAATCCTGGCAAGCATTGGCGTATTGGTGTCTCACCCAGGACGCAGTTTCCATTAGGACCACAACCATTATATCTATCACAAGTATCCACTGGCGCAAAACTATAAGTAATCCACCTTTGATCATTTTCACTCCATAATATGTCCAGTACTGAGTATAATGTTCGGTTGACGACAATTCTTGAAATCAGTGACTCATTTATGAGAGTATGCATCCAATAAACCTCATCTTTATTCCAGACAAACTTTATTTTATATAGTGGATTGCTCGTTGCAGAAGAGTTGCCACACCACCGGACTCCATTCCAGGGGCCACTCCTCACATACTTTGTTCGGCCCTGCCAGCTTACAAAATCAAGATAATTGTGTAGTACAAGCTCCGCTGAATAGTCTCTATAAGAAGGGTCGTCCCAATTCTTCCATGCTGTATAACTTTGATTGAGACCAGTTCTCAGATCCCATCCAAACTTCATTCCTGGCAAAATCGTATCAGAGGGATAGTCAAAGCTTTGCCACAAGTAGTTTTGGGGCTTTTGACCCTTCCCATCTCTTAGAACCAAGTTTCCAGAGCCTAAAAGCTGCACAATTGGACTCAAGGCCTTTGTGGTTGAATTTGCTAACCAAACAACAGTCTCATCATGGGGTTGAGAAGTACAAGATCTCCCTCCGTGTTCATGATCAACTAGCCAAAGTTGTTTTTGATGGGTCTGCCTCGGTTGGCAACCCAAACAACAGTTCTGCCAGGGATTTTGTGGTACCAGATGCCAACATAGTGGTTTGTGGAACTACCTGGGCTGAAGAAACCCAATTCAAAGATTTCATTTTGAGGAACCAAGGTGTGGCCATCAAGAAGAGACTCGAACTGGGAAAGGGTATCAGTTGCAAAAGAAAATCTGGAGAAGAACAAAAGCAGATTGGGAAGAACAAGCAAACAAGGAAGGATTGCCATAGATTTGATGAATTGGTCTACCCCTGATCCTGATATAACACATGTTGAAAGGGCAGCCCACCAGAAGCATGCAGGTTGACTTGAAGTAAGAAAAAGCTACTCTTCCCTTCACGGTAGAGAACTTAATTTTCAACGCAAGGATAAGATAATGAATTTTTCAAATAAATGAATAAGATTGTACATCATACTCAGAATTTCAATTTCAATGTAATGTTTTCTGTCAACAAATTAACAGATCCTTGCATATGTACTGAAATAAATCAAATCCTTGTGGTAGGTTCAGGGAAAGGAAGGAACAGGCTTTTTCTGTGTGTGGATAATATTCAACATGAGTTCTATTATCAAATCGGTTTCTTCTTGTCCTAATGGAAAGAAAGTTACCTGTTTTTTTTAATCATTTCTACCAATTGAAGCCCAAACCACTCAGATGGTTTTTGGTCACAAGGCGTATAAAAGGCTTCGTTTCTTATATGTCACAAATGAAAATCTGCAAAATGCCTGTGTGTTTTTCCCCGTAAGTCAGTTCCAACAACTACTTTTCCAAAGGTTAATGAGGCTGCTTCCTATCTGCATATAGATAAAACTTATTAAAAAAAAATCTGTGCTCTAATCCACTTAATTAAGTTTTTATCCGACAATAATTGAACCAAAAATCGCAGGCAGACTAATAATATCAATTGGAATTGGTAGGAAGGGGGTTTAATCTGTAAAACTTAGTCCGGAACCAGAATGAGACTAAAACATCAAAGGGATACCGAAATGGTATAAACTGAAGCAAATTAAGAAAAACCATTGTACCTGATTTCGCTGCTCCAGTTGGTGGAAATTAGTGGGTGAAGAAACCAAGTGACGAGCTTCCATTAGTCGCAGATCGAAATGCCGTAATAGCATCATCCATTAGTTGCAGAGGTAAATGCAGGGTAAAATCAACGTGATCGGTAATAATATATTTTCGTTGGCAAAATAAAAAAATAAAAAAAAAACAAAAAACAAAGAAAGAAAGAAAGAAAAAAGAAGAAGCGGCGATTAGTTATAAATATAAGATATTTTTCTTGTTATCTCTTATATTTATCATTTTACTTTAAATTAATTTTTCTAGTATAAACTAATATATAATTTAATGATACACATAAGTATTTAGAGAGATAATGTACCATGCTGTGATTGAGTAACTTATAAACTAATATATAATCTGATAATATATTTTACAAAGAGATCAAGTAACATATGCTATCATTGAAGAATTTATTTAAGTTAATCAAATTTCTTAAATTAGTCAACTAGCTTTTATATTAAAGATTAAATATAGTAGTTGGTTTTACTCCATTTAGTTTTATAAAAATTGTTTGAGTTTAACAAATTGTACCTATACTTTTAATAAGTTTTGGTCTTGGTCTTTATATCAAAATTAGATTGAATCTTTTATGAAACTATATAAATCAAAACTAATGATTTAAAGGTAAAGAAACCAAAACCAAAATTCGATCATATCAAATTATAAAGACCAAGAATAATACTAACCCGCTTTTAAAGGTGAGAAACAAAAATGTATGTGAATTAAAAGTGGAATGATAAACCAACAAGCTCTTACTTAAGATGGTAAACAGTTTCATCTCCATGCGTAAGGAGGACACAAGTTCGAATATCAAGAACACTTGTTAGGAGGGTTTTAATCTTGATGCTCCAGGCTTGATCCAAAGTAACTTGGGTATACTCTGGGTTTATTCAACAAAAAAAAAAAAGTGGATTGATTAAAACATTATTTAAAAAAAAAAATTCGCCTTCCTAATCTTTTAATTGAAATTAACACTTGTTAGTTTTCTTGCATATTCTTAATCTTGATGGTGGACTTTAAAAATGAGTTATATATCTTATATCAAAGGGAATATTGCATTTAGATCTTAAGTAAGAGAAAATATAACAAAATGGTTCTTTAAGAACTCAAATTGCATTTAAGTCTCATGGGACTTTTTTATAATAAATTTAAATTTCACTAACAAGTCTAGGAGCATCAACTGACAATTTAAATTTCACTAACAAGTCTAGGAGCATCAACTGACAAGTCCAAATACATCTAGTGACAAGTCTATGGGCGTTAATACTGACAAGTCCATAGGTGCCCATTGAAGAGTCCATATGCATTTGCTAACTGAAATTTGTTGCAAAAAAGTTTCACGGGACTAAAATGAAATTTTGAGATTTTAAAAGATTATTTTGTCGTATTTTCTCTTATCCCAGACCTAAATGTAATTTTCCCTATAGCAAATAATAATTCCTATTCCTTCTGTTCCTTTTTATAAAATACAATTTTCATGTCATGTTCCTTTTATAATGATTGAAAAGTCATTTGTAAGCTTCTCATTGTACTCTTAATTATAAAAATTAGTAAATTACTCATACTACTGTATATTTAATTCTTATGTTTAACTATAACACTCAATATAACATTTTCTCTTCTACATAAACGATAACATCTTTAAACAACAAAATTTAATTCTTTTACATATTTATTACATCTATATAGTTTTAACTACATCTTCTAATATCACAATTATACAATTTGGTTATTATCAGGGAGTATGAAATATCAACGTTAGTTGTGGTATCATTGACTTGTTAAGAGGCCAAAATCCAAATCCTCAATTGTGAATGCAACAGCTTACTTACTTTGACATGTAAGGATGTGTTTGGTTTGAAGGGAGAGAAGGGTGAGAAGAATATGTTACTTTGTTTGGTTTGTTAGAGGGAAGTGAGGGGGAAAATAACATTTGTTTGGTTTAAGAGAGCAGGGGGAGGGTGGTTTAAGATTTTGGCTCCCCTCTCTTCTAAAATTATAAACTAAACGAGGGTAGTGAATCTGTTCCCTTCCCTCAAACCAGACACACCTTAAAAGAAGAGAATTACCATTTTTCACCCTTTGTTAATTTTTTTTTTTGTTGGTATGTTGGCTTATTGGTTTAGCGAGATGAAAACAATAGATTGGGGGGGAAGGAATATGAGAAGTTTTGATATTCTCATTTTTGCTCTTGAAAGAAACAGCAGGGAAAATAGTTTTACATGAACTATTATATCCTTAATTGTTTTAAATGGTTTATCTTCTTTCTTTTCATACATAAAAAATAATTATGGTGCAGTAAATTTTTATTTCATTTCAGAAAATTCAACATTTTGATTAAAAGTATGACCCCCAAAAAAAAAAAAATCGAATGAACAGTGCACTTTTCTGCGACAAGAGAAGAGAGAACAAATATAAACATTTGGAGACATGGAGGATAATAGGGGTTCGAATTCTCTCATTGGCGTTTTTCATTGTCCCTCATCAACTATAAATTTAGACTACACATTTGATGTAACTGCTCACATCAACAACCTCTCTCTAAAAGATTAAGTCAAATCAATGGTTTAAATAAGCTTATGAGGGATGAGGTGAAAATAAGATAATGAGAGGATTTGGTTCCGGATAATGGATGTCAACCACGATGCCAAGAACACAGGTGAAAATTTAAAACTATTTTGGGGCTAAATACTTGTATGATCTTATTTACAAATCACCTCTAGAATATTTCATTCAGATTAAAAAAATCTTAAACTATATTAACTTTGTCTTAAAACTTTTTTCTTTCTAACCTATAAATAAGACCAGATGGGGAAGTCACAATAAGGATTATTTTTTAATTAAAACAAAAAAGTGGCAGACACTAACAATCCAAGGTTATAGGTGGAATCAAACTTGAGGCATCGGCATCCCCTTACAAGAAAGTTCTCATACCATTAGATTACAAAACCTGTAGTCATAGTAGTAAATATTTTAAACTCAAATTGATAAGAAAAAAATTTATACCATTGCCTCGATGAATTGGCCTCACAATCAAAATCACAAGCACACACAACCACTTGGTACGTTGACTTGGTGTTTAGATCAAAATATGGTATTCTTTTTCTCCACGGGATGTATGAATAAGATGGCGATGACAAATTTGGAAGTCAAAACACAAACTTCAAATTTACTGTATCTTCTGCCAAATACAAAATGATAGATCCACCAAATTAAATTCTTATAACACGATCAAGGCAAGAAAATTAAAATGGTTTGTTTCAAGGATGCTATAAGTTAAACTTTTGGAAGTCAATTTCAACGTTTCCCAAACCTGATGCACATTAAAGTCCTAGTTCCTCAATTTCAAATTTTCCCAAACCTGGAGTAATTTTCATGCCATGTGTATTCTTTCACTTGTCAAGTGCAATTTTGTATGTTAGTGTCTGTTTTTAGGTGTTTTTTATTTTTTGGGGCGGGGGATTGGAGAAATTGTTTTAATTTACATGATCAAGAACAATGTCAAATTGAGAGAGTTGTTTGGAATCAATATTGTCTTGCATTAGTGGAAATAGCAAGTCTTATCTCTAAGAGTATACTCATTACTAGACCAAAATCAGATGTGAAACTAATTGACTTTACCTAGCTTCTAACAAAGTGATAGATACCTCATTACTTGACGGAGTTGTATTTTTGTTAGAAGATTCTCCCCTAACTGGGATGTTTTCCAAAAGGAAACCAGGTTCTCTAGGCTTAGGCAACACACCCTCACTATTCAACATTATTACTATAGATGTCATGTCTGGCCTATCATCAGCATGGTATTGCAAACAAAGAAGACCAATGTGGATGCATCGCAGTACTTCTAATTCAATGTAAGACCTCTCCAAATATTCATTGGCGAATTTTAGTGGGAGACCCTCATTCCACAACCTCCATGCCTACAACAATTCAAAACATTAAATCAGTTACCAATTTTAATAAAGATAAGAGAAAAGTTAGAGTGCTTGACTCTTTGTTACTAACATGTCCGATAAGATTAACGCTTTGGCTTGGCAAGAAGGGCCCCCTATTTTTCATGCCACTCACTATTTCTAGTAACAATACTCCAAAGCTGAACACATCAGATTTGACAGAGAAAAGTCCATGAATTGCATATTCAGGAGCCATATATCCACTATCATAAGTCATCAAGGGGTTAATATAATATTTAATAATGTGTATATCTACAAAATCAAATATAATAAAGCATACTTACAATGTACCAACTATTTGCTTTGTGTTATCTTCATTTTGATCTCCACCAAATATTCTTGCCAAGCCAAAATCTGAGATTTTTGGATTTAATTCACTATCCAACAATATATTACTTGCTTTAAGGTCTCTGTGGACGATTTTTAATCTAGAATCTTGATGAAGATACATAAGCCCCCGAGCAATTCCACGAATAATGTGAAAGCGCTTGGACCAATCAAGAAGTTTACTTTCAGAACCTACAAATTTTTAATGGAATAGTACTAATCACATTATCAAAGGATTAGTAAAAGAAAAGGATGAAAGTCTAATGATTGGGAATACGGACCAAAAATAAACGAATCTAGGCTCTTGTTGGGCATGTATTCATAAATGAGCATTTTCTCCTCTCTTTGAATGCAACAACCAAGAACCTTGTCTAGATTACGATGCTGGAGCCTGGCACACAATCTGACTTCATTCATGAATTCACCAAGACCTTGAAAAGAACTTTGTGAAAGCCGTTTCACTGCAATTTCTTGTCCGTCCACGAGTATACCCTACCATTTTATAATATAAATGAATTTCAATATGTCACATCATAGATCAAAAGAGTGACTATAATCTTTTATTCTTAATAACAAGTTAATCGCATACTTACCCTGTATACTTGACCAAAACCACCTTCCCCAAGCTTGTTTTCTGATGAGAAGTTATTAGTAGCATTTGCTATAACTGCAAGGTCATAGATACGTTGCTCCATATTTCCTTCATAGCCTTCTTCACTATTTCCTGCTATCAAGGTTATTAGCTCCATATTTCCATCAGAGCCTTCTTCCTTGTTGGCTGCTAACAAGGTTTTCTTAGTTCACATTCATACATTAAATGAAATATATAAATACAAAAGGAAAAAACTATTTAGTAGTATTAGTTATTTCTGCAATGTCATTTATAGGTAGCTCCATACTTCCTTAGGATCCTTTTGCGTTGTTTACCGTTAACAAGGTTTTCATAGTACACTTTGATACACTAAATGAGTGAAAGGGGGAAAAAATAAAGGCAGTTGCATTAGGAATGTTTACTTATAGAGTTTCTTCTGCGCATCTGAATGTAAAACACAGTAAGAAGCATCACAACAGCCAATACAGTGGTCACTGTTGCAACAATCACCTTTTTCTTATTTCTGTTAGCTTCATCATGCTCAGCTTCACAAGGAAATGTACCAAGAATCAGTAGACAAAAAGTTGAGGCTGCTAAAGCAATTGAAACATGATTGAAAAATTATCACTAACAGACCACACCTGTTTCTCGAGAAGCAAGGCGAATATATAAATGCTGGTCATCAAAGGGAACTTGCCTTATATCAACTAAATCACCAAACCACATAACACAACCACTACCTCCTTCCCTGATATCTGAATTAGAATAAGCGTTACAAGAACAATTTTCCCTGCATTTGGCTTTGCATTCCTCAAGTGTCATACTTATATTAACCCAAGAGTATGTTGTATCTGGAACTTTTAGCCCGCTAAATTTGACAAAATAATCCCTGTTTTTTGCCTGGCAACTCCAAGACTTATTGCGGATGCATCCTTCAGTCCAATCCAAAGCGTTCCAATTTCTGGGGGATTTTGGCAAGAATCCTGGCAAGCAATGGCATATTGGTGTCTCACCCAGGATGCAGTTTCCATTAGGACCACAACGATTATATCTATCACAATTATCCATTGGCGCGAAACTATAAGTAATCCACCTTTGATCATTTTCACTCCATAACATGTCCAGGAGTGAGTATAATGTTCGGTTGTAGACAAATCTTGCAATCAAAGTCTCATTTATGAGAGTATGCGTTACATAAACCTCATCTTTATTCCAAACAAACTTTATTTTATATAGTGGATTTCTCGTCGCATGAGAGCCGCCACTGTACCGGACTCCATTCCAAGGGCCACTCCTCACATACTCTGTTCGGCCCTGCCAGATTACAGAATCAGGATAATTGTGTAGTACAATCTCACTTGAATAGTCTCCATAAGAAGGGTCGTCCCAATTCTTCCATGATATAAAACGTCGATTCAGACTAGTTCTCAGGTCCCATCCAAACTTCATTCCTGGCAAAATCGTATCAGAAGGATTGTCAAAGCTTTGCCACAAGTAATTTTGGGGCTTTTGATCCCTCCCATCTCTTAGAACCAAGTTTCCAGAGCCTAAAAGCTGCACAATTGGACTCAAGATCTTTGTTGTTGAATTTGCTGACCAAACAAGAGTCTCATCATGGCTGAGAAGTACAAGATCTCCCTCTGTGTTTAAGCTCAACTGGCCAAAGTTGTTTTTGATGGGTCTGTCTCGGTTTGCAACCCAAACAACAGTTCTTCCCGGGATTTTGTGGTACCAGATTCCAACATAGCGCTCTGCGGAATTGCCGGGGCTGAAGAAACCCAATTCAAAGATTTCATTTTCAGAAACCAAGGTTTGGCCATCAAGAAGAGACTCGAACTGGGTAAGGGTATCAGTTGCAAAAGAAAATCTGGAGAAGAACAAAAGCAGATGGGGAAGAACAAGCAAACAAGGAACGATGGGCATTGAAATGAATTGGTGTACACTGTTAGAAATAAATATCCCACTGATCCTGATGTGGCGCATGTTGAAAAGGCAGCTCCCCAGAAGTGTGCAGGTTGACTTGGTGCTTTTCAGCGCAAGAATGAGATACTGAGATCCATAAAATCCTTGTCGTAGGATCACAGAAAGGAAGGTTAAGGCCTTTTCTTTGTGGATGATATTGAGTAAAACTTCAAGCAATCATTTCGTTGTTGATATAATTGCTATGCTTCGTTTGTGACTTTGGTTTCTTCTCTTTAGAATACTAATAACCGACACTTCCCTCAACATTATATGGATCTAAAGAACCAGACAAGAAGATATAAGATGTAAGGAGAAATCATCATTCCAACTATTAACCAACTCCGCATTATTTGAATAATTGATTTCTAGGTCAAATCGTTTTCTGCTGGCCCTGATGTAAAGGAAGAAGCTACCGTTTTATTTATCATTTCCACCAGTTGAAGCCCAAACAAGTCAGACGGTAAGCGGTCGCAAGAAAATAAAAATAGTTTCCTTTCCACCAAGAAAAAAAAAAGGTTGCTTCCTGACAGCAATTATTAGAAAAAAGGGAAAATTACATTATGGTTTCAAGATCAGAAAAAATTACAAAAAAATCTTAAATCAAAATCTCATATTAGAAAAGTCTCAAAAAAAGTCTCTAGGACTTTTTTGTAATTAATTACCATATTAATTACAACTAAAAATGTCATATTAACAATTGAAAATATTATGTTAACAATAAAAATTCTCAGTTGTGCTAATATGACATTTCAAGTTGTTAATACGATTTTTCAAGTTGTGAGAATTTTTTTTGTTAACATAGTATTTCTAATTGTTAATATGACATTTCATGTTGTTAAAGGCCCCTGTCATCTTGGGCAATTAATTAAAAAAAAAAGGTCCCAAAGACTTTTTTGGGATTTTTCTAATATGAAATTTTGGTTTGGGATTTTTTTGTAATTTTTTCTAGTCCTTGAGACCAGAGTGTAATTTTCCAAAAAATAAAGACACAAACTATATGTGCTAGTCCAATTAATAAAGTTTGTCTAGGTCAATAATTCAACCAAAAATCGCAGGCAGAATAATAATATCAATTGGAAATTTCAGACTTAAAAGTTGAGGTTGAATGAAAATATAAAACCTTATAGCTTTAATATTTTTGTTACTTATTTATCACGTTTGTGATCCCAAAATGACATTTTCACGGTAAAAAAACAGCTTTTGGTTTAAGGTAGTGTTAAGATTGGTAATACGACAATTGGTTTTGGAAGAAAAGGCACAAGCTAACCTTTCTTGTTTTTGGCCTTTCCACTAGAGAGAGGGCAGGGATGAGCAAAAAATTCCGGTGATCCAGAGTTGAACCAAACCCGGTCATGTGATTAAAAAAAAATGTCCAAAACAAGTTTTCTCGAATAGAATCGGACTTCGGGCCAAGGCCCCAGACCTCGGACCTCTGACGTCTTGGTTTTGTCTAGTTTAGCCCAAACATATATATTTTAATTGACGCAGTACATAACAACACACAGACATTTATATCCAAAAAAAAAAAAAAAAAAAACCAACACACAGACACAATACACGCCGACATACGTGACACGCCACACACACATCGACACACGACACACACGTGTAGCACGAGCTCAGCTGCTCAAATCAGACCTCATAGAGTTGTCAGAGGCGAGTAGATGGCATGACTGCATGAGAGGGTTCGCTTCGCCGTGTTTTTGTCTCATATCAAACCTCCTCGACTCCGACCGTGACATAAACCAAAGAACCAATCGCTAGGGGCTATGATTAGAGAACCTGTACTCTCTCTCAGCTTGAACCAAAAGCTTCTTGAACACAAGATGGTTCAAGTGGGAAGCGCGCACCACAAATCTCTGTGAGTTGTTGCCGACGCACACCGCCACAAGATGGTTCAAGTAGGAAGCGGCATATAACATGCGAGCCTTGGTGCGCCACCGTCACAGCTTGACAATGTGGCAGGTTTTGCTGCATTTTTCAAGTCTGGTAGACATTTTTCCAAGAAGGTGATCTAAAGGAGATCAAACAAGGAAAAAAAACACCAAATAGGTCCTTAAGTCCAAGTAGTTTACCGAACCGATCTCTGGTCCAGCCTAAGGCTATTGCTGGACCCAATCAGATCTCGGGTTGTCTGGTGTAACTTGAGGTACTACCAAACCAGACCTTAGGCTGAGGCCAAACCCTAATCCAATTTGATCCCGTCAATAATTAACATTACGGGGAAAAAAGAAGTTCCTATCATGGAACTGGAGATAGAAGAAATTAATTGCCTCTTGAAGAAAAGATATTGGATCACAGCTTCTTTTGTTAAAAATAATATTTTGGACCTTATTATAAATCTATTTATAGATGAAAATTTTAGTCCTAAATATAAATCCACTTATTTACAAAAGTAGCAAAGGAAAAAAATAAATAATAAAATTTAAGGGAAACCAAGAAAAACTCCTCAATTAGAAATTTAATTGACCTGAATAACCTGATAACCTGATAAATTTATATATATGAAGAGTAACAATATTCTAATTGAGGTCATTCGCATCAATTAAATTTTTATAGGGGGCTTATCTCCAATTTTTCCTAAACTTTATGTAATTTAGTATTTTTCAAAATTTTCCCAGTAATACATTAGTGTTATGAATATACTTATTATGTGGATGTCCATTGACTCCCGGTTTCCAAATATTAAAAGATGATATGGGACCCACGCATAGTGATTTACTATTTGCATAGTACCACGCATAGTAGTTTACTATTTGGTGGGACCCGCACACAATTATACAATCACTCACGCGAAGGAAATCCGTGAGTGAACAGTTTAGGTTTTTGGGGAAAACTACACCAAATGACCCAGAGGTGAAAATTACACTAAAGTCCCATTTTTCTTCTATAAATAGAGGTTTTCTGTAACTGTTCATGTATTGAATGAAATGAGAATCTCTCTCTCTACTTTATCTCTCTAGAACCTCTGCTCTTCTTCTTATTATTTTTATCAGTTTTATAACACGTTATCAGCACGAAGACTCTACCAAGGTAAGATTTTCTCACCATCTATTTCATATTTCAATTTTATTTATCTAGGATGATCTTAACCATTATATGGAATTAAATATCTATTCTTACCGATTATTTTAACATCGGGTTCCATGGTCAAGATTTAAGATTATTTACTATTTTACTACGGTAAATAGTAATTTACTATTCACAGTAAATTTACCCTTTTTTCAGTAATTTTTACATTTTATTCATTTGACTCCTATATGGAAGTCTAGATTAATCTTTTTGTAATTTTACTTTATTCACTATTTATAGTAAATAGTAATTTTACTATTCACGGTAAATTTATATTTTATTATTTACAGTAATTTATTTATGTTTATATATTCTTCCCACTTCCTATTCATTTATTTCATGGTGGCGTCATTAAGCTCCATTTGTAATTCTTTACTTACTGCTTTATTTATTTATCTCATGGTGGCTATACTAAGCTCCATACTGACTTTACTAATATTTAGTTTTATGTCACTAACATTTATTTTATTATTACTAACATTTATTTATCTTTTATGATAGCACATTAGTATATTTACTAGTGGGTTCTATTTATTTTTAACATTTATTTATCTTTTATGGTGGCAACATTATTTATTAGTGGGCTCCATTTATTTATTTTATTTTACATTTATTTATTCTTCATGGAAGCACACTAGTATCTATTAGTGGGCTCTATTTATTTATTTTATTTAGAGTTTATTTATCTTTTATGGTGGTGACATTTTGTGGGCCCCATTTATTTTATTTTAATTCTTTACTGCTTTATTTATCTTTCATGGTAGCAACACTAGTATAGTGGGCACCATTTATTATTTACTGCTTTATTTTTCATGGTGGTAACACTTGTATAGTGGACTCCATTTATTTATTATTTATTTACTGCTTTAAATCCCTTTCCCTTTTTATTTTACCGTTTTCTATATATTATATATATATATATATATATATATATATATTTACATTTGCATATGCATCTTCTTTCTTATCTTTGGATGAGATAGGTCTCGCTGTGAGTTTACTACCATTCCTATCTCATCTTCTTTTTATTTATTTAGCATGTTTATTTCCAGTCATTTATTTTATTTTATTTATTTATTGCTATATATATATATATATCTCTCTCCCTTCTTATTATTTATGGCAACGACACTAATATATACATATTAGTGGGTTCCATCTATTTATTTTATTATGTTTATATTTTATTTATCCTGAAGATAAACTGTTAAAAGGCCATATATATTATGAGATCAAAATGCCATAGAGAGATGAGGCATAAATTGGCTTGAGACCAAGAGGCAAGATAGCCTTAATTTCAGAGGCAAGATAGCCTGAAGCCAAGAGGCAAGTTAGCCTGATGACAAGTGACAGATTATGAAACAATATTTGATCCATAAATTTTGTATGCCATCAGTTGTATAAAGGTCTCAAAATTGTATATTTGGCATTAAATATTCCCTTAAATTATGAGACAAGGGATTGTATGATCATGATTGATATTATAAATAAATATATTCAATTTGCTATTGCAGTAGCAATATTGTGGTAAAGTCAAGAAATATTGTGGATTAATTTATTGTCATGATCAAACAAATCTGTGAATTATGGATCATGAATTTTATCTAACTTCATTCCCAGAAGTGAATGAAGCAATAAATAAATTGTGATTATGGTTGTTTTACTATTATTTTGTGTTTAGATTATTATAACAATTTTTGTGAATACAAGAGAAAGAATATTTATAAATAAAACAATTAAACAAAAGACAATATTATTTCAACAAAGTTTAATAGCGAGTGGCTCAACATCATTACAAACTTTAATCATCTCATTCTGAAGATATTTAATGTCTTCTTCTTTTGCTTCTCTTGAGATGGGATCCAGATGAGGCAAAGCTCTTCGTAATATCGAGATTTGCGTCATAAGTTTCTTGAGCTTCTTGTGTGGTCACTCAGTTAACCCTCCTTTTTGATAGATTTTTTGTATGGTGTGAGTAGACATATTTAATTGTTTACTCGCTTCATCAAGGGTTAAGTGAAAATAATTTCTTAAATCATGGAGCGTTGTTTTCTTTATTCTTTCTCGTTGCTCCATAGATAACCTATATAATTCACCCTGGTTAAGGGATGAAGTATCATAGGGTATACTTACTGCAGGTTGTTTTCCTTTGCCTAATGAGTGTTCAATATTGGTTTGAAATGAACTTCCATGGAGGTCATTTGGATTTATAGCCCATTCCGAACCAACACAGAGAACCTCATGATAGGCTAATACAGGATCACGCATCAAGATATATCCTGATGCTTGTAAATCTATACAATACTGTGTCAGAAATTGTTTGATTTCTTCAAAATTTTTATTTGTGAAATCAAACATTGGAAGCCTGTCAGTATTATAAGATTTATCCTGTACTTTTTCAAATAAAACAGCATGGGTAATCATACCTGTTCTTCTTCCGTGAACTTCAAGTTTATGGTACTGGAGTTCGTTGGTATGTATGATCTCTCGTAAAACATGACAACAACTACATTCCAATAAGCTAGTTGTTGCTAATTGACTTGTAGTTGATGGCTGGCTAGTGGTTGTTGGTTGGCTAATTGTTATTGGCTGGCTAATGGTTGTCGGTTGGCTGATTGTTGCTAGCTGGATCGTGGTTGATGGCTGGCTGGTGGTTGTTTGCTGGCTTATGAATGCTGGCTCATTGATTGTTGTGACTATTGGTTGAATTTGACTGGTAGACTCCATTAGTTCAGCCATAGTTCTACACCTTTTAACTGGCCTCCTTGATGAACCTGCTTCAGTTGTACCTTCATTCCTTCTAAATTGAGGAAGAACATTTGTTCTTGGGGGAGAAGTAGGTATATTTGAAGCAGAAGGAGGAATAGTAGAAGGAGGAATAAACATCTCAAAAGGATTAGGAGATAATAAAGAGGTAAATGACAGGTTTGTATGATCATCATACAACAAAGCATCAAGTAATGCTGTTTCAGATGTATCAGAAACTGGGATAAAACTGCTTGGTCCTGCCATGGTAATAGAATTTAGAGAAATATGTGTGAGTATCTGGTAGTTGGTATTATCATATGCTTGAGTGTTTGTGAGGCATGTTCGTTTGCCTTCCTTTATTTATAGTCGAATTAAATCCTGTTAAATCTCTGCAGATTTGCGTAGTCCTGTTAAATCTCTGCAGATCTGCTCCCTATAAAGCACGAGCCTGGAATCTTTTTGACTTTATATGCATACGACAATCTGAGTTGTTGCGCCTGTGATTCCACAGTGATGCGCCTGTGATTACACAGTATTGCGCTCGTGAATCTGCAATTATACACCTGATGATTTTGTATTTAATATATATTTGTTTGTTGATTCTGGAAAATGGAAATTTTGTTACCAGAAGTAACAAAATTATGCATTGATAATGCATTAATTATCATATATGCTATTATCATGGAATATTGTATGGAAATTCCATGAATTAATTTTTAAGGTCTCACACTTGAGGGGGAGAATGATATATATATCAAGTGTGAATATTTATGTGATAATTCTTTGTGAATGTTTCTATGTTGATTCCCCTAAAATGAATATTAGATTTGATGATAAATCATATAGAAAGTTGGCATGACTTGTTTGATCATCCGAGTCATATATTATGTGCTGCTTGTTCTCAAATAGAAATAATTATTGGAAATGGATCTCTGGAAATATATCAAATTGAAAGTTTACATATGAGATTATAAATCTGCAAAGTTTGCAGTGATGTTTGCAACCAGAAGTTTGCAATATATTATGCGCGCAATTTCCAGATTGAATGATCTAGAAATAATGTATTAAAGTATCCATGAATGGATAGATCAATGATTATGAGAACAAAATTTATATGTTGTGTATATTTGCAGCAATTATATAAGTCAACAGAATTCTCCCCGTAAAATTTGGCTTTTGGTCAGGAGCCAGAATAATTCCATCTTAAAATGTTTTAAATGTGCAATGATTATTAATCTACTTCAATGCACATAGATGGATATACAAAGAAAATTGATGATTTGATGAGGGGGAGAAAAATAAGCAGATTGGGTAAAGATTTACTAGAATGAATTATCATTGGCTCATATTGATCATCGTACAAGGAATTGTGCACTAAAAGTTCAAAATGATAATTCAATTTCAGAGTTTAGTTAATCGAATGCCAGAAGCATTTACTGACCTAAAAAAAGTGACAAAGTCACATATCCCAACTGCAAATGCTCCTATATGAATTATTATAAAGCACTCCTGAAGCGTTGCAGGTCCATCGGTTTTAAAAGATAAAAATCCTCAAAAGAGAAAAGGAGTAATAAAATATAGATGATCAAGTTGAGGATAAGTAAGAAAAGCTCCAGAAGAGCCATCTCCTGAAGAGATGTTATCTCCAGAAGAGATATTACAAGAAGAGTGTATTGTGGTCTAAAAAGAGACCCAAGTACCTAATATATGTGAATATAATGAGATCTCAATAAATTAGGAATGAAATCCGATGGGACCGAAAAATAAAGTCGACATTGATGATATTTATGTTTATAAGATAGCATATGCTGTAATGATGATAATGAGGATCATGAGTCATACTATATTAGTGTGTGCCAGAAGCACATGTTCCTGAAGAACATAAGGCGCTAGAATAAGTCCCTGAAGGACTCAAGATGCTAGGAGCATCAAATTCTCGAGAATAATTAATTAAGTGAATTCATATGTAGCATGAAGCATTTATCGTGCATGTGATATTATTATCTGAATAAATATTTATGAACATATATATTTATGAAAAGATTATTATGACTTTATTTGACAAATTTAGATCTTGCAGGTATATAATGAACAATCAGATTGGGTGTTTCTAACAGAATATTTGATGACAGAAAGTATAATATGCTCAGAAAGACATTGAAGCAATGTGGTCATCAGGGGGAGAAACACTGATGTAATCAAGAGGGGGAGACGATACACGCTGTACTCTTTTTCCCTTATCTGGGTTTTATCCCACTGGGTTTTTCCTAGAAAGGTTTTTAATGAGGCAGCACTAGAAAGTGTATCAATGGATGATGTACTCTTTTCTTTGGCTAGGTTTTTATCCCACTGGGTTTTTCCTAGTTAAAGTTTTTAACGAGGCACATTCATAAATGGACATCCAAGGGGGAGTGTTATGAATATACTTATTATGTGGATGTCCATTGACTCCCGGTTTCCAAATATTAAAAGATGATATGGGACCCACGCATAGTGATTTACTATTTACATAGTACCACGCATAGTAGTTTACTATTTGGTGGGACCCGCATACAATTATACAATCACTCACGCGAAGGAAATCCGTGAGTGAACAGTTTAGGTTTTTGGGGAAAACTACACCAAATGACCCAGAGGTGGAAATTACACTAAAGTCCCATTTTTCTTCTATAAATAGAGGTTTTCTGTAACTGTTCATGTATTGAATGAAATGAGAATCTCTCTCTCTACTTTATCTCTCTAGAACCTCTGCTCTTCTTCTTATTATTTTTATCAGTTTTATAACAATTAGATATTTTTATTTTTATAAAATTTATGTCCTTTTTAATCATTTTATATCTTAACTTACTTTTGCATTAATCATCTAAATAAGTTTTAGTTTGTCAAAATAACTTTTTCAAAAGTCAACCCAAACATAAATTGCATTATACAATCTAATTTTTACCGAATCTTATATTTGCAAAAGTCATATTGAAAAAAAAATCATTTTTGCTACTGCTAATCTAAAACACACCCCTTATAGTTGATCAAATTTCGGTTTTAGTCTCGGTCTTACTCCCTATAATTTCATAAAAATCTGATCTTATCCCTATATTTTTAACAAGTTTTTATTTTGGTCCTTAAAAGTTGATTGAATTTTGTTTTACTTTTATCCCTGTCCTTTTTTTTTCACCAAGTCCTTATAAAATTAGAAAACTAAAAGAAAAATTCAATCAAATTTTAAAGATTAACAATAATATTAACACAATCTTAAAAAGTTGAGAAACCGATATATAAGTGAATTAAAAGTGGAATGATTACTTAACTTCCTCAATATTTTTTTTTTAAAAATTTAATTGAATTTTATTCTTAGAACCAAAAATAATATTAAACATCATCATTAAAAAGACCGCAATTCAAACCTTTAGCTTGGCCCCCCTTTTTTTTAAATGTGTGAATGCAACAGCTTATTTGACGGGTAACAGAAAAGGACCACCATTTTCCACACTTTGTTAATTCTTTATTTTTTAAAACAACAAAAGATAAAGATTTAATTTGAGAATTATTGGATAATAAATATAGACAAATGGACCTAATTAAATTTTTGTCCAATTATAATAATACTATTTGTAAATTAATGCAATATATAAAATTAAAAACGTTAAAAAATTGTAAACGAGAGCGTTCTTTAGTTGATGGAGAAAATTAATGAAAAATGATATGAGCATGATAGCCATTGATTTAATGAATTGGCCTACGTACATTTTTTTTTATATGCATATATACACACACATATACACATATATGCATATATATATGATCAAGAAAGTCCTTAGTCTTAGAAAGTCCTTAAAATTTTCTTGACAGGCTCAAATGATCAAGAATCATCAATAAAATACTCACTTATTGTTGAAGTTGTAAGGGTTTGAACTTTGAACGGCTAATTCAATAAGATTTTGTTCCCTATATTTCTTTTTGTGATTACGTGGAGTAAAAGAAAAATGATTTGTTATTATTGGTGATATTGCATTCCCTTGTTAAGGGAACTAATGGCCTCATTAAAAAATCTTTTTAAATTTGAATCAATTCCCGTCTCCATTCATGTGGTTAGCTTTTAAAATGAGTTATACATAATATATAGAAATAGAAATCGCTATCAAATATCAACGTCAGTAATCATGTCATTAACTACGTTAAGGCACTGCAATTCAAATCCAATGTTGGTGAAGGCAACAACTCACCTAACATACGCGATCTTTGTGAACTCTTTTCTTTATAATTAAAAAAAAAAAAAAAACTATGGCCGACAAATAAGTTTAGAGCAACTTCCCGGCCTAATGTGTTTTTTGTTGTTGGGTGAAGGTATAAGTACATGTTTAGATTGATGGTATAAATTGTTTTTTCAATATGATTTACAATGTATGAAACAAATATGTGAGAGGAATTTTATCTCAACTTACGAGAATGCGATTTTCTAACACCATATCAAACAAGCCTTAAAAATAGCCATAAACTTTTGCCAAAATTGTGCTCAGCACTATATACATTTCGAATGTACAAAAATACTCATAAACATTCAAAATGAGAGTGAAGATGCCAGCACCTTAAACTAAAAAAACAAGTCCAAATAAAGAGAGTTGTTTAGAATCAACATCGTTTTGAGTTTTGCAAATAGCAAGTCTCATCCTTGTGAGTATGCTCATGAGTGGTCCAAAATCAAGAAGTAAAATTGAATTTACTTGGCTTTTAACAACAAGGTTATAGATATTTCATTATTTGAAGGGATTGAATGATTGTTAGAAGATTCCACCTTCATTGGGATGTTTTCCAAAAGGAAACCAAGTTCTTTAGGTTTAGGCAAAACATCTAAATTACTCAACAATATAACCACAAATGTCATGTCTGGCATATCATCGGCATAATATTGCACACAAAGAAGACAAATTTAGATGCATCACAATACTTCTAATTCATCGTAAAACCTCTCCAAATGTTCATTGACAAATTTTAGTAGGACTCCCTCATTCCACAACTTCCATGCCTATAGCAATTCAAAAGATTGAATCAATTACCTATTTCTGCTAAAGATAAGGGAAAACCTAGGCTGCTTGTTACTAACATGTACAATGAGATTAACACTTTGTCTTAGCAAGAAGGGGCCCTTGTTTTTCATGACTCACTATTTCTAGTAGTAATACTCCAAAGCTGAACAATTTGACCTAGAATAGTCCATGAATTGTGAATTCATGAGCCATATATCCACTATTATAAGTCAACATGGTGTTAATATCATATTCAATAATGTGCATACATATCTACGAAATCAAATATCATAAATCATACTTACTATGTATCAACTATTTGCTTTGTATTATCTTCATTTTGATCTCTCCAAATATTCTTCTCAAACCAAAATCTGAGATTTTTTGATTTAATTCACTATCAAATAATATATTACTTGCTTTAAGGTCTCTATGGACAATTTTTAATCTAGAATCCTGATGAAGATACATGAGCCCTTGAGCAATTCCGTGGATAAAGTGAAAATGTTTGGATCAATAAAAAAGTTTATTTTCAAAACCTTCAAGAATTTTTAATGTAATGCTACTTGTCATTATCCAATAAGAAATAAAAGAAAATGATGAAAATTAACTGATCGAGTATACGAACCAAAAGTAAATGAATCCAAGCTCTTGTTGAGCATGAATTCATATATGATACTTGAATGCAATATTCAAGAACCTTAAAAAGATTAAAAATTACGGTGCCGGAGTTTGGCATGTCTTGCCTATCATTAGCATGGTATTGCAAACAATGAAAACTGATGTGAATGCACCGCAATACTTCGGATTTAACATAAGATTTCTCCAAATGTTTATTGGAGAATTTTAGTGGGACTCCCTCATTCCACATCCTCCATGCCCACAATAATTTAAAGCATTAAATCAGCTACCAATTTCAGTAAAGATAATAGAAAAGTTAGGCACTTTGACTACTTATAACTAACATTTCCAATGAGATTAACACTTTGGCTTGGCAAGATGGCCCCTCGGGTTTTAGGCCACTCACTATTTCTAGCAGTAATACTCTAAAGTTGAACACGTTAGATTTGACCAAGAATAGTCCATGAATTGCGTATTCGAAAGTTATATAAAAACCACTATCACAAGTCAAAAAGAGTTAATATGATATTCGCTAATGTACATATATGCAAATTCAAATATAGGAAAGCATACTTACAACATATCAGCTATTTGCTTTGTATTATCTTCTTTTTTATCTCCTCCAAATATTCTTGCTAGCCAAAATCTAAGATTTTTAGATATAACTCACCATCTAATAATATGTTACTTGGTTTAAGATCACTATGAACGATTTTTAATCTAGAATCTTGATGAAGATACATAAGCCTCCGAGCAATTCCACAAATAATATGAAATCACTTGGACCAATCAAGATGTTCACTTTCAGAACTTACACTTTTTTAATGTAATGATACTTGTCATTATACAATAAGAGGTGTTACGGATCTAAATTATGGGCTCACTATGTGGATGGCCCAACAAACAATATCTATGGATAATTACAATAATCTATCCAAATCAAAAAAATCAGAATTAATCTATCAATATCTCTGCCAGGATTCCTTAAATCAAGGATTTATCATTAAAAGATAGCTTATATCTTTTAATAATAAGATAACGCCAGTCCATCAAGATAAGGTCCAAGTATGCCTATAAATAGGAAAAAACCCTAATAAGGTATACACGCTCTAACCCTAACTCTTCAATTCACACAAAGCACACACCCCTACTCCCTATGGCTAAACACCTATGTGGACTTTGATCTCTCTCAAAGGTACGTAGGCCCTGGGATTTAATCCTAGGTCAAGTCCGAAATATTGTATTCTACAACAGAACATTGGTGTCGTCTGTAGGGAATCGGTAAATTTCGATTCCTACCACCAACGAAATTAAAAGCCCTAAATATAGCAATTGAAGAAGGGCTGAATAAATAGATAATTCTGGGAGATCAAGGTTTTCACGGTAAGGACAATGGGCATTCAAGACGAGATCCAAGGCTCAAGTTCAATGGCTCTCTGGAATGCTTCCCTGGGTTTCTCTCTCTCATGCCCTTATCCCCGTAATCCCATTGCTCACCGAAGGATGATTCCTGGATTTTCTTGATTTTCTCTGATCGTCAAATTCCTTTGTCCTTTTCAGGGATAGTTTCAAAGGAACATAATGATCAAGTACATAACCCAAGCTTGGATATTATCAACCACAAGAATTTCAGCTAAGATCAGAACAATGTGAAAGCATGATTGAAATGGCGAGGGAGCATATATGAGGTTTGTTGTCTTGTCTCAAATTTAATAATAGTTAAAGAGGATTTGCAGAAGCTACTTTTGGTGGGATTAATTTTCTCATGATTTTGGACTGAGTTTATGCTTTGAAGTTACTTTTTTTTGAACCATTATGCTTTGAAGTTACAGCTATTGGGATTTTTGATCCTAGGTCCTCATTGTAGTGGGTGCTTGATTCATGAACTTAAATTGCATCACTTCTTTACTACTTTGACTGTTGTGAGTACAGTTAAATGTTTGGCGTTGAGTCTTACCTTGATGATTGAGGATTTGAGAAGGGTGGAATTATTCAATTGATATGGTTTGGCATTAGCATGCTATTTATTTTCATTCCTGCAATGCCTCAACCCTTAAATATTATGTTCCTTATGCTTCAGACCATTATGCTATCAGCCAATTGATTAAACAACAATTAGCTTATGATTTACCCAACTGTTGATAACAATGCCAATTAGGCATATCAGTACTCCTGGATTACTTCCCTTTTTCCTCAGGGCTGAATGAGCACAAGCAGATTTCCTGAACCTCTAAATGCGTGCATGCAGATATTATTGTATGTGCTTGGCTATATGTGTTTGTCCTGGTATATTGGTGGGTGTATTACCCATAAAACAAGAATATCGTCCATGAAGCTTTTTCAAAATTGCTCTTGATTATTTCTGAGCATCTCGCTCTCAGAAAGATATGCTTTGGACTGAAGCTGAAAAATATCAGATCTTGGAATCATCTGCAATCACTGTAGGGGTGACATGGTGTAGCTATTGAAAAATTCTGATCATGACATTTTTAATATGAGCCCTATGAACAAGTAAGGATATTGAACAGAATGTTATCACCTACAATACTATGATTAAGATTTTTGGGAAGTCTCTTGAGCATGAGAAGGCAACAAATCTTATTCAAGAAATGCAGAATAGAGGTATTGAACCAAATGCCATTACTTATTCAACAGTAATATCTATCTGGGTTAAGGCAGGGAAATTGGATAGGGCAGCAATAATGTTTCAGAAATTGGACAGGGATTTAATGAATTTGGAGTCACTGTTCGAGAAGCTGGATTCCAATCCCTATATCAATAAGAAGGAGTTGCATCTTGTTGTTGCCAGCATTCATGAAAGAGCAATTAGAATTAATGATGCTTCTCGAGTCATGAACATGTTTAAAAATTTGCATATGCTTTTCTCTTAGTGAATTGTGCAATGCTCTTGAACATTATTTTGCCCATGTTTATATTGCTACATTGAGTAAACCTCCTTCCCATCTAACAAGGACATGTACAACAATTGCACATGTTCAGTTTCGACCAAGCAACATCCAGATAAGCATTTTAAAAGAATAAACACGTGCATGTATATTGTTGTAAAATCCTCCTTACATTTTAAGAGAGGAGGAGGAGTATGCCTCCAAAAATAAAAAGAAGGCGAAACCCAGTTAAACCGAATTTGGTTAAACTCTGGGTCCCGTGAAAATTTTTGAAGGCGGACCTCGGTTAAACCAAACCTGGTTAAAATCCGAGCTCCGTATAAATTTTTGAAGGTGTACCTCGGTTAAACCAAATCTGGTTAAAATCGGGGCTCCGTGTAAATTATTGAAGACAGACCCTGGTTAAACCGAATCTGGTTAAAATTCGGGTTTTGTGAAATTTGTTGAAGGCAGACCCCGACTAAACCAAATCTGGTTAGAATCCGGGCTTCAGGAAAATTATTGAAGGCAAACCTCAGATTGATTGAATCTAGTTAAAAATAATCCGGGCTCCATACTGCAACAGTAATGTCGCCAAGTCTATTTAAATGTTTGAATTCGGGTAAACAAACCCGTTTTCATAAATTATATTGTGATGATAATACCGTCAAGTCTATTTACATGCATGAATCTGAGGTGCACAAACCTGTTTTCATGAATCATGTCAAAGTTTACTTATATGATTGAATTCGGGGTAGACAAACCCGTTTTCAAAAATCATAATTTCGAAATCTCGGTGTTATACAGTTGAATCTGCGCTTCCATGATCAATTTGAAACCTGGTAAAACTGAGTTTGAAGAACAGTTAAATCCGTGCTCCTTAAATGGACCCCGGATAAACTGAAAATTATACAGTTAAATCCGTGCTCCTTAGATGGACCCTAGATAAACTGAAAGTTATACAGTTAAATCCGTGCTCCTTAATTGGATCTCGGATAAATTGAAAGTTATATTGTTAAATCCGTACTCCTTAATTGGATCCCAGATAAATTTAAAATTATACAGTTAAATCCGTGCTCTTTAATTGGATCTCGGATAAATTGAAAGTTATACAGTTAAATCTGTGCTCCTTAATTGGATCCGGGATAAACTGAAAGTTATACAGTTAGATCCGTGCTCCTTAATTGGACCCTAGATAAACTGAAAATTATACAGTTAAATCTGTGCTCCTTAATTGGACCCCGAATAAACTGAAAATTATACAGTTAAATCCGTGCTCCTTAATTGGACCCTAGAGCTATACAGTTAAACTCGTGTTCCTTAAATGGACCCCGGATAAACAGAAAATTATACAATAAAATCCGTGCTCCTTAAACGGACCCCGGATAAACTGAAAATTATACAGTTAAATCCGTACTCCTTAAATGGACTCTGGATAAACTAAAGATTATACAGTTAAATTTGCGCCCCATAAATGGACCCCGGATAAACTAGTAAAACTTAAAAAGCCAGGGCGACGCGAACCCGGCTCTTACAAGATTTGTGAAAAAATCTTGTAAACGTTACGATGCATCGGAATAACATTCTGGTATGGTTTCGTCAATCGTCATGACGATCCTGATCAGGTCAAAATGTTTAAGTTGGTATTTCATATACCAAGTCCCGAACATGTGATGAATGGCTACCATCTCGGATTATCACTTTGCAAGTTAAAGTGTTTGAGGTGATTACTTAAAAATCATCTGTTCAATGAGAATGCCTGACTAACTAATAAGCATGCCCGTTTATTAGCGTTGGTGGAATATCTAGTGGATTCTGCATAATATATTAGTGACTTTGGCCAAGTCCTGTAATAAGAACCGAGTTTCATATTCGGCTTGGTTTCCTGAGCCGAGTTGTTTACCCAGATTAGTTTCCCTTTATTCACGAAAAAACAAAATAATTTCGGTTTAAAGGATGCAGAAAACAAAATGATATTAGGCAAGATTAAAGTATCTTTATCATAAAATCTTGAAATGAACCGGGGAATAAAGTCATTACAACTCGGACATGAAGATCCGGGTTAAAAAACAATCAATGCATCCCAGCAGCCCAGAAAATTGGACTACCAGGCTGGGGGGCAGAAAGTGGACAGCTGTAAAGTTGCCATGAAAATATGAGAAGAGGGAATGAAAGCCCTTATGATGTACATGAATTTTCAAATGCTATCTTGGTTTTTTGAATAATGTTAGTCAAAAAACACATTATCAATAACCGAGATCAAATAATGCTATCTTGGTTTTTTGAATGTGGTCATTGAAAAAACACGATATCAATAACCGAGATCAAAGCAAATAAGAACGAGGACAGTATGAAGGATAAACAAATCCGTCCTCAGAAATCATTAACCCGTCGGGTTCGAAGAATATAAACCTGGAATCTCGGGTTTGAAGAATATTAACCCGAAATCTTGGGTTCGAAGAATATAAATTTGGAATCTCGGGTTTGAAGAATATTAACCTAGAATCTCAGGATTAAAGAATATCAACCCAGAATCTTGGGCTTGAAAAATATAAACTCGGAATGTCGAGATTAAAGTATATAAACTCAGAATCTCAGGGTTAAATTATATGAACCCGAAATCTCGGGTCAGCACATAAGAAATCCCAACAATTACGAACACCTGGTTCAGGTTAGAAAATTAATGCATCCCGATAGCTCATAGATCTGATCTACCAGGCTAGGGGCAACAGAGTGGACAACGACAAATTAATGAAAAAACATGATTATCAATAACTGGGATTAATGCGCAAACCAGAAAAGAAATCAAGCTCGGACAAGCATTCAAGTTCGACAAGAAAGAAGCAAACTAAATGATCTGCACAAAATAGTAAGTATTTTCCATTGATTATGATTTACTTACATATTATTAAATGCAGGAATATAGATCGGGTAATTATCTCGGGAAAATTGCTACAAAAACAAGTAAGACAATCAGTACATCCTGGCAGCCCAGAGACCTGAACTACCGGGCTGGGGGGCAATTGTTATGGATCTAAATTATGGGCCCACTATGAGGATGACCCAACAAGCAATATCTATGGATAATCACAATAATTTATCCAAATCAAAAAGATCAGAATTAATCTATCAATATCCCTACTAGGATCCCTCAAATCAAGGATCTATCATTAAAAGATATCTTATATCTTTTAATAATAAGATAACGCCAGCCCATCAAGATAAGGTCCAGGTGGTATAAATAGGGAAAAACCCTAATAAGGTACACACGCTCTAACCTAGCTCTTCAATTCACACAGAGCACACACCCCCACTCCCTTTGGCTAAACGTTTATCTATATATCGAACTACGTGGACTTTGATCCCTTTCAAGGATACGTAGGCCCTGGGATTTAATCATAAGTCAAGTCCGAAATATTGTGTTCTACAACAGAACAAGAGGTAAAAGAAAAGGTTTAAGTGCGCTGATTGGCAATACAAACCAAAAATAAATGAATCTAAGCTTTTGTTGGGCATGTATTCATATATGAGCATTTTCTCCTCTCTTTGTATGCAACAATAAAGAACCTTAACAAGATTACGGTACTAAAATTTGACACACAATTTGACTTCATTCATGATTTCACTAAGACCTTGGAAAGAACTTTATGAAAGCCATTTCACTACAATTTCTTGTTTGTCCACAAGTATACTCTACCATTTTTATATCAGAAAAATGAATGACAATATGTAACATCATAAATCAGAATAGTCATCCTAATATTTTACTCTTAGTAGTAAATTAATTTCAAACCAAAACCAAGCTTGTTGTCTGGTGAGAAGCTATTGGTAGCATTAGCTATTACAGCAGGGTCATATATATGTAGCTCCATATTTCCTTCATAGCCTTCTTCATTGTTTACTGCTATCAATGTTTTTAGCTCCATATATTTCAATCAGAGCCTTCTTCCTTGTTTCCTGCTAACAATGTTTTCTTAGTTTACTTTCATAAATCAGATGAAACATACATACATACATATATATATATATATATATATATATATATATATATATAGCAAGATCATTATTTCAATTAGAAAGCATGTTGAAAGGAAAATTGGTTAGAGATATGTGGTAGAGTTGTTGATTAACTTTTACTTATGTTATTTTAAATGTATATAAAGACATTTAGGAAAATGAGTAAAATTAACTAATTTAATTCATCTCCTTAATTTTTTCAAAATCGGTTAAATATGTCTTATAATTAGGACATGAGGGAGTATGATGAGTAACATTAGCCATATCAAATGCCATTTATAGGTAGCTCCATATTTCTTTAGGAGCCTTTCTCGTTGGTTACTGTTAACAAGGTTTTCATCGTATTGTTTGATACACTAATTGAGAGAAATTTGTACTTGGGAAGCAGCTTGAAGGCAATGGCCTCCTTAGCCTCAAGGGACAGAAATGGGCTCACCACCGCAAAATCATCTCCCCCACTTTCCAGATGGACAATCTCACAGTAATTAACTCAACACCACTATCATCAATAATTTCACCACATCATTACATCCTCAATATAGTGTGAAGAGAAAGGATGGACGGATCCTATATTTAAGGGCGGAGGGAGTAGGTAGCTCCATTTACAGATGAATATATACCAACAACACAATTTCTTAAATTTTTGTTGGTTGTGTGTGTGTGGATTCATTCCGAAGAGGAGGAATATATATAAAGATCATCGAAGCTGGACAGGGAGATAAAGAGATCGGTGGTGAAACTGATAGAGAAGAGAAGAGAAGAGCAAGAGACGAGACGGAGCCGGAGGAGGAGGAGGGGGCGGCGAGGGAGTTGTTGGGGTTGATGATGAAGGCGGAAGGCGGGAAGGTGACGGTGGAGGACATGGTGGAGGAGTGCAATTAAGGGCTTCTTCTTCGCAGGGAAACACACCACATCGAACCTGCTGACGTTTTTGGCCAAAAAAAAAACCTGCTGACGTGGACCACCATCCTCCTCGCTATGCATCCTCAGTGGCAGCTCCTTGCACGTGACGAGGCGCTTCGAGTATGGAACGCGTATCCTCGTGCGCTCCTCACAGATGGATCTGGACGGGTAAAATTTAGGGAAAATTAGAATAAAGGACCTATAGAAAAATATATTTATGGAGAAGGACTATAAAAATTGTAATTATTTAGAAGGACAAATTATAAAAAATAAAATTAAAAATACTAAAATATCAATAATAAAATCTTCTGCATTCCCTCCTACTGTTATGAATATTCTTATTATGTGGATGTCCATAATCTCCAAATACAGGATGACATGGTATATACGCATAGTAATCTACTATTTGCATCCTTCTATAAATAGAGGTCTCCTGTAACTATTCATTACACTTGAATGGATTTCATCTCTCTAGAATTTCCTCTGACTTCTCTCTAGAATTCCTTCAGTTTTATAACACGTTATCAGCACGATTGCTGATAGCTTCTACTCCTTCTTTTCTTTCATTCTGCAGATCTCTATGTGTTTAAACACCAAACTCATCCCTTCAAACCTTTTAGTTTCCAATTCTTCCACTCAGATCTCTATGTTTTTTTTTTTTTTTTCCAGCCAAAAACCGATGGCCAATTCTTAGTTTCTTCTCTCTTTCTGCTATTCTTCTTCTTCTTCGACGGCGCAAAATCTCAGCTCACTTCCAATCTCGTCGTCCTCCGTGTCTGATTCTACAATCTCAACACCTGCGTCCTCTCTCTCAAAGCGAAGAAGTTGATTGAAGAAAAGTAGCTGAGTGAAGAATTTCTCAATCAAACAATCAAATTATTTGTAAGATGGGTCCACACTTTTTCTTTTGGTTCATATGACGCATAACATCAAATTGGCAGGTGAGGAAAAATTAATCAAAGCATGGGCCACAAGGGAGTCACAGATGTAAAGTTGAAAGAAAGAAAAAATTTTTATGACCCTACATATTTTATATTATTATAAATATAATAATAACATATTATAATATAATTAATAAAATCGGAAAAAAATAAATATAAAAAAAAAGGCTGCCGACGAAAATAGGTTAGTGTGTTTTATATATGAGTAATATACATATTTTTTATTATTCTTCTAAATTCAGTATTTTATTGTTTATTCATTTAATTTTTTTTTTAAATTGTTTTTATTTCAGATTTTATTATTTTCACTAACATTTACTTTTGTGCATTTATTTTTATTATCATTGACATTTATTTTAATGTAACTAACATTTACTTTTACGCATTTAATTTTATGTTATTTATTTTTATTTTATGGTAGCAACACTATTTATTTGTGGGCTCCATTTATTTATTTTATTATACATTTATTTATTCTTCATGAAGGCACACTAATATCTATTAGTGGGCTCAATTTATTTATTTTATTCAGCATTTATTTATCTTTTATGGTGGTGACACTTTGTGGGCCCCATTTATTTTATTTTAATTCTTTGCTGCTTTATTTACTTTTTCATGGTAGCAACACTAGTATAGTGGGCACCATTTATTTTATTATTTACTGCTTTATTTTTCATGGTGGTAACACTGATATAGTGGACTCCATTTATTTAAATTTTATTTACTGCCTTCTATATATTATATATATATATTTACATTTGCATATGCATCCTCTTTCTTATCTTTGGATGAGATAGGTCTCGCTGTGAGTTTACTACCATTCCTATCTCATCTTCTTTTTATTTATTTAGCATGTTTATTTCCAGTCATTTATTTTATTTTATTTATTTATTAATTGCTTTATATATTTACATTTGCATATGCATCTTCTTTCTTACCTTTGAATGAGATAGGTCTCGCTGTGAGTTTACTCCCATTCCTATTTCATCTTCTTTTTATTTATTTAGCACGTTTATTTCCAGTCATTTATTTTATTT
Organism: Acacia confusa; assembly: GCA_037074495.1. Lineage (NCBI taxonomy): Eukaryota > Viridiplantae > Streptophyta > Magnoliopsida > Fabales > Fabaceae > Acacia > Acacia confusa. The sequence goes on from CM073509.1 coordinate 8,650,771, forward strand.
TTATTTATTTATTAACTGCTTTATATAAATCCCCCTTCCCTTTTATTATTTATGGCAACGACACTAATATATACATATTAGTGGGTTCCATCTATTTATTTTATTATGTTTATATTTTATTTATCCTGAAGATAAACTGTTAAAAGGCCATATATATTATGAGATCAAAATGCCATAGAGAGATGAGGCATAAATTGGCTTGAGACCAAGAGGCAAGATAGCCTTAATTTCAGAGGCAAGATAGCCTGAAGCCAAGAGGCAAGTTAGCCTGATAACAAGTGACAAATTATGAAACAATATTTGATCCATAAATTTTGTATGCCATCAGTTGTATAAAGGTCTCAAAATTATATATTTGGCATTAAATATTCCCTTAAATTATGAGACAAGAGATTGTATGATCATGATTGATATTATAAATAAATATATTCAATTTGCTATTGTAGTAGAAATATTGTGGTAAAGTCAAGAAATATTATGGATTAATTTCTTGCCATGATCAAACAAATAAGTGAGTTATGGATCATGAATTTTTATCCAACTTCATTCCCAGAAGTGAATGAAGCAAATATATTATTATGGTTGTTTTGTGATTTCTATGATTATAACAATTTTTGTGAATACGGGAGAGGAATATTCATAAACAAAATAATTAAACAAAAGGAAATATTATTTCAACAAAGTTTAATAGCGAGTGGCTCAACATCATTACAAACCTTAATCATCTCATTCTGAAGATATTTAATGTCTTCTTCTTTTGCTTTTCTTGAGATGGGATCCAGATGAGGCAAAGCTCTTCGTAATATCGAGATTTGCGTCATAAGTTTCTTGAGCTTCTTGTGTGGCCACTCAGTTAACCCTCCTTTTTGATAGATTTTTTGTATGGTGTGAGTAGACATATTTAATTGTTTACTCGCTTCATCAAGGGTTAAGTGAAAATAATTTCTTAAATCATGGAGCGTTGTTTTCTTTATTCTTTCTCTTTGCTCCATAGATAACCTATATAATTCACCCTGGTTAAAGGATGAAGTATCATAGGGTATACTTACTGCAGGTTGTTTTCCTTTGCCTAATGAGTGTTCAATATTGGTTTGAAATGAACTTCCATGGAGGTCATTTGGATTTATAGCCCATTCTGAACCAACACAGAGAACCTCATGATAGGCTAATACAGGATCACGCATCAAGATATATCCTGATGCTTGTAAATCTATACAATACTGTGTCAGAAATTGTTTGATTTCTTCAAAATTTTTCTTTGTGAAATCAAACATTGGAAGCCTGTCAGTATTATAAGATTTATCCTGTACTTTTTCAAATAAAACAGCATGGGTAATCATACCTGTTCTTCTTCCGTGAACTTCAAGTTTATGGTACTGAAGTCCGTTGGTATGAATAATTTCCCGTAAAACATGACAGCAACTACATTCCAATAAGCTAGTAGTTGTTAATTGGCTTGTAGCTGTTGGCTGACTAATTGTTGCTGGCTGGCTAGTGGTTGTTGGCAGGCTGATTGTTGTTGTCGGGCTGGTTGTTGCTGGCAAACTGATGATAGTTTGCTGGCTAGTGAATGCTGGTTGATTAACTGCCGACACTATTGGCTGAACTGGATTGGTAGATTCCATTAGTTCTGCCATAGTTCTACACCTCTTAACAGGCCTCCTTGATGAACCTGCTTCAGTTGTACCTTCAATCCTTGTAGATTGAGGAAGAACACTTGTTCTAGGGGGAGAAGTAGGTACATTTGAAGCAGAAGGAGGAATAGTAGAAGGAGGAATAAACATTTCAAAGGGATTAGGAGATAACAAAGAAGTAAATGACATATTATGCTGATCATCATACAACAAAGCATCAAGTAATGCTGTTTCGGATGTATCAGAAACTGGGATAAAATTGCTTGGTCCTGCCATGGCAATAGAATTTAGAGAAATATGTGTGAGTATCTGGTAGTTGATATTATCAGATGCTTGAGTGTTTGTGAGGCATGTTCGTTTGCCTTCCTCTATTTATAGTTGAATTAAATCCTATTGAATCTTTGCAGATTTGCGTAGTCCTGTTAAATCTCTACAGATTTGCTCCATATAAAGCACGAGCCTGGAATCTTTTTGACTTTATATGTATACGACAATCTGAGTTGTCGCGCCTGTGATTCCACAGTGATGTGCCTCAGATTTGCTCCTTATAAAGCACGAGCCTGGAATCTTTTTGACTTTATATGTATATGACAATCTGAGTTGTCGCGCCTGTGATTCCACAGTGATGTGCATGTGATTACACAGTATTGCGCTCGTAAATCTGCAAAGATACACCTGATGATTTTGTATTTAATATATATTTGTTGATTCTGGAAAATGGAAATTTTGTTACCAGAAGTAACAAAATTATGCATTGATAATGCATTTAGAAATATGTGGAATTTTAATGAAATAGATATCATATATGATATTATCATGGAATATTGTATGGAAATTCCATAAATTAATTTTTAAGGTCTCACACTTGAGGGGGAGAATGATAATGATATATATCAAGTGTGAATATTTATGTGATAATTCTTTGTGAATGTTTTCTATGTTGATTCCCCCAAAATGAATATTAGGTTTGATGATAAATCATATGAAATGTTGGCATGACTTGTTTGATCATCCGAGTCATATATTATGTGCTGCATGTTCTCAGATAGAATTAATTATTGGAAATGGATCTCTGGAAATATATCAAATTGAAAGTTTACATATGAGATTATAAATTTGCAAAGTTTGCAGTGATGTTTGCAACTAGAAGTTTGCAATATATTATGCGCGCAATTTCCAGATTGAATGATCCAGAAATAATGTATTAAAGTATCCATGAATAGATAGATCAATGATTATGAGAACAAAATTTATATGTTGTGTAAATTTGCAGCAATTATATAAGCCAACAGAATTCTCCCCGTATAATTGGCTTTTGGTCAGGAGCCAGATTAATTCCATCTTGAAATGTTTTAAATGTGTAATGATTATTTATCTATTACAATGCACATAGATGGATATACAAAGAAAATTGATGATTTGATGAGGGGGAGAAAAATAAGCAGATTGGGTAAAGATAAAGTGAAATGAATTATCATTGGCTCATATTGGTCCTCATACAAAGAAATGTGCACTAAAAGTTTAAAAGATAATTCATTTGCAGATTTTAGCTAATCAAATACTAAAAGCATTTACTGACCTAAAGTGACAAAGTCACATGTCCCAACTGCAAATGCTCCTATATGAATTGTTATAAAGCACGCCTGAAGCGTTGCTGGTCCATCGGTTATAAAGATAAAAATCCTCGAAAGAGAAAAGGAGCTATAAAATATAGATGATCAAGTCGAGGATAATTAAGTAAAGCTCCAGAAGAGTTATCTTTTGATGAGATATTATCTCCAGAAGAGATATTACAAGAAAAGTGTATTGTGGTCCAAGAGAGACCTAGGTACCTAATATATGTGAATATAATGAGATCTCAATAAATTATGAATGAAATCCGATGGGACCGAAAAATAAAGTCGACATTTATGATATTTATGTTTATAAGATAGCATATGCTGTAATGATGATAATGAGGATCATGAGTCATACTATATTAGTGTGTGCCAGAAGCACATGTTCCTGAAGAACATAAGGCGCTAGAATAAGTCCCTGAAGGACTCAAGATGCTAGGAACATCAAATTCTCGAGAATAATTAATTAAGTGAATTCATATGTAGCATAAAGCATTTATCGTGCATGTGATATTATTATCTGAATAAATATGCACATGTATATTTATGATTTTACTTGAAAGATTTAGATCTTGCAGGTATACAATGAATACTTGATGATAGAAAGACAATGAAGCAATGTGGTCATCAGGGGGAGCAAGTCTGATGTAATCAAGAGGGGGAGACGATACACGCTGTACTCTTTTTCCCTTATCTAGGTTTTGTCCCACTGGGTTTTCCTAGAAAGGTTTTTAATGAGGCAAAACTCAACAGTGTATCAATGAATGTTGTACTCTTTTCTTTGGCTAGGTTTTTATCCCACTGGGTTTTTCCTAGTTAAAGTTTTTAACGAGGCACATTCATAAATGGACATCCAAGGGGGAGTGTTATGAATATTCTTATTATGTGGATGTCCATAATCTCCAAATACAGGATGACATGGTATATACGCATAGTAATCTACTATTTGCATCCTTCTATAAATAGAGGTCTTCTGTAACTATTCATTACACTTGAATGGATTTCATCTCTCTAGAATTTCCTCTGACTTCTCTCTAGAATTCCTTCAGTTTTATAACACCTACATCCTTTTCCTCATTTTATTTTTATAACTAATTCAACATCATAAGTTTCATTAAATTAAACAATAGTTAGTTTTCTCAGTTTTCATTTTTCAAAACTTGAATATATATCTGTCAAAAAAAAAAAATTATGCATTCTTCAATTTGTAAAATTTATATTTTTTTTAAATCAACAAAATTTTTATTAAGAATGGAATTATACAATTTTAATAAAAGTCAAGGTCTTTTATAATTTATCATATATGTTAAACCAAGAAAGTTTGTATGATTATTTATTTTAGAAGCAATTTATGTGGGTTAAAAAATTCATGTAATATGAATAAAATTAAGAAATTGAATTAACCTACTACATCTTGAAAATATGAAATAATTTTACTTCTTATTTTTACAGAAAGAGCTTAATTGATATAAACGTTGATAATATAAATCAGGCAACTCGATGATATAAATTAGTGAAAAATAAAAATATGAGTGTGACAATTGTTAATTAAATAATATATTGAAAAACAAGATATGATCATATCATGATGAGCAGTTAATTTTAGTTATTTTTTTAATTATGAGTACAAGAGATAATACATGAGGTTTGATTAGGGGCAATTTAGTATTTTTAAATTTATATTATGATGTTTGGTCATTCTAAGTAATAATATGATGGGTAGTTAATTTAGTTATTTTTTTAATTATAAAGAGATAATACATGAGGTTTGATTAGAGCCAATTTAGTATTTCTAAATTTATATTATGATATTTGGTCCTTCTAAGTAATTACAATTTTTATGGTCATTTACAGCAAATATTATTTTCTTTAGGTCCTTTATTTTATTTTTTCCTAAAATTTATATATTTTTATTTCATGATTTTAAAATAAAAAATTATTTTTTGAGAAAATATTAGTTAAAAGATTATCTTTATTTTATATTTTTTATTCATTAAAATAATTTTTTTAAAAAAATTAAATCTGAATTGTCTAGATGAGAAAACACCCCTGCCTATCCAAAACACGTTCCACTTCTAACACCAACCTTGCTAATAAGAACTCAGCTTCATTGCTTCTTCCTCATCCTCACTTTCAATGTGAAGTGCGAATGCATTAAGATTTTAATTCTAATACTCTGATTTTTTTTTCCCCCATCTGTATTGATTTTGAAATGTTGAATTAGTGGATTTGGAGTGTGTTTTGCACAATACATTCTATAACACTTTTTCTTTACACTCCCATCTGTTTTTCTTTTAATTGCTTGATTCTGAGTTCTATATGCTTCTCCCTTCATGCCTTGAAGATGTTTGATGAAATTCTCTGACTCTAATTTCATTTTTTACGTAGGCATATTGTTCGAGAAAATTCATAAAGTATTTGTATACGTTGAAATGCCTTGTAATATACATTGGTTTGGGTTTTGAAGTGCCTATGTGAAGTGTTGTGTCAGTCGAGGATATAGCTTCATCTGGTTGTGAATATACTTTAATTGATTCAATTGCTTATGTAAATGAGAGTTAGCACAGATGGTAAGGGATTCAGGACTAGGCCCTTGGGTCGTGGGTTCGATCCCCTCCCGTTGCTGGGACTCCTTTGATAGGCGATCTCGTAAGTCCCCAGTAAATGCTCATAGAGCCTGGGGCCGTGCCCTGGCCTTGATAGGGGACTGATGTCGAACTATTCTAAAACTTTTATGTATCAAAAAAAAAAAATTGCCTGTGAGGTGTGTGGGTTACACTCTTAGTGAAGCGAGTATGTGTTTAGATTGGTTTGAAAAATTATGGATGAATTGTTTTCTTGGTGGTTTTGGGTTTAGTCCTTTTTCTAAGTAGATAAATGAATATGTAGATTTTTGACATGTATCAGGATGATGTTATTACTTGGGTGTCATAGACACATCAGGAAGATGAAGACTATCTTGTGATTTGATTCACAATTCTTCATTTAAAATTAAACACTTGTGAAAATAAAAAAAATAGACATTGATTAATTCCAAAACTTTGTATGAGATTACCAACTTCAGATTTAATTTTACCACGTTCATATATGAATTTCACAAGTCTCCATTTTTAATTGAAAATTTGTAAAAAGAAAAAAAAAAGAGAAAATAGACATGGATTGAATCATAGGCTTGATATGAAACTATCAATGTAAGATTTGATTTTGTCAAGTGCGGATATGAATTTTATAACTCTCCATTTAAAATTGAATATTTGTGAAAATGATAAAATAGACATGAATTAATTCCCAAACTTGATATTAGATCACCAACTTCATACTTGATTTTTTAAAGTTCAAATATGAATTTCAACACTCTCTATTTAAAATTGAATATTTGTAAAAATGAGAAAACAGACATAAATCAATTTTAAGACTTGATATGAAGTTACCAACTTCATATTTGATTTCGTCAAGTTCGAAAATTAATTTCACAACTTCTCATTTTAAATTGAACACTTGTAAAAAAAAAAAAAAAAAAAAAAAAAAAAAAAGATAACATGTAGGTCTTCTCACAATAATTGTCATGCAGGCTTAGATCAAAGAGGTGTTGGATTGTAACATGAAGCTAGAAACTATGAATTGAAAAGGATGAAGCAAAGTCTGAGGCCCCTTTGAAGAAGTGGGGAAACACAAGACAATGGGAAAATGTCTTATGTCACTCATCAAGACAAGAAAAATGTTGCTGATGACATAGATAACGATTATGATGACTAATTTTATTTTCATGATGCTCAAGTTGAAGCATAAGCCCATTTGAATTTATATTTTGAACTTTGTAAAATGAATTGAGAAGTTGTTAATAGTTGTTCAACTTTAGATATTAAGCATTTTTAGAAAACATAATTGTTTTCATTTTCCGAGTGTTCAAGTTGAAATCGCTTGAGTTATAAATTTCAATCTCAAAGTTGGTAAAATGAATAGAGAATTTAGTAATATCTTTTGAAGTTTAGGAGGCGAGGCATATACGAAAAATGTGTTTTTTCCTTGTTTTCTGAAATGTTGAATATGAAATTGCGGGAGATGAATTTCAAACTGAAAATTGGTAAAATGTATTGAAAACTTGATAAGATCTTTTAAAGTTTAGGAATTAGGTATATATAGAAAACATGCATTGTTCTCTTTTTTCACGAGTGTTGAATATGGAATTGCCCATTGTGAATTTCAAACTGAAAAGTGGTAGTTAAAATGTATCAAGAGAACTTGGTAATATATTTTAAATTTTAGGAATTAGGCATCTATAGAAAACATGCATTTTTCTAATTTTTCTCAAGTGCTGAATTTGTAATTGCAAGTTGTGAATTTCAAACCGAAAATTGGTAAAATGTATTAAGAACTCGGCAATATCTTTTTAAAGTTTAGGAATAAGGCATCTACACCAGTAATACCATAATACACAAATTGCAGGACGTTAGACAGAGAGAAGAAAAGAGATGGCAAAATTTTTGCCATTTCAATATGATTTATTAAAAAAAAGCAGCTAAGTCCTCACATTGCTGCGGCAGTATGAATATTGAGAACATCTCTTTGTCATTTCCTATTTTTCAAGTTCTTCTTGTAGGATTTTCCATTTAAATTATCTTCTCCCTTTCCAACATTTTCAGTTTTTCCCCCCAACAAAAAATTCAATTTTATTATCAAAACAATAATTACACACACTAGTAGCCAAAATCAAAATAAACTCTAAAAAAACACCTAACAGTACAACCTAACACTTCTTACCAAAATCGAAATCTATAACAAACAAGTAGCCTGCTATATCAATTTCCTATTCCAATTCTCTATCCTACTCCTTCCTATCATTTACATTAATTACATCATCATAACAATTCTTGGACAACACAAAGTCATGAATCAAAATACTGCTTAAAGAAGACCAGATATAATCCAGCTAAACATGCTGTTACATCTTTGCTGCATCAGTTGCTATACAACAACTTTATTTCCTTGTCTTGAAACCAGAGAGACCGACACGCCTTTCAATGACTCTAGTAATCCAAGAATTTCTTTCATTAAATCCTAGCATCTCCATCTGCATCCAGCTATTGTTTTCCCCTTAACCAATCTGTACAAAATTCACAATCTGTAATGAGAAGCAATTTGGGCTAAGACAAGAGAGAATGAACATTTGAGTAGAAGGCGTGGACACAGCAAGAGGATTGAACTGAGAAATGAGAATGCAAGTGAACCATGAAACCAAGGACAAAAATGAAAATAAAAAAAATAAAATAAAATAATGGGGTTAAATAAGTCACAAGATATTTTAGACTTTGAAAATCACAAGTCTGTCAAAAACAAACAGAAAGGTTGACTTTGATGTTCAGGTCATAATATGTTATTCTTGCTCTCCACGGAATGTATGAATAAGAAAGTGATAGCATTTTTAGAATTCAAAACACAACTTCAGATTCATTGTTTCTTTATTTGGCAATTACAGACTGATAGATCCATTAAATTTGTTTGGGCAAGACAAGGAAAAGGGTTCATTTCAGGGATGATAAAGTTAAAATTTGCCAGCTCCTTATTGTTATTTCGGAAGTCAATTCCAACTTTTTCCAAACCTACTGTTAGTAAAAGTACTTGTTCACCAATGCAGTACAAGTTCATGCCATTTTCATGCCTGATGTATTCTTTGATATCTATGATGCAATTTTTTTTACAACAAAGTAGCCCTATCCCACTATGTGAAGTCTGCTACATGTATTCTTTGATATGGATTGTGTTTTTTCCTTGTTGTTTTAAATAAGGTAAAAAAGACAATGAAAGAAGAAACTATTCCTATCCAAAACACCAGCACAATACCGAATCAAGGGTCGTTTAGAATCAACATTGTCTTGCATTAATGCAAAACATTAGTCTGATCCTAAAGAGTACGCCCATCAGTGGTCCAAAATCAAGAAGTAAAATTGATTTTACCTGACTTCTAACATGGTGATAGATATTTCATTATTTGAAGGAGTTGCTTAATTGTTAGGAGATTCTACTCTAACTGGGATATGCTCCAAAAGGAAACCAGGTTCTTTAGGCTCAAGAGCACACCCTCACTGCTCAACATTATAATGACAGATGTCATGTCTGGCCTATCATCAGCATTTTATTGCATACAAAGAAGACCGATGTGGATGCATCGCAACACTTCTGATTTAACATAAGACTTCTCCAACTGTTCATCTGCGAATTTTAGTGAAATTCTCTCCTTCCACAATCTCTATGCCTGTGGCAATTTAAAAGATTAAATCAATTGCTAATTTTAGTATAGATAAGAAAAAAGTAAGGCTCATTGCTAACTAACACATTCAATAAGATTAACGCTTTGGCTTGGAAGGAAGGAGCCCTATTTTTCATGCCACTCACAATTTCTAACGGTAATACTCCAAAGCTGAACACATCATATTTGACCAAGAATAGTCTATGATTTGCGTACTCATGAGCCATATAACCACTATAAGTCATAAAGTAGTTGACATCATATTTAGTATTGTGCATATATACTAAATCAAAATATAACAAAGCATACTTACAATGTACCAACTATTTGATTTGTATTATCTTCTTTTTTATCTCCTCCAAATATTCTTGCCAAACCAAAATTTGAAATTTTTAGATTTTACTCATCACCCAATAATATGTTACTTGCTTTAACGTCTCTATGGATGATTTTTAATCTATAATCTTGATGAAGACACATAATAAAGCCTCAAGCAATTCCACAAATAATGGGAAAGCTGTTGGACCAATCAAGAAATTTGCTTTCAGAACCTACAATTTTTTAAATGTAAAGATCATTATCATTATCCAAGGAGAAATAAAATAAAAGAATGAAAGTCTGTTGATTGAACCATACAGACCAAAAATGAATGAATCTAAGCTCTTATAGGGCATATATTCATATATGAGCATTTTCTCCTCTCCTTGAATGCAACAACCAAGAACCTTGACAAGATTATGGTGTTGAAGTTTGGCACACAACTTGACTTCATTCTTAAATTCACACAGCCCTAGGGAAGAACTTTGTGACAGCTGTTTCACTGCACATTTTTGTCCGTTTGCAAATATTCCCTACCATTTTCACGTCATATAATTGATTGTCAATATGTAACATCATAAAACAGAAGACTAATGGTAATTCTTTACTCTTAGTAACAAATTAATTTCATACTTACCCCGTATACAGGACCAAAACCACCTTCACCAAGCTTGTTGTCTGATGAAAAGTTATTAGTAGCATTAGCTATTACTGCAAGGTCATATATACGTTGCTCCATATTTCCTTCATAGCCTTCATTGTTTACAGCTATCAATGTTTTTAGCTCCATATGTCCGTCAGAGCCTTCTTCCTTGTTTGCTGCTAACAAGGTTTTCTTAGTTCACTTTCGTGAATCAAATGAAACATAAATAAAAGAAAAAATAACAATCAGTATCATAAGACATTTCAACAATGTCATTTATAGGTAACTCCATATTTCCTTAGGAACCCTTCTTGTTGATTACTGTTAACAAGGTTTTCACAGTATACTTCAATACACTAAATGAGCGAAATTTAACAAAAAAATAGGGAAAGGAAATCGTTCTTTGGGAAACATAATGACATAAGGCTCAATCATGTTCAATTATACTCCAGACAAACCCGACTTTGTTAGAAGATGGGCCAAGGAGGGAAAAAGTAAAAGCAGTTGCATTGGGAATGTTTACCACTAGAGTTTCTTCTGCACATGTAAATGTAAAACAAAGTGATAAGCATCAGGACAGCCAACACAGTGGTCACTGTTACAGTAACTGCCTTTGTCTTATTTCCATTAGCTTCATCGCATTCAGCTTCACAAGGAAATGAAGTAAAAGTTAATAGTAAATCGAAAGATGATTGAAGAATGAACACGAAAAGGCCACACCTGTATCTGGAGATCCAAGACGAATATATAAATTCTGGTCATCAAAGGGTACCTGCTTTATATCAACTAAAGATATTTTAAGCTAGGTTGCAACATCCCACTAACAAGAAAGTTCCATGCCACGAGGTTGCAAGGGCTTTGTCCATAGTAGTAAGATATTTTAAGCTCCGAGACTTATAAGGAAAAATTATTACCATTGCCTCAACGAATTGGCTTCCACAACCAAAATCACACAGACAACCACTAGGTAGGTGGACTTGGTGTTCAGATCAAAATATGGTATTCTTCTCCTCCACGGAATGTATGAATAAGATAGCCATGACATAATTGGAATTCAAAACGCAAACTTCAAATTTGCTGTATCTTCTACCAATTACAAACTGATAGATCCACCAAATTCTTATAATACGATCAAGGCAAGGAAATGAAAATGGTTCATTTCAAGGATGCTACAAGTTAAAACTTTGGAAGTCAATTATAAATTTTCCCAATGCAGATGTACATAAAAGCCCTAGATTCCTTGATGCAATACATGTTGGTGCAATTTTCATGCCAAGTGTATTCTTTCACTTGTCAGGTACAATTTTGTATGTTAATAATGTTAGGCGGTCAAAGACATTGGTTTTATTTACACTATAAGTACAATGCTAGATCAAGAGAGTTGTTCAAAATCAATATTGTCTTGCATTACTGCAAACACCACGTCTTATCCTCAAGAGTATGCTCAATAGTCGCACAAAATCAAGTAAAAATGACTTTACCTGACTTCTAAAAAAGTGATAGATGCTTCATTACAAGAAGGATTTGTACTTTTGTTAAAAGATTCTCCCATAATTGGGATGTTTTCCAAAAGGAAACTAGGTTCTTTAGGCATAGGCAGCACAACATCACTATTCAACATTATAACCACAGATGTCATGTCTGGCCTATCATCAGCATGGTATTGTAGACAAAGAAGACCGATGTGGATGCACCGCAATAATTCTGATTCAACGTAAGATTCCTCCAAATGTTCATCGGCGAATTTTAGTGGCACTCCCTCATTCCACATCCTCCATGCCTACAGTAATTCAAAGCATTAGATCAGCTACCAATTTCAGTAAAGATAAGAGAGAAGTAGGCACTTTGACTCCTTGTTACTAACATGTCCAATGAGATTAACGCTTTGGGTTGGCAAGAAGGGCCCCCGGTTTTTCATGCCACTCACTATTTCAAGCAGTAATACTCCAAAGCTGAACACGTCAGATTTGATCGAGAATAGTCCATGAATTGCGTATTCAGGAGCCATATAACCACTATCATAAGTCAAAAAGAGTTAATATGATATTCAGTAATGTACATATATGCAAAATCAAATATAGTAAAGCATACTTACAATGTACCAACTATTTTCTTTGTATTATCTTCTTTTTGATCTCCTCCAAATATTCTTGCCAAACCAAAATCTGAGATTTTTGGATTTAACTCACCATCCAATAATATGTTACTTGGTTTAAGATCTCTATGAACGATTTTTAATCTTGAATCTTGATGAAGATACATGAGCCCACGAGCAATTCCACAAATAATGTGAAAGCGCTTAGACCAATCAAGAAGTTTCCTTTCAGAACCTGCATATTTTTAATGTAATTATACTTATCATTATCCAATAAGAGATAAAAGAAAAGGTTAAAGTTTGCTGATTGGGCATACAAACCAAAAATAAATGAATCTAAGCTCTTGTTAGGCATGTATTCATATATGAGCATTTTCTCCTCTCCTTGTATGCAACAACCAAGAACCTTAACAAGATTACGGTGCTGAAGTTTGGCACACAATTTGACTTCATTCATGAATTCATTCAGACCTTGGAAAGAACTTTGTGAAAGCCGTTTCACTGCAATTTCTTGTCCGTCCTCAAGGATACCCTACCAATTTCACATCATATAAATGATTGACAATATGTAACATCATAAATCAGAACACTAACTGTAATAATTTACGCTTAGAAGTAAATTGATTTCAAAATTACCCTGTATACAGGACCAAAACCTCCTTCACCAAGCTTGTTGTCTGGTGAGAAGTTATTAGTAGCATTAGCTATTACGGCAAGGTGATATATACGTTGCTGCATATTTCCTTCAAAGCCTTCTTCATTGGTTACTGCTATCAATGTTTTTAGCTCCAAATTTCTGTCAGACCCTTCTTCCTTGTGTCCTGCCAACAAGGTTTTCTTAGTTCACTTTCCTAAATCAAAGGAAATATATAACTAGAAAAAAAAAAGAATATATATATATAAGTAGCATTAGCCATTTCAAAATGCCGTTTATAGGTAGCTCCATATTTCTTTAGGAGCCTTTCTCGTTGGTTACTGTTAAAAACGTTTTCATCGTATAATTTGATACACTAGATGAGAGATTTTTTTTTTTTTTTTTGGGGGGGGGGGGGGGGGTGGGGGAATAACGAAAGGAAATCTTTCATTGGAAAACATAATGACATCAAGCTCAATCATGTTCATTTAGCCTCCAGCCAGCCCCTGACTTCGTAAGAAGATGGGCAAAGGAGGGAAAAGGTAAAGGCAGTTGCATTGGGAATGTTTACCTGTAGAGGTTCTTCTGAGGATGTAAATGTAAAACAAGGTGAAAAGCATCACAATAGCCAACACAGTGGTCACTGTTATAGCAATCACCTTTGTCTTATTTCCATTAGCTTCATGGAGTTCAGCTACACAAGGAAATGAAGTAAGAGTAAATTGACAAAAAGTTGAGGGCTAATAAATCAACCGAATTGAAAAATGAACATAAAAAGGCCACACCTGTTTCCGGAGAAGCAAGGCGAATATATAAATCCTGGTCATCGAAGGGAACCTGCCTTATATCAATTAAATCACCGAACCACATAACACAACCACTACCTCCTTCCCTGATATCTGAGTTAGCATAAGCATTACAAGAACAATTTTCCAAGCATTTGGCTTTGCATTCCTCAAGTGTCATACTTGCATTAACCCACGTGAATGTAGTATCCGGAAATTTCAGTCTACTAAACTTGACAAAATAATCCTTATTTCTTTCCCTGCAACTCCATGATTTATTGCGGACGCATCCTTCTGACCAGTCCATTGCATTCCAATTTTTGGGTGATTTCGGCAAGAATCCTGTCAAGCACTGGCATATTGGTGTCTCACCCAGGACGCAGTTTCCATTCGGGCCGCAACGACTATAAATGTCACAATTATCACCTGGCGAAAAACTAACGGTAATCCACCTTTGAACATCTTCGCTCCATATTAAGTCCACTGTAGAGTATAATGTTTGGTTTAAGACAAATCTTTGAATCAGTGACTCATTTATGATTTTATAAACGAAGTACACCTCATCTTTATTCCAGACAAACTTGAATTCATAAAGTGGATTAGTCGTCACGTGAGAGTAGCCACTCAACCGGACACCATTCCAGGGGCCAACCCTCGAAAACGTTGTTGGGCCCAGCAAGCTTGCTACCTCAGGATAATTGTGTAGTACAATCTCTGCTCCAAAGTCTCCGGCAGAAGGGTCGTCCCAATTCTTCCAAGCTGTACAACGTCGATTAAGACGAGTTCTCAGGTCCCATCCAAACTTCATTCCTGGCAAAATTGTATCAGAAGGATAGTCAAAGCTTTGCCACAAGTAATTTTGGGTCTTTAGATCTTTCCCTTCTCTTAGAACCAAATTTCCAGAGCCTAAAAGCTGCAAAATCGGACTAAAGGCCTTTGTGGTGGAATTTGCCGACCAAACAACAGTCTCATCATGACTAAGTATGAGATGTCCCTCTCCGCTTATGTTCAACCTGCCAAAGATGTTTTTGATGGGTCTGTTTCGGTTGGCAACCCAAACAACAGTTCTGCCAGGGATTTTGTGGTACCAGATCCCAACATAGCGGTCCGTGGAACTACCTGGGCTGAAGAAACCCATTTCAAAGATTTCATTTTCAGAAACCAAGGTCTGGCCATCACGAAGAGACTCAAACTGGGTAAGGGTATCAGTTGCAAAAGAAAACCTAGAGAAGAACAAAAGCAGATGGGGAAGAAGAAGCAAATAAGGAAGAACAGCCATTGATTTAATGAACTGGTCTAAACTATAAAGATTAAATATACCAGAGAGATCCTGACGTCGTACGCGTTGAAAGGGCCGCCACTAAGAAGTTTGCAGGTTGACTATGTTCTATTCAACTCAGAAAAACTGTTCTCTTTCCTTCACGATAGATACCATAATTTTCAACGCAAGATTCAGATAATGAGTTTAATAATCTCTAGGCTAGCTGCGTGTACAGAGGGGTTGAAATTTCGCTCATAAAATATTTTCATAGAAGTAATTTTATTTTTAAAATATTTTTTTAGAAGAAATTTTAAGCTCACTTAATTCTCAAAAATCCCGCAAAGTATTTTTCAACCTCCTAAACTTATTTTTAATGTAATTTTGTCTTCTTCTTTTGTTCAGTATTTGCTGAATTAATTTTTCTCATAGGTACCCTATTAACAATTCTAATAATTAGATTTTTAATTTATTCAACAATCATCGTAGATATTTTCTAGACTTATCTTCAACATTATCAACTCTGATATTTTATTATTTGGACAATACCTACATCCCCATTAATAAATACTACTTGAATTTTTTAAACAGGTCATCGTTTAACTCCATTTACTCTTTTCCATCTCCGCTGACTGGGGAAATTTGCCACAATAATACGAATAAAAAAATGTCAGATTGGGGTATTGTACAAACATATTATTAAAGTAAGGCAATTTGTGACACCACGTTAAATGACGCCACACGTGGCACCACTGTGCATGTGGCGTTGCCATGTGGCATGCCACATAAGTGGCACCAGCTTTGAAAAAAAAAATAGAAAAAGTGCAGGGCGCGTCAGCTGCCTTGGGGCAGCTTTATATAAAACTTCCTGAGGCAGCTGTAAATGTAGGGGCGTGAAAAATTCATGCCCCTACAGTAATTTTTTTTTAAAAAAATAAAATTGTTCTATATAAGTCCATCCGAGCTCACACTTCAAATACACACAAATTCACATACATATACATCTATAGAAGCAGAAGGAGAAACAAGAAAAAATCAATCTCCATAATTTTTATCTCTGTCCACTTCTTGCACTTTCATTTGGTCTTTTTAATCACATTTCGTTTCTTCATTTCTTTGTTTCATTGCTTATATACATTGAGTTTCTTCTTCTGATTAGTTGCAATTTATGTTGTGGTTTGATTTATCTGTAATTTTTTCTTCTTGTTCATTCTATAATATAAGAAAAAAAAAAGAATCAGATTTGTGCAATTGTATATTATAATGGTTCTAAAAATATAGGTGCAAACGGGTTGATCTTTGAAGGTGAAAAACAAGCAATATATATTGTTCGAAGCATGTCATTTGTATATTTAAACGAAAAGATCCGTCGGAAGCTAAAGCTGCAACAAGAACATGTAATATCTTTAATGACGGTTAGAGTTCCTATTGAAGACGACAAATATACCAGTATTAAGATAGCCGATGATGAGGATTTGAAAATATTTTTTGAAACATTTGAGGAAAGTCCTACGAACAAATTTACTAAGTTATATATGAATATTAAAACGTCAGAGGAGAGTGTACCAATACTGTTTAATAGACTCCACCTTGGTAATAAAAATTATTAATAACAAAATTATTTTTTAGCTAGCTGTTGCCCCAAGGCAGCGCATCCTACACTTTTTCATTTCTTTTTTGTTAAGTGGCACCAGTTGTGCTGGCGTCACTTATGTGGCGTGACACGTGATGACCCACAAGTGGCGTTGCCACGTGTGACGCCACTTGTGGCATGCTATGTGGCAACGCCACATGCGCACTGGCACTATGTGTGGCGTCATCTGACGTGGCACCACAATCCGCACTACTTTGACAATATATTTGTATAGTGCCCCAAAGACAATCCACCCCCCCCCCCCCCCCCCCCCCCCCCAATTATTGTGGCAAATTTCCCCCGCTGACTGCCTATCAACAAATTCGATTAAACCCACGTCCCCTAAAATAAAAGGAGTACAACCACTTCCTTTTGCAATTAATTATCTATGATTCTGTCTATTAACAGATCGAAGGGGGGTGGCTGCAAATACGGATATTCTGTGAACGGAAAGACTGACTCTTCAACCTTCAAAATGTATGAAAAGGAGCAGCTTCATATTGATAATATGAAAGAGAAAAGATTTTTCCCCACATATACTGAATTAAACCAATTGGTCGACTCTGATATAATATTCACAGCGAAGAGATTGAGTTAATTAGAACCTGCGGATGAGGCATATATTCAGCGTGATCCATGGCTTTTTTCATCTCGTGCCATCCAAGATCGTACAACAGTTCTCCAAAAGCAAAATAAACAACTGAATTTGGTGCTCAGATCGCTGTCGACCTCTCTTGACCATAAATCCTCTTTGCTGATCACTCCTTGGCCACTGCTGCCCCAATTCTCCTTGGCCGCTGTGTTGATTCACAGTCGCCGGAGCTGCGGAATATAGGGTTTGTGGTATTTGGGGTCGTGAACGGAGATGGAGAAGAGTGACGGAGTTAGTGATGACGTGTTTAAAGAAATCCAAGTGGCACTTGTTGGATTGATGTAAGTTTTGTTCTTTATTATTTTCGATAGTGAAAACATGAAAGATAAGTATTTACATTTAATATTTTTCATTTAGCTTTTACTCATCACTAAAACTAATTAAAAATTAGGATTGAAAACATAAAAAATAAACCTAGAAAATATTTATGACAGGCTGCTAAAAAATTGAAAAAACTATTAATAAATATGTTAAGATGAGTACTAAAATGTGAAATATCAGTACTGAAAATATAAAAGATCAATGCTTTAGGGTAACTAACAAAGACTAACACAGTTGATAATATATGGTTGTGTCTATCAAACATGAAGTCATTAATTCGAATTAGGCGGTGTACACAAGAAAAATGTTTTGTTGGTAAAAGGCAAAACACACTCCAATAATGAGATTAGTCTCTATCTATTAGTCAGGGATAAAAAAAAAAAATACTTCATTAAACTGGATTAACTTTAATCCGATGAAAAATATAAATATATCTTATATTTAAGATTTGAGATGATACTAAAATGGAATGAGACGCTCTTCTCCCACACACACATGCAAAAATAAATTATACAGTTATAATGAAAATTTAGCAACGAATTATTTTCCTATAGATATTTAATACAACTAACTATTATTCGAGTGCAAAAATTAGACATAATCAATTTATTTGGTAGCACTACCACTTATAGCAATGCTATTTATTCGAGTTAATTTTATTATTTTTTGCATTGTGGGTTCCACGAGTCATATCACTTTCTATTATTTTAATATATTTTTAGAAGGTTAACGAACAAATTTAGCAATGAATTATTTCTCTACACAATTATCTTTCCTAAGAGTATTTACAAGACTAATCTGGGTATTTACTTAAGAGTATAGACATTAATACCGTTACTGTTTTTTTTTCCATAAAAGTATTTGTAAGACAAATAAAAGTATTTAAAAAAATTTAGGGAATTAAAAAGTTTTGGTCATTCACATATTTATCTTATAAATACTTTTATGAAAAAATTAATTAAGAACGTTACTGTTTTTTCACTAACAAAACGTAATTTTATTATGACCTAAAGAGTGCAGTTAAAATTTTTTTACAAGACAAGTATGTGAACGACTCTATAGATTCTTTTAAATTTCTTTATATTTTGAGTGCTCATATTTATCTTATAAATGCTTTTATAAAAAAATAATAAAGCAAGGACATTAATGTAAATGCTTATATTTGTCTTATAAATGTTTTTATGAAATCTCATAAGAAAATAGTTCATTGCTAAATTTTTACCTTAACCTTTCTAAAAATATATTAAAATAATAAAGAGTGAGAAAAATGATGAAACCCACAATACAAAAAGTAACGAAAGTTACCTCGGGATAACAACTCTAAGTATTACCAAATAAATTGATTATTTTTAGTTTTAACTTTTAAAATTTCGTTTTGATGAAAATATTCATATTTAACACAAAACGTTTATGCTTGTAAAAAAAATTATAAAATTTGTTAATACATATGCTTACATGGTCTAATACGGTATTAAAATTATTAATTATGATTATATTATAAAAAATTCTAATTTAAACTTTTAATCAAATTTATTGAAACTTGTTTATTCAGTTTTTTCAAAAGGCTAGAAACACATTCTATATGCAAATTTTTGTTTGTTACATGGTCGTGTGATTTTATTAATGGTGGACTCATTGATTCGCCTCTTCTCTCTTCTCCGTTGACGTTCGCTGTCTTCAATGTTGGGTTTAAAACGGAACAATTAAGCTCTTGAAATGATATTACTCTATTTTTAACATATTGGCAACACAATTGTTTCATTAAATGCCTTAGAATGCTGAATGAACATTAAAAAATGGGTTAAGGTGCAAAAATGCACATATACTTTATCCTTAGGAGCGTCTAGCATCAAATGTTTTTTTTGGGTGCAAAAATACCCATGTACTCTTAAAATAGGTGCAAAACTAACATCTCTGTTAATGTCTGTTAAGGTCCGTTACTTTTGTACTGGGACCCACCATATTAAAATAAATAAAAAATATTAAGATTTACTAATTTCCTTCACTACCCCTCTATCTCTTTCTTCATCTGTTGATCTTCCCCTTCCCTTCACCTCCACCATTTCATCTCTCGATCTACCAGGCATTTTTTATCACGACAAATGGTGTACACATTAAGAATCCCCAATTATCAAATTATTCGAGGTTAACTTGAATCCATCTCTAACATGTTAATCATATATCACAAGCACGTGATGCCCTAATCAGATGTTTAGGAACGAAGAAAAGAAAAACCTCCTCCTTCTCACGGCAGAATAAACCAAAATGCCCCTAATTCAGAAAAAAAAAACAAAAAACCAAACACACAACCCCGCTGGATTTGAGATCCGCAAGATATGAAGAAAAATATCCAGAAGCTCACTTTCTCAATCAAAATAAAGCAGTGTTTAAGTCTAATTTTACTCTAGGGGCTGAAAAATCCAGATGTTCCGAATGTATAAACATGAGAAGATGAACCGAGCAGGCAAATGAACAAACCGATTTCCGAGCAGGCAAACAAGAAGAATGAAGATTTGCCGCATTTGGGGAAGGATTTGAGGCTGGGTACTGGAAATATGGGGAAGGATTTGAGTTTGGGGATTGCGATCTCTGAGGTGTAGATGCTGGATGAACAAACTGATTCGGCATGATTTCTGGCTGCGACCTAACTGCGGGCGGTGGCGGCGAATGACTCCGTTTGCTATTGCTTCTCCGATGGCCATTAGCACTGCTACTTCCTATGTTACCCATGGAATGAGAGGCTTTCAGATCGGAGTTGGGAGTGGACCTCTCAGTGCTCCACAGATCGTGCTTCCCCACCCCTTCTTTGAGCTTTTAGAGCTGGGCCTATTTATATTTACAAACTCGATCATTGACAAAAAATCTAAGAAGCAGGGGTCGAGAGCAATAGCTAGCGAGAAGTGAATAAGCTCCTACTTGAGCTTACAGGAACGAAGAGATCTCCCTCTAGGTTCAGCATTAGATCCCCTACAAAATTTTGGATCTGAAGTTCTGAACAAATTAAATGGCATGTTCTTCCACCAAAAGGAATGGATGAATGAGTATTGATGTGTACGCCTCTTTTTTTTTTTTTTTACTCAGAACGTGTACGCCCAATCTCAATCTGTGGTTGGTAGGTGTTTTGTGTTTTTTTTAAAGGGCATTTTGGTATTTTTATAAAAATTAACGGGGTTAAGTGAGACTTAACGAAGATGTTAATTTTGCACCCATTTTAAGAGTTCATGGGTATTTTTGCACCCAAAAAAAGCATTTGATGCTGGACGCTCTTGAGGGTAAAGTATATGTGCATTTTTGCACTTTAACCCTTAAAAAATAGGTGTATCTTAATCATTGTCAAACATCAACTTTTGTTGTCATTTCGTTAGCTTCATTATGAGATTGCAACTCAAATCCTATATTAGCGAATGCCAACAACTCACTGAGGTTCAAGAGAAGAGAACCTCCATTTTCCATCATGTGTTAACTCTTTAATTTATTTTTGTTTTAGTATGGTTGAGAAATTAGTTTAGTAAGAATAGGGGTAAGAATAGACCATACCCCTATCAAACGGCTTATGATCTAGCCCGTTTGTTAAAAAGCCAGGCTATGGCGTATTTAAAGGCCTAAATGTATAAATAGGCTAGGCTTTTTTTGATCAAACCTGGCCTATACGCTTTTAGGCTTAACCTATTTATACACTAACTAAATATAATTATATTTATATCATATAAATAACACAATATTTAATTTTTTTCATTCTTATATTTTAATTTCAAGTATAATTAATTAATTATAATACTACTCCTATTATTATATTAGTTTACACATTATATTTATACCTTTAAAAAAGCTTTAGGCTCGACCACACCTTAAGAAGGCTTAAGTCTGAACCTAAAAAAAACATGCATTTAGGCTCAAGTCCAAACTTAGACCTTTTACCCTCATTAAAGGCTTAGACCTATTTAAAGTTTGATCTAACCTGACTTATTTCTATCACTAAGTGAGAAGAAATAATAGATGGGAGAGCATGAAAGGGAGAAACCAAGGTCTGCTCGTCAGGAAGAGACTTAATTTGGGGTAAGGGTATCAACTGCAAGAGAAAACCTAGAGAAGAACAAAAGCAGATGGGGAATTGTTAGATTTTTATGTCTAAATCCCATGAGTTATGAATAAGAAGTCTCACTGGTTCATCACCACCGGTCGCGTCGATTCGCCACAGTCGCGTTGGTTCGCCTACAAGAGTCAAGTCCATCTGATCAAATATTTGTTCTCTATAAATAGGGTGTGCTAATTACAGAAAATCAAATCTGAAATGATTCTAAAAAAACTCCTTTCTCATATACTGCATTCTGCAAACTTATTCTATGCGATTCTGAAAGTAGATTCATTGTGTTCGCTTGGGTTTCAGATTGAGAGAGCTATCATTTTGAAGACGAAAAATTCGCTCTATTTTAGGAGACAATTGCTCAGCAACCTTGGGCATTCTTATGGAGGGAGCAAAACTGTCTTAAAAAAACAACATACTTTGAGCTCGGATTTCATTAAAGTTCATTATCATTTTCGGTAGACTTATGGGTTTTTACGGTTTATTCTCATGTGTAGAATTAATATATATTCATATATAGTCTCATCTTAATAACACATATCCTAACCCATGAAAATTTTAATTTTAAAGTATTTTTTATAATAGGAAGAAGAATCAAATAAGGAAGAATAGCCATTGATTTAAATGATTGGTCTAAACTATACCAGAGAGATCCTGATGTGGTAGGCGTTGATAGGGCAGCCAGTAAGAAGTTTGCAGGTTGACTATTATGTCCTCTTCTACTCAGAACCCGTCACGATAAGGAACATAATTTTCAACGCAAGAATAAGATGATGAGTTTTTCAAACTACGCCCTCGTTATAAAATATAATTGACCTTTTTAAAGAGATTAAGGAAATTAATTAAATTACTTTAGAGTATTTTTATTTTTCTTTTTTCTTCAAACTAATTAGTTTGACTAATAAACTAATATATAATTTAAAAATACATAACATATAAAATAATTAAGTAACTTATATAATTTCCTTAATCCCTCAAAAAAAAATTAATTTTATCTTATAACTAGTCCGGAGGTAGTATCGCATAATAGTCAGAATTCCAAACTGAAATTTCAAAGTCAATGTAATGCTTTCTGTCAACAATGGGGTGGCGTCAAAACTTCTGCCTTGGAGACACAAATAAGGAGGCACGTGTGATTTGAT
Source organism: Acacia confusa (assembly GCA_037074495.1). NCBI lineage: Eukaryota > Viridiplantae > Streptophyta > Magnoliopsida > Fabales > Fabaceae > Acacia > Acacia confusa. Next base: position 8,673,833 of record CM073509.1, read on the forward strand.
TATTCATAACAATATTTTTAATTGAAAAAATAAAAATGAAGAAATTGAATGCACTTGTCTGATTCTTTTTATCAAAAACGAAAAGCAGATGTCATATCCAAACTTAAAAACTTTCACTCCTCTTTTGTTTTGGCTCTAATATTTTCTTATGGTTCTTCCTCATTTTTAATGTGTTGTTTCCTCCCTCCTTCCTGTTTTTTTCTATTTTTTTTCCTTCACTTTCTTCTTCTTTTCCGGCTGTCTGTTTGTCGTCAAACTGCCCCGGTTCCCGACTTAAATCCAGCTTTTGACTCAAAATCCAGTTCAGAATGATTTAAAGTGGCTTATCTCCCCGGACCGCCCAAATCTTTGAACCAAGCCAGCAAGGTGGTCGGACAAAACGGCCGGTCTGGGAATGAAAACATTGCTTATTATAATAGTTTAACGATATGAAAATAATAGATGAAGGGAAAGGAATAAGAGAAAATTTATTATTATCTTATTTTTTATTTTTGAAAGAAACGGGAGGGAAAATAATAAGGGAAAAATCACTATCAGAAAATAAAAATTAAAATAACAAATTTTTCTATCAAAAAAGTCCCCAAAGACTTTTAAGTGATTAGGTGTCAATGTGAAATGACTAAATTTCCCCGAAGAATTAAAAAGCAAAAGACACCGGAGGAGAAGGAGGGATGATGTGTTTTGGGTCCTTCAATCGTCTGTTTGTCCTTGCTCCTCCGAAGTTCAAAGTCTTTCATTAGTTTGTCACTCCTCCGAACCCTCAACTTTTGGCAATCCTCTGAACTCTCAACCTTTGTCACCCATTCGTACCCCAAGCCTCCATCGCTCGTTCGAGGCTGAGCCTCATTTGCTCCTTCAAATTCTAAGCCTCCGTCACTCCTCTGAATCCCAACCTCTATCACTCCACCGAACACCCAACCTCTATTGCTTTTAATATGCATTTTCCTTTTATTATAAAAAGTGTTGTTAACATGTGCAATTGTAGTTGTTAAACAGAATAGAAGAAGTTGTTAAAAACTAAATAACTAGTTGTGACAAGTGAGAGTTGTCAAGTTCTAAACCCCTCAAGGAATAACTCATGCAATTGTTAATATGACTCATAAAGTTTTAAAACAAGGTTGAAGAACTTGTTAAAACACAAATAAGCTATTGTAACAGACCCTCCATGAATAAACTCATGCACTTGTAAATATGATTCATGAAGTTGTAAAACAAGGCTAAAGAACTTGTTAAAATACAAATAAACTATTGTGAGATAGACCCTCCGAGAATATGACTCATGAAGTTGTAAAATAAGGTTGAAGAACTTCTTAAAACACAAATGAGCTATTGTGAAAGACTCTCCAGAAATAACTCATGCACTTGTTAATACAACTCATGAAGTTGTAAAACAAGGCTGAAGAACTTGTTAAAATACAAATAAACTGTTGTTACAAACTCTCCAGGAATAACTCAACTCAGTCGAAGAAGCAAAGCGTGCCATTAATCCATCCATCCATCATTAATTGATTGCTACTGAATTGTTGATCATAAAAAGCAAGAGCAACCCAACCCCAAATTCTAGAAGCACATTATCTTACTCTTATTATGTTATCCATATTGATACTACTCCACTTCCTTTATCTCCAACATAGTCACTCCCATAAGGTCAAGCTGCAAGAAAGCAATGCCCAACTTAACATACAAATTAAAGTGGGTTTAGATGCATGTAGCTTTCCCTGTCACACATGTAGCTTAACAGTGCTTTGAGTTATTCTTGGAGGACCTGTCACAATAGTTGATTTGTATTTGAACAAGTTCTTCATCCTTGCTTTACAACTTCATGAGTCGTATCAACAAGTTCAAGAGTTATTCACTGTGGGTTTGTCACAACAACTGATTTGTGTTTTAATAAGTTTTTCATCCTTATTTTACAACTTCATGAGTCACATTAACAAATGTATGGGTTATTCCTAACGGGTTTAGAACTTGACACCTCCCATCTGTCACAACTAGTTATTTGGTTTTTAACAACTTTTGCCTTGTTTAACAACTACAATTACACGTATTAATAACACTTTTTTTTATAATAAGAGGAAAATGTAGATTAAAAGTGACAGAGGCTGGGAGTTTGGAGGATCAACAAAGGCTTGGGCTTTGGAGGAGCAAAGGAGGCTCACGCTTTGAAGGAGTAACGGAGGCGAGGCTTCGGACTAGTGATGGAGGCTGGGGGTCCAAACAAGCGATGAAGGAGGAAGGTTCGGAGGATCGCCAAAGATTGGGGATTTGGAGGAGCGGTGGACTAAAGAAGGACTATGAACTTCATAGGAGTGATGAGTGACAGACAAATGAACATTTGAAGGATGTAACACTTTTTGCTTTTTTATTCTTTGGGGGAGACTTAGTCATTTCACATTGACAACTAATCACACAAAAGTCCCTAAGGATTTTTTTATAAGGGAATTCGGTATGAGACTTTTTTGTGAATTTTTATGGTACTTTGGACTTGATAGTGATTTTCCCAAATGATAATCCATGAACTATTATTAGCATGTTTGGGTCACGTCAAGACAGTAGTGGAAAGGAAAAAAATATATCATTGAAAAAAAAGCTCAGTTGAAGGTTTTTGAAAGTGTTTGAAGTAACTTATATTTTATTAGGCTTATACCCAAAAAGTAACTTAGACTCTGATGCTATAGTATAAAGCATTGGAAGCATGGTAGTTAAAATCTCGATTTATCACGCGACTTTACGGTTTTACGATTTATTTTTTTCATTAAAACGATTTTACTAATTTTCCAAATGTTTTTATGTTTTTAAGATTTTTTTATGTTACGATTTTACGTTTTATGATTTTTTTTTCTCTCTTCTGATTTTACGTAAAATCTCGATTTTAACTATCTTAGTTGGAAGTATCGGTGCCGTGGGATAAAGGATGAGAGAGAAGGAAATGTGAGAAGCATGATAAGAATGGTGTGTAGGGCCCGTTTTTGTTGTTTTCATAGACAATTTTTCTATTTTCTTGTAATTAGACTTATTCAATAAGATTTTTGTAGTATTATTTTTTTTTTCTTGAAATTATACTTAATTTCTTGACTTAATAATTTTTGCAATAATAATTCAATTTATTTTTTCAATTTAAATTTAATTTTTTATCTTCAATTATCGCAATATATACACCTAAATAATATATGTAGCATTCAATAATATTCATACCCTTTTTAATCATTTCTTATCTCAACTGAATTTTCAAATAATAATCCAAACATGTTTTAGTTTGGAAAAAAGTTACTTTTGTTATCGTTAATTCAAACACAAATCACATTAACAATTTGACATTTATCTTATCTTACTTTTGCAAAAGTCAAATAGAAAATAAGTCACTTCTTCCACTGCAACAATCTGACATTTAAATGGTTTATCTTCTTTCTTTTCATATATATGTAAAAAAATTAACTATGTTGCAATTAATCTTTATTTCATTTCAGAAAATTCAACATTTTGCTTAACTTTGTGGGAAAAAAATTCAATTGGCAATGCACTTTTGGGCAATAGGAGAGAAGTAAACAGATGTAAGCATTTGGGACATAGAGGCCAAGAGAGGATTGAGCTGAAAATGGATGTAATCTTTGATGCCAAGGACAAAGGTGAAAATTTAAAACTCCGCTAAAAACTCTGCTAAAAACTCTATTGATTCTATTTAGGGTTAATGTATAAAAATCTACATGTGTTTTATCCCTGAGGAGTGTCCAACACCAAGTATTTTTTTTAGGTTAAAAATAATCACATGGTTATAAATTAGGTACAAAAATACTGTTTGACCATTAAGTTTGATTGTTTTGCTAACTAGAATATGATATGGCTATCAAAACAATTGTGTGGAAAAAAAAAACATGTAGGTTAAAGTACAAAAATACATATGTGGTTTGGCTAAAAGAACACCTAACACTAAATGTTTTTTTAAGGTGCAAAAATACCGTTTGACTGTTAGTTTGACTTTTTTAGCTGACTAGATGATGACGTGACTTTCAAAGCAACTATGAGGAAAAAAAATTGTCAACTAGTCACAAGTCGGAGTTGGGAAGAATTAATTTCACCATCCATATCCCTCTATTTGCCCCTATAACAACATTGTACCTAAAAATCACAACAAGTCCAATGCAGATATATCACCCTTTGCCTTGCTGAAAATGCCATTGATGACTGCCAACATATCCTCCCGCCCGAGATTGGAGACCTTGCCTAGACTAGCGTTCTCAATGCTTTTGTTGTCTCCAATCCATTAAAATTGAACCGTCACGACGTCTAATAAATCCCAATTTTCATATATTTTATTCCGCCTTATTCAATTATTTTGGGGACTATTTTTGGCTAATTTGGAATTATTATATAATATTTGGATTGTTAGCCAATTTTATGAAATAATATAAATCAGAATTAATTATGAGATTATTAGGCTTAAATTATTAATATTCTGATTAATATCTTGTAATTGAATAATATTGCTAAATATATGACAAATCACAAGTTTATTTAATTCTTGCAGGACAGGGAAAAACATATTAGAATATCCTACGATGCAAAATTAACCTTCGAAGCTAAAAGGAGATCTAATGGTAAAATTTTATTAGGTTTCTTAAATTTTAATGAGCTTAAGTTGGTACCTAAAACTCTCTCTTCCACTCTCTCTCACTATTTAATTCAAGACTTGAGATAATTTAGTTTTAAATGATTTCAAGTTGTGTTAATTGAGAACAATCTAGTTTTAGATTACAAACATATTTATTATGGATTTGATTGATAATTTGAAGTTTTTATGCTTGGGACATTTACTGGACTTTTGTTTGCAACCTTTGGATTGTCAATTGAATTATTAATTGAGTTTTCGTTATTAATTTAATTGTCAATTTGGTTTATCATCTTAATTTTTAATTGGGTTGATAAATTATTTAGTTGTTCAATTAGATAATTGTAAACAATATTTCTAAGATTATTTTGGAATTAAATGTGATTGGTTTTTAATGAGTTTAACTAGTCACCGCTTATTTCATTATGAGTTTTTCAATGGAATATGTGTTATTGAGCATAAGGGTTTCCCATGTTTGAATTAGGTAATTGAACTCATTAATTTCAATCTCTCATTAACCTCCCTTAGGTCTAATTAATTAATTTGGGCTAAGAAAGCTAACTTTATGTGAATCCTAAGTTGTCCCCTTCATCATCATAACTGAATTAGATCATTATTATTTTACTTGCTTTTAATAAATCTTTTTATTAGGATTTTGATTCTTCTTTCATGAAAAAACCCCTCGAAAATTGCATTCAAATTTATATAGATTAATCTCATTTTCATATAGGTTTTAGAGTCAATTACATTAGTATATTTAGTTAGTTAATTGCATATAGGTAGTAGTGTTTTACATCCTAGTTAGGTTCATTTACATTCAATTGCATCTTTTATCACTTAAAAGTTAATCCTAAAGAAAACCCATAGCTTGCTCCTTGGGAGAATGACCTAAATTGACCATAAACTGCATAATTAATTAGGACCTAGTTTAATTGATCGCTTTAATGACAAAAGCAGCTCATCAGCGTCAACTGGAGCGAGCATGCATCAGACAACGGATACCCATCGTTGCCCTAGAAATCGCCCCATGAAACTCATACAACTAAAGTGGCATGTGGATGAAAAATATATCTGCATTGAAAAGGTTGTGGTTTTTAGGTACAATGTTGTTACATGGGAGGAATAGGGGTGGTGATATTAATTCTTCCCAATTCAAACTTGTGACTAGTTGGCCTGTTTTTTTCTCACACAGTTGCTTTGAAAATCACGTCATCGTCCAGTCAGCAAAAAATTCAAACTAACAGTCAAATAATATTTTTACACTTAAAAAAAGGTATTTGGTTTTGACGCTCTTTTGGCTAAACCACATATGTATTTTTACACTTTTGAAAGTCACGTCATTATCCAATTAGCAACAAAAGTCAAACTTAACACTCAAATGATATTTTTACACATAATTCGTAACAATGTAGCCACTTTTACACCTAAAAAAAGCACTTACTGTTGAGTGCTTATCAGGAGAAAACACATGTAAATTTTTACATCTTAACCCTTCTACTTATAAGTCACATAAAAAAATATTTCATGTAGACTAAGAAAAACCTTAAACCTCATTAACTCTGTCTTAAAATTTTCTTCTTCCTACCTTATAAATAGACCAAAGGAGTAAGTCACAATAATGATTTTCTTGTAAGGGATCGAATTTACAACATCCCACTTACAAAAAAAGTTCCTTCCCCACTACGACTTTAGCTATAGTAGTAAGATATTTTAAACTTTGAAATTTATAAGGAAAAATTATTATCTTTGACTTAATGAATTGGTTTGCACAATCAAAATCATACACTGACAACCACTTGGTGTTTAGATCAAAATATTGTTTTTCCCCCCTCCATGTAATGTATGAATAAGATAGTGATGACATAATGGGAATTCAAAACACAAACTTCAAATATATTGTATCTTCTACCAATTACAGACTGTTAAATCCACCAAATTCTTATAATATGATCCTGGCAAGAAAATGAAAATGCTTCGTTCGTGGGATGCTATAAGTTAAAACTTTGGAAGTCAATTCTAACTTTTCCCAAAACACATGTATATAAAAATCCTAATTCCTCGACGTAATACAAGTTGGTCCGATTTTCATGCTAAGTATATTCCTTCCCATGTGGGGTACAATTGTGTATGTCATCAACGTTAGGGGATCAAAGACATTGTTTTATTTACACTATAAGCACAATGCTAAATACGAGAGTTCTTTAGGATCAATATCATCTTCCATTACTACAAAAACCACATCTTATCCTCAAGAGTATGTTCAATAGTAGTCCAAAAGCAAGTAAAATTGACTTTAGCTTGCTTCTAACATAGTGATAGATATTTCATAACTTGAAGGATTTGTATTTTTGTTAGAAGATTCTCCCTTAAATGAGGTGTTTTCCAAAAGGAAACTAGGTTCTTTAGGCTCAGGCAACACATCTTCACTATTCACCATTATAACCACAGATATCATGCCTGGCCTGTGTGATCAACATGGTATTGTAGACAGAGAAGATCGATGTGGTACATTGCAATACTTCTGATGCAATACTTCTGATTCAACGTAAAATTTCTCCAAATGTTCATCAACGAATTTTAGTAGGACTCCATCATTCCACATCCTCCATGTCTACAATAATTTAAAGCACTAAATCAGCTACCAATTTTAGTAAAGACAACAAAAAGTTTAGGAACTTTGACTTGTTGCTAACATGTCCAATGAGATTAACGCTTTGGCTTGGCAAGAAAGGTCCTCGATTTTTCATGACATTCGCTATTTCTAACAGTAATACCCTAAAAAATGATAGTCTATGAATTGAGTATTCTAGAGCCATATAAACACTATAACCACTATTTGACATTAGTCATCTCAAAAGAATGTTTCCCGTAAACTAGGAAAAACCTTAAACTGTATTAACTTTACCTTAAAATTTCTTCTTTTTGATTTATAAATGGGATTAGAGGAGTAAGTCACAATAATTATTTTCCCGTAAGTGGGATCAAATTTGCAATATTCCCAACTCTAAAATTTATAAGGAAATATTATTACCATTGGCTCAATGAATTGGCCTGCACAATTAAAATCAAACACACACAACCTCTGGCTAGGTTGACTTGGTGTTCAAATCAAAAAATGGTATTCTTTTCCTCCACAAATGTATGAATAAGATAGTGATAACATTTGGAATTCAAAACACAAACTTCAAAATTATTGTATCTTCTGCCAATTACAAACTGATAGATCCACCAAATACTTATAATACAATCAAGGCAAGAAAATGAAATTGGTTCGTTTCAGGGATGCTAGAAGTTAAAACTTTGGAAGTCAATTCTAACTTTTCCCAAAGCAGATGTACATAAAAATCCTAGTTCCTTGATGCAATACAAGTTGGTGCAATTTTCATGCCAAGTGTATTCCTTCACTTGTGGGGTATTTTGTATGTCAATAACGTTAGGGGATCCAAGACATTGCTTTTATTTACACTATATGCACAAAGTCAAATCAAGACTTTTTAGAATTTGCATTACAACAAATACCACATCTTATCCTTAAGAGCATGCTCAATAGTGGTCCAAAATAAAGAAAAACTGACTTTACCTGGCTCCTAACAAACTGATAGATACTTCATTACATGATAGATTTGTATTTTTGTAAGAAGATTCTCCCCTAACTGGGACGCTTTCCAAAAGGAAACCAGGTTCTTTAGGCTCAGGCAACACAACCTCACTATTCAACATTATAACCACAGATGTCATGTTTGGCCTGTCATTAGCATGGTATTGTAGACAAAGAAGACCGATGTGGATGCACCGCAATACTTCTGATTCAACGTAAGATTTCTCCAAATGTTCATCAACAAACTTTAGTGGGACTCCTTCATTCCACATCCTCCATGCCTACAGTAATTCAACGCATTAAATCAATTACTAATTTTAGTAAATAAAATAGAAAAGTTAGGCACTTTGACTCCTTTTTACTAACGTGTCCAATGAGATTAACGCTTTGGTTTGGCAAGAAGGGCCCCCGGTTTTTCATGCCACTCACTATTTCTAGCAGTAATACTCCGAAGCTGAACACATCAGATTTGACTGAGAATAGTCCATGAATTGCGTATTCGGGAGCCATATAACCACTATTATAAATCAAAAAGAGTTAATATAATATGTAATGTACAAATTCACAAAATCAAATATAGTAAAGCAAACTTACTATGTACCAACTATTTGCTTTGTATTATCTTCTTTCTGATCTCCTCCAAATATTCTTGCCAAGCCAAAATATGAGATTTTTGGATTTAACTCACCATCCAATAATATGTTACTTGTTTTAAGATCTCGATGAACAATTTTTAATCTAGAATCTTGATGAAGATACATAAGCCCCCGAGCAATTCCACAAATAATGTGAAAGCGTTTGGACCAATCAAGAGGTTTACTTTCAGAACCTACAATTATTTAATGTAATGATACTTGTAATTATCCAATAAGAGATAAAAGAAAAGGTTAAAGTGCGCTGATTGGACATACAAACCAAAAATAAATGAATCTAAGCTCTTGTTGGGCTTTTATTCATATATGAGCATTTTCTCCTCTCCTTGTATGCAACAACCAAGAACCTTGACAAGATTACGGTGTTGAAGTTTGGCACACAGTTTGACTTCATTCATGAATTCATTAAGACCTTGGAAAGAACTTTGTGAAAGCTGTTTCACTGCAATTTCTTGTCTGTCCACAAATATACCCTACCAATTTTACATCATATAAATGATTGACAATAAGTAACATCATAAATCAAAACACTGACTGTAATACTCTTAATAGTAAATTAATTTCAAAATTACCTTATAAACAGGACCAAAACCACCTTCGCCAAGCTTGTTGTCTAGTGAGAAGTTATTAGTAGCATTAGCTATTACGGCAAGGTCATATATACGTTGCTCCATATTTCCTTCAAAGCCTTCTTCATTGTTTACTGCTATCAAAGTTTTTAGCTCCATATTTCCGTCAGAGCCTTCTTCCTTGGTTCCTGCTAACAAGGTTTTCTTAGTTCACTTTCGTAAATAAAATGAAATATATAAATAGAAAAAAAAACTATGAGCAGCATTAGCCATTTCAAAATGCCATTTATTCGTAGCTCCATATTTGTTTACGAGCCTTTCTCGTTGGTTACTGTTAACAAGGTTTTCATCGTATAATTGGATACACTAAATGAGAGAAATTTAAAAAGAATAACGAAAGGAAATCGTTCGTTGGAAAACATAATGACAGCAAGCTCAATCATTATCATTGTTTCATTTATCCTCCAAACAGCCCCTGATTCCGTAAGAAGATGGGCAATGGAGGGAAAAAGTAAAGGCAGTTGCATTGGGAATGCATACCTCTAGAGGTTCTTCTGCGGATGTAAAGGTAAAACGAGGTGAAAATCATCACAACAGCCAACACAGTGATCACTGTTACAGCAATCACCTTTGTGTTGTTTCCATTAGCTTCATCGAGTTCAGCTACCCAAGGAAATGAAATAAGAGTTAATTGACAAAAAGTAGAGGCTGCTAAATCAACCGAAAGACGATTGAAAAATGAACATGAAAAGGCCACACCTGTTTCAAGAGAAGCAAGGCGAATATATAAATCCTGGTCATCAAAGGGAACCTGCCTTATATCAATTAACTCACCGAACCACATAACACAACCACTACCTCCTTTCCTGATATCTGAGTTAGCATAAGCATTACAAGAACAATTTTCCCAGCATTTGGCTTTGCATTCCTCAAGTGTCATACTTGCATTAACCCACGTGTATGTAGTATCTGGCAATTTCAGCCCACTAAACTTGACAAAATAATCCTTATTTCTTTCCCAGCAACTCCATGATTCATTGCGGGTGCATCCTTTTGACCAGTCCATTGCATTCCAATTTTTGGGTGATTTCGGAAAGAATCCTGTCAAGCACTGGCAGATTGGTGTCTCACCTAGGACGCAGTTTCCATTAGGACCACAACGATTATACATGTCGCAATTATCACCCGGTGAAGAACTAAAAGTAATCCACCTTTGATCATCTTCGCTCCATATAAAGTCCAATACAGAGTATAATGTTAGGTTTAAGACAAATCTTGTAATCAGTGACTCATTTATGATTTTATAAACGAAGTACACCTCATCTTTATTCCAGACAAACTTCATTTCATGAAGTGGATTCGTCGTCACATGAGAGTAGCCACTCAACCGGACACCATTCCATGGGCCAACCCTCGAATGCTCTATTGGGCCCTGCCAGTTTGCTATCTCGGGATAATTGTGTAGTACAATCTCTGCTCTAAAGTCTCCAGTAGAAGGATCGTCCCAATTCTTCCAAGCTCTACAACGTCGATTAAGGCGAGTTCTCAGGTCCCATCCCAACTTCATTCCAGGCAAAATCGTATCAGAAGGATAGTCAAAGCTTTGCCACAAGTAATTTTGGGGCTGTAGATCTTTCCCTTCTCTTAAAACCATGTTTCCAGAGCCTAAAAGCTGCAAAATTGGACTCAAGGCCTTTTTGGTGGAATTTGCCAACCAAACAATAGTTTCCTCGTTGCTGAGAAGTAGAGCGTGTCCCTCTGCCTTTATGCTCAACCTGCCAAAGTTGTTTTTGATGGGTTTGTTTCTGTTGGCAACCCAAACAACAGTTCTTCCAGGGATTTTGTGGTACCAGATCCCAACATAGCGGTCCGTGGAACTACCTGGGCTGAAGAAACCCATTTCAAAGATTTCATTTTCAGAAACCAAGGTCTGGCCATCAGGAAGAGACTCAAACTGGGTAAGGGTATCATTTGCAAAAGAAAACCTAGAGAAGAACAAAAGCAGATGGGGAAGAAGAAGCAAATAAGGAAGAACAGCCATTGATCTAATGAACTGGTCTAAACTATAAAGATTAAATATACCAGAGATCCTGACGTCGCACGCATTGAAAGGGCAGCCAATAAGAAGTTTGCAGGTTGACTATGTTCTATTCAACTCAGAAAAACTGTTCTCTTTCCTTCACGATAGAGAACATAATTTTCAACGCAAGATTAAGATATGAGTTTTCCAACTACTAGCCTAGCTGGGTGCACAGAGGGGTTGACACACACACACACACATATATATATAGAAAGAAAGAAAGTTTAGGTAGTGGGTTGAAATATTTTGTGTTGTAATTTTGCTCATAAAATATTATTATAGAAGTAACATTATTTTTAAAATACTTTTTTAGAAGCAATTTTAATCTCACTTAATTCTCAAAAGTGGCGCTAGGTGTTTTTTTAAAGGAACAATCAACCTCCAAAATTAATTTTTAATGCAACTTTTTGCCTTTTTTTATCCCCAATATTTTCTGAATTGATTTTTCTGTATCCATATTTCTAATGTATCTTTAACATTTTAATAATTAGTCGTCCAATTTAGAGAGAATCTCATATAAAGACGATTGAAATAACATTATTCTATATAAGGTTAATAAACCCAACAAATCTTAAATTGAGTCAATGATACAATGTATAATATTTAAATGTTGCTTATTTTTTAATAATGCCCATATCCTATGATCTAAAGAAAAGAGGAAAGGAAAAGCTACATTGGATATCGTGTTCATTTACGGCTTTGAATTGCTGTGAGAAGGGTCCTTCTTGATACTACGTTGGGATTGTTCTTCGAATTGAAAACAGTGAACCTTTGCTCTGTGAGTTCTGTGATAGAATTCTTTATTAGATCATTCAATTGATTGAATCAACCAATTTCAAGTTTTTTTAGCTTTTCGAATTTTTCTCGCAAAGGGTAACTTGAAAATACTTCTGATCCTTATCGATGGGGATGTGTGATAATCATAATTCGGAGAAAGAAATTGTTAGAGTTACCTCTGAGAATGCAAGTAAATGGAATTTAACATCATGGATGTTGCCGAAGGTTGCAGCCGCAATCACCCGGAGTGCAATTCTGTTGGTGCTGAAACCCTAACTGTGTGCAAATTCAGTTCAAGGTTTTAATGATGGTGACATAGAGCTAACGATTGGGAATTTGATGACCGGTGACGGAAAATGCTTTATTTTTTTTTAATAACTATAGGATATAAAGGTAATTTGACCCAAATTCTAAATATCTAATTGGGTCATATAACCTAATTAATAATTTGTTAAGTTTAATAACCTAAATTAGAATTTAGGTAATTTAACCGTCTTTATATGAAATTCTCCCCTCAATTTATTCAAGAGTAATGTTAGATATTATCTAGACTTATCTTCAACATCGTCAACCCTAATATTTTATTATTTGGACAAAACCTACATCCAGTCCTACCAATAATTATCCCATCAATAAATGCTAGTTGGATTTTTTTAAACAGGTCATCCTTTTAAGTAAAACGAGTTAGACCTTGTTTGGCATAGCATTAAAATGACTTAAAAACTCAGTGCCATCATCATCAGTGGAGGAAAATTTGATGTTTAGGGTGGAGTTGGGTTGTAATGTCCTTCGGCTCAAAAAGTGACTTATGAAGAGAAGCTAATAGTTACAGTTTCTATCACTATCTCAAACACAAATCACATCTTCAATTAACTTTTTATGAAAAAATTCCATATGAAAAGCTCATAAGGGAAAAAACTCAATTCTCCCACTGCTATCCTACCGAGTCCTTGTATTTGCATGCACTCAAAAGGAGGTGGCCAGCTTCACTTGTCTCTAATCTCTACTAACAAATTGAAGGGGTGGATCTCTTGCTTGTTTTTTTTCTCCTCCCAATTAATTATCTATGATTCTGTCTATTAACAGATCGAAGGGGGATGACTGCAAATACGGATATGCTGTGAACGTAAAGACTACCTCTTGAACCTTCAAAATGTATGAAAAGAAGCAGTTTCATATAGATAATAATGAAAGATAAAAGATTTTCCCCCACATATACTAAAGTAGACAAATTGGCCGACTCTGATATAATATTCACAGTGAAGAGATTGAGTTGATTAGAACCTGCGGATGAGGCATATATTCAGCGTGATCCATGGCTTTTTTCATATCGTGCCATCCAAGATCCTACAACAGTTTTCCAAAAGCAAAATAAACCACAGAATTTGGTGCTCAGATCGCTGTCGATATCTCTTGGCCATAAATCCTCTTTGCTGATCACACCGCCACCGCCCTCTTTCCCCGACCGCCGCTGCAACTCCTTGGTCACTGGTGCCCCATTTCTCCTTGGCTGCCGTGTTGATTCACAATCGCCCAGAGCCACGGCACACATAGGGTTTGTGGTATTTGGGGTCGTGAACGGAGATGGATCTTAGAAGAGTTCTGAAAATTAAAATTACGTTTGTTAACGTATTTAATTTTTATTTCGAGAATCACAATTAAGTTTGTTAACACAATTTTTTTTTTTTTTGAGAATCAGAATTATATTTGTTAATCTATTTTATTTTTATTACGAGAATTAAAATTACCTAATATAATACAAATTTATTTCTTTATTTTTTATTTACACATTTCGTCAATGGTGTAAAATAATAAATTTTAAACAAAATGCCAACATTTCATATATTCAAAAAATATCTAAAAAATTTATTATTTTATTGTGTAATAACGAAAGAGAAAGCAACTCGTAGAATACTCCAATGTCATCTTCTCCATCTATCTTGACGATTGATCCAAATGGGACACATCCTCATACGGCAAAATGTAATCAAGCGCAATCCAATCTCTAGTCCACTCCCTCATCTCCTTGTTCAAGAAAAATCCTGGTGGAAGCTTCACCGTGAAATCTGGCCTTACACTAATCCCTGTCAATTTCGTCTCCTCTTCGGCCCTTTGCTCAATCACCAATTCAAGAAATGATTTTTCCTCCCCAGGACACCCAATTAAGAAGCACACTCTATGATATACCTCTTGCTAATGAAATCTTCTCACAGCTGGCTTTTAATCATCTCATTTCAAAATGGAGCAAACATGGCAGCATGTTCTTTGTTATTATACAGAGATTCCTACACAAAAATGACCACCTGTACTAAAACTGCATACCAGACAATACCCAAACAAAAGGATATCATTAGGTTGAAAATGATAGAAATAGGTTTAGTAAATCAATGTAACTCAACTTACTGGTTTAGATATTTGCTTTCGTTGTGCACGAATTTCTACCAAATATGAAGCAATTGGAAATATTGCAAGACTGCAGAGGAAGCACAACTTTAATAACATAATGGCAAATAACATTTTAAGAAGTGATCTAAAAACAAATTATCCAATCAATATGTATTATTTAGTGAATTCATTAAAATCATTACCAGCACATGAGAAGAGTGGCCAATCTCTCAATGATTTCGAGCTAAACCAAAAGCCATACTTGATCAACCAACACTGCAAAAAATTGAAAAATTACTGCATCGAGCTCTAAAGGAAAAGCTAGGTAGATTAATGCACAAATATACATCAGTGTGAACATCAAGAATAAGAATAAGTGAAAGAGTTTCAAACATTCATTAAATTCTCAAGTATAACTCTATTGTTCACAGAAACAAGCACTATAGATTCAAGGCTCCACCCAAATATTCTGCAGATTTCATTAATATATCAAACTCCGATTTCATCAGCTTGCCTTCCAAAATAGAATTTCATTTTCAAAGAACCTGTTCTTGTTGAAAGAATCAAAGCTTTAAGTAGAAGTCTAATAAACAAAATAACAGAACTTACAATTGATGAAGGCAATCATTCAATTCTTTAAATTTTTTGCGGCATTTCCAAGCAACTGAAACTGTTCTCCCTGTAGCACATTGAGCAAATTTTGCGGTGTAATGATCACATTCCTTTAGCGCCTTCTGCTTCATTTTGCTGCGTAAAGCTGGAAAATTGTTTATACAGGAAATCATCAACACACTTATTAATAAATAATAATGATGACCGAATAGTACAACAGCACAGAAATTGGGGGCGTAAATTTTTTCACATGCCTGCTCATGTCGCAAGAATTTTATGTTGAATTCAGTAAAATTAGCACCCAAGAGAATGAAGCCAATGTGCAGTGTAATTGTATCAATACAATTTCCAATTATTCCAGTTAAGAACAGGGAAAAATATGAAAAATCTCGAACTCGGGCCTCTCTCGATTCGTAAATCCATGACAAGTTTCTTAGTAACCAAATAGTAGTTTAGGGTTTAAAAAAGGAGAATAGTTGAGTACCTTCTTCTACTTTTTTCTTGACGCGATTATCGTGCGCTTCTTGTAAGAAACCCATTGCGCTTGAGAGAATAGTCGCAAGAGCTTGAGACGAATCAGTACACCTTGATCGAGGGTCTGAAAAAGTGCGATGCCTCGTGGTTTTGGGTTTATCTCGGCGAGGCGACGAGCAATACTAAGAGGGCAAAGGCAGCGACGGCGATCGGCGGAGTTGAGGGTGAGGCATTGAGCTAATGAAGTGACGGAGGGAAGAGGGTAGATTGAAAGAAAAATGATTTTGTGCTTATAAATAGAAAAATAGAAATTTTTAGTGTTTTTTTTCTTCCCGGCATAAAAAATAAACTGGTTCATCTTGAGAACAAAAAAACCCAAATTTATCAAACGCAATTTTCATCTATTTTGGTATCCGGTAATAGAAATTGAAAAAAAATTCATTCCAAGAGCATCATGCACACCCCGGAGAAAGCATAGTGGCGTCCTTAGTGAGGAGCGTATTAAAAAAAATCCAAGTGGCCCATATTGGATTGGATATAAAAAACTTAAAGTAAGTTTTGTTCTTATTATTTTCGATAAGTATTTATATATTTAATATGACTACCAAAAAGGTGGAAAGTTTTCATTTAGCCTTTACTCATTACTAAAAATAATTAAAAACTCGGGTTGAAAACATGCAAAATAAACCTAGAAAATATTTTAAGACAGGCTGCTAACAAATTGAAAAAATTATTAATAGATATGTCAAAGATAGGTACTAAAATGTGAAATCACTAAAAAAAACACCGGATAACCGACGAAAATTATCTACAAAATTCAGTTGGTAATTAGATTTTCGACGGAAAAGATCCGTCGCCGAAAAACCATGGCAGAAGATGTTAACAACGGAATTCTGTTAGAAATCTCCAACAAAATTTTTTCTATCGGTAATTCCGTTCCAAATCCGGAGTTTTTTTGTAGTGAATATCAATACCAAAAATATAAAAAAAAAAAGAATGATAAAATATTAACTCAGAATATTCTATTGGTAAAATTGCACTTAAAAATATTTTAACTTATTGAGTGCTACTAAAATTTTTTTTAGGGTGCTAAATCACATTTACTTAACTATTCTTTTGAGAAGTTAACGGCAAAGTTTAAATTACTCATAAAAAAAGATACTTGAATTGAAAAATTGCTCTAAAAAATTTTTTATGGATAGAATTGTATCACAATATGCTTTAAGTTTCTTAACACATAGAAAAATATTTTAGGGCAACCGACAAAGTCTTATACAATTAATAGATGACTAGGTCTCTTAAATATGATGTTCCTAGTTTAAATTAGGTCGTGTATATGAAAAAGGTTTTGTTGGTAAAGAAAAACCCATTTCTGTAATGAAATTTTTCTTATCTATTAGTTAGGGATAAGAAAAATACTTCATTAAGCTGGACTAACCTTAACCCAATGAAAAATCTATTCAAATTATATATATCTTATATTTAGGATTTGAGAAGTAGTAAAATGGAATGAGATGCTCTTCACCACATACATGCACAAATAAATTATAGGGTTATGATACAAATTTAACAACAAACTATTTCCTATTGGCACCCAACGCAACTAACTATTTTTATGTGTAAAATTAGGCATGATCAATTTATTTGGTAGCACTTATAGCAATGTTGTTAACCCAAGTTAACTTCAATTACTTTTTGTCCTATGGATTTCACCGGTCATCTCATTCTCTATTATTTTAATATGTTTTTAGAAGAGTTAAAGTGTTAATTTAGCAATAAACTATTTTCCTATGGGTATCCAACACAATTATTTTTCATAACAGTATTTACAAAACTAATATTAGCATTTACTTTAGAGCATTTACATTAATTACCCCTACTTTATTTTTTCATAAGAGTATTTACAAGACAAATAAAGATATTTAGGGTGTGCATGGTAACGTTCCCAGAATGAGTTTTTTTTTTCAATTTCTGTTCTCGGGAATAAAAATGGATGAGAATTGTGTTTGGTAAATCCGGTTTTTTTTTGTTCCCGGGCTAGACCGGTTTAGTTTTCTGTGCTGGGGAATAAAAAAAAAGCAGAAAATCTTTGCTTTTCTGTTTCAGGGCACAAAATCAGAATCATTTTTCTCCCCACCAATACTCTTCCCAGACACAGAATCAGAAAAATTAAAAGCGTTAACAAACGTAATTCTAATTCTCAGAATTCTTCCCAGACATAGAATCAGAAAAAACTGTTTCATCTCAGAAACTGTGCTGAGGAATAGAATGGTTGCCATGTACACCCTTAATACCTGTTTGGATCCTCTTATTTTTAATTTATCTTCTCCTTATAAAAAGAAGCTAGGCCAAACAGGTTTTTACAAAAAGCTCTTATAATAAAAAGAGTTTTTTTTTTTTTTACAAGGAAGAAAAAAGCCAGAAGTCAGAAGCTTCTAGGAGAAGCTTTTTTTTTAAGCTCTTATTAACCAAAAGCTCTTATCCCAAAATTGTTTACTATTATCTCCTCCGACGAAGAGAAAACAACATAAAACAATAAATATAATTTTGAATCAATAGATCTAACTATGATTTTGAATCAACAGAACATAATTATAAATCAAGAGAGAACACTAAGCAGGGAAGTATGAAATCGAATAAAAAAAGAAAAAAAAACTACAAATTGAATAAAGGGTAAAGGTGCAAAAATGCACATATGCTTTGTCCTCAGGAGCACCCAGCATCATATACTTTTTTTTGGAGCAAAAATACACATGAACTCTAAAAAGTGGTGCAAAAATACCATCTCCTTCAAAAGTTACTAACTTCCATTTTTTTTACCATTTGAAATTACCAAAATAACCTGCTCCACCTTATATCCATAAAGCAAATAGAATCAAAACGTGAGAAACCCAGAAGAGAGGGAGGTCGAGAGGTTGGCCAATGAGAAAGAGGTGGCTGATGATGAAAAAACGTAGAAATCAAAACCCAGAAAACTTCATCATCTTTATTATATGAGAAAACCCAGAAGCTTTAAATAGAATCAAACATCAATCTAAGAATGAAATTGTCCAGATTTAAAATTGATTTCAACCATTAATCATAATCCATGGATCACAAGTGTAAAAGAACAAAAATCAGATTTGGAACTTTCAAAATCTGGAACAAAAATCAGCACTCTCTTACAAGGCCGTTGCCACCGGAATGGGAAGCGACCCATTTCACGGCGATCCGTGAATCTTCATGGCAGGTCGGAACCGAGTAATTTTAGATCTGGATTCGTGATTTTGGGAAGGAAAATCCTGGCAGATATTTCCTCGTCTTCAGAAATCACTATGTCTCTAGATTTGACACTGGTGACGGAATCGACGCCTGGAGGAATGGTTTTTAAGCCGGCGAGTCTCTCTACACGGCTGTCTCTGTAGACTTTCATAACGGGAGAGAAGTCATAGGCTACTTGGTCAGTGTCATCGTGAGAGGTAGAATTAGAATGAGAAGAAGGGGTTGAGAGCTTGAGAGAGGGGAGGCGAAGAGGAAGAGGGCGAAGTGAGAGAAAGGGGAGAGAGAAAGTCAGGGGGAAGGAATGGCCGAAAACACCATTTTAGGAAGTGGGTGGGTTTGGTTTGATGAATGGAGAGTGATATTTAGGTAGAGTGTGAGCATTGAACATGACTGAACTTGGCATCGATGACTAATAAACCGTGGAAGATGGAAAGAGAAAGAGCAGAGGTAGCGGGGTAGGGAGGGAAATAAGAAAATATTTACATTTTTTATTTATTTTAATATGGTGGCCCCCAGTACAAATCTAATGGATATTAACAGACCTTAATGGAGATGGTATTTTTCCACCACTTTTAAGAGTTCATGTGTATTTTTGCTAAAAAAAAAAAAAGCATATGGTGCTAGGTGCTCATGAGGACAAAGCATATATGCATTTTTGCACCTTTACCCTTGAATAAACTCAGAAAACTACAAATTAAACAAACTCAAATCTTGTTAATTGTTCATACATTGCCTCATCGTCTCCATTTCTAAGCAACTGCTTTAAAGTCGAAGTATTAACCCTTAAAAATAATAAAATTATCTTAAACTATTTTTTAATATCTAACAAAAGACATGAGTGTATGGCTCTAGGTCTCAATAAGTATGTTTATTTATTTATAGATAAATTTTGAACTTAATATCTTAAATTACAGAGAGACTGCCTCTAATAAATTCTTTCCTTTTTTTTTCTTTCTTTCTTTACTTTTGGGGAAAATCCCACATAAAAAAAAATTAAAAAGATTAAATAATGTTTTGAATTATAATAATAAATAAGATCTTTTTACATTTTTTTATTCCCTTATGATAAGAATTTTAGAATTTTACATAAGGTTTTAATAAGTTCAGATAAAATTTTCACAAATCTTAAAGTATTTATGACAAATCTCAAAGTGTTAATAAGTTCATATAAGGTTTTATAATATATCTTTTGTGATAATTTTTATTAGAAAAAGTTTTAATGACAAAAATTTTGCCAAGCACCTTAATTTAATTTGAGCTTTTAAATAACCTTTAAGCTAAACAATTTATATAACCATCAAACAGCTTTTAGCTTTTTCTTAAAAGGTCTTTTTTTTTTTAGCTTTAGCTTAAAAGTAACTTTTACTTTAAAAAAGATAGGATCAAAACATGCTCTTAAGAGAATCTAGAGAGTTAAAAATTTTTGGTCATTCACATATTTTTCTTGTAAATGCTCCTATTTATCTTGTAAACACCCTTAGAAAAAATTAAGTAAGGGCATTATTGTCTTTTTACTTATAAAACTTGAATTTATTTTGACCTAATGGGGTGCAGTTAAAAATTTCTTACAAGATACATATGTGAATGGCTCCTCGGATTCTTTAAATTTCTTTATTTGTCTTATAAACATTCATATTTGTCTTAGAAAATGCTTTTATGAAAAATAATTGTGTTTGGTGCCAATAGGGAAATACTTCATTAGCAAATTTGCACCTGAACTCTTCTAAAAATATATTAAAATAATAAATAGTGAAAAGACTGATAAAACCCATTACAAAAAGTAGTGGAAGTTCGTTCGGGTTAACAATATTACTACAAGTGCTATGAAATAAATTGATTATGTCTATTATATTGTTATACCTAAAAATTTAGTTAGTTGTGTTGAGTGCCCATAAAAAATAGTATCTTAAATTATAAAATGGAAGAAGCTTATCCTCAACATTTCATTAGCAAGCGTAATCGTATATTTAATGGTTGATACTTCATAGGAGCAACGACCCTTCATTAAACATATGTGATAGGGCTTGTTGATAAGCTTAAATGATTTTTTTTTTAAAAAAATATTTATATATCTTTTACTGTCCTCTATGATTTTTTGTCTTACAGTGATTGCATAATTTCTTACGATTGATCACTTGAAATAAAAGCTCCTGTGAAAGATAAATGGTTTTAAAATATTAATTCGATATTGTTTAAGAATCTCTCTCTCTCTCTCTCTACGCACACACTTATTTATTTCACTTATCCTTTTTATCATTTTTTTGTTTTGAAACCGTGAGCAATTCTTTAGGAATTTGGATCGAGCTCCCTAGCAGGGAGCTTTCATGATCTCACTTTTCAGAAAGTAATTATATCTTAAGAGTTTGACCTTATTATTTGAAATTAGATACCACAGAAAAAAGTAATGAAATAAGGCCTAAAACACTCGTGCTTTATGTAACATTCCAGAAATTAGACAGAACTTGTAGGAGTAAATAAAGGATCACGCGGGGCAAATAAAAAGACGAGAGAAAATATATATATGCATTTGAGCATGGGTGGACCCACATTGGTGCAAGTGTGGGCACTTGCAGACATAAACCTTGATGGAAAGGGTAGGAAAAGTGCAGTGAAAATGATGTAGGCTATAAATGCACTGGTACAAGTGTTTAAATATACACTACTACAAAAAGTGGATATTACTTCTTTAAAAGGTATCCTTATTTTAAAAAATGAAGTAAAAGATATAGGTAAAAACTTAGGCGTCCTAAATATCAGTTTAGGGTGCCTAAAATATACTTTAGGCACCCTAAAAACGTTCAGGGTGCCTAAAATATACTTTAGGCGCCCTAAGTTTTATTTAGGACGCCTAAAGTAATTAATTTTAAGACTTAGGCGCCAATTTTTTTTTATAAAAAAATTATCTAGGCCCCAAGAAATTAGCGCCAAAAAATATATTTTAGGCGCCATAAAAAATTTTAGGGCGCCTAAAATATACTTTAGGCACACTAAATTTTATTTAAGACGCCTAAAGTAATTAATTTTAAAACTTAGGCACCAATTTTTTTTAAAAAAAATTATCTAGGCACCAAGAAATTAGCGCCAAAAAATATATTATAGGCTCCCTAAAATATTTTAGGGCGCCTAAAATATACTTTAGGCGCCTTAAATTATATTTAGGGCGCCAAAAAGCTTCTTTAGGCGCCCTAAATGTAATTCAGGGCGCCAAAAAACTTCGTCTTTAATTAATTTCCCTCAGCTCCCCACCAGCTGCGCGTAAAGTAATTAATTTCCCTTAGCTCTCTAGCTCACACTCGTGACAGCTCCTTGCACCTCCTCGATCAGCATCTCTCATTTCCCATAAAACCCAAGCAACCCACGTTACTCAGCTTGCTCTTCCGTCTTCCTTTGCGTGACTCCGTCTCGTTCCCTGTTTCCGGTGAAGCTCCTCCATCTTCCTTCGTTCGCAGCTCCCTTTCACCCTTCTTCCCTGGCCGCTCTTCCCTCAATGGATTCTACACTTGGGAACGAGACGCCACCGTCGATTTCATTCAAAACAACGCTAGTAAGTGATTTTCCAAATCTAGCTCTTATTGATTTTTCAAATCTGAGAGGGTTGAACACTGATTTTTGTAGATATGAGAAGAGCTCTTGCATATTATGCTTGCATCTAAGTTTGTAAATATGCATTTACTTGTTTCGTGTTTTATTTGATCAAACTTGTAAAGATGTCAAGAAGTGGTGAATCAGAATTTTACATGTGTGGGTTGTGTATGACCATCTAAGTTTGTATAATCGTGGTTGTGTGATCTGATTCTCTCTTCTCTCTCTTCGTGAATTTTTCGTTTATGTTTCAGATTTGGCGAGGGAAAACCCTCCATAGCTGGGTTGTTTGTCATATATCTGGGGGTTTTTTTTTTAAAACAAAAAAGGCATTAAGGCGCCCTGAATTTTATTCAGGATGCCTTACTTAAGGCGTCCTGAAAAAAATTCAGGGCGCCTTAAGTAAGGCGTTCTAAATAAAATTCAGGGCGCCTTAAGTCAAAATTTTTTACTCCCCTCACCTAGACGTCCTTTTAAAAAATGGCGTTAATTGGGTCTTATTTAAGACATTTTTTAGGTTTTTTATAGTAGTGATATGCTGGCTATGAAGGTCAGCTCCCATGTGGGCTTGCATATTCCGAATCTACACTGTAAATCTATATATATCACTCCCATTATCTGTCTGCTCCTATTTTATAATAAGATGAATCTCTTCCCCCCTTAGATTCATCACTGCAAATCTATACATTGCTCTTCTATTATTGCCTTTTTTTTTTATGTAAGTCAAAATGATATTAAGGAAAAGATATTGTCTTACAAAAATAGAGAAGAGATATCCTGCTTAGTGGTCTTGCTTGATGTGGCAAAGGAATTATGCTATCTGATAATTTTTTTTTTTTTTTACCTTGCTTTGAAAATGATTGAGAAGAGAAATGATATTGTTTATCCATTGGTCTATTTATTGATAAAGTTGGCACTCACTCTATGTTAAGTTGAAGTTTTCTTTTCTTTTATGATTTATATTCTTTTATTTTTTAATGCATTTAAAATTTTCTTTAAAAAAATTTACGGGGGCGTTGCTCCCGAACCCCCAAATCCCACCACTATTTGTGCAACTACAAACCTAAAATCTTATGTCTGTCACTACTGCATTTGAGTATGAAACCAAGGACAAAGATGACAATATAAAAATATGATGGGGTTAAATAAGTCACAATAAGATATTTTAGACTCTGGAAATTATTCGGAAGAATTACCATTACCTTAATGAATTGGTCAGCACAGTCAAAGTCACAAACACACAAATGATGGGGTGCAGTCAAAGTCATTACCATTACCCTAGAAGGTTGATTTGGTATCCAAGTCAAAATATGGGAGTATTCTTATGCTCCACGGAATGTAGAATTCAAAAGGCAACTTCAAATTCATTGTTTCTTTATTTGCCAAATGACAAACTAACAGACCCATTAAATTTGTATAGGCAAGAAAAAGAAAAGGGTTCATTTCGAGGATGCTACAGTGAAAACATCGTGCAATATGCCTGATATATTTTTTGATATATATGATGCGATTTTTTTTTTTAATACGAAAAGAACACAACGAAAAAAGAAATTATTTTCATCTAACGCAATGTCAATCAAGAGAGTTGTCTAGAATCAACATTGTCTGGCATAAATGCAAAAACGCTAGTCTGACCCTCCAGACTATGCTCATTAGTGGTCCAAAATCAAGAAGTATAATTGACTTTACCTGGCTTCTAACATAGTCATAGATATTTCATTACTAGAAGGAGTTGCATGATTATTAGGAGATTCTCCCTTAACTGGGATATGATCCAAAAGGAAACCAGGTTCTTTAGGCTCAGGCAACACACCCTCACTATTTAGCATTATAACCAGAGATGTCATGTCTGGCCTATCATCAACATTGTATTGTAGACAAAGAAGACCGATGTGGATGCATCGCAATACTTCTGATTCAACATAAGACCTCTCCAAATGTTCATCGGCAAATTTTAGTGGGACCCCCTCATTCCATAGCCTCCATACCTATGACAATTCGATACAATAGAATTAGTTACCAATTTTAGCAAAGAGAAGAGAAAAGTTAGGCCCTTGTTACTAACATGTCCAATGAGATTAATGCTTTGGCTTGACAAGAAGGGCCCTCTGTTTTTCATGCCACTCACAATTTCTAACAATAATACTCCAAAACTGAACACATCAGACTTGATCGAGAATAGTCCATGAATTGCGTATTCAGGAGCCATATATCCACTATCATAAGTCACAAAGTAGTTAATATCATCATATTCACATGAAAAAAATAAAAACATAATAAAGCTTACTTACTATGTACCAACTATTTGCCTTGTATTATCTTCAATTTTATCTCCTTCAAATATTCTTGCCAAACCAAAATCTGAGATTTTTGGATTTAAGTCATTATCCAATAATATATTGCTTGCTTTAAGGTCTCTGTGGACAATTTTTAATCTAGAATCTTGATGAAGATACATAAGCCCTCGAGCAATTCCTCGAATAATGTGAAAGCGCTTGGACCAATCAAGAAATTTACTTTCATTGCCTACAAATTATTAATGTACTGATAATTAGTTATCATCATCGAAGGAGAAATAAGAGATAAGGATTAAAGTCAGGTGATTGATATTTCTTTAGGCATACAAACCAAAAATAAATGAATCTAAGCTCTTATTGGGCATATATTCATATATAAGCATTTTCTCCTCTCCTTGAATGCAACAACCAAGAACCTTAACAAGATTACGGTGTTGGAGTTTGGCACACAATTTGACTTCATTGATAAATTCACGTAGCCCTTGGGAAGAACTTTTTGAGAGCCGTTTCACCGCAATTTCTTGTCCATCACCAAGTATACCCTACAAGTTTTACATCATATAAATGATTTACAATATGTAACACCATATTACCTCCGATCCTTAGTATAAGATTTTATTTATAGTGTAAATTGCATTACAAACTAAATCTTATAAAGGAACAGAGTTAGTACTTCAAAAGAGTAATTGTAATCTTGTACTCTTAACAATAAGTTAATAGCATACCTACCTTGTATACAGGACCAAAACCACCTCCGCCAAGCTTGTTGTCAAGTGAGAAGTTGTTAGTAGCATTAGCTATTACTGCAAGGTCATAGATACGTTGCTCCATATTCCCTTCATAGCCTTCTTCATTGTTTTCTGCCATCAAGGTTCTTAGCTCCATATTTCCGTCAGACCCTTCTTCTTTGTTTCCTGTCAACAAGGTTTTCTTAGTTCACTTTCGTAAATTAAATGAAACATCTATATACCAAAAAAAAAATGTTAGCAGCATTAGCTATTTTGGCAATGTCATTTGTAGGTAGCTCCATATTTCCTCAGGAGCCTTTTCCATTGTTTACTAGGAGCCTTTTCCATTGTTTACTGTTAACAAGGTTTTCAAAGTACATTTTGAGACACTAAATGAGACAAATATTCGGAAAAAAAAATAAGAAAAGGAAATTGTTATGTTCTTTGGGAAACATAATGACATCAAGCTCAATCATGTTCATTTATCCTCCAAACCGCCCCTAACTTTGTAAGAAGATGGGCAAAGGAGGGAAAAATAAAGGCAGTTGCAATGGGAATGTCTACCTATAGAGGTTCTTCTAAGGATGTAAATGTAAAACAAGGCGAAAAGCATCACAACAGCCAACATAGTGGTCACTGTTGCAGCAATCGCCTTTGTCTTATTTCCATTAGCTTCATCGAGTTCAGCTACACAAGGAAATGAAGTAATAGTTAATTGACAAAAAGATGAGGCTGCTAAATCAACCGAAAGACGATTGAAAAATGAACATGAAAAGGCCACATGCACCTGTTTCTGGAGAAGCAAGGCGAATATATAAATCCTGGTCATCAAAGGGAACCTGCCTTATATCAATTAAATCGCCGAACCACATAACACAACCACTCCCTCCTTCCCTGATATCTGAGTTAGCATAAGCATTACAAGAACAATTTTCCCAGCATTTGGCTTTGCATTCCTCAAGTGTCATACTTGCATTAACCCACGTGTATGTAGTATCTGGCAATTTCAGCCCACTAAACTTGACAAAATAATCCTTATTTCTTTCCCAGCAACTCCATGATTCATTGCGGGTGCATCCTTTTGACCAGTCCATTGCATTCCAATTTTTGGGTGATTTCGGAAAGAATCCTGTCAAGCACTGGCAGATTGGTGTCTCACCTAGGACGCAGTTTCCATTAGGACCACAACGATTATACATGTCGCAATTATCACCCGGTGAAGAACTAAAAGTAATCCACCTTTGATCATCTTCGCTCCATATAAAGTCCAATACAGAGTATAATGTTAGGTTTAAGACAAATCTTGTAATCAGTGACTCATTTATGATTTTATAAACGAAGTACACCTCATCTTTATTCCAGACAAACTTCATTTCATGAAGTGGATTCGTCGTCACATGAGAGTAGCCACTCAACCGGACACCATTCCATGGGCCAACCCTCGAATGCTCTATTGGGCCCTGCCAGATTGCTATCTCAGGAAAATTGTGTAGTACAATCTCTGCTCTAAAGTCTCCAGTAGAAGGGTCGTCCCAATTCTTCCAAGCTCTACAACGTCGATTAAGGCGAGTTCTCAAGTCCCATCCAAGCCTCATTCCAGGCAAAAGTGTATCAGAAGGATAGTCAAAGCTTTGCCACAAGTAATTTTGGGGCTTTAGATCTTTCCCTTCTCTTAGAACCATGTTTCCAGAGCCTAAAAGCTGCAAAATTGGACTCAAGGCCTTTTTGGTGGAATTTGCCAACCAAACAATAGTCTCATCATTGCTGAGAAGTACAGCATGTCCCTCTGTGTTTATGCTCAAACTGCCAGAGTTGTTTTTGATGGGTCTGTTTCTGTTGGCAACCCAAACCACAGTTCTGCCAGGGATTTTGTGGTGCCAGATCCCAACATAGCGGTCTGTGGAACTACCTGGGCTGAAGAAACCCATTTCGAAGATTTCATTTTCAGAAACCAAGGTCTGGCCATCAGGAAGAGACTCAAACGGGGTAAGGGTATCAGCTGGAAAAGAAAACCTGGAGAAGAACAAAGGCAGATAGGGAAGAAGAAGCAAATAAGGAAGAAGAGCCATTGATTAATTGGCCTAAACAATAAAGAATAAATAATTAAATATACCAGAGATCCCGATGGGCGACGCGTTGAAAGGGCCGCCATAAGAAGTTTTCAGGTTGACTACGTACGTTCTCTTCAACTCTGAAAAACTGTTCTCTTTCCTTCACGATAGAGAAAAGAATTTTCAACGCAAGAATGAGTTTTTCCACAGAGGGGTTGAAATATTATATTTTATAGTAGAAAAAAGTTTAGGTAGTGGGTTGAAATATTTTGTGAGGTAATTTTGCTCATAAAATATTTTTTCAAGAATAATTTTAATCTCACTTAATTCTCAAAAATCACGCTAAGTGTTTTTTTTAAGGAGCAATCAACCTCCTAAAATAATTTTTAATTTAATTGTGCCTTTTTTATTTTTAAGTATTTTCTGAATCAATTTGGCTCATATGTATCCATATTTTTAATAAATCTTTAACATTTTTAATAATCAGTCTTTCAATTTATTCATTAGTCATCTTAGATATCTTCTAGACTTATCTTCAACATTATCAACTCTAATAATTTATTATTTGAATAAAACTTAAATACAGTTCAACCAATTCTGCCATCAATAAGTTCCATTCACTCACATGAGGTGGCTGGCTTCACTTGTCTCTAATCTCTATTAACAAATTGAAGGAGTGGATCTTTTGCTTGCTTTTTTTTTCCCCTTTTCCAATTAGTTATCTATGATTCTCTCTATTAACATTGTGTTAGATGAAAATAATCTCTTTTTCATTGTGTTCTTTCTTTATTAAAAAAAAAATAAAAAATTGCACCATACATATCAAAGAATACATCAGGCATTGAGAAACAAGGACTTTTTTTTTTTTATTATTAACATTAAATTTAGCATCCCTGAAATGAACCCTTTTCTTTTTCTTGCCTATACAAATTTAATGGATCTGTTAGTTTGTCATTTGGCAAATAGAGAAACAATGAATTTGAAGTTGCCTTTTGAATTCTACATTCCGTAGAGCACAAGAATACTCTGATTGTGACTTGAATACCAAATCAACCTTCCTAGGTGTGTTTGTGACTTTGATTGTGCTGATCGACCGATTCATTAAGGAAATTATGGTAATTTTTCTGAATAATTTCCAGAGTTTAAAATATCTTATTATGACTTATTTAATCCCATCATATTTTCATATTTACACCTTCGTCCTTGGCTTCAAAATTCACTTGCATTCTCTGCTCAATCCTCTCACTGCCTCTATGTCCTCTACTCAAATGTGTGCGCACATACACATACATATTTTTCCCTCTCCTCTTTTTATTTGTCCCGTGAGATCTTTTATTTATGCCTGCAAGTCCTCATGTCTAATTTCTGGAATATTGGATAAAGCACGAGTGTTTTAGGCCTTATTTTATTTCTTTTTTTCTTTGTGGTGCGTAATTTCAAATAAGGTGCAACTCTTAAGATATACTCTCTCCGGTCATAAATTTAGAATAAAGTTTATAGTATAAATTGAATTACAAATTTTATCCTATATTTAGAATTGAGAGTAATAATTACTTTCTAGAAAGTGAGATCACAAAAGCTCCCAGCTTAGGAGCTCGATCCAAATTCCTAAGGCTTTGTTTGAGAGTTTGGAGGAGAAGGAAATGAAAGAGATGCAGAGAGTTTCGAAGGGAGGAGAAGGAAAAGAAATGGAAGATAATCCTTTCCCTTGTTTGAGAGTTAAAAAATAGTAATGGAGGAAGATGAAGGATTAATGAGTTATTTTTACCATTTTGTCAATTTTTTTAAAAATTAATATAATTATTATACTTTACAAATAAATTTAAAAAGTATTTTCTCTCTCTAAAAATATTTTTCCTACAAAAAGTATTTTCTCTCTCTAAAAATATTTTTTTCCTAAAAAGTATTTCTCTCTCTAAAAATATTTTTTCCTAAAAAGTATTTCTCTTTCTAAAAAATATTTTCATGTGCATTCCAGCAATATAAAAGAAAAAAGAAATCAGAAAAAATAAGAGTATTTTATTTAAACGATGGTAAAAAAATAATTAATCTATTCTCCCTCTTAAAACCCTTCATATTGGGGGAACTTTATTTTTTTGAAGAATGAGGGTTTTGGGGGATTTGTAAAAATCCCTAATTCTCTCCCCTCTTATTTTTAAAACTCTCAAACAAAGAAAGGAACTATCAAAACCCTTTATTTCCTTTTCTTTCCCTCCAAAATGAAACTCCCAAACAAACAAAGCCTAAAGGATTGCTCACAGTTTCAAAACAAAAAAGGATAAGTGAAATACGCACACATGTATATAAAATTTCTTAAACAATATCGAATTGATACTTTTAAACCATTTATATTTTATGCAATCACTGTAAGACAAAAAAATCATAGAGGACAGTGAAAGAAATAATATTTTTGAAAAAATTAATAAATTCTTACTAAATTTTTATTTTATTTTTACATTATATTGCCCCACGTGATCGATCTTGTTCTAACTAAGCAACTAAAAATTCATCTAAGCTTATATCAACCATTAAATATACAATTGCTAATGTAATATTTTGAGGATAAGCTTCTTCTATTTTATAATTTAAGGTTAAAGAATAAATTTAGCAACAAACTATTTTTTAGTATATATCCAACACAATTAACCATTTTTAAGTGTAAAAGTAGACACAATCAATTTATTTGGTAACACCTATAGTAACATTGTTTACCCGAGTTAACTTCTGTTACTTTTTACATTGTAAGTCCCACCAGTCTTCTCACTTTTATTATTTTAATATATTTTTAGAATGGTTAAGGTACAAATTTAGTAATGAACTATATCCTTATGGACACCTAATACAATTATTTTTCATAAAAGTATTTACAAGACAAATATGGACATTTGTTCTTGCTGTATTTTTTTTTATGAGTATTCATAAGATAAATAAAGAAGTTTACAAGAATCTAGGAAGTCATTTACGAGTTTACATTTGGTGTCCATCCCCTTATGTGCCCATGGGCACATTTTTTTTAATTTTTTTATATATTGTATTTATTTATATTTAAATTATATGTTGTTTTCTGAATTTTTTTTTGTACCTAGTATCTCAAATTAATTAGTTTCCAATCATGATAATGGTGTTACAGATAAATATTACTGAATGCAGGATTGGAAACTAATTAATTTGAGATACTGAGTGCAAAAAAATTTCAAAAAATAGCACATAATTTAAATATAAATAAATACAATAGATAAAAAAAAATTAAAAAAAATATGCCCATCCTAGAGGGATGGGCACATAACCAGCACATAAGGATAGGCATCAAATGTAGACTCGTCATTTACATATTTGTCTTGTAAAAAAATTTAAACTACACCCTATTAAATCAAAATAAAATTAAGTTTTGTTAGTGAAAAGAAAATAATGCCCTTACTTAATTTTTTTATGAGAGCATTTACAAGACAATTAAATATGGTCATTTACAAAACCATATTGAATGACCAAAATTTTTTAACTCCTTGATTTTTTTTAAAAAAAATTTCCTTTATTTATCTTATAAAATACTCTTATAAAAAAATAAAATAAGGGTATTAATGTAAATAATGTTAATTAAATACCGTAAATATTCTTCTATATACCCCTGATGCTGATGTAACGGTAGCCACCCAGAAGTATGCAGGTTGACTTGAAGTCAGAAAAAGCTTCCCTTCACGGCAAGAAACTTAATTTTCAACGCAAGGATAAGATAATACTTTTTCAAATAAATGATTTTTTTTTTGGGTCAAATAAATAAATGAATATGATTGTGACATCATACTCAGAATTTCAATTTCAATGTAATGTTTTCTGTCAACAAATTAACAGATCCTTGCATATGTACTGAGATAAATCAAATCCTTGTGGTAGGTTCAGGGAAAGGAAGGTACAGGGGTTTTTTTTTTTTTTTTTTGGGGTGTCTGTGGATGATATTCAACATAGTTGATTTCTATTATCAAATTGTTTTCTGCTTGTCCTAATGTAAAGAAAGTTACCGGTTTTTTGTTTTTATTTTATTTTTTACTAATTCAATTCTATATAAACTACTTTTCCGAAGGTTAGTCAGGCTTATAGATATCAAAATCTTTGCTCTAATCCACCTGATTAAGTTTTTCTCGGCCAAAAATTGAACCAAAAATCGTAGGTAGGCTAATATCAATTGGAAATCAAATGAAAGGGGTTGAAACTTTAAAACTTAGACCGGGATTGGAACGAGACTCAAACATGTAATGGATGCTCTACAACGGTACTCTTTCTGGTCTTAATTATAAGACATGGTTGGCTGTTTTGGAGAAATTAAGGAAACTAATTAAATCATTTTAGGATATTTTTATTTTTATTTTTTTCTTCAAATTAATTAGTTTGACTAATGGATGTTCTAAAATGGTACTTCATAAACTGAAGCAAAAATAAGAAAGATCGATGTACCAGATTTCGCTGCTTTAGTTCATAGAAATTAGTGGCGGAAGAAACCAAGTTCAAAGCTTCCATCTTCCGAACCCGATTAAGTTTCCTTCAAGAGGATGAAGTGGATGAGACTGGGTCATGCTGTAATAGAATCACAGTCATTAGTTGCAGAGGAAAATGGAGGGTAATTTTTTTCTTTTTATATGATAAAAAGAGAGGGTAAAATGAAACGTGATCGGAAATAAAGAATGGACGTTGACGGGATTTATTTTATTTTATTAATTCTTAATACCACTGCTTTTCTTACTTTTTGACTTTTGAAATTTTGTTTTGATGAAAATATTCATACTTAACATGAAACGTTTATATGTCAAAAAAAGAAATTTTTAAAGAAATTATAATACATATATTTAAATTGTCTAATACGGTATAAAATGTATTAATTATGATTATATCATAACAATTTATAAGTTAAATTTTTAATCAAATTTATTGAAACTTGTTCAGGTAGTTTTAGTTTTTTCAAACGGCTAAAAAACATATTTTATATATGCAAATTTTTGTTTGTTACATACTCGTCTGATTTTGGTGATGGTGGACACATTGATTGCTTTTCTCTTTTCTTAGTTAACAAGACTATTGACCCGTGTGTTGCACGGAGCACATAATACTAAATAGTTATACTCTAAACACACAAAACAAAAAGTAAGTAGGAAAATATTTTGTTCAATTCAAACGACAACACTAGCATAATATTTGAATTTTAAGTTAATGTTTTCAATTACAAATGTGACAGAATGTTTTGGAAAACTTCCCTATATACAACATTAATTATACTATCACTACACTTATTAAACTCATTAAATATCAGTATTTTCAAACCATTGAAACTCTTGACCCTTGACAGAGCTACATACATTAAGTTGACCATGTGAGAAAACTGAGCTTGGAAGATAAAGACTTACATTTGACATTCATTGTCCTTGGCTCTTGTTAATTGTCATTGCAAATGAAATAATTATTAGAAATTGCCTTCTTGTCATCTTGAAAGGGAGTTTAGATTTTGATGGGTTCATGTCCATTCTGTGTATCAAGATGTCTTCCCCTACGCTTGTTCCATTTAGTGCCTTCGCCTTAATGACGTTCTTGCCAAGTTGTGTTATTTGAAACCTTGTACCATTGCACACTCTTGCTGCATGGTCAATGTTCCTTATTAACATAACTGGTACTCCAATCTTCAAAACCAATTTATAATAAGGTATCCCAAACATTTAATTGAATTTAAATTTAAATATTTTGTGCCATATAGATCGTCAAAATTGTCATTAGCACAATCAATGCGATTAATAGAATCAGCACTAAAGTATTCAACTGCATCTCCTGGTAACAAAGAATAAATCTCTGATTGCCCTTTATAGTTTTAATCTAAACAACAAAAGTGTAGCACATAATACTATATAGTTTTAATCTAAACAACAAAAACGGAAAAGTAAGTAGGAAAATATTTAGTTAAATAAAATATTAAATCCAAACAACAATGGTAACAGATTAATTCAAAATAAAGTTAATATTTTCAATTACGAATGTGACAAAAGGTTTTGGAAAACTTCTCTATATACAACATTAATTGTAGTGTTACTGCACTTATTAAACTCATTCAATATGAGTATTTTCAAATAATTGAAACTCTTTACTCTTGATAGAGCAACATAAAGTTGCCCATGTGAGAAAACTGGGCTTGGAAAGTAAAGACTTACATTTGACATTGATTGTCCTTGGCTCTTGTTAATTGTCATTGCAAATGAAATGATTATTGGAAATTGCCTTCTTGTTATCTTGAATGCCCTTGGAAGGTAACTGGGTTAGGAAGGTAAAGATTTCGACCTGTGCGTTGTACCGATATGTTATAACTGCAAATGGGCTAAGATGATCAACAGCTACAATGTTATTAATTAACCAATTCATTACATCATAATCATGATACATTTCACATATCCTATGATGATAAGGAAGATTATCTTCATGCTATTATTGCAATAAAAGGTTTTGAAAAATGTCTCTACAAACTACATTTATTGTAGTACTACTGCATTTATTGAACTAATCTAATATAAGTACTTTCAAGTTTCAACCCATTGAAACTCTTTATCTTTGGTAGTAAGACATTTAGTTGCCCAGTGAGAAAACCGGGCCTAATAGGTATAGACCTACATTGGACATCAATTGACTTTGGCTTTTAATTATCGTCATTGCTAATGAAATTATAATGGAAAATTGCCTTCTTGTCATATTGCAAGGCAATTTAGATTCATATGGGTTTATATTTATTACGTATATTAAAATCTCTTTGTCAATGCTTATGCCATTCAAGGCCTTTGCCTTAATTACCTGCCAATTGCGTGAATAGAGAGCATCATCGTTATTGTTAACATAAAGACGTATAAAAAAAAAATCCAAACCAATTGGTTCGAAAAGATATTTTAGTATAACCCATGGTTTAAATCATGTGTGACTTACTTATTACATGCATTAAAAAATTACCAACTAATCTAAATTTAACTATAGAGATAGCAAAATATTGTTGAACCCTTGAAAAATTATTCAAACATTAAAAGCATGACAATTGTTACATGACCATTTATTTACTTGGTTGCATTTAAAATTGTAGATACTTTAATCCCAAAATTTAAAAAATCAAATCACTTCAACACCAACACCCTATCTACTTAGGGTCAAATCATTTTAAGAAATGCACCATGCCTTAAAACATATTAAGTTTTAAATCAGTGTTGATTGGATTATTGTAATTTGAATTGAGTTGTAACAATTGGATTTTGATTTTATATATTTTCATTTGCACTCATTAAAATAATTTTATTAAGCACGTTGTTAGGTAGGCTAATTGATTTGAGTTGCTATTCAATGTCTCTTTGAGCATTCTTCATTAAGGAAGCAATTTTTAGTAACTCAATTTAAATTGAACACCAAGTGGTTTTCAAAAGTGCCTTAATAAGTTATTGTTATCTAGCATTTAGGACAATTATTTATCAAGAATCACTTAATTCAAACTGTGTTTGGGGTTTTTAATTAAATTTGGTAAATTAATTAACACATGGGACATTAGGCAAGCTAGGGTAGCCATAGGTCCACTTCCAAGGAGCATTCCATCATATCATTCATTAAATATAATTTCATACTTTTATTCATCATTTTATAAAAAATCTACAAAATAGTAGTTTAGGTTGTTATCCATCATTAATTTTTTTTATATAAAAAAAATCAGTTGCAAAACATATTTCAATGTTCTTATCACTTAGTTTAGCTTAGGAATCAAATAAAAAGTTTCTTAAGAGAACACGACCTAAATTGTGCCATTCACTATATAATTTGGTTTATTTTGATTTAACTCGAGGTGACTTGTTTAAATCAGTGGTTTACTCATTGCTATATATTCGGGTAAGCATGCTGAAAATTACTATTTTTGTAATATTATCATTCCGGTCTTATACCAGTTCTTGTAAGGAAGGGAACTATAGTCTAGACTTTAACTCTATAACTCTAAAAAATTCAACCACTTAAAAATATATTGACCAATGATATATTGGCAAATCTTGACTCCACGCCTGAAAATAAATGCGTACATGGGGAAAGAGAAATAAATGCGTGTATGGGAAAATGGATGGAAACGTGGAAAATTATACAATGTTAAGTGATGCAGTTCTTGCATAGAGATTAAACTAATATGTTGATCTTATGGGAGGTAACCACTTAAGTAGGAATCAGTTACATAAATAATTTATTGTTACACCAAATCGATTCATATGGAAATTGTTAATAACTTAAACGCTAAGTCACCATTTTTTATTAATATTTTTTTCTCAAAATAATGACAACAACCCTTTTCAAATATTTAAGTATTAATTTGAAACTCGAACAAAAAAATCTTTGATTTACATTTTTATTTTATGAAAAACTTAAATGTGTGTATATTAAAAATCTACTTGTTTTTATAATTGACAACTAAAATTTACTCAACCACTTGAAAATACCTAGGTTATTTAGTATACAACATAAAAAATACTTTTCCTACTTATTTATTAAAAATTTCTCAATAACGCATGTAGTTAATATGGAGTTATGGAATATAATTTTTTTTGCCCGAAATGGAATAGAATTGAAAACAACATAGATAATATGATTCCAAAGCAATGAGGAGTAATAGAATAGATTAAAAATAACAAAAATTCATGAATGATAAAGAAATTCAATTCCTTAAATCATCCATAATGGTCATTAAGGCTTTGTTTGGGAGTTTGGAGGAGAAGGAAAAGAAAGAGATATAGGGAGTTTGGAGGGGAGGAGAAGGAAGAGAAATGGAAGATATTTCCTCCTCTTGTTTGGGAGTTAAAAAAATAGTAAGGGAGGAAGATGGAGGATTAATGAGTTATTTTTACTATTTTATCATTTTATTAAAAAATTAATATAATTATTATACTTTAAAAATAAATTTAAATTTAAATTTTCTAAAAAAATTTATTTACGTAATTTTTATATTCAAAAAATATTTTCTCTCTCTAAAAATATTTTCCCATAAAAAAGTATTTTCTCTCTCTCTCTAAAAATATTTTCCCTACAAAAGTATTTTCTCTCTCTAAAAATATTTTCCCCTACAAAAGTATTTTCTCTCTCTAAAAATATTTTCCCCTATAAAAGTATTTTCTCCCTCTAAAAAGTATTTTCTCTCTCTACAAATATTTTCCCTTACAAAAGTATTTTCTCTTTCTAAAAAGTATTTTACCCTCTAAACAATATTAACTCTCCCTAAAAATATTTTCCCCTATAAAAGTATTTTCTCTCTCTAAAAATATGTTCCCATCTAAAAAGAATTTTCTCTCTCTAGAAAATATTTTCTCCTAAAAAAGCATGTTCTCTCTCTAAAAATTTGTTCCCTCTAAAAAGTATTTTCTCTCTCTAAAAATATGTTCCCATCTAAAAAGCATGTTCTCTCTCTAAAAAGCATTTCTCTCTCTAGAAAATATTTTCTCCTAAAAAAGCATGTTCTCTCTCTAAAAATTTGTTCCCTCTAAAAAGTATTTTCTCTCTCTAAAAATATGTTCCCATCTAAAAAGCATGTTCTCTCTCTAAAAAGCATTTCTCTCTCTAGAATCCTAAAAAAGTATTTCTCTCTCTAAAAAGTATTTTCTCTCTGTAGAAATGTGTTCCCATCTAAAAAGCATTTTCTCTCTCTAAAAATTTGTTCCCCTTTAAAAATATGTTCCCATCTAAGAAGCACGTTCTCTCTCTAAAAAGAATTTTCTCTCTCTAAAAAGTATTTTTTCTCTCTAGAAAATATTGTTTTCCTAAAAAAGTATTTCTCTCTCTAAAAAGCATTTTCTCTCTCTAGAAATGTGTTCCCATCTAAAAAGCATTTTCTCTCTCTAGAAAATATTTTCCCCTAAAAAAGTATTTCTCTTTCTAAAAAGTATTTTCTCTCTCTAAAAAATATTTTTCGTGTGCATTCCAAGAATAGAAAAGAGATCATAAATAATGAGAGTGCTTTATTTGAACGAGGGTAAAAAAATAATTAATCCATATTCCCTCTTAAAACCCCCCATATTGGGGGAACTTCATTTTTGTGAAGAAGGAGGGTTTTGGAGGATTTGTAAAAATCCTTGATTCCCCCCCCTCTTATTTTTAAAACTCTCAAACAAGGGAAGAGACTACCAAAACCCTTCCTTTCCTTTCTTTTCCCTCCAAAATGGAACTCCCAAACAAAGCCTAAGGAATATTATACTATGAGCTTCTTACTTCATGAGCCGCATAACATTGGGTACATATATAGGCTAAATTAGGTTTAGGGTCAATTATCATAGCCCTAAATTTTCCTGGAATCATGGAGAATAAATAAAATTAAAACTATCCTAATTACCAACATTTAAGGAAAAATCATCTAAAATAATTAAATACAAAATATCCTTAAAAGAAATCTTCTTATAATCATTTAAAATAATTAATTATAGATTAATTTATTCGATTTTCAGATCACACTTCCAATATACACCTTAATGAATTTTTATTTCCCAAGATTTTCTCACTCCCCATGCATTCCATATTTCATATTAGTCTCATTTTCCATATTTTGTATTTTGCTTATTATTTCAAATCCTTCCAATATTATAGTCTTACCAGTATCCTAAGGATCACATATATATATAAGATACAAACTAACAATATGAAATAGAAATAGTTTATGTTAAATTTTATTATTTCAATTGTAACGTTGTAGAAATATCAAAATTCTCCAATAATATCAACCCTAGAAAAAGCGCAAAGCCTACAAGTTAATTTACAGAATTAGAATCATCATTCAAATTTTTTCATCCATCGATTTTTTTTTTTAAAAAAACCTCCATTAAGAATATGCTCATTTTTTTTTTGTAATTGATTATTAAAATTTTCTTAACAACTTAAAAATATTTGGTAAAGCATGCCATTTAAAATAGGGATAAAAATTTCCATCTCCTCTTAAAATTATTTTTCATAAATATTATTACCTACGATACATTCACTTTTAATTTTTAAAAGGTAAATGATTCTTAAATATTTATTTAAAAAAAATATGTCAAAAGCAAATTGTACAATACAAATAGATATTGACTGGTATAAATTGTATTATTTCAATTCTAACATTTTTATTAGAGCCTAAGAGTTAATTTCTAGAATTATTAGAACCACTGATTAAAAAAAACACCTCCATTTAAAATATACTATAATATAATTGATTATTACAAAAACCTCAACCACTTAAAAATATTTGGTTAAACATGCTCAAATTACTATTTTTGTAATATTATTATTCCGGTCTTATACTAGTTCTTTTAAGGAAAGGAGCCATAGTCTAGAATTTAACTTTATAAGTCTAAAAAATTCAACCACTTAAAAATATATTGACCAATGATATATTGGCAAATCTTGACTCCATGCCTGAAAATAAATACGTACATGGGGAAAGGGATGGAAACGTGGAAAATTATACAATGTTAAATGATGCAGTTCTTGCACAGAGATTAAACCAATGCTGATCCTATGAGAGGTAACCACTTAAGGAGGAATCAGTTATATAAATAATTTATTGCTACACCAAATCAATTCATATGGAAGTTATTAATAAGTTAAATGCTAAGTCATCGTTTTTTATTAATATTTTTTTTCTCAAAATAGTGACAACAACCCATTTCAAATATTTAAGTATTAATTTGAAACTCAAAGAAAAAAATCTTTGATTTACATTTTTATTTTATGAAAAACTTAAATGTGTGTATATTAAATTATGAATTTATAATCACATGGAAATCATGCTGGGAAAAAAAATAAAAACACGATATTCTCTTGCACAGTTAAGATATAAAATTAAAACAATTAGTATTTATAATATATCTTTGCAACAATAAAATTTTCAGAAAACAAATATAACTTGATATTAGCAATCTTTGAAGACCAATTAAAATCAGTATGATGTTATTAATTATTGCCAATCTTTGAAATAATGCCACAAAATCGGAAATATGACCATATCAATTATTAATAATTTATTTAATTTTTCAATCACAACTTCCCATATACATTATAATGAGTTTTTGCTTCCAAAGAATCTCTCCGTTCCTATGCCTGTCGTCTACTAATCCTCCATTTTTAGATTTCAAATTCAAATTTCATATTTATCTCACTTTCCATGACTTTAATTTCGCTCATTATTTTAATTCCTTCTGATCTTGTAGTGTCATATCTGATTTTTCTTTTCTTTATATAATTTTTATATCACAAAGATGGAAAGTGAGATTTGTGAATTCACTTTCTAGTTAATTTTTATATTTTTAAATTATTTTCTATACATAATTTTTATATCATGGCGTCAATTCCTACTAATCTCTTGAATTTGATCATTAATCTCAATTTCTAGTTATCATGAGAATTCTCTCCTATTCTCACATCTCCAATTTTTATTTGTGCACTCATAAAGATAAAAATAATAAATTATTTTCTCTTGAAATCAAATTCAAATTGTAAATCTCCTAATCGATTAAAATCATTATCAATATAATAATAATAATAAATAGATCATCAATAAATAAATATTAATAATAAGTATATTTATAATTTGCCCAAAAATTATAATCCTTTGAATCTCATAAATAATAATATTAAATTCATGGATTCCTTCTTCACGAGATCAACTAAGTTGCAAAAGGTGAGCATAAAAAAAATCAAATATATCGACAGAAATCAATGGGAAGCAACGGCAAAAGTCGACGATGCTGGGAGATTGGCAACATCGAAGTTGGAGGAAGATGGTGATGATTGGGTCTGTCCGATTTCCACTCCCTCTTCTCAACATGCATACCCCAGTATATTAAGTTCCAATGTTGCCTTGTATTGAGAGGGTATTTCCATCAGCGCAGCAAGTGCAAATTCTGTTTCTTTTCGGGATCGATCCATATTCTTTGACATTATTTCAGTAAAATTCACAAACTGCCAAAAAGATTGAAGAAAAGAAAAATTACAAATTTGACATTCCTGATGAAGAACAAATCGGGAGTATACCCTACGATGAGCAAAACAAGCAGCTTATAATCTGGACTTGAGTTACATACCTGGAAATTGTCAAAGACCCGGGCTGGTATGTTATCATCAAATTCTTTCATCATGCCCCATGGCCCATCTCCAACTCCAACTAATATGATTGACAGGGGATATTCACTGAAAATACACAAATTTCAGCAATACGATTCCAAAATGGGCAATTTAAAAACTACAACAATATACAGATAATTGCCTTGCTTTCACAATAGCTTCAACAGTTTGTTTTTACTAAATGTTTAACTGCCCTCTCTCAGTATCAACACTTATAAAATAAGATGTAGAGTTTGACGTGATGGATATTATGAAATGAGATGGTCAGTTTGACAGAATGCCTGAAGCGAAGATGAACAACTGAAATTGTTAAATTGTCGTAGAATATATAAATATGTTTGTCTATATATATATATATATATATATATATATATATATATATATTAAGAAAAAGCAATGATATAAAGCCAAGAGATTGGCTTATGTGCTTAATCAACTTCATCCTTCTCTCTTTCTGGTTCCCTCCCCCAGAAGATGAATAGGTATCTGTAGATATCATATTTCGGTCAAAATTTCATACCTGAGAATTCAGCTCTACTCAAGTTTACGAGTTTCAAAACTCAGACAATCCGAGTCATAACTTTACGAAGTTCATGTACAAAATGTGCCCGATTATTGGATTTTAATTCCGAATCCGTTTACTTCTTCATCGGAGCAGAATTTGAAGATGAGTAACATTAAAAGATAAAGATAAAGTACCAGAGAAGATACGAATGGATCCATTGCAAAGCATATTGAGCTGAGTTTCAATCCTGCGCATGAAATCCATGGCTTCTTGGATAGGCCTCGTCAATTCCTCACGATACTTGACAAGCATGTCATAATAAGCTTCCTAATTATCATTCATAACAATAGATTTACAAATATATTAGCAAGAAAACCCGAATCAGTTAAGCAGCAAGAGAAATCCATTAGATTAAAAAAACTACAGCAAAATACAGATAATTGCCTTGCTTTCACAATAGCTTCAACAGTTTGTTTTTCCTGAATGTTTAACTGCCCTCTATCAACACTTATGAAATTGTTAAATAGCCTTAGAAGCACACAGAGGACACAGGAATTGATGCATGGCTGAAAATCGGGTCCAATAAATCTGGTCATCACTTGGATCCAATAGTTTTATGAATATTAATTGCTAAGTTGAGTTTCAGTTTGCACTTGCATGGGGAAAATGCACATTGCATTTGGGAATTCTTCATCTTTTAATAAAAGATTTAATTGAATAATTTGATAGCCAATGCATGTTAGCGTTGGTTTGGATTTGATTATCAGCAATGAATGAGAATAGAAGAGGCAAAACGTGGAACATGAACAGAGTAGTACATGTCAGATCCATTTAGATGGGTTTTTGTTGCCAAGTGGACCAATAACTAACGGGCTAGGAGGTTTAGATGGATATATTTGATTGATTGATGATGTTTGTTGTCTTCAATGTTGGTGGGGTTTAAAATGGATGATAAAACTCTTGAAATGAGATTACTCTATTTTTAACATATTAGCAGCAAAATTGTTTCATTAAATATCTTAGAAAGCCGAATGTACAATAAAAAATAGGTGCATAGGAATCATTATCAAACATCAACGTTTGTTGTCATTTCGTTAGCTTCATTTTGAGATTACAACTCAAATCCTATATTAGCGAATGCCAACAGCTCAGAGTTACAAGATAAGAGGAGAGAACTAATATTTTCCACCATGAGTTAATTCTTTATTTTCGTTTTAGTATATGGTTGAGAAATTAGTCTAGCAAGAAGAAAATAATACATGGGAGAGCGCGAACGCGAGAAAATCTAATATTACCTTAATTGGCATTGAAAGGGAGGGGAAGAAAAATAATAATACATGAAATATTATATATATGTTTCAATTAAAGATAAAAACTGTTTTTCCAATATAATTTACAGTATACAAAATAAATTTATGAGATAAGTTTTGTTTCAACTTACGTGCACATGTTTTTACAACATCAACTAAGATAGATCCAACCTCCTTAATCATTTTGAATTGTCAAAGCAAGTAATCGATGGTACCAAGGAAATAAATTTATGAGATGAATTTTCTCTCAACTTATGTACACATGTTTTTCCAACACCAACTAAGATCCAACATTCTTAATCATTTTGAATTGTCAATGCAAGTGATCCATGGAACCAAGGACAAAAGTGAAAATGTAAAACTATGATGGGGTTAAATAAGTCAAAATAATATATTTTAGACCGTGAAAAAGTGAAAATTACAAGAGTCAACATTGCCTTAATGAATTGGTATGCATAATCAAAACAAACACACCCAAGAAGAAAGATTGGATTGGTGTTCTAGTTTTCTTCCACGGAATGTATGAATAAGATAGTGATGGCATGTTTAGAATTTAAAGCACAAC
Source organism: Acacia confusa (assembly GCA_037074495.1). Lineage (NCBI taxonomy): Eukaryota > Viridiplantae > Streptophyta > Magnoliopsida > Fabales > Fabaceae > Acacia > Acacia confusa. The sequence continues at coordinate 8,717,005 of CM073509.1, forward strand.
TTCAAATTCATCGTTTCTTTATTTGCCAATTACAAACTGATAGATCCACTAAATTTGTATAGACAAGAAAAAGACAGGGATGTTAAAGCTAAATCTTGCCAGCTACCTATTGTTTTTTTTTTTTTTAAAAAAAAAGTCAATTTCAAGTTTTCCCAAAGCAAATGTTAATAAAAACCCTTGTTCCTCAATGCACTAAAAGTTCTTACAATTCTCATCCCTGATGTATTCTTTGATATCGGTGCAATTTTTTTTAATAAGGAAAAAACACACTCAGAAGAAATTAGTAACATCTGACACAATTCCAAATCAAGAGAGTTGTCTCTAGAATCAACATCATCTACATTAATGCAAAACGCTAGTCTGATCTTTAAGACTATATATGCTCATTAGTGGTCCAAACTTCAAAATCAAGAAGTAAAGATTTTACTTGGCTTTTAACATGGTCATAGATATTTCATTACTTGGAAGGACTTACATGCTGGGATCTGATCCAAAAGGAAAGCATGTTCTTTAGGCTTAGGCAACATACCCTCACTACTCAACATTATAACCACAAATGTCATGTCTGACCTATCGAGGCAATCATCATCATTGTATTGTAGACAAAGAAGACCGATGTGGATGCATCGCAATACTTCTGATTCAACATAAGACCTCTCCAAATGTTCATTGGCGAATTTTAGTGGGACCCCCTCATTCCACAGCCTCCATGCCTAGAACAATTCGAAACATAGAATTAGTTATCAATTTTGATAAAGACAAGAGAGAAGTTAGGCTCCTTGTTACTAACATGTCCAATGAGATTAATGCTTTGACTTGACAAGAAGGGCCCTCTGTTTTTCATGCCACTCACTATTTCTAATAGTAATATTTCAAAACTGAACACATCATGTTTAATTGAGAATAGTCCATAAATTGAATATTCAAGAGCCATATAACCACTGTTATAAGTTATAAAGTAGTTAGTATCTTATTCAGTAATAAACATATATACAAAATCAAAACATAATAAGGAATACTTACTATGTGCTAACTATTTGCCTTTGCCTTGTATTATCTTCAATTTTATCACCTCCAAATATTCTTGCCAACCCAAAATCTAAGATTTTTGGATTTAATTCACCATCCAATAATATATTACTTGCTTTAAGGTCTCTATGGATGATTTTTAATCTAGAATCTTGATAAAGATACATAAGCCCTCATGCAATCCCTCTGATAATGTGAAGGCACTTGGACCAATCAAGAATTTTACTTTCAAAACCTACAAATTTTTAATGTATTTATAATTATAATTATCCAACCGGAAATAAAAACGTATCAAAATCTACTGATTGGGCATACAAACCAAAAACAAATGACTCTAAGCTCTTGTTGGGCATGTATTTGTATACGAGCATTTTCTCCTATCCTTGTATGCAACAACCAAGAACCTTAACAAGATTACGGCCCTGCAGTTTAGCGCACAATTTGACTTCATTCAAAAATTCAAGCAGCCCTTGGTGAGAACTTTGTGAAAGCCGTTTCACCGCAATTTCTTGTTTGTCTGCAAGTAGACCCTATCATTTTTACGTCATATAAATGATTGTCAATATGTAACAGCATAAATCAGAAGAGCAACTGCAATCCTTTCCTCTTAGTAACAACTTCATTGCATACTTACACTATATACAGAACCAAAACCACCTTAGCCAAGCTTGTTGTCAGATGAGAAGTTATTAGTAGCATTAGCTATTACTGCAAGGTCATAAATACGTTGCTCCATTTTCCCTTCATGCCCTTCTTCGTAGTTCACTGCTATTAAGGTTTTTAGCTCCATATTTCCGTCAGAGCCTTCTTCCTTGTTTGCTGCTAACAAGGTTTTCTTTCTTAGCTCACTTTCATAAATTGAATGAAATATATATATACAAAAATATATTTCAGTAGCATTAGCTATTTAGGCAATGTCATATTTAGCTCCATATTTCCTTAGGAGCCTTTCTTGTTGTTTACTGTTAACAAATTTTCATAGTACAATTTGAGACACTAAATGAAATAAATATTTAGAAAAATAAGGAAAGGAAATCGTTCTGTTGTTTAGGAAACACAATGACATCAAGCCCAGTCATGTTCAATTAGCATTCAGACAACTTCCAGACAAGATGGGAAAAGTAAAGGCAGCTGTACTGGGAATGTTTACCTATAGAGTTTCTTCTGCGCATGTAAATGTAAAACACAGTGAGAAGCATCACAACAGCCAATACAGTGGTGACTGTTACAGCAATAGTCTTTGTCTTATTTCCATGAGCTTCACAAGGAAATAAACTGAGAATTAATAGACAAAAGTTGAGGTTGTTAAAGCAATCGAAAGATGATTGAAAAATGAGCACTTAAAAGCCACACCTGTTTCTGGAGAAGCGAGGTGAATATATAAATGTTAGTCATCAAAGGGAACCTGCCTTACATCAATTAAATCACCGAACCACATAACACAACCCCTACCTCCATCCCTGGTATCTGCATTAGCATAAGCATTGCAAGAACAATTTTCCCAGCATTTGGCTTTGCATTCCTCAAGTGTCACACTTGTATTAATCCAAGAGTATGTTGTATCTGGAAATTTCAGCCCACTAAATTTGACAAAATAATCCCTGTTTTTTCCCTTGAACTCCATGATTTGTTGCGGATACATCCATCAGACCAGTCCATTGCATTCCAATTTTTAGGTGATTTTGGCAAGAATCCTTTGAAGCACTGGCATATTGGTGTGTCACCCAGGACACAATTTCCATTTGGGCCGCAACGATTATATCTTTCACAATTATCACTTGGCGCAAAACTGAAAGTAATCCACATTTGATCATCTTCACTCCATATTCTGTCCAGTGATGAGTACAATGACTAGTTCAAGACAAATCTTGCAATCAGTGATTCATTTTTCACATTATAAGTTGCATACACCTCATCATTATTCCAGGCAAACTTGAATTCATAAAGTGGACTGCTCGTTGCATGAGACACCACTGAACCGGACACCATTCCAGGGCCCACTCCTTATATACTTTGTTGGGCCCTGCCAGAATATTATTTCAGGAAAATTCTGTGGTACAATCTCTGCTGATTAGTCTCCAAAAGAAGGGTCGTCTCATTTCTTCCATGCCGTATAACGTCGATTGGGACCAGTTCTCAGGTGCCATCCAACCTTCATTCCGGGCAAAGTCATAGCACAAGGATAGTCGAAGCTTTGCCACAAGTAGTTTTGGTGGTTTTGATATTTTCCATCTCTTAGAACCAAGTTTCCAGAGCCTAAAAGCTGCAAAATCGGACTAAAGGCCTTTGTGGTGGAATTAGCCAACCAAACAACAGTCTCATCATGACTGAGAAGTACAAGATGTCCCTCTGTGTTTATGCTCAACAAGCCAAAGTTGTTTTTGATGGGTCTGTTTCGGTTGGCAACCCAAACAACGGTTCAACCCCTGATCCTGTTGTGACAAGTGTGGAAAGCCCAGCCCCCAGAAGAATAAAGGTTGACTTGGTGACCTAGATCTCAGAAAACCCGTATTCTTTCCCTTCACTGGTGAAAACTAGATTTTCAACTTAATAGCCATTGATTTAATGAATTGGTCTACGCTATAAGAATTAAAGTTGAAAGGGCAGCCCACCAGAAGCATGAAGATTGATTTGGTGCTCTTTAAATCAGAAAAACAGTTCTCTTCTTTTCACGGAAGAGAACTTAATTTTCAACGCAAGAATATGATCGTGACTTTTCCAAATGTATGGATGAGACTATGACATCATATTCAGAATTCCAAACTCAAAATTCCAAATTCAATGTAATGCTTCCTGTCAACAAACTAACCGATACTGAGATAGATCCATTAAATCCTTCTTGTAGGGTCAAGGAAAGGAACGGTCAGGCCTTTTCTTTTGGCTTTTTAATCCCTGGGATGATATACAACATAATTGATTTCTGCCATCAAATTATGGTCTGCTTGTCCCCGTGTAAAGCAAATAACCGTTTTTTAATAATTTCTACCACACTTGTTGTTTGCTATTCAGTTGAATCCTAAACAATTCAGATAGTAAAAGGTCGCAAGAAACATATAAGGTTTCGTTCCATAAACGCCACAAGTCAAAATTTGCGAAATGCCAATGTTTTTTCCCGCTTTTTTTGTAAGTAAACTCCGATAACTTCTTTTCCGAAGGCGAATCAGGCTGCCTCCTATCTGCATAAAGATAGCACTTAAAATATATATATATATATATATGCTCGTTTTTCTTTGGTTAAAAATCTTTGCTCTAATCCACCTGATTAAGTTAATCTCGGCCAATAATGAAATAAAAATCGCAGGCAGGCTAATATCAATTGGAATTAGAATGAAAGGGGTTTAAACCTAAAAGCGTTGTCTGAACCAGAATGTGACTCAAACATCAAATGGATACTGAAATGGTATAAACTAAAACAAATTAAGAAAGGCTATTGTACCAGATTTCGCTGCTTCAGTTGGTGGAAGTTAGCGGGGGAAGAAACCAAGTTCCGAGCTTCCATCTTCGGAACCTAATTTAGTTCCCTCCAAGAGAACGAAGTGGATGAGACAGGGTAATGCTGTAATCAGCCATTAGTTGCAGAGGAAAGGTCCAAAAAATAAATGGAGGGTAAAATGAATGTCGTTCACTCGTTCGGTAATTGTAGCGTGCGGAACAGGAAGAAATGAAAAATGGACGATGATTGTATTTTTTTTTTTTTTTGGGGTGAAATGATGGGCTTTATTTTAAGATCACCGCTTTTCCAAAACCCATTGATTAATTTTTGTGTTTTTGTTTTTGTTTTTTGCTTTAACCTAAGATGGTTTTTGTTTAGGAGGCTTTGACTACTTAAGCATTAAGTTTTGAATTTGAACCTTGGTAAATGCAAAAGTTTTTGAAGAGATATCTTCAATTAGTCTCGACAATTTCGACCAAAAAAAAAAAATTAGTCTCGACAATGTGGCACAGTCAAATAGCCCCATAAAGAAAATTCAAACTTTTTTTGGCCAATACAATCGTGGACAAGCATGTCAACATTTGATTCGAACCCAATGCTTTATTTAAGTGTAACAAGTGGGGCTGTCATTATGATAACTTACCAAGTTAGACAAATTAGTTTTAAAAAAATGATGAACATAAGAGACGAATGAAAAAAAAAATGTCTTATGACTAAAGTTCACCTTTAAACTAGATCATAAATTTATGACTAGAAGAGTCTTAAATGCTTTAAGGTTTAATCTATTACATCTATTTTTATGCTTTTTTATTGTCACCCTCCAATTCAAACCGTTTGGCATATAGAAGTCTATATGCCGCGAAATCAGAATGGGATTTGCTTAACTATTGTAAATAATTTTGTTGATCTTGATCAATTACTCCCTCTTATCCTTATTACAAACACTTTTAGCATATTTCATAACATAACATGTTTTGTCTTAAGTATTAGTTTTTTTTTAACCTAAAATGATTTTAGTGTAAGAGGCTTTGACTACTTAAGTATTAAATATTGAGTTTGAACCTTAGTGAATGCAGAAAATTTTGAAAAGTTATCCTCAGGTAAGCCCAACAATGTGGCACAGTTAAATAGCCCTATAAAAAAAATCAAACTTTTTTTTAGCTAATACAATCTAAAGGTTGTCCCGTGGACAAGCATGTCAACACAGGACTCAAATCCCATACTTCATTTAAGTGTGACAAGTAGAGCTATCATTATGATAACTTATAAAGTCAGACAAATTAGTTTAAAAATGATAAAAATAAGAGATAAATGACATAAAGTTTGATAACCAAAATTCACATTTACAAGTCTTAAATGCTTTGAGGTTTAATCTATCACACCTATTCTTATTCTTGTTTTATTGTCTTCCTCCAATTGAAACCGTTTGGCATATAGAAGTCTATATGCCGCGAAATCAGAATGGGATTTGCTTAACTATTGTAAATAATTTTGTTGATCTTGATCAGTTACTCCCTCGTATTCTTAGTACAAACACTTTTAGCATGTTTCATAATATAACATGTTTTGTGTAAAGTATTAGTTTTATTTTTCACTTAGTATTTTATACTTATTACATAATTTCTTAACTAACTAATTAAACTCCTCTAACTAATGATTTTTATTAGAGGTAATTTTACTATTTTACAAGAAATAACTAATTTGAATTAATTTCATTAAATTATATTAAGTTGTTATTAAGTGAGAAACAAGGGAGTGTACAAAGCAAGTATTGCTTTTTCATTCATATAATCTCTTTACACCCCCCCCCCCCAAAAAAAAAAGTAAGGCTCTTTATAGAAACTGGAGGTTGTTGTTGAAAACATCCTTTCTCATAGACAACAATTAACTATGATAGTTCTACAGAACTTGACTAACATACAAGTGATCATGGAAAACCTCTTTACTTTCAATTAAATACATAAAGGTCCAAAGTATAAATTCTGCCCACAAACCTATTACAAAAAATCTATTACTCTAGGCAAAATTAATCAAATGGAAGAAAACATAGGACATGAGTTTTATAACACTAATTAAAAACCACAACAAAGGGTTTACACATAACAATTTCAACACAGGATATAATTGTTGATCCACCAAAACATCATAGTATACAAAATAAGGCCTCAGGCCCATTAATGATTAAATAGTAATCCCAAACACAATTATCCAAAACGATAAATCTAGTATCTCAAAAATATGAGGGCTCTAAAATGACAATGTATAAATCAATACAATACCAATACCAATACCAAAAGAGGCCTACAAGGCTATCAACACCTATGTCTCTGGCTACTTCCCTTGGCCTATAGTCAAAATAGAGGCCTTGCCTGGAAAAAAACAATATTAACAAAGATGGGGGGACACATAAAGTCCCAATAACCAAAATTTATTCATAAAATATGCATGAAATGGTTTATAATTAGAGAAGCAGGTTTACTAACATAATAATAATATTCTCAATAGTTAAACCTCATATAATACTTTCAATTATTAAAATCATCCATGCTCATTTATCCTGCCCCTTTTTATATCTTCTGGGCGTGGTACAACCTATTAATATTAGTATACCTGGCCAATTATTAAAATCATCCCCACCCCCGATATTAGAGCTGGGAATCAGGGCCGGCCCGTGAAGGGCCAGGGCCTAACGGGGCCGGCCCTCCAGGGCTCGGAGTAAGAAAAACACCTGTTTTTCAAAGCCCAGCCCGAGAGCACCAGGGCCAGGGCCGGCCCGCAGGGCTTGGAAATTACTATTTCAAATTTTAACTATTTTTTCTCCACTTTTTTTTTTAAATATAATTAGAAAATTACAACACGAATTATTCAAGAAATAATCACAATCAATAATTCATAATCAAAAGCAAATTATGTTCACAAATAACTCACATAAAACATAAAAAGAATATCACTAAGTGACATTAATATGATGACTATTATTGTCATCATCTTCGTCACTATCATTGATTTTAAGGACGTTTGATTGTTCTTCACTTTGAGTAGTAGCCTCTAGCTCATGAGTAAGAATATCATGAAATTCTTCTCCCGCATCATGAACACATCCATAATCTTTATTTGCAACAAATAATAAATCAAAAAATAGAATTAGAGTATAGTTATTATGTATTTGTAGTTAAATGGATAAATAACTCTATAACAAATACAAAATATATATAAATTAATAAATTTAAAAAGGAAAAAAATAAAAAGCTACAATGAAAAGGGCCTACAGGGTTAGCTCGAGACCCGTCAGGGCTTATTTCAAATAATTCGTCCATTTTTCAAGTTCGGCCCTTAAAGGGCCAGGGCTTAAACGGGCCGGCCCGATGGGCCTGGCCCGTTTTCCCGGCTCTACCCGATAATACCATAACAGAAAGGTGTCCACCCAAAATACTCAACTCAAAATTTAGGCTAGGAATGAGAGAGACGATGGGTAAATTATACTATATCTCCTTTGCACAACCCTATATACCCCACAACTATATCAATATAGCCTTTGAAAACATTTACAAGATTATCAATCCTTATATAACATCCCATCACAGTAACAACAATTTTAATAATAATCTCCACTCATATAAACAAATTGAAAAATATACTGCTTCACTGAATCAAGTTCATATTCAACTATACATATAATCTTTCAAAACACACACAAGTAGTATAAATGAAAGTAAGGCTTATAAAACACCTTACATCCCAAAGCAAGCAAATATAATAAATTAACCTCCAATTACCTCAACTCCAAGCTTAACCTTAACTTGATGAACAAAATATAAGTGATCACCGGTCATAAGGAAGCTCTACATTATCAATGTATGTAAATACCAATCAACTACAAGCTACAGTAAAATAAATAATTCATAAAATTCAACTCACAAAAACTCAATTTTCTCTACAATCATTATCCTCAACGTCCTTATTTCCTTGACAATTCTTCCCTCAACAATCCAAGGTCAAAGATTACTTTTCATGGGCTCCAATCACTCACTAAAATCCTTAGATAACCTTTATATCATACTCTGACTTCAATCACTCAATTTTATAAATTAAAGTTTCACCTTCAACATACCTATAGTCATAAAATCATCAATATCAACATCCTAGACTAATTAACCTCTTTTCTAACTTATATGAGCATAACCCAATTGTTAAACAACTTTGCAAACCTCCACGTAATCAAGATCATGTCAAACTCTAACTCAAATATCTAATTATAACTTCTAATTTCATATATACCTTCATTGACCCAAATAAATTGTTAAACCCAAATTTAATCGGCAAAAATGTCCAAAAAATAATTTATAATCTATGCTTTTTAAGAAATCATTATAAAATCATAAGACAACTATAATAAATCCAAACTAATTAAAATTAACCATTAGCCTTCCTCTATCTATATCTAATTATCTATTGCCAAAAATCAAAACTTTTTCAAAATCCTAACCCTAAAATTTTCACTAATTAGTAGAATATTATCCTCATTATAAAGAGAAAAATACATGAAATAACTTTCAGGAAGGGAATTTGTGAGCAGAAGTGATTTTTGTTACCTAAATGATTTCGAAATGTTGAGCCCTCGCCTGGAAAAATGAAGAACACTACCGTTGAACAATTCATACGCTCTCCCTACAGTTCCACAATGAACCAACTGATTGATGAATACCCCACCTCCCTTGTTTGACTAAAGGTCCTTGTGACCCTTGATTGATGGGTGGGGTTTTAAATAAGGTTAAGTAGCAAATCTATCCCTCAAGTATACACCCAGAAGCAAAGTTGCCCCTAAAGTCGAAAAACCTAGTAATGTTGCCCTCCCTACTATCACCATTAATTTTCATTGTTAAAAAAATCCCATATGGCACTCAAATTGCCACCTCATTTGTCTACCCTCTCCACTTCTTATCCACATCACCATCTCCTTGCCACGTCTATCCTCCGTCCCCTTATCTTCACCACTCAACCTTCGGTCCTCTCCCTTATATTCCTCTTAGCTACTCTGCGTCGTCGGCCCACTACTAGCCACGTCATCAATTTTCTCATTGCAACTATTCTCATGCATACATTGACAAAGATTTGATGATTGAAGATGAAAACTCACCTTGACTGGACTTTATAGCTACGTGTATGTTCAATCTTCCAAAGCCCAATTAAGCTTATAAGTAAAGATCACGGGAGGGACAAAGAGTGAGAGAGGGATCGATCATGTCTCATGAAGTGGAAGATGGACACTTTTCATCTCTCAGGTGCTGCTTGCACTACTAGAAAATAGTGAAATTGTGATGGAAAAAATTCCGTCCAAAATTTTGGACATTTTGCAACGGAATTGGAATTCCGTCGCAAATTTACAAACACACTTTTCGCGATGGAATTCATATTCCATCGCAAAAAATCACTTTTTGTGACGGAATTCAAATTTCGTTGCAAATTTCCAAACAAAATTTTTGCGACGAAATTCAGATTCTGTCGCAAAAAGTGAATTTTTTGCGACGAAATTCCAATTCCTATTCTGTCACAAAACTGCGTGAAATTTCACATAGTTTTGCGATGGAATTCAAAACGGAAAATATATCCTCATATTTCGCTCGTCACTCATCATTTCTCCACTCAATCTTTTGCGCCTCACCTCGCCTCTGCCTCCAACTGGTCGCCTCCACCTTGCCTCAGCATTGAAGCCTCCGATCTCTGCCTCTATCGTTTCCGCCTCGCCTCAGCCTCGCCTTCATCTTGCAAGCCTCCGTGGTCGCCTCCTCCTCTCCTTCTTCTTCTTGTTTTCTGGGTTTCTGGAAAAATAGGCCATAATATAGTCATTATTGTTATGATAGTTTTTGGGTATTTAGCTAAGCACTTGGAATAATTTTGGAAGAGAATTGTTTAACCCTTATTCCCCACACTGCAATGAAATTACAAGTCAATTTCTCATAATATATCTTTGCAATTGTGACACTACTTTTGTTTTTGTTGCTGTTGTTTCGGGCATTTGGCTTTATTCAGATATATTAAGTATTGTCATTTCATTTTTTATTTATGTCCATGAGTTAATTATGTACGAAAATTTTAACCTGAGAAGGGAAAAAAGTTTTTGTTTTTGTTTCTTCTACCGTTCCTCCTCCAAGCAAAAATGTGTTTCAGACATAATTTATATATTATTTTTTATTGTTATTTTTTTATAAAATGAATTTTGCGACAAAAATAAATTCCGTCACAAATTCCCAAATTTTGCGATGGAATTATTGTTGCAAAATTTTCAAATTTGCAACAAAACTCACAAATTCTCGAAATTTGCGACAGAAATTAATTCCGTCACAAAATTTGGGAATTTGTGACGGAAATCATGAATTCCGTCCCAAATGTGAGGCTTTTTTTGTGACAGAAAAATTCCGTCACAAACTCATTTTGCGACGGAAAATGCCTATTTTGTGACAGAATTTTTCTGTTGCAAAAATTGACTTTTTTTGTAGTAGTGATGATGAAAACAGATGAACATGATGATGACACTAGACGACCTCCTTTCCATTCATTTCCGTCAGATTTTCATTGAGAGGGTGGGAGAAGGAAGGGTGTTTCATTGAGAGGTTCGATTTCATCCATTTTATTGGATTTAGGTTCAATTTTATCCATTTTGTTTCATTGATGGATTTTCAAATCGGCATCTAAGACAAAATCAGTTGGAATTGCACCATCCTCTTCAACCATTTCTATCGCACCATCCTCTTCCCCTCTGCCGTTTGAAATTGCCATAGTCATATGCCGATTTTGGGTTCTCACCCTGTTTTTGGTTCAAAACGCTAGAGGAAGGAAACTCAACTCATATATATCTGATTCAAGAAGAAGGATGGAGTTTGATTTTTCTTCTGCTTCCTCTTCAAATGCTGATTTTGTGTTTGAATTTATGATTTTTATTGTTTCATTACTATTTTAAATTTTTGGTTTGCTGTGAACACGATTGTTATCTAGGTTGGTCTATGGTGGTTGATTCATTATTGTATTTTTTTTGTGTGGATCAATGTGAGGTTAAAATGATTTAGGAAGATGACAATTAGATGGATGGGCCATGAGATGGGGGAAGAAAGGGACTAGGTATTAGAGCATATTACGGTTCTCGTTTGTAAATAAATGTATATGCGGTTATATTAGTTAGTGTAAATAGAAATTAGTTAGGGATAACTTCCTCTATGATGATGTAAATATAAGGAGTTAGTTATTTACCATTTGTGTATATATATGTGATGTACAAATTGACAAAAATTAATTCAATACAATCATTTTTCCTTCTCTTCTTGCTTCATGATTTGGTATCAGAGCAATTAAGTCTTTGACCAATTCTTTGATTTTTTTTTCTATACACTTTTTCTCTTTCTCAACTGTACTTTAGTATCAGACATTTCTCCCCTTTTTGAGAAATCTCCATTTACTAATACACTATTCTTCTTTCCCAAATCTATTTTGGAGCCTGAAGCATTTAATCGGTTTTCAATTTGCTTTCAATTCCGAGCAATTCCACCGTCTTCTTCGTCTCTCTGCTACAAATCCCTCTTCTTTGTCTCTCGAAAACCTAGCTTCTTCCATGGCTACAAATCCAAATCCCTTTGCTTCGTCTCTCGGCGGTCATTCTAGCATCGATTCTATATCCATTGACTTAGTTCATCATCTCGGTCACCCTCTTTACCTTCACCCAAATGAAAATTCGTCCTTGATTCTTGTTTTACTGGTATTATCTAGACCAAACTACCACTCTTGGGCTCGTGCTATGCGAATGGCCCTCATATCGAAGAACAAAATCTCTTTCCTTGATCGATCGGCATCCATTCCATCAAAGACTGATTCAACTTACTCAACTTGGGAAAGGTGTAATATGATGGTTCTTTCATGGATCACTCGATCTCTTTCTCCAACCTTGGCGCAGAGCATTCTCTGGATTGACAAAGCTTGTGATGTTTGGGAAGATTTGAAGGCTCGATATTCTCAGAATGATGTTTTTTGACTGGTTGGCCTTTAGGAAGAAATACAAAGTTTGAAGCAAGGAGATCTCTCGGTCAGTGAGTATTTTACTAAACTCAAAATTCTATGGGATAAGTTTCTGGTTATACGTCCTATTCTATCTTGTTCTTGTAATCCTAAATGCCAGCTATATCAGAAGCATATGGATGAAGATTACGTCATTAGATTTTTAAAAGGTCTAAGTGATCAATTTGGTATGGTTAAATCACAAATTATGTTAGTTGATCCCTTACCTTACATAAATCATGTTTTTTCTTTGGTCACCCAACAAGAACGAGAACTTGGATTTCAACCTCCTGAAACAATTGCTCTGTTTAATAAAACCTCTGTTCTAAGGCCAAATCCTCAGAATCATTCTTGACCTAACCAATCTACTTCTAGTAAAATGTGTACATTTTGTGGAAAGGCACGTCATACTGAAGCTACATGTTATAGAAAACATGGTTTTCCTCCAGGGTTTAAGTTTCATAATGCTTCTGTTAATAATGTTGCTACTGACCATGTTTCTGTTGCTAAGTCACCAATTGAGCCCGATAAGGTCGTGAATCAATCTTATAACTTCACACCTGATCAATACAAGAAGTTGCTTGCTCTAGTTCAAGCTGATCAACAATTTTCTCAACCTTCTATTTCTGTTAATAATGTCACCAGTGCTGGTATAGATTCTTTTAATAATTTGTTTTCCAACTCGTGGATCATTGATTCAGGAGCTATAGATCATGTATGCTTACATTCTCATTTGTTTGATTCTTATAAATCCATACCCCCATCTCTATCAATCTTCCAGATGGTTCCAAAGTTTTTGCTAGACATAGTGACACCATTCGTTTATCATATTCTTTCTTTATTCATAATGTTTTGTTTGTTCCTTCCTTTCAGTTCAATCTCATTTCAATTTCAAAATTGACTCAGTGCTTATCTTGTGATGTTTCATTTCAGAAATCTCACTGTCACATTCAACACCTTCCTTCCAAGAAGATGATTGGTTTAGCTGATATGTTTGAAGGGCTATACATTATGAAGCAACATGCAAATTCCCTAATTGGTAATATCTCCTCATGCCTACTAGTCCTACTAGTAGTTCTTTAAACCTTTGGCACTTTCGTTTAGGACATCCTTCAAAATCTTCATTGTATACACTACATCAAAGTCATCCTTTTGTTGTTTACAATTCCTCTTCTTCTTGTTGTGATGTATGTCATTATGCAAAGCAACACAAATTATCATTTTCTATAAGCACCACCAAATCTAATAAAATTTTCAGTTTAGTTCATATGGATATTTGGGGCCCTTATCATTTACCTTCTGTTCATGGACATAAATATTTTCTTACTATTGTTGATGATTTTTCAAGATACACTTGGATATATTTGCCTAATACTAAATCAAAAGTTCAGTCATGTATCCATAATTTTGTTCACATGGTTTCTACACAGTTTGGTGTTTCTATTCAGAGTATTCAATCTGATAATGGTTCTGAATTTATCATGGTTGATTTTTATAACAAACATGGGATACTACACCAAACTAGTTGTAGAGAAACACCTTAACAAAATGGCAAAGTTGAGAGAAAACATCAATATATTTTAAATGTTGCAAGATCATTATTATTTCAAGCCCATCTTCCAAAAATTTATTGGTCATATTGTATTTTACATGCCATTTATTTGATCAATCATTTACCTACACTTGTTTTGGCACACAAATCTCCTTTTCAGATATTGTATAAACATAGCCTTGATTTTACTGATCTTAAAGTCTTCGGTTGTCTCTGTTTCACTTCTACAATCACTCATCAACGTACTAAGTTTGATCCTAAAACTCATAAATGCATGTTTCTTGGTTATAAACCGGGTACCAAAGGTTTCTTGGTTCTGGACTTAAAAACTAGAACTATTTCTGTTTCACGAAATGTTTTCTTTTATGAGTCTATTTTTCCTTGTAGTGCCTTTGATGATTTTCCCCTACCTGATTCCGTGACCCTACCTCAAGAGTTTCCTGCTCTTGATTATCCCCTGTCTACTTTACTAACTCTATGTCCAGCCCCTTCTCCCATTGATACTTCCCTTTCTCCAGTCCTTAGGCGTTCTACTAGAACCAAAACCCTACCTTCATATTTGCATGATTATCACTATGCTCTTCATTGCACATCAGTCATACCAGATTCTATGGAAATAGGTACTCATTATCCTCTTTCTCATGTTCTCTCTTATGACCATTTATCTTCATCTCATCGTTCTTTTGCTTTATCAATTTCTATTGATGATATTCCAAAAACATACTCAAAAGCCATTAAACATGAGGGTTGGAGGAAAGCTATTGAGGCTGAATTAGATGCATTACAACAAAAAAAATACTTGGGTGTTGACTGATCTTCCTTTTGGTAAGCGTTATATTGGGTGTAAATGGGTTTTTGCTAAGATATATAATTCTGATGGATCATTGAATCGTTATAATGGTCATTTAGTTGCCCAAGGATATACATAAATTGAGGGTATAGATTTTAATGATACTTTTTCTCTGGTAGCTAAGCTTACTACTGTTCGTGTTTTGTTCGCTCTTGCTGCTGCTCACAATTGACATGTTAAACAGTTGGATGTTAACAATGCTTTTCTTCATGGTGACCTTAATGAGGAAGTTTACATGTTGCCACCTCCTGGTTTGTCTCTTACTTCTCCCAACCAAGTTTGTAAGCTACAACATTCTCTTTATGGTCTTAAGCGTGCTAGTAGACAATGGTTCTTTAAGCTTTCTAAAGCACTTATTAAATGTGGTTATCATCATTCACATGTTGATCATTCTATTTTTATAAAGAATACTGCTACTTCTTTATTGCCATCCTTGTGTATGTGGATGATATTCTGATTAGTGGTACTGATTTGGCTGAAATAAATCATATGAAAGCATTTTTGGATGATTGTTTTAAGATTAAAGACTTGGGAGATGCAAAATATTTCCTTGGTTTGGAAATTGCTCGAAGTTCTAAAGGCATTTCTGTTTGTCAACGCAAGTTCACCTTAGATATTTTGGTTGATACTGGTTTTTTTGGAGTGTAAACCATTTGCTACTCCTATGTCTCGAGATTTGAAATTGTCAGCAGATTCTGGTGTTCCTTTGGCTGATGGTTCTGTTTACAGAACTATTGTTGGTCGTTTATTGTATCTTACAAACACTAGGCCAGATATTTCTTTTTTGCTGTTCACTAATTGACCCAATTTCTGCAACATCCTATTGATCTTCATCTTAAGGCAGCACATAGAGTGCTTTGTTATCTCAAATCTGCTCCTGGCCATGGCTTATTCTTTCTTGTTACATTTGCCATGAAATTAAGTGCTTTTAGTGATTCTGATTGGGCAGGTTGTCTTGATACTAGGCGTTCCATTACTAGATTTTGTGGTTTTTTGGATCAGGCCTTAGTTACTTGGCGTTCAAAGAAACAACACACTGTATCTACATCTTCTTCTGAAGCCGAATATAGGGCTTTAGCTAGTACAACTTGTGCACTTCAATGGTTGTCTTATTTGTTAAGAGATTTTGGTATTTCTACTGATTTTCCTGCTTCTTTATACTGCAATAACCAGTCTGCACGCCACATTGCTTCTAACCACACCTTTCATGAGCGCACCAAACACCTTGATATTGGCTGCCATGTTGTTCATGAGAAGCTACAACAGGGACTGATTCATTTGCTTCCAATTAAATCTAAAGATCAGCTTGTAGACATCTTTACTAAGCCTCTTGCTCCTACATCTTTTTGTACACTCCTTTCCAAGCTAGGCATGATTGACATACATGCTCTAGCTTGAGGGGGGTATTATAATATATTACTGTTCTCATTTGTAAATAAATGTATATGCAGTTATATTAGTTAGTGTAAACAGAAATTAGTTAGGGATAACTTCCTCTATGATGATGTAAATATAGGGAGTTAGTTATTTACCATTTGTGTATATATATGTGATGTACAGATTGATAGAAACTAATTCAATACAATCATTTTTCCTTCTCTTCTTGCTTCACGATACTAGGGGCAGACTTGGGGAAAGGAGTAATGGTTGACTGGAGAAGACGAAGTTGATGGGGGCCAATCTGATGAATAGAATCGAAGTTGATGGAAGATGCTCTATTTTAGTTCTAGAACTTTGGTTGGTTGTGAAGTTGGAGATAAATGTGCAGGAAGCAACAAATCATCCAAGAAAAGCTAACAGCGACAACTAAATGCCGATCTTCATGGAAGGAGGGGGTAGTGGAATGTAAAATTGTTTTGTGGATTTGTTTTTGATATATTTCTTGTTTATGGGTTGTTTACAACTTGAGGAAGACAAGGAGATGGAATGCAAAAGATGAGAGAGAGGAAAGGGATTAGCTGACATGACAATGAGTTAGATTATTGAGTGCTACGTCATAATGCCATGTCAGAGTCTCAGTCAAACAAAACGATCAAACTTAACCATTGTTAACTCAAGAGTAGCATTGTTATGTTTTTAAATGTCGAAGGCAACATTAAAACTAAAAAAAATTTCAGGGCAACATTGCGCATAGATGTGTATTTTCGAGACAAATTTGCTACTTAACTCTTTTAAATACCCCACTTGCCTTGTTTGACTAAAGAGCCTTATTGCCCCTTGAGTTTATACATGCATACATAAATACATACATACATACATACATACATACATACATATATATATATCATCTTCTCTCTCTATTTTTTTCAATATTTTGATTTCTAATTAATTTTTTAATAATAATAATGATAGATTATTATTATTCCAACATTTTACTTAATCTCTTAAAATAAAAATTAGGATC
Source organism: Acacia confusa (assembly GCA_037074495.1). Lineage (NCBI taxonomy): Eukaryota > Viridiplantae > Streptophyta > Magnoliopsida > Fabales > Fabaceae > Acacia > Acacia confusa. Next base: position 8,734,316 of record CM073509.1, read on the forward strand.
TTACAGTTGTAATTTGTGAAGAAGCTTATCCTCAACATTTTACATTAGCAGTTGTATAATTAATGGCTGATAGGAGCAACGACCCTTCGTTAAACATATGTGACGGTGCTTCTTTATCAGCTTAAATGAATTTTTACTTGCTTATTTAGAATAAAATATTTATACATTGGTTTCAAGTTATCATATACGTTTCTAGGAGCTAAAATCATGAGGGGCAATTTAATGTAAAAAAATTATGAATAATAATTTAATACATTTTTTTTTTAAAAATATATCTTCCACTTATCCTATATGATTTTTCTTTTCAGAATAATTGTATAATTTCTCACGATTGACCACTTGAAAAACAGGAGCTTGTGAAAAATGATCTCTTGAGGCAACTCATCAGAGCTACTTTAATTAAAAAAAAGGTTAAAAATATTAGTTCGATCATATATAAAAAGTTATATATATATACACACACGGGAGTGACCCCGAAAGGATCGGAGAAGGGAAAGGGAGAATTGCAGAGACAAGAAGCAGAGATGAAAAGAAAATCAAAACATAAAATTGCAGAAAGTAAACGTGTAAAGAGAAAAGAAAGAAATGAAACTAGAAGAGGAGGTAATCCTTACCAGATCCAGTTCATCTGAAGAAAGAGAGGAGTCATGTAGATGCAGAACATAACAGAAAATATAAGTTTATTAATGAAGAAAGCTTACAAGGAAGCACTGGAAAACAAAGGTAGAGAAAGCAGAACGAAAACAGAGAAGAGGAGAGTGTATTCGGAAGCTCTCTAAAAACTTGGTACCTCTAATTGAAGAGGAGCCCTGCTTATATAGAGAAGTTTCCTACACTGTTTGTACAGTTCCGGTGGATTACCTAAATTGTTCTGTTTAGTGCACAGTTCCAGTGAATTACTGGTACTATTCAGTTTAGTGCACAATGATCTACCGACGCTACAGTGCAAAATAATCTACATTTTACAGTGTATTATGCTACAGTGAAAACGTAAATATTAACAGTTTACATTTGAAAATTTTGTCCTATACATGGAAATACTAAGTTTGGTACTTCCGTCAGGGACATTAGGTTTAATTTTGTCCTATACATGGAAATACTGAGTTTGGTACTTCCGTCAAGGACATTGAGTTTAATCTTCTCCCAGGTTGACAACAAAGTCTTCTTCGTCATCACTTTGGTGTTGGGCTTCTGCTTGTTTGGAGGACTCAACTTCACCTTGTTGTAATTGTGCAAGCATAATGCTAAGTTGTTTGATATATTCTTGTTTATCTGAAGCAGCTGCTAAGGTAGTTTGAACAAAATTCTTCTAGTTTAAGAACTTGCTCTGTTCCTTGGCACAAAGAAATTTGGGATTTTCCTTGAACCATTGTTCAACTGCTCTGGAATCTACCTTACTCTGGGTAAATTTAGCCCACCATCTTACGTAAGGTAATCTTTGCAAGAATGGTAGTAAAGGAAGACTCCTATCCTCATGAGAGAACCTGTATTGCCAAGAAAAAAATCCAGGATACAGATAGTTTTGAAAACTAGTGGAGTTCAATCGGAAAAGGATCTCCACCACGGTTAGATTTTTCTTTAAAAAGAGTCAATGTTTTCATTATTTCTGGTCGTAAAATTTGGGGAATTCGCCCAAAAAATAACCACCATTGTAGAAACCATTGAGGAAAGGTGTAGTTATTTCCTTTTTTGAAATAAATAAACCAGGTATGTTTGAAAATTCTGTTTTGATCCTAAAAAATATTATACCAGGTAGCTATATAATCCCAGTAAGTATATCCTTCTGAATCAAAACGGATATTGAAATTCCTTGGTTTATTTAAATCTTGGCCCCACTGAGAGGGCGTAATTATTTTTAAAATATGAAGAGTAGAATGAGTTGTTAATGTTTCATCCTCCTTTGACGTGTATCGAGATAACTCGATAGATTGAGAATGAACCAAAATTAATTCATAATACTCTCTGGTTTTAAGCATGTTTGTGGGAGGAAAATGTCATCCAGGAGGGAAAATCTTAGCAGCAGTTTGGTTGGCTGTTTCAAGGAAAAAATCAGGCTCTATTTGGACAATATTTCTTACACAATGATGTTTGTGTGTATAAGGAGTGTCCAAGGGGTTTACAGCCTGAGGGATTGTTAAAGTTTGGGATAATGGAGGCTTTTTCTTGGCAAGTTGAAGAGCAAATTCTTTATTGATAGAATCGTACTCTTGTTTACTAATAACCTGTAAGGGGGCAGGTAATGATAGAGCAAGAGTTTGTGTTGTATCATTTATTGCCAATGGTTTGTTGCTTCTTTTTGCTAATACTTCCTCCCAAGTTTGATTTAGAGGTTTCGTAACATAAGAGTCAAGCGTTTTCTTTGCGGGTTTAATGGGAGTAAGTTTGAGGTTTGGAGTAGATGACTCCGTTTTAGGGGTAGATGACCCAGATCGGGAGGTTACCTGTGACTTAGTTCCTTGAGTTTGAGAAACTAATTGACTGGTTGATCCCTATGTTTGTTGAGATTGCTACAGCAGAGAAGTTTGTTGCTACAGAAACTATTTAATAAATTCTTCTAACTCTTGGCTAGAAGGAGGTCTTTGAGCATCTTGGGATAAGCTCTATTTATCTTCCTCTTGGAGGAGTTGTTTATCTTTGGATTCTTCTCCAGGTTTCTTTTTTGTAGGCATTTTCTAGAAAGAAGAAGGTTTGTGGGTTAGTTTACTCTCAGATTCAACTACCTTGTAAAAACTCACGGGTAAGGAAATCTGGAAGAGAGTTGGAAGTGCCTTTGATGAATTCAATGTCAAAATAAAAAACACTTAAAATTGCCTGCCATCTAGCAAAAATTTGTTTTGATGCAAGATTTTTGACATCTTTTTGCAAAACATCTTTCGCATATTTGCAATCAATACGAATTAAAAAAATTTTATTCAACAAATCAACTTGAAATTTTGAAACACATAAAACAATGGCCAAAATTTCTTTTTTAATTGTAGAATACTTTTGCTGGGCAGAATTCCAATGTTTAGATGTAAAAGAAATAATTTGTTCTTTTCCATCAACACTTTGTTTAAGGATTCCTCCATAGCCTACTTCAGAAGCATCTGTTTCGACTATTTTAGGGGCAGAAGGAATTGGAAGGCTAAGGCAAGGAAGCTCTTTAACCTGTTGTTTGATTTGTTTAACAATATTAGTATGAACATCAGTCCAAGGAGGTGGATTTTTGTTCAATCGCTGATGAAGAGGTTTAACAAAATTACTGAGTTGAGGAATAAACTCAGCAACATAGTTTAAACAACCCAAGAATCTTTGAAGTTGGGTTTTATCAAGAATCTGGTCTGGGAATTTATCTGCAAATTGAATTGCTCGTTCAATAGGGGTTACGGTACCTTGGTGAATCCAGTGACCAAGAAACCGAACTGTTGTTTGGAAAAGACTGATTTTTGGTTTAGAGACCACTAAACCATTTAATTCTGCAGTATGAATAAATTTGAAAACATGTTTAAAATGTTCTTCTAATGAATTTGAAAAAAATCAGAACATCATTAATATATACAATAATGTACTGACTTTGATCATTAAAGATCTCATTCATAATCCTTTGAAATTCAGAAGGAGCATTTTTCAAACCAAAAGGCACAACGTTCCACTCATACTGTCCAAAAGGTATAGTAAAAGCAGTCTTATACCTATCCTTTTCTGAAATCTGTATTTGCCAAAATCCAGATTTCATGTCAAATTTGGAAAATATTTTTGCAGAATGTAAATGTTTTAGTAAATCAGCCTTATTTGGAATTGGATAACGAATCCATTCAAGAGCTTCGTTAAGAGGTTTATGTTCATGACAAGTCTGGGAGTACCACGTTCTATTTCAGCATTTTTATTGACATAGAATGCAGCACAAGACCAAGGGATTCGGTTTTTTCGAATGAGTTTTTTGTCAAGAAGATCTTGAATTTCCTTTTTACAAGTTTCAAGAAGTTCTTGTGACATTTGTATTGGCTGAGCTTTTGTTGGAATCTGTTTTTTAGAAAAATTTGGCTCATAAGGAAGATCTACCATATGTTGTTTCCTATTCTAGAAATCATTTAGCAAATCAGCACAGACAGTTGTTTGATGGATTTTCTGGAGACAAGATTGGATTCTTTGTTGAACAACAGGATCTTGGAGTTGTTGTTCAATCCATTTAAAAGAGACTTCATCTCTGAGAAAGTTGATTTGATTTTGTTTAAGGAAAATAGGATTTAACTCCTTTAATTTTGGTTTTTGAGTAAAAGGAAAGAAAATCTTTTCTCCAAAATATAGTTTAACAAGTCCATCAGATTCAACACCAAAGGGAATCAATAATTGGGCAAAAGATGCTCCAAGAATGATTTGAGTTCCCATATCTTTTATCAAAATAAAAGGTGTCTGAACTTGCCAACTACCATTTTTTATAGTAACATTTGAAAGTTTATACTGAACGGCTAATGAAGATCTATTCACAGCACTATACCTTTCAGTAGTTTTTTCAAAATATTTAGTTGGCACTAAACCTTCCAAAATACAATTAGCTTGTGCCCTTGTATCAAATAATACAGATTGTTCTATAACAAGATCATTATTAATAATGATTTTTGCTTGTATATAAAACTTCTGTAAGAAAATTTTTGAAATAGCATTTAAAAACGGAGTTTCATCAAATTCAGGAGTCTCATCTATGTTTTCCTTTTCTAAAATTGAGCCAACATTCTCATTAGATGGAGGAGTTTGATCAGAAGAAAGAATCTCTTGAATATGCAATAGAGCAGATTCATGAGAATCTCTGGAAGATTTAAGATTTTGAACTTCAATTTTAAGGTTATTAACCTCAAATTGAAGATCTTGAATGGTTGTGGGTTTAGTTGAACGTTTAAACTTTCCAATGTTTTGGTCAGATCAAAGTTATTTTGGAAAATAGATAGTTTATCAGAAGATTTAGAAGAGGATGGAGAAGGGGACTGTGATAAAATATCCTTGAATTTTGAGAGATATTCAGTTTTATCACAATCGGGAAGTTTATTAATGACATCAAGGAGCAAATCTTGCTCTTTAGTGATGACATTTATTGTATGAGAAGAATCATCAGACGTTGAATTGAATTCATCATCTTGAATCAGGTTCAGGTTCTCAGAAGAAATAGAAGATGATTCTTCCTCAAATCCAGAATTTGTATCTAAGAGAAGATTGTTTATTTGGTTAAGGAGAGATTATTCAATCTGAATGTTTCTGATTTTGTTGGAGACACGACAATACTTAGCATAATGACCAATTTTCCCACATCTAAAACAAGTCACCTTCCCTTTTCCTGGAGAAATTTGTTTAAAATCCTTTTGTGGTTTTGAAGAAAAATTCTTTTTTTTTTCTTTTATAAAATCATTTTTTATCATAACGAGGATAATTTTTGTAAACACATTTTTCTTTGAAAGAAGATGAATTAAATCAGGAAGTTTTGCGTTTTGGCTTTGAACAAGAGGGAAGACCAAACTGTTCACAAAATGATCCCAATTCTTTCTTGTTGATACTCTTTTCTTTTGCAAGTTGATGTTTAATACCATCATCTTGACAAATTTTCAAAGTAGTTTTTTGAACAAAAGAAATTAACTCTCCATACGTTAGAGTTCCATAAGGAATATTGCCATTATACAAGGTTCGTATTTTATCTCTAACCTTATCACCAAATGATTGTGGTAATCCGGCTAGAAATTTTTCTTTCCAAAATCCTTGATTGGCATAATCTCTTAAAAGGACTCTAGTTAGGAAAGCATCTTTATACCATCTGAAATCAGACAAGGTCCGACATCGGATGTTAAAAAGAAGTTCAGAAGAGCGATCCTTCCAGATAGTTGGATCACCAACAAAATGCTTTACAATTGTAAAAAGAAGGGTATTAACAGAATCTTGTAAGGGTTCACCATTGTAAAGTATTGGAGTCCCATCAGGTTCAGTTTTGATAGAACAAAAAATATTTGATTTTTCATCAGAAGACAAATAGAAATCCCACCATCCTTTAAGTTGTCCAGTAAAACCAGAAACTAAAAGGTTGGTTATTTGTTCTTCTGAATAATTGTTTGTAGTTTGATAAGCAGTGCTTACCATTGTCATCTGCTGTAAAATTTATAAAATATTTGTCTCACTTTGTCCATCAATATTCCATTCATAAATATCGTTGGAATTAAAAGATTTGAAAGTTTGGTTTTGGCGTTCTTCAGTTAAAATATCTAAAGGACTAGGCTTTGAATAATATAACTTTAAAGATTTTTGCCAGTTTGGAAAATTCTTTGAAGATTTTTTCCAATGTTGACGGTTAATTGCAAAAGCAGATTTTGAAGATTCAACATCAGAAAGTTTATCAAAATTCATAACTTGTTTTGAAGAAGATTCTGAAAGAGGCGTGTCAGGAATGACTTGTTGTTTTAATGAAATATCAGGACTTTGGGGCTCAGAAACTTGATTAAGATGTCTTAATCTTTGGTCAATTTATGCTATAAGTTTTGCCTTGTTTTTATCTTGGATTCCAGCCTTGATTTTTGGATCAAGTTGGAATGGTTTAAATAGAGGTTGAATTGGTGGGGATGGTTTAGAAGAAGTTTGTGAAGGAGAAATTTGAGAAGGGGCAGAAAAAGTTTTATCGACCTGATCTCCAATAATTTGAAGATACTGATTTGTATAATTATTTTGTTCCATAAGACTCTTGAAGTCTTTTGGACCAATTGCTTCTTCAGAGTTCCGAGTTTTGAATGGGGAGGCAATAATGGGAGTTTGTGATCTATCTATAACTCCAGGAATCTGATATGGCCTTATTAGAGGAACTTCTGAAGAAATAGTTTGTCCTTCAAGGGTTTTCCAATCTCTTTTGGTCATGTTTATCATTGTTGTAAATGGATATTCTATTTCTTATTGTAAAGCATATGTTTCAAACCAATCAAAAAATGGAATATTCACTTCATACTTGTCAAGGAAACTGTAAAATTTTTCTTGGACTTGTTGTCTAAAAAGTCCTTTAAAAGTTTTAAAAAACCAGTTCCTTTGGCAAATATTTGATTCTGAATAAAATTCCTTTTGCAAACTTTGTTTATCAATTTGAAATTGATGTTCAAGAACACCAATCATTGAAGGTTCACCTAATTCAGTATAACTTATAGAGTCTACTGAATTTTGGTCATCCTCTCTTTGATAGTTTGCATGAGGAATTGTTCCAGAATTATCAATTCCTTGAATTGACACATTTGTAGATCGATTATCAGTTTGTTGGGGTGGTGGTATAGGAGTTTGAGGTGGAGTATGAGTTTGTGGAAGAATATGGGTTTGTGAAGGAACATGTGTTTGTGGAGGTGGAAGATGAATTACCGATGGTAAAGATCATTCTGAAAAACTAGAACTCCCTGGTAACTCTGAGTTTACAGATCTAAAATCCTCATATCTTGAGGATGTAGATGAAATAGAATTCCTATGTCTTCCAAAGGTCATTTTTACTGATCCTAACTGAGACTGGGAAATTCTAATGATTTGGGAAACAGGCTTTGGAATAGGTTGTACAGCCTTTTCTATAACCCATTCATCAGGAAGTGTTACATCTCTCCACATGATTGTTTAGGGAATCGTGGTGTTTGTGTGTGAATTGTCTATTAAGAAAACAATTGTTTGTCCATTGTCAGACAAACGATGAACATTTGGTGCAGAAGAGGTTGAGACCTTATACTGTATTCTATACATTAGAGCTACAAGTATAGATCCGGACTTCATGTTAAGACCATGGAGTTTAAGGTTCAGTTTAAGAATGTCCAGAACGTTTTTGTCTCTAAGATCAACCGTTTGAGAAGGATAGCAGTTGAAATAGACAAGACCATTATGTAGTCCGAACTTAGCAGCAGCCAACAAAGAGTCAGCAAAGGCATAATGCCTTGCATCTCTGAGACAGACTAATCCAGAGACATTAAGGCCTCTTCGGATTAATGGTTTAAGAGCAACTTGTACACAATCGATGTGTAAAAAGTTGTAATTTTCATGATGTTTTTGGATGGAGTTTGAAGATAGAAGAAAAAATTCTTCTTTTTCAGGTTGGACAGAGATGGATTCCTCAACAGTCTTGATTACATAATCAGACTTGTCGGCCCATCTCTTTTTATCTTTAAAAATGTCTTTTTCCATAGCTGGAAGAGTCCAATCATCGATTGTTTGGCTTATATCTCTGAACTGAATTTCTTCGTCAAAGATATGGTTTGAGGAAGAGCAAATGCTCTTAGAGTTTATGATTATGTTTGGTGTAGAGGATGAGGAGGAAGAGGAAGAACGACGAGAAAAAGTGCGGAAAATAGAAGACATGATCAAAACAGAAAATACAGAAAATTAAATGAGAATTTAAAAGTGCAAACAGAAAAAGTGAGATGAACAACAATAATTTAAATCTCCCTTCAATTACTATCTTCAGCTTCAGGTTCCATAAAGATATATATTTAAGAAATCTACCAGGAATTTACCAACCAACTCCTTGAGTATATCTCTTCCAAGCCTCGCATGATTGTTTTTCCTTTTCTCAATTAGAAATTGACTATTATTTTACTGATCATAAAAATTTAGCATAGGTTTATCCTCCAAACAAAAAGTAAAATACAGAAATTAAAATGACAGAAAGTAAAAGGCAGAAATTAAAATAACAGAAAGTAAAATACAGAAATTAAAATACCTAATCCGTCCAATCTGGCAGTTCTAGGTGATACCCTAAACCATCCACTAAGGAGGTTTATTTGTCTGGTTTTCTTTTAAAATTATACACCTGGGTACATGATATCCTACAGTGGGGCATAGCTCGCCTGCCAACTCCCGGACTTATGGACTTACAACCATTCAAGCATCCCACTACTAAAAATCAGATGTCATGTACTTGAATGTATAATTTTTCGGAATTCCAGACTCTTTATATATATATATATATATCACCTATCTTTTTTTATCATTTTTTTGTTTTGAAATGTTTGCAATCCCTTAGGAATTAGCATCGAGGAGCTTTCCCGATCTCACTTTTCAGAAAGTAATCACTCCTCCCGTCGTTAAGACATAAAGTCGCAATAAGATATTTTAGACTCTGGAAATTATAAGGAAGAATTACCATTACCTTGATGAATTAGTCAGCAGTCAGCACAATCAAAATCACAAGCACACCCTTAGGAAGGTTGACTTGGAATTCAAGTCAAAATGTGCTATTCTTTTCCTCCACGAAACGTATGAATAAGATGGTGATATGACATATTTGGAATTCGAAAGACAAATTTCAAATTCATTATATCTTTATTTGCCAATTACAGACTGATAGATCAATCACAATCAAAGAATAAATAGTTCTCATTTAAAGTACAACCACAATGCCGAGTCAAGAGACTTATTTAGAATTAACATCGTCATGCATTAATGTAAATAGCTAGCCTCATCCTTGATCGTATGCTCGTTACTGATCCAAAATCAAGAAGAAAAAGTTGACTTTACCTGGCTTCTAACAAGGTCATAGATATTTTGTTACTTGAAGGAGTTGCATTATTGTTAGGAGATTCTCCCTTAATTGGGATATGATCCAAAAGGAAACCAGGTTCTTTAGGCTCAGGCAAGACACCCTCACTACTCAACATTATAACTACAGATGTCATATCTGGCCTATCATCAGCGTGATACTGCACACAAAGAAGACCGATGTGAATGCATCGCAATACTTCTGATTCAACATAAGACATCTCTAAATGTTCATCGGCAAACTTTAGTGGGGCTTCCTCATTCCACAACCTCCAAGCCTACAACAATTTAAAACATTGAATCAGTTAAAATTTCACTATGGATATAAGAAACGTTAAGCTCTTTGTTACTAACATGTCCAATAAGATTCATGCTTTGGCTTGACAAGAAGGGTCCTCTGTTTTTCTTGCCACTCACTATTTCTAGCAATAATACTCCAAAGCTGAACACATCTGATTTGACGGAGAATAGTCCATAAATTGCATATTCAGGAGCCATATAACCACTATTATATGTCATAAAGTAGTTAATATCATATCTAATAATGTGCTTACACGAAAACAAAAGATAATAAGGTATACTTACTATGTGCCAACTATTTGCTTTGTATTATCTTCAATTTTGTCACCTCCAAATATTCTTGCCAACCCAAAGTCTGAGATTTTTGGATTCAATTCACCATCCAATAATATATTACTTGCTTTAAGGTCTCTATGGACAATTTTTAATCTAGAATCTTGATGAAGATACATAAGCCCTCGTGCAACTCCACAAATAATGTGAAAGCGCTTGGACCAATCAAGAAGTTTACTTTCAGAACCTACAATTTTTTAATGTAATGATACTTTCATTATCCAATAAGAGATAAAATTAAAGCTTAAAGTGTGCTGATTGGGCATACAAACCAAAAATAAATGAATCTAAGCTCTTGTTGGGCATGTATTCATATATTAGCATTTTCTCCTCTCCTTGTATACAACAACCAAGAACCTTGACAAGATTATAGTGCTGAAGCTTGGCACACAACTTGACTTCAGTCATGAATTCACTCAGACCTTGGAAAGAACCTTTTGAAAGCCGTTTCACCGCAATTTCTTGGCCGCCCACAAGTATACCCTACCATTTTTACCTTATATGAATAATTGACAATATGTAACATCATAAATCAGAATAGTAACGGCAATATTTTACTCTCAGTATTAAATTAATTTCAAACTTACCCTATATACAGGACCAAAACCACCTTTACCAAGCTTGTTGTCGGGCGAGAAGTTGTTAGTAGCATTAGCTATTACGGCAAGTTCATATATGCGTTGCTCCATATTTCCTTCATAGCCTTCTTCGTTGTTTACATCCATCAAAGTTTTTAGCTCTATATTTCCGTCAGAGCCTTCTTCTTTGTTTCCTGCGAACAAGGTTTTCTTAATTCACTTTCGTCAATCAAATGAAATATATAAATAGGAAAAAAAAACAATAAGTTGCATTAGCGATTTCAAAATGCCATTTATATAGGTAGCTCCATATTCCTTTAGGAGCCTTTCTTGTTGGTTACTGTTAAAAAAGGTTTTCACTATAAAATTTGATACACTAAATGAGAGAAATTTAAAAAATAAACATAGCGAAAGGAAATCATTCATTGGGAAACATAATGACATCAAGCTCAATCATATTCAGTTATCCTCCAGGCTACCCCTGACTTCGTAAGAAGAAGGGTAGGGGGGAAGGTAAAGGCAGTCGCAATGGGAATGTTTACCTATAGAGGTTCTTGTACGGATGTAAATGTAAAACAAGGTGAAAAGCATCACAACAGCCAGCACAATGGTCAGTATTACAGCAATCACCTTTATCTTATTTCCATTAGCTTCATCGAGTTCAGCTACGCAAGGAAATGAAGAGTTAATTCACAAAAAGATGAGTCTGCTAAATCAACCGAAAGACGATTGAAAGAACATGAAAAGGCCACACCTGTTTCAAGAGAAGCAAGGCGAATATATAAATCCTGGTCATCGAAGGGAACCTGCCTTATATCAATTAAATCACCGAACCACATAACACAACCACTCCCTCCTTCCCTAATATCTGAATTAGCATAAGCGTTACAAGAACAATTTTCCCAGCATTTGGATTTGCATTCCTCAAGTGTCATACTTGCATCAACCCACGTGTATGTAGTATCTGGCAATTTCAGCCCACTAAACTTGACAAAATAATCCTTGTTTCTTTCCCTGCAACTCCATGATTTATTGCGGATGCAACCTTTTGACCAGTCCATAGCATTCCAATTTTTGGGTGATTTCGGCAAGAATCCTGTCAAGCACTGGCATATTGGTGTCTGACCGAGGACGCAGTTTCCATTTGGGCCGCAACGATTATACATGTCGCAATTATCACCTGGCGAAAAACTAAAAGTAATCCACCTTTGATCATCTTCGCTCCATATTAAGTCCACTAGAGAGTATAATGTTTGGTTGAAGACAAATCTCGTAATCAGTGACTCATTTATGATTTTATAAACCAAGAACACCTCATCTTTATTCCAGACAAACTTCATTTCATCAAGTGGATTCCTCGTCACATGAGAGTAGCCACTCAACCGGACACCATTCCAGGGGCCACTCCTTGAAAGCTGTGTTGAGCCCAGCCAGTTTGCTGTCTCAGGATAATTGTGTAGCAAAATCTCTGATCTAAAGTCTCCAGTAGAAGGGTCGTCCCAATTCTTCCAAGCTGTACAACGTCGATTAAGGCGAGTTCTGAGGTCCCATCCAAACTTCATTCCTGGCAAAATTGTATCAGAAGGATAGTCAAAGCTTTGCCACAAGTAATTTTGGGGCTTTAGATCTTTCCCTTCTCTTAGAACCAAGTTTCCTGAGCCTAAAAGCTGCAAAATTGGACTCAAGGCCTTCGTGGTTGAATTTACTGACCAAACTACAGTCTCATCATGGCTGAGAAGTACAAAATGTCCCTCTTTGTTTATGCTCAACATGCCAGAGTTGTTTTTGATGGGTCTGTCTCGGTTGGCAACCCAAACAACAGTTCTGCCAGGGATTTTGTGGTACCAGATCCCAACATAGCGGTCTGTGGAACTACCTGGGCTGAAGAAACCCATTTCGAAGATTTCATTTTCAGAAACCAAGGTCTGGCCATCAGGAAGAGACTCAAACTGGGTAAGGGTATCAGTTGCAAAAGAAAACCTGGAGAAGAACAAAAGCAGATGGGGAAGAAGAAGCAAATAAGGACGAATAGCCATTGATTCAATGAATCGGTCTAAACTAAAAAGAATAAATCTACCAGAAATCCTGATGGGGCACGCGTTGAAAGGGCAGCCAATAAGAAGTTTGCAGTTGACTATGTGCCTTTCTACTCGTAAAAACTGTTCTCTTTCCTTCACTATACGATTAAGATAATGAGTTTTTCTTTTTCAACTACTAGCCTGGCTGCGTGCGCAGGGGGTTGATATATATATATATATATAAAAGTTTAGGTAGTGTGTTGAAATATTGCTCATAAAATATTGTTATAGAACTAATATTATTTTTAAAATATTTTTTTAGAAGCAATTTTAGTATCACTTAATTCTCAAAAGTGGCGCTTCGTTTTTTTTTTTAAAGGAACAATCAACCTCCAAAAATAATTTTTAATGCAATTTTTCCTTTTCCCCCCAATATTTTCTGAATCGATTTTTCTGTATCCATATTTTTAATGTATCTTTAACATTTTTAATAATTAGTCTTTTAATTTATTCAATAGTATAATGACTTATCTTGAACATGATCAACTCTAATATTTTATTATTTGGACAAAACCTACATCCAGTCCAACCAATAATTATCCCATTAATAAATGCTAGTTGGATTTTTTTAAACAGGTCATCAAAATAATCAAAATAAAAGGAGTATAATGACTTAGACCCTGTTTTGCATAGCATTAAAATGACTTAATTTGGTGTTTGGGATAGCGTTGGGTTGTAATAGGCTTCTGGTCAAAAAGTGACTTTTAAAGAGAAGCCAATAGTTGTAGCTCTTGGAAAAAATTCATTTATGCTAAAGCTATTTAACACATAAATCATATCTACAATATGATTTTTAGAGAGAAAAAGCTCATAAGGAAAAAAAGTCATTTTTACCACTGCTATCATTGGCAGAGCTACATTGTCAATTGGGAGGGTAATGCCCCCCTTGAATTTGCAAACTTTTTTTAAAAAAAAAATAGGTAAAGAAAAAAATTTGGAGATTGATTGTCAATAATAATAAAAAAAAAGATATGCCCGATCTTTATTTATCTATTTTCATGTTGTTGTGTGTCCAAAACAGGGAAAGAAAAAATAAAAGTTTGAGCTATGAGAGGGATTAAAGTTTAAGTTTCTTCTATTTTTTTATTATTATTGTAAATTAAAAATTATATCAATTGTTATTATTGTCATTTACCATATTTTAAGATGGAAAAGTGTTATATAATGTCAAGTGGTATTAGTACTAAATGTTCTCAATCTGAATATTCCTTTTAAAAAAAATTTCGGGGGCAGTCCCGACCCCAACCCTGAATTCCCCCAATGGTGCCCCCTTAATGAAAATCCTTGCTCCGCCCTGACCGTTATCATACACAGCGCTTGTATTTATTTGCATTCACTCAAAAGGAGGTGGCCGGCTTCACTTGTCTCTAATCTCTATGATTCTCTCTATTAACAGATCGAAGGGGGATGCCTGCAAATACGGATATGCTGTGAACGTAAAGACTACCTCTTGAACCTTCAAACTGTATGAAAGATAATAATGAAAGATACAAACATATTCTGTTTCAAACTTAATTTAATAATTTTGTAAAATGGATTAATTGAATCGGCCAAAAAAAAAACATGGGTGAATAATTGTATCCCACGTTAGCAAACAAGAGGACAAGAACCCTTACACTAAAAATCTTAAATGATAACATGAAAATAGTTAATAAAAAATGATTAGTTAATTAGGTTCATCTTCCTCTAATCTATTGTATAAAATATTAATTTAGATGTTCAGTGGAATGGAAAACCATCCATTTGATTGGTCTTCATGGAAGTAGTGGCCATGATAATATATTTTATGACGGCTTTACTTGATTAATTTCTGAGAAAATATCAGTGAAGTCTTAAGATAGAGAAAATATATAAAAAAAAAAAAAGTCTAAATCCTAAGTCTCAAGGACTTTTTTGATATTAATTATGAAAAGGTATTGAATTTCTCTTGTAAAAAAGTATCACAGTCAAAATAACTTTTTATGTTATCAAAATAACTTTATTAGTTGTTAAAATGTTCCTTTAAAAATTTCGTTGTCAAAATGTCTTTTCATATTGTCAAAATTCTCCAGGTTTCTAAAATTCTACATGCCAAAGAAAAATTTGGAGAATTTTTAATAACATGAAAAAATATTTTGACAACGAGATTTTCATAGAGACATTTTAACAATGATAAAACTATTTTGACAATATGAAAAATTATTTTGATAAAAGGACTTTTTTGATATTAGAATTCCGTAACTTATTTACAATTAATATAAAAAAAGTTCATAGAGACTTTTTTATAAGGGGATTTAGAGTTAAGACTTTTTTGATATATTTTTTTTTAACCTTGGGATCTCACTAATATTTTCCCTTAATTTTATATAATTGAAACCTAACTCCTAATTATTATATTTATGGCATGCATCGACACCTTGCTTACCAATACAAAGCATATTATTTATTTATATATTTGGAATTTGTTCGTTTCTTTGACCTTTAAGGTACTTTCGCTTAAAAGTCCATAAGCAAGTTAAATATAGCAGTCTTAAACAATGATAAATAATCAAAATCTTGATTATAAATTACATTTTATGAAGTGAATGGGGGAACATGGCGTATTTAATTATGGTTTAATTAATTATGAGAATCTTTATTGATGGATTCTATAAAATTGTTATAATTATTTAAATTCAATCGATGCATGGCTAAGAATATTAGTTTAATACCACCGTTTATTCACCCATGTTTTTGTATGGATATTCTGTTTCATATTGATAATAATGAAAGATAAAAGATTTTCCCCCACATATACTGAAGTAAACAAATTGGCCGACTCTGATATAATAAAATTGAAAAAATTATTAATAAATAAGTCCAAGATGGGTACTAAAATATTAGTTTAATACCACCGTTTATTCACCCTTGTTTTTGTATGGATATTCTGTTTCATATTGATAATAATGAAAGATAAAAGATTTCCCCCCACGTATACTGAAGTAAACAAATTGGCCGACTCTGATATAATAAAATTGAAAAAATTATTAATAAATAAGTCCAAGATGGGTACTAAAATGTGAAATATCAGTACTGAAAATATAAAAAGAATAGTGATAAAATATTAACTCAGAATATTCTAAGGGTAAAATTGCACTTAAAAATATTTTAACTTATTGAGTGCTACTAATTTTTTTTTTTAGTGCTAAATCACATTTACTTAACTATTTTCTTGAGAAGTTAACGGCAAAGTTTAAATTACTCAGAAAAAAAAAAAAGAAAACTTGAATTGCAAAATTTCTCTTAAAAAAATATTTTATGGGTAAAATTGTATCACAAGATGCTTTAAGGTGCTTAACACATAGAAAAATACTTTAGGGCAACCAACAAAGTCTTATATAATTAATAGATGGTGGGGTCTCTTAAAAATGATATTCCTAATTCGAATTAGGTCATTTACATAAAAAAAAGTTTTGTTGGTAAAGGTAAAACCCATTTCCGTAATGAAATTTATCTTATGTAAAGGATAATAAAAATATTTCATTAAGCTGGATTAACCTTAACCCAATGAAAAATCTATTTAAATTATGTAAATATATCTTACATTTAAGATTCGAGAGGTAGTAAAATGGAATGAGATGCTTTTCACCACATAATTGCACAAATAAATTATAGGGTTATGATACAAATTTAGCAATAAACTATTTTCTAATGGCACCCAACGCAACTAACTATTTTTCAGGTGCAAAATTAGACTTGATCAATTTATTTGGTAGCATTTATAACAATGTCATTAACCTGAGTTAACTTCTGTTACTTTTTGCACTGTAGGTTTCACCAATCATCTCATTCTTTGTTGTTTTGATACAGTTTTAGAAGGATTAAAGTGGAAATTTAGCAATGAATTATTTTCCTATAGGTATCCAATGCAATTATTTTTTATAAGAGTATTTACAAGACTAATATGAGTATTTACATTAACACTCTTACTTTATTTTTTTCATAAGAGTATTTACAAGACAAATACAATGATTTAAGAGAATCTATGGAGTTAAAAAATTTTAGTCATTCACATATATATTTGTCTTGTAAATGTTCTTATAAAAAAATTAAGTAAGGACATTATTGTCTTTTGACTAAAAAAACTCAATTTATTTTGACCTAAGGGGGTTCATTTAAAAATTTCTTACAAGATACGTATGTGAATAGCTCCCTGGATTCTATTAAATTTATTTATTTGTCCTATGAATACTTATATTTATCTTACAAATGCTTTTATGAAAAAATATTGTGTTCGGTGCCTATGAGGAAATAGTTTATTACTAAATTTGCACTTGAACCCTTCTAAAAATACATTAAAATAATGAGATAAGTACCAATTTTACCACGGAAGTTTTTCTTAGAGAGCACTGGTAAGACGAAAGTTTTTTTTTGGTCTCATTTTTGCCATGGAAGTCTGAAAAACGTAGCAAAAATGCCTTGCCATCACAGAATTTCCACGCCGACTATAAAAATGACACATGATGTTCCACACAAGAAGAGAAATTCGACACATAGGTTGTCGTCTCCCAAGCTGTGGTTGGTTAGATCATTACATGAAGAGAAAGAAAGCTTCATTCAGAGTCAAGGTGAAAATTTGATCTGCGAATCCATGGGTGAGTCCATAGCAAGTTCCATGCATGGGAGCCAGCAAAGGGTGGCGCGGTTAAAACGAGGAGGTCAAGAGCTACAATACGAGAGACAGGCGAGGATCTATCACTGTGGAATCGTGGCTCCTTTGTGTACGTCATGGACAGAGCAAAACCCAGGGTGAAGATTCTTTGGCTGTCGAAACTATCAACAAGTATGTTGGTCGAAATTTTGAGTTACGAAAATTGGTTTTTCAAAATCAGTTGTGGAAAATTAAATTTTGGTCGTGAAAATTTTGAGTTTCCATGACTGGTTTTTGAACAACCAGTCGTCGTAAGTTTCCACGACTGTTTTTTCAAAAATGAGTAATCGAAACTCAAAATTTTCATGACCAAAATTTTAGTTTTGACAATTGTTTTTTCAAAAATAGTTGTGGAAAATCAAAATTTTTACGACTGGTTTTGAAAAACCAGTCATCGTAACTTATAATTTTCACAACCAGTTGAGATCGTGTTGTCGATGAGCCAAACCTGACGATCTGTCAACCATTAACTCAAAAGTTCATGTGTAATTTTGCATCAGAAAAAAGCATTCCAATCGGACTCAGAGAACTCAACAAAAAGCAAGAAAAAGCTCAACAAAAAATATACTTTACATGTTTTCAAAGATTTCATACCTGAAAATCAAGGACCAATCTCTCCTATCGACTCAGAGAGCACATGCGCCACACAGTCGCAATTTCACTATTCTCTTCCTTCCAATCGGACTGCTTGCCAACTCACAAAACACATGCACCCCACTTTCTCCCGATTTCACCTTCCCCATCAATGCGATTTCACTTCTTTCTAGTTCTAGTTGTGTCAATTGCTTTGTTCCTCTTATATCATCTAATACCGTCGCCCATAACACGTGTGAGAGGAGGAGCTTATGTGTCAACCTATGTATCACATTTCTCTTCTTATGTGGCACGCCATGTGTCATTTTAACGGTTGACATGGCAATTTATTTCGTTAGGGTAGGGCAGTTTTGCTACGTTTTTCAGACTTCAATTCCATGGCAAAAATAAGACAAAAAAACTTCCGTCTTACCAATGTTTCATAAGGGAAATTTTGTGATAAAATTGATACTTATCTCTAAAATAATAGAGTGAGAAAACTGATGGGACTCATAGTGCAAAATGTAATAAAGTTTAACTCGGGTCAACAATGTTACTATAAGTACTACAAAATAAATTGATTTTGTCTACTTTTACACCTAAAAATAGTTAGTTGTGTTGGCGTCCATAAGAAAATAAGTAAATAGTACCTTTAATTATAAAATGGAATAAGCTTATCCTCAAAATATTACATTAGCAATTGTATATTTAATGGTTGGTACTTATTAGGAGCAACGACCCTTCATTAAACATATTTGATAGGGCTTGCTGATAAGCTTAAATGAATTTTTACATACTTAATTAGAACAAGATCATGTGGGGCAATATAATGTCAAAAAAAAAAACTAACAATTTATTGTTTTTTTCAAAAAATAGTTATATATTTTTGTCTTACAGTGATTGCATAATTTCTTACGATCGATCACTTGAAAGAAAAGCTCCCGTGAAACGATCTCTTGAGCAACACTGGGCCACTTTAACATTAAAAAAAAAGGTTTAAAAATATGAATTCGATATTGTTTAAGAAATTACACACACACACACATATTTCACTTATCCTCTTTATCATTTTTTGTTTTGAAACTGTGAGCAAATTCTTTAGGAATTTGGATCGTGCTCCTTAGTAGGGAGCTTTCATGATCTCACTTTTCAGAAAGTAATTATATCAATAGACTTAGGCCTTATTATTTGAAATTTGATACCACAAAGAAAAAATATAATAAAAGAGTTGGGCCTTATTACTATAGACTTGTAAGTGTAAATAAAAGATCTCGCGGGGAAAATAAAAAAAGGAGAGAAAATATATATATGCATTTGAGTAGAGGACGTGGAGGCAGCGAGAGGATTGAGTTGAGAACGCAAGTGAACTACGAAGACAAGGATGAAGGTGAAAATATTAAAAAAAAAAAAAAACGATGGGGTTAAATAAGTCACAGTAAGATATTTTAGACTCTGGAAATTATTCGGAAGAATTACCATTACCTTAATGAATTGGTCAGCACAATCAAAGTCACAAACACACCCTAGGAAGGTTGATTTGGTAGTCAAGTCAAAATATTGGAGTATTTTTCCTCCATTGAATGCAGAATTCAAAACGCAACGTCAAATTCATTGTTTCTCTATTTGCCAAATGACAAACTAACAGATCCATTAAATTTGTATAGGCAAGAAAAAGAAAAGGGTTCATTTCAAGGATGCTAAAGTTAAACTTAGCCAACTACCTATGTTTTTTTTTTTTGGGGAGTCAATTCCAACTTCTCGTAAATGCACTACAAGTTCGTGCAACTTTCATGCCTGAGGTATTCTTTGATAATGTATGGTGCAATTTTTTTAAATTTTTTTTAAAGTTATTTTCATCCAACACAATATCAACATCATCTTACATTAATGCAAAACACTAGTCTGATCCTTTAGACTATGCCCATTAGTGGTCCAAAATCAAGAAGTAAAATTGACTTTACCTGGCTTCTAACATGGTCACAGATATTTCATTACTAAAGGAGTTGCATGATTATTAGGAGATTCTCACCTAATTGGGATATGATCCAAAAGGAAACCAGGTTCTTTAGGCTCAGGCAAAACACCCTCACTACTCAACATTATAACCAAAGATGTCATGTCTGGCCTATCATCAGCATTGTATTGTAGATAAAGAAGACTGATGTGGATGCATCACAATACTTCAGATTCAACATAAGACCTCTCCAAACATTCATCGACGAATTTTAGTGGCACTCCCTCATTCCACAGCCTCAATGCCTACAACATTTCAAAACAATAGAATTAGTTACCAATTTCAACAAAGAGAAGAGAAAAGTTAGGCCCTTGTTACTAACATGTCCAATGAGATTAATGCTTGGGCTTGACAAGAAGGGTCCCTGTTTTTCATGCCACTCACTATTTCTAACAATAATATTTCAAAACTGAACACATCAGACTTGATCAAGAATAGTCCATGAATTACGTATTCAAGAGTCATATATCCACTGTTATAAGTCATAAAGTAGTTAATTAATATCATATTCACATGAACAAAATCATAATGGGATTTGCTTAACTATTGTAAATAAATTTGTTGATCTTGATCAATTACTTCCTCTTATCCTTATCTTCCTCTTATCCTTATCACAAACACTTCTAGCATATTTCATAATATAACATGTTTTGTCTTAAGTATTAGTTTTTTTTAACCTAAAATGATTTTAGAGTAAGAGGCTTTGACTACTTAAGTATTAAATTTTGAGTTTGAACTTTAGTGAATGCAGAAAATTTTGAAGAGTTATCCTCAGTTAAGCACGACAATGTGGCACAGTTAAATAGCCTTGTAAAAAACATCAAACTTTTTTTTTTAGCTAATACAATCCAAAAGGTTGTCCCGTGGACAAGCATGTAACATCCCAAATTTTAGGAGTTGAAATTTGATATTTTTGAGAATTAAATTATGAAATTTGGCTTTAATTATATATGAGAATAATTATTTGAGATTTAGGCTCTTTTTCCTTAATTTGTTTTGGGAAAAAGAATAATAAAAGTAAGGAATAATAAGGCCTAAAATTAGGGAAGAATAAGTTGTCAAATTTTTCCTAAAATAATTATTGACTTAATTATTGGAAATTAAAGATTTTATATTATATATTTAAGTGAAAATGAGAAGCCCAAAAATCTTATATTCAACAAACAAACCGGAGTTCAACATTTTGTTCAGAGGCCCAAACGGAGGATCAGTTAGCAGGTCCAAATCATGCAACAGAATGCCCAACACAAAATACACCTATTATCTAATAATAGTCACATAAGAAACAAGACCATCAGCCATAAATTCCAGGCCACCGAAACACTGAACCAGAAAGCAAAAACAGACCCAAGCCCTTTAAGCTGAAACCTATTTCTTCAACCCATTGCTTCAGTCAAACTATTCATCATCTGTCAGCGAACGGCACGTCCCAAACAGAAAAAAAGAGCTGATCGCGTATTATGCAGCAGAGGTTTCAGCGTCCTTCACGGTAGCAGATCGTGTATCAGTGAAGAAACACAGAAACTCTCCATGCTTCTCGAGCCCTGAGCTTAATACCCAACAATTATTGTTTCTGGGCCAACGTATCATCTGTGACTGGACCATCTGAGTTTTTTTAAAAACCATCTCGTTTCAGCCTCATTCGTTCCCATTCCTTGCAGCATTCAGAAAGAAAAGAAAACACAGATAAGAGAGAATTTGAAGAGAGGGAGAGACCGAGAGTGAAGGGTGTAGGAGTGCAGAAGAGGTTCAGTGTCTTCTCTGTTTCTTTTGACGGAAAACAGAGGAGTTAAGCAGCAAGTTTTGCTGCCATGTAAGCTTGGAAAAAACGAAGGTAATCCATTGGCTCTCTCTCCCTTTAGTTCTATAAGTTTTCTGTCAAGTATAAGCTTTAGAGGTGAAACCAAAACTTGCTAAAAAAAACTGAAACTGAAACTAAAACGCTGCTGATGGGAACTTGTGGTCTGTGTTTTTCTGTACTTAAGGTCTGTTTATGCCGAAACTCATGGGTGTTATACGTGGACCTGCTTGTGCGTTTATATAAGAGTATATATATATACTTCCTCCTAATTATAAGACACATTTAACCGATTTTAGAAAAATTAAGGAGATAAGTTAAATTAGTTAATTTTACTCATTTTCCTAAAATGTCCTTCTATACATTTAAAATGACATAAGTAAAAGTTAATCAACAATTCTGCCACATATTTCTCCAACCAATTTTTTTTTTTGCACATGCTTTCTAATTGAAATAATGGTCTTACTAGATATACATATATATGTATATATATGTATACATATAGATCTATCATGCATACACACACATATAGACACATACACACAACCATGTATCTATAAACATAGATATATATATTGACACACACACGCATATGCGCGAGCGCGCGCGCGCACATGTACACAGACACATATGTACACAGATATACATATATACTTCTTCCAGTCCTTATTATAAGGAATCAACCGTCATTTTTCATAAACCAAGAAATAGAAGTTAAGTCATTAAATTGATTCAGAAATAATAAATATTTCCAACTTTACCCCTACTTTAATAATGTGAATTTAAAAAGTTAGTTAAAAATGAGGGTATAATTGGAAAATAGTAATAAATGAGTTGGTTAAAAGTAATTGAGTCCTTATAATAAGGACCAAAATATTGTGGTAGTTACTGCCTTATAATAAGGACTAGAGGGAGTACATACTTACACACACACATTTATATATACATATATATGTTTATAAACATACACGTGTGTGCATGTGTGTGTTGCAACCCATATACATATATACTTACTAAAAACCAAACACACTTGAGATAATAAAATAAAGGTATTTTAGGAAGAAATTGAAAAAAATTAAAAAGTTGTCTTATAATTAGGACTAAAACTAACCCTCTAATATTATCTTATAATTAGGAGTGGAGGGAGTAATAATGAGGACTTACTGCCGAGGAAGAAGAAAGAAAAAACGCTGGACGTGGTTCCTTATATGAGTCATATGAAAGAAAGAGAGAGAAAAAAAAGAGAGAGAGAGAGTCGATTTAATGTTTCTGACTATCGCTTTATGGTGTGGGATTAAGTCTTTGAATCTTGCAGTGGATGTGCATGTCTTAGAATATATATTTATACATATAGTTGCAGTGGGTGTAAATTTAATATATATAAACCACATACATGCATGAACTGGTGGGGGGTGGGGGTGTTTAATTATATATATAGTATATACAATAAAGTCGTCCTCCATATTTCCTCGAGATAGCGTTGATTTTGTCTGATCCTACATAAAGATAAATATGACGCATGCACTCTACAGGAGCAGGAGGGAGATGGAATGTTTAACTATATATATATATATATGTGTGTGTGTGTGTTAAAAACGTGGTTCCCAAGTGAAAAGAAAGAAAAATGATACACATGAAATAAATTATGTATAGGTGTATATTTTTATTGTTGTGTGGTTGAGTTATACATGTATGGTGGTGTGAGAAAATTTAAACATATAGGTTGCTATTTTAACCCACTGTTATTTTTTAAGTGTATGAATAACTAAATAAATATGTATACATGTTATGGAGTTTTATTATTTTAAGTGGGTGAGTAAATAAATATGAACGCATATTCTGAAGTTATTATATTCAAATTAATATTTATTAAATTTATTTTAATGAGATGTTAATATTGTGAAGCATAATCATGTAGTATTAGTATTTATCAAAGTTTATGAGAAACCATGAGAAACATTAAAAATACATTAAATCATATTCTCATATGTTAGTTGGTCATTATTAATTTTAATTGATTAATAAAAAATAAATAAGGAGGAATAAATAAATAAAAATAATTATTGATAAATAATTAATAAGAGTTTACATTAAGTACGGAGAGATAATAATGATTGATAAAATAATAATAACACAATAAATAAATGGGAATTAGTGTTATTAGGAAATTTAGGATAATTATAATAATAACAGATAATGTTATTATTATTGGGATTAAGTGATAATAATAAATAATAATTTAGGAAATTATTATTAGGAATAACAATAATAATAATGATAATGATAATGACAATAAATATTATTATTAGGAAAATGAATGAATAATGTTAGAAAAGGAAATATGTGATAATGGAATTAATCATAAAGGGAATTATTAATTAATAGTAAATTAAAAAGGATATAAAGGTCATGAGTGGCAAGACCCAGTGTTAATTATAAGGGAAATAATGTGGTGATGATATTATAGGATACCCGAGAAGGTTTGGAACCAATACCAAAAGGTGAATGTACCACTAGCACTAAGCTCTAAGGTACGAACACGTATTGTAACTCTAACTCTTATGTTGTCTTGTATGCTTTATATGTGATGAGATGATTCATATAGTCATGGACAAGACTTGGTCTTGGGTCATGGACTGTGGCTAAGACTCAGTCTTAGGGTCACCTTTTTAAAATATATTCAGCTTTGAAAACAGGTTACAGTCTTGGTAATGTCGTATGGATGTTTTTCCTAGTGCTGAGGACATGCCGGGGGCGTGGCACTGGTTATGTGCAAATGATGTGGACCTTATATGGGTTGTGTGCTATGTATTGGTGAACATTACATGTGTTGTGTGCTATGTATTGTTAAGATATGAACTATTATATGTGCTGAGTGCTATGTATGGTTATATGTTAAAATGTAATGAATATCTGTCATGATTATACTGTTTACACTTGATCATAAGGTTAACTGCTATATGAGATTCAATGGGCATTGAATCTCATAATTTACCCTAACTTCAGGATTAGGAGGATCGGGAGCAGGAGAAAGGGGTAAGCAACACATGTAAAAACTCGGAAGGATTTATATTTTGGGGATAAGAATATGTTTAAGTTTGTTGAACCTTTTGGATAACTGTAACCTAACGCGTCAACTGTAAACAACGCGATGAATTTATTTGTATCACGCTTATATTCCTTCGAAAATTTTAATTAACTAGTATATGTCTGGGCATATGAAATCAGTTACTTATTCGTCCAAACGATAAGCATGCTCTCTGTTGTGACTTACTCTAACCTGTTAACGTCTTCACTCTGATAAATATATATGAATTAGTTTAATAAGAGTCCTAGGACCATAATTGAACACCATAAGTGGTTTAGGAAATAGAGGCGTTACAAAGCATGTCAACACAGGACTCAAATCTCATACTTCATTTAAGTGTGACAAGTAGAACTATCATTACGATAACTTATAAAGTTAGACAAAT
The DNA here is from genome assembly GCA_037074495.1 of Acacia confusa. Taxonomy (NCBI): domain Eukaryota; kingdom Viridiplantae; phylum Streptophyta; class Magnoliopsida; order Fabales; family Fabaceae; genus Acacia; species Acacia confusa. The sequence continues at coordinate 8,759,636 of CM073509.1, forward strand.
TAGTCTAACAAATGATGAAAATAAGAGATAAATGGCATAAAGTCTTATAAACAAAATTCGCATTTACACTACATCCTATATTTATGATTGGAAGAGTCTTAAATGCTTTGAGGTTTAATCTATCACATCTATTCTTATTCTTTTTTATTGTCTTCCTCCAATTGAAACCGTTTGGCATATAGAAGTCTATATGCTGCGAAATTAGAAATTAGAATGGGATTTGCTTAACTATTGTAAATAATTTTGTTAATCTTCATCAGTTACTCCCTTATATCCTTATTACAAACACTTTTAGCATGTTTCATAATATGACATATTTTGTCTACAGTATTAGTTTTATTTTTCACTTAGTATTTTATACTTATTACATAATTTCTTAACTAACTAATTAAACTCCTCTAACTAATGATTTTTATTAGAGGTAATTTTAATATTTTACAAGAAATAACTAATTTGAATTAATTTCATTAAATTATATTAAGTTGTTATTAAGTGAGAAACAAGGCAGTGTGCAAAGCAAGTGTTGTTTTTTCATTCATATAATCTCTTTACACCCCCCCCCAACCCAAAAAAAAAGTAAGGATCTTAATAGAAACTAGTGGTTGTTGTTGAGAACACCCTTTCTCACAAACAACAAGTAACTATGACAGTTCTACAAAGCTTGATTAATAAGTGATCATGGAAGAAAATATAGCACATGAGTTTTATAATACTAAAAACTACAACAAAGGGTCTACATAAAACAATTTCAACACAAGATATGATTGTTGATCCACTAAAACATCATAGTATACAAAATAAGACCTCAGGCCCATTAATGGTTAAATAGTAATCCCAAACACAATTATCCAAAACGATAAATCTAGTATCTAAAAAATATGAGAGCTCTAAAATAACAATATATAAATCAATACAATACCAATACCAATACCAATACCAAAAGAGGCCTATACGGCTATCAACACCTATGCCTCTGGCTACTTCCCTTGGCCTATAGTCGAAATAGAGGCCTCGCCTGGAAAAAAACAATATTAACAAAGATGGGGGGACATATAAAGTCCCAATAACCAAAATTAATTCATAAAATATGCATGAAATGATTTATAATTAGAGAAGCAGGTTTACTGACATAATAATAATATTCTCAATAAATAAAGCTCATATAATACTTTCAATTATTAAAATCATCCCCACTCATTTATCATGTCCTTCTTTATATCTTCTGGATATGGTACAACCTATTAATACTAGTATACCTAGCCAAATGTTAGCAAGTCACTTCAAGAATATTATCCCCTCTCATGCCACCCCCGATGTACCATAACATAAAGGTGTCCACTTAAAATACTCAACTCAAAATTCAAGCCAGAAATGAGAGAGACGATGGGTAAATTGTACTATATCTCCTTTGCATAACCCCATATTGTTGGAAATTATGCCTTAGGGGCTAATCATTAAATAACTTCCTAATTTGATTTATGAAGATAAATCAATGATTTAATAGATATCATATCTCAGATTTGATTTATGAAGATAAATCAAATCAGCTGGCTTCTAATTTGCATTAAATAAATTGATTGGATTGAATCAATTAAATAGATTTAATTTCCAATTCAATTTCAAAATTAATAAGATTGATTTTGAATATTTAATGTAGCCCATTAGGGTTATAAATACCCTTAGGTTGTAAGTAATTTGATTACACACACAAGAGAATTCAAGAGCCACAAAAGAACCCTAAAAGAGAGACGTGAGACAAAAGTTTGAAGGCGCTAGCACGCTGCCGTTCGTGTTGGAGTGCTGTTCAGTGTGGATACCAGTAGAGGGAGTGGATTCATAGAGTCGGCTCCTAGAGATTGATAGTTCAAAAAGGTGTTAGCCTACGAGTTCGCAAAGCACACACACGAGTTCGTATAGGTACGGTTCTTAATAACTAACCCGATTTAAACGCTGTTGATAGATTCTCTTCTTGGAATTCGTAATTTATTGGATAAATTTAATTCCGCTGCGTGTACGAATCCCAACAGTGGTATCAGAGTCAGATCAATTGTGCGTTTAAATTGGGTTTATTTTCTTAATATGATTATATATGAGATATATATTTTATTGTTAATGCGATTAATAATGGCATCATGTCAAATATATATGTTAAGATTTAACATATATTAATCGTTAACATATATATTTTAAATATATTTTATTTGATTAATAATATTTTATTGGATAAATATATATGTTAAGATTTCATTCCGTTAGAAAATCGTTATAACGATCAATATGTTGGCATTCCGTTATAATGGCATTAAATATATATACGTTCAAGCAATTATATGCATTTACAAGATAATTGATTTATTTATAAGGATTTGAATATATATATATATATATATATATATATATATATATATATATATATATATATATATATAGCCAAATCAATCAGTGACTTGATGAATATATGCGTTTATATATTATAAAGTTTGTGTGATTATTATATATATAATAATCTAAAGCTTATTAGAATGTGCATAGGAATAGTACGTTGGCAATTGATATAAGAAGTTGTCTTGAGATTTGTTTAACGTGATGAAGATCAATTGTTCGTTACATAATTAATTGATGGGAATTTGGAATTGGCATCACGTTATAATTATTAATTGATAGAGAAATCATGACATTTTCTTTCATATTGTATGAATTAATACCTGTTATGATTTACTTTCAAATTGTTTGGATATGGTGAACAACATGACTTTAGTCTTTACAATGGTTGTAATATTTAAATATGACCTGCGAGCCATGCCTCTCTCTAAATATTCTTGATGTATATTCTCTTCTCATCTCACTCCCCTCGAATGTTTAAACAAAGTTTCTCTTGATGTAATTTTCTTTTCTTATTTAGAGAAGTCCTCTCATTGACTTGAGAGGATTTTAGGTTAGGTGAGCCATGTTGTGTCACATTTTAATTATGCTTTTGATTAGATCATGATATGTTTATTTTGCGTATTATGTGTTGTTTGTATGAGATACAACTATAATTTGATTCATATGAATATAATTAATTAGATTAAACGCTCCAAATGAAATCTTAAGTCGTAATGCTATCAATTAATGAATACTTGTCAAAGCCTAGATCGCTTATTTGTATGTTCTACCAAAGTGGATGCACTTGAGTTATCTTGGTGAGACAAGAGTGAGTAATGGTAATACTTAATATTCATTATTGTCTTGACTTAATTGAGATTATCAAAACGGTTTTGGATCTCAAGGCATTAGATGGGATTAAACATGCCAAGTCATATGACGATCGAATCCCATAAAGATCTAAGAGTTACATGTGATGTAATTGGTAAAGAGGTTACCTACCTAAATAACTTGATTTTAAGCGTCCTTCCAAAACGGACTTAAATTTAAGCCAAATATGGATCTTAGCCCACTAATTATATTGAGGGTTGTTAATTCAGTGGGATATTATTAATTAACTTTGCATATCTTTTAATTGTAGAATCATGTCGACTAGTAATACCGCTACATTATCACTGCAATCAGTCCTTGAGAAGGACAAACTAAATGAGACCAACTTTCTTGACTGGTTTAGAAACTTGAGAATTGTTCTCAAGCACGAAAGAAAGGGTATAAAAAGGAAAGGCAAGGGAAAAGGAAAGGGTAATGGCTTAATTGGTAAGACCAAAGAGTCAAATAGGCCCGAAACTAAGCCTGCAGCCAAGAAGTCAAAGCCTTCAAAGGACGGGGTTTGCTTTTTCTGCAATGAACCTGGTCATTGGAAGAGGAACTACAAACTCTACCTTGAAGATTTGAAAAAGAACAAGAAGGATGGCAGGGCTATCTCTTCAAGTATTTATGTTATAGATATTCATTTTTATACTTCCTCTACATGGGTATTAGATACTACATGTGGTTCTCACATTTGCACAAATGTGCAAGGTCTCAAGGACAGTAGAAAATTGAAGAAGGGCGAAGTAGACCTACGAGTTGGAAAACGAGCAAGAGTTGCTGCTTTAGCCATAGGCACTTATGAATTAATTCTGCCCAGTAGACTTTTGTTAATTTTGAACAATTGCTTTTATGTTCCTACTTTGAGTAGCAACATTGTTTCTCTTTCTTATTTGGATAAGGAAGGTTTTACTTCCATTACTAGGAATAGTAAATGTTCTATTTATCATAATGACATTTTTTTATGCTAATGGTGATTTGCATTTTGGTCATTATTTATTAAATTTAGAACATCCTAATAATGGACATATCTATAACGTGTCTATCAAAAGGATCAAGTCAAATGATTTGAATCCAACCTACCTATGGCATTGTCGTCTAGGCCATATAAATGAGAAACTCATTTCAAAACTCCATCAAGATGGATTTCTCAACTCATTTGATTTTGAATCATTTGATACATGTGAGTCTTGTTTATTAGGAAAGATGACAAAGGCACCTTTTACTGGGTATAGTAAGAGGGCCGTTGATTTATTGGGCCTTATATATACTGATATGTGTGGATCAATGAGTATATCTGCCAGAGGAGGTTATATGTATTTCATTACATTTATAAATGATTTTAGTAGGTATGGGTATATCTATCTAATGAAACATAAGCATGAATCTTTTGAAATGTTCAAAATATTCCAAAATGAAGTGCAAAACCAACTTGGCAAAACAATTAAAGCACTTTGATCTGATCGAGGTGGTGAATATTTAAGCCAAGAGTTTACTGACCATCTTAGAAGTTGTGGGATTATCTCACAACTAACTCCTCCAGGAATGCCACAATGGAATGCTGTTTCTGAGCGGATGAATTGAACTCTATTAGATATGGTTCGATCTATGATGAGTCAAATAGATCTTCCGCCGTCCTTTTGGGGCCATGCCCTAAAAACAGCTACGTTCACACTAAATCGTGTTCCATTAAAGGCAGTTGAAAAGACACCATATGATATATGGATTGGGAAGAAACCTAGTTTGTCATTTCTTAAAATTTGGGGATGTGAGGTTTACGTTAAACAATAAGCCTCTGATAAATTATCATCTAGATCCTCAAAATGCCTTTTTGTGGGGTATCATAAGGAAACTAAAGGATACTATGTCTACAATCCTACCGATCACAAAGTCTTTGTTATCCAGAATGGTGTCTTTCTGGAGAAAGAGTTTATCTCTAAAAGAACCAGTGGGAGTAAGGTAACCCTTAAAGAAGTTCAAGAGTCACAAAACAACGTAGAACCACAAATGGAAAACATAGAAGACTCACAACAAGTTGATGAGCCTGCTCTAGTAACACAAGGCCCATAAAGGTCCGAAAAGACACGACAAAAGCCTCAGAGATATGTACTTCTAACTACTGGAAGTTGTGATATCTTGCTCATTGAGCAGAATAAGCCAACTACCTATCAAGAAGCCATAGTGGGACTAAACTCCGAAAGATGGCTAGATGCCATGAAGTCTGAAATGCAATTCATGTACGACAATAAGGTATTGACCTTAGTCGATCCACCTGAAGGTACCTGAAGGTGTAAAAACCATTGGGTGTAAATGGGTTTTCAAGGAGAAAACTGTCATGGATGGCAAAGTAAGTGTCTTCAAGGTACGACTGGTTGCAAAGGGATTCACTCAAACTCATGGTATGGACTATGATGAAACTTTTTCCCCAGTTGCAATGGCCAAATCAATCAGAATCTTTCTTTCTATAGCAGCATATTATAACTATGAAATATGGCAGATAGACGTCAAAACAACCTTCCTTAATGGAAAGCTACTTGAGGATGTGTACATGACAGGACCTGAAGGCTTTGTACGTCCAGAGGAATCTGGTAAAGTTTGCAAGCTTCAAAGATCCATTTATGGATTGAAGCAAGCATCTCAGAGCTGGAATCATCGTTTTGATGAAGTAGTCAAAGAGTTTGGATTCATTCAAAACATTGATGAACCTTATGTTTACAAGAAGGTTAGTGGGAACATAGTTGTATTTCTAGTGCTTTATGTAGATGACATCCTACTGATTGGGAATGGCATCCCTACCTTGCAGAGTGTCAAGTCTTGGTTAGGAAAGTCTTTTTCAATGAAAGATTTAGGCGAAGCCACTTATATCCTAGGGATCAGGATCTATAGAGATAGATTCAAGAGGCTGATAGGCCTAAGTCAGAGCACATACATAGACAAGATACTGCATAGATTCAGTATGCAGGATTCTAAAAGGGGTAACATGCCCATGTCTCATGCCATCCATCTAAGTAAGGATCAGTGTCCTGGTACACCTAATCAAAGAGATCGTATGAGTAATATTCCATATGCCTCTACCATTGGATCTATTATGTATGTCATGTTATGTACTCGACCGGATGTCTCATTTGTCTTAAGTATGATTAGCAGATATCAACAAGATCCCGGTGAGGGTCATTGAACTGCTGTCAAGAATATCCTAAAGTACTTAAGAATGACAAATGACTTATTCTTGATATATGGTGGATTGGGTGATGAGCTCTGTGTGACTGGTTACACAGATGCGAGTTTCCAAACTGACCAAGATGATCTAAGATCGCAATCTGGATATGATTCCTTCTGAATGGTGGTGTGATAAGCTGGAAGAGCTCTAAGCAGAGCACTGTAGCAGATTCTACAACAGAAGCTAAGTATATTGCAGCATCGGATGCAGCTAAGGAAGCTGTTTGGATTAGAAAGTTCATTATTGAACTAGGGGTGGTTCCTACAATCTCAAATCCAATAGACCTGTTTTGTGATAACAGCGGGGCTATTGCACAGGCCAAGGAGCCTAGGTCACATCAAAGGACCAAGCATATACTCAGACATTTTCATCTTATCAGAGAAATTAATGATAGAGGTGACATAAAAATATGCAAAATACAAGGAGTAGACAATGTTGTTGATCCTCTTACTAAGCCGCTTGCACAGATAATACATGAACGTCATGTAAGGACAATGAGAATTAGGGAAATTAATGATTGTACCTAGTGTAAGTGGGTGTCTTCTGTTGGAAAGGCTAATCATTGTACTTTAAACATTATTGTTAGTTAAAGTATTTCTTCATTTTGTTATCATATCATTTGTATGTTTATTATGATGACTGTATCCTTGGATATATCTTATAGATTATCCTAAATGTCCTTGGTCGGTCATCTACTCGGGAGTGAAGATGAGATAAGACCAATATGACTTTGATGAGGTATGGAGATACGAATCAAAGTCATGGGCACTTGTAAGAGTACCAGGTGTTAGACCAACCCACTATGAGAAAGCTGCATGGATTAAGTCATAAGCTTTTCTCATGTATAACCACGTCACAATGTCCTTTGACTTGAGATCATCATGGATTCCTATATGAGAGTCGTTGATCTTTGACCTAGTCAAAAGTCACCTTTAACCGGGTGATGATAAAGGCTTTGATCGGGATTAGTGGTTTTGATGTAGAGGAATATGAATGATCAAGATGGAATTTGTCCCTCACATTTGTAGAGAGATAATACTGGGCCCCTCGATGAGTGAGTCTAAGAAATGTATGGCCATGCTATAATGGAAAAGAGTTTTCATCTTAATTATTAGACTACTCAAGAATCGAGAAAGTAATGGTCAAGAAAAGGAAGTTGACATTATCCATGCCTCATCCTTGACTCAATTATTGCGTGACAAAAGGGACGTGACATGGTTGTATGATAGGTTGTATCGAAATTCGATCCTCATGTGAATTGGGTAGTTGCAATGTCTTGCTAGAGGTCGCTTGCAACTTGTGGGCTAGTACAATATTAGCCTGCTGCCAATCTCATGTGAGCCTACAGGGTCGCACACAAGAATAGCCTAACATGAGCTATAATGTACAAATTCATTGAATCTAAGATATGTCTAAGATTTAATGAATACAACGTTTTATCTAGGGAGGATATATATATCTAATGATTGCACCTAGTGCAAGTGGGAGTCTGTTGGAAATTATGCCCTTGGGGCTAATCATTAAATAACTTCCTAATTTGATTTATGAAGATAAATCAATGATTTAATAGATATCATATCTCAGATTTGATTTATGAAGATAAATCAAATCATCTGGTTTCTAATTTGCATTAAATAAATTGATTGGATTAAATCAATTAAACAGATTTAATTTCCAATTCAATTTCAAAATTAATAAGATTGATTTTGAATATTTAATGTAGCCCATTAGGGTTATAAATACCCTTAGGTTGTAAGTAATTTGATTACACACACAAGGGAATTCAAGAGCCACAAAAGAACCTTAGAAGAGAGACGTGAGACAAAAGCTTGAAGGCGCTAGCACGCTGCTGTTCGTGTTGGAGTGCTGTTCAGTGTGGATACCAGTAGAGGGAGTGGACTCATAGAGTCGGCTCCTAGAGATTGATAGATTAAAAAGGTGTTAGCCCACGAGTTCGCATAGGTACGGTTCTTAATAACTAACCCGATTTAATTGCTGTTGATAGATCCTCTTCTTGGGATTCGTATTTTATTGGATAAATTTAATTCCGCTGCGTGTACGAATCCCAACACATATATCCCACAACTATATCAATATAGCCTTTGAAAACATTTACAAGATTATCAATCCTTATATAACATCCCATCACAGTTCATTACTTTCAAGAAGGGAATTTGTGAGCAGAAGTGATTTTCATTACCTAAATGATTTCAAAATGTTGAGCCCTCGCTTGGAAAATGAAGAACACTATCGTTGAACAACTCATACGTTCTCCCTCCAGTTCCACAATGAACTAACTGATTGATGAATACCCCACCTCCCTTGTTTAACTGAAGGTCCTTGTGCCCCTTGATTGATAGGTGGGGTTTTAAATAAGGTTAAGTAACAAATCTATCCTTCAAGTATACACCCAAAAACAATATTGCCTTTAAAGTCCAAAAACCTAGTAATGTTCTCTTCCCTACTATCACCATTAATTTTCATTTTTAAAAAAATCCCACATGATAGTCAAATTGCCATGTCATTTGTCTACCCTCACCACTTCTTATCCACATCACCATCTCCTCGCCACGTCTCTCCTCCATCCCCTTATCTTCACCACTCAACCTTCGGTCCTCTCCCTTATCTTCCTCTTAGCCACTCTGCGCCATCGCCCCACTACTAGCCACGTCGTCGATTTTCTCACTGCAACAATTCTCGTACATACCTTGACAAAGATCTGATGATTGAAGATGAAAACTCACCTTGACTGGAGTTTATATCTACGTGTATGTTCGAGCTTCCAAAACCCAATTAAGCTTATAAATGAAGATCACGGGAGGGATAAAGAGCGAGAGAGGGATTGATCATGTCTCATGAAGTGGAAGATGCGACACTCTTCATCTCTTAGGTGCCACCGTGTTCATGAGGATGATGATGAAACATATGAACATGATGACGACGCTTGACAACCTCCTTGGCTCCTTTCCATTCATTTCCGTCAGATTTTCATTGAGAGGATGGGAAAAGGAAGGTTGTTTCATTGAGAGGTTCGATTTCATCCATTTTATTGGATCTTTGTTGTTAAATCTAGGTTCAAATTTATCCATTTTATTTCATTGACGGATTTTCAAATCAACATCTAAGATAAAATCAATTGGAATTGCATTGATCCCTAATCTTCATCTACCCTTTTCTCTTCAACTATTTCTGTCGCGCCATCCTCTTCCCCTTTGCCTTCTAAAATGTCCATAATCATGTGCTGATTTTGAGTTCTCACTCTGTTTTTGGTTGAAAACGCTAGAGGAAGGAAACTCAACTCATATAGGTTTGATTCAAGAAGAAGGATGGAGTTTGATTTTTCTTCTACTTCCTCTTCAGATGCTGATTTTGTGTTTGAATTTATGATTTTTATTATTTCATTACTGTTTTAAAGTTCTGGTTTGCTATGAACACGATTGTTATCTAGGTTGGTCTATGGTGGTTGATTCATTATTGTATTTTTTTTTTTGTGGATTAATGTGAGGTTAAAATGATTTAGGAAGATGACAATTAGATGGATTGACCATGAGATGGGTGAAGAAAGGGACTAGGGGTGGACTTGGGGAAAGGAGCAATGGTTGACTGGAGAAGACGGAGTTGATGGGGGTTAATCCAATGAACAGAATCGAAGTTGATGGAAGATGCTCTATTTTAGTTCTAGAACTTTGGTTGGTTGTGAAGTTGGAGATAAATGTGCAGGAAGCAACAAATCATCCAAGAAAAACTAACAGCAACAACTAAATGCCGATCTTCATGGAAGGAGGCCGGGGGCAGTGGAATGGAAAATTGTTTTGTGGATTTGTTTCTGATATATTTCTAGTTTATGGGTTGTTTACAACTTGAGGAAGACGAGGAGATGGAATGCAAAAGATGAGAGAGAGGGAAGGGATTAGTTGACGTCTGACATGACAATTAGTTAGATTATTGGGTGAACAAAACGGTCAAACTTAACCATTATTAACATTGTTACGTTTTTAAATTTCGAAGACTAACATTAAAACTAAAAAAATTTTTAAGGTAACATTGCTTTTAGACGTATACTTTCAAAAATAATTTGTTGCTTAACTCTTTTAAATACCCCCACTTACCTTGTTTGACTAAAGAGCCTTGTTGCCCCTTGAGTTTATATATATATATATATATATATATATATATATATATATATAATCATCTTCTCTCTCTCTCTCTCTTTCAATATTTTGATTTCTAATTAATTTTTTAATAATAATAATAATAATAATAATAAATTATTATTCCAACATTTTACTTAATCTCTTAAAACAAAAATGGAAAAATGCCTATAGAGGCCCAAATAAGCAAGAAAATCTCAAAAAAGGCCCAAACTAAACTCTTTGATCAAAAAAGGCCCTAGGGCCCTAATGGCTATTAAGTTGAAACAACAAATGACCATTTTACCCTCTTTATTAAAAAAATAAAAAGGAAATCTGATTATTCCCAAAATCACAATTGCCTGAAACGTATTACACGAACAGAGGAGAAATCAGTAGCGAATGAAGGACGAAAGGCAGAGAACGCAAAGAACTAATCTCTTTCCTGAAGCTTAATGTCATTTGCTGCTGTGTTGATGTATTTGTTGGGAGGTTGAACATATATATTCCCAACTACGTTGATGTATTTGCTGTTCCTGAAGGTTTTTTTTTTCAATTAGAATGTTGGGGGGCTGAAAGGTTGGAGCTTGGCCAAAGTTACGTTATTATCTGCATAGGAAATATGTAAGCAACACTAAGAATTTGATCAAGATAGCATTATCACCATTCTAGATAATCTTTAATCACTGAAGGGTAGGGTGGATGCTCTGTTTTTTGCCTTGAAAACAGAGGGAGATGTGTGTTTTATAGTGAAATGAAGCTACGTTTGGTTAAAAAACATTGAAAAAGGGGATAGTTGTTAACACCTACTGTTTTTGTTGTTAACACCTACTGTTTTAGTTGTTAATTTGACTGATATTGTTGTTAATACAACCTGAATGTTAAAAGATCATAGGTTGCTCTAGTTTTGGGCATGGAAACAAATGGAGGTTTGTTTGTTAGGGGGAATGACCGAATATGAAAATGATGAAATTAAATTGTTGTTAATACCTATAATTTAAATAGTTAATGTCATTGCTCATTGATATTGTTGTTAGTGTCTACTGATATTGTTGTAAGTTATACTGTTATTGTTGTAAGTGGCTACTGATATTGTCGTTAGTGTCTACTGATATTGTTGTAAGTGTATACTGTTACTGTCGTTAGTATCTACTGATATTGTTGTAAGTGTATATTGTTACTGTTGTAAGTGGCTACTGATATTATTGTTAGTGTTTACTGATATTGTTGTAAGTGCCTAGTGATATTGTTGTTAGTGGTACTGATATTGTAGTGAGTGCCTACTGATATTGTTGTTAGTGGGTACTGATATTGTAGTTAGTGCCTATTGATATTGTTGTCAATGGTTACTGATGATGTTAGTGTCTACAGATATTGTCGTTAGTGTCTACTGATATTGTTGTAAGTGTATATTGTTATTGTTGTAAGTGCCTACTAATATTGTTGTTAGTGGTTACTGATATTGTTGTTAGTGTCTATTGACGTTGTAAGTGCCTACTAATATTGTTGTAAGTGGTTACTGATATTGTTGTTAGTGTCTACTGATATTATTGTAAGTGCCTACTGATATTGTTGTAAGTGGCTACTGATATTGTTGTAAGTGTCTACTGATATTGTTGTAAGTGACTACTGATATTGCTGTTAGTGTCTACTGATATTGTTGTAAGTGCCTACTGATATTGTTGTAAGTGGCTAATGATATTGTTGTAAGTGGCTACTGATATTGTTGTTAGTGCCTACTGATATTGGTAGTGTCTACTGATATTGTTGTAAGTGTCTACTGATATTGTTGTAAGTGGCTACGATATTGTTGTTAGTGTCTACTGATATTGTTGTAAGTGGCTACTGATATTGTTAGTGTCTACTGATATTGTTGTAAATGCCTACTGATATTGTTGTTAGTGGTTACTGATATTTTTGTTAGTGTTTACTGATATTGTTGTTAGTGTCTACTGATATTGTTGTAAGTGCCTACTGATATTGTTGTTAGTGGCTACTGATATTGATGTTAGTGGTTACTAATATTGTTGTAGGTAGCTACTGATATTATTCTTAGTGTCTACTGATATTGTTGTTAATGTTTACTGATATTGTTGTAAGTGTATACTGTTATTGTTGTTAGTATCTACTGATATTGTTGTAAGTGCCTACTGATATTGTTGTTAGTGGGTACTGATATTGTTGTTAATGACTAATGATATTGTTGTTAGTGGTTACTGATATTGTTGTAAGTGACTATTGATATTGTTATTAGTGTCTACTGATATTGTTGTTAATGACCCGTTAATTGTTGTTAAAGTGTACTGTTATTGTTGTCAGTGGGTACTGTCGTGGTTGTTAGTGGGTACTGATATTGTAGTTAATTGTCCCTGTTATTGTTGTTTGTAGGGATTGATATTCCTGCTACAAATGATTGATATGACTGATACCAATGACAAACAAATACCCTGAAGAAATCACCCTGTTATTGTTGTTAATGGGCCATGTTATTGTTGTTAATGGATCCTGTTATTGTTGTTAATGGCCCCTATTATTGTTGTTAATGGCCCCTGTGTTGCAGTTGGCATTCCGTGAAGAAATATAAAAAACATAAGCAACAATTTAAGAAAACATAAGAAAAAATTAGCTCTTATCATTCAACAAAAATTGTGAAGTTAACATCAATAGACAATTTACATAAGAACAAATGGTGAAGGTCATATTGTTATAAATACAAAGTTGTCATAACTACATATTTGTCATCAACTACAATGTTTCATAATAAGTATTCCCCCTAATGTGTCTTCTTTCCCTTATGGTAGTCGTCAATCAAAGACAACACCTTTTATTGATGGTTGTTATGAGGATGGGTGACCAGCCACCACAAGTCGTCAATCGAAGAATTCTTTTGTGAATAGGTTGTATCTAGAGAATTCTGGGATCCCTTTTTGAAGATTTCTCCATGTTGTTGTTTATTATATTACGGTCAATTGTAGCTCGTGTACCTACAACAATTGTAAATGAAGTTCATAATGCAAGTGTTAAAATACAAGTGATTCCAGCAAACATAATTCGCAACATGTGTTCAAGCCAACCGAAAATGAGAACTTAACATGAATCTTTACTTCAGAAAAGAAGTTATCACTTCTATTTCACTGTTCTGTTCTTTTAAAGATAAAACAAACATACAAGGAGTTCATTTCCCATGTAATACCTCTAGTAGAAACAAGATTTAATATTAAGGATCAGTAAAACTAGACATATAATGCCAATGCATTTTGGTAAGATTTAGGGGTGGGAAGCAATCATTCAATATTATTCACTTTCCACACTTTTTTTCAAAAAAAAAAAAAACAAAGTAATAAAGAGTGGAGATAGTGGGAAAACCAATCATGTAGCTACCTTATCTACCTCTCCATATCAATAATGAATACCTCATCGGCAACATGCCTTCTTTCAACAATTAATTACTTAATTAATTGATCAATTTAATTAATATTCTGTCATGGATGTTTTAAAAAAGAAAAAAGAAAGTTGATTGTTGTCAACAGTGGATATATTAGAAAAATCAGTCATATTTATATCTACCCCATCTACTTCTTTAGGTCAATAATGAATAACTCTTATTGATTTACTACTAGTAATTATTAATACATCCTAATTAAAGATCACCTTTTTCGCTTTTAAGATATTTTGTTCTGCATCTAGATATTTAATAAATGAACAACACAATAATGTTTTGCATTAAGAATAGACTAGATAAGAAAAAAAACAAGCCAACTGTATGAAAGCATTGGTAACCTATGGAGCTTAAGAATATGCAGCTCAAGCTTGAGGCTCTAAATGCTTTAAGAATTGGTTTTTCTCATCACTTCTATTCTTTTTCTACATAGATTGCTCTTTTGTTTGTTAAGAGGAATTTAATAATTATACAAAACAGACTTGCCACAAGTTCCTACTACTGTTACCATGATAAAACTTATTCTTACAGTGAATTGGTCAGGACAACGATGTTCTGAAGAACGCAATGCACTCCCATGTAAGCAACAATTTGATATTCCCTTTTAATATAGCATGTCCAAAAGGTAAACGCATAAGCCATTAACAAATGGGTTTAAAATCTCTAAAACATGTAACATAGTCATTGAAAGAAGAAAATGCTGATATTGATGGAGATAAAGAGCAACAAAAAGCACATGTAGAGAAGCATCAAGTTATACAGCTGGAAAGCTGTAATGTTTTGGAGTTTGGACTAGCATAGTCATTGCAAGTAAAAATAAACAGTAGGTCCTATTTGAAATGGAAAGCATATCTATGTATAAAACATGCAAAAAAGTATAAAACCTGACAACTAAGGGAAAAAAGAAAGAAGATTGCATACCTATCTGATTTAAGTGGAATATTTGAAATGGAAAGTATATCTATGTTGTTGTAAGTCAACTTTGAACCCTGCAAGCTTCCATTAGTGCATTTGCATTATTCCATTTGCACTCTTGCTCTAGATTGTAATGGACAACTATATTCCAAATTCTGCAATCAAAGTTAAATAATCAGAATCCATAAGCCATCCACGCGTATAAGCAGCAAATAATGCTGCTACTAAATAGCTAGATTATTACCTTTTTCATGCATAGCATAACATAACAACCAAAGATTAAAACACAAACAGATGAATTTGATGCCACAATTTACCCTCTTTATATAATATCTACTTTGACTTAAAGTCATCTTTGGCATTACTAAAGGCCACTGGATTTGTGCTTCTTTTCTTTTTCTACTTTCGAGAGGAAGCATTATAACAGGACAATAAACATTTCAGAAATTCAGCCCAAATTTATGGATCTTGGTTCCAATGATAGAGACAATAGATGTTCGTCATAACCACACTGACTATGGTCTAATTAAGATCCAATACACATTATTTTTATGCATAAAGTTTTAAAAGAAAAATTATAGAAGCTCCTCAGCCAACATAAATTTAGTTTTTTCCCCTGTTCTGCAGCTATTCAAACTTGGAAGGAACATCTAAAATAAATTAAGTTGCCAGCAAAATTAAGCAAGCTACACCATTACAATTACAAATCCAGAAGTTAAAACCGAAGACATTAGCTTTAATAATTTAGGGTATAACAAAAGGCCCAAAAGAGAAATGGGAATCCAACATGTAACAGTGCAAATTTGAAAAACCATGTAGCTGAAACCTAATTTCCAAAGATACTTTTCAAGGAGAGAATAGCTAACACAGGTTGGCTCAAAATACCCAGGGAAGTCTCAATTGATGGAACCGTCAACTAATTGCAATGCAAAATCACATCCCACAAATCGTGCGAAGTTGCCTTAATTTAAATTATTACCTTCTCGTCAGAAGAAGACCTTGGAATACAGAATGAGAACTTTGTGCTTACCCTCCGGTCTTCGTTCTCGTTCTGGTCCTTCCGATGAAGAATGAGCTTCCACGGTGTTCGGTGGCTACGATGGTTAGTTAGCACAAATTTCCCTTCCTCTCTCGCGCCCCCCTTTCCAGATTTTAAATTTTGCTCACAACCACGGCTCCTTATGGATGAAGACATGTAGGTTAATAAAGAGGGTAAAATGGTCATTTGCTGTTTGAACTTAATACCCATTAGGGCCCTAGGGCCTTTTCTGATCACAGAGTTTAGTTTGGGTTTTTTTGGGGATTTTCTTGCTTATTTGGGCCTCCATAGGCATTTTCCCAATAAAAATTAGGATCTTACAGTTGTAATTTGTGAAGAAGCTTATCCTCAACATTTTAAATTAGCAGTTGTATAATTAATGGCTGATAGGAGCAACGACCCTTCGTTAAACATATGTGACGGTGCTTCTTTATCAGCTTAAATGAATTTTTACTTGCTTATTTAGAACAAAATATTTATACATTGGTTTCAAGTTATCATATACGTATCCAGGAGCTAAAATCATGAGGGGCAATTTAATGTAAAAAGAAAATTATGAATAATAATTTAATAAGTTTTTTTAAAATATATATATATATATATCTTTCACTTATCCTATATGATTTTTCTTTTCAGAATAATTGTATAATTTCTCACGATTGACCACTTGAAAAACAGGAGCTTGTGAAATGATCTCTTGAGGCAACTCATCAGGGCTACTTTAATTAAAAAAAAGGTTAAAAATATTAGTTCGATCATATATAAAAAGTTATATATAGACATAAAGTCGCAATAAGATATTTTAGACTCTGGAAATTATAAGGAAGAATTACCATTACCTTGATGAATTAGTCAGCAGTCAGCACAATCAAAATCACAAGCACACCCTTAGGAAGGTTGACTTGGAATTCAAGTCAAAATGTGCTATTCTTTTCCTCCACGAAACGTATGAATAAGATGGTGATATGACATATTTGGAATTCGAAAGACAAATTTCAAATTCATTATATCTTTATTTGCCAATTACAGACTGATAGATCAATCACAATCAAAGAATAAATAGTTCTCATTTAAAGTACAACCACAATGCCGAGTCAAGAGACTTATTTAGAATTAACATCGTCATGCATTAATGTAAATAGCTAGCCTCATCCTTGATCGTATGCTCGTTACTGATCCAAAATCAAGAAGAAAAAGTTGACTTTACCTGGCTTCTAACAAGGTCATAGATATTTTGTTACTTGAAGGAGTTGCATTATTGTTAGGAGATTCTCCCTTAATTGGGATATGATCCAAAAGGAAACCAGGTTCTTTAGGCTCAGGCAAGACACCCTCACTACTCAACATTATAACTACAGATGTCATATCTGGCCTATCATCAGCGTGATACTGCACACAAAGAAGACCGATGTGAATGCATCGCAATACTTCTGATTCAACATAAGACATCTCTAAATGTTCATCGGCAAACTTTAGTGGGGCTTCCTCATTCCACAACCTCCAAGCCTACAACAATTTAAAACATTGAATCAGTTAAAATTTCACTATGGATATAAGAAACGTTAAGCTCTTTGTTACTAACATGTCCAATAAGATTCATGCTTTGGCTTGACAAGAAGGGTCCTCTGTTTTTCTTGCCACTCACTATTTCTAGCAATAATACTCCAAAGCTGAACACATCTGATTTGACGGAGAATAGTCCATAAATTGCATATTCAGGAGCCATATAACCACTATTATATGTCATAAAGTAGTTAATATCATATCTAATAATGTGCTTACACGAAAACAAAAGATAATAAGGTATACTTACTATGTGCCAACTATTTGCTTTGTATTATCTTCAATTTTGTCACCTCCAAATATTCTTGCCAACCCAAAGTCTGAGATTTTTGGATTCAATTCACCATCCAATAATATATTACTTGCTTTAAGGTCTCTATGGACAATTTTTAATCTAGAATCTTGATGAAGATACATAAGCCCTCGTGCAACTCCACAAATAATGTGAAAGCGCTTGGACCAATCAAGAAGTTTACTTTCAGAACCTACAATTTTTTAATGTAATGATACTTTCATTATCCAATAAGAGATAAAATTAAAGCTTAAAGTGTGCTGATTGGGCATACAAACCAAAAATAAATGAATCTAAGCTCTTGTTGGGCATGTATTCATATATTAGCATTTTCTCCTCTCCTTGTATACAACAACCAAGAACCTTGACAAGATTATAGTGCTGAAGCTTGGCACACAACTTGACTTCAGTCATGAATTCACTCAGACCTTGGAAAGAACCTTTTGAAAGCCGTTTCACCGCAATTTCTTGGCCGCCCACAAGTATACCCTACCATTTTTACCTTATATGAATAATTGACAATATGTAACATCATAAATCAGAATAGTAACGACAATATTTTACTCTCAGTATTAAATTAATTTCAAACTTACCCTATATACAGGACCAAAACCACCTTTACCAAGCTTGTTGTCGGGCGAGAAGTTGTTAGTAGCATTAGCTATTACGGCAAGTTCATATATGCGTTGCTCCATATTTCCTTCATAGCCTTCTTCGTTGTTTACAGCCATCAAAGTTTTTAGCTCCATATTTTCGTCAGAGCCTTCTTCTTTGTTTCCTGCTAACAAGGTTTTCTTAATTCACTTCCGTCAATCAAATGAAATATATAAATAGAAAAAAAAAACAATAAGTTGCATTAGCGATTTCAAAATGCCATTTATAGGTGGCTCCATATTTCTTTAGGAGCCTTTCTCGTTGGTTACTGTTAAAGAAGGTTTTCACCGTATAATTTGATATACTGAATGAGAGAAATTTAAAAAATAAACATAGCGAAAGGAAATCATTCATTGGGAAACATAATGACATCAAGCTCAATCATATTCAGTTATCCTCCAGGCTACCCCTGACTTCGTAAGAAGAAGGGTAGGGGGGAAGGTAAAGGCAGTCGCAATGGGAATGTTTACCTATAGAGGTTCTTGTACGGATGTAAATGTAAAACAAGGTGAAAAGCATCACAACAGCCAACACAATGGTCAGTATTACAGCAATCACCTTTGTCTTATTTCCATTAGCTTCATCGAGTTCAGCTACGCAAGGAAATGAAGAGTTAATTCACAAAAAGATGAGTCTGCTAAATCAACCGAAAGACGATTGAAAGAACATGAAAAGGCCACACCTGTTTTTGGAGAAGCAAGGCGAATATATAAATCTTGGTCATCGAAGGGAACCTGCCTTATATCAATTAAATCACCGAACCACATAACACAACCACTCCCTCCTTCCCTGATATCTGAGTTAGCATAAGCATTACAAGAACAATTTTCCCAGCATTTGGCTTTGCATTCCTCAAGTGTCATACTTGCATTAACCCACGTGAATGTAGTATCCGGCAATTTCAGCCCACTAAACTTGACAAAATAATCCTTATTTCTTTCCCTGCAACTCCATGATTTATTGCGGACGCAACCTTTTGACCAGTCCATTGCATTCCAATTTTTGGGTGATTTCGGCAAGAATCCTGTCAAGCACTGACATATTGGTGTCTGGCCCAAGACGCAGTTTCCATTTGGGCCGCAACGATTATACATGTCGCAATTATCGCCTGGCGAAAAACTAAAAGTAATCCACCTTTGATCATCTTCGCTCCATATTAAGTCCACTAGAGAGTATAATGTTTGGTTGAAGACAAATCTCGTAATCAGTGACTCATTTATGATTTTATAAACCAAGTACACCTCATCTTTATTCCAGACAAACTTCCATTCATAAAATGGATTAGTCGTCACATGAGAGTAGCCACTCAACCGGACACCATTCCAGGGGCCACTCCTTGAAAGCTGTGTTGAGCCGAGCCAGTTTCCTGTCTCAGGATAATTGTGTAGTAAAATCTCTCCTTTAAAGTCTCCAGTAGAAGGGTCGTCCCAATTCTTCCAAGCTGTACAACGTCGATTAAGGCGAGTTTTCAGGTCCCATCCAAACTTCATTCCTGGCAAAATTGTATCAGAAGGATAATCAAAGCTTTGCCACAAGTAATTTTGGGGCTTTAGATCTTTCCCTTCTCTTAGAACCAAGTTTCCAGAGCCTAAAAGCTGCAAAATTGGACTCAAGGCCTTCGTGGTTGAATTTGCTGACCAAACAACATTTTCATCATGGCTGAGGAGTACAAGATGTCCCTCTTTGTTTATGCTCAACATGCCAGAGTTGTTTTTGATGGGTCTGTCTCGATTGGCAACCCAAACAACAGTTCTGCCAGGGATTTTGTGGTACCAGATCCCAACATAGCGGTTTGTGGAACTACCTGGGCTGAAGAAACCCATTTCAAATATTTCATTTTCAGAAACCAAGGTCTGGCGATCAGGAAGAGACTCAAACTGGGTAAGGGTATCAGTTGCAAAAGAAAACCTGGAGAAGAACAAAAGCAGATAGGGAAGAAGAAGTAAATAAGGAAGAATAGCCATTGATTAATTGGCCTAAACTATAAAGTATAAATAATGAAATATACCAGAGATCCTGATGGGCGACGCGTTGAAAGGGCCGCCAATAAGAAGTTTGCAGGTTGACTACGTACGTTCTCTTCAACTCTGAAAAACTGTTCTCTTTCCTTCACGATAGAGAAAAGAATTTTCAACGCAAGAATGAGTTTTTCCACAGAGGGGTTGAAATATTATATTTTATAGTAGAAAAAAGTTTAGGTAGTGGGTTGAAATATTTTGAGGTAATTTTGCTCATAAAATATTTTTTCAAGAATAATTTTAATCTCACTTAATTCTCAAAAATCACGCTAAGTGTTTTTTTTAAGGAGCAATCAACCTCCTAAAATAATTTTTAATTTAATTGTGCCTTTTTTTATTTTTAAGTATTTTCTGAATCAATTTGGCTCATATGTATCCATATTTTTAATAAATCTTTAACATTTTTAATAATCAGTCTTTCAATTTATTCATTAGTCATCTTAGATATCTTCTAGACTTATCTTCAACATTATCAACTCTAATAATTTATTATTTGAATAAAACTTAAATACAGTTCAACCAATTCTGCCATCAATAAGTTCCATTCACTCACATGAGGTGGCTGGCTTCACTTGTCTCTAATCTCTATTAACAAATTGAAGGAGTGGATCTTTTGCTTGCTTTTTTTTTTTTTTCCCTTTTCCAATTAGTTATCTATGATTCTCTCTATTAACATTGTGTTAGATGAAAATAATCTCTTTTTCATTGTGTTCTTTCTTTATTAAAAAAAAATAAAAAATTGCACCATACATATCAAAGAATACATCAGGCATTGAAAAACAAGGACTTTTTTTTTTATTAAAATTAAATTTAGCATCCCTGAAATGAACCCTTTTCTTTTTCTTGCCTATACAAATTTAATGGATCTGTTAGTTTGTCATTTGGCAAATAGAGAAACAATGAATTTGAAGTTGCCTTTTGAATTCTGCATTCCGTGGAGGAAAAATACTCCAATATTTTGACTTGAATACCAAATCAACCTTCCTATGGTGTGTTTGTGACTTTGATTTTTCTGATCGACCAATTCATTAAGGTGATGGTAATTTTTCCGAATAATTTCCAGAGTTTAAAATATCTTATCATGACTTATTTAGCCCCATCATATTTTTATATTTTCACCTTCGTCCTTGGCTTCATAGTTCACTTGCATTCTCAGCTCAACCCTCTCGCTGCCTTCACGTCCTCTACTCAAATGCGCGCGCGTCGGCTCACACACATATGTGTGTGTGTGTGTGTTGTCTCCTCTTTTTATTTGCCTCGTGAGATCTTTTATTTACTCCTGCTGCTCATAGATAGAAGATAAAATTTGTAGCATAAATTGCATTATAAATTTTATTTTATATTTAGAGAATTCGAGGTAATAATTATTTTCTGGAAAGTGAGATCATGAAAGCTCCCCGCTAAGGAGCGCGATCCAAATTCCTAAAGAATTTTTCACAGATTCAAAACAAAAAAAATGATAAAAAGGATAAGTGAAATATGTGTGTGTGGAATGACCAAAATGTTTTAACTCTTTGATTTTTTTATTTGTCTTGAAAATATTTTATGAAAAAAATAAAATAAAGGTATTAATGTAAATAATCTTAATTAAATGCCCATATTAATCTGATAAATACTCTTATGTATACCCCTGATCCTGATGTAACACATGTTGAAAGGGTAGCCCACCAGAAGTATGCGGGTTGACTTGAAGTCAGAAAAGGCTACTCTTCCCTTCACGGCAGAGAACTTAATCTTCATCGCAAGGATAAGACAATGGTTTGTTTAGGTTAATGGTGAGAGCGGTGATTTATTTTTTATCTGATTTTTGTAAAAGTTTGATTAAAAAAAGTTATAAATATGAATTGTGTTTAAATTGATTGTGATAAAAGTGGTGGAGCTCACGTCAAAAAGCTAAGAGCTTGTTTCTAAAAGCTATCCCATAGAGTTGTTTTCTAAACTGACTTTTAGAAATTTTTTTGGCAAAATTGATGTCAGGGCCCAAAGTAGCAAAATAATTTCAAAAAAGGTCCAAGAAACATTTACATGCCAGGGCCTTTTCTGGTATTATTTCAAAAAGCGTTAGCAACTATATCAATAGCGGTTAATAACTATATCAGTCCTCGTTAACAACTAAATCAGTCTAATTAACAACTACATATTAACAACTATATCAGTAGTCATTAACAACTATATCAGTAGCAATTAGCAACTATATTAGTACAAGTTTTTTTCAAATAATGCCACATGTAAATGTTTCTTGGGTCTTTTTTGAAATTATTTTCCTACTTGGGCTCTGACATCAATTGTCCCAATTTTTTTTTAAAAAGAGCCCAATAGACTTAAAGTTCTACACAAAGCCTTTTTTTTCCCCTATTGCTACTTTTTTTTTAGTTTCTTGTGACTTAAACTTCCCAACGGTTTCTTTAAATAGGGCCAATGACTGTTTCAAATAAATAAATAAGATTGTGAAATCATACTCAGAATTTCGATTTTAATGCAATGTTTCAGTCAACAAACATATGTACCGAGATAAATCAAATCCTTGTGGTAAGTTCAGGGAGAGGAAGGTACAGGCTTTTTTTACCCCCCTCGGAATGAAATTCAACATAGTTGAGTTCTTGTAACATCGACTTAAAAATTGTAATATTAGTTGGGAATTACTTATGAAATTCGGCCTAAAAATAATTATAAAGTTAATTATTGAAATTTAAGACATATTTTTCTGTAAATTAAAGACAATCTAGTTGGGAATAATTAGTAGTCAGAATATTTTAGAGATGATATCTTATGATCAAAATAAATTAATTGAAGAAAGAATAAATTCAAAGAATATTTGAAAGGGATAATTTATAGCCTAAAATAATTAGTGGAAAGTAAGGGCCTATTTTGTTTGATTTATAAAATAAAAAAAAACATAGTTGCATTAAGCCGCCACATCACAACAGCCCATGTGAGTAATAAATTATCCATTCCATTGTCATTCCCACACGGCCCAACACTGAATCAACCAGACAAAACCAATTCTCCATCCAACCCATATAGCTCCAGATCCACTTCAACAACCATCATTTTATTGGATCATTCACTCAAGCTCAGCCTCACTGAATTGCAGTGTCACTTACCCTCACACAAAGAAAATCCCAGCAATCACGCAAGATCCAGAAGACCCGCAACAAACATACCTCTTTCAGTCACGTTCTCGAGCCACCAGCCATATACTCCCACTCATCATAACCCTTCAGCCTTTCCCATAGAGACAGAAAATAGAGACAGACCAAGAGAGTGAGAAAGAACTCGAGAATGAGAGACGAGAAGTTGAGAACGAGAAATAGTGGTGAAGGGCCAAATGTTTGTGCAAGCTTGAGGAATCAACCAAGGTGAATTCCTTAAGTCTTTTCCTTCTAGTTTTTATGGCCTTGATATGTTTGTTAGATGTTTGGTTAAGGAAACAGAAACAAAAAACGACATGCTCTGTTTTCGGGCTACAAAACAGAGAATTTTGTCAGCTTATGTTCCAATGGTAAACCATCTTGTTTTTCCATTAAATTTTGGCAGTAAATAGTAGATATCTTAAAATTTAAAACGAGCAAGAGAATTTTGGCAGTAAATATTGGGAGTTATGATTTTTCAAAGTCAGACATTAAAAACTGGAAAGTGAAGTGAACAGTAATTTTCGTTTTCAATTTTGAAATGGTAAAGCTTTGAGTTTTTCTTTAAAATTTTTAAAATAAATAGTACACTCAATAAGGTTTACAACAAACAAAAGAATAGCCAAAACTAACGTGTAGATTGAGAGTTATGATTTTTTAAAATCAGATACTAAAAACTGGAAAATCAAGTGAACAATAATTTTCGTTTTCAATTTTGAAATAGTAAACGTTTTATATTTTCAACAAAATTCTGGCAGTAGATAGTAGACATATCAACCTTTCAAAGAGCCAAAGAACGTCTAAAAAGGATGTGTATAATAAGAGATATGATTTTCTGAAGTTTAAGAAAAAATTTGGACGAATTTGGCATTTTAGAAATGGTGATCAGTTTTGGGTTCCATTTTGCAATGGAAACCTTCAAGTTTTTCTATAAAATTTTGTGTGATAATATTACACATAATCTTTAAAACAAGCTTTGGATCACATTAAATGAAAGTCTGTAGGTCAAGATATAATTTTCGGAAGTTGAGTCATAATTTTGGAAAGTTTTCTGGACACTGATCATGTTTTTGAAATCTGGTAATCATATAATTTGTTATGGCTATTGGTATTTATTTTTCTGTGAAAGCAAACATGCTAAGGAACACATAGTTTTTGGAAGTACCTCATTTGGATTTTTATAGAATTAATTATGAATTTGCAAAGTTTAATCAGAAAATTCTGGAAAATCCTATGTAAAGAGTTAAGTTATACATATACATTTTGGAATTTTGAGAAAATATTATATGCAATGCACTAAAGCATAATCTATATGATGAGTGGTATTTAAAAACTCCTAATTTAAAATGTTAAGATAGCCTCTGAGCGTTGAAAATATTTGTAGAGAAAAAAATAATAAACAGTAAAATAATAATAATAATTATTGTTGTTGTTGTTGTTGTTGTTAGGAAAGATAATTTCTAGGGATTAATAACCACTTTTAATCCCCTAAAAAATACTTCGCGTAGTTAGGTACTTTGCAACGCCAGAAGTGACTAATGGCAATGATAGACGTTTATAGTCATACCTTGAGACTTCCATTAATCACAACAACTTCGGACAAAATTAAGGATTCAAGTTTGAGGTGGGTAACTGTTATCTTATTAGCTTGTATGTATCAATTTATGTATGACTATTCATATTTGCTAGATAATTTGTATATGTGTATCTTAGCTATGGATTGGGGTTGCTGTCTCATAGGGTTGCGTGTCCTAAAAACAGAGCTTCGTGTTCTAAAGAGCTGTGGTCTTTGGCCGATAACTGTGATTACGGTGTGACTTATTTACTGTGAATCATTTTATGCTTAACATGTAAGACGTTGTCATTTATATTTCATACTTAGATATAAGATTAATTGTTATCATGGGATTTATTCATTTGAACTCTAGACCGCGAAGAGACAGGTAATGGATTGGGATCAAGAGGAAAGGCGCAGCTGTAAAGGGTATAGCAGAAGGAAACTTTTCGGAAGAAGATGCCTTACAGTTAATGGAAATTTATGGAAAAATATGAGTAGTTAGACCTTATTAGATCATCTATCATTTATCTAATTTTGGATTACTGTATTAATATCCGACTATAGGATAAATTCGAATCGTGAAAATTTATCCTCACTTTTTCAAATTAATTTATTTTAAGAAAGTTTGTTCCACAATTAAGTCGTCTAAATCATTTCGATACTTGTGCGTGATAACTCTGATAAATAGAGACATCCTAAGGGCGGGTGTGACAAGTATCAAATTGGTTTGCACTTGTCCTAATGTAAAGAAAGTTATCATTTTTTTTTCAAAAATAAAAAATAAAATTAGTCAGTCAAATCTATATAAACCATGAACAACTCAAATTTTTTGGGCACATTTATCAATAAGAAAAGATAATAAAATAAAATAAAATAAAACACATAGCCCACAAGTCATATAATACGGATTCTTACAACACATTGTCAACACCAAACATTTCCACACAAAGTGGGGTTGTGGATTCGCCAAAATATGATAGTGTATAAGATAAAGTCTTCAGTTTAATAGCAGATAAATAATCATAGCATTACAAAAATATGAGTGTCCTTAAGATGACAATATAGGAATCCATACAACACTAATACCAAAAAGAGGCTTACAAAGTTTCTCAACTTTTATGCCTTTGGTTGCTTCCCTTGCCCTCTAGTAAGATTAGAGGTTTCACCTGAAAAATATTTATAATGACGGGGTGAGACATAAAGTCTCAGTAACCAAAATTAATTTATCAAATATGCAAGAAAGGATAGCAATTCAAAGAAACAGATTTAATAACATGATTATAATACCAACCATAATTAATTGAAACATGATAACTAACAATAATTAAACCCATCCCCACTCAATCATCCTGCTCCTCCTTATATCTTCTGGACGTAGTACAACCTATTAGTGCTAGTATACCTGGCCAAGGTTATCTAGACACTTCAAGATACTGTCCTCTCCCATGTTACCACCGATATACCGTAATAGGGAGGTGTCCGCCAAAAACACTCTACTCAATTTCCGGGCCAGGAATGAGAGAGCCAATGGGCACAATTTCACCCTAAATCTCTTCCACACAACCCAACATATTCAATAACAAATAAACAATATATCCTTATAATTTTCCAAGATCATCGTACAATACATTGTTCCATTTACAACATCTTATAACAAACATCATAATTATCACAACAACCACTACTGCTTTACTAAAACAATTTTATGTTCAGATACAGGCAAAATTTCCAAAACACATACCAGGAAGACAAATAATAGTAAGGTTTAGAAAATACCTTACAATCCAAAACAAGCATATAAAATAAATTAACTCTGGTTACCTCAACTCCAAGCTAAATCTTGAGAAATAAGGCACGAATGATCACCAATCACAAGAAAACTCTACATCATCAAAATAATAATTTAATATAACTTATATTATAAACATTTTTATATTAATATATTATCATAAAAACTGAAAATAATATTTCAGTTCTTCACACTGGAAAACTAAACCGATTAAAATTAGTTATTAATCATTCTATATATATATACAGTCATCTATTTTCAAAAATCAAAACTTCTCAAAAATTGTAACCTCAAAATTTTCACTAACCAATATAATATTACCTTCATTAGAAAGAGAAAAATATATAGAACAACTTTCATAAAGAAACTATATTAAAAAGGAGTTAATTTAACTACCTAAATAATCTTATAAAATAAATAACATACCTTAAAATACTCCAACTTTCCTTCTTTTCTCTCCTCTCCTCTCTTCTCTTGCTCACTCACGTTTTTCTGTTCTCTCTTTTCCTTTTCCCTCAATTCCCCACGCAGCATAGATATATATAGATGGAGAAAGGGAAATGCAATTAATGCATTCCCTCACATTCAAAGGCAATGGATTTTTTTTTTTTTTAAACTTCCTCCGCAAGCTCCTCCTTTTTTTTTTTTTTTTACTCTTTCTTCTTCCATACGCATCTACCTCTTTTTTTTTTGTACAAATAAAATATAGGAAAAATTATCACAAAGGACCCAAATTTATTTGTTATATAATTATTTCATAATTACAATTAAATCCTAATAATAAAATTTAGGATGTTACAAACTACTTTTCCGAATGTTAGTCAGGCTTATGGATATCAAAATCTTTGCTTTAATCCATGTGACACTACTACAAAAATAGGTTTTTAGACCTTCTCATTTAAATCGAAGTATTGAGGCCCCAATTTTAAAAGTATGATCGGTAATAATTTTGTAAATATCAAGAATTTTTGGACCTGATCCTTTAATCATAGGTCTAAAATGACCGGTTGTTAACATGTAAAAAAAAATTGAAATCTCCATTACTTTTCAGAGAAAACTTATATGACCGGACTTAAATAGTATTTAGTCCAAAATATAAGAAAAACATTTAAATAATTTTTTTTTAATACTTTTAGTACGAAATGGTCTAAATGTGTAACTCGTAAGACCAGGTTTTAAGAAAACTGGTCTAACAAGTTTTTTTTAAAAAAATTAAATCTCTACTACTTTTTAAACTAAATATTTAAGACATGACGTAAGTAGGAGCCAGTCAAAAAGATAAGAAAAAATTTAAATAAAAATTAGTTATTTTTAAGACCAGAGTTTAATTAAAACTAGTATTGAGCTTTAACTTTTAAGACTGGTTTCTAAAATATCTAATATAAAAAGTACCAAAACCAAAAAGTAACTATATCCTCTCTTTTTTATGTCGAAACCTAAAGTTGCTCTCTCCAAACTTCTCTTCCTGTTGCATTACTTTTCTTCCTTGCCTATCGCCATCAGCCTTTGTTACTCTCTTATTCGCTCAGGCATTCATCTCTCACAACACCTCTCTCAACCTCTCTTCTTATCTCAAAACTGAACGGAGAAAACGAATTTAAGGAATGTCAGTCATTGGTGTTAATCAGAGCAAAACTGGTACATCTCAAAGTGAGTTTTGTAACCAGCCTTTATGCCATAGTAGAAGAGGCACATGATTGAAAGAGTTTACCCTAAGTTGGATTGTTGGAAAAAAGATCAAGATTTAGTTTAATGAACATTAGAATCCTACCGACCTTGATAAAAACACATATAGGAGTTCTTTTCTTACTTTCGGTTAATTTTGACTTTTCAAATTTTATTTTGAAGAAAATATTCATACTTAACATAAAACGTTTATATTGGTAAGAAAAATTATTGTAAAAAATTCTAATACATATATTTAAATTGTCTAACATGGTATAAAATTTATAATTTAAATTTTTAATCAAATTTATTCAAACTTGTTTATTTAGTTTTATCAAACGGCTAAAAACACATTGTATATGCAAATTTTTGTTTGTTACTTAGTCGTCTGATTTTAGTGACGGTGGACTCGTTGATTTGTCTTTTCTCTCTTCTCCGCTGATGTTCGTTGTCTTCGATGTTGGTGGGGTTTAAAATGGACATTAAAACTCTTTTGAAATGAGATTACCCTATTTTTAACATATTAGCCACAAAATTGTTTCATAAAATAACTTAGAATGCTAACTGTACATTAAAAAAAATAGGTGCATAATAATCACTATCAAATATCAACGTTTGTTGTCATTTCATTAGCTTCATTATGAGATTGCAACTCAAATCCTATATTAGCGAATGCCAACAGCTCACTGAGGTACAGGAGAAGAGAAGAGAACTACTATTTTCCATAATGTGTTAATTCTTTATTTTCGTTTTAGTATGGTTGAGAAATTAGTTTAGCAAGAAGAAAATAATAGATGGGAGAGAACGAATGGGAGAAAATCTAATACTTACCTTATTTAGCATCGAAAGGGAAGGGAAGAAATATAATAATACTTGAACTATTATATCCTTTTTCATTTTGAATTGTTTATCTATCTGAATCTCTCTCTTTTCAACATTTTCATTAAATCTATTCAAAAAGTCGAACAGAAGAAGCATTTTTTGCAATAAGAGAAGAGAGAATACATCTTTGAGAAGAAAACGTGGGCATAGCAAGAAGATTGAGCTGAGAATGCAAGTGAATTATGGTATCAAGGACAAAAGTGAAAATATAAAACTATGATGGGGTTAAATAAGTCAAAATAAGATACTTTAGACTCAGGAAAAGTGAAAATTACAAGAGTTATCATTGCCTTAATGAATTGGTCCGCACAATTAAAACAAACACACCTAGAAAGATTGGATTGGTGTTCAAGTCAAAATATGGTATACTTTTCCTCCAAAGAATGTATGAATATGATAATGATGGCATATATATTTAGAATTCAAAACACAACTTCAAATTCATTGTTTCTTTATTTGCCAATTACAAACTGATAGATCTACTAAATTTGTATAGGCAAGAAAAAGAGAAGGGATCATTTCAGGGATGTTAAAGTTAAAATTTGCCAGCTACCCAATGTTTTTTTTTTCCAAGTCAATTCCAACTTTCCCCAAAGCTAATGTTAATAAAAACCCTTGTTCCCGAATGCAGTACAACAACGTAGAATCCTCATGCCTGATGTATTCTGTGATATCGGTGCAATTTTTTTTAATAATGAAAAAACAAACTCGTAAGAAATTAGTAACATCCAACACAATGCCGAAACAAGGGAGTTGTTTAGAATCAACATCATCTTACATTAATGCGAAATGCTAGTATGATCTTTAAGATTATATATGTTCATTAGTGGTCCAAACTTCAAAATCAAGAAGTAAAGATTTTACCCGGCTTCTAACATGATCATAGATATTTTATTACTTGAAGAAGTTGCTTGATTGTTAAGAGATTCTGCCCAACTGGGATATGATCCAAAAGAAAACAAGGTTCTTTAGGCTTAGGCAATCACTACTCAACATTATAACCAAAGAATGTAATTGCCTATTGTAGACATAAAAGACTGATGTGGATGCATCGCAATACTTTTGATCAACATAAGACCTCTCAAAATGTTCATCAGCAAATTTTAGTAGGGCTCCCTCATTCCACAGCCTCCATGCCTACAACAATTTGAAACATAGAATCAGTTACCAATTTCAAGAAAGATAAGAGAAAAGTTAGGCTCTTTGTTATTAACATGTCCAATGAGATTAATGCTTTGACTGGACAAGAAGGGCCCTCTGTTTTTTATGCTACTCACTATTTCTAACAGTAATATTCCAAAGCTGAACACATCAAGTTTGACCGAGAATAGTCCATAAATTGCATATTCAGGAGCTATATAACCATTGTTATAAAGTAGTTAGTATCTTATTCAATAATATGCATATATACAAAATCAAAATATAATAAGGTATACTTACTATGTGCCAACTATTTGCCTCGTACTATCTTCAATTTTATCACCTCCAAATAATCTTGCCAACCCAAAATCTGAGATTTTTGGATTTAATTCACCATCCAATAATATATTACTTGCTTTAAGGTCTCTTTGGACGATTTTTAATCTCGAATCTTGATGAAGATACATAAGTCCTCGAGCAATTCCTCAAATAATGTGAAGGTGCTTAGACCAATCAAGAAGTTTACTTTCAGAACCTACAAATTTTTAATGTACTGATACCTATAATTATCCAACTGGAAATGAAAGAAAAGAATGAAAATCTACTGATTAGGCATATGAACCAAAAACAAATGACTCTAAGCTCTTGTTGGGCATGTATTCATATATGAGCAATTTCTCCTCTCCTTGAATGCAACAACCAATAACCTTGACAAGATTAAGGTGCTGAAGTTTAGCGCACAATTGGACTTCATTCATAAATTCAAGCAGCCAGTGAGAACTTTGTGAAAGCCGTTTCACCGCAATTTCTTGTTTGTCTGCAAGTATACCCTACCATTTTTACGTCATATAAATGATTGTCAATATGTAACAGCATAAATCAGAAGAGCAAGTGCAATCCTTTCCTCCTAGTAACAAGTTAATTGCCTACTTACCTTGCATACAGAACCAAAACCACCTTCGCAAAGCTTGTTGTGAGATGAGAAGTTATTAGTAGCATTAGCTATTACTGCAAGGTCATAAATACGTTGCTCCATATTTCCTTCACGCCTTCTTCATAGTTTACTGCTATTAAGGATTTTAGCTCCATATTTCCGTCAGTGCCTTCTTCCTTGTTTGCTGCTAACAAGGATTTCTTTCTTAGCTCACTTTCATAAATTAAATGAAATATATAAATACAAAATATATTTCAGTAGCATTAGCTATTTAGGCAATGTCATATTTAGCTCCATATTTCCTTAGGAGCCTTTCTTGATGTTTACTGTTAACAAATTTTCATAGTACAATTTGAGACACTAAATGACATAAATATTTAGAAAAATAAGGAAAGGAAATCGTTCTGTTCTTTAGGAAAAACAATGACATCAAGCTCAGTCATGTTCAATTAACCTTCAGACAAACCCCAGACAAGATGGGAAAAGTAGAGGTAGCTGCATTGGGAGTGTTTACCTATAGAGTTTCTTAAGCACATGTAAATGTAAAACAGTGAGAAGCATCACAACAGCCAATACAGTGGTGACTGTTACAGCAATAGCCTTTGTCTTATTTCCATGAGCTTCACAAGGAAATAAACTGAGAATTAAGAGACAAAAAGTTGAGGCTGTTAAAGCAATCGAAAGATGATTGAAAAATGATCACTTAAAAGCCACACGAGACGCGAAGCGAATATATATAGATGTTGGTCATCAAAGGGAACCTGCCTTATATCAATTAAATCACCGAACCACATAACACAACCACTACCTCCATCCCTGATATCTGAATTCGCATAAGCATTGCAAGAACAATTTTCCCAGCATTTGGCTTTGCATTCTTCAAGTGTCACCCTTGTATTAACCCAAGAGTATGTTGTATCTGGAAATTTCAGCCCACTAAATTTGACAAAATAATCCCTGTTTTTTCCCTTGCAACTCCATGATTGGATGCGGATGCATCCATCAGACCAGTCCATTGCGTTCCAATTTTTGTGTGATTTTGGCAAGAATCCTTTCAAGCACTGGCATTCACCCAAGACACAGTTTCCATTTGGGCCGCAAAGATTATATCTTTCACAATTATCACTTGGCGCAAAACTATAAGTAATCCACCTTTGATCATCTTCACTCAATATTCTGTCCAGTGATGAGTACAATGACTGGTTCAAGACAAATCTTGCAACCAATGATTCATTTTTCACATTATAAGTTGCATATACCTAATCTTTATTCCAAACAAACTTGAATTCATAAAGTGGATTGCTCATTGCATGAGACGCCACTGAACCAGACACCATTCCAGGGGCCATTCCTTACATACTTTGTTGGGCCCTGCCAGAATATTATTTCGAGAAAATTCTGTAGTACAATCTCTGCTGAAAAGTTTCCAAAAGAAGGGTCGTCCCAATTCTTCCATGCTGAATAACGTTGATTGAAACCAGTTCTCAGGTTCCATCCAAGCTTCATTCCTGGCAAAGTTGAAGCACAGGGGTAGTCGAAGCTTTGCCACAAGTAGTTTTGGTGGTTTTGATCTTGTCCATCTCTTAGAACCAAGTTTACAGAGCCTAAAAGTTGCAAAATCGGACTAAAGGCCTTTGTGGTGGAATTAACCGACCAAACAATAGTCTCATCCTGACTGAGAAGTACAAGATGTCCCTCTTTGTTTATGCTCACCAGGCCAAAGTTGTTTTTGATGGGTCTGTTTCGGTTGGCAACCCAAACAATGGTTCAACCCGTGATTTTGTGGTACCAGATCCCAACATAGCGGTCTGTGGAACTCCTGGGCTGAAGAAATCCATTTCAAAGATTTCATTTTCAGAAACCAAGGTCTGGCCATCAGGAAGAGACTCGAACTGGGTAAGGGTATCAGTTGCAAAAGAAAATCTGAAGAAGAACAAAAGCAGATGGGGAAGAACAAGCAAATAAGGAAGGATAGCCATTGATTTAATGTACCGGTCTACGCTATAAAAAAGAAATATACCCCGGATCCTGTTGTGACAAGTGAAGAAAGCAAAGCCCCCAGAAGAATAAAAGGTTGACTTGATGATCTATATTTCAGAAAACCCGTATTCTTTCCCTTCCCTGTGGAAAACTAGATTTTCAACGCAATAGTTTTTTTTGTAACTTTTTCAAACGTATGAATAAGAGTGTGACATCAAATTCAGAATTTCAAACTAAATTCCAAATTCAATATCCTTATAGTAGGGTCAGGGAAAGGAAGTTTCAGGCAGACCTTTTTTTGGGATGATATTCAACATAATTGACTTCTACCATCAAATTGTTTTCTGCTAGTCCGAATCTAAAGGAAATTACCATTTTTTTAAATAATTTCTACTACACATATTCAGATAGTAAAGGGTCGCAGGAAACATATAAAAGGTTTGGTTTCGTGAAGATAAAAAAAAGGTTTGGTTTTGTAAACAAAATTTGCGAAATGCCTATGTTTTTTTTTTCTCTTTTTTAGTCAATTCCAACACCTACTTTACGAATTCTAATGAGGCTGCTTCCTATCTGCATACAGAAAGCACTTTTTTTCCCCCAAAAAGATTAAAAAAAAAAATTGCTCTTATCCACCTGATTAATTTTTTGCGGTCAATAATAGAACCAAAAATCGCAGGTAGGCTAATATCAGTTGGAATTGGAATGAAAGGGATTTAAACTTTAAAACTTGGTGTGGAACCAGAATGAGACTCAACATCAAATGGATACCGAAATTGTATAAAAAGAAGCAAATTAAGAAAGATCTATGTACCAGATTCGGCAGCTTCAGTTCGTGGAAATTAGTGGCTGAAGAAACCAAGTGACGAGCTTCCTTCTAACGACTCCGAACCGAATTAAGTTCGCTCCAAGAGGATGAAAAGGTAGGGCAAAATGAACGCCGTTCGGTAATAGCAACCATTAGCAGGAAAAAATGACGAATGAAGCCCATTCATCGACTAAAAATGGAAAAAATTTATCGATCGATGTAATGACGGAGGCAAATTCTTACTCAGTTGAACTTGAAAGGAATTATAAAATCTTACTCTGTTCGTCTGAGGTTTCACAGCGGCAAATACTTATTACCAGCAAGTCATTAAGCTTTGTTTAGGCCTTTAGGACCCGCAAATTATAATTGGAAAAAAAAAAAAACACGCAAATCTCTTATAAAAGGAAAAATCTTTTTCCGGTGGTCTTAAGATATAAAAAAAATATTAAAAAAATCCCCCAAAAATTTTTAATTTCAAAAACATCTCAAAGAGTTGTTAAAATCTTAATTACCTACTAAATGAATTGTTAATAATACTTTTTTAATATCATAATTTTCTGTAAATTTTTTTTAACATTTTCTTAGTCTTTTAAAAATTTAAAAGGATTTTCCCATTATAACATGAAATGAAAATGCTCTTCATATATATATATATATATATATATATATATAACACATATCTAATTTGTGGGAATTATTATGAGGTGATAACCAAGAGGCACCAATGATATCTTAGTACCCTGGACCTCATAGTAATTCTTCTAACTAATCTGCCTCCCTAATATTTTTTTTTCAAAAAAAAAACATTATCTTCCAATTCTAAACATAAAAGTAAGATAATTAATTAATCTAGAAGAAATTAGTTAAGTTGCTTTTGAG
The DNA here is from genome assembly GCA_037074495.1 of Acacia confusa. Classification (NCBI taxonomy): domain Eukaryota; kingdom Viridiplantae; phylum Streptophyta; class Magnoliopsida; order Fabales; family Fabaceae; genus Acacia; species Acacia confusa. The sequence continues at coordinate 8,794,903 of CM073509.1, forward strand.
GTAAAGAGTAAAGTAGGACAAACCTCTAATGTTATTTTAGAGTTACATTAAACATGTCAATTAAATTTTGAGGCTTAATTTCATTGTTAATGTTTTAAATGTGTTTCAATTTAACCTACATCTAACTTGCATCTAACACCATATGAATATCTATAAAATATAATAAGAAATTGTATTGTTGATAACGTGGGTCATTCATTTGAATATTCTATTAGTCTGAATAATGACTACAAAGGCGCAATAGTATAATACTCCTTCCAATTTCTAATTTAAGTTACTTTGTGTGGAGAGTTTTCATGATCTAACATCTAAACCATAGATGTCTAAATCGTTAAATATTTTTTGTACATCGCTTATCAAATGAAAACGAAATTAGAGAAAAGATTAAAGAGCGAATAATTAAATGTTTACCCCGTTATACACATGAACTAAGAATAGAACTTTGGACTCTAATTATAAAGCCGGCCTTCATGCTAATCTTCAACTTGAATGTCTTGTTGGATGCCATTTTGGACTAGACATATGAGGTCAACTTGTGCTCATATTAGATAAATAGATCCCCCCCCCCGGGGGTTTGGCCCTCCATAAACAAAGTCAATAAGTTTAGATTTGTGAATGATGTGATGATTGTAAAACCCGATTTCCGATTTAGCGAAAATCCTATATTATATGAAATGTGACCATATTTAATTGACTTTTGTGGAATATATCACCATATTGAATTGGCTAATATATGTGACATAAAATCACATAAAGTAATGGTGATTTTCAATCAAAATGAATCAAGAAAGTGTATGAATAACACTTAGCTAATTTGGTATATATTAACAACAATTGCCTAGCAAATGAACTTGCCTTAATTGAGATTAAGGTTAAACATTTGTCATTACCTATTAGGACTATATTTTAGCCTAAATACAAGAGGTAGATGACAATGAAAATAAATAGATATTTAAGGGAATAAAACACCTAATATTCATGGTATTTATACCAAAATACACATGTCAAGTTAGGGAAGAATCCTCTACTTGGTTTTTGTCCAACTTATGCATTTATTTAAAAGTTGTGAAATGCAATAAGGACATCCTAGGGAGGCTAATATTTTTGATCAGCTATGGGCCAAGGAAAACTTATTTAATTTTGTTAATTAATGCACAAATAGCCTTAATTAATTAACAAACCAATTAGGCTTGGACATGTGGAGTTTAGGGACACCTAAGCACTTATTTGTGTCATCAAAATGACATCATAATCAGCCCCAAAAGTCCACAATTCCAGCTAAGCCTTGTTAGATGATTATTAGCCAAGTTTGCAAGATAAAATGTCCAAATGTAACTTGATAAGCTAACTAATTAACTAAACTACAAATGATCATCTAGTTCAAAGGGCATTTAAGGCTTATCTTGTGGCATTAATTGTCATAATAAAATCTACCCCAAAAGTCATCAAAAACATCCAGCACATGAGGAGGGAGAAAAGATAAGATATTTCATGATATTAACACATGCAATTGAGCCAAAATGTTCTAAAATGTTCTAGAAGCTTCTTGGCCAATGGAAGGAAATAAGATCATGAGAATTTGACACATGGCGAAGACCAAGAAGGGCTGATATTTCGGTTAGCATGAGGGGTGATCATAAATGCCAAGTTGTTGAAGATAAGATACCCAAGATTTGCAAGATAAAAGCACATGTGATTAAGCTAAAATATCTTGATATTTTAGAGCTAACGAGTCATGATAGTTTGACACATGGAAGAGCAATTTAAGGGTTGAAAATGAGCAAGGAAAAACGTCCAAAATAAATGGATGAAATGGAATATGAGAAAACTTCTTGATTAAGTCAAGAAATTAAAGTGTGATATTTTGTAATGGTAGTTTGGTAGTTTGGTTAGGGGCTTGATTTCCACAATAAATAGAAGTTGATCCCTCTTCATTTTCTTCATACCAAAACTCAAATCAAAATGATTGAATGAGAGAGAAAGAGGATAGGAGAAATGGAGAAGAGGAAAGGAAAGAAGGAAGGAGAGCAAGAGGTTCAAGCACTAAAGGTAATTGCTCTTGAGCCTGATAGTTATTTTTCTTTATGTTTTCCATAAGTTTAAAGCCTTAGTAGAAATACTCTTGCATGGTTTTATAGAGAGGAAAATGAAAATTAGAGTGAAAACATGACGGGAAATGGTTTTTGGGATTAAAGGATCAAAATTGTGAAAGTTGAGAAATCTCTGTATTTCTATTTTTCTGGAGTTAGTCACATTGTAGATGTTATTTTATATAGTATATGATCTTCAAAAATCATGAGATTTAGTAGAAATAAAGTAGCCATCCAGGCTTTCTACTGATATAAAATTTGTAACATTTTGAGTTTTGGACAAAAAGTTATGAATTTTGGAAGTTCAATTTGAGTAGTGATTATATGTATGGTTTTTGATTGATCTAATGATGCTTAACAATCATGAAAATTTCCAAAAATGTAGAGAACAAAAACATATTTCTTTTGATATATCAAAAGATATTTTTAGAGTCTTATACAAAAAGATATGAATTTTTCAAACAGATTCATATTTCTGGAGTTATAATCTAAACAATGTTGGAAAACTTAAAAACTGGGAATGACCCATGCATTTTGAGTTGCTGCCGTTATTTTTCCTTAAAAATAGACATGTCAAAGGTCATGTGGATTTTTGCAGCACTCAAATTGGATTTTTTTTTTAAAAAAAAATTAGTTATGATTTTTCAAAGTTACTGAAAAATATGGCCAAAAAATCCAGCAATGTGTTTTTAAGGAAAATTAAGGGTAATTATTGGATAATTAATCCACTAAGGGTAAAAAGGTCAAGATAGGTGAAAATATCATTTTTGATATTATTCTAGGAAAAATGATATGAATTGTAATATCATATAAATTATGGAAAAGGAAATAATCCGACGGTAATGTTATAGGATACCCGAGAAGTCTAGGGTTGGATTTAAATGTCGAGCGTATTACTAACTACGTGGAAAGAAGATATATTCGCATACTATAATTTTAATTCTTGTATGTCTTTTATGCCTATATATGATTGTTTGATTCATGATTGATTGAAGTCATGGATGAGACAGGATCTTAGGCCATGCATTGTGACTAGACTAGGTCTTAGGACACATGTGTGATGTGGATTATAATCATGATAATACCACATGTATGTTTTCCTAGCGTTGAGGACACATGGCACTGGTGAGTACATTTACTGATAGCGATACATATATTGTGTGCTATTGTAGTCGGGTACTGATATTTCTACATACACAGTTAAACATTACATTTGTCGTATACTATGTATTATGATAACTGAATGTTGATATCCATGTTGTGAATATATATCATAAATATTGTCATTACTTGAATATAAGATTAATTATTTCCTGAAATTCAATTCGATTGAATCTCAGGCTTGACTAAAGGTTCACAGAAGGAAATTTGGACCTGTAAAGGTAAAGTAGACAAAGCTATAAAGAGACACTAATCAAGACGAAAGTCTGAAGAAGGTTAATAGGGCATAGTTTCTGGCATGAATCTGATAAAGTTGTTTCGAACCATTGGTACATAAACTAAGAAAGGGTTTACCTATGTGGTTTCAATAATTAGTCACCGTAAAAGACGAGGAGACTCCCACTAGACAAAACACCAATTTGGCTAATAGGTTTGATTAACTATATTGGGTTCCAAGCCATAGGTCTAGATAAACCAAGGTTTAGAGTATGTATAAATGTATCACATGAATATTTCCTTCAATATTTATAATATAACTAGCATATGTCAGGCATCACCATATGTCTGGACATATGTTATCAGTTACTCATTGTCCAAACGTTAATAAATGCTATCAATTCTGCTTTACTTTGATCAACTATGTTAATATTCCTAATACTATGTGCCAATGGACATAACAAGTAGTATAGAATTTGAGGTGTTACAATGATAAGGGATATATATAAACAATGAAGTGATGCCCCCTAGAAGTAATAAAATAATTCTTTAATTAGAAAACCAAAATCTTTTTTTTTCATGAATCAATGCAGGTTTAATAACCTATAGGCATTTAAAATAATTTCTTCATGAAAAGTTCCATTGATAGTTGAAGAAGATTTATTATTGCCATATATAGGAAAATCCCACATCCTCTAGAATCTCATGATGTCTTCTATTGATCAGCAATATTTTTTAATTAATCACAGATATGGAAGAAAACGACATATATATAGCAGTACAAAGTTGTAAGATGCCAAATTTAATTGTTAATTGTTTATAAATCTATCTTCTATCTGGGCTGTAACTGGGTGATGGAAATTTCATTTATTGAAGCTGAACTGTTATCGCTAGTTTTACTACTTATTGAAATTTTTTCTAAGAGGAAATCAGGCTCTTTAGGTTGAGGCAAATCACCTTCACTACTTAGCATCACAACCACAGATATCATATTTGGCCTATCATCAAGATGATGTTGCACACAAAGAAGACCAATATGGATGCATCTCAATACTTCTGATTCACTATATGATTCTCCCAAATGTTTATCAATCAATTCAAGTGGGATTCCCTCCTTCCACAGCCTCCATGCCTACACAAATTCAAATATCATTAATCATTTTTGTATTAGTATATATCATAAGAGGAAAGGAAATGTAGTGAGCTAGGTTTGTTACTAACATGCCCAATAAGATTAACGCTTTGTTTCCTCAAAGAGAATGCTCCATTTTTTATTCCACTGACTGTCTCGAGTAATAAAACCCCAAAACTGAACACATCAGATTTCATGGAGAATAACCCGTAGATAGCATATTCAGGTGCCATATAACCACTGGAATAAGTAATCTATGAGTTCATATATATCATCTTTCAATATGTGTGTATAAATAGAAATTAAAAAAAAATGCAATGAAGAGATACTATACTCACTATGTACCAATAACTCTCCTTGTATTTTCTTGGTTTTCATCTTTTTCAAACGTCTTTGCCAAGCCAAAATCTGATATCTTTGGGTTCAATTCATTGTCCAATAATATGTTACTTGCTTTAAGATCTCTATGAATGATTCTTAATCTTGAATCTTGATGGAGATACATAAGTCCTCGAGCAATTCCACATATAATGCGGAAGCGCTTGAACCAACATAAGAGGCTCTTTTGAGTAGGAGAACCTGTGAAGTTCCACAAGTATACAGATAAGTTGTTATCAAATGAAGCTGAATTTAAAACCAATTGATCACAACACAATTAATTTCTAATTAAGGTACAAACCAAAAATAAATAAATCCAAACTCTTATTTGACATATATTCATAAATGAGCATTTTCTCCTCTCCTTGAATGCAACAACCAAGAACTTTAACAAGATTTCGATGCTGAAGTTTGGCACACAACATAACTTCGTTTTGGAATTCTTTCACTCCTTGATGAGAATTTTGTGAAAGTCGCTTTACAGCAATCTCTTGTCCACCACCTAATGTTCCCTAATCATTATAAAAACATTTTCATGGATATAAGGCATTATTATAAATCAAGAGAGTTAAGCTACTATAACTTTATATGATCTTAATTTGTTGTTGGTTTTGCAAGCAAGTTACCTTATATACTGGTCCAAAACCACCTTGGCCAAGCTTATTGTCATCTGAGAAGTTTTGAGTAGCACTAGTTATTATAGCAAAGTCATAGAGAGGAAGCTCCATATCTCCTTCTAGAACTTCATCAGTATTTTCTATGGACAAAACTTTTCTCAATTAATTGAGAAAATATATTCACTCAAGCAAACTAAAAAGCATAAACAAATAGTTTACTTCCCAAACATAAATATAGAAGAAAGGCAACCTAACTTGAGAAATGCTTACCTTTGGACTTTCTTCTGCTCTTATAAATATAGAGAAAGGTCAAAAGTATTCCAAGTGCTAAAACACTAGCTGTTATTGCAGTTACTTTTATCTTGTATGAATTAACACCTTCATGTTTAGCTTCACTCACAAAAAATGAACAAACAGTTAGTGAGTTAACTAAATAATTAAGCACTCAAAAATGAATGGATAATAACATTAAATGAATAATATACCTATATCAGTAGAAGCAAGGCGAATATATAGATCTTGGCCTGCATCACTTGACATTTGGTTCAAATCAAGTAGATCACCAAACCACATGACACAGCCACTACCTCCATTTCTGATATCTGAAATAGTATAAGCAGTACAAGAACAATTGTCCCAACACTTAGCTTTGCACTCGTCAGGTGTCATACTTGTATCAACCCAAGTATATGTAGTATCTGGTAATTTAAGGTTACCAAATTTAACAAAGTTGTCTTTGCCTTTCACCTTACAACCCCAAGGTTCACTTCGAACACAACCTCCTTTCCAGTCATAAATGTCCCAATTCTTGGGTGATTTTGGCTCAAACCCTCTCAAGCATTGGCACAAAGTTGAGTCAGCAATGGAACAAATCCCATAAGCACCACAAAGATTATATCTTCCACAATTGTCTCTTGGTACATCCCCAAAAGATTTCCAAATTTGATCTTCCTCAATCCACATGAGATTTTGAAGGGAATTTCTTGTTTGGTTCAAGACTCTAATAGAGATCATAGACTCATTCAAAGGATTATACATGTAGTAAACCTCGTCCTTGTTAGACACAAGTGTTGCATTATAAAGCAAACTCTTCATGGACGAAGGAGTATCAACAAAGTGATCCCCATTCCAAGGTCCACTCCTGTAAGATTTTGTTCTACCTTGCCAAACATATATTTCCCTGTAACTGTGAAGCTGGAGCTCACATGTGAAATCTGATGGAGAAGGGTCATCCCAATTCTTCCATGCTATTAAACGCCAGTTCAGACCGGTTCTCAAGTCCCACCCTAGCTTCATCCCTGGCAAAAATACATCAGAGAGATAATCAAAGCTTTGCCACAAGTAGTTTTCTGGATTTTGGTCTCTCTCATCTCTAAGTACCAAGTTTCCAGAGTCTAAAAGCTGAGCAATTGGACAACTCATCATCAAGTTCAAGGCTTTTTTGGTTGTTGTTGTTGAGTTTGCAACCCAAATAAGAGTCTGATTTTGGGTGAGAATAGTGAGATGTCCTTCTTTGTTTATTGTCATCGTTCCAAGCTTGTCTTTGAGTGGTTTCTCGCGGTTGGCAACCCAAAGAATATATCTAACTGGGACTTTTTTGAACCAAAGGCCAACATAGCGATTTGTGGAACTACCTGGGCTGAAAAACCCCAGTTCAAATTTTCCATCTTTAGACACCAAGGTGGATTTCCCATCATCAACAAGAGGCTGAGACTGGCTAATAATATCGGTTGTTGCAATGGCCCCTGATGGAGAGAAGAAGAATAAAGGCATGTTGAGAAATAGAAGAAGTGGCACACAATAAGGAAGGAATGTTGCCATTAATTTATGATGTTGGAGCAGTTTGATCTGATGACAAAGTCGGATGAAGAAGCACGTTGATTATTCTTGATGGTCTTTGAAACATAGTTAGAGATGTTGGACAGGGAAGAACTTGTAACTGGGCAACATGGTAATGATATAAAAACACACCTACAGCGAGTGAAATGGTGTTTTTGTAAATTTTGTTTTCGGTAAAAAATGATAGAAAATAGTAAGCAAGTTTCTAATAATAGAGATTAGAGAGTGTATGTCTAGATACTTTTTAATATAATCTTTGCTCGGTCAACTTTGCTATCGTTTGGTCTTTAACCCTTCAAGTTTTAAATAAGAGGTTTTGGTTGGAGTAAAATTATCTATATTTTTATTTAATGATAAATTTGAGAGACCAAAATCAAAATGAGATTAAACTTGAGGCACCAAAAATTATATTAACACGTAATATAAAAATTAAAAATTGAAATATCGCAACTAGAAAATAATAGCACCCATAAACATTAACGAAACACATCCTTATTGGTCACCACTTTAGTTAAATAGGACTAAGTCTATAATAGATATCTAGAGCCTAGGTTTAGGTCTAAGCCTCTATTATGCTTTATTTTAGGCTCGGACTTGAGCCTCCAAAAAATTTGACAATGCCTGAAACTTGTTTAAAGGCATATTTAAAATATAAATATTTAAATAGGCTTAAAGCCTATGCCTCCATGTTCATTTACAACTTTCCAAACCTATTTAAAAAGGGTTTGGATCCTTTCATTGGCATTTTTTCATTGTCCTTCATTGGCTTTAAATCTGGACCATATATTTGATATAATTGTCTATATCAACAACCTCTTTCCTCAAGATTAATAGTTTGGATTGGATAATGAGAGATGAGAAGAAAGTTAGCCAATGAGAGAATCTTGTTCCATTTATAAACCTATATTATGTCTTAAAACTTTACGATTTATTCTCATATGCAATAAAAGAGTTTAGTAAGAAAAAGAACATTTGGTAACAAGAATTATTCAAGTAAGTCAGAAAAAAAAAGAAAATATATTTTCTAAAATAAGCCAAGTAAAATTAAAAGTTGTGCCATATAAAACTGGATTTCAATTTTTTTTTTCTTTCAGACACCGAGATAAACTCCTCCTACTGATAATATAATATTTCATTTGGGCATCAGTAAAATAAACTTATGGCAATTATTATATATATTTCAACCAACAAGGCAAATCAAGGGAAATGGAGTGAACTAATTTACATTGCACTCTTGCATGATTGAAAAGAGGAAAGGTAAATGTCTTTGACTAATAAATAAAAATGTTGAGTTTGTGGGTGAACGATGAAATGTAAAACTTAATATAAAGAATAAGTTAGTAATTATATAAATAATTTATAAAGTTGATTTAGATTATATATATATATATATATATATATATATATATATATAAACTAAATATGTCAGTTTGTAGGTTAGGCTTTATAAAAACGGGTTGAAACCTTTATATGATTTATTTACTAAACATGTTAGGCTATGTTTAATGTAACTTAGGCCGAGGCTCTGATAAAGTTCTAGTTTATTTCCATCCTTAATATCAAACATATGATATGTAGAAATCAAGAATCAATAATATAATAGCAAATAGATACGCGTGCGCGCGTTTAAATAGTATGAGCAGCCGACTAAAATATTCTAATACTACTAGATATTGAAACATTGCAGCTCGAATATGAAGTATATATGAACAGTACTTAGTACCCAAACAAACCACTTTAAAAGCTAAAATAAATGCAAAAATCACGATATTGCTACACAAACACACACACAAACTATGGGAAGAACACGCACAAGAGGTAAGAGAGGAGTATTACAAAAACATGCATAATATGAAAAGGGGAAGGATGAAGAAGAGTATTACAATCTTTTTTATCTTGCCTTCTTCTCTATCTACTGTCCTCTCTGTGACGCTCTTGAGTAAGATGGAGAGCCATTAACTTATCTTCCATATTGATCTCTTCTTTTCGCTTTGACGTACAATCATTGAGAGAGAGAGAGAGAGAGAGAGAGAGAGAGATTCAAATTTGTGTTGTATTGATAAAACAGTGGGGACGGAATGCAAAGTGAATTATATAAGAGAGAAAAATTTGTGTTGTATTGCTATGATAGTCACGTGGGAGTAATGAGAACCACCGCTTTCCAAAAGCAGATAAGCTTTTCTCTATGCTAAGGTCAAAGGGCTGAAAGCTGCTTTGTCCACTATCTCCGGCCACCGAGTCAGTGAGTCACCGACCGATTGAGATCTCTAGACAGAGAATTGTCCAAACATTGGGTATGATTGAATTAGCGTTTGAGAAACACATTGACATAAGTGAAGAAAAAACTCCTCTCATATATATACTTAATTACCTTGTACATCATAAATCATATTGGAAAAATAATTTCTACCGTTAATCCAAACACACATCAATTTTCAAATATTTGGAGATGTGACATTAATCATGTACCAGCTGTTTGTGGATTTTTTTCCTTCCTCGGAGATGAAAACGTAGAAAAAAATTAATTTTTTTTTCTTGATGTGTTAATTTGAATAGTTTTTCCTGAAAGATTAATTAAAAAATGGGACTTGAGCCTTTAATTTTACCTTTTTTAAAAAAATAATTAAATACATAACAATTTATTTTTTGATATTATATTATTTTCATTGTCTTTTATGCACGGAAAAACAAAGTGTTTAATCTAGAGATAAGGTAGTCAAGGTAAAGTTAAAAAAGCATGGAAAAATTAGAATGAAGGACTTGGATAAAAAAATATTTATTAAGAATAATCATAAAAATTGCAATTATTTATAAGGACAATATAAAAAATAAAAAATATTAAAATACCCCTAAGGAGATCTTTTGCATTCCCTACAATATTCTCACCCATATTCTATTTTAAAAACTAATATAAAATTCTAAATTCCACTAAATTAAATAAAGATTTTCTCATATTTTCAATTTTCATAACTTTCAGATATCTATAAAAAAAATTACACACTCTTAAATTTTTTTTTCAAAATTATAATTTGTTAAAATACAAAAACTAATGATGATGGAATAGGATTACTACGTTGAAGAATGATGATGCAGAAATAGGATTACTACGTTGAAGAATGATGATGGAATCTGGGTTGATAATGAGGCTGACCTGAAGAATATGATCATTGATTATTACAAGAAAATGTTCTGTGCTGATACTCAGAGTCTCACTACTCTGTCAACTAATATGAAGTTCCCTCCTTTGGAGCCTCAGTTGTTTGGAGGTTTGGCTGACCCAGAAGATGAGGAAATTAAACAGGCTTTATTTTCTATGGGTTGTTTTAAGGCTCCGGGCATTGATGGAATTCCCCCTTATTTTTATGAGTCTGGTTGGAACTCTGTGAGCCCTGCCTTATGCTCATTTGTTAGAAAAGTGTTTCAAGGAACCATGCCGCTGGAGGAGTCTAATAGGACTCTCATATCTCTCATTCCTAAAAGGGAGAATATTGAGTTGGTTTCACACTTTAGACCTATTTCACTATGTACTGTACACTATAAGTGTGTTACCAAGGTTCTTACCCTTAGATTGAAGGAGGTTGTAAACAGGTTGGTATCTCCTTTCCAATCTAGCTTTCTTAAAGGAAGGTACATACAAGATAATATTATTGTGGGTCAGGAAATTTTGCATATAATGAGCAACAATAGAAGCAAGAGAGGTTTATTAGCCATGAATATTGATTTAGAGAAGGCCTATGATAATATCCGTTGGGAAGTTCTAAGGAAGGTCTTAATTGAAGTGGGATTTGATAATACCTTCATCAGTCTAGTGATGAATTGTATCTCTACAATGTCTTATAATATCATCTGGAATGGAGCAAAAACGAAAAGCTTCACTCCTAACAGAGGCTTACAGCAGGGGGACCCTCTTTCTCCCTTGTTATTTGTCTTGTGCATGGATAAACTTTCACATATCATATGTGATGCAGTGGAAAAAGGGAGCTGGAAGCCTATATATGTAACCAAGGAAGGCCCGAAAGTCTCTCATCTTCTCTTTGCGGATGATTTGCTCTTTTTTGGGATAGCAACTGAAAGTCAAGCTGTAGATATGCTTAACTGTTTGCAAGAATTCAGGAGAGCTTCAGGGGCTAAAATCAATTGCTCCAAATCATCTATCTTCTTCTCTCCTAGGGTACCTCATCATACCAAAGAGAGGATTCAAAATATTTCTGGGATACAAGTTTCTAGTGAAACTGGAAGATATCTAGGCTTCCCCCTCTCGAGAAGTAGGAAAACAAAAGATACTTTCCATTATATTATTGATCGTGTGAGGTCAGAATTAGCCACTTGGAAAATTAACTGTCTATCATCAACAGGTAGAATTACTCTTGCAAAATCTGTCCTTAGCTCGATACCTCTATACCCAACGCAAGTTTCTAGGTAGGGGTGAGCAACGGGCGGGCAGGGCTGCCCCGGGGGGTAACCCGTGACCTGCCCATTTATTTTACATGGGTACGGGGCTCCCTGTACCCGGCCTTTAACCCGTTTAACCCATATAAAAACGGGTACGGGTTAAACGGGTTTTCTTAAACGGGTCCAGGGAACCCGTTTAGGAATCTGGACCTTTTTCAAAAAAAAATTTTTTTTAGGCCCAAAGCATTTTTTTTCAGAACAGTTTTTTTGGAGCCCAGAACAGGTTTTTCGTTGCCTTGGACAGCTGAACTATTTCAGAACAATTTTTGCTGCCTCACTTGCTTTATGACAAGTCATAAATCAAATCTACTAGCGCATGCCTCATTTAATATATTATAATATAAACACACACCTCCCCACACAAGAAAAGGTGGTGGAGAATATTTGAATGTGCTAAAGATTTACTCAACAGGATTGTTCGTCATTAACTTCATTGTATGAACACCTGAATCTCGCAGTATTTGCAGCATATTGCATCATGCTATCAGCTAGGTCTCATAAATCGGCAAATAAAGAAGATATTATACCTGTGCACCTATGCCATACTCACGAGAATTAACAATTAACTACAATTCCTCGCTAGTATCAGGTGTCTTTAACTCGTTTTCTTCTAGGGTGAAAAGGAAACAAAAAAAAAACTCTAAACGGGTAGTGGGCGGGTATGGGTGACCCGTGCCTCAACCCGTTACCCGCCTGTATAATATAAACGGGTATAGGGTGGCCCGTTACCTGTAACAAGCCCAATTCGGGCGGGCTTAAGCCGGGACAAATTTCATGGGGTGCGGGCGGTTGGACGGGTTGCGGGCCCGTTGCTCACCCCTATTTCTAGGTTGCCAAGAAGCTTATGTTTGGAGGTGGAGCGCCTGCAACGTAACTTTGTGTGGGGTCATGATGATCAATCTAGGAGGTCTCACCCTATTGGATGGGAAGTAATTACTAGACCAAAGGAATTTGGGGGCTTGGATTTAGGAAACTTGACTCCATGAATAAGGCTAGTGGAGCTAAACTTGAATGGAAGTTGATGTTGGTTGACAGGAGCCTGTGGGCTCAAGTATTACAGCAAAGGTATATGATGAGAGATGGGGATACTTTATTTAACTCCTGGACGAGTGACTCCAAGATATGGAAATTCATATGCTCTTAGAGGGATATTGTTTTCTTGGGAATTAAATGGCAAATCAGAAATGGAAGAACTGTTCGTTTCTTTCATGACCATTGGTTGTTTGGGGATACAATAATCAGAAATTGCTGCAGAAGACAACTGACTGAGTTTGAGGAGCAATCTCTTGTAACTGATTGGGTAAGAGGAGGGGTATGGGACCTTTGTGGACTGTCGGATATTGTTGAACCAGATATCATTCTTAGAATCTCCTCTTGTATACCGCCTAGGGAGGATGCTGGTGAAGATGTCATGGTGTGGGGACCCACTGCTGATGGTACCTACTAAGAGTGCTTACTCTCTTATAATAAAAAATCCTCCTCATCTAAGAAGCAAAATTTTCAAGGAGGTCTGGAAATGGGAAGGAGCAGAGAGAATTCGGGTGTTTTTATGGAGGGTAGCGCTTAATAAACTACCAACAAATTTATGGCGAAGCTCCTGGTCTCAGGCCTCGGCATTATGTGGGACATGTTCCACTGGAGTGGAGGATACTTTACACATCCTTCGCGACTGTCCGTATGCCAAAAGTATGTGGCTGAAATTAATTAATCCTAAATATGTGTATGGTTTCTTCAGAGCTGTTTTGCGAGATTGGCTGGGAATGAATCTGAAGGGCCGAATAGGGAGAGAAGGAGGCAGTTACTGGAAGGTAATCTTTGGCGTGGCTGTCTGGAAGTTATGGGAATGGAGAAATAAAGTCATTTTTTACTCTAATTTCTCAAAACCGAGCAGTCCGGAGATGTCTGTCTCTCTAGTATGGAGGAAGTATTCTTTATTTGCTGATATTGGCCCAGCCTCAATCAGATCAGGAACTATATCAGGCACAATGTGGAAAAAACCAGGTGAGGGTTGGTGGAAATGCAATGTGGATGAGGCAGGATGGTGGATTGCTGGCTTTACAAGGATGATTGGGATATCGGATGCTTTTAATTCAGAATTGTGGGCGGTAGCCGAAGGCCTAAAGCTATCCTGGGATTTGGGCATTAGGAAATTAATAATTGAATCTGATGCGGCAGAGGTAGTTAGAGTAATTCAGAATGTTTCTTCTAATCTTGATAGTCTGTTGCTGATTAGGATTGAGGAGATATTAGAATGGAATTGGGAGGTTATTTTTTCTATTATTCCTACATACTTAAATCGGGTAGCTGATAGTTGATAGTTTAGCAAAAATAGGAATATCCAAGACTTCTATACTTGACCCTTGTCCCTTAAATTTAAGGGTATGGGTTGACCAGAGTTTGGGAATTATTTCCTCACCTATGTAATGCTATGTATATTTCTATTGGCATTTTAGCCATCTTTTATATTAAAAAAAAAAAAAAAAACAACTTCCACCTAAAACGCAGAATCAGCAACAAGACTCAATTCATCTGGAATCCATCGAAAAGCCCAGAACCATTGCTCAGCCCATTCCTCCAGTCAAACTACTCATCATCTATCATCAAACAGGACGTCCCAAACAGAAAAAAAAAAAAAGAGAGCAGGTCGCGTATTATGCAACAGAGAAAGAGAAGCAGATCACGCAACACCAGAAAGAAGATTTCAGCGCCGCTAAACTGCAGAAGCAAAGTTCCGAACCCCATGCTTCTGCAGATCATCCCCATGCGTCTCAAGCTCCTCATGAATGGACCAAAGGTATCTTAGACCATTGAACAATGTCTGGGCTCTGAATGTCTATTTATATAGTCTCTCGTTCTAGTTCTATACCCTTCATTCGACACTTAGTTAGACAGAAAAAAACAAAGTTTGAAGAGAGGGAGAGACCGAGAGTGAGGGAGAGGGAGTGTCGAAGAAAGAGAGGAAAACTGAAGCAAGACTTTTCCCCTGTTTTGGCATAAAAAAACAGAGGGGAAGCAGCAAACTTTTTTCTGTCATTCAAGCTTAGGAACTGAAGGTCAGTAGTGGATTTTTCTCTTCCTTAAGTTTTTATTGTTGCTAGAGACGGAGTATAGAAGGGACAGGCCCCCGCAAGATTTTTGATTTTTGGTGTTTCAAAAATTTTTAGATTTCTTTTATAAAATTTAATATAATATAAAAATGTATTTTATCTAATACATCTGGCCCCACAAATATTTTTGTAGTTCATGAGTATATATTTGGTTAGATGTATTTGATAGCATTGATAATACTCTCCAAAATAAGGCCTAGAAGGATGACATTGTAATTATTTTTATTGTAATATACTTTTGTTATTAAAATATATGTACTTGGACTTATTGAGTGTCCACTCTTCATTATAATTTATATAGCTACATTTCTAACATCACTTAACCTTACTTTTCTAAATGATAAGTTTGTAAAATAATTGTCTCTCTTATTACATAATCAATATTCACTTGATTTTATGAATATTGTTTTGATATTTTTTTCATTTTCTTGTTCATATTCTTTTATTTTTTAATGCATTTAAAATTTTCCCTAAAAAAAAAAAAAATTTGAGGGCACTGCCCCCAAATCCCCCCACCAACCCTTTATAAATTTTCTAAATCCACCATTTCACTCCCCAAAAAAAATTTATTGTAAGCTCTGTCCCTGCTTGTTGCCCATTGGAAAGTAGGTTAAAACTGAACCTAAGGAGATTAAATATAAGCTCAAGGACTTTGCTGTGTTTCTGCCGTAACCTAAACCAGAAAACACCAAATGCATAGATATAAATATATAGACTTTAGTTGCTATCTTGTGAAAACTTATAGAGGGAGAAAGAAAGAAAACCGCTGGACATATGCTTCCTATATGTGTGTATATATGTAAAGAAAAGAGAAAAATAAGAGATGAGTTGCTGCAGCTAGTTTCATATATATAAAAATAAGTTGCTGAGTGTATGAATATGTATACATTTTGCGGCAAGCGAAAAATGAGAACGTGGGTTTGTGAGAGAAGGATGTTAGGCATAGGCATGTATATATGTGAATATTGGAACCATTGCTGAAGTGTTAGAATATATATATATATATATATATATATATATATATATATATATATATATATATATATATATATTCAAGTCTCGGTGGAACATACTTGAACCCTGTTAAAGCGTGGATATGCATACATAAAGAAACGTTTATATATGTACTTAAAGCATAAATAGATAAAGTTCAGGTTGATGGTTTATGTGGAAGTTTGCTTTTTGCTTATAAGAGAGGCATACATAATTATATGTATGTATGTATGTATGTATGTATGTATGTATGTGGCTGCTGTGAAACAACCACAATTTAATTAACTAAATAACTACATATTTATCAGAGTGTTGATCAAAGTTAACCGGATAATAAGATTTAAACAGAATTTAAAATTTTCAAAATATGCTAGAGTATATGCATCATGAGCCTTAGAGTGTGACAATATACATTAATCCATTCATACTCACAAACAAACAGAAGCCCTACTTGGTCAAAGTACAATACGCTTCTATTGACTTCCCTAACGGATCCAGATATGAACTATCACCTGGAAAAAAATTTTGTAACCATCAGTCCAGCTCATTACGAATATCGATAAGTGTTAGTGAGGTGCGAAGTGGATTAAAAAAGTTCAACTCAAATAAACAATTCATCACCATCCTTATTATATAAGATCCCATAATGCTTTAGCATCATAATCGGATGTAATATATGCAATACCCAAATACCTCCATTCACGCCAGCCGAACCGCCTTAATTCCCTCTGACTAGACCCATAGGCTAAGTTACACCCATGTTACTTGTTACTCCAAAAGCTCACTGGTCAAGTGATAAGAATCGACTAAAATCCTTAGAGCACCTGTACCAGATCATGAGTCTTTCCCCACTTTAATCTAGTGAAGTGTCGTAAGCCCTATGAACCGTGGGCTAGTCCCAATAAACCAGTGGGACAATAAAAAATCAACCAATGTGCACCAATGGAGGCCTCACCACATGGTGGAAAATAAATATCACATTTCTCCCAATCCTTCCCTTTCCCATGATTTTCATGGTGATTCAATGCATATAATTTCAGTTTATAAAAATCCACGTGGCAAAATTTATTTAATACATTTATAAACAGTAAAAAAAAATACTCAAAAGCAGCATATCGATATCATAATAAGTAAAAGGTGGTTACCTCTCGTCAAAGCTAACTACTTTCACACTGCTCTGAAACCAGGGGTTTAACACATTCCACAATTCAATCTATCAGAATCAATGTTGTAACCATTAATAAATATTTTAAAACTACATAATACCACTTTTGATAATAGTTCCTGTTATTATTCATTTCCATTTTCCCTAATAATAACAAAATTATTTATCGTTATTATTATTATTCTTGAATTAGTTTGAACTCCCGGAAACTATCTCAATTACAAGCACAATACTTAACATTTTAAATCAAGCTTTAGTATATACTAACATCACTAGAACAATTCTTTAATTAGGAGTTTAATGAGTACTACACATTATAAATTATGGTATTTATCCTGGCTTTCCCAAAATATAATATTTCATCATATAAAAATTTACAAAGCCTAAGTTCACACAAACTATTCTTTATAAGTAACGATGAACATTAATATTTGATAAATAGTCTAGCCTCAATATATTATTGGATAAAGGTGCAATTTTACACATAAGCTTTATCCCAAGGAATGCCCAGCACCACGACCTTTTTTCTGAACCAAAAATACACACGACGTTACGTTTTGAGAGTAAAGAGTACCACGGGCCGTTAGTTGATTGACGTTGACCGTTAAGTCTGACGGAAATTAATAGTAACTCCGTTGAAATTATCATTTTGCCCCTAGTTTTAAGCTGAAATTACCATTTGCCCCTAGTTTTAAATATTTTTTTTTTCAAAAACATTAAAATAACTCCTTCCCGCCGGTAGGCCCCACCACCGGCCACACCGCTGGCTGCAGCCGCCCTCCCCACCTCTGGCCGCCACCGGCAACCGACGGCCACCTCCGGCGACCTCCTCTAGCGGCTTTTTTTTTTAAAAAAAAAAAAAAACTCCAGCGTTTTTCTTTTCTTAGCTAGGTTACGGCTTACAGCAAACACATATATATTCCTATGTTCAGTGACCTACACATGCATGAGGCAACGTGTAATAGATAAAAAAAACATGACAACACCAACACACACACACATATAGAGTTACTTAACAGATGCGTCTTTCCCCTCCCTGTTTTTCTTCGTTTTCAATTTCAACATTAATGACCTTGCTTCCTCACTTTGTTACCCATGCATTGACGTTGAGAGTTTGACGGAACTAGAAGGAAAGAGAGCTTGAAAACTCACCTTCGCTAAACCAAGCTGAATGACTGAGTGACTTGCTGTTATCCTCCTCTGTTTTCCGATGGTAAAACAGAGAAAATGTTGGGCTTCAGCTTCTCTCCCTTCAACAACTCTCTCGACCTCACCCACTCTCTCTGCAACTCACCCTCTCAGCTAGTTTCCTATCGGCTTCACTCTATTCTTCTGGTCCCTCTACAGAGCGAGCATGAAGGATGAAGAGAACTACTGAGCATGTATGTATAATACAGGAAAGGACCGGTCTGAGCGGAAAGAACCAGCAAATAACGACACTGGGCTCGAGGAAAAGAGTCTGAGGATTTTTCTAACTGCTCTTTCGCTGCGACAGGATCTATTTTCGGCACTTTTGGCGTGCTTAATTACTTTTGGTTTACGAGATCTGCTTCTTTGGTTTGACAGGTTGCTTGCTGATGGATATAGGATAATGGGCTGAAGAAATTGTTTTGTGGTCCAAAAGAAAGAATGAGACTGCTTATGGCCTAGGAGGTCGCCGGACGTGACCGCCGGTTGTCGAAAGTGGTCACCGAAGGTGGAGAGGGCGGCCTTCAGCGATAGTATAGCCGGTGGTGGGGCCCACCGACGAGGGAGGGGTTATTTTAGTTTTTTTTTTAAAAAAATTATTTTAAAAAAATAAGCCGCCAGAGGTGGGGAGGGCGACTGCCGCCGGTGGCGGGACCCATCGGCAAAGAGGAGTGATTTTAATGTTTTTGGAAAAAAAAAAAATTATTTAAAACTAGGGGTAAAATGGTAATTTCAGCTTAAAACTAGGGGCAAAATGGTAATTTCAGTGGAGTTACTGCTTATTTTCGTCAGACTTAACGGTCAACGTCGGTCGACTAACGGCCCGTGGTACTCTTTGCTCCCAAAACGTAACGTCGTGTGTATTTTTTGTCCAAAAAAAAAGTCGTAATGCTGGGCGTTCCTCGGGGTAAAGGTTATGTGTAAAATTGCACATTTACCCTATATTATTTATTCTCCAAATAACAATATTATTCATTATCATACATTCATTTCATTTATTATTATTTAACAATTTTCTTTATTAATTAATCCCTTTTGCTAAATATTAACTACTATCTTTTTATTCATCTACTTTATTTTTGTAACTTATATAATAAGTTAGATGATGTAGGAATTAGTTAGTTAGTTTAGATCCTATTATTTAGGAACACATTAGATCAAATCCTATCTTTTTGAAAATAATCTCTAATATATTTATTTATTTCATTATTGCTACCCTTCTATTATTTAGGAACAAGTTGGATGATATTTTTATCCTCTTAATTTCATGATGATGATTATTATTATTATTATAAGATAATTACACACACCTATTTCCTTATCAGGTAAAACTCATATCATAATATATCATATCCATATGTTTTATTATATATATGTATCAATATGATAACAATACCTATATTATATAGGTATGTCCATAAGCTTTTAACGTTAGTATATGTATACATTATTTACCCTTTTTCGAACCCACACAAATAGGCTCCCTCCTTTATTCTATCCTTAATATTTATCTATAAATTCATGCCTATGTTTTTTTTCATATATATATTAATGCATCTGTGTTCCTCTACATTCAGCAAACACGATACTCATGACAGCTACAAGGAGAAGCCGATGACAGCAAAGTGTTTTCCTTTCTTTCCATCGACTATATATATCCATACACCTAGCCAAGTCCTTCCTTCTTTCTCCGATTACACAACACCATACTTATTTATATTAGTTTCTCATACACACAAACAGCGAAACAGATGCAGCAACAGAAAAAGAAAATACCAGGAAGCCCGATGACAGTTACTTCTCTTCTCTTTTTCTTTTTCTTTATCTATTTAAACTCACACACCAACTAACAACCTACAATTGCATATGCGTTACCTTTTCCCTTCCTCTTCTCCATAGACAGCAACTTAAGTGTGCATCAGTGTGTGTGTGTGTGTGTGTATTAAATCATCCAAACACCCAGACGAGCAAGCAAAACGATGGTCTATATAGCAACTCCAAAATCCAGCGTTTTTAATGTTTCTTCTTCTTCTTCCTTTTTTTTTTTTAACACCCACATACACAGCAAAATACCCAGGTACGGACGCCAAAATGCTATCTGCCACGGCTTAAAAAACATACTATGACAGCTCAACAGATTCAACACTCAGCAAGAAACGGAAGGAAACTCCCATGACTGAAACAAGAAAGGACCGAAGCAACTAAGCTCATAAACAGACCCCTGTTTCGGTCCATACAGAACAGAGACCTCCGAAGCATGCAGAAACGAAACTGAAACTAAGGAAAGAGGTTCTATTCCTTACCTTCAAAGTCCAGAAAAAATGACGAAGTGATGCTGGTTTTGCTCCTCGGATCCGATAGCAAAAATACCAAAAACCGATGATGGCCAAACAGCAACAACGTGTAAGATATGTTCACTTTCTTTCTGCAACTCACGCTCTCTCTTTCCTTCTCCGTCTCCCTCTTCTACTCTCGGTCTCTCCTTCACTCTCAACCCTCTGTTTTCTTCACTGTTTCTATTTCTGGTTTCAGTTTGCTGAGAAGTGAAGGAGGATGAAGAGAAACCGAAGGTGGCAATATATAGAAAGCAGTGGGGGTCCAGGCCGAAGGGTTATGTCCAGAGGGAAGATGGCGCGGTGCTCGAGGGGCATGGAAGGTTCGGATTTTTGCGCTGCTTCAGATCTTACGTGTTGCAGCTGGTGTGTGTGCTTCTGCGTTTTGACTGGACTGAGAGAGAGAAACTGATAGGGAGAATGAATGGGTTGGGTTTGTACTATTAGCTATAACAGATTAGTTGTAACAGAATTAGTTGTAACCATGGCACGGGGCTGTACACGTGGATTCAATTAGCTTAGCTGATAGTTACACACAGTAGCTCTATATATACTATGTACTGTTTGCATTGCTAATCAATCTTTGAGATCCAGAGCAATATACTACTCTCGTCTCTCTCCTCTAAACTTTGGATTCTGGCATGGTATCAGAGCCGGCGTCCACGGCCTGACTCCGATCGCCGGAAAATCCGAGTGACATTAGCATCAAAGAGTGATATCCAATTTGGATTGATTATTTTCTGCGAAATAATGTCTAATTCAAGCTCTGTTGGTGTCGATGGCGGATTTCGATCTACACCTTTGTTTTCTGTCGATAGTATTTCTCAACGAGGATTCTCAAATAAGAAGATTACAATTCGCCTAGATGATCACAATTTCCTTCTTTGGAAACAACAAGTGTATCTGATGGTCAAGCAACATCCCTCTATCGTTTCCTTGACGGTACGATATCTGCACCTCCGTCCACGATCAGAACAGCTTCGGGTGAGGTTGTTCCTAATCCTGATTTTGACGAGTTTGAGTCACTCGATTCTGCTCTAACATCGTGGCTCTTAGCCTCAGTCGCTCCTTCCATTCTGCCTAAGCTTGTTGGCTTAGAGACGACTCCACAGATTTAGGGAAAACTGAACAAATTATATTCCTCCAAATCTGATTCTAAAATCCTCCTCTATAAAAATCAATTAAGTAATCAGAAGAAAGGCATACTGCTTATACGCGAATATTTGGCAAATATTAAGTCATTGTGTGATCATCTTGCTATGTTAGGTGATAAGGTTTCTGAGTCTAATCAGATTTCATATATTCTCAATGGCCTTACACCTGAATTTGAGGCTGTAATCACTGTCATTAATGCTGCTAGACCTCTATTTGATCTTGATACAGTCATAACATGCTGATTGATACAGAGACTCATCAACAAAATTTAGTTGCTAACAGTGTTTCAGCTCAAGCACATCATCTGTCCTATATGTCAACTGAGTTGCTAACAGTGTTTTAGCTCAAGCACATCATCTGTCCTATATGTCAACTGAGGATGATGATACTGATGCGTACGCATTCTACTCTCAAGCTCTGTTTACATCCGCTGGCAGAGGTTCTCATCCTCCTAACTCCTTTGGTCAACAACCATTTCGTGGTGGAGGAAGGTCTAATTGAGGTCGTGGTGGTCGTACTTTTCATAATCGTCCTCAATGTCAACTTTGCACTAAGGTTGGTCATACTGCTCGTACTTGCTACTACAGGTATGACAATATTTACACATCTCCTCAACCTTCTGAATCATCTACAGCCTATTATACCACTGCTGGTGCTTCCTCTGCCCCCTCTTTTTTCGTCTTTGCCTCAGCAACTACTCCTAAGGCTCTTGTTGACCAGAATTTGTCTTCTAACTCTGTATCCAATACTACTAGTTCATCTGTCTCCCCTACAAATGCACCACTAGTCACTATCACAACTCCTGCCCTAGCTCAAGCTTATATTGCTACTCCTTCCTCTGTGACTGATTCGACATGGTACTTTGACTTCGGTGCTACTCAACATATTACATATGATCCTTCTAACTTGAATTCTCTGGCTCCAGGGACTTCTTATGGCTCTGTTCAGGTTGGCACTGGTGATGCAACTGCTATTTCTCACATTGGTGAGTCTTGTATTCCCTCCTCTGTGAATGTTTTTCATATGAAAAGAGTCTTATGTGTTCCACGCATGATAACTTCTAAACATTCAGATAACTGTAACTTAACGCGTCAACTGAGAACAATGCGATGAATTTATTTGTATCATGCTTATATTCCTTCAGGAATTTTAATTAACCAGCATATGTCTGGACATATGTAATCAGTCACTCAATCGTCCAAACGTTAAGCATGCTCTCTGTTGTGACTTACTCTAATCTGTTAATGCCTTCACTCTGATAAATATATACAAATTAGTTTAATAAGAGTCTTAGGGTCATAATTGAACTCCATAATGGACTTAGAAAATAGGGGCGTTACATGTGTAAGTGGGTCAAAATTAAGTATGACTCAAATGGTAATGTAGCAAAGTACCAGGCTCGTTTAGCGACAAAGGGTTACACTCAAATGGAAGGTGTAGATTATTATGAGACATTCTCACTGGTAGTATGGATGGTGAGAGTGGTTCTTACTCTCGCAGCAGTAAATAATTGGGATATCTTTCAATCAGACGTGCATAATGCTTTCTTACAAGGAGATTTACATGAGGAAGTGTAAATGGTAATTCCTAAAGGTTTTAAAGATGTTGGAAAGGGAAACGTATGAAAGTTAACAAAATCTTTGTATGGGATGAAGCAAACTTTAAGGCAATGGAGTGCCAAGCTCACACTTGCATTGATTAAAGGAGAATTCAAGCAAAGTTTGTATGATTACTCATTGTTTATAAAATGGAAAAAGGGTGATATGATTGTCATGTTGGTTTATGTGGACGATTTACTCATCACTAAAGTAATAGAGAAGCAATTGAGGAGACAAAGCAGTATTTACATACTTAGTTAAGAATTATGGATTTGGGTGCTGCTAGATATTTCTTGAGGTTAGAAATAGCAAGATCAAAGGCCAGAATAGTTTTAAATCAGTGAAAATATGCCCTTGATTTGATTAGCGATGTGGAGTTGAGTGCAACTATTCCAGCAGCAACACCAATGGAGCAAAATGCAACACTCATGGAACACCCACGACCTGAAACATATCAGCTTCAAAAGAATGAAGAGAAGAAGCCAATGAAAGTTGATAAAAAATTACAGCAGCCTGAGATATATCTAAATTTAATTGATAGGCTTTTGTATTTGACTATCACTCGACCTGATATTTGCTATTCTGTGCGAGTATTGAGTCAATTTCTTGTGGAGCCAAGGGAGTCGCATATGAATGGAGCAATGAGGGTGCTATACTATTTGAAAGGAACATCAAGGCTATGTATTCTTTTGTCTTCAAATAGTCAAATAAAGCTAGAATGTTATTGCGATTTAGATTGGGCTGCATCTAAAGATAGTAGAAGATCAGTGATAGGATATGTGATAAAGCTAGGTGGATCCTTGATAGCGTGGAAGTCAAAAAAGTAGAACGCAGTGTCCAAGTCCTCTACAAAAGCTGAATATCGAGCGCTTGGGTATGTGACTTTGGAAATAGTTTAGGTTGTTGGTTTATTAAAAGATTTACATATCATTGATGAAAAAACCAGTAGAGATATTTGGCGATGGGTTAAGGTGCAAAAATGTACATGTGCTTTACCCTGAGGAGCGCCCAACACCAAGTGCTTTTTTTAGGTGCAAAAATGCACATGTAGTTACAAATTAGGTGCAAAAGTACCATTTGACCATTAAGTTTGACATTTTTTGTTGACTGGGCGATGATGTGGCATTTCAAATGTGCAAAAATACATATGTGGTTTGGCAAAAAGAGCGCTTGACACATGTGCAAAAATGCCACATCATCACCTAGTCAACAAAAAAGTCGAACTTAACGACCAAAGTCGAACTTAACGATCAAATGATATTTTTGCACCTAAGTTGTAACCACATGTGTACTTTTGCATCTAAAAAAAGCACTTGGGTTGGGCACTCCTCGAGGTAAAGCACATGTGTATTTTTGCACCTTAACCCTTTTACAATAGTCATGCAGCATTACATATTGTTAGCAATCTTGTATTGTTAGTTCTCAATTTGAGTTTTGAGGATAACTAAACACTTGTCAATTACTGATTCATTATAAACTCGATTTCATATTTTTAAAGCTCAAATTTTGGAAAGCCTTAACAGATCGTTTCTCAATCAGCAAGGTTGAGAATTCAAGTTCTTAGTAAGTGAACTCGAGTTCATGACTTCTTTCTTATGCAAATCTTTTAAACATCAAAAGGACTTTGAGAACTAGAGTTCATTAGTAACAAACTTGAGTTTAAAACTCGAGTTTTATGTATAAAACTCCACTAATATTTCTGTGTTTCATTCGAAGTCTGAAGAACTAGAGTTTTTGGTAAAGAACTCGAGTTCATAACTCAAGTTCTTCCTTTAAAACTCAAATTCTTTAAGGACTCGATTTGTGCGTAAATTCAGAACTAGAGTTCTTGGTAAAGAACTCGAGTTCATAACTCAAGTTTATCTTTTAAGACTCAAGTTCTTTAAGAACTCAATTTGCGCTTAAATTGACAACTCGAGTTCTTGTAATATCAACTCGAGTTCTTACCTTACAGGATTGAGTCGTTTGAAAAGAAAACAAAGGAACTTAGGTTCATGGAATAAAACTTGAGTTCGAAACTCGAGTTCTATAGTTAGGAACTCGAGTTCTGGTGAACGAAAATTGCGACTCGCTATCTGTAACTTTCCAAATAATTTAATCTTTAGCTGATTGCTTTCCAAAACCATTGAAAACCACTTATAAGATGCTTTGAACCTATTTGCTAGTGATTTCAAGCATTAACATGAAGTTTTAATCTAAAAGCAACATAAAGCAAAAGCATGTCAGAAGCATTTAATATGAAGCAGCAAAACAAAGCAACATTCAGAATGTAATACTGCAGCAGAGTGAAACATTCTCTCGAGGCATACTTATTCTGGTTATCTCTCTACACAAGTACAATCAACGGCTAATGCATTTAATGAAGCCAACGAACTCATTTAATGAAGAAAGGGCAATTGGGTTCAATGATGAGCAGCTGTGTCTAACGGATTTTTGAATAAGACACAACGGTAACATTCAAGCTCCTCTCAACGGCTTTAATGGTGAAGAGTATAAAAGCCGAAGCATTCAATTCAACCAACTACCGAAACTCTGCATATTCAACTTTGATTAATTATTCTTAGATGTTTCATTTATTACACTTAATATCTTCAGATATTTTCTTGAGCATCAGTGTTCATATTATTTACTCAGTAAGGAGTTTATCTTATTCAATTCTTTTTCTGTAAATCTTGAGATTGTGGAATCTCAAGAACGGGTGTACAACTACAGCTTGTAAGGGAGAGTGGGTCCTGGGATAGGATCATTTTGAGTACGAATGTGTGAGATTGTATCAGCATTTAAGATAGTGAAATACCCAAGTATGGGGACTGGACGTAGTTTGACGAGTTAGACTGAACCAGTCAGGGGTGGAGCTACCTATGTTTTAATGGGGGCAAGTGAACCCATAAAAATCTGAGCAAAAAAAAAAACCCATAAAAAAAATATATATAAATTGAGAGAATTTAGTAACAATATGTATTAATAATATAATTGGTTAAGACTTCATATCTTTAGCTTAAGGTTGCCAGTTCGAACCTCCATTTTCTCTTTTACCTTTTTTTCCCCTTTCCCCTTTATGTAGGTGTTTGGTGTTGAACCTATTGAAAGTGTCATGCTCTCTAGTGGATAGCCTTTTTTGAGGCATGCTGAAGTTGGAGTGTCGATTTGTAACTATCTTTCTCTTATTCCTTTGCTCTATGGTGAAAACATGATAATAAGTCTTATTTGTATTGAATATTGTCATGACACAGCTTCCTTTTCTGCTTTCTTTTGCAGATTGATTTGCTTCAAGAAATAACTTTAACCTCTTGAATCTTTTTGTAGGTTGATGCAGCACTCAAGGCTAAACAGATAAAGGCTGATGTAAATGAATATCTAAAGGTAATACCCCACCTTGTGATTTTCGTTTACGATGAATTGAAGATGAAGCCAGCATTTTGGTTTGCTTGCCCACCTTCTAGTTATTATAATTCTTCATTCTTTGATTTCTTATAGGTTCCAAGTTCCAACATGTTCTTTAATCTTGTCAAACTTTTTTCCTTCTAGAAAATGCCAATGATACAATCTTAATGTATTTAAAACTTTTCTTAAAACAAAAAATTTCGGGGGCGCTGCCCCCGAACCCCTACACTAATTGTGCACCCATTAACTCTAAATCCTGGCTCCACCCTTGGAACCAGTATTAACTCTCTGTGTCCAATCTTCTTGGTTGTGTCACTCTTGATTAATTTTTATTTAAAAAAAAACACATATAATTTTTTTAATCACCTATTCACCCCCTTTAAGTGAGATATATTGTCACTTTGTTAGAAAAAAGTTACAGGAACAATTGATAGACCTAAACCATACAAGTCAGAAGAACAATTGGTTGATATATTGATAAAGGGCTAAGGAATAGAAGCTCACAAATATTTACTTGGTAAGTTAGATGCAATTGATATATATATAACCCCAACTTGAAGGGGAGTATTGGTATTAGTAGTTAGTAGTCTTGTATTTCTTGTATTAGTATTTTATAAAACAAATGTGGACTTGACTTGATCCTGTATAAGGCAGGATAGAGGTGTAACATCCCGAATTTTGGGATTTATAAATTGAAAATATTATAAGGAAGATTATGATGGAAGATTTGGCCTTAAAGAATTTTTAAATTAAAGATTGGAAATTAAGGCGAATTTTCCAGAATTAAGGATTATTAGGAAATAAATTTTGGCTCAAATATTTTAGAGAAAATATTTTGTGGCCAAAAGAAATTAATTAGAATTAATATAGGGTGCAATTCACTTATTTTCTATATTTGGAAATAAAGTATTTCTTTATGTAATAATTTCATTGAGTCATGGGCTCCCATTTATATAAGCTGAATTAATTGAACTTCAAGACATAAATCACACGTACAAAATATTAAGCCCGTGAATTCTTATAACCCATTAGCAAAGCCCATGAAGCATTCCATTTCATTTGATCTCTTCGGCCAGACATGGAAAGCACAGTTTCAATTATTAATTCCATTGTTAATTGTCTTCGGCCCACACGTAAACCACCAACACATTAATATATATATATATATATATATATATATATATATATATATATATATTAGTTGGGAACGCAGAGATAGATCACGCTGCAGTCTGCACTTGTGCTTGTCGACATTAACCATATACTCCTTTAGTTTCGGCCCAGGAGCATATGAAAAATTGATATCAATTGCTCCACTACCAGCTACTACTTTCTCTCGGCGAGACACATAAAAACGAAGCAGAACCTTTGGCAATTAACTATTCGACCCATACTCCATTGTTGCGTACCATCAGAATCAGTTGAGAAGCATAACGTTAACTCCCATGCTCCACTATCTTTGTTTTCTCAGCATTTCAGCAAGCATAACATCAGCGCCATATTCCACTATTTTCTACAGATTCAAAACGAGAATGAGAACACAAAAACAGAAAAGAGAGCTAGAAAACACCATACGACGCAGAGAGTGAGTAGGAGAAAGAGAGAGGCGAGGCTGAGAGTTTGAGAGTGAGGGATGCAGAGTGTGAGACCGTGACTGTGAGTGGGATAGTTGGAAGAGCTGAAGAACACTTCCTCCTTTCTCATACCATTATTTCGGTCAGCCCTCATAATTCCCTTCCTCATTTCTTATTCATCCATTCGGACTTCACAGAGAGCAGGAATGAGAGGGAGAGCTGAGAGTTTCAGAGAGACTATGAGCTGAATCCGAAGATGAAGTTAGAGGGTGTTGAAAAGTCAAAGGAATGGAGAAAAATCCAGTCACTGTTGCTTATTGTTTCAGCTGGACCATCGAGGTAAGCATCGAGTCTTCTTTCCTTTGAGTTTCCATTACATACCCATATCTAGTTGAAGATTTAAGATAAGGAAATGAAACCTTTGCTTTGCTGAAACTGAAAATGAAGAAGCACGGGCTGTTAGAGTTTT
The DNA here is from genome assembly GCA_037074495.1 of Acacia confusa. Taxonomy (NCBI): domain Eukaryota; kingdom Viridiplantae; phylum Streptophyta; class Magnoliopsida; order Fabales; family Fabaceae; genus Acacia; species Acacia confusa. The sequence continues at coordinate 8,823,754 of CM073509.1, forward strand.
CTTGGTGTTTCTGTGTATATACATATATATACATGTTGCTGCTGTATACGTGGCTGCTAGAGAAGGGAAGACACTGCATATATATATATATATATCTAAAGGAATAGTGGAAGGTTATTGCATGTTTCTTACGTTGGAAAACAGCCACATGAATTCTTAAGAAGAAAAGAAAAGCTTACGTATGTATATATGTGTTGCTGCAACATTTAAAATATGTGAAGGAGTGAAAGATAAGCACGGTCTTGTATGTTTTCCTCTGTTTTTCTGACCTCAAACAGAGTTTTCAACATATGCTACAGTATTTTCGTAAGTGAACAGTGCTCGGTTACTGTAGCAATTAATGTTACTGTTCACGTGCTAATTTTCTAGCTGAGCACCGATTTTTAAGTAGGTCAAAAATATAGTAAACGACATTATTTAACCCTGAAATTTTATGAGCATATAGTAGACATGCTAAACTTTAAAATGAACTTTGGTTCACCTCAATCCAAGGTTTATAGTTCAAGTTATGATTTTTGAAAGATGAGTCAAAATCCAAGAACAATTCTGTAACGTTTTCTGGGCAATGGTTATGTTTTTCTAAACTGGGAATGATTGGGATAAGATAAAATTATGAAAATATTCCAAGAGATAAAGGACATCCGTAGCTTTCTTTTGGTGGGTATTTTGTAACTTTCTAAGCTCTGAGTAAAGAGTTATGATTTTTACAAAATAACCTTAAGTTTTGGAAACTAAAACTGGACAGAAAGCTTATGTGAAATTTATGAATGAGCAAAAGTACCCAAAAAATTATGATGTTTTCCAGAATTAAATTGGACATGCAGAGCTTTAAATTGATGTATAGATTGTAATTTTTAAAGCTCTGTACAATCAGATATGAATTTTTAAAGTTAAGTTATGGAATCTGGAAGCTTAACAGGACAGTCCAAGAAAACATAAAATCTGGGAATTATTTGACAAGTTATAACCCTTGGTAATATTTTTATATGAAAGGTGATTTGTCTAAGAAAGCATGAGATTTGATGGCACATTAATATCATTTTTGTGCAATTAATTAAAAATACCTTAAGTTGCTGAATTTTTAAGGACAACGAAAGATACAGGCTGAAAGTAACAAGTTTAAGTTACTTAATTAAACCCTAATGAAGTAAGGGTTAAAAAAGAAAATAAACTTTCATTTTCCCTGGTTCTAAAAATATGATTGTGTCGTTAGGGCTAAAAGGAAAATGATGAACTTCAAGCAATCCTACCGGTTGGCGAAAGAGGAACCTGAGTAAGGACGGTAGTTCTTAAAAGGTAGTGGGCTTACCTTACTTGCGTGTATTTGATATTATTGCTTATATGTATATGTATGATTGTTATGCTTGCTTGTTATGTGTAACATATTTGAATGATTAAAGCTCTGCTTACGATTATGCTATGGACATGAGTATGATACATAAAGCATTGAGCATGCAGAATTTCATTATATTAACATGATATTATGCAAGGTAAGCATATTATACATTAGCATTTATCTTGCATGTATTGTTTGGTATTGTCTGCTACTGGGATTCCTCAGAATCTCACCCTCCCCTACCAACCAATAGACAGGTGAGCAAATGAAAGGAGTGCTGCACAAGATTCAAGGAGGGAGTGTTGCTTGAAGTCAACCCAGCAGGAGGACGGCGGAAGAACCGAGGGATGATAGTGATGTAATGTGTTTAAATTCTCACTGTCTATAATGAATGTAAACGTGAGAAAGGGGTATTAAGCCTGGGATTACCCTTGTCCTGTTATTAATTTAATTTCTATTGTATCGGTATAATTATTTCTGGTTCTTGCCACACTACTGTGTAATATTAAGGTAAAAATTTAGACACCTAAGGGAGGGTGTCACAAGAGGGACTGTACATGAGACTGGATTATCATGATAAGATAAGTTCATTTCCATTTGACAGTATTTATATTTATTGTTAAATTGTGTATAACTTATGTAAATAAGTTAAGTTATTACGCAAAAAATTACTCTAAAAGTCTAAGTGTCTTTTGTAAAATTCAAAGCATTCAAAATCTTTTTTTTTTTTTTTGACATAGAAATCCAATTAAATATATCTGAAAATAATTTGCGTCCAATAGGATTTGAACCTATACCAAAGGTTTAGAAGAGCTCTATCCTTCTTTTTTTTTTTTTTTTTTTTGCTCAAAAGACCTCTATCCTATTCATTAGACAATAGACGCTTTTCTTTTTAAAAAAATCAACTATGGGTGCTATGACTGAAGGTAGTATTATAACAGTATTGTGCTGTTTTCATTCTGACCTCTAACTGCCACTATACATCATAACTTGTATACCATATTGATCGGCAAATAGGAAAAAGACCCTTCTAATGCATGATATTTCATACTCACATCACGGAGAAATACTTATAAATTATAATCTCACTAACTTAACTAATTTTTTCAATAAGTAAATTAGTTTTTTTACTCTTATATTAAGTGTCAAAGGAGTATTAATAAACATAAAGTAAAATTTTATTCTTTTCAGTAAATTTTTAGCGTACGTCTGCCGGTTGAATTTAACAAAACTTAAAATTTAAAACCGCAACAATAATACATTTTTCCTACTAATAATGATCTTTTCCAAAGCAAAAATTTTTAGACATCCACTCCCTTTCTCTTTTTATTAATTTGTTTTGGAAGTCTAAGCACAATGACATGAACAGTTGAACACCCCCATCTCCCAAATATCAAAGCTAGTTTTCCCCTTATCTCTCTCTGGATTCATTTTTTCTACAACAAGCTAGGCTTGAAAAAAAAACTAGAGAATGAGAAGTTGTATATCCACATTTACATACGAAGGAACAATAACACAATATATGTTTTGAATTGAAATCTAAGCCTGAATTATAATTCATGAGAGTTACACACAGAAACACACACTACGTACGTACAACATATCCTTGATATAAGATACATATTAAACTATAAATGAGATCTCCCTTCATCTGGCATGTAACTCGGTAAAAGATATTTCATTAATGGAAGAACTTGTATGATTGTTGTGAGAAGATTCTTGTCTACGTGGACTTCTTTCTAAAAGGAAAGCAGGCTCTTTGGGTTGAGGCGACTCACACTCACTGCTTATAACATCATAGCCACAGGGCCATGTTTGGCCTATCATCTGGATGCTGCTGCACGCAAAGGAGACTGATATGGATACAGCGCAATACTTCTGATATAACAAATGAGGCTTCCAAACAGGCATCAATCACTTTTAGTGGTACGCCCTCCTTCCACAACTTCCAAACCTACAAGCATGTATTAGTACCAAGGTTTTGAAAACTAGACCGGTCACTGAACTGATGGAGATATTAGGTTAAGGGTCAGTGGGTCAGACCGGTGTTAAACCGGTATTAATTAAAAATATATAATTAAATTAGTTAAACATATTTATATTTTAATAACAAAAAATATTGTATGGTTAATATATGAAAGGACGTGATGTGATTAAACAATATTGAAAGATGTGCAATACTATATCAATAAAGCTGAGATCACAGTGGATGAACCATGCCTCTCCCAGTTTTCATTTCTATCACTAACGTCCCAACTTTGGCCCTTACACGTGTCACACTCAATAGAATAGAGGCATTAAACGGATGGCACTAAATGCTCTTTCACACATGCCAATGACACACTACAAGCATTACAAGCATTTCACTTCAGAGTGTTATTGCGCCATTTGACAGAGTCCTCGCGGGGTGATGATATCTTTCACTCTCTCTCTATTTCAGTATCGACTTTCCACCAGCTCCTACTTCACTCCTTGGATTGTGTAATTTTTTAGGGTTTTGTCTCGTGGCTTTGCTCATTTACTGTGACTGGTAAGAAGGTTGGGAGTTTTTTTTTTAGGGCTTTGTCTCGCGGCTCTCGCTCATCTACTGTGACTAGTAAGAAGGTTGCGATTTTTTAGCCGTTCATGGCGTTTCATGGTCTATGACACTTCAGATCTGTCTCTCACTCCTCTTCAAACTTCAGTTTACAAAAATCTCTCCCCCTCCCTCTTCACGATCTTCAGATATGTCTCTCTCTCCCCTTCTTGTTCTCATTCACTCCACAAATCGGTGCTCCTTCAGATTGGTGGAGACTTTTTTCCCCAGAAAAAGCCCATCTTTTTTACTGACTCGAACAACTTGGCCGGTTCAGGCTGAGTTGACTGAGTTGACTCCGAGTCAACTCAAAACCCGGTTTTACTCCTAACTCAGACCGGTTTCCCGGTCAGTTCGACGGTTTCCGGTCCGAACCGGCCGGTCCGGTTTGGTTTTCATAACCTTGATTAGTATAGATGTGACCTTATGGCCTCCCCGTTTATTAAATACTGCAACAAAAAAGCTAAAATGGAATTAGATTCTTTGTTACTCACATGCCCTACGAGGTTAAGACTTTGGTCAGGAAAGTCCTCTACTTTTCATCCCACTCACTATTTCTAATAGTAATATTCCAAAGCTGAATACATCAGACTTGGTCAAAAATATTCCATCAAAAAGCATTCAGGTGCCATATATCCTCGTGAAGAAGTCACAAATAAGTTTTTACCATATCTCATAATGTGGATGAATAAAGTTCTGCACAATGTTAAAGAATACTTACAATGTACCAACAACCTTGTTTGTATTTTCTTCAACTTGATCTCCTCCACAGATTCTTGCCAACCCAAAATCTGAAATTTTTGGGTTCATCTCATTGTCTAATAACACATTACTAGCTTTAAGATCTCTATGGATAATCTTCAATCTAGAGTCTTGATGAAGATATAGAAGCCCACCAGCAATTCCACTTATTATGCCAAACCTTTTTGACCAATCTAGCGTATTGCGTTGAGTGATAGAACTTGTGAAGTTTAAGTCATAGGATTCATCATAGCTATTTAACATGACGGATAATTTTTCTTAGTAGATATGTATACAATAGTGAACAAACAAAAAAAATCAAGGAATCTAAGTCCTTGTTGGGCATGTATTCATATATAAGCATTTCTCCTCTCCTTTGATACAACAACAAAAAACTTTAACAAGATTCCGGTGAACACAATATAACTTCGTTTTTAAATTCTTTCATTCCTTGGTGAGAACTTTTTGATAGCCACTTCACATAAATATCTTGCCCATCTGCTAATGTACCCTGCTTACATTTTGGTAGATTATCAATCTATATAAGGCAAATGAATTAATAACAACTAAATATTACTTGTTTTCATCAATTGATTTCATGTTTACCTTATGTACAGGTCTGAAACCACCTTGACCAAGCTTTTTATCCATTGAGAAATTATTAGTAGCAGTGGCTATCACATCATGGTCAAAGAAAGGAATTTCCATATCCCCGTTTGAGTTTACAACATTTCCTTCAGACAAAGATATCCCTATTTTCACCCCCATGAATTAATTTATCAAATAACTATAGCAAATTGTTCACGCTTTTATTATTTGCAAACAGAATCCCAAAAGACATAATTATATACGATCGATCAATTCAAAATTTTGTAAATGTTTACCTCTATATTTTCTTTTCCTCTTGTAAATGCAGATGAAAATGAAAACCATCACAAAAGCAAATACAATGAGAGCTATGATCACTATCACCTTTGTCTTATTCCTGCTACCACCATCTTTAAGTTCAGCTTCTCAAAGAAATAACCAGCTATAGTTAAAACACAAAATACTAAGGTTTTTAAGAACCAAAAAATGATTACAACTAATATGATAAATAAAATTACACTTGTTTCTGAAGCAGTTAGGCGAATGTATAGATCTTGGTCAGCATTAAAGGTAACCTCCCTTTATGTCAATTAGAGCACCAAACCAAATGGCACAGCCACTAGTACTAACGATATCTGATTTAGCATAAGCAGTACATGAACAATTCTCTAAGCACTTTGCTTTGCACTCCTCAAGTGTCATACTAGCATTAACCCAAGTATGAGTAGTGTCTGGTAATTTGAGCCCACTCAATTTTAGAAAACCATCTTTGTTTTTTACCTTGCAGCTCCACGGTTCACTCCGAACACATCCTTCAGTTCAATCCAAAGCATCCCAATTCTTTGGTGATTTTGGCTTGAATCCTCTTAAGCACTGGCATATAGGGTCCCCACCTGTGACACAATTTCCATTTGGACCACAGATATTATATCTATCACAGCTATCTCTTGGCAAGCTAATGAAAGACTTCCATCTTTGTTCTTCTTGCATCCATATGGAGTCATATCGAGTGTTTGTAGATTGGTTATAAACATTTCTTAATAACAGCGTCGCAATTTTGGTGTTGAATGTGTAATACACCTCATCCTTTTTAGAGACAAACTCAGACACAAAATTGGATCTGTTCGTACCTTGAGGGCCGCTACTAAATCGAAGACCATTCCAAGGGCAGTCCTGTGAAACTTTGTTGGACCTGTCCAAACAACTATTTCTGGGTAATTGTAAAGCATGAGCTCACATGTGAAATTTCCTGGAGAAGGGTCATCCCAATTCTTCCATGCTATGATACGCAGATTAAGACCAGTTCTCAAGTCCCATCCAGTCTTCATGCCTGGCAAAAATGTGTCAGAAGGATAGTCAAAGCTTTGCCATAAGTAGTTTTGTGGATTTTGGTCTTTGTCATCTCTTAGTATCAAATTTCCAGAGCCTAAAAGCTGCCAATTGGACTCAACACCTGTGTTGTCTTTAACTGGTTTCTCACGGTTGGCAACTCAAACAATAGTTCTAGTTGAAATATTTTTGTACCAGATTCCAGCATAACGGTTCTTGGAACTACCTGGGCTGAAGAAGCCTAGCTCAAATGTTCCATCTTTAGACACCAAAGTGGTTCTTCCATCATCATGAAGTGTTTCAGAATGTTCGACAGTATCAATGGCAGAAGACAATGGCCATAAAAGAAGCATTTTGACAAGAACAATCACATAAGGATGACCATTGCTGTAATGATGGTGTTGCCTGGTTTATGCTTACATGTGTGTGTCTTTGATATTTTGTAGAAGCAATAAGATCCAACAAAGTGGGAAGAGATAGAAGAGACCAAAAAGTTTAAGGAGAGGGCAACATTTTCTTTTAGACTTAAATCACCTCCATCTATTCTAATTTTTGTGTCTAAATTAGGTTGATGGTGAATTTCATAAAGGATATAATGAAAATTCTTACATATGGATTATACTGTCAAAACTCGGATTATACTGTCAAAACTCAAGTTAAGACAACGATGATATTTACAATGTTTGTCACGCTCGGCGTTGAGAGCCTTTATTTATCAGAGTTATCGCGCATAGGCATTGAGATGATTTGGACGACTTAATAGCGGAATAAAAGTTTCTAAAAATATCTTAGTTTGAAAACATGAGGATAAACTTTTCACGATTTAAGTTTATCCTATAGTCGGATATTAATATAGTAATCCCAAAAATAACAGATAAATGATAAACAATATACTAAAGTCCAACTTCATATTTTTCCAGAAAGTTCCTTTGTTTACAGCTGCGTCTTCCCTCTTGATCCCGATCCACTACATGTCTCTTTCATACGGTCTAGAGTTCAAATAAATGAACCCCAAGGATAACAGTTAATCCTATATGCAAGTACGAAATATAAATGAAAACATATCACATGTTAAGTGTAAAATAATTCATAGTAAACAAGTTACACTGTAATCGCAGTTATTGGCCAAAGATCACAGCCCTTCAAGACATGCAGCCCTATGGGACACACAGCCCCAATCTATAGTTAGGATACACATATGCAAATTTTCTAGCAAATATGGTTATTCATACATGAATACTTACATACAAGCTAATAAGATAACAGTTACCCACCTTAGGCTTGAGTCCTAATTTTCATCCGTGGATGTTGGGATCAGTGGAAGTGTCAAGGTAAGCCTATAAATGTTTATCATTGCCTTTAGTTACTTCTAACGTGGCAAAGTACCTAACTATGTGAATTATTATTTTTTTAGGGGATTCAAAGTGAATTAATCCCTAAAAATTTCCTTAATAATAATTCCCTTTTTTATTTATTAAATTATAACTCATTTATCATTTACTCCACTTTCCCAATAATAATAAAAATCTCTACTTGTTATTTATTTATTAATATAAATATAAATATTATTATTATTTTCTTTTATATAATTAACTTAAACTCTCAGAGGCTATCCTAATACTTTATATTAGGAGTTTATAAATACCAATCATCATATAAACTTTAATATTTCTTATAGTTTTCCAAAATATAAGGCTTCATCTTATATGATTATAGAAATAAAAACCTTGAATAGATATTAACTCCACACAAAATAAACTTTATAAATATTAACTCCATGATATCTATACAACCAGTAAAACTTTGGTTCCATATTTATCATTTAAGTTTAATTTTCAAATTCACAAAACACCCACAAAATAGACTATATATATAAATATGGAAACAATAGGCTTTTCATTTGGTTTTATAATATTTACATGACAGCAACCCCTTGTCTTCCATTCTGCGTCGTTTTATATTATATATAACAACAAAGTATAAATGCAGTGGGCTCTTGGTTTCTCTAAGTATATATATAAATATACACTAAAACAAAAATGCAACATGTTTTTTTTATATGTATGTGCAACAGGCTTTTCTTTTCTTTTTTTTTCAATATATATATATATATATATATAGGTTTATCGTTTGTCATATCACTAGATATAAGCTTTTGTCCAGTAAAGATAAAACTACGTCGTTTTATCATTGAAAAAAAAATTACAAAATAAACTGAAAACAAATTCTTCCCTCCGCCTCCCAATAAATTGAAAAAGCTGCATAATAACTCCCCAATGAACAAAAAAATAGGAACTAATGAAATGAAATCAACCTAAACTAATCAAATCAAATCAACCTAAACTAAAAACTAAACAAATAAAATTAATCTAAACTAATCAAATCAAATCAATTTAAACTAATAAAATCAAATCAATCTAAATCGTAGAATAACTTTTCTGAACAAAAAAGTCGGAATATAAACTACTGTCACAATTTTAGGATCGATAATTTATTAATAATATTTTTTTAATAATAAATGAAAGAATTATAATTAATTAATTAAGAATTACTAATTAACTAAACTAATATTTTTTAAATCATGTAATTATTAATTTAAATTTATTATTAGTAAGTTATATTTTGAATATCATTCATTTACTTAGTTTTCAATTAAATTAATAAATTACCGATCCAAGAATTGTAACAATTGTTTATATTCTGATTCTTTTATTCATTGGGAAATTATTCTACGACTTTTTTAATTTACTTGGAGGAAGAAAGAAGAATTTGTTTTCAATTTATTTTGTGATTTTTTTCAATAATAAAACGACATAGTTTTGTCTTCACTGAACAAAACCTTATATTTAGTGACATGACAAACGATAAACCCTATATATATATATATATATATATATATATATTAAAGGATGACAGTAAACAGCCACGACAAGTAACAGTAACCAACACATTATAGTACGTTTTTTGTTTTTGTTTGTTTTTGTTTTTCCTTTTTCTTCTAAAGCGTTAATACATATGGAGGATCATTAACATATATATCCCTGCATCGACCTAAGTATATATATTACATATGTTCAGCCATGATTTTAGTTATGTTCAGCCATGTCATGCTTCCTTTTACCAAGATTCTTCATATATATATATATATATATATATATATATAGACAAAGTCACGCATCAGCTCTTATACCTTAACACTACTACAAAAAACCTAAAAAACGTCCTAAATAAGACCCAATTAACGTCCTTTTTTAAAAGGACGTCTATGTGGGGGTAGTAAAAAATTTTGATTTAAGGCGCTCTGAATTTTATTCAGGACGCCTTAGTTAAGGCGCTTTGAATTTTATTCCTGAATAAAATTCAGGGCGCCTTAACTAAGGCGTCCTGAATTTATTCAAGACGCCTTAATGCCTTATTTTTTAAAAAAAAAAAAAAAACTCAGGCAAATGACAACCATTCCAATCAATCCCAGGTTTTCTCTCAGCCAGATCTGAAACGTAAATGACAGGGAAGCAACATTGAAATCAAACAGGACAATATATAAAAAACATCCAAGTTACTGAAAATTTAGTAAAGAGACTTATATTAGGAGGAGGAGAATCACAATAAATACTATGACAACTTTGAAACTAAGAATATCCCGTACATATGTATTCAAGGGCGAATCTGGAAATATAACTAAATAGAGCAGGGGAGTTTCACATACAGTCAATACAACACAACAGAACCAAAGAGCATCTGGAAATACACTATCAAAACAGAAAACAGCGATCGATGGAGGAGGTGGAGAGGGAGACACGGTGAGACGATGGCGAAGTCCAATTTGAAGCCTTAGATCTTGCATCTGCTGAGCAGATTTGACGAGACGACGGCGAGGGGAGTTGACGGTTTGGTTTGCAGCCCTAGATCTCGTCATCTCGTGAGCAGATCTAGCGACCCAGGCAAATCCGGCGAGACAATGTGAAGGGGAGACTTTGGAGTAAGGGTGGAGGTGGTGGAGATGAGACGAGATAGAGAGAGTCACGGGCGATGGAAGAGAGACACGATGGAATGGAAGAGAGAGTCACAGGCAATGGAAGAGAGAGACCCGATGGAAAGGAAGAGAAAGTGACGGGTGAGGGAAGAAATGGAAGAGAGAGTCACGGGTGGCGATTATATTTTAAACAAAAAAAAAATTTAGGCGCCACTGGCGCCTAAAGTAAATTTTATTTAGGGTGCCTAAAGTAACCCTAAAGTATACTTTAGGCGCCCTAAACTTTTTTAGGGCGCCTAAAATATATTTTTTGGCGCTAATTTTTTGCCCTCTAGATATTTTTTTAAAAAAATTTGGTGCCTAAGTCTTAAAATTAATTACTTTAGGTGCCCTAAATTTTATTTAGGGTGCCTAAAGTATATTTTAGATATAGAAAAAGCTAGGGAGCTGAAGGAAGCTTTTCGGTGTCCTAAATATTATTCAGGGTGCCAAAAACCTACTTTAAACACCCTAAATTTTGGCACCTACTTTAGACACCTTAAATTTAATTTAGGGTGTTTAAAATAGGTTTTTGGAGCCCTAAATTAAATTTAGTGTGTCTAAAGTAGCTTTTTGGCACCCTGAATAATATTTAGGGCGCCGAAAAATATATTAAGGCGTCTTGGTATTTACCAAGACGCCTTAAATAAATAAAAAAAAGTTCAAAACATAATTTTTCACAAGTTTTTTGGCGCTTTGAAATAAATTTAGGGCGCCTAAAGTAGCTTTTTGACTCCCTGAAATACGTTTAGGGCGCCTTAAATAAAAAATAAATAAATAAATATGTCCTGACCCGTAAAAAATTCCCCATATTACACCCATCGCGCGAAAAATTAATTTTTAGCGCTAAATTATAGGCAAACTTTAGGCGCCTTAAATAAAGTTTAGAGCGCCTAAAATATATTTTAGGCACCTTAAACTATATTTAAGTCGTCTAAAGTCTTTACTTATACTTTTTACTCCTTTTTTAAAAATAAAGACGTCGTTTGGGGAAGTAGTATCCACTTTTTGTAGTAGTGTATAACCATGATAGCAAGCTCAAAATACTAAGAGATAAACATGACGCTAAATAGCCCTGTTTTCCATTCAGTTTTCAGCAAGCTCAAATTTAATCTCCTAAGGCTTAGTTCTTACAAACTTTCCGATGCGCAACGATGGAGAACTTGAGGAAGAGAAGACCCATTACTTACCTTCAAGGATGAGGCAGACACGACAAGAATGGAATGTTGAATCACTCCCCTGTTTTCATCGTGATGAGCAGAGGAAGTAGATGGTTATTTTCAGATCTCTGTCTACCTTCCTTCTTTGTTTCTCTGTTCGACGCCTTTGGCCACGTTAAAATGAATCAAAAAGCATGGTATATGAGGACCCTAAGTCCTAACTGAAAAGAGAAGACAATCCAAGGAGCAACGGTCCAAGAGAGAAGAACTAATGGATAATGACGTTGGGCTCGAGACATATGGTTCTGTGATCTTGCGTTCCATATAGTCGCTGGTGGATCTCTGCTTTCTTTTCTTTTTCCTGTGCATCTACGCCAACGCTATGATCATTATCTGAAGCTTGCGTGTTGCTTTTTCCTGCTAAACGGCTATTGTTTTGCGTGTCTGTTTTTTTTTTTTTTAATTTATTTATTTTAGCTGAATAAGACACAATCTTTGTGTTGATATATTTTTTTTTAAGGAAGGGGTTGAACTCACCCACAATCTAAGGGCAAGATGTTTGGAGCCTAGTCCATAGGAAATACTGGCCAAAGAGTACACATGTCTTCACCTCTACTGACCACTACTTCCTAGACCCATGGAAATTTATCCCCGGTTTCATTTTAGTAATTTAAAGGGTATGCCTCCTCTTTTTTACCAAAAAAAAAAAAAAAGAAGGGCTGTTGGTGTGGTGTTATGGGCTTTGTTTTGTTTTTTTAATTAAAATTAATGGATAAAAATAAAATCCTTAATTTTCAATTTACAAATCTTAAATTTGGGATATTACAATGGTTGGTTGCAAGATTTAGTCCATCTTTGCCACAGCCTTGCAATATAGGTTGCGCACCTTGTCTGCACTTGTCGAACTTTGCCCACACATGCTGGACATAGGCAATAAATTTTGATGATCATATTTTAATGGAGTGATGGTGCAATGTATTTATAATAAAGTGTTCTCTTAATTTAGTGCTTCTTGAAGCAATATATGTTTTTCTTAATAAATTAAAAAGTCATAAAAATTATGTCTTCTCATAAACCAATATAACTTTAATAACAAAGGGTTATTTTTAAATAAATTTTTCAATAAAATGTTACATATTTATAGTACGTAAGGTTTCTTGAAAACAAACTATTTTTCACCAAATTGTGGTAACCACAATTTTAATTATAACCTTTTATATGTTTCTTTAAGAATTAAAGGAAAACAATTAGTGTTTTTAATTCCCTATACGTAAATTTCTTAATGTATAGGCACATGAATTTCAAAACAAAAAATACATCTCTTTCTATTAAAAATATTCCAACACGTTTTTTACTACCATTTATATTTATGCAATAGGGAGGTCCTCCATATCACTCCGCGTTTGATTTGACTGACTTTAGGATCACTACGTTTCCAACGTGGGCTCCACAGCTAGGCTACTTGGTGTGAAGAAGTCAAAGAAACCATCCTTACCATTTAACGAACCAATTGTGTCAATTGCGTAAGAGAGGATCAAAAACCAAATCAGAGTGTTACATACGGAAGAGTTCCCATACACATTATTTTCATATTATCGGTTCCTTATACATCTTCTCATGCTCCTACTTGTAGTTTCATCTTATGTGGTAGAAAACTTAAAAATAGGCAATGAATTAATGAAACCGAAATTTATATGTCTAATTAAACATATTAAAATCAATGAAATCATAGTGATGAGTAGTGTTGGATCAGTAATATAATAGACATTATGAATTCTTTATTAAGATATGAATTCAGTTTTTCTTTTTCATCATTAAAATTTTCTACTTTACCATTTTATCTTTCTGATCTTTTAAGGTTTCTCAGTATTTTTTTTTTTTGGTCAACAATGGTTTCTCAGTATTGTGGTGTAATGATGTTAAGCTAACACAAAATATGCATCCCTGTGCTTTAGAGTTTTTACCTACTCCCTCTCCCTCTCCCTCTATCTCTTGTTATATAAGCTTCAAAATTTATGAATAAATGTGTCCCTAGTTATAAGTTTTATCTTATATTGTCTAAATATTTATCGCATTTTCTCATCTTTACTAAGTATATTTATTATATTTATTTTCTCTCACTTATCCTTTTTAGTATAAATAAGGTATAATTGGAAAAATAATACATATTTATTGTCTTTAAAAAATTTAAATTATTTTATCGATTAACACAAATAGCTTATTTGAAAGTTTTAATAAAGGACGGAGGAAGTATATTATATTGGTGGATCAAATAAAACCTTGTCCCTTAATTAAAGATAGGAAGAAGAACATCCTACTAATAGAATTATTTAATGGTTGTTGGGAAGATGCTTTCAAATTTTGACTAGTATTGTGTTGCTTTCATTCTTACCGGTGAGTACAGCAACTAGATACCTTAAGAATAGGTCAAAAATGGCCTTAATAATAATTGTGATGGAGGTTGAGCAATTCATTATTCTTGGATGGTGGTTACGTAAATATAATGTCATAAATGCATGTTATAGTTATGCTATGCAATTTCCAGAGATTAATTATTTATTCTTGGATGGTGGCTAAGTAAGATTTTAGACAAAGCGTTCAATCATGATAGAATCTATCATTCTGCGATGTATTGTCCATCATGTATGTTTTATCATTTGGTAGTTTGCAATTTCCAGAGGCTAATTCTTTTTGTTTTTTCAGTACATTCATCTGCATGTAATATTTATGTTATGCAATTGCGTATTTAGGCCTTAATAATAATTGTGATGCAGGCTGAGCATAGAGGTTAAGTAAATATAATGTCCTAAATGCATCGATTTATAAAGTACTAATACATACTATCCATAATTATTGTTTATGCAGAATAATGCATATAATTGGCCAATTTATTACTTCTTGTTATTTAATGTGGTGCACATCAATTGCATACAATCTAAGGTTGATGTATATGATAGTAGAAAAGTAATCTCAAAGAAAAAAAAAAATGAACGTCTTATATGAACATGTCGATATGCATATATTTATTATCTTGACTATGAATTATGGACTCCAATTTAATAGCTAATATGTCTGCTTCACCATTTGACTTCAATTTCTGGGAAAAATTAGGAAATGAGGATCTCTCTCATGCTTATAGAAAATGATTGACGACATTAATCTCAACATTACAAAAAGAAAGGCCTCCATAAAATACAAATTATAGACCAACTGTGTCTTACCAGAGTTGAAATTCAAGCCTATTTGCCTTTTCTTGCATAAACGCGTACTCAAGGTAATTTTAGAGTTTTTTAAAATAAAATTATAAAAAAAATTAAAAACTTCACCATTTTTTGCTTATAAGATATCAAAATGTTATTCATTTTGTGTATAATTTATCAATGAAATGAAAGAAGAAAAAACATTTGGGAAATTTAAGGGGCAGCAGAGGGGGCATTAGATTAAGGGTAACAATAAAGAACCCAAATCCCAAAAGTCTACAAACATTCTCTCCCCTTGTTGTTGTTTTTTTATCAAAAGTTTTGGCAGTCTATGCATAAAGACATAAGCGCGCCCCTATCTCCAAAATATCAAAGCTAGTTTCCCCATAGTCCATACCTTTCTCTCGACTCATTTTTTCTATGGTATGGATAGTATTGAATATTATAAAACTAGCTAGGTTCGCCAAATATGAAAGTGAGAAAAGGAAGCTCCTTCATCGGTTGAAGAATTTATTGCATAAGAATGAGAAGTTATTCATCCACATTTACATATACATGAAGGAACAATAAAGAACACAATATACTACATGCTAGATTGAAATCAGAGCCTCATAATCCACGAGAGTTATATATATAGTTTATAATCAGCAACTTACTCGTTTTGGAGTATGCTACAAAACCTTTATCTGGCATGTAATTCGGTAAAAGATATTTCATTGATGGAAGAACTTGTATGATTCTTCTGAGAAGATTCTTGTCCACGTGGAATATTTTCTAAAAGGAAAGCAGGCTCTTTGGGTTGAGGCAAGTCACTCTCACTGCTTAACATCATAACCACGGAGGCCATGTTTGGTCTATCTTCAGGATGGTGCTGCACGCAAAGGAGACTAATATGGATACAACGCAGCGCTTCTGATATAGCAAGAGAGACTTCCAAACAGGCATCAATCAATTTTAATGGCATGCCCTCCTTCCATAGCCTCCAAACCTACAACATTTCAATACAAATGAGACCTTATATATATGGCCTTAAAATTCAATAAAGATTGAAAAAACCTAAGACGTATTTAGATTCTCATTTACTCACATGCCCTATAAGATTAAGACTTTGGTTTGGATAGGAAAGTCTTCTGCTCTTCATTCCACTAACTATTTCTAGTAGTAATATTCCAAAGCTGAATACGTCTGATTTTATAGAAAATATTCCATCATAGGCATATTCAGGGGCCATGTATCCACTACAATTAAGAATTCATAAATAAGCTTTTGCATATATTATCTCATAATGTACAAGAATAAATTAAAATCAGCAAAATGTGGAATACTTACTATGTACCCACCACCTTATTTGTATTTTCTTCAATTTGACCTCCTCCAAAAATCCTTGCCAAACCAAAATCTGAAATTTTTGGGTTCATTTCATTGTCTAACAATACATTGCTTGCTTTGAGATCTCTATGGATAATCTTCAATCTAGAATATTGATGAAGATATAGAAGCCCATGAGCTACTCCACTTATAATATGAAAACGTTTGGACCAATCAAGCATATTACGTTGAGTAATAGAACCTGTGAAGTTGAAAGGTCACAATACTCTCATTGTTAATTAACATACATGAATTAAAGAAATTAAATGGATATATTTAATAACAAATATTTATGAACAGCACACAAACCAAAAATCCATGAATCCAGACTCTTGTTGGGCATGTATTCATATATAAGCATCTTCTCTTCTCCTTTGATGCAACAACCAAGAACCTTAATAAGATTCTGATGTTGAAGTTTAGAGCACAAAATGACTTCATTCTTAAACTCTTTCATTCCTTGGTGAGAGGTTTTAGAAAGCTGCTTTATAGCAATCTCTTGTCCATCTGTTAATGTACCCTACCATAATTTTCCAATCAAGGATTATCAATCTATGATACCATAAATTAAAAATTAAATTGATCAAAATAACTTGTTTGATTTTCATCATTTTAATCATCAACTGATTAATTGATTGTATACTTACCTTGTATACAGGTCCAAAACCACCTTGACCAAGCTTCTTGTTGATTGAGAAATTGTTAGTAGCAATAGCTATCACAACATAGTCATAGAAAGGAATTTCTATATCTCTTTTTGAGTCTTCAACATCATTTACTTCTGACAAAGATATTTCCATATTTCACTCCCATAAGCAAATTTGTCAAATAAAAATAGCAAAATAGTGCATATTTTATAATTTGCAAACAAGATCCCATAAGACAATTATGATCAATTTGAAACTTTGTAATTGCTTACCTCTTCTCCTCTTGTAAATGCAAAGGAAAATGATAACCATCACAAAAGCAAATACAATGGGAGCTATTATCACAATCATCTTTGTCTTGCTCCTACCACGATCTTTAACTTCAGCTTCACAAGGAAATGACTAGATATAGTTAATAATACAGAAAATATTAATGTTTTTAATGAGAACCAAAAAAAAGAAAAAAAAAGTAATATAATCGATAAAAAATGACACCTATTTCTGAAGCTGCAAGGCGAATATATAGATCTAGATCAGCATGAAGGGAAATCTCCCTTATGTCAATTAGAGCACCAAACCAAATGGCACAACCACTAGAACTAACGGTATCTGAATTAGTATAAGCAGTGCAAGAACAATTCTCTATGCACTTTGCTTTGCACTCCTCAAGTGTCATACTAGCATCAACCCAAGTATGTGTAGTGTCTGGTAATTTGAGCCCACTCATTTTCAAAAAACCATCTTTGTCTTTTACCCTGCAGCTCCAGGATTCATCACTTCGAACACAGCCTTCACTCCAATCCATAGCATCCCAGTTCTTTGGAGATTTTGGTGTGAATCCTCTTAAGCACTGGCATATAGGTGCCCCACCTATGACACAATTTCCATTTGGACCACAAAGATTATATCTATCGCAGTTGTCTGATGGAAAGAAGATCCAAGGCTTCCATATTTGATCATCTTCTATCCATATTAAGTTATAGATAGTGTATGTTGATTGGTTGAAAACACTTCTTCTTATCACCGACTCAATTGTGGTGTTGTATGTGTAATACACCTCATCCTTATTAGAGACAACCCCATACGCAAAACTGGATCTGTTCACAGGTAGTGAAGTGCCACTAAATCGAAGACCATCCCAAGGGCCACTCCTTAGATATTTTGTTCGACCTTTCCAAGCAACTACTTCTGGGAAATCATGAAGCATGAGCTCACATGTGAAATCTCCAGGAGAAGGGTCATCCCAATTCTTCCATGCTATGATTCGCCTATTTAGACCAGTTCTTAGGTCCCATCCAAACTTCATACCTGGCAAATAGGTATCAGAAGGATAGTCAAAGCTTTGCCACAAGTAATTTTGTGGATTTTGGTCTTTCTCATCTCTTAGTATCAAATTTCCAGAGCCTAAAAGCTGCACAATTGGAGTCAAGGCCCTTGTTGATGAATTTGCCACCCAAATAATTGTCTCGTTCCGGTCAAGGAGCACGAGATGTCCCTCCGTGTTTATGCTCAACATGCCTGAGTTATCTTTGACTGGTATCTCACGGTTTGCCACCCAAACGACAGTTCTAGTTGGAATATTTTTGTACCAGATTCCAATAAAACGGTTTTTTGAACTACCTGGGCTGAAGAAACCAAGCTCAAATCTTCCATCTTTAGACACCAAGGTGGTTCTTCCATCATCATGAAGGGGCTGAGAACGTGTAATAGTATCAATGGCAGAAGATAACCGCGAGAACAGAAGCATTTTGAGAAGAACAATCACAAAAGGAAGGATGGCCATTGTTGTAGTGATGGTGTTGGCTGGTTTACACATAGATATGCGTGTGTCATTGATATTATGTAGAAGCGGTAAAGATCTAACAAAGTGGGAAGAGACAAAAGAAAGAAGAAAGTTATGCAACACGCTTTCAAAGGCGATGGCAACATTTTTTTTTTTTTGACAATTAATTTGGCTGCAAATTGGATTGATGGTGGATTTCATGGATAAATATCCATGAGTATGGATTACACCGTAAAAACTCAAACTATGGTAGTATTTAGAAACCTCTGAGATTTATGAGGTAAGTATGTGAGAGAAGTTTTATTTCGGCTTGCGTAAAACTTAAGTTTTGGGCTTCTTCCAAACACTACCTAAGATAATGATATTTACAAAATGATAATTTGATTTTATCTTCAAATCAATACAAAAGAAAGGCAATGAGTTTTTTTGTTGTTCATTTTTGAATGAAATGATGGCCGTGAGATATTTTATTGACAATAAAATGATGCTTAAAGTAAAGTTTTTGAAACCAACAAACTGTTGATTGAAGTTGTATAATCGGCCTTATCTTAAAAGAACACAAGTTCAAATTAAATCACAGAAAATGCACTTATTAATAGAGTTAAAAACTCTTTACACTTTAAATTTTGAAAGAGAAACCCCTATCAATCAAATAACATAAAAGTAGAGCATCCTGAAGCAATATATATTATTAATTAAAAAGTCATAAAAATATGTCTTTTCATATGCCCATATAACTTTAATCATCAATAGTTATAGTTAAATAACTTTTTCAATAAAAAGGTAACATCCTTATTAATAGTGACGAATCTTGTAATAAATATTTGAGGGGGCAAAATATATACTCATTAACTAATTAAAAATTTTGATATTAATTTCTAGATTAATAAAAAAATTGGGGGGCCAAAATTAAATTTTACATTATATTAAATTTTAAAAATTCTGAACAATTTTTATTTTTTTGGGGGCCATTGCCTCCCCTTATCTCTTTCTAAGATGCATTATTGTCCTTACAGTATGTAGAGTTTCTTGAAAACAATACTATTTTTCACCAGATTTTGGTTACCACAATTTTAATTATAACCTTTTATTATAAGTTTCTTTAAGAATTAAAGGAACACAATTAATGTTGTAATTCCCAATACAACGCTACTTTTCACCAAATTGTGGTCAGTACAATTAGTGTTGTAACCCCCTATACAATCCTTCAACACAACCCTTCAACGTAAATTTAATTTCTTAATCTATAAGCACATGAATTTTTTTTTTTAAAAAAACATCCTTCTATTAAAAATATCCCAACGCGTTGTTTGACTCCCATTTATGTTTATGACATGGGGAGGTCCTACATATCACACCGCGTTTGCTTTGACTGAGTTTAGGATCACTACGTTTCCAACGTGGGCTCCACAGCTAGACTACTTGGTGTGAAGAAGCCAATTAATAAGTCACAGACACCATCCTTACCATTTAACGGGTCAATGGTGTCTTTTTTTTGTTTGGTCCAAGATCAATGGTGTCAATTGCGTAAGAGAGAATCAAAAATCAAATCAGAATGTGACATACGGAAGAATTCCTATACACATGATTTTCACATTAACAGTTCCTTAGACATCTTCTCATACTCCAACTTGAAGTTTCGTCTCATATCGTAGAAAACTTAAAGCTAGGCCCTGAATTAATGAAACCAAAATTTATATTTCTAATTAAACATATCAAAATCAATTAATTCAATTTTTATTTTTCATTATTAAAGTTTTGTACTTTGCCATTTTATCTTTCTGATCTTTTAATAATGGTTTCTCAGTATTGTGATGTTAAGCTAATAAACACAAAATATGCATCTCTGTGCTTTAGAGTTTTTACCTACTCCCTCTATCTCTTGTTATAATCTTTAAATTTATGAATGAGTGTGTCCCTAGATATAAGCTTAATTTTATATTTATTTATTGTGTTTTCTTAACTTTACCCCTTGTTGAATATATTTATTGCATTTATTTTTCTCACTTATTCTCTTTAGTATAATTAGAAAAATAATACATATTTATTGTCTTTACTTATTTAAACTATTTTATTGATTAAAACAAATAGCTTATTTGAAAGTTATAATAAAGGACGGAGAAAGTACATTATATTGTTGGATCAAATAAAACCTTAACCCTTAAAGATAGGAAGAAGAACATCCTAATAATATAATTATTTAATGATTGTTGGGGAGATGATGCTTTCAATTTATTACTAGTACTGTGATAGTATTGTATTGTTTTCATTCTTACCGGTGAGTACTGCAACTAGATACCTTAAGAATAGGTCAAAAATGGCCTTAATAATAATTGTGATGGTGGTTGAGAATTCATTATTCTTAGACGGTGGTTAAGTAAATATAATGTCATAAATGCATCGATTTGGGACAAAGCGTTCAATCATGATAGAGTCTATCATTCTGTGACGTTTTGTCCATCTTGTATGTTTTATCATTTGGTTTTTTACAATTTCCAGAGACTAATTCTTTTTATTTTTTTGGTACATTCATCTGCATGTAATAGTTATGTTATGCAATTGCGTATTTAGGCCTTGATAATAATTGTGATGCAGGTTGAGCAATTCATTATTCTTGCATGGAGGTTAAGTAAATATAATGTCCTAAATGCATCGACTTATAAAGTACTAATGCAAACTATTCATAATTATTCTTTATGCAAATTAAAATAACGTATATAATTGGCCAATTTATTACTTCTTGTTATTTAATGTGGTGCACATCAATTGCATACAATCTAAGGTTGATGTATATGATAGTAGAAAAGAAATCTCAAAGAAAAAAAAATGATGAACATCTTATATGAACATGTCGATATGCATATATTTATTATTTTGACTGTCAATTATGGACTCCAATTTAATAGTTAATATGTCTGCTTCACCATTTGACTTCAATTTCTGGGAAAAATTAGGAAATGAGGATCTCTCTCATGCTTATAGAAAATGATTGAAGACATTAATCTCAACATTACAAAAAGAAAGGCCTCCATAAAATACAAATTATAGCCCAACTGTGTCTTACCAGAGTTGAAATTTAAGCATATTTGTCTTTTTATGTATAAACACTCAAGGTAACTTTAGAGTTTTTTGTTTTTGAAAAAGTGTAAAAAAATTAAAAACTTCACCATTTTTTGCTTATAATGAAACAAGAATTTGGCAGCAGAGGGGGCATTAGAGTAAGGGTAACAGTAAAGAACCCAAGTCCCAAAAGTCTACAAACACTCTCTCCCTTTGTTGTTGTTTTTTATCAAAAGTTTTGATAGTCTAAGCATAATGACATAAACACCCCTATCTCCAAAATATCAAAGCTAGTTTCCCCATAGTCCTTCCCTTTCTCTCGACTCATTTTTCATATGGTATGGATAGTATTGAATATTATAAAACTAGCTAGGTTCGCCAAATAAGAAAGTGAGAAATGGAAGCTCCTTCATCGCTTGAGGAATTTATTGCATAAGAATGAGAAGTTATACATCCACATGTACATATACATGAAGGAACAATAAAGAACATAATATACTACATGCTGGATTGAAATCAGAGCCTTATAATCCACGAGAGTTATATATATAGTTTATAATCAGCAACTTACTAGTTTTGGAGTATGCTACAAAACCTTTATCTGGCATGTAACTCGGTAAAAGATATTTCATTTGTGGAAGAACTTGTATGATTCTTCTGAGAAGATTCTTGTCCACGTGGAATATTTTCTAAAAGGAAAGCAGGCTCTTTGGGTTGAGGCAAGTCACTCTCACTGCTTAACATCATAACCACAGAGGCCATGTTTGGTCTATCATCAGGATGCTGCTGCACGCAAAGGAGACTAATATGGATACAACGCAACGCTTCTGATATAACAAGAGAGACTTCCAAACAGGCATCAATCAATTTTAGTGGCATGCCTTCCTTCCACAACCTCCATACCTACAAGTACGTTTCAGTACAAACGTGACCTTATTATGGCCTTCATGTTCATTAAAGATTGGAAAAAAAAAAAAAGCTAAAATGTAATTAGATACTTTGTTACTCACATGCCCTACAAGATTAAGACTTTGGTTTGGATAGGAAAATCCTCTATTTTTCATTCCACTCAGTGTTTCTAATAGTAAGATTCCAAAACTGAATACATCTGATTTGATAGAGAATATTCCATGATAGGCATATTCAGGTGCCATATATCCACTGAAAGAAGTCACAATTGAGTTTTTACCATATCTCATAATATGAATGAATAAAGCTTAGCACTCTGTTAAAAAATACTTACTATGTACCAACCACCTTGTTTGTATTATCTTCAATTTGATCTCCTCCAAAGATTTTTGCCAAACCAAAATCTGAAATTTTTGGGTTCATGTCATTGTCTAATAACACATTACTGGCTTTAAGATCTCTATGGATAATTTTCAATCTAGAATCTTGATGAAGATAAAGAAGTCCGCGAGCAATTCCACATATTATTTCAAACCGCTTTGACCAATCTAGCATTTTACGTTGAGACATTGAACCTATGAAATTGAAGTCACAATACTCAGCATACCTATTTAACATGAACTAAAAATGGATATTTATACAATAGTAAACAAACCAAAAATCAAGGAATCTAAGCTTTTGTTGGGCATGTATTCATATATAAGCATTTTCTCTTCTCCTTTGATGCAACAACCAAGAACTTTAACAAGATTCCGGTGTTGAAGCTTGGAACATAATATAACTTCATTCTTAAATTCTTTCATTCCTTGGTGAGAACATTTTGAAAGCTGTTTTACAGCAATCTCTTGTCCATCTGCTAATGTACCCTGCTTACATTTTGGTAGATGATTAATATACATTTGGCAAATGAATTAGTAACAAGTAATTAATGTTACGTTTGATCAATGTATTTCATGTTTACCTTATATACAGGTCCAAAACCACCTTGACCAAGCTTCTTATCCAATGAGAAATTATTAGTAGCGGTGGCTATTACATCATGGTCATAAAAAGGAATTTCCATATCTCCGTTTGAGTCTTCCACATTTCCTTCCGACAATGATATCCCTATTTTCACTCGTATGAACTAATTTATCAAATAACTATATAGCAAATAGTGCATGCTTTTTACTATTTGCAAATAAAATAATACAAGAGATAGTTCTGATCAACTCAAGACTATGTAAATGCTTACCTCTATATTTTCTTTTGCTCTTGCAAATGCAGACGAAAATGAAAACCATGACTAAAGCAAATATAATGGTGGCTATGACCACAGTCATCTTTGTCTTGTTCCTGCCACCATCGTTAACTTCAGCTTCGCAAGGAAATTACCAGATATAGTTAATACACAAAATATTAAGGTTTTTAAGAAACAAAAAATAATAAAGTTAATATGTTAAAAAAATCACACCTGTTTCTGAAGCAGCAAGGCGAATATAAAGATCTTGATCAGCATTAAAGGAAAGCTCCCTTAGGTCAATTAGATCACCAAACCAAATGGCACAACCACTGTTACTAACGACATTTGTTTTTGCATAAGCAGTACAAGAACAATTCTCAAAGCACTTTGCTTTGCACTCCTCAAGTGTCATACTATCATTAACCCAAGTATTTGTAGTATCTGGAAACTTTAGCCCATTAAATTTGACAAAATTATCTTTGTTTTTAACCTTACATCTCCATGGTTCACTTCGAACACACCCTTCAGTCCAATCCATAGCATCCCAATTCTTCGGTGATTTTGGCTTGAATCCTCTTAAGCACTGGCACATAGGGTCCCCACCTATGATACAATTTCCATTTGGACCGCAAATATTATATTTATCGCAGTTATCACGTGGAAAGAGGCTGTCAGACTTCCATGTTTTATCCTCTTCGACCCATAAGAATCTAGTGCCAGTGTATGTTGATTGGTTCCAAACATCTCTTACCAACGATTCAATGTTGGTGGCGTATGTGTAATACACCTCATCCTTATTGGACACAAACTCAGACATATAATTGGGACTTTTTATAGCTATTGATGAACTGCCACTAAATCGAAGACCATTCCAAGGGCCACTCCTGTAATATTTCGCTCGACCTTTCCAAGCAACTAGTTCTGGATAATTGTGAAGCATGAGCTCACAAGTGAAATCTCCAGGAGATGGGTCATCCCAATTCTTCCACGCTATGAAACGCCGATTTAGACCAGTTCTCAGGTCCCATCCAAACTTCATGCCTAGCAAATAGGTATCAGAAGGATAGTCAAAGCTTTGCCACAAGTAGCTTTGTTGATTTTGGTCTTCCTCATCTCTTAGTATCAAGTTTCCAGAGTCTAAAAGCTGCACAATTGGGGTCAAGGCCTTTGCGGATGAATTCGCCACCCAGAGAATTGCCTCGTTCTGGTCCAAAAGCACAAGATTTCCCTCTGTGTTTATGCCCAGCATGCCTGTGTTGTCTTTGACTGGTTTCTCGCGGTTGGCAACCCAGACAACAGTTCTAGTTGAAATATTTTTGTACCAGATTCCAACATAACGGTTCGTTGAACTACCCAGGCTGAAGAAACCTAGCTCAAATTTCCCATATCTAGACACCAATGTGGTTCTTCCATCATCATGAAGTGATTGAGAAGGTGTAATAGTATCAATGGAAGAAGATAACTGCGAGAAGAGAAGCATTTTGAGAAGAACAATCACATAAGGAAGGATAGCCATTGTTGTAGTGATGGTGTTGGCTGGTTTACACATAGATATGCGTGTGTCATTGATATTATGTAGAAGCGGTAAAGATCTAACAAAGTGGGAAGAGACAAAAGAGATGAGAAAGAAAGTTATACAACATACCTTAAAGTAGAGTCACTTAAATCAACCAGCTGTTCCTTGTTGAAGTTATATAATCAGCTTAACGCTTGAACAACACAAGTTCAAATCATAAAATTGGTAGAGCTAAAAATCCTTAGCGTCTAAACCTCGAAAGGAAAGTTTTGATCAATCAAATAACATAAATGTAGAGTAAATATACATTATTGATTAAAAAGTAAAAAATATACCTTTTCATATATCAATATAAGTTTAATAACCAATAATTATTTAAAATAACTTATTCTCATGGAAGGTAAAATCTTTATAGTTTGTAGTATTTCTTTAAAATAAAACAATTTTAAACAAATGGTGGTTACAATAATTTTAGTTGTAATCTTTTATAAGTACTTTTAGGAATTAAAAGGACACTATTAGTGTTGTAATTCCTAGCACTGTCCTTCATATAAATTTCTTAACTTATAACCACATGAATTTCCATAAAAAGACAAATACGCATGTTTCTTTTAAAAATATTCCAACGCGTTGTTTGACTGCCATAGGGAGCTCAGACATATCATATCGCGTTTACTTTGACTGAGTTTAGGATCACGACTACTGATCTAACGTGGGCTCCACAGCTAGACTAATTGGTGTGACGACCCATCAAACCCACCATCCTTCTTAGAATTTAATATATAGGTTTTCAATTGCGTAGAGAGAATATATTTATTTATTTATTCCATCACAATTTTTTAATTTTCCATCTATGACAAAATTAATTACATATAGGTTTTCATTCTGACCAGCGACTGCAAGTAGAGAACTTGAGAATAGGTCAAAGAGGGTTCACATGAGGATATGATGTCAGTATGGAGGTTAAGTAAATATAATGGGTTTTGGGTTATTGGTGGATCTATGATTAATTTTTTATTTAATTTTTGTAAAAACCCGATAAAAAATTAAAAAAAGTTAAATTATAAATATAGTTTGTGTTTGGATTGATGAGGGTAAAAATAATGTGGCTCAAATAAAAAAAAGATGAGAGTTTTTTCTCCCAAAAACTACCTCATAGAGCTTCAATAAAAGGAGCTTTTTTAATGAGATAAAAGCTAAGTCAAACGCCTTCCACTGAGATTTTTTTCTATTGCTACTTTTTTTCTAAGTCAAACGATTTTTTTTTCCTTAAAAAGATTTTTCTCTAAAGCTCACCTAACAGTTTCTTTTAACAGGCCCAATATTCCAAATATGTCAAATGTTGCGCAATTCATTATTCTTGCATGGAGATTAAGTAAATATAATGTCCCAAATGTATCAAATGATGACAGCAATATTCGGAGGGCAAACTGATCATAATTTACCTGAAAATTCATAATTTTTTAATAATTGTGATGCTAAGACACTACAAAATAAATAAGCCTTTAATAACAGAACAAATATGTCACCAAAAAGACAAAATTCGTTGAAAATACATATAATTTACTTGGGAAAAACGGTTGCAACAACTCCCGTTGCAAACGAAATTTGTAATGGATTTTGTGTGATCCAAAATCAGTTGCAAATTATAACGAATATATAATGAGATGCAAAATAGTGTAAATCCCTAGCAACATGCATGCTTGCTCATTGTATTCTTCTGTGGCAAATGATAGAACCTCTGTCATCAATTTTCACGCAAAATATGCATTGGCATAATATCACTTTTTGGATTTAGAATATATATATATATATATATATATATATATATATATATATATATATATATATTAGACTCTTCCACAGCATAAAAAAAAATTACGACGACAAAAACTTTCTGCTTATGATGATGAACAGAAACTTCTTGTCTGTAGCCCTTGCGTCTACACTTACACCAGAAGAACAAACAGACCACAAAAAAATTACAACGATTAAGCCAACAATAATTCCAACTATAAGGTCCATTTTCGGCTTATGGGACGAACCTGCCAAGCATTCAAAAAAAGGTAGCATTTAGCTATTCATCAAGGAGAGGAACAGAGCACCTCACAAAGAGAAACCCACAAAATATTTTAACTAGTTAACCTTGATCTGCATTATCAGAGGCACAAGGGTGGCGGTAATTCAGGTCACAATTTAAGTTACTTCCACTGAAACTGCAATAACACAGACAACAAAGGTGAACAACAACTGATGAAAAGATGTTCTAACAATGGAAAATATATAACAAAAGTCACACCAGATAAAAGGACGAATAGGATTTTAATTTGCTTCTATATCCTGAAACTTCTGTTTCTCCATATTCCGATTAAACATTAGACAGGAAGATGCAATCCTTTGGGATCAAAGATAAACATACATCTTTTATTGTTGCTTTAAATAGTCAACATTATAATACTAAGTTACAGCGCTTACTTGTCTATAGGAACATTGAATAACTACTCAGGAATTCGACCGCTGAGATTATTTTTAGTCCAGAAGACTGCAAACAGGAATTTAAACAACCCATTATATGATCTAAGAACAGGACATGCATACACATTGATCAAGCAGGGAAGGCTGCCAAGTGATTCAGGAATATTCCCACTGAGATTGTTTTGATTCAAAGTCCTGGTTATAGAGTATAAAACATAACACATTTAAACATTAGAAAATAGGGGGAAATGCAAAATCCTATTGCATATATGTCAGTTAATTTGTTGTTTTCCAGATCAAGTCTGATTAAGCTAGTCAGATTTCCCAATTCTTTTGGTAATTCACCAGTGATGTCATTCCCCTTGCAATGAACTGCAATATAAATGGACAATACATATATCATGATTACAGTTTCGATTTCCCAAATATATGACAAGAAAGTAGCTGCGTCTAACAACTACACTTGATCTTATACACAAAAGGGTGGGAAATGCATATGTAACTAAGGTTTAGATCCTAAAATAAGCTAAGAAAAAAAATAATTCACACCTACACATGTGCGCACATATATTCATGTCATATGATTTTACACTATAACACTTAACTCAAAAATGCCAAGAATGATAGACTAGTCATTAAATTATCAAATCAATTTTTTAAAAACAAAAAAAGGAAAGAGAAGGGTCGGGGACGCAAAATAGCATAATAACTCGACTACCAATTAATAGTTTTTTAATAATTTGCAAGCTGATGTGAGGAGATAAGTTCTCCATCATACAGAGTGAAATTCAAAAATTAATATAGCATTGCACATGAGTGGCCTAGATTGCATGTATAGTATATTATTATTAATACTTACAGAGTTGCAAGACTTTTTAGAGCTCCAACTCTTGGGGGCAAGACCTGTTATGTTTTTTTGCTATAGAATTGAGAAATAGAGGTAGAAAAGAGATTCAAGAAGTAGGATAGAAGAAGAACATGGAAAAGAGAGCTCCTGCAGGCTCTCACATTTGTTATTAATGCACAAAACAAATCTGATCATACAGAAATGGAGGAATGACTATTTATAATATTATAGCCTCCCTCAAGCCTAACTAATGGCTAGCTAGGATTAATGACCAATTACCCTACTAATTATCTAGTTTTCACTTAGGTCCCTAAATGGTGATTATTATCTTTACATATCAATATCCCCTCCCAAAAATATCCTTGCCCTCAAGGATAGTTGACAAAAAAAAAAAATGCCTGTATGGAATCAACAATATAAAGACTTTAAAATTATGAAAAACTTCTTGACGGTGTAGAGTCCTCTGTTTTGAATAATGCTAAGTACAATTCACTTGTTTAATACTGGAACAAATAGAAACAATAAATCCAATCCAGAACCAAATAGCATTTTAATTAGCTCTCCCCTGAACCAAGTTTGCAGCAAACTTAGGGTAGGAGAACATTGAAAAAATGAAAGCCAACTCTGTCTCTTATATATTTAGACATATTAAGACCCAATTGTAGCAACAAAGTTGGGCTATTTTTTCTAAGGAAATCCCAAACACTCCTCTGGAATAAACCAACCTAGTGGACCATAAAATTACTCCTGCCAAATGTAGAGAATAACTGGACAGTTGTGATTTTTTGTCTTTTGAGCTTGAGGGTCCCAAGCCACCATGTGCAATACAAATGATACTTGTTGCCTTTTTTGCATGACACAGAACTCCAAGCTATCACCCAATGGTTATTTGCTTCAGCCAAGAATATTACCCCTTGTATCAAACTAGACCCTAGAAGCATCTTAATGAGGCATTCTTTAAACCATGCCATATTCACACAGAGAGTAGGGAGTTGGCAGCAGAATAAGACTTCAGTAATTAACCAATAGATACATGGCAATAACAATTTTGGGACCTTTTCTTGAAACACAAAGCCCATATATATTCATGATCCCTTAAATAAGTCCGCCCCTTCAAGAAAAGGAAAGCCAATTGTAACCCTTTATTTGCGGCAGGGTGAACAATGCTGAAAACAGGATAAGCTGGAGAAAATATGACTCTACATGGCACCAAGTGGAATCCACTAACATGTGATGTCTTGTTTATAGCCTCACACCTAGCCATAGGGTACAAAACAACACTAAAACCTTCGGTAGAGTTAGAGCATGAAGAACCATTAAGAGCAAAGTGATTTTCGCATCATTCCTTAGCAATACAGAATTAGACTTAGAAGAAATTGAAAGAACACAACCTAGACTTAATACTCCTCTTGTTTCTTTTATTTCAGTACATTCCTGGGAGGAGGCCAAACAAGACTTGTTCTTTTCCGGGCAATCAGAAGCTTCTTGTTCTTTTATACATTCATTGGTGGAGTCTAAACAAGACCCACCATTTTCTTAGACCTCAGAAGCTTCTTGGGGATCGTTCTTGACAAATTGATATTCCAACTCTTTTCTTGCCTGCTCCATTTTCTTGGCTCACCATTGCAAGTAAAATTCTTGCACTCTTGCCATACGCCTAGCTTCAAGCAAAGTGAAGGGGGTGGAACATTTTAATAGATTCTGCAAACTCTTCTTTCAAGCGATAAACATACGCCTTAACTAGGTAATCCTCGGTTACATCTAGATTGGAAGAGAGGGAATCAAAAGAATAATTAAAATATGCTACAGACCCCTCTTGTCGAGGTGCCATAGCTAAAGTTGTCTCTTTTTTTGTTGGGAACATTCTTCAATAACCAAGATCCTATCTTCCATGGTTCTTGACAATCTTGATCAAGTTTGGACCATCCACCACAATTTCAAGATTGACAACAACATAAAAGAAGCAGAAAATTGGGAAATGCAGAAACCAAGAATTGGAGTTGATAGAGCCAAAAAAAACAAACAAAAAATCCAAAACCAGAATTGAAAGAACAAAACCAGAAAAGCAGCAACAAAGAACCAAAACTAGACGACCAAAGAAAAGGCTACTAGTCGAAGATGACAGAAAGATACATAACCTAGAAAACAAATCAGAGAGGTTTAGAAAGAAACAAAATCAACAATGAAGAAGTAGCCAATGAAGGACTGCTCTAATATCACTATTATGTTTTTTTGAGAAATAGAGGTACAAGAGAGACACAAGAAGTATAATAGAAGGAGAACATGGATAAGAGAGCTCTTGTAGGCTCTTACATTTTTTATTAATGCACAAAATAGATCTTATTTATAATATTATAGCCTCTCTCAAGTCCTAACTAACGACTAGTGAGGATTAATGACTAAGTATTCTACTAACTATCTAGTTTACACTTGGGTCCCTAAGTTTATCTTACAATTAGTTCCTTAAATGCTAATTATTATCTTTACATATCAAGGCCCCAATAAATCCCATCAATGATATTGAACTATAGCAAAGCAAAGTTTTATAATCATACAACATGCACAATGATAAATAGGATGAGATCGAATACCTAACCTAGAATGAATCATCAAGTTCAATCCTAAATCCCTAAAACATGCTCAATGGTGCCAATCACTAAGCAATAACACTAAAATAAGATTAAATAAACTGAAATAAAATTAAGCAAAACTAATTAATGGAAACAATCTCTAAGCCTCAAACAAGCTCATAGGTCTACTAGGTTTGCAAAGAAACTCTAGCCATACATGCATGGCTAATATAAAATCCATAACAACAAAATCTATGATAATACGACTATGAAATGCCATAGGATGAAAAAATTGTAAAGAGGATGAAAAAAGAATTTTGTCTACCTATATTGCATTAACTAATGATTAAATTTAATAGTAATTGTGAAAAATAATACTAATAAATAAGAATTAATATCACATTTTTCATTTCATAATAATTATGTTTGTTGAATGGTCATATTGTGTTGAAACATCATTATTTGAGCTTGCTGTCAAAGGGAAGTTAAACTTATTATTCCATATAGGTTTTATAGTGTATGAGATACCAGAATTAATTGATCATTTTCTCAGCTCAGCCAAGCATACACATCCTAGAATTATGGTTATGGGTCATTTCTAAAATTAGCCAATGATGCCTAAATTATTGACGAGGACAAGTTTTTTTGGTGTGAGTTTCTCCTTTTTGCGTAGTTGTGGTTACAATGTATACAAGTCCTCTGTGTATTAATAATGCTGCTTTTACATTTATGGCAAATATACTGTTAGAAATGAGATTTTATTACCATGTTACAGATATGCTCACTATCTTTTTGAAAATGGGAGCTATGAGGAGGTAATGGAACATTTTCTTGCATCTCAAGTAGATATAACTTATGTTCTTTCTCTGTATCCATCCATTATCCTTCCCAAGACAACCATTGTTACTGAGCTAGAGAACTTGGGGGACAT
The DNA here is from genome assembly GCA_037074495.1 of Acacia confusa. Lineage (NCBI taxonomy): Eukaryota > Viridiplantae > Streptophyta > Magnoliopsida > Fabales > Fabaceae > Acacia > Acacia confusa. The sequence continues at coordinate 8,856,023 of CM073509.1, forward strand.
TTCCTTGGATGCATCATATCTCTCTAGAGATTCTTCAGGTCTGTCAGATGATATGGAAACCCCACCACCACCTCTGTCAGAATCTGATGCAGCACTTGAATCCCAAAAAGATGAGTCATAATATGCTTATGGCTCTCGTAAAGTTTTTGCAGAAAAAGAGATATAGTGTTATTGAGAAGGCCACTGCCGAGGGGACAGAGGAGGTTGTTTTAGATGCAGTTGGGGACAACCTTGCATCCTATAACAGTAGTAGGTTTGAGAAAACAAACAAGGTAAAAGGAATCTGCCCTTTTTTGGGGTCTTGTTGGGGTAAAAATATACATTTTAAGCTTTTCAGATTTTCTGTAAGGGGTTTCATCTGGATTTATGGTGAAACTTTTGGACATATAATATCCTGAATCATCTGTCGAAATAATGATGTGGTCTACAATATTTTGTTGGTATAGTTGGTATTGAAATGGTAAATTATTGGTGTCAGGGGCGTGTTAGTGTTCCTATTAGTTCAGGAGCTAGGGAGATGGCTTCAATATTGGATACTGCACTTCTCCAAGCATTGCTTCTTACTGGACAATCTTCCTCTGCCCTAGAACTATTGAGAGTTCCAAACTACTGTGATTTGAAGATATGTGAAGAAATACTTCGTAAAGGCATCAATAATGTTGCTTTATTAGAACTTTAGAATTTTTAATGAATTTTATTTATTTTTTAAGCATTTTTATATTTTTAATGCAATTATATATATATATATATATATATATATATATATATATATAATAATTTTTTTATATATCATTTTATGCAATTGTATATATTTTTTTAATAATTTTAATTTTTTTTATATATTTTTATATTTTAATTTTATATTTTTTAATGTAATTTTATGATTTTATAATTTATTTCAATAAAATTAATTTTGCGATGGAATTCAAATTCCGTCACAAAAATTTGGAAATTTGTGACGGAATTTATTTCCATCGTAAAATATGAAATTTACAACGGAAACGAATTCCGTCGCAAATGTCAAAATTTGCGACGAAAACCAATTTCGTCGCTAATGTTAGAAATTTGCGATGAAAATATTATTTTCTGTTGCAATTACGACATATTTTTTGCGACGAACAAATTCCATCGCAAAACTATTTTGCGACGGAAAATTGCATTTTTGTGACGGAATTTTTCCGTCGCAAAAAACAAATTTTTTTGTAGTGTGATTTGGATGCAAAAGGTCCTTTCTTCACTTGGAAGGGGCCTAAATGGAGAGGATATGAACGTGTTTTCAAGAGATTAGATCGGTGCTTATGTCATACGAGATGGCAAGAATTATTCCTAGATTCCATGGTAAAAGTGAGTGTAAGGGTGAGTTTAGATCACTATCCTTTAATCATCAATACTTGTTTTGAAAATGATATGGGAAGATAGAGACCTTTTCTGTTTGAGGTAGCATGACTTAATTATAGTGATTTCAAAAACTTCCTTTTGGAGAAATGGGTAAGAGGGGGAGAAGTTTGTGGAAATATTGAAGGAGCAACTTGAGGTGTGGAGTTAAGAGGTGTTTGGTTACATTTGATATAGAATAAGAGGTTTATGCAGGAGATTGGAGGGGATTTAGCGATGTGAGGGCCGATTTAGTAATCCTTTTTTGGATGAATCTTGAGAAAGAGTTGGAGGGAAAATTGGCGAATGTGTTAAGGGGAAGAGTTACTGTGGTTCCATAAATCCAAAGGGATATGGATTAGCCAAGGCAACATAAATAGAATGTACTATCATAATAAAACCATGATACATAAAAGGAGAAATAAGGTGTAGTGTCTTAAAGTGAGCTCGAGTGAAATAACTCTAATGAGGAGAGTTGAGGAAAACACTAATATCCTAAAGAGTTCTCTTGAGCTTATTTCAACTGCATTTGATTGTATAGAGGACTAATCCCTTTGCATTGCTCTACACTATGACTTATGTTGGCTGTGGAGTTTAATTGATTGATTGATTGCTTTATACTATGAGATTGCTCATACTTAAATTTCATTGATGTTTATTTTGGATGGTTTTGAATTGATTATCTTTGCCTAGGAGTGCAAAATTCCATATGAGAGAATTTGATGCATTTAATATTTTAATTAGGGACTTTATCATTAATTTTGGGCTAAATAAAATTTATTATGATTAATTTTGAATTAATGATGATTGTGTGAAAATAGAGCTTAAAAGAGTAATATTTCCATAAATATTGCAATAATTGATATTGATTGGGTTAATTTTCTTAAAATATAAGTTGCTGCCTAACTTTGATTTGCATTGTAGGTTACTTTAGGAATGTTAGAGCTGAAAATAATTGAGGAAACGTCAAGGGGCAAGGATTAGGGGGAAAAAAATTCGAAGGACTAAATTGAATGGAACTAAAAGCTGCAGGACCCAAAATGCAACTATTCCAGTGTTTTCTAGAAGGGAAGAAGGTCGGAGAAAGTACAAAAAAAGACCCATAACTTCAAAAACTTTAGGACTGGCCCAAAACTCGAAAATCACTCCCCCACCCTGGGGAGGATCTGGTTTTAGGGCCGGATTATTCAGATTTGGAAAGGATTTCTTATTAAAAGGGCAGCTGACACTTTAAAAGAGGAGGAAGACAGCCAGTGTCGTAGATCTTGTTCTTCTCCACCGGAATCACAGTTACACCATGGCAGCACCGTCTTAACTTCCCCATCCCCGTTTTCTCTCTCCTTCCACATCCCAGATCCTTCGTTCCCTCGCTCTCTTAGCAAATGAGAAAAAGACTACACACCTTTAAAGTGTTAAATCTTAAAAAAAATCGTAAAAAATTGAAAATAGTTTCGTTTTCTACCCATAACACGTAGAATCCGATGATTAAAAGAATTGTGAAAAAAACATTTATGACGTGCCCCAAAATTGAGCTGCGGCACGTTACCGCAGGGCAGCTGGCACCCCCTGCCTATTTCCCACCTGTATTATTCCAGCAGCTACTTTATCCCTAACAAAATGAAACATCCTTTGATTTAGCGTGTAAAAAAGGGTTAGCAGCAAGGGCCACTGCTCCATAGTTCTCACACCATATTAATTAAGGGAGGATTAACCACAGCAACTTCCATTTCCCGAAGTGACAACATCAGCCACAGCGATATTTTGCTTCTGTAGTGCCCCTAGAGATTACTTTTTGTTTACGAGACACCCAAGTACGTAATTGGATTGGGACCAAAAAACGAACAGAAACCACTGACAGACCGCCTATCCTCTCTGTCTGCTACCCAATCAGCATCAGCAAAAGATTGGACCCGAAGCTATGATGCTGGCTTAAGTAGAATGCCATAAGTGGTAGTAACGCACCAACCTCTTGACACAGCACCAATGAGGAATTCGAGGCGCATGAAGATATTCACTAAGTTTATTCATTGTGAACGCTATGTCTGGACGTGTATAGCACAAATATTGTAATTTACCCAAAATACTACGCTATAGCTTTGGGTCTGCAAAATAGTCACCAGAAAAGGATGTAAGTTGCAGGTTAGTAGCCATGGGTGTAGAGGCTGAGTTTGCTGTCAATGGTCTTATATCAGCAAGTAGTTGATGAGCATACTTGTATTGAAACAGAAATATGCCAGAGTTAGAGAGATAGAACTCAATGCATGCCCAAGAAATAAAAACATGCCACTCATACGATTGATCAGCCTTGCAATACAGGCTTCATTAGTACCAGTAATAACTAAATCATCAACGTAGATGACAAGATAGATGGTACTCTGTGCATCAATCTTTATGAACAAGCAAGGATCAGCTTTTGAAGGAAACTGCACAAAAAATCCTGCGACTTATATATGAAACCATGCTTTTGGAGCTTGCTTGAGCCCATGAAGCACTTTCTTGAGTCTGCGCACTAGAGTATGGCCAGAACTATCAACAAATAAATGTTCAAAACCAGGAGGGGGATCCATAAAAACTTCCTCAATGAGGTCACCATTTAACAAGGCTTTGTTGAAATCAACTTGGTGTAATTTCCAATTATTTGTAGCAGCCAAGGCAAGAACAATTCGAACACTAGCAACTTTGATCACTGGGCTGATAGTCTCATTATAATGAGTTCCAGCCTCTTGAGAGAAACCTTTGGCAACTAAACGTCCTTTTCTTCGAGCTAAGGTACCATCAGCGTGAGTCCCAACAGTTTGTGGAACTACTCGGGCTGAGAAAAATCCAATTCAAATCTTCCATCTTTAGAAACCAAGGTGGATTTTCATTCGTCAACGAGAGGTTGAGAATATGGAATAGTCATATGGTCCTTTATGATCCCATTTGGGAGTTGATATTAATCCTAATAAAAGATTTATTTTACATATTTATCGATTTTTCTTAAATTAGCAATATTTATATTTTCTCAACAATAACCAAGTATGAAAGAGAGGGAAGGAATTAAAGAATGTGATTATAGTGTTTTAACATAAACATGTCATATAACTAATTTAACTAACTTTTTAATCTAATCAAATTAATTAATTAGGTCTTATGTTTTGGATTATAAATTAAAAGTAAAGTAATATCTATTTTGGCATGCAGTGGCCAATGGAGAGAAGAAGAAAAGCATATTGAAGAATATAACTAGCACACAATAAGGAAGGATAATTGCCATTAATAAATAAACATCATCACACTACTTAAATTTAAGGAATTATAATTTGCACTACAAACAAAAAGGACTTTTGGTGGCGACACTTGATGTCGTCGTTGAAAATATAGCCTTCGGTAGCGATAAAATGAGTCGCCACTGAAAGTAATACATTCGGTGGCGACTTTTTTAGTTGCCATTGAAAGTGGAACTTATGGTGGTGACATAACAATGTTGCCGCTAAAAGTAGAGGTGTAAACAGACCAGGTCAGGTCAGGCTTCACCCTTAACAGACCAGGCCTGTTTTGTAACAAATTGGCCTGAGCCTGTCTTGTGGCCTATTTTTCGGCCTAGGCTTGGCCTAGCCTATGGTCTGTTAAGGCCTATTTTTTTTTATTTATTTAATTAAGCTAACAGGCCACAGGTCGAAAACAAGCCTACATTAAACAAGCTAAAAATAGACCAAAATTACATAAATTAATACTAATAATATAAATAACAAGCCACGGGCCGAAAACAGTCCTACTTTAAATAGGCTAAAAACATGCCAAAATTAAATAAATTAATATTAATAATATAAACAGGTTGGCCTAACAGGCCTAAAAGGCCTCTTATCAGGCCTGGGCCTGGTCTGTTAAGGGAAAACAAGCCTCATAAGAGGCCTTGGCCTGGCCTTTTAGCCTGACAGGCCAGGCCTGACCAGGCTTTTAACAAGCCAGGTCACATGCCCCTGGCCTTTTTACATCCCTAGCTGAAAGTCATGCTTTCGGCGGCGACATTTTTGTGTTGCCACCAAAGGTAGTTTCAGTGGCGACTTTATGCCACCATCGAAAGTCTATTTTTTTTTTTAAAAAAAAAAAACCTTCGGTGGCGACATGTTTAGTCGCCGCTAAAAGTTATATTTTCAACGGCGACATTTTTGTGTCACCACCAAAGGTAGTTTCAGTGGCGACTTTATGTCGTCACCAAAAGTCCAATTTTAATTTTTTAATTTTTAAAACCTTTGATGGCGACATCTTTAGTCGCCACTGGAAGTTATACTTTCAGCGGTGACATTTTTGTGTCGCCACCAAAGGGAGTTTCAGTGGTGACTTTATGTCGCCACCGAAAGTATAATTTGTTTTTTTCTCACTTTTTAAAAACTTCGGTGGTGACATGTTCAGTCGCCGCTGAAAGTTATACTTTCAACGGTGACATTTTTGTGTCGCCACCAAAGTTAGTTTCAGTGACGATTATATGTCGTCACCAAAAATCCAATTTTATTATTATTTTTTTATTTTTTAAAACATTTGATGGCGACATCTTTAGTCGCCGCTGGAAGTTATACTTTCAGCGGTGACATTTTTGTGTCGCCACCAAAGGGAGTTTCAGTGGTGACTTTATGTCGCCACCGAAAGTATAATTTGTTTTTTTTTCATTTTTTAAAACCTTCAGTGGCGACATGTTCAGTCGCCGCTGAAAGTTCCGCTGAAAGTTATACTTTCAACGACGACATTTTTATGTCACCACCAAAGGTAGTTTCAGTGGTGACTTTATGTCGTCACCAATAGTCCAATTTTATTTATTTTTATTTTTTAAAATCTTCGTTGGTGACATCTTTAGTCACTGCTGGAAGTTATACTTTCAGCGGCGACATTTTTGTGTCGCCACCAAAGGGAGTTTCAATGGTGACTTTATATCGCCATCGAAAGTATAATTTGTTTTTTGTTTTTTAAAACCTTTGGTGGTGACATGTTCAGTCGCCGCTGAAATAACTTTCAGCGGCGACATTTTTATGTCGCTACCAAAAGTCCAATTTTAATTTTTTTAAAACATTCAGCGGCGACATCTTTAGTCGCTGCTGAAAGTTATACTTTCAATGGCGACATTTTTTGTGTCGCCACTAAAGGTAGTTTCAATGGCGACTTACCAAAAGTCCAATTTTATTTTATTTTTTTATTTTTTAAAACCTTCAGTGGCGACATCTTTAGTCGCGGCTGAAAGTTATACTTTCAGCGGCGACATTTTTGTGTCGCCACCAAAAGTATGTTTCAGTGGCCACTTTATGTCGTCACCGAAAGGTTTTTTTTTTTTTAATAATATTGATACAATAAATATGTTTATTGATATTATTTATGATGAAAAATAAATTAATTTTTTTTTTTATCATCATGAGATAAAGAGAGTTTGAGAGACATTGTTGTGCATTTGAGAGTGAGAGGAAGAGAGTGATACTACTAACATTGCATTGTCACGTTAATGTTGGTGCTTAAAGTTAATTTTCATTAATAGTAACAATAGATTGTACATTTTGATAAAAAGATAAACATAATTTTGACTTAAGAAAGTTTTGTCAAGTGCTTTTAAACCTACTTCTAACACGCATATTCATTGAAATCCTAGTTGAGAAGAAAATGATCTAGTTTTATGAAATACAAATGAGAGAAATAATCTTAGGCTCTATTTAATCATTGAAGTTAAAGAATCATTTGCATTTATCGCTCTTTCCTTATCGAAATTTATCATGGCTCAACTTAATTGAATTCATTAAGTCTTTTGCTCAATCATTTGTTTACCAAATCCTCATGGAAACTATATATTTCTACTTATCACTTTATTACTTGGTTGGTGTGACTTGTGCACTTGTGAAATCATAACAACCTATATATTGTAAAATCTTTAAAATTATTTTTAAAGTCTTATTTTTTCCAACGATAATTAATAAAAGAAATTAAAAAAATTGAGTGAGAAGAATATATGATATAATATAATATAATTAAAATCATGATCTTATGTTTCGTTTAAAAAAAAAAAAACACTCATGATCTTACCAGCCAACCAAAACATTTATGATCTTCAGGATTTGGCCTTATTTGTAATTGAGTGATGTTTAATAAATTGGAACTCAGTTTGATTGTATGTATAATTTGAGTTTAATTTAATTTCTCTTTGTTTATTTTTTATCGTCTAATTTAAGTTTCATTTCCTGCAATCAAATATATATGGCGCCATTTGGAAAAAAAATTTGGGCGGGGGCAGAAACCTTGGGGAAAAATTCAGGATCCCTAAATTTGGGTGCATATTGTGCTAGGGTTCCGATTCCAAACAAGCCAACGCTAATTGACCCGTGCGATCCTCTCTGCGACGGTGATCTGAAGCTGAAGTTGAGCTTCTTTTTCTTCCATGGCTGCGACATCGGAAAAGAAACGAAGCTTCTTCGACAGGTACCTATGCGACAACAACTACCCTGAAACTCACGCTATTTTCAGAAACGAAGCTTCATCCCTCATTGCCAATTCTCCAATGCAAGAGGTACGTTTGCTCATTCGCTTCTTCTCCCAATTTTAGATCTGTCTCGTCTGTTTGATTCATATATTATTGTGCCCTATATATCTCTCCGCCTACTTTTATTGAGCTTGCAAATATGTTTGCTTACTGATGACCCTTCTTGCTGCTTCAGGTGTAAAAAATGGAGTTCTCATTGGTCCAAAGGTAATGAAATAGACGTTTTTGGTATCCAGGAATATTAATTTTCCTAGTTCTTGAAACGAATTTAAATGATATAGATAGAAGTTGAATTTGTATTGCCTCTCTTGCTCAAATTTTTGTGAATAGGTTTCCAGAACATATAGAGATCTATATACCTAACGCCATCCAAGTTTGTTTATATCTCTATAATAAAAACCTAGCTACTGATCCAAGTAAAAGTTGGACTGGGTTAATGTTTTTCTGTCTTGTAGGGTTGACTCCCTTCAAATAATTACTCTTTGGGTCACAAATTCATTATTGTGTATATATTCCCTGGCTGGTCAATACTCACTTACTGGAGATCATTTGATGCTTTTTCTTTATTCATGTTAGAAGACTCCATTGATATTATCAAAAAAAATATCACTCGGCCTCAGTCTACCAACACCCAAGCAGAGATAACACCCATGATGAATCCGTCTGGCAAAAAGAGAAAGGATACTAAAGCCATGGATGCCCCTGCAGCTGCAAAGGAAACACAAGGTAGATCTTCTGCCAGGAAAATTCCAAGCCTAGGTATAGCTTTCTCATGACTCAAAATGTAAGTATATATTGCTATATGCCAGTATCTTAATTGATAAATAGATTTCTGCTTTAACTTCATTAGTAGGTCCAAATACACTACCCCAATCTGATAATGCTGTGAATGATCAAGTAGTTGTTCAGCCCTCTTGTGCTGTTCAATCATCTCCTGAAAATTGCGTGCCCAATGGGACACAAGTTCAAGGATCTTCTATTGCTAAATGCTTATTCAATGAGACTTCACATTCCTTTCCTACCAACTCGCCAATTCTTAATACGCCTCCAAGAGCAAATTCCTCTCACAGTGACACACATGTATCTCCGCCTGAGATTTCTTCTGCTACAAATTGCAATAAAAGCCATGCTTCTCAGGAGATTACTCTGTTATCAATCATCCTTCCTCTGCATCTCCTACTTCAAGCTACGTACCTAAATTTAGTTACAATCAAATGTAGAATTGTTTGAAATTAATATTTGTGTTCTTTGGCTGCTGCTCTTGTTTTTATTGCACCCTTGTTTGGAAGGCTTAACTTATTTTCGCTACTTATTCATATGATAGTTGTAACTAGATATCTAGAATGACAAAATTTAGCCGATAGTCTTGAGTTCTAGTGGCATGTAAGCTTCTTTAAGTGGGAAATTTTGGGTACAAGATGTAATGTAAAAAATGTTCAAGAAGTGCTGGGTAGACCAGAAAAAAAATTGATGATGTAGTTGATCAATGAGGGAATAATTCTTGCTTCAAACAATATAATTTTTGCCATTTAATTTTTTTTTAAAAAATTGTGACTTTCAGTGGTGACTTTTGTCGCCACTGATATCTATTTTCAATAGCGACACAAAAAGTCGCTGCTAAATACATGTTTCAGTGGTGACAAATGTCGTCATTGATACCTATTTTACTTTCAGTGGCGACAAATTGTCGCCACTGATGTCTATTTTCAGTGGCGACACAAAAAGTCGCTGCTAAATACATGTTTCAGTGGTGACAAATGTCGCCACAGATATCTATTTTCAGTGGCGACAAAATGTCGCCGCTAATTATCTACTTTTAGCGGTGACATAGAAATGTCGCCGCCAAAAGTATCAGCGACAATTGTATCAACGACGACAAATTGTCGCCACTGAAAACCCTTCAGCGGCAACTTTTGTCGCCGTCAAAAGTCTCTTTTTTTTTTTTGGTAGTGTTGTTAGAATAATAAAAACACCAACAATAGTCACTCATAAAATGTTGACATGATTTCTCATAAATATCGCATAAACTTGAAGTTCAAGAATTCATACATTGATTAAAAAAAGAGCTGAAACAAACATTAAAGTTTTGAAACAATTACCTTCGTACCATCTAAAAGCATCAAAGAGAGATAAAACACTTTAGAATTCGCTTCTCTAAAAATCATTGGGGCTGAAACATAACAAAAGTATAACGAAAACATGCTCTCACCTGATGTTATTGGTAGTATAGGTCCCTTTTTAACCATATTAGGTCTAGGATTAAATACTTGCTTAGGAGTCCTCATGAGTATTACCTATAAATAAGAGTTTTATAGATATTATTATAATAAGTTTGTGGAGATCAATTAAGTTCCCTTCATTTTCTTTTATTTTTTTCCTTTTATTTTTTTAACTTGAAATACGAATAGGGACCATGGTTTAGATGAGTGAAGATAGTCAAGATCCGTATATATGCATGAAGAAATAAATTAAAGAAGTGTCGGAGGTTTGTCCATGTGAATTGAAGAAATAGAAATGTGATAACATGTGTTCTTGGTGTATGCGGCGAGAGCTAATATACAACTAATCATGAAATAACTATACAAGGAATTGGAGTGTGACTCCTCATCTTATGCAACATCTGGATAGCATCAACGAATTGATTAAAGAGGTAACATATATATGAGTGAATGAGGAGGTCAACTCAACGTAGAGATAGAGGAAGAGCCAAAAAAGGAGCAATGTATAGGGAAAAGAAAGAAACTATGAAGTCATTGAAACGTAGAGGCTCTTGGCAGTGATTTGAATGAGGACGATTGAGGAGTGATCTATATTAGATTTATGGATTATGGAGATGGAGATTTGGTAGAAATTCAAATAATATATTGTAGTAGTATCTGGAGACTGGAGTTATTTTTGAAAAAGGCCACTAGGGCATCCTAAATTATTGCATAAGGTAATTTTTTATATAATGAGGTTTATTAATTAATTTTACTGCACATCTTCTAATATTATTCTATTTCAATACTTAAATTTCAAAATATTTGTGATCTTTATTGTAATAAATTAAAATATATTCTAAATAAATGTTAAATTATATCATTTTAAGAGTTGTTGGAACATTAGAAGGATTCTATTAGGTATAGGGTAAATTAGATATCTTAATAACTCTATAAGATTATTTTTTTTAAAAAAAAAAAATCAGATTCATTATAATTAGAATTTACTTTTAATTATTTTTTTTCCCTCTCTATTTGAGTTATCACAATTAATTATATGAATTAGTAAAAGCCACCAATCAATTAGAAACTGCATTTTTTTTTTTAATAAAAGGGATTGAAATATAACATTATAAATTAAAATATTGCAACTAGAAGCCAATTAATAATATATGATCCCTCACTTAAGGAAGATATACGCTAAAAAACTTTTTTTTTTTTTAAAAAAAACTATTCAAAGGGAATACATGCACAATCAGAAAACAGTATTATAAATAAATGGTAACATGAGCAGCCGATCATACCAAATACTATTAATACTAGAAATTGAAACATTGCAATTATGGATAGAAATAGGCTAGGTGGGCTAGGCTTTAGTTAAATAGATCTGAGCCTGCGATGAAAATCTAAAGCATGAGCCTGTATAAGCTTGACAAGGCTTGAAGTTTATTTAAATATCTACTTAAAATGTAAGCCTTCAAATAAGCATAAAGCCCATGCATCTAAGTTCGTATATAATTCATCAAACATATTTAAAAGCCTACATTATGTTTTAAAAATTTAGGGATTTGTTCTCATATTAAATGAAAGGGTTAGTAAGAGAAAGAAAAGAACACATATTAATAATAATTGTCTGAGTAAATAGGAATAAAAAAAATCAATCATCTATTGATTGAGGAACAACATTTTAAAAATCAACAAAGCACGATAAGTGATATGTAAAACTAGATTTTACTTTTTATTTTTCTTGTATAAAATGAGACAAACACCTCCAATTAAGATCAATTTTATTTGGGCATCATTAAAATAAACTTACTACAATCATTATATTGCATCAAATGACACAAATCAATGAAGAAGTTGTGAGCTAGAATTGCCATATTGAGCAACAAAAAAGAAGAGAAATAGATGTAATTAATTGATGATACGCCATTTTGAACCTCTTACTCACACTGTAAATATGATGTCTTACAATTAAAAATGTATAGATTTTGAGATATATATATTAGATGTAATTCATATATTTTACCTTAGACGCAGTTAAAGGTTGAGGAAGAAGAAGGGCGACCTAGCTAGCTCATGGAATTAATTATATTGATGATTCTTGGGGAGATGCTTTCGATTGCTGATTATGGAACTATGGTCTTCATTGTGAACTCGAGCTCTTACTGCAACTATACGATATCATATTGACTCGCAAACATAATAGAATAGAATGTCTTTTTCATTAAAAAAATAAAGAATTGAATGTGTAATGAAAGGATAATTAATTAGTGGTAATGCGTATCATCCGTTTCCTTGTGGGGAAGACAAATTAAGTATCTACACTTTTTTTCCCCATATGAAGGAGAACAATAAAAAATATGCTTAATAGAAAATCAAAGCCTTATATTATTTAATGAGAGTTATATAGCTTATGCGAAAAAGAAAAACTTGCAAAAAGAGTAGACGGGCCTTTCATCTGGCATCTAATTCGGTATAAGACATTCCATTAATGGAATAGCTTATATGATTGTTTGGAGAAGACTCTTGTCCACGTGGACTCCTTTCTAAAAGGAAAGCAGGCTCTTTGGGTTGAGGCAAGTCACTCTCACTGCTTAACATCATAACCACAGAGGCCATGTTTGGCCTATCGTCTGGATGCTGCTGCACGCAAAGGAGACTGATATGGATACAGCGCAATGCTTGATCTGATACAATAAAAGAGTCTTCCAAACAGGCATCAATCAATTTTAATGGCATGCTCTCCTTCCACAACCTCCAAACCTACAACGTTTCAATACATATGTGACCTTATATATGGCCTTCAGGTTCAATAAAGATTGAAAAAACTAGAACGTAGTTAGATCTCAGTTACTCACATGCCCTATAAAATTAAGACTTTGGTTTGGATAGGAAAGTCCGCTGCTTTTCATTCCACTCGCTATTTCTAGTAGTAATATTCCAAAGCTGAATATGTCTAATTTGATAGAGAATCTTCCATTATAGGCATATTCAGGGGCCATATATCCACTAAAATTAAGAATTCGTAAATGAGTCTTTTTATATATTCTCTCACAATGTACAAGAATAAATTAAAATTCAGCAAAATGTACAATACTTACTATGTACCAACCACCTTATTTGTATTTTCTTCAATTTGACCTCCTTCAAATATCCTTGCCAAACCAAAATCTGAAATTTTTGGGTTCATCTCATTATCTAACAATATATTGCTTGCCTTAAGATCTCTATGGATAATCTTCAATCTCGAATCTTGATGAAGATATAGAAGCCCACGAGCTATTCCACATATAACTTGGAAACGTTTGGACCAATCAAGCATATTACGTTGAGGAATGGAACCTGTGAAGTTGAAAAGTCACAATACTCTTGTTGTTAACATACATGAATTGGAGGAATTAAATGGATAGATTTGATAATAAATATTTATGAACAGCACACACACAGACCAAAAATCCATGAATCTAGGCTCTTGTTGGGCATGTATTCATATATAAGCATATTCTCTTCTCCTTTAACGCAATAACCAAGAACTTTAATAAGATTATGATGTTGAAGTTTAGAGCATAATATGACTTCATTCTTGAATTCTTTCATTCCTTGGTGAGAGGTTTTAGAAAGCCGCTTCACAGCAATCTCTTGTCCATTTGCTAATGTACCCTACCATAATTTTACAATCAAGGATTATCAAATATGATACCATAAATAAAAAAAATAAACTGATAAAAAATTACTTGTTTGATTTTCATCATTTCAATCAACTGATTAACTGATTGTATGTTTACCTTATATACAGGTCCAAAACCACCTTGACCAAGCTTCTTGTCGATTGAAAAATTGTTAGTAGCAGATGCTATCACAACATAGTCATAAAAAGGAATTTCCATATCTCTCTGAGTCTTCAACATCATTTCCTTTTGACAAAGATATTTCCATATTTCACTCCCATAAACAAATTTATCAAATAAAAATAGCAAATAGTGCACATTTCATAATTTGCACAAAATCCTATAAGACAGTTATGATCAATTGGAAACGTTGTAATTGCTTACCTCTATATTTTCTTCTCCTTTTGTAAATGCAGAGGAAAATGATAACCATTACAAAAGCAAATACAATGGAAGCTATTATCACAATCATCTTTGGTTTATTCCTACTATCATCTTTAACTTCAGCTTCACAAGGAAATGACCAGATATAGTTAATACACAAAATATTAATGTTTTTAATGAGAACCAAAAAATGAATAAAACTAATAAAACGATAAAAAATTATACCTGTTTCTGAAGCTGCAAGGCGAATATATAGATCTAGATCAGCATTAAAGGAAACCTCCCTTATGTCAATTAGAGCACCAAACCAAATGGCACAACCACTAGAACTAACAGTATCTGAATTAGAATAAGCAGTACAAGAACAATTCTCTATGCACTTTGCTTTGCACTCCTCAATGGTCATACTATCATCAACCCAAGTATGCGTAGTGTCTGGTAATTTGAGCCCACTCATTTTCAAAAAACCATCTTTGTTTTTGACCTTGCAGCTCCAGGATTCACTTCGCACACAGCCTTCACTCCAATCCATATTATCCCAGTTCTTTGGAGATTTTGGTGTGAATCCTCTTAAGCACTTGCATATTGGTGCCCCACCTATGACACAATTTCCATTTGGACCACAAAGATTATATATATCGCAGTCGTCTATTGGAGAGGTGCTGAAAGACTTCCACCGTTGATCTTCTTCTATCCATATTAATTTATTAACAGTGTATGTTGATTGGTTCCAAACACCTCTGAACAACGACTCAGTTTTGGCGTTGAATGCGTAATAAACTTCATCTTTATTAGAGACAAGCTCAGACACAAAAGTGGTGCTATTCGTAAGCAAAGTGCCACTAAATCGATGACCAACCCAAGGGCTACTCCTTAGATATTTTGTTCGACCTTTCCAAGTAACTGCTTCTGGGAAATCATGAAGCATGAGCTCAAATGTGAAATCTCCAGGAGATGGGTCATCCCAATTCTTCCATGCTATGATACGCCTATTTAGACCAGTTCTTAGGTCCCATCCAAACTTCATACCTGACAAATAGGTATCAGAAGGATAGTCAAAGCTTTGCCACAAGTAATTTTGTGGATTTTGGTCTTTCTCATCTCTTAGTATCAAATTTCCAGAGCCTAAAAGCTGCACAATTGGAGTCAAGGCCTTTGTTGATGAATTTGCCACCCAAATAATTGTCTCGTTCCGGTCAAGAAGCCCAAGATGTCCCTCCGTGTTTATGCTCAACATGCCTGAGTTATCTTTGACTGGTATCTCACGGTTTGCCACCCAGATGACAGTTCTAGTTGGAATATTTTTGTACCAGATTCCAATAAAACGGTTTTTTGAACTACCTGGGCTGAAGAAACCAAGCTCAAATCTTCCATCTTTAGACACCAAGGTGGTTCTTCCATCATCATGAAGGGGCTGAGAACGTGTAATAGTATCAATGGCAGAAGATAATCGCGAGAACAGAAGCATTTTGAGAAGAACAATCACAAAAGGAAGGATGGCCATTGTTGTAGCCATGGTGTTGGCTGGTTTACACATAGATATGCGTGTGTCATTGATATTATGTAGAAGCGGTAAAGATCTAGCAAAGTGGGAAGAGACAAAAGAGGTGAAGAAGAAAGTTATGCAACTTGCTTTCAAAGGCGATGGCAACATTTTCTTTTGACAACTAATTTGGGTACAAAGTGGATTGATGGCAGATTTCTCTACGGATACAATGAAAATTTATGAGTATGGATTACATCCACAAAACTCAAGCCAAGACAACAATGATATTTATAAAGTGATAATCTAATTTTATTCTTAAATCACTAAAAAAGAAAGGCCATAAGTTTTTTGTTGTTCATTTTTTAATGGAGTGATGGTTGTGAGATATTTATAGACAATAAAATGATGCCTTAAAGTAGAGTCTTTTGAATTAACAAGGTGTTGGCTAAAATTAAATAACCAGCCTCACTTACGATGAACACTATTGGAATATCCTAGAAGCCTCTACACAGTAGTTGTTAAGCTTAGCTGGCGTTTGTCTGTTAGACTTAGTTAGGATCTGTTTTAGAATCAGTTAGTCACTAATACACGTGTACAACTCATATCCGACACATCTCTGTTATCTCTCGAGTCTATATATTCACAAACTCAATCTCTCATCAATAATATGATCCAGAACTCTTTCGTCTCAATCTTCTCTGCTTCATACTCTCTGTTTTCTAGTAAACACAAGTTTAAATCATAGGAAATACATTTATTAATTGAGGTAAAAATTCTTTGTGCTCTAAGTCTTGAAGAAAAAAAAAACTGATCAATCAAGTAATATAAAATTAGAGCATCGTAAAGTAATATATATTATTAATTAAAAGTAATAAAAATATGTCTTTTCATATACTTATATAACTTCTGAGCAAAATATAGATATATAACTTCAATAACAAATAGCTATTTAAAATAAGTTTTTCTCAAAGGTAACATCTTTTGTAGTTTGTTGTATTTCTTTAAAACCAGACAACTTGGTTACAATTATTTTAGTTTTAATCTTTTATAAGTGTTTTTAGGAATTAAAAATATTCCAACAAGTTATTTGACTACCATGGGGAGGTTATACGTATCACATCGCGTTTACTTTGACTGAGTTTAGGATCACTACTACGGATCCAACGTGGGCTCCATAGCTAGACTACTTGGTGTGACGACACCAGTCAAAGCCAGCATCCTTCTTAGAATTCAACGGAACGGGTCAATTGCGTAGAGAATAGAAAAAGACAACTCAGAATGTTATTTTCACTATAATGGCTCTTTAGACATATTCTCATACTCCTACTTGGAGTTTCGTCTCATGTGGCATATAGACTTAAAGTTAGGAATTGAATTTATGAAACCAAAATTTGTTATATGTCTAAACATATTAAAATCAGTGAGATAGAGTAGTGACGGATTAGTTATTTATTCAACCGGCTACTGGAATAATTTTATTGACAAATTAACATTTAATTTACACACACACACACACACACTATCACAATTTTTTTCCATCTATGACAAAATTAATTACAGATCCGTGTTCATTCTGACCAGTGACTGCTAGTAGATACTTTGAGAATAGGTCAAACATGGCCTTAATAATTGTGATGCTAAGCACTGAAAATTCTTTACCTGAGTCTCTTATGCAGGTTGAGCATTCATTATTCTTGCATGGAGGTTAAGTAAGTATAATGTCCCGAATGTGTCGAATGTACACAGCAATATGCGCAGGGCAAACTGATCATAATTTATGCAGAATTATGAATATAATTGGCCAAGTCATTATTTCTTGTTATTTATCATGCATATTATTTATGTGGTGCAGAATTACATATAATTTAATGTTCACTACTATAGAAAACACTCTTAACATCTGTTGTTGGAACATTAAACATCCATTTTAATTTTAGAACCTTTAGACAACTATTTTCATGATTTTTAGAGAATATTATATGTGCGAATTGTTGAAAGTTTTAAAATAGATGTTTGTTTTTAAACTATCATTGGAAGTTTTTTAAAAAAGAAATTTGTTTGTTCTATTCCCAACCTTTTTTAATAAACAATCAAAACACAACAGAGAATAAAAAAAAAAAAAAAACTAAGTAAAAATGAACTTCGTATGTACACACAGCCTTTTTTAAAAATATCATTGCCTCCTTTTTAACTTCTGTTTTCTTAAAACAAACGTTAATTAGTGTCGTTTAAAAAAAATTTTATAGTAGTGGTTGATGTATATATGATAGGAGAAGAGCAATCTCAGAGAAAAAGAGAACATATATTTGAACTTGTTAATATGTATTATATTACATATTCTGAATATAAATTATGGACTCTAACTTAATAGCTAGTCTCTCTTTCACACTTTCACCATTTGAGTTAAATTTCTGTGAAAAATTAGGAAACGAGAATCCCTCTCGTGCTATATAAGAAAATGATTCAAGATATTCCCAAAGTGTCAATCTCAACATCATTGCAATTACAAAGGCCACAAGAATATGCAATTTATATATATCCCAATTGTTCAAGAGGGATTCCTAAGCAATGGCGGCTTTTTTAGAGACATAGTAGTCAATCAAAAAGATAAATCGCACCAACTTAACTCTATCTTTTTTTTTTTGGTCGGGATAACTTTCATGTAACTAACAGAATTTTCAACATTATGGTTGATGATGCACCCAGCAAGAATATATGCCGTGTTAAATAATAAAGTGATAGGTAGAATATCGTCTTATGAGGAATCAAGCAAATTATTTTTTAGCCATTAAACTTCAAATAACTTTCTTTTAAGTTAAGCAAATTTATTTTATAATTAATTTCCAAGGAAAGTAAATAATGAAAACTCCTGCTAATGTCTAAAAGCAATCTAGATTCACTAATCCCTTATTTACTAATTAATTTTTTTATCCCCACTAAATTAATTGAACTTTAATTTTATTAGCTAATTTAGAGTTTCTATGTCTATAAATGCATGTCGGTCCATTTACATCCCTACCTTAATTTATCATGTAAGGTCTCACACAATTGTACAAGGTGCACTTTTAGTCCAAAAATCACTCTAATTTGATTATGTAGATCCTTTAGGTATATGTTTATTCAAGAGGCAAATGAGACTAAGTAATAATTCCACACTCCTTAATCTCAAGGTCGTCCATTCAAGATTTCTTTCATCAAATTCAACCATGAATCCCAAAACATGCTTAGAGGTGGCCAATCAATAAGTAATAATCAAGACAAACAAGATTAAGAAAACTTGTATAAATTAAACATAACTGGTAAGTGGGAAATAAATTATAAAACGCAAAGAAATTCATAGCTCGTCTAGGTCTAAAAATGAATTAGCCACATATGGCTATAATCGAATCCATGAAATAAAGGTAGAAATCTATATTCAAAGAATTAGGAGAAAGGAGAAAGAAGAAGGAAAGCAAGATTGTTGAAGAGTCTTCTATGTTCCTCGATGCAGTCACTGGTGGAAGAAGACCAAGACGTTGCCTATTGCTCCTTGACTCTTGACACTCGCCAAGTTCCTTCTTTGTGCTTTGTACGTTCTCTCCATCCTTGTCGTAGCTGAATTTGCATGATTGCTCTATACGTTTTTCGGCGCCTTCCTTCTTGCTATGCCTAGGATATATATATATATATAGGCATATATTGCCTCCTTGCATGAGTCTTTATTACGATATCTTCGTTTATCTCCTTTTTTTTTTTTTTTTTTTATCCATTATCATATAATATAAATATATTATATTGATATTTTGTTCTCACCTACATCTTATAATATCTTGATAGGATAGTTGTAGAATTTAGAAGAAAAGGAGAGAAACAGAGAGGGAAGAGAGGCAGACCGCTGCACTCCTCATTCATTCATCTTTCAAAATCTCAAGCATAGGATACAATGAATGGTTATATGCCTTATATAGGCAACACCTCAAAGTGATTACTAACTAACAACTAACTAATATAACTAATCCTCTAACTAACTAACTAACTAACTAACTAATATCTTTATTTATGGTTTATATATCAATACCCCATTTCCAAAAACATCATTGCCCTCAAGGATGACAACAACAAAATACAAAACTAGACTTCAAAAATACAATATGATAGAGTGGATTGGAACCACATTGCAAACATAAGCTTCAAAAGCTTTTATTTAGGAAACCTTTTCTGATCTTTAAAATCTGTTGGTTGAAATATGGTAGAAATCTATCTTAGGTACTGCTGCACACACTATTCCTCCTTTCCTGTCCCATATACATAGCAAAACTTGCAAAACTTGTAGGCGTGATAGGAAAAACCATTGCAACAATGCACTTGGCCCATTTTCTTGAAAGCTTAAGCCCACATTAATGTGATCTGATAAGACCAAACCCAAGTGTCTCTCAAAATATTCTCTTGGCACAGAAGAAATGCTATCCAGCTGTAACCCATCAACACTCTTCTGCCCATAAATAAATTGCAAGCCAGCTGTACCCCCTTCAAAAGACTTCTAACCCTTGGAGAAAATAGAGGACAACTGGAAGTTTGACTTTTCCAGGTTGAAAATCCCTTAACCATGTAAAATTCAAGTCAGTTTCCAAAAGTCTCTCAATTTGCCACTTACCCCTGCTCTCTTCTCTTTTTTTTTTCCCCTAAAAAAAAGTAAAAACAGAATCTCCCACACAACATTGTGATTAACTCTCCCTTGAACCAAATCAGATTTATGCTCAGGGCAGGAATGATTTTATCACAAACCAAAGTCAGATTGTTGCCAAATTTTTCCCTTACGTGCTGCCATTTCATGCTCAAGGCCAGCAATAGATACACAACCCAATTTTTCTTCAGGGAGTGTAAGATCGCTAGTGATAAGATTGAATTCCAGATTGAACTCAGCAATAGACCCCTGCTATTTGAGCAAGAGTGTTTCTTGACAGTCACAGCCTCCATGAATATGAGTTGCTCGCTTGTCTTCTTGCTTATTGAAGGACTCTTCTTGGGAAGACCCATAAGCTTCTTGATCTTCCAAAGCTTTTTCTTGAACTTCTTGAGTCAACAAAGATGACCCATCGGCTAAGTCTGATTTTTCTTGGGAATAGCCACCTTCTTCTTGACCCTCTAAGGCTTTCCTTGCCTTCGCCACTTGCCTTTGGATCGTGATTTCTAGCAGTAGGGCATGACTCTTTGCTTGGTGCAGGGTTCTTGGGCAAAAGAAACGAATGGAATCTGCTATCTCCTTCTTCAGCCCAGCCACATATGTGACAACATGATACTCTTCTGGCAGCTCTAATTTGCTCATGGAATCATCGAAGAAAGCATTATATTCCTCAACACAGCCTTTTTGCCGTAGCCACCTTTGGTTTTCATCGGAATCTTGGAAAGAAAGGGAAGACATGGTTCTTTTTCTTTTTCTTTTTTTTGTGTTTTTCTTGATTGATTCTCAAATGCTCAGCTGGACCCAGAAGAGAATGACTCGTAGAGGTTTAGAGTTGCACTTGTTCTTGATTATTTCTTGACTTTCAATCCTTGCCAGAAGGAGAATGACAATGGCTGATTCAAGAGTTGCAGAGAAAATTCACAGCAGAGGAGCGGAGGATGGCTCCCTCTGATACCACTGATAGGATAGTTGTAGAATTTAGAAGAAAAGGGGAGAAACAGAGAGGGAAGAGAGGTAGACTGCTGCACTCCTCATTCATTCATCTTTCACATCTTTCAAAATCTCAAGCATAGGATACAATGAAGGGTTATATGCCTTATATAGGCAACACCTCAAAGTGATTACTAACTAACTAATATAACTAATCCTCTAACTACTGACTAATATCTTTATTTTTGGTTTACATATCATATCTCTAGCAGAATAAATTAGGATATAAGTAGATTTTATATCAAAACATCCTTTTATCCTATAATTAATTAAAGTTGGCAAAAAAAAATTAATTAAAGGACAGAAAAATATGTAAAAGATAATTAAATAAGTATAAAATATTAATAAATTTAATCAAACATATCTTAGAATCTACATTTATTTAACTATAAAATATATACTTATTAGACAAACCATTATAAGTATTAGTATGTACTACTTTTGGACTATAAACTAGATTCTACGTTTACAACCGAAGAATTTGTAACATTTGGTTCACCGACAATTCAGTTATAATTTTCTGTTCAAGTAAAAACAAATCCCACTTGCACTCTACGAGAACACTAAATATAGCAGCACAAAGTTCGTGCAAAATACTGAGTTTAAATCATCAAAACCTAAATTTGAGAGAGTCTAACTGATAATTAATCATCATCATCCGAGTATGAAGTATAATAAACTTCACCCTGCAAGATATAAAAAACTGAGAGGAGAAAGAAGTTCTTTGCCTGGCCTCTAACTCAGTAAGGGATGTTTCATTAATTGAAGAAGTCATAATGGTAGAAGTTTGTCCCATAATTGAAGTCTTCTTTTAAAAGGAAGCTAGGTTCTTTAGGTCGAGGCAATGGACCTCACTACTCAACATCACAACCATGGAAGCCGTGTTTGGCCTATCTTCAGGATGATGTTGAACACAAAGAAGGCCCATATAGATGCAACGCAATGCTTCTGATACAATACAAGACTCTCAAATTTGCATCAATCAACTTTAGCGGGATGCCCTCCTTCCACAACCACCATGCCTACAACAACAATTCAAAATAACTTATTTGGCTTTAATTTCTAGTTTATTCAAGTTTAAACATTAGGTTATTAGGTCATCAGTTACTCACATGTCCGATTAGATTAAGACTCTTAGTTGGATAAGAGAGCCCTCTATTTTTCATTCCATTCAGTATTTCTAACAATAATATTCAAAAGCTAAATACATCAGATTTGATAGAGAATAACCCATCAATAACATACTCAAGTGCTATATAGCCACAAAAATAATTTTATGTAAGGCAAATAAATAATAAAACTCATAAATTGCTTTCAGTGGCACAAACTAAAAATTAATGATTCTAAGCTCTTGTTAGGCATGTATTCATATATGAGCATTCACTACCACATTTTGCGACGGAATAATTTTCATCGCAAATTTTTGAATTTTTGCGATGGAAATATAAAATCGTCGCAAAGTACCCGAAATTTGCGACCAAAAAAATTTCCATAGCAAAAAAATCAAAAAAATAAAATTAAAAACATTTTTTTAAAAATAGCGATGGAAAAATATTCCATCACTGGCCCCAGCCGGGGCCAGCGACAAAACACTGTTCCGTCGCAAGTTAGCGGACATTTTGTTCGCCAACTTGCCTCCCCCCTCCCCCATTTGTACTTCGACTACCCCCTCCCCCCAATCAAGTTCCTAGTCGGCGTCCCCCCCTCCAGTCGCCCCCCCCCACAAGCCCGGACCCCCACCCTCCCTTCCGACGAACTGCCCACCCCACGGTGCCACCCCCTCCCCGGCACCCAGCCCCATCCCGAGCCCCCTCCCCCGCACGAACCAACCCCCATCCCGACCCCCCAGGCGACCCACCCCCACCCGACCGGCAACCCCACCCCCCACAAGCTCCCCCACCATCAACTTCCCCCAACGGCTCTGCTCCTCCTCCTCGTCGGCCTTTCTCTTCTCCTTGCTTTGACATTTTCCGGCGACTTTTTTCGGTAACCTTCATCTTTTTCCTCTTTTCATTTTGTTCTTGAAATTCATTATATGGAAAATAAGAGGCTATCGTTTGTATAAATTTAATTGTAATACTCTTATCTTATATTTATAAAATCTTAAGTTTCTCATGTGATAATGTATAATAATTTCTAGAATTGATCTTGCTCCTAGAAATAATTATAGCAGACATGAATTGATGAAAACTGATATTTAGATATAAGAAAATTAATTAGGAAGTTTACTATTTGAGATTTGAAAGTAGAAAATATAAAAGAAAGATCTAACTCTACATTTAATTTTATAGTAATAAATATAAGAAAAAAGTCAATGATATTGATTCATAATTTGCTTATTTATTTAGATTATGGTTATTGTTTGGATAGAATTCCATGATTTTTTCAGTTATTGGGTTTTATTAATGTTTATTAATGAGATTGATGAATTGTTTTAATCTTTTATTGTATTGTTTTTTATGGTTAAATTTTTGTAATGAAAAAATTGTGTAACAAAATTATGATATGTTATTGGTTGATTATGATACATAAATCTATAAATAAGAAGATGTTGAAATGTGAAGAGTATAGTGTTGATAAAAGATGTTTAAGATTAAGACAATTAAATTAATAATTGATGTAAAGTAGAAGCAGGAATGAGTGCCTTTAAAAAGTAAACAAATTTGTGTGTTAAAAATTAGTAGAATTAGCTAGTTAATATAGAATATGTATTTATATAGAATATATATTCTATTAATTATAATTTTTTATTTTATTTCAGAATTTCATATATATAATGTAGAATTCTAAAAATATAAATATAATATGAATGTCATATTTTAGATTTCTTTTTTCTTTTTTTTATCAGTGAGAACATCCTCAACATGTTATAGTTATACTTGGAGAATTTGTGAATTTTTTAACATTTATTATTTAAATCTACAAAGTAATTTTTATTCTTTTAGATTAAACTTTGTTCAATTTAAATCAATTGACATTAAATTAGTTAAACTTTTTATAATTAGCTTGAATTGATCGTAAATAGCATTACTTCCATATTAAATTATTTATAACCAAATGCTTTAATTTAATGGCAATTGGTTGACATGAGTGGCCAGTTGTATTGGCCATTTATTAATATTTGATTCATGTTGTTTTGTCGACTGGGATATCTCCCCACCCTATATATTTGCGTAGGGTTAAGTTGTAGAAGTATGGACGGTCATCATGATAGGAGTTGGATGTCCAATCGTCTAACTCAGAAAAGAGAAATAACTCAAGCATTCCTGGACGGTCTGGAAGAGTTCATTCGATTTGCTTGAACGCACTCACCTAATTCAAGTAGACACATTACATGTCCCTATGCCATATGCAAGTGTTTAAAATTTCAAGAGTATAACACGGTCAAAATCCATTTGTGTAAAAAGGGATTTATGGACGATTATGAATGCTGGGTATATCATGGCGAAGTCCGACAGACACTGAGTGGATATTACGGGAGCAGTAGTTATCGAGGCAATCTTAATCAATACGAACAGTTGGTGATAGATGCCGCGGGACCGTCGATTGGGCAATATTTTGATCCTTTTACTCATGTTGAATCATCATACAAGCAAGAGGAGACCGATACGCATAATCAACCATGTTATATGAGAGGGGATCCTAATTCGGAAGCCGAAAGGTTCTACAAGATGCTTCAAGATGCGCAACGACCGTTATGGGAAGGTTGCGAATACATTGAAAGTAGTGAGCACTCATCGCTTTCGGCTACCTTAGCAACATTAAGTTTGAAGAATGATCACCATATGAGTGAGTGAAATTATAACGAAATGATGCAGATCATGAGCAAGATTGCTCCAAAAAACAATAATTTACCGAAGGATTTCTACCAAGTAAAAAAGAAATGTTAAAGAGCTTGGGCTTAGTTGTGAAAAAATCCATTGTTGCCCCAATGGATGTATGTTGTACTACAAAGATGATGCTGAGCTGACCAAATGCAAATTCTGTGAACATAACAGATACAAACCTGTGACTAAAGAGAGGAAAACATACTGTCAACCATTCAGAAATATGTGGTACTTTCCCCTCGTGTCTAGGCTTAAGAGATTGTATTCGTCAGAGCAAACAGCCGCTCACATGACATGGCATCGGGAGCATCGCAAGGATGAAAAATTTGTGACGCATCCATCCTATGCCGAAGCTTGGCTTAAATTTGACGAGGTGAATCCTCTCTTTGCATCAGACCCCCGTAATGTCCGTCTTGGATTATGTTCGGATGGGTTTGCTCCTTTCAACCAGATGGGCAAGAGGTATTCATGTTGGCCAGTGATTGTGACTCCGTACAACCTCCCACCTTCTATGTGCATGAGAAGAGAGTTCTTATTTCTCAACGCGTTAATCCCCGGGCCTTCCAACCCAAAAAAGAATATAGATTTATACCTCAGGCCTTTGATAGATGAGTTGAAGATGTTGTGGAATGATGGGGTTCTCACGTACGACGTATCATTGAGCTAGAATTTTATCATGCGGGCTGCTTTAATGTGGACGATAAATGATTTCCCTGCCTATGGGATGTTGAGTGGCTGGCAAATGTCGAGAAAGCTTGCATGTCCAGTCTGTCTTGATCAAAACATAAGCTTTAGCTTGCAAAACAGTTGTAAGGTTTGTTGGTTTGACAGGCACCGGCGATTCCTACCTTCTGATCATTCGCTTAGAAGAAATAGAAAAGACTTCATACGGAATGCTGTCGAACGGGCAAATCAACCCCGTCGATTAAGTGGTCAAAAAATATAGGACAGGGTCAGGCACATTGCAAGTGTTGAAGAGGGGGTTGCATTCAACGAACCTGAGGGATATGGGGTTGATCATCATTGGATGAAACAGAGCATCTTTTGGGAACTGACATATTGGAAAGATCACCTGTTGACACACAACCTCGATGTCATGCATATTGAGAGAAATGTGTTCTGCAATATTTTGTACACCGTAATGGACACCAAAGGCTTGACAAAGGACATAGTCTACGCAAGACAGGACATAAAAGCGATTTGCAGAAGGCCTGACTTGTATTTGGTGGTAGATGCTAGGGGACGGACTTCTAAACCTCGAGCGCCATACACACTCAACAAAGAGCAAAATTTGGAAATGTTAAAATGGGCTTCAAATCTGAAACTCTCGGATGATTATGCATCAAATATGGCTAGATGTGTCAAAATAGATGAGGTGAAGATGTCTGATATGAAGATTCATGATTGTCACGTTTTTTTCCAGAGATTGTTGCATCAAATATGGCTAGATATGAAGATTCATGATTGTCACGTTTAAAGCACTACCGAAGCATATATGGAGTGTGCTGACAGAACTTTCCATTTTCTTTAAAAAAAACGAAGGTTTTTTTTTTTTTTTGTAAAAACCTTAGTTTTTTTTAAAAAAAACAATTGGCCGCCGCCGATCGCCGAAGGTGGCTGCTGACGGAGGCCTACCGGAAGCGGGGAGGGCGTCCGCCGCCGGTTGTGGGGCCCACCGGCCTCCCCTTAGTTTTTTGTAGAAAAAACCTTATTTTTTTTAAAGAAAAAACCTTTGTTTAAAAAAAAAAAATTTTGCCGCCGTAGGTCGCCAGAGGTGGCCATCGGCGACGGCCGGCAGTGGGGAGGGCGGCCGCCGGTGGTGGTGGGGCCTGTCGGTGGAGGAGGGTTTGTTTTAGTGTTTTTTTGTTAAAAAAATTAAACTAGGGGGCAAAATGGTAATTTCAGCTTAAAACTAAGGGCAAAATGGTAATTTCACCCGAGTTACTGTTCATTTCTGTCCAAGTTAACGGTCAACATCGGTCAACTAACGGCCTGTGGTATTTTTGCACCCAAAACGTAACGTCATGGGTACTTTTACACAAAAAAAAAGGTTATGGTGCTGGGCGCTCCTGGGGAAAAGGTTATGTGTATTTTTGCACCTTAACCCATAATTTTACAGTCAAGGATTGCAATAATAGGACACCATAAATTAAAAATTAAACTAATTAACATTACTTATTTTCATCATTTTAACTGATTAATTGATTGTATGTTTACCTTGTATACCCAAAACCCCCTTGACCAAGCTTCGTGTCAATTGAGAAATTCTAAGTAGCAGCAGCTATTACAGCATGGTCAAAGAAAGGAATTTCCATATCTCCTTTTGAGTCTTCAACATCATTTCCTTTTGCCAAAGATGGATATATTCTTATTTTCACTCCCACAAACTAATTCGTCAAATAAATCTAGCTAATAGTGAATTGCTTTTATTATTTGCAAAAAAAATTCCAGAAGAAATAATTAGGATCAATTTAAAACTTTGTAAATGCTTACCTCTAGATTGTCTTTTGCTCTTGTAAATGCAGACGAAAATGAAAACCATCACAAAAGCAAAGACAATGGTAGTTATGATCATAATCACATTTGTCTTAGCCCTACCACCATCTTTAACTTCAACTTCACAAGGAAATGACCAGATGAAGTAAATCCACAAAAGATTAAGGTTTTCAATAAGAACCAAAAACTGAATAAAACTTATATGATCGACAGAAAATTGAAAAAAGAGGTAGTTAAGCTGTCAAAAGATAATGAGCATATGTTCAATAAAAGGTTATACCTGTTTCAAGAACAGCTGATCGAATAGACAGATCTTGCCCAGCATCTGAAGCATGTCTTATATCATTTAGATCACCAAACTAGATGATACAGCCACTACCCCGTGTGCTAATATCTGAGTTAGCATAAGCAGTACAGGAACAATTTTCCAAGCACTTGGCTTTGCACTCTTCAAGTGTCATACTTCCATCAACCCAAGAATGTGTGGTATCTGGCAATCTGAGCCCACTGACTTTAAGAACATTATCTGTTTTTCACCTTGCAGCTCCATAGTTCACTGTGGATGCATCCTTAAGTACAATCCATTGCATCCCAGTTCTGGGACAAATTTGGCTTGAATCCTTTCAATCACTGGCATACTGGTGACTCGCCCATGATGCAATTTCCAAACGAACCACAGATCATACTGATAAGAAACATCTCCTGGCAAAGAAGCAAAAAGCCTCCAGCTTTTGGCTTCTTTAATCCATGTGAGACGCTGATGAGCTTATATTCTTTGATTCATAGCAACTCTTAAAATTACTGACCCATTCTTCAGATTATAAATGTAATAGAACAAGTTCCCATATGAAGTCTCCTGGAGAAGGGTCATCTGAGCTCTTCTACGCTATTACTAGCCAATTAAGACTAGTTCTCAAGTCCTACCCAAACTTCATTCCTGGCAAAAAGGTATCAGAAGGATAGTCAAAGCTTTGCCACATATAGTTTTGAAGATTCTGGTCTTTCTCATGTCTCAGTACCAAGTTTCCTGTACCTAAAAGTTGTACAATTGGACTCAACTCAAGGCCTTGGTTCTTGAATTTGCCAACCAAACAACAGTATGATTCTGGCTGAGAATCACAAGATGTTCCTCGTATTTATGCTCAACAAGCTAGAGTTGTCCTTGATTGGTTTGTCACGGTTGGCAACCCAAGCAACAATTCTAACAGGGATCTTCTTGTACCAAATTCCAAGATAACGATTTCTCGAACTACCTGGGCTAAAGAAGCCTAGTTCAAAGCTTCCACCTCTGGAAACCAAGGCCCTGCCATCAGAAACTGACTGAAATTGGGTAAGAGTGTCAGTTGCACAAGAAAATCTGGTACAGCACATAAACAGATTTATAAGAGCAAGCACATAAGGAAGAATGGCCATTGCTATAATGAAATGGGTTTCACAAGTTAGGGCCTGTTTGTTACTCTGAAATGAGGCAAGGGAAAAGGAAAATGACAAGGTTCCCACGGTTTTAACCTGTTTGGCGCGCAGCTTGCCGGGAGAGCACACTTTCGTCGTCTTGGCAGCTTCCCATAAAGGAGGGAATATTGAATCCCTCAAAATTTGGCGGGATTGTGAAAATCTTCCCGGGAGAGCTAATTTGGAGGACAAAAAAGCCCCTCATAAAATGGTGCATCTGTTCACTAGCTTCGACGCAGGAGCAAAACGAAGAAGGTGCGGAAGGTGAAATCAACGATAGTGGCAGTTGAAGGCGCAGCGCAAGTTGGACGGAGGGCAAATTTTTCAGGTTAGCTCCGATGAAACTTGTGGTATGTTATTCGTTGATGACTTGTCATTTGTGGCTTATTTTGAGTGACGAAAAATGCGAGTTGCAACTGGAATATGACACCGAAAACTTGTGGGGTCTTTATTTCCGACGACGGTTTTTGATAGAGAGGAAGAAGAAAGCAAAGATGATGGAAAAAAGTCGAAGCTCTCTATTCTCCTCATGTTGTTGTTTTGTTTTCCTCTGTTTTTGAATTTTTCTCAAATCTGTTATGTTTTCGGCTGAATTTTTCTGGTTGCAAAATTGCCAATATCTGTTAGATTTTACGTTCGAACGTAACTTTTTCGTTCGAACGTCCGAGGGGCATTTTAGGAATTTCACCTCACCTTCCCACTTAACCAACACTCAATTCTTCATACCAAACAATTCATTTTCCCTCAACTTAAGTTCCCTTCCCATGCTTACCAAACAACTCAACTTTTAAAATTCCCTCCCAATCCTCCTTTCCATTCCTTTCCCTCCTTTAAGTTCCTTTCCCACTTTAAATCTTCCCTATACCAAACAGGCCCTTAAGGATACATATATCCTTGAAGTTGCTGCAGTAATAAGGAAACCAGAAGCATACAGATTTAATCTGTTGCTTGTGTTTCATAACAGCCGCCATCCGTTACAAATCAAAAAAGTCATGTGACGCAAACATTGACTTCACTATTGATAGTCAAGTTTAGACCCACACTTCACTTCAGAGGAGTCATTAGGGGCGACATAAGATAGTTGGAATTCATTTCAAATGTAAATATGAAATTTCCTATTACGGTCGCGTATGATATAATAGTTTCGACCTCATATTTCTCCAAAAAAAATAAATAAACAAAATAAAAAATAGAGTAGCTCTTCCTGTTCAAAATTATAAAAGTAGAACTAGAAAGATAGAAGAAAGAGGGAAGCCACTTTCAGATATCCAGGGCTTCGACCTCAAGATATTGGATAAAGAAACTAAGCATTAGAGTTGCTATAGGGTTACCGTTGGGGACTGTGAGAGTTACTTTTTGTATCGAGTGTGGTAAGGAGAACTCTGACCTCTCGAAAGTTAGATTGGGGTGTGGGGAGGAGGAAGATCATCTTTTCTTCATCAATTTTAGGGTTAATACCTCTTAATTTTTCCTTCATTTTGACTTTGGTACCTCAAGTTTCATTCCGTTCAAAATATTGGTCTATATAACTTAACAAAAATCGGGACTATTTTACCGGCTTTTTTCCCATAGTGCCCCTTTTTAGGAAACTATTTACCAAAATGCCCCTACTTTGAAACTATTTCCCATTATGTTCTCCTCTGGAAACATATTCTCAATCTACCCCCCTACTAAATTTCGAGGGGTTCAAATTTTTTGAATCCCCTCGAAATTTAATCGACTAAACCACTTGGTTTAGTCGACTAAACCAAGTGGTTTAGTCGACTAAATTACGGGAGTGGGCGTTAAAAAGCCCACACTCGACATTTAGTCGACTAAACCACTTGGTTTAGTCGACTAAATTTCGACGGTGAGGGTTTTTAAACACCCCAAACGCCGCTAATCGACTAGATCTCCTCCCCAAACCCCCCATCTCTTTTTCGCCAAAATCTCTCTGAATCCGTTGGTGGGTTGCGAAGAGAACTTCAATCAACTTGCATTTGCATCAATTTCGGTATGTTTTCGTCCCATTTTCGGAATTCCACCGTCGACATTGTGTTATTGCAAACCCCATTTGTATTTTACTGTTTTGTGCTTAGATTTCAATTAGAGATTTTTTTGTTTTCATCACTTTTTTCAACTTTGGCTGAACGATGAGTCTTCATGCAATACAATTTCACGGCATGATGCATCTCAGACTTAGAAGGAAACTACTGATACACATATAATGGATCGCCTAACTGTCATCCACCTTACCTGTCATCATCACCATACAACATCTCTAATTCATCGTCACAGTCAACCGCACTAATTTGAGAATAGTGCGGGCTTTCGGTCCAAAACGGCTCACTATCAGGTCCAACATCTGTCAATATGAATTTTCTGTCAGAACCAGTAAATAAACATTACAAAAACAACCACAAATTCAAGTTTACTAAATTACCACTACTAATTGGGTCAATACGAAGTTGTGGCATTGTTGCAGTCCCTGGGTTTACTAGGTTCGGGCAAGAATCAAAATCACCCTCCACATCGGTATCTGAGCTGTCACCTAGTGGAATAAACCTCTCAAATTCGTCCTCCTCATCGCTGTGCATATTCTCATCTTCCTCATCTTCCATCAATGTTACCTGACTTAACACTTGTGAAGGTGCAGATACACCAACATGTCTATCTTCTTCACCAAAATACTGTGGGAATTTTGGATGCATAGGTATAGATGATGATTCGCCAGATTCAATTTCAACATATATCTCAATAAAATTTTGTACTCTCCGATTAGCAAATGCATCTATGACACAATCTACATCTTCATCATCACATACATCGGTACTAATGTAGTACACATTATCCTTACTCACTATAGTCTCTACTTTGGCAATTAACCGATGAATGCATTGGCTGCCATGCAGCCCCAATTTTTGGTAAATTCTTTCTTTCAGCTCGTTGTATGTAGTATCCCGTTTGATTTTCATCATTTTCATTTTCCCTTCAAATTGAACACCATCGAGACCATCAAAATACCTCCCACTGTGGTAGATTATAATCATGTAAGTGTTTGAACTTGAACTCATCTTTGACACCAGAATTTTAGCTGCAAAATAGAGGGTTTTAGCTGACCAAATAAAAAAATTTATGAAAAACGAAGTGATATTCTTCAAAAAAATAAAAACCACTCAACCGATGTAAATCTTTTCACTTTTACATGTATATTCATCATTTTCCTCCATAAATAGGAATGAAATACTCAAATCAAGCAAAGACACACAACAAAACAACCCAATCAGAGCACAAAATGCAAAAACGCAAATGGGGGTTCGCATAAACACATAAATGACGACGGAAATCTTAAATGGAGATGAAAACATACCGATATCGACACAAATTCCACTAGATTGAAGTTTCCTACGCAACCCACCAACAGATTCAGCAAGGCTTTGACGAAAAAGAGAGGGGGAAGAGGTTTGGATAGGTTTTTACATGATTAGGGTTCATGTTGTTGTGGTTTGGGGTGTTTAAAAACCCTCACCGTCAAAATTTAGTCGACTAAACCACTTGATTTAGTCGACTAAATGGGTTTAGTTGACTAAACCAAGTGGTTTAGTTGACTAAATTTCGAGGGGATTCAAAAAATTTGAACCCCTCGAAATTTAGTCGACTAAACCCCTAGTTTAGTTGACTAAAGGGGGTAGATTGAGAATATGTTTCCAGAGGAGGGCATAATGGGAAATAGTTTCAAAGTAGGGGCATTTTGGTAAATAATTTCCTAAAAAGGGGCACTATGGGAAAAAAGCCCTATTTTGCCCCTTAAGAGTTACATTTTGGCTCTTTATTTACATGTTGATGTGTGATGGGAGAGGGTAGGACTTATTTTGTATTGAGTGCGGCTAGCAGATCTCTAACCTCTCGAAAGTCAGATCGTCGGTGGAGGATGATCGTCCTTTCTCCATTTTTATCTTTCTGTTTCAGTGTCTTTTGTAGTTTTGTTTAGGCGTTAGTTGTGTGTGGGAACCTGATGTACCATGACTCCCTTTTGTTCGTTAGGGAAGGTATTTTGAATTAATCTGAAAGTGTTGTGTTGTTTGCTTTCTGGTTTGGGCTCTATCATCAATTCAGTAAGATCAATGGAAAGCCAGGAATTTTTTATGACATTGAATTTAATTGTCTGCCATCAGGCGGTTCTCTGCTTCCCTATGTAGAAGGAAACTCAATTTTCAGCCATAAATAAAACAGGTAACCTTATTCTTTAAGACTTAATTTTATGAAATTGAGACACTTCTACCACACACCACAATTATACTTCAACTGAAGCCAGATCATATGTGAATAGAAAATTTTTCAGCAGTAAATACTCTTAAGTCAAGATTTCACGTGAAATATCTGTTTCCTACTCAAATCCCCAGAGCAATGTTTAGGGTAAAAATTTTAGTCTAGAAACAGAAGGGCTACAAGATCTCGATACATATACCACTAAGCTTTCCTTTGCTCTTCTTTTCAACCTGAATGAGATTTTCTTGGCCAATCATTGGGAACCAAAATTGCAGTCAGGCTGGCCGGACTAAATTGCCAATTCAGATCAAAGGGTTTAAGCCGGAATGCTTGATCATTTTAATTATCAAATCAATATTCAGAAGTGATAAAAAAAGAAAAATTGATGAAGAATTTTGAACTCCTAATCTACACTTGAAGGTTTACCGCACACAAATTTTGGCAGAAAATAATAACTCAATTGATCTGATGGTATACATTAGAATGGCACAATGTTACTTTCATGTCCTTCTTATCATTTTTCTCAAAGTATGTCGAAAATGTGCCCAGCAGGACAAATTCATAAATCAGCGTAACAAAAGAAAAGTCAGAAATAATATTTGAGTTCTCAGTGAAGGATTTCCTCTACCCACAATTTAGACCACTCCATAGGTTCATGGCTCAATCTGAATGTTCAGACCTTCTTTCTGACATTCGAAAATATGATTATCATTGTCTACCGTCAACTAGTTCTCTGCTTTCCCTATGTGAAAGAAACAAACTTGTCAATAATAAAGAAAACTAATAATTTTATCATTTAGGCCATTTCTACTACACACTACGATCTTATTCCAATTGAAGCCAGATCATATATGAACAGAAAATTTTTCAGAAGTGA
The DNA here is from genome assembly GCA_037074495.1 of Acacia confusa. Taxonomy (NCBI): domain Eukaryota; kingdom Viridiplantae; phylum Streptophyta; class Magnoliopsida; order Fabales; family Fabaceae; genus Acacia; species Acacia confusa. Next base: position 8,890,185 of record CM073509.1, read on the forward strand.
ATCAGTCATGCTGCAAGTCAAAAGTTTTCCCAGGAAATGCCTATTTCCTACTCATTTTCTTAGGACTAAAATTTAGTGTAAAATTTTTATTTCAGTAACAGAGAGGCTGCCAGATAGATACAAATACCAGTCATAAATTTTCCTTTGCTCTCCTTTTCAACCAGATTGAGCTTTTCTCTACCATTTATCTGTCAATCAATTGCAGTTGGGATATTCAAGACTGAATAATTACCAGATCAGATGAAACGGGTTCAAGCCTTAAGGCTTAAACCAGAATCAAATTAATAATCAAAATGTGATCAAATAAAGAAAATTCATAAAGAAGTTTGATCCCCAAATTTACAATTGAAGGTTGACCAACACAAAAGTATCGGGCAGAAAAAGAATAATTCAATTGAACTGATCATATACATAAGAATGTCATTCGAGCTACTTTCCATTTCCTTTCTTTCACTATTTTGCCTCACAAGTATATGGAAAATTTGCCAAACATGAAAAATTCACGAATCAACAAAACAAAAATCAGAAGTAATCTTTAAGTTCTTGTTGAAGGACTTCCTCTAACCACAATTTAGAGCCCTCCATAAGTTCAGGGCTCAATCTGAACATGAGAACGCAAAACTCCAGCTGACTCAGAGCGCCATCACCATCAAAATCCCCTTCCCTTAACATAGAACGAAGATCTTCATCGCTCATATCATGAAGCCCCAGCAAATCAGAGTTCCTCTTGAGGCTCTCGAAAGTGATAACACCTTTATCGGCATCCTTCAACAGATTAAACCCATTGCAAAGCTCGTCAATTAAACCATCCCCACCAAGCTTTCCAGCCATGATTGGCAAAGAATCTTGGAAATGAATTTGAGGGTTTTGTGAAGCCATTGAAGAAGAAGAATCAAAGAGAGAGATTTAGTCAAATGTGATACTCAGAGAGATGAGAGGGAGACGAGTGAAGAGAATTGAAGGATGAGATGTATATAAAGAGGAAGAAGGATGGGGATTGGGATTTCCAAGAAGGAGGGGGAGACAAAGAAGACAGCTAAGCTACAGGTCAGGATGAAGAAGGAAGGTCAGTCGCTCCATGGCCTTCGCGGAAGGTCGCCGAGGGCAAAATAGTCCATTCAAGGGAAAGAGGAAGAAGCCTCGTGACTCGTGACGTGAGGCTGATCCCTTTGCCTTGGTCTGACATGAGGAAGTTTCTAGGGAAAATTGATTTCAGGGCCCAAGCTAGTAAAATAATTACAAAAAAGGTCAAAGAAACATTCACATGTCGGGCCTTTTCTGGCATTTTTTCAAAAAAAAGTGTACGGATATAGTTGCTAATTGCTATTGATGTAGTTGTTAATTGCTACAGATGTAGTTGTTAAAATATAGTTGTTAATTAGACTGATTTAGTTGTTAACAGGGACTGATATAGTTGTTAAACGCTACTGATATAGTTGCTAACGCTTTTTGAAAAAATGCCAGAAAAGACCCTTTTCTGACATGTGAATGTTTTTTGGACCTTTTTTATAATTATTTTACTAGCTTGGGCCTTGAAATCAATTTTCCCAAGTTTCTAGTACAAACTTTTATTATGCTTCGTGCGGTGTGGGTACTGCTTTTGACTTTGTCAGTGTTGACCGATTCTCGTATGGGGATAATAACGGACTAATGATGTTAAAGTGTGAATATATATATAAAAAATAATAATAATAATTAAGTTAATTATTATAATAAATATGTATTGATTTTCTTAAAACACTCTACTTAATCATGTAGTCTCCTGCAAGGAAAAGAGTCTGTCCACTAATCCGCTTTATAGATGTAATTAATACAAATACTATAAGGAAAATATCAAAAAACTTATAAATTTAGGTTAAAAGGTATATTAATGCCTTATAATATGTAGGATTAAAGGGAGTGTTTTGTATAACTCTTACATTTAAGATAAGAGGGAGTGCAGTTTTTAGCCAAGGAAAAAGAAGAAGAAGAAGAGAGAATTATGGAGGAGGGAGATATTTTAAATTTTCTTTAAAAAAAATTGTTGTATGAAATAATTAGATATTGTAATTCCTTATAATTTAGATCTCAAATTATACAGTCATTTTTATGCACAAATTATAAATTTGTTTCCAATAAAAAAATATCACATTTAATTACAAAAAATGTATATATATTAAATATTAAAAAATAATTTGTTTAAATAAAGAATTTTTATTATATTTCAGAAAAGATAATGGGACGAGAAATTTTATTACATATATATGTATTGATAGCACATCATAAAGTAAAATTAAATTTGTCCCAAAACAGAGAGAAAGTAAAATTAAATCTTCTAACTTGATTAGCTTTTAAAAAGATCAAATATTTATTATGTTAAAAAAATATTTATGGGAAGTTTCATAAAAGGAAAGAAGAAGAAGCACAAGTGCGTGGTGCTTTAATTCTATAAAGTGTTTTATCTTGGTCCCTTAATTTTATAATACATTTTTAATCGCCTAATATTAATATCGTTAACAAAGAATACTGGCAATAAAATATTAAAGGTTTACAAAATGGAAAATTTCATATAAAAACGTTTGAATTACCCAAATTTTAATTAGATTTACAAAATTTAACAAATTATTAATTTTGTTATTTAACACAATTATAGATGTAAAATTTGGGTCAAATTATCTCTATATCCCTTTGTTATTAAAAAAAAGGAAAGTAAAATTAGAGATAGAATTAATATTGTTTATGCACTATGTAAAAACCTTAATGACAGGAAATTTATTGGAGGCCGCGACACCATCAAAAAATCGTTAAAGTTCTAATGTTAAATCTTAATTCCTTAATCCCTTATTCCCTTTTAGTTAATCAACGACCATGCATTCTTATTCTTATCGAAGGCTATGAGCCACCTCATCGCAATGAATTGGCTAAGGATTGTACGATAACTGGTCCTTGCAAAATTAAGATTGGTTCCCACCCTTTGTTAGTGTAATTGGGCATCCTAGTGAAACTAAAAGAATAGGATTTCGATGTAACGAAGAGAATCAAGAGATTAGGTCTAAGGAGGGAGAGAAACGACTAACATTAACATTGAGTAATAATGGCTCTCGTGCTCTCTAAGAAAGCTCACGCTCTTGCTCCGTCCTCGTCGGAAGAGGATGACCAGCTAATCAGGAGTTCCAAGAAGATAAAGAATAATGATGAATTAGCTTCGGCTGATGAGTGGCCTTCATTGGGAGATTCTAGTAAAAGAAAATGGGGGGCTAGTATGTCGTTTGCTGACAAACTACAAGGAATTAACTACTCTGAAGATAACGAGGGAAAGCTTATGAATGATATTGATATTGCTGAAGATACTATTCAATCTAATTTAGACAAGGAGGACAGTGAGCCCCTTTGTGAAATAGTAGAAGATCCAGGTAGGAACTTTCCTACCTTTTCCTTCTCCAAAAGGATGAAAAAAATATTATATAAAACTTGGGACAAGGCTGTTATAGTGAAGCTTCTAGGTAGAACCATCGGTTACAAATCTTTACTGTCCATCCTCCAATCCTTATGGGCTAAAAGAGGTGTTATAAGCCTGATCAATATTGGAAATGGTTTTTTCGTTGTTAAGCTGTCCAACAAGGAAGACTTCCTCCATGCGGTCCGTGGATGCTCTTCGATCACTACCTAACAGTGAGACCGTGGGAACCATTATTTCAACCATGGAGTGACAAAATTGACAAGGTTGCTGTCTGGGCGAGGATGCCAAAGGTATTCATTGAATACTATGACAAGGAAGCCTTAACGTGGATAGGTAATAGGATTGGGGAAACAATCAAGATTGATATTAATACCTCATGCCATCTCAGAGGTCACTACGCGAGGATCTGTGTATTGGTGGACCTCAGCAAGCAACTTATGTCAGGGTTCACTCTTGATGGACATGAATACTATGTGGAATATGAGGGACTCCACGCACTGTGTACTGATTGTGGAGTCTACAGGCACAAGCGTGGTGAGTGTAAAACAGAAGATAGCAAAGCAAATCCAGTCCAAGGGGAAGGAGTCGAATGTCCTACTAATAAAGGAGAGATGAATGTTGATAAGCCTTAAAAATCTGAGCAGGAGGTTTGGAGGGTGGTGCATAAATCGAGCAGACCAAAGAAGGGTGGTAAGGAGAAGATGAATGAGAAAAAACTAGAAGTTTCAGGTGGTTCACGGTTCAGAGTTTTGGCCATTGAAGATATTGGCAATGGCGACAGTGGTCCCAGTGGAGGAGGCAGTGCATCAGAGCAGTGGCGACGTAGTGGGTGAACCGAAGAGTGGTGACAGTGTACGATATTACGCTGAGAAGAAAGCTGAGGGGATCAAAAAACCTATTAGGCTAAGAAACCCGTACAAGGATATTAATGTGGAGCTGACTGGCTGTCAGGAGATGAAAAAGGAGAAAAGATTAAGGGAACTGAGCTTAAAGCTGAAGAAAACAAAAGAAACGTTGAGTATGTCCTTCGAGAATTCTAAAAATGAGGTCCTGCTACAGGAATGAAGAAAGGGACAGTTGATAATGTTGTGGGTCCGACTTCTAAGCCCGTATTAGCAGACGAGGTGATTTTCTCTTCATTGCTATTGGATCCAGGCGAAAACAAATCTTTTGTTGGACCGGTAGGCAAATTTTGGGCCCAGCCTGATGATGAAGATATGAATTGTTCTCTTGTTGAGGAGACACAGCTGGAGACATTAGAGCCTAATTTTCGGGCCTAGTGTGTTGGTTTTATTTGGGCTGAAGTCATCTTTTATAGTAGCTTAATGGGCCAATCGTCTTTAGTTATTTACTGGAACTGTAAAGGGGCCAATAATAATGGACTCGTCTCATATGTGAATCCCATTATCCAAAAATGGCATCCATTGATCGTAGTGCTGGCAGAGACCAAGTGTGAAAATGAAGACCGCCTACGAGGACTGGGAAAACTGGGATACGATGGATTTTCTTTTGTTCCAAGTATCGGTCGTTCTGGTGGAATTGTGGCAGCTTGGAGGACAGATTCAGTTCTAATCTCTGAGCTCATAAGGAATCGACAATTCATTCACTTCCAATGCTCGATTCGCGGAGGAAGGTCTTTCTTCCTTACTTCCGTTTACTCTATTCCCCAATTGAATATGAAACAAATTCTATGGCAAGAGCTTAAGGATATATCATCCTCTCTCTCTGTCCCCTGGGTCGTCATGGGGGACTTTAACGGCATCCTATCGGAGTCGGAAAGATTCGGTGGTGGGGGGTTAATGAAGACAGAGTCAAGCTTTTCTATGACCGCCTTCTGGATTGCAATCTTTCAGATCTCGGTTTTATTGGCCCCAGATTCACTTGGAGAGGGCCTAAGATGACAGGTTACTCAAGACTATATGAACGCCTGGACAGAGCAATTTCAAATGAAGCCTTCTTGTTTGATTTCCCGAACTGCGTCTTACAAGTTCTCCCCCGTACTCTATATTCAGATCATAATCCTATCTGTCTTAGCCTTGATGAAACTAATCTGAATGGAGCTAATAACAAACCTTTTTGTTTTGAGGCAATGTGGCCTAAGCATGAAAAATTCAATGATTTTCTCAAAAATTCATGGTCTGAAGAGGAAAACATTAATTTGGCATTATCTAAAATTAAAGATTATGTATCTATCTAGAATAGGGAAGTGTTTGGTTATGTGGAAAAACAAAAAAATATTATTATCTCCTGACTTAATGGCATCCAAAATTCTGCTGCTTATCCCTATTCGAATTTTCTATGTAATCTTGAATTGGAATTACAAGGAGAGTTGGAAAGGCTTCTTAAATTGGAGGAGATTAAGTGGTTCCAGAAATCTAGATCTGAATGGGTCTCTAAAGGGGATTGTAACACTAGATTTTACCATCTGAAAACCAAGATGAGGAGACCTAGAAATAGAATCCTGGCCCTGAAAGATGATAGTGGTACTTGGGTGGAAGATGAGGAGGATTTGAAGAATTTGGTCAGCAATTTCTTTAAGTCTCTATACAGTGATGAAAACCAAGTTGTTGACCCTCTTATCACTAATTCTAGATTTCATGTGCTTGAACCTAACGTTATTGGGGGATTGGCAAAGCTACTAGAAGATGAGGAAATCAAAACTGCCATCTTCTCTATGGGTAATCTTAAAGCTCCTGGTATAGATGGATTTCCCCCATTATTTTATAAATCTAATTGGCAGATTGTAGGTCCAGCCCTCTGTTCTTATCACGATGAAAGTGATAACTAATGTTCTATCTTCAGTGTTTGTGTGTTGTTTCATCGTTGCTTCATGTTTCTCTCTCGACAAGCTAATGATGGTCAACTTATCACTTTCTAATTTCTTAGCTCAACGATGATACACCAAGCTGTCGTAAGAGGTGTTTCAGTTTAATATAACTATTTGATTTTTGCTTCTTATCGTTCTGATTGTTCTCATAGGTAGAATGAAATCGATGAAATGTTCTTGTGGGTTTCTTTGTTATTAATGAATATTGTGTTTTCAAGATAATATTTGCACTTGAGACATACTTAACTGACCAACAAGTATTTTTATGGTTACTTTTGTTGTCTGCAAAAGCAACATTTGAGGAGAAGAATCCCTCAGTAAAAAGCATTTGAATTTATATGCTATAAGTGAGTCCACAAAACCTTCATGCGATGCATTTATTTTCCATGTTATATTTACTGTGATACATTTATGACCAAGAGTGATTCTTCATGATGCATTTATGGGCAAGTTTCTCCTTAAAAAAAAATACATAACCTACATTGAGCATATGCATTTAGACTTGGCATAGTTAATGCAATTTTCAAATTTTTCTAATAATGTATGTTAAGTTTCTATCTATAGGAATTCTACTATGGATCACAATTGGATAAATGTTTTACGAATGAGTGTTGAATATGATAATGGGGTGAAGGAATTTATAGAATGTGCTAAAAGAAATGCCGATAATGATAGTGGGAAGTTTTATTTCCCTTGTGTAGAATTTTTGAATGAGAGGCAACTAAATCTTGAAGTTATATACACACATTTAATTTGTAAATGATTTTGTAAGACTTATACAATTTGGGTATGGCATGGTGAAACAATGGCAAGTGCATCTCAACATGGGGAAGTGGCCTTTGATGATAATGACACAAATATGGATGATTAAATGGAGGACATTATTTGTGATGTAGGGGAAGAGGCTTATGAACAATCACATGCATATGGCAATATGTGTGATGATGCAGAGACACTACTTTACCTTGGGTGTAAAAAATACCAATTGTTGAATCCTATATTAAAATTGGTAAGTTTGAAAGCACAACATAGATGGAGCGACAAAAATGCTTTAGGCTTTTAAGGACATGATTCCAGATGATAATGTGTTGTTGTGTTAATACTATGATGCTAAAAAAATACTTTATCTATTGAGGATGGAGTACAAAAAGATCCATGCATGCCCAAATGATTGCATATTGTATAGAAAAGAGTTTGAAAAGAAGCAAAAGTGTCCAGTATGTGAAACCCTAAGGTACAAATCAAATAAGAGGCCTACAAAAGTGTTGTGGTATCTTTCAATCATACCAAGGTTCAATCGCTTGTTTGCTAATGAAAATGATACAAAAAATTTGAGGTGTTATGCAGATGAGAGGATTTCCAATTGAAAGCTTTGATATCTGGCTGATTCTTCTCAATGGAAAAAAATCGATCAACTATTTCCTAACTTTGGTGAAGATTCAAGGAACCTTAGGATTGCCCCTAGCACAGATGGCATGAATTCGGCCCTATGGTAGCTTTAGTAGCATACATAGTTCATGGCTTATACTCCTAATTATTTACAACTTATCCCATATGTTATGCATGAAACAAAAGTATATCATGTTGTCTATGTTAATTTTGGGACCAAAACAATCCGAAAATGACATTGATGATTACCTAGAGCCCATGATTGAAGACTTGAAGGAGTTGTGGGAAGAAGGTGTTGATGTTTTTTACCCTTTCAAGGAGAGTTTTAAAATGAGGGCCATGATATTTTATACTATAAATAACTTCCCAATGTATGGTAATTTGTTAGGGCATAGTATAAAAGGCCAAAAAGCATGTCTGGTTTGTGAAGAAGGCACATGTTACCATCAACTTCAACATGGAAGAAAGATGGTTTATCTTGGTCATAAGAGATTTCTTATACCGAGCCACCCATATCGTCGATTAAAAAAACTTTTTTTAGTGGCCAAGAATATCAAGATACTCCGGAGGCATTGACTAGAGAGCAAGTTTATGAAAATGTGAAAAATATCAGTGTCCTCTTTGGTGAGATTGCAAAGAGTAGAAAAGAAACAAATATATGGAAAAAGAGATCTGAACTCTTCGATCTTCTATATTAGTGCAATCTTGATGTAAGACAATGTATTGATGTCATAGATGTGGAGAAAAACATATGTGATAATATTGTTGGCACACTTCTCAACATATAAGGTAGTTCTAAGGATAGTGTAAAGCAAGATTGGATTTGCAAGCAATGGGAATATACAAAGACTTATATCCAAGGTCATATGGTAAGAGACCTTATTGTCCCCCAGCTTCTCACACTTTGTCTAAGGATGAGAAAAGAAGTTTTTACAAGTGTTTACATGGCACAAAAGTTCCTTTAGAGTATTCTTCAAATTTTAAGACACCTGTATCAATGAAAGATTTGAAATTAGTAGGCCAAAAGTCTCATGATTGCTATGTCTTAATGTAACAGCTACTCCCAGTAAAAATTTGAGGCATTGTCGAATATGATTTTTGACACATTTTAACTAGACTTTGTTTCTTCTTCAATGTGGTTTGTAGTAAAATTTTTGAGATTGAAAAATTAGATGAATTGGAAAATGAAATATATCTTATCTTGTGCTAGTTTGAGAAGCTTTTTCTTCCTACATTTTTTGATATTATAGTTCATCTAATGAGGGTTGGGAGATAAAGTTGTGTAGTTCTATCCATTTACGATGGATATATCTAATTGAAAGATCTATAAAATTCCTAAAAAGGTATGTGAAGAATGCAATCCAACCAGAAGCATCAATTGTTTAGAAATATGTTTTTGAAGAAGCCATGAAATTTTGTCAAACTTATTTGGCCAAAGTAAGACATATTAGGCTTCTTATGTCGACATGTTGAAGGAGGTAGACGAGAGGCTTCAGTAAAGAGTTTGGATCCTGATGAATTGCTACAAATCCACTTATACATCTTGAATAATGTTGATGAAGTTCAAGACAACATTGATGCACATAAAAAAGTTATAAGGAAAGAAAATAGTTGAATGATTGAACAAAGGTTAACTAGGGAGCATAACAGAACTTTTACAAACTGGTTCAAACAAAAAGTCGAGTGAGAAGAATATATTTTTGATACAATAAAATGGTTAGCACGTGGTCCTGAGGTTAATGTAATAACTTGTAATCCATATGTGATCAATGGTTATACCTTTTACACGAAGTCCCTAGATAATAAGAGCACTATCCAGAATAGTGGTGCTATATTAGAGGCTGAATCTATGCACTTCTCCAGTTCGAAAGACAAGAAATCTAAATTGGCAGCCATGCCTTATTATGAGGTTATTGAAAATATTACGGAGGTAGACTATGTTAAAATTAAATTTCTCATTTTCAAATGGAAGTGGGTTAATGTTAATAATGGTGTTCAGATCGATCAGCTAGGATTTACATTAGTTGATATTAATAGTAGTAGTTTTGGAGATGAACCTTTTATTATGGAAGACCAGGTCAAAACAAGTGTTCTATATCACCGATCAGGAAAATAAAATGTAGTTTGTAGCTTTCCAAGGAAAAGATTCATTGATATTGATAAGGGAATTCATCCAAATTAAGGTCTTCCTAAGAGTGCTCCTTTCTTAAGGGGTCTCCTAGAAATGAACGAAGAAGATGAAGCGAATAATGAACCCAGCATAAGAAATGATTATTGTGAAGGGATATGGAAGGATATCCCTTTATAAAAGAGACAATTCATTAGGTAATATTCATATGCAGAATTCTTTGAAAACTTTAAGATTTTAACTATATTCCTCCATATGTTCTTAAATAATGTCATTGACTGTGAAGCTTTTGTTTTTATTTTTGTGGTACGATCCGAAAGGGGCATGTTATATAAAAGAGGAATGTTATATTGTTGGGTGAGAATCTGATGAAGACATGGTGAATTGGGCATGTATGTTCATTAGGTGATGTCTTTGTAACTCATTGTATTTGTAACTGATCTTGTTGTATTCATTTAGGTGCTATACTATCATAGCTTATTCATTAAGATGACGTAACTCATGATGAATAATATTTGTATTCATTTCCAATAATTTAATTTGTAATTCATAAATAGATTGTTCATTACTTATAGCTTAAAGTACTATATTTTAAGTATTGGATTAGGTGGTGGATGCGTATGATTAGGAAGAAATAAAAAATGTGAGAAAATTTAGACCGGATGTATAACGTTGACGGTCTAACAAAGCTGACTTTTAAAATTGGATGTATGACACAACCAGTCTATGAATTTAGACATTGAAGACCGGTTGGGTGTGTTAAATATCCGTTCCTAAAAGTCAAACTTATAAGATCGACTTATTTATTTATTTGGTCTTAAAATTTAGATTTTTTAGACCTAGAGTTTAATATGTCCGGTCTTACAAATCGGTCATTTTAGACGAGCGTATTTATTTGTCCGGTATTAAAACTAGGGTGTTAAGACCTAACAAAAAATATATAAGATCTATATAGTCGGATTTTTAAGATATCATATTTTGAAAGTCTAATCTAAAAACAATTGTTGAAGACCGGTCTCGCATCTAGTTTTAAAATGGGTTAAGGTGCAAATTCACCAACAAACTATTGGTCCAGGACCACCCAGGACAATTAACTCTCTAGTGGATCAAAAATACCAACAAACTTTTAAAAACGTAAAATTTTCACAATGCAGTTAGATGGGAGTTAACCGCCGTTTTTTGGGTCCGGAAAAAATTACAGAATCGCACCCAAATGTTTATGAAACTATATTTAAGCCCCAAAAAATTCAAAATTTTTATTTTAGTCCCTCCATGTACTTTATATGGAGGGACTAAAGTGAAAATTATAAAAAAAAAAATTTGGAGCTGAAAGATAATTTTCTAAAATTTTAGGTTCTTTTTTGTAATTTTTGGGGGCCATCCCTACCGCCCCAAAATCCACTCCTGGTTACAGGCCTTTTTTTGAATCTTAGCCTGATTTGGTCTGTGGCCTATTAAAGAGGTCTGTAATTTAAAAAATTTTGTAAACAGCCTAACAAACCACACACCTCACCTCAAAAACAAGCCTACTTCAAAGAGGATGAAAACATAATTACTTTAAATAAGCCAAAAATAGACCTACTTTAAACAGGCTATTAGATGTAAGTATATTTTCAGCCTATTTAAAGTAGGTATGTTTTCACCCTATTTGAAATAGACTTGTTTTGAGGTGAGGCCTGTGACTTGTTAGGCTGCTTACAAAATTTTTAAAATTACATGTGTCTTTAATAGGCCACAGGCCAGGCTAAATCTAAAAAAAAAAGGCCTGTAATCAGAGCGGATTTTGGGGGTAGGGTTGGCCCCGCAAAAATTGCAGAAAAGAACCCAAAGTTTTAGAAAATTATTTTTCAGCCCCAAAATATTTTTATAATTTTCACTTTAGTCCCTCCATGTACTATGGAGGGACTAAAATAAATTTTTTGAATTTTTTTGGGGCTTAAATATAGTTTTATAAATATTTGGGTACGATTCTGTAATTTTTTCCGGACCCAGAAAACGGCGGTTAACACCTAGAAAACGGTGGTTAACTCCCATCTAACGGCATTGTAAAAATTTTACGTTTTTTAAAAGTTTGTTGGTATTTTTGATCCACTAGAGAGTTAATTGTGCTGGGTACTCCTGGACTAATAGTTTGTTGGTGAATTTGCACATTAACCCTTTTAAAATTGACAAACTTTTAAGACCGCTTGTATTAAGACCGGTTGCAGATTCAATCTTATGATGCACTTTTCGTTCGGTTTTAAAAGTCTTTTTTTACCGGTGAATCATCATTTAAATATTTTAGATTGAGTTATTGATTCAATTTAAGATTTGTTTAGTTTACTAACATGTATAGAAATTTTTTTTATTTCAACCGAATTCTCTCCTTACAAAAAATTATTAAATAATAATATATTAAGTTTAATATTCAAAACTAACAATGATTGAACAAAAATTCGTCATTTAGACTAATATTTTAAACGGTGAAAGATGCATTTTCATAAAAAAAATCTATATCTGAAAAAGTTAAAACACTCGTAGGCCGGCGATATTTTAAAAATAGTCATGCAGAGGATACGCCCCAACCTCCAAATCTAGTCAACTACATATGAATCACAGGTGTTTTTTTTTTTTTTTTGACCATTATACATGTTCATGGATCACAGTTCATATCTAATAAAAAAGAATTATTTCAAAGGAACTTAATGCTTTTATTTAAGTAAACAATCATAAACTTCCCTACATGATCCGTGAGATAATTTTTTACAGTATTTTATTTTGGTCCCTTAATTTTGTAATGTAGTTTTAATCCCTAATATTAATATTGTTATCAAAGAATACTGGTAATCTATGTTAAACCAATACCGACACGCGACACGTGACACAACACGACTCAACACTTCGACATGTTAATCCTAAAAAAAACCTAAATTTTGACACGTTACAACACGTTTTGATATTAAATATACAAAATATGGGATTAATGTTTCTCATGTTGTAAGAAAAAAATTATCTTATGTCACACACACATGAAATGGTGGGATCCACATATACATATATTAATTCATATATGTATATGTGGGTCCCACCATTTTATATATGTGTAGGAAGTTTAGTTTTCTCATGTAACATGAGAAAATTAAAGCCCTTTTAATATATAGTATACTTTACATTTAATATAAAACATCTATAGAGTGTAGAGTATAAACTATTCACAAGTTCAATTATTTTTATTTATATCCCTTAAATTCCCAGCCTCCATATATACAAGAAGTATTTGGGAGGGTCATTGGAAGTCTCTATGTTGTTGATATGCATAATGAAGGAGATCCCAACCAATTCTTTGTTCAATAATAAACATTCGGAAAAAGCAAACCCCAAAAAAAGTCAAGTATTTAAAGTTGTGTCATAGCCTTTCCTCCTTTGCCATGATCACACATATCGTCACTCTCTCACTCCTCTCTGTTCCCAAAAAATATAAGTGTCGAGAAGTGTTGAAAGGTGTCAAAGTCTAATACTCATCCGACACGCATATTTTGAAAAAATAGGAGTGTTCTTGCTTAATAACTAGTAATAAAATATTAAAGGTTGACAACCATTCTTAAATAACAATATATTAAGTTTAATATTAAAAAGTAACATTGATTGAACAAAACAATCGTCATTTATACTAATATTATTAGAGTTAAACGGTTAAAATTATATTTTTATAAAATTAAAAAAGAAAATCATTTTATAAAATTAAACGGTGAAAGATGCATTTTCATTAAAAAAAAATCTATATCTAAAAATTAAATAAACACTCGTAGGCCGGCAATATCTTAAAAATAGTCATGGAGAGGATACGCCCCAACCCCACAATCAAGTCAACTATATATGGATCACAGTTTTTTTTTTTTTTTTGACCATAATATATGGATCGCAGTTCATATCTAATGAAAAAGAATTATTTCAAATAAACTTAATACTTTTATTTAAATTAATAAGCATAAACTCTCACGCAATTAGCGAGATAATTTCACTTACATACAATGAATAGTTTTTTTAAAAAAATATTCCATAATAATTACAAATCATTTAAAAATACAAAATACCTAAACTATATGAAATGGTGTAATATATCCCTTAAAAGATAGGGCAATGCACCCCTACCATCTACTAGTAACAAAATCATTAAATGGTGTTAGCTATTGAAGAATATGATATCAATGAACAACACTCTACTTTTCATAAAAAATAGGATATATGATCAGCTAAATCAAATCATTCCCATAAACGGGTTATTCCCATTTATGAGTTATTAAGATACTCAGTTGTTCTCCAAACCTCTAACTCCATTTCTTAAATTCCTTGAAGTGACAGCATAATTCTTCATTTATGCATATGTTGGAGAATGATGGTTCACAGCTCACTAATTTCCAATTACACGCATACTCCAACCCACTAACCATTTCGTCGAATGCCAACAAGACTTTTTTTTTTTCTGATAAAAAACTTTCTAAAAAAAGGATTGGATTCACTCATAATCTAAAGGTAGGGCAAAATCTCCCTTCCTTCAAAGTGATACTAATGTTGGGTAAAACGAACCGTCTATTACCCTTAGGCATTTATCTAGACATCTAGGAGCTAGAAGACCTTCCCAAACACCTTAACTAACTCTAGAATCGAACCTTCTTTCCGAACACCTTATCCAACCCCTAAGGAAGTCAGGTCTTGGGTTAATTTTTCCAGGCTTCGTGCATGCTCTTGCACAACAACTAAAAATGAATTTTTTTTTTTTTTTTTTTTTTTTGCATTTTTTGTTGTTGTGCAAATCCATGCATGAAACCCAGACAAATTAAATTAACCCAGGACACGGAACCATATATGAACGGTAGTAAAAACAGAGAGAAGCTATCAACAAAAGTGGCTTGGCTAAATACTTAATGAAATTTATTAATGTATATTGATGTTAGAACTCAGAAGTCTTCAAATACTTTCATATGTAATTAGTTCGTATTCTTTATTAATTAGTTAATTAATATTGTAGCTGTCAATAGATGTTAACTGAGACTATAAATTAAAATGTCAAATATAAGTAATAACCCCCCAAGAGTTAAGATGTAAAATTTAAATTGATGTTGTCATCAGGCCAATCCAATTTGTCCGATTGACTTGGCTGTCATATTGATACAAAGGCAATTCGGAGAGAATCACGTTATTCCCTGCTACATATTTAGGCTATTATAACATAACATCATCTATATCAAGACAGAGGTCACACGAGGATATATAATATTTAAATGTAATGGTTAATTATGCGTACCGCCATATATTAGAAGACAAAATTCACGAAAGCACCAAAATAACAGTTATAGTTAATAACCATAATTTATTAATGACAAAAGTGACAATTCTTTCTAAATAACTACCATGTAACACTTACAAACAATTTGACTTGCAACTGTTGGCAGGCCTTGACCACCACACAAGGCGTCTCACAGCATACGTCAATAGGCTAAATAGGAAGTTGAACCTCATATTTCATCATAATAAGGTTGAATATAACTTTTAGTCATACACTTCATCTCCTTCCTCTAATGATAAGAATGAAGATGATGAAGACGATGAAGATGAGGAGAAGGAAAGTAATGGTGGTGGCCATAACTGAACACTACTATTATACTTTTAAAATATTAAAAAAAAAACAAATTTATACTGCACGGTTATTAATTAATAACCATAAAGTATTCCTTTATCATGGTTCCAAAAAACTCATATACTTAACAACTCTAACTTAATAAATGTAAATTAAAGATTATGAAACCTTTCCTCTTCCCGATGTTGATCGACTCTAGGTGCATCCTCGTTACTCAATGATCATCAAGAGAACCAGTTACATTTTTATTACACTATGTTCAACTTCCTACATGTGCAATGATGGTTCTTTTCTAACCCTTCATTTGTTCTAGACGTCTATTAAAACTCCCAATTTTCATTTATTTTTCCTATATTTTCTTCATTGTTTCCTCTTTTTGCTCTCTCAATCGCAAAGATGAAATGTTAACGCTATGAGGAAGAATTGCCAAAAATCTCTTGGCATTATCCTCCCCAATCTACACCTCTTCCTTCACCTCCCCAACATCCGCTAAAGGCCACATATATTAAGTGAGTGGCAGATAGCCCCAAATGGTGTACGGTTGCTATAGGCCACATATATAACTTACAGGGGAGAACACAATTCACATATGTCTCTACAAGTTACATGTGTAACCTATAGGTGATAACATGATTCACAGCTCATCTCTCCCTCATAATCATATTAGTCTAGAGAGCTAAATGCCGCTATCAATCCAAGTTAGCCATTCTAGTATTTTGCTATAGAATGCTAGCTAGTAAGAGGATTTGTGTGATGTATGTTTGAACTTGTTGCTTACCCTGATCACCTTGTCATACCATCTATGACAAAAAAAGTAATATGTATATGTGTGTGTAGGTGTAAATGCATTATATAGAGTTTCTATTAGAACTTTGTTTTTGTTTTTTTTATTTGAGTGTATAATAGAACAAAAGCTCACACATCGATGTATGAAGACATTATCAGCTTTATCGCTAGGCTCAATAAAACTCCCTTCCATAAATGGATCAAGGGGTATGCAACCTCAAACAAGACTTGACAAAGCATGAGAGATTAGATTTATAGAACATAATATGCTTCCTAACAAGAACAAGGAGATGACATACTATATATCTAACCCCTCATTCTCTATCAAATCTTGTTCGAGGTTGCATACCCCGTGAGCCCTTTATGATAGGGATTTCCATTTAGCATAGCCACAAAGTCTAGAATGTCTTCATTCATCCCAAATTGCATGGCTATACTTGATGTATGAGCTTTTTTAACATATAAATTTGTGCACAATTTCATTCTAAATGTAAGGGCAAAAGGAGAATGCCCATTTTTTCAAAAAACAAAAAATTATCTCAAAAGTTAATGGTGATTAAATAAGAATCATTATATACTTATATGTTATATATGACAGTTGTTTAATTAAACTCATCAGCATTTTATAGCCAAGAAATAATGGTTGCTATATAGCAACTGTCATGTTTGCTAAACTTTTATATGATGGTTATTTTGAAAGTACCATTATATATGTTATAGAGTTTTATAACGGTTGTTTACTTGAAACCGTTATTTATTATAACAACATTATGCACAATGTAGCCTCACCACATCTCAATACCTAACGGGTGTTATATTACAACCTTTATAATATGTTCAGAATAAATAATTGTTTGTGTAACATCGCAATTTTTTTTCTAGAACTAAAATATTCTAGAAGATTAATTTATAGTAATTAAATGATTTTTCATTTAATTACTTAGGTTCAAATTTTCTAAAGTGTGTTGAAAGATCGATACTCCCTTTGGTTCTTATTATAAAACATCAATTAGTAAGTGTATTTGATCATTTTTATAAAACATTTACTTGTTTCCAAGGATCATTAATTGTTTTTTTTTCATGTATGCCTATAATTAATAATGGTTGTGGGTGAGAGTTATAATTAATATAATATTATAATTTAGTGAAAATTACTTAATTGTCGGACAATTTTATTGACTTACAATTTTTTTTATTAACTTTATTGACTTGCAATTCTTTTATTATAAGGCACTCACTAACAATTCTTACAAACCAATAAAAACAATTAAAGTCAATAAAGTTGTCATGAAAATTAAGTAATTTTTTATATTACCTTTATTAATTTCTCTAAACTCTAATATTATATTGTTATTACTCTTACCCATTACCCCTAATAATTATAGATATATATGAAAAAAAGAACAATTAATGTTTCTTAAAAATAATTAAGTGCCTAATGAAAAATATTAAATACACTTATTAGTTAATGTTTTATAATAAAAAAAATGGGTTTAATGCTTCTGCCTCTGAGGCAGAAACATTTTTTCTGCCGCACTCACATATAAGTGAGTGGGGCCCATTTATTTTTAAATGGACTCAACTCACTTATATGTGAGTATGACAGAAAAAATATTTTATCTCATAGGCGAAACATTAAACTTAAAAAATATATAATAAAAGAATTGGTAGTTGGCTCAGTGGGCATTGCCAATTTGCCATTGGGGAGACGGGAGAGCGTACAGTTCATACCATACCATCATCCATGTTCCTTTTTATTTTTGTTTTTTTTAATATAAATAAAACAAAACCCCTTTTTCCTCGGAACAAGTTTCCCTACCTATCGATAGGTAGGGAGAGCTTGTCTCAATTTGGGCCGTCCAGATTTGATTAGGACGGTCTATATTTACTTTTTCTTTAACTGTCATTTTTTAAATGAAAAAAATTATTTTTTAAAAATATGTTAGTTGAGAGATTATCTTTATTTTAGATTCTCTACCCATTAAAATAATTTTTTTTAAAAAAATAAAAAGTAAAAAAAATTAAATCTAAACCGTTCAGATGGAAAAGCTCTCCCTATCTATCCCAAAGATAGGTAGGGAAATTGATTCCTTTTTCCTGCCTGCGCAACAGGCCTGGAAACGTAGATCGGATGGACTTTTACTCTTTTTTCATTTTAAAAAAACGCATTGTATTCAGATGCACTTAAAAACATAGATCCGACCTGTCTAGTTTCCTCTATGGGAAATATGCAAATTTTGGTAACCTTCAAAATTCAACACATATAATCTTTATTTATTATTTCATTCAACATTAAATATAAGATGTAGTTAAAAGTCGGCTTTAATATTAAGTGTGCGCAATCAATTCACTTTGCTTCAAAGTATATGTGTGTGTACATATATAGACACACACCATATTGTACTCCTTTTTATTTTAAAAAAAAAAAACGCATTTTGTATTCTGATGGACTTGAAAACATAGATCCAACCTGTTTAGTTTGGGAAATATATATATATTGGTAACCTTCAAAATTCAACACATATAATCTTTATTTATTATTCCATTTAGTTTTAAATATAATAGATAGTCAAAGAGTTTGCTTTAATCTTAAATGTGAGCCATCAATTCACTTTACTTTAAAAAGTGTGTGCCTTATACTCCTTCAGTATTTAATATAAGATATATTTACTTAATTTAATTAATTAGATTAAAAAAATTAATTAAATTAATTAATATGATATATATTTTCTAAAACATCAGTCATTTTCCTTATTTTCATTATTTCCTTTCCTCTTTGATTATTATTGATTAAATATTAATAGGGTTAAAAGAAAAATATTGACAAATATATAAAATGTGTCTTAAAATTGAAGTATATGTTTTAAATTAAGAACAACAGGGAGTAAGTATATAATATCGGATATATTACATTTCAATATTCATACCATTTCCCCCTCGTATTTTGCAAATTTTCTTCAAGATTACGCCTTCTCACCGTAATCTATAGACAATTTCCCCAAGTATGTTAGAGTTGTGAAAAATTGAAGCTCTTTGCATGTTACTACTGTGTCAGGCTTTTAAATGTGGGCAAAAGAGCAATTGAGAAGCTTCCCAGTTGTCACATAAAGCTATTTCCAAGGGGATACATACATTTTTTTTTTTTGGGACAACACACATATACATGCTCAAATTATAGTTCCCAACACAAAACAAATAACATTGAGATGGCAGTCAACAGTTTTAAGAGTACATTTGAATGCGTTATTTCTTCTTGCGCCATTCTTAGTCATCTTGCCTCTAGTATGGTTTGAGAAATTTCATAGCTTGGATCAGTAAGGACATCACTAGCAGTATAAAAACCAGGAACTTTTGGTTGTGACAACAACTTCTCACCATTTAACATTAGTACTACAGCTGACATGTCAGGCCTATCTTCAGCTTTCTGTTGAACACATAATAGCCCTACATGTATGCATCTTATGACTTCAGATTCATTGCAACTTTTCTTTAAACATTCATCCAATAGTTCCATTGGTCTTCCTTGTCCCCACAGTCTCCATGCCTAACATCACAATAATACCAAAAAAGAGGAAAATTTTATTTCAACTTCTATGCCGAGAGAGACTCTTAATACTTGTAATATGTCATATGTTCATGCATTGAGGCAATGGTCCTTCACCAACATGAGTGTTTTAGGTGGTGAGGCCCATATTAGGGTGAGTTCTTATTGAATCTTTACACAACCAGCTAACACAAAGACTCATGGTGCAATCAGAATAACGAGTAGGAAACTCTGTGCTTTGCCTATTAAGCTACTGAGAAATTCTCAAAACATTTGTGAGATATCCGTCATCTATACAAAAAGTAAATAAATGCTTATAAATATGGATGATTTAGCTGGTGAACCAGTCACACAATCATTTTGATGAGTTCATGTTGACTCATTACTTTGCCAACCATCTAAAGAAGTGTTTTGAATTAGGTAGAATACTTACATGTCCAAGAAGATTAAGGCAGCATTCTTGGTCTAAAAATCCTCGGTTCTTCTTCCCACTAACAATTTCTAGCACTATTACACCAAAGCTAAAAACATCGGATTTCATTGAAAAATGTCCATGTGCAACATATTCAGGAGACATATATCCACTGAAAGTATAGATATGAAGTAAAATAAGTGAGAAAATGAGGTCCTATAGAAAATGATAAATAAGTTGGAGATCAAAAAACTTACTATGTTCCGACAACTTTATTAGTTTTGGCATCAATTTGATCATCCCAAAATGTGCGAGCAAGGCCAAAATCTGATATTTTTGGATTCATGTAAGCATCTAGCAAAATATTGCTAGTTTTAAGGTCTCTATGAATGATTCTCAATCTGGAATCTATATGAAGATAGATAAGTCCTCGAGCAATGCCATGAATAATATGCCAACGCTTAGGCCAATCCAATAGGTTGCTATGAGTTATATCTGTACATTAAAAAAAGTTGTTAAAACACTAACAGTCTTAATAACTTGGAAATTTGGAAAAGGCTTAATGTTTCAAACCAAAAACAAACTGGTCCAAGCTCTTATTTGGCATATATTCATAAATCAACAACTTCTCGTCTCCCACAATGCAGCAACCAAGAAGCTTCACAAGATTACGATGTTGAAGTTTTGCTATCAACACAATTTCATTTTTCAACTCTTCTATCCCTTGACCTGATTTTGCTGACAATCTTTTCACAGCTAACTCTTGTCCATCTTCTAAAGTACCCTGAAAGTCATAGTTGAGAGTTCTTCAAATTCATATACAAACAATGTAAAATCATGGTTTTGACATTATACCTTGTATACTGGCCCAAAGCCACCTTCACCCAATTTGTTAATGGTAGAAAAATTATCAGTAGCTTTAATTATGACTGACAAATCAAATATTGGAATATCCATGACTTCTTTCCCTACATCATTGTTATTAAACGAAACAATATTCAAAAGTTTTGAACCGTGACAAAATATATCAATGTTAAAAGACAAGTATGATATAGTTTACCATAATTTCGAAGTTTTATTTTCCTTGCAATTAAAGTTAATCCAAGAATCACGAAACTCATTACAAATATTGCACAACCAACCACAATTCCTACTAGCTTCTTCTTGCCAATGCCCCCACGGCCTTCATCCCTAAAATTATCTAACAACAAAATATAGAGTGAGAAATCATCAACTTTGAGTAAAATATCTCAAATAAAGGCACATAAACTAATATTAAGTTGTCACTAATGAATATTAACATCCACAATAAAATAGAGTACCTAGCTCTGAAGCAGGAAGTCGTACATAGAGGTCTTGGCCCCCTGCAGGAAATTGTACCATGTCCAACAGTTGATCAAACCATAAGAGACAGCCACTTCCTTCACCTCGTATATCCAAATTCGAATAAGCTGCACAAGAACAGTTTTGCAGACATATTTTCTTACATTCCTCAAGGTTCATGGTCGTGTTGTACCATGAAGAAGAGGTGTCTGGTAACTTGATGCTTGTGTACTGCTTAAACCCATCACCACCACCACAGTCCAAAGAGACCCTTCTAGTGCAGCCACTGTTCCAATCAGACACATTCCATTCCTTAAAATTCTTGGGTTCATACCCTCTCAGGCATTCACAAACAGGATTGTTACTAATGTTACAGATAGAATTTGCACCACATAAGGCGTAATTAGCACACGTGTCAGGTGTACCAGTGTTCACTACCAGCCAGCTGCTTGTTTGAGTTGCCCAATCAAAACGCTGTGCTATTCCCGAAGAGCTCAATACATATCTGGAGAAAGTTGAATTATTTATAAGATCAAACTTGTAATATACCTCTTTTTCATTCATCACAAACTCAGCATTTATTACATGATCCATATGATTTGGAAACGAAGTGAAATAGAAGCCATTCCATGAACCACCTCTAACCATCACCATAGAACCTTTCAGTTGAAAGATTTGTGGGTACCCTCTACGGTCTATTTTGATTGCATAATCTCCCCGACCAGGATCAACTGAACTTTTCCAAGATAACTGAAATCTATCCAAACCCGTTTCTTGATCCCACCCAATCTTCATTCCTGGCATTAAGGTGTCACAAGGGTGGTCAAAACTCTGCCACAAGTGTTGCTTCAAGTTACCACTGTTGTCACTACCATATCCAATTTTCACCACGAGATTTCCTGAATCCAAGAGTTGCGCAAAAGGATTATATGCTGTGGTTCTGGTCGATGAATGATTGGAGGACCACACTGTGTTGTTGTTTGTGGAATCAAGAAGGCTGAGAAATCCTTGGTCATCTAATTGTAAAACACCCTTTTCACTTCCGTTCAGAGGCGTGTCTCGATTGGCCACCCAGAAGATTGTAGAAGGAGACTTCTTAAACCATGCCCCTAAGTATCGAGCATTTGAAGCACCAGGGCTGAAGAATCCAAATTCGAAAAACCCACTTGCGGAAACTAAAGTCTCGCCATCTCTAAGCACGTTTCCTGGGGTGATGATGTCTCGTGAAGTGATGGGTTTTATAAAGCATAGCAACAAGGAGTAAAGATATAGAACTCTGAAACTCTCCATTATTGTGTTTATCAAAAACCTTGCATCGAGGAAGATTTTGTTAAGTCAGACGAGAGGGATGAATTTTATCCGGTCACGTATCCTGTTTTGACCAAGTGTGTGGGGAGTTTTGGCGCCTTGTTTGGAGAGAATTAAGAAATGTCCAGCTTATAGGCGACTTTTTTGGGTGTATATTATACGCCACGTAGACACCCTTGCTCCTCCACATATCTTTTACCCACCCCTCAATCACTTTCCTCTCCATCGCCCCTCCACGTGCCCCTTCCTCTCATCTCAGCCGTCCACGTCTATCTCCCTAATATCCCACCCCACGTGTCGTATTTTGACCAAGTCAGCACGTTGTGTTTTCCCTTTCCTAGGTTTCCAAATTAGCAATTTCTTCGAGAGTGCTAGGTGCGTTTGGGGATAAGATTCCTCTTCTTATTGCGGGATTCGTTTTCACTCACATTTCTCGTGGTTGGAGTCTTGAGTGAAGGAAGCAACATCCTAGGAAGGCTCGTTCAATTTGTATCTGGAGCGTGGTGTGACCATCACATGGATACTAATTGAGGGCGTGTTTGGGTTCTCCATCCAGAAGACAGTAGAAGGAGAATCCCCCCTCCTTTTTTTTTTTTTTTTTTTGAATTTAGACAGTAGACGCATAGCCTAAAGAGAGTGTGGGGATCGAACTTCAGACAAATGACACATCTAATGCCACTAGACCAAAAGGTTTTGGCAGTGGAAGGAGATTTATTGTATCACATCCCTAAACATCTAACAGTCGATGCCCAAGAATCCAAGTTCAAGAGGTGTATACAGAACACTGAAACTCACCTTTGTTCTGTTTACGGAGATAACTTCCATAACAGACAAAAAAGAGTTGAAGAGACTTGAAGTCAGAACTCAGAAGTAATGGCATTCAGGTTAAAAAAAAGTCAGAAGTAATGGCATGAATTAGTTGTCCACGTGTTTTAACCAAGCACGAAACTTTGGCACCTTGTTTTGTCACAAGTACAATTTTTTGATAGAGGTATCAGGTATGTATGATATATTTTCTGGAAGTAGTCATGTACTCCTCTGATTCTTATTATAAGGCACCAACTAATAATTTTCATATATCAATAAAAACAGTTAAAATCAATAAAGTTGTCCTAGAATTTAAGTAATTTCTAATATTACCCCTACTAATTACACTAAATTATAATATTTTATTAATTATTACTCTCACTCACTACCCTTATTAACTAGGGGCATACATGGAAAAAGATCATTAATGCTCATTGGGAATAAGCAAGTGCCTTATAAAAAAAACCAAATAAATTTGTTAGTTGGTGTCTTATAATAAGGACCAGAGGGAGTATTAAATGTGGATATATCCCCCAAAGAAAAATTAAAATTTTTTTTTATCACATTGGAAAAGACTAATCAATTCCACTAGACTCAATAATATACAAATGTCTACAAAATCTATATAAAAAATAAAATACAAATGTTAACGCAGTTACGTTTTATTTAATTTATTTCAATACATAAATATATAAAATGAGACTAACGACGTCATAAAAAAAGGAGAATAATGCCAACTTTGAAAGAAATATATAAATGGCTCAAATTCAGTAGAAAAACTGGGGAACATAAGTCGACGCTTGAATCAGACCAATAAAATCAAACACAAATTTCAGAGACCATGAGGATTCAAAAGCTGAGGTATGAATTATTAGGGTTAATTAGTAAATCTGCCGTGAAAATATACGTCGATGAGCAATGTTACCCTGGAAGTTTTTTCAAGCTTAATTTTGCCCTGGAAGTCTAAAAATGTAGCAATGTTGTCTTTTTCCGTTAAGAAAACTAACATTGACCGTTAAAAAAATTGACATTGACCATTAACATTTTAACAAACAAAATGCAACATTGCTAAGTCTTTACACTTCCGTAGTAACATTGAGTCCAAAAAAACTTTAAGGGCAATATTACTCTCATGTGTATCCTTTTGAGACGGATTTGCTACTACTCTACATTGACATTTTCAAATGATTTGAATTAGAGAATGACCGGGACAATATCATCAATTGCAAAGACACAAGGAATAAAATATGGGAAAATCCCATAAAAACACCTCCCAAATATTAAAATTTGAAATTAGTTTTGTTTTCTACAATAGTTTAGGTATTGACTAATTAATTAGCAATTGTCAATTTATTTTTAATATGAAATCATTGATTTGATATTTCTAAATTTTGATGGTATTTTTTCTAGAATTTTCCCATTTTGTTGCAAGTCTCATGCAAAACCAAATTTAAGTGAGAAAAAAAAACTAATTTTGTTGTCAGACATGAATTTTCAACCTTATAATTCATGCCCACATAAAAGGGAGTTACCGTTTAGTCATTCTTGTTTTTTCTTGTAATTTAACTCCTCATTCATTGAATTGCTTTTAATATTGTTCTTCCGCCTTTGTTTAAAATCAAATAGATATTTTTTGCCAACAAAATATAACAAAGCTGTAACTAAAAAATCCTAACTAATTCAAATGTCATAGTACAACTGTGACACACTGTACCTATCAAATAAGAAACTAAGATTACAAAGTGGTAAGAACACAAAAGCTGAATGGAATTTTGTGTCGTTCTCTGAATCATCTTCGCTGGCATAGTTTGAGAAATTTCACATTGTGAGAACTGGATGCATCTTTGGTACAAAGAAGTTGGATTAGGAGAAACATCACTTGCAGTGTAATAAAAACCAAAAACTTTTTGCTGGGACAATAATTTCTCACTATTTAACATCAAAATTGCAAATGACACTATTACAAAAAATGGATCTTATTTTCCTAAAGAACATCTTTATTTTAAAAAGGGAAGTAAAAATTATAGGTGGTAGCATTCTCGTAATAAATGCCTAAAAATTACCACTTAGGCGTCCTAAATATAATTTTGGGATGCCTAAAACAAATTTAGGTGTCCTAAACTCTATTTTGAACACCTAAAAGTAATTTTTTGGCACAATTTGTTTGGCGCCTAGGATTTTTTGGGGTTCCAAAATATATTTTAGAACGCCAAAATTCTTGATCTAGTGAATTTTTAGGCAATTTTTGGTGCTAGAGAAAAAGGAGAAATTTTGGTTTTGGCGCCAGTAAATTTTTTAGCTTGGGTAAATTTTTTAGCGTGACAAATACATTTTGAGACGCTTTAAATAAGCAAAATCTGATTAAAGGCAATTGAAAAAATTAATCAGGACGCCTAATATGAGGTTAAAGGCGTCCTAAAATGTGATATAGACGCCTAAATTGTCACCAAATAGATCAGTTAGTGGCATTCACTTGCACTTCTCACACACCAGGCAATCGATCGAGCGTTTCTCCGAGCGCCCGAAATCTCTAATTTCACTGCAAGCCGTCCTTGTCCAAATCTCTCCCACCGTCGCCGTTGATCCCTATCCCAGTCCTACGTCTTCCCTGTACGCCCTCCGTCTTTGTATCATCCTTATGAGAGAGTTGAGGGAGATATATATCCATATATACTCCCTTAATTCTTGATCGGCCCATCCTTCACCTCCACTACCTCCAACCAAATAAGTGCTTTTCTATCTTCAATCCTCACTTAGCCTAGAAAAAGCCCCCAACCAAACACACATACTTCATCCGAGATTTGGCTTCCTACACGAGGCTGAGATTTTTTCTGATCAAAAGATGGTAAAAATTTGATCACAGTTGGAGGAATTGGCTTCGTTTCTCACAGATTGATAGTTCTTCGATCCCCCTGATTGAAGGTGAAGTAGT
The DNA here is from genome assembly GCA_037074495.1 of Acacia confusa. Lineage (NCBI taxonomy): Eukaryota > Viridiplantae > Streptophyta > Magnoliopsida > Fabales > Fabaceae > Acacia > Acacia confusa. The sequence continues at coordinate 8,916,697 of CM073509.1, forward strand.
GCTAGGTCACTGGTAATGGTTTCCACCTCCGATCTCTGTGTGTAATTATTAAAGGGGTTTTATACTTTTATTTCTTTCATGATAGTATAATTGTTAAATTTTTCAGTTACTTTTCATGTAAAGTTCTTTTATTGTGCTTATGGAAATACATTTGATACGCATCAGATATGATGGTCCATTATTAGAAGAGTATATCTTCCCCTCACTCGCCATGAATGATATCACATTGTTTTCTTTCCTTTTCTTTGTTTTATATTACCTCCGGATTATGAAGTTGTTCCTTGTATGACCTAGTGCAATGGTGCTAATTTGGGAAATGATCAATAGCATTTATAAATTGACATACTATGTGTTCTTTTGCTGAATTCGTATATGGTATGTTTATTTTGGGAGTTGTTTCAACAGGGACTTCTCAATGGGACAGCTCTAGTATCTCAAAGAAAAGCATTTATGATGTAATACGAATAGTAAATTTAATTTAATGAGATCTTGTGTTTAGAACTTTCTGGGTAAATGGTGTTGGTTTACATTAATTTCTTTTTTCTCTAATGGTGCCCATGGCTGAAGAACAACTTGTTTAGATAATGAAAGTTGCAGAGAAACCAATAAATGGGTATTTAACACTCATGGTTGACTGCAATTGACAAAAAACCTGTAGTGTGAATGTGTGATATTACTAACAGATGAAGTTATGCATGTGATAACTGCAGTATGATTGCCCTAGGTATAAGGATTTTCCTTGGTCATCATTTACTTTGACATCTCTGTATGGGACTACGGGGAAAAGCTACTTTGACATGATTTTTAACTTAGTCATGCTATGCTATGAGCCTCTTAATGGAGGTTTTTTTTTCTTTTAGGTGTTAGCTTCTGTAAATGTACATCTCTGTGTGTACTTGTGTGTACAAAATGAAATTAATAACACATGTACATCGTATCAATGTTGTGTTTTGTCAAATCTATAGATGAATATGTTATATAAAGGATATTTAGCTGTGAGAGGGTAGTTAAGGCAGTTAAGGGCTTGAGTTGTTATTTTGTTAGTTTGATTGATTAATGACCGTTATTTAGTTAGTGGGTTAGGAGGGGGTGTAGGTGAGATGTTAGCCTATATAAACCCCAATGTTATTGTTTTCACATCAGACCTGCAATTTTGCTCATTAATAGAAGAGTATTATTCAGAAAATTCCTATTTCTTCTCTCTCTCTCTCTCTTTGTGTTCCTATTCTCTCTTCTACTTATTACCATATCAGAATACTCTAAGAATAAGGTAGAACAATAACAACAAAATGCCTTATCCCACTATGTAGTTATTGGAAGAGTTGAATATCCTTTATGCTCTAAACTTGATTACTACTAATAATAATCATAAAAGTTAGATACATAAGCACCACTTCAAAGTGCTACTAGATTGAATTATTGAATTACTTTAAACATTCCTTGTTCAGTGCTTCCACCAATAGGGTTTCAACTTCATCAAAGTTCCCCATGTGCATGTAGCAAACAACTTTACCATTTAAAAGAAAACTGGTTGTTTGATACCTCTTTGATAAATCTTGGAAGATAAGATAAGCTTCCTGAATCTTGGAGCCATCCTAATTAAATAGAAATAATATCAGTTTTTTTCAGTTGCCTTCTCCCAAAGGGATTATATAAATAGATAAAATTCAATAGCTCTATTTAAATAATGAAGCTGAGTCCTATTTAAACTTTTACACATGTTAGGGAATAATTAGATATATATTGTAACAGTCAATCGGTATCCCTAATAATCAGGGATTAGTGATTAATTGTCATTAAGAGCCATCAATGCTAAGACTCTCTCCTTTTGTATAAATAGACACCATATGTACATGAATAGACAACCAATTCAGTGTATTTGCTCTTACATGGTATCAGAGGCTAGGTTGAAATTTCTAGTTTCTCTCCTACTATTAGCATCACACAGTGTGAGAGTGAGAGAGGTATGTGCGTTCAGAAGGGGATCTGTGCATGGTGACCTATAGCTACACGTGCCCTACCATTGACTTCCCCTGCCGCCAATCAGCGTTTTCCCAATTGTCTGATCTAGTTTTGACCGGCGCGTGATCCTCACACGCCGTTGTCGTTTGCACCAATATTCCACACGCCGACACGTGACGTCATTTCTCGGCGAGATCGTTTTATTCCCTTTTTCGACGTCGACTTGCTTTTCCCGGCCTTGCTTTAGTGTCTCGTGGTATGGGTATTTATGGTTGAGCACTAACAGAGGTCCTTGTGTTGTTTGCCATTTTCTTCAGCCGTATTTGGGTCACCTTGTCAGCTTGCTGTTGGTCCAGTGCTAAGTAGCATCACTATTTTTTGGCCGTGTTGCCATCCTGTGTTATCTTCTCGTGGTGGTTGTGTTTGCTCTTTCATCGTTGGTGTGGCTAGTGGACTTAGCCTATTTTGGGTGGTTCTTCAATCCTTTTGTTGTTTGGTGATTTTTGGTATTTCTTGGTGTGGCTACTTTAGCCTTGTTTTTGTTGTTTGGTCACTGGTATGGCTGTTGGAATTTGTTTTTGGTCGTTCTTCCGATTTGATTTGCTTCCAGGGGTGTAAGTGTATCTTGGTTTTGTGGGAAAATTTTTGTTGTTGAAGTTATTATTTGGCTCCTTCTGCGTTGTTTCATCCCATACGAGGTTCATTGGTCTTTTTAGTAGCTGGTGATTTTGCTCGGAGAGTTTGTCTTGGTTGCACTCTTGATTATTTGTTTGATACTTCCTCTACTATTTGTTGTAGTTCTCAACTTGCTTCTGGTGAGGCTCAATGGCTACATCTACGTCTAGTTCTTCCATTGCTCTTGCTACAAGTAATATTGCCTCTAGTCTTACTAGTTCTTCCTTGAAGCGGATCGTCGACTCCGGTGCTATTGATCATATGACAGGTAACTGCTATTTGTTTTCCTCGTATGCACCTTATGTCAATCCTTCTAGTATCATAATTGCCAACGATTCTTATTCTCGTGTTCTTGGCTCTGGCACTGCCACACCTACCCCGTTTGTTTCCTTATTTAATGTCCTTGACCTTGCATTTAACCTTTTGTCTCCTAGTAAGCTTACTCGACAATTAAACTGTTTTGTCACTCTCTTTCTTGACCATTATTTGATTCAGAATCTCACGAAGAAGCAAGTTATTGTTAAGGGCTATGAATTTGGTGGCCATTACTTCCTTGAGGATCAGGTACCATGTTCCATTGCTTACTCTGGTGGTTCGTCCCCTTTTGACGTTCATTGTCGTTTAGGTCATGTGTCTCTGTCTTCTTTGAAGAGGATGTATCCTCAATTCCATCATTTGTCATCTTTAGAATGCGAGTCATGTTATTGCTAAACATTATCGTGTCCACTTGGCACCTCGAGTTAATAAACGAGCTGTGTCTCCTTTTGATTTAGTCCATTATGATGTTTGGGGTCTATGTCATGTTGAGTCCAAACTTGGTTTTAGGTACTTTGTTATTTTTGTTGATGATTTCTCTCATACCACCTGGCTCTATCTAATGAAAACTCGTTCCGGGTTGTTTTCTCACTTTTGCAATTTCTGTGCTGAAATCAAAACTTAGTTTGGTGTATTGTAAAAACCTTACGAAGCGACAATGCTAAATAATATTTTTCTGCCTAGTTTCAAACCTATATGCTTCAGCATGGCATGCTTCATCAGTCCTCCTGTCTAGATACACCAGCTCAAAATGGTGTTGTAGAACGTAAGAATCGACACTTATTAGAGGTTGCTCGGGCTCTAATGTTTCAAATGAATATTCCTAAGCCTTTTTGGTTTGACGTCGTGTCTATTGCGTGCTTTCTTATTAATCGTATGCCATCTCCTGTTCTCAATGGTACTTCTCCATACACCACCTTGTTTTCTTCCAAAACCTTGTTTCCTGTTGAAACTAAAATCTTTGGTTGTGTTTGTTTTGTTCGTGATGTTCGTCCCACTATTACCAAAATTGATCCTAAGTCTTTTAAGTGTGTCTTCCTTGGGTATTCTAGGGTTCAGAAGGGTTATCGGTGTTATTCTCCCACTCTTCGGCGTTATCTTATGTCTACAGATGTCACCTTCCATGAGTCGACCTCATTCTTTCCTGTCTCTACTCCTCCCTCTACATCCTTTGTCTCTACAGAAGACACCACTAACAGTCTAGATGATCTCTTGATCTACACGACTTAGTTACCAACAGTGCAAGCATCTGATTTGGCACCTGCTAAACCACCTATCTATCATGCTTATCGGAAACGCCCCAAGGAGAGTAATGTAGTTGATCAGGTTCATTCCCCATGAGTGCCAGTTTCGGTGTTTGATCCGGAATTAGTTCCTTCAGCTCCTACTTCTAAACTAGCAATAGTGCCTGATATTCCTGACACTTCCGCTCTTGCTTTTGAACCACATATAGTGCCTTATACTTATAATGACTTGCTCATTGCCTTATGTAAAGGTGAACGTACTTGTACCTATACTATTTCTTCCTTTGTTTGCTATAACCATTTGTCTTCTCCATCCTATTCCTTCATAGCCTCCTTAGACTCTCTCACTATTCCCACTACTCTCCAACAAGTCTTGGCCCATCCCGGTTGGCGTGCTGCGATGGAAGAAGAAATGGTGGCCCTTGATAAGGCAGGTACCTGGAATCTCATTGATTTACCTCTTGGCAAAAAGGCTATTGGGTGTAAGTGGGTGTTCACGGTCAAAACAAAAGCTGATGGCACCTTGGAACGTTTGAAAGTTTGACTGGTTTCCAAGGGATGTGCTCAGACCTATGGTATGGATTATTCGGAAACTTTCTCTCTTGTGGCAAAACTGTCCTCTGTTCGCCTCTTCATTTTTATGGCAGCCCATTATGGTTGAGATCTTCATCAGTTGGATGTTAAAAATGCGTTCTTGAATGGTGATCTTCTTGAGGAAGTATACATGGAGCAACCACCGGGTTTTGTTGCTCAGGGGGAGTGTAGGAAGATATGTCATCAACAAAAGTCTTTATATGGCTTGAAGCAAAGTCCTTGTGCTTGGTTTGACAGGTTTAGCTCTGAGGTTAAGAATTTTGGTCTGAATCAGAGTAAATGTGACCATTCTGTGTTTTATCAGCAGACACATGCTGGCATGATTCTGTTAGTGGTATATATTGATGATATTGTTATTACAAGTAGCAATGCTTCGGGAATCTCATCACTTAAGGCCTTTCTTAATTCTCATTTTCAAACAAAGGATTTGGGCCAATTAAAATACTTTCTTGGGACAGAGGTTATGAGAAGTAAGAAAGGCATCCTTTTGACACAGAGGAAATATGTCCTTGATTTGCTAAAAGAAACCGGGAAACTCAGAGCAGCACCGAGTAGCTTTCCTATGATTCCTAATCCCTTCTAGGACATTGATGACAACATACCGTTTGATGAGCTACCTGAGGATGTAAGAAAGAAAGTTGATCCAAAGAAAATTAAGTCGTTTGCCTATCCTAAGAGATACCGTAGATTAATTGGAAAATTGAACTATCTCACGGTAACTCGTTCCAATGTGACTTTTCCAGTTAGTGTGCTTAGTCAATTTATGACTACACCAACCGTTGCTCAATGGGAAGCTTTGGAGCATGTCTTATATTACTTAAAAGGCTCACCTGGTCAGGGTGTACTCTATACGAATCATGGCCACAACAAGATTGAATGTTTCTGTGATGTAAATCATGCAAGGTCAAAGGCTACCAAAAGATCTACCACAGGATATTGTGTGTTTGTATGTGGAAATTTAGTATCATGGAGGAGTAAGAAGTAAGATGTGGTTTCTAAGTTGAGTGCAAAAGCTGAGTATAAAGCCATGGCTCATTCAGTACAGGAAATTGTGTGGATTCATAAGTTAACGAAGGAGGTTGGTCTTGCCACATCATTACTTGTGAAGTTGTGGTGTGATAACAAAGCTGCTTTACACATAGCTTCCAACTCTGTGTTTCATGAACGTACAAAACACATTGAGATTGACTGTCACTTTGTATGCGATAAGATCAAGGAGAACTTTATTTCTACGGAGCATGTGCGATCTAGCGACCAATTGGCTGACCTATTGACTAAGGTCTTAAATGGGACTCGGGTTGACTATCTTTGTAACAAATTAGGCTTAATTAACATTTATGCTCGAACTTGAGGGGGAATGTTAGGAAATAATTAGATATATATTGTAACGGTCAATCAATATCCCTTATAATCAGGGATTAGAGGAAATCAGGGATTCGTGATTAATTGTCATTAAGAATCATCAATGCTAAGGCTCTCTCTTCTTGTATAAATAGACACCATATATATGTACATGAATAGATAAGCAATTCAGTGTATTTGCTCTTACAACACATAAGAGAAGGAGAGATCCAATGGTGTGGTAGCCATTTGTGTGACAAGACCTGTTTCTTAGCGGTACAACATATTGGCTTCAATAATATCTGTAATCGTTCTTACTAATTAATTGCCATTGCCATCAGTTTTTTGCTCATGTCATGGCAATGATGCTAATATTGCAATAATAATCAACACAATAACGCAAGTGTGTGTGCGCGCGCGCGCGCTGATGAAACAGAAACTAAGTTACAGTGGATTGAAAGTATCTTGAGTAACACTTCTCATGCCACCCTTGCATGATAGACCAGGCCAGTTTCAGTTTTAATCCTTAATTTGGCTGAGTCAGAGATTTGTGTCCCCTTCCTCCTTGTTCCCGGAAAATACATACAGCAGGTACACATTAGATTTTTGTTATATCCTCAATTTGGCTAATGCAGCGCTATCGCGCTGCAATTGGGAATCGCTAGAGAAACAAGACGCGAGGGCAGGGAATGGCATGGCTTTGGAAATAAGATTGCAATCAGGGCTAAAATTGGAAAAAAAAAAAAGCCAACTTAATAAAGGGTAAATATGCCATTTTACCTGAGGTTTTGTCTGAAAAAAAAATGAGGAAACTGAAACAACCTGATTCTTTCCCCATTCTTTCCCTCCTCTTCTCTATTTCTCAATCCCGATTCTTTCCCTCCTCTTCTCTATTTTTGAAACCCGATTGTTTGCGACTCGCGTCCATGTTTGCATTCCTCTCCTCCGTCAGCTAGCAACGTCTAAGGCCCTGTTTGCGTGGCTATTGTGTTAGTTCTCTATGGGTTTTGATGATAACAAACAATTGTAAAATCAAGATTGAAGTTTGTCTTAAAGAAAGTGAAAAACTTGCTGTCTAAGACAAACTCGAGTTTTGGACTCAAAACTCAAGTTTTGACTTGACAGTGAAAAGCTCAATTTTAATGATCAAAGGCAAAACTGCAGTTTCTATGTGGAAACTCGAGTTTTGGCCTTACAGAGAGTATTATAAGTTTTTCATCAGGACAAACTCGAGTTTCGGTTTGGAAACTCGAGTTTAGGGCTAAACAAAGACTCTTCAATAATTTATGAGGAAATGCAAAACTCTAGTTTTCATTTAAAAGCTCGAGTTTTGATCATATAGAGAGTCACTCAAATTTTTGACTTGTGAAAACTCCAATTTCCAGATTTTCTAAGTTTTTTCAAGTTTTGGGAAAACTCAAGTTTTAGCCTGAGAAACTCTTTTCATGCTTTGAACATTTTAAAACTCAAGTTTTGAATTGAAAACTCTAGTTTCTCACTTGACTCCAAATTTCAAATGTTTTCATGTTTTAAGGAAAACTCGAGTTTAGTTTTGGAAACTCGAGTTTTGGCCAAAGCATAGATGTTCACTATTTCTCAATGTATTTAAAACTCTAGTTCTGAAAACTCCAGTTTCACAATAACACAAATCTCTAAGTTTCAATTTTTAAATGGAAACTCGAGCTTAGTTTTGGAAACTCAAGTTTTGGTCATATAGAGAGCATCGATGTTTTCACTAATTTCAATACTCCAGTTTTGAATGAAAACTCAAGTTTTGAGGTTTTAAACATATATTCATTAAAAGTCCAAAACTTGAGTTTTGCTTGAAAACTCGAGTTTGATCCCAAGCTAAAGTAGTGCTCCAAAACTCAAATCGCGACTTTCCTCTCTTGAAGGAAGAAACTCAAGTATTGACATGGAAACTCGAGTTTACACTTAAGTGCAAAGTGACAAACTTGAGTATTAATACAAAAACTCAAGTTTGTATCGCGGCTGTTAAAAATTCAAAATCGAATCTATGAATCCTCTCTTGTTAGATCTAAAGGCTTCCTAATATTATTTATCAACTTCACCAGATATGTTTAATGTGTTTGCTAGTGAATTTTAGCTGTTTTAGAGATGATTTAAGAAGATCAAGAAGTGTTGTCTTCAACACAAGCAAAAGTATGTCAGAACATTAAATGCAAAGTACAACAACTTTCCATATTCTTATCAAACAAGCTCTGCACGATGCAAAAAAGATAAATGCTTCCTATCTAAACAAATCATTGACATTCCAACGGATAAAAGCATAAGGAAGTCAACATTTATCCTACAACACAAGGAATGAATAAAAGAGTAGAGAGAAAAAAGACCAAAGTGGATCCAACAAATAGATAAGTGCACCAATGGTCAGAATGCAATATGCAGCGGTCATTTAACATTCTCCAAGTATAAATAGAGCTGCATTCAATTCTTCTCAATAACCATTGAGCCAGAAAATGAAAAAGCATTCAAGTTTTCATCTACTCTTAAGTTTTCGCGTATAGAGTATCTTTTGATACTATTATGCTTTAGTGTTTATTTCCATCTACTCTTTAAGAGAGTTCATTGATTGTATTTTATTTATTGTAAACAATCTCAAGTCAGGGGACTTAGAGATTGGGGTCATTGATTGCAACTTGTAAGGGGGAGTAAGTTCTAGTGAGAGAATTACTCTTGAGTTATAGAGGGTGTAATCAATTGATATAGTGAAATACTTAGGGAGTCTGAGGACTGGACGTAAGTCATAGAGTTGGACCGAACCAATATAAACCTTTGTGCTTTACTCTTCTTCCTTACTCTCTATTTTACCTTGTTTCATCACTTTTAAAATAGAACTTTTGAAAAAAATTTTAAAATCCCCAATTCACCACCGGTCTTGGTGATTTAGCTCCACTTTCATGTTGAAGGTTGTTGAAGGCTTGTTCAGTTGAAGGCTCCTGTTCAATTGTCTTTTTTTTTTTTGTGGTCATGGCATCGCAAGTCCAAGAAGAAATTAGGCCAGCAACTTCTGTGGCTTCTTGCGGATTGGTAAAGCCCACTAGTGAAAACCTTGATATGGCATGGCAGTGGAATAACCTAAAAGATATCAACAAGAAGAGATATGTTACATGTGATTTTTGTGGGAAGGAAACAACGGGTGGCATCACCAGAGCCAAAAGACACCAGATTGGGTTAAAGGGGGATGTGGGTCCTTGTAGAAAAGTCCCACCGGAAATTAAGAAAACAATGCAGGATGCTTATATGCAAAAGCTTGTTGAAAAGGATGCGTATTGTGTTGATATACATGAAGATGATGATATACTAGAAGAGGTACAAGAAATTCAACACATTAAAAATGGGAAAAGGAGTGGGGCATCTTCAAGTCAAGGCTATAATGGCAATTCTGCTGTTGCTAAGAGAGTTAAAGGCCCCTTGGATTTAATGTTTTTTAAGAAACCAGAAGCAAGTTGTAAAGTAGGCAAAGGAAAGACGCAAACAAGCATAAATGATGCTTGTGATAAAGAAGCAAGGGGTAGAACTATTCAATACATTGAAAGATTCTTGTGTACAAATGGCATACCTTTCAATGTTGTTCTCTCAAAAAGCTTTAAATATATGGTTAAAGCAATTGGGAATTACAGTCCAAGTCTAAAGCTCCCAAGTTATTATGAGTGTAGAGTTCCTTTACTTAAAAAGGAATTGGATTACACTAATGATTTGTTAAAAGATTATGTCGTACAAAGAGCCAACTATGGATGTTCCATTATGTCAGATAGATGGACTGATAGAAAGAATAGAACATTGATAAATTTCTTGGTGCATTCTCCGTTCGGGTCTATGTTTATGAAGAGCATTGATGCTTCTTCTTATGTCAAGAGTGGAGCAAAATTATTTGAACTTTTAGATCATTTTGTTGAATAGATCGGGGAGAAAAATGTTGTTCAAGTGATCACCGATAATGGAAGTAATTATGTATTGGCCGGTAAGACATAATTTGTTTAATTTAGTCTCATTTGATTGTTAATTTTTATTTTAATTGTTACTCATTCTAGGTTGTTTAATTTGTTCTTAGGAAAATTGTTACAAGCCAAGAGAGAACATTTGTTTTGGGCTCCATGTGCTGCACATTGTTTGGATTTGATGCTTGAAGATATTGGAAAAATTGAGAGTTAAAAAAGCAATACAAAGAGGCATCAAGCTTGTTGGGTTCATTTATAATCACACATTGGCATTGAACACAATGAGGAAGTATACAAGCAGGACTAAATTGGTTAGGCATGGAGTGACAAGATTTGATACAACATTCCTCACATTGCAAAGGCTTCATAAACAAAAAAATAATCTTACAAAGATGTTTACATCAGATGATTGGCTGAAATCAAATACAGCAAAAGACCCTAAGGGAAAAAAGGGCGACTGACACTTGTACTTATGCCATCGTTTTGGAATGATGTTATTTATTTTTTAAAGGTTATGGGGCCTCTTGTGCGGGTGCTTAGACTTGTTGATAATGAAAAAAGGCCCGTAATGAGATATATCTATGAAGCAATGGATAAGGCCAAGGAATCAATTCAAAAATCTTTCAATGGAAATGAAGATAAATACAGGGATATTTTTGCTATCATTTATAGAAGATGGGACTGCCAACTTCATCATCCATTACATTCTGCAGGCCATTATCTAAACCCTGAATTCTTTTATGCCAATCCACAGATTGATGATGATGCTAAATTGATAATTGGATTATATAAATGCATTGACAAGCTAAGTGCAAATGAGGAAGAGGTGGACAAGATACATTGACAGTTGAAAAAATATAGGCATGCAGAAGGCCTTTTTGGTATGAATGTAGCAATAAGACAAAGGAGTAAGAGCACTCCTGGTAAGCTTATTTCATCACTTTAAGCTTTTATTTAACACGTTTTTATGTTAACAAGTTGTTGCAATTTGGATTACAACTTTATGGTGGAAGTCATATAGAGCACATGTTCCGAATTTGTGAAACCTTATTGTTAGAGTGTTGGGCTTAACTTGTAGAGCTTCAGGATGTGAGCATAATTGGAGTAATTTTGAGCATGTAAGTAATTATTAAATGACCTTTGTTTGTAGAGTTTCATATTATAATTATGAAACTAATATTCTTTATTGGAAATTGTAAACTAGATCCATTCTAAGAAGAGAAGCAGGCTTGAGCATCAAAGGTTGCAAGACTTGGTCTTTATTAAGCATAATCAAGCTCTCAAAGAGCATTTTGAGAGTCGTGATTTGATTGATCCTATTGTCCTCAACGATAATGATGAAAGTTATGAATGGTTGGTGGGAGAAGTGGATGAAGGTGCAAAAAATGAGTTCGTTTTTTATGATGATATCTTGACTTGGGGAGAAGTTGCTAATGTAACTGGAGTTAATAAGCCTATCACTTACACTAGGTAGCATATTAAATTCAGGAAGGAAGCTGCCTCTATGCCATCAAGCTCAAGGGGAATAAGGGTTGAAGGGATTGAAGAAGGTGATAATGAAGAAATAGAAGATGAGAAAGAAGAACAGATATACAAATTTAATATTAGTGAAGAAAGTGAGGGTAGAGAAGAAGACCTTGAAAAAATGTTTGATGATGATTCTATTTAATTATTTTCCTGCTTGACTTTGAAAGAGCCATTAAAAATTTGTATTTGATTCTACTTGGATTGCTTATGTTTATAGTATATTATTAATTTAGTTACTTTCAATGAACTAGTATGTGGCTTCCTTTATGTTCCTTGAATCCTTATTTTGAATGTGTAATATTTTGGGTGATTTCTTATATTATATTGCATTTATATATGTGGTATAATTTATTACAAGTATTTATATGAACTTCACAGTAGCGGCTTTATCACTACCCGCTATACCGTTTTTGGTGTCGGCCACTACCCGCTATTCAAAACATAGTCAAAAATAGAACATATTAAAAAAAGTAGTGATGATTATACAATTTTTAGTATGCTTTTAGTTCTAGCATGAAACAGGAGTTCTAATTTGTTAATTTTTATGATTGTGAATCTCGGGTTCGATCATAAACTTCTTGTTATTGAACACCACAACATTGGAAGGCAAGAGAGTGAGATTTAGAATGAAAAATCAATTAACTTCATCCACAGACAATGAGTGAAAAAGCATAGTAAGGAATACACCACAAAAGTAAATTTCATTGATAAGCTAAAAATTTCAGGCAATTAGAATGGAATATAGAAAAAAAAATGACAAGATTAACATAAATCACACAAGACCCCCCATGGAACAAAGATTGAATTATAAGCCCCAAAGATATAAAAGGCTGACCTGCAAATTAAGAACCCAAATTATTATTTGTGGCGTTGGTGAGCCCGTAAGTTGGCATAAGTTCAACCTTGTTATTTTTTATAATATTTTTGATGTTGAACTTGAGTTGTTAACTTAGTGAAAGTTTGAATGTATTTCTCATGTTCCATGGAAATTTGACAAGGAAATTTCTCACTTATGGCATATATGGCATTTGAAGCAGTATGGTTACTATGTACGATCCCTTCTCTTTTATCAGCAGTATGGCATCCATGTTTATATTTATTTTGTGGCTAGTATACATTGTGTGTCTCTGCGAGTTATATCCTTGTTTTTTTCAAGCTTTCTCTTTTTCTACATGTTATATTACAATTCACAGAGTGGTAGGTAGATATGTAGAAGCAGAGACACACAAGATTATACGCATCATATATTTGAATTATGGGCTATTTTTTGGTTAGTAGTTCTAGAATAGTGTCATGTTGTAACTAATGTAGATTATTTTATCATTAAAATTAAAAATAAGATAATCTTATAAGTATGAGTTCGAATAAACATAAAGTTATGATTAAGAAAAGCACAAATCAGATGTCGGAAGAAGATCAGAGTGTTTTTTGTTTGATGATGGATATGAATGGTAGTTTATGTTTGATAGAAAGGATGAAATTAGGATGGGAGAAACTGTACAACTGAAAATGTTGCATGGTGTTGAAAATGTGTGGGTTGATCAATTGAAGGGCATCATTTGTTTTTAAATATTGTAGATGTTGCACCCGTGCAAAGCGCCAGGGAAGTTGTTACTTGTTTCTTCAAGAGCAACCGCATTTAGGAATTAAGTTTCCTCATCTCGGAGTGAGGATTCATTTTCACTCACATTTCTTTTGGTTGGAGAGTAACTATACTCTTTCTCATGGCTTTAAATGAATGTTTGGATTAGCAATATAAATTATTTTTCTAATATGATTTACAGTTTACAAGGTGAGTATGTTAGAAGAGTTTTATCTTATTTTATATGAACTTGATTTTCCAACGCTAGTTCAAACAAGCCCTAGTTGAACTTTTTTCTTTTTTGATTCTCAAAGAGTTCTGGGTTTGTTTGATTTTGTTTTAAAAAATATTTTTAAAAAAAAACTAAAATCCTTGTTTTGAAAACTGTTTTCTGAGGATTTTTTTTTTTTTTTTGGAAAAGAAGAAGAAGTTATTTTTTAAAAAAAAAATAATTTTTAGTTATTTTCTTATTTTAGTTTTTCTATTTTTCATTTTTTGAGACCGTCATTTGTTCACTATTGATATCACACTAGTGGGAAGAATAATTACAAATTATAGAAGTAACACATCATCTAAATTATATTCAATGAAAATATAACAAACTCATATCATTTTAATTCTAGTTGACCGATGAGTAATATGAAAAAATTGAAGTTTTACCTTGTTTTTAATAAAACATAATGGATGATTATTTTGTTTTCAAATTAATATTTTTTTTACATAAAAACAAGATAGAATTTGAATTTTTTTTCAAATGAATCATCATCTAACTAGAATTAAAATGACCTAAGTTGCTTTTTCTTTCATGGATAGAGTTTAAATGATGTGATACTCTTAGAGTATGCAAGTAGAAGAAAAAGAAAAGAATGTCTCCATTTATATTTATCTCTCTCTCCATTTCTCCTATATTGAATGTCTCCACCAGTAGATTATGTTTTAATGATTAAGGTTTAATACTATATAAAAATATTGTTATAATATTAAATAAAATATTGAAATATCAACCATTGAAACTTAATATAATGGTATGAGACATTCCATGGGGAGGAAATTGAGAGAGATCAATGAAGATATTCTTCCTCTAATGCAACTATTTCTCTTGGTAATGACCATAGTCACGTTACTGCCACGACACTACAAAAACGGATGTTTCAAAACAATTATCCAAATACATTTTTTTGTTTTTTTGTTTTCAAAAAGTGTTTCCAAAAACATTTTTATAAAACAATTTTAAGGAAAAAATAGAGAATATAATAAAACTAGGCCTTTTGTCTCTCTGCCACAACCTTACCTATGCATTTTGCACACTTCAACGCCATTACCACAGTATCGTAGTGCTCCCTCCCCTTTGTTTTTTATGACATGCTATTTAATCTCTGTTTTCCAACTTTTCCATTCTCTCTCAGCCACAACATGCCTTTAATCTCTCGTCGTCGCCACCATCCATGCCCTCCCTTCGTCATCGCTTTACTATTTCCCCCTTCTGCCATCGTCGTCTCGGCTTTTTCTCCCTTCTCTTTGGTTTATTCTAAGTCTGTCTTGTTCTGTGTGGTTCTTTCCTTACCGGTTTCATTTTTATATATATTGGTTTTCCAAACAATTTATCTTCAAGTCTGTCAGATCTCTCATCTCATGTGCCTTCACCCCCTTGTTAAGATTGAATATTAGGATTTGTACTATAATTATGTCCCCCTTATATATCTCATATATAGACTCTCTTTTAATTTGCTAAGGTTGTGATCTTTGATTATGATTAAGATTCGCTTGGTGATATCAGTGGCATCCTACAGTACAACAACTCTTTCCTGCCTTTTTTTTTTTGTAAAAAAAAAACAACTCTTTCTTATCTTATTTTCAATATTGGTGGTCTTTGGCTTTTTCCGTAAACATGCTTTTGTAAAGCCAATTCAAACTAACCATTGCATAGACTATGGGGAATAAATCGGTTTCCATATACCTGGCCAGATACTTATAAGAACAATCCATTTCAGCTATTCCACTTAGCCTCAACCCCTCATTATTACTATTTTGCTTGGTGAGATTAAAGAAGCAAATGTACTTACAGAGATACAAAATTTGAGGACATAAGCAATAGAAATTTGTCCTCAAACACGCTTCAACTGCAAAAGTAAGATCACAGGAGTTTAAAAAAGGATGTACACTTGAGAACAAACACATTGTCAGACAAACGAAAGACCAAATAGTCATGGTCACAGGAGTAAAGATCAATTTGTGGAATGAGGATGTCATCTTTCCATATGAAACCTAGAAAAATCTCTTTCTATCTCGAAACAACCCCCTGCCCCCAATGGGTGGAAAAATATTAACAATCTCTTCCCATAAGTAAACAGTTCAAATGTGAAATCTCAAAATGTCCTACAAAGAACTTTATACCAGTAAAGGGAGACCACTTCATTTGTAGAATACTTTCAATCTAGAAATGTCATAGAGTCATTCTAGAATATTGACATTACATTTCAATTTCTGTACCACTAAGTAGGCATCATTGAACACTAACCCAACATTTGACCTCTAACTTTATGACTTAGTGACAACTTACCACTAATGTATGAAAACTATATATCACAACTCCTGGAAAAAAAAAAAAAAAAAAAAAACCTTTAGCTCAGATCAATAGTGAGGAAGATTTCAGACAATGCAAATCCCATTTTTTGGAAAAAAAAAAATAGGAAAAATATATAGAATTTTTGAAGAAAGGAACTGACCTTTTGGTCCATGAAGAGAAAACAAATGGCATAACCCTGAGTTGGTGAGTCCTTTGGAAGTGTTCAATGATTAAAGAAAATGATGATAGCTATTCCACCTCCTCAACACATGAACAACAATCCTCTATGTTGTCCAATGTTGAGGGAACAACCTAATAAGCTGACTTAGGTAGATGAACTCAGGCCATGATAGGCCTACACTTGCTGTCAATCACACTATCCTATTCGGCAAATAAAAAATGCTGAGTGATTAGAATATATTTTTTAAATAAATATAATCTGAATCTATATTTAAAGCCTTGTAAGTAATTGTACATACCTATTAAAGTATGGTTACCTCTGGCTCATCACCTACTTACATAGGCATCATCCTCAAAGGCTACCCTACATTACATTGTGCATATAGCTTGTCATGGAATTTAAAAAGATCAAGGTTGATTAGCACACCTTGAAAGACGGGCACTGAAGTAATGGTCAAATTTACCATTCAGAAATACTCACTCACATGGATTTTCAGGATATAAAATACCTTGGTAATTTGTAATATCAAGAGAAAATACTGGCAATCACAGCGGACACTGTATCCTTGATTAAATCTGAGAAAAAGGGAAGAACTATTTACATCAGCATGATCAACCTTAAAAACAATCAAGCTTTGGAAGATAGTATAAAATTGAATTGGCTCATTCACTTCATAAATACGAGTCTAGTAGTCAGGGAAACATTGATAATGTTTCTAAGGATATAACATATGACAACAGAAAATGTATAGAATCTTTTTTTTTTTTTGGGGGGGCGGGGAACATCAGTAAACATAAGCATGGGAAGGAAGAAACTTCAATGACTTAACCATTTTCCTTGGTAGTGATATAGCTGAAGCTCTTTCTTCCTATATAATCAAAAGAGTTAGTAAGTGACGTAGGAGATTCACACAACAATTTATTTTGAATTCAGCTACATTGAAATAATTCAGTGACTTATGAGGTTATATCAAAAGAGTAAGCAGTGATTACGTTTAATGGAACACCATGCGGATGACAATAATGAGCTAACAAATTTTTCATCTCCATGAAAACTTTTAGCCACCACATTATTTTGTTTTTTTATTTTAATTTAAACATAAACACAAGCACAAAAAGTGTGATAAAACATTATTTTTCACCTCAACACTAGTCTTTCTTGACTAGTAAGAATGTTTGTAGAAAGGAACTTACCTCTTGGTCCATCAAGAGCAAACAAATGGCATACAGCTGAGTTGGTGAGTCATTCGGAAGTGTTAAATGATTAAAGAAAATAATGATATCTATTTCACCTCCTCAACGCACAAACAACAATGTTCTTTGAGTTCATTGTTGTTTGGGCCAGCCATGTGTAACCCAACACAGAATATTGTATACACTGAGTATTTATACACAAATAATAAAGAACAAACAAACTTGAGAAGTACTAAATGATAATTCATCCTAAATCATAAATAATTAATGCGTCAAATTCCAAATACTGTTATGACTTCAGTAAAGAATTGCACACAAGTTCATCTGAGTCATGGGAAAAATGAAAAAATGGTTTCAAGTCTTGAAAATACATATAGAACTCAATCCATTTGCTTTAATGCAGAACGAAAGATCTTAAACCCAAAAAAATAAAAAATCCACAACATTATCCATGAATTACTGGATTATGCATCTCTTCATTGAATCTATGACTGAGGAGCAGAGGTTAAACAACTCGTAGACATTTTTTCTCAATATCTAACCGGTGTTGTATTACAATTGTTCTAATAGGTCCAGAATAAATAACTATTCATTTAACATTGAAAAAAAAAATCTAGAATTACAATATTCTAGAAGATTAATTTATATTAATTAAAATTTTTTCATGTAATTACTTAGTAGCAAATTTTTTAAAGCGTGTTGAAAGATACTTTCTCTAGTCTTTAGTATAAGGTATCAATTAGTAAGTATATTTTATCCTTTTTTATGAGACACCTACTTATCTATTTATTTTTTAAGAGCATTAATTTTTTTTTCTTATATATATATATATATATATATATATATCTCCGTAATTGTTTGTTTCTACCTCTTGAATCTAGCACTGTCTAGCTGTGCATTTGCATTTTTGACAGGTAAGACAGTTTCCCCCCATCAAGCCCACAGAAATAATGGCAGGAGGCCCACACAGAAGAAACACGCACATTAAGAAAATGTCAAGGTTAGAAGATATATTTATAATATACATAAATTAAAAAAAAAATGTACATAAAAAATTGTGAGTTGTAATACATAATAAAAGAATTGCAAGTTGGCTCAGTGGGCATTGACCAGAGCGTACAGCTCATACCATCATCCATTTTCCTTTAACCACTTTTTCCTTACCTGCACATTGACCAGCCAGGAAACATGGATCGGGTGGACTAGTACTATTTTTGTATTCTGATGGACTTGAAAACATAGATCGGATCTGTCTAGTTTGCCGTATGAGAAATATGACCTTAAAAATTCAACACATGTAATCTTTTATTATTCCACTCAAACTTAAATAGAACATTCAGTCAAGAGGTTGCTTTAATCTTAAATGTGAGCCATCAATTCATTTTGCTTTGAAAAGTATGCGTATGATCCTCCATCACTCAATGATATAAGATATATTTACATAATTTGATTAGTTTAAAAAAATTAATTAAATTAATTAATATAACATATTTTCTAAAAAAACATAATCATCTTCCTTAGTTCCATCATTTCATCTTCTCTTTAATTATTATTGATAGAGCATCAATAGAATTAAAAAAAATATTGACAAATATATAAAACGTGTCTTAGAATCAAATTATGTTTTAAATCAATGACAAGAGGAAGTAACTATCTAATAGCGGATATATTGCATTTTAATATTCATACCATTTCTCTCCGCTGTTTTGAAAATTTTCTTCAAGGTTACGCCTTCTCGCCGCTATCTTAAACAATTGTGTATGGACAATTTCCCCAATTATGTAAGAGTTGTGAAAAATTGAAGCGATTTGCATGTTACTACTGTGTCAGGCACTTAAACGTGGACAAAAGAGCAATTGAGAAGCTTCCTAGTTGTCACATAAAGCTATTTCCAAGCGGACACACATACATTTATTCTTTTGGGACAACACACATATACATGCTCAAATATTAGTTTCCAACACAAAACAAATAACATTGAGATGGAAGTAAACTGTTTTAAGAGTACATTTTAATGGGTTATTTCTTCTTGTTCCATTCTCTTAATCATCTTCCCTCTAGCATGGTTTGAGAGATTTCATTTTGAGAAATCTCATGCTTTAGATCATCAACGACATCACCAGCAGTGTAGAAACCAGGAACTTTTGGTTTTGGCAACAACTTCTCACCATTTAACATTAGAAGCACAGCTGACATATCAGGTCTATCTTCAGCTTTCTGTTGAACACACAATAGTCCTACATGTATGCATCTTATGACTTCAGATTCATTGCAACTTTTCTTTAAACATTCATCCAACAATTCCATTGGTCTTCCTTCTCCCCACAATCTCCATGCCTGACATCACAATAATACCAAAAAGAGGAAAGTTTCGTTTCAAATTTTATGCTGAGGGAGAAACTCGTAGTACTTGTAATATGTCATATGTTCATGCATTGAGGCAATGATCCCTCGCCAACATGAGTGTTTTAGGTGGTGAGGCCCATTCACATGTATTAGGGTGAGTTCTTCTTAAATCCTTACACAACCAGCTAATGCAAAGACTCACATTTCAATCAAAATAATGAGTAGGAAACTTCGTTCTTTGCCTTTTAAGCTATTGAGAAATTTCAAAACATTTGTGAGATATCCATCATCAATACAGACAAATAAATAAATGCTTATAAACAAGAGTGATTTACGTGGTGAGATCCATTCACACACTCATTTAAATGAGTTCCTATTGACTCATTACTTTGCCAACTATCTAAAATGGTGTTTTGAATTATAAAGTATACTTACATGTCCAAGAAGATTAAGGCAGTATTCTTGGTCTAAAAATCCCCGGTTCTTCTTCCCAATAACAATTTCTAGTACTATTACACCAAAGCTAAAGACATCGGATTTCATTGAAAAATGTCCATGTACAACATATTCTGGAGGCATATATCCACTGAAAGTATAGATATGAAGTAAAATAAGTGAGAAAATGAGGTCCTATAGAAAATGATAAATAAGTTGGAGATCAATGAAACAACTTACTATGTTCCGACAACTTTGTTAGTGTTGGCATCAACCTGATCATCCCAAAATGTGCGAGCTAAACCAAAATCTGATATTTTTGGATTCATGTAAGCATCTAGCAAAATATTGCTGGTTTTAAGGTCTCTATGAATGATTCTCAATCTGGAATCTATATGAAGATAGATTAGTCCTCGAGCAATGCCATGAATAATATGACAACGCATAGGCCAATCCAAGAGGTTGCTACGAGTTACATCTGTACATAAAAAAAAAAACATGTTAAAACACTATTGTAGTCTCAACAACTTGGAAATTTGGAAAAGTTTTAATATTTCAAACCAAAAAGAAACTGGTCCAAGCTCTTATTTGGCATATATTCATAAATCAACAACTTCTCATCTCCTACAATGCAGCAACCAAGAAGCTTCACAAGATTCCGATGTTGAAGTTTTGCTATCAACACAATTTCATTTTTCAATTCTTCCATTCCTTGACCTGATTTTGTTGACAGCCTTTTTACAGCTAACTCTTGTCCATCTTCTAAAGTGCCCTAAAAGTCATGGTTGAGAGTTCTTCATATTCTTATACAAAACATATAAAATCATAGTTTTGACATGGATATAATACCTTGTATACTGGCCCAAAGCCACCTTCACCCAATTTGTTACTGGTAGAAAAGTTATCAGTGGCCTTAGTTATGACTGACAAATCAAACGTTGGAATATCCATGACTTCTTTTCCTATATTTATTGTTATTGAACGAGATAATATTCAGAATTTAATAACCATGACAAAATATATGAATGTGAAAAGACAAATATAACATAGTTTACCAGAATTTCGAAGTTTCCTTCTCCTTGCAATTAAAGTTAATGCAAGAATCATGATCATTACAAATATTGCACAGCCAACCACAGTTCCTACTAGCTTCTTCTTGCCAATGCTTCCACGGCCTTCATCCCTAAATTGATCTAACAACAAAAGATAGGGTGAGAAATCATCAACTTCAAGTAAAATATCTCAAATAAAGGCACATAAACTAATATGAAGTTGTGGCTAATCAATATTAACATCCACAATGCAACAGAGTACCTAGCTCTGAAGCAGGAACCCGTACATAGATGTCTTGTCCCCCTGCAGGAAATTGTCTCATGTCCAACAGTTGATCAAACCATACGAGGCAGCCACTTCCTTCACCTCGTATATCCAAATTCGAATAAGCTGCACAAGAACAGTTTTGCAGACATGTTTTCTTACATTCCTCAAGGTTCATGGTCGTGTTGTACCATGAAGAAGAGGTGTCTGGTAATTTGATGCCTGTGTACTGCTTAAACCCATCACCACCACCACAATCCAAAGAAACCCTTCTGGTGCAGCCACTGTTCCAATCAGACACATTCCATTCCTTAAAATTCTTGGGTTCATACCCTTTCAGGCATTCACAAACAGGATTGTTATTACTGTTGCAGATAGAATTTGCACCACACAAGGCATAATTTTCACACAGGTCAAGAGGACCAGTGCTCATTAACTGCCAGCTGCTTGTTTGAATTACCCAATCAAAACGCTGGGCAATCCCAGATGGGTTCAGTGCAAATCTGGAGAAAATCGAATTATTTCTCAGCTCAGACGTAAAGTAAACCTCTTTTTCATTGACCACAAAATCATCAGTAACTATAGGATCTGGATTATGATTTGGTAGCCCTGTTAAAGTGATGCCATTCCATGACCCAGCTCTAAACATCACTTTGGAACCTCTCAGTTGAAAGTATTGTGGATACCCTTTACGGTCTATTTTGTTTATGTAATCTCCTTGACCAGGATCATCTGTGCTTTTCCAAGATGACAGAACTTTATTCAGACCCGTTTCTTGATCCCACCCAAGCTTCATTCCAGGCATCAAGGTGTCACAAGGATAATCAAAACTCTGCCATAATTGGTCCAAGGCATCATTTTTCACCACCAGATTCCCCGAATCCAAGAGCTGGGCAAAAGTGTTAGTTGCTTTGACTCTGGTAGTGGTGGATGAATTGTCGGAAGACCACATGGTGTTGTTTTTCGCATCAAGAAGAAGAAGAACCCCTTGATCATTTAATCGTAAAAGACCTTTTCCCTTATCGTTGTTGATGGATGTGTTTCGGTTGGCTACCCAGAAGACTGTGGAAGGAGATTTCCTGTACCATATTCCCAAGTATCTGAGAGTTGAAGAGCCAGGGCTGAAGAATCCAAGTTCAAAAAACCCGTTTGAGGAAACTAAAGTCTCGCCATCTCTAATGAAGTTTCCTTGAGTGATCGTGTCTTGTGAAGTGAGTGACTCTATGAAGCAGAGCAGCGAGAAGTATAGATACAGAACTCTGAAACTGGCCATCATTTTGTTCATGGAGGGACCTTGCGTAACAGACAGAAAGAACCCAAGAGTCGTGGATATTAACTGGGACGACTTGTCTGAAGAAACTGTTTGAAGTCAGAAGAAGAAGGAAGGGGAAATTATTGTCCATTCCCACGTCAGAACTATTGAAAGAACCGTCAAATGTCAAAACAATCCTCAAGTACTTCCTCTGAATTTTATAATAGGGTACCAACAATTAAATATTTTTAATCTTTTCTTATAAGGCAAATATAAATTTTTAAGATGCGATTAATTTATTTTTTTTTATGTTTGTTCATATTTAATAAGAGTAGTATGAGAAAATATTATATTCAAGCTTAGAATTGTTAGTAGAAGTAATATTAAAAATTACTTAAATTTTATGACAATTTTAATGTTCTAAACTAATTTTATTGGTTTATAAGAATTTGTAATTGGTGCCTTATAAAATATACTAGAGAGAGTATGAAGAAACTGATGGTAAAAAAATTTGTTTATTTAATTACTAAATTTTCTCTGCATGCATTAGGTAGATAATGATGCGAATGACATAAATAATTTTATTTATCATCAGCTTGTTAGAACCTTAAAGTTATTCTGGGACTTTGTAAGACTACTCTAATGTTATTTATAAGTTTATAGTGAGAAAAAAAAATTGGTCCTTATAAATTTATTTTTAATGTAATAAATGAGAGTATTATAATTTTGTCTCTATTAAAGATAGAAAAAATAAAGATGTGAAAATACTTATTCATAAATGAGGTAAAATCTGGAAAAAAATTAATTTAATTCATATTTATTATTTTAATTAAAAAATTTTATACTAAGATAATTTGAATTTATAAATAAAAATATGAACAATTAAGTTTCTTACGTGTGTGAACATATAGTGTTTTTTTTCCAGACATGAGTCAAGTTTCACCCGCGTTTTGACCAAGTATGAAAGTGACGCACAATGTTTTGTCCACGTCAGCAAATAGTATTGTATCCTTCCTAATTTTCTAAATTAGTCATTTCTTCACGCGTTTTGAATTGGTATTAGAAACTGTTTTTTTTAATGTAATTTACAATGTACGATATAAATATATAAAAGTTTTGTCTTAATTTATATTAATGTGGTTTTTCAACACTATTTCAAATAGACCCTTATTAAACTTTTTTCTTGTTCAATTCTAGGAGAGTTTTGAGTTTGTTTCATTTTGTTTTGAAAAACATTTTTAAGAAAAAACCTTTTTCTATAAATTTTTTTGATAAAAAAACACAAAAATTTATTTTTTAAAAAAATTTATTTTTTTCTTATTTTTTTTTCTCTTTTTTATTTTTGAGGTCATCACTTATTCACCATTCATACCACACTATTGGAAGAAATACTTGCATATTTAAGGAGTATCACGTCATCTGAACCTTATCCAATTAAAACATAACAACTTAAATTATTTAGTTCTAGTTAGCTAATCAATCATATGAAAAAATTCAAGTTTTATCTTGTTTTTAATAAAAATATTGGTTAATTATTTTATTTTATTTTTTTCAAATTAAGACTTTTTTCCATAAAAACAAGGTAGAATTTAAATTTTTCCAGATGAATCATTAGCCAACTAGGATTAAAATAATGAGTTGTCATGTTTTCATTAGATAAAATTCAGATGACGTGATACTCCTAGAGTATATAGGTACATGAAAAGAATATCCATTGATCTCTCTTCATTTCCTCTCCATTAAATGTCTCTACCATAAGATCAAGTTTTAATATTTGAGGTTTTATAATATTTAAAAATATTATTATAACATTAAATATTTTGACTTGTCAACCATTGAAATTTAATTTAATGGTGGAGATATTCAATGGAGAAGAAATGAAGAGAGATCAATAGAAAAATTATTTTCTGATGTAGGTATTTCCCCCACTTCTGATAACGACCACCGTCGCAGCTACTGTCACATCACTACAAAAATGTATTTTTTAAAACACTTAATCAAACACACTTTTTTTTTTCAAAATGAGTTTCTAAAAACAATTTTTTTAAAAAGCTGAGAATATAATAAAACAAGGCCCCTGGTCTCTCTATCACAACTAATGTTATCAGAACCGGATCGGTCATCAACCCGGTCAGGGTACTTGGTCAATGGGTCACTAATTGAACCAGTGGGTCACTGGTCGAACCGCATAACCATGATCTAGTCTCGAAAACCATACTATATTTAAATTATACAACCATACTTATAAATATATAAATAAAAATGAGTTTACAACTGAACAAATTATTAGGGCAAATATAATGTATACACATTTAATAAGAAAAATGAAATACCCCAACAAAAAAAAAAAAGAAAAAATACTCAATCACAAAGCTGTGGATGATATATACTCACTAAACATAGTCTATTTGCATAATATTTAACATCCAACATGGAATAATCTCTGTAACATCCCAAATTTCAGGTTCGAAAATCGTGTCGGTCGACACTTAGTTTTAAGAAAATCACAGTGTTTTGAGATGCAACAGCTCAGAGTACTGCGGAAATGGATAACGTGCGCTAAGATTCGAACAATGAGTATCTGATATAAAATGCGCAAACATATGATGATGCCCCAACATAAGCTGATATTTTAAATATCCCAAAGGAATATTCATGTGATACAATTTACAGAGATTTGAATACATTTCTCTGATAAAGAAAGTCTCAAATTAGACCTATGGCTTGGAACCTAACATCAGTTAATCAGACAATTTGGTCAGGTTGGTGTTCAATCTAATGGGAGTCTCACCAACTCTATGGCGACTTATGACAACCCACCGATGAATCCTTCCTTAGTTTAAGCACCAAATGATCCGAAATAACTTTGTTAAATTTATGCCAGAAACTAAGTCATAATAACCTCTACCGACCTTCGTCTCCGACCGCTGCCGCTTCATGGCTCTATCCTCCTGCACCTTCTCTATTCCAGTTTCTTCCCTGTACTATTCATTAAGACTGAGGTCCAATGCCTATTGGACCTCAGGTAACGGTTAACCTTATGCTTATGTAAACAGTATATGATAGGTATCACAGATATAAAACATAATCATGATCTCAACATAATAACATGTAAGGCAATAACATAACACAATCACTGCAATATGTATGTTACCCCAGTCTGCACATAACCAGTGCCACGATGGCCTATCGTGTCCTCAGCGCTAGAAAAACTCAATGGTGTTATCAAGACTATAACCTGTATTCAATATATCATGAGCAACTTTTCAAAACAGAGTTTCAACATGTGAATACAACTATCATATATAACACCATAAGCATAAGAGTTAAGGTTACAATACGCGTGCGTACCTGAGTTTCGGTACGTTCTGTTGATCAGAAAAACAATCTCTAATATCCTATAAGGGTAATATCATCTCAATTAATTCGTAAACAATATTTCTTGAGACACCTTGGCCACAAATGACAGTTTTACCCTTAGTGGACTTATTTTCAATTATTTCCTCACAATTTTCGGAAAAACGCTGGTGCAAAATTTCTGGGCAGAATTTTGCCTAACTTTGAAAAATCATAACTAATTCCAGAAAATCGAAATGAGGATCCGTAACATTTCCTGGAATCCTTGAAATCTCTACTTTCAAGGAAAAATACTGGAATTTACCCAGAACTCATGGATAATTCCCAGTTTCCAGATTTCAAACCGCTGCCCAGATTTTCGCTAGAAAACATAGCTTGACTTCTGAGATTTTTATCTTTTCACACAGAGCTTTAAATAACACAAACTTTATATATTTGGAAAGCCCTAGATGTCTACTTTCACCATGAATTTTCTCAGAATTTGAGAACATCATCTTCTTCATAAAATACTAATGTTTTTGCTACTGACTCTAGAAAACACTAATCGATGAAATTTCACTATTTTGATCATAATCTTCCAAAAATTTTACTATAACTTCTTCTTCATCAAATTTTCGAAATAAGGATAGTGGAGGGCATAAAAACATGAAATTAAAACTAAAATTAGAAGATTGATGATCAAAACAACATTCCTAGCATTTCTACCTCATAAACTAAGAACTTAAACTTAAAAGCTAAAAACTCTCTTACCTCTTGAAGAACACTTGCTACCTACTTCCAGCAGCTCCTCACTCTCTCCCTTTCTCTCTTTAATTTCGAACTAGCTTGAGGAATTGGTGAGGATTTTGTGAAGCCAAGGACTCCTATTTATAGCAAAGCCTTAAGTAGCCTCCATGCAAAATCCAATTGATCCTAGCCTTTGGTCTTTTTCTTGGTGAAGAGGTAAAGATCCCACCCTTACACCTCCCCCCAATTCGTCCCTCTCTCATCTCTCTCCTTAAGTTTTTGCTTTGTCCCCAAGTCATTCAACTTCCTTCCCAAGTTGTCTTGATTTCTCCCAAATGTTAATTTAGTTAGGTGTAAGTTGGTGTTTTAATTCATAATCCAATTTCACTTTTGAAATCCTAATTTTATGATTAGATTTATGGTGATTTTTAATTCTTGAAACACTTAGGTATGAATCCTAAAAGTATATGAAAATGACTTTGGGAATAGCCAAGTTGAAGCTCATAATTCACTGAGTTCAAATATGTACTTATTTTCAATACTTAATTTCAATATTTCAAGTTATGATTTAATTTCTATAGGTTCTCATCTAATTTCTTCTAATTAAGTAATTGCTTGCTCCCCAAGACAAACCACTTGCTCCCTAAGTTATCCCAATCTTCTCACACACACTACTTATTTGATTAATGTGTTTGTATTTTAAAATCATTTTTCCTCCTTGTCTTTTTAAACAAAAACCGTCCCCCTCCTTCATTCTTAGTGATCAATTTATGTCTTAAATGTTCTCACACATTCTAGAAGAAAAATTTCTCATTGGTCCACTTATTTGTGTAATTTATTTATTCCATCATTAAATAGAAATTTTCGTCCCTTAGTGATAATTTAGAAATAATTAGTTAAATCCCAATTTTAATCTCCAATATAGTGTTTTAGGGGTTACTATGCTTAATTACCAAAATTTAACAAGGTTTCTAATTTAATTTTGATGATTAACAACTCCTTGTATGCTAAATCAATATCGTTTGATCTTAAATTATGACCTTAAAAACTTAATCATTAACTAATTTAAAAAATTAATAGAATATCTCAATTATTGCAATATCAATTGCCCAATAATTGTTACTAATTTCCTCTAATTGATTTTATCATCCTCCGATGATTTTAATTACTTAGAAATGGTATAATTCCTAAAAATGATAATAAATCAATTAAAAATTTAGAGACAACACACTCTCTAATTTTAATACATATTTAGTTGCCTCTTAGGATTTATCATAACATTCTCAGGGTATTTTATGACCCACAAATTCACTTAGGGATTTTTAGCTCTTTATTTACTCTAATTTCATGAGAAATTACCTTTAGAAAATAAGGTAATTATTTCACTAGTTTTGAGACCACAAATTCACCTATTTCCAATAGGTATTATTTACTAAATTATGATACTTATCCTAAGTAGGATTTTTAGGGTATTACATTTCTGTATAGAATATAGATAGAAGAATGGATAGTGATCTGAGCTTTCTACCAAAGCTAAAGCAGTCCATATATGCATATTCGCAGTGGCATTTGAAATAGTTGAATTGAGTGCCATTGGATCCGAAATGAACAGTATAGGTGAAAAGACTGATTTCCCCACCATAATTGAAGGCAAAAAAAAAAACAGAGAGAGGAAGAGATCTGTATTGCGTAGTACCTTGACGGTGGCTCTGTTTGCCCGCGGATCTGTATTCGCAGTGCTTGCAGGAGGCTTCCCCTTTGGCCTTCTTCACTATCAGCAAGAGGGAGTTGTGGTTAGTGTTCGAGCAGATTTGGCGACAAAAACAAGCAAGCAAGCAGATTTGGAATGAAAAAAAAAACCATGCTTCTTTAGAACAGAAAACCAGAAAACAAAAACAAAAAACCCAAATTAATGGCGGGCTTACCTCTAAGATGAAAACGGCGCGATGGTGGCGGAGATTAATAGCGGTGAGAACTGAGAAGGAGATTTGATTTGAAATTTGGAATGGAAAAAAAAAAACCTTGCTTCTTCGTTCCCGATGCACGACCTAGAAGAAGACAGAGAAAAATTGAGTGAACCAGTCGAGTCTCACAGACCCGGCCAGTTTGCCTGGTTTAGTCAAACCGGCCGGTTCGATCGATCAAAACCCATTTTTCGCACATTTCCGATCCTCTATCCGACTCGGACTGGTTTTGAGCCCGGTTCACCAGGTTCTAAGTTGACCTGGCCGGTCCAAGCTGGGTCTGATAACTATGATCACAACCCTTGCCTCTGCAGTTTGCACACTTCACCGCCATTACCACAATTTCGTCGGGCTCCCTTCTCTTTGTTTTATATCATTTGCTACTCAATATTTGTTTTCCCATCTTTCCGTTCTCTCTCAGCCTTAACATGCCTTTAATCTCTCGTTGTCGCCACCATCCACCCCTTCTTCCATCGTCACCAACCATTCCCCCTTTATGCCTTCATCGTCTCAGCTTTTTCTCCCTTCCCTTTGCTTTATTTTGAGTCTTGTTCTGTGTGATTCTTTCATTTCTAGCTTCACGTGTATATATATTGTTTTCCTACAGAATTTAACTTCAAGTCTGTCGGATCTCTCATATGCTTTCACCTCCTTTTCAAGATTGAATATTAGCATTTATACTAGAATTATGTCACCCTTATATATATCTCATATATAGACTCTTTTTAAATTTGCTAAGGTTGCCATCTTTGACTGTGATTAAGATTCACTTAGTGATAGCAGTGGTGTCCTACAATACAACAACTCTTTCTTACCTTATTTTCAACATTGGTGGTCTTTGGCTTATTCTTTTGTAAAGCTAATTCAAACATACCATTGCATTCCCCCCCCCCCCCAAAAAAACAAAACCATTGCATACATAGACTTTGGGGAATAAAAGATTTTGCCACGAGCCTCATGTAAATCCAAATTTAATTGGCAAAAAACTAAGTTTATGTGATACACAAAACTCTTAATGATAGCTTTGTAGTAAATCTTGTATGATTACTTATAAGCTAGCACATGGTAGGTAACTCTAAATATTCTTCCATGTACTTGTAAATTGTGTATGATTGTGAATGACTATCTATCATAAAAAAAATATGGACTAAATTATATGTGTATATGTATGTATTATAAATTGATATTCTATATGAATAGAAGTATGAATTTTCGTACCTTGTCTTTTAATTATATTATCATTGATTGAATATATATTTGTCATGGTTGTTGCATTTGTGATGGATTTGAGTAAAGAGGAATTTGTATATTGAGATCTTTTACTATGTGGTATGTCATCACTCAATGCACAATAGATGACACTTGTTAGGGTCCCTTCTTCCATGTTTTTCCTTTGGCTAGTGTAATATCCAAAATTTTGGGATTTCAAAAGTTGGAATAATATATAGAGATTCATTATAAATTTTGGCCAAGAATAATTCTACTTTGGAATTTAGGCTTATTCTTCTCTTGATTCATTTATTATGGGGCTAAGGAATTTATTCAGCTACCTAAATTATTTTATTTGCTCTAGCCCAATTAAACTAACTCGACCCACAAGGAACTCCAACCCAATTTATTCAGCTACCAGTGTGATTTACTCACTGTATGAACATGCAAGACCAACGAAACTATACTTCCCCAGACCTTTCACCAAACATTTTAAATTCATCAACATTTACCCTTGATTGCTTCCAGCCGAACGAGACCCTTAAGTCTTTATATAAGAGTTGTTTCTTGAAATTCATTCATCTTTCTACAACAAAAAACTGAGATTAAGATAGAGGGGGGGGAGAGATAGAGGAGAAAGAAAGAAAGTCTGTTGTGATAGATCCTTTTCACCTTTCCCCAAGATCAACGACGAGGACAGGGGTGTGGGATTCTAGTGAAGATCACAATGTGCAGACTGGCA
Organism: Acacia confusa; assembly: GCA_037074495.1. Taxonomy (NCBI): domain Eukaryota; kingdom Viridiplantae; phylum Streptophyta; class Magnoliopsida; order Fabales; family Fabaceae; genus Acacia; species Acacia confusa. The sequence goes on from CM073509.1 coordinate 8,947,187, forward strand.
AGCTAAAGGTAGTCATTGGTTCTCTCTTCTTTTTAGTTTCTATTGGTTATTTTTCAATGGAACTTCGAGTGATAAACTGTAGAAGCAAACCCAGGGAGTTCATGCTAAAAGGAACTATAGAAACCAAGCCATAAGACTTCTCTGTTGCATAAAACATAGAATCTGGGGCTAAGTTAAAAAGAGATAGGGTTGTGTTTTTGAAATGCATATATCCATGTAATTTATGCATGATAAGGAAAAGAAAGCTTGGGCAATGTATTTATTCATATAATGGAAAACCGTAGGAACGACTCTGACATCATCTCATAACCTGTCATTATCTCAGCCTATACAATATATCGCAATCCCATCAATCTTCTTAGCCCAACCATTACCGCTTTCCAATACACCACAGCCTAACACATCAACACAAACACACAAACTCGAACCCGGCAACCACAACTCAACACGTCAATCCAAACATGCAAACTTGATCCCAGCAACTACAACTCCACACGTCAACCCAAACACATGAACTCGATCCTGACAACCACAACTCAACATGTCAACCCAAACACACGAACTTGATCCCGACAACCACAACTCAACACATCAACCCAAACACACGAACTCGATCCTGACAACCACAACTTAACAATCAACCTAAACACGCGAACTCAATCTCGGCAACCACAACTCAACACATCAATCGAAACACACGAACTCAATCCCGACAACCACTACTCAACACGTCAACCCAAACACACAAACTCGATCCCAACAACCACAACTCAACACGTCAACCCAAACATGCGAACTCAATCCTAGTAACCATGACTCATCACCTCAGCGCACACACTTATCACAATCTTGGCACCCTCTTTTTACATGGCACCCTCTAAGGATTCGATAAGCGCCTTTATGTAGGAATAGTCAGATTTATGAAAAGCGATATTACTATCAAGTCATGTAGTTAGGTACTTTACGACACCAAAATCACTAATGACAATGATAAACGTCTATAGGCATCTTGTGGCACCTCTGTTGATCCCGGTACTTTTAGATGAAATTTAAGGATTCAAACTTAAGATGGCTAACAGTTATCTTATTATCTTGTATGCATGTGTTTATGTATGATTAACCGTGTTTACTAGATAATTGCATATATGTATCCAAGCTATGGATTAGGGTTTTGTGTCCTAAAACAACGTTGTGTGTACCCTGAAGGGTTGTAGTCCTTGGCCGATAACTGCAGTTACGGTGCGACTTGTTTACTATAAATTTTTCGGTGCTTAACATGTATTTTGTGGTCATTGATAATTCATACTTGCATATAAGATTAACTGTTATCCTGGGGTTCATTCATTTGAACTCCAGACTGTGTAAAAGAAACAGGTAGTAGTTCGGGATCAAGAGGCAAGGTGCAGTTGTAAGGATTATAGCAGAAGAGACTTTTGTGACAATATATTTAGTTGGAGTATATTAACTTTGTTTATCATTTGCCAACTTTCATATTATTGTATTAAATGACCTATGGGATAGATGTCGCCTATGAGAAAATGTATCATCACGTTTTCAAATTAGGTTATTTTATCAAAGTTTTATTCCGCAATTAAGTCGTTCAAATCAATTCGATGCTTGTGCACGATAACTTTGATAAATAAATTCCTCTTAGGGCTGAGTGTGACATCCAGGATTGTATTAGAGCTATGAGACATGTGACACCTTCTTAGTTGTGTTCTTTTAATGAGGGGAGACATAATCCATACTTAAGTTCTACACCTTTTGCTTGGTGTATCTTAAGAACTGATGAGCTTAGGACAATCTAGTCAAATGAATGGATTTCAGTTAGATGATGTGCTAGCTTATGACTCTAATCAACAGTATAAGGATAAATAGTGATGTAATGAAGGTTGCATATTCCATAATGCATAATTCTATAGCATGTGATGTGATGAAACTATATATTGACGTAATGATGATTTAATTTGTAATTGTTTTATATGAGGAATATAGTATATACCACTATATACATAATTAGCTCATTTTTATCATATATGATTTGCTTGTGTAGTAGAAACTTTTAGTAGTTACTGAGATGTGGAATCTCATCTCTTTATATTAACATTTTTCATGTAAATGTTATAATAAAAAAAATAAGGGAAGGCACAGGTGGAGTGAGCCTTGAAGGTTTGTCATGCTCTTGAAGCACATGTTATGCCACTTTATATTGGATTTCCATGATACAAGGATTACTTTTGTCTTAAATTCCTTTTATCAATAAATTTTTTAAACTAAATCTTTCAAATAACATTTGGAACTATTTGATAAGTGTCTTTTGGACTTGTATATTAAGTATATGAGTTTATAAGAATGAGGTGTTACAGATATACTATCTAGTTGTTACACCTCCTTAAACATGGAGTTTTATGCTCATGAACCTTCTTTTTCTTAACAAGATTGAGTTTTCTTAACATTCCCTCTTGGTCGCTATCTCAGTCGTCCTAGACTATCAAAAGAATTCCTAACTCTGGTCACCTTTCTCCTTCTAGTGTGTAGTGGGCATTGCTATGTACATGTTCTTTCCTTTGCAGACTATCTAGTCCCATCTTAGACACATTCCCAAGAGAGTGTATAATTCCATCCCCGTGCTTTGTCTAGATCCATAGACCTGTTCCTTGGAGAGTGCATGGTTCCACCCTAGAGCTCTATCTAGATGTTTTAACCATCTAGTTTTGCCTAGATCTTTTGGCCGTCTAGTTCCACCTAGACCAAATATTGTCTAGTTCCGCCCAGACTCGAAAACCATCTATTTATGTCCAAATAAGCTTGGCATTGTTCCTATTCTATCTAGATCGATGCTTACTCCAAGTTGTTTTTGGTTCATGGTTTCATCCAAATCCGCTCAACTTTGTTTCTATTTGTTCATATGGATGCTTGCTCCAAAATGTTACTTTTTAATCCACCTGCTAACAAACTCAAGATGATCTTGAGCTTGGAGGGGAAATTTAGATATTATTATATCTTATATTAATATTTGATATATTCTCATGTTGAGATATTATAGCTCATTTTTTTATATTTAAAATATCTTAGAAATATTATTATTAGAGTTTATATTTTATTAAGATTTATTTATATTATATTTTATGATTAATTTGGGTTATGCTTTATCTATATAAAGGCTCTTGTATTTTCATTGATTCAAGGAAAGATTAGGCACTAAGGATTCAATAATATTCTAGATGTTCTTGTTTCCTCTCCACTATAATCCTTCAAATTCTAACTACCAACAAAACATAATAAAGTTAAAACCAAACAATCATAACTAATTCAAACGTGATATCACAACTACGACCCATATTCCATAGAAGACAACCAACAAAACATAATAAAGTTAAAACCCAGGAATCATAGCTAATTCAAATGTGATATTACAACTATGACATAGTCCATAGCATATAAGAAACCTATGATTTAAACGTGGTAAGAACATTGAAGTTGGATGACGTTTCATGTGCCATTCTTTGAGTCTTTTTCCATCTTGATTGGTTTGAGAAATTTCATTTTGTGAGCATTGTATACATTTTTGTTCTAAAGAAGTTGGGTTAAGAGGAACATCACTTGCAAAATGAATGACAAAGTGATTTTGTAGCGATTAGTCTTCAAAACCACTACAAAATGCAAATGGCTAGCAAATTTATGGCGATTTCTTATGAAATCGCTACACAGTTGAAGCCTATACAAGCAGCTTTCCACACAAATTATACTCTGTGAAGAATTTGCAGCATGAAGTCAAACATTGGTTTCAAAGTAATTGCATGCCCATAAAACTTTACAAATGGGATGTGATTGGTATCCTGTTAGTATATTATGTTACCTATCACCATATTTGCATTTTTTTCATCTAGTCGCAACTACTTTCATACTAATGTTTAGTTTCCTGGTACAAATTCTTCATTCTATAATAATGAAAGTTTGTAGTAGTTATAAGCAAAATTGTTACAAAATGCAAATAGTCTTAAATATATGTAGCGGTTTGTACGAAAAACAACTATAAAATGAAAAAAGTCTTTGTATTTGTAGTGGTTACTCCTAGAGACCGCTAAAAAAATGTAAAGAGTCTACATCTTCATAGCGGTTACTCACAAAAACCACTACAAAATGCAAAGAGTCTCCATATGCGTAGTGGTTTTGTTGACTGCTACAAAGTGTCACAGGGAATGATGTAAATTGTAGCGGTTCATGTAGCAATTTTTTATAAACTGCACAAATGTTAAAGTGTTTAAATGAAATAGTGAACAACAAATTTTTCATTCTTGTGATAGTTAAGTAAAGTATTTACATAGTAATGGCTTCAGGGAGAGATTTACAAAAGGGAAAGGAGGGGATGCGTGCTACAACACCTCGACATAGGGGTTAGTTGTAGAAGGCAACATAGGGGTAGAAATGTCTTCGTGCAATCGCAGTAGGGGACCCAACCTCAGTAGTTGTTCCAAGAGGAGATGATCCCATAGGAGGCGACCCTACATGTATAGTAGGCGACCCTACTGCCTCATATTTAAGGTGAGGAGGTTGAGCTCAATGTTAGAGACTTTGACCATAACGAGTTTGACTTTAATATTCCTATACACAAGATGGATCGGTTTCTAGATCGATCGGGAGATCACTTAGGATTAGGGGAACCCCCGATCGTCATTTTCAAGGGCGACTAGGTTTAACATGGAAGTTGAAGGTAAAATTACTTATTGTTTTAATAAATTTAATATTTAAATTCCATATGCTTTATTAAAAGTGAATCTAAATAGAATAAAAATGTTGTAAATTTTGCAAATCCATAGCAGAACTTCACCTCAACGAAGTTGGACATGATCGATGTGAATGGGATAGACAGGCCTAAGGTTATAGTTATATTGAATGAGGCCACGAACTAGTTGATCAGGAATGGAGGTCATCTATTCAACTGTTGGTTGAATTACCCAAGTTGGAATTGGTTGTGATTCCCTATCCACTTCCAGACTTAGAAGCAAGTTCCGAAGTTTCTAAAAGATAGAGCATGTGAAGAAGTTGTTACAATAATTAATTTCATTTTATTATATTATAGATGTAAATAGTTATAATTTAGGGATTTTCTTAATTAATTATTAATTCAATTGTGATACATCACAAGTTTAAAGTCTGTGACAACAGGAAAAGGTACACACCAATCAAGATGGGGAATGGTTGGAAGAACCAAAAGAGTTATCTCTTCAAAATGATGAATAAGGATGGGATGATTCCTTTACAGTAGCTTATTAATACCAAATAACAGGATCCAAGACTTTTGATATCACCTACGTGATCTGATATTTTTTAAAGTTAAATTATGAATTGTTTTATTTTTACTCCAACTGCATTTATATATATATTTTTTAAAATTCTTTCTAGAGAAGAAGACTCAGGAGGAGAACCATCAAACAAACTATGAGGAATTATTCGCATACACCCATAGACAGTAGAACGAGACGACGACTTCTCAGTAAGCAAAGGATGCCATTGTAGGTTAAATACATAAAAATAATAATTTATGTAATTTACATGCAATTGTTTCATAATGTCTTATAAAATGCATGCGCCAAAGGCAAATTCAACAGACTCAAGAAGAGCTACAATAGTCCCAAATCCCGGAGTCACACAGATCTGTAGATCCCACTACCCCTTGAAAGTTGGTCTAGGCCCAGTTGAGGACAACTTCTCTCTCATTTTCTCTCACTCATTAACATTTTTTTTGGAGAGGTTGAGTGCTGAACAAGCCTATCAAATATGGTTAAAAAAAAAAAAATCTTTCATTTTCATTTTTTTCCTTTCTTATAATTCTCTTATACTAATTATTTTTTTAATCATGAACGTTAAGGACTTTCCTTCAACATTCAATCAACATTCATTTCATAATCAAATATCATATAATGGACAACACAATAAGCTTATATTATATACACATTCTCCTATTATACCTATATAATATTCATAATCAAATATCATCTACCAATATTATTCTTAAAAAATATTAAATTTTATCATATAAATTGTCAATTAAATAATAAAATAAAAAAACTCAAATTACTGTTTTTTTTAAATGTAAATATTTGTAGCGGTTTTATAACCGCTACAAATTTTGGAGGAAAAAAATTTCGGCGCAATTTTTAAAATTTCTCCACAATTTTTTTAATAAAAAAGTAACATATTCTTAGCAGTTCTATAATCGCTAAAATGTTGATTTCAAATTTTTTGTGCCATCTTTTCAATTTCATCCAATATTGTAGTGGTTTTAAAATGATTACAAACTTTTTTTTGCCAATTTTTAAAATTTTGTGTCACCTTTCAAACTTTTACCACAATTTTTAAAATTTTGTAGACGTAGTTAGTAGCTATTCTTAAACTGATACAAAGTTGTCTAATTTCAACTTGTAGCGGTTTTTTAACCACTATAAAATGTTGACATAGTATATCATTTGAATGTCATCCTATATAGATTGAATCGTTACAATATCAATAGCAATTTAGATACATAAGTAGCGATTTTATGAACCACTACAAAATAGTTTGCAATAATATATGTTTTAGCAATTTTTCCAACCACTACTAATGTCATTTGTACTGATTAAAATCGCTACAAATAGGCACGTTTAAATACTATAAAAGGTCCTCTCTTTTTTAAAAAAAAAATAATGTCATGGTAAAATTAGACTAAGGAGTTAAGAAACTTTATGCTTTGCCTAATAAGCTACCTAGAAATTTTCAAAACATTTGTCATATATAATTTAGCTATCCAATTACCTATTCATTTTGATAAGTTGCTATTGACTCCTTACTTTGCCATTATATCTAAATAAGTGCTTTGAATTAAGAAGTATACTTACATGTCCAAGAAGATTAAGGTTGTATTCTAGATATACAAATCCTCTATTCTTTTTCCCGCTGAAAATTTCAAACACTATGACACCAAAGCTAATGATATCAGATTTCATTGAAAATTGTCCATACATAGCATACTCAGTAACCTAACATAATAGATAGAAAAAACCCCAGAGTTGGGAATAGTATCTAGGAAGACTTGTCTAAAGAAATTGTTTGAAGTCACTAGAAGAAGTAAGGGGAAATCATTGTCCAATGTGTTCCTACATTATTACCTCACAAATTACTTTTCACAACAACAATACCAGCTTTGGTTCCAAGCCAATTTTACCACCTCTATCTCGATGCCATTTAATTCTAGTTTTTGCCATGTCATTTATTAGAGCCGTCAAAACGGATCAGACCCATAAAGCCGGCCCATTTAACCTTGGCCCTTTAAGGGCCGAGCTTGAAAAATGGACGAAATATTTGAAATTAACCCTAGAGGGTCAGCCCTGACAGGCCTCAAGCTTAAACGGGCCGGCCCTGGAGAGCCTCGGGCCAGCCCTGCAGGCCCTTTTCTCTATAGTTTTTTCTTTTTTTTTATTTTTAAATTTATTAATTTATATATATATTTTGTATTTGTTATAGAGTTATTTATCTATTTAACTACAAATACATAATAACTATACTCTAATTTTATGATTTGATTTATTATTTTTTGCAAATAGAGATTATGAATATATTCATGATGCGGGAGAAAAGTTTCATGATATTCTTACTTATGAGCTTGGGGCTTCTGCTCGAAGTGAAGAACAATCAAATATCGTTAAAATCGATGATAGTAACGAAGATGACGAAAATAATAGTCATCGTACTAATTATTGTAATTTACTAATTATATTTCTTTAAAACACACAAAGGAAAAATAGTTAAAATTTGGAATAAATAATTTTCGGGCCCTGCAGGCCACCCTGGCCCTAGTGCTCTCGAGCCGGGCTTTGAAAAATATGTATTTTTCTTACTTCAGGCCCTGAAGGGCCAGCCCTGTTAGACCCTGACCCTTCACAGGCCAGCCGTGATTGACATCTCTATCATCTATTAAAATATCATTGGTGTGTAGCATTTATTGTTCTCATCTCCCCTTTTATTTCACTTTGTCACATGCTCTTTCAGATTTGCGAAGCTCTTGTAAGCTTAAACTTTCCCCACTTCCCTTATTCCTCTGGCACAATTTCAAATTATTGTAGTTAAAGAGGAGTGACACAGTTGGCTAAGACATCTATCTTTACCCTAAAAAGGAGGAGGTTCAATTCACGCGGGTCGATATGAGGGTCTCTTTGGTGGACGATCTATAAGTACCTCTAAAAGCACTCTTTGAGCCTGGAGGCATGCCTGACCCTAGTGGGTTACCGGTATCTACCCCATCTAAACTTTTTCTTATAAAAAAAAAAATCAAATTATTGTAAGCTTCTTCTGTGATTTATGCTTCCGTCATTTTTTTTGCCATCTGAGCTAAGCCTTTATCAGGCCATCTAAACTAGGTCAAAGATTGGGCCATCTGAGCGAAGTTGAAGATCGAGAGGGAAGAGAGGTTGAGAGTGAGAAACCCAGTTTTTGACGAAAACGCGAACCTAATGGGAAGAGAGGGGGACTCTAGAGGTTCTGCAAGAGAGACCGGTTTGGGAGATTTGAGGATGTAATTTTTCTCTCTCCATGTTTATTTTCAGATCTTTGCAAGATATTATTTTCTTCGTCTTCCTTAAAATTCAAAATGCACCTCTATTTGTACCACTCATCTTTATGCCCCGTCTCTCTCTAAAGAAAGTTTCTCATTTTTTCTTCATTCTCTCGCTCCAAGCTTGCTGACGAAATACGTTGGTTAGCAGAGTTGATTTGATTTTTCCGGGTCTGTAAGTATTTCAATGCTTTGTTTTTCTTAGTTTTGTTAGTTCCTGTGTAGTTAAATTGCTCTTATTATTTTCTCTATTTGGCTAATTATTTTTTAGGAAAACGGGAGCTGTCAAGAATATACATTACATAGCAATGGGTCTGGGCCATATGTCAAGAAACTTGGCTTTGTGAGGGGAGGAGATGCTTGCATGTAATTTGAGGGAATATGGGATCTCATTTCTTTATGAATTGTGAGTGCTAAATTTGTTCTCTCTACAGCAAACCCAAAAAAGGCTTAGATTGTTTCATGATAAGTCCCTTGCTGATGTAGATACCTATGAAGTATGAACCTCTTCTTAAGTTCTATAAATCTCTTTTGTGCTGCAGAAAAACTCACACTGTTTCTGTCAATTTGTTGATTTTTTGATGTAACATAATGGATAAAAGTGAAGTTTTATAGTGTATTTGTGAAATTCTTTTGAGGTTCAAGAAGCACATATTTCTCTGTTCACATTAATCCCGACTTTTCACTTGTTAATCCTTTTCTGACATTATTTCCGTTTCTCCCAAAAATATATAACGCATGCTTGTGGGTTTTGTTGTTGCCTGACTTATATGATATATTTTCCATACATATTCTCTCTTGACAAAAATCCAAAGAGTATATGCAATTTAATTTGTTAATATCTAGAGTCTTAATGGTGCATTTGAGATTTTTTCCTCTATGTGCCTTTTCTCTGACCAAACTACTTTTAAGCAAACGTATAAAAGGTACAACTGATTTTCTAAGGTCAACATATCTGGCTTTCTACTTTTATATGTATCAATACCTTTTAGCATAGAGTTAGACTATCCTTTTGGATGGTAGAGGTTTGTTGTAAGTATTTAAAGGATGGAGGCTGATGCCCTATCACTCAAGCAGTGAAGAGGCCTTCAACACCTAATTCTCTGGCCAAAGTTTGCCTCTGTGTGCTTAGTCATAGCATGGATTACCACATCCATAGACATTACATGGCTACTTCCATTGGTACTTCTTCTGCTTTGGTAAGTCAAATTGCCCCATGTAATTTAATGCTAAAACTATGTGTGTTTTTTTTTTTTGTAATTTTGATTGTTTTTCATCTTCACATTGAATATGTGTAGTATAGCTTTTATTGAATCTGTATCATTTCCACATGACAAAGGATCATTTTTCTTTTTCAGGATATATTTTTCTGATTTGATTTGAAAACATAGGGGAGAATTTCTTTCGTTATATCTAAAAGGTTTTTTCCTCACTATTATGTTCATTGTATAATGTGTAATATATTAAATGATATTTTCAGAAAACGCTCATGGACTTTTATGCCAATGCAATTCTATTTCTAAATTTGAGCAGCAAAAGGCTAAAAGTATTGATCAATTATGTTTGCCCTTGTTATACCTTGGACATTTAAGGAAGTAGTGACAGGATCTTTATGAGAGTTTTTTTAAAAAAATATTTGCATAATTTATAGAGGTGGATCAATTATATTTCATAGATTTTTTTAAAAAAAATAATAATCAAAATCTGTGATTTGTTTGCTTCACTGGTTATTGATTATGTTGTCACATTAATGAAATGCTTTCACAATTTTAGAAGATAAGTTATGTTATAATGTTCATTGTGTTGTTTTTTTTTTTTTGCCAGTGAAGTTGACGAGACTTTATAGGTATTGTGTAGATTTTTTCACCTACTCCAATATCTATAGATTTCTTCATTTATTTAGGGATTGTATAGATACACAATGGAATTGTTGAACATTTGGATTATGCATTTAGATACTATCCTTCATAAGAGTGGAGGCTGGAATAGTTTTGGGAACAGAATTTCATCTTTGACAATCTTTTCTATTGCATTAGGAGTGGTTGAACTTGATATGACTAAAAAATATTCTTACTTGCTCCCTGATTTTTTTAGCTGTAAGTTATATTGAAAGTATTTTTTTTTTTATCATTTTGGAATTTTGTATATCACCTTTTTACTGTGATGTTGATGTAGTAAGTACAACATATTTTTCTACCTTTATTTTGTTCTCCTTTACTCTCATGGTCTTGATAAGTTGCCGGAAGTGGAAATAATGTGATTAATGTCATAGGATTGCCTTATTTAATTGTATCACCTAGATTGCTAGCTGAAGGATTATCCTCCTTTCTAGGAACTTGGTGTAATACAAATCTGAACTTTGAGCTGTGTGTAGGTTCCTGGTATCTCCATTCAATTTATCAGTTATATACCTGTTAGTTTTGTTATTATCGAGTTACTGTGGATCATGACGTTTACCCAACTTTGCCGCTTTACTGTTCATTGAGGAATAGAATTTTGATAAAACACAATAGTTTTTTTGCAGTGGTTAAAGGCACTCTAGACATTTTGAGTAGATGATGTAAGGGTGCAATGAATGCGTTTATCAAAACATATTTAAATTTATTCTATAATTATTTACAGGTGTGCCATTGGAAATTATTTTTCTTCAATTTTAGAATTATAAGACACGTATATAGCGTATGTTAACTCAAGATCTATGACAACTCGTGTTAAATAAGCTCGTCTTGGACAATATTCAATTGTTTCCTCTGTGCAAGAAAACTAGTAGAAGCCAGGCCTTCTTTTGCCAAAGCATCCACAGCTATATTCGTGACTCTTCGGATATGATGAATCTGCAGCAACCGATTCCTACGCATTAACTCCTTGACTTCAAAGTAAACTAAGCTCGCCAATGAGAGTTGGCACAGATGGTAAGGGATTCAGAACTAAGCCCTTGGGTTATGGATTCGATCCCTTCTGCCGTCGTTGAGACTCCTTTGGTAGGCGATCTCGTAAGTCCCCAGTAAGTGCTTATAAAGCCCAGGGTCTTGTCCCCCCCTTTGGTAGGGGACTGGTGTCGAATTTTTCCAAAACTTTTTTATAACAAAAAAAAAAAAGTAAACTAAGCTCCCCCTATCCTCCAGTGTAGATGTAGATTCGCCTCTGACTCCAGGCACACCTTCCTAAAACCCAATTGCCACGCGAGTTGAAGACCTTTAAGGATAGCTCATGCCTCTGCTTTGAATGCAGAACATGATCCCAGACAATGAACGAAACCACCAACCCAACTACCTTCATAATTCCTTATCACACCTCCACATCCTGCACGAGTCATATATCTAGACACCGCCCCATCCACATTGAGCTTAACCAATTCGAAATGTGGGGGTGTGCATCCATCTCGATGGAGATCACGGAACTGAAATCACCTCGTCCCCCATGTCCTGAATATGAACAAAGCTTCCCCAGCTATGTAATATAACCTCTGCTGGATTGATAGGCTTAGAGAAATCTTCATCAAACAAAGCGTCATTTCTCCATAGCCATAGCCTCCAGATTGTAACACCCTATATCAACTGCCATTCTGCAATCTTCTGGAAACCCATCTCCCTTTTAAAATTCATCTTTTTCTCCAGTCTCTTAAGTTAGCAGAGAAAAAAGCCAAAGTAAAGGAGGGATCTAGTATGACCAACCACATTTTTCGGGCATATTCACAATCCTTAGGATATACAAGATTGTTTCTTCATCGGCATTACAATGTGGGCACAATGAGGATTTGCGCGACCAGGAGCCCCACTAAGCCTTAGTAAGTAATGGATTATTAAATGCAACCCATATGAAGACTTATACGCTCCGCTTCTCTCTACCTCCAAATATTTAAACAGTGGGTTTTCAATGTTACCAAAATTATCCTCCACAAGCGTATATGCACTCCTAATTAAGAAGACTCCATTCTTTGTTTCACTTCATGACAGAATATCCCCACCTAAATTAGGCCTAGGCGGAAGCACAACAACCAAATTCTTTGACACTTGTCCATGAAGAATTTCACATCTAGTCCATTTCTCACATTCCATTTAGACCCATGCTCAACTAAGTCACTCTTCTTAACAATGAACTTCTACAATAAGGAGTCCCCAATTCAGGCACAGAACAAACTCGAATCCTCCCTGTACATGTCCTTCGGAGACAAAACATCCACCCATAGTCCCTTAGCACCAGTAACCAAGCCCCACGCTATTTTATTCCCACACACACGGTTCAAAGACGAAATCCTCCTGAATCCTAGACCACCCTCGGAAGCACAATTTGTTCCTGGTAAACCAAAATTGGAATATGGGCTACCTGTATAGGATAAATAGGGATCGCTCTTAGAACAGATCTCGTCAAAATTGGAATATGGGCTACCTGTATAGAATATGGAGGATTTGATAATACTCACCTTTTCTCCTGACATATTGCATAAGTGATTTAAACATGAATCATACATAAAGCTTGAGATTTTGTAGCCACACCGAAGAGGAGTAAACCATCCACAAACATAAGGTTAGATATCACAGGTCCATTCTTTGAAACAAGACTTAGTCTCCAGTTACCAGAAGAAACCTCATCACTAATTAAATGCGATAACTTATCCATGTATAAAACAAACAGAAAGGGAGAAATAGGATCTCCTTACCTAAGACCCCTTTTGGCTCAGAAAAATTTAGTTAAAGAACCGTTCCACAAGACATTATAAGAAACAAAGGAAATACAATGCATTATCACATAAATGAACTCAGGTTCCATACCAACCTCCATAAGCACACGCTTAATAAAATCCCAACGAAGCCTATCATAAGCTTTTTCTAGGTCGATTTTCATGGCCATCAACCCCTTTCGACCTTTGGATTTCTTCATGTTATGAATGATCTCCTGGCCAACAATTATATTGTCATGTATCTTCCTTCCTTTAATGAAACTTGCCTAAAAGGGAGAAATGATTGAGTTTATCAGCAGCCTTAAGCGTTTAGAGATTACCTTAATCACACATTTGTAATGAACCCAACAAAGTGATATTGGCTGGAAGTATTTAACTCTCTTCGATTTATCTCCCTTGGGAATTAGCGAAATTAGTGTCCTGTTATGTGCCTCCAAATCATGGTTCCCTTGAAATATAACTTTCACAAAGTGCATAGTGCTTCTCCCACTACATTCCATTTAGAATGGAAGAAACTAGGGGAAAACCATCAAAACCAGGGGCTTTGTAAGGACCCATGGCAACAAGTGCATGCATAATTTCTTCATCCTTAGGAATCGTCCCTAGATGCTTTAAAGAATCACTACCCAAGATTGGAAATTGGGCACTAATTGGGAACCAATGAGTCTGTGCTCCCTCCTCTTAGTACAAGTCATAGAAATGGTTCAAAACCATTATTGGGTGTCTTCATCATTGATTGAAACATCCGTATTATCCTTCGACATTGAAATTTTATTCCTCCTTTGTCTTCCATTTGCCATGACATGATAGTAGTGAGTATTTCTATACCCTTTTGTTATCCATTCCTTCCTCACTTTTTGGAACCACTTAATTTCTTAATTCTTCAAAATTCGCTCAAGCTCTAATTGTAGTTCCTTCTCAAGCGTATGAAGAAACCTTGAAATGGGGTAGGACGGTGATTTCTGTCAACCTCCCAACCTTGCAAGGACTCGCCTTTTGTCTTTCTCAACTAGCCCAAACATTGATATGTTCCATTCTGTAAGTGCTTCCTATACTGTAGTTAATGAAATTCCCAGGTCAACATTACCACGCCAGCTCTTCCGAAGGAATTCATCAAAAGAATCGTGACCCAACCATATGGCTTCAAATTTGAAGGAGCGAACCCAACGATGGTTTTGTGGGTCTTGAAACTTCAGTAAAATGGGATTATGATCCGAGAAAGTGGGCCGAGGTAGAACTTGTAAACAATAATCACCCAGATTAGCAAGAAATATACGATTCCCAAAAGCTCAATCCAAACGTTCAAAGAGGCAAGAATACTCCTGAATAAATGGACACTTATAGGTAAACTTTGCTCCTAGAAACCCCAAGTCCGATAAGTCACTTTTTTTCAGGGAAAAAAATAGAGAATACAATAAAACTAGGCCTTTTGTCTCTCTACCATAACCATGCCTCTGCAGTTTGCATACTTCAACGCCGTTACCACGGTATCGTAGTGCTCCCTCTTATTTGTTTTATATCATCTGCTATTCAACCTGTTTTTCCCATCTTTCTGTTCTCTCTCAGCCGTAACATGCCTTTAATCTCTCATCACCGCCACCATCCATCCCCTCCCTCCGTCATCGCTTACCGTTTCCACCTTCTGCCATTGTCGTCTCAGCTTTTTCTCCCTTCTCTTTGGTTTATTCTAAGTCTGTTTTGTTCTGTGTGGTTCTTTCACTACTGGCTTCATTTTTATATATATTGGTTTTCTAGAGAATTTAACTTCAAGTCTGTCGGATCTCTCATCTCATGTGCCTTCACCCCCTTGTTAAGATTGAATATTAGCATTTGTACTGGAATTATGTCCCCCTTATATATCTCATATATAGACTCTCTTTTAATTTGCTAAGGTTGCCATCTTCGGAAGTTTCAATGATTAAAGAAAATGATGGTAGCTATTCCACTTCCTCAACACACGAACAACAATCCTCCACATTGTCCAATGTTGAGGGAACAACCCCATAAGCTAACTTAGGTAGATGAACTCAGTCCATGATAGGCCTACACTTGATGTCAATCATACTATCCTGTTCGGAACATAAAAAATGCAGCAGTGATTAGAATATATTTTTTAAAGAAATATAATTTGACTGTATGTTTAGAAAAAGCCTTATCGATAATTGTGCATACCTATTAAAGTCTGGTTACATCTGGCTCACCTACTTACATAGGCATCATCCTCAAAGGCTACACTACATTACATTGTACATATTGCTTGTCCTCAAATTTGAAAAGATCAAGGTTGATTTGTATAGCTTGAAAGACGGTCATTGAAGCAATGGTCAAGTTTATCATTCAAAAATAGTTACTCGGATCAGGTTTCTCTCATCATTCATTTTTTCATCATCTCTCATAATCCTTAAATTATGTCCATCTAATCAATCTAAAATGTCACACCATCAAGCTATACTCCTTAGATTATTTTTTTCTCTTTCCAATCAACGACCCAGATAGCTCATAAGAAAATGGATAATGAAATAATCTCCTTCCTATCCACTCACCTGGATTTTCAGGATCTGAAACGCCTTGGTGATTTGTACTATCAACAGAAAAAACTAGCAATCACAATAGACACTATATCCTTGGTTAAGTTTGAGAAAACAGGAAGAACTATCTACATTAGCATGATCAAGCTTAAAAACAATCAAGCTTTGGAAGATGGTATAAAATTGAATGGGCTTATTCACTTCATAAGTACAAGTCTAGTAATCCAGCAAACATAGATAATGTTTCTAAGGAAATAACAAATGACAACAGAAAATGTTGAGAATTTGAAAAAAAAAAAACACAAACACACACACACATCAGTCAACATAAGCCTACGAAGGAAGAAACTTCAATGACTACACCATTTTCCTTGGCAGTGATATAGCTGAGGCTCTTTCTTCCTATATAATCAAAAGAGTCAGTAAGTGATGCAGGAGATTCACACAGCAATTTATTGCGAACTGAGCTACACTGAAATAATTCAATGATTTATGAGGTTATATCAAAACATCAAGCACTGCTTTCGTGTAATCGAACACCATGCAAAGGACAATAATGAGCTAACAAATTTTTCATCTCCATGAAAACTTTTAGCCACCACATTATTTTTTCTTTATTTAATTTAAACATAAACACAAGCATGAAAAAAATGTGATAAAGCATTATTTTTCACCTCAACATTAGTCTTTCCTAACCATTAAGAATGTTTGAAGAAAGGAAATGACCTCTTATCAATCAAGAGCAAACAAATGACACACATCGAAGTTGGAACCAGCTTTCATCCGATGCAATAACCATTCACTGCCCTCTGCTGCAATGAAGTTGCATCGTTTTGGCAAAAAAATGCTAAGCCTGTGCCCTTGTAAAAAAAAATCAAAATACTGACTGTTATTAAAAAGATACTTTAAGATACTGAACGATACTTAAAAAATACTTCATGATCTTAGAAAATTATTTTAAGCTTTTGAAAAAATATTTAAGGGAAATGAATGGTACTAAAAAAATACTTTATGATACTAACTGATGTTGAAAAAATACTTCATGATCTTAAAAAATTATTTTAGGATTTTGAAAAAATATTTTAAGGAAATAATAGCATTGAAAGGATACTTCAGGATATTGGAAAAATATTTTAAGATCTTGAAAAATTATTTTAGGATCTTAAAAAAATATTTTAGGCTACCGATTGATACTAACTGATATTTTAGGGTACTAACTTATACTAAGAATATACTTCAGGATATTTTTTCAAGATCCTAAAATAATTTTTTAAGATCATGAAGTATTTTTTTAGTACTGTTTAGTATTTTGAAATATTTTTTAATACCAGTCAGTATCCTGAATTTTTTTTAAAAAAAGGGCACGGGCTCATCATTTTTTTGCTCACTTCATTGCAACGGATGGCAACGGATGGTTATTGCTTCGGATGAAAGCCGGTTCCATCTAAGTTGGTGAGTCATTCGGAAGTGTTGAATGATTAAAGAAAATGATGATAGCTATTACACCTGCTCAACACACAAACAACAATATTCTTTTAGTTCATTGCGTTTGGGCAAGCCATGTGTAACCCAACACAGAACATTGTACACGCTGAAATATCTGTACACAAATGATAAAGAATAAACAAACTTGAGAAGTACTAGCCAAAGAGAGTTGGTATGTAATACCCTAATTTTCCAATTCTCATAAATTTTATATTTTATGGATTATTAGTAAAATACAAAAGTGAATATGTGTCTCAAAGAAATATAATTTATTTAATATATTTTCTTCCAAATTTAATTAAGAAATTCATATAAATATGATATTTGATTGGTAGATGAAAGGTAAATAGTTATGAGGTAGATTTTCATGTGACATTTGATTAGAAGATGAGTTTTAGTAGATGGAAATGAAGGGTAGATGCTTATGAGGTAGATTTCCATGTGATATTTGATTGGAAGATGAGTTTTAGTATATGAACATATTTATGGTTGATGGGTAGTTAGATTAACATGTGATTTTTGAAAAGAAGTTGAGACCCAAAACTCTATAAATAGAGCTTGAATTCCTGTTCATTCTTCACACCAAAACTCAAATCAAAATAGAGATTAAGGCAAGATAGAAGCAAGAAGAAGAAGGAGTAGGAACTTCAAGAGGTAAGTTCTTGAGCTCTAGTTTATAAATTTTTGGTAGAATTATAGTTTAATTCAAGAAATTATAAAGTAAATTTCTGTACATATTTTTAAGGTCTCTAATGAGTTTAAAACGAAAATTAGAGTGAAAACATGATGGGAAATGATTTTTGAGATCAAATGAATAATATTGTGAAAGTTGAGAAAATTCCCAGATTTCAGTTTTTCTGGTGTCAGTCACGTTGTGGGAATTATTTTAAATAGTAAATGATCTTTACAAATTATGAAATTTTCCAGATATAAAGTATACATCCAGGGCTTTCTTTTGATATAAAATTTGTAATTTTTCAAGCTTTTTGGAAGAAGATATGAATTTTTGAAGTTAAGCCATTTTTACTGGAATAAAATCTGAGCAACGTTGAGAAACGTATAAACTGGGAATTACTCAATAATTCTGGGTGAAAATTATTATTTTTCCTCAAAAATAGACATCCTAAGAGTTCTAGGGAATTTTACGGATCCTCATTTCAAGTTTTGTAGAGTTAGTTATGGTTTTTCAAAGTTATCGAAAAATCTACCCAGAAAATACTGCATCATGTTTTTTTTAATTAAATGTAAGGGCAAAATTGTAAATAACAAAGCCACCAAGGGTAGAGAGGTAAATAGAGGTGGAAATATCTCTTAGGATATTATTCTAAGTAATATGGTGATATGTTAGGATATCTGAGAAGTCTGGGGCCGGATTCAAAAATCGGACATATTGGTAACTATGTAGTGAAAGGTACGTTCGCGTACTGTAACTTTAACTCTCCTATGACTTGTATGACTTTGATATGATTGATTGAATCATGAGTATCTGTATTCATTTAGCTGTGGGTTGTTGTGCATATATGATAAATGTTAAATGTATGTTGTGATTATCTATCATATATTGTTTATACTTTTCATATAAGGTTAACTGTTACCTGAGATTCAATGTGTATTGAATCTCAGATTTGAGTAAAAGTTTAAGGAAGAATACTGGATTTGAGTAAGCGATACGGACGATGTAAATGGAGCCGTGAAGAGGCACTGATCAAGAATAGAGTTTGAAGAAGGTTAGTCCATGACATGAATTCGATAAGGTTATTTCAAACCAATTGGTGTTTAAACTAAGAACGGGTTGTCGGTGGGTTGTCACAAGTCGCCGTGAAAGACGGGGAGACTCCCATTAGACTAAACATCGATCTGGCCAATTTGATTGATTAACTGCGTTGGATTCCAAGCCATAGGTCTATTTATAAAGTTGATTTATCAGAGAACTGTATTTATGTCTCTGTAATTGTATCACATGAATAATCTTTCGAGATATTTTAATGTACCAACTTATGTCAGGCATCATCATATGTCTGGGCATTTTATATCAGATACTTATTGTCCAAATATTAGCGCATGCTTTTCGTTTCCGCAGTACTTGGAGCTGTAGCACCTCAAACCCTGTTGATTTTCCTAAAAACTAAATGTCAACTAACACGATTTTCAAGCATGGAATTTGGGGTGTTACATGGCACATATGGTAAGGGATCCAAGATTAGTTCCATAGGATATGGGTTCGATCCTCTCTGCCGTTGCTGGGATTCCTTTGGTAGGCGATCTCGTAAGTCCCCAGTAAGTGCTCATAGAGCCCGAAGCCGTGCCCAGGCCTTGGTGGGGGACTAGTGTCAAATCCCTCCAAAACTTTTTTTTATAAAAAAAAAAAAAAAACTTGAGAAGTACTAAATGATAATTCATTCTAAATCATAAAGAATTAATGTGTTAGATTCCAAATATTGTTATCACTTCAGCAAAGAATTGCATACAAGTTCATCTAGGTCATGGGAAAAAAAGGAAAAAAGGTTTCAAGTCCTGAAAATGCATATAGAACTCAATCCATTTGCTTTAATGCGGAACGAAAGATCTTAAACCCATAAAAAAAAATTAAAATAAAATAAAATCCACAACATATCCAAGAAAATTACTGGATTTTGCATATCTTCAATGAGTCTATGACTGAAGAATAGAATAGATGTTAAGCAATTCATAGACTTTTTTTCTAAATACCTAACGAGTATTATATTACAATTATCTAATAGGTCCAAAATAAATAAATGTTGGTGTAACATCACAATTTTTTTTTCTAGAAGATTTATTAAAAATTTTTTCATGTAATTACTTACGAGCAAATTTTCTAGTGTATTGAAAGATACTCCCTCTGGTCATTATTATAAGCTATCAACTAATAAGTGTATGTTATTCTCACAAGTACAAAAAAACCTTTTAAAACCGGACAAAAAACACCTCGTAAGACCAGATTTGTGACCAATCTTGTTTCAGACGGTCTTAAAAGTATGTAATTTTTAAGACCGGATGAACGACCGATTTTAAAAATTTAGACCGAATTTTTGAAATATTTGGTCTTAAAAATGTTTCAAAATAATAATAAAAAAAACCAAATGAAACAACCGGTCCCAAATCACTAGATCTAGCAATATTTAGAATGTCCCTTTGTCATCATCAACGGAGAACTAAGAGAAGATTGGAAGCAACACCAACAAGGAAAAAGAAAAAGATGAATACAAAGTCCAAAAATAAGAAAACATAACAAGAAATAGAAATCATTCACCATGGAAATCGAATTTGAATCAATATAAAATCAGAGGTGAAATTGAAGTCTAGATCTACAAAAAAATTACAAGCTTAAAGCAACCAAATCTTAGCAGGATCCTCTTGTCGATGCCGGCAAAGCTTCAAGCAACCAAAATCGAAGACCAGATCTCAGTAAGAGCGATTAAAGTATGAGCAAACAGACTTAAGCAAGAAGAGATCTGAGTTTGATTTTAAGCTGGATCTGTGTGAAGGCGGCGTGGGAGGAGTCATAGATTGAAGAGGAAGAAGCCGTCGTCGTCTAGAATCTTTAAAGTAGTACGCTTGCGCTGTTGCTGAGGATTGGAGCGGACACCATCGTAAAACCCTCGAAGCATCTCACTCCCAACGTTGCCAAGGATTTGATTGTGTGGCTCTTAAGACGACTTACGAAGATTGCGAGTAGGTTAGAGGAAGATGATGTCATTCTTGTTGAGGATTTGACTTATGAGGCTCTTGGGGCACTAGTTGAATCTATAATTAAATAAATGTTATATCACTAAGAAGACAAGCACACTCACGGACTTAACGAGTTTAGCGAATTTAGTTTTTTTTTAACACTTTTAAGATTAGCTGTTTGTAAAAATCGGTCTTAGAAGTATATTTTTAAAACCAGATCTTTTATAATCTGGTATTAAAAGTATTCTATATATTTATGAAATTGCCACCGATCATACTTTTAAGACCGGATATTTTATAATCCGGTCTTAAAAGTGTTTTATATATTTACGAAATTGCCACCCGTTATACTTTTAAGACCAGATCTTTTATAAGCCGGTCTTAAAAGTGTTCTATATATTTGTTGGAAGTTCAGATTTAATTAGTTAGCATATACAATTATATTATGCAATTATCTTAATGAAGTTGTTAGAGAGATTTTAGGAATTAAGTTAGCAGATTATGGTTTTTTGAATTTTGTAATTATATTCCTGATTGTAATCTCTAGATTATAGGAACTGCTTAAGTCAAAAGATTATTTACTTATTAGCATCTATATATAATTCCAATTAAGAAAAGGAATAAATGATTGCATTCTCGAACTCATCTTTAATCGGCAACTTCTCAAAATATTTACGAAATTGCCACCAGTTATATTTTTAAGACCGGATCTTTTATAATCCGATCTTAAAAGTATTCTATATATTTATGAAATTGTCACTGATCATACTTTTAAGACCGGATCTTTTATAATCCAGTCTTAAAAGTGTTCTATATATTTACGAAAGTGTCACCGGTCATATTTTTAAGACCGGATCCTTTATAATCCGGTCCAAAAAGTTCTTTATATTTACGAAACTGCCACCATTCATACTTTTAAGACCTAATTCTCTATAATCCGGTTTAAATAAGGTGGTATTAAAACTTTTTTTTGCACTAGTGTGTTTTTAAAAGACATATAGTTATTTTTAAAAGGTATTAATTATTTTTTTTATATATGCCGATTTCTACCTCATGAATCTAGCCCTCTCAAGATGTGCTGGCCATTTGCATTTTTGACAGCTAAGACTGTTTTCCCCATCAGGCCCACACAAATAGTGGCAGGAGGAGGCACTCACAGAAGAAACACGCACATTAAGAAAATGACAAGGTTAGAAAATATATTTATAATATACATAAAAAATTGTGAGTTGTAACAATAAAAGAACTGCAAGTTGGCTCAGTAGGCATTGACGAGAGCGTACATTTCACACCATCATCCATATTCTTTTTTATTTTCGTTTTTTTATATAAATAAACAAAACCTATATTTCCTGGCTGCGCACCGACAAGCCAGGAAACACAGATCGGATGGACTTGTTCTATTCTTTATTTTAAAAAAAAAAAAAACGCATTTTGTATGCTGATGGACTTGAAAACATAGATCGCACCTGTCTAGTTTGTTACATGGGAAATATGTATATTTTGGTAACCTCCAAAAATTCAACACATATAATCCTTATTTATCATTCCATTCAGTCTTCAATATAATATTTAGTCAAGAGGCTGCTTTATTCTTAAATGTGAGCCATCAATTCACTTTGCTTTAAAAAGTGTCTATGATACTTCATCGCTCTTTATTATAAAATATATTTATATAATTTAATAACTAGTTAAGAAAGTTAATTAAATTAGTTAGTATGATATATATTTTTTAAAATACCATAATCATTTTCTTTATTTCCATCATTTCATCCCCTCTTTAATTATTATTGATGGAACATCAATAAAGTTAGAAAGAAAATATTGAGAAATATATAAAATTTGTCTTAGAATTGAAGTATGTTTTAAATTCAAGACAGGAGGGAGTAAGTTCTAATATTGGATATATATATATATATATATATATATATATATATATTGCATTTTAATATCCATATGATTTCTCTCTCTTATTTTGCAAATTTTCTTCAAGGTTACGCCTTCCCGCTGTTATCTTAAACAATTGTGTATGGACATTTTCCCGAAGTATTTCACAGTTGTGAAAAATGAAGCTCTTTGCTTGCTACTATGAATGTGGGCAAAAGAGCAACTGAGAAGCTTCCCAGTTGCCACATGAAGCTATTTCCAAGGGGACACATGCATTTATATTTTTTTGGGACAACACACATATGCATGCTCAAATTATAGTTTCTAACACAAAACAAATAACATTGAGATGGAAGTAAAGAGTTTTAAGAGTACAATTTAATGGGTCATTTCTTCTTTTGTCCTTCTCTTAATCATCTTCCCTCTAGCATTGTTTGAGACATTTCATTTTGAGAAATTTCATGGCTTGGATTAGCAAGGACATCACCAGCAGTGTAGAAACCAGGAACTTTTGGTTGTGGCAACAACTTCTCACCATTTAACATTAGAATCACAGTTGACATATCAGGCCTATCTTCAGCTTTCTGTTGAACACACAATAGTCCTACATGTATGCATCTTATGACTTCAGATTCATTACAACTTTTCTTCAAACATTCATCCAACAGTTCCATTGGTCTTGCTTGGCACCACAATCTCCATGCCTAACAGTACAATCACACCAAAAAGAGGAAAATTTAATTTCAACTTTTATGCCGAGAGAAACTCTTAGTAGTACTTGTAACATATCATATGTTCATGCATTAGGGCAATGATCCTTCACCAACGTGAGTGTTTTAGGTGGTGAGGGCCATTCACATGTATTATTAGGGTGAGTTCTTATTAAATCCTTACACAACCAGCTAATGCAAAGACTTAAGGTGCAATCAGAATGATGAGTAGGAAACTCCGTGCTTCGCCTATTAAGCTATTGAGAAATTTCAAAACATTTGTGAGATATCCGTCATCAATACACACTCATTTAAATGAGGTCCCATTGACTCATTACTTTGCCAACTATCTAAAATGGTACTTTGAATTAGGAAGTATACTTACATGTCCAAGAAGATTAAGGCAGCTTTCTTGGTCTAAGAATCCCCGGTTCTTCTTCCCACTAATAATTTCTAGCACTATTATGCCAAAACTAAAGACATCGGATTTCAATGAAAAATGTCCATGCACAACATATTCAGGAGACATATATCCACTGAAAGTATAGATATAAAGTAAAATAAGTGAGAAAATTCGGTCTTATAGTAAATGATAAATAAGTTGGAGATAAAAAAAACTTACTATGTTCCAACAACTTTATTAGTTTTGGCATCAACCTGATCATCCCAAAATGTGCGAGCTAAGCCAAAATCTAATATTTTTTGATTCATGTAAGCATCTAGCAAAATATTGCTAGTTTTAAGGTCTCTATGAATGATTCTCAATCGAGAATCTATATGAAGATAGATAAGTCCTCGAGCAATGCCATGAATAATATGCTAACGCTTAGGCCAATCCAACAGGTTCCTACGAGTTATATCTGTACATAAAAACCATGTTAAAACACTATTCTAGTCTCAACAACTTGGAAATTTGGAAAAGGCCTAGTGTTTCAAACCAAAAACAAACTGGTCCAAGCTCTTATTTTGCATATATTCATAAATCAACAACTTCTCATCTTGTACAATGTAGCAACCAAGAAGCTTCACAAGATTACGATGTTGAAGTTTTGCTATCAGCACAATTTCATTTTTCAACTCTTCCATCCCTTGACCTGATTTTGCTGATAGCCTTTTCACAGCTAACTCTTACCCATCTTCTAAAATACCCTGAAAGTCATAATTGACAGTTCTTCAAATTCATATACAAACAATATAAAATCATAGTTTTGACCTAGTACCTTGTATACTGGCCCAAAGCCACCTTCACCCAATTTGTTAATAGTAGAAAAATTATCAGTAGCCTTAGTTATGACTGACAAATCAAATATTGGAATATCCACGACTTCTTTCCCTACATCATTGTTATTGAATGAGATAATATTTAGAATTTCTAAATTGTGACAAAATATATCAATGTTAAAAGACAAGAATGAGATAGTTTACCAGAATTTCGAAGTTTCATTTTCCTTGCAATTAAAGATAATCCAAGAATCATGAAACTCATTACAAATATTGCACAACCAACCACAATTCCTACTAGCTTCTTCTTGCCAGTGCTCCCACGGACTTCGTCACTAAAATGATCTAACAACAAAAGATAGAGTGAGAAATCATCAACTTCGAGTAAAATATCTCAAATAAAGGCACATAAACTAATATTAAGTTGTCACTAATGAATATTAACATCCACAATGAAACAGAGTACCTAGCTCTGAAGCAGGAACCCGTACATAGAGGTCTTGTCCCCCTGCAGAAAATTGCTTCATGTCCAATAGTTGATCAAACCATATGAGGCAGCCACTTCCTTCACCTCGTATATCCAAATTCGAATAAGCTGCACAAGAACAGTTTTGCAGACATGTTTTCTTACATTCTTCGTGTTGTACCATGAAGAAGAGGTGTCTGGTAACTTAATGCTTGTGTACTGCTTAAACCCATCACCACCACCACAGTCCAAAGAGACCCTTCTAGTGCAGCCACTGTTCCAATCAGACACATTCCATTCCTTAAAATTTGTAGGTTCATACCCTCTCAGGCATTCACAAACAGGGTTGTTACTAATGTTACAGATAGAATTTGCACCACATAAGGCGTAATTAGCACAAGTGTCAGGTGTACCAGTGTTCACTACCCGCCAGCTGCTTGTTTGAATTACCCAATCAAAACGCTGTGCCATGCCTGAAGGGCTCATTACATATATGGAGAAAATTGAATTATTTATAAGATCAAACTTGTAATATACCTCTTTTTCATT
This sequence comes from Acacia confusa, assembly GCA_037074495.1. Classification (NCBI taxonomy): domain Eukaryota; kingdom Viridiplantae; phylum Streptophyta; class Magnoliopsida; order Fabales; family Fabaceae; genus Acacia; species Acacia confusa. The sequence continues at coordinate 8,972,994 of CM073509.1, forward strand.
CATCACAAACTCAGCATTTATTACATGATCGATATGATTTGCAAAGGTTGTCAAAGAGAAGCCATTCCATGAACCAAATCTAACCATCACCATTGAACCTTTCAGTTGAAAGATTTGTGGGTACCCTCTACGGTCCATTTTGACTGCATAATCTCCCCGACCAGGATCATCTGAACTTTTCCAAGATGACTGAAATCTATCCAAACCCATTTCTTGATCCCACCCAAGCTTCATTCCTGGCATTAAGGTGTCACAAGGGTGGTCAAAACTCTGCCACAAGAGTCGCTTCAAGTTACCACTGTTGTCACTACCATATCCAATTTTCACTACGACATTTCCTGAATCCAAGAGTTGTGCAAAAGGATTATATGCTCTGTTTCTGGTTGATGAATAATTGGAGGACCACACCGTGTTGTTGTTTGTGGAATCAAGAAGGCTCAGAAATCCTCTGTCATCTAATTGTAAAACACCCTTTTCACTTCCGTTCAGAGGCGTGTCTCGATTGGCCACCCAGAAGATTGTAGAAGGAGACTTCTTAAACCATGCCCCTAGGTATCGAGCATTTGAAGCACCAGGGCTGAAGAATCCAAGTTCGAAAAACCCACTTGCGGAAACTAAAGTCTCGCCATCTCTAAGCACGTTTCCAGGTGTGATAATATCTCGTGAAGTGATGGGTTTTATAAAACATAGCAGCAAGGAGTAAAGATATAGAACTCTGAAACTCTCCATTATTGTGTTTATCAAAACCTTACATCTAGGAAGATTTTGTGAAGTCAGATGCAACGGTGTGATAATAATATCCAAATATCATCATTTTTATCTAAAAATTATTTTTCAAAAATCATTTTCACCTCCTAAAACCTTAAAGCTATTCTCTAAAAGTCATTTTTACTTTACAAATACCAAAAAAACTATTCTCCAAAAACTATAGTCAAACTAACTCAGATCTTTAACACCCCCCGCAAATCACTTCCCTCTCCATCACCCCTCCACGTGCCCCTCCCTCTCATCTCATCCGTCCACGTCCATCTCCCTAATATCTCAGCAAGCAATTAGACACTAAGATTGGAACACATTCCACCAGAAAATTTACAAGGCACATCAAAGTTATGCAAGTTCGAATTTTGAGCAAAGAAAAAAAACAGAAGCGAAACAATATATATTATAATTCTTATTTCTCTCTCGTTTTCATCTTTTGCCCTCTTTTTTCTCAGGAAAATTTTCCTAGGTTTCTGATATTTACCCTCTTAGTACTCTCTTCACTCACTATTCCTAGAAACCGATTAGCTAGATCTCACTCAGAGTCAGTTTCGAGTCCAGATTTCGCTGAAGAAATTGATCAACTACTTAAGATTCATTAGCAGAGCAAACAAAAAGGAAGAAACCGAATAGGAAAATGAAGAAAACTTACCTCAACACTAAAAGTCACGGTGACCGCCGACAGACTGAGAGGAGGACAGGCGCCTGGATCTGAAATAGCCGAAGAGGACGGAGGCGGGAGGACTGAGGACTGAGGTTGAGAGCCTTTGAAAGTTGGGCTTGGCTTCTCTCCGCTGACTCCTACAATTTTGCTTTCAACGGTATTGTTTTTACGTGCATGATGATTGAAGAGGTAATCACTGTTTTCAGAAAACAAAATCCGTATGTGGAGCTAGGCCCACAGCATGACGTCAACAATCCCACCTTCTTTCCTAAATTTCGTTTTTTTTGTTTCTAATGTAATTTCCTTCCTAAATTTCTAAAACATGAATAAACCATAAAGAAGATGCTCCATATGTTGCGGCAAATTATTTGTTAAGATTGGATGAAAATTCAGTGTATGTCATTTAAAATTTTTGCTGGAAAATAATATATTTGGAAATTTTTAACCAATCTTAGGTATTGGGCAGATTGAAAATTCTATGAACAATTGGGCTATTGGTAATTCAATATTTTTAAAATTTGGTATAAAGATAATTTGAATGGTAATTTTTTAAAAAAATTAATAATTAAATTACAATCAAAATTGAAATAATTTTTTGCCTAAGAAATTGAAATAATTTCAATAATAGGAGAAGTTTTAAAACAATGTAACATGCAAATCTCTTATGAAGTTTAAAAAAAAAAATATTTACATCCCTGTTAACAATTGTTTAAGTTTGACTATTCCATAAATATTATATTCATTTCTATTATTCTTTCTGGTCCTCAATATGATATATATTTTGAGTGTGGATCTTTATCATATATAATATATGAATTTCTAATTTGTCAATCTTTTTCTAACTTATTCATATTAATACTTCATCACTAATAATCAAGGAGGGCAAGAAATAATGAATTAAGGAATGTGTCTGGAAAATTTTAGAAATTATATGTGATATTAAATAATTTAATTAATTTTCTTAATCTAATCGAATTAGATAAATATGTCTTATATTAAGGATCACAAGGATATAGACTAAATTATTTTTTTTCCCACAAATTATTTCATTATTTATAGAAATTATATATATTCAATCCGTCTCATACCCATCATATGAAACATATACCAATACCCCAAATTAAGCTAAGAATTTCAGAATACATTTTCTTACCAGCAAACATTTTAAAAGACATGATATATATATATATATATATAGTCACACATACATACATGTTTTAGAAATTTAGGAGGGAAAGCTGGACATATTTGTTTCACAGTTGTCGTCATGTGGTGGGCCCAGCTCCAAGCCCTGGCCAATAAAAAAAACAATGCCCACCTCTTCAGACATCCCACAGGCAAAACGATGCCATTTGCAGTAAATGATGGCAACGGATGAAAGGAGGCAAACTCCCCGGGACCACTGGGTTTTTTTTTGGCTCATCCGTAATAATCATAATGCTTTATATGTATATATAGAAATTTATGTACAATCAAAATAAAAATAGCAACACACACACACACAAATATATACATAATTATTGTTATAACATTAAATAAATAGTATTGAAATACCAACTATTGAAACTTGATTTGATGTTTCAGACCTTTGATTGAGAGGAAATTGAGAGAGATTAATGGAAACATTCTTTTCTAATGTAAGTATTTCTCAACTACTATATATAATGACCACTATCACGTCACCACTAGCACAGCTGCCACCACGTTACTATAAGTATAGATTTTTCAAAACAGTTATTCAAACACACTTTTTATTTTATAATTATCCAAACCCATTTTTTTATATTTTTCTGGAGAAGTGTTTCCAAAAACTATTGGATGAAAAAAAAAAATAGAGAATATAATAAAACAAAGTCCTTTGTCCCTCTGCCACACAACCTTTCCTCTGCAGTTTGCACACTTCAACGCCGTTACCACATTGTGTTGTTTTATGAATCAAGAAGAAGAAGAACCCCTTGACCATTTATTTAATCATAAAAGGCCCTTTCCATTATCGTTGTTGATGCATGTGTTTCAATTGGCTACCTAGAAGACTATGGAAGGAGATTTCTTGTACACCCAAGTATCTGAGAGTTCACTATAAAAAAAAAAAAAAAAAATATATATATATATATATATTCATTTTTTGCGACGGAATTTTTCCGTCGCAAAATAGTTTTGCGATGAAATTCATCCGTCGCAAAATTTTTCCTTGCAATTGTGATAGAAAAAGAGAATTTTATCGCAAATTTCAAAATTTACGATGAAATTTATTTTCTGTCACAAATGTTAGAAATTTGCAACAGAAATAAATTTCGTCACAAGTGTCAGAATTTACGTTGGAATCCGTTTCCACTGCAAAAATTCAGAAATTTTTGCAATGGAATCCGATTACGTCACAAAATTCATTTTTTTTTAAAAATAAGAATTATTTAAGAATAATAAAATTGCATTAAAAAATTATATATATATATATATATATATATATATATATATATATATATATATATAATCAGTAGTTATTTAAAAATTACGTCATAAAATTCATTTTTTATATGAAAGTCAGTAGTTGAAAAAAAAAATCTAAGTCCAGATCTTATCTAGACGGTCTAGATAGACCTAACTTTGCCCACTTTTTTTAATTGGGCAGGGAAATTGATTCTTTATGAAGAATAATGAAATGTCAGAATAATTATCAAGCACGAAGCGACTGATGGTAAATAAAGTTGTTTTTTTAATTTCTAAATTTTCTCCGCAATAGGTAGATAATGGTGTGAATCACACAAATAAATTTATTTATCAACAGCTCATTAAGAAAGCAGAGTTATCCTGACATTTTATGGGAATTTGTAACATTCTAGTCCTATTTATAAGTTTAGATTAGAAAAATGTGTTGATCCTTATAAGTCCATTTTCATTGTAATAATTGAGTTTATTATAATTTCGTACTTATTATAAAGGTAGAGAAAAGAAAGATGTAAAAATACTCAGAAATGAGAAAAAATTTTAAAAACAAATTGTCAATGTAGTCTTATTAATTTAACTAACTTTTCTTTATAACGTGAGAATTAGGTAATTGACAATAATGGGTACTCCCTCCAATCATAATTATAAGATATAGTTAACTTTTTTGGAGAGATTAAGGAAGATAATTAAATTATTTTAGAGTATTTTTATTTTTATTTTTTTCTTCAAACTAATTAGTTTGATTAATAAACTAATATATAATTTAAAGATACACAACATATAAAATGATTAAATAACTTATTAAACTTTCTTAATTTCTTTAAAAAAGTCAACTATGTCTTATAATTAGGACTAGAGGTACTCCTTTTGGTCTTTATTATAAGACACCAACTACTAACATTTTTTTGTCCTTATTAGAAGACACCAACTTACTTTAACTAACTTATTTATTATTATTTTCCTATTATGCCCTCATTTTTAATTAATTCATTTAAATCTACATCATTAAAATAGTGGTGAAGTTGAAAACATTTATTAATTTTGGACCTAATTAATGAGTTAACTTTCATTCTTTGATTTGTGAGGAAAAAGTAGTTGGTGCCTTATAATAGGGGTGAAGTTGAAAACATTTTTTAATTTTAGTATTTCTTATATTAGTGAACAGTAATTTTTCCAGGTATGAGTCAGTTTCGCACGCGTTTTGACCAAGTATAAAAGTGTGACTAGTCGAAGCAGTGTTTTGACCAAGTCAGCAAGTCATGTTTTCTCTTTCCTAGGTTTCCAAATTAGCCATTTCTTCAAGAGTGCTAAGGTGCGTTTGGGAATAAGTTTCCTCTTCTCACAGGGGGATTCGTTTTCACTCACATTTTTCGTCGTTGGAGGGTATCTATACTCTTTCTCAAGCGTTGAATCAGTGTTTTTTTTTTTTTGGTAAAGAATCAGTGTTTTTTAATATAGACAACTTAAATATTGATAGTCATGATGAAGAAAGCTTGATTAAAATTGAAATGAAGGAATCTATGGACAGTTATGATTTGTATATTCTAAGTTTTGATTTGTTATGAGAGCAAGATAAGAGAATATTGAAAATATACCGCTGATGTAAGATAATATGTTTGATTTGAATTAATTGATATAATTTAGGAATTATTAAATTTTATTCTTTTGATATTTTGGAACTTGATTGTAGTAATTGTTAAACTTTTTTTTTATGGTTTTGGATGTTTTATATAGTTATGTGACTTATATCTTTTAAATTTGAAGTTGTTCATTGAATTTTAAATAGTGATTTATGTTTTTTTTTTAACATGCATATATATCTCTGTGTGTGTGTAATTTTGTATCCTGACATTAAGTAGTAAAAGTTTTATATGTTATGTGGTTTTTACGATTTACATTTCTACCACCCCTTTCGTTTTCACATAGAAACTTGATTTTGATAACATTAGTTGCGGCCATGTTACTATAAAAATAGATTTTTTTAAACAACTATCCAAACACACTTTTTATTCTTTTTATCTTTTGTTTTCAAAATATGTTTCCAAAAACTATTTTATGGGGAAAAAACAGAGAATATGATAAAACAAGGCCCTTTGTCTCTTTGCCACAACCCTTGCCTCTACGGTTTGCACACTTCAACTCCATTACCACAGTATCGTAGTGCTCCCTCCTCTCTGTTTTTTATCATCTGCTACTACTCAATCTCTATTTTCCCATCTTTCCGTATGTGTGTGTGTGTATATATATATATATATATATCCTACCGAATTTAACTTCAAGTCTGTCGTAACTCTCATATGCCTTCATCTTCTTTTTAAGATTGAATATTATTAGCATTTGTACTAGAATTATCTCCACCTTATATATCTCATATATAGACTCTCTTTAAATTTTCTAAGGTTGCCATCCTTGATTATGATTAAGATTCACTTGGTGATATTGGTAGTCCTACAGTACAACAACTTTGTCTTACCTTCCCCTCCGTGTTAAAAAAAAAAAAAACCTCTTTTTTACATTATTTTCAATATGAAAAAGATGTTTTTTCCCCAGGAGATGGGAAGGATTTAAATTATACACTTACAGAGTCATGATTATTACCAGGCTACTTCATTATTCTAATTTCTTCAAGGCTAAATGCCACTTTGTCTAATCTCTATGCTCATCACTTTTTAGTTTAGATTTCAATTCTGGGTCTACCTTTACAATATTATCATGTGAGCTAGTACTCCTCATCAAACTTTTTCGGGGATAAATTTATATATTAATTTTAATCTTCATTTTTATATCACTTGTTCAAATATAGAAGTACATAAAAATGAAATTACGATGTCATAAATAAATAAAAAAAGAATAATGGCTACTCTCAGTTTGTCAGAAAAATTGGGGAACATGAGTTAACACTTGAAATCAAACACAAATTGCAAATATGATGGATTAATAATAGAAGTTGCTTTTCTAATATGATTTATTGATAAGTATGTGTCTGTTTGGATTAGTAATAGAAGTTTTCCAATGTGATTTATGACATACGAAGTAAATATATAAAAGAAGTTTTGTTTCAATCTGTGAGAATATGCTTCTATAACACTAACTCATGTAAAATGAGTTTTTTTTTTAGCTTACGTTGACATATTTTTCTAACATTAATTCAAATAGGGCCATAATCAATTATATAGACCAAGGGGAATAAAAGATTTTTCTACGAGCCTCACGCACATCCAAATTTAATTGGCAAAAATTAAGTTTGTTATACACAAATTAAATTTTTAGCCATATAATATAATTGATCACACTTATAAGGGAGTTTACCATTTTTTGGCTATAGGTGAAGCTAAAATGTGATTTTTTGTAGGGTAGATTATAGAGTTAGAGTGGCCACAACGTAACATAGTTACTAGTCTGTCATATAATTTAAACTAGGATTTGTACATGAAAAAAAGAACATATTCATACTACTTTAGCTGCAACTTGATCCCTTGCTCTCCAAGTATTTTACGCCCCAACTGATGCGGGGAATCAATCTATGTGCAATTTGTCATCTTTTGGCGATTTAAGGGTTCTCGAAAGCATGATCACGTAAATCGAGAAACCCGCATTACAGAAAAATTTATCAACTTTAACATGTCATATAAATATATATAAATATGCGTAATGTAATTTATCAACTTTAACATGTCATATAAATATGTGATGATGATGAAAGGTATCATCAAATATACATCTCTAAAACTTGTACGTCGGCAGTAATTGGATCTAGTCAATCTACATGGCATGCTTAATCAGTAACTATTGGCTGTTTAATGAAACAACATAAAAATAGTCCACGTCAGTACATTCGTTTGACAGGGGAAAAAAAAAAAGAAAGACATACATACTTGTGGCCGCCCTAAAATAAACTATCATTGGTCGATCGACTACCTTCCCTACAATTTAATCTATTGCTTCGTCTGTTCCCTTTGCCCGTTCCTTTTACCATGCAATTACCTTCAAATTGTTTGACACCTTACACTTAAACCACATGGTGAATTGGCTAATTAAGTATATTCTTATTGGTCAATTTCGTCAATACCTTCCATATTCTTCACCCTTGTCATTAATTTGTTCGAAGCAAAACGCGTACCCTAATTAGACTCTTATTTAGCTATATAAATAGCATCCAGGTGATGGTTACACCACGCTCCGCCAAATACAAATTGAACGAGCCTTCCTAGGATGTTGCTTCCTTCACTCAAGTCAATGTTAATAATTTCGGGGTTATAAATGCGAAGGTTTTTGCAGGATTTTGGGACATACCTCATCCAAGGAGTCACTACCAGGTCACATAAAAAAGCTATTTTGACTGACGTTAAGGTATGCACGCAACCACTCTAGATGAGCTTATGTGTTATCACAACATCTTGGCCATTCTGACTGGTCTGTCAACTTATCTGTTAAGGGAAATATAGTGTTAGCAGTTATCTGATCTAATCCTATGTGACTGATCAGTTGATTATTATCATTTTGACGTCTTTTGTTTATGTGCAGTGCAAATCCAATCTATTGTTGTTTCAGAGGCACTCCGGCATTCTGGGCTTGCATCAATTATTCTAAAGTAGCGCATAAAGATGACATTATTGTTGTACTCACCTGGGTTCGTGGTATGTTGTTAGCTCATATCAAGTGCCTTCAAAATATTCTGATTAACAGTTATTTATGAAAGTTCGTAATTCGTAGGTGGGAAAACTCTTTTCATGAGTCATTGTGATCTCACTGAGGCTCTGTTCAACTTCAAGCACCGTGCTATGGATGAGTTTTGTGCCAAACTTGATCGTCTGAGGGCTGACGACGAAGTGGTTAGCAGGGAATCATCATCCACCGTTTGAATGGACATCAACAAACAGTTGCAATATTTCAACGTTGTTTCTAAATCTTTTGAGTAAGTCATTATTGTTTGCTTTTTGTTGTCAAGAGTCAACTGTCTACTTTTTGAAGCAATGATCAACTCTATGTACTAGCAATTATTAAGTTGTCGATCATATTTCTAGGAAGAAGCTTCGTACCTTCCAATGTTCTTATTTTTTGGTCAAGGTCAGTGGAGATTATATTTTACTTGAACAATATTACTTTGTTACTATGGATACTTATGACACATACCCTTTTGCGTAATATGTGCCCACTTCTTACTACATTAATTCCACTAATATAACCTAGAAGGAAAAATAATTAAACACTAAAAGCGTTGCCCAGTACAATTAGTGAATTTATTAAAAGCTTTGACAAATGCCAATATATCTCTACACACACATATCTACACACACACACACACACACACACACACACACACACACACACACAATACTTTGACATTCCAATTAGCGTCAGATTGCAAAATTTGTCTTGGATTAATTTAAGTTGGATTATAATTGACTTTCCTTGAATGAATTCCCGTACGAAATTGAGTCTCTGGCACTACTTAATTACCCAATAACTCTTCTTCATTTCGAATCTTACATTGCGTTACTAAGTATAGGTCCATTCTCCAAATCTCCAAAGCCCATCTTTTCGCCACATTCGTCCCCTGGATCCAGTATAGTAATCTCCAAATGGGCTTCATTTGCGCAATTCATTTCCTCAACCCAACTTGAATGATCCGTGAATACCTCCTCAAACAAAAAACTTCTTTGGGAGAGGTCTCTGCGTATGCACCCAATAGAACTTCGATCCGGACTAATTAGGGCAAAGTTTTAATGAACTGGGTGTAATAGCAAAAAAAAAAAAAGTTCCCTTCCTTCTGCCATTAGACCCAACCCATCTCCACTTTGGGCTCGGCCAGTAAAGACCATTCCTTCACCACTCCTCCTCTCCCTATCTCGCTTTTCACTTTACGTCCTCATCCCATTGGTAGGCTGGGTTGGGTTTATCTCTTTATCATTTTCTCATTATCCCTCATAATCTCTAAATCACATCCATCCAATTAATATAATACTACTTTTACTTTTTTTTTTCATTTTCTCAATCAACGGCCCAGATTTGATTAATGAGAAAAATGAGAAACAAGATAAGAAGAAGATCCCCGTCCTTGGTAGGCCCTTTCTCTGTCTCTTGTGCCATATCACTATCAGATCTTGGGGTCAGGTTTCTCTCATTATCCATCATAATATTTAAATCATATCCGTACAATCAATTTTAAAGAGCACAATAATTTTCTTTCTTGTTCTCAATCAACGGCCCAGATAAACTTATGAGGGATAATTAGAAACAAAGATAATGAGAACCTAGATCTTGTTTCTACTACCTATGATTTTATCCCTTTTTTCTCCTGTCTGTGCAATCGTACAGGGACAAAATGAAAAGAGTGTCATGAATCGCTTTTCTGTCCCAATTCAACCTGCGGCATCTCGTTAGTGGGCTCATAGAATTCAAGGACATCTTTTGCTCCCAAAACTCCATAACGTGACCCACTAACTTTCTCTTTCTATGGTCCCTCCTTATGCTCCTTTGCCTTCCGTTGTCATCGTGGTCTCTACATTGTCTTTCATTGATCCCGGTAATCGTCAGAAATCATAGCCTCTGAACCATCGTTCCGACCTTCATGATCCTTACAGCCCTCTCCTTGTCTCTCCTCGGCCACCGGAGAAGTTACTTTCCGGGACGGACACTGTTCGCCGATATGCTCGTAAATGCTATAATTACAAGAGAGTAAATGAAGGCCCTCATATTCCAGGAAGTAGTCTTCACCATCCGACCGAAATCCTAACATAAGTTGTTTTCTAATATCTACCAAAACACAAGCTCTTGTGTAGTGGCCTCTCAACTGGCTCGAGGTGTTCATATCCACCTTTATTGTTTCACCAATTATGTTGCCGAGGATCGTTATAGCCTCCCTATCGTAGTATTGAAGGAAAACATTTGGCATACGAACCCAGACAAGAGCCTCATTGATCTTAGCCCTTGCCAGAATAAAATTTGGCTCCCAAACTCTCACAACGAGGTAATGATTATAGATCATCCAAAGACCACCTGTTAGAACGCTCATATAGTCATCTTTATTTGTGAATTTTACCATGTAATAGCTATGCCCTATGTTAATCAGAGTCACCACTCCCTTCTTAGCCCACAATGTCTGGAGTCGAGAATGTAGAGCTTTATGCCCTATAGTTTTGTCCAACAATTTAACAATCAAAGCTTTCCTCTGAGCCCTATAAAGTCTTTTCGTCAGCTTATCTGAGAGGGAAAACGTAGGAAAATTCCTAGATAGATCCTCCTTTATGCTAAAAGAAGGTTCATCATTCTCAGTCTGTTGTTCATCTTTGGACATATCCTTGTCCGACCCATCTCCCATTGGCTTGTCATTGTTGTCATCTGAGCTATCAGACCTTCCGTTTTTACCTTTCAACATGCCAGCATAAGAGAGACAACCTTTGGGATGCCTGTTCCTTTCAATCCTAGCTTCGGCCAATGATTTAAATTAGTTCCAATACTCACGTCCTTCCCTCCATTCTTCATTTTCTTGGAACTCCGCAAGAGCAGATCATCTTCTTCATGAGAAGGGGGAAGCAACAAACGGTCATTGTCAGTCGAGAGCATGTTTTCTAAATTTTTCTGCAATGTGGGGTTCTTAATTTACGTGGGCATGCTTTTAAGAACCCTTAAATCGCCACAAGATGACAAATTGCACATAGATTGATTCCCCGCATAAATTGGGGCATAAAATACTTGGAGAGCAAGGGATCAAGTCGTAGCTGAAGTAGTATGAATATAATATGTTCTTTTTTTTTTTTCATGTACAAATCCTACTTTAAATTATATGACAGACTAGTAACTATGCAATCTACCCCACAAAAAATCACATTTTAGGTTTACCTATAGCCATAAATTTTTTTTTTTTTTTTAAAAATATCTTAGTGAAAGTTTAAATGTTCTCATGTTCCATAGAAATTTGACAAGGAAATTGATCACTTATGGCATATATGTCATATAATTTATTTATAGGTCACTTTTATTTATTTGGGTATGTCCTTCTCTCTTGTCTCTGCTGATAAAGGAATCGAATTCATTTATATTTATATCTATAAATATAATATTTTTACCGATGAAAATTGATATACAGCTGATGAAATTAGCATACAATGGATTCAAATCTTATTATTGGCTAAGTAGGTATTCTAAGAGCATTACTTTAATAAATCAGATGAAGGCTTTTGAATTTTTTTGGGTAACCGAAAGATCCCATCACATTAACTATTGTAAATTGTTAATAAATAAAACTAAAAAATTACTCATATGATAGCACTTATATCAATAATTAAAAAATCTCATCAGTCGTATATCAATTTTTACGCATATTTATACGAATGTAAATATGTGATATTTTTTAAAAGATTGAATAGAATTACAACAATAAAAATTAAATTTAAAGAGTAAATAATACAATATTATCGCCAATAATTGCATAAGATAACTAATAATAATAATTAATATAAGATAATTAATATAATTTATGATTTTTTTTGTTGCATTCACTCTTTCTAACCTCAATGCATATGGTTGGGGGTCCGGGCAAGGATTTATAACAGTCGGATTTTGGGTGGATTGCACATCGCTGAATGCTCTTGGGGTAAAATTTTCTTGTGCTGGGCGCTCCTGGAGTAAAAGTTTGTTGGCCAATCTGTACTTTAGATAACAGACACTATCTTTTTCTAACAGCATTATGCTGACTGTGCATTTTTAAAAGTTTTTTGATATTTTTGGTCCATTTGAAAGTTATTTGTGCTGGGCGCTCTTGAGGTAATAATTTATTGGCCAAATTACTCCTTAACCCTAAAAATAATGTCATGATTAAGAAAAACACAAATCAGATGTTGGAAGAAGAGTGTTTTTTGTTTGATGATAGATATGAATGGTAGTTTATGTTTGACATAATCGATGAAATTAGGATGGGAGAAACTGTACAGTTGAAAATGTTGCATGGTGTTGAAGTTGGGTAGGTTGATGAATTGAAGGGCATCATTTGGTTTTAAATGTTGTAGATGTTACACCCGCGCAAAGCGTCAGGGGAGTTGTTACTTGTTTCTTTAAGAGCAACTACGTTTGGGAATTAGTTTCCTCTTCTCTGACTGGGGGTTCATTTTCACTCACATTGATTTTGGTTGGAGGGTACCTATACTCTTTCTCATGGCTTTAAATGAATATTTGGATTAACAATATAAAGTATTTTTCTAACATGATTTACAATGTACGAGGTGAGTATGTGAGAATAGTTTTATCTTATTTTACATGAATGTGATTTTCCAACGCTAATTCAAACAAGCCCTAGTTGAACTTTTTTCATGTTTGATTCTTGAAGAGTTCTAGGTTTGCTTTATTTTTTTTTTAAAAACTAATTTTTAAAAAACTAAAAACCTTGTTTTGAAAAATGTTTTCTGAGTTTTTTTGGGGAAAAAGAAATATTTTCAAAAACAAAAATAATTTTTAGTTACTTTCTTATTTTATTTTTCCTATTTTTCATTTTTGACAGCGTCACTTGTTCACTATCGATATCACACTACTAGGAGGAATAATTACAAATTCTAGAAGTGTACATCATCTGAATTCTATTTAATGAAAATATAACAAACTTAAATCATTTTAATTCTAGTTGACCGATGAGTAATATGAAAAAATTCAATTTTTACCTTGTTTTTTTTAAAAAATAATGGTTGATTATTTTGTTTTCAAATTAAGATTTTTTTCCCCATAAAAACAAGACAGAATTTGAATTTTTTCAGTTGAATCATCATCCAATTAGGATTAAAATGACCTAAGTTGCTTTTTTTAAAATTGAATAGAGTTTAAATGATGTGATACTCTTAGAGTATATAAGTACAAGAAAAGAATGTCTTCATTTATCTATCTATCTCTCTCTCTCTCTCTCCATTTCTTTTAGATTGAATGCCTCCACCATTAGATCATGTTTTAATGGTTAAGGTTTAATACTATATAAAAATATTGTTATAACATTAAATAAAAAATTGAAATATCAACTATTGAAACTTAATCTAATAGCCAAGACATTCAATGGGGAGGAAATTGACAGAGAACAATGATGATATTTTTCCTCTAATGCAAGTATTTCTCTTGGTAATGACCATAGTCACATTACCCCTACGTCACTACAAAAACGGATTTTCAAAATAATTATCCAAATACATTTTTTTTGCTTTCAAAAAGTGTTTACAAAAACAATTTTAAGAAAAAAATAGAGAATATAATAAGACTAGGCCTTTTTGTCTCCTCTGCCACAACCTTACCTCTACATTTTGCACACTTCAACGCCGTTACCACAGTATCCACTACAAAAAAAAAAAAGAACTTTTGGTGGAGACATTTGGCGGTGACATTTGATGTCGCCGCTGAAAGTATAGCTTTTGGTGACGACAAAATAAGTCGCCACTCAAAGTAATACATTTGGCGGTGACTTTTTATGTCGCCGCTGGAAGTGGAACCTTCAGTGGCGACACAAAAATGTCGCTGCTGAAAGTTATACTTTCAGTGGCGACATTTTTGTGTCGCCACCAAAAGTAGTTTCAGTAGTCGCCATCGAAAGTCGAATTTTATTTTATTTTTTTAAAACCTTTAGTGGCGATATGTCAAGTCGCCGCTGAAAGTTATACTTTCAACGGCAACATTTTTGTGTCGCCACCAAAGGTAGTTTCAGTGGCGACTTTATGTCGCCACCGAAAGTCCAATTTTAATTTTTTATTTTATTTTTTAAAACCTTCGGTGGCGACATCTTTAGTTACCGTTGAAAGTTATACTTTCAGCGGCTACATTTTTGTGTTGCCATCAAAGGTATTTTCAGTGGCGACTTTATTGTGCCACTGAAAGTCGAATTTTAATTTTTTTTTTAAAAAAAAACCTTCGGTGGCGACATGTTTAGTCACTGCTGAAAATTATACTTTCAACGGCGACATTTTTGTGTCGCCACCAAAGGTTGTTTCAATGGCAACTTTATGTCGCCACCGAAAGTCCAATATTAATTTTTTTTTTAATTTTTTAAAACCTTCGGCGGCGACATTCTTTGTCGTCGTTGAAAGTTATCATTGTTTTGTCGCCGCCAAATATCGTTTCAGTAGCGATTTTATGTTGCCACTGAAAGTCCAATTTTATTATTATTTTTATTTTTTTAAACTTTCGGCAGCGACATTTTTCATCACTGCTAAAAGCATAACTTTCAAGTAGCGTTTCAATGACGACAAGTCCAATTTTAATTTTTTTTTTAAAATTTAAGCCTAATATTACCAAGAACAAGAAAATGGTTTGGGGTGATTTTTTGAGCTGTGATTTTTCTTTTTATCGTAATATAATTTGACCTTTATATGAAGAAAACAAATTACTTCGTTTGGACAAAACTGTCTAGAGAAAAGTCGCCACCGAAAGTAGCATCCGTGGCAACAAAAGGTCGCCACTAAAAAGCCTTTCAATGGCGACAAAAAGTTGCCACTAATACGCTCTTCGGTGGCGACAAAAATGTCGCCACCGAAAGTGGCATCCGTGGCGACGAAATGTCACCACTAAAGAGACTTTCAGTGGCGACAAATAGTCGCCACTGATACACTATTTGGCGGTGACAAAACTGTCACCACCAAAAGTGGCACCCGTGGCGACAAAATGTCACCACTGAAGAGACTTTCAGTGGCGACAAGTAGTCGCCACTGATACACTCTTCGGCGGCGACAAAAATGTCACCACCGAAAGTGGCATTCGTGGCAACAATTGTCGCCACTGAAACACAACTTTCAGTTGTGACATTCATGTTTGTGGCTTATGATGAACTTTTGGTGGCAACAATAAGTCACCATTGATTGTCTACTTTCAGTGGCGACAATAAATAGTTGCCGCCGAAAGTATTAGCCACAACGTTTTTGGTGGCGACATTTTGTCGCCGCCAAAACATTTTTAGCTACGACTTTTGTCGCCATCGAAAGTCAATTTTTTTGTAGCGATCGTAGCGCTCCCTCCTCTTTATTTTTTATCATCTACTATTTAATCTCTGTTTTCCCATCTTTCCGTTCTCTCTCAACCATAACATGCCTTTAATCTCTCGTTGTCACCACCATCCATCCCCCCCCCCCCAACAAAAAAAATCGTGGCTTACCATCTCCCCCTTCTACCATCATCGTCTTAGCTTTTTCTTCGTTCTCTTTAGTTTATTCTAAGTCTGTCTTGTTTTGTATGGTTCTTTCATTACTGGCTTCATTTATATATATATATATATATATATATATATATATATATATATATTGGTTTTCCAAAAAATGTAACTTCAAGTCTGTCAGATCTCTCATCTCATGTGCCTTCACCCCTTGTTAAGATTGAATATTAGCATTTGTACTAGAATTTTGTCCCCCTTATATATCCCATATATAGACTCTCTTTTAATTTGCTAAGGTTGTGATCTTTGATTATGATTAAGATTCGCTTGATGATATCAGTGGCGTCCTACAGTACAACAACTCTTTCCTGCCTTTTTTTAAAAAGAAAAAGAAAAAACAACTCTTTCTTACCTTATTTTCAATATTGGTGGTCTTTGGCTTCTTATGTAAACGTGCTTTTGTAAAGCTAATTCAAACATACCATTGCATAGACTATGGGGAATAAATCGGTTTCCATATACTTGGCCATAAAGATCCTTATAAGAACAATCCATTTCAGCTATTCCACTTAGCCTCAACCCCTTATTATTACTATTTTGCTTGGTGAGATTAAAGAAACAAATGTACTTATAGAGAGATACAAAATTTGAGGACAGAAGCAATAGAAATTTGTTCTCAAACACACTTCAACTGCAAAAGGAAGATCACAGGAGTTTAAAAAAGATGTGCACTTGAGAACAAACACATTGTCAGACAAACAAAAGACCAAATAGTCATGGTCACAGGAGTAAAGATCAATTTGTGGAATGGGGATGTCATATTTCCATATGAAACCTAGAAAAATCTCTTTCTGTCTTTGGAAACAACCCCTCGGCCCCAATGGGTGGAAAAAAAATTAACAATCTCTTCCCATAAACAAACAATTAAAACGTGAAATCTCAAAATGTCCTACAAAGAACTTTATACCAGTAAAGGGAGACCATTTCATTTGTAGAATACTTTCAATCTAGAAATGTCATATCAAGTTATTCTAGAATATTGACATTACATTTCAATCTCTGTATGACTAAGGAGGCATCATTGAACACCAACCCAACATTTGACCTCCAACTTTATGACTTAGTAACAACTTACCACTAATGTATGAAAACTATATATCACAACTCCTAAAAAAATAACCCTAGCACAGCTTAATAGTGAGGAAAATTTCAAACAATGCAAACCCTTTTTTTCCAAAAAAAGTAGGAAAAATATTTAGAAAGTTTGAAGAAAGGAACTTACCATTTGGTCCATAAAGAGCAAACAAATGGCATACTCCTGAGTTGGCGAGTCTTTCGGAAGTGTTCAATGATTAAAGAAAATGATTATAGCTATCCCACTTCCTCAACACACGAATAATAATCCTCCACATTGTCCAATGTTGAGGGAACAACCCAATAAGCTAACTTAGGTAGATGAACTCAGTCCATGATAGGCCTACACTTGTTGTCAATCTCACTATCCTATGATCGGCAAATAAAAATTGTAGCAATGATTAGAATATATTCTTTAAAGAAATATGATCTGACTCTACATTTAAAAAAAGCCTTATCAGTAACTGTACATACCGACTAAAGTATGATTACATATGGTTCACCTACTTACATAGGCATAATCCTCAAAGGCTACACTACATCAAATTGTGCATATAGCTTGTCATGGAATTTAAAAAGATCAAGGTTGATTAGTACACCTTGAAAGACATGCATTGAAGTAATGGTCTAGTTTACCATTCAAAAATACCTACTCACCTTGATTTTTAGGATATGAAATGTCTTGGTAATTTGTAATATCAACAAAAAAAAACTAGCAATCACAACGGACACTGTATCCTTGGTTAAGTATGAGAAAACAGGAAGAATCATCCATGTAAGCATGATCAACCTTAAAAATAATCAAGCTTTGAAAGATAGTATAAAATAATTGGATCATTCACTTCATAAATATGAGTATAGTAATCTAGGAAACATTGATAATGTTTCTAAGGATATAACAAGTGACAGTATAAAATGTAGAGATTTTTTTTTTTTGGGGGGGGGGGGGGGGGTGGGGGAACACATCAGTAAACATAAGTCAAAAGAGTTAGTAAGTGATGCAAGAGATTCACAAAGCAATTTATTGCGAACCCATCGGCTGAAATAATTCAATGATTTATAAGGTTATATCAAAACAGCAAGCACTGCTTTCGTGTAATGGAACACCATGCAGAGGACAATAATGAGCTAATGAAATTTTCATCTCTATGAAAACTTTTAGCCATCACATTATTTGTTTTTTTATATTTAATTTAAACATAAAAACAAGCATGAAAAGTGTGATAAAGCATTATTTTTCACCTCAACACTAGTCTTTCCTGACCATTAGGAATATTTGAATAAAGGAAGTGACCTCTTGGTCCATCAAGAGCAAACAAATGGCATACGGCTGAGTTGGTGAGTCATTCGGAAGTGTTGAATGATTAAAGAAAATGATGATAGCTATTCCACCTCTTTAACACACGAACAAGAATGTTCTTTCAGTTCATTTTCGTTTGGACTAGCCATGTGTAACCCAACACAGAATATTGTACATACTGAGTATCTGTACACAAATGATAAAGAATAAACAAACTTGAGAAGTACTAAATGATAATTTGTCCTGAATCATAAAGAATTAATGCGTCACATTCCAAATATTGTTATCACTTCACAAAGAACTGCACACAAGTTCATATGGGTCATGGGAAAAAATGGAAAAAGGTTTCAAGTCCTAAAAATGCATATAGAACTCAATCCATTTGCTTTAATGCAGAATGAAAGATCTTAAAAAAAGAAAAAAAAAATCCACAACATTATCCAAGAAAATTACTAGATTATACATCTCTTTAGTGAGTCTATGACCGAAGAACAGAGGTTAAGTAGCTCTTAGACCTTTTTTTTTCAATACTTAAAACAGGTGTTACATACAAATGTTCTAATAGGTCTAAAATAAATTCATGTAATATCGCAACATTTCTTGATGTAGTTACTTAGGAGCAAATTTTCTAAAGTGCGTTGAAAGATACTTTCTTTGGTTTTTATTATAAAGTATCAATTAATAAATATATTTTATTTTTTATATGACCCTTACTTATTTTTAAGGTGTATTAATTATTTTTTCCTATACACACACATACATCTATAATTATTTGTTTCTACCTCGTGAATCTAGCGCTGTCTAGCTGTGCCCGCCATATGCATTTTTGACAGCTAAGACAGTTTCCCCCCTTCAGACACACAAAGAAGAAACACACATATTCAGAAAATGCCAAGGTTAGAAAATATATCTGTAATACACATAAAATATTGTGAGTTGTAATACATAATAAAAGAATTGCAAGTTGGCTCAGTGGGCATTGAGGAGAGCGTACATTTTTTTTTTTTGTTCCTAACACACTTATATTAATATTTAAATCAAAGGTACATGAAAACATAACAATTACATTAGAATAAACACTGGAATACAAACAAATAAAACACAACAAACCAAATAAAAGGGAAACTAACAGCCAAAACAACTAAAGAGGCAGGAAAAAAAGTAGCTCCAGCGATTGCACTGATCTTTTGAACATCCAAGGTTAAAAGTGACAAGAAAAAAGGTGTTGTTTGTAAAACCCACTCCATAGGGCACACATTCTTATAAGGATAAGCTGCACAATGATCAGCTACACAATTACCCAATTGGATAAAAATTATAAAAAACTCAACCTCAGAAGAAAGAAGACAAATGATATGTTGAATAATACTTCTCCTCCTCCAAACAAGAAACTCTGGCAAACACCTAAAGAACAACCTAGCACATGAGGAAAAAGACTCCCACCACCTCAAGAAGGATTTGGAGAGGGAGAGGAAAGGCTCGCACTAGAGGCGAGAGGCAGCCACTGACGCATACCGAGATCCGGCGGAGAACATAGGACGGTTGGCGTTGAAGAAGATGGAGGCTCACCGCAGAGCGTCCCAAGGCCGATCTGAGAAAAGCAACTGCAAAATACTCCGATGCTACCTTCTTCTAATTCTCCGAGCCTTGATCTACAGATCTACACCATTATGGCTCAAAAAGGAGCTCGCCATAAAGGAAAGAAAGCCAAAAGTTGCAGATGCAGGGACGAGTGTGCAAGAGAGGAAAGAGAGCTAAGGAGAGCGTACAGTTCATACCATCATCCATGTTCTTTTTTATTTTCGTTTTTTTTAAAATATAAATAAACAAAACCCACGTTTCCTAGCTGCGCACAGACAAGCCAGGAAACACAGATATATAGGAGGGACTTGTACTATTTTTTAATTAAAAAACACATTTTATATTTTGATGCATGGTAGTTAAAAACTCGTTTTATCACTGCGATTTTACGTTTTTATGATTTTTTTTCATTAAAACGATTTTACTAATTTTCCAAACGTTTTTATGTTTTTATGATTTTTTTTATAATTCTGCTACGTTAAGATTTTACGTTTTATGATTTTTTATCCCTCTTCCGATTTTACGTAAAATCTCAATTTTAACTTCCTTGTTCTGATGGACTTGAAAACATAGATCGCACCTGTCTAGTTTGTTAATGTGAGCCATCAATTCACTTTGCTTTAAAATATGATACTCTATCGCTCTTTATTTATAAGATATATTTACGTAATTTGATTAGATTAAGAAAGTTAATTAAATTAGTCAGTATGATGTATATTTTTTAAAATACCATAGTCATCTTCTTTATTTCCATCATTTCATCTCCTCTTTAATTATTAATGATGGAGCATCAATAGGGTTAAAAAGAAAATATTGAGAAATATATAAAATGTGTCTTAGAATTGAAGTATGTTTTAAATTAAAGACAAGAGGGAGTAAGTTCTAATATTGGATATATTGCATTTTAATATTCATATGATTTCTCTCTCTTATTTTACAAATTTTCTTCAAGGTTACACCTTCCTGCCGTTATCTTAAACAATTGTGAATGGACATTTTCCCGAAGTATGTTAGAGTTGTGAAAAATGAAGCTCTTTGCCTGTTACTACTGTCTCAGGCTTTTGAATGTGGGCAAAAGAGCAACTGAGAAGCTTTCCAGTTCTCACATGAAGCTATTTCCAAGGGGACACGTGCATTTATATTTTTTTGGGACAACACACATATGCATGCTCAAATTATAGTTTCCAACACAAAACAAATAACATTGAGATGGAAGTAAACAGTTTTAAGAGTACATTTGAATGCGTTATTTCTTCTTGTGCCCTTCTTTTAATCATCTTCCCTCTAGCATTGTTTGAGAAATTTCATTTTGAGAAATTTCATGGCTTGGATTAGCAAGGAAATCATCTCTCACCATTTAACATTGGAACCACAGCTAACACATCAGGCCCATCTTAAGCTTTCTATTGATCACACAATAGTCCTACATGTATGCATCTTATGCCTTTAGATTTATTACAACTTTTCTTTAAACATTCACCCAACAATTCCATTGGTCTTGCTTGGCCCCACAATCTCCATGCCTAACATCCATAGTTATCAGAACCGGCTCGGACCGGCCGGTTCGACCGGTGAACCGGTGGCAGAACCGGTCCGAGCCGGCTAAAAGATTGCCTAAGCAGCTAAAACGAGTCTGAACCGGTTCGACCGCCGGTTCTTGAAAAACTTGTCAAACCGGCCGGGTTTGTGAAACCCGACTAGTTTGTGCTATTTTTTTTCCTTTTGATCAGTCAGCCCAAAAACGACAGAGAAGGAAGATCTAGAAATTAGGGATTTGGAGAAGAAAGACAGAGAAGGAAGACGATGGATTTGAGAGGAATCAATATCAAAAAGATTACCATATATAAGATAAAATTTCTCCGTTGATTCTTCCTAATCGAGCCTCTCGATTTGTCACCTCTGGAGATTTGATACAGCCATTGTTGCGAACTTGCGATACTGCGGGAGGCGCTCAAATGAAGTTGAAAGTGGCCAAACCATGGCAAGTTTCAAAAAGCCCCCTCACACGTGGTATTCCATTTTCCAAGTCAATAATAATAATAGCTTTCTTTCTTTAATGTCCTCAGACTCCATTGGTCGTCTACCACCTACCTCCTATTAATTGATTTAGGTTTTTCATTCCTTCCTCAATTCTGATCCGTGGGCCTAATTCATTGGCCATTCAATCTTCAATTCATTTATCAATTCATTCGTGGGCCCACGCCATTCAGCCCAATTCCCATTTCTCAATCATTGCTAAATTTATTTGTAAACCCATCTTTTTTAATTTTGCTTCTAGTTAATTGGGTTATTTATGTTTTAAACTTGTAAAAATGTTTTAGGTACTTTTATTTTGAAAACTCATTATATATATATATATATATATATATATATATATATATATATATATAGTTGTATAATTTATAAATATAGTATGATTTTCGAGACCGGATCATAGTTATGCGATTCAACCAGTGACCCATTGGTTCAACCAGTGACCCATTGACCCAGTACCCTGACCGAGTTGAAGACCGGTCCGAGTCTGATAACACTGCTAACATCACAATAACACCAAAAAGAGAAAAATTTCATTTCAACTTTTATGCGGAGAGAAACTCTTAGTACTTGTAATATGTCATGTGTTCATGCATTAAGGCAATGATCCTTCACCAACATGAGTGTTTTAGCATTATTATAAAAATGGATATTAATTTCTTAAAGGACGTCCTTATTTTAAAAGGGAAGTAAAAAGTATAAACGGTAGCATTCTTGTAATAAAATGCTTGAAAATTACCATTTAGACGTCCTAAAAATAATTTTAGGATGCCTAAAATTAGTTTTTTGACGCAATTTTTGGCTTCTAAAGTTTTGTGAGGTCCCAAAATATATTTTAGGACGCCTAAAAGAAATTTAGGGGTCCCAAAATATATTTAGGACACTTAAAATTAATTTTTTAGCGCCTGAGATTTTTTGGCATCTTAAAATATGGTTTAGGACGCCCAAAACTAATTTGGGTACCGTGCGTGGATGAATGAGCTCACTTTATGAAGAGTTGGTGTAGACATTAAATGCAATTTGGGCTTGATTTGATCGAGAAGAAGATACCAGTAGAGCTTGAGGTGTAGCATGGTGTCTATGTCCCTACCATATCATTTCAAATCAATCACAAGGACGTACATCCACATAAATGTATGCCCACCATTAAGTATTATTCTATGAATTCATTACAATATAAATAGGGGAAACAAAGACGTACAACACAATGTCTATGATTTTTTTTCTTTTAAAAAACATTTATGGCGTCCCAAAATAACTTTTGGGATGCCTTAACTATGATTTTTGCCAATATTTTTTTCACTCTAAACATGTCATAACAAAGTGAACCATGGTTTGCTAATATCCCTTAGACCCATCAGTGACCTATGCATTTACTAGTTTTACACAATTCTTTGCATATGAAGTGCACCCAATATTGACACAAAAACATAGTCAATTGTTCATACTTTATTAACTCTTCATCTATAATAGATACTACTCAAGACTAGTCATCATCCTCCACCATGTTGTGAAGTTTTTTATTGTTCCAATTTGCCATTGCTTGTGTACCCTATGAGTGTGGATAAAAGATATCATTGAATCAGAGAGCAGATTGATGACAAGAGAAGCTAAACTTAACTTCTTAAGTTGAAACCAACTGCAATTGCTGCTTTGAGAGGGAAACCAACTACAATCGCCATTGGGAGAGGGAGTCGTGCTTTTATCTAGATCGATCTTCTTCGAAGATGAGAAACGAGTGATAAGAGGGAGAAGAGTAGAGTGTTAAATATGTGAGTTGAGGGTTAGTGAAAATATTTAAAATATAACTTAGATTGCCCTACAATCACAAGCAAAAAAGAGCTGAAATATCTGGCTTATTTCATATCGATGATCATATCACCAACTGGAAACCAAACACACTAATTTTGAAAAGACACAATTGTTTAGGATGGTTAGTGTAAATATTTAAAGATTACATTTGAGCCAAACAAAATATTTAAAGATTGCCCTACAGCCAAAAGAAAAAAGCCACATCTTCTTCAATATTGGCGATCACAACGGTCAGAAGTTGTTCACCAAACAATGCAGAGGACTGTTATTACCTACTCTGTCGTTGTATATCAACGTTGAATAGACACAACTGTTTGGGAGGGTTGGTACTAATTTCCAAAAAATATTTAAGATTGCCCTACGGTCACAAGAAAAAAGACGCAGCTTCGTTAATATCGGCGATCGTATCAGTATGAAGCTGTTCACCGAACAACGTAGATGACTACTATTACACACTCCATCGACTAGTAAAGGGAGACCATTTCATTTGTAGAATACTGTCAATCTAGAAATGTCATATTAAGTCATTCTAGAATATTGATATTACATCTCAATCTCTGTATCAAAGTAGGCATCATTGAACACCAACCCAACATTTGACCTCCAACTTTATGACTTAGTAACAACTTACCACTGTATGAAAACTATATATCACAACTCCTAAAAAAAAACCTTAGCTCAGCTTAATAGTGAGGAAGATTTCAGACAATGCAAACCATTTTTTCGAAAAAAGTAAGAAAAATATTAAGAATGTTTGAAGAAAGGAACTGACCTTTTGGTCCATAAAGAGCAAACAAATGGCATACCCCTGAGTTGGCGAGTCCTTCAAAAGTGTTCAATGATTAAAGAAAGGGAGAAGGAGCAATAATACACATGAAGTTTACCTGTGGGAGCGCCCAGCACCATGAAGTATTTTTGGCTAAAAAATGCACATGCAGTTACAATAATGGAGCAAAAGTGACACAAACCCAACAGCCTATGGATGTTGACTGTTAAGTAGTAACGGTTGACCGTTGTGGCTTATGTGGAAAATGAATTGGAGAGAGAAGTGGCCAAATGGCAAGAAAAACGCTGACTAGGATGGTGACTGTGCAATGTCTATCAAAATCATTTGCTAAAGCATTTCATCGACCCAAACCTAAGCTGGTTGTCATCGATAGAAAGAAAGAAAGGAGAGCAACTGTAAGTCCCAATCCACAACCCTAATCTCCAACCCATTGTCATTGGCCAGAAATTCTTCAGAAATCCACTCTTATCGACACAGGGAAGAAGAAAGAAAGGAGGAGGAACCCTATTCCCTAATCTAGTGTCGTCGGCTAGGAAATATTGAGTGAGCTGAAATGAAATGGCGGGCAAATCCAAAGCATCATCGAGTGACGTTATCAACGGAGTAATGTAGAGGCACTCTCGGGCAGCAAATCAAACGACGAGGGATATTGAGATAGGGTTCGCAATCCAGTCTTGGTTAGCTGGGATTGGTTGCGACATCGTTGTCCTCTTTCATCATCTACGACACTTACGCGAGGTTCTTATGATTATTGTTTTTTGAGTTCATTTTCTGTTGGTATTAATGGATTCATGGTTGTGTTCGTTCTTAATAGATCATCGGTTCTTATGATTGTTGTTTTGAACTTTTACACAATGAGAAATTTGTATCTTCATCTGAAATAAAATTCCCTTGAAATGCAGTTTGAAAAGAGACAGAATTTGAATTTTGGGGTTTGGTTATTGTTATTCTTGCTACTGTTATGTCTGGGTTTCGTTGGTGCATGACTAAGACTGTGAAGCTTCACTGATATATTTCCATCGAATATAGAAAGGAATATTATCTTATACTAACTTACTTTTTTGGTTAGAAAATAAGTTTTTTTGATAGAATATAATGGTGCTAATCCTACACTA
Organism: Acacia confusa; assembly: GCA_037074495.1. Taxonomy (NCBI): domain Eukaryota; kingdom Viridiplantae; phylum Streptophyta; class Magnoliopsida; order Fabales; family Fabaceae; genus Acacia; species Acacia confusa. The sequence continues at coordinate 8,998,737 of CM073509.1, forward strand.
AAGCTGGAAAAGTGTATGTATATTTATAATTATAATCGTTGGTTGTTCACCACGAACCTGTAATGAATTTCTGGAGCTGGATTTCAGTCAAGTTTCAATTTTATCCTATTAAAACAAAGGTCAAAGGCTAATGAGTGACGAGTAATCACTTATATATTTTAACAGGGTATTTTTTATTTGATGATAAGTATCCCAAACTACTAATCCTACACTTAATTGATTTATTCACAAACCTTTTCTGCGGTCAGGTTTAAAACCATGATAAGTTATATATGGCCTATTAATATACTACTACCTACTTTACGTACTAAGTAGTTAAGTTGATTTTTTTGCTCTTACCACTAACTTGTAGGCGTTATTATTTTTTTACAAGTATGTAATAATTGATTTATTGTGTTAAGGTTTAAGTACATGATTGAGGGATAATTTAACTTATTTTATTGGCTTTTGAAATGAATGATGTTTCTTATTGTCACATAGGTCAACATATAATAAATTATTAACTGACCACATTTTTAAATTTTTTTCCTTTCCATATGTGTGGTAGCAATGTCGTCAAAGGGCAACGAGAAAGTGGTAAACCAAGAAGGAAATGAAAATACCTTGAAAGGGAAGGGTGAAAGTTCAAGACAGGAAATAATAAATGAAGAGGACACTATTAGAGGAAATGTGGAAGGGTTCATTGAAGAAACTAGACCAAGTGATGAATATGACGAAATAGAATTCCTTGGTTATGAGTATGATGTTCCGGATGCTGAGGAGGAAAGTGATGTTGATGTGTATGATACACAATGCAACAAATCAAAAGATGATGATAGTTGTGATGATGAGAGTTATGTAGGGCAAAGTAGTAGTTTAGATATAGAAGAAAGCATGTACGATGACTCAGGAGTTGGGGAGTTTGATGTGGACTATGAGAGTAATGTTGATGAGGATGGTTCAGGGAGTGGAAATGAATATGAGGATCTTCAGCCGCTTTGTGTCCTCCCCAATGCTAAGCCATCGGGTACAATGTCATCTTTTGTTGTTGGGATGACGTTTCAAGATAAAAAAGATCTTAAAAGGGCTGTAGATGAGTATGCTATCAGCCAGGGTGTTAAGCTGACAATTGTGCGTAGTGATAGCAAGACGTTTAAGGTAGTATGTCAGGATGGCTGCCCTTTTACACTATACGTGTCTACACATGGGCAGAGTGTTAGGTGGCAAGTGAAATCATTGTATTATGAACACATGTGTGCACGTGTGTTTGAAAATCCAAGAGCTTCTACAAGGTGGTTAGCTGAGTATTTCAAGAACAAGGTGCAAGATGACCCTACATTCAAGACGAAAGAGATGAAGAAGGAGGTCCAAAGGGATCTAAAGCTCAATGTCAGTGTGTTTAAATGCAAGAGGGCAAAGAAAATCATATTGGATGACATGGAGGGGAGTTTTAGGAATGAGTTTGCAAACTTAGAGGCATATTGTAATGAGTTGAGGTTGTTAAACCCTGGTTCAAATGTGTGTGTGGAAGTGAGCAATGAGGGTTTAGAACATGGACGAAGAATATTCAAGAGAATGTATGTATGCTTCAACGCCTCCAAGGTATAACTACCATTTCACCCTCTCCTTTTACTGAATCATTGTTTTAGTGTTTTAGAACAAATGGTTGGCTCATATATCACTGTTTTCATATTATAGGTTGGATGAAATGAAGGGTGTAGGCCACTTATTGGTGTGGATGGCACCTTCCTGAAAGGAAAATCCAAAGAAATATTATTGACGACGGTCGGGGTTGACGGGAATGACTCATTGTATCCTCTGGCGCTTGGATTAGTTGAGAAGGAAAATGCGCTTCACTGGTCGTGGTTCCTTGAATGGCTACAGAAATCTCTAAACTTAGGTAGTGGTGAGAATGTTACGCTCATGTCGGACATGCAAAAGGTAATATCATTACTTACAATGTGCTACTTACATTTTTTAATTAATGAATCACCATTGGTTTTACTTTGTTGTTTTATATGAAAGGGACTTGTCAATGCCGTTAGTGAGGTGCTACTGGGGGTTGAGCATAGATTTTTTGCCCACCACATATATGCTAATTGGAGCAAGAAATGGAAAGGCAACGAGTTCAAGAAGAAATTCTTCAGTTGTGCATAGAGTACATATGTGGAGGATTTCAAAGACAATCTCAAACGTCTTGGATCCCTAAGAAAAGAGGTAGCTGGAGATGCAGTAACGTACAACCCCCAATGTTGGGTAAGAGCGTATTTTAGTTCTAAGTGTAAGTCTTGGGTGATTGATAATAACATGAGTGAGTCCTTCAATATATGGATAGACAAGTATAGGTTTTTACCTGTCATTAAGATGGTTGATGGGATTCGGTTGAAAATGATGGCCAAGTGGGCTGAAAGTAAGAGGCATGTCAATGGCTGTAAAAGTAATTTTAGTCCTAAGTGTATGTCATTGTTTGAGTCTAATAGGCTACTAGCTGTTGATTGTAGAGTATTCTTTAATGGTGATGAAGGATACGAGGTTGTAGAGGGGCAAGATAGGCACTCAGTGAATATTTCAATAGGACGGTGTACTTGTATCATACGAGAATACCTTGCCAGCATGCCATATGTGCTATGTATCATGCTAAGATAGACCTCAAAACCCACATCTCACACTACTATCACAAGGACACATATATTACAGCCTATCAAACGAAATTACAACCAGTTAGGGGTAGAAAATTCTGGGACACAACTAATTTTGGACCATTACAGCCTCCACTTGTCACTAACTTGCTTGGGCGGCCTCCTAAGAAAAGGTCCAAAACTAACGAAGCAGAGAGACGAAGGAAAAAATCAAGAACTTGCATACAAACAAGTAAGTCATCTGCAGCTCATATGCCTCAACAAGGGGGAATTGAGAGATTAAGTAAGTGTGGAAAGACTCAAAGGTGCACCCGCTGTAACAAACCAGGACACAACAAATCAAGTTGTAAAGAGGTAAGTTTTTTTTGTCCCAATGTATCACATATAACCCAAAGTAGAATTCTATTCATTAATTTAATTAGATTTGATTTTAGTTATGATTACTTTGGTATTTTACATTGAATTCGCTTCTGTCATTTTTGTTGCAACTGATTTTGCACAACTTGATATGATTACAATGATTATATATACTAACAGCCACTTTTTTTTTTTGTTTGTTCTTTGATAAGAATGATGGCCAGATGCAAAAGTACAGCTAGAATAAAATTACACAGTAAGGGGAATAAGAATCCCAATAAGGTCTGTTCTCATTATTGACCACAAAACTATGTAGCTATAAGGTAAACGAAGCTAAATGTAAACAATCTTATTATATTCTCTCATTTGCTCACTTTGTACGTCTCTCATTTGCTCACTGGTCTGAATTTATTTACAATCTTATTTTATAACAGAACATATAATATTCCATAGTTTTCCAATAGCATGAGGTCTCTTTGCTATCTCTTCGAATATTCCATAAATTCTTTGCTAAATGTAAACAATCTTATTTTATAACAGAACCTTATTATATTCCATATAGTCCTTGCTGTAAGCAAAACTATGTAGTTGTAAGGTTAACAAAGCAATGTAAGTACGTTTGTCTTGGTCCATTTCTGTCAGCTTGTTCTGGGCATTTGACAGTGAGGTCTCTTTGCTGTCTCATCAAAGCTTCAATCTTTGATTCAATGTGAGATTTTGGGGTCATTTTATTTAGTTGTGTTCCATTAGTCTGGGTTCTCTTTTATGTCTTTCGGCTAGTGGAAGCTCAATTTTAATCTTTTTACTTGCTCTTGATGAAAGGATTCAGTCAGATTATATGATCTGTACACTCTCTTTAGCTGCATGTAATTTGTTAGAACTTCCACTCTCTTCTTCACTTTCGGTTCAAGGGGAAAAAAATTGGGTATTGGGTCCTATTTATCAGTTTCGGTTTGTACTTGTTGTTTCAATGTATAAGATTATGTTACTTGCTAATTGCAGCCTGGTCTTAATTCTAAAATTGTTTTCGAAGAGGGAACATCCAATGACTATATGCATAGGAATGTTGATCCCCAAACTCAGTTTGCCATTCCAAATGAGAGGGAAATGAGGTTGTCTTGAGAAAGTAACTCCAGTAAGCCAGCAGGTTCAAGATCCATATCGTTTCAACCCCAATCACTCATTGTTGCTCCACCAGCCAACCTTCCATTTCAGCCTCGAGGTCTACAATGGCGAGGAGAACCATGTCTCATGACCCCACAGCTCTTATCACATCTTCGGACCAACAACGACAAAGGAAAGAAGGCTATTGATTAGGGCTATGTGTACACGTGTATGGTGTTGGGTTTTGTAATTTTTTTGCTAGAAAAACTGTAAAGACCAAAGTGTTATGGCTCAACATTGTGATTATTTTTGTATGGCTTAGCCAATTGTTCTATGTAACCTGCAGTATTGTTCATTTCACTTGATTGTGGGAGGATTCTTATATATGGATTATAGTGGATTAAATATATAGTTGTAACCTGCAGTGGAAGACCAACATTGTCATCTTTTTACTTCTTATATGTTCTATGTAACCTGGGCGCTAAACCCTAACACAAGGCAAAAAGTTGGCGCCCTGGGCGCCAACTTTTGTACTGAGTTGGCGCCCTGGGCGCCAACTCTTAATGGGCAACCAAAAAGTTGGCGCCGCTACTGAGTTGGTGCCCTTGGCGCCACTTTTGCTTTCCTTGTCGGCTTCTCTTCTTAACTTTCTTTATTCTTCAAATTAGCTTCTCTTGTGGATAAAAATCTGCTCATCAATGTACGGCTCATCAATGTATAATGATGAATTATAGTTGGCTTTACATAGATCAATTGTTTCAGTTTTTTGGTTCCTCATCTTTACTGAAATCATTGTTCATTATTCAACTTCATTATTGGCAGACATTCTCTTGGTTGGCAGACATTCTCTTGTTCCCAAATATATTTAACTTAAGGATAATGTTGATCTCCCTTTTTCAAAATAGGCAACAACTTGAGGATAACAGTAGCATTATGTTCCATAAAAATAAACATAATGCTACTTTTTCTTGTGGTCATAGATGAGAATAAAGCAACAGGAATTGAAATAAGACACACTCTTACAATTCTTGAACTTTACTTGCCCATATATATATCAGTGGATGAAAAAGTAAATTAACATTACACAAATACGTTACACTAAAAACATTGACAACATGTTAGCATCAATAAGTACGTTAGTAGAACTTTGTCTATACTTTCACAACCACAACAAAAGTAAACATCAACGGGTACAAATACATTAACACTAACAACATCAAGTTAGTAACAATGTTGTTAGTGCAAGTTTGAACTTGCATTGCACCTTCTTCACTTCACTTTCTTTCACTGAATGTTCAGATTTCATCTTCTTCACCTCACCTTCAAGTGCAACAAGCTCTTCGTAACACTTCACACATGCATTCCCTTTTTTAAGTTCATTGTTCTCCTCATATAGCTTGTCTATGTCATTAAGTAGATCTTTGATAACTTCATTTTCCCTTTCCCCAAACACACCATCATGCCATTTGAAATATCCACACCCACCATCCTATGAAATTTCATATCCAATAGTTAGAAATGAATAACCCACACAACTAAAAAGTTCATCCCACATCTAACAAGTCTTACCTCGTAGTAATTCCAACACCTATAAAACCTCCTACCTAGGTTTCCTTTTGACCATGATGTCCACCTAGGAGCCAACAGATTGTGATGGCAATATCGCACTGCACCTTCATATCGTTCCTCACGACTAGGTCTTCGCACCAAAACCACCTTCCTTCTCGTTTTCTTGTTTCTTCCTATTGTCGATGTTGAAGACGAAGCCATCCAACAACCTATCGATTTCAAATTCCTTTGACATTGTGCATAGACAAACACATGGCAAACACACACATATGACAATTAATGCAGTATTATTTGTCTGAATTAAAAACCACCTAAATATACACACATATATGCGCCATCAAACAAATACTAAATCAGCTTCTTCATGTTTTCACCTACAAGGAGCTTCAAGAGATCACTGACATTATTGAACACAAGCTTAGGTGTGGATTAAAACCTTAAGTTGTGGTAGTTAAGGTTTTAGACTTAGATGGGAAACAAGGCAATAGAGTGGTTGGTAAGCCCCTACATTATTTCTAACCTTTACATATTGAATGAAATGAAAATTAAGTGATAATAATAAAGCATGTGTTTTTCTGATCAAGTGATGAAATTAAATTGAATGGGCAGAAGTTATGTTTATGGGGCAGTTAAAGCATCCAAATCTGGTGAACCTAATTGGGTATTGCTGTAAAGATGAGAACAACGTACTGGTATATGAATACATGGAAAGGGGCAATTTAGAGGACAAGCTTTTTAAAGGTAATTGAGTTCATAATTCTCTCGTTTTGAAATTAATGAAGCAGAGAAATAGAGTAATTTAGTCTTCTCCTGATAAATGCAGGCCATTGCACATATCGATTGCCTTTATTTGAATTTAGAGGCAGCAGAAGCCAAATTTGACGAGCAGAATAGCAACAAGACAAAACAATGAAAATCATAATCACAATCCTAAAGCTCAGATACAAAATGCTATGTTCAAAATAAATAAAATATCCCTCAACAAATTGCAAAAACGAAGTCAAATTTTAGGTTCAAAATACATACCGAAGGAGCAATGAGTTTGAGTTCAGCCAAGAGATATGGAAAGAATTTCTATGCCGAAAATAAGAACGAACCCACGTCACACCAAGTGTTCTAGCTCTTTCTTGCAGAGTTCGCATCGAACTGATTTGAAGTGAGCTACCTCATACCCTTTCGGTGATTTCCTTCGATTTTGATTTCAGATCACATCCCTTATTTTCGATTGATTCGATTTAGATTTCTTTCCTCATTCTCTTCACCCAGCGTGGCCGAAGGAAGGGTTTATCAGAAAAATTTTCCCCCAGTTTGATAGACATTGCACAGTCACCATCCTAGTCAGCATTTTTCTTGTCATTTGGCCACTTATCTCTCCAATTCATTTTCCACATAAGCCATAACGGTCAACCGTTACTACTTAACGGTCAACATCCATAGGTTGTTGGGTTTGTGTCACTTTTGCTCCCTTATTGTAACTGCATGAGCATTTTTGAGCCAAAAAAAACTTTATGGTGTTAGGCGCTGATGAGCCACAAATTTACCATGTATTAAGGCACAAATTGAGCTTGAAATTGATCTAATATAATTAAAAAGCTTAAGGATAATAAGCTAAAAACATGGATTTGATGTCAGACATACCCTCACAAGTATTCTTGTGTGTTTTGCAAGTTTTATCCATAAAAAGAAGCTATTTGGAGACTCCGCGGAAGGTCAAAAAGCGAAGCCACAAGGAGGAAATAGTAAGGGCGCCAACCCTGTGCAAAAGTGGCGCCCAGGGCGCCACTTCTCGGGCCAACTCACTGCCTCCCTCATAAAAAGTGGCGCCCAGGGCGCCAGAAGTGCGAGAATCCTGATTTTTAATTTTTGGAAAGTTTTTAGGGCCCGAAAAAGGAAGAAAAATCAAGGATTGAGGACTTTTGGAAACCCAATTGGATGAGAAAACATAAAAAAGGCAACCCTAGCAAGAAAAGGAAGAACTTTTGGCACAAGAAAGAGCTCTACGACATTAGAGAAAGAGATTGAAGCAATTGTGGAGATCAACCTTCCCCAACCTCTAAAGAACCATTCTCTCTTCATCTTTTCTTCTTTATTTTGTTAATCTAGTCATGCTTGGAGAATTTCCTTTTTGTAGTTAGGGCTAGGATGAACCCTGTGCAACTTTGAGTATTTGATTGAATTCTTGGTTGGATCTTGGTTTCTTTGATTGAATGAATTTTCTGCACTTAAAGCTTTCTTGAAAGATTGATCACCTTTTAGATTGACCATAGGTTGATGTATGACAATAGAGATGTTGGTGCATCCAACTAGAACTTGTTAATTCATCATAAAATTGCATGACCTAGACATAGGCTTACGAATTTATGCGATCATAGGATTCTAGTTCAAGATTGGATCTTTCTAGACAATACTAAGACATTAGGTTGTTTTTAAAGATAAAATAGACTAAGGTAGCGTCAAGACATTGGGACTTAGTCTAATCTTAGAGAATCGATCGTCAATTTGGGAATCATAATCAATTAGATCTTTAATTCAAATACTTGAAGGAGCATAGGGGGATTCTAAACCCTAGCTGCACTTTTCTTGATTGTTGATCTTCTCTAAATGTGTTCTTGGAATTCTTGATCTTGAGTTCTTGGTTTTCTTTAAATCTTTAAATTCTTGATTGGTTACAACTCATCTTTTATTACTCAAATTTCCAACTAAGGCAACAATATCGAATTAGTGATTGAATAACTATTCCTCGTGGGATGATACTTTCTCACTACTTTATTACTTGTAACGACCGGTGCACTTGCCGAAGTCGCCCCTATCAAGTTTTTGGCGCCGTTGTCGGGGAATAGTTTTATTTCAACACTAAGAGTAGTTATTGAAACTCTAGATTGGTTTTTTTTTCCTTTCTCTTTTGATATTTTACTCTTTCTACTTTGTTTATGCGAGGTACCATGGACAGGAATTCGCTTCAATTTGATCCTGAGATCGAAAGGACAGCAAAGAAGAACCGGAAACTTGCTAAATAGAGAAAAGAGAAGGGTGCTAGTTCTAGTTCTGAGACTGAATTGATTATTATGGCAGAAAACGGTGAAGATCATCTTCGTCTTCCTCCTCCAAGAAGGACTATGGGTGACTACATGACACTTAATCCTACCAGAGCTGCAACTAACGTAGTCAATCCTGTTGTTAATACAAATAACTTTGAAATCAAGCTAGCCCTCATAAGTTTGGTTCAACAGAGTTCCTTTAGTGCAAGTGATTTGGAGGATCCTAATCAGCATATTGAGCGGTTTTTGCAGATTTGTGATACCATCAAGATCAATGGAGTTTCTGCAGATGCCATCCATTTGAGGCTGTTTCCTTTTTCGTTGAACGGAAAAGCAAGTGCTTGGCTACGTTCTTGTCCTACTAGAAGTCTCTCTACTTAGGACATTATCACCATCAAGTTCCTTGAGAAATTCTTCCCTTCCTCTAAGTACATAAAGCTATTGTTAGACATTTGTTGCTTCAATCAAGGCCATGGGGAGTCATATTGTGAAGCTTGGGAAAGATTCAAGGAATTGCTCAGGAAGTGCCCACAACATGATCTGCAGGATTATGATCAAGTGAGAATATTCTTCAATGGGATGCTTCCATCTTCTAGGATGATGATTAATGCTGCAGCAAGTGGTTCATTGAAGAATAAAACTCCAGAGGAAGCATTAGAATTGTTTGAGGATATGTGTTCCCTTGAGAATGAAACAACTATTCCACAGCCAGAGAGGGGAGTTCTCCAATTAGATACTTATAATACACTCTTGGCTCACAATGAGAACCTCGCCCAACAAAACAGATTGATCCAACAACAATTAGCTGCTCTCACTGGCCTCTACTCAGGTCTCATCTATCTCGTTCCAGCCTCTTTTGCCATATGATTTTTGCCAAGGGGACCACGCTAATGGAGAATGTGCAGCTATTACTACTGGAGAAACAACTGAAGTTAACTACATGGGTAATCCTCCTAGGAATCAATTCAATCCATATGGCAATACGTACAATCCTGGTTGGAAATCTCACTCAAACTTCTCCTATAAACCTCAAGTAGCACCTCAACCGTTCCATCAAACCACCCTACTGATTTGGAAAAGGCTTTGACACAGTTGACTTGTACCACCACTGAATATATACAGGGTTCAGAAGCTTTTTGGAATGAAACAAAATCTTCTCTTAAAAATAAAAAAGCTTCAATCCGGAACTTGGAAAATCAGATTGGCCAGTTATCAAAGCAAATATCAGAAAGGAGCCAAGGGTCTTTCCCTAGTGATACTGTGGTCAATCCAAAGGAGCAGTGTAAGGCTATAACTACTAGGAGTGGTATAGTGATTCAACCAGTTGAGAAATCTGTTCCGGTGATGGAAAAGACTAAAGAAGAGGGGGGAAAGCTGAGAATGGTGATGTGCAGCAAATTCCAAAAGAGGCTACTACAAAGAAAACTCTCATTCCTCCTTATACAAGACCTCTTTATCCCCAAAGGTTTAAGCAACAGATTCAAAAGCAACAGTATGCCAGGTTCCTAGATATTTTTAAGAAACTGGAAATCAACATTCCTTTTGCGGAAGCTCTTGAAAACATGTCTAACTATGCAAAGTTCATGAAAGATCTGCTGTCTAAGAAGCATAGGTTGCAAGAAGCTGAAACAGTGGCATTGACTCAGCAATTAAATTATGAAATATAACATCATGGAAATGGAACCGAAGCATAATGAATAAAAGATACATTTTAAGAAATAATATAATCTCAATTTATTAAGCTATAATTGTTTCAAGAATACGTTTTAAAAAATGTTTATTTTATTACTATTATTTTGCACTCTAAGTCATATAAATGTTATCCTCCCTCCTACCTTAATGAGGCTGTTTGGTACGAGGGAAGAGGAGGAAAAGTGGGTGGATGTAAAAAATTTTGGGGTCAAGTTTAAAAAACATAGAGAAGTGAGGTTAAAAAAATTTAATTAATTTTTATTATTCTTTTATTCTACATCATCTCTTAAAAAGCTATTTCCAAGCGAACACATACATGTATTCTTTTGGGACAACACACATGCTCAAATTATAGTTTCCAATACAAAACAAATAACATTGATATGGAAGTAAACAGTTTTAAGAGTACATTTTAATGGGTTATTTCTTCTTGTGCCATTCTCTTACTCATCTTCCCTCTAGCATGGTTTGAGAGATTTCATTTTGAGAAATTTCATGGCTTGGATCAGCAAGGACATCACTAGCCGTATAGAAACCAGGAACTTTTGGATTTTGCAACAACTTCCCACCATTTAACATTAGAAGTACAGCTGACATATCAGGCCTATCTTCAGCTTTCTGTTGAACACACAATAGTCCTACATGTATACATCTTATGATTTCAGATTCATTACAGTTTTTCTTTAAACATTCATCGAACAGTTCCATTGGTCTTCCTTGTTCCCACAATCTCCATGCCTGACATCACAATAATACCAAAAAGAGGAAAATTTCATTTAAAATTTTATGCCAAGAGAGAAACTTGTAGTACTTGTAGTATGTCATATGTTCATGCATTGAGGCAATGAATCTTATAAACATGGGTGATTTAGCTGGTGAGATCTAGTCACAAACTCATTTTGATGAGTTCCTATTAACTCATTCCTTTGCCAACTATCTAAAGAAGTGTTTTGAATTAGGTAGTATACTTACATGTCCAAGAAGATTAAGGCAGTATTCTTGGTCTAAAAATCCCCGGTTCTTCTTCCCACTAACAATTTCTAACACTATTACGCCAAAGCTAAAGACATCGGATTTCATTGAAAAATGTCCATGGACAACATATTCAGGAGGCATATATCCACTGAAAAGCATAGATATGAAGTAAAATAAGTGAGAAAATGAGGTCCTATAGAAAATGATAAATAAGTTGGAGATTGATCAAACAACTTACTATGTTCCAACAACTTTATTAGTGTTGGCATCAACTTGATCGTCCCAAAATGTGCGAGCTAATCCAAAATCTGATATTTTTGGATTCATGTAAGCATCTAGCAAAATATTGCTGGTTTTTAAGTCTCTATGAATGATTCTCAATCTAGAATCTATATGAAGATAGATAAGTCCCCGAGCAATGCCATGAATAATATGACAACGCTTAGGCCAATCCAATAGGTTGCTACGAGTTACATTTGTACATAAAAAACATGTTAAAACACATTTGTCATCTCAACAACTTGGAAAGTTGGAAAAGGCTTAATGTTTCAAACCAAAAACAAACTGGTCCAAGCTCTTATTTGGCATATATTCATAAATCAACAACTTCTCGTCTCCTACAATGCAGCAACCAAGAAGCTTCACAAGATTACGATGTTGAAGTTTTGCTATCAACATAATTTCATTTTTCAACTCTTCCATCCCTTGACCTGATTTTGCTGACAACCTTTTCACAGTTAACTCTTGTCCATCTTCTAAAGTACCTTGAAAGTCATAGTTGCGAGATCTTCATATTCTTATGCAAAAAATATAAAATCATAGTTTCGACATAGATAAAATACCTTGTATGCTGGGCCAAAGCCACCTTCACCCAATTTGTTAATGGTAGAAAAATTATCAGTAGCCTTAGTTACGACCGACAAATCAAACGTTGGAATATCCATGACTTCTATCCCTATATTTATTGTTATTGAAAGAGACAATATTCAGAATTTCTGAATTTTGACAAAATATATCAATGTTAAAAGACAAGTGTGACTTAGTCTACCAGAATTTCGAAGTTTCCTTTTCCTTGCAATTAAAGTTAATCCAAGAATCATGAAACTCATTACAAATATTGCACAACCAACAACAATTCCTACTAGCTTCTTCTTGCCAATGCTCCCACGGCCTTCATCCCTAAAATGATCTAACAACAAAAGATAGAGTGAGAAATCATCAACTTCGAGTAAAATATCTCAAATAAAGGCACATAAACTAATATTAAGTTGTGACTGATAACATTAACATCCACAATAAAACAGAGTACCTAGCTCTGAAGCAGGAAGTCGTACATAGAGGTCTTGTCCCCCTGCAGGAAATTGTGCCATGTCCAACAGTTGGTCAAACCATATGAGGCAACCACTTCCTTCACCTCGTATATCCAAATTCGAATAAGCTGCACAAGAACAGTTTTGCAGACACGTTTTCTTACATTCCTCAAGGTTCATGGTCGTGTTGTACCATGAAGAAGAGGTGTCTGGTAACTTGATGCCTGTGTATTGCTTAAACCCATCACCACCACCACAGTCCAAAGAGACCCTTCTGGTGCAGCCGCTCTTCCAATCAGACACATTCCATTCCTTAAAATTGTTGGGTTCATACCCTCTTAGGCATTCACAAACAGGATTGTTATTAATGTTGCAGATAGAATTTACACCACACAAGGCATAATTTTCACACCGGTCAGCAGGCCCAGTGATTATTAACTGCCAGCTGCTTGTTTGAATTATCCAATCAAAACGCTGCCCAATCCCAGATGGGTTCACTGCAAGTCTGGAGAAAATCGAATTATTTCTCAGCTTAGACGTATAGTACACCTCTTTTTCATTCACCACAAAATCACTAGTAACTATAGGATCTGGATTATGATTTGGAAGCGCTGTTAAAGTGATGCCATTCCATGATCCAGCTCTAAAAATCACTTTGGAACCTCTCAGTACAAGGAATTGTGGATACCCTTTGCGGTCTATTTTGATTATGTAATCTCCTTGACCTGGATCATCTGAGCTTTTCCAAGGTGACAGAACTTTATCCAGACCCGTTTCTTGATCCCACCCAAGCTTCATTCCAGGCATCAAGGTGTCACAAGGATAATCAAAACTCTGCCATAATTGGTCCGAGGCATCATTTTTCACCACCAGATTCCCCGAATCCAAGAGCTGGGTAAAAGTGTTAGTTGCTTTGATTCTGGCAGTGGTTGATGAATTGTCGGAAGACCACATGGTGTTGTTTTTTGCATCAAGAAGAAGAAGAACCCCTTGATCATTTAATCGTAAAAGGCCCTTTCCGTTATCGTTGTTGATGGATGTGTTTCGGTTGGCTACCCAGAAGACTGTGGAAGGAGATTTCCTGTACCATATTCCCAAGTATCTGAGAGTTGAAGAGCCAGGGCTGAAGAATCCGAGTTCAAAAAACCCGTTTGAGGAAACTAAAGTCTCGCCATCTCTAATGAAGTTTCCTTGAGTGATCGTGTCTTGTGAAGTGAGTGACTCTATGAAGCAGAGCAACGAGAAGTATAGATACAGAACTCTGAAACTGGCCATCATTTTGTTCATGGAGGGACCTTGCGTAACAGACAGAAAGAACCCAAGAGTCGGGGATATTAACTGGGACGACTTGTCTGAAGAAACTGTTTGAAGTCAGAAGAAGAAGGAAGGGGAAATTATTGTCCATTCCCACGTCAGAATTCAACCATTAGAAAGAACCGTGAAATGTCAGAACAATTCTCAAGTACTCATTCGAGTTTTTATTACATGGTACTAATAATTAAGTGTTTTTAGCCTTTTTTTTTTTTTTTTTTTTTTTTTTAAGACACTTATAAGTTTTTAAGGTATAATTAAAATATTTTTCTATATTTACCCAAGAGTAGTGTGAGAAAGTACTATATTCAAGTTTAGAGTTGTTAGTAAAAGCAATATTAGAACTTAATTGAATTTTATGACAATTTTAATATTTTTAACTAATTTTATTGGTTTATGAGAATTTGTAATTTGTGTCTTATAAAATAGACTAGAGAGAGTATGAAGAAACTGATGGTAAAAAAATTTGTTTGTTTAAGGGTTTTACTTTTCTCATGTTACATGAGAAAACTAAACTTCCTACACACACATGAAATGATATGACCCACATATACATATATGGATTAATATATGTATACGTGGGTCCCACCATTTCATGTGTGTGTGACATGAGATAATTTTTTTCCTATAACATGAGAAATATTAATCCATTTATTTAATTACTAAATTTTCTTTCCATTAGGTAGATAATGATGTGGATGACATAAATAATTTTATTTATCATCAGCTCATTAGAACCTTAAAGTTATTCTGGGACTTTGTAGGACTTCTCTAATGTTATTTATAAGTTTATAGTGGGAAAAAAAATTGGTCCTTATAAATTTATTTTTAATGTAATAAATGAGAGGATTATAATTTTATCTCTATTAAAGATAGAGAAAATAAAGATGTGAAAATACTTATCCATAAATGAGGTAAAATATGGAAAAAAAAATTTAATTCATATTTATTATTTTTATTAAAAAAATTTATACTAAGATAATTTGAATTTATAAATAAAAATATGAATAATTAAGTTTCTTACGTGTGTGAACATAGTGTTTTTTTCCAGGTATGAGTCAAGTTTCACACGCGTTTTGACCAAGTATGAAAGTGACCCACAATGTCTTGTCCACGTCAGCAAATAGTATTCTATCCTTCCTAATTTTCTAAATTAGTCATTTCTTCAAGGGCAAGTGGGTTTGGGAATTAAGGGTTCTCCTCAGAGATTCGTTATCGCTCACATTTCTTGTGGTTGGAAGTGGGTGCCTATACTCTTTCCCATGACTTTGAATTAGGGCATGAATTAGTATTAGAACCTGTTTTTTTTTTAAATGTAATTTATAGTGTACGATATAAATATATAAAAATTTTATCTTAATTTATATGAATGTGCTTTTCCAACACTAATTTAAATAGATCCTAGTTAAACTTTTTTTTTTTTTCAATTCTCGAAGAGTTTTGAGTTTGTTACATTTTGTTTTGAAAAACATTTTCTTAAAAAAAAAATTATTTTGAAAACCTTTTTCTATAAATTGTTTTTGAAAAAAAAAAACACAAAAATTTATTTTTTAAAAAAGGTATTTTTATTTTTATTTTTTCTTATTTTTGTTTCTCTACTTTTTATTTTTGAGGTCATCACTTATTCACTATTGATATCACACTTCTGGAAGAAATACTTAAATATTTCAGGAGTATCACGTCATCTAAACCCTGTCCAATTAAAACATAACAACTTAAATTATTTTAGTTTTAGTTAGTTGATCGGTCATATGAAAAAATTCAAGTTTTATTTTGTTTTTAATAAAAATATTGGTTGATTATTTGTTTATTTTTTTTCAAATTAACTTTTTTTCCATAAAAACAAGGTAGAATTTAAATTTTTCCAAATGAATCATTAGCCAACTAGGATTAAAATAATCTGAGTTGCTATATTTTCATTAGACAAAATTTAGATGACGTGATACTCCTAGAGTATGTAAGTACATGAAAAGAATCTATCCATTGATCTCTCTTCATTTCCTCTCCATTAAATGTCTCTACAATAAGATCAAGTTTTAATAGTTGAGTTTTGATTTTATATAAAAATATTATTATAACATTAAATAAAACATTAAATATTTTGAAATGTCAACCATTGAAATTTTAATTTAATGGTGGAGATATTCAATGGAGAAGAAATGAAGAGAGATCAATAGAAAAATTATTTTCCGATGTAGGTATTTCCCCCACTTCTAATAACGACCACTGCCGCGACTACCATCACATCATTACAAAAATATATTTTTTTAAAACAACTAACCAAACACACCTTTTTTTCAAAAATGTGTTTCTAAAAACAATTTTTTTAGAAAAAACAAAGAATATAATAAAACAAGGCCCTTGGTCTCTCTATCACAACCCTTGCCTCTGCAGTTTGCACACTTCAACGCCGTTACCACAGTTTCGTCGGGCTCCCTCCTCTTTGTTTTAAATAATTCTACTTGGGAATTCAGGCTTATTCTTCTCTTGATTCATTTATTATGGGGCAAAGGAATTTATTCAGCTACCTAAATTATTTTATTTGCTCCAGCCCAATTAAACCAACTCGACCCACAAGGAACTCCAACCCAATTTATTCAGCTACCAGCATGATTTACTCACCCTCTGAACACACAAGACCAACGACGTCATACTTCCCCAGACCTTTCACCAAACATTTTGAATTCATTACCATTTACCCCCAATTGCTTCCAGTCAAACGGGACCCTTAAGTCCTTATATAAGAGTTGTTTTTGGAAATTCATTCATCTTTCTACAACCAAAAACTGAGATTAAGATATAGGGGAGAGAGAGAGAGAAAGAGAGAGAGAGGAGAAAGAAAGAAAGTCTGTTGTGATTGATCCTTGTTCACCTTTCCCCTAAGATCAACAACGAGGACAGGGGTGTGGGATTCTAGTGAAGATCACAATGTGGAAACTGGCAAGCTAAAGGTAATCATTGGTTCTCTCTTCTTTCTAGTTTCTATCGGTTATTTTTCAATAGAACTTATAGAACTTTGAGTGATAAACCGTAGAAGCAAACCTAGGGAGTTCATGCTAAAAGGAACTGTATAAACCAAGCCATAAGACTTCTCTGTTGCATAAAACATAGAATTTAGGGCTATGTTGAAGAGAGATAGGTTTATGTTTTTGAAATGCATATATCCATGTTATTTATGCATGATAAAGAAAAGAAAGCTTAGGCAATGTATTTGTTCGTATAATGGAAAACCTTGGGAATGACTCCAACATCATCTCATAACCTGTCATTATCTCAGCCTATACAATATATCGCAATCCCAGCAATCTTCTTAACCCGACCATTACTGCTCTCCTATACACCACAACCTAACACATCAACACAAACACACGAACTCGAACCTGGCAACCACAACTCCACACCTCAACCCAAACACACGAACTCGATCTCAACAACCACAACTCAACACGTCAACCCAAACACACGAACTTGATCTTGACAACCACAACTTAACAATCAACCTAAACACGTGAACTCGATCCTGGCAACCACAACTCAACACATCAACCCAAAAACTCGATCCCGACACAACCATAACTCAACATATCAATCGAAACACACGAACTCAATCCCGACAACCACTACTCAACACATCAACCCAAACACACGAACTCGATCGCGGCAACCACAACTCAACACGTCAACCCAAACATGCGAACTCAATCCTAGTAACCACAACTCATCACCTCAACGCACACACTTATCACAATCTCAGCACCTTCTTTTTACATGGCACCCTCTAAGGATTTTATAAGCGCCTTTATGTAGGAATAGTAAGACTTATGAAAAGGGGTATTATTATCAAGTCGTGTAGTTGGGAACTTTGTGATGCCAAAAGTGACTAATGACAATAATAAACATCTATAGGTATCTCGTGGCACCTTTGTTGATCCCGGTACTTTTAGACGAAATTTAAGGATTCAAACTTGAGGTGGGTAACTGTTATCTTATTAGTCTGTATGCATGTGTTTATGTATGATTAACCGTGTTTGCTGGATAATTGTGTTAGTTCTCTATGTGTTTTGATGATAACTGACAATTGTAAACTTAATTTGAAGTTTGTCTTTGGAAAGTTGTAAAACTTTTTGTCTAAGGCAAACTCGAGTTTTGGTAGCAAAACTCGAGTTTGGACTTGATAAGACAATGGCTCAGTTTTTACAAAGCAAGCCAAACTCCAGTTTGTGTGGACAAACTCGAGTTTGCACTACACAGAGAGCAATCAAAGTTTTTAAGAGTTGTAAACTCGAGTCTATGTTTTGGAAACTTGAGTTTGAGATCAAACAGAAGCATCAACGTTTTATCAAGATTTCAAAACTCTAGTTTCATATTTACAAGCTCCAGTTTTACTAAATGCAAAAGTCTTCAAGTTTCAGTTTTCACTGGAAACTCGAGTCTGGGATAAACAGAGACACTCGAGTTGTCACTCATTTTGTAAACTCCAGTTTTGCTTTCACAGACTCCAGTTTACACTCAACTGAAAGATTTCAAAGTTTCAAATTATACTGAAACTCGAGTTTGGATTTTGGAAACTCGAGTTTAGGACACACTGAAAACACTCGAGTTACTACATGATTTCTAAACTCCAGTCTTGAAAATGAAAACTCCAGTTTGAGCTTACAAAGATATTTCAAAGTTTCAGTTTTCACTAAAACTCGAGTCTGAGTTTTGGAGACTCGAGTTTAGCTCAAACAGAAAGCACTCGAGTTAATGCCTAACTTGAAAACTTCAGTTTTGACAATAGAAACTCCAGTTTACACTTACAAAGAGATTTGAAAGTTTCAGTTAAGACTAAAACTCGAATTTTCATATTGGAAACTCGAGTTTGTGTCATACAGAGAGCTATGCAATATTCTAAGTTTTGTAAACTCTAGTCTGCATTCCTAAAATCTAGTTTTGAAGCTATGAACTTAAACTTAGAATTTACAAAAATGCTTCAAACTCGAGTCAGTTACTAAATGACTCGAGTTTAGCCATGTATTCAAAACTTCATCCAAGACCAGCTTGCGACTTTCCTCTCTGTAAGAACCAAACTCGAGTCAGTCACTTATCAACTCGAGTTTAGGAAGCTTTTCAAAATGTGTTGCTCTCTGGATGAACTCCAAACTCGAGTCTGGCTTTATAAACTTAAGTTTGTGAGGCACAAATTTGTAAAATCAGATGGCACCAATTTGCGAAAATCTTATGTTTAATGCTAATACTTCATATCTTTCATTGCTACTGTTTCCAATGTTGTTTAACCAGTTTGCTAGCAAGTTTCAGATGATCTAGTGAAGGAAACAGTGAAGATTCAGATTATTAGCTGTAAAGCAAGAGAGAGAAAACAAGTTATCTATTAAAGTGCTCTAACTTGGATTAAACAAATACAACTTTAAGTACAGCTCATTCCAACACAGGGACATCAACATTATTTTCATATTAATTAAGTTCTAGATTGCAAGAATGTCTGCATCAGTTGGAACCAAATCAGATGAGCCCCATCAAGAATATTTCGAGTGGAATCTCAACAGCTAGTTTCTGGAAGTGGAGCTTCAACAGCCAAATTCATAGTGCTCTTCCAACAGCTATATTCTTCATTCAAAATGATCTTCAACTGCTATAAATACAATTCAGATTCGAAGAAGGAGAACAGACAAGAGACTCACAGTGAATAACATTCAAATTTCTGTATTCATTCTTCTGTAAAATTTCTTGAGAGATTTGTGCTTCAGTGTTTATCAACATCTGCTCTTAGAGAGAGTTTGTTTCTGTAAAATCACTTGTTTGTAAGAATCTCAAGTCAGGGGACTTGGAGATTAGGAATATCAGTGTACAACTTGTAAGGGGGAGTGTATCCTAGTGAAAGGATAACTTTCGAGTACAGAGTGTGTAACTGATTGTGAGTGATAGTGAAAATCCCAGTGTCTGAGGACTAGACGTAGGTCAAGGAGTTAGACCGAACCAGTATAAATCTTGTTGTGTCCTGTTCTCTTCTCCTATTCTCCGTACTATCTTATTCCTGCGATTAAAATTCCAGAATTGAGCAAAAGAATTTTTCAAATCCCCAATTCACCCCCCCTCTTGGTGATTTGCTCCGGTTTTTCAAATTGCATATATGTATTATAGCTATGGATTAGGGCTGTGTGTCCTGAAGGGTTATAGTCCTTAGCCAATAACTGCGGTTATGGTGTGACTTGTTTACTGTAAATTATTATGTGCTTAACATATATTATGTGGTCATTGATAATTTATACTTGCATATAAGATTAACTGTTACCCAAGGGTTCATTCATTTGAACTCTAGAACGTGTAAAAGAAACAGGTAGTGGTTCGGGATCAAGAGGCAAGATATAGTTGTAAGGATTACAACAGAAGAGACTTTTGTGACAGTATATTTAGTTGGACTATATTAACTTTGTTTATCATTTGCCCACTTTCAGATTATTGTATTAAATGACCTATGTGATAGATGTCGACCACGAGAAAAGCTATACTCACGTTTTTAAACTAATTTATTTTATCAAAGTTTAATTTTGCAATTAAGTCGTTTAAATCAATTTGATGCTTGTGCATGATAACTTTGATAAATAAATGCCTCTTAGGGCCGAGTGTGACAACTGAGATTGTATTGGAGTTGTGAGACATATGACACATTCTTAGTTGTGTTCTTTTAATGAGGGGAGACATAATCCATACTTAAGTTCTACACCTTTGGCTGAGTGTATCTTAAGAATTGATGAGCTTAAAACAATTTAGTCAAATGGATGGCTTTCAGTTAGATGATGTGTTAGCTTATGACTCCAGTTAACAATATAAGGATGGATAGTGATATAAGGGAGGTTGCATATTCCATAGTGCATAATTCTATAGTATGTGAGGTGATGAAACTATATATTGACATAATGATGATTTAATTTATAATTGTTTTATATGAGGATTATGGTATATACCACTATATACATAATCAGCTCATTTTTATCATATATGATTTACTTGTGTAGCAGAAACTTTTAGTAGTTATTGAGATTTAATGTGACGCCCGACCTTTGGGGCCTTTATATTACAGAGTTAACGCGGAAAGGATCGAGGAGATTTGAACGACTTGATTTCGTGATAAAAGTTTTTGAAAATATCTTAGTTTGGAAAATACGGACTAATTTTTCGCAACTTAATTTCTATCCCATAGAGAGATGTTAATACATTAATTCAAAACAGACGAGTGATAAACATTAAATTACAATCTAATTACTCCTAATTGTCTAAGACATTTCGTCTGCTATAACCCTTACAGCTGCTTCTACCCTTTTATCCTGAACCGGTGCCTGTATCTTTCATGTAAGCTGGAGTCCAAATGAATAAACCCTAAGGTAACGGTTAATCTCATACACATGTATGAAAATAAAGATGACATAATAGCACATGTTAAAGCATGGAAGAAATTACACATAACCGTAATCGCAGTTAACGGCCAAGGACCGCAGCTCTTGTCTAGGAAAAGTAGTCCCATGAGACCGCAGCTTCAAATCCATGGCCAAGAAAACATAAACAAGTAATTCAACCAGCATATATGATCAGCTAATTATTACATAACATTTACATACATGATTATAAGATTAGAGTTACCCACCTCAACCTTGATTCCTTATCTCTGTACTGAAGTTGTTGGGATCAGATAAATGTCAAGGGTTGTCTAAAAATGTTTATCATCGCTGTTAGTCACTTATTCGAATCGCAAATAAACTAATTACACAAATTAGTTTAAAGGGTTAATAATTATTAATCCCTTACAAAATTTCTCCAACAATAATAATTTTATTATTATTGCTATTATTACTATTATTATTAATCCTAATAATAATAATAATAATAATAATAATAATTCCTTATTTATTATTTATTATTACCACTCCTCCCAATAATAATAGCATTATTTGTTATTATTATTATTGCTATTACTATTATTATCATTAACCCTAATAATAATATTTCCTCATATATTTCCTTTACTTTCTATTAATTAATAATAATCCTTATTGATTACTAATTAATCGTTCCCTTTTCTAATGATAATAATAATTTATTGTGATCATCATTGTTATTCAATTCACTTAAACTCCTAGAGGCTATTCTCACACTTTAATTTAGGAGTTTATGAACACTGAAACCATCACACTTTAATGCACTATATTTTAATGTTTCTTATGGTTTCCAATAATTTTCCATGTACATAAAAATGTCTTATATAAATATTCTTTTAGTTCAAAAATCTCCCACTCAATAATAAAATCTTTAAACCTAACATACACCTACACATGACTTGTTTCATGTGCATCATTTTTCTTTTATTTGAAAACCATGTTTTTTATATATGTACATGGATGCAAGAAAGAAAAGAACTCTCACCCACATAAATATAACACACATACACCAAACAAAAATCACGTGGGTCTCATTTGCAGATATATACTTCAAGCTCTTCCACATATATCTTCACACACATATATTTATAGATTACACTCACATGACCGCAAAATGTACTCATACAGCAAACTTAATATATATTCTTTTCTTCCTTTCCCTTATCTATATGTACCGTGATTTAAAGAAGCAACATATGATACTAAGAAAAACCTGACAGCAACACGATGATACACACACAGAGAACCATCCAAAAAGACATGCAGAAGCTTCTCGTCATATATATATTTATCTATATCTACCTAGCCTATGCGTTCTCTTTCTCTTTTTTTTCTTCTTCATTCGACAGCAGCAAAATATATATACATGTCTAAACTCCTTCTTTTCTTTTCACTGGCAGCCATGACATGCACATTTATTCATAAGTTCTTGTTCCTCATTCAGTTTCAGCAAAGAAGAAAAAGGAAAACAACACCATGACAGCAAGCATTTACTACTATAATTCTATATTCAGCGTTTCTTCTTTCTTTTTCTTTTTCTTTCCCATTAGTGTTAATACATAAGAGTACCAAGACACAAAACTAACAGCCCCCCTGTTTTTAGTTTCATTTTTCAGCTTCCACGGTTTTGTACTCCTATGATTAGTTACACAAGCTTTTCTACGGAAAAACTGATAGGAAGTTCAGGAAAATGATCCGATGACTTACCTTAAAGGCAACTGGACGATGGAGAGCAACGCTGAAACATCTCTCTGTTCTGGACAACCGAAACAGAAGATAATACTAGCTGACCCTCTCCTTCCTTCTCCCTCTCTCTCTCGGCTAACTCACTTAGTCTCAGCCTCTCTCCCTCTCTCGGTTCTCTTTCTGGGTGAACACCGAAAGGAGTGAATAAACTGAAACCATAGATCACTTAAATAGGACCCCAAGGTCCAGACGAAACCATCGGTTCAGTTCCAGATTCAGACGAGACCCACAGTCCTTGATTTTAACCATCGGTTAATCCTTGAGTGGCTCGAGAGGCATGGCCTTCACTGATCTTTCTGTGTCTCTGCGTGTCTGACCAAGGAGTGATGATATGATCTCTGCTGCTAATAAATGTGATCTGTTTCTTTGATTTTGGATGAAATTCTAGCTGCTGGATACACTGAATATAGGCTGAAGGAAATGGGTCATTATGTAATGGGCTTGCCTATCACCAATTCGTTGGATCTGCCTGTGACGCTGGTTTCATTCGTTTTTCATTTTTTTTTTAAACAATACTTTAATTGCAATTAGCTCTAATTGCAATAATTTTCAAAGAAATTAAATTCTTAATTTTCCTAAGCCTTGAAATACCAATTCTATAATTTTAGACCTCAAGTTATCATTTATAAATAATCCTTGAATTTATTCCTTTCCTGAAATAAATTAAGGAAAAATAGACCTCAATTTCGAATAATTATTCTCATAATTATTTTAGCCCACATTTCATAATTTAAATTTCTCATATAATATTCTAATGTTCAAATCCCAGAAATTTGGGATGTTACATTTAGAATCTCATATCTTTATATTAAAATTTTTCATGTGAATGTTATAATAAAAAAAAATAAGGGAAGACACATGTGGAGTAAGCCTTGAAGGCTTTGTCATGCTCTTGAAGCACATGTTATGCCACTTTATATTAGATTTCCATGACACAAGGATTATTTTTGTCTTAAATTCCTTTTATCAATAAATTTTCTAAACTAAATCTTTCAAATAATATTTTGAACTATTTGATAAGTGTCTTTTGGACTTGTATATTAAGTATATGAGTTTATAAGAATGAGGTGTTACAGATATACTATCTAGTTGTAATACCTCCTTAAATGTGGAGATTTATGCTCATGAACCTTCTTTTTATTAACAAGATTGAGTTTTCCTCACATTCCCTCTCGGTCAATTTCTCAATCATCCTAGATTGTGAAAAGAATTCCTAACTCTGGTCACCTTTCTCCTTCTAGTGTGTAGTGGGCGCTACTATGTACATGTTCTTTTCTTTGCAGACTATCTAGTTCCATCTTAGACACATTCCCAAGAGAGTGTATAATTCCACCCCCGAGCTCCATCTAGATTCATAGACCTTTTGACCATCTAGTTCCACCTAGACCAAATACTGTCTAGTTCCACCCAAACTCGAAAACCATCTATTTTTGTCTAAATTAGCTTGACGTTGTTCATGTTCCTTCTAGATCGACACTTACTCCAAGTTGTTTTTGGTTCATGGTTTCATCCAAATCTGCTCGACTTCGTTTCTATTTTGTTCATATGGATGCTTGCTCTAAAATGTTACTTTTAATCCACCTGCTAGCAAAGTTGCTGCTAACAAACTCAAGATGATCTTGAGCTTGGAGGGGAAGTTAAGATATTATTATATCTAATATTAATATATGATATATTCTCATGTTGACATATTATAGATCATTTTTTGATATTTGAAATATCTTAGAAATATTATTTTTAGAGTTTATATTTTATTAAGATTTATTTATATTATATTTTATGATTAATTTGGGTTATGCTTTATTTATATAAAGGCTCTTGTATTCTCATTGATTCAAGGAAAATTAGGCATTAAGGATTCAATAATATTGTAGATGTTCTTGTTTCCTCTCCACTATAATCCTTCAAATTCTAACTACCAACAAAACATAATAAAGTTAAAACCATACAATCATAACTAATTCAAATGTGATATTACAACTACGAAACATATTCCATAGCAGACAACCAACAAAACATAATAAAGTTAAAACCAAGGAATCATAGCTAATTCAAATGTGATATTACAACTACGACATAGTCCATAGCAGATAAGAAACCTATGATTCAAACATGGTAAGAACATTGAAGTTGGATGACGTTTCATGTGCCATTCTTTGAGTCATCTTCCATCTCGATTGGTTTGAGAAATTTCATTTTGTGAGCATTGTATACATTTTTGTTCTAAAGAAGTTGGGTTAAGAGGAACATCACTTGCAAAATGAATGGCAAAATGATTTTGTAGTGGTTAGTCCTTAAAACCGCTACAAAATGCAAATGGCTAGCAAATTTATGGCGATTTCTTATGAAATCGCTACACAGTTGAAGCCTATACAAGCAACTTTCCACACAAATTATACTCTATGAAGAATTTACAGCATGAAGCCAAATATTGGTTTCAAAGTAATTGCGTGCCCATAAAACTTTACAAATGGGATGTGATTGGTATCCTGTTAGCATATTATGTTACCTAGCACCATATTTGCAATTTTTTTTCATCTAGTGGCAACTACTTTCAAACCAGTGTTTAGTTTCATAGTACAAATTCTTCATTCTATAATAATGAAAGTTTGCAGTAGTTATAACCAAAATCATTACAAAATGCAAATAGTCTTAAATATTTGTAGTGGTTTGTATGAAAACAGCTATAGAATGCAAAAAGTCTTTATATTTGTAGTGGTTACTCCTAGAGATTGCTAAAAAATGTAAAGAGTCTACATATTTATAGCGGTTACTCACAAAAACCACTACAAAATGCAAAGAGTCTCCATATTCATAGTGGTTTTGTTGACTACTACAAAGTGTCACAGGGAATGATGTAAATTGTAGCGGTTTATGTAGCAATTTTTTATAAATCGCACAAATGTTAAAATGTTTAAATGAAATATTGAACGACAAAGTTTTCATTCTTACGATAGTTAAGTAAAGTATTTACGTAGTAATGGCTTCAGGGAGAGATTTACAAAAGGGAAAGGAGGTGATACGTGCTACAACGCCTCGACATAAGGGTCAATAGTAGAAGGCAGCACAGGGGTAGAAATGTCCTTGTGCAATCGCAATAGGGGACCCAGCCTCAGTAGTTGTTCCTAGAGGAGATGATCTCATGAGAGGCGACCCTACATGTATAATAGGTGACCCTACTGCCTCATATTTAGGGTGAGGAGGTTGAGCTCAATGTTAGAGACATTGAGCAAGCTGAGGAGTTTGACTTCAATATTCCTATACACAAGATGGAGTGGTTTCTAGATCGATCGAGAGATCACCTAGGATCAGGAGAACCCCCAACCGTCATTTTCAAGGGCGACTAGGTTTAACGTGGAAATTGAAGGTAAAGTTACTTATTGCTTTAATAAATTTAATATTTTAATTTCATACGCTTTATTAAAAGTGAATCTAAATATAATAAAAATGTTGTAAATTTTGCAAATCCATAGTGGAACATCACCACGACGAAGTTGGACATGACCGATGTGAATGGGATGGATAGGCCTAGGGTCATAGCTCTATTGAATGAGGCCACAGACTAGCTGATTGTGAATGGAGGTCATCTATTCAACTTCTGGTTGAATTACCTAGGTAGGAATTGGTTGTGATTCCCTATCCACTTCCAGACTTATAAGCAAGTTCCGAAGGTTCTAAAGGATAGAGTATGTGAAGAAGTTGTTACAATAATTAATTTTATTTTATTATATTATAGATGTAAATAGTTATAATTTAGGGATTTTCTAATTTAATTAGTTAATAAATTAATTATTAATTCAATTGTGATACATCACAAGTTTAAAGTCTGTGACAACAGGAAGAGGTACACACCAATCAAGATGGGGAATGACTGGAAGAACCAAAAGAGTTATCTCTTCTAAATGATGAATAAGGATGGGATGATTCCGTTACAACAGCTAATTAACAGCCCTGCCAAACGACTTCCCAGCATTATACTAGGCTAGTTTTGTCAAGTAAAGGAGGAGTCAAAAGAGACAAATAAATTTTTGAAGAATTCTAAATTTCTTTATAATTAAACTTTTTTTTAACTCATTTTAATGTTTCGTCTCCTCTACATGCTCTTTCTCAAAGGAAAGCAAGGAGCTAGTTTCAGCAAAAGATCCACCACACAACAAGATCCAAGACTTTTGATATCACCTACGTGATTTGGTATTGTTTAAAGTTAAATTATGAATTGTTTCATTTTTATTGCAACTACGTTTATATATTTTTTTAAAATTCTTTTAAGAGAAGAAGGCTTATGAGGAGAACTATTAAACAAACTATGGGGAGTTATTCGCATACACCCATAGACACTGGAACGGGACGACGACTTCTCAGTAAGCAAAGGATGCCATTGTAGGTTATATACATTAAAAAAATTATAATTTATGTAATTTACATGCAATTGTTTCATAATGTCTTATAAAATGCGTGCGCCAAGGGTAGATTCAATAGACCCAAGAAGAGCTACAATAGTCCCAGATCTCAGAGTCACAAGGGTCTGTAGATCCCACTACCCCTTGAAAACTAGTCCAGGCCCAGTTAAGGACAACTTCTCTCTCGTTTTCTCTCACTCATTAACATTTTTTGGAGAGGTTGAGTGCTAAACAAGACTATCAAATATGGTAAAAAAAAAAATCTTTCATTTTCATTTTTTCCTTTCTTATAATTCTCTTTTGCTAATTATTTTTTTAATCCTAAACGTTAAGGACTTTCCTTCAACATTCCTTCTATAATCATCAACATTCATTTTATAATCAAATATCATATGATGAACAACACAATAAGCTTATATAATCTACACATTCTCCTATTATACCTATATAATTATTCTTAATCAAATATCAATCTACCAGTATTATTTTTTAAAAAAATATTAAAATTTATCATATAAATTGTCAATTAAATAATAAAATAAAAAGAACACAAATTACTATTTTTAAAATGTAAATATTTGTAGCAATTTTATAACTACTACAAATTTTGGAGGAAAAAATTTTGGTGCAATTTTTAAAATTTCTCCACAATTTTCTTAATAAAAAAAAAGTAACATATTCTTAGCGGTTCTATAACCGCTAAAATGTTTATTTCAATTTTTTTGTGCCATCTATTCAATTTCATCAAATATCGTAGCGGCTTTAAAATGGTTACAAACTTTTTTTTACCAATTTTTTAAATTTTGTGCCGCCTTTCAAACATTTACCACAATTTTTAAAATTTCGTGGACTAACCACTATAAAATTTTGACACAGTATATTATTTGAATGTCATCCTGTAGCGGTTAAATTCAACCGTTACAATATCAGTAGCGGTTTATATACATAAGTAGCGATTTTATAAACCATTACAAAATAGCTTGCAATGATATATTTTTTAGCAGTTTTTCCAACCACTACTAATGTCATTTGTACCGATTAAAACCGCTACAAATAGGCTGCTATAAAAGGTCCTTTATATATATATATATATATATATATATATATATATATATATATATATATATATATATATATTGTCATGGTATAATTAGACTAAGGAGTTAAGAAACTTTGTGCTTTGCCTAATAAGCTACCTATAAATTTTCAAAACATTTGTCATATATAATTTAGCTATCCAATTACCCACTCATTTTGATAAGTTGCTATTGACTCCTTACTTTGCCATCATATCTAAATAAGTGCTTTGAATTAGGAAGTATACTTACATGTCCAAGAAGATTAAGGTTGTATTCTAGATATGCAAATCCTCTATTCTTTTTCCCATTGAAAATTTCAAACACCATTGCACCAAAGCTAATGATATCGGATTTCATTGAAAATTGTCCATACACAACATACTCAATAACCTAACATAATAGACCGAAAAAACCCTAGAGTTGGGAATAGTAGTTAGGAAGACTTGTCTAAAGAAATTGTTTTTTGAAGTCACTAGAAGAAGTAAGGGGAAATCATTGTCCAATGTGTTCTTACATTGATACCTCACAAATTACTGTTCACAACAACATTACCAGCTTTGGTTCCAAGCCAATTTTACCACCTCTATCTCCGTGCCATTTTATTCTAGTTTTTGCCATGGCGTCTATTAAAATGTCATTGGTGTGTACCATTTATTGTTCTCATCTCTCCTTTTATTTCACTTTCTCACATGCTCTTTCAGATTTGGGATAAGCTTCTCTCATTTTCCCATTTCATCCGCTGCCCTCCGCTACCTTGGCTCCCCCAATCAAAACCTTCCACATGTACTTAAAAGAGAAGAGATGCAAGAAGAAAGAGTTGAAAAAATATTTTATAATCTTGAAATAATATATTTGGTCATGTCTACTGCTGAAAAAAATATTAGATAATACTAAAAAATTATTTTAAAATTTCAAAAAAAAAATTTAAGGTATTGAATGCTGTTGAAAAAAACTCTAGATAATACTAAAAAATAATTTTTCAGTATTATCCCGTATTTTTTTAATACTAGTCAGTATCCTAAAATAAGTTTTTATGATTTTAAAATAATTCTTCAGCATTATCCAATAATTTTTCAGTACCAAACAGGACCTAAAATATTTTTTTAAGATCCTATAATATCTTTTTTCAACCCTTTTTACTTGCTTCTCTTCTCTTCAATTACATGTGGAAGGTTTTGATTGGGGGAGGGAAGGCAGAGGATAAAATGGGAAAAGGAGAGAAGCCTATCCCTTCAGATTTGCAGAAGCTCTTGTGTGCTTCTTCCTCTGGCACAATTTCAAATTATTGTAAGCTTCTTCTATGATTTATGCTTCCTTCATTTTTTTGCCATCTGAGCGAAGCCAAAAATCTGGCCATCTAAACAAGGTCAAAGATTGGGCCATCTGAGCGAAGTTGAAGATCGGGAGGGAAGAGAGGTTGAGAGTGAGAAACCCAATTTTTGACGAAAACCGAACATGATGGGAAGAGAGAGAGGGGCTCTAGAGCTTCTGCAAGAGAGGCCGGTTTGGGAGATTTGGGGATGTAATTTTTCTCCCTCCATGTTTATTTTCAAATCTTTGCAAGATATTATTTTCTTCGTTTTCCTTAAAATTCAAAATGCACCTCTATTTGTACCACTCATCTTTATGCCCCGTCTCTCTCTAAAGAAAGTTTCTCATTTTTTCTTCATTCTCTCACTCCAAGCTTGCTGACAAAATACATTGGTTACCAGAGTTGATTTGATTATTCCGGGTCTGTAAGTATTTTAATGCTTTGTTTTTCTTAGTTTTGTTAGTTCCTCTGTAGTTAAATTGCTCTAATTACTTTCTCTATTTGGCTAATTATTTTTTAGGAAAACAGGAGCTGTTAAGAATATACATTACATAGCAGTGGGTCTGGGCCATATGTCAAGAAACTTGGCTTTGTGAGGGGAGGAAATGATGTAATTTGAGGGAAAATGGGATCTCATTTCTTTATGAATTGTGAGTGCTAAATTTGTTCTCTCTATAGCAAATCCTAAAAAAGGCTTTAGTAAGTCAAATCGCCCCATGTAATTTAATGTCCAAACTATGTTTTTTTTTTTGGTAATTTTGATTGTTTTTCATCTTCATATTGAGTATGTGGAGTATAGCTTTTATTGAATCTGTGTGACAAGGGATCATTTTTCTTTTTCAGGACATATTTTTCTGATTTGATTTGGAAACAAAGTGGAGAATTTCTTTCCTTATATATGAAAAGTTTTTTCCTGGCTATTATGTTCATTGTATAATGTGTAATATATTAAATGATATTTTTAGAAAACACTCGTGCACTTTTATGCCAATGCAATTCTATTTCTAAATTTGAGCAGCAAAAGCTAAAAGTATTGATCAATTATGTTTGCCCTTGTGTATACCCTGGACATTTAAGGAAGTAGTGACAAGATCTTTATGAGTTTTTTTTTTAAAAAAAAAATATTTGCATAATTTATATAGGTGGATCAATGATCTTTACAGACTTTTTCCCCAAAAAAAAAAAATTAATCGAAAACTTTGATTTTTTTAGCTTCACTTTTGGTTATTGATTATGTTGTCACATTAATGAAATGTTTTCACAGTTTTAGAAGATAAATTATTTTATAACGTTCATTGCCTTGCTTTTTTGCCAGTGAAGGTGACGAGGCTTTATAGGTATTGTATAGGTTTTTTCAACTACTTTGATATGTAGATTTATTCATTTATTTAAGGATTGTATAGATACACAATGGAGTTGTTGAACATTTGGCTTATGCATTTAGATACTATCCTTCTTAAGAGCGGAAGCTGGAGCAATTTTGGGAATAGAATTTCATCTTTGACAATATTTTCTACAGCATTAGGAGTGGTTGAACTTGATATGACTAAAAAATATTCTTACTTGCTCCCTGATTTTTTTTAGTTGTAAGTTATATTGAAAAATATATATATATATATATATATATATATATATATATATTTATTTATTTATTTATTTATCATTTTGGTATTTTGCATATCACCTTTTTACTGTGATGTTGATATAGTAAATACAACATATTTTTCTACCTTTGTTTTGTTCTCCACTACTCTCACGAGTTGAGTTGCTTTTGTTTCTATTGGATAGAGTCACTTAGTAAATAATTGAAGGGCACTATTGGTACGGGGATTTGGCGGTTGAGGGCAGCGCCCTTGGAAAAAAAATTTTAAACGAAGTTTTAAATATATTAAAAAATAAAAGAATATAAAAGGAAAAATAATGCTAAGTGCTGTTAGAAATAATAAGGTTGAGCACTAAATAAGTTCAAATACATATATTATCATAACAAAAGTATATTACAATAATTACAATGTCATTTTTCTAGGCCTTATTTTTTGGAATTCTATCATAGTTGTCTCATTATCAATACTATCAAATACATCTTTTTCAATATAAGACACTAAGCAATTATTCAACCATTCATCCTCTATCTGATTGCGAATTGCATTCTTGATGTATTTTATAGCTGAAAATGCTTTTTTCCACATATACAGTTGCTACAGGAAAAGTTAATGTTAACTTTACAAGTAAATAAACCAAATGATACATAATATTTTTTTTTTCAACCATCTTTTTGGCAAAATCAGCTATTTCTTGCAAATTCAAAAAATCAAGATCATGTTGCACATCAATAATATACATGTCGAGTTGATATTCAAATATGACAAAATCATTCAAATCAAAATCTAAAGGATAATAGGTAGCAAATTCACACAACTTATTCTTGTTAAATGCTGACAAAGAGTTGCACGGATTTAAACATGTCATGCATTCCAACAAATTCAAACTAGCTTTACTAAAACGATCATTTAACTCTTGAGGTTGAGTATCTATCACTGCATAAAGTATGTCAATCTTAAAGTGATGCAGATGAGTAACTGGTCCTCTACATTTTGTTCTCCCTTGTACTTGCAGTACACTTTTCATATCAGAGATATCTATATTAAGTCTTATACAAAATTTAAAAGTCTTCTGAAATAGATTATCTCACCCATTATCTCTCTTCTTCAGTAATAACACCTTTAAAAATTTTGAGGGATTTTTAAATCAATGTCAACAAAATGAATGGTGAAAGAATGGGTAAAATTCACATCAAAAATTAAAAAAAAAAAAACAATACGTCGATCCACCTTCTCACATGCCTAAAATGAATGATGAATGAATGGGATTTTTAAAAAAAAAAACACACAGAAGGGCATTTTTGTAATTTCATATCAAAAATCAAGGGGGGCACGTGCCCCCCTTCTCATGTACTTCAGTCCGCCATTGGATAGAGTTCAAATAACGTGAAATTCCTGAATATGTAAGTACAAAAAAAGAATGTCTCCATTTATCTCTCTCTCCATTTCCTTTAGATTGAAAGTTTCTACCATTAGATCAAGTTTCAATGGTTAAGGTTTAATACTATATAAAAATATTGTTATAACATTAAATAAAACATTAAATAGTATTGAAACTTAATCTAATGGTTGAGACATTCAATGGGAAAGAAATGGAGAGAGATCAATGGAAGTATTTTTCCTCTAATGCAAGTATTTATCTTGGTAATGACCAAAATCACATTACCGCCATGTCTCTACAAAAACGAGCTTTTCAAAACAATTATCAAAACACACTTTTTTTTTTGGTTTCAAAAAGTGTTTCCAAAAACAATTTTATAAAACTATTTTAAGGGGGAAAACAGAGAATATAATAAAATGAGGCCGTTTGTCTTTCTGCCACAACCTTGCCTCTACAGTTTGCACACTTCAATGACGTTACCACAGTATTGTAGTGCTCCCTCCTCTCTGTTTTTTATCATCTGCTATTCAATCTCTGTTTTCCCATCTTTTCGTTCTCTCTCATCCATAACAAGACTTTAATCTCTTGTCACCGCTGCCATCTATCCCCTCCCTCCGTAGTTGCCAATAGTTTCCCCCTTCTGCCATCTTCATTTCGGCTTTTTCTCGTTTCTCTTTGGTTTATTCTGAGTCTATCTAGTTCTATGTGGTTCTTTTATTATTGGCTTCATGTTTAAATATATTAGTTTCCTACAGAATTTATCTTCAAGTCTGTTAGATCTCTCATGTGCCTCCACCCCCTTTTTAAGATTAAATATTACCATTTGTACTAGAATTATGTTCCCTATCACATATGTAGACTCTCTTTTAATTTGCTAAGGTTTCCATCCTTGATTATGATTAAGATTCACTTGATGATATCGGTGGTCCTACAGTACAACAACTCTTTCTTACTTTGTTTTTTTGGCTGCAAAAACAACTCTTACCTTATTTTCACTATGAGAAGGATTTTTCCCCCTCTAGAGATGAGGAGGATTTAAATGATACACTTACACAAAGTCATGATTGTTACCAGGCTACTTCATTATTCTAATTTCTTGAAGGCTGAATGCCACTCTGTCTAATATCTTTGATCATCACTTTTTAGTTTAGATTCAATTCTGGGCCTACCTTTACAATATTAACGTGTGAGTCAAAACTCCTCATTGAACATTTTCGGGATAAATTTACATATTAATTTTAATCTTAATTTTTATGTCACTTGTTCAAATATATAAAAATGAAATAACAATGTCATAAATAGAAAAAACGAGAATAATGCCTACTCCAAAATAGTCAGAAAAATCAGGGGAACATGAGTTAACGCTTGAAATCAAACACAAATTGCAAAGTTGATGGATTAATGATAAAAGCTGCTTTTATAATATGGTTTACAGTTATAATGTCTGTTTGGGTTAGTGGTAAAAGCTGCTTTTCCAACATGATTTTACGGTATATAATGTAAATATGTGATAAAAATTGTCTCAACTTATATAAATATGCTTCTATAACGCTAACTCAAGTAGGATGAATTTTGTCTCGTCTTACGTATACATATTTGATATCATATATTCTCATGTTGTGGTATTATATATCATTTTTTGATATTTGATATATCTTAAAAATATTACTATTAGAGTTTATATTTGATTAATATTTATTTATATTAGATTAGATTATATTTTGGGATTAGTTTAGGTTATACTTTGCCTATGTAAAGGATCTTGTACTCTCATTGACTCAAAAATTAAGTATTAAGAATTCAATAATATTCTGGAGCTTCTTGTTTCCTCTCCATTGAAATCCTTCAAATCCTAACCGCCAACAAAACATAATTAAGTTAAGCCAAAGAATCATAACTAATTCAAACATAGTTCATAGCAGACAACCAACAAAACATAATGAAGTTAAAACCAAATAATCATAACTAATTCAAACGTGATATTACAACTACAACACATAGTCCACAGCATATAAGAAACCCAAGACTTAAATGTGGTAAGAACATCAAAGCTGGATGGCATTTCTTGTGCCATTCTATGAGTCATCTCCCCTCTAGAGTGGTTTGAGAAATTTCATTTTGTGAGTTTTGGTCTAGAGAAGTTGGATTAGGAGGAACATCACTTGCAATGCAAAAGGCATGAACCTTTAGCTGTGGCAAAAATTTCTCACCATTTAACATTAGAACTACAACTAACATATCACGTCGATCTTCAGCTCTTTGTTAAACACATAATAGTCCTACATGTATACATCTTATGACTTCAGATTCCTGTAAACTTTCATTAAACTTTCATCCAATAGCTCCATTAGTCTTCCTTGGATCCATAGTCTCCATGCTTAACATCATCATTGTAATATCAAAAAAAAAAAAATCCATTTTGTTGTGAGAAATTCTTGCTTGTAATATGTCATATGCTTGTGCAATGAGCCAATGATCCTTAACCAACATGAGTATTTTTTTATGGAGGGGCCTGTTCAATGTATTTGGGTGAGTTCTTATTGAATCCTTACACGACCAGCTAATTCAAAGACTCATGGTGTAATTAGACAAAGGAGTTAGGAAACTTTGTGCTTTTCCTAATAAGCTACCCAGAAATTTTCAAAACAATTGTCAAATATAAGTTAGCTATCCAATCACGCACTCATTTTGATAAGTTCCTATTGACTCCTTACTTTGCCATCTTATCTAAACAATTGCTTTGATTAGGGAGTATATTTACATGTCCAAGAAGATTAAGGTTGTATTTTGGATAAGCACATCCTCTATTGTTCTTCTCATTGACAATCTCAAGCACTATTACACCAAAGCTAAAGATATAGGATTTCATTGAAAATTGTCCATACATAGCATACTCAGGAGGCATATATCCACTGAAAGCAAATATAATTTGTGAAATAAAATAAATGAAAAATGAGATTGTAGAGGAAGTCATAAATAAGTAGGAGCTAGATAAGATAAATTACTATGTTCCAACAACTTTATTAGTGTTGGCATCAACCTGATCATCCCAGAATGCACGAGCCAAATCAAAGTCTGATATTTTTGGATTCATGTAAGCATCTAGAAGAATATTGCTAGTCTTAAGGTCTCTATTAATAATTCTCAATCTATAATCTATATAAAGATAAACAAGCCCTTGAGCAATGCCATGGATAATATGCCAACACTTTGGCCAATCCAACATGTTGCTATGAGTTCCATTTGCTCATCAAAAACATGTTAGAATACTACTTGCAGTCCCAACAACTTGGAAATTTGGCCAAGCCTAAGAGATTAAAACCAAAAATAAAATTGTTGAATCTCTTGTTTGGCATATATTCATAAATCAACAACTTCTCTTCTCCTTCAATGCAGAAACCAAGAAGCTTCACTAGATTACAATGCTAAAGTTTTGCTATCAATCCAACTTCATTTTTCAACTCTTCCAACCCTTGTCTAGATTTTGTTGACAACCTTTTCAGAGCTACCTCTTTCCCATATTCTAGTATGCCTTGGAAATCATGATTTGAATTTCTTGGAATTTTTATAAAGATAAAAGAAAATATTTTTTTGGACATGATTTTAGTACCTTATATGCCGGTCCAAAGCCACCTTCTCCCAACTTGTTATTGATAGAAAAATTACTAAAAGCTTTAGCAATGATTGACAAGTCAAATATAGGTAGATCCATGACTTCCTTCTCTCGGTTGTTATTGTTGAACACAACAATATCCAAAATTTCAGAACTGTAACAAAATATATCCAAATTGAAAGACAAGCATGACAAAATTAACCTGATTTTGTAAGTTTCCTTTTCCATTTGAAAGAAATCAATCCAAAAATTATTATGAAGATAGTGACTACAGAGCCAACCATAATTCCTGCTAGCTTCTTCTTGCTAATGCTTCCATGCCCTCCATTCCCAAAATGATCTGACAGTTACAGACAATATATATAGCATATCACCAACTTTAAGTAAAACATCCTGAATTAAAGGCCTCAGCTACTATTCAGTTGTAACTAATTATACTTCAGAAGCAGTAAAAAAAATATTTAGAGAGGAATAATTAATCTAATTTAAGATCTTTTTTCTATAGAGAAATGGAAATCATTTAGGGAAAACAAAACAGCAAAACAATTAGAAGCACCACTACTGACCACATCAAGTTAGAATCTTGTGTTGTTGAAGTGCACAATACTCAAAAATCCTTCAGCGAGACAGCCTTTGGATTGTTTCGTTGACCAAGCCTATTTTGTTGTAAATTTTCTGTGAAATGAAATTTGTTTTGTCAATCAATGTCTTTAACACACTCTTCTCTTTTCCCAGTCCACTGCCACATTCTCAAGTTCTCATTGATATATGTAAAAGCTTCCGATCAATCCATTTACATACAGCAATCGATAAGATTTATTAGGCTGAAAAGAGCAATTGAGAAGCTTCCTAGTTTTCACATAAAGCTATTTCCAGGGGGCGCATACATTTATTTTTTTGGGAGAACACACACACATGCTCAAATTATAGTTTCCAACACAATAAATAACGTTGAGATGGAAGTGAATAGTTTTATGAGTACATTTTAACGTGTTACTTCTTCTTGTGTCATTCTCTTAATCATCTTCCTTCTAGCATCGTTTGAGAAATTTCATTTTGAGAAATTTCGTGGCTTGGATCAGCAAGGGCATCACCAGCAGTGTAGAAACCAGGAACTTTTGGTTGTGGCAACAACTTCTCACCATTTAACATTAAAACCATAGCTGACATATCAGGCCTATCTTGAACTTTATGTTGAACACACAATAGTCCTACATGTATGCATCTTATGACTTTAGATTCAATGCAACTTTCCTTTAAACATTCATCCAACAGTTCCATTGGTCTTCCTTGGATCCACAATCTCCATGCCTAACATCACAATAATACCAAAAAGAGGAAAATTTCATTTCAACTTTTATGCCGAGAGAAACTCTTAGTACTTGTAATCTGTCATATGTTCATGCATTGAGGCAATGATCCTTCACCAACATGAGTGTTTTAGGTGGTGAGGCTCATATTAGGGTGAGTTCTTATTGAATCCTTACACAACCAGCTAACACAAAGACTCATGGTGCAATCAGAATAACGAGTAGGAAACTCTGTGCTTTGCCTATTAAGCTATTGAGAATTTCTCAAAACATTTGTGAGATATCCGTCATCTATACAAAAAGTAAATAAATGCTTATAAACATGGGTGATTTAGCTGGTGAGATCCAGTCACACACTCATTTTGATGAGTCCCTGTTGACTCATTACTTTGTGAACCATCTAAAGAAGTGCTTTGAATTAGGTAATATACTTACATGTCCAAGAAGATTAAGGCTGCATTCTTGGTCTAAAAATCCTCGGTTCTTCTTCCCACTAACAATTTCTAGCACTATTACCCCAAAGCTAAAAACATCCGATTTCATTGAAAAATGTCCATACGCAACATATTCAGGAGGCATATATCCACTGAAAGAATAGATATGAAGTAAAATTAGTGAGAAAATGATGTCCCATAGAAAATGATAAATAAGTTGGAGATCAAACAACTTACTATGTTCCGACAACTTTATTAGTTTTGGCATCAACTTGATCATCCCAAAATGTGCGGGCAAGGCCAAAATCTGATATTTTTGGATTCATGTAAGCATCTAGCAAAATATTGCTGGTTTTAAGGTCTCTATGAATGATTCTCAATCTAGAATCTATATGAAGATAGATAAGTCCTCGAGCAATGCCATGAATAATATGCCAACGCTTAGGCCAATCCAATAGGTTGCTACGAGATACATCTGTACATAAAAAAAAAAAAATTGTTAAAACACTAACATAGTCTTCATAACTTGGAAATTTGGAAAAGGCTTAATGTTTCAAACCAAAAACAAATTGGTCCAAGCTCTTATTTGGCATATATTCATAAATCAACAACTTCTCGTCTCCTACAATGCAGCAACCAAGAAGCTTCACAAGATTACGATGTTGAAGTTTTGCTATTAGCACAATTTCATTTTTCAACTCTTCCATCCCTTGACCTGATTTTGCTGACAGCCTTTTCACAGCTAACTCTTGTCCATCTTCTAAAGTACCCTGAAAGTTATAGTTGAAAGTTCTTCAAATTCTTATACAAACAATATAAAATCATAGTTTGACATGGTTATAATACCTTGTATACTGCCCCAAAGCCACCTTCACCCAATTTGTTGATGGTAGAAAAATTATCAGTAGCCTTAGCTATAATTGATAGATCAAATGTTGGAATATCCATGACCTCTTTCCCTATATTATTGTTATTGAATGAGAAAATATTCAGATTTTTTGAACTGTGACAAAATACATCAATGTTAAAAGACAAGTATGACATAGTTTACCTGAATTTCGAAGTTTCCTTTTCCTTGCAATTAAAGTTAATCCAATAATCATGAAACTCATTACAAATATTGCACAGCCAACCACAATTCCTACTAGCTTCTTCTTCTTGTCAGTGCTCCCACGGCCTTCATACCAAAAATGATCTAACAACAAAAGATAGAGTGAGAAATTATCAACTTCAAGTAAAATATCTTAAATAAAGGCACATAAACTAATATTCAGTTGTGACTAATTAATATTAACATCCACAATGAAACAGAGTACCTAGCTCTGAAGCAGGAAGTCGTACGTAGAAGTCTTGTCCCCCTACAGGAAATTGTCTCATGTCCAACAGTTTATTAAACCATATGAGGCAGCCACTTCCTTCACCTCGTATATCCAAATTCGAATAAGCTGCACATGAACAATTTTGCAGACATGTTTTCTTACATTCCTCAAGGTTCATGGTCATGTTGTGCCATGAAGAAGAGGTGTCTGGTAACTTGATGCCTGTGTACTGCTTAAACCCATCGCCACCACCACAGTTCAAAGAGACCCTTCTAGTGCAGCCACTGCCCCAATCAGACACATTCCATTCCTTAAAATTCTTGGGTTCATACCCTCTCAGGCATTCACAAACAGGATTGTTATTAATGTTGCAGATAGAATTTGCACCACACAAGGCATAATTTTCACACTGGTCAGCAGGACCAATGCTTATTAACTGCCAGCTGCTTGTTTGAATTACCCAATCAAAACGCTGCCCAATCCCAGATGGGTTCACTGCAAATCTGGAGAAAATCGAATTATTTCTCAGCTCAGTCGTAAAGTACACCTCTTTTTCATTCACCACAAAATCACCAGTAACTATAGGATCTGGATTATGATTTGGAAGCGCTGTTAAAGTGATGCCATTCCATGATCCAGCTCTAAAAAACACTTTGGAACCTCTCAGTTCAAGGAATTGTGGATACCCTTTGCGGTCTATTTTGATTATGTAATCTCCTTGACCTGGATCATCTGAGCTTTTCCAAGGTGACAGAACTTTATCCAGACCCGTTTCTTGATCCCACCCAAGCTTCATTCCAGGCACCAAGGTGTCACAAGGATAATTAAAACTCTGCCATAATTGGTCCAAGGCATCATTTTTCACCACCAGATTCCCTGAATCCAAGAGCTGGGCAAAAGGGTTATATGGTTTGATTCTGGTAGTGGTTGATGAATTGTCGGAAGACCACATAGTGTTGTTTTTTGCATCAAGAAGAAGAAGAACCCCTTGATCATTTAATCGTAAAAAGCCCTTTCCCTTATCGTCGTTGATGGATGTGTTTCGGTTGGCTACCCAGAAGACCGTGGAAGGAGATTTCCTGTACCATATTCCCAAGTATCTGAGAGTTGAAGAGCCAGGGCTGAAGAATCCAAGTTCGAAAAACCCGTTTGAGGAAACTAAAGTGTCGCCATCTCTAATGAAGTTTCCTTGAGTGATCGTGTCTTGTGAAGTGAGTGACTTTATGAAGCAGAGCAGCAAGAAGTATAGATAAAGAACCCTGAAACTGGCCATCATTTTGTTAATGGAGGGGGCACCTTGCATAACAAACGGAAAGAACCCAAGAGTCGGAGATATTAACTGGGACGACTTGTTTGAAGATACTGTTTGAAGTCAGAAGAAGCAGAAAGCGAAATCATTGTCCATTCCCATGTCACAACTTAGTCACTAGTACTAGAAAGAAGCAACCAGCTTCCCTGCTCATCTTCACATACAGGAAGAGTTGGGCCAATATGTGCTTTGGATGACCAGATTTATTTATTTTTGTTTTTTACTTTTTAAAAAAATTATTTAAATAGATAAAGAATTTAAAATAAAAATATACTTTTAACTAACATTTGTTTTCAAAAATATATTTTTCTATTTAAAAATCACTAATTAAAGAAATTTAAATTTGGATCATCCGTAACTTATCTAGATAGACTAGATGGGTTCTCTGCTTCCTCTTTTAATTGAGCAGGAAACTGGTTGTTCTCTATAAACAACAATAAAACTGTTAGAATAATTCTCAAGTACGAAGAAAATGATGGTAAATAAATTTGTAAGTTTAGATTGGAAAAAAACTATGGTCTTTATAAGTCCATTTTTATTGTAATAAATGATTTTATTATAATTTTTTACCTATTAAAGGTAGAGAAAAGAAAGATGTGAAAATACTCATTAATAAATGAGAGAAAAATTAAAATAAATTAATTAGTGGTTCATGTTTAATAATTTGACTAACTTTTCTTTTGTAAGGTGAGAATTAGGTAATTGACAACCAGCGGTTTTAGTTTCTTACCCGGGTGAATAGTAATTTTCCAGGTATGAGTCAGTTTCGAACGCGTTTTGACTGAGTATGAAAGTGTGACTTGTCCAAGCAGTGTTTAGGGACGGATTTCCTTAAAATTACAGAATTCAACCTAATTTTTAAGAAATTACCTGTTAGCCTATAAAACTTATATACTTTTTAATTTAACCCCTCCATGTAAAGTTATATGAATGGAATAAAGTTTTACAAATATTTAGGTTCTATTATGTAATTTACCCCTCTTAATTTTAATTCCTAACTCCGCCCCTAATTAACCAAGTCAGCAAGCGTATTTTCTCTTTCCTTGGTTTTTAAATTAGCCATTTCTTCAAGAGCAAGCGCGTTTGGGAATAAGTTTCCTCTACTCTTAGCATAGGGTGATTCCTTTTCACTCACATTTCTCGAGGTTAGAGGATACCTATACTCTTTCTCAGAGCTTTGAATGAGCTTTTTTTTTTTTTTTTTTGATAATACTTTGAATCAGCATTTGAATTAATAACAAAAAGTGTTATGAATATACTAATTATGTGGATGTCCATTGACCCTTGGTTGGTAAATCTTATGATTCTTGGTAGATGAATATTGGTAGGTAACTCTTTGTTAGTTATACTTGTACCTCTTGGTAGGTGATCTTAGTTAGATAATACTTGTGACTCTTAATAGGTGATCTTTGAAGAGTAATTCATTAATGCCTATAAATAGAAAGCCTTGTAATCATACATAATATTGAAGAAAAGATTTGTATGAGAATTTCTCTCTTCATTCTCTCTTAAATCTCTATTTTCTTCTAAATCACTTTTAGTTTTATAATAAAAAGCTATTTTTTTTAATGTAATTTATAATGTATAAAGTAAATATGTGAGAAAAGTTTTATCTTAATTTATATAAATGTGTTTTTCAAACACTAATTCATACAAACTTAGTTGAGTTTGTTTTCTTGTTCAATTCTCTGAGAGTTTTAAGCTCGTTTGATTTTGTTTTGAAAAAAAAAATATTTTAAAAAAACTAAAAATCTTGTTTTGAAAATTGTTTTCTAGAAGTTGTTTTTGAAAAAAAAAATTATTTTTTAAAATAATGTTTTCTATTTTCATTTCTTGAGGCCATCACTTATTCACTATTGATACCACACTAATGGAAGAAATACTTGCATACTTCAGGAGTACCTCGTCATATGACTCATCATTTGAAAATTTCAAGTTTTGTCTTGTTTTTAAGAAATTATTGGTTGATTATTTTATTTTAGTTTTTTTGTCAAATTAAGATTTTTTTTTTCATAAAAACAAGATAGAATTTGAATTTTTTTCAAGTGAAACATTAGTCAATTAGAATTAAAATTATCTAAGTTGCTCTATTTCTATTGGATAAAGTTTAGATAATGTGATACTCATGTGGTATGTTAGTATGGGAAAAGAATGTCTCCATTGATCACTTTATTCATTTCCTCTCTTTGTAATGTTTCTATCATTAAATCAAGTTTTAATACTTGAGATTTAGTACTATATAAAATTATTGTTATAACATTAAATAAAACATTAAATAGTATTGAAATATAAATCATTGAAACTTGGTCTAATAGTTGAGATATTCAATAGAGAGGAAATGTAGAGAGATTAATTGAGACAGTCTTTTCCGATGTAAGCATTTCTCCACTATTGGTAACAATCACTGCCATGTTACTACAAAAATACATTTTTTAAAATCACTATCCAAACACACTTTTTATTTTATTATATTTTGTTTGCAAAACGTGTTTCTAAAAACTATTTTAAGAAAAAAAAACAGAGAATATAATAAAGGATTAAGTAGCAAATCTGTTTCGAAAATATAGCCTAAGAGCAATGTTGCCGTAAAAGTTTTAAAACATAGCTATATTACCTTATTTCATTAAAAAACTAACGTTGACTGTAAATAAATTAACGTTGATCGTTAACTTTTTAATGAAAATAGGCAACATTACCACATTTTGAAACTTCTATGTCAACATTGAAACAAAAAAAACTTTAAGAGTAACATTGCTCCTTAGCAAAAACTTCCGAGGCAAATTTCCACATTAACCCAATAATAAAACAAGGCACTTTGTCTCTCTACCACAACCCTTGCCTCTACAGTTTGCACACTTCAACACTGTTACCACGGTATCATAGTGATCCCTCCTCTCTATTTTTTATCATTTGCTATTCAATCTCTGTTTTCCCATCTCTAACGTTCTCTCTTAGCCTTCACATGCCTTTAATCTCTCGTCGTCGCCGCCATCCATCCCCTCCCTTCGTCATCAACAACCGTTTCCCCTTCTGCCATCGTCGTCTCGGCTTTTTATCCATTCTCTTTGGTTTATTCTGAGTCTTGTTCTGTGTGGTTCTTTAATTACTGGCTTCATGTTTATATATATTTATTTCCTACAGAATTTAACTTTAAGTAT
Organism: Acacia confusa; assembly: GCA_037074495.1. Classification (NCBI taxonomy): domain Eukaryota; kingdom Viridiplantae; phylum Streptophyta; class Magnoliopsida; order Fabales; family Fabaceae; genus Acacia; species Acacia confusa. Next base: position 9,042,806 of record CM073509.1, read on the forward strand.
ATCGGATCTCTCATGTGCCTTCTAGAATTATGTCCCCCTTATATATCTCATTTATAGACTCTCTTTTAATTTGCTAAGGTTGCCATCCTTGGTTATGAGTAAGATTCACTTGGTGATATCGGTGGTCCTACAGTACAACAACTCTTTGTTTCCTTTTTTTTTTTAAAAAAAAAAAAACAACTCTTTCTTACCTTATTTTTAATATGAGAAGGATTTCTAAACCTAGAGATGAGAATGATTTAAATTATACACTTACACAAAGTCATGATTGTTACAAGGCTACTTCATTATTCTAATTCCTTGGAGGCTGAGTACCACTTTGTTTAATCTATATGCTCATCACTTTTTAGTTTAAATTTCAATTTCGGGCCTGCCTTTACAATATTACCATGTGAGTCAGCACTCCTCATTAAAGACTTCGAGAACAAATTTACACATTAATTTTAATCTTAATTTTTTTATATCACTTGTTAAAATATATAAGTATAAAAAAAATGAAATAAAGATGTCATAAATAAAATAAAAAAGAGAATAATGCCTACTTGCAAACAGTCAAAAATACTCCTTCTGGTTTTTATTATAAGACACCAACTACCAAAATATTTTGGTCCTTATTATAAGGCACCAACTACCTTTAACCAACTCATTTATTACTATTTTCCAATTATACCTTCATTTTTAACTAACTCTTTAAATTCATATCATTAAAGTAAGGGTAAAGTTGGAAATATTTATTATTTCTGAATCAATTTAATGACCTAACTTCCATTTCTTGGTTTGTGAGAAATGATGGTTGGTTCCTTATAATAAGGACCAGAGGAAGTATTGCGGAACATAAATTAACGCTTAAAATCAAACACAAATTGCAAAGATCATAAATTAACATGTTTGGATTAGTGGCAGAAGCTGTTTTTCCAACGTGATTTATAGTATACGAAGTAAATATGTGAGAAGAGTTTTGTCTTAACTTGTGTGAATGTGCTTCTATCACGCTAACTCAATTAAGATGAGTTTTGTATCAATTTGCGTAAACGTACTTTTCTAACGCGAACTCAAACATCTCCAATCAATTGCATAGAATATGGGGATAAACAATTTTGCGACGAGCCTCAGGCAAATCCAAATTTAATTGACAAAAACTAAGTTTACGAGATACACAAATTTTTAACCTTATAATTGATCCCATTTATAAGAGAGTTTACCATTTAGTCATTTGTTCTTCCGCCCCTGTACAAAATAAAATAAAATAAATTGCAAATGTAATTTATCAGTATATTTTATATTAATATTTGATATATTCTCATGTTGAGATATTATATATCATTTGTTGATATTTGATATATCTTAGAAATATTATTATTAGAGTTTATATTTGATTAAGATTTATTTATATTAGATTTATTATATTTTAAGATTAGTTTACGTTATACATTGTCTATATAAAAGCTCTTGTACTCTGATTTATTCAAGGACTAAGCATTAAAGATTCAATAATATCATAGCTAATAAAAAGAAGAAGAGAAAGAAGAGCAAGAAGAATGGAGAATGTCCATTTATTTTCATCCGTAGTGGTGGATCTACTATCTAGTTGTTGTACCTCCTTAAACATTGAGATTTACACTCATGAACCTTCTTTTTATTGACCAGACTGGTTTTTCCTCACATCCTCTCTCGGTCGTTTCGGCCTATGAAAGAGTTTCTGACTTTGGTCACCTTCGTCCGTCCGATGTGTAGTGGGTGCCACTACATACATGTTTGTATGGTTCTATCCCAAAGCTTTGTTTAGATTTTTTGACCATCTAACTCTACCTAGATCCTTTAACCATCTAGTTCCGCCCAAATCCGGTTCCGCCACTTTTTTGTTTTCTATCAATTTGATGTAAATCAATCTTCTTCCAAGAAAAAGAAGTCCTTCCATTATTATTGATTGTTAATATAGATAATAAATGCATCTCTTTTTTCGCTTCTTTTTCTTTACCCATAAAGATATTGAATGAGATGAGATTTTTTTTCCATTAAAATTTTTGCAATTAACGTTTAAATATCCTTCGAAAACAAGTACAAATCAACTCAACGTTGTTCCTATTCCATCTAGATTAACGCTTACTCCAAGTAATTTTTACCGCCTAGTTCCATCCAAATATGCTCAACATTGTTTCTATTCCGTTTAGATTGACGCTTGCTCCAAGATGTTACCTTTTAGTCCCTCTGCTGCTGTAGCAGTTGACAAACTCAAGATAATCTTGAGTTTGGAGGGGTATTAAGGTATTATTATATCGTTTATTAAAATTTGATATATTCTCATGTTAAGATATTATATATCATTTGTTGATATTTGATATATCTTATAAATATTATTATTAGAGTTCAAATTTGATTAAGATTTATTTATATTATATTAGATTATATTGTACGATTAGTTTAGGTTATGCTTTGCCTAAATAAAGGCTCTTATACTCTCATTGATTCAAGGATTAAGCATTAAGAATTCAATAATATTCTAGAGGTTCTTGTTTCTGGTCTCCGCTATATTCCTTCAAATCCTAATAGCCAACAAAACATAATAAAGTTAAAACCAAAGAATCATAACTAATTCAAACGTGATATTACAACTACGACACATAGTGCATAGTAAATAAGAAACCTAAGATTTAAATGTGGTAAGAACCTTGAAGCTAGATGGCGTTTCTTGTGCCATTCTATGAGTCGTCTTCCCTCTAGAATGGTTTAAGAAATTTCATTTTGTGAGAAATGTACACATTTTTGTTCTAAAGAAGTTGGATTAGCAAGAACATCATTTGCAATGTAAAAGGCAGGAACCTTTGGCTGGGGCAACAATTTCTCACCATTTAAAATTAAAATTGCGGTTGACATATTAGGTCGATCTTTAGCTCTTTATTGAACACATAATAGTCCTATATGTATACATCTTATGACTTCAGACTCAGTGTAACTTTCATTTAAACATTGACCCAATAGTTCTATTGGTCTTCCTTGGGTTCACAGTCTCCATGCCTAACATCATTATAGTAATACTAAAAAAAGGAAAAATTCCATTTCAACTTTTACGCTGTGAGAAATTTTTGCAAGTTATATGTCATATATTTGTGCAATGAGTCTGATCCTCAACCAACATGGATATTTTTTAGGGTGGGGCCTATTCAATGTATTTGGGTGAGTTCTTATTGAATCCTTACATAACCAGCTAATTCAAAGACTTAAGGTGCAATTGGATTAAGAAGTTAGGAAACTTTGTCCTTTGCCTAATAGGCTACCATGAAATTTTCAAAACATTTGTTAGATATAAGTTAGCTATCCAATCACGCACTCATTTTGATAAGTTTCTATTGTCTCCTTACTTTGCCATCTTATCTAGATAAGTGTTTTGAATTAGGAAGTATACTTACATGTCCAAGAAGATTAAGGTTGTACTCTGAATATGCAAATCCTCTATTCTTCTTTCCATTGATAATCTCAAGCACTATTACACCAAAGCAAAAGATATCATATTTCATTGAAAATTGTCCATGTACAGCATACTCAGAAGGTATATATCCACTGAAAGCACATATAATTTGTGAAGTAAAATTAATGAAAAAAATTGAATTTCAAGAGAAGTCATAAATAAGTAGGAGATAAAACAAATTACTATGTCCCGACAACTTTGTTAGTGTTGGCATCAACTTGGTCATCCCAAAATGTACGAGCTAAGTCAAAATCTGATATTTTTAGATTCATGTAACCATTTAGAAGAATATTGTTGGTTTTAAGGTCTCTATAAATAATTCTCAATCTAGAATCTATATGAAGATAAACAAGCCATCGAGCAATGCCATAATAATATGCCAACACTTAGACCAATCCAACAAGTTGTTATGAGTTCCATTTGTGCACCAAAAACATGTTAGAATGCTACTTGCAATCCGAACAATATGAAAATTTAATTTGTCCAAGTCTTAGAGATTCAAACCAAAAATAAAATTGTCCAAACTCTTGTTTGGCATATATTCATAAATTAACTTCTCTTCTCCTTCAATGCAACAATCGAGAAGGTTCACAAGATTACGATGTTAAAGTTTTGCTATCAACTCGACTTCATTTTTTAACTCTTCCAACCCATGACCAGATTTTGTTGACAACCTTTTCACAACTACCTCTTTCCCATCTTCTAGTATGCCATTAAAACCATGATTTAGATTTCTTAGAATTTTCACAAAGATAAAAGAAAATCATTCTTTGGACACGGTTATAGTACCTTATATATTGGTCCAAAACCACCTTCTCCCAACTTGTTAGTGATTGGAAAATTACTGATAACTTAAGCTATGACTAACAAGTCAAATGTAGGTAGATTCATGACTTCCTTTTCTAGGTTGTTATTGTTGAACATAACAATATCCAGAATTTCAGAACTATAACAAAATATATCCTAATTGATATACAAGCACGACAAAATTTACGTGATTTTTTAAGTTTCCTTTTCCTTTTGAATGAAATCAATCCAAAAATTATTATTATGTGTTATAAATATATGTATGTCCATTATTCATTCACATGCATCAACTATTCATTCACATTCACTTATACTATTGTATCGCATGTTTACTATAGTCTCACATGTGAATGTTTAAAGGGAAATTACCTCTTATGACCCTGAGGTGAAAATTACACTAAAGGCCCATTTTCCATTTATAAATAGAGGTCTTCTGTAAACATTCAGATTACACTGGAATGAGAACTTCTCTCTACTCTCTCTCTCTCTCTAAAATCTCTCTATTATTGTTCTTTATTTTCATCAGTTTTATAACACGTTATCAGCACGATCACTCTACCAAAGGTAGGATTTTCTTATTGTCTTTTATATTTTTTCATTATATATATTCATTTTATCTATCTGTGATAATCTTAACCATTATATGGAATTAAAGTTCTACTTTTACCGATTATTTTAAACATCGGGTTCCATTGTTAAGATTTGAGATTATTTACTATTTACTATTCACAGTAAATAGTAATTTTTACTATTCATGTTAATTTTACCTTTTTCAGTAATTTTACATTTTTATTCATTTTGACTCCTATATGGAAGTCTAAATTTAATTTTTCAGTAATTTTGTTTTATTCACTATTTACAGTAAATAGTAATTTTTACTATTCATGGTAAATTTACATTTTACTGTTTACAGTAATTTATGTTTATATATTCTTCCCACTCCCTATTCATTTATTTCATGGTGGCGACACTAAGCTCCATTTGTAATTTAATTCTTTATTTATTTCATGGTGGCGATACTAAGCTCCATTTGTTTAATTTAATTATTTACTGCTTTATTTATTTTCCATGGAAACAACACTAATATTAGTGGGCTCCATTTATTTTCTTTACTGTTTTATTTACTTTCCATTTATTTATTTTATTATGCATTTATCTTTGATAGTGGCAACACTAATATTAGTGGGCTCTATTTATTTATGCATTTATTTACCTTTTATGGTGGCGACATTTGTATATTTATTAGTGAGCTCCATTTGTATATTTTAATTCTTTACTGCTTTATATATATTATATTTACATATCCCCATTCCCTTTTATTTTTATTTATTTACTGTTTTATATCTCCATTCCCTTTTATTTTATTTTTTTTTGTCTTTTATTTTATTTATTGCTCTATATATATCCCCTTCCCTTTTATTATTTATGGCAACGACACTAATATATACATGTATATTAGTGGGTTCCATCTATTTATTTTATTATGCTTATATTTTATATTTATCCTGACGACAAATTGTTAAAAGGCTATATGTATCATGAAATCAAAATGCCATAGAAATATGAGGTATAAATTGATATGAGGCATAGATTGGTTTGAGACCATGAGAAGACATAAATTGGCTTGAGACCATGAAATAAATTAACTTGAAGCTAAGAGGCAAGTTGGCCTGAAGCCAAGAGACAAATTATGAAATAAGATTTGATCCATAATTTTGTATACCATTAGTTGTATAATGGACATGAGAGTCCTATAATTAATAATAGCATGTTTACACAAGAAATGAAGGATAAACAAGAGAGCGACATTAGATTATTATTGAGGTCCTGAAGGCCTATGTATCAAATGTCGAATGATACAAAGAATTTTCAGTTATTGTCTTGAAGACAAATAACTGTAGAGAATTATGCCACTCAAGAGTAATAATTTTAAAGGCTAATAGTCATGAAGACTAATTAGCATAGTCTGCTCAACAAGAGGCCAATATTTAGAATATATTTGGTAGTATAAATTTAAGGCTCCGGAAGTTTTGTTATCTGAAGGAACAAAACTATGCATTAATTATGCATTTTATTCTACCAAATATAAGTACAAAATATAAAATTTGTTGAGTTTTAAAGATATCTACAGAAATAGATAGCGATGTATGCTATTGTAAACCTGATGTCTACTGCCAATGAGATATTAAAAAGGCAATAAGCTACAAAGAAAGTATACTTATATGTAACTCACACTTGAGGAGGAGATTTGTTAGAAAGCAAGTGTGAGTTAGAATACAAGTGTAAACTTTTTCAAGCATTTTATTCTGTGAAATATATAGTACTTGATCATTAAAGTGAAAGAAAGTTATTGGCTTACTATATATTGTTTTGTCTTTAAAATATAAATATTATGCAAGAAGAAGATTATTAATCACAATAATTTATACAGAATAGATTATTTTGATAATTTTGGTGATTTTGTATTTCGATGATTAAATATATGAAATCCATGCATATATGTCAAGTATTTTAACAAACTCACATTTGAGGGGGAGATTGATATATATAATATAAGTGTAAGTAAGTGTAAATTAATTCTCCCAAAATGGATGTCAAATTATGATTGAGTAAACTAGAAGTTTACTAATTGTTGGTATGACTTGTTTGATCATCCGAGTCATATATATAATACAAATTATATTGACATCCATTGAAGAACTAGAAGATTCTTCATTATATGCTGCTTGTTCTCAAATTGAAATGATTATAAGAATATCATTCGTCATGATTGGTAATGGATCTCTGGAAATATATCAAACAGATTTATATGGGCCCATTGAAATAACATGTGAACCTTATAATTGAAAGATGCATCTATTAAAAGGTTACATGTGAGATTATTAACCTGCAACCTGAAGTTTGCAGTGATGTTTGCAACTTGAAGTTTGCAATAATTGATGTTTAAATAAATTAAGAGCGCAATTTCCAGATTGAACGATCCAGAGACCATGTATTAAAGCCTCCATAAATTGCTATGAGAATAATGTGGTATATTGGTATATTTGCAGCAATTATAGAAGCTAACAAAATTCTCTCAGTAAAATTGACTTTTGGTCAAGAGCCAGATTAATTCCATCTTAAAGGTTTTAAATGTGCGATGTTTATTAATCCACCACAATGCACATAGATGGACATAGAAAGAAAGTTGAGATATTGTTAATTTGATATTCTTTTATCAACATGAGGGGGAGAAATTGAATAGCTGGAAAAGAGAATACATGAAATGCATTATAACCATGAAGTATATATCCTTAAGTAAAGAAATATGAACCAGAAGTTCATCATAGTATGCATTCATTTGCTAGATAAAGTTACTGACCTATATTCCAGCTGAAAATGTTCCAAATACAAATGTGATATGCCTGAAATATGAAAAATTATTTGTTTCCAAATAGTTATATTATGGAGCATATTATAAAGATCATCATATTAAGGAGGTGACATAACTAATTGAAAAAAAAACCTCAAGAGAGGTTCAGATACCTGAATAATATTGATAAATTATGTCGAATTAAAAAAAATGGAACCAAATAGATGAAGTTGTCCACAATAATTTTGAGAATGATATCATGTGATCAAATGAAGATATTATATGTCGCAAGAAGTTGACATAAAGATGATTGGCCAAGAGGATAAAGTGAAATTAAAAATGACGCAAATCTAATTATAGATATGGACCAGAAGTCCAAAATCTGAGATATATGATTTTGTGGTGGAAACAATAATTTTGTATATCTGGCAGTTCATGAAAGAAAAATTATGCGTCTATAAGATATTGTTATAATCTATATTATGGTTTACTAAATTATGAAGATTAGAATCTTCAAATGGATCCAAAAGTGCTGGAAGCACAAGTCCCTGAAGGACTCAAGATGCTAGAGGCATCAAATTCTCGAGAATAATCAATTAAATAAGTTCATATATTGCATGAAGCATTTATAGTGTATGTGGTATTATTATCTGAATGAATATTTATTAAAAGATCTATATGCACATGTATATTTATGAAAAGCTTTAGATGTATTTTATTATGATTTTACTTGAAAAATTTAGATCTTGCAGGTGTACAATGAATAATCAGACTGGGCAATACACAATCAGAATAGACGTTTTTATAATTGTTCCATAGCAAACAATAATTGATGACAGAATGATTGATATATTCAGAAGGATATTGAATGTGATGTTATCATCAGGGGGAGTAATACTGATATTGTCAAAAAGGGGAGTCGATACACGCTGTACTCTTTTTCTCTTATCTAGGTTTTGTCCCACTGGGTTTTCCTAGAAAGGTTTTTAATGAGGCAGCACTGGACAGTGTATCAATAGATGATGTACTCTTTTCTTTGGCTAGGTTTTTATCCCACTGGGTTTTTCCTAGTTAAAGTTTTTAACGAGGCACATTTATAATGGACATCCAAGGGGGAGTGTTATAAATATATATATAAATATATGTATGTCTATTATTCATTCACATGCATCAACTATTCATTCACATTCACTTCTATTATTATATCACATGTTTACTATAGTCTCACATGTGAATGTTTAAAGGAAAATTACCTCTTATGACCTTGAGGTGGAAATTACACTAAAGACCCATTTTCCATCTATAAATAGAGGTCTTCTGTAAACATTCAGATTACACTGGAATGAGAACTTCTTTTTACTCTCTCCCTCTCTAAAATCTCTCTATTATTGTTCTTTATTTTCATCAGTTTTATAACATTATAAAGATAGTGACTACAAAGCCAACCATTATTCTTGCTAGCTTTTTTCTTGCTAATGCTTCCATGCCCTCCATTCTTAAAATGATTTGACAGTTAGAGACAATATGGCACATCACCAAGTTTGAGTAAAACATCCTCAATTAAAGGCCTCGGCTACTATTAAGTTGTGACTAATTATACTTAAGAGGCAGTAAAAAAAATATTGAGAGGAATAATTCATCTAATTTAAGATCTGTTTTCTATAGAGAAAAATGGAAATCAGTTAGGGAAATCAAAACATCATAACAATTAGAAGCACCACTACTGACCACATCAAGTTAGAAAATCTTATGTTGTTAAAGTGCACAATACTAAAATATCCATCAACAAGACAGCCTTTGCATTGTTTCGTTTACTAGGGCTATTTTGTTGTAAGTTTTCTAGGAAATGAAATTGGTTTTGTCAATCAATGTCTTTAACACACTCCTCTCTTTTCCCAGTCCCCTGCCACATTCTCAAGTTCTCATTGATATAAGTAAAAGCTTCCAATCAATCAAATGGATACGAAAAACAGTAATAATTGGGAAATACTCTCTCTCTCTCTCTCTCTCTATAACATCCGACCCTGAGGGGCCTTTATTCATCAGAGTTGTCACGCATAGGCATCGAAAAGATTTGGATGACTTAATTGTAGAATAAAAGTTTCTGAAATAACTTAGTTTGAAAATCATGATGATAAATTTTTTGCAATTCGAATCGATCCCATAGGGGATGTTAATACAATAATCTAAAAATTAACAAATAAATGATAAACAAATTATTATAATCTACTCCTTATATTATTAAGGAAGTCCCTTCTATTGTAATCTTTACAGTTGCATCTTTCCTCTTGATCCCGATCCACCACCTGTTCCTTTCATGTGATCTAGAGTTCAAATGAATAAACCTTAGGGTAACAATTAATATCAAGAACATATATGAAGCATAAATGACAGTTTAGCACATGTTAAGCATAGAAGCATTTACAAGTAGACAAGTCACACCGTAACCGCAGTTAACGGCCAAGGACCGTAGCCCTTATTAGAACACGCAACCCTATGAGACACACAATTTCAATCCATAACTAGGAAAAACATAACATGTAAATCAACTAACAAAAAAATCAGCTAATACATAAACACATGCATACATGCTATCAAGATTAGAGTTACCCACCTCAAACTTGTGACCTTAAATTCTTGTCCAGTAGATGTTGGGATCGGGAAGGGTGTAAAGATTTGCTTAAAACTGTTTATCATTGTCGTTAGTCTCTTCTGGCGTCACAAAGTACCTTCCGTAAGATTCTTTCAAATTTGCTTGTCCTTCAGACTTGGGCAAATATCACTTCCTATATTTGACATTTATATAGTGAATGGGTCATTACTCAATTTAATCTTAATAGCCATATTAAGATTAAGCTTACTAAACCGACCCATAAAGTTTATCATTTTCATTCACTTCAATCGGTTATCCTGTATTCTATATTCTTTCACAATTAGCAACTTAGGTGACTGTTCTAAGACTTATCAGAAATTGACCTTTAATTTCCACGGGTATTTGGAAAATTTGTAACTTGGTCTATATAACTTCGAATGGAGTGATTCCAATTTCTATTTATTCTTTGATAAGTCTACTTTCATAAACTAAAGTCACCAAGTTGATTTATGGCTGAGAAAATTCCCAAATTTCAAAAACTTAAGCACTATCCAATCTGAGAATAGAAACTTACCAGTTTTCATAATTCAACTTCAAAAATTCATATCTAGAGTTTTAAGCATCGGATTTAGGTGGTTCAAAATTCTATGAACTCCTTAATGAGTCTAATTTCTATTAAAATTGGTTTCTGTATTTTATCATATGCCAATTATTCCCAGTTTCAAAAACATAACTATCATTCAAAAAACGTTTCAGTTCTGTAACTCATTTTCTAAAATTCATAACTATTTGTATACTTATCGAAATGCAACGAATTACCTATCAAATTAAAGCTATATGTGTCTACTACACATCTGAAAATTTTCATAGTTTTTTAAGTTTGTTTATCTATCCCGAAATGCCACGTCATTTTACCACTCTAGAATGGTACCAAAAACGTTTTCAGATTTTATCTCAATTTCTAAAAATCATAACTGAAGTTGTAGACATCCATTTGAGGTGAACTAAAGCTTATTTTAAATCTTAAGAAGAGTGTTATCTCCTGTAAAATTTTCATAATTTTATCTTACCAACCATTCCCAGTTTACAAAAATATGACCACTGCCCAGAAAACGTTACAGAAATGTTCCATAACTTTGACCCATCTTCTGAAAATCATATCTTGAACTACAGACATCCGATTGAGGTGAACCAATGCTCATTTTAAAGTTTAGCATGTCAACTAAATGTCTATAAAATTTAAGGGTCAAAGAAAGTCGGTTACTATATTTTTGACCTATTTAAAATTCGGTGCCCAGTTGAAAAATCAGCACGTGAACAATAACATTTTGCTACAATACCGGCACTGTTCCATTACGAATTCACTGTAACTACCGCTGAAAAACTCTGTTTCTGCCCAGAAAAACAGAGGAATAAATGTATGTAATATTCCTTTCTCTTTATTCATGCATTCCTTTAGCCTAAACAGACCCATCGTGCAGAATTTGTGGAAAGAGCAAGGAAAGAGATTCAAGACTCACCTTGATTGATACTCAAACTTCATGTCGTTCGGACCTTCTTCTTATTCGACTTCCCTTCTCGTCCTCGTGCTCTCTCTCACATTCTTAGCCTATGCTTCTCCTTTTCTATGCAGAGCCGAGAATGATCATTAAGACTTGCCGAAGCAATTTCTTCGAAGTCTGACTCTTGGTCTCTCGCTAAAACTCTTAGTTTTCTCTCTTTCCATGTATCTGTTTCTGTCTAGCCTCTCTTGCTCTCGGTCTCGGGCTCCAATGTTCTCATTCTCAACTTCCGCACTCGTTTCTAGCCGAAGGACTTCTGTTCTCTGTGAAGTCCAGATGAAATGAAGAAGGAATGAATAAGAATGAGTTCAGTTTCAGCTTCCTTTCTTGCTCTCAGTTTCTTATCTTCCTCCGTCTCTCTGCGTCTCTCACTCTCACGCACTTACACTCTCGACCTCAGCTGTTGATTTCTGTCTTTCTGTTTTTGTGAAGGCTAGACAGTTTAAAGTCCTAAACTCAGGAGACTGTTGAGCATGGTTGAAGCAGAGACAATGGAACTTGCACTAACTGCAGATGCTACGGGAAGAAACAAAAGTAGTGGAGTATGGAGCTAAAATGCTGAAACGAAGGAAACAGTGGATCTTGGGCTGTGCATAAACACTGAGATGTACTAAAACGCAAACGACAGGTGTGCTGGTTGTGGTCTCTCAGCTCTTTCTCTGTGTTCCGTCCGAAGAGGAATAACAATTGAAGCAGTATGAGCCGCGTCAAATAATGAGGGAGTATATATTTTGCTGAAGTGAATGGAGAGGAGATAAATGAAAAATAGGAGCTATAGTTATATCCTCATATGGGCCGAAAGGAATGAATGAGAATAGAAGAGTGTAATGGCGCTGGAGATTCTAGTCTGAAAAGAGCAAAGAACCAGTGGATATTTGACACAGGGCTCAAGAAGCATGGCTTGCTGTAGATCTCTCACTGCTCCTCTCTAGTTGCGTGATCTGGAATTGGATTTTAATATAGAGGGGGCTGCACGTTGGGTCAAAATAGCTCTGCAGAGAGTATGCCTAGAATTGGACCCCGTTTTCCTGAGTTCGTCCGTACAAATGAGCTCCGGGCCGTTCAGATCTGATCTAAACGGTTGAGATCAAAAAATGATTTTTTCATATAGAAGAAAAATAAAAATTTAAAAAAAAAAAAAGAGCCATCCAGATTTAGATCTGAACGACCAGGAACTCATCCGTACGGACGAGCTCCCCTGTCTATCCCAAGGATAGACAGGGAATGCAGATCAGTCTGGAATTTAGCATGTGGGCTGAATATGTCTTATTTATATGGGCCGAAGAAATGCACCAGAAATGGAGGAGCTGTGTCGCGCATGTGGGCTGAAGAGATCAAATGAATTGAAGCAGGCTGTAATAAAAGATAAAGGCGTTGGTTTGATTCGGTAAACATTGCACTAATAAATTTAACTGTTGGCCCACATAGATAATATTTTTTAATATCCTAAACTTAATCTTTAGGATGTCACAAAACAACAACTTTTCTTTTGGTCCTTGTAACATATATATATATATATGTGTGTGTGGATGTCCATTGACTCCCGGTCTCCAAATATTACAAGATGACATGGGACCCACGCATAGTACCATGCATAGTGATTTACTATTTGGTGGGACCCACACTCAATTATACAAACACTCACGGGAGGTTTTTCATGTGAGTGAATAGTTATGTGTTTTTGGGAAAATTACACCAAATGACCCAGAGGTGAAAATTACACTAAGTCTCATTTTCCTTCTATAAATATAGGTCTTCTGTAATTGTTCATATAATAATGAAATGAGAATCTCTCTCTCTACTTTATCTCTCTAGAATCTCTGCTCTTCTTTTTATTTATTTTTATCAGTTTTATAACACGTTATCAGCACGAAGACTCTACCAAGGTAAGATTTGCTCACCATCTATTTCATATTTCCATTTTATCTATCTGGGATGATCTTAACCATTATATGGAATTAAATATCTATTCTTACCGATTATTTTAACATCGGGTTCCATGGTTAAGATTTGAGATTATTTACTATTTTACTACGGTAAATAGTAATTTACTATTCACAGTAAATTTACCCCTTTTCAGTAATTTTTACATTTTATTCATTTGACTCTTACATGGAAGTCTAGATTAATCTTTCTGTAATTTTACTTTATTCACTATTTACAATTAATAGTAATTTTACTATTCACGGTAAATTTACATTTTATTATTTACAGTAATTTATTTATGTTTATATATTCTTCTCATTCCCTATTCATTTATTTCATGGTGGCGACATTAAGCTCCATTTGTAATTCTTTACTTTATTTTATTTATTTATTTCATGGTGGCTATACTAAGCTCCATACTGACTTTACTAATATTTACTTTATGCCACTAATATTTAAATTTATGTTACCAACTTTTACTTTTATGTTCCTAACATAGTATTTATTTTTATGTTGCTAACATTTATTTATCTTTTATGATGGCAACACTAATATTAGTGGACTCCATTTATTTATGTATTTATTTACCTTTTATGATTGCGACACTAGTATTAGTGGGCTCCATTTTAATTTAATTTATTTACTGTTTTATATCCCCCTCCCTTTTATTATTTATGGCAACCACACTATTAGTGGGTTCCAACTAGTTATTTTATTTATTTATACTTATATTTATCCTAACGATAAATTGTTAAAAGGTCACGGAGATATGATGCATAAATTGGCCTGAGACCATGAGGAGGCATAAATTGACTAGAATTCAAGTGATTAATTAGCCTGAAGCTAATGAAATAAGTTGGCCTGAAGCCTGAGAGACAAGTTATGATACAAGGCTTGATCCATAAATTTTGTATGTCATCAATTGTATAAAGGCCTCAAAATTATATATTTGACATCTAATACTCCCTTAAATTATGAGACAAGGGATTGTATGATCATGGTTGATTGTAAATAAATATATCCAATTTGCTCTTGCAGTAGCAAAATTGTGATAAAGTCAAAAAATATTGTGGATTAATTGCCTTGATCAAATAGATCAGTGAGTTATGGATCATGAATTTTATTCAACTTCATTCCCCGAAGTGAATGAAGCAAATATATTATTATGGTTGTTTTGTGTTTTCTATGATTATAATAATTGTTGTGAATATAATAGAAGAATATTCATAAATAAAATGATTAAACAAAAAGCAATATTATTTTAACAAATTTTAATAGCGAGTGGCTCAACTCCATTACAAACCTTAATCATCTCATTTTGAAGATATTTAATGTCTTCTTTTTTTGCTTCTCTTGAGATGGGATCCAGATGAGGCAAAGCTCTTCGTAATATCGAGATTTGCATCATAAGTTTCTTAAGCTTTTTGTGTGGTCACTCAGTTAACCCTCCTTTTTGATAGATCTTTTGTATGGTGTGAGTAGACATATTTAATTGTTTACTCGCATCATCGAGGGTTAAGTGAAAATAATCAGTTAAATCATGGAGCGTTATTTTCTTTATTCTTTCCCGTTGCTCCATTGTTAATTTATATAATTCACCCTGATTAAGAGATGATATATCATATGAAATATTAACCGCGGGCTGTTTTCCTTTATCTAATGGATTTTCAATGTTGTTTTGAAATGAACTCCGCGGTAGTTCATTTGGGTTTTTAGCCCATTCTGAACCAACACAAAGGACCTCATGATAGTCCAATACAGGATCATGCATCAAATTATATCCTGATGCTTGTAAATCTATACAATACTGTGTCAGAAAATGTTTGATTTCTCCAAAATTTTTATTACTAAAATCAAACATTGGAAGTCTGTCAGTATTGTAAGATTTATCCTGTACATTTTCAAATAAAACAGCATGGGAAATCATACCCATCTTCCTTCCGTGAACTTCAAGTTTATGATATTGAAGTCCGTTGGTATGTATAATTTTCCGTAAAACATGACAGCAACTACATTCCAATAAGCTAGTAGTTGCTAATTGGCTTGTAGTTGTTGGCTGGATGATTGTTGCTGGCTGGTTGGTTGTTGATGGCTGGCTGGTGGTTGTTTGCTGGCTTGTGAATGCTGGCTCATTGATTGTTGTGACTATTGGTTGAACTTGACTGGTAGACTCCATCAGTTCGGCCATAGTTCTACACCTTTTAACAGGCCTTCTTGATGAACCTGCTTCAGTTGTACCTTCAATCCTTGTAGATTGAGGAAGAACACTTGTTCTTTGGGGAGAAGTAGGTACATTTGAAGCAAAAAGAGGAATAGTAGAAGGAGGAATAAACATCTCAAAAGGATTAGGAGATAACAAAGAAGTAAATGACATGTTGGGCTGATCATCATACAACAAAGCATCAAGTAATGCTGTTTCAGATGTATCAGAAACTGGGATAAAATTGTTAGGTCCTGCCATGGCAATAGAATTTAGAGAAATATGTGTGAGTATCTGGTAATTGATATTATCAGATGCTTGTGTGTTTGTGAGGCATGTTCGTTTGCCTTCTTTTATTTATAGCTGAATTAAATCCTATTGAATCTCTGCAGATTTGCGCAGTCCTGTTAAATCTCTGCAGATCTGCTCCATATAAAGCACGAGCTTAGAACCTTTTTGACTTTAAATGCATACGACAATTCGAGTTGTTGCACCTGTGATTCCACAGTGATGCATATATGATTACACAGTATTGCGCTCGTGAATCTGCAATGATCCATTTGATGATTTTGTATTTAATATATATTTGTTTGTCGATTCTGGAAAATGAAAATTTTGTTACCAGAAATAACAAAATTATGCATTGATAATGCATTAAGAAACCTGTGGAAATTTTAATGAAATAGATATCATATATGCTATTATTATGGAATATTGTATGAAAATTCCATGAATTAATTTTTAAGGTCTCACACTTGAGGGGGAGAATGATATATATCAAGTGTGAATATTTGTGTGATAATTCTTTGTGAATGTTTCTGTGTTGATTCCCCCTAAATGAATATTAGATTTGATGATAAATCATATGGATGATAAATCATATGGAAAGTTGGCATGACTTGTTTGATCATCCGAGTCATATATTATGTGCTCCTAAATGAATATTAGATTTGATGATAAATCATATGGATGATAAATCATATGGAAAGTTGGCATGACTTGTTTGATCATCCGAGTCATATATTATGTGCTCCTAAATGAATATTAGATTTGATGATAAATCATATGGAAAGTTGGCATGACTTGTTTGATCATTCGAGTCATATATTATGTGCTACTTGTTCTCAAATAGAAATAATTATTGGAAATGGATCTCAGGAAATATATCAAATTGAAAGATTAGATATGAGATTATAAGTCTGCAAAGTTTGCAGTAATGTTTGCAACTAGAAATTTACAATATATTATGCACGCAATTTTCCAGATTGAATGATCTAGAAATCATATATGAGTAAATCAATGATTATGAGAATATTGTTTATATATATTTGCAGCAATTATATAAGCCAACAAAATTCTCCCTGTAAAATTGGCTTTTGGTCAGAAGCCAGATAAATTCCATCTTAATAGTTTTGAATGTGCAATAATCCACTATAATGCACATAGATGGATATATACTGCATGATTTGATTAGGGGGAGAAAAATAAGCAGATTGGGTAAAAGAGATAAAGTGGAATGAATTATCATTGACTCATGTTGATCCTCGTACAAATAAATGTGTACTAAGAGTTTAAAATGATAATTCAGTTGCAGAGTTTAGTTAATCGAATGCCATAAGCATTCACTGACCTAAAGAAAGTGACAAAGTCACATATCCCAACTGCAAATGCTCCTATATGAATTGTTATAAAGCACACCAGAAGTGTTGTAGGTCCATTGGTTTTAAAGATAAAAATCCTCAAATGAGAAAAGGAGCTATAAGAATATAGATGATCAAATCGAGGATAATTAAGAAAAGCTTCAGAAGAGCTATCTCCTGAAGAGATGTTATCTCTAGAAGAGATGTTATCTCTAGAAGAGATGTTATTTCCAGAATTGAATATTATGGTCCTAGAAGAAACCCAGGTACCTAATATATGTGAATATAAAGAGATCTCAATAAATGAAACCCGATGAGACCAAAAAAATAAAGTCGACATTGATGATATTTATGTTTATATGATAGCATATGTTGTAATGAATGATAATGAGGATCATGAGCCATAATATATTAGTGTATGCCAGAAGCACTGTTCCTGAAGGACATAAGGCGCTATAATATGTCCCTGAAGGACTCAAGATGCTAGGAGCATCAAATTCTCGAGAATAATCAAATAAGTGAATTCATATATAGCATGAAGCATTTATCATGCATGTAGTATTATTACCTAAATAAATATTTATGCACATGTATATTTATGATTTTACTTGAAAGATTTAGATCTTGCAGGTATACAATGAATACTTGATGATAGAAAGAATGATATGCTTAGAAAGACAATGAAGCAATGTGGTCATCAGGGGGAGCAAGTCTGATGTAATCAAGAGGGGGAGACGATACACGCTGTACTTTTTTTCCCTTATCTAGGTTTTGTTCCACTGAGTTTTCCTAGAAAGGTTTTTTTTAATGAGGCAGTACTCAACAGTGTATCAATGGATGATGTACTCTTTTCTTTGGCTAGGTTTTTATTTCACTGGGTATTTCCTGGTTAAAGTTTTTAACGAGGCACATTCATAAATGGACATCCAAGGGGGAGTGTTATAAATATACTTATTATGTGGATGTCCATTGACTCCCAGTCTCCAAATATTACAAGATGACATGGGACCCACGCATAGTACCATGCATAGTGATTTACTATTTGGTGGGACCCGCACTCAATTATACAAACACTCACGAGAGGTTTTTCATGTGAGTGAATAGTTATGTGTTTGGGGAAAATTACACCAAATGACCCAGAGGTGAAAATTACACTAAAGTCTCATTTTCCTTCTATAAATAGAGGTCTTCTGTAACTGTTCATATAATAATGAAATGAGAATCTCTCTCTCTACTTTATCTCTCTAGAACCTCTGCTCTTCTTCTTATTTATTTTTATCAGTTTTATAACAATATATATATATATATACACCATGGCTTAGTGCAGCAAGATATGCAAGCATTTATATATGCACGCCCAAAAACAACTCATAATGGATATACACCTACTGCGCTTAACATTATTATTTTTAAAATATTCTGGTCAATAATTATTCTAAACTAGATTACTTTTGATTTACAAGAAAATATGCCTTAAATTCCAATAATTAACTTCATAATTAATTTTCAATAATTAATCCTTAATTCCAAAAATCTAAAATATATATGTATATTACATACAAAAGAAAATATGCCTTAAATTCCAATAATTAACTTCATAATTATATATATACACACACACACACATATATATATATATATGCAGTGCCAATAGCCACCAGCCAAGATGATGAAACAAAGTACCTATCTCTGAAGCAGGAACTCGTACATAGAGATCTTGTCCCCCCAGCAGGAAATTGTCTCATGTCCAACAGTTTCTCAAACCATATGAGGCAACCGCTTCCTTCACCTCTAATATCCAAATTTGAATATGCCTTACAAGAACAGTTTTGCAGACATAATCTCTTACATCCCTCTAGCTAGGTTCTTGGTCTTGTTATACCATGAAGAAAAAGTGTCTGGCAACTTGATGCCTGTGTACTTTTTAAACCCATCACTAGCTTCACAATCCAAAAGAAACCCTTCTAGTGCAGCCACTGTTCCAATCGGACACATCCCATTCCTTAAAATTCTTGGGTTCATAGCCTCTCAGGCGTTTACAAACAGGATTGTTAGTAATGTTGCAGATAGAAGATAATTTGCACCACACAAGGCATAATTATCACACTGATCTGGCGGTCCAGTGTTCAATACCAACCAACTGTTTGTTTTAATAACCCAATCAAAACGCTGCTCAACCCCTGATAGTGTTATTGCATATATATCTAGAGAAAATTGAACTATTTATCAGCTCAAATTTGTAATATATCTCTGTTAAATTCAACACAAACTCAGCAGTTACTACAGGATCCGTATTATGATTTGGAAACCCTGTGAAAGAGAAGCCATTCCATGACCCAGCTCTAACCTTCAACTCTGAGCCTTTCAGTTCAACGGCTTGTGGGTACCCTCTGCGGTCTATTTTGATTACATAATCTCCACGACCTGGATCATCTGAACTTTTCCATGATGACAGAAATTTTTCCAAACCCGTTTCTTGACTCCACCCAAGTTTCATTCCTGGCATTAAAGTGTCACAAGGGTGGTCAAAACTCTGCCATAAAATTTGGTCCCAGTTACCACTTTTACCACTACCATGTCCATTTTTCACCACGAGATTTCCTGAATCCAAGAGTTGAGCAAAAGGGTTATATGCTCTGTTTCTGGTTGATGAATAATTGGAGGACCACACTGTGTTGTTTGTGGAATCAAGAAGGCTGAGAGATCCTCGGTCATCTAATTGTAAAACACCCTTTTCACTTTCGTTCAGAGGCGTGTCTCGATTGGCCACCCAGAAGATTGTAGAAGGAGACTTCTTATACCATGCACCTAAGTATCGTGCATTTGGAGAACCAGGGCTGAAGAATCCAAGTTCGAAAAACCCACTTGCGGAAACTAAAGTCTCGCCATCTCTAAGAAAGTTTCCTGGGTTGATGTTGTCTCGTGAAGCAGACGATTTTCTAAAGCATAGCAGCAAGGAGTAGAGATACAGAACTCTGAAAATCCCCATTATTTTGTTACACCCGCAGAATTGTAGTCAGGTATATCATTATTAGCTAATAGAGTAATGATTAGTGTGAAATCAGAAGTCAGGACTCAGAAGTAACGGTATGAATTTCTCCCATTTTTCGTTGTTTTGACCAAAGTTTGAGAATTTAATTACGCAACGATTAACTGTGTACGTGATTATTGCCTCAGTATGACGAGTGATTTTGATATGTTGCAGAGGTCAGAGGGTCCCCTCCCTGCGGCACTTGAAAACTAAAATACTCCAATATAATTTTGTACTCTTGTTTATTTAATTTAATTTGATTAAAGAAGATAGTTAAGTTCCTTAATATAATATATATTTTGTCAATGAACTTAATCATCTTTCTTATTTCTTTTTTCGCTTTGATTATAGTTGAGAAAACATCAATAGAAGTAAATTAATAAAATATTATCAAATATAAAAACTATATTTTATATTGAGGATCAAGATTAATACTCAAATATGTCTTATAAGAGTATATCTTTTTATAATAAAATAAAAAATATTTTTTTATTTATAATATTTTGTATCAATAATATTTATATTAAATATATGAGGGAGTCCAACTTCAAAAATAATTTTGCATCTATAATATTTTTTAAAAAAGCTTCATAAAACAGGTATTCCAAACAAGTGGTGAGAATACCGAAGCAGGATGGAATTGTTTGTGCAATTATCTGAATCATCTTCCATATAGCATGGTTTGAGAAATTTCTTTTTAAAAAATCTCATGATCTAGATCAACAGGTACATCACTAGTAGTTAGAGAGAAACCAGGTCAAGCCTATCGGGTCAATCTATTCAAGCTCTAGCCCTTCAAAGGCCAGGTTTATAAAATTGAAACCTCAAATAAATTTGGGCCTAAATAGACTAACCTAGAATGCCAAAGGCTTAAAAGGATTGGCCCTTAGGCTTGTTTATATTTGTTTTTATTGTTAAATTTTTATTTTAAGAAGTTGATGCTGCATAATTTGTTTTTATTTATTTATGTCATGGAATGATTAGATGCTTTAAGCAACCTCCCCTGGGAACATGTTGAAGACTAGACTATTATATATATGTTATCATTTTTAATATGATTTGTGTTTATTATTACTAGTGAATAATTAATACGATCTAGTTGGTTAATGACTTAAAAATAAAAATGGTTTAATTAATTTATTTCATACGATATTTGCATTTGTGATTTGAAGTGGTTTGAGAGGTTTAGCTCCTCCTAGTTCAAAACACAGCATTCTAAATTCCATGTCTTCCTCTTCAATTCTCTAAATTATATTATTAAGGAATTTTACGCATGATTATTATGTTGTTGTTATGAACGATTTGACGTGGTAAATTAAAGTTAAAACACTAAAAGCCTACTCCCACTACAAAAAAAATAAAGGACTTTTGGCGGCGACAAAAGTCACCATTGAAAGTCTAAATGTCGCTACTAAAGGGTTTTCAGTGGAGACAATTTGTCGCTACTGATACTGCCATCGCCAATACTTTTGGCAACGACATTTCTATACCGCCACTGAAAGTTGACAATCAACGGCGACAATTTGTTGCCACTGAAAGTAGCATTTATCAGTGGCGCCCTTTTTGTCTCCACCAAAACATGTATGTCGTTGTTGAAAATCAAATTTTTTTTAAAAAAAAAATTAACATCAGTGGCAACAAATTAAAGTCGCCGCTGAAAGTTATATTTTGAAGAAAAAATAATAATAAATGACAAAAATTCCAAGGCAATTGTATCACAGTGGCAACAAATGCACTCCACAATAGGTAATGATTCAGGTTGCCTCACAAACTAAATCATTTACTTCAACCCTCAATAACCAGCAGTATACAAATGCTAAACAGAACAACAATCATATCACTTGCTTAGTTCTATAACTCAATCACAAATTTAATTTACAGGAAAAACCACTAGAAACTCCATAATAAATCAGAATGTATGCAAATAATCTCTCTCAGATTGACAATTGCAAGTGAATTTTTAGCATGATATCACAAATACAAGTACTTTTAAAACCTGAATTTCAAGGAATAGAAGAGAATTCCAGAACAAGTGCGAGATTTAAAATTCAGATTCAATTATAGCAGCAAGACATCAAGGTCCTTACTTCCAACTGAGTTCTTTCTCAGCCTTCTCTGTTGATGCATAAACAACAGTATCATCTCCAAAAGAAATCATAACAGTTCTGCTTCAAAGTTGAATATAAAACAAGAACATGGCTAAAGCTTGAAGTAAAACACACAGACATACTTCAAAAATTTTAATTCATTGAGGACAGCAAGGGGACCAAAGCGGTACATACAAAAGAAATATTAATAGAATATATTCTCTCACCCTCTTCTCCCAACACTCCACGTTGCATTTCATCAAGTAAAGGTTGTAGAAAAAGTAACAAAATTCAAAGCACGTTCAGAGAAAATTACAAGAGAAAATGTCATGTATAACTTCACTTATGTAAAAACTACACACATACACACATATATAAAGAGCCAAAACAAGCAACAAACAAGGGTTTTCTTGTGTGTCACCGTAATCCTTTTTGACTTGCAAGTTGCAACCAAGCACACGGAATACCAATTCAGCTCCCACCTGCACCATGCAGAAACATGCACAATATCATGTCTTGTCAGTACAAGCACGGATTCATGAAAAATTGCATGAGCTATATAGCATGAACTACAAAGCATAATAGAACTTTTAAAATATTTGGCTAGATCAGAACCTTAACTTGGTTTGTATTGCTCCTGATAAAATTTATTGATCATATAGCTTAAGTTTTGACAACTGACAGGTGAAACAGGGGAATTGAATTAGAACTCAGTAACCTTTCCTTTCCTTTTTTATTTCCAAGGTCACAGATGAATCACAAAGATAATGATAAGAACAATTCTCCACTTGCTGACAGAATATTTGGCACTTATACGTCACACACCAATATTTCAGAGCTTATGCGTAGCTGACAACAACTGCCACTTATCATTGTCCTATTTAACAAGTTACCTTTAGTAAAATGTTGCTCGGTGGGTTACTTTCAGTTTTTATTTTGTCTTAAATTTAAAGGGATATTCTCCATGGTCCCAGGTAAAAGTCTTCAATTGGACAGGACAGTGCGATGCTTTGATGTGTTTCAAAGATCACTTCTTGAAGACAACTACAAACGTTAATTCGTATTCTTAAGGTTTGTTTTGGTGCATCTTAAAACACTGTCGGACTTCTGAGAAACTATTTCAGAAAAACTGGATATTGCAAAATGATGAGACATAGATTCTTTTCCTTTTCTTTTCTTTTCGTTTTTTTCTATTATATCATAAGAGACATGGGCA
The DNA here is from genome assembly GCA_037074495.1 of Acacia confusa. Classification (NCBI taxonomy): domain Eukaryota; kingdom Viridiplantae; phylum Streptophyta; class Magnoliopsida; order Fabales; family Fabaceae; genus Acacia; species Acacia confusa. The sequence goes on from CM073509.1 coordinate 9,066,686, forward strand.
AAGCTATTTCAATGTACAGTTGTAAATTCTCCTAAGCAAGACATTCTGAAGGTAGAACATCAATTCAGTGATTTATCAAACATGACTTAATTATCCCCTACATCTTGAAATTCCCTATTCGTATTTTGGCCTTTCCCTATAGTAATAGAAACTATCCATTTAGTCTCATCACCATCAATATAAAATATATTGGGCAGCCCATTAATCAAGAACCATGAATAATGTAATTCATCTCTCAGACTCCATGCAACTAATCCCACTTCTAGTTTTATTAACATAAGAACTAAAACAATCTAAACTAAAACAATCTATGATGATCTAAACCACATACAAAGAAGTTCATATATTCTCATTCTTTGTAATTGTGTGTTTTCTTGTCCCTCCAAAGGCAGTGGAATAGGAAGATGTATACCTTTGTAACATTTGGATGGTTAAGTTTATGCCAAGCAGCAACCTCTTGATGAAACGATGCCCGAATAGCAGCTGCGTCACTGCTGAAAGGTCTTTAATGATGATAACCTAATCACAAGACATCAAAGTTCCACGCTTCATGACCGCCAAAAGAAAGTTCCACTCTTAATTGTTACATAAAACTTCACAGAGAATCAAATCGAACAACAAGTTGTTTAAAAACAAGTTGATACTCACCAAGTAATGATTTAACTCATCATATATCAGAGACTAGAAGTATTTTTGAATGATTAATTTCCATGATCGCATCAAAGAAGACAAAAGTAAAAAATCAAAGTGTAAGTTATTGGAGTGATTTTTCATATTTGGGAAGTTGAAAATTGAAGGAAGCTGTGAATAAGAGACAAATGGGAAGGGAAGGTTGATGCATGTTATTGAATTGGTGGTGAGTTTGTTATCTGTGGGAGTAAGAAAAAGAAAGTAGGTGTGGCTAATTAATTGCATAAAAATTAAGAAAAATCATCAGAAAGAAAAAGAAATCAGAATTTCTCTATTGAGTCTTTTCCACCATTTCAATGCATCAAGCATTTACAATGTTACGTGTATCAGATAACCACTGTGGGTCAACATCCAGTCCCTCTGCACGAAGTTCTAGCTGTCAAGCACAGGCAGGAAACTGAAAGGAAGAGTATAACAAAATGAAAGAGAGCATTATCCTGCAACTTCGTTACGTTGAAGTAGAATCTTCTTACTAACAATGCTATCGGGGAACTACAAAATGATAGTCTCAGTTCCAAATTTTACATCCTTACATGAATACTCAACACAACAATACATCTTTACAAATATAGAGAAAGAAACTTGACAACTGAAAGACATGACACCATGAACATCAAGCTTGGTCAATGTTACAATTCTCTTGTTTCATCCTTATACCACATATTCCCAGTTCACTCTGGAACCATGACGCTACACTCTCAATACAGAAATTAAAGCACAAAAGAAATAATGGCATTCACCCTTGCCGTCCTGAATATCAATAATAGAAAAGAACAGAAAAATGAAAAATCAGGAGACCCATTCCCAACTATTTACCGGGATTTTCTCGCGATAAAAATATGGACCGCGCTCCGACATACCATTGAAGACTATTTAAAACTGAACAAAACAACAACTTTGCATCCGAAGCACATTTCCAGAAACAAAAACATCATTAAAGAAAGAATTCAAATATTTCTTCTACCCATTTCGTTTCATGCGCATTCCCAAAAGCCAAACGCAAAAAGGAAACCAATGAGTACGGGTTAAAACAACCAAAAAAGGCGAAGCAGGAGAAAGACGAACCGGTGGTAAAGGCTTTTATGAGTCCGGCTCTTCTTCCCTTGAAATCCCTAAAAACCTCTTCCACCGTGCGAGGATTGTACTGCTCTCCACCATCCATGGCTTCGTCTCTCCGTCTCACTCTCCTTCCTAATAACATAGAATTTCTGGCTCGAAGATAAATTTCTAACGCCGGCGTCTCACGTCCGATGACAAGAGGAAAGGAGAGGACAGAGGAGGCTGCGACCTACGAGACAAGGGGGTTTGGTTGGCGGGTATTTGGAGGGAGGTGGCCGAGTGTGGGAGAGATCAGGAAGAATTCTGCCAAACTCTCTTGCCCTTCATCAGAGGAATGTTTGCTCAAGTCCATAATTTCATTAAACCAAAGCAAGCAACCGCTCCCACCATCTCTAACATCCAAATTAGCATATGCAGTGCAAGAACAGTTCCTCAAACACAAAGCCTTGCATTCTTCAAGTCCTATGCTTTTGTCAAACCATGAAGAACAAATATTAGCCAATTTTACTCCTTCATACTTCACAAACCTATCTCCATTAATATCACAACTCAGTCTGATTCTCCTGACACAACGATCAGACCAATCTGATAATTCCCATTTTTTCCCGTGTTTCTCTCTTAACCCCTCTAAGTAATCGCATACTAGCGAGCTATTAGCATCGCAATTAGAATTCGGGCAACACATAGCATAATTATCACATTGATCCGTGGGTGATCACACAAAAAACTCCCAACTATTTGTCTTATCTGACCAGGTGAAACGGTTTGCAATACCTGATGGACTTAACACATATCTAGTAACCGTTGAGCTGTTTAAGAGATCATACCCATAATAGACTTTCTCCTTGGTTAACACATAAGAGTAGTTAAACAAATTATGCAATCTCTTCCAAGGAGCCCCAGTGAAAAGAAAGCCATTCCATGAACCTGCTCTGTACTGTAAATGATTTCCCTTCTTAATAATCAGTTGGAGAAGACCATGAGGGTCTATAAATGCCGAAAACTCGCCTGGGGCAGGATCTTCTGTGTCTCTCCAACATGTCAGAGGCTTGTACTCACTTGTAATTAAGTTGCTCTCAAGTATCATTCCTAGAAGCAAAGTATCACGAGGATGATCAAAACTCTGCCACAACTGGTTGTCCAAGTTATTTCCATCTATTACAACGAGGTTTCTACAATCTAAGAGCAAAAGAACAGGATTCCCAGAAGCAGTTGACAAATTAGAGGACCAGATTGTAGCCCTAGAGCCATCAAGTATAGCAAGGTTTTCTTCTCCATTCAGTTTGAAAACTCTTCGTCCTGAGGAGTTTTCAAGTGGGGAATCTCTATTGGCTACCCAAACAATTGTTCTAGGCGATATAGTGTGGCACCATATGCCAAAATATTGCTTCTCTGATGAATTCTTAAAGCTGAAGAATCCTGCTTCAAAGTTTCCAGCTTCTGAAACCAGGGTCTGATTGACGTTGATGGGCTGATTTGGGGTAATATAGCTCAGTGCTGTGACAAAACTTAGGACGGATGAGAGAAGAGAGTGCAAAAGTAGTAGCATCTTATTGCTTTCCCTCACATGACTTGTTCAACTTCAATCTCAGTCAGAGAAGAAGAAAAAGAGGAGCTATTTAGCGGAATTTAAGGCTGTCGCTGATAACGTTCATGGGACGAATGGAGTGTGGCCCAATTCCGTGGATGACTAATGATATACCCGTATGAGGTTTAGTATAAGATAGATTTAGTAAGTTGATCTTGATTTTAAATATAAGACTTAATTTCATATCTATCAATCTTTTCTTAATTTACACTATTCAAAAGATAAAAGAATAAGGTAATTAAGGAAGATGACTATGATGTTTTAAAAAAATAGATATCTTATTGACCACCTCAACTAATTTTCGTAATGTAATTAAATTAGGTAATAAATATATCTTATGATAAGAACTGAAGGATTATTTGATTATTCTAGGCACTTCCGACTATTGACTTGCAGCATTAACTATAATGTGAAAATCTCAATTTCAATATGATTTATTCATCGCACTAATTCTGAAGGACCAGAAAGGAAGGAAGGAGAATTTCAAGTCTATGGTGGAAAATGTTACGACTCTTATTATTGTTATAAGTTATTTGTGCTAGAAATTTTTTTTCCCAAATATAAGTTAATTGTAGGGTTAATCATTTATGGTTGTCTTCCAATGTTAACCTTATTTAATTCTAGTGAGAGAGAGAGAGGGGGGGTGATAATGACTTGTTAGAAATTAAAGAGGCTTTAACAGAGTAAATTTAAAGAAAATTATATGAATTTAATGCATTAAGAATGAGTAACAAGTGATTTATAATAAGGAATAGAGTGGAGTGATATATAATTTTCAGTACCTTTCATCTTCATCACATATTTATATCACAAAATGTTAAAGTTGATAAATTACATTACACATATTTATATATTGATTGATAATATTAAAGAAGGAAAAGAAAAGAACCAGGCCATTTAAATTTAATGAAGGTAAAAACAAAAGTCCATTAAAAATTATCTCCCGTCTCCTCCACTCCTAAACCGTATCATTAAAATTCCTCCCCTTTTTTCTCTTCCATTGACCCAAAACAAGGCGACTCTTATTTTGTCTGTGTGATAAAGAATTAATAGAACATGTTCACACTTGTGTTAGTTTAATCGTAAAAGGCACTTTTCTTTATGGTTGTTGTGTGTTTTGAATGGCAGACGCATAGCCTAAAGAGTGTGGGGATCAAACTCAGACTTAGTGCCACTGACGGCAAGTCTAGTGCCACTAGACCAAAGAGTTTTGACAGTGGAAGGAGATTTCTTGTATGATATCCCTAAATATCTAACAGTTCATGAAGAACCAGGCCTGAAGAATCCAAGTTCAAGAGGTAAAGATACGGAACTCTGAAACTCACCTCTGTTCTGTTTATGGAGAGAACTTCCATAACAGACAAGAAAAGACTTGAAGAGACTTGAAGTTAGAACTCAGAAGTAATGGCATTCAGGTAAGAAAAGAGTCAGAAGTAATGGCATGAGCCGGTTTCCCACGTGTTCTCACCAAACATGAAACTTTGGCACCATGTTTTGTCATAAGTCAAGTTAGAAGCACTAAGAAATGGTCGCAGGGGTCCACCAAAACAAAAAAAAAACTAAAATAATCATAAATTTTTATTTTTATGTATGCAATTTTTTTAGAGGTATCAGATATGTGTATGATAAATTCTCTTATTGAAAATAACCATGTTTAAAGCATTGTAGTGTATTAAATATGGATACATATCTCAATAGAAATTAAAACTTATTTTTGTCACATTGTAAAAGGCTAATCAGCTCCCCTAAACTGAATAATATTCAAATTTCTACAAAATCAATATATAAAATAAAATATACATTTTAAACGCGGTTATGTTTTATTTTATTTATTTTAATACATAAATATATAGAATGAGAAGAATGCCAACTATGAAAGAAATATATAAATGCCTCAAATTCAGTAGAAAAATTGGAGAACTAAGTCGACACTTGAATCAGACCAATGAAATCAAACAGAAATTTCAGAAACCATTAGGATTCAAAAGATTGAGGTATGCACTACATTGACGTGTACAGAAGAAAAGTTGAATTAGAGAATGACTGGGACAATATCATCAATTGTAAAGACACAGGGAAAAAATATGGGAAAATCCCAGAAAAACACCTCCAAAATATTAAAATTTCAAATTATTTTTGTTTCTAGAATAATTTAAAAATTGACTACACTTGATTAGTAATTGCAACTTATTTTAATACGAAATGAATGATTTGATATTTCCAAATTTTGATGGATTTTTTCTTGAATTTTCCTATTTTGTTGCAAGTCTCATGCAAAACCAAATTTAAGTGAAAAAAACTAATTTTGTTATGATACATAAATTTTCAACCTTATAATTCATCCCCACATAAAAGGGAATTCAACATTTAGTCATTCATGTTCTTTCTTGTAACTTAACTCCTCATTCATTGAGATGCCTTTGATAGTGTTCTTCTGCCTGTGTTGAAAATCAAATATATATTTTTTGCCAACAAAATACAACAAAGCTGTAACTTAAAAATCCTAACTAATTCAAATGTCATATTACAACTGTGACACACTGTACCTATCAAATAAAAAACCTAAGATTACAAAGTGGCAAGAACACAAAAGCAGGATGGAATTTCTTGTGCCATTCTGTGATTATCTTCCCTCTGGCATAGTTTGAGAAATTTCACATTGTGAGAATTGTATGCATCTTTGGTCCAGAGAAGTTGGATTAGGAGAAACATCACTTGCTGTGTAATAAAAACCAGGAACTTTTGGTTGTGGCAACAATTTCTCACCATTTAACATTAGAATTATAGTTGACATGTCAGGTCTATCTTCAACTCTTAGTTGAACACATAATAGTCCAACTTGTATACACCTTGTGACTTCAGATTCAATGCAACTTTCCTTTAAACATTCATCCAATAATTCCATGGGTTTCCCTTGGATCCACAGTCTCCATGCCTAACATCATAGTAATACCCCAAAAAAAAAATCTATTTCAACTTTTATGCTAGGAGAAATTTTTAGTGCTTGTAATATTTCATATGTTCGTGCAGTGAGCCAAGGATCCTTCACCAACAATGGTGATTTAGATGGTGACATCCATTCACACATTCATGTTGATGAGTTCCTATTAACTCTTTACTTTGACAACTATCTAAAGAAGTGCTTTAAATTAGGGAATATACTTACATGTCCTAGAAGATTAAGGTGATATTTTGGGTCTGAGAATCCTCTATTCTTCTTTCCACTAACAATTTCTAGCACCATTACACCAAAGCTAAAGACATCAGATTTCGTTGAAAATTGTCCATGCATAGCATATTCCGGAGGCATATATCCACTGAAAGTATAATTTGTAAAAGTAAAATAAGTGAGAAAATGGGGTCATTCATAATGTGATAAATATCCTGGAGATAAAACAACTCACTATGTTCCGACAACTTTGTTGGTGTTGGCCTCAATTTGATCATCCCAGAACATGCGAGCAAGACCAAAGTCTGATATTTTTGGATTCATGTAAGCATCTAGTAGAATATTGCTGCTTTTAAGGTCTCTATGGATAATTCTTAAGCTGGAGTCCATATGAAGATAGACAATTCCTCGAACAATACCATGAATAATATACCAACGCTTAGGCCAATCTAATAGGTTGCTATGACCTTCATCTGCGCATCAAAAACATGTTAGAATACTACTTGTAGTCCCAAAAACTTGGAAATTTGGCCAAGTCTCAAAGATTCAAACCAAAAATAAAGTTGTCCAAGCTCTTGTTTGGCATATATTCATAAATCAACAACTTCTCTTCTCCTTCAATGCAGTAACCAAGAAGCTTCACAAGATTACGGTGCTGAAGTTTTGCTATAAGCACAACTTCATTTCTCAACTCTTCCAGCCCTTGGCCAGATTTTGTTGACAATCTTTTCACAGCTAACTCTTGCCCATCTTTTAAAGTACCCTGAAAATCATATTTGACACTTCTTGGTTTTCTTATTAGAGAGATAAAATAAAACCATTATTTGGATATGGTTAATATACCTTGTATACTGGCCCAAAGCCACCTTCACCCAATTTGTTAAGGGTGGAAAAATTATTAGTAGCCTTGATTATAACTGACAGATCAAATGTTGGAATATCCATGACTCCTTTTCCTAAATTATTGTTATTGGACATCACAATATTTAGAACTTTAACAAAACATATCCATGTTAAAAGACAAGCATGACAAAATTTACCAGAATTTTGACGTTGCCTTTTCCTGATGATTAAAATCAATCCAAGAAGCATGAAACTCATTACAAACATTGGACTGCCAACCGCAACTCCTACTAGCTCCTCCTTGCCAATGCTCCCATGGCCGTCATCCCTATAATGATCTGATTAACGGACAGTGTGAGAAATCAACAACTTCAAGCAAAACATGTCAATTAAAGGCGTCAAAGGTGGTTTAAGAAAAATGATACTCCTATTCAGTAATCAAAACATCGAAACAGAGTACCTAGCTCAGAAGCAGAAACTCGTACAAAGAGGTCTTGTCCCCCTGCAAATTGTCTCATGTCCAACAGTTGATCAAACCATATCAGACAGCCACTTCCTTCACCTCGTATGTCCAAATTTGAATATGCTTTACAAGAACAGTTTTGCAGACATGATCTCTTACATTCCTCAAGATCCATGGTCGTGTTATACCATGAAGAAGAAGTGTCAGGCAACTTGATGCCTGTATACTTCTTAAATCCATCACTAGCATCACAGCTCAAAGCAAACTTTCTACTGCAGCCACTGCTCCAATCGGATACATTCCATTCCTTAAAGTTCTTGGGTTCATACCCTTCCAGACATTCACAAACAGGATTGTTATCAATGTTGCAGATAGAATTTTCTCTGCACCAGGCATAATGGTCACACAGGTCTTGGGGACTAGTGGTCACTAACTGCCAGCTGCTTGTTTGACTTGACCAATAAAAAATTTGCACTGTGCCTGAAAGGGTCACCATAACTCTATTGAAAACTGAATTATTCAGAAGATCAAACTTGTAATATACCACCTTTTCATTCAACACAAACTCAGCATTCATTACTGGATTCGGATTATGATTTGAAAATCCAGTGAAAGTGAAGCCATTCCATGACCCTGCTCTAACCATCACGTTAGAACCGTTCAGCTGAACGCTTTGTGGGTAACCTCTACGGTCTATTTTGATTACATAATCTCCACGACCTGGATCAACTGAACTTTTCCAAGACGACACAAATCTATCCAAACCAGTTTCTTGATCCCAGCCAACCTTCATTCCCGGCATTATGGTGTCACATGGGTGGTCAAAACTCTGCCATAAGAGCTGGTCCATCTTACCGCTATTACCATTACCATATCCATTTTTCACCACGAGGTTCCCAGAATCCAAGAGTTGAGCAAAAGGATTATATGCTCTGTTTAATGAATAATCAGAGGACCACACTGTGTTGTTGTTTGTATAATCAAAAAGTATGAGAATTCCTCGGTCATTTAATTGCAAAACCCCTTTTCCCCTATCATTGTTGAGAGGTTTGTCACGGTTCGCCACCCAGAAGATTGTAGAAGGAGACTTCTTATACCATGCCCCCAAGTATCGAGCATTTGAAGAGACAGTGCCAAAGAATCCGAGTTCAAAAAACCCACTTGAGGAAACTAAAGTTTCTCCATCTCTAAGCAAGTCTCCAGGGGTGATGATGTCTCGTGATGTGATCGGTTTTATAAAGCAGAGCAGCAAGCAGTAAAGATACAGAACTCTGAAAATCTCCATTCTTTTGCTTATCATAACCTTGCATAATACTCCCGGGCCTTAATAAGAGTCAGGGATAGTAATATCTAGAAGCTTTAGTGAAGTCAGATGTAAGTATGTAACGGTATTAACTTCCCCCTGTTTCGGGTTTTGACTAACTGTGGAACTTTGACACTATGTTTGATCATCGGTGAGGACTAAGAATGTCCATCTAAGTCTCTATATGAATGAATTAGAACAAAATTGATGCTGAGGCCCATAAAAATAGAAAGAAAAAAAATACCACTGAATTTTGAAATAAAAAATAAGTCATCTAAATGCAATTGCTATATAAATGTAATTAATACATAGACAGCAAAACTGATTTAAATTTTAAAATTAGTATGATATTTTTTTGTATTTTTCCTATAAAAAATATCGTATTGTTTTCATATATATATATATATATATATATGCTGGTGAATATATTGAATAAAATATAAAAGGTTGCAACTTTCCCATTCATCCCCACACCCTTGGGAGCTTGCAATTTAGTCATTCATATTTTTTCTCTTAATTGAACCCTCATTTATGGGAAACACTTTCGTCCTTATTCTCTCCGCCTCTGTTAAAGTAACCAACATTCGCAGAACTAAGGTGGTGCCCTTTGACGCTGTCTTTCTTGTTCATGTCCTTTATTCTGCCTTTTTGGTTTTCTAATGCTCTTCTGTGATTAGTCTTTGCCTTCTCTTGTGTTGAGTTTGTTCATAGATTGCGTTAAAGACGAGGCTGCTGGCGTGGGGTCTAAATTCACATTAGGCGATTTTTTTAAGGTGCTTATTATGTGCTTCTCCTTCTAATCTGAGGGATGAGGGATTGAGGTATTTTTTAATATATATATTTTATTTAGATTAAATTATATGCTGTATCATAAATTTTTTTGTTTTTTTACACATAATATCTCAAATTAATTAATTTACAGTTCTATATTTAGAAATATTTTTCCTATAATACCAGTATCTTGGAAATTAATTAATTTCAGATACCGGGTGCAAAAAAAAAAATCAGGATGCTGCAAATAATTTAATATAAATAAATAAAATAATAAATAAAATGCTCTCATCCCTCTAATTAGAGAGAAAAGCACATAACAAACACATGGAAAAAACACCTAATATGAACCCAACCGTCTAATTTAATTATCAAACTTTTATAAATAAAACCAAGGGAATACTTATTTTGATAAACGAAATGCACACACAATACTTTATATTGCTACTACAGATCATTTTATTGGGGTAATGAATACTTTCATAAGAAATTTGATGTAGAGAATACTGTTAAATTTACAAATATATTGTTAAAGAACTAAGCCTCTTTGAGGGGTAAAGATTTTTGTTTGAAGACTATGTTAATTTACTACATATGAATGTTACGGTTTTTTTTTAAACATTTTTTTACTTTACTACAGTTAAAATATTTGGTAGTGTTAGCACTTCAATGGTTTTCAGATACAATTTAGGGCTAGTGGATCACCGGAAAACATATACTCTCTCCTTCGGATGGTAATACGGCTGTATCTTAACAAAGACATACTAACATCCTACCCATGAGGTGCCATACTATCATAACACTCTACATAGCAACCCAATACAGAATAAAGTAATAAATCATTCCTATATTACAAGAAAGTTGTGACCAACAAGAACAATTTTTTATACTTACAAGACAAAAGACATAAAATGTAAAGTATTATTAAATTAATGTCTAGGAGCCTCAGCACTTCTAAATGTGCTTGCCCAAGTCTATTATGCCACAAGTCTGAAAGTTGTTTCTTCTTTTCATTAAGCTTTTATACTTACAAGACAAAAGACATAAAATGTAAAGTATTATTAAATTAATGTCTAGGAGCCTCAGCACTTCTAAATGTGCTTGCCCAAGTCTATTATGCCACAAGTCTGAAAGTTGTTTCTTCTTTTCATTAAGCTGCAAAGTCAAAGTTGAGTCGATCTTTAAGCTCTTTCCAATTAGGTTTAGTCCATCCAGGATTTTACCAATCATCTGGGATTTCCCAGTTGACATCTCCAGCATTACACAAAAGTCAGGGTAAAAGGAAATGACACATTTGATTTGGTTAGTCAATTTAGAAACAGAAACCAAGTTAAAACAACATTCACGGCAATAATAAAAATCATGCAACGTTATCCCATCAGCTAATCTCAGAGTACCAGTGTGTGTCACAGTAATTTTCCCTATTAGGAATTTTAATTTTTCTAAGAGGACACATGAACTTGCACACTATCTAACAAAGTGAGATTGCTAACTACGTGACAAGGGGCGCCAGAATCAAGAATCCAATTAGATTGAGATAAAGATTGAGGGAGAGCATTGATTGAACCTAAAATCTTCTCTCGATGTAATCTATGGTTCCAACAGTGACTTCCTGTGATTCCTTCATAAGGAACAGAAGGACCTGGTCATACTATTGTTGAGTAAGGGATGGTTGTTATCTACCATCGCCTGATTTACTTGATTGCTTTGTTTGCCTCCTCTGCCCCTTTTAGGATATCCAATCAATTCATAGCAAGTCTCGCGTTTATGCCCCTTGCGATGGCAATGCAAACACTGCTCGAGATCATCCACGACCTCTGCCCCTTATGGATGACCACCCATGTTAGAGGTTGCAGCGGCTTCAGTGGGATTGCTTGAGGCTTGAACAGAGATGGTACGCTGGTCTCTTCTTGAGTTATCATAGAATATGCATGAGTAACGTTTGGAAGCGGTGACATGAGCAAAATGTGAGATCTAGCTTGTTTATAGGACTCATTGAGGCCCATCAAAAATTGGAGAAGGCGTTGCTGCTCTAAAATTTTAACATATTTAGTAGAAGTAGTGCGTTTACAAGTACGAAGAGGAGCCATCAAGGCGTATTCAACCCAAAGCCATTTCAATTAAGTGGAGTATGCTAAAACACTTAGTCCCTTGTGTTAGAGAAGTGATGGACCTGTGCAAAGAGAAGATTTTAGTTCCATCCATCTTGTGGAAATGTTGCTCTAAATCTGTCCACACTTGACAAGCATCATCAGAAAATACAATCCCGTTGGCTATGTCTCTGTCTACAGAATTAAGGAGCCAGGACAGGACCACTGCATTGCACATGTCCCACTGCTCAGGGAATTTAGTCTCTTTCTCTCGCGGATAATTCCCATCTATGAAGCCGAGTTTGCTCTTGCCTCTTAGTGCAAGGCGCATTGCTTGATTCCGCACCACATAATCATGTGAACCAGTCAATAACTAAGGGACGAGTATAAGAGATTGGACATCAGAAGGGTGTAGATAAAATGGATGATTAATTTTGATGGTGGAATATGGGGAAGAGGCCATCGATCACTTGAAAAAATGGAGATGTGAGACAGAGGGAGAGAAAAAGAACTAGTGATGAGCAGTGGGTCAAGACCAACGCTATGACCCTTTCAACCAAGAACACAGAGCCACTATCACTGTTGTAATCCTTTCACTTGAGAAAATGGAGAAAATCAGTGGTATTGGAGAAATTTTAAACTAGGAAAAAGAATCCAAATCAAATGACACATGATCTCAACAGCGCTCAAGCATATAAGTCCCGCGATTTCAATGGTGGTCTCAGACTGGAACTGAAGGAGGCAAAATTGCGACCTCAGGGGGCTAAAATTGCGGCACTGTCGAACTGACAAGGAGGAGGCAAAATTGTGACCTCAGCGCCACCTCAATACAATCCAGATTGCGACTTGAGCGCTGGCAAAATCGCAACTTGAAATCGATCCCAAGAAAAGCTTTCTTGGATTAGCTCCTCACCGTGAAACAAACAATGCTGCAAATAAAGCGTGAAGGGGAGAAATTCTTGGAGCGATTATAATGGTGATTAACTGCCATGGACGAAAATCAAAGCGAGAACAACATTGACCGGGGTTTTGGGCGAGAATCTGACGAAAATCCATTCTTGTGATAAAGCCCTAACCTGAACAAAGAAAACGTGATTTTCATAAGGGAGAGGAGAGAAAGCAAGATCACACTTCTTGGACCCATGGCAACGACGTCGTTACAAGAAATTTTTGCCTTTGCGGGTCAGAGGCCTCAATGAATTCCTTAAGCCAGATGGATTAGCCTGCGCTTACCATGTAAACACACAGGCATGGACCAAAATGAAAGACGAATTATGCAGGATCATCTATTACTGAAAACCAAAACATTCTTCATAGCACATAACAGTGCCCAACAACAATAGTGAGCCGAAGACGGAATTGACACAACTAATGGACTAATAATACTCTGAACAAATAGGGCTCCATAGACCAACAGATAATACGTATCATTCTTAACAATAATAATGATAAAACTAAAGAACCATAACTTCAAACGTGATATTACAACTATAACATACTTTCATTATCAGACAAGAAACCTAAAATTAAAAAGAGGTAAGAACATTGAAGCTGGATGGCGTTTCTAGTATTGTTCTCTGAATCATCTTCCCAGTAGCGTGGTTTCAGAAATTTCATTTTTTAAGAACTGTATTGATCTTTGGTGCAAAGAAGTTAGATCACGTGGAAAGTTACTTGAAGTGTAAGAACTTGGAACTTTTGGCTATGGTAACAATCTCTCACTAATTAACATTGTAATTACAACTGACATATCAGTCTTATCTTTAGTTTTTTGTTGAACACATAATAGTCCAACCTGTATGCATCTCATGACTTCATATTCAATGTAACTTTCCTTTAAACATTCATCCAATTGTTCGATTGGTCTTCCTTGCATCCACAATCTCCATACCTAACATAATAGTAATACCAAAAAAGAAAAATTTTATTTCAACTTTTGTGCGGGAAGAAATTCAAACTATTTGTATTATGTCATATGTTTGAGCAATAAGCCATTGATCCTTCACCAATGCAGAGACTCAATCCAATCAGAATAATGAATATGAAACTTTGTGCTTTGCACACTCAGAAATTTTCAAAACATTTGTGAGATATTACTCAGCTATACAAAAAGTAAGTAAATGCTTACAACATCGAGAAACAAATAAATGCTGACAAACTTTGCCAACTTTCCAAAGTGCTTTGAATTAGGAGCATACTTAAGTGTCCAAGGAGATTAAGGTAGTATATTGGGTTTGAAAATCTTCTATTCTTCTTCCCACTAACAATCTCTAACACTATTACCCCAAAACTAAACACATCAGGATTCATTGAAAATTGTCCATGTGTAACATATTTCGGTTGTATATATCCACTACAAGTATAATTTATAAAATAAAGTGAGAAAATGTGGTCGTACATAAAGTGATAAATAATTTGGAGATAAAACAACATACTATGTTCCCACAACTTTGTTAGTGTTGCCTTTGACTTGATCATCCCAGAATGTCCGAGCCAAGCCAAAGTCTAATATTCTTTGGCTCATACTCTCTGCATTCACAAAAAGGATTGTTACTAATGTTGCAGATAGAATTTGCACCACAGAAGGCATAATTATCACTCGGATCAGGGGTACTAGTGGTCATCACCTGCCAGCTGCTTGTTTGAATTACCCAATCAAAACGCTGCCCTATGCCTAAAGGTGTCATTATATATCTAGAGAAGACTGAATTATTTATAAGATCATACTTATAATATACCTCTTTTTCATTCGACACAAACTCAGAATTTATTACCGGATCCAGGAAACGATTCGAAAATTCCGTAAAAGAGAAGCCATTCCATGAACCAGCTCTAACCATCACCTTAGAACCTTTCAATTGAAAGCTTTGTGGATACCCTCTACGGTCTATTTTGAGTACATAATCTCCCGACCTGGATTATCAGAACTTTTCCAAGATGAGACAAATTTATCCAAACCCGTTTCTTGATCCCACCCAAGCTTCATTCCTGGAATTATGGTGTCACAAGGATGGTCAAAGCTCTGCCTTAAGAGTTGGTTCAAGTTACCACTATTACCACTACCATATCCATTTTTCACCACGAGGTTTCTAGAATCCAAGAGTTGAGCAAAAGGTGATATACTCTGTTACTGGTTGATGAATGATTGGAGGACCACACTGTGTTGTGGTTTATGGCATCAAGAAGTAAGAAAACTCCTCGATCATTTAATTGCAAAACACCATTTCTCCTATCATTGTTGAGAGGTTTGTCTCGGTTGGCCACCCAGAAGATTGTAGAATGAGACTTCTTATACCATGTCCCTAGGTATAGGGCTCTTGAAGAGCCAGGGCTGAAGAATCCAAGTTAAAAAAAACCCACTTGGTGAAACTAAAGTCCCGCCATCTCTAAGCAAGTTTCCTGAGGCGGTGATGTCTTGTGAAGTGAGGAGTTTTATAAAGCAAAGCAGAAAGAAGTAAAGATACAGAACTCTGAAACTCTCCATTACTGTGTTTATCAAAGCCTTGCATTGACGGGTCAGGGGTATTAACTAATTTAATGCTATATAGGAAGCTTTTGTGAAGTCAGATGTAACGGTATCAGTTCCCCAGCTTCGTGTTTTGACCAAATGTGCCAGTTAGACGCTATGTTTAGTGAGGACAAAGAAATGTCCATCCTATGCCCCTGATGTGGTCTATATGAATGAATTAAAATTTAGAACAGGATAGTTGCAGAGGTCCACACAAAATAAAATATCCGTAATGCTTTTATAAGTATATATAGAAATTTATACACAATAAAAATAAAATAGTGATAAATATATAGAATAAAATATAAAATTTATATACCTAAATAGGATGGAGAAGAACAACATAGGAATAAGCAAGTACTGTAGAGATGTGAAGTTACATTAAAAAAAAAAAACACGTGGTAGGTGAAACCGAGTGTGCGCTCCTACCTTAAAGCCATTGATAATCTACCAAGCTTTTGAGACAACGAAAAATCTGAGAGCTTTTATTCAACCCAACATCCTCAATGTTTCAGTAGCAATTTGCAGTTAATCAGGCATTTACGGTCAAGCCTATGCAGATGCATTTTTTATCATAACTCTCTACAATCAGGCCCGCCGCCAGAAATTTTAGTTGTTTAAATCGTTTTATTTTAATTGTAAATCTCTATTTATTTCAGTTGTTAATTCATGTATATTACATGAACACTTCTCTTTTAGGATTTGTTAATGCCCTGATCTTTCTTGTAAATCACCATATTTTTGTTGCAAATCTTATTATTCAAGTTATTAACAAGCCCAATAAATTGATGTGTCTGTATATGAATTAACAATTAGAATAAGATGATTTGCAACGAAAAATGAAGCGATTTACAAAAAATATTAGGTAACAAGTGTTTATTCTTCATACGTTACTCGACATGAATTACATAAAGAAAGTAATGTACGTAATCAAACATAGAAATAAATTACATCTACTAAAATTGAGAGATATGACGTTTGAAAAAAAATATGATTATTTAATCCATTAATTATGAAAAACTGTTATCAGAAATTTTTTTAAAAAAAATTGTCTTTATTTTCCAATGGATTAAAACCCACCCATTTTCTTATGAACTGGGCATTACAAATTTTTAAGAATAAAGTTGATTGATAGTTTGGTTGAAATGGAAGTGTCCATATATGAATTAACAACTAGAATAAGGAGATTTACAACAAAAATATGGTGATTGACAAGAAACATAAGGATATTAAAAAGTCTCATCTATGGAAGTGTACTTATATAAATTAACAACTGAAATATGGAGATTTACAACTAAAATAAAGCACTTTACAATTAAATTTTCTAGCGGCAGGCATACAAGGGCTATAGCTCTGGCGACTTTGGACCCTTTTTTTTTTTTTTTTTTTAAAAAAAAGGACCCAATTGTTTTTTCTCCCACAATTTTTTCATTTTATTTTGGTCATTGAGGGTGTAGTAAGGTTCCATAAAGTTTTGGGACTGTTAGATATAAATTCTAGATAGTGGGGGTACACTGAAATTTTCCAGAAGATTTGTTTGAAGTGAGAAGTAATGGTACGAGTCAGCAGTGGCGGACCCAGAAAATAATTGAAAAGAGGGCACTATTAGTGAGGGATTCGGAGACAGCTCCGAAATTTTTTTTTTAAAGCAAAGTTTTAAATGTATTAAAAAACAAAAAAAAATATAAAGAGAAAACAATGTGAAGTGCATTAATGGAGGGAACTAACTGAATACAACTATCCTAATAAAAACCACAGCATCCAAGCCACCAACAGACAATAATTCATCTTCTGTTGTATGCCATGCTTTCAATATCCAGCCAGGGGAAGGAACAAATCTTTCCAAGCAGAGAGAGAGCAGGAAGTCTTCACAAATTGGAAAAAGAGAACTTAAAAAACAAAACAAGAAACAAGAAAACGCCAAAACAAAGGAATATAAAAATCAGAAGAAACGATCAAGCGGTGTCGGAGTTTTCAAAGTTGTTTCCCCAAAATATGGGCAGCAATTGCTTTTTGGAGAAGATGACCTGGAGGTTTTCTTTAGTTACAACACTAAAAGATGACATCTTGTGATTCAGTGAAGACAAACTCTAAAGGAGTTCAATGCCCAGTCTTCTTTAAAAGAAGGATTCAAGTATTCAATAGAACAAATCCAATATTTAGCACAATTAAACATCCTTGTGTGTGTGTTTTTTTAATAATAAATTCTTCCCAAATCTAGATCAATAGACGAATAGATGAAGAAGGATGAGCAATGGTATGTTGAAAAACAAAAATCACACAAAAAACCACCAAAAAAATAATAATAATCTCCTCGGCAAATGGCAGGAGAGGGAGTATAAAGCTGAACGACAGATCAAGAAGAGAGCGATGCTGTGATTACCAGACAGCGAGAGAGAGATTGGCAACGAGCATTCGCAGATGAACCAGAGGAGATTCGGGCGATATTTTTTAGAGCCTACCCTCTTGAAACCTACCGTCCAATTTTGTCATTGTGGGTTATTCTTTTAGAGCCTACAAACACAAGCACTATGAACGCAAAGTTCGGAAGTGTGATACATCTAAGAAGCAAAAGGAAGATTGTAAGGGATTCCGAGTCTGCAATTTGAAGTCATGGACGGCAATGATGATAATAGGTCAGGAAAAAGGGGGAAGAGGAATGTCTGAGTCGGAAGGCTGAAGGCAGGAGAAAATATTTTTTATTTTTTAAAAAAAAACTAAGGGTGGGCACGTGCCCCCCTTCTCACCAACGTGCGTCCGCCCCTGCGAGTCAGCTTCCCATGTGCTTTTGACCAAGTATCAAAGTTTGGAGCCATGTTTTGTCAGAACTAAAATGGTATTTAGTAGGAGTGTTCGTGGCAGGGCTGGACAGGCGAGACCCTTGCCTGAAAGATCAATGGGCAACAAATGGGGCCCAGTGTCCGGCCTTGTCCGATAAAAGCCCTAATATTTTTTGACAGGGCGATAATAGGCAGGACAGGGCGGGTCTTCTATGCCCAAGTGGCCATACCTTATCAAACCTTATATATACAAAAAAAAAAAAAAAAAAAAGCTTAAATCATGCCTAATAAATAATATTACAAACTACAAATAAAATCCATAATTCTACAACTTGGGTCTTGAAATTAAAAAGACAATCATATGTCTTAATAAATAGTCAATATCCATAAGTGAACAATTAAATAACATTCATAATCCACTGATACAAGGCGTCAAAAAATTGGAATCAAAACCTTGTAGTCATCCAAAATTCCAAGAGGTTGCATCAAGGCCCCAAATTGTCAAAAGAAAGAAGCATATGGAATCAAAAAATGGAAGGTTCAAAAAATTGAAGATTATAGATTATAAAAAATATTATGTGTGTGTGTGTGTAGATAACTGGGCAGGGCCAAATGGGCAGGGCGGTATACCTTGCCCAATGTACGGTCTTGCCTGCAAAATGCCCAGCTCAATTGTGCCCAAATTTTTTCGAGCCTCTTTTTTTTTTGGGCTGGGCAGAGCGATTTTTTCTTGGGTATAGGTGGGCGCACCAAGCCTTGGACTTTACAAACACCCCTAGTATTTAGCCTACCTTCATCCCCAAAATGATCCGACAGTAACAGATAGTGTCAGAAATCATCTTCATCAAGTAAAAATATCTCAATTGAAGGCATCAATTAATATTCTGTTGTGACTAGAGATGCTTGAAATTTTGAAAAAAATAAGTTATATTTGGAAAGTAGTAGTTTCTCTAATTTATTTAGTCACTCCTTTGTAGAGAGAAATGCATATGAATTCAGAAAATACAATAGTATAACAACTAAAAGCACCACTTTTTACTAACAAATTGTTGATTGAAATGTTAAGTGACCTTACTCATATAAGAAAGAGAACACAAGTTCGAATATCCGAAATCACACATAAAAAATGAAACTGAGTATCTAGTATCTAGCTCAGAAGCAGAACTTGTACATAGAGGTCTTGTCCCCCCTGCAGGAAATTGTCTCATGTCCAACAGAAGATCAAACCATACGAGGCAGCCACTTCCTTCACCTTGTATATCCAAATTCGAATAAGCTGCACAAGAACAGTTTTGCAGACATATTTTCTTACATTCCTCAAGGTCCATGGTCATGTTATACCATGATGATGAAGTGGCTGGCAACTTGATGCCTGTATACTGCTTGTCCAAAGAAACCCTTCTAGCGTAGCCACCATTCCAATCAGACACATTCCATTCCTTCAGATTCTTGGGTTCATACCCTCTCAGGCATTCACAAACAGGATTGTTGCTAATGTTACACATAGAATTTGCCCCACATAAGGCATAATTAGCACACGTGTCAGGTGTACCAGTGTTCATTACCCGCCAACTGCTTGTTTGAATTACCCAATCAAAACGTTGTCCTATGCCTGAAGGGTTCATTACATATCAGGAGAAAACTGAATTATTTACAAGATCAAACTTGTAATAGACCTCTTTTTCATTCATCACAAACTCGGCATTTATTACAGGATCCCAAATATGATTTGCAAACCCCGTGAAAGAGAAGCCATTCCATGAACCAGCTCTAACCATCACCTTAGAACCTTTCAGTTGAAAGCTTTGTGGGTACCCTCTACGGTCTATTTTGATTGCATAATCTCCCCGACCAGAATCATCTGAACTTTTCCAAGATGACAGAAATTTATCCAAACCAGTTTCTTGATCCCACCCAAGCTTCATTCCTGTTATTAAGGTGTCACAAGGGTGGTCAAAACCCTGCCACAAGAGTTGCTCCAAATTACCACTGTTGTCGCTACCATGTCCAATTTTCACCACGAGATTTCCTGAATCCAAGAGTTGAACAAACGGGTTATATTCCCTGATTGATGAATTATTCGAAGACCACACTGTGTTGTTGTTTGAGGCATCAAGAAGTAAGAGAACTCCTCAAACATTTAATTGCAAAACACCGTTTCCCCTATCATTGTTGAGAGGTTTGTTTCAGTTGGCCACCCAAAACATTGTAGAAGGAGACTTCTTATATTTTTGGAGAACCAGGGCAGAAGAATCCAAGTTCGAAAAGCCCACTTGCGGAAACTAAACTCTAGCCATCTCTAAGCAAGTTTCCTGGGTTGATGTTGTCACGTTAAGTGAGGGGTTTAATAAAGCATAGCACCAAGGAGTAAAGATATAGAACTCTGAAACCCCCCATTATTGTGTTTATCAAAACCTTGCATTAGCCACCCAGACCATTCAGGGGCATTTAAAAATATCTAGGAAGATTTTGTGAAGTTAGATGCGTCAGTATGAATTTTCTCCTGTCTCGTATCGTGTTCTGAACAAGTGTGGGAGTTTTGGCGCCGTGTTTGGAGAGAACAAAGAAATGTCCATCTTATAGGCGACTTTTTTGGGTCCATATGATAATCGTAATGCTTTATATGTGTGTGTATAGACAAATCAAAAGGACACACACACACACATATATATATTATAACATTAAATAAAACATTATATAGTATTGACATATCAACAATTAAAATTTGATCTAATGGTTGAAACATTCGATGGAGACAGTGGCACCCACATTGGTGCTTGTGACTGCAAGTGCAAACATAAAATAAAGAGGGAGAGAATAATAGCTTTGGGTGATCAGTGGCAATCTTCCAAAGTTGAAGGCAATTTTCCATCTTATAATTGGAGGACACACGAATTGAATCAAAATACTTGAATTAAGCCGGTCAAAAACTCAAATGGCATTCTTGTAATTGTATCCAAAGTTGAAGGCAATTTTTCATCTCTCCCAAATCGTGCATGAGTCAAACCAAAGATGAAGTTGAAGGCAATATATGTGTGACCAAAATTCAAATGGCATTCTTGTAATTGTATCCAAAGTTGAAGGCAATATTCAAATGACATTCTTGAAAGTATTTAATGTTATGAAATATTATGTTTCATAATTTATTTTTTATCTGTTATGAATATATTAATTATCTGTGAATATATGTGTGAACTATAAATAAATAAATAAATTAAAATTAAATTAGAGATAATGTTATTTCAAATAGTAAGAGCAACCGCCAGTACAACCCCACCACAAATCTGTATCATCTCATCTTGAAGTTGGCTAATTTGATTTTGAAAGATTGTTTTTGAGATGGGATCTAGATGAGACATTTTCTTTCTTAGTGTAGTGATTCGTCTCATAAGAAATTTTTTAATATAAATAAAATAAAGTTCACAAAACATCTAAATAATCTCTTAGATCAATTAGTTAGGCGGTTTGCCTTGTACTCTCTCATCCCATGTTCAAACCAAGCTACCATGAAACTTTTTTTTTCATGAGTTTTAACGTATGACTCTTGATTATTATTTTTCTATATTAAGTTGAAGTTTTCTTTTCTTTTATTATTTATATTTTTTTGGTTTTTAATGCATTTAAAACTTTCCTTAAAAAAAATTCGAGGGCGCTGCCTTCGAACCCCTGAATCCCACCACTGATTTGTGCACCCACAAACCTAAAGTCCTGGGTCTGCCACTGAATGGAGAGGAAATGCAAAGAAATCAATGGAGACATTCTTTTTTCTGATGTAAATATTTCTCAACTACTGATAATGACCACCGTCATGTCACCATTGGCACATCTATCTCCACGTCACTACAAAAACAGATTTTTAAAACAATAATCCAAGCATACTTAAAATTTTTTTGTTTTCAAAAAGTGCTTCCAAAAACTATATCATAAAACTATTTTTAAAAAAGAAAAAAAAAACCGAGAATATAATAAAACAAGGCCCTTTGTCTCTATGCCACAAGCCCACAACTATTGCTTCTACAATTTGCACACTTCAATGTCGTTGCCACAATATCATAGTGCTCCCTATCTGTTTTTTATCATATGCTATTCAATCTATGTTTTCCCATCTTTCCGTTCTCTCTCGGCCTTAACATGCCTTTAATCTCTCGTCGCCTCCGCCATCCATACCCTCCCTTCGTCATCGCCAACCGTTTCCCCCTTCTGCCACTATGATCTCGACTTTTTCTCCCTTCACTTTGGTTTAATCTGAGTCTTGTTCTCTATGTTTCTTTCATTAATGGCTTTATGTTTATATGTATATATATTGGTTTCCTACATAACTTAACTTCAAGTCTGTTAGATCTCTCATGTGCCCACCCCTTTTTAAGGAATGGACATCCTCCATTTTTCTTGTTCTTCTCACTTCTTTTATTTACCATTGGCTCTAATATTATGTTAGGATTTGAAGGATTATAGTGAAGCGGAAACAAGAACCAGTTCTCTAATAATAAGGCTAAAACCAAAGAATCATAACTAATTCAAACGTGATATTACAACTACAACAAGTTCCTGGCATGTTAGAATTTTATAATTATTATTTGTACATTAATTTGAATTAATATATTTCATATTAATTTGAATTAATATTGGGATTTATTAATTATAAAATTAAGAAGTGGTCCACGTTCAGATCCACCTCTATCTTAACCACCCATAATCGCCCATAAATTTAGCACATAATGCTGCACACGTTTTTTATGGGAAGACATGGAATTACTTGTGCTCCATCTATTTATTTACTCGGTCCCCTAAATCTGGTCACACAACTGAATAACTCAAACACCATCTACAGAGAGTGAGTGAGGACTTAGAAGGATTGTGGACAGAGAATGAATGGCGGGAGGTATTTCTGCATTTTATTTTCTTTAATTCTGCATTAGATCTAATTGCTTATTTGGTGACTAAAGTTAGATCATTTAGTTTTATCTTACATTTGGTATTTGGTATCAGAGCGAAGATTTGCCTCTGCCTTGATTCTTATTTGATTATGCTCTCACATCTGAATAATTGCTTGCTACCTGCAATTTATTTCAAACGATATTAAATTGTTTGTTATGTTAATCCTTTGGATTATGGATTATGCGAGTATGAGAGGACATCTTTTATATCATTCGAGATGCTTCACAGTTGCAAATTTGATTTCTTTTGCTTTCAATCTCTTCATATATGTTCGAAGAATCCAGTTATTCAATCTGAGCTTAATCATTTGCTGATCTGGGTTTCATTTTTGCAATAAATTGTTGAATTGGTTGATAAATTATCCCTGTACATTGTGTTTTTGCAAAACGTACTGAAAATTTTGATCGATTGATTTATTTTGATTTCGATTCAATTTGGAAAATTTGGTTTAAATCAGTCACTGAGATTATGCTTAACTTCCGTTGAAAACCAACATTGGAGATTATTGTTTTCTAAGCTAAGAACCATTGGTCCTTCATCGGAAAACTGGAGAAATTTTCATGGTTTAAATCTGTCTCGGATTTATTTTGATTTGGTTTGAACGCTCTGGATTTCATTATTATGTGGTTTGGGATCGTGTTTTCTGTGATTTACCGTCCAAAACGCCGTTGGAAACGCCTGAATCAAGCTCTCCGATCGCCTGAAAAGAACGCCTAGAGTCGCGAGTCGAGGCATCTGGAATCGGGTTGTCTCGGGTTGGCGGGTCAGGTATTAGGGATCCGCCTGGGTGAAGAAGAAGGCCGAAACGACGCTGTTTTGTGCCCTAGTGAAACGCTGCGTTTCACTTACATGAGTGGCAGGCGCATTTTGGGTCGGGGCGAGAGGTGTCATTCTGGGCTACATCCGTTGGCCCAAATCTATTTTTTTCGTGTAAAAAAAAAATTGAAGGCACAAAACGCAGTCGGCCTAATTCGAATACAGAACCTTTAGGCGCTTGGGCGCCTGAAGGCTAGCGCGTTGCTAGCTGAGCCACGCGCTCATGTATGGCTACACGAATGAACATTTATTTTATTTAAATGATTTTATTTTTAATTCCCTAAATTTTGGAAAATGCCATCTGGACGATTCGAACCCGTGCTTTCCGAGACAGCAAAACCTTAAAGAAGACGTTTTATACCGTTGGGCTGTCATTTGGGTGGCTAATGTGGATTTCATCTCTATATATAGCCTCATTTTTCAGATCTAAATATAAATCTACAATTTGATTTATTTTGAATTCATGTGATTATTCTAATTGATTGATTGTATGTATTAATTATTATTTCATAATACATGCAATATTAAGTTGAATAATATGACACATGAATATTTAATTTTATTTTAATATTGCCTATGGTTTATTGCAATATTAAATATTAATGTTGAGTGATCTATATGTTTTTAATTAGTTAGAGAGTAGCCATAGCATCTTTAATTAATTAAAATTACATATTTAGTTTATGATCACATTATAACATTACTTGTAGGATTGAAACATTTGGTTAAAATTTTTGAAGCCAAGTTTCAGCTGAATTATGCCAATATTAAACAACTTTGGATACATGAAATAGTGGGAGGATTTTTATTTGATTATTTGGTCACTTTCTTTTGATCAAATTAATCGATTAATCCCTCCATTAAGATGTGCATATATTATATTTGATTTTGAATGCACAAGATAGTAGAAGAATTTTTCTAAGATGATTATTTAATCACATTTTGTTGATTAAATTAATCAATTAAATTCTCATTAAATACTTGTGCATATTTGGAATCTAAATGCACAAGGTTAATATTGGCGATAAGTATGCATCTTAAGGAGTATTAATTTAATCAAAGTGGGAGGATTGTGTTTAATCACTTATGTTGATTAAATTAATTAGTTAAGTCCTCCATGAAGTTGTGCATATACAGAATTTAAATGAACATTATTGATATTGATGATTAACTTGTGTGCAAGAGTGGTGGCTACAACGCCCTCTTATAACATGCATAGATAATCATATATGGATTTTAATATATCAATATATGGTGAGTAAATATTTATTTATTTACATTAATGATTTAGTTGATTAAATTAATTAAGATTCCTATTGACATTGTGTGTATGTGTATGGTATCTACATTGTACACATTTGATATTAGTGACTAGCATACATGTTGTGTTATTAAGGAATAGCCACAGCATCCTTATGCACATGTTGTATGCATATTTGATCACATAAGGTTATATCATATTAAAATTATAATCATGTGTACAATCAGTATACGCAATGGTGTGATGTTTTTGTGATGAGTATGTAGAATTGAGGAGCAGCCAAAACATCCTCATTATGCACATATACCTTATTTTGTTCTAATAAACAAAATACATCACATAAAGATTTAAAGACATCTATTGTAATTAAATATGTCGTTATAATTAATCTTTGCTCACAGGCAGATGATTATAACTATAGTTTTAATTAGGGTGAAATAGAATGGCATTATATTTTCTAAGTAGCCCACAGGTATTAGGGGATATAACTACATTCTAGTTTTATCAATTCGAGATAAATTCACGTTATGCTGATGTCTTTGACCACAAGTAGACTTTAGTGATACGAATTTATAATGATACGATTAATTGTGATAGAATATCAAATTATATTCTTAACTTGCCCACATGAATTAAGAATAAAGAAATAATTTGATAGTTTTATCATAAAGTTGTGAATCTAATTGAATTAGAACTTTAACCCATAGGCAAGTTGTATGTCAGTAGATTTACATATTTTTCATGATTTACATTGATAAAACATGACATTTATTAGTCTCAAATTTTAGTGTTCTTAAGTATGTATGTTCATTATTATGCAGTTAAACAACCTGTAAATTTCTCTGATATGAAATGTGAGGTTCCCGAACTGAGGGGTGATAACAATAAGTTATGGAGAGAGAGAGAGTTCTTCTCCAATTAGGGTGGGTAGATATTGACTATGCTATTAGGAAAGACGAGCCATTTTCTATTAGGGAGACCAGCACTCCAAATGAGGTTGATCTTTATGAAAGGTGGGAGTGATCTAATCGCCTCTCAATTATGTTCGTAAAGACCTCAATCTCTACTAGTATTCGTGGTTTTGTCAAACAGCAAGACAAGATAAGGCCACTTCTGAAGGCAGTTGATGATCAATTTTAGACTTTAGAAAAGGCACTTGCTAGCACCCTAATAATGAAGTCTTCATCCCTAAGACTCACTGCATTAAAAACATGTGCACGAGCACATCATGCAGATGAGGGACATAATAGCTCAACTAAAGACACTTTGGGTTGACATGTCTAATTCTTTCCTTGTACATTATAGTCGGAAGACTCTTCTACAGTCATATGGACCCTTCAAGATATCGTCTAACACACATAAAGATAAATGTTCAATTAATGAACTTTTGACCATGTGTGTTCAGGAGGAGGTAAGGCTGATAATGGAAATGGGAGAGTGTGTGGAATCAAGAAATGCCAAGTTTCTTGAATATGACTTGATCAGTGGGAGCGATCAATTCAGAGACCCTGTTTCTGAAAAGGATCATTCAGATAATCAACCTTCCACTTCCACTTCAAGTTTGAGATTGGTTGTTAACAATACTCTTTCAGTTCAACCGAGTGTTGCACAACTAGTCAATCAAGATCCACAACCTGCTGATATTGATCCAATAGATCAAGTTGTTAATGAGGAACAATTGGAAGTTGTTAAACAACCAGTTGAACAACAAGTTCCTCAAGAAGATAATGAAACAACCTTAAGGAGATCTACTAGAACAAGAAGATCAGCGATACCTAGTGAATATATTATGTATTTGCAAGAATCTGACTATAATGTTGGAGCTGAGAATGATCCTGAATGGTTTTCACAAGCCATAAACTGTAGAGTATCAAGTTCATGGTATGAAGCTATGAAGGATGAGATGATTCTATGGCATCTAACAGAGTCTGGGATCTTGTTGAGTTGCTTGATGGTGCAAAAGCTATTGAATGTAAATGAGTTTTCGAATTAAAGAGAGACTTATTAAGCAACCTTGACAGACATAAGGCAAGACTCGTTGCTAAAGGATTCACTCAAAGAGAAGGAATCGACTACAAGGAGACCTTTTCTCTTATATCCAAGAAAGATTCCCTTCGTATCATTCTAGCCTTAGTTGCACATCTTGACTTAGAGTTGCAACAAATAGATGTGACAACAACCTTTCTCAAAGGAGAACTAGAGGAAGAGGTTTACATGAAACAACCAGAAGGATTTTCCTCTAATGATGGTGAGCATTTGGTGTGCAAGCTTAGGAAGTCCATATATGGATTGAAACAAGCTTCCCGCCAATGGTATATAAAGTTTCATAATGTTGTCTCTTCATTTGGTTTTGTGGAGAACATTGTGGATGAATGTATATACCAGAAGGTCAGTGGGAGCAAGATTTGTTTCCTTATTCTATATGTGGATGATATTCTGCTTGCATCTAATGATAATGGCTTACTATATGAGGTGAAACAATTTCTCTCTGAAAACTTTGACATGAAGGATATGGGAAATGCATCTTATGTCATTGGCATTAAGATACATAGAGACAGACATCGAGGTATTCTAGATTTGTCTTAAGAGACCTATATCAACAAAGTTTTGCAAAGATTTTGGATGAAATATTGTTCATCCAGTGTAGCTCCCGTTGTGAAAGGTGATAGGCTCAATCTGGACCAGTGCCCAAAGAATGATTTTGAGTAGGAACGAATGAGACACATCCCTTATGCTTCAGCTGTAGGAAGCCTAATGTATGCTCAGGTCTGCACTAGATCTGACATTGCATTTGCTGTTGGAGTATTAGGGAGATATCAGAGTAATCCAAGTATAGACCACTGGAAAGCTGTGAAGAAAGTGTTGAGATACCTTCAAGGAACGAAAGATTACATGCTTAAGTACAAACGAACTACAATATGGAAGTGACTGATTACTACGATCCGGATTATGCTGGCTACATTGACTTAAGAAAAATCCACTTCATGATATATTTTCATGCTAGCCGATGGAGCTGTATCATGGAATAGTAAAAAGTAGTCTTTAATTGCTACTTCCACTATATAAGCTAAGTTCGTATCTTGTTTTGAGGCTACCTCACATGGTGTACAGATGAAGGGTTTCATTCCTGGGCTTAGAATCATGGATCCGATTTCTAAGTCATTAAGGTTATATTATGACAATTCAGTTGTTGTTTTTATGGCTAAGAACAACAAAAGGTTGTAGTCGAATCAAGCACATCGACATTAAGTGTTTAGCCATAAGAGAGTGTGTTAAAAATAAAACAATGGTTATAGAACACATGAGTACTGAATTGATGATTATTGATCCTTTAACTAAAGGCATGCCTACATTAAAATCAAAGGATCATGCAGAAAGAATGGGACTTGGTTCCTTTATGAAATTTTCATTGTAAGAACGATATCGTTTTATGAAACCCTATTTGAATATTTTCTCATTTCAGTTTTGTGCACATATTCATATGTTATTTAATTTGAGAAATATCATTAAGTTTGGACCGAGAATAAACATGGGGTTTATTCATTAAGTTACATGGGCTTGGGAGACATGATGCACTGTGATACATGGAAGATAATACTCGCTTTAAGAGGACTTATCGCTATGATCCATGCATTATGTTTTTTCTTATGGTATATGGTGAAATGTGTGGACCAAGTGGGAGAATGTTGGAATTTTATAATTATTATTTGTACATTAATTTGAATTAATATATTTCATATTAATTTGAATTAATATTGGGATTTATTAATTATAAAATTAAGAAGTGATCCATGTTCAGATCCACCTCTATCTTAACCACTCATAATCGCCCATAAATTTAGCACAAATGTTGCGCACGTTTTTTATGGGAAGACGTGGGAATTACTTGTGCTCCATCTATTTATTTACCCGGTCCCCTAAGTCTGCTCACACGACTGAATAACTCAAACACCATCTACAGAGAGTGAGAGTGAGGACTTAAAAGGATTGTGGTCTTCTGCTTTCACAAAGAATGAATGGCGGGAGGTATTTCTGCATTTTATTTTCTTTAATTCCGCATTAGATCTAATTGCTTATTTGGTGACTAAAGTATGATTAGATCATCTAGTTTTATCTTACATGGCAAACATCCAACAAAACATAATCAAGTTAAAACCAAAGAATCATGGTTAATTCAAACGTGATATTACACCTACGACACATAGTCCATAGCAAATAAAAAACCTAAGATTTAAATGTGATAAGAACACTGAAGCTAGATGGCGTTTCTTGTGCCATTCTATAAGTCATCTTCCCTCCAGAGTGGTTTGAGAAATTTCATTTTGTGAGAACTGTATAAAGTTTTGTTCTAAAGTTGGATTAGGAGGAACATCAGTTGCAGTGTAAAAGGCAGGAACATTCGGGTGTGGCAACAATTTCTCGCCATTCAACATTAAAACTACAGCTGACATATCGGGCTAATCTTCAGCTCTTTATTGAACACATAATAGTCCTACATGTATAAATCTTATGACTTCAGATTCAATGCAACTTTCATTTAAACATGCATCCAATAGTTCCAATGGTCTTCCTTGGATCCACAGTCTCCATGCCTAACATCATCAAAGTAATATTAAAGAAAGGAAATTTTCCATTTCAACTTTTGCGTTGTGAGAAATTCTTGCATGAAATATGTCTGATGTTTATGCCATGACCAATTATCCTTAACCAACATGAGTATTTTTTATGGTGGGGAATCCTTACACAACCAGCTAATTCAAAGACTCATGGTGTAATTAGACTTAGGAGTTAGGAAATTTTGTGCTTTGCCTAATAAGCTACCCATAAATTTTCAAAACATTTGTCAAATATAAGTTAGCTATCCAATCACCCACTCATTTTGATAAGTTCCTATTGACTCCTTATTTTGCCATCTTATCTAAACAAGTGCTTTGAATTATGAAGTATACTTACATGTCCAAGAAGATTAAGGTTGTATTTTGGATCTGAAAACCCTCTATTCTTCTTCCTACTGACAATCTCAAGGACTATTACACCAAAGCTAAAGATATCAGATTTCATTGAAAATTGTCCATGCACAGCATACTCAGGAGGCATATATCCACTGAAAGTATAATTTGTGAATTAAAATATATAAGTGAGAAAGATGGGTCCCACAGAAAATGATATAAATAAGTTGGAGATAAAAACAATTTACTATGTTCCGACAACTTTGTCGGTATTAGCCTCAACTTGATCATCCCAGAATGTGCGAGCCAGGCTAAAATCTGATATTTTTGGAGTCATACAAGCATCTAACAAAATATTGCTTGTTTTAAGGTCTCTATGAATAATTCTTAATCTGGAATCTATATGAAGATAGACAAGTCCTCGAGCAATGCCATGAATAATATGCCAACGCTTAAACCAATCCAACAAGTTGCTATAAATTTTATCTAGACATAAAAAACGGTTAGAATACCATTGCAATCTCTACTGCTTGGAAATTTGGCAAAGGCTTTGAGATTCAAACCAAAAATAAAGTTGTCCAAACTCTTGTTTGGCATATATTCATAAATCAACAACTTTTCTTCTCCTTCAATGCAGCAACCAAGAAGCTTCACAAGATTACGGTGTTGAAGTTTTGATATAACCACAACTTCATTTCTCAACTCTTTTAGCCCTTGTCCAGATTTTGTTGACAGCTTTTTCACAGCAAACTCTTGCCCATCTTCTAGAATACCCTAAAAATCATATTTGAGAGTTCTTAACATTCATATCAAAATAATGTAAACTCATTGTTTAGATAAGGTTATATACCTTGTATATTGGCCCAAAACCACCTTCACCCAATTTGTTAAAGGTAGAAAAATCATTAGTAGCCTTAGCTATAACTGACAGATCAAATGTTGCAACATCCATGACTTCCTTTTCTGTATTATTGTTGGTTAATGTGACAATATTTAGAACTTGAGAACTATGGCAAAGTATATCCATTTTAAAAAACTAGGATGACGAAATATACCTGAATTTTGAAATTTCCTTTTCCTTGAAATTAAAGTGAATCCAAGAATAATGAAACCCATTATAAATATTGTACAGCCAACCGCTATTGCCACTATCTCCTTCTTGTCAATGCTCCTATGGCCTTCATCCCTCAATTGATCTAACACTAACAGACGGTGTAACTAGAGATTCTTCAAAGTTGGTAAAGAATGAAATAGTTTATATTTAGAGAACAATAGTTTCTCTAATTTAGTTGGAGCACTCTTTTATAGAGAGAAATGGATATCAATTCAGGAAACACATCAGCATAACAATTAGAAGCACCGGTTCAACTTAGAATCTTATGTTGTTAACATCCATGATTGGCTTTCTTTATGTCTTTAACTCACTCCTTACCCCTGTCACACTTGTCTTGATTTAAGTAAAAACTTATAGTGCCAGGAAGCTAAGAGAGACTACTACAAAATGTGGATACTATTTCCCTAAAAGACATCCTTATTTTAAAACAAAAAGTAAAAAATATAGGCGGAAACTTATGGCACCCTAAATATAAGTTTAGGGCGCCTAAAAATTTTAGGCTCACTAAACTTATATTTAGGGCGCTTAAAATTAATTTTTTGGCGCTAATAAATTAGCGCCTACAGAATTTTTTGAAAAAAATTTGACGCTATATTAAAAATTTTTGGGCACCTATATTTAAAATTAGGACGCCCAAAGTCCCAAAAATTAAATATCTGGCGCATTCTGTAAAATTTTTTTGCTTCAGAAAAGTTTTTTGGCGTATGAAAATTCTTGGGCGCCCTATATTTAAAATTAAGACACCCAAAATCTTTTTTTTTTTTAATTTTGGACGTTTTATATTTAAAAGTAGGATACCTAAATTCTTTTTTTAAAACTTTTTAGATGTCCTATGTTTAAAAGCAGGACGCCCAAAACAGGACCCCAATAAAAATCTCAGCCTTATCGTACGTACCCACTCACCATTATGTCTTAGACTAAACTTTGACCCACCTTCGTCTCTCTCATCTCTTTCCTCTTTTCTTCTGTGTTGATTCCGCAGTTTCGCTCCTCTGCAATACCCAGATTCTCGATTTATTGTGCAAGTTTCTGTCTTGATTTGATTTGTTTTGGGTTTCTTAACCTGATATCTTACTGCGTTTCTTTCGTTTTCCTCTGATTTTGCTTCTTCCCCGTTAAAGTTTCTGTCTTGATTTGACTCTTACCTGAGATTGACTGGCTCATTTTAGTGTTTAGCCTTTGAAAGTGTTCTCCTGTTTTTTCTTTTGTTTTTTTTTTTTGGTTCTCAATTTGTTGTTTTTAAGGTTCGGAAATGGTGGCCATTGGGACGGTTCTTCTGGTTCCCTCTCCTTCTGCTTCATCTCCGTCTTCGTCTGTGATTCTAACCCAAGATGAGCTCAAGAAAATCGCCGCCTACAAGGCCGTGGAGTATGTTGAATCCGGCATGGTCCTGGGTATCGCTTTTGTTAAAGCTTGCAGCTTCTCTATTTTTCGCTGCTTTCTCCGATATTCCTTGCTGTGTTTGCGTGTTGCAGCTGGCCATTTGCGTGATCTGCATCCTGATTATATTTTGTGTAGATCTGAAATCTCAGGTTTTGGTTTTCTTTTTTTTTAAAAAAAAAGCGCCTTACATAAGGCCCCTATGATTAATATAAGACGCCTTTTTTAAAACGTCCTCTATTATCTCTAGAACGCCTTATATATTACTAACCCTATCAGATGTCTTTTTTAAAAAAGTGATGTTTATTATAGTAGTGAGAGTAGAGTATATACTTCGTCGTTTTTTTTTTTAAATGGTGGTTGCATAACAAAATCTTATGAATTTTATGATAGTTCTTTCATATTTTATTTTCCAACAGTGGTTTATCATACACAAACTCAAAGAACTGTATTGATTGAATCTTTATGACTTTTAACCGCACAACTTCGTATAAAAAATAAAAATATTTAGGATTATTGTCATTCTTTATTCTTACAAATTGATTAAAATTTAGTTTTGTTCATTAGAGTTTCAAATTGTGGTTTGAAGTT
Organism: Acacia confusa; assembly: GCA_037074495.1. NCBI lineage: Eukaryota > Viridiplantae > Streptophyta > Magnoliopsida > Fabales > Fabaceae > Acacia > Acacia confusa. The sequence goes on from CM073509.1 coordinate 9,099,999, forward strand.
TTATAATTTTAAAAGGACTTGGTATAAGTTAATGTCATTAAGTATAGGATGAAAACCAAAACTTTGTACAAGTCCTGGAACCAAAATCAAAGCCTATTTAACCTCTATACTTTTAACAAGTTTTAGTTTTGGTCTCTCTATCCGTTAAACTCAAACAAAGTTTTTATCAAACTAAAGGGCCAAAAGCCACAATTTAAAATTAGGTGAACTAAAACTAAAATTTGATGAAATTGTAAGGAATAACAATAATATTAACCCAAATATTTATGTATATGTTCTTTCATGATCAAATACTAAAAGGAAGAATAAGAAGGATAAGAATAGAAGTACCAAGCTCAGAAGAAGCCACTCGTATGTAAATCTCTTGCCCTTCATCAGAGGAATGTTTGCTCAAGTCCATAATTTCATTAAACCAAAGCAAGCAACCACTCCCACCATCTCTAACATCCAAATTAGCATATGCAGTGCAAGAACAGTTCCTCAAACACAAGGCCTTGCATTCTTTAAGTCCCATGCTTTTGTCAAACCATGAAGAAGAAGTATCAGCCAATTTCACTCCTTCATACTTCACAAACCTATCTCCATTAATATCACAACTCAGTCTGATTCTCCTGACACACCCATCAGACCAGTCTAATGATTCCCATTTTTCCTTGTGTTTCTCTCTAAACCCCTCCAAGCAATCGCATACCGGCGAGCTATTAGCGTCGCAATTAGAATTCGGGCCACACATAGCATAATTATCACATTGATCTGTGGGCGCTTACACAAAAAACTCCCAACTGTTTGTCTTATCTGACCATGTGAAACGGTTTGCAATACCTGATGGAGTTAACACATATCTAGTAATCGTTGAGCTGTTTAGGAGATCATACCCATAATAGACTTTTTCCTTGGTTAACACAAAGGAGTTGTTAAAAAAATTATGCAATCTCTTCCAAAGAGCCCTAGTGAAAAGAAAGCCATTCCATGAACCTGCTCTGTACTATAAATGATTTCCCTTCTTAATAATCAGTTGGGGAAGACCATGAGGGTCTATCAATGCCGAAAACTCGCCCGGGGCGGGATCTTCTGTGTCTCTCCAACATGTCAGAGACTTGTACTCACTTGTAATTAAGTTGCTCTCAAGTTTCATTCCTGGAAGCAAAGTATCACCAGGATGATCAAAACTCTGCCACAACTGGTTGTCCAAGTTATTTCCAACTATTACAACGAGGTTTCCAGAATCCAAGAGCAAAAGAACAGGATTCTCAGAAGCAGTTGACGAATTAGAGGACCATATTGTAGCCCCAGAGCCGTCAAGTATAGCAAGGTTTCCTTCTCCATTGAGTTTGAAAACTCCTCCTCCTGAGGAGTTTTCAAGTGGGGTATCTCTATTGGCCACCCAAACAATTGTTCTAGGTGATATAGTGTGGTACCATATGCCAAAATATTGCTTCTCTGATGAATTATTAAAGCGGACGAATCCTGCTTCAAAATTCCCAGCTTCTGAAACTAGGGTCTGATTGAAGTTGATGGGCTGATTTGGGGTAATATAGCTAAGTGCTGTGACAACACTTAGGAAGGAGGAGAGAAGAGAAGGCAAAAGTAGTAGCATCTTATTGCTTTCCATGACATGACTTGTTTAACTTCAATAACAGTGAGAGAAGAAGAAGAGGAAGAAGAAGAGCTGTTTAGCATAATGTAAGGCTGTCGCTAATGCCGTTCATGGGACGGATGGAGTGTGGTCCAATTCCGTAGATGAGTAATGATAATAAGAGTTTATTTTAATTGTAAATATAAGACATAGTTTTATATTTATCAATTTTTTTCTTAATTTACACTTATTGAAGCTTCCTTAATAATAATTAAGGAGATGAAAAAATGGAAAAATTAACGAAAATAATTAGGATGTTTTAAAAAAGTGTTAAGATGCAAAAATGCACATGTGTTTTATCCTAAGTAGCGCCAACACCAAGTGCTTTTTTTTAAGTGCAAAAATGCACAAGTGGTTATAAATTAAGTGCAAAAACATCATTTGACCGTTAAGTTTAACATTTTTTTTTGCTGATTGGGCGATGACGTGACATTTCAAATATGCAAAAATAAATATGTGATTTGAAAAAAGTGTAAAAATACACGTGATTTGGCAAAAAGAGCACCCAACACATGTGTAAAAATGTCACGTCATCGTCCAGTCAACAAAAAAAAGTCAAACTTAACGGTCAAATGGTACTTTTGCACCTAAGCTGTAACCACATATGCATTTTTGCTTTTAAAAAAAGCATTTGGTGTTGGGTGCTCCTCGGGGTAAAGCAAATGTGCATTTTTGCACCTTAACCCTTTAAAAAATACATGTCATAATAATCAATTCAACTAACTTCCATAATATAATCAAATTAGATAAATATGTCTTATATTAAGGACTAAAAGGATATTTGATTATTCAAGGCACTTCCTCCTGGCTTTAATTCTATTGTGAAAATCTCAATTTAAATATGACTATCCAACGCACTAATTCTGAAGGACCAGAAAGGAAGGAAGGAGAATTTCAAGTCTATGGTGGAAAATGTTAACACTCTTGTGATTATTATAAGTCACTTGTACTAGAAATTTATTTTCCAAATCTAAGTTAGTTGTACGGTTATATTGATGGTTGCCTTCCAATGTTAACCTTGTTTAATTCTAATTAGAAAGAGGGAAAAGGCAGAGAGAGAGAGAGAGAGAGAGAGAGAGAGAGAGAGAGAGAGAGAGAGAGAGAGAGAGAGAGAGAGAGAGAGAGAGAGAGAGAGAGAGAGAGAGAGAGAGAGAGAGAGGTGATAATGTCTTGTCAATAGAGAAAGAGGCTTTAAAAAGGGTAAAAAAAAAATTTTAAAAACAAGGTTAAGGTGTAAAAGTGCATATGTGTTTTATCTTGAGAAACGTCCAACACCAATTATTTATTTTTAGGTATAAAAGTACACTGGTGGTTACAAATTAGATGCAAAAATACTATTTGACCATTAAGTTTGACTTTGATTATTAAGTTTGACCTATTTTGCTTTCATAGGAGAAAAAATACACATGTGATTTTGGCAAAAAAAGCACCCAACACCAAATATTTTATTTCAATTAAAAAAAATTATTTTTCTAGGTGTAATTCCTGAGAGGCTAAATTTTTTTATTTTCATAATTTATTTTATTTTTTTAAAATCCTTATTGATGCAAACATTTATATTGTATAATTAGAAAATGCAATAAAAATTAAATAATATTAATTGAAAAATTATTTAAATAATTTTTGGTTTAATTTGTTAGATCAAAAAATTAAAATTATTTTAAATTAAATATATTATGTATAATATCAAATTGTAAATGCATAAATACTCATTTATTAATTATTAATTAGAAAATTTAATAAGTATTTTAAAAAAAGAAAATAAATTATGGAAATAAAAAATTTGGCCTCCCAGAAATTACGCTTAGAGAAATAATAATTTTTATTTAATTGAAATAAAATTATGAAATTAAAAAAACGCATGGTGTTGGACGCTCTTTTTGTCAAACCACATGTGTATTTTTGTACTTTTAAAAGTAAAAAAGTCAAACTTAATGGTCAAAGTCAAACTTAACGGTGAAAGGGTATTTTTGTTCCTAATTTGTAACCACATGTGTAATTTTACACCTAAAAAAAGTATTTAATGTTGGACACTCATCGGGATAAAACATATGTGTATTTTTACACCTAAACCAAAAAAAACAAATATATGAATTGGATGAGTTACTTGTAATATCGTCATCTCTCACGGACATACATACACACACCTAACACTAACACTCACCCTCATTTTCCACACACATAGCCCACCTTTCTATCTACTTCCACTTCCTCTCAATCAATCCTCCATTATTTCCTTCCTCCACTTTCAATACACGACACACACATACACCTAATCCTCCACTCAACCCCACACACTCATCTAACACACCCACTAACACTCACCCAATACACACAGACAAACATATCACTCTTTCCTCTCCTTTAACTCACGGACACCTACACACACATTCACTAATTCATCTCTTTTCCAACACTTCAACAAAACTCCATCCTCTCCCTCTCACATATACACAATCACACCCACACACATAATACACACACTTCACCAAAATCATAACACTCTCTTTCACCTTCAAGCTCTACGATTAGAGTTAGGAAGAAGAAGATCAAGAAGTTCAAGGTAAGGAATTGTTAGATATGATTAGTTTTAATGATGTCTTATATTGATGTCATTTATATAAGCAAAAAGGTTGCATACTATATTTATCTTCTTCATTGACTAAATTCTTGAGCTTAATTTAGAATCAAAGATGTGAAGATCACTTATGAAGAATGGTCAAGACGAAGATCGATAAAGAAGTATTGAATGGAAGAAAAGAAAAAGATGAAGAGAAGAGAAGAGACTGAAAAAGAAAGAGGAGAAACAGAAGAAGAAAGAAATTATGGAGAATAATCAAAAGATGGGAAAATAGTGAGAAGACACATGAGATTCTGGAGAAGCCTGGCTCTCTGAATATTGAAGAATGAAGAAGATATAGAGAATGATGAGCTAAAGATGGTTGATGAAAATTGACCAAGTGAAGAGATTGAAGAAAAGGAAGATCTTGTCAAAAAGAATGAGAAAAATCAATTTACAAGGTCTTAAATTGATATTACAAGTCTTCACAATCAAATGGAGGATGGATGGGTCAATTCAGAGATAAAAACAGTGAAAATTGGGTTCTGGAAGAGAATTCTCAAGCTTCCAGATCAAAACTCAAGTATACAAGCTTACTGGAAAAATTGGCTTCTGGATGAAGAAAACTGTGGTTTTAAAAACTAGAGTTCTGAAAACCACGGTTTGAGCATCAAAGAGTCAAAACTTAAATACTGAAGTCAATACTCGAGTTTGAAACCTATATACTCGAATATTGGGAGTTTTCAGCTTCTCTCGTGTGTCTGAACCCGACAAAACTCGAGTCTCCTCCTCAGTAATTGAGTTTCCAGCTCCTTTAGCAACTCTATCCACCTCTGTTACACATACATCTTTGGGCAAGGTCTGGTAAATCAATGATATCTCCTAAACCAGACATCAGATTGAGGTGAAATCAAATTTGGCGAAAACTAGACATCTAATGCGTCATCTTGACAAAGTTTCAAGTTCAAAGAAGATCATATTAGAGAGCTTTGAATTTCTAAAGTTGGATCAAATGTTCACGACACACATCAGACCAAAATTCAACATTTTGAGTGTAATTCACAATCCACAAATCGGATTGAGCTGAAATCGGTGGCGTTTGAAAGAAGACTCATAGGGCCTTTCATCAATACTTGATTCAACTAAAATGAAGATCATACCAGAGAGATATGGTCTTCAAAATTTGACTGACTGTTCAGAACGATGAGAAAATGATGGTTAAAGAACAATCTTCTTTCATTGGATCATAACAGGCGAATTCCAACGGATTAAGATCTGATTCTTGTTGATGTGGAAAGAATAACCAAGGAGCTGTATGAGGATTATTGGTTTGCTAAATTAAATGCTGTATCAAGTCAAAAAGCAACCAAAGTCAAGAAAAAGTCGAAAACTTGAGTTTATGAGTGAAAACTCGAGTATAGCTCAGACAGAGAGCTATGAACGTTAATGGATCCTCAATACTCGAGTATGGGAAGTAAAACTCAAGTATAGATCAGACAGAGACGAATCTGACGTAATGCTACAAGCCCAATACTCGAGTTTCCAAGTCAATACTCGATTTTACACCGTAACTTCAGAAAATTCAAGTTTTCGAAAATCACGAATTTAATCCAGATCACCCAGAAGTTTTCCCAAATTATTCATAACATTTATTATCATCATTTACATCATTTGTGGACATATTTCAAATGATCAAATGAGGGATTTCATGGAATTCAAGATGCTGACCTGTCAAATCCTAAAAAGCAAATAACGGCTAGTTTTTCCATCTGCTGAACTCTCAACGTCTTCATTTACAACGGCTCTATTCTCCAACGGTTAGAAGACCTTCATCTATAAATAGAGCTGGATTCAAAACGCAAGAAGGTGGTGGAATGAGCTTACAATGTTATAATGCCGAAATTATGATCTACCCACACACTTTGTTTTTCATACTTTATAAGTTTATCATTTAGAGTGTGAGATGATCTCTTATGCACTTCAGTATTTATCATAATCACTTCTATGAGAGAAGAATTATTGTAAATCATATTTTCCATGAGAGGTACTCAAGGTTAGGTGACTTTGAGTTGAGAAATTGATTGTAACCTTATGGGAAGTAAGGGGGAGTCTCTGTGAGAGATGAGAAGGTTGCACAAGTACCTGGTCAAACTTGTGGGGTGTAAAGGCTTGTCTCTTGTGCCTGATTAAACAAGGAGAGTGTAAAGGCTTGTCTCTTGTGCCTGGTTAAACAAGGAGAATAGTGAAAAACTCAGGGTGCCTGAGGACTGGACGTAGGTCAAGGTTGGACCGGACTAGTATAAATCACTGTTTGCAAATCTCTTCCCTGAACTCTTTAATTCCAGCATATATGTTTGAATACTTGTTTAAACCTTTATAATTCTTTATTATCATTCAAACTGTTTTTAACCAAATTGCGAAACGTTTTTAAAGGGTGCAAAGTTCTATCTTCACCCAATTCACCCCCCTCTTGGGTTCAACCGGTCCTAACAGGAATTTGAATTCTGTCTTGGTATTTTGGATGTTTTCTTTATACATGGCATTATGAGTGGTTAAAAACTCATGTGCGTGTGATTTTCTTGAATCTAGGCTGAGGATTGATCAAGGGAAATAGTGGTTGTGTTGACCACAAGTTCAAAGATCAAGCCTAATGGTAAGAACATCCACTTCTTCTTCAAGATTTTAAAGCTTTTGGTTTAAACTCATATTTGTAATCTGAGGGAAACTTAAAGAAATAAGTGAAATTTAATAAATCTGGGTTTACCAACATGTTCATCACTAAAAATTGTGTAGGAATATGTTGGTGAATGAATTTTAAAGGGTATTAAATCATAAGCTTCATAAAAATGTTAAGACTGCCAATTTCGGAAATTTGGAGTCAGTCATCTTCCATGAGTGATTTGACCAAGTAAATTGGCTCTAAAAATTATGAAATTTATACAGGAGATACTACTCTTCTTAAGGTTTAAAATGAGCTTTGGTTCACCCCTAACGAAGATCTATAACTTCAGTTATAATTTTTGGAAGTTGAGTTACAAAACAGGAAACGATTTTGACTGAATCTGGAGACAATTGCATGACGTTGCATTTCAGATCTAGCAAATAAACTCTAAAAATTATGAAATTTTCCAGAAATAAAGTAGAGACGTGTATCTTTCTTTTGGTCGGTATTTTGTAATTTTCTAAGCTTTGAGTAAAGAGTTATGATTTTTACAAAATGACCCTGAGTTTTGGAAGTTAAAACTGGATAGAGGGTTTATACGAATTTTCAAGATGGGTAAACGAACCCAGAAAATTATGATAATTTCCAGAATTAAATAATACATGCAGAGTTTTAATTTGATATATTATTTTTAATTTTTAAAGCTTTGTGCAAAGAAATATTGATTTTTGAAGTTAAGCTATGAATTCTGGAAGCTTAACCAAGCAGTAAAGGAAAATGTAAAATCTGGAAATTATTGGACAAGATCTGATCTTTGGGGATATTTTTATATGAAAGGGGACTTGTTTAAGAACGCGTGAAAGTTGACAGCATATTAAAATGATTTTTGTGCAATTAATTAAAAATGATAGAAATTGTTGGATTGTTGAGGACGATAAAAGATAAAGGCTGAAAGTAACAAGTTCAGTTACTTAATTTAACCTTAATGGAATAAGGGTTTAAAAGGGAAATATAAATATTCATTATCCTTAATTTTAAAGGTATGATTATGTATTTAGGGCCAAAAAGAAAGAAGTGAACTTCAAACTATTTTGACGGTTGGTGAAAGTAGACCCCGCGTAAGGACACATTGGTTTTTAAATTGTAGTGGGCTTACCTTACTTGCATGTATTTGATATTATTGCTTGTGTATATGTATGATTACTATGTTTGTTTGCTATGTGTAACATATTTGAATGATTGAAGCTCTGTTTATGATTATGCTATGGCCATGAGTATGATACATGAAACATTGAGCATGTAGAATTTCATTATGTTAACATGAGCATGTGCAAGGTAAGTATATCATACATTAGCATTTATCTTGCATGTATTGTTTGGTATTGTCTACTATTGGGATTCCTCAGAATCTCACCCCCAACTATCAACCAATAGACAGATGAACTCAAAGGAGGAGCAATGTTTAAAGACTGCTCGGTGGAGGGGCAGCTTGATGGATTAAAGGGCGACAGTATTTTAAGTGTATGTAAAGAAAATATTATCTATCTTTCATACACAATATAAGTGAATAGTACCATATACGTGAATAGTAACTTCTGCTGTATTTTTGAAAATTCGCTTCCATGTACATAACTACGTATTTATAGAGTGTATTTAAGGCGGGTGTTACATTACTTAACATGTGAGAATGAGTTATAGAATAGAGTGAAGGGGTATATAATTATCAATACCTTTCATCATTATATTTATATGACATGTTAAAGTTGATAAATTACATTACACATATTTATATATTGATTGATAATATTAAAGAAGGAAAAGAAAAGAACCAGGCCATTTAAATTTAATAAAGGTAAAAACCGAAAAAAGTCCATTAAAAATTATCTCTCATCTCCTCTACCTCAACCGTGTCATTAAAATTCCTTCCCTCTGTAGAATTAAGGGCCCGTTTGGATCGAAGAAAATTGGAGAGAGGAAAAAGAAAATGGGTATTTTTCGTCATATGCGCATGTTTGGTTCACATTTTCCAGTGAAAATATTTTCCGGCAACAGGTAAATTTTCCCTTAAACATGTGAAAATTAGTTCCCACCAAAAATGGTGGGAACCCATTTTCCGGCGGATGGAGAAGACCAACTTACCCCTTTTCAGTGCCGAGTTCGTCTGTACATGGATCTCGCTTGTCCATGAAAAGCTTCGAAGAAGGCAAGATGGTGGAGAGAGAAGGAAAAAAAGACACAGTTGGGATTGGGGATGCAAGAAATGCCCAGAAATCTTTCCATATCGAGTAGTAGGAGAGGGAGAGAGAGAGACGAAGAAGAAGGAAGGAGAAAACTCGAGCACAAACACTCCATTGCATACACTCAGAATTGAGTGTGCCTCGAGGCACACTCGCTCACTTAGAATTGAGTGTGCCTCCAGGGACTTGAGAGTGTGCCTCCAGGCGCACTTGAGACCATTGCGCTTAAGGCGCAGGATGCCAGGACCCTTGCGCTTAAAGCGTAGGATGCCAGAACCCTTGCGCTTAAAGCGTGCAGGCTAAAAGGGGTAGATTTTTTTTTTTTTTGTAATAAGCTTAAAATATGTGAAGGGTAAAAATGTAATATTTCCTTATTTTCCTACTTATTTTCTTCCAACCAAACAACAATTTTCCAATCCATCCATTTTCTTTTCCATCGTAACCAAACGCATCAAAGGTAAAATATTTTCCTTTCAATTCATTTCTTTTTATTTCCATTCCTTTCTCTTCCTTCCTCTTCTTTGATCCAAACGGGGCCTAATAGAACATATCCACACGTACATTAGTTTAATCGTAAAAGGCCCTTTCCTTTATGATTAACGGGTGTGTTTGGGTTCACTATCCAGAAGAAAGTGGAAGAAGATTTTTTTTTTTTTTTTGAATTTCGACAACAGACGCATGGCCTAAAGAGTGTGGGATCAACAGTTTGAATTTTTTGAATATCTAACAGTTGATAAAGAACTAGGGCTGAAGAATCCAAGTTCAAGAGGTAAAAATGCAGAATTCTGAAACTCACCTTTGCTCTGTTTATGGAGAGAACTTCCATAATAGACACAAAAGTTGAAGAGACTTGAAGTCAGAACTTAATTGTTAGGTTGGTTGGATGATGGCTAATCCAAAACACTAGTGTTAACCATAGTTTATTTTATGGGTGGTTGATGTCAGTAAATTTATTTAAACGGAGGAGCGTAAATGTTTTTCAGGATATCATTTGTTTTCTCTTTTGAGATTGTATTTTTTCTATCATTTACCTCAAGATGGAGTAACTATGTAGTTGATCGTTTTGCAGTTTATTCTTATAAGGAGGTGTGCCCTATATAGGTTTTGCAACCAATACATTTTTTCATGTCACTTCCAACCTTGATGTTCAGGAGACCAATTCAATCACTAAAGATATTTTTATTTTCACCTCTTTAGTGGTGATTAATTTTTCCTTATTAGTTTGTTTTGTTTTATTTGTTAGTTTCCTGTTGTTATATCTTGTTTGTTTTGCTTTAGAGTGTGTTTGGTTTGAAAGAAGAGAGTGAGAAAGAAAGAGGACAAATAAATTTTTTCTCTAATTTTTACTAAACTGCTCATGAAAAATTTTCAATACTCTAAAAATACACTTTCAACCAAAAAAAAAAAAATATCCCTTTTATTAATGATAATTTGGTCAATATCCTCCTTAAAGGTTTTTCCCTACCCCACTCCCTCCCCTAAAACTAAATAGGCAATTAGCGTATTAGTGATGCTTTTAAAATATTAATATTAGTACCTTTGAAAAAAAAAGAAAGAAAGAAAGAAAGAACGAACTCAGAAGAATGGCATTCAGGGAAAAAGAAAAGTCAGAAGTAATGGTGTGAGTCCGTTTCCCACGTGTTTTGTTCAGGCTTGAAACTCTGGCACCATGTTTTGTCACAAGTCAAGTCAGAACTAAGAAATGGTCGCAGTCTCGCAGAGGTCCATAAAAAAACTAAAATAATCGTAAATTCTTATATTTATGTATTCTTTTTTTTTTTTTATTGAGGTATCAAGCATAAAAAATATTCTCTTATTAAAAGTAATTATTTTAAGGTACGGTGTATTACATATGGATATATCTCCCAAACTAAAATTGAAACTTGTTTTTGTCACATTATAAAACACTAATCAAATCCACTAGATTCAATAATATACAAATTTCTACAAATCAAAATAAAATATAAATTTCAAATGCAGTTTTGTTTTACTTTATTTATTTCAATACATAAATATATAAAATGAGAATAATCATGTCATAAAAAAGGAGAATAATGCCAACTTTAAAAGAAATATATAAATGGCTTAAATTCAGTTTAAAAATTGGGGAACATTAGTCGACGCTTGAATCAGACCAATAAAATTAAGGATTAAGGTATAAAAATATACATGTATTTTTTTCAAAAGAGCGTCCAACACTAAGTATTTTTTTTATAGGCAAAAGTGACTATGTAATTACAAAAATATAACAAAAATACCCTTTTAACCGTTAGTTGACTTTTTCTGCAATTAAAATGATGACTGGACAATGATGTGGACATTGAGGAGAGTAAAAGCTACTTGGTGGACAAGATTTTAAACATAACCTCTTTCTTCCTTCCCTCCTCCTCCTTCCTCTTTTTTTGTCTGGCAGCCTTCACCTTCCTCACCATTGTCGCTGGCGACCCACACTGTGAGAGAGAGACGAAGCTAGACAAAGTTGAGAAATTCTTTACTGCACACATAATAATCCTACTCGTATACCATTCATCACTTCATATTGAATGCAACTTTCCTTTAAACATTCATCTAATAGTTCTATTGGTCTTCCTTTGCATCCACAGTCTCCATGCCTACTATCATGATAATACCAAAAAAGAAAAATTAATCCATTTCAACTTTTGTGTTGGAAGAAATTCTTAGTACTTGTATTATGTCATATGTTTGTGTAATATGCCAATGATCCTTCACCAACATGAGTCTTTTAGATGGTGAAGCCTATTCAAATTTTTTCTTGAATTGCTTTATCCACTGAGAAATTCTCAAAACATTTGTGAGATAATACTCAGCAATACAAAAAGGAGATAAATGCTGATTCACATTGGCAAAAAAAGATAAAAGTTGACCAACATGGGTGATTTAGGCAGTGAGATCCATTCCCACATTCATTTTGATGAGTTCCTATTGACTCCTTACTTTGCCCATTATTTAAAGAAGTACTTTGAATTAGGCAATATACTTACATGTCCAAGAAGATTAAGGTACTATTCTGGGTTTGAAAATCTTCTATTCTTCTTCCCATGAACAATTTCTAGCACAATTACACCAAAGCTAAATACATTGGATTTCATTGAAAAATGTCCGTATGCAGCATATTTTGGAGGCATATATCTGCTAGAAGTATAATTTATGAAGTAAAATAAGTTATCAAATGAGGTCCTAGATAAAATGATAAATAAGTTGGAGATAAAGTAACTTACTGTGTTCTATGTTCTGACAACTTTGTTATTGTTGGCTTCAACCTAATCATCCCAGAAGGCCAAAGTTTGATATTTTCAGATTCATGTAAGCATCTAATAGAATATTGACGATTTTAAGGTCTCTATAAATATTCTAATATGAAATCTATACGAAGTCCTCGACCTATGCCATGAATAATATGCCAACGTTTAAGCCAATCCAACATATTGCTATGAGTTTCATCCAAAGATAAAAAAACATGTTAGAACAATACTTCTAATCTCGACAACTTGGAAATTTGGCAAAGGCTTAGAATACCAAAAATAAAGCGGTTCAAGCTCTTGTTTGGCATGTATTTATAAATCAATAGCTTCTCTTCTCCTTCAATGCAACAACCAATAAGCATCACAAGATTACAGTGTTTAACATAGTAAATATAAAGTAATATTGGAAAGTAATTTAGTTTTATGACAATTTTAATGTATTTGACTATTTTTATTAGGGTTAAGGTGCAAAAATACACATATGTTTTTCCTCCAGGAGCGCCCGGCACCATATGTTTTTTTTTTGTGCAAAAATACACACGCCGTTAGGTTTTAGGAGCAAAAATACCACTTCCATTAGTTGACCGTTAACCATGGTGAAATTACCATTTTGCCCTTAGTTTAAAAAAGAAAAGGGTCAAGGGCAAAATGGTAATTTCACCGTGGTTAACGGTCAGGTAACAGTCAACTAACGGAAGTGGTATTTTTGCTCCTAAAACCTAACGGCGTGTGTATTTTTGCAAAAAAAAAACATATGGTGCTGGGTGCTCCTGGAGGAAAAACATGTGTATTTTTACACCTTAACCCTTTTATTAATACCCTTCAATTAGTTAGAAATGTTTTATTTGAAACGAACAAGGGAGGGTGGATGGAAGTATGGGAGACGTCCCTACTTGTCCCCTTTAATTCGGTTATGGATTGAGCATACTACGTCTGCTTGGCTCTTACATTGGACATTGGAGTATTATTATATATTGGTTGCTATATAAAAATAATTTATAAATATTTGTGAAAGTGAATATATAATCCAAATAGAGAGAAATAACACAATAATAGTCCGTTTGGTTCAATTTTATGGATTACAGCGTTTGGTTGGACTTATGTAATATGAAAATGATTACATTTTATAATCTTAATTACATCATTTGATGTAACGAGGATTACACTATTAGAATTAATGAATGAGGAGGATGCAAACATCATATAATCAAGTGAAAAAGGTATTATTGACATTATAATTTTTAATTTGGCTAAAGTGCCCACCCAAAAATGCTATTAAATATTAAATAATTATTACCATTAAATACTTTTAAAAAATTAATTAATAATTTAAAATTTTAAAAATATTCCCCCACAAAAAAATTATATTACACCATTAAAAATATTAAAATATCCCATTAAATATTAAAAAGTTACCATGAACTAACTTGTACACTACATAATATATTCACTATTAAATATTAAAAATTACTATGAACCTAATGTGTACACTGTACAAATTGAAAAAATTACCATAAATCCAACATGTACATTATACACATATGCGTAGATAGGGGTACTTTTGTCTCTTGATACATTATTCTCATATTTAATGTAATCCAACCAAACATTTTTATACATATGCATTATCTTTTCTTAATGATAAACCAAACAAATTCATATAATTATCATTATATTATATTCCATTACATTATCGTTGATTTCGGTACATTATCTCTGATTTGGTGAATTAGCCGGTCACTAAGTGATGAGTCATATATGTACCAAACTTCATATTCACCACAACCTTACTTTTTTTTACCGTACAGATTAATGTGTTTGAGATAATGTTAAAATAGGTAAAAACTATGGTTGAAAAGCTAAAAGCTGTTTTTGGTATATTTTGGTTGTGTTTGTCCTGTCTAGGATGGCTTTAAAATTTAAGCCAAGCCATCTTATAAGCTGTGGTAGAGTGGAAGCCACTTTTAGTGGCTTTTGGCTTATACGACTGCATCACAGTAAGCAAAAATGAGTCCCTATAAAAACAAAAGAAAATATGATTGTATCATTGTAAGCGAGAGATGAGAAAGGTATAAAAACAAAAGAAAATATAGGAGAAAGCAATTATATATGGCATAAAGATTATTAAAGATGATAAATTTTTCCTTCAAATTATATTATAGTCAACTAAGTTGTACATTAAGAACCAGAGGTAATAATATATATTTTTTATGCCAAAATTTATAATATACACATGTATTAAATATACCTATCAAATTATTTTCAAATTTTTCCCAATATGTTAATTATTTTCATATTTATTATAATGAAGTATTTTACTTTCAAGTTTTTCCAATAATAATTAACTATTTTGATTTTTTTTCTTAAAATTATCATAATATATACATATAATATATATGTAATATTTAATAAGATTCATATCGTTTTTAGTTTTTTTTTTTTTCAATCTAAACTTGCTTTTCAGATAATTATCTAAATAAGTTTCAGTTAAAAAAATCAATTCCACTATTATTAACCTAAATATAAATCATATTTACAATTTAATTTTATCCTATCTAAAATTTGTAACAATTAAATTTTTTTTTAAAAAAAATCATTTTTTCCGCGGTTATATCCAAAGCGCCAGACATACATTGACTTGTGGAAAGTCCATTATTATTAGGTATTGGTTTTTATGACCACACTCCAAAATAAGACCGTGATGCATGCGACCCCTAATTTCTTTTCTTTTCTTTTTTTTTTTAATTTGCTCCTCTTCTGTCTCCATTCATGGAACCTCTCACGTCTCTCTCTCCTCCCCTCTCTCTCTTCTGCTATCACACATTCATTCCCACGTGGCATACTTCCCTCTTTTGCTCACAGCCCATGAAAAGTTTCCTCCTTACGCGGATTCACATGTCTTCCAAAATATAACTTCTTTTTTACAAAAGGTATAGTTGATTTTTTTGACATTAAAAAAAATTAAATAAGTTATTTAATGATGTCATATATTATATATTATTAGATTATATATTAATTTTTATGTTAAGCAAAATAAATTTTAAAAAATAATAAATATAAATATTTTAAAATATTTTAATATGCTCTCTTAATATCTTTAAAAAAATTAACTTTATAATATCTTTGAATGAATTGGATATCTTTTGTTTTTTTTAAGGGTGTGGGTATTTGGAAATCTTCTAGAACTTAAATTTTAAGAATTACAAAGTAAATATATGAAAAGAGTTTTATTATATACACAAAATCTAAGTTTTACTGTTTTTCCAAACAATACCTTAGTTCTAAAGTGAGGCAGCCCGGATCTTTAGGTGAATTCGGCCCCACATTCTGCCACGTGGGAATATGGGTGACATGTCAAAAGGAAATTAAAAAAATCTGTAAATATCTGGGAGGATCCACTGGTGGAGACGCTAAGTTGTTTGTGTCCACAGGTAAGGAAACACGTGGCGATGATTTATCTGGTGTGGCATTTGTCACCGCGCATGACTAAATCGTATCCACTCGTTGTTTAGTTTAGGCTTTTAGCCGCCTCATTAGAACCCGCGTCTCAATCTCACCGTTAATCATATATCGCCTCTTTCTCTCCACATTCCAAGTTGCACATTCTTTAATTTTCAGACCACAGGGTTCAACTTGCATGTTTATCTTTTTTGCCAGCGGATTCAACTCGCATGTTGATATTTTAAAATTGTTTGACTGGAGAATTAATTGTGTGAAATTAACAACAAATCACAAATTTTGCTCACTCTCACTTTTACACATTAGAAGATTTTGGATTTTTTTATTGTTTGCATGCGTCCTTGGGGAAACATGCCAAAGCAAGAAGCAAATGGTCTT
Organism: Acacia confusa; assembly: GCA_037074495.1. Lineage (NCBI taxonomy): Eukaryota > Viridiplantae > Streptophyta > Magnoliopsida > Fabales > Fabaceae > Acacia > Acacia confusa. Next base: position 9,116,194 of record CM073509.1, read on the forward strand.
AGGAGCATGGTAATGAAAATCGAATCGACCTGTTACACTATGAAGCTGTCAAACCTCTTACCAAATCAGTTAGTCTAATTGGTTTAAACAGTTCGGATTATTCAGTATTTAATGATTTTAAAAATTCATATCTAATTTTACATGATTTAAAATATTACAAATTATGTCTCTATAAAAAACTTGAGATGTCTATTTTCTAATGCAAAAAGAATAACTCAAAACTATTATCATTTGACACTCAAAAAATCTCAAATTCCAAAACTATTCTAAAAAATATTATCATTCAAATTCATTTCTTCACCGATCTTACCCCAGATTAGCTATAATATAACCCACTAACCCTTAATCTACTACTCAGACCAATTTAGTGGTTGGTCCGAATTTAATAAGTTTGGTTAGAAGTATGGCCTAGCAGGGCTATGAACCTCGTAAGTTTTTCAATTTTTTTTATGAAACTCTCAAGTTTTTTATAATCAAACTCGTGAATTTACTATTTTTACATCTCCAACTTATAAAATTACATCAATTCACATTTAAACTCATGCTAATTATAAACACACATTAAATGTTACTATCGGCTAACACCCAAGAGAGGGTGAGTGTGTATAAGATAATTATTTTAAAAACCTTTTCGTATCTTAATGAAAGCCATGAATGTGTAAAAATAATGAACCATAAATACATACCAAAAGATTCAATCACTAATGCTAGTTTATAAAAGATCAAGGAAGAGAATATGCAAACTATAATTTATACAGATTCGATCCAATCATTGATGACCTACGTCTAGTCCTCAAGTTCCATTTGAAATTTTCAATTCACTATCTTCTTTTTTAATCCTAAAATAAGAGAAGCCACTATAATTCAACATTTAGCCGGGTAATTGTGAAGCCTCCTTCAAATCATAGACTCTCAGTCTATCAAACTTCAACTTCCTCACACCAAGGCAATAACTCTCATTTACACGTCGTAAGGATACAACTTTGATAATAAAATATTACAATGAATCTTCTCTCTCACAAGTAAATAATGAGAATCACTTAAGCACAAACAAATAATCTTTCACTAAAGTATTTTCTGTAAACACATAGAAACAGAGAGTATGTGAAATGAATGTTGAAATCAAGGTTTTGGCATTTTGATGATTTATACACTGGCTCTCTTCTACTTCGGTTTTGAAAGCTCTTCTATATATAGTTGATAACAATTGATGACCTTTGAAATTTTCTTCTTCTTATTGAGGCTTTCAAAATATGCCGGTTGAAATAGTCGTCAGAAGCTTTTGACACAAAAGTACTTTTTTCCAATTTATGTGCTAATCGTTGTTTGATCACTTGAAATATATTTAAGCATTAATATAATGAAGAGTTAGAGTGATTAGAAATAAGAAGAACAAGTTACACAATCATTCCAATGACTTTTAGAAGTTTCAAAGTGATGCTATGTTTTCTGAAAAAACATCACTCAAGTGATCTTCTCTTACCAATACAGATCATTAGATGGATCACTGGAGTAATATGCTAGTGATGCATAAAATATGATCACTCGAGTGATCTTGTATTTAAACATCACTTGAGTGATCAAATAGTGATAACCTCATTTTGAATTTAAATCAGCTAAATGACCTATCATCAAAAAAATCTTGAAGTCTACATTTCAATATAAAAAGAATTAGCTCAAAATTCATAATATTCTAAAAGATATGGGATCTATTTGGATCTATTTGGAGTGCAGCTTTTTCTGCGGTAATTTTGAAAAAAAGTTAGTTAACATTGCCAATTGATTTTGGATTCGTTTGGGTTAAGCTTAAATTCACTTAACTTAAAACTCAAAACGCCCGTTAAGGAAAAAAGCCCCACTTCTAAGCTTTTTCCTAAAAGCTCTCAGCTTTTTTACATGAGCCCTGCCACTTCTACCACCATCAATCCAAACACAAATCATTATCTATAACCTGACTTTTTTCCTACCAAGTTTTTTTTTAAAAAAAACATATAGCTTTTAAGCTACCGTTCCTACCGCCAACCCAAATAGACCCATGATCAAATTCATGGCAGCTGGTCTGGAGCAGCATCTTTATACAAACCTGAAATCCAAAATTCATATCTCTTCCAGATGACCTTTGTTGATCGTGTTCTTGATATTTTTGAAACGTTTCTTAAGTCTAATTTTATATGCAACAAGTTTCAGTCCTAAAATCATTGTCTTCTAAAAGTTATGATCCTAAGAATGAAAATTGTTCTAGAACATCATTAGAACATTGAGCGTCAACTTCCAAGACCCATATCTCTGTCTTCTTAGACTCTTTGACCTTGATCTTGCCTTTTGTGAAACGGATTTTTAGTTTCATTTCATATGCAACAAGTTTCATCCCAATAGGATGTGTATTTTGTGAGATACTTCCAAATTACTGAACCTATTCTGGAATAACGTGAGAAATTTTAGTGTCAACTTCTAAGATCCATATCTCTTTCGTCTAAAATCCATCAAAATTGATTTTGGTTTCTATGCATCGTATTTAAAGTTTAGTTTTATATGAAATAATTTCCGTCTCAATTAAATGAGTGATTTGAGAGATATATTTAACATACTGAACTTATGTCATGCTAACCGAAAACAGAGAACAACAGAATGATCATCACTCAAGTGGTCATACAGGCATGGACCAAAACAAAAGATGAATTATGTAGGATCATCTATTACAGAATACAAAAACATTATTTGTAGTACATAATAGTGCCCAACAACAATATGGGGTCAAAGACATCAATGACACAACTAATGGCCTAATAATACTCTGAACAAATAGGGCTCAATACACCAACAGATAATACCTATAATTCTTAACAATAATAAAGATAAAACTAAAGAATCATAACAAATTCAAGCGTCATATACAACTATAACATACTGTTCATATCAAACAAGAAACCTAAGATTAAAAATAAGTAAGAACATTGAAGCTAGATGACGTTTCTTGTGCCATTCTCTGAATCATCTTCCTAGTAGCGTGGTTTCAGAAATTCCATTTTGTGAGAAATGCATTGATCTTTGGTGAAATGAAGTTAGATCACTTGGAAAATCACTTGAAGTGTAAAAACCAGGAACTTTTGGTAGTGGCAACAATTTCTCACCCATTAACAACGAAACTACAGCTGACATATCAGGCCTATCTTCAGGTTTTTGTTGAACACATAATAGTCCAACTTGAATGCATCTCATGACTTCAGATTCAGTGTAACTTTCCTTTAAACATCCATCCAATAGTTCCATTGGTCTTCCTTGCATCCATAATCTCCATGCCTAACATAATAGTAATACCAAAAAAGGAAAATTTTATTTCAACTTTGTGCTGGAGGAAATTCAAAGTATTTGTATTATGTCATATGTTTAAGCAATGAGCCAGTGATCCTTCACCAATGCAGACACTCAATCCAATTAGAATAATGAATAGGAAACTTTGTGCTTTTCACACTCAGAAATTCTCAAAACATTTGTGAGAATTACTCAGCTATACAAAAAGTAAGTAAATGCTTACAACATCGAGAAACAAATAAATGCTAACAAACTTTGCCAACTTTCCAAAGTGCTTTGAATTAGGAGCATACTTACGTGTCCAAGGAGATTAAGGTAGTATTCTGGATCTGAAAATCTTCTATTCTTCTTCCCACTAACAATCTCAAGCACTATTACCCCAAAACTAAACACATCAGACTTCATTGAAAATTGTCCATGCGTAACATATTCTGGAGGCATATATCCACTACAAGTATAATTTATAAAATAAAGTGAGAAAATGTGATCGTACATAAAGTGATAAATGATTTGGCGATAAAACAACATACTATGTTCCCACAACTCTGTTAGTGTTGGCTTCGACTTGATCATCCCAGAATGTCCGAGCTAGGCCAAAATCTGATATTTTTGGATTCATAAAAGCATCTAACAAAATATTGCTAGTTTTTAGGTCTCTGTGAATAATTCTTAATCTGGAATCTATGTGAAGATAGATAAGTCCTCGGGCAATGCCATGAACAATATGCCAACGCTTAAGCCAATCCAGCAACTTGCTATGAGTTTCATCTGGAGATTAAAAAAAAAAAAAACATGTTAGAATACTACTTGCAATCTCAACAAGTTGGAAATTTCACAAAGGCTTAGAGTTACAAACCAAAAATAAAGTGGTCCAAGCTCTTGTTTGGCATGTATTCATAAATTAATAGCTTTTCTTCTTCTTCAATACAGCAACCAATAAGTTTCACTAGATTACGATGCTGAAGTTTTACAATCAGCTCAACTTCATTTTTCAGCTCTTCAAACCCTTGACCAGATTTTGTTGACAACCTTTTCACAGCCAACTGTTACCCATCTTCTAAAGTACCCTGAAAATCTTATTTGAGAGTTCTTGAAATTCTTATATAGATAATAAAAAATCATTGTTTGGGCATGGTTATACCTTGTATACTGTCCCAAAGCCACCTTCACCTAATTTGTTAACAATAGAGAAATTATCAGTAGCCTTGAATATGACGAACAAGTCAAATGTTGGAATATCCATGACTTCCTTCCCTATATTATAGTTGTCCAGTGTGACGATATTCAGAATTTTAGAAGTGTGACAAAATATACTTGATTTAAAAGACAAGCATCCACAAAAGTTACCCGACTTTCTTAGTTTCCTTTTCTTTGCAATTAAAGTCAATCCAAGAATCATGATACTTGTTACAAAGAGTGCACAGCCAACCGCAATTCCTACTAACTTCTTCTTGCCAATGCTCCCACGGCCTTCATCCCTAAAATGATCTGACCCTAACAGATAGTGTGAGAAATGATCAACATAGAGTAAAATATCTCAATAAAAGGCACTAATATTCACATCTACAATTGTTTTCTTGATGGCTCGAATTAAGTAAAAACTTATAGTAAATAGATAAGACAAGGGGAAAAGTAAATGATATTCAATAATCAAAACAGAGTACCTATCAATGAAGCAGGAACTCGCACATAGAGGTCTTGCCCCCCTGCAGGAAACTGTCTCATGTCCAATAATTCATCAAACCATATGAGGCAGCCACTTCCTTCACCTCGTATATCCAAATTCGAGTATGCCTTACAAGAACAGTTTTGCAGACATAATCTGTTACATTCGTCAAGGTTCATGGTCTTGTTATACCATGAAGAAGAAGTGTCAGGCAACTTGATGCCTGTGTACTTGTTAAACCCATCACTAGCTTTACAATCCAAAGAAACCCTTCTAGTGCAGCCACTTTTCCAATCTGACACATTCCATTCCTTAAACTTCTTTGGCTCATACCCTCTCAGGCATTCACAAAAAGGATTGTTACTAAGGTTGCAGATAGAATTTGAGCCACATAAGGCATAATTGTCACACGGATCAGGGGTACCTGTGGTCATCACCTGCCAGCTGCTTGTTTGAATTACCCAATCAAAACGCTGCCCTATGCCTAAAGGTGTCATTATATATCTAGAGAAGACTGAATTATTTATAAGATCAAACTTATAATATACCTCTTTTTCATTCGATACAAACTCAGAATTTATTACCGGATCCAGGAAACGATTCGAAAATCCCGTAAAAGAGAAGCCATTCCATGAACCAGCTCTAACCATCACCTTAGAACCTTTCAATTGAAAGCTTTGTGGATACCCTCTACGGTCTATTTTGAGTACATAATCTCCCCGACCTGGATTATCAGAACTTTTCCAAGATGACACAAATTTATCCAAACCCGTTTCTTGATCCCACCCAAGCTTCATTCCTGGCATTATGGTGTCACAAGGATGGTCAAAACTCTGCCATAAGAGTTGGTCGAAGTTACCACTATTACCACTACCATATCCATTTTTCACCACGATGTTCCCAGAATCCAAGAGTTGAGCAAAAGGGTTATAGGCTCTGTTTCTGGTTGATGAATAATTGGAGGACCACACTGTGTTGTTGTTTGTGGCATCAAGAAGCAAGAGAACTCCTCGATCATTTAATTGCAAAACACCATTTCTCCTATCATTGTTGAGAGGTTTGTCTCGGTTGGCCACCCAGAAGATTGTAGAAGGAGACTTCTTATACCATGCCCCTAAGTATCGAGCATTTGGAAGACCAGGGCTGAAGAATCCAAGTTCGAAAAACCCACTTGCGGAAACTAAAGTCTCGCCATCTCTAAGCAAGTTTCCTGGGGTGATGATGTCTCGTGAAGTGAGGGGTTTTATAAAGTATAGCAGCAAGGAGTAAAGATATAGAACTCTGAAACTCTCCATTATTGTGTTTCTCAAAACCTTGCATCAGCCACCCAGACCATTCAGGGGCATTTAAAAATATCTAGGAAGATTTTGTGAAGTCAGAATGCGACAGTAGGAATTTTCTTCGGTCTCGTATCGTGTTTTGAACAAGTGTGGGACTGTTGGCGCCGTGTTTCGAGGGAACTAAGAAATGTCTATCTTATAGGCGACTTTTTTGAGTCTATATGATAATCGTAATGCTTTATATCTATGTATAGAAATTTATATGCAATCAAAATAAAAATAGTGATAAATACACACACACAAGTATATAAAAGGTTCTAACTTTATAATCCATCCTCAAGCAACAGGGGAGCATACAATTTAGTCATTCAGATTCGTTTTGAAATGCTTTCATCATTGTTTGTCCGCATCAGTATAAAATATAATAGTAAAATTAAAACTAGAGACGATCAACTAACTCCGACGTCGCGTCACGCCTCATCTGCGACAAGTTCAATCCATTAATCAGGTGTAACATTATGTATGCCAAGTGTGACTACACATTCCATTAGGCTCACCTTGATTTACATACCAAAATAGGATGGAAGAACCACATGGGAATTAGGAAGTATTGTAAAGATGTGGAGTTAGTGTCACATTAAAACAACACACGTGGCAGGTGAGAGCGAGTCCACGCTCCTGCCTCCTGAGCAATTGATAAACTACTATGATTTTGAAACAACGAAAAAACTGAGAGCTCTTCATTCACCCCAACATCCTCAATGTAATCAGTAGCAATTTGCAGTTGAATAAGCAATTACAATCGATCCTAGGCGGATGCATTTTTATCATAATATCAGCAAAAATCAAGATTATCCTTACATAATAAGGGGAAGATCTTTACACTCGTTGAGAAAACTTTAACAATAAGATATTCTCGCAAGAATGCATCTCAATACAATTTCTGAGATGTGGCCTCCCCAAAACATCTGCCAGCTCAAAGGATTTGCATTAAAACTATATATTGTGAAATACATCAATGATGAAACAGCTGCAGGCACTTGCATTCACAGGCAGATAGAGTACAAGTGTACAACTAAATTTTGGATTATCAAAAATTTCTACCAGGAAGAACTATTATTGTTTTTTAAGTGCATCCATCTTCTCCCTAAGGTAGTAGAGTTTGGCCCTCCTTACTCGCTTCTTCTCAAGAACTTTCATCTCCTTTATGTTTGGTGAATACCTACCATACATTGCATAAAGCTTTAATCAAAACCAAATGCCACTTTACCAGCATAACATAGCTCATCTATAGGAAGGTCCATCAAAAGCTGAGAAGTTAGTACTCACAGTGGGAAGAGAGACTCAATCCCAACCCCAGCCACAAGCCTCCTAATTCTAAAGGTAGTATTAAGACCAGCATTCCGCCTTGCGATAACAATTCCTTTTATGATTGAAACGCGGCGCTTGTTTTCAGGAACTTCCTGTTATCTCAGTTTAGAAGGAAAATATCTGGTTAATATGTTGAACAGGACCCAGACATAGCAATGATATTATACATCTTCAAAACATATTCTCATACCACTTTGAGTTGCACAATGTAACCAGGTTGTATATCTGGTATCTCCCTGTGTGTTCTGACTTCCTCTACCGCTTCCTTATCTATAATCTACATTGCAAGATATCAGCAACTTTTACAGTGATAAAATTAAAATGAACTAATTAAAAAGGAAAATGAATAGTCATATACCTGCATAATGTGCTTGGCAGTTTTATCTAGTCTCTTAAATTTAATGCGAGGAGGGACTTCAGAAACAGGAGTGGAACTATCTTGAGAAGACTCCACAGAGCTTATCTGGGTCGACATAAATCTGGAAGCGGAATGAGGTGCAAGTGCAGTGGCTTGGTGAAACAAACTCAATCTAGAATCTCCAAGTATTGATGCTAAGCCATTTTTGGACTCAAGTCTTGAGAGTGCCACAGTCTGGGGAAATATCCTTGTCTGATGAAGATTTGAAGGCAGTTAAAACGTAAGGTTCCACTATTTCAAAATAACTGGCCATTAATATTAATAACATAGCAAAAAAAAGGGCTCCAATTTCTTATGTCATTTAATTTAGTCATTCATTCAAGCATATGTAACACTAACCAAAAAAAAAAAAACAGTTTATGTACATATAGTATTATGAAGAAACTTTAGTAGGACATGCAAGTTGTTGGATGACAAGAAACCTTCAAATCAAAAGCAAGCAAAGAAAAACTTGAAACATAATAAAGTGAGAAAAGGCCCTGTAAAACTAATTACTGTAAACAAGGTCCGATCACTTTGAGTATAAAAATTGTTGTGCCACGTACCAGGACCAAAACAGAAGACGTAATACAATCTCAATGTTAAAACCAGTCAAATAAGAATCATATAGTCACAAAATAAAGTGTAATTCAGGACCAGATTGTAGAGCAGCTCAACATGTTCCTATTATCTTTAATTCTTTATAGACATTAGGTGCATCCAGTAGAACCATTTTGGCCATGTCCTTTCATATATAAAAATGCTCAGTTTAACTTAAAACTTGTTGAACAAAACAGTTAAGTAAAGCTTAAGTATATAGCAGTTTTAATACCCACTCACACTTCACATAATCGAGGACATTATCAAGTTAAGCTGAAGAACTATTTATCAGCTTCAATACCAACGCACAGTTCACATGACACATGACAGGACATTAAAGTGAAACTATCATATAAGTGTCCATGACTTCATACAAAAACAAAGCTTCTTATGTTTGTGTTTATTAGTATATCAGATTATACTTATCATACAAAGCAAGATATATCCCTTCAGAAAGCTCAGAAAAAATAGCACCTCTTTATGCCTTCATTGTCGTAGTTATGACCTCCCTATGCTTGTGCAAAGTGATAATCATTTTCAGCCAATTACACAGGACCCACCATAAATGCGAGAAAAACAAAGCAAAAAGAGATAAAAAAGATGCAATGCAACATCCCAGTTGGTTCTATCCAAGACCCATCACCTAGAGGAGGAAGAGAAAAGAAGCCTAAAAAAATGGTGCAAAAAATCGACAGAGGAAAATGGAAACCCACGGAAGATACAGTATCACCATCGCTGGAGACTGATGGTGGCACTGATTAAGACGAGTTCAAATAAGGAATAGAAGGGAAAGTTTTCGATGATTGGATCAGTGAGATACATATAATGACCATAAAATATAGATACCATTATCATTTCCAGATGGCGTCAAAGAGGAAAGAGCAGAGCAAGAAGTCTAACCATACATATCTGAGACACTTAATCAGTAAACCAGAAATTCAAAATCAGCACAAAAATGAAAATATCGCAACTTCCCCGCATTTTACATAGCAGTAGTACCATCAGATCGCAATGAACGCTGAACTTTCTATGAGAATGAAATGGAGGCTTACATTGATCGAGGAGCTACGAGAGTAAACATCTGAGGAGGAGAATCGGATGCTCGAGCTCGTAACTTGAGACCCCAACGGAGATCGACAGAGAGATGATCGGAGTGATGATAGGATCCTGCGTGAAGCCATGGCGTTTTCAGATTATTTCGTCGCAGACTCGCTGGGTGACAGTGGGGAGAGAGGGGGTTAGGGTTTAGAAGGCGCTCACGTGCGCCGCATGTGAGCCTACGTCTTCCATTAACTAGCCGATTTAAAAATTTCTCTAAAAATAAATTAGTACTCGTATATTACAATTTTTACGGCTAAAAATAGTGGGTATTCCTCGCTTAAAATTGCAAAAACTTTCGTCTTAGAAATAATCTGTCCTAAATTTAAAAACTAGTAGAAGATTATTATTTTTTTAACAGTAGCAGATAATTGTTGATGGCATTGTATACATTCCTGTAAATACAATAGAGAGTTTCATCCCACTTTTACCTTGGAGTTATTAGTGTACACTGGCTAATTCTTTTTTTTTTTAAACCCAAAAAAAATATTTCCTTAACTCTCTTTTGTCTCTTAAATTTATCATTATTTTTTAAAACTATGCCTTTTAATTGTTGTTTAAGGGTTTTCTATCAAAAGATAGTATCTAATGCAAATGATTAAAAAATAAATTTTATAAAAACTCAACTAATTAGTTATATATATAATAGATAATACTGGTATCCAATGCAAATTAATGAACATAAGAGATACAGACACTATTAATACTACTATAATTATAACTCAATGAAATTAAAACCTCTAAAAGGATACAATAGCCTACCACTGGCCGGCAATAGGATGAAAACCACGTCGAACAACAAATAGAAAGTTGATAATCCATTCGCAAAACATGAGCAAGTAATATTGTTCTGGTGTAGAATACAGATGTCTGGCTTCAATGAATTAGTGAATGTTTATATTGGATCAAAAGATTTCCTAGGATATCTATAAGGCAGTATCGAAGAAAATGTTAAATAATGGCTCTCCCAGATATCTATAAAGTAGATACTGAGAATAACAATGAATCACTATGCACAATAGTGACATTTAGCTAAAAAGGGTGGAATGTGTGCACAGTGAAGCTAAATAGTAAAAAAAGATAAATCAAGAATGTGTACTTTTTAAGTTTAGCTCTTATTTATCGAAATTACGTTAGGATTGGACTCTTAGGTTTTGTGCGCCTTCTAATCCAAGCATTGTGATGTCACTCCTTTGATTATAGGCTAATTAGAATCCTTCCTTATTATAGGCAGATCTTGGTATTACTTGTCCATGTTGGGCCATTTGAAAATTGGGCCTCCTATAAGAGTCCACAACAAATACATTATAGCATCTACAATTAGGATCAAATGAAAATAAGAAAATAACCAAAAAGTCCCGTACTGCCAAATGCATGTATTGCCTAGATAAATATAAATTTTGTTTGAGGACCTAATTAAGTATAAGCGCAACCTAAAGTGTAACTGTATCTTCTAAAAATGAGTTGCACCTATTTAAGAACCCGAATCATACTCTTTGATTAGAAATTTTGTAATAGAGGACTTTTGAATAATTTCCTCCAAATTTGTGTGCCTGGTTTTGATCCCTAAGGCCAGTTTGATCTATTTTCTTGAAAAAAAAAAAAAGAGTGGCGGATTACTCTTCTATGACAAAGTACATATATGATCTACCATTTGTTTAATATCATTTATTTATAATTTATTTGATAACTCTCCCTCTAATTAATCAAACGAGGTGCATAATAATCATAGTTCATTTCTTTCATAATTCATTTCTGATTTCGTATCTCTTTCTGTTATGCACTAATTCCTTCATTTTTGTATCAGAATTATAAGATAAAAAAACCAGTACGTAAATGAAATATACGTGCATGGGATTTGTTGCCATTTCCATACCGTAGCAATGCAGAAAAACAAGTTAAGAAGGGTACGTCATAACTGCATAAATTAGACATGTTACTTATTAACGACTCCATTTGGAACAAAGTACATTGCACAAACTTAATTAAAATATATGTGTGTTTGAGATAGAGTTGAGGGCTAAATCGCGCGATGGACAAGATAAAATTCAGTTTGAGCTTGTTGGATAATTTTCTTATTATTTGGGATGGAGATACAAATGAAGAGCTAATGGGTAGGGGTGGAAACATATCAGACGCCTTGTCAAAAACCTTTGGACTAGCTTGTTAAGGATTTGGTTTGGATTGGCATGTTAGTAAAAAAGGTTAATTAAGTTTGGGCCTATTTAAAGGTCTGTTTTAGTTAATAGGTCATGTCAATGCTTACTAAGAAGCATATTAAACCTATTAGGCCCGGCCTACGCCTACTAATTACTCTATGCTGACCAAAAAGAGTCAATTACTCAATCTGAAAAAAATGAAATTGTATTAAAAAAATATCTTGACAGGCATGATCTTAAGAGGTCTCCTTAACATGTCTGATTTTCATTACTATTCAGTGTTTGATCTTAATAGGCCTTAGGCAGGCCAAACTTAAGCTGAAAATAATGCATGTAATAAGCCACGAGCTAGACTTATATCACCTTATTGCAAATAGGGATGGAAATAGGTCAAGTCAAGTCAGGCTTTGGCTCAATAGGCATGAGCCTGTAATAGAGGGGAAAGGCCTGAGCCTGAATACAGGTTTTTTTTTAGGCTCAGGCTTGAGCCTTCATAAGGCCTGAAGCTTTTTTAAAGGCCTACTTACGATGTAGACCTTTAAAAAGACCTCATATTACAGACCTTAAAGGTCATACTTAATTAATATAATATTATGTATAAAACTATAATTAATTAATTATACTTAAAATTATAATATAAGAATGAAAAAAAATTAAAATTATGTTATTTATATGATATAAATATTATTATATTTATTTAATATATAAACAGGTCAAGCCTGAAGGCTTACAGGCCAGGCCTTAATAAAAAAGGCCTGGCCTATTTACATATTTAGGCTTTTAAATAGGCCTTGAACTAGCCTTTTTAATAAACAGGTCAGGCCATACCAGACCCTAAATAGGCCAGGCCGTAGGCCGCCTGATAGGGGTCTAACTTATTTTCATCCCTAATTGCAAAACAAGCCTAATATTTTAAGGGTGAAACCTAGATTATTTCCATCCCTACTTTAGCGTCCAGCCACAAGATGAGGCTTAAGCTATTTTTATTTTTTGGGCTTTAAAGAGTGCGACCCATCACTGTGTAGAAAAGAAAAGGCTGACCCATAGATTTTATTGCACCTACTAACTTTATTACCCCTGCACCTACTTTATTTCCCAACGAAACGCCATCACCTTTGTATTTTTTTTCTCAACACACAATCACCTTTCACATACCTGGACTTTTTTTTTTTTTTTGGAAAAAAGGGAAATTATCGTTGTGGCACCCACCTTTTGTTTTCTCTCTCTCCTCCCATCGCACACCCAACCCCCTCTGGTTCCATTTTTCTTGTCTCTCGCCATCACCTTTCATTTACTCGGACATTGTTTTTTTTTTTTTCCCGCACTTGGATATTGTTATTATTTAACCCAGCAACATCACCTTTATTCATTTAATATATGAATAATTAATAAATGAAATGAATAATAATTATTTGATATTTACACAATTAAATATTTTTTATTTCAATTTTAGTATTTATCTTAAGATTTATGTGATTTTAATATTTTTCTTAAAATTAATGTACATATAATATATATTTTTAATTTAATAAGATATGTAGTATTTAATAAAATTCATATCCTTTCTGATCATTTTTCATATAAACTTGCTTTTCAACACAATCATTCAAAAACTTTTTTAAAAGTTAGATGAAAAAAAATCACTTATATTACCACCAATTCAAACATAAATTACATTACACAATCTAACTTTTAACCCAATTTTAAATTTACATAAGTCATACTGTAAAAAGATCACTTTTCTCACTTCTATTCTAAACACACTTTTTTAGGAATGTACTTTAAAAAATCCCAAAAAAGGGGGCAGAGAATGTTATTGTGTACAAAATTTAATTATACTATGCGTTTCATTACCTAACTATCATTTCATCTATTTTTTATTTCTCTCTGAATACATTATATATTTTGAGTTTGAAATATCCATTAAATTGTGAAGTTCGAGGAAATATTATTATTGTGAAGTTTTGGCCATAAATAAAACGAAGAAAATATTTGAAGTTCGAGAAAAGAGAAATAAAGGAGTGGAAGGGGAAGAATCAACTTTGAATGCAATTTATAGTATTTAAAATGTGTAAAATCCCTTATTCCTTGAACCCAAAAATATGTATTAGTAATTTAGTATACTCCCTAGCTACATAACTACAAAGAATTGCCTCCGTGATTTTGAAGGAGAAAACATGAAACAAATTGTACATATTCGTAATTTCGTACACTCCCTATAACTACAAAATTGCCTCCATGATTTACGGGATCTGCCGAACCTCTTTTTTCAATATATATATATATATATTAAAAAATCAATTTTGTGTTAGTTAATTAGATTCCAATAACATTTGTTGAAATATAAGCTATAGATATTAATTTAAATATTTATAAAGTGACTCATGACTTATGAGAAATAAAATTCTCATTTTTTGCATATTTGTTTAAAAATAGTTTTGCCCTTAATATATAAGTTAGCATGCTTTGTTACATGTATTATATGAATTATACTTTTATTTTTAATTTATTATTCTTATACTCCTCAATTCTTTCTCTTTATTTTTTAGTACTATAGAGTGTTAGAAGTTGAAAAGTGAAGTTTTAAGATAGGATTAATAAAGTTTAAGTCTTTTGTCCTTGTAAACTAGGTTAAATTTTTTTTATAAACAGTACTCTTCCATATTCTAAAATGGAAATGATATAATTGTCCTTCGGTGTTTGATTTTCATTTTATAGAATTAATTGTAAAAATCATATCCAAAGTTATGAAATATTTATCAAAACTTGTAAGACTTTTACAACATCTTGTGAATTTTGATTTGCTCCTTGTGAAATTGTTTTAGAAAGTTGTAAAATTCTTTTGAGAAATTATGAAAACATTGCTCAAATTTGTAAAACCTTTATTAAAACTTGTAAAACTCTTATCAGATCTTATGAATTAAAATTTGTAGCTTGTACAGTTATTTTGATAACTTATGAAAACCTTATCCAAATTTGTAAAACTTTTATCAGAACTTGTAAAACCCTTATCAAATCTTATTAATCAAAATTTGCAACTTGTGAAAATTTTTAAGTTGTGAAATTATTTTTAAGAACTTGTGAAAACCATACTTGAACTTGTGAAACTCTTATAAGAATTTGTGAATTAAAATTTGCAACTAGTGAAATGCTTTAAGGAAGTTGTGAAATTATTTTAAAAACTTGCATAAACCTTATTTGAACTTGTAAAATCCTTAATTATCAAAGCTAGTGAATTCAAATTTGCAACTTGTGAAATCCTTATCAAATATTGTAAATTTTAATTTACAACTTGTGAAATTATTATTAGAAATTGTAAAAGCCTTATCCAAACTTGTAAAATCCTTTATCATGAAATCATGTCTTTTTCTCTGCTCTTAATTTTAAACTTAGAGGGATAATTATATAATTTCATTTTAATTTTGAAAAGGACGAATCTAGCACTAACATCTCTTTAGTATTATGAATATTCGTTATACCTTTTTGTCTTTTGAAATTTTTAAAATTATTTTTATGGGATTTTTTCTTTTTATTATTGATTTTTTATGTTTTTTAGTGATGTTACAAATATTTAGTTATTATTTTCTTTTTTAGAATTAAGTTTCATGAAAACATCTTGTATTAAGAACCAAAAAAAATTTAAAACTTATAAAAGATATTTCTTATTTCATAAGTACTAGTCTAACTAATTTTGTATTTTTTGACTTATATTCTAATGATTGTTTTGTTCATATATTTCTTGTGTTAATTATTTTGCTAACTACTTAAAAATTTATAAAAAATAATTTTTTATTTTATTAAGTCTTCTTATTAATTATTTGTAATTGTAATCTATGGACAATAGTTTATCTCTGCTTATGATTTAGTGACTGTATTTATTTATACCATTTACACCTTAGTTTTGACTACATTTATATGTTAAATTAATTAGTACTTTTATTATTGTAATTTTTTTTTCTTAAAAAAACTAAAAATATAGTAAAAGGTTGTTAAAAAAGCTTTCAATCTTGTAGGGATAGCCATGACCCTTATATTCATCGGCTGAGCCTTGAAAAATAATTGTTTTTCTTTAGCCATACCATGTGCTGACCCTTTTCACCAGCTCTACCTTAACATAATACATGTTCATCTAATTTGATTAGATTAAGAGATCGAGTTGGTTAATATAATATTTTTTCTAAAAATATAAATAATTTTCCTCAATTCCCTCCACATCTCTCTTACTCTTACTTGATTATTATAAAGTTGGCATCAATAGAGGAAATTTAAAAAAATATTAAAAAAATATATATTTTATATTTAGAACTAGAATCAACTTATAAACTAGACCTATCATTAAATCTGTATGGAGTAACACATAAGTATATTTCCAACCAAGTTCATCAGGTCATTAAATTCAACTTTTGTCGCTTCCCCTGTTTCTTTTTAACTTTTTTTTGGTGAAGGAGTCTCACGGATCACATCAAAGATGGGAAAACCAAGTGACATAAGTAATGTATTAAAGGCATGCGTAGAATAGAAGTTGGCTGGCTTTTGAAGAATTTAGAAGCCGAAACCAGGAAGTTTCATGGAAGCTAGCTCCCACGTGTCCCAGACCCACACGCCCGGGCAGGGGAGCTTGTTCGTAGGCTGTCAAAATCTCTCTCTCTCTCTTTCTCTCCCTCTCCCTCTCTCTCTCTACATGAAAAATTATTTTTTAAAAAAATGTTAACTTAGATGTTAATAAAATAAAATATTATCTGGATATAGTCGCACAACTACTCCGTACGAGACTACGAGTCTACAACTAAATTATGTGTTCGCAGGGTTTCACATACGGTCACATTATTTCTCCTCTTCTTTGAGTATATAAAGGACACTTTCAGCTTGCACCAAGTAAGGAATGACATTTAAGTCATTAAAACTGTTTTAAATTGATAAAATATTTTTCCACTTTACCTGTGTATAACTAACGAGGTTTTGGAAAGAATGAGTACTGAAGTGTCATATTTAAGTACCAGATGAGTACTTTTTATGGGGACTTCTGGCCAAAAAAAAACAGGGGAAAATGTATGTTAGGACCTGAGGTAGCAAAATAATTATAAAAAATGACCAAGAAACATTCACATGCCAGACCTTTTCTGGTATTATTTCAAAAAAAAGTGTCCGGATATAATTGTTAATTGTTACTGATGTAGTTGTTAATTAGACTGATTTAGTTGTTAACGGGGACTGATATAGTTGTTAACTACTACTGATATAGTTGCTAACACTTTTTGAAATAATACCAAAAAAGTTTCTGGCATGTGAATGTTTCTTGAGGCTTTTTTGTAATTATTTTGCTACATTCGGCCATGAGATATATTTTCCCAAAAAACAATTTACGGGGACATGCATGCAATGTAAGGAATATCACTCATGATGAACTGACAGATTATTCTCTCTCTCGCACTTAGTTAATTGGGCCCTCTTCGATTTCCTATCGCACTCATTGATGCTTACAAGTTAGAAATTAAATAAAAACATTCACCAAATTAAACGTATATAAGAATTAATCGAACTTCAGCACTTCAAGAATATGTATTATTGTTTCATGAATATATAATTCTTGCACTACCAACACATAGTTGGTTTACAGCTATAACTCTGAGTAGTCCGTTAATTCGACGTTGGATTGGCGTATACCAATTGATATTTAAAAGAAAATTCTAGTACTCACAAAGCCATTATACTAGTCCTAGCGAGTAAGCGAGGTAGATCTATCACTTTGCTTTAGCTGTTTCTTTTTTTATAAGAAATGCTAATTCATTATTATTTATTATTAAAACAAAATTGGTGGGTTGCTGATTTATGATCCGGAAGACTCGGGCAAAGAACTCGTCACATGCCCATCAAAGTTCTAAAATAATTCTTGTACTCTCCTATTTCTTACTTTTAACTTAAAATGTAATATCTTAATTAATCTGTTTTGCCGTCTCCTAAATTTATAATTTATGACTTTTTTAAGAAAATTATTTGTATTAACTGCACATATTAGAAAAAAATTCATATTGTGGTATGTGATTATTATTATTTATGTAAGAACAAGAACATACTAGCTTAAAGAAGAAAGTGATTGAACTCATACATTATGCAACCACTGAAGTTTACTCAGCGTAGGTATACGTTCATATGTTTGTTTGTGTGTGTGTGTCGCTCCTACTGGGAAATTACAGTTCGACGTACATTTGTGTACGTGTGGCTCGTTTAGGGAAATTACGTACAGTTCGATGTACGTACATAATTAACAATATTTGAATCCTCACGTCCAATAGTTCAACAACGTGAAGCTTCCAGGAAGGAGAAGAGAAGATTCATCACCATAAACACACATTCTCTCTCTCTCTCTCTCTCTCTCTCTCTCTCTCTCTCTCTCTCTCTCTAAGCGATAAGAACACAGGTTGGTGCAAACGAAAGCCTTACGTAAGGATGCCTTTGGAAACAGGATCGGAACAACAGATTCAACAACAAGGACAAAAAAATCGATAACATAACGTACTAAAGAATAAAATCCCATAATAATTCATGATTGGTCTCTAATAATGTAGTGGCTCCTTGTCAACACACACACACACTCATTCATTATTAATACACTCTTGT
Organism: Acacia confusa; assembly: GCA_037074495.1. Lineage (NCBI taxonomy): Eukaryota > Viridiplantae > Streptophyta > Magnoliopsida > Fabales > Fabaceae > Acacia > Acacia confusa. The sequence continues at coordinate 9,134,695 of CM073509.1, forward strand.
GACACCTTCATAACGTAAGCTTCCAGAGGACAAAAGCAAGAGGAGGTTGTTGGAGTGAAGGTCCATAAAGATGCTCCATATAGTATGGACAAAACTTTACATTTTTTTTAGGATACTCGCTCTAGATACAACTCTTCTTTACAAAAAGTCTTTAATTTCATTTTGAATACTTTTGTATATATAAACTTGAAGATATAGCTATGCTGCATATAATTAAAGAAGTTACATTTGCTGAAGATGAGTTGCCCACATCTGATTAATTATAGATATAAAATGGAAGATCTTTATATATACATAACTAAAAATATGTTTCTCACGGCTGAATTAGAGTTATCACTCATGCATATAACTATCTAAATGCCTTTAGACGACAAAATGAAATGGGAATTTTTCAGCAATTTTGCTTGTAAGTTATCATCACTCATTGTATGGTACTCTTTTTAATCCTTAATGTAATACATATTTATCTAATTTAATTAAATTTAAAAATTTAGTCAAGTTAATTAGCATAACAAGTTTTTTTTTTAAAAAAAAAAACACCCTAATCATCTTTTTCCACAATTTCTTACCAATCTCTCTTTTATTTGATATTATATTATAGATAGTATCAATTCCTTATTAATATGGATAAAATATAGTAAATAAGTCTTGAAATAAAAACCAACCACTACAAAAAAAAAAAAACCAAATCAAATCAAATTACCAACGGCATCAGTTCCGCCTCTCAAAAGTACATGGCAAGAAAATCACTGGTGGCCACTTCGTACTTCGTTTAGTTGAAGGTGGGACTCCAACCTAAAGACCTCTAGCGCGTATTTTGATGCCTTTACCATTTGAGTTGTTTTGACATTGCATTATTTAATTACTTCACACACACACACACACACATTATTTTTTATAAATCATTAAAATATAATAATAAAAAATTATAAATTTTAGTGAAAGAATTTCATAGGCAATTTTTGTGATAAATTATTCATGGAAATTCTGTCAGCGATGCGTCGATAATTACTGATGAAAAAAGCTCCATCGGTAATTTATTAGAAAAATTATTTTCTAACTGAATTTACTTAAGAATTTTTCCGTCGAACGTCCGTAGGCAACTTTTTTTATGGAAAATCGATCGGTATATAGCACTTCTTTTTTTTAGTGAAAATCAACACCCCAATTAAATCTTACGTTAAGCACGAGAGGAGTATCAATATAATCAAGTTTATATAAATATTGTTTTTAATGATCACTTTATTGTGTTGGAATTACAATATTAAACTTGCTCCTTGCTTTTTAGTAGGAAAATACTTAAGTCAAGTTTCTTACATCCTTTATATCAAGTTCTTTAATAATATATGACTATGTAATCTATTTTTGAAATATTATCATTTTATTATAAACATACTTTAACAACGAAAAAGGAAACATGACCATGCACTACTACATAAGAGATTTTTAACGTTTGTTTTTAGGACCCTAGAAAAAAACATATTAATTCATTGTTTTGTTATATTGCTAAATATATGGGCAGAAGCAGAAATGAAGAATATTCTCATTACAAGCATCATCAATTGTATACATGTTTATGTTGTGGTAGTTCCAAATGCCCAGTACTTGTCAACAATATAAGACAACCAATAACCATAATTTATCCCTTAAAATCAAAGAAAACTAAAAGTGGAGAGGATAGAGGGCAATACACTTATACCATTGAAGACCTAGCTAGGGAGGGAGATAAGGCTCAAGAGTGAAATCATGAGACCATGGCTACCAAAGCAAAATCAATATTAAGATGTGAATATAATGGGTCAGGGGAAGTGAAACTTGACAAAGCAAAGGTGAAGATTCAAGAGCGAGAGATAATGGTGTAGTTGACTGTGTGTCTGTGTGAGGTCGAGGACGCGACTGGAATCGAAGAGGAAGGTGGAGGTTGCAATAGGGTCAAAGAAGGGGTCGAAGGTCGCGTCTGGAGTCGAAGAGGGCGCCAGACGATGCAATTAGGTCATCCTAGGGCTCGGAGAGGGTGAGCGAGGAGGCGAAGGCGCAATTGGGAGAGGAGAGGTGATCCGAATCGAAAAACAAATATGAGTGTTTAAAATATCTTTTCAATGATTGTTTTCACAAAACAGACGTTGAAAGATAAGCTAAAATTTTAAAATTATTACTGTTTCCTTTTTAACCTTTGATTTTTAGGAGGTTAATTAATTAGTAAAATTAAAAGTACTTTTTATATAGTAGTGATATGCGATTGCAAAATTTGAGATAATGAATATAGGGAAGTTGAGACAAGTATGGTAACTTTTTAAAAAGGTGTCATGTTCTAATCTCTATTCAAAGTGTTCTAGTTCTAATATTTAATATTAAACCTCTTCCATTTTCCCCCCAAATATTGTTATGCTTTTTCCCAACAAATATATTACCACGTTTTAATATGGATCCGCAGAGAAATGTTACAGCAAAACAAACACTATTACAGTTAATGCGATGGGCCATTTTCACCTAACAACTATGACCTAAGCTACATATAGAGTTCACCCTACACTACATATATAGTTCACGGGTGATATTATGAACTAGGTCATTCTCTTTTTCACCCGGCCATCAAATTCCCATTTTCATATGGTGTGTTAAACGAGGAATAAATATTATTCATAAAATAAATTATACTGGAGAAACTAATTAGTTTACAAAATCTAATTAATTTGCAACAGCAACATTCTAGTATTCTACCTGTATTGAGAAAGTTAGTGTTTGTGAAGCAATTTATCAATAACAACCAATCAAATTTTGGACAAAAACTGAATTTGGAGTTTAAATTTCCAAACAGATATCCAAAAATAAACCCTGACACTCATTTAATATTCAACAAAAAGGTCACATCTAAACATGAGGAATATTTGAGTTATATATATATATATATATATATATATATATATATATATATATATATATATATAATGGATTTAAAAAATAATTATTTTCATAAAATGTCAATAAAAAAAGTGAAAATAATGATAAATTAAAAAAAAAAGTTCATTTTAATCATTGATAAAATTTTAAATCGTACAAATAGATTCCAAGACATCATAATTCACTGCAATTATTCCAACCCATCTCATTCTCTTTTAACAAAAATGAAAACAAACAGTGAGATTCAAAAATCCTTTTCCCCCTCATTAATTCAATCAGTTATCTCTCTATATATAACACCCTCTCTTTTCATCTCGCCTGCCCTAACCTTCAAATTCTTAAACCTTTAGCCACCGACACACAGTGACTTCTTCTTCTTCTCACAAAAGCCCATGTATACAAACAAAAGCAACGAACGAAACATAGTAACTATGCACCAATTTGCAGGTTCTTCTTCTCCTTCAACTATGGATTTAGATTATGGATGGGAATTCGACTTCGAGGATTTCTTCCCCTCCATGGTTGCAACCTTGGGAGCAGATGGGTTCATAGGTGAGCTCTGTAATGGATTCTACCTTCTCATGGACTCGAACAAGGGAGTGATAACGTTCGAGAGCTTGAAGACGACTACGACGCTGCTCGGCTTGGATGTGAGGGACGAGGAGCTTGTGATGATGTTGATGGAAGGTGACTTGGATGGAGATGGTGTTTTGAGTCAAATGGAGTTTTGTATTCTCATGTTTAGGTTGAGTCCTGGGTTGATGATGGACCAGAGACCTAGAATGTGGGTGGACAATATGTATTAATAATTAGTTAACATGCAATTTAGTTAATTAATGTAATCTATCTCTTGCGAGTGTGTGCTTCTCTAATTAATTAAACCAATGTACCAGGCCTTTAAGTTTGGACAATGTATGATCTTTAACTTACTAATTTGTAATTAAGTTCTCCATTAATTATTTCTCTCATTCAACAACACTTCAATCAATTAAAGTGTTGGTAAACTATGAATCTCACATCTATAAACCTCGTATCGGGAAACCTTAAAAATGAAGTTTGATTTATTAGTTTAATAGGCTCTCACACTCACTCAATTGTGATTTACGAGTTTACGATTTTAAGATGTTTTTGCTTTTCCACCCAATTGGCTAACCTTGTGAGATTTTTTTAATCCCTTTTGCATGTGCTTGTAGCGGTGTTTTTTCTCGCAGAAATTACAGAGAACTTCTTATTATGTAAATTCTAACAAAGCTTTATGTATATATAGTGTTTTCACATGCAAAGTTTATTATCTATGAATATGGTAGCGAGAAAATTCTATGAGAAAGCTGAAAGCAAATTCACAAAAATTTATCTTTAATATATGATAATAGCAGTGGAAGTTGTGAGGGAATTTTAAAATTTTGTCACCAATTCACTTTTTTTAGTGAGATATACCATATGACATGCCTTCTCCCATTTACCACCACTCATTCTCATACTCATTTGTTAGAAGCAGTTTCATGTGTTTGCTTGGATTGAAAGAAAATGAAAAAGAAAGAAAAAGTTGAGGAACAATGAGGTGGGTCCCACCCCATTTTCCTCCAAAAGTTATATCCACAAGTGGAGAAATTTGGAGGAAAAAAAATGTAACGCTATGTTTGGCCTATCTTTCATTTTCGTACTAGATTTTTATATTAGTTATCACTAATGTTGGGTAATATATAATTTATTTATTTTATTATATTTAATTATGAAAAAAATTCCAATTTTTTATTTTGTTTGCCTTAAAAAATAAAATTTTTGTTAAATTATTTGGTTTTAAAATATATTTTATCATTCTAAATTATTTAACTACGTTAGTAATATTAAAATGATTATTTAATTGTGATATTTAATTTAATAATTTAATTTTAAGTATATTTATTTTAATAAATAATTAAGTGTATTATAGTCATCAAATATTTACTTATTTTCTTTGCTTCCAAATTTCTCTCACAGTCTCACCCATCCATAACAACACTTTCTCTTTCTTTTTATCTTCCCCTCATTCTCTCTCCTCCCAACTTTTCTTTCTCATCCAAGAGTTTATTTCACCTATTGGGACCCTATACTTTTTCCTATTCTCAATTTGCGGCCTCGCTTGTAATGGGCTCACCAATTTGCAGGTCTCTAACATCATTTATAAGGCAGAAAGCTGTTAGGCCGAGATTGACAACTTTTTTTTGCATCATTATTGATTTATTGTAATCTCCACAGAAAATAGTTAACATACTAACCATTTACACTCTCACATAAATTAAACCCAAATCTTTATTGTAATCTCCTAAATTAAAAGGATTAGAATGATGAACGATATTAAGTTGGAAATCTTTTGTTTTATACTTTGTTCTTTATACGACTTATGTTAATTATGATCTCAGTTTCCACTTAAAAAAATGGGGTACAACAGGAATAATGCAATAAACACACTAGATAATGGCCCAACAAATTTTTTATAGTTAGAACCAATAAAATGTTATAATCCTCGTATATATATAAAAAAAAATCATATATTGTGTTTTATCATAAATTTTATTATTATTATTTTGTTTGCTACAAGTTTTTCTGGAAATCATTTGCCCCTCTGTAGTTAATGTCTAACCCTTTTGACGGAAATGGGAGAAAGAGCCTCTGGCATAGGGAGAAAGGGGGATTGTAAACAAAATAATCAAATCATATAGGGAAAGCTGTACCAAGGCTCCTAAAAGGAAATTGATGAAAGAAAATTGTCAATCTTAAAATTGTGCTATAATCTTGTGGGACTTTTTTATAATATTTTTTATATGTGAAAAGACATAAATACCTCATACACTTGTGTTGACAAGTCTATGTTCATGTTTTTAAAAGTATATATACCTGTATTGACAAGTTTATGTAAATGTATTGATGAATGATCATGTTTTGACAAGTTTATGAGCATGTTTCAATAAGTCCATGTGTGTGTTAACAAATCTATGAGCCTCCATGGGCCATTTATATCTTTTTACATATAAAAAATATTGCAAAAAAGTCCCATAAGACTTCAACGCAATTTTGAGATTTCAAGGGACCATTTTATCATATTTTTCCCTTACTCAAGACCCAGGTACAATTTTCCCAAACAAATAGTAAAAATTTATTTTAAATTTTTTTAGATATATATATATATATATATATATATATATATATATATATATATATATATATAGAACTTGCAATTAATTCATATATGATCATATTTAATAAGGGGAGGAACAGAAGGTAGCAAATAATAGGGTTAATACCATTATTAATCCTTATAATTTAATCAAATTTTAGTTTTTGTCCCTATAATTTCAAATCGTTAGTTTTGATCCTGATAGTTTCACAAAAACTTAATTTGAATTTAACGATTAATCTTATATGATAATATTTTATTTTTGGCAAACTATAAAACCATGGTTTCAAAAACCTTTTTCCGTAAGTCTAAACAAAACTCCTCTCACTTAGTTACCTCATAAATCATAAAAAACAAATCCAAACGTATATTTAAATTCAAACAAATTCCTTATGAAACTAAAAAAACCAAAACCAAAATTCAATCAAATTGTAAGAATCAATAATAATATTAATCTATTCGAGAGAAAAAAAAAATATTAGTCTAAATTAACATGATATTGAAGTTTAACTCAAAAAACATAAAGTACTATATATTGGAAACTAATTTAGTTTTATGACAATTTTAATGTATTTGACTAATTTTAATAATACACTTCAATTAGTTATAAATGTTTTATATAAAACGAACAATAGAGGGTGGATGGAAGTATGGGAGGCATCCTCACCTGTCCCCTTTAATTCGGTTATGGATTGAGCATACACCGTACTTGGCCCTTTCATGGGACATTGGATTATTTTTATATATTGGATGCTATATAAAAAATAATTTACAAATATTTGTGAAAGTGAAGAAATAATCTAAATGGGGAGAAATAACTCAATAATAGTCTGTTTGGTTTGATTTTATGGGAAAGGATTACATTACAAGTAATCTTGATACAATATATTGATTACAATATTTGATTGGACTTATATAATATAAACAGGATTAGATTTTATAATATTGATTACAATTGATGTAATCAGGATTACATTGTTAAAATTAAGGAATAGGGATACAAACATCATGTAACAAGTAAAAAAATATTATTGCCATTATAATTTTTTAAATTTGACCAAGTATCCACTCATAAATACTGTTGAATATTAAATAATTAGTACAATTAAATACTTTAAAAAATTAATTGATGGCACATTATACTGTTTCAACTATTAAATTTTAAAAAATTATTATGAACCAATCGTGTTTACCGCACAAATTGAAAAATTTTAGATGAACTCAACGTTACATTATATACATAGGAACCGGCTTACATCCGCTGCCACCCTTTTCCTTCATACCACGTCGTTTTGGCGCAAAAATTGATCCTTCTTTTTTTTTTTTTTAAATATTTTAAGGTGCTAACAAATAATAAAAATATACTTTAGGATACTGACCTGTACCAAAAAATTACTTTATGATCTTAAAAAATCATTTCAGAGTATTTTAATACATAAAAAATACTGAAAAAATATTTTAGGATCTTAAAAAAATATCTTATAGTATGTTTTTAGTGTCAGTCAGTAACCAGTCAGTGCCCAAAATATTTTTTTTAAGATCCTAATACAATTTTTCAAGATCATGAAATATTTTCTCAGTAATAGTCAATATCTTGAAATATCATTTTAATACCAGTCGGTACCCTGAAATATTTTTTCAAGATCATAAAATATTTTTTTCAAATCATAAAATAATTTTTTAAGATCATAAAGTAATTTTTTAATACAGGTCAGTATCTTAAAGTATCTTTTTATTATTTGTCAGTACCCTAAAATATTTATAAAAAAAAAAAAAGAAGAAGAAGGATCAGCTTTTACGCCAAAGCAACACAGTATGAAGGAAAAAGATGGGAGCGGAGGATAAGTGCAGCGGATGTAAGTCGGTTCCATATATATACAAGTGATTTTGTCTCTTGATATATTATTCTTATTATCTAAGTAATCCAATCAAACGTTTTCGTTTTCATGTTTATACATCATCTTTTACTTAATAAAAAACCAAACAAATTCATATAATCATCATTAAATTATATTATATTTATTACATTCCATTACATTATCTCTTGTGAATTAAACGGTCAGAAAGTGATGAGTCATATATGTTATGTACCTAACCTCATCTTCTCCACAACCTTACTCTATCTTTTTGACCTCACATCTCAAAACCACACAGTGTTCCATTGACTTGTGGAAACTCCATTATTATTTGGTATTGGTTTTTATGACTACACTCCAAAATAAGACACTGATGCATGCAACCCCTCACTTCTGTTTTTGCTCCTCTCAAGTCTCCATTCATGGAACCTCTCACGTCTCTCTCTCTTCTTCCATCCACACATTCACTCCCACGTGGCACCCTTCCCTCTTTTGCTCACATCTCATAAAAAGATTCAGTCATGTCTTATAAAATATAATATCTTTGAAAAATGAATTGGATACCTTTTGTTATTTTCTTTCGGTGTGGGTGTTAGTTCCAAAGCGAGGCAGCCCATCCGCCGTTCACGTGAATCTGGCCCCACATCCTGCCACGTAGGAATATGGGCGACGTGTCAAAAGGAATTTTAAGAAAATCTGAAAATATCTGGGAGGATCCACCGGGTGAGACGCTACGTTGTTTGTATCCACAAGTAAGGAGACACGTGGCGATGATTTATCTGGTGGGGCATTTGTCCCCGCGCCTGACTAAATCGTATCCACTCGTTGTTTAGTGTAGGCTTTTTGGCCGCCTAATTAGAATCCGCGTCTCAAATCTCACCATTCATCACATCTCGTCTTATTCTCCACGTTCCAAGTTGCACATTCTTTACTTTTCAGACCATACGGTTCAACTTGCATGTTTTTCTTTTTTAGCCAGCGGATTCGACTTGCATGTTGATGTTTAAAATTGTCTAAGATACAAGACTGATTTTATTAAAAAAAAGTCATTGCATCACAACATTTAACGTATGTTTTATAACGCGGACGTTAGACGTACACTTTTTAACATCAGTTTTTTAAAAATATTAGAGAAAATTATAAAAGTGTCATCGTCTACTTTTTAACGCCTATTTTTTTTTTAAAAAAAGGTATTAATTGGAAGACGTTGAATTCATATTTTATAGTAGTGGACTCTGTGAGCTTGATCCTTCCTTTTGTGAAACTCATTTTTAGTTTTCTTTAATATGCAACAAGTTTCACTATAACAGGATGTGTATCGGGTGCACATTAGGTGTCAAGCACTTTATGTGCCCCTTAGGTGCCCATCCCTCTATTAGAGGGATGGGCATATTTTTTTTAATTTTTTTTAATTTTTCTATTTATTTATATTTAAATTATATGCTGCTTTCTGGAAAAAAATTTTCACCCAGTATCTCAAATTAATTAGTTTTCAATCCTGCATTTAGTAATATTTATCTGTAATGCCAGTATAATGAAAACTAATTAATTTGAGATACTGAATGAAATTTTTTTTTCCAGAAAGCAGCATATAATTTAAATATAAATAAATAGAATATATAAAAAAATTAAAAAAAATATGCCCATCCCTCTAATAGAGGGATGGGCACCTAAGGGGCACATAAGGTGCTTGGCACCTAATGTGCACCCGATGTGTATCTTGTGAAATACATCTAAATTACTGAACCTATTCTAAAATAACATGAGAAATTTCAATATCAACTTCTGAGATCCATATCTCTTTCTTCTAAACTCCATTGAGCTTTATAGTAGTGTTTATGTGTTATGTTTGAAGTTTAGTTTCATATAAAATAAGTTTCATCTCAATCATATAAGTGGTTTGAGAGATATGTCTAAGATATCAAACCTCTGTCATGTTAAATGAAAATAGAGTACAACAAAGTGGTCACTCAATTTATCATCTTTAGAGGTACCACTTAAGTGATCACTTGAATGAAGTTGATATAACTTCCATATAAAACATTTTAACTCTGAATTGAATACAGTTTAACTTTCATTTGATCACAAAAACCTCCAATATCGCATCAAAGAGCTTGAATCTTGATATTCTCATTAGATCTTGCAAGATCTTCTTTCTTCAATTACTATGTCCTTTTTATCATTCTAATTTGATAACTCCTTGCTTTCTTTGACTTAAGATGATGAATTTTATTCTTTCTTCACTCTTTTTCCTTGTTTTTCCTCTTGATGATCATTCTCTATAACCCAATTAGATAGATTCTCTGTTTTCTTGACTAATATAATTATCAAATTCTTTAATTCGATCCCTCCACGCTTTTTCTCACTCTCTTTCTTAATTATTATTATTGAAAGAATATCAATAAAGGTAAATTAAAAAATACTGATAAAAATAAGAAAAAAATATTTTATATTTAAGATCAAAATTAATTTTCTAAATATGTCGTATCTTAAAAGATGAAGGAAGGGAGCATACATTTGCATGAGAAGAATAATAAAGATGAGCGATAAAGGAGGAATTAATTAAATATCACTATAAACATCCTGTGTGTTGTAATATGATCGTTGGATAACAGAAGGAGCCCTCTAAACTCATAAAAAAAGTAGCTTTGGAGATAAGGTAACCTATGCAATTTGTCTATCAAGAGTTGTTAGATTGATGATTATGTTCTACATCCTTTGAAATATGTGCATTTGCAATGACTGATTTACCAGGACCACGCATAATAACGTCTTTTTCTTTTTTCCCTTTTGTTATACACAATGCTATTTTTTTTAATATTATCTAATTCAAAATCTACAGCCACTTAATTTTTTATTTTAGATTAAAAAAAATGGATTAAATTCTTATCATATAAGTTATGAACTAATGCAACAACATGCTGCTTCGATTGATGAGACATTGAAGTCAAGGACTTGAGGTCACATAAGTCAAAGAAACCTCACCGGCAATTTTGTAAAAAACTTTTTTCATCTTACAACGCGTTGTTTTGGGGAAAAAAAAAAAAAAAAATCCTTACAACGCGTTGTCAATCGAAATGACGATAATACCCATAGGCTTGTACAGAAGAACCCAGGAAATGAATGGCAGAGAAGCAATGTAATTCGTGAGTGAAGACGAGGGTCAAAATTAGGATTCGTTGTATTTATCATCCGGTGGGGAGGAGAGGAAGCAAGAAGAGAAAGAGGAAGGAGAAGGAGAAGGACAAAAATGGAGGGTTGTACGCTGTGTGGGAAGAGGGCGAGGATGTACTGTGAATCGGACCAGGCTAGGCTGTGCTGGGACTGCGACGATAAGGTTCACGGTGCCAACTTTCTGGTGGCAAAGCACACAAGGGTTCTTCTCTGCCGTACCTGTCAGTCTTTTACTCCCTGGAAGGCCTGTGGTCCGAAACTCACGCCGACTCATTCCCTCTGCAGCCACTGTGCTTCCGATTCCAACAAGCATCAACTGGTAGAAGATGATCGTGATCATCGTCATCATGATCTCCGTGATATTCCAGATCGCGAAGACGAGGATGATGATGGTGGTGGAGATTCTAGTTCCGATTCCGACTCTGGTTATGAAGATGACGACGAAGAAGACGAGGGAGAGGATGAAGAGGAGGAGGAAGGAGAGAACCAGGTGGTTCCATGGTCTTGCGCTTCTGCTACGGCGTCATCGCCGCCAGTTGCGAGCTCTGCTTCGGCTGGTCCTGGTTTGGCCTGGAAGCGGCGGCGAGCGAGTTCGTTTGTCGATTCCGATGTAGGTTTTCATCTCTTCAAAGAATTTATCTGAATTATTACTGTTAATGAATTCGATTTGGAACCTATAACAATTTTCTATCGGGTTTTTAACTGTAATTTCTCGTAGGCCAAACTGGAACCGTTGCTAATTTCTCTTCGGTTTCGCTAATGCAGGATGAGATCGGTTGCTCTTCTTCTGAAATGCCGTCTGCCACACAATTACCAGACGATGATTCATCTTCTTTGAGTATCCTCAGGCCATGGAAGCACCCTAGAACTACTCAGCAGAGCCAATAACATCTGGTTGGAGATGATGCGCGATGAGGATTACAGACCTGGAGCGTTGATTTAGAGTCTAGACACTACTAACTCCAATGTTTTTTTTCCTGACTCTATACAGCTTCAACATTACAAAACTCTACATGTATTCCATTTGATTCTTTTAACAATGGATGAGCGATTCACCCAGCTTTGGAATTCTATTATGTTTTGGCAATTCTGGAAACTGGCTTCAATAGTCAATATCTGATTATAATTGTTCTGAATATCTTGTGACTAAAATTTGAATTTGACTTGTGATTATTGCAATTAAAATTTGAAGACCTGTTTACCAAAAAAAAAAAAATTGGAAGACCTGGTCATAAACGGATCCCATGGGTGGATTAGGATATACTGGGGAAGATGGGAGAGGAATTTGCGTGGATCACTCATATGAGACTGATTTTGTAGATTTGGCCTGAATATTTTTTGAACGAGTTACAATGGAAGTTACTGTAAATTTGTTTTTGTTTAAACTTGGGTCTGGTCTTTCTAGGCACTGTTTTTTGCCTTTAGCTTTTCCTTTCTTATCTCAGACTTATCTCTTGTGGAGGGTTGATGTGGTGGGACAGAGTAGGAAATAGGATTGAAGGGGTTGTTGAGGCAAGTTGAACTTTTGTCGCATAGCTCAATTCAGTGGCATACTTGATTGGCGAACAAACGGCAATGCTGCTTTTGGCAAGTTTTTATTTATTTATTTTTGAGATAGGGTGTTAAAAATAACTTTCAATTTTTATGAAAAGTATTTCAGGTAATAATAAACTATTTTTTAGAAGAAAAAATAACCATGAATTTTTTTAATTTGTGGTAAAATTATTAAACCTAAATAACTTTAACCTATTATAATAGGAAAAATTCATCTTTTTTTCTTTTGTGGGAGAAAATTGTTAAATTACTCTTACAAATTTACATTAATTAAAATAAAAGAAAAAGTGTCAGCATCCCCATTAACTCACATCTCATCCTTCCCTATTTTCTAGAAATCTCGTTGGGCATCCATATAGGACCTTTAAAATTATGAGTATCATTTTACCAAAAAAAAAAAAAAATTATGAGTGTCATGTAAAACATTTATAGTTCCATTTGCCATTAAAAAAGGGATTATGCATCGATCTATTATGAAGTGAGTGTGCTTTGACTTCTTCTTATCCCGTACTCTTCCAAAAGCTATTCATAATTCATTATTCAAAAGTTAAGAAATTTTATTTTCCGCTGACTTTTACTTGCATAATTGGGTGTTTTATCTAAGTTAAAAGTATCATAAGTGGCTTCAACTTGTTTTCTAATATGAGTCATTCACTGCCCCTCTCATTGATTTGTCATGGACGCCGCAGATGCCCATAGAGGTTTTTGAAAAATAGAGGCAAAGAGCGATGTGAGTTGGTAGGAATGGGGTTCTGTTTTTCACTTTTTTTAAAAAAAAAATTATGTAAAATCTACACATTAAGGACTAATATGATTAGCACGTAAGACGTGGAGTTCTCACAAAAAATAAATCTCAAAGATCCCAAAGTTAAGGTCTATTTGGTTATTTCCCTCAAAGATAGATTAAAGATAATTCAAGTGGGTTATTGTTTGTATAGGCATGTTGCTCATGATCTCCATTGTGCTTTTCTAATTGCTTCACGAATTACATATATTACTCCCCCGGTCTTAATTATAAGACAATATTTGAGGGTTGGTTTTGATCCTAATTATAAGACAATTTTTTAGTTTTTGCCAATTTCTTCTTAAAATACCCTTATTTTATTTATCTCAAGTGTGTTTGGTTTTTTGTAAGTATATATGTATATAGGTTGCAATACACACACATGCACATACATGTGTATGTCTATAAACATGTGTGTGTCTATATGTGTGTATGCGTATGATAGATCTATATGTATATATATATATATACACATATATGTATATCTAATAAGACCATTATTTCAATTAGAAAACATATGAAAAGGAAAATTGGTCGGAGAGATATGTGGTAGAGCTGTTGATTAACTTTTACTTATGTCATTTTCAATGTATATAAGGGCATTTTAAGAAAATAAGTAAAATTAACTAATTTAACTTCTCTCCTTAATTTTTTAAAATTGGTTAAATATACCTTATAATTAAGATTGGAGGGAGTAATATATAATATATTAAAAAGGGATGAAGAAACAGCAGAAACATTCAAAGATTCCAATACGAGGACTTAGTGTGGCTAAACTGGAAAAGATCTCGAGAGAGCAAGAAAAGTCGGCGGGGGTGACTCAGACATCGTGGGTCCCACGTATATAAAGCAATGGGGATTAAATACTCCAGAGTTAACGGTTTTGTTAGATTAACAAAATTTTATTGTGCCAGATGAATCTTTAAAAAAACATTATTGTTAAATTCATACCTACACCCAAAATACAATAAAATGTATGCATTGTTTCTTCCCCAATTAAATATTGGGATTTGGGGTGATGAAGGTTGGTGGATAAGAGGATTGCTGATAACAAGCATTACAAAATTGTAGTATTAGGCATCTTAGAGAAAACGAGACCTGCATCACATAAGAGTAGTCATGCCTCATAGCTTACAAAATCATTGTCCAAATTAAAAAAAAAAAAAAAAAAAAGGTACTAGCTTCAATTCTAGTATTCGGACAAGAATCTCTTTGTTTTCCACAGTAATTATCACCAAAATTACAAATACTTTGATGCTCCTACTCTAGTCCTGTTTATATAAAGCAGGTCATCAAAAATTGTATATAAATATTTAATTTTATCTTTCATTCATTATTTTATTATTGTGTTATGTTAATATTTTCTTAGAAAGTGTGTACTGAAATAAAATTGAATGATAGTTAAATTTTAAAGTAGAGTTAATAAAGTTTAAAAAACATGTTAAAAATATCTTATAAATATGACTTAAAGAGTATCTTTTATATATATATATTAGGAAAATGGTTGAATTCACCCACAATCCAAGAATAAGACGAAATCCCCTTTTCTTCTAAATGATACCAAATTTACCAATGCGAGCCAAAGTGAATTACACGCTCGGCTTGTTCATAAGCTTAAAAGCTCATCCCCGCAAAACGATATCGTTTTAGTTGCAACGACCCTTTGAGGCCTTGACCCCTTATGGGCCAGGAAAATGACGATTCATGCTTGAGAAGTTACACATTTACACTTTCTTTTTGGTCATTGAAAAGCAAAAATTTGGGAGGCAAAAGGGGGAAAAAATCAACTCAGACTTGAGTTGAAACTCTCGACCATTTTTGTCAATCTCTTTATGCCCATTTAGATATTTAAACGACAGGTCTAGCTTTATACTTACAGATCGGAAATAAAAAAACCAGAAAATCAGTGGCAGAAAAGCTTGCCCATCTACATCGAAGAGTATATACCACATCAGAACAGAGGCTACAACAATCTTTGGATGGCCTAAAGAACCGAGATCACATCAAGCCAATACAAGAACATTTGTAAAATCTTTCCAGTGTTCATACGCAAGAAATGCTCCCAGTACAAAAGTAATAAAGAGAACGTGGGCACCCGAGAACTTATATAAATATATATATATCCCCATATCATTTTTAGCCAATCCCAGTTGGGGATCACATGCATTCTGCAATTTAGTATGCACAAAAGAAGAAAGTCAAGACACATGAAACCTATGAAACAATTTGATAGCAGGGCTGAGCCAAGCAAAAGAATCAATAAGTTGGGAGAGACCACATGAAAGAAGAAGAAAGTGAGTGTAAATATCTAAATGGGCATAAAAAAAGAGACAAAAAGGTAAACGCACACCTGTCGATGCAGGGGGAAGCTTAAGCTGGCTTCAGTTAATCCTCTGCGTAAGCCAATAATTTACAAGTTAATTTCATGATCAGCGTTCATGGACAAAACATTGGAGATCAATGATCCAGCTGTTTGGCCATTATGTCCAGTTATAAAATAGATTAACTAAATCATATAAATAATTCAATTCTGAGAACTTACGTTAGAAGTAAAAATAAAAGCATTTTTGACATACAAAATAAATTTTGAATCCAAACAACACTATAAAAAATTTCTTCTGCACAGGTGAACATCAAGGTTAAATTTATCATCTTAAGTTTGCTTAAAGATTCAACACAACAACACCAACAACCTTGTCAGCTTATACTTAAATTGAAACTCAACTTCCTCAGCTTAAACTAGGGTTAATGCATACTTACATAACTTTTCAGTTTTCACAAACTTAGGAGGCTACATGAGTTTGATTTGCCTGAGTTATACTGTTCCCTGTCAAACTCAGATGCAGCCATAAGTTTAACCATTAACTGGACTAGAGAGGCAAGTGATTCACAAATTAAACTGTGTAGAAATGACATTTTTAGAAATATATAGCATATTATAATAAAATACCTCCACGATAAAATAAACGTTTAGCAAGAGTGTATAAAAAGCAACAAATGTGGGGCATTAAGAATTTTCATAAATTATAATGTCCATCCGAAAAAATGCAAAGAAAGAAAGAAATTTCAAATTTTAATCAATCAAGGGTGCCATGAGGCCTCGATGTTGCCTCTTGTCTGTTTAGGGACACCACTCCGGGCCTTTCAGGTGGATGAAAGATGCCAACCCAAGGCACCTTGCCAGTGACTCAAGACTAATATGGC
This sequence comes from Acacia confusa, assembly GCA_037074495.1. NCBI lineage: Eukaryota > Viridiplantae > Streptophyta > Magnoliopsida > Fabales > Fabaceae > Acacia > Acacia confusa. The sequence continues at coordinate 9,151,325 of CM073509.1, forward strand.
TATTTATCTAACATTTTTGGACTTTTATGCGCTTTAGTTATTTTATCAATGCATGGTTGCTGGCCGGCCAGCAACATCTCATTTGGAAGTAAAATGTGTTTTCTGACTAATGAATTGATAGCTTTAATGCACTGTTTTATATAATTATTATGCTTAAATGGTTTGAATTTTAAGTCAAACATTATCACAATACTCCATCTTTATATTGCATATTTTAGCGTTTTCCCCTTATTACAGCACCTACTTCGCTAAGGCAATTTTCTAGCTAGTCTTTCCTCAAGACACTGGGAGGATCCAACTCCTTAAGAGCACCTTCCACATTTGACCACCTAGAAAATAACTTACCATGATCCTTTCATCATTATTAAACAAAAATTCATCAATTAATAAGTTTACTATTTAGGTAGTGTTTGGAAGAATGCCAAAACCTAGGTTTTGCGCAAACCGAAACAAAACTCCTCTCACATACTTACCTCATAAATCTCAAAACCTCGGTTTTGAAAGATTTCCAAACACTACCTTAGTCTCCCTTTGAAATCACGAGTTTGGACCAGCTCTTAAGTTTTAACCATTACAATACAGTTGAAAAGATACAACAAACAGATAAGCAGCTCAGTTTGCCCCTCTTTTAGTGCAATATTCTAGTTCAGACTCTTCAATTTTCTGAACAATGATTTTGCTACTATGATATGCCAAAGAAATTGAAAAGTTTGATTTTAGCTATCAATGCTGTGTTGTCATTTTCACAAATTGCAACCGAACCAAGAAAAACTTCTTCCCTCAACAATTAAGATTAACAATATACTGTAATCAATATTCGATGACAGAATCAGATAATCATATCTTAACATTTAGCTTCCAATATCCAAGACGAGAAACTATCATGCCATATGTCCTTGCCAAGGCAACTCCACAACCTAGTTTTTCAAGTACAAGGGCTGTACACTACCACAACAGTGTTGAATGGTTGCCATGAATGCTTACGTCTAAATCTAATAATTGCTCATTAGTCATTAGGTAAAATCATTCTTACTTTTTAGAATTTACCAACCATTGCATCTATACGGGATGACATGAAGCAGGGGTCCTATAAATAGAAAAGGCCTGGTCGTTTTCTCAAATTTAATGGGAATGGTAAAGTCTTGCTGCCCTCACAAATGTCAGACATATGATCTATGAGGGGCATGCACTAAGCATATATGGTAAGGAACCTAGTTAGGACAAAAAAAGAAGCCTGACCAATTCATGAATGTTGAAGATGCTTTTGAAACCTGTTATCCCAAAGATGCAAAGCCTCTCAAATTTTTAATATAAGCTATTCATACCATATCCATATTACTCAACTGACATGAAGCTTCCAAACTCAAATCTCAGTCAATATAGCATCCAGGTTGGTCTTCTATGCACGATGCCTTGGTTATAGTCACAATTACAATGTGAGAATACATTCTTAGAATGATACAAACTCATTCCCTTGTGATGTTTCACTTCTAATAAGATGATGATCATAAAACAGAATCAAATGAAAGAAAACCTCATACGGGGTATATATTATCACAATTTGGTTGCTAAAGAAGTACTAATTTATCCAAAAACTTTATCCCTACCAAAGAGCCTCCACCTACCAAGCTGGTAGAATCAACACCAAATCTACATCAATAGCAAGCAAAGCCCTTCCTAAAATTTTAGCCCCAGAAGTGTTACCATCCACCAAGTTGGTAAAATCAAAAGCAAATCTACATCAACAGTAAGGAAAGCCCTTGACAAGTTTGTCTCTTTGACAGCATAGCACGCCCTCTGCGTTCTCACTAAATAAGAATTCCAGCCATCCATCTATTTTTGTAACTCACAGCACACTCCGTGTAGTTCATTCTACCTTGAATCAATAAAAAATGTTCATCTATATACAAACTCAAGACTACCCACGAAAAGCACGTTGATTATGCCCGTCTAAAAGTAAAGACCTTAAGCTTCAAAAATTTATATCCTTAATCACCAAAATTGATCATTCCAAAACAAAATAAGGCAAAAATGAAAAACAACACTTTAAGAAGGAAAACAAAACAACATCCAGGACCAGGATGCCTCAGCATGAATGCAATCAAAGAAAAAGATAACCTCACGAAAGGGCATTTGTGCATAAGTACACGAATACGCCAGGTAAAATCCCAAACCTTTTTTATGTTCTTGTTGGACTGGCAACGTCTTCATTACTGCCTTATCCCCATCCTCCACCTTCATTTCCACTACGGCAGTACCACCGCTCCCGCCACCATTTCCACCATCTTTATCATCAGGATAACGAACCACCACGACCGGACAAACGCAATGATGGACGCAATAATCGCTGACGCTCCCAAGCTTTCCATCGCTGCCACGACGCAACGCACCGAACCCTCGACTACCCATGATCACGGCACTCAGCCCCAGCCTCTCCACCTCCAAGCACAAACGCTCCCTCATGTCATGATCCTTCACAATATGGATCTTATACGGAATCTGAGCATCCTTAAGCGGCTTGGCAATATCGGCCGCCTTAGATGCAGTGAAAGCATCAAAATCATGCTCAAGCTTTCTCTTAGAGTGGTCATTGCTAGTGACGTGGCTAACGACATTTTCCTCAGAGCTGGGATCGGTATTGATGGAAAGGTCGATGGCCCCCCAATCAGCACCGAAGAGGACAGACGTAGGGCTAACATGGAGGAGGATCACCGCATCCCCAGGGCGGATGTAGTTCTGGACGGCCCAGCGAACAGCGAAGGCACTTTCATCGGAGAGGTCAACAGCGACGCCAATTCTGCGGCGGGCACCGGCGGTGGGGGTGGGGGTGGCGGCGGAGAGGGCGGGACTGTGGACGGAGGGAGAGGAGGGGTGGTGGATTTTGATTTGTGGGAGTTGAGGGTCGGAATCGAGTGAAGGATTCTGCTGCTTGTGCTGCATTTTTTCCGTTTCGCCTCTTACAAAACTTCGAAAATGTTGGCTACGAGGGAGAGAGATTTCTAGAGAGCGACTGTCTACGGTGCGGGAATAATGGAACGAGGCTGTTCGTCGCGGGACGTGGGCTTTGAAACCTTTTGGGCCATCATTATTGGGCTGACCAAGTTTAAATGGATAAGGCTCGTTCTTAAACATATGACGTGGCACAAATTCAGCACTTATAAAATACCACAAGTACCCCCTCGTTCCTGAAGCTCAACTGACAAAGAGATTAGACACTCTCATCAAAAAGAGAGGCTTCGATCCTGGAGTTAGTCAAAGCATTGGAGGAGGCATCCTAATTCCTGGGTGCCTAGGTAAACGCCTAAAGATAATAAACGACTCGCCCTGACCAACATTGGTACCATCTAGAAGGAAAGGAGATTTTGCCATGTCCTTAGATTGTGGGTGAACCCAACCCCTTTCCTAAAAATTTTGTATAAAAAAAAAAGTAAGTGCATGTTTGGATAACACTCAAGACTTAAGTTTTGCGCAAGCTAAAATAAAATTTCTCTTACATATTTACTTCGTATTACATAAAATTTAAATTTTGAAAGGTTTCCAAATACTACCTAAATTCTAAATTGATATTCCTAAATATAATATAAATTTTTTAGTGCAAATTGCACTACAAACCCTATTATATAAACCTAGCACTGCAAATTGCACTAATAAAATATGTATTCAGGTCATGAATTCTTACCTGCAATATTTCGGCCTCAAGACCTTCTACAGATGTAGCACTATTCATGAATGGAAAGTAGAATATGAATATTGACGGCAAAAGGCAGAAGTTTATAATGACACATTTTACTATTTTCTATTAGAGGCGATGTAGAGACATAGGGAAAACTGCAAAGGGTGATATATACGTAGCATTTTTCAATTTTAATGATAAGTGTCTTGTACAAATGACAATGCTAGGTTTCCAACGTAACCATGCAGATATTCTCAAAATTCATCTGATACTGTTTTTCAGAGAATGACTATCATGGTAAGAAATGAAAAAAAAAAAACAAAGAAGAAGTATCCTAATTTATGAAGTAATACCCACAAGCCACATATGCCAATATAGTTATTTTTACTCATTTACACCTCCCATAAATCTTGGGAGGTGACTCCTCACCATTGTAACACCATCCATAGAATAGCAAATCCCCAATAGTCAAAGCTAGGGATGTGCGAGCTTCGACCCTGGATGATTCGTCCACAACATATGCCACCTTTGGGCCACTTTCCATCTCTTTCTCTCCTGCTGAAGTGGGAGTTTCATGCACAGCTTTTGGAGATAGAGTACGTTTGAGCTAGCAAAATTATCTATCACTTTATCCTGGACTCCATGAATCTCTTTAACATGATAAAATCGTTGCCTCTGAGTTCAAGTTCAAGTTTTGGGACATATATAATGTTGTTTCTAACGTATGGAGTAGGTAGAAATTGAATATGCAGTAAACAAAACAGTATAACAACAATCTGTGTTTAACAAAGTATAACATACAGAGAGTATACAACAAGTCTGTATCATATGAAAAAGCTATAAACGAACTCACAAGACTGCCGAATATGGTTATGAACTATGCAGAAATCCGGGCCCAACTTTCGTTGTCTCCTTAAGACAATTTTGCTCCCTCTACGGATGCCACAGGTTTCTGAGCAATTGCCTCCTAGGATAGAGCGGATTGTTCGTCTCTAGAAAGGTGACTTTGTCTGTCTGAAGCCCAAGCGAATCCAACAAGTCTGCTTTCTGTGACTAGGGGCCCCTATTTATAGACTCTGGAAAAACACGATCAGATGGACTCGTAAGTTGCTGCAAACTGGTACGTTGCAAATAGACACACCAGAACGGAACGAACAGAGGCGACCCACGTTTGTTGCCGGCGAACTGGTGCGTCTCACGAACAGACGCACCAGACGGAGCCGAACGGGTCGATGGGTCGTACGAACAGACGCGACCAGATGGAGCTGAACACGTCGTACATAGCTGCTGGTGGAAAAAACGGAGAGGCACAACGGAAATAAAAATAAAAGGATTATTATTATTATTTTTTATTCAAAAAATAATTTAATAAAAAATTATTATTTTATTTCACACGCGCGGACCGGACCGGGCGGGCGGCGCGCGCGACCGATCGAGCCGAGCCGAGCTGGCCGGCAGCGGCGGCGCGCGAGTTGCCTAAGTCCTCACCTCTCCACAAAAGTGGGTAGGCTCAAGGGCCCAACTAGTAGGAGCCAAGTTGGGGCTTATATACCCTCCAACTTTCCTTCACCTAACCAATGTCGGACTTAGTACCACACACATAATCCTTCTTATTTTTCCTCTTCTTTTCCATCCTTCTTCTTATTCATAAAACTATGGGATTTCTTCCTAAATTCCAACAATCCCCCATATGGATAAGAAGTAAGTCCATCATGACCAAATGCAAATGATCATGTATGCAAAATGCGGTTCCTTTACGAGAAACAACTGCATCGAGAAAGGTAGGGGTCACCTTTGAACCTTCTCTAGTAAAAACCTATCGGATATACTGGTCAAACAGTGGACGTGCTGCCTTGAACTGTTGACCTTTTAGTGTATACCAAGACAATAGGAGTCACACAGTTGCTCCTCTAGAATCGTTGGTTCTCATGTTGTGTCCTTTTTGGCCCTGGACACCGCCTGGTTCTGCGAGTGTTCTAGAGAATCGGCCGTTTTAAATTCTCATAGAAGCGGCCCACACTTCACACTCACATAGGTGATTCCTTGTGATGTAACTCAACATACATCATCTGAATACATCAGATTAAGAAACCATTAAAAGCTTAAAAGCTTACCCTTATATATATGCACTGTCTTGTCTAGGAATGAGTATGAGTTTAAAACTCCACGGTGTTAACAGTCGATCATCACTTAGTTGTCTCTTTGAACCTAGTTCGTGGGATCTCCACTCTTCTAGGTAGAGTTACTACAATAATCAACAATGGATCGGCCTTAAACCCATTCCTTTGGACAATTTCCTAACTAACTTTCTAGGAATCCCTTTAGTCAATGGATCCGCTATATTCTCTTTTGATTTCACATAATCAATTGAGATGATTCCATTTGAAAGTAGTTGTCTAACAGCATCATGTCTATGACGTATATGTCTAGACTTGCCGTTGTACATGACATTCTTGGCCCTACCTATAGCTGCTTGACTATCACAATGTATACACACTGCTGGTACCGGTTTTGACCAATTTGGAATGTCCTCAAGAAAATTACAAAGCTATTCAACTTCTTCACCAGCTTTATCTAATGCAATGAATTCTGCTTCTATAGTTGATCTTGCAATGCAAGTTTGTTTGGATGACTTCCAAGACACAGCACCATCACCAAGGGTGAATACATATCCACTTGTGGATCTTGTGTCATTAGAGCTGGTGATCCAATTTGCATCACAATACCCTTCTAGCACTGCAGGGTACTTCTCATAATGCAAAGCAAAGTTTTGAGTTTGCTTTAACTAACCTAAAACTCTTGTTTAGCTCTCCAATGAAGCTCATTTGGATTACTGGTAAAGCGACTTAACATGCTTACTGCATAAGCAATATCAGCTCTAGTGCAATTCATAACATACATAAGACTGCCTAGCACTTGAGCATACTCCTTTTGCTTTTCAGCTTCGCTAGTATTTCTCAATAGTCGAAGACTAGAATCTATAGGGTTCGACATAGGAGTTATGTTTAAACTCTTGAATTTCTCAAGAATTTTAGCAATATAGTGTGCTTGCGACAAAACTAACCCATCAGGAGTTCTATGAATTTTAACTCCTAAAATAACATCTGCGAGATCCATATCTTTCATGTCAAACTTACTAGTAAGCAATCGCTTAGTAGCTTTAATCATTTGATTATTACTACCTGTTATCAACATGTCATCTACACAAAGACATGCTATGGCAAACTCATTTTCAATATTTCGAACGTAGACACACTTGTCACATTCATTAATACTAAAGTCATTTGATAACATAACTTCATCAAATTTCGCATGCCATTGTTTTGGGGTTTGTTTAAGTCCATAAAAGGACTTTATTAAACGACAAACTTTTCGTTCTTGTCCTGAGACAACAAATCCCTCAGATTGTTCAAGATAAATCTCTTCCTCTAATTCACCATTTAAGAAAGCTGTCTTTACATCTATTTGATGTAACTCTAACCCATTCAATGCAGCTAATGCGATCAACATTCGAATTGATGTAATTCTTGTAACAGGTGAATAGGTATCAAAGTAGTCTAGGCCTTCACGTTGTCTGTAGCCTTTTACTACTAGCCTAGCATTGTACTTATCAATAGTGCCATCTGCTTTTATCTTCTTTTTAAAGATCCACTTAGTTTCTAATGGCTTATTGCCAGGAGGAAGGTCAACCAATTCCTAAGTGTGGTTTGACAAAATAGAATCAATTTCACTATTGATAGCCTCTTCCCAGAATGGTGCTTCAGGAGAACCCATAGCCTCTCCATAAGTTCGAGGCTCATTTTCTAACAGATAAGTCAGAAAATCAGGGCCAAAGGATGTTGAAGTCCTTTGCCTAGTACTACGTCTTAGTTCCTCCTTTCCAAGATCATTAGTCACAGTATCCTGAGATATCACTGTGTTGTTATTATCATTATTTATATTATACGGAAATACGTTTTCAAAGAACGTAGCGTTCCTTGACTCAATAACCATATTCACATGGATATCTGATACATCGGACTTATAAACCAAAAAACGATATGCACTACTATTATGTGCATAGCCAATAAACACACAGTCTACTGTCTTAGGTCCGATTCTTAATCTTTTAGGTTTAGGAATCTCAACCTTTGCCAAGCACCCAACACTTTCAAATATTTCAAGGAAGGTTTCTTTCCTTTCCATATTTCATATGGTATGCTTTGTATCGTTTTATGAGGCACTCTGTTTATTAGAAAGTTGGCCATTAGAATGGCTTCCCCCCACAAATTTTGTGGTAAATCGGACTCATTTAATAATGCATTCATCATCTCTTTCAATGTCCGATTTTCCTCTCTGCAATCCCATTTGACTAAGGAGCATAAGGAGCAGTTGTCTAGTGTATAATACCAGATTCTATACAGAATTCCTCGAAGGGGCCATCAAATTCTCCCCCACGATCGCTCCTTACAATTTTAATTTTCTTGTTAAGTTGATTTTCAACCTCAGTTTTATATTGTTTAAATGCAATAATAGCCTCATCTTTACTATTAAGCAAATACACATAACAATATTTACTGCAATCATCAATAAATGTAATAAAATATTTCTTATTACCCCTAGTTGGTATAGATTTCATATCACATATATCAGTATGTATTAAATCTAACAACTCAGTTGATCTTTCAACAAAAGAAAAAGGTAACTTAGAAAATTTTGATTCAATGCATACTTGACATTTATCTTTATTTGAACAATCAATTTTAGGCAATAATTCTAAATGAATTAATTTTTTAATTGACTTATAGTTAACATGTCCTAATCTTTGATGCCATAAATTAGAGGACTCAAGCATATAGATAGAATCAATATTATTATTAGTAGCACCGTTATTGGTGACAGTCATTACATTAACTTTGAAAAGGCCCTCACTAAGGTAACCTTTTCCAACATACATATCATTCCTAGAAAGTATAAACTTATCAGAAATAAATACAAGCTTAAAACAATTCTTGCTTAAGAGAGATCCAGAAATCAAATTCTTGCGAATGTCAAGCACATGAAGCACATCATTAAGTGTCACGACTTTTCCAGAAGTCATCTTCAACACCACTTTTCCAACACCTTCAACCTTTGAACTAGAAGAATTTCCCAGATATAGTTGTTCATCTTGTTTCGCAGGTGTATAAGAAGAGAACATCCATTTGTTTGCACAAACATGCCTGGTGGCACCAGTATCCACCCACCATTCCTTGGTATTTCCAATCAAGTTACATTGCATTACCACTGCTGAAAGATTCATATTATCAATCATATCAGTAGTATTATCAACCATATTGGCTTCAGTGTTCTTCTTCTTGAGATTCTTTGGCTTCTTACAATCCTTAGCACGGTGGCTAAGCTTCCCACAATTGTAACACTTGCCTTTGAATTTCTGACCTTTGCTAGGGCCTTGTTTGGATGATCCCTCATTAGAGCGTTTATGTTTCTTGGACTTTGGACCATCTTCCACAATGTTGGCCTTTGAAACTATAGGGGTTGCTGCCAAATTTCTTTTCAGAAATCTTGTTGTCTTCTTCTATTCTCAATCTTACAATCAAATCTTCAAGTGACATCTCCTTACGCTTGTGCTTGATGTAATTCTTGAAGTCTTTCCAAGAGGGTGGTAATTTTTCAATAAATGCAGCAACTTGGAAAGATTCACTTAGAGACATCCCTTCTGCATAAATCTCATGCACAATCAATTGTAGCTCTTCAACTTGATTTACTACTGATTTAGAGTCAAGCATTTTGAAATCCAAAAATCTGCCAAATATAAACTTCTTCAAGCCAGCATCTTCAGTTTTGTATTTCTTGTCTAGACTCTCCCATAGTGCTTTGGTTGTTTCCAAAGTACTATATACAGTATACAATGTATTATCCAGACCATTGAGAATATAATTCCTACACAAGAAATCAGAATGCTTCCAAGCATCTATCGCAGCAACCTTCTCCTTATCCAACGGTTGTCCTTCCTCCAATTTTGGGGCATCTTCAGTGAGGAAACGAGCCAAGTTTAACGTGGTTAGATAGAAAAACATTTTCTGTTGTCATCTTTTAAAATTGTTCCCGTTGAACTTCTCTGGTTTTTCACCATGCAGTGGAGCAGGACCACTTGGGTTAATCAGATTGGTACTTGTACTTGTCATTTCTGTTGTTAAAACAAAACTTCGATTAATCACACAGATTAATCCACAGACAGTATAATAATAATATTGACAAAATCTAAACACAGATTCAACTCAATACTACTACCAACATACAAAATCAACAACGATTCAAATTTGCTATATAACGATTTCAATCACGAAAAATTGTCTTAAGATTGTTGTTTCTAACGTATGGAGTAGGTAGAAATTGAATATGCAATAAACAAAACAGTATAACAACAATCTGTGTTTAACAAAGTATAACATACAGAGAGCATACAACAAGTCTGTATCATATGAAAAAGCTATAAACGAACTCACAAGACTGCCGAATATGGTTATGAACTATGCAAAAATCTGGGCCCAACTTTCATTGTCTCCTTAAGACAATTTTGCTCCCTCTATGGATGCCACATGTTTCTGAGCAATTGCCTCCCAGAATAGAGCGGATTGTTCGTCTCCAGAAAAGTGGCTCTGTCTGTCTGAAGCCCAAGCGAATCCAACGAGTCTACTTTCGGAACGCACAAAATGTGTATGCAGGAAGAGTGTATGCAGAGAGAAAAGAACATGAAAAATTCTGTGACTAGGGGCCCCTATTTATAGACTCCGGAAAAACACGATCAGATGGACTCGTAAGTTGCTGCGAACTGGTACGTTGCGGATAGACACACCAGAATGGAACGAACAGAGGCGACCCACGTCTGTTGCCGGCGAACTGGTGCGTCTCACAAACAAACGCACCAGACGGAGTCGAACGGGTCGATGGGTCGTACGAACAGACGCGACCAGATGGAGCTGAACGAGTCATACGTAGCTGCTGGTGGAAAAAACGGAGAGGCACAACGGAAATAAAAATAAAAGGATTATTATTTTTTTTATTCAAAAAATAATTTAATAAAAAATTATTATTTTATTTCACACGCGGACTGAGCCGAGCCGGACAGCGGCGGCGCGCGCACGTGTGGTGGACCAAGGGTTGCCTAAGTCCTCACCCTTCCACAAAAGTGGGTAGGCCCAAGGGCCCAACTAGTAGGAGCCAAGTTGGGGCTTATATACCCTCCAACTTTCCTTCACCTAACCAATGTGGGACTTAGTACCACACACACAATCTTTCTTATTTTTCCTCTTCTTTTCCATCCTTCTTCTTATTCATAAAACTATGGGATTTCTTCATAAATTCCAACATATAATTTATGTTGCGCCTCTATTAGTAGCATATACTTTTGACATGATGAATAACGCTTCATAAAGTTAAGCATGCTCAGACGGAGGAAATCTGGGTGACTTCCTGTGAAGTCCCCTTGTACTGAGGTGTTTCAGGTATGACAAGGAGATTCTTCCACAACTTCTAGCGTGATCATCGTTTGAGCCAGCAAAATTGTCTATCCACGGCTTCTGGAGTCGAAGCATCGTTTGAGCTAGCAAAATTGTCTGTCACTTTATCCTGGACTCCATGAATCTCTTTAGCATGATAAAATCGTTGCTTTTGAGCTTGAGTTCATCGTCTAGACGACGATCTCATCCTTGTTTAAATAAAATATAAACAGAATTAAGCCCCATCAATATCTTAAATATACAGAAGAAACTAACATCGGATCTAGAAAGCTAGAGGAACTGAATCAAATGTATAAGAATTAATGCATATCAATTACAAAACTAGTAAGAGGAATCGATATATGCCGTGCAAAATCAGTAACAACCAATGGATTTAATCAAAAAGTACTATCCTAGAAAGAATGGAATTGAAACAATTTTGCAAATGGATAGAAACAGCTATTTATTAAAACGGATCTACACCAGAACCAAAATTCAAATGCATGTAACAATTGATCCATTAGCTTCAGAGACAAATAATAGACCCCTCATCTTTGGGCTCAACTAACGAAGAGGTTGGATACTCTCACTAAAAAGAGAGGGTTTGATCCTAGAACATCCTAGGCAAGTAGGCGATATAAACTTGTGAAAATGCAAACTGAGATGGAGGCATATGTATTCCCAATCTTGTATGTCATGGGAAGCAAAGTCATAGCATCCTACTCTTGGATTGTAGGTGAATTCAACCCCTCTCCTAATATTGATGTATAAAATAATAATAATAATAATACCAAGTGAGATGGTGGGGTTAGTAGAGAAAAAAAAAAAGTGATACACAATAAGAATGACAACCGCATGGTCTTCTTGCATGGTCTTTAGACTTTCAATTTTTGAAGATTGAAATTCGGGGTTGACATTTGTTAAGTTATAGGCACAAGGGAGGGAGCGTGAACATGCCCCGCTTCTATGAATAAGGGCATGCTCATCTATCCCTCAATTTTGATTGGGGAACACAGTTTTTATTTTTATTTTTTATGTATTCTTATTTATTTGGATTGAACTAGAAAAATCCCACTCTATTAAACAAAAATATTATGATAATGCTCAAACAAAAATAAATAATGAAAATTTAGTATGATAGCTAGATTACTAGAAACAAAGGTGCAAATTGGATACTCGACCTTATTTAACATCGTTCTTTTTATTAATAGTCTCCAACATTTATCATATTTATTAATACTCGAACAAATATTTATATAAAACAAGGATTTACTGTCTAATAAGTTTCTAAATGTGTTACATTATATCAAATAAAGATCATCGAAAGTTTAAAACTAATAAATTAAAACCTTAAAGCAGATTTAAACATTTCCATATAAAAAAATAGCATAAATAATAAGCTCCCTATGAAGTGGATTTTGTGTTTTTTGTTTTTTTTCAGAATCTGCCACATCGTAATGACTTTTTCCAAAGTTTAACCCAAATATATTATTGCTAAAATTGCTTCACATGGCTGCATATGGACAACTTCTCCTGTTACATATTTTTTAAAGCTTCCGAAATTGCCTCACACATAGATAATTTCATATATGATTTTTTATGGCCAAATATATCATCTCACACACATGCTTTGTCTCGTACTTTCTATAATATTTAATGATTAATAGTGGTTAAATAATTAATTATTTGGTTAATTATATGGTTTACATGAAGAGAAGCAGTAAGTGGACGTGCCGGAGTGGTTATCGGGCATGACTAGAAATCATGTGGGCTTTGCCCGCGCAGGTTCGAGTCCTGCCGTCCACGTTTTCGCATTACATTTTGTTGCAATGTTGTGATTATATAGTCCTCGCACTAATACTGATTTGTGGTCTTTTAAGATCTGATGTTGTATTGAAGAACCCGTGCATCGATGTGTACAAGATTTTCCATATGATATTTTTTTTGCCAGCAATATTAAAAAGGTAACTTTTTATAAATGTTAATATACTTATTTATTTAGTAAGATAGTTATTATGTAAATTTAAGTGTGAAACTTTTTTGCAAATTTTAGCTTGTAAGTTGTTAGTCTCATGCATAAAATATACTTAAGCATGGCGACCACGGTGCAAGTTTGCTAGCATTTTCTCTTTTCTAAAGAACTTAATAATATATTGCATATTGCTACAGTGATTTCATGTAGAAAAATAACCCAAATATTTGATTGTCTAAACCCCTGAATGGTAATATTTTTAACACACACAGGAGTAACTCACTACCAAAAAAAAAAAGCAAATTACTCATAGAATTACCGACGAAAAAAATTCCGTCAGAAATTACCGACGAAATTCCGTGGGTAATTTCCGCGAGCTAAAACCATGGGTAAAAAAAATTTCCGTCGCAAAAAATATTGTGGTAACTAAGTGACAGAAATTTTCTGTCGGAAATTTTCTTTACTGATAAAAATTACCTATAGAATTTCGTGAGTAATTTTTACCCACGGAATTTTGTTAGTAATTTTCAACAGAATTTTTTCGGTCGGTAATTCTGTAGGTAGTTTGATGTTTTTTTGTTAGTATACGATCATTTGAACCAAGCATCCTATGCTCCTAGTATAATTTCTGGTGGGTGCAATTTACCAGATACCACGCCGGAGCAGATTGAGAAGGCTTACTACAACATTCAGTCTTAAACATAATCTAGTTGACTCTTTTAAGAAGATTAAGGAATTTAATTATATATAATTTTAAAATATTTATATTTATCAGTGTTTCACTTATAAACTATTCCTTCTAGTCCTATTTATTTATTAGAGTTTGATAACTAAATTTAGTGATTTACAAAATTAGTTAAAAACAATAAGTATATTTAAAATAAAACCTTTTTTTCAAGTATGCCCTTTATTTATGAGAGAGCAAGTATAAGAGAGAAATAGAGCAAATATATTATATATATGTCACCAACCTTTTAATTAATACAATATAGTCCTATATTTATAATTATTGAGAGATAAAGATTAAGAAAAAAAAACTTACTAAATGTTAAGACAATTCTCGTAGAGTTCTTATAAAAAAAGATCAAGGCAATTTAAATTTCTGGCTCTTATATAAAAGACCAGAGTTAGTAATATACTCTTTTTAGTCCTTATTATAAGGTACCAACTAACAAATCACACAAACCAATAAAAACAGTTAAAGTCAATAAAGTTATCTTATAATTTAAGTAATTTCCAATATTACCCATACTATTTACACTAAACTCTAATATTATATTATTATTACTTTCACATACTATCCCTATTAGTTATGGGCATACATGGAAAAAAATAATCAATGCTTCTTGGAAACAAGCAAGTGCCTTATAAAAAGGACCAAATATATTTGGTAATTGGTGTCTTATAATAAGGACCAGAGAGAGTATAACTTAATCATATATAACATAATAATTAAGTAACTTGTTTAGTTTCTTTAATCTTTTAAAATATATATATATATATATATATATATATATATATATATCAATTATGTCTTATATTTAGGACGTATAGTAGAATTGTATGAAAGTTATTGCCATCCAGACTTGAGTGGCGATGATACTGAGACAACAAACCTTCGTATGTTAATCAATGAAGTGTTATGAGGTGTGTTCATTCTGAAATAAATCTATACTTGAGGTTGAAGAAAAGATATACAAAGTTTATCCTGTGTGCTTTTTTATAGGTAGATTGACTATAATTACAGTGCAGGGACTCAGTGATCCTGTTCCACGCATGGTTTATGATGAAATTCAATCGATCCTTTCTTGGATGAATCTGGTCCAAAAGATCGATCGTGTTTTCGTTGACGAGTTCAGCTGCATATGGTTCGATGTCGATGATCAAATGGGGAAGAAGTTGATGATATGAGTCGTAAATAACAAAGATAATAATATCTAAAAAATGAAAAGATGAGGGATTAAATTATAATCTAGTCAAGAGCTCAGACACTGAGTTGTAAGAGTTAGAGTTTTAGTTGAAGAACGAGTTATAAGTGGGTTCAAAGTTGAGAGATTAATTTTTCCATTAATAATATATCAATCATTAATAGTATATATGTATACGGTAGATGAAGATGCCGGACCTATTTCTGATCTATAACATCCCATTTGAAAACAACGGATTTTTTTTTTCAAAACGATGATTAGAGTAAAGCAGTTTAGCAAAACGAGTAACTGAATCTTAAAGGTACATAACCATAGTGTAATTGTTCTTATACAGTCATCTGCTATTCAAAAGGAAGCAAATACATAAACTAGAAACATAAAACTTCGTCTTGTCTCCTACATCGTCTGCTTGCCCCTATCTTTGCACCTTGACCCTCCCGAACCTGAAGCTACAGCTGAGATCCAATTTCCATTTGGATCTCAGGTAACAGTTAACCTTATGTTCAAATAAAACAGTATATGGACATAGCTATTCATAACACGTAACAGCAGTAAATCACTACATAAGCACACAACAGATGCATGATCACAATATTGACAGAACATAAGCACAAAGCAGTATGTAAAGTCCCACAATATGTCTGCACATAACCAGTGCCACGACGGCCCATCGTGTCCTCAGCGCTAGGAAAACCCAACGGCGTTATCAAGACTATAACCCGTATATAGCTATATGTACAACTGACAACCCTAAACAGAGCTTCAGTATATAAACATATCTATCACATATATGTATATGAGCAGCATAAGTGTTAAGGTTACAATACGCGTCCGTACCTCCGTTGATGATATCTGGCACTTTCGCCTACTTATGGTACATTTGACAGCGGTATGATGGCGGCACGACAGCGGTGACAGCGGAAACAACGGTTCGTGATTTCGGATATCCTAGAAGGATAATATCACCGATATGAATATTTAGGATCATAACAGGCATTTTAGGTACAAATTACCATTTTGCCCCTAGTTTGATTATTTGGCGAAATCTTGTCAGAGCTTCGTTATTTTGATTTTAAACTCTCAAAATTTTGCTATAACCTTTCCTCTAAGATATTCCTAAGATAAATATCATTTTTATTCCTAAATCATGATATCTAAACTAACTTGAAAAATTAGAGATTACTCTAGCAATTCTATTATAACTACTGAAAGAACTACTAAAACTAAAGACTAAGGACCGAAAAACTTACTCAGAGTTTCGCTATAGATTTTCTCCGGACTCCTCCTTCTTCCTTCTCTCCCAAATTTTGAAATTCAAGAGGAATTTTGGTGTGAGGATTTTGAAAAGAATGGAGGGCTATTTATAGAAAATTCCAATGGCATTTTCGTAATTTCATTGAACTTTGTCTGGTTGAATTCTGACCGTCGGATCGCATTTTTTGGAAGTGGCTTGATCTTGGCCCTTCATTGCTTGGCCGACCTCCCCCCCCCTAAGAAGACAAAATTGATGACATCATGTTAGTGACATCATCCTTGCTTTATCAGATAAAATCCCTGGTTCGGTGTCCTGATTACGAAATTTTGTAAAATCTTAAAATTCTGAAAGCAATACTCCGAAGATCTTTTCTTCCTCTTCGAGAATATTGGGTTTTCTTAACCTTCTACTCTCATTAAGGACATTCCGTTACCTGCCGAAAATCCTCGGTAATCGCTGCCGGTTACAAAAATGACTTCGGCCGACGTCAATCTCTAGATAAAAATCCACTGATCAATAATATACTCTGACCCTAAAAACTTAGTTTAAGGTTTTCTAGGTAGGATTTTATTTCTATCCGTGGTCATTTATCTTGTTCACATTTTTACTAATATAATATTATTTAATTAACACATGTCTTAATCTTATAATATTCTTATATACAAATATCCAAATCATCTTTATCCCTCCCCCTAAAAAAATCCGGGCAGCTCACACACATATATATATTTATTTTTTTTTTCATTTATCCTAATATTCTACTTCTTTTGCATTTATCTTTCCTCAAAATTTTCCTATTGGTCCATAAGCAATTACATGGATTTATGCTTCTATAATTTCTTGAATAATCCTAAACCTTTGATCTTGGTTTTTCAAGATTACATCTTAACCCTTATTATTTATTTAATTTGGCCAAAAATTTCGGCCCTTAATAATCATTATTTATATTTATTTTATTTTCCTTGTTTCCTAAATTTCTATAATCTTATAAAATTCCCAAAAATCACTTAGTTAATCCCTTACTAATTTTTAATAATTTTCTTAATTAAAACTAATCATATAATATGTTGAGACCAAAATCTTCATAAATGGACATTTTCATTATTGTAACATGATATTCCAGCTAATAGTTATCGGGTATTACATGATCAATCGTGGGTTATATGTTTTAGAATTATGTACTTATGTTTAGAATTAGTAAACATTATGTGCAGATCTTGTAGAAATTCTTATAATATATTGTACTAATTTTGTTTTGCCTATTGAAATGCGGATAAATACTCTCATGAATGCTAATATATCAAGGAGTGTGACATTGTGATCAAAGCAAGACAATTTTTGTGGCAATAGAATAACATACTGATACTTGATGTATTATGAAAAATATAAAAAGGTAATTAATAAGTAACTTATATACATAAATGAAACTGAAAAAGAAAATAAAAAAATCAGAGGATAATGTTAATCTTGTATTTTAAAAATATATAATCGAAATTGAGTTAAGATGAAAATCATACCAAAAAAACTAGGGAAAATCCATGTGGGGGCCTTTTTAACAGGAAAAAAAAATCTAAAAAAGGCCCAAAGATTCTAAAAATCCTAGAAAAGGCCTAGGGCCTTTTCTAGTATAAATTCATTAAAATTTTAGTTATTAACGAGGCTGATATAGTTGTTAACTGGGTTGATATAGTTGTTAATGAGACTAATATAATTGTTAACGTTTTAATAAATTTATATCAGAAAAGACCCTTTCAAAATCTTTGGACCTTTTTTAGATTTTTTTTCTGTTACAAAGCCCCATATGGATTTTCCCAAAAAAAATTCTACGTCACAATTCTTTTTTTTTAATTCAAATATTTAAATGCATGCATCTCTTTTAATTTGGAATGATAATTTTCGATTTTGGACATGGAAGATCAGTTAATAGGCGTTTGTTATCTCAGTAAAATAATCAAAACACCTTTGGTTTTGCCAAAAAACAAAAGAAAACCTCTAGTTTATCATCTGTAATATTGCTGCTCACTTGTTTCAAAAGTACATTACTCTAGCTAGTGAGAGACCTTTTGAAAACAGTTCGTGACAATTGTATATATTGTTAAACAGGGAAAGAGGACTAATTTAACAATATAATTTTTTTATAAAAAAAAAATCTCATTTTCAAAATAAAAGTAGCCTCTGTGTAATAATGCTAATTAAATTGAAGAGAGGTCCTAATCTGATAGTAATATTTGTCTGTACGTTCTCTCTCACACACAAAGACAAAAAGTTTTGGGAGTCTAAAGAAAAGGCTTTAGTGAAGGATCATTTTCAACTTTCAAGTTGTTTTGGAGGACTCTCCAAAGGCATTACTCTGAAGCTCTATATAGGGCATGACAGAGATACCTTCCATGTGTTTCAGCACATAAAAGACGTAAACTTAACTCCAGAACAGAAAAACCTTTCACCTTTTTTATGATTCTGTTAAAGTATTAAAAACCCGCCTGCAACTTCTTTTACCTTTACAGTCAGAGACACACAGCTCCATCGAGGGTTTTTGTTTAGTTTAGTTTTCATCCATTACAAAAAAACCCTAATTCTCTACTTTCCTTGATCAATTTTCTTCATAAACATCCCATAAATCACATTAGATCTGAAAATAACGAACAACTTACCTGAGTGATCGATACTGCAATATACATACACTCATATTCATCGATCGAACAATGTGTTTTAGATTGAGATCAGCGAGAGAGAGAGAGAGGGTTTGATTTTCCCAAGGAGATGCATAGGACTGTTTGGATGTGTATTAGTCTAACAACAAAAGGAAATTACATAGAAAAAGGTTGTGCTATTGGGAGGGGGTTCTTTTTTTTCTTTTTCTTTTTTATCCTTCCTGCATCGTCTTACATATGCATTACACAGATCAGAGATCACTGGTCTCAAAAAACTAAAAGAACAAAAAGGACTCATGAGTCTGATTCTTCTATATATATTGCTTTAATGTAGTGTCTGAGAGCTTTTTTAAATAAGGCTCTGATAATTTAAAGCCTGAGAGACAGATCAACAGAATTAGAAGAAGCAGCTGTTGCAGTAGCAGTAGTATCTGCATTAATAATACGATGAGCTCTAGCTGATGCTACTGTAGCAGTAATCGAAGAAGAAGAACCTACTAAAGATAATCCCAGTTCCTTGAAAGTAGTGCCTCTGAAATCCTCTTTTCCAGGAAAAAACTCATATTCCTTCAAAATTTTCCCACTCATCGTCTTCCTGTGAACCGCCACAAATCCCACAGACTACAAACAAATCAAAACCCAGTTATTTTACCGTTCTTTGTTCAAAAAATACCATGGGAAAAGGATAAATATAATGTTATATACATATAAAGTTATAGATAGACATATACACACCTCATCGAGATTGTGATAAGAATGAGCATTATTATGTGTGAACATTCTGGTGGTGAAATCATTGGTTTCAGGTGTGAGGTTTGGGGCTTGTTGGGGAGGGTATCCCAGAAAATGATCAGGACTACCAAGGATCATGGACGACCATACATCTAAAGCGTTATTGTTGTCTCTCCTCGTATTTGATCCTCTTGCGATGTTGTTGTTGTCGATGAAACGCTTTTTCTGGAGAAATCAAAACAAATAGAAACATAAGGGGGGTAACAACCTAGTAAAGATGAAATATAGAAGTATACCTTGAAGCAAAGATCACAGGGATGAGATTCAGAATGCGGATTTGGCATTGAAGAGAGCTCTCTCGAGTTCTCCAATGGGCATCCGACCAAGGGGTTCCGAGTTGGAGCTCCAAATCTACCACCAAGAACATTGAACCCGGCATTATAAGCAGCAGCAGTAGTCCTAACAGTCGGACCCTGATGACCCGACCCACCGGGGATCACAACGTTACCATTGAACATTAATGGAGGGGGTGGAGGGCAATAAAGTGGTCCATGGTTAGAGGGTACAGCGTAATGCAGAGGAAGATTTCCGACGAAGGGTTCATTGACGACTGGGAACGACGATGGAGAGAGGTGTGGCGGTGTTATTACAGAAGATGATGAAGGAGAAGACCTGTGAATCTGGCCATTGATCTCTTGATTTCTGAGGATGCTTTCGAGCTGAGCCACACCCATACCTCTCTGGGGCTGTTTCTTCGGACCCTTGCCGCTATTATTGGCCTTCCTTCCTCTGCCGCTTCTGGTGGTGGAGGGTTCTGTCGTCTTGGGCGGTTCTTCCTCCGATGAACCACCACCACCCAGAGCTACTGGATGCGGTTTCATTGTATTGTCCTTGTCGGAGGCCATCAGAAGAATCGAAGTAGTAGCCATTGCCATGTGTGTGGGTTCTGTGTTGATGAGAAAAACGAATGGAACAGTGAAAGAATCAAAGTGGGTTTTAAACGACAAGAGAGAGATCACACACAAAGAGAGATCTAAATTGAAGGGGCTCAGTAAATATATGCTTGTTGGCTAGATAGAGGGAGAAGTGGAGTGAGAAAAGCAGAAGTGCCTGCGGTGAAATGGTGTGAGAGAGAGAGAGAGAGAGAGGACACTGCAATTTGCAATACGTGTGCTATACTTGGGTGTTTTGTATTTGTTGATTGATTTTAATTAACTTTGTCCTGTGTTTTTCACCTATATTAAAATAATTTTTTATTTTATTTTGGGTGGGGTCCACTGATGCACTTTGTTGGAGCTCCACACATTTGCCAATTTGGGGTATATAGGGGAAAGGTTGTGGTGGATCAAGGGAAGGCAGGCGCGAGCTTAGTATATAGCTTCATTATTGTTGGTGTGATGGTGTTTCTGGGGGTTTCAGTACGATAATGCCTCAGAAGCGCGTTGGGACCACGCTCCATTCCTACTTTTTATTTTTGCTCCTTTTTAATATTACTTACCATTTACTTAATTTTTAAAAAAAAACGAAAAAAAGAAAACTACTTCCCCTCCCTCCGTCGTAATAAACTCAAACTTGTGGTGGTACAGTGCTAGATATTGTTGATCCAACACAAATAATATCAACACCAAATGACAAAGAAGTTTGAATTACTGGTGGGCAGTGGGCAATATATATATATATATATATATATATATATATATATATTAGTTACGTTGAGTCTTCTAACAGTATGGTTTGGGAGCTAACGTCCTCACTTTTTTGCCGCTTATAAGTTGTATAATGTATGAATCTAACTGAAATATATATATTCACACACTATTTGGAGATAAAGGATATACCACACCTATCTTATTTATAAATTTTTTTAAACTAAATCATACATACCAATGAGATATAGTTAATTTAATGATTATGAGATAATTTTTTAATTTTGCCCTCACACTACAAAAAAACACTTTGGATTATCTACGGAATTCCGTGGGTAATTCTATCTGTAAAAGTTAGTAATTTTATTGGTAATGTATTTTCCAATGATGTTTTCCCCAATGAACATTTTCTATCGAAAATCTAATTACCGATAGAAATTCTGTGGGTAATCTGAGATTTTTTTGTAGTGTCATTTAAAAATGAATATTTTTCAACTCTTTCTTCTCTTTCTATTTGTATTAGTACAATTAATATGAGCAAAATTATCATAATCTCATTTACTACCTAAAATTAGATTTATAAATAAGACCAAATTTTCTGATAAAAAAAGACTTATAAATACAACTATAATACCACTACTTAACAATTTTTTTAAAAAAAAAAACTGGTAAGATTAATTGAGCAGTGGATAGTCACATTGACACGTGTCAGGAGAGGGGGGACCAAAGGGAAGCATAATGCATGGATGGGGTGCCTTTGAGGCTAGGTGGTTGGAAAAGAAGCTTTTTCATGGTAGTTGAGAAGAGTGTCAGAATTATCCAAATTAGCTAACAAATTATTATTCTTTTTTTAAATTATATATATTTGAAGCTAAGCTGGGAGGTTGGTTATGAGATGCCTTTTGGGGCATTGCACTTCGTGTGTTGTGAAGCTTGAACTCGCACATGAACTAGCTAGGGCTTTAAGGAACACACACACACACACACAAAAACACATATACTATATAATAGTACTAATTAATAAAAAGTGGATGGGTCGCTGAGGCACATGAGATGAAGTTAAAGAAGAAAAGCAAAGTAGTAGTAGCTAGAGATCTAGAAATGGTGTGTTAGGCAAATCATATATAGTGAGATATTTGGCCAATATGGAATAAGAGAATCTGCCCTATGCAATAGCCTCGCAATGATGCCTTTTCCCTTTCTTCTTTTTTTTTTTGGTTCTGAGCTTTCACCTTTAAACACAGCCTCTGATCTCTGTGTGTGTGTGTGTGTAAGCAAAGTGATAGTGGTAGTGGTAGTGTTACGTTACACTAATCCTAATTTTGGCACGTAATCATTAAATATATATCGAGAATATATCATTTTTGTTTATTTGACTAATCCTTTTTTTATTATTACTATATTTGAGTAATTCAAAACAAACACGCAAATCTTATGCTGCCTCCACTTTTATAACTCATATATATATATACTCAGGCTTGTTCCGGATTGAACCCAAACCGCGTGACCAACCAAATTGCGTTGGTATGTTCTAAGATATTGATCACATATCATAAATATGCTTTTTATTTTTTGGTAAAAATTGGGGTTAAAACACCCATTATTCCATAATTAACATTTAATGTCTATCTGTGGGTGAACAACTCCTACAAAATCACTATAGAGAAAATTTATCACCCATGTCAGAGGAGATTCAAAGACTATAAAGTCCTTACTACAGTAGTTAAAACTAAAATTAGCCAACCAATCTACAATTGAATTACGTTATCTTAGAGTATGGGTAAATAGAATCTGCATCTCTTTATCACTTTCTCTCAATCATACATTTTTTTTTTTTTGTACCATTAAGTGTTTAGTCTTTTCTTGAAATCAGACACCATGAAGTATATATATAGAGCTCAAGTTGAATCTCCTCCATTATAATCCTATTGAATCCCAAATCTTGTACCATTTTAAGACCCTATATCCATAAACCCCTATAGTGATAAATAAATCATAAATATGCTTTATTTATCACTATGGGGGTTTATGGATTTATTACTATTATTATATTATATATAATTTGTAATTCAGAATAAAAGAGTTGGTGGAGACATTATGTGTAGAATGACGATGGAATCTGGAAGAGGGGAGGGAGCAGCGCCGGTGCTTGCTGCTCATAGGAAGGGGCCCACCAGTGGTCCCCATGGCTATGAGGTGTGTGAGAGAGATGAAGGGTCTGGGTGGGGCTTCAGCTTCTTCCTGTGTGACCGACCGTACGGGATTTAGGCGGCTGAGAGAGAGAGGGGTGGCACGTGGGAGAGACACGTGTAATGTGGGGTCGGGAAGTTGGGAATTGCTGGGTTTGGAGAGACACGGTGGATTCTAAGGAGCCTGTAGCCCAGATTGTGCTCTGCATGGAATGATTGCTATTTGTGGGCCTTTGCGGCTCCCCTGGACCACTTCTCCCTCACCAATTTCTCATATTTCATTATCTTCACCATATTCTCAAAACATTGATAATTATGAAATACATCACATAATATTTAAGAAATAAGTTTATAATTTATTAGTAGTGCTATCCAAATATTTAATTTTTGAAATGAAAATTATTTTTTATTTCATATTATACATTTATTAAATAAAAACTAATTAAAAACATACAAAATATAATAGCATTAAGTCTAAATTGTCCAATTTTAACATGAACAGTAGACATCCCGTGCTATTTACACATTTACACCCCTCAATCCATAAATAGTGTCATATTGATATCATGTAGTCCACGTCTCCTAACTTATAAATAACCAAGTTATGTAAATTAAGAAATCAATTAAAATTGATTAAAATTAATAAATAGGTAATAAGTATATTTGTTTTAAATATAGTACTCTTTCTGCTATAAATATAAGATTCACTTGAAATTATAAAGTAGTTCTTACATTTTGGATTGGAGGGAGTAATTAGAGGTGAGAGAGAATGAGTGACCCACAATTAAAACAGGAACAAATAATTAATCCTAAAAAAAATTGTATTACATTTTTAAACACTTCCAAATTGTAACTTTTAAACCGGGCTAGAACTTTATAAATAGGACTTGAGGTAGTATAGATTATGACATTACATATGGTGAGCGATTCTCCTACTATGAAATGACATACTTTTTTGGGTTAATATGTAAATTTATTTTAAAAGTTTTTATTGGGTAGTATTATCTCCCTAAAAGTTTTTTCTAAGTTTAAAATCACTCAGGAAGTTTTAAAATTTGGTAATTTTGGCACATACTATTAAAAAATTAATGTTGATCATTAAAAAAT
Organism: Acacia confusa; assembly: GCA_037074495.1. Taxonomy (NCBI): domain Eukaryota; kingdom Viridiplantae; phylum Streptophyta; class Magnoliopsida; order Fabales; family Fabaceae; genus Acacia; species Acacia confusa. The sequence goes on from CM073509.1 coordinate 9,175,959, forward strand.
TGATGTTAACCGTTAATTTTTTAATAGTAAGAAGCAATATAATACTATTCCATTCTAATAGTTTTTCAGCAACATTAAACTTTAAAAAAAATTCTAAAATAACATTACTTCTCAATAAAAACTTTCAAAACAAATTTGTACTTTAACCCTACGTTTTTATGCATAAATATCATTTTATTGGAAGCAATTCTTTTGAAGGCAATATCAGGTTTTATAAATATGGACACATCACCTACTAAAAATTAAAATCTTGATTCAATAAGTTGTCAAGGACCAATTGATTAACCAGAATGAATGCTGACAAACAAACAAACAAACTACTACCTTTAATCATAAATATAGGACTAAGTTTATAGCACAATTTACACTACAAACTTAGTTTTTATAATTAGCATTAGAAGGAGTACTTTCCTTAAACCTCCCTTTTATTTGAAATATCATGCTTAATATCCCTAATTGTTTTTTTTTTTTTCCTTGGTCGGCTAGCTTGATATGCCTAATTGTTATATAGCGGGAAAAGGGAGGGATTTAATGAGGGAGGGTACAGGCAGAGAGAAGGAGCACCGGAGAGAAAGAAACAGAGTAACTGTAACTCCATGCTTTATTACAACTGAGGAAGGACCATTCACATTTTTGGTACAAAATAGCAAAACTCTCTCACACTCTCACTGGATCCTACTCTCCTCTCGTCATCCTCCTTAATTAAGCTCATTAATTATTAATTAATTACATACATCCCATAATAGATAGAGAGACAGGGAGGACCACGAAAGGACCACCGCAGAAGAGCCCACCCTCCGTGCCTCACAGTGCCAGTCCCAGATGTATGTACATATCATTATATATATATATATATCTGAATCTGAACTAGGATTTTCCTCTGCTCTCTCAATCCTTCACTTGAATTCCCATTTTTGCCCTCACCTACCGTCCTAATTTCCCCCACAAGATCTTCATCAAACAAACAGTGATCCACCTTCACGACCTTCAGATTTTTTTTTTCCCTGCTCTTTCTTTCAATCCAAAAAAAAAAAAGAGAGTACTCGTTATCAACCAAAAACTACTGGCCACCTCGCTTTGACGTTAACTTGCACCCATAGAAATAAATTAATATGTCCCTTTTTAAATTGGCCTCGCATATTTTATCTTTCTTGATATCCGATAAATACCATCAATAAATCAATAAATATAAATAAATTTTAAAAAATGTGACTTATATTACGGAAGTCTTTATGGAGGTGTTAGATATTTTAGACTTTGAAGTATGTAACCAAAAATTATGTTTCCATACATGGCAATTATTATTTGTGGCTTTATTGAAATTTTGAATTAGATACAAATAATCTCTTAATTTTTAAAGCTTAACACTTTTTTAATTCTTATTACTATAAGACTTAATAATTTAATTTAGAAAAAAATAAAGGAGTCAGATAAACTACTTAATTATATCGCACGTAACACCATCTTTTAAAGATATTTATGTATAACATTACATCAATTTATAATTTATAGAAAATTCATTTTTTTTAATTATAAATAATGTAGGAGATAGAAGGTAAAAGGGTTTTATATATATTTAAAATCAAAATTCACCCCAAGGTCGATCCTACATTTAAAACAAAAGGGGTAATAACCTTACCTTAGATGTTAAGTTTGTGCAACAATATATTCCTTTAACTTTATTTTTATGTGCATGTAACACTTCAAATTTTATTATATGCAGATAATCTCCTTAAAGTTTTGAGCAGTAATTCACAACACTGATTATAAAAGAGTTATTTGCATAAATAAAATCTAAGAATACAATATATTGGTTGTAAAATCTTGATAGCTTAAGAAATTATCTAAACATAACATAAATTTTGGAGGGATTATAATAAATTAATAATTAGATTAAAAATATTTAAAAGAAAAATAAGAATTATGAATTAATGATGTTGAGTGAGATGCCTGGCAGTTGGGAGGGTACAGAGAAAAAGCAAAACAATTTACGAAACAAAAGGGCCAGACATAAAAGCAACATATGTCTTGAACCTGTCCCCACCCTTCTCTATCCAAAGATTTTTAATATTTATCCATCTATTACTCTTTTCTGTTATAAAACTGATAAAAATAATAAGAAGAAGAGCAGAGGTTCTAGAGAGATAAAGTAGAGAGATAGATTCTCATTTCATTCAATAAATGAACAGTTACAGAAAACCTCTATTTATAGAAGAAAAATGGGACTTTAGTGTAATTTCTACCTTTGGGTCATTTGGTGTAGTTTTCCCCAAAAACCTAAACTATTCACTCACGGATTTCCTTCCCGTGAGTGATTGTATAATTGTGTGCGGGTCCCACCAAATAGTAAACTACTATGCGTGGTACTATGCAAATAGTAAATCACTATGCGTGGGTCCCATATCATCTTTTAATATTTGGAAACCAGGAGTCAATGGACATCCACATTATAAGTATATTCATAACACTCCCCCTTGGATGTCCATTTATGAATGTGCCTCGTTAAAAACTTTAACTAGGAAAAACCCAGTGGGATAAAAACCTAGCCAAAGAAAAGAGTACATCATCCATTGATACACTTTCTAGTGCTGCCTCATTAAAAACCTTTCTAGGAAAAACCCAGTGGGATAAAACCCAGATAAGGGAAAAAGAGTACAGCGTGTATCGTCTCCCCCTCTTGATTACATCAGTGTTGCTCCCCCTGATGACTATATTGCTTCAATGTCTTTCTGAGCATATTATACTTTCTGTCATCAAATATTCTGTTAGAAACACCCAATCTGATTGTTCATTATATATCTGCAAGATCTAAATCTGTCAAGTAAAGTCATAATAATCTTTTCATAAATATATATGTGCATATAGAAATTCAATAAATGTTTATTCAGATAATGATGCTATATGCACTATCATCTTGAGTTCTTTTGGGACATATGTGTTTTTGGCGCCTTATGTGCTTCTAGCACATACAAATATATTGTGGCTCATGATCCTCATTATCATTCATTGTAGCATATGCTATCATAGATATTATTAACGTCGACTTCATTTTCAGTCCCATCGGATTTCATTCATAATTTATTGAGATCTCATAATGTAAATACCTGGGTCTCTTCTTATACCACAATACACTTTACTTGTAATATCTCTTCTGAAGATAATATCTCTTCAGGAGATGGCTCTTCTAGAGCTTTTCTTAATTATCCTCAACATGATCATCTATATTCTTATAGCTCCTTTTTTCTTTTGAGGATTTTTATCTTTAAAATCGATGGACTTGCAACACTTCTGATGTGTTTTATAACAATTCATATAGGAGCATTTGCAGTTGGCACATGTGACTTTGTCACTTTCTTTAGGTCAGTAAATGCTTCTGGCATTCGATTAACTAAACTCAGCAACTGAATTATCATTTTGAATTTTTAGTGCACATTTCTTTGTACGAGGATCAATAAGAGCCAATGATAATTCATTTCACTTTATCTTTACCCAATCTGCTTATTTTTCTCCCCCTCATCAAATCATCAATTTTCTTTGTATATCCATCTATGTGCATTGTAATAGATTAATAATCATTACACATTTAAAACATTTCAAGATGGAATTAATCTGGCTCCTGACCAAAAACCAATTATACGGGGAGAATTCTGTTGGCTTATATAATTGCTGCAAATATACACAACATATAAATTTTGTTCTCATAATCATTGATCTATCCATTCATGGATACTTTAATACATTATTTCTGGATCATTCAATCTGGAAATTGCGCGCATAATATATTGCAAACTTCTAGTTGCAAACATCACTGCAAACTTTGCAGATTTATAATCTCATATGTAAACTTTCAATTTGATATATTTCCAGAGATCCATTTCCAATAATTATGTCTATCTGAGAACAAGCAGCACATAATATATGACTCGGATGATCAAACAAGTCATGCCAACTTTCCATATGATTTATCATCAAATCTAATATTCATTTTGGGGGAATCAATATAGAAACATTCACAAAGAATTATCACATAAATATTCACACTTGATATATATTATTCTCCCCCTCAAGTGTGAGACCTTAAAAATTAATTCATGAAATTTCCATACAATATTCCATGATAAAATTTCCATTTTCCAGAATCAACAAACAAATATATATTAAATACAAAATCATCAGGTGTATAATTGCAGATTCACGAGCGCAATACTGTGTAATCACAGGCGCATCACTGTGGAATCACAGGCGCGACAACTCAGATTGTCGTATACATATAAAGTCAAAAAGATTCCAGGCTCGTGCTTTATAGGGAGCAAATCTGTAGAGATTTAACAGGACTACGCAAATCTGCAGAGATTCAATAGGATTTAATTCAACTATAAATAGAGGAAGGCAAACGAACATGCCTCACAAACACTCAAGCATCTGATAATATCAATACCAGATACTCACACATATTTCTCTAAATTCTATTGCCATGGCAGGACCAAGCAGTTTTATCCCAGTTTCTGATACATCCGAAACAGCATTACTGGATGCTTTGTTGTATGATGATCAGCATAACATGTCATTTACTTCTTTGTTATCTCCTAATCCCTTTGAAATGTTTATTCCTCCTTCTACTATTCCTCCTTCTGCTTCAAATGTACCTACTTCTCCCCCTAGAACAAGTGTTCTTCCTCAATCTACAAGGATTGAAGGTACAACTGAAGCAGGTTCATCAAGGAGGCCTGTTAAGAGGTGTAGAACTATGGCAGAACTAATGGAGTCTACCAATCCAGTTCAGCCAATAGTGTCGGCAGTTAATCAACCAGCATTCACTAGCCAGCAAACTATCATCAGTTTGCCAGCAACAACCAGCCCGACAACAACAATCAGCCAACCAACAACCACTAGCCAGCCAGCAACAATTAGCCAGCCAACAGCTACAAGCCAATTAGCAACTACTAGCTTATTGGAATGTAGTTGCTGTCATGTTTTACGGGAAATTATTCATACCAACGGACTTCAGTACCATAAACTTGAAGTTCACGGAAGAAGAACAGGTATGATTACCCATGCTGTTTTATTTGAAAAAGTACAGGATAAATCTTATAATACTGACAGGCTTCCAATGTTTGATTTCACAAAGAAAAATTTTGAAGAAATCAAACAATTTCTGACACAGTATTGTATAGATTTACAAGCATCAGGATATATCTTGATGCGTGATCCTGTATTAGCCTATCATGAGGTTCTCTGTGTTGGTTCGGAATGGGCTATAAATCCAAATGACCTCCATGGAAGTTCATTTCAAACCAATATTGAACACTCATTAGGCAAAGGAAAACAACCTGCAGTAAGTATACCCTATGATACTTCATCCCTTAACCAGGGTGAATTATATAGGTTATCTATGGAGCAAAGAGAAAGAATAAAGAAAACAACGCTCCATGATTTAAGAAATTATTTTCACTTAACCCTTGATGAAGCGAGTAAACAATTAAATATGTCTACTCACACCATACAAAAAATCTATCAAAAAGGAGGGTTAACGGAGTGGCCACACAAGAAGCTCAAGAAACTTATGACGCAAATCTCGATATTACGAAGAGCTTTGCCTCATCTGGATCCCATCTCAAGAGAAGCAAAAGAAGAAGACATTAAATATCTTCAGAATGAGATGATTAAAGTTTGTAATGATGTTGAGCCACTCGCAATTAAACTTTGTTGAAATAATATTTCCTTTTGCTTAATTATTTTGTTTATGAATATTCTTTTCTCGTATTTATAAAAATTGTTATAATCATAGAAATCACATAACAACTATAATAATATATTTGCTTCATTCACTTCTGGGAATGAAGTTGGATAAAAATTCATGATCCATAACTCACTGATTTGTTTGATCATAGCAAGAAATTAATCCACAATATTGCTACTACAATAGCAAATTGAATATATTTATTTATAATATCAATCATGATCATACAATCCCTTGTCTCATAATTTAAGGGAATATTTAATGCCAAATATATAATTTTGAGACCTTTATACAACTGATGGCATACAAAATTTATGGATCAAATATTGTTTCATAATTTGTCACTTGTTATCAGGCTAACTTGCCTCTTGGCTTCAGGCTATCTTGCCTCTGAAATTAAGGCTATCTTGCCTCTTGGTCTCAAGCCAATTTATGCCTCATCTCTCTATGGCGTTTTGATCTCATAATATATATGGCATTTTAACAGTTTATTTTCAGAATAAATAAAATATAAACATAATAAAATAAATAGATGGAACCCACTAATATGTATATATTAGTGTCGTTGCCATAAATAATAAGAAGGGAGAGGGATATATATATATAGCAATAAATAAATAAAATAAAATAAATGACTGGAAATAAACATGCTAGATAAATAAAAAGAAGATGAGATAGGAATGGTAGTAAACTCACAGCGAGACCTATCTCATCCAAAGATAAGAAAGAAGATGCATATGCAAATGTAAATATATATATATAATATATAGAAAACGGTAAAATAAAAAGGGAAGGGGATTTAAAGCAGTAAATAAATAATAAATAAATGGAGTCCACTATACAAGTGTTACCACCATGAAAAATAAAGCAGTAAATAATAAATGGTGCCCACTATACTAGTGTTGCTACCATGAAAGATAAATAAAGCAGTAAAGAATTAAAATAAATGGGGCCCACAAAATGTCACCACCATAAAAGATAAATAAACTTTAAATAAAATAAATAAATAGAGCCCACTGATAGATACTAGTGTGCCTCCATGAAGAATAAATAAATGTAAAATAAAATAAATAAATGGAGCCCACTAATAAATAATGTTGCCGCCATAAAAAATAAATAAATGTTAAAATAAATAAATAGAACCCACTAGTAAATATACTAATGTGTTATCATAAAAGATAAATAAATGTTAGTAACAATAAAATAAATGTTAGTGACATAAAACTAAATATTAGTAAAGTCAGTATGGAGCTTAGTATAGCCACCATGAGATAAATAAATAAAGTAGTAAGTAAAGAATTACAAATGGAGCTTAATGACGCCACCATGAAATAAATGAAGAGGAAGTGGGAAGAATATATAAACATAAATAAATTACTGTAAATAATAAAATATAAATTTACCGTGAATAGTAAAATTACTATTCACTATAAATAGTGAATAAAGTAAAATTACAGAAAGATTAATCTAGACTTCCATGTAGGAGTCAAATGAATAAAATGTAAAAATTACTGAAAAAGGGGTAAATTTACTGTGAATAGTAAATTACTATTTACCGTAGTAAAATAGTAAATAATCTCAAATCTTAACCATGGAACCCGATGTTAAAATAATCGGTAAGAATAGATATTTAATTCCATATAATGGTTAAGATCATCCCAGATAAATAAAATGGAAATATGAAATAGATGGTGAGAAAATCTTACCTTGGTAGAGTCTTCGTGCTGATAACGTGTTATAAAACTGATAAAAATAATAAGAAGAAGAGCAGAGGTTCTAGAGAGATAAAGTAGAGAGATAGATTCTCATTTCATTCAATAAATGAACAGTTACAGAAAACCTCTATTTATAGAAGAAAAATGGGACTTTAGTGTAATTTCTACCTTTGGGTCATTTGGTGTAGTTTTCCCCAAAAACCTAAACTATTCACTCACGGATTTCCTTCCCGTGAGTGATTGTATAATTGTGTGCGGGTCCCACCAAATAGTAAACTACTATGCGTGGTACTATGCAAATAGTAAATCACTATGCGTGGGTCCCATATCATCTTTTAATATTTGGAAACCAGGAGTCAATGGACATCCACATTATAAGTATATTCATAACATTTTCTGTTTTATTCGTGCATAATAATAATAATTATAAAAGAAAAGAGGAAAAATAATTTTCAAATTATAAAACCTCAAATCAAGTTTGTTACTTATCAATGGAATAACAAAATTAGATAAATAATTAATAACTCATTTTGTTTGGAAAATGCCTCAAAAATTTTCTGATTTTAAAATTCTTTTTCTCATTAATAATAACAATTAAGTGGTGTACGTAGTCGCCTGGATGAAATTTGAAATTTACAATAGATACATATAATGAGAAAAGGCCGATGAAACATATATTTCAGCCTTCATTTGAGACTACTAGTACTAAGGTTAAATGATTTGTTAACATATAATGTCAACATATTTTCATTTAAATGATATTGAATAATAAAAATGATTTGTTAGCATTCATTTAAATCTGTCAACATTGTCAGTTAAATGGCACTAATAAGTAATAACGCCAATGTTGGATGATTATTAAAAATTTATTTATGTAAAGTTAGACGATGAAACATATATTTCAGCCTTTATAAAAAGTAATGAATATAATGCATATTTTTTAATTGAAAGATGCCCTCAGGGGCTGAAAATAATTGAGTATATATGAATATAAATAGAGTATGGTCCAAATAATTTATTATGGCGATGAGGGATTAGTACGTACGTACGTACGTACTCTATAATGCATCTGCCACATTTGGGAGCAGGTAAAAGTGTAAAACTCAGTCACAGATGATACTTTGTCTATTATCATTCTCTTATTGACACTCCACTTCTCTGCCTCTTCCTAAAGCTTCCATTACCATCGCCTCTGAATAGCCACATATATTAATTTCTGCAACTAGTTGCTTGCTTTTATTATTTGATGAATCTCCCTGATAAATAAAAACAATCAACTGTCTCTCAACTCATTTGAGATTTCCCTATTTCTAATAAGATTCTGTGTTGGGGTGTATCGGACACTTTGAAATATTTTCTTAAATAAGTCCATTGCTTTAAAGTATATAAGGTTCTAAATACACTTGAAAAACTATGAGTGACACAATTGGTTAAGATATCCTCTTTCGCTCCAAAAGGAAGGAGGTTTAATATCCTCTCCTCAATGTTAGGGCTTTATTGACGAGCGATCTTTAAATACATTGATAAGTGCTCTTTAAGTTTGGAGAGATGCTTTAGTTGTGATGGGTTAGTGATGTCTACCTTTACCTAAACTCTCTTTTAACAAAAAGGGGGGGTTAAGGTACAAAAATATACATGAGTTTTTTCTCCAGAAGTGTCCAATACCACATGTTTTTTTCGGAGCAAAAATACATACGTGGTTATCATTTTGGAGTAAAAGTCACATCTCATCGTTAAGTCACTGTTCACTTCATCTCTTTCTCTCTCATTACGGTGAATAGTGACTTAACGGTGAGATGTGACTTTTACTCCAAAATGGTAACCACGTGTGTATTTTTGCTCCAAAAAAAAAGTACGTGATGTAGGGCGTTCTTGAAAAAAAAAAACTCATGTGTATTTTTGTACCTTAACCCTAAAAAAAAAAGTCCTATAATTAACACGGGTGTGCGTTAAAGAGAGTACATGTCTCTGTGTACTTGGGAAGTGGCTACGGTCCTCTTCCATTCCCATCCACTTCCCATCCTCTTCTCAATCTCAGCCGTTGGATTGAAATCTGAATAGTTCAGATTTAATCTTTTTACAAAAATATTATTTTTATATTAAAAAAATATTAAACTATTTAAAAAATATAAAAATAATACTTTTATATAATATTACATTTGAACGGTTAAGATTTCAATCCAATGGCTGAAATTGAGAAGAGGATAGGAAGTGGATGGGAATGGAAGAGAACCGTAGCCAATCCCGTGTACTTGAGAGTTAACTAGCTACCCAACCTTGAAGCACCATTGGGCCCAGGCGCCCAGCAAAATTATCAACTCTTAGCCTAATTTGTCCATTGTTCTCAAGTTACATCGAGGGTTATATAAGACCCAACATTATTGTACTCAACAAAAGATCCTACATTATTATTTTTTTTTCCAAAAATAGAAACCTATATTCGTAGCTTCAAAACAAGCATAAATAAACAATATTATCATTAACTTTCCCCGTCAATCTCCTTCTCTTAATAAATAGCTGGAGGACCGGAAGTAATTGGGCAAAGATACAAAAATTCTTTTCCATAGTCGTACAAGAGGACTTAGCTAAATAATTAACAAGACAAAATCCAGCATTATCAAATCGCGCTTAAGTATTGTTTGACCCAATTAAGCGTAACTCTATTATTAGTGTTCAAGTGGCATAATGGTTGGTTGAGAGGAACAATTTCCTCGTCCATATACTCACAAGGTTTGAACGATAATGAGAGTTGAAAAAACTAAAAATATCAAAGGATGCATCTCATTTCCTATTGTGAGTGAATTGTAATTTTCCTCATAAACTCAATTATGACTAATTTTGGCCGTCTCAATGTTGGTCTTCTCATCTATATTTCGAGGGTGATCACCTTCTTGGCTCTAGCTCTATTAACTATATGTGTGTGTGTGTCCTATTATATCTTTAATTAAACTTCCCCTAGGATCGGATGCCTAAAAAAAAAATCATTGCTCTTTCGTTGATGATCAGAAAGTATTACTACCTCCACCCTAAATATAAGACATTTGCACTACAAACTAAGTCATATATCTATGATAGGTGGAGTGCTTTATATTTTTGTAAATAAGAATTCAATATATATGCTATGTGTAACAACCCAAATTTTAGGGCATAGAGTTTCAAAATAAGACTAAAATAAGAAGGCTACCAGGTCCATAAGAGTTCAAAGTCTTAAGTTTATTAGTAAAATTATTTTGGATTTCTGAAAAATTATTTTCATAAATTATTATATATAGACATATATATATATATGTAATATTTGATTGGTAAATAAGTAGATATACATGTGTTTGGTAGTTAGATTGATCGGTAGATAAATAAGTATAGAGTAGTTAGATAGTAGATATACATGTGTTTGATAGATATATTGATCGATAGCTAAAAGTAGGGTAGTTAGATAGTAGATATACATGTGTTTAATAGATAGATTGATCGGTAGATAAGTGTAGGGTAGTTAGATGGTAGATGAACCTATGTGTGGTAGATGGATAAGTAGATAGACATGTTTATGGTAGATGAGTGATAGATAGACATGTGAAATTTGGATGGTAGTTGAGACCGAAAAATTCTATAAATACCTCACTACTTCTCTTCTACCACACAAACATACATACTTCCACTGTTCAACCTTATGAGAGAGAGAGAGAGAGAGAGAGAGAGAGAGGTTGAGGTTTTGTTTCTTGCCGTTGGAGCAAAGGAAAAACTATACCTTCCTAACTTCATCAGACCAGCGCTGAAGATTAAAATTGTGGAGTGTATTTGAGCTCTGGAATTAGGAGCAGTGTGAAAGTAGCTAGCTCGGGCGAGAGGTAACCACTTTCCACTTATTATGATATTGATATGTTGTTTGTGAGTATTTTGTGAAATAATTATGTATATTTTAATAGAAATATCCTTATGGAACCTCATGATGTGATTTATGAAATATATATGCATATATTTAAGTATGTATAAGAATTGGAGTTTGATATTATATGACTTGGTTATGAGAATTATTTAGATTACATTTTTATGAATATGAAACTTTTGGAAAGACTTATATTGGGTTATATATTTTCCTGAACTGATTATGATTGTTTTAAATAAAATTGTCATGTGGAATTTTTATGAGTTGAAATACATGCTTTCATTTGAATTGAATCGATATATTATGATATGGTTATTGTGATTATTTTGGAAATTCCCCTATTAAATTATAATGATAATTTTGGGATGGAAAGAATTGGGAGAAGATGGAAAGTTGTTTACATCACGTGGTGATGCCTCCATTGGTGCACGATGGTTGACTTTTTATTGTTCCAACAGTTCAAGAAGGACTAGCCCAACAGTTCAAGAGGGCTTACGAGACCCTAACAGTTCAAGAGGGGAAAAGACCTATGGTTTGGGATAGGTGCTCTGAGGATTTTGACCGGTCCTCATCACTTACTCAGTGAGCTTTTGGAGTAACCAGTAATATGGGTGTAACTTAGCCCATGGGTTTAGCCGTGGAAGTATGGCGATTCGGATGGATTAATGGGAGGTATTTGGGTATTGAAATTGAATAGTTTTATAACATCCATTATGATATTATTGTTGTGATAATATATTGATGAACTATTGAATTTTGGATATTGATTTATTCCACTTGGCACCTCACTAGCATGTGTTGATATTCATAATGAGTTAGACTGATGGTTACAAAATTTTTCTAGGTGACCAGTCCGGTCCAGGTACTTCAGGGAAGCAAACAGAAGTCTAGTCTACTCTGTCAAGAGTAGGACTTCTGTTCTTTTGTTGTATGTTATGAATGGCTGTATATTGCCACACTCTAGGGCTTATGATGCATATTTTGGGCATATTTTGGAAAATTTTAAATTCCGCGTAAAACCAATAATCTGGTTAACTTTGATTATTATGAGATAATTTTGGACATTATATATGTTAAATTAGTGAATTAAATTGCGGATGTTTCACTATGATGTACTCCCTCCGGTCCTAATTATAAGACAATGTTTAGGAATTAGTTTCGGTCTTAATTATAGGACAAGTTTTTAATTTTTGTCAACTTCTTCCTAAAATACCCTTATTTTATTCTCCCAAATGTGTTTGGTTTTTTGTGAGTAAATATATGTAGGTGTGAAAGTTCTTTTTGTCAATAAAACTTTTAAATTATTGGATTTTAATTTATTTATCGATCAACTGACATTAATTTTGCATATGTATGTGTGTGTGTGTGTCTATATACACACAAATATATAAATGTATATATGTACACACACACACATATATATATATTAGTGTGTCTACATACATACATACATATATGTAGACACACACACATATATGTATAGACATGTGAGCGTCTGTGTGTCTATATACACACAGATATATAAATGTATATATGTACAACACATATACATATATATACATATGTGTGTGTCTACACACGCGCGCACACACATATATAAGTGTGTCTATATATATATATATGTATGTATGTATGTATGTACACACACATATGTGTGTGTGGGGTGTATGTTGTGTAGATATATGTATATATAAATACATACATATGTGTGTATATATGTACACACACACACATATGTATATATAGCTAAACCATCATTTCAATTTTAAAAAACATGAAAAGAAAAATTTTAGATTGGAGAGGTATGTTGCAAGTGTTGTTGATTCATTTTTATTAGTGTCATTTAAAATTGATATAAAGACATTTTAGGAAAATGAGTAAAATTAACTAATTTAACTCATCTCCTTAATTTCCCCAAAATCGGTTAAATATGTCCTATAATTAGGATCGGAGGGAGTACGTCTTATCGATGCTTTGAAAACTATATATAAAAATGGGAAAATTTGTATAGAGGCCCAAGTAATAGACAAAATTTCAAAAAAGACCTCAAGATTTTGAAAATATCAGAAAAGGCCCCAGAGCCTTTTCTATTATAAATTTATTAAAACGTTAACAACTATATCAGCCTCATTAACAACTAAAGGTTTTAATGAATTTATATCAGAGTCTTTTTAAAAATATTTTCTATTACTTGGGCCTCTATACAGATTTTTCCTATAAAAATATCCTATGATATTTGTACAATTTGATATACCATTTTTTTCATAAAAGAATGAAGAAATCATTACTCAAACAATTAATTAATCAATATATGTATGAATGTATACTTCCATCCATCAATAAATGTATGTATCATTGCAAAAAATAATTATGTACATATATCACCAGAAATTAATAAAATGTGTCTAATTTACAACCAAAATCTTTAATCTCTCACGCTGGCAGAAGAAAGGGACCCACAAAAAATCTCACATAACTGTATATATATACAGCCATCGTCTCAGCAACCGATTTTTTTTGTTTTTTTTCTGACCTTGTCTTCCCGGAAAATGTACAAATCACAGACACTAAAAGAATATGCTTTATCTCCACCACAAATATAAATGCTTCAAACACAAGGCCTGGTAACATAATCGATGCTCATCAAACGGCTCCGATTCCTCTCAAGCAACCCTTCCATTATGACCTTCTTTTTATACTCCGCCGTATCAAACTCCTCCTCCACCTTTTTTGCCGGCCATGGCGGCGGCTCACTTTGCTTGCTCCGGTAAGGCATAAAATAAAACCAAGAGGAGACACATATGATAGCAAAAAACTTGCCCCATAGAATTAAAATTAACAGACCAGTTAAAAAAATGTAACACAAAGACTTAGTCCGGTCATCATCATCACGATTTGTTGTTCCTTTTTTCTTATCTTTGATGAGTTTGGGAGCTGTGGAGCTAAGTGTGGTTGTGGAGGAAGATGAAGAAGAAGAAGATCCCGAAGTCTGCGACAAGGCGCCGGTGTTTGTGGAAGATGATAAGGAAGACTTTGTGAATAGAGATGAGTTGCTCAATTTTAAGCTACTTTTGCTTTCTTGTTTTGAATTCTTTTCTATTTTCATGATGCTGCTTGATCTGGAAATTGTTCTCTTGTTGGCTGTTTTCCTTCTTCTAATCTTCTTCACCTGTAAAAATTACAAAATACGTATTAGTTGTCATCACACAAGGAAAATAAGAAATTTAAAGTTTCATTCATTTGAAACGTACATTTATTGCTTATTTGTAGTATATTCGTATTAATTTATTTGTTCACTTACTTTATTTTACAAAATTTCTAATGTAAACTATAATATTTTGTCAACATAAATGATCGGTTCATTTTTTTTTGGGACAAGATTGGTTCATCATTATAATTGAACCCTGATCAATTTTTAAACAAGAGATGAAGAGACTAGTTATTAGTATTATAAAATCATAGAAATTTAAGAGATAAAAACAATCATTTTGAAAAAGATAAAAGTATTTTTTTGGCGTCGGTAATAAAACAGTTCAATCATTAACTAAATTTAACCATGCATTGACTGATCAACAAGATAAAATGGCCCACGAAGCCAGGAAGGCAATACGTAAGATTGAAAATACAGTTTTGTTTTATATTTAAAATGCAATTTGTCAATTCTAGATATTAAAAAAACAATTTAATTAAACTCGACCGACGACTTTTGAACTTGAAACAAAACTCATGACAGGGGAATTAAACTACCATGGAATTTTGTCGAAGAAGATAGGTTGACGAATAATTTCTTGGATGAGAATACGTTGAGAAGTTATATACTCATGCATATATATGATCTTATACGTACGTAATGGAAATTAAAACTATGAAAAAGACAATTTAGATTCGGCCAAACAAGGCTGAATTATCAAGAACGAGCGATAATGAAGAAGAGAAAGAACTGATGAAGGAAGGCAAATGATAAAGCGTACCAAATTGGTGTGGTTGAATGCCTTCTTGAGAATCCGCCAGAAACTGTCACGGTCATCGTCATCGCCGCCTTTCTTTTTAAAGGAACGGCGAGGCCAACCATCGGTTCTTTCCCTGCAGTCCGCCATGAGAGCCGACGACAAAATGGTGGAGAATGAGGAGGCGGGCTCGAAAGGTTCGACGTCATCGTCGTCTACAGAGGAGACCGGCTTGAAACAGAGACAGAACTTGCCCTTGAAACTTGCGTTATGGTGGTTGATCTTGGACCGGCCGGTCTTGGCCTTATTAAAGGACTCCATGGGAGAAGAAAAGCGGTTGGTTGATCGTGATGAAGATTAGAGAGAAAAAGTAAAAACAAAGAAAACGATGAGGAAGATAATGATGGAGGCGTCGTGAACGGAAGACATTAAACGATAATTAAGCCGTGTGGAACGTGGGGAAGAGAACAGAGTTTGTGAATACCGGTTAATTAATTAAGTCGGCCGTTGGTGGGGTATTATATATTTTTTCTCTTAATTTAAAATTAATACACGCACCAATAATTTTGCTTTCATATCAAACGAAAAGATTTTATTTAAAGTTTTTTAATATCTTTTAATTATTACGTAAGACAATATAGTATTAATAATTAAGTGTTTTGTGGATATTGACCCATTTTTATATTAATTTCTATGCAGCCAAGGGAAAAAATTCTAATAAAAAATCAACACGCACCTGAATTTGAATTTTTTAAATTTAGTTCTTATATAATATATATCTGCTTGTGATTTTTTCTTTGCATGGGCCTTATATATGTATATATATAGAGGCAGGTTTTTCATATGCATGTTACGAAATTTGAGGAGCCAAATGGTAGTTTTTAGTTCATGTCTTCGTGAAGAAGAGCTGCTAGATATAATTTTTATACAATATTAAATGTTAAAGCCATCAACCTAGCTCATTCTTTTCAATTTTTTTACGCAATTTAAACTTGATATGCACCTCGTGTTCCGCGGGTGTATATAATGTTAGCCAACAATCAATATCAATAATCACCAATAATCAATAACCAATATTATTTTTCGTTCTTGACTCGATTGACTAACTAATTTAAAGAGATCAAAAAATTTAAATAAATTATTATATCTATATTATATATCGGTTTTCTCCCTCATGTGCAAGGTTGTAAAAACGGAAGGGGAATAAAAAATCGTAAAACGTAAAATCGTAATGCAAAATGTAGTTTTTACTTGTATATATAAATAAAAAAATTTAAAAAAAGTAAGGCACTTGTCATCATCCATACACATATTGATCAATGCAATATCAATCAAAATATCCAACATTGTCATCAAATATCATTCAAATAAAGACACTTGTCATTATCCATAGTTCCATACATATACTAATCAATGCATTTCCAGTTGTAAATACGGATTGAGAATTTATATTGTAAATATAACATTTTTCAGTTGTTAATATAACATTTCTAATTGTAAATACGGATTGAGAATTTTTTAATTAATTACAAAATGGGATTTTGGTGGGGGACTTTTTTGTAATTAATTCTGGTCTTTGGGGCTCAAATGTAATTTTCCCTTCCAAATATCCAACATTGGGCCTGACTTCTGTTTTTTCCAAAAAAACCCACGCTTTTACGCTTTTACGTTTTATGAATGCGCTTTTTACGTTTTTACCCCTTATGCGTTTTTTCCCCAAACGAAACTCGTTTCGCTTAATTTAAAACGTAAAAACATGTTTTTAACGTTTTAAAACGCGTTTTTAATAACCATGCTCATGTGAATTGTTTTTCTTACAAATGAATTCACCAGGAAATTTGCCAAAATATTCAAAAAAAAAATTGTCAGACTAGACCACTATGCAAATAATTTTCCAAAATAACTCATTTTGTGGCGTTACACGTGGCGCCACTTGTGGCGTGCCACGTTGGCACGCCACATAAGTGGCGCCACTTTAACAAAATTTTTTTAATTATTATAATTATATATTATTATATTTAATATATATTAAATATAATATATATTATATTTTATATATAATATATATATCATATATATATATATCACATTTAAAGCCAGGTCAACCAAGTGTTCGCGATTTCAAAAATTTTATGAAATATTCATTTTAAAATGATGTCCTATTTTTGAAAAAAAATTTCTGCAAGGGGCGTTGCCTCTTGACCCCGCCCGCTAACCGGCTAGCGGGACCGTCGCAGGGTTTCAGTTGATTGTTCCTAGCTCGAGAAATAAAATCATGATATATTATATATGCATTATATATGCATTATATAATATATATTTTTTTCCAAGAAAAAATATATATTATATTAATAAATTACATATTAAACTATATAATCTAATATATATAATATTAATATAATAATATATTATATTAATATAATATATTATTATATTATGACTCGTAACTGGTCATCAAAGAGAGAAGCAAAAAAACATAAAAATAACAGGATTGTCGAGGAAGATGATGTTATAGGCAGCAATAAAAAGTAAGGGAGTACGATTGTTGAGAGGGCAATTGTGACTCAAATGACTAGCTTGACTGCATCGGAAGCAAATATCGAATAGACGGTGAGTTCTCTGGACCGATCGGTGATCTTGCTGAACAGGAGTGTTAGGTGAAGGGATTGGAAAAAGGGGAGACGATGAGAAATAGTAAGAAGAGACGCAACTTTTAATGACTGGTAATGAAAGAGATGATGTTCCTTGTAGATCTTTTGAACTTGATTCTGCTGGAACTGTTGATCTTTTTGGAGTATATTATATTAAATATATATGAAGATTTAATTCATATAATATGAAAATTAAAAAAGTAATGATTAAACCGCGCTACGAATAGCTACGATTTAATTGCGCTAGGAACAATCAGCCGGAACTTTACGGCGGTCCCGCTAGTCGAGTAGCGGGCAGGGTTAAGGGGCAGTGCCCCTTGCGAGATATGGGGCAACGCCCCGTGCAGAAATTTTTTTCGAAAATAGGACATCATTTTAAAAGGAATATTTCATAAAATTTTCGAAATCGTGAACACTTGGTTGACCTAGCTTTGAATGTGATATATATATTATATAAAATAATATATATTATATTTAATATATATTAAATATAATAATATATAATTAAAAATAAAAAAATTTGTTAAAGTAGCGCCACGTGGCGTGGCGCCACTTATGTGACGTGCCAACACACGTGGCAGCACCATATTGCCAGTGGCGCTACAAAATGGGTTATTTTGGAAAATTGTTTGCACAGTGGTCTAGTTTGACAAATTTCTTTTTTTTTTGGAATATTTTGGCGAATTTCCATTAACATGAGTGGTTGAATATATACACAACAAGACAATATGACTATGAGAGAAAATAATAAAATAAAAATAGAGAAATATTACTCACTCAATTGATATGGAGACTCAATAAAACAACATAATATAATATTGTAACCTATTTATATTCTATTTGAGAGACAAATATGTGTAAATTGATTCGGATTGTTTGAGTATAATTTTTCGAAGATAAGCGCAATTAATTATGAATATTTTAGGTATGATTAAATCATTCCCTAAGGGGGGGAAAATATCTTCACCGTACCTTGGGGCCTCCAACTTTAGAGCCACCATTCCCGTTGCATTAGAGCGTAAAAATAAATCATTACATTACAAGAAAAAAGATACAGTTAGACAACATCACTTCATAAAAGCAAAGAGCATATCTCATTGTATAAATATACGCATATGAAAAGGAAACAGCTAGTTCCCCATGTTCATTGACAACAATTTCTTCCAAAGAAGTTTAATATCTTTGACAATCATATACTCTATCTTAAAAGTGGTTTGATAGAAGACACTTTGTCCCATATTAGGATTTGATTTTCTCATGTTACATGAGAAAAATAAGATTCTTACACACATATGAAATAGTGGGACCCACATATATGTATGAATTAAATTCATACATATATGTAGGTTCCACCATTTCATGTGTGTGTGACATGAGAAAACATTTTTTCTATAACATGAGAAGTGTCCCCCCCCCCATATTATTAATGTTTTGAAACTCAAAACTGGTCTAGTCTAGACATCAACATAGTTAAGGTTTTTTTTTTTAAAAAAAAAGAGGAAAAAAATCTTTAAAATTTCATATTAATTATCTTAAAGGGAAAAACACTTCTCATGTTGTAGGAGAAGTGTTTTCTCATGTTACACACACATGAAATGGTGGGAACCCCTCTACACACACATGTGTGTGAGTCCCACCATTTTATGTGTATGTAGGAATCTTAGTTTTCTCATGCTACATGAGAAAACTAAACCCCTATATTAAAATCTTCAATTTCTTATCAATTTGACACTAGGTCAGCTTTGATTTGACTCCGATTTGACTCATTAACTCATGACTCAATATCCTAACTGGTTCAGTGGCCAGTCCGGATTTCAAAACCTTGATATTTATCATGCCAAATTCTAGGACACGAGTTCTTTTTTTGTTTTGCTATAGAGGCTAAGCCTCTAGATTAAAATAGAGTAAGATGGGGATTAATTCCCATACAATCGTGTGAAATCAAGCCAGTTAAAAAGGGAGGACACATATCAAACAGAAAGGAATTAGCTAGACCTTCCATTGCCAGTTTGTCTACTACCTTGTTATGAACCCGAGAAATATGAGATACTTGCACTTCCCATCTCAGCGCCAGTAAAGTTTTGATTTGAAAAACAAGAAGACTTTGTGTACTAGAGTCCTCCTTCCCCGCGAGTATATTAACCAGGTTCTTAGAATCAGGTTCAATGATTATTTTCCTGAAGCCCCTTTCCCAGACAAGTTGTAACCCTTTTTAAAAGGCCCATTTTTGAGCCTCATGAGGGCTGCTTCGTCCGATGTGATGTGAGAAGCCAGCAATCCATGCCCCATTTGAATCCCGGACCACTCCTCCGTATCCAGCGCAGCGCCCTCTGAGGTCACTGCTTTGTCTACGTTGACTTGATCCAATCAGTTGGAGAAGCTAGCCACTTTCCTCCTTCAGAGGAACTAGTGTTTCTTGCTAATAAGTCGTTTCCTTTAAGAACAAAGAACTTCCATGAGTGCAAAAGATGACCAACTGGGTACTCTAGTTTCCTAAAATCTTCTTCAAAGATCGACTCATTCCTCGAGGTCCACAATTTCCATATTCCAAGAGCAAAAATTAGATTCTAGTCTGAGCCTGAAACTCGACCAATTTCTTTGGCAAGATTGAGATGAATCCAATCACGAATGGGGGCTACAAAAAAACTAGGATAGTGTACTGGATGAACCCAATTCATCCACATCCCTTTTGCATATTTGCAATACCAAAGAATGTGAAGGGCACTCTCAGGATGCATATTGCACGAGGAACCTGACCACTTGCTTCACCATTCATTCGTAGGAAGTCGATTTAAAAAAAAACCAACCATAAGAACACTGATTCTTTTTATTCCTTGCCATTTCCAGATTAGTTTATAGTAGGGATGAGATAGATGAGCAGCTGGTCTTTCAATGAAATGGTATGCTGACTTTACTAAGAAAATTCCATTGTTAGCTCCACACCACGTCATAACGTCTTCTCTAGCTTCAAACATATGAGGAGGTACTGCTATCAGCCTCTGTATCACTTCGCTTGAGACAATTGGGCTAAATCTAGTGAAATTCTAGGTACCATTTAACACCCAATCGAAAACTTTGCTATTATATTCTTCCTTAGTAAAAGACCTCAAGCAAGAGTTACGGAGCTTCCTCCCTTGAAATAGCCAAGTGTCATTAAATAAAATGTACAGAGTTATTGTTTCTTACCTTCTAAATGATTGCTTCTTCAATAGTCTTCTGCTGTTTGCAAATAAAATGCTAAAGAGATGAATCTCCAGGGCGATCTTACAGAAGATTTGTCTCATTCCTGGACACATATATTTGTGGGACAAAATTACTGCCCATAAGCAACTAGATTCCAGGCCAATTTGCATCCGAAGGCTTGGTTCATTGACTTCATGATTTTACAACCTAGACCTCTATGATTCTTATGAAGTGTAACCGTCTACTATCCCACATTGTGAAAGCCGTGTGTGTTGGACTTGCCCAAATGAACTTGCATTGCACCCGTTCAACCTCCTTACAGATAGAAGTTGGGATAGATTTGTGTCACCTGCATTGGGTAAATTGGAACAGAGCTTAAAACAGACTTGGCTAGTGTTAATCTTCTGGTTACAGATAAAGAGTTAGCCTTCCATGTTGCAACCTTGGATTACTTAAGAAATAATGTACTTCCGCTCTCAAACATTGTAGCCCAAATTGTATAACCAATCATATAAACACCAAGCCCGCATAGTTGGGCTTCTAAACAAAAAGATTAGCAGACGAAGGAATAGTCAAAATAGCCCTCCTCTTGTGCCAAAAAAGAAAAAGAAGAAGAAGCCCCCTCCACAAAAGTTATAGTTGGGCATCTTTCCTCCCATGTTTTCTTTCTCTAGTTTTCCTTTCCCATTTAAATCGGCAAAAACTTATTTCAGCTTTATTTTTCTCTATCCTCACATAAAGTGAACGACTTCACCTGATTCATGTATAATGAAATGGATGCGAATGTTTGGTTCAACATCATGAATAAAAAAACCTTTCAACTCATTTAAAATAGTCAATGACTTCAGTAATGGAAGTTGATATCAAAGGTTGCAAAAACTATCAAGAAACAACTATTCACATTCTTTATCAAAAACTATTCACATTCACCTATGTCAAAATGTTTAATACTCCGTTTTTAAATACACACACTACGTATGCTATACTTCATGTCCTTCCCATTAATTAATTTTTTAATGAAGAATTTTGGCCCAATTTTCCCAAATTATAGTTTTTACGAACTATTTTTTTTTGTAAAAAAATTTATTCGTCGAATATTTTTTGTGCGGAAACCTTTTAATTCTGCCATTAAACACTTGTATCTAGTTATTAGAAGCTCATAGAGCGAAAGGGCTTAAAAAATTCCTGGGCTTGCTTGCCATTTCCATTTTACGGTAGTCATATAGGAGGGTGTGTATACATTCAAAGAGTGGGCTCACTGATACTGATGGAGAATGAAAACCATTCTCAACTGAGTTGAGACTTCTGGAGACTACGCTATACGCTCTTCACTGAGAGCTCTCTTTTCTTTTCCTTCTTTTTCGTCGCAGCCGATTCTGGGAACAAAGATACTTGGCATTGGGTTTAGGGCAAAGTCTTATTCTTCCTTGAACCCTTCTTCTTATTGCCCTATTTGAAATTCATCTGAAACGAAAAGGGTTCTCGCTGAGGTGCGATGATGGACCCTATGGACGTGCTTCGATCAAATCTTTCCCGGGTTCGAATCCCAGAGCCTACTAATCGTATCTACAAGCAAGAATGTTGCTTAACTTTCGATACCCCGGTACTTCATCTGCTCCATCTCTTCTTCCGAAATGATGGTGTTGATGTTAGCGTAGCTATAGTTGTTTTTATTCCCCTCCAACTCTCCCTCTCTTTTAGTTGGTTGATGATTTTTTTGTCTTAGTAGTCAAACGCATTTCATTCTTTTCCTCCTTATTGTTGGCTTTGATATCATACTTCGGCACTTCACTGTTTGGTTGCTAAGAAATCGTGACAATGTTTAAGAACAAGCATTCATTATTTTTTCACCAGTTCTTACTGGACTTAATTACATGCAATGGCAGTTATAGTCTACTATCGGTTTTTTACTTATCAATTTGTGCACAATAACTATGGTTTTCGGCTCAGTTTTCCTACTGTTCCCTCTTATTCTAGCTGGAAGTTGATTGATATTAGTTTATTTGAAATTAAGTTTTGTTTAGAGATCCACAGTCCATATATTTGATACATTGTGGTGGTATTGTTGATGAATTTCAGAGGTCAGATGGTGGATTATTCATCGACATGGGTACCTTTCTTGCTTTTGGGAAGGATTGTGTGGGCTGGAATTATGCGAAGACCGGTGATCCTGTTTATTTACATATAGAGCAGACAAAGAAGATAGTTCCTGAAGACAGACCTTCAAAAAAGCCAACCCTCTTGGCTATAGGTACATGGATGAGGATTGTGCTTGACCATGTGATGTTGATATGTTCTAACTTTACTCCAAGTCATTTCTTGCTGATTATTCCTTTTATTTCCTACTGGAACTCTGAATTGTAGTTTTTAAGCCATTACTTGTTCAGTATTTTCTTATTTTTTTTCTTGATTTTGATGATTCAAAACGCTGAATCCTTTTTTTCTTTATAAGATGCATTATGTACTCTCAAATGATTGTTCTCTTCAATATTATTACCAATTGGCTGTTCTTTTCTAGATATTGTTATCCATCTTGTTAATTTGTAGGCATTGATGGGGGATTTGATAACAATGAAGATGAATATGAAGAAACACACAGTATAGTTATATTGCCTGAGTATGTATCGCTTCCATTTCCTTCAGTCGAGTTGCCAGAGAAGGTGCCTGTTACCCCCCCTTTTATTGTTCTTTCCTTCTTCTTCCTCACTTTTCGGTATTGAAACTGAAGTTGAATTACAATGAAGAGATTGATGTGGTAAAATATTTCTATAAAATGTTAAAATCAAGGGAAAAATGCTAAAAGTGGTGAAACATTTGACAGAAAAACAACTGAAGGTGGCATCCCATGGACTGTCGACATTATTACTGGCTCCACTACATTTGCTTTCTCTATATTCTTGGTCTTTGGTGCCCTGTTCTTTTTTTTCCTTGATGTATGGCACAACTCTTAAATTAATTATCATATTTGTTAAAAATATTTCAGGTAAGGTTAGCTGCTGATGCCATCTTACTGGCTGAGGGTGCCGAACAGAAACAGCAAATTGCAGCTTGGACTGCAGATGCAAAAAAAGTCAGTGCATTTGCAACAAATTTACAGCAAATTGACAATGGTGTCATTATTCCTCCAACTGGGTGGAAATGTGCCAAATGTGAGAAGACAGATAATCTTTGGTTAAATCTGACTGATGGAATGATCCTTTGTGGGAGGAAAAATTGGGATGGAACTGGTGGCAACAACCATGCTGTTGAACACTATAAGGAGACAGGCTACCCCCTTGCTGTAAAACTTGGGACTATAACTGCTGATCTAGAAGCAGCCGGTAATGTTCACTTGCTGAATATGTAACGTGTTATGAGGAAATCCTCGGAATATTTATGGAGTCCTGGTACAATGATTTAAAATAATAGTCTAAACTGATCCTAGATAAGTTAATCCTTGATAAGATTGGATCATAGGATAAATCCTATCATGATCCCACCTAAATTAAAATCCTATACTAATTTTTATATTAAGTTCTAGATTTTCTTCCATTCTCCATCACCCTTGGTGCATAAGCCCCCAGACATTTTAGTCCCGCTCCGTTTGCCTTGCTTCTATCTTGCTATCTGCTATAAATCTTTATGGCTGTAATAGGTTGAATAGACTGAGTAATCCCATCAATTCCCCTGTTTCTATCCTTTTGTTGTGTTATAAGTCTTTATGGCAGTTATAGTGAAGTAGGCTGAGTAATCCCATCAACTTTTAATTTCATTGTAGAAGGATTATTATTTGCTTTAAGGTGTATTAATTATTGTTAATGTATTGTGGCAGCTCAGACGTTTTCTCTTATTCGGAGGATGAAAGTGTAGTGGATCCACTTTTAGCACAGCATCTGGCATTTTTTGGCATAGACTTTTCATCACTTCAAAAGGTTTTTTTTTTTCCTTATCTCAGCTGTCACTTGTTTTCTCAGTGATTCTCTGGTCTAACCAGTTGAAGTTACTTCTGGTAACATTATATGATTATCAAATCACGTTCCTTCATGATGGGAGAATATTTGATGTGTTCTTTATGGGTTGAGTGATGTCCGTGGAAGCACCAAGTTGAATAAAGTCTTTCATTGGATTATTTAGCTTGTGCAGGACTTGTGTTCTTTAAACTTCCTTTTCTTCCCAATGGGGAGGTTTGGCTGGCTCATGACTAATACTTTTTTCAAAAACTACTATATTTTTGTGTTCAGACAGAAATGACAACTGCTGAAAGGGAACTTGACCAAAATACCAATTTTGATTGGAATCGAATCCAAGAAAGTGGACAGGAGGTGGAACCAATTTATGGACCGGGATACACAGGGCTGATCAATCTTGGAAACAGGTAGGGTGTTGGAGCTTTTCCTTGTTGGCTACTGCTCTTCATAATGTACTTACTTTTGCTCTCTCATTTTTCTTTTCTTTCCCAGTTGTTACATCGCTGCAACTATGCAAGTCGTGTTTTCAACACGATCCTTCTCTTCACGGTGAGTAGATGTTCCTGTTTTAGTTGTTTCTTCTCATGGTCTATCTGGGTCTTGTTTCCAGTGACATCAATGCATTGTTTGATTCCTCTTAGGTATTATGCAAATCAAAGTTTAAAGAAAGCATTTGAGGCGGCACCTGCTGATCCAACTGTCGACCTGAATATGCAGTTGTGAGTAATTAGCTTGTATTAGTTTTAGGCTTCTCCAGGCATGCAGCTATCCATAATCTGTTCATTGTGTTTTGCGTCATGTGGTTAGCTAAGAAACTAATTTTCCCGCCACATTCTCTGCCATTTTTGTAAGGATGTTTCATTATAAAATGTATCTTGCATGGCAAAGATGGATTAGTTCAGTCATTTGTGTAAATAGTTCATACCTATATCATTGGTTGTAGATTCTATAGACCATGTTGTTTCCATTATGAAAGAGAAAATATAAAAATATTGAGGAGGCACTTCAAGGAAAAATATAACTGTGGCTTTCCATTTTATGTCAGGACAAAATTGGCTCACGGTTTACTATCTGGAAAATATTCTTTTCCTGCACTTAAGGTGTGTCCTCCATCTCCCATGCACATATCTTTGGATGCTTAGTTTATAAATTTTGTTCAGTTATTTGTTGTTTTTTGTCTTCCAGGATGATGAAAATGCAAATGCGGTCACGTTAACTCCTTCTGTAAGCTCATTGGTTATTTTGTGCCCCTAGTTGTGGTATCATGAATGTTTTTAAGTAGTAAATTTGGATAAGCTGCGAGTGACATGTTTGGGATTTTCCTTTATTGGATTCTATGCTGTGCTAGTTTTCACACAAAACATTTTTTCATCTTAATTTTTCAACCCATTTGATATTTTGGGATTAAATAAAAAGGAGGCGAATTGCTTTAGGTCTAGATTGAAGTCTTTAGTTGAAAAAGGCTAGATTCATTTTATTGGATGTTCCTTTGCCTTGATGAGTTTCCTCTGCTTGTCCCCCCACCCCTTTCTCCCCTCCCTATTTTTTTATACTTCAGAAGCAGGAAGGGATACCGCCCCGCATGTTCAAAGCTGTAATTGCTGCCAGTCATCCTGAATTTTCTACTATGAGGCAACAGGTATCTTTAGCTTCTTCTTTGTAGCTGAATGCAAATTATTGGCATGAGAATTGTGTAGTATGATTTTGCTTCATTTGTTGGTGTCAACAGTCTTTTATGATTTCACTAGGAAAGGTAACTTTTTGCGTGAACTTGTAAAATTGATATGATGTTTGCACACCTGGAAAGGTAGCATTTTGGTATGTGTCAAAATAAGTGTAAGTTATGCTGTTACTGCTATTTCACTTACAGGTTTGTCTACTAACCAAAATTGGCAAATTGACTGAGATATGATACTATTTAACTACACTGTGGTATTTGTGCCTCGTGTGTAAGCAAGTGAAATTTGCTTTACTGGAAAGATTATTGATGCTTTATTTTTGTTCAAAAGATGATTTGAGAGTGGGGTTGTTGATCCAAAAATAAATATGATGGAGTCCTCTGTCTCTTGTTTGAAGTGGCTGCTAAAGAATATACATTGTTAACTGTATAATGAAAATCCTGCTATTGTCTTTTTTGCGTATGATAATTTCATGGTAATTTGTAATCGGAGTTTTGAACACCAAAGTCAGAATCTCTGGCTAATGACTTAGGCTATTTAAAGTTTCTCAAATTCTGATGTGTTTTTAATTCCTTTTCTCTGAGATCTGTGGCTATTGTCTTATATAAAGTAGTAGTTATACTAGTCACCTGTATTAACTTGTGATCCAGCTGAAAAACTTAGTTTCATATGCTATTCTTTTTTTTTTTTTGCTGCTCAACATTTCCTAGTTGTGTTTGTTTATGATTGATTGTATATAGAAAGTATAGGCAATTTATTATTTATTTTGTTCTGTAGAAAAGGTTTTTTTTTTTTTAATAAAAAATATTTCTCCTGAACTGTCGGTGTCTTTATTAATTTGCTATTTTCTGACGGCATAATTCTAACTTTTATGATAGGATGCATTGGAATTTTTCCTCCATTTTCTTGATCAAGTTGAACGAGTTAATGCTGGGAAATCTGAATTGGATCCTGCAACAAGTTTCAAGTTTGGCATTGAAGATAGAATCTTGTGTTCTTCTGGAAAAGTCGCATATAACCGAAGGCTTGACTATATTCTCTCCCTTAATATCCCCTTGCATGAAGCAACTAATAAAGGTGGGTTTCTTAGTCACCTATACTTCACTGGACTATGATATGTTAGTGTTGTATATAATACTAGCATTGTTTAATAAATTCAGAAGAATTAGAAGCCTTTAACAAGCTGAAGGCAGAGAAACTTGCTGAAGGAAAAGAAGTGTAAGTTCAGATATTTGGATATTTTATACCTTCATCTTCATTTGCTTTTCTAGATTCTGATGAGACTATCTATTCTGATAGGTCTGGTGATGACATTGTCCGCCCAAGGGTGCCTTTAGAATCTTGCCTGGCAAGCTTCTCAGCTCCCGAGGAGATAAATGATTTTTATAGCACTGCCTTGAAGGCAAAGACAACGGCAGTGAAGTAAGCATTTTGATTCTTCTCAATTCTCAATCCGGTCTTCATTTCATGTGACAGTCTAATAAATATTTTACACCAATAAACGTCTTAATATTTTGTTTTCGTTGGTTAGATGACAAGTGCATGTGGGCAAGTATTACTTTCTATCTCTAATGAAGTAGTGATATCAGCCTCAATGTTGCTAATTTCATCTTGATACTTCAACGTTATTCATTCTGTAGGATGGCAGGTCTAACCTCATTCCCAGATTACCTGGTGTTGCACATGCGAAAATTTGTTATGGGAGCAGGCTGGGTTCCAAAAAAGCTTGGTATATTTTACATTGATATGTTTAATTGTTTATATTATGCTGCAAGGCCTTTTCTTAAAGTATTTGTCTTGTAAACTATTGCTATGCAATTTCTTTTTCCAGATGTATATATAGATGTTCCTGATATCATAGATATTAGTCATATGCGCAGCAAAGGTCATCAGCCCGGGGAAGAGTTGCTACCTGATGGGGGTGAGTAATTTTTCTGTTCAGCTATTATGTTTTGGAGATCCAAATGTGGAAAAACAGATTATTTGGTTTCAAATAAAAAGTAAAAATCTTGCATCAAAACTAAATTGTTTTATCATTTTCGTGCATGGTAAGTTTTAGGCGTAAAAACCTGATAATTAATTACATGTCAAGATATTTGCTTTGTGACAGGCATAAGGGGGATAATTTGACTTACAAATTTCTTCTCTGTTAGAATTAGCACTTGATTAGTGTCTTCTAACTAGAGATTAGTATTTTTGTAAATATGTTGCTTAGCTGGGGTTTTCAGAAAGCCTGCAGTGATATTTTATTATTCTTTCTCAGAACCATGCATATTCTGGTATACGTTCTTATTTATGTTCTTATTTATGTTGATGATATACTCATTACTAGGAATAACTCAAATTTTGTTCAGAGGTTTATTGTCAAACTGATTGATGTTTTCTCCCTCAAAGATCTAGGACCTCTACTATTTTCTGGCATTGGAAATTCATAGAGACAGTCATGGTATTTATGTTAATCAAACCAAATATAATCTGGATTTGTTGGAAAGGTTTAATATGTATGATTGTGCTCCTTTGCCAACACCCATGGTTACTGGCAGACAGTTTTCATCTGTAGATGGAAAAATTCTGTCAGATCCTTCATTATACAGAAGAACAATTGGGTCACTGTAGTATCTAACAACTTCCAAACCTGACATAGCCTATTTAGTTAATAAGCTTAGTCAATTTCTAGCTAATCCTACTAAGGTACATTTTCAAGGGGTTAAGAGAATTCTAAGATACCCAAAGGGCACATATCACTATGTTTTACATATTAAACCAGTTAGATCACTTTGCTTGATGGCTTTTACAGATGCTGATTGGGCTACAGATATTGATGATAGAAAATCCATGGGTGGTTATTGTGTATATTTGGGTGGAGCACTTGTATCTTGGTGTTCTAAGAAGCAAAAAGTAGTCTCAAGGTCCAGCATAGAGTCAGAATATCGATCTTTGTCTGATGGAGCAGCAGAAATTAAGTGGTTAAGCTCTTTAATGACAGAGTTCGGTAACCCTCAATTATTTGGTGTGATAACCTAAGTGCTCAAGCTCTTGCTTAAAATCCTGTCCATCATGCTAGAAGCAAACATATCGAATAGACTTACATTTTATTAGGGATCAAGTCTTTTCTGGATCCATAGGTGTCAGATATGTGCCTTCCTCTTATCAAGTAGTTGTTTGTCTTACTAAGGCTATGTTTGGTTTGAGGGAAGGGTGTGGGAGGGAGTGGGAGGGAAAATTTTTTGTGGAAGTACATTGACCAAATTGCCATTAATGAAAAGAATATTCTTTTTTGTTAAGAGTATATTTTAGGAATATTGAAAATTTGCTATGGGCAATTTTGTAAAAATGAGAGAAAAAATTTCTCCCTCAACTTTCCCTCCCACACCCTTCCCTCAAACCAAACACAGTGTAAAGCTTTATCATTTTCTCAATTTTCTTATTTTAGGAACAAACTTGGTGTGTTTCCTACACCTTCTCATTTGAGGGGGAATGTTAGAATTAAGAATTGATTAGTGTCTTGTAAATAGAGATTAGTATTCCTGTAAATATGCTAGCTGTCATATGCCACATGTATGGTTAGGATTCTCTTTTAACAATATTTTGTTATACACTTATACCTATTCCGTTATATAAAGCAGTGGCCAGAGGAGAATAATATCTCTGGACAATTCATTCCATTATCTTTTGTCCTCTTCTCTTTCTTTCTCTCATCTGTATTCTAAATCTTATGATTATGTGGACTTTAGCCTCTAGTGGCTTCATAACTAAAAATTATGCACAATATTTATCAGCATTTGTTATTTGTGTTGCACAGTACCTGACGAAGAGGATTCAAGCCTGCCTGTGGCTAATGAAGAAATTGTCTCACAGCTTTCCTCTATGGGTTTTCAATATCTTCATTGTCAGAAAGCTGCAATAAATACATCAAATGTTGGGGTAGAAGAGGCAATGAATTGGCTATTGTCTCACATGGATGATCCAGGTCTGAGATTAGTTTTCTTCATCATTTTTAACTTCATAATCAGAAAAATAAAATATTTTGCTATCAATGTGACTTGAAGTTTAGAGGAATGATACTGATACTGTTACATTTCCTTCTATTTCTAGATATTGACAATCCAATCAACAAAGGGCAGAACTCTGATACCTCATCATCCGTTGACCAATCTAAAGTTGATATGTTAATCTCATTTGGGTTTCAGGAAGAACTTGCCCGAAAGGCACTCAAGGCATCGGTAATTTTCTGCACTCATACGCTCCTTTCCATTATTATGACTGAAAGAGGTTGAGTAGTTGTAAAGAAATGTTAATGATTTGCTTGGGTGTAACTAATTGCTCTCCAGGGTGGGGACATTGAGAAAGCAACAGATTGGATATTTAGCAATCCTGATGCATCCGTTTCCAGCATGGATGCAACCTCGTCAGGCGCTCCTTCTGCTCCCAATGACGCCGGCTTACCTGATGGAGGAGGAAGTAAGTATCCTGTGTTCTTCACAATCATCATCTTTTAATCATCACTTGCACACATTTCACTTTCACATTCATTGAACATGTACTTAAAAATGTCTGTGCTGGTGTTAATATTCTCTTAAATCTTGTTTCCTGAAATGAAATTGACCACAACCAGTGGCACACAATGATGCTTATTGATGTTTTTGTATTGTGAAGGGTATCGACTCATGGGAATTATTAGCCACATAGGGACCTCGACGCAGTGTGGACACTACGTTGCTCACATTTTGAAAGATGGAAGATGGGTTATATTCAACGACAACAAGGTTGGGGCTTCCATTAATCCTCCCAAAGAAATGGGTTATCTCTATTTCTTCGAGAGGCTCAACGACTGAATGATTCAACAATCCAGCTGAAAGGCTTGAAGATTTCTTCTGTTTCATTTGGCTGCACCATTTTTTTAGACGTTTTTTTAGAGAATGATAACTACTATTGACTAGAACTTTAGATCATGATCATTTTGTCATATAAACTCCCCTTGAAACAAAACTAATAATCACATAAATATAGGTTGGCGGATTTCTAAGCAACATGCTCTTTATTCAGATAAATTGATCGCATTTTTGAACATTGTTTTTGTTTTCATTATATGTTCGTTTTATAACCATCCATTAGTTAATCTCCTCTTTGGCTTTCAAAATTTATTGTTTATGACAATTAGTTTTGGTTTATATAATCTTGTTGCGGGAGAGTGATCTTGTTCGATTTGAGTTGGTCATTATGCTGATGCCGTGGTGGTGGTCGATGATGCCGAGAAGTTCACGAGCGTAGAAGCTGAACAACACTGGCGCCGTGGTGGTGGTTGATTTGCCCGCGGTGGTTCTTACGCAATCTCAAGATTGAAGTTCACGAATCTCCTGTGGTGTTTTGTATTCATACATCTAAAATCTTGCCTAAAAAAATTTGAGCAATGCTGCAGCTTCGAAGGAGGAAGGAGATAAAGCTGGAGGAAGTTTTTTTTTTAAAAAAAAAAAAATTAGAAGGGCCTTTTTGCCTTTCCACATAAAAATTAGGTCGTGCTTCCATGAATACCAAACATATTTTTAAACCACGTTTTCACATCCATTCCTATCAAAATTAATTCCAACGTATCAAACAAGCTAACACATGTTATAGGATATTTTCATATCCATATCAATTTCCATTTTCAATTCCATCAAAATTAATTCCAGTACACCAGTAGGATGAACCTTGTCCTGTGTGGTTTTTGTTTGGTAGAAGGATGAACTTGTTTATTACGCAAAGTTGATCATAATTCATCAATGAGAACTTACTATTTTTATGTTTTATGATACCATTGATTAATGAATTATTGATTGATTTTCATCAATTTAAAAATACTTAAGAGCTACTATTAAACCTGATACTCCCTCTTGCCATATGCATAAAAGTGTAATAACTGAATCACGAGATTTAAGAATAAATACTTATTAAATAGAATCACGAGATTTTCATGATTTTCTTAAGTATATCATTATTTATTAGGGTAAATACGATAAATAAATAGAATAAATATAAGTATCATCCATCCTTTAATTAATACAATATATATAATTGAGGGACATAAATGAGAAAAACTCATTAACTACAAAGATAATTCTTGTAAAACTCTTATAAAAAGGACCAAGACAATTTAAATTTCATGTTGATAAAAAAGATAAGAGGGGTATATAACAGTGATAGATTAAAAGCAACCAGAAAGAAACAAGTCTGATTGGCCTTATTATAAAACCTGATATATAACAATAGGCTAAAAGCAATAAAAAAGGAAATAAAATCTGATTGGCCTTCTCAGTCAGCCCCCAATACAGGAATGGAATCGGTAGCCGAGTATTAGTGCAATATTTATATTAGAGAACACAAGCCTTGATGATGCAAAGCACAATGGTTAATTAATTAAACTTTAAATGCATCACACAAAAAGTCTTATACCCTTATGTTAAAGGCACAACAATAGCATGCACATAATTTTTTCTGCTCCACGGCGATGGATTCCATAAAATGTAGCGATCATAGTAACTAATGGCAAAAGAGGGAATACCCACGTCATAATTTCACTGTTCCATGAATTTGAGGGTCAGGAATTTTAATGACGGGACCGGGAAAAAAATATGATATCATAAATAAAAGTATTTAAAATACAATACCAACATGATATAAAAAAAAATTAAAAGAAATCTATTACAAAAATTAAGACCACTTCACTTAACTCTTACTCTGTGTGTTTTTATATTGTTAAACTCATTTATAATTGAATATGTGCTAAAATTGAAAACAATTTCTTTTTTAATGTATGCAATCAAAGAATTATGAAAAAAACTAGTAAAAACTATACTATTGAGCATGTAACTCAAATTAAAGACTAGAATTCTGTCACAAGAAAAGAACAATAAACCAAACATACAAATATGACACACATGTAGACAATAACACGAATACAAAAAAAGAAAAGAAAAGTAACAGTGACACAAGAGTAATAGAATATTCTGATAAAATGCTGGCAAGACATAATATCTGTAAGTGTCATAATCTATTCTCTACCAGTTCATATTCTCAGACTCCGCACTATTCTTCAAAATCCACTTTGCCACAGTGCCACAATTCACAGGATGATAAGCCTCCTCAGTGCACTGTATTTTCAAGTTATAATATCAGTAAGCATATCCAACAATGAAATCAGAAATGTAATGCTATTTGACAAGCCAAAGACAACTCACATTCCAGCAAAAGCAATAAGAACAAAGATAAGAAACATCAGTCTCCACTACCAGCATCAAATCAAGGGCAGACCCAATGGGGGCGCTAGGGGTGGCCCCTACCCCCTAATTTTTTTTCGAGTTAAGGTGCAAAAATACACATGAGCTTTTTCTTCAGGAGCGCCCAACACCACATGTTTTTTTTTTTGAACAAAACTACACACTTGGTTATCATTTTGAAATAAAAGTCACATCCCACCATTAAGTCACTGTTCACCGTGATGAAAGAGAAAGACATGAAGTGAACAGTGACTTAATGGCGGTGGAATGCGACTTTTACTCTAAAATGTTAATTACATGTGTATTTTTACTCTAAACAAAAGCACGTGGTGTTAGGCGTTCCTGGAGAAAAAGTTCATATGTATTTTTGCACCTTAACCCGTTTTTTTTTTAAAAAAAAATTATATAAAGAAAGAAAGGCATAACAAAATCAGCGAATATACAGCCATTCTAAGGGGAGTGATCGATTTGAGGCCAAGCTCCACCAGCCCCATTAACTATTCGCAACCACTCAAAACGTGGTCATGAAAATTATACCACATGAATTTTTCTATGCATTAAGAAACATTTACATTTTTTAGTGGTTTCATATTAATAATATTTTTAAAATCATATTGTTCATAAAATAATTCATACCCTTTGTAGGTGATTATTATATGGAAAAATACTATCATTGATACTTATTTTAAAAAAAAGAATAGTAAGTCTTTGCCTTCATCTACTCTTAATGTTGAATTGTCAAATAATGAAACTCCTTCAAAGTCTCCTAGAATTGAAAATAGAGATAGTTAAAGAAGTTGATCTTGCTTTATTATAAAGAAATCCTGCACTACACCCTCCAATATGGAAATATCCTATAAATTAATAAGATGAAATTCGTCCAACTTATCTTAAACTTGGTCCATTTTAGTGTAAACTTCAAAAATATCATTTTTTTGGGTTAGAGAACAATCAACGTTATTTTTGCTCTTCTTGGTTTTATTTTCACCCTCTCGTCATTAAAATTCCTGGGTTCGCCACTACATTAAATGTAACTGCATGTGCACAACCAGGAGCAGGACACCACTTGATCTACACAGAACAAATGAAGCATTGTGTGAGATTAATTTGACAATGGGACTATGTGAAAATTTGTCCAAGGATCTCATACTAAAAAATAGTAGTGCTAGAGCAAAAGACTCATACCTTCCTAGCATGAGATGCATAAGTAGTGGCAGAATTAGAGGGGGCTAAGGTGGCCCTCGCCGCCCTAAAATTACAGAATCGAACTAAATTTTAAGAAATTATCTTTCAACCTCAAAAAATTTCATAATTTTCACTTTAGTCCCTCTATGTAAAGTTACATGGGGGACTAGAATGAAAATATTGAAATATTTTGGGATTGAAATATAGTTTTATGAACATATGAGTTCTATTAAGTAATTTTCGCACTCCTAATTTCAATTTTTGATTCTGCCCTTGTGCAGAAGGGATGACCACAAGCAACAAATTTAATAAGTGAATAGGTATTCACAGCAGATGCCATACGTAAGCTAATTGCATTAGAGAAAATCAATGATGATACATAATCTAACAAAAAAATTCCAAATCATTCACCAAATTTTGAATCTCACCTGCCCAGAGTTACAAAACTGGACAATTAGCTTCTCCGGTAAGCCCACTTTTCTTTGGACATTTTCTTCATTAGCAAACCATGCTCCATGTACTTCTTGCTCTTACACATAAATTTTAGGAGGTGGGGCCCACCCTAGCCCTTGATCCCAATGCCTTGTTCTTGAAATTATTCACTTTGGAGCCACTCCCCATCATGTTCTTAAAACGCGTTAAGAGGGGAGGTATTCATACATTTATAAGATGTCATGAGGGGACGTATCCTTACCCATTTCATCTTTTGATACCAAACCTTTTAAACATGTGCTAACTCTCATATCAAAGTATAAAAAGAAGCCTATATTTCACTCATCATGCTTGTCATGATGTATGGAATAGTAGTGGCTACAACAACTATTTGCTTTGATACCAAATCTTTTGGAGTTGTGTTGGCTTTGATACCAAATTAAATCTGTGCTGACTCTATTACCAAATTTTTTGGAGCAATGTTGACTTTGATACCAAATCCTTTTTCTTTTGGATATACACATAATTAATATTGTTTTTTGGATATTTTTTTACTGATGTCGGACATAACATTTTGTGTGAAAGGTGGAAAGGGAAGAAGGTGGCACTAGTTAATTTTTTTTTCCAAAAATATAAATTTCATAAAAAATAATAATTAAAAAACAAAGTCCATACATAACCAACCCAAAACACAACCTAAAAATGCAAAATCGAAATCCAAACAACACACCGAGAGTGCTAAGAAATACGTTAGCCCTCTATGAAAGATTTGGAACTAATTTTTTTTTCCAACAAAAAATCACATAACAACATTTGAACTCTCTATTGTCATTAGATTGAGAAGTGGTTAAATCTTTCGACAGTGGAAAATTTGACGGACCAACAAGCAGTAGCAAATTAAATTCTGTAATTTGAAAATTAAATTATAATAGTATGTTCCAAACCAAATTGTTAGTGTGGGTAGTTAGTTATGTAATTAGTAGAATAATGTTGTAATCTTATATTAGTATTATAATAGGTGTGTATATTGTTGACTTGAGTTTATATAAGGCAAGTTAGAGATATTTTACACTTCACTCCATTATGATATAAGGCAGCTTAGGAATCTAATGATTTCGTTATCGAGCTCCACTAGCTTCCTCTGATAACTTGCCTTTTTGAAAGCTTTCCACCATGAAATGCTATGACACTTGGAAACTAACTCCTTATGCATTTGGCTTACCCTTTTTATATCTTTGATCATTGAATCTAGATCTTTCAGTGTCTCATTTAGCTTCATCAGTTCGGGTTTGAAGGCTTTAACACGTTTAATAGCTTCCTTAACTTCTGTCCCTAATTCTTTAAACACAAACCTTACAACAATACCACTGACCGTATCCGCCATGCTTGGAGATTGCCAACTATCGAGATTGCTACATGGATGGCCAAGAGAAAGACAAAAGAAAGTGAGATCGTCGAAGACTCCTCTATTCCTCACTACTGTCACAAGTAGAGAAAGTTCAACTGTTGTTGCTCGCTAAAACTCTTCACTTCTCTCTTCCATTAAAATCGCTCCTAGTTGGTTCTTGTTGTTGTTCGACCTTCTGACGTTCGTTGCTCTCCTCTTGATGCTATTTTGATCCTAACATAAATTACTCAGGTGTCTTGGGCTTGCGTCTCTCTCCTTCCGATCGTCCAACAAGTTTGAAGATAACGATATGATGTTCCTCGGTGTCCTTTGGTATCAGAGCAGGTTTTAGAAATGTGTTAATTATGGCTATAAGCCCACATTTCTTTTGCTACTATTCGGTTTCTTTTCTTTCACTGCCACACATTCAAGAATCGACAGAGGTTTGTTCTTTTAGTCATGGTTTGGTAGTCATGGTGATGAAAGATCCTAAATCACTAGTTTGCGATTCACATGGTCACGACGGTGAAAGATTGATCTTGATCTTCTTTTCTTTTGGTGTTCATAGGATAAGACTAAAGGTTTCGTTCACACGTTAGTCATCCTAAGATTTGTTCCAAAGATCAACCTTGATCTTGGGTTTCGTTTCTCATGAAAATTGTGACGCCGCTGTTCTTAGTGGGTTTCTCCAATAGTTTTTCAAGCAGAGTTTCGCAAGACATTGGAGGTCTCAGAAGCTTGTTTTTGTAGAATTAGAGGTTGTTGTTCTTGGTGCCATTCTTGGTAAATGAGAGGTTACAACTCTAAGTGAAAGATAAATGGTTCACTTTCTTTCTTGTGCTATGATCTGTGGTTTGCAAAGGTGTTGGCAGGTTTTCTCTAAAAGATCCTCTATTCTTGAGTATCCAACTGTGATACGCATTCAGGAATTGAAGGTGGTTAGTGATTCTTCTTCCGATTATGGGTTAATGAATATGCATTCAAGAATCCACGGTGGTTTGCAACTCTTCTTCTAATAGCGTGTTAATGTTTCGATGGTAAAATGGGGGATTGTGTTCATGCTCTCCAGCAAGGTAGTCAAAATCATCGTTCCAACTCATAAGATCGCCTAAATCACGTTTTTTTGGAAGCTTCTTGAGCTTGCTTGTAGTCAAGATTGTCGAAATGTAAGATCGTGGCTAAAATTGCATGATCGTCTCTGAAACGTGTAGGATTGTAAAATTGGTATGGATCGACGATCTTGGCAATATGGATTCTAATGTCGTCCGCTTAAACGAATAACCCTAAATCATGACATCCCTCGGTCCAAAGTCCAGAGTCCAGACATTGTCTACTCATTGAAACAGAGTGAGAGCTTCTCCATCATTCATCTCTGCCCTTCCTCGCCACCGTTGGTCGTTCCTCACCCAAATCGCTCACATCGACTGCCGGTCTACCTTCCTTATTTTCATGCTCCTTTGGTTCATATACCTCCTGGCGTAGACTAAACGAGTCTGTGAGACTATAACGTATTGATCATTGATGCATTAATTCCTTTGTTTCCTCTGTTCTTCAAATCGCCTGTCGGTGTTTGGTATCTTTGAATATGTTCTTCAATTTGTTTCCTCTGTTCATTGATGCTATATCATATATGCCTATATATAATTATACATTGGGTTTTTCTGCTGCTTTTATGTGTGAATCAATGTGTGAATGGGTTAATTATATATACTATACTGTTTCTCACTTTCTCTGCTTCTGCTAATTCTTTCGTTCAAAAAGAATTAGAAAGAGTGAAGTTTAGGGGTTTTCTACTTTTCTCATGGCTTAAGCATTAATTCAAGCATTTGGAATCCAAATAGCTTAACTCATAATTCATATGCTTATATGTATTTTTCTATTGATATTAGATTGTGGTAGTTTAGCATTTGGAAAATGGCTTCTAGTGCTAGTAATGATGTTGTTGCTGCCTCTTCCAATAGAGGAATTAAAATGAAAAATTCTAGTGGAAGCAGGACTGACCCGGGATGGAAGCATGGTGTTGAAGTTGATGGAGGTGGGAGAAAAATTCAATGCAATTATTGCAAGGAGACAATAACCGGAGAGGTTTACTGATTCGAGCACCATTTGGCAGGAACACAAAGAGATGTGGGGGCTTGTAGCTCTGTTCCTGAGAAAGTGAGAAAACAAATGTTTGGAATTGTATCATCTTTACAAGAGAGACTAATGAGGAGATCAATCACATTCACAAAAGTTGATGATGGTGATGAACTTGGTGGAAAAAGAAAACAAAGTGAAGAGGATGATGGGAATGATAAAAATATTTTTTAAAAAAGGCGAGTGAGCACTCAAGCGACAATAAATAGCATCTTCAACAAGAGTTTGAGAGAGGAAGCATGTGAAGACATTGCCTCTTTTTTCTACAGTAATGCTATTCCATTCAATAAGGCAAGGACGGAGGAATTCCGTAAAATGTTTGAATCAGTTGCAAAACATGGTCCAGGATTCAAGCCACCATCCTACCATGAGATCAGAGTTAAATATTTGAAGAACAAATATGAGTCAACAATGCATGATATTGAAGAACATAAAGCTTATTGGAAGAAATTTGGATGCTCAATAATGACAGATAGGTGGACCGACAAAAGGAAGAGGACAATTATAAATTTCTTAGTGAACAACCCTAAGGGAACTGTTTTCCTCAAGTCTATTGACGCATCTGACATATCTAAGCCTGCTGATAAAATTTTTAAGATGATCGATGATATTGTTGAAGAGGTTGGTGAATAACATGTTATTCAAGTGGTAATGGATAATGCAGCAAATTACAAAGCTGCAGGAGAGATGTTAATGGGGAAAAGAAAGAGATTGAATTGGACACCTTGTGCAACACATTGCATTGACTCAATGTTGGAGGATTTGGAAAAGAAGATACCAGTTCACCATGATACTATTCCAGAGGGGGAAATCACAACCTACATTTATTCAAGAACTTCTTTGATTACTTTATTGCACTACTTCATTGAAGGAAAAAATTTGGTGAGACCAGCCCTCACTCGCTTTGCCACATCTTACCTAACTTTGGGGTGCCTCTATGATAACAAAGGAGCATTGATTTGGATGTTCACCTCCAAAGAGTGGAAGTCTAGCCGGTTTGCAAAGACAAAGGATGGGAAGCTTATAAAAGATGTGGTTTTGGACAAGGTTTTTTGGAAAGATATTGTTACTTGCTTGAAATGTGCTTATCCTTTGTTCAGGGTGCTCCATATGGTTGATTCAAATGTGAAGCCAGCCATGGGCTTCATATATAAGGAGATTTATCGAGCTAAAGAGAGAATTGCTCATGTCTTCAACAATGTAGCAAGAGGGTAAATTATCAAGTTTGATATAAATTTTAAATTTGTAGTTTTGTTTTTTACACTAATTCAATTTTTTATTTATTCTTCAGTTATTTGCCTTTGTGGGAAGTCATTGATAGATAGGACATGCAACTTCATCATCCTTTGCATGCTATAGGCTATTACCTTAACCCGCAATTACATTATAATCCTTCATTTAAGGCTAATTTTGAAGTGAAACGTGGATTATATGAATGCTTAGAAAGGATGGTGGGAGATATAGAAGAAATATTTAAGATTGATACTCAACTTGAAGATTTCAACTATCAAAATAAGTTTTTGGGTAGTGTAATAGCGAAGATTGCAATTAACGAAAAAACTCCAGCAGGGATGGTGGGAGTCATATAGGGGTGAACATCTGGAACTCCAAAATTTTGCTATTCGTGTTTTGAGCTTGACATGCAGTGCCTTCGGTTGTGAGCGTAACTGGAGTGCCTTTGAGATGGTAAATTTTCATGAATATGAAATATCAATTATATTTCATTTCAAGAATGAATTTTGTATTAATTGTTTTTTATATTTGCTTAGGTCCATACAAAGAGAAGAAATTGTTTGAAACCAAAAAACTATGAATTATGTTGTTTTTGTGATGGCTAATTCAAGATTGGCCAAGAAGAAGGTAGCTAGAAAAGTGAATGAGTATAATGTTGATGATATTTCTTCTGATGATGATTGGATGATTGGTTGATTGGACTATGGAAAATGATGAAAGTCCATCTAACATTGAATGACTTAGATGTAGGCAATTTGGTGCCAACTCAAAATGAAGCCTTAGTTGAGCCTAGCAATGATTTGGAGTTACCAAATTTTGATGAAGAAGCCTTGGAAGATGGAGAGGAAGATGGCATGGCCATGATAGATGATGATTGTGATGTGAAT
Organism: Acacia confusa; assembly: GCA_037074495.1. Classification (NCBI taxonomy): domain Eukaryota; kingdom Viridiplantae; phylum Streptophyta; class Magnoliopsida; order Fabales; family Fabaceae; genus Acacia; species Acacia confusa. The sequence goes on from CM073509.1 coordinate 9,217,220, forward strand.
GCTTTGATATATTAGATTTGAAGTATTTTGTTTTGGTTTTGGTGATTTGGTATTTTGTATTTATGGAATTGTGACTTAAATTGATGCTTTAAATTGTCTTTTAGGACTCATTAAATGTTATTTTGAATGCTATATATTTTTATTTGAAGATTGAATTGTCTTTTAGAATTAAGTTGTGAGTTAAATGTTATTATATATATATATATATATATATATATATATATATATATATATATATTATTAAAATTAAAAAAAGTAATATCTTTACGATCCGTGCTGATCCTACGATTTATGATCTTGCTACCCCCTTCCGATCTTAAGTAAAATCGCGATCTTAACTACCTTGCTCTCCAAATCTGTTCCTCCTTTCTCAATGCAAAGGCTTCAACTTTACCTGATTGTTGTCGAGTTTCGACATGCCTTCCCCTGAAGAATTTCTTGGGTCACCAGTGTTAGTTGGTGTTTCACGAGATGTTAGCGGCGACGGATTCTTTCTATCTTGAATTGATTGGAGAGGTGAAGAAGTTGGTGGGGCCGGACTATTCTATTTTGAAATTACTAGCGTTTCGAGAATCGACGGTTTTTGCGGGTTCTATACAATCTTCTCCTTTCTTGTTGTTCTGAAGATGATCTTGATCTGTTGGACCCTGAAGATGGTGAGGTATTGGACCCTGAAGATGGTGAGGTATGACATGACTGATATTGAATTAAGCCTTAGGGAGGATATTGATCAAATTCTATTAATGAGAAAAATATTCCTTTTTGTTGACGGTACATTTTAAGAATATCGAAAATTTTTCATAGATTATTTTATAAAGATAAGAGAAAAATTTCTCTCTCCTCCTTCCCTCCGATTCGCTCCCTCAAACCAAAAGGGAAGTTCGAATTACCAAAATGAAGGTGCTGGGAATCATACTGTAATTATACTGGATGGCCCTACTCGTTCTGTTGGTGTGAGACAGGGCCACGGGGATGAAATCGTAGCTGTCAATGGTTTTGAGGTTTAAGGGAAATCAGCATTTGTTAGATTTGAATCACTTGGAAGACATTTTGATAGAGCTGTTACTGCTATAAGATTGTTCCGAAGGACGAGTCCATTGTAGAATTGCGATTTATTCATGACAATTTTGCTGCTAGTGATTCTCCGAAAGCTCCCTTGGTGGTGGCAACTCCCATGAAAGTTAGCTCTATTTAGTCTCTCTGGAAAGCAACGTGCTACATGGGAAGGGTGTCTCTGTGAAATTTGATGGAGGTAAGTTGCAGCGAAGTTCAAGTTCATGGCAATCAGTGGTAAAGAAAGCGCTGTTGATGAGAGGAGAAACTAATATGATGCTAATGAGTCCCATGAAGGAAGGGAAACCACACGCCTCAAGTCTTACCCAGCTTGATCTTGGGACTGGTAAGGTTGTCACTGAATCTAAGTTTGAGAAGGATGGAGCTGATATTACCATGAGAGATATCACAAGACACAAATGATACCAAGGGATCACAGTTGGATCCTTTTGAGTCGACATTTTTTTGGGCTTAGATGATAATAGGCTGTCAGCGGGATATGCGTGACAGGAAAGGAATGGTGCAAAGTGTTGCCGCAGCTAATTCTCCAGTGTTGCATTGGAATCAGGGCCATCAATACTCCTGGGGAACAAACTTTCAATGCTTTGCAAATACTGGAGATGGTTCAATTGTTGTGGGGTCTCTTGACGGAAAAATAGGGCTGTATTCAAAGGCATCAATGCGGAAAGCAAAGACTGCTTTTCCAGGGCTAGGCTCTCCAATCACTCATGTCGATGTTACCTATGATGGCAAGAGGGTGCTTAGCACTACTGACACTTACCTGGTACTGATTTGCACATTATTCTCTGATAAAGATGAGAAAACAAAGACTGGGTTTACTGGACGAATGGGAAACAAAATACCAGCTCCCAGATTGTTGAAGTTGACTCCTCTTGATTCACATGTAGCGGGTACTAACAATAAGTTTCATGGTGGCCATTTTTCATGGGTGATTGAGAATGGTAAACAGTAGCGCCACCTTGTTGCGACGGTGGGCAAGTTTGTGAGACTTTCAGCAGGTGAAGAACAGTGCCCATGAATGTTGCAGAAATAAGCAAAGGCTCAAGAGCTGTTCTTGTGGGACAACGCACATACGGCAAGGTTTTGAGCCAATCAGTATTTGAACTGCATGATGGATTCGGTGAGGTTGTCACTTTGTTTGGGAAAAATTACAAGAAGGATTGATAGACCTAAAGCATGTCAGCGAATGGTTCTTTTGACTTGAGCATGTGTTGATCTGCCGTGTATACAGGTTCCTACCAATTTTTATTATTCTTTTTCAGGGATTTAATGAAGGTTTTGCCCTCCATCAGAACCAACCTCTCGATCATGAATAGTCGGTAATTGTTCTCCACCACTGGATCAAGGATCTTGCTATAGTTTGATGAATATGCCAGTTTATATCTGATAGGGATTAGTGAAAAGAATCTTGGAGTCCTTTCATTGGAAGCAATAAACAAGGTTCTTCCGGGAGGGACCCACTTTGCAATTCTGCAGAGAATAAACTCAGGCCCTGTGTGATAGGGGATCAATGCACATTCTAGATGGCATGACGAAAATTCTGCGAAGATAAAGGGCCTCTTCAAGGGCACACCATTTGATTTTTATTTGTTTAGGCTGGGCGGTTCTCTAATAAGCCATTGAAGTTTACAGAAAGAATAAACTCTTTGGAGGGGTTTTAGAGAGGGTTGCAGCTACAGTACCTTGGACACTACTATTCAATTTCCCCATCACCAGACCTCATTCGACATGATGAAGGCCATGCTTGAGGACATGGCATTATATAGGAATTGGCTGACATATTGACAAAGAGTTTGGAAATAGAAGCTCACAAGTATTTGCTTAGAAAGTTAGATAGCATTGATTACCAGTGATATGTATAGACTTAGGTCCTTCCACTAAAATGGATTGGAATGCCTGCCTATGTAGAGTAGGTGCTCTATTCATCAATACATGCCTTGCCTAATCTATGTAGAGTAGGTGCTATATTCATCAATACGGGTTAAAGTATTTGTCAGATAATGGGTTTCTTTTTCCCAAATTTGACCCTTAGCAACTCCTATGTTTGAAGCAAAATGCTTTTTAATTAGACCACGAATTACAAATATCTGGAAAAGCTTTATTGCTATTTCACGGGCAATCCGCAATCCACATCGATGTAATGAAAGTGAGGCACCTACGACAATAATTGAACGCCCCAAATAATCAACCCGTATGCCAACCATAGTCTCGGGTGTTGCAGTTAGTTATGTAATTAGTAAAATAATATTGTATTCTTGTATTAGTATTATAATAGATGTCTATATTGTTTACTTGAGCTTGGTTAGAGATTACTGTAATACAAATATGGCTGGTTACCCTGATTCCTAAATCATTCTATAATCAAAATTATGATGAATACATTAAAAGAGAAGATGAAGACTGCACAGCGAAGTTGAATCCAAGCCACTATATCCTTAGCTTTTGCAAATCAGAGAGATCTACCAAATTGTCCGTACTTTCTTCCCTTCCCCGATATATTTGCAATTTGACCGAATAACATTGTAGGAACTCAATCACTACGGAACGTACAGACTTTATGAACAAAATTGGAAGAAAGATAGAGTGATTCATCACAAAAAGGACGTGAGATCTTAGGAGTGAATCAGAATCTGATGGTGCTTGGACCCCAGCAATTGATATCCATGACTTTCTTCATGCACTCCTCCTTGCTCCGCTTGACCTGGTTGGAAACAGCAGCAGAAGATGAAGCCGACAATTTCTTGGCCTGGCTATAAGATCTGAGATTGTTCTTGGCGTGCTGAACCAAAGACCTCATAGGATGATTCCACCTGCAAAACCCTAATTGATCTTTCAACGCCTCCACCGCTCCGATGCTTGAGGCCACAATCCAAGCCTTCCTTCCAGAACTCATGGTCGATTAGGTTTTCCGACGAAGTCGAAATTCAGAGAGAGTAGTGAGGTTGAAGTAAAAGTGACTGCGTGTTGAATTCGATTGTGACGAAGGTGTCGTGAGGTTTGGTATATATATGGTGTTAGGAAGTGAGAAATCCAGAGGCGCTTTGGCTGAAAGTTGGGAAAGAGAAAGCAAAAGTAGGGGCTGTTAGTGGGATGGCATGAAAGAGAGAGCCGATTTTGGGATTCCGAGCCTCCGAAAGTATAATTAAGCCAATTGGTTTTGCCTTTTTGGCGCGTGGTTTTTGAAGTCTGGTCGTCTGGATTCTTATTCCCCCATAAATACGAAAAATAAAGAAAAAAATACACTGAAATCTAAAACTAAAACTACCACCAAAATGTCCCTTAAAATTTTAAATTTACGACAGTCCTAAAGATCTTTAGATAGTATAATCTAATTGTGAAAAAATCAAAATACAATTTTATTATATTACCTCAAGTTTTTTTTTAAATTTATTAAGGGTATTTTGGTCATTTTACAATTATATTATATTACACAAATATCTCATGGGATTTAACTGCAAATTATATATTTTAAGAAATATTTTAATAGTATTTTCTTTTGTTTGAGATTTGGTCATATTTTCTTTAGTTTGAGACTTTACTAAATTTTTTTGAAAAATAATGTGAGATACTATCTTATTAAAAACTTTGTTAGGATGGTAAGAAAAGTTGAGAAGAAAGAAAATTTTAAAAAGAAGGAAATAGAAAACTGGGAAAAAATATCATAAATAGGAAAAAATCATTGTGAGATAAGTTTCAATGCCGATCATGCTGCTGATTGGTTATTGAAATATTGAGTTTGCATTTATTTTTCGGGGCTTCACAGGGATTTTCTCTCATAAAGTTTGATTATATAAAATTTTTATTTCCAATATTTAATTATAGGGTTAAGTAGCAAATCATTCCAGGAAGTACACATTGAGGAGCGATGTTGTCTTGAAAGTTTTTTCAGACTCAATTTTACTCTAAAAGTATAAAAACGTAGTAATGTTGTTATTTTCCGATAAAAAATTAACGTTGGCCGTTAACCTTTTAACGGAAAAGGACATCATTGCTATGTTTTTAGACTTTCAGAGTAACATTAAGCTCAAAAAAACTTTCAAGGCAACATTACTCTTAGGCATGTATTTTCAGAATGGATTTGCTAGTTAACCCTTAATTATATATTATATAATCTTCTTAAACTTTTATTTGACTTTACCAGGGGAAATGGATTTGCATTCTCTCTCTTCGTTTTCATTCAAGCCCTTCCAATCTCAATTATTAGACTAAAATTTGGGGTCAATATTTAATATTTTATAAAATAAATTTTAAATAACTCTTTATTTGGATTTTAGGCTGTTCTGGTAGAAAATTAAGTATTTTAAATTTATTTATTTACTTTTAAATAATTTAATATTTTATTAATATATTTATAGAATTTAAATCTAGATTGTTGTTAGAAATGTTAAAAATCCAAGTTGCCTCAAACATTGTGCTGGTGGAGTGATGTAACGTATTTTGGATACGTTAATATTAAATAAAAAGACAATTCTAGGTTCGGCCGAAGAAAGAAAGTAAAATAGGTCCTACAGACAGACGGCTGCAAAGTGTAAACTGACTCTGACTTGAAGTACGTTGCAACCTGGAGGTTAAGCAAGTCGGCAGAAAAATCTCAGAAGTTTCCAGGTCTCCACGTGCTTCAGTTTGGTTCTAGATTTTTCTCTTTTTAATGGGCCTAGGCCCATATCCAACCTTAAAGCCGAATCAATTCCTAAGTCTTAAATAAATGGCCCACTCAGCCCAAGATTGATCATGCCCCAACAACAATTCATTACGAGAATTTAAAAACATAGTAAATACTAGTAAATTCATTGAAAATTATGGACAGGGACGAAGAATCACAATATGGGCTTAAAAATGGGCCTCGACGAGGGAACAGAACTGAGTCGTTTTCCTGTTAACCGATGTCAACCGACCGCGCAGGGACATGGGATAGGGGCCAGTCACTGCCATTGTTATTGCTCTAAACACAGATTTCTGAACTTGACGATCTCCGAGGGTATTGGTGGCTCTTGGACGTCTCTCCGCCATCATGAAACACTACTCGCGGCGTTAGGGATTCCCCTGCGGTGGCTGCCGGAGAAGATGATATTCTGTTCATCTGGTTCTTAGTAAAATGCCGTCAACTGTTCCCTGCCACCTTAACAGTTTGGAAATCACTGTTCCAAGATCCAGACAACCATGTCTAGGTTACTCCCTTGATTAATCTTCTGTTTGGAAGCTATAACTTTCAGCTTTTGCTTGTATCTATCAATTTATCCTGACCATTCATGAATGACATTTCTGTCAAATACGACTTTCGTGTTTCCCAGTTTTCTTCTTCTTCTTCTTCTTCTTCTTCTTCTTCTTCTGTGCTGCCTTATCATCTTAATACCCATAACTTCATTGGAGGGGACTTATTTCTGAATTGAATTAATGTTTTTGCAATCGTTATGAGGCAGTCGATTGCAGTCAGCGTGTCCTGATTCTTTTTGCCACTAGCTTGTAGAAGTGTACTTTTTTATTTTCCCCTTTGTTTTTATCTGATTTAGTTTGCTTATGAATTTTATTTGTTTGGGGAGAATTTTTGTTTAGAATCCATTTCATTTGTTGCTCTAGCTGCTTTGTTGTGTATGTTCCCTATTCTTACTTCTGCGTTCGCATGCATTAGCTGCAATTTTTAAATACTGATTTCGGTTTCATTTTAGAAAAGGAATGGACTGCACCAAAAAAGTACTTTACAGGCAAAGGGGTTTGTATAGATATTGGTAGCATTTGAAAGGTTATATATGTGTGTATATCAATTGACAAGTCCCATTTTTAGCATATAAGCTTGGTTTATTAGTATGCATGTACGTGTGAAATATTGAGCATACAAACTCAAAGGCTACCTAGAAAGCCCTTGGTAGCTCCTGGACTACCTCTAGAAATTTAGCAGAAGGACAAGATAAAAAGGTTGTTCAGCAACAAATATACTTTGCAATCGATAGTTCTCATTTTGGTGAAACTTATCTGGAATAAAAGCTGACATTGTCCTTATAAGTTTAGAACCCCTGTATTGGTTCCTTTTAACAGTTTTAAGCTAAATTTTTTGGCTTTCCGAATGTCCCTTTTAATATTGTTCTTATCTATTTGAATTGGTCTTTGATTCTTATTTCTATAAACTTTTACTTTCAATCCTTCTTTGTTTTATCTCTAATGGACCGCATGACAGAACGTTAACCAATTTAAAATGCAGGTTCTTTGCTCCTGGACGTGTTCAAAAGTTTGCACATTCCCTTGTCCAAAAACAGAAGGCTAGCTTCTGGGAAGTGTATAATATTGGGCCACATTGTACAGGGGGATCACCATTTTCAGCATACGGATTTTCTGTGTACTACAGACTTACACTCAAAAAGAACTTTTGGACAAGTGGCAAAGCAAGGAACTTCTATGCCCATCAAGAAAATAATGTAAATAATCAGTGTGCTCAAGTTATTTGGAACAGGATTTCTGAAATATGTTTCCATAATGTGCCAGCCCTACAACCAATAGGTCAAATTGCCCGTGCAGTAAGTCTGGCTTTGTCCAGATCAAATCTTATTGTGCCTGGTGTTGTTGTTTTCGTACTAGGAGATCTTTCTTGGACACCACAGATACGGGCAGAAGCAGAATCCTTTCCACCAAGGGATTCTTTGTACATGCATGCACAGGATGGACATTTATACTTGGCCACTGCTTTGTTCAATGTCCTTGAGGTTCTTGTCTTGTTTTGCAGGGCTATCTATTTGTTAATTTTGTTCTCACCTTGCATAGCTATGTCTCCTTTTGTGGACTATTGTGGTGTCCATTTTAGGAAAAGATGGATTCATGTTGTCCGCCTTGCGCTTGAAAAAGCTGGCTCAGCATTCATAAAATGGGGTCAATGGGCTGCTACTAGACCAGATCTCTTCCCTCGGGATCTTTGTTCTGAACTCGCAAAACTTCACACCAAAGCACCTTCACATAAATTTTCCTACAGCAGAAAAAGTATTGAAAATGCATTTGGTCGCAAATTGCATGAAATTTTTGAGAACTTTGATGAGGAGCCTGTAGCATCAGGTAGCATTGCTCAAGTTCATCGAGCTACACTTAAATACAGATACCCAGGTCAGCAAACAAAACCTGTTGTTGTTGCAGTTAAAGTCAGACATCCAGGTGTTAGTGAAGAAATCAGAAGGGACTTTGTCATCATTAATCTTGTTGCCAAGATTTCAAGTTTCTTACCTAATTTGAAGTGGTTGAGATTGGATGAAAGCTTACAGCAGTTTGCCGTTTTTATGATGTCTCAAGTTGATCTTTCAAGAGAAGCAGCACATTTAAGTCGTTTTATCTATAATTTCCGGAAGTGGAAGGATGTTTCATTCCCAAAGCCTTTGTACCCTCTGGTGCACCCATCTGTTTTGGTGGAAACCTATGAACATGGTAAAAATGTTTTGTACTATGTTGACGAGCTTGAAGGCCATGAACGATTCAAAACTACCCTTGCTCATATTGGAACACATGCCCTTTTAAAGATGCTTCTGGTAAAATATTTACAATCCTGTCTTGGTTCTGGTTATTAGAGTCTTCTTAAGGATTATTTAGTTCTTATATGAAAAAAGTAACATTTTGTTAACACATCACAGAATGATAATGTATCCTTAAAGTTTAGTTATATTGCATGTGCAGTGTTTGAGCACACATGTCCATGTGTGTGTGAATTAATTGCTTAGGACAAGAGGAGAAGCTGTACAGTAGAAAATAGCCTATTCTTCAAGTTACTTGTGAGGGAAGGATCATGATCTGCATGCTGAATGTTTTCAAACTTCTGTTAATGTTCTAAATCCTTAATAAATGCGATAAGGCATCATAGAGGTCCAGCATGATTCTTCCTCTCCTATGTATGGTTACAAGTCACAATACCTGATTATTTATATTTTTAGTAATGTATAGTTAAACATTTGAGTGGTGTAATTGATTGCATAAACTTATATATTTGTCTTCTTCCAGGTGGATAACTTTATACATGCAGATATGCACCCAGGAAATATTCTTGTTCGCAGAAAACAGATCACACCATCGCAGATACAACTTTTTAAATCACGGCCTCATGTTGTTTTCCTTGATGTTGGCATGACTACTGAACTCTCAAAGAGAGAGCAGCAACATTTACTAGAATTCTTCAAGGCCGTTGCAGTTCTAGATGGTCACACTGCTGCAGAGTGCACTCTTAAATTCTCTAAACAACAAAATTGCCCTAATCCAAAGTCTTTCATTGAGGTATTGCCATTGAAATACTGTTCAAAAATTCACATTCATTTTACCACTTAGCTTCTTACTAATTTAACTCAGATATGGGATTGCTTTTACATTTATGACATACGAAGTAATGGTTGAAATGCTATGAATTCTGAGTTCTTAGTTGTGCTTAACACTAATTATCTATAGATACTTTGACCTTTTTAACACATATACTTGAACCGGTCTCAAGCTGATGATAAATAGTTAGCTCAAGGTTTTGATTCATCAATGGTCAACGTCAATGTGACTTAAACGACAAAAATATACAATAATCAAATGCTCACAGTCATTGTCAGAGTATAGTGAGTCTGCGTAGCAGTAGACATGCATAATCTTTGAGACAATTTGGCAAAATTAATTTGATTGTTTTTTTAATATTTTGATAAATATACTTGTTGAGCTCTGATGGAAACTCAAAGGGTCTCATTTAAATGATGGGGAAAGAAAAGGAAGATGAAAAGGATAAATCTTATCACTTTTGAGAGTTAGAGTTCTTTTACAATATCGTCACCTCCTTTTTTATTTCAATTTTCTGTCAAAAACTCCTGGAATTTCCCCTTAGATCCTTCTTCCTCCTACATACTTCCCAATCTGATCCACTCATTTCATATTTGGGGATCTCATCATGCTGTCTCTATCTGTTATAGTTAGCTGTGTAGTTAATTCTATTGATCTAGACCATGATTTCATATACTTATTATGTCATGTCCCACTAAATTTCATTTTTAAGAACTTGTGGCTTTTGCGTTTGACAGGATGTGGAGAGATCATTTAACCTATGGAGGGTAGAAAACTTTCACCCAGCGGATTGTATGCAGCAATTGCTTGAGCATGTTAGGCAGCATAAAGTTAATTTAGATGGCAGTATATGCTCTGTAGTGGTGACCATGTTGGTTTTGGAGGTATGTTCTGCCTTTGATTAATTCCTTTACTATGTTAATACGATCCTCTCACCCTTTGGAATGAGTTGAATGCATGATAGCATGTGGCGTGTTTTTTTTTTTTTGCTCGGGCATGTGGCGTGTTTACCCCCTACACACCAAGCAATTATTATATGGTTGAAAGCTTACCCTGAGTTACTTTTGTTGTCACAATAATAATATCTGGCAAATCTGGATGAACACTTCAAATTTTCAGAAGTGTCACCAATTCGAACTTGGGACTAACAGATGAGAGCAATGTGCTCTGACCAGCAAAGCCCATGCTCCGTGACAAACTGTTCAAATTTTAAATGACAGATTAGTGAAGACCATTATAGTGCCCCATGTTAATGTTCATTGTGTGATGAGTTATGAAAAGTGCTGTTGGCTATATAAGATCATAAAGTTCCACTTTAAGACTGAGAAACTGATGGATCCCAATCAAAAACTCTGTTTTCACCATCTGAGTTTGCCACCTTTGGAATGCCTTTTGGTTTCTGAGAATCACATGTGTGAAGATTACAATGAAACCATGTGATGTTTGAGCAAAAGCAGTTTCTTTTATTTCTTGACATATAAGGCAAGGGGGTAAAAGATGATGATTTTGTCACTTTTTCAAAGAATTATTTTTAGATAGAGAAAGAGAAAAGGTGCAATTTGGGGAAGGGCAATAAGGATACATCTTGTCACATTCGAAAGTAAAAAGGTGCCCCTGTAGATTATCAGCCCATATTTTCTACCAAATTATGTAAGTTACCAATTGCCATGAGACACTCCCTTTTTTTTGCTGGCTGAAACTTAATGCTGTATCAGGAGAGCCATCTCCAAGGCATTAGGAAGAACCCAGTGCTCATTAAAGAAGAATCTTGCCATCTAAGCAGTCAGTCCTCCTAAAAAAAAAAGTTATAAATGAGACATTTTCCCAAGAAGAATTATGCATAAGACATATTCGGTCAAATAATTTGACCTATGGATCTGGCATACTCAACATGCCATCGGACCTTAGAAAAAGCCATTGTACTGTGCAGGATTAATGATCACGCTTTAGAGATCTGGTTATTTCTTTCATCTGAACTTTTCATGGACTCATTTTGTTGCATTTTGTTCTTCTCTCCTTTGTTGTAGGGGTGGCAGAGGAGACTTGATCCTGAATATGATGTGATGCGTACTTTGCAGACACTGCTTTTTAGATCGGATTGGGCAACATCATTGTCTTACACCATCGAAGGACTAATGGCTCCGTGAAAGATGGTCACTCAATGCCATTCTGTCATAAATTTTGAGGATGCTAGCCGAAGTAGTGTAAATGGTAAAGTGTACTCAGGTTAAGCACATTGCCCTCAATATCTGATTCGGGTTTTTTTAGCAATTAAATTTCTAAGTGAGGACTTCCCACAATTTTTTTCCTAAAAAATTCAAATTTTCAAATAATGCATTAACTATTTATATCGTTATAATTTTAAATTTAATGTTTCGCTTAGAATTATCATATGATGTACCTATAATATAATTTTATTTATTATTTATCACATAAGAAAATAATATTAATAAATAAGTGTTGCATTCTCTTTTGACATAGACAAATTTATTAAGCAACGTATAGTAAGTGGCTTGTATTGTTTAAGTAAGGTCTCGAGATCGAGCTTTGTGAATGTAGAAAAGACCTATTAAGAGACTCTCCTATCATAGCTAAGTGCGCGACATAGGTGAAACTCTGGAGACCGGATGGGCAACAAAATATATATATATATATATATATATATATATATAGCAAAAAGGCCCAAGTTTACTGTAACTTAGGTGCGTCACATAAGATACTAGAAAACAGAACACTTGTGTGTGTGTGTGTGTGTGTAAACTGAACACTTGGTTATCTTCTGAAGCCGCAGAGATATGAGCAGCACATCGTGATCAAATTTCTTCTTGGATGTGGTGGCATCATCACAGTTCTACCCATTAGATGTCAGTTGATAAAATTTTTATGTGGAAATTGTCCAGAAAAATCTTTCCATTACTTTGAGTTCCAATTAAGAAACAAAAATAACAATTTCTTGCTTCATTTTTATTCTTCTCTCTTATACTAACATCCTTTAGTTATAGAACTGTACAAAAAATCTTTTTTCGTTTGTTTAAAGGATCTTATTAAGTACTTTTTTAAAACAAACTTATACATGTGTTGATCCCACTGAAGGTTTTTGGGCGTATCTGAAATCCATTGACTCTCTAAATAATGACACGAGATTGGAGCATTGATATATATGGATCTAGACTATGTTAGACTGATAGATTCACCTTCGGGGAGAAGAGAGCTAGAAAAAATGATTTTACGAAGTTACTTTCTTGTGTGTGTATTAACTGACCTGCACACGCAATATGTTCTCAGATATGGATAGTTATTGTGATTTGAAATTCAAATCATGAAGGTAAAATTTATGTTTTTTTTTTGTACAAAAAAGTTTTGGAAGGGTTCGACACCAGTCCTCTACCAAGGTCAGGGTATGGTCTCGGGCTCTATGAGCACTTATTGGGGACTTACGAGATCGCCTACCAAAGGAGTCCCAGCGACGGCAGGGATGATTGAATCTACGACCTAAGGGCCTAGTCCTAGACCCCTTACCATCTGTGTCAACTCTCATTCGCTAAAATTTATGTTGTGGACTCATATCTCTTCATATTTATATAATGGGTCATATGATGAATTAGACTTGAGCCCTAATTCATTAAGGTGGACTAATCATATTCCAAGAGAGGACGAAAGATTATTGATATTTTATTTTTGCTCAAAAGATGATTGGGTGTGGGGTAGGTTATTGATCTATACTTCCGACATTTTGCCTATGATAATTTCATGATGATTTGTAATAAAAGTTTGGAAAGAGTTTTAAATAGCTTAAAAAAAAACTCCAATAGGAAAAAGGCCGTAAGTGAATATTTAGATTGAACTTTAAGTTTATTGAGCTTTTTTAGAAAAAACTTCTAAAAGTCAATTAAAGAAAAAGCTACATGTGGTAGCTTTTTCTAAACATTTCTCAGCTTTTTGATGTAGGTTCTGCTTTTTCTACCATTATTATTTCAAATACAAATCATATTTTACAACATGACTTTAAAAATTAGATAAAAAATAAGTCATCGCTCCCGCTACTAACATAAATAGCCATTATTTTTCAGAAGTTTACGGTTTAGGTTTGAAAAGCAATAAATAAATAAATAAATATGTGTGTGTGTGTGTGTATACACATATTATATAGTCCAGTACCTAACATCCTCTCTTTTGCTCATTAGCAATATATATATTTTTTATAATAAGTCTATTTTTAATAAACTTTATATATAAAAATATGATAGTTATATACTTATATCATGAAATCTGAATTGGATCATGAAGATGTTGACGGGCTGAGAGGGGGAAGGGTGTGTTGTGCGTGGAAGGTGGACCAAAAAAGTCACCTTGAGTCAAAAGCTCACTGCCAGAGCCAAAATTAATAATATAAAATTTATTTTTTCTCGTATCAAATCGCCATTGACTTGAATTATTGTTATTTTTTATAATATCCCCACTTTATACTAAAATTCAATATATAAATAAGATAATTTCTATAAGAAACAAAATACTTAAATTACGTTTATTATATCCATTAAAATATCGCAACGGACTAAGTAAATGAACCACAAAGGCCAAGTTAGAAAAAAACAGCACCAGAAAGTACTCTTTAAAAAAAATATATATATACAAAGGAAAGCAAATAGCTTGAAAAGTGCATAACGTCTACTAATTAGACAACACTATTGTGTTCTGGTAAACTTCACCACATTCTAGCTTAAATAACTCCAAACAAGTAAAATGTTGAGTCAATAAGATATCAAAATCTTGTTTGTTCTCTTGAGCCATTTGAGCTAGATAACTGGCACATCTTAAACCTTATTCATACACATGAATGATCTCAATATCCCAATTTGATAGGATAAGAGATCTTACTTTTTGAATTTCATCTTGCAAAGGATGTATTTGTTGATAATCAACTAAGAGCAAACACATAGCTTCCAGAGAATCTGTATATAGCTTAATCCTATTTAGTCCCAATTGTCTACAAAGTAAAAAGCCCATGTAGATAGCATGAATTTCCACAGTAGTTGCGGTATTGTGCTCTAACTTCCATTGAAATCCACATATCCAGTTGCCTTGATGATTTCTAATCACTCCCTCACAAGTTGCATGGCCTCTAGCATTATGAGAGCCATCCACATCCAAATGCACAAATCCTAAGAAGGGGGGACACCATTTTGCTTCAGATCTATCTGGTATCTTAAATATATTATGTTGAAAGTGTCCATTTTCTATTCCCTCCGTTAGATGTAGTGTACATCGGTGAGCAATTGTTTTAGGCTAATCACAAATGTCCTCATCGCAAAAGTAATAGACTAAAACAGAAAAGAAGAAGAAAAGAAAGCCAGCTTTACAATTATGCAAATCAAGCATTCTCAAGCCGTTAGTTATAATATAGAGGTTGAAGTCGATAAAACCTGGATAGAAGGAGCGAGAAATCGATTGAGAGAGATCAAGCTCAACCAAGCGGGTGAAACTGATAGTCATTCATCTAGAGAGGGGAAGACGCTAGAAGATTAAGATTGGAGTTTCTTGCTTTGCTTCGGTGCTATGTGAAATCTGGGTTGATGCATTTCCAAAACAAGACAAGAACCAAAAGACTTGGATTGAAAACAATGAAGGTGTGAGATCTTATGTGGAAAATTGAAAACGTCGTCGTTTAAAGAAAAGGATGCAACAAACGGGAAAGGTAGCGGAGAATGTCTACATTAATTAATGTATGCCAATAGAAGTAATTTGAAAAAAAATAATAAATATGAAGTACAAAAGAGATTAGGCTCTTACGTTTATGGCTAAATTAGGCACCTCAACTAATTACTACTTTTAGTGATGAAAAGAGTATTAAACTTTTTCTCGCACCCTGAAGGGAATTTATATCAATTATAACCATTAACTTATAATGCAATGGCAATTAATTGTATCCATTAATTTATATAATTTTGTATGTTTTTCACAACCCACATTGGCAATCTACCCGTAGGGATATAATTTTATTCTCTCGTGCCCGGCTTTAACCATGACCTCGTAATTTAAATATAAAAAAATATTGCAATGGTGATTAATTGCTTCTTACTTCTCATTAAGATACAAAGAAAGATAAACGAGCCAGATTACCTCAATGTCAAAGTTCTATGACTCTGGTATATTGGAAAAGGACTAATCAAATTAATGAAGGTTGGTCCCAGTCCAAAGGAAATATGCCATACCTCAATATTTCACAATAGTATAAGTTTGAATCCTATCGTTAAATATGATGAATCTGCTGACACATAATCTATAAATGCCTCAGTAAAGACTTGCTTTGCCTATGGTGAGTAGTATACCTTTGGTCACCTAAACATTCTACAACCAAAAAAAAAAAGTCATAAATTTGAGGAGTCCCAACTAGCATAAACAGCAGCAATGAGTTTGTCATGGAGAGTGAGCCCAGAACATGCAATTATGCCTCTGTCAAGCCCTTCTAAGTAAATTCCCTTTGAGAAGTCTAGAAGGCGCCCTCCAGCATCAGTCACCACACCACCAGCCTCTTCCACAATCACAACACCAGCAGCATGGTCCCATATCTTCTCCTTGTAACCTGACCTTGCAAATTTCATGAATATCTCCGCGTCTCCTCGAGCTATTGCCGCATATTTCACCATGCTGTGCACCCGCAATGGCTGTTTCCTGCCATTCAAATGCATAACAACAACAATAAGAAATACCTTTGGGAAATTTTTCACACACAATAAAATGAGATTAATGGAAAAAATGATACTCACACCTATAAGGATTAGTAATAAGAGTGCAATAAACACTGCACACTTTGTTTTTGTTACTTTCCATTACTTAGCGCAAACAGACCACTAATGTTTCCAAGTCTATAAATGGTTGCTCTTGAATCTACCCATCTTCTTGGTGCTTTACAGGAAATTGCAAGGAAGAATCTCAAGACAAAACAAGAGTTGTTTTTTTTTTTTTAAGCGTTTGACATGAGATTCTCCAATGACAAATTCGAGGGGGGAAAATCACATGACATGTTTACCAGAGAACCCTCATCAAATATTTTAAACTTCTAATCTATAGAAGTAAAACTACAACAGCTGTTCCTTCCGAATGCCGGTTCTTAAAACACAAAGTCATAAAACAAATACTGAGTTTTGAAAGAGAAGTCATAATATCGCATGAAATTGTCAGAAAAGGGACTTAAATGCAGCACAACCAATTTCTCACAATTCTTATTAGGCTGCCAACCAGTCTTGGACCGTTCACCCAACTGCACTTTAGAAATATTACCACTTGGGTTCACAAAAGAATGTTGTATGATTAAAATGGTAAGAAAAAGATAAATACTTATGTAGTTAGTCTGTTTATTGGAGAGAAAACACAAAGTGTTTGCTTACTATTTTACAATATAGACCTTCCAAGTTCCATATTTTCTTAAATCTATAAGAATAAGCTAATTAAGAAATAGTGAGAGATCAGATTTCAGCTAGCATTTCTCAGGTAGAAATTGTCCATGAAAAACATTTACATTACTTTGAATTCCAATTAAAGAAACAAAAATCACATTTTATCGCTTCATTGTTATTCTCTTCTTTATACTTATGTCCTATAGTTGCTAGTAGATACAAAACACACAAAGCAGTCAATATTCTATCTGTTACTCTAAGATCTTTAACCTTAAAGCATGTTTTGATACTGATGCAGACTTCGCTAGTATATATATGGAAAAGTTATTTTCATCCATTCGGATGAATAAAATATGTTTAGATGTTAATTTATTAGAAAAGTAAAAGAATATTATACCTGAGGCCCACGCTATGAGCAAGTCCAGCTGTGAAGGAATGGTCGGAATTTGCTTTTTCCACTGGTTCACATAGAGTTGCTAATGCTGGATCATCTATGGAAGAAACCTGAATAAGTTGAGCATAATTCGGCCATTCTAAAATACTATCTCCAGCTATTAATGGCTGCAACCATGCCTTGCCACTACCTTTACTTGCATACAACACACACCCTTTTCCCCATGCTTCTGGAATAGCTGAAGCTAAATTTGAGTTGGTTTCATGATTCTGGTAATGATAATCAAGACGTTCTGTCTTCACTGGGTAATTAGGGCACCCAAGAACTCCGAGAACAACTTTACCGTCCTCTACCATAGCTAAGGCTACAGCATACTGATCCCCACGTACAAACCCTAATGTGCCATCAACAGGGTCAAGAACCCAATGTCTTCCACTAGGGCCTCCAGTTGAACTACAACGCCCAATGGCTTTGAGAACTTCAGCAGTCTCAAGAGTTGTCTCTGGACTTTGGAGGCCATACTTGGGTGCCGAGGCTAAAGATTCGTTGACAGTGGCCACAACAGCTGCCAGCAAACCAGCTGAATCATCTTTGGAAATAATTTCTGTATCTTCCTCAGCAACAATTGACACATTTTGACTCCCAAAAGTTTCTGATAGTAACCAACTGATGGTTGCTTGGACACTCAAGTCTTCTCACGCAAGTGAATCAAGAACAATACCGAGACAATTAGCTTCTTATCTTTTTTTTTAAGGAAACATCTAGTATGTTAAAGAAGATAAAAACTTAAATGTAACATGGTGTATACTGTGATTCTTGGTGAATAAAGTTTCCATAGTCAGAAGAAGAGAAGGAAGAAAATGTGACATAAGCTACGCTTTGAGGCCAAATTGGTAGTTAGCATTAAACCTTCCATCTTTAACTAGAAATCCAAAACTCTCTACTCCATACATTCTTGAGATCAACTCTGAAAGTTTACAACTTGAAAATGATCCACAATATACTAAATCTAAACCAATACAAAAAATTCTAGGCACTGATTTAGCAGAATTTATATGCTTTCCTAAAGGAAGGACAAGATCCATCATAACTTTGATATTCAAATAATGTAAACTGCATAATGTTGTTCTTCAACTTTTATATTCTTATTTTAGAAAGTTCAAAATTTTTGTCATGATTTACATGTCACTTGCGACTTTCCTGAAACTTTTTATGCAGTTTGTTTCGATGAAAGCATTGTAAGATTTCATCACAACTAAGAAACGTAAGAAATACGGAAAAATTTTACTCCGCGTCTAAGAATTAAAATTAGAAACTAATTCAAAGGATCTTCAAGTGTAAGACGCTCCCAAAAGAACATACCAACCAAGTCTATCTCAAAAGAAGGCATATTTAGCAAAGTGATATTATGTCTCAACTTGTACCTTAGTCCTGGCAACTATGAACTAACTACGATTCTACTATCACCATTGACAGCACAAGATAGAGAACTTCGGTAACAATGCCGCAGAAAATGATTCCATCGGATAATCTAAACTTGTAAAATAACAACCTTGCGAGCGCGTCAAAACTTTCGCAGAGCCAGTATTTTCACATTGCGAAACAATGAAAGAATGAAAATTTGCAAGGTAAAGCTCGCTAGCACTTTCGAGGCAATTTTTCAAGCTGCATTACCAGCTAAATATTGATGTAAAATATTTCATTTTAGACAAAATCACTCTCAAATCCAAAATGTGCTATTGGAACAAATCAAAGAAAGGAATCTTCAAATCCATATGAATTCAGCTAACCAAAAACCACACACAAGTCGTCCCTTTAACAATGATACCAATGCAGATATTACCAGACCGCAGAAACCCAAAAAAATCAAGCCCAATAGCAATTACATGATTCGCAACCTCGCATTAGCATAATTGGGAAAACAAATTTGGAAGCGGGATTCCAATGCAAATACCTGCAACAGTCAGAGGAGAATCATCGTCCTTGGACATAACATGATCATCGCTCACAGAAAAAAGCCGCTCCTGTACTCTCCCACAAAGAGCACATGCCACGTGGACCACTCTAACGGCCACCTCCAATTCATTCGCGTACTTTTCCGTCTCCATGGTTAACCAGAAGAAAGAAAATCACAAGCTCCTCAGAAAACCGGATTCAAAATCAAAGAATCCAATTCCCACACAAGTCTCCTACATGATGGAAGATTGGCTCCGCAAAACTTGTGTGGTCGTAGATAGAATCGAAAACATAACAAGACTGAGGGGGCTTTGGTTTCGGCCTTATGGGAAAGACAATGGCATTCAAAAGGGAATCAAATAGGTTGTACGTCGGAGAGAACAGAAGGCGAAGGAAAACAAGAGTGGCAATAGTTTGGGGAGGAAGAAGATCGTAGGGCCCCCGTTTTTTATCTCCTTTTTATTATTATTATTATTATAAATTACAGAACATGTGATAATGCTTGCCCGGATCCAAAAAAAAAAAATAATTTGTGGATTCTTATAAAAAAAAAAATTAGGGATTAACGTGATTTTCACAGTCCGTCTCTCCTGGTCAACAAAGGAATGAGCTTGGCAGAAAGCAGAACGAGCCATGATGAGGTAGATACCACGAAAGGGAAATGAACAAATTTTTAATATTGATGGTCGCTTTTTTAATAATTTGAGAATAAAATAGATCCAGCTTTCCCATTCAACATGTTGGTTTGGGGGAAAGGAATGCAGAAAAAGATGAGAAAGAAATTTTTTCTCTCATATTTATAAAAGAACTTATGGAAAATTTTTAATATTTTCAAAATATACTCTCAACAAAAAGAAATATTCTTTTCATTAATGATAATTTGATTAATATTCTTCTTAAGGATTGTTCCCCTCAAACTAAACCTACCCTTAATATATAGGATCTAACTCAATAACAAGACAGTGAACTACAAACTCTATCTTATATTAAAAAGATGGACTAAAGCAAAGTTTTGTAACGTATCAGGACATCATGTAAACCAAACTAGGCCAGTTCATCCAATTTTAATATTATTGAGCGATTTTTACAGAGATATATTGAGATCTCTCATTATTGCAATAGATCCTCAAAAAAAAAAAAAACAAAAAAAAGAGTTTGTATCGAATCAAACATGTACCTTGGCTTTCTTGTATTAAAACTTTGGCATGTAAATACAAAAGTAATGTACAGGTTTTTTTTGAAAAGATTAAATTCTAAATTATTAGAAGAATTCTTTACAAAGGAAGAAGACACACACACATATAGGAATTGGGTTCAAGCTTTCCCTAGCCTCTTCTCATCAATGGACTCCTGTCGTATACAAAAGAGTGCAGTTCGTTACACACACACACATATATATATTTGGACCTTCTCAAAAGCTTCTTCTACTTTGCATAAGTTATGTAGAGGTCGAAGTTGGTTTTTTGATATTTTTTATTTTCATCAATGATTTAGTCAATCATCAATAACAGGTTATCATACTTCGATAACGAAAACTATCCTTAAATGAGGAAAAGATAAAAAAAAAATAATAAAATCATTAGTTTCTATTATGAAATGGATTATGAAATGCTCATGTGGTAAGAGTAGGAATTAATAAACTAAGTATTTAACTATTTTAGAGTTCAGTTCTAGGGAAGGAATTGAGGTTTAGATGTATACATAGGGAAAGCCATGTGCAATGAAAAATGTGAGTACGGCTTGGGGAGGTTTTTTTTTTTCCATTTATTAGTTTAACGAAAAAAATTATCTACTCCATCTGACCAATTCTAGGTTCAAGTCCCTGGCAACCCATTATACTTAATATCTCTATTCCAAGTTATATGTATCAAGTCATATGTATACAAATTCATTTTTTTTTTATTTTCTGTTTTGAATGAATGAAATGAGGTAAAATAAAACGAGAATTCAGAAAAATATAAATGAACAAGAGTATCCTATGGATATTTGTATTGGTTGACACCAATATATAAGTCGTGTTATATTGTTGAATAACAAGCCTTCAATTTTTTAGTTATACAGAATTCGTGTGCTTATACTAATATAAAAAAGCTTTTTAAGACTGGACAAAAAACGCCCCGTAAGACCGGATCTGTGACCGGTCTTGTTCCAAACAATCTAAAAAGTCTATAACTTTTAAGATTGGATGAACGACCAGTCTTAAAAATTTTAAAATTTAGATCGAAGTTTTGAAATATCCAATCTTAAAAATGTTTCAAAATAATAATAAAAAAAACCAAATGAAACAACCGATCTCAAATCACTAGACCTAGCAACATTTTGAATGTCCCTTTGTCATCAACGATAGAGAACCAAGAGAAGATTGGAAGCAACACCAACAAAAAAAACAAAAAAGAAGAGAAGATTGGAAGCAACACCAACAAGAAAAACAAAAAAGATGAATACAAAGTCCATAAATAAGAAAACATAACAAGAAATAGAAATCATTCACTATGGAAATCGAATTTGAATCAATATAAAATCAAAGGTGAAATTGAAGTCTAGATCTACAAAAAAATCACAAGCTTAAAGCAATTAAGTTTGAGTAGGATTCTCTTGTTGATGCTGGCAAAGCTTCAAGTAACCAAAAACGAAGTCCAGATCTGAGCAAGAGCGGTCAAGGTAGGAGCAAACAGACTTAAGCAAGAAGACATCTGGGTTTGAGTTTAAGTCAGATCTGTGCAAAGGCGGCATGGGAGGAGTCATAGATCAAAGAGGAAGGAGCCATTGTAACACCCCAATTCCAACACCAAAAACTTAGCAAAATATTTGAAATATATTCAACAAGGTTGATCATCATTCAAATCAAATCATTTAAAACATAGTTCATAACATAAAGTACAAATTTCGTAAAATAACTTAAAGATAAATATAAGTGAAAGTCCTAGGGTCTTGGCAAATATAAATAACATAACTTATACTATAGGAGTACAGAAGAGCTTTCTGGGCTCACTCCATTGGTGCCTCCCCTTGTACCCTATTAGGATAATCACATGAAAAATGTTAATATGGGATGAGATTTCCACGTCTTAGTAACTACTGAAATTTTCTACCGTACACAAGTAAATTATATATGATAAAAAGTAGGAACTAATTATAAATAATTTTAATATATATATACGTACATAAAATCTTTCATACAAAAACTTTTACTGTATATACGTGTGTATCAACATTTTGTAAATCTGTAATCCATGAAAAATAATGCAATATGCAGCCCCCTTATATCTCCTTCCAACCTTATACCGCTGATTGGAGCTATAGGCTAACACATGGTCCAACAGAAACATATCATTTGACTGAGATGTCCCAAGCTCACCAAAACTTAAGATACACCCGGCCAAAGGTATAGAGCTTAAGCCTGGACTATTGCTCCCCTCCTTAATCACAACTCAGGAGGTGTCACGTGTCCCACAACTCCAATGCAATCCCGGCCAGAAGATAACATGGAAGAAGGGGCCCTGACAAGTACCATCCACTGTGCACCAAGTGATAGTGTTAAAACAGTATCATACAAATCCCTCCTAACTCTGTCCCATCAAATACAGTCGCCATGATAAACATATCTATTCAAAAATAATAAATCAACATCGTATGTTACTTCACCGGGCCAAACAATCGTTTTGAAATCTGGGTCTTAAATAGTAAATCACTATTTAAAAATACGCATCACTATTCAAAAATACGTACACGTACAAATAGTAAATCACTGTTCAAAAATACATATAAGTTACTATGCAAATAGTAAATCACTATTCGGGTCCAAAACTGTAATATATGCGGGTACAAATTCGTAAATTATTCGGGAACATAACCGTAATTTATTTGAGAATAAATCCGTAATTTCGACATTTTATTATAAAATATTATAACACATACACATATAAATCAGTCCATAAAAATAAATAATTAATAATCATACACAATTCACAAGTGTATGGAAGAATATTTAGAGTTACCTGTTATCTCCTAGCTTACAGACTTCAATTCTCTCGATGAGATTCTTCTAGCACCCCAGATAATCTTCACAACACTATCTCTCTCTCTTACACTCTCATAAGGCTGAACAGTGGAAGTATGTGTTTGTGTGGTAGAAGAGAAGTGGTGAGGTATTTATAGAATTTTTCAATCTCAACTACCTTCCAAATTTCACATGTTTATCTACCACTCATCTACCATAAACATGTCTATCTACTTATCCATCTACCACACATAAGTTCATCTACCATCTAACTACCAAACACATGTATATCTACCATCTAACTACCCTATACTTATCTACAGATCGATCTAACTACCAAACACATGTATATCTACCATCTAACTACCCTGTACTTATCTACCGATCAAACATCACATTTGTATCTACCACACAGTCATCTACCATTCAAGTATATTTATTTTTTTAAAAAAAAATTATATATATATATATATATATATATATATATATATTTAAGAAAGTTTACTCATAATAATTTCATGTAAAATTTTATTTACTATAAACTAATCTCCTTAAAAAAATCAGGATGTTACAGCCATCGTCGTCTAGAACCCTCGAAGTATTACGCTTGCGCCGTTGCTAAGGATTGGAGTTGACGCCATTGTAAAACCCTCAAAGCATCTCACTGCCAACGTTGCCAAGGATTTGATTGTGTGGCTCTTAGGACGACTTATGAAGATTGCTCATAAGTTAGAGGAAGAGGATGTCATTCTTGCTGAGGATTTGACCTGTGAGGCTCTTGGGACACTTGTTGAATTTATAACTAAGTGAATGTTATATCACCAAGAAGACAAGCACACTATGGACTTAACGAGTTTACAGAATTTAGGTTTTTTTAAAAACACTTTTAAGACCGGTTGTTTGTAAAAACTGGTCTTAAAAGTATATTTTCAAAACCAGATCATTTATAATTTGGTCTTAAAAATGTTTTATATATTTACGAAATTGTCACTGGTCATACTTTTAAGACCGGATATTTTATAATTCGGTCTTAGAAGTGTTCTATATATTTAGATAGGAGATTATGGTTTTTTGAATTTCATAATTATATTCCTGATTATGATCCCTAGATTATATTATGCAATTATTTTAATTAAATTGTTAGAGAGATTTTAGAAATTAAGTTAGCAGATTACGATTTTTTGAATTTCGTAATTATATTCCTGATTGAAATCCCTAAATTATAGGAACTGCCTAGGTCAAAAGATTATTTACTTATTAGCATCTGTATATAATTCCAATTAAGTGAAGGAATAAAGCATCACATTCTCGGACCCATCTCTGATCAACTTCTTCTCAAAATATTTACGAAATTGCCACCGATCATACTTTTAAGACCAAATCTTTTATAATCCGGTCTTAAAAGTGTTTTATATAGTCATGAAAGTGTCACCAGTCATATTTTTAAGATCGGATCCTTTATAATCCAGTCCAAAAAGTTCTTTATATTTACAAAATTGTCACCAGTCATACTTTTAAGACCTGATTCTCTATAATACAGTTTAAATGAGGCGGTCTTAAAGTTTTTTTTTTTTGGCACTAGTGTTAGGAGTCCTTGATGATTAAATAAACCAAGATTTTACCATGACTGCAATTTTAGAGAGAGAAAATGGCATTAAAAAATGGAGAAATTTCAAATATATGTAGAACTAAATAGATCTCGTCAACATGACTTCCTATACCTACTTATTTTTCAGGAGTATATTTTTGCACTTGCTTTTGATCATGGTTTAAATGGTTCCATTTTGGTGAAAAATCTAGGTTATGACAATAACTCTAGTTTACTAATTGTAAAACGATTAATTACTCCAATGTATCAATAGAGTCATTTGAATTATTTGTGCAAATAATTCTAACAAAAATTCATTTTGTGGGTACAACAAGAACTTGTATTTTCAAATAATACCATAGGGGCTTGCCATCAGTGTGGGAATTCCATTTTTCCTACAATTAATCTCTTCCTTAGAGAAAGCAGAAATTCTAAAATCCCAAGATGTACAATCAATATTTTCTTTTTTTGAGGAAACTTTTCCATATTTAAATTATGTGTCAAATGTACCAATACCCTACCCTATACATCTGAAAATCTTGATTCAATCCTTCAAAACTAGGTGAAAGATGCCTCTTCCTTTTATTTATTAAGGCTCTTTCTTTATAAGTATTGTAATTCGAATAGTGTTATTACTAAAAAAAGGATTTCTACTTTTTCAAAAAGTAATCCAACATTTTTCCTATTCTTATATAATTTTTATGTATGTGAGTACAAATCCATCTTTCTTTTTTTACTTGAATGAGCCAAGATCACTTTCAAATATGTGCAAGTGATCTATAAAGTTACTCAAGTCACCTGGTAATGTCAAAGTATTTTCCAAACAATAGGAGATCACTTGAATTATATTTCAAGCACCTGGATGATAAGATTTTCTACAAAACTTCACTATCAATCATGAAGTTCATCTAGGCACTAGAGTTACACAACAATAACTCGAGTGACAAGGTATCGCTTGAGTGATCCTGAATCATACTCGAGTGCATGTTCATCGTCTTTGAAAATCAACGTCTCCAATAATTTTGATACTTATGATGAACATCTAGATGAACACCATAATCACTTATACTACTTCTAATAAATGTTTCTAATCTCATTTATGTATAAGTTTCAAGTATTTAAAACTCGAATTGAATTCAAACTCAATAAAGCAAAAATATGTCAGATGCATTAAATGCATAGTAGAGCAGAACAAAGAGAAAGCATCTGGAGCATTTAATGAAGCGAAGAGAAAGCGACAGAACATTCAATTTTATCAACGGCTACCACTTCTCTCTAACAGACAAATTTGTTGCTCTCAATGGTTATTAAAGTCGATATGCTTATAAATAGTGAAGTATTCAAGGCAGAGTATTAACAAAGCCAAGAATAAATATTATATTATTAATTGCTCGATTATTGTATGATATCTTATTATGTTCTTCAATGTTTATTTATCAACTCCACGAGAAAGATTACCAACCTTATTCAATTTTCGTAAAGAAAATCTCAATGTGTGGAACCTTGAGTGAAGTTGTCAATTTACAAAGTGTAAGGAGGAGTAAGTGTCCTATTGAGGAACTCTCTTGTAATGTGGTGCCAAGAACTCATCGAATCTTGGAAAAATAGTGGAAATCTTATAAGGACTCTAAGGATTGCACATAAGTCAAAAGGTTAAAGTTGAACCAGTATATACTCTTATGTACACTCCGGTGATATTTCTCCAACTATTATCTTTTGATTAAGTTTTAATTACATTTGTTTTAAATTTTTAATAACACCCAATTCACCCTCTCTTGATTGAGACATTCATACTAATATTATATTTTTAGACTAAGATCAACTCCTCAAATTCTGAAAGATCATTCGATTAAATTGAGCATCTAAAAGTAAGTGTGTGCATGTGTCGCGCCTTTATGCGTACTCATCAGGGTTCTCCTAAGGTTTTGTCGAAGTAGCACTGATAAATCCCAATTTTCATATACTTTATCCCGCCTTATTCATTTATTTTGGGAACTATTTTTGGCTAATTTGAAATTATTAGATAATATTTGGATTGTTAGCCAATTTCAGGAAATAATATAAATCAGAACTAATTATGAGATTATTAGGCTTAAATTAGCTAATATTCTGATTAATATCTTGTGATTAAATAATATTTCTAAATATGTGACAGATCACAAGTTTATTTAATTCTTGCAAGATAGGGAAAAATATATTAGAATATCCTACGATGCAGAATTAACCTCAGAAGCTAAAAAGAGATCTAATGGCGGAATTTTATTGGACTTTTTAAATTTTAATGGGTTCAAGTTGGTATCAAAAACTCTCTCTTCCCGTCTTTTAATTAACCTAGCTAGCCGTCACAAGAGGTTTATTCTCTCTTTGAGAGCCAACACACGCTGAAAGCCGGAAGATTGAGATGACATTGAAGACCGAGACGCAGAGGTGGAAGGAGTCAGAGGCTACTAGAATTTGAGTTCATCGATTGTGATTAATTCATTCTCTCTCCGACAACCCCCCCCCCCAATTCCATTAATTCACTTATTTCATTCACACAGAGAGCCACGTAAGGGTGTGTGTCAAAGAATTTATATATCCATCAATTCACCACAACTTCTTTGAATCACAGCCATGAATTGTTGTTTCGAGTGTGTGGAGAATATCTACATGGAAGCTTAAACTTATTTGGGAGGCAACTTGGGAGGAGTATGGAAGAATGTAAGGCCTAAAACTTAATTACACTTGAAGATCACAAGGGAGGAATGTCTTTTCTTTTATTGATTTAGTTCAAGAATTGAAATTATTTAGTTTTAGATAATTTTGACTTGTTTTCTTGAGAACAATCTAGTTTTAGATTGTAAACATATTATTTAGTTTGAATTAAATTGATAATTTGGATTTGAATTGTGTTTAAGATAATTGCTATGATTTTTGTTTGCAAACTGTTTGATTGTCAATTATATTATTAATTGAGTTTTCATTATTAATATAATTGTCAATTTAGGTTTATCCTCTTGATTGTTTAATTAAGTTAGTTAATTGTCTAGTTGTTTAATTAAGCAATTGTAAACAAGAATTCTAAGATGGTTTTGGAATTAAATGTGATTGGTTTTTAATGAGTTTAACTAGCAACCGTTTATTTCATTATAAGTTTTTAAGTGGATTAGGTGTTATTGAACATGAGGGTTTCCCATGTTTCAATTTGGTAATTGAATTCATTAATTTCAATCTTTAATCAATCTCTCTTTGGTCTAATTAATTAATTTGGGCTAAGAAAGTTAACTCCATGTAAATCATGAGTTGTTGTTTTCACCGTACTCGAAGTAAACCTTCTTTACCTTTTCTTATTTGATTTTCTAAATTGTTAGTTAATTTCTTCACTTAGGATTTTAATTATCTCTTCATAAAACCCCCAAAAATTGTAGTTGCATCTAGTTCCATTCTCATATAGGTTTTAGAGTCATTTTCATCTCGCACTTAGTTTAATTTCATTTAGGTAGGAGTACCTTGCATTTTAATTTAGATTCATTCCATTGCATTTTTCATCACTTAAATTCAACCTAAAGAAAAACCACAGATTACTCTTTGGAAGAATGACCTAATTAAGTTGCCATTATACTGCATTACTAGTTGTCTTAGTTTAGTTTAATTGATCGTATTAACGACAAAAGCAGGCAGCGAGGTTCCTTGCACAAGATTTTTAACAAGGGAATGACAGTGCTCGGTGTCGACGAAATAGGGGATTGAGGCTCGTGTTTGGCTAGCTAAATCAAGGGACGATGGTTGTGATTCTAAGGTGCATCAAGTTTTTTCAGGAAAATCGATTCCTTGGCACTTTGTTTATGCAAGAAAAGGTGAAGGGAGCTGAGGTTTTGAAGATATGGATTGAAGCTACTCAGCGTGGGTTAAGTTCTGAAGAATCTGAAATCTAAAGGGTTGAAGCTTTGGGATGATTTAAGCACAAAGAAGAAGAAAGCTCTTCAAGGTTGGTTTGCGGCTCAAGACGATTCTCCGATAGACATTTACCTAAAGTTTGGTGGCCACTCAAGTACCATAAGGGCTATCTATTGGTTATACCAGGGATGGCTTCTTTGGAATTGCATTTAGAACCTTGGTCGCCCCTATTAGCTGTTAGATTTATTTTTTGTGTCTTGTTTTTGTTTATGTGGGTGTTTGTTGGGTTTAGGTTTTGCCTCTCTTTGCGGGTTAATTTTGTTAGTAAAGAATGGTGACTTGATTCTACCATGATTACTGGTTTCTAGAAGTTTGTTCTCAAAATCCAATTGTTTCACTTCTATGATATAGTAGGTGGTGTTGGAGTTGCATTTGTCTGAGCAGCATTAGGGTTTGTTTGGTTCATCGGAGGGGAGGGGAAAGGGGGGATTTTAATAGAAGGGAGGGGATAGGAGGGATTTTAATATTACCTTGTTTGGATTGATCAGAAGGAAGGGGAGGAGAGACATTTTAATGTTACCTTATTTGGTTTAAGAGGGGAGGGGAAGGAATTTTTTTTCACATTGACAAGTTTACCCTTATGTTATAAGAAGGATTTTAATATGATCTTGTTTGGCTCAAGATGGGAGGAAAGAAAAATTATATTCACATAGATAACTTTATTGATGTTATAAGTGATTTTTTTTCAAACTTTATTAAATATATAATATCCTATCAAACTCAGGTTATTTTAATTTGGCTGCTACCATATCAACTCAATTTTTGTTTTTAATTTTCATATAATAATAAGGGATAGTATATTCTTACTACCATTTTTTGTTATTACCAATGTTACTATCATTTTTCTACCGTTAGATCAAAATCTTATCTATCTTTATCATTTCTCTCTTTTATTGAGATTCTGATCTAATGGTGAAAAAGTAGTAATAACATTGGTAGTAACAAAAAATGGTAGTAAGAATATCCTATCCCTAATAATAATAATAACTAATTTCCCACGGTTTCTTGTAATTAATATTTTCTCCTACCCTCCCCATCTGAACCCTTTCTTCTTCCTCCGTCAATCTCCCCGAGAGGAACTTTCAAGTAGAGAAGGTCGCAGCTTGGATAGGCTCTCTCTATTCTTCATTAATTAATTTATAGTTCTTCATCTTCATCGATTGTTCCATATCTCTCTATATGTATGCAGAAACATAGTTGTTCATTGATTTTAGTCACCTGCAGGACTTTAGTTGCAAACTAATCTAGTTTATCTTCTGTGTCTGAACTTGTATAGCACTCTTTATTGTGAGTAGCAGTATACCCTTTAATTGGTTCAAATAAATGATGAAGAGGAAGCATTTGAAAGGGAATGAGTTAATTTCCCACCTGATTGAATTTATCTCTATTAACATGGATATTTATGTTAACAAACCAGAGGACAGATTCAAAAATATATAAGGAAGTTGAAAGATAAAGTTAGGAGGGGTTTAGTTTTGTAGAGGGAGGGTTAGAGAAACTTAGTATATATATCGATTACAAACTTGAGAAATCCATTCATGGAGGAAGAAGGAAATTGGCATCGGGATTAGGGTTTCAACAGGGAACACAGCATGTGAAAACCTAGTTAAAAATTGAAGCACTTAGGGTATTTCTAGAATAATAGAAAAAGATTAGGGATATTTTAGTCCGTTGACACACCAATTTTTATATTCCCTCCAAATCTGTCTGACTTGGGGGGAAGATTTTTGAGGGGAGGGAGGGGAAAATTTTAAAAAATTCCCCCCCTAAAAAATATGATTAGCCAAACAAGAGGAAGGAGCTAAAATCCCCCTACTCCCTCCCAATTCCTCCCCCTCCCCTCAAACCAAACAGACCCTTAGCATCAAAGAGGGTGAGCTCGGGAAAGCACGTCTTTGCACAGCCGCGTACCCACTATTGCTCTTTCCTTTCATCAAGGTGGGATCAAAGTTAGCCTTCTCATCTTCTATCTCCAAGGTTTAGGCATTGGTTGTCCTTGTTTTTGATTTTGTCCTTGTAGTTCTTGTCGCCTGCTGGCTTTGTTTAGTTCTTTGGTTTCACTGTGCGCTTAGAGTCTGTATTTCCATTTCAATACAATGAAATTATTCCTTCAGTCAAAACAAAAAAAAAAAAAAGATGAACTCCTCAGATATATTTTATATTAAAGGTATGGGGAGTATAATTTTTCAGCTGTCCAAAGAACCTGTTATAATAGCAAGAGGTTTTTATTTTTTGCTTTTTTTTTTGGTACGAGGAGTTTTGTTTTTTTTCTTGGTACAATTGGCCACCAGGAGTTTATCCATAGACTTTGTTTTGTTTTGTTTTGTTTTTTTAAATTTCTGTTCTTTTGTAAGCTTGTCCGCTAATTTTTTCACTGCTTATATTTTGGTAAGCCCAATAAATTATATGGCTTCAAGAATGTTGCCTACCCAATGGGACTCTGGTATTAATTTTCAATTGTATAAGTATGATGGCCGATGGGTTACCCCTCTCCTTAGGTTTAATTGGCGTGAGGGTCAGTCTTCCTCACCTTTAGGGAGGAGGTTCGATCCTTACGTTGGTCAAGGCGCTGGGGGAGGCATCCTAGGGATCTAAGAAACAGTGGTAACACTAGTAGAGATGGAGGTTTGTGTACTCTCTGGCTAGTATCGTCTGTGGACTGAGCTTCAAGCGCCCTACCCTTGAACTGTGGGTAAGCCTGACCTCATTTCCTAAAATTTTTCTTATAAAAAAAAATGGTGGCCGATGGGTTTAAAAATTTTAGAACAAACAGTATATACATTTCGATCTTTTAAATCTTCTATTATATTATAATTTCTTCTATTGACATTTTTATTTTCATATTTTTGGCCAAAAAAATTATTTTCATATTAACTAAAAAAAGGCGGAAAAAAATGAAATAAAGATCTTTTAATAAAGTCAAATCATATAAAAAAAATTCGATAAATAAGGGGAATGCAATATTCTAAATATAATGGAGAGACGTATGAACATGGGACTTTTCCTGGTTGTTAATTTAATTAAAGGCATGGATCCCACGTAGTGGATAAGCGTATTTAATAATGCATATGTATGTGATTGAAATTAAACATCCCAACAAATTAATAAATCATACCACTCATCAACTATTAATAAATCATTATTTTCTTTTAAAAAAAAAAAGCATAAACATGAAAAAAGTGTGTTGAAACATTCCTACCAAAAATCGGAAGAACTGTGATTGAATTAGGTAACATAGTGGTATCACAAAACGTGTCAAACATATTCTACGTACGTACACATTTATTGTCCTTTGAATTTATACGGTATTAAATGTTGGGGGACCCAGAGTCAATGATCATATATACGTACATATATACACACAACACACACACTTACTAATAAATCAACTTATTGGCCACGATAAGAATAAATTAATAAAAAAATGTTATTATTTTATTATATATAGTCTTTTTTAAATACTGGCCACAAACAAAAACTTCGTCTTTAAGTACTTGTATATGAAGTCATTATCTTCTGTTTTTTAATGGATCTTTCTATGCCACTTATACATTATCTCTAAAATTTCTTTCTCCATCGTGCATTTATATATGCACATATGACACATTTTGTATTTAAAAAAAAAAATTAATGAAATAATAGTAGCACACACGAAACATTAAAATAAATTTAACAAGTTTCATACATTTTCTTAATAAGAGTAAACCTTTTCTAATTAAATTTTCTATATGCAAAAAGGTTGAGACGTCAAACTTTCGACTACTTGTTTCAAAGATAAGAGGCCTTACTATAGATTAATTTGCATATTATTAATATTTTTTGTGTATAAAAATTTATTAAGTCACCCTCATCTATAAAATTTTTAATATGAGATTTTTCCCAGCATCATATATGCAAGACGTACCACACCCTCTGCAATAAATTTTGATCTACGTAGAAAGGATATTTGGAGTTTTTCAAGTATGGAAATTTTAAATTATAATAATGTAGTACATAAACTTTAATATCGTTGGCAGAAGTTTGAAATTTCAATGAACGTACACGAGAAGTTATTTTGTATACCTAATATATGCATAAATTAATTACTGGTACTATATATATGTAGCTAGTTGGAGAATGGTAATTATCTGTCTAAATATCTCATGAATAAAATGCATAAAAACACTGGTGCTAAGAAAAATCCATTAATTATTGTTATAGCAAATACAATTGAACTACCAATATCATAGACATTTTTATTCCTTTTTCTATTTTTTGTTTTGTTTTAATAATTTTCTTTCAGCTGGTGAAAACAACCTATACAAGTCACTCTAATAACGTATTATTCATTCTTCTCGATCAAATTAAATAAATCATGAAGCTGGTTTTGACCAGCTACAAGTTGAAGAATAGATGTTCTCTTTTTAGTTGTGTTTCCATGTCACAAAATATGCATTTACTATCAGTTACCTACTTGTGCCCATGAAGTTTTTGCACTCATTCTACTTTTTCTTAGCAACATTTTAACAAGGTTTTTATTGGAAACAAGCAATAATTACTATTTATTAAAATTTTATCATATCATGTATTTAGGAATAAAATAAATGAACACTAGTTGGCCAAAAAATAAAATAAAATCATGAACACTTAATATGTGCAAATCTCCTCATAGGAATTTAAACTTTAGTTTAAAGTCATTTTGAACCTTATTGGTAAGTCCCATGTGATCAAATGTCACATATCATGATACCAAGAAATTGAAATTGAAATATTTAATACTAACTTCGGTTCTAAATGAAAGATAAAGTTTCTAGTGTAATTTATACTACAACCTTTATCCTATATTTAGTACATGAGGGAGTATATATGTCTTAAATTGATTGACTATTTTGAATTTACCCTTATTTAACAATAAGTACATGATAGGGGAGGAGGCAGAGTTTGAACTCCGGACATGGGGGAGGGGAGCTAAGCTCTCATGCCACTGCGTTACTAAGACGCTGGTAAAGATACTAGATATTTTTCTTACATATATTTTTAACAGGATAAAATTGAAAAATAATCATCAATAACTCTCAAAGAAGATCTGCATCTAGGATAAATTGTTTTTGAGAAACTAAAATTAATCAGGACCAAAGTGATACTTCATACACTACAAATTTTATTCTATAAATTAGAACCGAAAGTAATACTTTGTAAGAAACTAAACATTTTCGTTAAACCCAATTCCCATGCGTATAACAAAGTTTTTTTTTTAACTTTGCCAGCATAAACAAACTTTTTTTTTTACTACAGAAATTGAAAGCGTCGACATATACTCACATATATTAATTGGGCGGCTAAAACAGATGAGGTGTACGTACATTTGGAGACTAGCTATCCAATTTTACCCTGCCCTTTCGGCCCCATCATCAAACCCTTTTTGAGTTCATTAAGTAACAGCGACTTCCACGTGGCAGTTACCCTCACGTTCACCCTCTTCCCAACTTGGGACCGTGACCCCACCTGGCCACCTCTATTGCACCACCCCTTACAGTTCACAAGGCCCCTAACCAAAAAAAAAAAAACTTCACAGGCCGCCCTCAATCCTTTCTCCACGTGTCATTCATCCAACGGTCTTCTTTCCTTCTCCCCTCATCTCCAACCCTACCTGTTCGACCTTTCACGGATTCATTTTCTCTATATAAAGAGGCTCCATGACACTTTGCTTTCTGCTAGGAGCCAGCTAATTATATGTCCACACATCATTTCCTTCACGCAGAGAATAAGGGAAATCTTCCATAGCTTAACTGATCTGAGAAGAACATTAAGCTTTGGGATTATAATTTGAATTGTTGAGTAAATATGGTTTGCTTCTGCTTTTTGGTGGATCAAAGGAAGAAGATGAGGAGGAGCAAGCCGGCAGCCGGGACGTGCTCACGGTGCGGCTGTGGAGCCAGCGTGGCCGACATGATGACACAGACGAGGTTTTGCTGTGTTCCTTTCTATTGGAAAAACTGGAAAGCCATTGTCTGCACTTTCTGTGGAGCCATGCTTAAGTCTTACAGATGAGCCATCCTCTTTCTTCTTTCTGATGAATCCATGATTCTAAGCTGTTGCGTATTTAAGAGATATATTTATATAGTTATAGAGATAGTTAATTATTTTTGAGTTACAAAGATGCGACCTGTGACAACATTGTAAATATAGAAGAAATTAAACCAGAGTTCGTTGGATTTCTTTTTCTTTGCATACTTGTGTTGTTGTTCACTTTGGCGTGTATGAGACCCAAGAGAGAAGCATAATGTAATGTATCGTTTAGGTATGACCATTGTCAACGGATCAAATCAAGCATGATATTATTATGATGCGCAATTTTAAGCCTGTTCCTTTTTTTAACTTCCAGTTCAGAGCTCCTTCTTCTTCTTCTTAGCTTTTTTTTTTTTTGGGGGGGGGGGGGGTGGGGGGGTGTTGGGAATACTATAGTTTAGGGAAAAAATTTATTGGCTTTCTGCTCTTTTTGCCTTCCATTTAAAAAGATCTAAGACAACAAAGGAGTATTTGATAAACGGAAAATATTGCGTAATAAATTTTGCCTCTTTCATTCTTAATTAATCATAGTACTAATAATGTATGGTGATTGTCGGTCCCCATCTATAATTTGTATTCTATGTAGCAGGATAACTTCTCGATTAAGTTTGTGTCTGTTTGTTAGTTGTTGAATCTAATTAATTTTAGGCAGTTGACAGACAGAGTAGGCCAGGTTAATTGCGTCTGAATTTATAACATTTCAAATTAATATATATATATATATATATATATAAAAGTAATAATCTCTCTCCGTTTTCAAGTTTTCCGTTCAGCCATTGAAGAGAACCAAATATTGGGTGGGAAGAAAATATTAGTAATATCATGGATTGTTATAAATTAATTTAACTTCAAAATTTTTGTATGAAAAATATTTAAATTCAAATAAGGGAAAATTAAAATAAAGGACCTAAATAAAATAATATTTAATTAGAAAGACTGTAAAAATTGTAATTATTAAAAAGGACCGAATAAGTTTAAAACTATTAAATTACCCTTTAACTTTCCCAACGTAGAAAACAAAGAACAAAGCGCCTTCTTCTGTCCTCCCGTGAATATCAAGGTGAGGCTATTTGAGAATCCAGTATTAAAAATTAAAAATGACGATATTTGTTTAAAGTGTATGCATAGTAATGAAGTTCAAGAATAACTCTGTTCTAATTAATTTCTTGTTTTCACGGGATTACCAAAAATCGTTGTTTTTAACTTCTAATACTGGATTTTCAAATGGCCCCACCTTGATATTCAGGGGAGGATGGAAGAATGTACTTTGTTCTTTGCTTTTTGCATTAGGGAAGCAAAAGGGTAATTTAGTACTTTTAAGCTTATTCGATCTTTCTTGATAATTACAATTTTTATGGTCATTCTAATTAAATATTATTTTATTTTGGTCTTTTATTTTAATTTTCCCTTCAAATAACTACAGCAATTTTTAAATACATTACATGTCTATATGAACATTCAGATTGCAACACTTGTCTCATTTTCATTTCACTTTGGTTTAAAGAAACTAAGATAGTAAGATCCATGTTTGGTAAATCTAATTAACAGCAGAGAGTCACCGGTGAAATTGAAGAATAGAATTTATCGAAGCATCGGCCTACATACGTATAAATAAGACCTGACTTCTGAAGCCATTACTCAATTATAGTACATTTTCCTGCCTAATTAATGCTTTCATTATTTTGTTAGGCTGGTGTCTCTTTACATAATTTTGTACACAAAAAAATATCGGTATTTAACTCAAGGTCATTCTTACAAATAAAATTTTCAAACTAAAAATTTTCAGTGATACTCCCTCCAATCTTAAATATAAAGTAAAGTTGATTTTTTTAAAAAAAGATTAAGGAAACTAAATAAGTTATTTAATTATATTATATGTTATGTATTTTCAGATGATATATCATTTACTAGTCAAATTAATTAGTTTGGGAGTATTCTTTTTAAGTTTGTTGCAATGAGATTCAAATCCCCTTTTCATGTGGTATATTATTCAATCCAATCAGTAAAAATCGCTTATTCATTTTGATCTAATTTTTGGAAAATTCCGTTCAGGTCCCAAAGGGACCAAGAAAATCTTAAAAAAGTCCTAAGAGAAATTCAGATATTAGAAAAATCCTAAAGAGTTGAGTTGTTAATCTCACTGATGGAGTTATTAATCCCACAGATGAGAGTTGTTAATTAAACTGATGGAGTTGTTAATGAGACTTTTCTAACATTTGAATTTCCTTTGGGATTTTTTTGAGAATTTTTTGGTCCTTGGGACTCGAACAGGATTTTCTCTATTATCTTTGTTAATATATGTCACATTATTTATTTTTACAAAGTTTGAAATAAGGTATTTTCAATTCACTCAATAGAGGAAATTGATGCCATGATATGTAGACATCAAATTAAAACAAATGGATTTCTCACAATATCATTACGTAAGTAATGACAAATGCATCTTTTTCCAATTCTAGTACACAGAGCCAGACCATCAGACTAGGAAAAATTAGATCGACAATGCATGTTAGCACACTCATTTAATTTCAACGGTTCTTATACTTAGAAGAAAGATATTTATGTCCTTTAATTTTTATATAAAGTAGTAGTATTGCAATTTTCGTGTTTAATGTTGATTTATGTTTTTCAAATCTGGCTCTTAATGTTGAAGGTGACTTATGAAAAAAGAGAGAGAGAGAATATAGAGTACGTGGTGAGCTATATATGACTACATGGGTATTGGAAAACAAAAGGTGGGGTTTGGATTTAATGCGAAGGATGAAGGTAGAAGCAAGATATAAGAAGTAGGTGTGTGTTGAATGAAGTGTATGATTGAGAAAGCGATGTTCAGATAATAGGAATGGCTCATGCAACTAATAGGAATGGCCTGCGCATCTGCTGGCAATAGTTTGTTCTTTGAAATATATAGAGAGAAAAGAATAGACCTGTTTTGCTTTTGGTTTGTTTTATACTCTAGCCTGAATATAATAATGTAACCTACAATTGTTGAACTACATTATGGGATTAAGGTGACATTCAACTTTTTATCAAAAGTACAATACTAAATCTAAACTATTCCTTGGAGTAAAATAATCATGAAATTTTAAAAATGGGATAAAATTGTTAAACCTAAATAACTTCCATCTATCATAATATGAAAGTACTGAAATGCCCTCAATAAAAAATCGTGGTTGTTGTGCAATATGATGATTTTTCATATTCTTCTCTTTAACCGCTACTTTCACCTTATCTCTCTCACACACATTCTCCACTCTTCATCTTCGTCACCACCCACAGCACCATTTCAAATTCTAAAAAATCATCATCAACAATGCATACTAGAAAAGTAAGAAACTAGGGAAAAATAAAAATTTGTTTGTTATAGTCTTTATTAACAACCCAAACTTTGCTCATTAGTACCTCACAAAGAAAAAATCAAAATCTATACTATAAATTCTAAAAAAAAAATAATTACAACAGGTTTATGATAATAATTTAAAATGAAAATGAGATAAAAGCCCAGAACTAGAATAGGGTTTGGGGGGATGAGGGGTTTTCCTTATTATCAACATTGAGAAGAGATTGTAACCAAGTGGCTGATACTTTAGTTAAAATTGGGTTATCTAAATCTTCTATCTTAGATGTGAGCCCTCTTTAATTTATTTGAGGTCTTGGGTTGACCAAGAGAGTTTAGGATTAATTTTCCCTATGTAATTTCCTTTATCATAATGTAGGCTTCTAGCCATCTCTTTTATATCCAAAAAAAAAAAAGGAAAAACACCAAGAAGTGAGGGACGAGGGCTTGAAGCAAAAGGCCAAGTGTTTAGGAGAGAAAATTTTGGTAAATAGCGGGTAGGAACCGGTTCTTTTTATTTATTTTTTCCCCCCAATTTTCTTACTTTTCTAGTATGGATTGTTGATGATGATTTTTTAAAACTCTAAATGGTAGTGGTGGTGTGGTGATGAAGATGAAGAGTTGAAAACATAAAAATGTGAGTGAGAGAGAGGGAGATAGAGGAGGGGGGAGAAAGGGGGAGGGAGCAATTATTCAGGGAAGGGGATGAAAAGTCACCAAATTGCACAACAATATGGGTGTATTTTATTAAGTGGGGGTACTTTAATATTTTCATATTGTAATAGATGAAAGTTAGTTGGGTTTAACGGGTTTATCCCAATTTTAAAAGTTTATAATTACTTTCCAAAAAATAATTTATAGTTACTATTATACTTTTGATAAAAGTTGATTATTATTTTAGCACATTAACCCTATATATTAAGAAAAATCGGTTATAATCTTAAGCAACATTTCATTTTTACCCTTAATAAATGAAAAATAAATAATTAAGAGTTATTCTTATTCATAACTAATTAATTCCCTTAAACTAAAAAATAAAAAATGAGCTCTACATAGAACTTAAGGGAATATGCTTCCTCGTTGGAAAATGGAAATTGAGAATAAGGACCTAGAGTGGTTGGAATAAATCACTTAATGCACACAAACTCTTAAAAGACTTGCATTTATGACCCCGAATTTTTTAATAGCAAACTTATTTTAAAAATGGAAGGATTACAAGAGTTGGGAATTGAAAGTTAAAACCCATCAGTACTCATGCATTTACAAGACAATAACTCTAATCATGAAAACCGAGTAAATTTTTCATTTTTTTAATTATTATTTTTTTCTTTAAATATTTTGGAATGGTTCAATGATGAGTAATTAATTAGCGCGACCGAAGCTCGCCGACTTGGCCAACAGCCACCAAACCCAACGAATCGAAAGCTGTAATAACGGAAAACTAACTGATATATACATGGCAAGGGACAAAGTCTTATATTTACAACGAAACACTCTCCATTCTTCTCGGAAACAAAATTACATAAGTTAAATCAAAGCATTTGAAGCTCACAAGTTCACATATTTACACCATTCAACTCATCTTCTTCATCAGTTGTTGATCCTTTCCTGTAACTTCAAACTGTTAGTGTCTGTCCTTTTCTTATTGAATTCAGAAAAATGATGCATGTGAGAGGAGTGTGGGGAGGTTTTATGGCGGCCTCCATGCTGAGATGTGTAATAGAGATAGCCCAATTGATGAGATACACAGTTGTGCAGATATTCAGACAGTTAAGGCCATCCATTCCCTTGGCTCTTCCTTCTTTCTACCAATTTCTCACCCCCACCATCAACTCTTTAATTTAGCTTTTTCTTGGCTCTTTTCCATTATTAGTCACGTGACAACACAACATGCTACAATTAAACGCAATGAATTGTTTCAATGGATTGGTGAGCCTGTTCGACCTTCAAGATTTTTAGACAGGTCGACTATGTTGAGTTTTATACTTTTTTTTTTCCCTTCCATTTTCCTAATTTTCAATGTATTTGTAGATTAGTTCTTTGTTAATTAAATATTATTTTAGTTATAACCACCTTCATCATAAGTTTACTCACATGTTATCTTTTTTATATATATTATCACCAAGTATCTGGTTCTAGTTCATGATTCCCCTTCCCAATACAAGTGTATCATCTACAACTTGAACTCGATACCCAAAAGAATCTAATATAATCTTACACCATTAGATCAACTGATATCTTTATGTAATTAAAACACAGTATGTGAGCTCTTTTTCTTGTGGAAAAATTAGGATGCGCGTGAATCAGCAATTTATTTGTCCTCTCACAATTATTCTTTTTCTTAATTATTCTTAATTTATAAAAAAAATAATTATTCTACTATTTTAGAGTTTTAATTTTTGTTGATGTTAGGATTTACCTCGAAGTTATTCATGATAGAAATTTTCGTTCACTTCTTCCCATTACATTACCATTTTCATACCACCAAAAAAAATAATTTTTTTATCAAACGTTCCAAAAATGATTCAAATTTCGTCAATTGTTTTCGTTTCCATTTTCATTCTATAGTATACTAAACGTACCGTAATATTTATTGCACCTGCCTTCCATTTCAAACTTTTCTCTCATCTGCGTTAGCCGGCCACATTCACGGTGCGCTTGGATCATGGGGAAAAGGCAATAATAAGGCATATATTAATTAATGATTTATTAAATAAAAATAATAATCTCAAAAGAAAATCTTGACCCGTAAATGCCATACAAGTAACTTAACAGTACGCTTGGTTCATGGGAAAAAGCAAGAATGAAAGATAGAAAATAAAATATTACCTACAGTTTTTAATATAAGACTTGATTAATTAATTTGTAGAGATTAAATAAATTAAATATATTACTTAATTATAATTTATATTACAAAGTTTCTCTAAAATACTTAATAGCGTTATTAGTTTAATATCAGTTAGTTTATATGTTAGGCTAATTAGTTTAGGGGAAAAAAAGGATAAACAGAAATATTTTAAATTAATTTATTTAATTTTCTTGATTCCCTAAATTAAGTAAATGGGTCTTATTTTAAGGATTCAAAAGTATTATGTGTCAATCATATGGGTATTTGGTTGTGTTCTAACTCAATATCATTGTTTGGAATAGCGACTGGAATATTTAAAAATATTTTTTTAATCATGATTTACAGTTTACAATTAAGTATATGAAAAAAATTTTATCTCGATTCACATGAATAACTATTTTTAAAAGCCCAAATGAAATGTGATCCCAAACAAATACATATATGTACGTGATCCATGTTGTTCTGGGTTCAATGAATAAGAGAGAGTGAAAACGATGGAGAATGGAAGAATGAAAAAGGTGCAATGGATTGACTTTTTGGTGAACATGTCACGATCATGGGCTTCTATCAATGCACTTGCATACCCACATCCCATGCTGCTTCATTAAAGTTTAAACTTTGTTTAAATTTCTTTATTATTTAGAATCTGAAATATTTTGCACAAAATTGAGTGATAGCCCTGAATTGCATAGTCAATTTATGTCACATGATGGATCCATTTTTTATTTTTTCTTAATTCTTTTAAGAGTTTGGGGATGGGGATAGCCTTTTTTTTTATTATTATTCTTATAATTTGGGTATAATTGAATAGCGCAGATTAAAAAAAGCTGATTAAAGACAAAAAATATATAAAAATTGTAACAAATTTTTTTTTTCAAAATACCCTTATTTATAATGAGAGAGGGAAGGCAAGAGAGAATAAGAAAAGTAGAAAAAGATACATGCAGAAGAGATAATATGCAATAATATTAGGTTTAAGTTATAAATGCACTTTAGAAGTATACGTCGAGGAGTAATATTGTCTTAAAAGTTTTTTTATGCTCATTTTCATTCTAAATGTATAAAAAAGTAACAATGTTCATTTTTCGTTAAAAAATTAACATTGATCATTAACTTTTTAACGAAAAATAGTAATATTACTATATTTTTAGACTTCCAGAGAACATTAAGTCAAAAAACAAAACTTATAGGGCAACATTGCTCTTGGGAGTATACTTCCAGAGTGAATTTGCTATTTAACCCGTAATAATATTAATATGAGTAATTAAATGATGGAAAAATAGGAAATTAACAAAAAAAAAATTGAGACATTGTTTATCTAAATGTCTCTTGTAAATATAAATAGTCATATATTGTAGTTGTTTGAACAGAGCTAAGTGAATCATATTTGTGCAGGCATGTATGATTACTGATTAAATACATTCATTCTTGTTAATACACACACACACACACACACACACACACACACACACACACACACACATATATATATATATTAAAAAAATTAAAATACAACACATTTTGTAACCTACTGGGCCTGGTATGAGTCACTCTATTCAACATAATGTGGATCATGCTGGATTGGATCTAAAGTTACATATTGGACCTGGTGGGACAGATATTAATTATTATGTTTTTTGTGCTTAGTGGTTTCTAAAGGCATAATAATGAGCCCATCTCTTAATCTAAAGGAAAATACAACATAGTTTGTAACCTACTGGGCCTGGTATGAATCACTTGTTCCAACATAATGTGATAAAATATAAAAATAAAAAATAATATAATTAATCAAACTAATTAGTTTGGAAAAAAATCAAAATCAAAATCAAAATACTCTAAAATAATTTGACATAGCTTCCTTAATCTCTAAAAAAAAAAAAAAAATCCAATTTGTTTTATGTTTAGGACCGTAACAAGTAATAGTTTAACTTTTTTTATCAAATTTAAATTTTTATCTTCAATTATTACAATATATACTACTAATATATATATATATATATATATATATAAAAGATTTATGTCATTTTTAGTCATTTTCCATCTCAACTCACTTTTCAAATAATAATTTAAGCACTCTTCAATTTGAAAAAAAAAAAAAACACCTTTTGCCACCATCAATCAAACATAAATCATATTTACAACTTAATATTTTTCCTATCAGGCTTATACAAAAGTCAAATAGAAAATAAGTCACCGCTTCTATCGCTAACTCATCGGCCTTAATTATTATATTATCTTTTATACAGGAAATAAATAGTCTCCCCAACAACTTATTCGAACAGCGCAAGCCAAAGGCAAATGTTGCTACCTCTATTTTGAACCGACATCATCAACCTGACACCATCATGAATGATCAACTTCAAAATGATGCAGTGTTGCAGCATTCACAGTGGAACTCTTCCCTTTGGTCGAATATTTCCTTCACTGTCAACAACAAATCAAGACAGAGGAACCGATCCATTCATGTCCTAATTACCAGCTTCAAACAATTCCCTTGTCATGAATGGAACTTGGTTCCTCAACCCAGAATTGGAGTTTTACAATTGCAGCTACTTGCGCTTTGAGAAGCTATGGTCGATCTTCATCCTAAGACAAGAACGAACCAGTTATGCATCCGCACCATTAATACTGTAAACTTGTTAAACTTTCTCATATAAAAATCATTACTGTGACTAAAACAGTCCACTGGCGTTTGTCTTATCTATTAAGGGGTGTATGTATTCTCCTCAAATACTCTTTGTTCACTATGTTTTATCTTTTTGAAATGCATAATTACCAATTATCCTCAGGTTTTTATTATAAGGCATCAACAATTATTTCTCGTAGATCAAAAAATGAAAGGAGTATATTCTATATAAAAAAGTTAACTTTAGATGATCCAAATTCATTAATTTTGTATTTAATATATTTTTTTCGGAACTTACATATATAGGATTGGGCTCATGCAAAAAAAGATTAAGAATTCGGAAGCATGACCAAATTTTTAAAATAAAATTTTAATTTTAAATAATTTATAAT
The DNA here is from genome assembly GCA_037074495.1 of Acacia confusa. NCBI lineage: Eukaryota > Viridiplantae > Streptophyta > Magnoliopsida > Fabales > Fabaceae > Acacia > Acacia confusa. The sequence goes on from CM073509.1 coordinate 9,261,093, forward strand.
TCAGTTTTAAAATCAAATCAAATCATTGATTTTTTTTTTTCCATTTAAATTTTCAGTGATTTTAGAATAATTTCAAGACTTCGATTTTTGCATAAAAATTTCTCAATAAAGTATTATATATTATTGATTTTCATATTATTTATAAGTTATACATAATATAATATAATATAATATATACTCCATCCGATCCCAATTATAAGATATAGTTGACTTTTTTTGAAGAGATTAAAGAAGCTAATTAAATGTTTCTTCAAACTAATTAGTTTGACTAATAAACTAATATATAATCTAAGAATATATAATACATGAAATGATTAAGTAACTTATTTAACTTCCTTAATCCCTTTAAAAAAAATCAACTATGTCTTATAATTAAAATCATAGATAATAATATAATAAGGAATGACGGGGAGACAAAGCGTGGGCCCCAACCACGTGGCATTGGGAACCAAATTGTAATGCCAGACAGTCATGCAACCAACTTAACGAGTTATATCCCTTTCAACTCTCTTCTCAAAACCAATCATTAATTATTAATTATAAACCATCATCTCCACAACCTTTCTTAAACGGTTCTTAATCTTATACTCAGCCCAAAATATACCTAGAAAAAATTCTTTAGTTCATAATATAAATCACTAAAAAAGTAAGTAATGTTAACTTGTGTTAATTAACGGAAGATTGGTTTAAGTGAAAAAAGTAGATCCGTCAAAATATGATAAATCAAATCATCATCAAGGAATATCACATTTAATACATGACAATGTCTTGAATAAAGACTGAGCTCAATAGAAATGTACTTCTCCCAATAAAAAAAAAATGTTAACAGGCCGATTTCGTATCTTTAATTGACAATTAATTGTGGCTTCTCATATTTTTCTCTTTTCTTTAAAACCTTACTAACTATGGGTAAAAGTGATTTTTTTTTTTCCCAATTGGATTTTTATACAAAATGTTTAGACGAGTAAAGTTTTTTTAATTGGATTTTTCAAATTTAATGAGTCAATTGCTCTTTCTAAGTTAGTTTTGGTGATGTGATTGAAAGTAATTTAAATTTTGAATTGGATTCTTAAACAAAATGTTTATGTGAGTTAAGTCTAAGGACTTCATTACAGTTAAAATATGTTTTTGAGCCTATAAAGATATTTATTGATATAGATTATTCACTAATTAACAAGATCGTCACAAGTCACAACAATAATAAAATTTAAACCCACAGTTTGTTAGGTTCATGACTCAACTCTTTATTAGTTACGGGCAGGAATAATAATTCAACTTCTATTTGTAACCCAACTCCAAGATGATTTTATGTCTTTATTATAAAAATTTTCCGAAAAGAGCTCATCATAGTCATGGAAAAGGATGATGGGGTGGTTGACTAATAAAATGAGAAGACAAATAAATTTAATTTTTCGCAATCTAATAATCTTTGTAACGTTCCAAAAGAATAAAAAAAATGTGTAACAATTGCTGCGTAACATAAGTAAAAATTAGATTATTTGTATATAAGATCTTCTAATTAATAATACTCATGACTCGAACATAAATTTTTTACTAATACTAAACACATTTTTTATATTTGCTTTTTGTGTGCATTAATAAGTGTTTGTTAAAGTGATAAACAATTTCAAAATAAAAAAAATAAAAGTTCAAGTTTTGATAAGAATACTCATTAGGCGAAGCAAAAAATCATTTATACTCTATATTCTATACAATATCACTTGCTGGATACATTCTATTTTATTTACGTAAAAAAAATTTTACTGTGCCTTATATATTATAGAATTTTCAGGCCGGACAAAAAAAAAAGAACTCTCTACCCATAAAATGAACTACTCTACATATATCAATTTGTATTTGTTTCATTAGTGGCATGCACAACCAATCACTGATATCCTGATAATTAATATTATTATCAATAATCATGCAAGCAAGGGCGATCTTCCTAAGGACAAGAGGGGGCCAAAAAAAAATTGTCCTAAGTTTTTTTATGTAAATTGGAGTTTTTAATATATTTGACCCAAAAATTATATATTTATCCCCGAAATTTATATATTTGCCCTCCTCAAATATATATATTTTTAAATTAGTTAATGAGTATATATTTGGCTCTCCAAATATTTCTTCCAAGATTCGCCACTGCATAGTGATAGAAATTAAAGACAAATTCGTAAGTGGCTATACACACTAATCTAAAATATTTATCGAAATTTCCTGTAAAAAAAAAAATCCGAGTAAATAACATTGGAGATAAGTCGGCGTAAAATGGAGAGACAGATAAGGATATTTCTTTGATATTTATACCTAATAATCATGACATGAACATGAAAAAAGAGTTTTGATTTTTGTAAATTCCATAGCTACTAAATTATTTCATTGCAAATATAAAATACTTAGTCCAAGATTTCATGTGAGATATAAAAAATGTTGTTGCCAAAAAAATAAATAAAAATACTTGGACGCATTAAATTATATATAATTTTCATAATTAAATTATTATAAATTATGTATTGATATATTAAATAATATAAAAATATTAATATATAAATTAATGATACTAGTAAAATATATATCTGAGATAAATCGGCATTCACATTTTAATTACTACACTAGTACATAAGTATTGATATATGTGTGTGTGATTACTATACTAGATTTTAATGAAAAATTATAATATTTTTTATAAGTACTTATATCAAAAAATAAAAATAAATAAATGTTGGGAGGCAGAAGAAGACAGGGGAAAGAGTGAGAGAGACGTTTGGTGGGAGACAGTGAGAAGCCATGTGCTTCTATGCGGCGCTTCTTATTCTCATCACTTTCTCTTTCTTTTTCAGTTTTTCTTTGTCCCTCTCTCTGCCCCGATAACGTCTCTTCTTTCTTTGGGAAAAGTTCAGTTAGGCCCCATAACAAATATTTTAGGGAAATGCTTCAAAAAAACCTAAAAAAAAAAAATTTGTCACAATAGACCACTGTGCAAACATTTTGCCAAAATAACTCATTTTGTAGCGCCACTGGCCATGTGGCGGTGCCACTTGGCAGTGCCAACGTGGCACGCCACATAAGTGGCGCTATTTTAACAATTTTTTTTAAAATTTTAATTATTTTAATTATATATTATTATATTTAATATATATTAAATATAATATATATTATTTTAATTATTTTTTAATTATTATAATTATATATTTCAAAAAATTTATGAAATATTCCTTTTAAAATGATGTTCTATTTTCGAAAAAATTTTCTGAACGAGGAGCTGCCCCTTAACCCCGCCTGCTAACCGGCTAGCGGGATCGTCGTACTAGCTGTTCGTAACGCGATTAAATTGTAGCTGTTCGTAGCGCGATTTAATTATTATTTTTTTAATCTTCATATTATATGAATTAAATCTTTATATATATTTAATATAATATACTCCAAAAAGATCAACAGACAAACCAGCAGGATCAAATTCAAAAGATCCACAAGGGACACCATCTCTTTCATTACCAGTCATTTTATATAATATATATTTAACCCTCATACCGTAAGGATTCACTAATGTGTCGCATTCTCAGTTCTTCCTGCATTGCTGAATAAATTTCTTCTTTTGCTTCTAAGTTGTTTGTGCTCCTCTTTTCTTTCTCACACTTCTTTTCACTCTCTCTATGTTGCTCCCTTTGCTCTTATTTCTCTCTCTAAACAAGAACAAATTTCTCTGTAGAACATCATCTTCGAGGTAGTTGAAGAAAGAAGGCAAAAACAAAAAATAATGGTTAGACTTTTATGTGTGTGTATTCTATTCTTATAATCATATAAAAATATAATATAATATATATTATATTATATAGAATGAATGTTGGTGAAAGAGATGGTGTCTCTTGTGGATCTTTTGAAATTGATCCTGTTGGTTTGCATGTTGATCTTTTTGAAGTATATTATATTAAATATATCGCTACGATTTAATCGCGCTACAAATAGCTAGCACAGCAGTCCTGCTAGCCGGTTAGCGGACGAGATCAAGGGGCAGCGCCCCGTCCAGAAAATTTTTTCGAAAATAGAACATCATTTTAAAAGGAATATTTCATAAAATTTTCGAAATATATAATTATAATAATTAAAAATAAAAAATCATTAAAATAATATATAATATATAAAATAATATATATTATATTTAATATATATTAAATATAATAATATATAATTATAATAATTAAAAAAAATTTTAAAATTTTTTTGTTAAAGTGGCGCCACGTGGCGTGGCGCCACTTAGGCCACAAGTGGTGTTGCCACGTGGTAGCGCCACATGGCCAGTGGCGCCATCTGACGTGGCACCACAAAATGAATTATTTTGGCAAAATGTTTGCACAGTGTCCAGTCTGATAATTTTTTTTTTTTGGGTTTTTTTGTCGAATTTCCCAATATTTTATTTCAATCAACTCCAAAAATTCAGAAACCCCATTCCACCAATTTGAGTTAAAATGAAATTAACTTCTATAAGTTCTAAGCCACAAATTAAGTTTTGTAGAGAAAAAGACAATGATGTCACTCCTTAATTTCTTTTAGAACAACATTTTTGTTATTGATACTTTCAGAAGAATATTTATAAGATAAATAAGAACATGGGTTAAGGTGTAAAAATACATATGAGTTTTTTTCCCTAGAAGTACCCACACCACATACTTTTTTTTGGAGCAAAAATACATAAGTGGTTACCATAAAAACATTATAAGATGAATAATGAATTCAATAAGAAATCATGGAGATAATAATAAAAAATTGACCATTTATAAAATGAAGGGTTAAGGTGCGCCCAACACAATCTACTATGGCCCCAGGAGCGTCCAGAACAATAAATTTTTAAGTGGATCGTCTAGCACAATAAACTTTTAAAAAGGAGCCCCAGCACAATGCCGTTAATTTCAGTTGACACCGTATTCTATGAAGGTTTGGCAAAAATTACAGAATAGAACCTATAAAACTATACTTAAGCCACAAAAACATTTTAAAAATTTTATTTTAGTCACTCCACCGTGGAGGGACTAAAGTGAAAATTATAAAAAAAAAATTGGGGCTAAAACATAATTTTCTAAAAATTTAGGTTCTTTTCTGTAATTTTTGCGGGGCCATCCGTACCCCCAAAATTCACCCCTAGTTACAGACTTTTTTTTTCTGCTTTAGCCTGGCCTGTGGCCTATTAAGGAGGCCTATAATTTTAAAAATTTTCTAAATAGCCTAACAAATCATAGGCCTCACCTCAAAACAAGCCTACTTCAAACAAAGTGAAAATATACCTACTTTAAACAGGTCGAAAACAGATCTACATCTAAGAGCCTGTTTAAAGTAGGTCTTTTTAAAATAATTATGTTTTTGCCCTATTTGAAATAGGCTTGTTTTGAGGTGAGATTTGTGATTTGTTAGGCTATTTACAAAATTTTTAAAATTACAGGCCTCCTTGATAGGCCACAGGCCAGGCTAAAGCAGGAAAAAAAGGCTTGTAACCAGGGGCGGATTTTAGGGCCCGCATAAATTACACAAAAAAACCCAAAATTTTAGAAAATTATCTTTCAGGCCCCTAAAATTTTTATAATTTTCACTTTAGTCCCTCCATATAAAGTAGTAGAGGGACTAAAATAAAAATTTTGAAATGTTTTTGTGGCTTAAGTATAGTTTCACAAATATATGGATGCTATTTTGTAATTTTTGCGAAGTGAGAAAAAGGCATCAACTTCAAACTAACGGCATTATGCTGGGTGCTCCAACTTGATAGTTTATTGTACTGGACGGTCAACTTGAAAATTTATTGTTTTGGACGCTCTTGGGGCTATAGTTGATTGTGTTGGGCGCATCTTAACCCTAAAATGAATAATGAAATTAATAAGATGAAAAAGATATTCACAAAACACATAAAGACATTTACAAGGTAAATAAATAATTTAAAAGAATTTATGGAGTTAAAATTTTGTTGCCACTAACAAGATAAATGAGGGAACTTTTAAGATAAATAAGACTATTTACAAAATAAATAAAATAAGAATATTATTGTAATTTTTTTTGATGAATTTGAAATAAAATCTCCTTCATGACTATGAAATTTCCCCTTTTTCTTTGGGAAAATTTCATTCATGGCCTAAGGTAAGAAAATATTGTCAAAAAAGGTCATAAGAAAAGTCAAATGTCAAAAAAGGTTTTAGGGCCTTTTCTGATATTATTTCAAAAAAAATTGTACAGATATAGCTATTAATAGCTACTGATATAGTTGTTAATGAGACTGATTTAATTGTTAATTATACTGATTTAGTTGTTAACAGGGACTGATATAGTTGTTAACCGCTACTGATATAGTTGTTAACGCTTTCTGAAATAATATCAGAAAAGATCCTAAGGACTTTTTTGACATTTGACTTTTCTTATGGCTTGTTTTGACAATATTTTCCTACCTTGCCCTCAATGAAATTTTCCCAATTTCTTTTGGCCTCAATCTCTCGCTTTCACACTAACGACTTCAACCCCTCTGTCTCACCGTTATTTCTGCTTGTCAACTCAAATCTGTCTCTTTTCCTCACCCAATGCATGAACAAATCTTCACCCTTCAGAATCATGATGAAACTGCAAAGACATAAGAATTGCTTCTAACTACGTCAATGAGCGCCGTCAACTCTGTCCTTCTTGTCCCTTTTGTATCTCGAAGCCGCGTTAAAGCGGGTCCCAGAGATCCTTCATCCCACCACACCCCCATGTTCTTCGAACCCTTTTCCACGATTTTAACAACTCAGAAATTTTATATTGCAAACCAAACACAATCTCCAGTTGGTATGCCTCTCCATTAAATACGACCTTCTTTCATTTCTGATAGGTAATAATAATGTGTCTTTCAGTTGCTGAGTTTTATCATTTTATATGAACTAAAATATTCTTTTTCAGAGATTCTAAATTTTGTTTTAAAATCACAGCGCAATAACTTGCGGGCACAGTTGGATTTTCGGATTCTGATTTTCTTTCTGCCTTATAATGGAGGAGGTATATAGCAGCTCACAAGTGAGATTTCGAAGTTTCGTATCATTTTTCTTCCTTGTGGGGTCCTCTGTTTTTCTTACTCTGTTCTTGACAGCCTAATCAACAGCCTGGAAACCGGTGTTTGTACCTACGCTAGAAAGCTTCAACTTCATAATGGCCCTCCATTCACCAATTGTATTCATGTGAATCTTCTTTCTAGCTTCAACTCTTTCTCGTCTCCATCATATCTCTTCACCTGGCATCACATCATGCGCATTTTGCTCCTTCCATGAGGTAAGAACTCCTATATAGTTTCAGTCTATTCACATCAGAAAGCTCTAGCAAATAGGATCTGAACTTATTATAGCTTAGACGAGCTCGTGTTTTTGGATTGTCTTGTGACGTTTAAACTTCATTGGATGTTTGTCTACTTACTTGTAAAAGTAATGTTTCTTCTAGGCATTGAGTTGATCAGATCCATTATTAATGCAGGTTTTGTGTATGTTGCCCACCAGCTGTTTGAGAAAAGGAGCGTTTTGCTCATTTTTGACGTTATTCTGAGGTCTCTGAATTTCTCGGCTGATTCTGAATCGGGTATTCGGTAACCCGTTTATGGATTGGTGAAGACCCGGAAGTTAAAGATGGTGAAGATGAAAATAGTGAAGTGGGTTTTTAATGTTTTGGCAGTGTTTTCATTCTTGGTGGATGAGTCATTTTCCTCATACACCCCTCCTGATAATTATCTGATTGCTTGTGGTTCTTCTCAAAATATCACTTTCCAAGGTCGCACTTTTGTACCTGATTCACAACACTCGTCATTAGTATTGGAAACTGGGAATTCTATTGTTGCTGCTAATTCCAGTTCTCGTGTCCCATTCCCCGTATACCAATCAGCTCGGATTTTCACCGAGAAAGCTTCTTATAACTTTGAAATCCAGCAAGAAGGCCGCCACTGGGTTCGCCTGTACTTCTTCCCTGTTAAAAACCCCAGCCATGACTTGACTTGTGCTTCTTTAACTGTGGTCACTGATGATTTTGTTCTCCTGAATAACTTCACCTTTAAGAACTACAATGGTTCTTATATGTTCAAGGAGTATGCAATCGATGTTACATCTGATACGTTGACTGTTACCTTAATTCCTTCAAATGGTTCAGTGGTTTTTGTCAATGGTATTGAAGTTGTATCAATGCCATATGACTTGTTTGTTGATCAGGCATTGGCTTTAAACCCAACAGAACCATTCAGGGGCCTTTCTGTACTCGCCTTTGAAACCGTTTACCGGTTGAACATGGGAGGTCCCCTGCTTAATGCTCAAAATGACACCCTTGGAAGGACCTGGGAGAATGATCTGAAGTACCTTCATGTGAATAGTTCTGTCCTTAATGTTTCAGTTAGCCCTTCAACTATCAAGTATCCAGCTGGTGTTTCACCTGAGACAGCTCCAAATTGGATTTATGCGACTGCAGAAACTATGGGTGATGCAAATGTGGCTCAAAATAGTTTCAACATTACTTGGGTCTTCCCTGTGGATCCAAACTTCTCTTATTTAATTAGGGCACACTTTTGTGATATTATGAGCATATCCCTCAATAGTTTAGTATTTGATATGTTCATAAATTCTGATATAGCTCTTGGAAGTCTTGACCTCTCATCCATGACTGGTAACTTGGCTGTGCCTTACTACAAGGACTTCGTTTCTAACGCCTCCAAAGATTCAAACACGTTGAGTGTAAGTGTTGGTCCAGATACAATGGCAGATATTACAAATGCCTCCATGAATGGACTGGAGATAATGAAAATTAGCAATTCATTGAAGAGCTTGGATGGGCTTTATTCAGTGGAGAGTCTTCTTCCTAGTTCATCCTCAAAGGCGAACAAGATAAGAATAATAGTTGGTTCTGCTGTCGGTGCAGTAGCTGCTATAGCATTGTTTGGTTTGTGTTACTATTGCTGCTTTGTGAGACGCCAGTCAAAGTCCCCTCAACAAGGTCATTCATGGCTGCCTTTGCCCTTGTATGGAAACTCTCAGACAATGACAAAGTCAACATTATCACAGAAGAGCGGAACTGCGAGTTACATTTCTTTAGCTTCGACGAATCTTGGGCGTTTCTTCAGTTTCCAAGAGATCCTAGATGCAACCAACAAATTTGATGAGAAGCTGCTTCTTGGGGTTGGTGGTTTTGGGAGGGTTTATAAAGGAACACTTGAAGATGGCACCAATATAGCCGTCAAAAGAGGCAACCCCAGATCTGAACAAGGCATTGCTGAATTCAGAACAGAAATCGACATGTTGTCCAAGCTTCGCCATCGTCATCTTGTGTCTCTCATAGGCTATTGTGATGAGAGGTCAGAAATGATTCTTGTCTATGAATATATGGCTAATGGTCCCCTTAGAAGCCATTTGTATGGAGCTGATCTGCCACCTCTATCATGGAAGCAGCGGCTCGAAATTTGCATTGGCGCAGCTAGGGGCCTTCATTATCTTCACACTGGTGCCGCTCAAAGCATAATACACAGAGATGTAAAGACAACAAACATACTCTTGGATGAAAATTTTGTTGCCAAAGTAGCTGACTTTGGCCTCTCAAAAACTGGTCCCGCTCTGGATCAGACCCATGTAAGCACCGCGGTGAAAGGCAGCTTCGGTTATCTTGATCCTGAGTACTTCAGACGGCAACAACTCACAGAGAAATCGGATGTCTATTCATTTGGAGTAGTTCTAATGGAAGCATTATGCACAAGACCAGCTTTGAATCCTGTCCTTCCAAGGGAGCAAGTTAACATAGCTGAGTGGGCAATGACCTGGCAGAAGAAGGGCATGCTTGATCAAATCATGGATCAAAATCTGGTGGGGAAGGTGAGTCCTGCTTCTCTGATGAAGTTTGGGGAGACGGCTGAGAAATGCTTGGCCGAGCACGGCGTGGACAGGCCATCCATGGGAGATGTATTGTGGAATCTTGAGTATGCCCTGCAGCTTCAAGAGACCTCTTCAGCACTCACAGAACCTCAAGATAATAGCACAAATCACATTACTGGGATTCAGCTGACCACACTTGAGCCATTTGATAACAGTGTAAGTATGATTGATGGGAGTAACTCTGTCACAGATGATGATGCAGAAGATGCTGCCACAAGTGCTGTGTTCTCACAATTGGTAAATCCTCGAGGAAGATAAAATTCTTCCTCCGTGTGTCATGTTGTTTTTGAGCTCACGTGTTTGAATCTTACACCTTCCTATCCCGAAGATAAAATCTTCTTGTGTATTATTCATCATGGTCATTTCCAGCCTTGGGCAATCAAGTACAGTGGCCTTTTTAGGCTTGGAACAAGTTGAAAAGTTCCTGATTGATGAATGGAGGTTTATCATCATTTCTCTATATTCTTTTTAGTCTTTTTTTTTTTTTCTCTTGCCCATAAGCAATTATTGTTATATAGCAAAATGATGGGTGCAAGTGAGCCGTCATAAATTGCCTGCAAAGGACCTTCAAGATTCTGTTGTTCTTTATATAAATCAAAGGAGTTAAACTTCCCTTGTTTTTACAGATTTACATTATATATGGACCTTGTAACTGTGTAAATTCTTTCTTTATGAAATCAATATAGGAAGCAAGGGTCTTCTTCCCTAGTTCTGATTTCTGATATTGTTAGCTCTGAGTTAAATTGCTCTCCATTACATGATTATCTTTTCAACAACAACTACAGCTGCAGATTTCCCATTTTGGAGACTAGTGAAGAGAAATAAATCATATCTATATATTCATGTAATCCATTTTCTGTTTCTGCATTGAAACAGAGGAGTTCAAACCATCTAATTTGAACAGAATACATCTTCATGTCTTGGATATAGATCTCATGTATAACACTGATGAACTCTTATTATTATTCTCTGCCTACACAAGTCCACCCACCCAAGACACAGGAGGGAGTGGGATTTATGCAGTACAGCCTGTGGCAGGCCAAGTACGAGATGTGTGGGGCCATTTTGTTTCATATAGTGTTTTTTAAAATATTTATTTCTAGTACTTATCATCAATTTTTTTCAAAATAATTTATAATAGAAGTGGAAGGTCATTACAAAAGAAATTCAACAAAAAAAATCTAGAAGATCACATTTAAGACAAAAAAATTCAAGTTATTAACAGTTATGAAGAATTATAATGGTAACCATGGAAGTTCCAATACATTTATGTTGCATTGTATATATGGATAATTTAAAGCAAAAAAATTGAGATAAATGCATCAAATTTAACTTAAAAAATAAACCAATATAGAAAAGATACAAATTAGAGATGGTAATTTGGGAAGAAGAGTTGGCTACCTTGGGAAGACAACTGGCTGCAAGTAACATACCATACATGAGAGTTTTTAGTTTACTTCTTTCTTTCTTTTTTCTTTTTCACACAAGAAATACCATTGACATTTTTAGAAATTTTTGGAAAACAGAAGCAAATAAGATGGAGTTACCATAACATTTTTTCCTCTTATGGTATGGTCTGGTAAATATTATTTTCATTACACAATAATTTAACAAAGTCCACAAGTATATTTGGAATCAAACGTGTTTTCTTGCCTATCCTTTGACGCAGTCATTCCCCATGGATGGTTCATATTTACATTTTTTTTTTGCTTTTCATTTTTTTTAAAAAAATTATTTTATGAATAGAGAATTTAAAATAAAAATAAATTTTTAATTAATAATTTTTTAATTTAAAAATTACTAGATAAAAAAATTAAATATGGACGGCTTAGATGGGATGAGCACGTCCTGCATGTCCATAAGAGAGGCTGGAAAACATGTTCCCTTAGAAATGAGGTTCAACCAGGGGTAAATCTGTAAATGCAAAGTAAATACAACATAAATTTGATATCTTCCACACGAAATAATATAACTTGTATTATAATTTATTTTCTGCATCGTTTTATCAATCATGAACAATGAAGTAAACAAAAGGTTACACACAAATTTTTTATTCAAACAATGAAATTTAACAGAGACAAATATTTTGTTGATAAATATTCAAACATATAATTATTCCAGAATCAGAAATGGTGATTTCAAGATTTTATTTTTATCTTCTGCAAACTATACCATTCCCACTGTTGGCAATTCCTCTGCAATCTAACATCCCATGATCCATCACTGGCTCTATGATTTTCTCAGGAAAAGCTTGAGCAGGAAAGAACAAACACACCCCACAATCTGCAGAAAGAAGTGAAGTTGTCCTGTACTTATCTTCCCCTCCGACCACCGCCATTGCCACGCCCGGCTTCGCCGGATTCTCAAAATCCGGCTGGTAAGTCCTTCCAAGAACTCCTTCAACTTTAGGTGACAAGCCATGGAACTTAAATTGCACCTCCAGGTGAGCGAAGCAATTATCTTCAGGTATCTGATAGTTATGGATTCTACTGTCTTCCTTGGTCACTGGAACAACATTGACAGAAATCTCTGCAACTTCAGTAGTAAGCAAGACACTGTTCTTGCTTGAAGTTCTCTCAACTCTAACTTTGTTTTCTGGGGATTCCCATGCTGAGAAAGGGCCTTGTGGGATGATGAGTTCTTGTCCATTGTAAGAGAGCTTCAAGTGGTCAACTTCATCATCCCAAGTTACAGCTGGGGTGGCTTCAATGGAAAATTTGTGAGAGTCAAAGAGGATTCCCAGTGCTTGAATCCAAGTGTAGTCCCTAGACCGGCCGGCCGGCCGGAGACCGATGAAACGGGCATTGATTTGCAGGTTGGTGTCTGATACCAATGAGAAATGCTCGTTCCTCCTTCCATGGAAATAGAACACAATCCCATCTGCACCAACAAAACGAGGGTCCAAACACGCAGATCCACGGCCATTGCAGTTTGCTTTGCGTGCTGTTTCAAAATTTTCATGAGGAGAAGTAGTTAATACTCCATAATCAAAGAATTAATGATTGATGAACATAGAATGCATGGCCAAAGCTAGGATTTGATTGTAAAGAGGACAATATTTTTTTAAAAAATAGTTTTAAATTTACATCATGAATCTTGCATTAGAGTGTGATTTATAAGTTTAAGGATTATTTCTTCTAATAAGCGAATCTTTTGAGATTAAGATTTCCTTTGAACTTGCGTTCATAATAAAAATGCTTTTATTGAGAGGCTAAAATACACAAAGAGGGCTACTAAGGAAGGATTATGATTGGTAACAAGCCAAATGAAATGTCGTAGAGCCTCCCCTATTTTAAGGAAGATGCATTATTATGAGTCATTGGTAAAGACATTTCACAAATAAAGTGTGGTTTATAAGTTTAATAACTCATTTCTTATGCTAATCTATTGAGATTTAACTCCTTTTAAAATTGTGCTCCTGACAAACTTGTTAGAATCGTACAACAATTATATAATATTAAGGGGAAAAAAAAAAGAAAATTTGGGGCCATAATAACCTCGCAAGTCTCCTGGAAACAGAAGGAACTTACTTTTGCACTGAGCCTTGCAGATTGGAGAATCACAATCCACGTAGCAAATTTTGGCCTTTGGATCAGAGGGTGAAGATGAAGGGCACTGAGATGGGCATTGTATTCTCTTCAAGAAGCATGGGCTCCTTCTGTGGGTGCAAGTCTTGGTCTCTGCAATTATCTTTTTTATGGGATGATAATCTGCTGCATTAATCTGCATCACACACCATGCAACCAACACTATCAGCAACACACATTTTGAATTTGAACCTCTTCTGCTCAACATTTCCATTGCCTTTGATTTTCTTCTCTCTCTCTCTGAGATGCTTGCAACTTAAAGGTGACATCCGCTTATATATACACTTAGAAATCAGCAACTTGTCATTTTTCTATTATGTTTCTGTATTTTGTACTTCAATTAAATGTGAGTTGGAGGGATGGATCTTGAATGCTTCATGGATTCTTAACTTGGTTCATACTATTACTTGTATTTGAATTTGAGAAAAAAAATTTCGGTTGACTTTTGGTGCCTTTGAGATACAAAAATGAATAGATAGAATTATTCAATGGGATTTTTGAAAGTGAAGAAATAGATTGTGAAATTGACAAATCCCACATGCATTGTTTGTTTGCAAGATTGCTTCCACAAAGAAACAACGTGTTTTTTTTTTTTTTTTGAATATCAGAGGAGACACTTATAGTGGGAGTGACAATTACAAACCTTGAACTAGATACTAAATGATAATATTAAAAAAAGGGTTAAGTAACAAAATTAATTTGGAAATATTCACTGGAGAACAATGTTACCCGGATTTTTTTTCCCCTTAATATTATCCTGGAAATTTCAAAACGTAGCAATGTTGCTTATTTTTATTAAAAAATTAACAGTTAATATCAATTTTTTGATAGTCAACCTTTATTTTTCAATAAGAATAGGACAACATTGTTAAATTTTGAAACTTTCGGGACAATATTAAAACAATAAAAACTTTCAGAGTAACATTACTTAGGGACTTATATTTTAAAGGCAGATTTGTTACCTCACTCTCAAAAAAAAAAAAAAAAAGGTAACTTTATTTTGTTTTGAAGTGGGGGGGTATCTCTGGGCTTTCAGATCATAATCTGAAAGGGTGGTTTTTGGAAAATATTATTAAGTTCAATGACGATGCAGTTGTTTGCAAGATTTTGGACATAAGTTAATGAAAAATTTGTAAATTGTTAATTATTACTTTTATATCCTTAATATAAGAGCTACTTATTTTTTTGGATAAACAATAAAGACTAGATAAATTACTTAATTCTAACAAATATGATGTGATCTTCTTCCCATACCCATGTGCAATATTAGAATATATATTAATTTATAAGTTGAGTAAATTTGATTGAAAAATATGATAAATATAAGAGATAAAATGGATTAATATATTATATTTATGAATAAAACTACTAAACTATTCAATATGATTTTATTTATAGAAATAGACTTAAAAAGTCAACTATGAATTGTTTACGGCAAAGAGAAAACTAACCTAAATATAGTTTTCTTAAAAAAAAAAAATTATAACAAGCCCTTAGATATAATAATTATAGAAAAAGATTACTCTTTTTAAGCGAGAGTAAATTTATTTGTTTAAAAAAGAAAAAGTTTATTCTCGCTTTCACATACAACAATTAAAATTATAACAAAGTACTACTTTGAAATCACTAAGTACAATTAACAAAATACTCGGAATACCTCATTCTTTAACGGTAATTAAATTTAGTATACATTTATTAAAATGTCCTTAATTTTTGAAGAGTAATTGTGAATTTGCAATATTGAAGTGGTGGATTATTGCTATATAATAACTCATCTAAGAACTGCCATTTTACCAAGAATCAATAACTTCTTTTTTTTCTGGCAAAAAAGCAAAACTTCTTTTTTTAAGTCAATAGTTTAGAAGTTATCAAAACCCATAACTTCAATACAATTATATCAACTTTAAATGGTTAAATAAAATTAAATACTATATAAAAATATTATTATAATATTAAATATAAAAAAAGTGTACCAGGATAAACTATCCCATCAAATTTTTTTATCATTAGATTGACTTTTAAAGATTGAGATTTTATATTATATTAAAAATATTGCTGTAATATTTATATATTAGATAATAATAATATTTTTATAAAATAAACATCAACCATTAAAAATCAATCTATCAATGGAGAAATTAAATAGAAAAGGAGGAGAAACACCCTTTTCCCTAACTAATCTCTTTCTCCACCTCCTCTTTAAATGACCAGGGACGCAGAAGTATGTAGAAGATCAAATCGCCCAAACAAAGCATGAAGGGAGTGAGCAGAGGCACCTTCTCTGATCTTTTTCTTCTTCAAGCCACCTCCATTGTTTTATATTGATTCTATACTTTGAAAATCATGCACAAAACTACAAAAGTAGGTTCGATTATTTCTTAATCAATACCTTTATCATAGAATTCTATACTTTAGGCATTATTGTTTTGTAAGTTTTATTTTGTGATTTAACATAACATTCTAATAATATTTAATAAATATAACCTTTAAAAATTTTGAGACATTATACAGTATACTCCTCACGGTCCTAATTATAGGACCTCTTATAATTAGGACTAGAGGTAGTACTATTTATTCCTCCAATATATTGAAATTTAAATTATGAACTAATTTAGAAATGACACAATTTTTTTCTTTTAAGAAAATAAAAGTTACCCGACGGTCACAATTTGCGAAAATGAAAACTTATAAATATTCCGCAAACTTATTTAATTTAGCAATTCAATTGTCAAACTTGCCGGCTTGTACCTCATCATATCCAAATCTTTTCCCATCATCAATATTAATACTACTTCCACTCCCGCTCTTATATCAACGACCGGAATCTATAGTTAAAGAATAAGGAAGTCATGACGAGTAGTGTTATATTAATTGATTGATATGATTAGAGAGTTAATTTTGGTCTTAAATATTAATCTTATTTTTTTATATTTATTAATATTTTTTTAATTTACACATATTAATATTCTCGCCAGAATAATCAAGAGAAGAGAGAGAATGAGGAAATTAAAAAAGATGACTAGGATATTTTAGAAAATACATATCATATTAAGTAATTAACTAACTTCCTTAATATAATCAAAGCGAATATTATAATAAAAGACCAAAGAAAAATATTATTTATTAAGAAGGACCATAAAAATAATAATTATTTTGAATGACCAAATTAAATATTAAAATAAAAAGACTAAATTGCCCTTAGTTCTACAATTTTTGAGGAAAGGTGAGAAATCCAAAAAAAAAAAAAAATTACTTTTACGGCTCCAAGTCTTCATGCTTACCATCCATTGCCCCAAGTCTTGAAAAGAGATAAAACCACAAAAAACGTTTCCCTTTTTCGACTCTAAGTTTTTTATTATTATAAAATATTAGATATTAGAACTGTGGTATAAGTACTACTCCCTCCCGGATTCCATACTTACACACGCAATTGGTTCTTTTTCTTGCGTTTGTGCTTACCTCGCTTATTCTTTTTTTTCCCCCTTTCTCTTTGCCCGTTTTTCGTCTCAAACTGTCCGTTTGTACAATTAGAATCTACAATTACAATATAAGAGCAATTATTTATGTTTGATGATAGAAAAATCAGGCCATTGCTTAGATCATTCTAATGAGTATTTATCAATAGTTCCAACAAAACTCCAAAACTATTTATTCTGCATAATAAAAACTGTTTACAAGCACACAAGTCATAAGTCGAAACTTATATATAAAATCCATCAAATATTTTGCAAAGCATATATCCTACGGAGCTAGCCGTTCAAGCCACAAATGATGCCCTTGTTGTTTACATTGTCTACATCACCACAAAGCTCAATTTGAACCTAGATATACAAAAACAAAACATTGTCTCCATCACCATAAAGTTAAAGGTAACATTGAATGATTAAAAAATGATCTATACATATTATCTTGACAAATTCATCATCATAGTTTAGTTCGGTTAAGATTTATACAGCTCACATAGTTATGCCTAGATTAGTAACACTGAGAACATTGATATTGCACCTTATGTTGGAAGTGGGATTCACGACACTTTTTTTAGGTCTTCCAGGTGGTTGACTTGTAATGGGGGTGTAATTCCTGGATAATTATTTATTTGGAATATTATATTGACAAATAATACCGGTTGGAAATAGGTAAATTTGTGGTCTCAAAACTAGTGTAATAATTACTTTATTTCCTAAGGTGATTTCTCATGAAATTAGGAGGAATAAAAAGCTAAAAATCCCTAAGTGAAATTATAAAATACCCTGAGAATATTATGATAAATCCTAAGAGGCAACTAAATATTTATTAAAAATTAGAAAGTATGTTGTCTCTAATTTAGGTAATTTATGAGATTATTTTCCTTGGGAAATAATGAGGCAAAATTAAATATCATTTTGGGGAACATAAATTACCCCATGATTTTTAATATTTTGCATGATGCATAAATTATCAATGTCAGTAAAATAGTTGTGAGATAATAATTAATCTCAATTAAGAAAATTGTCAACAATTGGTAAGTGATTAATTAAATAATTAATGGCTAATTGTTTAGACATAGATAAAGGAGATATCCAAAGTTGATTATTTTAAACCCCTAAATGTGAGATTAATGACCAATAAGGAATCAAGTTTAGCATAAAGAATATTGCTAAGTAATTTGGCATAATTAAAGAAGTAGATAAGGTGAATTACATAAAATCCCTAAGGCTTAATTAACCAACAAAGGATTAGGCAAAAAGATAATTGCTTAATTAGAAGAATTTAAGCATAATTAGATTAATTAAAAAACAAGGTTGACAAAGTCAAAAGGGGGGGGGGAACCGAAATTTAGGTGTGAAAGGGGTTAAGGATTTTTCAAATAATATCATGATATTTTGTGATAATATAATAATATAAATAAGATATTTTGTAGAGGAGTTGATAGGATAAAAGAAAACCGATAGAAAATAAATCCTATCTCAAAATATGTAAACTAAGTATCTAACATAAGGACTTATTATGAACAAGTATATTTTTATCCTGTGATGGGCCATCTCAGAAGTTATTTCTGTAACCAGCGGAATAATCATGGGATAAAATGAAAAGATATTTTTAGAAAAAGGGACAGATAATATAAATGAGAACCAATGGAAATTAAATCATAACTCAAAAACCATGAACTAAGTTTCTAAGACCAGGACATATTACAGATAAATGAATTTTTATCCAGAAGTCATTTCTGTATCCGACGACGTTTGTCCGGAAATGTTGGGCAGGCAACGGATTGTCCTGAATGAGATAAAAAATTTAGTTAACCCAAGTATCTGGAAAAAGGAAGAAGAGATCTTCGGGGCTATGCTCCCAGAATTTTGAAATTTCCCAAGATTACGCGATTAGGACACTGAACAGGGAATTTTATCGGTACAAGACCAAAAAGCAAGAATGATGACATGAGAATGACATCATCTTTTTGACTTAAAGGGCATTTTGTCTAGGTGTAAGGCCAGGATTGAGTCTTTCAAAATATCCTAGATTCAACGGTCAGAATCTGAGTAGGGAAAGTTCAAAGGAACTACCGAAATGCCATAGTCTTTCTCTATAAATAGGCCATTCCACCATTTAAAATTCTTACACCAAATCACAAGAGTGATTTTGAAAATAGAGAGAAGGAGGAGACAAGGAGGAGCCCGGGGAAAATTATAGCGAAGCTCTGGGTAAGTTCTTCGGTCCCTAGTCTTAAGTTCTAGTGTTTCTTTCGGTAGTTATAGTAGAAATGCTAGATTAATCTTTAATCTTTCAAGTTAGTTTAGATATCCTGTTTTATGGATAAATATGATATTTATTTCAAAAATATATTGGAGAAAGAGATATGTCAAAATTTTGGAAGATTAGGGTCAAGTAACGAAATTCTAGCGAAATTTCGCCGATTAGTGAAGTCAGGGACAAAATGGGCATTTTTGACTAAAATGTCTGTAATGATGTTTATGAGTTAATAGATCTCATATTACCCTCTAGGAATATTCGGGAGGTCCGGAGTTGGTTTAAAAAGGCCAGACAGTTGGCCATTACACAGTGAAAGGTATCAGCCGTCAAAAGTACCAAATATCGTCAACAAAGGTACGGACGCGTACTATAACTCTAACTCTTATGCTGCTTTATATGTGATATGATGATTCATATAGTCATGGACAAGACTGGGTTTTGGGTCATGGACTGTGGCTAAGACTGGGTCTTAGGTCACCATGTTAAATACATTCAACTTTTATTTGAAAACGGGTTACAGTCTTGGTAATGCCGTATGGATGTTTTCCTAGCGCTGAGGACACGCCCCAGGGCGTGGCACTAGTTTATGTGCAAACTATGTGGACCTTACATGAGCTGTGTGCTATGTAGAGGTGAACATTACATGTGCTGTGTGCTGTGTATTGTTGAGATATGAACTATTACATGTGTTGTGTGCTATGTAAGTTATATGCTAAAATGTAAATGAATATCTATCATGCATACTATTATACTTGAGCATAAGGTTAACCGTTACCTAAGGTCCAATGGACATTGGACCTCAGTCTTAATAAATAGTTCAAGAAAGAAACCAAGACAGAGAAGGTACTAGTAGATGGAGCCGTGAGAGGGCACTAAAAAATGAAGCTAGGAAGAGACATCGGTCAAAGCAAATGCCAGAAGAACATCCTCAAAGTATTCATTTTGGCATGATTTAACGAGGTTATCTCAAACGGTTTGGTGCCGAAGGCAGGGCTAGTATGTGTGGGTCAGTCAATAAGTCGCAGTAAACTCGATGAGACTCCCATGATAGACACCTACTTGGCCAGACTATTTGATTAACTGAGTTAGGTTCATTACCTCAAGTCTAGCTACGATTTAGTTGAAGATTGTATGATTACCATGTAAGAATTGTAATTATACAAAACTCTGTATTGTATCACATAAATCTTCCTTTGGGAAATTTTTAATATACTAGCTTATGTCGAAGCATCAGCATATGTCTGAGCATTTTATATCAAATACTCATTGTCCAAAAATTAGCGCATGCTTTCCATTCCTGCATTACTCTAAGCCGCAGCACCTCAAACTCTGTTGATTTTTCCTTAAACTAAGTGTCAACCGACCCGATTTTCAAACATGAAATTTGGGGTATTACAAGGGGTTGTAAAAAGGTATTTGTCCTATAATCATCGAGGGACAATTGGTTTAAGTTGGGCATACCATGAGTTTCTACTGGGATCATGGTATTCATGTAGATCTTTTGCTGTGAGGACAACAAATAATACTCTTCAACATATGTGTAGACATTATCATGTAAATTCTTTATTGCTGCATAAGCATAAGGGCATGGGATTCCGGTCATCTGCCAGGCTTGGCAAGTACACTCTCTCGAAGCCACATTAACTCTTAAATCTTTTTTACCTATGCGAACAAGCATTCAACCTGCACCGTTATCTACTACCACCATACCTTCAGCTTGAGCAACATTCTCCTTTAGTATAAGTTCAACTTTGGGTCCAACACCATTTTCCCACTTCCCCATAGCTTCCTTGGCAACATAAAACTTTGTTGCTAGCTTCTGTCGATGCTCATTTATCAAGACACATATGTTATCTCTTCTTTCTTTAACTAACCATGCATTAAAAGATTTTGCAAGGTTAGTGGTAATATTGTCCCAACGTCTAAATAGAAAGTGCAACATAGCCCACTTATCAACATCACTTTGTGTCTCAACCTATCTTGCTAAGTTGACAGACAAAGACCTAAGATTTCCCATTGCCTTAGCAAAATCCATATCTGATTGAGAATATGCAATTTTAATGCATCATCCTTACGCCTTCTACAATATCCACTACATACTTTAGAGAACTCAACACTAAAGTTCTCTTTTACGTGCCTATAATAAAAGGCATGTCGAGACCTACAAAATACTTCTCTAATTGCACCAATAGTTGCATTATGACAATCAGGAATGATAGTTATTTGTAGAGACCCAATCAATTCCTTCACTTTCCTTAAGAACTACAACCAATCTTCATAGGTCTCTCCATTTACAATGTCATAAGCCAATGGATATAAATCATTATTTGCATCATAAGTAGATGCATCCAATAGCGTCCATGAATATGGGCTGTGTAGGTGACAATCATCAATATATAAAATTGGTCTACATCTAAGCAAAAACCCATTTATGCAACATCTGTATGCTATGAATAGCCTTTCAAAATGGTTGTTGGCAGATGAAGTCCACTTGGCCATTGTTTGTGGATTAGCTTCCATTAAATGATTATATAGCCGAGGGATTAACATATATGATTGTTTTATTGACCCATTAATGTTATCCAAAGCTCTCTCTTTCACCTTCCAAGCTTGATGATAATTCAATTGTACCCCATATTTATGAAACAAATCATTGCGGATATCATTGGGTGCCTTGCCTCGATTGGTCCTAATATTATCAACAATTATCGATGACACCATATTTAATCTATTTATATGAGACACTTGCATGTTGTCTTGTGCCAAATGATCATGTTCATTATCAAAGGTTTTCACACGCGTATTATTTGCCAATGCATAGGCTATGTTCTTCCACTTACATCTATCAACATCACATTTTGCAATCATCTTATAAGGGCCATTCTTTAAAAAATTTGTATATGAACTTGTGTGCAACACTATATTTTCTCCCTAAAAGCAGCTGCATCTACACACATATATTGTAAGAAAAAACAGTTTATCTAATTTTTGTGTTATATATATATATATATATATATATATATATATATATATATATATATATATATATATATATATATGGTAAGAAAAAACGGTTTATCTAATTTTTGTGTGGGTTATATTTCCCATATATATAACAAAATATTTTGCATCCAACTAAAGCTGACTATTAAATATATAAGACTATTGCTCATATAAACTACAGAAAATGATGGGAAAGGAATGCTATTTCACCACTTTTGACTACAGTAATGGGGAGGGAAGAAATGGTCTTTACTTATTCAGTCTTATATATTATTATCTAATATGAATTTGAATTTTCATGATTTACACCGCCAATATTGGTGAGATCTAGAGATCCTCATACGAGGTTTTGTTGAAGACATTCTCTAACGATAAAATGTCATACCCCACGGGAGAAATGTTGCAGCACGATAAGAAATGTTGCAGTACGATAAGAACTAGAGAAAATTTGAGTAAAGGACCCTGTGATAATAATATTTATTGGGGAAGCTCTTAAAAATTTAAATTATTTGGAATGACCAGTTGCCAAAATAAAATTTTAAAAATAATAAATTACTCCTAACTAAATCCCTACATTTTCACTGCCCGCGTTCTCTAGTTTTGTCATTATTTTACCAAATAATCGTGTTTTATTTAAATTAATTCAAGCAAAGTTGCATTTAGTCATAAACAGACCTAATTAATTAAATTGCATTACAATAATAACCAACCCTAATTAATTTGAAATAAAAAGCAGAAAGGGGACGGAAAACAGCGGATCTGTTGATCTGGCCGAAACACACGCCCAAATAACTAAGATGATGATGATTATGATTATACCGTAGTAATAATTATAATAATAATAATAATAATAATAATAATTGTTCTGTCTTGATCAACAGAGATGTCTCGACTCCTATGTTAATATAGGATCAATATAACTCTCTCTTAGGTATCTACAGATTGAATACCGATGAGTATAACAGATTTGTGCAAACTAATTGATTTTAACCAAAAGGGGTGGTGTGTGTATACTGTGATAGCAGAATAGTAAATGGGGAGAGGATCATTATACCTGTAGGGTTTACTTCTTATTTATAAGGTTTAGCTGTAGGATTTGAAATTATGGGCTTTTGTGCCTCTAAGCCCAAAATGGGTATCCATTTTTATTGTAAGTTAGAATTCTGACCTAGATTGTCCATTTGGCCATAGGATAAATGGGCCTCGAAGTCCGTGAAATAATAATAATAATAATAAGAGGTAAGAAGTGGTGGAGTGACGGTATATCTCGGAAAGTTAGGGGAGATACAATGTCAGAAATATTCATAGTTTCACTGGTGGCCAAACAACAATGACGCATGAAGGGAAGAGCGAAGAGCTAGATAATTATATACTTTATATATATAATTTTTTTAAAAAAATTTAAATGAAACATTCTTACTGGTGCATCCAATGCCCTAATAGTGCACCTAGCATGCATCCTGAATTATTTTTTAGGTGCGTCTGTTACTATAAACTATTTTATTCATGTATCTAATTTTAAAATAATTTTCAAGTGTATTCAACACCCTAAATTATCTAAATTGTGAACAGTAAAATTGAACAAAAATGTATATTAGAGCGATGGATGTCCCTAAGAAAATTTAATAATACTCTTTAAAAAGGCACAATTTCAAATAAAATAATATTAATATTTACAAATATAATTAAAAGACTGAATTTTCAAATCCTGGCTAATGTCCCAAGCTCATCGTTGTTGCGAGAATTGGCGTACAGTTCAAATCAATAAAATTTGTAACTCTTTTTCCAAAAAACAAAAAAAGAAATGAAAAACATATATGTAAAGCTTTAAAATCTAAAATAATAAAATATACTGAGAGTATTGGGCGATGTTTAGATTAATTATAGTAGATAAAGAAATTCAAGTAACGGTGATTATTTAAATTTTTCCTACCCAGAATTAATCACTCTTTTTATTTTATTTTCTCTCTCACACGTTCTGGTTTGAAAGAAATTAGGAAGACGAATGTGAGCCACTGGAATTAAAAGGCAGAAGTTGAGGGAGACCAGCGTGAACAATGCCTTAAACAGCGAATCTTCCTTAGGATCCTGGAACAAACAGAAAATAATATCTAGTGAGATTATGTTAATCTCGCCGAAATACAAGCCCAAACAACTAACATAATAATAATGATGATGACGATGGTATTAAGGACGAAAAAGTAAATACTCATTAGAAAAAGACTCTATAGAATTTTCCAATAGGGTAAGGAGGTTATAGAAAAATTCAATATGATTTATAAAAAAATCAATAAAAACAAGATTCAATAGCATAAATTGGGGAGATTTTAATATGAATTAATTCAATGAAGTGATAAGAGAAAATATAGAGATTTAGTTTGGTGTGAGTTTTCCATTATCATTTATCTAGTCTTCTGCATCATTTATTATTATAGCCCTAGAATCGTCCTGTAGTTTTTCCCTTCATTGGTTTTCTTTTGTGTCATCGGAGCCTAATCAAATTGAGAGATCATCTTTTGTAATTTTTTTTGAGAGTTTTATATTAGCCGACGACATCATTATGAAAAGCAGGCATGTTAATATTTGCGTAGAAAAAAACCGTAGTAGGGGAGTGCGGTGCTAAGGAATTATCTCCTTCTATAAAGGAAGAGGATGCTTTTATGTCTGGTCATATTGATGGGAGCAGCTACGTTCTACTATAATGGACTCTTCGCTACCTCCTAAAACAAACAGAGAGAGAGCCTTTTAAAAAAAATTATATACTGCATGGAGGGCAGTAGACGACCCATTGCAGTGAATCGTAGCTGCTCCCCATACCATATTATGATTGAATTGTGGGCTCAGGTAGTGCAGCTCACATGACAGGTGACATGGAAGGAAAAGCTGCAAAATTTGTCAAAGTACAAAGGACCTCTATTTGTGTACAAGTTAGACTTTGAAACGTTTCTCATAACTCATATTGGCAGTACAGTTGTCTCTTTGGATTCCAATAATAAGTTGCCACTTCAACAAGCATGTCCCAGGTTCAGATAATCTTGTCTCAGTATCACAATTAAAATCTTCGGGTTACTTTATCTTGTTCGTTCTAAAAGATGTGGAGTTATATCAGAAACTTGACATTAGTGATGAGTCAATGATGAAATGACGAATGTTACAGTCACTCTATGTGGTTTTAGTAGATTGAGTTCTGTCTTTGCAAATAAGGGATTGGTTGGGTTTTACATAAGGTGGTTCATTTACCTTTTCTTTTGTTTACCAACCATTTACCTGGTCATCTTTTGCATCATTTATAATTCTAGGTAATTATATATCCTCCCAGAGTCTATATAATATTCACTTAGAGATGAATATAATGGTGGGTAGTTGTTTTCATCACTTCACTTGTACTTTTCTTTTGCATAAGGACGAGCCTCGAGATTCTAAGGGAATTCATGGTGGCTCCTATTAATTTCTGTTTTTCGTTTTTTTTCTTTAATCAGGTTGAATTTTAAGCAAGTTTGTAGCAATTGGCAGAGAAATTAAAGAAAGTAAGAAAAAAAAAATAATAATGTTGTAATCAAACAGCGAGGAAGTCACTCTCATTCATTAATTTTGTAGTGACGGGAGGAAGAAATGGGAATTTCCAGTATTTCCACAACCAATATTGGTGAGATCCAGAGATACTCATATAAATTTTTGTCGAAGACATTCTCTAGCGATAAAATATAATGAGTTAATTGTTTCAGTTATCGACCTCCACTTGAGAATTATTGCAACACTCTAACTATTAGAGAAAATGGACCTAGTGATATTACTCCCTCCGGTCCTAATTATAGGACATATTTAACTGATTTTAGGGAGATTAAGGAGATGGGTTAAATTAGTTAATTTTACTCATTTTCTTAAAATATCTTTATATCAATTTTAAATGACACTAATAAAAGTGAATCAACAACACCTGCAATATACCTCTCCGACCTAGAATTTTCCTTTTCATGTTTTTTAAAATTGAAATGATGGTCTTACTATATATACATATATGTGTACACACACATGTATGTATTTTTATATACATATGTAGGTGTGAAGACTCTTTTTATCACTAAAACTTTTAAATTATTGGATTTTAATTTATTTATCGATCAACTGACATTAATTTTGCTTGCGTGCGTGTGTGTCTATACACACACAAATATATAAATGTATATATGCATACACACACATATACATATGTGTGTGGCTCTACACACACATATATATCTCTCTCTGTGTGTGTGTAGACACACACATATGTATATATATGTATGTGTTGTACATATATACATTTATATATCTGTGTGTATATACAGACACTCACATGTCTATACATATGTGTGTGTCTACACACACAGAGATATATGTGTGTGTGCGCGCGCGCATATATACATTTATATATTTGTGTGTATATAGACACGCACGCACGCACGCAAAATTAATGTCAGTTGATCGATAAATAAATTAAAATCCAATCATTTAAAAGTTTTACTGATAAAAAGAGTTTTCACACCTACATACATTTACTCACAAAAAACCAAACACATTTGGGAGAATAAAATAAAGGTATTTTAGGAAGAAGTTGACAAAAATTAAAAAAATTGTCTTATAATTAGGACCAAAATTAACTCCTAAATATTATTTTATAATTAGGACTGGAGGGAGAAAAATTTATTGGGGAAGCTCTCAAAAGTTTAAAATGTGGAATGACCCGTTTTCAAAATAAAACTTTTAAAATATTAAATTACTTCCAACTAAATCATGCCATAGTTTTTTTTTGCCCCTTTCTTTATGTAATACTTTGATTTTCACTTTACCAAAAACTCTGTATTTTATTAATATTCAGTGAAGTATTAAAGTGAATAATTATCTCATGAATAACAATCTATTGATTTCTTCTGAAATTTCTACTTTGAGACTAGTCGATAATTATTAAATATGTGATTACATGCAATAAATGTGACATAAAAATTACATAAAATAATAGTTATTTTCAATTCAAATGAGACAAGAAAAGGGAATGAAAGACACTCAGTTAAATTGATACATATTAACAACAACTACTTGACATATGAACTTGCACTAATAATGGAGATTAAAGGCTAACACTTGTAACGACTACCTAATAGGGCTATATTTTTGGCCTAAAAACAAAGGGTAAAAGACAAGTAAAATAAGTAGTTGTCAAAGGGGATAAAACACATAGTATTTAATACATTTTGTGCCAAGATTACACATGACAATCAAGGGATAAGTATCTAGTCCATTGTTATCCAAATTGTGCATGCATGTGTCTTCAATCTAAGAAAGGCAATAAAGACCACCTTATAGGGGGAGGGGGGATATTTTCAAAATTAGCTAGGGCCAAAGAGGATAGGATGAAGCTTGATGATTAATACACAAATGCTCTTGATTAGTTAACAAACCAACTACACATTGACACTTGGTATTAAGGAACACATAAGCCCTTATTTATGTTATCAAATGACCTCATTAACTTGCTCAATAAGTCCTTAATTTTGGCTGGGCACGTGGGATAAGGAAGAAGCTAAGTTTTCAAGATAAGATCAAATGGCATTAAGCTAAGAACCTTCTAGAAACTTCTAGAACTTTCTTGGGCAATTGAAGAACTAAGACCATAGGAAGTTAACACATGGCAAGACAATCCAAAACCATAAAACAAAGTCATATATTTTGGCCACGACGAAGAAGAGAGAAGATGAGAAAACTTAGTGATTAAGCCAAGAAAAAGAGATATTTTGTAAGAGTATAAATTGGTCTTTTGACATATAGGACCCACAAGAGGCTTGTTATCCACTTTTGACATGTGGGGCCCATAAGCAAGTTTGTAGCAATTACCAGAGAAAGTAAAAATAAGTAAGAAAAAAAAAAATCAATGTTTTAATCAAACAGTGAGGAATTTTCACTCTTACTCATTAAGTTTGCAGTGACAGGGAAGGAAGAAATAGTCTTACATATTCAATCTCATATATTATCTAATTTGAATTTGAATTTCCATTATTTCCACAATATTGGTCTTACATATTCAGTCTTATATGTTATCTAATTTGAATTTCCATTATTTCCACAACTAATATTGGTGAGATCCGGAGATACTCATTAGTTTTTGTCGAAGACATTCTGTAGCGATAAAATATCAAGAGTTAATTGTTTCAGTTATCCAACCTCCGCGCGAGATTTGTTGCAACACTCTAACTATTAGAGAAAAATGAAAATGGACCCAGTGATTATAATATTTAGAGTAAAATACTCTAATCTCCCTTACATTTTGCCTTAATTACATAAACCTTTTATCTATTTTGAAAATTTACACTTAAATCCAAACCATTAACTCCGGTAAGGATTTTTTATTTTTTAATTAAAATTAATATTAAAATAAATTTTATTTACTAATTTACCCTTCATCATTACTGATTCCCTAAATTTGGCTAAAATTGTTCAAGTAATTTAATTAATATTTTTTCCTTTTTCTTTATTTATTTTTAGTTTTGCAAATAATAATATATCTGTTAATCTTTTTCATATTGAGCTAAAGAAATAATTAATTTAATTAATGAAGTCGTAGAAAACTTAATTAAAATATGATTAATTCTTTTAATTGATGCATACTTAAATAAACATGCTTAAAAATGTTTGAGCAAGAAAAGTATTTAAAAATTAAAATTTTAAAGAAATATGTTATATAATATATCAAATTTAAATTATTCAAAACGCATGGTTATTAATAATATGGCTTTTAAATATATTTTTTAATCATGGTGTCCTTGAAAAAAAAACAAGCAAAGAAAGAAAGAAAGAAATATATTTTTCATCATCATGGTGTCCTTGAAAAAAAAAACGAGCAAATATATTCTGGAACTAAAAAGCAGAAGAGGAGACAGGGACGGGAAACCTCATGTTCATAAAATCAAGAAAAAACAGAAAATAATACCTAATGAGATTAGGTTGAACAGGCAAGCATAATAATAATAATATTATTATTATTTTATTCATTAAATTAAGAACCTTACATAAATATGAAAGGCAAGTGTGTATATATTTATTTATTGTGTGTGTAGTTCTAGATGTATATAGATGTATAAGTATATATGTGTCTATATATATATATAAAAGCTGGATGGTAATTAGGAGGGTAGAGAGTGCATGCATATCTCTCCCTATCTCTTCCCTCCTATTTAGGTGGCCCGGAGAGTTGTTCGTATTTTTTGGTACCAGATCCAGTAGTGCCAGTTGAGGTGGCTGTCCCAGTTGCCGTGGCAGATTGAGTCCCAGTTCCAGTGCTAGATGCAGTACCAGCAGTGACCTCCTTCTCCTTGTCCTTTCCCGTGTCTGCTGCTACTGACTTGTCCATGGTGTGTTTGGGGTTGGTTTTGGAATTACGAAATCAGATGGGTTTGGATGAGAAATCACAAAACTTAATGCATATATAATTTATCATTCTTCACACTCAGTTGTTGTCATGCTTCCTTTACCGCTCACCTACGACTCATACTTATTGTGCTTGACAACTGCTCAGATCGCTACCTTCTACATTTTTTACTACTCATACTTGTTGTGCTTGACAACGGCTCAAATCGCTACATTCTACATTTTCTCTGACGCGTTTTCTAATTTTATCATTATTTTACCGAATAATCAAGTTTTATTTGAATTAATTCAAAAAAAAGAAGTTGAATTTAGTCTTAAACTGACCTAATTAATTAAACCAGCACAAATGCCATGTGAGACACGGGTGGGCAATTATCGTATTTGTATTAACCAAACAGCTAGAAAGTCAATCTTGTGCAAGTAACATATAAAATAATTTATTTACTAAAAATTCCCTCCAAAAACAAAGATTGAGAATCGAGAAAGAAGAAATTACCCGCTTAAGCAGCCTTAATTACAGTAATTAGCAGAAAAAGTAGATATTCCTAAGAGAAAGAAAGAAACAAATTAAAAAATTAATGCTTTCATCAAATAGCAGGGAAGTCGTTACCGTAAGTGTTTAATCAAAAAAAAAAGTTGAGAAGTTGTTTTTTTTTAAAAAAAAAATTGAACCAAAGTGGCTTTTGCTTTTGTAGTCTTTTATGCAGGTAGTAGCCAAATTCTCCTCTGAAGTGATTTAACAATATCTTCTCCCTGCCCTAAATTGGAGATCAAATTCTACACTTTTTTGTTCAATTTTCTAATTTAGAGTCAGAGGCAAAAGGTGTGGATGTTTAATAAAGTGCCTCCTTTTGATCCCATTCTAATCTTTCAATCTTTCAAATATTTTTTAATCTCATTTTAATAATTAAATTCTACATAAAATGAGTGATATTTTGATATGATCAAATCTCTAATTGAAATAATCTATTTCTAAATCATTTATATTTATAAATAAATTTTATAAGTTGTATTTTTTTCCCAATGAAAGTTCTATTTTACCTAACGCTAATCCAAATGCTTTAAAGTTTAAACATGTGGGGATTGAATATAAAAAACACGATTGATTGTATTTTGTTCAAAATAATTTCTAATTAGTGTTGATTGAGAATCTCATAATTGGCTTTAACCAAAATAGGGTGTTTAATTGATTGTCTCATTCGAAAAACAAGGTTTTCATAAATAATTGATTTTCAATGTGGCTCTTAAAGAGGCAAATGAAATACAAATACCCTCAATGCCTTGTGCTGAGTTTGAGATCTCAAATTTAAGTTTACGTGGATGTAGGAAAAAGTCTTCAAGAGAGTTGAAGATGGAATATCACCTAGAGAAGGTGAATAAGTGATTTAAAATTTAATCGTTTAACCAAAATTTTGGCTAATTAAGGCAGAATACTAACTGAGCAGGAATTAAAGTAACAATGGACACGAGGCAATTTATTCTGGTTCGGTCTAATCCTGACCTATTTCCAGTCTTCAAGAACTCCTTGGGATTTTTCACTAACTTTCTAGAGATTACAATTACAACTTGGGATGATCCTCTCACTCACGGACCCACTCCCCCTTACTACTTATAATCGTATACCACTCTTAAGGTTCCACAACCTTAAGATTTTACAACTGTATGAAATGAATGTTTTAAATAACTCCTCACGAGTAGATAAATGAAACACTGAAGTACAGGAAATATCCGAAGATATTAAGAGTAATGAATGAAACTGATAAGAATAATAACTCAGAGTAAATGCGCAGAGTTTCGATAGGTGGCTCAATTGAATGCTTCTTCAATTTATAATTGCGTTGTACACTAGCCGTTTTCTTGATACAGCCGTTGTCTTGAAGCGTAACCGTGGCAGGCAAAGGTAAAATGACCGTTGGCATTTTGGCACTGTCTGCTAGTAGTTTGAATATTTGAAGAACAGCTGCTATACCAACATTCTTATTCCTCAAGCGAATGTTTCCGCTTAACACATTTGACCGTTAGAGTTCTGAAAGAATATTGTCACTCTTTACCTTTTCATTCTGATACGATTTCTGCTGTAATAAATGCTGATGACTTCATTTGCCTTTTAACTGACCATAAGAGTTCCTAATATTTCCATGATAAAATAAACTCGAAATATGGTTAGTAATAAATAGTGTAATGTAATCTCAGCAAGAACCATGAATCAGATTCACATGGGTTAGATACAGAAATGATCGCAAAAGCTACGTAAAAAATATATCAGTTCAAAGCCTTTCAACCTCGAGTTTCTTACCAACCTCGAGTTTAAAACACCAACCTCGAGGTTATGATTCAGAAGCATTCTTGGCAGCTGAAGTATGTAACCTCGAGTCACACATTCCACCTCGAGTTTTACCGTAACCTCGAGGTTCATTTACCTACCTCGAGGTTTAGTATGATAAATCATAAGGTATTGATCGGGAGACTACATGAGCTCAACCTTGAGGTTTTATTTCAACCTCGAGTTTCTAATTAACCTCGAGGTTAATTATCCTACCTTGAGGTTTTGTCTATTTAATTAAAGATCACAGTTAGCGAAGGATGTAGATTCAACCTCGAGTCAAAATACCAACCTCGAGTTTTAGACTAACCTCGAGGTTAGTCTAAAAATCTCGAGGTTGACACAAGGAAGATTCAGAGGATCGCTAAGACTTGGAACTTAGAGGTTTATTTGTAACCTCGAGTTTTACAATAACCTCGAGGTAATATCCTCAACCTCGAGGTAATTTATCAGCAATTATCTGATTCCATTTTTCATGTCTTTGAAAAATAAGCTATTTTTCTCTGCAATGTCAAGTCATCATCAAAACATAGAACTAACAAGAATTACTCAATGTCGGGTATGACATGAAGTCGTGCCCGAACAAATTTCAGCACTATTCAAAAACTTCACCCCTTGACAAAATAAAATTTACTGGTTATATTTAAGTCTTGATTGTTCAATGCCGTATAAAATCTTACTCTAATATCAAAATAAAATCTATTTGTTACATTTGAGTCCTGATTTTTTTATTCCCTGAATCTTACTCTCATATCAAAAAAATTAATGTTTTAATCTAACAGCGAGGAATTTTCACTCTTATTCATTAAGTTTGTAGTGACAGGGAAGGAAGAAATGGTCTTACATATTCAATCTCATATATTATCTAGCGATTAAATATCAAGAGTTAATTGTTTCAGTTATCCAACCTCCGCGCGAGAATTGTTGCAACACTCTAACTAATAGGGAAAAATGAAAATGGACCCAGTGATAATAATATTTAGAGTAAAATACTCTAATCTCCCTTACATTTTGCCTTAATTACATAAACCTTCTATCTATTTTGAAAATTTACACTTAAATCCAAACCGTTAACTCCGGTAAGGATTTTTTATTTTTAATTAAAATTAATATTAAAATAAATTTTATTTACTAATTTACCCTTCATCATTACTAATTCCCTAAATTTGGCTAAAATTGTTCAAGTAATTTAATTAATATTTTTTCCTTTTTCTTTATTTATTTTTAGTTTTGCAAATAATAATATATCTGTTAATCTTTTTCATATTGAGCTAAAGACATAATTAAGTTAATTAATGAAGTCGTAGAAAAATTAATTAAAATATAATTAATTCTTTTAATTGATGCATACTTAAATAAACATGTTTAAAAATGTTTGTGCAAGAAAAGTATTTAAAAATTAAAATTTTAAAGAAATATAAGTTATATAATATATCAAATTTACATTATTAAAAACACATGGTTATTAAAAATATGGCTTTTAAATATATTTTTTAATCATGGTGTCCTTGAAAAAAAAACAAGCAAAGAAAGAAAGAAAGAAATATATTTTTGATCATTTAAAAGAAGACTAAATCTGTGAGAGTTCTATAGCTGATGAGGTCAATGAACGGTCGGCTGAAAAACATTATTAAAGCAGGCATGCTAATATTTACCTGGAAAAAGACTATCGCGGGGAAGTGCGATGCCAAGGAATTATGGCCTTATGAAGAGGAAGATGATTGTCCTATATTTAGTGAGATTGATTTTTCTACGAAATAAAATAATTACTGCAAATGAAATAATATTAATATTTACAGAGTATAATTTTTAGTAATGTAACTCTAAAAATGCTCATGAGACAAACTTAAGTGACGACTATGTAATTAAATGCTATTAATATTAAATTTAAAATATCTATAAATTAAAAATATCTAAAAAAAATATATAAAGAACCAGTCAATATCAAAACCTTGATTGCATGTATTAAACAATTTTAATTGAATGATCTAAATATATTAGTTTAATAATATAAATATCAAAACTTTGATTTCATTTGCCATGATGGCTTATTGTAGTTTAATAATCTAAATATATTATATTAATAAATTAAAAATAAAATATGCTCTCTGAGTTGCATAATCATCATCACCTATGTTTGAGTTTGATGCATCAAGATTTTCTGTCGGAAACATTAATATAATGGTCTTACAAATAAAATATAAGACTAAAATTATACTTTATAAAATTAGGAGTTAAAAGCATAGCTCGTATAAAACTAGAAAAGTATACTTTAGCCATAATATTCATATTTACAAATATAATTAAAATATTGAATTTTTAAACTCTGACTAATGTCCCAAGCTCATGGATCATGGTTGATGGGAGAATTCGCGGACGGTTCAAATCAATAAAATTGCAAGTTTTTTGCCAAATAAAAAACATATATAAAAAAATTTAAAATCTAAAAATAATAAAACATACGGAGAGTATTTAGAATAATTATAGTAGCTCAGAAATTCAAGTAACGGTGATTATATAAATTATTTTTGACCTAGCATCAGTTTTTTCTTAATTTTTATTTTTATTTTCTCTCCCACACGTTCTGGTTTGAAACAAATGAGCGAGAATGTAAAACATTGGAACTACAAAGCAGAAGAGGAGGCAGGGACGGGAACCTCAAACAACAGATGTTAATGAAATCAAGAAAAAAAACAGAAAATAATACCTGATGAGATTAGGTTGAACAGGCTGAAATACAAGCATAATAATATTATTATTATTATTTTTTCATTATATTAAGAAGAGTCAACCTTACATAGATATGAAATGTAAGTGTGTATATATTTATTTATTTATTGTGTGCTATATGTATATAGATGTATAAGTGTGGACAAAGGTACTCAGCTAGTAGCAGACATGGGAAAGGAGACGAAGTAGACTGCAACTGGGACTGCATCTGACACTGGGACTACAACTGGAACTGGGACTCCATCTGCCACGTCAACTGGCACAACTGGATCAGCTCCACCGATTAGGAGGGAAGAGATAGGAAGAGATGGTATGTTCAGCTGGTTCATTTTGGATCCAGTCGTGCTAGTTGAAGTGCAGATGCAATCCCATTTGCAGTCCCAGTGAAAGATGCAGTGACAGTTGCAGTAGTCTCCTTCTCCTTTCCCGTGTCTGCTACTGGCTGAGTACCTTTGTCCATTGTGTTTGGGGGTTGGTTTTACCAAATCAGATGGGTTTGGAATGAAGAAATCACAAAACTTAATGCATATATAATTTATTATTGTTCACACCCAGTCAGTTGTTGTCATGCTTCCTTTACCGCCCAACTATGACTCATACTTATTGTGCTTGACAACGGCTCAAATCGCTACATTCTACATTTTCTCTGACGCGTTTTCCAATTTATTTGAATTAATTCAAAAAAAAAAAAAGAAGAAGTTGAATTTAGTCTTAAACTGACCTAATTAATTAAACTAGCACAAATGCCATGTGAGACACGGGGGGCAATTATGGTATTTGTATTAACCAAACAGCTAGAAAGTCAATCTTGTGCAGGTAACATATAAAATAATTTATTTACCAACAATTCCCTCCAAAAACAAAGATTGAGAATTGAGAAAGAAGAAATTACACGCTTAAACAACCTTACAGTAATTAGCGGAAAAAGTAGATATTCCCAAAAGAAAGAAAGAAACAAATTAAAAAATTAATTTTCAAATATTTTTTAATCTCATATTAATAATTAAATTCTACATAAAATGAGTGATATTTTGATGTGATCAAATTCTCTAATTGAAATAACCTATTTTTAAATCATTTATATTTATAAATAAATTTTATAAGTTGTATTTTTTCCCCAATGAAAGTTCTATTTTACCTAACGCTAATCCAAATGCATTAAACATGTGGGGATTGCATATAAAAAATACGGTTGATTGTATTTTGTTCAAAATAATGTCCAAGTGTTGATTGAGAATCTCATAATTGATTTTAACCAAAATAGGGTGTTTAATTTATTGTCTCATGCGAAAAACAAGGTTTTCATAAATAATTGATTTTCAATGTGGCTGTGAAAGAGGCAAATGAAATACAAATACCCTCCAATGCCCCTGTGTGAGTTTGAGATCTCAAATTCAAGTTTACGGGGATGTAGGAAAAAGTCTAGAGTTACTCAAATATTGGATATGACATGAAGTCGTGCCCGAACAAATTTCAGCACTATTCAAAAACTTCACCCCATGACAAAATAAAATTTACTCGTTATATTTAACTCTTGATTGTTCAGTGCCATATAAAACCTTACTCTCATGCCAACATAAAATCTATTTGTTACATTTGAGTTCTGATTTTTTAATTCCCTGAACCTAACCCCAATGCAAATGCTTGGAGTTTTGGTCGGGGTTGGGGTAAGGTTTGTCATTTAAGATAGATAGCCACATTTTAAAAAAAAAAAAAAAATCTCAAGTAGCAGGCTCAATAATATTTTGAAAAACCTCTTTCAGGCCCAAAATAAATCTTTGAACAGCCTCTTGGTCTAACTGGATTTAGAAATCACAATGCCTAAATACAGGCCGAGGCCCATTTCTTCATTTTCGGCTTTCCCTCCGTCGACCCTCGGTTTTGTTGACCTCTTTGTCGTCTCCGAGTTCGCTGCTTGCCTTGCTTGCTTTTTACCCGAAATAATTAGAGAAATAAAGAGTTCGCTGCTCGGGAACTCGGGGTTGGAGAATAGAGAACCTTCGCATCCAATAACTGTAAGCCCCCTGCTCGTTCTTGCATTCTTCGTTTTCTCTCTCTTCCCAACTCTCTTCGAACGAATTCTCAGTGGCTCAACTGGGCCCGTTGAATGTTTCTTGGATCCGTTCTTGCGGGGAAGAATTATTTAGGATACTATGACTGGTTTCTCCGGGAAAAAAAAAAATACTTCAAAAGATATACCCATTTAATTATTCAGTGATGAGTTGAAGGTTGGTTTTGTTCGTTTGGGGGACTGAGAATATAACTTCGGATTTTGGTGAATTTTTATTTGCCGACCTCTTGTTTAGTATGAATAGGTAGAATTTCAGGGGAGTGTGAAGTTGAACTCGTCACTAGGGCAGGAACTGTGGTTCTTTTAATTTCAGATTGGAATTATGGAAACTCCATCTTCTCACGGATCCGTTTCAAAGCGGGCTTTAAGAAGGAAATCTAATTTGCGGAACTATGATGAGAATCTGATGGATGAATTGTTTGAAAAAGAGATAGGGAGTAGTTTGAAAAAGAAGAGCAAGACTAAAGAAGATATAGAGAAAGAGACTGAAACTGAGGCTATGATTGCCTTTTCTCTTGGGTTCCCAATTGATGCGCTTCTTGAGGACGAGATTAGAGCTGGGGTTGTGACACAATTGGGTGGGAAGGAGCAGAATGATTACATTGTTATAAGGAATCACATATTAGCTACATGGAGAAGTAATGTAAGGACGTGGTTAACCAAAGGGCAGATCAAAGAAACTGTTAGTAGTGAGTGTGAACATTTGATAAATTCTGCCTATAGTTTTCTTTTATATAATGGGTACATAAATTTTGGAGTTTCACTGTCAATCATTTCTCAGATGCCTGAGGCGTCTGAAGGGTCTGTAATAATTGTTGGTGCTGGCCTTGCTGGGTTAGCAGCAGCAAGGCAGCTCTTGTCATTTGGTTACAAGGTAGTAGTACTAGAAGGTAGGAACCGGCCTGGTGGAAGGGTTTATACTCAAAAGATGGGACTTGAGGGAAAATTTGCTGCTTTAGATCTTGGTGGGAGTGTTATTACTGGCATTCACGCAAATCCTCTAGGAGTTTTGGCTCGGCAGCTTTCTATACCACTTCATAAAGTCAGAGACAATTGCCCTCTGTACAAGCCAGATGGAGCACCAGTTGACAGGGCAATGGATTCAAGTATTGAATTCATTTTCAATAAATTGCTAGACAAAGTTATGGAATTGAGGCAAATTATGGGTGGATTTGCTAATGATGTATCTCTCGGATCAGTGTTGGAGACGCTCAAAATGTTGTATGCTGTGGCCCGAAGTACCGATGAGAGGCAACTATTGGATTGGCATCTTGCAAATTTAGAGTATGCAAATGCTGGATGTCTTTCAAATCTGTCAGCTGCCTATTGGGATCAGGATGACCCTTATGAGATGGGTGGTGATCACTGCTTTCTTGCTGGTGGTAATTGGAGACTGGTAAAAGCTCTATGCGAAGGAGTCCCTATTTTTTATGGAAAGACTGTCAATGCTATTAGATATGGAAATGAGGGTGTTGAAGTTATTGCTGGGGACCAAACCTTTCAAGCAGATATGGTGTTATGCACTGTACCTCTTGGAGTACTAAAAAAGAAAACCATCGTTTTTGAACCTGAATTACCTGCAAGAAAGCTGGCAGCGATAGAGAGGCTGGGGTTTGGGCTTCTGAACAAAGTTGCAATGGTTTTTCCTTATGTGTTTTGGGGGGAAGAGCTAGACACATTTGGTCATCTCAATGAGCATAGTCATCAACGGGGAGAATTCTTCTTATTTTACAGTTACCATACTGTTTCTGGAGGTGCAGGACTTATTGCACTGGTGGCTGGTGAAGCTGCGCAAGCCTTTGAATATACAGATCCATCCATTTTGCTCCATCGTGTTTTAAACACCCTCAGAGGTATTATAATGCTTTATGCCTCAGCAACAAAAGATTAGATGCCCCTTTGTATCACATGTTTGTTTATTGAATTTTGGAGCCCTTTGTATTATAATGCCTTTTTGTTTCTGCAGGTATATATAGTCCTAAAGGCATCCTTGTACCTAATCCAATACAGACAATTTGTACTAGATGGGGCAGTGATCCTCTTTCTTATGGTTCATACTCTCATGTCAGTGTGCACTCATCTGGCCATGATTATGATATTCTTGCTGAAAGTGTTGGAAACCGGCTGTTCTTTGCTGGTGAGGCGACTAGTAGGCAATATCCAGCGACAATGCATGGTGCTTTCTTGAGTGGCTTAAGAGAAGCATCTCGCATTTACCAAGCAACTCATCTTCGACAAAATAATCCTAGGAAATATGTGTCCAAGATTATTGGGCCATACAATGATGTATTGGCAGATCTATTCAAGAAGCCTGATCTGGAATTTGGAATGTTTGCATTACTATTTGATCCTTCCTCAGAAAACCCTCAGTCAAAGGGGCTTATGCAAATCACTTTTGGTAATGCCCAAGATAGTTGCAAGGATGAGTTATCAAGTAGCTATCTGAACACCGCAAAGCTGCCATTGCAACTTTATGCTGTTGTATCTCGTGAACAGGCATCCCAGCTGCAGCAAATTACTGAAGGGGATGAAAATAGATTGTCATATCTGATAAAAAACCTTGGCTTGAAGCTTGTGGGGTCCAATGCCTTAATTAATGAAGGCAATTCTTTAGTAGCTACCATTGCTAGCACCCGAAGAGGCAGGGGAAGGAATCGCTTAACTTAAGTGGGCAAACCCCATGGATGATAGTTTCTGTATGTGAACATGCCCCATGATTTTCTTGTGCCAGGCCTATAAAAAATATTTACCAGGTAGGTTATTGATTTGTTGTCAGAGATAGAAGTTTCTACAAAGGTTTTGACCAGAGATGATTTTATGCCAGAAGGCAGTCTTGGGTCTCCTTGACTTGTAAGCTGTGTATCATATAGCCATAGCGTAGATCAATTTATGTGACTGTAAGAGAATTTTAGTCTGTTGAAGGCTTTGTATTATCTGTTCATTGTGACACTGGAGTGATGGTTCAGTACACAAGAGTGGTACCAGACCAAACCATTGTACCATTTATATTCAAGGCCTGAGTTCAAATCAAATAGACATTAAAATGCACCCAGGACATCATGTGGATCAAAACTCAATGTTCATGTATGCAATGTCTTTGGTCTTTCTTTGATTCCATGGGATCAAAAATTGAATTGGACCAGTCGGTTAGTGAACCCTCTGAACCAGCCTTTTTTTTTTTTTTTTGTGAACTGTTTTTTTTTTTAAAAAAAAATTGAACCATGTTTCTAAGTTATGCTTTATAAGCCTTTAAAAAGAAAGACTAGTGAGCAAATGAGTAATAAATCAACTAATTTAAATTAAAAGAAAACTACTGAATTGGTGCATGGTCTGATCCGAAATTGAGGGAAACTGGATTTGACTATTTGCTCAAGAGATGAAAGGTATAAGTATTATATTCCAATCATGAAAAAATTACATTAGAGGAGTATACTTCTACACTAGAAGTAGATAATTTGCAATATATGACAGATGAAATTTTTTTGTTTGAAAAAATTGAATCTTTTAAAAGAGAAATTAAAATTAGAATTGGATGCAGGGGTACTGATGCCTTGGTTGATTGCGCAACTCCTGTCGAATTTGTTGGATAATCTTGATTATTTGCCACCATAAGCAAGCAGAACTGAAATGCAAAAACACAACTTTCTGGATCTTCGGTTCAATAGTTATTTATTCTAATTGAATTCCCTGCAATTACTAAGCAGCTAATAACTCCACCAACCACAATCTTTCAACATCAGTTTCATTAAAGAGGCTATTGGATACCAACAGAAAGCTTCTCTACAAAGTGCACAAATAGAAGACAGCATGAAGACAACAATGATAAAGTAAATAAAAGAAAGAAAGAAAGACAGATAAATTCAGTTAGTTCAGTTCATCTTTTTCCAAAGGGAAAATCAGAAATTGCATTATTCATCCATGAAGAGCCTAAAAAGGCTTTCCTTCGTTCATGAAGTCGGTGCACTCTCTGCAATTGCAGTTCAGAAAACGGCACTTGAGACAGCCAGTGCAATTACAATACTTGCAGCCCTTGCACTGCTTCACCAAAGGACAACCTCGGTATATCTTTCGATTCTCTCTCTCTTCTTTGTCCTCACAGCTTATTCTGAAACATAACAAATTATTGTGTCTATCACAAAGTGTAATAAACTAATTATAGATAGATATAATAACTTGACATTCATATGCATGTGTGTGTGGGTTCAATTCGTAAGGTTTGATTTGGTCTGCTTGAGTCCTGCTATATCAATATTGCTGTGACTTCTGAAGTCAAGACTGCGACAAAAACACGACAAATCCAAACATAAAAATCATCAACTCCCTCCTGTCCCTGATATAGGAGTTTTTTTTTTTTTTTTTTTATTAGTAATATAGGAGTTATTTGCGAATATGGATTTAATCGCAAATATAATATCTTGATTTATTTTGTCTCATATATTTATTATTTTCCTCCAAACTATTGTCACATGGGGTTATTTCAGGTCAAATTTGTTGTAATCAACTAATTATCTTATTTCCTTGATCTACCTGAATTAGTTTAGTAGCAATTGTATTAAGGAGATGAACCAACGAGGAAGACATATCTTTTGCTCCTTGTCATGTAATTTTTCTGATGGTCTCAACTCTCAAAAGAGGCAAAAGTGTTACAAAACCAACAGTGTTTCTGTTATTATACCCAGTATGCTGTCATTTTCAATCACACTAATTCCTCACCTCCCTCAACATTCCCCTGTATTATGTATTTTATTCATATAAATATTAGCTGGTACTAAGTTCTTATGTATCTAACAATAACCACAAACTACTTATTATATACACGAAACATGACTGTTGGAAAGTAAAAAACAACAACAACCTGGCCTAAGATAAAATTTTTGTAAAAACTGAACCCTCAAGTTTTAATAAAGGGTTAAAGGGCTATTTTATCCCGGAAGTGTCAAATATGGAGTAATTATGCTTTGACCATTATCCCAATTAAGTTTGACAGTTAGTTAACCAATATGTTGAGTTGACAATTCATGGGTCGTATATGTCATTTTTATTTTGGTTTAGGTGCAATTTTGTTTCTGAAGTTTTCACTTAAGAGCTTTGTTGTCTTATAAGTTTCTAAATTGTAGCAATTTCACCTGGGATGTTATTCAAGTTAAGTTTACCTGTTAGTTGACCAAATTTACTTATTTGGCAAATTCATCTGTCATTCATTTCATTTTTTTAAAGTTAAATTTTAAAATAAGCAATTATGTTTAAAAAAAATGCATCCAATTTGAAGGATTAGAGACAATAAAAAAGGTGAAAGCATTTTGTTTTTTGAAGAGAAAATTAAAGAGGTACTTGTCTATTTTGGCGTCATTGGGGTATGGCAGCAAAGAATTTTCAATGGCCTTGTTCTTAGTTATCTTCCAAAGTGTGTTATGTATCTAGTGGTCCCCCCCCCCCCCCCAAAAAAAAAAACTCTTTGGTGAATTTGAGCTCCTCTCCATATCTAAATTTTTTTTCTTCAATGTTGTTCACATGGTTAGTTTAACATATTTAGTCAATCGACCGTCAAACTTAACCTATATAATTTCAAAGCGACATTGCTATGATTTAGAAACTTTTGGAGCAAATTTACATCTTAAAAAACAATGACATAAACGACATATGGACCGCCAATTCAATATATTTGGTCAACTAATAATCAAACTTAATTGATATAACGATCAGGGAAAAATTGCTCATCGAGAAACTTTCGGGACAAAATTGCTCTTTTGTGACAACTTCTAGAAAAAGATAGCCCTTTAACTTAAAAAATATAAACTCAAACTTTGACTGACTTTGGAAAAAATGGTATTAGTTGTTAACACATAACACTAACGCTTCGTTATCTATAGCTCATCTTTTAACAACCTTACACAGACTAAGGCAATAAGTTGATTTCTCCAAAACATTCCAGTTTTTCAAGTATACCCTTCCTTTTGCTTTTGTTCAAGCTTACAGCCTCCACATTGAGTAATGGAGGGATCTTAAGGTTGTACTTTGTGTCCTGTATAGTGACAGCTAATTACAAGTGGAGTCAGAAACTCTCCGATTAAAACTGATTATTGAGGTAGAAGAATCATATCCTACTTAATTAAGTATTCCATTGAGCATATAATTATACTACATAATAATAAGCTTTGATAACTTCTTTGATAGCTGAATTAGTGCATGTTTGAGTTAGCGTTCAAAAAATACATTTACGTAAGTCAAAATAAAATTCTTTTCATATACTTATTTCATAGACCGTAAATATGATGGACAAAAAAATCTGCAGCTCCTAATGGAATAGGTAACAAAGCAACTTTGCCGCCCACGAAACAACTTTTGTGATTTCTTTGTCTTGAGAGGGATTAGTTTTTCCATACACATAACAAGGGATCGAACTTACCACAAACTACTTATCATGTCATAGCATTTGTAATCGATGCTTGAAATTTCTATATATTCTTAAATCTTTCTTCAAAATTAAATAATGGAGTGATAAGATTATGCCTTGTCTCTTATATATTTACAGGTAATATGAGAAACTCTCCCATTGAAACTAATTGTTGAGAGGTAGGACAATTACTATACTTAAGTATTCCATTGAGCCGGTAATTATACCACATGAAGTGAGATTCAAGCATCTTATATATCTTTCCTTAATCTCTATCAATAAGTCATCTTTACAAGAAAGGTGAAACAACAATATTTCATCCTAATTCTTAATATAAAATATATTTACTTAATTTGATTATATTAAAAAACAAAGGGGGTTTTTCAAATACCTTTTGTTTGTACATCGTTTTGTTGACAGTGATTGTAGGGGTAACCCCAGACTGGTATCTGATATGAAATAAGATTGGGCGATAGCCTCCTATTTTGATTAGATTAAGAAAATTAGTTAATATTATATGTATTTTCTAAAACAACTTAGTCATATTCTTTAATTCTCTCGTTTTCTCTGCTCCATGATTATTATTGAGTAGATATTAATAAAGGTAAATTAGGAAAAAAATTAACAAATATAATAAATTTATTTTATATTTAAGATTAAAATCAACTTTCTTGATGCGTAGTGTATTATATTAAGAAAGGGAAGGAGTAATAAACTGTATATACATTTGTGACACTTCACTAACTATCCCCACAACTAACCCTTTCTAAAACTACCAACCATCAGTCCTATATATCAAATGACAGGTACGTAAGTCAGATGAGTACTACTCTTCCATAAAAAGCTATCATCCTACAAATATTGACCAACTTATACTAGTTAATAATGTTTTCTCATGGTCCCCCTCTCCCCCTAGCTAACACAAAGATGATTATAGAGGTGTGAGAGATATTAACTTACTTGGCATAAGGCCAAAGAGAGCATTCCCAGGTACTGTTATTGACAGCATCATGGTATTCCTTAATCTGCTTCATGGTACGACGACAAAACCTTCGTTGTTTGAGGCACTTGGAACAGCGAAGAAAGAGATCATTGTGGAACTTCTTGTTACGACTCACAAATTTGATCCAGTTATACACATTTGCTTTGTGACTGTAATATTTCATTATATGTGACTTCCCCAAAGCAACCTTCTCTCCTGTGTCTTCAAGTTGAACCCATATGCTACTCGTCCATTTCCTTCCCTTCACTTCTTTCATCGCTCCATGCTTCTCGAATTCCTTTGGAGTC
Source organism: Acacia confusa (assembly GCA_037074495.1). Taxonomy (NCBI): domain Eukaryota; kingdom Viridiplantae; phylum Streptophyta; class Magnoliopsida; order Fabales; family Fabaceae; genus Acacia; species Acacia confusa. Next base: position 9,305,518 of record CM073509.1, read on the forward strand.
ACTTCCACTGAAATATTATTCACATACACACACGTGTTTTCATGAATGCATGCATTTCCCACAATAATGTTTTTAGCATAAAAATATACTTGCTCTTGTCCTTGATATAAAAAATATATTTACCTGATTTGATTAGATTAAAAAAGTTGAACCAAGTTAATTAATATTGCATGTATTTTCTAAAACACCCTAATCATCTTTCTTTAATTCTCTCATTCCCTCTCTTTCCTTTTTGGTTATTTAGCACCGGAGGGAGTAGTATTAATCATTATATAGTAGCTAGCTAGGTAGTATGTATTGGTAACTATTATACCTTTTAATCTTTTCAATCCTTAATATGGCAGTTATTAAGAGATTCACTTTGGTTCTAAATGTATAAGACTTCAATCTATTTTATATTCCAAAATATATTATTCACACCAACCTTCTTGGATTCTTCACTACACACACGTGTTTTCATCGATATGCTGAGACAAGGAAATGACCATACGAGCATTTCCCTCAATGTTCTTAGTTTTGTCATGCATTAAAATGTATTAATCATTATATAGTAGCTAGCATATGTATTGGTAACTATAGGTTGATCAGATTGAGAAAATCAGACAGATAGTTATAGATGATAGTCAACAAACACACACACACACACAATAGTCCATTATTGTGCTGCATCGAGGAGACTGCAGGGCCACGCCCCCAAGTTTTCAAGGTTTTCTTCATCTAGTCCTAAAAGTAGGAACTAGTTTGAGGTTTGCTTTAATTCAAAATGTAAGACCTCAATCCATTTGGTTTCCTAAATTTATACTTTTTTTTCCTAATTATCTGTGGTGATTGCAAAAGTAAGAGATATTTCATTAAGGATGGTTTCAATACAAATAATTAAAGAAGGTATTTTAGAGAAATCAATACAATTTTTGTTATACCAATAACAAACTTAATGATTTCCTTACGTTTGCCTCTCAGTTATCTACAAGCTTTTACATTAAAGTGAGGAAGTAGTAGTATATAAGTGCTTCACACATCTATCCTCACAATTTATAGAAAATTTTAACCATGTGTTTTTTAGTTTTAAGTCCTCATACTTAATTTCTCTGACTCCACCCTTTTATATAGATGAATAGTTAATCTGTGTGTGTGTGTGTTCCTAAATTTAAGATCTATTTTGTAATTTAAATTGTCCTACAAACTAAAGTTTATATTAAGAACTAAAGGTAGTTGTGATGGTTATAAATACTTCCACAGGTGAAATTTGTCACCGCTCAAATGAGTTTTTAAAACTTACGAGTATCTCATTTAAACCTCTTTAGTTATCAGTATAAAGATAAATGAATAAAGATACAAATAGAGAGGGACTTGCCTTCTTGTAGCAAGAGTTGGCCTATATATTTATTTGTGGTGGATAATTTATAAATTCTTCTACAAATTTTTTCAACTGTAGAGTCTGCTACGACAGTTCATTATGAGTTTACAAAACTTAACTACTAGTATTAATTAATTAGTACAAAGATACATAGATATATGAATGAATGAACGAATAAAAGATAAAGAGAAGGGGTTTTTTTGCCTTGGTCGCAGCCTTCATAACATTGACAAGTGATCAAGAATTGACCATTGGTTTTGAGTTTAAGTCTGCCACCAAAGTCTCCATATTTCTTGTTGGTGAAACCACATCCAACTTCTACATAATTTGGTCCTTTCTCATATCCTCTTATTCCTTTCAGCTCTTCTTCATTCAATTTCAACCTCTTCCTTTTACCCTCCCCCATCACCTTTCTATTTCCCTTCCCTGTTCATTAAAAAAAAAAACACATAAAAGAAATCAAAATTGATGAGTTGAGTGATTTATAAATTTATATACTCCCTTTTAATAATCTAAATTAACATGACCAAAATCTTAGGGAGAAAAATTGCCCAAATACTATAATGTTTTTGGCTAAGATGTATAGAAGTTTTGAGTATTAAAAACAAACAAACAAACAAACAAAGTGATGATTAATTGAAATTGCTTTCTTACAAGGTGATATAAGGTGTCATATCTAACTTCTAAATTATTAATTTGAACAATTCATTGTGATTACGATATTTATCATAACTTTAGATTTTCTCTGCATAAATGAAAGGAATCAAAAGATTCAATAGTTATATAAAATTGTCTCTTGAATCAACAAAAAAAGCATCAATAGATCGAACATATAATTACCTACAAACTTCAGACTAGAAATGTAAAGGGGGAAAGATAGGGGTAATATTATATCCGACCTAATTACATGAAAATAGAGGTCTGAAATATGTGAATCCCCTCAAAATTATTTAAATTTTGGGGAGAAGAAAATATATAATAGATGAACTATATTATTATAAACATGTAAAAAAGAATTTATTCATATGACAATCATATGATTAGAAGACTAAACTCATAACCTGTATGCATGACATCTCACTGTTTTAGTTGAAAACATGAAGAAAATAAGATAACAATGAGTATAAATTACCTCGCAACATTTTAATATTATTAAGCTGTTTTGAGAATCGCTTCTTCCGCGTTGTTTTCTAAATGCTCTAATTTAGGGATTTAGCCCGATTTGGTTTCTTGTAAATTCATAGCATACTAAGAAAGTGGCACCATTCCTTTTATATTAATGGAAATAATATTAATGTATTTTTAAAATTGTACATTTCTGTGAGCATTACAATTTAGAATGGCGTTACTCATGTGTTAGACCCACGAATCAAAAGACTATCCAATTTTGAAATGACTGGACATTTTGTGATAACTAAAATGCTAAGGCCAGTGACTTGTTACAAAACTTATCAATTATCATAGCATGATTTATTTATGAATAGTATTTTTATTGCATGAAACTACTATGTATGTGATGCGCGCTAATTAATAATTCTTAATATAAGAACTGGTTTCAGTCATTTTGTAATATAAATTGCATTGTAAATGAAATCTTATATTAAGGACGAGAAACAATATATATTTATTATTTTTGCTTAATTAACATTAATGATATTTCTTCTATTATTATTATTTTTATTCAAGGGTCTAAAAATACTTCTAAAAGATAAAGTCATTTTTCAATTCTTTTTCCAATATCAGTTAACCCAATTATTGTTATACTATTTTGCATAATTTTTAGCAAGGTTTTGATGTCTTGATCGTTGTCCTTCTGTTTGGAAAAAAAAAAATTCGTTGTCCTTGTACTTATTTATCTCTAGCCAGTGTTTATCCTCCTTTTTAAAAAATTTCCCCCCAATGTATTTGGCATATTTCTCACAGATTCAAGGTATGAAACGAGCAATTAATATATGGAGACTTGCTTAGGAATAAATTTGACTTACATCGTCAAACGAGATTCTATGAATATAAAAGTATACCATTCGATTCGGCTGCCCTTGTTTGTTCCATTATTACTTGATTACCATAGTATTAATATTTATTACCATAAGTTTGACAAAAAAAAAAAAAAGATTTGGTACTTATGAGCTTCAATGTGTTGGGCCATGTTTAATCATATCGATGCATTTGTTTGGATCTAAATCACTGTTCTGTTTCAACTGTATAGTTGATATGATTTGGAAGTAGTCCGTTTTTGCCTATTCACATTTTTTGCCCTGCAACTCATGGACATTATTGGTTTTTATGATGCCAACGGTTGCGACTAGCACTTTGGTGGTAGCACCGGTTATGGCCATGAAGAAGCTTGGGGACGAGATGCCCTTGATGAAGCTTTTTCAGATATTGTTGGGGCTGAATTAGCTATAGTTCGCTCTCAGGTTTTCCCTTTTTCTTTTGTTACTGTTGTCATGACTTTGTATTGAAATGAATGACATAAAATATTAGTAGTCATAATGTTTTCTTCTTATCTTCAGTTCTTCTCAGGTACCCATGCTATCACATGTGCTTTATTTGCTCTTTTAGGGCGTGGGGATGAGGTAACACACACTTTATTGCATAATTCATTATCTTCATTTTTTGTGCACAACTTATTTTTACAGTACTGTAATATATCTAGTCCAGTTGATAATTGATACTGCAGTACTGGAGTTATGATTTAGACTGATATGGCTGTCAGCTTTTGACAGTTGCTGATGCTTCCTATGACACCTGAGAGGAAGTGATTGGAAAGAGGGACTCTGGGGGACTGGGTTCTCATCAAGATTTTGGGGTGAAATGCCAAGTTCCGGTACGATCCTGGTATGATACTGGTTATTTAATTCTGGCTATAATTTATGAAGCTCCGAAAATTTTTTATCAGGTAGCCGAGGATGGTGGACTTGACTTGACTGGAATGCCTTGATGATTGCTGTCAAACCCAGAACGAAAGGTGCACTAATACAAAGGTCATGTGGATATTCATGGCATCTGAGTTTGAATGTCATTGAAATAGGGAGGGCAATAAAGATTGTTAAAGTAAGGTTGTTGATATTGTAATTTTCTTTATAATTATATGCTTATAAGTTTGCACTCTTCAATGAAACTACCCAGATTTGTATAAGTTTACAGCTAACACTATTTCATATTTTAAAGTCTTGTGGTTTATCTATCTAAATGACTAGAGTTTTATGTCTATTTTGTTTATTGATAATATAATTTTAGAGAACAAGGGAAAAACAAATGTTTGCAAAGGTATTATTTTCAGAATTGTAATCCTATGTTGCATATAAATAATGATAATTTTTATTCTGCATCAAAGAAATTGAATTTCTAACATTATATTAGCATCAATCATACCCTTAAAAGCCTCAGTTTTTCCCCCTTAATAATAATGTCATTGCACGTAGGAGACAGAGATAAAAAGGCATTAGGGGTAACATTTTTAAGCAGATAAAGTTAGTAACAAAGTAGTATATCAGCATGCACAGCTCCCCGTATCCACTTCATGAAACACTCTCTTTTAAATGTGCAGATGCAGGAAGTAAAAACATGCCAAGTTGACATTTTTAGTTTCACGCATATAAAGTATAAGACAACTGTAATACCCTAAAATTTGACGTAGGATAAATATCATAAATTTGTAGAATATACCTATTGAAAATAGGTGAATATGAGGTCTCAAACACTTTGTATTGAATTCATCTTGTTATTGGAACAATTTCTCCTAAGATTGAATAATGCGCGAAAAGGTCCCTAAAACATTAGATACTTTGCAAATAGGTCCCTAAAATATTTATGGGTTATAAAATACCTTGAGAAAATTATGATAAAATCCTAAAAGACAACTAAATATTTATTAAAAATTGGAAAGTATGTTGTCTTTAATTTAGGTAATTTATTAAATTATTACCTTGAAAAAATTACAGGAGAAAAATCTAAAAGTATTGGGGGACCATATTGAACCCCATGATTTTTAATATTATGCATGGTGCATAAATTACCAATGTCAGTGAAATAGTTGTGAGATAATAATTATTACTAATTAAGAAAATTGTCAACAATTAGTAAGTGATTAATTAGATGATTAATGACTAATTGTTTAGACATAAGATAAAGAGAAAAAGTTGGAAATTACTTGATATATATATATATATATATATATATATATATATATATATATATATATATATAAACGAAATTATGAAGAAAAATAGAGAAAAATTAAAATGGAAATTAAGGAAAAATATCTAAGATATTTAGTAATTAAATAATATTATAATTGTGATATTTTATACAGGATAAACGAGAACGGATAGAAATAAAATCCTATCTAGAAAACCATGAACTAAGTTTCTAGAGTCAGAGTATATTATAAACAAGTGAATTTTTATCTCGAATTAGGCTCTCTCCGAAGTCATTTCCGTAACTGACGAAGTGATCATGAGATAAGGCCAAGAAGATATTTTGTGAAGTTAGAACAGATAGTAGAAATGAGAACCGATGAAAAATAATTCATAAACTGGAATCCGGGGATAAGTTGGTAAAAACCAGAGTATATTATTAATCAATGGATTTTTATCCAGAAGTTGACGTCGGTAGACGCAATTTCCGTAGCCAACGGCGTTTGGCCGAAATATTCAGCAGACAACGGAATGTCCTTAATGAGATCAAAAATTTAGATAACCCAAGTATCTTGAAAGAGAAAGAAAAGATCTTCAGGACCTTGCTCCCGGAATTTTGAGATTTCCCAAGATTACGCGATTAGGACACCGAACAGGGAACTTTATCAAATAAAGGCACATATATCAAGAGACGATGCAAGCATGACATCACTTTGATGACTCAGGATGACGTCATCATAGTGAGGTGTAAGGCCAGGATCGTGCCACCTCAAAAAAGTGCGATCCAACGGTCAGAAACTGACCAGACAGAGTTCAAGGGAATTACCGAAATGCCATTGGTTTTTTCTATAAATAGCCTTTACATTTCTCTTCATTCTTCACAAATCCTAGAGCTTTCTAGAGAGAGATTTTAGAGAGAAGGAAGAGTCTGTGGAAATAGCAAAGTGCCGGGTAAGTTCTTCGGTCCCTAGTCTTTAGTCTTAAGTTCTTTCGGTAGTTATAGTAGAAATGCTAGAATAATCTCTAATCTTCCAAGTCAGTTTAGATATCATGTTTTAGGGATAGATATGATATTTATTTCAGAAATATATTGGAGAAAGAGGTATGTCAAAATCTTGGGTGATTAGGATTAAAATAGCGAAGCTCTGGCAAAATCTCGTCGATTTGTCAACCTAAGGGCAAAATGGTAATTTGTACCTAAAATGCCTATTATGATATTAAATATTCATAAACGTGATATCATCCTTATAGGATATCTGAAATCACGAACCGTTGTTTCTGTTGTTACCGTCGTCGTATCGCTGTCAAACGTAGTATTCCGCCAAAAATACCGTATAGCGTCAACGAAGGTACGTTCGCGTACTAGTAACTTTAACACTTGTGTGTCTTGTATGCCTATATATGATTGTTGATTCATGTGTTATGAGCATGACTGTGGTTTCAGTCGTTTGCCTACATTCAGGGTATAGCTATGGATTTAGTTTGACACGGGTTATAGTTTTGATAACACCGTTTGTATGTTTTCCTAGCGTTGAGGACACAATGGGCCGTCGTGGCACTGGTTATGTGCAAACATGGTCGTACATGCATGAGCTGTGTGCTATGTGTGATGTTTTTGACATGCATTTGTTGTGTTTATATACCGTATATGTAAATATGAGGTTAACCGTTACCTGGGGTCCGTATGCATGGGACCTCAGCTCTTAACATAACTTCAGGATCGGGAGGTCCGAGGACCGAGGAGAAAGGCAAGAAGCACTTATAAGAACTCGGCTGAAGACCATCTTTTGTTGTCACGGCATGGGTAATGTCAAGGGAATACCTCTGTAGTTGTTTACTTCAAAAACTCTCGGTCTTTGTACCGTTTCTGTAATTAGTCAGACTTACGGCATTTTGAATATATGTATCAGTTACTCTCTTGCTCCGATGCTCTACTCTGATGAAAAAAAAATTATACTGCTTTTGAAAAGTTGGGATGTTACAACAACCTTGGTAGCTGATTAGTCTCCTATTCTGCTATAACCTTTTTCATTTACCATCTTCACCAATGCAAAACCCTGACCCTGAGTACACAATAGAGGACATCACCTGGGAAATTATTCCTTGTAATTTGAACATTTTACTCATAGTTTCTTTGCTCTGTGACCTACCTGTGGAATTCCTGTATGTATTTGTACAGATGCAGAAACCCGACTGCTTAGTCATGGTTGACAATTGCTACGGTGAATTTGTGGAAAGCATTGAACCTCCCATGGTGGTATGTGACAGCATGATGCTATATGCAATACGTCATTCTAAAACTGTATGACATTTTACTGTCCTTTGGTTTTCAGGGTGCAGATTTGATTGCAGGAAATTTGATAAAAAATCCAGGAGGAACAATTGCACCATGTGGTGGATATGTTCAGTGGTGGACCATGGGATAAATATTTGGGGTTCAAATGTATACTCATTTTTTTGCTCTGAAAAGTCTCCATATATTACCAATGCAAAGGAGTACCGATTACACAGATGAATAAAGACAGCAACAGAAAAACAGATAGCAAAGGAAACCAAGGAAAACAACCTGATACAGCAGGCCAAGACAAGAAAAACTGAACTAACAGAAATAAAGCAGAAAACAGATGAAAGGAGATAAGATAGTAGAACACCAAATATCAGAGAGGGAGGAGGAGGTCTGTCACCAGCGACATCTTCAGCCTCCAAAATGTCCAAAGTCAGAAGAGAAGTAAAAGAGGGTGTTGGCGGTGAAACCATGGTACACCCTTTTATAAACATTAGCTGCAGACATAATTTTTGACTTAATTGCCATAGTGCCATCTGTAGTAATCCAATCCCTTCTTTCCTTTCTCTTTGACTGAATGTATAAAATAAAAAGGGAATTAATGAATCTTGATTGGGTGATTTAGGCTGGAGCAAATTGAGCGAGAATTTAATTTGACCTTATGACTTATTTATAATTACAATTATAGTCACTATTACTCAAATTCCATCATGTGCTTGGTTTCATGTGATGATGCTTCTTCTCCCCCTTGGTGCACACTCGTCCGAAATCATATGGCCCATTTAGAAGGTTTTTGATCCATTTTGTTGACTTGTAACATATGCTCATGTTTTGTTAAATTTAAATAATTATAAGACTTGTGGCAAAAATTCATACAAATTGCAATTATAACATTCATTCAATTTTTCTCATAATTTCCAGCAAGACTCATGTGACTTATTTTCTTTCCTTTTTAGTCAAATTTAATGCTCTTTAGTTAAATTGACCCTTTAGTTAAAATTCACAATTACATATAACATTCATTCAGTTTTTGGGTATTTTGAGTAAAATTGACCCTTTAGTTAAAATTCACCATTTCTTTTCACCAATTACATATACAACATTTAGGTAATTTATCAGAGCAAGTTTTGGGATATTACACGCAGGCCCATCCCTCCATTCATTTATCCTTGATGCACGAGCCACCCTTCCCCTGGATACAAACATCCACTGCCCGAAAGGATCGAACGACGAAGTCTGGTTTTTCTTGCACCTTTTCCAGCTGGATTTCATTTGTCTCAATGAGCTAGCACCTATATATATTTCCTTGATGAGCATTTTTCTTCTAGGGACATACCTCCCTTTGGTGACTATACTTGCCACATTCAAAACAAATCAATTTGAGACCCTCACACTCAACATTAAAAACTTCTCCAGTAGCCACAACTCTCGTTACCAAACTTTTATGCAAATCTAGTTCAACTCAAATCCTGGCATAACGAGCTCTCTTCACCTTCTCATCCATTGCGGTGTGGTCTGACAAAGTGTTTATATCCACACGCAGCAGGTGACCAATTCTTTTCCCGAAGTCTTTGAATGCAATGCTTGTTATAACATAGCGCACCAAAATCTGGGGTATTTGAACCCACACATTACAGTTCATCCAAATTGATTCTTGAAAGGATCAAAATAGGGAGTCTATCTTTGCACTAAAATGTGGCGATGAGCAATCACTCAAGGTCCTTCATATAAAACTTTTCTGTAGTGCTCTTTCCATCCATCAGAACTTGTAAATCTCACAATGAAATAATTATTTGGCACATCAATCAATTCAAACTTTGATAATCCCCAGATTTTAGTTAAATGCACCTTGAGCATATAAAGGCTGAAATGCTTCCCCAACACTATTAGTATTATCACTAAAGAGAAATTACAAAGCTTGCACCACTGATTATACTCTTGATTGCATGTATTAAACAATTTTAATTTAATGATCTAAATATATTAATTTAATAATAAAAATATAAAAACTTTGATTTCATTTGCCATGATGGCTTATCGTAGTTTAATAATCCAAAAATATTATATTAAGAAATCAAAAATAAAATATGCTCTTTTTGAGTTGCATAATCATCATCACCTATGTTTGAGTTTGATGCATCAATATTTTTTGGTGGAAACATTAATATAATGGTCTTACAAATATAAGACCAAAATTATACTTTATAAAATTAGGGGTTAAAAGCATAGCTCATAAAACTAGAAAAGTATACTTTAGCCATAATATTAATATTTACAAATATAATTAAAATATTGAATTTTTAAACTCTGACTAATGTCCCAAGCTCATGGATCATGGTTGATGGGAGAATTCGCGGACGGTTCAAATCAATAAAATTGTAAGCGTTTTGCCAAATAAAAAACATATAAAAAAATTTAAAATCTAAAAATAATAAAACATACGGAGAGTATTAGGTAAGGTTTAGATTAATTATAGTAGATCCAGAAATTCAAGTAACGGTGATTATATAAATTAGTTTCGACCTAGCATCAGTTTTTTCTTAATTTTTATTTTTATTTTCTGCCTCACACGTTCTGGTTTGAAACAAATGAGGGAGACGAATGTAAAACATTGAAACTACAAAACAGAAGAGGAGGCATGGACGGGAACCTCAAACAACAGATGTTAATAAAATCAAGAAATAACAGAAAATAATACCTAATGAGATTAGGTTGAACAGGCTGAAATACAAGCATAATAATAATATTATTATTATTATTATTTTATTCATTATATATTAAGAAGTGTGTGTATTTATTTATTGTGTGTGTATTTCTATATGTATAGTGTGGACAAAAATACTCAGCCAGTAGCAGACATGGGAAAGGACACAGGAAAGGAGAAGGAGACTGCAACTGGACTGCATCTGTCACTGGAACTGCATCTGCCACGTCAATTGGCACAACTGGATCAGCGCCACCGATTAGGAGGGAAGAGATAGGAAGAGATAGTACGTTCAGCTGGTTCAATTTGGATCCAATAGTGTCAGTTGAAGTGGCAGATGCAGTCCCAGTTGCAATACCAGTGACAGATGCAGTGCCAGTTGCAGTCTTCTTCTCCTTTCCTGTGTCCTTTCCCGTGTCTGCTACTGGCTGAGTATCTTTGTCCACACTTATACATCTATATACATATAGAAATACACACACAATAAATAAATATATACACACTTACCTTTCATATCTATGTAAGGTGACAGATGCAGTCCAGTGACAGATGCAGTGCCAGTTGCAGTCTCCTTCTCCTTTCCCGTGTCTGCTACTGGCTGAGTACCTTTGTCCATTGTGTTTGGGGTTGGTTTTACCAAATCAGATGGGTTTGGAATGAGAAATCACAAAACTTAATGCATATATAATTTATTATTCTTCACACTCAGTTGTTGTCATGCTTCCTCTACCGCTCACCCACCACTCATACTTATTGTGCTTGACAACTGCTCAAATCGCTACATTCTACATTTTCTCTGACGTGTTTTCTAATTTTATTATTATTTTACCGAATAATCAAGTTTTATTTGAATTAATTCAAAAAAAAAAGTTGAATTTAGTCTTAAACTGACCTAATTAATTAAACTAGCACAAATGCTATGTAAAGACACGGGTGGGCAATTATCGTATTTGTATTAACCAAACAGCTAGAAAGTCAATTTTGTGTAGGTAACATATAAAATAATTTATTTACTAAAAATTCCCTCCAAAAACAAAGATTGAGGATCGAGAAAGAAGAAATTACACGCTTTTAAGCAACCTTACAGTAATTAGCGGAAAAAGTAGATATTCCTAAGAGAAAGAAAGAAACAAATTAAAAAATTAATGCTTTCATCAAATAGCAGGGAAGTCGTTACCGTAAGTGTTTAATCAAAAAAAAGTTGAGAAGTTGTTTTTTTAAAAAAAAAAAAAAATTGAACCAAAGTGGCTTTTGCTTTTGTAGTCGTTTATGCAGGTAGTAGCCAAATTCTCCTCTGAAGTGATTTAACAATATCTTCTCCCTGCCCTAAATTGGAGATCAAATTCTACACGTTTTTGTTCAATTTTCTAATTTAGAGTCAGAGGCAAAAGGTTTGGATGTTTAATAAAGTGCCTCCTTTTGATCCCATTCTAATGTTTCAAATTTTCAAATATTTTTTAATCTCATTTTAATAATGAATTCTATATAAAATGAGTGATATTTTGATATGATCAAATTCTCTAATTGAAATAACCTATTTTTAAATCATTTATATTTATAAATAAATTTTATAAGTTGTATTTTTTTCCCAATGAAAGTTCTATTTTACCTAACGCTAATCCAAATGCATTAAACATGTGGGGATTGCATATAAAAAATACGGTTGATTGTATTTTGTTCAAAATAATGTCCAAGTGTTGATTGAGAATCTCATAATTGATTTTAACCAAAATAGGGTGTTTAATTTATTGTCTCATGCGAAAAACAAGGTTTTCATAAATAATTGATTTTCAATGTGGCTGTGAAAGATGCAAATGAATTACAAAGACCGTCAATGCCAAGTGTGAGTTTGAGATCTCAAATTTAAACTTTTGTGGATGTGGGAAAAAGTCTTCAAGAGAGTTACTTAAAGTTGGGTATGATATGACGACTTGCCCGAACAAATTTCAGCACTATTAAAAAACTTAACCAGTGACAAATTGAAATTTACTCATCGTTACATTTAAGCCTACTCCCATACCAAAATAAAATCTACTTGTTACACTGTTTTATTCTGTGAATCTAACCCCAATGCAAATGCTTGAAGTTTCAAGAAAGGTTTTGCAAGTATTGGTAAGGTGATGGCATGGGTTGGGAATCTAGGTTGGGGTCGGGCTAAGGCTTGCCATTTTAAATAGAAAGCCACTTTTTTTTTTGTTATATGAAAATTTTAGGGAAGGGGTTGAGTTCACCCACAATCCAAGGGCAGGGCGAAATCTTCCTTCCTCCTAAGTGATATCCATGTTGGGCAGGGTGACCCGTCTATTACCCTCAAGCGTTTACCTAGGCACTCAGCAGCTAGGATGTCTCTCCCAGCGCTTTGACTAACTCCAGGATCAAACCCTCTCCCTTTGGTGAGAGTGTCTAACCCCTTTGTCAGTTGAGCCCAAAGACGAGAGGTGAAAGCCACATTTTTTTTAAAGTAGCAGGCTCAATATTTTGAAAAGCTACTTTCAGGCCCAAAATAAATCTTTGAAAAGCCACTTTGTTTTTACTCCTTGATACTATGTAAAGTAAAAAATACAAAATTTAGCCATTTTGTCTTCTTGACTATAGCTTGAAAGGATCAAATGCTTGCATCAAATGGAATTTTGCACACAAAGTCATCAGACAAGTAACTTCCTGGTGTGTATAGGGAGAAAAGCAAATCAAGTACATTAACCTTTTTTTCTCCCCCGTTTTTGACTATATCCAGTTTTTCTATTTTATAACATAGTGGAATTATGATCTTTTGACAACATTAAAAATCCTTAAATAGGGCTATTGCCCTTAGTAATAATTTATTAAAGTGTAGGCCCAATTTTGATTTTGATAATTTGAGATGGACTTAATTAGGATTTTCCTTTATATTTATTCTATTTCTTTCTCTTACTTGCACCTACAAAAAATGACATATTTGGAAAAATGTTTGTTTTAAGCATACTTATAATTTATACTCCATTTGATTCTTAATATAAGACATATTTATCTAATTTTTTTATACTAAAGAATTTAGTTGAGTAAGTTACTATGATATGTATTTTTTTTAAAAAAAAATGTAGTCATCTTCGATAAATCCCTTATTTTCTCTCTTCCTTAATTATTGTTGAAGAAGCATCAACAGGGATAAATTGAGAAAATTTTGACAAAGATGAAAACTTTGCCATACTAGTATATTTATGACAAATATTAATTTTTTAAATATGTAATCGGAGAGCGTAACTAATTTTGGTCATTTTATTAAATTATGTAAATCAGTTATGGGTTAAAGTCCAAATTTGCCACGGAAGTTTTGCGAATGGAGCGTCCAGCACCCGGAAGTTTTTGGGTACCAAATTTACCCCGGAAGTATTAAAATGGTACCAAATATACCCAAAACCGACGTAGCAAATAGATGTTTAACGTTCTGTCAGTTTTGGGTATATTTGGTCCCTTTTTAATACTTCCAGAGTAATTTTGGTAGCATTTTAATACTTTCGGGGTAATTTTGGTACCATTAATAGACCCAGCAAACCAATGTCAAAAACATAGCTCACAAACAACCCTCTGTTTTAGTTTCAGTTTTCAGCTTTGCTTTCGGATTCATTTTCAACGCCTAACAAATGACATAGAGACGAGAGAGAGACCCCTTTAAATAGAAGTTCATCGGCCAGATAAAACACAAGAGTCCAGACCCATAAACTTTCAAATAAAGAGCACAGGGCTCAAGAGGTATGGCTCATCGCAGATCAGCTGCACTTGCACGTTTGGTTGGTTTGTGTTTCACTATGATCTCCGCTGATTTGGTTACTGATACGCGATCTACTCTGTTTCACATAATGGCGTTGGATCTGTTTTGTTTACGTAAAGCTGCTGGGTCAAAACGAGAGGGAATGATAATGACAAAAGATCAATAAGTATATAGGTTGGATGTATGAGCCGAGAAGAATGGTGCTAAGATCCAGAGAAAATGAAGCTTGCTAAAAACAAAACAAAACAAAACAAAAATCTGACGTGTCTATATGATATGACAAAAATCCGGGGTAAATTTGGTACCTAAAAAAAGCTTCCAGCTGCTTGACGCTCCATTCGCAAAACTTCTGTGGTAAATTTGGAGTTTAACCCAAAAAAAACATTTCCGACATGACCAACGGACGTTTGACGTTCCGTCAGTCTTGGATATATTTGGTCCCTTTTGAAAACTTCCAGAGTAATTTTGGTACCATTTTAATACTTCCGAGGTAAATTTGGTACCCCGAATACTTCTGGGTGCTGAACGCTCCATTTGCAAAACTTCTGTGGTAAACTTAATATTTGACCCATCAGTTATTGAGTTATTATAAATAGGACAAAAGAAGGAGTAGAGTTCATTTACCTAGTCTTTCGAAAGAAAAATATAATTCCATATAATAGTCCCCGGTACTATTAAGTTAGCGTATGTGCTGTTGCTCCTAGAGTTTATGATAATATTCACTTGAAATCAAGTCGTCGGGTAATATTATTCATCACTTCACGTTTTGTGTTCTTTTCTACAATGACATACCTCGAGATTTTAAAGCTTTTCAAGGTGACTCCTTTTAAATACTTACAAATGAACATTTGAACATCTCTTTATATACTTAAAAATGAAGGTGAAACCATAAAATTTGGGGAGAATATCATTTAAGTCTCAATTTAAAAAAATAATATATTGATAAATTCAGTTGAAATCAAGTCGTCGGGTAATATTATTCATCACAATTCACGTTTTGTTTTCTTTTCTACAATGATATACCTCGAGATTTTAAAGCTTTTCAAGGTGACTCCTTTTAAATATATTTCATTTTTTGCTCGAGTTAGATTGAATCTAAAGGTTGTCCGAAGAATTTACTTTTCAAGGAAAGAAAAAAACAGATTTGCTTTTGAACATTTGAACATCTCTTTATATACTTAAAAATGAAGGTGAACCCATATATTTTGGGGAGAATATCATTTAAGTCTCAATTAAAAAAATAATATATTGATAAATTTCATAACTTGACAATAGTAGTTCTCAACTTGTCAATGAAGACTTTTCTGATATTATTTTCTATAGTTGGGATATACCCTCCTCATATTTTTCCATTGGGAAGACACTTCAAAAATAAAGTGAACCACCAAATTAAATATAAACTGCTAGGAATCAATTAAAGAGAAAGTTACATCACGATCATCGAGTTCATTGGTGAAAGAGATTCCAGCAAAAATTACAAAGACGAAGTTACATCATGATCATAACCAGATGCACATACTCAATATGCATCTTATTGAATAGTCTCTATTCTTCGGAATTCAGAGATTCTTAAGAAGATTTAGTTTAAGGTTTAGGGAATCAATTTTGGATAAATAGATAAACCCAAAAGTAACTTTCAAATTTAAACTTTTTGAAAAGTAATGTAGCTTTCAAGTTGTTTGGGTATGTTATACCCCTCATGACCATAATGCTCCCTTACAATAATAAAGGAAGAGGGGATAAGAAAGTCGAGAAAGATAACTACGGTGCTTTAGAAAATACATGTCAAATTAACTAACTTAAATAACATTTTTAATCTAATTGAGTAAATATGTCTTATATTAAGAATAAGGATAACAAATTTCTTAGTAACGACACAAAATTATAAAATTTAAGGAATAAAAAATAAATACTCTTAAATTTTTGACATATAAAATATTCATTAGCCTTCAAGTATATAATAATATATTAAACTATTCTGAAATAAAGTGAAGGATGGAAAATGTTTAGGATACTGCATATCTTGTAAAGTGTAGGGACTAGAACGAAGTTAGAATACATGAACATCACATGGTCATTAATGAACTGTGAATATCTAGACAAAAATTCAATTTCAAATAAACTAATAGCAATCAACTTCTAGCTAGAATGACATGAGTTTGACTAATGAAAAGCATTTGCCACTTGTTCATTCATCATCAAAATAAGTGGCATCATGAAATTCTTACACAGGGAAGAAGAGAAGAAAAGCATGAGTATAGGTTGAGGAAAGAAGAAAGCCACAAAGCACAAAAGATATAAAAGGAGTTTAGACTAACTTATCTAAATCAGTTTGGACTATTATTTTAAATCATTGCACCAGCCCTCTATAAATAATCCTAGGATTTCCTTATAACGCAAGTGGACATATGCAGTCAAAAACGACTTGAAGTAAAGTTCACACCATAAAATGATTGGATAGACGAGTTATAAGATGCCAACACTAGCCTTCAAGTATATAGTAATATATTCAACTATTTTGAAATAAAATGAAGGATGGAAAATGTTTAGGATACTGCATAATACAAAGTGTTGGATCCATAAGTTAGAATACATGGGTCAAGCACAATGAGTATGAGTTGAGTAGTTGAGGAATGAAGGAAGAATGACAACCGGGTGTGAATAAGAATTAACCATTAAGTTTATTGACTTTGTCGTTCTTAAACCCAGCTGATTTCGTCATTCTCAAACATAATGGACAAAGGTAATGAGAAGAATGATACTCCGCCAAAAAAGGGGCAGAGACAGAAAAGTCAAGTACCCTGCCAAGGAGAGAAATAACTCAACAGATTAGGGAAGAGATGTTAGAGAGATATGCACACCCTTCCCTTCTAAGTCCTAACCTCCCACTTAGCGTAATATACATAGATATTACGTTTCATATATGATGTAATGTTGACTTTTATATATTAATATGATCAATAAAATATTTTATTTCCATTAATACTGTGTTCAATAACAAAAAAAAATAGAAATTGAACCCCAAAATCCTATCCATTTTAAAACTTGATGAAATTAAAACTAATTGGGATAATACAAATTCTAATGAAACTCACACATACTTATGAGATCGGTGAGATTTCCCAACTCTGTCGGTTAATTGATTTCCAATGGGTGAACTAAACCAAAAACCCACGAAACAACAGCATATATACCTATCATAAACAGAAATTGGAAATTTTCCAGAGGGAGAGAGAGGAGCAAAAACTATTCTGGAAGCTTCGTTACTGCATTTCATAAAAAAACGTAGCTGTAAACAAAATGTGAAGATTCAGGGAGAGAAAGAGCAGGGTACATGTTAGTGACGTGGCAGACGGTGGCAAATGTCATCAATCAATTCGTTTTTGCGCTCCCTTTTATTTTGCCTTGACATCTTATTCTGTGTGTGATTTGAATATTTTTATTCAGTAACTTATTGTATTATTGGACCTGTATAGGTTAACGGTAGGAGTGGTGGCTTAAAAACAATCTGACTTTTATAAAATCCAGGTAGAAAAAAAGTCAGGTTAAGTTAATTGATGTATGTTTGGATTGTTCGTTTGGCTTTTTGCAGAAGTGGCTTTTATTCTAACTGAAGTATGTTTGGATTATTATTTGAAAAATTAGTTCAGATGGAAAATGATTGAAAATGACATGAATTATTTTAAAACTACATATACATATTAGTTGTATATATTGAGTTACTGGAAATTTTAATTTTAATTTTTTAAAAAATTAAATATTATTAAAAAAAATAAACAATAAAAACCTACGTTTGGAATTTTTGTAAATTGCTTTTAATTTTAGTTTTAATTTCAAGTAACTTGCTTTAGGAGCTCCAAGGAATTTTTGTCCCTTTGCTAGTAAAATCACTCATTTGGAATGAGTAAGCGAAAATGAAATGATGTTAGTGAAATCATTCATTTTATATAGTGTCAAAACGCAGGCCAACGTTTGAGACAAAGCTACAAAACTAGGCTTTTAAAAAAGTGGTGTTTTGAGCTTTTTTTTTTTTTTTCTTATTTCAACCTAGTGAACTCACCACCAATTCCAAATAGGTTGTGTTTTGGATTTTCAAGAAAAGTGGCATTTTTAGCTTCTTTTTTTTTTTTTTTAAGAAAAAGCTGAGTTAAATGCATATCGAAACAGGTCCATTAATTGTTAGTTGAATATTCCTTACCATCATAACCATGATTTTATAGAAGCTATTTTTCTTGAAATTGAGCTTTCTTATTTACCATATGCAAGCAACGGTTCATTTGTTCTTGTTCAAGTGGATGTGAGAGAAGAACAAATCTTTGTGTTTTTGTTATAAGCAACACTAGAGTTTGAAAATATTGTTGGCTCTTAAATAAATTTTGGATTTTGACTTGTTATAGTATATGTAATGAACAACTATGGTGAATTTGATATGAATTTCGTTTATGAACTTTCGAATTTTGAATTGATTCATTGCTTTTATATTAGATTTTAACTTCTTGGGTCTACCTCTATTTCTTTGCCTTCTTACAAAGTCGCAATCCTTCACTGACGTAAATTATGGCCATGTAGCTGACAACTTTCTGTCGCCAGAAGCAACGACAATGCTATTCCAAGTCCCCACCATTGGCAAAGTCTGGCTCCATGGCATCAATCCTAGCCTAGCCTCCGATCCTAACTCAGTGACTCAATGTGTCAAGATGACCTTTAGTGACTAGGGCCACAGCTCCTTTCGGTGACAAAATTTCCAGAATGCCCTCAACTATGCCAGGCTACGCAGCGGCAAGATCAAAGTATTGTTCGTAGATTCCATGGCAGTTTTGAACCTGTTGAATCTACCGTCTTTCGGAAAACAATAAAAGTTCAAAAGGAAGAAAGAATTGATGTGGACATCTTGTGGGTCCCATATGATAGTAAGTTAACGAAGGTTGTGGGCAATGGATGTGGGGAACTTTGTGTATATTTTGCAACTTTATGTACATTTTTTAACCTTCAGAAACTTATGGTGCTGAGTGCATCTTATTCATAACTTTGTTATTAAATTTGCTTCTTGGTCCTTTTGTAATACCCGGATAACTATTATCTGGAGTATTATGTTATAGTAATAAGAATGTTCATTTATAATGACTATGGTCTCAAAATATTGTATAATTAGTCTGTGTCAAAGGAAAATACTTAAGAAAGTTAAATGGAATTTATTGCCAAAAATGTGAAAAATGCATTTTAGGGCCATAAAACATGCTAAGAATATGATGACAAATCCTAAAAGGCAACTAAATATTTATTAAAAATTAGAAAGTATGTTATCTCTAATTTAGGTAATTTATTAAACTATTACCTTGGAAAAATTAAAGGAGAAAAATCAAAAAGTATTGGGGGACCATATTGGACCCCATGATTTTTAATATTATGCATGGTACATAAATTACCAATGTCAGTAAAATAGTTGTGAAATAATAATTATTACTAATTAAGAAAATTGTCAACGATTAGTAAGTGATTAATTAGATAATTACTGGCTAATTGTTTAGACATAAGATAAAGAAAAAAAGGTGAAAATTAATTAATATATATATATATATATATATATATATATATATATATATATATATATATATATATAAACGAAAATTATGAAGAAAAATAAAGAAAAATTAAAATGGAAATTAAAATAATAATAATAATAAATATCTAAGATATTTTGCAATTAAATAATATTATAATGGTAAAAAGCAAGTAAGATAAATGACCACGCATAGAAATAAAATGCTACCTAGAAAACCATGAACTAAGTTTCTAGAGTCAGAGTATATTATAGACAAGTGAATTTTTACCTCAAAATGGCCTATCTCCGAAGTTATTTCCGTAACCGACGGAGTGATCATGAGATAGAGCCAAGAAGATATTTTGTGAAATTAAGACAGATAGTGGAAGTGAAAACCTATAGAAAATAATTTATAAAATGGAATCGAGGGATAAGTTGGTAAACATCTGGACATATTATGAACGAGTGATTTATGATCCAGAAGTTGACGTCGGCAGACGCAATTTCCGTAGCCGACGGCGTTTGGCTGAAATATTCAGCAGACAACAAAATGTCCTTAATGGGATCAAAAATTTAGTTGACCCAAGTAACTTGAAAGAGGAAGAAAAGACCTTCAGGGCTTTGCTTCCGGAATTTTGAGTTTTCCCAAGATTACGCGATTAGGACACCAAACAGGTAACTTTATCAGATAAAGGCACATAAATCAAGAGATGATGCAGGCATGACATCACTTTGATGACTCATGATGATGTCATCATAGAGAGGTGTAAAGCCCAAATCAGCCCATTTCAAAAAGTGCAATCCAACGATCAGAATCTGTCCAGACGAAGTTTAAAGAAATTACGGAATTGTCATTCTGTTTTTCTATAAATAGCCCTTCATTTCTCTTCATTCTTCACCAATTCACAAGCAATCCTAGAGAGAAGTTAGAGAGAGAAGCTCTGGAGAAGGAGTAAGAAGTTCATAGCAAACTTTGGGTAAGTTCTTCGGTCTTAGTCTTTAGTTTAAGTAGTTATTTCAGTAGTTATAGTAGGAATGCTAGAATAATCTCTAATCTTTCAAGTTAGCTTAGATATCATGTTTAAGGAATAAATATGATATTTATTTCAAGAATATGTTGGAGGAAGAATTATGTCAAAATTCTGAAAGATTAAAGTCAAAATAGCGAAGCTCTGGCAAAATACCACCAATTAATCAAACTAGGGGCAAAATGGTAATTTGTACCTAAAATGCCTATTATGATTCATAAATGTGATATTATCCTCATAGGATATCTTAAATCACGAACCGCTGTTTCCGCTGTTGTACCGCCGTCGTACCGCTGTCAAACGTAACGTTTTTCGACGAAAGTACCAGATATCGTCAACGAAGGTACGGACGAGTATTGTAACCTTAACTCTTATGCTACTCATATACATATATGTGATAGATACGTTCATATACTGAGGCTCTACTTAGGGTCGTCAGTTGTGCATGCAGCTTTATACGGGTTATAGTCTTGATAACGCCGTTGAGTTTTCCTAGCGCTAAGGACACAATGGGCCGTCGTGGCACTGGTTATGTGCAGACATGTTTTGGGACTTTACATACTGCTTTGTGCCTATGTTCTGTCAATGTTATGACCATGCATTTGCTGTGTGCTTTTGTATTGAGATGCTGTTATGTTGTTATGAATATCTGTTGCCTATATATTGTGATATTTGAGCATAAGGTTAACCGTTACCTGAGATCCAAATGGAAATTGGATCTCAGCTGTAGCTTCAGGTTCGAGCGAACCAAGGAGTGAAGATAGAGGCAAGCAGACGATGTAGGATGCAAGACGAAGTTTTTATGTTTCTAGTTTATGTATTTGCCTTCTTTTGGGTATTAGATGACTGTATTAGAACAATTACACTATGGTTATATATCTTTAAGGTTTAATTACTCACTTGCTAGAATGCTCGACTCTGATCACTGATTTTAAAAAAAAAAATTTGCCGCTGTTTTCAAATGGGATGTTACACCTTTTTACTTTTAGCTACTCAGGCTTTACTGATGAGTCTTTTGTTTTGTTGTGAAAGCCTAAATATGTATTGTTACTTTTTTTTTTTTAATTTATCGTTTTATCTTGTTTTAATAAAATTGTCTCCGAATAAAAAAATTTGTGGGGTTACAAAGATTGGGGTGAGCACATTAGAATTGAACTCGATTTTTCAAAGTTTTAACAGTTTGGTGTTTGGTTATTTTAAAACTAATTTGGTTAAAACAAAAAAATATATAATATATTTATATTTAATGAAGACTATTTGATAAGTGCATATTTAAAGGATATAATTAATTAAATAGGTGTAAGATTTTGAATTATATTTATAGATAATTTATATCTCTTTATTTTGTTTTATATATTTTCTCCCTAAGGATAATAAAAAGTAATCTTTCTACACGTACAATCTTTTCAAATATCATTCATTTTGTAGATAATTTAACAAAAAAAACTTCGTTAGTTTGGCTAATCCAGTTTCAGTTAATGTGTTTATTTAGTTTCTGTTCGAGGTGTAGAATTAGCCCTTTGCCGTTAATTTGCTTTTAGCCGAAAACCATATGCTCCTCACAAAAATTCATTTATTCGCGTATGGATGATTACTCAATATTTAAATAAATTAAAATAAATAAAGAGAACGATCTAACTACAAATCAATATTTATTATATAAAAACATGGAGTTGAAAAATCCTAAAACCAAGAGATTAAAGGCAAAGAAAGAAAGAGATCAACAAAAAATCCAAAAAACTAAACCAATTACGTTAATAAGCTACGTACGTCTGAATCCATAAACTAATGAAAATCAACAAAGAAACTGGTTAAATTTGAGTAGTAAAATTAATAAGTAGTCTCCAAAAACTATCACAAGGAGGCACTTTGAAGATCATGACAGAGTGTAGCTTCTATGTTGACTTCAAAATCTTCTAAGCAATGGTACAAGCATCTGGATCTTCTTCAACCTCTGCTTCATCATAATAATCACCTACATTGCCGTCGCCGCCATCATCACTGCTGCTGTCGTCATCGCTGCTGCTGTCGTCACTGCTCTTATCATCACCACAATCATAAAAATAATCAATATGAACATCGATGCCCAAGAACAACTTTTTGTGATCTTGGTGAGTGTTATAAATCATATCCTCCATGACATCTAAAATCATGGCCGTCAAAGAGTCGTAAGCTTCGGAGGGAATACGAGCACGAATCAAAAGCCTTCTTATGGCCATTGAATTTATGGACTTCTTTAAGACGTTGTATAAGTCATATATTTTTGTATGTGAAATCAGGTCTGCTTTTTTTGTCATAAACGTACCAATCCCAATGTATTTTGTTGATTCTGAAATTGAAATATTGGTCATCGTCATCATCATCACTTGGAGGATCAACAGGAGAATCGTTGCGACACATGGGAATGATTGTGTTCATTGGATAAACCCTGCTCTCATCTATTCGAACTTTCTCATGGTAGGGATACATATTTGAAAGTATCTAGCAGAATTGGTAGGATAAAAAAAAATAATAAACAGTTGCAAAGATCGTTTGTTTTGTTTGTGGAAGAACTTAGGGCGTAATAGGAAGAACCTAAGAGAGGAAAGAAAGAATTAAGATAAATAGGATAAAAATGGAAGATATGGATATGGATAAAAATATATAGGAAAAATATGATAGTTAGTATACGGATAGTGAATGGATTTCTAAATGAATGAATGAAACTCTGTGATATAATAAACATAATCACGTGTTGTGATCTTAATTTGTTTTGTTTCTTTTAATTTATATTTTTGGTGCGTTTTGGCATGGTAGGTTGTATTGTTAATGATTTTTTAACTTAACTATAGGTGTTTGACCTTCTTATGTTTTGTGGGGGGTTTTTTTTTTTTTCTTTTTAAGCAAAAGTGACCATAAATTTTTGAAACTATGATAAAACAACTAAA
Source organism: Acacia confusa (assembly GCA_037074495.1). Taxonomy (NCBI): domain Eukaryota; kingdom Viridiplantae; phylum Streptophyta; class Magnoliopsida; order Fabales; family Fabaceae; genus Acacia; species Acacia confusa. Next base: position 9,329,250 of record CM073509.1, read on the forward strand.
CCTAACTAACTTTTATTTGTTGCAATACATCAAAAGTTTAAAGATTGTGTTATAAATGAGTTAAGATTTTAAGGACTAACAGATTAATTTTTCTCATTCTAACAAATAGAAGTTGGTTGGGTTTAGCTGTTTTCCCTAATTTTAAAAGTTTATAGTTACTTTTGGTTCAAAAAATAGTTTATGATTATTTTAATTTGCAGTTGTGGTAAAATTTAAAGATTACTTTAATTAGCAACTTAACCCTCTTTCATATTAATAAAATTGACTTGTTTGGAAAAACAAAAAAACCTCATCTTGACCCTCTCATAATCATGGCTTTGAGATTTAATTAATTTTTATTTATTTGACCAAGTATTTCTCCTTTCAAAGTTTAGAGAGCAAATAATTTTCACCTCTCCTAATAAATGTATTTTTGGATTTGAATTTGTTGTGTTCTTCCCCCTTTAGGTCCCTTACTACTTCAACGAAACAATTTATTGGTATTTTATGTGATAGATTTTATTTGAACCTAAAAGGTGTTTTTTAATCCATTACATACACGTATCATCGAGGTAGATATTGATATTTACTTTTTGTTTTACTCCTCAATATCCACGTATATATCACTACGTGTATGGCCAAAAAAAAAAAGCACCACTTGCGAGGTCAAAAAAATATACTTGTTAATTATGAACAAAAATAGCCATGTGAAGAATTATAGACAAAATCTCCATTCAATTCCTCTTAAAATCAAAAGCAATTACATAAATTTGAAAAAAAAAAAGAGAGAGAGTAAATTTTATTAATCATCATCAACTGCAGGGGGCATTTCAAAGCGACACAAGGGACAAATATTACGACGTTGCAACCAATGAAGAATGCAAGTCGAATGAAACAAATGCTCGCAAGGCATGCGAATAGCTTCATCATCGGCTTTAAAATACTTCTTGATCTAGAAAAGTTCTCTTAGGATCTTGAAATTCAAGATCCTGAAGTATTTTTTTAAAATTATGGAGTATTTTTTAGTACCAACCAGTATCTTCAGTCAGTATCTTAAAGCATTTTTTTAATACCAGTTAGTACCTGAAATATTTTTTCAACATCCTAAAATAACTTTTCAAGATCATAAAATATTAGTAATGATTTTTCAATATCAATCAGCATTTTAAAATATATTTTAAATACCTACAATACCCTTAAATGTGCACGCGCGCGCGTGTAAAGCATCAAGTGTGGGTTTTGCGCCAAAACGGCGATGCTTTAAAGAAGAGGGTGGCAGTGGGTGGGAAGCTATAGAGGACTGAAGTTGAATCTTGAAAATTCAGGGCATAAACAGGCCAGCCCAATGGGTTCGACCCATTTTTCTAACTCTGCTTCTACTTTTTTACCTCTACCTTTTTTTTTTTCCAATACTTACTTACCTCTGCCTATCCCCCCCCCCCCCCCAAAAAAAAAAAAAGTATAATGTATTTGACATATTTATTATAGATTCAATGTATGAAACGAGCAAGGAATGGAGACTTGGGAATAAATTTGACTTACATCTTCAAAATCAGATTCTGTGAATATAAAAAGTGTACCATTCCATGCTCTGCTTGCTTGTTCCATTATTACTTGATTACCATAATACTTATATTTATTGCCTTCAAGTTTGACAAAAAATGATTATATATAAGGATGTATTCAATGTTATAAATATATTCTACTTGTGCATTGTAAACTTTCAAAAGGATATTAATTACTCTATAATTTAATCTTTTTTTTTAACAACTCTATAATTTAATCAGTATACTGTAAAAATAAAACCATCAATTTCATTTGACTTAAAAAGACCCGCGGGAAAAGTCATTAAGATGTAAATGAATGTCCATAAATAAATAAATATATTTACAGCCCAAGTAACTTGGATCTTACAGTACAGTACACTATAACAAGTTAAGATCTCCTCATCCTCATCTAGTGAGGTCCTTCCTCATGTATCCTCCATGTATCCTGGGTGGGGAATCAGGAGGAACCAAATGTCCATAAATAATTTGATGGTCAATTAATAAATTCATCAATCATCAATTCAATATTTAGCCAAATTATGCTAGCTTGTAGTTATATTTATACATTTCTTTACATTAAATTGAATTAAATTTAAATAATTAAATAAATACATAAATAAATAAATATTGTGTTAGTAATTTCTTATCTGATTCTATGTATAGTGCACCCCAATATTTTTTTTCACATAAAAAACCTTAAATCTCATCAGCTCTGTCATAAACATAAAGTTCAACAACTTTTTAATTCTATTCCTATTTAATATACATGATATCAAATGCCAATACAATAACAAATTAAGGGTTAAATTATATAATGACCTCAAAATTTAATTTGTATGAGGTGCCATTAAGAACAACTTCTCTCTCCCTCTATATATATATAGATTTTTTCTAGATCAGTTTTCTCTCACTATCTATTTTCTTAACATCTTTTATAATCTTTAAGTCGTATCCGCCTAATCAATCTAAAAAGTTATATACTCCTTAGATTTTTTTTCTTTTCTTTCCCATCAACCGTTCAAATTAAATTATAAGAAATAAGATTATGGGAGGATACTTTCACCCGTAACGATACTTCCCCCGACATCTTTTTTTCATATCGAGGGAAATATAGCCCAATCCGGTTTCTGCTCTGCCCGCCTCGAAGATGTGGGTCTTATCCTACGCCATGTCTGCTTATCCTGCGCTCCCTATCAGAGCTTCCACACCACTGTCTTCTACTCGCTCTTCCTCTCGTCTTTCTCTTCCTACCGATCTTCGTTTTCGTTATGACAGCCCCTTTGTCCCGGAGGTACTAGTGCTTTCATTTATGGAATTTTCCAGAACTTTCTCTTCTTGCCGCACCTTCTCATTGATAGGAAAGAGTTGGAGACTGAAAAAATCTTCATATTTTGATGCGAAAGCTAAAATAGACTATATTATCTTTTTCTTCCTTTCTTCATTTCCTCAAATATAATTTTTTTTGCCTACTTGTCGTTTTTTGTAGTACCTCAAATTTATGCGTATAAAGATTGTGGAGATTTCGGTGAAATGCTCATATGATTTTTCTTTTTTTTTTTTTTGGGTCTTCTTAGAAGTTATTTCAATGCTTCATAAAAGAAAAAAAGGTTATTTTAACGTTTCCTTTAGTATTGAAAATTTGAGAGATTAAAGTAAAGGAATTCTACAGGATTTTGATATCAGTGTATCTTTGACAAATTGACATAATGTAAATATGAATCCGAAAATCTCTAAAAGTCTGTGTAGAGTTAAATTTGACTTTGAATTCATTAAAAAAAGTAGAAGACATGGCGTATACATTATTTGAGCAATATTACTAATTACTAATGGTTTCATTTTCTTGCAGTGCAGGTTGTGGAAGCAGTAAATATCTTGCATTCCGAGTTCAGATCTGTTGATAATTTAGTAGCATGCAATACTTCCCGTGTTCTTAAAGCTTTCCAAAATGCTCGAGTTGGATCTCACGTAAGCATGTGCTTGGACATAGATAATCATTCTGTAAATGTCTCTATGATATGTTTGGTTTCCAAAGTTATCTTGAGACTTTGCCTGTGGTTTTAAGGACGCTAACCTTCAATATATTGGTCGGAATTGATGCTATGTTATCCATTGAGCTGATACCGTTGTGTGTGGCATTTTGAGCCGAAAAAATTACCAAAGTAGGGAATCCCGCGACTTCATATTTGATTAATATATATCTGAAGTTGCATAGTAAATCTACAGCTGAAACTATCAAACCAGGCTAGAAAAGCCAACAGGTTATGATAGCATGTCTGACAAGATGGAAAAATTACTTTCTTCTTGTGTAGATGCATATGCATGTATTATGTATTTCTGTTATATAATCCCTGAGTTTTACTGAGGATGAGATTCTTTACATTAATGTGTGCCAAGCTGGTAGAAGGAGCATAGAATCCTATATACAAATTCCTCACTTCATTCGAATGGATCTTTTGTTTTCTATGTTCAATAATGTCCTTTAGATACATTATTTTGGGTTCTCTGTTCTAAATTTGGTACTTAGGAGTTTGAATGTGTTGGACCATGTTTGATCATTGATGTATTTGATTGGATCTAAATCACTGTTCTGTTTAAACTGTAAAGTTGATATGATCTGGAAGTAGTTTTTTTTAACCTATTCACATTTTTTGCCCTGCAACTCATGGCTATTATTGGTTTTTATGATGCCAATGGTTGCAACTAGCACTTTGGTGGTAGCACCGGTTATGGCCATGAAGAAGCTGGGGGACGAGAGGCCCTTGATCAAGCTTTTTCAAATATTGTTGGGGCTGAATCAGCTATAGTTCGCTCTCAGGTTTTCACTTTTCCTAACGTTACTGTTGTTTCACGTACTTTGTAATGAAATGAATGATATAAAACATTAGTAGTCATAAATGTTTTCTTCTTATCTTCAGTTCTTCTCAGGTACCCATGCTATTACATGCGCTTTATTTGCTCTTTTGAGGCCTGGGGATGAGGTAACACAATTTTTTGTACAATTTGTTATCTTCACTTGTGCACAACTTATTTTGACAGCCTTATTATGTCATCTAGTCCAGTTGATAATTGATTACTGCAGTACTGGAATATGATTTAGACTGAAATGGCTGTCAGCTTTTGGCAGTTGCTGGTGCACCCTATGACACCTTAGAGGAAGTGATTGGAAAGAGGGACTCTGGGGGACTGGGTTCTCTTCAAGATTTTGGGGTGAAATACCGAGAAGTTCCGGTACGATCATGATATGATACTATTTATTTATTGATGGTTATAATTTATGAAGCTCCTGAAAATTTTTTATCAGCTTGCCGACGATGGTGGACTTGACTGGAATACCTTGATGGTTGCTGTCAAACCCAGGACGAAATGTGCACTAATACAGAGGTCATGTGGATATTCATGGCGTCAGAGTTTGAGTGTCAATGAAATAGGGAGGGCAATAAAGATAATCAAAGTAAGGTTCTTGGTATTGTACTTTTCTTTATAATCATATGCTTATAAGTTAGCACTCTTCAAGGCAACTACCCAGATTTGTATAAATTGTCAGCTAACACAATTGCACATTTTCAAGTCTTGTAGTTTATCTATCTAAATTACTAGAGTTCTATGCCTCTTTGTTTTATTTATCAATGATAATATAGTTTTAGAGAACAAGAAAAACAAATGTTTGGAAATTCTTTTCAGAATATTAATCCTATATTCCTATGTTGCATATAAATAATGATAACTTTTATTCTGCATTAAAGAATTGGAATTATAACATTAGCATCAATCATAGCCTTAAAAGTCTTTGTTTGTTTTTTTTTTTTTTTAAATAATAAAGGCATTGCATATAGGGGAGAAAGACAAGAAGGCATTATTGGTAACATTTTTAAGCAGATAAAGTTATAAACTCAGTAATCGATCAGCATGCACAGCTACCCGGTATCTTGTGTGCCCATAAAGTCTTCACTTCATGAAACACTCCTTTGAATGTGCGAATGCAGGAAGTAAAAATATGCCCAGTTGACATTTTTAGTTTTATCCATATATATAACAAAACCTTATTAGCTGATTAGTCTGCAATTCCCCTATAAACAATGCAAAACCTTGAGTACACAGTAGAGGACATCGCCTGGGAAAGTAGTCCTTGTAATTTGAACATTGTACTCATGGTTTCTTTGCTCAGTGATCTACCTGTGGAATTATTGTATGTATTTGCACAGATGCAAAACCCCGACTGCTTAGTCATGGTCGACAATTGCAATGGTGAATTTGTGGAAAGCATTGAACCTCCCATGGTGGTATGTGACAGTTTGATTCTCTATGCGATTCTTCATTCTAAAACTCTCTGTTATTTATTGTTCTGCCCGTTGGTTTTCAGGGTGCAGATTTGATTGCAGGAAGTCTGATAAAGAATCCAGGAGGAACAATTGCACCATGTGGTGGATATGTTGCTGGGAAAAGAAAATGGGTTGAAGCAGCTGCTGCTCGTCTTTCTGCACCCGGGCTCGGTGTAGATTGTGGCTCAACACCAGGTGATATCATGCGGTCTTTTTTCCAGGGATTGTTTCTTTCTCCTCAAATGGTTGGGGAGGCAATCAAGGTACGGGAATTCTGCATTTTGATGAGAGAGTTTGTACTTTTCTTCCTTTTATCTTATAGTGAGAGTTTTTGTACTCTATGTAAAGGGTTCCTTCCTGATCGCTGAAGTTATGGCATCTAAAGGTTATGTAGTACAGCCACTCCCACGTGTGCCTCGTTGTGATACAGTGCAGGTTTTTCCCAGTGATTGTATTCTGTTTTCCTGCCATTAAATAAAAAATTTTGTATTTATCTTTAATTCTATGCTTTATAGGCCATACAGCTAGGAAGCCGGGAGCGTCTGCTTGCTTTTTGTGAGGCTGTTCAGAGAAGCTCCCCTGTTAGTTCATATACCAAACCGGTTGCCGGCACAACTCCTGGTTATGCATCAGAGGTCTCTCCAAATCATTTTACATACTTAAAATTTAGGATCTTTCATGTTGCCAATATGTCTTTGTATTTCCTAACCGACATTGGTAATGGTTTTGATATCTAATCTTAGGTGATCTTCGCTGATGGAACCTTTATTGATGGGAGTACTAGTGAGCTTTCATGTGATGGGCCACTTAGAGAGCCATTTGCTGTATTTTGCCAGGTGTGTGCCTTTGTACATTTTAATACTACCTGTGATCGGATGTTGTTGTTAGTCTCTCCAATGGATGATAATCTTTTACGACTTAATTTAGTGCCACATGATTGTTTCCTTCCAAAAAAGCGAGAAACTAGTAACAACCTAGTTTAGAGAGGTCTACTCTTTGTCCTCCGTGTTTATGGGAGATTAGACTCTGCTATCAGCGAAACATACTCCTTGTACCTAGGTTTGTCCAAAAAACCCGGTGGTCTGGTTGGTCTAGTTCGACCCGACCCGGTTTGGACAAAATTTTTTTGGTTCAAGACAATTTGGCCGGACCGGACCAGACTGCTCGAGTTGGATCGGATTTCAGTTCAAGAACTTAGACCCCTTGGACTAGTCTGGTCTTACCCGATTTATTTATTTATTTTTAGTTTTTTGTAAATCACCACTATACTTTGCATTTAGCCACTCACTGAAGTTTGAGCATCCTAATGTGCTTTTCAACTTATAGGAATCACTTTTCACTCACTCACTTTTTATTACTTTCAGATGTTTAGTAAAACCAAAGCTAAAATATTGCCTCCCAAAAAGGTAAAAAAAAAAAAGGACTGCATGGACTAGTTAGGTAGTCTGTCAGTCCGGTCCAACCCGACCTCGGCTGGTACCAGACAAGACCGGACCTCAGGCTAACTTGTTTAGCCAAGTCAGCCTGATGTCCTATCAGGCTAGACCTCGGGTTGATCTCCAACCCATTCTTTGGACATCCTTACTGTGCCTCGTCCAAAAAAATTAGTAATAAATTTGACGTGGCGTGCTTATTTTTATTTCATGATCCAAATGCAGGGTGGCACCCATTGGACTCAATGGGGACTAGTTCTTGGAGAAATTTTGAAGTCTATATGATCAAGTGGATGACAAGATTGAGATTGGTTAAGAAAATTGTTTCCCATTTTTGCTTCACAAGCGAATATACGTAGCCTACAAAAATGATTTGCCTATGAGAAAATTATGGCGAGAAGGGTTGTGCTACATGAAAGAACTGAAACTGCTTGTGAAGGCTGGCTGGTTGAAAATTTTGGTAAAGGGTTGTTAGTTGTAACGATTTTATTGAATGTCCCCAAAGGGGCATGCCCTGTCTGCTGTTAATTCAACTCTTGTCTTGTGGTCAAATAGAGAAAAATATTAAAAAATTAAAATTGTTTCCCATCCTTTGATTTTTTTTTTTCTATTTTTGTAGTTGTATATTCTTCACATCAAATTTTAACAATAGAAGTTAATTTATACTTAAAAGTTTTAATTTGATAATGACATTTTAGAACCACTACATCAATTTAAGACAAAATTTTGATATTTCTATATATATTCAAACAAACATTTCAATATTTCAGTAAAGGACGTATAAGAATGTTTTATAATAAAATTTAGAAGTTTTGCAATTTTTTTTTATTTCAAAGTGAAATAATAAAAAGTCGGATGATATCTCAAATAAAATGTCTATGATGGACAAATTCAACTAGGATTTAAACCATTTTTACCTTTCATTTCATTTCTTGTATCTTCATTTGAAATGACTTTTCCTCTCAGTTCGTCCTCTTCTTTTCCACCTTGACTGATTTTGTCATTTCCAATCCAAACCATAAACAAAGGTGGTGAGAATAAAGATACTCAGCAAGAAAAAAGAGCAGAGACAGGAAAGCCTGAGCGCGCCTGGGAGCTGTATCTAAGATGAGGAGACCGAAGCTAGAAGGGTCCAAGTACCCGTCAAGTGGACAACTTTGAAAGTCGCCTAAGAAAAATAGAGAAAAATATTGAAAAACTTGAATTGGTTTCTTAAGGTTTTGATGAGAACCTTCATCTTTTTTGAATAAGGGTTTTTCTACGAGTACTTTGTAGTTGTATATTGTTATCACCAAAGGTTTGCAATACCAGTTAATTTATACCTTTAACAATTATTACATTTAATAATGACTTCTTGGGACCAACAGATCAATTTAATTTGGATTTAAGACAAAACACATTTACAATTCCTTGAATGTTTCATATTAAAATTTAGAAGATTAGTTTTGTAATCTCTCCTTTTAGGGAGAAATGATAAAAGCTCCTGATTAACGGAATTGAAAGAGATGAAATCTTCTAATTTCTTGTCCTTTATTTCTTGTTTATTATTATTATTTTTTTAGCTAATAATCGCATTGCTGAAAGAGGGATATTCATAATGTTTCATATTTCTGCAATTTTCCCCGGCACAAAGCCAATGCATGCATGATGAGAACCAAAACATACAAAATTTATCCCTAGATAAATGAATGTTTGCGATCTTAACAAATAGAGGAACAATAGAATGAGGGATACTCAACTACAACATAAATAAACCAACAAGGGTTGAATCTAGTGAAAAGAGATAATTCCTCAATAAATCAAGGCTCGAATCCTTATTAAGAAAAATGTTTACATTTGATGCTCAACCATATCTCAAACAAAATTTCCTTTAATACAAGATATCTATATGCAAGCCAATAAATAATAAACTCTCACATAAATTAGCCCAAGCTTTTGCAATCAGGATCCAATATCTAGCTCAACTTTCTATTTGATGGCATAAATTGACAAGAACTCAAATGTAAAGGACTACATACAAAGAATCACTCTTAGACAATTTTAGTACAAGGCGTGACGTGAGAAACATCACTGTCAAAACATAATATTACAATTGCAATGTTACTCTAGTCACCAACCATACTCTTCCAAGAAAGTGTGTTTCCCTAGCACAAAATGAATATAAATTCCATTAGAGAAGCTAGGCTATATGTTTGGATATAAATTCCATCAACCAGATAAGTAGGCTATAATTTTGAGTGGTAAAAGTAAAACCAACCTTCTTGTCATAGCTTTGGGGATTCAATCCACATCTTTTATTTCTGCTTCAACATCAATTGCTCTGACAGAATCTTTTTCTGTCACACCAGAAAAACAATGGCACACAACAAAAATTAAGGATCTCCAGAGAAAAAGGTAAGGGCTGAAGAAAATTGTACTTGAAGGGCAAGGCCACAAGCCTAAGAAAGATCATACCATCTTTTGAACTGGAGAAGTTATTAAATGCCTCTCCAAATGGTGTAGATTGGTTGGAAAATCTCACAAATTCTTTTACAAACTCGTTGCCCACAACTGTTATCAGGGTGAAATTCAAACAGTAAGAAACATGCACAAGCATGAATATTTTAAAACAGTTATATTTATAGCTTTCAAAATCATGCAATGCCTTTTATCACAAGAATATGTCGAGGCATCACTATGAAACGAATAGTAGTTATCTTGTGGCAAAGAAAAGGGGTCGATTAACATTTGTGCAACTACATTAAGCAGATTAATCATCATTAAAAAACCTCAAATGGAACAAGTTGGTTGTTGGAAACATACTTTTGACTTTTGAGTTAATATTTCAATTTTATGGTCACATGTCAATTGCAACTTCAGATGTTTCACTTTTCTCAACCAAAACTAGAAGCCATATCAGAAGTATATAGAATATACTCTTATCCTTAATATAAAACATATTTACCTAATTTGATTAAATTACAGAAGTTAGTTGAGTTAGTTAATCTAATATGTATTTTCTAAAATGTCCTAATCATCTTTCTCAATTCCCCCATTCCCTTGTCTCCTTGATGATTGTTGACGGAGCATCAATAGGAGTAAATTAGGGAAAGATTAACAAATATGAAAACTTGGTCTTCTCTTTACGACCAACATCAATTTCCTAAATATGTATTATATTAAAAACCGGAGGAGTAAAATACAAATGATTGACACTAAGACAGTAAGACATCTGAAGAACATTAGAGAAATTAGGTTTAGCTCATGGGAAGAAATTCACTGTTTTCCATGTTAGGCAACTTCATTATACTTCAGAATTTGAATGGTGGGAGACATATCCTAACTGACAGTAGTAACCAAGAAAGTAGAAGTCATGAAAATATCAACAAAGTATGTAGAAAGTGTATGCGCCAAAGCATGAGCAAGTATGATACTCAGAAAAATATTATTCAACAAATTATGAACAACCACCAACCTAAAAGTAGACTATTATATGCATGCAGAGAATAATAAATATCCTCGTACACCACATGTCAAGTCATGCAAGGCATTCTTTAAATCTTAATTTAGAAGGAAACTTAGAACAAAGACAATTCTAGCATACTGTAGGGGATTGAATTCTTCTAAAAAATGGGGAAAAAATTACAAGACTATTTTTCTAAAACAGGATAAGTGATCAACAAAAATTGGAAATTAAACCATTTAAGCATTGTAAGGAAGAATTATACAAGAGAATAGACGGCCACAGGTGGTTTTATGCTTCACCATCAACAAACGCCCACAGTATAATACTGAATACAAGAGGTAGGGAAAGCTGCAGGACATAAAACTAAGTAAAACAAGAGGTCAAGACAATGCCCTTACCAGAAAACGGCAGACCACAGAAGGGGCGCAGCTGCAAATCATCATTTAGAGATCTGGAAAATATCACCAAAATGAAAAAGGTGACTGATTAGAGAAAATTTTCTTTTTTAAAAAAAAATCCTTATTAACCTGTTTCAAACAAAACTTACTTGAAAACCTGAAATGTATTTCCGCAATTGGGGCACTGCATAAGGTACAAATAACTTTAGGACAGGCTAATACTGCTTTGAACATTTATAATAACATGATAGTAACATAATGACACAACACCGTGCTTTCTTGGCATAAGGTTTTTCCTCACTGTTAGTAAGTTCTACCTTTGTATTATTTTTATTTAAACAAGAAATGTACTTTTCCCTTGAAATTTTTTCCTCAAAAAATAATCAATTTAGAAGAAAAAAGAAGAAGAAGAAGAATTCTTGTTAATCCTAGATTCGAACCCAAGAATTTAATTAATCATATCAAAGATAAGGAAAGAACACACCAACTAAAGCCTAAGGCAGCAAATCCTGAAACAAAACATTGCAATCTGAAAATATGGCTCTACGCAGAAATAAGAAGCTCTGCAGCGATCCAACAAAACAGTAATACTATCAACTGATCCATAAATAGTGATATAAATAATCAAGGAATTCCATAGTGAAGAATTACAGAAGCCTCACACTGCCTTGCATTATATCACGGCCAGCCCACCAGAGGAAAACACTAATACCAACTATTGGTACTAACACAGCAAAGATCTGCATTAAGGAAAAGCAATAAAAAAAGACGATCAGATTCATTTACATGGACTGGTTTTAGTGTAAGAGGCCCATCCAAGAACAAATGAAAGAGATTTCTAAAAGAGGAAAAACAAGAGAGAACATATCTACCAAAAAGAACACGGACCATTCTATTGACTAAAATAAGTAGCACTATTGTTTTTACTGGCAAATATCAGTAATGAGAGATTAATCAATGAAGTTAATCCCAACCTCTTGAACTGGTGAAGTATCAACTTAAGACCAAGATATTAATCACCAGAAATAAAAATATATCAAGCACTTTTCTCCAAACAATAAGAAATTAATATTTTGGCTTTCAATTCAGCCAGTCTCTGCCAGGGGGAGTAACATGAAGGGCTGGAAACTCTCATTCTTGATTCTGCTTTCACATATCTGCCTTCTCTTGTTCTAAAGTGGTGTGCTATTTCGTGAACTTCGTGTGCATAAAGTTCTTGAATAGTGATTGTTATATTCTTATTTCCTGCCAATTCGAACCTCTGACCATTTGGTTAAATGCACAGTACACAAAACAAATGGCTGGAAGTCATTTTGGCGGTGATTGTTATATTCCAAGATAGTCCCGATCTTATCGATTGCTTGCTATATTCTAAAATTCATATACCAAGTTTATAACTAACTCTTAATTCAGAATAACAGCAAGGTGGAGGATGATGAAAGGTACAAAAATAAACATCAATCATGTGTCAATCTAGCCAAAGAATTATCAAAACTTATTTGTTTCTCCTTAAACAAAATTAGTAGAGACATGTCAATTCCTTAATATCAATTTTTAATATTGCACAACAATCATGCTTAAGTATAAGCTCATTAACTATGAACACAGCACAATTTGAAGGCAGGCCAAAAGGAAAAGACTAATACCCAAATGGAGACCATTGCATCTAAAATCCAGCCAAGCTGCCAGTCATTGAGAGATAAGCTAGTCCAACGGCTAGAGCAAGATTCCCCAAAATTTTAGTATTAGCACCGTTCTCAGTTTCGTCACCACTGTCAAAGCCAAAACCCTGATTACTCCTCACCAAAACCACTCTTTTATTTCCCTTCCCCTTGCAACCCTTCTCATTCAACAAAACCCCATTTCTAGACCCACTTCCTCCATAGAAAGACAGGCTCTCCCTGCTTGCTCTCAACTTGAAACTCCGCCAGCGAAGAGAAGCAAGTCTAATTTCCCTTGGAAAGAAAGACAAAGATGGTTTCTTCTTGAATAAGTCGGCACGGAAGGAAATGGGCTCGGAAGTTGAGAATTTGATGATGGAGATTTGCAAAAGTGAAGTGTTCATGGGAAAATTTAGTGTAGAGGATCTTAGAACGTAACCTGGAGATTTCCACATGACCCCACAACATTCGTTTATGGAGAAAATTTTCTTCCGGCAGTCTGAGCTTTCTTATTACTCTTCTTGGCCTCCTTCCGTCCCCGCCACGTCGGATACTAATTTCTAGATACTGCTCCTATGATGAGTTATGGCTATTTTGGATAGAGAATCTATCAAATATTTGTTTTTAATTTTTTTGGTAGGAAAAAGTTTTGGAAGGGTTCAACACTAGTACGCTCCGGACTCTATGAGCACTTATTAGAAACTTACGAGATCGCCTACCAAAAGAATTGACAGAGTGGATCGAACCCACGACCCAATGACCTAATCCTAAATCCCTTATCATATATGCCAACTCTCATTGACATATTTGTTTTTAATTGAATTGACTGGTTGAGTTTATCTTTTTTTGGTCGAAAACTGGTTGAGATTTAACCTTCTTTATTTTTTTGTTAGCACAGGAATATTAGCAATTTGTTTTTCAACCAAATTTCAGTGCAAATTCAACATGCACTAAAGAAAAAACTATTTTGAGTTTGAACCCCATAAAAAATGAGTTTATAATTAATATTTACTTGTTTTTCAAACATTAATATTTACTTTTCAATTTTTACCATTATTTCACTTCACTTTGTTTCTGACAAACCATTAAATTTTGACAAAAGAAGAATTTTAAAAAGGAAAAAAAACAGAAAAAAACAATTAAAATTTGTAAAACACAAATAAGTAATTTGAATATCAGTAATTTCAAAAAGACTTACTCCTTCTGATCCTTATTATAAGGCACCAACTACCAACATTTTTTTATCCTTATTATAAGGCACCAACTTACTTTAACTAACTCATTTATTACTATTTTCTCATTATGCCCTCATTTTTAACTAACTCATTTAAATCTATATCATTAAGGTAGGGGTGAAGTTGGAAACATTTATTCATTCTGGACCTAATTAATGAGTTAACTTCCATTTCTTGGTTTGTGAGAAATAGTAGTTAGTGCCTTATAATAAGCACCAAAGGGAGTATGTGCAATTTTGAAATGATGCAAAATTTAAGAAAATAACTAATTGCCCTTAAATATTTTTAAATAAAAATCCTCAACCTCTTTGCCGGCTGCCGGAGCTCCAACACTAGTGATCAGCGACAGCGGTCGTCGTTGGAGCTCCACTGACTTCGGTGACCTAATATATATATTTTTTTTATTTCTCAATCAAAAGTATTTAATATAGATTATCGAGTTATTAATATAGATACTAAAATTGTAAATAAGATTCACCAGAACTCTAACGGTCTCATATATTTTTTTAGAATTTCTCAAACAAAAGACGCCAAATAAATAATTGAATTGATAATATCGAAACTAAAGTTATAAATATGGTCGACCATAATTCCGACGGTCTCATTTATTTTTTTGAATTTCTCAAGAGAAAGTAGTCAATATAAATACTTGAGTTGTTAATATAGATACTAAAGTTATAAAAAATATGAGATTGTTGAAATTCCAGTTGACTTTATTTATAACTTTAATATCTATATTAAGAATTTAAATATCTACATTGACAACTTTTACTTAAGAAATTCAAAAAATATATATGAGACCAACGGAACTCCAATCAACATTATTTACAATTTTAATATCTATATTGACAACTTTTACTTAAGAAAGTCAACTTTATTTACAACTTTATTATTTATATTAACAACTCAAATATATATATATATATATATATATATATATATATATATTAACAACTTTTGTTTGAGAAATTTTATAAAAAAATAAATAAACAAACAAATTAGGCCGCCAATCGCTAGTCACTGATTGTCAGTGCTAGCTAGGTCTGTGGAAGCTCTAGTGATGGCCATCACCACTAGTCACTGGCGGACGACAATGGGGTTGAGGATTTTTAATTAAGAAAAATAAAAATAATTAAATAAATTTTGAAATTTTGAAATATTTTAAAATTCTAAATCATTTCTTTTGAAATTATTAAAATTCAATGTATTTATCTTTTACCAATTTTGATTAAGAAGAGATGCCAAACGAAGAGAGAAATTAGTAAGGTAGAATCAATTATCAATCATGCCCGTTAAAAGAGGGGTTCTTTTCAGAGACCATTTAAGGAACATAAAGGCTAAAGCCCTTAGGAGAGGGAGTGGTTATAACACCTACTTGGAGGGAAAAAAACCACAACAAACAATACTTACTAGCTCCGGTCTTTTTCTTAAAATCTTACTACGTTAATTATTTTGTAAGATTAAGAAAATTGGTTAGAGTTGGTTAAATGTTAAAAACTTCATAAGTTTTTCAATCATCAAGGTTTTGGTCACGACAACATCGGAGACTTGATCTTCAGATTACATTGATGATCTGGAGCATCATCTGCTGCTTTCAGAACACCAACTATGAACACTCCCTTAGACCGAAATATCCAGAATACAGGTGATCTCAAGCAAGTTGCTGCTTATTTTGAGGGGTACAAAGCTTTTGGTACTCACTTATAATGGCAACCATCTTGCTTTTAATGGTAATGGCAATAACAGTGGCTCTACTTTCAACAATCCTGACATTCTCATATTTGGTTCTTCTTCTGAGCTTTAAGACGCATAGTCTTCTTACTCTGTTCCTGCAGAACAGAATTGTGTGGGCTTTCCCAAACTTGATGGCTCTGATTTTTGGGGGTTGGCACATCGCCAATACCAATTTCAAAAAATTGATGTTACTCCTCCAAATCAATATATACATCTCTTTGGTGATAAATGTTGGTTCAAATAGTAAGGAGTTAACTCATAATTTATAAGGTTGTAAGTTCAAATCTTATTGTCGATGTAAAGATCTTGTTGATGATTGATCTATAAATATACCTCTATAAGAATTTTTTAGCCTTGAGACATGTATTAGTTTTAGTGAGCATCAGCATCCAACTTATCTAAACTTATTAGACAAAAATGACAAAAGGATATGAACCCTAATCCCAAACATTGTCAAGCTTACTCTATCATTATTCTTTCTCCTATAACTAACTTATGCTATATGGCTAATTACAATAAAAGTCATTGAAAATTTTACAATATACTAGATCTGATATTTAATATAAGACTTAACTAACTAATTTGAAGAGATAGATAAAGTTAAATAAATTATTTAATTATAGCATATGTAACATGATCTCTCTAAAATACTTACGTGCATCAATAGATTATATAACATTTTACAAGTCAATCAAATTAGTTTGGAAAAAAATTATTCATATAAATACTTCAAAATAATTTATTTAGTTTCATAATCCCCTCAAATCAGTCCATTAGATTTTATATTAAAGAATGGAGGTAGTATTGGTTAGTTACCCTTTTGATTGGTATAGCATATTAGAAATAGAAGATGAAAAATTCAGTATAAAGAAACAAGGACATTTTTGGGGATCAGATATAAATGATTCATTAAATTTTAAAACGATATCATGTTAAAGACTCTGAGCGAAAAAACAAAAATATTATATTAAAGACCAATAAATATGATCTTATAAATAAGACTGGACGGAGTACCATACTTGTATAAGTAAGGAATCAACGTGCTAATTTTTGGTGCCAACTGGGGTTAGCTTAACTGGTAAAAATAGGTTAAAATACAAGTAATGATCATCACATATGCCAAGATCAAATTGTATCTAACAAAAGTGTTCAGGACAAGCAGTAACCTTCAACACAGGCATGGATAGGGTGTGCCTTTAAAAGTGGGGGAAGAAGAAACTACTGCACAGCTTTTTGTTACATTAACGTTCTACATTAAACCACTGAATTCTCATATTCAAAATCTATTTTAAAGCCGTGACCTAATAAATACTCTGCTTTCGTTCCTCTTAAGAATATCTACTGTCTTGAAGTCATCATCTGATGGTTTCTTTGGAGGCTGTGATCCATCCACACATTTGGGCGATGTCTCGTACCGCTGCTTAAGATTATTCACATGCTCCTCCACTTCCTGCATCTTCATTTGAAATTTTTGAATGTTGTTTGCAACTTTAACATCAGGTGTTTTCTTGGCCTTCAAAGGCATTGACAAGGGTACATCCATTAATTTTTCTTGCATAGTCGGGTGTGCATGCTTCTTACCTGCAATACTCACAACATCAGAAAACAGGTTTTAGAGACGCAACGCTTACTCCACAACAGACTAGTTCATATAAATGTCGCTCAATAGTCGACTACGAGCTCTCATACCATAACCAGAGTAAATAAATTTAAAAGTAAACATATGCACAGATTAGATACACGGCATTTTAAGATCTTAAACCTATAACCCAAGATAAAGGATCTGTAAATCTTCCACCCCTTATGCTGCTGTAATGATGCCGAAAAAGATGTGATGGGATTCACTAGACAGCTAGATAACAAGACTAAAACAACCAGCGAATAATGGACCAGCATGAATGCTAACACCCAAATGCAAGAATCTTTTTCATTAACACGTCTATATTCAAGTGCAGAAGCTTTTGTTTAGTTGCCTCACCCTAAATTTGCACTACCTTCAAAGGTAAGAGCAGTGCACGGAAAACTCAAAGTGGTGATTCTTTATAGCAAAATTACCCTTCTACATTAGCGATTTAAAGATAGGAGAATGAGACTCCTAATTTTCACACGGCTCAAATGCTCAAATGGGAGGCTAAAAAATTAGATTATCAGAAATTACAGAATTCTAAATATTATTGAAGAGGCCTAGGGCGAAATGGTACAATTGGTTGACCCACCATGAAGGCTCACCAAAAGTCAAGTTTTGAGAGAGTACTGCATCATTAAACAATTAAGGTGAAAAGAGAACGACACACTGAATTCTCAGATCCATACACCCAATTTTTATTTTCCTTTTTCCAGACACTGAAATGCTCAGGAGTGTCCACGTGAGCACTATAAGACACAGCATAAAGGCACCAAGAACTAAAGAGGCTCAATAATTTCCCTCACCCATGTCAGCAGCAATAATATCAGAAGAAACGCACATGCGACAATTTGTTAGTTTCCATGTGAGTAAAAATATGGCAAATATACACGTTCCAGAACTCCGAGTAGCAAGCCAAAAATTTTTAGGCATCATACCATGTAAGAGTGCGATTAACGCAGAGCATATAATTAAGGCGCGGATCTTTTTACGCCCCAAAAATTTCATTTCCTCGGTAATATAATGTATTCCCACGAAATAAATTTGTAATCACAGTCTAACTTCTCGTATTCCAGCTACCCTACCACTCACCTATGTATCAAGAGTCAAGACTGAAGAGCAACGTCGTAAATTTTAACAAATGGCATAATAATTTGAGGAAATTTCAAGGGAAAAAGAGTAATAATTAAATAACAGAAGAAGGAACCGACCGGGGATGAGTAAGCGAGACCCGTCGCCAGCGGAATCCACAGCAAACTTGACGAGATGTGCGAAGATTCGGCTTACTTTGTAGCGGAGGTCAAAATCAGGCAGACTGATACGCGCTCCGTATATTCTCATGGCATCAGCCATTCCAGCGGCGGTGGTTTCAAACCGGAATGTTGCAGATTCCGATCCGCGTCAAAGAACGAAGCAGCGGAATCGGTAATTTGAAGGAAGCGTAACCCCCAATGATTCAACTAATCGGATATCTGCTTCTTTTTTTTTTTATACATAATTGGATATTTGCTGATTTGCAAAGTCAGCGACAATTTTGCCGTCTTGTAGCCGCTGAATGTAAGAATTATATCTTGGGCCAAAAAAGACCCTTTCAAGTTTTATATATTTTGTACTAAAATAATGAGAAAATCCTACAAAAAAAAAATTTTAAGAAACAAAAGGAAAATGATGTTTCGAATATTTATATTATAAAAGAGATGTTAGAACATGATTTGTCTTTTTTAAAATTTAAATAAAATTATTGAAATGGCCTTGATACCAAACCTTTTGAACTTTCGTGTTAGCTATAATATCCAACCTCATAAATAAAGCACTAACTATCATAACAAAAGTTTAAATCTTCCCAGCCAAATTCAAATTTCGAGATGAAGAAAGACTAAGGGCCTGTTTGAAAATCTCCCAAAACTTAAATTTTACACAAACCGAGATAAAATTTCTTTAACATATTTACCTCTAAGTCTTAAAACCTAGGTTTTTGGAAAGTTTCCAAACAAGCTCTAAGAGAGAAGGGTGTAGGAAGCAAGAGAGAAACCCATTGTTTGCCTTTTTCTACTCATACTCACCCAAATCTCTCCTTATATCATGCTTCTTCGATCAAGATTGGAAAGGTAATGTGTGCTATTGATATGTGTGGAATGACGATAACAACTTATACTTCTCCTATTAAGATTGGGAAGGTGAGGCTTGATATGTGAGGAATGACGACGACGACTCATGCTTCTTCTTTTAGGATTGGAAAGGTCAAGCATATTGATGAAGAGATGCTAGAGCCGAATAAAGTAACTGCATTGTTGTCGCTGCCAAAGCCGGAGCAATCGCTAAAGCTAGAGCCAAAGTATCACCATGAAGGAAGTGTTGGGTTTTTCAAACCATGAAGCTATATTAGAGCAAGAGCAATCCTTGTGGGAAGTGTTGGGTTTTTCAAACGAAGTTGTTGCATTAAAGTCGAAGCTCAAATTTGGACTAGGAACCGAGACAATGCCCATGGGAAGTCATGGGTATCAAAATGAAGCTGATGCACTAAAACCAGAGCAAATCTAGAGGATGATGGGCTAACCCCTAATAGATCGCCTATGTGAAAAATTCTTATTTTTATACACTTGATATGGGTTTTATCAAAATTTTTGTATGTAGGTTTAAAATTTGCTATGGGCTTTTTTTATATACAAGTAAGCCGTCGAGACAAGCAAACAAGTCAGAAGAAAGGGTAAACAAATTTGCTCGAATAATTCTGCAATAAATCTTTAGACTCTTGAGTTTGGTTACTAAATTCGTAAGAAATTATGACCTTACTTTTAGAATTGTGTATCATTGTAATTCAGTTCCTAAATTCATAAGGAATTATGGTCTTACTTTCAAATTGTTGTATATGGTTTAATTGTGTTGGCTCTAATACCAAACATTATGTCAAACTCATGGGTTTTGCCTAAATAATATGTTGACCATCTTGAACAATAATAATCGAGTGTATGTTACGATGGACAATGTACTGAATAGGTACGTGTGTGCCCCGATCAAGACAACCAATATAAAGAAAAGAACCAAGACAACAAGACGATCCTAAACCTATACTCTAACACCCCACTCAAGTTGGGGCTATAGATATTACAAGCTCCCAACTTGCATAGCAGATACTCATGAACTTCCCTTCCTGAAGCTTTGGTAAATATATTCACCAACTGATCTATTGAACGTACATGTCTTAGATTGACCACACCTTATTGCAATTTCTCTCTTACAAAGTGATAGTCTATCTCAACATGTTTTGTCCTTTCGTTAAAGATTAAAGTGCTTGATATATGCACAACAGTTTTACTATCATAGAATATCACAGCACACTTAATGTTTACAACATTCAAGTCTTTTAACAACCCTAGCAACCATACAATTTCCGCAGTTACATGTCTAAGTGCCCTATATGCCTCAGCTTAAGGGCAAGAGTCCGTAGTCCATCTCTTTAATTTCCAGGACACTAAAGAATTGTCCAACTTCATTGTGTATCCTGTCATTGATCGACTGGTATCTTCACACACTCCCTTATCTAAGTCATTGGAACATTCCAACTCCATTTTGATCTTAGAATACAAAAGAATCCCTAAACCCAGTGTTCCTTTCAAATATTGAAGAACCCGATTTGCTACTACCATATGTGAACCCCTTGGTACCACCAAAAACTGACTCAAAATCGACACAACATATCAAATATCAGGTCTCATCACGGTCAAATAAGATAATCCACCAATTCAATTCCTATAAGTTTCAGGATTCTTCAATAACTCATCTTTGACCACATGTTCCAAGTTTGATTGCTTTCCTTTCTTAGACCTAGATGATTCTAACATTGACTAAACATTCAACTCATGTTTTGGTTTGATAACTAACTTCAGAGTTTGTTCCATGGGAGTAGCGGCTGGTGTGGTACCACCCATTCCTACATCATTTAGCAAATCAAGCAAATATTTACGCTAACTCAAGAAAATCCCTTCCTTGGATCAAGCAATTTCTAACCCTAAGAAATATTTTGCTATTCCTAAGTGTTTAATTTTAAACTAACTATGCAAATATGCTTTGGTTCAATTTATTTCTACCACACTATTTCCTGTGACAATTAAATCATCTACATAAACCAATACCACAACTATTTCCCTTTTTTTTGTACTTGACAAAATAAAGAATAATCATGTAAAGATTGTTTAAAAGCTCCCTTTATCAATGCTTGAGAGAGCTTTGTGTTCCATTATCTTGATGCTTGTTTGAGACCATAGGAAGATTTGTTGAGCTAGTAGACTTCATGTGTTTCAACTTTATTGAAGAATTGTGGAATCCTCATGTAAACTTCTTCATTTAAATCCCCTTGGAGAAATGCATTGTGCGCATCCATTTAGAAAGATTGGCCAATTATTCACCGCTGCCAAGGCAAGAACAACTTGAACCATGACCAGATTTACCACCGGGAGAAAGTTTCGTAATAATCCACCCCCTCCTTTTGTGTATATCCTTTTGCAACAAGTCATGGTTTGAATTTTGCAATCTTACCAAGGGAATAATATTTAACCTTATATACCCATGAGTAGCCAATTGGATTCTTTCCAACATGCAAGTCAACAATTTCACAGGTGTGGTTTGACTCCAAGGCTTGAATTTTGTCCTTCATTGCTTCCACCCACCTGTGGTCCTTGGTAGCTTCTTCAGAGGTTCTAGGTTCTAAAATAGAATCAGAACACCCTAAGAAATATTTATGAGATGTAGAGAAATGAGTGTATGTCATGTAATTTCGAATAGGGATAAGTAATAACTCCCTGTGAAATTGTTCTTGAAGAGGAATAAACATGATTTTTGTATAATTTTGGTTAGTTCCAGGTGCTGACTCAATCTCATTCGAATTGGAACAAGGTAACTAATGTGTGAAATCTTGGAGCTATCTCGGAGGATGCCTATGCCTTGTAGATTGCTTAGGTGCTGCCTTGGCTGGTGGTCCAATTGTAGATTAGGAAAGGGCTACTAGTATAGGTTTTGCTGCCTCATGTTGGAGCTCGTTAGAAGGTGAATAATTTGCAAAATCATCATAAAGAAAGGATAAAAATGACGCACTATATCTCCCCTTGGTTAGAGCATGCTTTGTCAAGAATAGGAAATCATTTCTCAACAAAGGACACATGTCGACTTATCATGAACATTTTAATTCTTAAATTATAGGGATAACTCATGGAAACACAAGGGTTAGCTTTAGATTGGAATTTATCATTATGATGCAGTTTCAAAGCATAAGCTAAATAGTCAAACATTCGCAAATGTGTTTAGGGGTTTTTTTTTTTACCATGAACAAGCTCATAAGGTATAGAAAACCAAGTAATTTAGAGGGGGTTTGGTTAATTAAATATGTTGCTGCCTTGACACACTCTCCCAAAAAACATATAGGTATTCCCCTTTAAATCATCAAATATCTTCCTACTTCTAATAAATGCATATGTTTCCTTTCGACAACCTCATTTTGTTGGGGAGTATAAGGGCAAGATGTTTGATGTACAACCCTTTTGTGATTAAAAACCGATGTGACCTTAGCATTAACAAACTCAAGGCCATTATCACTCCTTGCCTTTTTACACTAACTCCATATTGATTTGAGACATATTAAAAAAAAGGTTTTAATATGCATACTAGTATCAGAATTGTGCATTAGAAAGACCCAAATTCTACGAGAGAAATCATCAAATATAGTCAAGAAATATCTAAAACCTTAATGTGTGGGAGTCTGATAAGATCTTCATACATCCATATGAAGTAATTCAAAACAAACAGTAGATTTTAATAGAGCTAAAGAGAAAAGGGAGTTGAGTTTGTTTAGATTGAATGCAAACATCACATTTATCAACCTTCAAATCAGCAATGTGTTGTTTTACGTCATCGAACTATTTGAGTACATGCATAGAGAGGTGGCCAACCTTTGATGCCAAACATTACAAGTGAGAGTGTTCAAAGAACTTGTATTTCTTGCATAAATCAAAAAATTCTAATCAACAACAAAAGTGTTTAAGCTTATCTCCTTATCTAACATGTAGAGACCATGAAAGAGTCAACCAATCCCCTTGATCTTCCCATTGAAGATGTCCTGCAAAACACATCGCTTAGGGGAAAAGATAGCCAAACAGTTTTCATCAATCGTTTGCTGGGATATAGATACGAGACTAAAATGCAAACCAAGAGCATACAAAACATGTTTTAATCTAATGTTATTTCCTATATGGACATTCCCTACATGTGTGACAGTGAGTTTCTCTCCATTAGGCACTCTAATTCTCTTGAGTGGCCCATCATAGGTGCTAAGGTTATGCAAAAAAACTCAAATTACTAATTACATTATTAGTAGCACCGGAGTCAAGAAACCAAATATGATAAGAGGAAGAAATCAAACTAATCAAACCTAAAGTGGTGCTAACAGTATCAACTATAGCAATACCAACTGTAGTCTTGCTGGCTTCCTTCTTGTTAGCCGGTGGCTCCTTGTCAAGAAATTGGAGGAGACGCTCGTATTGTCGCAAAGTAGGGTTAGTCATGACATTAGCTCTTGTTTCAACAGGACCTTTGAGATTTTCACGTGAGCCTTTCTCTTCAAGAGTCATTGGCCTCTAAGTTGTAGGAAAACTAATAAGACAATAACATTGCTCCCTCTTGTGTCCTTGTCGATGACAATGAGAACGCTCAACAACAACGTTTCCTCGACCTTGGAGGTTTCCTTTACCTCAACCACATCCCCCTTTCCCCCTCGAGTTAGCATAACAACATTTTTTGCTGCAAGAGGGGAAGGAATCGAACTGAGAGTTCTCTAGGCTTCATGTTGAGAAATGAGGGAGTAAGCTTAGTTGATCAAAGGCAGAGGAATCAATAGCAAAATATGGCTTCATGCTTGGCTATAAGAATTTTCCAGTCCCATAAGAAATTGGAATAGATGTTGTTCTTGAACAGTTTTGGTATAATCTTGTGAAGTAGTGCATTGAGAGGACGGAAGAAGAACTAGACTATCATATTCATCCCAAAGATCTTTCAACCGGGAATAATAGGAGGAGACAAAAAGAGTACCATGAGTAAGAGTGTTGAGAGCTTTATGAAGGCCAAATATTTTTGTGTTATCTGACTTGTCGAATCATTCTTTAAGATCGGCCCACACATATTATGCACTATCAAAGAAAGTGATCGCAACAGAAATAGATTTATGGACCATATTGAGCAACTAAGAAAGAACCATAGCATTACACTAATCCTAAGTCTCACGTAATGATCCATCCTAGCCTTCACAAGTGCAAGAGCTGTGGACAATTTGAAAGAAAAATATTATTCCAAAGCCATTAATCTCTCTGAAAAAAGAGAGTACATATGGGCCTTTATACAGGCAAACCTAGAGCTAACCATAGAATCTAGTAAAATCTAATCAAGTTAAAATAATTAAGATATAATATCCTAGTAAAATGCGAAGGAATTTATTCCCCCGCAAATTCCGTCGCAAAATGACCGTTTTCTAGTAGTGTTCCTATTCATCATAAATCTTTTATTTTGATGAATAATATAAATAAAAGGTAAATATGGGTCTCAGAATTTTAATCTATTGATTATAATTATGGGGAAATTTCTTCATGAAATTTATACACAAATGGTAGGCTTTGAGGCAACATATAAGGGAAATAAAATGTGATATAAAAATCACATAAACTAATAACAATTGCCTATCAAAAAGGGGCAAGATAAGTAATGAAGACACTTAATTAAATTAAAGCAAGTTAGCTAAAACTAAGGGCACTTAAACTTGCACTAATTAAAAATAATTGCACATGTCTTCAAAGGTGGTTAGTGGCAAATTAAAAACATCAAAATAAGATTTCTCATTTTCGAAAATATCAAGGGCTAATGGAAGATGAAATTAATTCGCTAATAATACTCTAATGACCTTGATTAAGTAGCAAACCGATTAACTTATGGCATTTGCAATAAAAGGACAATTAAGCATATGATTAAGGAGATAATTAGGCTTAATCAAATCATCCCCAAAAGTCAACAATTGCAACTGGGACCAATGGTTGAGATTGTTGCACATGTAATTCAATCCAATGGTCTTAATTAATCCAATAATTAACCTTAATCCTCATAAAATTAAATCAATCAATGGGAGACTCAAAGAGGCAAGAAGATGACACATATAACACTACTAGAAAATCCATTTTTTGCGGCAGAATTTTTCCATCACAAGATAATCATTTTCCATCGCAAAATCCTTTTGATGCGGAATTTGCAACGGAAAAGTGTTCGTAATGTCCTCGCAAATCACTTTTGCGATGGAAAAAATGTTTTTTCCCTCGCAAAATCTGACATTTTACGAGGGAAAACCATTTTCCCTCGCAAATTACGTGGGAAAACTCTTCCCTCTCAAAATTTGAATTTGCGAGGGAATCATTTTTGTAATATCCGTTTCATATTGATCACAAAAGGACAAATGTGACTCACTTTGCATTCCTTCATGCTTATTCACGGGTGGCACCTTCTTTTCATTTCAAACCATGGGACCATGTGTTTTCCTCTTATTTTATTATAAAAAAATTGATCATGATTAGAAGCAAGGAATCATGGGTGCAAACATATATGATTCCTTCTTTCTTTTTCATTGCAAATAATGGGACCATATGTCTCATTCTTTTAAAAAAAACATCAAGCTAATATGTATCAAAAAAATTTAAGGTCACGGGCAAGCAAATGAGAAAGTCATGGGGTCAAGTCTTTGAAGAAAAGAAAGGAATGATCAAATAATGCTTCTGCGGATATCATGAAATAATTCAATGAGATAAAGGAAATGAGTGTGAAATGGAGAGTGACCACCGGGTCCATATGTTTTCTCTTTTCTTTCACATGATGCACAGAAGGCCAATTATTATTAAGAGGAGACTTTTATTCTTTCTCTTTCTCATTGCTGTGGGAGGATAAATGGAAATTCTCTCTCTTTCCAAATGATATACAATGATTAAAATCTCATTCCTTCTCTTCACTTCTCTCATTTCAACGGTACACCTTCTTCAAACACCAAATCATCATATTTTCATTCTTTCTTCCACGATTAAATCTTATCATCCAAGAGTGAAGTTTAGTCAAGAAGATCTAAGAGGATCAAAAAGAAGGTAAGAATATTCATTTCTTCTTCAAGGTTTGAAAGCTTTTGATTGAAAGTTAGATTTATAATCTGAGGCAAACTCAAATAAATAAGTGGAGTTTCTTAAATCTGGACTCACCAATGTATTCACCACTGAAAAAGGATTGGGAATATGTTGGTGAAAGAATTTTTAAAGGTATTTTAGAAAATAAGATCATAAGCTTTATAACACGTTGACACCGTCAGTTTTAAGGGTCTGGAGTCAGTTATCTTTCGTGTGTGGTTTGACTAAGAAGATGGGCTCTAAAAATTATGAAAATTTTATAGGAGATATTACACTTCTTAAGCTTTAAAATGAGCTTTGGTTTACCCCAAACGAAGGTCTAAAACTCCAGTTATAATTTTTGGAAGTTGGGTTACTAAACAGGAAGTATTCTTGACTGCCTCGGGAGTGACAAAATGACGTTGGATTTCGTGCTAGGCAAACAAATTCTAAAAATTATGAAAATTTCCAGATTTGTAGTAGACATATAGAGCTTTAATTTGATCGAT
Organism: Acacia confusa; assembly: GCA_037074495.1. Classification (NCBI taxonomy): domain Eukaryota; kingdom Viridiplantae; phylum Streptophyta; class Magnoliopsida; order Fabales; family Fabaceae; genus Acacia; species Acacia confusa. The sequence continues at coordinate 9,356,307 of CM073509.1, forward strand.
AATTCGCCTCATTTCTATAAGTGTACAGAAAGTTATGAATTTTGGAAAATGGGTTACAGATCAGCAACTGTTTCTGAATAGTGACTATAATTTCAAAATCTGGGAATTATTGGCATATGATAAAATTCTGAAACCAATTTTCCTAGAAACTAGACTTAATAAGGAGTCCATATAATTTTGAATCACCTAAAACCGATGTCTAGAACTCCATATACAAATTTTTGAAGATCAGCTACTGTTTGCTGGAAATTCTACATATGACGAAAATAAGGGAAATATAAGCTCATATTAAATTCCCTAATAAGAAAAGGGATTTAATGATTATGGACACATTAATTAGGCTTATTATAGATCATCCAAGAAAATATTTATTGAGGTGAAATTAACTATATTTATATTTTATTATTATTTTAGGTTTATTGTGATCCTTTACGCCAGAGAAATTATTAATATTTGTGGTCAACTGCCAGGTACTAACCTTAATCTTCATATGCCTTGTGTTACATTGTGTGTTTGATTTTCCATGGTTGTAGATCCATGTCTCGTGAGAGACATGCGTTTATTTGTGCATTCTGTGTGGTCTGGGTTTGGCGCCTGACTACCATATCTTTCCTAGCGCTATGGATCCGGGGTTTGCTATCTGAGCAACCCTACGTTTATTAGGACTTGGTCCTTCCGCAGTAAATATTGCATGTGTGGTATATCTTTATTATACTGCGCGTTGTTACTAAATGCTTTGTGTTTAATTACTTTCATGATTATGGTGACATACATGCATTGCATACACTTTTCTTATGAGATTAATGGTTACTCTGGGATTCAATTATGAATCCCAGACATTTGTAAAGCTTCAGGTAGTACTATTAAAGCAGCGATAGATGATCACGGTAATGGTGCAGAGTAGGACTGAAGTTTATGGTGGTGACTGTTGGTGATTATTTAAGCTTAGATGACAGTAATATTATTTTTGATATAGCAAATTTTACAGTTCGTACAAGAAGTACAAGAGTGAAGAAGGGATCTTGGACGTAAAAATCAAGACGGAAGAAGAATTTATTTCCGTCTGTTGTATAAATTTTTAGGGTATGCATTAATTTACATAAATGACATATTTTAGTTACAGTATAAGTGAACGGTATCGTACTCACAAATAGTAACTTCGGTATTTAAGATGGATGTTTCCATTTACTTGATAAAATTGGCATAATTAAGGCGGGTGTTACAATTTTCCCCCTCATAAATTGCAAGGGAAAATGATTTCCCTCGCAATTTGCGAGGGAAATGCAAATTCCAGGATTTTGTCCCTCGCAAATTTCTATTTATTGTTTTAAAAAAATATAAAAATTAGAAAAAATAAAATAATTGCATAAAAAATATTAAAAATTAGAAAATAAAATATATTGAAACTCTTGACCAAATTTTATTTAATTATTGTCTTCGTTGGAAGCACCTTAAAAAATACATATATCAATATAAAATACTATATTGAAATAAAGAAAAAAAAAATAGTATGAAATAAACAATATTGAATAATATATTAAAAAATATATATGAACAAAGATATATAGGAATAGTCCTAAAAAATTATATGTAAATAAAATGAAATATAAACAATTATGTTGCCAATAAAATAAACTAAAAAATCATAAATAAATTATACTATATATATATATATATATATATATATATATTAATTATTTTTATTTTAAAAGAGGGCAAGAAGTTATGATAATCGACCAGGTGAGTAATTTTTTTTTAACTTTATCTTTATTATTTTTGTTATTAATTTGACTCCACACTGGAAGTCTAGATTTAATATTTCTTTTTAACTATTTTAATTTGTGGTTTTATTATTGTCACTAACATTTGCTTTTGTGTATTTATTTTTACGTAACTAACATTTACTTTTACGCATTTATTTTTACATTATTTATTTTTATTTATCTTTTATGGTAGCAACACTAATATTAGTGGGTACCATTTATTTATTTTATTTTACATTTATTTATCTTTCATGGAGGCACACTAGTATCTATTAGTGGGCTTCATTTGTTTATTTTATTTAGCATTCATTTATATTTTATGGTGGCAACACTACATATTAACTCTAGAATTTCTAATGATTGTTTATAAATAATGATTAATCTCAACAACCATACACCTAGACCAACTACATCTTTATTTGCATAGCACAATAAGTACATTTTCAGCCGAACGAAGTTAGTCTAGGTCCATCTTCTCTCACCTCATCACTCCATGCTTGTGCTTTCAAATTCTGAACAACTATGGCAGCTGAAGGTCAACCAAATTCACAAGCAACTTATTTGTTTCTTCAAGAAGCAAAGTTAGTCTTTCATTCTTACTCTCTTCGACCATTCTCATATAAGCTTCTTGATCATCAGCCTTTAAGGCTTGAAACCTCAATTTCTCAGCCCGTGTTGCGCGTTATATTTGCCTTCCATGCCATGCCTGAAAATTACTTATGAGAATTCATAAGCCATCTTCAATCAATGATAAGTGAAAGATTCAAAAAATCAAGAAGAGCAACAAATCCAATATATTTACCACAGGAAAGCAGTGATATGCCCAAATTTTTAACACTTTTCGGAAATAAACAAAATTATTACAGATAAAAAGAAGTAAATGCATCAATTGTACAGAAAGTATCAATGCACTCCAGCAACTTCATTTACTGAGTAAAAATGAGTCTACGACTATTAGGACTTGAGGGAATACTTCTGCAACCACACATCTTGCTCTCTTCCCATTTCTTAATTCCTGTCTTTTAAAGTATCCCCCAATTTTTCAGTAGCATCTTGAATTCATTTTGTGACATGCAAACAACAACTTGCTTTTATGTTCTTTGTGTCCCTCATCTCCTCTTCAAGACCCCTTTCAAACTCAATATACATACAAGTCAAATTTTAAGTGATTTTGCACTTTGTGAGGTAAATAAATCATAGGAGTTTGTCTTGCAAAGCATTAAAGCACCCTAGACCAATTAAATCAAATTCCATTCTACCACTAATGAACTAGTTTAATATGAAATATTAAGCTGGATAACTTGAGCTAAAAAATCTTCAATGTTCATTTTGTTTAGAAGTGCATTAACTGTGACAACAGAAAAATTAATAACAAAAAGGAAGAGGGTGAGGCAGGGAGAAAGAATAAAGATGGAAAAAAGCAAAGAAGAAAGACATCAACTAAGAAATTGTCACTCATTCAATTACAGATCAAACAAATTACTGAATGTCAGTATACCTAATTCTCATTGCAAGAGAAGTCACAAGTAATTTCAAATCTAATATGTAACTTATATGTCAAATTTAGATATCATATTTTCTTCCATACAACAAATGCTTTGCAGCACATGAAAGGCTGGAGAAGGAATTTTGTACCTGGACTCCATCATTTCTCTGTTTTCTTCGTTTCAAAGAAGCTTGAATTTGTAATTGGAACTCACGAACAACATTAAGTATTTCTACAAAAAAAATTTTCTTTTTCTGGTCTCAATTTGCTTTTATCTTGGTTTCTATTAATTCAAAAAATTGAAGAGCTATCGGTCAAAAGGTTGAAAATAACAGTAGCCTTCATTTATGGCTTCCATTTCATTATCATCACCAAATTAACCACCCATAATGTCATGATCTAAGAGACAGTCATTCTATGAAAGGTAAACATACAGTATCGATAACTGTATGTACACATCATGTGGAAATAAATAAAGATCTATCCAGAACAGTACCTAGAACAGTGTAAGTTATTGTATTTTGAACTTTGAATCAAGGTTACCATAAAACAATTTACTTTAATGTACTAATTATAATTGCCACAAAACTAAAACCTTAAAACCAAGATTACAATGACCTGAAGTTTCTCTACAATACAATTAGATCCTAGATTCTCAAAATGCAAGATCAGTTCCTCTCCTTGAAAAGAAAAGGATCAGCAACAGAAATATATTAAAATAAGTTCCTATCCTATTAGTGATGTATTAGTTTACAATTGACCACTGAAAATAAATTCACCTCTCCATAAGGAATAGATCTAGAATGAGCTTAACAAAATACCAAGACATGCTCCATTTCTTATGGATGACCTAAACATGCTTAAACTAAAGTATGATTTGATTGCTTAATTCCAAAGACTAACGTGAGGTCATTTTTAGGGCCATCCTAAAAGTAGCATATGAAATACAAGGAACAAAAAAACTATGAAGGTTTAAGGATTGCTCCCATTAACTAATCAAAGTTACATCGTACACCTGCTTCCCTCTTTTATGTTTTGGTGCACCTTGATATAGTTAAGAACGAAACTTAAGAATCAAAATCACATTTTACTCTATAGACACATGAATTAGGATGACTGCCATAATGCTAATTTGCCTCAGTGTTAAGTTAGTTTCATATGAGAAGTGTAACGTCCGGCCTTTGAGGCCTTTATTTTATCAGAGTTAACACGGCGACAGGAATCGAGGTGATTTGGACGACTTAATTTCGTAATCGAAGTTTTTGAAATTACTTGATTTGAAAATATGAACTAATTTTTCGTGATTCGATATTTATCCCGTTGTGGGATATTAAAACAATAATCCAAACAGACGAATGATAAACGTTAAATTATAATCTAATTACTCCTAATTTTGTCCAAAAGCTCCAACTGCTGTAACCCTTACAGCTGCTCTTTGCCCTTTGATCCCGATCCAATGTCGGTATCTTTCATGGGGTCTGGGATCCAAATGAATGGACCACAGGGTAACAATTAATCTCATGTACATGTATGAAAATAGAAATGACATAATAACACTTGTTTAAAGCATGGAAGAAATTATACACAACCATAACCGCAGTTAACGGCCAAAGACCGCAGTCCTTGTTTAGGACACGCAGTCCCATGAGACCGCAGCATCAAATCCATGGCTAGGAAAACATAAACAAGTAATTCATCCAGCATACATGATCAGCTAATAATTTGCATAACATTCACATATATGATTATAAGATTAAAGTTACCTACCTCAACCGTGTATCCTTATCTTTCCACTGAAGTTGTTGGGATCAGAAAGATTGTCAATGCCTGCCTAAAAATGTGTATCATCACTGTTAGTCACTTACTCGAATCGCAAATAAACTAATTACGTGAATTAGTTTTAGAGGATTAATAATAATTATTAATCCCTTAAAATTTTCTCCAACAATAACAACTTTATTATTATTGTTGCTATTATTATTATTGTTCCCAATAATGATAATAACACTTCCCCATTTATTATTTTCCATTATCAATCCTCCCTGAAAATAATAACATTATCTGTTATTGTTATTGTTATTATTATTATTATTTCGAATAATAATAATAATAATAAGTTCCCCATCAATTATTGGTCACTATCACTAAATCTTAACTAATAACATTGTTTGTTATTATTATCATCCAACAAGTAACACCAAACAAATAAATATCTATCTTCAATTAAGAAAATAATTAATTAACTATTAATATTTCTCATAGTTTCCCTAAAATCTTAATTATACTAATTAAATCATCATTAACATAAATTTTACAAAAAATAATTGAATAAGAGTAAAAATAACATCAAGCAAGATATGCTTGGTCACATATATCATCAAAGCCTTTATTTTGATTTCAAAATACATACCATATGCTTTATGAAGATATATATACAAACTCGCATATTCCATAGCATTATTATTTTTTTTCCAATATCACTTTCTTCTTTTACAACATGTTATATGTGTATGAGTATGTATTAGTTATTGCTTCCTTTTCACTGGGCAGCAAAATCACGACACAAATATACATATTCAGCATCTTTCATTGTTTTGTTTTCTTTTATGCATGCTATGTGTATATATATAAGATAACCAGAAAAAAATGTCTTTTCCCTGGACTCTCTCGGCCTCCTTACTTTATTATACAAAAATAGCTCTTTTTTTTTTTTTTCTTTTCCATAATTGTTATACACACTCACAATACTATCTTCTTCCTTTCCCTGGACAATCCACGGTTCCTATATATCATTTTGCAGAAAACAACTCTTTCCCTTTTTCACCGAGTAAACACGCACACAATATAAATATACATGACTTTAACCTGGAACCACAAATATACATATTGATTCTCATACACATGCACGCAGCTTACATGTCCTCATCCCCTTTTCCTTTCTTCTCTCTTCTGTTTTTGACAGCCACAAACCCACAAATATATATACTTTTCACACATGCAGCAAGATATTTATATATACATGCATGCACCCAGCGGTTTTCTTTCTTATCTTAGACATACACTTCACCATATATCTTTATGGTTTCACTCTTCAAAGGAAAACGATGACAGCAAGCACGGTAATACCTACAGACACAACAGATATGCATATATGCTATAACGGTTTCTTTCTTCTTCTTAAAGCAAACTCGATGACAGAAACATACTTATACTTTTCCTTTCTTCTTTGCAGTCAAAACACGCATGTCCGAAAGGAGAAAAACATGCAGCAACACTGATTCTATATGCAGAAAAGAAATCTACAGTAGCCCAAGAACAGTCCCTGTTTTTCTTCTCTCTTTTTGGTTTCGGTTTCAGCCACAAAGTTTAGAGAAAGCTCAAGAACACAAGCCGAAGCAACAACTCAGCCCCCTGTTTTCAGTTTCTTTTTCTGCTCATTTTCAGATTTAGCTTTCAGCGTTTTTCTGGCTTGGTTTCAGTTTCATCTTCACAAACTACCGATGGGAAAAGTTGAAGGCTTTGAGAGAGATAAGTTCTAGGACTTACCTTTAATGTTAAAGCTTAAACCGAAGGGAGCAACTTGCTGAACAATCCTCTGTTTTCACGGTTGAAGAATAGAGCAGATTTTGGGGCTCTACGGTCTCTCTCTTTTCTTCACCTCTCTCCCTGTCCTTTCGGTTCCCTTCTCCGACTCTCACAGAGTATCACTAAAGGGCTGAAACATAAAGTAGCAGATACATATACAGAGGCTCGATGATCCAATCCAAGCAAAAATATCCAGAGGGTAGCCACACTGGGCTCGAGGCGCAGAGAAGCAATGATGCTCTGATCCCTTGTCTTATCCTGTTATCACGCAATTAATGCTGGGGAGTTTATTACTGTTTCTTTCTGACTTTGCTTCTGGTTTTCGGTTTTAGCCAGTTCTGCTTCTTCCCTGGTTGGGATGTGATGATGGATAATAAATAATTGGACAAGTTATGTTTTGATAATATGGACTGACAAAGAAAGCTGGGCCTTGTACACGATGGGCTTGGATTGGTTTAATACATGGCCATCTGCTTTCTTCATTTAATAAAAGTAATGGGTTGGATATATGTGTATTGGGTTGATCCATTTATTGCTGATAATACATATCAGATGGGCTCTGGACTTTGTTGCTGGCCCATGCGTTTTTCCCTCTTTTTTTTTCTTAACAATAATTTATTTGTAATTAGCTTTAATTACAATAATTCTAAATAAATTAAATTCTTAATTTCCTAGGCTTGAAATACCAATTTGATAATTTTAGACCTCAAATTATCATTTACAAATATTATTTCATTCTTTTCCCAAAATAAATTAAGGGAAACTATAGGCCTTAATTCCTAATAATTATTCTCATAAATATTTTGGCCCAAATTTCATAATTTAATTTCCACATATTCATTAAAACATTTATCCAAGCTAAATTTCCCATAATTTATTTTGGCCATACCAGATTATCTCCCAAAATATTTTGGCCAATAATTATTCCCAATAGTTTTTAATTTATGGAAAATGTGCCTTAAATTTTAAATTCTTAATCTTTAAAATTCCTTAAGGCTACATTTTCCATAATTAATTCTTGATTCCCAAAATCCAAAATTTGGGATGTTACAAGAAGAACATGCCAGGCGTTTTCTCTACAATGTTTAGTAGCTTGTAAAACTCCAACTCTGTTTTTTTCTACCCAAAATGGTAGGACAACATGAATTCCAAACATATAGTGGCCATAGAAAGTAAAAATGAACAAATAAGTGGGACTGTTGCAGTAGTACCTGTTTAGCAGTGGTATTATTAAGAGGATGATCACAAAACCTTCATAGATGAAACTTTGTAAATTGGATGACCAAAGTAAGATCCAACACATTCACGATCAGTTATAACCAGCAAATATGATCTTAAAACTGACAAAGAATAACAAAATGATTGGCCGGAATGAAGCACACAGAAGAAAAGGATTAGAATATATCTAATTTAACAAGGAAGCACATGTATGAAGGTGAGATCTATACAAGATTTATTAATATCTACCATGACCAAAATCACAGATTCAATTGATAATCTCAGCTGTGATCTCTCCAAAAGAAACCATAAATCACCAGCGAAAAAGTACAGCACAATCACATGGATGAAAATGAGTACAACATAATCCTGATGTATTGAAGGAAGTAGGCACTTCAGGCATACGATTATGAAAAGCAAATAGATAATTTAACAATTTGATTCACAAAACCAATCAGCACACCATAATTAACTATCTAACATCGCTTATCAGCCAAAAGCTTTATCATCCCAACCATATCGGCAACTGTCCAAATCTTAGGGCAACTGCTGTCAGTGCTAGAGCTATACCGATGAGAGAACGGTTTGAGATCAAATCAGATTCAGAATTAGGGCAGCTGCCGCCTCTATTTATAGCCGATTTAGGGGAAGGAGAAGCCTCAGCGTACCAAACAGGTTCATTAGGTTCAGCCTCTGTTTAAAACCATGTAATACAAGCTCGTTCAGATCATACTTAAACAAAACAAACACATGACAAAATCAACTATACACAAATCATTTAGCAAACCCATAACCTCTCACTAAACAATTGGGTATTACCTGGGAGAAAGAAAAGTGGGTCTCAGTTGCTGAAGACGAAGGAGACAATTCAAAACCTAAAATAGGTTCAGAAATCCGCCGTCGACTTCGCCTTCCCCGTCCGCCCACTGATGACGACGTGAAACGGTTCTGAAATTTGCCGTCGCTTCACGTTCAGCGTCCATCGTCACCGTCGCCTTCCCCTTCCTCGTCTGCCGTCGACTTCACCGTGACAAAGCCAACCGAAGAGATTGAGAGCTGAGAGCACCCGAATGTGTGAATCTGAGAAAGACAAAGTGAAGTCATGAACAGTACAGAGAAGGTGAAGAAAGAAAAACCCTAATAAAATGTAAATTTTCAAGGGAAATTAGGTCCCTCATAAAATGAGTCATTTTGTGAGGGAAAATAGGTTCCCTCGCAAAATTATTGGATTTGCGAGGGATTTTCAGTTCCCTTGCAAATATACGAATATTTGTGAGGGAAAAATGTTCCGCCGCAAATTTTGCATTTTCTAGTAGTCACATCAAAAATCAATTCAATGGCTAGGAGATGAGAGGGAGGTCAGCAGCTACATAGAGGGGGGATTTCATAAAATGGATTTTAATCCAATGGTTAAGGAAGAAGAAGAGGAATTTGATTCCATGTAATTAAAGACCACATAAGCTTGGATTTTTCCTATAAATAGAAAAGCTCTCATCTTCATTCTTCACATCAAAAACTCATATCAAAGCTAATTGAGTTAGAGAAAAACACAAAGAAGCAAGGTGAAGAAGGAGTTCAAGAATCAGAGGTAAGTTCTTGATCTTAAGCTTTTAAATATTTTAGTAGAAGTGTAGTATAATCTAGGAAATGTTTAAGTAAATTCCTTTATTAAGGACTCCATTTCCTTTAAAACGTAAAATGGAGTGGAAACATGATGGGAAATAATTTTTGGAGTCAAAAGATCTAAGTGGTGAAAGATGGGAAAAATCTCAAATTTCAATTTTTTGGAATCAGTCACTTTGTGGACGTTATTTTAGGTGGTAAATGATTTTTAAAACTCATGAGATTTTTCAAGAATAAATTAGACATCAAGGGATTTCTTTTTATAAAAACATTTGTAATGTTTTAATGTCTGTACAAGGAGATAAAAATTTGTGAGGTTAAGCCTAGTTTATGGATGTTAATCTGAACAGTGGTTGTTATACATGAGTTTTGACCATTCAAATGGTGTCTAACAATCTTGAAATTTTTCTGATATATAATAGACATGAAGGGATTTCCATCCATGTATAACATGTATTTTTTAAAATTTCTTACAAAAATATGTGAACTTCTCAATTTGATCCATGTTTCAAGACTTGAAACTGGGACAATGGTTGGAAACTTTAAACCTATGAAAGACTCAAGATTTTTAAGTTCTAGTCATTATTTTTCCAAAACAATACACTCAGCAAGGGAAATGTTGGCTTTAGAATCACATCATTTTGATATTTGTACACTTAGTTATAATTTTTCAAAGTTAGTGAAAAATCTTGGCAGAAATGCTAAAACTCCGTTTTTAAGGAAATGTAGGGTAAAATTGGAATAATAAATCCACCAAGGGTAAAAAGGTCAATAGTGGAAAAATTATCTCTTAGGATGTCATTCTAAGTTATATGGTATTTATTATAATATCATAATGCGATGATACTATCATAGGATATTCAGGAAAGTCGAGAGTTGGTACCGAAAGAGAATTGTACCACTTGCTAAGCGAAGAAATGTACAAACGTGTGCTATAACTTTAACTTTGACGTGTCTTGTATGTATATATATGTTTGTTTGTTTCATATGGAGTCATAGGCAAGACGAGGTCTTAGACGATGCACCGAGACTAAGACTCGGTCTTGGTCATATGTTTGTTTACATTCATTTAAGCTGTGGATTCAGCTTGATGTAAGTTATAGTCATGATAATACTGATGTATGTTTTCCTAGCACGGATGACACGTGGATTCATTACACTAGTGAGTGCAAACACTATTGATATGCATTTACTATGTGTTATGTGTATTGTTTTTACTGTTGACATACATTTGTTGTGTGCTATGTATTGTTGTATTGAATGTAATGAACATCTATCATATATACTGTTATTACTTGAACATGAGATTAGCTATTACATGAGATGTAATGGGTATTGAATCTCAAACTTGACTTTAGCTTCAGGATTTAGAGGATTAAGAGCCGATAGAAAGGGTAAGATTGACACGTGAAGACTCAGCTAGAGTTTTTATTTTGGAATGTATTTGTATTGCGAGATAATCAATATTTAAACACTTGGATTATTGTACCATTATTATACCAACCGGATATGTCATAGTTAGTTTAAATTTGTAGTCACAAATATATATCAGTAGTTACTCATCCACTCAACCCAACATGTACGCTCTAACGCTCCACTCTGATGATATTCATATTTAGTGTGTGTTTATATACATGATAAGTAGTATGTAATTAGGGGTGTTACAGTCCCTCTCTCTCTCTAGCTGACACAATGATTATAGAGGTGAGAGAGATATTAACTTGCTTGGCATAAGGCCAAAGAAAGCATTCCCAGGTATAGTTATTGACAACATCATGATATTCCTTCATCTACTTCATGGTACGATGACGAAACCTTTATTGTTTGAGGCACTTAGAACAACGAAGAAAGAGATCATTATGGAACTTCTTGTTACAACTCAAACCTTTATTCTTTGTGATTGTAATATTTCATTATATGTGACTTCCTCAAAGCAACCTTCTCCCGTGTCTTCAAGTTGAACCCATATGCTACCCATACATTTCCATCCCTTCACGTCTTTCATCGCTCCATGCTTCTCAAATTACTTTGGAGTCACTTTCACTTAAATATTATTCACATACACAGACGTGTTTTTGTAATATTGATTTCCCTATTATCATAAACCTTGTATTTTAATAAATAATTAACAAAATACAAAGGTGAATATGTGTCTCAAAGAATTACAATCTAGTGATTATATTTTCATCCAAATTTCACTTTGGAATTAATTAACAAAATGTTAATTATGAGACTACATTAAGGGGTGATAAAATGTGACATAAAAATTACATGAAATAATGGCAATTTCCTGTCTAAAAGAATCAAGATAGTCAATGAATAGCACTTAGTTGAATTGTTAGCTATTAACAACAAAGCCTTAACAAATGGACTTGCCTTAATTGAGATTAAGGTTAAACACTTGTAACTACCTAATAGGGATATAATTGGCCTAAAGACAAGAGGTAGAAGACAAAGGAATTAGTAGATTTTAAAAGGGATAAAACAAATTGAATTTAAGGCAATTTATGCCAAAATTACACATGTCAAGCTAGGGAAAAACACCTACTTAATTTTTGTCCAACTTATGCATGTGGCTATAGGTTGTAAAAGGAAATAAAAATATTCTTTAAGGGGCAGTTAATTTTGAAATAAATAGGGCCAAAGGAAGACACAAAAAAGCTTGATTAATAAAGCACAAATGACCTTGATTAGCTAACAAACAAATCCTATAATGAAACTTGTAATCAAAGGGCATGTAAGCTCTTATTTAGGATGTTAATTAGCTTCATGAAATCCACCCTTAAAGTCCCATATTTCGGCCAGCTTGTGGAGTGATGATTAAGCCAACTTGACTCAAGATAAGAGCACATGTGTTTGGACCAATTGCTTCTAGAAGTTAGGGACACCTAAACCTTAATATGAGACAACAAATGACAACACAAAAAATGCCCCAAAAGTCCTCCGATTCGGCTAACATATAGGAGGACTAGTGGTCAAGGATTCATGATAAGTATCCAAGATAAAACACATGCTGATTAATCTAACAATCATCTAGAAACTAAAGGACACAAGCCATAGGGAAGTGACATGTGGAGAAGCATCCAAGGGTCCAAAAAGAGAGGAGGAGAATGGCTAGGAATGAAGGAAGGAGGAGAGAGAAGAGAAACTTGGAAGCTAAGGCAAGAGAGAGTGTGATATTTTGTAAGGGTAGTTTGGTAAATTGACTTGTGGGGCCCACAAGGGCTTAACATCTCTATATTTAATCACATGGTCCCCTCTTCATTTCTTCACAAAATCAAAACATAATCTAATCTTATAGTGAGAGAGAAAGGGGGGACGGAATATATGAGGAAAGAAGGAGGAGCAAAAGTTCCAAACATAAGGTAAAGTTCTTGATCTTAAGCTTTGTGATTGGGAAATTTGCAGAAATAAACCCAAAAAAAATTATCAAAATAGACCACTGTACAAACATTTTTCAGAAGTAACCTAGTTGGTGGCGCTACGTCAGCGGGCGCCACGTGGGCACGCCACAAAGTAGCGCCGCCACGTGGGGCGCCACTTGTGGCGTGCCCACGTGGCATGCCACATAAGAGTGCTGGCGCCTCTTTTAAAAAAATAAAAAATAAAAAACAGTCAGCGCCCTGCAAAAGCTGCCTCAGGGGTAGCTTTTCTAAAACCTGCCACCGAGGTAGTTGTATGTAGGGGGCGTGAATACAGTATTATTTTTAAGAAAAAAAATTAATAAATACTCCTATTTAAACACCACCCAACACACACACATTCACACCTTTCACAAGAGCTGCGGGAGAGACGTTGGGAGCTGAAGAAAGAAGGAAAAAAGAATACATAAGTTGAAAGCTTTTTTAAGGTATGTTATTTATAGTATAAGATTATTTATGTAGCTAAATTGGAATATTTTAACAAATGTTCTTCATAAAATATTTTGTATCTCTATTTGTCTCTGCAATGATAGTAGTATTTTGTCGGGTAGAAAAAATGTTAGAGTTAGAATTTTTTAGAAGTTGTAAGTTCTGACAATAGAAGACTGTATTTATGTAGTAAATGATTAATAATAAATTTAAGACGATTTATATGTATTTTTTGTTTGTTTTAAAAATTTAAAACTAATTTTTAAATTTAAGAAGTTTAAGATTGTTGTATTATAGGATATTTTGCCTGATTAAATGTTGTGCAAATGGTATATTTGGGTTCATAGAGATAATATGGAAATTTTAATCAGTTTAGTTTTCAAATTATTTAGTAGTACATTAGAGAAAATACCAAGGTGGGATGAGAAACTTAAATTAAAAATAATTATTTGCACATAATATGAATTTTATTTATTATTTTAATTTTTGTTCTTATTTGTTGATTTTGATTATTTTACTTAAATGAATTTGTATTTGTTGAATAATTTTCATTATGATAATATAATATTTATTATTTTTGTTATTAGTATATGTTATGAATCTTAATATTTAAATTAATTTTTTTGTTCTTAGCATTATATTATTTTCGGCATTAATAAATAACTTTGAACAATTTTACTAATTATAAAATTTGATTTTTTTTTACTAATTTGTATGTTACAAATTTCGTTATTTTTTTAAAATTATTATATATAATGAATTTTAATTATTTCATTAATTTTCGTTAGATTATATTAAATATGTTATTTTGATTATTATTATTACATATTATTAGTTTCATTTGTTTATTAATTTTCGTTGATATTAAATAATTTTTAATAATCTTACATATTATGAATTTTGATTTTTTCATGAAGTTTAATTATTATTATTATATAAACTTTGTTATTTTTATTAAAATATACTATGAAGTGTAATGTTTAGATTAATTTTTGTTAGATTATATTATATATGTTATTTTCATTAGAATTGTTATATATTATGAGTTTTCAATTTTTTTTATTTTTCGTTGATATTAAATAATTTTCAATAATCTTACATATTATGAATTTTTATTTTTTATGAAGTTTTATTATGATTATATAAATTTTATTATCTCTATTATTAAAATATACTAAGAATTGTAATGTTTAGATTAATTTTTGTTGGATTATATAATTTTGAATAATTGTACTTATCAAGAATTTTGAATTTTTTCAATTTGTTTTCATTATTGTTACATAAATTGTGCGAATGTTACTATTATTATTAAATATTATGATTTTTATTTTTGTGATTAATTTTCGTTACCTTATAATATATATGTTATTTTGATTATTATTATTATTATATATTACGAATTTTCATTGTTTGATTAAATTATTTACATAATAAATAATTAGTAACTTAATAATGTGTTATATGAGGTAAATTTGTGTTAGTCAAATGGCTTATCAACCCGACCCCACAATTCATCCCGGCCCCAAAGAGTGGGGAGTTCTTGATGAGGAGTTGCAGTGGTCACACCGATCACAAGTTGTGTGGAACGAAGGAGATTGTGATGCCTTGAGGGTGAGGCGAGCCGCACAAGGGCCAGGAGATGTCCATGACCCAGATGACATCCCACATGAGTTGCAGCAGCACCTTCACCGGGCAGGGTTTTGGCACGTGTCTCGCATAAAGAGACTCAATGTATGCTTTATTCTTAATGTAATTAATTATATTCGTCTAGTTGTTTGTACATGTTACGGATAATGAATACGATTACATATTTGATCTCTACTTTTATGTTGGTGCAGATTGACAAAGACCTTATTACTACTTTGGTTGAGAGGTGGAGGCCGGAGACTCACACCTTCCATATGCCAGTTGGTGAGATGACCATTACTCTACAAGATGTAGAGGCCATTTTAGGTCTGTCCACTAAGGGTCGAGTAGTTTCCGGTAGGACGCATGCCAACTGGGGAGCAGTCATGCATGAATACATGGGTCTTACTCCCAGCGACGAGAACTTGATTGGCAGAAACATCAAGATGCGGTGGTTTGCTGCCCATTGGGGCCAATGGGATGATCACTCAGATACTATACAGGGTTAGCTCTTGTACACACGTGCCTACCTCATGTGCCTATTCGATGGATTTTTGTTGTGTGACAAGTCTAGCCACAAGGTAGCTTGCTGATATATACAATTACTGGGCGGTGACCTCTCGGATACTGCAGGATACAGCTGGGGGTCTGTGGTACTCGCTACACTATTTCACGAGCTATGCCAAGCCAAGGCAGCTTCAGCCAAAGATATGTAGAGGAAGGAAATCACCAAGAGGGGGTGAATTGGGGATTTCAAAAACTTTTTCGTTAGCTTTTGAAAACTGGCCAGAAGTAAATCAAACAGAGAAAGGGAAGAAGAAGCTTGACACAGAAGATTTATATTGGTTCGGTCTTAACTCTTGACCTACGTCCAGTCCCCAGACTCTCTGGGATTTCTCACTATCTCTCTGATCAATTACACACTCTACAACTCAGGATGATCCTCTCACAATAGGACTCACTCCCCCTTACAAGTTGTAATCTGATCCCACACTCAAGGTCCCACTACCTTGAGTTTACACAACAAGTTTATTTCGAATTTCACAAAGACTCTCTCTAAGAGTAAGATGAAATGATCACTAAAGCTCAATGTAAAAGAGTAAGACTAATGAATACAAGATAAAAGCTTAGAGTCTCTTGCTATTTCGTTCACTGGGTTCACTGTGTATCCAGTTGTTGAAACTTCCTTTTTATAGAGCTGAAGTTTGATGATCGTTGGAGCTTCTACAGGAAGAAGACGTTGGAAGCAAGTTCAGATTTAGACATTAGACTCCTCTCCATTACTTGCCCACGTCTGATTGTCTGTCATAGTGTCTGAATATTCTTTTTGTCTGAAGATAAGGTTCAGTTGGCAGTTCAGTGGACTTCTTAGCTGTAAACTTAGATTGATCTCCTGTCATATGTCTAGAGCATCCACTGTCAATATACCATTTGCTGGATTTTGATGCTCTTAGACAAACCTGCATATTTTACAAGATCAAGTCTTAGGTACCCACTATATCTTGGGTCCTTTGGGGTTAGTAAGTGTCTTAGGGACCTTATAAGATCCTTTAGGCACCCATTGATAATTTCCTACTGGCTTACTTTTCCTTTCCTTTTTATGAAAGCATGAGGAAGTGGTATGACCCTTTCTATTGCAATAATTACAGTGAGCAAAAGGATTTGAAGTATGAACAGATTTTTGAAAATAGTTCATATAAGCTTTTTCTCCAGATTTCTTTTTACCTTTCCTTTTATCTAGATCAGGTCTATAACCAATACCTGATTTGTCATTTGTAAACCTTTGCTATTTTAAGATAATGTTGAGCATTTCACTTCCTTGAGTAAATTTTTCAAGAGTTTTCGTAAGATACTGAATTCTTTTCCCAGACCCAACACATTCTTCACAATCAATGTGTATAAGAAACTCAATTTTTTGTTCAAGGAATATATTATTCGTTTTCAAAGATGCATATTTCTCACTGAATTCCTCAAAATCTGATTGTAAGTTATTATATTCAGCAAATAATTCATTGTATGAGGGTTTGTCTTGAGAATCACAACATTTTTCACAACTGTGAGAAGATTCTTTACTTTGTTCTTCAAGTAATTTGATTCTTTTTCTAGATGCAATGAGTTCTTTCGCAATCTTTTTGAATTCAGAATGTAGTTCATTATATTCACAAAATAATTCGTCAAAGTTAGGTTCAGAATCACTTACCTCTTTGTGATCAGATTCCTCTTGAGCAACCAGACATATGTTTGCTGTTTGCTCTTCATCTTCATCTTCATCAGATGAGCTATCTCCCTAGATGGCAGATACATAAGCTTTCTTTCTGAATGAGTTGAATCTTTTCTTTGTCCTTCAGCTGAGGGCATTCAGACTTAATGTGACCAGGTTTATCACATTCATAACAAATGATTGTTTTCTTTGATTCAGAACTTGTGCCAATTTTATAAGGCTTTCTGAAACCTTGATTCTTTTTGTAGAACTTCCTGAATTTTCTGACCATTATGCCAAACTCTTCTTCTTCATCCTTATCATCGGATTCATTAGAGTCATTGATGGTTTTGAGAGCAATTCCCTTGTTTTTACCATCAATTTCATCAAGTCATTTTCTGAACTTGATTTTTTCCCTCATATTCAGAAAGACTTCCAAAGAGAGCTGCAACTGAAGTCATGGATTCACCTCTTGCTTCTTCAATGGTTGTAACCTTGGCTTCCCACTCCTTGGTAAGAACATTAAGGATTTTTCTCACTTGAACTCGTTGATCATATTCCTTTCCCAATGCAGCAAGTTGATTTATCAGATGGTTGAATCTGAGTTGAAATTCACCTATAGATTCTCTTGACCTCATATGAAGTAAATCATATTCAGTCATGAGAGTATTGATCTGATTCTCCTTAATTCCAGCAGTTCCTTCATGAGCAATCTCCAAAGCCTTCCATATATCTTTTGCAGAAGGCAGTGTGTAGATTCTGAAGTATTCTCTCTGACTTAGAGCACTTTGAAGAACATGAATTGCCTTGTTGTTAAGAGTAACAAGCCTTCTATCATTTTCAGTATATTCCTCTTCTAGCTTGGGAGTTCTGACTCCATCCTCCATTGAAGTTGGAACACAATCTCCTTTCTCAAACACATTCCATAACCCAAATTCAGTAGCCATAACATAGATTCTAAATTTAGATTTCCAGAATGAGTAGTGTTCTCCATCAAAACCTGGAGGTCTGTTGATAGAAGCTCCTTCAGGCAGAATTCCTTCTTTTGGATCTTTTTATCTAGGATGTTAATCCTTCAAATAGATAACCTGGCTCTGATACCAAATGTAGAGGAAGGAAATCACCAAAAGGGGGGTGAATTGGGGATTTCAAAAACTTTTTCGTTAGCTTTTGAAAACTGGCCAGAAGTAAATCAAATAGATAAAGGGAAGAGGAAGCTTGACACAGAAGATTTATACTGGTTCGGTCTTAACTCTTGACCTACGTCCAATCCCCAGACTCTCTGGGATTTCTCACTATCTCTTTGAGATCAATTACACACTCTGCAACTCAGGATGATCCTCTTACAATAGGACTCACTCCCCCTTACAAGTTGTAATCTGATCCCACACTCAAGGTCCTACTACCTTGAGTTTACACAACAAGTTTACTTCGAATTTCACAAAGACTCTCTCTAAGAGTTAGATGAAATGATCACTGAAGCTCAATGTAAAAGAGTAAGACTAATGAATACAAGATAAAAGCTTAAAGTCTCTTGCTATTTCGTTCACTGGGTTCACTGAGTATCCAGTTGTTGAAACTTCCTTTTTATAGAGCTGAAGTTTGATGATCGTTGGAGCTTCTACAGGAAGAGGACGTTGGAAGCAAGTTCAGATTTAGACATTAGGCTCCTCTCCATTGCTTGCCCACGTCTGATTGTCTGCCATTGTGTCTGAATATTCTTTTTGTCTGAAGATAAGGTTCAGTTGGCAGTTCAGTGGACTTCTTAGCTGTAAAGCTGAATTTCTGAATATTTTATTCACTTTGGAGCGTTTTCAGCGAAAATGAGAATCTGTAGCTTGAAATGTGTTAATGGAATCTGAAACTCATGAACAAACATATTAAACGTATATATAATGATTCGTAATTCCATTTAAGTGTAAAACAATGTATAAGATCGAATCTGAGAAATGATAAGCTCGACATTTAAAACAGAGATATGTTAGGCTCAAGTTTATAACTGATAGGCTCGAGTCTGTTCATCAACACTCAAGCATAATCTTGGTAGGCTCGAGTTTCCCCTTTGTATAACGTGTTTAATCTTTGAAAATATTTTGGGGTAGCGCATAGGGGCTCGAGTCTATTAGTGATAGGCACGAGTCTGGAACTGTTTGCAACGTGCTGAAGCTTAAGTACAAAGGCACAAGCTCGAGTCTAAAAACTTAGGCTCGAGTATGCTCAGGTTCTGTCACTTGGATAGCTCTCTGCCTGACCCAAACTCGAGTCTAGAGCTAATTACAAAAGCACAGGCTCGAGTCTAAAGACTTAGGCTCGAGTCTGCTCGGGCTCTATCACTTGGATAGCTCTCTGCCTGACCCAGGCTCGAGTCTATTAGTGACAGGCTCGAGTCTGTTTCACCAAAAAGTTGTGCAAATGCTTTTCAAACCAAAATATGCTCGAGTCCATAAGTTTATGCTTGAGCCTATGATTGTGAAAATTTTTAATCACTCTCTGGAAGGGACAGGCTCGAGTTTAATATGATAGGCTCAAGTTTACCTCAGTTATAAAAGATGATTTTTGTTTCTGTCACGAGCAGACTCGAGTCTATTATGTTAGGCTCGAGTTTGCCGAAGACAGAATCATGAAATATGCTCTCTGTCTTGCACAGGCTCGAGCCTATTAGGTTAGGCTCGAGTCTACTCAAGTTCAAAATGTTTATTATCATTTCTTTTAATTGAAAACTTGAGTCTAACATATCCAAACTCGAGTTTAACATATCTTATAAGATTTAAACCAATTTTAATCAATCTTTAAACATGTTTAAACCTTAGCAACAAGTTTACAATGTCTTGTTATCATCAAAACACATAGAGAACTAACAAGATATTGGGGGTTGTTTGTTGTTGTTGTAGATATGGGCTTGGTCCAGATTTCCTCCCATATCATTTCCCATTCCAGATCCCAGTCTCGATGGTGGTCATTATGGATGCAGGTTCAATGGTGTACATGTGCGGTCGGTGCGCCATGAGCTAAAGACATACCGCATAGAGCTTAACCAGATGGGGCGCGACAATGTATGTATAATAAATTTGAGCTTACAAAAAAGCATAAAGATAAAACTAATTCGTGTTATATATGTTACCACTTGTTTACATGTGCAGGTTACATGGGAGCCATATTTAGATGCCGGGTATGAGTTTATGGGTGCAGATATTGACACACAAGACACGTGGAGGGCGGTGACACCCATAATTGCTTTCCACATGGTCGAGATGCACCGGCCCGATCGGTGCATGCGGCAATTTGGCATGCAGCAACCCATCCCCGATGCGGTCGCATAGCTTAGAGGTGCTCACGATCTGACCTTACCCGGTAAGTCCACTGAAGATTAGGAGGTTAAGTTGGACTACTACATTCAGTATTGGAACACAAGGCATGAGCACATCTGCACTACAGATCCACAGGAGGGGTCGATGTCCCCGAACACGGAGTACATGACGTGGTACTTCACCCATACCCGAAGGTTTATGACGAGGCAGGTGGCGAAGCTCGGGCATGTGGTATGTAATTATCTTGCTTCCCTATTTTTTTTTCTCGCCACATATTTCGTATGATATTAATGTCATTTACGTTATTGTACAACTGCAGGTCAAAAATGTCAAGTGGATTTGGTGGATGTGTTCCTTGTAGTTTGAGGCTGAATTTAACAAGAGGGATGTGCAGAAGATCTGTCAACAGTTGCTCGCTGCGTTTAGAGAGTTTAGACAGGTAGCCGAGCCTGGTCCCGGTGCACCGATGGGGTTGTTAGCTTGTGTACCCGATGTGTTTATAGAGGTCCCGCCTCATGCGAGGGAGGGACATGGAATTGCCAAACAATGAGTACAACACCCTGCACAGCCATATAAGATACCACAGCCAGGGCCATGCGGTGGAGGTGTATACAGGCCACCATTAGATTTCAATATGGCATATACGCCTGTTACGTGGGACCCAGAGCACTTTTCAGCGGGGACGTCACCGTATGAGCATCCAGAGACTACTGCACACTCCCCTACAGAGATGCCATCCCATGTGTCTCCATGTATGCCTTCGTACCCACATGTGTCACCGGCGATGCAACCACCCCCTTCATATTACCCACCAGTGGCACCAGTGATGTATGCCACTGGTGCCAGAGACGATGTTTAGGGGCCAAACACAGGTTCATCACACTTATCCGTGGCCATCGAACAACCCACCGACCGACTTCTGTGGTTTCAGCGCATACCAGTGGCCATATGACCATGCTTTCACAGGCCCCGGTGGGTTCCAACCATACGAGCATGGGCAGAGCAGCAGTGACGTGGCTAGCTCGGGGTTGAGTCATAGTCCATATCAATCCGGCCTGCGCGTGAACACGCCGGTTGATGTTGGACCTGGCTATCACCCAAGAGGGGGGTGAATTGGGTATTTGATAAACTTTAGGAACTTTTTTCGCAATTGATAAATTGACAATTAGATATTCAAAGATGAGCATATACTGGAAATGTAAAAGATAAGGGAAGAGAGTATGCAAATTGTGATTTATCCTGGTTCGGTCCAATCCTTGACCTATGTCCAGTCCCCAAGCTTCACTTGAGATTTTCAATCCACTATTTGCTTTGAACTTGATTACACGTTCTGTACTTGAAGTAATCCTCTCACTAGGATTCACTCCCCTTTACAAACCGTAATCAATTCACTTGCTTGATTATACACTCTGTACTCGAAGTAATCCCACACTCGGATTCACTCCCCTTACAAGTTGTAATCACAACAAAGTGTTTCCCACTCAAGATCACCCAATCTTGAGTAACTCTCAAAATAATAGGATGTTTACAATGAATCTTCTTTCTCAGAAGTAAGTGAATAAACACTGAAGCACAATACATATAATCTCACTCTCTAAGCTAGATATATGATCATCGAGATATTCAGAGAGTAGATGAAGCAAAAGTTAGAATATTGGCATTTTCACTGTGTAAGCTTACGTCCCTGTTCTTGCTCTCCCTCTTGTATCTATATCTCTTGTTCTTCGTTTCTGGGCTTCTTATATAGATGAAGAAGAGGAACTAGCCGTTGCATTTTCTTCTCTTTGATTCTTCAAAGTTCAGCTCTAAATCTGGAATATGACAGTTGCATATTTTGCTCTATTCTTTCAATTCTCAGCTGGAATCTTGGAATATGTTGTTGCAGAGCGTCTTCCAGATTTTTAGTCATTCTATGATCTTAATTCGACCGTTTGAAGTGATCTTAATGTGTTTCAACAGTCTGAACTAAACATTTGGGATAAGGGAGAAGAATCAGCCCTGTTCTAGGTTCGTCATTTAATGCATTTATCCTGGATCTTGATCTCACCTTGATCTTGGCTAAACCTTATCTGAAAAATACTCAAAACTTCATCAAGGACATTAGAAATAATAATATCATATGAGGAAATAATTTCAGGAAGACCCATTAAGATTTCACAGATCAACATCATTTGATTTTTCAAAATCCCTGATGCAAACTCGAGTTTGTTCTTTCAGACTCGAGTTTGGGGTTCATCCAGAAAGCATGTCTGTTGATTAGTGGTCTAAACTTGCAGTTTGTAAAAGCTAACTCGAGTTTGGTTTTTACAAAGGGAACTGTCGGGTTCTGGACTTGGGATGGAACTTTGGGCAGGAAGCTAAACTCGAGTCAATTAGTGACCAACTCGAGTTTGGGTTTATGTTTGAAGAACAAGCCTAAGTTCGTGATTTTCCAGACTGGGGTTTAGGGTCATAGACTGGAGTTTGTAGTGTAGCCAAGTGAATGATCTTTCTGTATGGTTCAGACTTGAGTTTGGGAAGCAAACTCGAGTTTCAGTGACTACTGAAATATTTGAGGTTTATCTGGGTCAAGTGCAAACTGGAGTTTGGAAGGCCAGACTAGAGTTTGGGAGTCTATTGAGTTTTCTGGATTCCTTTCTGTTTGGTCTAAACTCGAGTTAGGGAATCTAGACTCGAGTTTGGCTTGCTTGGGATTCTGAGTGCTCTCTGTATCGTCCAGACTTCAGGTTTGATTTGCAAACTGGAGTTTGCTAACACAAACTCGAGTTTTCTTCTCTATGGCTCAGTCAAATATCCTTCTCACAAGTTCTTTGCTTTCTGACCTGATAAAGATCAATCCCTGGAATCTAGTACATATATCCATAAATCTCTTTAAGTCTTCTTTCCATTGCAAGAAGAATCAGCTCCAAACTCACTGTATTCTGATAGTTATGATCTGATGAATGAAGGTTGTTCTTTGCTAGTGTTTTTGTAGCATCTTGAATTTATAGTCAACTTTCAAAGATCATATCTCACTCATTTGATCTTTGTTTTCCATGATCTTTATGTTTCTGGAAAGGTATGTGAGTGTTCTTTCATATGCCACCGATTTTAGCTCATTCTGATGTGTAGATTGTGAGATACACTCAAATCATTGAAGCTTAGTCTGCTGTGTGGCGTGAATTCCTGTTCCAACTTCTGAAATTCATAGCTCTCTCATCTCAGCTTCTTTGAGCATGAAACTTTGTCAAGATGATGCATTGGATGTCTAGTTTCATACAAAATTGATTTCACCTTAAACCGATATCTGGTTTGGGAGATATCATCGAATTACCAGAGGTCGCCAGTACTGATCGTGAAACAGAGTTGGACAGAGTTGCTGAAAGCTTGCTAAACTCGAGTCATTAAGTGACTAACTCGAGTTTTGAGTTCCAAACTCGAGTTTACATTGGCTAACTCGAGTTTTGATGATCTAGAGACGTCAGAGTTGCTGAAGACACTACAAACTCGAGTCATTAAGTAACCAACTCGAGTTTTGAGTTCCAGACTCGAGTTTTATGTTCTAAACTCGAGTTTTCTCATAATCCAGAGGCAGATCACTTCCTGTAATGCAGTAAACTTGACTTTTGAGTATCTGGCTCGATTTTGCTCATCCAGAACCTGATATATGCTTGTTTTAACTCTGAATTAAGCCATCCCAACTTCCATTTGATCTTAGAGACTTCAAGAATCAAACTAAGAACTTGTATAATAATTTTCTCAGTTTATTCAGCAAGTTCTTCTTTCTTTCTTCTCTCTTCTTGATTATTCTCCATGAATCAACTCTTTCTTTCTTCTATTCTCTTGTTCTTTCTCCACATGAACAAATCTACATTAAATGTAGCAATTAGACAATGTATATGATATAAACTTTTTGATATAAACTTTTTGTTCTTGCTAATGGCACTATATAAGACATCATCAAAACTAATCATAACCAACAGTTAATGCACAACGAAATTTATCTAATAACAATGAAATTTATATTAACAAAATTTATATAATAACAATGAAAATAAATTAAAAAAAATTAGAATTATTCATAAGTTCAATTATTCATAATTTTATAATAATAAAGAAAATTAATAAAAAATTGAAAACTCATAATATGAGAAAATAATAAACAAAATATATTACATATAATGTAATGTAACAAAAATTAATCTAAAAATTAAAATATATAATATATTATACTAATAAATTTAATGAAATGTATAGAATAATAAATAAAATAAAATAAAGACTCAAAATTCATAATATGTAAAGAAAAAATTTAAATATAAATTATTTAATATGAACGAAAATTAAAGAAAAAATTAGAAAACTCATAATATATAATAATTTTAATCAAAATAACATATATAATATAATCTAACAAAAATTAATCTAAATGATAAAATTAACAAAGTTTATATGATAATAATAAAAAAATGAAATTTATTTAATAATCATAAAAATTAATAAAAAATAAAATTTCATAATTAGTAAAATTTTTCAAAATTATTTATTAATAACGAAAATAATATAATACTAACAACAATACTTAATTAATATATTAAAATTCATAATATAAAATGATAACGAAAATAATAAAAATTCTATTATGATAATGACAATTGTTCAACAAATACAAATTCATTTAAGTAGAATAAATCAAAATTAACCAATAAGAAGGATACTTAAAAGACAAATTATAATTCATAATTAATATATATATATATATATATATATATATATATATATATATATATATATGTTATGAATCATATATATTGAATTATTATTTGTAATCTAATTTTATCATCCTACTTTGGTTTTTTCCTGTAATGTTTGAAAACTAAATCGAATAAAATTTGCATAATACCTCTATGAATCAAAATATACTATTTGTACAACATTTAATCGGTCAAAATATCCTATAATACAACAATCTTAAACTTCTTAAATTTAAAATTTTGTTTTAAATTTCTCAAACAAACAAAAAATACATCTAAATCGCCTTAAATTTAGTATTAATCATTTACTACATAAATACAATCTTCTATTGTCAGAACTTACAACTTCTAAAAAATTCTAACTCTAATATTTTTTCTAACTGACGAAATACTACCATCATTGCAGAGACAAAAATATGGGCAAATCATGTTATGCAGAAGACTTGTTGAAAATATTCTAGTTTAGCTACCTAAATAATCTTATAAAATACATATCATACCTTAAAATAGCTACCAAGAGTTGTATTCTCCTTTCCTTCTTTTTTCACGCCCTGCTCCTAACCTCTTTCGGATGAAAGAAGAAATGTGTGTATGTCTTTGAAGTTGTGAAGTTTGTGTGTGTGTGTGTTAGGTGTTAAATAGGGGAAGAAATTTTTTTTTAAAGAAAGGCAGGGGTGTGCTCTACGCCCCTGCCTCTTGCTGCAATTTGCAGCATGTGACACATGCTGCAAATTGCAGCAAAATTTATTAATTTTTCTTAAAAAAATAATACTGTAAGGGGCGTGAATTATTCACGCCCCCTACATACAGCTGCCTCGGTGGCAGCTTTTAGAAAAGCTGCCCCCAAGGCAGCTTTTGCAGGGCGCGTCAACGCCTTGCAACTGTTTTTTATTTTTTTATTTTTTTTAAAAGATTGCTGGCGCCTCTTATGTGGCGCCCCACGTGGTGGTGCCACTTTGTGGCATGCCCACGTGGCACGCCACACACAAAGTGGCGCCACGTGTGGCGCCCGCTGACTTGACGCCACCAACTAGGTTACTTCTGAAAAATGTTTGCACAGTGGTCTATTTTGATTTTTTTTTTTTTGGTTTATTTCTGCAAATTTCCCTTTATGATTTTTAGTAAGGTTGTTGGGTCTTGTTGTCTTGGTATTTAGAAGCATGGGACCCTAAGGGGACATGTTATCCAAGATTCTATGAACATGATTTAATATCACCAAAGCACAAAAGATGAAGTTTGGACACAAGTCTATGGTTGAAATCATGATTTTATGTGAAAATGTGATTTTAAGTAAGGATTTGGCTAACTCAAGAAAATGAAGCAAAATTATTTTCATGATTTTAAGGTTACTAACATGTTCAAAAATAAAAATGGATGAAAAATATGGTGGAAAAAGATTTTTGGAATCAAAATATCAAAATAGCAAAAGTTGGAAAAGTTGTCAGTTTTGAGCTCACTGGAGTCAAATGTCTTGTGAACAGTATTTTATGTAGAAAATGATCTTTAAAAATTATGAAATTTTCTAGAAAGCAAGTAGATATCCAAATTTTTTTTTTGATATATAACATGGAATTTTCAGAGCTTTTTACAAGGAGTTAACAATTTTTGAAGATGAACCATGTTTTTGAAAGTTCAATCGGTGCAGTAGTGATTGAGCATGGATTTTGGCTAATAAAATGATGGCTAAAAATCCTAAAATTTTCTAGGCATGTATTAGACAGAAATAGCTTTCATTTAATGTATAACAAGTAATTTTTTATATTTTTATACAAAAAGATAAGGATTTTTTAAGTCAATCCATGTTTTTGGACTTGTAACTAGAACAGTGGTTATAGAAAATACAACTAAGTACGACTCAGGCATTTCAAGTTTCTAGAATTATTTTTCCATAAATCTACACATGTCAAGGGTCATTTTGGGCTTAAAAAACTTCAATTGGATTTTTGTGCATTAAGTTATTATTTTTCAAAGTTACTAAAATATTTGCCAAGAAAATCAGGAAAATCGAATTTAAGGAAAAGTAAAGGTTAAAATGGAATAACAAATCCACCAAGGGTAAAAAGGTCAAAAGTGATGAAAATATATTTTTGGATATAATTTCAAGCAATATGGTATTTATTATAATATAACATTAAAAGAAATAATGCGGTGATAATATTATAGGATATCCGGGAAAGTTCGGGATCAGTTGCAATAGTCAAACATAACCCTAACTACGTGGAGAGAGGTATGGACGTGTACTACAACTTTAATCTTTTGTGTCTTGTATATCTATATATGATTGTTTGATTCATGAGTCATGGACTAGATTGGGTCTTGGGTTATACATCGTCACTAAGACTAGTCTTAGGTCATGTATTTGTTTTCATTCAGCTAGATGTAGATTATAGTCATGATAATGCTGCATGTTTATCCTAGTGCTGAGGACACATATCGAGGATACGTGGCACTGATGAGTGCATACGTTGTTAACATTACATTTGTCGTATGCTATGTATTGTGATGCTGAATGTTATGAATATCTATCATATATTATTTATACTTGCATATGAGGTTAATTGCTACCTGAGATTCAATTCGATTGAATTTCAGACTTAACCCTAGCTTTAGGATCGGGAGGATCAAGAATCGGTATAAAGGGTAAGCAGCACGTGTGAAGACTAGGAAGGAGTTTATAATATTTTGGATTGTATAGATGTTTAGTATCTAAAACTTGGATAATTGTACTAATATTATCTCTAACCGAATACACCGCGATTAGATTTAAATTTATAGCCACGTATTATTAGTTACTCATCCGTTCAACCATATCATATGCTCTAATGCTTCACCACTCTGATGATATTCTTATATACTATATGATAATGTACATATTAAGTAGTAAAGAATTAGGGGTGTTACAGTTTTCATGAATGTTGAGACAAGTAAATGACTAAACATGCATTTCCCACAATAATGTTCTTAGCATTAAAATATATTCACTCTAATCTTTAATATAAGATATATTTACCTGATTGGATTATATTAAGGAAGTTTAAGCAAGTTAATATGCCATGTATTTTCTAAAACACTATAATTATCTTCCTTAATTCTCTTATTTCCTCTCCTTGATTATTTAGCACCTAAGGGAGTAGTATTAATCATTATATGGTAGTTGGCTAGGTAGTATGTATTGGTAACTATTGTACTTTTTAATCTTTTCAATCCTGAATGTGGGAGTTATTAAGAGATTCACTTTGGTTTTAAATTTATAAGAATTCAATCTACTTTTATATTCCAAACTATATTATTCACACTGACCTTCGTGGATTATTCACTACATATAAGTGTTTTCATCGATGTTGAGACACTGAAATGGCTAAACAAGTGTTTCCCTCAATGTTCTTAGTCTTGTCATGCATTAAAATGTATTAATCATTATATAGTAGCTAGTATATGTATTGGTAACTATAGGTTGTTCAGATTGAGAAAATCAGACAGATAGCAATAGATGATAGTCAACAAATACGCGCTCGAGTGTACAATAGTCCATTATTGTGCTGGATGGTGTAACACCTCATTTATCAAAAGCGGAATAAAGTATTTTCATTAGAGTAGAGCATCGGAGCAATTTAAAAGAGCGAGTATTTGATAAACATTCACTGTTGAGGTACCTAGTTGCTTACACAGCAGTACAATGGTCTGAATATTTAATAATATGGTAACACAAGTCCAAAAAGAAATTCTTCGGCCGAGACTCTAAGCATGTTGCTTGCCCTTATCTTTGGTGCTTAGTCCTCCTGACCCTGAAGCTATTTTAAAAGCTAAGGTCCAATGCACATCGGACCTTAGGTAACGGTTAACCTCATACTTATGTAAACAATATATGTATGACATCACAACATTAATCAACACATAAGTGTATAGCAGATGCAAGATTAATATATCCACTGTACACATCACATGTAAGGTTATCTATGCTAACAATACACATCTCATGTACAGTTATCTATACAATTCACATGTATAGTTATCCATGTTAACAATACACATCACATGTAAAGTTATCTATACAATTCACTTGTATAGTTGTCTATCATATATAAGCATACAATAAGCATCAGAGTTAGTATTACAGTACGCGAATGTACCTTCTTTGATGACTTTCAGTACGTTTCGATAGAAAGCGATCACAAATATCCTATAAGGGTAATATTATCTCTATTAATTCACAAATATTATTTCAAGAGATATTTTGGCTATATAAGACCATTTTACCCCTGGTGGATTTATTTTCCAATTTATTCCCTAAATCTTCGGAAAACACTGATTTCAGCATTTTGGGCAGATTTTTGTCTAACTTTGAAAAATCATAACTAGTTCTAGAAAAATTGAAATGGGGATCTGTAAAATTCTTCGGAATCCTTGGGATGTCTATTTTTGAGGAAAAATACTGGATTTTTCCCAGATTTTACGAAAAATTCCCAGTTTCTATTTTTCTTAACGCTGCCCAGAAATTTCCCTGAAAACGTAGCCTTATTTCAAGAATTTTTATCTTCTAGCACAAAACTCAGAATGACACACTCTAGGTATATTTGGAAAGCTCTATATGTCTAATTTAACCATAAAAAGTTTCAGAATTAATGAACCCCATCTTCAACATAAAATACTAGCGTTCTTACCCTTGACTTCAGGAATCACTAATCGATAAAATTTCACTAGAGCTTCGCTATTTTGATCATAATCTTCCAAAAATTTTGCTATACTTCTTCTTCATCATTTTTTTTCGAAATAAAGACAATGGTAACCATAAAAACATGAAAATAACACTATAATTGGAAGATTATGAATCAAAACAACATTTCTATCAAAACTATGAAAGCTAAGAACTACAAAACTAAAAGCTTCCTTACCTCTTGAAGAACTTTGCTTCTTGTTCTTGAAGCCTCTCCACTACTTCCTCACTCTCTCAAATTTTCGGTTTCTTGCTTTGTGAATTGGTGAGAAAATATGAAGCATGTTGCTTCCTATTTATAAGAAATTAATGGTTAACTTCCTAACATCTCCCATTCAATTTTAACCCTTAGATCTAGCTTAGGAAAGAAGTTTAAATCTCAACCGTTGGATCTTGCTTTATGGGCTTTCATCTGATAAAGTTCCCTGTTCGGTGTCCTAATTGCGTAATCTTGGGAAATCTCAAAATTCCGGGAGCATAGCCCCGAAGATCTCTTCTTCCTCTTTCAAAGTACTTAGGTTAACTAAATTTTGATCCCATTCAGGACATTCCGTTGCCTGTCAAACATTTCTGGACAAATGTTGTTGGTTACAAAAATGACTTCTGGTAACACCAACCTCTGGATAAAAAATCACTTGTCCGTAATATGTCTTGGTTTTAGAAACTTAGTTCATGGTTTTTAAGTTATGATTTAATTTCTATTGGTTCTCATTTATATTATCTGTCTTATTACAAAATATCTTAACTTATAATATTATTATAATACAAATATCCCAATTCTTCAATCGTCACTAATTCCACCGCCCTCCCTCCTTTATTTTTTGGTTTTTCATTTTTTTAATTTTATATTATATTTTAATAAATCATTAATCATCACAAATTTTCCCCTTTTCTCTCTCTTTATTTTCGGCTAGCATACATATACATTTATATTTATTTTATTCTTCCTATTTTAATTAATTATTTTCTTTATCTTATAAAATTCCCAAAAAAATTACTTAATTCATCACTTATTAATTGTTGACAATTTTCTTAATTGAGATTAATTATTATCTTACAACTATTTTGCTGACATTGGTAATTTATGTCACATGTAATATATCAAAAATCATGGAGTCAATTATGGTTTCAGAATACTTTTAAATTTTTCTTCTTTTCATTTTCAAAGGAATTAATTTATTAAATTGTCAAAATTAAGGACAATATTCTTTCTAATTTTTTATAATTATTTTGCTGCCCTTTAGAATTTATCACAATTCTTTTAGGATGTTTTATGACCCTAAAAAGCATTTTTAAGCCTTTTTGGCACTTAATTTCCTTTATTCCCTTAATATTTTTCTTTGAACATAAACTAATTATCTTACACTTTGAGACCACAAATTTACCTATTTTCAATAGGTATTATTTATGCACATAGAATATTTAAGGTATATTATTTATTTTAAGATAAATAATTTTCAGGTATTACAGATGGAGGAGACTGCAGGGTTGTAACACCCCTAATTCCATACTACTGATTATGTATATAAACACATAATATTTATGAATATCATCATAGTGGAGCAATCGAACGTATGTGTTGAGTAACTACTGGTACATTGATTAAACCATATTTTTACATGATTTTTCATAGTTAAATTGGGATTCTTAATACATTTTCTGGGACATTATTGCATGATTAAGCACTAATTTGAGTTAAGGACATTTGTATTGAATTAAGTGAAATTAGGGGTAAAATGGTCATAATTTGTTAAATATTCATGCAAATGGTTTCTTAAACTTTTGGTATTATCTTTTGCTTAATCTTACATTATAAGTGTTTTGGAATAAAATGGAAGAATTTGGAAAAAAAAATGTGATTTGGGTCAAAAATTAATATTTTTATGACTGGGAAAAAAATCATAGAAAAGGTCCCTAGAAGTTTTGGAAAATTACAGAAAGTTACCCAGATATTTCATAAATTATATTATGCCCTGACAATATTTCATAACTTTACACTTAAGTCCCTCCATAAAACTTTTTTGTAATTCGCATATTGATCCCTGGTCAAAACTTGTGTTTTGACCAGGAACTAATTAGGTCCAGCTAGGAGAGGGGATTTTTTTTTCTTTTTTTTTTGGAATGCTAGTTCAAACTCGGTACCTTGCCGTTATAAAGCAATGCTTTAAACCACAAAGGCACGAGTTGGCTAGCAGGAGAGGGGAATTGAATAAAAAGAGAGAGACAGAGATGTGACTTGGGCTGAGGAATTTAACAAGAAAATGAATTCAAGCCCATAACAATACACACAGCCCAAAAGGAATGAAATGGTAATTGAAGAAAGGACCAGAGACGCAAAAAAAAGGGGGAGGAGCTGAACATTGAATAAAAGAGACCTGCACTACTACAAAATAGTGATTTAACGTCCCCCAATTAACGTCTGTTTTTTAAAAAATAGACGTTAAAAAGTAGGCGGTGGCACTATTGTAATTTTCTCCTTACTTTTAACGCCCGTTTTGTAGAAACGGACGTTAAAAGTGTACATTTAACGTCTGATTTTTTTACACCAGTCATTGAAAGTCAAATATTTTTTAGTTTCAACGATTGTTATTGAAAAAACAGTCGTTGAAACTCAAATTTTATAAATTCTTTTAACGTAGTTACTTTCTCATTAAATTTAATAAATTATATCTATATATTATCACATATTTCTGGCTATTCCTAATATGTAGCCTAGAATTTTGATAGTTAAAATAAGAAATCTAACCTATTTTGATTTAGTTAGTTCCTAAATAAATTTAATAAATTAAAAAATATATCTCTTTACACACACACCCACCATACGTTTTTTTCGAGTTTCAAAGACTGGTTTTCAAAAATTAATCGTTGAAAGTCAAATTTTTGGAGTTTCAATGACTAGTTTTAAAAAACCAGTCATGGAGACTCATATTTTATAAATTTTTTTAGATGCAGTTAGCTTCTAATTAAATTTAATAAATTATATATATATATATATATATATATATATATATATATCCCATATTTATAGCTATTTCTAATATGTAGCCGAGAATTATAATAGTTAAAATAATAAGTCTAATTTTTTTTTTTTAGTTTCAACGACTGGTTTTGAAAAAACAATCGTGGAAACTCAAATTTTATAAATTTTTTTAGATGCAGTTAGTTTCTAATTAAATTTAATAAATTATATATATTAATATAAAACTGATGAAAAGTAAATAACAAGAACAAGAAATTTTAGAGAGAGAGAGTAGAGAGAAGTTTTCATTCAAGTGTAATCTAAATATTTACAGAAGGCCTCTATTTATAGAAGGAAAATGGGTCTTTAAGTGTAATTCTATTTATGGGTCATTTGATGTAATTAACCCATAGGCTAAATAATTCATCACCCATGAATCAATCCCGTGAGGCTACAGTGAAGCTGAATAATTGTATGTGGGTCCTACCAAATAGTAAATTACTATGCGTGGTACTATGTGTGGGTCCCATGTCATCTTGTAATATTTGAAGACCGTGAGTCAATGGACATCCACATAATAAGTATATTCATAACACTCCCCCTTGGATGTCCATTTATGAATGTGCCTCGTTAAAAACTTTAACTAGGAAAAACTCAGTGGGATAAAAACCTAGCCAAAGAAAAGAGTACATTATTCATTGATACACTGTCCAATGTTGCCTCATTAAAAACCTTTTTAGGAAAACCCAGTGGGACAAAACCTAGATAAAGGAAAAAGAGTACAGCGTGTATCGACTCCCCCTGTTGGAACCATTTTACCAGAAGATAAATGACAAGTAGTTCGTATACGATGAATTACTGACCTCAACCACACACATTCTCGACTTGTTTCATGCATTGCTAGGATTTCTGCATTATTAGATGAAGTGGCTGATATAGTTTGTTTCATAGATCGCCATGAAATTGTTGTATCTCCACATGTAAATACATAGCCTGTTTGTGATTTTCCATCATGTGGATTAGACATAAATCCAGCATCTGAATAACCAATCAGTTCATGTTTAGATACATTTGAATAATATAACCCTATATCTATAGTACCTCTGAGGTAACGAAAAATACTCTTTACATCACTCCAATGCCTCTGTGTTGGTGCAGAACTATATCTTGCTAATAAATTAACAACAAACGATATATCAGGTCATGTGTGATTAGCAAGATACATTAATGCTCCAATAGCATTAAGATATAGTACTTCTAGACCAAGTAATTGTTCTACACCTTTTTCGTTAATTACTTGGGGTTGGAATGGATCTTTTTCTTTTATCAAAGACCTTACAACCATTGGAGTACAAAATGGATGTGACTTATCCATATAAAATTGTTTTAGGACCTTCTTTGTATAAGTTTCTTGATATATAAAGATCCCATCCTTCAGGTACTCAATTTGTAATCCAAGACAAAATTTTGTCCTACCCAAATCTTTCATTTCAAACTCTTTCTTTAAACAATTAATTGCTTTTGAAATCTCTTCAGGAGTTCCAATAATGTTGATATCATCAACATAAACAGCAATTATAATAAATTCATTTCTTGATCTTTTTATAAAAATACATGGGCATATCGGGTCATTTTTGTACCCTTTTTTCAACAAATATTCTTTAAGACAATTATACCACATGCGCCCTGATTGTTTCAAGCCATATAGAGACTTGTTTAATTTGATCGAGTATTGTTCTCGTGAATTTGAATTAAATACTTATGGCATCTTGAGTTCTTCAAGAACTTTCATATAGATATCACTATCAAGTGAGCCATACAAATAGGCAGTCACGACATCCATTAGATGCAAATCAAGCCCTTCATTTGCTGCTAGGCTAATTAAATAATGAAAAGTAGTTGCATCCACTACTGGTGAATATGTTTCTTCAAAATCAATGCCAGGTCTTTGTGTAAAGCCTTGGGCTACTAGGCGTGCTTTATATCTTGTAATTTCACCCTTTTCATTTCTTTTCCGTACAAAAACCCATTTATATCCAACTGGCTTTACATCTTTAGGTGTATGGACTACAGGTCCAAATACTTTTCGTTTTGCCAGTGATTTTAATTCTGCATTTATGGCATCTTTCCATAGGAGCCAATCCTTTCGTTGTTGGCACTCGCTAATGGATTTTGGCTCATGATCCTCTTCTTCATTCATCACATTATATGCTATATGATTAGCAAAAATATCGTCAATGTTGACTTCATTTCGGTTCATTTAATACTATTTGTGACATAATTTATTGAGATCTCATTATTTTCATACATTCCAGGTACCTAGATCTCTTCTGGGACCTCAATATCCTCCTCTGGAGATAATCTCTCTTCATGAAGTGGCTCATCTAGAGCTACACTTTTTTCTTGATTATCCTCGACTTGGCCATCTATAATCTTAGCTCCTTTTCTTTTTCAAGGATTTTTATCTTTGGAACCGATAGGCCTACCACGCTTAAGGCATGCTTTTGATTCATTTATAATCGGTTGTCCTTCAGGGACATCAATTCGAATAGGAGCATTAGCAGCTGGAATATGTGACTTTGTCACTTTCTTTGGATCAGTGAATGCTTCTGGCATTCGATTGGCTAAATTCTGTAAATGAATTATCTTTTAAACTTCTAGTTCACATTGTTTTGTACGTGGATCAAAATGAGCCAATGATAATTCATTCCAGCTAATCTCTTTATTCAACTGCTTATTTTCTCCCCCTAATGTTGGGAAGACTAATTCATCAAAATGACAATCTGCAAATCGTGCAATAAATAAATCTCCTGTAGATGGTTCCAAATATTTTATAATTGAAGGAGATTTATACCCAACATAAATTCCCATTCTTCTTTGAGGACCCATTTTAGTACGTTGTGGAGGTGCTATTGGCACATATACTGCACATCCAAAGGTCCGTATATGGGAAATATTAGGTTCTTTACCAAAAACCATTTGTAAGGGGGAAACTTTTAAATAACTAGTTGGCCTGATGCAAATTAACATTGCTGCATGCAAAATGGCATGGCCCCAAGCAGAAATTGGTAAATTAGATTTCATAAGTAAAGGTCTTGCAATAAGTTGCAATCGTTTTACCAATGATTCTGCAAGTCCATTTTGCGTATGAACATGAGCTACGGGATGTTGAACATCAATTCCAAGGGACATGCAATATTCATTAAAAGTCTGTGAAGTAAATTCACCAGCATTATCAAGACGTATTTTCTTGATAGGATAATCAGGGTAATGTGCTCTTAATCTTATTAATTGAGCAAGTAATCTCGTAAACACCAAGTTTCAAGAAGATAGTAAGCACACATGCGACCATTTAGTTGATGCATCAATTAAAACCATATAATACCTAAATGGTCCGCATGGTGGGTGTATTGGCCCACAAATATCTCCTTGTATCTGTTCTAGAAATGTGAGAGACTCACTTTCTACTTTGCTTGGTGATGGCCGAATAATTAATTTTCTCTTGGAACATGCATCACATGAGAAATCATGGGATTTTGGTATTTGTTTTTGCTTCAAGTTATGTCCACATGAATTCTCTATTATACGTCGCATCATAATTGACCCGGGATGGCCTAACCGGTCATATGTCAAACAATAAATATATCTTTATCAA
Organism: Acacia confusa; assembly: GCA_037074495.1. Taxonomy (NCBI): domain Eukaryota; kingdom Viridiplantae; phylum Streptophyta; class Magnoliopsida; order Fabales; family Fabaceae; genus Acacia; species Acacia confusa. The sequence continues at coordinate 9,393,028 of CM073509.1, forward strand.
CATGCTTCTGGTTTTCCATAACATTTATTTCAATTGTACTAATACATGAATAGTACAAACCTAAAGATAACATAGGTAATTTCTCCAGAACATATTTTTCACCATATCTAACAGTAACAATTTGTAGATATTCTTTATTCTCCTCATTTATAGTCTCAATATGATATCCATTCCAGCGGATATCTTTAAAACTCAACAAATTTCTATGAGACTTGGAGGAATACAAAGCATCATTAATAACAAATTTCATACCATTGGGTAATATTATTATTACTCTTCCAGAGCCTTCAATCAATCTCGTATTACCCACTATGGTATTGATGCTTGTACTACAATTTGTTAGATGTGAAAAATATTTCTTATCTTTAAGAATTATATGTGTCGTTGCACTATCAATAAGACATATATCTTCATTCTTGTGTGCAATATTTGAAATATCCATGAGCTTCATAAAAAGAAAAGAAAATGCATTAAAACATATTTAATATAGGAAATGCATTAAAAATATATTACATAACTGACAACAAGTCAAAGCGAAACAAAATAATTATTACAATTTTTGCAAAACTTATTTAATCATAAAAATCTTCCACCTCCAAGTGTGACATAACATCATCATTTGGCTCATTGACATCATTATCCTTATCAGTCTTATTGTCACATTCCACATTATTAACACTCCTTTTTATAGACGCTTGGTAAAGTTTCGCTAAATGTTCTGGCGTACGACAATTACGTACCCAGTGTCCCTTCATACCACACCGATAACATTTATGTTCTACAACTTTTGAAGGACCTTCTTTATCATTCTTCTGTCCTTCATTATTCATCTTTTTCTGGTGGGTATAAGGACAATAATAACCTCTTCCATCATGATAAGGACCATGATTATTTCTACCTCCACGATTTCCACGTCCCCGTCCACGACCACGACTGCGGCCACGACCATGATCATTCCGTACACTCACATTCGCTTCAGGAAATGGAGAAGATCCAGTGGGACGATTTTCATGATTTTTCATCAATAACTCGTTATTTTGTTCGGCTACTAATAAACATGAGATTAACTCAGAATATTTTTTAAAACCTTTCTCTCGATATTGCTGTTGTAAAAGCATATTCGAAGCATGAAAGGTAGAAAAAGTTTTCTCTAATAAGTCCTCATCAGTTATTTTTTCACCACATAATTTTAACTGAGAACTTATTTTGAAAACTGCTGAGTCATACTCACTTACAGTTTTAAAATCTTGTAGCCTGAGATGAATCCATTCATAACGAGCTCTAGGCAAAATCACCATTTTCTGATGATCATATCTATCTTTCAAACTAGTCCACAATTCAAATGGATCTTTTACCGTTAAATATTCAGTTTTCAAACTTTCATGAATGTGGTGTCGGAGAAAAATCATAGCTTTAGCCTTTTCTTGATGGGATGCATCATTTCCCAGCAATAAAGCCTTTCCAAGGTCCTTTGCTTGAAGATGGATTTCAGCATCTAAAACCCATGACAGATAATTCTTCTTGGTGATGTCAAGAGCATTAAATTTAAGATTTGAAAGGCTGGAAGACATGATTCAAACTAAAAATAATGATAATAATTAGATTCATAATATAAAATCTTATTATAAATTAAAACATAATTTAAAGAATTGGAAATAAACGTGCTAAGAAAATAAAAAGAAAATGAGATAGGAATGGTAGTAAACTCACATCGAGACCTATCTCATTCGAAGGTAAGAAAGATGATGCATATTTAATATATAATATATAGAAAGCAGTAAATAATTAAAATGAACAAATGGAGCCCACTAATAAATATACTAGTGTCGCCACCATAAAAGGTAAATAAATGGAGCCCACTAATATTAGTGTTGACACCATAAAAGATAAATAAATGTTAGCAACATAAAAATAAATATTATGTTAGGAACATAAAAGTAAATGTTAGTAACATAAATTTAAATGTTAGTGGCATAAAGTAAATATTAGTAAAGTCAGTATGGAGCTTAGTATCGCCACCATGAAATAAATAAATAAAGCAGTAAGTAAATATATAATCACATATTTATAGCTATTCCTAATATTTAACCGAGAATTACAATCTTTAAAATAATAAATCTAACCTTTTTTTGGAGTTTCAATGACTGTTTATAGATATTCCTAATATTTAACCTAGAATTTTGATAGTTCAAATAAGAATTTTGATTTTTTTTTTTCCTTTTTGAGTTTCAACGACTGGTTTTTAAAAATCAGTCGTTTAAAGTCAAATATTTTTTATCCCATTTTATATATGATAAGTATATATTTTGTAATTAAATATGTATAGATTCTGAGATATTTTAGATTGAATTTATTAATATTTTATACTTATTTCTATATCTTTTATATACTTTGCTATCTTTTAATTAATATAGGATAAAAAGATATTTTGATATAAAATCTATTTCATATCCCATTTTATTTTGAAGTGGATCAGATATTAGAAGAAAAGAATGAAATAGGATCAAGACGCAAGGATTGTTGCAACAATTATCTATTATATGATCTTATTTTGAGGGATAAAGATGTGGGTCCACGTAAGGAATAGATTAAAGATTGATTGTTGCTGGAGATACACGCACATGAAAATCAAAGAAAGAGATATCAAGATCGAACAAAAGGCGCGTGGGCCCCACCAATTAAATAAGAATTGAAACCCTAAACATCTTCTATTAAATGAAGACTAGAGACGCAAGGACACAGCACGAGACGCAATGGCATTTAGAGAACACTGGCAGCAGACTTGGAGAATAAAACAAAGACGCTGCACGTAGAGACGACGACTGGATTGAATTAATATTCAAGGATAGCTACAAGTAGAGAACGCACAACGACCCAAGCAATATGTCATGAACTACAAGCATGCTCCACAACCTCCAAATCTATCATTCATCGCTGGTTGCAAATCTACGTCTCTCTATCTCTCTTAACTAAGCAATATGTCGAGCAACGATCCCAAGCACCGTGAAGAGGAGGAAACCCCCCACAAGTCATGATGAGAATACCAAAGCTCTACTTCCTGGTACTTTTTGTTTGTTTCTGAATGGATAGTTCCATTGTAGTGTTTTTCTTCTCTATTTCTTGGTGCTTTCTTTTGTTTGTAATTTTTATTTTTTTTCTTTATTTTATTAAGTTGGCTTCTGGGTAATGTCTTCTATTTCATTTAGTTAAGACTGTTGTTTATCGTTCATTTTCAATCCATTCTTTTTATCATGAGGCTTTAGCCTGTTCAAATTGCGTCTTATATTGTGTTTTAGATGGTTTTACGGACAACCTAGCATGCGTGCATACAGTAGATTTATGGACATACAACGACTGTTATTTAGAAAACAATTTTTAACGACTGATTTTTAAACAATAGTCGTTGTAAGTTAGAAAACAATTTTGGATGACTGTTTTTCAAAAACAATCATTATAAGTTAGAAAACCTATTTTTCAAAAACAATCGTTGTAAGTTATAAACTTTCAACGATTCTTTTATACACGACCCCTAAAATAGTCGTCTAAGGGGGTTTGGAAACGTGCGTAGGACCTGTTTTTTATAGTTATAAACTTTCAACGACACTTTTATACACAACCCTTAAAACTAGTCATCTAAGGGTATTAAAAACAGACATTAAACGTGTTTTTTAAAAAACAGTTGTTGAAAATAAGTTTCTAACTTACAACGACTGTTTTTTAAACAGTCGTTAAAAATTATTTTCAATGACATTTTTATACACGACCCCTAAAAACAGTCGTCTAAGGGTCTTAAAAACAGTCATTAAAAGTGTTTTTTGTAGTAGTACCGACACCAGAAAATGCAAGCTCAGAACGGAGACGGGAAAAGCGCCGCTGAACCATGATTACCGCTCCCAGACCTTCGACCTTCACTCTTCACCCCCTTTCTCGCCAGCGACTTTCCTCTTCCACCAAGGTTGCCAACAAGCGACCTCCCATTCACTACCAGCCTTCCTCTCCATCCACCGCCACTGACCACCAATGGACCAAACCCAACAGATCTGAGAACTTGGGACTTTGAGCAGTACCATGTAACATCCCAATTTTTAAAAGCGGAATAAATTTTTTTTTAAATCATTTCAAATCATCAGAGTAAATAAAAGAGTAAGTAACTGATATATCATTAATTGTGGTGTATCTGTCTGTTTATAACGTACAATACATTCATCAGAGTGATGTTATAACGGTATACGTCTAAAAATAGGATCTTCAGTCGGGTCCTTACGCTTTTTGCTTACTCTGCTTACTCCTATCTTCAGTCCTTGGTTCCCCGGACCTGAAGCTATGGTAAAAGCTGAGGTCCAATACCCATCGGACCTCAGGTAATGGTTAACCTCATGCTTATATAAACAGTATATGACAGGTATCACATAAATAGATCATATTCACAACTTCAAATCATAACAACATGTAAGGCAATAACAAACACAGCCACTGCAATATGTATGTTACCCCAGTCTGCACTATTCACCAGTGCCACGATGGCCTATCGTGTCCTCAGTGTTAAGAAAACTCAACGGTGTTATCAAGACTATAACCCGTATTCAATTCAATATTCAAAGAGCAATTTCAAAATAGAGTTTCAGCATGTGAGTACAACTATCATATATAAGCACACCATAAGCATAAGAGTTAATGTTACAATACGCATCTGTACCTTCATTGACGAGTTTTGGGTATGTTCGTCGGTCGGTACACGTTCACAGTTTATCCTATAAGAGTAATTCGTTTCTATTAATTCACAAACATTATTCCAAGAGATAGCTTGGCCATAAATGACAATTTTACCCTTGGTGGATTTATTTTTAATTATTTCCACATAATTTTTGGAAAAAAACGCTGGTTCAGCATTTCTGGGCAGAATTTTGCCTAACTTCGAAAAATCATAACTAATTCCAGAAAAATCGAAACGAGGATCCGTAAAATTTCCCGGAATCCTTGAGATCTCTATTTTCAAGGAAAAATACTGGAATTCACCCAAAATTCAAGAATAATTCCCAGTTTCAACGTTTCAAACCACTGCCTAGAATTTTCCCCATAAAACGTAGCTTAACTTCTGGAATTTTTATCTCTTTGGACAGAACTTCAAATGACACACTCTATACATATTTGGAAATCCCTATATGTCTAATTTCGCCATGAATTTACTCAGAATTTTAGAACATTATTTCCTTCATAAAATATCAACATTTTTGCTACTGGCTCCTGAAATTGCTAACCGATGAAATTTCGCCAAAGCTTCGCTATTTTGATCATAATCTTCCAAAAAATTTTGCCATACATCTTCTTCATTATTTTTTCAAAATAAAGGCAATGGAAATCATAAAAACATGAGAATAAAACTATATTTGGAAGATTAAAGATCAAAATAACATTTCCTGACATTTCTACTAAAACTACATAAACTAAGAACTAGAACTAAAACTAAAAGCTTCCTTACTTCTTGAAGAACCTTGCTCCTTGCTCTTGGAGCTCTTCCACTCACTTCCTCACACTCTCAATTTTCGGTCTAGACTTGGTGAATTGGTGAGGAATTATGAAGCATGAAGCCTCTATTTATAGCCAAGCAATGGCTAACTTCCTAACATCTTTTACTTGATCTCAACCCTTGAATTAAGCTTGGTAGAGAAGTTTTCATCTTGTCCCTACACCTCCCCAAACCACCACCTTCCCTTCCCCTTCTTCTTAGATTTTTGTTTTATCTCCAAGTTACCCCAAATGTTAATTTAGTTAGATGTAAGTTGGAATTTTTATTCAACATCTGATTTTACTTTTGTAATCATAATTTTATGACTAAATTTATGGTAATTTTAAACTCCCTAAAATACTTAGGTATGAATCACAAAAGTATCCGAAAATGACTTTGGGAATAGCCAAGTTCAAGCCCATAATTCACTTATTCCAAATATCTACTTATATTTAATACTTAGTTCAAATATTTCAAGATATGATTTAATTCTTATGGATTCTCATCTAGTTTTATCTGATTAAATGACAACTTGCTTCCTAAGTTTTCCTTCTGGATTTCAAACCATTATTCACTTTGATTAATTTTGACTTTCTTTACTACATACACACACATACACAACTCTTGGACACACACACACACACTTACAACACACACACACCATCACGCCACATACACACTACACACACACTCACACTTTTCTCTTTCCTTATCCTCTTCCACAACATTAAATTTAAGCCCCTAAAGTCTCCATAATACTTTTACCTTCTTCTATACTCTAATGACCATTTATCCTTTAATTAGTCTATGTGTTTATATGTGGATTTTAAAACAAATTCCCTCTTCTTGTTGCCTAAGAAAACCCGTCCCCTCCTTCCTCTTTTGATTTTTAATTTGTATTTTAATGTTCTCACAAATTCAAGAAGAAAAATCTCTTATTGGTCCAATTTAATTTTCACAAGGGTTTAGAATTAAGGATTAATATAATTTCTTCACTCTTTAATTGGTAATTTTCGCCACTTTTATTAGTTAAAGGGAGAATTACTTAATCCTTGGTTACTATTGCTAATATAGTGCTTTAGGGGTTACTAGGTTTAATTACCAAAATTTGACAAGGGTTCTAATTTAATTTCAATGATTAACAACTCCTTGTATGCTAATCTTAGCTTCTAAATGTCATTTGGTCCTTAATATTTCCTTAATTATGACCTTTATAAATTAATTATTGATTAATTTCAAAAATTACTAAAATATCTTAATTATTGCAATTCCAATTGCCTAATAATTGTTGCCAATTTCCTCTAATTGATTTTATCATCCTCTGATGATTTTAATTGCTGAAATAGTATAATTATGATTATACTAAATTATGATAATCTTAGGATATTTTATGATCCTTAATATGATTTAGAAAAATTAGCCTTTAGGCTTCCTAATTCCAGGGAAAATTGCCTAGGAATAAAATAAATACAACACCAAAATTTGAGACCACATATTCACCTATTAAAAATAGATATTTTCTATCAAAATATAGCAGCTAGGCTAAATAGGATTTTTAGGGTATTACATACCGTAAACCTTCTTCTCTCTAATTCCAAACTGGAATTGCTGCTTATGTGGGGTCTTCAATGAATATGAGTAGTTGAGCTCATTTTGCCTCTTAGAATGGATTAAATGCTTGAGTTCCAGAGCTTCAATTAAGGGAATTTATTTTGTTCAATTTATTTTCTCTTACATATGAATTTTCTAGTTTTAGGAATATTGGATTATATTGTTGAGACTTAGTTTACCCGTTTGGATAACTGTGTGGATTGAGCATATGTGATTAAATTGGATTTTTGTGGCTTGTTGGATTTATATATATCTCTGTGTGTGTGTGTGTGTGTGTGTGTGTGTGTGTGTGTGTTTTCTTATTAATTCAACGATATTGTGCTTTCTACGTGTTATTGTTAGATAGTATAATTGATTTGGATTAATTTAGTGGCGTGTTATCACATTCATATTGTTGATTATGATTAGTTTTGATGATGTCTTATATAGATGTCATTATCCAAAGCAAAAAGCTTGCATACTACATTTATCTTCTACTTTGATTAATTCTTATATATTAATGTCGATATGGAGTTTTAACAATGAAGAATGATCAAGAGAGGAGATTGAAGAAAGGAGAATATTAATATGAAATTCTCTATGATCAAATGGACGTTAGAATGACGCAATTCTGAGTCAAAATATGCAAATTCAAATTCAGCATGAATAGTACCGAGTTGCTACAGTACAACGAGTTGCTACAGTACCACACTGAGTTGCTACAATGACGAGTTGCTACAGTGTCGAAACGCTACAGTACCTCGATTAATATTCATTGATGAACAGTGAATTTTTCTTCAATGCCTCAAGTCATTCAGGAGTGCCTCGAGTCATTCGGATTTTGATTGCCTATAGGTACACACTAATTGCCTCAGATTGATTTCTCAACACTCTGTTCTACCCTGTTTCACGTTTCAGTTTGGGCGACCTCTGGTAATTCGATGATATCTCCCAAACTAGAGATCGTATTGAGGTGAAACCAATTTTTAATGAAAGTAGACATCTAACATGTCATCTTGGCCAAATTTCAAGTCCAAAGAAGCTCATATGAGAGAGCTATGAATTTTGAAAGTTAGAACAGTAATCACCGTCATACAGCTGAACGACCTTCGGTAATCTGAGCATATCTCTCAAAATACATATCAGAATGAGTTGAAATTAGTGGCATATGAAACTAGACTCATGTACCTTTCCAAAAACATATAGTTCACTGAAAACAAAGATCAAATGAGAGAGATATGATTTTTGGAAATTGACGGTCTGTTTCAGAATTCTGCAGAAAGCGCTGATCAAGAACAACCTCCATTCATCTAATGATAACGTATGAACTACAATGAGTTTGGAGCTGATTCTTCTTGTATGAAAAAGAAGATTTAAAGATTTTTATGGGGATATATGTGATATGCCAAAACTTGGAGCTTAACGAAGAAGTGTTGGTTATTGGAACTTAGCTTCATAATGCCAACGTGCTTGCATTTTGAAGTCATTGGATTTTGGAAGTTAATGAGTAACTTGAGTGATGATCAGACAGAGAGCAAATCATTATGTGAATGAGTTATGTTATCATTTGCCTCGAGTTGCTTGAGGTGCCTGGAGTTAAGGAGATGATTGCATGCCTCAAGGTATGTCGCTTAATACCTCGTCAAACCCGATGAGACATAGCACCTCAAGTTGATTGCTTGTAGGTACATATTCATGCCTCGAGTCAGCCTCTGCCTAGAGTTGGTAAATGAATGCCTCGAGTCAATCCTGATGAAATAGAGATCAAGTGCCTCGAGGGTACTAATACTCACCTCGAGTCATCGCACGTTAACGAAGAATGCTACTGGAGTCGACAGAGAGCAATTGTTATTTATGCAACTCCACTCATGTAATTCAATTCAGATGCACACAGAGAGCACGCTTACATTGTAAAGGAGATTGTAACTCAAGTCATGGGAAGACGTGAAGACTGAGCCTCGAGTCAACATAAATACCTCCAGTCATGGAAAGACAGAACAAGTGAAGACTGAGACTTGAGTCACCAAACTACAACTCGAGTCATTCCTTCTCTGTTTCTTAAGATCACCGTCTCAGAAAATTCAGATTAACTTATAATGATTCTTTTTCTTCTGATTTTTACTCATTACAATTCTTAAATGCTTCTAATCAGTTTACTAAGTAATTCTCAGATGATCAAAATGGAAATTCCTGAAAAGCATTAAGAATCATTTCATTTCCTGAGTCGCTTGCTGAGCTGGAAAGTTACAACGGCGATTGTGTATATCGAGAATGTCTGCGCCTTGAATGAAGAAATAGAATCGTCCAAATGCTGCCCATCCTGATAAATGGACATGGAGCCGTCAGACCATGAGAGTGTCGGCCACTGATGAATCTGTCGGAAAATTCAAATAATCACAACGACTATTTCCCTTTGAGCAGATGAACGCCACAACAAAGGACAACACGCAGCGGAGCACAGACGTTCCAATAGACAGGAGTGGCATTGGAGAGTGTTTCACGATTGCATCCGCAGTTCACAACGGATACATATTCAAATTCCTCCAACGGTCGATTCCTTGCAACGGTCAAAAGGCGATTATCTATAAATTGCAAAGATTTCAAACCGGTGAAAGGGATTGATGACAGACGACAATTAATGAGTGATTCGACGAAGCCAACAAAATGATCTTACTTTTTCATCGTCGCTATGTGAATGACTCATATACTCTCTATTTCTTAATGTTCATATAGTCTACCGTAGAGAGTGAAAACATCGATTATGTACTTCAGTGTTTATCTTATTCACTTCTGAGAGAGAGAAGATTCATTGTAAACACTTTATCTGTTTATCAGAGAGTTACTCAAGATTGGGTAATCTTGAGTGGGAAACAAATTGTAACCTTACAGTGTGTAAGGAGGAGTATCTCAGTAAGAGATTGTGAAGGCTTCACAAGTGCCCGACTAAACTTGTGAGATTGTAAAGGCTTTTCTCTTGTACCCGGTTAAACAAGGAGATAGTAGATTGAAATCTCAGGAGGAGCCTCGGGACTGGACGTAGGTCAGGATTCGGCCGAACCAGGATAAATCACAATTTGCATATTCTCTTCCCCAAACTCATTTATTTCCAGCATATAACAAATTGCTTTCTGTAAGTTGCAAAAAGTTTTTCAAAAGTTCATAAGTTTTAATCGGACACCCAATTCACCCCCCTCTTGGGTGACAGCCAGATCCAACACATATTAAGAGGAAGCAAGTTGCATTAATCTAATTTTAATTGCACACTAATTGTACTTCAATAGTGTCTTAAGAGGTGATTGATAGCTACGTTAGTAGGAGTAATCGTTAATTAAGAACACTAGACTCAAGCGTTTGTTTGGGGTTTTTTCATCAAGACTTAGTGAAAATTTACTCCTACATCTAATTGAATTATGATAGCCACTACTCTATTTCCAAGAGCATTCATTATTCACATTTTCATACTCCATTCCATTATATAGAAAATATCAAAAATAGTAGTTTAGGATTTAATTAAATTGCATTCATATTTTAGTTTATTAATTCAAAAATCCAAAACCCAATTTCCCCTTGTTTTATTTGCATGTCATTTAGATTACTTAGGAATCAATAAAAGGCTCCTCGAGAAGAGAGAACGATCCTAGGTTTGCCTATACGCAATCCTTGGTTATTTTATTGATTGTGGACCCTAAGGCTAAAGACGAAAAAGGCCACTCATCATACATATACGTGGCTACAAATTTAAACTAATTGCGGCATATCTGGTTAGTCTAATAGCGGTACAATAATCTGAGTATTTAAATACTGAATATCTAACATTACAAATACAGTCTAAAAAAAAACTCTGGCTGAATCTTCACACATGCATCTTACCCTTTATATGGGCTCCTAATCCTCCAGATCTTAAAGCTAAGGTCAATTCTAAAATTCAATACCCATTAAATCTCAGTTAACAGTTAACCTCATGTTCAAGTAATAACAGTATATATGACAGATATTCATTACATTCAGTACAACAATACATAGCACACAACAAATGTATGTCAACAATAACAATAATACATAACACACAGCAAATACATGTCAACAGTGTTTGCACTCACCAATGTCATAAATCCATGTGTCATCAATGCTAGGAAAACATACATGCAGTATTATCATGACTATAATCCACATCAAGTTGAATCCGCAACTAAACTAATGTAAACAAACATGTGACCTAAGACCGAGTCTTAGTCACGGTGCATCACCCAAGACCTCATCTTGTCCATGACTTCATGAATCAAACAATCATATATAGACATACAAGACACATAAGAGTTAAAGTTACAGTACATGTCCGTACCTTTCTTCACTTGGGCAAGTGGTACAATTCTCTTTCGGTACCGATTCCCCACTTTCCCGGATATCCTATAATATCATCACCGTATTATGATATTATAATAAATACCATATGACTTAGAATGATATCCTAAGAGATATTTTCGTCACTATTGACCTTTTTACCCCTAGTGGATTTATTATTCCATGTTTACCCTTACTTTTCCTTAAAAACGGAAGTTCAGCATTTCTGCCCAGATTTTTCACTAATTTTAAAAAATCATAACTAATTGTAAAAAAATCGAAATGGTGTGATTCTAAAGCCAAAATATCCCTTGAAAAGTTTATTTTTCTGAAACAATAACGCCTGGAACTTGAAATCTTGAGTCATTCCCATATTTAAAGTTTTCAACCACTGTTCCAATTTCAAGTTTTGAAACATGGGCTAACTTGAGAAATTCACATCTTTGAATAGCCAAAGTCCATGTATAACAACCACTGTTTAGATTAACATCCAAAAAACAAGACTTAACTTTAAAAATGTGTGTCTCCTTACAAAAAGATTAAAACATTAAAAAGTTTATATCAAAAGAAAGCCCTTGATATCTAATTTATTCCTGGAAAATTTCATAATTTTTGAAGATCATTTTCCATATAAAACGATATCCACAAGGTGAATGATTTTAGAAAACTGAGATCTTGGATTTTTCCCAACTTTCACCACTTGAATCTTTTGACTCCAAAAATTATTTCCCAACATGTTTCTACTCCATTTTTTGTTTTAAAAGCAATGGATATATTAAAAACATGTAAAGGAATTTAATTTACCATTTCCTAGCTTAAACTGCAATTCTAAAGAAAACTCTAAAAGCTAAAGACCAAGAATATTATCTTTGACTCTTGAACTCCTTCCTCCTTCTCTTGATTTTCTCCTTGCTCAATCTCACTCTCACTTATGATCAGCTATGTTAGCTTATGTTGATGTGAATAATGAAGAGGGATTCAATCTCTATTTATAGGAAAAAATTACAAGCTCATGTGGTCCTTATTGCATGTGATTCTTTTGCTCTTAATTCACCCCAACCATTAGATCAAAAATGCACTTTTTGAAACCAAATCCCTCCCCTTCCCCTCATGGTTGTCCACCACGTCCATTCCCTAGCCAATGAATGATTTTTCCAAGTGTCATCACATTATGGCTTATGTCCTTTAATTTCTAGAAGGTTGCTTAGCTCATTCATGCATGTGTTTTAATCCAAAAAAAATCTGATTCTATCCCTTTGTCCAGCTGCTGAATAAAATTATGTACTATTGGGGCTGATTTAATGAGCTCTTTTAATGCAAAAAATAATAGCTTAGGTGTCCCTAGGTTTCTCGAAGCAATTGATTTAAACCATGTGCTCTTATCTTGGTTTAATTGCCCATAAATGCTCCCACATGTCCAGCTGTTATAAAGATCTTTTAGGTTGATTTAATCAAGCTTAATTATCCTCTTAATCATGTGCTTAATTGTCCTTTTATTGCAAATGTCATAGGTTAATTGGTTTGCTACTTAATCAAGGTCATTAGTGCATTATTAGCAAATCAATTTCATCTTCCATTGGCCCTTGATATTTTCAAAATATAACAACCGATCTTGAAGATTTAATTTTCCTTTAATCATAATGAAGAATTACGCAAATCATCTTAATTAGTGCTAGTTTAATAACCCTTAGTTTTAGCTAACTTGCTTTAATTTTCTTAAGCATTATAATCAATATATTACAATACTTTGAGACACATATTCACCTTCATTATATTAATTATTCATCAAAATAAAAATTTTTATGATGAATAAGAATTCCAAGGTATTTCAAAGGCCACTCCCCCAAGTTTTCAATGTTTTCTTCATTTACTCCTAATTGTAAGAACTAGTTTGAGGTTTGCTTTAGTTCAAAATGTAAGACCTCAATCCATTTGGTTTCCTAAATTTTTAATTTTCCCCTACTTATATGTGGTCATGGCAAATATATATTAAGAGATTTTTCTTTAAGGATAGTTTCAATACAAATAATTAAAGAAGGTATTTTAGAGAAATCAATAATATTTTTATTATACCAAAACTAACCTAAGTGATTTCTTTAACGTTTGTTTGTTGCTTAGTTATCTACAAGCTTTTACATTAAAGACATGAAGAAGTGATATATAGGTGCTTTACACATCTATCCTCACAATTTATAGAAAATTTGTACCATATGTTTTTTTTAGGTTAAGTCCTCATATTTAAATTCTGACTCCACCCTTTTATATAGATGAAAAGTTAGTCTGTATATATTTATTATTTTCTTGTCCTAAATTTAAAATCTATTTTGTAATTTAAATTGCACTACAAACTAAAGCTTATATTAGGAACTAAAGGTAGTTGTGATGGGTATAAATACTATTGTGATGGGTATAAATACTTCCGCAGGTGAAATTTGTCACCACTCAAATGAGTTTACAAAATCTAACTACATCTATTAATTAGTACAACGATGAATGAATGAATAAGAGATAAAAGAGAAGGGGGATCTTTGCTTTGATCGCAGCCTTCATAACATTGACAAGAGATCAAGAGTAGTGGTAACGCCCCTAATTCTATGTCCATTATGATGTCCAATTATGTTTCTATATCTCTTATTAATCTAATTAACGTGTAATTATCAGAGTGACGGCATTAATAGATCAAAGTAAGTCACAATAGAGAGCATGCATTAGCGTTTGGACGATGAGTAACCGATAACATATGCTGGTTAATTTTAATTCCCGAAGGAATATTCGCATCATACAATTTAAAATTCGGAAATAGTTAGGGGTTAATCCCGTTGGAGGGTTTTGGTTGTATAGTTATCTCAAATTAATGTCATTCAAATAACTAGTAATATACAATCCAAAATTTCAAAATTTAAAAATTTACTTGAATAATCCCCTCCTTCGGGGTCTTCATCATCTACTCCAGTTGAACCCCTTACTTCTTGATCTAGAACTTTGTCTTGAATCTTTAGGTATGTCTGAGATTTAGTGATCAGATGAATTTCAAGGTAGTGGTTAATCTCATATTCAAAGTGCAAATCATATATGATAGATATTTCATATATTGTAGAAAAAAAAGAAAGCATTCAGCAAACACACCATAACCAGACTACACATCACACAAGACATGTATCATTACCAACATAAGTACACACAAGTGCTATGTGTCCCAGATACGAATCCTCAACGCTGGGAAAAGAAGCATGCAACATTATCATATGAAACAATAATCCACAACTAGCTAAATAAAATGCATAGATCCAGGCATACAAACCCGACCAATAATCCACAAGACATGAACATACATGGCATATATAAAAACACAAGGAATCGGAGATTAAGTTACCAACATTAAACTTCGTGTAGTTAGTACTAATTCCATGCGCTTAAGAAACTTGGTCTTCCATTAATGTCCTAAAGTAAAACCATTACAAATATTAATTTTCTATTTATTTTGTAAGGTATTATATTAAATACCATTCTTAAAATATTAAAAGGGTTTTCCTTGTCCCTTAAGTCCCTCTTTAATTCATATAGGATAAGTCTTACATCTTTGACTTTATTGTACTTGATCTTCAAACTATTCACATTTCTGTTAAGAAATGTCAAACAACTTCGAAAAATCATAATTAAATGGGAAAAAAAAAGTCCAATAATTTGCTTCCAACACATGTCTATTTTTAAGGAAAAATACTCCCAACAGTCAGAAACCTTCTAATTACTCCCATAATAATAAAGTTTCCCAACTATTTAGATCATGCTTCCAAAGGCATGGGTCAATTTGAAAAATCCATATCCTTTCGTAAAAAAACTTCAAAAATTTCTTATGACCTACCAAAAGAAAGCTATTTCTGTGATGCCCGCCCTTTGAGGCCATTATTCATCAGAGTTAATGCGGAAAGGCATCGGATGACTTTAATTTATGAAATAAAAGTTTTTGAAACTACTTTAGTATGAAAATACAGACTAATTTCTCGCGATTCGATCTTATCCGATAGTTGGATGTTAATTACAGTAATCCAAAAATAAGTGTATGATAAACATTAAGTACAATACAATTAATCCTAATTATCCAAAAGATTACAACTGTTGTATCCCTTACAGCTGCTTCTTGCTCTTTAATCCCGAACTGGTGCCTGTATCTTTCACGTGGTTTGGAGTCCAAGTGAATGGGCCTCAGGGTAACAATTAATCTCATGCACATGTATGAAAATAAAGATGACATAATCGCACATGTTAAAGCATGGAAGAAATTACACATAACCGTAACCGCAGTTAACGGCCAAGGACCGCAGCCCTTGTCTAGGACACGCAGCCCCATGAGACCGCAGCCTCAAATCTATGGCCAAGAAAACATAAACAAGTAATTCATCCAACATACATGATCAGCTAATTATTGCATAATATTTACATACATGATTATAAGATTAGAGTCACCCACCTCAACCTTGTATCCTTTTTCTTCACTGAAGTTGTTGGGATAAGGTAAATGTCAAGGTCTGCCTAAAAATGTTTATCATCGCTGTTAGTCACTTATTCGAATAGCAAATAAACTAATTACGCGAATTAGTTTAGAGGATTAATAATAATTATTAATCCCTGAAATTTTCCTAACAATAATAATTTTTATTATTATTGCTATTATTATTATTATTATTATTATTATTATTATTAATCCTAATAATAATAATAATAATAATAATTCCTTATTTATTATTTATTATTATCACTCTTCCCAATAATAATAAATTTATCTGTTATTATTGTTATCCTAATAATAATACTAATTTCCCTCTATTTATTCTGATAATACCAATTATTATTAACTCTCTAAAATTAATATTAATTCTTATTAATTACTTATCAATAATTGTTTTTATCCATTTACTCCCTCTTATCCACCAATCAAAATCAATAAATGTCCATCATTATACAAAAATATGATTTAATATTTTTATTTAATCCATCAAAATTAATAAAGACCAACCATGTATTTATGGTTTGTTTCTTTCCCTCCAAAAGATCTCCCTTATGCATTAACAACACTTAGAACAGGAAAACCAAATGGTCCAGCCGAGAGTGACATCAAAATAGGTTTCACAGTCCCCCTTTCAGCATTCTGAAAATATTATCTATATCTATGCTCACACAGGAACACGGTCACACATATATACACTTATATACTTAACACACACACGCAGCAACCCACTGGGCTTTTTTTTTCTAAAAAGTCCTCTTTATTCATTTTATAACAGCAAGGTATTTTTTTACTTGGGTTTTAATTTTCTCACGTTACATGAGAAAACTAAATTTCTTACACACACATGTAATTTTGGGACCCACATATGTATATGTAGGCCCCACCATTATATGTGTGTGTGACATGAGATCATATTTCTCATGCAACATGAGAAACATAAATCCCTTCTTTACTAACAGCAAAAACAGGTTTCACGCCAACACATGTAGATATTTACATATATGCTTGACAGAACATACACGCATACCCACTCAAATCTTCAACAACAATTTTTTTTTTTTTTTTTTTTAAGTTCCTCTTTAGCATTATATACTCAGCAGAGAAGAAAACTATGGTTTCATTGCTAAGCTAAAATAAAAAATAACCGATAACAGCCCCCCTTAATTGAGTTTCAGTTTTCAGCATTTTTCTCTCTTTTTTCTGAAACTAAATGCATATATATATGTTAAGTGTTCTCCTTTTTGCATCAACCAAACTTTGAACATAGAGATTAAATGGTTCAGCAAAAATAAACATTTCATGCAGCAAAGTTTTCTCCCAAGTATATAAAAAAACGATGACAGCTAGGGGAGGACTTCATTGCGTTTTCCTTTCTTTTAATATATGTGTATTCTCACGTGTAAAAACATAGCTGCAACAGATTATATATATAGAGAAATGCAAAAATGCAGACGTAAGGTTCACAGAAAGTTCTGGAACACAAACCGAAACAATACCCTCTGTTTTTCATTTTAAGTTTTCAGTTTCGGTTTGCTTTAGCTTAGCTTCTTTTCAGATCATTTTAGCTTTATCCTAAGCTAAACTATGACAGAAAACGAAGGAAAAAGGAAGGATGATAATCACCTTCAGTTTCCAAGCTCCAAGGGTGATGACTAGTTGCTGATACACTCCTCTATCTCACCGATGACAAAGTAGAGGAACAATAAGCTTCAGATAACACTCTCTCACTCTCCTTCTCTCTCGGTTTCTCCCTCTCTTCAACCTCTCTCTCTCTCTCTCTCTCTTTCTCTAAATGCCGAAAGGAATGGGAAGCTAAGTGTGGCTGAACGAAATGGGTTTTAAAGAGTTCTCATGGTCCAGGTGCCGACGAAACCTGCTGGTCCAGAACCAATATCCATTGGTTATTCATTGAGGAGCTCGAGAGGCATGGGCAACCTCTGACCTTATCCTGCTACGGGTCTGTTTTGCGGTTTTAATCATGATTTGCTGCTGCTTTTACGGCTTGACTTTAAGCTGAACGTTACGTGATCTGTTTTTTTTTTTTCTTTTTTGATATCAAAGGAGGCATAGTCTTTTAAATTAAATCAGAAGAAGTTGGGGAATAAATTCTCATACAATCGTTGGACACTAATGTCCTCAAGAAAACAGGACAACTCCCAAAGAAGAAATTCCCAGAGATACCAAATTTAGCAAGCTGATCCGCCACTTGGTTTAGCTGACGAGAGATAAACTCAAACCGAAGGTCCCACTGCCGATGTAAAAATTCCCTGATCTGGAAAAACACCAAGCTCTGCTCCCTGCTATCTGTAGACCCGTTAAGCAAATCAATCAATATTTTGGAATCAGATTCGATGATAACATTCATAAGGTTCCTGCTCCGAGCAAGCTGTAAACCTTTCAAAAAGGCCCACTCTTCAGCCTCCTGAGGATTGCAATGGCCCAACTGATGCGAGGAGCCCACAATCCAGCACCACGGTCATCCCGAATAACACACCCACAACCAGCTTTATCATTTGATAAGGAAACAGCTCCATCCCACAACGTTACGTGATCTGTTTCTTCTCTTCTTGACGAGCTGATGGACGAACTGGGCTGAGGGAACTGGATCATATAATGGGCTGAATCGTTGGGTTTTTGTGGTCCAAAAGAAGCACTGCTTCTGCATTAATCTTGACGGAACTGGATGGAAGGAGATGTTTTATGTTGTTGGAATCCTATGTACCTCACGTGCTAATAAGTTTATGCCAAGGTGAACTAATGGCTATTGGTTTTAGGTTTTGTTTATATGGGCCTAAACGTGGCCCATCTGCTTCCTTCTTTTTTTTAAACACTATTGTTATTTGCAATTTAGTTAAATTGTAATTATTGATTAATCTAAAAATTAAATTCCTAATTTCCTAAATCATAAAATATTAATTCTATGATTTTAGACCTCCAATTATCATTTACAAATATTCCTTGAATTTATTCTTTTCTCGAAATAAATTAAGGAAAAATAGACCTCAATTTCAAGTAATTATTCTCACAATTATTTTAGCCCAAATTTCATAATTTAATTCCCATATAATTCTCCAATATTCAAATCCCAGAAATTTGAGATGCTACAATTTCTGTCTACTACATTTTTAGAAAGTTTCATGATTTTTGAACATAATTTGATCAATAAAAAATTATGCACAATCACTACTATTCAGATTGCTCTTTTAGAA
The DNA here is from genome assembly GCA_037074495.1 of Acacia confusa. NCBI lineage: Eukaryota > Viridiplantae > Streptophyta > Magnoliopsida > Fabales > Fabaceae > Acacia > Acacia confusa. The sequence goes on from CM073509.1 coordinate 9,412,181, forward strand.
ACATAAGTCTTTTTTCAAAAATATGTAACTCCTTGCACGGAGCTAAAAAAAAATACAAATTACTTATAAAAATTAATCTCTCTTTGTCTATTTTATTTATGGAAAGTTTCATGATTTTTATACATTATTTGATCAATAAAAAATCATGCACCATCACTACTGTTTAGATTGCACTTCTAGATATACAAGTCTTCAAAAATATGTAACTCCTTGCACAGAGCTCAAAAAACTACATATTACCTATCAAAATAAATTTATCTCTGTCTACTTTATTTTTGAAAATTTTAATGATTTTTGAACATTATCATTTGCTAGGTCCAAAATCGCGTACAAGCCATCTACCTCCAAAAAAACCAAGATTGGTAGATTTTTGCAACTTCTACAATTTTGATCTTTTACTTCCAAAAATCATTTTCTACCATGTTTTCACTCCATTTTTCATTTTGAACCCATTGGTACCTTAAAATCATGGAAATCATTTTGATCCACCATTTTCTAGCTTAGGCCAAAATATAGCCCTAAAACCAAGAAAACCTTTTTTTTTCATAAATCATGACCTTTAATTATAGTTTAGGCCAAAATATAGTTTAGTCTTAGATCTTGGCTTTTTAGTCTTTGGTCATGTGGGTTCTTATTTTGGGCAGCATGATCCCTTAAAGTTCCATGACTCTATATATGCCCCAAGAACAACATGAACGGTACAAACCATTTTAACCAAAGAAAAACCAAGATTTAGCCAACTATATATATGAAATATCACAAAAGAAGGTTAGATCTCTACCTTCTTGGCTTGATCTTTGTGTTTATGATAAATTTTCCTCTTCCTTTCCTTTCCCCAAATTTCGGCCTTCTCATCACCAAAACACCAAGGATAAGTATTTTACTAATTATGAGAAGATGAACTTATCAAAACACAACACTTACCTTTGTTCTTAAAGCTCTTCCTTCTCTCTTCCCTTTCTCCAAATTTTCTCCCTCTCTCTTCTCTCTATGGCAAGATGTAACATCCCAAATTTTGGACTTTGGGAATCAAGAATTAACTATGGAAAATTTGGCCTTAAGAAATTTTAAATATTAAGAATTTGGAATTTAAGGTGTATTTTCCATAAATTAAAGGCCATTTAGTTGGAAATAATTATTGGCCAGAATTTTTTGGGATAATACTTGATGGCCTAAAATAATTATTAAAAATTAGGAATTTATTTTCCTTGGAAAATAATTGCCATAGAGAGAAGAGAGAGGGAGAGGGAGAAAATTTTGGGGGAATGTTGGGAAATTAAGGTCTAATTTCCTTAAATCTATTTAAGGAAAAGACTAAGAGTAAGGAATATTATTGAAAGATAATTTAGGCCAAGAATTTTAGAATTGATAAATTGGCCTTAATTATTGGGAAATTAAGAATTTTATTTTTTTGGAAACTTTCAATAATAGCAATTAAACCTAGTTGCAATTGCAAATAAAAAAAAAGAAAAAGAAAAGAATGAAAAACGCATGGAACCAGCAACCAAACTGATCAACATGTGGTCCATGTATATGACCCACTTCTTTCAGCCCACTATGACAAAATCCGAAAGCTTATTCAACAAGCAGCTGAACTTGGCCCATATAAATAAGATATGATCAGCCCATGATACTTACAGAACCAAGAAACTGAACCAATTGTTTAGTACCCAGTTCCAACCAAACCGAAAACAAGCAGAAGAGCAAACTATGATCTGGACTCAGCGTGTTCTACGAGAAGATCATATCACGTAATAAAGAGAAAAGTCAGAAGGATCAGAGGAAACCATACTTTTCGAGCCGTGTGTTTATATTTTTCCGGTTAATACCTCTGGTCTTTGCCTCTTGATCAGGCTATATATATATGTATCCCTCTTCCATTCATTTTTGGATCTGCACAAAAACCAGAGACATCATGATCACTGTCCGAGAGAGTGAGAGGAGGAAGTGAGTGAGAGGGAGAGACCGAAGTGAAGAAGCTTCGGCCAGAAATGGAGACGCAGGGAGTAAGAGATAGAGAGGGAGGGAGGGAGAGAAATAACTGAAGTTTTCCCCAGTCCTAGCTTCGCAAAACAGGGGAGATATCCAGTCGCCTACGTTCGTCGTTCAAACTCATCAATAAAGGTAACCTATCGAGTTCTTTTTCCTCAAGTGTCTATCAGTTTTTCTGTCAAAAATCCTTGAGTATTAAGCCTTAGAAGTAAGAATTAAGCATTACCAAAACCTGAAATGAGAAACAGGGGCATCGGTGTGTCTAAATACTTGCATGAAGGAAGGAAATATCCATGCTGCACCTATACATAGACACAACTTGCTATCGGTGTGCATGTGTTGCTGCATATCTCTAGAATGGATTTTGTTTTGTGTTGCGTCATGGCTAGCGTCGGTTATTGTGTGTGTGTGTCTATATATATATATATATATATATGTCATCGGTTTATGCCTAAGGATGCCAACCATGACTGTTAGTCTCTTTGTTCTTGCATAAGAGCTTTGCTGATAACTAGGAAGGATCTGTGTGTGTTAAATAATTGAAGGAAGTAATATAAATCATTAAAGAGAAAGCATGTAGCGTCTAGCATCGGTTATATATATATTGGTGTGTGAATTCTAACAGTTAAGTATAGCTATTTGTTGCGTGGCCATCTTATGAAACCAAAGAGGAGGCACTGAGCAGAGTATATATGCGTGAAGAATATATATATAATAGGAAAGAAAAGGTTTTAGTTGAAGCATTTAGAAATGAAAATGAAATACTGCGTTGGGACCAATAGTAGGAAGTTTTGCTGATATATGTATGTATATGAAACATATGAAACATAAAAGAAAGAAACCGAAACCCTTCTGCTTTACGGATGGAATACATACATACAGGGGCGGAACCAGGATAAATTGGGGGCGAAAATTACAAAATATAGCCCAAATGTTTAGGAATAAAAAATTTGGGGAAGAAAATTACAGAATATTACCTAAATTTTCATAAAACTATATTTTAAACCCATATATGTTTCAATATTTTCATTTTGATCCCTTCACTTAACACTACATTAAGGGACTAAAGTAAAAATTATAAAATTTTTATGAGACTTAAACAACATTTCCTAAAAATTTGGGTTTTTATCTAGAATTTTAGGGGGGCGGGGGCCACCCCTAGCCCCCATCTGTCCGCCCCTGCATACATACATACATATATTACTGCATTATGGAATAAAAGAGAAAGGAAAATGTCACAGTGTATGGTTTGGTCGAAATGGAGTAAAGAAATGAGATGGAAAAATGAATTGCATGAGGGAGAAGGATATTGGGGGGATGATGTATTCCAGTGGTGCAGAGAAGAGGCACGTAGAAAGCATGCAAAGAGGATAAAAATAGAGTGCTGCATGTGTGTGAGATTAGTTGGCATATATGCATTTTCTGTTATATGAAAATATAAATATTATTATTATTCATTCGTTCTCGAATATATATATATATATTTGCTGCATCTTGACTATCTGTGCCATGTGTATATGCGTGAGTAAATTAATGGCACAAAAAGATGGATTTTGAGGTTCTAAAAATTATTCATTTATGCTGTCTGATGTTTCTTTGTGATAACTAATTACCTTAATCAAATAAATATGTAAATATGTTTAGAAGCATTTTAGATGATGATTTCAATAATGATATTAGAAATAATAAAATAAATAATAATAAATATTATTATGAACAGAAATAAATAATAAATTGGATAAATAATAATAATGAATAATAATAATAATAATAATAAATAACTTGGTTATTAGGAAAAGGGATTAAATAATAAAGGAATTATTATCAAAATTTGTAATATGTAGAGTTTTAAATAGTTATTAATGGTTACTAAATTGATTGTTATAGATTAAATTTTTGGCGTATGGATTAGGAGCAGAGTAATAATAATTAGTTTTGGCGAGAGGTAACCACTTTCCACTTATTATGTTATTGATATGTTACTTATGAGTATTTGTTAAATTGATTATGATTGTTTTAAATAAAATTTCCATGTGGATTTTTTATAAATTGAAATACATGCATTCAAATGAATTGAAAGCTGATATTTGATGACATGGTTATTATGATTATTTGGAAGTTCCCTATTGAATAAATATGATGATAATTATGGGAAGCATGATGACATGACAACTGTGAATATTTGGAAATTCCCTATTGAATTATTATAATGTTGGGATGGGAAGATTTCGGAGAAAATGGAAATGTTATTTACACCACGTTATGATGCCTCTATGGATGCATCATGGTTGGTTTTTGATTATCCCACCAGAGTTATGGGACTTGCCCACCAGAGTGATGGACTTACGACGCCTCACTAGGGTAAAGTGGGGAAAAGACCCATGGTCTGAGGCAGGTGCTCTAAGGATTTTGGCCAGTCCTCATCACTTGACCAGTGAGCTTTTGGAGTAACCCATAATATGGGTGTAACTTAGCACATGGGTCTAGTCGGGGGGAAATAAGGCGGTTCGGTTGGATTGAAAGGAAGAGATTCTGTGAATTGAGTTCAAAAAGATTTGAGACACCCATTTATGATACAACATTATAATGTGATATTTTATGAAGAGAATATTGATGAATTGTTTTAATTTGAATTCCATTGTTTTATTCCACTTAGCACCTCACTAGCACATGTTAATATTCATAATGAGCTGGACTGATGGTTACAAAATTTTTCCCCAAGTGATAGCTCACGTCCAAGTCTATCAAGGAAGGCCTCAGAAGCTTAGACTACTCTGTTCAAAGTAGTGCTTCTGTTTCTTTTGAGTTTATGTCAGATAATTGTATATTGCCACGTTATGCTCATAATGAATACTCTGATAAAATTTTAAATTTTTCGTAAATTTTGAAGCATTGATAAGGTAATTACCTATCTAATGTTAGGTTAATTTAGTTAATTAAATGGTGGTTGTTTCACAAGAAGTGTTTGATCTCCAAATGACAAATGTTAGGTTAATTTAGTTCATTAAATTTTGAAGCATTAATAAGGTAATTACCTATCTAATATTATTCCAGATGTACAGGTGTGCTTGCAACACCTCTTCACAAGGCTTATTCTTCAGTTTGATTCCTTGAGTTCCCTTGCTTATCCCCTCATCATGCTGAGATTGTATCGTCGTCCCTGATAGATAATCTTTGCAAAAGTCCATAGCCTCTTCAACTACATATCTCTCAACTATTAAGGCTTCCGGTTGATAAGGATTTTTAGAATACCCTTTTAAGATCTTCATGTATCGCTCGAAAAGGTACATCTACCTTAGGTAAACTGGACCGCAAAGGCTTACCTCCCTTACCAAGTGCACTATCAGATGCACCATTATATCAAAAAATGCAAGAGGAAAATACATCTCTAGTTGGGACAAAATAATATAACCCTCATTTTCCAATTCATCTAACTTTTTAATGTCAATGACTTTGTTACAGATAGCATTAAAGAAAATACACAATTTCGTTATAGTGACTCGCACTTCATCTTTCATAATGCCCCTAATAGCTACTGACAATAGTTTTTGCATCAACACATGATAATCATGGGACTTCATTTCCACTAACTTCAAATCGTCCATTGAAAGACACATTCTCAAATTAGAAGAATATCCTTGTGGAACCTTCATGTCATATAAACACCCACAAAAGCTTTTTTTCTCTGCTTTTGACAGTGTATGAGCTGTTGGCTCCATGTATACCTTCTTACCATCTTCTTTTACTTGTGGATGTAACCGTTCTCTTATTCCCATATCAACCATGTCTAGTCTCGCACTAATTCCATCCTTAGTCTTTCCTGGTATGTGCAAAAGAACACTGACAAGGCTATCACAAACGTTTTTCTCCACATGCATCACATCAAAACTGTGTCTCACATTAAGACTACGCCAATATGGAAGATCAAAGAAAATTGATCTCTTCTACCAAATATTCTTCTCACCCACAATCTTTCACTGCTTACCCAATATGACATTGATATGTTTCACCCGACTATAAACATCCTCTTCGGTTAATGCCTTTGGAGCCGTTCTATGCTCCGGTAAGCCGTTAAAACGCTTTCTTAACTTACGATATGGGTGGAACCGATCAAGAAACCTCTTGTGATCGAGGTAGGCCTTTTTTTTCTGTGCTTTATTTGATGGAAGTTTGTGTATGCTTCACGTATTAGACATGCTTTATGCCCCTTGATATGGGTGGAACCGATCAAGAAACCTCTTGTGACCGAGGTAGACCTTTTTTTTCCGTGCTTTATTTGATGGAAGTTTGTGTCTGCTTTACATATTAGACATGCTTTATGCCCCTTGACACTGTACTCTAACAAATTTCCATATGTGGGAAAGTCATTTATTGTGGTAAAAATCATTGCACGTTATATGCGATCAAATGGCAAAGGCAAAGGTGTCAGCCACCCCTATTTAAAGCAGAAATTGCTTGAACCAATTTTGATTAGTCAAACCTCCGAATAAAATTGCTATAAGCAAGAGACAACTCCTAGCAATACAAAGCAGGCGAAAGAGCTGTGCTGACAAGGAAGGAAGACCTCTAGAGTTCGAAGTCAATGATCATATGTTTCTAAGAATAATCCTAGTAACCGGTGTCGATAGAACGCGTAGAAGCTCAGGACTATTTGCAATTTTGGCAGGGCGAGGACCAGTCGCTTACCAGATAGCCTTACCCCCGAACTTGAATAAACCTCCATAACATCTTATATGTTTCTTAATAATTACTATCAAACCGCGATTTGTATCATTGAGATATGAGGTATCTTGGGTTGCCACAGCATATAGATACCATAAAGACATTTGTGTCAAAGTACGATATGGCAAAATCTTCAAAACTGAACGGGAACGAATTCTCGATCATTGAGATGAAACAACTTAGATGCAAAAACATTCTGAAAAAATAAATTGTCAAGGGTTATGATTCAAAATCTAAATTAGTATAGGGTAAGTTTCAATTATTGATATGTTCACGTTGATAAGTGCCACGCATCTGCCAGGGGGCTTATGTGCCATTGAGATATGTAGTGGCTAAGTGTCAAATGCTTACTAAGTGTCATGTGTTAGCTAATTCTTCATTAAAGGGTATCTGTAATGTTGGGAGCGATATGTCTGTATGCTGGGAGTGATATGTTTATATGCTGGGAGCGATATAGTTGCATGCTGGGAGCGATACATATGCATTGATTGTGATAGATCGTTTGTTGATAAGGTTACGCTTGTTGTACATTTGTTGTGGTTCAAAGTCTAGTTAGTATAAAGCAAATTTCGAGGATGAAATTTTATTTAACGCGGGGGGGGGGGGGAGAAATGTAATACCCTAAAAATTCTATTTAGTATAGCCACTATATTTTGATAGAAAATACCTGTTAAAAACAAGTGAATATGTGGTCTCAAATTTTAGTGTTGTATTTATTTTTATTCCTAGGCAATTTTCCCTAGAATTTGAAAAGACTAATTTTTCTAAGTCATATTAAGGATTATAAAATACCCTAAGATTATTATAAATTAGTATAATCATAATTCAACCACTTCAGCAATTAAAATCATCAAAGGATGATAAAATCAATTAGAGGAAATTAGTAACAATTATTGGGCAATTGGAATTGCAATAATTGAGATACTTTAATAATTTTGAAATTAGTTAATAATTAATTTATGAAAATCATGATTAAGGAAATATCAATAAATTAAGGACCAAATGATATATAGAAGCTAAGATTAGCATACAAGGAGTTGTTAATCATCAACATTAAATTAGAAGCTTTTCAAATTTTGGTAATTAAGTCTGGTAACCCCTAAAACACTATATTAGCAATAGTAACAAGGGATTAATTAATTCTCCCTCTAACTAATATAAGTGGCGAAAATTACTAATTAAAAAGTGAAGAAATTATATAAACCTTTAATTTTAAATGCTTGTGAAATTACTTGGACCAATGAGAGATTTTCTTCTTGAGTTTTTGAGAATAATCAAAACATAACATTGATAATTAAATATAGGGGGAGGGGGAAAGTTTTTGTTGCTTGGGGAACAAGAAGAAAGTAAAAAATTAACTCAAGTAAATGATGGCTTGAAATCCAAAAGGAAACTTGGGGAGCAAGTTGTTATTTAATCAAATAAAACTAAATGAGAATTCATAGAAAGTAAATCATATCTTGGTATATTGGAACTAAGTATTAAATATAGAGACATATTTGGAATCAGTGAAATATGAGCTTTAACTTGGCTATTCCCAAAGTCATTTTCATGTACTTTTAGGATTTATACCTAAGTGTTCAGGAAATTAAAAATCATCATAAATCTAGTCATAAAATTAGGATTCCAAAAGTGAAATTAGATTTTGAATAAAAACACTAACTTACACCTAACTAAATTAGCATTTGGAGTAATTAAGTAATGAAGCAAAACATCCAAGGAATAGGAGGGGGAGGTGGCGTTTTTTAAGAGAGGTGTAGGGGAAAGATTTTTACTTCCTTACCAAGTAAAAATCAATGGTCAAGATCAAGTATAAGATGCTAGATGTTTAACCCTCCCTTGGCTATAAATAGAGGCCTCCCACCTCACAAATCCTCACCAATTCTCCAAGCCTAACCGAAATTTGGAGAGTGAGGAAGAGAGTGGAGGAGCTTCAAGAAGCAAGGAGCAAGGTTCTACAAGAGGTAAGAAAGTTTTTAGTCTTTTAGTTTTAGTCTTAGTTTTGTAGTAGAAATATTAGGAAATGTTATTTTGATTTTTAATCTTCCAATTATAGTTTTATTTTTATGTTTTTATGCTTCCCATTGCCTTTATTTCGGAAAAATGATGAAGAAAAGTATGGCAAAAATTTCTAGAAGATTATGATCAAAATAGTGAAGCTCTGGCGAAATTTCATCGATTAACGACTTCAGGAGCTAGTAGCAAAAATGTTAATATTTTATGAAGGAGATGATGTTCTAAAATTCTGAGAAAATTCATAGTGAAAGTAGACATATAGGGCTTTCCAAATATATAAAGAGTGTGTCATTTGAAGTTCTTTGCAAAGAGATAAAAATCCCAGAAGTTAAGTTACGATTTCTGGGGAAAATTCTGGGCAGAGGTTTGAAACGTGGAAACTGGGAATTATCCATGAATTCTGGGTAAGTTCCAGTATTTTTTCTTGAAAATAGAGATCTCAAGGATTCCGGGAAAATTTACGGATCCTCATTTTGATTTTTCTGGAATTAGTTATGATTTTTCAAAGTTAGGCGACATTCTGCCCAGAAATGCTGAACCAGCGATTTTTCCGAAAATTATGTGGAAATAATTGAAATATAAATCCTCTAAGGGTAAAATTGTCATTTGTGACCAAGGTATCTCTTGGAATAATGTTTGGGTATTAATTGAGACGATATTACCCTTATAGGATACTAGAGATCGTTTTTTTGTCCAACGGAACGTACCAAAACTCAGGTACGAACGCGTATTGTAACATTAACTCTTATGCTTATGGTGTGCTTATGTAACACCCCTACCAGCCTCGCCCTTTCGGGTGGCGGGTGGTGCGATCCTTTACTTATATTCAATTTTAATTTATTTTTCTCGGATTAATTTATATCCCTAATCAGAGTATAAGCAACATAGCACATACTAGTTTGGACAAAAACATACTGATAAAAATACGGAAAGATAAACTTTACCCCAAAAGGGGTCATAAATAAAAAGTCATTCGGATAATGATGTCTGACCGGTAAAAATAAAATACTACAGTCATCCGATAAATGTTCAAAGGAACAATCATCAACATCCACCATCACTCTAGTCCTGCCTTGGAGCCTTACCACTGTATCCCTGCTCCGCTCTAGATGAACTGCTAGATGGCTTAAAAGGAGCTGAGATTCAGAAATTGAATCCCAGAGTAACCGTTAATCTCATATGAAAAGTGTATACAATGCATGTATGTCACCATAATCAGGAAAGTAATTAAACACAAAGCATTCAGTAATAACACGCAGTATAATAAAGACATACCACACATATGCAATATTTACTGCGGAAGGACCAAGTCCTAATAAATGCAAAACTGCTCAAATAGCAAGCCCCAGATCCACAGCGCTAGGAAAGACATAGTAGTCGGGCGTCAAACCCATACCATACTGAATGCACAAATAAACGCATGTCTCTCCCGAGACACGGATCCACAATCATGGAAAATCAAGCATACAAAGTAACACAAGGCATATGAAGATTAAAGTTACTACCTGGCAGACGACTACAGTTAAAATAATTTCTCCGTCGCAAAGGATGACAATTAACCTAGAATAATTATAAAATATAAATACAGTTAATTCCACCTCAATAAATATTTTCTTTGATCATTTATAATAAGTCCAACTAAAGTGTCCATAACCATTAATTCCCTCTTCTTATTAGGGAATTTAGTATGAGCTCATACTCCCCTTATTTTCGTCATATTTCAGAATTTTCCAGCAAACCATAGATGATCTTCAAAAATTCATAATTAAATCTGTAAAAATCCTTTTGAGTTGATTCCAAAGCCTAAGTGACCTTAATATGTCTATTTTCATGTAAAAATACCATCTTAGGCCAGCCTTATACGAAAATCCATTTATATCTCAAAATACTTCTGCTGTCCGAAATGAAGTCCAGAATCAGAGGGTCATTTTCAAAAATTCATTTCTCCTCGACCAAAGCTCAGAAAAATGTAAAATACCCATCATTTTAAAGCTTTACATGTCCTCTATCTCGTGGAATTTTTTCATAATTTTATCTTGTTCCAATAATTCCCAGTTTTCAAAAATGTGATTACTGCCCAGAAAAACGCTACAGAGATGATCCTAATTTATGACCCAACTTCCAAAAATCATATCTGGAGCTACAGACCTCCGTTTGAGGTGAATCAAAGCTCATTTCAAAGTTTAAGGAGAGTACTATTTACTATAAAATTTTCATAGAAAAATACTAAGGCTTACCATGGCTTTGATCGATTTAAAAATCATTGTCCAGCTGAAAATTCTGTACGTAAACAGTAATTTTGCTACAGTATATGGGCACTGTTCATTTACGATTTTACTGTAGCAGACGATGGAAAAACTCTGGTTTGACCGAGAAAAACAGAGGAACACACGCTGAAAGCTTATGTTTTCAGACTTTAGCTCCGAGGAAAAGAGAACTAATGCAAGGCAAGAAGCTAGCTTATATATATACATGCAGCAACGTTTTCTTTCCTTCTGTATCTATATATTCAGCACCCATATATATCTATATATACATATAATAGTGCAGATGATGACAGCAAAGAGCAAGAAGAGGATGACAGCAAGCTTTGTTTTAACTCTTTATGTTGGAATATTTAATTTAGTAATCAATATTCCGTTATTTCTATTTATGGCCCACATTATTGCTGGTTTTGTAACCGTCCATTAATACTGTAACGGCCCAATTAATACGCAATAAATGCGTATTGAATGTGTTTCCTTTTTTAACTCTGTGATGGCCAGAGAGAAAAAGGCATTGTAAAAATTTTGGTCCCCTGAAACTTGCTCTGACTTTTAGAAGAAGCACATCATCTGCAGAGTCTGAGCACAGGATCGGAAGGGCTGAAACTTGGAGTGTTCGTCTCTTCTTGCTTCTGGATCGAATCAATGGCGGGAGGTATTTGTGATCTCTATTTTATTTTTCCGCATTGATCTAATTGCAATTCTAGTATTCTGCATGATTAGATCGTTATATTTCTAATATTTGGTATCAGAGCAAGGTTCCTCTGCCTTGATTTTTGTCCGATGAAATTTTATCTTCTTCAACTGTTTGGAGAGATTGTATGCATATATTAAATCTGGGTTTTTCTTTTCTGGATTTCATTTGAATATATATATGTTTATTTGATCAAGAAATCAGATATACGATCATGAGCTTTTCATATAATTTTACTTATATGCCAGTGATCAATGTATTTCTGGGATGATTTCGGAACATTATCCTCTCTTTTAATCACCTCCAACCATGTTTTTCGGGTTAATATGAGATGATTCCATTTCGATTTATTTTTCATCATTATAGCCATCGTTTGGAATCTGAGATCTGATGCATGTCTTTCATTTTTCCATTGAAATTTGTATTGACTACATGATGTTCTTTATTTCGATTAAGTTTTCGCATGAATATATGGATTTCAGTCTGAATGTTTTCTTGATCCATGCAATTTATTTGAATTGCATTGTGACTGATGTATCGTTTTGGAGTTATGATTTTCAAATCTGGATCTGGAGAAGTTTTCATGAAATCTGGATTTTCTAAAAAAAAAAAAAATATTCGGATTTGTTTGATTTAATCTGTTTTGGGTGATATTTGCATCAATTTAATGATTATATCAAGCATATTGTGGTCTGGATCATTTTCTGTGATATTTGCGGTCAAAAACGCATTATTTTTTATCATTCCGTGCGTCTGAAATTTGCTGGAAATTTTCGGGTTTCCGGGTCGGGTCGGGTCTGTAACGGGTAAGGAAGACGACACTGTTCATTTAAAAAAAAAACGCATGAATTGGTCTCAGCCTGAATCGAACCCAAGACCACCTGGGCGCGTGGGTACCTGAAGGCAGATCTGCTGCCAGCTGAGCCACGTGCTCCATTGTTGCTGTTAATGACTTTTAATGAATTTAAATTATTTCCCATTTAAATGCCAAAATTTTGGAAAAATGTCATTAGTAGGATTCGAACACGTGTCCTCACAAATAAAGGTCAAGGCCTTAATTTCAAACCTCAGACTATTAGGTCGAACCCACACTTGTGTATGCTATGCGCACTTAATTTATATAAATAGTTATGTTTCGGATTTCAATATAAATCTGAAATTTAATTTATTTTAGATTCATGTGATTATACTATTGAATTGTATGTATTAATTATTAATTCATAATACATACAATATTTAGTTCAGTAATATGACACATGAATATTTAATTTTATTTTAATATTGCTTATTGATTATTGCAATATTAAATAATAATGTTGAGTGATTTATATATTTTTTTTAAATTAGTTGGAGAGTAGCCACAGCATCTTTAATTAATTAAAATTATATATATTTAGTTTTATGATCACATGATAACATTAGTTGTAATTAATCATATGTAATATAATAAATCTTATCCCACAGGAATTTTTATTATATGTTTTAATATGATCAATTAGGATAGAATGTCAAGTTATATTCTTAACTTTCCCACAGGAATTAAGAATGAAGAAATAATTTGACAGTTTTATCATTAAATTGTAAATCTTATTAAATTAGAACTTTAGCCCACAGGCAAGTTGTATGTTAGTAGATTTACATATTCTGCATGATTTACATTGGTAAAGCATGATATTGTTTATTAGTCTCAAATCTTAATTTTTAAGCATGTATTTTTCTTAATTATGCAGTAAAACAACCTGCGAATTTCTCTGATATGAAAAATGATATTCCCGAACTGAGGGGTGATAACTATAAGATATGGAGAGAAAGAGTTCTTCTCCAATTGGGGTGGATGGATATTGATTATGCTATTAGGAAAGACGAACCACCCTCCATTACTGCAACCAACTCTCCAGATCAGGTTGATCTTTATGAAAAATGGGAGCGATCTAATTGTCTCTCAGTAATGTTCATAAAGACTCATATCTCTGCTGGTATACGTGGTTCTGTTGAACAGCATGACAAAATTAGGCCACTTCTGAAGGCGATCGATGATCAATTTCAGACTTCAGGAAAGGCATTAGCCAGTACCCTAATTATGAAGTTTTCATCCCTAAGACTTACTATAGTGAAAGGTGTGCGTGAGCACATCATGCAAATGAGGGACGTTGCAGCTCAACTAAAGCAACTTGAGGTTGACATGTCTGACTCTTTTCTCGTACATTACATTCTAAACACCCTTCCACAGCCATATGGACCTTTCAAGATATCCTACAACACACATAAGGATAAATGGTCAATTGATGAACTTTTGACCATGTGTGTTCAGGAAGAGGGAAGGTTGAAAATGGAAATGGGAGAGAGTTCCTTCATGACAACCGAGAAAAAGGGTCCCGAGAAAAGGGGTCAGACTCAAGCCAAAAAGAAGGGGAAAGGACCAATGACACCCCAAAGTGGAATTAAGAAGGAATCCAAGTGTTTCTTCTGTAAAAAGAAGGGACACATGAAGAAGGATTGTTCCAAATTCCAGCAATGGCTTGAGAAGAAAGGTATGTCAGTCTCACTTGTCTGTTATGAATCTAATATGGTTGATGACATTAATGGCACTTGGTGGGTTGACTCTGGTTCTACAATCCATATTTCGAATACCTTGCAGGGTATGCAAAACCTAAGGAAGCCATTGGGAAGTGAACAATTCATCTACTCAGGTGGAAGGATTCGTTCGCATGTGGAGGCTGTAGGGACCTGCAGTTTAGTTCTAAGTAGTGGCTATGTTTTAAATTTGGAAAAGACTTTTTATGTTCCAAGTTTCACTAGGAACTTAATTTCTGTTTCAAGACTTGTACGTTTGGATTATTCCTGTATGTTTTATGAGACATCTTTGGATCTGTTTTATAAATCAAATAAAGTTGGGAATGGTACATTGTCTAACGGTCTTTTTCTTATTTACTTACAACATGATACTACTTATGATGCCATGCATGTTTCAGTTGGTTCGAAACGTAGTGTTATGAATGAGGATTCTTCTATGTTGTGGCACCGGAGATTGGGACATATCTCCATTCAGAGAATTGAAAGATTGGTGAAGGAAGGGGTATTTAGTACTCTGGACTTTACTGATTTTGAGACTTGTGTAGACTGCATAAAGGGAAAGCAGACTAACAAATCAAAGAAAGGTGCTAAGAGGAGTACTGAATTGTTAGAAATTATACATACAAACATTTGTAGTCCTGAAATGGACGCGTATGGTCAGAAATACTTCATCTCCTTTATTGATGATTACTCACGATACATGTATCTCTACATGCTTCATAATAAGCACGAAGCATTGGATGCCTTTAAGGTATTCAAATCTGAGGTAGAGAAACAATGTGGTAAACAAATCAAGATCGTGAGATCAGATAGAGGTGGTGAATATTATGGTAGATACACTGAAGATGGACAAGCACCTGGTCCATTTGCGAAGTTTCTTCAAGAACATGGGATTGTTGCCCAATACACCATGCCTGGTTCTCCAGACCAGAATGGCGTAGCAGAAAGAAGAAACCGAACATTATTGGACATGGTGAGAAGTATGCTTTGTAGCTCTAAGCTACCTAAGTTCTTGTGGATTGATGCACTTAAGACGGCAGTGTACATATTAAACCGGGTTCCAACCAAGGTTGTCTCCAAGACGCCATTTGAGTCATTCAAGGGTTGGAAACCGAGTTTACGACATGTACGCGTTTGGGGATGCCCATCTGAAGTTAGAATTTATAATCCATAAGAAAAGAAGCTGGACCCAAGGACCATTAGTGGGTATTTCATTGGATATGCCGAACGGTCTAAAGGGTACAGGTTCTACTGTCCATCTCATACCACTAGGTTTGTGGAATCAAGGAATGCCAAATTTCTTGAACATGACTTGATTAGTGGGAGCGATCAATTTAGAAACCTTGTTTCTGAAAATGATCATTCAGATAGCCAACCTTCTACTTCAAGTTTGCCACTGGTTGTTAATAATGCTCCTTTAGTTCAACCGAGTGTTGTACAACCAGTCATTCACGATCCACAACCGGCTGATATTGATCCAGTAGATCAAGTTGTTAATGAGGAACAACAAGAAGTTGTTGAACAACCGGTTGGACAACAAGTTCCTCAAGATAATGAGACAACATTAAGGAGATCTACTAGAACAAGAAGATCAGCGATACCTAGTGAGTACATTGTGTATCTGCAAGAATCTGACTATAATGTAGGAGCTGAAAATGATCCTGAAACGTTTTCACAAGCCATGAACGGTAGAAATGCAGCGTCATGGCATGATGCTATGAAGGATGAAATGAATTCTATGACATCCAATAGAGTCTGGGATCTTGTTAAATTGCCTAATGGGGCGAAGGCCATTGGATGTAAATGGGTCTTCAAAACCAAAAGAGATTCATTAGGCAATCTTGACAGACATAAAGCAAGACTCGTAGCCAAAGGATTCACTCAAAGAGAAGGAATCGATTACAAGGAGACATTTTCTCCTGTATCTAAGAAAGATTCTCTTCGCATCATTCTAGCATTAGTTGCACATTTTGATTTTGAGTTGCAACAAATGGATGTGAAAACGGCATTTCTCAATGGAGAACTAGAGGAAGAGGTTTACATGAAACAACCAGAAGGATTTTCCTCTAGTGATGGTGAGCATTTGGTATGCAAGCTCAGAAAATCCATATATGGATTGAAACAAGCTTCCCGGCAATGGTATTTAAAGTTTCATGACGTTATCTCCTCTTTCGGTTTTGTGGAGAACGCCATGGATGAATGTATATACCAGAAGGTCAGTGGGAGCAAGATTTGTTTTCTGATTCTGTATGTGGATGATATTCTGCTTGCAACCAATGACAAAGGCTTATTGCATGAAGTGAAACAATTCCTCTCCAAAAGCTTTGAAATGAAGGATATGGGAGTTGCATCTTATGTCATTGGCATTAAGATACAAAGAGACAGACATAGAGGTGTTTTGGGTCTGTCTCAAGAGACCTATATCAACAAAGTTTTGGAAAGATTTCGGATGAGGCATTGTGCACCAAGCGTAGCTCCCATTGTGAAAGGTGACAGGTTCAGTTTGAACCAGTGCCCAAAGAATGATTTTGAGAGGGAACAAATGAAAAACATCCCTTATGCTTCAGCTGTAGGAAGCCTTATGTATGCTCAGGTCTGCACCAGACCTGATATTGCATTTGCTGTTGGAATGTTAGGGAGATATCAGAGTAATCCAGGTATGGACCACTGGAAAGCTGTGAAGAAGGTGTTGAGATACCTTCAAGGGACTAAGGATTACGTGCTTAAATATGAACGGACAGACAATCTAGGAGTGACTGGTTACTCAGATTCAGACTTTGCTGGCTGCATTGACTCAAGAAAATCCACTTCTGGATACATTTTTATGCTAGCTGGTGGAGCTGTGTCTTGGAGTAGCAAGAAGCAATCTTTGATTGCTACTTCTACGATGGAAGCTGAGTTCGTGTCATGTTTTGAGGCTACTTCACATGGTGTATGGATGAAGGGGTTCATCCGTGGGCTTAGAATCATGGATTCAATTGCTAGGCCAATGAAGATATATTGCGACAATTCGACTGCTGTGTTTATGGCTAAGAACAACAAAAGTGGTAGTCGAAGCAAACACATCGACATTAAGTATTTAGCCATAAGAGAACGTGTTAAACATCAAGTAGTCGTTGTTGAACATATTAGCACCGAGTTGATGATAGCAGATCCTTTAACAAAAGGCATGCCACCTATAAGGTTTATGGATCATGTAGAAAGAATGGGAATTAGTGCCCTTCTTTGAATTTCATTTTGAATGATTTTCTTTCGTTGTAAGAACGTTGTTATTTTATGGAACCCCATTTGTGATGTTTTTCTCATTCCAGTTTGTGTACACATTTATTTGTTTAAATTTGAGAAACATCATTGAGTTTGGACCAAGAATAAACGTATGGTTTATTCATTAAGTTATTTGGGCTTGGGAAACATGATGCACTGTGATACATGGAAGATATTACTCGCTTTAAGAGGACGTATCGCTATGATCCATGCATTTTGTTTCTCAGAAATATATACTTAAGTATGTGGACCAAGTGGGAGAATGTTGGAATATTTAATTTAGTAATCAATATTCCGTTATTTCTATTTATGGCCCACATTATTGCTGGTTTTGTAACCGTCCATTAATACTGTAACGGCCCAATTAATACGCAATAAATGCGTATTGAATGTGTTTCCTTTTTTAACTCTGTGATGGCCAGAGAGAAAAAGGCATTGTAAAAATTTTGGTCCCCTGAAACTTGCTCTGACTTTTAGAAGAAGCACACCATCTGCAGAGTCTGAGCACAGGATCGGAAGGGCTGAAACTTGGAGTGTTCGTGAGTGTTCGTCTCTTCTTGCTTCTGGATCGAATCAATGGCGGGAGGTATTTGTGATCTCTATTTTATTTTTCCGCATTGATCTAATTGCAATTCTAGTATTCTGCATGATTAGATCGTTATATTTCTAATACTTTATAGTTTCAAACTCAGCGAAAAACTGATGGAGCTAGAGGAGGAAAAGTTCATTACTTACCTTCAAGGATTAAATCGAAGAGATGAGAACAAGTCACTGCTTAATGCCCTGGATTAGCGATGAGGAGTAGAGGAAAGTTGAGTTTCAGCTTGCTTCTCACTCTCTGCTCACACTCTCTGCCTCTCGGTCCTACTCTCTATTTCAGTCAATGACTGACCGAAAGAATGCATGAATGATACATTAAGAGAAGAGAGCGTGCAAAAACAGTGAAGCATGCGCGACATTTCCAGATTCAAGATCGTGGGAGCTGCTGCATTATGAGTTCCAAGACTATGGGCTGCATGAATGCTGGAGACACGAGATGGTGGAGCATGGGATTTGCTGAAATGAAGAGAACAATGAAGCATGGGCTGCGTTTTTGTTTCCTGGTCTGAAAATGCATGCACATGAGCTAGCCGAAAGAATTAATGAAGCGGGATGCTTTATGGGCTTTGCTCATGGGCTGAGATGCAGGAGCAGATATATTTACTGAAACACAAAGAAATGGGCCGTGGCTCCTTGCCTCTGTCCGAATTGATTTGCATGAGGATTGCTTACTTTCCGTCTCATTTAAGTAATACGTGACTTGCACATGCACACACTTAAATATAAATGTTCATTTCCAACTCTTATCTACCCTTCCAATTTAATTGCGACATTAATTTAGTGAAGGAATTAATCCTTATTTTCAATTAAGGATTTTTCTTCCACAATTCATTTTCTTACGCCATAAAATATCATCTCCCCAAAATATTGAGGCCAAAAGACAATCACCAATAATTATTCTTAATTTTTGGGAAAATATGCCTTAATTTCCAATTCTTAACTTTAAAATTCTTTAAGGCCAAATTTTCCATCACTATCTTCCTTATAATATTTCATATTCCAAATCCCAAAATTTGGGATGTTACAGCTTATATATGATAGTTGTACTCACATGTTTTGAAATTGCTCTCTACTTATTGAATTGAATATGGGTTATAGTCTTGATAACATCGTTGAGTTTTCCTAACGCTGAGGACACGATAGACCATCGTGGCACTGGTGAATAGTGCAGACTAGGGTAACATACATATTGCAGTGGTTGTGTTATGTTATTGCCTTACATGTTGTTATGAATTTGAAATTATGATTATGTTTATTATTATGTGATACCTGTCATATACTGTTTACATAAGCATAAGGTTAACCGTTACCTGAGGTCCGATGGGTATTGGACCTCAGCTCTTACCATAGCTTCAGGTCCGAGAAACCAAGGACTGAGGATAGGAGTAAGCAGAGTAAGCAAAAAGGGTAAGGAGCCAGCATAAGAACCAAGCGGAGACGTTATTATTTTGATTTGTACTTAGATGTATTAGAAACTTGGATAAATGTACCATTGAGTGTTCAAATTGATACACTACATACAATGTTATTCAGTTACTCTTTATTTTGAAAAAAAATTTCAACACTCAACTCTGATCAGAAATACTATGGAAACATTTATGAAAATGGGATGTTACATTTCTTGGCTCAATACCAAATTGAGGGAACATTTCGTCTATGTTCTTCCATTGTGGAGAATCAGCCGAGTGCTGAAGATATTTTCCATCAGATATTCTCTCATCAGAATGTCATCTCAACTTCTTTGTCGTTGCTTCACTAGTAAAGAGACGATTAAACCGTGGTATTATTGGAAGGTACCACAATACCTTCAAAGGTTGCCTTTTTGTTATCTAATCTCAGAAACCACTACATTTCTTCACTTTGTATCGTGAAGTTTTACACTTCGGACAATTACTCAGGTCTTCATACTCATTTCTGTACAATATGCAGTCATTAGGGCAACTGTGTATTTTTTTCATACTCCATGCCCATCGTAGACAAGATTTTCTTGGCCTCATATATACGATTTGGAAGTACATTATCGTCTAGCAACATATCACACAACAATTGAAGCAGTGACGTGAAACTACTATCGGTCCACCCACAAGTTACCTTTAAGTTGACCAAATGTAAGGTTCCAGTCAACCGTGTATACTTAGTACACCCAGGGAACAAAGGTGTCTTTGCATTACTCCGCACGCTATCATATTCATGCAGGGTGCAAAAGATTTGACCTCAACATCATGAATCATTCTCTCCATTCCATTGTCATCTACCTCAACTTCATTTTCGTGGGACGCACTGATACTTACCTCCTCACCGTGCCATATCCACGTTGTGTATCGAAAGTTTATTCCATCACAAATTAGGTGATCCCTTATAGTAGCAATATCCCGTCAAACCCCATTTAAACAATTAACACATGGACAATAATAAATCCTTTTTTTTTGTAGCCACATTCCTTCTAGCAAATTCATTAAACTCTTCCACCCCATTCTCATATTCTTCACTAGTTCTCAAAACATTCACCCAACTATGACCCATTTTATTATCACCTAAGACATTTTCAACAACATTCAAGTTCATAACAATTGCAAGAACAACATGATTCATATTCTCAATCTTGTAAAAAAATTTCGCCAGCATTTCCCCTCAACAGTAAGACATCCCAAAATTTCAACAACAAATCATTTCAACTTAATTCAACAAAACTTTCTAACTAAGGCGATTTCGAAAATATCAGCTATTAAATCCAATAATTTCATCAATACAAAATATAAAAATATAGCTAAGTTATCTAAGTCATGAACTATAAATAATGGACTTCTAAGCATCATGATTCATACTACAAAGTTTACCTAATTCAATGCACATCAACAAAAAAACAATATTTAACTATATTTACCTCAGCTTTAAATTCCGACGTTTGAAATTTTTTTGCTCAATTCAACCTAAAGACAACAACAATAAAGACAACCTTAGAATTATTTAAACTAACATAAGGGAGAGGGAATAATTGTATAACAAAAGGAACATGATTACAAAGAGTATTTCCCAAAGAAAATACAATTTCACTATAGCAAATTCCAACTTAACCTTTTATATCATTTATAAACCAAATTCTTCTCTCTATATATAAATATACATACACATATATAAGAGTGCATATGCCCCATAGTTAGTCTCTTAACATTCCAACTTAACCTTGTGTTCTTTAAACCATTTATCAACAATCTCCAACAATTCAATAAGTACAATCAAATACCTCATATGTATCTCTCTAACATGAGAACAAGCAACTTTGGCCCTCAAATTACAAATCAATCACTTTAAAATTGATTTACTGGTTTTATTGCCAACTTCATTACAAATAACGATAATTGCTTCTTATACTATAATTAATAAGTAATCTCAACAACAATCCAATCAAACATATAAGAGAACCTCACATTCTTTTTCCATACGTGTTCCAAGATTCCGTTAATAACTCAAGCCTTGCCACCAGCCACCACACAAGTATATACAAACAACATTCTAACTACCACACAAGTATATCGCTTAAAAATAAAGTCCCACTTGACATTCACAGAGAAATGCACTTGGTTGATGAATAAGGAAGGGCCACAATAATTAACTGTGCTTGCTGACGAATTTTGGCATCTCAAAATACCCTGTCATGGACCACTAGCCTCAATTTATAGTGGCATCTTCCATTTAATTAGGGAAAATTGATTACAGGGCCCAAGGAAGCAAAATAATTACAAAAAAGGCCCAAGAAACATTCACATGTCAGAAAAGGCTCTAGGGCTTTTTCTGACATTTTTTCAAAAAACGTTAGCAACTACATCAGTAGCGGTTAACAACTATATCAGTCCCCGTTAACAACTAAATCAGTCTAATTAACAACTACATTTTAACAACTACATCTGTAGCAATTAACAACTATATCTGTAGCAATTAATAACTATGTCCGTACACTTTTTTTTGAAAAAATGCCAGAAAGGGCCCTGGCATGTGAATGTTTATTGGGCCTTTTTTGTAATTATTTTGTTTCCTTGGGCCCTGTAATCAATTTTCCCATTTAATTAAATCAAATAAAATAAATTTGGTGCCGCTATTCATTTCAGTCTTAAATTAACACTTTTAGCAGAAGAATTTTAATCTTCAATGGGAAAAATATGCCATATCACTATTAGTGGACCCACTTGCTGTTTTTTTTTTTTTTTTGTTCTTTTGAAAATGGAGTCCCCAAATTAGACCCCCTTCATCACTTATCAGTGTTAGTGTAATTGCCCCATACTGTTTTAAGGGAAATTTATTGGGAGAATTAGACCCACTTGCTTATGTGCAATCTCACATAAGCAATGTAATCATTAAAAACTCCCACAACAACTGAGCAGCACACATACAAGGATAAGATTTACCAAAAGGAAAAGACAACAGATCATGACATATTGACAACATAAATGATTTTTTTAGTAATTAAATTGCTTATGACATGGGACTGCACCATAATTCTCCCTAATTTATATTTGTCTCACTCTTTTTCTCACTAATTCATTTTATATTATAGTTACTAACTACTGATTAATGAATGAAATGGGTAAATGCAGGCCGGCGGGTTGGCAGGAATATGCCCAAGCTTTAATGGATGGGCTATTAAGAAGAGAGGTCCTGTGTTAGTCTGTGTTCAGCCCTGTTGCTACTGTCTGCTCTCTCCTCTCTTCTTTTATTCTTGGCTATCCCACTAATCTTGGAAGGTACCTATGAATATATATACACTCCTTAAGTCCTTAATATAAAACATATTTGCTTATATTAAGGACAGGAGGGAGTATATCACTTTCCCATTTTTTTTATAAAAGTTAAATATGAAATAAATTTTGACCCTAATCATTTTCAAATATATATTAATGGTGGTGCTTTAACGTTGTGGCAGCATTGTGGGGATGTTTCTGATGTTCGCGGGGCTGTACTCTGTGCTGTGGGCAAAAGCAAAAGAAGGTTAGTCTCATGGATTTAGCTCAGAGAGTGAGTTTGATGCAGAGAAGCCTCTCCTTAGTTTTATTTTTCTCTTTTCTTAATAATGTCATCAAGTAATTAAATACTGTAGTCCACACACTTTTATCATCCACATATATATTTAGAGCAATTAATTAATAAATTTTGACCCTAATCAGTAAAAATAAAGTCCACCTTGTCACCATGCATGTTACTCTCACTCTTAATCGAACCAAATTTTTCTCCTATGCCTTTAGTCAATCACCTACATCATGCATAGAAGTCACAACCGATAGAACAAGCTTCCTTTTCATCAACTTTCAACAACACATATAAGTTATCCTTCACACATTTCATCAAACATCTAATGGGCTTTCAAAATAAACTCATAACACAACACCAAAATTTTTATTTACCAACAAATAATGCTCTCTCACATTCACCTTAATTTAAATGTCTTACTACAGAAATAAAAAGTGAAAAACCGGAGCAAATCATCAAGAGGGGGGGTGAATTGGGGATTTGAAAAATTCTTTTGCTCAATTCTGGAAATTAATCGCAGGAATAGGATAGTGCAGAGAATGTGGGAGAAGAACAAGACACAGTAAGATTTATACTGGTTCGGTCTAACTCCTTGACCTACATCCAGTCCCCAGACTCTCTGGAATTTCCACTAACTCTCACAATCAGTTACACACTCTATACTCGAAAGTTATCCCCTCACTAGGATACACTCCCCCTTACAAGTTGTACATTGATATTCTCAATCTCCAAGTTTCCCGACTTGAGATTCTTACAAACAAGAGACTTAACAGAAACAAACTCTCTCTCTCAGAGCAGATTTTGATAAACACTGAAGCTCAAGTATTTCTCTCAAGATATTACAGAAGAAAGACAGTAATTGTAAGCTTGTAAGTATCAGCTTTTGTTCTATTGTTCTTAGTCCCTTGGTCTTCGAATCTGAATCATATTTATAGCAGTTGAAGTTCATTTTGAATGAGGAACATGACTGTTGAAAGAACACTACGAATTTGGCTGTTGAAGCTCCACTTCCAGCAATTAGCTATTGAGAATCCACTCACAATGTTCTTGATGGATGGATTCTATTTTTATCTAAACTGTTGTAGACATTCTTGCAATGTGGGATTTAATTAATATGAAGATAAAGTTGATGTCCCTGTGTAGAATGGGCTATACTCAAAGTTGTAATAATTTAATCCAAGTTGAAGCACTTTATAAGACAGCATATTCTCTCTCTCTCTCTTGCTTTACAGCTCATAGTCTGAGTCTTTATTGTTTCCTTCATTAAACCATCTAAAACTTGCTAACAAACTGGTTAAATAACGTTAGGTATAGTACCAATTAAAGATATGAAGTATTAACATCATTCAAACAGTTTTCGCAATTTGGCGCCATCTGGTTTTACAAATCTGTCCGTCACAAACTCGAGTTTACTAAGCCAGGCTCGAGTTTGGAGTTCATCCAGAGAGCAAGGCATTTTGGAAAACTTCCTAAACTCGAGTTGATAAGTGACTGACTCGAGTTTGGTTCTTACAGAGAGTAGAGTCGTAAGTTGATCTTGATTGAAGTTTTGAACACATGCCTAAACCCGAGTCATTTAGTGACTGACTCGAGTGAAACTTTTATGAAAATCTTGAGTTTAAGTTCATAGCTTCAAAACTAGAGTTTAGAAATGCAGACTGGAGTTTACAAGACCTGAGATATTGCTTAGCTCTCTGTATGGCCCAAACTCGAGTTTTGATATTCAAAACTCGAGTTTCAGTGAAGACTGAAACTTTTGAAATATCTCTATAAGTGTAAACTGGAGTTTCCATTTTTCAAACTGGAGTTTTCAAAATAGTCATTAACTCGAGTGCTTTCTGTTTGAGCTAAACTCGAGTCTCCAAATCCCAAACTCGAGTTTCAGTGAAGACTGAAACTTTGAAATATCTTTGAAGGCTCAAACTGGAGTTTCCATTTTCAAAACTGGAGTTTAGAAATCATGTAGTAACTCGAATGTTTTCAGAGTGTCCTAAACTCGAGTCTCCAGAATCCAGACTCGAGTTTCAGTGTAATTTTGAAACTTTGAAATCTTTCAGTTAAGTGTAAACTGGAGTCTCTGAAAACAAAACTGGAGTTTAGAAAATAAGAAGCAACTCAAGTGTCTCTATCTATCTTAGACTCGAGTCTTCAAAATCCAGACTCGAGTTTCCAGTGAAAACTGAAACTTGAAGACCTTTGCATTTGGTAAACTGGAGTTTATAAATATGAAACTGGAGTTTTGAAATCTTGATAAAACGTTGAAGCTTCTGATTGATCCTAAACTCGAGTTTCCAAACCATAGACTCGAGTTTACAACTCTTAAAACTTTGATTGCTCTCCGTATCTCTACAAACTCGAGTTTGTCCACACAAACTGAAGTTTGGCTTGCTTTGTAAAATCTGAGCCACTGTCTATCAAGTCCAAACTCGAGTTTTGCTACCAAAACTCAAGTTTGCCTTAAACAGAAAGTTTTATAACTTTACAAAGATAAACTTCAAATTAAGTTTACAATTGTCAGTTATCATCAAAACACATAGAGAACTAACAAAAAGAACTCAACTCCTGACGCCATCGGCTATATATCATGACAGAAACCATAGAGTGGGAAAAATCGGATTTAAGAAAATCAAATTATATCCTTCAATCATCAATCAAAACACAATCAGGAGGGAAAATTTTGCTAAAGAAATACCTCTCAATGATTCATCAAGTTAATACCCTGTCGGTGGGGGCGTCGCCGGAAACGAACAAGTTTGGACCCATGAGCGAATTGAAGAGCTACGGAGGAGACGGCGGTGCACAATGTCGGTAGGGGAGAGTGAGGGTGACTGTCGCGAAGGATAGAGAAGAAGGAGAAGGAGGAGACGCGCGGCACAAGGAAGCAGTGAGGGAGGCACAACACGAGTGTTCAAGGAGGGAGAAGCAGAGGGAAGAATGGGAAGCAGAGGCGCGGGAACCCTATTTATATTCTGCTGTGTTTTTTGCAAAATTATAAATGTATAAATGATGCCCTGATAAATAATAAGGACGCCTTAAAATATTTAAAAAAAAACTTTTTCCCACTTAAGGCAACCTGAATATATTATAGGGCGCCAAATATTACTTTAACGCGTCCTTTTAACCATTCAGGTCACCAAAAACAACAAAAAAATAATTTATTGCCCACATCTGTAGCTGCCGGCAAAATAAACATAGATGAATCCAATTTTAGGTGACCTAAATTAAATATAGGGCGCCAAAACTTACTTTAAGGCATCCTTTAATATGTTTAGGTCGCCCAAAACAGGAAAAAAAATTATTTCCCACATATATTGTAGCTAGCGCCAAAAAAAATTGGCTAGATGAATTTTTTCCAATTTTAGGCAACCTCACAGTATGACAGGGCGCCCAAAATTAATTTAAGGCGTCCTTTGAATTATTCAGGTCGTCCAAAACCAAACAAAAATTTAATTTATTTCCCACAAAGTTGATGGCGCCAAAAAAATTCCATAGATAGTTCTGTGGCGCCAAACAATAAATTTTTTAGGCGTCCTGAAATTTTTTGAGGTCGCCTTAACTGAATTTAGGCTTCCTGAATACTTGTTTAGGTCGACAAATACATATAATTCAACCAGAGAATTACATGAATGACACTGCTATCACTTTTAACTTCCTTTTAAAAAATAAGGACGTCTTTTAAGGTAATAGTAAGCCTTTTTTGTAGTAGTGATTCTTTTTTATTGTCAAAATTGACTTAGGAATTAGATATTAAATCTTGGCATTAGATATTCAATTTCAACATTTTATTAAATATTCGTAATTTATAGGGATTTTTGGTAAAAACATAAATTGGGATGTTACAAATTCACCTTTGGTTTTGAGTTTAAGCCTGCCACCAAAGTCTCCATATTTCTCTTGTTGCTGAAACCACGTCTAACTTCTACATAGTTTGGTCCTTTCTCATATCCTCTTATTCCTTTCAGCTCTTCTTCATTCAATTTCAACCTCTTCCTTTTACCTTCCCCCATCACTGTTTTATTAGCATTCCCTGTTCATTAAAACACAAAAAACAAAAAGAAAAAAAAAACACACACACACAAGAAATTAAAATTGAGTTGAGTGATTTATAAATTTATACACGCTCGTTTAATAATCTAAATTAACATTTCCAAAATCCTAGGGAGTAAAATTGCCCGAATACTATAATATTTTTGCCTAAGACATATAGAAGTTTTTTTTTTTTTTTTTTTTTTGTGGGGGGGGACAAAGTAATGATTAATTGAAATTGTTTTCTTACAAGGTGATATATCGAACTTCTAAATTATTAATTTGAAAAATTAACTGTGATTACGATGTTTATCATATGGGACACATATCCAACCTTTAGAGTTTTCTCTGCATAAATGAAAGGAATCAAACTATTCAATAGTTATATAAATTGTCTCTTGAATCAACAAAAAAGCATCAAAGAACATATAATTAACTACACACTTCAGATCTAGAAATGTAAAGGGAGAAAGATATGGGTAATATTAGATCGGACCTAATTACATGAAATTAGAGCTCTGAAATATGTGAATCCCCTCAAAATTATTTAAAATTTTGGGGAGAATAAAATATATAATAGATGAACTATATTATCATGAACATATAAAAAAGAATTTATACATATGACAATCATATGATTAGAAGATTAAACTCATCAACTGTAAGCATGACATCTCACTGTTTTAGTTGAAAACATGAAGAAAATAAGATAAAAATGAGTAGAAATTACCTCGCAACATTTCAATATTATTAAGCTGTTTTGAAAACTGCTTCGAAGTTGTTCTCTAAATGCTCTAATTTAGGGATTCAACCCGATTCGGTTTCTTATAAATTCATAGCATAAACTAAGAAAGTGGCACCATTCCTTTTATATTAATGGAAATAATATTAATTTATTTTTGAAATTGTACATTTTTGTGAGCATTGCAGTTTTTATTAATAATTAATTTATAATGGCGTTACTCATGTGCTAGACCCACGAGTCAAAAGACTATCAAATTTTGAAATGACTAGACATTTTGTGATGACTAAAATGCTCAAGGCTAGTGACTTTTTACAAAACTTACCAATTATCATAGCATGATTTATTTATGAAAAGTATTTTTATTGCATGGAAACGATGTATGTTATGCTAATCAACAATTCTTAATATAAGATCTCCTTTTAGTAGATTTGTAATACAAATTGCATTGTACAGGAAATCTTATATTAAAGACAAGAAGTAATATAAATTTATTATTTTTGCTTAATTAACATTAATGATATTTCTTCTATTATTATTATTTTTTATTCAAGGGTCTAAAAATACTTCTAAAAGATAAAGTCATTTTTCAATTCTATTTCACATATCAGTTAACCCAATTATTGTTATACTATTTCGCATAATTTTCAGCAAGATTTTGATGTCTTAATCGTTGTCCTTCTACTTATTTATCTCTAGATAGTGTCTATCCTCATTTTTAAAAAATAAAAAATTCCCCAATGTATTTGACATATTTCTCAATTTCATGAAACGAGCAATTAATATATGGAGACTTACTTAGGAATAAATTTGATTTACATCTTCAAATGAGATTCTATGAATATAAAAGTATACCATTCGATTCGGCTGCCCTTGTTTGTTCCATTATTACTAGATTACCATAATAATATTTGTTGCCTTTAAGTTTGACAAGAAAATGATTATATAAAAGCAGATATTCAATGTTATAACTTTACTCCGTGTCTTCTAAAATTACATAAGGTATACTTTTAGTTCCTTAACTTTTTAAAGTATATTTTTGGTTTTATAATTCTAACGTACAACGCTAATTTTGTTAATAGAAAACACTGACACAACAAATTCAAATGATGATGTTGTAAACTTAATCGATAACTATATAAGTAAATATTATTAATCTTAAACTTAAAATATGTGTAAATTGAAAAAAAAAAAAAAGTCTAAAAACTCAATAAAGCAATCAATATCAAAACTTTGATTGTGTTACAAAAACAACTGTTTAATAATCTAAATATATTAATTTAACAATCTAAATAGCAAAACCTCAATATCATTTACAGCAATTTTTCCATTTATTTTAGTTAATACTATAAATATATTATATTAAAAAGTTAAAACTTAAATATACTTTGTCAGCTGCACAGTTATTACTTGAGTTTAATACGTCAACATTTTCCATTACTAAGATTAACATTGTTAGAAAATAGGACCAAAAGTATATTTTATAAAGTTAAGAGACAAAAAATATACCTATAGAACTAAAAAGGATATTTTAGCCTAAATATGTTTTACTTGTACATGTGATAATTTCATACTCCTTCACAAGGATATTAATTTTTTTTGCCAGCTTTTTCAAGGATCATAATTACTCTATAACTTAATTAATACATAGCAAAAACAAAAAAATCATCAATTTCATTTGACTCAGAAAAGACCCGCAGGAAAAATGATTGAGATGTAAGTGAATGTCCATAAATAATTTGATGGTCCATTAATAACTTGTACATGGGATAATTCATACTCTTCCTACCGATCTTCATTTTCGTTATGACAGCCCCTTTGTCCCGGAGGTACTAGTGCTTTTATTAATGGAATTTTCCAGAACTTTCTCTTCTTACCGCACCTTCTCACTGATCTGAAGGAACTGATAAGTCTTCGTATTTTGATGCGACAGTTAAAATAAACTGATAAGTCTTCTCATTGCTCAAATATAAATTCGCTGACTTGTCGGTTTTTTTAGTGCCTGAAAGTTATTATGCGTAAAGGTTGTACCGAATAATTTTGGAAATTTCGGTGAAATGCTCTTATGATATATTTGTTTTTGCATTACGAGTTAGAGCTGCTCATAATTTGGTAGCATGCAATTAAAAGCTTTCTAAAAGGCTCGAGTTGGATCTCACGTAAGCACGTACTTGGACATAGATAATCGTTCTGTAAATTTTCCTATCATGTGTTTGGTTTCCAAGTTATCGTGAGACTTGCCTGTGGTTTTAAAGCTACTAGTTTTCAATATGTTGGTTGGAATTGATGCTATATTATCCATTGAGCTGATATATACCGTTGTGTGTGGCATTTTGAGCCCAAAAAAAAAAAAATTGCCAAAAGTAGGGAACCCTGCGACTTAGTATTTAATTAATAGTTACCTGAAGTTGCATAGTAAATCTAAAGCTAAAACTATCAAACCAGGCTAGAAAAGCCAACAGGTTATGATAGTATGGTTGACTAGATGGAAATATTACTTTCTAGTTTCTTCCAGAGCAGATGGATATGCACGTATTGTGTATTTTTGTTGTATAATCCTTGAGTTTTACCAAGAATGAGGTTCTTTACATTAATGTGTGCCAATGTGACTAATAAATAGGAAACAAATGTTGTTTCGTGGCTAAGAGGTGGTAGAAGGAGCATAGAATCCTATATAAATACAAATTCCTCACTTTATTTGAATATCCTTTTTGTTTTCTATGTTCAATAAAGTTCTACAGATACATTATTTTGGTTTCTCTGTTCTAAATTTGGTACTTAGTAGCTTGAATGTGTAGGGCCATGTTTAATCATCGATGCATTTGTTTGGATTTAAATCACTTTTCTGTTTCAACTGTATAGTTGATGTGATTTGGAAGTAGTCTGTTTTTGCCTATTCACATTTTTTGCCCTGCAACTCATGGACATTCTTGGTTTTTATGATGCCAATGGTTGCGACTAGCACTTTGGTGGTAGCACTGGTTATGGCCATGAAGAAGCTGTTGGTTTGGATTTAAATCACTTTTCTGTTTCAACTGTTAAATGTTAATGTACTTTGTATTGAAATCAATGATATAAAATATTAGGAGTCATAATGTTTTCTTATTTTCAGTTCTTTTCAGTTACCCATGCTATCGCAAATGCTTTATTTGCTCTTTTAGGGCCTGGGGACTTGACTTGACTGGAATGCCTTGATGATTGCTGTCAAACCCAGAACGAAAGGTGCACTAATACAGAGGTTATGTGGATATTCATGGCGTCAGAGTTTGAGTGTTAATGAAATAGGGAGGGCAATAAAGATTGTTAAAGTAAGATTCTTGATATTGTACTTTTCTTTGTAATCATATGCTTATAAGTTTGAACTCTTCAAGGCAACTACCCGATTTTTATAAGTTGACAGCTAATACAATTGCATATTTTCAGGTCTTGAGGTTTATCTATCTAAATGACTAGAGTTCTATATGATTATTTGGTTTATTGATAATATAGTTTTAGAGAACAAGGGAAAAACAATTGTTTGGAAATGTATTTTTTTTCAGAATTGTAATCCTACGTTGCATATAAATAATGATTACTTTTATTCTGCATTAAAGAATTGGAATTTCTGACATTAGCATTAATCATACCCTTAAAAGCCTTGGTTGTTTTTCTTAATAATAATGGCATTGCACGTAGGAGACAGAGATAAAAAAGCATTAGCGGCAACATTTTTAAGCAGATAAAGTTAGTAACAAAGTAGTACATCAGCATGCACAGCTCCCCGTATCTTGTGTGCTAATAAAATCTTCACTTCATGAAGCACTCTTTTGAATGTGCAGATGCAGGAAGTAAAAACATACCAAGTTGACATTTTTCGTTTTATGCATAAATAGTATAAGACAACCTATTAGAAATACATATAATATATAAGTTGTAAATAGATACTTTAGTTGTTAGTTAGTGATCCACGGCCCATATGTCAAGAATTGACCCAAGATTTTTTCTTTTTGAAGGCAAGATATGTGGAAGCAGTGGATCTTCTTTGTCTCCACCTGGTGTTTCTTGGAACCTAGCTCTCGCACGATTCTTGCGACCATGTCCTTGTGATCCTTGATCCTGCGATACGAGCACTACTCGGGATTCTTACTGTGATTCTTGCCCCTTGCTCTCGCGGCACTCTATTTCCCTTTTCAACCACCATCGATTTCTCACTGAGCTCCACCGTCATTTTCTCACCGGCAACACCGCCTCCTACCACCGTCACTTCCCCACAGGTTCCCACTGTCACTTCCGCAACAGTTCTGACCATCAGCACCCTCACTTTTCTTATGGCTGAGAAGGACTCCGGCAAATCATCTTCAAGGGTGAAGGATAAAGGTATGTCGATTCCTTCAGACTCCATCCCATTCTCTCATCCATTATTTCTTCATACATCCGATACTCAAGAGGCCTCGATCATCCAACATATTCTCACCGGGATTGAGAACTATGCTGTGTAGGGCAGAGCTATGCGGATTGCCCTGCTAGGAAAACATAAATTGGGTCTGGTCTATGGCACTTGCCGGAAGGATGACCAAGATCCGGCTCTATATCCTCAATGGGAAAGATGCAACATTGTAGTCCTCTCCTAGCTTTTGAACTCCATATCCAAAGAATGGGCCAATGTTGTAATTTTCTTCCAAAGAGCACATCATATTAGCTTGATCTGAAAGAACGCTTTGATAAGAAAAATGGTGCATGAATTTTTTCTTTGCGTCATGATATCAGTTCACATCGCCAAGGCTCTTCTTCTATTTTGACTTATTTTTCCAAGCTGAAAGAATCGAGGGAGTAGTAATCGGCTCTGGTTACTCTGCCATCATGCACTTGTAACACATCCAGAGCCTATTCCGATTTAATGCAAGAACATAAGCTTCTGCAATTTTTGATGGGTTTGAACGACTCTTATCAACAAGCCAGAGTATTAGAAGAATGTAATCATATTTGTATTATTCTTCCGTTAGTGGTCCTGGTGGTCCTGCATATAGTGCTTACGTTTTTGGTATTTTGTTAGTATGAAGATTCTGCAGATCATGATTGTATTGTATGGCTGTGTACGTGTCATTGTATTATAGGTTGTGTCAGGAAATTCATATCTGTAATTGTTCTTCTAGAATTGTGTATAGCGGCTATAAATATGAATGAATTGCTAAGCATTGATCAAGCTCAATATTGCACAATACATTGTCTTTTCTTTCTTGGTATCAGAGCATAAGAATTAGGTTTAGCAATGGTCGACGCCTCCTCTGCTTCATCTGTCAATTCTGCTGCAAGAATGACAACCAGAGCCTATTCGTTGTTCAGCTCTTCAAGCCAAACTACTGCGATCAAGTTGGATCGTGCAAATTTCTTGGTCTGAGAGTCTATTGTGCTTCCTCTAATTGAGGGAAATCAGCTTGAGAGCCATATTGATGGTTCCATGACAGCTCCGGCAAAATTTCTGTTCAGTGCATCCAGCAGAAGCACGCCAAATCCTGAGTACTCTGAGTGGTATTCAGTTGACCGAATGCTTATAGGATGGTTACGCAATACTATGACGCAAGAAGTAGCTGTTCAACTCTTGCACTGCCAGACTGCTCGTGAGCTATGGGTCGGAGCTCGAGATCTCACTTGTGCTTCAACCAAAGCACGGATAATGGTGATAAAAAATGAGTTACACAACACTCGTAAGAATGCAATGAAGATAGACGAATACCTTAACAAGATGAAGAATATCTCAGATGAGCTTGCACTCGCTGGATCTCCGGTGGCGATGGATGATCTGATTCTCCATACACTCAATGGCTTACATGGAGAATATAATGCCATTGTGGTTAAATTAGTAGATCAACCAGATTTGACTTGGGTGGAAGCTCAGGCAGCCTTGCTTTCGTTTGAAGCCTGACTGAATCAACTGAACCATTTTTCCAGTCTTTCCATTCAACCTTCGATTAACATTACCGATGGGCAACGGTCCGATGTCTCATCATAGAACCAAGGTTCTGGTAGCAACCATGGTTATTCAAGAGGTAACTACCGCAGCAGAGGAGGAGGTCGACGCTCTCGTGGACGCGGTGGTCGTGGTGGACACCCCTTTTGCATTCACTGTCGGAAGCCAGGGCATACAATAGCAACTTGTTACTACCGTGATGACACTTCTGGTCACTACTCTAATCCTCAAGCTTACTATGCTAGTCCACACTCAGTTGCAGACCCTGCTTGGTATGTAGATAGTAGGGCTAATTATCATGTTACGTCTCATCCAGAACACCTTGATGAAGTCAATACTGTAGGTAATTCTCGTTATCTCATTACCTGTAGTGGTGAGAAGAATGCAATATCAGGTATAGGCAATGCTATAATACCTTGTAACAAGTCTGCCAAACTTTATCTTAAGGATGTACTTTACGTTCCTTCGGCTACCAAGAACTTAATGAGTGTGAACAAACTTATAAATGATAATTGTGTCAATGTTAGCTTCATTGACCGTGGTTGTGATGTGAAGGACACGATGACGGGAAATCTTCTGATTCAGGGAACTCCAGAGGAAGGACTATATCGACTGAAGGGATGAAGAATTAAAGCTCATCCATATGCATACATGGCTGTCCAGAACAAAGCTCAATCTGAATTTATAAAATGGCATCATGTATTAGGCCATCCTAGTGTCAAAGTACTAAAACAAGTTCTGAGTAAATGTAACAAAAAGGATTACAAACTCATTGTTGATGAAAATATTTGTGAAGCCTGTCAACTTGGTAAATCAAAGTTCTTACCATTTTCAAATTCTGTTTCGCAAGCATCATCTCCCCTTGAATTAATACATAGTGACTTATGGGGACCATCTCCTCTACAATCCCATGGGGGACATCGATTCTACATTCATTTCATAGATGATTTTAGCCGTTACACTTGGTTTTATCCATTGAAACATAAAGGAGAGGCTATACATGCTTTCAAACATTTTAAAGCCCTCGTTGAAAACCAGTTCGATGCTAAAATTAAGGCATTACAGTATGACAATGGGAGCGAATATAAGCTGTTTATTCCAATAGCGCAAGAAGTAGGCATTAACATGAGGTTCACGTGCCCATACACGTATGCTCAAAACGGGAGAGCCGAAAGGAAACATCGACATTTGGTTGAAATGGGCTTAACTCTCCTTGCTCACGCTGGAAAGCCTCTGACCTATTGGGTTGATGCTTTCCAAATGGCAGTGTATCTAATTAATCGATTGCCTACTCCAGTTATGAATGATGAGACTCCTCTGTTTCGGCTTAAATAAACAGAACCAGATTACTTGAGCTTGCAAGCTTTCGGGTGTGCCTGTTACCCATGTCTCAAGCCTTATAATGATCATAAGTTTCAATTTCACAGTCAAAAGTGTGTGTATCTTGGATTAGCATCACATCAAAAGGGATACAAGTGCTTGAGCTCGACAGGACGAATTTTTATATCACGTCATGTTGTATTTGACTCTTGTTTATTTCCTTTTCGGACAGGTTTCTTGAATCGGAAGGATTCATATCCAAACACAGGAAGTTGTGTGCCTTTAATTATTCAATCTGGAAGCAATCACAGATCAATCGATGAAGCTGGGGATACTCGAGCATTAGAATTGAATTCTTCGTCTGAAAATCAATTACAGAGTTCATCTTCCTCAGAGAGTGCTGAGCCCAATCTGCCTAGAGAAGAAACAGGGGTCATCGAACAACCAGAGGTAAGGCCAAGTAATCAACACCACATGACAACTCGGGCCAAGTCCGGAATTGTGAGGCCTAAGATTCCCTTTGTCGGGTCTACCCAACTCAGCACAAATAGCCTATTGAAATCTCAGATGCCGACAGAACCATTAACAACTCAAGCAGCTTTAACTTCACCACAGTGGTATAATGCGATGCGAGAAGAGTTCGAAGCTCTATTGCGAAATCGAACTTGGATCTTAGTGCCATACGAAAGTCAAAAATTGATCGATAGTAAATGGGTGTTCAAAACGAAGTATAAAGTTGATGGATCACTCTTGAAACACAAAAGCACGTCTGGTAGCTAAAGGGTTTCAGCAGGTGCCAAGGGTCGATTTTAGTGAAACATACAGTCCAGTGGTGAAATCTACAACCATCTAAGTCATCCTATCGATAGTTGTGATGTACAAGTGGGCGATTCGACCGTTAGATGTAAATAACGTTGTTCACCTCGCAAGTGTACGAGTCGTGCAAGTAATAAAGTGATAAGTAAAGTATCGTTCCTACAAAGACTTAGTATCCACAACTTCAGTTAGGCATTGATTTTACACTTTCGTTTAAGTTGAGCTAAAACAAAGTGAGTTTAATTAAAAGAAAAGAAATTAAAATAAACTAACTAATAAAAGCCTAGGATTCTTTTTCCCCTTTTGCATTTCATAATATTGAATTAATTTCCTCTCTCTTAGTATTTTCATACATATATGTGTTAGTCTAAGGTTCACAAATACTTGACAAGCTCTCTCAAGTCAATATCAAGTTTCTCTTCTCATTAAAATGCACAATCTCTTGTTACAATTAATGAGAATCAATATTTAAGCAACAACCTTAATGTGACAATGCAAGATTGGTAAATATATCTCTATTTTACCAATAAACCATCCATTTATCAAGTAAATTTCAAGACAAGCATGATTTCAATCAAATTCCACACCTAGATTAGTGATTGAACCATATTTTTATGTGATTTTTCATAGTAAATTGGGATTCTTAATGTATTTTGTCGTAGTCGTTGAGCTTAAAATGCATTTCTTGTGATAAATTAAGATTAAGAGTAAATACATGAAATTAGGATTAAAAAGGGCAAAATTGTCAAAGAAATTGTAATTATTCTTAATCATTGATTTTCATGAGAATATTTGGTGTTAGATTAATTATTTTCATTATAGATGCCTAAAAAGATTAGATCAAATTTGAAAATGGAAGTTTGAATTTAAATTATGAAAGTTTCTGACTTTGCAGTTTGGTCCCTCAAGAAAACCTTTTCACTTTTGCAAATAGGTCCCTGGTCAAAACTTGCGTTTTGACCAGGGAGTAATAACCTAATGAACATTTAAAAAGAAGAGAAACGGAGGAACAGGGGCGGCTGGAGATTTTTTCTGAAAAAAAAAAAAAATTGACCTTCGACTTCTTCTTCCTTCCCTCTCGCCGGCGACACTATTTCCTCCTCCCGTCGCCGGCGAGCGACCACCCAACCACCAACAGCGATTTATCTTCACCCATCATCACCATCGACCACCCTTCGACATTCAACCACCACAAACAGCAAGAGACCAGACCCCAGAGAGCACAGTGAGAGCGTCACGACTAGGGGTTGGAGCTGGGCTGGACCTGAACGTTTGGAGCTCCTGGACTGTCTTCTTCCTGATTTTCGACGAATTTTCCAGTTTTCCAGTGGGCTTTGATTTTTCCGGCGACTTTCTGCAGATTCCAGCGACCTTCTTGAAGTTTCCGGCGAGTTCTCGAATTTTCCGGCGTGAGTTTCCAGATTCTGGCGATGTTTGTCATTTCCATGGCTGTGTGTTGCTGACCTTGTTTGCTTCTTGGATGTGGACAGTGGCTTGAGTTCCAAAGCTAAAATAGGGAAGTTTATTTTTGTTTAATCTATTTTCTCTAATTTTACTTGAATTTCCTAGTTTTAAGAATATTTGAGTATATTGTTGAGACTTGGTTTACCCGTTGGATAACCTTGTGGATTGAATATATATGATTAGATTGGATTTTTGTGGTTTGTTGGATTTATATGCATGTATTTCCTTTATTAATTCGATGAAATTGTGCTTTCTACGTGGTATTGTTAGTTAGTATAATTGAATTGGATTAATTGAGTGTCGTGGTATCGCATTCATTTTGAGAGGAAGCAAGTTGCATTAGTTTAATCTTAATCACACACTAATTATACTTCAATAGTGCCTTAAGAGGTGATTACTAGCTACGGTAGTAGGAGTAATCATTAATTAAGAACACTAGACTCATAGCGGTTGCTTGAGGTTTTTCGTGAAGATTTAGTGAAAATTTACTCCTATATTTAATTGAATTATGATAGCCACTACTCCATTTCCAAGAGCGTCCATATTTCACATTTTCACTCTCCATTCCATTGTATAGAGAAAATACCAAAAATAGAAGCTTAGGATTTCATTTAATTGCATTCTTATTTTAGTTATTAGTTCAAAAATCCAAAACCAATTTTCCCCTTGTTTTTATCGCATTTGCATGTCATTTAGATTACTTAGGAATCAATAAAAGGCTCCTCGAGAAGAGAGAACGATCCTAGGGTTGTTTATACGCAATCCTTGGTTATTTTGTTGATTGCGGGCCCCAAGGCTAAAGACGAAAAAGGTCGCGCGACCAATTAGCTTTCTCAAGTCAAACCTAAGTGAATAAATCATGTAAATGGAGACCAATCATTTAGAAGCATTAAGCCTAGATTAAAATCAACACATATAAATATTTATCAAGAGAGGATTATTCAAATATTAATCCATACAAAAGGTTCAAAAGAATCCTAGAATAAAAAGTTTAACTACTAATCCAGATTAGAGCAACAAATTAAATCCAGATTCAGGTTCAGAGACATATGGAAAATGAAAAGACTGAAAACGGAACTAGATTCTGAAATAACAGAGCAAAGGAAAAAAAAAACACAGGAAATTGAACCAGCAGCTTCTTCCTGCGTCTCCTGTTCTGTATTGGCGTGAGTTCCCCGCTTCTGTGCTACGTCTCGCTCTCTCTTTTTATTCAATTCCCCAGCCCTTCTTTTTGCGTCTCCCCCGCTTCTTTAATTCATTTCCCCGTATTCATTGCCGCTGGACCTCCTCACTTAGATTTAGGTTTTCATTTCCAATTCTTCAATTCATTCTTGGTGGCCCATTTTCTTCTTTTGTCCAGAGCCCAATTCGTCCAGCTTTCTCTTTTTGATTCATTCCATTGATTGAGTGAATTGTGGGCCCATTTTGCCATTCAATTCAAACCAAGCAATCAGCCCAATTATGTTCAATTCAAGCCCACCGAAATTTGCTCCCTCCTGATGCTTCATTCTGCAAATAAAAAGATTATATAAATAATAATAATACTAAAACTAAATTTTTTTTCTTTTTAAAATATAATTACTATTATTTATTTCCTAAACTCAAAAACTTCTATTTTAAATTGAAATCCCACAAAATGATGTGCCAACTTGATTTCTTTTAAAATCTTAAGAAAATCTCTTTAATTTAGTATTAATGACTTCCTAAATATACCAAAATATACCTCAAATCTATTAAAATTAGGAAGTCATCAAACGCGTTTCTGAACGGGTTTCTCAAAGAAGAGTTATACATGCATCAACCAGAGGGGTTTACTGACTCACGGCGGCCTGCTTATGTGTGTAAACTGGTTAAGGCCATATATGGTCTTTGGCAAGCACCGAGGGCCTGGTTTGATCGTCTGAGGTACACTCTTCTCAATTGGGGTTTTAAAAATATGAGAAGTGATATTTCGTTGTTTATGTTGCAAACGCATAACCTCAGTATCTTCATCTTAGTCTATGTTGATGACATCCTGGTTACAGGAAATAATCCTATATATGTTGATAAATTCGTTCAACAGTTGAATTTAGTCTTTTCTTTAAAAGACTTAGGGCCTCTTTACTACTTTCTGGGTTTAGAAGTATACAGAGATGCTCGAGGGATTTTTCTACATCAAACTAAATATGTACTAGACCTGCTTAAGAAATTTGGCATGAGCAATTGTGCCTCAGTACCTACACCAATGGTTACTGGGCGTTCCATTTTAGCACTAGATGGAGATTTACTAGAGAATCCTACTGAGTATAGGTAGGCGATAGGATCACTTCAATATCTTACCACCACACGTCCGGACATTTCTTATGCTGTAAACAAGTTGAATCAGTTTCTAGCTCAACCTAAGACTATACATTATCAAGCGGTTAAAAGAATATTTAGGTATCTCAAAGGCACATGCAATTTTGGTTTACACATTAAACCGTCATCTGATTCTCAGCCTCAATTGATAGCCTATATAGATGCGGACTGGGCTTGTGATTTAGATGACAGGAAATCTGTAGGTGGAATGTGTCTTTATCTGAACAAGAATCTGGTTTCTTGGTCTTCAAGGAAACAAAAAGTGGTGTCTAGGTCCAATGCTGAATCAGAGTATAGGTCACTTGCTGATGGTTCTGCAGAGATTAATTGGTTGCATTCTCTATTATGGGAAATAGGCTTATTTTTAAAGAAGCCTTCAGTAATTTGGTGTGACAATTTGAGTGCAAAAGCATTAGCTGCGAATCCTGTCTAACATGCTCGGAGTAAACACATTGAGGTGGATATACATTTCATTAGAGATCTAGTCTTGGATGGATTAATTGATATTAGATATGTTCCCTCTAGTCATCAGATTGCTGATTGTCTCACAAAGCCTTTGTCACAAACACAATTTCAATTCTTCAGAGACAAACTCGGTTTAGTGGTGGTACCCTCTCGTTTGCGGGGGAGTATTAGAAGAATGTAATCATATTCGTATTATTCTTCCATTAGTGGTCCTGGTGGTCCTGCATATAGTGCTTACGTTTTTTGTATTCTGTTAGTACGAAGATTCTACAGATCATGATTGTATTGTATGGCTGTGTACGTGTCATTGTCTTAT
This sequence comes from Acacia confusa, assembly GCA_037074495.1. Classification (NCBI taxonomy): domain Eukaryota; kingdom Viridiplantae; phylum Streptophyta; class Magnoliopsida; order Fabales; family Fabaceae; genus Acacia; species Acacia confusa. The sequence goes on from CM073509.1 coordinate 9,452,762, forward strand.
AGGTTGTGTTAGGAAATTCATATATGTAATTGTTCTTCTAGCTAGAATTGTATATAGCTGGCTATAAATATGAATGAATTGCTGAGCATTGATCAAGCTCAGCATTGCGCAATACATTGTCTTTTCTTTCTCAGAGGGCAGATTTTACTCATGAGCCCACTACCGTCTATGAATGAAGCATATTCTATGGTTATTCAGGATGACACTAAAAAATCTATCTCCATGTCTGAACCTAGTCATCCTACAAAAAGGATAACCATAGCCACAAGGGCTCGTGGTCATGGCAGAGGAAGGAGTCGTGGAGATTCCTCAATTGAATGTTCTCACTATCTTAAGAAAGGGCATCTACAAAAAAAAAAAACTGTTTTCAATTAGTGGGTTATCCATCTGGTTTCAAGGAAACCAACAAACTAAGGCAATTGAGGGAATCTGGCCAATTGGGAATGGAATTCACGACTGAACCAAACCTCCAGATCAACACTACTACAAGTAGTGTAGTTCCTTCATTTACTCAAGAGCAGCATGCACGTCTTCTCTTGATTCTGCAAAAGGATGATGAATCAATGGTTCATGCCTTAACTGGTAGAGGTTTGGCTATATCCTCTTCTTGCTGGATTTTAGATTTAGGGGCCACTACACATATGTTACCTTTCTTTAATTAATTTAGACCCCATGTTCAAGTTATTATATATTTTATATGCTTAAACACACACTTACAGCTAGCAAACTCTTGGCAACATATATGTAAGCTTAACATTCACACCATGCAGCACACTCCAGACACACACACACACATATATATATACCTATTCATTTTATTATTTATTATTAATCACATTTATAAAAATGCATTTTGCAAATAAAGACAAAAACTTTTCCTTTTTACTCATTTAAATTTATTAATACTATATACAACACGTACACACACACACACACCTTTAGCATGCTTTATGTAGACATATATAATTATAACTATGACAGCAAAAGCATTCTTCCTTCTCTTTTAAACTTGACAACCACGTTTTATGTATAAAGATGCAGAAAAATCACTTCCCCCATGCCTTATAACCTCAGCAAGGTTTTAACTGTAAGCTAGATGGTTTACCCGTGAGAATGACAGCAAATGATGATAGCTAAATACATACATACAATATATATATATATATATATGATATGCCTCATGAAAGCAAAACAGAAAACAAGCATAAAACATCAAGCTTTCCAAAGAGAACCCGATAACAGCCTCATTAATATGCTCAAAGACACAGAACGCAGAGGCCACACACACGACACTAAGGAAGATGCAGCAATGTTCAAAAAAAATAACATCACAGCAAAATGTTTCTTTGGTCACCAAAACCATGCATATTTTATATACATCTTTTTTTTTCCCTCATATCTTCTTTCTCTTTTCACGGCATGACAGCAAAAACCAAAACTCCAACGTGTTTTCTTTTTCCTTCCCTTCTTTTCTTTTATTCTCGACAGCAAGTTCATCTTTATCAGTGTTTTAGGTTCAGTTTTCAGTTTGTTTTGGTTTAGCTTCATCTCAGACCCCTTTGACTTCCTCCTAACCGATACTGTGACAGGAAACGAATGGAAAGCGAATGAGCGAAAGACCGATGCTTACCTCAAGAGTAAACCGAAATAATAAGTAACAAGGACCCGGTTCCTCAGCTCTGTTACCAACAGCAAGAACAGGGGAGTATTCTTGCTTCAGCTTTCCTCTTACCTTACCACACTCTATCTCTCTTTCACTCCCCTTACTCCTCTCGTTTTTCCTCTGTTTTTGAAGCTCAAAACAGAGAACTCCAGCAGCCTTTTTCTCTCACGGTGAAAGCTGAAAAATGGCTAACTTCTTGACTTATATAGAGTCCCTACTGTCCGATTAATGATGCAAAGATCCAGAGGGTGATCGGTGTGGTGCTCGAGGGACATGGCCTACTGTTGCGTGTTTCAGTCTTTAACTCATTTCAGTTTTTCTTCTTCCCACGTTGCAGCTGGTTAGGCGCCGAAAAGGGATGCTGATACGTGACTAAAGGTTTAGGCGTGTCTTTGTTGCTAATACGTGGTCCGCTTTGCCTTAAAACCCGCTGGACCTGATTTAGTTGGTGTGATTTGCTTCATGGTTTCGGTTTTGACGAGATCTGCTTCTTCTCTAGTTTGACCGAGCTGATGGATCACAGACTTGGCTGGTAGGATATGAATAAAAGGCTTGCTTTTCTGTTTCAGAGTTTTCGGTGGGCTGAAACTAACCATTTTGATCCACTTATACACTCTTCCTTTTTGCTGGCCTGCACGTGATGTTGGGGCTTTATGAAATAATCATCTGGACTTTGCTGATAGATTTATGTGGGTTTACATGTGTGGCTACGTGTTGGGCTTCCATTTCAATTTATATATATTTTTATTTGATTTATCAATTAGCTCATAATCTAATTCCCATAAAATATTAAATTTCAATTCCCAAATTTTGGGATGTTACATGACGTCTAAGATTAAGTCTTGGAAGCCGTAAGCATGAGTTACGGCGTCTAAGACTTAATCTTAGAAGCCGTAACCATGAGTTTCAGCGTCTAAGTCTCTTTCTTAGACACCTTAACTCATGATTAAGGCGTCTAAGCCATGTCTTAGACGCTTTAACTCGTGACTTTTGGACCAATGGCGTCTAAACCAAATACAAAATGACATCTAATAAGTCTTAGGCATTCTATGTCATAATATAATGCGTTTAATTAGAATTAGACGCCGTAAGTGAAAAATATACTACGCCCCCCCCCCCCAAGCGTCTCGCGGAAAAAGGACGCTAAAAGTGCAAAAAATAGAACGTCATAGACGTATTGTGTAGTAGTGCCTCCATCAAGCACCACCACCATCAACTTCGGCTTCCTCTCTCCCTTGCGTCACTAACTTCATTGTTGGCTTCCTCTCACTACCACCGTCTTTTTTTCTTTTTTATTTTTTTTATTTAAAAATTGAGGGCATAATGGTAAATTCATCAACATTTTTAATTCTCAATTTCATTCTTGTCACCTTTTATGTCCTTTAAAAATGTTAAAGGACTTTTGAGGGGTTTTGAAATTTCATATAGTATTTATCTTATATTCTCTCTTTATTAAGTCTATCTAAATGCCCCGCCTTATTTACATGTTTGTACATTTATAAAGCATTAATGGGCAGTATCTCATGATCATGTTTAAATTGTATTACCAATTATTACTAATTAGTAATTACTGTTTCATTTTTTTTTTTACTTCAAAGTTCACATTATATTTAATTTCTAACAGTTTTTGTTTATTTTTAAATTTAGGCTTCCAGTGTGCATCGGCACCAAGGTTTGCATCCTAAAGTATTTTTTGGTTCACTTAACACATGGAAACGTTTTTCAGGGACACCAATCGCTCTAAAAAAACTTTTTTGTCCAATTTTACAATTAACAATTTAGATAATTTGCAGTGTTAAATACATCTAAAAAAATACTTAAGAGTGATGCTAGGTGAGCCACAAAATACTTTAGGGCATTTATTACATTTGAAATTAAAAAAAAATACATTTATAAAATATATAATTATCTAGCTCTTCCCTTCACGCTTGTTGTTTGGCCACCAATGAAACTACGAATACGGTCGACCACTCTCCCACTTCTTCCTTGTAAAATCTAAAACTAAAAATATGAACCCTAATAAGAATAATTGAAATATTTTAACATGTAAATAAAAATTTAAATACCAAATCCTCACAAAAATAATAACTTAAAACATTAAAGTAAAAATATAATTCTCAAATACAAATAATAAAATAATTGATTTAGTAATACATCAATACGTATAACTAAAAGAAAGTAGTGGAGCCCCCGCCGCTTCACATAATGAGAAAGTTGAAGTTTTTTATTTTTCCACTCGGAGTTGCTGATGGAAGCTCTCAAATTTGTTGTTACTCATAGCTTTTTGTAAACAAATCTGCAACTTAATTTTCTGTCTCAATGTGCTGAAAAACATAAAGTGACTCTAACATTCGTCCTTTCATCACAGGCTCTTCACTAATATCAAGTTCACGATATATCTTCACATCTTGTGGACCGAATAAGACAAAATAACCCAAAGATGTTAATTTTGAAACTGAGATAAGATTCATTCTCATACCTGGGACATGGCGGACTCGTTGAAGTGGCAATTCATGATTATTGGATTTGGAAGAGATAATAGTATCACCAACTTGAGTTATCGGAATCTCGCCTTTGGGGGTAATTTTGACCCAGTTGACGCTTGACAGATTTTGCAACTTTTCAACATCACCTGTCATGTGGGATGTACTGCCAGAGTCAACAATCCAATCTTTTTTAAAATCAATGTCACTAGCTATAGGAGCAGGAGAATCATCTTCCTCTTCAGAATGCCGTAATTCCTTAGCGTCGCACTTGCCTACGACGGTCTTTTTCAAGGCAAATATTAGCATGCCTGCTTTAATAATACTTTGCAGCCCACCGTTCATTGACGTCATCAGCTATACAACTCTCCCGAAGCTCCGATGGTAAGAAAAAAACGACGAGGGAAGGAAAAAATTTCGGCAAGATTTTATTCATCTCTATGATCCGGGTGACATAATATATAGGGCTATTATCTAGAACTATAAACGACTCAGATCTAACTAAATATCTATATTTTCTCTGCCTAATTTATACTATTTTTTTGACTTTTTATAATAATATTGAGTTTTTTATAATCTCCTCAATCCATAGTAAAATTCTACACAACCCTTTTCTAATCAGTATTTACTTTCGGTTACTATGACTATTATTATTTTTATTAGTATTATTGGGCTTGTATTTCGGCTAGATCCACATAATCTGATTAGATATGAGTATTTTCGTTTTGTTCCATGATTCTAGCTAGCTAAATCTGCTCTTTTGCTTTTTTATTTCAAAGTAATTAGGGTTAGTTATTTTTCTACTCCGTAATAACTTCCAACATATGCGCAACAACCAACTACTCCCACAACTGACATTTTAATTATTTTAATAAAACATTTGTTTGTTTATATTTTCTTAAAATATTTTAAACCTTTATTTATATTTTGTCATGGTCTTTTTGAGTTTTATATTTTATAAATTTGTATATTCAAATGTTTTGACTTAAATGATAATATCATAACGCAAATATATTTTGAATTAAAATTCTGTAACTGCCTTAATTATTCAAAAAATTTAAATTAATATTTAATATATCTATTTAATTACATAAACAAATATATGTCCAGAATATATATATATCAAAAATAGAGAACACGATATTTTTTTTCAAAATTAATATATAAAAAGAAAACCCACTACTCGTTGCACGACTTCCTATCTATTTGATTAAAGCATTGATTTTTTTTTCTTTCTTTCTGATCCAGTGTGGATCACAAGTTGGGTTGGACTTGGCCCGAGGTGAAATCCCGGGGTACTTGGCCCGAGGTGAAATCCCGGGGTCCTACGTACCACAGTGTGGATCAAAGTTCACGTAGTTCGAGAGTATACGACAGGCTAATGATAGCCAGAGGGGGTGGTGTGTGTGCTCTGTGTGAATAGAAAAGCTAGGGTTTCAGAAGTGTGTACCTTGTAAGGGGTTTACCCTATTTATAGGCGTACCTGGGCCTTATCTTAATCAGTTGGATTTATCCTTTATTTTAGGGATATCAAGATATGCGTTTTTGAATAATCTCCTTCTTTCATAGGCGATTACCATAACGATAGATATTCTTGATAAAACCACTCCTATTTTCAAGGAAGCGGTTATGAGCATAACTGAAGTCATTTTGACTAGACTCTTTGGTTATTGGGCTGGGCCCATTTATGAGATATCCGTAACAGTTGCCCCCCAGCCCGGTTGTTCAGGGCTCCAAGCAGCCGGGATGTACTTGTCAGGTTACGTCCTGTGTTCTAGTTCATTTCGTTGTCCTGAGGTTTTTGATTTCTAGTTCTTTTTCCGAGGTCGGACATTTTTGGTCCCCGGGTTACCCCATCTGTCATCAATTTGCATTCCGGTTTATTTGAGTAGGACACGGGTGCCCCCCATCCCGGTTAACGCGGGTTGCATTCGTTTGCTATCCCGAGAGAACATTAATGTTCAGTCTTAATGTTCTATAATTTTGATTCTAGGCCGAACTCCTCCCATGCCTTCTCGAACTTTCCTTCTTTATTCGTGTCGGGTAGTATTGATATTTCTATCTGGTCTTACTCCCCGTTTACAGGTACTTTGTCCAGTTTTTCATGGATCGGGACTTGTTGCCCCCAAGTTTGAGATTGCACGGGGAGTTAGGTCGGGCGACCGGGGTGTATTCATGTGGTCGGCCACGTGAGCATTTCGATCCGGGATCATTGTCCGCCTCATCTGTTGATCCAACGCTCATCTTATCTCGAGGCCACGAGTGTCATCATTGTCTCCTGCTGATTTGATGTTTACTAGCCGGCCTCTGAGTAGAGCAACTGCCCCATTATCTTGGTTTTCGTGTTTGCTTACCATCAGCATTAAATGCGCACGCCTTTTAACGTCCACATCACCATTCGGGTATGGGCCCTTTGGGCCTTTGGCGGTTGAGTTTCTTGACTCTCATCTGCCTGCTTGTTTTCCTTATAAAAGCCTTCGACTTTCCGCTCCTTGCATTTTGAAAACCGAAAAACCTTGAGTTTTCTTTCTTGAGAAAAACTTGCAACCAGTCACCCGTTCATCTTCCTCAGATTCCCATTTCTGGTCTTCGTGGCTCGCGTATTTCCTCTTCCCTTAACTTATTTCAAACCAGGTACTTTCCTTGTTTCCTTCTCTGGTTATTTGGCTGTGTTTTCTCCTTTCTTTCTCTGTCTCTTGGTCTCCCCCCCCCCTTTTTTTTTGGGTAGATTATTGTGAGTTCTTTCCAGTTTCTTCCCCTTTGGGTTCTGGCTTCTGCTTTGTTCTTGAACTTCTCTGAACTTCTGGTCTATTCAATCCTTTTTCTCCGTCTTTGGTTTACGGTTTCCTGTTTAAATTCTATCTTCTCGGGATGAGCCATCAAGGTTCTCCTCCGCCTTTTAATCCAAATGCTTTTTCCCCGGAAGAGGCCGAGCTTATTCAGCGTATGCCTCCCCGGACAGCTTGGTGGCTGTACGGGAAACCTCTGACCGAAGAACAAAAGAGGGAAAAGTTCTCCGTGGTTATGGCGGAGAAGGTGGTAGTCAACCAGGACGGTCTGGTCGGGTTAGGGGAAGGGCTCGAGGTCGGTCTGAGTCTGTAGAGCCCGAAAGTCTAGGCCGGGGGATTGCTGCCACTAGGGTTTTTTCTTCAGAGTCGCCCTTAGGAAAGGGTAGGGGGAAAGTCCTCCTCTACCCGCCTCTTCCTTTTCTTCACGCGCGGAGCCCCTCATCTCCCTTACTCGGCCTATCGGCCCGTGCGAGGAGTGTTCCGGGCTGATATCTGAGGCCACGATGGTTGGCCAGTCATGGGAAGCTGACGAAATAGCTTCGCGATGTTGGTATATCCAACCGCGGGTTGTTGGAGCCGTTTCTACCCGTCCCGCTTTACTATCTTCAGGTATCATCTTCGTTTCTAATTTATTTTTGTTTTGCCTTTTCTAGGTAGTATGTCAACTTCTCCGCGTCCTGTCGAGGATTCCTGATCCGTGGAGTCAGCGGCCGTCAGTATTCCACGTCATCTTGCTGAAAAGTATGACTGGGTTGCGACCGGGGTGCTGTTCAGGCTATCGAAAGCCACGACCAATCAGATCGCCGAGCTCCCATTAGGGGACCGGGATCATTGTTCTTTATCTCTTCCCGGCCCTTCTGAACCGGTGTGCGTTGCCCGGGAAGGGAATGAGCGTTCCTTTTTCTTCTTCTACCTAGACTTCGTCAAAAAACTCGGCCTTCGTTTTCCATTTTCTAGGTTTCAAGTAGATCTCTTAAACATTCTTTAGCTGGCCCCTACTCAGCTTCATCCTAACTCCTGGGGCTTTATTATTGCATTCGAGCGGCTTTGCCGATTTTTAAATCGTACTCCCACTACCGGAACATTCTTTTATTTTTTTAACATCCAACGGGCTCGTCAACCCGGGGAGCCTGAAGAAAAGAGGGGTTGGGTTTCTTTTCGGGGGAAACCGGACAAGAAGCTTTTCCATGTGGCAACTAACACCTGGAAAGGCTTCAAGGTTTCTTTTTTGAAAATCAACGCTGAACCCGGTCATAAACCATGGTTTCTTAAGGGCGTCGATTCCAGCTCGGTGGAGCTGTTGTTTCCTCTGTATTGGTCGAAAACTCACTATGACCAAGACCAGAACATATTTGCATCCTCCGATGATAGCCTAGAGCCAGCCGAGGTTGAAACCGTGATAGCTCTGGTTGACCATGTGGCCGAGAAGGATGTTATTGATTCCCGGATTTTTATCCGACAGTCGGTGGAGGAATTGTACTCACCGAGTATGATTTCTATTGGATGTTCTTTGGATATATATATATATATATTTTTATACGTATGCCTCTTGTCTTTTCTGATGTTTGTTATGTTTTTTGTAGTGCCCGACATGGGGAAGGCTTCTTTCCAAGAACTGGCCGAGAAGCTCCGGGCTAAGGCCAAAAAGAAAGGGGAGTCTTCTTCCCAGAAGAAGGCTGTGGTTGCTCCTTCGCCTGCCAGGACTACTACTGAGAAGAGGGCTGTGCCCTCTCCGGCCTCTACGGACCTCATTCCGCGCAAGCGATAGAAGTCCGTGGCAGCGTCATCGATCTCGGTCGCAGAAGAGAGTCCGGCCTCTGTCCCGGACGCCAGTGCTGCCACAAGCGTCCCTCCTCCCCCACTTCCTGGCAAGTCTCGCCTTCACTCGCAGGGTGAGGTATGGACTGATGGGGTCTCGGAGGAGCTCAAATATGCGGTGAAGCCTCCCAGCAAGTATTTTAGTGGTGAGGCCTTTGCCGACTCCGACCTCGATCACCTGCAGGTCCTGCAGGACCACCTAATGGAGACGGCCGGCGTGTTGGACGCTTATGCTTCTGTTAAGCATAAGTACGCCAAGGCTGCAGCCGAGATTGCCAAAGCTCGGGTTGAAAAGAAAGAGGCCGAGATTAGGCTGAGGGAGGCTGAGGAGGCGCGCCTGAAAGCGGAAGAGGCGCAGATAAAGGCGGTGGAGGAGCTATCAAAGGCCCTTATTGAGAGGGATCATTTCTCCACTGAGCTTGACGCCAGTCATGCCCGGGAAGACACCCTCAATGCCTCACTGCACGCCCTGCAGGGTCAGTATGTGGGGCTGGTGAAGGACCTCCATCTCGCCCAATCCGACCTCGACACTTCTAAGGCCGAGCTCGTGGCGTCTTCTGCCGAGGTGGATAAGCTGGAAGTCCTGGTCGTGGAGACGGCTGCTGAAGCTTTCAACGTATGCCTGGCCCAAGTCCGAGCTCTGAATCCTGACATTACGATGAATTTAGACGCTGTGGATTTCAGAGCTTCGGTAGAGGACGGGCAATTTGTACCAGCGCCGCTTTCTCCGGTCGAAGAGTCCGAGCATCTCGCGGAGAATGACCGTGGTCAATTAGCTGAGGAAGATGCTCCGACGACCGACGCCCCTGGCTCTCTTGTGCCCGGCCAAGCCCAATTTTGATGCCGTCCTTCTAGGACCTTTTTATTTTTTCCCTTATGTAGTATTTTCACTTTCATTTTTGTTTTTATGTAATCTGGGGCCTTTGCCCTCAAAATTAATACTATGACAAGCCAGTGTTCCCGGATTTTTCTAGCATCCTCAGCTCCTCCATCTTACATGTTTTTATTTTCATCCTTTAAACCAAACTCGTGTTTTAATTCACTAGTTGATGAGTAAAGGGGAACGTAATCCGTGCACGAAGCTCGGTTCTTTATTTTATGACTTGGCCAAAGTCAAAATATATTGCGCAGAATCTGCTGGATATTCAACCGACGTTTTAACAAACGGGCCATGTTTATTAATGGTCGGGCATTCTAAACAACAGACGATTTTCAAAAATCATCTAAGCACTTTATCTTGTAAAGTACCTTACCGAGATGGTAGCCAACTGCCACATGTTCGGGCCCTAATATCCTTTTTGAATAGGAGCCTAAACATTTCGACCTGATCAGGATCTTTTATGGCAATCTCACACCACCCCAGGGGACAGTTCCGATGCATCGTAACGTTTACAAGACTTGTTGACAAATCTTATCATGACCGGGATCGCGAAACCCAAGTCTTTGTTTAATTATCTTGCCTTTGTCACGGCCTATCTTTGCATTGATTTCACAAGTAATAATTTGGTTGGCCCATGAATTGAACCACCTTTTTTATTGATTGAAATAATTGGGATTACACAATTTAAAATCAATGGAAAATACTGCCAAAAGCAAAACAATGCGTAATAAAAAACGGTTCTCGGTCACCACCGACATCCGTTGAAACTAAAAAGCGGTTCTCAATCACCACTGACATCCGCTGTGCGTTTATTCCGAGTCCATCCCGGTCTTTAGCTGTAGTAAGTCCTTAGTTTGTCCGCGTTCCATGTTCGTTTAATGGGTGTGCCATCTAACGTCTCAAGGACATAGGTCCCGGGCCCCATTTTGTCTGAAACACGGTAAAGACCCTCCCAGTTTGCTGCAAGTTTTCCGTCCCGGGCATTCTTATTTCCGATATCCGCTCTGCGTAATACCAAGTCACCTTTATCGAATGCTCGTGGTCTAACTTTGCGGTTATACTTAGCCGCCACCAGCTGCTTCGTTGCCAGATCTCAGCAGTGTGCCGTCGTTCTCACTTCATCGATGAGGTCTAGCTCGGCTGCTAACTGCTTGCTGTTAGCGTGTTCTCCCTCCTCCATGACTTTGGCTTTCCTCCATGATGTTTGCCCAATTTCAACCGGGATCATGGCCTCGCATCCATATGTCATTCGGAAGGGTGTTTCCTGGGTCGAGGTTTGGACACTAGTTCGGTATCCCCAGAGTACCGGGTATAGTTCCTCGACCCAGTTACTTTCTGCATTGCTCATCCTTTTCTTGAGCCCGTCAACAATGATTTTGTTGGCTGCCTCGGCTTGCCCATTAGATTGCGGATGCTCTACCGAGGCGAAATGGTGCTTGATTTCGAGCTAGGACATCAACCTCTGGAAGCCTTAGTCAACGAATTGAGTACCGTTATCAGTTACGATCTCGGCAGGAATCCCGAACCTTGCAACAATATTTCTTTCGAAGAATTTTTGTATTCGAGCAGCCGAGATGGTCGACAGTGGTTCGGCCTCGATCCACTTAGTGAAATAATCCACCGCCACCACAAGCCATTTCAGTTGCCCTGCGGCCGGTTTGAACGGTCCAAGGAGGTCCATACCCCATTTAAAGAATGGCCAAGGAGCCGTGATGGTCTTCAACTCGGTCGGAGGTGGCCAGAGGATCCGAGCATGTTTTTGGCAGCTTTCGCACGTCCGTACGTGCTTTCTGGAATCTGCGACCATTGTCGACCAGTAATATCCAGCCCTTAGGGCCTTCCGGGCTAACACCTTTGCCCCCATGTGTTGTCCGTTTATCCCTTCGTGTATCTCTGATAGCACGTACTCGACCTCTGCCTGGTTTAAACATCTCATCATTGGGGATTGGAGGCCTTTTCGGTAGAGTTGGTCATCGACCACCGTGTACATTAACGCGGTCCGTGCTATCTGCCTTGCTTCCCCAGGATCGTGTGGGCTAACTCCCTTTTCTAGGTAATTTAAGATTGGCTTTCGCCAGTCTTCTGCTGCCGCGATGACCATGATACACGTGGGCTCCTTCAGACTTTGTTGTATTACAGTCCGATTATTTCCCGGGTTCCTGGTGCTTGCTAATTTGGAGAGGATATCTGCCCTCGCATTTTCTCCCCTGGGGATGTGGGTGACTACGACCTCATCGAAGTCGGCCATTGCCTCTCTGACTTTCCCCAGATACTTGATTAGCAAGGGTCCCTTAGCCGTGTATGAACCGTTGATTTGGGCCGTGACTAGTTGAGAGTCGGTAGAGAGATGAACCCTCCTGGCCCCATTATCTTTTGCCTGCGATAGCCCAGCCAATACAGCCTCATACTCGGCCTGATTATTGGACATTCTGAAGTGTAATTGCAGGGAGTGTTCCATGGCGACTCCTTCCGGGCTTTCGACTATGATCCCGGCTCCACTTCCTTTGGCGTTTGACGAGCCGTCTACAAATACTTTCCAAACGTCAAGGGTTGCTTTCGGGACTACCTCTGTTGGCACCAGTTCTGCAATGAAGTCGGCTAAAGCCTGGGACTTAATAGCATGCCGAGCTTCATATACTATGTCGAATTCGGACAGTTCGATAGCCCAACTAGTCATTCTTCCTGCCAAGTCAGGCTTGTGGAGTATTTGGCGTATCGGCTGACTGGTTCGCACAATTATTCTATGCCCCTGGAAGTACGGGCGTAATCTCCTCGCGGCAGTGAGGAGCGCAAAGGCCACCTTTTCCAACCTTTGATATCTTAGCTCCGAACTCTGCAAAGCCCGGCTTGTAAAGTAAATCGGTTTCTGTTCCGTCGAATCTTCTCTCACCAGGGCGGCACTTACTGCTTTTGGGGCCACGGATAGATATAATATATAATCTTCCCCGGGCTCGGGTTTGGTCAGCACGGGTGGTGATGACAGGCATTTTTTGATCTTGTCAAACACGGCTTCACACTCTGAGTTCCATTCTCCATGCTGTGCTTCCTTCTTCAATAACTTGAACAAAGGAAGAGCATTTTCTGCCGATTTTGGTAAGAACCTTGTCAGCGCGGCCAGTCTGCCAGTCAACTGCTGTACCTCTTTTTTGTTTTTTGGGGCAGCCATATTGAGGACGGCCTGACATTTGTCCGGATTGGCCTCAATCCCCCGGTTTGTCAACAGGAATCCGAGAAATTTACCCGCTGGTACCCCGAATGCACATTTAGCTGGGTTAAGTCGGATTCTGTGATCCCGGAGCTTATCAAATGTTTCTTGCAAATCTTGGATGTGGTCGGATCGCTTAACTGACTTTACGATCATATCATCGATGTAAACTTCGACGTTCCTGCCGAGTTGTGCCTCAAACACTTGATTCATCATCCTCTGGTAAGTAGCTCCTGCGTTCTTCAACCCGAAAGGCATGACATTATAGCAGTAATTAGCTTTTTCCGTGATAAAAGTTGTTTTCTCCTGGTCTTCGGGATGCATAGCTATTTGGTTATAGCCGGAATACACATCCATGAATGAGAGCAGCTGGAATCCCGAAGAATTGTCCACCAGTTGGTCAATATTTGGCATGGGGTAAGCATCCTTGGGGCATGCTTTGTTGAGATCTGTGTAGTCTGTGCACACCCTCCATTTGCCATTGGGTTTCTTGACCATTACCACATTTGATAACCATGTGGTATACTGGATTTCCCTGATGAATCCTGCATCCAGCAGTTCTCTTACATGCTCGGCTAGGGCTTTCTGTCGGTCCGGTGCAATCTTTCTTTTCTTCTGCGAGACCGGCGTATATCGTGGATTTATGGTCAATTTGTGACAGCAGAACGCCGGGTCGACTCCTGGTAACTCCGAAGGTTTCCATGCGAATACGTCCTTGTTTCTCCATAACAGCTTTTTGAGCTCGATTTTTTCTTGCTCGGCAAGCGAACTCCCGATCTGGGTTATTTGTCCGAGCTCCTCTCCTAGTTGGTAGCCTGTGAGCTCTCCATCAGGCTCTGTTTTCATCAACTTTGCTTCTTCTCTTACATCCAGCTCTACCACGTTGACCGATCTTGGCGCAATTGGCGCTGAATTTCGAGTTCCTTTTTGCTGCGAGCTGGATGTTCCTGGTTCATTGTTTTTAACTGTCGAGAAATAGCATTGCCGGGATTCCTTCTGATCACCTTTGACAGTGACGACTTCATTCTTCCGACTTACCATTTTCAGCTTCTGATGCTTAGTTGATATGAGCATGTCCCAACTATGAATAGTTGGTCTGCCTAAGATTATATTGTAGGACGAAGGGAAATCCGCTACAATAAACTTGACTCGCTCAGTCTTAAAGGCTTCTTTAGAGCCCAAGGTCATTTTTAGTTCTATACACCCTTTGGGATTTGTATCCTGTCCGTTGAACCCGATTAAGGTTGTCCTGCACGGCTTTAGATTCTCTGGGTCGAGGTCCATGCGCTTAAAGGCGTCCCACAGGATGATATCCACCGCGCTGCCAGGATTGATGAATATCTTCTTTACACGGCGTTTTCCCAGGAGGCCAGTTATAACCAGTCCGTCTTGATGACCCGGGATTACGTCCCTCAAATCTTCCTGAGTAAAGAACAGCTTAGGAGGCTCTTCTGTTTGCGATGGTTCCGGCTTGAAGGTCGGTCGTCCCCTGATGGTTAAGACTTCCCGAAGGTATTTCTTCCACTGATTTGCTGTATCGCCGCCACCTCCGTAACCTCCACTAATGACATTGCAGTCAAACTCTGCTTCCGGGAACTCGTCCTCATTTTCGTGCTTTCTCTGGGCTTCGTCTGTTTTCTCCTCTGGGAGACCAGGCTTGTACTCCGATCCGTCTGCTTGCGCTTGGCTTTTTGCCCTTGTGTTTTGATAACGTACTGACGTAATTTTCCATCTCGGATAAACTTGTCAACCGCATCTCTAAGGTCCCAGCACTCATCCGTTGTGTGCCCGGGTCCATTGTGGAATTCACAAAATCGTGTGCAGTCCAACTTTCCCTTGTTATAAAGTGGTCGGGGTCGCTCCACCTTCCTCATCTCGGTTAGGGCTACCTCTCTCCATAACTGGGAACGAGGGACATTTATTGGAGTATATCTCTCATACTTCCCCTCATGCCTTTGTCCTCGTGTTTTCTGGTCCGAGTTACGGGGTCGGTCTCTTGCTGCCCGGTCCTTCCCTTTCGGGGGTGGGCTTTTCTGTCTCTCTTTTCCCGACGCGTTGGCTATCTGCATCTGCTCGATGTCCAGATACTTTTTGGCTCGTCTATGGAATTCTTCCAGCGTCTTGATCTCGCCAGATATGACCGATCTCCCCATTTTGGATTCGCTATCTAAGCCTGAGATGAGCAAGTGTACGTGGACGCTTTCCGTTAATCCCTGGATTTGTAATGCGGCAGCCTTGAAACGATCCAAATACTTCTGAAGGGTTTCACCGGGTTGCTGCTTGATTCTGTCCAGCGTGTAGACTGACTTGGGTTGCTTTTTGCTTGTCGCAAAATTCAGCAAGAACTTCTCGCTCAGGTCGTTGAAGTCGGTAATGGACTTGGGAGATAGAGTCCAGAACCAAATTTGGGCGGCTCCTCGTAATGTTGAGGTGAACAGCCTGGAAATGATTGGCCCCTTGAATCCTCGGACCAGCATCTCAGTGTCGAAAGTGTTCAAGTGTGTCTGGGGATCCTGACTTCCGTCGTACTTAGGGAGGTCGGATGTATTAAATTTCCTTGGGTACTCAGCTTCCGTAATTTCATCTGAGAACGGGCTGTTGTTTTGTCCTCCATCCCCATACCACATCTTGTACCTGCCGGAGTCTTGCGGAATTCCCTGATTGTCCGAGGTACGGCTGTCCTTCCTATGTGCCCGGGTTTGATCCTCCTGACTCGCGTCCCGGTGATTATTTTGCTGAGAATTTTTTGTTGAAACTATTCGGCCTTGCCCGGGATGGTCCTCCTGTAGGGGATCAACAGTTTGGTGGTTGGTTTCTTCGTCCTCATTCTGCTGATCATCCCGGCGTTCCTCCTGAAGAGGGTCTTGTAAGTGTTTAAGGATTTGGTTCATCACCTTGGTCATATGGTCAATCTTCTGGTTCTGAAGATTGTCGCGTTCTTCCACATTCTCGATCCGTTTCAACATTGACTCAGCAATGTTATGTAGGAGCCGTATGTCCGGGCTTCCAATCTGAAACTTTGAGGGACCAGCGTGGTTAGTATTTTCCAGCGTTTGGCCTGCTCGTCCATCCAGGTTCGAGCCCGGGGATTCCTCCATTTGTTCCTGATTAACGCCTTGAACGTCCTACTGTTGGGTCTCGCTAAAATTTTGTTCCTGACCTTGCTCGTGTGCATGCGGGTGGCTTTTGCTTCTGGTATTAGCCATCACGGGTCACAGGAATAGGACTTTACAATCCCCACGGACGGCGCCAATGATCCGGTGTGGATCACAAGTTGGGTTGGACTTGGCCCGGGGTGAAATCCCGGGGTCCTACGTACCACAGTGTGGATCAAAGTCCACGTAGTTCGAGAGTATACGACAGGCTAATGATAGCCAGAGGGGGTGGTGTGTGTGCTCTGTGTGAATAGAAAAGCTAGGGTTTCAGAAGTGTGTACCTTGTAAGGGGTTTACCCTATTTATAGGCGTACCTGGGCCTTATTTTAATCAGTTGGATTTATCCTTTATTTTAGGGATATCAAGATATGCGTTTTTGAATAATCTCCTTCTTTCATAGGTGGTTACCATAACGATAGATATTCTTGATAAAACCACTCCTATTTTCAAGGAAGCGGTTATGAGCATAACTGAAGTCATTTTGACTAGGCTCTTTGGTTATTGGGTTGGGCCCATTTATGAGATATCCGTAACACTTTCTTTAAGGAATATCTACATTCTCCGCTAATTACTATAAGCTTGCGTAAGCATGTAATTTCATTTTTCTCGGTTCCTAATCTTTGTTTTTGGAGGAAATTTTTAGTAAATAAATTATTTTATATGCAACCTGGACAAGAGTGAGTTCCTGTTTGGTTAAAACGTTAATATTTTCTCTCTCTTTCTGTAAGGCACAACTTTGTCTCCTAATTGCTACAAACTTGCTTGAGCATGTAATTTCTTCTTTTTCGATTATCAATCTTTGTTTTTGGCGGAATTTCTTAGTAAATAATTTATTTCATATGCAACCTGGACTGGAGTACTGTAAGCATGCAAGTTCTGATTTCTCATATAATTAATTTTTTCCAATATATTAATCTAGTGGATAATGTATTTAATTTACAATTAGGATTGATGCAAAATAATGAGTTTGTAAAATACAAATATGTTAATTTCCGACCCATTTATCACATGGCATTTGTGCTAGTTTTATTAATTAGGTCAGTTTATCACTAAATTCAACTTTTTTTGAATTAATTGAAATAAAACTTGATCATTAGGTAAAATAATGATAAAATTAGAGAACGCGGTCAGAGAAAATGCAGAATGTATCGATTTAGTTAGGAGTAATTTAGATTTTTAAGAGCTTCCCCAATAAATATTATTATCACTGGGTCCTTTACCCTAATTTTCTCTAATATGCAACATTTTTTTCTCTAAGTAGAGTGTTGCGACATTTCTAACGTGGAGGTGGATAACTGAAACAATTAAGGATGTATTCAACAAAAACTTATATGAGTATCTCTAGATCTCACCAATATTGGGAATATGTAAGACCATTTCTTCCTTCACCGTTGCTAGAAATGAACAAGAGTTACTTCCAAGCTGTTTGATTAAAACATTAATTTTTTCTTTCTTTCTTTAAGGCACATCTAGTTTCTCTGCTAATTTCTGCAAACTTGCTTAAAGTTCAACCTGATTAAAGTAAAAAACGAAAAAGAAAATTAATAGGAGCCACCTTGAATACCTTTAGAACTTGAGGCACATCCTTCTGCAAAACAAAAGTACGAGTGAAGTGGTGAAAACAACTACCCACGATTTTATTCATCTCTAAGTAAATATTATATAGACTCTAAGAGGATAATTACCTAGAATTATAAATGCTGCAAAAGATGACCAGGAAAATGGTCGGTTAAAAAAAAAAAAAAAAGACAAGGTGAATGAACCACCTTTTGTAAAAGCCAACCCAATCCTTTATTTGTAAAGATGGAACTCAATCTGCTGAAATTACATAGAGTGACTCTAACATTCGTCCTTTCACCACTGGCTCGTCACTAATGTCAAGTTTCTTATATAGTTTAACATCTTTTGCACCGAACAAAACATAGTAACCCGAAGATGTTAATTGTGATACTGAAACAAGATTATCAAAACCTGGGACATGATAGACTTGTTGAAGTGGCAACTTATCATTGGAATCCAAAGAGACAACTGCACTGCCAATATGAGTTATGGGAAACGTCTCAAAGTCCGACTTGTACACAAACACAGGTCCTTTGTACTCTGACGGATTTTGCAGCTTTTCCATGTCACCTGTCATGTGAGCTGCACTTCCCGAGTCAACAATCCAATCATTTTTATAATCAATATGACCAGATATAAAAGCACCATCTTCCTTTTTAGTAGAAGGAGATAATTCCTTAGCTGCTTCGCACTTCCCTACTACGGTCTTTTTCAACGCAAATATTAACATCCCTGCTTTAATAACGTTTTTCAGCCCACCGTTCATTGATGTCGTCGGCTATAAAACTCTCAAAAAATTACAGAAGATGGTCTCTCAATTTGATTAGGCTCCGATGACACAAAGTAAAAGAAAACAAAAAACTACTGGACGATTCTAGGGCTAGAATTATAAATGACGCAGAAGACTAGATAAATGATAATGGAAAAATCACACCTAACTAAATCTCTATATTTTCTCTAATCGCATATATCTCCATTGAATTAATTCATACTAAAATATCCTTAATTTAGATTATTAAATCTTATTTTCATTGATTTTTTATAAATAATATTGATTTTTTTTTATAACCTAGCTCCTTAATCTATAGTAAAATTTTATACCATCTTTTTCTAATCAGTATTTACTTTTTCCTCCTTACTATCACCATCATTATTATTATATATGTTAGTCATTTGGGCTTGTATTTCGGCCAGACCAACGTGATCTCACTAGATTTTTTTTTTGTTTGTTTTTTGTTCCATGATTCTAGGAAGATCCGCTGTTTGAGGTATGGTTCACATTCGTCTTCTTAATCTTCTGCCTTTTAATTCCAATGGTTTATATTTGTCTTCCTAATTTGTTTCTGTTTGTTCTGGAAGATCCGCTGTTTGAGGTATGGTTCACATCCGCCTTCCTAGTCTTCTGCTTTTTAATTCCAATGGTTCATATTATTTGTCTTCCTAATTTGTTTCTCCAATGGTTCATATTTGTCTTCCTAATTTGTTTCAAACCAGAACGTGTGAGAGAGAAAATAAAATAAAAAGAGTGATTGATGTTTGGTAGAAAAAATTATATAATCACCGTTACTTGAACTTTTTATCTACTATAATTAATATGAACCCCGCTTAATACTCTCAGTATATTTTATTATTTTTTATTTTAAAGCTTTATATATATATTTTTTATTTGGAAAAAGAATTACAATTTTATTGATTTGAACTGTCGGCGGATTCTCGCAACGCTGAAGAGAATATGATCAAAGAATCATCCCAAGAAATTCCTTGTGTTGTGTTTCAACACTGTGAAAGATGAAACGTCAAAGAGGAAGAAGGAAGGTCGGTATTCGCAGGTTGCGTGAGAACATAGAGGCTCAGTTTGCAGAAGAGAGAGGGAAAGAGGGGAAAGGTCGACGGTGGAGAATGGAGATAGTGTTTTGGGTGCCGAGTTGACATATTGAATACATGAGTACTAAGTGTATCATATGGTCAAACAAAATTGAATTTAACTGTCAATGTTAACACCTTTTAATGCTGGGGCAATATATTGCTCCTATTGAATACTTTTTAGGGGTGAAGTTACTCTTTAAAAAACTCAAACAAAGCTAATATGACCCTCACACACACAATGCAATGATCAGGTTCACATTATCCAAAAAATGAGGATGGGATGTTCTTCCTTCTAATTTTGAAATGTGAACCATTTGTTTTATGTATTTTGGTTTATATATATGTTGTACCATGAAATATTTTTTGCACCCCACTAGTATCTTAAATTAATTAATTCTTAGTTCTACATTTAGAAATATTTTTCTTCTAACACATGTATCCTGAAATATTTTTCTAATAACACCCAATATTTGAAATATTTTTTTCAACACTCAATATCTTAAGTTAATTTAATTTTTTACTGCATGGAGTATTTTTTTTTTCAAAAAAAAAAATCTTTTATTTGGGGATAAGCATGCTCATCGAATGTGGATTCTGCATGATCACATGGTAATGACAAATTAGATAAATTAATATTCCCTCTCGTTTTTAATATAAGACATATTTACCTAATTTGATTAAATTAAGAAAATTAGTTTAAGTTATTTAATATGAAATATATTTTTTAAAACACCATAATCATCTTTCTTAATTCCCTCTCCTCCTTATATTGTTGAGGGAGTATATATTAATAGAGATAAATAAGTAAAAGATTGACAAATAAGAAAAATAGATCTTATATTTAGGATTAAAATTAACTTTTAAATATGTCTTATATTAAGTACAGAATGTAACATATTTTATACCAAACTCATGAACTTGAGGCAAATATATATCTACCCACGAGACATATAAGCCTAATCATTATTGAAGCACATTGGTGCTGAATATCAAAATGAAATTAATTTGTGCTCAACTAGCTAGCAACCACTTCGAGGAGAAAGTGGTTAATAACTCTTGAGATTTTTGGTGGCAACACCTATATTCTCTTGCAATCTGGTGGATTTTCCAAGTCCTCTCTAATGCTATATAAATCTTGTTTGTAGTATCCCTGGAGAAAAATGGTTAATCCAAGTTGTGTCTGAGGACACGCACTATCCTTAAAAGCTATTCTGTAACTATTGACGATAGATAAGAAGCGGCACTTTCCAGAATAAAACAGATCCTTCCTACAAGAATAGGTAAACAGAACAGCGAAATGTAATAGAACTCAGCAGAAAACGAAAACCTCGTAAGAGCAAAGAAGGACTCAAGAGTAGGCATAGGCCTCTAAAATCTGAACGTTGCGCTGCTCTTCATGACAGTGAAAACAGTCTTTAAACGTTGGTTAAATGTTACAAAATGAAGGCCATAAAGACATAATTTTAAAAGCATTTAAAATGAATTAAGGAATCTATTTATGAGTTTTAAGGATAAAATAATGACATATTCCATTGAGCTCTTTTATTCTAAAATAATATTTGAATTTTCACAAAAGCATCTAATAAAAGGTGTCCAGTGCCCTGTCCACTTTTAATTTGCACACAAGAGGTGAAGAGATATTATCGGATTTTGCCTCTGGTGGCTCATTGTTGTGCGAGTTCATTCCTCCTCTTGCTCCATTTAGTAGCCCAAGATTATTTATTACTCGGACCCCCACTATCCCAAACATTACAAGACTTGTTCCTTATAACATATATACCCACTCATTATTTCCAGCAACCTCCACTTGCTCCATGTTTATTCTTGATTTGGAGTTACTAGCTTTCCTCCCATCACTAGCGGTGGCAACATTTTTTGGGGATGGAGTTCGATTTTCATGCAAGTTGAGATATGAGTCATGACAAAGGAAGTTGAGATAGTTTTATACATGTGTAGTTTAACAAAACCTTATTAGTAGCTGATTAGTCTGCAATCCTCCTATAACCTCTTCATTTAGCATCCAACAATACAAAACCTTGAGTACACAGTAGAGGACGTCGCCTGGGAAATTAGTCCTTCTAATTTGAACAATTTACTCATGGTTTCTTTGCTCAGTGGCATGAATGTGAAATTCTTGTATGCATTTGCACAGATGAAGAACCCCGGCATGTGCAATTCTTGTATGCAATTCTTGTTGACAATTGCTATGGTGAATTTGTCGAAAGCATTGAACCTCCCATGGTGGTATATATGTGACAGCATTACTCTCTTTGCAATTCTTCATTCAATTTCAACCTCTTTCTTTTAGCATTCACTTAAAAAAATTGTCAAATAGTAGCAGTGGTATATATGTGACAACTGCTAAAAAATTGTTACAACTGCTACAAAATCATCAAATTAAAAAAACCATTTCCCATTTAGAAAACTATTTACCAATATGCCCTTCCTTTGAAACTATTTCCCATTATGTCCCTCTATAGAAATTATTTCCCTCTCTGCCCCCATTTAGTCGACTAAAACATGGCTTTAGTCGACTAAATGTTGGGCTTCAATTTTTTTGAGTGCCCACGACATTTAGTCGACTAAACCATAGGGTTTAGTCGACTAAATGTCTTTTTCCTGCATCCTTTGCCAGCGACCACTCCCAGGGACGCCAAGCCTCGATTATTATCTCTGTTCCCCACCACATCTCCCAGAGCTTCAGGTTCTTCATCTCCATCTTCTTGATTAATTTCTTGCTATGAATTAAGAAGACGGAGATGAAAAATAGAGACACGATTGCAGGTGCTCTAATCTCGGATGAATAAGGCGACAACGAAAACCACACATACAGGAAATAGAAAGAAACTTGGGTGAAATTACAGAAAAGAAGTAAAACAGTTTTGGAAAAACGTCATGATATAAAGTTTCACACAATATTTCGTCCCATTGACAGAAAATACCACGCATATATGAAATTAAAATTGCATAAAATAAAATCAATTTTATTTCTCCGATTTGAAGTATGGGTTCCGATGGCTAGGATGACTGAAATCATCCCTATTGACTCCAAAATCATCCCAAATTTATATTGCTATGACATACACTAATACAATCAGACATGTATAAATCAATAATAGATTTAATCTTTGATTTTCTCACCAGGCCCTCTTGCGAGCTCACCTATGAGATATTTTTAAAGCTTCTCACTTTGTCTTTGATCATGTATGTTTGCCGATCATAGCAATCCTTCGCACAGAGACAATTCTTTGAGGATTCTTAACTTTTCATATGTGAAAAATGGAGGATTTGTTGGTTAGTTAATAGACCCAGAGAGAGAGATATATATCTGTGTGACAGTGGAAAAGAAAAAGAGAGATGGGAAGAAGATGAATGGAGTCGGTGAGAAGCATGGTAGTGAAAGAAGACATTTAGTCAACTAAACCCTGTGGTTTAGTCGACTAAATGTGGTGGGCATTTAAAAAAAATTGAAGTTCCGACATTTAGTCGACTAAAGCCCTGTTTTAGTCAACTAAATGGGGGTAAAGAGAGAAATAGTTTTCAGAGATGGACACAATACAAAATAGTTTCAAAGGAGGGGTATATTGGTAAATAGTTTCCTAAAAAAAATGGATAGGAAAAAAAAGCCCCTTTTGAGCCTTCATTGTTATCCGAGAAAGTTGGGGTCAATGCTTTTGCCTCGTCATTGAAGGAAAGTGGGTCCGCTCTCTTAGAACTTTCTTTCTAAAATATTTTCTTGAAAGTGAGCTTTCTTATTTACCGTATGCAAGCAACGTTTCATTTGTTCTTGTTCAAGTGGATGTGAGATAAGAACAAATCTTTGTGTTTTTGTTATAAGCAACACTAGAGTTTGAAAATATTGTTGGCTCTTAAATAAATTTTGGATTTTGACTTGTTTATCGTATATGTAATGAACAACTATGGTGAATTTGATATGAATTTCGTTTCTTATGAACTTTCGAATTTTGAATTGATTTATTGCTTTTATATTAGATTTTAACTTCTTGGGTCTACCTCTATTTCTTTGCCTTCTTACAAAGTCGCAATCCTTCACTGGTGTAAATTATGGCCATGTAGCTGACAACCTTCCGTTGCCGGAAGCAACGACAAAGTCTGGCTCCATGGCGTCAATCCTCCTATCATCAAAACCCTCATTAACTTAGGAATCAGAATCGTCATTAGTGCCGCCAACGGCAACATTCCTAGCCTAGCCTCCGATCCTAACTCAGTGACTCAATGTGCCAAGACCAACATGTAGCCCATCTACGTACCCACCCCACAACATTACTTTGATCATAGTGGGTAACGAGGTCATGACCTTTAGTGACTAGGGCCACAGCTCCTTTCGGCAACAAAATTTCCAGATGCCCTCAACTATGCCGGGCTAGGCAGCGGCAAGATCAAAGTATTGTTCGTAGATTCCATGGCAGTTTTGAACCAGTTGAATCTACCGTCTTTCGGAAAACAATGAAAGTTCAAAAGGAAGAAAGAATTGATGTGGACATCTTGTACTGTGGGTCCCATATGAGAGTAAGTTAACGAAGGTTATGGGCAATGGATGTAGGGAACTTTACGCAGATTTTGCAACTTTATGTACGTTTTTTAACCTTTAGAAACTTTATGGTGCTTAGTGCATCTTATTTATAACTTTGTTATTAAATTTGCTTCTTGGTCCTTTTTACTTTTAGCTGCTTAGGCTTTACTGATGAGTCTTTTGTTTTGTTGTGAAAGCCTAAATATGTATTGTTAATTTTTTTTATTTATCGTTTTATCTTGTTATAATAAAATTGTCTCCGAATAAAAAAAAAATTTGTGGGGTTACAAAGATTGGGGTGAGCACATTAGAATTGAACTCGATTTTTCAAAGTTTTAACAGTTTGGTGTTTGGTTATTTTAAAACTAATTTGGTTAAAAAATATATATATATATAATATATTTATATTTAATGAAGACTATTTGATAAGTGCATATTTAAAGGATATAATTAATTAAATAGGTGTAAGATTTTGAATTATATTTATAGATAATTTATATCTATTTAATTTATTTTATATATTTTCTCCCTAAGGATAAAACGTAATCTTTCTATACAATCTTTTCAAATATCACTTATTTTGTAGATAATTTAACAAAAAAACTTCGTTAATTTGGCTAATCCAGTTTCAGTTAATGTGTTTATTTAGTTTCGGTTCGGGGTGTAGAATTAGCCCTTTGCCGTTAATTTGCTTTTAGCCGAAAACCATATGCTCCCCCCTCACAAAAATTCATTTATTGCGTATGGATGATTACTCAATATTTAAATAAATTAAAATAAATAGAGAGAATGATCAAGCTACAAATCAATATTTATTATATAAAAACATGGAGTTGAAAAGTCCTAAAACCAAGAGATTAAAGGCAAAGAAACTGGTTAAATTTGAGTAGTAAAATCAATAAGTAGTCTCCAAAAACTATCACAAGGAGGCACTTTGAAGATCATGACAGAGTAGCTTCTATGTTTACTTCAAAATCTTCTAAGCAATGGTACAAGCATCTGGATCTTCTTCAACCTCTGCTTCATCATAATAATCACCAACGTTGCCGTCGCCGCCATCATCACTGCTGCTGTCGTCATCGCTGCTGCTATCGTCGCTGCTCTTATCATCACCACAATCATAAAAATAATCAATATGAACATCGATGCCCAAGAACAACTTCTTGTGATCTTGGTGAGTGTTATTAATCATATCCTCCATGACATCTAAAATCATGGCCGTCAAAGAGTCGTAAGCTTCGGAGGGAATACGAGCACGAATCAAAAGCCTGGTTATGGCCATTGGATTTATTGACTTCTTTGAGATGTTGTATGAGTCATATATTTTTATATGCGAAATCAGGTCTGCTTTTTTGTCATAAACGTACCAATCCCAATGTATTTTGTTGATTCTGAAATTGAAATATTGGTCATCGTCATCATCATCACTTGGAGGATCAACAGGAGAATCGTTGCGACACATGGGAATGATTGTGTTCATTGGATAAACCCTGCTCTCATCTATTCGAACTTTCTCATGGTAGGGATACATATTTGAAAGTATCTAGCAGAATTGGTAGGATAAAAAAAATAATAATAATAAACAGTTGCAAAGATCGTTTGTTTTGTTTGTGGAAGAACTTAGGGCGTAATAGGAAGAACTTATGAGAGGAAAAAAAGAATTAAGATAAATAGGATAATAATGAAAGATCTGGATATGGATAAAAATATATAGGAAAAATATGATAGTTGGTATACGGATAGTGAATGGATTTCTAAATGAATGAATGAAACTCTGTGAGATAATAAACATAATCACGTGTTGACGTGTTGTGATCTTAATTTGTTTTGTTTGTTTTAATTTATATTTTTGGTGCGTTTTGGCATGGTAGGTTGTATTGTTAATGATTTTTTAACTTAACTATAGGTGTTTGACCTTCTTATTTTTTGTGGTTTTTTTTTTTTGAAGCAAAAGTGACCATAAATTTTCCAAACTAAGATAAAACAGCTAAACCTAACTACCTTTTATTTGTTGCAACACGTCAAAAGTTTAAAGATTGTGTTATAAGTGAGTTAAAATTTTAAGGACTAACCGATTAATTTTTCTCATTCTAACAAATAGAAGTTAGTTGGGTTTAGCTGGTTTCCCCTAATTTTAAAAGTTTATAGTTACTTTTGGTTCAAAAAATAGTTTATGATTATTTTAATTTGCAGCTGTGGTAAAATTTAAAGATTACTTTAATTAGCAACTTAACCCTCTTTCATATTAATAAAATTCACTTGTTTGGAAAAACAAAAAAACCTCATCTTGACCCTCTCATAATCATGGTTTTGAGATTTAATTAATTTTTATTTATTTGACCAAGTATTTCTCCTTTCAAAGTTTAGAGAGTAAATAATTTTCACCTCTCCTAATAAATGTATTTTTGGATTTGAATTTGTTGTGCTCTTCTCCCTTTAGGGCCCCTTACTACCTCAACCAACAACTTATTGGTATTTTATGTGATAGATTTTATTTGAACCTAAAAGGTGTTTTTTAATCCACTACATACACGTATTTTATGTGATAGATTTTATTTGAACCTAAAAGGTGTTTTTTAATCCACTACATACACGTATCATCGAGGTAGATATTGATATTTACTTTGTGTTTTACTCCTCAATATCCACGTATATATTACTATGTGTATGGCAAAAAAAAAAAAATGCACCACTTGCGAGGTCAAAAAAATATACTTGTTAATTATGAACAAAAATAGCCATGTGAAGAATTATAGACAAAATCTCCATTCAATTCCTCTTAAAATCAAAAGCAGTTACATAAATTTGAAAAAAAAAAAAAGAGAGAGTAAATTTTATTAATCATCATCAACTTCAGGGGGCAATTCAAAGCGACACAAGGGACAAATATTACGACGTTGCAACCAATGAAGAATGCAAGTCGAATGAAACAAATGCTCGCAAGGCATGCGAATAGCTTCATCATCGGCTTTAAAATCTTCCAAACAAATTGAACAACAACTAGCAGGCCCTTCGCTTTCTCCTCTTCCGCCTCCAATCTTCACTCTTTCCAATTCTTCAATTGACGTTTTCCTCGCAGGAACAAGTCGCTGATGTTCATCCTCCATAGATTCCTCCACAACTTGGCTATGCTCATGGACATGGTTGTGATATAAAGTTTCAACCATAATATCCACGACCAAGCTTCTACAAGTAGTATTAGCCATACCTTGCGCAACATTCAAGATTTTTGTTGTCATGGAGTTGCAAAAATCTCGGGGAATATTAAAACTAAGAAGAGTTGATCTTACTTTTTGCGCTATCAAATTTTGTGGGACGTCTAAGAAATTTATGGACACAGATGAAGGAAGGAGTGGGTTAGGAGCTAGCCTATCATGTCTCATACAGTTCATTCTCATTCTAAAGTATCGATTGCCATAAGGAGTACCTAAGTTATGATCAAAAGGTAAAAATAGGTCACGTCGACGAATATTGCATGTGTATTGAACTTGAACTTGATCTTCATGTCGTACCAAAAAACGAACTTCATCATGGTAACGAGGATCCATAGCCTTTAGTTATGAGGAGTTAGAATGATGAATTTGGAGGGTAGGAGATTATTGATCGACTAGGGAAAATTATGTGAAGTGTTTATATAGAAAAATTGAAGAGTTTAAGATTAATTAAGATCAGGGAGATAATTTTAAAGCGATAGATTGAGAAAGGACATATCAATAAGGGATAATATAATTAGGATATATAAAGGATACAACAATGAATAATTAAATGAACAAACAAATAAACGTCAATATATCATAATAAAGAGAATAATATATCATATTCGAATATACATATGATATAAATTTTTCAATATATTTAAATTTTTATCTCTTTTGTAAAGTGGCGTGCTTCATTATTATATTCGTGGTTAGTGTAAAAGAAAAAATATATATATAATTTTTTTAATTAAACAAAGAAATTCTAATAAAGGAGGCCCCTAAGTTCAAAAATCGATTGGATAACTTTAAAAAATATAATAATTTACATTTATATATTTTAAAAGATATTTATTAACACGTTAAACTTATAAATTATAAACATGTTAAACTAACGTGATTTGATAAAACTGTACAATTGCAGCCTATTGACTAATAAGGATATGCATTGTTAACTGCATAATGAAGATTCTGTCTTTGTCTTCTCTTCACGGCACTTTGTTCTTCGATGCATCCAACATTTTGCGTATGATAATTTCACGGTAATTTGTAATACTATAATTTTTATAACCAGAGTCAAAATATGTGGCCAGTAACTAAGGCTATTTAAAGTTTCTGAAATTTTGATGTTTTATTTAATTTCCTTGCTCTTGGATCTGCGGGTATTTTCTAATGTAAAGTAGTAGTTATACTAGTTAAAGTTTTTGGGTTGAACAAGCAAGTTTGTATTCTATTCTATTCGTATTAAAACCATGCATGCCTTTACTTCACACTTTGTAACAATTATTCATATACTTCTGTTTTGCTTCCCTGGGATTTTCCATCATAGTATGATGAGTCCAAACAACCCTTTTTTACATTTTAAAAATTATGATCCCGCAATAAAACCAGAAAAAAATATTAATTCTTCGATCAAACTCATTCTATACTAATAATCTAGATACGTCTTTGGTGGGATAATCCGGCAATGAGAGATGAATTAATCGAATCAACTACCATTTGAGATCTTGCTTCGAAGTTGGGGAAAAAATCTTGGCTCGAAGAACATTATTTTTAAATCTAATTGTAAATGGCTAGTGGAATCAATATTTCAGGTACTAACTGGTATTAAAAAAATGCTTTAAGATACTAACTGAGGATACTAGTTGGTATTAAAAAAATACTTCATAACTTTGAGGTACTCTAAAATATTTTTTTAACATCCTAAAATAACTTTTTAAGATCATAAAATATTAGTAATGATTTTTCAATATCAATCAGCATTTTAAAATATATTTTAAATACCTACAATACCCTTAAATGTGCGCGCGCGCGTGTAAAGCATCAAGTGTGGGTTTTGCGCCAAAACGGCGATGCTTTAAAGAAGAGGATGGCAATGGGTGGGAAGCTATAGAGGACTGAAGTTGAATCTTGAAAATTCAGGGCATAAACAGACCAGCCCAATGGATTCGACCCATTTTTCTAACTCTGCTTCTACTTTTTTACCTCTACCTTTTTTTTTTCCCAATACTTACTTACCTCTGCCTATCCCCCCCCCCCCCAAAAAAAAAAAAAGTATAATGTATTTGACATATTTATTATAGATTCAATGTATGAAACGAGCAAGGAATGGAGACTTGGGAATAAATTTGACTTACATCTTCAAAATCAGATTCTGTGAATATAAAAAGTGTACCATTCCATGCTCTGCTTGCTTGTTCCATTATTACTTGATTACCATAATACTTATATTTATTGCCTTCAAGTTTGACAAAAAATGATTATATATAAGGATGTATTCAATGTTATAAATATATTCTACTTGTGCATTGTAAACTTTCAAAAGGATATTAATTACTCTATAATTTAATCTTTTTTTTTTAACAACTCTATAATTTAATCAGTATACTGTAAAAATAAAACCATCAATTTCATTTAACTTAAAAAGACCCGCGGGAAAAGTCATTAAGATGTAAGTGAATGTCCATAAATAAATAAATATATTTACAGCCCAAGTAACTTGGATCTTACAGTACAGTACACTATAACAAGTTAAGATCTCCTCATCCTCATCTAGTGAGGTCCTTCCTCATGAACTCTCCACGTATCCTCCATGTATCCTGGGTGGGGAATCAGGAGGAACCAAATGTCCATAAATAATTTGATGGTCAATTAATAAATTCATCAATCATCAATTCAATATTTAGCCAAATTATGCTAGCTTGTAGTTATATTTATACATTTTTTTACATTAAATTGAATTAAATTTAAATAATTAAATAACTGCATAAATAAATAAATATTGTGTTAGTAATTTCTTATCTGATTCTATGTATAGTGCACCCCAATATTTTTCACATAAAAAACCTTAAATCTCATCAGCTCTGTCATAAACATAAAGTTCAACAACTTTTTAATTCTATTCCTATTTAATATACATGATATCAAATGCCAATACAATAACAAATTAAGGGTTAAATTATATAATGACCTCAAAATTTAATTTGTATGAGGTGCCATTAAGAACAACTTCTCTCTCTCTCTCTATATATATATATATATAGGTTTTTTCTGGATCAATTTTCTCTCACTATCTATTTTCTCAACATCTTTTATAATTTCTAAGTTATATCCGTCTAATCAACCTAAAAAGTTATATACTCCTTAGATTTTTTTTCTTTTCTTTCCCATCAACCTTTCAAATTAAATTATAAGAAATAAGATTATGGGAGGAGACTTTCACCCGTAACGATACTTCCCCCGACATCTCTTTTTCATATCGAGGGAAATATAGCCCAATCCGGTTTCTGCTCTGCCCGCCTCGAAGATGTGGGTCTTATCCTACGCCATGTCTGCTTATCCTGCGCTCCCTATCAGAGCTTCCACACCACTGTCTTCTACTCGCTCTTCCTCTCGTCTTTCTCTTCCTACCGATCTTCGTTTTCGTTATGACAGCCCCTTTGTCCCGGAGGTACTAGTGCTTTCATTTATGGAATTTTCCAGAACTTTCTCTTCTTGCCGCACCTTCTCATTGATAGGAAAGAGTTGGAGACTGAAAAAATCTTCATATTTTGATGCGAAAGCTAAAATAGACTATATTATCTTTTTCTTCCTTTCTTCATTTCCTCAAATATAATTTTTTTTTGCCTACTTGTCGTTTTTTGTAGTACCTCAAATTTATGCGTATAAAGATTGTGGAGATTTCGGTGAAATGCTCATATGATTTTTCTTTTTTTTTTTTGGGTCTTCTTAGAAGTTATTTCAATGTTTCATAAAAGAAAAAAGGTTATTTTAACGTTTCCTTTAGTATTGAAAATTTGAGAGATTAAAGTAAAGGAATTCTACAGGATTTTGATATCAGTGTATCTTTGACAAATTGACATAATGTAAATATGAATCCGAAAATCTCTAAAAGTCTGTGTAGAGTTAAATTTGACTTTGAATTCATTAAAAAAAGTAGAAGACATGGCGTATACATTATTTGAGCAATATTACTAATTACTAATGGTTTCATTTTCTTGCAGTGCAGGTCGTGGAAGCAGTAAATATCTTGCATTCCGAGTTCAGATCTGTTGATAATTTAGTAGCATGCAATACTTCCCGTGTTCTTAAAGCTTTCCAAAATGCTCGAGTTGGATCTCACGTAAGCATGTGCTTGGACATAGATAATCATTCTGTAAATGTCTCTATGATATGTTTGGTTTCCAAAGTTATCTTGAGACTTTGCCTGTGGTTTTAAGGACGCTAACCTTCAATATATTGGTCGGAATTGATGCTATGTTATCCATTGAGCTGATACCGTTGTGTGTGGCATTTTGAGCCGAAAAAATTACCAAAGTAGGGAATCCCGCGACTTCATATTTGATTAATATATATCTGAAGTTGCATAGTAAATCTACAGCTGAAACTATCAAACCAGGCTAGAAAAGCCAACAGGTTATGATAGCATGTCTGACAAGATGGAAAAATTACTTTCTTCTTGTGTAGATGCATATGCATGTATTATGTATTTCTGTTATATAATCCCTGAGTTTTACTGAGGATGAGATTCTTTACATTAATGTGTGCCAAGCTGGTAGAAGGAGCATAGAATCCTATATACAAATTCCTCACTTCATTCGAATGGATCTTTTGTTTTCTATGTTCAATAATGTCCTTTAGATACATTATTTTGGGTTCTCTGTTCTAAATTTGGTACTTAGGAGTTTGAATGTGTTGGACCATGTTTGATCATTGATGTATTTGATTGGATCTAAATCACTGTTCTGTTTAAACTGTAAAGTTGATATGATCTGGAAGTAGTTTTTTTTAACCTATTCACATTTTTTGCCCTGCAACTCATGGCTATTATTGGTTTTTATGATGCCAATGGTTGCAACTAGCACTTTGGTGGTAGCACCGGTTATGGCCATGAAGAAGCTGGGGGACGAGAGGCCCTTGATCAAGCTTTTTCAAATATTGTTGGGGCTGAATCAGCTATAGTTCGCTCTCAGGTTTTCACTTTTCCTAACGTTACTGTTGTTTCACGTACTTTGTAATGAAATGAATGATATAAAACATTAGTAGTCATAAATGTTTTCTTCTTATCTTCAGTTCTTCTCAGGTACCCATGCTATTACATGCGCTTTATTTGCTCTTTTGAGGCCTGGGGATGAGGTAACACAATTTTTTGTACAATTTGTTATCTTCACTTGTGCACAACTTATTTTGACAGCCTTATTATGTCATCTAGTCCAGTTGATAATTGATTACTGCAGTACTGGAATATGATTTAGACTGAAATGGCTGTCAGCTTTTGGCAGTTGCTGGTGCACCCTATGACACCTTAGAGGAAGTGATTGGAAAGAGGGACTCTGGGGGACTGGGTTCTCTTCAAGATTTTGGGGTGAAATACCGAGAAGTTCCGGTACGATCATGATATGATACTATTTATTTATTGATGGTTATAATTTATGAAGCTCCTGAAAATTTTTTATCAGCTTGCCGACGATGGTGGACTTGACTGGAATACCTTGATGGTTGCTGTCAAACCCAGAACGAAATGTGCACTAATACAGAGGTCATGTGGATATTCATGGCGTCAGAGTTTGAGTGTCAATGAAATAGGGAGGGCAATAAAGATAATCAAAGTAAGGTTCTTGGTATTGTACTTTTCTTTATAATCATATGCTTATAAGTTAGCACTCTTCAAGGCAACTACCCAGATTTGTATAAATTGTCAGCTAACACAATTGCACATTTTCAAGTCTTGTAGTTTATCTATCTAAATTACTAGAGTTCTATGCCTCTTTGTTTTATTTATCAATGATAATATAGTTTTAGAGAACAAGAAAAACAAATGTTTGGAAATTCTTTTCAGAATATTAATCCTATATTCCTATGTTGCATATAAATAATGATAACTTTTATTCTGCATTAAAGAATTGGAATTATAACATTAGCATCAATCATAGCCTTAAAAGTCTTTGTTTTGTTTTTTTTTTTTTTAAATAATAAAGGCATTGCATATAGGGGAGAAAGACAAGAAGGCATTATTGGTAACATTTTTAAGCAGATAAAGTTATAAACTCAGTAATCGATCAGCATGCACAGCTACCCGGTATCTTGTGTGCCCATAAAGTCTTCACTTCATGAAACACTCCTTTGAATGTGCGAATGCAGGAAGTAAAAATATGCCCAGTTGACATTTTTAGTTTTATCCATATATATAACAAAACCTTAGTAGCTGATTAGTCGGCAATTCCCCTATAAACAATGCAAAACCTTGAGTACACAGTAGAGGACATCGCCTGGGAAAGTAGTCCTTGTAATTTGAACATTGTACTCATGGTTTCTTTGCTCAGTGATCTACCTGTGGAATTATTGTATGTATTTGCACAGATGCAAAACCCCGACTGCTTAGTCATGGTCGACAATTGCTATGGTGAATTTGTGGAAAGCATTGAACCTCCCATGGTGGTATGTGACAGTTTGATTCTCTATGCGATTCTTCATTCTAAAACTCTCTGTTATTTATTGTTCTGCCCGTTGGTTTTCAGGGTGCAGATTTGATTGCAGGAAGTCTGATAAAGAATCCAGGAGGAACAATTGCACCATGTGGTGGATATGTTGCTGGGAAAAGAAAATGGGTTGAAGCAGCTGCTGCTCGTCTTTCTGCACCCGGGCTCGGTGTAGATTGTGGCTCAACACCAGGTGATATCATGCGGTCTTTTTTCCAGGGATTGTTTCTTTCTCCTCAAATGGTCGGGGAGGCAATCAAGGTACGGGAATTCTGCATTTTGATGAGAGAGTTTGTACTTTTCTTCCTTTTATCTTATAGTGAGAGTTTTTGTACTCTATGTAAAGGGTTCCTTCCTGATCGCTGAAGTTATGGCATCTAAAGGTTATGTAGTACAGCCACTCCCACGTGTGCCTCGTTGTGATACAGTGCAGGTTTTTCCCAGTGATTGTATTCTGTTTTCCTGCCATTAAATAAAAAATTTTGTATTTATCTTCAATTCTATGCTTTATAGGCCATACAGCTAGGAAGCCGGGAGCATCTGCTTGCTTTTTGTGAGGCTGTTCAGAGAAGCTCCCCTGTTAGTTCATATACCAAACCGGTTGCCGGCACAACTCCTGGTTATGCATCAGAGGTCTCTCCAAATCATTTTACATACTTAAAATTTAGGATCTTTCATGTTGCCAATATGTCTTTGTATTTCCTAACCGACATTGGTAATGGTTTTGATATCTAATCTTAGGTGATCTTCGCTGATGGAACCTTTATTGATGGGAGTACTAGTGAGCTTTCATGTGATGGGCCACTTAGAGAGCCATTTGCTGTATTTTGCCAGGTGTGTGCCTTTGTACATTTTAATACTACCTTTGATCGGATGTTGTTGTTAGTCTCTCCAATGGATGATAATCTTTTACGACTTAATTTAGTGCCACATGATTGTTTCCTTCCAAAAAAAGCGAGAAACTAGTAACAACCTAGTTTAGAGAGGTCTACTCTTTGTCCTCCGTGTTTATGGAGATTAGACTCTGCTATCAGCGAAACATACTCCTTGTACCTAGGTTTGTCCAAAAAACCCGGCGGTCTGGTTGGTCTAGTTCGACCTGACCCGATTTGGACAAAAAATTTTGGTTCAAGACAATTTGGCCGGACCGGACCAGACTGCTCGAGTTGGATCGGATTTCAGTTCAAGAACTTAGACCCCTTGGACTAGTCTGGTCTTACCCGATTTATTTATTTATTTTTAGTTTTTTGTAAATCACCACTATACTTTGCATTTAGCCACTCACTGAAGTTTGAGCATCCTAATGTGCTTTTCAACTTATAGGAATCACTTTTCACTCACTCACTTTTTATTACTTTCGGAGCTTTAGTAAAACCAAAGCTAAAATATTGCCTCCTAAAAAGGTATTAAAAAAAAAAAAAAAGGACTACATGGACTAGTTAGGTAGTCTGTCAGTCCGGTCCAACCCAACCTCGGCTGGTACTAGACAAGACCGGACCTCAGGCTAACTTGTTTAGCCAAGTCAGCCTGATGTCCTATCAGGCTAGACCTCGGGTTCATCTCCAACCCCGGGTTGATCTCCAACCCATTCTTTGGACATCCTTACTATGCCTCGTCCAAAAAAATTAGTAATAAATTTGACGTGGCGTGCTTATTTTTATTTCATGATCCAAATGCAGGGTGGCACCCATTGGACTCAATGGGGACTAGTTCTTGGAGAAATTTTGAAGTCTATATGATCAAGTGGATGACAAGATTGAGATTGGTTAAGTAAATTGTTTCCCATTTTTGCTTCACAAGCGAATATACGTAGCCTACAAAAATGATTTGCCTATGAGAAAATTATGGCGAGAAGGGTTGTGCTACATGAAAGAACTGAAACTGCTTGTGAAGGCTGGCTGGTTGAAAATTTTGGTAAAGGGTTGTTTGTTGTAACGATTTTATTGAATGTCCCCAAAGGGGCATGCCCTTTCTGCTGTTAATTCAACTCTTGTCTTGTGGTCAAATAGAGAAAAATATTAAAAAATTAAAATTGTTTCCCATCCTTTGATTTTTTTTTTCTTTCTATTTTTGTAGTTGTATATTCTTCACATCAAATTTTAACAATAGAAGTTAATTTATACTTAAAAGTTTTAATTTGATAATGACATTTTAGAACCACTACATCAATTTAAGACAAAATTTTGATATTTCTATATATATTCAAACAAACATTTCAATATTTCAGTAAAGGACGTATAAGAATGTTTTATAATAAAATTTAGAAGTTTTGCAATTTTTTTTATTTCAAAGTGAAATAATAAAAAGTCGGATGATATCTCAAATAAAATGTCTATGATGGACAAATTCAATCAGGATTTAAACCATTTTTACCTTTCATTTCATTTCTTGTATCTTCATTTGAAATGGCTTTTCCTCTCAGTTCGTCCTCTTCTTTTCCACCTTGACTGATTTTGTCGTTTCCAATCCAAACCATAAACAAAGGAATCCAAACCATAAACAAAGGTGGTGAGAATAAAGATACTCAGCAAGAAAAAAGAGCAGAGACAGGAAAGCCTGAGCGCGCCTGGGAGCTGTATCTAAGATGAGGAGACCGAAGCTAGAAGGGTCCAAGTACCCGTCAAGTGGACAACTTTCAAAGTCGCCTAAGAAAAATAGAGAAAAATATTGAAAAACTTGAATTGGTTTCTTAAGGTTTTGATGAGGACCTTCATCTTTTTTGAACAAGGGTTTTTCTACGAGTACTTTGTAGTTGTATATTGTTATCACCAAAGGTTTGCAATACTAGTTAATTTATACCTTTAACAATTATTACATTTAATAATGACTTCTTGGGACCAACAGATCAATTTAATTTGGATTTAAGACAAAACACATTTACAGTTCCTTGAATGTTTCATATTAAAATTTAGAAGATTAGTTTTGTAATCTCTCCTTTTAGGGAAAAATGATAAAAGCTCCTGATTAACGGAATTGAAAGAGATGAAATCTTCTAATTTCTTGTCCTTTATTTCTTGTTTATTATTATTATTTTTTTAGCTAATAATCGCATTGCTGAAAGAGGGATATTCATAATGTTTCATATTTCTGCAATTTTCCCCGGCACAAAGCCAATGCATGCATGATGAGAACCAAAACATACAAAATTTATCCCTAGATAAATGAATGTTTGCGATCTTAACAAATAGAGGAACAATAGAATGAGGGATACTCAACTACAACATAAATAAACCAACAAGGGTTGAATCTAGTGAAAAGAGATAATTCCTCAATAAATCAAGGCTCGAATCCTTATTAAGAAAAATGTTTACATTTGATGCTCAACCATATCTCAAACAAAATTTCCTTTAATACAAGATATCTATATGCAAGCCAATAAATAATAAACTCTCACATAAATTAGCCCAAGCTTTTGCAATCAGGATCCAATATCTAGCTCAACTTTCTATTTGATGGCATAAATTGACAAGAACTCAAATGTAAAGGACTACATACAAAGAATCACTCTTAGACAATTTTAGTACAAGGCGTGACGTGAGAAACATCACTGTCAAAACATAATATTACAATTGCAATGTTACTCTAGTCACCAACCATACTCTTCCAAGAAAGTGTGTTTCCCTAGCACAAAATGAATATAAATTCCATTAGAGAAGCTAGGCTATATGTTTGGATATAAATTCCATCAACCAGATAAGTAGGCTATAATTTTGAGTGGTAAAAGTAAAACCAACCTTCTTGTCATAGCTTTGGGGATTCAATCCACATCTTTTATTTCTGCTTCAACATCAATTGCTCTGACAGAATCTTTTTCTGTCACACCAGAAAAACAATGGCACACAACAAAAATTAAGGATCTCCAGAGAAAAAGGTAAGGGCTGAAGAAAATTGTACTTGAAGGGCAAGGCCACAAGCCTAAGAAAGATCATACCATCTTTTGAACTGGAGAAGTTATTAAATGCCTCTCCAAATGGTGTAGATTGGTTGGAAAATCTCACAAATTCTTTTACAAACTCGTTGCCCACAACTGTTATCAGGGTGAAATTCAAACAGTAAGAAACATGCACAAGCATGAATATTTTAAAACAGTTATATTTATAGCTTTCAAAATCATGCAATGCCTTTTATCACAAGAATATGTCGAGGCATCACTATGAAACGAATAGTAGTTATCTTGTGGCAAAGAAAAGGGGTCGATTAACATTTGTGCAACTACATTAAGCAGATTAATCATCATTAAAAAACCTCAAATGGAACAAGTTGGTTGTTGGAAACATACTTTTGACTTTTGAGTTAATATTTCAATTTTATGGTCACATGTCAATTGCAACTTCAGATGTTTCACTTTTCTCAACCAAAACTAGAAGCCATATCAGAAGTATATAGAATATACTCTTATCCTTAATATAAAACATATTTACCTAATTTGATTAAATTACAGAAGTTAGTTGAGTTAGTTAATCTAATATGTATTTTCTAAAATGTCCTAATCATCTTTCTCAATTCCCCCATTCCCTTGTCTCCTTGATGATTGTTGACGGAGCATCAATAGGAGTAAATTAGGGAAAGATTAACAAATATGAAAACTTGGTCTTCTCTTTACGACCAACATCAATTTCCTAAATATGTATTATATTAAAAACCGGAGGAGTAAAATACAAATGATTGACACTAAGACAGTAAGACATCTGAAGAACATTAGAGAAATTAGGTTTAGCTCATGGGAAGAAATTCACTGTTTTCCATGTTTGGCAACTTCATTATACTTCAGAATTTGAATGGTGGGAGACATATCCTAACTGACAGTAGTAACCAAGAAAGTAGAAGTCATGAAAATATCAACAAAGTATGTAGAAAGTGTATGCGCCAAAGCATGAGCAAGTATGATACTCAGAAAAATATTATTCAACAAATTATGAACAACCACCAACCTAAAAGTAGACTATTATATGCATGCAGAGAATAATAAATATCCTCGTACACCACATGTCAAGTCATGCAAGGCATTCTTTAAATCTTAATTTAGAAGGAAACTTAGAACAAAGACAATTCTAGCATACTGTAGGGGATTGAATTCTTCTAAAAAATGGGGAAAAAATTACAAGACTATTTTTCTAAAACAGGATAAGTGATCAACAAAAATTGGAAATTAAACCATTTAAGCATTGTAAGGAAGAATTATACAAGAGAATAGACGGCCACAGGTGGTTTTATGCTTCACCATCAACAAACGCCCACAGTATAATACTGAATACAAGAGGTAGGGAAAGCTGCAGGACATAAAACTAAGTAAAACAAGAGGTCAAGACAATGCCCTTACCAGAAAACGGCAGACCACAGAAGGGGCGCAGCTGCAAATCATCATTTAGAGATCTGGAAAATATCACCAAAATGAAAAGGTGACCGATTAGAGAAAATTTTCTTTTTTAAAAAAAAAATCCTTATTAACCTGTTTCAAACAAAACTTACTTGAAAACCTGAAATGTATTTCCGCAATTGGGGCACTGCATAAGGTACAAATAACTTTAGGACAGGCTAATACTGCTTTGAACATTTATAATAACATGATAGTAACATAATGACACAACACCGTGCTTTCTTGGCATAAGGTTTTTC
This sequence comes from Acacia confusa, assembly GCA_037074495.1. NCBI lineage: Eukaryota > Viridiplantae > Streptophyta > Magnoliopsida > Fabales > Fabaceae > Acacia > Acacia confusa. Next base: position 9,492,004 of record CM073509.1, read on the forward strand.
CTCACTGTTAGTAAGTTCTACCTTTGTATTATTTTTACTTAAACAAGAAATGTACTTTTCCCTTGAAATTTTTTCCTCAAAAAATAATCAATTTAGAAGAAAGAAGAAGAAGAAGAAGAATTCTTGTCAATCCTAGATTCGAACCCAAGAATTTAATTAATCATATCAAAGATAAGGAAAGAACACACCAACTAAAGCCTAAGGCAGCAAATCCTGAAACAAAACATTGCAATCTGAAAATATGGCTCTACGCAGAAATAAGCTCTGCAGCGATCCAACAAAACAGTAATAATATCAACTGATCCATAAATAGTGATATAAATAATCAAGGAATTCCGTAGTGAAGAATTACAGAAGCCTCACACTGCCTTGCATTATATCACGGCCAGCCCACCAGAGGAAAACACTAATACCAACTATTGGTACTAACACAGCAAAGATCTGCATTAAGGAAAAGCAATAAAAAAAGACGATCAGATTCATTTACATGGACTGGTTTTAGTGTAAGAGGCCCATCCAAGAACAAATGAAAGAGATTTCTAAAAGAGGAAAAACAAGAGAGAACATATCTACCAAAAAGAACACGGACCATTCTATTGACTAAAATAAGTAGCACTATTGTTTTTACTGGCAAATATCAGTAATGAGAGATTAATCAATGAAGTTAATCCCAACCTCTTGAACTGGTGAAGTATCAACTTAAGACCAAGATATTAATCACCAGAAATAAAAATATATCAAGCACTTTTCTCCAAACAATAAGAAACTAATATGTTGGCTTTCAATTCAGCCAGTCTCTGCCAGGGGGAGTAACATGAAGGGCTGGAAACTCTCATTCTTGATTCTGCTTTCACATATCTGCCTTCTCTTGTTCTAAAGTGGTGTGCTATTTCGTGAACTTCGTGTGCATAAAGTTCTTGAATAGTGATTGTTATATTCTTATTTCCTGCCAATTCGAACCTCTGACCATTTGGTTAAATGCACAGTACACAAAACAAATGGCTGGAAGTCATTTTGGCGGGGATTGTTATATTCCATGATAGTCCCGATCTTATCGATTGCTTGCTATATTCTAAAATTCATATACCAAGTTTATAACTAACTCTTAATTCAGAATAACAGCAAGGTGGAGGATGATGAAAGGTACAAAAATAAACATCAATCATGTGTCAATCTAGCCAAAGAATTATCAAAACTTATTTGTTTCTCCTTAAACAAAATTAGTAGAGACATGTCAATTCCTTAATATCAATTTTTAATATTGCACAACAATCATGCTTAAGTATAAGCTCATTAACTATGAACACAGCACAATTTGAAGGCAGGCCAAAAGGAAAAGACTAATACCCAAATGGAGACCATTGCATCTAAAATCCAGCCAAGCTGTCCAGTCATTGAGAGATAAGCTAGTCCAACGGCTAGAGCAAGATTCCCCAAAATTTTAGTATTAGCACCGTTCTCAGTTTCGTCACCACTGTCAAAGCCAAAACCCTGATTACTCCTCACCAAAACCACTCTTTTATTTCCCTTCCCCTTGCACCCCTTCTCATTCAACAAAACCCCATTTCTAGACCCACTTCCTCCATAGAAAGACAGGCTCTCCCAGCTTGCTCTCAACTTGAAACTCCGCCAGCGAAGAGAAGCAAGTCTAGTTTCCCTTGGAAAGAAAGACAAAGATGGTTTCTCCTTGAATAAGTCGGCACGGAAGGAAATGGGCTCGGAAGTTGAGAATTTGATGATGGAGATTTGCAAAAGTGAAGTGTTCATGGGAAAATTTAGTGTAGAGGATCTTAGAACGTAACCTGGAGATTTCCACATGACCCCACAACATTCGTTTATGGAGAAAATTTTCTTCCGGCAGTCTGAGCTCTCTTATTACTCTTCTTGGCCTCCTTCCGTCCCCGCCACGTCGGATACTAATTTCTGGATACTGCTCCTATGATGAGTTATGGCTATTTTGGATAGAGAATCTATCAAATATTTGTTTTTAATTTTTTTTGGTAAGAAAAAGTTTTGGAAGGATGCAACACCAGTACAGCCCCGGGCTCTATGAGTACTTATTAAGGACTTACGAGATTGTCTGCCAAAGGAATTGGTAGAGTGGATCGAACCCATGACCCAATGGCCTAATCCTGAATCCCTTACCATCTGTGTCAATGACATATTTGTTTTTAATTGAATTGACTGGTTGAGTTTATCTTTTTTTGGTTGAAAACTGGTTGAGATTTAACCTTCTTTTTTTTTTTGTTAGCACAGAAATATTAGCAATTTGTTTTTCAACAAATTTCAGTGCAAATTCAACATGCACTAAAGAAAAAACTATTTTGAGTTTGAACCCCATAAAAAATGAGTTTATAATTAACAATGTTCATTGTTTTTCAAACATTAATATTTACTTTTCAATTTTTACCATTATTTCACTTCACTTTGTTTCTGACAAACCATTAAATTTTGACAAAAGAAGAATTTTAAAAAGGAAAAAAACAGAAAAAAACAATTAAAATTTGTAAAACACAAATAAGGAATTTGAATATCAGTAATTTCAAAAAGACTTACTCCTTCTAATCCTTAATATAAGGCACCAACTACCAACATTTTTTTATCCTTATTATAAGGCACCAACTTACTTTAACTAACTCATTTATTACTATTTTCTCAATATACCCTCATTTTTAACTAACTCATTTAAATCTATATCATTAAGGTAGGGGTGAAGTTGGAAACATTTATTCATTCTGGACCTAATTAATGAGTTAACTTCCATTTCTTGGTTTGTGAAAAATAGTAGTTAGTGTCTTACAATAAGCACCAAAGGGAGTATGTGCAATTTTGAAATGATGCAAAATTTAAGAAAATAACTAATTGCCCTTAAATATTTTTAAATAAAAATCCTCAACCTCTTTGCCGGCTGCCGGAGCTCCAACACTAATGATCAGCGACAGCGGTCGTCGTTGGAGCTCCACTGACTTGGTCGGTGACCTAATATATATATATTTTTAATTTCTCAATCAAAAGTATTTAATATAGATTACTGAGTTATTAATATAGATACTAAAATTGTAAATAAGATTCACCAGAACTCTAACAGTCTCATATATTTTTTTAGAATTTCTCAAACAAAAGACGCCAAATAAATAATTGAATTGATAATATCGAAACTAAAGTTATAAATATGGTCGACCATAACTCTGACGGTCTCATTTATTTTTTTGAATTTCTCAAGAGAAAGTAGTCAATATAGATACTTGAGTTGTTAATATAGATACTAAAGTTATAAAAAATATGAGATTGTTGAAATTCCAGTTGACTTTATTTATAACTTTAATATCTATATTAAGAATTTAAATATCTACATTGACGACTTTTACTTAAGAAATTCAAAAAATATATATGAGACCAACGGAACTCCAATCAACATTATTTATAATTTTAATATCTATATTGACAACTTTTACTTAAGAAAGTCAACTTTATTTACAACTTTATTATTTATATTAACAACTCAAATATATATATATATATATATATATATATATATATATATATATATATATATATATTAACAAATTTTGTTTGAGAAATTTTATAAAAAAATAAATAAACAAACAAATTAGGCCACCAATTGCTAGTCACCGATTGTCAGTGCCAGCTAGGTCTGTGGAAGCTCTAGTGATGGCCATCACCACTAGTCACTCGCGGACGACAATGGGGTTGGGGATTTTTAATTAAGAAAACTAAAAATAATTAAATAAATTTTGAAATTTTGAAATATTTTAAAATTCTAAATCATTTCTTTTGAAATTATTAAAATTCAATGTATTTATCTTTTACCAATTTTGATTAAAAAGAGATGCCAAACGAAGAGAGAAATTAGTAAGGTAGAATCAATTATCAATCATGCCCGTTAAAAGAGGGGTTCTTTTCAGAGACCATTTAAGGAACATAAAGGCTAAAGCCCTTAGGAGAGGGAGTGGTTATAACACCTACTTGGAGGGAAAAAAACCACAACAAACAATACTTACTAGCTCCGGTCTTTTTCTTAAAATCTTACTACGTTAATTATTTTGTAAGATTAAGAAAATTGGTTAGAGTTGGTTAAATGTTAAAAACTTCATAAGTTTTTCAATCATCAAGGTTTGGTCACGACAACATCGAAGACTTGATCTTCAAATTACATTGATGATCTGGAGCATCATCTGCTGCTTTTAGGACACCAACTATGAACACTCACTTAGACCAAAATATCCAGAATACAGGTGATCTCAAGCAAGTTGCTACTCATTTTGAGGGGTACAAAGCTTTTGGTACTCACTTATAATGGCAACCATCTTGCTTTTAAGGGAAATTCGCAGAAATAACTTTGGAAAAAAAAATTGTGAAAATGGACGACCGTACAAAGTATTTGTGGAAGTAACCCAGTTGGTGGCGCCACGTCATCGGGCGCCACACGTGGCGCCACGTGGCGTGGCGGCACTTTGTGTGTGACGTGCCACGTGGGCACGCCACAAAGTGGCGCCGTCACGTGGGGCGCCACTTGTGGCGCACCCACGTGGCGCGCCACACAAGAGGCGCCAGCTGTGCTGGCGCCTCTTTGAAAAAAATAAAAATAAAATAATGCAGGGCGCGTCAGCGCCCTGCAAAAGCTGCCTCGGGGGCAGCTTTTCGCTGCCCCTGAGGCAGTAGGAATGCTGTGGGGGGTTCACGCCCCCCACAGTAATTTACAAAAAAAAAAAAAAAAATTTGGTTATTTAAAGAGGTGCATCCGAGAGAGTTGAGAGAGAGAGCTGGAGATTATTTAAGGTATGTTATTTATTGTATAAGATTATTTACGTAGCTAAATTAGGATCTTTTAACAAATGTTCTTCATAAAATGTGTTATATCTCTACTTGTCTCTACAATGATGATAATATTCTGTGGGGTAGAACAAATGTTAGAGTTAGAATTTTTTAGAGGTTCTAAGTTCTGACAATAGAAGACTTTATTTATGTAGTAAATGATTAATAATAAATTTTAGACGATTTATATGTATTTTTTGTTTGTTTTAAAAATTTAAAACTAATTTTTAAATTTAAGAAGTTTAAGATTGTTGTATTATAGGATATTTGGCCCGATTAAATGTTGTGCAAATGGTATATTTGGGTTCATAGAGATATTATGGAAATTTTAATCGGTTTAGTTTTCAAATTATTTAGTAGTACATTAGAGAAAATACCAAGGTAGGATGAGAAACTTAAATTAAAAATAATTATTTGCACATATTATGAATTTTATTTATTATTTTAATTTTTGTTCTTATTTGTTGATTTTTATTTGTTTTAAGTAAATGAATCTGTATTTGTTGAATAATTTTCATTATGATAATATGCTATTTATTATTTGTGTTATTATTATATGTCATGAATTTTAATATTTAAATTAATTTTTTGTTCTTACCATTATATTATTTTAGGCATTAATAAGTAACTTTGAATAATTTTACTAATTATGAAATTTGATTTTTTTTACCATTTTTTATTATTATTAAATAAATTTCGTTTTTTAATTAATTTATTTAATGAATTTTAATTATTTCATTAATTTTTGGTAGATTATGTTAAATATGTTATTTTGAATATTATTATTACATATTATTATTAGTTTCATTTGATTATTAACTTTTGTTATTATTAAATAATTTTTAATAGTCTTCCATATTATGAATTTTGATTTTTCATGAAGTTTAATTATTATCATTATATAAACTTTGTTATCTCTATTATTAAAATATACTAAGAATTGTAATGTTTAAATTAATTTTTGTTAGATCATATTATATATGTTATTTTCATTAGAATTGTTATATATTATGAGTTTTCAATTTTTTTATTATTTTTTGTTGATATCAAATAATTTTTAATAATCTCACAGATTATGAATTTTTATTTTATTTCCAAAGTTTTATTATGATTATATAAACTTTGTTATCTCTATTATTAAAATATATAATTTTGAATACTTGTACTTATCAAGAATTTTGAATTTTTTTGAATTTGTTTTCATTATTGTTACATAAATTTTGCAAATGTTACTATTATTATTAAATATTATGAATTTTAATATTTAAATTAATTTTGTGTTCTTAGCATTATATTATTTTCGGCATCAATAAATAGCTTTGAATAATTTTACTAATTATGAAATTTGATTTTTTTGCCAATTTTTATTATTATTAAATAAATTTCATTTTTTTTAAATTATCATATAAACTTTGTTAATTTTATTATTTAGACTAATTTTTGTTAGATTATATTATATATGTTATTTTGATTAAAATTATTGTATATTATGAGTTTTCTAATGTTTTCTCTAATTTTCGTTCATATTAAATAATTTATATTTAAATTTTTTATTTACACATTATGAATTTTGAGTTTTTATTTTATTTTCTTCATTATTATATACATTTCTTTAAATTTATTAGTATAATATATTATATATTTTAATTTTTAGATTAATTTTTGTCACATTATATATAATATATTTTGTTTATTATTTTCTCATATTATGAGTTTTCATTTTTTTATTAATTTTATTTATTATTATAAAATTCTGAATAATTGAGCTTATGAATAATTCTGAAATTTTTTAATTTATTTTCATTGTTATTATATAAATTTCGTTAATATAATTATCACTACTAAAGATTACGAATTTTGATTTTGTCATTAATTTTTTTCACATTATATGATATATGTTTTTTTATTACTTTTTCTTATTTTGAATTTTGAATTCTTTGTTTCCATTATTGTTGCATAAATTTTGCAAATGTTACTATTATTATTAAATATTATAATTTTTTGTGATTAATTTTCGTTACCTTATAATAAATAATTAGTAATTTAATAATGTGTTATATGTGAGGTAAATTTGTGTTAGTCAAATGGCTTATCAACCCGACCCCACAATTCATCCCGGCCCTAAAGAGTGGGGAGTTCTTGATGAGGAGGTGCAGCGGTCACACCGATCACAAGTTGTGTGGAACGAAGGAGATTGTGCTCCCTTGAGGGTGAGGCGAGCTGCACAAGGACCGGGAGATGTCCATGACCCAGACGAACTCCCACATGAGTTGCAGCAGCACCTTCACCGGGCAGGGTTTTGGCACGTGTCTCGCATGAAGAGACTCAATGTATGATTCATTCTTAATGTAATTAATTATATTCTTCTAGTTGTCTGTACATGTTACGGATAATGAATACGATTACATATTTGATCTCTACTTTTATGTTGGTGCAGATTGACAAAGACCTTATTACTGCTTTGGTTGAGAGGTGGAGGCCGGAGACTCACACCTTCCATATGCCAGTTGGTGAGATGACCATTACTTTACAAGATGTAGAGGCCATTTTAGGTCTGTCCACTGAGGGTCGAGTAGTTTCCGGTAGAACGCATGCCAACTGGGGAGCAGTCATGCATCAATACATGGGTCTTACTCCCAGTGAAGAGTACTTGAACGGCGGAAACATCAAGATGAGGTGGTTTGCTGCCCATTGGGGCCGATGGGATGAGCACTCAGATACTATACAGGGTCAACTCTTGTACACACGTGCCTACCTCATGCGCCTATTCGGTGGATTTTTGTTGTGTGACAAGTCTAGCCACGAGGTAGCTTGCCGATATATACAATTACTGGGCGGTGACCTCTCGGATACTGCAGGCTACAGCTGGGGGTCTGCGGTACTTGTTACACTATTTCGCGAGATCTGCCAGGCCACGGCAGCTGAAGCGCACGACATTGGGGGTTGTTTGTTATTGTTGCAGATATGGGCTTGGTCCAGATTTCCTCCCATATCATTTCCCATTCCAGAGCCCAGTCTCGATGGTGGTCATTATGGACACAGGTTCAATGGTGTACATGTGCAGTCGGTGCGCCGTGAGCTAAAGACATACCGCATAGAGCTTGACCAGATGGGGCGCAACAATGTATGTATAATAAATTTGAGCTCACGAAATGGCATAAAGATTAAACTAATTCGTGCTATATACGTTACCACCTGTTTACATGTGCAGGTTACATGGGAGCCATATTTAGATGTCGGGTATGAGTTCATGGGTGCAGATGTTGACACACAGGACATGTGGAGGGCGGTGACACCCATAATTGCCTTCCACATTGTCGAGATGCACCAGCCCGATCGGTGCATGCGGCAATTTGGCATGCAGCAACCCATCCCCGACGCGGCCGCACAGCTTAGAGGTGCTCACGATCTAACCTTACGTGGTAAGTCCACTGAAGATTGGGAGGTGAAGCTGGACTGCTACATTCAGTATTGGAACACAAGTCATGAGCACATCTGCACTACAGATCCACAGGAGGGGCCGATGTCCCCGAACGCGGAGTACATGACGTGGTACTTCACCCGTACCCGCAGGTTTATGACGAGGCAGGTGGCGAAGCTCGGGCATGTGGTATGTAATTATGTTGCTTCCTTATTTTTTTTTTCTTTCCACATGTTTCATATAAAATTTATGTCATTTACGTTATTATGCAACTGCAGGTACAAAGTGTGGAGTGGATTTGGTGGATGTGTTCCCCGCAGTTTGAGGCTGAATTCAACAAAAGGGATGTGCAGAAGATCTGCCAACAGTTGCTCGCTACGTTTAGAGAGTTTGGACGGGTAGCCGAGCCTGGTCCTAGTGCACCGATGGGGTTGTTAACTGGTGTACCCGATGCGGTTATAGAGGTCCCGCCCCGTGCGAGGGAGGGACATGGAATTGCCAGACGAAGAGTACAGCACCCTGCACAGCCATATAAGATACCACAGCCAAGGCCGCGCGGTGGAGGTGTATACAGGCCACCATTAGGTTTCAATATGGCATATACGCCTGTTACGTGGGACCCAGATCACAGTTCATGGGTGGAGACGTCGTCGGATGAGCATCCAGAGACTACTGCACACTCCCCTACAGAGATGCCATCCCATGTGTCTCCGTGTATGCCTTCAGACCCACGTGTGCCACCGCCGATGCATCCACCCCCTCCGTATATCCCACCGGTGGCGCCAGTGATGTACGCGCCCACGCCGGGTTACGGGTCGGTGCCAGAGATGATGTTTGGGGGCCAGACACAAATTCATCACACTTATCCGTGGCCATCGTACAGCCCACCGACCGACTTCTCTGGTTTCAGTGCATACCAGCGGCCATATGACCATGCTTTCACGGGCGCCCGTGGGTTCCAGCCATACGAGCATGGGCAGAACAGTTGTGACGTGGCTATCGCGGGGTTGAGCCATAGTCCATATCAGTCCGGACTGCACGTGATCACACCGGTTGGTGCACCAGGCCCGAGCCAAAGTCTGCACCAGGCAGGTCACCAGACAGGCGATGACTCCGTGGACACCTCAGACGACTTCATGCGGGTGGCTGTAGAGGATTTCCGCCATTGCCACAATGATAACGCCCCTCGGAGGAACCCCGATCGTGATGCGCGATCAAGACAGTGGCCTGCTTATACTCCCCCATGATGACCTTTCGCTACATTATGTTAAATTTGAGCAAATTGTACAATCACTTTATTGTACTTGTTTCTGTATTTAATCAGTTTGTAGTGTTTATTTTCCAGACTTTATTTAAATAATATAGTACGTTGAATAAATCAAAAAAAGGAGAAGCCAAAACAAATCAAACAACTTTATTGTCCACAGTATTAGGTTATTTTGTAATCAAATGAGAAAATAATGTAAAACAATAAATGAGGCACAAACAAAGGCTTGAGAATAAATATGAAAAATGGGATTAAGAGTAAATAGTTATTCTTACGTTCAAAAAAATGTACGTACAATGTAATATAAAAATTATTGTCTTTCATCAACTACGTGCCTCGTAGGACATGCACGCCTGTTATGTCCAGTCTGTCTACATATAGTACATCTAGTTCGACTGGAGCTAGGTTGGACCTCCACCTCATCCATCTCATTTCAAATACGGGTAGATTTAGGGCGCCCTTTACCACGCAATCTTGAAACATCGGGGATAATCTTGGGTCCGTCAGCGGGCGGTATTCCGTCTTCACTTCCGATCGGCTGAAATGGTGAACAGTAAACCTGCATAATGTGGTAGATCGAGAATACCGGATCCACGTACTGTTGCGCATCATGGGCTACAGCTGAACATGCAGCAATTACATGACTACACGGGAATTTGAATGCTTGAAACCTCCCACACTGGCATTTCCTCTCGGTCAAGTTGACAGAGTATAAATCGCCATGATCATCAACTTCAAACGTGCTCCGCCCCGGGTCGTAAACCTGTACACGCATCGATGTTGCCTTCTCTCCATTCTTAGTCAATGCTTCTCTAATAACACTCGAAAAATACTTTCCGCTGATGGTGTCTTGTTTTGCTTTCGTCCCTCTTTTAAACCAATAAGCAGCAAGTCGTCGATATGTGCATTTCACCAACGATGTTATTGGCATGTTCCTAACTCCCCGGAAAACCTTATTGATTGATTCAAACAGGTTGGTTGTCATATGACCATATCTTCGCCCTTCCTCATCATAACTCCGACACCATTGCTCTTTTGGGATTCTCCCGATCCATTCGGCCACTTCAGGGCTATGACCGCAAAACTGAGTATACGATTCATCAAAGTGGATTTTGCTTGGCATATATGCTGTAAAGAAGACAGAAAGACATAACGTTAGTCGTGACATACGGTAAAGGTTAAAAAATAAGTCAATCAACATCACCATGAACATATTACCCAGGTGCTTTAAGGTTTTCTGCAATTGCTTGTCCTTGAAGCGTGTAGCGAAATTGCTCGCAACATGACGTATGCAAAACATATGGTACGCATAAGGAGGCTGCCAACCAAGTGCTGGATTCCTGACCGCTGATATTATGCTTTTGTGTCGATCAGAAATGAGGCACAAACCCACCTTATTGGTCACATGCTGTCGTATATTATACAAAAAATACTCCCATGCTTCTTTTGATTCACCTTCAACAATTGCAAAAGCGATGGGCAGGATCTCGTTATTTCCATCTTGGACGGTGGCGATCAGTAATGTCCCCTTGTACTTACCGTATAGATGTGTACCGTCCACCTGTATGACCGGTTTGCACCAGTCGAACGCCGCACGACACTGACCAAAAGACCAAAAGGTTCGGTGGAAAACACCAACCCCATTGACAACCCTCCGGTCAGCAATATACGGACCATGTTGAATATGGTAAGAGGATCCCGGGGAAAAAAAACACATATATGCGAACCAACTAGGAAGGAATGCATATGACTCTTCCCAATCACCGTAAATTTTAGCCATTGCCTTTTGTTTTGCCATCCATGCCTTTGTGTAAGAAACATGATAACTAAACATTCCGGTCACCCTTTCTTGTATCAGTGACACAGGAACCGAAGGTGATTCCCTGACCATGTCTGCAAAACCAATCATAAGCATTGCAAAGCATGAATGTTATTTATGCTCACTAAAAAACAATAATAAATTCACAAGAGCATAAATGGATTTGTGCACCGTACCGGTTATAACCTCAGATATATATGTAGAATCAAGTTGTGTGTGATACTGGGAGAGAGTCGTGCTCACACATGTATGGTTCCCACCCCATTTAGTCACCATCCAAGCGTTGCCATTCTTCGGCTTCACTGCTCTAACCCTCCAAGGGCAACCTTGTTCATGATTCCGACATTTCATTGAGAATAGCGTTGTAGTACTCTTATCCACGGTTCCTTCGTGATGAACCTTCATGCAATAATGTTTTATTGCGGCCTGAACGTCACTCTTGGACTCGAATTCTTGTTTCACATATAATGCATCCCCTCTTGCCCACGGTCCCCGGCCCAAGCCTTCTACAACAAATATATCCTCATGCGGGTACTCATTATGAATAGCGTCATAATGCGGAATCTGGCTCCAACGCGGTGTAATATCTGAAAATTCACAAATAACACCGTTTATGTGAAAACATGTTAACCAATAAAAAATTATAATATAAATTATAATATAAATTAATACAGCTTCGTAACTAACCTGGTGATGGCAACATGCTAGTATGTTGTGGCATGGCACTACCATGGTCTTCATCATCCGTATCACTATCATTTCCATCAACGTCATTTGCCAATAATGTGTCTTCATCTTCTTCTTCTCCATCGTCCTCGTTGTCAGATTCATCTACCAGATACTCATTTTCTGCTCCGTGCACATTGGTAGAATGTGTTGGATGATGTGTACCAGAATAAGTCAGGTGATATGACTCATTACCAGGGTGAAGTCTATCAAACGGTATTGGTGCACCCTCCTCTGACGTATTGATATCCACATAGAACTTAGCAAATTTATTTGTAGGACTTTCCGTAAATGTTTCACAAAACATGTCGAAGTCCTCATCATCGGCCAACTCAACCTCGGTATATTTGCCGTCCGCAACGAGAACTTTAGCCATCACACAGGATATCACCTGCTCCTGTTGCAATTTTAGCTTCTGACGGATCTTTTTAGTAAAATCTTCAAATGACATACTTCGAACAATATATATTGCTCGTTTTTCACCTTCATAGTTCAACCCGTTTGAGCTGATATTTTTTGAACCATTATAATATACAAGTGCACGAATCTTGTTCATTTTTTTCTCTACAAAATACATGAATAAGAACAAATCAAAATTGTGTAATAATAACAGAAACTAATGGAAAGTGCACATTCAAAATAACATATATAATATAATCTAACAAAAATTAATCTAAATAATAAAATTAACAAAGTTTATATGATAATTTAAAAAAAATGAAATTTATTTAATAATAATAAAAATTGGCAAAAAAATCAAATTTCATAATTAGTAAAATTATTCAAAGCTATTTATTGATGCCGAAAATAATATAATGCTAAGAACACAAAATTAATTTAAATATTAAAATTCATAATATTTAATAATAATAGTAACATTTGCAAAATTTATGTAACAATAATGAAAACAAATTCAAAAAAATTCAAAATTCTTGATAAGTACAAGTATTCAAAATTATATATTTTAATAATAGAGATAACAAAGTTTATATAATCATAATAAAACTTTGGAAATAAAATAAAAATTCATAATCTGTGAGATTATTAAAAATTATTTGATATCAACAAAAAATAATAAAAAAATTGAAAACTCATAATATATAACAATTCTAATGAAAATAACATATATAATATGATCTAACAAAAATTAATTTAAACATTACAATTCTTAGTATATTTTAATAGTAGAGATAACAAAGTTTATATAATGATAATAATTAAACTTCATGAAAAATCAAAATTCATAATATGGAAGACTATTAAAAATTATTTAATAATAACAAAAGTTAATAATCAAATGAAACTAATAATAATATGTAATAATAATATTCAAAATAACATATTTAACATAATCTACCAAAAATTAATGAAATAATTAAAATTCATTAAATAAATTAATTAAAAAACGAAATTTATTTAATAATAATAAAAAATGGTAAAAAAAAATCAAATTTCATAATTAGTAAAATTATTCAAAGTTACTTATTAATGCCTAAAATAATATAATGGTAAGAACAAAAAATTAATTTAAATATTAAAATTCATGACATATAATAATAACACAAATAATAAATAGCATATTATCATAATGAAAATTATTCAACAAATACAGATTCATTTACTTAAAACAAATAAAAATCAACAAATAAGAACAAAAATTAAAATAATAAATAAAATTCATAATATGTGCAAATAATTATTTTTAATTTAAGTTTCTCATCCTACCTTGGTATTTTCTCTAATGTACTACTAAATAATTTGAAAACTAAACCGATTAAAATTTCCATAATATCTCTATGAACCCAAATATACCATTTGCACAATATTTAATCGGGCCAAATATCCTATAATACAACAATCTTAAACTTCTTAAATTTAAAAATTAGTTTTAAATTTTTAAAACAAACAAAAAATATATATAAATCGTCTAAAATTTATTATTAATCATTTACTACATAAATAAAGTCTTCTATTGTCAGAACTTAGAACCTCTAAAAAATTCTAACTCTAACATTTGTTCTACCCCACAGAATATTACCATCATTGTAGAGACAAGTAGAGATACAACACATTTTATGAAGAACATTTGTTAAAAGATCCTAATTTAGCTACGTAAATAATCTTATACAATAAATAATATACCTTAAATAATCTCCAGCTCCCTCTCTTCTTCAGCTCCCTCTCTCAACTCTCTCGGATGCACCTCTTTAAATAACCAAATTTTTTTTTTTTTTTGTAAATTACTGTGGGGGGCGTGAACCCCCCACAGCATTCCTGCTGCCTCGGGGGCAGCGAAAAGCTTCCCCCGAGGCAGCTTTTGCAGGGCGTTGACGCGCCCTGCATTATTTATTATTTTTTTTTTCAAAGAGGCGCCAGCTGTGCTAGCGCCTCTTGTGTGGCGCGCCACGTGGGCGCGCCACAAGTGGCGCCACTTTGTGGCGTGCCCACGTGGCACGCCACACACAAAGTGGCGCCACGTGTGGCGCCCGATGACGTGACGCCACCAACTGGGTTACTTCCACAAATACTTTGTACGATCGTCCATTTTCACAATTTTTTTTTTCCAAAGTTATTTCTGCGAATTTCCCTGCTTTTAATGGTAATGGCAATAACAGTGGCTCTACTTTCAACAATCCTGACATTCTCATAGTTGGTTCTTCTTCTGAGCTTTAAGACGCATAGTCTTCTTACTCTGTTCCTGCATAACAAAATTGTGTGGGCTTTCCCAAACTTGATAGCTCTGATTTTTGGGGGTTGGCACATCGCCAATGCCAATTTCAAAAAATTGATGTTACTCCTCCAAATCAATATATACATCTCTTTGGTGATAAATGTTGGTTCAAATAGTAAGGAGTTAACTCATAATTTATAAGGTTGTAAGTTCAAATCTTACTGTCGATGTAAAGATCTTGTTGATGATTGATCTATAAATATACATCTATAAGAATTTTTTAGCCTTGAGACATGTATTAGCTTTAGTGAGCATCAGCATCCAACTTATCTAAACTTATTAGACAAAAATGACAAAAGGATATAAACCCTAATCCCAAACATTGTCAAGCTTACTCAATCATTATTCTTTCTCCTATAACTAACTTATGCTATATAGCTAATTACAATAAAGGTCATTGAAAATTTTACAATATACTAGATCTGATATTTAATATAAGACTTAACTAACTAATTTGAAGAGATAGATAAAGTTAAATAAATTACTTAATTATAGCATATATAACATTATCTCTCTAAAATACTTACGTGCATCAATAGATTATATAAAATTTTACAAGTCAATCAAATTAGTTTGGAAAAAAATTATTCATATAAATACTTCAAAATAATTTATTTAGTTCATAATCCCCTCAAATCAGTCCATTAGATTTTATATTAAAGAATGGAGGTAGTATTGGTTAGTTACCCTTTTGATTGGTATAGCATATTAGAAATAGAAGATGAAAAATTCAGTATAAAGAAACAAGGACATTTTTGGAGATCAGATATAAATGATTCATTAAATTTTTAAACGATATCATGTTAAAGACTCTGAGCGAAAAAACAAAAATATTATATTAAAGACCAATAAATATGATCTTATAAATAAGACTGGACGGAGTACCATACTTGTATAAGTAAGGAATCAACGTGCTAATTTTTGGTGCCAACTGGGGTTAGCTTAACTGGTAAAAATAGGTTAAAATACAAGTAATGATCATCACATATGCCAAGATCAAATTGTATCTAACAAAAGTGTTCAGGACAAGCAGTAACCTTCAACACAGGCATGGATAGGGTGTGCCTTTAAAAGTGGGGGAAGAAGGAACTACTGCACAGCTCTTTGTTTACATTAACGTTCTACATTAAACCACTGAATTCTCATATTCAAAATCTATTTTAAAGCCGTGACCTAATAAATACTCTGCTTTCGTTCTTCTTCAGAATATCTACTGTCTTGAAGTCATCATCTGATGGTTTCTTTGGAGGCTGTGATCCATCCACACATTTGGGCGATGTCTCGTACCGCTGCTTAAGATTATTCACATGCTCCTCCACTTCCTGCATCTTCATTTGAAATTTTTGAATGTTGTTTGCAACTTTAACATCAGGTGTTTTCTTGGCCTTCAAAGGCATTGACAAGGGTACATCCATTAATTTTTCTTGCATAGTCGGGTGTGCATGCTTCTTACCTGCAATACTCACAACATCAGAAAACAGGTCTTAGAGACGCAACGCTTACTCCACAACAGACTAGTTCATATAAATGTCGCTCAATAGTCGACTACGAGCTCTCATACCATAACCAGAGTAAATAAATTTAAAAGTAAACATATGCACAGATTAGATACATGGCATTTTAAGATCTTAAACCTATAACCCAAGATAAAGGATCTGTAAATCTTCCACCCCTTATGCTGCTGTAATGATGCTGAAAAAGATGTGATGGGATTCACTACACAGCTAGATAACAAGACTAAAACAACCAGCGAATAATGGACCAGCATGAATGCTAACACCCAAATGCAAGAATCTTTTTCATTAACACGTCTATATTCAAGTGCAGAAGCTTTTGTTTAGTTGCCTCACCCTCAATTTGCACTACCTTCAAAGGTAAGAGCAGTGCACGGAAAACTCAAAGTGGTGATTCTTTATAGCAAAATTACCCTTCTACATTAGCGATTTAAAGATAGGAGAATGAGACTCCTAATTTTCACACGGCTCAAATGCTCAAATGGGAGGCTAAAAAATTAGATTATCAGAAATTACAGAATTCTAAATATTATTGAAGAGGCCTAGGGAGAAATGGTACAATTGGTTGACCCACCATGAAGGCTTACCAAAAGTCAAGTTTTGAGAGAGTAATGCATCATTAAACAATTAAGGTGAAAAGAGAACGACACACTGAATTCTCAGATCCATACACTCAATTTTTATTTTCCTTTTTCCAGACACTGAAATGCTCAGGAGTGTCCACGTGAGCACTATAAGACACAGCATAAAGGCACCAAGAACTAAAGAGGCTCAATAATTTCCCTCACCCATGTCAGCAGCAATAATATCAGAAGAAACGCACATGCGACAATTTGTTAGTTTCCATGTGAGTAAAAATATGGCAAATATACACGTTCCAGAACTCCGAGTAGCAAGCCAAAAATTTTTAGGCATCATACCATGTAAGAGTGCGATTAACGCAGAGCATATAATTAAGGCGCGGATCTTTTTACGCCCCAAAAATTTCATTTCCTCGGTAATATAATGTATTCCCACGAAATAAATTTGTAATCACAGTCTAACTTCTCGTATTCCAGCTACCCTACCACTCACCTATGTATCAAGAGTCAAGACTGAAGAGCAACGTCGTAAATTTTAACAAATGGCATAATAATTTGAGGAAATTTCAAGGGAAAAAGAGTAATAATTAAAAAACAGAAGAAGGAACCGACCGGGGATGAGTAAGCGAGACCCGTCGCCAGCGGAATCCACAGCAAACTTGACGAGATGTGCGAAGATTCGGCTTACTTTGTAGCGGAGGTCAAAATCAGGCAGACTGATACGCGCTCCGTATATTCTCATGGCATCAGCCATTCCAGCGGCGGTGGTTTCAAACCGGAATGTTGCAGATTCCGATCCGCGTCAAAGAACGAAGCAGCGGAATCGGTAATTTGAAGGAAGCGTAACCCCCAATGATTCAACTAATCGGATATCTGCTTCTTTTTTTTTCTTTTTTTTTCTTTTTTATACATAATTGGATATTTGCTGATTTGCAAAGTCAGCGACAATTTTGCCGTCTTGTAGCCGCTGAATGTAAGAATTATATCTTGTGCCAAAAAAGACCCTTTCAAGTTTTATATATTTTGTACTAAAATAAGGAGAAAAACCTACAAAAAAAAATTTTAAGAATCACAAAAGGAAAATGATGTTTCGAATATTTATATTATAAAAGAGATGTTAGAACATGATTTGTCTTTTTTAAAATTTAAATAAAATTATTGAAATGGCCCTGATACCAAACCTTTTGAACTTTCGTGTTAGCTATAATATCCAACCTTATAAATAAAGCACTAACTATCATAACAAAAGCTTAAATCTTCCCAGCCAAATTCAAATTTTGAGATGAAGAAAGACTAAGGGCCTGTTTGAAAATCTTCCAAAACTTAAATTTTACACAAATCGAGATAAAATTTCTTTCACATATTTACCTCTAAGTCTTAAAACCTAGGTTTTTGGAAAGTTTCCAAACAAGCTCTAAGAGAGAAGGGTGTAGGAAGCAAGAGAGAAACCCATTGTTTTCCTTTTTCTACTCATACTCACCCAAATCTCTCCTTATATCATGCTTCTTCGATCAAGATTGGAAAGGTAATGTGTGCTATTGATATGTGTGGAATGACGATAACAACTTATACTTCTCCTATTAAGATTGGGAAGGTGAGGCTTGATATGTGAGGAATAATGATGACGACTCATGCTTCTTCTTTTAGGATTGGAAAGGTCAAGCATATTGATGAAGAGATGCTAGAGCCGAATAAAGTAACTGCATTGTTGTCGTTGCCAAAGCTGGAGCAATCGCTAAAGCTAGAGCCAAAGTATCACCATGAAGGAAGTGTTGGGTTTTTCAAACCATGAAGCTATATTAGAGCAAGAGCAATCCTTGTGGGAAGTGTTGGGTTTTTCAAACGAAGTTGTTGCATTAAAGTCGAAGCTCAAGTTTGGACTAGGAACCGAGACAATGCCCATGGGAAGTCATGGGTATCAAAATGAAGCTGATGCACTAAAGCCAGAGCAAATCTAGAGGATGATGGGTCAGCCCCTAATAGATCGCCTATGTGAAAAATTCTTATTTTTATACACTTGATATGGGTTTTATCAAAATTTTTGTATGTAGGTTTAAAATTTGCTATGGGCTTTTTTTATATACAAGTAAGCCGTCAAGACAAGCAAACAAGTCAGAAGAATGGGTAAACAAATTTGCTCGAATAATTCTGCAATAAATCTTTAGACTCCTGAGTTTGGTTACTAAATTCGTAAGAAATTATGACCTTACTTTTAGAATTGTGTATCATTGTAATTCAGTTCCTAAATTCATAAGGAATTATGGTCTTACTTTCAAATTGTTGTATATGGTTTAATTGTGTTGGCTCTAATACCAAACATTATGTCAAACTCATGGGTTTTGCCTAAATAATATGTTGACCATCTTGAACAATAATAATCGAGTGTATGTTACGATGGACAATGTACTGAATAGGTACGTGTGTGCCCCGATCAAGACAACCAAGATAAAGAAAAGAACCAAGACAACAAGACGATCCTAAACCTATACTCTAACACCCCACTCAAGTTGGGGCTATAGATATTACAAGCTCCCAACTTGCATAACAGATACTCATGAACTTCCCTTCCTGAAGCTTTGGTAAATATATTCACCAACTGATCTATTGAACGTACATGTCTTAGATTGACCACACCTTATTGCAATTTCTCTCTTACAAAGTGATAGTCTATCTCAACATGTTTTGTCCTTTCGTTAAAGATTAAAGTGCTTGATATATGCACAACAGTTTTACTATCATAGAATATCACAGCACACTTAATGTTTACAACATTCAAGTCTTTTAACAACCCTAGCAACCATACAATTTCCGCAGTTACATGTCTAAGTGCCCTATATGCCTCAGCTTAAGGGCAAGAGTCCGTAGTCCATCTCTTTAATTTCCAGGACACTAAAGAATTGTCCAACTTCATTGTGTATCCTGTCATTGATCGACTGGTATCTTCACACACTCCCTTATCTAAGTCATTGGAACATTCCAACTCCATTTTGATCTTAGAATACAAAAGAATCCCTAAACCCAGTGTTCCTTTCAAATATTGAAGAACCTGATTTGCTACTACCATATGTGAACCCCTTGGTACCACCAAAAGCTGACTCAAAATCGACACAACATATCAAATATCAGGTCTCATCACGGCCAAATAAGATAATCCGCCAATTCAATTCCTATAAGTTTCAGGATTCTTCAATAACTCATCTTTGACCACATGTTCCAAGTTTGATTGCTTTCCTTTCTTAGACCTAAATGATTCTAACATTGACTAAACATTCAACTCATGTTTTGGTTTGATAACTAACTTCAGAGTTTGTTCCATGGGAGTAGCGGCTGGTGTGGTACCACCCATTCCTACATCATTCAGCAAATCAAGCAAATATTTACGCTAACTCAAGAAAATCCCTTCCTTGGATCAAGCAATTTCTAACCCTAAGAAATATTTTGCTATTCCTAAGTGTTTAATTTTAAACTAACTATGCAAATATGCTTTGGTTCAATTTATTTCTTCCACACTATTTCTGTGACAATTAAATCATCTACATAAACCAATACCACAACTATTTCCCTTTTTTTTGTACTTGACAAAATAAAGAATAATCATGTAAAGATTGTTTAAAAGCTCCCTTTATCAATGCTTGAGAGAGCTTTGTGTTCCATTATCTTGATGCTTGTTTGAGACCATAGGAAGATTTGTTGAGCTAGTAGACTTCATGTGTTTCAACTATATTGAAGCCTTGTGGAATCCTCATGTAAACTTCTTCATTTAAATCCCCTTGGAGAAATGCATTGTGCGCATCCATTTAGAAAGATTGGCCAATTATTCACCGCTGCCAAGGCAAGAACAACTTGAACCATGACCAGATTTACCACCGGGAGAAAGTTTTGTAATAATCCACCCCCTCCTTTTGTGTATATCCTTTTGCAATAAGTCATGGTTTGAATTTTGCAATCTTACCAAGGGAATAATATTTAACCTTATATACCCATCAGTAGCCAATTGGATTCTTTCCAACATGCAAGTCAACAATTTCACAAGTGTGGTTTGACTCCAAGGCTTGAATTTTGTCCTTCATTGCTTCCACCCACCTGTGGTCCTTGGTAGCCTCTTCAGAGGTTCTAGGTTCTAAAATAGAATCAGAACACCCTAAGAAATATTTATGAGATGTAGAGAAATGAGTGTATGTCATGTAATTTTGAATAGGGATAAGTAATAACTCCCTGTGAAATTGTTCTTGAAGAGGAATAAACATGATTTTTTGTATAATTTTGGTCAGTTCCAGGTGCTGACTCAATCTCATTCGAATTGGAACAAGGTAACTAATGTGTGAAATCTTGGAGCTATCTCGGAGGATGCCTATGCCTTGTAGATTGCCTAGGTGCTGCCTTGGCTAGTGGTCCAATTGTAGATTAGGAAAGGGCTACTAGTATAGGTTTTGCTGCCTCATGTTGGAGCTCATTAGAAGGTGAATAATCTGCAAAATCATCATAAAGAAAGAATAAAAATGACGCACTATATCTCCCCTTGGTTAGAGCATGCTTTGTCAAGAATAGGAAATCATTTCTCAACAAAGGACACATGTCGACTTATCATGAACATTTTAATTCTTAAATTATAGGGATAACTCATGGAAACACAAGGGTTAGCTTTAGATTGGAATTTATCATTATGATGCAGTTTCAAAGCATAAGCTAAATAGTCAAAAATTCGCAAATGTGTTTAGGGGTTTTTTTTTACCATGAACAAGCTCATAAGGTATAGAAAACCAAGTAATTTAGAGGGGGTTTGGTTAATTAAATATGTTGCTGCCTTGACGCACTCTCCCAAAAAACATATAGGTATTCCCCCTTAAATCATCAACTATCTTCCTACTTCTAATAAATGCATATGTTTCCTTTCGACAACCTCATTTTGTTGGGGAGTATAAGGGCAAGATGTTTGATGTACAACCCTTTTGTGATTAAAAACCGATGTGACCTTAGCATTAACAAACTCAAGGCCATTATCACTCCTTGCCTTTTTACAATAACTCCATATTGATTTGAGACATATTAAAAAAAGGTTTTAATATGCATACTAGTGTCAGAATTGTGCATTAGAAAGACCCAAATTCCACGAGAGAAATCATCAAATATAGTCAAGGAATATCTAAAACCTTAATGTGTGTGAGTCTGATAAGATCTTCATACATCCATATGAAGTAATTCAAAACAAACGGTAGATTTTAATAGAGCTAAAGGGAAAAGGGAGTTGAGTTTGTTTAGATTGAATGCAAACATCACATTTATCAACCTTCAAATCAGCAATGTGTTGTTTTACGTCATCGAACTATTTGAGTACATGCATAGAGAGGTGGCCAACCTTTGATGCCAAACATTACAAGTGAGAGTGTTCAAAGAACTTGTATTTCTTACATAAATCAAAAAATTCTAATCAACAACAAAAGTGTTTAAGCTTATCTCCTTATCTAACATGTAGAGACCATGAAATAGTCAACCAATCCTCTTGATCTTCCCATTGAAGATGTCCTGCAAAACACATCGCTTAGGGTAAAAGATAGCCAAACAGTTTTCATCAATCGTTTGCTGGGATATAGATACGAGACTAAAATGCAAACCAAGATCATACAAAACATGTTTTAATCTAATGTTATTTCCTATATGGACATTCCCTACATGTGTGACAGTGAGTTTCTCTCCATTAGGCACTCTAATTCTCTTGAGTGGCCCATCATAGGTGCTAAGGTTATGCAAAAAAACTCAAATTACTAATTACATTATTAGTAGCACCGGAGTCAAGAAACCAAATATGATAAGAGGAAGAAATCAAACTAATCAAACCTAAAGTGGTGCTAACAGTATCAACTATAGCAATACCAACTGTAGTCTTGCTGGCTTCCTTCTTGTTAGCCGGTGGCTCCTTGTCAAGAAATTGGAGGAGACGCTCGTATTGTCGCGAAGTAGGGTTAGTCATGACATTAGCTCTTGTTTCAACAGAACCTTTGAGATTTTCACGTGAGCCTTTCTCTTCAAGAGTCATTGGCCTCTAAGTTGTAGGAAAACTAATAAGACAATAACATTGCTCCTTCTTGTGTCCTTGTCGATGACAATGAGAACGCTCAACAACAACGTTTCCTCGACCTTGCAGGTTGCCTTTACCTCAACCACATCCCCCTTTCCCCCTCAAGTTAGCATAACAACATTTTTTGCTGCAAGAGGGGAAGGAATCGAACTGAGAGTTCTCTAGGCTTCATGTTGAGAAATGAGGGAGTAAGCTTAGTTGATCAAAGGTAGAGGAATCAATAGCAAAATATGGCTTCATGCTTGGCTATAAAAATTTTCCAGTCCCATAAGAAATTGGAATAGATGTTGTTCTTGAACAGTTTTGGTATAATCTTGTGAAGTAGTGCATTGAGAGGACGGAAGAAGAACTAGACTATCATATTCATCCCAAAGATCTTTCAACCAGGAATAATAGGAGGAGACAAAAAGAGTACCATGAGTAAGAGTGTTGAGAGCTTTATGAAGGCCAAATATTTTTGTGTTATCTGACTTGTCGAATCATTCTTTAAGATCGGCCCACACATATTATGCACTATCAAAGAAAGTGATCGCAACAGAAATAGATTTATGGACCATATTGAGCAACTAAGAAAGAACCATAGCATTGCACTAATCCTAAGTCTCACGTAATGATCCATCCTAGCCTTCACAAGTGCAAGAGCTGTGGACAATTTGAAAGAAAAATATTATTCCAAAGCCATTAATCTCTCTGAAAAAAGAGAGTACATATGGGCCTTTATACAGGCAAACCTAGAGCTAACCATAGAATCAGGTAAAATCTAATCAAGTTAAAATAATTAAGATATAATATCCTAAGGTAAAATGCACAATTACGAGATAGAATGCAACATAACAAATATCATATGCTAGTTCCATCTGGTAATGGAGACGATCTTGGGTGACAATGCCGATGGATTTTATTGTTCCAAATACACAATTAACTCTCATGCAACTAGGACAATACATCAAAATAAAATATTGGTTTAGAAGCCAGGATTTACCATTGGTTTTGCGATGGAATTAGGAATTATGTTATTAGCATTAGTGTACTACTTTGTACCCTACAAACAGAACCAGAATGATATGTCACATATTAGACTTTGAACCAAGAATCAATACTAAAATAATGATGCCAACCCAGACGGTGGAAGACTCTTCTTTAGAGTCTCAATCTTTTCCTACATGATGCTTAAAGACGCAACCAACAAATTTGACCCTCCCAACAAGCCCAACAAGCCCAAAGATGGCTAATTCAGCTCTATTTAATATAGGAAGTTACAAGATGGGCGTCAAGTTGCAGTGGAGCATCTATTCAACCACAACTACAAGCGAGCATAAAAATTCATGATCAAAGTTGAGATCTTAACTCACCTCCCTCACATAAACCTTGCTTTGATCCTAACTCATAGGTTTTGGTTGCATTATATGTTGATTGTATTGAACAATAATAATAAAGACTATGTTACAATGGGCACGGTATAAATATATATGTGTGCCTTGATCAAGAAAACCAAGATAAAGATAAAGAATTGAGATAACAATATAGTCCTAAACTGATACTCTTAACAATTTTGAACCAGTGCTATTTTTGATACTAAACCTTTTAAGCATGTCCTAGCTCTGATACCAAACCTTAGAAACGGTGCACTAACAACCATTTTAACAAAAGCTTAAACCCTCCCAGTCTTGGTATGTATCATTTAATTCCATTTTCAAGGGTGAAGAGTTGCTTCTTCTTATGTTGAAATTAGAAGGTTGAGGCTGATGACCAAAATTTGGAGTTTTCCTTATTAGTAAGAAAAAGAGAAAGAGAGGAATGAGAATTGTCCATCGAGAAATGCCAATGTGTCGTCACTCTTTATGCCTAGAACCCAAGGTTGTCCATCAAAACCCTCTATTGTATAATCCGCGGTCGCTGTTTCATCAGAAAACAAAAATAAAATATAGGCTAAAGTATACTTTTAGTCCTTTAAATTTTACATAAGACATATTTTTAGTCCCTTAACTTTATAAAATGTACATTTAGTCCTATAATTCTAACAACGTTAATATTACTAACGGAAAATCCTGACATGGCGAACTCAAGTGATGACTAATAGCATTTAATTAAGCAAATTTTATTTTCTTCAATTTACACATTTTAAATTTAAGCTTAATAGCATTTAATTATATAGTCATCATTTAAATTTACACTGTTATCACTTGAGTTTGCATTTTTTTGTTTGTAAAATTAACGGTGTTAGAATTATAGTACTAAAAGTATAATTTATAAAGTTAAGGAACCAAAAGTATACCTCATGTAAACTTAAAGGACTAAAAATATATTTTAGCCTAAAATGTATATTTTTTATCAGAAGTAGTCCAAAAAAGGTGCATCGCAAGTCTGTTAAACCATAAATTTGTATTGCTTTGTATTCCAATCAAAAAGCTAATGTAAGTTGCCTGTATTTATTATATGTAATATATGAGAACCTGAATAATAAAGTCTACAATTAAAAAGTTACTATTATGTGATGATGTGTTGCTTTATTACATATTATAAAAATTATAAAAAGACTTGTTTCTATCCCCAAGGTTAGATGTTTCATTTGTTGGATTTTCATCATTGTTTAAATTTAGGGTTAAGGTGCAAAAATACACATATGTTTTTCCTCCAGGAGCGTCCAACACCATTTTTTTTTTGTGCAAAAATACACACGCCGTTAGGTTTTAGGAGTAAAAATACCATTTCCGTTAGTTGACCGTTAACTGACTATTAACCATGGTGAAATTACTCTTTTGCCCCTAATCCTTTTCTTTTTTAATTATTTTAAACTAAGGGTAAAAAGGTAATTTCACCATGGTTAACGGTCAACTAACAGTCAACTAACGGAAGTTGTATTTTTGCTCCTAAAGTCTAACGGCGTGTGTATTTTTGCACAAAAAAAAACATATGGTGTTGGGTGCTCCTGGAGGAAAAACATATGTATATTTTTACACATTAACCCTTTAATTTAATATTCTTAAGCCATCTTTTCAGCAACGTGTGTTCACTTGCCTACTCTCTGACCCATACGATTTTTTTTTAATAAATTGCATTATTCGTTTCTTGGTCAGCTATTAATTTTAATTTTTTTTTCATTAATGTATGAAATTCATGATAAATTTATTCAAAACACCTCCTATCATGATTTGAAAAATGTTAATATATTTATTTAATTTTTAATGAGATGTTTTGGGCAAAGATTCATATTAAGTGAGATAATTGCTATATATCTTTAACAAGTTATTTTGTGAATTTTAAATGTATGTCTTAATAAATAGAAAGACATCTCAACTGAGAACAATTTGTTTTTTCAAAATCATTTCTATTACCAAATAGGATGCAACATGACAAATATCACATGCTAGTTCCATTTTAGTTTATCCTTTTTCATTATTTCTTACATGCATATAATATGATCCCTGAAATAGAATTACTTCCACCAGTGAAAGATATGTTCCTTTCTTTTTAATCAAGAGAAAAATTAAACTTGTTCCCTTTTATATTTAGATTTAGTCTACTCTTTCTGAACTTCTTTATGATTCTTGTCCATGTCTTTATGACAAGTTCTTGAGTCCCATAAGGTCATATGTGATTAACTTGACCAAAAAAAAAAAAAAAAAAGATATGAAGAACTTGGTATAAGTATTTTCCCTTTAATTAATTAGGTCAGTTTATTACTAAATCCAATTTTGTTTGAATTATTTTAAATTAAACTTGATTATTTTGTTGAATAATGAGAAACTTAGAGAATGAGTCAAAGAGAATGTGGGGTTTAGTTAGGGTTAATTTAGTATTCTTAAAATTTTATTTTGGAAATTGGTCAATTCAAATAATTTAAATTTTCATGATATTTTATCATTAGAAAATGTCTTCAACAAACTTATATGAGCATCTCCAGATCTCGCCAATATTGGTGGTGGAAATCATGGAAATTTAGACTCAGAGTAACTTAATTGAGCTTTTGCTGTTTTTGAAGCTACTCACACGCTTCCAAAGTAATTTATAAGAATTGTTAATAGCTAGTTGTCTCAACGGCAGTACCACCCATCACGTTTGGGTGAGGTCTCATGTTTAAAGTTAGCGTAGCCATGTTTATTCATGTATTTGAATTGCATTACATAAAATAAAAAAAAGTAATTTCAAGAATTAATAATTTTATGTACGTGCCTAACTATAACAGGTAATTACTGAATAGAAAAGGCTCGTGAGAACATGCATCTTATGATTTTTAAGTATGGATCTGTTTTGTATGAGGGATTTGGAGGGGACGGGTGGAAAAATTTTTATGAGTCGGACTTAAAAAAATTAGAAAAATAGGGCTTCAAAATTACAATAAATAGAAGATGTAAGATAATATAGTGAAAAAAGAATGATTAAAAACTTATAACCCTGTCTAACTTTTTTAAATCCAACTCAAAAAAAAAATTTCTCTCCTCACTTTCCCTCCCCTCCCCTAGTACCAAACCAGCCCTAAGAAAAACCTAATATACGAATACATTTATACATATGAACAGGGTTTAACTTTAAACAACACGTCCCTCATGGAATCCGTGGTCTCGAGTTCTGCAACAAAATCATCTGAATTAAACGAACCGCGTATAAGTGATGCCAATAAATGAAGATTCAAGAGAAATATCATAAGATACAAATAAGAGAGACAAAAGTAAGCACATGACTCTGCATAAGAAGCCATGCAATACCCCAGAAGAAATTAAGATCATGCTCCCACTCCCACTTGTCTTCCCCATTAAATAGGCAGTTAATACATGTATTTAACCACCATAACAAACAAATATGACATTATTGCATCAATCAATCGCATGAAAAGTTTCCAAATACCACATCCAACAAATCAAGATCCATTTCTACAGCCACCAGAGCTTATCAGAATCAGATAGCAAAACAGATAAACACCATCCATGGCTATGGAAACAGGCAAAGGAGCCTAGCAACGGTAAAGGAAGCTGCAACTAAAAAGAACAATGCTAGCATTGCCATAGATTTATACATATGATCAGTGTATTGAGATTTTAGTGATTCAAGTATATATTAAGCTTGCCTTTCTATCAAAATGATAGGACCTACCTCAACTTTATATACCTATGTTCAACTAATCAATATGGGACTCTTGATATATTCTAATACAGCGCAGTTTTACTTTTAGAAGCATGTTTATAACCAGGGAGTAAGAAAATCTTAAGACAGGTTCAATCAAGACATTGGGAAATATCTCAGGCCTAACCCAAAATGAGAAGATGGGCAGAGACAGAGACTGAAGTGATCAACAAAAATCATTAGAAACCTAAATTTTCCCAAATCTTACCACTGCCAAGACAAATCCTTTTATAAAGAGAGCCCAGCAAAAAGCAACTCCAACTCCTGCTCCTGTTCTGCAGTTCTCTGACAATTTTTTTTAAAAAAGATAACAATAAACCATATCATACACTATATTACGAGAACTTCAGTCATCCTGAGGACAAAACATACTCCATTTAACTAAATTGATCAACACATAATTTAACAATATAACCTATATAACAACTGTCAAAGTTGATCAAACCTAAAATGTAAAATCCATGTGCCAGCATTTAAAGTGAAGAAGCAAACAAATGTCTAATTTGGCATAATCTTCAGGGTAAGTTGAATCATACACCAATTATAAATCAAAACACGAGCAAAAATTTTCATTTGTCCTGTAATTCTTTTACCTTTAATCTAATTATAATCTCCATTCCACAACCTAACACCCAACATCATTACATCTCCTTCTTGGGATTACAAAGAGAACATTGTTATATCTGGACATTGAGTTAAATCCGTGTTGCTTTCCTTCTAATATAATCTTTTTGCTAATTTCTTCTCACCTCCTCTGTATTTTCATTTCCTGAAAATTTATATTCCAACACTTTATTTTCCTTCAAACTTCATATTACTAGTAGCCAAGCATACCATTTTATCTTCTGCTCTACATCTCCCTTTCAATGCTCTAGAATTCATATGAATGCGAGTATATGACCAATATCCACTGGTAAAAACATATACTGATACCAGAAAAAATTTATTAAAATATTATAATCAATACCAGTATATATGATTAAAAAAAATCAAATGCCAAACGAAAGAATCCAAATGGACCTACCTGAATTGATATAAGTTGAAGGATTTTATTAAGAACCCTCATGCGGTGAGTAACATATGTACTTTTTGCAGGGAGTTGGTTCATTCTTCCTATTTCTTCATGAACAGCAGCCTGCTTTTGTTCACTCCACATTTGTTTCTGTGGTGTGGATTGGTGACTGGCTTCATCCTCGATCATCGGATCAAGGGTATTACTAGCCATTAAGTGGTTAAAGGAATCTACTTTTACACCTAATGAACCCAAAAAAATTAACAAAATTAATTAATTAACCACAAAAATCACATCAAATAAACAAATATTAAAAAAACACCTCTAAGAGCAGGAAGTTTGACCTCAATTGATTAGAACAGAATTATTTAAACACAGTTAAGCCATATATAGGGGAAGGAAATCACTTAGAATTCATAACTTGGACAAGTGAACTACACTTGCACACTCCAACAGGTGTTTTCCTCGATCAGCACACTTTCATCTTCATGATTATACTAAGAATCAGTCTCCAAAGTCAAAAGCTAAAATTATTTCTCTAATGCTCTCTCAGAGAAATTGACCAAAAGCAATAGTTGCAATGTTGAACCAGCATGGCTAGTTGTAGAGTAAACCGTTGGTATTTAATTTTCAATATCATTCCCCCGCTCCCCAAACAAAAGGACCAAGAAAACAGTACAGAAGGGAAGAACTCGCACAAGTTGCAACAAAAGAATATTATTATGGAGGAAACGATTTATACGATCAGTACGTAGAACAGTAAAGAGAAATTAGACCCCTAGAAAACTAATTCAAGGAGGAAGCTTATCAAAGTTTTTCGATTCTTACCGGAACGGCTTCGATGTTTGGGAACGATGGAGGTTATTATTAGTTTGTCGTCCTGGCAAAAGATCGCCCCTGAAGCTTAGATACCCTGAGTCTGAAAAACGCAGGATCTGGGGGTGGTTGTTCCATCCAATCATAGGGAGAAATTTTTTTAAAAAAATAATGATAGAAAAAACCTTTAAAATAGTAAAATCTCAAATAATATATTTCCCATTAAATGAATTATGAATTTATTTTTAAATCTCATCATTGTTTCATCAATTCATGGTAATAAGTGATTTTAAAGTTTTTTTCTATCATTTTTCTGATTTCAAAGGTTTTAAATTATGAAAACGTATTTGAAAATTAAGATAAATTATAAGGAGAGAGAATTAGGGAAGCATCATGGAAACAAAATATTTAGTAATAAGAATTTTAAAAATTGTAATTATTTTCAAAGACCCAAGAATTAAAATATAAATTTTAATTATGAAATTAAAATTCCCTAATTTTTAA
The DNA here is from genome assembly GCA_037074495.1 of Acacia confusa. NCBI lineage: Eukaryota > Viridiplantae > Streptophyta > Magnoliopsida > Fabales > Fabaceae > Acacia > Acacia confusa. The sequence goes on from CM073509.1 coordinate 9,522,428, forward strand.
TTGTTAGCTATTAAATTTGAAGATATCTCCATATCCAACTCAATATGTTTATGATATTCTGTCTCATTCATATCAAATTATCTTAAAAGTTACCTAAATTAAAATAGCTTCTAAAATCTATGAATAATTAGAAATCTATCTATTTCTAGATTTGGATTATTTTTAAAAACTTAAAAATATCATTAAAAAATCTTATAATATATTTATTTATAAAATATGTGATTTTTCATGTAAAAAAAGCTTAAACTAATAGGATGCACCTAAAAAGTATGTTATGAAAATGATAAATATTATAATTTAAATTTTTTAAACAATAAATTCTTCAATAAACTATGAACATCACATGAACCTTAATATCTAAATAAAAGTCAATTCAATTTAACCAAATTCTTAAGAAGGGAACATCAATTGATAACTAACAAGCAAATAGTTGAAATGGGGTTACAGAAAATATATGGACTTTGGTCAGGATTGATTTTGTAATTAATGATTTATATTTTAATTTATAGTCTTTTAAAATAATTACAATTTTTAAGGTCTTTATTAATAAATATTATTTTATTGGTCTTTCTCTCTAATATTCCCTTCTAAGAATTAACAAACTTGTTTTTTATAATATAATTACTTTTGAATGTTTAATACATTAATAAATTAAAATATATTTTATAATAAATTTATTTTTTTATATTTTTTATTTTATAACAATATTTACAAATATATTTTTAATTAATTGATGAAAAATTATTATTTAAATATGGTGTAGTTGTGTCGCAACTGCGAAATTTACTTTTAAGTTTTCTTTCAAATTATATATATCCACACACATGTAATTCAATTGATTTTTCAGCCAATAATTAAATTATTTTAATTAAATTCACACTGTAGTCATATTTCTTGAATTTAATAAAATTAAATTTAAAAATAAAGGTAAAATTAAATAATAGGCCAAGTGTTATTAGTTAAGTGAATCATTTGTCACAAAGTTAAAATAACACTTTAACATTTTAAGGCAAGTGTTATTCGTTTCGAGAATGCAATCATTTGTCAAGATAATACTTATAACATTTTAACTAAATTATTTTTTTTTTTTTTTGTTAAATACCATTTTTATCATGGAAGTTTGGCCTAAAGAGCATTGGTGACCCAGAAGTTTTTTTTAGTATCATTTTTGTCCCAAAAATTTAGCAGTCTTGCCCATCCGATTTTGACTATTGAATTGTTTCTCTTCTTTATAAACTTCTTAAGACAAAATTTCTTCTAAAAAAACTTTTGAGGCAAATTTGCTCCCAAAAAAGAACTTTCGGGATATTTTTGCTTCGTTTTTAAACTTTCTAGACAAAAATGAGATAAAAAACTTCCCGGTGACCAATGCTCTTTAGACTAAACTTTCATGACAAAAATGGTATTTAATCTTATTTTTTTTAATAAATATCTTGCAGATTCGTCATATTTTATATTTATACCCTTGGATTTAGAGGTTACTCTACTGAAATTATTACTTGTTTATCAATATAACATTATTTTATTTATTCTGCGTATTAAATGTAATAACAACAAAATTTATTTATGTCTAATGGGTAGATGTAATTTGATAAATATTTTTCTTTGCTTATAAAAACTTATGTGGCAGTTTAAAATAATTGGAATGGCGTGGGAACATCAAAAAATTACTGGGAAATTTAGTTAAGTGACAAGAACCTTAGATAAATGGAACCAATAATTAAAAAGTTGATTATCACAATATAATCATTAATTTCATTCTAATCTCCAATCTATAATAAAGACAATCAAGAAAACAACTAATTGAACTAACCAACAGATCTGACAATAGCGCGTAGTATTTCTGTTCCACAGACTTGAATGAATGAAGACAAGGAAGAAACTGTGTAATTTGATAATGACCCATAAAATTAGTTCAATTAATTATAAAGATTTGGTTCGTATGTTATAGGTGAATAATTGAGTTAGAATTTTATTCATTGATTTAATAATCTTTATAATCGGAATTTGTAAACCTCTACTGGCAAAAAATGTAAACAAAAAAGTAATTTATAAACATCATTATAATTCCTGTTTTTCAACTAATTAATTTTAGTTGGCCTCTGATGGATGGGTTTGGATTTGGATTTCATATTTAAAATCCATGTATTTAAGATTTTTTTTTATTCAGATAGAACAAAAAACCCACATTATTAACCATGAATTCTCCAACTAGTGTAACTTGTTTACACATTTGAGTACTATTGGAAAAATGATTGAGATTTGAAAAAATTAAGAAATATTGAGTATTTAAGATTTTGAAGGAGTGGTAATAAAAAATTTGATTAAATTTAGATAGATAAAATTCAATTTCATAAAATTTTATGTATCCGTTTAAGCATACATGTGGTTATTCTTTTTCTATCTGCATCTTGTGTGCTTGTTTTATTTACGTCATGTATGCTGATGAACTCAACTAATTTAAGTTTTTCTTAAAAAAAAAAAAATAGGGGAAAACAGTGTTTTGTAAATATATTATCAATATAATTGGAATATTAGTTTCTTTTATCCCTTATAAGTGACTTCTAAGTAAGGCACTATAATAATTAATTGACGAACATTTTTGAACTTATGAACTATGTCTAAAAATTAAAGTTTTTTTTTTAAGCTTTGCCCATATATTACACTTCAAGTGTTCTCTTAATAATTTGTAATATAATAGAGGTAATATTTATAAAATTCATTAATAACCTACCAAGTAGTAATAATTTATAAAATGGACTAAAAATTTCCTCTAAAAAACCCTCTATATTTATGATAGGATGAAATACATTTCTAGAGTCTCCTACGTGCCTTTCTCTGATGTCATTTGTAGTTTCCAACAACCCAAACGTTTCTTTCTTATTTCTTTTTATTATTGGGTTCTACATAAAATGACACATTTTAAATTTTTATATCTCAATCGTAGAAAATGACGCATTTTAAATTTTATACCATTATTTAAGAAGAAATACTAAAAAAAAATGCAATTTTATTTTTTAAAAAAAAACTGTAAGCAAATTCAAAATTGTACAATTTTATGACCATTATAAATCAAAATATCCCTCATTTTATACCGATCTAATAATCAAAATAAATAAGAAAATACACTTAAGAAGTTAGGACATTTTAAAAGATATTAGATAGCTAGTAATACCTCTGTTATTTAATAAGGATTAGATTTAGTTCTAAGTATAAGACTCCAATACATTTTATCTCCCAAATTTATAATATTTTTCCTTAAATACTCTAATTGATTGCACGTATCCCAGAGTGATGGTGATGGAAGATAGTATTTAAAGAAAACTAACTTATGTTATAGATAACTAATATACTAACTTTCTTAATTGATATATTTAAATTAGTAAACTTGTTTTTATATTAAGGATTAGAGATAACATGATAGAAAGTCACTCCCTTTTGGTCCTTTATTATAAGCTTCAAGTAACCAATTTACGTTAATTAAAAAAAAACAGCTAAAATTGGTTAATAGTAATAAATATGTATGATTTTTTAACTACACCCTTATTAGCATGGTTATCAAACTTGTAAGTTGACTTTCTGATATCAACAATTTTTTTGTTGATATATGAAAAAATCAAGTCGAGTCATTAGTAACGTGTTAGTTGTAAACTTGGATAAACTTGTCAGTTTATCTATTTTATATTTTTAACTTTCAAAATCGTATTAACTTACTTTTGAACTCGTTTTAACTTTTTCAATTTAATCATTTTCAATTACTTTATATATGAATTTTATATAAATTTTTTTACTAAATATAATAAATTATAAATCTTGGTGTATTTAATTTTAATTATTTAGATTTAAAATATATTTAAATCAAATTGTTGTCATTTTTTATATTTTGATTATTTAATTATACACTATAAATACATATTATATGATAAGAGTAAACTCTTATAAGTTCAATATACAAATTTATATTATTGTCATGAAGTTACTTAAATTCGCGATTTTGACAACCTTATTTATAAATAAAGAAGTTAAGTGAAAGAGAATAAATGCACTAAGTACCATTAACAAAGAGTAAAGTTGGAAAACACACAATAAATATTTTTAAAAAATCTAAAATAAAGCTTATATTTTAGAATACAATCATTTACAAATTTAAAGTTTATATATCTTTTTCATTTAATAAGGCAATGGATTGATTAATTCCTCCGTGTGGAATGCAATGCACCATGATCACATAATAAATAAGTAAACAAATCTAAAATAAAGCTTATAATTTAAAACACACTTATTTACAAATTTAAAGTTCAATTAAAATAAGGGAAAACATTTTCTCATGTTGTAGGAAAATGGTTTTCTCATGTTACACACATGAAATAGTGGGACCTACATATACATATATTAATTCATATATGTATATGTGAGTCCCACCATTTCATATGTATGTAGGAAACTTTTTTTTTTCCATGTAATATGAGAAAACCAAAGCCCTTAAAATAATGAGTGATGCAGAATGTCTAACTCTGAGGAGGCTACCGCTCACAATCACGTGGGCTTTTCTAATAGCTTCTTCTAGTGGCACACTGGCATTTGATGTCATCCCACTTAACATTAAGTGGGGCAACAGATTCGAATCTTTACTTTCTTAGACGTGTTGTTCCACCACTAATTATATAATTAACACCAAGATTGATGAGTTTAATAAGGTTTAGTCACCTGTTTCTTCTCTGCATTCACTTCATCAAATCTTGCAAGATTGTGTTCTATGCTTGCATATACTATATTTATAACTATAATTTAATTTTTACCTTTTAAAGGGATTTAATTTACGTATAAATAAGTTTCTAACAAGGGATGACTTGACTGTAATACTTTTGTAGATGGAATTTATATGTTATAACCAAATATTATTTAACAAAAGTCCCATATATATTATACTTTAATTAAACAAAACGAAAACCCTCATGCAAGTGTGCTGTTTTCACCAATGAAATCATAATCATATGATAAGGCCGAATATATATGCCACATGGATCCCACCAACCTCATGCCTTTGGAGAACGCATATAAAAAGTTGTTTCCATTAGCAAGTATAATCATCTTTCATCCATAATGTTATGACTCATATATGAAACCTAATTGCTGAGTGACCCAATAAGGGTAATTTGTACCAAAATCAGCCTATAATGAAGAAGATCCTAATCAACCTAAAATCAATGTATAATCAAGGCGTGTCAACACAAATACTAGAAGACATACAAAGCCTAAGAGTCCAAACTCTAAAATAACTTCTATAAATAGAAGGTAAACTTTAAAGGTACACAGATTCTATTCATTCTTATTTACTATTCAATCTTACTATACACACACCCCACCTCTTTTGGCTAAATGCTATTTAATTATGTATACAGTGATCCATTGCTCTCTTTGTTTTCTACCTTATAGATATGTTGGAGAGTTATATGATATTCTCTTTGATATCTACCTTATAGATATATTAAAGAATCATTTTGATCCAATATAAACATGTAAACACGCTAGTTCATTGAAGCTAGACATCTGTTGTTCTTATATATAACACATAATAATTTTGAATGAAAATATTTTCAGCTTCCCATTATACATCTCTAACATAAACAGTATTTTTTCCCAGGGGCTCATATAGTTTTCTAATGGAGGTTGTCCAATTAAAAGGATTGTCAAGTACTAATAAATACGAACAATTCTCTCTGACGAGATTTTAATATTGGTTTACTAAACGTTGTGAGAGATTAACCTATACCCATTCTGCTAGATCTAGGTCCCGTTGAAATATGAATAATGAAATACAAAAAAAGTCGTTATTAATATAAAACTGATGAAAAGTAAATACAAGAACAAGAGATTTTAGAGAGAGAGAGAGTAGAGAGAAGTTCTCATTTCAGTGTAATCTGAATGTTTACAGAAGGCCTCTATTTATAGAAGGAAAATGGGCCTTTAGTGTAATTTCCACTTTGGGTCATTTGATGTAATATTCCCCTAATTACATAACTGTACACTCACGGGAATGCATTCCCGTGAGTTGTATTATTTTGTGTGTGGGTCCCACCAAATAGTAAACTACTATGCATGGTACTATGCGTGGGTCCCATGTCATCTTGTAATATTTGGAGACCGGGAGTCAATGGACATCCACATAATCAGTATATTCATAACACTCCCCCTTGGATGTCCATTTATGAATGTGCCTCATTAAAAACTTTAACTAGGAAAAACCCAGTGGGATAAAAACCTAGCCAAAGAAAAGAGTACATCACTCATTGATACACTATCCAGTGCTGCCTCATTAAAAACCTTTCTAGGAAAAACCCAGTGGGACAAAACCTAGAAAAGGGAAAAAGAGTACAACGTGTATCAACTCCCCCTGTTGACAACATCAGTATTACTCCCTCTGATAACATCAGTTGAGATCTTTAAGTCTTCGAAGTCCAATACCATAGACAAGCTTCTCAAAGATTGCTTCTGGAAGTGACTTGGTAAATAAATCTGCCAAATTTTCTCTTGAACTGATTTGCTGGATATCTATTTCACCATTCTGTTGAAGATCACGAGTAAAGAAAAATTTTGGTGAAATATGCTTCGTTCTATCGCCCTTGATGTATCCTTCTTTAAGTTGGGCAATACATGCAGTATTATCCTCATATAGAACTGTTGGAACCATTTTACCAGAAGATAAATGACAAGTAGTTCGTATATGATGAATTACTGACCTCAACCACACACATTCTCGACTTGTTTCATGCATTGCTAGGATTTCTGCATTATTAGATGAAGTGGCTGATATAGTTTGTTTCATAGATCGCCATGAAATTGCTGTACCTCCACATGTAAATACATAACCTGTTTGTGATTTTCCATCATGTGGATCAGACATAAATCCAGCATCTGAATAACCAATCAGTTCATGTTTAGATACATTTGAATAATATAACCCCATATCCATAGTACCTCTGAGGTAACGAAAAATACGCTTTACACCATTCCAATGCCTTTGTGTTGGTGCAGAACTATATCTTGCTAATAAATTAACAGCAAATGTTATATCAGGTCTTGTGTGATTAGCAAGATACATTAGTGCCCCAATAGCATTAAGATATGGCACTTCTGGACCAAGTAATTGTTCTACACCTTTTTTGTTAATTACTTGGGGTTGGAATGGATCTTTTTCTTTTATCAAAGATCTTACAACCATTGGAGTACAGAATGGATGTGACTTATCCATATAAAATCGTTTCAAGACCTTCTTTGTATAAGTTTCTTGATGTACAAAGATCCCGTCCTTCAGGTACTCAATTTGTAATCCAAGACAAAATTTTGTCCTACCTAAATCTTTCATTTCAAATTCTTTCTTCAAACAATGAATGGCTTTTGTAATCTCTTCAGGAGTTCCAATAATGTTGATATCATCAACATAAACAACAATTATAGCAAATTCATTTCTCGATCTTTTTATAAAACTGCATGGGCATATCGGGTCATTTTTATACCCTTCTTTCAACAAATATTCTTTAAGGCAATTATACCACATGCGCCCTGATTGTTTCAAGCCATACAGGGACTTATTTAATTTGATCGAGTATTGTTCTCGTGAATTTAAATTAAATGCTTCAGGCATCTTGAGTCCTTCAGGAACTTTCATATAGATATCACTATCAAGTGAACCATATAAATAGGCAGTCACAACATCCATTAGATGCAAATCAAGCCTTTCATTTGCTGCTAGGCTAATTAAATAACGAAAAGTAGTTGCATCCACTACTGGTGAATATGTTTCTTCAAAATCTATGCCAGGTCTTTGTGTAAAGCCTTGGGCTACAAGGCGTGCTTTATACCTTGTAATTTCACCCTTTTCATTTCTTTTCCGTACAAAAACCCATTTATATCCAACTGGCTTTACATCTTTAGGTGTATGGACTATAGGTCCAAATACTTTTCGTTTTGCCAATGATTTTAATTCTGCATTAATGGCATCTTTCCATAGGAGCCAATCTTTTCGTTGTTGGCACTCTCTCATGGATTTTGGCTCATGATCCTCTTCTTCATTCATCACATCATATGCCATATGATTAGCAAAAATGTCATCAATGTTGACTTCATTACGGTTCCATTTGATATTATTTGTGACATAATTTATTGAGATCTCATTATTTTCATACATTTCAGATACCTGGATCTCTTCTGGGGCCTCAATATTCTCCTCTGGAGATAATTTCTCTTTATGAAGTGGCTCATCCAGAGCTACGCTTTTTTCTTGATTATCCTCGACTTGGCCATCTATAATTTTAGCTTCTTTTCTTTTTCGAGGATTTTTATCTTTGGAACCGATAGGCCTACCACGCTTAAGGCGTGCTTTTGATTCATTTGTAATCGGTTGTCCTACAGGGACATCAATTCGAATAGGAGCATTAGCAGCTGGAATATGTGACTTTGTCACTTTCTTTGGGTCAGTGAATGCTTCTGGCATTCGATTAGCTGAATTCTGTAAATGAATTATCTTTTGAACTTCTAGTTCACATTGTTTTGTACGAGGATCAAAATGAGCCAATGATAATTCATTCCAGCTAATCTCTTTATTCAACTGCTTATTTTCTCCCCCTAATGTTGGGTAAACTGATTCATTAAAATGACAATCTTCAAATCGTGCAGTAAATAAATCTCCTGTAGATGGTTCTAAATATTTTATAATTGAAGGAGATTTATACCCAACATAAATTCCCATTCTTCTTTGAGGACCCATTTTAGTACGTTGTGGAGGTGCTATAGGCACATATACTGCACATCCAAAGGTCCGTATATGAGAAATATTAGGTTCTTCACCAAAAACCATTTGTAAGGGGGAAAATTTTAAATAACTAGTTGGCCTGATGCGAATTAACATTGTTGCATGCAAAATGGCATGGCCCCAAGCAGAAATTGGTAAATTAGATTTCAAAAGTAAAGGTCTTGCAATAAGTTGCAATCGTTTTACCAATGATTCTGCAAGTCCATTTTGCGTATGAACATGTGCTACAGGATGTTCAACATCAATTCCAAGGGACATACAATATTCATTAAAAGTCTGTGAAGTAAATTCACCAGCATTATCAAGACGTATTTTCTTGATAGGATAATCCGGGTAATGTGCTCTTAATCTTGTCAATTGAGCAAGTAATCTCGCAAACGCCAGGTTTCGAGAAGATAATAAGCACACATGCGACCATTTAGTTGATGCATCAATTAAAACCATATAATACCTAAATGGTCCGCATGGTGGGTGTATTGGCCCACAAATATCTCCCTGTATCCGTTCTAGAAATGTGAGAGACTCACTTTCTACTTTGGTTGGTGATGGCCGAATAATTAATTTTCCCTTGGAACATGCATCACATGAGAAAATCATGGGATTTTGGTATTTGTTTCTGTTTCAAGTTATGTCCACATGAATTCTCTATTATACGTCGCATCATAATTGACCCGGGATGGCCTAACCGGTCATGCCAAACAATAAATATGTCTTTATCAACATGCTTCTGGTTTTCCATAACATTTATTTCAATTGTACTAATACTTGAATAGTACAAACCAGAAGATAACATAGGTAATTTCTCCAGAACATATTTTTCACCATATCTAACAGTAACAATTTGTAGATATTCTTTATTGTCCTCATTTATAGTCTCAATATGATATCCATTTCGACGGATATCTTTAAAACTCAACAAATTTCTATGAGACTTAGAGGAATACAAAGCATCATTAATAACAAATTTCGTACCATTGGATAATATTATTATTGCTCTTCCAGAGCCTTCAATCAATCTTGTATTACCCACTATGGTATTGATGCTTGTACTACAATTTGTTAGATGTGAAAAATATTTCTTATCTTTAAGAATTGTATGTGTCGTTGCACTATCAATGAGACATATATCTTCATTCTTGTGTGCAATATTTGAAATGTCCATGAGCTTCATTAAAAGAAAAGAAATGCATCAAAACATATTCAATATAGAAGATGCATTAAAAACATATTTATTATACATAATTGGCAACAAGTCAGAACGAAACAAAATAATTATTACAATTTTTGCAAAACTTATTTAATCATAAAAATCTTCCACCTCCAAGTGAGACATAACATCATCATTTGGCTCATTGACATCATTATCTTTATGAGCCTTATCATCACATTCCACATTATTAACACTCTTTTTTATAGAGGCTTGGTAAAGTTTCGCTAAATGTTCTGGTGTACGACAATTACGTACCCAGTGTCCCTTCATACCACACCGATAACATTTATGTTCAACAACTTTTGAAGGACCTTCTTTATCATTCTTTTGTCCTTCATTGTTCATCTTTTTCTGGTGGGTATAAGGACTATAATAACCTCTTCCACCATGATAAGGACCATGATTATTTCTACCTCCACGATTTCCACGTCCTCGTCCACGACCACGGCCACGACCACGACCGCGACCATGGCCACGACCATGATCATTCCGTACACTCACATTCGCTTCAGGAAATGGAGAAGATCCAGTGGGACGATTTTCATGATTTTTCAATAATAACTCGTTATTTTGCTCGGCTACTAGTAAACATGAGATTAACTCAGAATATTTTTTAAAACCTTTCTCACGATATTGCTGTTGTAAAAGCAAATTCGAAGCATGAAAGGTAGAAAAAGTTTTCTCTAATAAGTCCTCATCAGTTATTTTTTCACCACATAATTTTAACTGAGAACTTATTTTGAAAACAGCTGAGTTATACTCACTTACAGTTTTAAAATCTTGTAACCTGAGATGAATCCATTCATAACGAGCTCTAGGCAAAATCACCGTTTTCTGATGATCATACCTATCTTTCAAACTAGTCCACAATTCAAATGGATCTTTCACCGTTAAATATTCAGTTTTCAAACTTTCATGAATGTGGTGTCGGAGAAAAATCATAGCTTTAGCCTTTACTTGAGGGGACGCATCATTTCCTGGCAATATAGCCTTTCCAAAGTCCTTTGCTTGAAGATGGATTTCAGCATCTAAAACCCATGATAGATAATTCTTCCCGGTGATGTCAAGAGCATTAAATTCAAGATTTGAAAGGTTGGAAGACATGATTCAAACTAAAAATAATAAAAATAATTAGAATCATATTATAAAATCTTATTATAAATTAAAACATAATTTAAAGAACGGTAAATAAACATGCTAAGAAAATAAAAATAAGATGAGATAGGAATGGGAGTAAACTCACAGCGAGACCTATTTCATCCGAAAGTAAGAAAGATGATGCATATATTATATAATATATAGACAACAGTAAAGAATTAAGATAAACAAATGGAGCCCTATTAGTGCCACCACCATAAAAGGTAAATAAATGCATAAATAAATGGAGCCCACTAATATTAGTGTTGCCACCATAAAAGGTAAATAAATGCATAAATAAATGGAGCCCACTAATATTAGTGTTGCCACCATAAAAGGTAAATAAATGCATAAATAAATGTTAGTAACATAAATTTAAATGTTAGTGGCATAATGTAAATATTAATAAAGTCAGTATGGAGCTTAATATCGCCACCATGAAATAAATAAAGCAGTAAGTAAAGAATTTAAATTAAACAAATGGAGCTTAGTATCGCCACCATGAATTAAATAAATAAAACAGTAAAATTAAATTACAAATGGAGCTTAATGTTGCCACCATGAATTAATAAATAGGGAGTGGGAAGAATATATAAACATAAATAAATTACTGTAAATAGTAAAATATAAATTTACCGTGAATAGTAAAGTTACTATTCACAATGAATAGTGAAAAATAAATTACTGAAATATTAAATCTAGACTTCCATAAAGGAGTCAAAATAAATAAAAATATAAAATTACTGAAAAAGGTAAAATTAACATGAATAGTAAAAATTACTATTTACTGTGAATAGTAAATAGTAAATAATCTCAAATCTTAACCATGGAACCTGATGTTCAAAATAATCGGTAAAAGTAGAACATTAATTCCATATCATGGTTAAGATTATCCCAGATAGAAAAAATAAACAAATAGTAAAGGAGATGGTAATAAAATCTTACCTTGGTAGAGTCTTAGTGCTGATAACGTAATATAAAACTGATGAAAAGTAAATACAAGAACAAGAGATTTTAGAGAGAGAGAGAGTAGAGAGAAGTTCTCATTTCAGTGTAATCTGAATGTTTACAGAAGGCCTCTATTTATAGAAGGAAAATGGGCCTTTAGTGTAATTTCCACTTTGGGTCATTTGATGTAATATTCCCCTAATTACATAACTGTACACTCACGGGAATGCATTCCCGTGAGTTGTATTATTTTGTGTGTGGGTCCCACCAAATAGTAAACTACTATGCATGGTACTATGCGTGGGTCCCATGTCATCTTGTAATATTTGGAGACCGGGAGTCAATGGACATCCACATAATCAGTATATTCATAACAGTTATGAAAACTTCTCTTAGACTTTGTTAAATTAATAGATATTTTTCTCATTTTATGCATGGATAATTTTCAAAATATCTCATTCTTTATTTTACTTTAACGATAATAATCTTTTGAACAATGTGCCTCTGATGTAAACTTTTAAAATTAATGGAGGGTATTTGTATTCAAATAAAATAATTTTGAACTAATTTGATTACGTACATGATATTTTTTGTATTAACAACAGAAGATGTGAATGTTTTAATAAATTAATATGTTATCCCTAAACGGATCAAAAAGTGCACTAATAAATCATTCTTTATTATTAGTAACCAACCCAAAAAGTAAAGAACCTGTCCCTTCCCGCCCTTAAACGCCCTCGATCTCTTACACGCGTAAACGACATTAAGAAAATACTAAAGTATGATTTGGCAATGATAATATATCATCGATTATGACTTGTCTTCTGTATATTTTACTTTCTCTTTTTAATATCGCTTCACTAGAAAACAATATATCCTCCTTTTATTTCAAAACATTTTTAGATTAAATTTTTTACCAGCATTTTTAGATAGCGTGGACTATATTCTAGGTATGATACGGAATTCTTATTTTTAATATAAGACATATTTACTTAATTTGATTGATTAAAAAAATTATTTATGTTAGTTAATATGACTTTTTTCTTGAAACTCTATAGTCATCTTTCTTAATTTTCTCAATTTCTTTCTTACTTGATTATTATTAAAAAAGGATCAATATAGATAAATTAAAAAAAGATTGACAAATATATAAAAAAAATATTTTATATTTAAAACCAAGATCAATTCTTTAATTATATCTTATATTAATGACGATAAAGAATATTATATTATATCCAATCCTTAATATAAAAGATATTCTGTAGTGGTATGAGGACTGGAGCTGGAGGTAGTTCATGGATATATTGGGATTTTTAAGTTTCTAAAATACACGTTTTGTCATATTTTAAAATGCATTTATTTGTTGAATATTTTGATGCTCGTATGAGCTACTATTTTAGGGGAAATTGGGAAAAACCTCGCCATTAAAAATTTATTCAGTGAGAAATCAAAATATCAATACTCTCTGGGTTGGAAATTATACTCTAGGGGTTAATCATTATATAACTAAAACTAATTATGATATTGTATCTTAGATTTGATTTATGAAGATAAATTAAATATTTAATTTTCGGATAAATATATAACATCTGAGATTTAATTAAATTGAGATATAGTATCTCAGATTTAATTAAATAAAAAGATATCATATCTCAGATAAATTAAATCTGTAAACTTTTAATGTAGATTAAATAAATAGATTATATCATATCTACTGTACAGATTTAAGTAATGCTATCTAAATCTAAAATTCAAATTCAAGATTAATTGAGATTAATCTTGAATATTTTAATACGACCCAATTAGGGTTTTAGAAACTCTATAAGAGACATTGATTTAGCCGTATTAAAATATACGCACAGCCACAAAAGAAAAATCCTAGAGAAAAGGCGTAAGACGCAAAGTAAGAAGGTGTTAGCACACTGATGTTTGTGTTGTTAGCACGCTGACGTTTGTATTAAAAAGCTGTTCGGTGTGGATATCGGTAGAGAGAGCGGATCTGTAGAGTCAGCTCTTAGAGATTGATAGAGTAATAAAGTGTTAGCCCACAAGTTTAAATAGACGCACACGAGCATTTGTAAAGGTACAATTTCTAATATACAACATGATTTAAACATGATTGATAGATCATCTGATGGGATTCGTAAAATTTTAATTCCATTGCGTGTACGGATCTCATTACTCTGTACCTATAAAATCTGCAAAGTTTTGATAGTTTCAAGACTTTTTTTTCCAACAAAATTTATTTACTTTTTCACATTTTTTAGATGTTCCAATCCAAAATAAAATGTAATAGAAGCGGAAAATGACGGTAGCAGTTGAGGCTTTTATAAATTAAATAAGTGATCAGGTTTAATGTGTATGTTTGGGGAAATAGAAAAATGATTTATGAAGGCATAACCTAAACATTTTTTTATTAAACATAATTCTATTCGTTGGAAGTAATGTTGGAAATAATTAGTATAATAAAAATATATATCATTAAGAAATAATTTAATATAAAATTATTATAATTATAACATATGCCATTATAATTTTAAATGTAAAACATTATTATAACTAAAAAAAATATTATTGTCATTAAAATCAATTTAAATAAAGACATAGTTTTATCATTAAAAAAATATTATTATGAAATATATAAATTAAAATATTATTATAATAAAAAATATATTATTACAAAATTATATTAAAATAAAGAATATAATAATTATAAAATATGTTAACATAATTATAATTAAAAATAAATATATTATTATAATTTTTTAATTATATCATTTTTATTGAATTTTAATAAATATATATATTTTCGTTAAAAATATATATTATGAAATTGATTTAAAATAAATTTTTTTCTCACATACCACTATGATCCTATTTATAACTTTATTTTGACAAAAAAAAAATTGGTTATATTTTTAAGTTCTCTTTCAGGTAATAAATAAAATTGTGACAATTTTATCTATATTAATTGTACCAATAAAAATAGGGAGAGAATAAAAAATTGAAAGATATTCATTCATAAATAAGAGTAAAATTAAAAATTTATCTTATAATCATTAAACTAACTACCTCATGACACATTTGATTTAGTTAAAATAGATTTATAACTGTGGTATCAAAGTGGTGCATACTTAATATACCATAAATCATAGTGAAGCTGTTAAAACTCTAGTTGGGCTGAAAAACTGGAGACATAAAATTTATTACCTCCATTATTGATTTTTTTTTTTTTTGTCAGAATATTACTTATATTATTGATAAATCATAATATAAGATGAGTCATTTTTGGCCGTACTATGCGCGGTCACATCATTCTATCAATTAATTGCCATTAATTCACTTGAGAAAAATTAGAGGACAAGGCTACGCGCATATAATCGAAGTCAAGAAAGGTGTCTCCATTGCAATGCGAATGCGAACACTCTTTCGTTCTCTCTTTTGGGTCGCATATTAATCAGAGAAGACGAGTCAGGGAGAGGAAAGAGAATCGTTGCAAAAAGACCAATCTGACCTTCTTCGATCTTCATCTTCCTCTCTCACTCGCTTCTGTTTATTTATTAGTTCTCTTTTCTTCTTCATTGTTTTTGGTTTTTGTAGTTTAGACTGTCACCATGAACGGGAAGGCCAACGTTTCTAAAGAGCTCAACGCAAAGCATAAAAAGGTTATTCGTTTTTTAAAAAATTTGTTTTGTGTCATTTTAGTTTATTTAATTGTCTTTTGCAATGTTAATTTTCCAGACCCGTATTCAATATCACCGATCGTATTTTTATTTTTTATTTTTTGATTTGAAAATGATCATAGTCTAGTGTGTGTACGAAGAAATGGAAGCTCAGAGTTGGATTTTTGTTTTTCCTCGATGGTGTGTCGTTTATTATTGGCTGTTAATCTTATTTCTGGGTTCTTGATGCAAGCAAATGGGTTAGTTGCTGTGTATGGTTTTATGGGAGCTTGATCTGCCTTTCTGTGATATATATGCAGAATGAGTCGTTTCAGTATCTTCATTGTTAACATTTCCGGGATTTGTTAGTATTCATTTTTGGCCAATTGGGGATGAATTATTCGGGTTCTGCGTGAGACTTGATCGGGATATGTTATTTGGTGGAGTGACTCCTCTCTCTGTACATAATGCTTGATTTATCTCCTGTTTCTCTGTTTTGAGGATTTTTCCGCCGGGGTGGGGTGGGTTACTCCATGCTCAGTTAGACTACGCAGCTACCCAAAGCATTGTTAATCATATTCTTTGCTCTAACTGTCTTCAAAATCGCTGTATCAAATGACTTCTTTCTGAAATTTTCAATCTTTGTTCTCTTTTGCGCATTAGCTGATTCATACTTTTCTTTGTCATTTTATATGGTTTTTCCACAATTATATGATTAAGCTTCTAACTTTGATGAGAATCAAACCCTTCCAGAGTGTTTACAGTCCTGTAAATTAATGGGAGGATTGAAAAGACATTAGGGGAACCTAATTTGATCTATGAATTTTTACTTTGTGTATTTTTGTTCAAAAGAGACATTCATACTTTTCTTTGTCATTGTATTTGGTTTTTCCACAATTATATGATTAAGCTTCTAACTTTGATGAGAATCAAACCCTTTCAGAGTGTTTACAGTCCTGTTAATTAATGGGAGGATTGAAAAGACATTAGGGGAACCTAATTTGATCTATGAATTTTTACTTTGTGTATTTTTGTTCAAAAGAGACTGAATTGTTAAAGTCGTAATTCTTATGTCAAATGTTACGCATTTGGTTTCATGTCCAACAATGGGAAGAGAGTTTTCCGGCTGAGAGTGTCTAAAATCTTCATAGTATGTGTGCGTAAATGATATTCAAGATCCTCTATTTGAAGTTTCTACATATGAACTTTAATTCAAAGCTTTTCTTTTGCTGAACATGGTTGCATTCACAACTTTTTATTTTCTCGTTTATCCTCGTCTCTTTTGATTACATTTCCCCTTTTCATATGCAGATATTGGAAGGACTTCTTAAACTGCCAGAAAATAGGGAATGTGCAGATTGCAAAGCTAAGTATGTATCTGGACTGTCTTTATTGAGCATTTGCAGTATATTGTGTGTGTACTCAGAAATTCTCAATCAATTTGCTATGAAAACTTGCTTCGCAGAGGTCCCAGGTGGGCTAGTGTGAACTTAGGCATCTTTATTTGCATGCAGTGTTCAGGAATACATCGAAGTCTTGGGGTACATATTTCGAAGGTATGTTGTGTTGCTTATAATGATGCATCAGTTTATATGATGTCATAGAAGTAGATTATTATGGAGACTCATACATATTGAAATAGGATATTTAAAAGTCATAAGCCTATAGCATGCTAGGAACTTCCTGTCTACAATAAGCATGTGTTGCAGCAAATTGTAATGCTGGTAATAAACTTGACTGCTTTGACTATGTAACTTTTATTGATTGGCTTTTGGAATTTTATACTTATTCCGAGAACTCATTATCCAAAAACATATAGGTTTCTATATGATATTGTAACATTGACGTCAATATTTTTGGCTTTCAATTTGTATATATGATATTTGTATGTACTTATGTGTGCAATTTCTATATGATAGGGCATTCATTCCTCAATTTATTGCTAAGTATCTAGTAAGGATGGGCTTTCATTAAAACTTATAGCTTTGTTCTGTAGTTAATTCTTACTTTGAAAATCTGTAATACTCTTTTTCATATTCTCTGATAAGCACCTAAATTCATCGAGAAACCTTCCATAAAAAAATTAGATATTGAGGTGGGAGAATCAATTTGCTTAAGTACTCCACCGAGTAGCTCATACTACTAGTTATAGGACTTAAACACCTCACACTACCTTGGTCTCTTAAACGGCCACACATAGAAAGCTGACAGGTGTGTCTGGGAGGCCTCCCCCCCCCCCAAAACACAAACACTTTCCCTCCGGGCCAAAAAACAAAACACACTTGACATCCTCATGACTATACCCTAGAATACTTCATTTGGCCTTCTGCCAGTTCAAACTTTACTTTCTACAGGGTTGTCTTTACTCAGCTACAAACCATTTGCTCTGATACCAAACGGTAGCCACCCAAGTGGGCGGGGAACCCTCCTCCAAATGCTAGTTGTTGATGCAGGAGAGCCAACCTATCTACCTGTTTGTTTTAGCTTTTTAGAAATGCTTTTATGATCTACGATGTAAATATGTGAGAGGAGATGTTAACTAAATTTGAGGTGGGATTGACTGGATTCTGGCTCTAGCCTGATTTCATTTTACAAAATTCTTAGTCCTAAAATTTGCTGTCAGCCATGTTACTTGCTAAAATGGATATTATCAGTTATTTACGAAGTGGCTATTCCTGCAGGTTCGTTCTGCAACTCTGGACACCTGGCTTCCTGAGCAGATTGCATTCACTCAATGTATGGGAATCTGATTGGTCAAGAATAAGCTTGTGGTGATTTGTAATTTCATTAGTTTGCTTTAGTTATATAATTTTCTGATTGTATTTTATTCCCTTGTTATGTAATATAGCCATGGGAAATGAGAAGGCTAATTCTTACTGGGAGGCTGAGCTACCCCCAAATTATGATAGAGTTGGAATCGAGAATTTTATTCGTGCAAAGTATGTCTGAAGTTAATCACCTTGGGTTATATTATTACTCTTTGAAGTATATATGTCTTCTTTTATGCGCCCTGTGAAGATGACTTTCCTTTTGTTTTACTCATCGCATACTTTTAAAGATATGAGGAGAAGAGATGGCTTCCAAAGGATGGGAAAGTAAAATCACCTCCTAGGCAGCTGGAAGAGAGGAATCCTTCAAATTGGCAGAGGCCTGCAGAAAGAAGTGGGCACGGTTATAAATCTGCTTCTGAGAACACTTTTCTTGAAAGAAAGAAAATTCAGGCAACAAATACAATTCCTGGAACAAGAAATAATGTCCCTGCTCCTTCAAAAGTACCTGAACAGGTATATCATCCGTTGGTTTAAATCATTGTTGTTGTATATGTTAGTTTACTTTTCTACTTTGGTTGTATACCTTTTCTTTTGTTGCATTCCTTATGGGGTTGTATTTCTAGAGTTTCTACTCAGTTCAGTGATCAACTGTCTTGAATTTGTATAACATTCTGACATGGCATATTAAGGAACGTGGATTGGGAAAAAATGAGGCACAATATTTAAGTGTTTATTATCAGATTCTCTGATTACAACCTGACAAGTGAATATTTTGGTAGGAGCATAGCACCATATGGTTTGATCTTTAAAAAACAATCTAACACATGTTATATCTATATTTTAGAACCTAATGGCGCACATCTAAGGAACTTCATTTAGGTTTTGTCCTTATAAAATTAAGATGAGTGTAGTAGGTGTTCTCATAGTAATTATTGCAAAGGAAAACAAGGAACAAAAATGGGATGGCTGAAGTGTTGCTGACTGCTCTATGAATGATATCTTTTAACACTTTCTTGTGTTGGTATCTTTTCCATGCTTCACATGCATGCTGGCTCACCACTAAAATTGTGTACGCTGTATATCTATGGGGGCTTACCACTAAATCCATGTCAGCAAAATGATTCTGCTTATACTGTAGGTTATAAATATTTCCTCCACTATTAATATCTGATCTGAAAAAGATAACTATCCTTTTTGGTGCCTGAGAATTGTAAGTTTATAGCATTATAAAGTAATATGGGAATCTCTTCTGCGAAAAATTTTATTTCAAGACTTTTATGATAGTTATTGATGGAAGATAATATTGGCCAGATAAACATTAGCTTTTAACACCTTTGTAAGAATTTGTTCCACTCATATATCTGCAGATACTTACCCATGATGCAACTATGATACATTATTCCAGCCTTTTTTTAAGGGAACCTTCTTTCCATATTATGCATATTTGAAAATTTAAATACTGTAGTTGCTTGAAAAAACCAATCTGTGAACAGGTAACTCCTGCAAAACCTCAGCATGTGGAGAAAGTGGAACCTGTGGCTCCAAAACCGCAAATTGAATCAACTAAACAAGCTACTGTCATGGCTCAGAATACCCCTCCAAAAGTTGACTATGCTACAGACCTTTTCAACTTGTTATCCATGGATGCCCCAGGTGAAAATGGCTCAGAGGAAGGCAGTACTACTACTGACGATAGTAACTGGGAAGGTTTTCAGTGTATGTTATATCAGCATCACTATCTTGCTTATTTTGAAGAACAGTAAACTCTGGTGTCTCCCTTTTTTTTTTTGGGGGGGGGGGGTGGAGGGGGATTGGTGGTTATGAAATATTGTGTTTTGACTGAAGGTTGTAAATTATTGCTTACTATAATTGTTTCAGCCGCTGCAGAAGCATCAACAACTGAGAAGACCGGTTACACAAAAGCAGCGGAGAGCACTCCCAAATCTAATTCTGGAATTGAGGATCTATTCAAGGATTCACCTTCAGTGACTCCTTTAGTTCCAGCAAAACCTCAGAAAGATTTGAAGAATGATATCATGAGCCTCTTTGAAAAGGTATGCAGTGCTTTTGAACTAGTCACCAAGTAATCCTAATCTTACTACTCGTGGTGCTTCTTCGTTATTTAGCCTATGCAAAGAATGTTGGATATCTGTGTTTTTGTTTGGTAATTTTCCATTATTGTCCTATATTATTTCTAGTAGTATTGTCATGATAATGAATTTTGTTGTGGGTATGATTTTATCTGACATGGTGAGTTGGTTATCTGCAGTCCACCATGGTCTCTCCATTTTCTGCAAACCAGCAACAGCTTGCCATGCTTGCACAGCAACAGCAGTCCCTTCTAATGGCTGCTTCCGCCAACTCTGCTGGTGGGAACCCCAAGTATCCTGGTAGTATACAACAACCTGGACTGAATGGATCCAATATTCCTGTCCCAAGTTGGCCAGCTGCCAGTTACTCAGTTCCTGGAGTAGTGCCGATGGCTGGTCAGGGAGAGCTGCAGAAATTAATGCAGGTACTATCATGAGGAAGCATAAAATAATTGATTACTAGCCCATTCTTATCTGTTCGGAAACTAAATTTCTCTTTTCTGGAATAGACTAGGGGCATGACTCCAGCACATCCAGCGTTGAGTTATGTGCAGTATCCAACATCTAGGTATGTTTTTAGCTAGTTTACTTTTAGCCCTATGAGTTGGAGTTTTGCCTCACTCGTAAGAATGTGAATTGGATTGGATGTTACATTATATTTTTATAGAATTCGGAATTATTCTGATCTGACCATGAGTGAGTAGAAGGAATTACAGTTCCAAAAATTCAATAAATGCTTGTTGACTGCTGTAAACAGAGGCTAATTAGGGGTTTTGTTTCCTGTCATAAAGACTAATTCATACAGCGTCTTCTTATCATTTGTATCCTCTTTATGATTTTTGAAATGGAAAACACACCGTCCTTCAAATGATAGCCAATCGGACATTCTCTTACCATAGATTTAGTAGGATTATTGTAGGTTAGAAAAGATATAACATCTCATCTTTATTTTTCTGTTCTGGTTACCTCCCTTCACATTAAAATTTACTGATGACTTCATTTCTGATTTTTAAGTCAATATTCCCAATTCAGATCCTATGTTGACCAACTTCTCCTCTTCTTTTATTTTTCAGTTATTATCCAATGGGACCGGTTAGACCCGTTAATGGCGTCACGGCCTCGGGAGTGAGTAAAGTTTCACCAGCCGCTTCAATGTCGTCATCAACCTCCTCACAGGCACCAAAGGACCATGATTTCTCCTCTTTAACACAATGGATGTTTACCAAACCCTGATTAGGCTTTTGTTTGACACCTTCAACTATATATTATAATATAGGATTAGTTTAAATCAAATGAAAGTGAAGTTCTTTCTTTTCCTCCAGATTCTGTTGGGTTGGGAGCCATTTGTAGCATTTCGCTTCATAGGGATAGTTAGTTTTTCCTATGTTGAGTGGTCGCTTCTTTGGTTGTAGAATGTGTATTCACAATAATGAAATTAGTATATTGATTATTATTTGTTCACGCGTTTGCTAAATCATTTTTAAGGTAAAAATCTTATATTTTTTGAGTTATTATGTCGGATTTAAATATTATTGGGTTAATACTCAAGATGATGCTGCATTCTCATTGTTAATATTTCTCATTTAAAACATGATTCACATCAATCACATTTTTTTGTTGTACTCCCTCTTATTAATTAAGGATGTTAGTTAAATTAGTTAATATGATACATTTTCTAAAAAATCCTGCTCATCTTCCCTCATTCTTTCTCCTTATTGATTGTTGTTAAAAGAGTATTAATAAAGGTAAATTAAATAAAGATTGACAAATATAAAAAATGTGTCTTATATTTAATATTAAGAATCTTGTATTAAAGATGAAAGGAATAATATTTCCTTAATGTTTTGAAGGGATAAGCCTCGTTTCAAGAGGTTGTGGTATTAACCACCTATCTGATTTAATTATGTAGATTTAATTAAAGAGATGAGATGTGTTAGAATCGATTGAACATTTAAATCTCAATAAAGGGGTGAATTGGGTGTAAAATAAAAATTTAGGAAGTTTGTAAATAATTTTGCATCTTAGTGAAAATAATCAATATAAAGATAATGAGCCATAAAACCACAGTCAATAAAACAAATCAAGTGTACTAAAAATATAAAAGATAAGAAAACATAATATGCAAACTATGATTTATATTAGTTTAGTTATATTTTCGACACCTTGCTTCTAGTCCCCAGTGTAACATCCTATAGTTTTGGGATATTATATTAAGAATTGAATGATAATATGGGATTAATTAAGGAAAATTTTCTGAATAAGTAATTATCTTAGGCCTAAAATATTTTATGCCTAAGGATTTTTCTTTGCTTTTTTTAACATTATCTAATATCTTTAATTGAATAAAATACTCCAATAACCCCTTAATTCATAATTGTCTCAGGCCACAACCCTTCAGCAAAGCCCATAAATCATTTCATCATCTTGGCTCATTAACAATGAGAATGAAGCCCATGAACCAAACCTCCATTTTCTTTTCTTCTTATTTTCACGTGAAGCAGCCCCAAGAAGGAGAGAGCAATTCAAGCCAAGCCCAATATCATACCCTCTTCAAACCCAAACGTGTAGCCCCATATGAGAAACCTGTAACTTATTTCATGATCTCGGCCCATGCATGCAACAACCTCAGCCATGAAGATTAGTTCCAGCACCATTTAATACTAAATCCAAAACAAATCAGCAAAGGATCACACCTTCACAGATTTTCAGCGGTCTCCCCGGAAAAAGCAACCACAGAAAATCATATCGCCATTTAATGCGCACACAAAAACACCATACTCTCTCTGTCATTTCACCAGCATCGAGCACCACGCCAGCTTCACTCTGGGCATTGCCTTTCGGTCTGAACCTCCAACCCCCATTATATGTTGCTGTCTCCATTGTCCATTCATTTTTCCTCCCACAAGAGCAAGCCGAAACAGAAACAGAAGAAGAGAGAAAGAAAGAGAGGTGAGACCGAGAGCAAGGAAGAGTTGAAGTGAGGCCGAGAGAGTGAGGAAGGCATGAGCGAGTTGAGCATTCCTCCATTTTCTGGTTCATACCTTTCTGTCAGTCACTTGCAGAAGTGCGAAGAGAGAAAGAGAGAGAGAGAGAGAAGTGATCATCTCTTTTGTTTCCCTGTTTTAGCGCCAAGAAGCAGAAGAGTAGGGCAATGAATATAGTAGAGAGCGAGAGCGTGAAAGAGGATAGAGAGAGTAATCATTTTTCCCCTGTTTCATGGCTATCGGAACAGAGGAGAACACCTCGTGCCATGGTGAGTCTGCTACCACCATTTTTGCTGATTATAGCTTTCCATTCATCCTCTTGCTGTCATGGTTTTCGGATTACTGTCAAGAGCATTGAGAAATATACATATATAGAATCTGTGTGTGTTTAAGCAAATGCAGGAAGTTGCATAATATTGAAAGAGAAAGAATACGTGCATATGGTCTATTTGGTGTTGCATCTGTTGTGAAGTTTCGAAATATATATGTTCTGTGTGTGTTGCTGCATGCGAAAGGAGGAGAGAGGGACTTTGAGCTTTGTGTGGGTGTATGGTGGTGTTACCGTGGGATTGGAGCTGACTGTGTGTATATATGCTAATGAAGTTGAAATTTAGGAATCGAAACTGATTAAACTTCTCTTACTGTTTTAATATTATATTGCATGTTATAAACCATATTCAAGTAAGTGATTCCAGTTTTTGGGTTAATGCATGCCTTGTTGCATCTGATTCCTCTGCTGGACATGAACTGTTATGGGGTTGCGAAATGATTATATATTTCCCCTGGGCTGTGCGTGTATGTATCGCTGCTGGTTGGGGAGGAGGCTGTTTAGCTTATGCATGAATATATATAAATGATAATGTATGAATGCTTACAAGGGGGGCTGTTGAACAAAACACATAAATAGATATATATCTTATGCCACTAAAGGTTATTTCGCAGTCAAGTTTTTAAGCGTTTTCTCCAACACGTATATATATATGTTGCGAAGAAATTTATGGAATAAAAGAGAAGTATTAAGTTGTCTTGAATCTATATATATGGATAAATACATATATATCATATACTTGCTGATTGGTTACGGTCAAATTAGGACTTATTGTATTATTATTATTATCATATGCTTTGAATGATAAGATCACATTATTTCATCTGGAAATTTTAGTTTAGAGAGGAATCCATTCAGAACATTATTAACTGTTAGGATAATTATATATTAAAGAGTATTTTGTGTGCTGATATTTATTTAACTCATGTTCTAAATCATATATATGATAATGTTATATTTTAGGAAAGCCATGATAAATATTATATTTTGGAAAAGTTATGATAAATACAACAAGCTATAATAATTAGTGATTGTTAAACTCCTAATTTAGGAATAGTGCAAGTGATACTTGTATTAATTAAAATTTGATTTAAAATGTTAACATTAAGCTTGTTATTGGGAAATTCAATTTGACAATTGAATAATAATATTGATAAGTAATTTTGTCATTATTATTATTAGGAAAAAGGAAATAAATAATAATCGGAATTATTATCAAAGTTTGAAATATGGAATTTTTTTTTTTAAATAGTTATTAATGGTTATTGAATTGATTTGAAAGATTGAATTGTGGAGTGTTTTGAGTTCTCATTTTAAGGAGCAGTATGATAATAATTAGCTTGGGCAAGAAGTAACCACTTTCCATTTATTATGTTATTAATATGTTACTTATAAGTGTTTTCTGAACTAAGTATGAATATTTTAAATAAAAATTGCCTTGTGGAATTTTATGAGTTGAAATACATGCATTTATATGATTTGAGAACTGATTTATGATGACATGGATATCGTGAATATTCTAGAAATCCCCCTATTGAATTATAATGATAATTTTGGAATGGGAAGAATTGGGAGAAGATGGAAAGTTAGTTACACCACGTGGTGAATGCCTCCATTGGTGCACGATGGTTGATTTTTTTATTGTCCCAACGGTTCAAGAGGGACTAGCTCAACAGTTCAAGAGAGCTTACAACACCCCAACAGTTCAAGAGGGGAAAAGACCTATGGTTTGTGATAGGTGCTCTGAGAATTTTGGCCGGTCCTAATCACTTACCCAGTGAGCTTTCGAGTAACTAGTAACATAAGTGTAACTTAGCCCATGGGTCTAGTCGGGGGAAATAAGGCGGTTCGGATGGATTGAATGGAAGGGAATTGAGTTCAAAGAGAATTGTGATATTTTATGATGTTTCAATCATGATATGAGATTTTGTGATACCAATATTTTTGAAATATACTTTAATATTTGATTATATAAATTGTTCCACTTGGCACCTCACTAGCACATGTCAATATTCATAATGAGCTGGACTGATGGTTATAAAATTTTTCCCTAGGTGATAGCTCACATCCGAATCCGTCAGGGAAGGCCTCAAAAGCTTAGACTACTCTGCTGAAAGTAGTGCTTCTATCTCTTTTGGTTTGTGTTAGATAATTGTATATTACCACGTTAGGGCTCATAAAGATTACTCTGATAACATTTTAAATTTTTCGTAAATTTTGTAGCTCTATTAAGTTAATTATCTATCTAATATTAGGTTAATTTAGTTAATTAAATGGTGGTTGTTTCACCCAGCCTCCACCTAATATTTTCAATCCATTGTCTTATTGTTTAATACAAGCACAAGAGAAGCCACTACAATCCCATAAGTTTAGCTGAGTACTTACAAAGCTTTCTATAAATCATAGACTCTCAGTTTATTCAACATCAACTTCTTCATATCAAAGCAAGAACTCTCCCTTACACACCATATGAATACAACTTTGATGATAAAGGATTATAATAAATCTTCTTTTTCAAAAGTGAATTAAGTTGAACACTAAAGTACAATACTAATAAACTCTCTCTCTCTCTCTCTCTCTAAAGTAGATTAATGTAAACACATAGAAACAAAGAATATATGAGATGAATGTTGAAATAGGAGTTTTGACATTTTGATGGTTTATGCTTTGGCTCTCTACTTCTTTTGTTCTGAATACTCCAACATTTATAATTGATAGTAGCTATTTGACCATTGAGTTTTTCTTCCAGTCAAGCACACTTTTTTTGTCGCAAAATAGCCATCGTAGTTTCTAACATATTTTGCTTTTTGGCTGTTGAAACTTGATCTAAGTTTAATAACCTATATATTCATATAAACTTGATTAGTGATGATTATAAATGATATAATAAAGGTTTATATCAGTTTGGAAGAAAATAATGAGAACAGAGATGGTGATTAAAAATTGAGCAGAACATCACTACGAAGGATGACCGTGGTAATTTATAGTAATTTGAATACATTGCTCATGTGGTCACTTGAATGATCTTCTCTTCGAAATATTACATATCACTTAAGTGGTCACCACAGTGATCGTAGGCGTCACTTTCACATTATTGGAGTGATCTTTGCTAGTGATAAGCTCATTTTGAATCTAAATCTTCCAAATTATTTATCATTAGAAAACTCTTGAAATCTATGTTCTAATGCAAAAAAGAATTAGCTCAAAATTCATTATATTCTGAAAGTTGTGATCAAATTCATAGTAACTGGTCCGGGCAGCATCTTTATAAGATCGTACAATTCCAAAATTCATATCTCTTCTAGTTGACTTTCTTTGAGCATGATCATGATGTCGTTGAAACTCTTCTTGAGTCTAATTTTATATACAACAAGTTTTAGTCCAAAACTCATTATCTTCAAAAAGATATGATCCAGAGAATGACGGCTGTTATAGAACATCATGAGAACTTCAAGTATCAAATTCTAAGATTCATATCTCTTTTATCTGATAATATTTGAACTTGATCTTTACGTCTGTAAAACATATTTTGAGTTTTGTTTCATATGCAACAAGTTTCACCTCATTCAAAGTTGTGGTGTAGGAGATATGTCTAAATTACTGAACCTATTCCGAAATAACGTGAGAAATTATAATGTCAACTTCCAAAACTAATATCTTTTTTATCTAAAATCCGTTGAGCTTGAGCTTGGTATCTTTGTGTCGTATTTGTAGCTAGTTTCATGTAAAATAAGTTTCTCATAAATTGGACATGTGGTTTGAGAGATATGTCCAAAATATAAGCCTATATTTTGCTAAACGAGAACAGAGCACATTCAAGTGGTCACTCGAGTGATCATCTGTAGAGGTTCCCCTCGAGTGATCACTCGAGTAAAGTTGTTCCAACTTTCATATAAGACATCTTAACTTTGAATTGAGACATACCAACCTCCATTTGATTATAGAGACCTCCAATATCACATCTAAGAGCTTGAATCTTGATATTCCCATTAAACCTTGCAAGTTCTTCTTTTTTCAATCTCTCTGTCTTTTTTATCATTTCAATTTGATAACTTCTTCCTTTCTTTAACTTAATGTGATGTAGATTATTCTTTCTTCTTGTTTTCCCTCTTAACGATCATTCTCTATAACCTAATTGGATAGTTTCTTTATTTTCTTAACTATCTTAGCAATCTTTCTTTATCTCCTTCCTCTTGATCATTCTCAATACTCCAACTCAATAGCTTCTTTTTTATAATATGATGAAAGTTCATCTTTTTATTTTTCATCTTGATCATTTTTCATAGTTGACATTGGCATCTTCTTTCTTTGTTGACTAATCTACAAGATGTTTAATCATTAAATATGGTAATTAGTCAATTTACAAGATAAATGCATTATGCATTAAATATAGTAGTTAGTCAATGTTTGCTCTTTTGACTTGATGAAGTTTTATTTTATCTTTTGTGAATATTGTCTGCTGACATAAAGAGAATGAGAAAGGGAGATGGAGAGAATATGAAGTGAGAATAAGCATGCGGTGGGGGCCGAATCAACAAAACTTATGCATTCCTCAAACAATTAAACTCCATTATAATTTAACTCATTAATTCTCCATTAGTTAATTAATTAAAACATTAAAAAGTTCCTCCCTACCAATAAAATGCTAATTATTAATAGTTTTGGTCTAAAATATAAGAGACAAGTCAATTATTTTTGTCCAAAATATAAAACCTTAATATATTTTGAAAAAGATAACATGAATTTTGGAGACAAAATAAATCACTTGTCTCAAGATCAAATTATTCAACTTTATCTCCCTTATTTATAATTTTTTCTTAAAGACAATTAAAATATTATATTTATAGCCAAAATGTAACACCCGCCTTAAATACACCCTTTTTGTTATGTAAACGGAAGCGTCCATCTTAAATACCGAAGTTACTATTCACAAGTACGATACTATTCACTTATACTATAACTGAAATATGTCATTTATGTACAATTAATGCATACTCTAAAAAAAAAATCAATAATTATATAACCGACGGAAATAAAATTCTTTTTTCGTCTTGATCCTTACGTTCATGATCACTTTCTTCACTCTTGTATTTCTTGTACGAACTGCAAAATTTGCTATATCAAAAATAATATTACCGTCATCCAAGCTTAAATATACACCAACAGTCACTACCATAAACCTCAGTCCTACTCTGCACCATTATCGTGATCACCTATCGCTACTCTAGTAGTACTACCTGAAGCTTCACAAATGCCTAGGATTCATATTTGAATCCCAGAGTAACCATTAATCTCATATGAAAAGCGTTTGCAATGCATGTATGTTACCATAATCATGAAGGTAATTAAACACAAAGCATTCAGTAACAACGTGCAGTATAATAAAGACATACCACACATATGCAATATCTACTGCGGAAGGACCAAGTCCTAATAAACGCAGGGCTGCTCAGATAGCGAACCCCGGATCCATAGCGCTAGGAAAGATATGGTAGTCGAGCGCCAAACCCAGACCACACTGAATGCACAAATAAACGCATGTCTCTCACGAGACACGGATCCACAACCATGGAAAATCAAACATATAATGTAACACAAGGCATATGAAGATTAAGGTTATTACCTGACAGTCGACCACAAATATTTATAATTCCTCCGGCACAAAGGATCACAATAAACCTAAAATAATAAAGTATAAATATAGTTAATTCCACCTTCATAAATATTTTCTTTGATGGTCTATAATAAGCCCAATTAATGTATCCATAATCATTAAATCCCTTTTCTTATTAGGGAATTTAATATGAGCTTACATTCCCCATATTTTTGTCATTTTCAGGATTTTCCGGCAAACGATAACTGATCTTCAAAAATTCATATATGGAGTTCTAGACATCGGATTTAGGTGGTTCAAAATTCTATGAACTCCTTATCAAATCTAGTTTCTAGGAAAATTGGTTTTAACATTTTATCAAATGTCAATAATTCCCAGATTTCAAAATAGTAACCCTTGTTCAGAAAACGTTTCAGATCTGCAACCCATTTTTCAAAATTTATAACTCTTTCAATACTTATCGAAATAAAACGAATTACCTGTCAAATGAAAGCTCTATGAGTCTCCTATATATCTGGAAATTTTCATAAATTTTCAAGTTTATTTACTTGGTCAAAAAGTCAACGTCATTTTATTGCTTCCGAAATGCCATCAAAACGTTCACTGTTTCATAACTCAACTTCCAAAAATCATAACTGAAGTTATAGATATCCATTTGAGGTGAATCAAAGCTCATGTTAAAGCTTAAGGAGAGTACTATCTCCTGTAAAAGTTTCAAAGCAAAAATCAACCTTTAACCCATAAAAACTAAATATATAATGAGCTCTGTTTTCGGATTATGTTGTAGAGGTGTAAAACAACACATACAACCATAAATCTTGAGTATAAGCTTTCAGTAATCTAATGAGAAAATCGTTTTAGAAACTCACCTATACTCAAATAAAAGCTTGCTTATGAAATTCCAAAACTCTTCTTGACTAATCTTCATTCTTGGATGATAAGGTTTAATCGTGGAAGAGAGAATGAAAATATGATGATTTGGTGTTTGAAGAAGGTGTACTGTTGAAATGAGAGAAGTGAAGGGAAGGAATGAGATTTTAATCATTGTATATCATTTGGAAAGAGAGAGAATTTCCATTTATCCTCCTATCCTCCCACGGCAATGAGAAAGAGAAACAAATAAAAGTCTCCTCTTAATAATAATTGGCCTTCTGTGCATCATGTGAAAGAAAAGAGAGAACATATGGATCCGGTGGTCACTCTCCATTTCAAACTCATTTCCTTTCTCTCATTGAATTATTTTATGATATCCGCAGAAGCATTATTTGATCATTCCTTTCTTTTCTTCAAAGACTTGATCCCATGACTTTCTCATTTGCTTGCCCGTGCCTCAAATTTTTTTGATACATATTAGCTCGATGTTTTTTTTAAAAAAAAAAAAAAAGAATGAGACATATGGTCCCATTATTTGCAATGAAAAAGAAAGAAGGAGTCATATATGTTTGCACCCGTGATTCCTTGCTTCTAATCATCATCAATTTTTATAATAAAATAAGAGGAAAACACATGGTCCCATGGTTTGAAATGAAAAGAAGGTGCCACCCGTGAATAAGCATCAAGGAGTGCAAAGTGAGTCACATTTGTCCTTTTGTGATCAATATGAAACGGGTATTACACAAAATAAATCACTTGTTTGACTTCTATATTTAAAACTGAAAGTAACAAAAACTAGCATTTTATTGCTAGGAAGAACATTTTAAAATCGAGATATTATTTTTCCAAGATTACAAATACTAACATTTTATTCTCTTTTAATATTTTAATTAAGTAACTAACTAATTGGAAATTATCGAGTCAAATTATAATAGAGTTTAATTGTTTAAGGAATGCAAAAGATTTGTTGATTTTAGTAATGGACCCCCATCATTCTCTCTCCATCTCCTTTCTCATCTTCTACACTTCTCTCCCCCTTATATTATATCAGTAGACAATATTCACCCCTTGTCCTTGGGTTCAGCTGGTGTGGGGTTGGTCTGCCTCATTTTTAGAGAGGGGGTTCGTTCCCTGCGTTGGTCAAGGCGCTGAGGGAGGCATTCTAAGGATCTAGATAGCAGTGGTAACGCTAGTAGAGGTAGATACATGTGTACTCTCTGGCCAGTATTCCCTATAGATTAGGCTCCAAACGCCTTATTCTTGGACTGTAGGTAAGTCTGACCCCTTTCCTAAAATTTTTATATCAAAAAAAAAATAGACAATATCCACAACAGACCAAATGAAATTTTAGGGGTTAACTTTCCTCCTTTCCCCTTACTCTTATTTTTTATTTTTTCTTTTTTGTTCACCATTGGATCAAGATTCAACATATTATAAAAATATCATTATAATTCTACCTTAAAGAGATAATGAGATTTCACGGTTTGTTCCCATTAAAATCTTGATCGGTTAAAAAAGAAAAATGAGAGTAAAGGAAAAAAAGAGGAAAGCCAACTCCGAAACTTTATCATGTCAAAAACAATTTCTTCACAAGTTGAAACTCATACCAACCATGAATGAGTCTAGCTACAGCATATTGGTAAATATTTCTCAAGCTGTAGCATCTCATTAATTTGTTTACTGTTTATAGCATAGCTATCAAAAAGCCTAAAAAAAGGCATTAATACTATTTTGGTGCCTTAATTTTAACCCATATGTTTTACTTTCTTTAATTTTATTTTGTTTAAAACATTGACCCTTATAATTAAAAGCTAAATCATTTTGCCTTCAGACACACCAAAGTTTATGATTTGAAAATTTGATTATCTAAAATTACAATGGGAACAAACTTTAAAAAACAAAAAAAGAACACCAAAAAAATGTATTAACGATAAAAAAAATATAAATAAATGTTGAAGGACATTGTCCCAAAAAGTTCAATATAGAAAAGAACGAATTTGACTTTCCTCCTTTTTCTTTACTCTATTTTCCCTTTCTTTTCTCTTTTTCATTGTTAGATTAAAATTTTAACAGTTTATATTTAATATATTCTATCTTTAAACTGAAATTATAATAATATTATAATATATTAAATCTGGATCATTGAAATCTTAATCGAATGATTAAAAAAAGAAAATAAGGGAAAAAGAGAAAAACCATCTCTTAAAAGAACAGGCTTGCCCGGACCCACGCACTGCACGCTTTTCGAAAATGAGCTCCTCCAGAGTCCTTATCGGACGCTCCACAGCTCAACATAAAACGCACCGTTTTGTTTCCTTCGCTTTCACCACTTTTTATTTATACCCACTTTTCCACCCACATTTCCAAATTTCCATTTCTCCCTCAATGCTCGATAAATTCTGCCTTCTCAAAGTATTGATGTGACGGGGGAACAACGGTAAAGTCGCCAAGAGCAAATCGTTATCAATGGCTTCTCTTTCAAACTGGGCCCTCTCTCTCAAGGTGGTGCTATTATCCATTGGCGTTTTGTCCTTGGCCGTGGCTTTGAAGCTCTCTGTTCCTCTTGTCTCTGATTTCATCCTCTCCGATGTTCCTTACATTTGGAGCTTCTTACTCACTTGGCTAAGACCTCCTTACCTCTACATTCTCGTCAACTGCATAATCATCAGCATCGCCGCCTCTTCCAAGTTCTTGAATCACAAGCTCGATGATCTAGCTCACTCGCCAGATCCACTCGTCGCTCTTCCATCCCATCCAGTCAAGATGTCCGGCGAGCTATGTCCGGAGTATGCTGTCTATAACGTGACTAACGCAGCAGTTTCTGAGGCGAACATGATCTCCGGCTATTTACCGACCAACTACTCTGCCTTCAACTGCATCATTTCGAAAGGTTACGTCGACGATTTGAAAGTACGGGAGACGGCTCTGGAGGTTCAGCAAGAGCGGATTTCAAATGCGGAGAAGATGAGTATCAGAAATGAAGAGATCGTGAACGAGGAGTCCGCTCACGCGCCGAGTTCCGTAATGACAAGCCTACAGAGCAGTGACTCATTCTCTCTCTCGTTTCTCAATGACGACGAGAAATCGCCAATTTCCGGTAGGTTCGGTCACCGGAAAGCTGCCAAGTCTAGTCCCCAAGGTAGTTCTGTCTACATCGCAATTTGCTTTTGAAATCTGGAGTAGAAAAAAAATAAAAAATAAAAAGGATAAGAAATTTATTTTTGATCAAAATTAAATAATATTAAATTCAAAACAATGACGTAACAGTATATTTAACAGGATTAAAATAATAGAGCTTTGAAATTTTAAATAAAAAAAAAATACTCTCACAACGGTCAGAATTTTTATTTTTTGGACTGATATTTAATAACGGTAACATTATTCCGAAAAAACAAAAAACATAACGGTAACATTGGAATGTGGTACAGGTGGGAAAGCAGCGTTGGGAGTGGCGAAGCCGAAGCGGCAGGACACCCTGGAGAGTACGTGGAGGGCGATGACGGAGGGGCGTGCTATGCCGTTAACCAGGCACCTGAAAAAGTCCGACACGATGGACTCCCACCAACGCCGTAACGCGACGCCGTTAAGGGACCAAAACGGAAGCACCCCTCCTCCGAATTCCAAAACGACGAAGAAGTCGGAGACATTCAGCGAGCAAAACCGAGCCTGCAAGGAGAATTACTCACCGGCGAGTTCGTCGCCGGGATCCGCAAAGATGAGGAAAGAAGCTTTGCTGAGTCAGGACGAGTTGAATCGACGAGTTGAGGCGTTCATCAAGAAGTTCAACCAGGAGATGAGGTTACAGAGGCAGGAGTCGTTCAAGCAGTACCGCGAGATGACCAGTCGTGGGACCCGTTGATACGTCACCGTTTTGATGTTTTTCCAAGGGTCTTTTTATTTTAAGAAAAAAATGTCATGCTTTTTGTTATGCCTCCTTGATTTTGTTATTTTCCAAATGAAGCCATTTTGGTAGATTACTATTGGGAAGAGTAATGGAGGATTAAAATTTAGTGTTTGTTTCTCTCACACCGGGTTTTGAATTTCAATACTGTTGATGGACAATGCCATTATTCTAGGACATTAGTTTTCATATCACAATTTACAAAACACCTGTTCATTCTATTCTTAATATTTTATTTTTAATTCACAACTTCACGTCTGAAAAACCTTTAAAAAAGTGCTTAGTGACATTGGTGACAAAGTCCTGACTTCATATTTTTGTTTATTTTCCTCTTGTTTTCCTTCTTTCAATGTATAAAAACAAAAGAAATATTTGGTTTATCCACCCTAGCTTCAAATTCCCATAGGAGGATTTGAGGAGGGGGGGGGTAAGTGAATTTAATTTTTATTTTTTGTTCTTATGAAATTTAGTGGGCGTCATAAAAACCATTTTTCTCATCCAGTAAATTCAAATTCACATGAAGGGACCCAATTTATCTCATGGTTATCTCTTGCCCTTTTCAAGTAAAAAAAGTGAGACCACTTTGATTCAAAGAAGGCCTACTTTGGCCAGCAGACCTACTTTGATTCAAAGTGAGAACTTTCAAATAAGCTAACCTCAGTACCTTCATAAATGTTAGGCCTAAATATCTGTAAGGCTATCCTTCAAGTTATCACAAATTAATAGTGGTCCCAAAGAGGCCTGCCCAACCACAACATATAATTGAACATCAAGCTTTTCCATATACCACTTTCGCCCCCATTACACGCCCCCTTCAATTAATTCTTACATACCAAGAAATCACATTAAATTAATAAATATGTCTTGAATTGAAATATTGCGCTCTTGGTAAAATTTTCTATTCTCTCTTCTTCCAACAAGAATTAAACAAGGGCAAAGTTAATATACTTGGTAAATTCACTGAAATAGATGAAAACCTATCATCTATAACAATTAAAAAAACCAAAAAATCGCATAAAAAGAGAAACCTGTCAAGGAAACCACCGGTTAATTATGCATGGTTGGCACAAACTAGTAGACTAAATGTAATACCTATTTAAAGGTTATCAACCACTTCCCAGTATACAACATTTGTAGTGGTGTTGATAGGGCTTCCATCTTTATTTCCTGTTGGCAGGAAATAACAACATATAGCTTCGCAAATATCAAATTGACTACTAAGGCGAGAGATAGCTTATCATTTCAAATTGATCATTAAGTTAGTATAGATATGTCTTAGTTAATGAATAATTGATTATATAATTTACAATAAAGTTTGGTCAAACAAATCATAAAAGACATTACTCTCTCCAATTTATACTATAAAATCAAATCACCCATGAGGATGCAAGATTGAATTTCATTCTATGAAGGCAACTGATATGGACACTTGGTTGGTATTGGGGCAGTAGTTCGAGACACATGGCAACTGTCTAGACTCCGAGGCCAAGCTTATACTTTGATATACTATCTCCGGTGCTTAATATAAGATCTTGTATTAAAGGACCAAAGGTAGTAATTAAGAGCTATATTAATTGAATGGAGGATGAAACCTGAAAAACTTCAATCGACCCGGAAAAACTGGAAACTTCAATATCATAAATCTGTCCCGTGTACTTCTATATATCAACGAATATGAGAACAAATATATTAGTTTACATGGAATCGTTCGTGTAAAAGAACAAAGTATTAGAATCCTAGGCTAATGTGTTTTAAAAATAAGAGAGTTACAGAGTGAAGTTGTGAAATAGGAATGCTTCCATTTTGTTTTTACTTTATACTTTTTAAACCAATTCTTTCTCCTCCATCTATCCAAATTATTTCAAAGACACTGTAAATTTTTAATTCTAGAGAATCCAAATCATATTGAGAACTTCCGACCTAAGAGCTCTTTATTCTACATCACCATTGTTGTTGGGAATAGCCTATCCAAGAAAGTGTACAGACCACCTCCTAACAGGAGTGCTCCACTGTGGAACAAGCAAATTGAAACATCTATCAGAAACAACAAAACTAGTAGAGTAGGGGTGAGAAACAGCTCAAGACAGAGAGTCAGAGACAGTGGTTGTAATAGCCTAATAGAAGTGTTACTGACAAACGAATGAGTTCTCTCCCTTTTCTGACAGTTTAAGTTCAAATATTACCTCATAGGATTGATCCATGCTGAGAACTTGCGGAATGAAAGCAGGCTCTGCCAACCCACATTTGGATAAGAAATTCAGTTTTCTACAGCACATCCAGGTCTAACAGATCTTAAAGTGTTGCTTCGTAAACTAATATTTTGATATTCCAAGTACTTAAAGACTTATTTACCAAGTATTTAAGCACAAGATTTAACAATGCTAAGGTATCTGACTTGTAGGGGTGTTCAAAGTATCCCAGTCTTAGTAGTCCCAACCCGGTCCCGGCTAATCAGAAGAGCCAGCAGGGCTTGAATGCCCATTTCCTTTTCTGTATATATTGAAATTTGTGAGTCGTATCCGTTGACTCATTCACAAAAGCAGCTCTTTCAAAAGCACCCAAATCTGATGAGATTTTGATCCGAGAATTTCCTGCCCTTCCCAGACCAGAACGGGGATGGGGACTGGAATAACCCTTGAGATCCCAATCCCAAGATCCTGGTTCCGGGCCCGGTTTGTTTTTTACCTTATAAATTAAGTTACCATTTTATTTTTGTATCTTTTACCCGATAAATTAAATCATCCTTTGATAAGATATGTATCAAATCTTTAGTTGGAGTTAAACTGCATATATCGTGATACTAATCCTAACTATATATTGTATAAAGATAATAATAAGATGATGATAATAAATGCAATCCTTCAACTCTAGATCAATTTGTGTAATTATTATGGCCATATTAGTTGTTAAATGATTATTTTAAACAATAGATTATGAAAAATTTAACTAATATAATGATATTTTTTTAAGTTTATTTTAAAAATAAAAAATAAAAACCGGGATTTCCCAGTCCCAGGAAAGTCCTGGCCCCAATGATACCAGGACCAAGAACAGTTTTCATCTCCCGGCCTCTTACCGGGATGGGACCCGAGACAAGGTAATCCCAGTGCCCGCCTGGACTTTGAACACCCCTACCGACTTGCATGTGTCCTGATATTGAAGTATTGAATTTTTACGAAGTTTTCTTGCTCAATTTTATATAAATAGTTTTCTAAGTACTGGAGATATGAGAATGCTTTCATACAAAATGCCACCTAAGATTATTTTATAAACCAAAAGATCGTAAATGAACCTGTAAAGCTCCTGCGAAAGAAGCAGCTAAGAGTAAAGGAGAAACATAACCAGTTGTGTATGTCAAAAGTAAGCTACCTCCAATCACTGGATCCTGTCAAGAAATCACTGTTCCATTCATTTTCATAGGAGTGCCTATGTGTCTTTACTGATTTAAGCAACTAAACAAATAAAAAAAATGTTTGTCGCTGCGGCTAAGAACATGGATATTTAATATGCTACAATTAAACGACTAAAACACTTTTTTGCCAACAAACGTGAAAGCCATTTCTAAGTTATTTGCACTGATTAAGCAGAAGTGCCACGAGATAGTTATTAGGCCACGGTGAACCACCACATCAAAGTGATGAATCAAGGTCTAGAGGCTTAGCTACTTGAATATATTTTATGTTGAAGGGAGCCTACGGGGAAAAATCAACTTATTCCCTTCCTGTTTTGCATTGTTTCTGGGGAGTGGAATTCCGTTATTTTTTTATTTATTCTTTTTTTTTTGGGGGGGGGGGGGGGGAGGACCAATCAAAAGAGGTAACATAATGTGCGTAGTGAGCAGCATATGAATCAAAACAAAAAAAAAACGTAGAATACCTTTGACGTGGCAACATATGCAAGAATAGTAGCCAGCACAGGTGTACTACAAGGTGAGGCAGCTAGAGCAAAAGCGAGCCCAGCTAGATATGCTTGCACACCTAAATTAGATAGTCTCTCCATAAATAGATTGCTTTGCATGTAAAATGCATACTGAAGCAACTAGTTAAATGTAAAATCATCAACTTACTTGATGGTAGATTGGCAGCTGCCGCACGTGGATCAAAATTGTCGAAAAATGAGGGAAGACGCAATTCAATGATCTGTAAAATTTGCTCAAGGTGAGATAACGAAGAAATAGAGAAAAGCAACTAATGAAAGAAATCTTTAAAGTTGGTTAACTTCAAAGGGTAAGTCTCACTTCTGAAAACTAATAATGCCAAACTAAATCTGAAGGGCACCAACGAACATGCCCAGAATTAAAGGTGACTGACAGAATGTATTGTCCAAATATTTAAGATTTATAGTGTTGATCATTACTGTTCTGAGTACAAAATTTCTCTCAACAATAAACTCACAAGACTATGCTGAGACAGGTCTAAGGCAGTGAAATTCTTTAAAAGACAGACAGCTTGGGCAAGATCCAAATATCAAAGAGTCATATGTCAGAGCAGTAAATTCTAATCATTGTATCTTGCATGAGCAGTCAAGATTAAAACAACTCATGACTTTTCTACGTGATCCTTTGACCTTTAAGTGACCTTCCAATCATATCCATTAAAACCAAACAGATAGACATAGGTGAAAATGAAGAAAATATACCTCAAGAAGGTTCAGACCCATAATTATTGCCAAACCAGAAGCAGCCAAAGGTAGTCCTTGGCCTATCTGTCCATAAGCCTTTCCAGCAAATGATGCTGCTACACCCAACAGTGCTAATGTGGTGGCAAGACCTAAAGAAAATGCCACAGAATCACCAACAACCTGTCATCAAGAAGCCTTGACCGTTAGTGAGAAATATGTCTGTTGCTCATATATGTGCAATCATGAAGTGGAATTGAGACAAGTGGAGGAAATGAAGCAAAGCACGAGCCAACAGTCTTGGATACACTCCTAGTTGTCACTATTGGTGAAGGCCTTTGAGAACAATAACACTCAACTAGGGCAATGAAGTGAAATAAGAACAAAAGAATGAACTTTTTTTATGCAGAAACAAACTATCCAGATAAGTACCTCTGCCCTGCTCTTGCCAGACCCAAATGCCCCTGCCAGATTCCAACTCACAAATTTAGGCATTTGGAAAGAATTAGAATTTTGAGTGCATAACAGAAGCAAACTCACCAATGTAACCAAGAGTTAGTGGTAAAACACTTAGTGTACAGGGTGAAAGGCTGGTAACAAGTCCTGCCCCATAAATTACTGCTAAACTGCAAATACGAATATGCAGCAAAGAAGAAACCATAAACATAAGCATCAGATCTTCAAGAGGGAAATCGAGAATAAAAATGCATATGATAATTTATGCAGTACCTGGTGAAGTTGAGAGAAGCTAGTTGGTCTTGAACAGCAACGTTGGCCTGTTGTCCAGCTGAATATAGCAAGCCTCCGAACCAATCACCCAAGCTTCCATCAGCCAAAGCATAAACGGAATCAACCACTTCCTGACTCGAAAGAAAATAAATACAATACCCGGTATGTACAAGATGTCTATGACTTGAATGTAGAAACGACAGAGTAGTTTCTTAATAAGTCAACAATTACGTTTATAAAGAACAGACTTAGACCAACATGCAATACCAATAATAACTTTAAATTTAATACAGGATAAATTTGAACCATTGCAACTATTCTTAGAGGTTCACTGCGAATGATTTGCTTATACCCACAGAAAGGAAGCGGGGGGGAAACTCATGTAGTCCCTCCAATTTCACGTTTGGTTGTGCCTTGTGCAAGATTTACTTGTTGATTTTGTAATATAGATAGTAGAATGGATGCTTAATAGGCTTCTAAAATGTTTCTGCGACTTGGACATAATGAATTTCATATATGTGCGTGCGTATTTATGCATGTATACTCTTGAACAGATTTATCTCTACTTACAGCCTTCACAGCAACTGGTGCAATTAAGTTGGCCACTGAAAAGCAAGGAGACAAAAAATGTTTACCGTTACAACCAATCAACACCAAGTGAAAACTGATAAAATACTCTTCAATCTACACCCACCAAAAGATTAAAGCCATTACCTGCCATGGAACCTATCACGGCCATCATGCTGGTGCTATCAACTTTCCAACTTGACGGGAAAAGGTTCTCAGGCTTCGAAAGTTTCTTGTGCGCGTTAATGGGAACAACAGATTTTCCTAGAATAATTAAATGAGAGGGCACTGTCTTAGAATGACTTCAAAGTCATTCAGGAAGCAGATAGAAGATAATATTTGCATCATGAATATCACACTTCGCATCCATTTTGTATCCCTGAACCTGATAATAAATAAATGATGCATGTGTATCTAACATCTACATTTCGTCTTTCTCTGATTTCCATCAAGAGGAAAAGTATGCACATAACTTATTATTAAAATTATCATCATACTAAGAATATGTATGGTACATAATGAAAACAAACAAAAGATTCCTACCAAAAAAACAAAGAGAAGAACTATAGATTATGCTGAATGCTATGCAGACAAAGATCGCCAACCAAAGGTATCTATCAAAACGGAAGCGCAAAAGGAAACCAAAGAATTTGGTATACTTACCGTTACGGCTATCTCGGTCAATACTGCAGTTAGAGATTCTTAAAGATGGAAGACCATAACTTCCATAGTAGCTTATACCGAAACTCATCTGCATTAAACATCAAGTAAAATTCCAGATTGATCAAACAAAAGGTAAACAGCAGCATAAAATTCAAATTCGCAGCCGAAACACCGGAGCTAAAAGAAAACTAAAATATTTCATTGCCTATAACATATCTGTTTCTTTGGCAAAATAGAGAATCTCGGAGCTAATTCAAGCATGCTGCGGAGTAAAGATAATTCTTACATTTTCTTTCTCAGTCACTTCAAATTCCCTCCGATATTCAACGACCAAACGGGGACTCTGAAGAAAGACTTCAATTTCGGTATGATTGTTAGTATAGTGAAGTAGTGAAGTGCTTTGATTTATACTAGCGGTTCTTCGAAGCGCCCGTCAGATAATGCCCGCTAGATATTTAATCACGTTACGAATGGGAGAGAGGAAGGTAGGAAAACCGTGCGGGACGCAACTTCAGCTTCGAAACGGAATCTATTTAGACTACAGGAATCAATATTTAATACCGTGCAAGTAACATATTCAGGATTTTTGTCTCTATTTGAAAACATTCTAAAACTTCAAACTCAGATTTTGAGATTTACGAGAGGAGTTTTGATACCTAAAATCTAGGTTTTGTAATGCATCCAAACATTTTATCAAACTACCGGAATCAATATTAAAAGGAATGAAATTTAAAAGATCAAAACTTATTATAATTAAAATGAAGATAAACTATTATTTCATCCTGTCCAATAGGATTGAATTTTTTGAAAATATTAAGAAAAAAAAATTAAATTACTTTAAAATATTTATATTTATCGTTTTTTCTTCAAATTATTTTTCTTAACATATAAACTTATATGTAATCTAATAATACACAATATACAATATGATTAAGTAATTTATTTAATTTTTTTAATCTCTCCATAAAAAATCAAATATATGTATATTTAAAACTAGATTGAGTAGTTAATATAACATGTTTTGATTAAAATAATATTAACTCTCTTATTAATAAAATTTCAGAAAAACATCATGAAATTTTTAAATAAACATAATAAATACCTTTCCCAAACAAGGGGCCAAAATCTGGGACACGTGTAAATGAAATTAAAATTAACACTCCCTCCACTCATAAATATTTACTTTGATACAAAATATAATATCTCAATTTATTTTGCCACCAAGTTTTTAGAAAAAAAAAAAAGTCATTGTCTTACACATTTATAATTTTTCTCCCCATTAGATATCTAGAAGATGAATATTTCTCGAATAAAGTCCATGCTTTTTTTTTCCGGCCAGCATCGGATAAACACATGCTATTAAGCGTACTGCGTACATGCATCTCGGTAAACACCAGTGGCTTTAAGCCAAACCAACAGGCATTGTAAAACACTTCTAAGAAATAAAGCTAATCATTCAGCATTTTTCTGAGTTTTTTCCCCAAAATTCCTTCACCAGGGTTTCTGATCAGTTTTTTTTTTTGGTTAAAAAAAAGTTTTGGAAGGGTTCGACACTAGTCCCCTACCAAGGTCAGGGCACGGTCCTAGGCTCTATGAGCACTTACTGAAGACTTATGAGATCACCTACCAAAGGGGTCTCAACGACGGCAGAGGGGATCGAACCCACGACCCAAGGGCCTAGTCCTGGATCTCTTACCATTTATGTCAACCCTTATTCGTAACCATGCAAATTTTCCTCAATCCACACTACTTGCAAGTTGCAACTCATAAGAATGATGCAACAAAACGGCACTTCGATACCCAAAACTTGCCCCTAAATTGGCATTTAACTATACATGATACGGCATGTATGCTCACTGATCGCTAAAAAAGAAAGAAACTTTCACCCAAAAACCAAAAAAAAAAAAAAAAAACCCAAGTAATGACGCCAACCATCCAGCCATTTAGTCATAAAGCGCTTTGGCAGATTGAACTCTTAATTTTTTACCATCGTTCTTTAATACTTTCTCAGCGGTCTTCTCAATTGCAGATATAGCTTTTTCTCTTGCTTTCATCTTTCGGACATTTTTTGATCTCTTCATAGGCCTTCCCTTCTTTATCTTCCTGTTTCAGATTTCAGAAGACACCCATAATCAGAGGAGGCCAAAAACCAAGTAAAAAAGATTTCACAACAGCAACAAATGAAATATACACACACACAAAATGTGTACTGTTACAAAATGTACTCCTAGACTCTTGTCAGAGAGTGACGTTAATATTTGGGTGATGGATGATAGAGATTCAAGCATAAAATTTTGGAAGTAATATGCGAGATATGAAAGATATATGGCGAGTCAAATAGCAAGGACAAAAAGCAGGTGCGAAGCCGTTGTTGTTAAAATTGCAGTACAAGTTCACTTATCAACACGAATGGAAAACCAGCCAGAACACTGGCAGAACCTGATTCTAGCAAACTTGACTGAACTTGTGAATTTGCAGCAAACGCAACAGTTTCATGAGTTAGCTGACTACGTAATTGTAAGTCTAACCCAGCTCAATTCCTAGCCAAGAAAAAGAAGTCCAAAATCCCGAACACTTGCAACTCTTCTCATTGCACAGATATGTGAACAAACAAACTCTTCACTCAAGCACAACTGCACTCTCTATGAGCACTAACTAGCAGTTAGCGACTGACTGGATTAGGAATTGGAGAAAAAAATCAATCAGATGTAGACTAAAGATGGTATGAGAAGTATGGATGCCTATATTCCACATTGAATAATATGGGATGATCTAAGAGATCTTTAATACTCATCAATTAATACCAAAACTTAATTGTCAAGCAGTTTCGGAAAGAGTTAACCATGGAGGGTTCTGACCATCAATGAAGTCAAGTGTTACCGAGTAAAGTAATGTAGAACATAGTCACCACTCACCAGCATGTTGGCTCTTGAAGTGGATACACAGAATAATATGTTGAAGTCCCACATTAAGTAGTATCCACTTCTCTTAGGGTATTTAATTGGGTTAGTTCTCCAACTTCAATAACTAGCTTTTAGGAAAGGGTTCCTCACCTCACTTGAGTACCCATCACAATCATAGGTTATCCCATATCAAACACCAATATTACACAAGACATCACCACAGCCAAATGGATCATTAGATAGGGATCAGAAGTCCAACATTGATCTTACACTATAGTGTTTTTTTTTAGGGGGGAGTGGAGGGACTTCACACTTTTAAACAGCATTGGCAAGTAAATATTAAAAATATACAAACTGATGCAATCCTAATTAGCACACGGAATATAAGGCTTTAGGCATCAACCAGGTAGTTCACTCCTGTGTCATTGCAATTTCGCAGGACATAAACTATTAGAGGGTTCAACCAAAGAAGATAAAAGCATAAATACCTTGAACAGAACAGACTACAAAGCTCCATACACAAGATAATGCAAATTTAGAGAAGCTACAGAGTTCCAACCATAGAGTTCAGACTAATGAAGTGCCTTCATTTTAAAAATATAATGCATTAATGGTTCATTGTCAATGTGATCATACTGAGGCCTTAAGATGGTTGGACTCAAATATAGAGAAACTATGCTCAATGAAGAAGCATGCAACTCCAAAACATCCAGATGCCAAATAATTTGTGGGGAAATTGACAATATTCGCAAACCTTTTTTGGAAACAATTATTACTTCTACTACACTGAAACTTTGGAAAATATATGCTACCGTAACTAACCTCTCTACATTCTACAAGACCAATAAACTTTAGGATCTCCAATGATAACGCAGAAAATACGATACTTACATGCTGGGAGCACCAGAAACTGGGCCTTGAGCTCCGGGCTCTGATGTGTCCATTGCTGCACGTAAAAAGGGGGGAAAGTCTCAAG
Organism: Acacia confusa; assembly: GCA_037074495.1. Classification (NCBI taxonomy): domain Eukaryota; kingdom Viridiplantae; phylum Streptophyta; class Magnoliopsida; order Fabales; family Fabaceae; genus Acacia; species Acacia confusa. The sequence goes on from CM073509.1 coordinate 9,567,213, forward strand.
TTTTAACACGTGAAGAAAGCTATCTTCTACAAGAAAACAGATATGTCCGCTTCATATAAACAGGAAAGAGAATTTCCAGGATAGTCAAATCAAGACCACTCGATATTCAGTAATCAGACACAGGAAGTAATAAGCGATTAGACGAACATTTAAAGATCCGATTTCTTATTTTCTGCTCGAAGTTTTAATTCAACCAAAAAAAAAAAAGAAAAAGACCGCGGTTCTGCTGGGTTGCTTGCTGCAGAAAGTAATACCTTGAGGACTTCCCCCAACGGATGGCTCGCTGATATCCATAGAAACGGCACCGTTTCTCTTCTTGTTCCTGTTTTTCGCCATGCTGAGAGAAACGGCGGAAAAATTTGCAGCGTCTGAGAGCACAACGGGGCTAAGGCGAGGGATGAGGACTTTGGGGGGATTTGTTTTATAGCTGAATTTTTTGAGGGGTTTCGATGTTTTTTTTTTAATTTTTTTTTAAAAAACCAAAAAATTAATACATTGTTAATAATTAATAAAATGCCAGAAGACTTTATTTTAATGAAGTTAAATAAGTCATTTAATTTATATGACAAAAGTACAGAAAAAAACTTAATTAATTAATTATCAAAATATCACTGTGCAAAAACTATTGACTCATCTGCCCCTGTAATCGATTACATGCCTTATGTAATCGATTATAGGGGGTCAAATCTATTTTTTTTTAATTTTTGAATTATGTAATCGATTACGTCACTGTAGCGGAATCGAGTACATAAAACATTGCACTATGTAATCGATTAAACGCTGTGGCGTAACTGATTACATAGTATAAAATGTCATGTAATCGATTACACCAATATGGTGTAATCAATTACATCAAGTCCAAAAAGCACAATAAAGAGGTGATTTCGAATTGGTGCATGTGGAAACCGATGTCCAACTTCTTTTTATCTATAAATGTGACTTGGGGAAGGTATTTTTGCCAACAATTAACCGTCTACCCTATGCCTAATCCATCAATGTCCCCATATTTGTTTTTTATGCCTACGACATGTCATTTGCAAAATTCATCACCTTAAATCATATGAACGGAAAGCATAAACATTCATAAGTAAATAATGTGCCATAGTCAGTGCAAATACACAACGTCCAACAAAAAAAAAATACATGAAGCAAATGTCAAGTAGTCAAGTCTAACAATGCATAACAACAATCATATCTAATCCTCCTCCTCCTCATCTGAATCCTCCTCCTCCTCCTCCACAGAGACATCAGGCACCTGGTCGTCCTCGCCGGCTGCCACCTAGTCCTATCCGACCTGTAACTGCCGCAGTCCAGCCTCCAACCCGTGCATCCGGCTCTACATCCACCGCCACCGCTTGTTCTCCTTGTCAACGTGGCTCTTCAACCGCTTCTTCTGTCTGAGCTCCATCTTCCTCATTTGCAGCATCACATCACGGAGGGAGATTCCACCATCCGGTTCAACCATGTCCTCATCCTCAGCATCGTCATCGTCCTGCACAGGGACTAGGGATGTAAAAAGGCCAGGGGCCTGTCAGGGGCCTGTGGCCTGGCCTGTTAAAAGCCTGGTCAGGCCTGGCCTGTCAGGCTAAAAGGCCAGGCCAAGGCCTCTTATGAGGCCTGTTTTCCCTTAACAGGCCAGGCCCAGACCTGATAAGAGGCCTTTTAGGCCTGTCAGGCCGGCCTGTTTATATTATTAATATTAATTTATGTAATTTTGGCCTGTTTTTAGCCTGTTTAAAGTAGGCCTGTTTTCGGCCTATGGCCTGTTATTTATATTATTAGTATTAATTTATGTAATTTTGGCCTGTTGTTAGCCTGTTTAAAGTAGGCCTGTTTTCGGCCTGTGGCCTGTTAGCTTAATTAAATAAAAAAAATTAAATTTTTTTTTTTAAATTTTTTTTTTTTAAAAAAAAAAAAACACAGGCCTTAACAGGCCAGGCTCAGGCCGAAAAGTAGGCCTGTAACAGGCCACAGGCCAGGCTCAGGCCAGTATGTTACAGAACAGGCCTGGCCTGTTAAGGGCAAGGCCTGACCTGTTTACATCCCTAACAGGGACTTCAGGATCAACCACGGGTGCCATTGCCGGTGCATCCTCCTCCTCAATAGCAGTGCATACCCAGATATTATATGCATTTTTCGCTATCTTACACTGCTCCAATAGGCGCCTCCCGAAGACAACGTTCTAATGCGTCTAGTCCACCATCTCAAATGTCTGCATCAGCACACTGAAATGGAGCAATATATGATGGACTAGATAGGCGAATGGGAGTGCGGCGTTCTCCTTCTGCTTCACCTTGTACGTCATCTAGCAAATATAATGTCTCCAATTCACCGGCCTGACGTGACAGATGGCCTATATGATGGGTATATCAACCTCCAACACCCTGGAATGATTGTAGGCCCAAGGGAACAAAATATGCGTTAGCACGTAGAAGAGGATCCATTCATCCACAGTCAGCTGCCCTACAGTGAAAAGGGCTCTCTGGCCTAATGGCCTCCTGATGTCATGCACAACGGCAGCTCAGTCAAATCCCTCTAGGGCCACTGTGCTATCCCCATCATACTGAATGGTGTTCGCCCCATCAAAATCATATCCCAGTATGTGGACCCATATGGGAGCAGTCATCTCTATATCAATGTCGTAGACGCGCGACTTCAGCACCTGATTAATGTAATTGAGGTTATTGTAGAAAGCTCTAACCATATCCTCAGAGTAGGGACTGACGAACTCCACCAAGCCACACAGATGCGAAGCCTCCAACAGTGGAACTATATCAAATCCCTCCTCTGCAAAAAACTTCATGTCTAGTGACTTGGGCTTGATGATTGTTCTACCCGCAAAGTTCTGTAAGAATGCTCTATAGGATGCTGCATTATGATCCAAGAGAAATCCATACCGGAGATCTTCTGACTGTGCCTAAGAGTCGAATGTATCACCCTCCCTCCACTGCTTCGAACGTCTCTCAATCTGAGTGTCAACTCGTCTGTGCGGAGGCATGATAACAACAAATACCTACAAAGATACAATATAAACCATCAACAAACATGAAACAAACACAATTAATGGCATAATCACAATGCATAATCAATATCGGTCAACAGAGATAATGTAATTGATAGTAAAATGCACAATCAACAATAAAAACAAACGTAATCAATAACCTTCAACATCCATACACACAATAACATGTAATTTGTGCTTCAACCCCACTGTTTGCTTCACATTCACATGCAAATATCCACACATTATTTCCAAAACACACAAAAACATCAATTTAATCTCTCATTTGTTCAAAAACAACAACCAACAATTCAAATCAATGATCAAAACACTATATACCCAAAGAAAACAAACCCTAATCGATTACATATACCATATCTTCAGAAAAACGGAGAAAATAGGGACAAATTCGCAATGGGAACCGAAAACCTACCAAAATCAACGTAAATGAGAGCAAATCTTCGATTTTTCCTACACCCACGCCTTGGATCCGACAGTTTCTGGCCGAAAATGAAGATGGAGGAGAGTAGGGAGCCCTAATCGGTTAGATGGATGAGTAATGAGGGAAAATGAGGCGTTTGAGCTTTTAAAAAACTAAAACGCGATATGTAATCGATTACGGCCCGTGTCGTAATCGATTACATCGCGTTGTAACTACCATTTTGCCTTCTAAGGTTATGTAATCGATTACGCCACTGTAACGTAATCGATTACATAACATTTTACACTATGTAATCGATTACGCCACAGAGCTTAATCGATTACATAGTGCAATGTTTTATATAATCGATTACGCTACAATGGCGTAATTGATTACATAGTTCAAAAATTGAAAAAAAAAATAAATCTAACCCCCTGTAACCAATTACATAAGGCATGCAATCGATTACAAGAGCAGATGGGTTAATAGTTTTTACGCAGTGGCATTTTGGTAATTAATTAATTAATTAAGATTTTTCCCGTACTTTTACCTAATTTATATTATATATAGATTTAAAAATAAGATAAATCAGCTTAATATAAAAACAATAAACATAAATGATTTAAAATACTTACTATAAGAACTTTAACAATAATTTTTTTAACATTATATATATATATTTTAATTACTTACTGTAAAAAAATCTTTTCCTAATATTATTTTAAATATGTTTTCTGTATTATCAACTCATAATTTTATATTTAACACATCTTTTTTACTGAAATATATTTAGTTCCATCTTTTTCTATTTCAATCTTATTTTCTGTATAACTAATTTCTATGAAAATATTTTCTTCATATTCATGTATTATAGCTATTATTTCTTCCCATAAAGCTCCTTTCATTATTTCTATTTTTATATAAATTTTATCTGTTAAATTTAATTATCTACTACTTCTTGAACTTATTGATTTTGTTAATCCTTTACTTGATAATAATAACAATAAGACCAATGAGAAAAATTATCAAATAAATTTATTAGCAAAATTATCAATAACATCAAATTAAACAGAAATAAGACTCACAAATAGACAATTAAATTTAACATATAAAAATTATATAAAAATAATGAAAGCATCAAAAGATTAAAGGGATTTTTAAATTTTTTTGTTTTAAAAAAAAAAACAGAGTACAGCCTACAGAGCCAAGTAAAATTTGTGGGTGGATTAGAAAATAACCCCCCCCCCCAAAAAAAAAAAAAAGAAGAAGAAAGGTTATGGTTTTTTTTTAACAAAGAAAGGATTATTTGTTTGCATTTTTATGAACTTTGAAGCTCTAGTGGGCTAGGCCTCAAATGAGGCCCATATTTGAGTAATTACTAAATACGTCCCATGGAAGTTTCAAAGCGGAAGGACTTGTTAGGGAAGGCCGAAAAACTTTGACCCAAAAAACGGATAACATGTATAACTTAACTCTGGCCCAAAACTTTTATGTATAATTTGACCAATGAGAGTTGGCACTAATAAACAAGCTCAAGTTTTAAAAGGATGAGAGTTCGATTCCCTTTGCCTTTGTGAGGGTTCTTTTAGTAGGTGATTTCGTAAGTTTCTTGTAGGTACTCAAAGAGCCCTGGGGCCATGCCCTGGCCTTGGTAGGGGGACCGGTGCTGAACCCACCTAAACTTTTATGTATCAAAAAAAAAAACTTCGGCCCAAAAAAATTCAATTTTTTCTCCTGTTGTAAAAATAAAAAATGAAGTCTCACTATATTCAGAAGCTAAAAAAATTAAAATGGGTTAGATATGAATGGAGTAACTTACAGAACTGTGAAAGTTACTTTCATTTTTTTCCCTGTTATTCATTGTTGCAACAGATTAATTACTTATTAAAGCATGCATGACACGTAGTTTCTGAAATGACATAACTGTCCTCGAAGTGCTTGTACTACTATTTATCATTCATTGTTATGTTTACTGATATTTTTCTACTACCTTCCATCCCAAATTCCCAATATGGAAGTGGTCCAGCCATTAAGGATCCTTCAAAAATGTCAGCAATTTAATTGGGACATAAATGCGATGCCCCGAGGGACAAGGCATTTGTAAGTGGAATCGAAAGTCTTTTGTTTTGACATTAATTATTTCTCAATCAAAGTCATGTTCAAGTTCCCTATATATATAAATTCAGAAAGACTATGAACAATGATACAAATTTGGTTCCAAATGTGATGTTATGATTTTGGAACTCTTCACTCTTCTCTTTTCTTTATACAAAAGTTCTTTAAGCACAATTGTAGCATAGAGAATTAATGATCAATAAAATTGATTTTGTCATAATGGAATGAGCATTATGTGCTAATTAACAAGTTTGCATGTTGATTACCTTTCATTAAAAATGTGATTTTATAGTGATGTAATATTAATTATCATGCAAAAATTTATACTCTTGTCCAAAACACTTATTTAAGGATGAGATCCAGAGAATTTAGTATAAACCGTCTTACCTGGAGAAGTTGCTTTTGTACGGAAGGTTATGCTTAAACTAAGAGCAAGGTAATGAAAAAAGAACATTAGTATAAATCATATACTCCATCTAGAAGTCTCTGACTTTTTTAATGTAGGTAAATTTTAACGGACAAGGGTGTGGGATTAAGCTAATGTGACATGTGAAGAGCCTCACATTGGGTGAGTTTTCTTGAAAGGGGGTTCATATAAGATCTTAGAGCCTGTTTGATATGAGGAAGATTTGAGGGGGGATAGAAGATTTTAAGGGACGAGGGATGAAGGAAGATGGGTTATTTAGTAGGGAGAAAATGAAAGGGTAACGGTTGGTAAAGAATCAAGAAATACATATATTACTTTCAAAAGTAATTCATTCAAAATGAAAAAGAAAATATTTTTTTCTAAAATATATTTTTTAAAAAAATATCCTTATGTCAAGTTCGAATTTGTTTAAAATATTCTCCCATCAAGTTTGAATTTCTCTAAATAATTTTCCTGGAAAATTCAAACTTATCGTATAAGTTCAAATTTATTTTATAAATTTGAATTTAATTATATTTTCTTGCTTTATAAATAAAAAATATTTTATGAGGAATAAATATATCCGAAAGCATCACTATTCAATTGGAAAATTGAGTTGCCAGTAATTTCGGTGAGATATTATCTTCTTAACTTTTAGGGTGTGTTTGGTTTGGGAGAGGGGATAGGAAGGGAGACTAATATTTTAGGCTAATAAAGGAGGATTGGTGAGCCCAAGTTGGCTTGGGAACTTAAGTCTCAAGAAGATTGGACACAAAAAATATACTATCAAATAAGGTAACTTGTTCATCTTCTCTTTTCTTCCCACATGTTTCATATACCAAACAGGCCCTTAAATTACAGAACCCCAACAATTAACTTTTGAAGTGTGGTTCTCCCGATGATTAGTCACTAAGTCAATATTTACATCAATGCTAATTAAGAGATTATTACTATTATTTCTTGAACAAATCATAAAGACTAAATAAATAAATAAAAAAACCTACAAAACCTTAATTAAAAATCTTATAAAATTAAAAGAACTCACAGATGAATTTTTCCAATTAACCATGACAAAATAAGAACTTAAAAAAAAAAATTGTTAAATTTTTCTTGCGGACCATTCCTCCTTCTTTTTTTACTTGGAGTCGTTCTAAGCCCAGCGTTATAGAATGACCAATATTTTGCATCCAGCTAAACAGAATTGAAATGAAAGAAAGAGAAATAAATATAACAATAAAAAGCTTAGCCAACTAATGCTCTAAGAAGGAGCCAAGGCTAAAAATCTCATCAATCACTTGTCACGTATATTAAAAATTCATAGTCATCATCAATCATCCTAAAAATTCCAAAAGGAACAAACCGACCTCAATACAATTAACAAGACCCCAATCCAGCATAGTAAATAACAACTCATCATGATAAATATAGTGTGTTTCAACTGTGTTCAATCTGTTAGGTGGTACGTCACAATTGGATCTTCCTTCCCCAACAACTCAGTTATCCTAATAATTATTTAATTTAATCTCTTATTTATAATAATTCAATTAGTCCTTGGTCATGGTGCTTTCTCATTGGAATCCTGAGTTTGCATATTCCCCAACCAACAACAGTGCAACATACCCTCTATCTTAATTTTAGGTTGTGGATGATATTATATTTCATAGTAAGAAAAAGTTAGCATTAATTTAAAAAAACAAAAAAAAAAAACTTGTAAATTATATCAATGGATCTTGGAAATTGTTATTGGATCCCAATTAGTAGTTCGGCTGAGCATAATTTCGTACCAGAGTGATTATAAAAAGTTTAAGTTAGATTACGATTCACCAGGACTTTTAGGGCTTTTTGGTACTTAAAAAAGAAGTAATATATAATTTCGCCATTTGTGTGTTTGAAGACCATTCTATCATATTTATAAATCCCCTTTAACCAACAAATTTAGACCTATGTATAAATCTTATTTTAGGTAATAAATGAGATTGTGACAATTTTATTTATATTAATTGTACCAATAAAAATAGAAACAGAAAAAATAGTTAAAAGATACATATTTATAAATAAGGGTAAAGTTAAAAATTTATTTCATAATCATTGAGTTAACTATATCTACTTGACATGTTAATTTAGTTAAAAGAAACTTATAAATAGGACTAAAGTCTATAACTTTACAGGAATTCTCGCAATTGCACTTCTCCTGCTTATGAAAGGTCAAATTCACAACTTTTTTTGCTTCAATTAAGATTTAAAGAGTTGTTTAGGAACATTTTAGCTGAATAGATTCGGCATATCTCTATTTTATAAGTACAATATGTATTTATCTTCTTCTCAATATCTGCATTTGATCCCTACAAGGAAGGGCTCTTTGTACTTTTTTTGATAAATTTTGGTGGACCTTTTATGTATGTTGTGAAGCGTAACTGAATAATAAACCACATTATTAACACATTATAGATAAGATAATTTAATTATTATTAGTTTTACCAATTACTTTTTGTCCATAAAGAAAGATGTTGAATTATTTATCCTTGCCCATATCTCCACCTGATCCTTGCCCATTGGGAACGCAAAACAGATACGACGTACTGTAGCTAGTGTCACACTCATGCACATTCATATTCTTGGCATTTTACTCAAACAGCATGTGGACACAAATCTTTTCCTCCTTGCCCATCTCTCTTCATCTTTCTATTTCCAAGTTCCCATACACATTACGTTACAAAAAGCATCAATACATGGAAGAAGAGAGAGAGAGAGAGAGAGCTAGAAAAAGTTGAAGACTAGGAATAATAATAGTAATAATGTCACTGATCAGGTACTTTCTGAGAAACATGTCTGAAAAATCTACTGTGTGTCAGTATCATGCTCATCACTTCACTCACCCACATATATCTCTGCAACACACCACTTGGTTTTTTCCCTTTTTCATTACAGAAATGAGATGTTCGCAGCATGTAGACATATACAAGATTGTAATCTATATAGATTGCGTGTGTCTAGTCATGTTGTCTCCTATACTGTCCCTTTCCTTTATGTTTCACAAGGAGTGTTCTTTATTGACCAACAAAAAAAAAAAAAAAAAAAAGAATCAGTGTTCTTTAAAATCATCAAGACCGAAGAAACAAGTCAAGGATCTAGATTCTCTCCAACGGTAAGATTGAAGGATGAGTCCTCTTCTATAATTAAACATAGTTTTCTTCTTACTTTTTCCCCCTTCGGTTCTTATTTTCATCACAATCTGTTCTATTCAACACGTAACAGCATTTTCCCCCCCTTACAAGAGCAATCTAATACTTTATCCCTCCTATTATAAATATAAGAATAAAAAAATTAGATAACTTAATTAGTACTTATTTATAAAAAATGTTTATTGGTTTATCTAAAATGTCATTTTAGTCATTTGCATTGAAAATACTTCCTAAAGAATATCACTTTAATATAAAATGATCAATAGAGAAAGTTTTTGGAAATAAATGGTAATTTGGGAAACAGTAAATGAATGGAGATCTTACATTTCACTAGCTACAGAATGAAACCCACAAACCTCTCATTTTTTAAAGTGAAAGGCAAACTAACGCTTGAGATGCAACTGAGGATATCACTTAAAATGGAGCTTTGATGATATTATGTCACAAGATCATTGGCTAATATTTAAAATGCATGCGTGAAATGGCCATACCCATTTTTTTTTTCCAGAAAATTACTGCTTATAAATTTAAATAAATTATTATTTAGAACCTCTTTGTATTTCTCTTTTTTGGTTGGAATATGAGTGTTGGTACTTTACAAAACAACCACTAATTAATAAGAGTTCATTGAGATTAAACAAGGAGGCCAATTATGAATAGAAGAGGGGTGAAGGGACAAATGGAGAAGCAGGAAGAGGTAATGATAAGAGTGAAGAAGTAATGGGAATGATTAGGAGTAGTGGGGTAAGAAATGATTTGATTGCTTTTGAAGGGGAATATAATTATAACAACTACAAGGAAGTAGGCTAAAATTTTCCTAGATTTGTTAATTTGTTGATTATGAATTATTGTCCTCATCATAATGGGGGTATTTGTTTAATATTAGAAATTTAGAATCCATTAAAAAAAAAAATTATACTTTAGCTAGCTTTTTTTTCACATACTTACTTTATATAGTGTAAAATTACTTAAAATAAGCTAATATATAAACACTAACTACTTGCTTTTGTCCCTGGCTATAATATGACACCGTTTTTTAGTTTGGATGACTGTCAAAATTGGATAATCAAACTCCAAACCTGGTATTACAAAGGGCACATCATATACCATTAGACTTAAAAGTCTTTGGTATTATACGGTTTAAATAATGTTTTTGATACTTTTTATAAGGTATTGTATTTAGTATAGTTTTAAGGAGTAGTACTGAATATTGTGTGTGTGTGTTTAATAAGGATCGATGAGGAGAAAAAGTAAGGATTAATTTGTAGGATTAATAAGGATAATGGTAAAAATCAATTGGATTTTATTATATATTTAATACTTTTAAATGTTTTTATTAATAGTTATGAATTAATTATAAATGACTTACTATGTTACTCATATAAAAATGTCATAATAGCATCATTGGACGCAGAGGGGAGACAAATCCTCTTTTGGCCACGCAATTGGTTTCATTTTGTAGGGGCGTATTGAACTGATGGTTCCTGAGGAGGGGTGCATCGTCATCAACACTTCGTGCTTGGTATTCGACAACTCTCAATTTGGTCCATATATTTATCATCACAATCAATTCCTCTAGTATAGTATTTATTACTCCCTCCAGTTTTAAGAGTCCGAAACCTGAATATTTAATGACTTTTTTTTTTTTAATCTATGTTCCTCATAAATTATTTATATGGCATTAATTAAAAGATAGACTGCGTTTATTCTCTCTTCTTGTTTTCTTTTATGCTCTTACTATTCTACCAAAAAAAAATCTTATATGAATATGGTTTGTCACGTTATTTATAGTTTAATCAATTAAAATACAATAATTGATGAATTGATTTAACACTTCCTAAATATTAACTAACATATTAATGAAATTATAAGATTTTATAAGATTTATTTTTTCATTACTTAAGAAATCTCAATTAAGGGATTCATTTTTTTTTTTTTGGGGGATGAAATACATGAGTAGCCAACTAGTCTATCCCTACCGTTGTATCTTCAACAATAATTAAGGAGTGGAGCGAATAAGAGAATTAAGGGGAAAAAATTAAAGTGTTTTAAAAAATATATGTCTAATTAAGGTTTAGAACAACCAGCTCAACTAATTTTTTTGATCTTGTCAAATCAAGTAAACATGTTTTATATTAAAAATAAAATTTAGTAGTATATGCATGTTCATGTTTGGTTTATAGAATTAGACAACACCCTAATCTCATGCTCAAGTCAAAGTGGTTAAGAAAGATCAAAGCAACCGCCTCACATGACGACACCTAATTGAATTGAGTTTTGAATAGGACTTGATTTTACTACCTTTTCTTTTTTGTTTAAGCTGACAAACTTGTGGAATCGTAATAAATTTATATCTAACTCTCTTTTTTAAGAAGAATAAAGCCTCAACATGGGATAATTATCTTAGTATTTGTTTAGATCACTTTTGCACGTCCTAAAAATATTTATTTACGTAAATCGAAATAAAACTTATCTTACATACTTATTTTGTATGACATAAATCACAATTGAAAAACTGTTTTTTAAAGACTTCAATTTCCAAATAAACACTTGTTCTTTTGAGTTACTCCCTCCGGTCCTAATTATAGGACAAAATTTGAGAGTTGGTTTTAGTCTTAATTATAGGACAAAATTTAAATTTTTATCAATTTTTTTCCTAAAGCACCCCTATTTTATTCTCTCAAGTATATTTAATTTTCAGTAAGTATATGTATTTAGGTGCATAAAATTTTTCAGTTAATAAAACTCTTAAATTGTTGGATTTTAATTTGGTTATCAATGAATTAACGTTAATTTACCAATATATATATATAAACACACATATGCATAGACACAAATATATATTTATATATGCGCGCTCGCGCACACACATATAGACATACATACGCATTATATAAATATATATGTATGTGTACATACTCATACATTTATGTGTGTGTGTGTGTTTGTGTATTTATGTATATGTGTGTGTGGATGTGTGTATACATGTGTGTGTGGGGGGTTTTTATTTGTGTGTAGATATATGTGTGTATCTATGGAGGGTGTATATGTGTTTTTTTTTTTGGAATTGTAGATATATATGTGTGTGCATACACATACATATATATGTGTACACACACATGTATATATAGTAAGATCATCATTTCAATTAAAAAACATAGAAAAGAAGATTTTAGGTTGGGGAGGTATGTTAATGTCATTGAAAATTTATCTGAGGACATTTTAGGAAAATGAGTGAAATTAACTAATTTAACTCCCCTCCTTACTCTCCCCAAAATCAGTTAAATAGGACAGAGGGAGTACGATCTTTTTAATATCCACACACATTTTAATTATGAGATTATTTTACTCTTGCGTGAAAATAACTTGGGATTCATCGACGACCTTATAATCTTGTGGCGCATATAACTTCCCCTCTTTTAGGTGGGAAGCATGTTTATAACCTCGGAGGCTTAGACTGTTATTGCTTGCTGAGATCCTCTGAATCATGGGTCCGCAGGCAATTTTCCCTCACTTCAAGTTTGCATAAATTAAAGTGAATTCAATTGCAATTATGATTATTAACTAAATTCAAACCCTTTTAATGTCTTTAAAAAAAGATCAAAACGCAGACAGCGTGACACTGGTACGTAATATATGCATGGCTTATATATATTCAAGCAATTAATTATATAATCACAATGTCACCTTTTGGAGAAGGGATTAATTGAAGTATATTCGCCTCATAATAATTATTTCAAGTGACAAAGCATGCTTGCTTTAGCAAAGTAGTAATGTTTTGAGAGACTTCTCAAAAAGTACACGACATAAATTGACTATATAAAATATATAATAGCAAACAAAGTCTAACTAACCTCACGAACATGGATCAATTAGTGTAAAAGGTGTCCATATTTTGATTTTGTTTGGATAAAGTGATTGAAAAATTGCATGTTTTATTTAATTGATTGAGATATCAATAAATGGGAAAGCTTCAACCACCACGGTGTCCGGAATATATGTGTCGTCCTTGCAATAATAATAACAATCCCTTTTAGCACGTGGTGTGATAACAAATTGGCCCAAGTGGGGGTCCCCTAATGTAAAACAATTTTTGCATAAAATCATGGCATTGTTAACGGTGATTTCAATTACCACAAAAAAGGGAAAAGGAAAAAAAAATGACAATAATGGAAATTTAGAATGCCTAGACATCATAACAAAAAATATTATGATTAGGGAAAATTAGATTAAAGGACATAGAGAAAATAATATTTATTGAAGAGGACCATAAAATTCATAGTTATTTAAAAAGAACAAATATCATGATATAAAATTAAAAATATCGATTTGCCATCCATGTATTTTTACTCCCTCTTCTTGTGAAGCAAGCATCATCTCAAACTTAGAAATTGGTATAGGTTCTAAATCTAACTACATAGTCATGTGACTCAAGAACAAATCCTCTAGCACTCCTTGAACCTTTTTTATTACTTCCTCATGTCTTAATTATAAGACATAATTGACTTTTTTAGAGAGATTAAAGAAAATAATTGAATTACTTTAGAGTATTTTTATTTTTTTCTTTAAACTAATTAATTTGACTAATAAACTAATATATAATCTAAGAACACACAATATATGAAATAATTAAATAACTTATTTAGTTTATTTAATCCTTCTAAAAAAAAGTTAACTTTATCTTATAATTAGGATCGAAGGTAGTAAGATCTTCCTCTCAACGATGATTCTCGAGACAAGGTATGAACCGTTTCCGCTAATGTGAGTTTGTGAGATGCTTGCTTAACCTAAAATCAAAAAGAAAAAAGGAGAGAAACTTTTAATTTTTCATTCTGATATTTGGCCCTTTTGAAAAATTATGTTTTTTATTATCCTTTGTAATAAATATTATATTTTTTAGGTCCTTTACTCTAATTGTCTCATATAATTAACGGACTGATCATTAATATATATTAGTTTGGAGTGAAATAAACATTGGTACACTTGGGCAAAGATGGTGTCAAGGAAAAAAAACAAAAGCTAAGGGGTGGTGCGTTGAGAATATATATACTGAATATAAATATTATCACTTCCAACCATTAATATAACAACATCTTCAAGGGAGAAATTGATATATAACGTGATTTGATATTAAAAATTAAAGAAAATATTAATTATTTAAAAAGAGTCCAACTCCTCGACTATAAATTGTGATTAGAATTTTCTTTTGAATTTTTAACCATTTGTTATCCTAGACCTTGCAATGATTAGGTGTTTTAGGTTAATTAGTTAGGAATTTGACCCATCCAATAAGAAAAATGAGTGACTAAAACCCACGCCTCATAGCAAAATCAAAGTGAGTTGGTTGGAACAAATATTGACTAGATATATTAATTATTTTTTTAAACCAGTGTACTTTCTACTTGATTGGCACAATTTGCTTGTTTTTCTACTTAATATTGTAATAAACAAAAGTAAGAATTTGTAAGAATAAACATATCCTTGAGGTGCATTTAGCTAGTGTCCTTATAGACTATAGTATTGTTACTTTTGAGCCTGAAATAAAAAAAATATTTACAAATAAATACATGAGGCCTTAAAGAAAGCTTCCAAAGGGCCAACATGGCACAAAACACAAATCAAGCGCCGCATAAATTATCTTAGACTTTGTTTCAAAATCCTTTAATTATAAAACATTTTTAATAATTTTAACTAATATCAAAAGATTTTCAAATGCTCCAATTTTATATATTGAGTATTTTTATAAGTGACATTCACTTATCCCAATTATACACAGGGCCAATTTTAAATATAAGTGGCAATCTATGTTTGTCTAAGAAAATCAATCCATCTTTTTTTTTTTTTTACTTTTTATCTAAAGTAATTAAATGTCTCTCTCGTCTATTTTTCTCATGCCTTTTTTCCTATTCATTTTCTTTCTCAGGTTCATAATTTCCACAAATAAAAGTATAATTAAAAAAAGAAATACATCTTCTACATATTTACTATTACTTTAAACTAGTTGAACCAAACGTTTTGATTTGGGTGATTTATATAGTTGTTGCCTATAAAAACAAAGCCAAGAGAGTAATACATACACAATCATACATTTGCCTATTTGGATGCAATTTTATGTTTTGCATAATAAAATTTTCTCACATATTTATCTTATACATCACAAAATCAATCTTTTGTTGATAACTTGATAAACTAGATTTATGCCAAGCTTGTAAATTAAAAGGTTAAAGAGTAAAAATATCAATAAAATTTTTTTAAAAAGTGTGTCTAGCACTATATATATAGTTTAAAAGTGCAAAAACACCCATAAATATTTAAAATGAGAATAAAAATATCAACACCGTTAAATATAACCTAACATTGCTATATAGGGATGGAAATAGGCCAACTGCCTAACAGGGTCTACGACGAAACCTACTTAAAGCATAACTTAGTCTATTTATTAAATAGGTCAGGTTTAGATCTATTTAGATAAACAGAGCAAACTTATTTTTATAAAGCATAGCCTACAAACTTGTAGGCTTGACCTATTTAACTTTCCTTAATTTGTATTACTATATAACTATATGTAATACCATATAAATAATTTTATTTATAAATTTATCAACGTAACCTTAATTATAAGCTTCATATCACATACATTACACTCATCCTTTACTTTCATATCAATTATTCACGCCTACCTCTCTTATTTTCAATCACTTGAGATAATAACGCTAACTCATTTCCTCCTCTCACATGATTTGCGTCATCAAATATAACATAATAATGGTTGTGAGTTTATTTTAATGCCTAATGAAATATTTTAATTTTGATAGGAATAGTTTGTCTCAATTTATGTGGGAAGAGTGAAAGAGGTAAAATCTAGTTTTACATATTGGTTATTATGCTTAATCGATTTTAAAAAATATATCTCATTAGTCGATAAAGAATCGGTTTTTTTCATTCCTATTTGCTTAGATAATTGTTGTTATTAGGCATTCTTTCTTTTTCTTACTAAGCCATAATATTAAGACAAAAATAAGTGTTACGCTTTTGAGATATAACATAGGATTATAAATAAATGTGAAGGGTAATATATGAATTTAGAGATATAAGCTTTAAAAGTTTATATTTTAAATGGGCCTTTAAATAGGCTTCAGATCTTGTCGGGATCGTTTGAAAGCCTAGGCCTAAAAAAAAACCTACATGCAAACTTAAGCCAAAGCTTAAGTTTTGAATCTCTTTTGTAGGCCCAGACCTATTTAGATGAAGCTTAGCCTATTCTCATCCCACTACTACATACCCATATATAAAAAGAGTGTGGGCTTCTTTATAAAAAGTAACAATGTGTTAGATTAAATTTAATTGACTTTGGTATGTGTTAGGGGTGTTCATGGACAAGGCTGGATAGAGTAAGAACCTTGTTTGATGCCCTGCCCGAAAGATCATTGTATAGTAAAATGCAACCCAATGCCCAGCCTTATTTAATGGAAGCCCTAACATTTTTAAGCAAGCCAATAATTGGTTGAGCAGGGCGGGCCTTTTCTTACCTAAGTGGAGATACCCTGCCACACTCTATATGAAAAAAAACAACTTCAATCCTACCTAATAAATAATATTGCAAACTTGAAATGAAATATATAATTATATACTTTAAAATATTTCAAAATAAATCTACAAATTGAGTTTTGAAATTAAAAAGACAATCATATATCTTAATAAATTGTCAAATACTCATAAGTGAAAATAAAAAATATATTATACTATTGCATAAAAAAAATAAAAAATGAACAATATTATATATACTACTGGGCAAAGTTAAATGAGCAGGGCAGCATACTATGTCCGATGTCCAACCCTACCTACAAAAATGCCCAGCCCAATTATACCTAATTCATCTTGGGATGGGCAAAACGATTTTTCTATAGGTTTGGATGGACGCATAGAGGGCATAGGCATCATGAACATCTCTAGTATGTGTTATTATTTTTAAAGGTTCATAGTATTTTTCCTGTTTTACCCTAAATTAAATTGCGGTTAAAAAATGAAGGGAATTGAATGGAATAAGGTGGGAAATTCGCAGATATAAATAAAAAAAAATAAATTATCAAAATAGACCACTGTACAAACAATTTTCAGATCTAACCCAGTTGATGACGCCACGTCAGCAGGCGCGACATGTGGCGCCACCTTGTATGTGGCGTGCCCACGTGGCACGCCACACACTTTAAAAATAAATAAATAAATGTTGCAGGGCGCTGATGTGCCCTACAAAAGCTGCCACCGAGACAGCTGGTGGGTGGGGGGCGTGAATAATTCACGCCCCCCACAGTAATTTTTTTTTTTTTTAAATTTAAATTCTTCTTCCTCTTCTATTTAAACAACCACACACACATATATTCACATACATTCACACATTGCATCTGTGGGAGAGGGAGAAACGTTGGGAGCTTGCTTGAAGAAAGAAGAAAAGGAGAATACATTGGTTGAAAGTTATTTTAAGGTATGTTATTTATTGTATAAGATTATTTAGGTGGCTAAATTAGAATCTTTTGATAAATGTTCTTCATAAAATGTTTTATATCTCTATTTGTCTCTGCAATGATGGTAGTCTTGTGTCGGTTAGAAAAAATGCTAGAGTTAGAATTTTTTAGAAGTTGTAGGTTTTGACACTAGAAGACTGTATTTGTGTTGTGATTGATTAAAAGTAAATTTTAATCGGTTTAGATGCATTTTTTGTTGTTTCAGAGATGTAAAACTAATTTTTACATTTAGAAAGTTTAACATCATTGTATTATAGGATATTTTTACCGATTAAATGTTATGCAAATAATATATTTGGGTTAATAGAAATATTATGGAAATTTTAATTGGGTTAGTTTTGAAATTATTTAGTAGTACATTAGAGAAAATATCAAAGTATGATGAAAAACTTAAATTAAAAATAATTATTCAATATATTATGAATTTTATTTTTTTGTTTATTTTTTTTCTTATTTGTTGATTTTGATTTATTTTACTTAAATAAATTTGTATTTGTTGAATAATTTTCATTATTATAATATAATATTTATTATTTTTGTTATTATTAGATGTTATGAATTTTAATATTTAAATTAATTTTTTGTTCTTAGCATTATATTATTTTCGGTATTAATAAATAACTTTGAATAATTTTACTAATTATGAAATTTGATTTTTTTAAAATTAATTTTCATGTTTTGTATATAAATTTCGTTATTTTTATTTTTATTTTCATGTGTGGTGACGTGGTCTATTTTGATTTTTTTTTTTTTTTGGTTTATATCTGCAAAATTCCCAGAATAAGGCAAAAAGCTGAGGGAGGGGCTGGAGAAGGTGAAGGCAAAGTAAAGAGACGCGTGGCTGCCGGCTGTGAAGGCTCTTCTTATGACTTTATTCCCTAGTGGGTGGCCTGCCCCCTTTGCTTTTCTTTCTTTACTTTGTTGACCTTATTACCCAATCAGTTGTCTCCATCTGTCTCACTTTCTTTTACTTTTTTATTTATTTGAATTTTTTAAAAATATATAATATGCGGGGGCCACGTTACCGTTGTCCCTCCCTCCCATTTCTGATCTCAATTACGCATGTACCCTTCTCTCACATTGGTTTCTTCAATCCGATTTAAATTTAAATTATCAGGATAGAATATAAAATTTATAATTTTTTTTATATCAATCAATAAAATTTAGAGAAAATCCCATTAAAATATCACTTAAATTTTAAATAGGAAATTTCATAATTAAATAAATTTTCCATTGCTATACTAATGTTTTCAACATGATTTTAAAATTTAAGTGGTATTTTTCTGTCATTCTCTCTAAAATTTATATTAAATCATACCATACCAATGGTAAATCAAAAAAATTAAACCACAACTCATTTATTGAATTTCTTATAAAAATAAAATAAAATTTATAACAAGTTAGTCACTTTTTGCCCGCATAAGAAGTTATTCATGATCATTAAATAGTGTGACTTGATCTTCATACTCCATATTATGAGAAAATATATATCTAATTTATATAAATATAAAGATAAAAATAAAAATAAAATTGAAACCATGAATTAGAACTTAAATCTCTTTTTTTTATCCTATTCAAAAGTAACCTCCAACATATTTCACTTGAATTAATAAAAACCCTAAATCTTATTGACTATATGTCTTAATATTTAATAGTTTTCAGATTTACCCCTCATTTGATATGCACTATATCCAGAGTTTAAAGCATACACAATAATAAATTAAGAGTGAGATTATATATTCATCTAAAAATATAATAATGTGATTTATGCATATGAATAAAAAAATACTCCTCTTGCCTTATAATTAAATAAAATCAGAGGAATACCAATAAGCTAATAAATTGATCATATAATAAAATATAACAAATCATACTATTCGTAATTCAATTCATAAACAATATAAATCTTCACTTATTCGATATTGTCTAATTTTAGCCTTACCAGTTACCAACACTTAGCTTGCCGATCCTAATAACAAGCAATTTGATTTCTTTAGACAACAAAACACTGAAATTCAAATATTCTGAGTTCAAAAGGCATTAGGACAGCTTTCTTCTCATTTGAAAAAAAATGGGCACCAGTTGTTGTTGATTTTTTTCATATAATTTATGAAAATGACACAAATTAAATGAAAGATCTTACAATTATGTATATGAAATCTATTAAAAAAGCATTAAATTATTTTTCTTTATATATAACCACCCCCAATTAGCTAGGTCCCATTTGAGATTGGTCCCTCTCAATTTGTAGCAAAAAAGCAGCTTTGTGTGATGTGGTTGTCTTGACTCTTTCAGAACAGAAGCAATCGTTCAGACCATGTTTGACATTACCTTAAAAAGTGATTTATATAATTTATATATAGATACACCCACCTTTCGAATTTAGTTCAGTCTTGTAAATTCAGTTGGTAAAATGGAAAAAAAAAGTATTAAAAAATTCAACAACTTTGCCAAAATTCAACAACTATGCCTTTGAAGGAACGAGAAGGGAACACATCCAACACCATCAATTAATTTTTTTAATAGGTAGTTCGTTTGTGTCAATCTAATTAATCTAATTAAATAAAAAGTAGACAAGTCTGCGCTTGAAGCATTTAATTCAATTTCTTCAAGTTTTTTTTTTTTTTTTTTTTATGAAATACCAGTATAATACTGTTAATATATTACTTCCACACCAACTATCAAAATATTTTGGTCTTTATTATAAAGCACTAACTACCTTTAACCAACTCATTTATTATTATTTTCCAATTATACTCTCATTTTTAACCAACTCTTTAAATTCACATAATTAAAGTAGGGTAAAGTTAGAAATATTTATTATTTCTGAACCAATTTAATGTCTTAAATAATAAGGACTAGAGGGAGTATTTGTTACCATTTTCTTGCATGTTACTATATAACTAAGTATTCTGACAGAAAAAAAAACTAATTTTCCAAATGCTTTCATCATTTTTATTATTATATGGTATTTAACTTCAGCATTACTTAAAGTAATTAATACCACCATAGGTTTTTAATATAAAATTTAGTCTGTAGTGTAATTACTAAATATTATTTTAAGGACCGGACTTAGTATTTATTTATAATCTAATTTAATTAACATAGACACAGATATACTAGTAGTTATTAATTAATCTAGGTATGATATTTTGGTGCCCAAAATCAATGTATGATATATAAAAGTCTAACAGATTATATTAATTATGCAGGCAGCCTATTTCTCAAAAAATTATTGAACCAATGCTAAAGTTTAATACTATTTAACTTAAAATATTAACTATATTAAATAACTACAAACAAAAATGGGGATGGGTGTCATAGGACCACACGCAATAACATGTTATGCTACGAAGTATTAGGTTTGAAGTCAAGCTTCTTTCGTTTTTAGGTGAGAGAGGAGTTCAAATTTTTTTTATTTTTTACAGATACAACATAAAAATCTAAATAAATTGTACTACCTTCACTTTTTAAAATGTAGCTAAATAAATTATATTAAAATATTTATATTTATCATTTTTTGAATTAATTTATTTGATTTATAAATTGATATATAATCTAATGATTTAAAATATGTGTTATGATTAAATAATTTATTTAATTTTCACTGATCTTAAAGAAAAAAGTTAGTTGACTCTTATACTAAGGATCAGATGGAGTATCTATCTTTAGTCTTAAATACTCCATCTGGTTCTTGTTATAAGGTATCAACTACCATTTCTCGTGGACTAAGGAATAGAAATTAAGTCATCAAATTGGTCCAAAAATTGATAGTTGGTATCATGTAATAAAAATCTGAAGGAGTATAAAACTAGATAATTAAATTTATAAAATTAAGAAACTAGCCAAATCAATTATTTATAATAAATGTGTGTAGATGTTAGTACATTTATGATGAATTCAAACCCCTGGACTTGTTCCATTTATCTTTGGCGCTCAATATTCAAATTAATAAATAGAACCCACACTGATTTTTTAAATATGATAAAATTAAATTATAAAAAAATAAGAAAAAAAGTGGGGTGGGTAGTATATATAGTACACGTAGTGACATGCTATACCAAATATTGAGTTTGAAGTTCAAATTCTTTTGTTTTTAGGTGAGACGAGTTAAAAAATTTTTGAATTTAAAATTTGCGTTTTGTTTATGTGGCCACAATAAGACATGAAAAATTGGGTGGACAAACGCTATTGCCAAATTCTCACGTCCTTTTCTTCAAGGCCAAGCGCATATTTATATATTTATTGATTATCCTTTAATTTTAACGTTACCCTCCAAACACAAATTTATTAACATTTATCTCTTTGCCCCATTAGATAATGAAAGCATATCCTTAATTTTCAGTGCAATTATTGAGGGACCACTTTCTCTATTGTTCATCCCTTAACCTTTTTTAATTTTTCCCCTTTATTTATAAAGGCAATAACAAAGTAATGCTACACTTGGGGTCCTACTTTATTTAATTTTGCTTCTGGTTTATATCCTAAAATTATAATCTCAGCTTAATAACGGTATCGTCCTGAGGATGTGACATTAATGGGCATTCATTGATTAGTCTCTCCGCTATTTAATATAAAACATATTTGATAAATTTATCTTAATTCTAAATATAAGATATATATATATATATATATATATATATATATATATATATATATATATATTTTGTATATATCAATGTTATTCTAATTTATCTTTATTGATGTTCCCTCATCAATAATTAAAGAGCAAAGGTAATGAGAAAATTAATAAGGATAATTAGAGTATTTAAAAAATATAAATTATATCAACTAATTTAACTTACTTTTTAATATAATTTAATTAAATAACTACTCCCTTTGGTCCTTATTATAAGGCATTAACTACCAACATTTTTTGTCTTTATTATAAGTCACCAACTTACTTTAACTAGCTCATTTATTACCACTTTCCTATTATACCCTCATTTTTAACTAACTCATTTAAATCTACATCATTAAAGTAGGGGTAAAATTGGAAATATTGATTAATTTTGGATCTAATTAATGACTTAACTTTTATTTCTTGATTTGTGAGAAATAGTAGTTGGTGCCTTATAATAAGAACCAGAGGAAGAAGAAGTATATATTATACTCCTATTAAACAACAAAATGAGTATCTCTATTTGTTATGGGTATGGTCCGTTATTCAAACACTATTCATATCATCGTCATTAATACACATTTCAGTTTTGAGGTTCCTTTTAGAAAAGTACTCCTAAATTTCAACCAGAAATTTGTTTCCTTGTTATGACATGTTTGGTTTTGTAACATTCCGTGATATTTTGGATTTTGACGAGCAATTCTTGGCGTCAAAGTGAAAGCTGAAATCATTATTATTGTAGGTTGGAGAGGAAAGCACTAGACACAATGATGTGATATTTTCGTATAAAGATCAAATATGTACATATAACTTTACTGTATATAATTTTTATATAGTTAATCATAATATTTTATTATATCTTTAAGTGAAAGCCAATATTCTTTGTTAAAACTTTACACAGTATTTTTAAATAAAGTTATAATGACCAAAAAGCATTAGATTACATTTTAACGAGAAGATGACCCTACATTATATATAATATATTTCTTATACACTCAATTTATGTCAATTAACAATTATACATACTTTTTTCCCCACTCCATATATATACTTAATTAACTGAGTTAAAATCTTCTTCAATTTAAAATAAAAATAAGTTAAACTTAATATTTTTTAAAATTAATTTAAATTACTTATTTAAATAAAAAATAATACTTTGATAAATTTAATCATTTAAATCAATTTTTTTCCATCAATTATTTAATTCAATTAAAGAGTAAGAAATTCACTAATAAAATATACAGATCAAAGTTAAATTAAGAAAAAAAAATTTAATCCTCTGCACAAATAATTAATGAAAGTAATAATAATGAATCTCTAATACTGGGATCTATCTACTGTTGCCTAAGAAGGATGATAGAGTTGTAATTACTTCAAATATCTACTCCTTAATAATTGATTCCTTTATGTTCTTACTGGCCTGGCCACAATCAAACAGTATACAATTTTCTCTCTCACGTTTTTTCACTCGTACGCTTATCCAACTCATATTTTATTCGTTCGATTTGAAAATTTCCACATTACGTTCCTATTTTTTAGTCGTAGCTTAGAATCATTATCATCATTTGTATCCGATCCAAACCGTTTTCTCAAGAAACGAATGTCGCACTGTGTGGCCTGCCACCTCGACTGAGAAAAAAAATTTGAATTTCTGGGCACAAAAGCAAATGCGACAACCCCACCAACGACAACAGAAGGATTTTCCTTCCGGAATGAGTTCGTGAAGAAGGGAAGAACAGGTTTTTGATTCAACGGGACAATACCCATTTAAAGAAAAGAAAAGCAAGTTTACTGAACAATTTGCTTAAATTGTTCCTGTTTTTGTTACCTCTGCTTCCTCCTTTTTCTCTCTCGAGTCTGAGGAGGTTGGTCTTTCCGAAACAACCTCAACCTACGCTCTTTACTCTTCTAGCCTCGTAACTTACGCTTTCAGTAATGGAAACCTGTGCACCTTCTCGATTTTGATCATTAGGCTTTCCGAGAGAATTTTTCGAAGCTGCGAGAAAAACGAACTCGTTACTTGTCTGCCATTCTTAATAGTTTTCTTCTACCAGTTTGGTTTCCAAGTTAATTCAGCGAATTTGCATTATAGGGTTCTTATATTTTGCTGTTATTTGGCATCAAGCTGGTGGAATTTGAAGAGAAGTGGTGCTTTTGAGTTGGGTATAAGAATTTGAGAGGAAATCTGGAAAGTTTATTCGAATTTTGGGGATTTTGGTGGCACTAACGATGATGTTATCAGCATCGCCAACCTCACTTGCGAGGAGTTCGCTAGAGGTAATGCTTGAATCGCTCCAGCAGAGAGACGAAGAAGAGAACAAGCCAAAGGACTTGCCGCCGGCATTGCCAGCTCGTCCGACCTCCAAAGCTCGGCTTCCCTCAGCGAGAAGGTCATTGCCGAATAACTTCAAGGTTAATGGAGATCCTGGTGAGACGGAATGCCTTACGAACGGATTTCATGATGCGAACGAAGAGACTAAGAGGAAAGATACAGTTGATATGGGACACAAGAGAAACGGAAGCCTCGGGAGCAAGAAGTTGAAGAGGGATGTGGAATCGCCTTACGCCATCGCATCAGAAGAGAACCAGAGCGACCAATTATCATCAAAGAGTCGAGAATACAACTCGGATGATAACGTTACGTATTTCATCAAGAAGGTAACTGGAGACTGGAAAAAAGATGAATTATTATTATGATCTTGCAACGACTTAGTTTATGAATAATTTTAGGTTGTTGCTACTTGTTAGTAGGTAACTCTCACATTTAGTTGTTTCAAACAATTAGTTCTGGTAGCTTTGCATAACTCTTATGGTGCTTAAACGAAAGCAATCAGTTGAAAGACAATTTAGTTGTTGCCATGGTTGATGGAAAGTATTTTGAAATATAATTTCTTAGTTGCATGTAGTGATGGGCTTGTAGATGTAAGCACAAATTTCTCTGATCGCGTTAATCATGCTGAAAGGCTTGATGGGTTGGAAATACCAAAGCACCTTGTTTTTTATCAGTTCGAATTCCCATCCAGGCTTTTATTCATTTATGTTTGATAGCAATGTCAATTTTTGTTCTTCTGAAGGTTAAAAATTTAGGCACAGTTTATGGTACACGTTACTTCCACTCAAATTTTTGGTCTTCTCCCCAGAGTCTTCCTATTTGTTGTACAAAAATCTGGTGGGAAATGCTGACTGCATTGGTTGATTATTTGGACAGTGTAGTTGCTAGAAGATATCAAAATTCTGTGAAATAATGTATTGTCTCAGCTTTATTCTATTTGAAATTATACGTCAGCAACACATTTGTTTCTTTGGCGCTAAACCATTTGTATTGATAGACACAATTTTTATGGCATGTTCATTTCTTTGTTCGGTTCTTTTCCCAGAAACTTCATGTTTGGTGTAGGCAACCAAATGGGCACTGGGGACTAGGGAAGGTACAATCAACTTCAAAAGAAGAAGCTTTTGTTTTACTCACAAATGGAAATGTAAGCTTGTAGGTCTTCTGTGTCCTTGAAAAATAGTGCGCTTTTGAGTTTGCAAGCTGACAATTTTTTTGTACCCTCGAGTTGTTACTGTAGGTTATGAAAGTGGCCAGATCTGAGCTCCAACCAGCTAATCCAGATATTTTAAAAGGCGTCAATGATCTCATACAGCTGAGTTATCTGAATGAGCCATCAGTTCTTCACACTCTTCGTTTTAGATATTCTCAAGAAATGATTTATGTATGTGTACAGCTTTTGGTTATTCTTTTTCTTTGGTTATCATCCATTTGCTCTCATTTGCTCCTTGTGCCTTCTTAATGTAGAGTAAAGCAGGACCCATTTTAATAGCATTAAATCCCTTCAAAGATGTCCAGATTTGTGGAAATGATCATGCGACAACTTATAGGCAGAGATGCATGACAGACCCACATGTTTATGCCGTGGCAAATGCAGCTTATAATGAGCTGATGAGAGGTAAATGGAATTCTTCCTTTCTGAGTCCTTTTCTAATTTCTATTCATTTACTTGTGGGATGAATGTTATGTTTCTAAAGGATTTCTGTTCGATTTTGATATGTTGCAGATAAAGTAAATCAGTCCATCGTCATAAGGTAAGCTCCATATCAGTTTCTGTACATTGGGGGCTCTGTTTCGTGTATTACTCTGGAAATATGTTATCTAATCCATAGTTTTTAAGTGTCTTAGCAGGGACGAGATAAGATTACCAGAGTATTGTTAATAATTGTTGGTTTTTGTTTACAGTGGTCAGAGTGGATCTGGGAAGACAGAGACAGCAAAAATTGCTATGCAATATTTGGTTGCTCTGGGTGGTGGAAGCTGTGGCATAGAAAATAAAGCCCTTCAGACACATTTTATTCTAGAAGCTTTTGGGAATGCAAAAACACCAAGGCACAACAATTCTAGCAGATTTGTAAGTTCCTATGTTTCTTTCATTCTATTATTCCTATGTACTTTTTATAGCTTGAAGGTTTATTGCTTTGTGTGTCCTTCAAGTTTTTTGCTATTGAATGCCTATAATTTCACCAAAGGCCGAGTGGTTGAATTAGGGTCTGTTTGGTTTGAGGGGATGGATTTTGCTTCCCTCCCCTTGTTTGGCAACAAAGAAATTTAAGGAGGGGAAGGAAACTTTTTTGAAATTTCCCCTCCCCCTCCTGTAACCCTCCCTCCAAAATGGGGGGATTTGGAGGGGAGGGGTAATATTTTGGCATGGTGTGACTATTGTGCCCATGAAAGTTTTTAATGTTCCTATGATACCTTTATGACTTTCTTCCTCATCCCCTTCCTCACTTTAATATTTTGGCATGGTGTGACTATTATGACTATGAAAGTTATAGTTATTCAATTTAATAGTTATAAAATTATAATTTTATATAATTTTAAACATTCTACAAAATTCAAAAAAATGACTTAAATAAAATAAGGATAAAGTTGTCCATATGAAAATATTTTACCTCCCCTCCCCTCCCTTCCCTTCCCCTTTCACCAATCCAAATGAGGTAATATTAAAATCCCTCCCCTCCCCTCCTTTCCTTTCCCCTCCATTAAAATCCTTGCCCTTCCCTCCCCTTTGTTGAGCCAAACAGACTTTTAATGTATTTTTTGGTTTGTTTGGAGCAGGGAAAGTTAATTGAGATTCATTTCACTGCAGCGGGGAAAATATGTGGAGCTAAAATTCAAACCTGTAAGCATGTTGATGTGTCATTGCAAGAGTGCTGTTTTTTGATATCGTTTTCTATTGAGCTTACTAACTTGTTTACCCTCTTGTGGGTTTGGTTTTGCAATCTGCCAATTGGCACGTGATAACTAATAGTCATGTTACAAAAGGTAACCTGAGATGTCCTATTTGAACTTAAGGGTGGAACTATGTTATTTATCTGCTAGTTTTTCCTGATTTAATTGTCTCTTTTGAGCAGTCAAGAGTTGTTCAGCTGACCAGTGGTGAGAGGTCATATCACATCTTTTATCAACTTTGTGCTGGATCTTTACCTGGTCTTAAAGGTACCTTCTGTGCAATCTGTCAACTTTTTTAAGCACATGTACATTTTATTGCCATGTGTCCTTTGCAATGTATTTCTTTGGTCAGGTTAGATGAATTCACGAATACTTGATATTTCAACTCATATTCAGGATTATTTTGATTTTCTGTGTAGAGAGGCTGAACCTTAGAGATGCCAGCAAATATAAATATCTCAATCAGAGTGACTGTATGACAATAGATGGTGTCGATGATGCTAAAATGTTTAATAAGCTGCTGGTATCTGGACACTTCATTTCCTCTTCAAGTTTGCTTCTGTCATCCTAGGATATCTTCATCTAATTCCCCCCTTTCTTTCTCTGCTTTTTCCTCAGAAAGCTCTGGATGTTGTTCAAATTTGCAAAGAGGATCAAGAGCAATTATTTAAAATCCTTGCTGCAATATTATGGCTTGGAAATGTATCATTTCAAATATCTGACAATGAAAATCATGTTGTGGTGGTAGATGATGAAGGTATAATTAAAAACCTTGGATCATGCATTACTTATGTTGTGCTGTTTCACACATCGATTGTTAATGGCAATGAATATTTTAGTACTCTCTGGCCAAAAAGAAAATTTTTGGATACTTAAAGCGAGGTGGGACTATCTTAAAGAGATCCTTTTAATGTGATACATGCATGGAACAAACAATATCTGGTATTGTTTTGAGTAGGAGAGGATTTGAAGTGCTACACAATGACTGTCTATGACTGACATAGTAACACATGAGAATTTAAGTGTCATCTCAGTTACAATTTGAAGTGACATATATAAATATATTTCTTTTGGCAGCTGTCACCATTGCAGCCATGCTGATGGGTTGCAGTTCCCAAGAGTTAATAGTAACTTTATCTGCTTGTAAGGTCCAAGCTGGCAAGGATACTATTGCTAAAAGTTTGACTTTGAAGCAGGTCCATATATTAATTATGTTTATCAATTTTCTGGAGCTCCTAAATGCACTATATTCAGTGTTTTTTAATGGCCCCATAAAATTTCTTATTTAGGCAATTGAAACAAGAGATGCATTGGCGCAATTTATGTTTGCAAGTGTGTTTGAGTGGCTCATAGAAAAAATTAACAAGTCACTTGGAGCTGGCAAACGGCATACTGGGAGATCCATAAATATCCTTGATATTTGTGGATTTGAGTCATTCAAGGTCTGCAATTTGTATAATGTGATTATTTATGCACCAGTTAATGTTTGCTGATGTTCTAATGGCTTCATGTTTTGACTTCCAGAAAAACAGCTTTGAACAATTTTGTGTGAATTATGCAAACGAGAGGCTTCAACAACATTTCAATCGGCATATATTTAAACTTGAGCAGGAGGTTAGCATTTATAAGGTTTAAAATTTCGCAGATATTGAGTGTCAATGCAAATGAGATGCTATTTGTCCTTGTATACGTTTTAATGGTTTAAATACTTGTTCCAGTGTTAGAAAATATCAGATTTTCAAAGATTTCCATCAGTAATTGCTAGTAGAGAATGTAGCTAATGAAAAATATGTTCTTAAACTAAGTTATGTCATCTTCTTATTCATGGGCTTCTTCCTGCCCTCACATTTGTTATGGTTTAGGGTTATATTCAAGGCTTTTCTCTGGGGCTTCACTTTTGGTTGTTTTAAGGAAGTTTACGTTCTAACAGGTAGAGAGGTCAAACAGCTTTGCTGGGTTAAAATCAATCAAATTTGACTATATGTTATATGTTATCAATTTTAAAATTGTAATGATTAACCTTGTTAACTATTAAAGCTGTTACTTGTGGTATATTTTTATCTCTTATCACTCACTTATTTGACATGTAGAGCTCATATTGCATGCTAAATTCGTTATGTCATTTGTTTTTTTGTTTTTTTTTGAATAGTTTTGATATTGCATAGGTAATATGATTTTGTTTCAGAACTATGAAATGGATGGTGTTCACTGGACTAAAGTAGATTTTAAGGACAATCAAGAGTGCTTGGATCTATTTGAGAAGGTACTTATGGTTCACTTTTTCTATGTGTTTATGTTCATTCCCACTTCAACTGGGCAATGGCCCATCCTTGTGGTTTTGGTTACATTAAGATCTGCACGTGGTGCATTTTTACATATTATTGCAAAAAACATATATGCTATGGTCCTGGTGCTGGCTGTTTACATTATTACCTGTAAATTGCGATGTCATTATATAACCTGTTGTGATTTGTAAACTTTGCAGAAACCATCAGGGATGCTTTCTTTGTTGGATGAGGAATCAAATTTGCCCAAGGCCACTGATCTCACGTTTGCCAACAAACTTAAACAGCACCTGAATGCTAATCCTTGCTTTAAAGGAGAAAGAGGGAGGGCTTTTGGTGTTCGTCACTTTGCAGGAGAGGTTAGTTGCTGGCTCAGTTTTCAAGGAGCTATGAAAGTTAGTTGCTAAAAATGCCAGATTAATAGTGTACTGCTAAATAGTAACATAAACATGTACGAAGAGGACTATGATATCGCATGTTTGAATAAACCTGCTCAAAAATGCATAAACAAGATGGTGGAAGCAGGCAAGCAGCAATGTTACTGCTTGTTTAGGAGTCACAACTACCCTTTACATGGATGCATTCTTTTCTTCTATGATCTAGAATATAATTGAGTAACTGAATAAAGTACACAATTTGAAAACGCCAATTTGGTTTTTTAAATCTGAATATTTTATTTGTTTAAGACCTTTCCCCCTACCCTATAATAGTATAATAGAAATAAGATGAGAATATTGAGGGAAATAATGTTATTGATTACTCGTAAATTTAGGATATGAATCAAAGATAAATATGTGAATTAGAAATTATTTAATTTGATTTTGTTTTGAGTTATCCTTTTGTTAATTATCTTTTATTTTTGGATTAATTTATCTTGTTAATATTTATCTGTTCTACTTTATTATTTCTATTTTAAGATGCATTAACTGGCACTATAACTAGGCTATACCTCCTTTGCCATCTCACATCTTGTGATGGTTTCAATGCTCATCACCTGTGATGAGTATGAATCAGGACTGTCTAGATTAAAATCGGGTGTTCTGTATTTAATATTCTAGTCTTAGAGGCTGTCTAGATTAAAATAATAGCTATTATTTTGATGTTTTTAATAACTTTTTATTTTAATAGTTCTAGAATTTAAAATAAAGATAGTCTTTTATCACTCTTAACAAACGTTATCATTTGAAAATTACAAATAAAGTTCAAATGTGAACTGTCCAAATCTCATGATGGTGATGAGCACAAAAACCAGACTATCTTACATCCACCCAGAAATGTCCTGTAAATTTTGCTAACAGAACAAGGACCATGGAATTTAATTTTGGATTTATGTCTGTGATTTAACTAACACCTGAATCTCTATTAGGTTTTGTATGATACAAACGGCTTTCTGCAGCAGAACAAAGATCTGCTGCCTTCTGAATACATACAACTCCTGGCATCATGTAGCCGTCAACTGCTGCAGTTGTTCTCCAAAATGCTTAGCCAAACACAGAAACAACTGAATTCGTTACAAAGAGGTGCATTAGACTCGCAGCAGAGTGTGGGTGCCAAGCTAAAGGTATTCTTCTATTATTCCTTGAAAGTTGATTTTATGCCTTAATACTTGGGAAGAGAGGATTGCGTTTTTCCTTGTCAAGGAGGATTATCACTTGATGATGTGCGATAGATGATTATGGACTAGAAATTATTCTGAATATTACATTTTTGATAATGCAGGGCACTGAAATGTAAGACTGTATTAAGAAAATATTGAAATGATGTAGTTTAGGGGATATATATCTAATTAATTGCTTCGTTACTTTTAGGGTCAATTATTTGCATTAATGCACCAATTGGAGAACACCACACCTCATTTTATTCACTGCATAAGGCCAAACACTAAGCAGCTTCCTGGCGTATTTGATGAAGATCTTGTCATGCAACAACTCCGTTGCTGTGGAGTCTTAGAGGCTGTTAGACTTTCAAGGATTGGATATCCTATCCAAATGACACATCAAGAGTTTGCTGAAAGGTAGTGGCGAAACCTCATTTAGATTTATGATTATGTTGAAAGTTTATTTGATTTATTTTACCGCATGTATCTAGGTATGGGTTTCTGCTTTCCGAGCCCAAAATATTTCATGATCCACTGAGCATCTCAGTTACTGTATTGCGACAATTTAATATCCCTCCTGAAATGTATCAGTTTGGCTACACCAAAGTGCATTTGCAAAAAGGGCAGGTATGTCCAAAGAGGCTCAGTAGTGCTTGAAGATCTTCTTTCATCATATTCATATTTTTCTGAACGTGTTGGTTTATTGTCAGATCCCTGATTTTTAGTTTCTTATCAGTAAGATATAAATATTTGCTGATTTATAGTAAGGGCCTATTTGTTTGAGTTTTTTTCATGAAAAAAATCACCTTTTTTTTTTGGAAAAAAAAACAGTTGCAAAATTTTACAATGTTTGTTCAAGATTTTGAAAATAATCAGAATTTGCAAAAAAATTACATTTCTGATTATTTGAGAAGCTACTTTAATTAGCTTTTGAAAAAGTAGCTTCTCAAAAATCAAAATAATCAGATGCAGAAGATGAGAGAGAATATCATAGAAATAAAGAGATAGATACGTAGAGATATCTCAAAATTTGAAAATAACTAAATAATAATTTTTTTTTATGAACAGAGAAATACGAAGATATAAAATCTAAAAATCACTGAACAATAATCCCCTTTTATGATCATCACCAAACATTAAATAATCTCTGTTTTTCATGAAATTTCTATACAATAATCACCTTTTAAGCTTAAAATTGTGAGTTTGGTTTGCAGACAAAGGCAAAGAGATAAGTGTTGGAGATGTAAAGCCTTTCCAAAAGGCATAGCATAAAGAGCTAGAATATAGTTGACATGGCGATCAATACGCCGCTAAAAATATAAACTTTTCATTTCGCTGCTACAATAAATAATGAGTATTCTATTTGTGAATTATGAATGAGTTTGCAAGAAATGATATATTCTGTTAAAGACAGTCCTTCACGTAAATTGCTTTGAATTGGCAAAGCAGAATATCGAGTTATATTGTTAGATCAAAGATCAATGGTTTTGTTGTAGATTTGTGCATTGGTTTTAGATTTTTTCATTCATTGTTTTCTCAGATTTGGTTATTCTTGTGTTCTTTTTTGTTGTAGATTTGTGCATTGGAGGATAGAAGAAAACAGGTTATGCACGGAATACTTCAGGTTCAAAAATGGTTCCGTGGTCATAAAGCCCGTCAATATTTCCGCGAACTTAAGAATGGAGAGAGGAAGTTGCAATCATGTAATGATTGTCTGTCTTTCAATACTAATTGCATTTGTATCAAAGTACTCTGCTGGTCCTTGCCTATAGCCCTATGTGCATTCAAAATTCAATTAAACACATTCCAATATATGATTAATGATATTTGTATTGAAAGTATCATATGCACAGTCTGGCTTCTTTATTTTTCTAACAAATTCTTCATCGTTAAAGACCTTCTATATTTAGTAAAAAAAAGTATATGCCTAAATCAGTGGCTTAAATTCTTGTTCTTAGTCAATTCTTAATTTTGTTTGTGTTGTGGCCTGTCCTTATTTACATTCGATGTTAATTGCTCACTCTGCAGTTGCTCATGGAGAAATTTTGAGGATGAAATATGGTATAGTTGAAAAGTCTTCTATGACTGTTGATTGTAAGAATTTTGAGGATATTGAGGCAATCATAATATTACAGTCAGGTAAATGTGGTTGTGTTTATTGTCAAATTTACCCTTTGGTGAAGGGAATTGCCGATGGGGTCTCATTATTCATTTCCTTTTATGCAGTAATTCGTGGCTGGCTGGCTAGGAGGAGGAATGCTAATGGTTTGCATAAGGTGAAGAAACACCCTAATAATGAAAAACTTCAGCGATGTTCTCGTGTGAAGATGCCAGATATGAAGGTACTGTACAATTTTTTGATTTAGTTAAATACTCTAAACTCCACTGTATGTATGTGAGGACAACTGGACAAGTTTGTTTCCCTGGGGATATAATCGCAAAATTTCTGTTGCTACAAGTTTTTGCTGGTCAATTGCAATATATATAGAAACTTGTCTTCTGCCTCTTAAAACTTTTAGTTGGAGTGAATATTGTCATCAATTTTCTGGTTTGTTATACTGCTCACTGATGTTGGCCTTCTATCTGAAATGATATGCATCCTTCTTTTCACTATAGTATGATCTAAACTCAATCGTGTGCTTCCCATGAACGAATTGCAATTTCTTTGCTTAAATGAGGATTGGTGAAGAATTATTTTAAATGAATATGCTGTTTATTGTCTCTTGATTCTGTTGAAACTGAATCTGCTCAAGATGATAAAGGTTTTACTCTTTGGCTTTGCAGGAAGCGTCCAGAGAGCAGGTTCAGAATTTGCCTTCAGCCTTAGAAGAACTCCGGAGGCGGGTGCTTAAGGCTGAGGCAACTCTTGAACAAAAGGAAGAGGAAAATACTGCATTGAGGGAGCAGCTGAGACAAAACGAAACAAAATGGATTGAATATGAGGCGAAGATGAAATCAATGGAGGAGACATGGCAAAAACAGATGGCATCTTTGCAAGTAAGTCTCCAGTTTGTAAACATTAATATTCAATGTAGTTTGATTTCATGCTAGCCTTGCCTACTGTGGTGTTGAAATGATGAAACCTCTAAATAGTTGATTTTGCCAGGAACTCCATCCAAAACTGTTAAATTAAAATGGTCTAGTTAGCCTATTTTTCCATTAGATTTGTCTTTGATTATTGGAAAGGGAAATACAAAAGTTATGCAGTACTTTACTGTTAAGTTCCTTAATTAAAAACTGACAAAAAGGGCTCTCCAGTTAAAGTTAAAACATTACAAATATAGAACTTTTCAATAATATCATGAAAAATGTATTATTGTATGATATTCTAACTGTAAATTAATCTTGTGTTAATTACAAATCATACTATATGATATTCTAACTGAGAAACTTGATGGCAAAAAATATAAAGAAATTCATCTAAGATCAACTCAGTAAGAAAATTACTAAAGCTGAGAGATGTGCCGATTTTCTGATCTACATTTTGTTTGTTGCACCTTCATTTCTTATTGCAATTTCATTGCAGGTGAGTCTTGCTGCTGCTAGAAAGAGCCTTGCTTCTGACAACAACACTGCTTATCCTGGTAGACAAGAAGCTGTGTCACCTCGTTACAATGATTCTGAAGATTTTAATTCTGTATTGTCTAGAACTCCTGGCGGGAGCACACCTATCAAGTTTTCTAGCTCTCTCTCCGTCTCTGATTCTGGAGCGGCAGGAAGAGAAGTTAATGGTACCCTTTCTGCTGTCAGCAATCTGATGAGGGAATTCGAACAGAGAAGACAGACTTTTGATTGCGATGCCAGGGGTCTGCTCGATGCCAAGTCCAGGCAGTCTGCTATCATGAATCCGGATGAAGAACTTAGGAAACTTAAACATAGGTTTGAGGGATGGAAGAAAGAATACAAGTTTAGATTACGGGAGACAAAAGCAAAACTTCATAAGGTAGGGAATTCAGAAGGGGAAAAGAGCCGTCGGAGATGGTGGGCGAAGTTAAGCTCAAGAGCTTCATAGTAATCAATGTTCAAACATTCAAATTTGGTGGTAACAAGAGGCAAATGAAATATTTGTGAGTAATGTTTATGAATTGTCTGAATCTCTCACTATTGGAGACGTGTTTCATCTGGATCTACCAATTTTGTTATTAGCTGCTAGTGGAACCTGGAAGTATTGATAGGTTGTGCATAAGTTATAGACCTTTGTAGGATTGCATAGTTTTGTATCTGTTCAACAGTTTCTCTCCGGTCATAGGTTTGTTTCACGGTCTAGTTAAAGCTTATGTTGTCATGTATATTCTGCAGTCACATGTTTCAGTTCTGAAGATATTAATAATAAGCGTTGATATCTTCCTCCCAATCTATTCTGTCTTATTTTTGATATCGAATGGCGCAGCTCCATTTTTGCTGCTGTTCAATACTGATCCAAAATTTCCCTTGAAAGTTCACCAAGAATGTATATCCCTTGAATCAACTTAACTCTTCATCTAACATTGTAGATGGCTGGCGATCAAGCAAACTTGCTTCTAAATTTAGTTTTTTTTTTTGTGCCACAACTCAGGTATCCATTATGCTCTCTACTAAAGGTCACGCTTAAAAAATCTTTAAAAAGAGGGGTTTGATGTCCGTTGCAAATTGTAAATTTAGTTTCTTTCTTAAGATTTCAAGATTCCATATGATTTTATCATTTTCCACGGTAAAGTATAAACAAACTAAGTTCTATATTTAAGATTGGAAGAGTATCATTTAAATTAATATTTTTGTTGGTAATGCATGGTAACTTGATAAACTCAGGGTAACGAGATCCCATCTCCTTTGAGTTACAAATTTGTGCGTGCAGAGCAAAAAAAATAAATAAAAGAAATGTTTTTTTCAGAAAAAGAAACAACTTATGCTTCAGCTCTTACCTCTTATAAACTTGTTAAATTCAATCCTTGTCATTTGTGACCCATTGTTAGTTAATATTAAATTTAAAATTATTTTCGTATTTTATATATTCCTTCCCTCCATGCAAACGAAGCTCAACAGATAAACATAGTACACTAAGAATCTGAATTATATTACGATCATGAAATAAACTACACATCTTACAACAGTATTAGCGTCCTTCCAATCACAACCTTAAACACGCACACACACAATTAAGAGCCAGGCACGAACTTGGTGGCATAGACCCAAGCATTATTAGCCACAGGGTTATCAAGGTGGTCCAACAGATTCTCCAACGGTCCTTTTCCAGTAACAATGGCTTGAACAAAGAATCCAAACATGGAGAACATGGCCAACCGTCCGTTCTTGATTTCCTTAACCTTGAGTTCAGCGAAGGTGACAGGGTCGTCAGCGAGGCCGAGAGGGTCGAAGTACTGGCCGCCGGGGTAGAGGTCGTTGCCTTCTCCGACTCCGGGAAGGCCGTTGATACGGAAGCCTTCAACCAGACCCATGAGCACAACTTGAAAACCAAGGACGGCGAGAATGCTCTGTGCGTGAACCAGGTTGGGATTTCCTAAGTAATCAAGGCCTCCTTCTGAGAAAATCTGGGCACCTGCTTTGAACCAAACTGGCTCCTTGAAGTTCACTCTCAGCCATTTTTCTAGAACTTCTGGTGTGATGCAACCTAGTGCTCCAAGCATCGCCCATCGTCCATGAATCACCTTCATTCAAGGTATACAGTCAAATTCTGTTCATATTCTGTTTAGGGAATTTTGGTAACTAATAAAAGGAAGGAGCAGTGGATTGTATATTTGTATTGCAGCATCAATAATCGAAGGAGGAAGAAGAAGAAGAAAATACGTCTACTTAATATAATATTCAATTGACTCTTTCTATAGTATATGTCCTGTATGATTTCATTATGTATTAATTATTTGGTATAAAAAGAATAAATATAAATATCTGAAGGTAAGTACCTTTCTTAATCTCTCTAAAAAAATCAACTGATCTTAAGAACCAATGGGATGGTATAAGACATAATCATCTAATTTGATTAGATTAGAAGATATTTAGAATCACATGAATTTTTTAAGACATTATCTTCCTTAATTTTTTCGTCCCTCGCATCCTTATTTAGGAGTAAGTCAACTGGATGCAGAATAATGGTTACCTCAAGAGCTCTGTTCCTAGCAAAGGCTTCAGGGTCAGCAGATAAACCAGCAGTGTCCCAGCCATAATCTCCAGGGAATTCCCCAGTGAGGTATGAAGGGGTCTGAGCTGAAAAGGGACCCAAGTATTTCACTCGGTCTGGTCCATACCACAACTCATTTCCCTGCTTAAAAACACAAAACCACAACCTCAATGCTCATAGATATAAACTTGATATATGTATGAGAGAGAGAGAGAGAGAGATAGAGAGAGAGTTTGATTTAGTGTTTACTGTCTCATGTCTGAGGGGTTTATGAAATTACCATGGAATATTTTGCATTTCCGAGAGGGACAAGATCTGCGAGAGAGTTGGAGTTGGATGCTCTGGCTTGACCCAGGAAAAGGGAAGGTTTAAGAACAGTGCTAGAGCTTGCAGTGGCTGCCATGAAAGTGGATGCTGCCATGGGTAGTACTACAGTTGAGACCTTGGTGGTTGAAGCAGAAGAAGAAGTTATTAAAAGGGAAGGGTCGTGGAAGTGTGTAGAAAGAGTCACATCTTATGTAGGAGAGAGTGGTGGTGAACAAGAGAGGAAGCTGTGGTGGGGATGGCGTTGTTTCAAGCGACCAATGAGTGGGCTTCCAAGGATTTGAAGTATCGCCAACTCATCATCCATCTATCCTCATTATCTTTTGCAAATATGTCAATGTTGTCTTCAAAAATAATTTTAAAAAATTTTAAATTGCGGTGAGCGTGGATCGAACACGCGACCTTCAGATCTTCAGTCTGACGCTCTCCCAACTGAGCTATCCCCGCAAGATGTTAGTTTGGAACAAATTTTAATATTCATAAAAATAATTAAAATGAGAACCTTTGACTCAAATTTAGCCTCCCCTACCTTACCCAAAACTACACCTTTTGGATGTAGCCGGTGATTTTTTTTTTTTTTTAATGCAAATGACATTTAAGTTCTGAAGTATGTTCCTTTACTATAGCACCCAATATTTTAAAATAATTTTTTTTATGCATGATGTATCATAAATTCTTTTTTTAGTTGTACTTAGTATCTGACAAGCTGCACCTTAAAATATTTTTTTAATAACATTTCATATGATAAACTAAATTTTAGCACATCCAACACTTAGTATTCTAAATTTAAGGTGTTCATTACCACTAGAAAAACATTCTAGAGGCCTCTCATTGCAATTTGATAAAATAATTTAGAGTGTTGAATGGTATACAGATTAATTTAAGATAGAGTGTCAGTGAAAAAAATAATTCAAGATGCATCTTGTCAGATACTGGGTGCTCCTGAAAAATTATTTTATGCTACATAATGTACAATAAATTATTTTAGAATATTAGGTGCTATTAAAAAGATATTTTAGGGCTTAATTGTTATTTTTTTTCAAAAAAGAAGGTGGCACCCCAACAGAAAACGGCGTAGTTTTGGGGGAATGAGAGGTTAACTACGGGAAGTCAACAAGAAGGGAGGGAAGCTGGATCCACAAATCTGTCCTCTAGCGCTCTCTTTCCAGGCGCATAAAAATCATGGAAATTCGGAGAACAAAATATAGATAAAGCTAAAAATTATGTTCAATAAATGCTGTCCTCAATATTTATTGAGAATTAACCTTCTTCTCTTGTCAGCATTATTAAGAACTACTATTGCGCACACTAGTTTTGAAAGATCAAATGTTATTTTGATTTACGTATTATTAAAAGTAAGATTTGAATATCTGTTATCATGCTTTGAAAACAATAAATATGGATTAAAAACTCAAGTATAAAAATAGTTCAATAATTTAAGTTTTATCTCTCCCACACTTTTATATGGAACAAAAAATTATATCAGTTTTATATTAAATATAATTCAGTTTAATTAATTTATACGTATCAATAAAAATAATTTTAAACATTAAATTTGTAATAAAATTTAAGTAAATTTCAATACCACCTTTAATGTAAAACATTAGACTCTAACATCATACTCCTCTGTCAGAAAACTCTTACATGGACAATGTTGTATCAAACTATATATTGAGCATAATGAAAGATAACATCAATTTTTCCATTTTCCAAAAGCAAAACTTTTTTACGATGTATTACCCATACACAATCAAGGACAACAGTTGGAACTTGTTGAATTAATAATTAATATAATTTTACTTTTAGTAATATGAATTAAAAAAAGGATAAACAACAACAATATAAATTGCTTTGGACTTTTCCTTTTCAGAGAAGTTTGAGGATGAACCTTTTTGAAAATGAAGGGAATGAAATGATAACTTCTATAGCGCTTGGCTTCCAAAGTTATCAGAGTCAATACAGTGTAATAGTGTAAAATTAACGATATCAATAGGCAAATGTAACAGTGTAACAGTGTGAAATGATAACTTTTTGTTCTGTGTATAGAAAGACTTTCTCAAGTCATTTCGAAACAGGTACAGGAACGAAAATGGACACCCATTATTCTAGGTAAGAACGGTCCTCCGCTGTCCCATCTATTTTTTGCAGATGATTTGGTTCTCTTCAGCTCCACTACAAACCCCCAAATTTCCCTGATTAAAAAAGTTCTGGATGATTTTTGCATGACCTTTGGCCACAAAGTGAGTTCTTCTAAGTCTACTATCTATTTTTCCAAAAATGTGCCGATGCAAAGCCAGGTGAGGATCGGAGAAGAATTAGGCCACAGAAGAACAGAGGATCCTGGGAAGTATCTTGGTGTCCCTTTGTTACATAAAAGAGTCCAAGCAGCAACATATGCATACCTTGAGGAGAAAGTGCTATCTAGATTGTCTGGGTGGGCAGCTAAGACACTATCTCTTGCCGGTCGAATTACCCTCACCAAGTCAATCTTAGAGGCCATACCAGCATATGCTATGCAAACTACTAGACTCCTTACTGGGGTATGTCAGCGCATAGAGCGTTATATCCGTAATTTTGTGTGGGGCCGTACTGAGAATGAGCATAGACCAAGTTTAGTTAAGTGGGAAGTTATGTGTCAACCATGCACAAAGGGAGGATGTGGTTTCAAGAAGCTAGAAGTACAGAATAAGGCTTTTTTAATGAAGCTGGGCTTCTTGGTGAGATCAAGACCGGACCTCCTTTGGGTGCAAGTCCTAAGTAAGAAGTATGGATGGGATGATAGGGAAGGTGCGTACAAAAGGAATTATTGGAGCTCCTTTCTTTGGAGACGCATTAAAAAGCTGTGGGAGGATATTGATATAGGTACTCGGTGGAATATAGGGGATGGCTCTTATATTCGCTTTTGGTTCGACAATTGGGTCCCAAAAGTGGGCCCCCTAAAGCACTTGGCATTCAGAGAATTGACTGATGAAGAAGCCTCACGCCCGATAAATCACTTTGTGAACGGAAATTGTGATTGGGATTGGAATCAGTTGAGTGGAAGCCTACCTCCTCATGCTCTCTCTCTTATTGCGGGCTGTAAGATTCTTGAAAAGGAGGATGGTAATGCTTCTAGCTTTTGGGACCCAACTTCGGATGGTAAGTTTACAGTGGCTTCAGCTTATGAATTACTGTGCAGTGAAGGAGATATGGAGGAGGATCAGCTTTGGAGGACTGTCTGGAGGTGGAAGGGTGCATAAAGGGTAAGGGTTTTTCTCTTGCTTGTGGCTCGCGGGGGTCTACTAACAAACACAACAAGAAAGAGCCGCCATATGACTGAATCCGCTAAGTGTGAGAGATGTGGGGCATCTTTGGAAGATATTGACCATGTCCTTAGGAGGTGCCCTTTAGCTATGGAGGTTTAGAACCACTTCATTCCACTTCACCGACGTCAGGGGTTTATGCAAGAAGAGTTCAAGTCATGGTTCGCTAGAAACCTCTCGCAGGCAAGCTATAGCAGGTGGGATAAGTCACAATGGGCATGTATCTTCGGTCTTACATGTTGGAAGATTTGGGAGGGAAGGAATAAGGTAGTGTTCCAGAAAGTGTAGTTGTCTCCGAAGTCCATTGCGAGAAAGGTGCAGATCCTTGCTGAGTTTAACTCCCAGGCAATTATAACTAGTCATGCAGTACAAGAATCAGGGGATCGGAAACAGGCTTGTCCTATATACTGGGGAAAACCTCAGGTCCATTTTGTAGCTTTGAACTGTGATGGAGCCTGGAAGATAGACACTTGGCTTGCTGGTGCCGGAAGTTTGATTCGAGATCATAAAGGCCAATGGTTGGTGGGTTGTTGCCGGAACATTGGTGCCTGTACGTCCCTTCAGGCAGAACTTTGGGCCCTGAAAGATGGTTTGGAGATGGCATGGAATAAGGGTTACCAGAATGTAGAAGTTCAACTGGACTGCTTAGTTGCACTGGAAATGATCAGGGATGCCGATGGACCTGCTCATGCATATTGTAGGGAAGATCAAACGGTTGCTGGTCCAGGATTAGAGGGTCTCACTCACCCATATATATTGTGAAGCGAATAAGAGTGCAGATTTTCTAGCCACGTATGCGTTATCAATGGAAACGGGTATTCACTTTCTGCAAGATCCACCAGGGGAGATGCAGTGCATTTTGCAGGAAGACATGAATGGTGTTGGTCGGGTTCGGATGTGTCCGGTGTTGACATGATCTTGTAGTCTTTCCTTTATAAACAAAAAAATAGGCAAATGTACATGGAATAGTCCTCTGTATAATCGATAACAGTTGAATGTTCACAGATTACAAAGAATGGAAACGTAATACACAGAAATAGAATACTAGTGGAAGGAAATACAAACCAAAAAGGAAACAAAAAGCAATGAGAAGAAATATGGTCGTGACCACTAGAGAGAGCAGAGAATCATTACAAATCTTTTCACACCTTCCTCTTAACAACTTTTGTCCTTTTATGCTATTTTCCTTCCTCCAGCTCATGCAGCTTCTAGGGCCTTTGTTTAGTCCGTTCACTCTTCCTTATCCTAATGTCAGCATTTGGGCCTCCTTCTGCTATTGATCATGAGCCCATTCCATTTGACATCGTTGGAATACGCCGCCCATTAAATTGGACCTTGTCCTCAAGGTCGAACTGGGGATACATTGTTGTAATAGTCGTGAGATCCTCCCAAGTGGACTGAAGGGAACTGTCCCATTTAATCAATAATTGGGGAATGTTGTCGTTATCACGTCGAACTGTATGCACTGCTAACACGTCTGTGGGTTGAGCGATAGGCCCCTCCGAAGTAGTAAGAAGAGGCAATGGGAGATAGGATTCCTTGGTGGAGTCACCCAGAAATCTCTTCAGTAACGAAACATGAAAAACGATATGGATTTTTGCATGATCATGCAGATCTAATTTATATGCCACAGTGT
The DNA here is from genome assembly GCA_037074495.1 of Acacia confusa. Lineage (NCBI taxonomy): Eukaryota > Viridiplantae > Streptophyta > Magnoliopsida > Fabales > Fabaceae > Acacia > Acacia confusa. Next base: position 9,609,967 of record CM073509.1, read on the forward strand.
TGATGCATTTTGTAATCGCAAACGAGCCAAAACAAAGCAGAGCCAATTTGTGATACTTGCAGAGTTGCACGGAATGCTGACGATAAGGTTGAAGTTTGACCAAGACCCAATCACCCACTTGAAGTGTCACCTCAGACCTCTTTAAATCAGCAAAACGTTTCATAGGATCTTGGGCCTTCTGGACATTGAGTTTAAGAACGCGCAATAGCTCATCGCGTTGTTCCAATTGAAGGTGAACATCTGCTGGTGTATCATTTAACGAAGAATGGCGAAACACCGAAGGAGGATCGCGACCATAAACAACTTTAAATGGTGTCAAACCGGTTGAATGATGAAAAGATGTGTTGTACCAGAACTCAGCCCATGGTAGGAAAGACACCCATTTCTTAGGGTACTTATGGACAAAGCAACATAAATACATCTCAAGGCATTTGTTCAAAGCCTCCAATTGATCATCAGATTGGGGATGATAGGCAGAGCTAAAGTTCAACTTAGTGCCCTATAATTTCATTAAATGGCACCAAAATCCACTGGTAAAAACCTTATCTCGATCAATGACAATAGAGGTAGGCACCCCATGTAGCTTAACAATGTTCTGCAGGAAAACATCTGCAACTTGGGAACTAGAGAAAGTCAGCGATAAGGCAACAAAATGTCCATATTTGGATAATCGATCGACCACGACCATGATCGTCCCAAACCCCCTACTGATAGGTAAACCAGTGATGAAATCTATAGCTATATCTTCCCAAATACGTGCTGGGATTGGCAAAGGATTGAGAAGACTTGCTGGGTGTAAATTAGAAACCTTGGCTTGTTGGCAAATCAAACATTCTTTCACAAAGTTTCTGATATCCCGATGCATATTAGGCCAATAAAACAGTTGAGCAATTCGATGATAACTACGAAGAAATCCTGCATGCCCTCCAAGGATAGAAGAATGAAATTCAGTCAAGATATGGTGGATTAAATCTGATCGATCATGGGGAATGACCAATCGATGCTTCCAATAAACCTGTCCATGGTGAAGAGAATAAGCTGACATAGAAACAGGGTCCTGTTCAATTTTGCAATGAAGATCATTAGTAAAAGAAGAAGAATGCAACTGGCTATAAATAAAATCCATGAAAGGATTAGATAGTGAAGATAGAGCCATCATAGAGACTCGTGAAAGAGCATCAGCGGCCAAATTTGTTTTACCTAGTCGATATTCAACTGAAAAATGGTATCCCAAGAGTTTCGGAAGGCATGCTTCTTGCTCTGGTGTTTGGAGGATTTGACCGCCAAGAGGACGCAAGCTGGCATGGTCGGTGCGAATGATAAAATGGTTACCCAAGAGATATTGACGGAACTTTGCAACGGCTTCCGTAATGGCATAGAGTTCACGAGTATAGATTGATTGGGCCTTCATACGAGCTGACAATTTCTTAGAGAAGAAGGCAATGGGATGATTATTTTGGCTTAACACGGCTCTAATACCGTCACCAGAGGCGTGGTCTCGAGTACAAAAGGTAAGTGAAAATTTGGTAGTGTAAGAACTGGAGCCTGGATGAGAGTTGATTTAAGAGTCTTAAAAGCGGTCTGAGCCTGCGAAGACTATTGAAAAGCATCTCGGCATAATAATTGAGTCAAAGGGGAAGCAATATGGGCAAAATTCTTAATAAAGCGACGATAATAGCCACTCAAGCCCAAGAAACCACATAACTGTCCAACATTAACAGGAATTGGCCAATTTTGGGTAACCTGGATCTTAGAAGGATCCATTTTTATGCTCTTTGCAGATACAAAATGGCCTAAATAATCAATTCAGGTTTGGCCAAAAGAACACTTAGACAGTTTGGCAAAGAGATAATGATCCATTAGTAACTAGAGAACGAGTTCAACATGACGAACATGATCATCCCAAGTGTGACTGTAAATGAGGATATCATCGAAAAAAATAAGAACAAAACGTCGCAAGAAGGGACGGAAGATACTGTTCATTAAAGCTTGGAAAGTGGCAGGCGCGTTGGTTAACCCGAAAGGTATCACCAGCCATTCATAGGCGCCCAAATGAGTCTGAAACGCAGTCTTAGCTCGATTATCTTCTTTCATTAAGATCTAGTGGTAACCCAAACGAATATCCAGCTTAGAAAAAAAAAACAGAGCCATGTAGTTCGTCCAAAAGTTCATCCACAGTAGGCATGGGAAAAGCATCATGTACTTTAGCGGCGTTCAAAGCTCTATAATCCACACAAAAGTGCCACGTTCCGTCTTTTTTCCAAACTAACATAACAGGGGTTGAGAAAGGGCTAGAGTTGGGTTGAATGAGACCTTGTTCTAATAATTTATAGACCATAGTTTCGATCATCGCCTTTTGACTGACGGGGTAACGGTATGGGTGAACTTTCATGGCAGTAGTACCTGGAAACAATTCAATGCTATGTTCATGGCCTCGATATGGCAGCAGACCCTGAGGAGTATCAAACACAAATTGGAAACGAGATAAAAGGAGTTGCAAGTCTGATGGAATGTCCTTAGTCGCGCTAGAGACCAGGTCCTCTGCAGATAACATGGTGACGAGAAACAGTTTAGCTGTGGCATCGGTCTGTGAGATCCTGGTGAAATGATGTAGGTGGGCCTGGGATAGCATGGAGCGGCAATAACCTTGTAACGTAACATATGTGCCATGGTGAAGGAACTTGATAACCGAAGCACTATAATCTGCAACATGAGGGCCCAAAGTTTCCAACAATTCGCACTAATCACTACATCACATGCTGCGATGGGAAGGACATAAAGGTTTAGGTAGAGAGCGTGGCCATCGATCAGGATGGGGATATTACAGACTTGTTCTATATTGTGCAAGATTCGACCCGTACTACTTAACACACATAATTTAGAGGCAAGGGAAATTGGTAATTGTAAATGCTTTACAATTCGTGGATGAATAAAAGTGTCAGAACTCCCACCATCAAGTAAAACTTGAATTGTTGTACCATGTATAGTCCCTTCGAAGTGAATGGTAGCAGGGCCCTGAGTCCCATGGAACGCATAAATGAATAAATGATGAAGGATGGCCTCAGCCTTAGGTTTGTTCAGAGCATCTTCAAAGGGCTCATCATGTTCTTCATCCGTATAAAACATCATTAACTGCTTGTTAGGACATTTGTGAGTTGGCGTAAAACGAGCATCGCACGTGTAGCATAATCCTTTTTCCCGGCAAATAAGCATTTCACCTGGGGTCATCTTCTTGATAGATGGTGATTTAGGGTAGGTAATAATGGCAGCAAGTTGGATTTGCCAGTACTTATCTGAGTAGAGGATGAAGCCTCGGTTGGTCCGCGAAGTGGAATAACAGATTTAGGTACTGTCGGATAAAATGGTTGTGGTTTGGCAAGTAACATAGCAAAAATAACAGTCGCTGGACACTGTACAAGGACGTCTCGGCATAAGGCAGGGAGTAATCCTACCAAATAGCAGTCCAGTAATGTTGATTCAGGTAGATCATCAGTTCGGTTAGCCAGAGAAAGAAACTTGGAGTTGTAAGTAGCCAACGAACCATCTAAGCTCTATTGGGTTAGCTTAAACAGTTGAGAACATGCACGCTCAAAATAAGAAGGACCATATTGCGCCTCTACTTCCTTAGCAAGTGCAAACTAATGGGGAATATGGCCAGCTTTATCCATAATTTGGAACCATAGAAGAACGTCACCGTCTAAATGCATAGAAGCCAAAACCAGTCGCTACAGATCGAGGACATCGTAGTATTTAAAGTATTGTTCAGCTTTGAAAATCCAGTTAAGAGCATCGAACCCATTAAAACGAGGGAACTCCAGCTTCAATGGTTTATAAGGGGCTGGAGAGACTAAAAGAGGTTGAATCACGAGAATGCTCGATGACGAGGATGTCGGAGGCGATGGAAGGTGATCCAGGCAGACGGACATAGTGTCTACAGCCTTTACCAACGATTGTAACACTATATTGATCTCGTCTATGCGACCCTTAGCTTCTTCGGCAAACTCATTGTTCTTCCGAATATCTGCTTGCATGTCTTTCATATGAGTGTTGTCAGCCATTGAAGACTGTGAAGGGGAATGAAAGCACCAAATGTAACAGTGTGAAATTAACGATATCAATAGGCAAATGTATATGGAATAGTCCTCTATATAATCGATAAAATATTTCCTAGAAACTTCACAGTCGAATGTTCACAGATTACAGAGAATGGAAACGTAATACACAGAAATAGAATACTAGAGGAAGGAAATACAAACTGAAAAGGAAACAGAAAGCAAGGAGAAGAAATATGGTCATGACCACTAGAGAGAGCAGAGAATCATTACAAATCTTTTCACACCTTCCTCTTAACAACTTTTGTTCTTTTATGCTATTCTCCTTCCTCCAACTCACGCAGCTTTCAGGGCCTTCGTTTAGTCCATTCACTCTCCCTTATCCTAATGTCAGCATTTGGGCCTCCTTCTGCTATTGATCCTGAGCTCATTCCATTTGACATCGTTACAATTGTAACAATGTCAAATGGAATTGGCTCAAGATCAATAGCATACAGGTTTGAATCATACTTTTATTAAAAATTTCAAGGATAACCTCAGTTTAAATGAACAAAATGGAATAATATGTCCTGTATTTGGGAAGGTTCAAGCTTTAGTTGGTTAGCACTTTGTTTGTAATGTTTGGTATCAGAGGTGGGTTTGAAAGGTTAGGTATCAGAGCTATCATGAATACCCCTACTTTGTGGTGGGACCCACACAATTTTAAAAAAAAAACTCTCTAAGATCTTTACTTTCCCTCATCTCTTTCAACTTTCCATCGTTCCTCATCCAATCAGAGTCAGGGGTCAGGGATGGTAAAAAAAGTTAGCTCTAACTTTGAAGTGCTAGACCCAAACTCAAGATAAATTCATGAGTATTTTAAGAGTGAGCACGTGATATTTATTATTTTAAAAGTTTATTAGTAGTTTTACATTTAATAAGAATTTAAGAAAAATTTATGATGTTGAATACATATTTGGAATATTTTGCCCCTTAACCCTAATTTTAAAAGTGTTCACATTTGCCTATCAAATTTGTTTAAATCAATATCCTATATATAAACTAAGATACATAATATTTCCATTGATTATTTTAATTATTTCTTAATAAATGCCATTTATGTATGAACTAACTTATATGTATGTTTATATTAAAAAATATATACAGATGAAGATAATTTGAGTATACAATTAAATCCTGAAATAAGGTGCTAAATAGATCATTTAAAAAGAATATAAGGATACAATTCTCTACTTCTAAACTAGAAAAAAAAATTAAAAATTTTAATGAAATTATAACAACAATAATATTTAAACTTTTTTTTTTGATAAAAAAAAAATATTTAAACTTCAAAATAAGTTAAAAAAACATTTGCCTCGAATACAAGGGCTCACGAACCCATACTTCGTCTTCAGCCATTTTTTATATCACTCTCAAGTCTCAACTGTGCCGAACCCCTTCATCACTTGATTTCCCTCCACAACATTTTCCAAACCAGGGTCCAGGGTGAACATAATAAAAAAAATTTATACAAGGTAATCAGTACCTTTGGGCAACTAATAAAATGACTACATAGCCAGCAAGACCTTTGGGAAATAGTCAACCTGATGATCACCTTCTTAAAGCTCCATAGTTTTTTGTTACCTGCAAGAACAAAAATTGACAATTCCAGGTTAAAAAGATGAAAATCCAAATTCCAAAGAAAGCATGATATTTTGATGTACCCCATAAAACAATTAGTGCCATGTTCTGAACATGAATGTATTTTTCTTTTCTTTTCAAATCGCAAACTGATTTGACTCTTGCTGTAATTACCAAAACAAAACTTCCTAGTTCTCTAACAATAAATAGGCAGGCATCCCCGCAGTAAAGTGTAGTACATTGCATGGATGACAGCAGAAAGTAGTATATGCTCAATATTTTGACACGGACAGCTTTAATAGCAATAATGTAATATCAAGACATTGAGAGACATGTCAGTTGACATAAATATGATGATCCTTGCCTCTCAAATCTAAATTCAAATACCAAGGTGCCAATTGGTCCAACCTACAGGTGCCATTGGCATTGGGTGCATACTAGAGCAGTTATGATGAATGAATCAGAAAACCAAACGGGAACAACATCCTTGAAGATGTGTTTCTTTTTTTTTTCTTTTTTTTGGGGGGTTGGCGCCGGTGTAGGGGGTTGGATATAACACCAACTATATTATCCATGTAGCTAATCCCACCTGGTAAGATAAGGCGGGGGGTTGGATAGAACATCGACCATATTATCCATATAGCTAACCCCCCCACCTAGTAAGACTAGTAAGATAAGGCTTGTTATTGTTTTTGGTCATGGCATGATGGCGCTATGTAATTGACTGGAAACTAGGAAAGAAATGAAGAAACCATAAAAGATACAAACCCGAGGTAACTTGTTTAATTTCTTTTTAACATTGTCTTCGTCGTCGTCGTCGTCATCTTCATTGTTCATGAACATTTTATGGATTGAAGAGTTATCTGATTTCCTTCCTCTTTTAGAAACTTGATTAGATTCTCCTCTAGCTCGTCCCTTTGAAGCAGCCCTTTTCCTTCCTGGAAGGACTCCTTCATTTTCCTTCACAGAAAAAAAAGAAAAAAAAGAAAAAGAAAGATGTAAATTCATTTTGGTCATTATGTTTCAAAGACGAATCATTGTATAAAGCTCACAAAATTGTCATATCACAAGTGTTAGACCGGCACATAGGGAATCATAATCTGCAATGCGCTTCAATAAAAAAGAATTGGAGTTGCCCCATACCGAACTGTCATCAATCTCTTCTACTTGATGTTTTCCAGCATCTTCACTAGAAGCAGAATCATCATTAGCAACACTCCCTGATGCAAGCCTGCATTAACAAGAGAGGCTCAGGTAGCACAAAAACAAAATAGTTGACAAGAACAAAAGACAGATCATCTTAAATTACTAAAATATAGATATACATTCCCTCATAAACTGGTCGATATACATGCCACAACAGGGACACATGAAGCAATCCAAAATCAGTAATGAAAAACTGAGACTAAAACTGATTAATATCCATGTCTCCTTTGAAATTACTATGTTACACAGCATAAAAAAGACTTGATTAATCGATCTATCAGTAATAGACACCTCTGAGACGAGCGAAAGCCTAATGATGCATCAAGAGTTGTCTGCTTCATGGTGCTGGAGCTCCTGCCCCTGCCTCTGCCCCTCCCCCTGCCTCTCCCTCTTGAAGCAGTTTGAGATGGTCCAGAAGACCCTCTACGACCTCTAGTGCTTGGCTTTGAACCAGATATCTGCATGGCATCTTCATCATCACTAAAGGAATCTGCATCTCCCAATCCAGCGGCACGTCTGCTTTGGAATTCCTATATAAAGTTAAAAACGAGAAGCTAAGAATGCAAGTAATGGTGAACATTAGTGCCTAAAAATATACTTTATCACTTCTGAAATACTGGGTACCATATCCCATGTTGGGGTTACCTCTGATGGTTGAGCACTACAAGTGAACTGTGTAGGATCCTTGCCACGGATGGATCTCTCCTTGATACGTTCCTGAAGAAAATAGTGAAGAAGAGCCTCAATAAGGTCGGTCACAATAACTATATTATATGTGTCAATGCACTGAAACCATGGTGAGAGGCCGTAGTAGCTGTCAGGCTACTCCACAAAACCCAAGCAAACTACTCTCCACTAAATCATAGTGGACTTGGAGACAACTTAATTCCTGAATAAAAAAGAAAAACAATTAATCTTCTAACCTCCAAGCACTCTCCAACTTTAACAATCAAATCTTCCTCTTCAAACTTCACAGTATCGAGATCCTTAACAATTTTATTCTGCATACATACAAAAGTAAGTCATCCATGTCTCAAATAAGAAAAGGAAGGACAAGAAACATATATCCATTATAGTGTGTGCAGGAACACAAAAAAATAAGATGCAGATGCTTACAGGAGGATGTTCCAAAATTAAAGTAGCAAAGACCACAGACATATCGGACATAAATGTAATACAGAATGCTCACTCGTGTTTCATCAAGATTGTATTTTACACAAGAATAGAATGCCATTTTGTCATCCTTGTCCACGAAATTGTGTAATGCAATACCCAAATCATTGACAGGAAGTATCTCTGTTTTCTGCAAAATCATTAGAAGGCATTAGTCAAAAGGGTTTTGGTTTTCTCATGTTACATGAGGAAAAAAAAATTCCTACACACACATGAAATGGTGGGACCCACATATACATATTACACCCAGACCAACTCTATGTTGGTTACAAATATCATATTTTAATTTTGTCTGAGAGTCAGAGTTTATTTTCTTATTATGAAGAAAATTTATTGATGATATGTGGGAATCGGGGGTTGTTTGGGGATATACTTATTTATAGACCTGATAAGCATGTTCTAAAACTACCCCTATTCCCACATATCAATATTAATAAACATATTCCCAAACTAACCCTATTCCCACATATCATATGAGAAGATAGAATACAAAATATATATGTATATAGTGACAGATTTATTATTGTTTGGGAGTCTAGCAGTTACTTCTTATCATTATCTTTAAGAGTTTATCGTTTAGTTAATCACTATTGTTGTGGTATTATAGATCAGATGAAGGTTGCAGTGGAGCCGCCATAGCTCAAATGTGTGCAAGAGTCCCCATTATATTTGTCATCTCTGTCATATCCTAAATTTTACAACTAATTTTTATTATCTTCAATGCAAGCTCCAGTGAATCCTGATACCATTAACATTGTCTAATATCTCTATTCTCTATACAACCAGCAGAGACTCGACAAATATGGAGAGAGGAAGAACTATTTTGTGGTGACAATGTCTTTTCAAGAAAGTTAGATAAATAATATAGTGCACAGTCTAGTAGGTCTGCGTGTTGGTCCTTTGTTAAATTATGAAGTATATATAAAAGCCATAACAGAAAAGGCTAAAAGGCTTAACTAAATACCAGATTATTTTCAGTAACCAATGCTTCTATAGTCTGCTGATTCAATTCTTCTGGACGGAGTAGTTCTGAATCATTAATTTTACCTACACTTGAAAGAAACAAACAAAAAACTTTGACGGTTAAACCATATCCATCGAGATTTGGAAAACAGAATAGCAAATGGAAAGTTCACCTTATTCCCCTATTTTTTGGCCTAACACAATTATAATTACGTGCTTCAAGCATGTCACTGGACTGACTTAACATGTTTTGTTATTTTCCGTAGAGATTGTAACTTTCTTGTATATGACTACAATGGAAACTAAAACAGCATGGGATGTCTAAGTTCCACATTAAGTAACATGGTATGTTCTTTGCAGCACCCAAGTGCCTAGCTCTCCCGGATTCCCCACCCCACTTGAGCACCTATCAGATAATTTTTATCCATAAAAAACTAAACCCAGAATAAAAACAATAGAGAGAAAGGTAGCTCACAACGCAACAAACAACTCTTCAAAGTACACAACATAAATTTAGCTTCCACAAAACAATCTAAATTACCTTCGCCCTTTTCCCTTTTTGTAGACTTTGAGAATATGAGAATGTCTTGAGGATTTGCAACCTAACATATTAAGACCAATCAACAGTAGAACAAAAAAAATACAAACAAAATTAGTCGAAGTTCACTTTATCGAAAAATTAGTAGTAGTTCACTATCAGGAAGAAAGATCAACAGAGGTACCTTCCCCACATATTTCTGCCCAAATCTTTGAGGATTTATAGTCATAAATCCTGAGTAGTCTACCTGCCAAATTGTACTGTTTAAGATTGTTCAATAAAAACATGGTACTATCTGAAGCAGTAGATGTCCATTATGGCCAATGGACTGTGGCTGGGATAAAAATATGAATAGCTAAATTTCTTACAAAGGATTTGTGGAATTGAATTCACCTCACTAGAAAAAACTAAACTAAGTTGCATTGAATTGCCCAGGAATTACCAATCAATGTTTGAAGATAACTAGCTTTTCTAAGAGTGTAACATAAAAACCAGTGAGATTATAGCAGCAAATTAGGAAGAAATGCCGTTCAGGCCTGAGCATAAAAGTAAACTTAAAGATGCGATCCATACATAACAATTACCTTGATGCGTATTAGTGGAAGTTTATGTTCTTCTCTATTGACAGCCTTTTTAGCTGATTTCTCTAGCAGCCTTTCAACCTGAATCAATACAAGCTAGAGCATTACACATAGAAAAGGGGAAATCTCAAGTGCAGTTACTTTAACCAAAAGTCGAATAAAACATGGGAAGAAAACCAAATTATTTTGGTCCAGACCACATTTTGTAGCCAAATTCGAATATAATTGTTTGACCAAATTTTAATTCTAACACAATTGTTTGACCAAATTTTATCATAGAATGGCCTCCTTTTTTATGGAACCAGAGAAGAAAACATTTACAAGGAATTTGAATTACCTTTCCCAGAAAGACTTCATGAGTAACCAAAAGGGGTTGGGAGAAAATTTGATTAAGAAACTAAAATTACCATCAACATTAGGGAACAAACATACCACTTTGTCCAAATGTTCGAGAACTGAATTTTGATCATTGGGATCAATATCAGGTTCATCTTTTAATATAATCTGCACCAAGAAGATTTAATTGATTTATGAATAGCAATTAGACAATTTCAAATTCTCTTAATTGTGTGTTTTTGAAACAGAGGGAGAAATGTGATATATGTTCTAATCACGATGGATTATAAAATAATATCAGTTATCATCTTACCTCAGCATACTCAAAATGCCTTACAGACATGAGGGGTATTTTAGTTGGACGATACTGATTACCCTGTCAATAATCATCAATTTAAGCACGTGAGATTTATAAAAAAGAGAATATAAAGCATGATAGCTGCTCCAATGAAAACCTTTTATAGATTTTTGCTCATGGACAACCTTTATTTCCATAAGAAGTACATGTTTTGGTTTTGACTCCCCATCAATCAGTGATGTGGCAACTGAAGAACCTGGCTGTGAGATATGAAATCCCATTCCTGGAACTTCCTAAAGAAAAATCCACATTAAGCTACATAGTGCAACACATTCAATGCTTGTATGGGCCAACCTTCAATCAACGCACCTGTGGGTCAATCAAGCATTCATGTTCATGCCCCCATACAATGAAATCCAGGAAACGGGGCAGAAGGTGCTCATTTATTGCATTTTTTGGATTCGCTTTCACTCTGCATGCCATAATTGAAAATTGGATCAATTGCTATTGCTAAGTAGATTAAAATCTAAAACTTAGATGCAGCAAACGATGCACATGAACAAAGTTTCAAGCACAGTTAGCAGATGAAGATCTCATGCAGATCAACATCTTACCATGAAGCACAATATTTGATGGAATCTCATGAAGATATCAAAGACACAGGAAGGTACAAACCTGTTCTGATGAAGTACCAAAATGTTAAACCAATCAGACACCTGACATCCTTCCTGAGATTCAGGCCGCATCCACTGCACAGCATGTGGTGTCTGAAGGAGAAATAAATAATATGCCACATCCATAAGTGAGCACAATGAATTCCATAGATGAACTGCTTGAAAGAAAATTTTCTAATGAGCATACTTGAAACATCCTACTGAGCCTTTCATCTCTAATGTTCCCCAGACCATACAGAGCTACAGCTGTTGAACCCTGCAACTTGCGGATATATGTCTCAGAAGTGATTAACTCGTTTGAAGGTTCTAGTTTTCCCTTTTTCTAAAAATGACAAAATTTTACCCGTTCCAAACAGACCTTCTTGATAAGAATAGGGTAGACGTTAATCTGTCCAACACCAGAACCACCAAGAACTGATTTTCCAAAGTAGTTGACAAGATTACACGCTGAGAGAATATCAACTGCAGAAAGGTTGTCCTGTCATGATCATTTAGAGTGAGGTTGTTAGGATACGCTCAATACCTGAACGTATTAATCTCTGATCTCAGAGAAATAGCAAGAATCTCACTACTTCAATAAGAACAGCCTTATCTCTAGTAATTAGGGAAGCCAGAATCTATAACTTAACTAATTAATGAAGCCTAGGAGTTCACTCCGATGATTAATTTACTCTCTGAAATCTGTCATGCTTTATTGATGAGGCATCATGCCTATTTATAATTAGTTTACAAAGAGCAAGACTCTAAAAAAGATAAATAATAAATCTAGATAAAAGATAAAAGATAAGATAACTACCTAATCCTAATAAATCTATTAATATCTTTTAAAGATAAAAGATAAGATAACTAACTAATCCTAAGAATAATTAAATAAGATAACTAACTAATCCTAACAATAATTCTACCAATATCCTAAAAGATAATAAAAGATAATGATTAAAATAATAAAAGATAAAGACAGACTCGATTAATTCCTAATTTATCCTAACATTCTTATTTTTCCTAGAATAGCGATTTGGATCGCTATCATTTCTCCCCCCTTGAAAAAACGACTTGTCCTCAAGGCGATTTTTTTTTTTTTTTAATCAGGGTCCAACGATGTTATCGTTGCTTCATGATTCGAGGCTTCACGTCCAACATCACGTTCCAGTGGCCGGTCAGCCACTGGGTATCCGTCTTCATCAACTACAAGGAGAGAGAAGGAAGGTGAATGACAGCGGTGACTAGGGCGATATGGTTCAACGCATTGGAAGCAAAGGCCTTTGTCTCGCCGGCGTTGTCTTTCAGCATCCATGGATGATACTCAACTAGGGGGTAATTGAGTCGAGGTTGACGAAGAGGTTGATGAAGAGGCAATCTGGGGATAATTTCCGGTGGTTGACGAGGTCATTGGTTTCCTGGAGTCATGTGAATAATCCAACCCGTGAGCTAAGGATGCTGTGGAGTACCCAATCATGTTTTGGGTCGGTGTGGCTGATGTGATGGTCTTGGGCCCATTTGTAATGGACATTTGATGTTCAAACTCTAATGCCAAGCTAGCTGCTCGATAGACGCTCCTCGATTTGTGCAATTGAACGTCCGACCTCAAGGTTTCATTCAGGCCGGTCAAGAACACGCCGAGAAGGCAATGCTCTGGCCAATTAGAGACGCGTGCGACCCTCCACACCCATTCCTGTCGATACTCTTGCTCTGACCCAGTTTGTCGAATCAAGCAGTGGTGCTTGTCGGGGTTGAGAAATTCAAGAGGTCCAAAGTGCTCCTCTAAGGCTTTAACGAGGTCTTCCCAGTATCGCACGGTTCACTGGGAATTTAGCCATGAGAATAAGTCCAGTGCATCTCCTTCAAAGTATAAGGCTGCCACGTCGACCTTGTCTTCGTCTGGAGTGTGATAATAACGAAAGAATTTTTCAGCTTTGAGGATCCAACCTCTTGGGTCACCACCTTCGGATTTCGGAAAGTCTATCTTTGCATATGGGGAACGATTTGGCCGACGCCATGAATCAGAATCTTCATCGTTGTTATCTGCATAAGGCTGCGATTTGCCCCTTCGGTGATCTCAATGAGCAGACCGTGCTTCTAAGGCATTGACTTTATCTCTGAGTTCTTCGATGGCATCAAGGCGCGCAGCAATTATAGCGAGGGGGTTTGTGGTTGGAGGAGGTGTAGGAGGATTCGGAATTGAGGCATACTCGTGATGTGGCTAGGACGAGTGATTGGGAGCGTGATCGTGATTTGGCTGTGACGCAGCGGTGGCTGCTTGTGCAGTGCGTGTCTTCCCCATTTTTGGATCTTTGTGGCTCTGATGCCAAATGTTAGGATAAGCTCAATACCTGAACGTATTAATCTCTGATCTCAAAGAAATAGCAAGAATCTCACTACTTCAATAAGAACAGCCTTATCTCTAGTAATTAGGTGAGCCAGAATCTATAACTTAACTAATTAATGAAGCCCAGGAGTTCACTCCGATGATTAATTTACTCTCTGAAATCTGTCATGCTTTATTGATGAGACATCATGCCTATTTATAATAGTTTACAAAGAGCAAGACTCTAAAAAAGATAAAAGATAAATCTAGATAAAAGATAAGATAACTACCTAATCCTAATAAATCTATTAATATCTTTTAAAGATAAAAGATAAGATAACTAACTAATCCTAAAAATAATTAAATAAGATAACTAACTAATCCTAACAATAATTCTATCAATATCCTAAAAGATAATGATTAAAATAATAAAAGATAAAGACAGACTCAATTAATTCCTAATTTATCCTAACATTCTTATTTTTCCTAGAATAGCGATTTGGATCGCTATCAGAGGTGTACATATTTCTTGCCATAAAGACTACCTATTCATTGAAAGGAACAAATATCGAACTAGATTTCCTAACTCGTGCAACATAATTTAACGAAATATCATAGAACATGATAGATGTAAAATTAGATGTAAAAAAATAACATGATAAGAAATAATTATATAAAAAAGAAAAACAGCAATTACCGTTACTGATAATTATTATCTCTAGTAAATTAATGAAGGTTGCAAGAGGAAAACAAAGGGGTTCAGTATTTAATTCGCAAATGAAATATGACTAATTCTGTTTGATTCTTGATCAACCATATATATGCCATGAAACAAAGTATTCAATTTCATTGTATGCAATCTTTCACTGTCCTTTCACATTCAATCTAACAAGCCAGTTTGAAATACATGTGATGTAATATCATAATGATATCCTCATATCCAACAAGCCAAAACAGGTTATCACACCTTCAGCAAATGAGAGGTTCTTTCAACTATAATAACTTTGAAATTTTTCATAAGCTACTCAGTATTTAACTCACTGCAGTAGATGAGATCAATAACTTAAAGTCATATCCTAACTATTTTTTTTTTTTTAAAAAAAAAAAAGCTTAAGAAAGCATCAAACTAACAAGATTTTTCAATTCCTAGTAATGTAATTTGGATTATGAGAAAATGAATGTCTATTTACATAAGCATTTATCGCCTACAGTGAGCTATAAAAAGAAAGAAACCACTTGTTATAACACAAGTCCAATATCAGATGGGAGATCACAACTCCTCTCATACTCTAGCTCTTCCTTGCCAACAGTTACCTATTACATGAATTTCAAATTTAACCAACTAAATTGTTGGAAAGATGAATAATTATAAACTTAAAAATATAATGCGTTTTACAATCAAATGTCAACATTCAAAGAAAGGACTTATTCAACGCAACCAGTTCTAGAACAATCACTTCCAACAACTGTGGAGCATTTTCTAATGCGCTAGTTTGCTTCCAGCCTACTTAACTGGTCAAATTCAAATGCAATATTGAACCCCAAACTCAAGGACACTAGATTTACAAAATATTGAATGAAGTTTCTTTGTTTTACAATTGTTAAGGTTTATCAGTAAGAAAGCAGAATAGCATCCTGTCAAGGTCTTGTATTTTGTACAACTAAGAAACAGAAGAACTTTAAGCAAAACAACAATAGCCCCAGCAATCATATTAAGTAGAGGTCCAAAAATTATATATAAAATTTTTAGACAATACTCATACCACGCCTGCTGGATCGTCATGATTTCCATGAATGCTGAAAACTGGCAAGCCCACATTGAAGTGCGGATCTTCATAATTCACATGACCAAATCTGTTAAAAAAACAAAAGGAAAGGAAAATGAACAAGTTGTATGCGTTGAACCAAGTGAACTAAGTTTTTAGTATTTCACAATAGCACAGAGAATGCTCAAGAATCTATAACGTGATAAGCACAAATATGTGATCACATATTAACTTCCCTGTAAGCAGCATTAAATCTAATGTATTCAGAATATTCATTAGCAAAGGCAAGGTAAACAGAAAAAATGTGTGTGTGTGCGCCGCAGAATCAGTATAAGCGGGAAAAGAATTAAAGAGCATAGAAAATGCTAGAAGATGATGGTCTAAATATAATTATGTACTAAATTAAACTTTATTTGAACAAGATCAAACAGGCTGCTACGGAAGTATCAACAGGACCAGCAGGGAGTTTAGCCTGATTATGCAATTGGAAATAATATGGTGAATATAACTGCAAAAAATAGTTGCTAATTACATAAATTTCTTACACATTCTGAAAATTAACAGTCTGGTCGCTGACAACTTCAAACTGCACTGGCCGATCATTGAGACAATGTTGACGGAGAATCTCAATAGCCTTAACTAACGTAGATCTCGATGGCTTATTCTCGTGGAAAAGATCACCACCAAGTAATAGAAAGTCAACCTGACACCGTATGCAAATATATTCCATCAAATACACTCCATGAGCGGACATATAATCACTTGCACACCAAGCATATTTTGAAACAAAAACAATATGAGGAGAGCTAAGGAGAGAAGCAATTTTCCATTAACCAGCTTTTGAGCCGTGAAGATTTTTTTCCCCCTGTTTTCGCCGTTTTTTTTTCCAATTCCGAGAAACCTATGCTCACTCCGAGGAAGTAGAAGCAACTCAATAGAATACCAACAAAACTACTCTATGAGCACAATAACATAGGCAAGTAGAGAAGCACATTACGGAAGACATATAGAGAAAAAAAGATTAAGTTAAAAAAGAAGGAATTACCTGCTTCTGCTCAGCTATTGAGCAGATTTCATCAAATGCTTGAAATGAGTCATGGCGTCGTATTTCGTCCTTCTCCATGTAGCCAAGATGGCAGTCCGTAGCCACAAGTATGCGAAGTGTGTTGCTAGCGTCACCCATGGGCAATCCTTCCTCGCACTGCTACAACGAGTGTCTCTACGCGACAAATGAAAAGTGACAGCTGCGAACGAAGAAGGTTGTTGGGATTGAGGTGAACAAAGAGAAGAAGAAAGCTGAAAAGGAGAAATCGCAGTGGCCGGTGTCGAGCAATTTGGGCGCGGCGGTCGTCGGAGAGAGAGGAAGAGACCCCAATAATCTCCAACGTTTGACGCGAACGACGTCGCTCTTCAAAAGGAGCCAAAACGTGGGATTTTTCGGAATGGCGGGAGTTCACAAATGTTTTTCATTTGTGATAAATTTTGGAAAATTGGAATGTTGTCTTAAAATTTTTTTTAAGTTTAATATTGTTCTAAAAATATTAATATAAAATAAGGTTTTTTTTTAATTAAAAAGTTAATCATCAACATTAATTATTTAATAATATAGGATAATATTATTATTTAAAATTTTTAAGGCTACATTAAAACTAAGAAAATTTTAACAGCAGCAATATTTATCAACAATAATTTCTGAGACAAATCTTCACCTTGAAAGGGCTTATTACCATTTTTTATCATCATCATTTTAAATATAATTAGTTAAGATGTTTTTTTGCCAACGATTAGAAGTTAAGATGCTTTTATAAACTCATCTTCTCTAGTGATTATACACCCTCCAATGTCCTAGTATAAAACACATTTCAAAGCCAATCATAGTCCTAAAAAAACGAAGTTTTTATATTTAATAGTAATAGTCTGACCCTTAACAGGATTCAAACAGGCGGCCGATTTCCCTTCTATAATAACAATACAGTACAATTACACTCAACCAATCAATCATGAATATCCTATATGCGGCCACAAAAAAACACACTCCTGGGACAATTTACTAGGACAACCCAAAATCTAGACTCATTTTAACTGGGTTTTGCAGCTTTTAGTACAAAGCTACTCCCACACTTATTTTAACTAAAACCAAACAAAACGAACAATTTTTTCCCCCCAAAACACGGACTCTGAGGCAATGTTTTTAACTCCCCTGGAAAAAACAATAATCATGTCGAACGCGTCATTATTGATTATTCAGCAGTCGCGGCCTATGTAATGGCAGGGATAAATTAAACCTCCTTGGCTTTAATTCTCAAACCATCTCTTCACTTTTTAAGATCAGTTCTTTGAGCTCTGGATAACAGCAAAAACCAACCAGGACAAAAATACAGGGCCATAAGGTCACAGAGGTCCATAGAGCGGGCGCTGAGATCAGGCTTGCTACTAAAATGGAAGATCCACTCTCGAACACAAGCATAAGAAGGAGAGAAGCTATGTTTCTCTTAGGCATCTGAAACAGCGTCGCCAACAACGTTGTCAGAAACGAAATGAATCTGATGAGAACTATAGCCTTCAGAACAAAGTTGTTTGCAGAGAAGAAAGCCTTCCCCGTGTCGGTGAACTTCAGAGCAAAGATTAAAGCAAGGAACCAGGAGAACCAGTCATGGAATATGCCTAGGGATTCCTTGAGGAGATCGACCTCAATGCTCCTACATCGCATCAATGATAAGCTGAAAGCCTTAAATGAGAAGAAGAAGTGATAAACAGAGTACTTACTTTATTGCAGCGACAACATTATCTCCGGCTTCTTTGATCTTTGTTGCGATGCCAGAAAACAACGAGCTTATCGGACTAAGAACTTTCTTTCCTGTTTCTACGATCTTCTCGCGCCTGCTTTTCATCAAATATGAGCTGTGAATAGCTGCTTTGTGCAAAGGAAGGGATTAAACAGAGCATGAAAACATGTGGGAAACAACAAAGTACTGACCAAGTTGAAATCGAAGCTGAAGAAGGCGAGGCCATTGCAGCAGGAAGCAGCTTCTTTTCTCTATATCGCCCACAAGTTTTGAGGGGAAGAAGAGGGGGGGGTGTTTTATACAGGGGAAAAAATTTACAGTGTCTACTGTTTGAAGTTTTTTCCGTTTTTACCAGTATCAGTTCAACTAAATGAAGCCATTTTTGCAGACATGGACAGGTAAAATATTTTAGTTTTAGTTTTGGGGGAAAGAGAAGAGAATATATTTAAACTTCAAAATCTTAATTACCTCCAAGTTATAAGAGTATATGTATTAACAGTTATAAGTTATAAGAGTATACTAATTGATAACTCATTTTAATAAAAAAAATTAATGATTTGAGATACTAGAGTTTAAGTGCCATTTTTTTTCCTCTTTATATTTTTTTTAAAATAAATTACAACCAAACATTTATTTTATGTTACTCATCTGGTCAATAATATAAGATAAATTTGGTTAATTTAGAAAGATTAAATAAACTAAAAAAAACTACTTAATTGTAACTTATGTAACATGATCTCTCTAGATTATTAGTTTACAAGTTAAGTAAATTCATTTCAAAAGAAATTATAAAATATAAGAGATAAAATTGAAAAAATAAATCCTACATTTATTACCAAACTCACTCCCAAAATAGATCATATATTTAGGACTCTGGATGAGTATTAATTAAACTAATTATTTCTAAGTTCTTTAATGAAATCGTCGAAATTAAAACATAATTGCAATAGGTGGCTTATATGGTAAATGTTACTCCTTATGATCCTTAATATAAGATACATTTACCTAATTTAATTAAATTAAAGAAGTTAATTAAGATAGTTAAAATAATATGTATTTTTTAAAATGTCCTAATCATTTTTCTTAATTTTTATATTCTTTCTCCTCCTCAATTATTGTTGAGAGAGTTTCAATATGGGTAAGTTAATAAAAAAGTTGACAAATACAAATACTTTATTTTATATTTAGGACAAAGATCAACTATTTAAATATATCTTATATTTAAAAATAAGAGAGTAATTACCTTATGGAGGGGAAGAGAAGGTGAAATCCCCATATCTCAAATGTGAATTGCTGGGCAAATTAAAAGTTAGAAATAGTCAATCAGGAAAGTTGATGAATATTGTAGGACGTGGAATCTTAACGAGCGTATAAAACGTATAAAACGTTTGAAATTTTAAGACGTTTTAAACTTTGCTGTCCTCGTTTCTGTGCGGCCTAAAAGTCTCATGGAAATGAAAACATGGATTCCCTGCTGTCACGATCAAAGTATCAATTGAACATTCTTAGAAATCGGCCATTTTTTTCACCAATACAATAATAAAATTTTACAAAGAAGAAGAAGTTCAAAGCATGAAAAGACAAGTGAATCTGCATATAGCGTGGCTTCAGTGAACATGATGGAACAAGGGAGGGACTGGTCTTGTTTGTGGAAGGTCCGAGCACCACATAGGTGTAAAATGCTCCTCTGGTTGGTAGCTCGTTAGTGCCTGCTAACAAATGCAAATCGAATGAGATAGGGACTAACAATTGTTTAGAGCTGCATCCTTTATGGGGCAAGAGTGGAGGATACAATTTATATATTTTGGGATTGTGCCAATTCAAGATTGTTATGGACAAAGGTGGTGCTCCTAGAGAGGTGACACAAGTTTTGTAGCAGTATGGTAGAATGTTAGTGGATGGATAGAAGCACATAAGGAGTGAGCTTCCATGTTCACCATGTTGTGTTGGTGGATCTAGAGACAGGGAAATCTGTCTATGTTTGAGAAGAGGTTCACCTTAAATAATAATATTCTTGGTAGTACAAACTACAAACACAACGATAGAGTGCATGAGTGCTCACCGTCTAGTAGGGATGAAACTCAATGGTGTTATTTTGGTTTCTAGTCGAGAGACTTGGCATCCATCGGAGGAGGGTTGGGCGAAGGTGAATATAGATGGTGCTTATTTTAGTGCTGCTGAAAAGCATGTTTGTGGGGTGATTATTCATATTCTTCTGGTATATTTATTAGGGGATTCTTTCATCTCATTAAGGATGGAATGAGCTGTCTGTACAAATTTGGGCTTGTCTCTTGGGCCTTAAAATTGCATGGGTGATGGAGTTTTAGAAAGTATGGGTGGAAACAGATTCTACTAAGTGTTTTGATTTACTTTCTCATGAACAGGTGGTCATCATTATGACTCCAACATCCTTAATGAAGTTAAAAATCTACTACAAATGGAGTGGGAAACAAAGGTCAGATATGTGCCTTGGTCCAACAACTCCACGGCAGATTATTTAGCTAAAAATGGCCTTGAATAAGGGATATGGGTTCTATGAAATATATAAGCCTTCTGAATATCTAGAGGAAATCTTTTGTTGGGATTGTGATGGATGTAACATTCCTATAGGAATTAGCTGAGGTGTCCCAAATTTATCAAAAATAATAAAAAAATAAAAGCATGACAAGATATGGTGGAAGAAATAAAATTCATTTTTTTAAAAAAAAAATCGACTAAATATATATATATATATATATATATATATATATATATATATATATATATATATTAAAGATTTAATTTTTTTAATTTTAAATTAATTTATCATAAATATATAAATCACATTTCCATTTCTTAAATTTTAATAATATTATATGTATAAATAAATAATACATTTTCAGATATAATTAAATATATAGGATAATAATAATTGATACAACCTTACCTGAATAGGATAAAAAAATTCAAGATTTTACCCATCTTACTGCACAAGGATTTTATTATTTCCAATTAAATTGCAAAAGTTAGCTGTGATAAAAGTTTTTTTTTTTGCATTCATCCACCCAAGCAAGCATTTAGTAATTGACTCTAAATTGGGAAGATAAATTTAAGTCTTTTTTGCATTCATCAATCCAGGCAAGCATTTAGTAATTGGCTCTAAATTGGGAAAATAAATTTTAGGGTTAAAGTATAAAAATACCTATAAACTTTTGTTAAAAGTGCGTCTAGCACTATATATATTTTTTGGGGGTGCAATAATAGCCACGAACACTTAAAATTATAATAAAATACCAAAATGGTTAAATATAACTTAACACTCTTGCGATTTGTGGTGGGGACCACATACATATTTATATGTAACTATATTAGATTATATTTAACGTTCGTGGCATATTTACTCTAATTTTGATTGTTCATGGAGATTTTTGTACCTTTAAAAAATATATGCTGCTAGACACACTTTTGGTAAAAATTTATACTTGTTTTTGCACCTTAACAATAAATTTTATATTATTTATAAAAGTTTGTCTTTTATTGACTTGGATATTACATATAAGTTGTTTATAAAAAAGAGATAAAATATTGTTACTACCATTTTTTCACCGTTAGATCAGAATCTTATCTATCTTTATCATTTTTCTTTTCTATTGAGATTTTAATCTAACGGTGAAAAAGTAATAGTAACAATATGCTATCCCTATAAAAAAAAGGGGTGAATGTGCAAAATTAACATTGGACTTTTTCACCGTGTATCTAGCATTATAATGTTTATTTGGGTGTAAACTAACACAAACTCTTTGAATGGTGCAAAATTAACAACTTCATTAAGTTTTTTTCTTAACATTCGTTAACCTTGTTTTTTTTTTTCTGTGGGTCTCATTTCACCTTCAACCTTATTCTTTTTTGAAGCAGGTCCTCTTATTAGCCTTTTTTCTCATCATCCCATGTTAGCCCATCTGGATCATTAATTAAGAAAATAAAACAAAAATTAAAATAGTATTGTGACTTTTCATAACGAATTGAACATGATTTAGAAATTATAAAAAATGAAAAAAAAAAAGATGATGATGAGAGAGATTGAACTCATTTTTCCATTCAACTTTCTCTCTCCCCTAACCTCACCTTAACATCATCAAGTAGAACTGAAAATGGAGGGAGCATTGTGCAATTCATCATCAGCCAAATGACAAATATAAATATTTTGAAGTAACTTATTTAATTTTTTAATTTCTTTTAAAAAAAGTCAACTCTAACTTATATTTAATAATAAAGTAAATAAATATTATGGTGTTAGATACACCTCCATTAAAAATTCATTGTCAATTTTTTGCATCCTCACCACAAAAAACCAGATTCAAGTTGCCAAAACACACACACTAAATACTCATGATACAATTTGACGTGAAATAAGAAAAACATAATAAAATGGGGAAGTAGGATCTGATTCAGCAGGGCTTTAAATTGGTTTATTTATTTATTTGTCTGGTTCTGAATTTTCTTATAGCGAACAAGAATCAAGGTAAGATGGGAGGCCCGATCGAGCGTGCTTTTAGTCAAAGTCCTGGATTCTGTACACACCAGCCACACACACAATCTTGGAGATTAAAACCCCAAAGTATAATACGTCCTTCTATCTCTATGCATAGCTTCACACTTGGAAGAGAAATTCAAGGGTGACAAGGGAGGATGAGTTGACCAGGGCAACATTGGAATAGAACATTCTACTGATACTGATACATGAATCTTCAGGATATCCCAAAGTTGGCTGAAATTGAATACGACATTAAAAAAAAAAAAGTTTCAAAATTAAATGCAACTTCATTAATAATTGTAGCAGAGTTAAGTTCTTTCATTAAATCCGAAGCAAATATTTATTTATTATTTCTTTTACTTGGTCATAATTATATTCTCTTTCAAGACTTAGTGTTTAATAGGTTTTCATCTCTTTTAATAAAAGCACCCTTTTAATTATTGGGGTAACCATTTTAGTGTATATATATGCTTGAGAATATTATCAAAACACCTCACTTTTAATTGCTATGTCTAGAGGGATGAATCTCCAAGTCAAATTATATTTGGTTTATTTGAGCCATAAAAGCCCACACCTCTACATAACACTAGAGACATACAAAAATGAAACTATTCTATCGATACTCTATTGCAAAATTCTCCCCATGTAACACTTTTAGAATAAAATTGTCCTTCTTTAACAATTTTTGGGACAAAATCATCACTTAACCTAAGTACTTACATTTTTTCTTAATATCAAACTAATTTGTCTGACTTATAAATTATTGTATAACTATATATATTATGATTAATTTATTTATTTATTTATCTTCTTTAATGTCTCTTAAAAAAAGGTAAATTATCTTATATTAAGGATCTGATAGAGTGATATAGGATGATCACGAATTTATGATTTTTTTTTTTTTAAATGGAAGACCAATGTTTCAAAACAAAAGGTAAATGAATGAAAATGCTCCCATACAGTTTATATAATTCAGTTACAAATCATAAGAGATTAATTGCGAATCAGCTGTAATAAACTGTAGAAGTCCTATAAATTCTAATATCAATTGTAAATTTTGAAAGTTTAGCCATGAATATTGAAATAATAGCTGTAAATTATGGATTCGATCTAATAAACACTTAAAAAACCAATCTTTCCATCTCTTAGTTCTTTTAAGTCTTTGGGCTTTAACGATTAAGCTTTTGAAATTTGCAAAATCTGCACATACCTATGATTGATTTGCATATGATCTTTCATTATTTGAAACTGAGATTCTAATATTTGCAGCTAAATTGTAGGGAGTTACAGAAATTTCACAATTTAAAACTGCCTCGTAACTAAATTTTTAATATTTATATTTGAGATTCCAGAATTTATAATTAGCCTATTGCGATCTGCAACTAAAGTGTGCTGTCCACATAATTATTTTCACTCATTTATCTTTGAGAAAATTGGTGAAATGTGGATGTTTAAAAATTTTGTTAGACCTGAATTTGATGTGTACTTTTTGCGTATAAAATCTTGTAAAATACTAATATTTTCTGTGTATAGAAATATATATTAGATCCTTTTACCTAATAAAATTTTTAAATACAGACTTTCAGTGATTTTTCTTTACTTTTTTTAAACAACACTCTTTCTTTATAATCTTATAAATTCATGGTTTTTAAAGATTACAACAGAACTTAGATGTATAAAAAAAGATGGGTTAAGTACCAATTTTGTCTTGGAAGTATGCGCCCAGAAGCAATTTTATCCTGAAAGTTTTCAGTGTAGCAATGTTGCACTGGAAGTACGCACCCAGAAGCAATGTTACCCTGGAAGTACGCACCCAGAAGCAATGTTGCCTCTCTGTTAAAAACCCTAACGTTGACTGTTAGGGTTTTTAACGGAGGGGCAAAATTGCTCCTGGGTGCGTACTTCAAGGGCAACATTGCTACGCCAAAACGTAGCAATGTTGCCCTTGAAGTATCAAAACGTAACAATGTTGGCCCTCCATCCCGTCAAAACGTTGCAATGTTGGCCCTCCGTCCCGTTAGGGTTTTTAATGGAGGGCCAACATTGCTACGTTTTGATACTTCTTGGGCAACATTGCTACACCGACAATTTCCAAGGCAAAATTGCTCCTGAACGCGTGCTTCTGGGGCAAAATTGGTACTTAACCCAAAAAAGATTACAACAAGATGTCTTGACCCACTCCCAAAATCGACTCAATCCAAAAGGAATTGATTACAAATAATCTGCTTTAACAAGACGGGGCATAAAAAAGTCCATGAGCCAATTGAAAACCATAAATTAAATCATATAATTGAGTCCTTAGGCCCTTTAACTCGTAGCCTTAGGCCCTTTGCGCCTTTAAAAACATATATATATATATATATATATATATATATATCCAAAAGAAGAGTGATTGACCTGAGAGTTGACACAGATGGTAAGGGATCCAGGACTAGGCCCTTGGGTCGTGGGTTCGATCCCCTCTGCCGTCACTGGGACTCCTTTGGTAAACGATCTCGTAAGTTCCCAGTAAGTGCCCATAGAGCCCGGGGCCGTGCCCTAACTTTGGTGGGGAACTAGTGTCGTACCCCTCCAAAACTTTTTTGTATAAAAAAAAAAAGAAGAAGAGTGATTGTGATTAATTTTTCCATTTGTGTAATTTTTTTATTTGCAATGTGGGTCTTTTAATCATCTTATATATTAAAAGATATAAAAAAGAATGATCAAAAGTGTGAAAGGAGATCCGTTTTGGGCCCGTTTGAAATAACAGTGTTAAAAGTGATTTATTTTCAATATGACTTTTTCAGAAATAAGATAAGATAAAAGTCAGATTGGTAGAATGACTTTTTTCCTTTTATCTTGTTTCAAATATTGTTTAAAAATTTAATTGAGATGAAAAATAATAAAAAAAGATATGAATTTTATTGAAGTGTGTATGTCTCTCTATATATATATATTGTGATAATTGATAGTAAAATGTTAAATTTGAATTTGATAACAAAATTTAAATTATTATTAGTTGTATAATTGGTTTAAATATGATTTTCTCATTAATTTTAATATAACAATGACTGCCATATGAAAAACAAGATTAATCATCCTAAAACCAATGTTAAACATAGACTAACGAAAAATCAAAAGCTACCGTCAAAACCTATAAATCAAGTTATTTTGCTTCTCCTCGTAAGCCACTTTTAAAAGAAAAACCAGTTAACTAGGTGAGATCCCAAACACCCCATGCTTTTCCTCCACCGGGCGTTTGGGACCCTCTTGGGCTTGGCTTGGCAACGCCCTGCCTAACAGGAGAGGAGTGCCCCCCTTCGCTGCCTGAATCTGAGACACATGTCTCTGCTACCTTGACTCCCATTAGTGTTTGAGACTCCCACAGCAACAAGAGTTCCAACAGGTATATAATTGATTCCCACTGCTAATCAAGTTCGATGGCGGCTCTCCCTTTCCCACTGCTAAATTGATTCGGGCTACAGCTAGGTGAGTATTTGGTCCATTCCTCTTCATTTTTGGCTACAATTGCTGTATGAAGTTTACTTTTCCTGAAAAGAAAATGACGGAACAACGTTGTTAAAATAATAGTTTTATGGTGAGGAAAGTAAGGATATCCTTTGCTAGATTTGTTACTGAATATGATCTTAAAATTTATGTTAAGAAGGTGCTGTTATTGATAATGAGTAAATTTGTGGACTGATAAATTGCCAAAGATGTGGATGGTTTTGATATGAACAAAAATAAAATGCTGAAGTAGTGATAGTTACGAGCTAAATTTGTGGGTTGATATCCTGTCCAGAGGTTGTCTTTGATGATAGTTGGTCGAGGCTTGTACTGGGCTAAGTTGGGTTTGTGATTGAATTATTCTTTTTGCAAAAGTTGTGGTCTATTAGCGTGGCTTCTGGCAATTGCTGCTGTGGAAATGTTTTGATGCCAAAAAAATTGCTTACTAGATTTGTCTTGCCTAGGGCACATTTTGTAATGTAATTGGGGTATATAAAAGTATTACACTAGATGGTGAGGTATTAGTCAATATTTTCATGTGTCTGGGATTATGGGATAAAGGAAATAAACAGGGGGAAAATGGATTCAAAGGCATGCTGCATAGTAAATAAATTTCTCTGCAAGTTAGCAATTAAGTACTGAATTTGATTTGATAGAAAGAACCCATCTTGTTAGATAGTGCTAGCAGAAAGTTATGATTTTCATTCAAAGTATGGGCTAGATGATTAAGCCATTTTTCTGAGTGCATTAAGTCAAATTGGGTTAGTATTAAATTGTAAATATATGAGTAACCTTTGGCAATGCATACTGGGAAGAAGAATATTCTAGGTAAACGTTAACGATCAGCTATCATTGATTTTTCTAAATAGATAATTTCACGCTTAATTATAAATATATAATTATCTCATCTATGTTAAGGCTATTTTACTTGCTTTGTATTATCCTTCTCCTTTTTACGAAAGAAATATGATTAAACGAGAGAGAATAATCCGAGATGGTGTGCCTGTGGGTAGGTTTGGGGGATAAGAATTCATCCAAAACAAAACAGGAAAAAGCACAAGAAATGGGTAGAGCCAGTGCCAGATAATATTTTAGATGCTGCAAATCTATCCAATCTCTTATCTACTGCAAGAAATTGAAGCTTCTCTGAAACAACTGTATGCACGGCACCAACTTCTTAAGCACAACCATCCCTTAGCATATACAAGGAATAGTGCCCTTGAAAATACATGTGTTTCCCTCCTCCAACCACAATTTCCCAAGAACCACTGTGACTTCACTCTGCAATATTTTTTTTTGGTTTTAAATTTTGATCGGCTTCAGTGCATTAGAAGGAACTCCTTAAGAGCATCATCCTTTTGAAAAGCTGTATGCTTTGAAAGGTTTTTTGTTTTTTGAGAGGTGGGGTTAATTGCTTGGTTAGCTCATTTTCACACACAATTTTAAATTGATGTTTTGGTTTTGGTTTGTTTAGCGGCTGGTGCATCTTTTTTTTCCCCTTTCTTCTTCTTCTTCTTTTGTGTGTGTGTGAGATCAAAATATATCTCAGGATCTTGCTCTAAATTTGCTCCTTTTGGTAAATGCATTTTTCAGTGATGGTGGTATTTTTTATGACATGACAAAGAAAATGCCTTCTGATGAGAAAGCTGGTGACAAACCATCATATGGAACTGCTGTACTCTTCTATTAGAAGAGCTTGCCTCACTCTCTTGCATCTCCATGAACTATGTTCTATTCACTTCCACTTCATTTAAGGAACCAAAACTATGTAGCATCCCTCTGTAGTTCTTTGGTAAGAAAACACCAAATCTTGGCCATCAAAACCTTAGATGACAAACCAAATGAGAAAGTTACTTCTGCAGATATCTTGGACCATCCTCCTCAAGGAACTAAGGGGGATAGTTCTATTGAAATGTTTCAGGGAATCACTACAACCACAAAACCTATTCCTTTCCCCCCAGAATATTCACTTTTGAGACAGCATCAACTTTATGATGTTATTGAATCAAATAAGATCATCAGTAGCCATATTCGAGCAGGTGAATGGGATTCTGCAATTTGTGTGTTCCAAAATATGAAAGTCAAGACCACAATTTCGTGGAATTCTATTTTAGCTGGGTATGCTAAGAAACCTGGAAAAGTGAAAGAAGCATTTGAATTCTTTGAAAAAATCCCTAAACCTGATACTGTTTCCTATAACATAATGCTAGCCTGCTATTGGCACAATTTTGATATTGGTAATGCCTGTGCTTTGTTTGATAGTATGCCTGTGAAGGATACTGCTTCATGGAATACAATGATATCTGGCTATGCTCAGATGGGAAAGATGAGTGAGGCGAGGGAGTTGTTTTCAGTGATGCCAGAGAAGAACAGTGTTTCATGGAGTGCAATGGTGTCAGGATATGTTGCGTGTGGGGATTTAGATTCTGCATTGGAGATATTCAATTCAGCTACTACAAAGAGTGTGGTTGCATGGACTGCTATGATAACTGGGTACATGAAGTGTGGGAGGGTTCAGTCAGCAGAAAGATTGTTTCAAGAAATGCCTTTGAAGAATTTGGTGACTTGGAATGCTATGATTGCAGGATATGTCGAAAATAACCAAGCAGAGGATGGGTTGAAGCTTTTGAGGAAAATGTTAAAAGCTGGATTTAAAGTTAATGCATCAAGTTTGTGCAGTGTGTTATTGGGATGCAGTACTCTATCAGCATTGCAATTGGGTAAACAAGTTCATCAATTTATTTGTAAATCTCCATTGGTTAGTGATACTACAGTAGGCACTTCATTGGTTAGCATGTATTCCAAGTGTGGGGATCTAAACAATGCTTGGAAGATGTTTGTTCAGATTCCACGAAGGGATATCGTAACTTGGAATGCAATGATTTCTGGTTATGCCCAACATGGAGCTGGTGAAAAAGCACTCCATTTGTTTGATGATATGAAACGAGATGGCATAAAACCAGATTGGATTACTTTCATTGCAGTATTATTAGCCTGTAACCATGCAGGTTTGGTGGATCTTGGGGTCCAGTACTTCGAATCAATGTCAAAAGATTTTGGAGTAGAAGCTAAGCTAGATCATTACACTTGCATGGTTGATCTTCTTGGCCGAGCTGGAAGGTTATCTGAGGCTGTGTGCTTGATAAAGAATATGCCTTTTAAACCACATTCTGCCATCTTTGGAACACTTTTGGGTGCCTGTCGGATCCATAGAAACCTACACATAGCTGAGTTTGCAGCAAAAAATTTGCTAGCACATGATCCAGCTAACGCTGCAGGTTATGTTCAATTGGCTAATATTTATGCTGCACAAAATAAATGGGAACACGTAGCTAGGATTCGAAGATCCATGAAAGAAAATAACGTAGTTAAGACGCCTGGATATAGTTGGCTTGAAGTAAATGATGCGGTACATGAATTCAGATCAAGTGATAGGTTGCACCCTGAACTGGCATCTATACACGAAAAATTGAAAGAGTTGGAAAGAAAAATGAAGTTGGCTGGCTACGTGCCGGATCTTGAATTCGCGTTACATGATGTAGGAGAGGAGCAAAAGGAACAGCTTCTTTTATGGCATAGTGAGAAACTGGCAATTGCATTTGGACTTCTAAAGGTTCCGCCAGGGTCTCCAATTCGGGTATTTAAAAACTTGAGAGTCTGTGGAGACTGCCACTCTGCAGTCAAGTACATCTCAGCTATCGAAGGAAGAGAAATCATTGTTAGGGACACCACAAGGTTTCACCACTTCAAGGATGGTTTGTGCTCCTGCAGTGATTATTGGTAAGCTTGCAAGATTGTAGTCCCCACATAGTTTTACACTTGAGAGGATACGTTTTTATCGGCAGTCTTTCCAGCATGCCAGTGTCAATGCCTTCTGATGTTATATTACGTTGGAAAGAGTGTTGACCTTGAGAAAAGAACCGGTGAGAGCATAAATATGATAACTGGGAGTCTCAGTCAAAATCTCCATCTTTCTTTGAACTTGTATGCGGAATCACATGAACCTGAAAAGAAGTTTGTCAAAGGTTATCAGAATTGAAGAAGTGATACGTTAGTAAATCAGGGCCTTGTAATATGTGATCAGCGCCTTATTCTTCTAGCATGCACCTGAATTGATCTCTCTTGGGGGGTGAAGGCACAAGTTCTCTGATGGTAACTGATGTTTGGAGGAGGATGATTAGTATGCTGGATAATCAGTATTCTATGCTGACAAAGACGAATCTAAATTTAGGAATAGAGCTTGTGAAGGTGATAATTTGCTGCATGCTACCCGTGGTGCTTAATGTTAATTCCATCCATGATTCTATATTTGAGATATGCTCGTAGCCGATGGCACACAGACCTTGTGAAATTAATGTGAGGATTCTAAATTTCTTCAAGGTCTTGATGATAACACCCTTGAAGTTATGCAGCTTGACATATCCAAGTTTCGTCTTCGAAAGATCCTTATACTGCTCGTCGCAAGTCTGAAGGTACAAAGCCGTACAACCCCAAAATTGTTAATAGTTTTAGGTTTCATTTGGATTTGGTGGAAATTAAAGAATATTAGGGGGGGGGGGGGAACCTTCAAAAAAAATAAAAATAAATGTAGTACTCTTTTGTCCCAATTTTTGCCATGTTAGCGAGTAGTCCAAGTGTAATGGTTGTACTCCCTCTGGTCCTAATAAGACACAAACTACCAATATTTTTTTGTTCTTATAATATAAGGCATTAACTTACTTTAACTAACTCATTACTTTTTTCCTATTATACCCCTATTTTTAACTAACTCATTTAAAGTTACATCATTAAAGTAGGGGTGAAGTTGAAAACATTTATTAATTTTGGACCTAATTAAGGATATTTGTGCTCATGTTTTGGTAAAATTGCATGAATTCTAAGGTCAACTCAGACATTTATTGCTGAATTCTCTTTGCTGGAGATTTCCGAAGCTAAAATTTGATAAAGCAGCAGATGAAGCTGATGAATGTTTAGATCAAGATGGGCATCATAAGCTAATCTGTTTGGCTTCAGCTCAGTGTTGTTCTAGGGGATGTCAGAGATCATATCACATTAATCTCCAAATGGATTTTAAAGTTCTTTTAACCTGAATTTTTATCGTCCCTCTGGAATTGAAGCATCTCCTTAAAGAAAAAGTAGTGGCTCATTTTATTGCATAGATATGGCTAGCTCGGTGGTGGCTGTCCGGCAATGAAAAGCAAACGTGGTTGTGGAAAAATAACATACAGCTGCTGAGTTGGACACGTGTTTGATATATGATGCATGGTGCATGAAAAAGTGGGGTTTCACGTGGCGGTGAAAATATCAGTGTGTTTTTTTGGGGTGAGTTGTGCAAAGATACATTCCAATTTCCCAGAGCCACTCCTTTTTTTTTTTTTTTTTTTTGGAAAATTCCACTCAAGGCCCAAATTATCAAAATATTGTCAAAAAAGGCCCTAAGAAAAGTCATATGTCAGAAAAGGCCCTGGGCCTTTTCTGAGTATTATTTTTAAAAAAATTGTATGGATATAGTTGTTAATGACTACTGGTATAGTTGTTAATGAGATTGATTTAATTGTTAATATATAGTTAATTATACTGATTTAATTGTTAACGGGGACTGATATAGTTGTTAACCGCTACTGATATAGTTGTTAACGTTTTCTGAAATAATAACAGAAAATGTTTTAGGGCCTTTTTTGATATTTGACTTTTCTTGGGGTCTTTTTTGACAATATTTTCCTACCTTGGGCCCTGAATAAAATTTGCCTTTTTTTTTTTTGTTGGAAGAACCACTACGAACAACTTTTGATATTGCGGTTGTGGTGTCAAATATTATTGCGACCTTTCCTCTAAGAAAATAAAAAGCTTCAATTCCTGGCTCCCTTGCAAGCGTGTGCTATTGGAACTCTTGTAGCAGTACATGCCATATATACTCTATCATATTGCTGTCCAAAATGCTAAATGTGTGTTTCGATTGGTTTTTTGATAATAGTTTTTACGATCTATGATCTACGAAGTAAGAATGTGAGTTTTATTATGGTCAGTGAAAGATAACTTATAAAATTATGGTTTTAGAAGTTACCAAACATTCTAATCATTACGGTTGTTTTTATTCATCTATGTATATGTATATATTTATCTAAAATGTAAATTTTAATAGCACTATTTTTGCATTATAAATAATATAATTTTCAAGTAAATTTATAGTATGATTTATTTTAAATTTAATCTTAAACATGGTAATCATATTCTAATTTTTCTTATAAACGTTAGTTTTAAATAAAATAATTTAAACAATTAAAATATAGTCTCAACAATTTTATTTTATTTTCTTAAAAAAGCAGAGAATCCATTTTTGGTTTGTAGCTTCGTGGATCTGGTGCTGACTTGCTGCTATAGCTATAGATAGGATAGGAGGAGCGCTTTTACCCACCAGCTTCAATCTTTAACCCGTTTTTTGTTTTATTGTGGCACACACACACACAATTAAAATACCTTTTCTGGCTCTAAATATAATATTCATATAGCTAATTTGGAGACATTTAAAAAATCAATTAAATTAGTTTTCCATGATTCATAAAAGATACGCCTTGAAAGATAAAATGAATTGAAATATTGAATTTAAGGCTAAATACACTTCTTAATTAGCTCTTATATTATGCACCAATGGCTAATGATCCTAGGCACCACTAATGATTTAGTATACAAATGTGTAAAAATTCACGTAAATAAATGTGGTTAGAGTTGTGATTCTAAACATGCTTGCTTGTTTGACAAACCGTAGTTTGTTTTAGAAGTTATTTTTTATAAGGTAAAATAAAATACTTTCACATATTTATTTAATAATTTATAATCCAAACACGTAATTATAATGGTCTCTTTTAAATGAGAATTTGTCCACCTCCCAAGTATAAAGGAGCTTCCATGACCCTAGGGTTGAGAATAAGGGTCTGTCTGACTCTATAGGGCCTGAAGCAAGAAAAATATCGGTTTTTTAAAACCTAGCCTGAAAGCACGAGGGTCAGGGTCGGCTCTATAAGGTCTGGAAGTTATTATTTCAAAATGTAACTATTTTTCCTCCAATTTTTTTCCTAAAGAAATATAATTAATAAATTACAATAATTAAAGTTTTAATTTATCAAATTAATGTTGTCAACATTAATATCTAAACAACACGAATTAACTAACAAATAAATACATGTACTAATTTGTAATCAAAAGTAAACTATTATTCATAAATAATTCACATAAAATATAAGAAGCATATCATTAAGCAACATTGTGCTTCACTTTAAATAGTAGATTCTGTTTCATGGGTAAGAATATCATGAATTTCTTCTCTTCTATCATGAATATATCTAATAAAAGGGCTTGCAGGGCCAGCCCAAGATACTACAAGATTGACCCTTTTAAACCTGAGGTTCTACAAAACCAATCCTACAAAACTTATTTTATTTAAATCCTCTAATTTTTAAATCCGACTCGGATGAGAGTATAAACAGGCCAGCTTTACATGACACTGCTTTGCTTAGGAGGACTCCCCCCATCCTATTTTATTGATCCATCAGTTACCAATCTGACACCGACACCCGTGTTAGTAAAGCAACGATCCCCAACAATCTCACACCTGTCTTTCCCAATTATCAAAATAAATTAAATAAAAAAATACATGTGACACCTTCAAGAATCAAAACTCTTCCCAAATTGATCGCCATCTTTCTTTCTCCACCTTCCATCTCGCTTCTTTTCACCAACACGTCCATTTCGATTTCAATCCATTCTCTTTCTTTCCATTTCTCCCTCCTTTTCTTGATCCTCATTCTCTCTGATCTCTGCACATTCTTCGCCCGTCTGATTCCTCCGCTGCCCCGCCATCGCCACCGACCCCTCCGTCACGATGGCGCCCGGTCTTTTATCCTGCTTCCGCAAACATGGCAGCCCCGCTCACGGCGGTGGAGACGATCCCGTAGTCGTCCGCGAGAGCAGCGTGACAGCGGAGGAGATGAAGGGCGGGGGACCGGTGTTAGTGGAGCTCTTCTCGTCGCAGGGATGCGCGACGTCGCCGGCGGCGGAGCTGGTGGTGTCGAGGCTGGGCCGGGGAGATTTCCGGCTGGAGATACCGGTGGTGGTGCTGGCCTTCCACGTGGACTACTGGGATTATATGGGCTGGAAGGATCCATATGGATCGAGTCAATGGACCGTCAGGCAGAAGGCCTACGTTGAGAGTCTTAGGCTTGATACTCTGTTCACACCCCAGATTGTGGTCCAAGGTCAAGCCCATTGCGTTGGAAATGACGAGAATGCCCTCATCACTGCCATCTCCGAGTCACCGAGATACCCTTCCCCTTCCTTCCAGGTTCGCATTCCTCATACTTTGTTCCTTAGTTTTGCATTTGCTATTAGCCAAAAAAGTTAACCTACATGCTAAACGCAAATAGTTCAGACGTTTATCATAATTTTATAATTATATTATATAATACTCCCTCCTATCTTTACCAACTGATTTTTTTTCCTTCTAAATAACTTAATCTTAATATATATTGTATTTTATTATATTATAGGTAGTATAACAAAAACAATGTACTCCTTCTCCTCTTTCTGGTCCTTGCCTAGTTATAATAAGATAATAAAGCACCCACCACTATTTCGCATGAAAGTTAAAATTAAATTGGTGAAGTCATTTTAATCATATGAATTTAAAGAGTTAGTTAAAAATAATGGTATAATTGAAAAATAATAATAAATGAATTAGTTTAAGACATTTCGTACCTGATAATAAATAAGTACTAAAAACAACTTCTGATAGTTGGTGCTTACTCATAATACATAATACAGAGGAGGAGGAGGAGTATATGATAACATTAAGTCAGGCTAATTCCTCATATCTTTCATCAGCAAAATAGCATACTGAATTTTATAAAGCTTATTAAATATTAATATGATATTCAGCTGCAAGATTCCTTTTATTTGGTCAAATTGCATCAGGTTGAGGGTACATTTGCGTTCAAGTATAAATTTGTGGTAAACGAGTATAAAAATGACATTGAATTTTTATGAATTATTTGAATTAATTTTGTTTTTTAGAAATTGCCGAGCAACTTGGACCTCAAAATTTTCACTTAAAGTATTCTGCTAAGCCCAATGCTGATTAACTTTTGTGTGATAATTATGATTTATGAGGCGTGAAATTCTGTTTACCACAATTGGTTAAGAGTTGTTAGGCACTTATTCTTTGAGGGATATATGCTTCAATGATTTGTCTAATTTATTGGATTTGGAGATTCCAAACTTAGAGAGAAACAAAGACAGGAATAAGCCATCCCTTTTGATCTCAAGAAGGTTTATTTACAGATATTCTGTTTAGTGGTCAGTTTTATTTTTGTGAAGTTTACAATTTCCTAAAGATATTGAACTAAAATAAAGCTCAAGTTAATTATAATCAACATACAATTGGGAATTAAAAAAAGCAGATGAAAAAAGAATACTTTTAGGTTATCTGTCAACCACATGTTTCTGTCATGTGGTAGATCTGAAAGAGACTTGGATATATCTTCTTCATACATGTGATTTTCAATCTCAACATCAACATCCCAACTAAAATCAAGTAGGAGGCCGATTTCTTACCTAATATCAAATTTCTTTATTTTTCTTTTCATAATGCTTCAATACACATTAAACTAAAGATATCTATTTCAACAATTGAAACCATTTGATTGCTAATATACTGCTTTTGATGCCAAATGTAGGAACTAGATAGATGATTTACAGAAAGTAGTTAAGTTAGTTAATTGTAAAAAATACGTGTTGATTTTTTTAAAATACCCATTCACAGAAATCACTTGTTTTGAAACAATCTTATTGGTTTGCAATCATTATGCATAGTTTACAGAAAAAATAATTAACTTCAAGGATAAAGTGAATTTGGGTATTTCATTTAGAACCAAAATACGCCTCCAACTAGTTCTTACGTATAGATATGGAGTATATAAGTAACAAAACAAAACAGAAATCCCATCACCCATAGATTTCCTTGTTTAAATATGGCCTTTGATATTTCTATTAAAAGTGGAGAGTGGATAAAGACAAAATACAAGTCCAGCCTGAGAAGGCTCATAATCTGTTTTCTACTATGATTACTTTGCCTAATATTTTCCTATTCAACCAAGCGGTTAAGGGAATGATTATGGAATTAAATAAAAAAAAGTTTCTGCATTCTGGGCAAAATTTGAAAAATAACTGACTAATAATTAATTTCCCTATACAGGCAACTTTCCAAAAGCCTTCACCAGACTCTTTGCAAGTGTCCCTAACAGGAGCATTGAGGATGAAGATAAACAGTGATGGCGTAGACGTCATTGTGGCCTTATACGAAAGCGGTCTGGTGAACAACTGCGAGAAAGGAGAGAACAAAGGCCGTGTTCTATCAAACGACTATGTTGTTCGAAGGCTTCAAAAGCTCTGCAATGTCAAAGATATTAGTCCCAAGAAGACACTCTCAGGAACTCTAAACTTTCCCTTATGGGAAGGATTCAATGCCTCTAAATGTGGAATAGCACTCTTTGTTCAGAACAGACCTCATCAGATTTTTGGGTCTCAGAGTTTTAAGCTCCCAGAGGACATATGATCCGTGATTGTTTAGATTAGCAGTGGAGAATTGATTTTGTGCTATACGAAATAAATTCGTGAGAAGAGTTTAAACAGCTTCTGTGAAAATTGATGTTGTGGAATTGATTCTGTTATGCGGCATGCTCTGTAGTTTGTAATATCATATTGGGTAAATTTTTTTAGGCCATAATGTATGTACAGGATATGTTCTGTATTTTGGATTTTGTTTAACCATGTTCTTTGTATGGATTTATTATTGAAACTACATGTAGGAGATTGATCTGTACAATTCTGTGGCGTGTTCATTCTCGTATTTTTATCTATTTTGGCGGTAGAAATGAATGGCGAGACTTGAGAGTTATAATAATTTGGTAGAAGAGAGAGTGTATGTTATGAAGGGTTTATTGTAGGTGTTTTGGATGCTTCTCACTTTTTCTTCTTAAAAGCAAGGTAATATAAAGTTAAGAATGTTAATAAAGGTTAAATCAATTGGTAGTGATTTAAATTAGCTCATAATTTGAAAGGTAATTTGTTTAAATTTCTTTCCATATTTCTATAAATACTTTTTGAAATTAGTAGGTATATTTCAACTCTGATGCATCTTTAGACTCAACTTATTTAAAATGTTTTCATTTTAGAAAAGATGCTTTTAGCATCTTAAAGTTTTCGAGTTATTTGTTGTGCAATTTTCTTTTATGAAATTATATAAAATAGTGCAATCTTATTTATTACTAATAGAACTTTTAGCATGACTGTTAATTTGATGAGTCTGCTTGAGTTTAACTGAAAAATCTGACTTGGCATCTGAGTAGAAGAGTTGGCAGATGACATGGTGTTTTTTAATTTTTTATAAAATAAAAAGCTTAAGGATTGGGTTGGGCCTTTAATTAATTTTTGTCAACGAATAATATTAATATTAAGTATAAAATTATAAAAAATGAGAAGCTGGACATATCATTTTTAATAAAAAAATAAATAAAATGATTCATTTATTAACATATTAGAATTACCAAGGCACATTATGTGTAACAAATTTTTTTTGGTGAATCATTTAATCATATGTAAAATTGAATTTACTCGTACCCTGATTTCCTTTCTCTTAAGATAGTGATATTTTTCAGATAAAAAAAATTATTTATTTTTTTTTTCTGCAGTTGAAAATATTGGTAGAAAAATATCATAGGCAGTCAAAAAAAAAAAAAAATCCAAATAGACTTATAAATTTGTATCCTCAAATGGCTACTCATAGTTGATATCCAACCTGTGGTTCAGTTACTTCACTGCCCTCTCGCCATGGAACACACACTCTCTCTCCTTATCTTCTTCTTCATCCCTTTAAACCTATCCAACATATAATTCATTCTCTCTCTTCCATATCTCAATCTTCACCAATAATCTCATCTTCCATGGCTGCCTTCACGATCTCTTCTGCTTCCCCTTGTAAGGTAAGTATCTCTCTCTCTACACACACATGAATGATCAGTGATTTTGACGGAGATTTGGTTATTGACGAACTCATGTCGTTTGATCCATGTAGCTCACACCACTTAGGGATAAGAATTTTTTGTTTTTGTTTTTGATAAGTGATTTTGATTGTCGTGATGAATGAATTGTCAGCTGAGTTCAAGGGAGAATGAGATGTACAGTTCATCATCACAAGCTTTAACGGCGAAGGCAAGAAGAAGCAACGGTGTGGGAATGAAGGAGAAGAAGAGGGGAGGGCGAGTGACGTGTCAGGCGACGAGCGTACCGGCCGACGACAGAGTGCCGGACATGGAGAAGAGAAACCTCTTGAATCTGCTTCTGCTCGGCGCCCTTTCCCTTCCCACCGCCGGCATGCTCATTCCTTATGCCACTTTCTTTGCCCCACCTGGGTCTGCCTCCTTTCTTTTTCTCTTTTCCTTATTTATCATACCATCCCTCCCTCTGGTCCTGAATTTAGGAATAACTAATTACTCTGCTTGATGTAACACATATTTAGATTAAGATAGTGTTTGAAAACTCTCGGTTTGCATAAGGCAAGAGTACTTTAATCGTAAATCCTAAAATCTATTTTCAAAAGCTAATCCAAAGGGACAAAGTTAGTGAACAAAATGAGATATGATGATGGGAACAGGACAGGAGGAGGAAGTGGGGGTACAGTAGCGAAGGACGCCATTGGAAATGATGTAATTGCTGCTGAATGGCTCAAAACTCATGGACCTGGTGACCGAACCTTAACTCAAGGCTTAAAGGTACCCTTCTAAATCTGGAGCTTATGAATTTGAATGAAGAAATAATGGGAATATATATAAATAAATGTAAATGGAAATGCAGGGAGACCCAACGTACCTGGTAGTGGAGAGTGACAGGACACTGGCAACGTATGGGATAAACGCAGTGTGCACACACTTGGGCTGTGTGGTGCCTTGGAATGCTGCAGAGAACAAGTTCATCTGTCCCTGCCATGGCTCTCAGTACAACAACCAAGGTCGCGTTGTCCGAGGCCCTGCTCCTCTGGTATGTTACTATTTTTTTATTACAACCTTAATTCAACTCTTTAATGATTGATTGTTTTCATTAACATTAACATACATGTTTGTTTGTTTTGTGTTGTTGCAGTCTCTGGCATTGGCTCATGCAGATATTAATGTCGATGATGGCAAAGTGCTGTTTGTTCCCTGGGTTGAAACTGATTTCAGAAC
Source organism: Acacia confusa (assembly GCA_037074495.1). NCBI lineage: Eukaryota > Viridiplantae > Streptophyta > Magnoliopsida > Fabales > Fabaceae > Acacia > Acacia confusa. Next base: position 9,649,535 of record CM073509.1, read on the forward strand.
TGGAGATGCTCCCTGGTGGGCTTGATTCTTATTCAACGTAACCTACCTCTATTTCAATACTATCTCTTCCTCTTGTGTTTTCCACTTCTACTGCTTTTCCACATTTCCTTCAAATGAACCTTTTTTATCCCAGTGTCAATAATATTTCTTGCACAACAGTTGTACACTTCTTTCTTATTATTGACCACTATACATAATTTCCTCTTGGAAACAAGCCTGCTGTGTGTAAATCTATTCCAATTTTATTAGAATTATTTATAAAAAATAGATTGTTCCATTTTAGTTTAAATTTGCATTATTTCAGTATCACATCTAAGTGTCTGTCCTTTCTTTATCACTCACCAACAAACAATGTTATGCAAATCTATAAATAAAACTCAAGGAAAGACAAAGCATGAGATGTTTTTTCTTAATTACCTCATAAAGCATAAGATGTTACACCCTCCATTTCTTTGTATTTATCTATTAACAAATGCAAAATAAAATATATAAAAACATGGCATACCCTGTATATTGAAACAGAGGAAGTATTTATAATAAGGATGTTTCTCTAATTAAGATAATTAAAGTTTCAAAAAAGCGTTAATAGGTTCATTATAAATTCTACAAGATGAATTCATATGAGGAAACGGAGTGAAGGAGCATCTTAATATGAAACTACAGGGCCAAGCGCTCAACATATTATTAGAAACAAATCAAGAACCATAGAAATTGAAGACAATGTGCTTAACCTTAGTCCACTTGATAACCATTTACACTACTTCAACTTTCATCCTCAAAATTTAGGATAAACAATGGCATCAAGTAACCATTTTTCATGGAGCTATCAAAGCAACTTTTCAATCGTGATTTACTATATGAGATGAGTATGTGAGATGAGTTTTATCTAGATTTACGTTAATAAACACTTTTGGAGGTCCCAATTACGTATCTAAAAAGCAACGTTTGCAAAGTGCACATCGCATCACGTCATATTCAGGATCAAGTCTCCTCTGCCACCCCTACAACAAAGGAGAGAAGAACAAAATAAAACGAAGTTAGTTCATGAAAAATTCAGATGAAAGCAGATGTCACTTGCTTACACACGAGGCACAAATACTGGAGTGTAGTCAAATAGTATCATATCTCAGTCAATTTGTCAATTTTGTAAGCCAAAAAATGCCAGATTCTGTGCTCAAATTGGATCCAATACACTGTCATCCTCTGGATAGGAGAAAACGTCTGAGCTGCCACAATACATCAGCCATAATTTAATACGCCATACAGCCAATAATGAATCCTTCTGCAATGAAATGAAAAGTTGATGACTTTACTATAACTGCCATAAAGACTTATAACAAAATAACAGATAGCAAGAAAGAAGCAAGGCAAACGGACTGAGACTAATGAACCAACAAAATGTACAGGAGTTTATACACCAAGGGTGATGGAGAATGGAAGAAAATCTAGAACTTAATATAAAAGTTTAGGATTTTAATATAGTTGGGATCAGGGTAGGATATATCCTACAATCCTACTTTATCAAGAATTAACTTATCTAGGATACGATTCAGTACCTTATCGTATATTATTAATTGTAAAGTTGAATAATATAAAATTTCAAATTTATGAATAAGGATATTAAGAAAAAAGTGAAAGAACCTAAAAATTATTATTTTATAATAAACACTGAATAATTTATTTTTTATTTTTGATTAAAAAAAGATTAACTTATTTTTTATAAAATATATATACACATATAATGAATTAATTTTCATAAAATTTTTAAGGGTTAAGTAGCATCTCCTCTGGAAGTATACGTCGAGAAGTAATGTTGCCCTAAAAATTTTTTCAGATTCAATTTTGCATCGGAAGTCTAAAAACGTTGCAATGTCTATTAAAAAACTAATGTTGACTGTTAACTTTTTAATAAAAAAGGGTAACATTGCTATTTCTTTAAACTTCCAGTGAGCCCAAAAAAACTTCTAGGGCAACATTACTCTCAGACTGTACTTCCGGAGCGGATTTGCTATTTAACCCAATTTTTAACTATATGAAAATCATTAAATTATTATTTTTAATTTCATATAGAACTATTTAAAATATTATTTTCATGGCACTTTCTTTTGCCGAACATTTTCATCGCAGTATATCTTACTACTGAGTTATAGTATTTAATTATTTATGTTTCATGTCAAATAAGACATTTCCCCCCGGATTCTTTAAACAGTCAATGTCCCAATATTATATACATTGTTGTTTTTGTCACATTTTTTTAAAAAAAGTTATTTGCATCACGTCCAATATCTACATGAATTGTACAATTCTGCATATGCCAACTTGGGAACTTAAAAAATAAAATCATTAAATACACGGATTATATGAAATTAAATAAAAATGTACGTCGAAGTCATTTTCAAAATAAGCTATAAGCTATCTCTCGGTTTTGTTTTCCCCTTAGGCCAAATAAAAACTAGTATCTCTTTAATTAAGCACCGAAAATAAGTCTACTGTATTTCTTTAATTTATAATCATAATAAAATATAATGATCTTTAATGTGTTGTTGTTGATTAAACTATCGAGTTAAACGCAACATGTTCACTTTAAATGACTCGTGCCTTTTTATTATTATTATTATTTTTTATCAGTACCATTTAGAAAATTACAAGGTGAATTTAAGGAGTGTCTTGTGGACAAAACAAAATCCATGTGTATCTTAAACAATGTTATTTATGAAGTTATAAACAACCGAACACATTTGTTACGGATATCTCATAAATGGGCCCAGCCCAATAACCAAAGAGCCCAGTCAAAATGGCTTCAGTTATGCTCATAACCGCTTCCTTGAAAATAGGAGTGGTTTTATCAAGAATATCTATCATGATGGTAACTGCCTATGAAAGGAGGAGATTATTCAAAAAAACATATCTTAATATCCCTAAAATAAAGGACAAATCTAACTGATTAAGATAGGGCCTAGGTACGCTTATAAATAGGGTAAACCCCTTACAAGGTACACACTTCTGAAACCCTAGCTTTTCTATTCACACAAAGCACACACACCACCCCCTCTAGCTATCATTAGCCTGCCGTATACTCTCGAACTACGTGAACTTTGATCCACACTGTGGTACGTAGGACCCCGGGATTTCACCCCAGGCCAAGTCCAACCCAACTTGTGATCTACACCAGATCATTGGCGCCGTCTGTGAGGACTGTAAAGTCCTATTCCCGTGACCCGTGATGGCTAATACCAGAAGCAAAAGCCACCCGCATGCACACGAGCAAGGTCAGGAACAAAATTTTAGCGAGACCCAACAGCAGGACGTTCAAGGCGTTAATCAGGAACAAATTGAGGAGCCCCCGGACTCGAACCTCCCATCTCAAGATGGACGAGCAGGCCAAACGCTGGAAAATACTAACCACGCTGGTTCCTCAACAAAGTTTCAGATTGGCAGCCCGGACATACGGCTCCTACATAACATTGCTGAATCAATGCTGAAACGAAGCGAGAATGTGGAAGAACGCGACAATCTTCAGAATCAAAAGATTGACCATGTGACCGAGGTGATGAACCAAATCCTTAAACACTTACAAGACCTTCTTCAGGAGGAACGCCGGGATGATCAGCAGAATGAGGACGAAGAAACTAATCACCAAACTGTTGATCCCCTACAGGCGGACCATCCCGGGCAAGGCCGAATAGTTTCAACAAAAAATTCTCAGCAAAGTAATCACCGGGATGCGAGTCAGGAGAATCAAACCCGGGCGCTTAGGAAAGATAGCCGTACCTCGGACAATCAGGGAATTCGGCCAGATTCCGGAAGGTACAAGATGTGGTGTGGGGACGGAGGACAAAACAACAGCCCGTTCTCAGATGAAATTACGGAAGCTGAGTACCCAAGGAAATTCAATACGTCCGACCTCCCAAGGTACGACGGAAGTCAGGATCCCCAGACACACTTAAGTACTTTCGACACTGAGATGCTGGTCCGAGGATTCAAGGGGCCGATCATTTCCAGGCTGTTCACCTCAACATTACGAGGAGCCGCTCAAATTTGGTTCCGGACTCTATCTCCCAAGTCCATTACCGACTTCAACGACCTGAGCGAGAAGTTCCTGCTGAATTTCGCGACAAGCAAAAAGCAGCCCAGGTCGGTCTACACGCTGGATAGAATCAAGCAGCAACCCGGTGAAACCCTTCAGAAGTATTTGGATCGTTTCAAGGCTGCCGCATTGCAAATCCAGGGATTAACGGAAAGCGTCCACGTACACTTGCTCATCTCGGGCTTAGATAGCGAATCCAAAATGGGGAGATCACTCATATCTGGCGAGATCAGACGCTGGAAGAATTCCATAGACGAGCCAAAAAGTATCTGGACATGGAGCAGATGCAGATAGCCAACGCGTCGGGAAAAGAGAGACAGAAAAGCCTACCCCCGAAAGGGAAGGACCATGCAGCAAGAGACCGACCCAGGAACTCGGACCAAAAAACACGAGGACAAAGGCATGAGGGGAAGTATGAGAGATATACTCCACTAAATGTCCCTCGTTCGCAACTATGGAGAGAGGTAGCCCTGACCGAGATGAGGAAGGTGGAGCGACCACGACCACTTTATAACAAGGGTAAGTTGGACCGCACACGATTTTGCGAATTCCACAATGGACCCGGGCACACAACGGATGAGTGCTGGGACCTTAGAGATGCGGTTGAGAAGTTTACCCGAGATGGAAAATTACGTCAGTACGTTATCAAAACACAAGGGCAAAAAGCCAAGCGCAAGCAGACGGATCGGAGTACAAGCCCGGTCTCCCAGAGGAGAAAGCCGGACGAAGGCCGGAGAAAGCATGACAATGAGGACGAGTTCCCGGAAGCAGAGTTTGACTGCAATGTCATTAGTTGAGGTTACGGAGGTGGCGGCGATACCGCCAATCAGCGGAAGAAATACCTTCGGGAAGTCTTAACCATCAGGGGACGACCGACCTTCAAGCCGGAACCATCGCAAACAGAAGAGCCTCCTAAGTTGTTCTTTACTCAGGAAGATCTGAGGGACGTAATCCCGGGTCATCAAGACGGACTGGTCATAACTGGCCTCCTGGGAAAATGCCGCGTAAAGAAGATATTCATCGATCCTGGCAGTGCAGTGGATATCATCCTGTGGGACGCCTTTAAGCGCATGGACCTCGACCCAGAAAATCTAAAGCCGTGCAGGACAACCTTAATCGGGTTCAACGGAGAGGATACAAGTCCCAAAGGGTGTATAGAGCTAAAAATGACCTTGGGCTCTAAAGAAGCCTTTAAGACTGAACGAGTCAAGTTTATTGTAGCGGATTTCCCTTCGTCCTACAATATAATCTTAGGCAGACCAACTATTCATAGTTGGGACATGCTCATATCAACTAAGCATCAGAAGCTGAAAATGGTAAGTCGGAAGAGTGAAGTCGTCACCATCAAAGGTGATCAGAAGGAATCCCGGCAATGCTACTTCTCGACGGTTAAAAACAATGAACTCGGAACATCTATCTCGCAGCAGAAAGGAATTCAAAATTCAGCGCCAATTGCGCCGAGTTCGGTCAACGTGGTAGAGCTGGATGTAAGAGAAGAAGCAAAGTTGATGAAAACAGAGCCTGATGGAGAGCTCACAGACTACCAACTAGGAGAGGAGCCCGGACAAATAATGAAGATCGGGAGTTCGCTTGTCGAGCAAGAAAAAATCGAGCTGAAAAAACTGTTATGGATGAACAAGGACGTGTTCGCATGGAAACCTTCGGAGTTACCAGGTGTCGACCTGGCGCTCTGTTGTCACAAATTGACCATAAATCCACGATATACGCCGGTCTCGCAGAAGAAAAGAAAGATTGCATCGGACCGATAGAAAGCCCTAGCCGAGCATGTAAGAGAACTGCTGGATGCGGGATTCATCAGGGAAATCCAGTATACCACATGGTTATCTAATGTGGTAATGGTCAAGAAACCCAATGGCAAATGGAGGGTGTACACCGACTACACCGATCTCAACAAAGCATGCCCTAAGGATGCTTACCCCATGCCAAATATTGACCAACTGGTGGACAATTCCTAGGGATTCCAGCTGCTCTCATTCATGGATGCGTATTCCGGCTATAACCAAATAGCTATGCATCCCGAAGACCAGGAAAAAACAGCTTTTATCACGGTAAAAGCTAATTATTGCTATAATGTCATGCCTTTCGGGCTGAAGAACGCAGGAGCTACTTACCAGAGGATGATGAATCAAGTGTTTGAGGCACAGCTCGGCAGGAACGTCGAAGTTTACATCGACGATATGATCGTTAAGTCAGTTAAGCGATCCGACCACATCCAAGATTTGCAAGAAACATTTGATAAGCTCCGGGATCACAGAATCCGACTTAACCCAACTAAATGTGCATTCAGAGTATCAGCGGGAAAGTTTCTCGGATTGCTGTTGACAAACAGGGGCATTGAGGCCAATCCGGATAAATGTCAGGCCGTCCTCAATATGGACCTCCGACCGAGTTGAAGACCATCACGGCTCCGTGGCCATTCTTTAAATGGGGTATGGACCTCCTTGGACCGTTCAAACCGGCCGCAGGGCAACTGAAATGGCTTGTGGTGGCGGTGGATTATTTCACTAAGTGGATCAAGGCCGAACCACTGTCAACCATCTCGGCCGCTCGAATACAAAAATTCTTCGAAAGAAATATTGTTGCAAGGTTCGGGATTCCTGCCGAGATCATAACTGACAACGATACTCAATTCGTTGACCAAGGCTTCCAGAGGTTGATATCCGAGCTTGAAATCATGCACCATTTCGCCTCGGAATACGCATCCATGAATGAGAGCAGCTGGAATCCCTAGGAATTGTCCACCAGTTGGTCAATATTTGGCATGGGGTAAGCATCCTTGGGGCATGCTTTGTTGAGATCGGTGTAGTCGGTGCACACCCTCCATTTGCCATTGGGTTTCTTGACCATTACCACATTAGATAACCATGTGGTATACTGGATTTCCCTGATGAATCCCGCATCCAGCAGTTCTCTTACATGCTCGGCTAGGGCTTTCTATCGGTCCGATGCAATCTTTCTTTTCTTCTGCGAGACCGGCGTATATCGTGGATTTATGGTCAATTTGTGACAACAGAGCGCCAGGTCGACACCTGGTAACTCCGAAGGTTTCCATGCGAACACGTCCTTGTTCATCCATAACAGTTTTTTCAGCTCGATTTTTTCTTGCTCGACAAGCGAACTCCCGATCTTCATTATTTGTCCGGGCTCCTCTCCTAGTTGGTAGTCTGTGAGCTCTCCATCAGGCTCTGTTTTCATCAACTTTGCTTCTTCTCTTACATCCAGCTCTACCACGTTGACCGAACTCGGCGCAATTGGCGCTGAATTTTGAATTCCTTTCTGCTGCGAGATAGATGTTCCGAGTTCATTGTTTTTAACCGTCGAGAAGTAGCATTGCCGGGATTCCTTCTGATCACCTTTGATGGTGACGACTTCACTCTTCCGACTTACCATTTTCAGCTTCTGATGCTTAGTTGATATGAGCATGTCCCAACTATGAATAGTTGGTCTGCCTAAGATTATATTGTAGGACGAAGGGAAATCCGCTACAATAAACTTGACTCGTTCAGTCTTAAAGGCTTCTTTAGAGCCCAAGGTCATTTTTAGCTCTATACACCCTTTGGGACTTGTATCCTCTCCGTTGAACCCGATTAAGGTTGTCCTGCACGGCTTTAGATTTTCTGGGTCGAGGTCCATGCGCTTAAAGGCGTCCCACAGGATGATATCCACTGCACTGCCAGGATCGATGAATATCTTCTTTACGCGGCATTTTCCCAGGAGGCCAGTTATGACCAGTCCGTCTTGATGACCCGGGATTACGTCCCTCAGATCTTCCTGAGTAAAGAACAACTTAGGAGGCTCTTCTGTTTGCGATGGTTCCGGCTTGAAGGTCGGTCGTCCCCTGATGGTTAAGACTTCCCGAAGGTATTTCTTCCGCTGATTGGCGGTATCGCCGCCACCTCCGTAACCTCAACTAATGACATTGCAGTCAAACTCTGCTTCCGGGAACTCGTCCTCATTGTCATGCTTTCTCCGGCCTTCGTCCGGCTTTCTCCTCTGGGAGACCGGGCTTGTACTCCGATCCGTCTGCTTGCGCTTGGCTTTTTGCCCTTGTGTTTTGATAACGTACTGACGTAATTTTCCATCTCGGGTAAACTTCTCAACCGCATCTCTAAGGTCCCAGCACTCATCCGTTGTGTGCCCGGGTCCATTGTGGAATTCGCAAAATCGTGTGCGGTCCAACTTACCCTTGTTATAAAGTGGTCGTGGTCGCTCCACCTTCCTCATCTCGGTCAGGGCTACCTCTCTCCATAGTTGCGAACGAGGGACATTTAGTGGAGTATATCTCTCATACTTCCCCTCATGCCTTTGTCCTCGTGTTTTTTGGTCCGAGTTCCTGGGTCGGTCTCTTGCTGCATGGTCCTTCCCTTTCGGGGGTAGGCTTTTCTGTCTCTCTTTTCCCGACGCGTTGGCTATCTGCATCTGCTCCATGTCCAGATACTTTTTGGCTCGTCTATGGAATTCTTCCAGCGTCTGATCTCGCCAGATATGAGTGATCTCCCCATTTTGGATTCGCTATCTAAGCCCGAGATGAGCAAGTGTACGTGGACGCTTTCCGTTAATCCCTGGATTTGCAATGCGGCAGCCTTGAAACGATCCAAATACTTCTGAAGGGTTTCACCGGGTTGCTGCTTGATTCTATCCAGCGTGTAGACCGACCTGGGCTGCTTTTTGCTTGTCGCGAAATTCAGCAGGAACTTCTCGCTCAGGTCGTTGAAGTCGGTAATGGACTTGGGAGATAGAGTCCGGAACCAAATTTGAGCGGCTCCTCGTAATGTTGAGGTGAACAGCCTGGAAATGATCGGCCCCTTGAATCCTCGGACCAGCATCTCAGTGTCGAAAGTACTTAAGTGTGTCTGGGGATCCTGACTTCCGTCGTACCTTGGGAGGTCGGACGTATTGAATTTCCTTGGGTACTCAGCTTCCGTAATTTCATCTGAGAACGGGCTGTTGTTTTGTCCTCCGTCCCCACACCACATCTTGTACCTTCCGGAATCTGGCCGAATTCCCTGATTGTCCGAGGTACGGCTATCTTTCCTAAGCGCCCGGGTTTGATTCTCCTGACTCGCATCCCGGTGATTACTTTGCTGAGAATTTTTTGTTGAAACTATTCGGCCTTGCCCGGGATGGTCCGCCTGTAGGGGATCAACAGTTTGGTGATTAGTTTCTTCGTCCTCATTCTGCTGATCATCCCGGCGTTCCTCCTGAAGAAGGTCTTGTAAGTGTTTAAGGATTTGGTTCATCACCTCGGTCACATGGTCAATCTTTTGATTCTGAAGATTGTCGCGTTCTTCCACATTCTCGCTTCGTTTCAGCATTGATTCAGCAATGTTATGTAGGAGCCGTATGTCCGGGCTGCCAATCTGAAACTTTGTTGAGGAACCAGCGTGGTTAGTATTTTCCAGCGTTTGGCCTGCTCGTCCATCTTGAGATGGGAGGTTCGAGTCCGGGGGCTCCTCAATTTGTTCCTGATTAACGCCTTGAACGTCCTGCTGTTGGGTCTCGCTAAAATTTTGTTCCTGACCTTGCTCGTGTGCATGCGGGTGGCTTTTGCTTCTGGTATTAGCCATCACGGGTCACGGGAATAGGACTTTACAGTCCTCACAGACGGCGCCAATGATCTGGTGTAGATCACAAGTTGGGTTGGACTTGGCCTGGGGTGAAATCCCGGGGTCCTACGTACCACAGTGTGGATCAAAGTCCACGTAGTTCGAGAGTATACGGCAGGCTAATGATAGCTAGAGGGGGTGGTGTGTGTGCTTTGTGTGAATAGAAAAGCTAGGGTTTCAGAAGTGTGTACCTTGTAAGGGGTTTACCCTATTTATAAGCGTACCTGGGCCCTATCTTAATCAGTTAGATTTGTCCTTTATTTTAGGGATATTAAGATATGCTTTTTTGAATAATCTCCTCCTTTCATAGGCAGTTACCATCATGATAGATATTCTTGATAAAACCACTCCTATTTTCAAGGAAGCGGTTATGAGCATAACTGAAGCCATTTTGACTGGGCTCTTTGGTTATTGGGCTGGGCCCATTTATGAGATATCCGTAACAGAGTTTATGCTTGGTGTTCCAATCAAGCCAAACCTACACGTTGCCATTGAAAAACTGAGCAAAATAGTTAGGTTTTAAAATTTGTTTCCAAAGATTTCTAGCATGCTCGCAATCTCTGATAATGTGAACCACACTTTCCTCTTTGTTACATTCAAAAGGACAAACATTCACACTAGTTAGCCCTCTTCTGGCTTTAAGAGAGTTTGTGACAAGTCTTTCATGACCAACTTGCCACATAAACAGTTTAACTTTCTCAGGTAGCTACCATTTCCACATCTGAGAAATTAGTAGTGTTGGCTCCATCTCTGTCATAATGGAAATGATAAGAAGAATTGACTGAGAAGCAACCATCTTTTGCTGCTCTCCAAGTAAAACAGTCTTGGGAGTTGTTGGAGGACGGGTGCATTTTGGTAAGAGTGTATATTGTGAGGGGGTAAAACCCCTTACCATCTATTAATGTCCCATCTCCCATTCATTAATAATTGATCCTTACTCGTTTCATCATTGTTTATTATAGATGGGTTCTGAACAAAAGATATAAGGGGTCTATCAAGGGGCAACCAAAGGTCAGACCAGAACTTGGTTCTTACTCCATTGTTATGTTTCTTTTCCACACCACTGAGAAAATTTTCCCAAACTTCAACAATAATTTTCTAAGCAAATGATGAGTTTTCCTTTCTAGAGACATTTGGCACATGAAGATTACCACAATTATATTTGGACCAAAGGCATTGAACCCAAAGAGCATCTTTCTTTGTTAGGAGGCTCCAACAGAGCTTCATAATGAAAGCTTTGTTTTGTCAATGAAGGGTCATGATCTCCAGCCTTCCTTGTTTCTTTGCTTGAGTAATTTTATTTTGTGTAACAAGATGCATTTTTTTCACGTCCTTTGCTTGAGACCATAGGAATTTTTTGAAAATCCTCTCAATTTCACTAATCGTACAGATTGGAAGGAGCGTTGATTGCATACAGTAGCTGGGTAGAGATGATAAAACATACTTAATAAGAACCAAGCGTCTTGCAATAGTAAAAAATTTGCTTTTCCATATGGACAATTTTTTCAACCTTTTTGCATGATGGGATGAGAGGTTGCTTTTGTGACTCTCTTGTGAATAAACGGAACCCCCAAGTAATTCTCAAGGTTAGTAGTGATCCCAATCCCAAGCATTTTACTTAGTTCAATTGCTTTATTGAAATTAACGTTCTTAGAGCAAAACATCCAAGATTTATCTAAGTTAATTCTGTGCCCCGAAACTCTGCAGAAGCTTTGAGATACTTTTTGAACTTCAATCATTTGATTGCAAGAAGCTTTAGTAAAAAGGATGAGGTCATCACCAAAGAATAGATGAGAGATGTAGGGATTGCCTCTCTTGAAAGGGAAAGGTTTCCATCGTCGAGCATCACATTCAGCTTTAATAAAATGCCCAAAACGCTCCATGCAAAGAACAAAGATGTAAGGGCTTAAAGGATCTCTTTGTCTGACTCCTCTAGAAGAGATAAAACTCGAGCTTTCGTCACAATTCCATAGGATAGACATAAAAGTGGTAGAGATACATGCAATAATGAGATCAATTAGATTGTTCTCCAAATTTAGACATTAGAGGGTATTTTTGATAAAACCCTAATCAAGCATGTCGAATGCTTTTTCCACATTAATCTTGATAGCCAAAAACCCTTTCTTCCTTCCATTCATTCTCATATAGTGGATGATTTCTTGGGCAATAAGAATATTATTACAATTGGATCTGGTAGCAATAAAACTATATTGTTCTTGACTAATAAGATGAGCCATGACCTCTTTGAATCTATTAATCAGGAGCTTTGTAATGATTTTTGAAACTCACATTACACAAGGATAAGGATATAGGGCAAAATTCCATAAGCGAAGAGGGGTTATCACCTTTAGGAATGAGAACAGCCTTGGATTGATTTATGTCGGACATTTTTTAGGGGTTATTGAAACATTCCTCAATGAAATCGCAAATTTTATCCCCCACAACGTTCCATTGAGTTTGAAAAAAGTGGGCCTACAGGCCATTTGAACCAGGGGCTTTAAAGGCTCCTATGGCAAATGTTGCATTTTTTATCTCAATCTTGCTAACTTTTCTAGACAAAAAGCTAATTCCATTAGCATCTATAATAGGAAAGTTAGAGATCCACCCCGCAGGGTCCTTCACATTAGCATCCTAAGTATAGACCTTTTTAAAGAAATCATGAGCCATCAATTCCATTGTATCGTGATCTTCAACCTACTCCCCTTCATCATTTTTGATGGCTTCGTTTCTCTGTTTCTTTCTTTTAATCATGGTTTAGGCATGGAAAAACCTTGTATTTCTGTCACCTCCCTGAAGCCATTTACTTCTAATTTTTTGGAACCACAAAATCTCCTCCTGGGCAACTACTGTATGATGTTTATCCCATAACTTTTTTTCAAGCCAAAACAAGCCTATTTGCAAGTTCATCTTCTTGCTTCTATCAATTCTTTCCAAATGCCTAATCAATTCCTTTTTCTTTTTGGTGAAATTTCCCACCCAGTGTTTGTTCTATTCTAAAGAAGAGTTTCTAAAAGTATGAAGACTATAAAGCTAGTTTTTCTCACTCCACGCCTCTTTAGTGATATCCTTAAAGTCCTTTTCTATAGTCCATGCGATTTGATAAGAAAAGATTTTCTGAGGGGTTTTCCTTTGGGATAAAGGATTAGTATTCACCACTACGATCTTATAATCATATTTGAATTTAAGCTCATGAAGGACGATGGAGTAAGGGAGACAATTAAGCTAGTTGAAATTGGTAAAAACCCAATCTAATCTTTCCTTCAAACCCTGTCTCTACAAGTGAATTTCTCCCCTGGAGCCTAGCTTCAATAAGTCCTGTATCCTCACGCATTCACAGAATTGTTGCATTGAGACCCAGGAGGGATTGGCCCCTCCGATTTTTTCAAAAGAGGAAAAGTAGGCATTAAAGTCACCCAAAACTATCCAAGGCAGAGTAGAATTAGCAGCTAGCAAACGAAGAGAGTTCTATAACATGGTCCTGCCTATTGAATTGATTTCTCCATAAACAACTGTCACAATGCACAAAACATTTCTTTTCTGGTCTTTTACTTGACAGTAAAGCATTTGAGTAGTAGAAGAGAGGTAAGTGATATCAAAATCATCATTGTTCCACAAAAGCTAGATACCCCTTGCAAAACCACTATATTCCACCCGAATCCAATGACTAAAACGTAATTTACGACACACTTTATCAGCTTTGTCACCGCTAATACGAGGCTCCAAAAGACAAAGGATATCAATGTTGTATTTGTTAACAATATCTTTAATAATAAGAGGGAGGTTTGACTACTAGCCCCCCTACAATTCCAAGAGGCTATAAACATTAAAAAGAGATATAAAATGCAAAGGACAAGGATAAGCATACTTACCTACTCTGCTCTTCCTCTCCTTTATTTTCCATCTCGAATTGAGTTTAAGCTACCATTGAGTCTGATTTCTCTTATAGTCTGCTGCATCATCTATATTTGCATTTGGTTGGTTTGGTGGTTTTGGATTTTGGAATTGTGACATATCATGCTTTGGTTCCGAAGGTGAAGCAAGATGGTGGAGCTCCTCAGGGGAAAGGGTTGGGATATTATTTTGAATTGTTTTTCCAATTTGGCTCAGGGTCTTAATATTGCCTTGGATCACATTGTGCGCCCGTTTCCCTTTGGTTTTTTAAGCATGAATTTTCCAAATTGATGTTGGAGTTGCCATATCCAGTGGGTGATTGGATTTGAATCGCCTTTAAACCTTCCTGGTCCGACAAGTTTGTTGCTTCACACACATGTGGCCCACAGTCCCGGTCCATGGCCATATTCGACCCATTTGGAGAAGCCTTACTAAGTTTTCCAATGGGCTTGTAGGCAAACTTAGATTTAGGGCCCAAATTTGACCCTATTGTCTTACGCTGCTCCTGAGTCTTTCCAGCTAAGGTCATTGCTTTATTCTGAGTATTGCTGTCACTACCGTGTGGGATTTTAGGGAGGTTCTTTTTGTCTTGGGTCTGATTTCTTTTAGCCGTTTTGATTTCTCCTCTTTTGGTAAGGTCTTTCGTCCTTGCTTTGTCTGCTGTCAGTTTGATTTCTTCTTCCATATCTCTAATAGCAGCAAATCAGGATTTTTGCCCAAAGGAGATCTCCCTTATCGTCCTATTTTCGAAGCCCGAGGTAAGTCGTTGTCCTTCTATGTGTTCAGTTCGCCTCGACATTCGAGGCTTGTTTGACCGTCGGGTAATAATCCATGGACTGAAGGATTCGTCCTCTTCAGCGGTTTTCATCAAAGTCTTTGCAGGTGTTTTGTGTATTTGTGGTTTCGATGGACTCCCCCCATTTTGTCCATCGGTGTTATTTTTGAATGGGCATTGCTCCCTTTTGTGACCAAATTGACCATAGGAGAAGCAAATAAGGTTGAGACCTTCATACTTAATGTTGAACATTGATCTGCCGCAATCACTTTTGGCACTAGTTTTTTTTTTAATATTTAGTTCTACACATAATCTCACAAATTTCCCCTTTAAAATTTTTGGTGCTGCGGATTGGAAATCATGGAGTGTATTCATATCCACTTTGAATGTTCTTCCTATCCTATCACCTCATCTTGAGATGTAGTGCTTATTGTAGCATTGAATTGGGACATATGGAAAATGAACCCATGTTAATTGTGATACTGAGATAAGATTGTGTGCCCTTGGAACATGATAGACTTGTTGAAGTGGCAACTTATCAATGGAATTCAAAGAGACAACCGTACTGCCAACATGAGCTACGGGACACGTTTCGCCGTCTGACCTCAACATCGTTAAAGGTCCTTTGTACTCTGACAAAATTTGCAGCTTTTTCACGTCTCCTGTTATGTGTAATCCACTCCCTGAGTCAACAAGCCAATCATTTTTAAAGTCAATTCGACTTGATATAGAAGCATCATCTTTCTCCTTAGCATCGCACTTCCCTACCACGGCCTTTTGCAACGCAAATATTACTAACCCTGCTTTAGTTATGTTTTTCAACCCACCCTTCATTGATGTCATCACCTATAGAACTGTTCTCTCAATTTGATTAGGCTCTGATTACACAAAAGGAAACTACCCGTGAAGGAAAAAACTATGGATGATTCTCGGGATTGAATTATAAATTATGGAAAATCAAGCCTAACCAAATCTCTATATTTTCTCAATCACATAATTAATTCATACTGTTGAATATATTTTATACAATATTATTATTTCTAATTAATGTTTACTTTTTCCTCCGTTGCCGCTACTATCATCATTATTATTATGTTACTTATTTAGGCTTGTATTTCGGCCAGGTGAACATAATCTCACTAGATATTATTTTCTGTTTGTTCTATGATTCTAGGAAGATCCGCTGTTTGAGGTATGGTTCACATTCTCCTCCCTAATTAGTTTCAAACCAGATCGCGGTCAGAGAAAAGGTAGGGATTTAGTTAGGAGTAATTTATTATTTTTAAAATTTTATTTTGGCAACTGGTAATTCAAATAATTTAAATTTTTTAAGAGCTTCCCCAATAAAAATTATTATCTTTGGGTCCTTTACTCCAATTTTCTCTAATACTTATCGTGTTGCAACATTTCTCACGTCGAGTGGAGGTGGATAACTGAAACAATTAACTCATGATATTTTATCGCTACAGAATGGCTTCCACAAAAACTTACATGAGTCTGTCTCTAGATCTCACCAATAGTGGTTGAGCAAATAATGCCAATTCATAATAATTCATAATATTTTTATTAAAAAAAATAAAAGTGATGTATATTTACAAAATAATTACTTTTTCTGCTTAATTTATACTATCGAATCCTATTTTTTATTGACTTTTTTTTATAAATAATATTAATATTTTATAATCTCCTTAATGTATATAAAATTCTATACAATATCATTATCATCATCATTATTATTATGTTGGCTATTTGGGGTTGTATTTTGGCCAGTTCAATATAATCTCATTAGATATTATTTTATGTTTGTTCATGATTTCAGGGAGATCGGCTGTTAGAGGTTTCCCATCCTGCATCTCCTCTTCTGCTTTTCATTTCTCTGATGGTTCACATTAGTCTCCAGAAAGTGCAAGGGAGAAAATAAAATAAAATAACTTATTTATATTGATAGAAAATAATGTATATAATCACCGTTATTTGAATTTCTTGATCAATTATAGTAATAATTAATCTAAACCTTGCCTAATACTCTCAGTATGTTTTATTATTTTAGATTTTAAAGTTTTATGTACATGTTTTTTTGGCAAAAGAATTACAATTTTATTGATTTGAACTGTGTGCACGAACTCTCCCATCAACCATGATCCATGAGCTTGGGACATTAATTAGTTCAAGTTTAAAAATTCAATATTTTAATTATATTTGTAAATATTAATATCATCAAATATATCCCACTAAACCTTGTGTTTATATAGCTATTAGTCCACATAAACATCCCATTTGGCGTAATAAACAAAAGCTAATGGTGATTATATGGAAGACCATGAATGGTACTAAAGATTTAGGGTTATGTTTTTACCAAATGCACAATCAGGCCAAGATGATTAATTAGAGATTTATAAACCTGGACCCAATGCCCTTGAATATGTATTATAACCCCTCTCATCTCTCCTCAACGGAAATCTCTATAGATAAATTAAGGAGGTTATAAAAAATTAATACTGTTTATAAACAAAAAATATCAACAAAAATAGGATTTAACAGTATAGGTCAAGGAGAAAAAGTAATTATTATTATTCCCGGTCGTAAATATATATATGACACATTTGAATTTTTTTTATAAAGATATTATGAATTATTAAGAATTTGCATTATTTGCACAATCACCATTGGTGAGATCTGGAGACAGTAGCGATAGAATATCATGAGTTAATTGTTTCAGACTTTCAGTTATCCACCACCCCCACTCCACGCGAGAAATGTTGGGACACGATAAGTATGAGAGAGAAATGAGAAATGACGCGAGAAATGTTGGGACGCGATAAGTATGAGAGAAAATAGGAGTAAAGGACCCAATGAAAATAGTATTATTTATCGGGGGAAGCTCTTAAAAAATTTAAATTATTTAAGAATTACCAGTTGCAAAAATAAAATTTTAAAAATAGTAAATTGGTCCTAACTAAATAATGATTACTATCCAATGTGCCATACAAAACCTATTTTATTTTTTTAATAGGTTTCATAGGAACAGGGATGTGTTCCTTACTTCCCATCACATGTCCTTATCCACATCAACCTCACCATCTCAATGTATTTTACACGCAATATCTATCTTTTATAAATCTTATTTCTTTGATGATTATTTATTTATTTGTATAATTCAAACTTAAAATTGTGAGTCTAAGTTTTTTCAAATACTAGTCAATTATTAATTTAATCTCAAAGATTCCAAAGAAGTCACGGGTATATTTTTTTGAAAATGATATTTTATGAGCTATTTAATTGTAGAATATATGAAAATAATAAGGGAAATAAAACCAACATATTTTTAATTATTGAATAATATAATAATAATAATATATTTTTATTTATAATAATAATAACAACAACAACAATCTAATAAAAATACAATTATAAATATTGATATTGCTAAAAAATTAAAAATACCAAATTAAAAAAAACAAGTCATATCATAATCACTCAGAATCAGACTGAGTCCCAACCCTCACCGTATAGACCCCTAGCTACTAAATTAAAAAAAATAAAAAAGATAAATTCACACCCACTAGACCATAATCACTAGGAATAGAATAAGACTAGAAGCAAATGAGCAGAGATGCGAATATGAAATGCAAGCTCTTATCTAAGATAGAAATTGGTGATGGCAGAACAAGGACTCAGAGTCCCTCCAATAATCACTTGGAATCGGACTTAGAGTCCCCTCCACTCAAACACTTAGAGTCCTCTCCCCTCTCACCTTCAGAGGAGTCCCCTTCACCCTCAGACTCATGGGATTCAGAGCCCCCTCCACTCTCACCCTCAGAGGAATCGGACTTAGAGTATCCTCCACTCTCACCCTCAGATTCTTCAGACTCAGAGTCCCCTCCACTCTCGCCTTCAGATTTCCCAGCCTCCTCTGTAGATCCAGACTTTCCTATCCACTCTTTAAAGGATAGTTCCCTAGATGGTCCAGACTTTCTTATCCACTCTTTAAAGGATAGCTCCCTAGATGGCTTCTCCAATTTTCGGCTCTTCTTAGACTCTTGTTGTTCATCATCCTTCTCCTTGCCTTTGTCCATAATTAGTTCTAGGAATGCCAAATTCAGTAAACCGTAAACAAAGGTTTGAGGTATTTCCTTTTATTTATTACGTAGGCTCATGTGTTTTGTGCTTAGAGCCCAGATTACTCATGCTTTCTTCTCTACTCATGCTTCTTTTGTTGAGAATTTGTAAGAATTTGATGGTGCCACTTGTTTTGATGATGAATGAACAAGCGGTGCTTCTTCTGAATTTGCTTAGGATGATTGCTTCATTTTGGGTTTGATGTCTTGTGAATCTTATTGGAAAGATTATGCTGTTAAAGTAATCATCCTGCCAACTAATCCCTATGGGATCATAGGGTAGTTAGTGTCTTCTAACTTGTACATCTCTAATTGCCACTTGGTTCGTTGATTAGTGACCAAATGTGGAAAGGAACTTGACCAAAGTGAATTTTTGTCTATGAGACAGCAGGTATCTTTAGGTATTTCATTCTAAGAAGAATATCATGCTTATCACATCCAATGAAAGTATAATGAAAGTATAATGAAAGTATAAAAGATGGTTATGCTTTTACTTATTTATTAGTAATAATATTATTATAAATGATATCCGTAAATTTATGAGATAGCATTACCAAAAACATAAAAGTTTAAACTTTAAACATTTACCAAACTGAATATTTAATTTTGTAAATAAATCGTTTATATGTTTTTGTGTAATGTCTCCCTCTATATATATATATAAACAGAATATTTTGCATCTAAAGCTGACCTAAACCTAACCAATAGGGAAGGATGGGAAAGGAAAACTATTTCAACACTTTTAACTAGAGTGATGTCCGTTGTAACAAATGATCTTTACATATGCAGTCTTACGCATTACCCTTATAAGATAAAGGTTAATTTATTTTTGGAGATAAAATTGATTTTGGTCGAGAGATTAAGTCTTAATATAAGACAATCTTTAATATAAGACAATGTTGATTTTTTTTAGAGATTAAGGTTATTAATTAAATTATTTTAGAGTAGTTTTATTTTTTCCTCCAGATTAATTGGTTTGACTAATAAACTAGTATATAATTTAAAGATACAAAATATATTATATGAATAAGTAATTTATTTAGTTTTTTAATATTTTCTAAAGAAGTCAACTCTGGATTATAATTATGAACGGGAGGGAGTATATAATAATATGAATTTGAATTTTCATGATTTCCACAGCCGGTATTGGTGAGATCTAGATATTACTCATACAAGTTTTTGTTGAAGAATTTCTCTACCAATAAAATGTCCTGAGTTAATTGTTTAATTAACCACCCCACGCTAGAAATGTGCCAGCACAATAAGTATTAGGGAAAGTTAGAGTAAATGAATTTAATAAGATCCTTTTAACGAAAAAGGGAATTTAATTTAAACTACCAATAGGCGTTATTATTCATAAATAGAAAACAGTATGATTTATTTCACAACAAATTTTTAGTAAAGCAAAAGATAAATTTGATTGCAGATCAAAGAAAGAGATTTTATTCCAATTTTTTTAATATCTTATTATGTATCATGTAAGATAATAATATTTATAATTAGGGAAAATTTTATTTAAATACCACTTGAATTTGCAAAATCCCCAAAAGCCTATTGAATTTGTTAAAAGACTGAAAAGACAGGAAAACCAATGAGGGATATATAAATTCAGGTGAACTTACCCTTTTGTCCTTAGTTTATAAATTTTTTTTAAAAAACAATATGACCCTCGCCAAAGGGCCACTGGCCACTGGAGGGTCACTTGTCAGCCGTCAAACGGTTTGCAACCACCGGTAACCTGAGATCGGTCCAAGGGTTTTTTTTTGGAGGGGTGGGGTTGAATCATTTTTTTTTAAAAAAAAAAAGATTCAAAATGATAGTGAAAAGGGTGGGTGTTACACCCCTATTGCCCTCACCCTCTTGGGTGGTGGATAGAGAGTTTCTCTCTTATTATTTATGTGACGTCCAGCCTTTGTGGCCTTTATTTATCAAAGTTAACGCGTACGGGGATTGAGATGATTTGGACGACTTAATTTCGGAATAGAAGTTTTTGAAATTAACTTAGTTTGAAAACATAAGAGTAAATTTTTCACGATTCAAATTCATCGGATAGTTGGATGTTAATACAGTAATCCCAAAAATAGGCGAATGATAAACGTTACACTACAGTCTAATTACTCCTATTTTTCTAGAAAGTTCCAAAATATGCCAACCGTTGTAATCCTTTACAACTGCTTCTTGCTTTTCGATCCCAAACCATTATCTGTGTCTTTCATGTGGTCTGGAGTCCAAGTGAATGGACCCCAGGGTAACAATTAATCTCATGCACATGTATGAAAACATAAATGACAGTTTAACACATGTTAACGCATGAAATAATTTACAAGTACAAATAATCGTAACCGTAGTTAACGGCTAAGGACCGTAGCCCTTATCTAGGACACGTAGCCCCATGAAACCACAGCCTCAAATTGATGGCCAGAAAAAACATATAACAGGTAAATCAACCAGCATACATGATCAGCTATTTAATGCATAAACACTTACAGACATGCTTATAAAATTAGAGTTACCCATCTCAACTTTGATTCTTTATCTCTTGACTGAAGTTGTTGGGATCAGAAATAGGTGTCTAGTACTGCCTGAAAACGTTTATCATTGCCATTAGTCACTTACTCGAATCGCAAGGAAACTACTTACGCGAATTAGTTTAGAGGATTAATAATTATTAATCCCATAAAAAATTTCTCCAACAATAATAATTTTATTATTATTGTTATCATCATCATCATCATCATTATTAATCCTAATAATAATAATAATAACTTCTCATTATTTATTATTTATTATTATCGCTCCTTCCCAAATAATAATAACATTATTTGTTGTTGTTGTTGTTGTTCTGAATTCCTACTAATATCCCTAATTTCCATTTATTTATTCTCTTAGTATTATTATTTTATCAATCATTATTATCTCTCCATAATTAATGTAAACTCTTATTATTTATCAATAATTCCTTTTTATTTACTTATTCTCCCTTATTACAACCAAAGCTCTTCTGCACTTCAACAGCATACTCTTAGCTACTCTTACTTCTATTTCGTACACACATCATCTTATTCACCATGACACCACACACCACTTCTTCTTACCAACACAACTTACTACCCAATATACATCACAGCACATTTACCTACAGTCACACCCACACACCATTCGTGGGTGTAGCCATCACATTCTACTTACACACCACTTCACTACCCTCTAGGTTAATCTCTCACATTCAGTCTTCTCACTGTCTTATACTCACAACAATACCAATACATTCAATCACACACTCACTACTACACTTACAATCATTTTCACTATTCTCAGTTTCAATGTTCCTACACATGCAGTGACCACAACAATCTTATATACATGCATGTGTATATACACACATAAGTCACACACACTTTAAACATTTTCAGTGTCTTTCCCCTTCACAAGCCGGTACACATATATATCTACATACATGACAGCTAGTATTTTATATGTATATATACCTAGCTTGTTCTTTCTTTTCCCTTCAGCAGATAGGTTATATATATGTATAAGTATGAAACATAACCCAGCCAATCTCTTCTTTCCCACAGCATGCACACCAACCGACCCACATATGCATATATATTTTTTTCTTTCATTTAGAAAGCTCACACACCGATACATTCATACATACATACATACATACACATATATATATATATATTTAATCCTTTAGGTACACTAGGCTTTCTTCTTCTCTTATCTATCAGCAAGTTCACGTCTTCATCATGTAAAGCTGCAGGAAGAATACTCACTCCACAACACCATGGAACCCGATGATAATAGAGAGCCAAAACTCCAGCGTTTTTCTTTCATCTTTTAGTTTAGTTTCAGTTTCAGTTTCAGTTTCAGCTGGTTTCTGGTCCTTTTTCCTATAAATAAAGCTTCTTTCGAACATTGAGAAATAAAGGAAACAAGAGGAGAGAAGTTTGAAAGTTTACCTCTGCTGAATCAGACTGAGTGAAGAGAAAGAATGACTGGTTTTTCTCCTCTGCTTCTCGTTGATAAAAACAGAGCAAACTGAATGACGGAAAACACTAACTCCCTCCTTCTCCTCTCTCTCGGTCTCACTCTCTCCTTCACAAGCCTCACTCTTTCCTCTGTTTTTGGGGTTAAAAACAGAGGACCAACAGCAGCCCTTCCTCTCAAGTCTTCACAGTGAAAGCTGAAGGAAGGTGGGGAATGGTTGAGTACTTGGATTTATAGGGCTCCTACGGTCCAGTTCAAACTGAAATATCCAGAGGATGATCGGGTAGGGTGCTCGAGAGGATGGAGAGTTCCTATGTTGCTTATCCGACAAAAACGCTGCTGCATGATCTTCTACTGTACAATACGCGATCTGTTTCTTCTTCGGTTTGACTGGAACTGGGTAATAGATAATGGGTTCAGTTTCTTTGGTTCTGGAAGCATCATGGGCTGCGACTGAGTCTTTGCATGGCGCTGGAGTATTATATGGACTTAATACTCGGTCTGTTTCTGCGTGTCTGCTTCAGGTTCTTTTTGGTTTTTAATGAACTGAAGACATTAGGTAATAGATAAAGTAATATGGGCTCATTTTTTCCAACTCACGTGGCCCACTATCAGATGTTTACTGAATAGATTTTGGGCATGTTTGGTTTATTTAATACATGGGCCACATATTGGATCTGCCTAGTAGCTGGATCCATTCCTTCATTTTTCATTTCATTCATCCATTTTTTTTTCTTTCTCCAAATAAACATTTTGTTTATTTAATGGAAATTATTGGATGAAAATAAATTCCTAAATTTCCAATAGTAAATATTATTATTTTTAGGCCCAATATTGTACCTTAATTTTCCAAAAATTTTAGGCCTATTTATTCCTTATTTTAATTATTCTTTTTCCCAAAATAAATTAAGGGAAAAAGAACCTAAATCTCAAGTAATTATTCTCATATATAATTAAAACCAAATTTCATAATTACTTCCCAATGAATATTACAAATTTTAAAGTCCTCAAATTTGGGATGTTACAATTTACCTTACCTTGATTAATTATTACTTATTATTGCATATCAGAGTTATTCGCAACAAAACATATGATCGATTCAAACAACTATTTTATACGAGCAAAAGTAAGATATGTAAACAAAATAAATTCTTTGAGGGTTAGGGTACAGTCATCCAAAGTAAGTACTGAACAGTAAATAAAATATACAATCATCCGACATAAATCTAAAGAACAAAAGGAGATAGGGCATTGCCTATTTCTTCAACCTCCAGTTCCATGCCCTTAACTCTATCCTGATTAGCTCAGCTAAAATACCATATATCTTTAAATCAATATGGGATCCAAAATTGAATCCCACAGTAACTGTCAAACTCATATACATAGTGTATGTAATGCATGTATGCAATCATAATTAGAAAAAACAACAAAGCGGTAACATGTACCACATGCATTCAGTACGTGCAGTAACATATTAAACCATATCTCACAATGCAAATGTTTACTATGTAAGGATCTAGTCCTTATAAATGCCTGATAGCCCACCGAAGTAAGCCTGGTTCCCCAGCTGAGAAAAGTAACTGTATCCGGTCCTTAGACCCCAAGATACACTGAATGCATCATTGGCCCTATAGCGTCCCAAAGACACACAATCTACTAGGCTCTAAAGCCTGAACATAAAACGTCAAACAGCCTACCGAAGTAAGCTCGATTCCACAATCATGGAAAACAAACATACAAAAGCCACACAAAATATATAAGTAAGCAGTTATTACTACCTAATAGATGAGTGATAAAATATAAAATTTCCCCTGGTGCCCAGATGCTAACACAAATATATGCTTTCCCCAAACAAAGCAAAACATTCCATTTTATTCACTTGTGTAAACACTCCTCTTAATTATTGTGAAATTTGACTATTTCCACAAATTTTAGAAATAGCAACCCAACTGTAAAAATTAATAATTAATTCTAGAAAAATTCAATTAAAGTGATTCCAATGAAAATTTAACCCTTGACATGTCTAGGTTTTACTAAAAATATTTCCAATGGCCACAATAATACGTATAATTTTACTGTGTTAAAATATCACCCTTTGGTCAGAACCAAAGTCAAGATTTCTAGGTTATTTTTAAAAATTTGTATATGCCAGTAGACACCTTGAAAATTACAAATTATATACCAAATTAAATATTGGTATGTCTAATTTAAGCCTATAAAGTTTCATGGTCATCTAACTTCATTTACTATTTTAAAATCATTTCTCAAATACGACTATCTAGAAAATTCCAAAACTGGCAGTTGTTTCAAACTTGTGCAACTTAGCATTTTAGGTTCCAACATCATGTTCCTTACTTGTACCTATACAAAATTTCATTCTAAACACTTTAACATCAATAAAAACACAAAAATAACATCACAATTTCATGTATGCAGGGCTGGCCGAAAATCACACTTTGAACATAACAACAAAAAATTCCATTTTCGCCTTATATCTTGCTTAGTTCTTGGCTATATGCCTTTTTAAGACCATGATCTTAACTTTAACCTCTTGATAATCTATTTTAGTGATTAGGGCAGAGCCTTCCCTTCACAAATATTATTATTCTATGAACATTCTTTATTTCACAAAGAACTCCAGAAATCACAACATAAAGTCACAACAAACTTAGCTTAGTTGCTTACTTTGCTTGTGCTTTGTTGTGTTTGGATTTTCTCCTCTTTAGTCTTGTTGTATGCTTCGTCTTTAAGCATGAGAGAACCATACAAGAAATTCATGAGGATATTGAAGTGATTATGGAAGATTAAGGAAGGTAGAAGAGGAATCCAACACTATTTGGAACTTGCTTACCTTAAATCTTCAAGTGGCTTGCTTCCTCTTGAACTTGCCTTCAAGAACACCTTCTCTTCCTTCTGTTCCTATAAGGCACGAAATTGGCAGCCCAAAAATGAGTCTTGGAAGTCTTTAAATAAAGACTTTTACCATACAAAAATATATAATCCTCTTAATGTAAATTGGTTCCTTGTTTGACCACTTCATTGGCTTCTTTCATAAGTCACTATCTCTAGATTTTTCTCCACCTCTCTTTCCTCCTTATCTTGACCGAAACATCCCCCTCTTCCAAGCATAATATCGGTTTGTCTCATGTACTCAATTGTTTTTCTCTAGGCCTTATGCTTGGTTCTTTCTTATTGTCACAAATTCAAGCTTTTGACTTTAGCTTCCTTCCATTATTATTTGTCTTCAATTGTCACCAAAAGCTACTTTTAATTATTCTCTTTTGGTTCTCTTTTTACCTTGGTCAATTTCTTGGCTTTTGTTTTACTCCTTTTGGCTTTATGGATCTTCTTGTCTCTTCTTGATCAAATCTTGGCCGAAACATGTGGCTTAAAGAAGGAGAAAAATTGGTCTTCAATCATCTTTATTTCACTTGCACAACTTGTCTCCTTTTGGTCAACTCCAATTCCTAGCTTGACACTTGTCATACTAGGAGTTTTCCCTTTGACTTCTATTTTTATCACGTGATTTTATTTGCCTCCTCCTTTTATCTATGCTTGGCCAACTTTTTGGCTTATGGGAGAAGCCAAATTTATTCTCTAAAAGCCTCATCCACATGCCAAAATATCCCTTTTTAATAATTATTGTAATTTCCTTTTTATGACTTTTGACTTCCAACTAATAAGACTTGTATTTTGGCTAGCAATTTAGGAGGATACATCTTTGTCTCTTCTTTCCCCTCTTTGGCCGAAAATTATAAGACTTATAGGGGAAGATATTTTGTGTCTTATAATGCCACTTTGATTTCTTGCTTAACAAGTTAGCTTACATCATCTTGATTGATAAATTTTCCCCAAGTCAAAATTATTTTTCCTTATTTATTAATGTGAATTATATTTCTCATGTTGTAGGAAGCATCTTTTTTTTCATGTCAAGAAAAAGACAAGACTAATTCATTGGATAAAGTGTCATCTCACTTTTTTTTAATATTATATATCTTGTCTTTTTCTTAACATGAAGGAAAAAATGTTTCCTACAACATGAGAAATATAATTCCCTTTATTAATTGACTTCCAAAATACCAATTTTATATGGAAATTATTCTTTCTCCTTGTTCTCCTAGGTTGGCCGAAATTTATAAAAGTCAAAGAGACAAAATGTTTTTTCCTTTCATCTTTACAAGTTTATGCTATTTAAGTCATTATCAAGGGAATTTCATGTGTTACATTTTCTCAATATCATTTTAATTTCCCTTGCCCCTTTTCGGCCGAAATATTAGCCCTATTAATGGTCCAATGAATTGTCCTCTAATAAATTTAAGATACTCTTTAAATTAGGGATTTTAGGCTTTTAATTTTTATCACAACATGTGATATTTTGTACTCTTCCCTCTATCCTTCCTTGGACGAAAATGGCAGCTTATAAGGAAGCATTTTGACTTCTTAACTTCACTAAATGATAGCCTTTAAGTACTTTATACAAAGTCAAACTTTTTCCCCATGATGACACTTGTCAAATTAGGGAATTGTCTTTGATTTTTGATATTAACATGTGATTTTTGTGTGCATATTCTCCTTTAGCTTCTTCTTGGCTGAAACATGTGCTTTTTGAAGAAGGAATTTTTCTTTCAAAATAGTTTAAATGAAAGTGTTGAAGTGTCCTATTACAAAGTCAACTTAACTTCCTTTCTTGACACATGTGATCTTAGGCTTGATTTAGTTGACTTTTGATTAGAACATGTGCAAATTGCTCAAAATATTATCTTATCCTTTCTCTAAAAAAACACAGGGCACCCTTATTAGTCTAGAAAATATCATGTACATACCTATTCCAACATAATTTTTGTCCAGCTAATCATTTCTAAACCTTAGGACATAGCTGAGTGTCAACTTTTATCGATCGATTAGTACCGCTTAAGTGTTTTGTGCCTTTCTATATTGGCGCTTTAATTTTATTGGCTATACATATTAGGTCTACTTACTTAGTCCCTGAAAGCTATTTTATTTCTTGTCATTACTGGGACTCTTCCCGAACTGGGCTTAGTCATCTGCCTGATTTAAGTTTATTCTAAAGTCTTAGTGCCCAAGATTCAGGATATTGCAGTGGGGTTCGAATCCACTCCACCTTCATGAGATGTACCAGAGTAAACGAAGCAAATTTTGCCCAGGACTTGTGTAGTTTCTTCATCTTTTTCTTCCTTTGACCCTCTTTTCACAAGCCACTAGGGTCTGTGCCTGGGAAAAAATGTATTTGCTATGCCTTTTTTTGCTTTTGTTTTTGCCAACGTTTTTATAATGCTTTTCTTCATTCATGTGGCGTTTTTTTAAATTAAATTATTTTCTTCATGCATTTATCATTTACCATACCAAAATGTCGTTAGCCTTTTAGATATTATTTGAAGATTTGTTTCATTATTCATTATTCATAAATGTGGAAACCAGTCTTTGAGTAATTGTGATTTCTCTCAATTTTTAATTTGGTACTTGTGTGTGTTTTTTAATCAATTTTTTAATATTCTTTCCTTTTAGCACTGTGCTAGATTAAAAATTGAAGGAAATTAAACGTATGGTAAGAATGATTTTCTCATTTATTAATAATGGCATCTCATCTTCTCATTTATAAGTAGCACATTGCCTCTGTTTTTTGATATAAGATCTATTGACTTTGAAGCAAAATGAGTTAATTAAACATATCATATTTGGTATATTGTTAAATTATATATATCAAGTTATCAATGAGGCTAATGAGATTGAAGAAAAATGATAAATATAAATATTTTAACTAGAATTAGTTTTTTTATTGGTATTTTTGCACATTTTCAATTATTTATTGGTAGTTTTGGTACCCTCAGTACTTTTTTGTGACAGACGCTCCTAGCGTAATACTTTGTTGGTCAAAATGCATCTTAATCCTATTTTTAAGGATAAAAAAATTAAATATAAATTTTCAATTGCGAAACTAACCATGACCAAAGTCCCTATATATTTTCTCTAACCTAATCTCAATTACTATTAATTTGACATTTATTTATCAAAGAACCAAAATTAAATCCATTTGAAATACTAATAGATTTCGGTCTACACTTTTACCAAATTCACAATCAGGCCAAGATGATTAATTAGGGATTTATGAACCTTGTTAATTTAACCCAATGCCCTTCAATATTCATTATAACCCCTCTCATCTCTCCTCAGGCGGAAATCTTTCCCAGGCTTCTCACTATCTCTCAAATTATTCAAAGGCACGTGAAGAACAATGTCATACCCCTCGAGCGTGGTAAAGATTCTCCCACCTGAGATCATATAAGCCATGGACAAACGCGGTTTAGGTGGACAAACGTGGTTTGAAGAAAGTATGAAAAAATGGAAGCAAGAGCCAGGAATAACTTTCATCGTTTCCCATGTGCATCTACATTAATCTATAACTTTTTCTTCCAATGGGTAATACGATTTTTTTTTCAGTGAAAGTAGATACAAATAAGAGAGATGATATGTAACTAGGGGTGAAATCATACCAGGCTTCACCCTTAACAGGTCAGACCTGTTCAGTAATATACTGTCCTGAGTTTGGCCTGTGGCCTGTTACAGGCCTATTTTTTGGCCTAAGCCTGACCTGTGGCTTGTTAGGAGGCCTGTTTTTTTTTTTTTTTAAAAATTATATTATTATTATTTATTTAATTAAGCTAACAAGTCACAGGCCGAAAATAGACATACTTTAAACAAGTTAAAAACGTGTAAAAATTACATAAATTAATACTAATAATATAAACAGACCGGCCTAACAGTCCTACAAGGCCTCTTATTAGGCATGGGCCTGACCTGTTAAGCGAAAACAAACCTTATAAGAAGCCTTAGTTTAGCCTTTTAGCATGACAGACCAGGCCTAACCAAATTTTTAACAGGTCAGGCCACAGGACCATGGCCTATTTCCACCCCTTATGTAACCCCATTGGCGTTGACAGTGGAGGATATATAACATGAGATAGTAGAATCTTGATTTTGAATTATGTGGCGGGAAAATGGTTGATTGGTCCTCAGTCCAATTTGTCCATGTCACACTCCCCTATTGACGTATTTTAAAAAAATATATGAATTAGATTGACTTATATATCATCCAAAAAAACATAAATAAAAGCCTCAACCGTCTATAACGTTTAGTCAGATCACATATTAAAAAGGGAGAATTACACTAAGGTCCCAAGGACCAAAAATATTTACAAAGAAGTCCCACCCCATATTCCCATTACAAAAAGATCCCAAAAAGGTCCTTGGGACTTTGTTGTAATTAAATGAAAATGTGAAATGACCATCATGCCCACAGTTTGCAACGCCCAGTACCTCTATCTGTTCTTCTTCTTCATTCTCGTCTCTCTCTCTCTCCTCTCTCCCTTCTTCTTCGCGACATAAATGCCCCTACAAGAACCATACTTTGAAGAATCACTTCTCAACCCACGAAGAAGCAACGTCTTCGAATTCCCGATCGTTTTTCACCCCCTGTCATCCTCCTCCAGTTTTTGCTGATGTTAGATAGTTGGTATGATGGGTAAATAAGGCTTTGCGAGATGTTAGACAAGCTTCCTCTAGTGGACCTAAGAGACATTTAATGAGTGGCGAAAAAACGATTGGTAAATATCGCAAGTATTGGAAATTTGAAGCATTCCCACAATATTATTCCACAACTCAAAACAAGAAAGAAAACAGACAGTTTGTGAATCCCCAATAATATGGAAGAACATATAAAACCGTTTTGGTCCTGTTTTGAGAAATGAAAAAATTCCTGGTTTTGAAAATTTTCTGTAGATATATGCCTTTTCAGTTGTAAATAGGGCATTTGTTGTTGAAAATAGCCTCTAGACTTGAGAAATGAAAAAAATCCTGGTTTTAAACGGTTTACTTGAGTACAAAGATGAATTGTCACGCCATTACTCGAGTATGATAAATCAGTACTCGAGTACAGATATATTTACAACAAGAAATGTCATATTTACAAGTGAAAATGTCATCATTTACAACTCAATTTATCACGACAGGAAAAACCTTATTAACAACAGGAAAAGCTATAATAACAACTCGAAATACTATTTTTAATAACAAAAGTTTGTAACATGGACACATTTTGAAACTTGTGTTTTTTTATGGCCCTCAAGATGACATAAGGGTTGACGAACATGAAAAGCCAAATTAACATATTTACAACTCCAAAAATGCCATATTTACAAGTAAACATGTCATATTAACATATTAACACATTTTGAAAAGCACAATTACAAGTAAAAATTACATATTTACAACTGAGCTTCCACAAGTTGAAAACATGATGTACCAACTTCAAACCCCACAATCACAACAAAAAATGTCATATTTACAACTCCAAATGTAGAACCAACTCCAGATACATCATTTACAACTTCAAATGCAACGTTAACAAACTCCAAATGCCAGAGTTACAAGTAAACATGCCATCATTCACAACTCCAAATGCCATATTTACAAGTAAGCATGCTATCATTTACAAGTTACAAGTAAACATGCCATCATTTACAACTCCAAAATGTCATATTTACAAGTAAGCATGCCCTCATTTACAACTCCAAATGTCATATTTACAAGTAAGCATGCCCTCATTTACAACTCCAAATGATGGCATGTTTAATGATGGCATGCTTACTTGTAAATCTGGCATTTGGAGTTGTAAATGATGGCATGCTTACTTGTAAATATGACATTTGGAGTTTTAAATGATAGCATGTTTACTTGTAAATATGGCATTTGGAGTTGTAAATGATGGCATGCTTACTTGCAAATATGACATTTGGAGTTGTAAATGATAGCATGCTTACTTGTAAATATGACATTTGGAGTTGTAAATGATGACATGTTTACTTGTAAATATGGCATTTGGAGTTGTAAATGATGACATGCTTACTTGTAAATATGACATTTGGAGTTGTAAATAATAGCATGTTTACTTGTAAATCTGACATTTGGAGTTGTAAATCATTTTGAGTTGTTAACGTTGCATTTGAAGTCACTACTAGAAAATATAAAATTTGTGGCGGAATTTGTGACGGAACATTTTTTCCTCACAAATATTTGTATATTTGTGACGGAACAAAAATCCCTCACAAATCCTGATTTGCGAGGGACCCTCACAAAATGAAGTAATTTTGCGTGAGAAATTAATTTCCTTAGCAAACTAATCAATATTATATTAATTTTGCGAGGGAAACTAGCAATTTGATCGATATTACATTCTCATAGTTTCAGATCTCATTCTCTTCTCTCTCGCCCTTTCAGTTTCAAATCCAGTTCTCTCCTCTCTCGCCCAGATCCAGTACGCTCTCTTCCCTTGCCCTACGGTGGCGTCCTCGTCTTCGTGCAGATCTGCAAATGGAAACTCTCTCAAAGCTCCAAGCATCGCCGGGTTTACGCCACTCACCGCTCCTCGTCTTCGTGCAGATCCTCGTCTTCGTGCCTTCACGCCACTCGTCGCTCCCGCCGCTTCAGCCTCACCCCATGCCTCCTTCACCGTCTTCTTCACAGGTTTACGCTATTACAATTTTTGTTTCGATTTTTTGGTGTTTGATTTATGGGTTCTTTTTTTTTGAAGGATTTGCTTTTCCCGATTCCATGTTTCGGTTTATGCCTATACCTACGTTCTCTGTCTTTGATTTATGGGTTCTTTGATTTTTTTTGTTTGGATTTTCTTCTTTAGGTCCTTCGATTACGCTATCAGAATCTATTGTGCCAACGTTCTCTGCTTTTCTGTATTTCAATTTTCTTCTCCGAGTCCTTTGAATCTGTGGCTATCTTTGATTTTTTGGTGCTTCGATTTGCTATTGGTAATGTGCCTGGTGTAATTGTTAAAGTTCCTTATGTTTTAAACTTTACGCAATTCAATTGATGTGTTTAAAGCATATTACAATCCTAGATCATTATTCTAGTCACATGTGAGGAAGCAACTGGGCATATGTCAGGAAAGATTATTTAGTATTCATGTTATAGTCCGCTTAGCCTTGTTTTGTTACTATAATTTTATATTTAGTTATTACTGAATTCTTAAAAATTTTATCCAACAGCTTACATGTAGGTGAAGAATCTTGTGTCTAGTTTTATGAGTTATGTATTACATGCATTATGTTTTTTTTTTTTTTAATCATTGGTTGATTTACGTGAAAAATAATTTGGTTTTGACCGGAAAATTGGACATGCCGCAGATTGATTGTAACCATTATTTCTTGCATCTGGACCTTTGATCTTTAAATTTTTTGGGTGTTACGTTCTTAGTTCAATAACATTTTGTAATCAATAGACTTAATTTAACTTTGAGAAAAGGTATTTTGCCACTCATAGCCGTCTTGTTTTATAACATGTGAAGATTTATTATCCATTGCTGCAGATCAGCCCTTCCGGTTTCCAGTACTTCACATTTGATGTTCGAGCCTTCTCAGGTAAATATAATTTAGGCCAAGTCAACAATTTTGCATGTCATATGCTTGTGATTATTAATTCTAAGAGCTAATGTTCCTTTTGTAGTGTTGGATGGCATTGGGAAGGGGCTTGACCTGTGATTTGACATTACTGAGTTTGTACATTTTCAATCCTTTTAAATGTCAATTTTAAGCCTTTATTTTTTGCATGCCTAACTATCTATCTTGCTTTGCCTTGCAGTTATGCTTTGGAATTGCTAAGAATTTGTGAAGCAGGGGTTGAAGTTGTCCTAAAGGCTATGATAAATTTCATTTTCTGTGTTTGAATTCTGTATCCTCTACAGATTTTTTTCTCATATCCATCTTGTATTTGTGCAGGACTTCAGGAAGAGGTGGGACAGACAGTCTCAAGCATATTATAACTTATTTAGACAGGCTGTAAGGGTTGAAACGCTTGCTGACATAATCCAAAGGCCGGTAATACTCAGATTTAAACTGATATAATTCGAACTGTTTATTTAATGATTTCTTTTGCTAGGTCTTTAACTTCTGGAATTCCAGATCTCAGCTTACTGCATTTAATTGGTCTAGGGTGCTTTAATGCTTTGTGAGACAAACTTCTCTGATTTATTTACCTCACAAAGTGCAAAATCACTTAAAATTTGACTTGTATGTATATTGAGTTTGAAAGGGGCCATGAAGAGGAGATGAGGGACACAAAGAACATAAAAGCAAGTTATTGTTTGGATGTCACAAAATGAATTCAAGATGCTACTGAAAAATTGGGGGATACTTTAAAAGACAGGAATTAAGAAATGGGAAGAGAGCAAGATGTGTGGTTGCAGAAGTATTCCCTCAAGTCCTAATAGTTGTAGACTCATTGTAACTCAGTAAATGAAGTTGCTGGAGTGCATTGATACTTTCTGTACAATTGATGCTTTTACTTCTTTTTATCTGCAATAATTTTGTTTATTTCCAAAAAGTGTTACAAATTTGGGCATATCACTGCTTTCCTGTGGTAAATTTATTGGATTTGTTGCAATTATTGATTTTTTTTTAATCTTTTACTTATCATTGATTGAAGATGGCTTATGAATTCTCACAAGTAATTTTCAGGCATGGCATGGAAGGACTCAAAACAAACAGATGGCATCGAACCTTCTGAAGACTCAGAAGCTGAAATACCAGAGTCAGATGGTTCAAAGAATGGAATATCCAAGGAATCACCTACTGAGGAATATGCTGATATGGTAGATTCTGATCATAATGGTGACACTAGTGATTTACTTGAAGGTCAACGACAATACAACTCTGCCATACATTCAATTCGAGAAAAGGTAGGTGACGGCATATTATTTTAATGCACTAAAATTCTTTAAAATAAATAGTTGACTCAGTGAGAGACGTATTGTGTTTGTCATAATCGGGGTGACTTTATTTCCCATGTTTATTGGATATTGGGTAATGTGAATGCTTTTGTTTGGATAAGTAATGACCTTATACTAGGACCAATCTATAACTTGTTGCCAAACAATATACGTATAATAACATTCCTTTTGAAGCAAGAGAGAAACTATATTTGTTTGAGAGAAAAGTTAGAATTGAAGGAACTTGTGTTGGGATTAGAATAAGATTCAATTTTGAATTTTTTCTGTCACAGCTTCTTTTTCTATGGGCTGGGATGAATGTTGCTCGTTTCAATTTTTGAGTTTGATTAAGGATTTGGAAATTTTCTAATTAAGCAAGAAGCATATTCCTCTTGCATTTTTGAGTTTGATTAAGGATTTGGAAATTTTCTTCCTATTTTGTTGGCTAGATTTCGTATTAACCTTTATCTCTCGATGTTCTTCCATGTTTGAATTTGTTGGATCTGATTACTGTTGATGTTCTGTTGAAGTCATTGGCTGAGTAAATTTATTTTGTCACTGTTTCGTTACCATGTTTACTTGTTGTCTAAACATGGAG
Organism: Acacia confusa; assembly: GCA_037074495.1. Taxonomy (NCBI): domain Eukaryota; kingdom Viridiplantae; phylum Streptophyta; class Magnoliopsida; order Fabales; family Fabaceae; genus Acacia; species Acacia confusa. The sequence continues at coordinate 9,684,421 of CM073509.1, forward strand.
GATGAGAAGGCAAAAAAGCTTCTTCATAAGATAGTTTCCACAGACTTGTCGTTTAAATGAAACATGTTGTTGCTCTTTTTAGCTTATATGTTTGTGCTAATTAAAAGATGTTGCATATGATTACTGATGATGTTATGTCAAAGCCATAGGTTGAGGAAATTTATTGTCTCTGTTCCATTACCCATGTTTTTTTATTTCCTTAACACGGTGTTGTTCTTTCTTCCTTAATGGATTAATACTAATTTGATTCAAATGAAAGATATTTCTTTAGTAAATTTATTTGGTCTTTATCCATTACATCTTCTGCATATGTAGATGTTCTGTTGAATTTGAAACACCGTATAATTTCATTTCTTTATACAGTTGCCTCGTGATGGGAAGAAGCGGAGGAGGGCTGAGAGCTGAGAAAATGTCGACTGATTTTACTAATCAGTTTTCAATTGTTGTTTGTTGTAGTTTAAACTCCAAAGGCTAATCAATGTCCATGTCCGACTGATTATTTTGTTTTCTTTATATATATTTTTTAGGATTGTTACTTTATTTGTTTCTTCATATACATGTTTTGTAATACTTTTTATTTTAATTAATATTTTATAATAATTTATTATTTTTTTAATTTTAATTTTTTATATCTTTTAATGTAATTTCATGATTTTATAATATTATTTATTTTTTTAATAAAATGAATTTTTTTAATCAATTTTTTTATTTTTTTTAAATAAATTGATGTTTGCGGTGTGATATTAATTACATTTATTATTTGTTTCAAACAGTAACATATTTCTTTCATTTTATATGCATTATTTGTGTTGTATATTTTATTTTTATTTTTATTTTTTTAAAATAATTTCAAATTTTGCGATGGAAAGGTTTTCCGCCGCAAATTTTGAATTTTGTGAGGGAAAATACATTTCCCTCGCAAAATTTTATATTTTGTGAGGGAAAGTTTTTTTGCCGCAAAATTTGAATTTGCGAGGGAAAATTCATTTTTTCCGTCGCAAAACTGGTTTGCGAGGGTCTCTTTTTGCGACGGACACTTTTCCGCCGCAAATTCCGCCGCAAAATTATTTTGCGACGGAAAATGCTTGTTTTGTGATAGAAAAATTCCGCCGCAAAAAATGGATTTTCTAGTGGTGAGTTGTAAATGATGCATTTGGAGTTGGTTTTACATTTGGAGTTGTAAATATGACATGTTTACTTGTAACCGTGGCACTTGGAGTTGTAAGTATGACATTTTTTTGTTGTGATTGTGGGGTTTGAAGTTGGTACATCATGTTTTCAACTTGTGGAAGCTAAGTTGTAAATATGTAATTTTTACTTGTAATTGTGCTTTTCAAAATGTGTTAATATGTTAATATGACATGTTTACTTGTAAATATGGCATTTGGAGTTGTAAATATGTTAATTTGGCTTTTCATGTTCGTCAACCCCTATGTCATCTTGAGGGCCTTCAAAAAACACAAGTTTCAAAATGTGTCCGTGTTACAAACTTTTGTTGTTAAAAATAGCATTTCGAGTTGTTATTATAGCTTTTCCTGTTGTTAACAAGGTTTTTCCTGTCGTGATAAATTGAGTTGTAAATGATGGCATTTTCACTTATAAATATGACATTTCTTGTTGTAAATATATATGTACTCGAGTACTGATTTATCATACTGAAGTAATGGTGTGGCAATTCATCTTTGTACTAGAGTAAACTGTTTAAAACCAGGATTTTTTTCATTTATCAAGTCCAGAGGCTATTTACAACAACAAATGCTATATTTACAACAACAAATGCCTTATTTACAACTAAAAAAACATATATCTACAGAAAATTTTCAAAACCAAGAATTTTTTCATTTCTCAAAACAGGACCAAAACGATTTTATATGTTCTTCCATATTATTGAGGATTCACAAACTATCTGTTTTCTTTCTTGTTTTGAGTTGTGGAATAATGTTGTGGGAATGCTTCAAATTTCCAATACTTGTGATATTTACCGATTGTTTTTTCGCCACCCATTAAATGTTTTAGGTCCACTGGAGGAAGCTTGTCCAACATCTCGCAAAGCCTTATACCCATCATACCAACTATTTAACATCAGCAAAAACTGGAAGAGGATGACAGGGGGTGAAAAACGATCTGGAATTTGAAGACGTTGCTTCTTCGTGGGTTGAGAAGTGATTCTTCAAAGTATGGTTCTTCTAAGGGCATTTATGTTGCAAAGAAGAAGAGAGAGAGGAGAGAGAGAGACGGGAACGAAGAAAAAGAACGGACAAAGGTACTGGGCGTTACAAACTGTGGGCATGATGGTCATTTCACATTTTCATTTAATTACAACAAAGTACCAGAGACCTTTTTGGGACCTTTCTGTAATGGGAATTTGAGGTGGGACTTCTTTATAAATATTTTTGGTCCTTGGGACCTTAGTTTAATTCTCCCTATTAAAAATCGTGTCATCATAAGTGGAGGAGGCATCACAAAAGTCAGAATAGCTGCCCAATGACCTGGGCTATTTAAAGTTTCTGATGTTTTATTTAATTCATTTGCTCTTGGATATGTGGCGTTTTCTTCAATAAGGTGGTAGTTAGACTAGTTACTTGTAAAATGTGCCTGCAGTGTCTCAGAGGAAAAACCAAGACTTTGGATGCCATGTTTTTTTCACAGCTCAACATATTTTAGTTGTGTTTGCTTATGATGGATTGTATAAGAAAATATAGGCATTTTATTATGGGATTAATGTTTTTTATGTTGGAGGAAAAAAATTATCTCATGTGTTACACACATGAAATGGTGGGACCCACATATACATATATTAAAATAATATATATATAAGTGGGTCCCATCATTTCATGTGTGTAAAAAGTTTAATTTTCTCATATAACAGGAGAAAACTAAAACCCTTTCACTACTTATTTGGTTCCGCAGAAAAGGATTATTATCTAGTGTGTGATAAGAAGCGCAGAACAAAAACGGAAAACATTTTATTTTTTTAATAGGTTCATAGGGATGATGAGTCATAAAGCCTCTCATTCTCATAGGAATGTGTTACTTACTTCCCTCTCATATGTCCTTATTTATTTATTTAGTATAATTCAAATTAAAAAAATGTGAGTTTGAGTTTTTTTCAAATGATATTCACTTATTAATTTAATCTTAAAAGAGATCCATAAAGATGCCATTAGAATATTTTTGAGAAATAATATTTTATGAGCTATTCAATGGTAGAATATATGAAAATAATGAGGTCACAAATCAATAATAATAGATTTTCATTAACAATAATGATAATAATAATAATATTCCACGACAACAATAATTATAAATACTACCATCACTAAAAATTAAAAATACTAAATTTTGAAGAAGAAAAAAATACTTCCTCTGATCCTTATTATAAGGCACCAACTAGCAAGTTTATTTGGTCCTGATCCTTATTATAAGGCACCAACTAGCAAGTTTATTTGGTCTTTTTTATAAGGCACTTGCTTGTTCCCAATGAGCATTAATTATCTTTTTCCATGTATTGCCCCTAGTTAATAAAGGTAGTAGGTGAGAGTAATAATTAATAAAATATTGAAATATAGTATAATTAGTTGGGGTAGTATTGGAAATTACTTAAATTCTATGACAACTTTATTGACTTTAATTTTTTTATTGGTATGTGAGAATTGTTAGTTGATGCCTTATAATAAAGACCAGAGGGAGTACTATAAGTAATCACTTAGACTCTGAAGCCTTGGACTTCCCGCGACCCTCTGAACTCTTGGACTTCCCGCGACCCTCTGAACTCTTGGACTTCCCATGACCCTCTACATCCTCAACTGCTTCCGAAATCCCAGCCAAGAACGAGAGATATTCTACCCAGCCCGGAAATATATTTTCTGATTTTTTACTTCCCTCCCCTGCTTCATCACTTCCCTCTCCACTGTGCCACTTATTGGCTTTAAATCTTTCCATGGCTAGGCTTGAGTTCAGCTTGGATTCTTTAGCCGGCACCCCTTCTTCTCAAGCCATGGAAAGATCTAAAGCATGGCTAGGCTTCAGTTCAGCTTGGATTCTTTAGCTGGCACCCCTTCTTCTCACCTTTATTTGAGAATGCCAAAATCAGTAAATGAAAGGTTTGAGACATTCCCTTTATTTTTATTATGCAAACTCGTGTGTTTTGTGCTTACTCATGCTTTCTTCTCTACTCTTGCTTCTTCTGTTGAGAATTTGTAAGAATTTGATGATGCCACTTGTTTTGATGATGAATGAACAAGTGACACTCTTCCCAAATTAGCTTTGTTATCTCTGTACATCACTAATTGCCACTTGTTTTGTTAATTGGTGACCAAATTGACCAAAGTGAATTTTCATCTACGAGGCCGCAGGTATCTCTAGGTATTTCTTTGTAGCTGAATGCAAGTTATTGGCATGAGAATTGTTTCTTTTGTTGACGTGAACACACATTTAAGATTTCATCCTTACATATGCAGTCGTACGTATTTCTCCCTCCTATCCTAAATATAAGGAAAAGGAAGATAATGTTGATTGTTTTTAAGATAAAATTCACTTTTTTTGAGAGAGAGATTAAGAAAGTACTAAATATAAATATAAGATAAAGTTAATTTTGTTGGAGTGAATAAAAGAACTAATTAAATTATTTTTGTTTTAATAATAAACTAATATATAATCTAAGACATATAACATATTATATGATTTTTAGTTTCTTTAATCTTTCTAAAAGTAGTTGACTTTGTGTTATAATTAGGACGAGGAATATCTAACAATATGAACTTTAATTTTAATGATTTCCACCGCCTGTATTGAATTGGTGAGATCTAGAGATACTCATACAAGTTTTTGTTTCATAAAATATAAGAAACGCATGTTGCAGCACTCTAGGTATTAGAGAAAGTTCGAGTAAATGAATTTAATAGGATCTTTTTAACGAGAAAGGGTTTTTAATTTAAACTAGCAATAGGCATTATTGTTCATAAATTGAAAACAGTATGCTTTATTTGACAACAAATTTTCAGTGTTATATAGCTAACGCCAAAAGCAAAAGATAATTTTATTGCAGATCAAAGGAAGATATTTTATTCCAAAATTTTAATTTAATAGTGGAGGAATTCTCTACTGAGTACATCGCGACGTAAGAGAATAATATTTATAATTAAGTGTGGCATTTATAGAAGTAGATAAGAAGTCTTACCCAAAAACATATGTTCGGGGAGGACTAGGGGGAAAAAAAAGAATAGATGACAAGTGTTGCTATATCTATTTTTTTTTTTTTTTTTTTTTTTTTTGGGTTCAAGTCTCAATTGAAGATGTACCAGGGTAAACGAAGCAAATCTTGCCCAGGACTTGTGTAGTTTCTTCGTCTTTTTCTTCCGTTGACCCTCTTTTCTCAAGCCACTAGGGTCTGTGCCTGGGAAAAAATGTATTTGCTATGCCTTTTTTTTGTTTTTGTTTTTGCCAACGTTTTTATAATGCTTTTCTTCATTCATGTGGCATTTTTTTAAATTAAATTATTTTCTTCATGCATTTATCATTTACCATACCAAACTGTCGTTAGCCTTTTAGATATTATTTGAAGATTTGTTTCATTATTCATTATTCGTAAATGTGGAAACCATTCTGAGTAATTGTGATTTCTCCCAATTTTTAATTTGGTACTTGTGTGTGTTTTTTAATTAATTTTTTTAATATTCTTTCCTTTTAGCACTGTGCCCCTCTATTAGATTCGTGAGCCACAATAGAAAACCTTATTGAACTAACATAGAAAAATTAAAGAACTTAATGAGAAGAGAAAAACAGGCAATACCAGATTAAAAATTGAAGGAAATTATACGTATGGTAAGAATGATTTTCTCATTTATAAATAATGGTATCTCATCTTCTCATTTATAAGTAGCACATTGCCTCTGTTTTTTGATATAAGATCTATTGACTTTGATAATGGTATCTCATCTTCTCACAATTAATGACACACTCTTTCTTTTCTTTTCTATCTTTTTTTTTAAATTTCCGTTTTTAACTATTATTATTTCTTTCAACTAATTACTAGCAGATGGGTAATTTGAGAGCATAATTTCAGAAACAATTTTTCGTAAGTCATGACGAAACCCTCTCACGCTTCGTCATGTCAAACACAGTTAAATCAAATCACTTGGACGATGTGACAACACTATATTTTATATATTAAAATATGGGAAGTGTAGTTATGTAGTTACATTGTTAAGTAATAAGAACACAAATGTCCAATCAAAAAGAATGGGTGAATATTTATATTGGATTAATATAGTTTTCAAGGAATCTAAGAGTTAGAAACTAAGGAAAGGATAGTGACTCAATGATATCTATAAAGGAGATATTACTGAACCTCTAAAGATCACCATATCACACAGGGATAGAGATTGCCAATAAGGAAGTGTGGTTTGTGCATAGTGGAATAGTATTTAAAATAGATGATAGAGTCCATGTATTTGGTAATCTCTAGTGTCTGTTAGTAGTGCGCCTATTTGTCCGTTAGTAGTGCGCCAGTGTCTGTTAGTAGTGCGCCTATTTGTTCGGATCATGCTTGCTCTCCTATCTGTTGTTTATGCATGATAGTAGGCATGATTATAGGAAGATTGATATTTCCCTTGATTAGAGAGATTTTGTTATCAAGCCTCCTTGTTGGGCCTATCTTCATAAGGCATATTTCGCTAGTCCATAACACATTAAATTTTATATCATGAAATATTTTTTAAATTAAATATATCAAGAAATTCTGAGAATTACAAAAACCCCAATAAAAAAGAAAACAATTATTTTTTGTTTGCTGAGCTTGAAGCAATACCATGTTTTCTTGGCCCAACTTTTGAGCATAAGTTAAGAGATTTTTTTATTTTTTTTCTCAAACAAGTTAAGATATTTGGAAACAATACAAGTTAGTAAAATGCTTTTTATTTTAAAGGATTAAGATGCAACTTTATTCTAGAAGATTTCGATAAGGAATATTAGTCACTGAAATGTTTTTAGGTTTAAATTTTTTTTTATAAATTTATAAACATAGTAATGTTGCCCTTGTCGTTAAAAAATTGATTTTAAAAAAGTAGAAATGTTACTTTTATTTTTTATAAAATTAATAAAATTTAATCGAGCAATTTCTCCCCTTTTTAAAATAAGGTATCTTATTAACTCTTAGAGGTTGTTTGATACCAGGGATTTGAAAAGGAGTTAAAAAAAAATGTGAGTTGGATTTTATAATAAAAAAGTGGAGAAGTCTCTAATATTTTAATGTAGAAAAGATATAAGCTAAAGGGAATAATAATAATTACTTTTTCTCCTTAATTTATTGAGAGAGAGAAACCGTTGCCCTCCAACACACACATATATATTAATTAAATATAGGTTAAGGTACAAAAATACACATGAACTTTTTCCCTAGAAGCGCCCAGCACCACGTACTTTTTTTGGAAATTTGTGACGGAATATGAATTTCATCGCAAAAATGATATGAATTCTGTCGCACAAATGTGTTCAAAAAAATCACTTTTTGTCGCGGAATAACTTTGTGAAGGAATTCAGATTCCGTCGCAAAAAATTCACTTTTTGCTATGAAATCTAACTTCCGTTGCAAATTTAGGAATTTTTGAGACGGAATTCCAATTCTGTTGCAAAATGTCCAAAATTTGTGATGGAATTTTTTCCATCACAAATTTCCTCGCAATTTCACTCTTTACCAATGAGCAAAGATAAGCTATTTTTTTCTGACTTATTCTAACTTATATAAAATACTATGTAAATTTATATAAAAAAATTATATAAAAATTTTGTAATTTATATAAAACACTGAAAATTTTATTATTAAGCATTTTTCATATTTTTGGTAATTTTATTTTAAGTTTTCTCTTATAATTATCTCAAAAAGTCACTTATCCATAAGTCATTCCAAACAAGTTTCACAATCTGACTTATACCCAAAAGCTACTTATGCAATTATCAATCCAAATATAAATTACATTTCACAATATGACTTTTACCCAATTTGACTTTTACCGAATCAAACTTTTTCATATTTTGCCCATCGGTATGCAAACAAACCTATAGTAACTCATAACTAAGCAAAATATATGAAAATAACACGAACTAATCGACACTCACATAAAAACAACGCACCTCCAATCTTCATTAAACTTGCTCCTCTCTCTCTCTCTCAAGTCGTTGGATCCTTCATTTTTCGTTATTAACCAACTACTCCCTCTAGTCTTTATTATAAGGCATCAACTAACAATTCTCACATATCAATAAAAACAGTTAAAGTCAATAAAGTTGTCTTAGAATTTAAGTAATTTTCAATATTACCCCTATTAATTACAATAAATTTTAATATTCTATTAATTATTACTCTCACCCACTACTTTTATTAACTAAGGGCATACATGGAAAAAGATAATTAATGTTTATTGGGAACAAGCAAATGCCTTATAAAAAGAACCAAATAAACTTACTAGTTTATGCCTTATAATAAGGACCAGAGGGAGTATATATTCTGAAGCAGCGTTTGTTCTGGTGCTGGATTTGTAAGAATTTTGATTCCGATCAAACTTGTGAAATCCACCAAGCTCTACTTTGCTTACATTTTTTAAAACTAAATTATTTTCTTCATGCATTTATCATTTCCGTACCAAAACTTAGTTAGCATTTTAGATATAGTTTGAGCTATTTGTTTAATTATTCATAATTTATAAGTGGGCGAAATCATTCTTAAAGAATAACGTAACTCTAGTTTCTTTCAATTTTTAATTGGAACTTGAGATCTAGGGGGATTAACTCTATTTATTGGTACACCACTTTTAACTATCACAATCACAATTGTTTACTGATAATCCAAAGGAGCACGAGATCAATTAATTCAAACAATGGTGATGTATTGATACTACACTTTTAACTATCACTGCATGATGATGATAAAAAAAATTGTATAATTTTCTATAAATTAAGGAGGTTATAAAAAATTAATATTATTAATAAAAAATCAATAAAAATAGGATTCAACAGTATAAATTATGGAGAAAAAGTAATTATTATTATTCCATGGTTGTAAATATAGGACACATTTAACTTTTTTTTTAGATATATTAAAAATTATTATGAATTTCCATTATTTCAACGACCAATAATATTGGTGAGATCTAGAGACATACACTCATGTAAGCTTTTGTTGATGATATTCCCTAAAAAGAAAATATCATGAATTAATTGTTTCAGTTATCCAACTCCACACAGGAAATATTGCGATAAGTATTAGAAAAAATTAGGGTAAAGGATGATAATAATATTTATTGGGGAAGATCTTAAAAAATTTAAATTATTTAGAATTACCAGTCGCCAAAATAAAATTTAAAAAATAATAAATTTCTCCTAACTAAATCCCTACATTTTCTCTGACCGCGCTCTAGTTTGAAAACCATTGGAACTAAAAAGCAGAAGTTAGGGAGATGAATGTGAATCATATCTCAAACAACGAATCTTCCCAGAATTATAGAACAAGCAGAACGTAATATCTGGTGAGATTGTTAATGTTGACCTGGCCGAAATACAAGCCCAAATAAGTAAATAATAATAATAATAATAATAATAACCTTTTTCCCTGTTTTTATTTTTCATTCCCTCCCTCTGCTGAAACGTTCGCCGCAAGCTACCTCTTCGGCTCCTCCTCGCTCTGCTATGCTCATCAGTCATCTGTGCTTTCTGCCTTCCTCCATCCTCTCAGTCTCTCTGTCTCTCGCATAGTTACAGGGACGCCACGGCACACGTGACCTCAGTGCATCTTCTTCCATCCGTGCTTTCGAGTCTCCGCCATTGCCTTCACTTCAGTGGTCGCCTCTGAATTCTGGCTATTATGATTCGCTTCCGTGGTCGCCTCTGGTATTTTTTCTTGCTCTTGTGAAACAGTTCTAATTTCTGAATAGTTTCATATTTTTACTTGCTCTGCGCCTCTGCTGTTTGAGAACTACTGAACTAGGTTAATGAATAATGATGGGATTCAATTGATCAATAATTTTTCTTTGATTGCAATGTTTCTCGAGGGCACACTACTTGAATAACAAACATAGAAATCCAAAACCCACTCTGGAGTTTCAGTCTTCCCTCTCTGAAATTTGGAAGCCGCTTTTTCCTTTGCTCCTTAAGTATATTGCCCTTCTTTGTTATAAAAGGGGTCTTTTCTCTTTTGGTTCCATTGTCAGGAGTGGGGTCAACATGTTAAGAGTTTTTTTATAGTTACTTTACCAACATTTTAACTATTAAAGATTTTCTATCATCTCACTCCCAGCCACTCACCCAATTGCATTTATTTAAAGGTTCTTGTTAAAGGTTCTTGTTGTGGGTCCGGTGAAGCTTGTACAGATATGGACAAAAATTTTGAAGGATTTTGACTACCAATCACTCAATTTAGAAAGTTGCTTATGTGTGATGATATTGTTTGTGGTGGTAAACTTTGTGTGTTAAGTGAGTACTTTTTACAAGTGGAAGTTCTATCTTTTGATTGAAAATTTCTTGGCTTGCACGAACAATTACTGCATAATTTCACTTTTGATGTATGTTTCTAATTAACTAATTTCATAAGGAGCCCCTATGTGATTATATATGTAAATAGATATTGAGAATTCTGTGACTTTATTATATCTATTAACCATAGGCAGTTCAAAATAGAGTTGCAATTCTATTTGACAAATAATGGACACTTGTAGTAGATAGTTCATGATAATAGTTAATTGTTTAAATTGTTTATAGGTTATTTGGAAAGTGATAAAATCTAAGAATAACTCAATGATGAAGAATAAAACAATTGATTCATTTTTCAAGAAGAGAGCTAGTGATTACATAAAGGAAGGTAACGTAGCTTCTACATTTTTACCGGTTGAAAAGCCTTGCCATGATCATCTAAGGTTTGAATGTAAGGAACAACCTTCTAAAATTCCTAAGGTTACTTCCAATGAATTTGATATTAGTTGCTTAGAGCGTGATCCAGGTAAACGCCCTCAAATATGGCAATATCATGTGAATCAAAGAGATGAAGTTCGGAGGGCTTATTTAAATTGGGGTCCATGCCGAGGAAAGAATCATCCAAGAAGATTTTAGTATACTTGGTTTGGTATATTTTTTTCTTGATTAGAGTATTCTCCTACTACATATGTTGCTTATTACTTGCCATGTTTTCTTTTTACTAAACCAAGTGGACGTCCTGGAGCGGATGTTTTTACTGTCAAAGGATTTCAAAAGTGGAAAAAAGTCCTTGATGGAAAAAATTGTGCTTTTCTCACTCATATAGGAGAAGATCCTTGCTCATCACATAACAAAGCAATGAAGGCTTGTGAAGACTTATTAAATCAACATGGGCATATCCATAATGTCTTTAATGTACAAAGTTCAAATCAAATTTTAAAGAACCAATTACGTCTTAAGACGTCTATTGATATAGTACGTTGGTTGACATTTCAAGCATGTGCTTTTAGAGGTCGTGATAAAACTTCAGAATCAAAAAATAGGGGTAACTTTTTTGAGATGATAAAGTTGTTAGCATCATAAAATGATGAAGAATCATCCAATGATGATTTAAAATACTTTTATTATAAATCTGAATATTTTTTCTTTTCTTATATATTTGATATTCTTTTCTTTTTTTATTTATATTCTCTTATTTTTTAATGTATTTAAAATTTTCCTTTAAAAAAAATTTCGAAGGCGCTGCCCTCCACTACTATTTGGCCCCCTCAAGTATTTTTTCCAAGTTCCATCCCTGGTGGTACTGGCAACATACGGGAGTAAAAAATAAAGATTTATTAGAAAAAGATTGTATATAAAATATTCAACAGTATAAATTAAGGAGATCTTAGTATGTATTAATTCAATGAAGATATATGTGATCAGAGAAAATATAGCAATTTAGTTAGGCTTGATTTTTCATCATTTTCAAGCCCGAGAATTTAGAGAACTTCTTTTTGAGAGTTATATAGGCGATGACATCAATGAAGGGTGGGTAGAAAAACATAACTAAAGCAGGGTTAGTAATATTTGCGTTGCAAAAGGCCGTGGTAAGGAAGTGCGATGCTAAGGAGAAAGATGATGCTTCTATATCAAGTCGAATTGACTTTAAAAATGATTGGCTTGTTGACTCAGGGAGTGGATTACACATAACAGGAGACGTGAAAAAGCTGCAAAATTTGTCAGAGGACAAAGGACCTTTAACGATGTTGAGGTCAGACGGCGAAACGTGTCCCGTAGCTCATGTTGGCAGTACGGTTGTCTCTTTGAATTCCATTGATAAGTTGCCACTTCAACAAGTCTATCATGTTCCAAGGGCACACAATCTTATCTCAGTATCACAATTAACATCTTCGAGTTACTTTGTCTTGTTCGGTCCAAAAGATGTAGAGTTATATCACGAACTTAACATTAGTGATGAGCCAGTAATGAAAGGACGAATGTTAGACTGGCTCTATGTGTTTTCAGTAGATTGAGTTAGGCCTTTATAAATAAAGTATTGGGTTGGATATTATATTATTACTCTACAAAAAGCTGGTTTATTTCCCTTGTCTTCCTTTGTTTTTTTTACCAACCATTTACCCAGTGTCATGCATCAATTCTGATTCAAGATAATTGTCCCCTTAGAGTCTATATAATATTGGGAAAATGCATATGGAGGCCCAAATAAGCAAGATAATCTTAAAAAGGGCCTAAACTAAACTCTTTGATCAGAAAAGGCCCTATGACCCTAATGGATATTAAGTTCAAACAGAAAATGACCATTTTACCCTCTTTATTAAAAAAATAAAAAGCAAATCTGATTATTCCCAAAATCACAATCTGTATTGGCCTGAAACGTATTACACGAGGAACAGAGGAGAAATCAGCAGCAAATGAAGAGCGAAAGGCAGAGAACACAAAGAACACATCGTTTTCCTGAAGCTTAATGTCATTTGTTGCTGCGTTGATGTGTTTGCTGGGGGGCTGAACATATATATTCCCAATCATCCACTGATGCGTTGATGTATTTGTTGTTCCTGAAGGTTTTTTTCAGTTAGAATGTTGGGGGGTTGAAAGGTTGAAGCTTGGTCAAAGTTACGTTATTATCGAGTAGGAAATAGGTAAGAAATACTAAGAATTTGATCAAGATATAATTATCATCATTCTAGTTAATCTTTAATCACTGGAGGGTAGGGGTGGATGCTCTGTTTTTTGCCTTGAAAACAGAGGGACATGTGTGTTTTTCAGTGGGATGAAGCTACATTTGGTTAAAAAATGCTGAAAATGGGATAGTTGTTAACACCTACTGTTTTAATTGTTAATTTGACTAATATTGTTGTTCATACAACCTGGATGCTAACAGATTATAGGTTGCTCTAGTTTTGGGCATGGAAACAAAGGAAGGTATGTTTGTTAGGGGGAATGATTGAATGTGAAAACAATGAAATTAGATTGTTGTTAATATCTATAATTTAAGTTGTTAATGTCATTGTTAAAGTTGTTAATACTATCTTTATGTTGCATATCATAATTAAAGATGGTCACTACTTCAGGGAAGAACCTATTACATTTCTTCTATGTGGGGGGTAACTTTGTATACGGGGGAGGACAAGAAAGCGATTATATTGATGGAATGGTAAGAACAAGATGCATTAATGAAGGAATAACATATGAGGAGTTACAAAGAATCATAATGTCTACTGATGTTGTTGTACGTGGCTACTGATATTGTTGTAAGTGGCTACTGATTGTGTTGTTAGTGTCTACTGATATTGTTGTAAGAAGCTACTGATATTGTTGTAAGTGGCTACTGATATTGTTGTAAGTGGCTACTGATATTGTTGTTAGTATCTACTGATATTATTAGAAGAGGCTACTGATATTGTTGTAAGTGACTACTGATATTGTTGTAAGTGGCTACTGATTTTGTTGTTAGTGTCTACTGATACTGATGTAAGAGGTTACTGATATTGTTGTAAGTGGCTACTGATATTGTTGTTAGTGGCTACTGATATTGTTGTTAGTGTCTACTTATATTATTGTTAGTGTTTACTGATATTGTTGTAAGAAGCTACTGATGTTGTTGTAAGTGCCTACTGATATTATTGTTAGTGGCTACTGATATTGTTGTTAGTGTCTACTGATATTGTTGTAAGAGGCTACTGATATTGTTGTAAGTGGCTACTGATGTTGTTATAAGTGGCTACTGATCTTATTGTTAGTGTCTATTGATATTGTTATAAAAGGCTATTGATGTTGTTGTAAGTGCCTATTGATCTTGTTGTAAGTGGCTACTGATATTGTTGTTAGTGTCTACTGATATTGTTGTAAGTGACTACTGATATTGTTGTTAGTGTTTACTGATATTGTTGTAAGAGGCTATTGATATTGTTGTAAGTGGTTACTGATATTGTTGTTAGTAGCTACTGATATTGTTGTTAGTGGTTACTGATATTGTTGTAAGTGCCTACTGATATTGTTGTAAGTGCCTACTGATATTGTTGTAAGTAGCTACCGATATTGTTGTTAGTGTCTACTGATATTGTTCTAAGAAAGTGACTACTGATATTGTTGTAAGTGGCTACTGATATTGTTGTCAATGACCCGTTTATTGTTGTTAAGGGGTACTATTATGGTTGTCAGTGGGTACTGTTATGGTTGTTAGTGGGTACTGATATTGTAGTTAATGGCCCCTGTTATTGTTGTTTGCGAGGATTGATATTCCTGCTACAAATGACTGATATGACTTATACCAATGACTGAACAAATACCTTGAAGAAATGGCCCCTGTTATTGTAGTTAATGACCCCTGTTATTGTTGTTAATTGACCCTGTTATTGTTGTTAACGGCTTCTGTTATTGTTGTTAATGGCCCCTGTTATTGTTGTTAATGGCCTCTGTTATTGTTGTTAATGGCCCCTGTTATGCAGTTGGCATTCCGTGAAGAAATATCAAAACATAAGCAACAATTTAACAAAACATAAGAAAAAATTTGCTCTTGTCATTCAACAAAAATTGTGAAATTAGCATCAGTAGACAATTTACACAAGAACAAATAGTGAAGGTCATATTGTTATAAATACAAAGTTGCCATAACTACATATTTGTCATCAACTACAATGTTTCCTAACAAGTATTCCCTAATGTGTCTTCGTTCCTCAAATTGGCCGAATAATTCTTCAGTGAATAGGTTGTATCCAGAAAATCTTGGATCCCTTTTTGAAGATTCCTCCATGTTGCTTCTTGTATTAAAGTCCGTGTACCTACAACAATTGTAAATGAAGTTCAGAATACAAGTGTTGAAGTCTACAATTAACTTCATGTCCAATACAATATAAGTGATTTCACCAAACATAATTCAGAACATGAGTTCAAGCCAACCACATTTAACCAGAACATGAGCACAAGCCAACCACATTTCCACATTTAATCAGAACCACAATTGAATAATAAGGCAATCCTCAAATCAAAATTCATCAAATCAAGCCTCAGCCTAGCATGCTTAAATTCGAAATCAAAATCACAGACCCGTCAAATTGCAATTTTCAGTATGACAACAATAACAATTTAGAATCAAACAACCTATGTAGGTCATTAAAAACTCAAATTTTAATGACCCAAATTCCCTAACTACCCTTAATTTCCATGTAACAGCAACTTTGGGATCAGAATACAGGTAACAAGCTCATATCCGCTGTCATAACAAAAGTTGGGTGTTTTATGAACTATATCTTTGTGACCTGCTTTCAAATAGACTTGTCTTGATATCACAACAAAAACTTCATGCCTACGTACCAATACAAAATATGAATCAGATATCATAATGAGCATAATTAGCAGATCCACAATTAAAAATAACATACAAAACCACTTCATTTGTTCTCTCATACTAACAATGCAGTATATGTAATTATATAGTATTATAGTTCTAGAGAGGAAAGATACTTTTTCAATTCCTTCCCAATTTGCTAGACGAGCGAAGTGAGGCTGGTGCCTGCAATTGTGATTAGTTGATAAGACCTTAAATTGACGCATGTACATGGGAGTTTATATCTGTATATAGTATTTTACCAAGTAAACTGGAAATAGGAAATAAACTGGAAAGGTAGCATAGACATACATTTTGGCATAGCCTTGAAGTCCATTTGCAAGACCTCTATCATAAAGCTTTTGGACAAGCCTGCGGCTTATAAATCTGTCCCCTATATGCAAAGAAGAATACAAACGCTTTGAATTTCAGTTGAGGTGAAATCATAGGCAAAACCACAAATATTTTGATCATTCATTATTCAGTAATATTGAATAAGCAGTGAAACTCATAAAGCAAAATGTTTCAAGGAAAATTATTCAGTACAGAATAGAATTTCATATATGAAGTACATATAACTAGTATGTTGAAGGCAGGGGCGGAGAAGGGGGGGCTAGGGTGGGCCCCCACCCCCCTAAAAAAAAATAAAATAAAATAATAGGAGGAGTGGTTTTTTGATAGATAAATAATAGGCCCAACTTTGTTTTTTTTGGTTCAGTGAAGGGAGTATACAGATATCAGTCTCGAACTCGCAACCCCAAAGCATTAATGAAGAATGACCCAGAAGGCTACGAAGGAGATTGATGGCCCAACTTTGTTTTCAAACAAGACAAGCTTGAATGAAATTTGGTGGAGCCCACCAATTGACAATTATCATTAGTTGATCGGCACAGTCACATACACACTACTCTAAAAAAATAAACCCCTAACTTGATCAACCTCCCTTTTTTCATTCATTCCACAGGATCCTCGCATAGTCCGACGTACGGTGACACGGACAGAAAAAAAAACAGTCGCACAGTCACACCCATAGAATATTAGGGTTTAGGTAAATGATATAGTTTATCTTTCTAGTCTCTTATATTTTATTTAGATAGAATTTATTTTATGAAAAATTTAGGGATTTGTTAGATTTTGAAGTCTTGAGGCTTCTTGATAATTATTTTGCTTTTAATGTTAGATTTTGATCAAGAACAGGCTTCAAAATAGAATGAAAGACCAATTTCTTGATGATTCTTTGATTACATACATTGAAAAAGAAATTGTTTTGAGTTCCAGCACAGATTCAATTATAGATGAGTTTAATAATATGAAAACACGTAGGGTAAGAGTCAAGTGAAATTATTTTAATTTTTGTACTATATTTCTCTTAATTTTTTGTATATTGAGTCTATATTGTATTTCAAATACTTTTATTTCTTATATAATATTTTATAATCTCGCCCCCTGTCATTCAAAATCCTGGCTCCGCCTCTGGTTGAAGGTGTATCTGGGGCCTTCCAACTTTCAAATGCCTTCTATCATGTTTATATGTTTCAAAATTGAAATATGTACCAAAAATTTCTACCTTGCTTTCCAAAAATTACCACACATTTAAAAGAGACATAGAGGCTAAGATACAAAAATCAAACTACCTACACAAAATTCAACGATGTTCTAAATTATACAGGTACTCATTGACTTTCCACTATCAAAAATAAAAAAAATTCAACAATGCAAATTTCAAGGAAGACCTGGCAGATATAGATGATGCAAAACTCAAAAGTAACAAGAAGATGTGTAATTAGAATTTTTGTTCAAGCAAACAAGATCTATAAAAGAGTCTTCTATTATCTGTTAGGGCTCCATCCAGTGGAAATCAAACTCAAACGAAACAAAAATAAAAACAGGACAAAACAAAATAAAAAACATCAGAACTTGGCTATAGAATAAGAATTTAAAATCTTCATGGAAAAAAAAACTAAAAATTAAATGTGTAAATTGGGTATAGAGTCAAATGTCCTGTTTTAAACAGTTAGGAATGTGAGTTATTAGCAGTGTCTAAGGCCTAATTTGGTTACATGGAATCTCTTTCTATAATATTAGTATAATTCTTTATTATTTCCTCGTAATTGTAAATCAACAATACATTTATATCATCAATATCTATTCTTCTCATATAATCCTTTTTGGAATTTCATTTTCCCCTTCTTTTCCAATAGTTTGATCTCTCACTCTCTGCTTTTTAAATTTTTGCCACTAGCAGCTTGTCATGAGAGAAGGGAAATCGATTCCACCAGATTCACATTTCAACACGTTACTCCTAACATCACAGACATATACCTCAAAATCTCTAATACACACAAATTCCGACCCCAAATTATTCAAATTGTGTATACAGATAAAAGTCAAATTTAAAAATTCACATCATCACAGTCAATACATAAGCCAGCTAAATTATAGCAAAAAGCAAAGAGAACCGAAATCCCAATGCAAAGTCTACATAATGACTCAGAGCCAAATTCAGTTTAATATACACAAATGAACCATTATAAGGATAATGTTTAATGGCCACAACTCCTAGTCACTATGATTAAGTGATAACATTTATATTGCAGTCATAAAACCAATATTCCCGTAACAACATACTGCATTTCATACCACCATTCTAAGTTCTAACGGCCGACTATAACAAAGTTCATAAAACCAAAAAAATACAGACAACAATACCCCAGTTGTAGGATAATGTTTAACTCAAATTGTATGGTGATTGAAATAGACAATTTTTTAACCACTCACTGTCCAATTATAAATATAAATTATAAATCACTTGTAGGATAATAAATAATATGTTGTCAATTATACCCCAGTTGGCTATATAAAAATGTGGTGGAAAAGCATTAAATTTACAAATGAAACAAATCTAAATTGGCAAAAGTTCAAGGTGATATTCAGTCAACACTATTTTCCAACAGCCTTACAATCCTTACTTAAGGAGACAGAGATCTATGCCTATCAACAAGGTGACTTGGATGTAGATTTGTTTAGTCAAGTATAATGCTTATGGCCAGTCATAGAGGAGGGAAAAATGGATGGTGGAAAGATTTCTGGAGCAAAGAGATAAACGGATAAAGAGAAAATATGCACTTTAACCCGGTTCTTGGTTTGGAAGAATGAGGTACAAGTGTTTAAATTCAAACCGTTAACTGTATTAACAATATGCAAAAAATATACTTTTTTCGTTAAAATTTATATTAAAATATTATTATTATTGTATTAATCTACCTTTCATCATATTAAATTCCTAATTCGGCCAAATATATTTATAGATATTTGTAGCAAAAAATATGTTTAAAAAAATTTAAATTATAAATATAGATGAGTTATACAGCCTCTCAAACTTATATCATTTATACGGTATAATAAACAAAAATATCTGTTTAAAATTATTTTTAGCCATTTAAAAAAGATGAAAAAGGTTCAATAAATAGGATTGAAAATTAGAATAAACAAATTTTATAATATATTAAATTTTATAACATTTTGAAAATTTTAGAAATATATGTATCAAAATTATTTTTGGTTGCATTAAAAAAGGATTTTCTTAAAAAAAGATATCGTTTTCTTAAATTTTTTTAATTGTTTGAGAGATTGTATTAACTCATTTAAATTTAAATTTTGATATATTTTTTTTAACAAACATTGAAGAAACTTACTCAAATTTTTAAAAGTTTGTGATATTTATAAGTTGTCGATTAAAATAAAGGATTTAGCATTAAGCGTAAATTAGTAAATAATTTTTTTTAATCCACGTGTGTGAACATTGCACACTCCATTCTTTTTTAGTCATATTAATTGTTTGAAAAAAATGGATATTTTAATTTCTGATCTAAAGCATAAGCTTCAAACCATTCAAAAAATGGAATAGTTACTTCATATTTTTCAAGAAAACTGTAGAATTTTTCCTGGATTTGTTTTCTCAACAATCCTTGGAAGTATTCTAAGAACCAGTCTCTTTACAAATTAAAGTGTTTTCTTTGGAGTAGAATTCCTTTTACTAACTCTGTTTGTTAATTTGAAATTCTTTTTCTAAAACGTTTGGATCGCCTAAAGATGAATAGGTTGGTGACTCTATTGATCTTGAGTCTTCCTCTTGATAGTTTGCATGAGAAATATTACCCGAATTATCAATCCCTTCAATTGAGACATTTGTGGGTAATGGGTTTGTTGTTGCTACCAATGGAGGTAGCAGATGAATAATAGAAGGAACGGTTTGTTCAGAAGAACAAGAATGTCTTGGTAATTCAGAGTTTACAGATATGAAAATCCGCAAACCTTAAAGATACAAATCTAGGGATGAAAGAGGAATTTATAGGTCTGTCAAAGGATAATTTAACAGTTCCTATTTGATTTTGTGAAATTCGACTTATTTGAGGAACGGATCTTGGTATGGCTTGAACAACCTTTTTCATAACCCGATTTTGTGGTAAGATAAGATCTTTCCACATGATAGTTTGAGGAATTGTGATGTTTGTGTTTGTATGGTAAGTGAGGAAGACAACAATTTGTCCATTGTTAGGTAGTCTCTAATCTGTAGAAGCTAAAGAGTTTGAGACCTTATACTGTATCCTATACATTAGGGTATTAGGTATAGATCATGATTTCATCTTGAAACCATTAAGTTTAACGTTGAGTTTGAGGACTTCAAGGATATGTCTATCTTTTAAATATTCCATCTGATAACTATACATTATAAATATTTTTTTGTGATTTTTTTAAATTTTAACTTTTTTTATTATTTTTTTAAAATTTTGCGACGAAATTGGGTTCCATTGCAAAACCTAAAAAAGGGTTTTGCGAGGGAATTTTTTTCGTCGCAATTGTGAGGCCTTTTTTGCGACGGACAAATTTCATTGCAATCCTATTTTGCGACGGAATTTTTCTGTCACAAAAAACCAATTTTTTTGTAGTGCATGAAGTCCAAATTCTGCAGCTGCCAAAAGAGAATTGGCAAAATTGTAATGCCTTGCATCTCTAAGCCAGACTAAGCTAGAAGCTTTTAAACCTTTCCGCACAAGTGGTTTAAAAGTAATTTATACACAACTGATGTGTAAGAAATTGTAAGTTTGCTTGTGTTTGGAAATGGAGTTTTGGGAGAGAAGAAAGAATTCTTCTTTCTCGAGTTAGATAGAGATGGATTCTTCTACAGTCTTGATTACATAATCAGACTTTAAAAACCAACTCTTTTTTATTTGAAAAAGGTTGTTGTTGTCATTCGGAAGAAGAGTCTAATCATCAATTGTTTGGTTTATATCTTTGAATTGAATTTCTTCATCAAAGATATTGTTTGTTAAGGAACAAGATCCCTCATGATTTAAGGAAGAGTTTGGGGTGGAAGAGGAGGAAGTGGAAGAACAAAGAGAAAAGGAACAGAAAATAGAAAACATGATAAAAATAAACAAACAGAAATTAAAAACAAGAAATAGAAGTGTAGAAGAGAAAGAGCGAAAAGATAAAGGTGCAAAAAGGTAAAGAGCGAAGAGATATATCGTGCCAGGCCAACCACTGATGTGCTTAAAACAACACAACAATATATTATCTCCGGGTGCAATTTCCTTGTATAGCACTCGTTCAACCTACCTACCTTGCCTCATCCAGCATGATATTCCATCTAACAAACACATTCCGTCCACAACTGGTTAATACATATAACCCCACAAAATCATGTTTTCAAGCTAGAATCTGAACATACCTAATTTAGTAACAAAACATCATGAGAGGGTAACCTCCCAGTCCATAATTAATTAATACATCCCCCGTCCTTTTGGTGTGTGTGTGTGTGTCTGTGTATTATTTAAAAAATATTTACCTTTAAATCCTATCAGTTATTTCCTAAAAAAAAATTCCAATCTAGTAAGCTTCTTTCTCGTACTCGTTTATTTCCTTACAGTTATTAACACAGAAATGTAACACTAAATAAGAAAACTTTGTTCTAATCTATACAAGTCAGATTATTGTTGTTTTAAATTTTTTATTTTAATTTGTGTCAATAATATTTTTAAACTAATTTATAATATGTGAAAAAATTCATTTCAATTTCATTTAGACACGAAATCTCGTATGATAAAATAAATATTTTAAAACATAAAAAATGAAATTATATAAATTTAGTTTCCAACCTTCAGAGCAATTGACGTATATATGCACACCTTCTGCTTTAAATATTTGTATTGGACTAAATGATACAATAAAAATTTTCTATATTAGCCAATCTATTGGAAATACAGTAAATTGGGCTCAATTCAGATTATGATTGGGCCAAAAGTCAATACAGGAAAAAAGTTTTTTATAGCAGATTTTGCTCCGATCATAAGCCCCATCGTAACCACCGTCATATCTAGCACTACCGCAGCTTTCATGACTCCCTAGTTATTCATCTTCACTATTCCCCAATCAACTGATAAATCCCTCCGATGATGGCTACCTTCTTCTCCGACGACAAGGTCACTTACCAGTTCTTTCACCTCCTTGGGCACTTGAATGGAAAGAACATGATAGGGAAATTTGGCTCGGATCTCACTTGGGTTTGAATCTTCAGAATGTTTGATGGCTTTGTGAAAATTTGGCTCCGATTGTACTAATATCCTGTACTACGTACCTCCGGTCCATATATCAGCTAAAAGGGTTGAGAAATAAAGATTTATCATTCAAACCAACTTATTTATCTTTCTTTACTGATTTTTTCGTCATTAGGTTCTAGTGTGTAAATAATATTATTCTGTCTCCGATTTTATTTTTTTTTGTTAATAATTAAAGGATATAGAGGTAATTTGGACCAAATTCTAAATCCCTAATTGAATTACATAATCTAATTAATAATTTATTAACTTTAGTAACCCAAATTAGAATTTAGGTAATTCAACCATTTTTATTTGAGATTTTCCCATTTAAAAATAGTTTCAATTATATAAAGTTTAATACACAACAATTATTTCGACTATAATTTTATACAATCTAGTTTTTTTTTTTTTAAAAAAAAAAAGAACATATTCCACCATCAAATAATGATATCACGTCCCAATAATTAGGGATAATTATTTTTAGTTGAAATTCTTTATGTTTGAATTTGAATTTTTTTTTTTCAGTTACCCTTTTTTGCAATACCTAAATTAGCCGCCATTTTTTTAGCATATTTGATCATATCTCTGTATTTCTTTTCAGATAAGTAACATACACAAGTCTTATTATTGTTGTTTTAAATTTTTCATTTTAATTTGTATCAATAATATTTTAAAAATAATTTAGAATATGCAAAAAAAAAAAATCACTTCAATTTCATTTAGATACGAAATCTTGTATGATAAAAATTTTAAAATAAAGATCTTAAAAAATAAAAAATGAAAATATATGAATTTAGTTTCCAACCTTAAGAGCAATTGGCGTATTTATACATACCTTCTGCTTTAATATTTGTATTGGACTAATTCATACAATACAAATTTTATATATTAGCCAATCTAAAGGAAATACTGGAAATTGGGCTCAATTCATATTAAGATTGGGCCGAAAGTCAATGCGGGCAAAAAAACTTTTTTTTAAAAAAAGTCCAAATTTTTAGGAAATTCCTGAGACCACATCGAGATCAGGATAGCAACCCGAGCACTTCTTCAAGACGGGACCAGGAACTGGGTTTAAAATAAAGGTGTGGTAGGAAAATCATTTTCTCATGTTACATATATATGAAATAGTGGGACCTATATATACATATATTAATTCATATATATTTATGTGGGTCTCACCATTTCATGTGTGTAGGAAACTTTTTTTTCTCATGTAATATGAGAAAACCAAAACCCTAAAATAAAATATGACAAGTGTGTCCCCCCACCAAATAACATGCCATAAAAAAAATTTAATCAGAAAATATCACCTCTGCTATAAAAAAAAAATTTGTATTTGCCGTATTTTTATTTATTTCAAACGAAGTTTTTTATTACATACCGAAAAAACTATAAATAGGGACCTCGTTGCAAAAGAATCTCTGATGTTTATAACGAGCGCCATTCACAAGCTTGAATAGTTGAATTTCACTGACCGTCTCACTACTGAGCTTGAGTGATAGGATTCGAATGCCTCTGCGCATGTTCTTGGTAAACGATTCATTGAATTCCTTCTCTGTCTTCGTTCTTGATTCACGCCCTCAATATGCATTCCTTACGTGGCCATAGACATCTTGATTTTTCTTAATTGTTATTCATTGGTAGCTTAGTTTGGTCATGTACTTTGAATTGCATTGTCTGTTATTTTGGTTTGGCTTTTCTTGGTTCTAAGACGTTAATCCTTCTCATTGTCTTTCTGGGCATGTAATTTTCTTTTTCTTGATATTTTTCTTCTTGGTCGTTTCTTGAAGGGAAATTCGATTCGTTGTTTCTTGCGGGTTGAAAGCTTAATAGATTGGGGTGAGGGAAGATATGGGAAGGTTGTTCTCGATCGATCGGGAAGGAGATTCCTACAGCTGCAATCACTGCAATACGCCTCTTGCCCTTGCCAATGACGTCATTTCAGGGGTTTAATTTCTTTTCCCTGAGACTTGACTCTGACTTTCTGTAATTTGATTGTGTAGTTTTCTTGTGGACATTTCTAGGCTTTCTCTGGTGAATAGATATAAGCTAATAAGCTAACTAGTTAATCCCGCTATTGGGGTGATAGGGGGCACACAATGAACCTGAAAGGGAAGGAGAGGAATTTAAATAAGCGAAAAATCGAACATGATCGGATAATATATTCTTACCTCTTAATCATTTTGTGTTATCTTTGAAGCACTGTAATTTAAATAAGGAGTTGTATCTGTGTTTGTCTCAGAGCCTTTAATGTGTTTTGAACTTTTACAGTAACACTCAGACTAATACGCCGAACTGCCCTGTTAGGAATCTAGTCTTTAGACATCAGTTACAATTCTTCAATGTCATTTATCGTGCCAATTCTTCATCTTGTTGTGTTGATATATTCTTCTGTTGTAATCTGATTCTTTGACTGTAGAAGGATCTTTTCTTTGTAGTAGAACACGCATATTTTGGAAAGAGTGGGAAAGTCTGACTTTATACACCTTGTCTTGAAGTGATAATTGTTGTTCATATTTGAAATGATGCCTGCATGAAATGCAACTTACGTTGTCTAAGGAAATTCCTTGCATAAATGACTCTGGTAATCCAATGATGAGATCATTTTTCTAATTTCCTTATTCTAATTGGTGCAGCACATAATATAGTGGCACAATCCTTCAATCAGTCTTCTTGAATAGCAGAACTTGGCAACTTTGTTTATATATCCATCAGACTCAGAGTATGCCAATTTTTCAATCATGAAGTTGTGGGATTACAATCTTTTGATTGAAAACTCCACTCAATGTTCAGTATTTTGTCACATTGTGGTTCTTTCTAAGCAATATAGTTGGCATTTTTTATTTCCATATTGTTTTGTCTACAGAATTTTTTAACTTATTAGTCTTGTCTTGTGACTTCTTGCAACCTAGAAAATGGAATCATGCACGCAATCTAACTCTGCTTCCTTTTGTTTTCTCCATTCACAGTCTTTCTATTTTCAGCGTGGGAAGGGTTACTTGTTTAATAATGTGTAAGAGTTATTTGAAGTTGACAAAAGCATTAGAAGTTAGGGGTGTAGATTCTATTTATGCTGCTATGTTTATAATCTTAAAATTTATAGAAGTTGCAATGTCTTAAGAGAAACCGAATAACGTGGCACATGCTTCGTCAGTTCACCTTGAATGTGTTCATGGGGAATCATTCAAGATTGCAAAATTTCAAGTTTTGGTGTAATGTCAGGGTGAACTTATGAGGACTTTTTTTGGCATCCTGCGTTCTCTTCTTTATGACAGTGTGAATGTCACATTAGGAGACGAATATTCGCGGCAGATGATAACGGGACGGTATACTATTGCTGAAATATTTTGGGTCAAATGTGGGTCCAATGTTGGATGGAAATATGTAAGGGATCATCTTTTTAAGAGCTCATTATTTGGGGTTTACTTGTTTTATTGTCATGTTGTTGTTGTTGTGAAGTGTTCTTTAATGCCTATTTCACTTTTGTTCATCGAGGTGTCTGCACAACGGCAAACTGAGCAGTACAGAGTAGGAAAATTTATTCTTAAAAGGTAACCAGTCCATTATGTTATTCTTGAGTTCGCAAACTTTCCTCAAGTTCAAATCTTCTCTTCGGGCAATCTTAAGACTTAAGAGTGTACTCCTTCATATAAGTTTGATGCATTTAGAACTTTAACTCTTGAAAATGCTTTCCAAAGGAATCAAACATAGATTAGTATGGATACACCATCTTTGTTTATCAACTGAGCGGATCCCATTGATATTAGATTGTTATCTCTGGTTCGGTTTACCATACCATTCATTACATTGACCTTTATTTTTTAGGCGGCTCATTGATATAACCTCTTTGGTGATATGATCTGTTCCTGAGTAGGTTTATGGTTCTTGGCCCTGATGGAAGTGAAAACGTGCCACCGGTATGAAGTGGTTGTCCACCACATCTGATGCTTGATTTCGCTCATCTTAGGATAATTTCATTTCATACTTGAATTTTACCTTCTGTATGTTAATATTCTCTTTTAAATGCTCCATAATCATAATTAGAATAGGTTGCTTTGATAGTTTAAACTGAGGAGCCTGTTGCTCCTTTCTTAGCTAGCTAGTAATGGTTACTTTTTCCCTTGGCTTCATTGAATATGAAATTGCTGAAGCGAAGAAACTTGAAGCAGCCTTGGTTGAATAAAAAATTTGTCTTTCGCGATAATGATAGTTCACCATGTTGAAGACAAATTCAAATTAGGGTGATTCCCGGTGATTTTGAATTTTCAATGAATACTAACTTACTTTTGTAATGTGAGTTAGGTCTACGGATTTGCGTAAACATTTTTTTTATGGCAACTCAAATAGGCACTTAGACTTTGGCTTGTAAGCATGCAAACCAGATTTTTAATGATTCAATAAATTCATATATTTTGAAATTTATAAAGGATTTTGTCGAGTGTTTTTTATAAGAGCTTAAAATTTAAATTGTGTTGGTCCATTTTATAAGAGCTTGAGTTTTTTTTTTCATTTTTACTTTTAATTAATTATATATATTGCATTAATTAAAAAGTCTGTGATACTCATATTTACTTTATTTCTATCTCTTAATTACCTCTTATAAATAAAAACATATTTACAAAACAAAGTTTATGTAAGACATATTTGTTATTTTTAATAAAAATATGGACCATTTTGTTTTTATAGGATCAAAACCTATAGTTTGAAACTTTATGGACCAAAATGAAAATGAAGACAAAACTTGAAAAATGAAAAATGTTATTAACAGTAAAATAAAAATATAAAAAGTGTGGTTTTTACCCAACGAAGAACATGATACACGTATAATTTAAAATAATATCCTTATTAAATTCTTATTACCATGTTTTCCGTACTCTACATTAAAAATTATATATTGTTATAAAACTAATGAAAAGAAAGAAAGGAGGAGTAGTTCTTATTCATGGGTATGAATACATTGTTTACATGGCCTCTAATTATGGGCATCCAAGAGTCACAAGGATTGACAACCAAGGATTACAAGGATTGACAATCAAAGGTCATAAAGCTTACCAACCAAGAGTCGCAAGGGTTAACAACCAAGAGTCAATTGACATCCACATAATTAATATATTCATAACACTCCCCTTGGATTTCTATTATGAATGTGTCTCATTAAAAACTTTAACTAGAAAAACCCCAATGGGAAAAAAAACTAGCTAAAGAAAAGAGTACATCATCCATTAATACACTTTCTATTCTAATGCTACCTCATTAAAAACCTTTCTAGGAAAATCCAGTGGGACAAAACCTAGATAAAAGAAAAAAAAAAAGGTACAACATATATCGTCTCCCCCTCTTAATTACATCATATACGCTTCCCCTGATGACAACATTGCATCCAATGTCTTTGCATTGGTAAAGAACTATATTATGATACACTAGTGCTCCAATAACAGTAAGATATGGTACTTCTGAACCAAGTAGTTCTTTTTCAACTTCTTTCATTTCAATTTCTTTCTTCGAACAATTAATTGTCTTTTGAAGCTCTTCAGGAGTTCTAATGATGTTGATATTATCAACATAAACAAAAATTCTTTTCATAAAAATGTATGGGCATATTGGGTCATTTTTGTACCCTTCTTTCAAATAATATTTGTTGGGATAATTATACCACATGTGCCCTGATTGCTTCAAGCTATACAGAGACCTATTTAACTTAATTAAGTATTGTTCTCGAGAGCTTGAATTAGATGCTTCTAACATCTTGAGTCCTTCAGAGACTTGTGCTTTTGGCACATTAAGTCCTTCAAGGACATGTGCTTCTGGCACCTTAAGTCCTTCGGGGACATATGCTTCTAGCACTTTCTGGATGCTTTAAAGATTTTTATGCAATCTTCATAATTTAACGAGTCATATCATAGGCTATAATAATAACTAACAAACACATAATTTTCTTTCATAAACTGCCAGACTAATACAAAATTATTGTATTCACCACAAAATCACATCATAATCATATTAGGCTTTGTGAATATCTTAATTTTCACACAAAAATTTATATATCCTATTGCTGAAATATTTTGTGCCCAATGTGGGTCCAATGTTGGATGGAAATATGTAAGGAATCATCTTTTTAAGAGCTCATTATTTGGGGTTTACTTGTTTTATTGTCATGTTGTTATTGTGAAGTGTTCTTTAATGCCTATTTCACTTTTGTTCATCTAGGTGTCTGCACGGCAAACTGAGCAGTACAAAGTAGGAAAATTCATTCGTAACCAATCCATTTTGTTATTCTTGAGTCCACAAACTTTCCTTGAGTTCAAATGTTCTCTTCGGGCAATCTTAAGAGTGTACTCCTTCATATAAGTTTGATGCATTTAGAACTTTAACTCTTGAAAATGCTTTCCAAAGGAATCAAACATAGATTAGATGGATACACCATCTTTGTTTACCAACTGAGCGGATCCCATTGATACTAGATTGTTATCTCTTGTTCAGTTTACTATACCATTCATTACATTGACTTTTATTTTTTAGGCGGCTCATTGATATAACCTCCTTGGTGATATGATCTGTTCTTGAGTAGGTTTATGATTCTTGGCCCTGATGGAAGTGAAAACGTGCCACATGTGAAGTGTGTGTCCACCACATCTGAAGCTTGGCTTCGCTCATCTTAGGATGATTTCATTTCATTGGGGTTTTTGTTCAATTCGGTCCATTAAGCAAATTGTACCAATTTTGAGATGTGTGTAGGTTCAAATACCAAAAATATAATACACTATCATCTTTGTCTTCATTTAATCGGCCTTCTAAGATTGAAGAGGTTTGTTATCATATTAAATTGATACAGTCCTACCCCTTGTCCTTGGCTCAACTGACAAAGGGGTCGAACACTCTCACCAAAAGGAGAGGGTTCGATCCTAGAGTTGGTCAAAGCGCTAGGGGGTATCCTAGCTCTTGGGTGCCTAGGTAAACGCCTGAAGGTAATAGACGGCTCGCCTTGCCCAACATTGGTATCACTTAGGAGGAAGGGAGATTTCACTCTGCCCTTGGATTGTGGGTGAACCCAACCCCTTTCCTAAAATTTTTATACCAAAAAAAAAATGATAAAGTCCTAAAAAAAAGCATGTTCTGATGTGTAGCGAATTTTTATAATTGTGGTAAATAATTTCAATTACATTAGACTCACAATACCCAATTATGATGGCAGGATATTTTTTTTTTTTAAAAGTACCCTACTTAAATTTGACCAAGTAGTACTTCATATCATATAGTTATATGAAAAAGATATACACTGTTGACAAATATGATTTACTAAAAAATAAATAATTTACTAAAACTATGAGGTTATCAGAGAATATTTATATATGTATTTTCAGTAGATTTTAGAATTTTCCAGGATCTGATTCAATGGAAATGAGTCACGTTCATTCGTAAAGTTTTTACATTGAGGAAGCAAGTTTATATTCTATTCAATTTTTTTTTTTCCTTAAAAAAATCTAACAAGCATGATCAGAACACTGCATGGCATGTTTTTTTGGTCACTACATGAAGGTATGGCGACAAAGGCTTTAATTAAAAAGTTGGTGTAATTCAGAAGCTGAGTTTTGTGTGGCAGAATAGAAGAATGTTGAAAGAAATAATAATAATTAAAAAAAAAGTGTATAATTAATTGTAAGTGAAGGAAAGTCCCTGAACATGCACTTGCCTGTGTCCCTCGCAACACAGAGCACACACATGCCTTTACTTCACACTTTCGTAACAAAAACATGCAAATTATTTAAACACTTTTGTTTATACTATGATGAGTTCAAGCAACCTTTTTTTATTTTAAAAAAAAGTAATTCTTCAATGAAATTAATTCTGCAAATCAAATTAATCAGGCAATGAGAAATGGATTGATCAAATCACTCAGTTTAGATCTTGATCACTCGAAGTTGGAAAAAAAACAGAGAGAGATCTTGGCTCCAAGGATATTACGTTTAAATCCAAGCGTAAGTGGCTAGTGAATATTGGATGGAATCAAATCAATAATATATGACTCCTACGTATATGTTTTTTATAGGATTTTTTTATTTAAAGGTATAATCTGTTTTGAGACTTAGAACATAAAAAGTTATCATCTCTATCAATAAGTGTATTTTTAATATTTACATTTTTTTTATTTAGTCAAGGATATAATATGTTATGAGATTTATGGTATGTTTGGTTTGTGTGAAAGAGATGTGAGGGGACTAGAGGAGGCTAATATTAGCCCTAAACATTAGTTTCTCTTCCCTCCCCTCTCTTCCCTCAAACCAAACACACTCTTGGAGTGTAAAGAATTATTTCTTTTATAAACAAGTGCACTTTTAATATTTAAATTTGTATTCTATTTCTTACTGAGATGAAGTCATTTGTTATCTCAACCAACAATTTATTAATGTTTTTTTTTTACAATTTAAGTTTGCATAAAAGAGATTATCACTCGATTAGTTTATTCATATTTACCATATTTATCGAAAATCAAATCTAATTGATGATATTATTGCAAAGAGGAGTCTTTTGTTAGAGAAATGGATATTTCTACGTGATATGACTTGTGAATATGTTTTGGAGGTCTCATGCTAAATGGAGTCTTTGAGATATTTATCTCTATATTTGAGTAATATTTAATTTGGTTTGGGTTTAACCCCTCTTTATTGTTGGGGGGAAAAACCTTGATCGATGATATACTCAATGGTTCAATTTTTTTAAGAAAAAAATTGTACATCTACTGTGATTTATTAGTCAAAGATCTAACTATTATCACCAATAAATTTTTAGGGAATGACATACTGAGAAATGCCCTGAATGACATGGGCAAAAAAAAAAAAAAACTTGTTATTCATCATCCTCAATTTATTTTATGATCATATTTTTAGAAATTTGAAGAGAAAAAATTAAAATTTTGCTTTTATATTATATTTTGCAACTGACTAACTAGTTGTAAATATTATGTGTTTGTAAAATTTCAAACACAGAGAAATTGATTCATTTGTGTGATTTGACCCTGAGAATAAAAAAGTTGTGTAAAAATTCATACAATATAATATCTCACAAAAAGAAGAATTCAATTCGATATAACAATCAAATCGTGCTCATTTATCATCTATTATTATTATTATATCAATGTGACTCTATTATACTTTCTCCGGTCCTAAAAATAAGATAAGACTTATAGTGTAAATCACATTATAAATATTGTCTTATATTTAGGTTAGGAGATAATATTAAATTTCATTATCTTTCAATTCGATCATGTCGTTGATGTCTTGTTTTTCTTTCGTAATTATTTTAATCTCATCCACTATTTTATTACGACGTGTCTTCATAATAAGTAGTATGATGGAAAATCGTTGAATGACATTTCTAAATATAAACAAATAAAAACGGTTATAAATGTGAGTAATTGGATGTTGTAAACTAAATTAATGATTTAATTTCATTTATAACTATTTAAAATATTATTTTCATCACAATATCTCTTATTACTTTTCTTTTCTTTCTTTTTTCGCCAAAGAATAACATATCTTTCATTATATCTATTCATCACAATATTTTTTTTATGTCAAATAAGACTATCCCCCCTTTTAAGTGTTTGGTTTGAGCTGAGTGAGGGGAGGGAGAAAAGAGAAACTTTTTCTCTCATCTTCACTAAATAATTCATGAAAAATTTATAATATTCCAAAAAGATATTCTCAACAAAAAAAAATATTCTTTTTATTAATAGTAATTTAGTCAATATCTTTTTCCATCTCTTCAAACTAAACATACTCTAAGACTTTGATGATTAAAACAATCATGGTCCCAATGTTATATAAATTGTCCTTTTTGTCACAATAAAAAAAGTTATCCTAATTTCTTTCACATCCAATATACATGCACTAGTATTGTTAGAAAAATATACATGCACTAGTGTTGTGCAGATTTCAACTTGGGAACTTTAAAAAACAATTAAATACACTGATTATATGAAATTGAATATTAAAAAAATGCATATCGAAGAAGTGATTATCAAAATAAGCTATAAGCTATATTCGCCATCCTAATTATTTTATAGATATACCAAATAAAAAGAAAAGTAATATTGATCTTGAAGTTTAAATTCATGGATTCTTCCACCTCGTTACATTACTTCCTCCACATTTCACAATTTAAGAGACTTCTAAGGAAAAAAAATTGGTCGGAATATGAGTAATTAATGCTTATTTATCAGTTTTACCTACTGCTGAATTAATACTCCTACTTGTTTTTTCCCCCAAAACATCATTCAATATGTATAAAATTGAAAAAAAAAATTAATTTAAGAAAAACTTGTTGAGTTAACAATCATCTCTTGATTTCGTAAAATTAATTGAAGTGGCTTGTATAAAAATCACATGAAGTATTTCTTCCAATAAAAAATATAATTACTTCACTTGAACTAATGAATAATGGTTAATTTATTACATACTATGTCTTAATTTGTTTAAAATAAAAATAAACTTTACTCCCATCAACGATGCTTTGAAAAAAAAAAGAGAGAGAGAGAAAAATACATGAAACGATACTTAAAAATTAGTTATTAGTTACAAGACAAAATGGATAGATAAGAATAGTATTTATTAAGTCTAAACTTTCTATTATATAAGAGCCCTTCACATTTCTCAACTTAAATCCAATTACATTTCAACATCCTAATATATTTTCCTTCTTCTTTTTTGTCATCTTTTACCATGTGGAAAGGACTCGTACACACATTATGCACAAAAATGTCAAATTTGTAACCTTTTACTTTGGACTTAAGGATGTATTCAGTGTTAATTGAGTAAGATGACTCCATCCACCCACATATTTTCTTGGTTACCACTTTAATTTTTGTTTCAAATTTTCAATTCTAATAATGAAAAATGCATTGATAAAAAAATTGACCTTTTTTCTAGAATAAATATTTTTTTTCCTCCAGCTTATAGAATAAAGATTTGACTTTTAATTACGTGGGAGAAAACATTTCGTGATTTAGTTATTGTGATTCATTTATTATTGGTCAGTTAGTAAATAAATAGCAATACAAATAAGCAAAGTATGGTAAGCGTCGGTAGACCTGTCTTACCACGTGTCAAGATCTGGTAAGTGGGCCCTCCCATCCCGACCGTCGCTTTCCCTCCCCCTCCCTAAAGCCTATCTCTGGGATCCCTCTGATTATCTCTTTTTCTTTACTTTTTAATTTTTTTTTTTCCTTCAAAACACTTTATAGGGAAAATAAGTTTAAATAATAGAAAAAGGTAAAATTGGGTGAAACTTCCTGTTGAAAATTTTATTGGTAAGAACTTTAAAATTTTCTATACAGACTGTAGTTTTTACAAAGAGATAACGTTGGGGATAAAACTTAGGGAAAATGAATTCTTCGAGCCTTATAATATGATCTGATTTTCAATGAGTTCTCTATAATTTTTTACATACTAAATCCTTACATTTTACTTAATTATAGGAATTATTCCCAATGTATAATTTGTAATATAGTTTATTTTAATTTTGTTTATATCTGTATGTTGAGTGAGAGCCACATTATTAGTTACTAAAGTAATTTATCTTACATGTTAACGGATTACAAATATATAAATCAATACTTATATTTGAGGAAAATACCCAATAAAGAGGAAACAAAGTACAAAAACCCAATTAAAAAATGAAATGAAATTATGTGGCATGTTAGTTAATTTATCCTGTTTTTTTTTCCTTGTT
Organism: Acacia confusa; assembly: GCA_037074495.1. NCBI lineage: Eukaryota > Viridiplantae > Streptophyta > Magnoliopsida > Fabales > Fabaceae > Acacia > Acacia confusa. The sequence goes on from CM073509.1 coordinate 9,718,537, forward strand.
TGATAATATATATGTGCGAGACAGCTTGGAAGGTTTATCAACATGTTGCCAACTTTAGTCACATATTTGACTTAAAGCCTACGTCCATGTCATGGTCTCTTTTAAGGTCCTCAAAATTCAAATACCACATAGCCACCACACTATATTAGCCCTTTGCTCTATCCCTTAACTTCCTGTTTCTTCAAACCAGAAAAAGAAAACTATTTTTGTTACGGACCCAATAATGAGACCCACTTATGGTACGGCTCAACAAGGGGCAATTTGTATTAGAATCCGCGTCAAATCCTAACTAGTCGACTATAATCAAAGATTTTAACCTAAGAGTGGTGACACCAAACTTGGAACATAAGGCACGCAGAGCCCATGAATCCAAGCCTCAAATAACTCTATAAATAAGAGATAAACTCTAGAGGTATGTAGATTCTTTTTCAGTTATTATTCTATAGTCACTGCACACACACTAACCCTTTAGGCAAAAAACATCTTGTTTGTATAGTGATCTATGACACTCACTGGTATCTAGAACTGGGAATCAAAGCCGACCCGTGAAGGGTTAGGGCCGGCCCTCCAGGGCCCAAAGTAAGAAAAACACCTGTTTTTCAAAGCCCGGCCCAAGAGCACCAGGGCCAAGGCCAGCCCGCAGGGCTTGGAAATTACTATTCCAAATTTTAACTATTTTTCCTTCACTTTTTTTTTAAAAATATAATTAGTAAATTACAACACAAATCATCTAATAAATAAGCACAGTCACTAATTCATAATCAAAAGCAAACTATGTTCACAAATAACTCACATAAAACATAAAAAGCATATCACTAAGCGACATTAGTACGATAATTATTATTGTCGTCATCTTCGTCACTGTCATCGATTTTAACGACATTTGATTGTTTTTTCACTTTGAGTAGTAGCCTATAGCTCATGAGTAAGAATATCATGAAATTCTTCTCCCGCATCATGAACACATCCATAATCTTTATTTGCAACAAATAATAAATCAAATTATAAAATTAGAGTATAGGTATTATGTATTTGTAGTTAAAAGGATAAATAATTCTATAACAAATACAAAAAATATATAAATTAATAAATTTAAAAAGAAAAAGCTATAGTGGAAATGACTTGAAGGGCCGGCCCGAGGCCCTCCAGGGCTGGCCCGTTTAAGCCCAAGGCCTGTCAGGGCCGACCCTCCAAGGCCAATTTCATTTATCTCTTCAAATTTTTAGGCCCGGCCCTTGAAAGGCTAGGGCCTAAACGGGCTCGGCCCGATGGGCTCGACCCGATTTCCCAGCTCTACAAGTATCTGATCCATAAATATATGAGAGAGAGCTTTATTGATCTAATATCAACCTATTAGCCTACCAGCTAAACATTTGTGTTTTTATACAAAACGACTTCAAAAATTTCTTATACGTAGTTTATTTTTTTTGGCTCAGAATTATACATAGTTTATTTGTTACAAGTTTTAGTCAAAATCTCCAATTCGGAATACCATGTCTATTAATAAATGGAGGAATATGAAAATTTACACGATATATTATAACAATCTCCTTTTTTTAAAAATCAATTGATATTGATAATTCCACTGTTTATAAAGGAAAAAGTGGTTAGGTGAGATTGATATGAATAATTATTTTGCTTGATATACTCCGAATCCTGAATGCGTGTATAATGTTTCAATAAATAGAAAAGATAAGGTGATTTTCTCAATCCTCAATATAAAAAAATTAGGAAAGTCATCCCTTATAGAGTTATAGTAGGGAGGCCATTGCCTTTGCCTTTTGTTTTATTTTTTTGCCAAAAGATGCCATTGCCTTGCCCTTAGTCAAACTCAAACCATTATTATTTAAGGCAAGTGTATTTAATATACTCTTTGTTTTCCCTGAAACTATGATCGGGTTATAATTAAAATAAAGTTAATTTTTTATTTTAAAAAAAAAAAGAAAAGAAAAAAAGAGAGAGATTCTCCGGCTCAATCTAAGTGTATAAAAGATGAAAGAAAAAGGCCCATCTTTAAAGGACAGAGTCGTAATTTGATCCTGTAGAAAGGAAGAAGCGCGTTGACATGGAAAGCGAGATCCGACGAACATCCAAAAGGACGGTGTTTTGTTTTTTCAAAAAAAGTGAAGGGCAGTTTCGTGATTAGAGGAGTTCAAGTAGTGCCGACTACTTGCGACGGTATTGGCAAATATGTAAATAACTGTTAACTTTTTTTTAAGAAAAAAATGCAGTCACCTGAGATTCCACTGTTCGAACCATCTTATTCAAAGGGGATTAAATTCCCACCGTTGAAAAATAATAATTTTTTCTTTCTTTTTTGCCCGAAAGAATAGTTTTTTTTTTTTTTCATCACAAGGAATTTTTATAAAGTTGCCGTGTAATTTTGGAGATCAATCTTGGAAATAAAGGTATGTCAAATTCTAATGCAAAATTTGAAAATTAAATAATGCTACTATTTATATAATTTTATTTTTATGGGAGTATAGTACTAATTTCTTAGGACTAATCATCCTTTATTTATAGATATCCAAAGAAAAATCTTCCTAAATTTATTATGAATGAGTCTGCCTTTGTCTGAGCAAAAAAGTCTGCCTTTATGGTAAAGTGCATGGCTATGAGGTTATGTGTCAATATGACAATTTTACCCTCACAAAGTGCTTGAGTAATAAAGCTACATTTCTCAAATGGAGTTGTGGTATTATGTAAGAAAATGTCATTGATAAAAAGAATATAATTTGGATCTGCTCTTATTGGTAGATTTTTAGTTGAGTAAATTTAATAGTTGACTGAGTTGTCTAAAGCTTAATTAAATTAGTCGTGTCACACTAATTTGATTTTTAAACCTCAATTATAGTTGCTTCAGTTGATTTTGAAGGATCATGCTATTGTGTTTAGATAGTGGTTAAGTTTTGGTTGTTCTCCTGCCTCTAGTCTTTTCTTTTCTTATAAACATCCAGTATGTTAAATCTACATCATTTTAACTTGAAAGATTTATCGAGGTTCAGAGTAATTTAAATCAAGTTTTGTTGAACCATAAAGACGAAAACCTATATCACCAAACTAAATAATGCTTTTTGATTCTCTATTAGATTGACTTTGTTTAGAGAACTTGTTCTTTTACATTCTCCACTATTTGATGCCATATATTTGGTTGGGAAATAAGCAAATAAAGTTGTAAATAGTGGATTGAGATGAAAGATATTTGGACTGAAGTGGGGATTTATTTGGGACAACAGAAAAAGAGAGAGTTAGGGATGATGGGTTGAAATAAGAGTTGAGAGTGTAAAGAGTCAACAAATCAATAAATACTTTCATACCCCCAAAATTCCTTCTTGTACGGCTTTTTCATTCCCTCCCCTCCTTAATTTGCGCTACTCTGACCAGTAGAGTCTTCTATCACTCTTTTATTCCTTTCGAATAAGTTTTATTTCAAATTAGTGTTATAAATTAAAATTTAACTTGTGCTATTTTCATATAATTTGGATTTTAAACAAATTTTTCTAATTTATAATTTAGTGTGATCGTCTACGTATATTAAAAATTTAGACAACAATTTAGTATCTTATTTTAGATTTTTTTGTCATAACAAATTATTTTAGAATTTGTTCCCTCGTGCATATAAAAAGTGTGACTGATGATTTGTTATTCCATGATGCATTATCACCGTATAAATTAAAATTTATTCTAGAATTTATTAAAATCTGTATATTAAAAATATAAACAGTATGTTTTATTTTAAAGTTTCTTATCACTTTGCATATTATTAAAAGTACAAATAACAATTTATTTCAAAATGTCTTTCCAGGATCAAATTAAATTATAGATAACTACTTGTTTTACTTTATAATTTATTAACTCGTGCATGGTCAAAAGCTAAATAAAAAATTTCAGTGGATTTAATTTTTTTTATTTTTAGAGCATAAATAATTATGACAATCAACATATAATTAATTATTTTTTTTGTGCTCATTTCAGTTTTTAAAGATGTAAATGATAACACTTTATTTGATTTTATAATTTATTAGCCTCAGTTATATTTAAATGTGAACACCAATTTATTTTATTCCATAAACAACAACTTGTTGTATCCAGTTTTGGAATTAACTTCACCGCTCATATTATAATTACAGGAATTAATTTGTTATTTTATGTTGTGTACTTGTGTTATCCTGGCATAAATTAAAGTGTAAATACTCCATGGAAATTTTTATTATTATAATATATGCAATCAATGGGAATATTATAGGAAAAAATTATAAATTTTGAGGAAAAAGATAATTAAGGTACTATTTCCAGTTTTTATAATATAAGAATAAATTAATTTATGAATATTAATGAAATTATCTAAATTAGTTGTCTGTAACAATTGTATATTGATTTTTCTAAAATATCTTCTTTAATCAAGGGCAACGTTGAAACTATACTCAATAGAAACTCTGTAATCAACATAACTACTTTAAATAAACAATTATGAATTTGGGAAGATGAAATATGTAATACCCTAAAAATCTTACTTAGCATAGCCACTATATTTTGATAGAAAATACCTATTAACAACAGGTGAATATGTGGTCTCAAATTTTGGTATTGTATTTATTTTTATTTATAGGCAATTTTCCCTAGAATTAAAAGGCCTAAAGACTAATTTTTCTAAGTCTTATTAAGGGTCATAAAATATCCTAAGATTATCATAATTTAGTATAATCTTAATTATACCATTTTAACAATTAAAACCATCGGAGGATGATAAAATCAATTAGAGGAAATTAGTAACAATTATTGGACAATTGGAATTGCAGTAATTGAAATACTTTAATAATTTTTGAAATTAGTTAATAATTAATTTATAAAGGTCATAATTAAGGAAATATCAATTATGTTAAGGACCAAATAATATTTAGAAGCTAAGATTAGCATATAAAGAATTGTTAATCATCAAAATTAAATTAGAACCCTTGTCAAACTTTTGGTAATTAAGCCTAGTAACCCCTAAAATACTATATTAGTAATAGTAACCAAGGATTAATTAATTCTCCCTTTTAAATAAAAATGGCGAAAATTTCTAATTAAAGAGTGAAGAAATTATATTAACCCTTAATCCTAAATTCTTGTGAAATTAATTGGACCAATGAGAGATTTTTCTTCTTAAGTTGTGAGAACAATTAAGACATAAATTGATAATTAAAAGAAGAAGGGGGAGGATGGTTCTTTAGCTTGGGCAACAAGAAGAGGAAATTGTTTTGAATAAACATACAAACACATGGGCTAATTAAATTAAAGTTCTAGAAGGAGATGAGTGTACATATGAAGACTTTAGGGGGTTGAATTTAATGTTTTGGAAGAAGATAAGGAGAGCTTAGTGGATTGGGATATTTTGATAATTAAGCTTAAGTTTTGCTATAAATACAAGCCATAGCCTTCACAAATTCTTCACCAATTCTCCAAGGCATAGGCCGAAATATTAGAGAGGAAGAGAGTGAGAGGAGGAGCTCCAAGAGTAAGGAGCAAGGTTCTATAAGAGGTAAGGAAGCTTTTAGTCTTCTAGTTCTAGTTCTTAGTTTTTGTAGTAGAAGTGTTAGGAAATGTTATTTTGATCTTTAATCTTCCAATTATAGTTTTAATCTTATGTTTTTATGTTTTCCATTGCCTTTATTTCGAAAAACTAATGAAGAAGAAGTATGACAAAAATTTTTGGAAGATTATGATCAAAATAGCGAAGCTTTGGCGAAATTTCATCGGTTAGCAATTTTAGGAGCCAATAGCAAAAACGTTAATATTTTATGAAGAAGATGATGTTCTAAAATTCTGAGAAAATTCATGGTGAAAGTAGACATATAGGGCTTTCCAAATATATATAGAGTGTGTCATTTGAAGTTCTTTGTAAAGAGATAAAAATTCCAGAAGTTAAGCTACATTTTCTGAGAAAAATTTTGGGCAGAGGTTTGAAATGTAAAAAGGAGAGGTTAAATATTTAATTATATATCAATATCCAATTATAAATAATACTAAATCACCATTCAAAGTTATAGCCTAAAAAGAGAAAATGTTATTTGAAAATGTGGTAGATATTTCGACTTTTTCCCTAGAAAAGTAAACTATGTATCATAGAATTCATCCAACAATGTTAAAATACTCCTTTATCTCTAACTTACCCCCTCTTGGTGATTAGCTCCGCTTTCAGAATAATGTTGGCATAAAAAAACTATAATTCATCGGAAATTAGGGGCAATAACAATAAGTCAATAAGGTGGCATCTTTTTTGTGTTATTATCTTATTGAGATCATAGACAAGAAATGACAAAAAGATGAATAAAGTGGGTTATGTATTGATTACTTAGTTTGAATCCCAAGCAAATGAGCTTCCCCTTTATCTCATGAAAGTTTCCATGCTTTTCCATTTGTCTCCTGAAAATTTCAATATACTCTATTCCAATTATATCACATCAAGCATTCAAAGCTTTGCTCTTATCCTCATTAATCTCCAATTATACACAAATTTAACAAAACATTCTAATGGATTCCCTTGATGACACAAATTTATAATTAATTTTAACTAGACATATTTTCTTGTATATTATACATAAACAAAATTTTGGAAATGCAGCTTATTATATATTATATATTTTATGTTGATAGTATTGGTGATTTCTTTTGATAAATATTTTTTAAAAAAATTTAATTTATGGACAAAACTTATGTCTATTTACTTATATCCATTACATCCAATTCTTCAACAAAATCTTTCTATGTGTGGTTTTTTTTTATATTAATAATGGTCTTTCATAATCTTAAAATTTTATCAATATGAATTTTTATTATTAATAATATGATAATATTTGATTGAAGAATTGGACTTAATGGTTATAAGTAAATAGACTTAAGATCTTTAATTTATTTATGATTTATGTTTATTTTACCATAAAGTAGAGACAACCTCTCGAGAGAACTTAGGATCAAATCTACAAAATATGAAATATGTGGATCTTTGACATCTATTGTTAGAGATGGTACCGTGTAAATTAAAAGATATTGATGTAGTTTAAGAGTCACTTATTTATCACGATTATATTATATTATATCAATTATCAAATTAATTAACAGCTTATATAGGAAAAATATGTATTTCAAGCATGAGAATATATATGAAAAAAACATCATAAGAAGCCAACGAGTCCTTATATAAGGCATCTCCTTCAAATCAAACTTCCTGACATCACATGAATCTAAAGAGTACATTAATAACATTTGAATAGAATATACAAAATGTTTGAATGTTCTATGTGGTTTTTATTAATTTTATACTATTTTCGATCTCGAATTGGTTCTTTGAATTTGATCCATTCCTTTTTAGTCTTTACATAACAATCAACAGAAACTATAATGAATGAAATAAAATATTAGAGTTATATAAATTTTTATATATTCTTACCGTTAAGTTACATAACATAAATATAAAAATATACAATTCTTTAATAATAATAGCCTAATCAATATTTTCATGTCTAGGAGAAAGATTGACATGGTTAGATTACCAAAACCTTCAAGTCATACAAAGCAACTATATAATTAAAAAGAAGATATGTATACTAATAAAATTATTTTAGCGGAAAAAGCTGGGGTCTCAATATGCATGCATGATATACCATTGCACAGTAGAACACTTTTTTTTTTTTGGTAACCAAGTGCGTCTTTGAATCGATAATAGAAAATTTTGACAAAAAAATTGATAATAGAAAATATTTTTTTAATATGATATTTAGAAATAAGAAATAAGTAAGTGAGGGAATTTTTCCCTAACTTGAATCGGATTTGATCACTGTTTGGGTCTTATTAGGATAGCTTTCAAAAATATTTTATCAAAATAAATGTTCAAAATGTTATATATATATATATTTTTTTTTAATGTTAATGTTATTTCTCCCTCCCATTACTCCCATTATTTTCATGTGTGTGTGTGAGAGTATAGAGACGCTCTGCTCTTCTTCAATCTTTTTATGACCCATCAAACAAAAAGTTGAATGCCTCGAAAGTAGAAAATTTCCTTATATTGGATATTAAGCAAAAGAGGATGGTCCATCACTACGTTACGAAGAACAACCATCAAACCCCCGTTTGACAATTACTCGTTCGTAAAGATTCATTTATTTATTAGTCCTACAAAAAGAAAAATAAATTATTTCATTTATCTATTTTTGATTATATTAAGAAACTTTTGAGTAAAAAAGAATTAGAATAAGAAGTTATGAGTTAATTAATTTGAGGTATGATTTTTAAAACAACTTCACCATCTTTTTTTAATTCCTCAATTCTTTCTCCTCTTTTGATTATTGTAAGAAAGTAGTAATAAGAATACATTAGAAAAAGATTGACAAATATAAAAATTTTGTCTTAAATTTAAAATTAAGATCAACCCTAAATATATTTTATACTCCTTTCAATTTTTAATATAAAACATATTTATTTAATTTTATTAGGTTAAAAAAACTAGTTAAGTTAATTAATATGACATATATTTTTTAAAATTCTTAATAAATTTTCTTAATTTTCTCGTTTTTTTTCTTTTTTGATTATTATTGTTAGAACATCAATATAAATAAATTAAAAAAATATTAACAGGTTATATTTTATATTTAGGAAAGATGATTTCTTAAATATGTTTAATATTAAGCACACGAGGGGACTACCATTAGCGAGATTAATTTGCAATAAAAAATACTAGTGACTTGGTAAGCCGGTGAACCAGTAAAACCGGCTTTAAGGTCTTTACCTTCCTCCGCCGTGACCCACTATAAATGCATATATGAGGATGCCCGCACCAAACCAAATCCCCTATCACTCTCTTCGTCATCCTCTTCATCTTCCTCTCTCTGCTACCCTCGGAATTCGTGCTTGTTTGTCTCAGAGTGATCAATGGCAGCATAATAAGGATTGGGTTTCCGAATTTCTGAGCTCTTTCGGCTTCTCTTTAGCATTCCTGACGCTAAAAGACGAGTCAAATCAAATCGCGTTCTCTCAGGGAATGGTATCGTCTTTTCGTCTTCTTTTTCTTTCTCTTTCTCTTATTGCCATTGGGTACCTTTTCTGACATGCGTGTGGTGAATAATAATAATATGATGGTGAGAGTCTCGTCTGGTGTTGTTCTTTCACCTTCTGATTTTGTTGGTGACTTCTTTTGGGTAATAGTAACGCTTTAGCAGTGATATTGTCCTCTATTCTTCTGCAGCTTATGGATCTGAAATGAATCATTTGATATATTCTCTGTACAAATCCAAGCCTCGTAACTGTAACTGGCACTATTTAACACCCTTTTTCAGTGTACCAGCACTTGCTATTGGTTTTACGGTTCTTACAGGGAAAAAAAACAGAGAAAATCAATATTTTTGCTTTGTTTGGTTTGTGAGAATAGTTGGAGGGGAATCCTGAATTGATTTGATTAGGTCTTCCCATTTGTACATTGCATTTGTATGAGTCTATTGTGGTTTTTGTATTTGAGTTCATTTTGGTGGAAAACGGTGGCCGGGATTTCTTAACTTGGCGCCGGAGAAACCTCTCCGATGCAGAGAACTTACTTCTTTAAATCGAAGAGTTTCCATACTTTCTTTTATTACATTCACTTTACCTCAGTACCTAACCGGTAATTTTGTGGCTGACATCCAAAAAAATCTCCTAATTTATGAAGAAACTTGATGCACATCGTTTACTAACACAGCTTCTGTAAATTGCAGAGTTTCCATTCAGTCCTGCGCTGAGTAATCACATAACATCTGGAAATTTCGCCTGCAAAATCGATTATGACTGAGAGATTAAAGGCGAAAGAATCTCTAGTTTAAGAGAAAATCAATGGGAAAATCAACGAGTAGTGTCCGGACACAGATCTACGCGATCTACGGAATGGACCAGTGGCAGACCCTAATCTTCCTCTTGTGTCAAGCATTTCTCTTCTCAATCCTTTCAATACTTTACCTCCAGTACTTCAACCCCATATGTGCCTTCTTTGAGCGATTACTCTCCATCGCCGCCGTGCCTAGTGGCTCCGCTCGATTCGTCGCCGGTTTCACTGGCTCCGTCACCGCACTGTCCGCGCTCTGCCTCTTTTTCGCCGCCGCGAACTTTTTCCACTCCTCTGTCCCCCTCCAGTATGACATGGCCCAACGTATTGTCTCCGCCGTCAGTGACTGGTCGTCGGTGAAGCTCGCCCTTGACCTCGGCTGCTGTGGCCACGGCATCCTCCTGAACGCCGTCGCGAAGCAGCTCAAGAAAGAAGGGAGTTCGGGTCGGGTTGTGGGTCTGGACCGATCGAAAAGGACCGCACTATCAACGTTACGGAACGCGAAGATGGAGGGAGTGGGAGAGTACGTGACGTGCAGAGAAGGAGACGCGAGGAGGCTACCGTTTCCCGACGACTACTTCGACGTGGTGGTGTCCGGGGTGTTTGTGCACACCGTCGGCAAGGAGTACGGTCACCGGAGTGCGGAGGCGGCGGCGGAGAGGATGAGGGCGGTGGGGGAGGTGGTCAGGGTGATGAAGCCGGGAGGCGTGGGGGTGGTATGGGACCTACTCCATGTGCCGGAGTACGTCAGGAGGTTGCAGGAGTTGAAGATGGACGACATAAGGGTGTCGGAGCGCGTGTTGGCGTTCATGGTAAGCAGCCACATCGTCTCCTTCCGTAAGCCTAGTCAGCACGTCGTTGGGCCGCCGGAGGTCCGCCTAGACTGGAAACTCTGATGACGTGGCAATACCGACAAATAGCCTTAATTATAGTAATTATAAAAATAATGACGAGTTTTTCTTTTCTTTTGGGTGTCTGGGGAGGCTAAGTCGAACCAGGGGTTTTATTGGGTAATCAAATATTTAAATAGGATACGATCATTCTCAACCTCATAGTGGTACGAACTCACTGATGCCTGATTTTTGTATAGAACTGAAAAATACGTAGAAGCATGAAGATTAACTTATAAATGAAATTTGTTTGCTGTTTTCTCAGAGTTTCTCTTTTAATAGTTTTATTGTTGTAGTGGTAAACGTTTATATGTCAAGTGTATCCAGGTTTTTTCGGCTTTGATGCTAGCTTGGTATTAGTCCTCAAAGTTAAAATTTCCCCCCATATATTGGTGGCAGTTTGACAAACTGTTCTTGCTAACCTGAATTTTCTAGATTGAATTTTGATGTAATTTTCTAGATTGAATTTTGACTCACCCCAAAAATTAAGATGTGACAGACATAGAACATGAGAAAACCCATATTCTTAAAACCTTAAATATATATAATTTTCATACTTTATATACACATATTTGAAATACATAATATAGTGACCATGAACATATTCCATATTACAAAAATAATAGGATTTCTATAAAAATTTCTTTAGAACCTCTCCCTTGAGATTGGTACCTGAGGAAAATTCTACAATAGCCTGATAAAGTCAAGATGTGTTCCTCACCATTATAACAAATACACGATATCTAAATAAGGTGAGGATTCTAACTATAGCATACGAGAAGCACCTACGATGCAAAAATAAATGGGTTTAATTGAGGCAGAAACATTTTTTCTGCCTCACTTATATAAAATTAAGTGGACCCCATTAATATTTTTTCTTTCTTCTCTTTATAAATAGATCCATCACTTTTATATATATGAGTGAGGCAGAAATAAAAATCAGGAACATTAAGCCCAAAATAAATACATGAGTTTAAAATTTTACATGATCTAGGAATCTTTTAATGTGATCCTTCATTGCTTAGTAGGAGAAAAACAATAATTGGCCCTGGCCAAAAATAATTTTCCCGTGAATTTTGCATGTTTGAATTTACGTTGAGATTATCTAATCTAAACCAAGGTTTGATTGGTAAAACGATGGTAAACCAAGGTCTTAATTTAGATTACATTTTCAACAGCTATGTTTAAGATTATTTAAGACCTCCAAATTTTAGTTTACAAACTATAATTCATGAAAGTTTTAGTTTTTTGCTTACGCTAATCTAACACATCCAAAACCAGAAAACTCTTTCGGGTAAACAAAGTTCTAAGCTCTTGCAAGTGATAACACACACACAAGTACTTGCAGTGAATATGCCTGTGTTTGGATTTTTGTGGTTCATCTAATTTGCGTGGCTTCAAACTTTTTTTTTTTAATCTCCGGAAGGTCAGTGAAATTTTGAAAGTAATTGCGTGGATAGCATTAAAACCAAGAAGTAACAAGAGTGCGTCGCTATCAAACATTCAATCTTTGGCCCTGGAAGCTTTTCACTTAACTGCATGTGAGGTCGCAGTATAATTAAAGACGTAAAATAATATCAACACTATTAAAAAGAAAAAAGAAAAAGAAAGTTGATATTTGTTTGGAGCCCAGTGCAAGTGTGTGGAGGAAGAGAGGCGAAAAGACATGCTAGTACGTAGTGTAATGTGTTGAGGGGTCACTGTCTTTGAATCTTGAGAGTGAAACTTCAACTGTGTTTCAACGAGTTTGTTGCTGCTCTGACTCTTCTTCTTCATTGCTCAAATGGTTGGTTAGTGTTAAGTGGCAGAGAGATTTTGTTCATAAATGTGTGATATTTAAGACTTGGGGGTGTTAAATCAAACACTCAATTACGTTTTGGATGTGTTAGGGTGTGTGTTTTCGTACCAGATTGGATGTGATTGTTTAAACAAGTTCATAAATGCAATATTCAATTGGGGTTAAAGTGTGGAATACCACTCTTCATTGAAAAGTGTTTTCAAATTACTAAATGCTTTTGCATTGCATCTGAATGAATGTGATGACTCAGGCAATGCTTCAAGACACTTCTTTATTTAGAAAAGGAAGTATAGTTTAGTTGGCAAGTCTCTCTGATTCTTTTATGTAACAAAGTTCATTGTAGGTTGTAGCACTCATTCAATGCCATCCAAAGTAGTACTTTTTTTTTGGGGGGGTTAATTTGTGTTTAATACATGCTATAATTTTAATTACTTTCAAAATTCATCGTTATGAGTAGTAGATAGGATCAGGCGAGGATATAGTAGATGAAACTTTCAGAGAGTTATTTCTTTCGGTCTTAAATATAAATAATAGTTAATTAATTTATGCATGAAAGACATTATATAAGTTAGTTGATGTGTACTAATTTTTCTAAAATACTCATTTTTTTTATATATGACTATCTGATTGGATTAGATTCGAGTGTTGGCAGGTCTAATTGGAGACAGTTTTCCAATTAAAAACACAACATATATAAACAACAAAACAAAAAGATTGAAGTTTTACATTAAAACATAGAGTTAAGTAATAAGTTTACCTTGAAAATTTTTGCTATGGAGCAATGTCACTTTTAAGTTTTATACTTTCAATGTTGTCTTGAAAGTTTAAAACATAGCAATGTTGCACATTTCTATTAAAAAGTTAATGATTAATATTAATTTTTTAACGGAATAAGATAACATTATTACATTTTAAAATTTCTAGGACAATATTAAAACAAGAAAAACTTGCAGGGCTATATTACTCTTAGGCCCTCTATTTTTAGGGTGAATTTATTGTTTAACCCTAAAACAAACCACCTAATTAGCTTGTTTATTTAAGACATGAGGAAGTATATAACTTTTATCAATGAGATTGAGATCCAATGACTTTTTTTTTTAATGCTAAAATTTACTGTGATTCCCCCCCCCCTCCCCCCCAAGTCATTGAGACAAAATCCGTTAAATTGTTTCATCACGAGATGTGGGATCATAGTTCATAATTATTAATGATGAATTAGGAACGGTTATAAAATTGCAAGATGGTCCAATCAAATAATGCCATATCAGCATGGGAAGATTCATATTGATCATTGCATTTATTTGGATTGGATGAGGAGCCATTCAACATACAATAATCACCAGAATTATTATCCATTGTGAACCTATGTAGGGAACTTAACCTGTGGCCTAGGGCTAAGACTCATAATCAAACTTGTCAACGTTGCTACTTCTGAAAAAGGCAACCAACACCTGGAAAAAAAAAAGCTCTCAATTAGGTAGCTAAGCTAGAGAATGAGAATCACTGCCTAGTCAATAAAAATTGATTCAATTGAAAATCAATTGACTCGTAACTTATAAGATAGTTAGTTTAAATTTCGTTGTCAACATGAGAATATTATTGTTGGGTTTTTGAAAACATTTTGAGTTCCGATGCACACTTTAGCCTTAGTGAGCTCAGAGAACAAATTCATTTAAACAATATATTTAAAAGAATGAATACCTGATTAGGCTGGATGTTATGCATAAGTATTTTACTTTGATTATTGGATATACGTTTTAATAACCTAGGTAAGCCCGTGCCCTTTCTTAGGTTATTTAGAAGCATTACGAGGGTGTGTTTACAAGTTTTTGGCAGATATAAAACTTTTAATTGAATAATAATTATTAGTGTTTTTTACTTTGATTATTTATATGTTAAATGATTTTCCATTTAAGCATATGAAACAAAAATATATTAATATACAAAAATATGTAAACCCTTAACCAAGGTGGTCCCATGGTCTAGTGGTCAGGACATTGGACTCTGAATCCAGTAACCCGAGTTCAAATCTCGGTGGGACCTTTTTGATTTTTTGAGAAGCATTTTTTCCGTAACACTGTTGAATGGATATGGCATTTGGAACGAATAAATATTTACAAATTCTCCCTTGCTGAGACAATTATTTTTTTGATGTAACTTTTATCATATTCAGAATGTCCCTCTTAAAATTGTGAGAGATTCGCAGTACAAATCCAATTACTTGTTTCCATGCCACTAGACCCTTTTGCTCCCCATCATCATTTCATTCTTGATATTCTTTCTTATTAAATTATCTTAGCATGTATGTACTTTTGGGCGATGCATGATTATAATTAAAAAAAATTATAAGTTATATTGGAAAATTTAAAACAAAGACAATATGAATTTTAGTAAACAAGACTTCACATTCAAATCAAACAAAAAGAATCCATCACTTGAATCTAGTCGAAGCAGATTTATACAAAATGGTCATTTTTAAAGTATGTGATGAAAGCTTCACATTCCAATTAAACAAAGCCACTAATGAGGGTTAAGTCTAACAGAAGGGGCTAGTTCTTAACAAAGGTTTGAATTCCTGTTGGGAGAAGTTTCCACATTTAGTACAGATAATGTCTCGAATAAGATTGCTTTCAATAGAAAGATGCTTGATGCTTGAAAGAAAAATTAAACAAAAGTTCCACAACAACTGTTTGCAAAGGATAAAAACTTATAAAAAACAAAAGGACGCTGCTTAAAAATGGAATGAATCTAACTGCTCATAATTTAACATGTTCATCAATTGGTAGCTCTTGTTCAGAATCACAAAAAAAGTTTTATATTCCCCCCCTCAATATTCATGATTGCTACAATCCTTTTACACCAACAAAAGAATGTTACTGTGTGCATATCTATAATACAAGAGCACTAAATTAAACTGTACATGGACGAGGGTCGACCCTAACACTGCCCACAATCCCTAAACAAACGAAATACAACCATGGAGACTTTTTCAGTGTAAAAGGGTTACATAAAACAAAGCAAACACCTCCCGATGTAAATAAAACTTGGAGTACAAGATTCACTGAGTTCGATGGGAAAAAAACCTCAACCAACCTCGAGCAAAACTATTGCTAAGCCGAAGAATTAACTGGAATACAAAAGGATGAGCTAAGCGCGGGAGGCAACACACAGACTAGATGTGGCCCGGCCGGTTTGCAGCTTATATTTGTTTGGTCAACATCTGGCAGCCCAAGTTGTGGAGGACGTACATAACCAGCCACCAGTGGCATACATAATACTGATATAGTGATCCTTGAACCTATCAGTTTATAATAATGAATTATTAATAAAGCTTAGCACAAAGCAAGTCATTCCTGCAACTACTGGCTTCTGCAAAATTACTCTATAGGCTTCATTACCTTGTTGTGGGGAGAGAGAAACATGCCCTATTTTCCTCCCAGCTATCATCCAACTCTCAGAATTGGCATTCACCTCATATAGCACCTCGCCCTGTTTCCAATAAGTTGAAAAAACAAGTGTCAGGAGAAAGCAGAAAATTACAGCCAAATGCTCTCCTGCCTCAAAGGAAAGTGGCCGAGAACCATAAATTACTTGTAAGTATAACCCAGGATAAAGCACATATATTTAAACTTTTCTATTAGATTGGAGGATTGAAAACTTTTGAGGGACGAATTAGTAAATGAGCAAATGCATAGGCGACAGAATCAGATGAAGAGGTTTGGGTAGCAGGTCCCAAATTCAGCTGCCAATGTCAAAATAATAATCAACATCAAATTCTTTTGCACATAGTTTAGTATGCTTGTCAGTTCCTAGTTTTATTTTTTCCACTTGTTTTGTTACAACTTACATCAACAAGAAGCCTTTATCTAACTAGGTGGGGTGAATGAATTACTCAGTGCTATTGTACTCTATCAACAACCAAATCTTTGGATAAATTGTTAACCAAAAAGTCTTAGTTCAATAGCTTCATTAATAATGGAAAATTCAAATATGATTAATTTTCTTCCTTTCCTTGATCGGTCCCCAGAATCCCTTGAAGACAATTTGAAACAAACAAAATCTTAAGTTTGGTAGAGAAGGATTCCACAGTTAAAACCTAAATGGTGAGATGGAAATCTCTCCGTCCTCACTTTCATGTGTGAAAAGTGCATATAAATAAGATCAAGTTTAAAGTTCAAAAGCCAGAATAGCAGATAAACTCTACTCCTCAAAGATCTAAGAAACGAAAGAAAAGGTAAAGAAAAAATAGATATTGTTCTCTTTATTGGGACTTACATTGTGTTTGGAAGCTTCAATTTCATCCAAATCTTTTAATCTTTCAACCCTCCATTTCATAGTAATTAGTTGCCCAACCCTGAGGCCATTTGAAGGGAGAGGGAGAAAACCAAGAGCTAGAGAGGGGTCGAGCACAGGCCTCTGCAAAGTAACTACACTTCTGAAAATCAAGTCCTGAGAACTGTGGGCTCCCGAAGATTCATCCAAGACAGGTTGGTGGGCACCAACGGCCCTATCACCAGAAATTCCATATTTGATGTTTAAGATGCTTTCTGGTTTCTCCTGAACTGCTCCTGCAAATAGAAATTATGTCATATTTGAATAAACAAATCATCTAATGAACTATGCAGAACAGGCAATTATGATTTGGCAGGTTTAAAACGCAAGGACTGAGCTTTTCTAGCACATCCCGGTTCACAGCTACAAGAACTTACATATCAACTGAGTTATTGGCAGCTGTAACATGCATCAAGTTACTGAACCCGAACTAAAATAAGTCAATCAATGAATCAATTACTTACCAAATCTGTTGAAAAATATAGAATTGCCTTCAGTTATGTAATAATCCAGTTAATTGTGTACCAACTCCCCATTGTGCATTTAATTATAGTTGAATAAAGCCTACGCTGGTCCTAAAAGTATATTTCATGTTCCATACTGGTAAAGTATTTATCGTTTCAAATAAATTTATTAGTTTAAAAGATGATCCAAATAAATTCTAGAGGCCAATTCCATTTACTGACTTTGGTAAAGTATGAGTTGGTGTGACACATGGGAATTTGTTATGCTTAAGTGGCACTTATTTTGCATTAAGGACACCTAGTCACCATCTCTTCTTACTCCCCCCACTTTATCTTCCTCCCTGGTTGTATAAAGGACAGCAGTCCAATTCATTATCGTGACTGTAATATATTCAAAATTAATACAAACATCATCCCACTGATAAGTGGCAAATGAAAATTACCTTCTGCATTTGCCTTGTCGAGGCATATGCTGAATAAAATTCCTGCTTTGGAAGAAGGAGATATAACTAATGGAAAGAAGCTTAAACTAGGAGTGCCACCATTGGTATGAACAAATCCATCTTGAAGATCAAGCCAAGCCTCATATATGGTCAATGTAGCCTTTACTTCTGAGTGTAGTGTAACCTATAAGTCATACCAAAATGATGTGAACTTTACAACAAATCAAAATCATAAAACATTTCTACTGATAGATTACATATGATTTTATTTAATTCAAGTAGAAATTGCAGGTGAACTTAGATGTTAGGGTACATAGTTTTCCATTTGCCAACTAAATACAAATAAATAAGAGTGTCTATCAAAATGAGAGATCCAAACCTGCAGAAGCAGGGTACCATCATGACATTTATCTGTAACACGTGTTGTCACATAGAAAGGATCTGTAAAGTGAACTGCTAAAGTCCTGGACGTTAAGGCAATAAATAATTTGGTAAGTATGGGCAGAAAAAGAAAAGGAATCAAAAGCCAGCCAGATATATAGCTTGCAGTATATCTGATTGTATGAAATAAAACATAAACATCTTAGAAAAAGTGAACCTGTCAAATATTTGATTGTGGGATATTCCAAACTCAAGTTTCAGAGCTATTGTTCTCATACCATCCACGATGCTCTGCCTCCTAGTTGCAACTGTAATAAAATTAGTTTCATCAGCACTCTTCACTGCATCAGTATCATTAATCTAAAATACAACAAATATTAATTCATAAAAACTTATATCATTATCTTTTTTTGATAAGCAAAATTTATATCTTTATCTTAACCTGAAGATGATCCTCGGCTTAGCTCGTCACTGATAGCACGAATTGGAACCCAAAGAATAGAAGAAATATCACTTGCCCAATATGGAAACTCTATTTTCCCATCTTCAAGATTCAAATACTCATATTTTTTCTCTGGATTTAAAGATCCTTTTTTAGCACCATGACCTTGAACATGGTTATCTTCATTCTGTGATGGACCAGCATAACTTTCCATCTCAATAACATGTGAATCTTGAATCTCCAAACCTGGACCAGTATCGATATGCAAGACAGCAGCTTTGAGGGAGTAATTTATTGGTCGAATTAATATTCCAACCCACTGATTTTCATTAATCAACAAAGCAGATGAAAAGGCTGCATCAAGATCAACCAGAGCTCTTGGTTTGGAAACCTATTAACAGATCCAGGGAATTGTTAGATAACCAGCACTACTTTTAAAAATGTACCATAGTATATATCAATAATAAAAAAATAATTTAAATTCAGGAATGATAATATAATGAAGAAAATATAGAATGGAAAAAACAAGAGATTATGAATTTTAGATAGAGTATCACAAGAAGAAAAGCTACCTTCAAAATGGGTTTAGCTGGCTTTTCATAACTCATAAAATCATCACTGTCTGCAGGACCAACTTTGGAAAAACTATGAGATCTAAGCCTCAACTGCCCAACTTGCCCAGTTAGATTTCCCAAGACATATGATCCGGGTTTTTGTGGTGGTAAATCCAGGGTAATAGTATTTGGACCAGGGTGTAGAATAATAGCTGAAGAACTCTTTAATGCCTACAAAAAAATTTAAGTAACTCATTCAACGATCCACACTCCGAAATAAATAAAATGCAAATAGAGCGGAGTCTAACAAAAAATACCTTCATGCCTTCATCAGCATTAAATGTTGCCATTAATGTGAGACTAATTGAATCAAGAGTTATATCATTAGGAAAACCACTCCATAAAGTCACAGAAAGGGTACCAGGATCCCCATCACATAATTCTAATGGAGGTCCAGGGTTTCCAGAAAATGTAATTAATGAGGACACATCAACGTGTACAGGGTCCTTCATTTCACTATGCGCAAGTCTAACAACTTCTGACTGAAAGGCTTCGCGCTCCTTGGTTGCAAATAACCTTCCATCAAGAGAAAGTAACCTCACACAAGATGATAAGTAGCCAGCTTCATCATTGAGTATCTTTTGACACTCAGCTAAATTAGGAAGGACTTCAGCCAACAAATCCTGCCATCCTTCGCCAGCATAAAGAGCGCACACCTTTTCATATGATTTTGCAGCTTGATCAAAATTGCCACGCTTGAAGGAGACAGCAGCTATCTCACCATCAAGGACAACTCCATGTCTACTCCACCAGGAGCGATGATAATTATTAGCTGCACCTTTAGTTAGCTCCAAATATTTTTGCTGCCAGTATAAGACATGTAAAGTTAGTTAAGACACACCTATGTGGTAATAGAGAAGAATTAGAAATATTCACAACTGCTTCTCTCTTTCTCCACTTTTTGAAGAAAGAAAAATAAACATACAGGAGTGGGTATAAATTGTTGAATCTCTAAACACAAGACCAATGAAAGGATTTTCAATATGCGTAAGGCCATCTTTCAAGCCCATGATAGTACCTCAAACTCTTCCAGAGATGATAATGAATTCAATAATTCAGTGTTGGAAATAGTTTGCTTCAGAGCATGCTCAGAAGCAATATAAATCTCAGCAAGTCTCATGGGCCGGTCAACTGAGCTGTCAAAGTTTCCTGGTGAAGAATTAGTGCGTGACATGGAACCTGCCCGTACTTTTTGTGGCGACGACATGCTAGTGGATGCATCTAAACCTGATCTGTCAGTATACAAATCATATTGATAAAAATCATATTGTAACAGCACTTTTTTTTTAACAGTATACTTGAAACAAATGAATGGAGAACAACATCTAGCATATAATTACCCATTTATTGTACCAGGGCGACCATCAAACATTTCAGACATATTTCCAGCTGAAAGAGAAGCCCTACGCCTGTTAGCCTCTCGCAGAAGCACAGTAGGTTCAAGAGGCAAGGGTTTCCTCTGGATTCCAAAATGCTTAGCTCTAGGAGTTGTTTGAAGAATCAACTGAAGAAAATAAGGCAACAGTATTCAAATCAGATATATGATAATACTCGAGAAAAATTCAAATAATAGTTTGTAAGTTTTTAATGCATAAAACATGTGGCCAAAACATTTTATAAGTCACATTTTTCACTTTCTAATAAAGTACAAAATTTAGGGAAAATGACACCAAGGTCCCAATTATGGAAAATAACATTGGAAAAGTCTTATAACTTATCAATGGTAAATATTTCACTTGTCATTGATAAGTTATAAGATTTTTTTGATATTATTTTCTTTAATTACGACCTAGGTGTGATTTTTCCTAAAATTCATAGAGGGTAACGTAAAGCTTTCCCTCACTCAAGGGTGTGACTGTAAGGTCTGATTTTATACTTTTGCTTCCCTTTCCCATAACAAGCAGCTTCTCTGTTTTATGTTGTCTTCAGTTATGTTGTAATGAGAAGCTCACACACTTGATACACCCCCCCCCCCCCCCCCCCAAAAAAAAGAAAAAAAAACCACCTTATATGCCAAAGAGAATGCAGAGATGAAGCTTTTTAATGATAATTAAGCATTCAAAAGGGGGAAAAAGGAAAGGTAACTATTTTACTATCTGCCACCTCATCATCCTTATATTGTAGCAAGTTATGCAGTTTAATAAGTTCTCTGCTAAAGCAAATAGAACTGCACGGAATCACTTCTCAAGTTAACAAGTCCTCAACAAGTTTGTGTAATCTCATGGTGCCCGAGTTTGACAACCTCGTTATTTTAGTATTTTGAGCAAGTCATGCAAGAAAGTCCATTTGATTGTTTGTTAATGCAATCTTCTGTGATGTCGTCATATAGAATACTAAGAGGTACCTTTTCTTTCTCAAGCACGTCAGATGATGCATCAGGAGGAAGCAAAGGCCATACTGCTGGCTTAGGCCAAGGTAGCAAGCTGAGGGATGCACTGCTCAAGTGGAAAGGGATTATTACTATTGAATAAAATAAAAATAATACTATTAGAAGGAAACAAAATAGAAGTAGAGGAACAAATATCAACAAGGTGATGTAACCAACTTAAAACATTAATGTGATAAAATTGTAAATGAGCAGATCAATTCTAAAATAATACCTGTTGACAGGACTTCTTTCTATATCACTTCCATACCCAACTAAATAGGCAAGCCTCATGAACTGACAACATGCACAATTCAGAAAGTATCTTTAGTTAACAAATAATCTATCATAACATACACTTCATCTATCAAATAAAATGTCGGAGGGTTTAATATCAGCTTATTGATGGATCTCGGCCAGTGGACTTGTAGCCTCATTTTACAGCCCATCCAACTAATATGACTATAGTCTCTACCAAGATTTCAAGACAAAAGATTCTACCTTAACTCTGGCTAGTGAATAGAGATCTCCAATGAGGCGATAGAACTCCTTTTCAACATCAGGTGCCAAAAGTCCATCCTCATAATGAGATGTGGTTGCATCAATTAAAGCCAAGCAAGCAGTTATCACCCAAACTTCCCTCATAGAAAAAGGTAGAACACTCTGAGAAGAAACATTATACAGAAGTCAAAATTGGATAAATGAGTGAGAAAACAGCCAAAAAAAATTATAATAGAAATATAGAAGTAATAAGAAAATATGCGAATGACTAAAAAACAAATACCTCATGCAATGCCAAGGATTTTGAGAAACTTATTATGAATAAATATCCCCGGGATGCAACCTCAACAGGGCGGTTTAGCTTAAATAAGAGCTGCAAATGGCAGTAAACACATAAAGTTCAATTATAAGATGGTCTTTTGTGTCAGATCAAACCAGATAAAGCATGGCTTTGACAATGGGATTGGGAACATAAACCCCAAAAAACTCAACAAAAGGAAAGAAAAATCTCAACCAAAAATCAAATAAAGTTAAATGAACTCAACTAAAAATAATTATAGTTTTTAATTATGAGAGAACTCTTGAGATAAATGAAAGTAAATATAGCTCATATTGAAGATCTCTTTCTCCACAATATGCTTAAATATTGAGAATTGTGAATCCTCTGATGTATTCCTCTAAAATGCTTAAATATGTTGGCTCATCAGCAGAAGGTTCAGACCAGGTCAAAATTGAGTTTCTATGTGGAAACGGAAAGGGGTGGTAGAAACATAAATAGTAGAAATGACACAAAACGTAAAGTTTCTACTACTAAATCAGGATACAAAATTATGTGTGTGTGTGGGGAAAATAAAAAATAAAACACTACTCAAAATTCGATGAACAACTTCATATTTAAAAGATATAAGTTACAATAACTATATAAAACATCAGTTCAAAAACACAAAAAGAGTTTAACAACTCCTCCAACCAAGTTCCAAAACATCAAAAGAATAAAATTTAACAATTCCTAAATTATATCAATGATTCAAATCAAATACATGATCTTACATCAGTTGCATGTCATCAATGTCATCTTCTCTTGCTCTTATAACAAGTTCATTTGCAAAATTTGGAAGGTCCAAATCATGACCATCCATAGGTATGGGTATCAACATTTAAGTTGTCTACATCTTCCCAATCTTTTTCATTAAAAACGGTAAGATACGTTTCTACTAAGGTTATTAAAACCGGACCGGTCACTGAACCGGTCGGGTTAAGGGTCAGTGGGTCAAACCAGAGCTAAACCGGTGAGAGTATGAAGATTTTAAATTATTAATATAAAATTATAAAGAAAATAATTTATCTTAATAATAAAAATATCTTACCAATATTAGAGCTTCACGGAAGAGAAATTTATACTAATATCTCTTGATGGTCAAGTTAAGTGATAAAGACTAAAGAGAGGTAAAAACAAAAGAGCTAAAATTGGATCCCATAGGTATATATTATTATTTATTGGATGCCATAGCTTTCCAGTCAAGAACGAGAGAGAAACATTGGTCGTATATATATTGTTATTATTTAGTTTAGGAATGCCTTGAATCTATGTAAGCAAAGCCACACTTTTCTGATAAAAACTTAGACTTCCTGCAACACGTTATGTCAGAGGGTAAAGACTAAAGACAAATTTCCTGTTTTAAAAAAGGTTGAAAGGTGACATGGTTTTATCCGATGGATATTTAGAGAATGTATAGAAAATTTAATACATCTACCAGTGGGCAATTCAAAAGGTTAATTCCAGTCCACACTCCGACGGTTCAAGAATCAAGCCACATCTTTCACCTACATCCCTATTTCTATTTCTCTTCCCTGGAGCTCTAATGTTGGATATCATTTTCTTCTTATTTTTGGGTTATTGTTGTTCGATCTTCTCTTGCTTCTTCTTCTGGGCACCGAGAAAGCTTCTTCTTCTGGGCACCGAGTTTCTGTTTAAATCTTATTTTTGTGCTAGAAAGCAACATTTTTAATTTTAAACCTCTGGCCGTCGGTGCTGCTTCTATTTGTCGAGAGAGATCTCTCTGAATATTCACTCAAGAACACCTTCAACACCAACCATCTTTAGAAAACAGAAATCAACATTTCCTATCCATTTTGATAATATTTTTCACTCATTTTGTCAAGATTTCTCAGGTGTTTTCTTTTCTAGCAAGTATTTTATTTGCATCTCTTCTCCTATTTTCCTTCTCATCCGTCTTCTTCCTCATGAACTTCCTTCTTCCTTCTCGGAGCTCTAGCATTTTTTCAGGCCACGCCGGTTCACTTTGTAGCTCGGCGGGTCACACCTGTTCACTCCGGGTCATCTGGCTCAGATCCGGTTCAGAGGGTGACCCCGGTTTCTATGCTATACCGGACCGGTCTCGTCGCCGGTTCGCCGGTTTTCAGTCAGAACCGGCCGGTCTAGTCCAGGTTTCATAACCATGGTTTCTATGCAGCGTTTTTAACCCTTTTTACTTGCGTTTTAACATGTATACGTTTTTACACTAGTTTTTGACAATAATGGTCCAGACCGTAATAAAATGTACATCGCTAAAATTTGCTACTGTACAAGAGAATAACTACTAGTTAATGATCAAAGATTAAAATACCACATTTTTGTCCGATAATACAGATTTATTTCATTTATAGATTTATTGATGGCTTGACTGAAATAACCATATTACTTACACTTGAAGGAGACCTATTACTATCTAGTTCAGAATTATGACGCATGAACTTTTTTGCTCAATTTGAAACTTTAATAAAAGGCTAAATATCACAGGCTCAATTTTGAGATCATCTGTCTCTGAGCCGTGTCTAGCACAGTTCAAGCCAAGTTATGCAAATATCTGAATCAATATTTTAGAGGAATATTGTTCTGATATGGCTGTGGACATGTCAGCAAGGTGTCTAACATGCCTGCGATAGCCGTGTCAGTGCTTTATATCAATTAACATGATAACTAAATTCTGCTTCACAAAGTTGTGCTGGGTAAAATGAGTGATTATCAGGTAGGGCAAACCTGTGCCTGACAAGCGAACAGGTACTGTCTAAATTCAAATTCCCTGAATGAATCATCTTGAACAATCTGTGTCAATGCTTTGTTTCCTGGATTAATCAATGCTGCCTGATCATCACCTTGATCTACTCCTCCAAAGTCCCTTTTCTTCCCGGTGTTGACTGCAACAATGTCGAATTTTTTTTTATCCATTTTCATTATTCACAAGACTTTTCTCAGTTTAGCCCAATATCTGTAACATAGACAACAGAAGCAACAGGGAGAAAAAGAAAATAAAAACTAGGCATTGGGAACCTGTCTCTAGATAGCAAAGTTCTAGTTCATCATATTCCCGCAAGGCATCTTCATGAAGGACAGCCATTTCAAACATAAAAGCTAAGCTTTCCTGGAAACAGAAAGCACATGTTAATTGAAACCATAAACTCCAAGAATGATGGAAAAGAAAAATTATAAATAAGTAACAATGAAAACGGGGCTTTCAAAACCCCCAGTATTTCTAATATGCCAATTGAATTCTAAACTTGGTAGAATCTTAATGCTTCTTTCAAATACTCTTGGAACGCAAGAGGTCAACTAAAAAACAAATGGCAGTAGCAGTGGAAACTCAACAGTCAAATCATGCTT
The DNA here is from genome assembly GCA_037074495.1 of Acacia confusa. NCBI lineage: Eukaryota > Viridiplantae > Streptophyta > Magnoliopsida > Fabales > Fabaceae > Acacia > Acacia confusa. Next base: position 9,744,257 of record CM073509.1, read on the forward strand.
AAATGAAGACAAAGAAACATTTATTATCCTCCAGTCCAACTTCATAAGAAAATGAGCAACCTTTAAAATGAAAAAATTACAGAAGTTCCACACTGGCATAAGACGCTGTTCACTGAGCTTCCGTATCTCATCATCATAAAACTGTACACGCCTATCTAGTGTATTTCTGATGCATTCTGTTATCTTTGATTCCAGATCTTCCCAAAAATTTGCCTCAGGACAATACATATCATATTTGCAGCACCTAGATCAGCACAATTGACGTCAAATGGGAGGCAATGGACTTTTGTAAATGATGTTAATGTACTTAACCAGCTGCACCTTTTAACCAAATCAAAGAAGTGTCCATTCAACTCTTTCCATCAACAGTGAACCATTTGTCTAATCAGGTATCACTAAAATATCAAATCCATTCAGTTTAGTATAATGTATTAACCAGCTGTTCACTTGCCTTTAAGATAAACTCATAAAAAAGCATCATGATGCAGCAAGCAATGGTAAGGCACTAAAAATAACCATCCACCTACAGTTTCCATTTTTTGTTGCTGTATCACATCAAAAACAGAAATTAAAGCACAAAATCAAGTAATCAACAGTTGTTAAAATTATTTTATGTTGAACTAACGCAGACAACTCAAATCTTAAGTTAGAAAACTAGTTAACTGTGACAACTGAAAGTCTGAAACCAACAAAAAATAATTTTCCACTCAGTTTTTACTTTTGCATTGGCACATCACAAAAAGAACAGAAATCACAATATGGAGTCAATCAGTTGTTAAAATTCTTTTATGTTGACCAAATGCAGTCAATTCAAACTGTAAGTTAAAATATTATTTAGAATAAACAGCAATTGTAAGAATTTTATTGGTTCAAATTCAATTTGGCCAGCTTACCTCTCTCTCTTCTTGGAACTAAAATCAGCTTCAAGTTTAGCATATACTTTCTTTGACATTTTGCTAGTTTGATCATTACTTGGATGTGCTTTAGACACAAATACAATAAACCATTCCCTATCATCATTTTGAACAATCAATTTCAGGCGTGGTTTGAGAATGGTTTTGAACTCATCAAAATCCTGTGGAGAGAAAACGAGAGTTAACTAAAATAGTCATTGTGTATAAATGCCAACTAAATAGAAAACTAAGAAGTGAGAGGACTACATGCAAAAAATTTCTAAATTAAACAACTAAAGAAAGGAAACATCTTTTAAATATAATAATACAGATACACTATTTTTTACAAGGTTTAAAGTTCAGCATGGTATTATGGCCAGATAATTATAGTCTTTGGATTCTTAAAAAGTGGTTTTGGCGTCATTTTAGCAATGGAATCTGCAATGCCACCATGAAAAGTGTTGACTTTATCACAGCATCACACACATTTCATAAGTTTGGAAGATAACTTCATATGGCGGTCTTGTTAGCTGCTACATTACTTGGGAACCAATGATTCGATCAAGTTCTTTGTCTTTTCATTCGCTTAAAAGTAAACAATATAGGCAACGACGTAAGTAACTAATAACACTATAACTATGTTATGTATAAATGAGTCCACACAAAGTATTTGAAGCACATTATAACAGAAACTCCAAAAGCGTCATAAAAATCAAATCATACGCCCCTATGAAACATGAGATATTATTGAAGCATTGGAAATTATCTAGAGTTTATAAACACAATCAATGCATTCCTAATTACCTCACATGTAACAAGGACAACAGTTGCATATGGCTCTCGAAACCAAAATAATAATTGCTCCTGAGGGAACCGGCTACGAAGTCTTGACTCTGTTGTTAATATGAACTCAGCTGGCAAGGTCTCAACAAAAACAGGATTGCCTGTTTTGTTATTTAGCAAAGCCCTTTTGAATGGCAAACGCTCCTCAAATGCAGTCTTGATAGTGGGCCACAAGTCACTTACATCTTCCACTGAAAGCCATTGTAATAATGCATTATTCAGATTAGCATACACGTCTAAATCGACAGAACCACTTTTTCCACCCTTGGCACCCTTTCATAGAAATGAACTTTGATGCTAGAAAATCAAATCTTTAACTAAATATCAACTCTTAATAAATGAAAAAACGAACCTTATTGATTAAAGAATTGAAAATAATCAATTAATAGGGTTGTTTCTGTTTTACCTGCAATGACAAGTCGATCGGATGTATTCTTGATTGTCTGGAACTGAGCTAAGAAGTTCGCCATACTAGATCCAGACTGAGCGCAAATCAGAGATCCATAGAAATGGAATTGCGCCCTGAGATCAGTGAGTATGGAGCTCGGAGGTTGGGAGTTTCACAACTCAAGGATGCAGTGCATCACGGTGTACGGGGTATCATGGTGATACCTCTCATCGAACCGTTCATACATTTATTATTATTTTTTGTTGTTTTTAAAATTCACTAACAATTAACAATTTTATTACTAACAATTTAATAATAAAAACAGTAATAAATTATTTTACACAATTAGATTAAATTATAAAAAATAATTTCAGAAAATTTCTTAACATCTTGATAAGAATCAAAGTAAAAAAAAAAAAACAGAGAGATTATTATCTTAAAGTAGTTCACCAATGATGCATTCTCTTATAAAATTTGAATGAAGTTTTTCTTTTCTTTATTTTTTTAAGAGAAGGCTAAAAAGCTGAAATTACAAAAAAAAGAAATTATACATAGGCAAACTTGATCCCAAACATTCATAATCTACCCATATGAGATGGGCAGGATAAACATCTAATGAGAAAGATCTATTAATACCCAATTTAGCTAAAACGTCAGCTATACCTTGTAAGAAATAATTAAAAAAATTTATAAAATTTATAGTAATAAACTTATGTATTGAATATAAAATATAAAAGTTATAATAACTAAGGGGAATTATTATGAAATCTCACCCCAAAGGACTTAACTATTAGGAAAAATCCCCTTAAAAAAGAACTTTAAAAATGTCAAAGAATGACAAAAAAGTATTTCAAATATTCATAATATAAAAAGGTGTTAAGTTTGATTTGTTCTTTTCAAAATTAAAAAGAAATTATATAATTGTCTCCCTAAGTTTAAAATTAAGAATAGAAAAGAATGCACAATTTCACAAGTTCTAATAAAGATTTTCACAAGTTTAGATAAAATTTTCATAATTTTTTATAAGAGTTTCATAAGTTGCAAATCAAAATTCACATGATCTTATAAGGGTTTCACAAATTTAAATAAGTTTTTTTATAACTTATCATGAGAATTTTACAACTTCTTTAAAGAATTTCATAAATTGTAAATTTGAATTTATAAGATTTGATAAAGATTTTACAAGTTCAAATAAGGTTTTCACAATTAATTTTATTAAAGCAAAAATTAAACTCCAATAAACAATTCTATTATTTCTTTTTAATTTTAAAATGATCAATCAAGCTCTAATACCTTTTTAGTATTATAAATAATCAAAACACTTTTTAAAGGATTTTTCCTTATTATTAAGAAGCCCCATGTTGACAGATTTTAGTAGTCGGCAGAAAAAAAAAAAAGAAAGAAAGAAAGAAAGAAAGAAGAAGAAAAAGAAAAAAATTGACATATTTTAGCATAAGATAAAAAATGACAAAATTTCCCTTGTTATTATGATTTTATTTTAATTAATTCTCTTTTTTAATACTATCTCTCATCTTAATTATAAGATCAAGTTGACTTTTTTAAAGATATTAAAAAAACTAATTAAATTACTTTAAGTATTTATATTTATATTTTTTTCTCTAAACTAATTAGTTTAACTAATAAATTAATATACAATATAAGAATATACAATATATAATATGATTCGGACCGAATGGAATACTTTGTAATAATAAATTTTGTTATACTTTTTATAAAAACACATGTTGAGCTCCATGGGTCATTCAATTTTTGTGTCTTTGTGTGTATTATAATTTATGACAAAATATATGTCTTGGGAAGGGATGTTGAATGAATACACGAGAAAAAATTGTGCTTCTACTTCTATTTAATTTCTGTAATTGCATTAACATCTGAAAAAAGAAATATTCTTGTCGTTGTGAATCGCACTTTTCTCTTTCCAAATTTGCCGCAACATTATAAGCATTTCTAGCCTCTCAAACTCGGATACCATCGTCATTACATCTTACACAATCCACCTACAAAGCAACAAGCCACAAGTAATACAGAACGAGCGAGTGCCTTCCAGATAGGCCTTACTGGATGAGGCGCGCCAAAACCCAACTACAATTTCCATCTTCCCTTCAATGGCGTTTCCTTTATCTTCCTCCATTATCTCCCACAAGCTCTTCATCAATGTCTCTACCACTTCTTTTGCTCCTCATCGAACTTTCTTTCCCACCCATTTCTCATCTAGCTTCAATCCAAAGAAGGGTGAAGAAGACCGAGGAAGATCAGGTCGCCCCAGAATTGTTTGCTTGTCAAAGAAAGATCTTGGGAAGGTTAGCTTACATTCAACTCAAATGCACTTCCTTTTTTTAAATTTTCTGGTGACGATAGTGTTTTGGAATCAGATTCCATTAGTTTGGATTCTTTAGGTGCACACGTTTTGATAATTTTCTTACGGATTTCTGGTTGAATATCATAATGTCATCATAAAATGTGAATGAGTTTTGGTGACACAATGTGGTGATGATGTGAGTGTTGGGAGTACACTTTACAGTGAAGGTTAGGGAAAGGTATGGATATGAAGTTAGTTGAGACATTGGTCCATTACCCGTTAAGAGTACTAACATTAGTCCGTGACAGTAATGTGCTTTTTAGTTGAAATTATATCTCTTGCATCATTACATTTAATTCTTATTGAGAGAATGGCTGCTATTAGTAAAAGCCGTAGCAGCAATGTACTAATAAAAATAAGGCAGCTCTGTCATTTAATCTTCTATGTGCTGTGCCATATGATTCTTATATTCCAGCTCCGCTACTTTATGTTGAAAATTCAGAAGAACAACCTATTCTATATGGTTTGTTGTGGGTTTCTCTACATTTTGAAGTAGAGTTTTGATTGTGCAGGAGTTTGCAGATCCGCATGGCTTTCCTTTTTTGGTGCACTTGTCAAGTATTAGTCAGAGAATGAACCAGCTCAAAAATATCATTGCCATCATTGTCTCTGTTCAGGTCACATTATCACTTCCTATGGTTGGCTTGGATTCTTGGTCTTTATCTCCGGCAAATGCAATTCTATATTCACCAGACACTAAGATCCCCAGAACAGGGGAACTTGCTCTAAGGCGGGCTATCCCTGCAAACACAAACATGAAGGCTATCCAGGTTGCTTTCACTGATTAAATATGTTTTTGGGCTCTCTTAACGTTTAATTGATAAGTGTGCAGACTGTCTTGCCTCTTCCTTTTTAGGAATCTCTTGAAGATATATCATACTTGTTAAGGATTCCACAGAGAAAACCTTATGGGACGATGGAGGGGAATGTGAAGAAAGCTTTGAAGGTATTTGTTGCTTTCATGTTATGTGCTTTTTCTTTGATGTAGTTCTCTAACAAACCCTGTGAAAAGCAAAATAACTTATACATAGGCCACTAGGCGTGGTACAGTGATGAATGTTGTGTAGTGTGTACTTTGTGAGAAGTCCTATGATATTTAATAATAATAACAGAATAACGGTCCATTAGTTAGTTAGTGAAATAGAATAAAAAGGTAACAGGTAGTAGCTGTTACATACCTGTCTTAGGCCTATAAATAGGTACCCTTGTCAATTGTATTCAATCAGATTATGACGTGAATGATATGCAGTACCCCATTCTAGCTTCTCTCTTCTATTTCCCTTAATTCTCTCTGTTCTTTCCTCTGTTCTGCTCTTTCTTATCATCCTATGTTTAAATCTCCACGCCATCATTATGAGAAAAAAATAAAATTGATGAAAAACGAATCTTTGGGTGTCAATGCCTCTTGGAAAATTCACAACTAGTTCTTATAGATGTAGGAGCTTTAATGAATATTTAGATGCTCAAGAGTTTAAGTCTTTATGTAGTGGCGGCTTTAGTCATATTCCTCATACTTCATGACTAAGATTGAACAAGTGGTTAACCCCCTCCCTGGTGTATGAAAAAACTCAGTTCATGTAAGTATATAACCAATTAAAGATTTTCAATGAGCAATATTATAGTATAAGTTGCTTTTCTTGACTTCATCTCCCAATATCTTTCACATGTTATATATTTCTGATCTGACAATAATTTTAGTAATTTGATGTCTATGCTATAATACTGACCTTTTGTGTTATAAATAAGTTCATTTATTTTATATTATGTCCTTCCTTACTCAGACAGCAATCGATGAAAAGGACTCTATATTAGCAAGTATACCAGCAGAGCTGAGGGAAAAGGGTTCTTTGGTACATGCCTCTCTGATTGATGGAAAGGTACTCTACAAAGTGACACCACCTTTAATTTCTCAATTATTTTGTCTTCTATATATTCATAAATTTATAGATATTTTAAATGCTATCATTCTTGTTCTAAACAAGGATTAGTATTTGTCTGCATATCTCATACAACGTCCTTGTGATCAGGTATGTTTGTCATTATTTGAGTTGAGCTAACTATAAACATGCAGTATTAGATGAGAATACTAGAATTGGAAATGATGACCCTGTTTTTATTCTATCGTTTCTTTGTTTGTTACTAAAGAAGTTAGTTTTGAGGTATCATATATTCCAAACCAGGAGCTGAGCTAAGGAAAAGCAATCAGGAAGAAACATCATGTTCTTTTATTATTGCAGGATTTGACTATATTTTCTCATTCTCATATCATCACATCCCCTAATCAGTACAATGAGATTTTCTACAATTCTATATGTAACATCATCTAAAAATTGGTTTACATGATTTACTGCAGAGTATATAAGCTTCCAGACTGAGATTTAAGTTTATTATGTTGCGTAGGGTGGGTTGCAAGCTCTCCTTCAATCTATTAAGGCACAGGATGCTGATAAAGTATCTGTAAGCCTTGCATCAGCGCTAGATACTGTAGCAGAGCTAGAATTATTACAGGTAACTGCAAGCCATAATTAATATGACAGTCTCCTGGAATAAATAAAAACTGTCTATACTTTTTGGGTTATATAAATTATGAAACTGATTTGGATTAAAAAGAAACAATATTTCTATTTGTGAAATCTTCACAGGCTCCAGGATTGTCTTTTCTTTTACCTGAGCAATACTTGCAATATCCACGGTAAGTGACTGCTATCTCATTGTTATCTCAATCTGAACTTTTATATGTCAAATAGATTCAGAAATGCGTACTTTGGACATTTTTATTAATTTTCAATAATCATTGTGGCTTTTTTAATTGAAGCCGCAGAGGAAGATTGAAGAAAAAGCCATAAATGCAATTTTGGATAGGAATGCATTGTAGTTTACACTTTACACATTTTGGTTTGGGATAAAAGAAAACCATAAAAGCACAAAAAATCAAATTAATATCTCCATAATCTCTTGCAGGCTTACTGGGCGAGGAACTGTCGAGTTTACAATTGAGAAAAGAGATGATTCCGTTTTTTCTCCTGTTGGTGGTGAAGAAAGAAAAATTGCTACTATCCAGGTACATTTTACTTCCTGCTTTTGACCTCTGCAAGCATCCTTGGATTGTTGACTTGCTAAGCTTCCTCCAAAATGAATACATTTAGCAAAAAGAAAGGCCTCTAAAAGAAAGGCCTCCTCCAAAATGACTTTGTCTGTACGGGCTTGGAGTAAGTAGTAAATTACTTTTTCTTAACCATGTTTTACCAATGGATAATTAATATGCATTTTCAGGTTGTAATAGATGGATATTCAGCACCACTGACTGCAGGGAATTTTGCAAAACTGGTAAGGTAGTTGAACATCACTTTATCTCAATGAAATGTTGCATAAATTCTGTGCTTGGCTATTAGTTGCTATCAGCATTCATGTTTTAAGACATCTTTTATATTTTCTCCCTCTAATTGCTTGCCCTCTTAGATTTCTAATATATGATGCATAAGCTAAATCAATAATATTCAAGTAACACCTCCACTGTCAATGCTGTATGGAAGTCTTAATCATCAATCCCTTTCCTCTTTGTTGTTTAAATTTAACTTTGAGTACTATTATTGTAAATAATGCAATCAGATACTTTTTGGCTGGAAAGAAAACTTTGTCAAAGATTGTCAAGATCTTGGATCTAATGTTCAGTTTTAAGTTGGTAGATCATAGATAAAATGTTCTCAGATATTTAAGCAGGAAAAATACTTGAAGGGGATTGAAAACCTTTTTAAATCTCATGTACTAAATTTTTTTGCTTATTACAATATTTCTGATATCTATTTTTCCTTGGAATTGTATTATTTTAATCATTCATTTGAAATTATGTAATTCTTCCTCTCCCGAGTTTATCACACGATGGTGTATATATTTCATCATTAGGTAATGGATGGAGCATATGATGGTACAAAGCTCAATTGTGTCAACCAAGCTGTCCTCTCAGATAAAGGACTTGACAAGAACTCTGGTTATACTGTTCCCTTAGAATTGAAGCCCTCGGGACAATTTGAGCCTCTCTACAAAACAACATTATCTGTGCAAGTAAGTTTGCCTTATTTTATCATATAACTTGTGACCAAATTGGCTGCTACTTAATTCTTTTTTCTAAGTTGTTTCTTATTTCTGTTTTCCTGTCATGGAAGGATGGAGAACTGCCGGTTCTTCCTCTATCAGTATATGGTTCACTCGCCATGGCGCATAGCGAAGACTCTGATGAGTACTCATCACCTTATCAGTTTTTCTTTTATCTTTATGACAAACGAAATGTAAGCTCAACGTTACATTGTTGAAACTCAAGCAAATTCATTCATATGTGATAACTGCACTGAGATTTTTGTTAGTATTCATGCCTAGGCTTTAGTGGATACCTTTTATGTTCTAGGAAAGCTCTATGAACTTAGTATGCTTGCTTATAATAACATTTTCCCAGACTGAATTAATTTATTTCTTATATCTTCATTTTATGCATCCTCTTCTGTTTTTTACCATTTTATAGTCTGGCTTGGGAGGCATATCCTTCGATGAAGGACAATTTTCGGTTTTCGGGTATGCTTTTCGTTATAATCTGTATGTCTTGCTACACCATCCATTATCAATTTCATAGATGACAGTTTCTTTTTATATCATTTTTTGGTGCAGATACACGACTGTTGGTAGAGACATTCTCCCCCAGATAAAAACTGGTGATATTATTCGTTCTGCAAAGCTCATCGAAGGTCAAGATCGCCTCGTGTTGCCAAAAGAAAGCTGAGTATTGCTCTCAGCATTCTGTGTTGCCTGAGCAGAATAATCTTTCATTCTTTGTAACAGAAGCTGTGAGGACATTGACAACCTGATTTTCTTGGTGCGGGTTGTGATGTACATTACACCAAATTGTAAGAAGACTTATTGTTCTGAATGACATTCACACGATAGTAATATATACATACAAGCATCATGTTGAGAGATTCCCTGAAAAGAGAAGTTTATTTCTGTAATTTTCCACTTTGTGTATACTTCTTTTCTAAATTGTATGTATGCCCTGAAACCCCACAGCTAATGTGCAACTTCAAGTCGTCAACAACCATTTGCAGGTCATTGAAAAATATTTTTAATAATTAAACAGAAAAGTTGCTCTCATGGTAATTGTATGATTATAAACTTCTAAGTACTTTTGATTTTGAACATCTCTAGCTAACAAACTTCTAAATGCTTTTCATTTTGATGTGGAGGTTAGAAAAATAGTCCCAAAAGATTCAACCATAAAGTTATGTATTTGTTATTTTCTTTATTCTTGTTCTGTCAATTTCTCAGTTGCGGATTATATCAGCGATAGTGAGTGAATCTAGTTAGTTGAGGAGACCAAAGTTGAATGGACCGAATTCCAAAATTCCCTCTCCATGCATTTAAGGTGTCATTTACCTATATTAATGTTAAGATTGCCATTACATTACAGAAAATATTGAAATATTAAAGTGTGCTCCTAGATATCATGGCGAGGAAAACAATAAAAGCCATGGACACAGTTCTTAATAACCTTCTACGCTATTTATATTTGGGATCAAAAGTTTTCTCTTGACTGGAGTGATACACTTCCTCTAGTCTCTCTCTCTTTCTCTCTCTCTCTCTCCCCCTCTCTCTCAATTTATTTTAAATAAAGAATAATATTAAAATCACACAGTTCAAAATATCAGTTAAAAATAATAAATGTGTAATTTATGTACCTTTCTTCCCAATTATATTTTTGTTTAGAAAGATTGTACATGAGAGATAATTGGTAGAAATTTATTGTAAAGATAATAAGTGACATATATCTAATGAAGGTAAAAATAGAAAGGTTAGGTTAAAAATTCAAACAATAGCAAAAGACTATGTTCCTCATAACAAAGACCAGAGAGAGTATATGGTAGCACTGTGTGTGTCTTTGTGTGAGTTTCATTTATGTATTCCTTTAGTTTTATTTATAAGTCACTTTCAATATATTTCACATAAATTAAAAAAAAAACTTTACATTCATTAACTTTGCCTTAAATTCAATAACTTTCCAATTTTATTTCTAATTAATGTATATTATATACCTTATGATAATATAGACAATACGACAATAAATAAAAGAGGTAAAATTATACATTTATATAGAAAATTTAATGAGGAGCCTTGGTTCCTTGGGCAAATAAAAGCTGACACTGCAGGGAACATATACACTGATTACGCGAGAAATCCATAAAAGCTAAGGACATTACGTACGTTCTCCTCCTCAGCTGAAAGCATCAACCAAAGTTGTTTCATTTTTTCTATATTAATATCAAAAAGTTGAAAATCGCTTCTTCAAAGAACCTTCCCATTAAACATATGATCTTATTTTCTATGCTTCTCGGAAATAAGAACATATACCAATTAGAACCCACTATCTGTCACATTCCTAATCCACATTCTGTGCCCAATATTGTAGCATTCAGTGCCTCATTGAATTCTCTATTTCTATAAATATTCTTCTACATCCTTTCAAATCCTTAACCTATAGCCTAAACTTTACCTTAAAACTTCAGATATGTCAGCCACTCGGTTCCTTCTTCTCCTTCTCTGTTTTTCCTTGCATGCATGCAAAGCTCATCCTTTAGGCAACGAGAAAAAAATCCACTTCTTTCCCAAGGTATTACTCAATTACATCCACATTACAGTTTTATATATATATATATATATATATATATATATATATATATAATGCTTTAACTTAAGCCAGCTTTTACTTAGAAATTGGCTTATGTGTTTTGTTTGAGCAGAATGACGGAGAAAATGGCTTTGGCGATTCCTCTGCAATGAAGGTTGGTCTGAAAAATGATGGACATAGAGGAATGAAGCCAGAGTTTGTTGGTGATATTGAGAAGCCAAAAGAGAGAGAAAATATTGAGAAATACGAGGAGGATGTAAATTTGGGTCCGCCTAGCAAGAAACTCAGGGAGGCAAATCCAAAAGTTACCTTGGACTATGACTATCCACCACCCGGTGTACATCCTCCTTCTCACAATTCACCCTGAAGTCCTTTATGAGTTTGTGAAAAGGAGAAAGCAATAATGAAGACAAAGTCCTAGTATTTATATATATTATGCAGTGCGTGAGACCTTGCGAGTATGTCTATGTGTGGGTGTGTCTACTTTAATTAAACTTACCTATATATGACTCAGGCCTTATTCCTGTACTGTATGCCAGAGAATGTTTGCAGATGGAACATAAATCTGATTTGTCCTTCTGGTTATTTATATTAATTATTCTTCCTATTTTCTAGCTGCTCATATATGTCTTTATTAATACTGTCATGATCACTGAAAAACTTATTTCTTCATGTGATTAAGACTAGTTTTCTTGATTATAATAATTAAGAATGGTAAATTGGGAATCAGTTGTTAATTCTTTGAAAGGAGAAAACAATAACCATCGAAGTTCTTCAATAAGAACTCATATGTCATGACAAGCATGCGTTTATCAGAAGACTTGATAACAAAATAACTATAGGGAGTTGTTTTAGTCAAATCCATGTTTAGATGAGAAAATTCATTTTTGATAACTGATAACTTTGTTCAATGAAAAATAAATATAGAAAGATGATAATCTCTATGGCTTTGATGCTAATTAAGTAAACTAGAAACTGCAAGAACAAGTTCTTAGAATCAGTGTGGAGGAAGTGAATATATATATTTATATATATATATATTGGAGGTTTATGAAGATCAATTAAAAAGAAGAAATTTAATTTTGGATGCAGAGCTGCGCCGGTAATATTGATGCCCCTCTTGTCAGAATACAGTGATATGGAAAGCAACATCAGAGAATGGATCAATAATTGTTTACAAATGGGTCAAAATTTATACTCCCTTTAGTTTATAATATGGAGTGCTTCTAAAAAATAACTTGATTCAAAATATAAGTTATTGGTAAGATAATTAATGCTCATTTTCCAATATTGTCCCTATACTTAGTGCTCATTTCTGATTTTGCTTACTCATTATATTTTTAAACACATTTCCAATAAGGGTAAAAATGAAAAAAATTCAATCTATGACATATTTAACGAGTTAACTATCTTTGTTATTTTCTATAAATTAATTAAAGTGCCCTATATAATATAGGAGGAAGTAACTGAGTGTATAACTGTTTCTATTTCATCAAGTGAATATAAAAAACACTTTTTGGAAAGTTATTCTCCATCCGAGGCCTGATTCGGCTCAAATCCTGATTATAGTTGGAGTCTAATATGGCTTCGGATACTAGGTTGTTTTGTTGAAAAGAATATATATATATATATATATATAATATATATATATATATATATATATATATATATATATAAATCACTCCAAGTTAAATTCCATATTTTGATAATTTATTTTTGTGTGATGGTACAAGGAGTTGACTTTGTCAGTTAGTAAAGACTAGTCTTTCTTGGGGTATTGAGGGCAGATGGTAGACCCATATTCTTCCCAGTTCCCAATTTAGCTGTTACATACACGAGCTGTAATTTGAAAATCACTTACTACAGTTATTTGTCATTACAAGCAAGCAAAGCAAATGTGTGCAGGAAAATGAGAGTCATTACTCATTCAATTAATTTCTTTCATTCATCCTCCCCCATTTTTTTTATGTGACTATCTCAGTCATATTCAAACATTGTGAGCTCAGTTGGGGTAACTAGTCTCCTAAATATAATCTGCATTCACATTCTGATAGACTTGAACTTGAGGCCCTGTGCTTAAGCGAACAAGGATCAACTACGGTTGGTATTCATCATCCACCATTGCTTTACTAACTTGATGCCTTAAAAAGCCCACTTTGCATGTGGAGTTACCATCACTTGCATGGCTGCAATTTTTTCTTCCGTTGATTGATTTCCTAGTGAATAGCATTTGTTGGTAGTTGGGGCTCATCTTCAATATTGACAACGACTACTACTAACCGCAACACAATCATCCTCCATCTCTCTCATGAAATTATCCATTTAATTTACTACTCATCTACTGTTTTCATCTTTTCTGGCTACGATCCACGAATAACTGATTTTGAGGCATATAGTAATGTGGAATCGGCTATTAACAACGCGTGTGTATTAAGCTAACAAGCACAGTTGAAATACTCTTTCCGTTTCAAATTATAAGATTTACCAAGTGACTTAAATTCAGCCTCTTAGCTAGGTATATATCCTTTGCATATTTTCTAACTAGTCTTTACCAGGCGGATCAACATCCGATGGTACTGTCTGATATTTTTGAGATGTGTTAGGTCTAACCTGCAATAAAGAGTAACAAAACATGGAACAAGACCAAAATGGGAAAAACAACAAGTTTATTACTTGAATAAAGGGAAAATCAGTAAAGTCACTTGAAGAAGATAATTAGATGCAAGCACAAGAATGTATTAATTAATTGATATCCATTTTTATATGTAATGTAAAGATTATAACAGTTAAGCTACACTTATATTTATTATACTTCGAGAGTATACGAGGACGGCAACTACTAGTATTATTTAAAGAATCAATGCAACAACAATTTGGACTGAAATATCGTGTGTACAGTTGTAGCCAGTCACGTATAAAAAATATATTAAAAAGCCTCTCATAGACTAATTGGAAAGCGAATTGAAAGTAGTATATAGTCTTAAAGTAAGTCCTACCAAATTGATTAAGGCTATTTTGATACAGAAACAAGCATAATATATACTAAATGGGACCAAAAAAAAGAAAAAGAAAAAAAATGAAGATTATAGACCGACTCGGAGAGATTGGAGAATGAATTGAAGGTATATAATTTTAAGCTCAATTTTTATCAAATTGATTTAAAATATTTTGATAGAAAGACAAACCTAATATATACTAATTTTTATTTTTCCAAAAAAGTGCTAATATGGGTGCAGTGAGTTTCATTAAATGTCAATATAAACGAGGAAGTCCAGCTCTAAATTAAAGGTTTTACTTTCTAAAACCACTGGGCCTTGGTTGTTAATTATTTAAGGTGAATTTCTTAATGTTGGTGTGTGTATATATAATTCACAGTACTTGTCTATATAAGTGCTATATCGACTCAGCCTTGGGCTGAACGCTTGTTATATATACTAGATTCCACTTTTTGTTGCATGGCCACATTAATCTAAGTAGTTAATTAATAACCAATTTCGACCAATAATCATCAGGTAATCTAATTATATAGCTAAAGTACTACTCCTCATTTCCTCATTGTTATATATTTTGTGTGTATCCACGTCAAAACTAGAGGGAATGGAGAATCCCAGAACTTGAAGATGCCAATGGAAAAGAAAGCAATAAGGACAAGTAACAGATCATAAAGCTCCTAATTATAAGATATATTTAACTGATTTTGAAAAAAATTAAGGAGAGGAGTTAAAGTAGTTAATGTTACTCATTTTTCTAAAATGTCCTTATAGACATTTAAAATAACATAAGTAAAAGTTAATCAACAACTCTGTCACATTTCTCTCTGACTAATTTTCCTTTCCACATGCTTTCTAATTGAAATAATAGTCTTGCTAGATATACATATAGATTTATCATGGACGCACACGCGCGCGCACACACATATATACACACACACAAACACAACATATATATAGACACACACACAAATATATATATATATAGATAGATAGATACATACATATCTTTATAGACATATACATGTGTGTGCATGTGTGTGTGTTGCAACCCATACACACACACACACACACACATACTTACTAAAAACCAAACACACTTTGAGATAATAAAATAAGAGTATTTTATGAAGAAATTGAAAAAAACGAAAAAATTGTCCTATAATTAAGACCAAAATCAACCCTTAAATGTTGTCTTATAATTAGAATTGGAGAGACTAACTTGATATCCAAAACCAAAATGTACGTGGAAACCAAAGAGGAAAGGCGGATCTCACGAAGAATAGCGTTTTGTACCAATATAAATATATGTAGTTCTGCATCACCTTCAACTCAAACTTGAAAATTAACAAGCCTCTTCATATATCAGTCCGATTAATCTTATACCATACATGAAGATGGCTTCCTTCACAGTCTTCCTCTGCATTGCCCTCTTGCTTTCCTCTACAAACGGTTCATATAATATAAATTTCAAACATCTATAACAAGTTATTTTTACATTTTAATTTGTGCCTTGATTATTATCATTAATGTGGATTTTTTGTGTGTCATGTGTGTGTGTGTGCAGAAAATTATGTTAAAGCAGACGGACTTTGTTCAATACGTAGCCAGACATATAAAGGTTTTTGTACGGACGATGCTTCTTGCAATGATACATGTGTTAAAGAGGGTGCTGTTGAGGGAAGCTGTCACAACCAAGTGGGTTCTGGAATTCTTTGCTTTTGTTTCGTCCACTGTTGACGAAACTTAATATCACGTGCCTTCTTCGTGCGCTCATCTCAAGAATTAATGCCCTTAATTAATTGGCATCTGATGTGCTAGCTTGTTTTCATGAATAGTGTAGTTTCTTGTGTCAGATGTTTTTGTTGGGTAATTCTCCCTTTTTTTTTTTGGCCAGAATTGTATTTGTTACTTCTCGTAGTAATATGTTTTAAAAAATCTCACTCAGGCCCAAGGATTAGAAAAAATATCAAAAAAGTCTGTGTGTGTGTAAAGTCCAAGTGTAGGTTCCTCTGTAAAAAAAAATTCCTAGGAACCTTATTAACGTAGATGGTTTTGTCAATAGTCACTCTATGATTTATCAATATAGTGATATACACTTATCAACAAGAGTCAGTTTAATTAACATATATGAGCTTGTCAATGGCCACTATGTGAGCTTTCAACGACCACTCTATGACTTGTTATTCAAATAAATTCATATTTAGAATCTATATCATTGAGGTTTCTAGGAACTTTTTTGATAGAGAAATCTACATTAAGACTTTTTTTGATAGAAGAATCTACGATGAGACTTTTTTTTTTTAATTTTTTCTAGTCCTTGAGACTTGAGTCAGATTTTCCCAATAATTTTTTGTTAGATTTTGACGGTTCATTACAAAAAGTGCTGATTAATTAGTGTGGAAACTAAAATTAATAGTGTGTTTCGTACCGCGTTAAATGTGGCACCAATGCATTTAAGTTATTTCACAAGCAGCCTATTAATTTAAATGTGGCACCAACAAGACTCATCTCCAATGAATTTTCTTTGAAACATCCAATAATAAACAATTATTGTTAGGTTAAATGTAATAATGTGATAGCGGTCTACTTCCTTCCATGACTCATCGTCTCAGTTGTACTGTAATTAGAGTAGTACTCCCTCTGGTCCTTATTATAAGGCACCAACTAACAAATCACACAAACCAATAAAAACAGTTAAAGTCAATAAAGTTGTCCTATAATTTAAGTAATTTCCAATATTACCCCTACTATTTACACTAAACTATAATATTATATTATTATTACTTTCACATACTACCCCTATTAGTTATGGGCATACATGGAAAAAAATAATCAATGCTTCTTGGAAACAAGCAAACGCCTTATAAAAAGGACCAAATACATTTGGTAGTTGGTACCTTATAATAAGGATCAGAGGGAGTAATAAACACCATGCTGACTTCTATTTAATATGCAAGCCATTTTTTTTTTGGGGGGGGACCCAGGTTGAGCAAATTACTTCTGGTCTTAAATATAGAGGAGCTAGATAAAGAGCTTATTTTAATTTTAAACTGACTTAGCTTCTGTCACTATACCCACTGAGCAAGCTAATTGATTAGCGACAGTCGATCTTTTTTACTATGGAATCATACAATTTTGTTGCTGAGTTTCATCTCTAATCCATTGTTTTTTTTTTTTTTTGTAGTGCACCTCCCGTTCTTAATATAATATCTCACTTGTAGTATAGTTGAACTATAAACATGATCATATAATATTAAAGACTGGAGGAGGTAGTATTTCAATTAACCTTGCCTCCCAAATTTATAATACTTTGTCCAACAAATTTTTAAAAGATTTGGTTGTTGATACAACCCAATAGTATCTTGTGATCTATACATATATTTGACTCCACCTAGTAGGATTGATAGCACATATTAAAGAACTCCCAATGAAAGAGTAGTTCTAATGTATATGATTTAAGATGGTAGTTTTTTTTTTTAAAACCAAATTCAAGAGTGTAGTTTAGGAAAACCAAGATACATTTGTTACAAATAAGTAATAACTAACTTAGGTAATTTCTTCAATGTTTGGAAATTAGTTGTCTTGATCTCATTAAGGACTGGCATATTAGAAATTTCATATAATATCTCTAACCCTTTGTTTGGATAGCAAGGAAAAGTAAAGACGAGAGAAGGAAAAATTTTCCAAAGTAATAACAAAAAATAGTATTTACGAGTTTCAAAAGTAATTTCCTCTCTTATCTTTTCTCACTATCCAAATAAAGCCTAAAAATTCAACATTCTCTTGTCTAAAGGATTTTCTATTTTCCTCTTAGTGTTCTTTGCTCCTTGATTATTATTAATCTTTATAAATTCATCCCATTTTGCAGATTTTCATTTGGCTTCCCATATTTCTTAACAAACTTGACTTCTCTCCTTTTTATTTCTCGTTTGCTTTCATCCTTTACCCCCTTCATGATCATTCGATCAAGATCTAACGATCCACATTTAATACTTTATTTCCATCACTCTCTCCATTTCCTTTCCAACATTCTCTCTATTGTAATAATATTTTTATAATTAAAATAATAAATGTGGACCATTAGATCTTGATCTAATGGCCATGAAAGGATAAAGGATGGGAGTAGACGGGAAAAGAAAAAGAGAGAAGCTTGACAACGTTGTTATCAATCCAGTAATAATAATGTCTTGTGATGCTAAGACCCCATTGTTAGTGACGAAATTGTTGGATTTTAGGATCTAAATCCCATGGGTTATGAATAAAAAGTAGGTTGAAGAAGAAGAAGAAAAGGGAAGCTGAAAGAGGTGTGTGCAAAGAAGTCTCACATTAGACAAATCAAGAGAAGTGAGAGAGTATATAAGCCTCCACTTTGCTCCTCCAAATTGGGCCTTTGTCGCGCTCACTGCCTAGCAGGCTTGGTTTGGTTCGGTTCTGTTCATGCGTGTGTGAAATTAAAAAATAATTTTTTTATTAAATAATATTTTAATTTTGTCCAAATAGTCCCTGAACTTTTAACTTTTATTTATTCCTTTGTTGGCCCTCTATGATTCTCCCAACCAGCAGCTATAAGTGAATTGTAATATCGAATTGTAAAATGCTACTGCCTTTATTTTTTTACTTTATTTTTTTTAATAGGACGCCAATTAGGGAAGTAAAAGCTATTTTTTGTAATAGTGATAGGCTAACAGAAGCCACAATCATTAAACCATGAACACTAGGCAGTGTCCTGAAGATATAGTGAAGCCCAAGAGTAGCAGGCAATGTCTTAGAAGTAGTGAAAAGTCTAAGTTAGAGCTCATTTAGTAGTAATAACCTTCTAAGAATAGTTGTCTGGTTACTGGTTATGTTTAAAAACTGAAATGTTGAATTTGCCAATGCACTTGCTGAGTTTGTGAAAAATTTTCGAATGCAATATTTTCAATTGAATTTGAGACCAGGGTAATGGTCATTGTTGTTTTTTTTTTTTAAAAAAAGATCTTGTCTCATAAAATGGGTTTGGAAAAACTCGGAGTTTGAAATTAAGTTTTGAACTATGTGGTGGTAAGGCAGTGCAAAAACTGGAAGAGGTCAGCAATTGTAATAGACATACTCGGTTTGCGAGATCTTGCCAAGTGTTTTAGAATAATTTAAATCACTGGCCATTGTTGAAAGCTCTTTTGAGGGGATTAGTTTTTGAAAAGCTAGTACTCTCACCAATAGTGTGTGCATCCAATAAAAGTAGTTTCGCCTTGTAGGGGCGCATATTTTGCCTTGTTTGGTCGACACCCACGCAGGCGTTTGGAATAGCGCTCTATGGACACCACGTGTGTAGGGGGTTAGGCCTTAGGGACGACAGTCGCGGACTGGATCCTCCATAGTGGTGGATCATTACATAAAAAGGGCTCCATGGACATGGTCCTTTTCCCAGGCAGGGATTCCGGTAGGTGGCCTGATATTGTATGTGCCAGTGCGGACACTAGGTCTCTTATTTTTCCCCGGGGGGGGGGGGATGGAAACTCTCCCACATTGACCAACAAGTGCATTGCCACTTTGGTGGTTTGTGTATGAAGGAATTGGGATATGCCGTTGTATCGAAAGGTTGAAGTAGTAGAGAGAGCTTTTGAATGTTAAATTTGTGAAAGGAATAATCCCACTTATAAATGTGTGCCGGTAGAAAGTGTTTTTGAAATTAATCCGGCAGTGAATTATTTTCACAAAAATATGAGCTAGTAGGATTAAGTTTAAAAATGTGATAGCACTATTACTGTTTGTATAATGCGCATTGTGAAAAATATTGCAACCACAGAAATTTTGACTTAGTAAAAATTTGAAAATGAGACAATATAGTTGAAATGAAAAGCATGCAGTTGGCCGGAACAGAAACTGTTAGAATGGTCTAGAGATATGAACCAAATAGATCAAATAGGAATTTCTAGCTACAGTGCTAAGCAGGAGGAAAATGGTTTAAGAACTTAAATTAAGGAAGCTCAAACGAAATAGATGAGCAGAGGCTCGAGGCGGTAAGGCTCGATATGCGAGCTTACATGGGGTGGTGTCCTTGGGTTGTAAGACTTGTGATACTTAGCACTATGGGGAATGGTGATTAGCAGGTGACTTTAGACCAGTGTGTCTAAAATACATATTAAGTTTGGCAAAATATTTGATCTGTACTAGGTGATAGATGAGATGCTTAAGGCCTGAGGGTGATTCCCTAGACAATAAGGATAGGAAATCTAGTATTATAGTCATAGAATGAGTCAGAAGGCTAGTATGTGATAAGTCGAGAGGTAGAAGGAGTAAGGCAGTAAGGCCTGTATAACCATACGCTGTGAGGGGATGGATCAATTGATCCTGTATGGTTGAGTACTACACCTGGGTACATAATAGATTAGAATGGGGTATGATGAAGTTATATGCTTAGTGAGCATGCATATAAATATGATAGGCAGAGTGCCTAGAATGGTTCCCCAATGTATGGATATTCAAATTTCGAGGACGAAATTTAAATTGACAGGGGGAGAAATGTAATATCCCAATTCTGGGATTTGAAAATTTGAAATATTGTATGGAGATTGATTTTTGGAATTTGGCTTAAAATAATTATGAGAATAATTATTAGAGATTTATGCTTATTTTTCCTTGATTTATTTTGGGAAGAGAATAATTCAAACAAGGAATAAATTGCGCCCAAGTTTTCAAAATTTAATCATACATAATTTTATGGGCCAATATTACAATTCATGTCAAATGCAATAAACAGAATTAATAGTGTATCAAAAAAAAGTTGAAGACTTGGCTCTGCTTTGCGCGTGTTTGGGCCACGGCCAATAGTATCTAAATGTCAAACTTTTTTGGCTCGATTGTGCCTAAAGAAACTCATTAAATCAAATTTTTCAATCTCTTTCTCCCCTTTGCAGTAGCCACGATCACACACACATACACATTCACTAATTTAATTAACCATTAAAACACATATCACATTCCATCAACCCAACACGTGAGACACAAAAGAAAGTAGAAACGCATACGTGCTCACAGGTCCTCTTGTCAGAACATGTAAATGCAGAAAAAAAAAGATTACATGGGATCACAGTGCCAGAAAGAAGACTTAGCCTCCACTGTACACGCAACCCATCCCTCTTGAGCCCAGTGTCGCCCATACTGTTGAACTCATCCCCATACGCTTTTTGACAGAAATGCAGTGAGATGAACCGAGAGTTTTAATTAAAAAAAAGCGGGGCCGGACCTCTTATGTATTATATATTCATCGCTCTCTGTTTCCTTTCATCATTCACGTTGCCTCAATCAAAGTTGAGTCTAGGATGGGAGTGAAGGACAGCCGAGAGAGAGTAGAGAGCAGAAAACGTAGAAAAGAGGGAGGGGGAAGCCATTCTCGTTACTCTGTTTTTAATCTAGGAAACAAAGGTAAGTTGTAAGCTTCTTTTCCTTCTTGTTCCAACGCAAGTCTCTGTGTTTAAGTTGTAGTTCATAAGGAAAGAACCAAAGCTATTTCTTTTAAAAGACCTAATGATGCTGTCTTTGTTGTATATATATATATGCTGATTTGGGAAAAATAATGAGAAGCCTTTTCTGTATTAAGTTGCTGTCAAGATTATAAGTGTGTGTGTGTGAAGCTACATGTGAACCTTAGAGAACAAAACAAAATGAAGCTAAATCATATATATATATATATATAACCCAAATCTTACTACTGTGTGTACGTTGTTAGGTGATATATATATCTATGAATACATTACTGCACATGTATATAAATACATTTACATAAGAAACAAAGCCTTACAGTTTTTTTTGTTTTTTGCTAATATATAATATATAATATATATATATATATATATATATATATATATATATATATATATATATATCATGACATATCTATATCTTTTAAGCTTCTTTTTCTCCAATCGTGTATATATTAGCAAAAAAAAAAAAAAAACTGTAAGGCTATATATATATATATATATATGCGCAAAGCTTAACGGCACAGAGAAAAAAAAACGTACTATAATATGTTTGCGTATACTGTTACTTGTCGTGGATACTTACTATCATCCTTTAATATATATTGGAAAAAAAAAGAAAGAAAGAAAAGAAAAGCCTGCTGCATATACATATATAAAAACAATGTTGCATTTTTTAGTGTATATTTATATGTATACTTAGAGAAACCAAGAGCCCACTGCATATATGGAACCACTTTCGGTGCCTATCCAAAGGATAGGCACCATTAACCCATCCAATCTGGACGGTCCAGATTTCATATATTTTTTTCTATTTTTTTAAAAAAATTTTTAATGGATAGAGAATCTAAAATAAAAATAATCTCTCAACTAATATTTTTTTAAAAAATAATTTTTTCATTTAAAAAACATATTTTAAAAAAATATGAAATCTGAACTGTCCAGATTGGATGGGTTGATGGTGTCTATCCTTTGGATAGGCATCGAAAATGGTTCCCTGCATATATACTTTGTTGTTATATATAATATAAAACGATGCTGAAGGAAAGACAAGGGGTTGCTGTCATGTAAATATTATAAAACCAAATAAAAAGCCTATTGTTTCCATATTTATATACATAGTCTATTTTGTGGGTGTTTTGTGGATTTGAAAATTAGACTTAAATGATAAATATAGAACCAAAGTTTTACTGGTTGTATATATATCATGGAGTTAATATTTATAAAATTCAAATTTCTATTTATAGAGTTTATTTTGTGTGGAGTTAATATCTATTCAAGGTTTTTATTTCTACAATCATATATGATGGAACCTTATATTTTGGAAAACCATGAGAAACATTATATATAATGCATTAAGGCATAATAATGATTGGTATTTACAAACTCCAAATTTAAAGTGTTAATATTGTGTTTGTTATTGGGATAGTT
The DNA here is from genome assembly GCA_037074495.1 of Acacia confusa. Lineage (NCBI taxonomy): Eukaryota > Viridiplantae > Streptophyta > Magnoliopsida > Fabales > Fabaceae > Acacia > Acacia confusa. The sequence goes on from CM073509.1 coordinate 9,767,315, forward strand.
TCAGGGAGTTTAAATTAGTTCTAGAATAATAATAATAATATTAATAATAACTTATTATTATTATTATTATTATTAGGAAATGGAATAAACAATAAAGTAGGTAAATAAATAATAATAGATAATATTATTATTTATTATAAAGAGTATTATTACTAGGGAATTATTAATTAATAGAAAGTGTTGTTATTAATAATAACCATGGTTATCAGACTCGGACCGGACCGGCCGGTTCAGACCGGAAACCGGCGAACCGGCTGTGCAATCGGTCCGGAAAAGTATAGAAACCGGAGTCAAATGGTAAAACAATCTAGTAGAGATGTTTACAGAAAGAGAGAGATAGGAAGATGAGGAGACTTGCTCTTTTTTTCGTCCGCTCCGGCGTTGAAGACGACTTGCCGAGACACAAGAGAATAGAGGAGGAGCCATGGCAGAACTGATGAGGCGTGAGAGAGAGAGACTGAGTGAACACAAGAGAGAGATAACCCAGGAAGAAGTGAAGAACGAAGAAGTGAAAAGGTGAAAACTTATTCAATGACCATCTTTTATTCAATCAAGAGTGTCGTCAGATCGTTTAATTGGCTAAAGGACGAAAATAATGACATGTGAAAGAAGTGAAAAGACATAACACTGAGGACTTCATTTTATTCAATGGATTTAGAGAGTAGTTGGACATTTTTTTTCTCTCGATGCAATAGAGTAGCCAAGCTATTAACTAACTATTATCAAAGTAGTTGGACATATTTTTTATTAAAGGATAATAGCTATTAAAAGAAATAATTTTTTTTATACTTTCATATTAATAAACCTGAAATCCTCACTTTTTCGCCGATTTGGTCCTGGTTTGACTCCGGTTTGACCCACTGACCCTTGATCCAGTATCCCGACCGGTTCAGTGACCAGTCCGGTTTTAATAACCTTGATAATAACGAATTCACCAAGGGTAGAAAGGCCAATAGTAGCAATGACATCTCTTAGGATGTTAATTATAAGAAAAATAATGCGGTGATACTATTATAGTATATCCGAAAAAGTCAAGAATCAATATCAAAAGGTGAACATACCACTAGCAATGGAGACTAAGGTACGGACGCGTACTGTAACTCTAACTCTCATGTTGTCTTGTATGCTTATATATGATTAGATGATTCATAGAGTCATGGACAAGACTTGGTCTTGGGTCATGTATGTGGCTAAGACTCGGTCTTAGGTCACCTATTCACATACATTCAGCTTTGTGCGGGTTATAGTCATGATAATGTCGTATATATATTTTCTTAGCACTGAGGACACGTGGAGGAGTGGCATTGGTGAGTGCAAAAGTTGTGAACATTACATTTGTTGTGTGCTATATATTGTTGAGTTGTGAACTTTACATTGGCTATGTGCTATGTATGGTTAATGTTGAAATGTAATGAATATTTGTCATACATATACTACTTATACTTGAGCATGAGGTCAATTGTTACCTGAGATTCAATGGGTATTAAATCTCAGAATTTAGCCTAGCTTCAGGATTTGGAGGATCGGGAGCCAGAGAAAAAGGGTAAGCAACACGTGTAAGAACTCAGCTAGAATTTTATTTTGGGATAATACTATGTATATTTTTTAATATTCGGATAATTGTACCACAAACGTGCCAACCAAATACATTGCAAAGAATTTTAAGTTGTATCACGCTTATATTCCTTCAGGAATTTTTAATTAACTAGCATATGTTTGGGTATATGTTATCAGTTATTCATTCGTCCAAACGTTAAGCATGCTCTTTGTTATGACTTACTATGATCTGTTAACACCTTCACTCTGATAAATGCACACAAATTAGTTAATAAGAGCTATAGGTATATAACTGGTCATCATAAAGGACTGAGAAATTAGGGGTGTTACATATTTTCTGTAATTTTCCTTGGTCCCTTTTCTTCATTGATTGCAATTTTAGAAATTCTAGGCATCTTTTCTCTAATTTTTACCAGGCCTCAAAATATCACTTCTCACCCACCAAAATATTAAATTTTCTTTTTAGTCATCGTAAAAGACAGGGAGACTCTCACTAGACTAAACACCAATCTAGCCAATGGGTTTGATTAATTGTGTTAGGTTTCATGCCATAGGTCTAATTAAGAGTTGTATTTGAGTCTTTGTAAATTGTATCACATGAATATTCCTTCATGATTTATAATATAACCATCATATGTTAGAGCATATGTTATCTGTAACATCCCAATTTTCACAAGCGGAAATAAATTAACTTTTCATTTAAAATCATTTCAAACCATCAGAGTAGACCATTTGAGCGGAAGAGTAACTGATACTTTGATTTCAAAAGCTGGGTACAATAGCAGTAAGAAAACCGAGTATCTCAAAAGGACTGTACAACAACAAAAGGATGGCTTCTGCCAGAACAACTGCAGGAAGTCTTCCGCCGGATCTCTAAGCATGCTGCTTTCCCTTTTCCTCTGACACCGGTTCTCCCGACCCTGATGCTATGTAAAGAGCTGAGGTCCCATGCATACGGACCCCAGGTAACGGTTAACTTCATATTTACATATATGGTATAAAATCACAGCAAATGAAACACTTCCAAACATGTCACCAACTATGTCACTCCCAGTGAATGCAAATGTACCGCTCCCAGCGAAATATACCACTCCCAGTGAAAATAGATATATCACTCACAGTGTATGCAGGTGTACAGTTATTTCTTACCAAACAACTATTCAAACAACACACCACAACATGCACACATACCACATATACACATACTGTAAATATCAGGGTTAGTGTTATAGTATGCAAACGTACATTAATTACCTCATACAAGCATACCATACATATAGCACATATACGCATATAGTAAACATCAGAGTTAAAGTTACCAATACACGGACGTACCTTCATTGACGAGCGTTTAGTACGTTGACGCTAAACTGTACTTTTGACGAAAAACAGCGGAACGACATCGAAATGACAGCGGGACAAGATTACTGATATCCTATAATGATAATATCACATTTATCAATATTTGATATCATAACAGGCATTTTAGGTACAAATTACCATTTTGCCCCTGATCCCTTAATCGGCGGAATTTCGCCAGCACTTCGCTATCTTGACCCTAATCTTCCAGAATTTCCACATATCTCTAACTCCAATATATTTCCTAAAATAAATATCATATCTATCCTAAAACATGATATCTAAAATATACTGGAAGATTAAAGATCTACTCTAAAACTCTAAGAACTACCGAAAAAACTTAAGACTAAAGACTAGGGACCGAAAGACTTACTCAGAGCTTCGCTATGAACTTCTTGCTCCTCCTCCAGAGCTTCTCTCTCTAACTTCTCTCTAGGATTGTGTGAATTGGTGAAGAATGAAGAGAAAATGAAGGGCTATTTATAGAAAAATCCAAGTTACTATTCATGCTTTGTCAGATGAATTCTGGACCGTCGGATCACACTTCTTGGAGGTGGCAAGATCTTGGCCTTACACCTCTCAAGGATGATGTCATCCCTGCTGCATCATCAAGCCTTATGTCATCTTGCTTTATCAGGTAAAATTCCTGATTCGGTATCCTGATCGCGAAATTTCGTAAAATCTTAAAATTTCGGAAGCAGTACCCTGAAGGTCTTTGCTTCCTCTTCAAGAATACTGGGTTTTCCTAACCTTATTCTTTCATTAAAGACATTCTGTTATCTGCCGAAAATCCTCGGTATTCGTGACCGGTTTCAGAAATAACTTCGGTCGGTACTAACTTCTGGATAAAAATCCGCTGACCAATACTATATTCTGGTTTTTCCTAACTCATTCCCAGAATCTCACAACGGAATTACTTTCTATCCGTGGTCATTTATCCTGTTCATTTTTCCTCTGATTATTATATTATTATCTAATTAACGCATGTTTTAATTATATTATTATTATATTCTAAGATCTTATCTCTTATTTTATTTTATTATTTTTCTCTTTTTTTTTCTTTTTCTTTTACTACACACACACACATGCACAACACTTAGGCACACACACACTCACAACTCACACATACTCACAACTCACAAATATCTCCACCTTCTCTCTCTCTTTATTAAACAATTAGCCATTAATTATCTAATTAATCATTTACTAATTTTTGACAATTTTCTTAATTAGTAATAATTATTATCTCTCAACTATTTTACTGACATTGGAAATTTATGTACCATGCATAATATTAAAAATCATGGGGTTCAATATGGTCCTCCAATACTTTTAGATTTTTCTCCTGTAATTTTTCCAAGGTAATAATTTAATAAATTACCTAAATTAGAGACAACATACTTTCCAATTTTTAATAAATATTTAGTTGCCTCTTAGGATTTTATCATAATTTTCTCAGGGTATTTTATAACCCATAAATATTTTAGGGACCTATTTGCAAATTATCTAATGTTTTAGGGACCTTTTCGCGCATTATTCAATCTTAGGAGAAATTGTCCCAATAACAAGATGAATTCAATACAAGGTGTTTGAGACCTCATATTCACCTATTTTCAATAGGTATATTCTACAAATTTATGATATTTACCCTACGTCAAATTTTAGGGTATTACATTATCAGTTACTCATCGTCCAAACAGTAATGCATGCTCTCCGTTCCGCTTTACTTTGACCTGTAACACCGTCAATTGTGTTGATATTCATGATACTACATGTCATCGGACATAGCAAATAGTATGGAATTTGGGGTGTTATATTATATTTTTAGATTTCCTAGTTCTAAGAATTATCATATATGTTTTGGAGCTGAGATTTATGTTAATTATCTGTGTTGGTTTGTTATTTATAGTTGAAAATGGATTTTGTAGTGTGAAGATTATATGTGTTTTGTATTTCTTTGTGGTTGCAATGAAATTATGTTAATTAGAGTGTTTTTGTTTTGTTAATGTGGTTGATTTGTACCATTGAGGAGCTGTTTTGCATTCAAATTTAAGAAGACTCATGTTGCATTATTCCGATTTCATTTACACATTAAATGGTTTTAAAGAATATCTCAAGAGGTAGTAGTTAGCTATGTTTATAAAAACTATTATTAATTGGAAATATTTGACTCAAGTGTTATGTTTAGGTTTTTTTTTCCCCTTGAGACTTAATGAAGTTATACTTCCATAACCTTTTCGAGCAAGGATAACAACTTTTTTAATTGCCAAGATATCCATCATTCATATTCTCACTGTCAATTCAAACATTTTTTTATTATTTTCCAAAAATACAAAAAAGAGTAGAAATAACTTTATTTTCATGAATTTTAGTTTAAAGAAAACCAATTTCAAAAGCCCATTTCTAATCATATCTTTAAAACTTAGTTCAACCTAGGGAATTTAAAATAAAAGGCTGCTTGATAAGATAACGATCCTAAATTGTTTGCACTATATTATATTTTAATTCATGAAAAATAGTGATTTGACCCTTGAACAACTAAGGTTGTATCAAATCTTTGGCATGTCTTTTCTTTTATGTTCTTTGTCTTGGTTTGTTGGTGTACTTCTTCTATAATAATGAATATTGTATCTGCTTGTTTCGTGTTAGGCAAATTTTCGAAAATAGACCCCTAAAAAAAATTTGTGAAAATAGACCAGTAGGCAAAATATTTGTGAAACTAACCTATTTTGTGGCGTCACGTCAGATGGCGCCTTACGTGGCACCACTTTGAATGTGGCGTGCCACGTGGGCACGCCACACAAGTGGCGCCAGCACAGCTAGCACCACTTGTATAAAATAAAAAATAAAAATTTAATGCAGGGCACTAACGCGCCCTCAAAAAAGCTGCCTCGGGGGCAGCTGTATATAGTAGGGGGCGTGTATTTAGTTTTAAATTTTCCAAACAAACAAAAAATACATCTAAACCGCGTTAAATTTCTTATTAATAATTTACTATATAAGTACAGTCTTCTATTGTCAAAACTTACAACTTCTAAAAAATACTAACTTTAACATTTTTTCTAACCAACATAATTCTACCATCATTGCAGAGACAAGAATGTACACAAAAACATTTTATGGAGAAGACTTGTTGAAAATATTATAATTTAGCTACCTAAATAATGTTATAAGATAAATAGCATACCTTAAAATAGCTTTCAAGAGTTGTCTTCTCATTTCCTTCTTTCTTCACACCAAGCTCCCAGCCTGTAACACTCGGCCTTAAGGGGCCTCTGTTTATCAGAGTTTTCGCGCACAGGTTTCGAAAAGATTTGGACGACTTATTAGCAGAATAAAACTTTCATAAAAATTACTTAGTTTGGAAATATAGGGATAAAATTTTCAAGAGTGAAACTTATCCCTTAATAAAAATTTTATTACAATAATCCAAATATAACAAGCAAATGATAAACAAACTGATACAGTCCACTTCTTTTATCATTTCCCTGCGGCTGTAACCCTTACAGCTTCATCTTTCCTTTTAATCCCGATCCTTCACCTGTCTTTTTCATTCAATCTGGGGTTCAAATGAATGGACCTCAGGGGTAACAATTAATCTCATGCACATGTATGAAGGCATAAATAACAGTTTAGCACATGTTAAAGCATGGAAGAATTTACAAATAACCATAACCGCAGTTAACGGCCAAGGACCGCAGCCCTTGTCTAGGACGCATAGCCCCATGAGACCGCAGCCTCTAATCCATGGCCAGGAAAAACATATAACAGGTAAATCAACCAGCATACATGATCAGCTAATTAATGCATAAACACTTACACACATGATTATAAGATTAGAGTTACCCACCTCAAGCTTGAATCCTTAATTTTCTTCTGAAGGTACTGGGATCAGTAGAGGTATCAAAGTATGCCTATAAATGTTTATCATTGCCGTTAGTCACTTTTGACGTCACTAAGAACTCCTACGTGAATTATTTTAGAGGATTATTATTGGTTGTTAATCTCTCAAATTCCCCTAAAACGAAATTTCAGCATTGCTATCTAGTTTTTCCTCTAACTTTGAAAAATCAAAACTAATTGTACAAATATCGAAATGAGGATCTGTAAAATTCCCTGGAATCCTTAGGATGTCTATTTTCGAGAAAAAAATATTTATTCACACCCAGAATTGATGATTCATTCCCAGATTTAGTTTCTTTAACTACTGTTCCAGTTCAACATCTAGAAAATAAGGTTTAACTTCAAAAATTCATATCTCCTACCACAGAGCTTGAAAAATTACAAATTTTATATCAAAAGAAAGCCCTGGGTATCTACTTGCTTTCTGGAAAATTTCATGATTTTTAAAGATCATTTACTATTTAAAATAATTCCCACAACGTGACTGACTCTAAAAAAACTGAAATCTGGGAATTTTTCTCAACTTTCACAATATTATTCCTTTGATCTCAAAAATCATTTCCCATCTTGTTTTCACTCTAATTGTTGTTTTAAACTCATTAGAGACCTTAAAAATATGTACAGAAATTTATTTTACAATTTCTTGAATTAAACTACAATTCTACCAAAAATCTATAAGCTAGAGCTCAAGAACTTACCTCTTGAAGTTCTTACTCCTTCTTCTTCTTGCTCCTATCTTGCCTTACTCTCTATCTTGATTTGAGTTTTGGTGTGAAGAATGAAGAGGAATTCAAGCTCTATTTATAGAGTTTTGGGTCTCAACTTCTTTTCAAAATCACATGATAAACCAACTACCCATCTACCATAAATATGTTCATCTACTAAAACTCATCTTCCAATCAAATATCACATGATAATTTACCTCACAACCATCTACCCTTCATTTCCATCTACTAAAACTCATCCTCCAATCAAATATCACATGGAAATCTACCTCATCTACCACTCAAATTTCATATTTATATGAATTCTTAATTAAATTTGCAAGAAAATATAATCATTAAATTATATTTCTTTGAGACACATATTCACCTTTGTATTTTGCTAATAATCCATATAATATAAAATTTATGAGAATTGAAAAATTAGGGTATTACACAGCCTCTCTCCCGCACTGCATAAGAAGAATGAAATGTCTGTGAAGTGTGAAGTTATGTGTGTGTGGGGTGTTTAAATAGGGGAAGATTTTTTAAAAAAAATATTAAAGGCAAGGGCGTGCTTTGCGCCCCTACCTTATATTGGAATTGCAGCATCACATATGTTGCAATTCCAGCAATAAAGCATTTTTTTTAAATTTTTTTTACAAATTTCAAATCAAGGGGCGTGCCCCTGGTTTGAAATTAGCTGCCACGAGGCAGCTATAAAGCTGCCTCGAGGCAGCTATAAAGCTGCCTCGTGGCAGCTATAAAGCTGTCTTGGGCAGCAAGCTGCTGACCGAGGCAGCTTTTTTGTAGGGCGCATCAAAATTTTTTTTTTATTATTTTTTTATACAAGGCTGGCGCCACTTGTGTGGCGTGCCACGTGGGCACGCAACAAGAGGCGCCCCACGTGGCGGCGCCTCTTGTGGCGTGCCCACGTGGCACGCCACATTCAAAGTGGCGCCACGTAAGGCGTCATCTGACGTGGCACCACAAAATAGATTAGTTTCACAAATACTTTGCCTATTGGTCTATTTTCACAAATTTTTTTTAGGGGTCTATTTTTGAAAATTTGCCAATCGTGTTATATATATAATGAAGGATACGTACAGTTGTCTTATAAAAAGCTTGCAAGTGCTTATTATATGTGTCAGTGCTTGATATTTATGTACGTACGAGGTACTTTTCTTGGCTTTCTTGGCCTTTTGGATCATAATTAAGATCAAGAGTATAGTATTTATGTGAAATATCATATAATCAAATCTAAATATATAGCTCGACTAAATTGAAGCACTATCGTTGACGATATGCAATTTTAATTTGTCTACTTCTTTAATAATATCGATCCAATATAATGATCGTTGTATCGTTATTTTATTAAGATTTGTTCTCAATTGCAAAGTATGTCGTACGTGGGTGTAGAGAGGAAACAAGAATGGTTGATGATATATAAACAGTTGCAAGAGTGACATGTGGATCCGCTTGGTTCCGAGGATTTACTGTACAGGAAAAATTGCTCATAAGTATATGGTTGAAAACTTTATTGCTCATAGGTACCTGAATTAAGTATTAGATATATTTTTTTATGCATAGAAAAGACCATACCGGTACTTTAAAAGATTTTGTATACACACAGAATATTAGTACTCATCATTCAGGTATTTATGAGTAAAAAAATTAAATAAGAAACCACATCCAAACTATGTTTGGTTGGAGAGAAATGAGGAGAAAATAGGAGGAATGAATAGTAGGAAGGAAGTCAAGGAGGAGTAGTAAAGTTGACTAAAGCATCGGCCTTCACCGCAAAAGGGAGGAGGTTCGATTCTCGCTGGTCGATGTAAGAGCCTCTTTGGTGGACGATCTGTAAGTACCTCTATAAATGCTCTATGAGCCTGGAGCATGGTCTGGCCCTGGTAGGTTATCAGTGTCTACCTCACCTAAACTTTTATGTATAAAAAAAAAAATAATAGGAAGGAAAACTTCCCAAAATGGTAAAAAGAATTTACTACTTTTGGGAGTTTTTCTCATATTATCCTTTCCTCCCAAACCAAATATCGAGTCAAAGTTCACAGCTCGTGGACCACATTTAATTTTTTTTCTTATTTTCGCGAGGGAAGTGAAAGAAAGGGTAAGAAAACACAGTGGAGGCTAGTATATGTGGTGCTAATAAAGAGTTGAGTATCAAAATCTATGCCGTCCAAATTTAACTTTCTTTAACTTTAATTTCTTAAAGAAATTTTAATTATATAGAATCTGAAATAAAGATAGTTGTAAATTCTTTAATTAAAAGATGATTTTTTGTTTTTAAAAATCATGAGTTTAAAATTTTGAATTAGACTTATTAAACAGTACAGATATTACCGTAATGATGATCAACATAATGCTTATTACTATGATAAACGGCAAAATTGATTCCAACAGGCGTTGCCGCCTTCAAAGCATCCAAGTCTATAAATATTTATACGTTACACTTTAATCATACATCACGCTCCGACTTTTATATTACCATTGAAATATTTTAAAAAAGTGAAAATTTCAAAAAGCTGGATTATAAGGTTATAGGCAACCAAGATAATAATCATATTTTATTAGGTGATGATGACTGCTAATCAAATTTCATTAGAGTTATCTAAGCATCATTTGGCCGCCTTTCCCTAAGAAAAAGGAACACTCAGGATCGTACTTTCGGATATTCCCAGGAGGTTTGAGTAATACGAAATCCGTGCATAAACTGTTGGGTTTTGGTCTCATTTCCTATGTGAAGAAAAGTCCCTGTTTGAATTCTTCAATTTGATGTATTTCCTATTTTATGTGAACAGAAAGGAAAGGAAATGAAAAAATAGGGAAAAAAAGGAAAAGAGTCAGGAAAAAAAGAAGGAAAGTTTCCTGATTGTTTTTTTTTAGAAAGATTATTTTCTCAAAGTTTCCTAATTTGAGATTTTGTTTCACTTATTGAAGTGGAGAGATTGCATATTAGGTTTTTTTTTGGGGCAAAGAGGCCCCTTGAGGCTTGAGAGGTTGGAGAAGTATAATTTTGTAGCTATATGAATGGGTCCCATTATAAAGAAAAGAGAGAGAAAATATTAATAAAATCCACTTACTTTTATATGAGTGTAGAAAAAAAATGTTTCTGAAGTAAAAGTATAAACATTAAACCTTATTTTATAACATAGTATTATATTTCAGATAGGTTCAATAACACATATCACTTTGATTCTATTTATAAGTATAATTAGTTAACTCAATAAATATGGATTAAATTGATAAATTGTTCCAATTTTGAAGGCATTTATGAATAGGTATTTTTCACTTATTTCTTCTCTCTCTATCTTTAATAGGGTCAAAATTATAACATTCTCATTTATTACTTTGAAAATGAATTTGTGATAAGGAACAAAAATGTTTCATAAATTGGATTTATAATTAAGACCAGAGTGGTACAATTGGATATAATAATTAAGTATATAGCAACTAAGACAACCCCACTATCAAAAATTAAATATACGACACTTACATAGGAGTTAATTAGAGCAATACAAAACCATCCGCTGTTATAAATAACCTCATCGGTCTACCTTGTTCTCTACGTTGTCTAGAACGGACAAGTAATGAACCGTACTGTTATGAAAAGGCGAAGATTCCCATGAAGACAGTTATATATAAATATGTATGGGGATTCATAGTCCTTCATCACCTGCAACACATTAGACATCGAAACACGCTTCTCTCAAGTCTGATACTATAACTTTAATCACCCGACATGGTTGCCTCCCTTCTCAAGTCGTCTTCCTTCATTGTCTTCCTCTGCTTTGCTCTCTTGGTTTCCTCTCCCTACGGGATTTTTTACCCATGTCCAAACAACCACTTCAATTTTTGCCACTTCCTCATTTCAAAAATTTCAGTAAAAATCTAACAACACTTTTTACCAATATATATTAACAACCATTATCTACATTTCTGCATATATAACCCTACTCATCGAGTAGTCCTAAATGTATAAATTAGCTAGTTAATTAGGAGGCTGATTTTAGTCTTAAATGTAAGATCTCAATCTATTTTATGTCACATATTTTATTATTTTTCCCAATAAACTAATTTACTTAACTTATAATATAAACTGATTTATAATAATCTAATGTTGCAGGGAGGTTATGCCATATTTTTGTTATATAATTAAGTAATTTATCTAATTTCCTTAATATATTCAAATTAGTTAAATAACTCTTACACTGAAGGAGCGGAGAAATATTAAATAAGATTTTGTCGAAAAGTCCATCGTTCATATATTCACATGCAATGTATTGAAGTGTGTGTTTAATTAATTAAGTCCCCCATAGAGTGATGAGAAGATAAAGCAAATGTACATATATAAGTTTTTGAGGCCATAGAACTCTAATATGTTTTTTTTGTTTGTTTGTTTGTGTGTGTTAATATACGTAGAGAATGTGGAAGCAAGACTTTGTGGGAGACCTAGTGGCCGTTTTTCCGGGCCATGCTTCAACGACGATCAGTGTGACAATATTTGCATAGCCAAGGAGGGTGCTGTTGGGGGAAGCGGTGTGAAATTTGAATTTATTTGCTCATGCGTCTTCAATTGTTAAAACTGATCAAACTTCATCTCTGAAGCGACTTCCCTTTCGATACTCACACGCACGCTACTATGATATAAATAAATAGTGCCAAGGTAAAAGCATTATTAGGTGTATGCAATATGCATGCTTTGTTAAGCGATGTGATTTCACGTGTGTATGTCTGTGTTTTCTTGCTTTTTGTCCTCTTCCAAATAAGACCTCTTGTCCTTTATCATAATAAAGGTATCAGTGCTGGAAATTTGTATATCCTGTCAAGAAGTCTCGAGGAGAGGGGTGTCGCCATTGCTCTCCCTCCCTCCCTCCCTCCCTCCAATTCTTCTGCATTTAATGTTTCCACTGTTACATCAAGTTTTAATTGTTTATTATACAAAAATATTATTATAACATTAACTCTATTTATATAGCCCTAGAAATAGTGGGCAAAACACACACACACACATATAGCCCTAGAAAATAATAATAATAAATTAAATTCAAATATAAATCATGATCCTAAAATAACAAACATAATTATTATAGGATATTCTAGATATGTTATTGAGAAAATGACACCAATGTCTCAATTGAGGAAAATAAAATCAGAAAAGTTTTATAAATGGTCAATGATGGCTTTCCAACCGGTCTTAATGAGGTCTATTGGGTGAGTATAGCATGTGTTATGAACTTCTAAAGTTAAGATACAGAATCCAGTCCGAAAACTAGAGCAGGTATAGAAAAAGTAATCAACTATATTTCTGCGGACACGATCAATCTAGAATTATATTTTTACCATGAAGATTAAATAAGCTTAGAGCAGCCCTCATACAAGTTTCCTAGGATTAGTTGTGAATATTCAAAGTTAGATCACTAAACTGGAAATGATAAATGAATAGTAACCCAATGACTGAAATACAAATTGTAGCTCATGGGCTTCCATTTGCAATTGTCCCAAATCACAAATCACAAATCACAAGTGTCTAGGTGAACTTGTAGGATTGTAAATGCTTCTATTGTGCCTGGATTAAGCAGGAGGATAGTAGAATGAAAATCTCAAGTAGAGCTTGGAGACTGGACGTAGGTCAAAGATTTGATTGAATCAAGATAAATCATAGTTTGCATATTCTTTTATCTAAATTCTTATATTCTAGTATATATGTTTGAATGACTCACAATTGCTTTATAAATTATTACTGTCATTCAAACTTCATTCAAACTGTTTTTATTAAGTTGCGAAAAAATTTTCAAAGTTATCCAAACTTTTATCAAACATCCAATTCACTCTCCCTCTTAGGTGATAGTCAGGTCTTACATAAATAACTGTAAAAGATACTAGGAAAAACAAAAAGTGAATGTTAGATGATTGAGTAGGACCGAAAACTAACTGCTGGGAGAGAAAAGGACGAGGGCAATGAAGAGGAGGATAGAACTTGAAAAGTGAGGAAGCCATGTCCGGGAATAAGAATAAGAATAATTTATTAGTAGTATCAGACTCAATAATGGAGAGGCTTTGTTTCAAGTTTGAGATGAAGGTGGTGAAGGTCTATGCATATATATATATATATATATATATATATATATATATATATATATATATTCATGGTGACATCTTTTGTTTTGTTGGGATTCAAATTATAGTCACCCTAGTCTATTTTGTTTTTTGAGTGTGTTTGAGTTGCGTTTGTGTTTGTGTTTTCCATAAAAAAAAAAATCTGATGCGTTAATTAATTAGGAGGGTCCTATTGACTGTGCAAAGGGACAACACCGTACCCGCGGCTGGGGTTTTAGACTTCGGCATAAAATATGTTGATTTAGGTTGACTTTGGGCGCTGAAGGAAATTAGTATAGATGGTAAGATATTTGATCAAGTTTCAAAGGGATGTGGGTTCGATTCTCACTATCGTTACTGGGACTCTTTCGGTAGGCGATCTCGTAAGTCCTCAGTAAGTGTTCAAAGAGTCTGGGGCCGTACCCTGACCTTGGTGGGAGACTAATATCGAACCCCTTCAAAACTTTTATTTTATTAAAAAAAAAAAGGTTGACTTTGGGCTTTAGGAGCTGTCCCAAATTTTTCTAAGAATCTGCTACATCTTGTTCTTAATATTAGGTCTGATTTCTCGTGTAAATTATACTATAAGTGAGATTTTGTTTTAAAAACCAGAGATAGCAATATTATCTGATTTCACATGACATTCATTTTTCATTTTTTTATACAATCAATTTTTCTTAATATTTGAATCCTATCACATTATATATATATTCATACATACACATATATCAAATTTTTTAAAAAGAAATATCGCTTTAGTTTTTATTTATTAAAAATTTAAACATTATATGTACTTTTCATATATTTTTGCACTTTTTGGGGGGTAAATTAGCGTCTTTTTTGAAGTTATTTATTTCATTTTTACATAATATTATACGCATTGTTTTCCTCATATTATAAAATTATTACTGATAAAATACTCCTAAAGTTATTATATGATTACGGTTATCTGAACCCCTCAACAAACAGCCCCCCCTCCCCCCCCCCCCCCCCCAAAAAAAAAAGTAACATGTTTTTTCTGATTATATTTTCCTTTTGCCAACGTCATATCGTAAAAATTATAATTTACGAAGAGTCCACATTATTTTCTTGGTTCTTTTGTTGGGTTATTTTTCGTGGTTTAAAAATAAATTAAACCCACGAATATGGGTGATAACGAAATTAGAACTTTGAAATTGGCAGAGAAGTTTATATAATATTGATGAGGTGAAGCTAATGAGAGTTGACACAGATGGTAAAGGATCTAGGATTAGGCTCTTGGGTCGTGGGTTTGATCTCCTTTGCCGTCGCTGAGACTCCTTTGGTAGGGGATCTCGTAAGTCCCTAGTAAGTGCTCATAGAGTCCGGGGCCATGCCCGGACCTTGGTGGGGGACTGGTGTCAAACCCTCCAAAACTTTTCTTTAAAAAAAAAAAATATTGATGAGGTGAAGGGATGATAACAATTTATTTTAATTTCATTTACTATTTTCTTTTTGACGAATTCCAATATGTTTTTCTTAATCAATTGAACATATACATTATTCTAGTGCCAAACATTGAAAGCTTTCGTCTTTAGTATATAATAATGAGATTAGTAACAATATGGGCTTTGGTTGAATGGGTTAAATAAATTAACTATACATGGAACACAGTTTCGTACATAATATTTAATAAGGTGTAACATCCGTGATTTTACCATCTTTACTATGCATAAGGAAGCGCTGTAATCGTGAAGCTAAATTTCTCACTAAAATACTCCCCTTTACACACTGTAAGGATATAATCTGTTTCCCACTTAAGATCACTCAATTTTGAATAACTCTAAGATAAAATGATTTAACAATCAATCTTCTCTCTCTCAGAAGTGAATGAATAAACACTGAGTACATTACAAATAATCTCACTTTCTAAAGTAAATTATATGATCATTGAGATAATCAGAGAGTAGATAATATAGACATTAGAGTATTGACATTTTGACGATGAAGCTGTAATCTCATGTCTCTGCATCTATTTTTAATGTTTTTCATTTTATAGTTGATGAAGAGCATTCAACTGTTGAGAAATTCTTCCAGTTGAGAATATGACCGTTGGATTTCCATTGGAAGTAGTCATTGGAATATAGCTATTAGACTTGTCGTTACTCACAGTGCGCTTTTTGGTTAATATGTATTTAATCATTCATCCAATTATCTAAAACTCATTAACAAACTGATTAAATATAGTTAGAAACAATAATGAGTGATGATATGAGTAAGCATATTATACTTGAAGATTTCACAATTACGGACACAGTGATTTTTAGAAATAGAGAAGGAATGACTCGAGTTTATAGATGTTGACTCGAGTTAATAAGTTGTCTTAGTCTTCACTTGCTCTTTGTCTTCCCATGACTCGAGTTACATTCTCCTTGACTCGAGTTACGTAAGTGTCCAATTGCTCTCTTTGTGCGCCTGAATCGAGTAAGTCCAAACATGACTGGAGTTGCATAAATGACAATTGCTCTCTGCCTTCTAGTGACTGGAGGTATTTACTTGACATGTTGACTTGAGGCAATCTACTAGCTGCCTCCAAGTAAAACGAAGGTCATTGTTTTTCTCATCGAGTTTGCCTTGAGGCAATTAGTAACATACCTCGAGGCAGACGTCCTTATGCAAACATTTGCTCTCTACTTGTCCCTAATGCCATGCACCACTCAAACCACCTTGAGGCAATTAGTAACATAACTCAAGGTAGACTCCTTCAATTTGCTCTCTGTCTGGTTGTCACTCGAGTTACCCATTTAATTAACTCGAGTTATAAACTTCCAAAATCCAATGACTTCAAAACACGAGAACATTGACATTACCAAGTTGAAGTTCCAATAACCATAACATCTTCATTAAGCTCTAAATTTTGGCAAATCACATATATTACCAGAAGGCTCTTTAAATTTTGTTTCCAATGCAAGAAGAATCAGCTCTAAACTCATTTTATTCTAACGATTATGATCCGATGAATAAAGGTTGTTCTTTGACTAGCATTTTTGCACAATCCTGAATAGGCTCTGAACTTCCAAAAATCATATCTCTCTCATTTGATTTTTGTTTTATATGATCTTGATGTTTTTGAAAAGGTATGTAAGTCTAGTTTCATATGCCATTGATTTCAGCTCATTTTGATGTGTATTTTATGAGATACACCAAAATTACTGAAGCTTGGTATGCTATGTGACATTAATTTCTGTTCCAACGTCCGAAATTAATATCTCACTCATCGGAACTTCTTTGAAATTGAACTTTTGTCAAGATGACGCATTGAGAGTCTAATTTCATACAAAATTGGTTTCATTTCAATCTGAACTATGGTTTGGGAGATATCATCAAATTACCAGATCTCGCCCAAGCTGAACGTGAAACAAGGTGAACAGAGTTCTGAAAACTCAATCTGACTTAAGTTAAAAATAATATGCCTTGAGGCGAAAGACATTCCTAGAGGCAAAATGTGTAACATCCCACCTTAAAATAGCGGATTTTTTTTTTTTAAAACGGTGATCAGAGTAAAGCTTTTTTTTTTTAACAAAACGAGTAACTGAACCTTGATAAAACATAACCACAGTGTAATTGTTCTATTACAGCCTTCTAATGTCCAAAGGAAAGTAAAATACATAACTAGGGAAATAACAAAATAAAAACTCCGTCTTGGGTCCTACACCGCCTGCCTACCTCTCTCTTCCGACCTTGGTCCTCCCGACCCTGAAGCTACAGCTGAGATCCAATTCTTGATTGGATCTCAGGTAACGGTTAACCTTATGCTCAAATAAGACAGTATATAGATAACAACATGTACATAATCACATAACAGCAGTATATCACTACATAAGCACACAACAGATGCATAATCACATATTGGCAGAACATAAGCACACAACAGTATGTAAAGCCCCACATAATGTTTACACATAACCAGTGCCACGACGGCCCATCGTGTCCTCAGCGCTAGGAAAACCCAACAGCGTTATCAAGACTATAACCCGTATAAAGCTGTATGTATACCGACAACTCTAGACAGAGTTTCAGTATATAAGCATGTCTATCACATATAGTATATGAGCAGCATAAGTGTTAAGGTTACAATACGCGTCCGTACCTCCGTTGACGGTTTCTGGCACTTTGTCAAATTACGGCACGTTTGACAGCGGCACGACAGCGGTGACAGCGGAAACAGCGGTTTGTAATTTCGGATATCCTAAAAGGATAACGTCATTAATAGGAAATTTAGGTACAATTTACCATTTTGCCCCTACTTTGACTAATTGGTGGAATTTTGCCAGAGCTTCGCTATTCCGACTTTAAATTCTCAAAATTTTTGCTATAACTTTCCTCTAACATACTCCTAAGATAAATATCATATTTATTCCTAAAAACATGATATCTAAGCTAACTTAAGAATTAAAGACTACTCTAACAATTCTACTATAACTACCGAAAGAACTACTTAAGCTAAAGACTAAGGACCGGAGAACTTACTCAGAGCTTTGCTATGAACTTCTTACTCTTCTTCCAGAGCTTCTCTCTCTAACTTCTCTCTAGGATTGCAAGTGAATTGGTGAAGAATGAAGAGGAATGAAGGCTATTTATAGAAAATCTCAATGGCAATTTCGTAATTTCGCTGAACTTTGTCTGATCAGTTTCTAGCCGTTAGATCGCACTTCTTTAAGGTGGCAAGATCTTGGCCATACACCTCTCAAAGATGATGTCATCCTTAGTCATCAAGGTGATGTCACACACTTGCTCAAGAAGATTTCTACCGATAAAGTCTCAGTTCGGTGTCCGAATCGTGTAATTTTGGAAAATCTCAAAATTTCGGAAGCAACACTCTGAAGATCCTTTCTTCCTCTTCAAGAATACTGGATTTTCCTATCCTTGTACCCTCATTAAGGATATTCTGTTATTTGCCGAAAATCCTCGGTATTCGCGACCAGTTACCGAAATGACTTCAGTCGGTGCCAACTTCTGGACAAAAATTTACTGATTAATAATATACTCTGGTTTTTCCCAATTTATCCCCGAATTCTCACTTTTGAATTATTTTCTATCGGTTCTCATTTCCCTTATCTGTTCTAATTCTATAAGATATCTTCTTATCCTGATCTCCAAACCGCTCCGTCGGTTTCAGAAATGACTTCGGAGACAGCCTACTCCGAGATAAAAATACTCTTGTTCATAATATACTCTGACCCTAAAAACCTAGTTCAAGGTTTTCTAGATAGGATTTTATTTCTATCCGTGGTCATTTATCCTGTTCACTCTTTATTAATATAATATTATTTATTTACCACATGTCTTAATCTTATAATATTATTATTCTACAAATATCTTATTTCATCCTTATCCCTCCAAATACACACACACACACACACACACACACATTTTCCTTTTACCATAATATCCTATTTATTTTGCATTTTTTCATGTTTCCTAAATTTTCTATAATCTTATAAAATTCTCAAAAATTACTTAATTAATCCTTTAATAATTTCTAATAATTTTCTTAATTAAAACTAATCATTTTCTCACAACAATTTTATTGATATTAATAATTTGAGCTTCATGCAAAACATCAAAAATCATAGAGTCAATTTTAGTCTTAGAATACTTTTTAATTTTTCTTCTTTTTATTTTCAAGGGAAGTAATTTATTAAATTGTCTAAATTAAGGATAATATGTTTTCTAAATTTTTAATAATTATCCCATGCCTTTTGGAATTTTTCATCATTTTCCTTAGTATTTTTCTTTGAGCATAGACTAATCATATAATATGTTGAGACCGAAATCTTCATAAATGGTCATTTTTATTATTGTAGCATAATATTTCAGATAATAGTTATCCGGGTATTACATTTAAATGCCTTGAGGCAACTCAGTTATTGCCTAGAGGCAAAATCGATTTGAGCATAATAATAAGTTCGCCTTTAGATGCCTTGAGTCAAATAAATTGATGCCTTGAGTCATATTGCTTAGAGGCAATTTTGGGATGACTAGCGGCATATAACGTTCAAGTTGAAAAAGACATAGGAAATTATAACTGGAGGCATGAAATAAATGATTAGAGGCAAGTAGGTAAAGTTCCTCATAATTACAATTTTGCCATTAAAAGCTATTTCGAAAGACATATGCTCTTGAAGTAAAATACCCTGAGGCAAGTCATAATTGATTAGGGGCAAAGTGTAGATTTCAACATAATTATGACTTTGCCATTAGATAGTCAAATAGATGCGTATAGGAAAATGAAAATCCTCACATGCCCTGAGGCACTTATTAAGTAACTAGAGGCAAATTCGAACAACGATTTATCAAAGAGAAACAACCTAGAGGCATATGAATAATTGACTTGAGGTAAATTTGAGACTTCAAATTTTCATAGAATATCAACGATTAATTACATTATAATTGTTATCATGAAAACATCAAAAACATGGGAGCTAACATTCTCCCCCTTTTTGATGATGATAACACCTATAATGGTTTTGAAAATTTGAAGATATTTTTCTAAAGCTATATCTTGAATAAGCACAAATAACATGAATAAAATGACAACCAAAATGATTTAAGGAGTAGACAAGATATATTCTTATAGACAAATTAATAACTCAATTGAACCAGATAAAGCATACAACAGAAAAATAAGCTTAACTAGCCCTCTCCCCCTTTGTCATAAGTGAAAAGGGAAGTAGAGAAGAAATACTTGGAGAGACAAATATGAAATCAAATTAGAATGAGTCAAGAAACTAATTTTCCCTCTCCGATTTGAAAGAGCTTTCATTCTTGATATGATGCAATTTGGAAGACCAGTTTCTTTATAGGGAAACTAAACATTAATCCCTTTGCAATGTGTGTAAAATGATTGTCCAAAAGGATACTAGCTTTTTGGACTTTGCAATAAATGTTCTAACATTGCTTTTGACTGAATCTCCATTTAATACTCTTTAAATCATCTGAACCTCACTAAACAAACTGGTTAAACATAGTTAGGAATAGTAATGAGTGATGATAAGAAGTATATAGATCAAACACAAAGATTTCACAAATTCGTGCAGTTTGATTTTCAAACTCTGCGACACAAACTCGAGTTTGTTTATCCAAACTGGAGTTTGTAATTTACTTCAGAAGTCTAAACTCAAGTGTCTAAAAACTAACTCGAGTTTTCTTTATCTAGAGAAGAATGTCACGATTTAATCTTTGATGCAAGTTTTGAGTAATAGCAAAACTCGAGTCACTAAGTGACTAACTCAAGTTTTAGGCATTTATAGTAAAAACATATTTTAAGTCTAAAAGCTCAAAATTGGAGTTTTCATTCTAAACTAGAGTTTTCAAAGAGTTCAAATAGAGCAAAGCTCTTTGCTTGGTACAAACTCGAGTTTCCATAAGACTTAGGAAAACTGGGAAGCTCTCTGTATGTCTTAACTTGGAGTTTGCAATAGAAAATTGGAGTTTTCAAATCTTTAGAAATATTGAGTTGTTCTCTATAAGTTTTAAACTCGAGTTTCCTCATAATAGAGAAAACTTTACAAAATACTTTAGCAAATGCAAAATAAAGTTTTAAAAATGGAACTCGAGTTTTTTCAAGCTCAAAATGGAGCATAGCTCTCTGTATGTTCTAAACTCAAGTTTACTCTCACAAACTCGAGTTTCCAATAAAGCTTGAAAAACTTAGATTTCTTTTGTCTTTTAAAAAACTGTAGTTAATTAGACTAAACTCTAGATTGCTTTGTCTTCAAAAACTTAGGAGCTCTTTGTATGATTTAAACTCGAGTTTCCAAAACTAAACTGGAGTTTGTCTAAGTTTACAAAAACTTGAGCTGCTTTTTGTCAAGAGCAAACTCGAGTTTTCAACCAAAACTTGAGTTTGTCTTTGACAGTGAGTTTTTCAACTTAACAAAGACAAGCTTCAACTTGGGTTTACAATTATCAGTTATCATCAAAAACACATAAAGAACTAACATACTTAAATGAAAAAAAGAAGTGTTGATGAGAACGATGACCTAAAGATAATGTCTTATGGCCATGAATGAAATTTTTCATTTGAGGTCATAAGTTTTGTTTGTATTTTCTTCATTTGTTTTTCGAACGAATCTCTAACTCTGGGCAAGTTGTACCTTATATGAAGATCAACCGAAGTAACCTTATTAAATAGCACGCTAGTTTAAATCTGTTACACATATATAAAAAATCTCCCTCTTTCTTGATGGTTTTCTTAAAAATATTTTATTTTTCTGGAGTTCCGATTGTGCCCTCCATTACTTTGAGATTTGTTTAATTAGGAGCTGAAATGGAAAGGAAATGACGGGAGACGTAGTACAGTAGTGAACTATCATTAGCAAAACATATATATTAATTGATTTGTCTACTAGATGTTTATATATATGGGAAGATAAAGAAATACCCATAGTTAATTATGATGCCGCGAGTGGACACCGATTTGTTGATGTGGCATAACTGATGTATGCTCAATGAGCGTTTAGCTTATTGAGGTATATCTGTCTCATATCCTGAAGTTTTTGCTATATATTTTTGACTTAGACAGTTGCTCTATATTGCATATTCCTATCCTACTAGCATTTTATTCTATGCTTCGCCAGGAATTGTCTTGTTAAATAAGACAATTCATACTTGTGATTCTTGGATCTTAATGGAATTTCCACTGGCCTTGTTAAGTTTTGTGTCAGAATTTTTTTTTTTAATGAATCCTCTATTTTTGGATACATAGATATTAATCAATTCTTTTCTTTGATAGGTTAATACATTCACTTTTTCCCCAAGATCCAGAATTTAAAGGTAGACAAGTAGTCACTTTCCACAATTAGCTATAGAGAGACTTCATATTCTTCCAGCATCATCAATATGTATCTGCAAGACTTTAATAACTAATCCACATTTTTATGTTTATGCATTTTCTTTCTTTAAATATTGTTGTGTACCTCTCTTTACTGCGATTAGGAAACAAGGCATCGTGTTAATTTTCTTTTCTTTTTTGAGAAAGACATTGTGAAAATTTTAGAAAAAGACATTGTAAGCATATCATCAAGTAGTATGAAAATTCATTTCCTTGGCTGATAAATCCTGCATCATGTAATGAAATAACAGACAACGTAAAACAATAACATAAATCCTACAAGATCCTAGTGATAGGCACACACCTAAGCATGAAATCTCCAGAGCCAGCCGACCAAGTCAATCACCAGGAACTAAACAGGCAGGTGGGCTATTTGAAAATTTTCCATGATTTTAGTGAGCTACAAATTATTCAAACAAACTTCAAATTGGATAAGAACTTTCTGCAGACAATAACAGCTTTGGATACAAAAATTCTTGTGTACCTCTCTTTACTGCGATTAGAAAACAGGGCATTGAGTTCTTCAAGTATAGGTTTGTAGCACTGATCACGTCCCTTTTCATTATGCACTGTTTCTTATGTACTTTTGTTAGTTAATTTTCTACTCAGGAGCATAACAGGATACTTTACATCCATAAAGTCACTTTGTATTTCTTCTTTTCTCCCTTTGAATAATACTGTAAATCATTAATCACTAGATTTTTTAGATGCAGTGAGTTCCCATTTCTGCTCCCTAATAAGAGTTCTAGTGGATGTAAACACTAGATTTTTTATATGGATTAAAGGAGCAGTTTTCTATGATTTTGTTGGCCTTGATGTTGTCTCAAAAGATGAATCTAGCCTTGATGTTGCTGGCTAACTACTTCACTACTACAATTTATTTATTTATTGGAGTAACATAAAAGGCATATCATATAAAGAGTTCCATAATTGATCAAGTCTAGATAGAATTGAATTAAATGAACAGACAAATGGGGTAAAAGCTTCACAATCCATATTGCATCTTACTTCTTCTTCTTCTTCTTCTTCTTTATTTTTGCCTCTTGTAAATCTTAGCCAAGAAGGATTTCAATACTGCTTGAACTGCTTTATTGGGATGAGCTTCAATGGAAGATAAAAGCTTTTCATAGGTCTTGCTTTCATACTCCGCAAATACAATATGTTTGGCATTTGGAATTCAGTGGATGACCCAAAACAAATAGCTTTTGCGTCTTATATGGAAAGGTAATGCATGTTAAGATTGGATTCCAAAACCTTAGACCACTTGAAAACTTTGATACTGCTATGTCAATTAAGACTAGGTGATATTATAAACTCTAGTATTATATGAAAAGACTTTTTGAGGTCAAGATACAAGAGTTTTGACCCGTGAATGGTTTTTGATGTAACCTTTGACTATAGAAGCCTAACTTTCTCTCAAAATGTGTAGAAATGTCTTTCATTTTAACTGAATGTTATAAGATTTTTCTCTCTACTCTATTGTCTTGAAGATCATTCTGTTTTCTGATAAATTATAATAACTGTGCATAAAGTATGAAGCTTAAACCTGGAGATCAAGCTCTTTGTATAAGGCCTTCACTTTAGCAACATTTTCAGGATCAGGCTTCTCGTAGTTCTCCTAAGAATCAAAAGCAGTAATAGTCAGCGGCCCAAAAAAAATGTCCCAGTTCACATTTCACAATAATACGTTGTCTTACATATAGCACTTTCTTTTGTTCTTCATTGCCAAAACAGGAAAAAAAAATGTCTCCAGAACATAACAGCCTTTTGATATCAAATGCATGAGCAACTAGAAGAGCAATTATTGCATTTCATTCACATCTAATATTGTAATGTATTCTTTATTTATAGAACATAGCAGAATCTGATCATCTTACAAATTCTATGATTTTGATCTTATTTATGTACTTCTTAACATGTCTAAAATGTTTGTGGTTCAATACAGTGGGGGATTATTGTTACGTTGCTTGGTGTACTAGGAAATATCAATTGTAATGCTTGTTAACAATAATATAGATACTTAATGCATTTTCATGTTTATGCATTTTCTTTCTTTAAATATTGTTGTGTTGGGAACTTGCTAATGTAAATAGTCGACTTCAAAGTTTGATGTGAACAACTTGTGTGACATTTGGATTTTGTTTATAATAGGGAATTTTATTTGAAAATCAGTGTTTGTTGTGGATTGTTTGTTGTGCTGGGATCTTACTAATGTAAATATGTGCTTGACATTTGGATTGTTGCTTGACATATGGACTTCAAAGTTTGATGAGGATTGTTTCTAATTAAATGTTTATTGAATTAGGAATGGATAAAAGTTGGTTAAATATTAAAGACAAAGGCAACCTAGCATACATTAGGGGAGTAGACATTTTCTAGAATGGGCATTTACTCAAGGATGGAAGCAGAGCGCGTAGAAGAACGTGTACAATTTGATCTGAAGATGAAACAAATGGAGGAGAGGGTTCTAGCTGTCTTAATACAACAGGGGCAAGTAGCAGCTCCTACTTCATCTACTCCTAGCCTTCCTATCCCTGATTAGTCTTCATAGTTTTATGTTTGATGTTTCATTCAATGGATAAACAAAATTTAAATATTTGATGTTAATTTTAAACATTTATGTAAGTATCATTGTTAGTTAATATATTGTAAGTTTCAAATTTCTTATGATCTTAATTAATATGGTACAGGTTTTAATAGTAGTACAAATCATAATTTTATCAATTTATTTATTTTTTTAAAAAAATAACACTTTTGGCGGTGACAAATGTTGCCACTGAAAGTATATCAGCGGTGACAAACAATGTTGCCACTAATAAACTCTTCCACAACGACAAAATTGTCGCCGCCAAAAAGTCTTTCAGTGGCGACAATTGTCGCCACTGAAAAGTGTATCAACAGCGACATATAGTCGCCGCTAAAACACTTTTCTGTGGCGACAAAATTGTCGCCGCCAAAAAGTCTTTCAGTGGCGACAAAATTGTCACCGCCAAAAAGTCTTTCAGTGGTGACAATTGTGGCCACTAAACCTCTAGTTTCAGCTGCGACCGTGGTTATAGTTGATTTTGATGCACTTTCAACGGCGACAAATGTCACTGCTGATAGTCTACTTTCAGTGGTGACTTAATAATGTCTCTGCTAAAAGTATCACTGACAACAATATCATATGTCGCCACTGAAAATCTTTTAGCGGCGACATTTATGCTTTCAGCGGCGACTTTTGTCGCCGTCGAAAGTCTTTTTTTTTTTGTGTAGTGAATGGAGGGAGTATATGTATTGGACTTGCTTGCTTATTATAAAGATACATAGGCTATGATGTTTAGGTAGACATAGGAGTATATGAGTTGAATGAATAGAAAATGGGAATTTGTTTGCATGAGATCATTAAATTATCCTACGTGCTCCTTCAAGATTTTGTTTTCTATTTTATTTAATCATTAAATAAGCATTATAAACAAATCCTTAATTTAATACAAGGATTTTTCCTAATACCTAAAATATTATTTCTTCAAATTCTTAGGCCTAAAAGTATTCCATATTTGAATTTATTATTTTCATAAATTAGTTTAAGCAAAATATGCCTTAATTCCACATAATTAATCATTTAAAACCAAATTTCACTATTTAATTTTTTATCTAATATTAAAAATTTTAAATTCCCAAATTTAGGATGTTACATAATACATACTGACATATGTGATATGAAATATGTATTATCTAAGGGGTAATATGAATATTTTATTACATTTATTGATGATTGCGGTAGATACTGTTATGTGTATTAGCTTAATAGTAAAAATGAAGCTATTATTGCTTTTAGACAATATAAAAATGAAGTTGAAAATCAACTTAATAAGAAAATTAAAGTAGTGAAGAGCGATTGTGGTGAGACTATGATGGCCCATTTGAAGAATTTTGTATAGAACTTGGTATTATATATAAGATGACTACTCCTTACGCTCTCCAATCAAATGGAATTGTAAAGAGGAAAAATTAGGCATTGAAAGAAATGATAAATGCACTATTGGTTATGTTCGGTTTATAACAAAATTTGTGGGGGGAAGCCATTTTGATGGCTAACTTTCTAATTAATATGGTGCCCCATAAAATGATACAAAGCATACCATACGAAATATGGAAATGAAATAAAGATTCCTTGAAATATTTTAAAGTGTGGGGTGCTTGGTTAAGGTTGCGATTCCTAAATCCAAAAGGTTGAGAATCGAACCTAAGACAGTGGTCTGTATGTTTATTGGTTATGCACTTAACATTAGTGCATATCAGTTTTTGGTTTATAAGTTCAATGTATCAAATAACCATGTTAATACGGTTATTGAGTTAAGAGACGTTATGTTCTTTGAGAATGAATTTCCATATAGCAAGGGAAATGGTGATAAGAATACTATGATACCTCAGGATACTATGACAAATGATGATCCTCTAGAGGAGGAACCTTGACGTAATACAAGGCAAAGGACCACAACATCCTTTGGGCCTAATTTTTCTGACCTTTTTGTTGGAAAACAAGCCTCGAACATTTGGAGAGGCTATATGCTCCCCTGAAGCACCATTATGAGAAAAGGCTATTAAGAGTGAAGTTGAATCCATTTTGTCAAACCACATATGGGAATTGGTTAACCTTCCTCCAAGAATAAGCCTCTAAGAACTAAGCGTGTCTTCATAAAGAAGATGAAAGCATATGTCACTATTGATAAGTGCATAGCTAGGCTGGAAGTAAAATATTATAGATAACGTTAAGGTCTAGACTATTTTGATATCTATTCACCTATTACAAGGATTACATCTATTCGAATGTTAATTACGTTAGCAGCGTTGAATGGGTTAGAGTTACATCAAATGGATGTAAAGATAGCTTTCTTGAATGGTGATTTAGAAGAGGAGATTTTCATAAAACAATTTGAGGGATTTGTTGTCTCAAGACAAGAAAAAAAAAATTTCACTTGATCCCTTTATGGACTTAAGCAAGCCCCGAAAAATGGCATGCGAAATTTGTTGAAGTTTTGTTATCAAATGGTTTTAGTATTAATAAATGTAACAAGTGTGTCTATATTTGGAATA
This sequence comes from Acacia confusa, assembly GCA_037074495.1. Classification (NCBI taxonomy): domain Eukaryota; kingdom Viridiplantae; phylum Streptophyta; class Magnoliopsida; order Fabales; family Fabaceae; genus Acacia; species Acacia confusa. Next base: position 9,794,882 of record CM073509.1, read on the forward strand.
CTGAAAACAGGTTTGCCATAGTCTGTCTTTATGTAGATGACATGTTGATGATGAGTAGTAATAATCAAATGATTAAAGCTACTATGTGATTGTTTACCAATAAATTTGACATGAAAGATATGGGTCTAACAGATGTTATTCTGAGTATTAGAATTTATAGAACTTTTGAAGGGTTGGTTTTATCACAAGCACACTATATTCATTGGAAAGCTATGGTAAGAGTTTTAGGTTACTTGAAGCATACTCAAAACTTTGCTCTGTATTACGAGAAATACCCTGCAGTGCTAGAAGGGTATTGTGATGTAAATTGGATCACTAGCTTTAACGATACAAGATCCACAAGTGGATATGTGTTCACCCTTGGTAGTGGTGTTGTGTCTTAGAAGTCATCCAAGCATACTTGCATTGCAAGATCAACCATGGAAACAGAATTTATTGCTTTAGATAAAGCTGGTGAGGAAGTCGAGTGGCTTCATAATTTTCTTGTGGACATTTCTAATTTTCTTGTAGTATGTATACATTGTGATAGTCAAGTAGCTATTAGTAAAGCTAAAAATGTCATGTATAATGGTAAGTCTAGACATATACATCGTAGACACGATATTGTTAGACAATTACTCTCTAATGGAATCATCTCACTTGATTATGTAAAGTCAAAAGAGAATATTGTGGATCCATTAACTAAAAGGATCCTTAGAGGGTTGGTTAAGAATTTGTCAAAAGGAATGGGTTTGAGGTTTATCAATTGTTGATCATTACGGTAACTATACCTAAATGAGTAGAGATCCCACAAACTAGGTTCAAAAGGATAACTAAGTGATGATCAATTATGAGCACTGTGGAGTTTTAAAACTCATACTCATTCCTATGACAAGACAATGCATATATGAGGGTAAGCATTGGGCTTTTAATGGTTTCTTAATCTAATGTCTTCAGATGATTTATGTTAACTTACATCATAAGGAATCACTTGTGAAGTGTGAAGTAGGGCTGCTTGTATGTGAGTTTATAAAGGCCGATTCTCTAGAATACTTGTAGAACCAGGAAGGCATCCAAGGCTAAAATGAACACAACAATGAGGACCACCAATAATGCTATAGGAGCAATTATGTAACTCCTATTATCTTGGTGTACACTAAAGGTTGATGTACAAGACATCACGTCCACCGATTGACCAGGTACACCTGATAGGTTTATACTTAAAAAGGTTCAAAGGTGACCCCTCCCCAATGCAGTTGTTTCTCGTAGAGGAATCTCACTTTGCATACATGTTTATTTGCATTTGATCATGATGTACTAACTTTGGGTCTAAATCTCATGAGTTATGAATAAGAAGTGGGTTAGAAAAGAAGAGGAAAAAGGAATGTGAAACGGGTATGTGGGTAGAAGTCCCACATTGAATAAAGTAGGAGAAAAGGAAGGGTATAAAAGGAAGGGTATAAAAGCCTCTACTTCACCTATCTAGTTTGCTTGTTGTGGCACACCACTTTTGTGGAGGTGTGGGCCTTAGTCCATACCACATGAGTGGGCCACCATTAAAGTCTTTAGCCTTGAGGTCCACAATAAAAAATTAACCAAGGATTGCGGATAGGCAAACTTGGGACCGTTCTCTCTTCTCAAGGAGCCTTTTATTGATTCATAAGTAATCTAAATACCATTCAAATGCAATGAAAAACAAGGGGAAAATGGTTTTGGATTTTAAGATTAATAAAATAAATGAAGAATTCAATTTAATTAAATGCTAAACTATTGTTTTTGGTATTTTCATAAAAATGTTGAATGGAATGGTAAGGAATTGAAAATATGAATGATGGATACTCTTAGAAATAGAGTAGTGACTATCATAGTTCAATTAAATTTTAGAGTAAATTTTCACTAAGTCTTGATAAAAAAAAAAAAAAAAAACCAAGATAACACTTGAGTTCAATATTCTCAATTAATAGTAGTTCTATCTAACTATTACCTCTTAAGATATTGGGTTAAAATGCAAAAATAAACATGAGCTTTTTCTCCAGGAGCACCCAGCACCACGTGCTTTTTTTGGGAGCAAAAATACATATGTTGTTATCATTTTGAAGCAAAAGTCACATCCTACTGTTAAGTCATTGTTCACTGCCGTTAAGTTACTGTTTACTTCATCTCTTTCTCTCTCATCACAGTTAACAGTTTACCTTTAGTCAAGTAATAACAATATATGACAGATATTCAAAACATAGATATCAACATTCAATATTCACAATATATAACACACAACAAATGTACTATTAACAACGTATGCACTCACTAGTGTCACATATCCTCGACACTTGTCCTCAAAGCTAGTAAAACAAGCATGTAATATTATTATGACTATAATTTACATTTAGCTGAATGAAGACACACATGTGATCTAAGACCCATATCTCAGTCATAGTGCATGGCCTAAGACCCTCTCTTACCAATGAGTCCAATCAATCATGAATTAAACAATCATATATAGGTATATAAAACACAGAAGAGTTAAAGTTACAGTACACAAATGTAACTTCCTTCCGTGTAGTTAGTAATATGCCCTACCTTTGAATCTGACCCTGGACTTCTCAAGTATCTTATAACGTACCGTCAGAGTATTTCCTTTTCCATAACTTATATGATATTACAACTAATATCATTTTGCCTAAAATAATATCAAAAAGAATATTTTTGAATATTTTGAACTTTTTACCCCTTAGTGGATTAATTATCCAGTAGTTACCCTTACATCTTCCTAAAAACGAAATTATAGTTTTTTTGGCAAGATTTTGCAGTAACTTCCAAACATCATAACTAAATGTAGAAAAATCCAATTTGAGTGCTTCAAAATTCCTCATGACCCTTGACGTGTCTATTTTCAAGGAAAAATAATCTCAAAATCCAAAACATCATGGGTCATTCTCACTTTTTAAGTTTTCCAACACTGTTCATATTATAACTCCAGAAACAAGGCATAACTTCAAAAATTTCTAACTTTTTGTCTAGAGCTCAATACATTACAAATTTTATATCAATAAAAAGCTCTGGATGTCTACTTTATTTATGTAAAATTTTGTGATTTTTAAAGCTCATTTGATACAAAAAATAATGACCACAATATTCGCTACCACCCAAATTTTAAAACTAATATTTTTTCAAACTTTCATAACTATTGATTCTAAAAATTATTCCCCACCATGTTTTTCACTCCATTTTATGTTTTAAAAGCAATGGAGTCCTTCAAAACATGTAAACAAATTTACTTTACAATTTCTCCTAGATTAAACTACAATTCTACCAAAATCTAAAAGCTAGAGTTCAAGAACTTACCTCTTGAAGTTCTTACTCATTCTTCTTCCTTCTCTTGCTTCAACTTTCACCCTAGCTCTCTCTTTGACTCAATTAGATTTGATTTGAGTTTGGTGTGAAGAAATGAGGAGGGGGAGCATGTATTTGTAATGGAAATCAAGCCCCTAACTCAAACTACCAGACTACCCTTGTAAAATATCACATTTTCTTGACTTAATCAAGAAGCTTTTTCATATTTCATGTCATCCCTTCATCTGGACGTTTTTTATGATCAATTTAGGACCCTTGGATTGCTCTTCCATGTGTCAAACTCTCATGACTTGTTAGTTCTAAAATATCAAGATATTTTAGCTTAATCACATGTTCTCTTATCTTGCAAATCTTGGGTATCTTATCTTCAACAACTTGGCATTTATGATCATCCCTCTTGCTAACCAAAATATCATCCATTCTTGGCCTTTTCCATGTGTCAAATTCCCATGGTCTTGTTTCCCTCCATTGGCCAAGAAGCTTCTAGAACATTCTAGAACATTTTGGCTCAATTGCATGTGCTAATATCATGAAATATATTATATTTTCCTACCTATACATGTGCTGGCCGAAATTTTAAACATTTGGGGCAGATTTGATGAGCCATTGGATTGTTTTTAGACGTGTTATAATCCTATGCTTGTTGGCTAATAAAGATCAAGACACCATTAAAGATTGTATGTGCTTCTATTAATAAAATATATCGGATATTTTATCACAAATTCTATCCAATCTTCCTTCCTCCATGTGCTAGGCGAAAAATTAGACTTTTGGGGCAGATTTCTTTGGAACAATTAATGGTACAAAATAGCCCTAAGTGTCCTTTGAAACTAAATGGAAATAAGTTGTTGGTTGCCAACTAAACAAAGTGTATTTTGGGTATTAATTATAAAGCTTACCCAAATCTTCCTTTGGCCCTATAGTTTCAAAAATATCAGCGCCCACATGGCTTGTTATTCTCGAAAATAATGGCCTCTAATAGATGTCTTTAATTGCCCTTTATCATCTTAAAATTAAATGCACAATTTGGATAAAATCAAGTAGATGTTTATCCCTAGCTTGACATGAGTATTTGTGGTTTAAATACAATAAATATTATATGTTTTATTCCCTCTAATATCTATTTATTTTTACTGCCATCTACCTTTGGTCTTTAGGCAAAAAATGTAGTCCTATTAGGTAGTTACAATTATTTGTCACTAATCTCAATTAATACAAGTTAACTTGCCAATTAGTAGTTGCTAATTGGTTTTAATTTGACTAAGTGTCTTCATCTTCTTTACTTGTCTCTCTTGGAATTAAAATAACTATTATTTTATGTGATATTTATATCGCATTTTATAGCCCCTAAATGTAGTTACAAATTTAACCATTTGTTTTTTAATTCCAAAATAAAATTTAGATAGAAATATAATCAATGGATTATAATCCTTTGAGACACATATTCACCTTTATATTTTGCAAATTGTTCACCAAAATACAAGGTTTAAGGTTTTTGGTATCACCAAAATTAGGGATGTTATATAAAGTCTAAAATAAAAGTAATCTCTTCATTCTTATTTTTTAAGAAAATAATTTTTTATTTAAAAATAATCATTTTAGAATAATTTAAATCTAAACCGTCCAAGATCAAATATGGATAGTTTGGATTTTATTAGCTCTTCTTGCTAAGCAAAACGCTTAGCAAGGAAACCAAGTCTTAGCCGGATCGGTCATTGGATTTTATGATTGACAAAGAGCCCTACATATGTGTGCGCGGGGCGAGCGTAGGAGCGAAAAGTAGAGAAATAACAGCTTAATTCTGTGAATAAAAATGAAGATTGCCGTACCAGAATATAACAAGTTAAAGAGAAAAAGACAGGAACATGGAACAGAGCATATTCCTAGTTAAATTTTATATATTAATATAATTAAATTTATTTTAATCTTATGATTCGCATACACAAAAGTATTCTTGTTTAATTTAGTTCACACAACATTTTGCATATATATTTGTTGTCAACAGATCATTCGTGGGTTAATTACTTCAATCCCAAGAAAGTTAACGAAATGGCGAGATTCACCAAGAACACAACATTTTGCATATGTATTTTGCATACTTCTTGTCTTAAATGTTGAGGTTAGTTAGTTAAATCTATATTGGTAAAGGAAAATCTGAATGTTATAGTAAAGTTTCCCTAAGGCGTTTTTATTTAAAACAAAAAAAAAAAAACGAACGCTTTTTATAACATTTAGACGCCAAAGATTCAGTCAAATTTTTTTTTTATTTTTTAAATAAAAACAGTTTTTTTTAATATAAAAAAGAAAAAATCAATGGTTCCCGATATTTTCTAGCCTCTACTCTCTCTGTTATCATGACAGTAAATATCTGATATGTAGCAAGACATAAGTAACAAGAAGAGACAGGCTTGTCGAAGGAGTAGCGAATCTAACTAATCCAAATGTAACAACAATAATTCATAATGTTGCCGGACAGCATGAAAAATAACAGGAGGACAATTCAATACAAAAAACAGAAGAGAACAGGAGACAACAAAGACCATTCCTCGGAAAATCCGCATGTAAGACAGAAGCGTGTGAGTATATATATAAGCTAGCTTCTCCAAATTAAATCAAAGATAATTAGGGTTTCTAGCCAAATATGGAAAGCTGCATCAGGAAACTACCAACCTGGTGGGCAGCTTTTTTCTGCATAGCCCTAATTCTGTCCTCTGTTACTACTGGTCAGTGATCTCTCTTCGTAATTTATTTGCCATCTCTCTCTCCTCCCTCTTTATAATTTGGGTATATTCTTTTTCATTAATATCTTTGATTATATATTTGAATAATAAAGCAGAAATAGAAAGGGTGGAAGCAATAGCGGTGTGTGACACGCCAAGTGGAACATTTAGAGGGCCATGCATCATCCCATCTAAATGTGAAGAACACTGCAAGCTAAATGAGAATGCTCTTGGAGGACAATGCTTTGTCTTAGCTTGTTACTGCAAGGTCGACTGCAAGCCATGACTCACCATAGCTTTTGTAACATCCCAAATTTTGGGAGTTGAAACTTAATATTTTATGGGAATTAAATTGTGAGATTTGGTTGAAAAAAAAAATTATGGGAAATAAAGGTTTACTTTCCATAAATTGGTAAAAGAATAAGTAATCTAATTACAAATGGAAATTTCATGGGCTTCTAATTAACCCAACATATTTAGCCCACATCCATGTAACATTAGTTGATTTTTTTTCAACCAAAATACACTTCAGCCATTATTTGATAACTCTCGACTGGTCCAACGAAGAAGCAGCTTCGTTTTTTTTTTCTTTTGGACCACAGGACCAATTTACCTCTATCCTGACACTCTTTCCGTCGGCCAGCTTATTATCAGCAAAACAATAAACAGATATCAGCAAAATAACAATGAGCAAGACACACAACACACGCAAGCCCAGGGAAATTGCAGAGTAGGTAAACAGAGATTTGGGCAACTGAAATCATAACCAAGACAGAGAGCAAATCGCGTAGCTGTAAAGAAGTGCAGAAAGATCAGATTAAGCCATACCTCTCGAGCCCTGAGCTCATTATCCATCGGTCATGCTTCTTAACTGGATCTGTATGAACTCCTTAAAACCATTCATTCAGCCTCCTTTTCACTCGTTTCCCATTTATATAGCATTCAGAAAGAAAATAAAACACAGATAAGAGAGAGTGAGAGACCGAGAGAAAAGGAAAGAGAGGAAAGCTGAAGCATAACATCTCCCTGTTCTTGTCGTTGGAAAATAGAGGAGGAAACAGTAAACCTTTTTCTGCCATTCAAGTTCAAGAGCTTAAGGTGAGTAGTGGACTCTCCTTTCCATTAAACTCTTCATTGTTGCCCATCGGAAAAGTTGTTAAAACTAAGCTTTAGGAATTTAAAATAGTGAGCCACCGAAACATGAAGTTAAAACAGGGACTAGTTAAGTGTGTTCTGCATCGGTGTGTGTGTGTCATTAGCGTGGTGTCTCTGGCCGTTTGTTCTTCTTTCTTTTCCATCGGTAGTCGCTGAAACTGAAACCAAATCTGAACATGGTGTTGAAACTGAATCTGGAAACTGAAACTGAAAAGAAAAGGGAAGAAAAACTCGCTGAAATTTTGGTGTTCTTTGCCGTCATGCATGGATTTATGATCATAGAAATATTTTGCCGTCAAACACTTGCTGTCATCGGTTCCTTTTTTATTCTAGTTTGGGAGGGAAACCATATAGATATATTTCATGCTGTGGTTGCTGTCAAATGCTGAAGGAAAAAGAAAGAAGGAAAACAAAAATGATAGGCATTTGTTTCCATTCGTATGTGTGTCTGAACATATTGTTGTATATTATGGTTTCAGTTTTGCTGTCATATTAATTTAAAACCTTGCTGAATATATGATGCAAGGAGGGAAACTTTTGGAAATGATCAATCACATGACTTTGCTGTGTTTTATGCTAATAGTTATATATAGTCAGATACGTTGCTATATGTGGTTTTTCATTGTATGAGTATAATCCTATATATATTACTAAGTGAAAAAGAAGGAAAGAAAAAAAAACGTGGCATCTGTTTTTTTTTTTCCTCATAGACTATGAATACACACACACACACATATAAATGAGTGTTTTCCTATGTGTGTGTGTGTATTCATTAAAGTTACATTGTTTTGTGACTTTGAAAATTTGACTTAAATAATAAATATGGAACCAAAGTTTTGCTAGTTGTCTTGGAGCTAGATTATTTATTAAATTAATTATGGAATCATTATTTATTAAGCTCAAATTTGCTATTTATAAAACTTATATATTTATTAAACACAAGGTTTTGATTTCTACAAATTTATATACGATGCATCAAGGTGTAATTTGAATAATAATTAGTATTAATTAATAATAAATAAATAAATATGGTTATTAAGAAAAGGGAAATTTTAATAAATAAATAAATAAATAAAGAATTAGTGATAAGTAATTAAATTTATAATAACAGAATAAATAAATGGGAATTAGTGTTATTATTAGGAAAAAGAATGAGTAATGTTAAAGTGAATTATTAACTAATTGAGGGTGTTAGTATTAGTTAAAAACAAATTAAAAAGGGGATAATGGAATAAAATTTACCAGGGGTATAAGGGTCATGAGTGGCAAGACCATCTCTTAGGATATTTATCACAAGAGAAATAACGCGGTGATGATATTACAAGATACCCGGGAAAGTTTGAGATCAATACCGAAAGGTGAACATACCACTAACGCCAATGTACGGACGCGTATTGTAACTCTAACTCTTATGTTGTCTTGTATGCTTTATATGTGATGAGATGATTTATATAGTCATGGACAAGACTGGGTCTTGGGTCATGGATTGTGGCTAAGACTCGGTCTTAGGTCACCTATTTAAATACATTTTAGCTTTAATATGAAAATAAGTTACAGTCTTGGTAATGCCGTATGGATCGAGGTGATTTGGATGACTTGACTTCGGAATAAAAGTTTTTGAAATTAACTTAGTTTGAAAACATACGGGCAAATTTTTCGCGATTCTATATCTATCCCATAGAGGGATGTTAATATATTAATCCAAAACAGATAAATGATAAACGTTAATGTATAGTCTAATTAATCCTAATTTTTCCAAAAAGCTCCAACTACTGTAATCCTGACAGCTACTTCTTGCCTTTCGATCCCGAACTACAACCTATATTTTTCATGTGATTTGGAGTCCGAATGAATGGACTCCAGTGTAATAGTTAGTCTCATGCACATGTATGAAAGCATAAATAACATATTAGCACATGTTAAAGCATGGAAGCATTTACAATAACTGTAACCGCAGTTAACGGCCAAGGACCGTAGCCCTTATCTAAGACACGCAACCCAATGAGACCGCAGCCTTAAATCCATGGTCAGGAAAAACATATAACAAGTAAATCAATCAGCATACATGATCAGCTAATTCATACATAAACACTTACATACATTAACTCTAGCTAATCGGCTTGTTAAAATATAAGGGAAAGCCAAAAATAAAAAATATGCCAAAGTTAGGATGCCAGTTCGCTATTTTTATATAGATAATAGTAATAGATAAAAGATTTATAAAATAATTAACATTAAATACAATACAATATAATTAATTATAATATTGAGGAAGAGATAGGTTCGAGATCATTTATGGTTGGCAACTAGTTTCCCTACTCAACCTTTGGATGAAAAGAGAGAGCTCTTCTTATCTAGACTGTCCAATGGGATAAGGGGGGGAAAACAGAGAGAGATTGATTTTAAGAATGTTTAACCCTTCTTGCTCTAGGCTCTTGCTCTGTCTAGGTTATTTGCCCATCTTATTTAAAACTACTATTGGTTGTTTGACCAGTTATTTTTCATCCTCTTCCTTGTTTCCTTGACGGTTAAACATTCTTAAAATCAATCTCTCTAGCTGTTTTTTTTTTCTTTTTAATTAAAATGTCGTATAGTGTGGACCATGTCGTAGAAAAGACTAATCTTAATATTGCAATTATAATATATATTGACGATGTTGCCGGACTACATATGCCCGAATGATGGTGAGGGGACACTATAATGTTTGTGAGTAACAACAATATTAATACCTGCTGCATACAGGGGCGGAGCTACACTTGTGTCAATGGGGGCAAGTGAACCCATATATATATATATATATATATATATATATATATATATATATATTGAGAGAATTTAGTAACAATATGTATGGATAGTATAGTTGGTTAAAATTTCATATTTTTAGCTTAAGGTTGCCGGTTCGAACCTCCATCTTCTCTTTATCCTTTTTTTTCCCTTCCCCTTTTCCCTTTCCCCATTTCATCGTATATCCAATTATCTCCCTATCTCCATCATTTTTCCCCATTCAAATCGATCACTCTCTGTCTCCGCTCTCGTTCTCTCACTCCGTTCTTGGCTCCGTCGATCACTCTCCATCTCCGCTCTCATTCTCTCACTCCATTCTCGGCTCCAAAACCTCCGCCATCACTCTCCGTCTCCGCTCTTGTCAGTACTTCCAAATCCCTGCTCTCCGTTCTAGAGCTTATTTGCTCAAGAGGCCAACTCAACCAATTCTTAAATCATTCCCTCAAACAGATGTGTATGGAAAAATACGTAGATTCAATCCTAAGTGGTATGAAAAATTTGATTCCTGGTTGGAGTATAGTGTATCAAAAGATACATGTTTTTGATTGTATTGTTATCTATTTGATATGGAGGTTGGGGGTAGTGGTTCGACGCAAGAAGCATTTGTCGGTGTGGGGTTCAAAAGTTGGCATAAGAAGGATAGAATCAAAGTTCATATTGGAAATCATAGTGGTTCGACTCATGCATGTTAACTTTTGTTAAACGTGATATATTTGATAAATTGATGATGAGGATATAATGAAATATTTTCAAGGAATGAAGAATCGAAGAATGATTTTGTAATCCTTCTGATGTAAAGGTTGGTTGACTCTTTATTATTATTTTCTATGTTAATGCATTTGTGTTCTCATTGTTTTCCTTCCTCCTTTATGTAGGTGTTTTTTGTTGAACCTATTGAAAGTGTCGTGCTCTCTAGTGGATAGCATTTTTTGAGGCATGCTGAAGTTGGAGTGCCAGTTTGTAACTATCATTTTTTTATTCCTTTGCTCTATGGTGAAAGCATGATAATAAGTCTTATTTGTATTGAATATTGGCATGACACAGCTTCCTTTTCTACTTTCTTTTGCAGATTGATTTGCTTCAAGAAATAACTTTATGCTCTCGAATCTTTTTGGAGGTTGATGTAGCACTCAAAGCTAAGCAGATGAAGGCTGATGTAAATGAATATCTGAAGGTAATACCCCACCTTGTGATTTTCGTTTATGATGAATTGAAGACGAAGCTAGCATTTTGGTTTGCTTGCCCACCTTCTAGTTATTATAATTCTTCATTCTTTGATTTCTTATAGGTTCCAAGTTCCAACATGTTCTTTAATCTTGTCAAACTTTTTTCCTTCCAGAAAATGTCAATGATACAATCTTAATGCATTTAAAACTTTTCTTTAAAAAAAAAATTTCAGGGGCGCTGCCCCCAAACCCCTACACTAATTGTGCACCCATTAACTCTAAATCCTGGCTTCACCCCTGGCTGCATGGAACTATGTTTGTGCAACAAATACAATTAGATTATACAAATATATTAGTACCATCCCTCGACATGGAAGAAATGCTTTTAAGCATATTGATGAATCATGATTATATTTAAAAGAAGAAGAAGAAGAAGATCTGTAGTGTAAAATCAATTGTGCAGAAGCTCGGTTCCTATAGAATCTGATCTTGTTTATAGAGCCGGGAAAACAGGTCAGGCCCATCGGGCTGGCCCCTTTAAGTACTGACCCTTTAAGAACCGGGCTTGAAAAATGAACGAGTTATTTGAAATTAGCCCTGGAGGGCTGGCCCTAACGGGCCTCGAGCTTAAACAGGCCGGCCTTTGAGGGCCTCAGGCTAGCTCTACAGGCCCTTTTCATTATAGCTTTTTCTTTTTTTTTCCTTTTTAAATTTATTAATTTTTATATATTTTGTATTTGTTATAGAGTTATTTATCCATTTAACTACAAATATATAATAACTATACTCTAATTTTATGATTTGATTTATTATTTGTTGCAAATAAAGATTATGAATGTGCTCATGATATGGGAGAAGAATTTCATGATATTCTTACTCATAAGCTAAAAGCTACTACTCAAAGTGAAGAACAATCAAATGTCGTTAAAATCGATGATAGTGACGAAGATGACGATAATAACAGTTATCATACTAATGTCACTTAGTGATATGCTTTTTATATTTTATGTGAGTTATTTGTAAATATAGTTTGCTTTTGATTATAAATTAGTTACTGTACTTATTTATTAAATGATTCGTATTGTAATTTATTAATTATATTTTTAAAAAAAAAAAAAGTGGAGGAAAAATTGTTAAAATTTGGAATAGTAATTTCTGGGCCTGCGGGCCAGCCCTGACCCTAGTGCTCTCGGGCCAGGCTTTAAAAAATAAGTGTTTTTCTTACTCCGAACCTTGGATGGCCGGCCCTGTTAAACCCTGACCCTTCACGAGCCGACCCGGATTCCCAGATCTACTTGTTTGATATAAATTCATGAGTGATTCCAACTTACCTACTTATCTCAAAAGCTCTCCAAAATTATCACATACAGAAAAGTATATAAACCTTGTAGTTTTTCCCTAGGGATATAACAACGGCAAAAGCTACTACGATAAAACCGAATTCGCGAGAATAATCAACCAATGAGTCATTATCTCCTTTTAAAATTTGGATGATAGCAGTTTTAAGAAAGCAAGTAATTGGTAAGCAAATTCTCTTGGTTTTTTTCAAAAAAGAAAAATGATGGAGGCTTATTACTGCAACTAAGGATACTACATTTGCTAAAGTTCTGAAAAACAAAATATTGCTCCAGGTTGAGTAATGGGAGCATAGTGAACAGATCTCATGATTCATGGATTTGTAAGGGGATGAAAATAATACTCAGAATATATTTATCTATAGATGCACACAAACATAGACTAACATGAATAAATTTTTTTGTTTATTACAATTAATAGAGGCAAAATTGTAGAGAAAAACACAATTATTATTTTAGAAGTGGACTTATAATAAAAACCAAAATTTTTCTTTAAAAATGACTTATAAATAAGACTTGAGTAGTAGATACTATGATAGGTCAACGATTAACAAAGTTATTAGCACAGCATTATCCATTACTTTTTTTAGTTTGAATTAGTAGTAAAAGCTGTTTTTCCAACATAATTTATGAAATAAATATATAAAAAGAGTTTTGTCGAGACTTATAATAAAAACCAAAATTTTTCTTTAAAAATGACTTATAAATAAAACTTGAGTAGTAGATACTATTATAGGTCAACGATTAACAAAGTTATTAGCACAGCATTATCCATTACTTTTTTTAGTTTGAATTAGTAGTAAAAGCTGTTTTTCCAACATAATTTATGAAATAAAAATATAAAAGGAGTTTTGTCTTGACTTATACTTATATGAATGTGCTTTTGCACGACAAATCAGCTTGGAAGATTAATATTCAGTGGCAGATTGGCTATAAAAACTTGCTATATCAGAATTCTGATCCCCAGTAACCCATAAGGTGCGACTGTTCATATGGAAGCTTTCTAAAAGGTGCTTCAACTACAATTAGAGGCTCTCACGATTCACGAATCATGGCCTACCGTTATCTCTTTAATGCAAGTTCTGTGATGGTGAGATTGAATCAACATAACATTTTTATCCTTGGTTTGTCCGATCTCTAGGGCAGGTTGGTTTGTGTCTGAGTTTGACTTAGGAGGCTTCACGTGTCTCACAAAGTAACATCTCAATTGTCTTAGTGGCATCAAATTCGGAAAAACAGAGGATGTGTGCATGTTTTCTGTTCGCATCTTATTATATGGTATATGATTTCACAACAAAGACTCCGATTAATGTTGTTCGTATTGTCATTGATGTTAGAAAACTTCAAGGAGTGTTTTCTAGAGTCAGAGTAACTGCCTGGAATTAGGTTAGTTCTAGTCTATATAGTAGTACCTTCTGTTGTAGTGTAATCTTTCTTTGTCAACACACACACACACACACACACCCACCTATATATTCATGATTAACTTGGCCTTTTTTATCATTTTGTAATTGGACTTGAAAAATGATAAAAGAGAGGGTACACGCAATGCATGGGATAAAAAGTAGTAAAAAGAAGGTTTGAAAACAGAGGAAACTCTGCTGCCTGCTCTTTTCTGAAAAATGATCATCTGTGAAGGTCATTCTTCTTCTGTTTTTTGCTTTGTTCCCCCTCTCTTTCTCTCTCTGAGAATTTAGTCTCCGGATCAACGTTGTAAAGGCATTGCTAAGTCACTATCAGGAACAAACAAGAAGACAGTCTGATGAACAAATATATTCGGTGGTTGTCTCTCACAGCTTAAACAGATAAACAAACAACCAAATATATTTAGTTGTAGCTGCGCCTTCAACAGTTAACCATCCAAATTCCAAGTCCGAGCACAAGTCAAGTCTGTTTTTTCACCTCTTGTATGAACAAATCAAATTGTGTCAATTGAGTACCCATTCTTCATATGTAAGCATAAGTAATTAATATAAAACATATTTAGTTTATTTAATTAGATTGAGAAAGTTAGTTAAATTAGTCAATTTGATATGTATTTTTTAAAACTCATCTTTTTTTTTTGTTCTCTCCTTCCCTCTCTCCTTAATTATTTAGTTGTAGCTGCGGCTTCAACAGTTAACCATCCAAATTCCAAGTCCGAGCACAAGTCAAGTCTGTTTTTTCACCTCTTGTATGAACAAATCAAATTGTGTCAATTGAATACCCATTCTTCATATGTAAGCATAAGTAATTAATATAAAACATATTTAGTTTATTTAATTAGATTGAGAAAGTTAGTTAAATTAGTCAATTTGATATGTATTTTTTAAAACTCATCTTTTTTTTTTGTTCTCTCCTTCCCTCTCCTCTTTAATTATTATTAAGAGAGGATCAATAGAAGTAAATTAAGAAAATATTGACAAATATAAAAAAAATATATATTATATTTAAGACCAAGATTATGTTAAACCTCATTATGAGTCTCACATCCGAAAATGGAAAATCTCACAAATGAAATATGATTTATTAGTTCAAGGTGCTCATTTACCTAATTGGCTAGTCTTTTAGGAACGCCCTCTACCATTTAACTTGTGTTTATAACACGCCCGGGACTATTTTTGCTTGATCATACTAGTAAGTGAAAGTTAAGCTGAAATGGTCTTTTGAATTACTAAGCTGCTTGGTCACATCGGATTTGGATCATGCCCAAGATGATCAAACTCATTTTCTTTTCTAATATCATCATAGTTACATAAAACCAACTCAAACATGACGAGAGAAGTCACTGGCATACTTATTGTTCTCTTCCAGTAAACTGACAGATATATAATTTTTGTCTTACCAAACTGACAGATAATTTTGAAAACGGTATAAAAATAACAAAATTTCAAAAGGCAATCTCATGCTTTTCGCAATTACCCATAATTTATTTACTTCAGCACTTTGAAGTACGGATACATTCGTGAGAAACAGAACATGACTTCCTCAACACAGATTACAATTCCGAATTATCAGGTCTGGAAAGAACATCAAATTGCAGAATCAAGTAATTAGGAAGAAAGATGAACAAAAGAAAAATATAATTACACAACTCATCCAATAATTACCAAACCTGATTAAAAATCAAGCCATGGACATAACAGAGAGCCTGCTCGGAGTCGGCCGGAAATTCAGCCACCTAAGGGCCAACTTTCGCGGCGGTGGCGTTAGAGCCCTCCTCAAGATCTCTTGGCTCGTTGGACGCTTCTTTAACCTCCTCTCCGGCACCGCGTACCCGTGACGCGTGCACCGGACCGAACCGGGCCGGTTCGAGCAAGTGCAGGTGGGCCGTGGCCTCGGCCGCGGAGATGACGTCCACGACGTAAGACCGTGTTTCCGATAAAGACTAAGCTCCTCCATTTTGATACCGGGAAAAGAAAATTTTGAAGAAAGTTCAGGGCTTTCTTTGATTTGCCTCCGAAGGGTATCCGAATTTGCCAGCATCTTTCTATAAACGGCAAGTTTTCGAGTTTTGTGAAGTTTGGGTCTATGGGGTTTTGAATGATTTTTTAGGAAACTATGAAGGGGAAGGAATTAAAGATTTCTTAAAGCGGTGGACTTTGGTTTGGAATAGAGAGGTGGGGGAACTTGTAGGTAAGGAAAGAGTTATGAAAGAAGAAGGAAGGTTCAAGCTTGTCAACATGAATGGCTTGACCAGGACTTGGTAAGGAAATGGGGGTTTGGAAAAGTCTTGAAGACGACCAGAAAGTGAGGGGCAATGGGGAAACACGTTTAAGCAATGACTCGTCCACTTGTCCGCAATTTATTTCACATCATGCATTTCCTAACTAAGTGTAAGGCTTAAAGTCAAACAATATAAGACAAACAAATTAGTTTTTTAAAAAATAAATATAAATGTTTTAAAGTAGTTTAATTAATTTTTTAATCTATAAAAAAAAGTCAACTAAGTTTTATATTTAAGACTAATAGTAATCTATACATACCCGCAACCAATAGGTACTAAGAACGCATCTTATCTGGACAATCATATCATATTTGGACGGTTCATATTATATATTTTTTAGTGATTATTTTTAAATAAAAAATGTTACTTAAAAAAATATCTTTATTTTAGATTCTCCATGCATTAAAATAATTTAAAAAATAAAAATAAAAAAAAATAAATTTGGACCATCCATAAGACAAGCTCTTGCTAAAAACTATTTAATAAGAAAAATAATTAAAAGTAATTTGTACCATTAAAATCTAAAAAAAAAATCATTTTTTTACAATATTCTTCTCTGATTAAAATTAGTATATCCTAATTATCATTTTTTTTAATAAATATAGGCAAGCCGAGGCTTGAGAGTATGAGAAAGAGACTAGACCATAAATCTAGCCCTTGGTACAACAAAGAAGATAAATTAGAAATGACAAGCCAACTAGTCCATCGGGACTACATTGAGGCATCCTCTAGGAATATCTTTGATTAGTACAACCTCAGCATTTGTTGGAACGGTATGACCTTGCTTGACCATATAATCAGCACATGAGATGTTGTCCCTTGGAGTATAGTGAAGCTCCACTCTCCAGTTTTGGAAAAGAAGGTCTCTGGTCGCCCTAATGATATCTCTCAGAGGATGATCAGTGTAGGGGTCTCTCATAAGAGTATTGATGGCATCCAATGAATCAAAGTATAGCATTTTTTCCTGTAATTCCATGTGATGAGCCACCTTTAAACCTGTCAATATGGCATAAATTTCTGCTTCAACAATGATATGGGTCCCAAGCGACTTGTGAAACCCCATCATCCAATGGCCTTGAGAATCCCTTATGACACCTCCGCAGGCTGCATGATGGTGCTGACGCACAGATCCGTCGACATCAATACGAACAACATGTGCAGGAGGGGGGGGGGTCCACGCCGTTTCCGCATACCTGCCAATGTGGAAAATTTGGTGAGCTAGGGTTTGATTAATTGCATTTTCCATGAGGAGATAATTGCACAAGTGAAGCATCTCCCTGATATCTGTTTGTTCACCTTGAAAAAGGAATTTGCATCTGGTTATCCAAAGGATCCAGCACCCCAAGTTGAAGATTCTTAGCCAGGAGAAGTTCTGGAATCTTCCTTTTCCAGGGTTATGCTTGGTGTTCCAGTTAAGCCAAATCTGCAAATTACCTGCAAAAAACTAGGGAAAATAGTTAGGCTTTAAAATTTGCTTCCAAAAGCTTTTCGCTCTCTCACAGTCTCTGGTTATGTGGATAACGCTTTCGTCTCTGTTACAGAGGTAAGGACAATGGCTATCATTTGTGAGACCACGTCTGGCTCGGAGAGAGTTAATGACAAGTCTATCATGGCCAACTTGCCACATAAAAAATTTTATCTTCTTAGGAAGTTGCCATTTCCACATCAGGGCCCAGAAGGTGTTGTTACTCGCCCCTCCTTGAGAAGCAAGAAAATGATAACCTGATTTAACAGAGAAGCACCCATCTTTCGCAGCTCTCCAATTGAAGCAATCAGGAGAATTACTAGAGGGGGTGCATTTTGGAGATGATATTAATGATTGAAGGAGGTAAGATTCCTTGCCATCTGTTGACATTCCATCTTCCATTCATCAAAAGCTAGTCCCTAACCGTCTCATCATCATTTATAGAGGATGGGTTTGAAACGAAGGCTATAAGAGGGCGATTAAGAGGAAGCCAGAGGTCGTGCCAAAACTTGGTTCTCGTCCCATTGTTAACCTTTCTCCCAACCTCGGTAAGAAAATTATCCCAAATTGTGACAATTGCTTTCCAAGCAGGGGAGGAGTTTTGCTTCCTAGAGACATTAGGAACAAGTAAGTCACCACAGTTATACTTAGACCAAAGGCATTAGACCCATAAAGATTGCTTCTTCGTCAAGAGACTCCAACAGAGCTTCATGATAAAGGTTTTATTTTGGAGACAAAGATTTTTAAGGCCGAGGCCCCCCTGCTTCTTGGCATGAGTTACTTTGTCCCAAGCAAAAAGATGCATTTTTTTCACATCTTCTTCCTGAGTCCAAAGGAATTTTCTTGAAATCTTGTCAAGCTCGTTAATAGTGCACATAGGTAAAAGCGTTGATTGCATACAATAGCTGGGCAGTGAGGATAGCACAAATTTAATCAGCATCGAACGCCCAGCCATGGACAGGAATTTGCCTTTCCACATAGACAACTTTTTCTGGGCTTTTTGCACAATAGGATGATACGTGGCTTTCGTGATTCTCTTATGAATAATCTGAACTCCCAAGTATTTCTCAAGGTCTGAAGTGATTCCTATCCCAAGCAGGCGACTTAGCTCAAGAGCTCTGTTGAAATTAACATTTCTGGAGCAAAACATTCTGGATTTTGCAAGATTAATTTTATGACCCGAAACCTCACAGAAGCTTTGCATGACTTTACGAACTTCCCTCATTTGATTAGACGAAGCTTCTGTAAAAAGTAAGAGGTCATCAGCAAAGAAAAGGTGGGAGATTTGGGGGCTCCCTCTTTTGAAGGTGAACGGTTTCTAGTAGCCAGCCTCACACTCAGCTTTGATGAGATGCCCCAGACGTTCCATACATAGGGTAAAGATATAAGGGCTTACAGGGTCCCCTTGTCTAACACCTCTAGAAGGGGTGAAGCTCGGACTTTCATCGCCATTCCATAGAATAGACATAGAAGCTGAAGAGACGCAAGCCATAATAAGATCAATAAGGTTACCCTCCAACTGCAAGCACATGAGGGTGTTTCTGATGAATCCCCAATCAAGTCTATCAAAAGCCTTTTCCATATCAATCTTGATAGCGACAAAGCCTTTTTTCCTACCCTTCATTCTCATAGAGTGGATGATTTCCTGGGCAATTAGAATGTTGTCATAGCTGGACTTATTGGCAATAAAGCTACATTGCTCAAGATTTATAAGATGAGGCATTTGTACAGACCTGAACCTGTTCGCCAAAATCTTTGTAATGATTTTAAAACTCACATTATATAAGGATATAGGACGAAAATCTCTTAGCGTAGAAGGGTTATCAACCTTAGGAATGAGAACCACCCTGGACTTATTAATGGAAGCCATATTAGAGGGGTTACTAAAACATTCTTCAATAAAATCACATATTTTGTCCCCCACAACATCTCATTGCATTTGAAAGAAATGAGCCTGGAGGCCGTCAGGTCCCGGGGCCTTAAAAGCTCCTATAGCAAAAGTTGCATTTTTTATTTCAAGTTTGGTAATCTTTCTTGACAAAATGTGCAACTTAGTAGCATCTATAATAGGGAAATTTGAGCACCAATCTTCAGGGTTCTTCACGAAAGGATCACGAGTATATAAGTTTCAAAAGAAATCATAACCCATCATTTCAGCAATACTATGCACTTCAATCCATTCCCCAACATCATTTTGGATGGCTCCTATTCTTTGCTTTCTCTGCTCAATCATAGTAGAGGCATGAAAAAATCTCGTATTTCTATCACCCCCTTGAAGCCATTTACTTCTAGATTTTTGGAACCAAATGATTTCTTCTTGAGAAGCCACTTTGTGGTATTCTTCCCTTAATTTCTTTTCCAGCCTAAATATCCTAATTATCTTTAATCATCACTTTCTCATATGCAATCTCTCCCTACACAATACAAATAATAAGGGCATTGTGAAAATGAAAAATTGAATGCTATTCAGCATTGCCTTTTTTACCAAAAGTGTCTTGCATTTAAAATCATAGATTCGTGATTGTTTGAATTAACGTTGAAACCAACTTTTCCAAGATTTATAGTATATAAGATAAAATATGTTGAGAGTTGTTTTATCTCAACTTATATGAACGTGCTTTTTAAATACTAACTCAAATAAGTCTGAAATCTTCTTGAAGATATCTTATAGGAGTATTAAGGACGAGAAAAGAGTGTGTGTGTGTGTGAGACATATCAATTTTGTTGGAACTGTTTGAGTTAGCTTGCACTACTTTCACATTCATGGGTGCATGAGTGAAGGATGACAAAACAAATGTATCAAATTTAACCAAAGAATGGTATTAAAAAAATGGGTAAATTAATTATTTTGCAATGTAAATTTTTATTAAAAACTCCTACATTTAATAATTAATATTAGACTATTGTCAACATAATTTATACAATATACAAGAATATAATTATAAGTGTACTTTAGGATAAAAATAAAAAATATGAGAGATAAAAGATATTAAAATCTTATATTTAGAATAAAAAAAAAATTAACTAACTCATGTGTTGAGAATGAAAGAAACTAATAATTGATATTAGAAATCAATTTAAATGCTCTCTTTAATGTTGGTAGAAGATAACCTGATAATGTCTCCAATAAGAGGATAGCTATGGCTAGCAAAAATAATGCAAATCAATAAAAACCCAAATATTAATAATTATTAAAATTATGAATCAACAAATATTTAAAAATAAAAATATCCAAACCAACATTTTTTGACCGATAGTGAGTAGTAGAATTGAAATTGCGGATGTAAAAGCCTGCCCAATTTTATTAACTATTATATATAATTAATATTTAAGAAAATCAAATGGGCTTGGGGGCATAGCAGCTCAGTTGTTAATGAGATGAGAAAGTAAATGAGCCACAAAAACAAAATAAAGGCTTCTTTTTTTCTTTTGGGTTTTCTTGGACCTAGTCATTCTGGTCTTCTTGCACCCCCGCCCATTCGCAATTGGTTCGTATCTACTTTTCTTTAAGAATTAAATTAAACCTACCTGACGCCAAGCTTTTTATTTTATTAAAAAAAAATGAAAATCAAACAAATCAAATAACATCATAAAACAATTGCTGCCACATTTGTGAAAGTTCCTTCATACTCCCTCTGATCCTTATTATAAGGCACCAACTACCCAAAATTTTTGGTCCTTTTTATAATGCACCAACTAGATTTAACTAACTTATTTATTACTTTTTCCTATTATGCCCTTACTTTAACAAACTTTTTTAAATCTATCTCACTAAAGTAGAGATAAAGTTGGAAACTTTTATTAATTTTAGGCTCATTAATGACTTAACTTCCATTTTCTTGGTTTGTGAGAAAAGATAATTGATGCCTTATAATAAGGACCAGAGGAAGTACATGAGTAGCTTAGATATAGGTCATATTATTATATATATATATATATATTTTTTTTTTTTTGCAAGACAGAAATCTAGATATTAATTGGTCGAGGAACATGATGGACTAACACACAAACTCTAACAGAATTTTAGCATTAACAACTGTGTTTATAGCAGCTGATCTTCCAAAATTATTGGATACTAATTTCAAGACACATTATTGGAAATAATTGGACACTTACGTTGATGGACCAAATCATAAAAGGCAGGCATACACAAATGTTGTGGACAAAGGAAGAAAGCAAGCTTTGGAGCTTGACCAAAGTCCTCTCTTTTTTAATTTGTAGACAGGTAGGTTGAAGTTGAAGAAGTCTATATTCATGGTGTGTGTGTGTTTGGGACATAAAAGAAGTTATTAGGAAAAGTAAAAAATATTTGTATATATTATGCTTGTATATCACAAAATAACTTTACTGAAAAGGAAAGCTTTTTACTTCCTACCGTCCTTAATATATGACACATTATCTAATTTAATTTCTTAATTGTTTTTAATTTCCTCTCCTCCCTAATTATTGTTGAAGTAAAATTAATAGGGGTAAATTAGGAAAAGATTGACCAATATTATATTGTAAACATGTCTTGTATTTAAAACTAAGATCAACTTTATAAATATGTCTTATATTACCAACCACTAGGAGTATATTTTTGAAGGAGGCATTTTTCATTCATTTTGTACTAAATAAGCTTAGAACGAATTATCTGTTGATATATATGTATTTCATTATGCATCTATTGCTTTCAACTGTCCAGGTAATATTTTTCCGGGGATATCAAGATAAGGAAAACGGTAACGGAGGGGAGGGGAGGGGAGTAATTTTAACAGAGAGGAGAGTAAATGTACAGAGCTAACAAGAAGGAAATTAAAGAAGACGGAGTACTAGTGTTGTTGATCATATTTGATTCTTCTTCATCTTTTAGTAGGGCACTTTTGACCAAACACACGTACATGGCGAATTAATTCATGTGGAAATGAGATATAGAAATATAGTTGATCGTCATCGAGGTCAGGTTGTGGTCATGAATTAGGACTATACGATGAAGATGCTAAAACAAGCAGCATTTGTTCAATCTTACAGCAAGAAGCTCTATGTTTTCTAACTATACGTACTATAGTTTTCACATTATTAATTAATATGTTTAATGTTTCTGCCTATGCTTAATTAATATATACTTCATTCACTCTTAAAAGTACAAACTAAATAACTAAGGGTTAGAATTCAATTTTACCAACAAATTTTTTTCCAATAGGCAACAGGCACAAATAAGTGTTAGAAGAGGCAAAAATATCAATTAAAAATTTAAAAGGGTGTAAAATAACTAAAATTGTTAAACTTCACCAAACCGCTATAAAGGTTTTCTTCTCTTAAAATTTAACAGTCATTTGGTTAAATTTAAATGTTTTGATGAATTTCCACCCTTTTAAATTGTTTATTAGTATTTTTGCTAGTTTTGTACTAGACACTCCTCAAGAAAAACTTTGTTGGTAAAATTGCACATTAATTCAATAATTAATAACTAGATATTAATAAAAATATAAGTTAGTTTTTGTTTTTTTTAAAAAAAAAACTATATTTGTTTGTTTCCATAAGAAGACTAACTCATTGATAGAATAAATGGTGGATGAAAATAACATCAAAGTGCACAAGTGGAGGCGAAATTACAGAAAGAGAGGGTGGCGCAAAAAGTGAAAAACGGAAGCAATGAAAAAGTAAAGATGAAAGTAAAACGCAATTGACTCACAGGAAATCAATTTTCGTAGATAAATGTTCTTCATATCGTAATCCTTCTATCTAGATCAGGTAATATTGGTTCTGGTTTGTCATTGTGGTTTCTAATTTTAAAGGTTTTGTTTTATGGGTAAGGGGGTCTTAGATGACACTACTATAAAAAATGGATATTATTTCTCTAAAGGACATTTATTTTTTAAGAAGGGAAGTAAAATATGAAGACAATGGTATTTTTGTAATTGTTTGAAGAAAATTTGACATATTAAACGTTCCTTTAATTTTTAAGACACAAAAATTGTACTTAAACCGTTCTAATTTAACTTTAAGATGCCAAAGGTGTCCAAAAAGAAGGGGAATTTGGCAACATAGGTAGAAAATGAAAAGCTTGGGACCAAAAATCACTGTGCCGTCCTAAAATTTTATTAGGATGTCTAAACCTGTGGTTTTGGCATCCTAACTCATTTTAAGGCACCAAAATGGAAACATTTTTAGAGATCTGTCTATTCTTTTGCACCCTCTCTTAAAAAAGTTTCATATTTTCCCTCTCGCCCAAACACTCTCGACCTCGCCCCTTTGTAATCTTAGATCTCTCTTCCCTTGCCTCACGATCTCTTGCCTCCTCCAAGCGCCGGCGGCCTCTTGCAATGCTAAAGCTAGAAGCGCATCCTCAAAGCTCACCGTCAATCAGAGGCAGAGCTAGGATTTAGAATTAATAGGTGCACAATTAGTATAGAGGTTCGGGGGTTTGAGGGCAGCGCCCCCGAATTTTTTTTTTAAGAAAATTTTTAAATACATTAAGATTGTATCATTAACATTTTATGGAAGGAAAAAAGTTTGACAAGATTAAAAAACATGTTGGAACTTGGAACCTATAAGAAATCAAAGAATGAAGAATTATAATAACTAGAAAGTAGGCAAGCAAACCAAAATGCTGGCTTCGTCTTCAATTCATCATAAACGAAAATCACAAGGTGGGGTATTACCTTTAGATATTCATTTACATCAGCCTTCATCTACTTAACCTTGAGTGCTGCATCAACCTCCAAAAAGATTCGTGAGGATAAAGTTATTTCTTGAAGCAAACCAATCTGCAAAAGAAAGCAAAAAAGGAAGCTGTGTCATGCCAATATTCAATACATATAAGGCTTATTATCATGCTTTCATTATAGAGCAAAGGAATAAAAGAAGGATAGTTACAAACTAGCACTCCAACTTGAACATGCCTCAAAAAAGGCTATCTATTAGAGAGCACGACACTTTCAATAGGTTCAACACCAAACACCTACATAAAGGGGAAAGGGGAAAAAAGGTAAAAGAGAAGATGTAAGTTTGAACCAAGAACCTTAAGTTAAAAATATGAAGTCTTAACCAACTATACTATCCATATATATTGTTACTAAATTCTCTCAATTTATATGTGTGTGCGCGCGTGCGCGTGTGTGTGTATTTTATGGGTGCGCTTGCCCCCATAAAAACATATGTGGCTCCACCAATGCCGTCAGTCACCACAGGTCTTCATCTTTAAGCGCATCCCCGAAGATCTTTGTCACTCACTTGCTCACGATGATCTCTCCACACCTCCTTGAAGATCCAAAATTTTTTTGATCTCGTGCATATCTGCTGTTAGAAAGCTCGCTCAAAGCTCCAAGAGCCATAGGTCTCACGCTTCCTTTGTCCATGCTCCCTTAATCTTGCTCAATCTATTTCTAGCCTGTGAAGCTCGAGTGAGATATGTCTCTAAATCCATATCTCTCGATCTGTTTTTTATGGGATTTGGTTGGAGTTGAGAATCTCCGATATTTTTCTGATATTTTTTTTTTCTGGGATTCTGTTGGAGTGAAATTGTTATTTGTTTGTTTTAAGAATTGAGATGATATTCTGAGAATTTTTATATTACCTGAAAACATTGAGGGCACTTTATTTTTGATTTTGTTTGCGATTTTCTATGTGGCACTTTGTTTGCAATGGCACTGATCTCTAACTCTATATTTCTTGATGGTACTTTGTTTGCAATCACCTGAAGTTGCTACAAGATTTTGTTTGTGATTTTTTGTGTCTATTCGATTGGTGTGTGTGGTCATTCTCATATGCAAACATTCTACTTTAAGATGTTAATAGAGTTTCTTGATCTTCATTTTCATTGTTGTTCTTCTTCATGGTCTATCACTGTTACGAAGAGAATTTTTTAATATTAAAATTAGGCACTTTCAGTGTCCTAAATTAAAATTTAGGACACCGTTAAGCTCTACTTATGGCTTCCCTTTTGTTTTTGGGATGCTGTAAGCTCCAATTATTATGCCTCTCAAATAGGCACTGCCTGAAAAGGGATGTCAAAAGTGAAAAAAAAAAGAACACCATAATCCTTTTTTGTAGTAGAGTGAAAATGGAGATAAGCTAGTGGCTTTAAACTAATGGGATAATCTTCATGTTTGTGTGAGAAATTTCATTGTGTTTGGTTGCATGATTGTTAAAGATTATCCTTTTTTTTTTGTCGGCGACGTACGACTGATTAAGGGTTTAACGGTGATGGGTCCTGTGTGGGTATAAAGTTTGGCCATCGTTAGTAAGGTTTGGGGAGGGTGTTGTTAATAGTGAAGATGGAGATGTAAAAACTTGTTGTTTTTCTTTTAATAGTAGATGTAGGGTGATGATATGGGGAGGGTGTTGTCAATAGTGAAGATAGAGATGTTAAAACATATAATATTGTTGTTAATAGTGGGTGCTGGTGATGATATGGGGAGTTACTTTGTTTAATAAACATTGTCTCTATCTCACAAGCTTAATGAATTGATATGATTATGAGTGATGCCTTTTTTCTTTTTTCCCTTTTTTGCAAGTAGGCATGCAAAATGACATGTAGTAAAGGGTCATCATGTTTAAAGGAACTATTTTGCTATTTCCATGTAGAATGGAAATTTGTATGCAATGATGGAGGTAAAATTCAATATAAGGGTGGTACTAAGAAGGTGAAATGCATAAAAGAGGGACAATACTTACAAATTTGAGGTTGATGATATCATGATGGCTTGGTATTGATTGTAACATGTGTGAGGTGAAATATAAATGAGAGGAAACTAATAGATTTAAAATGATGATGGTGAAGTTGGAAATCTTTTTTACTATAATGACAGGAGTGGACATTTCTATATAGTGCCAAAAGGGAATAATTATGTATTCAAGTTATTCGATGACCCACAAATGTAAGTGGATTTTTAGATATGATGTTGTTATTTGTCATAGTACTATTGTTGATTATTAAGTAACAGAAGTTGTAATTTACTTTAGGGTTGAAAAATTCTTGGGACACTCACAACAAAGATCTATTCTCTATCCAAGCATTGTGAAAAATGATTATCAACCACTCTCTTATGAAAGTGTTGTTGCTTGTCTAATCGCTAAAGTTGGTGGAAGATCAAATTTTTCGCGATTTGAATTCATCTAATAGTTGGATGTTAATACAATAATCCCAAAATAGACGAATGATAAACGTTAAAGTACAGTCTAATTACTCCTAATTTTGTCCAAAAGGTTCCGACTACTGTAACCCTTACAGCTGCTTCTTGCCTTTCGATCCCGAACCACTACTTGTATCTTTCATGTGGTTTGGAGTTCAAATAAATGGACCTCAGGGGTAACAATTAATCTCATGCACATGTATGAAAGTATAAATGATAGAATAACACATGTTAAAGCATGAAAGCATTTACAATAACAGTAACCGCAGTTAACGGCCAAGGACCGTAGCCTTTGTCTAGGATACGCAGCCCCATGAGACCGCAGCCTCAAATCCATAACTAGGAAAAACATATAACAAGTAAATCAACCTGCATACATGATTAGCAATTAATGCATAAAAACTTACACACATACTTACAGGATTAGAGTTACCCACGTCAAACTTGTGACCTTAAATTCTTGTCCGGTAGGTATTGGGATCGAAAAAGGGTGTCAATGTTAAAACCGTTTATCATTAGTCTCTTCTGGTGTCGCAAAGTACCTTTCGTAAGATTCTTTCAAATTTGCTTGTCCTTCATACTTGGACAAATATCACTTCCTATATTTTGACATTTATATAGTGAATGAGTCATTACTCAGTTTAATCTTAATAGCCATATTAAGATTAAGCTTACTAGACCGACCCATAAAGCTTATCATTTTCATTCACTTCAGTTGGTTATCATGTATTCTATATTCTTTCACAATTAGCAACTTAGGTGATTATTCTAAGACTTATTAGAAATTGACCTTTAATTTCCACGAGTAATTGAAAAATTTGTAACTTGGTCTATATAATTCCGAATGGAATGATTCCAATTTCTATTTATTATTTGATAAGTCTACTTTCATAAAATAAAGTCACGAAACTGATTTATGGCCGAGAAAAATTCTAAAATTTCACAAAATAAAGCACTATCCAATCTGGGAATAGAAACTTACCAGTTTTCATAGTTCAACTTCAAAAATTCATATCTAGAGTTATAGGCATCGGATTTAGGTGGTTCAAAATTATATGAACTTCTTGATGAGTCTAGTTTCTATGAAAATTGGTTTCAGTATTTTATCATATGCCAATTATTCCCAGTTTTCAAAAACATAACTATCATTCAGAAAACGTTCTAGTTCTGTAACTCATTTTCCAAAATTCATAACTATTTGTATAATTATCAAAATTCAACGAATTACCTATTAAATTAAATCTCTATGTGTCTAATACACATCTAAAAATTTTCATAATTTTATAAGGTTGTTTACCTATCCCGAAATGCCACGTCATTTTCTTCTTCCAGAATAATACCAAAAACGTTTTCAGATTTTATCTCAACTTCTAAAAATCATAACCGGAGTTGTAGACCTTCGTTTGAGGTGAACCAAAGCTCATTTTGAAGATTAAGGAGATTACTATCTCATGTAAAATTTTCATAATTTTATTTTATACAAATCATTCCCAGTTTATAAATCTATGACCACTGCCCAGAAAACGTTACAGAAAAGTTCCCAAATTTTGAACCATCTTTCAAAAATCATATCTTGAGCTATAGACCTCTGATTGAGGTGAACCAAAACTCATTCTAAAGTTTAGCATGTCAACTAGATGTCTATAAAATTTCAGGGTCAACGAAGGTCTATTGCTCTATTTTCATTTTACTTAAAGATTAGTGCTCAATTTCAAAAACTCCAATTTCAGTAAAATAACAGCACTTCTTTTAGGTACAGAAGATTCTTTCCAAGAGCAAAGCCACGTTTTTGGTTCTTGATATATATATATTAAGGACTTGGTTTCAAACTTTCCTTTCTCCTCTTTGTATATATATACACCACGGCTATATGTATAACTATATATATTATAAGTAATCCATGAGAGCAACTATAATTAGTTTATAGCAAACTCCCTTCTCTTATCATGTGTACGTAGCATATATATATATTTACACACACTCAGCAAACACATGAATATATATAACACACGTACAGGAAAAGCAGATTGGCAGCATGAGTTTGCACCTCCAGCAATATATATTCAGCACCAAGTTCAGTTTGCAACTATTTCTCTTTCGGTCTCATGACAGTAGATTGGCAGCAACACATGAAATATATATGTACACTCACAGCAATATATATATATATATATATATTTCCAGTTGAACACCCCCCCCTACATACTCAGTTCAACGCCCCCTGAAAGCAAAAATGATGACAGCAAGTGTTTTCCTTCTACTTCCTTCCTCTTCTTCTTCCTTCAACTTCCTTCGTTCTCAGCTCTCAACTCCCTCTCGGTTTCAGCGTCTGTTTTCTGTCTCCTTCGTTTAGTTTTCTTTCTCGCTCTCCGACTTACTCTCTCATTCTCATTTCTGTTTCCGTGAGGAAGAATGAATGAGAATGAAGAAGGGGATATATATATATATATATCTTGACTGAGAGATTTTTGAGCAGAGGGAGTATGGTTTTATAATCAGATGAAGATCCAGTCTGAAGACAAGAATCCAGAGGGTAACCACGTTGGGCTCGAGGCGCTGACTTGAGAAGCATGGGGTTGAGATCTTGCGTGGCTGTCGTCTTTGCTTCTCCTGCAATTACGTGATTGGCGCTGCTATATCCAGTATATTTCTCCTATTGCGTGTTGGGCTGAAGAATGCAATGGATTGGGAGATATATGGGCTAATGATCCTACACGTATGGGCTGACAGAAATATGGATCAAGAAATATATGGTGTTGCTGTGACAACTTAGCTTAAATGAATGATAATAGAATAGCAATATTTGGTTTGTTGACATATCTGTCTATCCATATATATTGGTTGCTTCTCATGATCACGTGGTAGTTATGGTTATGAGGAAAATAATAATAATAATAACAATGATAATAATAATGGATTGTATTTATTTTGTTTATTTAATTGGATAAAATAAATCCTATAATTCTTTTCCTAAGAAATTTCATGGAAATTAGGCCTTAACTTCCAATAATTATTTTATCCTAAAAATTATTCCTTCCAAATATTATTTGACTTTATTCTTTCCTTAATTAATTTATTTTGTTCATAAAATATCATCTCCAAAATATTTTGGCCAAAATTTATTTCCTAATAATTCCTTAAGGCCAAATTTTTCATAATAAATCCTTGATTCCAAAAATCCAAAATTTGGGATGTTATAAAGTGCACCTACACCAATTCTAGAGTTGAACTGTATGAAATGGAGGGGATTATTTTTAGGAGTGATGCAGACTTTTCCACACGTAGATGCTTTTAAAAAGGCACTATACATGTATAGCATTGTGCACAAGTTTGAGTTCGAATATGTGAAAAATAGCAAGCACATTGTATCCGTTAAATGTAATTAAGATCGATTTTAGGTTGTCCTTAGAGGATAATAACAAATTCTATCGATAAGACGACTCCATTAATACATTTGACAACATTTAGAGATGAACATTATCATAATGCCCAAGACAATCTTCAGGTTACCCATGGTGGAAGATCTAACTTGACATCTTCAATTATAGTTGATGATGAGGTGAGAAATCGCATTGACAAATGTCCTAATGAAATAAGGAAGATGTTGCTGATAGAATATGGTGTCATTCTTACATACAAGCAAGTATACAACCATGTTCTCCCCTTCTTTAGCCACATTATGTGCCCTTCTTTAGCCCTCCCTTGCATTCTTCAACTAGGGTGTTCATGGGCAAGATTGGACAAGGTATCACCCTTGTCCAATGCCCAACCTGAAAGATGAACAGGCAGCATTTTTGCAGCTTGATGCTCGACCTTACCCAATGAAGGCCCAAGTAATTTTGGGCTGACTAGGCAGGGCTGGGTAAAGTGGGCTTCCATGCCCAAAAATCTCCCTAACATTGAAAAATAAAGAAGCATCCAAAAAATAAAAATATATATAGTTTGATATTTCAAAAACATATTCTATAAAATAATCCTTTTAGATATGATTATTGTTTATATTCAATTCATGGGAAATAAAACAAATTAATTCAATAAATATTATTTTTTATTGTCTTTAATAATTTATTTCTCAAGAACTCAATTTACCAATTTCTTAATTAAATATGTTTATGAAAAAATATGCATATTTATTGAGTAAATAGAAAATATGTTTGTTCATTATATTCTAATCCAATGGTATGTAAATAATTATTAAATTTTATCAAATAATGAATATATGCATACATGTGTATGTGTGTGTTAGATATAATTATATATACACTTTGGGAACATCATACTTTGCCTAGTGTCTAGCCCAGCCCGGTATTTGTCCAAGTCTGAAAATGCCCAAATGATTTATGGGCTAATTTTGTAGGGCTAGGATGGGCATTTTCTTACCGGGCTAAGCTGGGCATTGCGGGTATTCGGGGTTCATGAACACCCCTATCCTCAACCATCATCTTCTTCTGCAAAACAAATGTACAACCATAATTTGTTTTTAAAAATATCTCAATTATGTACTGAGAAGACATAACTCTTCAGGAAGGTTTTTCTAGCTGCTTCAACTATGGAATATGGAAACAAGATTAGCTATATATAGATTCTAAAAGATGCAAAGACTCACAAACATTATCATACCATCACCCATGGCTAATGTCCCCGGCAAGTGCAATTATTTGAGTAGCAACATAGAATATTTTCTATTCCATTGATAGCAACTTCGGCAAGTGCACTAGTCGTTACAAGTAATAAAGTAGTGAGAAAAAGATTGTCCCACGAGGAATAGTACTCCAATCACTAATTCGCTATTTTCACTTTAGTTGGATGAATCGAGTAATAAGAGATAAGTTGTGACTAAACAAGAATTTAAAGAATTAAAGAAAGATCAAGAACCCAAGATCAAGAATCTCAAGAACGATGTTTAGAAAAGACAAGCAATTGAGAAAAATGCAGCTAGGGCTTAGAATCCCCCTATGCTCCTTCAAAAATTTGAATTGAATCCTTAATTGATTATTATTCCCACGACTGACGATCAATTCTCTAAAGTTAAATTAAGTCCCAATATCTTGATGCTACCTTAGTCCATTATATTTGAAAACAACCTAATGTCTTAGTATTGTTTGGAAAGATCAGATTTTTAAACCAGAATTATAAGATCGCATAAACTCGTAAGCCTATATCTAGGTCATGCAACTCTATGATGAATTAACGATTCAGGTTAAATGCATCAACATCTCTATTGTCATACACCAACCTATGAACAATCTAAAAGGTGAT
The DNA here is from genome assembly GCA_037074495.1 of Acacia confusa. Taxonomy (NCBI): domain Eukaryota; kingdom Viridiplantae; phylum Streptophyta; class Magnoliopsida; order Fabales; family Fabaceae; genus Acacia; species Acacia confusa. The sequence continues at coordinate 9,826,941 of CM073509.1, forward strand.
CAATCTTCAAGAAAGCTTTAAGCAAAGAAAATTCATTCAATCAAGAAAATCAAGATCAATCAAGAATTCAAACAAACACGTTAAACTCGCATAGGGTCCATCCTAGCCTTAACTACAAAAAGAAAACTAGTCAAGCATGACTAGGTTAACAAAATAAAGAAAAGAGAATTGGTCTTCAAAGATTGGGGAAGGTTTATCTCCACGATGATGCTTTGATCTCTTTCTCCAATGCCGTCAAGTTGTTTCCAATGCAAGAAGTCGTTATTGGTTCCTAGGGTTTCTTCATTTTATATTCCAGGACCAATTGAGCTTCAAATCCACTAAAGATTCTTAATTTTATTTTCTTTTTTAGGTTTTGGAAGGTAAAAATCAGATTTTTCGCACTTCTGGCGCCTAGGTGCCAAAACCTAGCAAGAGATAGAAAGTTGGCGCTCAGGACGCCAACTGGGCGCCAACTTTATATGGCCTTACAGAAAGTTGGCGCCCATATAAAGTTGGCGCCCTCGGCGCCAACTCCTAATTGCCAACCAGAAAGTTGGCGCCCTCGACGCCAACTTTCACTTTCTTTGTCAGCTTCTCTTCTTGACTTTCTTAAGCTTTTTCAATTAGCTTCTCTTATGGATAAGAATTTGCAAAACACATGAGAATACTTGTGAGGATATGTCTAACATCAAATATATGTTTTTTTACTTATTATTCTTAAGCTTTTTAATTATATTAGATCAATTTCATGCTCAATTTATACCTTAAAACATGGTAAGTTTACGGCTCATCATCCATTGATCCCATCATCATGAAGAATTATAATTAATTGAAAACATGAACCAAGACTGGTTATAGTACATTCAGTTTAGAGGGAATATATGCTTGACAGGGGTAGCATTTTGATTCAACAAATGATTGACCTTTGAAGAATATGGATAATGTGCTTCTTTTAAAACTTAACATCAGATTTAACTTAATACGAATACCATATTTGCATATTTTTACCTTTAAAAAAGCCATTCTTACAAATTTCCATGGAGTATAAAGCATTGGCAACCTGAAAACTTTATTTGGAATAATTCAGAATATCTGAATTTTTTTTTTTCAGACATGCTGTGTCTGCATTCAACTTTTTATTGATCATATATGCCAGTCACTTTTAACATCAAGTAAAGATCATTTTTAACTTTTCTTTATAATATTCTTATTTTGCTTGTAACATGTCTGCACAAAAAAATCTGGGTCATTTCTTTTGAATGGCGTTTCCTTTTCATTATACGTTTCATCGGTGGTCTTGCAGGGTCAGGTTTGGATTCTACAGTCAGACAAAATCACAATAATCTGGCATCACAGCATACCAAGAGAACCAAAAAAAAAAAAAAAAAGGCTTTCTGTAGGTTTCTCCGGATAAAAAGTATGGAAAAGTCACCGACCAACCACTAATACTGCAACCCCTCATTGAAATGTCCCAATTTGAAATTGCAATATTTATTAAAGGGTTAAGGTGCAAAAATACACATAAGTTTTTTTCCTAGAAGTAAAAATACATATATGCTTTTTTGAGGAGCAAAAATATACATGTTGTTACCATTTTTGTGCAAAAGTCATATCTCACTGTTAAGTCATTGTTCACCACCGTTAAGCTACTGTTCACCTCACCTCTTTCTCTCTCATCATAGTGAATAGTGACTTAACGGTGGGATGTGACTTTTGCACCAAAATGATAAACATATGTATATTTTTTCTCCTAAAAAACATATGTGTATTTTTACTACTGAGGAAAAAGTTCATGTATATTTTTGCACTTTAACCTTTTGTTAAATATGAAGGAAAAAAAAAAAGGAAAATGGTAAACATACCGGCTGCCAATCGTTTCTCCACAAACCCACGACCACCAACCACTTTCGGACTCCAAGATCGCCAAAGCCCTTCTTCTTCATCGAGCCAAGAAATCATTGTTCTCTTTTTCTTCTTTGCTCAACCACTTTGAACTCCACATACTGCTGAAGCCCCTCTTTTTCGATGAGCCAAGAAACCGTCGTTCCCTTTCTCTTCTTCGCTGAGCCAAGAAGTTGTTCACTCCCTTTCGTTCTTAGGTTTCTCTTGTGATTTTGAAATCATCTTCAATGAGCCAAGGAAACATATATACGATTGCAAGTTGGGCATCTATTATCTTGGGTTAAGGTGCAAAAATACACATGAGTTTTTTTCCCAAGAGCACCCAGCACCACGTTTTTTTTGGAGTAAAAGTACACAGGTAGTTACGTTTTAGGAGCAAAAGTCACACAGGCTGTTAGTTGACCAGATGTTTAACTTGCACGGATGAACAGTATCGTGGTGCTAGGCGCTCCTGGGAAAAAAGTTCATGTGTAAAATTGCACCTTAACCCTAAACTTTTTTTTTAGAAAAAAAAAACTCCCCATCCCAACCCCCCCACCGCCGGCCACCCCACGCCGGCGGCCCACTGTCAGCAATCACCTCCGATCACTTTTTTTTTTTAAAAAAACTAATTTGTTTTAAAAAAAAACTAAGGGGAGGCCGGCCTCCCTACCATCGGCCACCCTACGCCAGTGATTTTTTCTTTTAAAAAAATTAGTTTTAAAAAAAATATTTATTTTTTTTAAATTATTATTTAAAAAAAAAAGTCGCCAGAGGTGATCACTGGCGGTGGGGCGATGACAGCCGCTAGCATGGGGTGGTCAGCGGCATGGGGTGGCTAGACTCCCCTTAGTTTTTTTTTAAAAAAATTAGTTTTAAAAAAAATAGTTAAAAAAAAAGTCGGCGGAGGTGGTTGCCAGCGGTGAGGTGGCCGTGGAGGGGTTGGGGTGGGGAGTTTTTTTTTTTTTTTTTAAAAAATAAATTAGGGTTAAGGTGCAATTTTACACATGAGCTTTTCTCCTAGGAGCGCTCAGCAGCATGTTACTGTTCATCCGTCCAAGTTAACGGTCAACTAACGGTTTGTGTGACTTTTGTTCCTAAAACGTAACCACGTGTGTACTTTTGCTCAAAAAAAAAAGTGGTGATGGGCGCTTCTAGGAGAAAAACTCATGTGTATTTTTGCACATTAATCCATTATCTTTCTTATTGTAACTTCAACCCTGGTAATTTGGTCATTTGGTGATAATTGGAAATTTTATATTCCTTCTTCAATTCTGACAAGGGATTTCATACATTGGGAGCACCAATTTAGCTTTTGCCAATTTAAATTTTTCTGAGATTCCCACACTCACACAATGTATTCCATTAATTAAATATTACAGTGGCTAGTCTCTTCATCGAATTCAAAATTGTAATTTCCTAAACAATAATGTAAAACATGTACGAAACATAAAGCCATGTGAGCGCGAAATAACCGCCTAGCTATTTTTCATAACATGTGTTCCACACGGAACCTATACTTCCTTATATAAAATTGTATCAAAATTTAGTTGCAACTTAATTGTATATAAATTAATTAGTATAATTAGGTATTTTAATGAGTTTAACTAATTAATGTATTTGAATGAAACTATATTTATGGTTTTTGACATAAAGTAAATAAAATTGAAGTAAAACTTCTAAGAAGTAAGTTTTTACCAGATTACATTTTTGGTAAAATAAGACAATATTAGAATTGAGAATATTTAGTCACCTTTTGGTCTCAAGTAAAACCTATGCATATTTATATTAAAATAGCGGACAAGATAACTCTAAAATCTCTCTAAAATAAGCTAGGGATAAAAATGAAATAAATGTAACATCTCACTTTTAAAGCAGTAAAAATAATGGGAAATTTTATTTTTTAAAACCCGGTGATCAGAGTAAAGCATTTTTTTCATAAGCAGAGTAACTGAATTCAAAGTACATAACCAGTGTGTAATTTCAATATACAGTCATCCCAAAAGAAGAAAGTTTTGATACAGTATATATACAAATATAACTGATAAACTTCTTCAGCCCCTCCATACCGTCCACCAGCCTTTACCGTCACTCTCTCGGTATTCCCGACCCTGAAGCTACAGCTGAGATCCAATTACCAATTGGATCTCAGGTAACGGTTAACCTTATGCTCAAATAAAACAGTATATTGATAACAGCGTTAACATAATCACATACAGCAGAATATCACTACATAAGCACACAGCAGATGTATGATCAAATAATGGCAGAACATAAGCACAAAGCAATATGTAAAGCCCCACATAACGGTTGCACATATCCAGTGCCACGAAGGCCTATCGTGTCCTCAGCGCTAGGCAAACCCAAACGGCATTATCATGACTATAATCCGTAGTAAGCTGTAAGATAACTGACAACCCTAAACAGAGTTTCAGTATCTAGCATGTCTATCACATATATGCATATAAGCAGCATAAGTGTTAAGGTTACAATACGCGTCCGTACCTCCGTTGACGACTTTTAGTACTTCCGTCAAATTTACGGTACGTTTGACAGCGGCTCGACAGCGGTGACAGCGGAAACAGCGGTTCGTGATTCTGGATATCCTATAAGGATAACATCACCAGTATGAATGTCTAAGACCATAACAGGCATTTTTTTTGGTACAAATTACCATTTTGCCCCTAGTTAGCCTTTTTGGCGAAATTTCGCCAGAGCTTCGCTGTTCCGACTTTTCTCCCAAAACTTTTGCCATAAACTTTTCTATAATATTTTTCTAAGATAATTATCATATTTACTCTAAAAACATAATATCTAAATTATCTTGAAAAATTAAGACTATCCTAACACTTTTACTATAACTACCGAAAGAACTACTGAACTAAAGACTAAGGACCGAGAAACTTACTCAGAGATTTGCTGCGAAATTCCCCGGACTCCTTCTTCTTCCTTCTCTCTCAATATTTTCGGCCTTCTCAAGAGGAAATGGTGTGAAGAATGGTGAAGAATGAAGAGGTATTTATAGAAAAGTTGGATGGCATTTTCGTAATTTCGCTGAACTTTGTCTGGTCGAATTCTGACCGTTGGATCGCACTTTTGCTAGGTGGAATGATCTTGGCCATACACCTATTAGGCCGACCTCATCATCCATAAAGAGACAAAGGATGATGACCTCATCTTGCCTGTGTCATCTTGCTTTATCAGATGAAATCCTGGTTCGGTGTCCGGTTCGCGTAATTCCGTAAAATCTCAAAATTCTGAGAATGACATGCTGAAGCTTTTTACTTCCTCTTTCAAATGTCATATTTTAACTGGATTTCTGATCCTCTTAGGGACATTCCGTTGTCAGCTGAAAATCCTCGGTTTTCGTGTCCGATTTCAGAAACAATTTTGGCCGGTACTAGCTTCTGGATAAAAATCCACTGACCAATAATATGCTCTGGTTTTTCCCTACTTATGCCCGTATTGCCACAACGGTCTGACTTTCTAAGAGCTCCTATTTTGATTATCTGCTTAATTTCTTCAAAATATCTTCCTATCCGGATCTCCAAATTGCTCTATCGGTTACAGAAATGAATTCGGAGACCGGCTATCTCGAGATAAAATTTCACTCGTCCGTAATATGCTCTGACTCCAATAACCTAGTTCACTGTTTTCTATGTAGGATTTTATTTCTAGCCGTTCTCGTTTTTCCTGTCCATTTCTTCTCCTGATTATTATATTATTTCTTAATTCAACATATGTCTTAATTATATTATTATTTTAATGTAAATATCTAGATATTAATTTCTTAATTTTCATTTCATTTTTATTTTTCTTCTAATTTTCGTTTTTATTTATATATATATATTTATTTTAAGTAATTTTCACCTTTTTCTCTTTATCTTATGTCTAAACAATTAGCCATTAATTATCTAATTAATCACTTACTAATTGTTGACAATTTTCTTATTTAGTAATAATTATTATCTCACAACTATTTTACTAAAATTGATAATTTATGCATTATGCAAAATATTAAAAATCATGGGGCAATTCATGTTCCCCAAAATGATATTTAATTTTGCTTCATTATTTTCCAAGGAAAATAATCTCATAAATTACCTAAATTAGAGACAACATACTTTCCAATTTTTAATAAATATTTAGTTGTCTTTTAGGATTTATCATAATTTTCTCAGGGTATTTTATAACCCATAAATATTTTAGGGACCTATTTGTAAATTATTTATTCTTAGGAGACATTGTCCTAATAAATTCAATACAAGGTGTTTGAGACCTCATATTCACCTATTTTCAATAGGTATTATATATATTTAAATGTATTATAAAAATTAGGGTATTACAATAAACCTTAATTATTCTTTTTATTCACGTCATATCATGAAATGAAACTATAGCTATGTATTTCACTGTATACATGTGTGTGTGTACAGATATATTATTTTAAGCCCATGGCGTGTTAGGAAAATAAAATAAAATCATAGTTTTAGAAATTATTTTCCGCAAGTTGAGACAAAAAATATTTTCACATATTTACCTCATAAATCATAAAAACTAGAGTATTCTCCAAAAACTAATCCAAACATTCATAAATTGAGGGAAAAATTGTACTTTAAAAATTCTAAAAGACAAAAAAGTGTTTTGAATATTCATAACACCAAGGAGATGTTAGGCTTAATTTGTCCTTTTTGAAATTAAAAAGAAATGACCAAATTGCCCTCACATTTATATCTTTAAAAATATATGTATAGTACCCAACTAGCCGCCGCCGCCAAAGCTCTAGCCTTTGGTAATCAGTTGAAAGTTGACTAGCAACGTAACTCCGCGCCAATGGAAATAAATATTCCCAAAGCGATGGGGGTGAGGTTCGAACCCTCAATACTTTATTTGTCCAAAAGATTGATCACTTTAGGACACCAATGACTTTTAGTACCTTGTTACATTATATGGAAACAAGTGTGTGTTAACTTTTAATATTTAACCCATGCTCATCAGAAGTTTTATTAAAGAATTCATAACATTTTATTAAGTTTTAACAACTTTCATTTATCAAGTAAAAAATTATCACTATCAAGTCATTCACGAGTTTTGCTAATTAAGAAATTTACAGTATTTTGTTAGATTTTAACAAATTTTGTTTACCAAGGAAAAAATTCATGTCATTAGGTTATTCACAAGTTTTGTTAAAAAATTTACAATATTTAATTATGTTTTGACAACTTTTATTTTTCCAAGTAACAAAGTCTCATTGTCAAATCATTCACAATTTTTTGTTAAGGAATTCACGACATTTCATTAGGTTTTAACAACTTTTGTTTTTCAGGAAAAAAAAATAAACATCAAGTCTTTCATAATTTTTTGGAAAATGAAAATTGTTCAAACCTAATGAAATGTGGTGGATTCCTTAACAAAAATTGTGAATGATTTGATATATTTAATTTTTTACTTGTTAAACAAAAGTTAAAACTTAATAAAATATTGTGAATTCCTTAAAAAAATTTGTGAATGACTTAATAGTATATATTTTTTCTTAGAAAGCAAAAGTTGTTAAAACTTAATTAAACGCCATAAATTCCTTAACAAAATTTGTGAATGACTTAATAGTGTATATTTTTTCTTAGAAAGCAAAAGTTGTTAAAACTTAATTAAACGCCATAAATTCCTTAACAAAATTTGTGAATGACCTGATAGTGTGATTTCTTTACTTGATAAACCAAAATTGTTAAAACATAATGAAATGTTAATTTCTTGACAAAACTTGTGAATAACTTGATAAAGTGCATTTTTTTTACTTGATAAACAAAATTTGTTAAAACTTAATAAAATGTCATGAATTTCTTAATAAAACTTGTGAATAGGCTTGTGTTAAAGATCAAAACTTAACACACACATATGTGTGTGTGTACGCGCGCGCGCGCACACTCTTGCATATAATGTATTGAAAGCTATTGGCCACCAATTACCTTTTGGACAAACAAAGTGGTGAGGGTTGAAGCGCCATCCCCACCACTTTGAGAATATTTATTTCCACCAAAGCTCGGCATCGGTGACCAGTCGGGGTAATATTTTCTTGAAAAAATATATGTAATGGGAAACAAATAAGGTATTAACATTGATCTATGAAATTATGAATATTCAAAATATCATGTTGTCTTTTTTTTCTATTTTTAAAGTTCTTTTTCTTATATTTTCCTTTAAATCTAGTTAATAGTAATATATTAATATTAAATAAATAATGGCAAGAGGTGGGGTCAGGGCCAAAGATAAGACTTGACGCAAATACAAGTTGAGGTTGATGGCTTTCTATGTCAATGAAACCTTGCATGGAATCCTTACTCGTTGCCTTTATCATACCACCTTCACATTTCATTCTCAATACTCTGATTCTTTATTTAATTTTATTTTTATAGCATTTTTCCAATCCATAAACCTTTTTCTCTAAAAAAAAATTAAAAAAAATGTGATTGTCTTCACCGTCAACATTAAATGCAACAAGTCAACATCTACATGCGTCTATCTTAATTCTTATCACCATCAAAATTCAAAACCACTCAATCCCTTCAAAAAAATTCTCCATTTTCTACTCCCATTGATTACAGACCTGAAGATTATCTATTAAGGCTTCAATTAATTTATTGGATGGTACCATATCCTATATGCATTCGATAAATTAATTATAGTTTGCTATTTTTTTAATGAAATTATAGTTTACTTTGCTTCGCCGTAGTTAGATAAGAAGTTACTTTTCCTTTACGTAATTAATCAAGAGGTGTTAATCATTCGATTATTTATCCTCCTCTTACTATTTAATGTAAAACCTAATTAACTAATTTGAGTAAATTAAGAATATTTGTCAAGTTAGTTAATTTGATATGTTTTTTCCTAAAATATCCAAATGATCTTGCTTAATTTTCTCACTTCCTTTCATACTTGATTCTTATTTGAGGAATATCAATAAAGTTAATTTAGAGAAAAATTGATAAATATATGAAATATATCTTACAATTAAAGATAACATCAACTTTGCAATCAAATCTTACATTAAGGACCAAACCAGAAGAGTAACTACTCCTCTGATCCTAAATAGGGACCTAGCTAGTTTAGAGGTGAATTTTGATTCTAAATATAAGACCATTTTCTATTTTATCTTTTATATTTATCATTTTTCTTCAAATTAATTTGTTTAACGAATAAACTAATATACAATCTAATGTTACATTTAAAATATTTTAAAGAAATCATGTCACATATGTAATAATTAAATAATTTGTTTAATTTAATCTTCTCAAATTAGATAAATAAGTCTTATATATTATTTGCCGGCGTAATATAAAACTAAAGGCAACTTATATTTGGATAATCTCATAGTTCAAGCGTAATTTTTATTTTCAGGTAAAAAAAATGTAATTTTTATTCGTCAATTAAGTGAGGCATAATCTGGAAATAAGCTTAAACGGTCACATATCATGATTATTCACATAATTATTATATCTACTATACTCTATAGGGTAATATATATATCGCACACTAAGTTCAAGTTCCATGACTCTACTCCTATAGCGTTGGTAGCAATAAAGCACTTTAATATGAGGTTATAAATAACAGCACTTGAATTAAGCCCAAATGAAAGTAGGTTTAGGGGGTATTATCGATTATAAATCAGAGTTAATTATAACAGATGAGATTTCATAGTCGTGAATAGGTAGCATATGCGAAAGGCGTCAACCACATATATTGAGAATAGCAATAATAGTGGCAATTCATCGTGGCGCGATATCCTTTCCAAAACCAAGCACAAAATGATGCCATATTTCAAAAAGTTGATTTGTAATCTTTCCTTAAAAGGTAATGGCGCAATTAAAGGGGTATTTAATTTGTGTGTTTTTAGGATAATGATTCCTTTAAGATGATAGCAAAGAAAATGGTCCCGTCAAAGTCATCAGCTAGAAAGCAAAGTAGAGAGAGAGAGAGAGCTACCATCACTTAGCTTAGCTAGATGATAGCTATGGTGTATGAGGTAGAGACTCTGTGTTGTCCGTTTGTTTAATAACCTCAAGGTTATGGAATATGCTTTATTATTAACCATGTCTTATCACTAACCCCACCTTCAGAAAATGACGCCCATGCAAATATCTTCAATGCCCTTTTCAGATTAAAATCAATACTTAGTGTGTTCTGTACGTGGGTCTAAATATTTCACAAATAAATCTTCTTTAATTTAACGTCTCCAAAATAATTATTTAATTTCCTTGATTGGTTACTAATTTGAAAATTCTTTTCTTTTCTTTTCTTTTTTCATTTTACCACTGGTATCTAACACTATTATTAATCGATTGGTCTGGCTCATGTGAATATAGGCCCATAATGAAGGAACCTTGCTACTTTCAAGTAATTATTATGGCTACATACTCGAGGCTTAAACAGAAGGCCACTAACGGAGTTCGAATGATTCGAACCAATTGATCTAAACACATAGTAGTGGTGATGTGAAAATTCTTTAAACTAAAGCGACAACTACTAGCTGTACTGCTTCTCTCTCTCTCTGTTAATACACACACAGTCACAGTGATACCTGCTAGCTGCATGTCAGGTTCATTAGGTTAAACAGTGATGGGTGTAAAACTTTATTTTTGCAGATGAGGCTACTTAATTCTCTAAACTACTAAATCTGCGTGAGGAGTCTATGGTTTTAGTGTGTTGGTGGTGACGAGACGAGATTCATAAAGAGACAAGGTATAAGGGATATGAGACAATTTTGCTCTAGAAATTTTCACTAATGGAAAATTTTGCCTCAGAAGTTTTTCGGAGGACAATTTTATCTTAGAAGTGTAAAAAAGTGGAGCAATTCTTCCCTTGTTGTTACCCTGATCAATTTTGACTCTTAATTGATCAAATATACTGAACTGTTGTTCACATGTCATCCATATTATTTTTGTTAAAATTTAAATTTGTCCCGAAAATTTTAAATATAACATTGAAGAAAGATGATGTAAATAAAACATAGACTTCTGGGGGAAATTTACACCTTAACAAAAATGACTTAGATGACATATGGACTTCCAACTCAACATATTTGATCAACTAACTATTAAAATTAATTGGGTTATCAATCAGGACAAAATTGCTCCCCTTTTTTACACTTCTGGGGTAAAATATTTGCCCCTTAACCCTAAAGAAAATAGAGAATTGAAGAGATATACTTGGCAAGGTTGATGATATGAATGTCAAGTATATATGTAAATTAAAAAATCTTGATGACTATTTTTATTGTAAAAGTTTGTAGAACCAAACGCTGAATATAAAATACAAGTTAGGAGATGTCCCAAAAATCGAAATCAGAAAAAAAAAAAGAAGAAGAACATAAATGAGATCAAATTAGTTCATAGACGCCTATGTTAATTGATATAGGAAGTGCCATTATGGTGAAAATTATTTCATAACAAACAAAGAGGTATATTGCATATTTTATACGGGAAAGTTTATGAATGTACACATGATCTTCTACAGAACATCAAGAATATAATTTGCATCAATAGAGTTCTACAGTATATGATCTCTGTACAAAGTTTTTATTGTATTTGAATCCTAAAGGAAAGTATAGAAATAACAGCACATTTTCTCTTGGGTTTTTTTTTTTTTTTCCAGACTTGTTTTTACCGCTGAAGTTTTGTGTATGATCAAGATGCATAAAACCCTCAATATATATTTCTTTACACATATGTATATAAATCAACAAAACGACCAAATACCTATATATAAATCTACAAATATGATAAAGGTTCTATATATGATTCTACCTAATATTAAAAACAATATCCATGGCCTGACCTTATATAATGTAATAGTATACTCCTTTTGCAGCTACAGCACCAATTGTTGAAGAAGACACCACATATACCAATCAATCTCTGATGATCAGATCATTGATCAAACTGATTTAGTACTCCCTTCCAATCTCCTAATTAAAAAAAATCGAAATCTCAGTAACCCCAGTAATTAATTCAATTCTTCCAAATCTCTTTACAGATCACAATCTTATATATGTACCATCACGAGAGCTTCATTATCATCTTTCTTTCGCTTAAGCGTACCAATGCATTCCAGGAATCTGATACTGTCCCCGAAACATTCCATCCCCTAAAGACCCCACCATTGAAGGTGTCTGTGGAAGCTGGTTTAGCAGAGAAGCAATAGAATTAGCTCCAGCGGCCGCAGCACTTGTAATCCCGCCGCCGCCTCCACTGCACCCGCCGTTCTCATTATTGTCCAGATTCAATCTTTTCGAGGAGGTCCCGGAGAAATCCTCATCGGGGCTCCAATACAGAGAAGGGAGTGTTCGTTTAGACGGTAGGGCTGTAACAGAAGTAGTAAGGTTTGAAGAAGCCATAGTAGGGACCAAACCAGGAAGCTCTGTGTTGATTCTTCCGTTGTGGTTGTTGTTGGAAACAGCAACAACCCCTTCCAGTAAGTTATGATCATTGTTTGTGTCCAGCAACAACAATCCTCCTCCGGCAGCACCATCGCCGCCGTAGGTTGTAGACATCTTAGAAAGATGGAATCTGGCGTTCATCTGTCCAACGTTGATGGACGGAGGAACCCCTCCAATCATATCGTCCATCGATGAATGGTCGTGATCCATAGGCGATCTGTGCGTGTTGCTCTTCTTGTATATTCGACACAGCACCCAATCATCTAGCTACAAACATGAAACAAAAATTGCAGAATAAACTGCAGATCAAAAACTAGAACTAACAAAACAGATACACATCAAAAAGAAAACTAACTGCCTGAATTTAAAAAAAAAAAAAAATTCATAAGTGAAAACAAAATTCCTCTTAGCTACTTACCTTACTTACCTGAACGCCGTAAAAACACTTCATAAAAGATAAAACAAACAAACAACTAAAACAGAACTGGGAAGTATATATAAGATAGGATTGATCTGCCCTGTGAAATCAGGCATATATTAGGATGGGGGATTGAGGTTTCTGATTTCAGGGATGAATAAGAAAGAGATGATGAATTACCCGGAGAGAGTTTTTCTTGTTGCCCAAGTCACAACCAGGAGGTTTATTGTTAGGCTTATTATCAGCAAGCCTATATTCATGCATGATCCAGTTGGTTTTGATTCCTCTTGGAGGCTTCCCTCCGTAAAAAACCAAAGCTTTCTTCACCCCAACCTTCTGGTTTCCATTAGATGTCACCACTGGCTTATCAGTTCCTGTTGCCTTCCAATACCCAGATGTCGCTGCCCTGTTTGGCCGAGCTCCGTTCGGGTACTTCCTATCCCTCGGGCTAAAGAAGTACCATTCCTGCTCTCCAAACGTTGCCTTAGCTGTAATAAAAATCACCCAAAAAAAAAAAGAAAAGCCAAAAACAAAACCCATATCAGCCGATCTGCACCAATCAGAATTCAATCTTCAATCCCATCAAACCCAGAAAACATCGATATTATTAAAAATCAAATCACATCAGTTACGTATCAGATAGAATTTGAATTTAATATTTATTATTTAATTAAATATCGTATATACCCTATTATCTCCCGGTAATTCATTACAAACTCATTAGAATTGGGCGGCGGCGTACGTACCTGGGAGTTCCCACGGATCGAACTTGTAGAGATCGACCTCGGCGATGATCGCGACGGGGAGGGGAGCAGAGGACGCCTTCTTCTTGAGGTAGTGAACAACGAGCTCTTCGTCAGTCGGGTGGAACCGGAAACCCGGCGGAAGGTTCGGCTGCTGCGAACCTGTCGACGATTCGGTGCTCTCCATGCTTTGCTTCAAGACTTCACGAATTCGCGTTTAACGGTTACCACTGAAGAAGGTGTGGCTATGGCGACCAGAGAAGAGCATGTTAAAGAGAGGAAAAACCAAATGTTTATTTTACTCTCAGATATTATAGCTTCACTTCTTATATGCGCGTGTGAGATGGGAAATAATCAAGTACAGCCGCGGCCCCATGGATCTCATCCGATTGTCCCATTTATTGCGTGACGCGTCAGGAAAGAAGGGTGTTTTAGTCTTTCTGTGTATGAGTCAGCGATGTGGTTGACCGCAGGACGAAGAATAAATGTGAGATGGCTGAGGAGATTGGCTACGGTTGCAATAGAGGAGGGTGGGGTAGCTGACGGTGACGCGAACTGGAAATGAGTTGAGCGAGAGATCGACACGCGTTACTACGAGCGATGAGGTTGACACGGGGGAGGAATGGTGGGACCCACGGAAGCGAACAAAAAGACACTACGCCATCTGAAGTCATTTTCCCTTAATTTCTTTTTTGTTTTTATGATATTTTAAAGGGTTAAGGTGTAAAAATACATATGAGCTTTCTCCCTAAAAGTAAAAATACACATATACTTTTTTGATGAGAAAAAATACGCATGTGGTTACCATTTTGATGCAAAAGTTACATCTCACCGTTAAGTCACTGTTCACTGCCGTTAAGTTCACCTCATCTCTTTCTCTCTCATCAAGGTGAACAGTGACTTAACGGTGGGATGTGACTTTTGCACCAAAATGATAACCATAGGTGTATTTTTGCTCCTCAGAAAAACATATGTGCATTTTTTCTCTTAGGGAAAAAGCTCATGTATATTTTTGTACCTTAACCCTATTTTAAATTACTAATAATAATATATTTTGTTTTCTTTTGCCTCGTGGGAAAACAAAAAAACAAAAACAAAAAGGTTGAGGGACGGATTAGGGTGAGGCGGTAGTGTGGGGACAAATAACAAAAATCCAATTCTAATGATAAAAAATATTGGGCCCACTTTCCACTATGGGGAACGGTTTAGCACATCATTAATTCATAATCGGAGTTATGTGGCCGCTTATTTGTTAAGAATCTTCCTTTGACCAAATCAGGCCTTTTTTTAATTTTTCATTATTATTTTTTTCTACAATATAAACTTCTTTAAAAACGAAACTATTTTAACAGCTCTGTAAGATAATTTAGATGGATTTTTATCTTTTTGCATGTATTTAAATTGATAAAATGTAGAACATATTGAAATGTTAATAAGTTAGATATCATGTTTTTTTCCCGGAAAAATAAAAAAGATATAATATCTTTTTTAAAAAAAAGGAATTTTTTATAATTCAACCAAAAAAATAATTAAAATTGCTCTTTCCATTTTAAAGTTTGTACATTATTGATGGCAACCCTTCACGTATTGGAGCATATGGAGGCTATGGTGGGTATATATATTTATCAGCATTTAAAATTCTTTATAGATATAATTGGTTTTATTGCATAGAAAAGGAAAACAGTCACACTCAATTTTCAAAATAAATATAAAATATCTATATTTTCATAATTAATATATGACATAGACAATTATTAACATATTTTTCTCAAAAAAAAAAAAAATAACAACATAAATTTAGAGATCATTGTTTTTCAGTTTGGAATTATGACAAATGAAAATGCTTTGATTAGGTTTCTTATATATATTTCGTCAAGTTTTTCAATCACATTATATGATATGTGTATTATTTTTGAATTATTATTATTTAACTATAAACACATATTGAAAAAAAATATGACAAATGGTTATATGTGATTGAAAAACTTAATATAATATAAACAAGGAACTTGATGTATGTATGGTTCTTTTGACAAATGACTTGTCTCCATTCTTTTAATTTGATCTCTATATGATATGCCTCAAATGACTCATATTTAACATCAAATAATAATACAGTCCACTTTCTTATAATAAGTACTAAATCAAAAATGAGTTTGAGATGGAAAATACGTACATATATCTAAATAATTTTTACTTTTTCAATTTTGTGAATTCCAAGTAGTCTTGAAGCAATTAAATTTTTACTACTACAAAAATAAATTTAATGACACTAATTAATTAACATCCAATTTTAAAAAACAAAGTGAAAAAGGAAGCCATAAAATTTTTAAACTTTTGATTTAACGTTGAACGTCCATTTCCAGATAAACAGTCACTGAAAGTTAAACTTTCAATGATTGTTTCCATAGGTCCTCCTTCTTCTTCAACTTTGGTGTTCATATATGTTTTATTGGTTTTTTATTAAAATCCTTTTGTTGCCTCAACAGTTGGGTTTGGTGAAGGCCACCCATCTTTCTTCTCCAGAAAGCATATCCAGCAAATCCTTGAAGAGCTTTGGATCGCCGCTGCAGATTGCGACACTAATGCTAATAATGATTATTTTTTAAAGACAGTCATTTTAGGTTTGAACTTTCAACCATACTCATATACATTATCTCTTCAAAATAGTCGTTTAATAGTCCTAAATATGAACGTTAAAAATTTCTTTTATAGGAGTATTCAATAGTTAGTTCAACTGACATTGAATTAAACATCGAAAATAAATAGTCACTCAGACAATTTTTTTTCTGGTTTGTTAATTTTAAAAGTTTGCAGATAATTAGAATAAAATTCATCATTTGACACAAAACCCAAAAAACGAATGATAATTAAATATTAAATTAATTAATCTATACTAAATATAGGGAGTTTTTGTTTTTTTTTTAATTCAATCTTAATTTAGGCATGAAATCTTAATTAATTTCTGGGATCATATTGTAATTCATGAAATACTAAAGATATTTCCTTGAAATTAAGAAACAAAATTAAATTTAAAAAAGTATCATGAGAAAATGGTCAAAATTAATCAGAAGGGGTGGAGGATAATAAAATGAACATAGAGGGATGAATAATGAAGAATGAGTGTGGGGTACAAATGTTGGTTCACTGATGGACCAGAAGGTCCCACTGGAAGTCACTTCGTATTGCTCCCCATTCCGACCTTTACATTAGATTCTCAATCAAGATGGTGAAACCCTAGGCTCTCATTAATTTCCCCACAACATCTAATTACTGTCAAGCGTGTAAAATATATATGATGCATGGACCCAATTTGAATTTTCCAGGGCATGCATACTAATAGAGAGAATGCACATCATTTGGAGAGTTACATAGCAATCGAATAAGAATTTAATTATCTTTTTAATATTTTGAAATAGGGTTAAAATTAAAAAATATTAATTAATAGCTCCTAGGTAATTTTTTTCAGTGACCTTAAATGACTTATAAAAGATACGATTGATTTATTCTAGAATTAATGGGTCTTATAATGAGGAGCGGAAGAAGTAATAATTAAATTAAAATAAATATGTGACAACATGTTTTAACCATTGGCCTGAACTCTTAAATCATACTCTTCTCGCAACTGTTTATAGGGTGTTTTACACTTCCCTTCACTTCTCATCTTAATCATCACAGACATCTCAACCCTTAGATTAAATTATAAACGGTTTAGATACAATGTTTTATAAAATATTTCTTTACTATAATCTTAAACAATCTTGCATAAAATTTAGTCATTTGAATTTTTTTTAATAGTTTATCATTTTATTAATAATTTTATAAAACATTAAATTATAATCATTTAAAGTTCAACGTAACGGTTGAGATAAGAAGTGGCACGGGTGGATGGGAAGAGAAGTAGAAACACCCTTTGCCCGCCCATAAACTTGTTTGAAATTTAACTTTGTCCTTAAGAATGCCTATACTAATTGTTCAGTATTAACGATGCACTTAGTTAAAGACAGTAAACCAGAAATTGCAAGGAACAATAACTAGTTTTTTTTAATAAAAGATAATTTATTCAATAATATGATAAAACGATACTTACAAAACCTCCACCTGATCCTAAGTTAGATCAAGTTGGGGTTCCAAAGTCTTAAAATAGAAAAACATTACAACGGAAGAACTTTGATACTAATACAACAACAACAACATAAATTGTCAACCAGAACGCCCTAATTAAAAAAGGTCAACACTCCAAAGACCAATTAAAGTTTAAGTGCCATCTTAAACTTGCAGGAGTAGATATTTCTCGGAAACAACAATAAAACACAAGGAACAACAAGTAGTTCTTTCTTATTATATAAAGGCTGAAAAAATACTCTCATTTATCTCTTGAATGTTATTTGTTATTTTAAAATCTATTGAGATTAAATGATGTTATTCCAAAATCTTTATGCTAAAAAGTAACACATCCATAAATCTTTTTTTTTTTAGAAAAAAAAAAGAACAGTTGCAGTTCCATTTGACTAGTTCTAAATAAAAAAAAATTCCTAGTACTTTATTCAAACATTAAGTTCTAAACATCGGTCACATTCTAGACTTCAACAAGTTAAACTCATTACATCAACAACATTGGTTCAATCACATGCCAAATATAATGCGATATAATGCAGTAAGGTGCATCAATACAAACAAATTCTCAATGCTAATAATTTTATGCAATTGTAACCCAACGTAATTGTAAAATGGTAAAATGATGAGGAGCAAATTAAATTGACAAGATTTTTTTTTAACTGTTGGCACAAATTTTCCATGATTATTGAAGATTGTGATGATACAAACACATAAAACGTGGGTGAGAGAAATCAAACGAAAAGCCTATAAATGTTGAACTGAAAAATTCACGTAGGTAAAGTAAAACCTAGAAAGACATTCAAAATGACATTATTGGACACTTGAAGGCCCAACAATATGGATTTAAATCACCGATCATATCTGGCTATTAGCTCATTCACAGAATAATGAATTAGGGGAACCCATGAAAGGGTAACTTTATATAATTACATACATGACACACGGAACCGGGGGACAGAAATAATTGATAAATTATAATTTATTTTATTCAAATGGAGATAAAGAATACGTAACTCCTTATTTTTACTGGACGTCTATGTATTATACACAGTGGACAGAAATTTAATAAAAAAAAATATAATTAAAATCTGATTGTTGCTATTCAGTCCTTAAAGAATTAGGTGAATTTTTGCCCCCGCTAGATGATTTTATGAAAGTATAGTAACCAACTCATCATTAAATGTTTGACTAGCGACATGATTAGACTTTAGAGATTGAGCGTAGCTAGTGACCAAATAAAATTAAAATCTGATTGTTACAATTCAATCCTTAATCTAGTTTTTATTTTTTGTAATTATATCATTCATGACAAAAATTATTTTATTTTGTTTGATATATATTCCCAGTAGCAAATCGAGGAAGAATGTAACTTATTATTATTGTTAGGGTTTAGGATCTAGCAGATCAAGAAGGAAATACTCTGATATAGGGTTTCAGAGTGGAATACCGAGAAAGGGAAGGAATTAATCTGTTTGAACCAGAGCAAGGAGGGGTGAGAGTTTTATTTGAATGAGGGTAAAAACTAATTAATTTATTTTCCATCTTAAAACCCCATATATTGGGGAACTTTATTTTTTAGAAAAAAGAGAGTTTTTGGGGATTTGTAAAAATCCATAATTTCTTCCTCTCTTATTTTTAAAACTTACAAATAAGGGAAGGGACTACCAAAACCCTCCTTTCCCCTCAAAATAAAACTCTCAAACAAAGCCTATAGTTTTTACTCCTATTTGACATTCGCAATGTCTCTTATTATACTCTTCATTATTGATTGAATTCAAATTGAGTTCTCGCTCTACTTCAAAATTATTTTAATAATTCTGAATTTCAAAATTATTATTTTTCTTAATTTTATGGGAAAAATAAAAGGACAAAAAAAGAGAGGGCTGACATAAGAAAATTTCAATCAAATATAATTATATGCAAAAATTAAATAGGATTAAGGTGCAAAAATACATATGAGTTTTTGCCCATGAACAAAAATACACATATGCTTTTTTGAGGAGCAAAAATACATACTAGTTACCATTTTGGAGCAAAAGTCACATCTCACTGTTCAGTTACTATTCACCGTGATGAGAGAGAAAGAGATGAGACGAACAGTAATATAATGGCGGTGAATAGTAACTTAACGGTGGGATGTGACTTTTGCTCAAAAATAGTAACCACATGTGTATTTTTGCTCCTCAAAAAAACATATGTGTATTTTTGCTCCTGGTGAAAAAGCTCATGTGTATTTTTGCACCTTAACCCAATTAAATAAAATATGATTTGTTGGAAGCTTTTGTAACAATAATAAGACTAGTGGCAAACTTTAACTAGAGATTCTAATCACTTTTTACACAGCATATCTTTTTGAGATAGATTGAACACCTCACCAACTAAATTTGAATTTCTTCATAGAAAGCGAACGCCATGTTGTGAAAAGTGTGGTCTTAATTATAGTGTTATTCTCCAAATACGTCGTTCTTGTTCTAAATAGGATTAATTAGCCGTTGATATTTGGTTGGTGTCTTAGAGAGAGAATGGCCGTATTCTTTTGACCAGAACCCTAATCTCTCTCTGTCTCGCACAATATATGGTAGAAATAATAGTGCCCAACGAAGAAAATAATATTTTCAGTATTAATTTAATGTTTGTTTTTGGAGGATGCTTAGCCTTTAATAAGGTATTTTACTGTATACTGCTATATCTGGACCACAAGTGTGTCCATATTATCCCAAATTGCAAACTCAAGGATAATGACAGCACATTATCTGTACTTCAAACCAAAGTAATTCTTCTCACTCATTCAGTATTTCAAATCTTTTATTAATTTTTTGATTGCCTGTTCAATTAGACTCTTTTTTGTCATATTTCGAATATAGGTTTTGAGGAACGGTACAAAGAAATTTTCGTTTTTTAAAGCTTATATATCTTTTTTAGTCTAATTTTATTTTCATTTTAATTTCCATCATTTTGTCATATTCTAAACAAACAATTTTTAGCTTTAAAATTAATTAAATTTATTTATTGGTATACTTGAGAAGAGAAGGAACAAATTTCAAGATGTATATAATTTTTTTTTGGCGCGACATAAAGAGTTCCTCTGCCGTCAACGCTTGGGACTAGAGCCTGTTTGGATCCTCTTATTTTTACGCTAAAAGCTACTTTTAAGCTAAAGCTACAAAAAAAGAGCTTTTTTAAAAAAGCTAAAAGTTGTTTGATGATAATATAAATTTTTTAGCTTAAAAGTTACTTATAAGCTGAAATTTAAAATAAGCTGTTTGGTAAAATTTTTGTCATAAGGACTTTTTCTAAGTTTTTTTTAAAAAAAAAGTCACCGGTGGTAGGGCGGTGGCGGCCGGTCGCCGGCGGTGGGGCGAGTGGCGGCAGGTTGCCAGTGTGTGATGGTCGGGCTCCCTTTAGTGTTTTCTAAAAAAAATTAATTTTTTTTTGAAAAAAAAGTCGCCGAAGATGGTTGCCGGCGATGGGGCAGCAGCGGCCGCCAGCGTGGGGTGGCCGGCCTCCCCTTAGTGTTTTTTTTTAAAGAAAAAGGTCGCAGGAGGTGGTCGTCGGTGATGAGACGGCGGCGGCTGGGGTGGCCAGTTGGGGGGGGGGGGGTTTAGGGTATTTTAGATATTTTTTTTAAGAAAAAAAGTCGCCGGAGGTGATCTCCGGCAATGGGGTGGCGGCGGCTGCCGGTCACTGGTGGCGGCCGTCGGCGTAGGGTGGCCAGCCTCCTCTTAGTGTTTTTTTATATAAAAAAAAAGTCGCCGGAGGTGGTCGCCAGCGATGGGGTGGCGACGGCTCCCGGTCACCAGTGGCAGCCATCGGCGTGGGGTGGCCAGCCTCCCCTTATTGTTTTTTTTTTTTTAAAAAAAAGTCACTGGAGATGGTCGCCAGCGATGGGGCGGCAATGGCGGCCGGCAGCGGCTAGGGTGGCCGATGGTTGTCGCAGTATAGAGACTAGGGTTCTCTTAAAAAATAATAGCTTAAAAAATAAGCTCCTCTAGAGAGCTTTTTATTTTTAGCTTTTTTTCTTCATGTTTAAAAAAACTCTTTTTATTATAAGAGCTTTTGTAAAATATTGTTTGGCTCAGCTTTTACTTATAAGGAGAAGATAAGCCCAAAATAAGAGAATCCAAACAGACACTAATTTTTGTCATACTTCTATGAGTTAGTTATAAAATTATTATGCAAGTTAATATTTTATGACGTGAGGAAAACTTAAGATGGCTAAGTATATATAATTTGATTTTAAGATCAACTGAAGTTTATTTGAAAGGTGATAACTTTTAAGTTAAGCCCTTAGTTTTCACTTAATATTTTTTAATATTATCATTTGGTTGATATTAATTCTTTAATTTTGTAAGGTCAAAAAAATTCTTTAACTTTGTCCTAAATTTCATTTTGATCAAATTGAAATAAAATGCAATTAACGGGAAAAATGAAATTTAATGTAAATTAAGTTAAAAACCATAAAGTGAACCTTTTTTATTTTGAGGGGTAATCAGAATCAAATCCACGGCCTCTCACTTGTATGAGCGCTTTTATGACATTAGGCTACACATCCATTACTATAAGCGAGCCTTTTTTTAAAAAAACTATTTAGAAGGGCACGCCACTTAAAAAAAAAAAAGCAAATAAAATACTGTCTTTAGTTTTTTTCACAAGTCACCTTTAAGAGTTAGGAATTGAACCCACAACATTAAATCCTCCTTAATCTTGTGTGTGATGATATTGGTCCCATTAATTGATCAAAATTATTGAAAAGTGAGAGGCACTTTAAGATCAATAATCTTACGGTGTTTGGGAGAATTATTTACAACTTATATATGTGTGTCTACGCAGTTGCTTACAATAATACTCAAACATGCATGTGGCTTAATAATATAAAATATACCACCAATCATTTTTCCCATCTCCTAATGGAAAACCTAACAGAACCTTTATACTTTTCCATTATAGCACATAGCAAAGGGGAAATATTCAACATGTGATGATCACCCACTGCATATTTTCTTCTTTTTATTTCTCATTTTAGATTTCCCCCCTTGTCTTCATGGTTTTTCTTTAGGGTAATATTGAACATTGGTATATGCACGTTGTTGGCAAACTTGTACGTAATAAAACTGAACAAACAAAGCTCCTCCCTAGTCTTATTTATGATGCTAATAGAAAATGATTTTTTTAGTCATATTTAAAAGTTAAATGTTCTATTTAAATGTTTAATTTTCCTATTCTCTCACTACAAAAAAAATTCAATTTGTAGCGGTTAAAATAAACCTCTACAAATATGAGAATTTGTAGCTATTTAAATCGAAACCGCTATAATTTTGCAACAGTGTGACTTACGCCAAGTGGCGCACTAGTTCGTGAACGATATTTATAACAGTTATCACAAAATAATTGCTACAAAATATTGTGGTGATTATATTGTAGCTATTTATTTACACAAATCGTCACAAATGTGGCACAAGCTTGGTGCCTCATGGTGTGCCACTTGTGGCGGTTTATATGAAAAAACATCTACAGAATAAAAAGAGTCTACACATTTATAGCAATTATTCATAAAAACCTTTATAGAATGACAAGAATCTAAACTTTTCTAGCGGTTATAGCAAACCACTACAAAGCTTCACGATACATAAAGTAAGGTTTATTCATTTGTAGCAATAGAGGTAGGGGTTTTTGTTAAACCACTATAACTATGAATAGTTTGTAGTAGTTTTTTGGTTCAACTGCTACAAATGTGAAGTCTTTAAACACATCACCACCCCTTAGTTTACCAGTTTTCTTGAATACATTTCTCATACGCTATCTAGAAGAGTTTGCTACATCTTTGAGATTTTGCTCAAGCATTTACAGAGTTAGTTGCTTTAGGTTAGTAAAGTTAACTATTTTATATCATTTTTCCCATATTATTCTCATTTTGTTACAAATATTGATAAGTTTTTTAACTATTTTATAATAACTGCAATTATTATGGCTTTTAGGAAAGGTAATGATAAGGGGAAGGAGGTTGAGCATCCCAGACCTGATCTATGAGGGAGCAGTAGTAGAAGAGGTGGTGGTAGGGACAATCAATGATAGCATGGAGGTAGAAATGCCCACGTGCCATCATAGGAGGCGACTCCACCACAATAGCTACTCCTAAACCAGCTATAACAAATGACCCCACAGGAGACAAACCAACCAAAGCAACCTGTTCAAGCTAAGACTATGAGGAGAAAGAGGAGTTTGACTTCAACATTCCCATTCTTAGTGACAAGGAGAGGGTCTTGGATGAGGCGGAGATCTGGGACTAGAATAACCCACAACAATTATCTTCACAATCAACTATGATGATGGTGCTTTTAAGAGAGGACCTAATGATAAGGATCTAGATAGTTAGTTAGCTTTTATTTATGATTTTGGACATTTCTATGTTTATTTCAAATAGTTGTAAAAAAAATTAGGACATTTGTATGTTATAATAGGCAGTGAGCTTTTAGTCATTTTTTAAATTTTGGTCCAAACAAAAATTATACAAAATAAATAAATAAATGACAAAATTTTATAGAAGTTTCTCCCAAGAAATCGCTACAAAGTGAATTTATTTTTTTTTAAAAAAATACATTGACATTTTTAACGGTTTAGCTAAATAACCACTACAAAATTTATATAAACTTGTAGTGATTTTAGGAAAAATAACTACTATAAATGTTTAGTTTGTAGCAGTTTTGTCCACAAACTGCTACAAAGTATGTAATATTGAAATTTGAATATTTCATATATCGCCAGCAATCATGAAGTTTGTAGTGGTTTTAGAAGAATAACTGCTACAAAGTGTGTCATTTTGAATATTTTATATCCTACCTACGGTCATTAGTTTGTACCGTTTGTCTGTATAACCGCTACAAAATGTGAAATTTTGAAATTTGAATATTTCATATCCTGCCAATAGTCATGAAGTTTGTAGTGGTTTTTCAAACCGCTACAAATTATTGAACGTTGGAGAAATTGAATTTAAGCATCCCAGCACACATCATTCATCAAACTCAAAATTCTCTCTTCACCTGTCTTCTCTGCTAACTTTGTTCACTAGCTATGGATGAGTCATGGATCAAGTTGCCACATAATTCTCCAGTATATTTGGCTAGATTAAGCAATTTTTGGATTTCACATACTCTCACAATGGTAAGATCGTGTGTCCATGTTGTAAATACAAGTTTAAGAAGTGGCATACATGAGAAGTTGTTAAGGAACATTTGCTTATGAAGCCTTTCCCGGATGACTAAACGTTTTGGGGAGTTCATGGTGAAAAACCTAATATGAGATATGATGATGATCTTCCTTGAAGTTCACAAGTAGGAGTTCAAGTAAATCAAGATAATCCAGTTAATGTTATTGTCTGTGATGCGTTTGGTTTTCAAGACGATAATTTCAACGAAGAAGTGCAAGGTTCAAACCTTATCTTCTTGAGGAATGAAGCAGATTATCCTTTATATCAAGGTTGTAAAAAATACTCAAAATTGTCTTTCTTGATCAAATTGTATCATATCAAGTGCTTATGTGAAATAATTAATAAGGGAATGTCAATGTTGCTGGAATTCTTACAAGATGCATTCCCTGACGTGGAGATTCCCACAACGTTCTAGAGGTCAAGAAGATTATTAACAAATTAGACTTGAACTACTAAAAAATTGATGCATGCCCTAACGATTGTATGCAATATTGAGGAGATGAAGCTAGGAGGGAGATTTGGAAGCGATGTTACACATCAAGGTACGAGACAATTTGGAAAGGGAAAAAGTAGAAGAAGAAACCTGCATTCTCAGGTACTTTCCTTAGAAGCCATAGTTACAAAGATTGTTTATGTCATATAAAACAACTAAAGATGTGAGGTGGTATGAAGTTGACAAAAATGAGTATGGTAAATTAAGACATCCATGGGATGTAGAAGCCTGGAAAGAGTTTGACTAATACTTTCTAGCTTTCACGACAGACCCTAGAAATGTTTACTTGATTTGGTGATTGATGGTTTTAATCCATTTGGGAATCTTGACACAAGTTACAATATTTGACCAGCAATCTTAATTCTCTACAACTTCCCCCTGGATGTGTATAAAACAAAGTTTCTTCATTTTGTTTATGATTATTCTAGGCAAAAAGGCACCAAGTAACAACATCAATGTTTATCTCCAATTGCAGTGACTTCCTTACCTAGAAACATTATCTGGGTGGAATCTGTATACTGGGATGGTGTGTCTAACCTGCAATTTTGACTTTGACTCAGTATGCCTTCCCCATAGTCAAAAATGGTGTTTTATTGGTCATCAAAGGTTTCTGATGGTAAGCACAAGTTTAGGTTGCAATAAAATTGTTTCGATGAAAATTTGGAAAAAAGAGAACCTCCGCAAACTTTATCTGGTGTAGATATATCACAACAGCTTCAAGATGTTGAATTTGCGTTTGGGAAAAATGACAATGCAGTAAAAGTAGGGAGAAAGACTACGATAATTTTTGCTTTTGTGCGTCAACAGTGGTTGAAGATAAGCATCTTCCTCACTCTTTCATATTGGAAATCTACTATGCGTCGACACAATCTTGATGTCATGCACATTAAAAATGTATGTGACAATGTGCTTTACACAATGCTTAATGAACCAAACAAGTCAAAAGATCATCTTCAAGCAAGGAAAGATTTACAAGCCATGGGAGTTTGTGAAGATACGTGGCCAATTGGGCATGACAAATTTCAACAGGAAAAATTCACCCTTATAAAACCGAATAAGGAAATCTTCCTCACGACGTTGAAGAAAATAAAAGTTTCTTATGGGTATTCAAGTAACATTTCATGATGTATGAACATGCAGGCTTGAAAGGTTGTTGGGCTAAAGAGTCATGACTTACAAGTTCTTATGCAACAGTTACTTTTGCTAGTAATAAAAAAAAATACGTTATCTCTCGATGTGTCTATCATTTTGGTGGAGTTGTATTCTTTCTTTTGGAAGTCATGTTCCGAGGTTTAATCGTTAAGGAGCTCCATTAGTTACAACACAAAATCATTCTTACATTTTGTCATTTGAAGATGATCTTTCCTTCGTCTTTTTTTACGGTGATGGTTCACCTGACAGTTTATCTTGTTTATGAAACAAAACTTACTAGCCTAGCTCAAAATTGATAGATGTATCCTATTGAGAGGTACTCATTTTATATATGCGCATCAGTATAACTTTCTAAATTTTCTAGTCTCTAATTTTAGCATTTATTAACATTTTTCCTTCTTTACTTTGTAGGTTTCTTAAGAATTTATTGAAATATTATGTAAGGAATAAGGCGTGGCTAGAAGGTTCTATAGCTAAAGGTTTTATAGGGAATGTGATCATTTATTTCTGTTCAAGGTATTTTGATGACATTGAAACGTCTTTCAACCAACCACCTTATGTAGACGATTATCCTGAACCTGAACCATCATCAAGAGAGTCGTTAATCCCTCATGTTAGTAAACTAGTTGGAGGAAGTGAGAACTTCAAACTAATAGCAACTGAGAAGTTGCAAGCACAAAGACATGACTTGATTAATTGCATTCAAGTTGAACCCTTCCTTCAGTAAAAATTGTACTTTTATATGTTATCCTTTATATTTCCTTACATTTTATACTTACATTTCATCATAACCATCTCATGATTATTTGCAAGGAATTTAGAAGTCATGTGAAGCATCAACTCAGGATCTGCGCATAAACATCATCCAAAATTAACAAAAAGGTCTACAAAGAATTTCCAAGTTTGTTTGTGCGTAGAATACTAAATGACCATAATCTGCACTCATTAGATTTCAGAGCTCTCGCAATTGGCCCTCTTGACCTTACAAACAAGTTATGGGCATATAATATCAATGGTTTCAAGTTTTACACAGTTTCATGAGATCAAGGATTGCTAACCCAAAACTCAGGTGTTTATGGCACCTCTAGGACCAAGTTTTCTATGAACAGTAGTGACGTCAACATACAATTTGAAAACATAGCTTATTATGGAAAGCTTCTTTGATGTCATCAAACTAAATTACCAAGGTCGTTTCACCATAATGCTACTCAAGTGTTTGTGGGCAAATATGAAAATTTTTTGAGGACTCACAACTAACGAATTAGCCATCATATCAGTAAATTTCTCTCGGCTAATTCACACTGGTCAATTTCAAGATGATGAGCCATATATTCTTGCCTAAGAGGCACACTAGGTTTATTATGTCTAGGACAAGATGCATAGATATTGGAATATGGTGGTTCATTTAAAGCCTCAAGACCTTTATGACATGGGCAATACTAATAGTGATATTATCGCCTATAAGAGTGAGCAATTACAGCCCATCAATTTTGAAAACTTCTTCCTCGACGGCAATGACAATTTACCCATATTTCAATGCATTTTTATAAGTTACATTTCATTTTCACTTAATTTAAGTTTAATGTTTGTACAAATATATTAAACTCACCACTAACATTTTCGTGGCGACAAAGAATAATTAAACAAAATATAATTTTATTCTTGTTAACCTCAATTTATTTATTTTTTAAGAATACCAACGAATTTAAAATGACTACAAAACAAACAAAAATAGCTACAAAAACTGTCACCTAAACCGCTACAAAACCCATTACATCAACCATTACAAAAGTTATGTAAATCCTTATAAATACCTCACCACACTTCATTTTACACACTCTTTCATTTCTTCTCACCCCCTTCTCTCTCTTGTTTTCTCTCATTTATAAAGGTTTTCTAAAGAGGTTAAGTGCTGAGCAAGCACATCAAATATGGTAAAAAAAATTTAAAAATATTTTATTTCAATGTTTTATTTTTTTTCGTTCTTATAATACTAATACTAATTATTATTATTTTCTTATGCAGAATTTTAAAGACATTTCCTCAATATTCCTTCTATCATCATCAACATTCTTTCCACAATCAAATATCATCTAGTGAACAACAAAATAAGTCCTTATTGTCTACACATTGTCAGTATTATACCTTCATTATATTTATACTTATCATTTAAATTGTTACTTAAATAATAAAATACTCAACATAATATTGTAAAAATGAACTCAAATTATGTTTTTTTTTTCAATTTTGCATTATTTTGTAGTGGTTTTAAAACCACTACAAATTTTAATTCAAATTCCGCTTAAATATTTGGTGTAATTTTTAAAATTTCATCCAATATTTGTAGTGGTTATATAACCACTACAAAATTTTGGTGCCAGTTGTTAAAAATTCGTGGATATACTTAATTAGTAGCGGTTTTGGGAACCCGCTACAATCTTAGCGCTAATTTCGCAATTTTCCATTCATACCACTCAAAATTGTGCACCAACATTTATAGCAATTTCATAACCATTACAATATTCTTAGATAATATGTCATCTCGATCGCATCTTATACAAGTGATGCAAAACCGCTCCAATACAGTAGCAATTTTATTAATGAGTCTTGGAGTGGTTTTTGGAACCTCTACTAATATCATTTGTAGCGGTTAAAACCACTACAAATACACAGTGTTAACCACTACAAAATGTCATTTTTTTGTAGTGACTTGTTGTTAGGTAGATTTTGCACTCATGAGATATAATTATTAAAATAGGGATACAATTGAAAGATTATTAAATTTTAAGATATATTCAATAAAATTTAAGATTTTTCTTTTGATTCTAGGGAAATATATTTAAAATGATTGATAAATATGACTAAAAATTAACAACTATGTATCATCCCCATCTAGGGTGGTGCATTAAATAATTGTGGGTAAGGCTGAAAGTTGAGCAAATCACCAAGAGGGGGGTGAATTGGGGATTTTAAAATTTCTTTTGTAATTGCTCTGTTTTCGAATACTAAAACAAAGCTACTCAGAGTATAGGGAAGAAAAGCAAGACACAAGGAAGTTTATACTGGTTCGATCCAACCTTTGACCTGCATCTAGTCCCCAGACTCTCTGGAATTTTCACTATCTCAATTTATTACATACTCTGTAAATCAAGAATAATTCTCTCAGTAGAACTTACTCCCCCTTATAAATTGTAATCAACATCTCAATCTCCAAGTCCCCATACTTGAGATTCTTTACAATAAATTATTTACAATCAAATAAACTCTCTGTAAGAATGAATAGATATGTACACTGAAGTACAATGTATCAACAGATACTTTTCAAGTGAAAACTGAAAGTTTAATTGGTAAACTTGAATGCAGCTCGTTTTTCAGTCTCTTAGTTGTTGAGAAGACTTTAATGCAGCTCTATTTATATCAAGAGAGCATTAAGTGACCATTGCAATCTTTAATATAACCGTTGTAGGCATTAAGGAAAGATTTGCACAAGCTTTGGTCTTCTTCTCTCTCTACACTTTAGTTAATCCAGGTGCATAGAGATTTATGGTTGACTTTCCTTGAGATTAATCCATTGGAACGACAGAAGCTAGTTAAGGAAAGAAGCATTAATCCTTTTTGCATTGTGCAGAGAATGATTGTTCAGAATATTGCAAGCTATCTGTACTTTCCATAAATGTTTTGACATGCTTTTTGCTTTTGGCTGAAACTTCATTTTAATCCTCTTTAAATCATCTGAAACTCACTAACAAACAGGTTAAACATATCTAGGAATAGTAATGAGTGATGATAAGAAGTATATAGATCAAATATGAAGATTTCACAGATTCGAGTAATTCAAATTTTGAATTCTACGATACAAACTCGAGTTAGTTCATCAAGACTGGAGTTTGTAATTTACTTCTAAAAGTCTAAAATCAAGTTTATAAATCTGGCTCGAGTTTTCTGCAAATAGAGAAGAATGTCGCGATTTGATCTTTGAAACATGTTTTGAGTAGGACCTAAACTCTAGTCATTAAGTGACTAACTCGAGTTTTGAACGCTTAAGGTGAAAAAAATATTTTAAGTTCAAAAGCTCCAAACTGGAGTTTTCAAACAATGTAAATAGAGTGAAGCTTTTTATGTGGTATAAACTCGAGTTTGCAACATCTAACTCGAGTTTCCATAAAACTAAGGAAAAAACTAGAAAACTCTCTGTATGGATCAAATTTGAGTTTGCAATAGAAACTGGAGTTTTCAAAACTTTAGAAATATTGCATTGCCCTTTATGAATCCTAAACTCGAGTTTGTCAAAACTAAACTCGAGTTTTCTCATAAAAGAAAACTCTGTGAAACATTTTAGCAAATGTAAACCAGAGTTTTCAAAAACATGACTCGAGTTTTCTCAAACTTAGGATTACATAGCTTTCTGTATGCTGTAAACTCGAGTTTACAAAACATTAACTCAAGTTTCCAACAATGCTTGGAAAACTCAGATTTCTTTTGATTTGTCAAACTGGAGTTTATTAAACTAAACTCTGGTTTGTTTTATCTTAAAAAACTTAGGAGCTCTCTACATCATCTAAACTCGACTTTGTCTTAGTTTACAAAACTGGAGTTGCTCTCTGTTAAGTCCAAACTCAGGTTTGTCTTTGACAATAAGTTTTTCAACTTTGCAACGACAAACTTAAATTTGGTTTTACAATTGTTAGTTATTATCAAAACATATAAAGAACTAACAAAGGCGTCCATAATTATCCCAAGTAGATTGTATAGTACTCGCCCTGTTCCATATTATAAGAAATCATTGACACACATGCCCCGTTTCAAATTATAAGAAATATTTAAAGAATGATTTATTTTTATTTTTTGTTACGTTTTACTTTCCAATTTTACCCTTATCTAGTTACCCTTATTTAATGTCAATATAATACATTTTCACAAACCTAAAGACTTATTACTTTTATCATATATATTTTCTTATTCTTTCTCTTCTACAATCATCCTTATTATAATAATTTTCTTATTCCCTATCTCCTCATAAATAAAGGTATTTTAGTCTAAAAGGGTTACAATTTTGACACACTTATTGTTCTTGACCGCCACTTCCAACCATGAGATTCGATTAAACTTTTGCTATAATAAGCAACGGAGGGAGTAATATTTATGTTCGCAATAAAATTGAGGAAACGATCCTCATTAATTAAGAATTGTGGTCTATGATAATAACTTGCAATTTGACCAATACACGACAGTGGTTGGTCATGAATTAGTTTATAAATACACACAAAGCTCACCGGTCCACTACTTGGTTATGGTTAAAAACAAAAATGAACACATGATACTGTGCTAGCCTTCTCAAGAGACCATCGATTCCTCCATTTTGGCACTAAAATTCTTTAGAAGGAATTTTTCAAAAAAAAAAAAAAAAAAATTAATGACTTTAATGTGCTTCCTTTAGATTTGAATTCACAAACTCCGTAACTCTAAAGTTTTAGGTACTCATGAACAAGAAGTACCTACAAGCCCATTACCACAAAATAGTATGCTATCATATATATATATATATATATATATATATATATATATATATATATATATATATATATATATATTATAAAATAATTAATATATATATAATATGATACAATAATTAATAATCGAATTATGTAAGACATTAGGTGTGTTTTATTTTTTTATAATATGATACAATTTTTATTGATATATTTATATTTAATTTCAAAAAATAGAATAAATTATATATGAAAAATATTAAATATATACACGCACACCTACATGCGTTAGTATGTTATAGTTTTATTTTATATATGACTATTGATTATTTTATTTTATATGATATTTTTTATTTGTAATCAAGCTATCCCTAATTAGTGACAAATTCATGTATTCATCAGTAAAATTGTAATCAATGTTCAAACAAAAATAACAAGCTCCAAAACTCGTCACAGATGTCTTCTATTAATGATGGATTTTTTTTGGTAATGACTTTTGATAATGTGAATTTCATAACAGATCTCAAACATAAATATTTATCACGTGCTTTATGTGAAGTTAGGCATCCAATCCCTTTAATTTTGGTTTTTCCTTTACTACCCATCTTTCTAAAGTTTTTCAATTTTCTTTTTGGGTTTTCTGTATTCACAAAAAGCTCATTTGCATGAGTTTTGGTTTCATTTGGTGTGATTGAGACTTTTTGGCTGTCTACTAGCTTGCCGAGTTATCCATCTATCCTTCTTACATGACCATAAGTTTGGCACCCCACTTTCATTTTCTTCGCTGCTTTTGTAATCAACCACGTTTCCCGTCAAATTATAAAACTCTCACTTTGTATTTGTCTAATCCTTTTGAATTCCTAATCATCTTTATTTATCTTGCACCATGCTTTAATTTAACTCACATAAGGATGAAACTCTTTCGGCTTGGCCTTTGAAAAGCTATAATATTAACTACATGGAGGGAGTAAGGTTAATATGGTTTTCTTCAACTAATTTTTTAAATTTTTTTATATATTTTTCCAATTTAACTAATTTCGACAATATTCTAGAGCTAAAAGCTCTCTCAAAACAATTGAAAATGTTTATTTAACCTGCAGCTAATAATGTCTTTTTACTCTTTTAAATCTACCATCAAAATATATACCCTAAGTAAGTTCGTGTATTTGTTTTTTTGGGGCCATTGAAATATCGTTGCCTTATGAAACAACTTATATCAGTACATCTCTAACAATAACAAAAATTATAGAGTTCAACATCATAAACTCATAATAAAGATAACAATAATAAAGATTTTCTTCATTGATACTAATTGTAAGATTGTTTAAATTAAAGAAAATCTCAGTCGAACACCTTTTATTCCTTTTCTTCTTCCTCCATTCTTTATCGTCAATATAATCCAGCAATGTCCTAAAGTTCCATTATTACATATGCACATTCTCAACAACATTCACATCATCAAGTTTCTCAATTAAATTATGCATGTCAATGAACCTTTTTTCTCATAAAAATTACTCATTATGTACTTTATTAACCGCTTCGTGTTAATCATGCAAACAATTAAAATTAGTTAAAGATTATAAATATATATATTATTTTTCAACTATACCCTTAAGTGTAAAAAAGACAAGTGAAAGAGAATGAATGCAAAAAATGAAGTCAACAATGGGTTAAGTTGAAAAAACGCAATAAAAGTTTAGACAAACTTAAAATGAAACTTATATTTTGAGACACTCCCATTCAAAAATTTGAAACTTATAATAAGAGACAGGAGTAATATACGATGATCAAAACCCAATACAGTTGTGTTTAGATGGGTGAATAAAAGGGAAGATAATTTTTTGGTAATTAAAATTAACTCATGTGAGTGATGTGATGACTCGTAAGTCATAAACCTATTCTGAATTTCACTCCTCAATTTAAGATATATTTTTGTTGGTCTGAAAAGTCAGTAGCATTAAATTATTACTTCTAATAAATGCCCTTATTAATTGTACAGTAGAGAAATTACATAAGAAAAAATAAAAGTAATTAATTAGATGCATTGCTTCTTTTTTTTTTTTAATATTTGGAGATGCATTGATTTTAATTGGAAGTAATTTTAAAAAGCAGTAATAGTTTTTTTTTTTTTTTATATAATCTATGGTGATTGAAATATATAAAATTGTAGTGTTAATCAAGATTGTAAAACTCACAAACTTAAATAAACTTGTGACAAAAATGTAAACTTGGATCGTAAACTTAAATTATAAACTCATAAGAGTTTACGTTTATTAATAAGTGAGGATTAAAAGTATAATAAAATATAAAATGAAAATAGTTTAATTTAAATATATCTTAAATATGAATAATTGAAATTAAATCCATCAACATTTATAATTAATCATATCAAATAAATAAATTTCAATGAAGTTTATACGTACATCATAAAGCCATTGAACATGATCAAAATGAATAAAATAACAGGAGTTTAAAAACAAGTTGACATAATTTTGTAAACTAAAAACGACAAATTTAATGTGTAAACTCGTGAGTTTAACGGAGTTTGTGTAACATCCCAAATTCCAGGTTCGAAAATCATGTCGGTCGACACTTAGTTTTAGGAAAATCAACAAAATTTGAGATGCTACAGCTTAAAGTACTGCGGAAATGGATAGCGAGCACTAAGATTCGGACAGTGAGTATCTGATATAGAATGCCCAGACATATGAAGATGTCCCGACATAAGCTGATATATTAAATATCCCGAAGGAATATTCATGTGAGACATCTTACAGAGATTAAATACAATTCTCTAATAAAGAAAATCTTAAACTAGACCTATGGCTTGGAACCTAACATCAGTTAATCAAACAATTTGGTCAGGTCGATGTTCAATCTAATGGGAGTCTCACCAACTCTATGGCGACTTGTGACAACCCACCGATGAACCCTTCCTTAGTTTAAGCACCAAATGGTTTGAAATAACTTTATTAGATTCTTGCCAGAAACTAAATCCTAATAACTTCTACCGACCTTCGTCTTCGACCGCTACCTCTTCACGGCTCTATCCACCGGCATCTTCTCTATCCTGCTTTCTTCCCTGTACTAGTCATTAAGACTGAGGTCCAATACCTATTGGACCTCAGGTAACAGTTAACCTTATGCTCAAGTATAACAGTATGCATGATAGATATTCATTTACAATTCAACATATAACTATACATAGCACACAGCACATGTCATAGTTCATATCACTACAATACCTCTACATAGCACACAGCCCATGTAAGGTCCACATAGTTTGCACATAAACCAGTGCCATGCCCCGGAGCGTGTCCTCAGCGCTAGGAAAACATCTATACGGCATTACCAAGACTGTAACCCGTTTTCACATAATAAGCTGAATGTATTTAACAAGGTGACCTAAGACCCTGTTTTAGCCACAGTCCATGACCCAAGACCCAGTCTTGTCCATGACTATATGAATCATCTCATCATATATAAAGCATACAAGCAGCATAAGAGTTAGAGTTACAGTACGCGTCCGTACTTTTCACCGGGTACTGTCAAACGTCCGACCTTTGGATCCGGCCCTGGACCTCCCGGATATCCTAACATATCACCATATCACTTAGAATAATATCCTAAGAGATATTTCCACCTCTATTTACTTCTCTACCTTTGGTGGATTTGTTATTTACAATTCTGCCCTTACATTTATTCAAAAACGCAGTGCGGTATTTTCTGGACAGATTTTTCGGTAACTTTGGAAAATCATAATTAATTCTACAAAAATCATTTTGAGGTACTGTAAAATTCCTCATGACCCTTGGCATGTCTATTTTCAAGGAAAAATATTCCCAGAACCTAGAACACCATGAATCATTCTCAGTTTTAAATTTTCTCAATGTTGCCCAGATTTTATTCCAGCAAAAATGGTTTAACTTCAAAAATTCATATCTCCTTGACCAGAGATCAAAAGGTTGCATATTTTATATATTTGGAAAACCCTACATGTCTACTTTATTTCTGGAAAATTTCATGATTTTATAACTTCATTTGCTTCATAAAATCATAGCATCTTCTTCGCTGCCTGACAAGGACTTAAGAACCGAAAATTCTGCAACTCTTACAAATTTAATCTAAGGACTTCCAAACATCATTTCCTATCATGTTTTTACCTCTTCAGGCATTTTTCAATGCAATGAGGTCTAAAAACAAGTATAGGAATTTATTCTCTAATTTTCTAGATTAAACTAACATTTATACTAAGAACTTATAAAAACTAAAAACTAGAAATTTAAATGCTAGAACTTACCTCTTGAAGACTCTCCTTCTTACTTCAAGATTCCTCCTCCCTCTCCTACTTAGAAATCACCTTTCTTGAAGTGTGATTTGGTGTGAAGAAAAATGAAGCATGAAGCCTCCTATTTATAGCCAACCATGAGTTAACTATCTAGCAACTTTAATTCCATTCTAACCATTGGATTTAACTTAATTAGGAAGCTTAAATCTTGACCTTACACCTCTTACAAAAAATTGTCACCTCCCCCCTTTTCTAGATTCATCTTTTCTCTTTCCTCTACCACACACACACACATGCACAACTGATTCGACTCAACCTTAGTCGCCTCGGGGTCGAATCACTATTTACCACGAATTAAATGCAATACAGTGCAATTAACTCGGGATCGTTCTCTTAATCAAGGAGCCAAATTTATTTTGAAGGAGCCAAATTAACTCAGTGCAATACAGTAGGCATGACATTAATGGCTGCACCTAAATCTAACAAGGCTTGAGCTACATGCACATTACCTACGGTACAAGGTATAGTGAATGAGCCAGGATCCTTGCACTTAACAGGGAGTTGGGGTTTAAAAAGGGCAGACACATTAGAGCTAATTTGCACTCTCTCATTCGGCCTAAACTTCCTCTTGTTAGTGCAAAGCTCTTTCAAGAATTTGCAATAACTGAGCATAGACTTGACCAATTAAAAGAAAGGAACATTGATATTCAGCTTGCTAAACAAATCATACATTTCTTTTTCAGTTTGTTCCTCATGCATTTTCTTGCCTTGAAAGTAAGCTTTAGGAAAAGGGAGTTGAGAAATTTTTACCTCCTTACCATCAGTGTTGGATAGGATGGCTTGCTCGCTTGTCTCACCTTCCTCAAAAGTGCTTCTTTCCTTGGAGCCCACCTCTCTCAGAAGTGGTGGTTGTTCCACTTGAGGTTGCTCAACTACTTTAGCCTTCTTCTTCTCAAGGATAGCTTTCTCTTTGGAACTCTCAGAATCAGGAAGCTTCATTGGGGTTAATGGTGGACTTTCAACTTCAATTTCCTCATCCACATCATTGTCAATCTCTTCAGGGAAGTGTACTTTCCTACCACTCCTTAACTCAATGGCATTAAGTGATTTAGGGTTGATGACAGTATTTGAAGGAATAGAACCACTTGTCTTAGCATGCACATCACTCAAAGAATTGGAGAGTTGAGTTAAGTGAGATTGCATAGTGTTATTCTTCAATTCCAATTCTTCCAACTTCTTGCATACATGAGACATTTGAGTACTATCACTTGCCCTATCACTTTGTAGATTTTGTAGGCTTGTGGTGATAGAAGAGAATTTACTCTCATTGAAAGCTCTTTCTTCCATCATCCGGTTGTCCATGCTAGTGAGTTTAGCAACCATACTCTTCAATAATTGATTGGTCTCATCACCTTTAGACTCTTGAAGAGGAACCATTTGCCCACGATTTGACCCATATGGTTGGACTTGATATGATGACCCTTCTTGATTTCTCCAACCAAAATTAGCATTAGGTCTTCTACCTTCATTGTAGGTGGTAGTGTTAGAATCCCATCTTGGTTGTTGTTGGTTAGGCCTTCCTTGATACATAGCATTTAGTTCTTCATGTTGATTAGGGCATAGACTTGAAACATGCATCATTGAACCACAACTATCACAACTAGGTGCAACAAGAGCTTGTGAATTAGGAGAATGAGGTTCTTGTTGAATACTCAAATTATGAAGCTCGGATATGATAAGAGAAAGTTGTGAAGTAACTTTATCCATTTTAGACTCAAGTGAGACCATCCTTTGGTTGGAGCCTATCTCACAAACTCCTCTTATCTCTCTCACATTATATTGTTGAGTATTTCGAGCTCTCATTCGAATTTGAGCCCATGCCTCATCAGCCGTGCAATCTTCCAAAGAACCTCCAGCTGAAGCATCTAAAATGCCCTTCTCATTAGGTAAAAGGCCATCATGGAAGTATTGAATCAATTGTTCATCAGCAATTTGATGGTGTGGACACTTATTTAAAAGCTCCTGAAATCGACTCCAATATTCATAGAAGGACTCTAAGGGGTCTTGTTTGGTGGAGTAAATTTCCTTTTTAAGCTCTGAAATCCTTGAATCAGGAAAGTACTTTTCCAAGAAAGCTTTCTTCAAGTTAACCCATGAACGAAGAGCATCATTAACATGCCTTGGTAGCATCATGTACCATTCCTTAGCTTTCCCTTCCAAAGTGAAATAGAACACCTTTAATTGCACATCCTCTATTCGAGCACCAACGGGCTTCATATTTGAGCAAGCCAAGTACAAAGCATTGAGATGGTTGTAAGGGTCCTCATTTGAGAGTCCATGAAAGTGAGGTAGTGAATTAAGCAAAGGCCCCTTTAGCTCAAAATTAACCTCAAGGTTAGGGCATGCAATGTTGAAAGGATCATGAGTGACATCCGATCTTGTTACATCCCTTATGGTTCTCCTCCTTGGTTGATTATCGTTCACTTCTTCCATATTTGTACCTTGCGAAACACAATCACTCAAGTCAATGAAAAAATCAAAATTAGAGGATTGATCAGATTCCCTCTCAAATTGGTCGGTCATGCAAAGCTATCAAGCAAGCAATGAAACAATGGAGTGCCAAAATTGTGTTGCATTCAAGTTCAAGCAAGAAAATGTGCAAGTGGACTGAGTGCAACTATGTGTGAGTGTGTATGTATGGACAAGTAGAAATGCTAGTGCAAATGAAAATGCAAAAACAGAGAAAATCAAGATATTTGTTTTTTTTTTCTATATATAAACAATTAAACAAAGGAAATAAATAAAAGAAAAACCTAATAGGCTCACAAGGGCAAACCCCGATCAATCTGAACCAATTGACACTTAGTAAACCAAAGGAGTCAAAATTGACTCCCCGGCAACGGCGCCATTGATTCGACTCAACCTTAGTCGCCTCGGGGTCGAATCACTATTTACCACGAATTAAATGCAATACAGTGCAATTAACTCGGGATCGTTCTCTTAATCAAGGAGCCAAATTTATTTTGAATTTCCTAAGATAAACTAAGTGATATGAACATGGTTAGAAAATTGGGGTTCCTAAAAGAGTTTTCTCTACTTAAAATGCATAAATAAAAATAAAAAAAACTATTCCTAATTTTTTTTCTTTTGGAAATAATGAGAAAAATACTTTGGATAAAAATAAGATTAAATGATTAATGTTCTTGGTAATGAAGAAATGACTATCCTAGCTCTTAAAAGATCATGGGAGTTAAAATTCATTAAGTTTTAAGAAAAACCTCAAGATACCACTTGAGTCCAATATTCCCAATTAATAGTAGCTCCTATAACCATAGCTAACTACTATCCCTTGAGAAATTGTTTTAGCCCACTTAATGTGTAATTAAAATCGGAATTATGCAATATGAGACTTCTTAAATTGAATGCTAAACAGCCCTTCAAGGATGCAAATCAACCACATTAATTAGACAATACCACGCTAATCAACATAGCTTAATTGACACCACAAAGAAATTCATACACATATAAAAATCACACCACTAATTCCAATCTCAACTACAAATATCAAACTAACAGAGATAATTACCATTAATCTCAGTTCCAGAATCATATATCAAAATTTAGCAATTCAAATATATAATCCTAGACTAATAGTAAGATAGATAAAACTCCCCTAATGTAGTCCAATGAGCTCAAGAACAAGTCTTCATCACCAAGAACAGAAAAATCAGCCACTCATAGCTTGCTGGAAGAAGTCACTGGAATCTGGAAAATACTCGTCGGAAAATTCAAGTCGCCGGAATCTGGGAAGATCTCGCCGGAATCTGGAAATCTCGCCGGAAAGTGCAGAAAGTCTTCGGAAACTACAGAAAAAAAAAAGCTTCAGCCAGCTCCAACTCAGTCCGGCGATGAAGAAGAAGAAGATGGGGATCTTTTTTCGGTGCTCAAACTCTCTTTTCTTTCGATTCTTCCCTTCTCCGATTCTTTCGTCCCCCAGCTCCAGCCGCCCTCTGTTCTTCGTCCGTTCGTGCCCAGCTTCAGCCTTCGTGCGTCTCTCGTTCGTTCGTTTTTTTTTTCTTTCCCTCAGCCGCCAGCGTCGTTCTCCAGCTCCCCTGTTTTTCTTCGTCCCGTTCCTCTTCTTCGTTCCTTCCGTTTTTTTTCTTTTCTTTCCTTCTTCCGTTCAGTCCGACGGTGGAGATGAAGGAGGAAGAAGACGGATATTTC
This sequence comes from Acacia confusa, assembly GCA_037074495.1. NCBI lineage: Eukaryota > Viridiplantae > Streptophyta > Magnoliopsida > Fabales > Fabaceae > Acacia > Acacia confusa. The sequence continues at coordinate 9,867,366 of CM073509.1, forward strand.
CCTGGTCTCCGGCGCTACTCCCTCCTCGTTCTGTTCTCTGCGTCTCGCCTTTTTTCTCGTTCGAATCCTCCCAGCCGCCAGCTCCCCTCTGTCCCCAAAACCTATTAATTCCCTTGGTCAAAACGTGCGTTTTGACCAAGGGACCAAAATGAAAAATTTAAAACTTGCAGAGGGACCTAAACGCAAACTCAGAAACTTCCAGAATTTGAATTCAAACTTTTTTTTTTTAATTTAATTTAATCTTTTCAAATATTCTTAGAAAAATCAATCATTAAGAGTAATTAAAATTTATTTGACAATTTTTCCCTTTTTAATTCTAATTTCATGTATTTACTCATAATATCAATTTATCATAAGAAAAGCATTTAAAGCTCAATAACTATGACAAAAATGCATTAAGAATCTCAATCTAATCATTAAAATCATATAAAAATATGGTTCAATCAATTCCCCCACACTTAGACCTTTGTACTCCTGAACAAAGACAATTAAGTACAAAATTCCAAGTTCAAATCACTAATACATTTGAAAATTGAGCAATTTCATAATTAGGGATCAATAAATTAATTAATCAAATTCATCAAGCCAACCCTAGTCATAATCAAATGATGCAAAGAAATTAACTAACTACACAATCCAATATATTAGAATGAAGCACAAGAGAACTCTCAAGATATTTTATTTCACTCACCTCACCTCATTGGAATAATTTCACTCTAGCTCACTTAATCATCACCTTACCATAGGCTTGTAGCAACTCTAACATCTCCACTACCAATAGCAATTAATGAAATGAATCAAGAGGACTTAAATGGCTTGTAATGTTGGATGGAGGCTAAATGGAATGAATTAATTAGAAAAATGAATAGTTGATATGCAAGTCAAAGTTAATGATCAAGTTCATAGCATCTAAATAACTTTACAAACTTTGCCAATTCTTTTGGAAATTCATAAACAAATGCCTTCTTGATATTTTTTTACAAAATACTTTACTCCTCTTTTTTTTTTTTTTTTTTTTTTTGCAATTTTCCTATGATTTCTAAATTGCTATGAATATTATAAGTAATGAATTGCATACAACACAGGAATGGCTCAAAATGGGTAGCAAAGAGCATATGAATGTAAGTTTGTGTTTGGGTGAAAGGGATTAAAATATGAATGCCTCTTTCCTCTTCATCACACTAATGCAAACATTGTTTTGAAAAAGAGTTGGAACAAGTTCTAGAAGGTGAAAGACTAAATGAACATACACTCATGAAAGGAATTAAGGCTCAAATAACCTTCCAACAAGGTTTTTCTCTAATGCCCACTCTAACACAATCAATTGCATAAGAAGCTAACAACAAAACATCTACTTAATTATTCCAAGAGTTAGCCTTACAAAACACAATCAATTATGATAATGCTCAACTCTTAAAAGCACTAGTGATGTAGAAACTCTCTTTTTCCAAACAAGGAGTAAGCAAAAATCCAATTGTGGGTTCATTTCTCTTCCCATTTACTTGAAAAAACAAAACATGGTTTTAAAAAGTTGCCAAAACACTAGATCTCATGAAAGCTCAAAGATTTTTTTTTTTTTTTTTAGTTTTTGGCATTTTTTCTCATTTTAAAACAACCAATTAATTGGGATTCAAAATGTATTCTCCTCCCCCACACTTAATCAACACATTGTCCTTAATGTTTGGAAAGCAATTCTATCATTCTAACTTGTTCCTTAATGAAGTGGAAAGTTGTGAAGTCCAATTGCAATTGAAGCACAACACATCAACATCATACAAAGAGAGAAGAAAGAAGAAACAAGCCATAATAACAGAAAATTAGAGTGAAGAGGCACAATGGCAATTAAGCAAGGTAGTGGCTAAGATGCAAAGTATACATTAGGAGTTTTTATTCGAATTATTAAGCTATACTACTTCTACTTTCCTACTGAGATAGTCTCTCCCCCACACTTATTTCAAGCATTCAGAATCACAAGTAAATTGAACAATCCAAAACAACAAATGAAAGTGAAGGAAAGAGACAACCTGGTCTCAAGGAGGCTTTGATGATGAATCACAGTAGAGCTTGAGGAGATGTCCATTGACTTGAAAGTCTTTCCCAGTAGTCTCATCAAGCAACTCTACCATGCCAAATGGATGTACTTTGGTGATAGTGTAAGGCCCACACCATTTATCTTTAAGCTTCCCGCTCAACAACTTGAATCGAGCCTTGTATAGCAAAACATGATCACCAACTTTGAAATCCTTTCGGATAATCTTCTTATCATGAAGAAGCTTGGTCTTTTCTTTGTAAATGCGAGAACTCTCATAAGCTTCTAATCTCATTTCCTCAAGTTCTTGCATTTGTAACTTCCTTTCCGAACCAGCTTCTTCTACATCCATGTTGCACATTTTCACCGCCCAATAGGTTTTGTGCTCCAACTCTACCGGAATATGACATGCTTTACCATAGATAAGCCGGTAAGGAGACATTCCTATTGGTGTCTTGAATGCAGTTCTGTAGGCCCACAGTGCTTCCTCCAACCTTAAGCTCCAATCCTTCCTTGAAGGCTTGACTATCTTTTCCAATATATGTTTGATCTCTCGGTTGGATACTTCCGCTTGCCCATTCGTTTGTGGGTGATAAGGAGTGGACATTTTGTGGGTTACCCCAAGCTTAACAAGTAAGTTATCAATAACTTTATTGCAAAAATGGGAACCTCTATCACTTACTATAGCCCTTGGTACTCCAAATCTACAAAAGATGTTAGACTTGAGAAATTTGGAAACCGTTTAGGCGTCATCTTTCCTAGTAGGAATGGCTTCTACCCATCTAGAGAGATAATCCACGGCTAACAAGATGTAGGTAAAGCCAGATGATGGTGGAAAAGGACCCATGAAATCAATGCCCCAAACATCAAATACCTCACAAAAGAGCATGGCTTGTTGTGGCATCTCATTCCGTTTACTTAACCCTCCAAACCTTTGACATTTATCACATGCCTTACAAAACAGATATGTATCCTTAAAAAGGGTAGGCCAATAAAATCCAGCATCTAACACTTTCCTAGAGGTCTTATGAGCACTAAAATGTCCACCACAAACCATTGAATGGCAAGCAAAAAGTATGTCCTTGGACTCGGTCTCTGGAATACACCTCCTGATAACTTGATCATTGCATAGTCTCCATAAATAAGGCTCATCCCAAATGTAGTGTTCAGCTTCTCGTTTAAGTTTTTGAGCCTGAAAGGAAGACATATGCTCAGGAATGAGGCCGGTGACAATATAATTCACTAGATTAGCAAACCAAGGAGCATAAACAGATATAGACATAAGGGATGCATCAGGGAAATTATCACAAATTAAATCAGAATCAAGTACTCCCTTTGTGCCATCTGGTAGTCTACTCAAGTGATCTGCTACAAGGTTTGTAGTTCCAGGCCTATCTTTGATGCTTATATCAAATTCTTGCAGCAATAGCATCCATCTAATGAGCCTTGGTTTTGATTGAGGCTTGGTGAAGAGAAACTTCACAGCTGCATGATCTGTGTACACAACCACTTTGGAATTGATTAGATATTGTCTAAACTTATCTAATGCAAAAATCACAGCAAACAGTTCTTTTTCAGTAGTAGTGTAATTCCTTTGTGCACTATCCAACGTTTTGGATGCATAAGCGATCACATTGGACAATTTGTCATGCTTTTGTCCTAGCATGACCCCCACAGCAGAATTAGAGGCATCACATGCTAGTTCAAAAGGCAAAGTCCAATCTGGTGCTTTCAAAATAGGAGGAGATATCAAGTGTGCTTTTAATTCATCAAATGCTTGTTTGCAAGAAGTATCAAAGACAAAATCAACATCTTTTTGCAACAGTTTGGATAATGGTAGAGCTATCTTACTAAAATCTTTTATGAATCGCCGGTAAAAACCCACATGCCCTAAGAAAGAACGAAGTGTTTTGACATTAGTGGGGTAGGGCAATGAGGAGATCACCTCAATTTTAGCTCTATCAACTTCAATGCCCTTGCCAGATATCAAATGACCAAGTACTATTCCATGATCAACCATGAAATGGCACTTCTCATAATTCAAAACCAAATTTTTCTCAATGCATCTAGCAAGAACATTGTCCAAACTATTTAAACAAGCATCAAAAGAATTGCCATACACTGTAAAATCATCCATAAAAACCTCCATACAATTTTCAAGAAAATCAAAGAAAAGTGACATCATACAACGTTGGAAAGTGCCCGGTGCATTACATAATCCAAAAGGCATTCTCCTATAGGCATAGGTACCAAATGGACAAGTAAAAGTGGTCTTTTCTTGATCTTCAGGAGCTAATGGAATTTGGAAATATCCTGAATAACCATCTAGGAAACAATAATGACTCTTACCTGCCAACCTTTCAAGCATTTGATCTATGAAGGGTAAGGGAAAATGATCTTTCCTAGATGCTTCATTCAATTTCCTATAGTCTATGCACACTCTCCAAGCATTTTGCACCCTAGTAGGTATCAACTCATCATTTTCATTTTGCACCACAGTTATCCCACTCTTCTTAGGCACTACATGTACTGGACTAACCCACTCGCTATCAGAAATTGGGTAGATGATACCCGCACTCAATAGCTTGGTTACTTCTTTCTTAACTACATCCAAAATTAGGGGGTTCAGGCGTCTTTGGGGTTGCCTAAGAGGTTTGGATTCCTCATGCAAAAGGATCCGATGGGTACAAATAGCAGGACTAATCCTAGGAATGTCAGCTAAAGTCCAACCTAGAGCCTTTCGATTTCTGCTCAAAACATTAAGCAATCTCTCCTCCTCATTCACAGACAAAGAATTTGAAATAATAACAGGCAATTTTTCATCCACAGCAAGGAAAGCATATTTCAAATTAGAGGGGAGAGGCTTAAGCTCTAAATCAGGAGGTTGAACAATAGAGGGAATTAGTCTAGGAAGATCAAGGGTAGTAGAAATACTCCCCTTTATGGACTTAGAAGGTGCATGACTCGTGCTAGGCTCCATAGATTCGACCACTTGTTCATTGGTCTTCCCAAGTGTTGAACCAACATCAGGTTGGTCTACAGCAGCAACAGGCTTGGGGAACAAAGCCTCTTTCATACCTACTTCACAAGGAGTGATTAGCTCATTTAAAAATCTCAAAGTATGAGGAGTTATCTTGGTTCTATGATGAAGTGAAGAGTTAGAAGGTGGCCCTGTAACCACATTGTTTCTAGGTCCAAAGTGAGTCACATGAGAGGATGTCTTAGTCGGTGTGAGGGCTATCCCCTTGGAGAGCAAATCATCCAAGTCTTGACCACCGACTTCAAACTCAGCTTCCTCCACTAGTTTGTGACCTGAAACATTAACAAAAGCACCTTCCTCACAAGCATCATCACTAAATAATGAATCATTAGAAGAATTAAGCTCAAATGAACTCAGAGAAGTAAGAGAAAAATCATCAAGGGATGATATCCAACAATTAACCATCGATGAGTTAAGGTTGGAAATCTCACTCCCAAGTGAATCAAAATTTTCAACAGAAGAAGAGGGAAATTTATCATCACATGAATCCAATGCAATACCACAGTCAAGATCACAATTATTAGTGTGGAATTTAAGCTCATATTCATTAACCTCATCATCAATGGCCAAGTCAATTGAATTCACACCTAATAAAGAGTAATCTTCAAAAGGATGCTTCATGGCTTCATACATATTAAAACTTAGCTTATGATTTCCCACTTCCATAGTGATTGAACCATCTCTCATGTCTATCAAGGTACTAGCAGTTCTCATAAAAGGTCTCCCTAAGATAAGGGTGGATTCACTAGACTCATGAGACATGTCTAACACATAGAAGTCAGCAGGAAAAACTAAGTCTTTGACTTTGACAAGCAAATCCTCAATGATGCCTTGTGGGTGACTAATGCTCCTATCAGCTAGTTGGAGAACCACACTAGTCCTCTTAAGCTCCTTCACACCAAGAGATTTAAAAATGGCACTAGGCATGACATTAATGGCTGCACCTAAATCTAACAAGGCTTGAGCTACATGCACATTACCTACGGTATAAGGTATAGTGAATGAGCCAGGATCCTTGCACTTAACAGGGAGTTGGGGTTTAAAAAGGGCAGACACATTAGAGCTAATTTGCACTCTCTCATTCGGCCTAAACTTCCTCTTGTTAGTGCAAAGCTCTTTCAAGAATTTGCAATAACTGAGCATAGACTTGACCAATTAAAAGAAAGGAACATTGATATTCAGCTTGCTAAACAAATCATACATTTCTTTTTCAGTTTGTTCCTCATGCATTTTCTTGCCTTGAAAGTAAGCTTTAGGAAAAGGGAGTTGAGAAATTTTTACCTCCTTACCATCAGTGTTGGATAGGATGGCTTGCTCGCTTGTCTCACCTTCCTCAAAAGTGCTTCTTTCCTTGGAGCCCACCTCTCTCAGAAGTGGTGGTTGTTCCACTTGAGGTTGCTCAACTACTTTAGCCTTCTTCTTCTCAAGGATAGCTTTCTCTTTGGAACTCTCAGAATCAGGAAGCTTCATTGGGGTTAATGGTGGACTTTCAACTTCAATTTCCTCATCCACATCATTGTCAATCTCTTCAGGGAAGTGTACTTTCCTACCACTCCTTAACTCAATGGCATTAAGTGATTTAGGGTTGATGACAGTATTTGAAGGAATAGAACCACTTGTCTTAGCATGCACATCACTCAAAGAATTGGAGAGTTGAGTTAAGTGAGATTGCATAGTGTTATTCTTCAATTCCAATTCTTCCAACTTCTTGCATACATGAGACATTTGAGTACTATCACTTGCCCTATCACTTTGTAGATTTTGTAGGCTTGTGGTGATAGAAGAGAATTTACTCTCATTGAAAGCTCTTTCTTCCATCATCCGGTTGTCCATGCTAGTGAGTTTAGCAACCATACTCTTCAATAATTGATTGGTCTCATCACCTTTAGACTCTTGAAGAGGAACCATTTGCCCACGATTTGACCCATATGGTTGGACTTGATATGATGACCCTTCTTGATTTCTCCAACCAAAATTAGCATTAGGTCTTCTACCTTCATTGTAGGTGGTAGTGTTAGAATCCCATCTTGGTTGTTGTTGGTTAGGCCTTCCTTGATACATAGCATTTAGTTCTTCATGTTGATTAGGGCATAGACTTGAAACATGCATCATTGAACCACAACTATCACAACTAGGTGCAACAAGAGCTTGTGAATTAGGAGAATGAGGTTCTTGTTGAATACTCAAATTATGAAGCTCGGATATGATAAGAGAAAGTTGTGAAGTAACTTTATCCATTTTAGACTCAAGTGAGACCATCCTTTGGTTGGAGCCTATCTCACAAACTCCTCTTATCTCTCTCACATTATATTGTTGAGTATTTCGAGCTCTCATTCGAATTTGAGCCCATGCCTCATCAGCCGTGCAATCTTCCAAAGAACCTCCAGCTGAAGCATCTAAAATGCCCTTCTCATTAGGTAAAAGGCCATCATGGAAGTATTGAATCAATTGTTCATCAGCAATTTGATGGTGTGGACACTTATTTAAAAGCTCCTGAAATCGACTCCAATATTCATAGAAGGACTCTAAGGGGTCTTGTTTGGTGGAGTAAATTTCCTTTTTAAGCTCTGAAATCCTTGAATCAGGAAAGTACTTTTCCAAGAAAGCTTTCTTCAAGTTAACCCATGAACGAAGAGCATCATTAACATGCCTTGGTAGCATCATGTACCATTCCTTAGCTTTCCCTTCCAAAGTGAAATAGAACACCTTTAATTGCACATCCTCTATTCGAGCACCAACGGGCTTCATATTTGAGCAAGCCAAGTACAAAGCATTGAGATGGTTGTAAGGGTCCTCATTTGAGAGTCCATGAAAGTGAGGTAGTGAATTAAGCAAAGGCCCCTTTAGCTCAAAATTAACCTCAAGGTTAGGGCATGCAATGTTGAAAGGATCATGAGTGACATCCGATCTTGTTACATCCCTTATGGTTCTCCTCCTTGGTTGATTATCGTTCACTTCTTCCATATTTGTACCTTGCGAAACACAATCACTCAAGTCAATGAAAAAATCAAAATTAGAGGATTGATCAGATTCCCTCTCAAATTGGTCGGTCATGCAAAGCTATCAAGCAAGCAATGAAACAATGGAGTGCCAAAATTGTGTTGCATTCAAGTTCAAGCAAGAAAATGTGCAAGTGGACTGAGTGCAACTATGTGTGAGTGTGTATGTATGGACAAGTAGAAATGCTAGTGCAAATGAAAATGCAAAAACAGAGAAAATCAAGATATTTGTTTTTTTTTTCTATATATAAACAATTAAACAAAGGAAATAAATAAAAGAAAAACCTAATAGGCTCACAAGGGCAAACCCCGATCAATCTGAACCAATTGACACTTAGTAAACCAAAGGAGTCAAAATTGACTCCCCGGCAACGGCGCCATTGATTCGACTCAACCTTAGTCGCCTCGGGGTCGAATCACTATTTACCACGAATTAAATGCAATACAGTGCAATTAACTCGGGATCGTTCTCTTAATCAAGGAGCCAAATTTATTTTGAATTTCCTAAGATAAACTAAGTGATATGAACATGGTTAGAAAATTGGGGTTCCTAAAAGAGTTTTCTCTACTTAAAATGCATAAATAAAAATAAAAAAAACTATTCCTAATTTTTTTTCTTTTGGAAATAATGAGAAAAATACTTTGGATAAAAATAAGATTAAATGATTAATGTTCTTGGTAATGAAGAAATGACTATCCTAGCTCTTAAAAGATCATGGGAGTTAAAATTCATTAAGTTTTAAGAAAAACCTCAAGATACCACTTGAGTCCAATATTCCCAATTAATAGTAGCTCCTATAACCATAGCTAACTACTATCCCTTGAGAAATTGTTTTAGCCCACTTAATGTGTAATTAAAATCGGAATTATGCAATATGAGACTTCTTAAATTGAATGCTAAACAGCCCTTCAAGGATGCAAATCAACCACATTAATTAGACAATACCACGCTAATCAACATAGCTTAATTGACACCACAAAGAAATTCATACACATATAAAAATCACACCACTAATTCCAATCTCAACTACAAATATCAAACTAACAGAGATAATTACCATTAATCTCAGTTCCAGAATCATATATCAAAATTTAGCAATTCAAATATATAATCCTAGACTAATAGTAAGATAGATAAAACTCCCCTAATGTAGTCCAATGAGCTCAAGAACAAGTCTTCATCACCAAGAACAGAAAAATCAGCCACTCATAGCTTGCTGGAAGAAGTCACTGGAATCTGGAAAATACTCGTCGGAAAATTCAAGTCGCCGGAATCTGGGAAGATCTCGCCGGAATCTGGAAATCTCGCCGGAAAGTGCAGAAAGTCTTCGGAAACTACAGAAAAAAAAAAGCTTCAGCCAGCTCCAACTCAGTCCGGCGATGAAGAAGAAGAAGATGGGGATCTTTTTTCGGTGCTCAAACTCTCTTTTCTTTCGATTCTTCCCTTCTCCGATTCTTTCGTCCCCCAGCTCCAGCCGCCCTCTGTTCTTCGTCCGTTCGTGCCCAGCTTCAGCCTTCGTGCGTCTCTCGTTCGTTCGTTTTTTTTTTCTTTCCCTCAGCCGCCAGCGTCGTTCTCCAGCTCCCCTGTTTTTCTTCGTCCCGTTCCTCTTCTTCGTTCCTTCCGTTTTTTTTCTTTTCTTTCCTTCTTCCGTTCAGTCCGACGGTGGAGATGAAGGAGGAAGAAGACGGATATTTCCCTGGTCTCCGGCGCTACTCCCTCCTCGTTCTGTTCTCTGCGTCTCGCCTTTTTTCTCGTTCGAATCCTCCCAGCCGCCAGCTCCCCTCTGTCCCCAAAACCTATTAATTCCCTTGGTCAAAACGTGCGTTTTGACCAAGGGACCAAAATGAAAAATTTAAAACTTGCAGAGGGACCTAAACGCAAACTCAGAAACTTCCAGAATTTGAATTCAAACTTTTTTTTTTAATTTAATTTAATCTTTTCAAATATTCTTAGAAAAATCAATCATTAAGAGTAATTAAAATTTATTTGACAATTTTTCCCTTTTTAATTCTAATTTCATGTATTTACTCATAATATCAATTTATCATAAGAAAAGCATTTAAAGCTCAATAACTATGACAAAAATGCATTAAGAATCTCAATCTAATCATTAAAATCATATAAAAATATGGTTCAATCAACAACACTTAGGCACACACACACTCACAACATACACATGTGCTCTTGTGATGTCATCTTGATGACATAATCAAGGTTTAGGTGTCATTGTTGACTTTTCAACACTAATTAACAATTCTTAATTATCATGTTAATCAAGTGTTTACATGCTCCTTAATTATATTTTGTCATTAGCTAACTCAATTATATGAAGATTTAGACTTAATTACTTAAGATATTATCTCATTCTCTTTGGCTTAATTATTTTTAAATATAATTAGCCCTCTTTTAGTTTGTCTCTAATCATTTTGAAGAATTGTGCAACTAATCTCAATTAGTGCAAGCTTATTCTATTAAGGATATTTGTAATTTACTTAATATACCTCTTAATTATGCTAAATTAATTAGCAACACTCTTTATGCCAACCTTGACCCCCCATTGGTCATTAATATCAAATTAGGGGTTTCATATAATTAACTTTGGATATTCCCTTTTATTCATGTTTAAACAATCAACAATTAATTACTTATTTAATCACTTACTAATTGTTGACAATTTTCTTAATTAAGATTAATTATTTTCTCACAACTATTTTACTGAAATTGATAATTTATGCATTATGCAAAATATTAAAAATCATGGGGTCCAATATGGTCCCCTAATACTTTTTGATTTTTCTCCTTTAATTTTTCCAAGGTAATAATTTAATAAATTACCTAAATTAGGGACAATATTCTTCCCTATTTCAAATAAATATTTATTTGTCTCTTTATAATATTTTTAGGGTATTTTATAACCCATAAATATTTCAGGGACCTGTTTGTAAATTATTTATTCTTAGGAGACATTGTCCTAATAAATTCAATACAAGGTGTTTGAGACCTCATATTCACCTATTTTCAATAGGTATTATTTGTCTAAATATATATTTAAATATATTATAAAAATTAGGGTATTACAGTTTGTGACTAGCACTAGTTTAAATACAAGCTGACTCGATTTTGTAAATTAAAAATATAAAACCAATAAATTTAGATATCCAACTTGTGAGTTTGACAACAATGATAATCCTAATTAATGATAGATAATTACATTTTACTACCAAGTGACTTTATAAGTTAATGAATGAATAATGAACAACGATGATTGGTCATGTGAACTTTATCTTCCTTATTTGATTGTGAGATGCAAGCTACCTTTGAAATTTACTTGTCACTACTATATATATGTTGAAAGCATTAATCAAAATGGTCCCCAACGAAAAAAATGTAAATATTTGTGTGGATTCAATTAATCTAAGCTTATCTTATTAGTATCAAGCTAGCTAGTTGCATTTATAAAAGTTGAGGTGGTTTTTTCTTTTTGCACGTGGATCATATTAAGGAGAATATATAAAGCCGCAAAATGATGCTTGCACGCATAAGGTGTCTTGGAGTCATGCGTAGCATAATCTAATCCAAAATTGTTGAAAGTGAAAATTTATTCTAAATTCTGCTTTCAAACAAAATAGCAATTAAGCTTATCTGCAGTTAAATTTTGGTTTAATTTTTCCCCCGGGGATCATGAGTATATCTTTGTCAAATTTATTTAATGTACTGATTTAATATATTGCTTCTCTTAATAAAACTCATTGATTTTTTTTTTTTTTAAGGGGACTTCAGCTTTTGGAAGCTTATTCGCTATATTTCTGCTCAAACTTTGGATTCCAAATAATTTTTTGCTTGGATTCAAAACTGGAAAAAAAACTGTTTTTCTTAAAAAGCTTTTGTCATAAAAGAAGCACTTTTTTCCTCCACTTGGAAAGATTGAACTCTTTACTTCTACCAACGTCCAACTCCACTCTTATCACTTGAGTTAGCCTCTGATGGCCGAAAATGATCCTTTCTGGTCCTTAGTGCAAGACCTACTCACTTAATTTAATTAAATTAATAAAGTTAATTATGTTAGTTAATATAACTTGTTTATTCTAAAACGTCCTGATCATTTTCTTTAATTTCATCAATCTTTCTACTTAATTATTGTTAAGTGAGCATATATAAGTAAGAGTAAATTGAAAAAGGACTGACAAATATGATAAATAAATATTATATTTATTACCAAGATCTACTCCTCAATTATGTTTTGCATTAAGGACAAGAGGAGCACTATATATAATATTTTTTAAATATGCATATATAATCTTCTCCCATATTTCTCTAGATCCCTTCCTCCAAACAAAGATGGATTTTTGCTATAACAGAGGCTTCGAGTTCGAGCACTGGCATAAGAGAAGGTGTAGATGATTTAGACTATAAATAAATATATTTAGAATTTTAATTATAATAATATTTGTTTAAAAATTTATGATTTTTTATATTATATTATTTTTTTGTAAACTTTTTTTTAATAATTAAAAATGAGAAATTAAAATACCCCACAAGAGGATAAATAGGGAATCTAGGATTTTAAACCGTTGGTGCTTTGATTGCCCCTCACATACTATTTTGTTAAAGTAGTAGTAAATGAAATTATTAAAATGGTAAATACCTTGGCAAATGTTGTCATTCATGTTATTGGTGTATCCAATTATTAAAACATTATGTTCTTGTAACGTGAATGTTAACGCTTGGAAGGGTATTAACAAGTGTAGCTAGTGAGGGGCAATTTTCTAGAAGCACCAACTCTCGAAAATGTCTTATTCCTACCCTTTCCCTTATCTGTCTTTTTGTATGTTGAAGGGACTTTTTGGGGTTTATTGGGAGCGAATGAGGTATTTTTTTTTTTTTTTTAGGGATTTTCCCTTAAAAAATTGCTACTCTATTTTGTCTATATATATACTCAGTATACTTTTGTCCCACCAATAAATAAGAACAAGCGAGTTTTATGGAGTTAATAATATTAATGAAAAAGATTGTCGTATAAATAATTTATAAAAATCCACATATTTTAACTTGATTTAGAAACAAGAATCTTATTATATAAAACTACTATTGAATTAGCTTTTCTGTTAACTACTTATATTTAATTTATTAAATCGCTCTCCCCCCAAGTTTAATGGTGCTCCCTGTTAAAATATATTATACGCAGACTAATTGCAAGATGAATTGGCCTTGAAACAAATCCTATCAAAATAAATAGAAATTAAAGGCTGACCTAATACACACACTAAAAATTATCTAATGCTCCAAATATAAAGTTTCTCGATTTAATCTTGAAAAATGATTTCCACAATGCGAAAACGCCATTCTGCATAATTCTGTATTAAACCTAATTTCAATACATCAAATCATCAATTGATAAGCGATGCATAGTATATACCCTGTAAAATAATCATTTTAATTAATTTCGAGAAGAAATTCAGAAGTTAAATAAAAATTTCGGACAAGCATTGATCTTGATGAATGGGGTTATGCATGGTTGTTTAATCATGAACTCTTATGCTCGAATCCATGTAATTTTAGAAAATATATCCAGAAGAGTTAGTACTCTTAATCAGGCAAAACAATGTTCAAATCTGACTTTATCAAATAACCATATAAAAAAAATTAAAAAAAACTAAAGATTATTTTTGCAAAATCAAATAAGACAAATGACTTATTAGCTTAAAATTAAAAGCAAGCGTTAGTCCAATGATAAGGTTAAATGACATCCAAGCAAAACCCACACGTCGCCAAAGTAAGTATCGCGCGACCACATTAACAAAGAAAACTCTCATTATTTTTGCTAATTTAACTCTTTTGACTCAGCTTGGTACGATATGATCTGAGTGACAAAAATTAGTTTAAGAGAAATGAAATTGTAATATATGCAGCAGCAGTAATAACATTGACAATAATAATAATAATAATAAATAAATAAAATGAGCAAAGAATTCAATGCAAAGTACTTGTAAATTGTGTGTCATTTTCATATCTTAAAGGGTACACTAAATCAGAAGATTGAACAAAGGCGTAATTTGGTGAGTCGTCTAATAGAGAGCTTAAGAAAGGCAATCAGGGTTATGGTAGTGGCAAGCCTTTGCTTAGCCCTAAATAGAAAAATGAGAGAAATTTGCGAGTGAGTGTAGCTTTCACAATTTTAAAAGTCAATTAATTATTTTTAATTTAACATTGTTTGCAAATGCTACTCACTTACCTCTTTTTGAAACAAGACATTTCACAAATAGGTCATCACAGCAAGCTACACCACAACCAAAAAATTCAACTCTTGGGTCATGAGCATGCATGTCACCAATGTATAATCTCTTTTGTGTGGATGATAATTTTTTCGCTGAATTTAAGTATGAATTGGGTTTAGTCATATGATAGGACAAAAGTTGTGGGAGACTAGTGAGTTTGTGTATGATAAGACAAAATTTATGCTTTTTATTTTTGCCTTAAGGGACTAAGCGCAAATATTGCAAAAATACAATAGAAATTAAATGGCGTTTTTTTTTTGGGGGGGGGGGGGGGTTAAAGAAAATCATCAGAGTTGGAGGAGACTACTCTTTCCGCTTCTAAAAGGTTAGAAGTAGATAAGATATTTGCTTTGGTCATATATATATCGGTCCTAATTATAAGACATAGTTAATTTTTTTGGAGAGATTAAGGAAGCTAATTAAATTATTTTAGAGTATTTTTATTTTTTTTTTCCTTCAAACTAGTTAGTTTGACTAATAAACTAATATATAATCTAAAGATACACAACATATGAAATGATTAAGTAACTTATTTAACTTCTTTAATCTCTCCAAAGAAAATCAACTATGTCTTATAATTAGGACCGGAGGTAATATGTCAATCACTTTGTATGAGAAATTTATAACTGTTTTCTCAAACAAACCTGTTGATAACACATATTAAGGGGGTTTTCAATAATCAGACTAGTTTCTAATATAAATGATTAAAGATTGTATTTTTGGTAAATTTTTATACATTTATTATGAATAATAGTTTAAATACTTTTTTAATATTTATAAATTAGTTATTTAACTCATACGTTTATGATGGGAGGGAAGTATCATTTTTTAATATTGCACATACCCCCTCCTATCCAATTTATAAGTATCACCTCACTAGAGGCCAGAATAAATAGTCAATCCATTAAATTTGTTTTAAATTATTTTCTTACTTTTACCCCTATATTAAATGAAGCTTTAAAGTTCAAATGAGAGACAATAATACCAGAAGACACATATATGGACAAAATTTCTAAATTAAATAAGTATTAATTACTTTGCAAGTAACTTGTGAATTAAAGAATACTTCTAGAATTGAAGGTGCCTCTAGGTAGTATTAAGATGAGAGATAAAGGAAATTGATATCTTTTTTTTTTATCAAAAGCTAAATATATATTAATACTTGAGACTGATACAATAGATGAAAACAAATACAAACAAAACAATCTCAAATACAACTAAATAAATCAGATACAAAAACAGCCAAGAGTACATAATAGATTTAAGAGTAGAAGAAAACTCATAAGCAATAGCGGTCTCCTCGATATCCAAGGTTAAAAGTGATGACAAAGGAAGTGTTGGTTGTAAAACCCACTCTGAAGGGCACACATCCTTATAAGTATTAGCTGCAATTAGAGCAGCTGTACAGACACCCCATATTGGGGTAAAGAACTTAAAAAACCCAACCTCAGAAAGAAGAAGACCCATAATGTCCTGAATAAAACTTCTGCTCCTCTGAACAAGTAAATCTGATGACCTTAACCACACACTGAAAAACACCTCTTTAAATCTACCCCCAAAAACGCAGATCCAAGCTACCAAGAGATAATTAGATCTAATAACGTTCAAATAGTCATCCAACCAAGAGGATTTGAATGCAGATCTTACAGGCCTGTTTATTTCCTTAGACAAAAACACCACCATAAAACTCAAAACCACAAAAAAAGGAACAAAAAACTGATAAATCTCACATCTGCAAATCAGATCTGGAGAAGGAGAGGAGAAGACTCGCCACAAGGACGAAAGAATGCCACAACCGACAAAACTCAAAGTGAGAAGACCGTAGATGTCAAATCTGGACTCCAAGCTACACCTCTGACTTGTCTGTGACACAAAAGTAGACTCACCGGTGACTTGTTCATCACAAGCCACCGACGAAAGGGCGAGATGCAAAGGGGAGCACAAGAGAAAAGAGAGAGGTGGGGGGGGGGGGCTAAGGTTGCGAGAACTATTGCATTTGAAAATAAAGGGACTAAAGGAAATTGATATCTTACTCGTACAATTCTTCGGACAAAAACAAATTTCTCAACTAGCTCATTCAGTTAAGATTCAAGGTAACAAATCTTTTCACCAATAATCTATTATTGTACCATCAATTAGGATACCATATAACATATAATTCCCTCACTATGATAATGCGGAGAGTTATAATCAAATGTGCAGAAGGCGTTTACCTTCCAGCAGATTCGAACACATGCAAGTGAAGAGAACAAGAAGATAGAAACAAAAAGAGGAGGGTGGGTGAAGTGTACGAGTCCTAATCTTCTAAAACAAAACAGCCCATCAGCTTCTCTGTAAATACCTATGATGCACCATGTCCGTAACGTTAAGAACCCGAACCCGAACCCGAACCCGAACCCGACCCTGACCCTTCTACTGTTTCTCTGTGGTTCATGTGAATCCTGACATTGTATCATATTGCAGCTCCGTTTACTATACATTTTAGTATATATTTTACTATACATTAATACTAATAATTTTTTTTTAAAAAAAAAGAAGAAGAAGAAGAAAGAAAGAATGTGGGTCCCAGGCCCAAAAGGACTGTTCAAAGCTTCAAATACCAACAAAGAAGGCACATCATCACGCAATCATCAATCCTCTTCAATCTCACTCTCTATGTCCCGCCCCCCCGCCCCCCCCCCCCCCCCCCCCCCACCTACATGTTTTTTCATCCATACGTATTTTACATATTGTAGATGAACAAAATTGTTGGATTATTCTATTTGTTAAAATATCTCCAGATTTTAACTTTCTCCTAATTAATCACAAAAATATAAATATTATTTATCTCTTTAACTTGTACGATTACCTACCATTATAGGCATTGGCGGAGCCACATGTTTTTATGAGGGCAAGTGCACCCATAAAATACACACACACATACACATATAAACATACACATATAAATTGAGAAAATTTAGTAACAATATGTATGGATAGTATAGTTGGTTAAGACTTCATATTTTTAGCTTAAGGTCGCTGGTTCAAACTTCCATCTTCTCTTTTACCTTTTTTCCCCTTTCTCCTTTATGTAGGTGTTTGGTGTTGAACCTATTGAAAGTGTCGTGCTCTCTAATAGATAACCTTTTTTGAGACATGCTGAAATTGGAGTGCCAGTTTGTAACTATCCTTCTCTTATTCCTTTACTCTATGATGAAAGCATGATAATAAGTCTTATTTGTATTGAATATTGGCATGACACAGCTTCCTTTTCTGATTTCTTTTGCAGATTGGTTTGCTTCAAGAAATAACTTTATCCTCTCGAATCTTTTTGGAGGTTGGTGCAGCACTCAAGGTTAAGTAGATGAAGACTGATGTAAATAAATATCTAAAGGTAATACCCCACCTTGTGATTTTCGTTTATGATGAATTGAAGACGAAGCCAGCATTTTGGTTTGCTTGCCCACCTTTTAGTTATTATAATTCTTCATTCTTTGATTTCTTATAGGTTTTAAGTTCCAACATGTTCTTTAATCTTGTCAAACTTTTTTCTTTCCAGAAAATGTCAATGATACAATCTTAATGTATTTAAAAATTTTCTTAAAAAAAATTCGGGGGCAAACCCCCGAACCCCTGTACTAATTGTGCACCCATTAACTTTAAATCTTGGCTCCGCCCCTAATTATAGGGGTAAAAGTATATATTTTTTATTAATTGTTAACATGATATGTAAGATATTTAGCAGAAAATTAAAACATCATTTGTAATAATGGAATTACAAATTTTATCAATCTTGAATAAAAACTTATTTTTAGAAGACAATTACAGCGCAGATAATTCAAAATTTACGTATATGAATATACCCCATCATTTAATTACTAGCTAATTATTAATTATTCCCTCTTTTGTTGAAAAATTTATACACTAAACACGATATATATTATCCCGCTGGCCACGCGAGTATACTTCAGAGGCGCTCCAACCAGAAATAGAGGTATAAAGTTAATGGAACCGCTTTCCTCCAATTCATTAATGCTCCGCTGTCCTCCGCTGCAATGAAGTGGCGTCGTTTTGGCTAAAAACTGAGCCTATGCCCCCTTTAAAAAAAATTAGAATATTGACTGATATTAAAAAGATACTTCATTATACTGAACAGTACTGAAAAAATATTTCATGATCTTGAAAAATTATTTTAGGCTCTTGAAAAAATATTTAAGGGCACTGAATGATACTAAAAAAGATATTTTAGGATACTAACTTATATCAAAAAAATACTTCATGATCTTAAAAAATTATTTTAGGATTTTGAAAAAATATTTTAAGATGATGACAGGCATTAAAAGGATATATTTCAGGATATTGGAAAAATATTTCAAAGATCTTGAAAAAATATTTTAGGGTATCGATTGATACTAATTGGTATATTAGGGTACTGATTGATACTAAGAATATACTTTAGAATATTTTTTTAAGATCCTAAATTAATTTTTCAAAATCATAAAGTATTTTTTTAGTAATGTTCAGTATAATGAAGTATCTTTTTAGTATCAATCAATATCCCTGATTTTTTTTTTAAAGGGGGCACAGGCTCAGTTTTTTGCCAAAACGACGTCACTTCGTTGCTAAGGAGGGCAATGGAGGATTAATGAATTGGAGGAAAGCCGGTTCCAAAGTTAACACGTAAAAAAGCTCTAGAGTACCAGTATCTAGGCGGGAAAATACTGTGCATGTTAAGATTCTGTTTGGAAAACCCTTAAATTTAATTTTCAAAAGCTATTTTTCACAAACTGAAACAAAACTTCTATCACAATTTACCTCATAAATTTGAAAAACTATTATCCAAAAGCTAAATCCAAACAAATACTAATTCATTCAATCTTTCCATTTATCGATGGGATACAATCAAAGCAAAAAATGGTTAACTGCTTTGAAATAGGATACATTTGAAAAGATGGACTCCACCTATAACAAATTAAAGCCCGTCGAGAATTTGAATAAAAACTAGTTTTCCCGAACACAATTTCAAATACTTCTTCGCATAACAGTATTGAAAATAATACCCTCAAATAAAGATTTTTTTTTTAAATATTACGAAGGATTTTTCCTTTCAAGACTTAGAACGTAAAAATTTTTTATCTCTTCTAACAAATGCATTTCTCGATACTTAAATTTGTGTTCTTTTCTTTATAGTGACAGTATTTACCACCTCAATGAAGAGCTTGTTGGTCAAAGGGAAGATTTGATAAGTGAGAATTTACAAATTACAATTATAAGAATGTCGGTTGGGGCAAAAACATGAAAATAAAAATAAAATAAAATAACCCATAACTTATACTGGGCCTTTTAACAAACATTACTAGAGAGCTCCAAGTTGCTATGAAAAATTAACTAGCCCATATGATGAAGCCTTGCCTGCCCATGCTTTTCTTCTGGGCCTCATAAATCTATATAACCTATATATCTACGTAAATATATAAAAATAGGAGCGAAAATATTTTTTCAGGGAAAAAAAAACTTAGATCTGGGAAAAAAGGGGGGAGTCAGCAGTTCTGAATGTGTAAAATTAAACGTTTTAATTGGTTAAATATAATGTCGTTGAGGATTTTGATTGAGTCAGTATTTGAACTTTGAAGTTAATTGTTTAATTTGAAATGCCAGTACAAATTATAATCAACATTAAATGAATGCCGTTAATTCACCGTAATATAATTAGAATAATACTAATATATTATTAACAATGATGTCATAACTACTGTTAAAAGGTAGAATTTACCCGCAGCTTTCAAATTTTAACATGAATTTTTTTCCCTTGACATGATGGAACGTTGATATGAAGACTAGCTTGGACACTATTTGTAAGATTATGCATTAAAAAAACAATTTGGGCTTGCAGTGATTCTCTTTTCCTATGTTAAACTGTACCTCGGTGACCTCTCGTCCTTAGGTTTAACTCACGTGGGGTTGGTCTTCCTCACCTTTAGGGTGTGTTTGGTTTGAGAGGAGAGTGAGGAAAGAAAGGAATTGACCAAATTGTCATCAATGAAAGGAATATTCTTTTTTGTTGAAAGTATATTTTAGGAATATTAAAAAATTTCCATGGGTTTTTTTACTTTTTATTTTCTTAAAAAATTATTTTAATAGGTAGAGAATCTAAAATAAAGATAATCTCTCAACTAACATATTTTTAAAAAATAATTTTTTCATTTAAAAAATGACAGTTGAAAAAAAAATAAATTTGGACCGTCCAAATCTCATCTACCTATCCTAAAGATAGGTAGGGAAAGTGGATCATGGACGGAGGGAGTATCTTCATATTTCTTTCTGCTAAGAAATAGAAAAGCATCTTCATATTTCTATGCTTTAGTTGGGATTAATCCCCTACGCTTTAGTTTTTTCTTTTTAGGTATTAGCTTTCTCTTGTAAAAAAACAAAAAACAAAAAAACAAGAAGAAGACATATTTCAGAAAAGAACATTTGTGAAAATACTCCCTACCACTTTGCGCCTCTCCTATTCCTATATCTTTCAATATTATTGGTTGGCAATGCTTTTCATGGAACTTTTTTTTTTCTTTAATGCTATGATTTTAAAATAACCAAAAATCCCTGCAACCTCTCAAATGAGTCATGTGTTTGATTGGAAGTTGAATATGTCAATTATTTCATTAGCCTCAATTATTTTAAATAAAAATGACTAAGTACAGGATAGGATTTCCGATCATTCAAATAAATATTGATGTAAAGAAGTACAACATACGACTAATGTAGTTGAATGTACGTTCTACTAGTTTCAGCCAAGAATTGCAATCCTAAGCTAAATCATTTTTTTCAGATTGAATGTTCCAATTCAAATTAATATCACCTACTGCTTCTTGAAATCTTCCACTTAAAAATGATTCATTGAATATCTCCGGTTCCCTACTTCCTCCTTCACTGCAGACAACGACGGCCAAAATTTTCATGCCTTCCACTTTCGGAATCTCAGCTCAATGCTAATCTACCCGTTAATTAGCCCACGTAACCCCCAAAGTATTTACACCAATTCAAAATTTTCTGTTACGGTTGAGATCGGAACCCGATTGTCTGACTCGGGTATTTGAATCCATACGGGTCAATGGAGTTCGAGAATCCCACGTTCGAATTCGCCTGAAAGTACCCGCCAGAATTCTCCACTCGGCTCCTCCCTCCACTTCGAGCCCCATCCTCCACTGAGTTCCCAAGCTTCTCCGCCTTCGGTGCCGGCAACGCCGTGTGGCTGAGCTGAGAGATGGAAGGGACAAAAAGGTCATTTCCCGGGTTATAATTCACCATCCCCTGACCCTGACTTCCCGGAACGAAGTCGGGTACCGAGTTAAGCATCGCCGGGTTGGCCCAGTCCACAAGATTTCCGGCGCCATGATTATGGAAATTGAGCTTCTCGTCTTGTGGTAGCGCCTTCAGTGAGTTCATACGCGGCAGGTTGAAGCTCCGGTCCTCGATCTCCGGCAACGATTCCAGCATGTCATCCAACTGCGACGATGACGACGGAGAAGACCCGTTGCTGTAACTATAATCTTTGCTTGAAACGCTTGAAAGCATATTCTTCTGCGCGCTCAAATTCTTCTTATAAATTCGACACAGAACCCAATCATCAAGCTGCATCGTCAAAGAATCCAAGAGGAATAAGAAACTCCATAACCAAAAACAGAGAACTATCGGCACGAAAAACAGAGCATGTAAGGATTATACCTTGGAGCTACCATTCTTTCTGGAATTGTAGAGAAGGCGATACTCGTGCATGATCCAATTGGTTTTGGTTCCTTTGGGTGCTTTCCCTATGTAGAAAACCAGAGATTTTTTTATGCCAACCTTCCGGCCTTCGGTGGTAATGATCTTATCGGTTCCGGTGGCTTTCCAGTATCCAGACCCGGCAACTCTGTTGGGTCGAGACCCATTCGGGTACTTCCGGTCTCTGGGACTGAAAAAGTACCATTCTTTCTCACCGAAAATCGCTTTGCCTGCATAATTTGCATCAAACATCATCAATTTAGCAAAAGAATAATCAGAACAACAAAAGATTCTTTCGAAGATAAGGGAATGAGTAATTACTCGGTAAGACCCATGGGTCGAACTTATACAAGTCAATTTCGCCTATAATTTGCAGAGAGAAATGGTGGCCAGCAACTTTCCGGCATAGATATTGAACCAGAAGCTCCTCGTCAGTCGGATAAAACCGAAAACCCGGAGGCAAACTCAGTTGGGCAAGCGGACCGGTCGTCGGAAATCCCATTTTCACACATACACGATGAAGAAGATCGAACAACAACAAGAGCAAGAAGAAGAAGCTCGAACTCTTCCGAATAAATTTTTCCCCTTTTGTTTTTTTAATCAAATAATACGAAAGATGTGGTCGTTATTTATATAGCCGACACACGCCCCGAGATAAGTCCGGTGATGTTTGTCTCACTGTATTGGTGGGCCCCATAATAGTTATTAGCTTGTCATAGCTAGCCGCGTACCCCAATTTCCAAAAGGACGACGCCACCATGCGACCGACCTTATCTGATCCTATCTATTTACGGCAGTTCAATGCATTGCAGATCCTCGTCAAAGGACAAATGGTAAATTTCCGTTTATATCAGCTGTTATACCCTGCCATCTGTCTGTTAGAATAAGGAAGAAGTTGCAATTTTATATATAATTTTTACCTTGAGGAACACCCAACATCATAAATAGGGTTAAGGTGCTTCCAGTATTATAAAGTATTTTTTTATATGCATCTAGTGTTTAAATTATTTTGTGGTATATCCAATGCCTAAAATATTTTTTTGGTGTACCAAACACCCTAAAGTATTTTTTAAGTGTGTCCATTATCATCAATTTATTTTTTATACATCAAACACTTTCAAATGTTTTTAAATTTCAAGTGTATCCAATACCCTAAATTAGGGTTAAGGTGTAAATTTATTTTGGAAATCGCAAATGTGTGTTCTCAAGTTATGGATTTAACATAGTATAAATAGATTTGACAAGAGATTGCGCGGCACATAGTTGTTTGTGTTGTGTGGTCAGTGTTGCATGAAACACCTGTATTGGTTATATACACTACTATAATGCAAGGTTAAACTCCCTGTATTATAATATAGATAAACTAGGTCAACCATCATACATCAATTGTATAGGAAGGTTGAAGAACAATGTTATCTTAGAAGTATTTTTAGATTCAATATGGCCTCAGACGTGTTGAAATAAAGCAATGTTTTTGTTTTCTGTCAAAAAATTTACGATCAATGTCAAATTTGAAATAATATTGGGTAACATTGCCACGTTTTAAAATTTTTGGGATGACTTTGAACTTAAAAAAACTTTTAGGTAACATTGCTCTTCTATGAAAACTTCTGCAAAAAATTTGTACCTTAACCCCCTAAATTACTGAAATTGCTAAGTGCTTTAAGCCTTCTAAATATAACACATATTTTTCATATTTCTTAATATTTTCTTAATTTACCGATATTGATATTCCTTCAATAATAATCAAGGAAATGAGGAAATGAGAGATTAAGGAAAATGAATAATATGTTTTAAAAAATACATATCATGTTACATGACTGATTGCTTTAGCTTTAGTGTTAATACTCTCTCAATAATAATCAAGGAAGAGAGAAAATGAGATAATTAAGAAAAATGAGTAAGATATTTTTAAAAGATACATACCATATTACCATATTACGTGATTGTTGTTTTAACTTTTTAAAAGTATTTTTACCATTTATGAGATAAATATATTAAAAGAGTTTTGTTTCAGCTTTAAAAAAAATACTTTGAAAAACACTTTTGAGATGTTCTTAAATGAGCATGTAACCTAATTTAAATTTTTGTATAATTAAATTAAATAAATATAACTTATATTAATCAATAAGAGAGAAGGTAGAGGAGGAGTTTATCATTTGAAAAGATGGCAGAAAAAGGAGTAACCGGTCAGCGGGGACACGTGTCGGTGGGAGAGGAGGGTTCTAGAAGGTCGAAAGAGGCTTGTGTTGGGTGGGAAATTCGTTTTTCACGCATGGGTTTAAACCACGTCGGCGCAGAGGAAGGGCACGTGTCCGCAGGAGGGAAGGAGAGTTAGGCCGGAGGTATGAAAGAGTATAAAGCTGGTGGGGTGGGAGTGTATTTTGGCGACACGTAGCATCTGAAATACTCTTTTTTGGCTCTGTATTCTTCTTTTTGGAGTCATGATGCTCTTTCCTTTATGAGCTGATTAGGTGTTTGTTTCACTCATCAACCTCCAACGAGAAGGTTACAAGCATGAAACGGAATTGACGTGGAAATTATATTATTTTTTAGTATACATAAAATAAAGAATTCGAATGAATTTTTTTTTAATATTAGATTAAAAATATATAAAAAAATGACTTTGTTGAATAATGATACATACTAAATTCAATAAAAATGGCCCCACCAGAAAAATCTATAGTTTTATATATCTATATCCTTTATACAAATTCTCTTGCTGGTATTAAATTTCATTTTCCCCCCCTTAAAAAATGTAATAACTCTTTGAGGGCTTTGAATTGTATTGGTGATGGTAAGGTCACATTCTTTTTTGTTTATCACGATAATTTTTTTTACAATATTCCTGTTTCATGTAATTTTTTTTTCCCTAGATTTATATTCAAATCTAAATGATTCAGAGATAATAATCCAATGGGAGTGATATTTCAGAAATTTTTGTAACAAATTATTAACACATTGACTATAAATAAATAACTTAATTTTTTTTTAAAAAAATGGCATGAATTAAGTAACAAGCTCCTATAATTAGAATTGGAGAATGATTGTGAGTTAGATAACAACTTTCTAAGTCCGACATCCCCACTCCACCCATGTTAATTTTTCCAAGCCAATTCACACCAAAAAAAAAAAGGGGAGAAAATGCATAATAAATGTTTAATATTTTTCATATATTAAAAGGATTTTTTTGAAAAGAAAATAAAAAGGTATATACCCAAGGAGCCTACAAGAGTTGTTTTTAGAGGAAAGATAAGAATGTAACGTGGATTGTGACGGTAAATAATTTGGAGTGGTCTAAAGAACTGGATTGTTCTGCTTTGATGGTTGACGTTTTAGAGTTTTGTGAACGTGGAGAATATCTGCTTTTTTGGATTATTTAAAAAGAAAAAGAACCCTAAGATATGAGCGGGCTTTATGGTGAACGTTGATTTTCCGGTCAAAATCCACATTCAAAAAAAGTAATCCAAATAAACAAACCGTACGTGGAAGATTTGTGATTACCCAAAGTAGAATTTATTTCGCTATTTAACTCATTCACGATTTTTCAACGTTGTTGAATCATCCCACAAGTTCGACACGTACATACATATTCGTGGTAGTGAAAGTATTCCTTTTTTTGAAAATAGGTTTTATCAACTTGGGATGCAAACTTCAAAGGTCTCATAGTTATTACCAAACATTGTGATCGTATCAACGCCATGTTATCATCACATCAATGTCACATTATTTATAAGAATTTTTACTTACATTGACAATCATTTTAAGAATTCTTTTTATTTATGAAGAAAACTACAAGGACGATATATTTATCAAATGTAACAAGGTTATACATCAATCGGTATTTGGTTTGAGGTTTGTGTTGTGTCTCCCAACTTAAATATATTTTCTAAAACCTAAATTTGAGACTCGGAAAAATCTAATAAGACTGTACATTGTCAGACCAACTATATTGATTCTTCAAATAATATTTAGTTCCTCATAATTGTTGTCCTTTTCTTATTACAGAAAGTTACATTTCAAAAGTTTAACAGGAGAATAATCTCTCCTTGAAGAAATGTCTCATTAAGATTTAAACTTTGAAAAAGTACTAGTAACTCTTGCAACTCGATAACTCGTGTTACTTAAAGGGATTAGAAATCATTTTACTGTGACGAACGCCGAGTTGATGGAAATCATTTTAACATTATATAAAATAAAGTAGTTGAAATATATATATATATATATATATATATATATATATATATATATATATATTATTCTTACAAGCAAAATAATTGAACTAGTTTCACATCTAAATTATATTAACCTTATACTAATCAACAGTGAAGATGTCATAGACGGAAACGGTAAAAACTGAGGTAGTAAGAATATTATAACAACGTAAATGAATGAGCAATATTTGTTTGACCAAAAAAAAAAAAAAAGAATGAGCAATATTTGAAGGTTGAGGCCACGTGGGGGAATTTGGAAGGGAAGAAGGGGTTGAGTTAGCTGAGGGATCCAATAATTTTGGGAAAACAATGCGACATCTCACGACACCTGTCCTTTCATTGACTTTGATTGTTTTGTAACCTTTTGATGTTCTTATCCAAACTCAAAGCCACTTTTCTTTTCTTTTCTTTTTTAACAATAACATAAAGCCATTTACTCGTTCCAATTCTTAATATAAGACGGTTAATTTTAAAAAAAAATTAAAAAATTTAATTATATTACTTTATAATATTTATATTTATCATTTTTTTCTAAATTAATTTATTTAATTTAGAAAATAGTATATAATTTAGTAATATATATTATGATTAAGTAATTTATTTAACTTTCTCTTTATCTTTGAAAAAATTAATTAAATCTTATATTAAAGAAGCGATGAAATAATAATAATGTTGT
Organism: Acacia confusa; assembly: GCA_037074495.1. NCBI lineage: Eukaryota > Viridiplantae > Streptophyta > Magnoliopsida > Fabales > Fabaceae > Acacia > Acacia confusa. Next base: position 9,894,343 of record CM073509.1, read on the forward strand.
TTTTTGCCAGCAGAAAAAGCTCTTTCATTACAAATCAGCCACGCTTACACTGTACAGATACATAAGAGTCGGAAATGCCTAAAAACAGAAAATGAGGAAAAAAAAAAAAAACAGGTGTTCAAATATAACAGTTCAAAAACCAAAGAGACAGATGTGCAAAATCTGTCATTGCTACTCAATCTGGAGGACACGATCCTTCCAAGCTCAGTACTAATAATATTTCTAGACTTATTATTAGACACGCGTAATTGCCTAATTGAATTAAAGGTAAAGTAGTTAAATCATTAATTTTATTTAAAAATAAAAAATAATTTTTTTCATATTTAAAACCTTAATTAAATTTCATCTGTCGAGGATATAGTAAAAAATCACATCGGACTATAAATAGAAACAATCTTTAAAAAAAAATGTAATTAGTAATCTGTGTCCTATAAAAAGTACCATATATTTTTATTAAAATTTATTTCTGAAATTGCTGAAAGACTAGCCTTTTCTAATTAAGTAGATTTTACTGTGAGGAGATTATAACTATCTTTATCGTTGATGGTGTAAACTCTAGAGTGTGGATCTTATCGTGAGGGTTGGCTCATCGCTTAGCTCTGAATTTCGATTTTTCCCTTTAATTTTTCTTGGATTTGGGCGATAGATTCTCGTCGAATTTTTGTTGTATATCTTTTCGTCTATAATACACATACACATATAATCTTTGAATTTTTTTTGGCAAGAGAAAAAAATATTTGACTTGAATTGCAGGCATATTGAAATTTTATTGTGCGGCAAAATCCAAGTTTGATTTGCTTATTCTCTTCACATGTTTATTTCCTACGATGTAATAGAGTCTCAATTGTGGCCCAAAAAAAATGTCTCAATTTGGGGTTTTATGAGGGTTGTCATAATAATCACTGTATATCAAAGACTAGTCCTGTATATAATATATTCAACAACAAAAAATTCTTATATACTCAAATAATTCAAATTAAATAATAAATACTTACTTAAGAAACGGGCTTTGCCCTTATGGTAGCTTCAGCTGGTATTATATTGTTGCTATTTTTATGTACTTTTCATATTTAAATTTGGAATTTTGAGTCGTTCCTATAAAAATTTATTCAAGTTTAGTTCTTATAAAATTTAAAGCATGGGTTTCATTGTTTCTTCTTTTTAAAATTATTTTACCTTCAAAATCGAATTTATTATGATTTATACTTGTAAATTGTCTCGTGAGCCAACTGTGTTAAAATTTTAAACTAATAATAAACAATTTTTTTCCCCTCCATATATTAGAAGGAGATAAGTCTCCATTTCTCACGGAGGATAAAGTTGGACCCAAAAAATAATTAAAACAATAATATATTGGTATGCCACGTTGAACACATGGGTTGAAAATTAAAAAGGAAAAAATTGTGAAGAAGCATTTATGGCTTTATCTTCATAATTCATATTTGAGAGAGAGAGCAATCACGTTAAAAGAATAATTGAAATTTTTTCGTGCATATCGAAATTCTATTCACCTGACTTCGGTACTAGTCATTGATCTAACAATTATAACATTAAAAATAAGCTAGATTAATTCTATATATAGTAATGTATTTGGGAGAGTTCAACTTTTATTCTCTATATATATTTCGAAATATATTAAATGATTAACTCTACATTACTAATTTATTATAATAGTGGATATTCCTTATGTCAAAGTAGTATATTATTGTTTGGGCAAAAACAAAAAAAGTAGTATATCGTTGAACTATTCAAATCGCCGCCGGAGTGAAATTTCAATATCAAAGAATCGAATTTTGATTTGCCTCTCGTCACATGTTTTTATTAATTACTACAAATTTCGCCGCCAAAAGCTGGAGCCGCGAATTTTAATGTTGGGCCACTTCTACCAAAAATTAAACGGAATAAAAAAAAAATTTAACTAAAAAATGTTAGGTTTAATTTTCGGGTCTATCTCTTAATTACAACATTATGTAGAAATGAATCTTGAGATTTTCTTGATTCTCTCTTTGTCTAATAATCTCCGTATAGAGTCCCACTTTCGTCATCCCGTGTGTGGTGAATTGGTGATAACGAGTAGAATTGACTCTTATAGGAGTGCTAGCCCACAAAAACAATAAAAATAAAAAAAATCAGATGGCTTTGCTGCAAAAAATGGCAATATATCGGTAAAAAATTCCATATAAAATATGAAACCTATAGCAAAATATATTATTTATATGTCATCAATAAAGTTTACCGTTTGGCCTCAAATACAGGGCAGTTTTTTAGGGTGTTATAATCTCCAAAATATATACTCCATTTGGTCCCTTATATGGACGCCTTAGAAAAGAAATGGATCGATGACCCTAAATATATACAAGTCATTTGGTGCGTCATTGATATAATTAATTTTTTGTTCAAAATATTTACCCCTATCACAATCTACAAGGTGGATACTTGAAGTCTAATATGTATTAATGGTAAAGTCTCTCGCTAGCGTTTCACTTTGAGACAAAGGTAATAAGCTGATCACCTCTGCCTGGTTTTGGCAAGATGGTTAAATGTGACTTATAATAATTAAAAAAGAAATAGGGTGGGCATATAACTTTTTGAGTCATTAAGCGTCTTTTTCTAAAAAAGTTACTTGGTATTAAATTTGGGATTTAATAAATCATAAGTAAAAAAATTGAGATTTTTTTTTTGGTCAAAGGAATATATATATTAATACTGTAAATTGATATAATACTTGGAAACAAATACAAACAAAGCCAAATTAAATACAACAAAATAAACCAAATACAAAAATAGTCAAGCGTACATTAAAGATTTAAGAGTAGAAGAAGAATCATGGACAATAATGGTCTCCTCGAAGTCCAAGCTTAGAAGTAATAACAAAAAAAGTGTTGGTTGTAAAACTCACTCTAAAGGACACACCTCATTATAAGCATTAACTGCAATTAGAGCAGTTGTACATGTATCCCATCTTGGGATAAAGAACGAACCTAGAAATTCCAACCTCAAAAGCAAGAAGACCCATGATGTCCTGAAAAAAACTTATGCTCTCCGATCAAGTAGATTTGGTGACTTTGACCACACACCTAACAACACCTCTTTAAATCTTCCCCCGAAAAACGCAGATCCAAGCTACCAAGAGATAATCGGATCTAATAACATTCAAATAACCATCCAACCAAGAGGATTTGAACACAGATTTTACAGATTTGTTTATTTTCTGAGATAAGATCACCACAAAAAAACTTAAAACCACAAAAAAAAAAAAGAAACAAAAAATAGATAAATCTCACATCCGCAGATCAAATCTAGAGAAGGAGAGGAAAGAACTCACCACAAAGACGAGAGAAGACCACAACTGACAAAACTCAAAGTGAGAGAACCGCAGATGAAAAATCTAGACTCCACACTACAACTCTGACTCGTCTGTGGTATGAAAATGAGGCTCGCCGGTAACATATGATAGAAACACAGGCCACCGACAAGAGGTGTTGAAGTTGGGAGCACGAGATGCAGAGGTAAAAAAATTGAGATGAACAAGAGCATAGGTAAAAATGTCACGTAGTATACTTTTATTACAAATGAAATGACTAACGTGCTTAACTAACTTGATGGTAATTTTATTAGCACGTGTATTGTTTAGCATAGATGTAAGTAATATACTATATTCAGTCCTAAATATAGGATCTGGGTTAATTTTTTTTAAAGAAATTAAGGAAGCTAATTAAATGAATATAAAGTATTTATATACTTTTTAAAACTAATTTATTTGACTTATAAACTAATATATACTATAATGATATACAACATATGATATGATTAAGTAACTTATTAAGCTTCTTTAATCTCTCCAAAAAAAAAAAGGTCAATTGGAGCTTTTATTTAGAATAGGAGGTAGTATAGATTAATAGGTAAGGTGAAAAGAGTATAATAAAAAGTATGGGCAAGCGATCATTATGGTCTATCCCCCAAATCTTTCAATCCTCAATTAAGCAGCATTACCCTTAACAAGGAACATGGGATAGTCATCCTAGAGGAACTTAGAAAATATATGGGCTCCATCGATTCAGCCGATTATATTGAGACACCTTTAGTTAGAAGAAGACCCGCGATGAATGCGAATATTACTGTAGTTGCACTTCATGCTTTTTCATTTACTGAGTTTACTGACAATTTATGATTATTTTGTAGATCCAAAGATGGGGAGGAAACCACGCTACATGAAGATGGTAGAAAGGGAGGAGGTTGCTAAGGGCCCTGGCCAGACTACAAAGAGGATCGCTCCTGAGGCTGGGATAGGTAAACAACCGATCCCTCCAAAAAGGTCCAAGACATTCAAAGGGACCTCGACTCCTAAATCCACGGGCAACTCTGCTTCATCCGCCGAGGTTCCGACTTTGGAGCCCCCCATGATTCCTTCTACGTCCACTTCAACTCCGTAAGTGAAGAAGAACCCCCCTTCGCCTGCCATTATATTAACTAGGTCTTATCTCTGGGACCATGGAATGGACAAAAACAGTCGGCCCAGTCTTCATCCTCTGAAGAGCTTCTTTAGGCTTGAGCGTATCACTGATAAGAAAGATGATGAGCTTATCCAGATTGAGCGCAACGTTATAAGGGCGGTGGGTTGGCTCAAGTCGTGGCCCATTTTAAAAATCAGTGGGCTGATATAGCGACGAAGTTGGAGTCTGTTGAAGAAATCTAACTTCTACTGGAGGAAATGGATTACCGCAATGCCATTTGGAGGCAAGAGGAAGGACGAAGAATGTAGCAGATGCTCGACGAGCAAATAGGCCGGGAGGAACATGAGGGTCAAAGTAGTTAATGCTCAAAATTCTGCCAAACCATGGGATCACTCAAATTGAATTCGAAGTGCAAATCAAATTTGAACCCTATGCCCTTAATGCTGACAATGGCTTTCCCTTCTCCATCACACCTTTGTTTTCCTCAACCAAAGTTGAACCCTAAGGTGTAGGAGAGGATGATCTTCCTAAGGACGCTGTCTTTGAGAGATCCACCTTTTGCCATTGTCAGAGACAAAGAAAAGGTAAAGGTGGGGAGGATCTCCATGCGACTGTGTGTGAGAGAGGGCAAGTCAGAGAATGACAAAGAGAGCAGAGCAGGTGAAGAAAGATATTTGCGACACTTTAAGCATCCCAATTTATAATTGGGACACATAAAGTAGACTGTAGACTATTTTTGACATATCAATTCTTAAAGGGACGCCAAAAGTAGTGCTCTTGACGCCAAAAGCTCTACTTTTGGCATTCCTTTAGAGTTAGGATGCCAAAAGCCCATAATTTTGGCGTCCTTTTTTTGAATTGGGATGCCAAAATCCCCTTGATCTTTTGGCATTCCTTTTCTAATTAAGATGCCAAGAGCATACTCTTGGTGTTTATTTTTGTTAATGGGATGCCTAATATGTCAAAATTCCTCCATATAATTACAAAAATACCAATGCCTTTATTGTTTATTTCCTTTTTTTAAAATAAATGTTTCTCAGGGAAGTAAAATCTATTATTTGTACTTGTTTATTAAGGAAACTAATTAGATTACATTAAAATGTTTATATTTATTATTTTTTCTTCAAACAATTTTGCTAACATATATAAACTAACATATAATCTAATGGTGCTAAACATATAATATAATTAAGTAATTTATTCAGCTTCCTTAATTTTTTCTAAAAAAGATTCAACTCTATCTTATATTTAGAATCAGAGGGAGTATATGATAGTACTTTTGAATGAATTTCAAAGCACGTGTATTTTCACAAACATCTACCCAACATGATGAATTTCAAATCAACTCTGTAATCACAATGTCAACCAATTAATCATTTCAAGCGCCAATACCTTCAACTTCACCATAACTTTGAAGGCAATTATACCATGTAAAATTTATAAATGGTGCTACACCTGTTTTGGGCTCCATGCATTTTTTATTTTAAGTTTTCCACATCATTCATTTGGGTTATTTTATTCCTTTATTATTGATCTTTTACACATTTTAAAAGGGTTGGGATGCCAGAGATATAAAGTAATGGACTAAACGGGAAAAGACGTATGATTTTATTTTTTTTATAAAAAAAATTAAGGGTGTTCATGAGTTGGGTTGGAAATGTTATTTATTGATCAAGATTTGAAAACAATATTATTTCAAATTATAAATGGACACTCAATAATTATATAATGCTTTTATGTAATATTAATTTAAAAATTATAAATAAATTAGGATATCGTAATTTTACTAAATTTTATGATAATCATTTTTTTTTTAAAAAAAATCAATGTTTATAAAGATAAAGAATTCAAAAAAATAAAAAAAGAAATAAAAATATTCAATATATATTTGTTCAGATGGATCAAACCCCAACCTGGTATATATACAGGCCAGTTCTCTTTTAACAAATTTTCTCATTTCGGCCGGGCCCAATTCAGATATATTACAAGCTAAAACTAATATTACGGAAAAATTTATGCTTTGGTATTGTCAATTTTTTGTCCAATTTATGAGGGTCTTCAAATCTACAAGAATACAACCCACTATTTTCTGTGAGGAAATCCGTGTTCAGGAAATAATAATACAAAAAAGGCTTAACTAGACATGTTCGGCTTGTTGAAAGGCTTTTCCTTAATAAAACACAGACTTTATTAGGCTTTTCCTTAACAGGGATTCTTTTTTTTTTTTTTTTTTACCCATTATCTAAGTGTACTTTTTAGTTTTTATGTTAGTGCTCGTTTGGGAAGCATAGAAAAGTTTCTTTTAAGCACTTTTCTATAAGGCAACACATACTCAATCACTTTGAACACCATAAAATTATTTCTAAAAAGTTAGACCAGACAGGTACTAAGATTGATGACAAAACGCTCTCTATATGGTCACAGAAAATGCACACAAGTTCGTCTTCTCACGTTAATTTATATTTGAGGACACAGAAACACAGAGAAAACTAACCCAGTTTCTTTGTGACCCCAATCCTCATAAGGGCCAAATAAGCCAAAAGTCTGTAACCTACAAGCATTATCCCTAAGGCCAAAGCAGCCAAAATTTGTCCTTCCAAACCAACCCCAATTTGCTTTATAGAAGGAAAATCCGCAACCAAACACTCATGCCCTTCAGAACAAGGGTACGTGTCCCTAACACCATACTGAGATCCGACAAAGAGCTTGAAAGTGTAATGACTAATAGACAAGTACTTAATCCAAGCTATAAACTTTGGCACATTTTGAACATAAAACCCAGCAGCTAGCATGAAGCTAAGCATTATCACAGAACCAAGTGTTGTTGCTGTTTTCTGATCCATGAGAGAAGCACCTAAGGCTAAGCCTAGGCCTTGTGAGACTAGGACAGTGAACAAGAGGCTAAGGAGAGTGAAAAAGAAGCTTAAGAAGTTGGGGTTTAAGCTTGCCATCCAATAGGTTATGATAAGAAAGATTGTGGGAAGTACTAGCTCCATTGGAAGATCACCAACCATTCTTGACATGAAGTATGAAGAGAGCCTGTAAGTTCCTGAAGATCGTTCTTTCTGAAGCATCATGAGTTCTTGCGGGAAGGTGAAGATGGCTTGGAACATAGGGACAAAGCCCCAGAAGCCTACAATGAAGAACAGAAGCCCCACCTGCAAAAAAAAAGAAAAAGAAACACACACACACAAGTTCTGATATATGTAACAGGAAAATCTTTTGATTCATATATATTTCATCCATCTGTCTTTAATGTATGGCCTAATTAGAAAGCTGATGTTGGGAGAGTGGATGTCTGTGGCGCCGCCCTCCCTCATGTCCACCAATTTTCCCCACTTCCCAACTATTTTTTTCCTTATTTATGTGGACGTAAAAATAGTGACATTTTGATATTTTATAAGAAGAAAAGGATAAAAAATATTGGTTTCAATTTTTTAAAGATTTTACAAAAAAATCTGCATAGTTTCTTTTTCATTAAAATGATTAAATCTTAAATTATAGAAAATTGAAAACATCATATTTTGCCCATGAGATATTAACATATTACTCATTTTATGTAATCTAATGATAAAAAAAACAAGGAAAAAACATTTTGGAAGTGGGGGAAAAATTTGGATGTAGCATGGAAAGTGCAGTAGACAATACCCTCTTTTAATTTTGGACCAAAATGTAAGATATATTTGTTATATTTATCAATCTTTTTTCTAATTTATATTATGATGCTTCCTCAATAATAATTAAATAATAAAGGGATGAAAGAGTTGAGGAAAATGATTAAAGTGTTTTTGAAAAAACAAGTCATATTAACTAATTCAACTATCTTTCTTAATCTAATTATTAAATTAGGTAAATAGGACAGGGAGTATATTTCTTTGGAATAACTGAAGGGAGAAAAGAGTAGTGTTATTACTTGATCCTGCAAGTGTGATATATCAGACTTGTACCATAAAAGTCCACAGATAATAGCGACGATGAGTATCTGACAAATCTTGAGGGTAGAGAAGGATTCGTGTCTTCTCTCTTTGACTCCTCTTCTAAGTAAAACACAAAATTGCTGGCTCCAAGTCGTAGGCCATCTCCCAAATTCTCTGTCTTGATGTTTATTATCTTGCTGATGACTTTGACCAGAGTCTCCCCTTGAGTCAAGCATTTCTTTCAATTGAGGCTCAATGTGTTTCGTGTATTCAGATTTCAATTTGCTCTTTACTAAACCATGATCTTCTGTTGATTCATCTGAGTAGACACCTGCAAGGAAATTTCATGACTGTGTATATATATCCATCTATATATATATGTATCAGCTCAGAAGTTTTAGCGCTAAAACTAAGAAAGAAAAATCACACATATGTACAGGCATGCTTATTTTCAATCTGGCCTTGTCCAAATTCTTTAGTGACATTTTTGTAGTACAATAATGTGGCTTGAGTTGAAGTTATATCAAAAGATTACTCTACAAGATAAGAGTACCTCAAAATTCTCTTATATATCTAATTTTCCCCAAATTAAGATTTATCAATTATAATCACTGCATTACATATCATTTGCAAATTAAACCGGTAAGAAAACGTTTTTGGGAGATTTACTCTCAATTAGACTTGAGAATACTCGAATTTGATCCATTCATGATAGCTATATCAAAAAATGAAAGCTAATATAAAACTTTTTGTTACATACAGCAGAAGATGGAATAAAAGAAATATTGGAATGACGTAATTAAGATGGGATAATGTATATTTTTACATAAATTGGGCATTCTGATCAATCTTTTAAGATTAAAACTAAAGAGAGACATACCATTTGCAAGATCCAAGAGGAAGTCTGCAGGGTTCATGGCAACAGCTGGGGAAAATCCAACATTAGAAAAGTACTTGATGGCTTCAGAACCTTTACCAAAGTACACTGAGCTTCCTTCAGATAGTAACATAACCTTGTGAAACATGTAATACAATCTACTAGAAGGTTGGTGTATAGTCATAACAACAGTTTTGCCCTTATTTGCTAGCTCCCACAAACACGACACGATCCTTTGAGCCGTGGTTGAGTCGAGGCCAGACGTAGGCTCGTCCAAGAAAAGCAGGCTAGGGTTTACAAGCATTTCTTGCCCAATGCTAACCCTCTTCCTCTCCCCACCAGAAACACCTCTCAAAAGAGTGTGCCCAATTATGCTATCTTTACAATTGGTTAAACCTAATTGTGTTATGACACTCTCAGCCTGCAAAATCTTCTCTTGTTTGGTGAAACTATTGGGAAGTCTGAGGAGTGCCGTGAAAACTAGGGTTTCTGTTACAGTCAAGTGAGGGTAGAGAACATCGTCTTGGGTTACAAAGCCTGTGTTTCTCTTCATTGAGTTGGAGAACTTTTGGCCATTGTAGGTTATGGTCCCTTGAAGCTTCCCGCCACCGAGCCGGCCGCCCAAGGCCGTTAGTAGGGTTGTTTTGCCACCCCCAGATGGACCAAGCATGGCCAAAACTTCACCTGGTTCAATAATGCCACTCACTCCCTTAAGGATTATTTTCTCTTCTTCTTTATTTCCCTTTTTCCAAAATGATGACAATCCTTGTTTCTTGTTCTTGATTCTGTACACAACATCCTCGAACTTCATTTTGTTTAGCAACAACAAATTCATCAGTGAAATTGTTCTACAAACTACAAACTATATTTTATATTAAGGTCATCAGAACAGGAGGTAGTATCAGATACGGTAATTAGGATATGAGAGAAGACATCTATTTTGACATATTAATGAGAAATAAAAATGAATTAATTAAGAATCTTGTTTGAAAATCCATGAGCTTGAAGATTATTTATAATTATGAGATTACCTTAAGAGTGACAGGACGATTCCTCTTCTGCAAAATATCTGAAGCTGCTCCATTAGATGTTGGAGCCTCAATGTCTGTCATCTCTTTATCCATATTCGCTTGATATATATATCTATTGATCGCGAAATTATAATTTCTACAGAGAAATTTTTCTAGAATTGAAGATAGATGTTGAACATGAAGGTATAGAATGCCACAGTGATTTGAACACGAGAGAAATTAAACGAGAGGGATAGGGGTTTTCTTCAAACTCTGGTTCAACACTTTTCCAATTTGAATGCTTTTTTGAATGCTGTTTCGATTTGTTCTGTTAAACATATGCTTAAAATAAGCACGGTTGAAGTAAAATATATAGGTGTTTTGATTTGGTATACAGTAAAGAAATAATATCTCAAAAATAAAATTATATAAAATCGACTATTTCGAAACAAATTCTTCGTGGAAAGATGTTTAATTATAGTATATAGGAGTTTAATTATAGTATAATTCGATTAGTACAGGGAACAAATAACATAAAAATAACAGACTGTAAATAGGAGAAATACTTATATTCTCCACGAATATCACAGTATCTAAACTCTAAATTGTAATATCCCATTTGAAAACAGCGGAATTTTTTTTTTAAAAACCAGTGATTAGAGTCGAGCATTCTAGCAAGTGAGTAACTGAACCTTAAAGATATATAACCACAGTGTAATTGTTCTAACACAGTCATCCAATACCCAAAAGAAGACAAATACATAAACTAGAAACATAAAAACTTCGTCTTGCATCCTACATCGTCTGCTTGCCCCTATCTCCACTCCTTGGTTCGCCCAAACCTGAAGCTACAGCTGAGATCCAATTATCATTTGGATCTCAGGTAACGGTTAACCTTATGCTCAAATAAAACAGTATTTGGACAACAGCTAATCATAACACATAACAACAATAAATCACTACATAAGCACACATCAGATGCATGATCACAACATTGACAGAACATAAGCACAAAGCAGTATGTAAAGTCCCACAATATGTTTGCACATAACTAGTGCCACGACGGCCCATCGTGTCCCCAGCGCTAGGAAAACCCAATGGCGTGATCAAGACTATAACCCGTATAAAGCTGTATGTATAATTGACAACCCTAGGCAGAGCCTCAGTATATAAACATGTCTATACATATATGTATATGAGCAGCATAAGAGTTAAGGTTACAATACGCGTCTGTACCTCCGTTGATGATATCTGGCACTTTCGCCTACTTATGGTACGTTTGACAGCGGTATGACGGCAGTACGACAGCGGTGACAACGGAAACAACGGTTCATGATTTCGGGTATCCTATAAGGATAATATCACCGATATGAATATCTAAGATCATAACAGGCATTTTAGGTACAAATTACCATTTTGCCCCTAGTTTGATTACTTGGTGGAATTTTGCCAAAGCTTCGCTATTTTGACTCTAAACTCCCAAAATTTTGCTATAACTTTTCCTCTAACCTATTTCTGAGATAAATATCATGTTTACTCCTAAACATGATATCTAAGCTAACTTGAAAAATTAGAGACTACCCTAGCAATTCTACTATAACTACCGAAAGAACTACTGAAACAAAAAACTAAGGACCGAAGAACTTACCCAAAGCTTTGCTATGAACTTCTTACTCCTCCTCTAGAGCTTCTCTCTCTAACTTCTCTCTAGGATTGTGTGTGAATTGGTGAAGAATGAAGAGAAATGAAAGGGCTATTTATAGAAAAAACGGATGGCGTTTTCATAATTTCTTTGAACTTCGTCTGGACAGATTCTGACCGCTGGATCGCATTTTTTGAAATGGGTTGATCTTGGCCATCCACCTATTTGGCCGACCTCCCCCTCCCCCAAGAAGATAAAATGATGACATCATCATGCTTATGTCATCTTGCTTTATGGGCTTTTATCCGATAAAGCTCCCAGTTTGGTGCCCTAATCACGTAATCGTGGAAAATCTCAAAATTCCGGAAGCAAGGCCCTGAAGGTCTTTTCTTCCTCTTTCAAGATACTTGGGTTATCTAAATTTTTGATCCCATTAAGGACATTCCGTTGCCTGCCGAACATTTTCAAACAAACGCTGTTGGTTACGGAAATTTCATCTGCCGACGTCAACTTCTGGATAAAAGTCCACTAATCAATAATATACTCTGGTTTTTCTCAACTCATCCCTGGATTCTAGTTTATGAATTATTTTCTATAGGTTCTCATTTTAACTATCTACTTTAATTCTGCAAAATATCTTCTTATCCTGATCTCCAAATCACTCCGTCGGTTACAGAAATGACTTCGGAGACAGCCTATTTCGAGATAAAAATTCACTTGTCTATAATATACTCTGACTCTAGAAACCTAGTTCATGGTTTTCTAGATAGGATTTTATTTCTATCCGTGGTCATTTATCCTGTTTATTTTTTACTAATATAATATTATTTAACTTATCCTATAATATTATTATTATACAAATATCTTAATATCACTTTTGCATCATCCTTATCCCTCCCCCTAAATTTTCACACACACACACACACACACACACACACACACACACACACACTCTTTATTATTTTCCTATTTTATTAACTATATTATCCTATTTCACTTGCATTTATTTTTCACAAAATTTCCCTATTGGTCCATAAGTAATTACATGGATTTAGGCTTCTAGAATTACTTAAATAATCCTAAGCCTTTGATCTTTATTTTTCAAGATTACATCTTAACCTTTGTTAATTATTTAATTTACTTAATTTGATTCTACAAGTTTAATTAGCACCTTAACCATGAGCTTAACAATTCTTTCCATATTTCCTAGATTTTTGTAACCTTATAAAAATTTCCAAAAATTACCAAATTAATCCCTTACTAATTATTGATATTTTTCTTAATTAAAATTAATCATTTTCTCTCAACAATTTTATTGACATTAATAATTTAAGCTCCATGCAAAATATCAAAAATCATAGTGTCAATTTTGGTTCCAGAATACTTTTTAATTTTTCTTCTTTTTATTTTCAAAGGAAATAATTTATTAAATTGTCTAAACTAAGGACAATATTCTCTCTAATTTTTAATAATTATTCCATGCCTTCTAGAATTTTTTATAATTCTCTTTAGGATGTTTTATGGCCCTAAAGTGCATCTTTCATATTTTTGACAATAAATTTCCTCAAATTTTCCCTTAGTGTTTTCTTTTGAAAATATACTAATCATACAACATGTTGAGACCAAAATCTTCATAAATGAGCATTTTTATTATTGTAACATAATATTCCAGATAATAATTATCCGGGTATTACATAAACTCTGTTCAATAAAAACATAACAATTTAAATCATTTTAATCATAGTTGGCTGATGACTCATGACTCCCCTAAAAAGTTCAAATTTTATCTTTTTTTTCATAAAAAGAAAAACATCTTAATTTGAAAATAAGCTAAAACAAAATTATCAATCAATATTTTTCTCAAAAACAAGATAAAAAAATTTGATTTTTCAGATGAGTCATTAGCCAACTAGAATTAAAATAATGAGTTGTATGGAGTTCAGATGATGTGGCACTCATAGAATACGTAAGTATTTTTGTTTCCACCATTAATTTCAGGATTAATGGAACTATTATTATTGCTCACGGCGCATTAAATTAACAATAGTGGCTGTCACCACATCAGATAATAGCCACATTTTTCGGGGTCAAATAATAGCCACATAATATATATTTAGTAAGCATTTCGATTTATTACTCATCTCTAGCTATCATTAGTTATATTGAAGAGATAGAACATGTCAAATTAAACGATGCAACCAAAATAACAAAGGAAGATAAAAGAAACTAGGTTAATTAGTTAATAAATAAACATAATTAAGCAAATTAAAGTGTGATCTAATACGCAAGTAAAGCTGAGTCGAAACTTCATTATAAAGTGGTGAGTACGTGCAAGCAAATACTTCTTCTGCTCCTAAAAATAAGACATAGTTTTTTTTTAAGAAATTAAAGAAACTAAATAAGTTACTTAATTATATCATATGTTGTGTATCCGTAGATTATATATTAGTTTATTACTCACTAATTAGTTTTGAGAAAAAATAAAAATCAAAACACTTTAAAGCAATTTAATTAGTTTCTTTAATCTCTCTAAAAAAAATTAACTTTATCTTATATTCAGATCTAATTGGAGTAATTAATTAATGTGCGAAATATGGATCAATTTTTAAAAGCCGTGTCCCTTTATGCTATGTATTAAAATTGTGAAGAAATGTTGAAAGAATAAAATTAAAATACCATTCCACAAAACACCATAAAACTTGTGAAAAATATTTTAAAAAATTATACGAAACTAAAAAAGGTCATATTACTTGTTGCGTACATAAATAATGCTGCTTCCTGTAATTTCTATATTTTATATTGATATTGACATTGATTAATTGGACAACCAAAAAGAAAAAATAAGTTTCTCTTCCTACCAAAATTTAATTTTGTTATAAAAAAGAATCACTTTCTTTTGTTTCTTTCAGTTTCATTGAAATGTTGGTAAAAAATTTCACACTTTCTTGCAGTAGTAGAGTTTGCAACTTACAATTGGGTAAGACTTTGTATCGCTTTCTTCTCTGCCTCTCTCTCTATATTCTCCAAAAGGACTTTTTGATGGTTTTTCATGTTCAAAATGACATTTTAGGCAGCACATTCTACAAAAAAAGAAAAGGAAAAAGAGAGAGAGAAGTTTCGGAGAGAGTGATTGATTTTCCAAATATTTTTTAATAACGTACGTAACATTCGAATGTACTTCTTTTCTGGCAGAAACTTCGCGTCAAGAAAAAGATCATTTGAGCATCAGCACTATAAAGAAAGTGTGGAACGAAGGGAAAAAACTTGATAAAGGCAGGCCCATACAACAGATTATGATTGTTTTGGTTTTCTTCCATTAATATTGATTTGATTTCATTGAATCTAAACACAACCAAGAAACGAAGGAGAGGAACTTGAAAAGAAAGCCATGGATTGTTATCAAGAAATCAAACCCAAAAATGCAAATCAAATGTTAGAGACGTACCGGTGGATCGTCTGTTTGAATTTCGAAACTCTTCGGAAAATTCTTTGTATCGCTTCCCAACAGATCTTCAGTTCACTTGCTGAAAATGGCTTTCTCTGCTCATTGATTATATTGTATTCTGTGGTGACGTGACACCTTTATAATATAACTTCTTTCCTTTTTATTTTCGTCGGTTCTCACATTAATATATAAATACAAACTTTTAGTTTCTTAACTAGTGACAAAATAATTTCTAGGGAAAATCCCATATAAGGCTATTTAAAATAAGAAAATTATAAACCATGTTAAACTTAACAAATCTCTGATTAAGTCATTGACTTAGTTTAAAATTTTAAAATATGATTAAAATGACTTTATTACATTCCCCTAGTCTTCTCTATCTTTTCTCATTTTAAAAGAGTTTTATTGTTCTATAACTAAGTTTTTCAATAATTTTGTTTTTATATTAAAATTGAAATTAATAAAATAAAATATGATTTCCCTAAATAGGAACTTTTGTTTCTAAAAGAATCATAAAGAATAATTCAAGCCAACAAATAAAAAGAAAAGCATAACTCTGATATCAATTAAATCATTTTTATTTAAATATTGTCAATAAAAATTTTAATTTTGAAAGATCTGGATTTAAATTCATTTTGTTAATAAAAAGAAAATAGAACTTCATCAATCCTAGAATTATGACTGGTATGATATATCGTTAGGTTTTTTAGGTTAATGAGGCTCTCTTTTTTAATTCCATTATTGAAAATCTTTGATAAATAGTTTGATATATCATATAAGTCAGATTTTTGTGTGCGATTAACATAGCTTCATTTTCTTCTTTTCGAAAAAACTCAAATTAAAAAAAAGATTTTCTATTCTCAATATTCAACTAAATATGATTTAATTGTTTTTGGGGTTATACTTTTCTTTTTTGGCTTAAATTATTCTTGATGATCGTTGAAAAATTTCTTTGATTTAAGCTAATAATATTATATTTTATTATACATTATTGACACACACTTATTAAAAAACTAAGTTACAGAATAATAAAACTCTTTTAAGAGGAAAGAGGAGATTAGGATAGAGTAATAAGTTTATTTAACTTCATTTTAAAATCTTAAATTGGGTCTATAACTTAATTAAGAATCTATTAAATTTATCAATGTGATTTAGAATTTTCCCATGGGAAATCCCCTAATTTCTAATGATATTTTTATGAGAAAAATATATAAGTTTGTGATTGTTTCATATTTTATTGGCTACCCTTTTAATTAGAATATGATATGTTTACGGTCAGTGGTGGCTGGCCTGCCATGGCACATTTATTCAGGTGACTCTCATAAAGAAAATGACAACCTTTGGATTTTAAAAAAATAAAGTTATAAAATTACACACACACATATATAGGGTTTATCGTTTGTTATATCACTTAACATATGGTTTTTCAAGTCCCCTTAAAACTACTTCGTTTTGAGAGTTAAGGGAATTAATGAAGGATGTTTTGGTATTTTTTTTTTTGTATTTATTATAGGGTTAAGGTGCAAAAATACACATGAGCTTTTTCCCAAGAGCGCTCAGCATCATGTGCTATTTTTGGGAGCAAAAATACACATATGGTTATCATTTTGGAGCAAAAGTCATATTCCACCGTTAAGTTACTATTCACCACCGTTATGTTATTGTTCACTTCATCTCTTTCTTTCTCATCATGATGAATAGTAACTTAACGGTGGGTACTAACTTTTGCTCCAAAATGGTAACCACGTGTGTATTTTTGCTCTAAAAAAAGCACGTAGTGCTGGGCGCTCTTGGGAAAAAAACTCGTGTATTTTTGCACCTTAACCCTTTATTATATGAATTTTACTAAAAGACTTTTCATTAATTCCCTAACTCCCAAAATGACATAGTTTTGAGGTTAGGGGAATTAATGAAGGATCTTTTGGTAAAATTTATATAATAAATGTAACACCTGCCTGGGGTGCCAGCATTCTTGCCTATGAGCTTACGCAGTAGTGTGGCAAAATCAGAAATATTCGATATACTGATATAGTGGAACTTAAATTTGATTACATAAAGGGAGCATTCCTAGGGCTTATACCCCTTTACAAACGTTTACATTCATTACAGACAGTGAAAATTAAACACATTGAATCACTGTCCCCCTCGGTTCTTGAACTATTCTTCTGTTGGGCCATCTTCAAGCAACACTCCCTCCTTGAACCTAGTGCAACATGTAACACCCCGAATTTTGGGTTTAAAAACTCAGGGATTAGCCTATTTTTGGGAGACAACTAGGCCCTATTTATTAAGAGTTCAAAATCTAGAGCTTAGTATGAGGAAAAGCTTTAGATAATTAGCTAAATTATTTTAAAATTGGGGAAAGATTATGTGATAGGATATTGAAGATGTGAAAATTTATTATAGGATTATAAGTGTTTTTAATGTGTGTATTATGTGTTACCGTAAGGGAAAGAGTGATTAATATGTGTGCTTATTAAATAGAAATAAGTCATGTTGTGATATCTTAACAAGTGATTAAGTGTGAATAATATATACGTGTGTGCATTGTGCTTTGCCACAACATGTAGCGTTTTGGTCTTTCTTTCTCCAAGGGACGTGTGGCATCTTTAGTATAAAATGATCTCTTCAATTTGGGAGGGATCCGACCATAATACCCTCCAATCCCTTGAGTTATCATTTCGGTATTAAGCTTCACATAATAAAACTCTTTTATCATTCATTTTCACCGTGCCCTTAATTAAACCAATATGTCGACACCTAACTATCCACATGTCTTTCATTAGTTTCCATTTCCCTCCAAGTAAGCCACGTGTACATGAAGCCTCATCTATATAAACGTTCATGTACTTCTTCAATTTGGGCTGAATAAAGATTCATTGAGAGAGAGGATTTGAGAGAGGAATTGAGAGCATGAAATTGTGTGAGTTATATGTTTGTGTATACCGAAAAATCCTAGAAGCAAAGGAAGGAAAGAAGGAAATTCTATAAGGTAGTAACCCTTTTCTCACATATTATGTATATCTTTATATGCATGTATTTATCATTATATGTATTTATATAAATGCATGAATGTTGAATATGTTGTATGATTGGTATGTATAAGTGATGATTATATTTGCATGTATTGTGTATACATTGTATGTGAGTAATTGTTAACGTTACTATTGGGATTCATATGAATCCCAGGAATTATTTTGGATAAGCTTTATTTTGCAGATAGGGTAAGAAGCCCGAGAATGAGGAAGGAGGTACGGGAGGATTATACTACGATGGAAGAAGGATTTTAGTTTTTGAGTTTTATTTTACTGAGGTGTAAATTTATTGTACAGGGATAGTAGCTTTGATAGTGGTTTTTGTCTTAAGAGACGCTTCTGCATACAAATTCATGAATAATAAAGGTATATTTTGGACGGGCGTTTCACAACACTTCTTTCCAGTACTCACCTAACTATTGGTTGGTAGTGGAGGGTGAGATTATGAGGAATCTCAGTAGTAGACAATACCAATACAGTGCATGCAAGATAAATGCTAATGTATGATATACTTGCCTTGCACAAGCTCATGTTAACATAATGACATTTTTGCATGCTCAATACTTCATGCATTATACTCATGGCCATAGCATAATCATAAACAGAGCTTCAAACATTCAAGTATGTTACACATAACAAGCAAGTATAGCGATCATACATATACACATAAGCAATAATATCAAATACATGCAAGTAAGGTAAACCCACTACCTTTTAAGGAATATTATCCTTACTAGGGCTCCTCTTTCGCCAACCTTCGGAGTTGCTTGAAGTTTCTTCATTTTCCTTGTGGCCCTAAGGACATAACCATACCTTCAGAACTAGGGAAAATGAATGTTTACTTTCATTTTTAACCTTTATTTCATTAGGGTTTAATTAAGTAACTTTAACTTGTTACTTTTAACCTTTATCTGTCACTATCCTTAATAGTTCAATAACTTCAATTATTTTTAATTACTTGCAAAAAAAAATCATTTTAATGTGCCTTCAACTCTCATGTGTTCCTAGACAAGTCCCCTTTCATAGAAAAATAATTACAAAGGTCAGAACCTGCCAAATTATTCCCATATTTTTCATTGGCACTGACTATTTTGTTAAGCTTTCAGAATTCATGGCTTATCTTTAAAAATTCATATCTCACTGCACACAGCTTTAAAAATTACAAACTATATATCAAATTATAGCTATATGAGTCCTCTTTCATTCTGGAAATTTTAAGAATTTTATGGGTTCATTTACCCATTAAAATTCCACATACAAGGTCACTGCCTAGTTTTTGCTTCCAAAATGTAGGGTCATTTTGTACAATTTATTTCTTTCTGACCAGAGCTTAAAAAAAAATACAAAATTCCCACCATTTTAAAACTATGCATGTCCTCTATCTCCTAGAATATTTTAACAATTTTATAAGTCTATTTGATCCATCAAAACATGCATTCAAGAAGACTGACTCCAGACTTCCAAAATTGGCAAATTCAACGTTTTTATAGAGCTTATGATTTTATTTTCCAAAATACCCTTGAAAATTCATTCACCACTTGATTCCCACACAATTTTTCGTGGTGAACCTCATGGTAGTCTCATAATTTTGAAATTCCACTTATTTCTTTCTTTTCACCACAGATTACCAAATCTGGGTTTAATACCAAAATCTTTGAAATCTTAGAGAAGTGTTTAGAATCTTACCATAAGCATTGCTCTAGCTCTTGTGGGTTCTCATACTTCACTTTTCTTCTTCCTTTGGCCTAGAATCCAGAAACAACCTTACATGTGAGTTTAACTCACCAAATTTAACATGCAAGAATGTTTTAGCAACTTACCTTTTTCTTGCTTCAACCCATGAAGCTTCTTCTTCTTCCAAACCGTGGCTGAGAAGAGAGGGGAGAGGTGGTTGGGTGGTTGAAAGTTGGGAGGAAGATGGTTTAGTTGTTGGAAAGAGGAGAGGAGGGGATGGTTTTGGAAGGAGAGGAGGAAAAAAAAAACAATCAGAAATGGGGGAGGGGAAGTGTGACGTGAAAATGAGGGGGGGGGGGAGTGAATGAAGTGCTTTGTTTAGTGTGTGTATGTGTAATGCTGTGGGGAGGAGAGAGGGAAAGTGTAACATCCCACCTTAAAAACAGCGGAATTTTTTTTTTCTAAAACGTTGTTCAGAGTAGAGTAATTTCGCAACACGATTAACTGAACCTTAACATTACATAACCGCAGTGTAAGTGTACTTATACAGTCATCTACTATCCAAAAGGAAAGCAGCACCTAACTAAGCATATAAAACTAAACCATAAAATTCCTTCTGCCGTCCTACGCCAATAGCTCGCCCCTATCTTCAACCCCTTGGTTCGCCCGAACCTGAAGCTACAGCTGAGATCCAATTACCATTTGGATCTCAGGTAACGGTTAACCTTATGCTCAAATAAACAGTATATGGACAACAGTTATTCACAACTCATAACAGCAATAAATCACTACATAAGCACACAGCAAAGGCATGATCAAAACATTGATAGAACATAAGCACAAAGTAGTATGTAAAGTCCCACAACATGTCTGCACATAACCAGTGCCACGATGACCCATCGTGTCCTCAGCGCTAGGAAAACCCAACGGCGTTATCAAGACTATAACCCGTATAAAGCTGTATGTATAACTGACAACCCTAGACAGAGCCTCAATATATGAACATGTCTATCACATATACGTATATGAGCAGCATAAGTGTTAAGGTTACAATACGCGTCCGTACCTTCGTTGATGATTCTTGGCATGTTTGTCGAATTATGGTACGTTTGACAGCGAGACGACGGCGGTATGACAGCGGTGACAGCGGAAACGGCAGTTCGTAATTTCAAATATCCTAGAAGGATAATATCACCGATATGAATATTTAAGATCATAACAGGAATTTTAGGTACAAATTACCATTTTGCCCCTAGTTTGATTACTTGGTGGAATTTTACCAGAGCTTCGCTATTTTGACTTTAAACTCTCAAAATTTTGCTATAACTTTTCCTCTAACCTATTTCTGAAATAAATATCATATTTACTCCTAAACATGATATCTAAGCTAACTTGAAAAATTAGAGACTACTCTAGCAATTCTACTATAACTACCGAAAGAACTATTGAAACTAAAAACTAAGGACTGAGAAACTTACTCAAAGCTTTGCTATGAACTTCTTACTCCTCTTCCAGAGCTTCTCTCTCTAACTTCTCTCTAGGATTGTGAGTGAATTGGTGAAGAATGAAGAGAAATGAGAGGCTATTTATAGAAAAATCCAATGGCATTTTCGTAATTTCATTGAACTTTGTCTGGTTGAATTCTGACCGTCGGATCGCATTTTTTTGAAGTGGCTTGATTTTGGCCCTACACCTATTTGGCCGACCCCCCCCACAAGGAGACAAAATTGATGACATCATCATGCTTGTGTCATCTTGCTTTATCAGATGAAATTCTTGGTTCGGTGTCCTGATCGCGAAATTTTTTGTAAAATCTTAAAATTCCGGGAATAATACGCTGAAGGTCTTTTCTTCCTCTTTGAGAATACTGGGTTTTCCTAACCTTATATTCTCATTAAGGACATTCTGTTATCTGCCGAAAATCATCGGTATTCGCTACCGGTTACAGAAAATGACTTCGGAGATAGCCTACTCCGAAATAAAAATTCACTTGTTCATAACATACTCTGACCCTAGTAACCTAGTTCACGGTTTTCTAGGTAGGATTTTATTTCTATCGGTAGTCACTTATCCTGTTAACTTTTTTACTATAATATTACTTAATTATCACATGCCTTAACTTATATTATTATTATATAACAAATATACAATTCCATCCTTATCTCCCCCTAATTTTCGGCCCACACATATAATTATGTATATATATATATATATTTTTCATTTTCTATAATATCCTATTTATCTTGCATTTTTTTCCCAAATTTTCCTATTGGTCCAATAATAATTACATAGATTTAGGCTTCTATAATTTCTTGAATAATCCTAAACCTTTGATCTTGGTTTTTCAAGATTACATCCTAACCTTTATTTATTTAATTAGGCCAAAAATTTCGGCCCTTAATATTACTTATTTATATTTATTTTATTTTTCATGTTTTTCCTAAATTTCTCTAATCTTATAAAATTTCTGAAAATTACTTAATTAATCCCTTAATAATTTCTAATAATTTTCTTAATTAAAACTAATCATTTCCTTTAAATTTCTTAATGTTTTCCTTTGAAACTATACTAATCACATAACATGTTGAGACCAAAATCTTCATAAATGGGCATTTTCATTATTGTGACATAATATTCCAGATAATAGTTATCCGGATATTACATTTCTCCCTCCTTAAACAAAATTTCGCCCTCGAAATTTACTCTATCGTGACTAAATTTTGGGCTGTAAACTCCGGGTACTTCTCCTCCATGTCCCTTACTGTTTCCCATGTTGCCTCACGGGGTGACATTCCTCTCCAAATCACCTTTACCATCGGAATGCTTCTATTTCTGAGACGTTTCTCACGATGTTCGAGAATTTGTACTGGCTCGACCACGAATGTGTTGTCATGTTGTGCTTCAATATCCTCAAATTCGATGACATGCTCAGGATCCGGTTGGTATTTCCTCAGTTGCAAAACATGGAAGACATCATGGAGATTACTTAAATTCGGGGGTAGGGCTATTTGGTATGCGACTGGTCCTTGCTTTGCCAGAATCTCGAATGGTCCCACGTAACGTGGACTTAGTTTCCGCCTTTTAAGTGTTCTCTCGACACCGGTCACTGGGGATAATTTTAGAAATACATGATCCCCCACTTCGAATTCTAGGAGTCTTCTTCTTTTATCGGCATAGCTTTTCTCTCTACTTTGGGCTGCCAAGAGTCTCTTTTTGATCAAAGTGATTTGTTCAGAGGACTGTTCAACTATATCTGGTCCGAGCAACTGCCTCTCAGACAACTCCGTCCAGCATATAGGTGACTGACACTTCCGCCCGTACAACGCTTCGAACGGTGCCATTCGTATGCTTGAGTGATAACTGTTGTTGTCCGCGAATTTTGCCAGTGGAAGATGCCGATCCCAATGTCCCTTAAAGTCTAACACGCAAGCTCTAAGCATATCCTCCAATGTTTGTATGGTTCTCTCAGATTGCCCATCGGTCTCCGGGTGATAAGCTGTACTCAACTTGACTTTTGTCCCCATAGACTCTTGCAATGACCGCCAATACCAGGATGTGAATCGTGGGTCCCGGTCCGAGATAATACTCTTAGGTATCTCGTGGAGTCGTACAATTTCTTTGATATAAATCTCCGCCAATTGTTCTAATGAGTAGTTGACACTGATAGGGATAAAGTGTGCTGACTTAGTCAAACGGTCCATAATGACCCAGATTGCATCGTGATTCCTGATCTTGGGCAAACCCACCACAAGATCCATAGTAATATTCTCCCATTTCCATTCCGGAATTTCCAACCTTTGAAGAGGACCAGCAGGACGTTGATGTTCAATCTTCACCTTTTGACAGGTCAAGTACCAGGCCACGTATTGGGTGACATCTTTCTTCAGTCCGGGTGATAAATCCCAACTTTTATATATTTTATCCCACCTTATTCATTTATTTTGGGGATTATTTTAGGCTAATTTGGAATTATTAGATAATATTTAATTGTTAGCCTATTTTAGGAAATAATGTAAATATAAATTAATTATAAGATATTGGGCTTAAATTAATAATATTCTGATCAAATATATCTCTTGATATAT
This sequence comes from Acacia confusa, assembly GCA_037074495.1. Taxonomy (NCBI): domain Eukaryota; kingdom Viridiplantae; phylum Streptophyta; class Magnoliopsida; order Fabales; family Fabaceae; genus Acacia; species Acacia confusa. The sequence continues at coordinate 9,918,482 of CM073509.1, forward strand.
GATATATTGTGATTTTATAAGATCCTATGGTACAGAATTTTTTAGGGAAGCTAAAAGGAAATCTGACGGTAGAATTTTATTGGACTGCTTGAATTTTATTGGGTTCAAGTTAATACCCTAAAAGCTCTCCCCCCTTCCCTTTTAATTAACCTAACTGCTAGGCTTTTAGAATCACGCCGCAAACTGAAGAGAAAAAAAGCTTGAGACGCTGGAGAGCCATCACCACGCTGCAACAGATCACCATCACGCTGAAAGAGGAGAGACGCTGCAAGAAAAAAAAGGCCGAAAGATTAGAGATCACCGCGAGGCAGATGCTGAAGAGTGAAGACTGAAAAGGCTGGAGACGAAGGCTACAGGAAGATTCATCAATATCCAATTGATCCATTCTTTCTCACGCTGGACCCCACCTCCCATTTCTCCATTAATTCATCATCTTTCATTCACGCATAAGAAGCTGTAAGCTGTTCACGTCTCTCAATCTTCAATTGATCATACGGGTCCCACGCCATAACATTCAACTATTCCATAATTACTTCTTCACATGGCAGTGACTTGCGTGGAGTTTAGAGGAGTGATTTTCATGGAAGCTTAAGTCTTTTTGGGAGGCAACTTGGGAGGAGCATGGAGGAGGCTAGAGCCTAGGGCTTACACATGAAGATCACAAGGGAGTGTTGTTCTTTTTATCTTTTTAATTCAAGACTTGAAATAATTTAGTTTTAAATGATTCCGAGTTGTGTTAATTGAGAACAATCTAGTTTTAGATTGTAAACTTATTTCTTCTGGATTAGACTGATAATTTAAGGTTTTATGCTTATTGTTGGATTCTTGTTTGCAACCTTTAGATTGTCAATTAAATTAGTGATTGAGTTTTCGTTGTTAATTTGGTTTATCATCTTAATTGTTTAATTGAGTTGATAAATTATCTGGTTGTTCAATTAGATAATTGTAAACAAGATTTTCAAGATTATTTTATGATTGGTTTTTAATGGGTTTAATTAGCCACCGCTTATTTCATTATGAGTTTTCTAGTGAAATATGTGTTATTGAACTAGAGGGTTTCCCATGTTCAATTGGGTAATTAAATTTATTAGTCTCCCTTGGGTCTAATTAATTAATTTGGGCTAAGAAAGTTTACTCCTTGCAATTCCTAAGTTGTCCCCTTCGTCATCATAACTGAACTAGACCTTTATTATTTTATTTGCATTTAATCGACATTTTTATTAGGATTTTAATTCTTCTCTTATAAGAAAAACCCCCAAAAATTGCGTTCAATTTCATATAGATTAGTTTCATTTTCATATAGGTTTTAGAGTCAATTGCATATAGGTAGAGTGTTTTACATCTTAGTTTAGGTCCATTTATATTTCACTGCATCTTTTCATCACCTAAATTTTAACCTAAAGAAAACCCACAGCTTGCTCCTTGGTAGAATGACCTAGGTTGACCCTAACTGCATAATTAATTAGGACCTAGTTTAATTGATTACTTTAACGATAAAAGTACCATCAATCACCGGGCCACCAGAATTTAGACTTCACATTATGGTACATCTTGACCACTCCTGGATGTAAAGTGTATTTACTCTTATAGGCCTGATATAGTTGTTAACCGCGTTGTTAACGCTTTCTGAAATAATACCAGAAAAAGCCCTAGGCCTTTTTTGACATTTGACTTTTCTTAAGGTTTTTTTTGACAATATTTTCTTACCTTGGGCCCTGAATGGAATTTTCCCAAATAAGAAGGAAGTGAGTTGGTAGGACTAAGGAGAGGGACAGGATTGGTGATGAGCGAGTAACAGTAACATCCCCAAGACTGTTAGTTAGCCGCTGACTCGTGAGACCATAATCAAACAACCGTCAGTCTCACTGTGTGTTAGTCTTAATCAGTGTCCCACTGATATTATACATGAGCACAGATCTTTCATCTTCTACGTTCAGTAAATCCAGAGACAAAGAAGACGACGACCACGAAGAAGACACATCTTATCTCATATTTATTAGCAAAGAAAGATGAGTTTCGGGGCTGAGATAGCAGTGGCGGTGGTGGGTCTGTGGGGTATGTTTGTGAGGCCTATGTTTCTTACTTACATTGTTGAAATGGCTCAACTCATGGCCTCTTCTTTTTTCCGATTTGCTTCTGCTTCTGCTTCGTCTTCTTCACCTTCTTCCCCTCTTCTTCCTTCTCACTCCACACACATACCTTCCTCTGTTCAGCCATTCTGATCTTCACCTAAACTGTTTCCATTTCTTCTATCACATGCTTCCATTGTAGTGTTCAATTTGTTTTGTTTTTTGTTTTTATTTGTATAGTTCAACTTTCCATTTTGTTTTCATTCTTTCATTTTAATTTCAGGCAGCCTATAAAAGAAGCGATATTTATAAGTTTACAGGGAAACCATTTATAAGTAGCTTTATTTTCATCCAATTTTTAATTTGATACTTGCATATAATTTTTTCTTAATTAAATCATTAATTTTATTCTATTAACATCCTTAACTCTTGTAACTTTACTCTATTAGTGTTGTTGGCCCTTGTATTGGAGTTAATATTAATAACTAAGCAAAAACACACAGGTACCAAATTAAAAATTGAAGAAAAGTGTAGATACCTATAAATGGGTTTTCCCTAAGTTTAAGAGATTCTCTCATTCAATAGGCTAGTCTTTTTAAGATTGGACTCTTTTTAAACTCATGTTTAAAATTCTTTTCTTTGAAAACTTTATCTTGAAAAATGCAAAAGTAATTGTTTGTAGTGAAACCGATCCAACACTTACTTAGTTGGCTCTAAAATAGGATTTGAAACTTACAGTACAGTCCTCACATCTCCTAATTTTATGAGTCCATTCTCCTCATTCGTCGTTTTAAGCAAGCGCGTGTGTTGATGTGCATCTTAATCAGACTTCAACCTTTGTCTCACAAGGCAAATTAAATAAATGAATGAACCCCTGCCAATGATGCATAAGTCAAAATTGTATTGATTTGTCTTTTGAGCTGGCTCAACAAAAATATATTACATCTGATTTTAAATATAATATCTAATTGATTTTTTTTTTTTAGAATTGGGAAGTTAAATAAATTATTTTAAAGTATTGTTATCTATCATTTTTTTTCCAAAACTAATTAGTCCAACTTATAAACTGATGATATATAATATAACGATACACAATATATACTATGATTAAGTAATATATTTAGATTCTTTAACCTCTCCAGAAAAAAGCAAATGAGTTGTATATTTAAGATTAGATAAAGTAATACATATATGTGGTTATGGTGTAAATTTGTCTCAAAAAATTCTCATAAAAATATGTGTATTTGAAAGTTTTTCCCCTAACAATTTTGCTGAGAAAGTGTTAAAAAATGAGCAAAATTTCCCTAGTTTAAAAAACTAATGCTAACTCTTAAAAATTTTAACAACTAAGCATTCCATTACCCCTTTTTTTAAACTTTTCGACAGCAAAATTTATTAAAAAAAAAAACTTCTGAATACTCAACTTATACGGAAAAAATTTTAGGATAAAATTAAACAATAACTTTACGTATGACATATAGTTATCACATCAATGAAGAATCGCTGCCCGCAACATTTTATCGTTTATTAACTTCATACAAAAATTGGAAATGAAAGAATGAGACTCATATATACGCTTTTATTTTTATTTTATTTTATTTTTTTGGTATAAAAGTTTTATATTGATGCATTTCTTAAATCTCTGGCTTGTGGACAATGCCAGTGTAACACCCTTAATCCATACTACTTATAATGTATATAAACATATAGTATATAAGAATATATGTACTTAATCTCCTACTTTATTGCTAATGCCTTATGTTAATTGTTTTTCTAATTAATCCAACTTATTAAAGCATTATTAGCAATTTAAACTTCATCAATTGATCTCTTGATTTTTTTCAAAATAACAGCCCATTTTTCTTCATGATTTTATTTATCCCTAATTATGTTGCAATTAATCTCTAATATATGCAAGCTTAGGTGCCCTTTTGTATTTACTAATTTCCTAAATTTAATTAAGTGCTTCCATTGCTTATTTTATGAAGAAATTGGCCCAAAATTATAATCAATAGATTACAATATCCTTATCCTTGAGACACATATTTACCTTCATTTATTCTAATTATTCATCACAATAAAATATTTAAGATGAATAAAAATTCTAGGTATTACAGCTGGGGACAAATATTGGGCCGGGTCAGAAGTTAAGTGGGCCTATGTTTGGGCCGAAAAATTGGTCTTTTTCAAGCTTCTTTCATGTTAACCACTATGGAATTAGGGATATGAGAGTCTTATTAAACTCTATTGTTAATATCAAGGTCCGAACACAAACGAAGCTTGAAAAAGACCAATTTTACAAGATTCTAAGAGTGGATTCCGCGTTTCTCAAGAGGGATTTCTCGCTGCCCTAATCACCTCCTCCGCATTTCTCGTCCGAAGTGGATTGCATAGTGGATTCTAATAAGTTTGTCATATCCCTAATTCCTAAGAGGGATTCCCTGGAATAGGTAACCCACTTAAAGCCAATTTCCCTTTGTATGATTCATTACAAGTGTGTATCCAAGTTGATCACACAAAGGTTAAAAATAGTAATGAATGACTTAGTTTCTCCTTTCCAAGCTAGCTTCATCAGTAGGAGGCATATACAAGATAATATAGTTACCGGACAGGAAATCTTTCACATTAATTATGAGCAAGAAAAGGAGCAAGAGGGGTCTTATGGCTCTTAATTAAAATGGATTTTGAAAAGGCTTGTGATAGGATAAGGTGGGATTTTTTGCATCAGACTCTTGTCAAAGTTGGCTTTGATGAAGCTTTCATTAATATGATAATCACTTGTGTATCTTCCGTTTCATATAATGTCATATGGAATGGTTCTCAGACTGACTTCTTCCTTCCCAAGAGGGGACTACAACAAGGAGACCCAATTTCTCCGCTTCTATTTGTTTTTTGTATAGACAAACTCTCACATCTTATGAGTGACGAAGTGGATAATGGCAGCTGGAAGGCAATTCATACCTCTCAGTCGGGACCAAGGATTTCTCATTTGATGTTTGTTGATGACCTTCTACTGTTTGGGATCACATGCAATACTCAAGCCAAATGCATGATGAAGTGCTTAGATGCTTTCTCTAAGGCATCAGGAAGTAAGGTTAATAGGGGAAAGTCCCCAATTTTTTCTCCCCAAGGGTATCTATACACTCAAAAGAAAAGATGAAGAACTTGACTCAAATGCAGATTTCTAGCGTGATAGGCAAATATCTTGGTTTTCCTCTAACTCGTAATAGGAAGAGGAAGGAGACTTTCAATTATATCATTGAGCATGTCCAACTAAAGCTCTCAGTAGGGGAGGCTAAATGTCTATCTAAAGCTTGCAGTATTACTTTAGCAAAATCTATTTTGAGTGCCATTCCTTTATACCTTATGCAAGTGACAAGATTGCCTAGAAGTATATGTCTGACTGTAGAGAGAATTTAATAAGTGTATATTTTATAATTAAATAAGTATAGATTTTAAGAAATTTTAGATCGAATTTATTAATATTTTATACTTATTTAATTATCTTTTATATACTTTGCTATCTTTTAATTAAATATAGAATAAAAAGATATTTTGATATAAAATCTATTTCATATCCTATTTTATTTTACAGTGGATCAGATATTAGAAGAAAAGAATGAAATAGGATCAAGACGCAAGGATTATTGTTGCAACAATTATCTATTATATGATTTTATTTTGAGGGATAAAGATGTGGGCCCATGTAAGGAAAAGATTAGAGATTGATTGTTGCTGGAGATACACGCACAATGGAGCCAAAAAAAACTCAAGATATAATATATCTTTTGAAAGAGACAATAAAAGAATCAGATGTCATGCCCAGGAGCACGTGGACCCCGCACAAAGAAAGCAACCCTAATATCTATTTAAAAGAAGCAAGAAGGCACGCACAGAGAGGCGATTGGATGAGAACGAAAAAAAAACAAGAACGAGGAAACAGGGAGCAATTGCGGAAGAGCCACCCAGAGACGCAAGACTGGAACGAAGCGCAGATCCAGACGGAAATAAAACACAGAGTGAAGCTGTTCTACTCGTGTTGCAGTGGCGGAGATTCATCGACTGATTTGATTTCCACTCTTAGGCTGTTTCTTAGAATCTGAATTCCTTAATTTTGTTATGGATTTTATTATAGCAATAGCTAATTTATTTTGCAAGTTAGATGAGCTATGAACTTATTAATGAATTATAATTTATTTCATTGATTAGTTATAATTAATAATTAATATTGATTTTGGTTGCTTAATCTTGTTAAATTTTATTTATTTAGTGATTCGCCATCATTAAATATGAATTCGAGCATTAAGATTTACCCTGACGAAGGAGATTTTAATCAGGCTCTCAGATTAAGTAATATGAGATTAGATTATGATTTAATTTGCGATTAGGATAGACATATAACTAATAGCCCCATATAAATAGTGTGTTCAAATTATGTTGTCTCTTGAGTAAATTAGTTAGACATAACCATTTATCTTTAAGAGAGGGTTGTAAGTGAACCGACAGGTATTTATAACTATTAATTATCGAGATTAACAAAATTAATATTAAGAGTAATTAAATTGGTGAAATAAAGGTTTATGAAATTAATAAGGGATTAGTGACTCTAAGTTGCTCATTTGATTATTGCGGTAGATTGTTTATCTTAATTTTGGTTTTAGTTTCTATATTAAATTCAATTTGATTGCTCAACTTAAAGGAAAGTGTAAAATTAATTATTAACTGAAGTTGTGGGTATACTTTACTTACTCTTTATTACTTGATACGCTCCGTATACTTGCGAAGTTTTACCTAAAACTCCGCAAGTATACGCGCTATATCAAGTAATAAAAAGTAAGTAAAGTATCGTTCACACGAGAACATAGTACCCACAACTTCAATTAATAATTAATTTTACACTTTGCTTTAAGTTGAGCAATAAAATTGAATTTAATTAAGAAACTAAAACCAAAATTAAGATAAACAATCTACCGCAATAATCAAATGAGCAACCTAGAGTCACTAATCCCTTATTAATTTCATAAACCTTTATTTCACTAATTTAATTACTCTTAATATCAATTTTGTTAATCTCGAGTATTAATAGCTATAAATGTCTGTCTGTTCACTTACAATCCTCTCTTAAAGATAAATTGTTGTGTCTAACTAATTTACTCAAGAGGCAACATAATTTGAACACACTATTCAACAATTATATGGGGCTATTAGTTATATGTCTATCCTAATCGCAAATTAAATCATAATCTAATCTCATATTACTTAACCTGAGAGCCTGATTAAAATCCCCTTCGTCAGGGTAAATCCTAACGCTCGAATTCATATTTAATGATGGTCAGTCACTAAATAAATAAAATTTAACAAGATTAAGCAACCAAAATCAATATTAATTATTAATTATAACTAATCGATGAAAAATAAATTCTAATCCATTAATAAGTTTATAGTTCTTTAGCTTGCAAAATAAATAAGCCATGACTATAATAAAATCCATAACAAAATTAAGGAATTCAGATTCAAAGAAACAGCCTGAGAAGAGCGGAAATCAAATCTGTCGATGAATCTCTGCCACTGCAACACGAGTAGAACAGCTTCATAGAACAGCTTCACTCTGTTTTATTTCCGTCTGGATCTGCGCTTCGTTCCAGTCTTGCGTCTCTGGGTGGCTCTTCCGCAATTGCTCCCTGTTTCCTCGTTCTTGTTTTTTTACGTTCTCGTCCAGTCGCCTCTCTGTGCGTGCCTTCTTGTTTCTTTTAAATAGACATTAGGGTTGCTTTCTTTGTGCGGGGTCCATGTGCTCCTGGGCCATGATATCTGATTCTTTTATTATCTCTTTCAAAAGATATATCATATTTTTACCAAAAAAAAAAGATATATCATATCTTTTGAGGTTTTTTGGCTCCATGTACGTGTATCTCCAGGGGAGAGGATTCTCTCATGATCCTTTTTCTCATAATCCAATCTGGACCATTGATTGGAAAGAGAAGAAAAAAATCTAAGGACTATAACTTGATGATGTGATCTTTCAGATTGATTGAACGGACATGATTTAGAAATTATGAGGAATGATGAGAAAATGGATAATGAGAGAAACCTGACCCGTATCTCCAGCAACAATCAATCTCTAATCTTTTCCTTACGTGGGACCCACATCCTTATCTCTCAAAATAAGATCATATAATAGATAATTGTTGCAACAATCCTTACGTCTTGATCCTATTTCATTTTTTTCTTCTAATATCTGATCCACGGTAAAATAAAAGAGATAGGATGTTCTTACTACCTTTTTATCTTACTACCATTTGATTACCATTTTTTTTTACCGTTAGATCTATTATTTGATCCAACAATCCTGATTTACCCTACTTAAAACATTCTTTCTTCTCCACATTTCTCTTTCTTTCTCTTCCTTCCTCTTGATCCAGCCTCCTAAGGAAAAATCGCCAGAAGTTGAATTTTTACATCTTCATTGATCACACCTACCTTCAAATAAAATTAATGGGTACTGCTGTTTATGAATTAGAATAGGGTTACTTTTCTGTTTTTATAAATTTTAATGTAGCAAAAAATAGAAATTAATTTATTAAGAAACAGAAAAAGTGTAAAAAGTTCCCATATTCTTCGATTGATCTAACAAAACAAAAAGATGAAATCTCCTTCCCCAAACTTAAATACTATAAAACTGGATCAAGAGTGGCTTATTATTCGTTTCATGAAAAAAAGGATCTTACATGCGCTTTAATCATCCGCCTAAAAATATTCTCAAACTCACCCGAAAAACAATTAAACATATCAAAGAAGACATCATCCCTGGTCTACATTCTTCAGATTCAACCCCATCACTTGATCTAGATTCAACCCCATCTTTAAATCCAAAAGATCAAAATAACTTTCCCTTTAAGTCTTCATGGAAACATTATTCTTTTGCACGACTCCAAGCTGCCACCAACAATATCGGTATATCAAGATGGAAGGGAAAGAGAGGTAAATCAAGATGGAAGGGAAAGAGAGAGAAATGTGGAGAAGGAAGAAGGTTTTAAGTAGGATAAATCAAGCTCGTTGGATCAAATAATAGATCTAACGGTAAAAAAAATAGTAGTCAAATGACAGTAAGATAAATAGGTAGTAAGAATATCTCATCTCAAAATAAAATATGAAATAGATTTTATATCAAAATATATTTTTATCCTATATTTAATTAAAAGATAGCAAAGTATATAAAAGATAATTAAATAAGTATAAAATATTAATAAATTCAATCTAAAATTTCTCAGAATGTATACTTATTTAATTATAAAATATATACTTATCAGAATTTAAAGGAATTTCATATGTGGCCATGGTGATAATCAAACGCCACTACGACCCTGTTGGTTGGGATATTATATCTAGACCAAAAGAATTTGGAGGACTTGGTTTTAGAAAGTTATCTTCCTTCAACCAAGCATGTGGAGCGAAATTGGCTGGTCATTGGTTGCTGGTTCAAAGGATCTATGGGCAGTTATGCTGCTGAATCGATGCATGAAAAGAGATGATGAATCGCTACTGACTTTTCACCCAGGGGACTCCTCTCTGTGGAGTTTCATTTGCACACAGAGAAGTCTAATTGATTCAGGAACTAAATGGCAGCTAAGGAACGGTCAGTGGGTGAGTTTCTTTAATGATCAATGGCTCTTTGATGGAAAATGTTTAAAAGACTACTGTATCCGTCAGCTATCAGTTGAGGAGGAGCTTTCCTCGGTTGCAGACTGGGCACGTGATGGGTCCTGGGACTTCCAGCGTATTGCTGCCTATGTAGAGCCTGTGGTATTACTAAGACTTCAATCAATTTTACCACCAAGAACAGACACTGGACATGACATCATGGTGTGGGGTGCTGCTAACGATGGTAAGTTCTTTATTAAAAGCGCCTACTTTTTAATTGAACCAAATTTGCCTCGGGCATAATCTCTAAAAGGATATTTGGAAATGGCAAGGTGCGGAAAGAATTAATTAGAGTTTTTATGTGGTTGGTCATGCAAAACAAATTACCAACTAATGAGCGGAGAAGCGTATGGTCCAATACCCAGCCTCTTTGTAGTTTCTGTAATACTCAAGTAGAGAATACATTACATATATTACGGGATTGCTCATATGCAAAGCAACTGTGGCAATCGTTTATTCCTGCACAGTCTATGTCTTTGTTTTTTTCTGCCAGGCTCCCGGATTGGATTGCGATAAATATTAAAGGGAAGTTTGGCAGTGATATGGGTACTTACTGGAATATCCTTTTTGACGTTGCTATAAGACATTTGCCGGTTTGGAGGAATTCTTCCATTTTTTATGATAACTTCATAAGACCCCGTGACCCAGCTTCAACTATTCTACATACTTTGAGGCATTTTGCAGTCTCAGGAATGTGGGTCGAGTAATTCTGACCTCTCTCAGGGTACTTTTAGCAGGTCTTCAAGGTTTTGTCCTCCATTTGGACTGGGTAAAATTGAATATGGATGGAGCTATGATGTTGAACTCATCCAAAGTTAGTTGTGGAGGCGTCTTGCGTGATCATCTTGGACAGTGGGTTGCTGGCTTTTCGAAAAACATAGGCATATGCAGCGCACAGACAGCGGAGGAGTGGGCCTTTTTTGAAGGCTTGAATCTGGTATGGGATATATGAAAGTAATCCTGGAATCAGACGCCCAAGAAGTTGTGACTAATAGCCTAGATGCAGCCTTTCATTCTGGGAGCTTACTGATGATGCGTATTAAGGAAATGTTGTCCAGAGATTGGCGGATTGCTATTGGCCATATCCCAAGGGATTGTAACCGAGTGGCTGATGCAATGGCAAAACTGGGTTTCACAAAATCTGTTATTTTGGGAGAATGTCCTGCCTATCTAAGGGCATGGATGAGCCAAGAGTGTCTGCGATTTATTTCCCCTCTTTTTTAATTTCCTAATTTTACTGTACTTGGCTTTTTAGCCATCTTTATTATAAAACTAAAACAAAAGGGTTTAACATTAACAATAGAGGAGTCAAAAAGTAAAGTTAAAATATCCTGTCACATGAAATTGAGAGTTGAATTAGATTGAGGAGGAATTTAAAGAAAAATTTCTCAACACAATAAGTCGTTAATAGAGCTTTAAGATCTTGCTGTAAGAGTTATGTGTTACGAATCCAGAAAAGGGCACCACGGTCATTTAATTTGGAAAGAAACGTTTTCCCTAATATTGATTTTCCCCCCACAAGAATTCCTTCACGAGGGATCCCTTGTTACAAATAATTCAATGGCAAAGTGTTTCTCCAATTTCTTGTACTTGTAAATAGTTCATCCATCGTTGGGTAAAGGTAAGCAGGAAGCAGCAATGAATTTTGGCCTATCAACCTATTATATGAATGAACTTGTGAAGATGCTAGTTCCTGTAAGTTAACCATTTGTTTTACTTCCCTAATAATTGTCAAAAGGGCTGTCTCTTTTTTCATGAGGTAAAGCATGGTTCATTTTCCTCTAAATAGTGTGCAAATGACATATCATTTGAAAAATTAAATGCATAAGACCTTCCTTTTAGAGATTGAACGATGTATCCTTAACTAAGCTATTCCTCGAAACCAATGAAAGTTGATGAAGGTATATATTCTGATATTAAAACTTTTATACCATAGGCTTCTGGTTAAAGGACATTTAACAAAGAGATTATTTAATGACTCTGCCGCATCACAACCAAATAAGCATAAAGTAGAAGAGGGGAGGTGATGTCGGGTAAGGATTTCACTTGATGGCAAGACATTATGAAACAATTTCCAAATGAAAAGGAGCTACTTGTATGGCAATTGGAACCTCCACAGAAGACTCTATTAAGTGATCATCAATAGTACCATTGGGCATTGCAGCTTGTAATGAAAAGTTCACACCATCATGTGTAATTAAATGACAATGGAAGTCAAAACATATTTCTTTTTCCCTTTTTACCCTTAGGCAAAATGCATGATGGAAGAATAGAGAAAAGAACATAAAATTTCAAAAATGTCCAAAAAGGAGTCATGGACCTAACCAAGAATTATGAGCAATTAGGCTAAGTAGGAAAAATAATTCTTGAAGCCCAAGAAGAAGGGGGAAATAAAAAAAAAAGTGCTCTTGGAAAAAAAATAATAGACCCTCAAGAGGCCCTATTTTAAAGAGTGGGAATTTATGACATTATACTAGGTGACCTCATCTAGCTTACATCATCACCTTCATAAATGCAAGAGGACATGAGGTGAGATTTTTTGAGACACAAATTCTTCCAAATCTTTCCTACTACCATGTTTTGAGGAAGGGAGAAGAGAAAAAGAAGAGACCAAAAAGTGTACCTAGAAAGCTAAAAGAAAAGGTAAGACATGACATGGCACACTTTTGCTTGAAAAAGAAGACCATGGTTATTAAACCCGGACCGGACCGGCCAATTCAGACTGGAAACCGGTAAACCGGCCGTGAAGAGATCTGAAAAGAGACATAGGTTATATTTTAGAAGGGGAAGGAGGAGAAAGAGGGAGACATAGGAGAGAGAAGGAGCAAGTGGAACCGAACCCAGATCTGAAGACATTTGAAGCCCTCTCTCACTCATTTCTCAATTGAACAGAAGGTGAGACTTGCAAGGTTGTGTAGTGATGGAATCTGTCGTAAAATATAACTAATTTAGTGATAGAAGAAAGAAATGAGTATGAAGTTAAAAGAGAAGAATACTGAGGATTTACTTACAGAGAGCCTCCGACCAAGGGAGAAGGAAGAAAAGGGAGCACGAGACTAGATAAGAAGGACACAGAGGTTGGATTAAGGGAGAAGGAAGCCATTGTTTACAGTATTCGGATGAGGGAAATAGAAGAAAATTTTCATTGTTGCAAATCCTTTAGTATTTTCTTTTCAGTTGAAGGAGGATTGACCAAACTATGTCTTCACGTGACCTCAATCCTGTTACCAAGAACATTTCAACACTCACCTCACCCCATATCTCATCCATGCCATGCATCAAATTAGTATTGCTTAACTTTATTTCCGTTTCTGACATACCTCACAGGCCTTTCCCAATTCAAAATTTTTTAAAATTTTAAAACCTTGATTTTTAGTTTAGTGAGAGGGTTGTGGTCTACAGGTTCTGGAGACGTGAGATAGGAGCTAAAAGCCTAAACTATCAGAGATAGGTCATATCACATTTATAGCTCACGCTTCCCAAACCATTATATTAAAGGAATTATAAAATCAATTTTTTCTTCTATAATTTTGATATTAATAACCCTGCAATCTTCACTTTCCCAACGGTTTAGCTCCGATTTGACTCCGGTCTGACCCATTGTGTTTTCATGTGACCTCAGTCCTTTAGCTCCGGTTTGATGTTCTTTTCAGTCGAAGGAGGACTGACCAAATTGTGTCTTCACGTGACCTCAGTCCTGTTACCAAGAACATTTCTACACTCACCTCACCCCATATCTCATCCATACCATGCATCGAATTAGTATTGCTTAACTTTATTTTTGTTTCTGACATACCTCACAGGCCTTTCCCAATTCAAAATTTTAAAACCTTGCTTTTTAGTTTAGTGAGAGGGTTGTGGTCTACAGGTTGTGGAGACGTGAGATATAAGCTAAAAGCCTAAACTATCAGAGATAGGTCATATCACATTCATAGCTCACGCTTCCCAAACCATTATATTAAAGGAATTATAAAATCAATTTTTTCTTTTATAATTTTGATATTAATAACCCTTCAATCTTCACTTTCCCATCGGTTTAACCGCGGTTTAGCTCCGATTTGACTCCGGTCTGACCCACTGACCCTTGACCTAGTACTCCGACTGGTTCAATGACCGGTCCAGTTTTAATAACCTTGAAGAAGACATTCTCCCTTCCCCATCAGCTGCCCCACGTGAAGAAAGAAGGAAGGAAGAGAAGGGAAAAAAAATAGTAGTTCACCTATAAAGCAAGTCTAAAGAAGGATAAAAGCATTTATTACCAAGATTTGCTTTTTGGGTAAGCCACAAGTACTTGAAGAGTGAGTAAAGCTTGAGATCATTTTAAATACCCACTTCTCTTCTCTTTGGGGGCTGCTGCACGCGGAGAAGGGAAGGAGAAAAGCATAGGAAAAAGCTCTCCCAAAAGACAAGGAGGTTCAAGAAAAGAAGGGGAAATCAAGGAGCTTAAGAGCAAGGTTTTCTTTTTTATCTCAACCTATTTTCTTCTACACTCTTTTAACAAGGTTTAGAACCTAAAGCAAATATTCTCTTGGTATATTTTTGAAGTAAGGTTTAAAGGTTGAGAGAGGAGAAACCAAACTCAAGAGCTCAAAGGTTGTTGAAGATCTTAGGTCAAGTAAGTCACCTTGAACCTTTTTATAATCTCTATGGTGTTAGCCTTGGGAAAGGTTAATTCATGAGCATATATGCAATAATATGGATCTGTTTTGGTAACATTATAATATGAACACAAGGTTTAAAACTAAAGTTCATGGCCTAAATGGTAGAGAAAACATAGTATATGGAGGTACGAAGTTAGAATGGAAATTTGACATTTTGGATTTAGCTATTAATTTTCGTGCAGCTGGTTTTGCATGTGGTTAGGAATTGATTTTGGTGTTTTTAAGGGTCTTAAAGTGTTTAAAATGAGATTTTGTATAAGGGTGAACTTGAATCAAAATTTTTGGAACCATAGAAGAAAGTACAAAAACGTTGGTGTCTGATTTCTGGAAATTCTGGGGAGTCATCTGGGTTTAACTTGATTTTTGACCTAGTTAATGGACTTGAAAAATTATGAAATTTTACAGAGAGAAATTAGACATCTCAAGGATTATTTTGATATATAATTTGTAATTTTTGGAGTTTTGGATTGGGAGAAATGAATTTTTGAAAATTGCCCTTGAAATCTGAAGGTTATTTCAGACCAGACATGATTTTGGGCCCATGGTTAAAATTTCGATTTGGTCCTGCCCAAATTAGTATTTTTGGTTGAAAATATATATATTAAGGGTCATTTGGGCTTTGGAACCAACCCAAAAGGATTCTTCTAGATTTAGTTATGAATTTTTGAAGTTGGGCCTTTATTTCTGGAAATTTCAGAATAAGGACGAAAATAAAAGGGTTTTAGGCTCATATTAAATTCCTTAGTAAGAAAAGGAATTTAGCAAATATGGACATATTAATTGGGCTCATTCTAAATCAGCAATAAAATATTTATCGAGGAAGAATTAATTATATTTACATTTTATTAGGTTTGATTGTTGTGCTTCTGCGCCGAGAAATTATTTTTGTTAGCTGTAGTCAACTGCCAGGTAGTAACCTTAATCCTCATATATCCTATGTGATTTGTGTATGTATGTTTTACCGTATATGTTACATGCATTTAGTTATCATTTATTTCCAAGCGTTATGGAACCGAAACATGTTGTATGTTTTATGGGTCTTGTTGTGTGCCATGCCCAATGGTCTGTGCTGTGTGCTATTAGGACTACGACAGTCTGTGCTGTGTGCTATTAGGATTGCTAGTTCCGGATTTTGGCTATGTGCCTTGATACTGATGCAATGTGGTATTTGTTTATTTATGATTTTTCTACATGAATTATTCATACATTGTTTATGAGATTAACGGTTATTTTGGGATCCAAATTTTTGAATCCCAACCCCTTTTAAGCCCTCAGGTAGTTCATCACGACCGGAGCAGGGAGACAGAGGTAAGGTTTCAGGGCAAGACTAGGAGGTGGCAGCTGGTGGTTGTTATTTTTGGATATTTATTTTGATTTTCCCGGATGACTGTAGTATAATATTTGGCCTGTTAGGCATTATTATTCGGATGACTGTATATATATTTTTGTCCCTCCGAGGAAGTTTACTATTCCACACTTTACTTTATCAATATATCATCGTCTAAATCAGTGCATGCTTTGCTGTTAATACTCTGATGAATGGTGTAAATTAACCTAGGAAAATAATATAGAAATTGAATAAAAGGTAAAGAACTACACTGCCTGCCACCCGAAAGGGTGAGGGTAGTAGGTGTGTAACAAACCGGCAGTGCAACCAGTCCGGAAAACCTCAGAAATCGGGTTCATCAGCCACCCCAATATTAAAAAAAAAAGTAGAAGGCGGAGAGGAACGACAGACCTGGGTTTTGTGCGAGGCTTCAGGTTGGTGACATTGTTTCTCGTTCAGATATGGTTTGTTGGAGGGATTGGAGGTCCTCGTCAAAGATCGGAGTTACATTTTCTGAATCGCTTTCTCCACTATATTGTCAACAATCGGAGCAATCTGGTTTGTGTTCTTGCTGATTTACTTTCTCTTCTGATTTTTCAGTTATCACTCTCTTTGTTGCTCCCCGCTCTCTCTTTCTCTGGTATGAAGAAAGGCTGAAGAACGAAGATGAACAATGAAGAATTTCAAGGAATTATATTTTATTTCCTCATACTGACCATTGGGCAATTGGGGGTGATAGGTCTTATCAATCATCAGTTTCAAGTTGAGTTTGTTTGTATCTATATTCCTTATTAAATTTGAACCTCCCATCCGCATTCCCTTGTTTTTTTTAATTTCATATTAATAATTTAAAATTTTTACTTTCTTACCAATTTGGTCCCGGTTTAGCTCCGGTTTGACTCCAGTTTAATCTACTAACCCTTAACCCAGTACTTTGACTGGTTCAGTGACCGGTCTGGTTTGAATAACCTTGCTATTCACTCACATGTTGACTCCCAAATTAAATGACTCAATTTGCCATTTTAACTAGACTTGACGAAAACTTTCCATGTAATAGCTACCTAATTATCCAAAACAGAATCTCTATTAACTTCAAATAAAAGTTTTTTCCTTCATAAACTTCCATCTTAATTTTATTTATTATTTGACCAGCACGTTTAAACAAGCCTTGATCAGAAACTTCTCCCAGCATGACAAGCAACAATTAGAAGACCAAAGCAATGCGAATTATTCAGCCTTAAGTTACTCATACACCAAGGCTATGATCTATTTAGTCACTAACATATCATACACACACATAAATATAAATATACAGACACATTCCCTTTCTCAAGCTCCTCCAAACACAAGCAAAGTGCTACAAATTATTTGAATAATACATTTCACTGATAGTATTAGAATCGCCCATTGTATTAGCATTTCATAGTTTGGAATCAAAAGAAATTGGCTTATGTACTTTATTTTAATTAGCACTATTGTTAATATACCATTATAAATCTTAGATAACCACATTACAATTTTCCCAATGTTGTGTTAATCATTTTTACTTGTTGATTATATTTACCCAACGAACATTTCTCTTGCTTTGTTTTTTTTAACACATTTCATATGCATCCTCAATAATCTTTTAGATCAAGTTTTTAAAATTTTCTAAATCATTATCCAAACCATATCATACATCAACAGAGGCTCGCAAGATTCGATAATTCTTGGATTGATTAATCAAGGTAAGACCCTTAAAGTTACTAACACAATTTAGCATTGAAAGAAAAGTAAACCAAACTTAAGCAATTTTTTTTTTTAAAAAAAAAATCAAATTATATTTTTCAAACTTTAATCAAGACAAAATCAGAAAACAAAAATTTCCATAAAAATACCCCTCAATATAAGTTCTTTTTCCTATAAGTGATTCAAGAAATTAATTCCCCAAATCCAATTTACATTTCAAACTTTGATTTATCAAAAGCAAGAAAACTCCATTCTAAGTATATAATTGTCTTGAGCCTTAAGGAAAGAACTCTAATTCCTAAAATATAACATGAAATCAAATAAATATATAGACTATACTTTGCCCCATACTACTTTAGCCACAGTTAACTGCTCATTTGAGTTATAATTTCTCTACCACATTTTTACAAACACCTAATGTCGATATTAAAATTTTAAATGTTGACAAAACCTTGATTAAAGTATTATGTTTATTTCAAAAATAATAATGATTGACAAAAAAAAAAGTATCTTTGAGACTGATCGTATTAGGATTATAGGGAACTGAAAAGATGTATAAAAATATAAAATTGAGGTACCAAACTAAAACTTTATATACAGTTAAAGGAAGAAATTAAAACCTTGTATATATACACAGCAAGATATGTGTCAGAATATAATATTGATAATGGGAGGAGAGGATGGACTGTCTTTGTAAAATTTCCATGAACAAAGGCGAGATAATATTTTATTTATTCCAGCTTAGCTGTACACAATTTATAGATCCTAAAAATTGTCTTGAATCACAAGGAGAGTAATTCGTAATGATGTTGTCAAGAAAATTCCGAAAGCTTTCTAAAATAAACTAAATATTTTATCAAATAAATAGATGGCCTCTGCTTGGAATTAATTAATTTCCAAAGCTTCCAGGATTGTTCATTTCTCTCAGACATTGTGAGTTTGACTTTGATTTCTTCAAACATTTCAAGCCGGCCAACAAACCCTATTATATTGCACTCCTCGGTGCTTAATATATCGGACTTAATCAAGAAGTCGGTCTTACTTTAAAATATATGACATATTTTCTTGGGAAAATTACATTTGGGTCATAAGGACTAAAATTAATTACAAAAAAATCCCACACCAGAATCCCAATATGGGACTTTTTTGTAATTAATTGCCAAGATGACAAAAACCTTTAATAACTAAAAATACTATATTAACAATTGAAAATGTTATATTCACAACAAAAATTCTCAATCCGTATTTACAACTGGAAATGTTATATTAACAACTTAAAATACCATATTAACATTTAAGAATTTTTGTTGTTAATATAACATTTCAAGTTGTAAATACGGATTGAGAATTTTTGTTGTTAATATAGCATTTCTAGTTGTAAATTTTCAAGTTAGGCAATTAATTACAAAAACTTTTTTGGGACTTTTTTGTAATGAAATTATGGTACGGGACCTTTTTGTAATTAATTCTTGTCTTTGGGACCAGAATGTAATTTTCCCTATTTTCTATACTTTTTAATTTTTTTCCTAATTTAAGATCAGAGAATTAAAAAAGATAATTAAGCTATTTTAGAAAAAAATATGTCATATTAATTAACTAAGTTAATTATATTTATTAATATAATTAAATTAGATAAATAAATCTTATATTAAGGAATGAAAGGAGGGAATATATCAATTTTGAACTGAACATACAGTTTAATTATTCACTTAAAAGCGATGGATAAGAATAATATATGATCTTGACATATATAGGAAGGAACCATTTGTATTATTACATGTTTTTTTTTCATCTTAGTTAATATGTATGCCTACGCACAATTACAAAATATTCATGGAATCGCTCTTCATTAAATTGCTTAAACATGTTTCATAAAATGTGTATATGCTTGACAATGATAATACATCAAGTTCAACTTTTCAAGATGATATGATCAGCATTTCGTTAAAAACACATCTTAATATATCATTAAATTATATGATACAAAAAAGTTCACCAAATAAATTAAATTATAAAAAAATGGAAACAAACTTTTTTAGCATTGAGAGATCAAAAATTTCCTATAAAATTAAGAGTGAAAGAGGAGCCAGAACCGCAGGACACGCCATTTTACATACCTTTAATAATAAGTAGAGTATGTATTTGCTATAAGAACAAACATGTTACAAAAGTATTTTATAAAACAAAAAACCTAAAATACTATATACAACATGTCTTGTGCATCATTGACATCCAGAAAAAACACAAGGATGAAAAAAATATGTAATATATTAATTTAAATATATATTGTTATTTTTAATAATTATATATATTAATATAATTCAAACTGCCATTGGCAGCTTCTCTTCATCCTCCAGCTCCATCAGGGTGCTGATGATGATTTCAGAAGCGCAATTGACAATGTCTGAAAAGTTCCTGCATTTCCACACACAATAAATAATTCTATTTTTTTTCCTTTATTATAATATTATAACTATGATGAGAAATCATTTCATTAATTATTAATTAAGCATACCCTGTGGAGGAGTTGAATGTGAGACCCACGGTGTCCTTAGCCTCCTCAAGGGCCAACTTGAACCGCCGGAGCTCCTCCAGCTCCACCGACAACTTGGTGGTGTTGACCCTCAACTGCGACGGCTTAATATCACAAAATATAGGAATGAGCTTCTTATGGCGCTCCAACATCAGGGCCAACTCGTGAAGGCAGTAGAAGGATTCACAGTAGCGAGGAGAGAAGACGGCAACACCAAGCTTACACTCAAAAATGGCGTTGTTGATCTTGTGGAAGAGCTTATCGCCGGGCTTCATTGTCTTGTTGTCCAAGAAAGGACAAAACCCTAGCCGGCGAAGGTGATCGTAGAGAAGAGTGGAGACAGTTCTTTTGGTGTCGATGCTTCGGTGGCTGATGAACACGTCGCAGCGATCGTTGTTGAGAAGGTTTGGTGAAGGGTAGGGCCTGAACATCCTTCCGTGAGAGTTCAGGATGTATCGGGATTGCATGATGATAATGCTTTAATTAATTGAGTTTGATTTTTGTTGAGAGTAAATAGAGTGAGGCAATGAGGTATCTATATATATAGAATTATAGACAGAGCTCATGAATGAATCATAGGAGGTTGCTTCATGTGGGTTTCAGTGGAATAGTTCTAAGGAATATTTGATTCTTTAAGCCAATTGGGAATTATTATTAACTTAAATAAATTACTTTAAAATATTTATATTTATCATTGTTATCTAAATTAATTTAGCAAACTTATGAACTAATATATGATCCAATGGTATACATAATTATTCGGAGAGATCATCTAACATATAATAGAATTTATTAGTTATTTTCTTAACTTTTTCAATCTAACCAAATTAATCAATGAATTCTTATATTAAGAACAAAAGAGCTATATAGCTACTATTATTTATCATTAGTAAATTTTCTGAGGAATAGGTGTTGACATTTTTTTCCTTCTAGGAAAGTGAGAAAATAGACTCGCGAATATATATAATCTAAATTTATGTAATTTAAGAGAAATGAGCGTGTCAATAACTGTTGGTTCAATCCACCTCCCGAGGCTGTGTTCTTTACCCTAAATTTATGTGTATGATAGGTGTGTGGGTCATAGATAACAGCATGAATTAATTAATCACTTTGGATAAACAACAAACTGAGACACGTTTTGATACACGTTCACAGAAATTTCATCTTTGTTTTCGTTCGTCCATCGAGATTGACCAGTGTCGTGTTGTCTTCTGTTATTGACTGTGAAGACATATCAACCCAAAAAAGTTGTTTTTTGATTCTTTTATTCAGTGCGAATATGAGAGTTTTCCTTGCACACCAAGTTGGATCAATGATTAATTAATATAAATATTATTAGTGATTAACAGAACTTAAATTCTCACCAGGGCAATCCATAAGGTTTGAGTTTAAATTGAAGCAAGTGAATGGCAAATCTATTGATTATATAAAAGGAGGGATGTTAAGAGCCCCGCCTCCAGCTATCTCGCACGCTCTACTCCTGCCTTGAATATTGTAAGAACTAAAATAAAGACACAAAATAAAATATTCTCAACAAATAAAGAGTATCAGGATATAGTTACAAATTACCATAAACTTCAATGTATAAAATAAAATATTTTATGTTGAGAGTCACTCCTCACACGCTCTCCTCCTAAAGTAAATATACAACTAAAATAATGATAAATATAAACATGCTCAAAAAATAAAGAGATATTCGGAAGATATTTACAAATTGCAAGATATTTTGAAATATTAAAATATAAAATAAAATATTTTAAAAATAAATATATTAAAAATAGATAATAATAAAAAGATACTTTCAAAATATTTTGAATCTTATGAGGTTGCACCATTACTAATGCTTTGTAGAAATTTAAAATTACTTTTATATTTCATAAAATATTTTTTGAGTGGATTCATCTCACCCCACTCTTTACCTCTCATGCTATCCACCTTAACGCCATTAGGCTCTCCATGTCCTCTATCGTGGAGTTGGTAACCAACTCAAAGTTCCCTATAAGACTTTACTTTTGTTGTATTCATTCAACTAACGTGACTTTGTAACGTTTGGACATGAGGTTACTCGTGATGGTGCCTCAAAATGATCCTCTATGATGCTAAGGTCTGTTCCAAAAATATTTTTGTTTACCTTATTGTTTTGCATGATCTCACGCCAATTGTGTTGTTACCATATTAGCTTCTCTTATACATATATATCTTGCTTATTTGGTTCATGGTGTGATATAAGGTGCAACGCTACAACAAATATTTGGTAACTTCTAATTTCAATATTAGTTGGGATGCCAGGGGCTTACGTACCACTGTTGTGCGGCCTTCATTGACAAGGCCAAATACACTAGGGTCTCTAAGACTTTATTTAAGATTTGATGGTTTCAATTTACAAAAAAAAAAAAAATCGGTTGGGAATTGGCTGATGCGATTACTTTCTAAAAGTTATACAATTTAGTATATTTTAGGTTAGAATTCCCTCTTTCTTTTTCTTCCGGTTAGTTAACAATTTTTAGGAGTATCATTAAAACATGATTATTTTAGTAAATTATATTTAAATCAGTTGGGAATCTACTCATACCTTTATATTTTGTTGGGAGTTATCTGAATTAAAAATATTAAATCTTTGTATTGTCTAAAATTTATTCCACACATCAATTATCTTTTGATGAGTCAATGAATTTATAATATTTAGATTAATATCTTACTGACTTACTCCTTGCTATTTGAAGGAAGAATTTTGATAATTATAAGATATTATATTAATTATTTATTATAAATATTTTTAATTCCTTTTTTTTTTTATAACTCAATACGTAGGAAACCTGCAAACTTTTTTAAATATATATTTAATATGGATGTAGTAGAATATGTTTTTCATCTTATTTGACTAAAGTATTCTCAAGCTCTTTGGATGAATTTATTTTATTTGTAGACATAATCAATAAATTTTAAAATTTTCATTAATTTTTATTGATAACGATGAGACTGAGTTAACAATAAAAATTAGAGAAAATATAGTTCAATAAAATCAATATAGAGTTGGATGTGGAATTTTTTTTTCCACCAACAATGTGGATCTCAAAATCTGTACGTTTTAATTAAAAATTTAAATATTAAAGCTTAAATTTATCTGAAATCAAAAGATAATGATGGAAAATTTTATCATAGATTATAGCTTCCTATATTCTCTTAAATAAAAAAATTTAAAAATAGTAAAAACACATGGCTTCATGCCTGTTGAAAAAAGGATATTGCAATTTTTTTTATAAATTTAACTGGGGAAAAAAAACCCAAGACCTCCTTGCTAGAATAATTATTTTTAACTTCCCACTTACTATTGGAATTTTGAATTTTAACAAAATTGATATATTATAAATTCCTAACCATATCAATTATTTCTCTTGAGTTGAAAGATCATGAATCAATTAAAAAATATAAAGTTTCTGAATAAATTTTTGGTCCACAGTATAACTATCTTAATGTACCCATCGAGAAATTACTCTATATGTGTGTATGTGTATTTAACAGAATCATGTCTATAATAAGTTGGGCCTATTTGAGTTAGTGTTACAGAAGTATGTTCACACAAATCAAGATAGAACTATTCCCATATACTTATCTCGTACATTATAAATAACGTTAAAAAAACAGTTTTTACAGTTAATCCAAACAAACACTACAATAAATGGGGGGTTTATTGGCATTTTCTTAGTAAAATATAATATATGATGTCTTTTTTCTTTTTTTACCATTAGATTTTGGTCTCTTTTTAAATATTATAATATGTCTCCCTTTACACCTTCGCATTGCACGGGTTCTAAACTAGTTTATAGAAATTCTGAAATAACCACATTAAAGTTGGTATAGTGGTGTAAGACCCCGCCGCTAGATTTTTTTGAGTCTTGAATTCAGGTCCCAGAGGAGACAATTGTGTTAGGAAGGGCGTAGCCACGAACCCGAACTGAATAACGGATGATTATATATATATATATATATAAAAAATCCACAATGACAAAAAAATGTTTTACTTTATGTGTTGGCAAACAAAAAATTGTTTTATTTTATAATAACGATTGGATATGAATGGCAAAAAATGTGAACCATATATACACATTATCTGTAAGTTTACTCAATAGTCTCTACGTAACTACTCTGTGTGTACAATTTCAAAGCAGAATAATTTCTCTAGATTCCATGATTCCCAAGTAAAACTTTCAAGCATGTAATTGGAAGAATAATTGTACCCAATAAAACAAAGGACACATGGCTTAGCTTGTATGGTTACCTATAAACATAAATGTAAGTTATTAATTTCTTAGTATATATATAATAACGATGACTAGAATAAAATGGATATACGCAAAAATATGAAACAAATCAGTCATCAGTCGTTGGTCTCACTCATATAAGGAACAAATGAAATAAGTTCGTAGTTCACACAAGAAACACTTACACGGTATATTTCTTAAATCCATCTGACCTAAATCCGACGTGTCATGTAGAAGAATTAAAAGCA
Organism: Acacia confusa; assembly: GCA_037074495.1. Lineage (NCBI taxonomy): Eukaryota > Viridiplantae > Streptophyta > Magnoliopsida > Fabales > Fabaceae > Acacia > Acacia confusa. Next base: position 9,943,011 of record CM073509.1, read on the forward strand.
AGTGATGAATATTATGGTATAAGAATGAACTAATGATCCAAAAGGTACACTTTTATGCCAATACATATTCTTTTTTGACCTGTATGTAGTTATCAATTACCGGCTTGTCATACCTTGAGCTACATAATAGGAGAAATAGAAGTATTAAATATTTGGTAGAAAGGATAAAAAAAAAATCTCTTAAACGCTCATAAAAAATACAGAAGAAAAAACAAGTTAAAATACATGACATGAAAGATATGCTATAAATTTTTGACAAAGCATACAAAGTCTCCAAGAAACAAAAAAATCTACAACTTCAGCTTGCCCTTTTTACACTCTTTTTCTGTAATTTTGATTAAAAAATTCAAATATTTTTCTCATTTGATCCTTTTTACCAATTTCCCTAGACAATATGACGTAATGTTCCAGGACACGAGGACGGGACAACACAGAATGCACTGTGCCTCACCCTATCTGTTTTTAATCTTTTGTCCCCTTCTCGTTTTCTCTTGTCTTGTTTTTAGGAATACAAGTTTAAATAGTCCTATTCTTTTAGCTATCTATTTGGCTTTATAACTTAGCGACACTAAACTTTGAGTGAAAGGTCAATTGTATAACGGAAATGCAAGCTTGTGATTTACCTGTATGGATCAAGGATTATTCCTATTCCTATTGTTCGATTCTTGAAGTAAAAAACGCAGCCATTAGTATACTACTATGGGGCATATCCAGATCACTCTACAAGATATACTATACTATACTTAATTTACATGAATGTTAAAAGAAAATAACTAACTGTACACGCGTCCATGAATAAGTAATCCACAAGTAGCTTCATAGGATACGAGTATAATACTAAACTAGCCCTGTCCCGAATGTCTTAGGGACTGGTACTATTAAGAAAAAAAGTATGAAATATATCTTGGAAATCTCAATTAATCTAGTGTTTCAATCATAATAGAAATGGTCCCAGAAAAATTGACAACAAGCATTGAACACTCCTACTGTCTGCAGAACAAACTTGGCAGAAGTCATGAAATGCTAATGTAATGATACAGTTTGATTTCTAAAATGCATAACATGGTGCTAACGCAATTTTAAAGAACAAACCACAATAGCAATATTTCGCCTTTAGAAGAACCAGAACTAACGTAGCTAAACATTTAAAAGTGTAAAAAGTGGACTGCAAATCTAGAATGTAACACTTCTCAGGGAAAATGAATCAAGAAAGAGGATACTTAGGTCAGCCTTCTGTTTCTCAGAGCCTTGAGGTGTGTGAGTGTGTGTGTGTGATTCAACTGCTGGTCTGAGTCAGACAGGAATGTCATGTTCCCGTGCATGCACACGCATTTGCACAGTTGAACCTTGAAGAGAAAAGGGTATAAAACTGAAAAGCTAACCAAAATGTCAGCGAACATCTTCCCTGCAGCATGCCTCTGGAATCCTGAAGCTTAAACAATACATTATCTGCATAATTAAGAAAGAAAAAGCAGTTAGTGGATAGTTATGCATATTCTATGTATCAAGGAATTAAGCAAGTTAGGTAAGTGAGTTTAATGGTGATAATAAATTATCAGTACCTTGTTTGGAGCCACATCCCTGACCCGATGAAATATTGGGTCTTGTATCTGATCATTTATAGCAGACTCTGCCTCCTGCAAGAGAGTTCAAAAGTCCGAGGCAAGGAGGTTAAGCAATAAGCAACAAAGTGAACTCACAGCTAGTATAGATTCAGGAGTTTCAGTTGCCCGAATGAAACAGTAGCAATGGACCCATGGAAGATGTCCCTCCCGATATTTCCCATGGATTAATCCCCTGAATGCATCTGCCAGGACACATATGATGTCAGATAAGGGTCTAAAAATGAAAGAAGAGGCTAGTAAGAGAACATGGATCTAATCATCCAGAATAAATCACACTGAAAACAGCCAAGAAGAACTTGGACAAAGATCAGTCTTAGAGTATGATGGCTAGTTTTTACAATGAGGGTAGAACTCATACAGAACGCCAATGGTCCATCATAAAGATGAATCACGAGGATGTATAACTCACACCAAGTGTGATTATAACAAACTTTACAAGTTACAACAAATTCTTAATCAAACTAAATTAAAAATCAATTAAAATTAGTATCCTCCCAACAACTAACTAAAAGAAAGCTCCTATAGATGACGAAAAAAATAAAAGTGATGCAAATGCTCATTGATAAACCTTCCAAATTGGTGTTTTAGTCATACTTTTTAACTTGAGAATTAGGGTCCAAATTAGGGATTTGAATAATGATTTTGGGGCTAAGGATTGCTTCTAGAATATTGGGCCAAGTCAAGTTTCTTCATTTTAAAAATATTGGACTTGTTCTAGACTATCCTTCTTTTCTTGTTTTGGTTATGCATCAAAAAGTATCACCCAAGAGGTAAGAATGGCTTAATGAGTTAGGCAGAAAAAATATTGACATCAGATGGCATCCGTAGCTAGAAACTGAATAGCAGATGCACGCAGATTCATTATAACGTGGTCAATATGTTCCCATATTTTGGTATGGGAAATATCAGGTCCTTTGACTCTCCTGTTTGTGCTTCCTTTCCTATTACCATCTTCTGGGACACCTGCGACAAGGAAAATAATTGCATGCTTTACATTCAAGCTTCAGTCACATAGAATATCGGAATCAATGCTTTAATTTTGTTCAGGAAGATGGAATATTGTTAGACAATATGGTTTTGTGAATCTATAAGTTTGGAAATGAAAATTACAGAAATGCATCATGCACAATAAGATAAAGTAATTGCTACATCTCTCAGCAGCCATACTTTTTACTATAGTCTCCAGAATACCTTCTTGAAGACTATCAGAAGATCTTTTACCAGCAGTAGCAGATGCAGTAACATTTCTCGTTGAACCTTGAGCATCCTCCACACTGGTGTTAATGTTATCTCCAAGGTCTTTTGTTTCAACTGCAATGGAAATATTAGGATCAGAAAACATGTTCTCAATTATTTCACACTAATTGATACTATGCAATAATTTGATAACAGAGATATTACCAGTTAATCTCTCATTTCCTAAATGTGATTCAGAGTAGTCATGTATCTTGCATGTTTCACTAGTCTTTGCCATGGGGACATTAGATTCTATTCTAATCTCAGTCTTAGGGACTTCCATCAAGTGGGAGATGAAGTTTCTTGCAGCCATATTGTATGCACGAATGCGATCATCAACCTTGTTGATTTTTGCATTTATCTTCAAATACTGAACGCTATCAGGATTTAAGTCATTCGCATACAGTATGCATCCTTTCTGTGCTGCCGGAATAGTTCCAGGAAACATATCACAAATGGTCTCCCCTGCTTGGAACTGAGAAACCAGCGTTCTCTGTTCAAGTTCCAACCTCGAATTCCAATAAACCAAGCTGTAATCTAGCCCGAAAGCGGCCCCATATTGCTTCACTTCTGCAACCATATCATGTTCTCCTGCTAAAACTTCAAACTCGGGCACACGAAATTCATTTGCGATGGTTCCAACTTTTTAAACAACAGTTTTGATTATTGGATGATTTTTCTGCACAAATTGCTACCACACAGACATAAATAGAAGGAATGCGTATGATAAATTGTTACGGCACTCCGACGACCTTCCTGTTTCCATATGCCTCCCGAGAACTGACAATTCCTTGTCGCAATTAGCGAGCCAAGGAAACACTCTTTAGTCTCCGTTGCAGTGGGCGACGGAGAGCACCAAAGCCCCAACCACCGACAGTGGCGAAGCTATACGAGCACAGTCGGAAACCCTGGCAGAGCACAAATGTTGATGTTCATGGAATCGCTCTTTATTAAACTGCTTAAAGATGTTTCATAATATGTGTATATGCTTGACAATTATAAAATATGAAGTTCAACTTTTCAAGATGATATGATAATCATTACGTTAAGAACACATCTTAATATCATCAAAAGATATGATAAAATTGAGGTTAAGAGCCAGAACCACAGGACACAACATTTTTACATACCTTTAATAATAAGTACAGTATGTATTTGCTAGAAGAACAAACACGTTACAAACAAAATTTATAAAACAAAAAACCTAAAATACTTCATACAACAGGTCTTGTGCATCATTGACATCTCGGTGACGGAGGCTATAACATTCCAAATTTTGAGATAAGGAATTTAGGAATAAAATCAAAATGAGTAGGATACTAAGCCATAGAGTCAAAAATCTTAAACTTATATGGAGGAAAAGCTTAAGTTAATTATTAAAGATTATGTTTAGACCTTGAAAATTCAAAGAAAAATATTTGGAGGATAAATTTTAACTTAGAAATTTTAGAGTCAATATTTTATAGTCTAGAGAAGTGAAGAAAAATCCTTATATAAGATTAAAGATTAATTTTCAACACTTATATAATATTTGCAATTAAATTAGCAAAGAACCAAGTTAAAGTCTTGCCCACAACACTCACACAGTCTCAATACATATCAGATACATGCACACTCTACCTCACTCAATTCTTTCGGACAGCACCCACTCGCTTCAAACACACACATGACACTCATATACACAACACATCCACTCCTTCTCATTGATTCAGCCAGCGCAAGGATGCAGAACACTACGTTTCAATCCCATATTGACAAAGCACAAACCGACTGCACGCATATTTCACTCCCACATTCGGCCAGATCACGACACTTAAATACACACACTACACCCCATTCAGCAACCAGCAAGAGCAAAAAACGCTGGACATAACAGTACATGCACTCTCATCCAAGCACTTCATTCCACTCCACTCCTCCCATTTCAATGCCGGCCAAACACACACCTGTTGCCTCTCTTTTATTTATTCACTCATACGACAGATGTATGCACACACACACCTCCACTCTCTCCCATTTTCATTTCAGCTTCATTAGGACCTCATTTTCGGTCAGCAAAAATGCAGAGAGAGAGAACAAGACAGCCAGAGAAAGAGTTAGAGCTGCGAGAACGACAGAAAAAGAATAGAGAGCGAGAGGGAGTTGGGATGATCAAGGATGAGGAAGGAGGTACCGAAACTCACATGCAAACCGATCATTAGACTTAGGTAAACCTCCTAATCCTTTTTCCGTCTTGGTTTCCTGCATTTGCTGTGGTTTTGAGAGTTGTTAGTGTCTGAAGCTCAAGGGTTAGTGAGAGAGAGAGAGCTCATAACAGTTTCCTTGCTGCATGCATATCGAATTTTGAGGTTGCTTTTGAGGTTTCTTTGAGGATCTTTGGTAACAGAGCTCTCATGCACGTCAAATTTCTGGAGTTTTAAGCCATGATTTGAGGTTGCATGTCCTCTGTTCCATCTTATCTTCTTGACAGAAAAACAGAGGGTCACATGCATGTCGATTTTAGAAGATAAAGTTTTGAGTTTTTCTGTGAAATTTGGTCATGAGATACTAAACTTCCTAGGCTTTAAAATAAGTCCTAGAGCGTGTTAATCAGAGGTCTAAAACCAAAGTTATGAATTTTTTAAGTTAGACATGGAAAACTAGGAAAAATCAAGTTTCCCAGATTCGGGTTTCGATTTTGCCTGAGGTTTTGATGAGAAAATAGTACATCTCTTAAGTTTTAAAAATGAGTTTTAGAACATATTAATAAGAGGTCTAGAGAGAGAGTTATAAATTTTCTAAGAGAGACATGAAAAATTGAACGAATCCCGTTTTTTATATTTGGGTGGTAACTATCTATGTGAATATTAATTATTTTTTCTTTAAATTAGACTAATAGAGCTTTAAATAAGAACTAGAATCACCTTATTTATTTGGAGTTCCCTATACTAAGTTATGATTTTTCCAAGATCCTTAAATAATTAAAGCAGGTTTTCTATTAAGTCCAAAAATGACAATATTTTTTGGATAAATGCAACTAGCAATGAGTTAAGAGTTTTTGGTAAAATTTGAAGGATTAGTTGGCTGAATTAATGGTCTAATTACAGAGGATAATAAGCATTTAAATATGTCTTAGTAGATATATATAATAATATAAGGGTAAAAGTTTATCAATGATGATGATCAACTATTTCAAATAAAAGGGACAAGCCTTATGAGTGGGTCTAGAAGAACATAATGTAATTATGTTATTATGATTAGAATGAGTAATGACTCATCTCTATATGAATTTCAAAATTTTAGGATTTGACATTTGCCAGAACTCGTAAGAGAAGCAAACCAAAAAGGATTTAGGTGAAGGTATAATGTTGGAAAAGTCAACAGACAGTAATTATTACTCTCTATATTATGTAATTGTTCTATATGTTTGTTTGTGCCATCGATTATAATCGTTTCATGAGTATATGGGTGATTGGACCATGTGTCCTGAGGCTATAAGACTCAATAGGGCTATAAGACCTTATATAAATTCAGCATTATTATGTGACTGGGTGCCCAAAGGCAGTAAGACTTGATATGAAATATGTTTAATGATTAGGTTGTGTTCCCATAATATTTGATGATTGTTGCATTGTGAGTATGCTGAATATGTTGATTTGTTAATGTGATGCCTTATTTTACATATTTCGTGAACTTGCATATGTTATGATCGAGTGTCTATGGTTACTATTAAGATTCTCATGAATCACTACAAAAATAAAGAGTTTCAGTGACGATTTTTGGTGGCGACATTTAATGTCGTCATTGAAAGTAGACTTTCGGCGGCGACAATTCATGTCGCCACTGAAAGTTATACTTTCAACGGCGACTCTAATAAGTCGCCGCCAAAAGTAGGTTTCAGCGGCGACTTAATGTCGCCACTGAAAGTTTTTTTTTTTAATATTGATAACTTTTAGTGGCGACTCTAATAAGTCGTTGCCAAAAGTAGGTTTCAGCGACGACTTAATGTCGCCGCCAAAAGAAGTTTTTTTTTTAAAAAAAATATTGATAACTTTCAGCGGCGACTCTAATATGTCGCCACCAAAAGTAGGTTTCGGCGGCGACTAAATGTCGCCGCCGAAAGTTTTTTTTTTTCAATATTAAAAATTTGGGCACGAGCCTGGAAACTTTCGTAGGATTTTTCTAGAACTCTCACGCTCAAGCCTCCTTCTCAATCCCTGGATTTCGCCTCTCCCTTCCTGGGCGCTCTCCCCAAATTGGTTTCTGAATCTCTTTGAATTTGTGTCGCAGGAGATCTTATTAACTACTCGCCGACAATCGGTCCTACCAGAATTGGCATTTACTAATCATTTAGCAGTGGATTTCGTCTCGCCTCTTCCTCCCTCGGCCTCTCCTTCCCTGCTTCTCGGGCTCGGATTTTCGTTCTCATACTCGGTATGTATCAATTTTTTTAAAGTATGCAAAAGAAAGACATTATCAATCGCTTCCTTTTGCGTCGTCATTTCTTCGAGTTGGTTTCTCTCCATTGTTTGTCTATTTCAGAGAGGAAACCCATTTACTGAGCAAAAACAAAAAAAGAGAGAGGAAACCATTTCTTGTTCCTCAGCCTCATCTTTAGATCGAAAAGAAGACTTCAATTTTTTGGCGGAACAACTCTCATGGCTTCCAAGCGGATCTAGATCCTCCTACCTCTTGCAGTGCTGGTATCAATTTGTTTCTACCAAACCCCTCTTGTTTTGCCCTTTTAGGCTTCCGATAGGACCCGATCTGTGATTTCTGGAAATTATCTGTATGTATGTGTGTCTGTTTTTTAATATTTATTTGTATTTTGGTTTGACAATATTAGCTATCGGTGTTTATACTACAAACTAATAGTGACGATGCTTATGAAAACCTTGCTTAGTAGCATATTGGAAAACTTGATATTAGAAAATGGCAAGGACATAAGCCAACAATTGTCCTGCCATTTTCATGGGAACTGACGTGACTACGGTGAATGTGAGTTTTATACTTGGTTTTTTTTTGGGGGGGGGGGGGGATGTGTGCAAATCTAGATATATAATCAATGAATGAAGTATGATAGGGATGAAAATTGATTGTGTTCTTAGCTTATCAAATATGATTGCTAAAGTTCTGTCATAAACTAAGATAGTTGCTGAAATTTTGGATAGAGTGTTTTCACTATGCATCTTGATTGAAAATAAGTGAAGGGGTTGTTGATATATTGTTTAATTCTTGTTTAAACAAGTGAAGGGGTTGCTGATTGAAAATAAGTGAAGGGGTTGAATTTCAACAGGAAAATAAGGAGTCAAGTTTAAACTCAAATGGATTAGGAGAATGCATATTTGTGGATGAAGAACACAAGTCAATGAAGGAGCAGCCAGTACCCGTGTCTTTAGAACAACCAAAAGAAGCAATGCAGACTGAAACATATCAGATGGTATGTAAATGTACTTCTCACTTTGTTTTAATTTCCTTCAAATTAAATATATATTTTTCAAAATCAATGCAATGATTATGAATTAACTATTGTTGTTGAACATGGTAAAAGGAAGTTGAGATGGAGGATATAGTTGAAGATCCTATCATGGACATTGATTGTAGTGATGTGGACAACCATCTTGCAGCTGTGGACTATGTTCATGAACTTTATTCCTACTACAGAAATATGGAGGTAAAGCCATAGTCAGTTAATATTTAGTAAATCCAATCATATAAATAGATCCTCCAAATGCCTTTGGTTATATTATTTGGAAGTATTTCGATTGGATCTGCATGGCTTGGGTTTGCAGGTTTTGCAAGCATTAACTCATACAAAGCATGAACTTAGCACATGGGTTTTAGATTTAGTCTAATAAAGGCCTGAATTTGGAAATATATGTCTTTGCGTGAAAACTATGTTCACTTGAATTAATAATTAATGTTAGATACGAATCTAATTATGAGCGCGACTTTGCATGAAATTATCAGTGGGCCCATGTACATTGATATAGTTTGAGAAATATCTTACTTGAACTACGGGTAGCAGCTACTGTCCACTTCTGCTGCCCCCCTCATGCAGTGTATAAACCAGTGTCTTCATGTGTTTGAAACTCTTGAGTTGTTTGAACAATTATATTTATTTGCCAAACTATGTGACTGAAGTTAAAATAAACACTGGCATGTATTTGTTGCCCTGTTCCAGTTTTATTTTCCTGATTCTTGAGAACTACAGTGTGAGGAAATTGGAAGCATTTTTTGCTGTTCTCATTGGTGTAATGGCCGTCTCATTTGCGTGGATGTTTGGTGAAACAAAGCCCAGCAGAAAAGATCTTCTTGGTAGGGACAAAGAGGTTTATTTCAGTGTCTTGGACTGATACTAATTTGTTAGAAAATGTTGTTCTTTTGCTTTATATCTGATACAGAATCTGATTAACCTGTGTAGGTATTTTGGTTCCGAAACTAAGCTCCATAACAATACAGAAGGCTGTTGGAGTTGTGGGTTGCATTATTATGCCTCACAATGTATTCTTGCACTCTGCACTTGTTCAGTCAAGACAGGTTGAGCAGAACAAGAAAGGCCGAGTTCAGGAAGCACTTAATTATTATTCTATAGAGTCAATGTATTTGTCATTAATGTATTTGTCACTGACAGTGTAGAAATTTAGAGTTAGATTTGATAGAGATAATTTGTTTTCCTGGCTCTGGTTTCTCACGTTGGGGATTACAAGGAGGTCAGGTTGTATTCGTTGAACCCTTTTTGCTAATCTTGAAGACCTTTAGTGTGTTTTAAACTGTTGTATATTTTGCCAACAACTTTCCCCAATATGGTATGGAAATCACAGCTATCCGTGAGCTTGAAGGGAAAGATTGAAGAAATTGAACTTCCTCTTGCTAATTCCCAAGTTGAGTAGTATTGTATGACATTTAATTTTTTTAAAAAAAAAATTGTGACTTTCAGTGGCGACAAAAGTCGCCACTAAAAGTCTGAATGTCGCCACTGAAGGGTTTTCAGCAGCGACAATTTGTCGCCACTGATACCTATTTTCAGTGGCGATAAAATGTCGCCACTAATGCCTATTTTCAGTGGCGACATTTTGTCGCCACTGATTGTCTACTTTCAGCGGCGACATAGAAATGTCGCCGCCAAAAGTATCAACGACAGTCGTATCAGCGGCGACAATTTGTCGCCGCTAAAAACCCTTCAGTGGCGATATTTAGGCTTTTAGTGGCGACTTTTGTCACCACCAAAAGTCTTTTTTTTTGTAGTGAATCTCACTCCTTTCATTAAAATCATATACAAAAAAGGCAATGCAAGCAGCTCAAAAGGCAAAGACGTGATTATTGCCGATAACTGAGAAGATAGTTAGACAGATTTGTTTTGACCTATATTTCCCTTATAATTAGATTTGTGTTTTTTTTTTATTTGGCCTTATATGGCTAGTGTATTGTATATACATAGATACCTTCAAACATATTGCACCTTTATAAAGGCAATGCCTTTAGCTAGTATGATATCTTAATTTAAGGTAAGGTATCACTATTATGGTAATAAAAGCAGGGTGTCACAGGGGCGGCGTTTGCCTCCACAAAAAACATACGGATGAAAAAAATATGTAATATATAACATTATTTTTAATAATTCTTTATATTATTATAATTCAATCTGCCATTGGCAGCTTCCCTTCATCCTCCAGCTCCATCAGGGTGATGATGATTATTTCAGAAGCGCAATTGACAATGTCTGAAAAGTTCCTGCATTTCCACAGACAACAAATAATTCTATTTTTCCCCCATATCCTAAAATCATAACTATTATGAGAAATCATTCCAATTCATTAATTATTAATTAAGCATACCCTGTGGAGGAGTTGAATGTGAGGCCGACGGTTGTACTTAGCCTCCTCAAGGGCCCACTTGAACCGCCGGAGCTCCTCCGCCTCCACCAACAACTTGGTGGTGTTGACCCTTAACTGCGACGGCTTAATATCGCAAAATATAGGAATGAGCTTCTTCTGGCGCTCCAACATGAGGGCCAACTCATGAAGGCAGAAGAAGGATTCACAGTAACGAGGAGAGAAGACGGCGACACCGAGCTTACACTAAAAAATGGCGTTGTTGATCTTGTGGAAGAGCTTATCGCTGGGCTTCATTGTCTTGTTGTCCAAGAAAGGGCAAAACCCTAGCCGGCGAAGGTGGTCGTAGAGAAGAGTGGAGACAGTTCTTTTGGTGTCGATGCTTCGGTGGCTGATGAACACGTCGCAGCGATCGTTGTTGAGAAGGCTTGGTGAAGGGTAGTGTCTGAACATCCTGCCTTGAAAGTTCAGGATGTATCGGGATAGCATGATGATAATACTTTAATTAATTGAGTTTGATTTTTTTTTTTAAGAGTAAATAGAGTGAGAGAATGAGGTATCTATATATATAGAATTATAGATAGAGCTCATGAATGAGAATCATCAGGAGGTTGCTTCATGTGGGCTTCAGTGGAATAGTTCTAAAGAATATTTGATTCTTTAAGCCAATTGGGAATATTATTGAAGTTACTTTAAAATATTTATATTTGTGTTATTCTCTAAATTAATTTAGGTAATTTATAAACTAATATATAATCTAATGATATAAATAAATATTTCAGAGATCATCCAACATATGCTATAATTTATTAGTAATATATTTAACTATTTTAATCTCACCAAATCAATCAACAAACTCTCATATTAACAAAGAGGTATGAACCGAGTATTAGTTATGATGAGTAAATTTAGTGAGCAATACGTGTTGACATTTTTTTTCCTTCTAGAAAAGTGTGAAAATTGGCCGGCACGCGCGTGCATATATTAAGAGAAATGAGCATGTCAATGACTTTTGATGCAATAGCACCCCACACCTCTCGAGGCTGTGTTCTTTACCCTACATTAATTTATGAATTAATTAATCACTTTGGATAAACAACAAACTGTGACACGTTTTGATGCATGTTAACAGTAATTTCATCTTTTGTTTTTGTTCGTCCATCGGGATTGACCAGTGTCGTTTTGTTCTGTTAGTATTTCATTGTCCATTGCTTATTGACTGTGAGGATATGTCAAACCAAAAAAGTTCTCTTTTGATTCTTTTATACAGTGCGAATTTTAGAGTTTACCTTCCACACCAAGTTGGATCAATGACTAATTAATATCAAAATTATTAGTGATTAACAGAACTAATATTATGCCCAGCCCAATCCATAAGGTTTGAGTTTAAATTGAAGCAAGTGAATGGCAAATCTTTTGATTATATAAAAGGAGGGATGTTAAGAGTCTCTACTACTATCTGGCACGCTCTACTACTTTCTTAAATATTGTAATAACTAAAATAAAGACATGAAATAAAACATTCTCATCAAATAAAAAGTATCAAGATAGTTACAAATTACAATAAACTTCAATATATAAAAGAAAATATTTTATGTTGAGAGTCCCTCCTCAGACGCTCTCCTCCTGCCATAAATATCCTAACAACTAAAAAAATGATAAAAATAAAATATGGTCAAAAAATAAAGAGATATTCAGAAGATAATTACAAATTGCAAAATATTTTGAAATATTAAAATGTAAAATAAAATATTTTTAATATATATATTAAAAAAAGATAAGAATAAAAAGGTAATTCAAAATATTTTGAATCTTACCAAGTTGCACCATTACTAATGCTTTGTAGAAATTAAAAATTACTTTTATATTTCATAAAATATTTTTTGAGTGCATTTATCTCACTCCACTCTTTACCTCTCATGTTATCCACATTAACACCATTAGCCTCTCCATGTCCTCTATCGTGAGTTGGTAACCAGCTTAAAGTTCCCTATAAAACTTTACTTTGTTGCATTCATTCAATTAACATAACTTTGTAATGTCTTGGCATGAGGTTACTCGTGATGGTGCCTCAAAATGATCCTACGTAATGCAAAGGTCTATTTCAAAAATATTTTTGTTTACCTATTGTTTTGCATAATCTCACACCAGTTCTGTTGTTACCATATTAGCTTCTCTTGTACATATATATCTTGCTCATTTGGTTCTTCATGTGATATAAGTTGCAACGCTACCACAAACATTTAGTGATTTCTAATTTTAATATCAGCCGGGATGCAAGGGGCTTACGGACCATTGTTGTGTGGGCTAACTCAATATATACTTAATATGAATGTACTAGAATATACTTTTCATCTTATTTGACTAAAGTATTCTCAAGCTCCTTTGAATGAATTTATTTTATTTGTAGACATAATCAATAAATTTTAAAATTTTTATTAATTTTTATGAATAATGATGAGACTGAGTTAACAATAAAAATTAGAGAAAATATAGTTCAATAAAATCAATAAGGAATTGGATGTGGAATTTTTTTCACCAACAATGTGAATCCGAAAATCTGTGCGTTTTTAATTATAACTTTAAATATTAAAGTTTAAATTTATCAAAAGATAATGATGGAAAATTTTATCATAGATTATAGCTTCCTATATTCTCTGAAATAAAAAATTTAAAAATAGTAAAAATCCATGGCTTCATGCCTGTTGAAAAAAGGATATTGCAATTTTTTTAAAAATTAACTGGGGGAAAAAATACCAAAACCTCCTTCCTAGGCCCTAGCATAATTTTTTTTAACTTCCCACTTATTATTGGAATTTAGAATCTTACAAATTAAAATTGATATATTATAACTTGCTAGCCATGATCAATTATTTCTCGAGTTGGAAGATCATAAATCAATTAAAAAATATAAATTTTCTGGTATAACTATCTTAATGTACCCATCGAGAAATTACTCTCTCTCTCTCTATTATATATATATATATATATATATATATATATATATATAACAGAATCATGTATATTACGAGATAGGTCTATTTGAGTTAGCGTTATAGAAGCACGCTCATGCAAATCGAGATAAAAATATTTTCACATACTTACATTGTATGTTGTAAATCATATTGAAAAAACAGTTTCTACTGTTAATTTAAACAGATACTACAATAAATGGGGGGTTTATTGGTCTTTTAAAAACATATATAACACATGATGTCCTTTTTTTTTTTCTTTTTTACCATAGATTTTGGTCTCTTTTTAAATATAATAATTTGTCTCCCTTTACACCTGCCCATTGCACGGGTTCTAAACTAATTTATAGAAATTCTGAAATAACCATCATAAAGCTGGTCTAACGGTATAAAGCCCCATTAGATTTTCTAAGTTTTGAATTCAAGTCATAGAGGAGACAATTGCATTGAGAATGGCAGCCACAAACCCGAACCGAATACCAGATGATTATATATTAAAAAAAAGTCTGCAATAACAAAAAAAAAATTGTTTTACTTTATGTGTTGGCAAAAAAATTGTTTTATTTTATAATAACGATTGTCTATGAATGGGGAAAAAAAAAATGTGAACCATGTGTAGACATTATCTGTAAGTTTACTCGATACTCTCTACGTAACTACTCCGTGTGTGTACAATTTCAAAGCAGAATAATTTCTCTAGATTCCATGATTCCCAAGTAAAACTTTCAAGCATGTAATTAGAAGAATAATTGTACCCAATAAAACAAACAATACATTGCTTAGCTTGTATGATTATCTATAAACATAAATATAAGTTATTAATTTCTTAGTATATATATAATAACGATGAGTAGAATAAAATGGATATACGCAAAAATATGAAACAAATCAGTCATCAGTCGCTGGTCTCACTCATAAAGAACAAATGAAATAAGTTCGTAGTTCACACAAGAAACACTTATACGTTATATTTTTTAAATCCATCTGACCTAAATCCAACGTGTCATGTAGAAGAATTAAAAGCAAGTAATGGATATTATGGTATAAGAATGAACTAATGAACTAATGATCCAAAAGGTACACTTTTATGCCAATACATATTCTTTTTTGACTCTGTAGGTAGTTATCAATTACCAGCTTGTCAATTTGTCATACCTTGAGCTACATAATAGGAGAAATAAAAATATGAAATATTTGGTAAAAAGGATTAAAAAAAAATCTCTCTCAAACGCTCAGAAAAAATACAGAAGAAAAAATATAGAAAAAAACAAGTTAAAATACATGACATGAAAGATATGTTATAAATTTTTGACAAAGCATACACAGTCTCCAAGAAACAAAAATTCTAGGGAAAATATGTATAGGTGCCCAAGTAACGGAAAATATTCCAAAAAAGGCCCCAAAATTTTGAAAATACTAGAAAATGTTTCAAGGCTTTTTCTGATATAAATTCATTAAAACGTTAACAACTATATTAGCCTCATTAACAACTATATCAGTCTCATTAACAACTAAAGGTTTTAATGAATTTATACTAGAAAAGAATTCAAATATTTTTCTCATTTGATCCTTTTTACCAATTTCCCTAGACAATATGACGTAAGCACACGAGGACGGGACAACACAGAATGCACTGTGCCTCACCCTATCTGTTTTTGATCTTTTGTCCCCTTCTCCTTTTCTCTTGTCTTGTTTTTAGGAATACAAGTTTAAATAGTCCTATTCTTTTAGCTATCTATTTGGCTTTATAACTTAGTGACACTAAACTTTGAGTGAAAGGTCAAATTGTATAACGGAAATGCAAGCTTGTGATTTACCTGTATGGATCAAGGATTATTCCTATTCCTATTGTTCGATTCTTGACGTAAAAAACGCAGCCATTAGTATACTACTATGGGGCATATCCAGATCACTCTACAAGATATACTACTATACTTAATTTACATGAATGTTAAAAGAAAATAACTAACTGTACACGTGTCCATGAATAAGAAACCAACAAGTAGCTTCCTAGGATACGAGTATATATAATGCTTAACTACCCCGGTCCCAAATGTCTTAGGAACTGCTACTATAACAACCCTATTTTTTATGTGCATCAATGTGACGTTATTTGCATATATGAATATTTTTCATGTGCATCAATGTAACGTTAGTTGCATATATGAATTTTTATGAAGTCATATGTTAGTGATAAATATTTGTTTGCATGAAGTAATTGGAATAAGATGAGGATGTGAAATTATTTGTTTATGTGTAATTAAATGAGTATTGTTAGGGACAACTCTAAGGAAGAAATGACAATGAAAATCAAAACATATTTCTTTTTTCCTTTTTACCCTTGGGCAAAATGTATAATGGAAGAACTAGAGAAAAATGAGCATAAAATTCTAAAAATGCCCAAGGAGTCATGAACCTAACCAAGAACTATGGGCTATTGGGCTAAGTAGGGAAAAATAATTTTTGAAGCCCAAGAAGAGGGCCCAATTAACATAAGAAGAAGAAGAGGGAAACAAAAATGTGCTCACGGAAAATGGGCCATCAAGAAGCCCAACTTTAAAGAGTGAAATTGATGATATCATGCTTGGCGAGCTCATTTAGCTTACATCATCACCTTCATAAATGCAAGAGAACATTGGATTGGACTTGTAAAACATAAAAATCTTCCAAAATCTCTCCTTCTCTCACGGTTTATGAAGAGGAAAGACAGAAGGGGGAAAAAGAAGAAGATGTAGGGAAGTACCTATGTTAACCTAAGAAGCCTAGAGGGATTATGATTAAGGATATAAATTTAAGAGAACAAAAGCAAAATATCCCTCCTCCCATAAGCTCATGTCACGTCCCAAAGAGTGTAAGAAGAAAAGAAAAAGTGGTTCATTCATGAAGCAAGTACAAAGAAGGGCTAAGAGCATTTAAAACTAAAAATTGCTTTTTGGGTAAGTCACAAGTACTTGGAGAGTAGAGCTGTCAATCAGGGTCGGCCCATGAAGGGCCAGGGCCTAATAGGGTCTGGAATAAGAAAAACATCTTTTTTTAAAGCCCGGCCGGAGAGCATTAGGGCCAGGGTTGGCCCGCAGGGCCTGGAAATTACTATTCCAAATTTTAACTATTTTTCCTCCACTTTTTTTTAAAAAAATATAATTAGTAAATTACAACATGAATCATCCAATAAATAAGCACAATCACTAATTCATAATCAAAAGCAAACTATGTTCACAAATAACTTACATAAAACATAAAAAGCATATCACTAAGCGACATTAGTATGATGACTATTATTGTCGTCATCTTCGTCACTATCATCGATTTTAACAACATTTGGTTGTTCTTCACTTTGAATAATAACCTTTAGCTCATGAGTAAGAATATCATGAAATTCTTCTCTCGCATCATGAATACATTCATAATCTTTATTTGCAACAAATCATAAAATTAGAGTATAGTTATTATGTATTTGTAGTTAAATAGATAAATAACTCTATAACAAATACACAATATATATATAAATTAATAAATTTAAAAAGGGGAAAAAAAACTACAGTAAAAAGGCCCTGCAGGGCTGGCCCGAGGCCCTCCAAGACCGGCCCATTTAAGCCCAAAGCCCGTCAGGGCCGGCCCTCCAAGACTAATTTCAAATGTCTCGTCTATTTTTCAAGCCCGGCCCTTACATGGCCAAGGCTTAAACAGGCTGGCCCGATGGGCCTAGCCCGTTTTGACGGCTCTATTGGAGAGTAAGTAAACCTTGAGGCTATTTTAAATTGAAACAACCACCGTTTAATTAACTAAATAATCCTTATATTAATTAGAGTTATCGCATATTAGCCAAAGTTAACATAATATTTGAATTTAAGTGGAATTTAAAATTTTCAAATTATGCTAAAGTATGTATCATGAGCTCTAGAGTGTGGCAATATACATTAACCCATTCATACTCATAAACAAATAGAAGCCCTATTTGGTCAAAGTACAATACACTTCTGTTGACTTCCCTGACGGACCTGGACAGGAACTATTACCTGGAAAATTTTGTAATCATCAATCCAGCTCATTACGAATATCGATAAGTGCTAGTGAGGTGTCAAGTGGATTTAAAATAGTTCATTTCAAATAAACAATTCATCAACATCCTCATTATATAATATCACATAACGCTTTAGTATCATGATCGGATGTAATATATACAATACCTAAATACCTCCATTCACGCCAGCCGAACCGCTTTATTTCCCTCCGACTAGACCCATGGGCTAAGTTACATCCATGTTACTGGTTACTCCAAAAGATCACTGGTCAAGTGATGAGGACTGGCTAAAATCCTCAGAACACCTACCCCAGACCATGAGTCTTTCCCCCACTTTAATCCAGTGAGGTGTCGTAAGCCTTATAAACTGTGGGCTGGTCCCAATCAACTGGTGGGACAATAAAAAGCCAACCAATGTGCACCAATTGAGGCCTCACCACGTGGTGGAAAATAAATATCACATTTCCTCCCAATCCTTCCCTTTCCCATGATTTTCATGATGATTCAATGCATATAATTTCAGTTTATATAAAAAAATTATATCCACATGACAAGAATTTATTTAAAACATTCATAATTAATCTGAAAAATACTCAAAAGCAGTATATCGATATCATAATAAGTGAAAAGTGGTTACCTCTCGCCCGAGCTAACTACTTTCACACTGCTCCTAAATCCCAAAGTTCAAATACACCACAATTTAATCTACCAAAATCAATATACTAACAATTAATAACATCTAAAAATTCTACATATTAAAAATTATAATTTATAATTTCATAACATTAAAATACACCAATAATAATACCTTCATTATTTATTTCCCTTGTTATTAATTCTGTTACTTTACCACTTATTATTATCTCTCCATAAATAATTCTTTTTATTTATTTATTTCCCCCTTACTTATTTATTATTAACCAATAAAATTACTAAAGACTAACCGTCATATAAGAATATTATTTTAATGTACTTTTAATGATTCTCATGGTTTCCAAAATATTTGTTATCCTTTTTTCCCCCTTTTAATGACCAATAATATGATTTATTTCTCTTTTAATTAAATAATATTATTCATTATTATTATTTATCCAATTGGTTATTTATTTCTCCTCATGATAATATTTATTCAATTTATTATCCATTATTTAATAATTTCCTTCCTACTAATAATAAAAGTATCTATTTATTAATTTATTTATTTTATGAAGTTATTGATTAACTAAATTTGAAACGAATTCAATTATAAAATATGTTTCGATTCTATCTATTAAAAGTGAGATGATCTAGGAATTAATTAATTAGTTTAGATCCTATTTCTTAGGAGCTAATTAAATCAATTCCTATCTTTTTGTAAATAATCTCTAATATATTTATTAATTACATTATTGCTACCCTCCTATTATTTAGGAACAAGTTGGATGATATTTTTATTTCCTTGATTGATTATCATTAATTATTTACTACCATCATCATCATCATCATCATCATCATCATAATACGATAATAATAATAACATGATACCTATATTTCTTATCTAATATTATTAATACTTTCACATATCCTATGCTTTATCATATGGGAATATCATTTCTGTCTTAAGTTAAAACTACGTCGTTTTGGCTCTTTTTTTGTTTTTTTTTTCCTTCCCCTATTTTCCTTTCATCTTTTCATCTCTTCATTTAAAAAAGAGCCAAAACGACGTAGTTTTGATTTAAAGCAGAAAACTTTTTCTAACTTAAAGGCAGAAATGATATTCCTTTATTATATATACATATATATTTAACTATGTTTTTCTTTGACCTTTATCCTTTCGTTTCCTTTTCCATTCCACGTAAAAAAAAAAAAAAACCAACAGATCCGAGACACACCAATACACTTGCAGCAAACGAAAAACTTCATGCAAAGATAACAGCAAGCAGCCAACGAAAAATAACAGCAAAACAGATCCATCATGGTCAACAAAATAACAGAATAGAAATCAGCACTTTAACATTGTTCAGTAAAAGAAAATCCAAAAAATATTCATGGCTCGAAAGACCTATCCGATGAAGTGTAGTTAAGGGATCACTTCCCACTAAAAGCCTTTTCATCGTCAACTTCAATAAATCAGTATATTCATCCTTAAAACAGTCACTTTATTTGAATCGAAAACTTGAGCCCAAACTTAAATGCGACATCTATGTTCCTTTATTCATCCTCAGTATATCTAAACACACACACACACGTATATATATACTTTTAATGCAGAAAAGACCAGCGGCACACACACACCGAAACTTCACCCAGTTTTGCTCAGTTTTAGTGACAACAATGGACAACGATGATATCCAAAATAAAAACCAGCAAGACATAACAGCAAACCAGAGAAAAGACAGAAAAGAAAACGATGACGGAAAACTTACAGTGACGCTGAACTCTCCTCTGTTTCTCGAGGCTGAAACAGGGTAGTTTGGTTTCGGTTCCCTTGCTCTTGCTCTCTCTCTCTCTCCCTCTCTCCGACACACTCTCTCCCTCTCTCAGTTCTCACTCTGTTTCCGAGACGCAAAACAGAGCAAGTAGACAGTGCTCCCTCTCTCACTCTCTCTTCACGTTTTTCTGTTTCTTTCTTTCTGTCTTCAGGTTTCGGTGAAGCAAGGAGGGCGGGAAGGAGATGCAAACAATCATTTATATATTGGTATGGAGAGGGGCTGCTCACGGACAAAGACCATGGGACCTTCGACACTTGGCTCAAAAACTGAAAAAGAGGTATGGTGCTCTCTGACTTTCTGAGTTTTCGTGCATGAGAGGGAGGTCAATGGTCTTGCGTGAACAGTAGGAGAAAGCCGAAAGTTTGCTCTGAATGGTGGCTAGTTGCAGCTTGCGTGAAGGTTAGGAGGATTGATCTTTTTCTGCGTTTTTCTTTTCTTCTTCTTTTTATTTTGACTGGTCTGAGAGAGAAACCGATAAGGAGAAAGAATGAGTTGGGTTTGGTGGGTATGAGTTTGGGCCAAGATTTGAATGAGTATTGGGCTCCATTTGGTTTCTATTTCTTTGTCTTTCACGGCTTGATGAGAATAGGTAGGTTGGGCTTGGAGGAGATTATTGGGTTATAATTTAATGGGCCATAGGTGTTTGGTTTCGGTTTGGGCCCAAAGAAGAAGACCAATTCTTGCTCAAGCTTATTTAATTGAGATTAAATAAGATTATTAATAATTGTAGTTTCTTAATTTTCTTTTTAATCTTTATAATATTTCCTTGATTGTATTCACTTTAAAATATACTCTTATTTCTCCAATAATAATTATTAAAAGTTTAGGCCAAATATTGTACCTTAATTTTCCATAAATTCTAGGCAATATTTATTTCTTATTTGAATCATCCTTCTCAAATTAATTTAAGATAGATAAGTCTTTATCTTCAAATAATTTAAATTTTTGTAATTATGGAAACCTATTTAAATAATTATTATTTAAATTTCTTATAATACTTAAACTTAAGTTTCCCAGATTTTTGGGATGTTACATAAATACTCACTTCTCTCTTTAGGGCTCTTGGTATGGTTGGAGAAAGGAAAAGAAGAGGGGCAAAAAGAAATTCTACACAAGACAACACAAGAAAGTTCAAGCAAAGGAAATTCAAGGAGCTTAAGGCTTTGTTTGGGAGTTCTATTTTGGGGGGAAAAGAAAGGAAATGAAAGGTTTTATTGGTAGTCCTTTCCCTTGTTTGAGAGTTTTAAAAATGAGAGGGGAGGGAATCAGAGATTTCTACAAATCCCCCAAAACTCTCATTCTTCAAAAAAATGAATATAATAATAATTATATTAATTTTTAAGGAATATACAAATTAGATAAATAATTTTTTTAGAAAATTTCAATTTAAATTTATTTGTAAAGTATAATAATTATATTAATTTTTAAGGAAAAAGACAAAATGGTAAAAGTAACTCATTAATCATCCATCTTCCTCCCTTACTATTTTTTTAACTCCTAAACAAGGGGAGGAAATATTTTCCATTTCCCTTCCTTCTCCTCCCCTTTAAACTCATTGCATCTCTTTCTTTTCCTTCTCTTCCAAATTCCCAAACAAAGCCTAAGAGTAAGGTAAGGACTTAGAATCTCAATTTATTTTCTTCTACTATTTTTAATAAGGGTTAGGACCTAAAGAAAATCTTCTCTTGGTATATTTTGGAGGGAAGGTCGAAAGGTGAAGAAAGGAAAAACTAAACTCAATAGCTCAAAAGTTGTTGAAGATCCTAGGTCAAGTAAGTTACATTGAACCTCCTTATAACTTCTATGGTGTTAGTTTTGGAAATGGTTGATGCATGAGCATTTATATAATAAAGTGAATCTGTTTTAGTAAAAGGAAAATATAAACACAAAGTTAAAGCTAAGGTTCATGGCCTAAAGGGGTAGATCAAACCTAGTATGTGGAAGTTATGAGGTTAGAATGAAAGTTTGACATTTTGTGTTTAAATATTAATTTTCATACAGCTGGTTTTTCATGTGGATATGATTTTATTTTGAGGGTTTCAAAGTGTTTAAAATAAGATTTTGTATAGGGGTGAACTTGAATCAAAATTTTGGAACTCTAGATAAAAGTGTAAAAAACGTTGGGTGGCTAATTTGTGAAATTTCTGTGAAATCAACTGGGTTCAACTTAATTTTTGATCTAATAAATGGACTTTAAAAATTATGAAATTTTGCAAGGAGGAAGTATACATCTCAAGGATTAATTTCATAGGTAAGTTGGAATTAATTCCATGTCCCACCAGTCCGCTCCGCCTTCCGGTCGCCTTTGTGGTCCGTTGCTCCGCCCTCTGATCACTACTCCGTCATCCGGATGCTTCTCCCTTCCTATTACCTCCCCCTTCCAGGTAAGTTGGAATTTTCTTTATTTTATTTTACTCACAATGATGTATGGAAAAAATGATAGGAGACCATTTAGTTGGGTGAATTAGCATGATTTTTTTGGAAATCTTAACCGCCTTAGTTTTATTTATATGTGTTGATCGATGTTTGAAAACAACTAGTTTTATTTATATGCATTTATTATTAATTACTAATTAATAATATATACAATAATTAGAAGTGGGAATCAGGGTCGGCCCAACCCTCTAGGGCCTGGGATAAGAAAAACCCCTTTTTTTCAAAGCCTGGCCCAAGGGCACTAGGGCCAGGGCCGGGAAATCACTATTTCAGATTTTAACTATTTTTCCTCTGATTTTTTCAAGGAAAAATATGACTAATAATATACAACAATTAAAGTTCTAATTTATCAAATAAACGTTATCAATATTAATATCTAAGCAAGACAATTACACAAATTATCCAACAGATAAACACATTTATCATTCCGTAATCAAAAGCAAACTACTGTTCAGAAATGAAACACATATAATATTAAGAAGCGTACCATTATGTAAGGTTGGTACGATGACTACACATTGTCAATTGACATCCTTTTCACTATTATCATCAACATCCAAGATATTTGACTGTGCTTCACTAACAGTAGTCAACTTTGCTTCATAAGTAAAGATATCGTGAATTTCTTCACCCGCATCATGAGCACATTCATAATCTTTATCTACAACAAATGACAAATCAAATCATAAATCATAATTATAATGTATTTGTACTGAAATAGATAAATAACTCTATAAGACTATAACATACAAAATTCATATAAATTAAAATTAGTGAATTACCATCATAAGTGAATCCATGCATCCAATTACAAGTACAAATAAGGGCTTGAACATTAGACGGAAGAATGGAACTTCTATATTTTGTCAGAACACGAGAACCAATACTGAAAGCTGATTCACTGGCTACTATAGTAATTGGAACACTTAGAATATCAGTTGCCATTTTTGAAAGAATCAGAAATCTTGGTTGATTGTTCTTCCACCAGTTCAAGACATCCAATTCTTTCCAATTATCAGGCTTTAGTATTGGTTCTTCCAAATAAGTTTCCAATTCAGACTTGTTCATAGAAGAATGATCCATACTCGCATAAATATCTTGATAATCCTACATCATAACAAATGATTCAAGTAAATACTAGTTGAGCACCCAATAAATTCAATTGACAATGAAATTAAAACATACATCAAATGCATCGTCAAAGGCAGTCACTGAAGCACTTGAGGTATGAGAAGAATGATGGGTTGGCAATGTTGAAGATCTAGTGATTGATTCAAGAGTTGAAAAAGATGTCCCCACATTCGAATATTCATTGAAAATCATATTTAGCTTACTCCTTATATTGCCAACTTTCTCATCACAAGTCAAAGGGTCAATCTTTCCATAGAAATATTGTATAATGTTGAACTTCCATCAAGGATCAAGAACCACTGCAATTGCAAGAATGATGCTATAATTATGCCAATACTTGTCAAACTTCTCTTTCATTTTCACAGACATCTCTTAAATCACTGGGCCAGGGCTCATCATATTTGTAGTAAGCAACATCTCAATTTTTGATATTTGCATAAAATATGAATTGAAAGTTGGATAAGACGACCCTGAAATCAACCTTGTGATCTTCTCAAATGGCCTCAAGAAATTGCACATTGCATCTGCCCTATTCCACTCATCTTGTGTTAGAGCAAACTTGAAGGAAGTATCATCTAAAGCCATCTTTGCAAAAGCATGCCGATATTTAAGACCACTCTCAAACATTGCATTAGTGGGGTTCCATCTAGTGACTACATCTAATCACAAGCCCATTGAAGAGTCAATGCCACCAACTTGTACATATTGCTTGAGAAGATTCATCCATGCCTCAGAGGCCTTCACATATTTAATACTCTCTCTAAGCTTATTCAACGCAGAATTTGTTACTTTTAAGCCCTCTTGAACAATCAGATTGAGGATGTGGGCACAACACCTCACATGGAAAAATTCCCCATTATAAACCAAACTAAAGTTGTTTTGCAATAGTAGCATGTCTTTCAATAAGCCTTACAAATTATCATTTGCAGATGCATTGTCTAGCGTAATTGAAAATATTCTATCATCAATCTCCCATTCTTTCAAGCAATCAAACACTTTCCTAGACATTTGATATCTAGAATGCGGAGGCTCCATCCTACAGAAGGCAAGTATCTTACTGTTTAATGTCCACTTTTCGTCAACAAAATGAGCTGTCAAGCATATATATCCTTCAAAAGTCACAGCAGTCTAACAATTAGATGTCAAGCATATTCTACCAATACTATTCTTCAATTTTTGTTTCAAAATATCCCTTTGCTGGCGGAAGAATTTCTGGACATGAACTGTCATTGTTTTTCTAGTGACAAGCCTCACATCAGGATTCAATGTCTTTAGTAATTCTCTGACCAATTTATATTCAACAAATGAATAAGGAAGATCATGTTCGATTATGCACAAAGCAATAATATCCTTAATACGCTAATGATCAAGTTTCCTACACCTCATTTTGCCTTCTTTATCCAACATCATCACCCTAATATCCTGCAATTTATCTAATTTCTTACAATTCTTAATATGGCGATTTAGATGTGAGGTACCTTTGTCCCCTCTAGTAGCAAAACTATTTCCACAACCATGACACTGAGCCTTAACTACCCCTTCAATTTCAACTCTACAAAAATACCTCCACACATCAGAACTCAAATGTCTTGCCTTCTTAGGCTTTGATTCATCAGTCTCTTGAAGAGAAGATGCCTTACCCTTAACTGTCATAGCTAATGATTCATTAGTCTCTAGAGTTTTTCCTTCTAAATTTTGTGACGAAGACATTAGGCTACATCAAATATTCAAATTGATATAAGCAAATTTGCAGACATGGAACAAA
The DNA here is from genome assembly GCA_037074495.1 of Acacia confusa. Taxonomy (NCBI): domain Eukaryota; kingdom Viridiplantae; phylum Streptophyta; class Magnoliopsida; order Fabales; family Fabaceae; genus Acacia; species Acacia confusa. The sequence goes on from CM073509.1 coordinate 9,968,482, forward strand.
GGAGTCTACAATGAAGACAAACAGGAAATGAAGCTTGCAATTACCCTTAGCTAACTGAGAACAACATATACTGTGAAAGGAAATTCAAGGAGAATTAAGGAAAAAAAAGGCTACAGATCGAGAACCCAATTGGGTAAAAACAGACCAATCATCAAACAATTAACACTATGCTTGCTTTCAACTCAAAAACAAAATTAAATAAACATACTTCGTACATTTCCAGGCAAAAATAAAAGGTAGATGCTCCAAACTAAATATATTACTTTTATTGTCATGACTTCATTTTTAAAACTGTCATGATCCAAAATATATACAAGCATCAACTTATCTGCATTTTCAGATCCAGGTAACTCAGAAATCGATGTTAAAATCAAAACAAAATGAATAACTCAGAAATCAAGCCATCAACTTAGGAAAGAAAATAAAATGAATATACAAGCCATCAACTTATCTGCATTTTCAGACCCTCAATGAGAATAATTCAGAAATCGATGTTAAAATCAAAACAAAATGAATCCAGAAACACAAATTAAAAAGAAAACAAAATCGAATTAAGAGAAGAAAAAAGGAAAGAATCAGAGGAACCTGTGAGGCTATGAGTGACGGATGAGGGAAGTGAGGAACTGAGGACGGAGACTGAGTTTTTTCCTAGGCCAATAAGAGCTCACGCCGTCCGACTTGTTGCATCTGAAGATTATTGATGAAGAAGAACCCTAACCCACCCACGCCTCACATTCAACAATCGACATTAAGGAGGAGTAGATGACCGACGGCGACAGGGCGATTGGGCGAGTGACCGACAGCGAGAGAACGAGTTGTGCTTGTGCATGGCTGCGAGTGCGTGAGAGGCTGAGTGGGAGTGAGTGTTGTTCGATTATTTCTCCAGAGACAAAGAAGAGAGTGAGCTGAATGAATATTTGATTCATTTTTTTTAGTCACTCACCAGATGGACCAAACTGGGCTGAGGCTGAGGCTGAGTTGGGCTGGCGCCTAGCAAGTCCAAACCCGGAGACCCCCAACTAACTTAATGCTTAATTTTTTTAAAAAAATATATATATGTATACAGTAACAGGGCCTAACGAGCCGGCGTATGGCCTTGCAGGGTCAATTTTGTTTATCTCTTATATTTTTTTAGACTCGGCCCTTAACGGGCCAGGGCCTAAACGAGCTGGCTCGACAAGCTGGCGCCTAGCAAGTCCAGACCCGGAGACCCCCAACTAACTTAATGCTTAATTTTTTTTTAAAAAAATATGTATGTATACAGTAACAGGGCCTAACGGGCCGGCCCTGCAGGGCCAATTTTATTTATCTCTTATATTTTTTTAGGTCCGGCCCTTAACGGGCTAGGGCCTAAACAGGCTCGGCCCAATTTCCCGGCTCTAACAATAATACGACAGAGATTGAACCATTTGAGAGTGGGGAATATGGAAATATATAATATAATGAATGGAGGGCAGGTAGGGCGTCAGGCACGTGTTGGTGTCGGAACATCCTAATCCTCCAAGAGAGCCATTTAATCAAACAACATAAGACTGTGGTGGTGGTGCAATTATTTTATATTATATAATTCAAACAACACTAATTGAAGATATCACCTGCCAAAAGCCCATAGCATTTTCATTTAAATAATTTCATGCGTATCTTAAGGAGTCAAAATCCCACAGGTGCACGGCCGACGGAGTTGTTATGTAGTATATTATTATTATGGTATATAGTTGATGAGGTATATTAAATTGCAATATAAAAATAATAAATAGTCATAAGAATTAGTCTATTTTAACAACTTCTGAATTTGGAGAGACTGGTTGTCAATTATATTAATGTTATGGTAAATAACTGATAAATTGTAGTAAAGTGCCATAAAAATTTACTTATTTTATAACTAGTCTTATATTTGGAAAAAAAAAAAAAAATCGGTGGTCAACTTTTAATGTTGTAATAAATAGTTAATGAAGGGTGATAACTGCAGTACAAAAGTAGCAAATCGTCATATATTTTAATAAACTTTAGATTTGGAAAAGTGATTTACAACTACTCCATTAATGTTGTAATATATAGCTAATAAAGTTTTAGACTTGGAAAAATTGGTTGTACATTAAAAAAAAATTGGTTGTACCGATTGTATTAATCTTTTGGGAAATAGCTAATGGTTCATAGAACAAAAATTGAGACATGGGAGTGGGTATAGACCGGAGGATATAGGAACCCCGAACCCATTACCCACTAAGCTTTTTTTCGAGACAACTAATCAGATTTTGATTATTTAAATATGATTTTCATCGATTTAGATTTGAGGGTTTTTTTTTTTGAAATATTTGCTTTTTTCTTTAGGTAAAAAATCAGTTATTTGAAAGAATAGAAGTTATGAAGTTATTCCTTTTTTTTTAAGATTTTATACTAATTAAACTGATCTTTTAAAAGATTATGACTTTAAAATTTAAATATAAACCGTTCAAATCAGATGAAATGGTTTAGATCTAATGTTCCAAATTCAGCCTTTTACTTAATAGGGAAAGCCCTATGAGTGTGTGTGTGTGTATTAATTATGCTTTTCCATATGTGAATGTGAAGCTATATGACAAGCCAATAAACACGGATAATTTGGAAAAATAAACTATAATTACTGTTTAGATTAAAATGTAATTACAAATACAAAAGATAAAATTGATTTTGTATATTACATAAACTTGATTAAGTCTTATATATTATTGTCTTAAATAATCATATGGATTTGCCCCATATATATTAGAAAACTTCAAATTCATCCTATGCCATGTTATAAAATTGCATTAGCCTTTAATATGACCCTCATAAAATTGTCTTTAATAATCACATGGATTTGTCCCCATCTTCTAGTGTACTATCCTCATTCTCTGGTTGTTTACTAGAATCTGTTCTTAGTTCAATGCATGTATTTGTTTCTCACTTTCTTGATTAAGTGGCATTTGATTGGTATAAGTAGTCAGTTGCATTGACCACTTATATTTGAGTCATGTTGTTATGTGGATTGGGGTATCTCCCCACTCTATATATTTTTGTAGGGTTGGGTTGGAGAAGTATGGTGCTATAGTTTATAAATATCCTGTGATTGTCCATTATAGGTTTTTACGCACTCTCAAGTATAAGATCAGAAATCAAAGGTACATTGAAGGATCTATCGCTGAAATGTATCTAGTCGAAGAGCCACAAAATTTGCGTCATACTATTATTCCTCTGAAATTATATCAAGATGGAAAGGGGTACCTCACAACGATGATGGTGGTGATACGAGCGATGAGATATCAATATTTAATTTGCCAGGCCAAGTCGTGGGAAAACATTGGAGGCTAACTTTGGAAGGAAGAGACAAGCGAGTAGCGAAGTGGTACATTCTAAACAACTATGCAAAGGCTTCCCCGTACTTAACGTAAGATTTCTTGTATTTTTTCTGTTACAGTAAGTATTAAAGTATTAATTACATTTTTTGTTATAGTTACTTCTCTAATTGGGTCCGATCCACATATCATTTGATGTCGGATTCCGAAGTTGATCAATTCAAGATTGTTGAGTTTCCTCAATGGTTCCAATCATACTTCGTGCAAAATCAATAAGCTCCCCATAATGTTGCGTGGAGTTTATCTTACGAAACAACAATAGTTGTTACTCGGTGTAAAAAATATATAATCAATGGGTATTGTTTTGCAACTGTATAAAGCAAATGAAAATACACTAAGTTGCAATTATAGTGTATGTTGTCTAGGTGGCCTAGTTGATGGAGTTGAGGGCGACTACTATGGGAAGTTAATTGACATCATTCAACTGGATTATCAATGGGACAAGTTAGTGACTCTGTTTAAATGTGAATGGTTTGATAACTCTCCTCATGGGACAAAAGTTGACAAATATGGAAATGTTGAGATCCAATGATCAAGGAGATATACGATTGGTTATGATCCATTCATACTTACTTAATAGGCCGAACAAGTTTATTATACATCATACCTCACATCCCGCCAATGGTGGAAGGGAGTTATTAGAACCAAAGCATGAAATATTATACCCAAGTCAAAAGAGTCAGAAACAAATGATTGTATGACTAAACCGTTCTAAGCTGATATGGAACATGTATTGCCTGTAATTGTTGACGAGGATGATGTACCAAGAAATCTGTTTGATTCCACAGCGAAGTTAGAGTTGATTCCTATCTATATTGAGGATGAGGAATCAAACGATGAGGCACAAGAGAATTACTTTGATAGTGAGTATGAATTCAAGGGAAGGCGTGCAAGGAGAGGTTGAACAACAGGAATCGTCTGGTTGATTTGTGCTAGTTCTTTGTTTATGACCATCTGTTATACAATAGATACTATGTTACTTCAATAGTGCCATATTAAGTATATATTTTTATATTTTTTGACATAATGTTTATCAGTGTTCATAGATAGAGCGTTTAGCAGGGCATTCAGGTAGTGGTTGTAGTGGTGGTAGAGCCTGGCCCTGTCTTATCAAAGGTGGTAGGGCGACGCTATTTGACCCCTCTATAGGTAGAGGGCTTAGCTCTTTCCCAGAGTTGCCACCATTTCATATGTCATCTTCACCGTCCACTACCGACTCTATTATGGGCGAGATAAGTGTGCCTTTCAATCCCCCTTATCCATAGCAAGGGGCAAAGCAAGTTTACTTTACGTTTCCTCATTGATTTATGTTTTTAGTTTTATTTAAGCATCTATGTACTAAAATTTTGCAATTCATCACATTTCTTCCTTCAATACACTACGTTTCCTTGAAGCCAGGTCAAGGAACCTAGTTCCTCTATCACACCAGTGTAGGGATCTGTTGATCCTGAGATAGGGCTGGTGTGGATCCGTCCTCTTAGCAACGTAGAGTAAGTCAGGTAAAGTTACTAATAATGTTACGATTTTATAACTTTAGTTTGTATGCTAATATTTGCATCATTTCCTCTGCATCCATATTTGACCCTTATAATCTGGTCACGGATTTTGTGTTGGCCCAAATATTTTGTAATTTCAATCAACTTTGGGCCCATTGGAAAGAGATTCCTAAGGAACATCGGGAAGCTTGGTTTGATGAGTTCTTGGTAAGTTTTATAAGTTATGGTTTTTTATTTCTTATCCAAATGCAAACTGATTAAGTACTTTTATAATTCGGAACACTAATTGTTCGTTATTGATTTTCAGCGTCAATTTAGGTGGTTACTTGACCATCGAGAAGATTTGAGAAAAGCTTACAACTCCAAGGGAAGCAAGTAGTTGTCTGATAGGTTTTATAAATTAAGACACGGTCTAGGCAAGACTGATTGGATTCAACCTGAGACTGTAGATCAATTACTTCAAAGATGGGTCGTCGATCCCAAATTTAAAGAGAAAAGTGATAAAAATAAATCAAATAGAGCCCATATGGATGGACTGTCATATACTGGTGGCTCTATTCCATATAGTGAGTATCGACGAAAAATTGTGAGTACAATTATTTTCTATTTCAGTATTTAATATTTTGTATTTTGAAGTAATTAACTACCGGTCATCATTTGTGTTTACAGGAAACATCTAGGAAAGTTCCTACAGAATCAATTGAGTAGGCTACCTTTGAGTGGACTTATTCCCAAGAGTCTTCTGAAGGTGTGGGTACCGCTGGATCAATGCCAAGTCGCAGCAAGTAGCGGTGAGACATTTATTGCATTTGTTATTTGTTTCAGGCACCAACATATTTATTTCATTTCACATACCTTATTTGTGATGTATTTTTGTGCTTGTAGGAAACCTATCAGAAGCTAACGCATGAGAGAGACAGCAGAGTAAGGGCGACCCCACATCCTCTCACTCCGATAATGAGAGTCTATTCACTAAGGCTGCGGGCGGATTTAACAAGAAAGGTAGACTCTTCTGGGTGGGTACCTCTGCCAATCGACTGAAGCCTACAAAGCACTCCTCATCCAGCAGTAAAGGTGTTGCTGCAGGTAAACGTAATACATTTGCTATAGATTATTATGTTTTCATTTCCTCGTCTATTTAAATGAAGTATTAAAACAAAAAAACTCACTTCCTAATGTTGTTTTTCATATGAGCTTAAGAGGATAAAGGCGTTGGTGCAGGAGCAAGCATCTCGTATGCAGGCACAATAATCTCTTATTAGTATGCAAGCATCCCAACTGAGTGAGACACAACAATAGATGAGGCATCAAGCACATGACCTGCAACGAACACAAGAGATGATGAGGCAAATGTAGCTTGTACTCCAATCCCTAACTCAGGGTAAGAATACGTGGTCAGCTCCTGTTGACAATGATGATGATTATGCTCCTACTTTTTAGACTATTTTTGAGTATATATTGTTTGCAACATTATTATTTATATTTTCTCTTCTCTATGTAAACTCTTTATGATTGTTATTTTATATTTTTTGTCATATACAAGTTTTCTTTATTTCAAATTTTTTATGCTATTTATATATATTTTTAATGCAATTTTATATATATATATATATATATATATTTTTATATTTTTGTAAACAAATTTATAAATTTATAATATTTTTTAATGCAATTTTATTATTTTGAAATAATTTTTATTTTAAAAAATGAATTTTGCAACGGAATCGTATTTCATTGAAAAAATTGCAAAATTGCGAATTTTGCGAAGGAAATTTATTCCGTCACAAATTTCAAAATTTGAGATGGAAATTCATTTTGTCGCAAATGTCAAAAATTTGCGACGGGAAAAAAAATTCCGTCGCAAATTTTGAAATTTGCGACGGAATTATCTTTTTCCGTCGCAATTGCAGGGCAAAATTTTGCAACGGACGATTTTCATTGCAAAACAATTTTGCAACGGAAAAATTCCGATGCAAAAAAGAATTTTTTTTGTAGTGAATACCAGTATACATTTACACATACAAGTGTGGGGGTGCGTGCGTGGGTGTTTGTGAAGGCACGCATGTGAACATGCATGCTTCCGCATGCATAACAGCACAACCAGAAGTCATGAAATGCTAATGTAATGATACAGTTTGATTTCTCAAATGCATAACAAGGTGCTAACGCAATTTCAAAGAACAAACCACAATAGGAATATTTCGCCTTTAGAAGAACCAGAACTAACGTAGCTAAACAATTAAAAGTGTAAAAAGTGTACTACAAATCTAGAATATAACACTTCTCAGGGAAAATGAATTAAGAAAGAGGATACTTAGGTCAGCCTTCTATTTCTCAAAGCCCTGAAGTGTGCGAGTGAGTGTGTGCGAGGGCGTGATCCAACATACTGGTCTGAGTCAGATAGGAATGTCATGTTCCCGTGCATGCACACGCATTGGCTCAGTTGAACGCTGAAGGGAAAAGGATATTAAACTGAAAAGCTAACCAAAATGTCAGAGAACATCTTCCCTGCAGCATGCCTCTGGAATCCTGAAGTTTAAACAATACAATACCTGCATAAATAGGAAAGAAAAAGCAGTTAGTGGATAGTTATGCATATTTTATGTATCAAGGAATTAAGCAAGTTAGGTTTGTGTGTTTAATGGTGATGATAAATTATCAGCACCTTGTTTGGAGCCACATCCCTGACCCGATGAAATATTGGGTCTTGTATCTGAGCATTTATAGCAGACTCCGCCTCCTGCAAGAGAGTTCAACAGTCCGAGGAAATAAAAGGGACGTCAGTTACAAAAAAAAAAAAAAAAAAACACAACGTATCAAAAGGCTTTTTCTTGAGGCAAGGAGGTAAAGCAATAAGCAATAAAGTGAACTCATAGCTAGTATAGATACAGGAATTTCAGTTGCCCGAATGAAACAGTAGCTATGGACCCATGGTAGATGTCCCTCCCAATATTTCCTCTGGATTAATCCCCTGAATGCATCGGCCAGGAAACATATAATGTCAGATAACAGTCTAAAAATATTGAAAGAAGAGGCTAGTAAGAGAACATGGATCTAATTATCTAGAATAAATCACACTGAAAACAGCCAAGAAGAACTTGGATAACGATCAGTCTTATATTATGATGGCTAGTTTTTACAAGGAGGCTATAACTCATACAGAACGCCAATGGTCCATCATAAAGATAAATCACGAGGACATACAACTCCACCAAGTGTGAGTATAAAAAACTTGACAAATTACAACAAATTCTTAATCAAACTAAATTCTAAAGCAATTAAAATTAGTATAGCCCCCCAACAACAAACAAGAAGAAAGCACCTATTAGATGACAGAAAAATAAAAGTGATGCACATGCTGAATGATAAACCTTACAAATTGGTGTTGTTAATCATACTTTTTAACTTGAGAATTAGGGTCCAATTAAGGGATTTGAATGATGATTTTGGGCCTAAGGATTGCTTTTAGCATATTGGGCCCAGAGTCAAGTTTCTTCGTTTTAAAAATATTGGACTTGTTCTAGAGTATCCTTCTTTTGCTTTTCTTTTGGTTATGCACCAAAAAGTATCACCCAAGGGGTAAAAATGGCTTAATGAGTTAGGCGGAAAAAATATTGACATCAGATGGCATCCCTACCTGGAAACTGAATAGCTGATGCAGGTAGATTCATTATAACATGGTCAATATGTTCCCATGTTTTGGTATGAGAAATATCAGGGCCTTTGACTCTCCTGTTTGTGCTTCCTTTCCTATTACCATCTTCAACGACACCTGCGACAAGGAAAATAATTGCATGCTTTACATTCAAGCTTCAGTCACGTAGAATATCGAAATCAATGCTTTAATTTTGTTTAGGAAGATGGAATCGTGTTAGACAATATGGTTTTATGAATCTATAAGTCTGGAAATGAAAATTGCAGAAATACATCATGCACACAATAAGATAAAGTAATTGCTACATCTCTCAGCAGCCATATGTTTTACTATAGCCTCCAGAATACCTTCTTGAAGACTATCAGAAGATCTTTTACCAGCAGTAGCAGATGTAGTAACATTTCTCGTTGAACCTTGAGCATCCTCCACACTGGTGTTAATGCTATCTCCAAGGTCTTTTGTGTCAACTGCAATGGAAATATTAGGATCAGAAAACATGTTCTCATTTATTTCACACTAATTGATAATTTGCTAACAGAGATATTACCAGTTAATCTCTCATTTCCTAAATGCGATTTAGAATAGTCATGTATCTTGCATGTTTCACTAGTCTTTGCTATGGGGACATGAGATTCTATTCTAATCTCAGTCTTAGGGACTTCCATCAAGTGGGAGATGAAGCTTTTTGCATCCATATTGTATGCACGAACGCCATCATCAACCTTGTTGATTTTTGCATTTATCTTCAAATACTGAACGCTATCAGGATTCAAGTCATGTGCACACACTATGTGTAACATCCCCAATTTCATGTAAACCAATTAATGGAGATATGAATTTTACCAAGTCAATGGTATTTATTTTTCTGACAAGATAAATTAATTATTGGAAAAAAAATAATGCGGAATTATTTGAGATGTGATTAATAAATTTGGTTATAGATAATTTGAGGTAAGTAGTGTCAAAGAAGGTAAGAATATAATTTTCCCTTATCTTTCTTATATTTTTTTTCATCCAATAAATGGAGGGGAAAATATTGAAAAAAGGTTAAGAGGAGTTTCAATATAAGTCTATTTTATCTTTGGAAAAATGGGCATTTGATGAGATTTATATGATGCAAAATAAAAATCACTCTCATGCCATTAATCATCATTACGTCTCAAGTAGAGGGAGTAAGTGGGATATTGTTGGTAATTGTTTGCTTCCCCATTTTCTCAAAAACTATCGGACATGTGAAAAAAACAAAAAATATATTTATATATACAAATATATACATAAGCCACCGCATGATTCAAGGAAGAAGGGATATTTTTATTTGGGAAAATGCATATGGAGGCCCAAATAAGCAAGATAATCCCAAAAAAAAGCCCAAACTAAACTCTTTGGTCAGAAAAGGCCCTAGGGTCCTAATAGGTATTAAGTTCAAACAGAAAATAAACATTTTACCCTCTTTATTAAAAAAATAAAAAGCAAATCTGATTATTCCCAAAATCACAATCTGTATTGGCCTAAAACGTATTACATGATGAACACAGTAGAAATTAGCAACGAATGAAGAGCGAAAGGCAGAGAACACAAAGAACACATCATTTTCCTGAAGTTTAATGTCATTTGTTGTTGCGTTGATGTATTTGCTGGGGGGGCTAAACATATATATTCCCAATCATCCACTGCTGCGTTGATGTATTTGCTGTTCTTGAAGGTTTTTTTCAGTTAGAATGTTGGGGGGCTGAAAGGTTGGAGCTTGGCTAAAGTTACGTTATTATTGAGTAGGAAATAGGTAAGAAATACTAAGAATTTGACCAAGATATAATTATCACTATTCTAGTTAATCTTTAATCACTGGAGGGTAGGGGTGGATGCTCTATTTTTTGCCTTGAAAACAGAGGGACATGTGTGTTTTTCAGTGGGATAAAGCTACATTTGGTTAAAAAACGCTGAAAATGGGATAGTTGTTAACACCTACTGTTTTAGTTGTTAATTTGACTGATATTGTTGTTAATACAACCTGGATGTTAAAAGATTATAGGTTGCTCTAGTTTTGGGCATGGAAACAAAGGGAGGTCTGTTTGTTAAGGGGAATGATTGAATGTGAAAATAGTGAAATTAGATTGTTGTTAATATCTATAATTTAAGTTGTTAATGTCATTATTAAAGTTGTTAATACTATCTTTATGTTGCAGATCATAATTAAATATGGCCACTACTTCAGGGAAGAACCTATTACATTTCTTCTATGTGGGGGGTAACTTTGTATACGGGGGAGGACAAGAAAGCGATTATATTGATGGAATGGTAAGAACAAAATGCATTAATGAAGGAATAACATATGAGGAGTTGCAAAGAATCATAGTTTCTACTGATATTGTTGTACGTGGCTACTGATATTGTTGTAAGTGGCTACTGATATTGTTGTTAGTGGCTGCTAATATTGTTGTAAGTGGCTGTTGATATTGTTGTTAGTGTCTACTGATATTGTTGTAAGAGCCTATTGATATTGTTGTAAGAGGCTACTTATATTGTTGTTAGTATCCACTGATATTGTTGTTAATGTTTACTGATATTGTTGTAAGTGGCTACTGATATTATTGTTAGTGTCTACTGATGTTGTAAGAGGCTATTGATGTTGTTGTAAGTGCCTACTGATATTGTTGTTAGTGTCTACTGATATTGTTGTTAGTGTCTATTGATATTGTTGTAAGAGGCTACTGATATTGTTGTAAGTGGCTACTAATATTGTTGTTAGTGGCTACTGATATTGTTGTAAGTGGCTACTGATATTATTGTTAGTGTCTACTAATATTGTTTTAAAAAAGTGACTACTGATATTGTTGTAAGTGGTTACTGATATTGTTGTTAGTGGCTACTGATATTGTTGTCAATGACCCGTTAATTGTTGTTAAGGGGTACTATTATGGTTGTCAGTGGGTACGGTTATGGTTGTTAGTGGGTACTGATATTGTAGTTAATGGCCCCTGTTATTATTGTTTGTGGGGATTGATATTCCTGCTACAAATGATTGATATGACTTATATCAATGTTGAACAAATACCCTGAAGAAATGGCCCCTGTTATTGTAGTTAATGACCCCTGTTATTGTTATTCATGGACCTGTTATTGTTGTTAATGGCCCCTATTATGCAGTTGGCATTCCGTGAAGAAATATCAAAATATAAGCAACAATTTAACAAAACATAAGAAAAAATTTGCTTTTGTCATTCAACAAAAATTGTGAAATTAGCATCAGTAGACAATTTACACAAGAACAAATGGTGAAGGTCATATTGTTATAAATACAAAGTTGTCATAACTACATATTTGTCATCAACTACAATGTTTCCTAACAAGTATTCCCTAATGTGTCTTCGTTCCTCGAATTGGCCGAATAATTCTTCAGTGAATAGGTTGTATCCAGAAAATCTTAGATCCCCTTTTGAAGATTTCTCCATGTTGCTTCTTATATTAAAGTCCGTGTACCTACAACAATTGTAAATGAAATTCAGAATACAAGTGTTGAAGTCTACAATTAACTTCATGTCCAATACAATATAAGTGATTTCACCAAACATAATTTAAAACATGAGTTCAAGCCAACCACATTTAACCAGAACATGAGCACAAGCCAACCACATTTCCACATTTAATCAGAACCACAATTGAATAATAAGGCAATCCTCAAATCAAAATTCATCAAATCAAGCCTCAGCCTAGCATGCTTAAATTCGAAATCAAAATCACAGACCCGTCAAATTGCAATTTTCAGTATGACAACAATAACAATTCAGAATCAAGCAGCCTATGTAGGTCATTAAAAACTCAAATTTTAATGACCCAAATTCCCTAACTACCCTTAATTTCCATGTAATAGCAAGCTTTGGGATCAGAATATAGGTAACAAGCTCATATCCGTTGTCATAACAAAAGTTGGGTGTTTTATGAACCTTGAGCATAATAAAGAAAAAATTGAAACAATTTTTTAATATTTTTCTTTTCGTCCACTGGGCAAATACCCTGACTATATCTTAGATCTATTGCTATCAAACTATTCAAGTAATATCTAACAATTATATGTTTTTCCAACAACATAACGAAGCATACTTGTTTTTGATACAATAAAGAAGTATATGGTTTCTCAATCAAACTACACACTTGTTAAATTTTAAAAGGGAAATTAAACTAATGGGGGAAACGTAAGAAACTGCATTTAAGTTCAGTAGACTAAAAAACATGACCTCAATCACAAGTGTGTTAGATGAAAATTAACAGCACTAATTTGGATCAGTGAACTATGACGTGCTAATTATATAGAGACAAAGAATTTAATAACTTCAATACCAATGCATTAAACTGTTGAAAGGGGGAAGTGAAAAATGTAACTAATAGAAAACAAATAATATAAGGAAATGATAAGCCACCTGACTTAGCCCCTGCGTCTGTCATGAACTAGCACGAAACTCCAGATTGATTGTCAATATGACACTTGAGTGGTTCAAAAATTAACGCTTTTAGTTTTAGGAGTCAATTAAATTATTCACAATCATTAGTTGTGTTCATAATCTTTTATTAACCCCCAAAACTGACTTCTTGAACCTTTAACGAATCAAAAAGTTCTTTGCAGCCCTTAATCTTTTATTAACCCCCAAAACTGACTTCTTGATCCTAAACCTAAGCAAGTGCACCATACAGATAAACTCAAACCAGTAACATGATGAAAACTTACCCAGTATTGACAGTTCCAGAAACAGGTGACTACAATATACTTAAAACAAAATTAATGTAGCCAATTATGATCATAATGGACATTTCTGTTATTGCACTTGAAATGCTGATTTTGGACTGGTGTAATATTATACACGAGTGAGAAGATCAGAAGGTCTCAATGATCATTTTCCATCAGAGATTGAAATTCAATAGAGATTCATGAAGAATAAGAATTCATACAGCAGCATCGACAATCGTTGACAGAGTTTCACAAGAAATCAAAAGAGATCAAGAAGAATAGTAGCTTACATACAAGCACGACATACATCAAAATAAAACAGAAAATGACGCAAGAAAATAAGTTTCAATCACATTGTTTGTATTCAAAAAACAAAAGTTTCAATCACACGTTTAAATAAGAGGCAAAATGCGATTGCGAGTTGAGGCAAAATGTGAGACTCTCACCGTGAATCAAACTCTCACGACGTTAGATTCCGAGAAGATTTACTCACGCATCGACCGCTGAACCTCAATAGCGAGGAATCATGAACAATGCCGCTCACGATGACAACTTTCGGCAACACCTCCCAGCCTTGCTTCACTTTGTGCAACCCTAATCTGAGACAGAGGCAGAGAAAGTGCGAAAGAGGGAGTGAGAGATGGAAGATATGATTCAGGGCTCCGGCGGAATCGTTTTGCAGCGAATGAAATTAAAAAAGTTTCACTGAGTAATGAACAAAGACGGGAAGGAAATAAGAGTAACAATGTAATTTAGTTTTGAACTTAATACCTATAAAGGCCCTAGGGCCTTTTTTGACAGGGTGATGTTCTCTGGGTCTTATTTGAGATTATTTTATTATTTTGGGCCCTGAGGGCATTTTCCCTTTTTATTTTGCCTGCTCCTTCATTATTTTACCAGCTGGACATAGGGTGAAATGTCAAAGCAATGAAAGCAATCTCAAGGTGTGGCGTAAAGGAGAAATAAGGAAGCCGAAGGAATTGGGAAAATGTAAATATATATTGCTTTATGCTTCTTTGTCCGCTGGATAAAGAGAGGAAGTATGAAATGAATATTTTATTTCCCTAATACCTAAAGGCATCGGATATGTGAGAAAAAGAATTGAAAATGAGACGAAAGAGGTGCCTATTCATCATTAATTGGAGAAGTGGAAAGCATCAGCGAGCACGAGAATCAAGGCGAGATTGTATCATAAAATCTACATTTTCAGTTTTCCTCACGGTGCTGAATGTGTGAAAGAAGCTTAAGGTATAAAAAAAATAAATAAACTCTCGAGACTTCATCGGATTTGAAGAGGAAATAATGGGAATCACAATTTTATTTCCAGAATGAGGGAGAAAAAAATCTAGAGGCCAGAACCGACATTGGGGGTTTATATATGAGACTCTTGCATTTCCTTTTGAAGTGCTGGCCAGGCGCACAGAAAAGAGGAGGAGAAAAAGATTGAAGAAAACGAAAGGAAGCTCAAGCAAAGAAGACCCAAGGCAGGTAAGGCTTTAGATTCTTATTCTACTTACTTCTACCTTCCCCCTTGAGGGCCAAGATCTTAAGAACAAATTCTTCTGGGTAATTTTGAAGAGAAGGACGAAAGTGGGAGAGGGAAGAACTCAAGGAGCAAGTTTAAGATTGGTGGAGAATCAAGACCAAGTAAGTAAGTTATAACCTCGATTATCTTATGGATTTGTGATTGTTAGTTCTGTAATGGTTGTATCTTGCGTGTCTGTGTGTGTATCTGTTGGACTTGATTAACTAGGAAAGGGGTTGAATAAAGAATCAAACTCCAGATTTAATGACAAGAAGAGAAGTTATTATGATATAAGAATCAAAGGTTAATGGAAATGGAAGTCCGTTTGGGTAGCCACGTGAGAAACTGATTCATTGATGACTTGGGAACTTATTTTCTTGGTCAGTCAATGCCTATTACTTATTACGTGTCCAAAATGGGATATTGAAATAAGATGGAGAAATGTTTCAAGGATGAAGAAGGCTTATTCGTTTTTTTAAAAATCAATAAATACATATTTTTTTAAAAAGGAGTTATTTATATTGGTATTTTGATTATTTTAGGGTCGTTTTGACTTTCGCGTATCCAGGAAAAATTATATTGATAGTTTTGGGTCAGGTAATAACCTTAATCCTCATGTGTTCTGTATTACCTTGTATGTTTGTATTTTCCATGATTGTGAACCCGTGTCTCCTGAAAAGGGGACATGCGTTTGTGTGCATTCAATGTGGTCTGGGTTTAGAGCCTGACTGCTGTGTTTTTCCTAGCGTTATGGATCCGGGGTTTGCTTTGTTGAGCAGTCCTGCGTTTGTTTCTAGGACATGTAGTCCTTCCGCAATTAACACGGTATGCATGATATGTTGTATTTGTGTTACTGTCCGTTTGTTATTGAATGCCGTTATTTGATGTTTTTCCTAATTATGGTTACATACATACATTGTATTATACATTACATATGAGATTAACTGTTACTCTGGGATTCATTCGTGAATCCCAGATTTTTGTAGAGCCTCTGGGAGTACTTTGAGGGCAAACCTTGGAGAGAAGGGTAGGACTGCTGGGCAGGAGTAAATGGAAGACTATATTTTGTTATCTATTTTGATTTTGGATATATTTTTTGGCCTTATTGGCACTGGTGGATTATTGTATATGTGACCCCTTAGAGACTATATTTTGTTAACTGCTTTTAATTTTACTAGTATTGTCTAATATCCAACCGGGAAATGCTCTGCGTTGATATAACTCTGGTGTATGTTAATAAATAGAAATTATATGTTATTTGGTAATTATAAAAAGGGAATCCCACACTATCCGCCATCCGGAAGGGCGAGGCCGGTAGGGGGTGTTACACTATGCATCCTTTCTGTGCTGCGCTGCAGGAATAGCAAAAGGACCTATTCCTGCAAACATATCACAAATGGTCTCCCCTGCTTGGAACTGAGAAGCCAGCGTTCTGTGGTCATGTTCCAACCTCGAATTCCAATAAACCAAGCTGTAATCTAGCCCGAAAGTGGCCCCATATTGCTTCACTTCTGTAACCATATCATGTTCTCCTGCTAAAACTTCAAACTTGGGCACACGAAATTCACTTGCGATGGTTCCACTTTGTTAACGAAAGTTTTGATTCTTGGATGATTTTTCTGCACAAATTGTTACCACACAAACATAAATAGAAGGAATGCGTATGATAAATTGTTACGGCACTCCGACGACCTTCCTTTTCCATATGCCTCCCGATAACTGACATTAGCAAACCAAGGAAACACTCTTTAATCTCCGTTGCAGTGGGCGACACTGCGACGGAGAGCACCAAAGCCCCAACCACCGACAGTGGCGAAGCTATACGAGCACAGTCAGAAACCCTGGCAGAGCACAAATGTTGATGTTCATGGAATCGCTCTTTATTAAATTGCTTAAAGATGTTTCATAATATGTGTATATGCTTGACAATGATAATATATGAAGTTCAACTTTTCAAGATGATATGATCATCATTACGTTAAGAACACATCTTAATATCATCAAATTATATGGGGAAAAGAAGTCCACCAATGAAATTAAATTATAAAAAAAATAGAAACAAAATGTATTGAGTAGTGAGAGATTAAAATTTCCCATAAAATTGAGGGTGAGAGGAGCCAGATCCACAGGACACAATATTTTTACATGCCTTTAATATCAAGTACAGTATGTATTTGCTAGAAGAACAAACATGTTACAAAATTTTTTTATAAAACAGAAAACCTAAAATACTACATACAACATGTCTTGTGCATCGTTGACGTCTGGGTGATAGAGAATCTAACATTTCAAATTTTGAGACAAGGAATTTAGGAATAAAACTGAGATGAGTTAAATACTAAGCCAATAGAGTCAAAAGTTTTAAACTTCTGGAGGAAAAGCTTAAGATAATTATTAAAGATTGTTTTTGGACCTTAAAAATTCAAAGAAATATATTTAGAGGATAAATTTTATCCTAGAAATTTTAAAGTCAATATTCTATGGCATAAAAAAACTTATTGAGGAGAAAAAAATCCTTATATAGAATTAAGGATTAATTTTCAACACTTATCTAATGTTTGCTATTAAATGACCAAAGGGCCAAGTTACATTCTTGCCCCACAATACTCACACACTCTCAATACATATCAGAAACATGCACTCTTCTACCTCACTCAATTCTTTCGGACAGCACCCACTCGCTTCAAACACAGACGACACTCATATGCACAACACTTCCACTCCTCATTGATTCAGCCAGCGCAAGGATGACAGAACACTACATTCCAATCCCATATTGACAAAGCACAAACTGATAGCACACATATTACACTCCCACATTCCGCCAAATCACGACACTTAAATACACACACTACACCCCATTCAGCAACCAGCAAGAGCAAAAAACGCTGGACATAACAGTACATGCACTCTCATCCAAGCACTACATTCCACTCCACTCCTCCCATTTCAATGCCGGCCATGTGAGAACTGTATGCGGAATTAAACCCAAAGATCTACATACCTCCAGCCATTGATCATGAACTAGAAACTCTTCTATGGATCTTCCGAGCCTTCACTCTCTCTACTGCAGATGGTGTGAGTTTTTCTATATGAAAGAGCAGACTCAGTGACCATATTTATAGCAAACTAAAATCATCTCTGCCATCATTGAGATGATAATAATGCTCAACATAGTGGGTAAATTAATGGGAGAGTAGGTATATGTCTGAAGATAGGAGTAGGTGAGAGTAGGTGAGAGTGGACCACTGAATGAATTAAAAAATTCCAACATTCTCCCACTTGGTCCACACACCTCATAATATACCATAATAAATGCATGAATCATAGCGATAAGTCCTCTTAAAGCGAGTATTATCTTCCATGTATCTCAGTATATTATGTCTCACAAACCCATGTAACTTAATGAATAAACCCCATGTTTATTCTCGGTCCAAACTTAATGATATTTCTCTAAATAAACATATGAATATGTGCACAAGACTGAAATGAGAAAATATCCAAATAGGGTTTCATAAAATGACATCGTTCTTACAACGACAATTTCATAAAGGAACCAAGTCCCATTCTTTCTGCATGATCCTTTGATTTCAATGTAGGCATGCCTTTATTTAAAGGATCAATCATCATCAAATCAGTGCTCATGTGTTCAATAACCACTGTTTTATTTTTAACACACTCTCTTATGGCTAAACACTTAATGCCGATGTGCTTGATTCGACTACAACCTTTTGTTGTTCTTAGCCATAAAAATAGTGACTGAATTGTCATAATATAACCTCAATGACTTAGAAATTGAATCCATGATTTTAAGCACAGAAATGAAACCCCTCATCTATACACCATGTGAGGTAGTCTCAAAACAAGTTACGAACTTGACTTATATCGTAGAAGTAGCAATTAAAGACTGCCTTTTATTACTCCATGATACAGCTCCACCGGTTAGCATAAAAAATGTATCCAAAAGTGGATTTCCTTAAGTTAATGCAGCCAGCATAGTCTGAATTGGAGTAGCTAGTCACTTCCAGATTGTCAGTCCGTTTGTACTTAAGCATGTAATCTTTCCTTCCTTGAAGGTATCTCAACACTTTCTTCACAACTTTCCAGTGGTCTATACCTGGACTACTCTGATATATCTCCCTAATACTCCAACAGCAAATGCAATGTCAGGTTTAGTACAGACCTGAGCATACATTAAACTTCCTATAGCTAAAGTATAAGGGATGTGTCTTATTCGTTCCCACTCAAAATCATTCTTTGGGCCTGATCCAAATTGAACCTGTCACCTTTCACAATGAGAGTTACACTTTGTGAACAATACCTCATCCGAAATCTTTGTAAAACTTTATTGATATAGGTCTCTTGAGACAAACCTAGAATACCTCGATGTCTGTCTCTATGTATCTTAATGCTAATGATGCATTTCCCATATCCTTCATATCAAAGTTTTCAGAAAGGAATTGTTTCACTTCATATAACAAGTCATTATCATAAGATGCAAGCAGAATATCATCCACATATAGAATAAGGAAACAAATCTTACTCCCACTGACCTTCTGGTATATACATTCATCCACAATGTTCTTTACAAAACCAAATGAAGAGATAACATTATGAAACTTTAAATACCATTAGCAGGAAGCTTGTTTCAATTCATATATGGATTTCCTGAGCTTGCACACCAAATGCTCACCATTATTAGAGGAAAAACCTTCTAGTTGTTTCATGTAAACCTCTTCCTCTAGTTCTCCATTGAGAAAGGTCGTTTTCACATCCATTTGTTGCAACTCAAAGTCAAAATGAGCAACTAAAGCTAGAATGATATAAAAAGAATCTTTCTTGGATATAGGAGAAAATGTCTCCTTGTAATCGATTCCTTCTCTTTGAGTGAATCCTGTAGCAACAAGTCTTGCCATATGTCTGTCAAGGTTGTCCAATGAGTCTATCTTAGTTTTGTAGACCCATTTACATCCAATGGCTTTGGCACCATCAGGCAACTCAACAAGATCCAAGACTCTATTAGATGCCATAGAATTCATCTCATCCTTCATAGCTTCTACAGTTCATGGCTTGTGAAAACCTTTCAGGATCATTCTCAGCTCCTACATTATAGTCATAATATATTCACTAGGTATCGCTGATCTTCTTGTTCTAGTAGATCTCCTTAATGTTATTTCATTATCTTCTTGAGGAACTTGTTGTTAAACTAGTTGCTCAACAACTTCCAACTGTTCCTCATTAACAGCTTGATCTACTGGATCAATATCAACGGGTTGTGGATCTTGATTGACTAGTTGTACAACACTCAGTTGAACTGAAGGGGTATTGTTAACAACCAATCTCAAACTTGAAATAGAAGTGGAAGGTTGATTATCTAAATGATCTTTTTTAGAAACAGTGTCTCTGAATTGATCGCTCCCACTGATCAAGTCATATTCAAGAAATTTGGCATTTCTTGATACCACACTCTCTTCCATTTCCTTTATCAACCTTACCTCCTTCTGAACACACATGATCAAAGGTTCATTAATTGACCATTTATCTTTATGTGTGTTGGACGAAATCTTGAAGGGTCCATATGACTGTGGAAGAGCGTTTTGACTATAGTGTACAAGGAAAGAATCAGATATGTCAACCCCAAGTGTCTTTAGTTGAGCTGCTATGTCCCTCATTTGCATAATGTGCTCATGCACATATTTTAATGGAGTGAGTCTTAGGGATGAAGACTTCATTATTAGGGTGCTGGCAAGTGCCTTATCTGAAGTTTGAAATTGATCATCAATCGCCTTCAAAAGTGACTTAATTTTGTTATGTTGTTCGGTAGAACCACGAATACCCACAGAGATTGAGGTCTTTACGAACATAACTGAGAGACGATTAGATCACTCCCACTTTTCATAAAGATCAACCTCATCTAGAGTGCTAGCCTCCTTAATGGAAAGTGGCTCGTCTTTCCTAATAGCATAATCAATATACATCCACCCCAATTAGAGAAGAATTCTCTCTGTCTCCATACTTTATAGTTATCACCCCTTAATTCAAGAACCTCACAAATCAGAGAAATTTACAGGTTGTTTAACTGCATAATAATGAACATACATACTTAAGAACACTAAAATTTGAGACTAATAAATGTCATGTTTTACCAATGTAAATCATGCAAAATATGTAAATCTAATGACATACAACTTGCCTGTGGGCTAAAGTTCTAATTCAATTAGATTTACATCTTTATGATAAAACTATCAAATCATTTCTTTATTCTTAATTCCTGTGGGTAAATTAAGAGTATAATTTGATATTCTATCCCAATTAATTATAAATTCGTATCACTAAAGTCTACCTGTGGGCAAAGACATCAGCATAGCATGAATTTATCTCGAATTGATGAAACTAGAATATAGTTATATCCCCTAATACTTGTGGGCTACTTAGAAAATATAATGTCATTCCATTCCATCATAATTAAAACTATAGTTATAATTATCTACCTGTGGGCAAAGATTAATTATAACCATACATTTAATTACAATTGATGTCTTTAACCTTAGTGTGATGTATTTTGTTCATTAGAACAAAATAAAGTGTATGTGCCTAGTGAGGTTGTTTTGGCTACCCCTCAATTCTACATACTCATCACAAAGACATCACACCATTGTGTATACTAATTGTACACATGATCATAATTTGATATGATATAACCTTATGTGATTAAATATGCATACAACATGTACATAAGGATGTTGTGGCTATTCCTTAAATAAAACATGTATGCTAGTCACTAATATCAAGTGTGTACAATGTAGATACCATACACATACACACAATGTCAATAGGAGTCTAAATTTAATTAATTTAATCAACTAAATCATTAATGTGAATAAATAAATATTTACTCACCATTTATTAATATTCTAAAATCCATATATGATTATCTATGCATGTTATAAGAGGGCGCTGTAGCCACCACTCTTGCACACAAGTTAATCATTAATATCAATAATGTGCATTTAAATTATGTATATGCACAACTTCATGGAGGACTTAACCAATTAATTTAATCACCATAAGTGATTAAACACAATCCTCCCACTTTGATTAAATTAATACTCCTTAAGATGCATACTTATCGCCAATATTAACCTTGTGCATTTAGATTCCAAATATGCACAAGTATTTAATGAGAATTTAATTGATTAATTTAATCAACAAAATGTGATTAAATAATCATCTTAGAAAAATTCTCCCACCATCTTGTGCATTCAAAATCAAATATAATATATGCACATCTTAATGGAGGGATTAATCGATTAATTTGATCAAAAGAAAGTGACCAAATAATCAAACAAAAATCCTCCCACTATTTGATATTTTATCAAAAACTGTTTAAGAATTAATATTGGCATAATTCAGCTAAAAACTTGGCTTCAAAAATTTTGAACCAAATATTTCAATCCTAATTAATCATACAAAGCATATAACAAAAATTCTTGTAGTATAAGATTTATTATATTACATATGATTGATTACAACTAATGTCATTATGTGATCATAAAAACTCAATATATAACTTCAACTAATTAAAGATGTTGTGGCTACTCTTTAATTAATTAAAAATTATATTGATCACTCAACATTAATTAATATTTAATATTGCATCAAACCATAAGCAATATTAAATTAAAACTAAATATTCATGTGTCATATTATTCAACTTAATATTGCATGTATTATGAAATAATAATTAACACATACAATTAATTAGAATAATAATATGAATTCAAAATAAATTTTCAGATTTAAATCCAAAAAATAACTCTATGGATATAAATTAAATCCATCTAAATGACCAAGTGACATCTCGGCCTGACCGTCTGAGGCCTCAAATTAAGGCCTTGACCACTCTCTGTGATAGCCTGGGTTCGATCCCTACTGATGGCTTCTTTTCCAAAATTTTGTTTATTAAATTAAATATTATATAAATATTATAAGTATTCACCATATGCCACACATGAGCGCGTGGCTCAGCTGGCAAAGCGCCAGCCTTTCAGGCGCCCACGCGCCAAGAGGCCCCTGGTTCGAATCATGCTGAGACGGCTTTCAGCGTTTTTGCAGTTTAAATTTTTTTAAAAAAAAAAAGATTGGGCCCAATGAAAATGTCTGGCCCATTTAACCAATAACTGAAACTCTGCGTTTCACTAAGGCCCAAAGTGACGCTGGCCCCTTTTCTTTTTCTTTTTTTTTTTTTTGGGTTGTCTTCTTCCTCAAAACCGGATCCTTAGGATCCGATTGAAGACCTGGTTGCCGTCCCCAGATCTGCAGATACAAATCGCTCTTTCCGGCGACTCCAGGCGGAGTCTTAGGTGGCTGATCGAAGGTACTTTTGTCGTTAAAGTGATCAATTAAACTAGGTCCTAATTAATTATGCAGTTTAGGGTCAACCTAGGTCATTCTCCCAAGGAGCAAGCTGTGGGTTTTCTTTAGGACTAATTTTCAAGTGATAAAAGATGCAGTAGAATGTAAACGGACCTAAACTAGAATGCAAAATACTACTACCTATATGCAATTAACTAACTAAATGTAATAATGCAATTGACTCTTAAACCTATATGAGAATGAGACTAATCTATATGAAATTGAACGCAATTTTTTGGGGGTTTTTCTTATGAGAGAAGAATTAAAATCCTAATAAAAATGTCGATTAAATGCAAATAAAATAATAAAGGTCTAGTTCAGTTATGATGACGAAGGGGACAACTTAGGAATTGCAAGGAGTAAACTTTCTTAGCCCAAATTAATTAATTAGACCCAAGGGAGATTAATAAATTTAATTATCCAATTGAACACGGGAAACCCTCTAGTTCAATAACACATATTTCACTAGAAAACTCATAATGAAATAAGCGGCGGCTAATTAAACCCGTTAAAAACCAATCATAAAATAATCTTGAAAATCTTGTTTACAATTATCTAATTAAACAACCAGATAATTCATCAACCTAATTAAACAATTAAGATGATTAACCCAATTAACAATTAAATTAATAACGAAAACTCAATTACTAATTTAATTGACAATCCAACGGTTGCAAACAAGAGTCCAACAATAAGCATAAAACTTCGAATTACCAGTCTAATCCAAAAGAAATAAGTTTACAATCTAAAACTAGATTGTTCTCAATTAACACAACTCAGAATCATTTAAAACTAAATTATTTCAAGTCTTGAATTAAAAAGATAAAAAGAACAAAACTCCCTTGTGGTCTTCAAGTGTAAGCCCTAGGCTCTAGCCTCCTCCGTGCTCCTCCCAAGTTGCCTCCTAAATAACTTAGGCTGCCATGGAATTTCCCTCCTCTTCAGACTCGAGACAGCAACGAACCACGGCCATTGGGAAAGATAGCTTAATGATTATTGATTAATACGTGGACGTGTGTCTGTGCGAATGGAAAAAGAGAGTGGAGTAGATTAATAGAATTGGAGGTGGGTCCCGTGAGAGCCTGAAAATTCAAAGGCGTGAGAATAAGTGAATGAATAAATGGTCATAGGAGGTGGGGCCGTGGGTGTGAATGGAATGGGGATGAAGAATTGATCAATTCTTCATGTAGCCTCTGCGTCTTCGATCTCTTTCACCGTGATGATCTCTTGCTTCGTGTCTTGGCGGCTGTAGCTCTTTCTTCAGCGTGTAGCAGCTGATTTTTTTTCAACCTAGCAGCAATTAGGTTATTTTAAAAGGGAATGGGGACTTTTTTGGGTACCAACTTGAGCCCAATAAGATTTAAGGAGCCCAATAAAATTTTACCGTCAGATTTCCTTTTAGCTTCCCTAAAAAATTCTGCACCATAGGATCTTATAAAATCACAATCTATCATATATCAAGAGATATTATTTAATCAGAATATTAATAATTTAATAATTTAAGCTCAATATCTTATAATTAATTCATATTTATATTATTTCCTAAAATAGGCTAACAATCTAAATATTATCTAATAATTCCAAATTAGCCTAAAATAATCCCCAAAATAAATGAAATAAGGTGGGATAAAATATATAAAATTGGGATTTATCAACTCCCCCACACTTATCTTTTGCACTCCTGGGCAAAACAAATCAAGACCAAGGGAGGATAAAATAAAAGCAAAACTAAAACTAAACTAAACTAAACCAAAACTTCAAAAAAAATGAATGTTCCAATCACAAGTAATAAGCAAACAAAAGCATTTCAACACTTATCATATCCAAGTGATATTCTCATAAATCAAGGAAACAAACATCATGGCAATTTACTTGACGAAGGGGAACCTAAGCCAAAAATCCCTCACCAAGGATAATGTGTATGTCACTCTTCTCTCTCAAAAGTGTATAGGTTTGTGTTTACACTCAAATCCATCCCTACCTAGTACTCTCTCCATAGGCTTGACAAGAATCTAAGTTCTCCACCACTAATAAAGCAAGTGCATGCATAAATCCAAAGGACTTTTATTAGGTTGTAGTGGGGCTAATGTTAAGAAAGAAAGGGCAAGTGTTTGGAAAAACAAAGTTAAATATCTTAAAAGATGAAGAGAATGATAAATGGAGAATGTGGGATGTAAGAAACCAAACTAAATCTAAATCGAGTCATCATTCTTTTTCTCTTTTTTTCTTCCTTTCTTCCTTTCTCTTTCATATTTTTTTCTTTTTCAATTTCTTTTTTTTTTTCTTTTTTTTTCTTTTTTTTTTTGTTTTTTTGTTTTTTGTTTTTTTTTTTGAGACAACCTACCATATTTTTCATAATGACCCAGTTCCTACTTTTATGCATGTTCTTCCATCCACAACAGATATAATGCAATTCTCTTCAACTCTCAAGACATTCAAAAGGGTGGATTTTTTTTTTATTGACTATGGGTGTAGACAACTAGAAGGAATATAGGCTCAAGGGGCTAAACAAATGACATATGTATGAAAAGGGTAGGCTTTTTGGCTTATCTGGCTAAAATTGAAAATGAATGCCTTTATCATTTTTATAAATGCACATGCAGAAAATATGGCCTCAAATAAGATTCAAGTCAAGTTCTAGATCAAGTGAAGAGATAAGGGTACACACAGAAAAAGTATACTAGGCTCAAAATCTCACTAGGTGTATATGATCATTAGCCTAAATTCACCAAAGTCAAATTCATTGCCACTTAGTTCACTAACTCAAAACATAATCAATCACTTTTCTAATAAAAATGCATCATACTAAAGTTACTTAAAACTTGAAATTTTCACATTCAACACAGTTGATCCCTCCCCCACACTTAAACATTGCATTGTCCTCAATGCAAAACGGTCGTAGTATATCACAAAGACAAGTAATACATGGCGCTACTCAACTCAGTAATATGACAATGAGTAATATGACAAAGCCAAATAAAAGAGTGAAGGAAGGAATACAACCGGGGTCTACGTGGTGTCACGTAGTGTAGCAGCCTCCACTGTCTGAGTGGAGAATCCATCAAAAAACGGCTTCAAGCGGTGTCCATTGACAGTGAAACATTTTCCATTTGGCTCTCTTTTGATCTTCACAGCTCCATAAGGGGAGACATCAATGACAATGAAAGGACCCTCCCATCTCGAGCGGAGCTTTCCAGGCATGAGTTTCAATCGGGAAACATATAGTAGAACTTTTTGGCCCACTTGAAATTCTCTCTTCATAATGAGTTTGTCATGGATTGCTTTAGTTCTTTCCTTATAAATTCTAGCATTCTCATAAGCTTCTCTTCTTAACTCTTCAAGCTCTTGCAATTGCAACTTCCTTTCAATACCAGCACTAGTAAGGTCGAGGTTGCACCTTTTAATTGCCCAGTATGCCTTATGCTCTACCTCCACTGGCAAATGACATGCTTTGCCATAGACAATCCTATATGGAGACATGCCAATTGGACTTTTATATGCTGTCCGATACGCCCAAAGTGCATCATCGAGCCTTTTACTCCAATCCTTTCGGTTAGGTTGCACTGTCTTCTCTAAAATGAGCTTGATTTCTCTATTGGAGAGTTCTGCCTGACCATTTGTTTGAGGGTGGTATGGGGTGGCCACCTTATGCATCGCCCCATATTTACTTAACAGGCTTTGAAAACTCCTATTGCAAAAATGAGTCCCTTGATCGCTAATGATGGCTCTAGGAATGCCAAACCTGCAAAAAATGTGAGATCGAACAAAGGAAACTACTACAAAAGATTCGTTAGTACGAGTGGGGATTGCTTCAACCCACTTTGACACATAATCCACAGCTAGCAAGATATATAGGTAACCAAATGAAGTGGGAAAAGGTCCCATGAAATCAATACCCCAAACATCAAAGACTTCACAGAATAATAAGGGTTGTTGGGGCATCTCATGCTTCCTAGAAATATTACCCACAAACTGACACCTGGAGCACTTCTTACAAAAGTCATGGGCATCACGAAATAGACTAGGCCAAAACAATCCACTTTCTAAAACTTTCCTAGCAGTACGTTTGGCACTAAAATGTCCCCCACATGCAAGAGTATGACAAAAAGTTAAGGCAGACTCAAATTCATCATCAGGAATGCATCGCCTAATAATTTGATCACTACAAATATGCCACAAGTAAGGATCATCCCATATGTAGAATCTAACATCTCTCTTAAACTTATTCAATTGATGTTTATTCATGTCAATTGGCAGAACAGATGCAACTAAATAATTAGCAATATCAGCATACCAAGGGGTAGAAACAACAACCTCACAAAGCCTTTGATCAGGAAAGTCATCTAAGGGTGAAGATGTTACCGCAGGTGTTTCAATCCTACTCAAATGATCAGCTACCATATTCTCTGCACCACTCTTGTCACGAATCTCCACATCAAACTCTTGTATAAGAAGTACCCACCTAATGAGGCGAGGTTTGGAGTCCGGTTTCTTAAACAAGTATTTGATAGCTGAGTGATCTGTAAAGACAATCACCTTTGTGTGAAGGATATAGGATCGAAATTTCTCTAGCCTAAAGACGATTGCAAATAGCTCTTTCTCTGTGGTAGTGTAGTTAGCTTGAGCAGCATCTAAAGTTCTAGATGCATAGGCTATGATATGTTGTTTCTTCTCTACTCTTTGGGCAAGAACGACACCTAATGCATAGTCAGAAGCATCACACAAGAGCTCAAATGGAAGGCTCCAATTAGGTGGCTGAATGATGGGGGGTGTAGTGAGTTTCTCCTTTAACTCATCCCATGCATACCTGCAAGCATCATCAAAAACAAAACCCACATCTTTCTGCAATAAACGAGACAATGGCAATGCTGTCTTACTAAAATCCTGGATAAATCTTCTGTAAAATCCAGCATGCCCAAGAAAAGAACGTACATCTTTCACACATGAAGGATATGGAAGAGAGGAAATAATATCAACTTTAGCTTTATCAACCTCAATACCCTCATGTGAAACAACATGGCCCAAAACAATTCCTTTCTTAACCATAAAATGACATTTTTCAAAATTCAACACAAGATTATATTGAATGCATCTTTCCAAAACCTTATCTAAACTAGTTAAGCATGCATCAAAAGAATCACCATAAATAGTGAAATCATCCATGAAAACTTCCATGCAATGCTCAAGAAAATCAGAGAATATGGAAACCATGCAACGCTGAAAAGTGCCTGGTGCATTACATAAACCGAATGGCATGCGTCTATATGCAAAGGTTCCAAATGGACATGTGAATGTAGTCTTATCTTGGTCCTCAGGTGCAATAGAAATTTGGAAATATCCAGAAAAACCATCCAAAAAGCAATAATGTGATCTATTGGCCAGTCTTTCTAACATTTGATCTATGAAGGGGAGGGGGTAGTGATCCTTTCTAGTTACCGAGTTCAGTTTTCTATAATCAATACATACTCTCCAACTGTTTTGAACTCTAGTTGGAACTAGCTCACCTTCATCATTGCGAATAACAGTAATACCAGTTTTCTTAGGTACTACCTGAACTGGACTTACCCAACGACTATCAGAAATAGGGTAGATTATACCTGCAGACAAAAGTTTAGAAACCTCTTTCTTTACCACATCAAGGATTAATGGATTGAGTCGTCTTTGTGGCTGTCGTACAGATTTGGCACCATCTTCTAGTAGGATTCGGTGCATGCACACATTTGGGTTGATTCCAGGGATATCAGCAAGAGTCCACCCAATAGCTTTTATCCGTTTCCTGAGTACTTCTAGGAGGCGGGTCTCCTCATCAGCAGCTATGTCGCTAGCTATAATCACAGGAAGTGTCTCGTCCTTCCCTAAATAGGCATACTTCAATGACTCAGGAAGCGCCTTTAACTCTAAGGATGGGGCTTGATCAATTGAAGGTATGAGCGGCTTCAATTCAGCATCTGTCAAACTAGAAACCTGCACAATAGACTCACAGACAGAAGAGCAAACTTTCCCATCTTGGGAAGCATCAGTAGAAACTGTAAGAGCAGAAGAATCACCAATGCTACAATTAGGCACAGAAGCATTATGTTTAGAGTATCTCATATTCTTAATAGCATCAGTGAAAATATCAATATCAGCAGCATCAAGGTCAACACATGTATCACAATTACCAACTTTAGCACATGAACAAGAGATACTATCATCTAAACCAGTAATATCACATGATCTACTAAGCATGCTCTCTTCAAGATCTTCGACAGAATCATCCATAATAGCATCAACAACATTAACATATATCTCTGCACAATCATCAAGGGGATGTTTCATAGATTCAAGTACATTAAATCTAATAGTTTCACCAGCAAATTCTAGAGTAAGGCTACCAGCATGAACATCTATCATAGCTTTAGCAGTTTTAAGAAAAGGCCTACCTAAAATTAGAGATGAGTGTCCTTTCTGTCTAAACCGACCATCATCCATATCAAGAACATAAAAGTCTGCAGGGAATATGAAATCTTTTACCTTAACTAAGATGTCCTCTAAGACGCCTTCTGGGACTGTGCAACGTCTGTCAGCAAGGGATGCAACAAGATTTGTGGGCTTAAGCTCTACACCATTGAGTTGATCAAAGACTGATTTTGGCATAACATTGATAGCTGCTCCCAAATCTGCTAAGGCATCTGAGAATTCAATGTCACCAATAGTGCAAGGTATGAGAAAACTACCAGGATCCTTGCACTTCACTGGCATTGGCATTTGATAAAGAGAAGAGACAACTGCCCCTAAGTCAACCTTGCCTTCGTGCTTAAACTTTCTCTTTGTAGTACACAATTCCTTCAAGAATTTTGCATATTTAGGTACTTGTGTGACTAAGTCAACTAGTGGAACATTGATCACCACCTTCTTGAATATATCATAGATTTCATTAGACACCTCAATTTCCTTCTTTCTCCTTTCAGCTTTAGCAACCACAGTAGGAAAAGGGAGAGTCTGCTTGACCACTTGCTTTACTTTATCATCTTTCTCTTGTTCTTCTGTAGGCACCACTTGTGTTTCTGATAAGGTGGGTTGATCCTGTGATGTGGAAGTAGAAGGAGAGTCATCAGCAACTTCCTTGTCTTTGATGGTAACAGGATCTGCAGAGGGGATTATCTTTCCACGTCGGAGAGATATAGCATTAACTCCACTTATATTAGGATTCTGCTGAGTTCCAGCATTTGGATTGGTCACTACTTGAGATGGAAGCCTTCCTGAACCTTGACTTTGTTCATCACTCTGCATATTAGATAATTGACCAATATGAGTTTGAAGGCTTTGAATTTGTTGTTGTTGCTGTTGCTGTTGTTGCTATTGTTGTATTAGGATCTTCATCATGGAATCCACCTTGCTTTCTAATCTTGAACTTTCATCTTGGATTGGTATTGATTGTCTAACTTGTTGAAACATTTTGTTACTAGAATTTCCACTTTGATTAAACTGTGCTTGTTGAGGTTGGCCATTTCCATATCGAAGATTTGGATGGTCACGCCATCCAGGATTATATGTATTGGAGTAAGGATCATATTTTTGGCCACCTTGAGTAATAGGTTTAGAAGGATATATTGCATTGCAAGATTCAGCTCCATCATTCAGGTAAGGGCAAGAGTCAGTAGCATGAGTGGCTAGAGAGCAAATAGAACATAGTGGCCCTATTAGAGCAGAAGAGTTGGGCTGTGAAGTAAAAGTAGTAGATGGTCCCATAGGATTGACCATATTAGAAGAATTTTGCATATTGAACATAGTCATTTTTTCCACAGCAGATGCAAGCCTATCAATTTTGCTCTCCAGGCGAGACTCAGCGAATAATCCTACCTCATTAACTTTTACTTGTTGTCTAGAGCCAAATTGTTGGCTATTCTCAGCTTTCCTTTCAGTCAATTCCCAAGCATCTTCAATAGTCAAGTGAAGAAGAGAACCACCAGCAGCTGAGTCTAACAAATCTCTCTCTAGAGGTAAGAGCCCTTCATGGAAGTATTGGATCAATAGTGTGTCCGGGATTTGATGATGGGGACAGCTGGAACACAATGTTTTAAAACGCTCCAAATATTCATATAAGGATTCCCCAACCATTTGTCGACATCCACTTATGTCTTTCCTGATAGATGAAGTGCGAGAGGCTGGGAAATACCTTTCTAAGAATAGTTTCTTCAGTTGATTCCATGAAGTGATGAATCCAGGAGGTAATCGAAGCAACCAGTTTTTAGCAGATCCTTCCAAAGAGAATGGGAAGGCACGCATCTTAATTTGATCTTCAGTCACATCAACTGGTTTCATAGCAGTGCAGACCATGTGAAACATCTTCAAATGGTTGTATGCTTCCTCCCCTGAAACACCATTAAATTTTGGAAGTAAGTGTATCAATCCAGGTTTTAACTCAAAATTCACATTAATATCAGGATAATTTATGCACCAATTTTGAAAATGCAAATCAGGAGAAACCAATTCTTTAATGGTCATAGCAGGATCGACATTATGAGCATTTGCATTTGCATTTGCGTTTACATTCTCATTAGCATTAACAACAATATTATTACCATCCATATTGACAGTAGAATCAGAGGATTCAAAAATAGGATTAACAAAGGAACTACTACCTACAAGGGTACTAGCTCTAGTTCTTCTTTGTTGATGAAATGTCCTCTCAATCTCAGGATCTAAGGCTAACAATTTTTCAAAAGAGGATCGAGTCATGCAATAAACAACTACCTACGAAGTCACCTGAAAACTTAAACCTAAAGTCTAACCGTTGCTCCCCGGCAACGGCGCCAAAATTGATCGAAGGTACTTTTGTCGTTAAAGTGATCAATTAAACTAGGTCCTAATTAATTATGCAGTTTAGGGTCAACCTAGGTCATTCTCCCAAGGAGCAAGCTGTGGGTTTTCTTTAGGACTAATTTTCAAGTGATAAAAGATGCAGTAGAATGTAAACGGACCTAAACTAGAATGCAAAATACTACTACCTATATGCAATTAACTAACTAAATGTAATAATGCAATTGACTCTTAAACCTATATGAGAATGAGACTAATCTATATGAAATTGAACGCAATTTTTTGGGGGTTTTTCTTATGAGAGAAGAATTAA
Source organism: Acacia confusa (assembly GCA_037074495.1). Lineage (NCBI taxonomy): Eukaryota > Viridiplantae > Streptophyta > Magnoliopsida > Fabales > Fabaceae > Acacia > Acacia confusa. The sequence continues at coordinate 10,000,782 of CM073509.1, forward strand.
AATCCTAATAAAAATGTCGATTAAATGCAAATAAAATAATAAAGGTCTAGTTCAGTTATGATGACGAAGGGGACAACTTAGGAATTGCAAGGAGTAAACTTTCTTAGCCCAAATTAATTAATTAGACCCAAGGGAGATTAATAAATTTAATTATCCAATTGAACACGGGAAACCCTCTAGTTCAATAACACATATTTCACTAGAAAACTCATAATGAAATAAGCGGCGGCTAATTAAACCCGTTAAAAACCAATCATAAAATAATCTTGAAAATCTTGTTTACAATTATCTAATTAAACAACCAGATAATTCATCAACCTAATTAAACAATTAAGATGATTAACCCAATTAACAATTAAATTAATAACGAAAACTCAATTACTAATTTAATTGACAATCCAACGGTTGCAAACAAGAGTCCAACAATAAGCATAAAACTTCGAATTACCAGTCTAATCCAAAAGAAATAAGTTTACAATCTAAAACTAGATTGTTCTCAATTAACACAACTCAGAATCATTTAAAACTAAATTATTTCAAGTCTTGAATTAAAAAGATAAAAAGAACAAAACTCCCTTGTGGTCTTCAAGTGTAAGCCCTAGGCTCTAGCCTCCTCCGTGCTCCTCCCAAGTTGCCTCCTAAATAACTTAGGCTGCCATGGAATTTCCCTCCTCTTCAGACTCGAGACAGCAACGAACCACGGCCATTGGGAAAGATAGCTTAATGATTATTGATTAATACGTGGACGTGTGTCTGTGCGAATGGAAAAAGAGAGTGGAGTAGATTAATAGAATTGGAGGTGGGTCCCGTGAGAGCCTGAAAATTCAAAGGCGTGAGAATAAGTGAATGAATAAATGGTCATAGGAGGTGGGGCCGTGGGTGTGAATGGAATGGGGATGAAGAATTGATCAATTCTTCATGTAGCCTCTGCGTCTTCGATCTCTTTCACCGTGATGATCTCTTGCTTCGTGTCTTGGCGGCTGTAGCTCTTTCTTCAGCGTGTAGCAGCTGATTTTTTTTCAACCTAGCAGCAATTAGGTTATTTTAAAAGGGAATGGGGACTTTTTTGGGTACCAACTTGAGCCCAATAAGATTTAAGGAGCCCAATAAAATTTTACCGTCAGATTTCCTTTTAGCTTCCCTAAAAAATTCTGCACCATAGGATCTTATAAAATCACAATCTATCATATATCAAGAGATATTATTTAATCAGAATATTAATAATTTAATAATTTAAGCTCAATATCTTATAATTAATTCATATTTATATTATTTCCTAAAATAGGCTAACAATCTAAATATTATCTAATAATTCCAAATTAGCCTAAAATAATCCCCAAAATAAATGAAATAAGGTGGGATAAAATATATAAAATTGGGATTTATCAGTGGCGTTTTCAACGGAGATTTAATCAGAAAAAACGATCCCAAGCATGATTTGATCCATAAAATCATGAAATCAGTATAGATCAAATCAAAACAAAATCAATTGACCGATCACATATTTCCAGTTTCCGACGATCCTCCAGTTCAAAAATGACGATCTTAATGTCGGTTTTAAACAGAAGGCAAGCATAATCTATATATTAATCTCCTCACAGTCGAAATCGATTAAATTGAAAACTGAAAACATAAGATCTCCTCTCTCCTTCGTCAAAACGAGATCACAGATTTAATCAAGGAATCAAAATGAGAAATCTGATGAATAGCTTTAAACTTGCATATAAACAAGATAATCTCCATATAATTATGAAATTGACAGAGAAGTTCAGACCAAATCAGAACAAATTAATCAACAATCGAAGTTTTTGACCGAATTTTCCATGATAAAAGCATGCAATCATTTCACAGATTCTTTACAATGGCGAAAATATATAGAATCTTGATCGAAAGCATAAACATGAAAATCAAAAACTCCGATTTAACATAATTGATCTGTGCTCAGAATAAAATCAAGGCAGAGGCATATTAAACGCTCTGATACCAAATGTGAGAACTGTATGCAGAATTAAACCAAAGATCTACATACTTCCAGCCATTGATCATGAACTAGAAACTCTTCTATGGATCTTCCGAGCCTTCACTCTTTCTACTACAGATGGTGTGCGTTTTTCTATATGAAAGAGCAGACTCAAGAACCATATTTATAGCAAACTAAAATCATCTCTACCATCATTGAGATGATAATAATGCTCAACGTAGTGGGTAAATTAATGGAAGAATAGGTATATGTCTGAAGATGGGAGTAAGTAGGAGTAGGTGAGAGTAGGTGAGGGTGGACCACTGAATGAATTAAAAAATTCCAACAGGCCAAACACACACCTGTTGCCTCTCTTTTATTTATTCACTCAGACGACAGATGTATGCGCGTGCGCACCTTCACTCTTTCCCATTTTCATTTCAGCTTCATTAGGACCTCATTTTCGGTCAGCAAAAATGCAGAGAGAGAGAACAAGACAGCCAGAAATAAAGAGAGAGAGTGGAGAACGTGAGACACAGCCAGAGAAAGAGTTAGAGCTGCGAGAACGACAGAAAAAGCAGAGAGAGAGAGAGTTGGGATGATCAAGGATGAGGAAGGAGGTACCGAAACTCACATGTAAACCGATCATTACACTTAGGTGAACCTCCTAGTCCTTTTTCCCTCTTGGTTTCCTGCATTTGTTGTGGTTTTGAGAGTTGTTAGTGTCTGAAACTCATGGCTTAGTGAGAGAGAGAGCTCATGACAGTTTCCTTGCTGCATGCATATCGAATTTTGAGGTTGCTTTTAAGGTTTCTTTGAGGATCTTTGGTAACAAAGCTCTCATGCATGTCAAATTTCTGGAGTTTTAAGCCATGATTTGAGGTTGCAGGTCCTCTCTTCCATCTTATGTTCTTGACAGAAAAACAGTGGGTCACATGCATGCCGATTTTAGAAGATAAAGTTTGAGTTATTCTACGAAATTTGGTCATGAGATACTAAACCTCCTATGCTTTATAACGAGTATTAGAGCCTGTTAATCAGATGTTTAGAACCAAAGTTATAAATTTTTCAAGTTAAACAGGAAAACTAGGAAAAATCATGTTTTCCATATTCAGGTTTTGATTTTGTGTGAGGTTTTGATTAAAAAATAGTACATCTCTTAAGCTTTAAAATGAGTCTTAGAACATGTTTGTTAGAGGTCTAGAGAGAAAGTTATGAATTTTCTAAGACAGACATGAAAAATTTAGCGAATGATGTCTAAAAGAACTTAATGTAATTATGATATTAAGATTAGAATGAGAAATGACTCATCTCTATATGAATTTCAAAATTTTAGGATTTGACATTTACCTGAGCTCATAAGAGAAGCAAACCAAAAAGGATTTTGGTGAAGGTATAGTGTTGGAAAGATCAACAAGTAGTAATTATTACTCTCATATATTATGTAATTATTCTGTATGTTTATGTTTGTTTGTGCCATCAATTATATTCGTTTCACAACTATATATATGGGTGATTGGGCTGTGTCTTCAGGCTATAAAACTCGATAGGGCTATAAAACCTGATATGCATTCAGCGTTATTATGGGATTGTGTGTCCAGAGGTAATAAGACTTGATATGCAATATGTTTAATGATTGGGTTGTGTTCCCATAATATGTGATGATTGTTGTGTTGTGAGTATGTTGAGTATGTTTATTGGTGATGTGATGGCTTGTTTTACATGTTTCGTGAACTTGCATATGTTATCAGTGTCTATGGTTATTAGTAGGATTCTCATGAATCTCACCCCTTTCCTTAAAATCATATACAAAAAAGGCGAGCAGTTCAAAAGGTAAAGACGTGATCATTGCCGAAAACTGAGAAGGTGGCTGGATAGATTTATTTTAACCTTCTATATAATATTTCCCTTATAATTAGATTTTTTTTTTTTTTGGCCTTATATGGCTAGTGTATTGTATATACATTGATACCATCAAACATATTTCACATGTGTAAAGGCAATGCCTTACAGTGGCATGAAATCTGAGTTTAAGGTAAGGTGTCACTATTATGGTAACAAAAGCAGGGTGTTACAGAGGCGGCGTTTGCCTCCACAGAAAACATTCGGATGAAAAAAAAAAGTAATATATAACATTATTTTTAATCATTCTATATATTATTATTATTCAATCTGCCATTGGCAGCTTCTCTTCATCCTCCAGCTCCATCAGGGTGCTGATGATGATTTCAGAAGCGCAATTGACAATGTCTGAAAAGTTCCTGCATTTCCACACACAATAAATAATTCTATTTTTTTTTCCTTTATTATAATATTATAACTATGATGAGAAATCATTTCATTAATTATTAATTAAGCATACCCTATGGAGGAGTTGAATGTGAGACCCACGGTGTCCTTAGCCTCCTCAAGGGACAACTTGAACCGCCGGAGCTCCTCCAGCTCCACCGACAACTTGGTGGTGTTGACCCTCAACTGCGACGGCTTAATATCACAAAATAGAGGAATGAGCTTCTTATGGCGCTCCAACATCAGGACCAACTCGTGAAGGCAGTAGAAGGATTCACAGTAGCGAGGAGAGAAGACGGCGACACCGAGCTTACACTCAAAAATGGAGTTGTCGATCTTGTGGAAGAGCTTATCGCCGGGCTTCATTGTCTTGTTGTCCAAGAAAGGGAAAAACCCTAGCCGGTGAAGATGGTCGTAGAGAAGAGTGGACACAGTTCTTTTGGTGTCGATGCTTCGGTGGCTGATGAACACGTCGCAGCGATCTTTGTTGAGAAGGTTTGGTGAAGGGTAGTGTCTGAACATCCTGCCTTGAAAATTCAGGATGTATCGGGATTGCATGATGATAATGCTTTAATTAATTATGCGTTTGATTTTTTATTATTATTTGTAGAGTAAATAGAGTGAGACAATGAGGCATCTATATATATAGAATTATAGATAGAGCTCATGAATGAATCATCAGGAGGATGCGTCATGCGGGTTTCAGTGGAATAGTTCTAAGGAATATTTGATTCTTTAAGCCAACTGGGAGTATTATTGAAGTTACTTCAAAATATTTATATTTATCATCATTCTCCAAATTAATTTAGTTAATTTGTGGACTAATATATAATCTAATCATGGACATAAGTATTTTAGAGAGATCATCTAACATATGCTATCATTTATTAGTAATTTATTGAACTATTTTAATCTCACCAAATTAATCAACGAACTCTTATATTAAAAACGGGAGGTATAAAGCTAATATTAGTTATCATAAATAAATTTAGTGAGGAATAGGTGTTAACATTTTTTTTCCTAGAATAATCACACACACACAATATAAAATCTAAATTTATGTAATTTAAGAAAAATGAGTAGAGCCTGGAAAACGGAATAAGCCTATCGGGCCGACCCATTTATACCCTAAATTTTTAAAAGCCAAGTTTAAAAATTTTTCCTCAAAAGTAAAAGCAGGCCTAAAACGGTTAACTCTATAAAGCCGGGTCTAAAAAAGCCAACCCTTAGCGACACGTTTTGATGCATGTCCACAGTAATTTCATCTTTTGTTCTTGTTCGTCCATCGTGCTTGACCAGTATCCTTTTGTGTTCTGTTAATATTTCATTGTCCTTTGTTTATTGACTGTGAAGATATGTCAACCCAAAAAAAGTTTCTCTTTGATTCTTTTATACAGTGCCAATATTATATTAGAGTTCCTTGCACACCAAGTTGGATCAATGACTAATTAATATCAAAATTATTAGTGATGAACAGAACTAATATTCTCCCCAGGCCAATCCATATAAGGTTTGAATTTATAAATTGGCCTGAGGAGAATATTAACAGGTTCACAGTACTTTCATCTTTTGTTTTTGTTCCATCGAGCTTGACCAGTGTACTTTTGTGTTCAGTTAATATTTCATTAACCCAAAAAAGTTTCTCTTTGATTCTTTTATACTATGCCAATATTAGAGTTTTACCAAGTTGGATCAATGACTAATTAATATCAAAATTATTAGTGATTAACAGAACTAATATTATCCCCAGGCCAATCCATAAGGTTTGAGTTTAAATGGAAGCAAGTGAATGGCAAATCTATTGAAGTCTCTCCTCCGATCATCTCGCACGCTCTCCTGCTACAATAAATACAAAACAACTAAAATAAGGACACAAAATAAAATATTCTTAATAAATGAAGAGAGATATCCGGATATAGTTACAAATCACAAGAAATTTCAATATTTAAAATTAAAAAAAATTAAAAAAATTTACTTGAGAGTTCCTCCTTGCATGTCCTCCTCCTGCCATGATTATCCTAAGTCCTAACAACTAAAATAATGATGAGAAATAAAACATGCTCAAAAAATAAAGAGAGATATTTGGAAGATAATTACAAATTGTAAAATATTTTGAAATATTAAAATATAAAATAAATATATTAAAAATAGAGAGATAATAAAAAGGTATTTTCAAAGTATTTTGAAATCTTATCAGGTTGCACCTCTCGATCCTACTAGTAATACTTTCTAGAATTTTAAAATTATTTTCATATTTCATAAAATATTTTTTGAGTAGATTCCTCTCACCCCATTCTTTATCTCCCATGTTATCCGCCTCAAGCATTAGCCTCCCCATGTCTGTAAATAAAGCAAATCACTAAGAGGGAGGTGAATTAGAGATTTTAAAATTTTTCGAATTACTCTATTTTATAGAAGATAGATAGAGGTGAATGGAAGAGTTTTAAGAGAAGCTTGATACATAGGAATT